>OY987299.1:90040672-100040672 GCA_963920635.1 Pseudeuparius sepicola
ACATATTGACTTACACAATTAATTTTTAATAAACGTTTAAAAATCTTTTGTTGTGTTTTTTTATAAGAATCTTTGTGTTGAAGGGAAAACACCTGAAGCATCATATTATAATAAAACTCTCACTCTAAGCAATAATATCACTCTATTCCACTGTTATGTGTATACAGGGTGATTCTTAACTTATACACATAAATTTGGAAAATTGTAGGTTATGTCAAGTAATGGCTAATAATGAAAAAAAAAGTCTAATAAAATTGTTATCGATAAGGTCTGCGTTTGTGATCTTATGAACCATAATTTTTAATTTATTTGTGCAAATAAACCCCGAATTGTTCAAGTACACAAAATTATAACTCAGCTGTTGCGTCGCATCGGGTTACTCGCTGCGAACGCGTGACCGCATAGTAAATATATAGTAAGAGAAAACACGTGGAATAGTTCACGACAGACGCCTGCTTTGTTTGGTCGAGCACTCAGCGATTTTGCTGAAACCGCATATAGAACAATAGGCTACAAATTTCACCCAATTATCTTCTAAATAAAAAAATCTGAAAAAATTGCAGATAGAATAATAAACGGAAAATTTGGGAAAATCAGCATGTAACGCAAACGATTTAGGCCGGAATCTTCAACTAGACAGTATCAGGAAATGTGATACATTATGGTAAATAAGAAACCACGTGGAACCGTATATGATGCGATGTACAACGTAAACAATTAGTACGTCAGGGGCTCGGATTTTCTGCTGATGCAGGTATATCGTGATTTCCAAATATATCTTCTGATCGGCTGATCGGAAAAAATCCTCATATAGCGCAATCGATTTTGGGGCCACCCCTTGGGGGGGGTGGACTTAGTCTACCCCGGGGTGGGTGGGGGGTGGCGGGTGGGCAACTACGTGCCAGGAGGAACGGAGGCCGAAGGCCTCCGTCCGACTGGCATGTAGTTGCCCGAACAAAATCCACCCTTCCCCCTTGCACGCGTTTCGCGCATGCGCAGTTCCGCACTTTTGATACCTATGAAAATTCGAAAAATTTTGAAAATTTTTTATTCAAAAAATGTAATTTTAAAAAGGTCCTGATCCTATAATCCCGATAACATTTTGGGAAATTTTCATTTTTTGACGGTGAAATGTACAAGACAAGACTCAGACGAATGTTTTATATACAAGTGCAGATAGAATTTTTTCGAGTGACTGATAAAAACAGTTATTATAATAGTTAATCGGAAGGCCCCAGATAACATAGGAAATTTTGTTTGAACAAAATCTGTAAAAAAATCCAAGACGTGAAAATGTAGGTAGAATTTTCGAATAAGTTTTGTATACCGGTAAAAATATATGTAAAGGTAAAAATAACGTCAGTTTCACTTGGAAAAAAATGATGAAAAAATTTCAGTAAAAAAAATACGATGTAGAGGTTGTACCAAAAAAAATTGGAAATAATTATTTATTCCAGTAAAATATACACAAGACCGAAAAAGGTAATTGCGCGGCTGTCCCATTTTATACACCCTAGCTGTTTCAGTTCATCTCGTTTGGAAAAATTTTAGGGGTTATTACTTTTTTAAATACCGGTTTCCTCAACCTTATTTGAAAGTAAATATTTTTTAGTTCCCCACAGAAGGAAATAATGACGATATTTTATACCGGTGGATTCAAAAAATATATAAGGTTAGGAAAAAACCTTGGTAGGCAAACGCGGCTCTGCTGACCAGACAAAAAAAAACCTTAGTCGACAAATAATGGCCTATAAGAAGGGTGCGTGATTCCACGTATCAGTTCGAGTGCTCCAAGATGCAAGTAAGTATTTCCCAGCTGTCCCATTTTTAAACAGCTAGATATTTGGAAACCTTTCGTAAAAAAATTCCCAACATGAGCAAAAGAAAGAAAAAAATGTAAATATACCAGCTGTCCCATTTATAAACCGCTTGATATCTTGGAAACGAAAACTTATATAAAGGAAGTAAAAGCCATATCTTAATAGGCGGAGGACCGACTGTCATTCAGACAGGTGAAAAATTTTTGTGATTTTTTGTAGAAGTTTTTTTGCCAAAATTTTTTTTGTCAATTTTTTTTTGCCAAAATTTTTTTTTGGCAGAATTTTTTTTTGCAAAAATTTTTTTTTGCCAAAATTTTTTTTTACCAAAATTTTTTTTTACCAAAATTTTTTTTTGCAAAATTTTTTTTTGCCAAATTTTTTTTTGCAAAATTTTTTTTCCCCAAATTTTTTTTTCGTCAAAATTTTTTTTCCCCAATTTTTTTTTTCGTCAAAATATTTTTCCCCAATTTTTTTTTCGTCAAAATTTTTTTTTGTCAATTTTTTTTTTTACAATTTTTTTTGCCAAAATTTTTTTTGCCAAATTTTTTTTGCCAAATTTTTTTTGCCAAATTTTTTTTGTCAAAATTTTTTTTGTAAAATTTTTTTTGACATTTTTTTTTTGCCAAATTTTTTTTGCCAAATTCAAAAAGTATAGACTAAATTTTCGTATAGCCCGCGTGATCGCTCGAGGTGGCGGTATCCTCTGGACTAGAAAATATCATATCGGCTCAATCTCCAAACATTTTCATTTTGAATTATACGTTTTCATTGATGATAGGTATAGCAAGAAAATTGGACTGGACTCGATATTAGAGACATTAATCTAACTTTCACTAAACTGCACGTACTACTTTGAGGGTGTAAGCCGTTTTAATAAAAGCAACAGACTTGCTTAAAATTCATGGCTAAACGTTAACATAATGTCATACATACATGCGGCACGCAAAATATTTAATAAAGAATAGATATATGAGCTCAAACATGTTGATCAAAAAAATATATTCATTTCTGGCGATTTAGTTTACCAGTTATCATTTAAAAACAAAACCTGGTCCCAATATTCAGTGAAAATAATAATTAAAAACTTTGAACCTTATAAACCACCACTAAATAGCGAGTCGGAAATGAGTAAAAATTATATATAAATATATTATTTTGATATAAATTATGGCCGAAACTGAATTTATTGGGTGAAGATGCAAGGAAATATTTTTAGCTAGGAAAAAGTAATGCAATTATCATAGGTACTGGTTGCAGAACCCGTTGTCAGTTTTGTAAGGATTTTTGATACAAATATAATTGCTAACGTTTAATTTGTTTACCCCATTTACGAAAATGATAACAAAATTGGATCAGACAAGATATTTTTTCGAAGTATAGTTTTTAAACACAGGGTGCCACCACCGGTTTTACGATATAGGTTTCAAAATGCGACGCGAATACATAAAAAAATACCCTAGAGATAAGAAAACAAACTACAACTCACCGAAAGATTCTTGATGATGTATAAAAAGAAATCAGGTTACAGCTAATGCCCCAGACAGTAAAATAAACATCCCCGAGCTGTCAGATATAACCAAACATCATTTTTCCAACGGCACAGTCATTTTCACGGGAAAAACAACCAGTAACCGTTCAAATTCCATAGATAGGTACTGCCGTAATCCAAAATTTCACTAAACTACGCGTATCTATTATACTGAAGTAGGTACTGATACACTTCCATCTTTCCAAAGAAAAACAAACACGAAACTCAGACTTTTCATATATTATTACAACGCCTCGATAGAGTCTTTATCTGTGGCCACGACCGAGAATCTACTGAAACAAGTGACTTTGTGCGACGCATAGGACGTGAAAAGTGTCGAGTTGGTTTTATTGAACAATGAAACTTATACCTACGTATATTTAAAATAAATGAGAAATATGCCAGAGATGTGAAACCTAATTGTGTTGCAAGTTTGAGGGTCCAAAAAAATATTGGCTTTAATTTTTTAAGGTGAGAAACACATCTAACAGCCAGTTTGGAAATATACAAGGCAAAAAAAGTAGTGATGTGGCTGTCCCATTTTATGTTTTATACAGGTTTGGTTATTTTAGAATAGTTGTTCAATAGACCGAGACATCATAAACGCTTCCCGTTAGAACAGAATCTGATGAAAAGAAAAATTCCATCTGGGTCAAGCTACTACATAACCAAAATAAAAAATACTGAACGTTATAAAATTTAAAAAAATCATATTTTCAACGGATTTTTATCCTCTGAAAATTGTTCTTGTGTAAAATTCAGTTTCACTGGGTCAAGCTAGGTGGTAACTATATAACCAAAATAAAAAATACTGAAAGTTATAAAATAAAAAAAATCATATTTTCAAGGGATTTTTGTCCTCTGAAAATTGGTTTTGTGTAAATTCAGTTTCAATAAGTTACTAATTGGGATAATAGGAAAAAAATCTTAAGAATCTCTTATAGAATTCTGAGACAACGACCCTGAGAGTAAATATCATACAAAAATCTTTGTGCGTTGACTTTCAACTCAATTTAATAATTAGGTTTAATAATGACAATTTTCTCGATTATCTAGAATCAAAAATATTGCGAGTGGCAATTCACAATTTTCTAGATATTATGTGAAGCCTTATTATTGCGTCGTAAGTTAGAGGATCCAAAAATATTGCCTTAAATTGTTTAGTAAATGCGATTAAGATATGTTTAGTTTATCAACAGTTAATTGTAACAGCTTATTACCTTACAAGCGTAAACTCTTTAAAATTTTTTTTAGACAAAAAGTTGTAGTTTAATAATGGTCAGTTGGCTTCCTTTTGAATCATGTTTGCATATTACCTACAAGGAGTTACAACCTCAAAACATAGAAATCGCTCATTTTAAACCGATTTAATAAAAATTTCACCAAAACAATATTTTCACTCATATGATACACTTCTGATTAATAAAAAAGGCACCATAGGTAGTAGTAATAAGATATTCAACGGAATTTTTATCGGCTGTTTGCCCATTTTGCTAGCTTTTGGGGGTATTCCTTGATATTGTACACGGATAAAAATGAATAACATTGAGTTCCCTAACTAAAATACAAAACGCACTGTTGACTTTACTTACGTGAATAGTAAGCCTATAATACGTATCGAAAGCAGAGAAATATTCAGGTTAAGAAAAAAGTGGCCTCATTTACAAGTTTGTAAATCAAAAACTACCTATTGGCTTTTAATTTTGATGAGAAAATTCGTCTAATTCGTAAGTCAAATAAACGAAACATCATGAAAGATATACGAGTAATTGAACAAATGCTATCTTAGTTCTATAGGCAGAAAGGTACTATAGGTAGTAATAGATTTGGGATCAAAAGACAACCTATTAGCTTTTAAATTTGTTAAGAAAATACGTCTAATGAAATTGAAAGTAGTACCTAGGTTTTGGTTAACATTTCGTTAACGCGTTGATGAATAAGAATGCAAGTAGAAAGTAGACAGAATTTCCAAAAAAAAACGGTGACTGACCAAACAAGTTATTATAAAAAGTTGCTCGGGAGACCGATGTAACCTAGAAAACGCCTTTCCTTCGAATAGAAAGTAAAAAAAGTTGCAAAATGGGACTTAGACGAATATTTGATGCAAGTGGAAAGTAGGCAGAATTTTCGAAAATCGGGGACGGATAAAAAATTATTAAGTTGATCGGGAGGTTGAGATAACCTATGAAACGCCTTTGATTCCAAGAGAATCTGACAAAAAATGCCAAGAAAATTTTAGACGACTATTTGCAAGTGAAAAGTATACAGAATTTTTTCGAAAAAACTGCGACTGACCAAAAAAAATAGATATTAGAAAATTTTGCTCGGGAGATCGAGGTAACATAGAAAACGCCTTTCATCCGAATATAATCTGAAATAAATTCCGAGATGGGACTTAGACGAATGTTTGATGCAAGTGGAAAGTAGACCGAATTCCCGGAAAACGCCTTTCGTTCGAATATACGGGAGGTCGAGGTAACCTAGGAAAAACGCCTTTTATTCGAACAGAATCTGACAAAAAAAAAATCCAAGACGAATGTTTGTTGCAATTGAAAGGACAGAATTTTAGAAAAACGGCAACTGATCAAAAAAAATATATATTCGAAAATTTTGGTCGGGAGCCCGAGGTAACCTAGAAAACGCCTTTCGTTCGAACAGAATCCGACAAAAAAAATTCCAAGACGGGATGGTAGTGGGACGAATGTTTGACGCAAGTTAAACGTAGACAGAATATTAAAAAACGAGAACCGACCAAATAGTTATTAGAAAAAGTGGCTCAGGAGGCCGAGGTAACCTAGGAAATGCCTTTCGTTTGAACAGAATCTGACAAACAAAAAATCCAAGACGAATGTTTGATGCAATTGAAAGGTAGACAGAATTTTAGAAAAACGGCAACTGATCAAAAAAATATATATTCGAAAATTTTGGTCGGGAGCCCGAGGTAACCTAGAAAACGCCTTTCGTTCGAACAGAATGCGACAAAAAAAATCGAAGACGGGATGGTAGTTGGACGAATGTTTGACGCAAGTTAAAAGTAGACAGAATATTAAAAACGAGAACAGACCGAATAGTTATTAGAAGAAGTGGCTCGGGAGGTCGAGGTAACCTAGGAAATGCCTTTCGTTCGAACAGAATCCGACAAAAAAAAATTCCAAGACATGACTTAGAAAAATATTAATTTGATGCAGATGAAAAAGAGACAGCATTTCCAAAAAAACTTCGACTGACTTAAAAGTTATTAGAAAAAGTTGCTCGGGAGGCCGATATCTAGCAAAATATAACACCATTGATTAATAGTGAACGCGATTAGTCGACCACCACGCCAATAATGTTACGTAGATGGAAATAACTCTGGTGCAATGGTGTTATATTTTGCTAGATATCGGCCTCCCGAGCAACTTTTTCTAATAACTTTTAGGTCAGTCGAAGTTTTTTTGGAAATGCTGTCTCTTTTTCATCTGCATCAAATTAATATTTTTCTAAGTCATGTCTTGGAATTTTTTTTTGTCGGATTCTGTTCGAACGAAAGGCATTTCCTAGGTTACCTCGACCTCCCGAGCCACTTCTTCTAATAACTATTCGGTCTGTTCTCGTTTTTAATATTCTGTCTACTTTTAACTTGCGTCAAACATTCGTCCAACTACCATCCCGTCTTCGATTTTTTTTGTCGCATTCTGTTCGAACGAAAGGCGTTTTCTAGGTTACCTCGGGCTCCCGACCAAAATTTTCGAATATATATTTTTTTGATCAGTTGCCGTTTTTCTAAAATTCTGTCTACCTTTCAATTGCATCAAACATTCGTCTTGGATTTTTTGTTTGTCAGATTCTGTTCAAACGAAAGGCATTTCCTAGGTTACCTCGGCCTCCTGAGCCACTTTTTCTAATAACTATTTGGTCGGTTCTCGTTTTTTAATATTCTGTCTACGTTTAACTTGCGTCAAACATTCGTCCCACTACCATCCCGTCTTGGAATTTTTTTTGTCGGATTCTGTTCGAACGAAAGGCGTTTTCTAGGTTACCTCGGGCTCCCGACCAAAATTTTCGAATATATATTTTTTTTGATCAGTTGCCGTTTTTCTAAAATTCTGTCCTTTCAATTGCAACAAACATTCGTCTTGGATTTTTTTTTGTCAGATTCTGTTCGAATAAAAGGCGTTTTTCCTAGGTTACCTCGACCTCCCGTATATTCGAACGAAAGGCGTTTTCCGGGAATTCGGTCTACTTTCCACTTGCATCAAACATTCGTCTAAGTCCCATCTCGGAATTTATTTCAGATTATATTCGGATGAAAGGCGTTTTCTATGTTACCTCGATCTCCCGAGCAAAATTTTCTAATATCTATTTTTTTTGGTCAGTCGCAGTTTTTTCGAAAAAATTCTGTATACTTTTCACTTGCAAATAGTCGTCTAAAATTTTCTTGGCATTTTTTGTCAGATTCTCTTGGAATCAAAGGCGTTTCATAGGTTATCTCAACCTCCCGATCAACTTAATAATTTTTTATCCGTCCCCGATTTTCGAAAATTCTGCCTACTTTCCACTTGCATCAAATATTCGTCTAAGTCCCATTTTGCAACTTTTTTTACTTTCTATTCGAAGGAAAGGCGTTTTCTAGGTTACATCGGTCTCCCGAGCAACTTTTTATAATAACTTGTTTGGTCAGTCACCGTTTTTTTTTTTGGAAATTCTGTCTACTTTCTACTTGCATTCTTATTCATCAACGCGTTAACGAAATGTTAACCAAAACCTAGGTACTACTTTCAATCTCATTAGACGTATTTTCTTAACAAATTTAAAAGCTAATAGGTTGTCTTTTGATCCCAAATCTATTACTACCTATAGTACCTTTCTGCCTATAGAACTAAGATAGCATTTGTTCAATTACTCGTATATCTTTCATGATGTTTCATTTATTTGACTTACGAATTAGACGAATTTTCTCATCAAAATTAAAAGCCAATAGGTAGTTTTTGATTTACAAACTTGTAAATGAGGCCACTTTTTTCTTAACCTGAATATTTCTCTGCTTTCGATACGTATTATAGGCTTACTATTCACGTAAGTAAAGTCAACAGTGCGTTTTGTATTTTAGTTAGGGAACTCAATGTTATTCATTTTTATCCGTGTACAATATCAAGGAATACCCCCAAAAGCTAGCAAAATGGGCAAACAGCCGATAAAAATTCCGTTGAATATCTTATTACTACTACCTATGGTGCCTTTTTTATTAATCAGAAGTGTATCATATGAGTGAAAATATTGTTTTGGTGAAATTTTTATTAAATCGGTTTAAAATGAGCGATTTCTATGTTTTGAGGTTGTAACTCCTTGTAGGTAATATGCAAACATGATTCAAAAGGAAGCCAACTGACCATTATTAAACTACAACTTTTTGTCTAAAAAAAATTTTAAAGAGTTTACGCTTGTAAGGTAATAAGCTGTTACAATTAACTGTTGATAAACTAAACATATCTTAATCGCATTTACTAAACAATTTAAGGCAATATTTTTGGATCCTCTAACTTACGACGCAATAATAAGGCTTCACATAATATCTAGAAAATTGTGAATTGCCACTCGCAATATTTTTGATTCTAGATAATCGAGAAAATTGTCATTATTAAACCTAATTATTAAATTGAGTTGAAAGTCAACGCACAAAGATTTTTGTATGATATTTACTCTCAGGGTCGTTGTCTCAGAATTCTATAAGAGATTCTTAAGATTTTTTTCCTATTATCCCAATTAGTAACTTATTGAAACTGAATTTACACAAAACCAATTTTCAGAGGACAAAAATCCCTTGAAAATATGATTTTTTTTATTTTATAACTTTCAGTATTTTTTATTTTGGTTATATAGTTACCACCTAGCTTGACCCAGTGAAACTGAATTTTACACAAGAACAATTTTCAGAGGATAAAAATCCGTTGAAAATATGATTTTTTTAAATTTTATAACGTTCAGTATTTTTTATTTTGGTTATGTAGTAGCTTGACCCAGATGGAATTTTTCTTTTCATCAGATTCTGTTCTAACGGGAAGCGTTTATGATGTCTCGGTCTATTGAACAACTATTCTAAAATAACCAAACCTGTATAAAACATAAAATGGGACAGCCACATCACTACTTTTTTTGCCTTGTATATTTCCAAACTGGCTGTTAGATGTGTTTCTCACCTTAAAAAATTAAAGCCAATATTTTTTTGGACCCTCAAACTTGCAACACAATTAGGTTTCACATCTCTGGCATATTTCTCATTTATTTTAAATATACGTAGGTATAAGTTTCATTGTTCAATAAAACCAACTCGACACTTTTCACGTCCTATGCGTCGCACAAAGTCACTTGTTTCAGTAGATTCTCGGTCGTGGCCACAGATAAAGACTCTATCGAGGCGTTGTAATAATATATGAAAAGTCTGAGTTTCGTGTTTGTTTTTCTTTGGAAAGATGGAAGTGTATCAGTACCTACTTCAGTATAATAGATACGCGTAGTTTAGTGAAATTTTGGATTACGGCAGTACCTATCTATGGAATTTGAACGGTTACTGGTTGTTTTTCCCGTGAAAATGACTGTGCCGTTGGAAAAATGATGTTTGGTTATATCTGACAGCTCGGGGATGTTTATTTTACTGTCTGGGGCATTAGATGTAACCTGATTTCTTTTTATACATCATCAAGAATCTTTCGGTGAGTTGTAGTTTGTTTTCTTATCTCTAGGGTATTTTTTTATGTATTCGCGTCGCATTTTGAAACCTATATCGTAAAACCGGTGGTGGCACCCTGTGTTTAAAAACTATACTTCGAAAAAATATCTTGTCTGATCCAATTTTGTTATCATTTTCGTAAATGGGGTAAACAAATTAAACGTTAGCAATTATATTTGTATCAAAAATCCTTACAAAACTGACAACGGGTTCTGCAACCAGTACCTATGATAATTGCATTACTTTTTCCTAGCTAAAAATATTTCCTTGCATCTTCACCCAATAAATTCAGTTTCGGCCATAATTTATATCAAAATAATATATTTATATATAATTTTTACTCATTTCCGACTCGCTATTTAGTGGTGGTTTATAAGGTTCAAAGTTTTTAATTATTATTTTCACTGAATATTGGGACCAGGTTTTGTTTTTAAATGATAACTGGTAAACTAAATCGCCAGAAATGAATATATTTTTTTGATCAACATGTTTGAGCTCATATATCTATTCTTTATTAAATATTTTGCGTGCCGCATGTATGTATTACATTATGTTAACGTTTAGCCATGAATTTTAAGCAAGTCTGTTGCTTTTATTAAAACGGCTTACACCCTCAAAGTAGTACGTGCAGTTTAGTGAAAGTTAGATTAATGTCTCTAATATCGAGTCCAGTCCAATTTTCTTGCTATACCTATCATCAATGAAAACGTATAATTCAAAATGAAAATGTTTGGAGATTGAGCCGATATGATATTTTCTAGTCCAGAGGATACCGCCACCTCGAGCGATCACGCGGGCTATACGAAAATTTAGTCTATACTTTTTGAATTTGGCAAAAAAAATTTGGCAAAAAAAAAATGTCAAAAAAAATTTTACAAAAAAAACTGTTTTTATCAGTCACTCGAAAAAATTCTATCTGCACTTGTATATAAAACATTCGTCTGAGTCTTGTCTTGTACATTTCACCGTCAAAAAATGAAAATTTCCCAAAATGTTATCGGGATTATAGGATCAGGACCTTTTTAAAATTACATTTTTTGAATAAAAAATTTTCAAAATTTTTCGAATTTTCATAGGTATCAAAAGTGCGGAACTGCGCATGCGCGAAACGCGTGCAAGGGGGAAGGGTGGATTTTGTTCGGGCAACTACATGCCAGTCGGACGGAGGCCTTCGGCTATTCCACGTGTTTTCTCTTACTATATATTTACTATGCGGTCACGCGTTCGCAGCGAGTAACCCGATGCGACGCAACAGCTGAGTTATAATTTTGTGTACTTGAACAATTCGGGGTTTATTTGCACAAATAAATTAAAAATTATGGTTCATAAGATCACAAACGCAGACCTTATCGATAACAATTTTATTAGACTTTTTTTTTCATTATTAGCCATTACTTGACATAACCTACAATTTTCCAAATTTATGTGTATAAGTTAAGAATCACCCTGTATACACATAACAGTGGAATAGAGTGATATTATTGCTTAGAGTGAGAGTTTTATTATAATATGATGCTTCAGGTGTTTTCCCTTCAACACAAAGATTCTTATAAAAAAACACAACAAAAGATTTTTAAACGTTTATTAAAAATTAATTGTGTAAGTCAATATGTTTTATCTTCATTTTAATTTCATATAACATAAGTTCATATTTCAATGCTTCTAAATTCTTCAAATATTGTTGCAGTTTTCTTCTGTACTCCAGCTTCGTCATGGTTCTACAATAAATTCGATATTTGTAGATCGGCCGACGGGCCCAAGACTCTTCATGTAATACCTCCTTCCGTTACCGATATCCCTGTTAATTTCTTCGATCCGTTGGGGCGTAAACTCGACCGTGTATCGTTGCGGCAGCACCGTCTTAAATTCTTCGAACTCGACGTAGACCTTCTCTCCGTATTGCGTGTTCACTTTGTCCACGCTCGTGATTTGAAAATTTTCACCCACCTCCATATTTTGAACGCTTTCGAATTTCTTGACGATCAAATTCTTGTTCAGGTGATTCAGGAACGACTGCATTTTGAACTCGGCAAATCAGACTGTGGGAAATTGTAAGTGTATATAACGGGAAAACTGCTCTTGCGCACGAATATATAGACCTCACCCCACCAAGCCGTTGGAGTGGGGGTTGCCCCGTCGTTGGAGTGGGGGGGGGGTCAACTGGGGGTCACACGTGGCCCAAAGGTCAAAGGTTAACCTATCAGGATCTAGGGGTCAACTGGGGTCATCCGGTGACGTCACGTGACCTCGGGCATGACGTAGCCACTTTGCTCCCGTGACCTCGGGCCGTAGGGGACTCTCAGAATCAAGGGGTCAACTGAGGTCAAAGTGGTCCCGTACTCTCTTTGTATTACTACTGACGGTATAAATTTTCACACGAAATTATGTAAAAACCTTTTTCTGGCCCTTTTAAACCTAAAATCTATTTGGTTTTAATATTGGTAAAAAACTTCAACATAATTCCCTGATGAAGGTCACGAAGTAGACCGAAAGCTTGGTATTATAAAAAGAAGTTAATATATACCTTTCTGGCTGCAAAACTCGTTATTTTATCTACTAAATCTAAAATTTTAGTTGAAATGTGCATACGGACAAATTTCTGAAGTCGGTGATATTTGTTAATTTTATTAAAATTTTTAGTGGAATGTGCATACGGGCAAATTTTCGAAGTCGATTTTAATTTTTTTGGTAATTATTTTTTATTTCTTATTTTTTAGTGAATTACTAAGAATTATCGAAATCGGTCATCAATCATTAAATTCCATCCCCTATTTGTCCACCCTTAGGGTTTAAATTTTTCTCTTCAAATTCAAATGTGACCACCCCTAAGGTAAACCCTTTCTAATAAAATAAGAATCATCCAAATCATCCCCTATTTATCTATCCGTATTACTTAAGTGTGGATTTTTTCTTTAAATTTAAATGGGACCACATCTAAGGTAACCTCTTTCCAATAAAGAAAGAATCATCGAAATCGGTTCAATATGAAATTTCATCCCCTATTTGTCCAACCTTAGGGGTGTAATTTTTTCTTCAAATTTAAATGGGGGCCACCTCTAAGGTACTCCCTTTCTAATAAAAAGAGAATCATCTAAATCGGTTCAATATGAAATTTCATCCCCTATTTGTCCAACCTTGGGGGTGGAATTTGTTCTTCAAATTTAAATGGGGCCACCTCTAAGGTACTCCCTTTCTAATAAAAAGAGAATCATCTAAATCGGTTCAATATGAAATTTCATCCCCTATTTGTCCAACCTTAGGGGTGGAATTTTTCCTTCAAAATTAAATGGGTCCACCTCTAAGGTACTCCCTTTCTAATAAAAAGAGAATCATCTAAATCGGTTCAATATGAAATTTCATCCCCTATTTGTCCAACCTTGGGGGTGGAATTTTTTCTTCAAATTTAAATGGGGCCACCTCTAAGGTACTCCCTTTCTAATAAAAAGAGAATCATCTAAATCGGTTCAATATGAAATTTCATCCCCTATTTGTCCAACCTTAGGGGTGGAATTTGTTCTTCAAATTTAAATGGGGCCACCTCTAAGGTACTCCCTTTCTAATAAAAAGAGAATCATCTAAATCGGTTCAATATGAAATTTCATCCCCTATTTGTCCAACCTTAGGGGTGGAATTTTTTCTTCAAATTTAAATATGGCCACCTCTAAGGTACTCCCATTCTAATAAAAAGAGAATCATCGAAATCGGTTCAATATGAAATTTCATCCCCTATTTGTCCAACCTTAGGGGTGGAACTTTTTCTTCAAATTTAAATGAGGCCACCTCTAAGGTACTCCCTTTCTAATAAAAAGAGAATCATCTAAATCGGTTCAATATGAAATTTCATCCCCTATTTGTCCAACCTTAGGGGTGGAATTTTTTCTTCAAATTTAAATGGGGCCACCTCTAAGGTACTCCCTTTCTAATAAAAAAAGAATCATCGAAATCGGTTCAATATGAAATTTCATCCCCTATTTGTCCAACCTTGGGGGTGGAAATTTTTCTTCAAATTTAAATGGGACCGTTCTGTAGGTATACCTTTTCAAATAAAAAAAGGATTGTCCAAATCGGTCCAATTCTAAAATGTAAAAAATATTGCTTTGCCAGTTATTATTGAAAATTAAAGTTGAATATGCTTAACCATTAACTAAAACAAAAAGAACAGCTTTTACTGAAGTGTTGTGAACCGAAATCATTAAAAAATACCTGGCCTAAAAGCTAAAGCTTGTTTAAAGGCATTTAACTTATCCCCCTATCGTTGAGTGTAAATTGGAAGCGTTCTGAAGGGAGAATTCGCACAATCCGGCAAGACCGCGTTCTACCCGACGACGGTCAGCATTACGGGGAAAAGCGATCTGTAAATAAAATATGAAATATTTTTTAATAATTTTGCCGCCTACTAGATGGCGCGAGGGGCCGAGGGACGAGACTATGATGTTTTAATAATTTTGTAGACCACTAGATGGCGATCCCTGTTTTGTACAAAATTACCTGTTAGCAAATCACCACACGGGAGCGGTTCCTCTTCCCCTATTTATTCCTTTACTCAATGCTAGCATCAACTTGGTTTGAACACAAAATTTCTTAAAAGGGCTCAATCTACCTTAAAAGAAAACAATTTAACAAATTTATTTCGTTATTTTATGGACGACTCTCATCCAGCAAAATACTTACCTACGTAATAAATTGTTTTCCCCAATAACAATTTTTTCCTACCTTTCTCCGTTAAGTAGGTACATACCTATACACTTTACATACTCGCCAGCACACCCGAAAGCCAAATGTTCGAGGTGCACTGTCAGTTCGATTAGGTATAGGGTGAGAAAATGTTTGCTATATAATGTACAAAAAGTATTGCCAAGCAATTCTCCCGCAGCAAGGACCTTAAAACCATTAATACAATAAGCAACGCGAAATTTGCGTCTATTTTAATATCTCAACGATCTTGTAAACTGGTTTTCATCAGGAAGAACGCGCATTATGCCAAGAAAAATTAATAATATCAATATTTTCTTAGTATCCGTCTAAAATAAATTTTTCGCGTTAAGATTTGATTTAAAGTTTCATAAATTTAAAAAATTGGGGCTGGAGCATTCTCAAATTTTTTTCTTTTAATTAAATAGTAAGCACTTTGCTATTCCGGTCAGTTAACTAATATTATCTAGGAAATTTAAAAGCTATGCATAGTTCCCAATAGTTTAGTATAATTCTAAACATTTAATTTTCATCATTAATTGTCTACATTAAATAACTTTAGTATCATAATTCAATTTTAAATATTAATCGTAACCTAGTAGTTTATAAATTTTTTTAGAAGGCTTAGAGCTTGTCTAATGCTATTTTGTCTCTGATTTGTTCATGCTTGCAACACTCGACTGAGGACCCTTCGACGAGAGTATTTCGACCACCAACGGCGTGAGACGAGTTGCGTAGGCATAGGAGTGACTTCTTGGTCAGCTCTACTTCGGCGAAACCCCTGAGATAAACCCTAGCCACAACAACAACGCCTCGACGAGCAGAAAAGGACCAGAAGAAGCCCTAGTCTCGCCTCCACCCCCACTACGAGCCTGGCTTAGAGCGTAAGGATCAAAGTTCAAAGAACTTATAGCTGAACAGTCAGAGTATTTGTACAGACAATTTGACCTTTTTTATTGCTTTCAAACCTTTTTTAACTGAAATTTAACTCTTTCCTAGTTTACTGTTTTTAAATAGTTGCTCAAATGTAACTGTATATTAAAGTTGATTTACCTTTTCTGGTTGTCATTTAATTAAGATTGTAATATCAAATATATATATATAATAACAAATTATTGTGATCCATAAATTATATATATTTTACTAAGGTAACAAGGTTTTATTGAACAGACCCAACTGTAGCAGACCTCAGGTTTGTTATAACATCGATGTTCTTTTCAACTCTCATCGAGGATTGTATGCGACTAAAAATCTATCACTATCTGACGGTCTAATACTGTATACTGTAATAATACAAAACTTTTGTCATGCACTTTTAGGGAAATTGCCAGATACTGCAATTCTCGGTAAAACAATAAATTATACAGGGTGGTTCACTTTTATGTGGTAGGACTTTAACATTAGATAGAAAAAGATAATCTAAAATGAAAATTTTATATCAACATATATCGGGGAAAGCTTAGTTTCGGATTCAGCTATTTTATTTTTAATTTTATGGAAACAATTTTAAAAATAAACTGGCACTTGGTTTGAGGTACATTACTTTATTATCATTTTAACATTTTTATCAAATCTAGTATTATTTCTTAATAATTTTTATAATTCTAAATTTGTAGAATTCTAAATTATACCACGACGAGTAAAACATGATTCTTCCGCCCATAAAATGTTATTTAAAAATTGTCTTATTTCCTTTGACTACAAAATCCATCGGCAAAATACTAATGTCCTTTCTGCATCGCCGTACTGGTGAAGATAAGTGTGCCATGGAAAAAAAATCTTATTGACAGTTAATAATACAATAATCTGTCATCCAGTAGATGAACGTAGCAGCGCCGCAGTTTGTCTTTGTTAATTATTAAAATGCCGTTCCAATTTACAAATGAAGAGCGGGCTGACATCCATTTCTGCTATGGAGTTGCAAATGGGAACTCTGCGGAAGCAGCCAGAGAATACCGGAGGCGATTTCCAAATAGGCGCCATCCGCGTCCCTCGGTGTTTGTTAACATGCACCGGCAATTCAGAACTCGCGGTCTGAGAACTAGAATCGTCGAACGAGGAAATGAAAACAATATCCAACAAGTCAGACGCAACAATGAGATTCTTCGTGAATTCGATAGGAATCCTACAACAAGTAGCAGAAGAGTGTCAGTGGCCCTACGTGTTTCAAAGTCTGCAATTTTGCGAGCTTTAAAAAGAGATCACAGGCATGCGTATCATCTACAACCCGTACAAGGTTTAAGGCCCGGCGATGCAGAAAGAAGATTAGTGTTTTGCCGTGTTTTTTCTATCTAATGTTAAAGTCCTACCACATAAAAGTGAACCACCCTGTAGTGCTCTGCCTCATAAGGAAGAATAGGTACGCGATGGCTTTTCTTTACATTTGGATCTAGCCTTAGACAATCTGAAATAGAGTTACTTGTCGAACCTGCGGAAGACAGGGATGAACAATTATGAAGGAATAATTGACACAATCGTCTAGAGCTAGCTCATCCCCTTCATTTGGCTATACAAAGAGGGATGGACCAAATTATTTGTCAGGTTGTCTGGCTCGTAAACTTGAAGAAAATTTTCCGGACTTGGGTACTTTTACAGGTACTTATTAAGATGGAATAAGATAATTATTTTAGACCATGATGGAGCCGTGAGTTGTCTGATTGACCGAACCATCAAATTCGTTTACAAAATCCATACAACTTTTAGAATTATGGTTCAAGAAATTAAATAAAAAAAAATTGTTATTCGGAAAACATTGTCTACAGACTGTTTACAAAATTAAAAGTCAAAGTTGACATTCCCGAAAATGTTACAAAACCTTTCATACGGCAAAGAATATTCATTCGAGTGCAAAAATGCTTAATCAGTCAATAAAAATCAAAGATGATAAAAATAAATATACTTAAAAGCAAAATGTTAAATAAGTTAAAAAATGCACTGTAATTAAATTAAATTCATATTTATACCGTTTTTAGAGAGCAGAAGCAATAAAATAGTTATCAAAACTTTCAAATAATTAATTAATGTAAATAACTCTTCATTATTATGAGGATTTCAAAAGATGTGGAAGTCAGCGGACGAGTTTCATATTATTTCAAAGAGATAATATCTCCTTTAAATTCTTAATCTCTGGCAGACTGAAATTAACAACACAATTTGAAGGAAACGCGCTCTAACAATTTTAATCAAACGAAGCGATTTAGAATAATCTTGATCTCATGAAACTTTCTGCCAAAGTTTATGCTATATAGCAAAGAAAAGTAAGTATGTAATATATAACGCAAAAATAAAATTTACTTACGTGTTGTTGAATTCCTTGACCATCATGACTATTAACCAGACACCTATCATAATTGCAGGAAGCGTCCATCCAATGTAGCAATAAATTTTGATATAGGTGTATTCTTGAAACACTGTTACTGTAATCATATTATGTAAATAAAGTCCCTCTATGAACATCCACATGAACATTGCTGTCTTTGCATACTCCAAAAGAGCCACCACTGCTTGATACAGGTAATACTAAAAGAGAGAAGAGGCGTGACAAAAGGGATCGGAGATATCACTTTTATACCATAACTGTAGTTATAAACATTTTTGCGGGGTTACTGATGATTGACTTACGTCGAAATCGCTTTTCTTGACATTTGGATCTATATTTTACTTAAGCTGAAAACAAGATTTTTCGGCCACTATTCAGAAAATATTTCTGGGTATTGCATAATATATAGATAACAATTTATGTTACGATACAAATTAAAACTGAAATAGTTTCTTTTGCATACAATTATACTGTAATATTTAACCGTTAGTAAAAAAAATCGGAAGTAGGTCAATTATATCCAGAGGTCGCAAAAGAGTCAATTAGCGGGAATGTGTTTCACATGGTTTTATAATAGGTAGTTAGAGTATCGCATTCTTTTGAGCTGGCGCATTTTGCCCTAGTAATTTCTGGCTGCCATTTATAGTTTACGTACAAATGCACTCAATTTTGGAATATTTCAAAAGTGGAAAAAGATAGTGATGCAAAGTTTTACAGGTCAGCCATCAAAACACGAAGTTGGACAATTTTGTATGCATTCATAATACTATGGAGCGCGCTTTACAGTGTAGTAAACATGGCGGAGGCGCCAGCGAATAGCATATTATGCGATGTGATAACAATTACAATAAAAAATAATTATTAAAAAATGAACTAGTGCAACGCGGCGAGGTAAAGCTCCGTCACGCGCAGTTGCTCAGTTGCACAATAGCGTAAATTTACCTTTTCGCAGATGTTTCAAAAAATGTATATGCATAATCTAAGTGATTGTATACGCGACTGAATTTAAGATGCCAACGCCCCGACGGGCACTATGCGAACTAACTATATGGGCCATTGTCACCTCTAGCTTTGGGCGCACACTTTGGGTTTACACTGCGTTGTTCTTTGTTCTTGTTTATTGTTCTTGTCGTCTTCGATATATTTTGTGGTCGTCTTCATAAAGTTATTTGGTTATTAGGTAAAAGTTCCCCCCGACAATCGACGCCCGCCGATTGTGGGGCGAAAACAGCGGCCGGGCCGGACGTAAACACGGCACAAATCTTTCCAAATTTCGGATTTTCCGCGGGTTTCCGAGAAGTTTCGATGTTGCAAAAGGTGCAAAATAGTGTGGTGATCAGTTTGAGCTGCGTATAGTAAAAATTCATCCGGATTATAACCACAAATATCGCCATGAAAAGTGAGGTGTCAAGGGAAATTTGAAAATTCATTTTCTCGGAAACTACGCCCGAGCACCAAAAACTAAGGTCAGATTCGTGTTCAGGGACCCCGAAAATAGGGGGGTAGCCAAAATTAAAAAAAAAATCGGGGCAGACATACACCGCGGGAAACTGTACTTACCGTTTATTATAAAGTTTAAACATTATTCATTTAATTTTTAATTTGGTTTTTCGCCACCAAACTGATCGAAAGACAACTTTTTCAAGTTGCCTGGAAAATTCATAAATTCTTGACAGTGAATGAACGAAACTTTAAACGTGTAACTCAAAAAATAACTTCAACAAATTTGTTTTCTGAGCTTTCGGAGAATAAATCTTCCTCTTTTCTCAAAGATCATGCCACGTCAAAGTGAAGTGACAGATTAATAAATTTCAGGTTAAAATATCATGACAAATTTAATTATTTTTTTAATTTTAGAAAATATTTAAACATTATTGTTTACGATTTATGTAATTGCAAAGGCAACAGGCAAAAAAATGAACTAAAAGCAGAATTTGAAATAGAGAACTTTGTTGGTTAAATTAAATTGATTCGAAACTTGTTCCATCTCGAAAATGTTTTCAGGAACAAACGAACAAAAAATGTTTAGGTTAGGACCTCGGCGATCGAATCAAGACGGTTTTTCGTCCGAATCTCGCACTAAAACTTCGTAATTACACTGCATAACACTTTAGCTTTAGCATGTTCAAATTCCACTTCTGATAACTGTGGGAGGCCTTTTGGGCGTGGCAATCATAATAAAAATCACATTTTACTTGCTTTATTTCATTTTCTAACAACTCTTCTTTAACTCTTCTCTCTTTTTTGGCACAAGCGTGGCGGGAATATTTAAACATTTGAATTTAACTGCTGTTATTTACTACATTATTATAATAGTCAACTTTAGAAAATAAAGCTTTTTTAACTGATTTTGAACAAAACAGAAAACATAATATACGGATCAACAAAATGGCATGGCCCATAGACTTAGTTTAGCATTGAGCCTACAGGGGGCGTATTTCTTATATTCAATGGCGTATAGGAAACTCTTTTTCCACAACAGATGCACGTTGTTTGCTGAGACTGCAGTAGCTTTAAAATGTCTGGTCTTGCTTTGCGTTATATTTGTATTGTATTTTATGTGTTGCTTCGTATAGGAAATGCATACTTCCCGATTCCAGATAAACAAAATCATTCTAATTTTAATTCTTATAAAATCGACAAATTGATAGGCATGTACTCTTGAGTTAATCTACCACAGTGAATTACCTAATTTTTTTTAATAAGTACATAACTTACTCGGGTCTATTGGACTTCCTAATGCTTTGTTTATTAGTGTGGATCCCGTCATTTTGGGAGAGGGGTTTTGCAGTTTTTATCCACACATATCGAAAGCCACAGACATCAAAATAATTGTTCCAGAAAGGAAACTCTTCGACTTAAGAATGTTCTATGGTAGTGACGGCCTTATTGAATTTCCAATTTCTCATTTTTCTCCTTTAATATTTGATAAAACTGAACCGTTCTTTTCCCAATCGGCTTATACATATTTTACATAAGAATGGCGCATGACAAGAATTTTCATTGAGTTATCTTTGGAGTCAGTGACAGTAAGTTATGATGTAGGTATGTAGGATATGATGTATTCATATCTAAATAGATTTAAATTCCTTGCCTTGAACCAAATCCAAAGATAACTCAATTTAGAAAGAGAAAAATATTTCTAAAATTTTAGTTGAAATGTGCATACGGGCAAATTTGTGAAGTCGGTGTTATTGTTTGTTATTTTTTTTTAAATTTTTAGTGGAGTGTGCATACGGGCAAATTTTTGAAGTCGGTTTTAATTTTTTTGTAAATTTTTTTTTAAATTATAATTAGATACATTTGTAAGTTTTGTTCCAATAATTGGGTAGACCTAAGTATGTAGGTACGTACGTTTGTTTAACAGACAAACAAAGCAGTAACAAGTAACACAATATACAGAGAAGTATAAGTATTTATAATAGGTGCGATTCCTGGTGTACCTATCCATGGATAGGTACATTTTCGACTAATAATATGGTAAATTTGGGCAAATAGAGGGGACTGCATTTTGTTGTAAGTCGAATTTTTGTGAGAATTTATCGCAATGTGCGCCGTCATGCAAATGATGATGATCTTCCCTTATGGTTAAATTTCCATAAAAATTAAAAAAAAAATAAAAATATATAAAAAGTATAGTAACCTCTTCTGATTGAAATGGCAGTTAGGGTCAATTTCATAATACATTCAACTAAAGTATCTTTTGACTTTAAAATTACTGCAGGACAAAGGCAAAACACTGTACTCGCAAAAACTGAGTTTTGAGAAAAATCGATTTTGTAACTAAATAGTTTGCCAAATTGTTAAAAATTGCACAAACGCTTTCAAATTTATAATTTAAGAGCATGTTTATCTGAATAATGTATTTAATATTGTAAATTAGGTACATATTAAGTATTTTTCTTTTTTGATTGGTTACATAATTTTCCACTAAAAAAATTTGAAAAAACTTGATTAAGATAATGCACTGTCTTTATAGTTATTAGTATTTTTTATATTTTAAAATAAAAAATATCTACAAAATAATGGTTACACTATTGTTAATTCTTCGGACAAATTATTTGTAGATTGATGGTAGATTTAATAAAAACCATTATAGAAATATAATAGGATATTTTATAATAAAATTGTTCTACATATCTTACTAACATTAAAACTTGTTTTGTGACCCAAAAATTTATTTTTTCTGTCCTTGTCCTTTTTCTCTTTTTCTCCTTTAAAGTGCAAGGTAATTGGTATTAGTGACCATAAAAAAATTAGCATAATATTAGATTATCTCATTATCAACGTTTCGGCAGATACACAGCCATCTTGAACCCTGCAGATGGCAGTATATCAGCCTAAATGTTGGTGAAAAGATGGTTTAATTTTAACCTAATTGTTTTTATGGTCCCTAATCACAACTTACTAATATTCTTTTATAGTTTAAACGGGGCCGCGGTGGCGTCGCTCGTACCGGCGCTGACTTTTTAGACTGCATGTTTTTCTGCCTTCGATCGACCTTGGTTCGAGGCAGGCGCATGCATGTCTTTAAAGAAAAACACCGCTATGGCCAAGATCGCTGGACAAATGTAGGTTCACTGTATTGTTTCTAAATAGCCTTATCCGTGTGATTTACTAATTGTCCTACACCCACTGGGATTACTACGGTTTTCTAGGGTTTTCCGTAGTACTTGAGCGAATGCTATCCTAGTTCTATCGGGAAAAAAGTCCCCCCGCATAAGCATGTGGTTGCTTCTGGGGTACTCCTAGTTTGGAGTATTGTGAGGGTGGGAATTATTATTATTATTATATATATTAAAAAAAAACTTAATCAATTTAAACCCTTCTGTCCTACGATTTCTTAAACTGTGAAGTTAAGCCACGTCAAAATGATGTACAGTTGCATGTACGTTTGTATTGTTAATCATAACTTTAAAGAATCTCTAATGGCAAAATAATGTACATACAGTGTGACCCATTTGTTTTGGGGTCAGTCTGTAAAAAGTGTATCAATCGTGCGATTTGGCTGATTTTTTTTTTAAATTGTAGAGCTCGATGAACTGCACATTTTGAACAAAAATTGCCTGGTTCGCATAAAATCCAAAGCCTACTATGACCGTTTTTATGAGCAAAATTTTAAGAAACCATATTAGCGTTTTTTTTGAAAAAATCTGTGTGCGCCAATGGATTGAGCACCCCTCGAAATGGGTATGTACAAAATTTCATCAAAATATTTCAAGTAATAACGATTTTGTAGAAAAATTAAAAATGCAGCCAAGGTACGTCTTTATTTTCAAAAATTCAAAGTTGGCCATGGAAAATAATTGAATTGTTTACTTTTATTAAGTGTCAAACTGTCTAAATTGAGTTCAGAAATTGTTTGTGCTCAATACAATTAATTATCATAATTATGGAATATTTAAGCATAAGAGACAAAATAGAAATTGTTCGACTCGTGGGCGACAACGAGCGCTCGGCAGCAGAAGCTGCGGCCGAATTTAACAATAGACACCCAGGTAGATCAGTGAGTCGAAGTACTGTACAACGTATAAACAATATTTTTGATGAAACTGGATCGATTTCTAAAAATTTATTAAAAACTAGGCAAAATGGACGCCGTGGACTTGAAAATAACAATCAAATTCTGCAATACTTTAGTGACAATCCTCGAAATAGTGTTCGAACGGCTAGTTTAGACCTTCATATACCCAGAGAGAGTATAAGGAGATGTTTGAGACAAAACAAAATAAAACCGTTTAAGCCAAAATTTTTGCACACCCTGGAACCAGGAGATGAGGAGAGAAGATTAGAATTTTGCTATTGGCTGCAAGGTGAATATCTCCATAATGGCAACTTTTTAAATGAAATTTTATTCACCGACGAAGCCACGTTTACTACAAATGGTGTAGTATCAAGTCAAAACTGCCGTCACTGGTCAGCTGAAAATCCAGAGTTTATAATAAATGCAAGGAGACAATATTCACAAAAAATTAACGTTTGGTGTGGAATACTACGCGACAGAATAATTGGCCCATTTTTCTTTGAAGGGAATTTGAATGCGGCTGGCTTCTTGAATTTTCTAGAAATTGAATTTAGAAATGCTTTAGATGAGTTACCATTAAGATACCGTTTAAATTTAAAGTTACAGTTAGATGGCAGTCCTATTCATAATGCTCGTTTAATCAGAAACTGGCTAGATAATAATTTTGAAAACTGTTGGATAGGGCGAAATAGTCCTTTCTGTGAGTGGCCACCGAGATCTCCGGACTTAACTCCTTTAGATTTTTTTCTTTGGGGTACACTTAAGCAAAATGTTTATAAGTCAAGACCCCATAATTTACAAGAACTGCAAGCTAGGATAAACCGTAGTTGTGAGGAAATTAC
Source organism: Pseudeuparius sepicola (assembly GCA_963920635.1). Taxonomy (NCBI): domain Eukaryota; kingdom Metazoa; phylum Arthropoda; class Insecta; order Coleoptera; family Anthribidae; genus Pseudeuparius; species Pseudeuparius sepicola. Next base: position 90,065,104 of record OY987299.1, read on the forward strand.
TCCACAGCAAATACGAAATGTAATTTTGAATGTACGCAAGAGGAACGACAAATGCATTGTAGAAAATGGAGGCTTGGTAGAAGTTACAAAAATTTTATAATTTTAATTGTTTTTATGTTTTGTGTTTATAAGCATAAGGTTGTATTATTACAATTCAATTATTTTCCATGGCCAACTTTGAATTTTTGAAAATAAAGACGTACCTTGGCTGCATTTTTAATTTTTCTACAAAATCGTTATTACTTGAAATATTTTGATGAAATTTTGTACATACCCATTTCGAGGGGTGCTCAATCCATTGGCGCACACAGATTTTTTCAAAAAAAAAAACGCTAATATGGTTTCTTAAAATTTTGCTCATAAAAACGGTCATAGTAGGCTTTGGATTTTATGCGAACCAGGCAATTTTTGTTCAAAATGTGCAGTTCATCGAGCTCTACAATTTAAAAAAAAAATCAGCCAAATCGCACGATTGATACACTTTTTACAGACTGACCCCAAAACAAATGGGTCACACTGTAGATGTAAAAGATGAAAAAGATGATTGAAGTCCCATTCAAACAACGCTACTGTTCAGTAGGTACACCTTTTTTATTAATTACAAAATACAGCAAATTGGCCTTTTTAGAAAAAACTTTATGTTCATTACATCATTTATCCAGTGGACTATCGCTGGAACTAATAAAGATGTAGCTGTGGTTTGAAGACGTAGGTACTTGTAGAACTTTGATTGTACATTAAAATGTGCATAATACCTCAATTTGGCCAAAATTGCAAGTACATCATTTTGCCTTTGCACGGCAGATTAGGCAAATAAACTTTTGCAACAATACTAAACAATGTCTGGATATTTAGAAAGCTCATTTAATTTTAAAGGGTGCTATAATTTGTCTATGCAATTGACCGTTAATCATTTGATTCTTAAATTTTGGTCCTTTGGAAAGCCCAAAACCAATACAAGTTGACCGCCTGCCGTCAAGCAAAGCAAACCTAGCTACTTCAAGTTATTATTAGGATTTGATATACAGCCAGTAGGTACATAACTAAATTCCACCTTCCCTCGACGGTTCTAGGCATCTTGAGGCTTGAAATTGCAAAGGAACGATTCTTCACTTCGAACTTTTAAACAAATATTCCAGTTTTGCACAAACAAAACAAATTTTTTTAAAAGCTCTCGCCACACTGCCTCGTCGTAGCATTCTGGCGACGATAGCACTACCCGCACTACAGAAATTAATTCTGGTAAATTTCTTCTAAAATCAACTGACAGGGAGTGACAGGCCACAACTTCAGGTCTTTCCTAGAGTCGGCTGTGGCTGAAGTAACAAAAGTAGACATCCAAGGAACCCCCTTTTAGTAAAAATTGAGAACCCAGATGCTATTTTAGTAGCTAGATATTAAGTTAGATATCGAAATTTTGGAACGCTAACCTATTATAGTAGAAAAACCACTAGCGAAAAGATAATTCGAGGATCTGACTGAGGAATATGTTGTAGATTTTAGTAGAAATAATATTTAACTTGTGATGTATAATAAATTCAATGCAAAATATATTATTAATCTGTTCAGTACAATATTTAAGAGTCAAATCCTATATTTAATGTCGTGAGAAACTTACGTTCCAATATTAGCCACTTTTGTAATAATGTAGGTACCTATGTACATGAAATTTGTTTTCGTCACCAAGGTTTGATGATTTGACAGCCATTTGGCTATCTATCCTTTCGTAAGTGTTTTACTTAGTAATTTTTTTTGTGTACCCAAAAGATGCTGTTGCGATTAAAAAAACTTGGGCGACTACACCCAAAATGTTATTTTGTGGATTTTAACGCTATTGTACCTTTTTTTTTTTCAAAACGTAATTCACAAGAAAGTTTTTCGTAGTCATTGGGCACTACAAAAAATTAGTACGATCGATAGTTTGTTTTATGCATTTTCTTTAAAACTAGGTACCTACTATCGATTACCAAACTAATTTCTTGTAATGAAAATAATGAAAATAAAAAAATCAATAAATATCATTTTGGTGAAGTATGTTTAAAGGGCCAGCACAAATATTATACCTATAGTTTGTTCAGCGAATGTTCGGCCCTACGTCACAACTCCCGTCCTTGTCTGACTCGTGAATATACGACCGATACCATCGTATATTCATGAGTAAGACAAGGACGGGAGTTGTGACGTAGGGCCTAACAGTCGCTGAACAAACTGTAATAAGCAATTTTACTGTATCGTTGGCCACCACTGTAATGGCCACCATACATTGGGCCAGTATAATATCAGTGTGTTGAACAGTGGCCGACCGCTGGCCAGTGCGACCTATTTGCATAGGCATTTACGGCAATTTCTGGCCAGCACCTAATCAGCCACACATTCGCCGGATGAAAATGTTTGCTGGGTTAGAAATGAAAATAAATCATAAAAATTCTGAATCCAACGATATATAATAATAGGATTCAATTAAAAAAGGAATCCTGTGATGGTTAAGAGAAATGTGTAAGTTGTAAAATAGAGAAAACCTCTTTCATTTCCGCTTTAACCGGAAGTTATTTTAAAAAACTGAATATTCGGGAATACTACTTAAAGGTTCTCTAATGGATGTGTAGGTAAAAAAATATATATTTTTTATTTTGCAAAAAATGTTTTTTCGCGATAACTTTTTTACCGACCCCCGTATACAAAATTAGGGTACACCCTCGAATTCCCCTTAATTTTTACTACAATCTCATTTTTTGAATGACGATTTTATGTTAACGTGTCTCCACGTAGCACACTTTTTCCGCTTGGATGGGCCACCCTGTACCAAGGGAGAGTATCTCATAGGTGGCGGTATTTGGATGGGGTAATTATTTCATGGCCTGCTATGATTTTTTTAAATAGCAAATTTTCAAGAAACCCCATTAGGGATTTTTTTACGACAAAATATTATTAAGAAAACTTAAAAACTGAGTAGATTAGTAAAATTTTAAAAGGCTAGGCCTACTTTGATTTTCAGATTTATCTCACACTTTTTTTAGAAAAGTGTCCTTTCTCGAGCTTTCACGTCAAAATTTTATTTTTTCGCGATGATCAACTTTCCTTAATAATATTTTGACGTGAAAGCTCCAGAAAGGACACACTTCTAAGAACAAAGTAGGAGAAGAAGGCGAAAAAGCTAAAAATCAAAGTAGGCCTAGACTTTTGAAATTTTGCAATTCTACTCAGTTTTTCATTCTGAACAAGTTTTCTTAATAACATTTTGTTGTAAAAAAATCCCTAATAGGGTTTCTGAAAAATTAGTGAAAATGAAAATTTTTTAAACTTAATTCTGGTGCATATTGTTTCTTTTTCTACAGGGTGATTTATTCATAAATACCTTAATTTTAACAACATCATCAGGGAGATACATATCGTTTGTTCAGCGAATGTTCAGCCCTACGTCACAACTCCCGTCCTTGTCTGGCTCGTGAATATATACGACCGATATCCGTCGTCATGAGTAAGACAAGGACGGGAGTTGTGACGTAGGGCCGAACGTTCGCTGAGCAAAGAATATATCTATGCCGAAAACGCAAAATAACTTTTACTGCATGTTTAAATAATGGGGCAGTTTATACCAAATCCCACGAAACGAGGCGCTCCTGAACGCATGTGACTACCCGCGACGTTGCCGTTATTTATTTCCAATATATTATTTATTTGTCAGAAAATTTTATTCTTGATAAAAGTTGGTGCATCATTTCAAACTCAAAACGCACATATCAAAATTTAAATATCTCTTTTTGGATACGAGGTAGATTCAAATATGTCAAAATAACTCAAGAGTTAAGTACCCTTATTTTTTAAGATACGGTAAAAAGTTGCTTACAAAAGTTGTTTGGAATGAAAGGTGTATGTCAAATTTAAAGTCACAGCTACCTAAATAGTCAAAATAAAAAGAAATTTAACTTTTTTTAAATTTTGTTCGACCACCCTGTTTATTACAAAAAAACAAAATACCGCAAGCGCAACTTATCATCGGATAACACATGAATTTGCTACTAAACTTTAGTTTTGCTCGATTAGCAGCTAGAAATTGAAATTAATCGAAATCAGAGTTTAAAAATATTAAATTTTTGTGTCCAACTTTCTGCCGGTCACTGTATATTATGCGACTATATAATATGTTAATTATTATGTATAATATGTATTTTTATGTTTTTTCAGGCTAGTGACGATGTACATTTTCATACTTTCGATGGGCTAGTGTGGAACAATGGGTCAAAATCTCAATTTTTCCTTACAAGATTTTACGCCCTTATTTCAAACCCTTTAGCCACCTGCAACACTAAAGCCTTTGGTTTTCCGAAGCCAGGTGCTATTAATAATCATTTAGTGAACACGGCTTGCATGAAAATATGGGCAACAGACACCTTTTATTTCTGTTAAAGAAAATTGAATTTTCCATAATGTTATCCCAGGGGGCCACTCGTAATTTCCTTTATTCTACTCAACATCGATGCACTTTCCAACCCTCTTCGAGGCTCGTATGCGAATATGGGGCACCTAAATCTGTCACTATCTGACGGTAATACTACTTCCTGTTTATTCGGTAGGTAAGTGTTCTTTGTGCAACATTTTTGCTTTTTTACAAAAATGGTTTTCTAGACAAATGCGGAAACGGTAGATATAATGATCCTTTTTTATGGAGAATGGCTGCAGATTGTGAGTCAAGCTACCGCGGGACTACTTCGAAGTTAGAAGAAGAAATCCACGGCCAGCGCGCCATCTATCGGCAGGTATCGAAATTAAGAGCGCGGGCCTCGTGCGAAACTTTCCCGCGTTTCATTACATGAATGATTTGTACGAAGGTACTAGTGTCAATGAATGCCACATAACCTTCAAATATCCACACCAAAATACGGGAAACAAATAATATCACGAAAAGACCCAAGAAGCCCAAACATATTTACAAACTATTTATAATGCGTAACCAATACTATGTGCGACTAGTGAGGAAACGAAAGGAAAACCACTGTGCACTCTGCAGAAACTTGAGAAGGATAATGCCGCAAACACCAACGCGCCTCATGCCGGAAACTCTCAGCCACGGGCAATCGCCAGGCCCCTTTCGCGGAGTTTGGGCTACACACAGCCTCCGTCAGGCTATACCCTGTAACATACCTAAAGGCAGGAAAAGAAACTAGAAAAAGCTAGGAAGATCGAAAGGAGAAAATTATATAGATTCAAGTACTTACGACTGAACCAATGTCACAGGAGAGGACCACCCCCACGGAGACGATTCTATTGCAATTACGATGAAAACCAAACATAACTAGAAATAAAGGAATGATAAGTGTGTTGTTGGTGATTGTAACCACGGTAGTTACAGTAATTTTAAGCAACTATATCCCAGAGGTGTCGGCTAATGGTGACGTTCTTATTTCAGATGAAGGGGAACACTCGAGGTCCATGAAATCATGTAAGTACTTATTAAAGCATCCAAAAATCAAAAGTAAACGTAAGCAGTCGTTTAATTTTTTTTCTCGTTGCCATTTATCCCTTAAGTATCTCAGGCCGAAACTAACCGTTACAAGACTTAAGCGTTAACATTTGTCCATAATTTCTGCAAGCATTTTGCACAACATTCGCCTAAAAAATTTTGTACATCTGGCAACAGTGCTGACGCGCACGACGGCAAGCGTCGTCCGATGCCTCATGCGCTCTAAAAGCAAATCAGTGGCAGCCGTAAATAGGGGGCCAAATAGGTAAAAAATGCGGTTTAGAAAAAAATTAATTCCGGCTTAAAAAAAGTTGAAATTTTTTAATTGCGATTTCGAGTTCAGGGTATTTTTCCTTACCCATTGTTAAAATTAATGTAGTTATGAATAAATCACCCTGTATATTGTTTCTATAGTTAGTTATAACAAAAACATGAAAAATGTAAATAAATCAATTAATGGCATTTCTATTGGATAATATGGAAGTATTTGGTGATATAAAAATAGGTAGATATGCCTACTGTAGCTTACCTAAACAAAAATATTTTGTTATAATTTTTATTTTTTCAAAAAAATTTGTAAACGTAATACAATAAATAACTATTTTATCATTATGTACTTTGTAATTATAACGGTATGGCAAATGATATATTATTTGCATTTTCCTTTAGCAATATACAGGGTGTCCGGAAATTACGTGCAGACACGGAAGGGGGTAATTCTTTGGCCCATTTTAAGAAAAAAACTTCATATGAACGTATGTCGTAAACGTCCTAACTTTTGAGATAATTTTTAATTTTGGCTACATCTCCCGAAATAATCAAGCTGCTGAACTGACACATAATTGTAATACGATTTATATAGGACAAGTAGAATTAATGAACATAACAAAGAAATTCTAAAGAGTTCTTAGTTTCCTCCCCCGTTTTTTAAGTCAACCTTTGCTGAACATATTGTTATTAAAAAACATAAGTTTGACATGTATGACGATGTTTCTTACTTACATTTTCAAAAGAAGGGTGCTACTTTGAATTTGCTCGAAATCTTAGAGATTTTTAAAGCTAAAAATTGTCCACATAATCACATTGTAAACGATCAGTTAGAATTGTCAAATTTGAATTTTTATAGATCCTTAAAGTTTCTACTTCCAGAGCAGTAATTTCACTTTTCTTAGTTAATTTTTGCTGAATGCGTCGGTTTGACCACATTCGTGTTTAATTGAATTTGAATCTCGTAGCTCCCGCTAAATTATTTTCTCATCCTGCCTCGCGCATGCTCAGTATAATTTTTCCGTTTTTACAGCATGAAATCCTACGATTGACACTCACAATTGACATCGTCAGACATATTTTAGCTTTTCGACGGTAATGGTGACTTGAAGAATATATTTCTGATCTTTTAAGATGAATTTTTGGTTCTACGGAACCACCAAAAAATCGAGTTACAAATGCCAATGTTCTTTCCCAATTTCTCTTCAAATATATTACGTCTTAATTCATTTTCCTGGGGTAAGTTGCATGTTCTCTGGTTTAGTTCTTCGACCAGTTTTTTTACCTTTACTTGTTCAGATCCTCCATTTTATATTTAATAATTTTTGAAAGCCCTTTATACAATTCACTTAAAAATTCAATTTTCCACATTCACATACTACAAAGTTGACTATGTCTAGAAAGGTAAGCCCCATTTTGTTAAATTTTGTAGTCTTTGAATTCACTTAATATGTTATTTCTCTAATTTGTATAATTTTTTTACAGCTTTGATGTTATAATGTTATACTGCTGAAGATGACCCCCTAGGTGGGTCGAAACATAATATGTACAGTTAAATTAAAAAAGCTGTGTTTGTGGAGCTGCGACTGTAAGTTTTTTACCCTTCTTCTTTTCGTTATATTTGATGACGTCATAACCTATATTTCCCGAATTCCTAAAAACTATCTTTTCGGCCCAAAAGCAAGCTTGAGTTGTCCTACAAGAAACCCACAAGTAAAATTTTTACTGGCTGTTTTTGTTTGCCTATAATAACCCTGGGGCCTCGAGTTAGGGACACCCTGTACATAGGTACGTACGTTTTCTCATTGCATTTTTCATTTAGACGAATCTCAAAATAACCGGATCATGAAATTGGCTAAAAAACAATTTTATTAATAAATAGCGTACTGTTTAATATAGGTAGGTAGGTTAGTTGAAATTTGTAAAATTTAGTATACATTTGGAAAAGACAAACACATTTTTTCCGGAATTTTAGTTTTATTTAACTTTTATCTCTACAATTTTTTCTGCAACTCGAAAAATAAAGAAGTCAAGGGGAGGAGACGTTATGTGGATCACCCTGCACGTCCTATAACCCCTTTCTGGTAAAAAAGTGTGGTCACTTTTTCCAGTCACTTTTTTCATTTCCGAAAGGCCTTCAATAAATTTATATGAATTCAATTTAAGTAAAAATTCTCAAAACACAGGTAGGTAAACTTCTCTAATTTCCAGAGTACAATAAATCTATACTACTTATATAAATTCATTAAAGTTATTCAAAACAGGCAGGTTTTAAGAGCTTAAATTAATGCAAAAGTCAATACCATATTGCATTTAAAGCATGTAAAAGTTGGAATAAATTCGGTAAAATGTTGCACTGTCCGATTAAAAATTAAGCCCGCTTAAAAATGGAACTGAGCAAAAAATAAGCACTACAATGTAGGTACAGTCGTCTAATAAAGAAATGTCTAAAAACTTAATAATTATTTATGTTAAATTTAAAATTTAGGTATGAAAAATTTTTTTTATGTAATATATTATTAGGTATTGTTTGCGTACCGATACAAGAAAAGTGCGTTCTTTTAAATGAAGCTATCAAAAATAGCGGTTGCTATTTAAAAAATATAGATGACGTCATAGCTTGGTTAGTAAAGACGTCACAAGACATCAAAATATGCGCCTTCCAAAATTATCTTAGAGGTGTCGAAGCTTTTTTTTTAATTGCACAATACAACCTTTTACCGAATTTATGTGCTCACTGTATAAGAAAATGAATATGTATAACATACGCTTACCTCTTCCAGGAGAAATTTGTGCTCCAACCCTTGGTCTATGTATTTTATTAGCCTGATTATGACTTGGAGTAACGTAGCAATGAATAGGTTCTTGTGAATTTTTGTTCTGTTGTTTTTAAGTACCCTGAAAATTTACTTACAATGATTAAGTTGGCTGCTTTTGATCACTTACCTATATGAAAAAAATATATACAATGACACAAGTAGCGATACCAGAGAAAATGATAGGCCGACCATTTCCATGCACCTCGTGGTTTTACCAATCTGAAAAAAGGAATAAATGTTAATGTTAGACGAGAAAATTTTGGAAGAACTGAAAATTTACAACTTTTTGAATTTATCATTTTTTCGAAAGTAAAAAAATAAAACAGTTATGGATAAGTAGGTACACTAAGTCGCATCCATGTTATATAATTTCTTCTTGACGACCGTCGCGTCGGTCAGTTCAGAGGCAAGGATTTATTAATTTTTGCCCGATAGTTTTTCTAGCCTTTACTTTACCTATATCTTAAAAAAATGGGGATTGGATACGTCAATCTAGACACCCGACGTCAGAAAGTGGTATTAATTTACTGACGATTGTTACTGTTGTGGGAATATTAGGTAGGTATTGCAAAACCCAAATTTGTGCAACGCAAACCCTGTCTGACAAAAGTGTGACGAAACTTTTAACGGCTATACAAATGTATAGCGATTGGTCAACTCACGGCATCACTTGCTTGCGGACGGGCCGGGAAGCATTTTTCCGTTTCCTTTACGGTTAGCGCAACCGAGTGCGCTAATCGTATAGGAAACGGAGGCGATACTTGCTTTCCATCTCCTATACGGCTAGCGCAACCAAATGCGCTAATCGTGTAGGAAACGGAGCCGAGACCTGCTTTCCGTCTCCTATACGGCTAGCGCAACCGAGTGCGCTATCCCTAGATACGCAGTGCGTACGTCGCCAAGCTAACAACGAGATAGTAATACGTAAATCTCGCTAGAACCTGTGTTTTATCGATTTAGTTTTGAAGGTCGGGAAATAGATAAGAAAACAATACATATAATATAGATTTAAACAAAGAACATATATATTTTCCGTCTCCTATACGGCTAGCGCAACCGAGTGCGCTATCCCTAGATGCGCAGTGCGCACTTCGCCAAGCTACCAACGAGATAGTAATATAAACAAGGGTAATACGTAAATCTCGCTAGAACCTGTGTTTTATCGATTTAGTTTTTGAAGGTCGGGAAATAGATAAGAAAACAATACATATAATATAGATTTAAACAAAGAACATATGAAGGGTACAATGCAATAACCGGTCAAGTCCATTTTTAAGGCAAATTTAGTTAGCAGTCGATTATTCCACACAATAAAATCCTCTTTCATCCTGTGCAATAACCAGCTCTCTATCGTACAGAATAAACAATACACAGATGTTTTGTTAGTTGCCTACCATACAATACTGTGCAATAACGAGTCATGTCCGGGACTTGACTGGTTATTGCACAGTTCTGCTAAACTTTCGCATTGCCTGTGTATACGCGAAGAGTGTTTGTATTCTTCGTAGTTTTAACCAAAAACTTAAGAAAATTATAATGTCTGACAGTGACAGTACCCTTGACGATCCTTTTGAAGGTACTCACAGTGACACTGATGAGGATTATCTTCCCGAAATTGAGAATAGTGGCAGGTATAACCTCAATATCCATTCAGATTCTTCCTCGGATTCGCCTGTTTGTGATGAAGATGTAATAGAAAATATAGAAGATAATAATCTACAACCAGGGACATCAGCTGAAACACCACAGCGCGGAAAAAAGAGATTACGACGCTTAACAATATGGAAGAGAAACATAAGAAAAGCAAGGCGAACCCAAGGAAAATGTTATGAAAATGTTGCTGGTGCAGTGGTTCAGAAAAAAAAAATAGGGCCAAACTGTGATTGCAGACTAAAGTGTATGGATGAAATTATTGGACAAGAAGGTTGTACGAAAATTTTTAGCGATTTCTACAGTATGCCTAGCAAGGACCTTCAAGATGCTTATTTATTTGGATGTCTCGAAAGAAAATCAGTGGCAAGGCCTCGGCCTCGATCAGGTCATGGACATAATAAGAACTCGTCATATATTTACAAAGTAATTTTTATCTTTCATCATTTTGTACTTTCATAATCACTGTTTATTGCTTTTTAGATTCGACATGCTGGAAATAGTAAAATTATTTGTAAAAAGGCTTTTCTGTCTGTCCATGGCATATCTAGATCTAGACTTGAACGTTTACAAAAGCACTTAAATGAAAATGGAATTCCTCCAACAGATCTAAGAGGAAGATATTTAAATAGAATAAACAAGTTACCAGAAAATATAAATAATAACATTCGACAACACATTCTTAGCTTCCCAAGGTACAGATCTCATTATAGTAGGGCAGACAACCTGAATCACTATTATCTTTCGCCATTACTAACTGTTTCAAAAATGCACGACCTATACTTGAAAAAATACGAGCCGGAGACAACGGATAACCCTACTGTTAAGTATGAATATTTTCGAAAGTATTTTGTCGAAAACTTCAAGATAAGTTTCGGTAAACCGAAATCTGACACATGCCAAAAGTGCGATAAACTTTGCAATAAAATTGAAGCAGCTGACGATGAAAATGAAAAAAAGGCTTTAGAAAATGAAAAACAGTTACATCTTATAAAGGCTGAAACCTTCTACACCGATTTAAAAGCTAAAACAAATTTGGCTAAGAATGATCCACGAGCCGAAGTACTCACCTTTGACTTCCAGCAGAATCTACCCCTGCCTGTATGCCCAAGTGGTGAAGTATTTTATAAAATACAACTCTGGGTCTATAATTTTTGTATCAACGTAGGTAGCACAGGAGAAAGTTACTTTTATTTGTATGACGAAACATTGGGAGGTAAAGGCCAAAACGAAGTGGCAAGTATTCTCTTACACTTCATCAACAACTACATCCGCTCAGAAGTGAAAAATGTGTATATTTTTTCTGATAACTGTGCCTCTCAAAACAAGAATAATGTACTGGTTCAGTTTTTTTATAGCCTTGTTGAAACTGAGAAATATGCATTTATATACCATAGGTATCCTGAACCGGGCCACAGTTTTTTGCCGTGCGATCGCAGTTTTGGAGCAATAGAAATAAAAAAACGAAAGTATGATAAAATATACTTGCCCGATGAGTATGCAAATATTATTAAAAGTGCAAGGAAAGACTTTTCAGTGATACGTGTGACGCAAGATATGTTTCTAAATTTTAAAAATCATTTACAACAGTTCTTTGTAAAAAATCCCTCAAAATGTAATAACAAGTACACCTTGTCCAAATATCGCATAATATGTTACGAAAAGAATGATAAAGAGACATTAGTCAAAAAAAAATTTGAGTAATGTGTCTTTACCAACCATTGATCAGAAGTTATATTCAGAAAAAAGAAAACTTAAAGAGAAAAAACTTGATCACATAATGACACTCTCAAAAAATTATGTATCTAAGTGTGATATGTGGTTCTATAATGACATTGAAAAATATCACAGAAGCTTTGAACAGTCAGATAAAGAGTCTTCTGCATCAGAATATGATGACTGTGATGAATAAATAAGGTTGTTTAATGAAAAAAAATATTATAAAAATACTGCTTAATCATAGAAAATTAAGGTGAAGATGTGTTTATTTTAATAAATGTTCTCAAATTTCAATAAATAAGTTTATTTCACGTTGGTATTTAATTATTTATAACAATATTATGCAAATACTTTGCAATAACAGGTCAAGTCCATTCATTTTTTGCTTATATCTTTTTATTTATTTTGAAAAAATTGTTTAAACTGATATGCATAAATTACCTAAGGTATTTGTATCTTCGTAATATAATTGAAAATACTGCTGTTCTTATATCATATTTTTTAAATGTTTTTTTGCTCTCCTCAATATTTTACAGGCATGGACTTGACTGGTTATTGCATTGTACCCTTCATATATATTTTTTAATTTTTGAGCCAGAGACGCAGTTCTGCAGCTGATCCATCACAATTTTAATCGCCCCAAATAAAACACTAGGTAATTGTTTCAGCCGTTACAAGAAAACGTAAATTTCCTATGATAAAAAAATTACGTTGCGTCTGTAATAATTTCAAAACTAGGCAATGGGCATATACAGGGTGATTCAGTCATGATGTAAAAAATGTTAACCACAGGTGGGAAAAAATAGCTTAATACGAATTCGAAATCAAAAAATTTCAAAAGTCAACAAAAAAAGTGTATTAAAACCCCTTGTTAACGGCGTTCGCCTGATCAGCTGGGGCGATCAGCCAGTTGCACACCATATCGTAAATTTACTTTTCCTGCTCCCTCCCCCGTAAGTTCAGTTTACATGCTCCCAACAGGTCCGAAAGCGAAAGTGGAATGTTCGAGGTGCCCTGTTGCTAGGTACAAAAAGTGGTTGCTAAGTACAAAAAGTATTGCCTAGCAACCATTTAACGATTATGCAGCAAGGACCTTAAAACCATTAATAAAATATATGTAGCAACTTGAAATTGGCGTCAAATTTAATATGCTTCACATCGTTTTTAAGGACCTCGGCAACGCGGGCGTTGGGACCTCGGCAACGCGGGCGTTGCCTCACATCGGCCAAGAAAGTGGACTTCTGCATCTTGCAATGTAAATAACTATTTTTTGAACCTTTTCCCAGATATTCCAATAAATGTATGCAGAGTCTAAACGAATTTATTACCTTTTTGATTTTTCAATGTCAATCATAACAGTAATTAATGGGTGTGTAGGAGTAGATATAGCGAGCGCTTATAGTTTCCAACAACGGATGCACATTGTTTGCAGAGACTGCAGTGACAGACAAAACTCAAAACTAAGCACAAAATGTGAAAATAGGCATCAAAATTAAAACACTCCATCACTGGTTACTTTCAACTTCAATAGTTACAAAAGTTCATGGCATCGCGAATCGCGGAAATTTACGGGGCACGGTCCACATACCTGTAGGTACTCAAGATATTGACAAGGCCCAGTCGCTTAGTCGCCATAGTCGCTAGAAGCGCCCTAGTCGGTACTGTTATAATCATGTCATAATAATCACTGTCAGGCTGTTTTGTTGCTTAGAAAAAAACAATAAAAAAATGAAAATGTGGAAAATGTGGTTCGCGGTAGGCGTCGTTACGCGTTGCCAGTAGCAATATTCTCGTGCAATTTAAAAATTGTGTGCGGGAATTCGCGAAAAGACTTAATTTAAGCAAATACTGGTGCTTATGATGTGTATAACGCTTGCCCTTTGTAGAATCGAGACTGAATACACCAAAAGGTAGGTAAGTATTTCTTGTTTCTTTCAGTTTCACCTTCCACAAAAAAAATTGAAATGCGGCAACATAGCTCTCCAGTGCCAACCTTGACGGTTGACATTGAAGCAGAAACGTCGAGTTACTCCGGTATTAAGGTTCCTTTGCCCTATGTTTTAAACTTCGAGAAAAAAATTCTTTCTCATTTTCCTTTTTAGTATAATAGACCTCATCCACTGTGTGGTTAAAATTTTTTACATCATGACTGAATCACCCTGTATGTGTACCACTATTTTGTAGCTACATTCCAGTCCGTTGCCAGTTATTATAATTAATAATAGCAATATAGTAGCCAAGATTAAATTACCTATCTGTATCTAATTATTATACCTATATAGGTACCTATAGGCATGTATGACACCAAAGGGAAATTATACAGGGTGGCCCACCACGAACTGCATCGATCTATATATGGAAAACTAAAAGTAGAAAAATTCTGAAAATTTGGCACGTCACCAATGCCGATGGGTGCTGCTCAACTAAAATATTTTGGTGAATCTGGCACTTCCGGTTATACCGGAAGTCGATATCAACTTTCTTATCTCAAATGGAACACCCTACATATTATTGCATTTTTGGATTCTAGGCATCATTTTGGAACAAAAACATGCAACATGTCCTATGTCTAAATCCAACCGTTTTTTGAGATATTTGCATTTTACAGGTGCAGACCTAAAGTCAACTAGCAATTTATACGAGGAAACCGCTAAATTTCAAAACGAATTTTTGGCATCGTGTAACAGAAGCCCTGACCTAGTGATCTCTGCTGAGAAATAAATCCGTTCTTATACAGGGTGTTCACAAAATATGAATAAAAATTACATTCAAAATGTGCTTAAATCTCGAAATTTTCAAATGGAAACCCCCATTTTTTTAATGCGATCTTATTCACTACTAAAAATGATGATAACTTTGTGTAAGGTTTCCTATACCTAAATGCAGTAATTTTCGATTAATCTACGAAAAACCCACTTTTCGTCATAAAATGCGGGGTTTGCTTAACGCTTGGAAAATTATATTAGCCGCGGACGTTGAAAAGACAATCGCGGCTGAGGAAATGTCACTTGGTTTATAAATTATTTTCAACAATAATGCCGGCGCGCTTAAATTACACAAACGAAGATTATTTAAATTTGTTTATTATCTACGGAGAATGCAACAAAGTAATATCAAGAACGTGCGATACATTTGGGGCTCGCTATCCACAAAAAAAAAACATCGCCAAACACTGTTAAAAAAATAATACAAAATTTTAAACAGTATGGATGTGTCAGATAAAAATCACGTTTGGCGATGGTTTTGTTTTTTGTGGGTAGCGAGCCCCAAATGTACCTATCGCATGTTCTTGATATTACTTTGTTGCATTCTCCGTAGATAATAAACAAATTTAAATAATCTTCGTTTGTGTAATTTAAGCGCGCCGGCATTATTGTTGACAATTATTTATAAACCAACTGACATTTCCTCAGACGTCCACGGCTAATATGATTTTCCAAGCGTTAAGCAAACCCCGCATTTTATGAGCGAAAAGTGGGTTTTTCGTAAATTAATCGAAAATTACTGCATTTAGGTATAGGAAACCTTACACAAAGTTGTCATCATTTTTAGTGGTGAATAAGATCGCATTAAAAAAAAATGGGGGTTTCCATTTGAAAATTTCGAGATTTAAGCACATTTTGAATGTAATTTTTATTCATATTTTGTGAACACCCTGTATAAAAACGGATTTATTTCTCAGCAGAGATCACTAGGTCAGGGCTTCTGTTACACGATGCCAAAAATTCGTTTTGAAATTTAGCGGTTTCCTCGTATAAATTGCTAGTTGATTTTAGGTCTGCACCTGTAATTTTTTTCGGGAAAATGCAAATATCTCAAAAACGGTTGGATTTAGACATAGGACATGTTGCATGTTTTTGTTCCAAAATGATGCCTAGAATCCAAAAATGCAATAATATGTAGGGTGTTCCATTTGAGATAAGAAAGTTGATATCGACTTCCGGTATAACCGGAAGTGCCAGATTCACCAAAATATTTTAGTTGAGCAGCACCCATCGGCATTGGTGACGTGCCAAATTTTCAGAATTTTTCTACTTTTAGTTTTCCATATATAGATCGATGCAGTTCGTGGTGGGCCACCCTGTATAATAAACAAGGATGGATTTTTGTAGCTGTAATTATAAATAAACAGGGATGTTTTTTGTCGGATATCAGTTAAAGTTTATATGCCACAAAAATAAAACCCTCTTTAAATAATATAATATCTACCAATTGGGTCCTATGATCCATGAATCTGTATGATATGAAACGATTTATTGTCTACCCTAACGGAATAAAAAATAATATGGTAGGCTTCGTAGCTTCAAGCTTCAAAGGCTATTTTGAAATCAATATCACGAAACGAAGTAAGTAATGTGGGAGATTTATTGGCGAAATTTAATTTATGAACAAAAATTATTTCTATTATGGCGTAAGGAAAAGTTGTCCGCGGTTTGCCTCCAGCACTACCTGTATAAAAAAAACGAAACAAATATATTTAAAGGGTAGGTAATTCTTAAATGAGACTACAAGAAAAAAATTTACCCATATGCCTGAGTCATGCCTATAGAAAACAATGGTAGTTCGAGTTGTTTTCAACATGTAGATAGCTGTCATTTCAAGTACCAGGCGTGTTTTTAGCATGATACTATAACTAATAAGATATTATCACCTGTAGAAAAAATTTAAGCGATTCGCGCATGTCGTCATCGCGTGATCAAATGTACGTCGATAAACAAACTACCCTTCGCTTTTCGCGTTATATTTAAGCCGAGAACGATCGCCCAGTCTCCGGACTGCCGTACTTGCTCCTTTTGTATAGGTACTTCTTCTTTCTTCCAGGCGTCACGGCGTCACGCGAACGATAGCCGTATTAAAAATTATATGTTTTGATCTCAAAACCCACAAAAACCGACTTCGAATGGAATTACAACTAACGATTTTTGCTACGCAATGACGTATATACGAAATGTCAAATATGCGCGTGAGCTAATTTTTATACCTATAATGGTTGCGTTCAATGTGCTCCCAAATTTGTAATCGCGGCCAGCGCTTACGTCAATATTGTGCATTGAACGGGCAGAAATGGCAGATAGCGCTAGCTGTCGCTGCCCTCGGTCCGGCAGCGATTTTTTTTGCTAGATTTTTCTTGGTAGTTGACTTATCATGTTTCTATCCTTTTTTATCATTCCTGCACTCTCTGATATTCTGAAACGCTTAATCTCGAAATTCTTGTTGGGGTATCGTTAATTTTGTTTATTTGTCCAAAGAAGAATATTTATTCACGCAATAAATAAATAAAAATGGAAGGTTGGGAAAATAATTATTGAGGGGCAGAAGTAACAAAGGGGCTAAGTGCCAATTTTCACAGAAAATCAAGTTATTTTAAAAACGAAAATAGAAAATACCGAAAATAAATACATAAACATAACCTAAAAAAAATCTGGCGACAGGCAAGACCAAGTTATAAATTGGTCGTTTAACGTACCACAGCAGCGATTACAGCGCTGTCAAAGGTTGACAGATAGCGCTACCTAGCGATTACAAAAATTCGGCCTGCATTGAACGCAAAACAAATTGTTTTATAGGTATCGTTTTATTAAATATAAAGGGTGTTCACTAAAACTTTTGCAATGTTTCCGGTAGAAAAGGAAAAAGTAAGAAAATTATCTTTGAAACTAAATTAAAATCTTTATTTAGAAGTAATCTTAAAACAAATTGTTTTATAGGTATCGTTTTATTAAATATAAAGGGTGTTCACTAAAAATTTTACAATCCCGATATCTGAAAATATACAAAATAGTGACCAAATTGCTTTGACCCGTCGATTTTTGTTTGGACCTTCTATGATGCACATGTGATGCTGATAGTCACCCTGTGTGAGCCGAGCCACCAACCCCAACTGTACCTAAATAATTTTCAAATGGAATTACCCGGCTTGTAATACTTCGTTTTAAAGGCAATTTTTTGCGAATTCAGCAATTACTGTTTTTTTTGCAGTCTTAGAATTCTGGAATTTTGGTACCAAGTCTGTAACGATTGAGATATGCACTTTTTTGGCTTGTCTTATTAGGCTAAATTCGGCAGACGCACTTCTTGGACACTCTTTTCTTTTACCAAACATAGGAGTAAGATTTCTGTTCTTTCTTGAATGGTATAAACTATTTCAACTTTTATGTTACAGTAAAATCTTAATTTCGACGTAAACAAAGTCCGTAGCACTTTAAAATCCAACTTATTTTGAACGAAAACAAGGTACCGTACTTTGACTTTGCTATATAGGATAGATCCAGAGTCACCGAGGGAAACACCCGAAAGCAAATTTAGATGTGGTTAAAACTATTGACGAAAAGCATGTATAGCTTTGTCCATGGTATACGCACAGCTATAGTTCCAAAATGCCACAAAGCTTGTAGGTGTTGTGCAGTTGTCTTTTTTACTTACTATTTATGTTGACAGATGGATTGAAATAAAAACCAGATTTGACACCTTTCGATTTTTTCCTGTGAAGGATCCTCAAAAATATGGCGTATTATTAAACTCTGTCAAAGAATTATCGTTGTCCACTTGAAAGAAATAGTATGAGTGCCGGCCGCACGATCTCAACTCTCATAAGATTATAGAATAAGATGTTATGTAAAATGTAGACAGTATATTTCTTTACTTGAAGCGAGCAGGTTGCCTCAATTCCTTGGTCCTTTAGAAATCCGATAGGCGTATTTTCGGAGCCCCGAAAATCCTCCTCTGTTAAATACGGCGCAAAAGTCTGGACCTCGGGGATGCGAGTTGTGTGCGAAGTCCCGTTATACAGCCAGTGCCATATACCTACCGCTTGATGTCCAGGATTTTTTTTTATTTAAACGCGTTTTTCGGGAGATCTGACGGTACGGCGGAATGGCCGGAGAACGAGTCAACATATTTAACAAAACTTTTTCAGGTAAATTATTTCCCGTTTTCGAGTTATTAAGGATTTTCCGCGAAAAAAACGACCAACGCAGGTGGGACGCATCATTTTCACGTGATTGGTCGGCATTTCCCGTCACCTAAAAGCCAAAGTCCGAAATCTGTCAGAAATTGCCCTTTTTCGCCGATCTACAGCTAAGTTATTTCAGCTCGGGGCTCTGGGGTCGGAATTTTTAAAGCTTCTCTCAAGTCTTCAGGTGAGGTGCAGATGCTTCCGGTGCCCTCCAAAAAATAAAAAAAATGAGAAAAAAACGGAATTTCTAAGAGCAGTTCTTCAGGATTTACCGTCAATTTCGCTAATTCTCCAGCCGTCCCGTTTCTCGAAACTTGAAAATCGGGAGTCGGGAAATTTTTTTAAATATCGGATTTTCGAGGTTTCTTTCGGTACTGGAGGAAAGTACAAGACCCAATTAAGAAATTTACCACCTCCTTCGATTTTAGCACTTTTCGAATTTATCAAAAGACTTTGCGAAAAACTAGTAAATATATTCGTGGGACGGGTTGTACCTATTAAAAAATTAAAATTAACCACAACTTCTTTTAATAATAATGATCGGGCCCATACTATCTGAGGCAGCCTACTTGCTTCAAGTAAAGAAATAATATACTCTCTACATTTTACATAAGTTGAAATCATGCGGAAGGCTCTTGGAGTAAAAAAACTTGTAAGATTTAAAAGCGATATGCTGAGATACCTAGATCCTACGAAGAGAACTGAGATGAAAGGTTAGACTTGTATATAGTTGTAAGAGGTATTCCCATATAAAATATGTTAGTTTAGATTTAGACATTCCTTGGATGTATTGTAATTTTGTCAGATCATAGATTCAAATTTTTTTGTTTGCATATATCTCTCAACACAGAAAACGTTGTCTTTGCCAAAATCAAAATAATGTTTTGATGTAAAATTTTCTGTCTGAACTGAATAGTATTGATTATATTTAAGAAAATTCTGGGGCACCCTCTCTTCCAAGCATGGAAATTCAGAGACATTTCATATAGTGGCTGACATAAGGACAACTAAAACAAAGGCGCATCATTGCCTTCATATCCCAAATCAAGAACTGTGTGTTGGTAAGACCGATAAGTTGGATAAACGATAAAGATGCGCTGGCACGAGACTTTTCTATATTATTCTACTAACCTGTATGCAGGTATCCACTCCAAATGTGTTGCACATTTCCGCAATATCTTGTAACTGTGGTAAAAGGCAGAATTCATAGTGAGCATAGTCTTGTGTTCCATTTGTAGTATTTCTTGTCTCCCATAGACCTGTCACATCACAGTATTTGTATGCCGTTGCTGCAAACAAAAGAGAGGCAATGAATGTTTGACAAAGGCAGTGTTATAGCACCAGGCATCCTAACTCCATAAAATTATTACATTGCATAAAGGTCTTTTATGACACGAACCTAAAATCTAAAATCAAATTTGAAATAAATCTGGGTTTGTTCCTGAGATAGAAGGTCATACTCATGAAAAGTGAAACACAGTGTAGGTATATACAGGCTGTGTAAAAAGTATGGAAAGGTCCTTATATTTTTCCTGAAATATTCGTTTTTTAAAAATTGTAGTAACAAACATTTTAGAAAATATTAAAGGATCCATAGATAGTCAGAAGCATTGTTGAAACCGTCCGCAAAAATACCTCTACACCAACTTTTAAACTTTAATTATGGAACGAAAACAAATTAGAACAGGTAAATTATGTCTTACAATTCTTAGGACTCGAAACTAAGTTAATTTAGTTGATGAATGATTCTGACAGTCTATGTGTAGCTAGGTCTATGGTTTTAACCATATTTTTAGCATAAACTGAAGACAACAATTATTTTATATAAACAATTGTGGTAATGGTAATGGTAAAGGTAACGATAGCGATAACGATAATGATAAACATATTTTTTTCAGGGCGTCTGAGGAGATCCAGGGCCAGTAACAAAAGGAAACGAGACGAACAAACTTTTTGAACGATCAGTACCAGTTGTCTACCGTACCTTGAATTCTATCGCCGATGCCACAAATACGAGTTACCCTAGACGAGAACAGGTTGATTGTTTCTGGGGAAATTAACTGCTACACCAGGTCCATGCAATACCAGTACGAGTTGTATAGGTAAAGAGCGTGAGATTGGTCTGAACTGTATCCAGATGCAACATGAGCCATTCACAATCGATAAGGTCTCCAGTATCATCAAGAGTTCCCACAACCGAAAAGCGCCAGATCCAGATCATGTCCAAAATTATTGGATTAAGAAGTTGTGGTGCACACATGAACAACTAACTATCTTAATTGACAAAACCTTGCTCGATCTTCTGAAAATGCCATTGTTCTTACCCAGGGAGCAATGTACCTATAACCAAAAGACCAGCGGAACACAGATATGACCCTACCAAGTACCGCCCGATAACCTGCCTTCTCACGCTGTACAAAATAATCACGTCTCACATAATGGCAATGCAGCAGAAGGGCTGCGCCAAGAACGCGATGGGGTACAAAGATTAACTCAGCATCTGCAATGGGGCTCACTCCAAACAACCGCAGGAGTGGCTCGTAGGTATCTTAAAACTGTATAAAATAGACCCTCGTACAGTTTCCTTTTTAGAACACGTCATCACAACCTGGCGCTCTAAGACACAACTCAGAACCCAAGCAGTAACATGAAAATAGACACAATCCCCATTGTAAGAGGGATTTTCCAAGGTGATTCACTGAATCATTATGGTTCTGCATGGTGGTGAACCACTATCACATCGGTGTAACTCTACCAAATACAGCTTTGCCTATCAGGAACAACAAAGCAGAGGCGGTCAACTTGAATAATCAAAAACCAACTAACGCAAATGCTTAAAATTGTAGAGGAGTTCTCCATGAACATCGGAATGCATTCTAAACATCCTCAGGAAAATTTGAACAAGGCGCACACGAAATATAGGACGTTTAGGAGATCGAAGCAATAAGCACGGTAGAGACATTCAAATATCTTTTCAGGTTATTACAATGTACCATGGTTTTAGGAATACCCCTCGAAAATCACCAATACAAATTGGAACCAATAACAAACAGTATACGTTTATACTGAAATATTTGATGTAAAAATATCAAATGATAAATAGGAAATTTTAACTTATACCTAAAGATACAGCAACACTTAAGGAAAATGTTGAGAAAAATAATGTTATATTAGAAAATTTATATAGGTTAGCATCAGCTCCTAATAATCGAGTGAAAGCTTTTAAGTCAGAAGTTGAAACTCATCTTAGCCTCTTAAATAAATTTCAAATTATATAGAAAATAAATTCAAAGAATTAGAATTACATCAAAACGTGGTCTAGTAAATGGTATTGGAGGTATTTTTAAATTCTTGACTGGTAACCTTGACGGTTCTGATGGACAATATTTTAATGATTGCATAGAAAACTAAGTAAAGATGAAACTAGAATCGAAAATTTAATGAAAAACCAAATTTCAGTAACCACATCGGTTGTAAAGAATTTCAACGAAACTTTAAGAAATTTGCAGATAGACGAAGAAACGTTTAGCAATAAGATATAGTCAAAATCGAGGAAAGTATTTATAACATTGTTGATGATTTAAGTTTTTATTTTTAAATTGCACAACAACTAGTGGCGTCATATTCTTCTATTGAACTTACATTAAATGATATTTTGAATTCAATTACATTTTCTCGTTTAAATATAATGCACACTTCAGTTATAACTTCAAATGATTTTATTAATCAATTACGTTACATATCAGAAAATCTTATCCAAATTATTTTGGAATAATTGAACTCAGCTTTTCAGACAGATACAAAGGTAGTTTTCGCAATAGAAATTCCACTAACAGAACCAGAAAATTTTATAATGTTCCGCTTATATCCTATCCCCATAAAAGACAATCGAACCCAACTGTATCATAATTCATAATAATGATTTATGCTATTTCCAAATGAGAAAAAGTATATAGCAAGAAACGAAGATTCTAGTAAATTTTTTATTGTTTCTGATATAGACAAATGTAAAGATTTACAAGACATCATAAAAATTTGCAAACATTTAATAGCAACTCCTGTTGTTTCCAATTCTGCGTGTGAAGCACAATTATTATTCACATTCCAAATGCAATTACCCTCTACTTGTGAAAACATGGTCGTAGATTTTAGAGGATATAATGTTCAATTCTTACAAGAAAATGTTTGGTTAATAATGAGTATAAGCAAAATTCCTATCACTACTAAATGTAAAGGAAATGTGGTTATCTCAGATACGATTAAATATAACTATATTTTAACTTTAAAGGACGATTATTTTTCATATATTGGTGATGTTTATATAAAATCTCAAAATCGAGATGTCTCAAACGTAAATTATAGCTTTCATCCAAATATGGTACCTTACGAATGTTGTAAAAAGTTACCGAATGATATTCAAACACAAATTCAAAAATTAAAACCCTTAAAAATAAACAACATAAATTACGAAGATTTAGACGTTGCAAAACATAAACTTAATGAATATTCGAAACAGTTAGATGATTTGATAAACGAACCTTATTCTCAAAAGTGCTACTCCTGGTTCACCTACTTCATAATAATTGTTTTATTAATTTTATTAATCATACTGTATTTATATATTTTATAAATGTAGAAAAAAGGTAGCCTTAAGGATTTTAAAATAAGAATCACTAAGTACCAAATAAAATACTTCAAAGATTTATCCCGGCGAAAAGACGATATTTTAAAGAAACATTAAATGAAACCTTTCAAGAAGTAGAACTGAACACTAATAAAAACGCAGCTAAGTCTAAACAAACTTGTATTTAGTATTAAGTTGTCCTATAATTATTAATCAATACTTTCGCTTTATTATTATCAATTTAGTTTCTTGTTTTATATTGTAACCATTTTGCTTATTATTACCCCATAATATGTTATATTAGGTACTATTTTATAAACTAATACTTTTATATTCTTTTATATCATTAGTTATTGTACATTTTATATTTTCTATTTTATGTTATATTATTATTATGTACTTTATAAAAAGCTGCTGCAATTTTTTCAGGGGGGGGCAGTAAGAATTATTGACAAAATAAAGAAGACAATAAATATTTATTGTTATAAAAAATATAATAAACCACATGAAAACAAAATCACAGATCAATTGCGAAATCTCATAAATAAAAATAAAACAATATTCTATATTCTAAATTAAATTCACATTGATTAGGTACCCTATTATCACTATTATCAGTCTCAGACTTCCGTTTTAAATAGTTTCTAATGTCCATTTTCAATCTAAATTATGAACCTACCTACAACAATAAGAAGTAATGCAGGACGACAGCAAGAGTAGTAAGACTAGACTAACACTTATTATATTATTATATTACATACCCGGAAAGGATCTTCTCAGATCGTAATCCTATTCTAAATCAGCACATATAAAACCGTAGATATACAGTGTGTTCCCAGATGGGGTACCGCACTCAATTAAAGTTTTTTCAATTTTCTGGTTACCCAGTATAAATAATGTTAACTTTTTCCATGCCAATCTTATTTTAAGAACAAGCAAAACTTTTTATCAAGAATGACCTTTTCTCGAAAAATCAAATATAAGAAACTTTACAAGAGTGCGGTACCCCATCTGGGGACACACTGTATTTGCCTACTACTTTTAATTTTTTGTTGTAAGAGTTATAAGTTTTTGTAAATATTATTGAATAAATTTAAAGTGAAAAATATATTTTTTAAAAGTTATTTGCCGCTCGGTCCGCGTAACATAATGATCATGAATTTAAACTGTTTAAACTGTTAATATGATGTAGGTAAATAAATTTTTATATTTTTTATATTTTATTTTCCAAATGTTTTTAATCACTCTTGATAATTATATGTACAATGTACCTGAACTGAAGTTTTCTGTGCACACCTGACATGTGAGTGTAACCTCAAAACAAATTAATAGTTTATAATTCTTAGTCATTTTCAAAAATGTATTCTCCTTGTCAGAGCCTCGCACTTGAGCTTGAGCCGGCCCTGGGTGTCACTGATGATGACCTAGGGTCGAAAGCGCTTTGCTACGAATTTTTAATAAAATTTTCCACGGAATACACATACAGAGTTCGCCCCAAAAGTTAGAGTAGATATTGGAATGTCACGAACTTTTTTAATAGTAAACAATATTATTGATACTGGTTCCCAATCAAAGTCAATAAATTGAATAATTGTTTTTGCTCCACATATTATGGAAGATATTTTTATCTCGAATGACTTCAGTTTGCATCTGACTTTTCATTCCAGAAAGATTTTTTTGGTGCGTGCTTTCAGGCTTCCAGCTTATTTCGAACTTCGTGAGAGGTTCACAACAGAACCTTGTTCCTGAAAACGTTCCATTACTTTGCAAATAGCAGTCGGTGAAAGCAATTCTCAGATTAAATTAGCGTTGTTACAAGCTCGTGGAATAAAAATAATGAATCTTTGATTGATGAAATAAATTCTTATGTTCGTCGTTCGTTTGAAAAATTTTGCATCCTCAATGTACCAAGGTAATAAAAATAAAAGTAATTAGCAACAGAAAGTATATTGTTTTAACCGTTTAATCCTCCCTGTATGTATAAGACCGAAGTCAAAGCACCTGGAATATGAGGTTTAGACCGTGTAACAATAGGTTAGGAATAGCATTGTTAGTCAATGCGACAAACTGCCATAATGATACGACCACACGTTAGACTGTGATACGACATACAATAAAGGTGTAAACCAATTTTAATACACGTAAGAACATTTCCAGGCAACTTTAATTTTTGGCACCACCTGTCATTCATATCCAATATTACTTTCACATCGGCTAATTTGGCTCTCCATAAACACTACTATAACTTTTCTTTCCTTGAAAATATTGTGACAATCACAGCCTATGCTAAATTTATTGTGGTGACGATCCTTACCGTTCGACACATTCCCCTCATGGCCGTGGTCTTGATCGGCACGTAACATAATATGAAACACAACTGACGGTAATTATTATCATTATCCTACCTGTTGGGTGCTTACTTTACAGTTATAGTAATACAATCTTGAGTAAACACAAATACAGAAAATACGCTACCAAAATATCACATGCGTTGTACTAGGTGTTAACTATTGGTAAATAATATGGTAATTGCAGCTAATTTTAGATCTTGTAAATAACCGACTCACTATATACAAGTTGTCCTCTTTCGAAAGTTATTAACATTATAACCATCAATGAAGAGAAGTGACAAGAATAAAAATTATATGACAAATAATATAGAAATGATCAGTGATATCGAAATTTATTTTCTAAAACCATCTTTATCGTTTAGTATGCGTATAATAGGTTGAGTAATTATCTGTACTATGCATAATGAGGTCACAGATTCAATGGCTGCGTTCACGACGTGATAGCGGAAAAGCTATTGTCTTGAATTCTCTTACAATCTTTGCTGAAAATCGTCGAACGCCTTAATATTATTATATTTGATCCCATATTATGCCCAAAATCGTTGTTCTAATAAATCTTGATCAATTTTCTTATTTTGCTTGCAAGTCGCTTTCTGCCAGCGCTATACAATTCGCCTTTTAAAAGCGGTGGACGCAGCCAAGTAAGAAGGGAAAGCAATGAATTTTGCCAGCATAGAGGAACAGTACTGGAAATAGATCAGCCATAATGTGGCAAATTACACATTGCACAAATTTCCAGACCGCTCAATTAAAAAAAAAGTCTGAATAAATATGCAGCAGCATTTTTTAACAAGTGGTAGGTACATTAATGCAAGATACCTACTAAAACAAAAAAAAAACGAGAACACAAAACGAATTAAAAGCATAAAAGCACAATATTAAATTAGATACTCTTACTACTCTTAGTTCGAGGATGCGAATTATCATTATTTAAACAAAAAACTATAACGCGGAGTAACTTACTCTTTACTTATTCGTTTTATTTAATATACCTACACTGTCTAACAGGAAGACCGAATTATAAGACAGGGTATCTAAGAAATATAGGTACCCACTAAGTTATTATTATTATTACGACTATATATTAACATCTAGGTAACATATCAAAGAAAATAATATACTTAGTAGCCTCTGTGAACCCAAATAAATTGGAAAATGATCAAAAACAATGAGTCTCTCTTATACTAATTAGACACAAATTCACATTTTTAGTGAAAGTTCATTATAAATACACGAATACCTACACAGATATAAAAATTTCATATTGTTATAAGCGGAATACATTTGATCCTATCTGAACGCAATCTACAGTTTTCGATTTGTTACAATATTTTCGGAACCATGAGGTCAATCAAACTGAATTACAATCTTTGCTGAAAATCGTCGAACGCCTTAATATTATTATATTTGATCCCATATTATCCCCAAAATCGTTGTTCTAATAAATCTTGATCAATTTTCTTATTTTGCTTGCAAGTCGCTTTCTGTCAGCGCTATACAATTCGCCTTTTAAAAGCGGTGGACGCAGCCAAGTAAGAAGGGAAAGCAATGAATTTTGTCAGCATAGAGGAACAGTACTGGAAATAGATCAGCCATAATGTGGCAAATTACACATTGCACAAATTTCCAGACCGCTCAATTAAAAAAAAAGTCTGGATAAATATGCAGCAGCATTTTTTAACAAGTGGTAGGTACATTAATGCAATATACCTACTAAAACCAAAAAAAAAAACGAGAACATAAAACGAATTAAAAGCATAAAAGCATAATATTAAATTAGATACTCTTACTACTCTTAGTTTTAAGCATTTACGAGGATGCGAATTATCATTATTTAAACAAAAAACTATAACGCGGAGTAACTTACTCTTTACTTATTCGTTTTATTTAATATACACTGTCTAACAGGAAGACCGAATTATAAGACAGGGTATCTAAGAAATATAGGTACCCACTAAGTTATTATTATTATTACAACTATATTACAATTACAACTAATATACTTAGTAGCCTCTGTGAACCCAAACAAATTGGAAAATGATCAAAAACAATGAGTCTCTCTTATACTAATTAGACACAAATTCACATTTTTAGTGAAAGTTCATTATAAATACACGAATACCTACACGCCTTTTAAAACAATTGTTTTCGATTTGTTACAATATTTTCTTGACCATGAGGTCAATCAAACTGAAAATTTGCATACCTGTGTTTTTTTAGAGGGGAAATCCAAATATGATAGCTTTTGAACTTGCTACTAGATGGCGCAACTTATGCCACACTCATGGCAAACTAATTATTTTCTAAAACAATGTAATTTTTCAACATGAACAGTTCGGCCGGTTTGGACGGTCAGAGGACGCCTACAGATTAATTGCGCCTTACTACATCGAGCTCGATCTATAGGTAGGGGAGAGCGGTGACGGTTGTAACGGGTGTCGATTGTAACATTCGACCTATCATCGCCATCTATGTAGCTACGCGCAAACAACATGTATGGGTCATGCGCGTTGAGCCAGCCGCCATATTAGTGGTCAGATGTTTACGATACTAGACAGTGAACGTACGTGACGGGTAAAAACATAGTTTTGGACGCATTAAGTAAGTTTCAATTTTTATCTTCTTTGGTAAGTAGTTCCTATAGCATTTACTTTATGTGTAATCAAATTATGACAAAAAAATCAGCGTCATTTTGAGTAGCGAATCAAGT
This sequence comes from Pseudeuparius sepicola, assembly GCA_963920635.1. NCBI lineage: Eukaryota > Metazoa > Arthropoda > Insecta > Coleoptera > Anthribidae > Pseudeuparius > Pseudeuparius sepicola. The sequence goes on from OY987299.1 coordinate 90,093,660, forward strand.
ATTTAGAACGTTTAAAGTTGAAGGTTACATAGTTTTTTGATGCGCACACAAGAAGTCTGTCTGTTGGTGTCGGTTGTAACATAAAGAGAAGTAGCGGTTGTAACATGTTACAACCGACACTAACACAAAATGTTACACCAATGTTTACAAGTGGGTACACTTAGTCGGTAGATAGGACAAAATAACAACACTGGTGTTTTTTTCACAAAGCCGACGTTTCGATTTATGTCTAAATCATCTTCAGGGCTACAAGAAGATTAAGAAGGTAATATCACAAACAATTTGAAAAATTAAAACTATTAAAACTTAAATAAGCTATGAGAAGGGGAACAACCTTACCTAGTGAGGAAACCATGTGGAAGTCAAATAAAAAATCTTGTTTACAGATGTGTACATCTTACGTAGAATTAAATAAAAATACATTAATAAGATTAAAATATGGAGACAACCACATTGGCTAAAATCAAGGAACTAAGTAAGTAGGTATATAAACTATAAAAACCATCCAACACCCCGCACTATCTGCAGAGGTTAAAAACACATTATTTTTTAAGTACAGAAGAAATTTCTAATATACAATGGGCAAAAGATGATAAAAATCACACTTCTAGAAATATAGGGTCTGCCATAGAATAAAACCATCAGTATTTATGTTCATAAACTTTTTTAAAATTTGAGCATTAAGAAACTTTTAAAAATATGAAAGGAATATAAATTAATAAATAAACATTCTTTAGGATTTGATGTACTTACTAATAAGGCCACTATAAATAAGACTCAGGTGTTCCGTATCGGTTTTTTTTGTTAACGGTATTGTTATGACTTTGAATGCATACCATTTCACTAAATAATTTTTATGATAATTTTTCTCTTTATCTAAGATTTTAACAGAATCCAAATCGAACTTAAATTCGTGTCCTTCATTAAAATGGTGAAAAGCCAAAGCTGTTTGTTCTCTTTTATTACGGTGTTTTTCACTGCAGGAACTTTTGTGAGCATTTACTCTGTTTTTTAAATTTTGTAGAGTTTGACCTATATATATATTGACGGACAATTGTTGCATTCGATCCCGTAGATTACGTGGGAAAGATATGATTTTTCAAGGTTATCCTTCATAGATGTATAGAGTTTGGAAGTGGTTTGATTTCTTCGGAAATACCCTTTACATAAGGAATTTTATAATAGCGCTGAGGTTGTGAACTTTCGGAGTTTCTATTTTCTAGAGAATAGAAACTCCGAAAGTTCACAACCTCAGCGCTATTATAAAATTCCTTATGTAAAGGGTCTTTCAGAAGAAATCAAAAGGTCCTTATCGAATGATAGTACTAAAGTTGTATTCTACCATACGAAAACCACTTCCAAACTCTATACATCTATGAAGGATAACCTTGAAAAATCATATCTTTCCCACGTAATCTACGGGATCGAATGCAACAATTGTCCGTCAATATACAGGGTGTCTACTGACGGAGGGCCACTTGGAAATATATCGACAAATATGCATTTTTCGGAGAACTTTATTTGAAAAAAAAATTTCCTTTTTGATGGCCCAACTTTGTGTAAAAACAAATTCGAGATCCATGGCCTACTTTCCGAGAAATTTTTGAAAAACCCGAAAATTGCCGAAACTTCTTTGGTATGTAACTTTTTTATTTCAAGAGCTATCGAAAAAGTTTCTGAATAGAATCTGTAGGCAAAATTGATTACTTTAAGCCTGCTTTATCATAATTTAGCAAAATGCCGCGGTTTAGGGGGTGCTCTCTTAGCGCTTAAAAAAAGTTACTCAATTATAACAGACCATGGCGTCAAAAAACTACCTATTTTATGCACATTCGATCGATATATCACAAGCGCTACATATCCTTTGCGTTAGCTTGATTTACAATTTTTTAGAAAAAAAAAATAAAATGTATGTCTTGGAAAAATGCTTTCAAAGTTCGGTTAAATAAACTACAGCTATCGATTTAATTAATTTCAAGGACCCAATCGGCAAAGACACGACGTTGTTGATGATCGGCCGGCTTGAGTTCTTGTGTTAACTGAACTTTATAAGCCTTAAGACCCAAATCTTTATGCAAAATACGGTGTAATGACGTTTTTCGAATGCCTAATTCCAAAGAACGACGAGGAATGGACAAACCTGGGTTTTCTTCAACACTTTCGGCTACAGCAGCAATATTCTCGGCTGTTCTTGAGCGACGTGCACGGGTTTTATTCTTCACATCACTAACTTGTCCCAACAGCTCGAATTTTTCCACCAATTTCTGTATTGCGGTCCGATAAGGTGCTTCACGACGACCCAAAAATGTTCGAGTTTTACGAACCGTCTCTGCCAAATTTTCACCATTTTTATAGTGAATTTTAATAATTTCAATGCGTTGTTGAAGCGTGTATCGTTCCATTTTTATTAATGGCGTAGTTTCTACTTGTCAAATGTCAAAAAATGACAGCTCCAAAAGTAACATTACCGAAATAGCGGGCTATTCAAAATAACACCTCTTATTGGAAAACCCTTTATTTTAAAAACTTCAAAAATACCAAGCGACTTCTAACATTACACAGCATTCCTGAAAGCTGAATCATCCGTCTAAGACTTAACACTAGGGCTACAATCAAATCTAATTTCTGTTACAACCGTCACCGCTCTCCCCTAGAGCGATATGAAGAAACAGCAACAGCCCATGAATGGGTAAAAGCTTTCTTTAAATTATTTTGCATAATAAAACTTGTTTTTGCCGGTACCAAAAATGTATAATGTGTCCCTCGGCATTGACTTGCTTTTTATTATTATTTTCCTCTGCCTTGGAGGCCTCGGTAACCAATTCACATTCATTATAAAAAGTACCTTCAGTGCCTTCGTACACAAATAACTAGTATTCGTTCCGTTCTTGTAAAGGGTGTAATACCAATCATCATATACATATATTTTGTTGAAAACATCGCCAAATTTAAATGTTAGACACATTTAAAATTGCGGCTATTCTCCTTAACCTAAATTTTGGATTTTGTCTTACAAGTTTCTACCACCAATTTACCACCAGGTGAATTATTTTCTACTTTGCGACCACCCTGTTTGTCGGCTTGTTCTGATAAACATGACGGACGTCTAGCATTATTGATTTTATTGATTTGTTTACAATTCGTTTGCCGTTATAAAGGTACAGCAAAAGGAGGCAAATATGAGCATTGGCAATTACTATCTTAAATATACAGAGTGTACATATAGTAGGGATTGAATTCATTTTCTCGAAAATGAAATTTTTTTCAGAGAAATCCTTGCATACGTCAATTTATGTTGTAATTTTTGTTAGTGGCAACCTATATTTTTGAGTGTGCTATTTGATAGAACATAGTTGTCTGTATACAGCACGCTTTGGAAATTTTCGAGAAACTTTATGTTATCTTGATTACAATAATTCTGATTTATTTTATTTAGTAAAATGAACAAGAATTTAGTCAATTAAATGTATAAACTGAAATACTTCCTAAGCCTGGAAGTATCCAAGAGGTTTAATAGATTCTCGTGAGACTTTACTGACAGATTCTTGGGAATGAATGGCCCCCAAGGTCTCCAGACTTAAATCGTTGACTGATATATTATTAAAAGTTGCTCACGACTGTCACGTCTGACACATTTTTGGCTCACCATGCGCTTTCCGGAGATAAAATACAATGCAGAATACATTGTTAGCCATCAGAGCCATCTGTTTTCCAGGACATAAAGCTATAGCCATGAGAAGTCTTTATAAATATGTCAGTCAACGCTTAAATCCTTTATAATTATTTATTTGTGTGGTCAGCTTAAGAAAATACTGAGAAACTCAAAACTAGGATTCGAAAAGAATGGAACACTATTATTGCCCATCTGACCGTTAAGGACACATTGTTTTGTTTCATTGTCAACTGAGAATGCTACCGAAAAATAAATTTAAATAATTAAATACCAAGTACATATGGTATATTGTTGAAAAGCACCTTTTGAGCACTTCAAGATCAGTCTATAATATACGGGGTGTTCCATTTAAAGAACACATGTATAGTTTGCCACATTTAAGTGTGTAATTAATTGTATAAATTTTTTTCACATAATGGTTAAAAATGACATATTCCTATCTATAACTTTTTTATTTATTATTTTTTTCAAAGTCAAATAATAAAAATGTAAGGGGGTAAAAAATAACACTGAACTTCCCTGTATGTACGGCTGCGGCGAATTTGAACTTGCAATGTCTTGATGTTTCTGAGAAGCCATCCGGCTACATCGCTATCCGCCAGCCGCTTTCGTCTGCGTTCCCTTCACCGTCGGGTCTTTTGAAAAATCCCATGTGCGGGGCGGGAAAGGGGGGTGTTGCCGGATGTCGCCGGGTCTCCCTCATTTCGGCATAGAGTTCAGACGGCCTTGCAAGATGAAATTGGCCGCCACTGTATATTCAGGGTGGCATTTTAAAATTTTACAGTGGCTATAATATCTCTGAAATTAGAATATACAGGGTGAGATTTTTTCGATGCCCACTATGGGGATCTCGGAAACTAGCAGAGCTAGAACAAAGGTTATATGGAGAAAGAATTGCAGTTTTGAATGCTCAATCTAATGCCCCTTTTGGATTTTTAAAAAAGTTCAGGGCTCACTAGATATTTTGAAAAGAGTGATTTTTTGCTATTTCATCAGATCTCTGTAGCTCTGTTATTTATGACTATACAGAAAAACTGTATAGACAACAATTGTAGATAATTTTGGGCTTAATAAGACAATCTTATCCAATTTTTTGTTTTGTTTGTCATTTTGAGATATGACCTAAACTTGTGTTTTTTTTTTAATGTAAATCATAGTTGGCTGTGGCCTTATCAAATCGGCCATTTTTTGAGCTTTTCAAAGATATAATATTATTATAATAAAATAGCTATGGCTAATTTTCTGGTTCTTTTTAATTTTCACATAGTCGGCCATGGAATATTTTCATAATTACGTTCTATTTTATAATAAGACATACTTCAAACTTTCAAATATTTTATTTTTAGCTGGTAACAAAATGTAACAAAATAAAACAAAAATTATCATGACGGAGCTCCACCACATAATTATTTGCCCGTAAAAAATTACCTAGATCAGCTCTATCCAAATAGTTGGATAGGGAGAAATCGAGGGAGAAATAGACCAATTTCCTGGCAGCCCCGATCCCCCGATTTGTCTGTTTTGGATTTCCTTTTGTGGGGAACAGTACAAAATAAAGTATGAGACAGTTGTTGAGATAAGAGCAGCTGTTTTAGAAGCAATTGCCAGTATTGACAGGCGCTCTCTAAGAAAGGCAACAAATTCAGTTTTAAAAAGATGCAATATTTGCATAAATAATAATGGTGGATTGTTTGAACACTTTTTTTTTGAAAGGTGACCTTTTAAAATAATAATAATTTGAATTTGAGGTTTTTAAATTTTGTTTCATTTTGTTACATTTTGTTACCAGCTAAAAACAAAATATTAGAAAGTTTGAAGTATGTCTAATTATAAAATAGAACGTAATTATGAAAATATTCCATGGCTGACTATGTGAAAATTTAAAAAAAAAATCAGAAAATTGGCCATATCTCTTTTATTTTTTATAATAGCTTTGCCGAGTATTACATCTTTGGAAAGCTCAAGAAATGGCCGATTTTATAAGGCCACAGACAACTATGATTTACATTTAAAAAAACAAAAGTTTATGTCATATCTCAAGAATCACAAACAACATAAAAAAATGTATTTAGATTATCTTATTAAGCCCAGAATTATCTACCATCTTTGTCTCTACAGTTTTTCTGTATAATCAGAAGTAACGGAGCTACAGAGATCTGATGAAATAGCAAAAAATCATTCTCTTCAAAATATGTAGTGAGCCATAAACTTTTTTAAAATGCCAAAAAGGGCATTAGATTGAGCATTCAAAACTGCAATTCTTTCCCCATTTAGCCTTTGTTCTAGCTCTGCTGGTTTCGGAGATCCCCATAGTGGGCATCGAAAAAAACTCACCCTGTATAGCAAAAAACGCTGAAAACCGTTTTGGCAGTACCGAGAGGTACTGACGTAATCGTACTCACCCCCTTCAACCCCTTCTCCCCTAGCTATCCTAACTTTAAAATCTTCCTCCATGTATGATACATCGTTGGAAAACTCTTTCAAAATGCTTGTCTATAATACCAAGATTTCTGGCATTTGGTTTATTAGTTTCAGAATTATTGGGGAGTAAGCGGTTCTCGTGGTTTATGCAAGTATACTCACAATAAAATTTTCATTTTACAAGTGGCGTAGCGTCGGGAGGGCTGGAGGAGGGGCTATAGTCCCTCCCCAGAAATTTAAGGACTGTTGTTTGTTTCTGCTGTTTTTCATTTTCTTTTTTTTTTTTCGATTTAAGTATTTAAGCACTAATTTTTTGTTAATGCAATTACCGGTGATAAATTGCTCCCAGAAATGTACCTCGCTGCTGCAAATCAAAAAGTAGGATTTTTAGGTACAAAGGGATTAAAAGATAACTATTCTGGATTATTCAATTTTAATAAATAGAACAAAAATTCCAGAACAAATTGATAATTTATTTATAAATGTGTTATTGAACGAGATTTTCGAAATGTTGCCCGTTGTTTGCTAAACAACAATACAGAAGACGGTTTTTAAATTCATCTCTGACTATGTGAAATACAGGTCTTGCAATTTCTCTGCATTCATCCGTAATTCTTTGTTGGAGATACTCCAGGGACACAAGTTGTGTATTTGTAAACAACAGATTTTAAGTAGCCCCAAAGGAAGAAATCCAGCGGCGTGAGATCTGGCCTTCACCTTCACCTTCACTGTCGAGGGTATCTGTTATTCAAACAATGTCTGACAGAAAGTGCATAATATGCGGAGGTGCTCCATTTTGTTGAACGTGAAGTTAAAATCTTTCTTTAGGTTGAGATTGGCGTCAATATCCTCCAGATTTTCTATTTAGTGGATTATGAGTGCATCATCTGTTGTGTCCAGTAGGTAGTTGTAAATAAATATTTGCATTCAAATTTTCTTCGATAAATAGCGACCCAATCACGATATCTCCCAATATTCCTGCTCAAATATTAATTTTGACAGGATACTGTGTGCCCTTCTCTGAAAATATGTGGATTTTCGTCACACTACTAGCAGCTGTTGTGCTTGTTCACAAAGCCATTGACATAGAAGGTGTATTCGTCACTGAAACACACATTTGTGTGTGCCGAATTTTTTCAGTCATCTTGCGGCTTCTCGGGGCAACCCAATTGCAGCTGAAGCACGGCGAATTGAACTTGTCGGATCTATTGCAAATTGTCCCAGGATATACAGGGTTAACTATCACTTAGTACAAAAATTTTTATGGCAGATAAAGAAAAGTTAGACTTGCCAAAATAAATTTTCAAAAATTTTCTAACATTTTTGTCTTAAGCCTAAAAAAATTTTTTTTCAAATTGTATTAAACCCCTCAAAAAACGCCGCCTATGGACGCCCGCGCGACATGTCTAAAAATTTCGCGTATGTCAATAGCGCGGCGTTGCCACGTCTATCAATTTATCCGAGGATTCACCACAAAATTTCGATTTCCTTTTAAAAACGATTACTTTGTAAGGAACATGTAGAATGCCTATGAAACACCTACCTTACTGACATTTCCAGGATTGTTTGCACCATTTTCTGTTTTCTTGCTTTTTTACATTAAAAGTCACACAACACAACATTCACATTTTCTAAATCTGTTGGGGATCTCTTGGTTTCCCTCTGCTATTCCTTTTGTTTGAAGCGAGGTACTCAGCCTGACGACCACGACGAGGTAGATCCCCTCCGCCAGGAAAACCCCGAAGGGTAACCAAAAAATCACAACTGCACTAGCACACATTGCACATGCAAAGCACTACAGTAGCTGTTCAAAGAGGCCGCCGTTAACTTCGATGCACAAATTCACTCGGTTAACTAAAGAAGTCCGGATACGTGCAAAAAGTCCATGATTATTCCGGATTTGAACAGCTGCACCTTCAATTCGTTCACGTAACTGCTGCTCGTTGTCGATTTCCTGCTCGTACACAATCGCCTTCATGAATCCCCAAATACAAAAATCCATTGGATTCAAGTCTGGTGATCGCGGCGGCCATGCAATGGGCCCTCCTCTTCCGATCCAACGGTTGGGGCATTGGTCGTCTAAAAGTGCACGAACAGGTCTCGCAAAATGGGCTGGTGCACCATCGTGCATAAACCACATGTCATTCAGTACTTGTAGTGGCAAATTATCAAACAAAACATTTGTCAGAAAATACAAGTATCGTTCAGCGTTTAAATTTTCCGGTAGAATGTATGGTCCAATTAATCGATCTCCATAAACTCCTGCCCAAACATTGATGGAAAACCGACGTTGGAAATTAAACCGCCGAACAGCATGTGGGTTCTCATCGGACCAAATATGGCTGTTGTGTCTAAAAAAAACAACAAAAATTAGAAATATTCACAATTTTGGCGAAGGCGTTAGGATTGACATAGCCAATTTTATAATAAATAAAAAAGATAATATGGAAGAGAGAAAGCTATAAGTAAGTAAAAATTTACATACGTGTAAACCCCAGCACGTGTGAAGCAGCATTCGTCTGTCCAAAGAATGTTGAAAACAAAGTTTGGGTCTTGGGCGATTCGATCACGTAGCCAAGTGCAGTAGGTCATTCTCACCGGACAATCATTTGCTTCTAATGCTTGGACCTTTTGTATGTGATAAGGGTGAAGGCCGTTTTCCCTTAGAATCCTCCATGCCTGTAAATAATTTTATTGTTACATTTTAAATTTTATGTAGGTATTAGGTGCAAGCAAAGACAATCCCATCACATGGGATAGTCTTTGGTAGAAGTCAGTTTTATTGGTTTTATTTTACTTGCCTTGTTCTGAGATATTCCCAATCTCCTTGCAATAGCTGTAGTGCTTATGGAAGGTTGCTCGCCCACCCCTTCGAGCTTGCAAAACACCAGTGTTTCGCATACGTTGTACAATGTTCACGAAAGTACGTGGGTTAGGCATATTTGCCCTGTTAGGAAAACGAATACCGTATTCTGCTGCAGCTCGATGTGCACTTTCATCGCATCTCCCGTACATTATAACCATGTCCGTTAACTCGGCGTTCGAATACTCCGGCATTTTCACAAAGACGCTGAACGATTTGCCGCGAAAATCAAGACCAAACTGGGAAATAACGCCATGTTACATTCGCAAATGCCCTCCGTCGGCTACTAGCCAAACTTGAAAAGGTTTGTTCCAACAGGACCAATAACCGTGCTCAAGCACGTTCAGCGCATGCGCACTACCCCACTGGCTGTTCCAACTGAATTATGTACCTACCGACACGGGACGATACACGCACTGTTCCAGCCGATTTATGGATCATTTGTGTATCGTCCTTGTACGATAAAAACGGTCCCTGGTCTAAAGCAATAACCGCGTGTACTGACATGCGCAGTGTATAGTCATGTGACAGAGATAAACAATAACCTCATATTTTTGTTTTTACGTAGATGGTTTTAAATCGATGGCTGGGATCGTGTTTTTTATTTCTTGTTGGTTTTTGGCTTGTTGGGTAGGGCGGGGAATCGTTGAACAATAATTTTTTAGAGTAAAGAGTGAGGTTAGCCCACCGAACATTCGGTTAGCCACATATTAAACACGCAGGTTAGGTGCGGTCACAAAACGTGATTTGGTCGATTTGATTCACAATCCGTTCCATCTGAAATTTTCTTTGGGATCGCACATGAACGGTGCAAAACTAGCGCATGCGTTCTTTAAGGGTTATCATCTAGTTCATGTACAGTTCTGTGACGGTACGTAAATTCGAGTTGGAACAAATGATCCCAAAGAAAATTTCAGATGGAACGGATTGTGAATCAAATCGACCAAATCATATTTGTGACCGCACCTAACCTGCGTGTTTAATATGTGGCTAACCGAATGTTCGGTGGGCTAACCTCACTCTTCACTCTAAAAAATTGTTCAACGATTCCCCGCCCTACTCAACAAGAAATAAAAAACACGATCCCAGCCATCGATTTAAAACTATCTACGTAAAAACAAAAATATGAGGTTAATGTTTATCTCTGTCACACGACCATACACTGCGCATGTCAGTACACGCGGTTATTGCTTTAGACCAGGCACCGTTTTTATCGTACAAGGACGATACACAAATGATCCATAAATCGGCTGGAACAGTGCGTGTATCGTCCCGTGTCGGTAGGTACATAATTCAGTTGGAACAGCCAGTGGGGTAGTGCGCATGCGCTGAACGTGCTTGAGCACGGTTATTGGCCCTGTTGGAACAAACCTTGTATGTACAGTTAGTTGCCTAGCTAGGAAGTTATGAAATGACGAACGGGGCAACGCGGAGCAGTCGAAAAAACGTTTCATAGACTCGACCGGGCCGATACGTCGCTTAATTCATACCGCCGAGGCTTCAGAACAATAAATCCTTTATCTATGCTTCAGAAGAGGTTAGATGGTGGACAAGAATTCATCAGAGGAGCTCCGGGGGTATTAAGGGAGACGGCTTGTGGTGTCGCGGTAATGAGCTTTCCGCGAGAGTAGGAACCGGTCCGGATACGAGCTAAGGTAAGGGGAATCTAATAGCGCTGCATCTGTACAGATTCAAATCGATTGTTATTTATGTATTTTTTAAATTTGTTTAAGTAAAAAGGTATTTTCACCGTTCCTAAATCAACGGCAACACCGCGGAAAATCACTTCAGCTGTCAGTACCTTCAGAAGCCAAATTGGATGACGTCATTAAAGGCGGCGATTTACAGGGAAAATAGGGGTCTTTACCCGTTTTTTTAAAGATCGTAAAAAAAATCTAAAAATATTTTTCTATGTTTTCTTAAGCCATCCTGCGCACGTGGTAAAATTTTTTGTACTAAGTCATAGTTAACCCTGTATACTTGGGCAGCTTCATCGAGTCCTCTTGCCTGTCTCTACTTGTTTTTCACCGCTCCAGTTTCCGTAAAAATTTTGCACTAATAGTTGCTGGATATAGACGTGGCTCACATTTTTTCTGGATACCTTGTGTCGAAACTTGCTGCTGTCCTGAACGCAGGCCGCCCCACTTCTCCATAAAAGAAGATCATTTCAATTCGTTCAGCTACTGTGTAAACCATCTCGTCGCAAAACTTATTAGGACCCTTCCCTCAACAGAAGACAAAATAAATGACTACAAAATGTTGGACCTCCAAAATGGTTTTTATTCCACAACGCTTCTGTGCTATTTACAAAAGTTCAATTTCAATTAGGTTAACTAGATTAGTTTAGGTTTTGTAATATTTAATTAAAATTGAATAATCAATTTTATCCCTTTGTACCTAAAACCAGGTAGTATCACAGCTTATTAACTAAGCTGTGGTAGTATGGTTCGGAGTAGCATTCTTCTAGGAGCAAATTATCACTGGTAATTGCATTAACAAAAATTAACTACTAAATTACTTAATTCGTAAAGAAAATGAAAAACAGCAGAAACAAACAACAGTTCTCAAATTTCTGGGGGGGGGCTATAGCTCCTCCCCCAGCCTCCTCCCGTCGCTACGCCACTGATTCGAGGTGAAAATTAACACAATGCAAAATGAAATTTTTATCGTGTGTAAACTTTAATAAACCACCAGAAGCTCATGAAACTGCATATTCCCGAATAACTCTGAAACTACCAAATCAATTGCCACAAATGTTGGTATTATTGTAAAGCATTTTGCAAAAGTTTTCCAACGATATATCACACATGGAGGGTTTCTATTTATGATTTTAAAGTTGGGGTAGCTAGGGGTGAGGGGATTGAAGGGGGCGAGTCACCGAGTACGCCATTTCGGTTGCTCCTCCGTACTGCCAGAACGGTTTTCAGCGTTTTTTGTTATCTATTATAATTTTGAAGAAATAACCACAGCAAATTTGTAAAAAGTCACCCTGTATATTTTGCACCTTTGTGCTTATTATATACTAGTAGAAATCTCTCTCGGATGTGTCTTTTAAAAATTTCTTAAATACTCATATAGATATCGTCGCCGTAAAGTCAAAACCTCGTAAGTCTAAAAATGCAATTTTAGAGGAAACACAAAAAACTATATAATCTGAAGTTTATTAGAAATGTTTCGTAAGTAATATCATAAGGGCATCTAATTTTTCCGAAAAAAATCGAAAAAACACGTTGCTAAGTAATATTTTAACAAGAAGCATGAGTGCTGGTGGTAACAAAAATCCGAGTCGAAGACGAGGATTTTTGCACCTGCACGAATGCATGTATGTTAAATGTGCAAAAAATATATGAGAAACTTTATTAATAAATCACATACGAGAGAATGAAATTATTAAAAATAATAAAACGAAATAAAATAAATAGCAATGATTATTTTTGAAAAATACCAAAAAAATCAAACCAACACGTAAAGATTGAGTTGTATGTTAAAATTAAACAAGTTGAGTGAAATCAATGAACAAAGGCGTCATTAAATCCGTGGTGATCGGCCGGAATAACCACTTTTAGGGACTGTAGATGGTTATATTTATCTCCTTTTATGGCTAGTGGTCCTTCATAAAGGTTTTTGTTTTCACCAATATTATTGCTATTGCGTTGGGGAAGTGGTTTCCACCCTCCATCAAAATCTAATTTGTACTGAATATCACCGGTAGGCAGAGCTGGGCAAGTAATTAGGCGAAAGTAATTGAACTGTCAATTAATTCCTTTTTATGGAATTGTACTTAGTTGGAATTACTTTTGAAATAGAGACAGTAATTGTAATTTAATATCAAGTACCTTTTAAAAAGGAATTGTACTTGTAATTTAAAATCAATTACTTCTGAGAATTGCAATTCCTTTTTAAAATTCCTTTAATGCAATTACTGTTTCAATTACAATTACTTTTCCAATTACAATTACTTGTCCAATTACAATTACCTTTTCAATTACAATTACTTTTTCAATTACAATTACTTACACAATCTCCTCTTGCGGTTGTTTGGGCCAACCTGGCCAACAAAATGCAATGCAAAATAAATGCGTCATCACTGACAAAGTCCGCAATAATGTTTTCTTTCTTATGCCACTCCCATTTACTATTTACGCGTCACTGGCAAGTCATAACGATTGTTCTGTATTCTCTATCTCTATATTAATAGTCAATTCGTAATGCCTATTGTCACGTCACAATAGACATTTAAATTCTGTTTCTTTTTTTCATTAGGTGGTATACGGAATTATCACTATTTATTGGATTAGTAATTCCAAATTAAAACAGTTTTGATAGAAATACATTTTACATTTTGTAACTTTATAAATATTGTATACCACATTTTATAACACAAATTTAGTTCAATACAAAAATTGTCAGTTTGTTGGGTTGTAAAATTTTACTTCGGTACATAATGTAAAAAAATTAAAGTTTTTTGTAAGTCGTAAAGTAAAAATAAAGGTTTTAAAAAAAAAGTCGTTGATCTTGAATCTGAAACGCATTCTGTGAGGCCATTGTGTTTTTAGACATAGGTATTACTATATTATACTGTTACCTACTGAATATAATTCGTTTTGTTCATTAAAATACTGTAACTTTTATTTATTTTAATTTGAATATTTGCCATTTACAAAGACTCAAAGACTAGAATTTTTTTGCATCGCAGAACAAATAATGCTTAATATAGTTATCAGTTATGGTTATTTAAGTAACTAGGTAAGTACCTACCTTATTTTGGTGTCTACAAATTTAATAGAAAATAACGCAAACAAGAAGTAATTGAAAAAGTAATTGTTTACATCAATTCCAATTCCAAATACAAGTAATTGTAATTGTAATTCAATTACGTTTTAAAATATCAAAGGAATTGTAATTGGATCTAATTACATTCCTACAAAAGTAATTGGAATTGTAATTGGTCAGTTTTTAATTGTAATTGACCCACCTCTGCCGGTAGGACAATATACCTACTTGAGGGCTCTCAAATCATTAACAGTAGAGTCGCCAACTTTTATACCAAGACGAATAGACTAGAAGGATTTTATTACAGAAAAGACTTTGGAAAATTCATGATTGATGTACCTAGTTAACTTGCTACTGACTTTTATTTTGTCAGGCTTATTTTATGATCTCTACATAATTTGTTAGTGAATAGATATCCCGCTCGATGGTTGAATGGGCACTATCACATTCCATCTGTGTGTGCCCTTTAACCAAGAACTTTCGAATAAAAACAGTCTGGTTAATAACGGCCAAAGTGTAGGAAAGCGTTTGATAATGTAACGTTTCTGTAAACGTCACTGTAAATAATTATGGGATTTCCGGAACCATCTTCAAACTCGTTTTCAAGATAATCAGTTAAATATGATGCAAAACAATTTCCATCCATTCCTCCTTCTCCCTCGTGCCATACGTAACAAGCAGCTTTGTCAGTTTTCAAATTATACAGGGTCTAATTTTGACAAGCCAGTTTTTGTTTAAAGTATACCATTCCAGCTTGCACATGTGGTAGCAGTTGTACAGCTTGGACATCTACTGTTAAAGCACATAAGTTTCCTGCAATGGCTTCAAACTTGTCTGTTTGTTTTTCTGCTCTTGCTGTTTCTTTCTAAGCTAAATGTTTTTTGTACACCTCATCAGTTACATTTCCCATGTTGTGGAAAAAACATAATTGGCATTGATCTTTCCTGGGATGAAATAGGTCAATGTTTAACTTTCTCATCTGTGATAGAAAAACATTTATAGAGGTAACAAAGCTGGCTCGACTTATTTTTTATACAGTTGGTATACTTCCGAATACGAGTGGAAGATCGTCTGTAAGTACAATTATTTGTCTGTAGAAGAACCCCAGTATTAAGAGTGTTGGAAGCCTTTCAAAAAATTCAACAATATTTTTTCTACCTTCAGCGTATATAGCTTTTACTTTCGAAGGAAAACTTTCAAGTCACTTCGCAATACCTGAAGATTGTGCGTTTATTACCCAGTTATGGAGAGTCCATTCTCCAATGCCAAGAGTAGATAAAACCATTTCTTTGCACACAGGTTTCAGCTCGTTATTAATTTTTAAATTATAGCGTAGAGAGCAGGTGCGCTTAGGTACTGCATTTGTTGATGTTGGTTTACCAAAGTACAAACACTTTTCGCTATTTCCAGTCTAAATCAGACCAGAACCTGTGGAATATTTCTCTTTTTGGTCGTTTGTAATTTTGAGTCTTTTATCGTTGACTGACGTATTAATAAAGACTGCTCACGATTGTTATGTTTGACAGTTCTGTGGCTCACCAGGCGTTTCCCGGATACAAAATACTTTCCAGGACATGAAACTATAGCCGTGAGAAGTCTTATTAATACGTCAGTCAACGCTTTTATCCTTTGTAATCAGACATCTCTTCGAAACTCAGCCTTCTTCCTTCATTTCCCGCTGCTTTATTTCCTGTTTATGTATGCATCCACCTTCTTCCTTAATTTCTACCACATATGGCTGACCTTTCATTCGCAGAACCTCTTCCAGCTGGGGAATCCGATTCTCCTTTTTTTGCTCATTTTTTCTTTGGAGGTTTCACTTCATGAGGGCCTACAGGGATCTGTAGCTACTACACTACTAGGATTTTCCTTTCTACCTCGCAAACATCGCTTAAGTTTTTTAATTCGCTCGGACTTGTTTTCCTTGGATTCGAATGATGACTCTGTGTGATCCTCCTCATCAATAATGTCGCCATGGAGTCCAAGTTCCCTTGTTGAAGGAATTTCCGAATCAACGATAGTACTACTGTGTACATTTGTCATTGCTTCGTTGGCTAATTCTTGGACTATAATATCCTCCACATTATTGTGACGTATAAGAAAATTTAACTGTGACGCCACGGGCGGTTTCTCTACTCTAGGCATTCTCTTTTTCAACATTATTGCGAACCAAACATTTTCTGCTCGACTGCCTTGAAAAAAATAATTCTACTACACTATGACTCTATATTATTTTCTTTGAAAGAATAGGCATCAATAGGTACCATATTCGCAATTTTTCGATTTGTTGTAACTTTAAAACTTTTTTAAATAAAAATAGCTCGTACATATCTCGTAAATAATGTAAAGAAACCTATACCTCGTATCTCGTACTGAACAAAAAAAATATAAATCAATATAGAAAAATTTTAATTTTACATATATCTTGCTTCGATGCATACTCAGACAACATTGATCATTGAATATTTAATGCATATTTAATAAGCCAACACCCCTAGAAATTCAAAGTTATTTATTACAACCTTTGTTTTGTTTACTGTTATAATTGCATCACTCTGGATAAAATTATGAAATAAAACTCATCTTGTTTGGAAAGTATTGAGTACTTACCATATTTTTCAAAATAATTTCCTCAGAACCTTCGCAAAAAGAAGAAAAAAAGACTAATAACTGAGAAAACGGAGAAGACAACACACTCAACGATATTGATATACGAGTCTTTGCACTGTGCCGGTGAGTTACAAGTGTTATTAACGAAATGGTGCTGAATCATCACCAGTATCGACGTAAAAAGTTTTGCCATGTATGCGTAATGAAAAGTTTCAATAGATATCGCTATTAACGTGGATGGGTCTTGTAAAACTATTACTGGCTTTTGTATCCTACCAGATTTTTTAATTCATAGCCAACCACAAGCAGCACTTGCTACTGCGTGTGGCCATTGAATAAGGAATCCGAATACCTTAATCAATGGTGTGGCTCTACTATACTAAAATTTAGCAACTCGTACGCCTGGCGTAAACAAGAGCACGTGCGTCGAGAAATTCGCCAGGGCCGCACTGATGCACGACCTTTATTTAATTTTAGTTTTACAATTATTTACATCAAAATATTTCGGAAAAGAATTATTGGCTTAATTAAAATGGTTCAAAGCATCGATAAAATTATTTGTGGGAGTGTCTAAATAGCTGAAAACAACAAGATAAAACCGCATAACTACACTTTTGCGATCGAGTACGTCCCTGTTGCCGAGTCGGGTGAAACTTTATAGCCTACCGACCAATCGCGGAACGTCATTGAACACGTGGTTTTATTTACGCCAGGCGTACGGATTGCTCGATTTTAGTATAGGCACAGACCTATATAGCTTCGCTGCAGACAGTGCCTGGGGCCTGGGGACCCAATTGTTTGAACTGGCACCAATAGAGGGCGCCGCATGTGGGAAATTCCAATAAAAATATAATCGGCCGGCCTGGCGACAATAATTCGGTGGCCTTGAAAGCACCTATCCCATAAAAAACGCTGCAACGTTGTCGATGCAAGAACATGTGGATAGAAGGAATAGCATTTATACGAGTAATAATAATAAGGCAGCCACAATTCGAAATTATTAGAATTATTCCAGATGCACCAATCCGCGATTGGAGAAAATTTCCTGCCAAAAACTACTCCCTGCATATCTTTAGCGAAACAACTTCATACCTCCACTAGGGCGTTCAAAAAGTCTCAAAAATAAAAAAACTACGGGAAAAAACTACCCCTTCCCATCCACGAAGTTGTTTTTGGTCAGATCCTCGCCATTTTTAGCAAGGACGTTTAAATTATTTATTCCGGACCCAGATACACCCAATCCACGGTTGAAAAAATTTGCCGGACAAAACTACCCCCTGCATCCCTTTAGGGAAAAAAATGATAACTCCATTGTTTATGGTCCGGTTTTCGTCGTTTTCCCAAGGATGTTAAAAAAGTCAGTCTGAGAAATAAAAAAAACTGCCGGAAAAACTACCCCTTCCCACCCCCGAAGTTGTTTTTGATCAGAACCTCGCCATTTTTAGCAAGGACGTTCAAAATTATTCCAGAAGCACCAATCCGCGGTTGAAAAAAATTGCCGGACAAAACTACCCCCTGCATCCCTTTAGGAAAAAAAATGATAACTCCATTGTTTATGGTCCGATTTTCGTCGTTTTCACAAGGATCTTAAAAAAAGTCAGTCTCAGAAATAAAAAAAAAACTGCCGGAAAAAACTACCCCTTCCCACCCCCGAAGTTGTTTTTGATCGGAACCTCGCCATTTTTAGCAAGGACTTTCAAAATTATTCCAGAAGCACCAATCCGCGGTTGAAAAAAAATTGCCGGACAAAACTACCCCCTGCATTCCTTTAGGAAAAAAAAAGATAAATCCATTGTTTCTGGTCCGATTTTCGCCGTTTTCACAAGGATGTTAAAAAAGTCAGTCTCAGAAATAAAAAAAAAACTGCCGGAAAAAACTCCCCTTCCCACCCCCGAAGTTGTTTTTGATCGGAACCTCGCCATTTTTAGCAAGGACTTTCAAAATTATTCCAGAAGCACCAATCCGCGGTTGAAAAAAAACTGCCAGACAAAACTACCCCCTTTAGGAAAAAAATGATAACTCCATTGTTTATGGTCCGATTTTCGTCGTTTTCACAAGGATGTTAAAAAAACTCAGCCTGAGAAATAAAAAAACTGCCGAAAAAAAAAACTACCCCTTCCCACCTCCGAAGTTGTTTTTGGTTGGATCCTCGCTATTCTTAGCAAGGTCGTTCAGAATGACTCCAGAAACACCAATCCGCGGTTGAAAAAAATTGACGGACAAAGCTACCCCCTGCATCCCTTTAGGAAAAAAAAGATAAATCCATTGTTTCTGGTCCGATTTTCGCCGTTTTCACAAGGATGTTAAAAAAAGTCAGTCTCAGAAATAAAAAAAACTGCCGGAAAAAACCTACCCCTTCTCACCCCCGAAGTTGTTTTTGATCGGAACCTCGCCATTTTTAGCAAGGACGTTCAAAATTATTCCAGAAGCACCAATCCGCGGTTGAAAAAAAATTGCCGGACAAAACTACCCCCTGCATCCCTTTAGGAAAAAAAATGATAACTCCGTTGTTTATGGTCCGATTTTCGTCGTTTTCACAAGGATCTAAAAAAAAGTCAGTCTCAGAAATAAAAAAAAAACTGCCGGAAAAAACTACCCCTTCCCACCCCCGAAGTTGTTTTTGATCGGAACCTCGCCATTTTTAGCAAGGACTTTCAAAATTATTCCAGAAGCACCAATCCGCGGTTGAAAAAAAATTGCCGGACAAAACTACCCCCTGCATTCCTTTAGGAAAAAAAAAGATAAATCCATTGTTTCTGGTCCGATTTTCGCCGTTTTCACAAGGATGTTAAAAAAGTCAGTCTCAGAAATAAAAAAAACTGCCGGAAAAAACTACCCCTTCCCACCCCCGAAGTTGTTTTTGATCGGAACCTCGCCATTTTTAGCAAGGACTTTCAAAATTATTCCAGAAGCACCAATCCGCGGTTGAAAAAAAAACTGCCAGACAAAACTACCCCCTTCAGGAAAAAAATGATAACTCCATTGTTTATGGTCCGATTTTCGTCGTTTTCACAAGGATGTTAAAAAAACTCAGCCTGAGAAATAAAAAAACTGCCGGAAAAAAAAACTACCCCTTCCCACCCTGTTACCTAATATCTGGGTTCGAGAAAAAAAAAGAATGATCAAATTTATCAGTATCTTGTAGGATTGACAAAGTAATTAGGTACCTCTTTGTTATGCACCGACTAGCTCCTATAGGTAAAATACCTTATCGAGAAAGGTATACTTTGAAATTGAGTGCGCCACCCGTTTTTCTTTTGGTAGTGCCCAACACAGTACAAAGAGGTATAACCCAGATGACTGGGGTTATAAAACGGGAAATAAATATTGTTTGCCAATAACAACAAAATATGTAAATTATCAACTATAGGGTATATTCGCAGTTTGTAAACCTAGAGAACATCGGCCAAGCTACTAATAATAAAATACAGCACACCATAAAATAGATATCTCGATAAAGCAACCAAATATCACAGATAATTAATTAGGTAAACTACAAACAATTGCATAATAATTATTAACAGGCAGGCTTAAAGAAAAAAAAACAGAACAAAGGAATCCCCGTGTATAATATTATACCTGGTGCACACGCATAAATATGATAAAAAGGTACGTAACTTGGCAAAATATAGCAGATAACTTTTATAATGGCTAATTAAGGGTGCAGAATAATTGATAAATTGGCTATTTTGTGCAGTTATCTCGCGCTTGGCCACTATGTTAAGTTAAAATAATAATAGTAATAAACTGGAGAGGACTTGCCGGTAAGTCGATTATCCACCCAGTCTGGTTGCGGGTTTTTCTTGTGATTACATAAAGTGGCGGGTAGCTGCCCAGAACGGTCGACTTCGCCCTGAGTATGGTATGTAGGTTTGTTGAAGACTGATTGCGCAATGGGGAGACAATCTAACTCTGTCGCCCGGGAAAGACGTCCGGGGTATGGAGAAAAAGGCCTAAAATGTTACATTACTCACATTAGCGTTTAGGGCACAAATAAGGGAATATTACTGTACTCCGAACTGACTTACCAAGTTGGAGGTGGCCTCGTGGTGTGGAGAAGGGTGTGGTGATGGTCAAGACGAATCCATATGAAAATAAGGTGGGTCACAATATTCCTCAAGAAAATTACGTAAAATACGTGACTAGCCCAAAACTAAACTATTTGGCGACTAGTAATCTTGCGGTATTGCTGAATGAATTCTAGAAAAATTGGCAAACTGCCCGGTGTAGAAAACGTGTCCTCTTCGACCACTCTCACCTCAACCGACCATCACCAAAAAAAAACAAGGAAGCACTTCCCCCCAAGGCGAGCCTCTCCGTGAAGGCGCCAAAATCCATGACTTAGGGACTTTTAGCAGAAACCGAATTAATGACACACTGCTCGATCAAATCGGGAACTTGACGTTTGCGACAATTGACGTGTTTGGCAAGTCGGTTCTCCGAAATATGTGGAAATTGGAAGAAAAATAACAGATAGTTGCAACAATAACAGCAACAATGATGCGGGGCCACGAAATAATATCATAGAAGAACGCTAAGGTGAGTGCAACACTTGTAATTATTAAATATTTTATGTGTTTGTTGTCTACCCATCAAACTAATCAGTCGGTTATTTTATTTGTTTTAGGTAGGGCGTGTGAGGCGAAACTACTACCTATCTCTATCTATGATAGCTGGAAAACAATGGTCAGCCAGTAAATTTATTTCAATAAAGAAAGCGAAATTCGTAAAGCCGATCGCAAATTGTCCCCGAGCCCGCAGAAAAAGGTAAACATGCGCCTACACAGTGGTCGTGCTAAGCAGTGCGAAACGGATAGAAGTATAATGCAAGGATTTCCAGGTAAGTTAACAATTAATTTAATTAGTCATAAAAGAAAATTATTTTACTCTACTTTAGGAGGCGAAACCAATTTTATGAAAACATTAGCGGACAATAGGAAAGCCAACATGAATTTAAAGCATTACCAAATTAAATGCAACAAATTTATAGCAAAATAAATAAAGGCATTTGAAGAAGAAATGTAAGTGTTCTATTGTAAAAAAAAAGGTAATTTCTTTTTTTCTTTCCCTTTATCCGCTTGAAACTTTTTGAACCGTAACAACACCCCCCTTTCCCAAAAAAAAAGTTTCAATGAAACTTTTATCTTGCTACACATTATATGTACTTATCCACAATAACTAAAACAAACATATGTCCATCAGAACGTTCGCGAATGAAAATGAAATCTAAACTATGGAGCGACAGGGTCATCTGGAGGATGCGATTTCAAATCCTTAATATTCCAAGTCCCTACATTTTTACCAGCAAGGTCGACGAGCTCGTATGTCCAAGGGGACACTACTTTAGTAATTCGGTATGGACCAGAGAACTTATTGGCAAGCTTGGACGTGAAATTTTTGGATGCGTCTGATAGATGGTAATCGCGCTTCCACACCTGCTGATGTACTTGGAATCGATCCGGACGCTTACGTAGATTGTAAGTTTTGCTACCAATCTTATGAGCCTTCTGTAACCGCTTTTGAACATCCTCGAAAACCTTATGTAGAACCTGAGTACGTGCTTGAAAATCTAAAGGTTCAGTGAGGTCAATGAGATTTTCGGGTATGGCTTTAGCTGGCTCGGAGAATGATACCTCGCGACCGAAATTGATGAAATTTGGTGTTAATGCAGTGACTTCATGCCTAGAGGATCGGATCGCGCAACCTACTTTCGCCAGATAACGATCCCATTTTCTATGGTCCTCAGCAACATAACTCGAGAGTATTGTTTTCAAAACTCGGTGTACGCGCTCGACGGGGTTTGCTTGAGGGTGATAGTTAGCAGTAAAACGAATTTGGATATTATAGTCAGACATAGTATCTTGAAAAAGCTTGCTTCGAAATTGAGGTCCATTATCCACAATTATCCTTCCCGGCGCACCGTATACTAAAATCACGTGATCCTCCAACCAGCGAACTATACTTGGCGCGGTCGCCGTACGCAATGGGAAGAATAATACGTACTTTGAAAAACAGTCGACAACCGACAAGATAAAGCGATAGCCTTGCGAAGACCGAGGTAGTGGGCCTACAAGATCGACGCTAATCAGCTGCCACGGACGGGTGGTAGTAGGCTGGAGACTTCTCGATTGTCCGGCACGCGGCTGCTGAGAGGGCTTATTGCGCAAACAGACCTGGCAGCGCCTAACATACCTCGCCACATCTGACCGCATATTTGGCCAGTAATATTTGGCGGACAGGCGATTGAAGGTCTTGTACACTCCTAAGTGACCACACGTAGGCGGATCGTGGTAAAACTTTATACAGGAGGCACGCCTTTCACGAGGAAGTACGACAACCCATAGGTCCTCTGGACAGGCAAGCCCCGGATAAGGATGTTTAATACGTTTATATAGACGTTCTTCTTCAACCCACCAAATTGGATATTTAGATGGATTGTTCTTAACCTTCTTAATCATTTGAAGATACCACTTATCGGAAACAGGTTCTGTTACTTCTTCGATATCAACGAGATCCACCACGGGTACACTACGAGAAAGTGTATCAGGCACAACGTGGTCGCGCCCCTTTCTATGAACGATGTCAAAATTATATTGTTGTAACCTGAGAGCCCAGCGCGCAATGCGTCCCACGGGATCCTTTATCGAATTTAACCACTTCAAACTATAATGGTCAGTGATAACTGTGAATTTAGAGCCTTCAATATACGGTCGTAACTTTTCAATAGCAAACAAAACGGCTAAGCATTCTTTCTCGGTTGTTGTGAATTTTCTCTCGCTTTTCGTTAAAGATCTACTCAAATAAGAAATAACACGTTCTTCTCCATCGATCTGTTGTGATAACACCGCTCCAAGTCCGAAATCTGATGCGTCGCATTGAATGGTGAACGGAGAATTAAAGTCCGGACAAGAGAGAACAGGAGCCTGTACCAGACAATCCTGAACTTTCCGAAAAGCAGCCTCGCATTTTTCGTCCCAAATGAATTTAACACCCTTCCGCGTCAGAGATGTCAGCGGAGATATTATACTGGAAAAATCCGGAACAAAACGTCTATACCAGGATGCGAGCCCCCTTCTACGAATTTCCGAAACAGAGGTAGGTGTAGGAATCTTTAAAATTGCCTCCACTTTCTCAGGATCGACCAGAAGACCCCCAGAGTTAACCACATATCCCAGATATTTCAATTCCGACTTACAAAAGTTGCATTTCTCACGGTTAAGGGTGAGACCAGCCTTCGCTATCCTATCCAAAACAGCACGCAGTACCTCAATATGTTTTTCAAACGTAGGTGTACATATAACGACATCATCCAAATACACGAATACGTGCGGTTCCAAGTCAACACCAACGACCCTATCTATCAAGCGTTGCCAAACGGCCGGGGCATTGGTCAACCCAAACGGCATACGCTTAAAATGAAAAAGCCCCCTGGAAGGCACCGTAAAAGCCGTTAATGGGCGAGATTCCCTGGAAATCGGAATCTGCCAATACGCTGACTTTATGTCGAGGGTACTTAGATATCCCGCATCTCGTAATTTATCCAATGTCGCGCTGACATATGGGATTGGATATGCATCGGGGACAGTAACTTTATTCAAAGCGCGATAGTCCACGCAAAAGCGCCAACCTCCCGATTTCTTTGGAATCATAACGATGGGAGAGGACCAAGGAGATTCTGAGGGCTCAACAATACCCTGAGACAGCATGACGTCCAACTCCGAGTTCACAGCCTTTTGAAGAGCCGGGGATAAAGGATAATATCTTTGTTTTATAGGGTCTGAGGTAGTTTTAATGATAAGTTCTACGTCCGTGGTACACCCCAACTCGTCACCCAGAGCAGAAAAAGTATCTTCAATTAAACTCTTAAGCGTGTCTCGCTGCACGGGCTGAAGAGTATCAACTGAATGTATAGCGCAAACCTCGGGAAAGTAGTCATCTCTCAGGCTTCGGAATTTCCACTCGTTAGAAAACAAATCCGGCACCAGCCGCATCCTTAACCAGAAATCAATTCCCAAGATTAAAACATGCGGGAACTCAGGAACTACTAACGTTTCCAAAACAACAACGCGACCTTCAAGTTGAAAAGGTATCTCCACTACACCAGCATGACACGCTTGTCCACTAGCGGTATAACAGAGTGACGTTTCCAAAGAATCATTTCCAAAGAAACCCTTTAAGATATCCCAGCCCCTTGATCCTATGCAAGTCTGGGTGCATCCACTATCTAAAAGACCTAACATATTCTTTCCAAAAACCTTAACTTCAAGATAAGGCCTCAAATCATTTTCAGAATGGGCCAACACATAATCGACTTGTGCCTGATGACGAATTACTTCGGCCAAAGCATCTGCTCTTGATATCGGGTAAGGCGTCTGGCCATCTAATTTCGCCTTCCCGCATTCCCGTTTTTTGAGCAAGATGGACATTCCTTCGATGTCACATTATCTTTACCGCACAAATAGCAAAATCGACGCCTAGGCTTTGAACATTTTCGAAAACGGTGTCCAGGTTCCTTGCAGTTCCAACAGAACACTGGCTCGGTAGTGACAACATCAATATTAGGTTGGTCCAAGAGAGAGAGAGAGGGGTCATTCGAACCATGTATAACGCTGACATATGGTGTAGAAGAAGGTCGGTGATACGCTAACGAAGGTTCCAACAGCTGCCTATAATTTGTAGGAGGAGGATTGAATCGCTGAACACGCGCCTCGGTTTCCTCAACAGCTCTACCCAGTTTAATCAACTCAGAAATGGAGGGTATATTGTGCGTAGCTAGCCTAGTTTGAATATAAGGCAGAAGATTTCGGCGGATCAGTTGCAACCTAGTAGACTCCGATGGAAAGTCAGGGAGTTTCCTAAAAAGGTTTTCCATAGCAGTAACGAAGCCCATTACGCGCTCCTGAGCACCTTGTGTCCTACGCCGAATCTCATCCCAGAGTCCGAACTCGTAGTCAAACGGTTGAAACGCGTCACGCAACTGGGCAACCAGTTCATCCCAACTACTAAAAATATTAGTACGATACCACAGAAGTGCATCTCGAGTAAACAACTCTGGAGCTGACCTCAGTAACTGCTGCTTAGATACACCTCGCGACAGTCGCAACTCTTCCAACCGCTCAAGGAAATCGTTTACGCTTCCCTGTCCATCGAACGTCAAGTTCCATCGCCCCACATCCAACGACTTAGGCGAGTGCTCTGACCCCGGGTAAGAATTAGACGGACGAGACAGACCCCGCAGAGGAGAAAACTGGAAGTTATCCAAGCGATCGCCGAAATTGACAAAAGGATCCGAGTGAGACAGCTGTTGCGCTCGAGGTATGGTAGAATCCACGTTAGGTAGTCGAGAATAATAATCGTCATCCTCGTAAAAATCTTGCGCAACGTCATCGACCCGCAGAACGCGATGCGATCTTGGACTCGAAAAAGTTACGTGGGTATGTGCCGTCGAAGGTAGAGGCATGAAAGGGTTCGCATGTGGCTCACGATTGACAACACCCCCGCTACTATACGATGCGAAAACCAACCGCTGAGGATCTACAGGAATAGGCTGACCACTCGCGGTAACCGGATTAGTCTTAAACGTTCCCAAACTCTGGCTAGATGGAATAACAAGCCTTCTTCTGTCCGCTTCGTCGAGGACCGAACCAGACTGAACCCGCGAAATACGTGACCGAGAGCTTTCCGGCTGTTTGGAAGCCGCACTCACCTCGGGTTCGGAAAAATGAACACGCGTGTGTTCTCTCTGGTTAGAAGGTCTCGCTCCCGCAAAACGCTGGTCCGAACCGGTCTCTATGCGAGAAGAAGTTATAGGCGCCTGATGATCCTCATCGTCGAAAGAAATCAAATCCGCGATTGGTCCTACGCGTGACTCTGGCAGACTGGCTGATGTTCCATCATCAAGCCCTACAGCGCGATCACAAGAAACCGGATCATTCCTCTGCGCTCGAGTCTCCTCATATATCACCTCCAACTCACTCATAAGGTGTTCACATTTTACCGATAAATCCTGTCGCATAGATAGATCAACTGGTTCCTGCCCATTTACGCGCAGTAATCGCGAACTAATATGAAGCAGGCGTGTTCTGATTCTTCGAAATTCGTTATCGCCGTTTGCATTATCAAAACGCGAAATATCATTCTCCAAAGCAATCAGCTTAGCTCTACACAAACAAAGCTCCCGAATCGGATCAATTGATGATAAAGTCGGTGGCTGTGCCTGTCCCAATCGTTCAAATCTAAGCGCATCCCTCAGCAAAATCCGTTTATCATTTACAGTTTTCCCTGTAGTCGGTAACCCTCGTATATATAATTCATAGGATAATTCCTCTGATAAAAGTCTGTTAACGTCCATATTAAATGACAAAAAAAAATTAATGGCAGAAAAAAATAATCGTATCTGAGTTAGGATCTTTATATAAACCCCGCCCCCTCCTAAAAAGAAAAGGCGAAAAGCGAAAAAAAACGTACCCCTACACACCTAAAGTAAGCGTAAAAAAAAATCAAATTTATCCTGTTCTATTTGAGGCAACTTTAAAAAGAATACAAATTTTATTTGCTCCCCCTGTGAAAGAAACAAATTCTTTACAAGGTAATTACTGCAATATACGTATATCCACCTGCCGTTTTTGCAGTGAGTTTTTTTTTTAGACTATATACCACCTTCTGCAGACTCAATTAGCGCGTACCCAAAAAAAAAACACGCTTAAAGAAAAAAATGCCGCTGGAGTGCGGACTATAATAGCATTATTATCTTACCTACCTATATGAAATAAAAACAATCCCGGAAACTTGTACAAGTTAAAAAGGACACCAATATCAAATACAATATTTGACCAAAATAGGTTTTAAAAATTTGAAAACCATTACACTAAATTCAAACAAGTAAATACGACAGTTTAACGTGGTGTAACAAACAATCCACTTTAAAAAAATATACCTATACTACTGTTCACAGGTATAAATTCCTTTATTATACACACCCTACTACCAAAATATATATTTCTCCCGCTGCCTTACGCCGACCTAACACAATACAATTTAAAAAAAAATTCACTAAAGTACCTACGTAAATAACTGGGCGAAATGCGAAATTTTGTTGAAAAAAAAATTCAAAAATTCAGACTGAAATTGATATAGAAAAAAAAAAGAACTACTCATATTATTAAACTGCGAGATACAAACCACCAATATACCCAAAACAATCCGAAAGGAAAATTTAACAATTATTATTGTTATGTAACGCACGTTGGGCGCCAAATTTTGTTACCTAATATCTGGGTTCGAGAAAAAAAAAAGAATGATCAAATTTATCAGTATCTTGTAGGATTGACAAAGTAATTAGGTACCTCTTTGTTATGCACCGACTAGCTCCTATAGGTAAAATACCTTATCGAGAAAGGTATACTTTGAAATTGAGTGCGCCACCCGTTTTTCTTTTGGTAGTGCCCAACACAGTACAAAGAGGTATAACCCAGATGACTGGGGTTATAAAACGGGAAATAAATATTGTTTGCCAATAACAACAAAATATGTAAATTATCAACTATAGGGTATATTCGCAGTTTGTAAACCTAGAGAACATCGGCCAAGCTACTAATAATAAAATACAGCACACCATAAAATAGATATCTCGATAAAGCAACCAAATATCACAGATAATTAATTAGGTAAACTACAAACAATTGCATAATAATTATTAACAGGCAGGCTTAAAGAAAAAAAAAACAGAACAAAGGAATCCCCGTGTATAATATTATACCTGGTGCACACGCATAAATATGATAAAAAGGTACGTAACTTGGCAAAATATAGCAGATAACTTTTATAATGGCTAATTAAGGGTGCAGAATAATTGATAAATTGGCTATTTTGTGCAGTTATCTCGCGCTTGGCCACTATGTTAAGTTAAAATAATAATAGTAATAAACTGGAGAGGACTTGCCGGTAAGTCGATTATCCACCCAGTCTGGTTGCGGGTTTTTCTTGTGATTGCATAAAGTGGCGGGTAGCTGCCCAGAACGGTCGACTTCGCCCTGAGTATGGTATGTAGGTTTGTTGAAGACTGATTGCGCAATGGGGAGACAATCTAACTCTGTCGCCCGGGAAAGACGTCCGGGGTATGGAGAAAAAGGCCTAAAATGTTACATTACTCACATTAGCGTTTAGGGCACAAATAAGGGAATATTACTGTACTCCGAACTGACTTACCAAGTTGGAGGTGGCCTCGTGGTGTGGAGAAGGGTGTGGTGATGGTCAAGACGAATCCATATGAAAATAAGGTGGGTCACAATATTCCTCAAGAAAATTACGTAAAATACGTGACTAGCCCAAAACTAAACTATTTGGCGACTAGTAATCTTGCGGTATTGCTGAATGAATTCTAGAAAAATTGGCAAACTGCCCGGTGTAGAAAACGTGTCCTCTTCGACCACTCTCACCTCAACCGACCATCACCAAAAAAAAACAAGGAAGCACTTCCCCCCAAGGCGAGCCTCTCCGTGAAGGCGCCAAAATCCATGACTTAGGGACTTTTAGCAGAAACCGAATTAATGACACACTGCTCGATCAAATCGGGAACTTGACGTTTGCGACAATTGACGTGTTTGGCAAGTCGGTTCTCCGAAATATGTGGAAATTGGAAGAAAAATAACAGATAGTTGCAACAATAACAGCAACAATGATGCGGGGCCACGAAATAATATCATAGAAGAACGCTAAGGTGAGTGCAACACTTGTAATTATTAAATATTTTATGTGTTTGTTGTCTACCCATCAAACTAATCAGTCGGTTATTTTATTTGTTTTAGGTAGGGCGTGTGAGGCGAAACTACTACCTATCTCTATCTATGATAGCTGGAAAACAATGGTCAGCCAGTAAATTTATTTCAATAAAGAAAGCGAAATTCGTAAAGCCGATCGCAAATTGTCCCCGAGCCCGCAGAAAAAGGTAAACATGCGCCTACACAGTGGTCGTGCTAAGCAGTGCGAAACGGATAGAAGTATAATGCAAGGATTTCCAGGTAAGTTAACAATTAATTTAATTAGTCATAAAAGAAAATTATTTTGCTCTACTTTAGGAGGCGAAACCAATTTTATGAAAACATTAGCGGACAATAGGAAAGCCAACATGAATTTAAAGCATTACCAAATTAAATGCAACAAAGTTATAGCAAAATAAATAAAGGCATTTGAAGAAGAAATGTAAGTGTTCTATTGTAAAAAAAAGGTAATTTCTTTTTTCTTTCCCTTTATCCGCTTGAAACTTTTTGAACCGTAACAACCCCCGAAGTTGTTTTTGGTTGGATCCTCGCTATTCTTAGCAAGGTCGTTCAGAATGACTCCAGAAACACCAATCCGCGGTTGAAAAAAATTGACGGACAAAGCTACCCCCTGCATCCCTTTAGGAAAAAAAAGATAAATCCATTGTTTCTGGTCCGATTTTCGCCGTTTTCACAAGGATGTTAAAAAAAGTCAGTCTCAGAAATAAAAAAAACTGCCGGAAAAAACCTACCCCTTCCCACCCCCGAAGTTGTTTTTGATCGGAACCTCGCCATTTTTAGCAAGGACGTTCAAAATTATTCCAGAAGCACCAATCCGCGGTTGAAAAAAAATTGCCGGACAAAACTACCCCCTGCATCCCTTTAGGAAAAAAAATGATAACTCCGTTGTTTATGGTCCGATTTTCGTCGTTTTCACAAGGATCTTAAAAAAAGTCAGTCTCAGAAATAAAAAAAAAACTGCCGGAAAAAACTACCCCTTCCCACCCCCGAAGTTGTTTTTGATCGGAACCTCGCCATTTTTAGCAAGGACTTTCAAAATTATTCCAGAAACACCAATCCGCGGTTGAAAAAAATTGCCGGACAAAACTACCCCCTGCATTCCTTTAGGAAAAAAAAAAGATAAATCCATTGTTTCTGGTCCGATTTTCGCCGTTTTCACAAGGATGTTAAAAAAAGTCAGTCTCAGAAATAAAAAAAAAACTGCCGGAAAAAACTACCCCTTCCCACCCCCGAAGTTGTTTTTGATCGGAACCTCGCCATTTTTAGCAAGGACTTTCAAAATTATTCCAGAAACACCAATCCGCGGTTGAAAAAAATTGCCGGACAAAACTACCCCCTGCATTCCTTTAGGAAAAAAAAAAGATAAATCCATTGTTTCTGGTCCGATTTTCGCCGTTTTCACAAGGATGTTAAAAAAAGTCAGTTTCAAAAATAAAAAAAATTGCCGGAAAAAAACTACCCCTTCCCACCCCCGAAGTTGTTTTTGATCGGAACCTCGCCATTTTTAGCAAGGACTTTCAAAATTATTCCAGAAGCACCAATCGGCGGTTGAAAAAAATTGCCGGACAAAACTTAAAAAAAAAATGATAACTCCATTGTTTATGGTCCGATTTTCGTCGTTTTCACAAGGATGTTAAAAAAAGTCAGTCTAAGAAATAAAAAAACTGCCGGAAAAAAACTACCCCTTCCCACCCCCGAAGTTGTTTTTGGTCGGATCCTCGCTATTCTTAGCAAGGTCGTTCAGAATGACTCCAGAAACACCAATCCGCGGTTGAAAAACATTGCCGGACAAAACTACCCCTGCATCCCTTTAGGAAAAAAATGATAAATCCATTGTTTCTGGTCCGATTTTGGCCGTTTTCACAAGGATGTTAAAAAAGTCAGTCTCAGAAATAAAAAAAAACTGCCGGAAAATAACTACCCCTTCCCACCCCCGAAGTTGTTTTTGGTTGAAGCTATATAGGTCTGTGGTATAGGGTTTTTCATGTTTTGGTATTGTAATAATTTGTTTCTCTAATTGTGTAACATTGTTATCAGTATTATTATTATTGTACATTATACATAATATGTATAATAATAATACATTATTCATAATATGTATACCTAATAATAACACATTTTACATAATATGTATATGAATAATACATTATACATAATACGTGTAATAATACTAACAATAGCGGGTCTCTCAAAAAAATAAACTTACCAGTTTCCAAAGTGCCCTTCTTTTTTGGACAAAACTGAGTGGCATTTTGTCCAGATAGTGTGGCGGGCCAACACAGCCAGTCATCGCATACTGATGTACAGTAATCTGTAACAAAAACCATTGTTTAATTGGACTCAATTCAATAATAAACTGGCTTCGGGGGTAATTTTACAGCAATATATTTGACATAACCAACAGAGACGAAACGGTAAGTTACCTCGATTTTATTGTATTAAAACAAACTCTGCTCTCTTTATAGCTTTGTAAATTTGATCTGAAAAAAATGGACACAAAAAATTTAAATGATCTTCCCCTTGAATCATTAATAAGAAGATGATACCGGGTTTGTGACATGCATTTTACGCCAGATTGTACATGTATGTACACACCCAGGAGGCAAAAGGTCAAACTCTAGTATTAAGAGGGATGCTGTGCCACCTTTATTTAGACCACAGTTTGCATAGTACCTAAATAGTATTACAAATGCTGTTTATTTCTTCAAACGTTGTGACTCGAAGCACATGTATGTGCCGCTATATTTACCACACAGGCAGGCTAAAATTAGTGATGAATGCTAAAATTAATGAAATATTTTTCGAAAAAAAAATATACCTAAGTAATTTAAAAAATCAAATGTCACTTCTTGTTGCATTCGGCAGTGCCTTAATTACCTATTTTGATTTTTTTCTGAAAAATGTAACAGAAGAACCAGACGTTATTAATTTTAGCGTTCCTGCAGTGGTAAAATTAACGGCACGTTAGTGTACCCCGGGTTAAATTGTCCTACCTCGGTTTTACCCTATCGCTCGGGCTTCGGGTTCAAGATTGTTGAAAAGTTTTAAAAAATTACATCCAATTTGGAATAACTTGCCTACTGTGAATTTTTATACTCCCAAAATCCTAGAAATCGTATTAGTAATTTTTTACAGGCATACCTTTTTAATAAATTACTAAAATGGTATCTAGGATTCTGCGAGTATCATACCCAGTGCACCATTAAAGGCTAATAATATCTATTATTTATTATTTTCTACAGATTTACCGAGAAATTCATCCGAGAATTTACCCAATAAAATTCCACTAATAGCTAGTAGGTACCTACTAGTTGGGAGTCCCCTGCAGCTGAACCATCAATACTTGGTAACATTTCTTCACCGGAATAGCAAAAAAGTATGTAGATTTTAAATTTTATGTATTTAAACAATACATTTATTTCTTAATTTATTTATAAATAACCTTAAGAAGATTAAATTGTAATATATCTGTGATGTTTAGCATTATTGTGGTGAACGTGAACGTATTTTACAGACTGTTTGATATATATAAGATTATTACTCTATAATTTTTGCTTTCATTATACCTATCCTAATATTATCACTTATCGCGTTTTAATTTTATAACTAGATAGATATAGACACAGATATTTATCATGTCTATGTGGGGTTATAAAATTAAAACGTGTCTTAGAAATTAAAGTATAACTATAGAAGATTTCAAATTTCCCGCAAGGGAGTTGCCTATCTATCCCTATATATATAAATCCTTTATCTATTATGTTTGCCATATAGTTTTGGTTAACTTGGGCGGCACTTTCATCCGTCATAAATCGACCCAACTAAAAGTTTGGCGATTTTAATAAAATATTTAAGTATAATTTTTCTGAACAACTGTTACTGCTTTGTTTCCAACACACCTAAAATAAACCACGATTATAAAATAAAAGTGTGAAATAGGCTCCCCGATGCATGCCAGGTTGTTGTTTTTTACAGCGGTTGGGTTGATTTCCTGTGGGTTAAATTGTGATTTTACTTGAATTTACCTGTTACCCAATTTATTTTCTTCAGACAAACATTATAAATGCATTCGTTGGGTTCTGCGTTTTTATGAAGCGGTATACATCTTTGCTGTACGAACAATATGGCAAGTTTCTATTAAGGTTAGCCACTAAACTGGTAAAAATTATAGTAAAGTTTGAGGTTTTACTTAAACGATCGTGATTAATTAACTTGAAGATTGTTTGAAGGAGGGCTGAAAGCATTTAATTGCTTGCCTACAAGTTTACTGTCTGACCCGAGAGAACAGGATAAAAGCTCTGTACTTGTTTCAACTTAAATGAGTATCGGAAGTCAGTATTAAAATAAACCAGCTACATTTAGGAATTACAGAATTCTCAATTTATTTTTTAGTGTCAATGGAAATCGGGTTGTCTTCGTACTTGAAAACCTGTAGATGTTTTGCCACCTCAATTTGAAATTCCTGTCTGAAAACGCCCCTTCACTCACGACACGTGCAAAAACTTTTGTTACATTAACTACAATAATTAATAAACATATAAAACATATTAAAATATGTACTACTAAAATCATTGCATAAGCGACATCACCTCTCACCTCCCCAAATTTACTAAATTTATCTATCACATTTGTATTCTTTGCAACCTGTTTGCAAAGGATAAAAAAGAAATCTGTTTGCAAAGAATAAAAATATGATAGACAAGTAGTGAATTTGGTTATAGTTTATATGGCTTATAAAAGTATTTTAGTAGTATTTTAATGTTTAACAATTTTCGTTAATGTAACAAAAGTGGTTGTACGTGTCTGAAAACCTGTCTCACTTTTTACAATAAAGTTTTTTGGGAAGTAAGAACGCTTTTCCAAAAATTCTCCAAAATATTTAGTTCTTCGTGATTCCAACAGGTTTTAGTGAACTAAATTAGTACACACTGTTAGTAGTATTTCTGTCATAATTTCAATAAAGTATTGATTGACAGAGGTTGAAAATGGTAAATTTTCAAATAGGGCGTGGTATGCCGTTTTTTATGCTTCTGAGGTCAAGCGATTCAATTTTGAATTATTTTTGATTATTTACCATGGGATGAAAGTCCAAAAAAACTGCTAATATTATCGGTTTTTATATCATGCTTTATAATTATTTGTATGGAATATTGCAGTTTACTTTTCACACAGATAACAAAGTGATGTGGCAGTAGTGATTGCATTGGCAGCGATTTTGGTATGTAGGATAAAAAGAGATGAAAGTTCTTTCAATTAATGATATGTATGTTTTACACACAATGGCAGGAAAAAACAGTATAAGAGCTATTTGCGTCTTTTTACATTCATATTAATAAAGGCCTACCATAAACAAAAACTCTTTATTAAAATACACGATGATGTGATCGATTTGAAAGTATTTACAAAGTTATTTTTGAAAATAAAACTTCTTTCACGATTTCTAAATTTTTTTAGAGTTTTTAGAGAATTATTATTACACATTTTTCTTTTGTATTCACACCGTATAAATACTAGATATTCTAAACAAACCCCTCTTATAGTAAAACCTTAAAAAGACCCTAGCGACAATTTGACAATCCCATGACGACCCGACCGGTGTTTACGCCTTGGAATTTTGTTTGGCACTGACATTCGGCGAAAAATTATCGTATAAATGGATATTTAGTTCGTTTGAGGAACACCCAGCCCACATCAAAATTATCGTGAAGATGACCAACTCGACTTCCATCACGCCGGTGACGCGCCGCGTAGCCAAGGTCGTGTTCTCCACCATCAAGAAGATCGGCCACTCTAGAGGTGTCACGCTGAAGAAAATCCACGACTACATCAAGGAGGAATACCCCAACACCGCCACAAACATTGTGAAGCTGAATAACACTCTGGAGAAGGCGCTAGCCTTCGGTGCAGTCGACAAGAAGAATAATAAGTAAGTAGGCCCAAGTCGAACCAATCTTAAAGGCCTCTAGCAGGTAGCAACTTATGATGCGCTTCAAATGGAAGACGCAAGTAAAATTAACGCGAGAATATCAATGTGCATTTTTTATATCATAAACAAAAACAACGTTTTTATGTAGTTTTTTTCTGTCAAAAATTATTGTGCAGGTTGCAATTTGATTGATTGAGTTAACAAGAAGATAAACTATTAATTTTTGATATTTGCAAAAAAAATTGTTCAAAACAACTGTTCTTTGTAAAATGAATATGATTGGCATATAGATATAGATAGTTATTTCTTCTGAGATATACAGAGTGACCAGAAAATGCAATTGACTGAAAAGAGAAAGAAAATAAATTTTAGATTTTTAAAATTACAAATTGGGGTTCTTTCCATTTACAGACATTTTCATTTTCTGGCCACTGAGAAGAAATAACTAGGTACAGTGCAATCTTACTTATTTTGGAGGAAAAAGTTTTATAAAAAAGTCATAAATGAAGAAGTTGCCCTTCTTGTTAACTCAATCCGACATAGGTACTGTACAGGGTGGCTCGCACTATAAATTGACACCCCCTTTAACTTGTAATAAAGTAATACAAAAATTTTCGGGTCGCTATTAGACCTTATACAGTGTGTTCTAGAAAGCCGTGGCAGACTTACTTATGTTTTTTTAAATGGAACACCTTGTATATTTTTGGATTATGGAAATCTATACATTTTTCCGATTCCAACGAAGTATATATGTTATATGTTCCCTCCAAACGTTCGTTCAAGGTTGAGCCTTTTTTGTGAGGGATTACTCCTTGGGCTGCCATGGAAGACAAATTCCAAATTATAGAAAAAATTATTGACAGTTTGTGAGTATATTCACGCTTTAGAAAATAAAATGGGCTATTTTAAGATTTCAGAGAAAAATAAAGAAGAGAAATTGAGGGAAACGAGAAATTTTAAATAGCTATTTGAAAAAAAAAAATAAATATGATTGGTATCCACGTATCCAAGGTGCTCTTTATTGAAAATACTTTCTAAAATTAAATATTGTTTATGTTTTTTAATACGCATAAATTGTAAAAAAAACACCAAGAGAAAAATCGAATTTTTCGGTTTTTGTATTTTTAATGCGAACGCCCAGTCTAAGAGAGCTTGCACACGATGCGGATGCGGCGCGGTATGCCGCGTGAGGTTTTCCGCGCCGCGTCCACGTATAGCTTGCACACGGTGCGACGCGTTTCTGAATCTATCCGATTAAGTGGCTATTGCTCAATGTTGTCATTTCTTGTCGCGGCGTGTGTGCAAGCGCCCGTAGTCGGCCAAGGCGTTCAGGTGCCGTGCGGTACGAGAAGTTCGAAAATTCTGACCGCAGATCCGCACCATACATACGGCCGCTGCCTGCCGCAACGTTTGTTTGCCGCGCCGCGTCCGTGTGCAAGCATGCCATTTAAAACGATACAATTTAGCATCACGCGGTTGCGCGTGCGAATAACCGCACGCGGAATGCCGCGCCGCATCCGCGTCGTGTGCAAGCTCTCTAAGGCAGGGCCATGAAATCGTGGGAATTGATGGCTTATGTGAGCCCTAATCAAACTGCAAAGAAATAATTTTTAAATATCTCTCGGTGTTTGTACAGAGTAAGTACTTCGAAAAATATTTTTGCTATGTTTGAAGCTATTTTGTGAAACTTGGTATGTGGGGTTTTCGGGTACGGTCAATATACGACTGTGCTATTCATTTTTTTCCTAAAAAAATGCTTAATGTTCTTTTGCAGTTTTTTGGGGGTATAATTTTGATCGTAGTAGGTCATGGAAAAGACGAATCTGAAAAAATTAGTGAAAAAGTTAGTGTCAAAATGTGCACTATATTTAAAAATTTAAAATCGGTCAACCCGTAAAAAAAATATGAATTGTCTCGACTTGAAGTGAAACACACTGTACATAATATACCTACACAGCGTCTACTTTTAAACATATACAAATCCATACAATCTTTTTGTTTGAAAGGCCTTCAAAAACCGTCTCTTTTGACCTTTCTACCATTTTCAAAATGCAAATCCAGGGCCGGCTATAAAGTCACTCCGTAAGCTGATGCATTTTATATGCGTTTCCTGTTGTGGCACACCAGCCACCTTAACCCTTTATTTTAGACTTAGTTCGTTTATAGCATCTAGGATGGTTTAGATATACTCGATTTTTGACCCCAAAAACTACTTTTGGAGATGGCACAGGCAAAAACACTGTATATTTTGTATTGGACCTCTATACACCAACACTTTTAGTGATCCTGTTGACCATTCAACTGTTTTGAGGGCATTCCATGGCACACTTGACTTGACACCGCCTCTAAAATTCCTACTTGGTGTCAGATTTGAAATAAAAAATAGCTAAATTGTTTTCGTGAAAATCAGGTGTGTAGCCGGCTCTGGATTTGCATTTCGAAAATGGTAATCAGGATTTTGAAGGCATTTGAAACAAAACCAATTGAGTTCATATAGGGTGTAAATAATAAAAAAAAATAGTTCATAAGTATATCATGTCTAATGGAAAACCAAAATTAAGTGATTTAAAATGTAAATTATAAAAAAATACTTATTGGAATTGTAATCAACTTTACAAAGGTTTTACCGCTCAAAACATCAATATTCATACAATGGGATGACATAAAAAATCTTCGGAAAGTATCGAATATTTTTATATAGTTATCGAAAAATGTCTCGTACCTAGACCCCAGAAATGGAAAGAAATTAAAATCTCAAAAATGTTACTTACAATGTTTTGCATATCGTTAGGTATGTCTTTTACTCTCGAATGGTAGGTACTACATTTTTTGAAGATACAAAAAATGACCGGATTGATGAAAGAAAAGTAGGTACCTATTTTACAAAAAAAAAGAAAATTTTGAAGGTTTGGAAAAACGCATCTAAAGTTCGGTTAAATAAACTACAGTTATCGATTTAATTAATTTCCCATGCTACAGCGCAAATCTTTGAAATTTGCCTCCAGGAATTTGCATCTCTCACATTTATAAAATTTTCTAGTATGCTTTGAAAAACAATAGCAAGCAGCTCCTCTCAGTTATTTACATAAAATGATAACTACTGTAGTTCATTTAACCCGAATTTGAAAATATTATACCAATCTTGCACGTTCTCACTTTTCTTTCAAAAAAAAAAAACAGGATACCCTACGGGCTATGCAGCTCGCTCAAAGTGCATATACGTAATATAGGTAATTTTTTGACGCTATGGCCTACTATAATTGAGTAGGTAACTTTTTAAGTGCTAAGGGAGCACTCAATAAACCATTTTTCCAAATTTTGGTAGAAGTCGAAGGTAGAAGAAATTTCGTTAATTTTTGAGTGTTTCAAAAAATATCTCAGAAAGTAGGCCATGAATCTCGAATGTGCTTTCACAAATAGCTAGACCGTCAAAGAGGCATTTTTTTCTTTTAAATGAAGTTCCCTGAA
Source organism: Pseudeuparius sepicola (assembly GCA_963920635.1). Classification (NCBI taxonomy): domain Eukaryota; kingdom Metazoa; phylum Arthropoda; class Insecta; order Coleoptera; family Anthribidae; genus Pseudeuparius; species Pseudeuparius sepicola. The sequence goes on from OY987299.1 coordinate 90,132,173, forward strand.
AAATTTATTACTATGTCGAGGTATTTCCAAGTGACCCTCCGTCAACAGACACCTTTCCTCTACTTATTTGGTCATCCATTAGGTACTTTACATTCTGCATATCCCTATAATAATAATATATGTTTATTTATTCACAGGTATGTTCTGGGTAGCGTGATCAAGAACATCATCGACGAGAAAGGCCGTCGCAGGACTTTCCTGCTGAGGACCAAAAGGCCTGCTGTGCGAACTTACAGAAGAGGCCGCAGCAGAAGGCGCAGGCGAAGGAGCAGGGCGAGGCGGGTCAGAAGGCGCAGTATAAGGCGCGTGCCCAGCTCGTTCAAGCTGCGTGGTGTCAAGAGCCGGCCCTGAGGGAGCACCACTTCATTGTTTGTGTTCAATAAAAACGTTTGGTGTCTGCCGAAGTGTCTTATTTAAGTGTGTTGAAAATCAATCTAGGTATTTTCGTTGACTTACGTATCTATACGTCAGTCAACGCTATTGTTTTATTCATTAGTTCATTTTTAGTTAGATCTGGAGTGTACAGGGTGTCCCAATAGTCAACGTCATTCCTTGGAGGCCTGATAGGTCAGCTCGTGACTGACCCGAATATCAAAATATGACCTAAAAAATCGTTAGTTTTAGAGATATTGGCACTTTTTTGAATTACGTGAAAGGCGGACCTTAATCAGTTTTTCTAGCGGCACAGCTGCAAAGTTCCATATTCTAAGATTCCAACTGTTGTACCACCCTGAATAGATCTGATCACAGTTTCAAAAGAAACTAATAACATCTAGTGCTGTATATACCTTAAAAAACATTTTTGTCAGATTTAGGAGGTTTTTTATTAGCTACATTCGATTCTTCTTCCCTATTGTAAAAAATGTTCCACCTTAACCTGCTTAAAAGTTATTTAAAAATTGGGCATTCAGTATCTTTTAGAATGGCATCTATAACATTTAAGTACTTTGTTTTACTTTGGAAAAAAGATGTAATTTCACTGCATTGTTAAAAGACTTCTTTTTTTAGAAAAGTCGAAGAAAACACAATCTCAAATAAAAATCAAATAATGTAGTCGAATGCAAGCAAAATGTCCTTTCAAAAATATATTTCTGCTTTGATCTATTGTATCTATTTCGATCTGTTCTGTGGCACGAATCGCTGTCTGTATTTTTTCCAAGTTCTCCGCATAATAATCCAAGAATGAACAGACAAAATAATTATTAATATGATTTTTCTGGTCCTAACTACCAAAATAATTTCTATCGTCCTAATTATCAAAATAATTTTCCCAGAAGTAATTACCTACCATACCATACCATACCATACCCAACATAACCAACATTTTAGGGGTAATTTTCAAAAAGCAAAACTTTTCTACTAGACCGATTTTTCCAAGACAACCTATAATAAACGTTCAACCCAACATTAATATACCAAGACGTTACCCCACTAACCGACAAGTTTTTTGGACAACCGTATAATGTTTTCATACACAGTATGGTCAAAAATCTCAGAGAAGCAATATACGAACCAATGCACGATACTTCCAAATTACTCGAAATAATTGCTATAATGATAATAATACAAGCCCTAGAAATCATCAAACTATTTGTAAATTATCGTGTAGGTACCTTCAAATTTTCATAGAATTTTTTCCGCACAAAAATAATTTCGCACGGAAATGCCGCAAAATGCCGCAAAATGATTCCATAGTCGAAGAATTGTATCAAATTAATAGCGAAAATTCAAATAACTCAACACAGTCGATACGCGATGAGTATGACCAAATCCCTCAAAATGAACACCAAAGTCAACTCAAAATAATGTACAGGGTGGGCAAATTTGGGCACTTTTGAAATACCCATTTCTAAGCCAGATAGAAAAAAATGAACCCCCCACTCTCGAGCTTAAATTTCGTGAAAACTTCAGATATATTTTACCGTTTCGTCGCTAGAGGGCGTTTTTCGATTTTGAGCGATATATTAAAACCTTCATAACGTTTTTGTTTCTAAAGATTATATATTTTTTTAATGTTTAAAGCTCGACGTCTTGAAATCCCAGATTGAGATTCAATTTGACGACTTGAAATTGAAGGATTTTCAATCGCCATTCCAATGACATTGAGAGCAGTTTCTTCAGCATCTTCAATGTTGTAATTTTTGGGTCTTGGCTTATTGAAGGTCCCATGATTGGTGAGATTTTCTTTTAATCTTAGAAAAATAGATTTATGAGGGTGTCTTCTTTCTGGATAGTGATTGAAGTAAAGTTCGGATGCCATATCAGGATTATTATGGGTGTTCTATTAGGGTGTTCTATTTAAAAAAACAAAGTTCTGACCATTATTTCGAAATTGAGACCATCTAAAAAAAATCGGTGTACGGTGGAATCTACGTAAAAAAGTGCCTTAAGAAAGTTTTTACAGAAATCAATTATCTTTAGAAACAAAAAAGTTATGAAGGTTTTAAGATATCGCTCAAAATCGAAAAACGCCCTCTAGCGGCGAAACGGTAAAATATATCGAAATGCGGTTTGCGGCAATGAAGTTTTCGCGAAATTTAAGTTCGAGAGTGGGAGGTTCATTTTTTTCTATCTGGATTAGAAATGGGTGTTTCCTATTAAAAGTGCCCAAATTTGCCCACCCCGTACATTATAATTTAGGAAATTTTCCTCTAATGAGCCTCTCTCCCGAAAGGAAAAAATAAAACATAAAAACCTATTGACAGAAGTTGTTATTGTTCAATTTTAAGACTCCTCAATCGTAGAAAAATATTTTCCAAATTGCATTTATATTTGTCCATCGCAACTAAAAAGAAGTTTAGGAGATAATTTTATTTCATCTATATTATAGATTTACGCGATTTAAATTTTTTATCTTATTTGCCTCGAAAATGATATACTAATCAACAATGTAAATAATAATTAACATACTATTCCAGTTAATGAATACAATACAATTAACCTTTGATAAATCTTTATATATAAAATGTGTAATGATCGAGAAATTAAATTTTATACTTTAGTTCCTAAAATGCGGGACTGAAGTGCATGTTTTAGCCCCTGCGGTACAAAAAGGACACAATACATCCCTCTCAAGCCAACATTTAAAATTTGATCGCATTTTTAATCTCTATTCTGACCTTTGAAACGTGTCCATGGCCAATAATAATAAATATTATTGTTGCTATTATTTAAGTAAATGATTGCAACAATTTAGTAGTCACGTCAGTCCATATGTATTAAATTATATTCCTTTTTGTATAACGAGTTGCTGTTATAGATATAAACAATATATTCATGCATTCTGCACTTATAAAATATATTATTAAAATTAGCATGTATTTACATATCTTTTATTTTTACTAAACCAACTAAACTAACCTATGTTTAAATTTATTTATTTATTTACATTCATAAAATAAACCAGTATCAAAAAATCGAAAAAATCGCGCTTGCGCCAGGAATCGTATTCCTGAAATATTCTCAACAAAAACCAGACGTGCCGAAACTTTTTCTCGGTAAATTTATTCTCAAGTCCTATTTTGCCCATATAGTGGAGTCAACCAGGAAAATAACTTCGAACAAATTCCGGGAGTTTTAGATTTTGTTGAAATGTGATCGTTTTGATCGTTTTTGAGTCCGCAGCGCAAAATAGTGTGCGATTTTTTTTATTTAACAGTAACTGTCAAAAATATAGGTTTTTTGTTAATAACTTATTTAATAAGCGTTTTTATAGAATTGAAGTAAGATCATTCGAAATAGCAGGCAATTTCTCAAAAAAATGTATTTACATATTTTTTGTAAAATAATTAAGTAATGAACGAGAACTTTTTTAAGATCATACGTTTTCATGCTTCCTCGTATTTAAGAGGCAGCCGAAATTGAGCGCGGCGCGTGGAGCCCGAGACAGTTAAACAGTAATAACTTTTTACACACACAACTAATTCATATGCAACAAAGGTTATTGGAAAGTGACACCGTAAAGCAATTAAAAAAAAATTGTAGCATTAATTTTCATGAAAGGATACGCCTGTCATATTATTGTAAAGTTGACCTTGATCAAAATTCCATGCATTTTCTCAATAATTGACGTTACATGGTTAATTTGTAATATTTTTGAGCAATATTACAGAATATTTCTACTAAATGTATGTACTTTTGAAAGAGCAATACAAGAGTACGATATCAAACCTCGTTTGTTTGTTTTTTTTTTCACTTTGAACATAGAGATTTTTCATAAATTCTTGCTATTGTATATTAAATATTTATTTCAAACTAATATCCGCATAAAATTAGATATTGAAACTCAATAGATGACTTTTTTGAAGCTTAAAACGCGTGCTTTTTGACAGCGTAAGTCATTTTAATGTATTTCTCTTTTTTCTCGTTTATTTTTGCAGTAAACCGCGTTATAATTAATTTCCCGGAACTCCGTTTTTCTTATTTTTAAATCAAAGAATCAAGCTGAAAGAGGTTTCTTACTGGGATGAGACCAATCCTAAGGGAAAGTACAGTTTTTAAACTTCCGATTTCCTAGTCAAAAGATTTTTTCTACGCATAATTTCCGCTCGTGATTATCAGCTTTTGGACAAAAACTCTCTTTATGTGTTCTCAGCTTTCAAACAGTAATAGGAATTCTCTAATAAATATAATAATTTCGGGTTTCTTTTTCGTAAATACTTCATACATGTTTGCATACTACTATAGTAGTACAGCCTATATATATCCCCCAAAAATCCAAGCTATATACAGGGTGTTTCACTAAGGGTTCAGAGGTACCATATCTCAGGAACTAATAATCCTGGAGTTTTGGGAAAAATCTTGAAATAATATGTAATATAAAGTAATATGGTCACGAAAAATCGCTGGAAATTATTGTTTAGTTTGTAGGTCGGCCGCTAGGGGGCGTATTCGCAACACTACATTTGAAAAATAAGTTTTCTAAAAAAATAACTAATAAATATCAAAAATAATTTTATAGCACTCTTCAGCAAATTCTGAACAATTTTCGTTAAGTATTAGTTAAGTTAAGAAATAGAGGTGAGACGGGCGGATAAACCTTGATTTGAAAAAATGCTGCTCCGGTTTGGTTTAACCGAATTGGTTGAATTTGGACTTGTTGAAGAGAGATTTCCTTCTTCTATCAAATGATTGTGCAGTAAGATCATTTCTAATTTCGTGGTCACCGCTAAAGGGCGCAAGTCGAAAAATTTCCCTTTCATTACAATTTTCTCCGAAATTTTAAATTCAGTGACATATTATTTATTCTGTTATAATCGAAAACAACAAAAAATACTTTGGTATTTCCATATCTTCATTAGTTTCGGAGTTATCGCCAAAAGAATAATTATTAACATGTTATTTGAAAGAAGAGGGTAGGTATTTGTTTTCAAAGATTTCCGTGGTCAAGCATGCAATGAAATAAATAAAAATCTGCTTGAGCTTTTCGTAAATGCTGCTAGATTTTCACTTTTTATTCCGTTAAACGTATTTCTAATTTACTTACCTTACCTGTCGTATTGATATGATATTATGATGATTATGAAGAAAATTCGATTGTTCTTGCATTCAACTTCATTTTTAGTAGGCGTCATTTTGTGTTTCATTTCTTTTTACTTCATATTCATAATTAGCATTTACATTTTCATTGAAAAATAATGATTATACAATTAATTGTAGACGACTTTTGAGAAATTTCGGTGAAAAATCGATTTTTAGAGGTTTTTTTAAAGCGCAATTTTTCAACCTGGGGACTTTTAAATAAAAGTATGTTTGAAGGTGTTTCAAAAGGTTTTATTCAAATCCATGACATCCCTAATTAATTCCTAATTAACACCATTTTTCGTCTACGTTGACTCCACTAATAAGCAAGATTACTAGTACAAATTGGCCTTTTATTTTCATAGATTAAATAAAGAGACCAAATTGTACTCGTGATCTTTCTAGGCAAAATAGCGTTTACGAAAAATTTGTGGGTAAAATTTCCGGCCCTTATCTCTGTAATCATCACCTGATTGGTTAATATTTTAAAAAATATATCTTTTCATTTGTTCATATCGGCAGTGTTGAATTCTCGATAAAGCACCTCTTATACATATATATCATTGAAAAAGTGTTTGCACACAACATTCGTCTCGTAAATGCATATTTGCTAATTAGTCATTGGAACAAAGCCCGAAACGGGCATCAAATAAAAGCTTTTGTGCAAGGCACTGTAATCACCGTACCCTGAGCTAATTTGCTTAAGACTGCCCCCGGCGGGGTTGCTCTACTTCGCAACAAATCTACCCAAAATCGCATTTGAGAGGGCTGCAAGCTGCAGTCATCGCTGCACACACTGCTACAAGTAATCTTGTGTGCTCACATTATGACGAAGTATGTATACAGAATGTACAGGGTGGCTCATTATAAATTGACACCCCCTTAACATGTTATATTTTGAGGCTAGAAAAAAAAGGTTATCTATAATAGTTTTAGCTACTAATACAAAGTTTTTTGTGACGCTATTAGACCTTATACATACAGTGTGTTCTAGAGAGCCGTGGCAGACATAACTTATGTTTTTTTTTTTAATTTTTGGATTATTTATTTCTTAGCATTTTTCTGATTCCAACTAAGTATATTATAGCTCCAACCGTTCATTAGGAACTGAGCCTTTTTTGTGAGGGATTACTCCTTGGGTCATAAGTTGCCATGAAACACAAATGCCAAATTATAATAATAATTATTGACAGTTTGCAAGTATATTCAAGCTTTTTTTAAGATTTCACAGAAAAATGAAGGGAAATTGAGAGAAATCAGAAATTTTAAATAGTAACATAGTCAATAAACTTGATCAGATTTATTGTTTGAAATTTAATATTTATTATATTCGTACTCTGAACTTCAGTTACGTAGCAAATACTTTAGAGGGCATTTTATAAAAACACTGAAATAAATAAAAAAAAAACAAGTGTTCCCCCAGAACAGAATAAATGTAGACATTTCCTTTGAAAAAACATGATACTTACCTATATTTTCACTTTTACATCTCTAAACAGTGTTTTATAGTGTTGTTGTTGAAAATAATTGAATCGTTGCATGTTAGAAATCAATAATAAACAATAACTTTTAACACTTTGGTATCTTCAACAAAAGGAAAAACGCTTTCTTCTTGGTTACCTACTGCACAAATGATTATGGTTAACATATTTGATGTGTAATAACTTTAATGAAGTATGTCAACTTGTGCGATATAAATTCTGACGTCTTCCCTAGAATATTATTTGTTGCTGAACGCTTCTATTCTCTTCTCTGATCTAGAAGTGTTTAGAATTATGTTTTTTCTTCTGTTTTTTATGTTATGGGTTACTTCGTAAATTTGTCCTGTAAATGATTGTTACTGCCAAGTGCGTTCATTTTTCGCAACATATAGAGGTCAATTCAGTCAAAAGCCTTTGCAAAGTCTGTTACAGTACATCGACCTATCCATCCTCTCCTCATCCATTGACAATTAAGAAAAAAATTGAAATGGCACAAAGTACCTATTTTTTCAGTTATACGGACAAAGAATTTCTCCCGGAAAAGCAAAGTTTTTGAAGTAGAGTAAATATTCTCCGAATGAGTTGTTTACTGCAGCAAGCAGCAATTTATTGTCATCAAAAGAACTGAACTGAAATATTCAGTTAACTTCCTCCAGATCACAAATTCAGTACGAAAGAATACCGCACTTTACCAAATTTTGACATATTATATATCTTGCAAATCCACTGGGATGCGTCCCGCATATGTATATAATAGCAACATATTATGTTGCTATTTTACCTCTGCAAAAGCCTGTTTATTTTAGACATTTCACGGGTAATTTGCCTTTTTTAAAATTTGGTTCATTGAAGCACACTATTACTAAATTCAGTATGGCGCGTAGGCGTTTATAAGCCAGCGCGGCATCAAATTGGCCCTCCTTAAGTTGGTGGACCTCCGAAGTTGGCGCACTTGTTTAAAACTTTCATAGTTTTTATTTAAGTTAACTAAATATACAAGTAATAAATTTCACCCAGTTCACCAATTGAAATTGAAACATATATATTTTTACACTACCCACCCCTCCCACTTCTCAAATGTCCAAATGAAAAACGTATTCGTCGATTTTTAAGAGCAATGTATTTATATTGAATTCTAAAAGGCCTTGTGGTACCTTCTATTTGTGAAAAATCATTTCTTGACCATAGTACACTGTATAAATAGCACGGATTCACTACCCGCGAGTGTGACAGTTCGCGGCACGAGCCGCAGGCGAGTCCTGCAAGTCATATGAGAGAAATGAACATTCGGTGCGAGTTATTTAGTGTACTTTTGAATCCTTAATCAATGATGGAGTGAATCGAAGTGATTTCGTCAGTCGATCTATAGGACAGGTACAAAGTAGTAGAGTACCTACTTCCGTTTTCTATGCCTCTTGCCTGACTCATGAAACGTATCATCCATTACGCGCAGGTTAACGTATTTATATTTCTGGAAACCAACTGAAGTCACGCATGTGTCAAACTTTTAGCAGAAACTAGATTTTGATGAAATCCCATTACATAGGATTTGAGTATCTTTCAGCGAGGAATTCAATGGCAGGAAAATAATCCCCCGCAAGAATTTTTGCTGGATTTCAGGGAAGTATGACGGGTTAAGTTCAGCATTCCCTTATACGCTCCGCAAAATAAAATTGTAAATACCTATAAATTCCGTTGCAGTCCTATGACTCGTCGGAAAATGCTTAGCAATATTTTCGCGCGCCCAAACATAGCCGGCCAAAAGGCTCCATTGTTCACCCGGATATGCCGCCCTTGTTGGCAAATTAAAATTTCAACGCGGCCAGACAAGCAATCTGCTCGTGTGTTTTCTTTCATTCTGGCTCGTTCTCGCCGTCTCAAATGTGGCTTTATGCCCCTTTTGTCATGTGTAGGTCCTCCCATACCCCGCTGGGCTAGCTTACTGATTCATTACGGCGGCGTAAAAATGAGGCAGCTTGGGAGCAGGAGTGGTTGCCTCGCTGGTTCCTAAGATAGGCATCTAAATTCTTAGAAAGAAATTGGGAATGTGCAAATTTTCACACGAAATTAAAATTTCACTACCGGTTAATCTTCATACCCCCTCTATCCACCTCCATGGATTAGTATTATTATTATTAGTGTTTCAATTTCGTCTCGCATATGTCTCGTTCTCGTAGCGAGAGATGAGAACGAGACGAGAGTACCTATATAAGAAATCGATTGTGCCCTAACCGGATATTATAAACAGTTTGCAATAACTCACGCAATACACAACAATTTTAGATTTAGATTTAGATTTTAGATAAACAAAAAATAGCGCGGGTTTTGTGACAAGCCCTTTTATAAGCTTCGGTTTCAAAACAATCGATACTTCTAGTTCTTGAAGTACATTATAGAACGTTTCACACTTAAAGCAATTAAAAATGCGGATATCGTATACAGGGTGATTCATTGGGAATGATATATCCCAAAACCGGATATAGGGAGGACAAAAATATAACGATTGAGATTGAGGCCAATATTCCTTATACCAATGTTGTTTGTGTAAGAGGTAATAACCGAGTAGGGAAGTTCTTTTTAAAATTGAATTATCGCTAGGTCACCAACATAATCAGCTGCTGAACTGAAATTTGATACTACTTTTACAAAGATCACGGGCATCAAGGCAAAGAACTGGTTAATTGTAACTAAGTCATTTCGTTGATATACAGGGTGTCCAACTTTATAACTGTACAAATCCGTAAAATCTTCATTTTTGGGGATAAAAGCCTAAACTTTTTTTGTTTGAAAGGCCTTCAAAAACCGCTTCTTTTAGCCTTCCTGCCGTTTTCAAAATGCAAATCCAGGGCCGGCTGCGATTTTTTTATACACCCGATTTTCACGAAAACCATTTATCGATTTTTTTATTTAAAATCTGACCAAACAGCGTTAATTAGAACACCCCAAAACCCATATATACCAAATTTGAATAAAAAATATACAGGGAGGTCCATTCTGCAGGGTGTCAAAGTTGAGAAAAATAGGAATTTTAAAGCCATCTGCCAAGTCAAGTGTGCCATGGAATCCCCTCAAATCAGTCGAATGGTCAATAGAACCACTCAAGGTGTTGGTGTGCAAAGGTCCAATACAAAATATACAGAGTGTTATTATCTGTGCCATCTCAAATTACTGAATTTTTGGAACTTTACACGGGTCAAAAATCGAGTATATCAAAACCGCTCCACACACTATAAACAAACTACATCTAAAAAATACAGAAGCCTGCCAGTCGGTAAGTCCATATGAGTTAAGGTGGCTGATGTGCCACAACAGGAAACGCACAGAAAATGTATCATCTTAGACAATGACTTTGTTGACAACGGTCCAATAATTTAAATTGTTTTTATTTGTTAGTTGGCATTTTGTAAAGAAATACATTACTTTTGCGTTTATCAATATTTTTTCAATGATTCCAGAGCACTCTTGATACGTATAAGTTTCATAAAATTTCAGAATTTTGAGATGGCTCAGAGAAAAATACCCTGTATATTTTTGTAGTAAATCTTTTCACACCAACATTTTGAGTGGCCCTGTTGACCATTCAATTGTTTTGAAGGGATTCCATCGCACACTTGACTCACCAGATGTCTTTAAATTAACTATTTTGCTCAACTTTGACAACCTACAGAATGGAACCCCCTGTATATTTTTTGTTCAAATTTGGTATATAGGGGTCTTGGGGTGTTCTGATTAACGCTGTGGGGTCAGATTTTAAATAAAAAAATCTCTAAATGGTTTTCTTGAAAATCGGGGGAATAAAAAATCTCAGCCGGCCCTGGATTTGAATTTTGAAAATGAGAGGAAGGTCAAAAGAAGCGGTTTTTGAAGGTTTTTAAACAAAAAAAAGTTTAGGCGATTATTTTCAAAAATGAAGATTTTACGGATTTGTAGTTACACCCTGTATATCAAATTCTTCAGGGCTACAAGAATAATTACTGCTGAAGATAAATAACACAACATTGAAACTTAAAAAACCTATATGCATAAAGTGTCTAAACTAACTTTTAAACAATGACAGTAGATAGGCTATGAGAGTACGAGCGCAATTTTCCAATGTTAATCCTTATATGGGACTAAAAATGGACAAAAACGTGAGCAACCGCCCACGACTTGGCCTGATTTTGAATTTTCACTGACTTAATTTTCAGAAGACAATTTTCAGGACAGTTGGGAAAACTGAGTCTCCCAAAAAGTACTATGGAAAGTTTTAATTTTATTAGAATTATTAATTTGACGTAGATATTACGTTCTAAAACTTTCAAAATTTATGAATAAATGTCAAACTTCAGAACTTTTGGGTAATGAAAATATCAATTATTTTGTCATTGTATTGACAATTTAAAAAAAAATAAATAACACTATTTTTCAGTTATACGGACAGATTTTCTCTCGAAAAAGTAAAGCTTTTGAAGTATAGTAAATATTCTCCGAATGAGTTACTTACTGCAGAAATTTATTGTCATCAAAAGAACTGAACTGAAATATTCAGTTAACTTCCTCCAGATCACAAATTCAGTACGAAAGAATACCGCACTTTACCAAATTTTGACATATTATATATCTTGCAAATCCACTGGGATGCGTCCCGCATATGTATATAATAGCAACATATTATGTTGCTATTTTACCTCTAACTAGCACGGATTCACGGAAACTAACTGAAGTCACGCATGTGCCAAATCTCTCATAGAAACTAGATTTTGATTAAATTTGATTACATAGGATTTGAGCGTTGACTGACGTATTAATAAGACTTCTCACGGCTATAGCTTTAACAATGTATTTTGCATTGTATTTTGTCTCCGGGAAGCGCATGGTGAGCCAGAGAACTGTCAAACATGACAGTTGTGAGCAGTCCTTATTAATACGCCAGTCACCGATTTGAGTATCTTTCAGCGAGGAATTCGATGGCAAGAAAATAATCCCCCGCACCAGCAGGAATATTTGCTGGATTTCAGGGAAGTGTGACGGCTTAAGTTCAGCATTCCCTCACACGCAAAATAAAATTGAAAATATAAATTCCGTTGCAGTCCTATTACTCGTCGGAAAACGCTTAGCAATATTTTAGCGCGCCCAAACATAGTTGCCCAAATGCTCCATTGTTCACCCGGATATGCCGCCCTTGTTGGCAAATTAAGATTTCAACACGGCCAGACAAGCAATCTGCTCGTGTGTTTTCTTTCGTTCTGGTTCGTTCTCGCCGTCTCAAATGTGGCTTTATGCCCCTTTTGTCATGTGTAGGTCCTCCCATACCCCGCTGGGCTAGCTTACTGATTTATTACGGCGGCGTAAAAATGAGACAACTTGGGAGAAGGAGTGGTTGTCTCGCTGGTTCCTAAGATAGACATCTAAATTCATGGAAAAAAATGGGAATGTGCAAATATACGCACGAAATTCAAATTTCACTACCGGTTCATCTTCCTACCCCCTCTATCCACCTCTATGGATAAGTGTTTTTATTATTAGTGTTTCAATTTCGTCTCGCATAATATGTCTCGTTCTCGTAGCGAGAGATGAGAACAAGACGAGAGTATACCTAAGAAATCGATTGTGTCCTAACCGGATATCATAAACAGTTTGCAATAACTCACGCAATACACAACCATTTTAGCTAAAGATGTTGAGAATTTATTCCAGAAATTAAGTACATTGGCGTAACCTCAATTTGGCACGAAAAATCAGATACTGATAAACAAAAAATAGAACGGGTTTTGTGACAAGCCCTTTTATAAGCTTCGGTTTCAAACCGAACGATACTTCTAGTTCTCGAAGTACATTATAGAATGTTTTACACTTAAAGCATTTGAAAATGCGGATATCGTATACAGGGTGATACATTGGGAGTGATATATCTCAAAACCGGATATAGGGAAAACAAAAATATAACGATTGAGGCCAATATGCCTTATACCAATGTTGTTTGTGTAAGAGATAATATACGAGTAAGGAAGTTCTTTTTAAAATTGAATTATCGCTAAGTCACCAAAGTAATCAGCTGCTGAACTGACATTTGGTACTAAGTACTTTTCCAAAGAACACGGGCATCAGGGCAAAGAACTGGTTAATTGTAACTAAGTCATTGCGTAGATATATTTCAAATCCTTCAGGGCTACAAGAATAATTATACTGCTGAAGATAAATAATTTGGATCATAAAAGCAATATTAAGATATTTTTAAAAACGTAGGGGAAACAAAGAGACAATTAGCTTGACATAACACAACATTGAAACATAAAAAACTTATATGCATAATGTATCGAAACTAACTTAGGTGGAAGCCATAAAGTTAATCCTTATGGGACTAAAAATTTACAAAATCATGACCAACCGCCCGCGACTTGGCCTGATTTTGAATTTTCCAAAAATTTCCCTTGACTTGTTTTTTTAATTTTCTGAAGACATTTTTCAGGACAGTTGGGAAAACTGAGTCTCCCAGCAAGTACTATGGAAAGAATGTATGACCAAAATTTCCGGTAACCAGGGTTTTGAATTTTCCAGGACAGTTGGTCCGAGTTCCGTCCGAGCCGATCTGCGAACAAGTTCTCACCTGAGGTGGCAAGGATGTTCCGATGCTTTTTTACCTGTGCGGGCTACATTTAATAATTAGATATTTTCAATAGAATAATAATACTTGGGGTTCTTGCTCGTAGGTGGAAGCCATAAAGTTAGTTATACTGTGGGCCATTTGTTGCCAAAATTTCCATGCGACTTTTAATTTTTCAGATTTTCATTCTCGATAACCTAGCGATTGCCAAGTCCGTCAGTTGATCGGGTAGTCAAGGTTCTTGCTCGTGGGCGGAAGCACAGAATAAATAGATTACTCGTTAGTCTGTGGCGGAAGACATAAAAGTTAGTTATCCTGGGGAACTATTTTTCCGTGGCCAAAATTTGCACGTGACTTTTCATTTTTCAGACATTTATTCCCGGTAACCTAGCGATTGCCAAGGACGTCAGGTGATCGGGTACACTTCAAAATTATTTTCTTAGTTGAAATAAGTCTGTGCTTACTTGAAAAATGTTTGGTTACAACAAATTCACTTAGTTACTTGTACAGAATTCTTTATTTCTTTATTATTCGTGCTTAAAACAAAGTTATTCCTTTTATATGAAGTACCAAATGTACACTAAATAATGAAACTCAGAAATCTGATAGAAAAATAAGGGTTTTTTTCATTCAAAAAATTTAAAACATTGAACCGAACGCATTGTGTTTATTTTGAGATATTACAACTCTTATTCTATGAGAACGAAATTGTTCTTTCAAAGAAATGATTTCAATTAAATAATGAATAAAATTTTAGGATTGAGAAAGCCGTATTTCAATTAAAAGAACTAATGCTTTAAATGGAATACCTCATTTATTTCAGTATAAGGAAACGTAAAAAACTAAATCAAACATATTTGTTACTTCGTTTAAATAACGAATATCACATTTTAAAAAACTGAGCTCCTTGAAATAAATCAAACATCTTTCATTTAGATCCGATTCGCCGATCGGTGAGGTCACGTGATGCAGCTGTGGTGGTGTGGAGATAATTAGAGGATAATCGACTTACCTGCAAGGAAGTTCAATCCTCTATTATACGAGATGTCCCCGTCCGAAGAGATCACACTGTAGTTTTTGTTTCTGTGATCTTTTTGTCGCGTATGTTTATAGAAAAAAGTGCTTGGTAGCCCGCCGTATCGATATCCCCGCGCTCGCCTGATATTCATTATGTTGCCCCTCAGATCGCAGTATTTTGGGGATGAATAGTGGCGGGTGGGTGTGATCTCTTCGGACGGGGACATCTCGTATATTAGAGGATTGAACTTCCTTACAGGTAAGTCGTTTAACCTCTAATTATACGTCGATGGCCCCGTCCTCGAGATCACACAGCAGATTTTGAAAGATTTGGTGCGATCTGAGGTGTTTGTTTGACTTCGACTTTGTGTGCGTGACTTGTGAAATGAAATTCGTTAGATATTCGCAACGAAATTGTATATTATATATAAACACAGCTTTACCTAATACAATGTAGAATATTGTATGTGTATGTGATCTACTACGTAAATCATTGGAACGAAATTCACAAGATAATTTAACACTATTTGTAGACCGTATTTTATAAATTCTTACGTAACTAAATATTTCGTAATGTATACAGGGTGACCGTATTTCAAGTCTATGCATGGGGATCTTGGTTATCTTAAGAGATACGAGGTCGGTTAAATTGGGGCAAAGTTGCGGAATTTGATGCCGAGTAACATGGTAAAAAGAAATTTTGGCTGGCCCTTTTCGTTTTGAAAATAATGCAAAAAAACGGTTTTTATTTTTTTAAACGAAAATGAATGGCGCTAGACATTTCTAAGTTAAACATTACTAAGGCACTTTTTTACGAGGAATCTAAATATGACCTCGCATTTTTTTTCTCGCCTCCCTGGACAAAGATATGACGATCAAGTTTTAGTTTTCTTATGGGCGCCATATTGGATTTTTCAATTTTTGAGAAGAGGATTTTTTTCTGGTTTAAATGATATGTCACACATTATGCTTTACTTTGTTTTTCTTGCCGTAATATCAAATTAATCGTTTTTGCATAGAGTGCCTTGGAAACGTAAGCCCCATAATGTTTGACGTTTTTGCATAGAGTGCCTTGGAAACATAAGCCCCATCATGTTTGACGTTTTTGCATAGAGTGTAAAGTTTCTAATTTTTATTTTTGATTTCGTTTTCATGTAATTCTTTGGCCGTCGCCTCAATAGATTTCGCTGATTTGCATTTGTCTGCCAAATCTGCGCCAAACAGAGAGGCGTCAACATTTTGTTGAGTTGCAATTTTTTGTACCGAGACATTGAAATACTTATATATTTGGTACTTCCTATTAGTAGAGAATGTGTGAAAGATGTCTGTCAGAAGCTTTCCAGAATCTACCAAAGCTTAGTTTCCGTTGCATCCGCTGTGTCTTGGTGTGCCAGTATTTTAGTTAATGCTTCACCCCCAGCTGTGATACCTTTTCCCATAATTTCTTGCAGATTTGTTAGGAATTTATCTTTTTTTAATATCTGTCGACGACATTAAAGCTTCCACCTCGTGATTTAGCGTGGGAGCTTTTAAGTATTTGCAGTTTGTGGGTAGGTTGTACTGCTCGATCAGTTTTTCCCTAGACTCTTTGTCAATACCCGAGGACAGATAAGATTCTCAGCGGGAGGCCAGGTCAGGGGCGAGAGCTGGCCCTTCCACATTTTTGTTTAATGGGTTGGACCCCAGAATGTCTTCAATAGAATCATCTGGTTGTGGATGTGGGGGGCGCTTCTGTTTCGGGGAGTACTGACGGGAGAGATTCCTCCAAATTAGATGCGTTTGGGGCTCGTTCGGAGCTGTCTGAGTCACTATCGCCTGTGGGTAAAGCGAAAGAAAGGTATGGTCAGCTTTTTGCGACATTGTGCGGGAAAAAAATAGACGCTAGTCTTTCCGAATACTATGGTTTTGAATGTGCATAATGACTGTAATCAGATATTACTCATGTTTACGTCATTACTCATTACTTTCGAGTTTGTCTTGTATTACCCTTACTTATATGAAACTCTATATATGCCTCACCAAAATTTTACTCATTGGATGTTTTGGTATATACAAACGGGGTGGTGGATAACCCGAATGGCAAACATGTGAATTCATAAAGCTGGCTCTTGTACTCAAACTTTGAATATTTTCTATAATTTGTATGTATTGGCAAAAGAAAATATGCGTCTTTTCAAGGTCTATGGTTGCAATGTAACAATTCTTGTATATTAAATTTTTTACAGTACGGCTATCTTCCAGTTTAAAGTGTGAGCACGAAATGTGCCTGTTTTATCTTTTAAGATTCAATATAAACCTATTTTTGCCATTTGGCTTTTTTCTTACAAAGTATGATGATATAAACTGTTTTTTTCAATGTTTGCTTTGTATAATAGCCCCAGCTGTGAGGAGGTTGGTAATTCTTTCTTGGAATTCAGGACCGTATTTACTTTTTGGTATTTTGTTATGACAGGGCTTGGTTATAAAAGGAATTTTGTAACCCTTTACCCATTCCAATATAACTTTATTTTAGGTAATTAATTCCCAATTGAGAACATAGTTAAATCCTAAGTATTTTATGACTTGGGTTGGTTTTAAATTGCTTTTTTCCCGGTTTATTAAAAAACAATCAACGACGTTAGGAGGTGGAGAGTGTGCTTTATATTATTGATGCATTTTTGTTCGTTTTCCCCGAGTAGTAGGATGTCATCTAAATATATGACTGAAAGAAACCCTAGATGGTTGATGACAGGTTTGAAATGCTAAAAATTCTATGTTAAACCTACTTACTTGAGGAGAAATCAGTCAGCATTTGGTGCATCTTCTTCATTTTCTTCTTGATTTTGTGTTTGAAGTCCCCAAGTTTTCTTTTCCGTGGATTCGGAATGATTTGGTACCGCACACAAAGAAACACGCGACGTGTTCGAGCGTAAGAAACATAATTCAGGCCAGCGCGGGGATATCGATACGGCGGGCTACCAAGCACTTTTTTCTATAAACATATGCGACAAAAAGAGCACAGAAACATAAACTACAGTGTGATCTCGAGGACGGGGCCATCGACGTATAATATAGGAGCTGTGGTGGTTGTAACGAAATTTATGCTAACTTTCGTTACTACGGTAATAACCTTTTGACTCTCCCGATATACCGCGGATTTTGAACCACAATTTACCGCCACCATTAGGCAACCAGCCATACACAGTGAAGGAAAGTATCCGTAATACCTGGAATTTACAAATTTCACAAGTTTATTCATATACAGGTACGTTGTTTCTTTGCCTTTCTAATTTAGCCTCAAACAAATTCATATAATTAACAAATTGAAATTAATGAGGTATGTATAAGAGCAAAGGCCTCAAATAATATGTTGGTTGCTTGAAGAAGACGAACCTAACCTTTATTGTTTTGGTGGTCTGGAAATCACAAGGATAGGTAGGAGTGACAGACAATTTCCGCTGGCTTTTTCCTCTCTGCTCGTCGTCGAGACAACAAGTGCGGTACTGATTCAGCTTATGCACGTTTGATTTTTCCTTCGGAATTTTCAATCTTTGTTCATCGTGCATGGGTTTCATCTTTTACTAGCGTGATTTAGTGTAAAAAAGACTGTTATCATTAAGTTTTGCGTGCTAGGCTGATATTTTGGTTTTCTGTTATTTTTCATGTGACCACGCCGGAGTTTCGTCGGTCGTGTTAGGTTTTCCACGGACCAAGCGGTCTCGAGGACACCGTTGAAGGCTGAGCAGCGAAGGTTGATAGCGTTTGGTTCTGGCTGCGACGACACCGCGGTTTGGGGTGAGTATTTTTCGATTTTTCATTTTTTTTGAATATTGGCTTTGCCGTCTTTGCGAAAAATATCTCACTACCAGATCGGCTGTGCCTTTGGGAACCACTAGCTATCGGCTGATCGCCTTATCAGACCGTTATTATTGTTATTTTAATATTAAATTTTATGGTGAAAGGAACTCACCGTTTTCGATTCAGTAGCACACGGTAAAAATAGTTGATTAGCTCGGAGCATTATTATTATTCTTTTGCACTAAATCAGCCGCTTTTTGAGTGCCGCAGCCTTGCTGTTTAAATGACAGATTTTTTTTTATATCCTATCTTGAGTAGAGAAGAAGCCTGAATTTTTTTGTTATCTGCTGATCAAATTTCAGTAATTTTTTATATTTAAAGCGATTACATATTTGTTTTTTTTTTTTTCATTTAAGTGTCAAGGAAATCAAGTTCTTATTGTACAATATAGCAGTACAAGCTTTTATACTGCATCATGTTTTAACCACTTTTCTCAAGTCAGGAATATCACCATTTGATCGTCGTTTTTCATATAGTTATAGTTTGTTGGAAATTTCTTAAGCTGTCACTGTGCACAGTTGTATTATTGTAATATAAAAATTTCACCATTATTAAATAGATATAACACCTAGTTGATCTTTGTAAAAGCCACCGGCTTATTTTTCTGAGTGTTAGAACAGACACTGTGGTTTTGATTTCTTTTTACATGTAACCACACCAACAAAGGAAGGACTACGCATACCAACACTACCACCAACCAACCACGATCGTACTATATTGGTACCTGTCGCAGCACACCACAGAACCCCACTCAAAACTCACGACCTGCCTCCAGCGAGAGCTAGCTGTGGAAGTGCACACCGTATTCAAAGGAGTCTGGGTGACGTGTGGCTGTGCAGCTACCTATCGTCCACAATATTCGAGGTATTCTCCAAAAGCAGTGCTAGTCGAAAATTCCAAAGAACCTTTAATGTGTCGACTGTTCTAACAAGTACAAACTTATATAACGAACTTTCAAACGATAATTTTACCTAATTTTTTGTTGTTGTAAAAAGCTGAGCGATTTCCTACAGACTTGTAAGACGTGGTTCATAAAGTAATCATTAAATCTGGTATTTTTTTAATTGTCTTGTTTTATTTGAGATCCATCTTCTATACTCAGTTTGGGTGTTATATAAAAAAAAGTATAATTATCTGGCTACCAAAAATCAGAGCCGTTTAGTCATACAAATTGGCGTAACCATTCGTGGGGCCCGATTTTTGCTGAGTTCATAAGTTTTTGGAGTTCAAATAAAAGCTTAGAAGTTTATTCTTGACTTGGAATTTTTGATTACCACTTTGAAAGTTTCTTGTTGATTTTTTCTTTTTTTTTGAATTTTTTCTTGATTTCCTGGGACTGTATAGTGTTCGGAGATATTTTTTTTTGGTATCTGAATTTTTTTAACTTTTACTAATATGGAGCCTAATAACTTGAAAGAACCTGAACTCACTTATGAACTTAAAGTTCGAGGTATAGATGCTACTGGCAATGTAGAAACTAAACGTAAACGTTTGAGAGGCGTTTTGCACCAAGAAGCTTCTAATAGGAGTTTTGCGAACATAGTCAACCCGATTCCTTTTGCTGATGATGTCAAACAGTTTTTAAATTCTTATTCCGATTTGGTGACTATTATTTCTAGTTTCTCTGGGACCAAAGGTGATGCTTCTTATCGTAGGATTGATTCGAGACTTAACCATCTTTCAAATAGAATTTCACACATGAATGCCGAGACTGCAGACGATGACAGTCAAGTGGCAGCGTTCAAATTAAAATTAATCGATCTCGAAGGAGAGTTTGCTTCAAAAACAGTTGAGTCTTTGCCTGTGGCATCTACTCCTACCGAACATGCTATTATGACCTTGCCATCTGCCTCAAGGTCAATTTCTGCACATAAATGGAACTTATCTTTTGCTGGCACCAGTCAGGAATCTCTTCTTTCTTTTCTGGAAAAAGTTGAGTTATTGCGAGAGGCTCGTGGAGTCACAAAATCTGAATTATTTTCTTCGGCGTGTGACCTTTTTAAGGGACAAGCTTGGACTTGGTATGCCAATAATAAAAATAGAGTTAACACTTGGGATGAGTTAGTGCAAAAACTTAAAGAAGATTTTTTTACCTTACCATTACGATTATGATTTAATGGAGGAAATAAAAAATAGAACACAAGGTTCTCATGAACGTGTATCACTTTTTATTACCGTTATGGAAGGTCTTTTTAAGAGACTTACTAAATTACCCGACGAGATTTCCATCGTAACGCAAATTAGGAGGAATCTTTTGCCTCATTTTATTTCCCATTTGGCATTACATGAAATTAAGACCATTTCAGAGCTTTCTACCTTATGTAAGAGAATCGAAGAATCACTTTCTTGGTCCGAAAGGTATCATACCCCACCTTCTCGTACATCTGGCCTACTGGAGCCAGACTTAAGTTGTTTACCGTCATCCAGTCGTCAAAATTTTACCTCTCGAAACAACTCGCATAATGTAAATGTAATTTCTGATATTCGCTGTTGGAATTGTGATCAAAATGGACATGTTTGTTGGGATTGCACGCGACCAAGAAATATTTTCTGTTACTCTTGTGGAGCAAAAAATACCACTAGGAATAAGTGTCAAAATTGTCATTCAAAAAACGTGACACGCGCCAGTGGCGGTACCGTTCGAGCAGTCACTGGCCAAAATACTCAAAATCCCGGAAGTTTTCGAAGTTCACAAAATCTAGATACTTCGTCAACCAGAACAAACAACAACAATCACAACAATCAGTCCAAAGAGACCACAAACCAACGACGGAACTAAGGGGTCTTGATTGGGAAAAATGGCGTGAGGTAATTCGCAAGTTTCTAGAAGTCAAGCCAGTTAAATATAATATTAATTCCCTTTTTTCTAAAAAGAGTCAAGATAATCGTAACTACATCCCTATTTCAATTTATGGTCATAAGTTCCTTGCGTTGGTAGATGATGGCTCCAATGCCACAATTTTAGGTTCCGGTAGTATTGAATTCTTGCGTAAAAATAATATTAAACTTTATACTGACGATGCCACAAGTGTCTCCCTCGCTGATGGTTTTCCTATAGATTTTCGAGGTTATGTTTGTTTGCCATTAAATTTGAACAATCAAACCAGACGTATACCTGTTTTAGTTATCCCTTCACTTATGCACGAATTTATTTTGGGTATGGACGCCCTAAAAGCTTTTAAATTTAATATTAATTATGGTGATTCGACTTATTCTTTACCTGAACCAAACCGTCCAAATATTTCAACAGTAAATACTATTCAACCTGTATCTGAATTATCTGGTGATCAGCAAAAATCACTTGAATCTGTTATCACACTTTTTAAAGGAATTTCTTCGACAGACAAGCTAGGCTTAACCCATTTAATTTCTCATTATATTGACACCGGTGATGCTAAACCTTTTAGGCAAAGACAATATCCTTTGTCGCATGCCATGCAGGATCATTTAAATAAGGAAGTGGACGAGATTCTTAGACTTGGGATAATTGAACCGTCACAGTCACCATGGTCTAGCCCTTTATGGTTAGTTACGAAGAAATCAGGCGAATATCGTGTTTTTTTTGATGGTCGTAAGTTAAACGAACTCACTGTCAAAGATTCATATCCTTTACCATTAATCGACAACATTTTGAAGAAATTACGCGATGCCAAGTATTTAACATCTATTGACCTACGTAAGGCCTTTTATCAAATACCTTTAGAGCAATCCTCCCGTCCAAAAACAGCTTTTATAGTGCATGGAAGAGGTGTTTTCCAATTTAAGGTTATGCCATTTGGCCTTTCAAATTCTCCTCAAACTATGATGCGTTTAATGAATCAGGTTATCGACCCCAGTCTTGAACCTTTTGCTTTTGTTTATTTAGATGACATTATCGTTGCTACACCCGATTTTTCAACTCATATTAATGTTTTAACAAAAATTTTTCACCGTTTAAAAGATGCCAATTTAACTGTCAATATGGACAAGTGCGAATTCTGTCGCCCTTCACTTACTTACTTAGGTTTTTTGGTCGATAAAGACGGCTTAAGAACAAGTCCAGAGAAAGTAGAGTCAGTTTTGAATTTTCCAACGCCCAAAACCACAACTCAAATTAAAAGATTTATAGGTCTAGTAAGCTACTATCGTAGGTTCATTAAGAATTTTAGCTCAATAGCTTCGCCTATCACTGATTTGCTTCATGGACGAAAGAAAGGTCAACCGATTAAATGGACAGAGTCTGCAGAAAATGCCTTTGAAAAGGTTAAAAGATGCCTTACTACCAGTCCCGTTTTAGCTGCACCCCAATTTGACGAACCGTTTATAATTCAGACCGATGCTAGTGATAGTGGTCTTGGTGCTGTATTATACCAAAAATCAGATGGTATGGAACACCCTGTGGCATACGCGAGTCGCACCTTGAATAAATGTGAAAGGAAATACACTGTAACTGAGAAAGAGTGTTTGGGGGTTTTATTCGGTTTGGAGAAGTTTCGCAGTTATATCGAAGGTACGCATTTTACTGTAGAAACTGACCATGCTTCTTTAATTTGGCTTAAAAAATTATCTAATCCTGCTGGTAGATTAGCCAGATGGGCTGTCAAAATGTCCCAGTTTGATTTCACTATAGTCCATAGAAAAGGTTCGACCATGGTAGTTGCTGACGCTTTATCTCGTAGTACTTCTGAGTTAGCTGTTCTAAATGTCACTAGTTTCCAGCCTTGTAAATGGTATCAATCTCTAATTAAAAAAGTTCAAGACAATCCGGATAAATATCCAACGTTTCAGGTTAAGGACAATATTTTGTATAAACATATATTTTTTAAGACTCCTTTGGTTAGCAATTGCTCTGAATGGAAAATTGTAGTTCCCACACCAAACCGTCAGGAAGTACTTCGTATGTACCATGACGATCCCACAAGTGGACATTTTGGCGTGTCAAAAACGTTAGCCAGAGTTTTGGAACTTTATTATTGGACTGGCATACGTAATGACGTGTACCGATACGTCCGGAAATGCCCTGTTTGTGCGGCGAACAAAAGTCCAAACACCACTCGTGCTGGTTTGATGGGTTCTTATAGAAACATTAATTTTCCTTTTCAAATGATATCCGCAGATCTTCTAGGTCCATACCCCAGGTAAAAAAATGGCAATCAATATTTATTTGTTATTGTAGATTGGTTTACCAAGTATGTTTTGATCCACCCTCTATCTAAAGCTACCACTAGAGCAATAACCAAGTTTGTTGAAAATCAAGTATTTCTTGTATATGGCGTTCCACAGATTTTTTGTTGTGACAATGGGACACAATTTACTAGTAATGATTTTAAGAAATTAATGGCTGATTACAGGGTTCAAAAGATTTATTATAACGCGAGATACCACGCTCAGGTGAACCACACTGAACGAGTGAACCGAGTTATAGTCACTGCTCTGAGATCTTATATCCACGAAAATCACAAAACATGGGACGTAGATATCTTTAAAATTGCTCAAGCAATAAGGTTAGCCAGACATGACGCAACTGAGCATTCCCCTTCCTTCCTAATGTTCGGACGTAATATTCCAATTTCTGGAGATTATTATGGAAAAATAGCTGAAAATGAAAATAATGTTCCTGAGATAACTAATAAAAATCAGTTAATTGATGACTTGCAACAATTTCCAAAAATATATGAGGATGTTAGAAATAAACTAAAGCAAGCTTACAATCGAAATGCTAAGTATTATAATTTAAGGAAGCGTCCATTACAATTTCACGTTGGTGACTGGGTGTGGAAGAAAAATTTTACGTTGTCTAGCGCCCCAAATGATTATTCAGCTAAATTAGCTCCTAAATACGTTCCTTGTATTGTTGATAAAGTGATGTCGCCATTGGTTTACCAGCTTAAGGATAGAGACGGTAACTGTCTTGGTAAATTTCATATTAAAGATTTAAAGCCTAATTTCGCTGTGGATTATCATTCAGACCTGGATTCGGACGACCTTTCGAGTGAACATTCTGATGACGAGGCAAGTTAAATATTAAAAATAAAATTTTTTGGAGTGACATATCCTAGACGAACATCATTCTAGAATATGTTGCTATGGGTTTTTAGTGGTGGGAGCTTTATTTACTTGAAAAATTTTCAAGGTTACTTTACAATACCCCTATAGTAATTAGCAAAAGGACTTATTATCTGATTTTCTATAGAGTGAGTAAGTAAGGTTGGCAGAACATCAAGCCTAACCAAATCAATAGCTTTGACAAGCCTGTTTTTTTTTGCTATTTATTCTGACATTTATTTCATATTATTTCTGGTGTCTTTTGAAATTTTGAAATTATCTCTTTTACCTTTAGTATTTTTTTTTTCTTTTATACCCTATTTTCAGGATATCCTCCTGCTAATTTATGTCTTGCGCTTTGCGTTTATTGTGAATTTTGCTAGGTAGGGAAAACTTTACTACTTGTGCTTTTTGTATTTTGATTATTGGGACACTGGGAGATCACCAGTTGTATTCCGTTTATTGTTTTTCTGGGTAAAACGTTACCAGATTATTTTTGCGCATTATGACATTTTTTGGACTTCTAGGGAAAACCTTACTAGTTACGTACAATTATTTAGCTTGACATATATTCTGGAAATATCGTAATAATACTAAATGGTTATTTTATTCTATTTTTGATTTTCTTAAGATAGCAGACACGAAAATTTCTGAGAAATAGACTTGTCATACGCTATTCGGTGTGACATATCTCTGGACTTTCCATCCATTCAGAATATGTTACAAGGGTTAGACGGTGGGAACTATTATTTAATCGCTCTAGATGTGTACCTTTAGTGTTCTACTTTATTGTTTTTATTTGGATTGTGACCTCCACAAAATAATTTTGACTACCTAATAAATTTTTTTTGCATATTTGAAAATACCTTAACAATTCTTGTTCTCGTCAGATGTTCAGTTTTTTTATAAAATTTAATTTTTCAGTCAATTTAAAATTTTGGAAACCTCGGTAAATTTTTTTAGTATGCTTATCGGTGAGGTTGATATCTTGAGGCTTAGTCAAGTTAGTCTCGTTTTTTTTTCTCTCTGGTAATATTGTTAGATTTTGTGCAAATCTCCTTTTCAGTACACTTCATTTTTAGTTTTTATGTTTTATTTCGAAGCTACTCCTAACGATTCCCTGGGTGATCCTTTTGGAGTCTCAGCAAGAAGTTGTTTTGAATAGTGGGGTTATTACATTTCCTTTCCCTTCCAAAAATCCCTTCCCTGATTTGTGCACTATTTTGGCAATAGGCCCAGTTTAACTTTCATAGTGATTATTAATTACCTTCTGGAATCGAATCTTCTCGTTCCAGACCCACTCTTTACACAGCTGTAGTATGTGACAGGATGGAACCCTCTTGCATACATTTTGGTTTACCTACTTATCTCGTATTGCTTTTGTTTTTGTTCACACCTGTGAATCTCTTTTCTCTGAGTCTCTAATCATCAGTATAATTTTTTTGATACCTATAATAGGTTACATTCTTTTGGGTGCATGTTGTCATAATTAATAACTTGAGATATACAGTATATATATTTTTAATTAATAATAATTTGGCTCGGATACCACAAAATGTGTCGAAAAAATATATATCTCCCTTTTGTTGGTTCTTATTTCGGTTTAGATAGCGCCTTGAGTGTCCGAAGTAGGTACCTTAAGAATTTCGCGTAGGCTTATGGAGTGCAGTTATTCATTGACTGACCTACGGTTATTCGCAGGTTATTCTGTATATTTCAAAATGTTTCTTAAATTTATCGTATTTTTTTTGCAAATAAAATATTCGACTTAGAGTTTGTACTATTCCTGATGGGTTAATTTTGACAATGTCTGAATCATGTGACTCAGCGTTGTAATTGTTTCAAGTTTTCGTTAAATTTTCTTGTGTTTACTAATTTTGCAATAGTTATTTTGTTTCTGGTTGAACAATTCCTCTGTACAGGTGAGTTATCACTTAAATGTGTATCCTGAGTGTGCTATGGCCACGGGATTAATAGTTTTGGCTATTGGCTATTAATCTTTCTTCTTCTATCTATAGTCCTTGATGTGGGTCCTGAATCAGGTGGCAGTAGTGTTTACAAATGTTAGTTTCCTCGGGTATTGGGGTAGGCTAAGATTGAGTAACGCGATAGGGGCCCTTCGGTGCTCAATACTGGGGAGCTGCAAATGTGTGCGGTGCTGTTCGCAGGGTTCATGAGTCCATCATGCTTCAGGGAGTTACTTTCTTCATTCTCCTCTCCCTTTTCTAATCTTTTAAGGTTAGAAACTTAGGTTAAGTTGGGATTTAAAATTTTTGGGGAGTTAACCTTTTTCTATTTAAATATTGGGATTTAACTTTTTTGTATTGTCTGACTGCCTTGACACTACGTATACACACGATGTATGCTGGCGCCCACATTTTTTTATTATTATTTAAAAATTTCACCTAACAATTGGTTCATAATAAATTCTATTGAATAGTTTCATTTACTTTCAAGTTAAGAAATTTCCTGTCAGGCCTACTTACCTATAAAGACAATTTCTTCAAACAACCATACCTTACCAAGTTTTATCAATATTACTATTCCAAATAGAGTAGCTCACTGTTTGGCACTAGCTGTGTGTTGCTCGAGGAAAAATACTCAAACTTGAGTTTTCGTATTTTTCCTTACCCGGTTTTGGTGGTGTGTAACGAAATTTATGCTAACTTTCGTTACTACGGTAATAACCTTTTGACTCTCCCGATATACCGCGGATTTTGAACCACAATTTACCGCCACCATTAGGCAACCAGCCATACACAGTGAAGGAAAGTATCCGTAATACCTGGAATTTACAAATTTCACAAGTTTATTCATATACAGGTACGTTGTTTCTTTGCCTTTCTAATTTAGCCTCAAACAAATTCATATAATTAACAAATTGAAATTAATGAGGTATGTATAAGAGCAAAGGCCTCAAATAATATGTTGGTTGCTTGAAGAAGACGAACCTAACCTTTATTGTTTTGGTGGTCTGGAAATCACAAGGATAGGTAGGAGTGACAGACAATTTCCGCTGGCTTTTTCCTCTCTGCTCGTCGTCGAGACAACAAGTGCGGTACTGATTCAGCTTATGCACGTTTGATTTTTCCTTCGGAATTTTCAATCTTTGTTCATCGTGCATGGGTTTCATCTTTTACTAGCGTGATTTAGTGTAAAAAAGACTGTTATCATTAAGTTTTGCGTGCTAGGCTGATATTTTGGTTTTCTGTTATTTTTCATGTGACCACGCCGGAGTTTCGTCGGTCGTGTTAGGTTTTCCACGGACCAAGCGGTCTCGAGGACACCGTTGAAGGCTGAGCAGCGAAGGTTGATAGCGTTTGGTTCTGGCTGCGACGACACCGCGGTTTGGGGTGAGTATTTTTCGATTTTTCATTTTTTTTGAATATTGGCTTTGCCGTCTTTGCGAAAAATATCTCACTACCAGATCGGCTGTGCCTTTGGGAACCACTAGCTATCGGCTGATCGCCTTATCAGACCGTTATTATTGTTATTTTAATATTAAATTTTATGGTGAAAGGAACTCACCGTTTTCGATTCAGTAGCACACGGTAAAAATAGTTGATTAGCTCGGAGCATTATTATTATTCTTTTGCACTAAATCAGCCGCTTTTTGAGTGCCGCAGCCTTGCTGTTTAAATGACAGATTTTTTTTTATATCCCTATTAATGTCTTGAGTAGAGAAGAAGCCTGAATTTTTTTGTTATCTGCTGATCAAATTTCAGTAATTTTTTATATTTAAAGCGATTACATATTTGTTTTTTTTTTCATTTAAGTGTCAAGGAAATCAAGTTCTTATTGTACAATATAGCAGTACAAGCTTTTATACTGCATCATGTTTTAACCACTTTTCTCAAGTCAGGAATATCACCATTTGATCGTCGTTTTTCATATAGTTATAGTTTGTTGGAAATTTCTTAAGCTGTCACTGTGCACAGTTGTATTATTGTAATATAAAAATTTCACCATTATTAAATAGATATAACACCTAGTTGATCTTTGTAAAAGCCACCGGCTTATTTTTCTGAGTGTTAGAACAGACACTGTGGTTTTGATTTCTTTTTACATGTAACCACACCAACAAAGGAAGGACTACGCATACCAACACTACCACCAACCAACCACGATCGTACTATATTGGTACCTGTCGCAGCACACCACAGAACCCCACTCAAAACTCACGACCTGCCTCCAGCGAGAGCTAGCTGTGGAAGTGCACACCGTATTCAAAGAATACAATAGAAAGAATACAAGAAGGTGACGTGTGGCTGTGCAGCTACCTATCGTCCACAATATTCGAGGTATTCTCCAAAAGCAGTGCTAGTCGAAAATTCCAAAGAACCTTTAATGTGTCGACTGTTCTAACAAGTACAAACTTATATAACGAACTTTCAAACGATAATTTTACCTAATTTTTTGTTGTTGTAAAAAGCTGAGCGATTTCCTACAGACTTGTAAGACGTGGTTCATAAAGTAATCATTAAATCTGGTATTTTTTTTAATTGTCTTGTTTTATTTGAGATCCATCTTCTATACTCAGTTTGGATGTTATATAAAAAAAAGTATAATTATCTGGCTACCAAAAATCAGAGGCGTTTAGTCATATGGTGTGGTGATAATATATATGAGTTTGTGATTTTTCCCAGCATTTTTAGTAGCCAATATGGAAGAATATTTGCGACAATGGAATATGCCGGAAAGGGTTATGGATTCCTTTAAAGGTAAGTGCCTACATAATATGTTATGTATATGTATATTTAGATGCATTTAGATGAATGTTTTAGTGGCCACAGTGCCGAATTTGGTAATTTTCACACGCGTAGCGAAAAACTAAAAATGGCAACGTACACAGGACAACACTGTAACGATAGTTACAGTCATTTTATAGAACAAAACCCTTGTTGTTGTTTTTTTAGGTTTTTTTAAGTTTTAATGTTATGTTATATCAAGCTAGTTGTCTCCTTGTTTCTATTGAGTTTTTTTAAATCTTAATTCTGATTTTATAAATCGTCAGCAGTAATTATTCTCGTAGCCCTGAAGAAGTTGAAATATATCAACGAAACGTTGGCTTAGTTAAAATTAACCAGTTTTTTGCCTTGATACCAATAATATTTGGAAAATTATCAAAAAGATAGATTATATTCTGGCACTACTATGTTTTTGGGATGCAAGAGCAGCTGAAGATGTCAATTTCCATGGAAGCGTAAAAGGGCCACACCATTATTTTATTTTTATTGAACTCGAAATCCGACTTCCAAAGTCAAAATGCCTATACTTTAAAAGTCAAAATCTGACTTTCAAAGTCGAAGTTCAATGTCGGAATTTCGAGTTAAAAGTCAGATTTCGGCTTTTAAAGTCGAAATTTCGAGTTCAAAGTCGGACTTTAAAAGTAGGAATTTCGAGTTCAACAATAAAAAAATTTTAACAAAAAAATTAAAACCGACTTCAAAAATTTGCCCGTATGCACACTCCACTAAAAATAAAAAAATAACAAAAGATAACACAGACTTCACAAATTTGCCCGCATGCACATTTCAACTTAAATTTTAGAAGTATTTTTCTCTTTCTAAATTGAGTTATTTTTGGATTTGGTGACAGTCAAGGCAAGGAATTTAAATCTATTTAGATATGAATACATCATTTCCTACGTACATCATAACTTACTGCCACCCACTCCAAAGGTAACCCAATTTAGAAAGAGACAAATATTTCTAAAATTTTAGTTGAAATGTGCATACGGGCAAATTTGTGAAGCAGGTGTTATTTTTGTTATTTTTAGTGGAGTGTGCGTACGGGCAAATTTTTGAAGTCGGTATAAATTTTTTTGTTAAAATTTTTTTAGTTCTTATTTTTTAGTAAATTATTAAGAATTATCGAAATCGATCCAATATTAAATTCCACCCTTACGATTGAAAATTTTCTCTTCAAATTTAATTTCTCTTAAAATTTAAATGTAACCACCCCTAAGGTAACCCCTTTCTAATAAAATAAGAATCATCCAAATCGGTCTAATATGAACTTTCATCCCCTATTTATCTACCCTTAGGGGTGGATTTTTTCTTTAAATTTAAATGGGACCACACCTAAGGTACCCCCTTTCCAATAAAGAAAGAATCATCGAAATCGGTCCAATATGAAATTTCATCCCCTATTTTCCATCCTTACGGGTGGAATTTTTTCTTCAAATTTGATAACCTCCTCCTTTTTTGAAGTCGGTTAAAAATAAAATAATGGTGTAGCCCCTCTACGCTTCCGTACCCTTCTATACGCTTCCGTACTTCCGTAAGGTAGGCTTCAATTTTATTTTTCGAATTTTGGAGTCAACCGGTGTTTTGGGACACATTTTGCAGATTTCAACGAAACTGTCGATTTTATTGTTAGCAAAATCAACAGAAAAAATTTCCATGCCCTTCGGCAATTTTTACCGGTTTATTTATAGTAATCAAGAATATCATAAATACAGGGTAGCCAATTTGAAATGGAAGCACCCGTAATTGTTTTATTTTTCATCCGATTTTAACCGTTTCTTTTTTCTGATGATAGGTCGCAAAAAACTGTTACTTTGGTGCAAAATTCCAGGTCTTAATCTCAATTTTCAAGGCCTACTGCGAATTTATTTTCTAGTAAAAAATGATGAAAACCCTTTAGAGATCACCCCAAAACCCCCACATACCAAATTTGAATAAAACATATACAGGGAGTTTTAATGTACAGGGTTCCAAAGATGAGCACAGAGCCAAGTGTGTCATGGTATCCCCTCAAAACAGTTGAATGATTAACAAAACTATTCAAAGCGTTGGTGTGCAAAGATTCAATACAAAAATGTACAAGGTATTTTTCTCGGGGCCTTCTCAAAATGCTGAATTTTTATGAAACTTTATACTGGCCAAGATTGCTCTGGAATTATTGAAAAAAACATAGAGTAATATATTCCGTTACAAAATGCCAACCAATAAATAAAAATCATTTAAATTATTGGTCCTTTCTCAATAAAGTCACTATCTAAAATGATACATTTTCTATCCGTTTCCACTTTAACTCATATTGACTTACTGACTCTCAGGCTTCTGTGTTTTTAGACTTCGTTTGTTTATAGTGTCTGGGGCGATTTTAATATAGGTACTCGATTTCTGATCCCAAATAATTCAGTATTTTGGGATGGCACAGAGAAAGACACCCAGGGTGTATACAGGGCTGTATATTTTCTATTGGATCTTTACACACCAACACTTTGAGTGGCCCTTCAACTGTTTTAAGGGGATTCCATGGCGAACTTGACTTGCCAGATGTCTTTAAAATTCATATTTTGCTCAAATTTGACAATCC
This sequence comes from Pseudeuparius sepicola, assembly GCA_963920635.1. Lineage (NCBI taxonomy): Eukaryota > Metazoa > Arthropoda > Insecta > Coleoptera > Anthribidae > Pseudeuparius > Pseudeuparius sepicola. Next base: position 90,163,961 of record OY987299.1, read on the forward strand.
GCAGAAAGGAACTTTGTATATTTTTTGGTTAAATTTGGTGTGTGGGGGTTTTGGATTGTCCTGATTGACGCTGTGGTGTCAGATTTAAAAAAGTTGCTAAATGGTTTTCATTTAGTACTAGAAATAAAAATTCGTAGTAGGCTTTGAAAATTAAGATTAAGACCTGAAATTTTGCACCAAAGTAAACAAAAAGAGTTTTTTGAGACCTATGTTTAGGAAAAAACCTGCTAAAATCGGATGAAAAATAAAAATTTTACAGGAATGCTTCCATTTCAAATGGGCCACCCTGTATATTATCTACTGAGGATTCCTGGGGCCAGCAGCTGCAGTTCTCACCATTTTGCCAATATTGTCTTCGCGGCAATAAAATTCAATGCAATCCTAGGAAAAACGAACTTTCTACGGGAGAAGTCAGATTTCATAAAAAAAATCAATATTGATTAAATGGGCAGTATTTTTAATAATTGTTATTTTTTAACGAAATTTTATACAAATCCATTTCAAATGGTCCGGAATCCAACAGCGCAGTCAATTTTGAGAAAAACTATTTTCGTTATTTTTTTGGATAAAAAAATCGTAGTAGGCCTTGAACATTGAGATTAAAACCTGAAATTTTTCACCAAAATAGAGTTTTCTTGTGACCTCTCTTTAGAAAAAAGACCGACAAAAATCGGATCAAAAATAAGAATTTTACGGTGTGCTTTCGTTTCAAATGGGTCACCCTGTATGTGCACAATTATTATACATGTATACTTACTCGTGGCATTTTCCATGGTGTTTGTCTCCAACTTATCTGAAAGAATAAAATATATGAGTTGACAAAAAATGCAAGCAGGAAATATGTCTTAAACGATGTTTATCAAAAAAATACTAGGTATATATGTAAATCCTCAACTAATTTTGAAAAACGGTATTTATTGCAAATAAATTGACGGCTAGTACATTACATGCCGAGGCGCAAACCTTGCCGCGGGATACATTAAATCGACCTAGGCGCGTATCGCTGAAGTTAGCTTTATCCGCAGGCTGTAATAAAATTTCCACCAAGGTCTGTTTACTATAATTATTCGCAATCATAGAGTTTTTGTAGAAATATTCACAGAAAGGAATTGTTTAATTATTTTAATTGAAAATATATTGAAGATTTATGAACTGAAAGTGAATTTTATTAAGTACACTTTACTTACTCGCCAGCACGCCTGAAAGCCAAATGTTCGAGGTGTCATGTTAGTTTCTTTTCTAGAAGCGAAAGTGGTTGCTAGGTACGAAATGTGTTGCCTAGCTACTCTTAAGCAGCAACGATCATAAAAACCATTAAGAAAATATATGTTGCAAACATATATCACTGTAGCAACCTACAACGCGCAAAAGAAAACGTCAGACCGGAGGAATATTGCCGGTCATTTTAAACCCTAAATTATAAGGAATTTTAAAATGGTACCTATATTGTACCAGGATTGTTCTATAAATTTAAATTCTGGAGATTTTGCACAAAATGCGAAATAGGCGTTAAAGGAAATTATTTTCTGTTTGATATTTTATTTGTTGTCAAGTTTTGTCTAAATTATCATCATTCTACACGCGGTTGGTGCGACTGATACTAATATGTTCCAATATTTATTCCAACATTGCCTATTTCTTTATCCTGTAACTGCTAAATTTCTCTATCCAGTATCAGCAAGAGTTTTTGTGGTGTAGCGATTTCTGCTTCTAACTCATGTAGTCATCCATTCACAAAGTATGGCCTTCTTTTGAAAACCTAAAAACATATAGACTTCAAAAGATTGCAGTGGATAAGCTTACTAATTTGTTCTGATTGTTCGCCTTCATAAAATTCTGACAAATATTGTTAATTTGATTAAAATAGTATATTTCCTGACAAGTGCCACTTTTCCGCACGCGATTGCAGTTGGCTGAACGACGCGTAGCGGAGTTCAGCCAAGAACCCGAGTGTGGAAAAGACACTTTCCTATTTTTTCTACAAGCGTGCGGAAAAGCAAAGAAATTAAAAGTACACTTTTCCGCACGCATTTTAGTTTAGAAAGTGTCACTTTTCCACACTAGTGCGGAAAAGTAGTGCGGAAAAGTAGGTATTTTTCCGCACTAGTGCGGAAAAGTGACACTTTATAAACTAAAATGCGTGCGGAAAAGTGTACTTTTCCGCACGCTTGTAGAAAAAATACTTTAACTATTCGATGAAATGAGTCTCATAGTCAGGAGGTAAAAGCTTCTTCGCATTTTTAGATTCTCATAAGGCCCATTCATTTCTTTAGTAGGTACATACAGGCCATGGTGAATCCTGAACAACTACTAAACCAAAATAAATCAAAAACCGCAATTTGAAACCTGATTTCAAGAAGACATGAAAGATGTCACTGTCATTTTTTTTGTGATTTCTCGGATAGCATTCCAAATATATAAAATAGCCACACCTGCTCAAGCACACAAACTGACAATATATTGTATAAATGGCGGCGAATTCCATCACTATTCGTTCCCTGCGCCTTGCCCTGCGCAGTAGGATGAAAATATATATGCGGTAGCAACACAAACTGACATTAATTTTAATAGTCCAAGAGCCGGCCGCATAATTTCAACTCTCATATAAGCCTATAGAATAGGTAAGATATTATGTAAAATTTAGAGAGTATATTTATTCTTTACTTGAAGCGACTAGGTTGCCTCAGATAATATAGGCCCGATCATTGCTATTTAAAGAAGTTGCGGATAATTTTTATTTTTTTAATAGGTACCTACAACCCGTCCCATGAACATATTTACTACTTTTTAGCAAAAGTCTTTTGACAAATTCGAAAAGTGACATTCTAAAAATCGAAGAAGATGGAAAATTTCTTAATTGGGTCTTGTACTTTCCTCCAGTACTAAAAGAAACCTCGAAAATTCGATATTTAACCAAATTTCCCGACTCCCGATTTCCAAGTTTCTAGAAACTAGAAACCGCTCTTATAAATTGCGTGTTTTTTCTCATTTTTTAATTTTTCGGGGGCACCGGAAACATCTGCACCTTACCTGAAGACTTGAGGGAAGCTTTAAAAATTCCGGCCCCAGAGCTCCGAGCCGAAATAACTTAGCTGTAACTCGGCGAAAAAGGGCAATTTCCGAGAGTTTACAGACTTTGGATTTTAGGTGACGGGAAATGCCGGCCAATCACGTCAAAAAGATGCGTCCCACCTGTGTTGGTCGTTTTTTTCGCCAAAAATCCTTAATAACTCGAAAACGAGAAATACTTTACCTTAAAACGTTTCTTTAAATATGTTTACCCGTTCTCCAGCCATCTCGCCGTACTGTCAGACCTCCCGAAAAAAGCGTTTGAAAAAATTTTTTCGTGTGCATCAACTGGTATATGGCACTGGCTGTATATAGCGGGACTTCGAACACAACTCGCGTCCCCGAGGTCCAGACTTGCCCCCGTCTTTCGCGCCATATTTAACAGCGGAGGATTTTCGGGGCCCCGAAAATACTCCTATCGGATTTCTAAAAGACCAAGGGGCCCTTTTTTATTATTGCTCCATGGGCCTTCTTTCCTATTTTGTTATATAATCATATGAGAGTAGAATTGCCTAAAAAATTGACCGCAACTTCTTTAAATAACAATGCCCCATATAAATTGAGGCAACCTACTCGCTTCAAGTATAGAAATATTACTCTCTACATTTTACCCAACATTATATTCTATAAGCTTATGAGAGTTGAAATCATGCAGCCGGCTCTCGTACTATAATGACCTTTCTGTAAGCTGATTTTGATTGGAAAGAAACATTTATATGGAAAAAATAACATAAATAAATATTTCTCTAGTGTCAAATACTAGCGTATAAAAAAAATTGACACACAGGTAATTTAGCTTTCGGATTAAAACACCCGTCTACAAAACCATTGATTGGTAGTTCCAAATCGCAACTTTTCAATTTTTTATTACCGCTACATTCTACATCCTCTAGTTCATCACTAATTATCATTTTCAGTTTTAGAACTATGATTATTCTAGAGCAAATACAACATATTGCGTTTTTTTTTCATAATTAAATTTTATGAAAAAAAAAAACGGTCCGATTTAGTTTGACGTTTAATTAAGTAAAATGTCCGAAAACCTGAAACCCCCGTATAACGGATTTGAACAAAAAGTATACATGGAGTTCCATTCTGCAGGGTGTCAAAGTTGAGCAAAATAGGAATTTTAAAAGCATCTGGAGAGTCAAGTGTGCCATAGAATCCCGTCAAAACAGATGAATGATCAACAGGACTACTCAAAGTGTTGGTGTGCAAAGATTAAAAAATATATATACAGGGTCTTTTTCTCTGGGCGATGTCAAAATGCTGAAATTTTATTAAACTTTATACAGGTCAGGAGTGCTCTGGAATCATTGAAAAAATATTAATACACACAAAAGCAATTTACTTCTTTGCATCATCCAACCAACAAATAAAAACAATTCAAATTGTTGGACCTTTATCAATAAAGTCACTGTCTAAGATAATACATTTTCTGTGCGTTTCCTGTTGTGGCACACCACCCACCTTAACTTATATGGACTTACTGACTGGCAGGCTTCTGTGTTTTTTAGACTTAGTTCGTTTGTAATGTCTGGGGTGGTTTTGATATACTCGATTTTTGACTGTATAAAGTTTAGATGAAACACCCTGTATATCTGAACCATCGTTGTCTGGTTCGGCTATGCCATCGTATTCAACCACCGAAGGTTCGGCTATGCCATCTTGTTCAACCACCGAACCATCGTGTTCAACCACCGAAAATATAAAAAGGTATGTATGTTTGGAAATAGTCCTTATACCTACATGAAATTGTACAACTACAAAATCCTATAACTAATCATTTTTAGAAGGCGAGTAGAACCCGTTTAATTTTGGCGAAAACATTTCAAAATTATAAATTGAAGCAGACATACCTTAAAAAGCAAATTATACGAATAAATCGCAAAATAGCCAATTTAAATTCCTTCAGAGACGATCTCAAACAAAATAATAAATTGACAGCAGAGACTTTCTTCTTTCTTAAGGTAGTATAGCCACTTCAATGTTAAACAGGGGGTTCCTTTTAAAAAATACAATTTTGATATTACTTATATGTAAGGGGACCCAGCATTATACTTTCCAAAGTGAGGCCTATTCTTTCATCATTCTAATGGTATCAGTGATGCCAAGTATGCAATTTTATTGGAGAATCTATGAATATAACAGGTACTTTGATTGTTAGCAAAAATTAATAATGGTTTCCGTGATTTCTTAAAATTAGACTTGACAATGTTGTGTCTACAAGTGAAGAATATGGCAACTGTTAAATGAAACAAATTTATTATGACCGCATTAGCTTTTATTGACACACCTGTGTATCTGGAAGTTAGAAAACTTAAAAATTGTGAATTATGATGGGAAATATTTTGCCTCCTTTAGAATCTATGGCACTGGCATATCACATAAAACCTGATGGCAGTTGGACACTGACATATATCATAACCTTGGACCAGCCCCCTTGTGGTCTCCTTGGAGTCTACAGAAAACAAACTTCCCTTCAAGGCTTCACTTTTCCTATGTGACATGCTGGGTCCCCTTATTTTAAAGAGTCCCTGGTTTAGCTTATATTTTTATATCACCTGTTGATTACAACCTGTTGGTGTTATCTAAGCTTTCGTGTCTATGTCTAGTATGTCATTTAAACGAAAAAGCAACTAAACAGCATTCCAAATAATTTAAAAAAATGTTATTGAAATATCTTACAAATATTTATGAATTTATACTATAACAAACTATATTTGTATATAATATTTTTACATTCTTCTTCTTGACTCCACTACTATATAAATGTAAGTATTCATCTGAATAATGAATAGAAAATATAATTACAAGTTTATCTCTCTAGCCCTGATGAAGTTCTAAAACTAAGAACAAAAACCTGGAATAATATAAAATATTAATATCCGCTGAGAGGACCCATGATTTTCATTTACGTAGTTTGAGTAACACTTCAGTGAAATTTATTAACTGATTACAATCCCAATGCTAAGAAACTACCTGCTGCGCAATCGTGGTATTCTAATATTTTTTTGGATTATAATTCATAACATTATCGAAAGGTATTATGGATAATAATAATAGACACCACTATGTAGTGATATTACCCCTGAAAATGTTTCTACGTACCTAACGTCGGAACATTAACAGAAAATCTCCATCCAAAAACAGCGCAAGTGGCGCCCTCTGTGAGATACCTACATAGAAATTGAAATCTTCAGCTGATTCTCCATCTGGAAAAACACAGCAGCGCCAAATTACAGTTCCGCAGCTTGATTATTTTGGGAGATGTAGCCGTAATTCAATTTCAAAAATGAACTTCATCTCTTAAACAAACAATATTTCTATTAGGCGTATTGGCCTCAATTGTCATACTTTGGCAACAAATACATGAAGTTGCTCTATGGACCATTATTAACGAGACATCGTGTATAATTGGCTTTTAAACTCGTGAAATATAACGGGTTGAACAAAACCCTAATTATCCAGTGAAGCTATGCATGTGCAAATGGAAAGTAAAAATCCTACAGCTGTTGATGATGAATAAGGAACAGATGATGAGGACGCTGAATAATTACACAGTCTCTTTGTCTCTTAAATATCCAGTACTTCCAGGTTCTTTTAACAGTCTCTAACTAGTGTTTGCTTTTCAACCTTCTATAGGGTGATTAAGTTTAAGAAGCTCTCCTGTTTTACATGTTTCAAGCAACGGAAAATATTTCAACCTGGATGTGAATGCCGTTTTTTTATTAACACACGCTTTTATTGGCTTGACTCCTATGTATATGCATTCGTGTATGTATGCATGACGTATGTATGTAACTTTATATTATTTTATTTATTTATACTTACTAAAAATATTATGGAAAAAACAAAATTTGCAAAATTCTTCGCCCGCCCTGTATGAAGAAACAGCTCAATAACCATTTTATCCTTTATTATATTATATAGTATCATATAATTGAGAATTCAACGCTTGCCAATATAAACCAATGAAATGATGACTTGGTGATGATTTTAGCTTTCAGCTTTTCAACTAGTACTCTCTTAGTTACGTCCTAGTTACGCTGAATCAATAGGTATTGTGGCAGCTAAAACTGATAACTCGATAACTTCTTCACATTACCAAATTTAATATAGGACTAGAAGATATGTTTTCAGTTAACACATTCATAGTTAAATATATGTTAGCAAAAAAACACATTGTATTCAGAACCGAAAGCTCAGCCTAAATGACAGCTGTCAAATGAACTAACTTTTAACCATGGTAGTTACATTTATGTACTTCATCTGACCTGAATGGACTAGGGGCACGATCCTCGCTTTGCGTGCGATAGGTCGCGGGTTGAAATCCCGGTTGTAGCTGCACTTTTTATTTTTTTAAATTACATTTTTGAAGAGGGGTAATATTTATAATTATTGTAGTTAATTTATTTCTAAGAAGTTGGTTTCTTAAATTATGGCTTTATTAAGTAAACTCTTTGCAGTTGTTAAATTCTCTTTTTAGATACAACTCGTGGCATGCCTAATTCAATTTATCACTCATTATAATCCCAATGCTAAGAAAATACCACTCCTGCTGCGCAGTCGTCGTATTTTCAGCTTTGGGATTATGATTCGTAAAATTAACGTAAGGTATTATCGATAATAGGCACACCACTTAATATATTAGCCCTGACAAATATCGGAGAACTGACGATTTTCAATGTCGCTTTAGTTTTCAAGCAAAAATGACAGGAAGCTGTTGTCACTTTTTAACTGGAGTCAATACAATTTGTCCAAGAAAATTTTACATGTAGAAAAAAAAATCTTATCAGGTAGATATTTTCATGGTTGGTTGTGGGTAGCGTCCTGAGTATAACCACAAAAAATGGTAATGTAATGGTAATGTAATGGTAAATGGTACTTAGGAGCGAACTCCCAGTTAACCCTGAAAAAATCAGCTTGTTTTAAAGAAATTTTTTTTTTCACCCTTATAAAGCACATTAGCTAGTGGTGATCTTTTTACCTATATCTCGTGAAGTATTAAAGTTAAAAAAAACTTCATAAGGGAAAGTTGTAGAGAATGTAATAATGTACACATATGAAAAAATTGCAAAAAAAAAATATTGCAAAACCACCCCTATTACGGGGTTCGTAACACGGCTTCGATGGTGATTTTTTGGGGTTATACTCAGGACGCTATCCACAACCTACCCTGAAAATACATATGTACCCGATAAGAATTTTTTTCTACCTCTATAAAAAAATTACAATTTCATAAAAATGTAAGTGGCCTGCTGCTCATCGCTCATTTGCTGTAAAAATCTTTTAGCAAAATAATAACTGTTTCATAACACGCAGAATCTTCCGAATAAATTTTAATATTGGTCGAAATAATAAGGTAACATAATATGCATGCGCTATTGAAACATCCCGGCGGTAAGAGAGGTTAAGGGCAGAAGTCCACACGCACATTCATATTCCAATAAAGATATGCTCGGCTTATAAGGGTCGCAAAAAATTCCAAACAGGATGATTTTTTCAGGGTTGCTTGGGGACTGCCTCCTGAGTGTTGAACCAAAAACATACGGGTGGTTTCCTAAGCATTTGTTATAGCAAAATACCTTAATAAAAGTTGTAGGGGATCAAAGTATGACCAACTTTTCCTCATAAAATTCTTTCGCATTTCTAATACGTAACGATTTACAGCGCATTATTTACAAAAATGTGCTATAATTTTAAAAATGTATTTTTTATATGGAATACACAAATGTATGTACCTACTAGATTTGTACATTTGTACTAGCTCTACTGGCAACACTACTGAATACCCGACAACTGCACCTATACAGGGTGGCCAAACGAAAAGGTAACAGACCCAATAACGGGTCAGGAAATTTTTTCTGGGAAAAACGCAAAAACACGTCGATTTTGTTTGGATGGGGGACATCTTTCAGGTTGAATTTTATACCCCTAATCGCAACCCCCTAAGTGGGGTAGCCACCCTTTCGAGAATTTCAAATGGAACGGGGAGTCGAGCGATACCTACATCATTGGAAAGAGCTTTCAATTCTCTATACATCGGTGCTTCGTTTTTGCGATTCTACTGTCTCGTTCAAAAGTTATGAATATTTTACTATGAAATTGAAATTCAGCTCATAATTGACGGAAAAAATTGTCCGACGAAACGGCATACTGCTTAAAAGTGTTGCATCTTTTTTGCTTAAATTTGATAGTTCCCGCTGCAACCCCCACGATGGGGATGCATCCCTTTAAAAACTTCTAATGGAAAGGAGGGCGAAGCTGTAGACATCATTGGACAGTCCTTTTCACTCCACTGCAATCGACGGTGAATATTTTGTTTTTTTTTTCATTTATTTAAAACACAGGATGTAGAATATCGAACAAAAATTTTCGTTAATATGTTTTGAATTTAATTTCAATTAAAGGGATCTAATTTTGGAAAAGTTTGCAAATGAAGGGACACACAACTAAAATAGGTACCTGTTAGTTTATTAAATGCTGCAAATGCTCTCCCCCCACCTCCATACAATAATACAGATTTTGTTCAAAACGCTCGCGTACATTTTGAAGCATCTGCGGAGTGATTTGACGACATTCGTTGACAATCCGTTGTTGGAACTACCAAATTAAAGCAAAAAAGATGCAACACTTTTAAGCAGTATGCTTTTTCGTCGGACAATTTTTTCCGTCAATTATGAGCTGAATTTCAATTCCATAGTAAAATATTCATAACTTTTGAACGAGACAGTAGAATCGCAAAAACGAAGCACCGATGTATATAGAATTGAAAGCTCTTTCTAATGATGTATCGCTCGACCCCCCGTTCCATTTGAAATTCTCGAAAGGGTGGCTACCCCACTTAGGGGATTGTGATTAGGGGTATAAAATTCAACCTGAAAGATGTCCCCTTTCCAAACAAAATTGACGTGTTTTTGCGTTTTTCCCAAAAAAAATTTCCTTACCCGTTATTGGGTCTGTTACCTTTTCGTTTGGCCACCCTGTATAAGTTAACCCCGTGATTAAAACTCTTCTTCGATTTGTGGTTTCAGGGGTTTTTAAATATGAGCTCAAAAGCTTGGTTAAAAAAATACGCTAAATGTAATTTTAGGCACGCTTATACAGGGATATTTATTCATAAATACCTTAATTTTAACTACGTCATCAGGGAGGTACATTGTATATGCCGAAAACGCAAAAAAAATTGCTGCTGCTCCGTTATGAGGCGCCATTTCGGACTAAATTATTATTTTTGAATATATAAATTTCTCGGGCTAATATATTTTTTTAATATGATATTTATAGAAATTTGCGTGAATAATCTTTTTTTTAGTCAAATTTATATATTACACATCGCCCAAAAGTATATATTACAGTAAACACAAAAAAATATATCAAAACACGATATATTAACCTGGTGCGCCAATATATAATAATTTAGGGTACCATTGGTCGTCACCAGTCCTAAAGTGCACCGGCAACGCTGCAGCAGAAAGTGCAGAAGCCTGAAGTCGAAATATATTTTTATATATGATATTTATAGAAATTTGCGTGAATAATCTTTTTTTAGTCAAATTTATATATTACGCATCGCCCAAAAGTATATATTACAGTAAACGCAAAAAAATATATCAAAACACGATATATTAATTTGGTGCGCCAATATATAATAATTTAGGGTACCACCGGTCGTCACCAGAGGTCGCGCCGCGCATCCCTAAAGTGCACCGGTAACGCTGCAGCAGAAAGCGCAAAATGGTGTAAAACCAGGGACTCTTTAAAATAAATAGGGTCCCTGTGTAAAACCCACCCCCGATTTTCTTGAAATTTTGGCTAGATAGGTTCCTATCCCCTATTTTCGCCCGACGTTACACCATTGGAAAAGATTACCACTTCTTTTTTCATACGGCAGCGCGCATCGCTGCCGACTGCCACAATATGATGCGAATGTCCCCTTCTTTTTTCATACGGCAGCGCTTATCCCCCAAAAAGGAGGGAATACGCTCCTTATTGCAAAGATGCTTGAGAAAAAGGCACTTCCGACGGCTTCCGACGTGGACGTATCAAATGTTTACTTCGGCTTCGGACGTGTACGGAGTTAAATGTACGTCCAAAGAAGTCACGTGACTCAATCCACCAATGAGAGTGTAAGACGTATACCGACTTTTATATACGTCGGACGTATAAATAGCCACTTCCTACAACAAAACGAAGGCGAAACGAAAACGATCATGCGGGCGGGAAACTAATATGTAAGATGATTGTGGGGTTATACACCACAAAACATCAAATCCCAAACTTGACATAGAAAAAGAACATCCAGTACGTCGGTAATCATAATCACTTCGACTTCGGGCTTCTGCGCTTTCTGCTGCAGTGTTACCGGTGCACTTTAGGGATGCGCGGCGCGACCTCTGGTGACGACCGGTGGTAAGCTAAATTAATATATATTGGCGCACCAAATTAATATATCGTGTTTTGATATATTTTTTTTGCGTTTACTGTAATATATACTTTTGGGCGATGCGTGATATATAAATTTGACTAAAAAAAGATTATTCACGCAAATTTCTATAAATATCATATAAAAAAAATATTTCAACTTCAGGGTTCTGCCCTTTCTGCTGCAGCGTTGCCGATGCACTTTAGGGATGCGCGGCGCGACCTCTGGTGACGACCAGTGGTACCCTAAATTATTATATATTGGCGCACCAAATTAATATATCGTGTTTTGATATATTTTTTTGCGTTTACTGTAATATATACTTTTGGGCGATGCGTAATATATAAATTTGACTAAAAAAAGATTATTCATGCAAATTTCTATAAATATCATATAAAAAAAAATATATTAGCGCGAGAAATTTATATATTCAAAAATAATAATTTAGTCAGAAATGGGAATACTCCGTTGCCGTTGCGTTTGGATAATTTCAATACGAAAAATAAAATGAGTTGAGTTTATGTTTTTACCTACCTAGGTGATAGGACAATAACAGGGTGTTAACACACCTTGGACTTTCCGCGTTCCACATCTAACTGACACATATTCCTTGAGAGAACCTTATAACTTCACTTTTCACATCACGCGCTATAACAATACAAGAGGCCATTTTTTCCTTCACAGCCACACGCACGACACGCACACATCAGTGTCAGCAAACAGCGACTGGAAAATATTGAAACTGTTTCCAAAATTCAATAGACTTTGGAGATTGAAGACAAACGATTTAAAAACAACGCGCTCGTCGTATCCGCAGCTATTATTACTGTCAAACTTGTCACTTGTCAAGGAGCTGCTGACGGTTTCTATGTGGCGCCATCTCTCCTAATTGTTATTAACGTCGCCGAATTTACGTAATTAGACTGAAGATCTCTGTACAAAAATGGTTCGCTAGACAAATGCGGAAATAATAATAATAATTATTATCACCCTCAGAATACTCCAAACTATAGGAGTACCCCAGAAGCAACCACATATGCTTAGTAGATAAGATGCTCCTTTATGGGGAATGCCTGCAGAATTCCAATGAAGTTACCGCGTCACCTATCGGCAGGTAGCCAATCCAAGAGTGAGTCTCGTCCTAAAAAAGGTTTCTACGAAGGCCAACTAGTAGTGTCAATGAATGCGACATAACCTTCAAATATCCAAATCAAAATAGGGAGAGGGTGTTCTGTGAAATACGGGCAACAAATATCTGGAAAAGTCCCAAGAAACCCAAACATATATACATAGTATTTACAATTCGTAATGCGTACCCAATATTTAGTGAGGCGGAGAGTGATAAACGAAAGGAAAACCACAGTGCACTCTCTAGAAACTTGACAAGGACAAGGCCGACTACGACTAAACCGGTCTCAAAGGTGAGGACCACCCCCTCACCGACGATTTTATTGCAAGTATGGATCCCAACATAACGAGTAAGAAAGGAATGTCAACAGTGTGTCGGTATTGGAAACGATCTAAGCGGAAAGTACGATAATTTTAAGCAACTAAACCCCAGGAGATGTTGGCTAATGTTGACGTCTTTATTTCAGAAGAAGCGGAACACTCACAGAACAAAACCACTTACTCTAAGAGCATCTCGGTGCAGTAAAGAGGGTTATCAGTGAACTGGTTAGCGGAAAAATTAGTGTCTCAAGAGAAAGTGAGTGAAGTTTATTCTATCGAGAAAAAATCGTTTTCAGTGGTGTCAAGGTCCACGAAATCATGTAAGCCCCCTATAGTTGAGTAGTTACTTAATAAAGCATCCAAAAATAAAAAGGTCGGGTAAGCAGTCGTTTCATATATTTTTCTCTTGGCATTTATGGCATATAGATGTCTAAGGCCGAAACTAATCGTTACAATAGGTAAGTGTTGACATTTGTCCATAATTTTCGCACGCATTTTGCAGAAAACTCGCCTACAATACAAATAATCGTGTACCTACTGAAAATATTCCTTTAATATTCCTATCGCTCCCGAGGGAAAACGTCATCCCATGCGTCAAACGCGCCAAATAGGTAAAAATGCGGGTTAGAAAAAAATAATTCTGGCTTTAAAAAAAGGTGGAATTTTTTAAGTGTGATTTCGCGTTGAGAATATTTTTCCCTACCCACTGTTAAAATTAATCTATTTATGAATAAGTCACCCTGTACATTTTAATGTAGCATAATTTGATTTGAGAAAATAACCAACGACACACACTATGGCGAAAGAAGACAGAATTTACTAAACTTAGATTTAGTTTGACATAAAGAAATGGAACAATGTTTATCTATCGTTCAAGTAAACTACACTTTCACAAATTGTTCATTCAGTGTCGGATATTTTCACTCTGCAAACTTTTCTTATTCGTTCGGGACAATCTGGCATGTCAACAAACACGCAGAATTTTGTTCGATGGATGCGAGAGAAAAGTGTTTCGATTTATTATCTGGCTGGCTGTGGCCACACAATTTAATTTAAAGATGTGCGTACGGGATTGGAAATAAATTGCCAGCAGTTAGAGTGCAGAACAGAAACAACAGAAGGCGTAAGGTGAAAGTATATTAAGATAGCTACATATTTCTTGAGTACATATTTCTGTACATATTTCTTGAGTATAAGACAACTTATGGAAAAACCTGTGTTAAGTTGTATATAAAATAAGAATTTAAATTAATGTTTACCAACCACTCTCTCTAGATATACTATGAAATAAACACTCCTGGCGTTGATTGAAGTATTTATAACACTTCCCTCCGCTATAGATTCATGTCCATGTCCTGGAGAAGAGATGAGATGGCAGTGATGGCTATCAATGTATTTTGCATTTATTTTGTCCCGGAAAGCGCATGGTGAACCATATTACTATAGTATTTATTTATTTTATTGAAATCGGCAATAAAGTGTCCCAAAATCGTCATTAAAAGCTCAGAAATCGGCCTTAAAGTAGCCCATTATTGTACTATTTTTTCAATAAGTAGGCTTTGGCGAGATGTAAACATCAAACGTCAGAAGCGGATCCATCGCGCGTCAAAAGTGACCAAATATTCAAAACCCGGCCACAAAAGGCCCATTTAACTTTTCGTACACATTGCGAAATTGTTACCTATACCAGCGCAATCTTTCAGTATAAATATTTTAGTAGGTTTGAATATCAAGAGATTTGCTGTGGAGGCTGCACAACAGGCAGCAATTTGGTTTGTCTGTTCGAAGACGCCGTGTCTTATCTTACTTGACCTAGGTAGAGCGATCATCAAAGTCAAGCAACGTCGCGCGCAGTTGGTTCATGAACGGGTGACCCCTTATGATTATTTTCTTGCCTAATAAAACATTTTTTTTTCGATTTCAAACAAATATAATATGTACCTCGGCACTGAAGAGGCCTCGGCAACTAAATTCCACATGAGTCATAAAAAGTTGAACTTCAGTGCCTTGGTACATAAATAACTATTATTTGACAAAAGGATATACTAGTTTGAGCCCTGAGGATGGTTACAAAATATACCGAAACGTCGGCAATGAACTAAGAGACTTTCCACTTTGTATAACCCTAAATCCTACCAACTCTCAACACAACTATAGTCAACACTCCTGGTCTATACTCAATTTTCGATATTTTTATATCATAATAAAATTAATGTACCTAAAATAAATTTACTTCTCCTATATCTATTACATTTTCTTTCCTTTTAAATTAAGCATTTATTTGCATTCTTCTTAATTGAATGAATCATTTCGTATCAACTTGAAGTTGGTAGGTACATCTATAAATATGTCGTTGATTTTCACTGTATAGTTTTCTCAAATTTTTATTAGGTTGGTCTGGCCCCGTCAACAACTTTATTTTCAAGTTGATGACAATTTGTTTCTAGCTTTGATCGATGTGCAGCGGCGACTATTATTTGTTGTTTATTTGTTGTTTAATTTCTCAAATATTTCGTTAACTAAAATTTCCTCTTTTTTATACATTTCAATTACCTAGTTGCTTTAAAATGACGTGCAAAGCATTTAAGAGAAATTCTGGTGTTTACTTCATTAACAAAATTTTTTCCTGATTATTTTCTAGAGTTGTTGTGATTGCCCGTATTAATATCGTTTGCCATCATTCGCATCTAAAGTTCCTGTAAACCATTTCTTTATCGTCCCAATGACATTAAATAAACCATATTATATTAAATTTTTCTAGGAATTTTATATCGAGGAGAATAAATTACGTTGGATAGTTTGGTATCAATTTCAACAAGCATAGGTTCTAAATTATTATAGTTATTTTGCAACGAATATAATTTAGTTGGAATTTAGTTTCTCTAGTAATCGATTTATTAAAATTACTGTAGCTTTCCTTAAGGTTATATATATTAATTTGTTTCTCCAATTCCTGAAATTTTTTCATAATGCAAAAATGTGTCTACTTGAATAAGTTCTGGCTTTCCTAATGAAAAAGGGTAATATACCAGGAGTATCATTCATAGGAATTGTCGCAACTGTAGAAAGGGCTAGGGTTAGGAATAAGAATATAGGTCAATATTATCCCCAGGGTTAGTGTCAGCGTCGTCTTCATGGTGTCCCTGTAACGCTCGCTGTAACGATTGCGTGTTTGTTAATTTTTTGGCTCTTTTTAATTTACTTTTATTGGCAACTGTATTGTCAAGTTTTTCTTCAATGTCGCCATTGGAAAGTAACGTTTTGACCTCAAATAAAATAACTTTTTCTCTTCAATTTTCATTTAGGTAGTTCTTGAATTTCTGATATAAAATATAAAAATTTTAATTTTATTTCAACGTTCCTGAATATTATTCCATTCATTATTGGCATTTCTTGTGTGATATCAAAATGGATCAATATTATCAGTATGCGCATATGTATATAGAGTTATTGAAGGCCAGGATGGCGTATGGCATTAACTGATCTATCCTACTACTGTTTTTGTCTGTAAACCTTAAACATCCAATAGTTTCAGAAAGCGAGAAGGGTAACCTTTATATTGCTATTTGGATTATACGTGGTGGGCACACGAAATTTGATTTTGTGTAGATTAATAAAGTCTTTAACTACGCTATTGTCAAATTCTGGACATCCAACCATTATAATACGGTGGGGTAAACCGTGATGTGAAGCAAATTGCGAAAAGCAATCATAGTCCAATAAAGTTGTGCTCGGCTTATAGGGGTCGCAAAAAAAATGCAAACAGTGTGATTTTTCCAGGGTTGCTTGGGGACTGTCTCCTGAGTGTCCAACCAAGTTGCGCTAAAGGGTGCTTTCCTAAACAATAGGGTTGGTTTTCAAAACATTTTTTGGAGCAAAATGAACCTAATAAGAGTTGTTTTTGTATTTGTAATATAACGAGTTACAGCGCATAACTTACCTACGAGTATATGATAAAAATTCCGCACGCTGCAGCGGTGGTCTTGTAAACATTTTTTTTGCAAAAAAAAGACCTTAATAGGGGATGCTCTTCTGGTCAACTTTTTCTTATATTTTTTGTGTCTTTAATACTTAATGATGTACAGAGCATTATATGACAAAAAATACGTTTTTAATTTTTAACTATTGTATACACACAAAAATTTTATAAGTAAAAGGTGACCAAAAGTTCATCCTCTAAAACTGTTACTAAGGAAATTTTTGTTGTAAAAAAAATGTTTTCCTGCTCCCTCCCCCGTAAGTTTTCTTTACATGTTCGCCAACAGGTCCGAAAGCGAAAGTGAAATGTTCGAGGTGCCCTGTTGCTAGGTACAAAAAGTGGTTGCTAGGTACAAAAAGTATTGCCTAGCAACGAGGCAACGATTATGCAGCGAGGACCTTAAAACCATTAATAAAATATATGTAGCAATTTGAAATTTGCGTCAAATTTAATATGTATCACATCGATTGTTTTATAAACTGGTTTTGATCAAAAAGAATCCGAACTATGCCAAAGAAAAATTAAGAATATTATAGATATATTTTTCAGTGTCAAATAAAGCGACTAATAGCACCAGTGGACGTAGCGCTGGGTTAAAAGCGTCATGATAGTAAACCGATGGTAACGGGTTCGAGTCTTGCACAAAACCCAAGTTTTTTATTTTTTTTTTTATTAGCGCTGCATTCTACTTCTTATATTTATTAGTGATTTTAATTTTTAATAATTGGGTAATGGTTATTTTGAATATTATTACTCACAATCTACTCCAAAGCGTTTAATTAAAATAATTACCTACAACTTTTTCATAATACTAACTTATCGGAAGCAGAAAATAGTATATTACATAGCGAGAGTTGTAAACAGCTTTATTACGTATGAGTGGAAAAGTTGCGCACGAGCCGCGCAGCGGCGAGTGCTGTAATTCCACGAGTATGTAAGCTTACAACTCGAGTTTTGTATTACAATTTTTCTTCGACGAAAGAAAAACTATTATAATAGATAAACTATACTTCTGATTATCTGACAGGCAACAATTAGTATGTTGGTTAGTTGCTATGGTGACGTGGATGCCGCGCTAACAAGGCACCCGTGATAATTGCGTTTTAATTAAGAACAGATACGTAATTTTTTTTTCTTGAAATCGGCATTAAAATGTCCCAAAATCGTCATTAAAAGCACAGAAATCGTACAATAATGTAGCCCATTATTGTACGATTTTTTCAATAAGTAGGCCTTGGCGAGATGTAAACATCAAACGTCAGACGCGGAGAAATCGCCCGTCAAAAGTGACCAAATATTCAAAACCCGGCCGATAAAGGCTCATTTAACTTTTCGTACACATTGCGAAATTGTTTCCTACAGAAGCGCAATCCTTCAGTATACATATTTTAGTAAATTTGAAAATCAATAGATTTGTTGTGTAGGCTGCACAAGAAGCAGCAGTTTGGTTTTTCTGTCAGAAGGTGCCGTACATCATTATACTTGTCGTAGGTAGAGCGATCGGGAAAGTCAAGCAACGCCGCGCGTAGTCGGTTCGTGGACGGGTGATCCCTTATTATTATTTTCTTACCTAATAAAACTTTTTTTTTTCCGATTTCAAGAAAAATATAATATGTACCTCGGCACTGAAGTTCTTTTTATGACTCATGTGGTTTATTTGCCTCGGCCAGAAGCCTCAGCAACTAAACTCCACATGAGTCATAAAAAGTTGCCTTGGTACATAAATAACTATTATTACGTGTCAGTCATTACGTGTCAGTGTTTGTAACAATGAATTTACTTATAACCTAAACTGTCACTTAATAGGTATGTTACTAGCATAGGAGTAGAAAAAATATAATACATTGCACGATGCGTAAGACGCGGGCGTTGCCTCGGTCCTCAAACAACCTCCTCGGCCAAAAAAGTGGACTTACGCATCTTGCAGTGTAAATAACTATTACAAGACCACCGCCGCAGCGTGCGGGATTTTTATCATATAAGTAATGCGCTGTAACTCGATATTTATTAGTGATACAAAAACATTTTGTGGGTTGTTCATAATTTGATCCCCTACAACTTTGTTAGGGTCATTTTGCTCTAAAAATATGTTTAGGAAACCACCCTATAGCGCAATTCGCACCAGGAGTTCGAATGTGATCTTTTGGCTGGACACTCAGGAAACAGTCGTCTCCAGTAACCTTAAAAAATTACACTGTTCGGATTTTTTTGCAAAACTTAGATCTTTATGGAATCTCAATAGTGTCTATTCCACTGCAATCTACAATTTTGTAAGCATGTGCGTAACGTGATAAAGTATCAAAAACTACATTGTTTTTGGTTAGATCAAGATCAGACTCAATCGTACCTATATATTCAAATTCAATTGGAGTGTTTAAATTATCAATATCATTTCGGTTCAATAGTGGGAATTTTGGTTCATAATATAAATCTTCTATATTCATGTCTTTATTCGGTGACTTGGCCGCCAGTAGGTGACAATATGTTTCTCTTTGTACAAGGCCGTTGGACGAGTTTCACACCATACGCAAACGAGTCTGTGAGGGGACACCATTGGAGACCCGAAATTTTGAGACTATTGGGCTCACTTCATAAGACGATGGGTTGTTGGTTCGAATAAGGAATTTCAGCTAAGAAGTCTAGGGAACTACTCGCCTACTTATGTAGTTCGAAGCCTCCTAGTTCTAACAAGGCAACGAGCTGAGCTTTGAGCTGACATATGACATATGACATATCTCACCAACGGAATTTGCACCACAAAAAATGATATCAACCACGTAGATTGACGATTCTAAAATATGAGCGGCCTCAGGGTAAGCAGCACCTTCGTCTAGAGCTAGCTGAAGTAGGGTTAAATAGATAAAAACGGTCTAAAGGATTTTTCGCAATTACTATTGGCAACTGGTACAGTAAGAAAAAATATTTTGCCTGGCACCCCATTAGCCGATAGCAAGATTTCGAAGAGAGGAGAGCATGGTACTTAACATTAAAAAATAGCTAACCGAAAGGCTACTGCTAGGAAGTGGAACGATAATGGATTGGTATCACTGTCTTCCAATTGTATTGGGATATTTTTTATTTTGATACAAACAAGTACCTGACCTCGGAGCGCTACCAACTTGAGGAGTGCTCAGTTGTGGCCGTGCTGAAGCCACGGCAGGCTTACAAATGCCTACGCACAATACTCCATTTATTAAAGCCTGTCTTACAAATAACAATTTCAACTGATTTCAGTGCCCTTAAAAACTTGTTAGCTGTTGGCAAGTGGGAAAGCTTCGACTTGATTTGTAAGTATCCAATTCAAATAAGACTTATTAATCTCTCCTTAAATAAAGAAAAAAATAGAAAATGTGAAAAACGAACAGTCTTATATACAGGGTGAGTTAGAATACTTTAAAGGGGTGTTCGGCAGGTGGTTTTAAGGGGGGTCTTTCATATAAACTTTTTCGATTTGGGCTTTCCTTGCCAAGTTATTTGGGTCTACAGGGTCGATCTGTAACATTTCAAAGCAGTAGGTAAAAATTTTATGTTTCGAATGTTGAAGTTAACATTGGCATATTTTGCCAATTTCAACGCAAACGGTTGATTTTATCGTTATGAAACAAGACTACACTTTTGTTGCAAAATGGGAAGATTCACTGAAATGATGGACCTGCAAGACCAAAAAGATAACCTCAAAAAAGTTTGAGCAAAAAAAATTAATAGGGGTTGTTAGTTTTTACCCTTTTTAGGGCACTCTGTAAATGAATAAACTACCCTAAGGCGTCTTCCAGTAAGTAGAAAACACATACCAAATTTAAAATTTTTAAGTAGTGCCGTTATTGAGATATAAATAATAAAAAAATACTTTTGGGTCACCTTGTAGACCCAAATAACTTGGCAAGGAAAGCCAAATCGAAAAATTTTATATGAAAGTCCCCCTTAAAACCACCGGCCCCATTCTGACTCACCCTGTATATAGGTATCAATATTTTAGGTTAAATGGGATAAATGAGAACCACCTCAGAACATGCCCCGAAACTATAAGAAATCAGTTAGGTGTCGCCATAGAGACTATGAGAAGCAAACAATAATTATTTAAGATACCAAAAAGAAAGGTATTTCGTTGGACAAATTGAAAGGAAAAAACATACAAATATATTCCCAGTTAATTTTTTGAAAAATAAATATTATTATTTTGTGTACCCAGATGTTACAGATATCTCAGAAAGAAAAGAGGAAGATATTGTCTATAGTCCCAATAATAGCAGATTACAACGATAAGAGTAAAAACTTACAGTCTCAGCTCCACAAACACAGTTTCTTTAATCAACAGATCAACTGTACATAATGTTTCAACCCTCCTGGGGATCATCTTCAGCAGTGTAACATTAAAGAATATTTAAAGCCAGAAAAATATTTTGAATTAGGTAACTAGGAAACTTATATGAAGTAATAAAGTTATACAATAAAATTGACTAAAAATAGGTGCTCACCTTTCTAGACGTGGTCAAATAATGTATGCGAATGTGGAAAATTAATATAAGTAAAAATTATTATATGAAAAGGCTTCGTCCAAACCTTGAAAACGTATAGGTAAAATTTAAAATTTTATAAAGGAATCTGAAACCAACGAAAAAATCAGTAAAAAACAGGCCAAAGTATAGCTTAGTAGAAAGTATATGTAGTCATAATAATAAAATAAGGCAGCATTAAGGACCATTTGGGAAATTTATAACGGGATTTCTTATTGGTTCCGAAGAACCAAAAATTTATTTTAAATTATTTGAGAAGAGGAGACGTCAAGTCACCATCACGATTACCTAAACACCCAATGAAATTTCAATTGTCTATAAAATGTTAATGTCAAACAGAAGCTGTCGAACGGGAGAAATGGATTGATCATGCGCAAGAAACCAAGATAATTCAAATTGCGGGAACTACAAAAAGGTAAAATAAATAGAAAGTGTAGTAGAACCGGCCCATTCAACAAAATTTGAAAAGGTGAAAATTATTATTCTGCGAACAAAAACTTTAGGGATCTATAAAAATTCAAATTTGAAAACTCTAGCTGATCATTCACTATATGATTATGCGGACAATTTTTAGCTTTGAAAATCTCCAAATTTTCAAGTAAGTTCAATGTAGCGCCTTTCCTTTGAAAAGGTAAATAAGTAATGTCATTATGACAATCAAAGTGATGGTTGTTAGTAACTATATGTTCTGCAAAAGTGGATTTGGAAAAGGGGGGGGGGGGGGAAACTGAGAACCCCTAAGAATTTCTTTATTGTGTTCACTAACCCTAACGGAAAATTTCCTCCCTGTTTGACCTATATAAATAGTATTGCAATTTTCAGTGCCACAATTTAAACAGTAAACACCGGACCTATCTGAGAACGAGCGACAGTATCTTTGTTATTAGCTAATTTAGACCTTAAAGAGTTTTTTGTTTTGAAAGAAACTATATAATTATATCTCTTGAATAACTCTCTGATAAGTAGAGAAACGGAGCCTAAGTAATGTATAGAAAAAACACTTTGTGTTTACTTTATCTTTTTTTTGTTTAAAAATTTATTTAAATGTTTATAGTAAATTTTTTTGACAATGTATTTAGGAAAATAATTATTAGATGCTATCTGAAAAGTGACAATCAACTCTGAGTGGAAATCTACTCGGTCCATAGGTACAGTAAACAGTCGGTCGGTGGAAAAAAGTCTCAAGGGAAGCAACCTTCTGAAAATAGGGGTGAAATGAGTCGAGAGGAATGATATTATCCTTAGTTGTTGGTTTTCTGAAAATCTTAGATTTTAAACTATTGTCAGACCTTGTAATATTTAAATCAAGAAAGTTAATGTAGTTGTCAACCTCAAGTTCTTTAGTAAAGTTTATAGAGGGGTGTATATTATTGAAATAATCGAAAAGAGAGGTTAACTCAGAATGTGTGCCCGAGAAAAGAATCAAAATATCATCCATATATCTAAAATAAAAAATAATTTTGGAGAACAAGGGGTGTTTCATTCCTTGTAACTCAATGTAATTCATAAAAATTGAAGCTAATAGAGGTGACAAATTAGAGCCCATAGCTAAACCTGAGTTCTGGGAGAATTTTTTTTATTAAACTGGAAAAAGTTCTGACTAACCACCAAGTCAATGAGGGAACAAATATTAAGTATGTGATGACAGCTTAGGTTTGAGTTCTCAAACAGTAAATTTCTGACTAACATAATACAATCTTGGGAGGGTACACTGGGAAACAAGTTAACAACATCAAAAGACTCTGGAATATCTAAGATAGCAATATTATCTATCAGTTCTTTGGAATTTTTAATTTAAAAATGAATTGTTAAATTTCAATAGAGAAGATAAAACTAGGTTCAATAAAGAAGCAATTCGTGAACAAGGTGAGTAAATATAAGATACAACTGGTCTAACAGGAATGCCTGGTTTATGAATCTTAGGTAAGCCGTATAAAAGAGGCATTTTAATATTCATTGGGAACAGTTTATAAGTTGAAGTATCAAAAAAATCCAGAGTGTCCTTAGTAGCTTAAATGTGTTCCTAACATAGTTAGTAAATTTAAGTAATAATTTTTGAAATTGATCAACGTTAAGGAAATCGTAAACTTTATTCAAATATAAAACTCTATCAAAAACTACAACAAAACTTCCCTTGTCGGCCCTAGTTACTATCAAGTTATTATCTTTAATTTTATTTTTTGTTGTACGAGTAGATTTAAGAATAGAATTGTCCAAATGAGGGTGTCTTTCATTTTTGGTGAAAAACCTGTTAATATAAAAAGATATTTGGCAACGCAAGTACTCCCTCTCATTCCTATCGTCAACAGATTCCACAACTCTCTCGGTCTCAGCAACCAAAGGCCGAGTTATCAAACTGAGAAAAGGACGAGGAATCGTCAAGAACTGTATTAGACGTATGTTCAAGAGGGGGTAAAAAATGTCCATTCTGTGTCAGGGTAAGATTAGCAATGGGCCTATGTCTTACACGAAGTTTCAAGATGGTCAACTTGTTGGCACGCCTTTTAAACTTTTGGTCACCTCCCTTTTGTAATTTTCTAAAAAAAGAAAATTAACAAAGTTAGACATTTGGTTTAATACCCAGTGCATTAAACATCATTTGACCAAAAGTTACGTTACGCTGAGATCAGGAGGCACTTCTTATTCTGCGAGATTGGCGTTGGACGTCGGAAGATTTCACTGGATTAAATCAGAATTAAAGAAACTTTACTGTAAGCTTGACTTTCTAGAACAAAAACTTAAATTTTTATTTTTTAAACTCAACTCTACTTTACACCCTATAGAATGGGATTCTTTTAATGAAATATTTTTTAGAAAATTACAAAATTACCACAAAAATTTAGGCAATTACCTAGTTATTTTAGGTAAAACATATAGGTTTTTGGGCTTTTGTCAACTTTTTCATTGTGCGCCTTAATTCTTTGTCGTGTGAACTATTCAGTTGCTGCCAAATATCTACTTTTCCTTAAAGTTTAAGCTCTAGTTGGGCGTTTATGTGCACTTGCGAATTTTCGTGCTTTTATATTTTTGTGATAAATGGTCTAAATCTATCACGCCGGTTTTCACTCAGCAATTCTCGGCTCTTTCAGGGAGCAAACGATAAACACGGGAATTAAAATATACTATTACTTACAGTGCAACCGCAAATCTATTAATAATGTTTATATGTTTCCGGATGAAAACTACATTTAAAATCACGTTTGGCTCCTTTTCGTATTTGTATATTTATGGAAGGTGTGGGTCTCCCCGTAGTTTTCACAATTTTATCCCTTTCTTCAATATAGGAGGTTTATGGAAACTTTCCTTTAAAAAAATCCACACTGACATACTGACCACTTATGCTGGCAAGTTCATCATTATTTTAGAGATCTTACAGTCAAGTGCACTTGACAAGAAGGTGCAGAAAGGTAACTACAGTCTGACACACGAGAGAAGTCCAATGAAAAACTCAGTCTAACCGCCCATGCCCAGATTATTAACATACGGATGGCGCTTAGACTGAGTTTTTCATTGGACTTCTTTCGTTTGTCAGACTGTACTTATGTTGCAAAAAATAACCTACTGCTTTTAGTCGGCGTAGCAACCTGATCGACACTAAGTACTTTAATAACCTCCACAACTTGGACGTTGACAAAGAAATCGAAATATAAAAACTGTGACTTTTGTTTCATTGAACAAATATTACAATATATTGATAACTGGTAGCATATTGCCGAAAGGTCCGAAAGTTCGATTGATCTGGCAACGCGGGCTGGATACCACTTGACTGGACCACAAGCAACGTGTGCTCCTGTGGCGATTTGTTCCCTCTTTATCTAACCGTCATTACGCTATGTTCGAAACTCGGCATCATACTGCTTTCCTTATATCCTAATTCAAGTACAATTCTCCAAACGGCGGATGTGGCTGCATTTAATCCGATAGAAACTGAATGGAGTGTTCTCAAAGTTAACGAGACTCCGATCACTTTGAGTATTCTAGACCGGCGTCGGAAAATCCTACTGACGCTTTGACAAAATCAAAGCTTTGTGGGATCTTGAATAACACTGTGGATAAGGTTAAGGGTGATACTATTAGAAACGGATTTCGTTAGTGTGGGCTCTACTCTTGGAACTCAAATGCCATAAATGTCACAAAGTGTTAGGAAAAAAGAAGATTTGTGAATAACCTGAAGAGAGAGCTACTATTAGTTGCAAAAAGTTCAAAGAAATAGTTGGAGAGCAAAGGCTTAAACTAATGCAAATGGACAGTAGCAGAGAAATAGGAGAATACCTACATTGCTTAACCCATTTCTTCCCAGTGGTGCGTTAACGCACCAGGCCACAAGTATTTTTTTTCTTAAGATGTATTTATTTTTTTGACTATTTGACTTAAACATCTCATAAATATAATTTATGAATCATAGAAAATGAATACTGATAATAAATACTTCTTACTCTGTTCCAGTTATATTTTATAAAACATACGCAACTTTCACAGCACTTTTGTTGATTTTGTTATCACCGTGAAATAAATTCTTAAATGTTTTATTTTTTTACAAAATATGAAATATGACATTGGAATATATCCATACCTTCCTAGGAAAACAAAATGTTGTTGATGGATATCCTTTTTTTTTCAATATCAATAAGAAAACATGCGTGGTGCGTTTTTGCACCACTGGCAATATAAGTAAACTGATCCCTTTTTATGCGTGTCGGCAAAAACTTATTTTTATGCCTTGATTTGCTCTATTTAGTTAGTTTCGAGGTAGAGCTATAAAAGTAGGTATTAGTAACTGTGTTTTATTGCTAAAGATGTCTATTAAAAAATATTTTACGAAAGAAGAATTAGAGACGGCATTGGAAGAGGTAGTAAATGAACTAGAATGTGAGGGAAGCGGTAAGTAAAATTATGAAAAATTTGAAGAAAATAAGTTTATTTATATGTTGTGCAACTTTTAGACAATATCGATGCAGTATACATATCTCCAGATGATATTGACAGTGTTACTGATGAGGAAGAATTACAAGAAGACTTCAATATCGCAGGGATGAACAAGAGCCTCATGATATTGCTGGCACTTTTGAATTACATGTCCCGCAAGGTTTGCCCGAAGAAGATGAACTTTGGGATTCGTCGGATGAAGAATCACTAGCGGATAAAAAGATGCGTATGGCTCCCTCAACTTCCAAAAAGCCTTTTAGATCAAAATGGGTTGATGGCAAAATCAGGTACACACACTCGGCGATTTCACAAGAACGCTCTGACAAAGAGCGACTCAAAAATGAATTAGCTGACAAGAGCCCATTAGAAATATTTTTCCTCTATCTAGATGATGAAGCATCAGACCTTTTACTACAGTTTTCCCTAAAATATGCTCACGAAAATAATAGGCTTGATTTTTCCATTACAAAGATTGAATTGCTAAATTTCATTGGAATAATGTTATTGTCAGGTTATCACAAATTGCCCCAAATGCCCTTATACTGGTCAAATCAAGAAGACAAAGGGATGGCTTTAGTGAAAGCTTGTATGAGCAGGAATCGGTTTCAGACAATCAAGCGAAATTTACATTTGTCGGATAACAATAATTTGGATAAAAATGACAAATTTGCCAAAGTTCGACCATTTTTAGATGTCTTGAATAAAAAAAACTTGCAGTGGGGCATTTTTTCATTCAATCTTTCCATCGACGAACAGATGGTTCCGTATTTCGGTCGACATTTATGCAAAATGTTTATAAAAGGCAAACCTGTCCGGTTTGGCTTCAAGCTGTGGTGCTTGTGTTCAGCGGATGGATATCTATTTTATGTTATTCCATATGCAGGAGCCAGCGATAAAAAGACCTCTGATTTAGGTTTAAGGGGCGATGTAGTGATGAAGTTAGTCTCAGTACTAGATAAGCCTTCTTGTCATCAAATTTTTTTTCACAATTTTTTTACATCCTATAAACTAATAATTCATCTAAAAAATAAAGGATATTTTGCTACGGGGATTGTAAGAGAAAATCGAACAGGAAAATGTCCATTAGAAAATACTAAGACATTTTCAAAACGTGAGAGGGGTGCCTTGGAATCTAAGTACGATAGAAATTCAAATATTTCCATAGTAGGTACACTGGAACGATAATGCAAGTGTAACTGTTTGCAGTAATACATTTGGAGTAGAGCCTGCATGTAAGGTGAAATGATATAGCAGAAAAGAAAAAAAAGGTATCTCTATTGACCAGCCCTATGCTATTTCACAATATAATAAATACATGGGAGGAGTAGACCTTCATGATAACGGCATAGCTAATTACAGATGTAATGTTATGGGGAAAAAATGGTGGTGGCCAATATTTTCTAATTCTCTAGACAGAATTGTTGTGAATTCTTGGAAACTATATAACATGGTAAACGAAACAAAGATGTCGCAGCTTGATTTCAAATCTTATATAGCGTTACGACTAATAAAATCCCAAGGTGCACCACTAGTAAGAAATGTTTCACAAACTCCGGTTGAAATTCGATATGATGGGATAGGTCACACCATTATTCCTCATGAAGGAAAATCACGAAGAAGATGCAGAGTATGTCACAATCATACTATATATATTTGTGAACGGTGTCAGGTACATTTGCACGTCCCATGCTTTGCACAGTATCACAAAAGATAAACTTTTACTTATAATATTAGTCGGTATCTATTCCCAGTGGTTCGTTTTCGCACCAATAGAAAACTTTTTGTGTTTTCCATTTGGAGTTGCAAATTTCCTTTACAGGTTCTTTCATTGTATTATTATATAAAATATATAAAACAGTATTTTTCAAAAAAAATTTAATCGCATATTTGTCTCTTTTAGGAATAGTTAATATATTGTATCTAAAAAACTTCACATTTTTTCTGTCATTTGTACCCTTGGGAAGAAATGGGTTAAACATATATTATGAGGAGTTCTATGTCGATAATGAATCGAATATAACTTAACCTGAAGAGTTTAGAAAATTTATTAGATCGTAGTTCAGTAAACGAGGCTACAGTTGCAAAAACAAACAACACCTTAAATACGGTACCTAATAGTATTAGCGAATTAAACGATGAATTTGAATATATACTCAGGTGCAAAAAAAACGGGGCCATCTAATATTTTTTCAAAATCGGTTGTATTTTTTTTTCAGTTTAAACCAGATTTTTAATTGATATAAATTACTTCCTATTCTTGTTTTAATAAACAATAACATAAATAAAGAAAAATATATTGTTGTTCATTTAAAACGAGGATACGAAAATATATGTATAGGTGGCCCGGTTTTTTTTGCACCTGAGTGTATAGAGGTATGACTGAGTCTGACCTTGATGTAACCAAAAACAATGTAGTTGTTGATACAATATCTAAGAATTCAAAAAGGAGTTTAGGAGATTGGTAATACTACCCAAGTACACCTGTTAGAAAGGGGAAGAAACAATCGGAAAAAGAGCCATACGTAATTACATAAATTTGTTTTAGTTTTCCTGGTTGTCAATATTTTATTTTCTAAAATTCTTGTCGTGGGAATCAACCATCAAAATAAATGTGGTAGTGTTATCACAGTAGATCTTTATTATAATATTTATTTAGTTGTAGAAAGCTTTCTATAAGAATTTTTGAAAATACGTAATTACAGGAACGATTTAAAAAAAAGAAAAAAATAATACTGAAGAAGTCGAAACAAAGGAGAAGGAACGGAAACGTAATCTCACTGAAAAAGGAAGAAAATATACAGAAAAGTTGTCAAGTCAAAAAAGGAAAATGTTAAAGTTAACGTTTTGTCAATGCGAGAATGGAGTCTGGGCTTTGTTACCTTTGGTCAGTAACTGCTCCACCCAAAATTTTGGAATTAAATGTTTTATTTGTAGAAGAACATTCTATCCGCGCTATATTAGAAAACATAATAATATGGATCCTATTGTGAAAACAATTATTTGTAAATCTTGTTCAAAGTAATATAAGATGATTTTCGAGGAAAATATTCCACTGAGTATTTCTAAAAATATAAAATTTTATCTTAAAAAGGTTCTAAGCATTTTAGGTTATCCAACTCGCCATTTACTTAAATAATAAACTATTTTTAAAGCATCCTTATAAGTATAACAATCAGATGAGAGTAGTAATACAAAGAGAGTTCTAACCCACGACCTTGAAAAAAGCGTGCAAAGTGGCTACGTCATGCCCGAGGTCACGTGACGTCACCGGATGACCCCAGTTGACCCCTAGATCCTGATAGATTAACCTTTGACCTTTGGGCCACGTGTGACCCCCAGTTGACCCCCCCCCCACTCCAACGGCGGGTGTCAGCCCCCACTCCAACGACGCGGCAACCCCCACTCCAACGGCTTGGTGGGGTGAGGTCTATATATTCGTGCGCAAGAGCAGTTTTCCCGTTATATACACTTACAATTTCCTACAGTCTGATTTGCCGAGTTCAAAATGCAGTCGTTCCTGAATCACCTGAACAAGAATTTGATCTTCAAGAAATTCGAAAGCGTTCAAAATATGGAGGTGGGTGAAAATTTTCAAATCACGAGCGTGGACAAAGTCAACACGCAATACGGAGAGAAGGTCTACGTCGAGTTCGAAGAATTTAAGACGGTGCTGCCGCAACGATACACGGCCGAGTTTACGCCCCAACGGATCGAAGAAATTAATAGGGATATCGGTAACGGAAGGAGGTATTACATGAAGAGTCTTGGACCCGTCGGCCGATCTACAAATATCGAATTTATTGTAGAACCATGACGAAGCTGGAGTACAGAAGAAAACTGCAACAATATTTGAAGAATTTAGAAGCATTGAAATATGAACTTATGTTATATGAAATTAAAATGAAGATAAAACATATTGACTTACACAATTAATTTTTAATAAACGTTTAAAAATCTTTTGTTGTGTTTTTTTATAAGAATCTTTGTGTTGAAGGGAAAACACCTGAAGCATCATATTATAATAAAACTCTCACTCTAAGCAATAATATCACTCTATTCCACTGTTATGTGTATACAGGGTGATTCTTAACTTATACACATAAATTTGGAAAATTGTAGGTTATGTCAAGTAATGGCTAATAATGAAAAAAAAAAGTCTAATAAAATTGTTATCGATAAGGTCTGCGTTTGTGATCTTATGAACCATAATTTTTAATTTATTTGTGCAAATAAACCCCGAATTGTTCAAGTACACAAAATTATAACTCAGCTGTTGCGTCGCATCGGGTTACTCGCTGCGAACGCGTGACCGCATAGTAAATATATAGTAAGAGAAAACACGTGGAATAGTTCACGACAGACGCCTGCTTTGTTTGGTCGAGCACTCAGCGATTTTGCTGAAACCGCATATAGAACAATAGGCTACAAATTTCACCCAATTATCTTCTAAATAACTACGTGCCAGGAGGAACGGAGGCCGAAGGCCTCCGTCCGACTGGCATGTAGTTGCCCGAACAAAATCCACCCTTCCCCCTTGCACGCGTTTCGCGCATGCGCAGTTCCGCACTTTTGATACCTATGAAAATTCGAAAAATTTTGAAAATTTTTTATTCAAAAAATGTAATTTTAAAAAGGTCCTGATCCTATAATCCCGATAACATTTTGGGAAATTTTCATTTTTTGACGGTGAAATGTACAAGACAAGACTCAGACGAATGTTTTATATATAAGTGCAGATAGAATTTTTTCGAGTGACTGATAAAAACAGTTATTATAATAGTTAGTCGGAAGGCCCCAGATAACATAGGAAATTTTGTTTGAACAAAATCTGTAAAAAAAATCCAGGACGTGAAAATGTAGGTAGAATTTTCGAATAAGTTTTGTATACCGGTAAAAATATATGTAAAGGTAAAAATAACGTCAGTTTCACTTGGAAAAAAATGATGAAAAAATTTCAGTAAAAAAAATACGATGTAGAGGTTGTACCAAAAAAAAATTGGAAATAATTATTTATTCCAGTAAAATATACACAAGACCGAAAAAGGTAATTGCGCGGCTGTCCCATTTTATACACCTTAGCTGTTTCAGTTCATCTCGTTTGGAAAAATTTTAGGGGTTATTACTTTTTTAAATACCGGTTTCCTCAACCTTATTTGAAAGTAAATATTTTTTAGTTCCCCACAGAAGGAAATAATGACGATATTTTATACCGGTGGATTCAAAAAATATATAAGGTTAGGAAAAAACCTTGGTAGGCAAACGCGGCTCTGCTGACCAGACAAAAAAAAACCTTAGTCGACAAATAATGGCCTATAAGAAGGGTGCGTGATTCCACGTATCAGTTCGAGTGCTCCAAGATGCAAGTAAGTATATACCAGCTGTCCCATTTTTAAACAGCTAGATATTTGGAAACCTTTCGTAAAAAAATTCCCAAGGATTACATGAGCAAAAGAAAGAAAAAAATGTAAATATACCAGCTGTCCCATTTATAAACCGCTTGATATCTTGGAAACGAAAACTTATATAAAGGAAGTAAAAGCTATATCTTAATAGGCGGAGGACCGACTGTCATTCAGACAGGTGAAAATTTTTTGTGATTTTTTGTAGAAGTTTTTTGCCAAAATTTTTTTTTGTCAATTTTTTTTTGCCAAAATTTTTTTTTTGCCAAAATTTTTTTTTGCCAAAATTTTTTTTGCCAAAATTTTTTTACCAAAATTTTTTTTTTGCAAAATTTTTTTTTGTCAAATTTTTTTTTGCAAAATTTTTTTTCCCAAATTTTTTTTTCGTCAAAACTTTTTTCCCCAAATTTTTTTTTCGTCAAAATTTTTTTCCCCAAATTTTTTTTTCGTCAAAATTTTTTTTTTGTCAAATTTTTTTTTTGACAATTTTTTTTGCCAAAATTTTTTTTTGCCAAATTTTTTTTTGCCAATTTTTTTTTGCCAAATTTTTTTTTGCAAAATTTTTTTTTTTGTCAAAATTTTTTTTGTCAAAATTTTTTTTTGACAAATTTTTTTTTGTCAAAATTTTTTTTGTCAAAATTTTTTTTTGTAAACTTTTTTTTTACATTTTTTTGCCAAATTTTTTTTTGTCGAATTTTTTTTTTGCCAATTTTTTTTTGCCAAATTCTTTTTCGACAAAATTTTTTTTGATACAAATATAATTGCTAACGTTTAATTTGTTTACCCCATTTACGAAAATGATAACAAAATTGGATCAGACAAGATGTTTTTTCGAAGTATAGTTTTTAAACACAGGGTGCCACCACCGGTTTTACGATATAGGTTTCAAAATGCGACGCAAGTACATAAAAAAATACCCTAGAGATAAGAAAACAAAATACAACTCACCGAAAGATTCTTGATGATGTATAAAAAGAAATCAGGTTACATCTAATGCCCCAGACAGTAAAATAAACATCCCCGAGCTATCAGATATAACCAAACATCATTTTTCTAACGGCACAGTCATTTTCACGGGAAAAACAACCAGTAACCGTTTAAATTCCATAGATAGGTACTGCCGTAATCCAAAATTTCACTGAACTACGCGTATCTATTATACTGAAGTAGGTACTGATGCACTTCCATCTTTCCAAAGAAAAACAAACACGAAACTCAGACTTTTCATATATTTATTACAACGCCTCGATAGAGTCTTTATCTGTGGCCACGACCGAGAATCTACTGAAGCAAGTGCGACGCATAGGACGTGAAAAGTGCCGAGTTGGTTTTATTAAACAATGAAACTTATACCTACGTATATATAAAATAAATGAGAAATATGCCAGACATGTGAAACCTAATTGTGTTGCAAGTTTGAGGGTCCAAAAAAAATATTGGCTTTAATTTTTTAAGGTGAGAAACACATCTAACAGCCAGTTTGGAAATATACAAGGCAAAAAAAGTAGTGATGTGGCTGTCCCATTTTATGTTTTATACAGGTTGGGTTATTTTAGAATAGTTGTTCAATAGACCGAGACAACATCATAAACGCTTCCCGTTAGAACAGAATCTGATGAAAAGAAAAATTCCATCTGGGTCAAGCTACTACATAACCAAAATAAAAAATACTGAACGTTATAAAATTTAAAAAATCATATTTTCAAGGGATTTTTGTCCTCTGAAAATTGGTTTTGTGTAAATTGAGTTTCAATAAGTTACTAATTGAGATAATAGGAAAAAAATCTTAAGAATCTCTTATAGAATTCTGAGACAACGACCCTGAGAGTAAATATCATACAAAAATCTTTGTGCGTTGACTTTAAACTCAATTTAATAATTAGGTTTATTAATGACAATTTTCTCGATTATCTAGAATCAAAAATATTGCGAGTGGCAATTCACAATTTTCTAGATATCATGTGAAGCCTTAATTTTGCGTCGTAAGTTAGAGGATCCAAAAATATTGGCTTAAATTGTTTAGTAAATGCGATTAAAATATGTTTAGTTTATCAACAGTTAATTGTAACAGCTTATAATCTTAGAAGCTAAACTCTTTAAAAAAATTTTTAGACAAAAAGTTGTAGTTTAATAATGGTCAGTTGGATTCCTTTTGAATCATGTTTGCATATTACCTACAAGGAGTTACAAGCTCAAAACATAGAAATCGCTCATTTTAAACCGATTTAATAAAAATTTCACCAAAACAATACTTTCACTCATATGATACACTTCTGATTAATAAAAAAGGCACCATAGGTAGTAATAATAAGATATTCAACGGAATTTTTATCGACTGTTTGCCCATTTTGCTAGCTTTTGGGGGTATTCCTTGATATTTTAGACTGATAAAAATGAATAATGAAAATTTCACCAAAACAATACTTTCACTCATATAATACACTTCTGATTAATAAAAAAGGCACCATAGGTAGTAGTAATAAGATATTCAACGGAATTTTTATCGACTGTTTGCCCATTTTGCTAGCTTTTGGGGGTATTCCTTGATATTTTAGACGGATAAAAATGAATAACTAAAATACAAAACGCACTGTTGACTTTACTTACGTGAATAGTAAGCCTATAATACGTATCGAAAACAGAGAAATATTCAGGTCAAGAAAAAAGTAGCCTAATTTACAAGTCTGGGAATCAAAAACTACCTTTTGTCTTTTAATTTTGATGAGAAAATACGTCTAATTCGTAAGTCAAATAAATGGGACATCATGAAAGATATACTAATAATTGAACAAATGCTATCTCAGTTCTATAGGCACAAAGGTACTATGGGTAGTAATAGTTTTGGGATCAAAAGACAAGCTTTTAAATTTGTTAAGAAAATACGTCTAATGAAATTGAAAGTAGTAACTAGATTTTGGTTAACATTTCGTTAACGCGTTGATGAATGTTTGATGCAAGTGAAAAGTAGATCGAATTTTCCAAAAAACGGTGACTGACCAAAGTTATTATAAAAAGTTGCTCAGGAGATCGATGTAACCTAGAAAACGCCTTTCCTTCGAATAGAAAGTAAAAAAAAGTTGCAAAATGGGACTTAGATGAATATTTGATGCAAGTGAAAAGTAGGCAGAATTTTCGAAAATCGGGGACGGATCAAAAAATATTAAGTTGATCGGGAGGTTGAGATAACCTATGAAACACCTTTCATTCCGACAGAATTTGACAAAAAATTCCAAGAAAATTTTAGACGACTGTTTGCAAGTGAAAAGTATACATAATTTTTTTGAAAAAACTGAGACTGACCAAAAAAAATAGATATTAGAAAATTTTGCTCGGGAGATCGAGGTAACATAGAAAACGCCTTTCATCAGAATATAATCTGAAATAAATTCCGAGATGGGACTTAGACGAATGTTTGATGCAAGTGGAAAGTAGACCGAATTGCCGAAAAACGCGGGAGGTCGAGGTAACCTAGGAAAAACGCCTTTTATTCGAACAGAATCTGACAAAAAAATCCAAGACGAATGTTTGATGCAATTGAAAGGTAGACAGAATTTTAGAAAAACGGCAACTGATCAAAAAATATATATTCGAAAATTTTGGTCGGGAGCCCGAGGTAACCTAGAAAACGCCTTTCGTTCTAACAGAATCCGACAAAAAAATTCCAAGACGGGATGGTAGTGGGACGAATGTTTGACGGAAGTTAAAAGTAGACAGAATATTAAAAAACGAGAACCGACCAAATAGTTATTAGAAAAAGTGGCTCAGGAGGTCGAGGTAACCTAGGAAATGCCTTTAGTTTGAAAAGAATCTGACAAACAAAAAATCCAAGACGAATATTTGATGCAATTGAAAGGTAGACAGGATTTTAGAAAAACGGCAACTGATCAAAAAAATATATATTCGAAAATTTTGGTCGGGAGCCCGAGGTAACCTAGAAAATGCCTTTCGTTCGAACAGAATCCGACAAAAAAATTCCAAGACGGGATGGTAGTTGGACGAGTGTTTGACGCAAGTTAAAAGTAGACAGAATATTAAAAAACGAGAACCGACCAAATAGTTATTAGAAGAAGTGGCTCGGGAGGTCGAGGTAACCTAGGAAATGCTTTTCGTTCGAACAGAATTCGACAAAAAAAATTTCCAAGACATGACTTAGAAAAATATTCATTTGATGCAGATGAAAAAGAGACAGCATTTCCAAAAAAAACTTCGACTGACCTAAAAGTTATTAGAAAAAGTTGCTCGGGAGGCCGATGTCTAGCAAAATATAACACCATTGCACCAGAGTTATTTCCATCTACGTAACATTATTGGCGTGGTGGTCGACTAATCGCGTTCACTATTAAATTAATTATGACTGGTCAAATACGTATATAATGCAAATTAAAAAACGCTTTAACGAAGCGTTTACAATGCGTTAACGAGGATTGACAGCGCGTTAACGAGGCGTTACCAACGCGTTAAACGCGTGAAAGAAGCGTTATCAACGTGTTAAACGCGTGAAAGAAGCGTTATCCATGCGTTACGCGTTAACGAAGCGTTATCAACGCGTTAACAACGCGTTATCCATGCGTTAACTACTAGTTATCGATTCGTTAACAATGCGTTAACGAACAACGCATTAACGAACAACGCGTTAACGAAACGTTAACGACGTGTCAGCAAAGTTTTAACAAAGCGTTAACGAAGCTTTAACATCACGTCAATGCGTTAAGACGCGTTAAAACCGCGTTAACGAATCTTTGACGACGCATTAACGAAGCGTTGACGAGTGTGGAAGTGCGTGGACCCTCCAACTCCCAGAATCGCAACTTACACCAGATCAAACTCAACTGTGGAATCTTGTGACGTCACAGAGATGCTACTTTACATTTCTTTTAAGTAGTTAACCTAACCTAACATTATTGTCGCGGTGACCAAGAGGTTATCGACTGGTGAACCGATTGCCATTGGATTTGGGAGAGGTGTATCAAAGGCGGATTAAGTCAGTTTTGACCAATGGTACTTTTAACTTGCGTCAAACACTCGTCCAACTACCATCCCGTCTTGGAATTTTTTTGTCGGATTCTGTTCGAACGAAAGGCATTTTCTAGGTTACCTCGGGCTCCCGACCAAAATTTTCGAATATATATTTTTTTGATCAGTTGCCGTTTTTCTAAAATCCTGTCTACCTTTCAATTGCATCAAATATTCGTCTTGGATTTTTTGTTTGTCAGATTCTTTTCAAACTAAAGGCATTTCCTAGGTTACCTCGACCTCCTGAGCCACTTTTTCTAATAACTATTTGGTCGGTTCTCGTTTTTTAATATTCTGTCTACTTTTAACTTCCGTCAAACATTCGTCCCACTACCATCCCGTCTTGGAATTTTTTTGTCGGATTCTGTTAGAACGAAAGGCGTTTTCTAGGTTACCTCGGGCTCCCGACCAAAATTTTCGAATATATATTTTTTGATCAGTTGCCGTTTTTCTAAAATTCTGTCTACCTTTCAATTGCATCAAACATTCGTCTTGGATTTTTTTATCAGATTCTGTTCGAATAAAAGGCGTTTTTCCTAGGTTACCTCGACCTCCCGCGTTTTTCGGCAATTCGGTCTACTTTCCACTTGCATCAAACATTCGTCTAAGTCCCATCTCGGAATTTATTTCAGATTATATTCGGATGAAAGGCGTTTTCTATGTTACCTCGATCTCCCGAGCAAAATTTTCTAATATCTATTTTTTTTGGTCAGTCTCAGTTTTTTCAAAAAAATTATGTATACTTTTCACTTGCAAACAGTCGTCTAAAATTTTCTTGGAATTTTTTGTCAGATTCTGTCGGAATGAAAGGTGTTTCATAGGTTATCTCAACCTCCCGATCAACTTAATATTTTTTGATCCGTCCCCGATTTTCGAAAATTCTGCCTACTTTTCACTTGCATCAAATATTCATCTAAGTCCCATTTTGCAACTTTTTTTTACTTTCTATTCGAAGGAAAGGCGTTTTCTAGGTTACATCTGTCTCCCGATGTAACTTGTTTGGTCACTCACCGTTTTTTGGGAAATTCGGTCTACTTTTCACTTGCATTCTTATTCATCAACGCGTTAACGAAATGTTAACCAAAACCTAGTTACTACTTTCGATTTCATTAGACGTATTTTCTTAACAAATTTAAAAGCTAACAGGTCGTCTTTTGATCCCAAAACTATTACTACCCATAGTACCTTTCTGCCTATAGAACTAAGATAGCATTTGTTCAATTATTAGTATATCTTTCATGATGTCCCGTTTATTTGACTTACTAATTAGACGTATTTTCTCATCAAAATGAAAAGCCAAAAGGTAGTTTTTGATTTACAAACTTGTAAATTAGGCCATTTTTTTCTTGACCTGAATATTTCTCTGTTTTCGATACGTATTATAGGCTTACTATTCACGTAAGTAAAGTCAACAGTGCGTTTTGTATTTTAGTTATTCATTTTTATCCGTCTAAAATATCAAGGAATACCCCCAAAAGCTAGCAAAATGGGCAAACAGTCGATAAAAATTCCGTTGAATATCTTATTACTACTACCTATGGTGCCTTTTTTATTAATCAGAAGTGTATTATATGAGTGAAAGTATTGTTTTGGTGAAATTTTCATTATTCATTTTTATCAGTCTAAAATATCAAGGAATACCCCCAAAAGCTAGCAAAATGGGCAAACAGTCGATAAAAATTCCGTTGAATATCTTATTATTACTACCTATGGTGCCTTTTTTATTAATCAGAAGTGTATCATATGAGTGAAAGTATTGTTTTGGTGAAATTTTTATTAAATCGGTTTAAAATGAGCGATTTCTATGTTTTGAGCTTGTAACTCCTTGTAGGTAATATGCAAACATGATTCAAAAGGAATCCAACTGACCATTATTAAACTACAACTTTTTGTCTAAAAATTTTTTTAAAGAGTTTAGCTTCTAAGATTATAAGCTGTTACAATTAACTGTTGATAAACTAAACATATTTTAATCGCATTTACTAAACAATTTAAGCCAATATTTTTGGATCCTCTAACTTACGACGCAAAATTAAGGCTTCACATGATATCTAGAAAATTGTGAATTGCCACTCGCAATATTTTTGATTCTAGATAATCGAGAAAATTGTCATTATTAAACCTAATTATTAAATTGAGTTTAAAGTCAACGCACAAAGATTTTTGTATGATATTTACTCTCAGGGTCGTTGTCTCAGAATTCTATAAGAGATTCTTAAGATTTTTTTCCTATTATCTCAATTAGTAACTTATTGAAACTCAATTTACACAAAACCAATTTTCAGAGGACAAAAATCCCTTGAAAATATGATTTTTTAAATTTTATAACGTTCAGTATTTTTTATTTTGGTTACATAGTTACCACCTAGCTTGACCCAGTGAAACTGAATTTTACACAAGAACAATTTTCAGAGGATAAAAATCCGTTGAAAATATGATTTTTTAAATTTTATAACGTTCAGTATTTTTTATTTTGGTTATGTAGTAGCTTGACCCAGATGGAATTTTTCTTTTCATCAGATTCTGTTCTAACGGGAAGCGTTTATGATGTTGTCTCGGTCTATTGAACAACTATTCTAAAATAACCCAACCTGTATAAAACATAAAATGGGACAGCCACATCACTACTTTTTTTGCCTTGTATATTTCCAAACTGGCTGTTAGATGTGTTTCTCACCTTAAAAAATTAAAGCCAATATTTTTTTTGGACCCTCAAACTTGCAACACAATTAGGTTTCACATGTCTGGCATATTTCTCATTTATTTTATATATACGTAGGTATAAGTTTCATTGTTTAATAAAACCAACTCGGCACTTTTCACGTCCTATGCGTCGCACTTGCTTCAGTAGATTCTCGGTCGTGGCCACAGATAAAGACTCTATCGAGGCGTTGTAATAAATATATGAAAAGTCTGAGTTTCGTGTTTGTTTTTCTTTGGAAAGATGGAAGTGTATCAGTACCTACTTCAGTATAATAGATACGCGTAGTTCAGTGAAATTTTGGATTACGGCAGTACCTATCTATGGAATTTAAACGGTTACTGGTTGTTTTTCCCGTGAAAATGACTGTGCCGTTAGAAAAATGATGTTTGGTTATATCTGATAGCTCGGGGATGTTTATTTTACTGTCTGGGGCATTAGATGTAACCTGATTTCTTTTTATACATCATCAAGAATCTATCGGTGAGTTGTATTTTGTTTTCTTATCTCTAGGGTATTTTTTTTATGTACTTGCGTCGCATTTTGAAACCTATATCGTAAAACCGGTGGTGGCACCCTGTGTTTAAAAACTATACTTCGAAAAAACATCTTGTCTGATCCAATTTTGTTATCATTTTCGTAAATGGGGTAAACAAATTAAACGTTAGCAATTATATTTGTATCAAAAAAAATTTTGTCGAAAAAGAATTTGGCAAAAAAAAATTGGCAAAAAAAAATTCGACAAAAAAAAATTTGGCAAAAAAATGTAAAAAAAAAGTTTAAAAAAAAAAATTTTGACAAAAAAAATTTTGACAAAAAAAAAATTGGCAAAAAAAAAATTTTGACAAAAAAAATTTTGACAAAAAAAAATTTGGCAAAAAAAAATTTGGCAAAAAAAAATTTGGCAAAAAAAAATTTGGCAAAAAAAAATTTTGGCAAAAAAAATTGTCAAAAAAAAAATTTGACAAAAAAAAATTTTTACGAAAAAAAAATTTGGGGAAAAAAATTTTGACGAAAAAAAAATTTGGGGAAAAAAGTTTTGACGAAAAAAAAATTTGGGAAAAAAAATTTTGCAAAAAAAAATTTGACAAAAAAAAATTTTGCAAAAAAAAAAATTTTGGTAAAAAAAATTTTGGCAAAAAAAATTTTGGCAAAAAAAAATTTTGGCAAAAAAAAAATTTTGGCAAAAAAAAATTGACAAAAAAAAATTTTGGCAAAAAACTTCTACAAAAAATCACAAAAAATTTTCACCTGTCTGAATGACAGTCGGTCCTCCGCCTATTAAGATATAGCTTTTACTTCCTTTATATAAGTTTTCGTTTCCAAGATATCAAGCGGTTTATAAATGGGACAGCTGGTATATTTACATTTTTTTCTTTCTTTTGCTCATGTAATCCTTGGGATTTTTTTTACGAAAGGTTTCCAAATATCTAGCTGTTTAAAAATGGGACAGCTGGTATATACTTACTTGCATCTTGGAGCACTCGAACTGATACGTGGAATCACGCACCCTTCTTATAGGCCATTATTTGTCGACTAAGGTTTTTTTTTGTCTGGTCAGCAGAGCCGCGTTTGCCTACCAAGGTTTTTTCCTAACCTTATATATTTTTTGAATCCACCGGTATAAAATATCGTCATTATTTCCTTCTGTGGGGAACTAAAAAATATTTACTTTCAAATAAGGTTGAGGAAACCGGTATTTAAAAAAGTAATAACCCCTAAAATTTTTCCAAACGAGATGAACTGAAACAGCTAGGGTGTATAAAATGGGACAGCCGCGCAATTACCTTTTTCGGTCTTGTGTATATTTTACTGGAATAAATAATTATTTCCAATTTTTTTTTGGTACAACCTCTACATCGTATTTTTTTTACTGAAATTTTTTCATCATTTTTTTCCAAGTGAAACTGACGTTATTTTTACCTTTACATATATTTTTACCGGTATACAAAACTTATTCGAAAATTCTACCTACATTTTCACGTCTTGGATTTTTTTTACAGATTTTGTTCAAACAAAATTTCCTATGTTATCTGGGGCCTTCCGACTAACTATTATAATAACTGTTTTTATCAGTCACTCGAAAAAATTCTATCTGCACTTGTATATAAAACATTCGTCTGAGTCTTGTCTTGTACATTTCACCGTCAAAAAATGAAAATTTCCCAAAATGTTATCGGGATTACAGGATCAGGACCTTTTTAAAATTACATTTTTTGAATAAAAAATTTTCAAAATTTTTCGAATTTTCATAGGTATCAAAAGTGCGGAACTGCGCATGCGCGAAACGCGTGCAAGGGGGAAGGGTGGATTTTGTTCGGGCAACTACATGCCAGTCGGACGGAGGCCTTCGGCCTCCGTTCCTCCTGGCACGTAGTTGCCCACCCGCCACCCCCCACCCACCCCGGGGTAGACTAAGTCCACCCCCCCCCCCAAGGGGTGGCCCCAAAATCGATTGCGCTATATGAGGATTTTTTCCGATCAGCCGATCAGAAGGTATATTTGGAAATCACGATATACCTGCATCAGCAGAAAATCCGAGCCCCTGACGTACTAATTGTTTACGTTGTACATCGCATCATATACGGTTCCACGTGGTTTCTTATTTACCATAATGTATCACATTTCCTGATACCAAGGAGTCTACCTCGGATTTCCACGTGTCTAGTTGAAGATTCCGGCCTAAATCGTTTGCGTTACATGCTGATTTTCCCAAATTTTCCGTTTATTATTCTATCTGCAATTTTTTCAGATTTTTTTATTTAGAAGATAATTGGGTGAAATTTGTAGCCTATTGTTCTATATGCGGTTTCAGCAAAATCGCTGAGTGCTCGACCAAACAAAGCAGGCGTCTGTCGTGAACTATTCCACGTGTTTTCTCTTACTATATATTTACTATGCGGTCACGCGTTCGCAGCGAGTAACCCGATGCGACGCAACAGCTGAGTTATAATTTTGTGTACTTGAACAATTCGGGGTTTATTTGCACAAATAAATTAAAAATTATGGTTCATAAGATCACAAACGCAGACCTTATCGATAACAATTTTATTAGACTTTTTTTTTCATTATTAGCCATTACTTGACATAACCTACAATTTTCCAAATTTATGTGTATAAGTTAAGAATCACCCTGTATACACATAACAGTGGAATAGAGTGATATTATTGCTTAGAGTGAGAGTTTTATTATAATATGATGCTTCAGGTGTTTTCCCTTCAACACAAAGATTCTTATAAAAAAACACAACAAAAGATTTTTAAACGTTTATTAAAAATTAATTGTGTAAGTCAATATGTTTTATCTTCATTTTAATTTCATATAACATAAGTTCATATTTCAATGCTTCTAAATTCTTCAAATATTGTTGCAGTTTTCTTCTGTACTCCAGCTTCGTCATGGTTCTACAATAAATTCGATATTTGTAGATCGGCCGACGGGTCCAAGACTCTTCATGTAATACCTCCTTCCGTTACCGATATCCCTATTAATTTCTTCGATCCGTTGGGGCGTAAACTCGGCCGTGTATCGTTGCGGCAGCACCGTCTTAAATTCTTCGAACTCGACGTAGACCTTCTCTCCGTATTGCGTGTTGACTTTGTCCACGCTCGTGATTTGAAAATTTTCACCCACCTCCATATTTTGAACGCTTTCGAATTTCTTGAAGATCAAATTCTTGTTCAGGTGATTCAGGAACGACTGCATTTTGAACTCGGCAAATCAGACTGTAGGAAATTGTAAGTGTATATAACGGGAAAACTGCTCTTGCGCACGGATATATAGACCTCACCCCACCAAGCCGTTGGAGTGGGGGTTGCCCCGTCGTTGGAGTGGGGGCTGACACCCGCCGTTGGAGTGGGGGGGGGTCAACTGGGGGTCACACGTGGCCCAAAGGTCAAAGGTTAATCTATCAGGATCTAGGGGTCAACTGGGGTCATCCGGTGACGTCACGTGACCTCGGGCATGACGTAGCCACTTTGCACGCTTTTTTCAAGGTCGTGGGTTAGAACTCTCTTTGTATTACTACTGATGAGGAAATTTACAGTTATTTCCCCTATTTTTTTATCAGTGTAAGCAAACTTAAGAATTTCAAATTTCCTCAACCAAAAAACTCACCACAACCAATAAAAAAATACTTATTTGCAATAAACCAATTACAATTTAC
Source organism: Pseudeuparius sepicola (assembly GCA_963920635.1). Classification (NCBI taxonomy): domain Eukaryota; kingdom Metazoa; phylum Arthropoda; class Insecta; order Coleoptera; family Anthribidae; genus Pseudeuparius; species Pseudeuparius sepicola. The sequence continues at coordinate 90,207,605 of OY987299.1, forward strand.
CTACCTACGTGCACACAAATATGTCATGGAATCCATATCAAGCCAATCACAAGTATGTACAGAAATTTTGAACGGCCCACTATGCATTGGTGGATTATATCACATATTTGTGTTGTCTTTAAAAACTCGCCCTACCTATCTACCCTATGATTTTTGAGTGTCAATAATTATAAACCATCAGTTGCCAATTATTACTAAATATCGACTGCTAATGACTATCAAAAGTAGCATATTTTTACAATTTATGTTATAAAAATTTCGTATAAATCTATTTAACTACATAATTGCTAGCTGAATATTCAAGAAACGTGTTTATAATACGAAATAGCACAACGTTTCAGATATTTTTTTTGTAATTTTAATTCAAAAAAATACCTTAAAGTGCCTATAATAACTGTATGCTTGTAAACCGTATCCATCCGTGAAAAAACTGCCTCCCCCTTATAGCGCCGAAATGAAGTTCTGATTATCTAGATAACCTAGCTACCTTTAAACAAAATGCACGTATACATAAATAAAGTTTTTGGACATCAATGTCCACGCATCACAACTTGAATTGATCTAGACATACAAAATGCTTGGCATATTTATCGGAATTATGATGGGCCCTTTGATGAATTAGCATTTCGTACAAGAATTGCTAAATACGCTTTCGCAGAACAAAAAACCATTTTCCTACCAAAGGGGCCGTCCGCCTAGAAAGGAAAATATCGATATTGGATATTATCGCTTAGATTGTGTGTCGCCAAGAGAAACAAACAAAATGTCGTTACTGTCATCAACGTAAAACTGCTTAATGCAGGAAATGTAACACTAATCTCAAAGTCCAATATTTTTGGATTATCACACCAACAACAATAATTATTTACTGACGATTTACTGAAATTCGTAGCCGAATTAAGTGTGCTGTTTCATAAAATGAGTGTACAAGAAATTCAAGAATAGAGCGAAGTTGTACCATAGTAACCAATCTGTTACTAAAATTATACGTTGATATCCTAATATCTATTACGGATTGCTCGATTTTAGTATAGAAGTATTTCATGAGAAGGGCAAAACTTTCAGTTTCGACTGATCATTCCCATACTCCACTGTAAGATATGGACTATTTTCTACGCATAGAAGTATTTATTTAATAGTTGCGATGTTCTCATTAACACCTATTCGAATCACAATGCTAATAATTCTGTAAACCAATAATTTATGATAAAAGCTATTATCTGAAAGCTCACTGATCGTGCCCTGACTTTAATAGGTAACCGAACTGAATTAAAGATTTGGATTGATATTCGCGACACACTTCTACTTACGTTTGGAGGCAATCGAAATATCGACTGTCTGGTACATGACCTAATAATAATGCGATCCTTACGCAACGACAATCCTCAAAAATTCGGCAGTAGAATCCAAGACGCTTGTAGTCGCATAATATTTAAACTAAAAGCACAAATTTTGCGGAAAATAATGAAAAAAATTTTCACTTGAAAAATTATAGTAATTTGGTTCTAAAAACTTGCATTGGAGGCTTACCACCACGAATAAAGATATTATTGGGCTCAAATCGCCCGCAACTCTCGAAAATGCTATAGGTTTAGTAATAAAAAAGAAAATTTCTATTACGCGCAAAATCAACTCCGTATAATTCCTTATCAACTTCCAAAATCAGTACCAACACAAGTGTCTAAACCACCCACTCAGTATAATTCATCATTTTAGGCCGAATCCACATAATAACAAAGATGTTTTTGGACCCATGAAAATTAACGTATTTAGATCCACATGCAAGACTTCCGACTCTAAGCCTACCCCAATGTCGACAAATTCCCGAAATCTCACTATACCTATAACTATTCCCAATCAACTGGCCCGCGTAACTTTTCTTCCCAACTTTCATTGTGAACAACCTTCCATAACTCAATACCCTAATTGTTATTATCCCGAAGACGAATTTAACCCAAATTTTAAATGTAACTACGACCTTCCACCTGTTTTAGGAATTTTTTTGAACCTAATCCGGAAAATCCACCTACAATCGAAATAACTGAAAACAATTTCATTTTCCTGCCTCTAAAACTCCCAAGGAGAACACTTAACTAATAACTTTCCATTTTATAACTCAATTCGTACAATAATAAGACTTAACAATACTATACATTTTAACACTTTGTAATACATCCAAAAGTTAAAAACCCACCTATACGACTTTTAATAGATATTGGCGCAACAAAATCTCTTCCTGACTTGATAGGTCCTATTACGAGTAGAAACGACATTGATGGCAATTCTTATATTTTGTAATTCTTATATCTTGTAAATAATTAGGAATAAAGACTTTTATATCAAGCGCAGACCACAACCACAGACCTATACAGCTAAGCTATATAGGTATGAGCCACCAAGAAACTCTTGGAGCTTTAGAAAATTCACACAAGCATTTAGGAGCTTATATACGAATTTAGGTATCAAAACACAGTTGGAGTTCATGATTACCCTATAATAATAGAGTAGATACACAGTGAAACTAAAATACTCCTTTTGAGCTAGAGTTTGGGCAATTAAGCCATATACGAAAAATTTTTCTAACAAATTAGACCCGATATAATAGGTATTACTTTGATTATTATCCTAATGAGATTAAATACAGGGTTCAAGTTACTTGCCATGACGCTAGAAATAACTTATTGACATCAAAAAGCAAACGAAAAGTAACATTAGATAAAACTGCCGTGACATTACTTATAATGTAGAATGTAGGAGATAAAGTTCTTGTGTTAAATGAAAGAAAAAGTAATAAATTAGATTCAATATACATATATTTGGGCCCTTATTAAATAATAGAGGATAGAAATCCAAATGGATAAATAATTAATCTGTATACAGATACTTAAGAATAGGATTAAGCTTTATTTTAATGAGAGGTATAAATACGTAGCTATAGAAAAAAAAATAATACTAATTTAGATAAAACTGCCGTGACATTACTTATAATGTAGAATGTAGGAGATAAAGTTCTTGTGTTAAATGAAAGAAAAAGTAATAAATTAGATTCAATATACATATATTTGGGCCCTTATTAAATAATAGAGGATACAAATCCAAATGGATAAATAATTAATCTGTATACAGATACTTAAGAATAGGATTAAGCTTTATTTTAATGAGAGGTATAAAGACGTAGCTATAGAAAAAAAATAATACTAATTACCAATGTGATACTTGTCTCACAGGTAAAGCTCTTTAGTCACCCCGGTGTTGACTATTGTGGTCTCTTTTTGATAACCATATCACAACGACAAAATGGTCCCAGTCAAAAGTCATAATATATCTCCTATGCTCTGGAAATTGAGAAGAGTCACAAAGTTATAAGGGAGTCCAGATAATATGGTTCGCGTTGCCCAAGTTGTTGCCACAAAAGGGGTACAGTGGATATATACTATATACTTGAAGAGTACAGGGGAAATAGGGGTGAAGTCCACCAAGATAAAATTTTCAAGACAGCGTTTTTAAAGTTTGATACGCTACAGTATGCGATATGCAATTCTTTTGAGCGTAGTTCTTATTTTGTAGGATTGGCAACACTGGCAGTAACTGTCATAAAATCAGCCCTAATACCATATTTACAGGTAACAAAGGAGAGATTGTCCACTGGAAAATAACAATAGTATCAGACTTGTAAGAATTTATAACACCAAAGCACAGTATTTTCTTAATGAAATATTGCATTACGTGCAGTCATATTGTTAATTTGTTGTTTGTTTTCCTTCTTCCTGCCAGAATATTCGATGTTTTCTTCGTCACTTTTGAACCCTTCTTTGTCGGTAAGTTATAATTTTCGCATTGAAATGTGAAAATAAGTTTACGTTAGCTTTGCCCCTGATATCGTTGAAAACTTTTTACCTTCTTGTACGGGTGTTTCGCCTTTTTTTTTCGACCCTCCTTGCAACCTTGTGCTCCTGCTTTATCGCTATGTGGAAGGGTCGAAAAGTAATCTCTTGCTTGAGTATTCATGTAAAACCGTATTTCTATTTCTCAACACTTTCAGGTATCAGACCTGAAAAAAAATCCAAAAATTAGGTATTTACTTTCAATTTTTTTCTCTCACCTTTGTACGAAAGCCCTGGTTGATCCAAACGCAGAAAAACGTGCAGTCAAAAGAGTTCGCGATGCTACGAACATTACCACCGCGAGTTGCCCCATAGCGCTGAGTAGACGGCGCTATCCACATTCCAGATTCTGCAGGAGAGTGGAGCTGTGAGAGACTTTTTGTACGCCCTTCCCCATTTTTTTGTCATTTTCATGCAGTGGCAGGTGGTCCTTCGCAACTCCGTGGGAAGCATATAATTTCCCCCTGAACATTTATGGTAGGCATTGGTCAAAAGTAACGAAGCAATGATGTTGACTAGCTGCTTTGCATCGTTCAGTTTCCTGTGGTAGTACTGTTTAATATACTGTCACGTCGAACGGGGGATTTCACAACATGTCCTCCAGAACTCGCCGGGACCTGCCTGCAGTGTTCGGTAGACGTTGGGAGTCCAGAAAGAATAAGGCGGAGTTGGGTTCATAACAACTAGGTTTATTCATCAAAACAGCGACATCTTGCTTGTGGTGACCCAGGCTGAGCGTATGTGGCTCCTGACAGAAATAACAACTGAGATGAGTGGGCGCAGGACCGTTGCTACTCTTAAGGCGCGTGGAGCGTGGAGCTACGCGCCGTGAGGAATCCAGATCCAGGAACCCAGATCCTGGGTCAACCTATATATCCTTAGTTCAGCCAACCAGTAGCTAGTTGGTGATCCGAGTGGCGGCCAGAAAACCGATTGATCGACTGGGTGCCTTGGCGACCGGTGTTCGTAAATTATTTATACCTATACTATACAATATTGCTTATGTCAGCGTTGTTCAGCATTTCTTTCGGCTGATATTTTGTTTGCTACTATTGCAAGTATTGAAATGTTATTCTAATTTATTCTTAAATTGGCATTATTTGTCATTGAATATTTTCCGTTTGTAAAATTTGTTAATTTAATTATTTAGTTATTAGATGTATTTTTTAAGTTATTTTAATTGCTCCGGAGATGTCGTTTTCTTTTTATGAATCCAAACTTTAGTTTTTTATTATTTCAGCAAGCTGTCACTTCGTTTCAATACTGTGTAATAATGATAAATAAGTGTTTGGTTTTAATTAATTCATTTTTGTAAGAATCAGATGTTTGTGAGTGGTTTAATTGTTCCTTTCATTATCAATTACCTAAGATAATGTATAACGTAGTCATTAATTAAGAATTTTGATGTACAAGCCTTGATTTTTGACGTTATATAGCCGGACTGCTCGGAGTTTATTGGAGTGGCATAAAAAGGGTGGTACAGGCAATTAAAGAGTATTTTAACTCAAAACTCTGTGGGCGCCATCTGCATAGACACAGAAGAAAAAGAAAGACAAAAAAATATACAAAAATGAAAATTAAATTTATATTCAGAACTGAGATTCTACCCGAAATAAAAGATAGATTTTTTAACCTGAATTGATATATTTATATATTTGTCATTTATAAACAAAACAAGTAAGAAATTAGCAAGTTAATAAAGTTTATAAATACTTACCTTCAAATCTTAACAAAAATAATAGGTATTTTTAAGTCTATTTCAACTCAATAAATAACACAACCTTTAATTGTCAACACATACTGAATTTGTTCTAAATCTAAATATTTACAAAATAACCAAAATATGTAAAAAATAGCAATAATAAAGATATGGTATTAAGGTAAGATAAAGGCAAATTTAGAGGTGGCGATAAACTTCAAAGGCAACAAAATAAATGGATGCAAATATAAGCCAAGAAAATCTCATAATAGCATCATGAAATAACTTCAATGTACAATATTTAAACATCTATTTATATTAAACTGAGGCATTCGTAGCTCAATAATGTTCAACTAAGAATTATTGAGGTGTTCAATATCTTTGCGAGTATTGACACTGTTACATTTCTTACTGCAACATTATTGATAGATTGAAGTAAAAGTTCTTGCACCTTGCACCACTGTGTAGTGGTTTTTGTTTGCCGCTGTGTACTTGACCGTTTGTTTTTACTATTTTTTTTATGGTAGAACACGGGTAATTCTGGCTGCTGAATTCATTCTGCTTTCAATCACCAGACTAACCTTTTTAATATGTTTGTATCGTCATTTTACCATAGCATTGATTGTTTATACACTGTGTCCCGGATAAGAATGAACAGCATGGGGATATTGCAAACGGTGAGAGATAGGGCAACGGTTATATGGGGAAAAAGTTGCGCAATTTCGAGGTCAATAAAATGGCACAAACAGATTTCTAATAACTTTTTTCGTTTTTGAGTTATTTTGAAAAAAGTAAAATTTTGCGTTTTCGATTTTTTTTTTCTGAAGTTGCTATCATAGATAGAGAAAAAAGAAAAGCACTTTCTTATGGCACTTTTTAACGGGTCTTAAGATGGCGTTTTTAGATTTGTTCTACAACGTTTCGTTTTTGAGAAACCATCTTCAACTTAATTTTTTTAAATACGGACCTGGATTTTTTTGCAGATTTTGAAAGCACTTTTCATTGCAAATACCATGATGTATGACAAGAAATATTTTTTAAATGTTTTGAGACAATTATTCTGAAAATTCCTTTTTTCCATTATTTTTTTTTCTAATAAATAAAAATCCTCCACCTAGAAGGCTTTGAAACAACGAAACCAATCCCTTGTCATTTGTCATAACTCCCACTGTATCATTTAGTTATTTCATTACAAATGGAGGGTACTTTTTCAAATGACGACAAATTTAACATGTCATCATGTTATATCTTGTGTCACAGAAATAGTGTAGAGGCCGAACGAATGTATTTTTGCAATTAATAAATGGCAAAAGTTATTGATTACGTTGGCTTAAAGCTTTCTTCTCGCAATCACTGTTTGCTGTAAAACAACAGAGGAAAACACTTTACCTGACGCAGGGCCGTACAATTTAAAAATATTAAGTTTTCGAAGTAAAAATAAACTGTAAGTTAAATTGTTGTCAATACTGATTAATATTTAGACTGCTTATTATTAAATACAGTATTTGCAATGAAAAGTGCTTTCAAAATCTACAAAAAAAATCCAGGTCCGTATTTAAAAAAATAAAGTTGAAGATGGTTTCTCAAAAGCGAAACGTTGTAGAACAAATCTAAAAACGCCATCTTAAGGCCCGTTAAAAAGTGCCATAAGAAAGTGTTTTTCTTTTTTCTCTATCTGTGATAACAACTTTAGAAAAAAATAAAATCGAAAACGCAGAATTTTACTTTTTTCAAAATAACTCAAAAACGAAAAAAGATATTAAAAATCTGTTTGTGCCATTTTATTGACCTCAAAATTGCGCAACTTTTTTCCCACTTAACCGTTGCCCTATCCCTCACCGTTTGCAATATCCCCATGCTGTTCATTCTTATCCGGGACACAGTGTATATGTTATCTATGTTACCTGATTTATATCATTATTTATTTTTTGACAAAGGAAATTACTAGTTGGGTAAGCATTGCAATTTGTAGCTTGTTTTTTGTCCTTGTTTTTTGTTCCACTTTTTTTCCTATATTTTTTAAGGAACCTTTTTAACATATTATGTAATATCTTTGTAGAGCCCTGATGATGGTTATAAAATATACCGAAACGTTGGCAATGAACTAATATAATTTCCATATGGTTTTAACCCTAAATCCTACCAATTCTCAACACATTCAAGATTAAGGGTTACTAAAATTTTTATCAGTTAGTAAATAATGTTCACTTTAATACAAAATTCCATATTTCAGGAAAATTTTATTGTCTATTCATATACAGGGTGAGTTTTTTTCGATGCTCACTATGGCGATCTCGGAAACTAGCAGAGCTAGAACAAAGGTTAAATGGGGAAAGAATTGCAGTTTTGAATGCTCAATCTAATGACCCTTTTGGATTTTTAAAAAAGTTCATGGCTCACTAGATATTTTGAAAAGAGTGATTTTTTTCTATTTCATCTTATATCTGTAGCTCCGTTATTCCTGATTATACAGAAAATTTGTAGAGACAAAAATTGTAGATAATTTTGGGCTTAATAAGATAATCCGATAAATTTTTTTATGTTATTTGTGCTTTTTGAGATATGACATAAATTTGTGGTTTTTTAAATGTAACTCATATTTGGTTGTGGCCTTGTCAAATCGGCCATTTTTTGAGCTTTCCAAAAATATAATACTCGGCATAGTTATTATAAAAAATAAAATAGCTATTTCTAATTTTCTGATTTTTTTAAATTTTCACATAGTCAGTCAGTCATGGAATATTTTCATAATTATCTATTTTATAATAAGACATACTTCAAACTTTCAAATATTTTATTTTTAGCTGGTGACAAAATGTAACAAAATAAAACAAAAATTATCATGATGGAGCTCCACCATATAATTATTATTATTTGCCCGTAAGAATTTACCTAGATCAGCTCTATCGAAATAGTTGGATAGGGAGAAATAGACCTATTTCCTGGCAGCCCCGATCCCCCGATTTGTCTTTTTTGGATTTCTTTTTGTGGGGAACAGTACAAAATAAAGTATGAGGCTAAGAGCAGCTGTTTTAGAAGTAATAATTGCCAGTATTGACAGGCGCTCTCTAAGAAAAGCGACAAATTTAGCTTTAAAAAGATGCAATATTTGCTTAAATAATAATGGTGGATTGTTTGAACACCTTGTTTATTTTAAAAGGTGACCTTTTAAAACAATAATAATTTGAATTTGAGTTTTTTTATTTTTGTTTTATTTTGTTACATTTTGTTACCAGCTAAAAACAAAATCTTAGAAAGTTTTAAGTATGTCTAATTATAAAATAGAACGTAATTATGAAAATATTGAAATATGGCTGACTATGTGAAAATTTTAAAAAATCAGAAAATTAGCCATAGCTCTTTTATTTTTTGTAATAACTATGCCGAGTATTATATCTTCAGAAAGCTCAAAAAATGGCCGATTTTATAAGGTCACAGTCAACTATGATTTACATTTAAAAAAAAAAAACACAAGTTTATGACATATCTCAAAAATCACAAACAACATAAAAATTTGGATCAGATTATTTTATTAAGCCAAAAATTATCTACAATTTTTGTCTCTAGAGTTTTTCTGTATAATCGGAAATAACGGAGCAACAGAGATCTGATGTAATAGCAAAAAATCACTATTTTCAAAATATCTAGTGATCCATGAACTTTTTTAAAAATCCAAAAGGGGCTTTGGATCAAGCATTCAAAACTGCAATTCTTTCCCCATTTAACCTTTGTTCTAGCTCTGCTAGTTTCCGAGATCCCCATAGTGGGCATCGAAAAAAACTCACCCTGTATAATGTTATAAATTCAATGAAAAAATAGTTTAATTGCTTATTACTAGATTTTAAGACATGTTTAATGAATTTATTCATTTTCATGATTATAGTCGATATCTTCATTATCTTCGTCACTGCTACTCCAGTCCGTTGCTTGATTTTCTTCGTTAGTTTCTGTAAAAATTTAAAAAAGTTAATACTATGAAGAGCTATTTATGTATGATAATTTGAAGTAGGAGTTTTTAGTGAATCTCTGACGTAATTTGTCAACTGCTGCAATTGCTGCTGGTCGCCGAGCCGTGCGGACGTATGTTTTCGAGTTGTTTCCATTAAAACCCTAAATAATTAATCAGTGTATGGTGTGACACAAATCTAAATACGCCAGCATTGTCATCGTTACTACTAAGGTGAGCCTCATTTACTGTACTTCGAATGAAGCATTGTTTTGTCGTGATATATCGTCAGCTTCATATGAAAAGTGCACAAGTCCAAAAAATAGATTTTTACAGGAAACGAAAAAAACGATTTGAAGAAGTTTTTTTTTGCCTGTGCCTATATTTTATTTTTTAATATTATTTGTTTTTAATTGGTTTCAGGAAATAAAACTACTTTTTTAATAAAAAGTTAGATTTAGAAAATAATTGGACTTGTGCATAATTCATATTCATATTTATTTAATTTTTGGACTTATGCATTATTCACCTTCTTAGTGAAAGAGGAAACAAAAGACAAAATAGAAACATACAAACAATAATTATTATTGTTTCAAGTTTATTATTATGGATATAAATTATTGAACATAAAAACAAGTAGGTAACAATTAAACAAATTATTCGTAATTAAGACTATCATAGAAGGAATGATAGTCTTGCTCCATCGTACCCTTTAAAAATTGGAGATGTTCAAACTTTTCCCTTTTTATTTTTAATGGACGTTCATACAGGTTAGGTAAGCTTTCAAAGGATATCATTTTGGCTTTCTTATTAAATCTTATAGGTAGAGGTTTGAAATCATCTGTATGGCGAATTTTGTAGTCAATGGATCCAGAATTATTATATTTTAGAGCTCGAATATCTTGAACTGTAGGATCTCCTACTTTGAATCCAGGACGTATAGACTTAACGAAATTTAATTCAGAACATTGTTTGAAAAAGTTGTGAGTTAAGTATTCGACTCTATAGGGCTTTGGTAGCTTTCGAGCTGTTCTGGCAAGAAAGACGTAGTCTGCTGGCACATTAATTGTCCTTCCTTTAAGCTTTCTCTCTATAGTGGAGTGCATAGCGTCGCACTCCATTTGCGTATGCCCTTTTTCTAGGAATTTCTGGATGATGCATACGTTGGATTCAATGGCGCAATTTAAAAGAGAATTCGACAAAGTTGCATTTCTGTTCTGTGCTCCACATCCATCACTGTATAATATTATAAGTGGATTGTTATTTGTATCAATACTTGGTATTACTTCTTTCACCAAAAAGCTACAGACAATAGAGGCAAAACAATTTGCTTTCAACTCTCCTTCTCCTTCATGCCACAAAAAGCAATAACCTTCTTTAGAGTGAAGGTCGAAAATTGTAAAATTGTGTACTATTAACTTGGTTCTGTAGTATAATGCAGAAACATTTGATTTTGGACATAACAAGACGGATTGTAGATCCATTGTAAAGACTCTATTGGTCGATATTTTATCGTTTTCCTTTTCATTGCGAGCCTCTTCTTTTTTAAGGATGTGTGTTTGATAATTTACTTCTTCGATGTTTTTGGTCCTATATCCTACACAGATATCACACTCATCCTTCTTTGGGGAAAACAAAGCCAAATTCATTTCTTCGAAGACATAGAAGAATAGTGTTAAACTTGCAGCTTTTATTTGTTTTTCCATGCACCAGTGGTCCTTGTAGTGAGAATACAGTTCGGTTTTTGATTTCCAGTTTGGCTCAAGGTATAATTTTGAGGTTGATTTGCGGCAGTAGTGCGATTCCAACTTTGGTAAATTATCTAGAAAATTCTTGACTGTTAGTCTCTTTTCATTTTCATTTGAACGTGTTTCCATTGAATTTTGTATACACTTTTCATTATCTTGATTGAAACCAGTAGTACTCATATCTTCACTTAGCCATTTAGAAATTGTTCTAACTGACATGCCTAATGTACCACAAAACATCGTCTTACAGACTCTCACTCTTTCGTATTCTTTATCCATAAAAAACGAAAATGAGCAGGTTCGTTGACTCTGTTCCTCATGTTTTCTGTTCCTGGCTCTTTTAGTGTTTTGTCTAACTGCCCTTCCTCTGATAAATACCTTTTTCTCCTCCCAAGTAAAATTCCAAAATTTTCGAAAAATAGTGTTTCTTTCTTCTTCGGTAAGCTTATAGCATTGAATAATACCTTTTCTTGTCTCCTGGCATGAACATCTAGGTTTAATGCATCTTTCGTTTTTATGTACGCTAAATTTCTTATCTTTTCTTCCCATGTACGATAAACCTTCTTGCCTCCTCTTTTTGTTGCGGTTGTATTCCCATTGGAGACGATCACTTAATCTCGCTTTTTTCCTTTTATGCTTCCCACCTTCATTACTGCCCTCTTCCTCATCCTCTTCAGAGTCTGCCATAGTACCAATATTTTCATCCTCACCTGGAAACCATTCTTCATCCAAAGTTTCATTTTCAATTTCATCAAATTCATTATATTCTCTCTCTTTAGGTTTTTTGTTGTCAGGTATGCATTCTTCGAACTTTATCTTTGTGGATTTACAAATTTGTAGATCATCGATTATGATATCATTATTGGCAGTAGGTGATGGTAGAATGTGCCCAAAAGTTGAATTCTCTTCATTTACAGAAATGTTTGGTACTTCATTTGCATCTAAACAATATTCAAAGTTCAAAAGTCCATCCAAATTACAAGTATCGTTGTCGAGTTTGACTATTTCGTTAATAAAATTACCATCATTTTCATTTTCGCCTATTTCAAACAATTCTTTTTCTGGCTCACGTGCCGTATTTTTCTCGCAGTCCAAAAGTTCTTGTGTTTTGGCACATTGAGTTTGAAGGTTCTTAATGGCCATAGACAATTCGTCAGAGTCACTTGTATTTTGTAATTCACATTGTCCGGGAATACTGCTTAAAGATGATAAAATGTTTTGGTCTTGTTGAGTTACATTCAATGAAATATTGCTTAACACTTTGATTTTCTTATAGGCTCTTTGAGACTGTATACTATCTTTGGTAGTCTGGGCATCATTTAGGAAAGTGTTAGTTATAACATTATTTTCTTTTAATGCGTTTTTAAGTATTTTAAAACCTCTTGATCGGGGATTCATTCTGTAACAAAGATTAATTTGCAATAATAAAACTTGCAAATCTTAAATAAAGACATAATAATAATAATAATAATAATTAACACTGAGAAGTTTGAAGAGCATTAATTATTTTATTATTAATTATATGTGCATAACTCCAACTCAACCACAAAAACTATGAGAATGAAAATTGCATAAGTCCCATTAAATATCAAAAGCGTTTTATATCAGTCTTATTGCAAATTTCATAGCTTCCGCAATTAAAAACAACTTATTGTACTTACCTTTATAATGTCACAATATAGTTTTCCACTAACTTCAACCTCACACACTTTTTTTTTGATAATTTTAGGGAGTAACCTTTACAGCGTGTCAATCACAATAGAAAATAATGGACATGTGCATTTTTCATGTTGCTGTCAATGATATTGGACTTGTGCAAGAATTTATTCCCCCTGTTATAACGCCATCTAACAATTGAAGGACGAATTATCGAATTCAGTTGAAAGAAAACTTTATTATTTAGTAGATGGCACTAAAATCTCAATTTTCATAATTTGTGGACTTATGCACTTTTCATATGAAGCTGACGATATGGCAATGTAAAATGTCTCGATGCGGCGTATGCGAATCCACAGTCAGTCGGCGTCAGGGAATTTTTTGCTCCGGGGCCTGCAAGAAACCGTTCCACATTGAATGCGTGAAAGTACCGTGTGAGATTGGTGCATTATTGTCTACAGTTGCTGGTCTTCAATGGAGATGTCATGAATGCAGACATATAGACTCTCAGTTAATTGCGGAAGAATTTAAGGAAATCTTTGATGATAGCTACACTAGACTTTTGTCGAAATTTACTGCAAAATTCAATTCCCTCAAAACTGAATGTCTTGAGCTCTTTACTGATAAAGTCGCTAACTTGCAAGCAATTAACACTAGTGTAGCCTCCTCATTTCCTGCTATTGATAGTTTCGCATCCAAACTTAAGAAAAACCCAGTGGAAACAGTCATCATTAAACCGAAAGATCCAAATCAAGATAACGTCCGTACAAAGTCCGACTTACTCCAAGTTGCCAATCCTGCAGATCTTAACATAAACATTCATAAAGTTAAACACATAAGAAATGGCGGAATTCTCGTTGGTTGTGAGAACAAAGAAGATACCGCAAAGATCATGGATGCAGCCGAAAGTAGTCTATCGGAGAAATATGATGTTCATATGCTGAAGACTCCTCAGCCTATGCTTCGCCTGGTTGGTTTCAATCAAAACTATGACGATATTTCTCTACTTCACTTCCTTGTAAAGCAGAATCCATCGATATTCAATGAAGACTCGGTATGCAAAGTTGTTGGAATTGCCCCTACTAAGAAGAAACCGGACATATTTCAGGCTACGCTTCAGTTAGATGTACTAACTTATAATAAGGCCTTAGGAGAGGGTCAAATGCTTGTTGGCTTTGACCCATGTAAAATCTTTGATCATGTAAATGTTCCTCGTTGTTTTAGATGTAATAGTTACTTTCATTCTAGCAGCTCTTGCAAAAGTAGAATGACTTGCCCAATCTGCTCCAAAAACCATGCGCTTAAAGATTGTCCTACGGGTAGCCCAAGAAAATGTATTAACTGTGTGAATTTAAATATGTCTCTGAAATTAAATGTTGAAATAGATCATGCTGTATGGAATCACAATAACTGTACTGCTTATAAACGTGCATGTGACAAAATGAAATCCGATGTCTTTGGTGTATCTCCTACTGCAGTGTAGCAATTAATGGACAGCATATCTCCGTCGGATTCGTTGTATGAATTTTTAATCTATTACCAAAATTCCCGCGGACTCAATACTAAAACAAGGCAATTATTCAATAACAGTTGCTCAAGTGACTATTCCTGTATTGCACTGACTGAGACGTGGCTGGATGACTCGGTTTTTAGCGCTGAACTATTCGATCTTAAAAAATATAGTGTATTTCATTGTTATAGAGACTTTGTGACTACTGGTAGGTCCAGAGGGGGGGGTGTGGCTCTTGCTGTGGATGTTCACCTATCACCTGTCGATCTAAAACTAAAGGATGAGCCGCTGCTAAATGACTTTAAATTGATTGACTTTTTGGCTGTCAAAATTACGGCTAATTTTTGTAGCTTCAATATCTTTGTTATCTATATTCCACCTGATATTGGTGCTGAAGTGTTTTCAATGTTTTTTGAAAACCTATCGTTAATAAGGAGTTTAGGTGAGCGACGCACAGTGTTTATTGGAGATTTCAACATCCCAGAATATGCTGAAAATCAAGTGTCTAACCGCTTTTCTAATCGCACATCGGTGATCTCAAACTTTTGTAATTTCTTCGGTTTAATTCAACATAATCTTATTCTTAACAGCAAGAACAGACTACTTGATTTGGTGTTGGATAACATGAACTGCCTTGTTCAAAATGCCCGTGACCCTCTTTTAAATATCGATATCCATCATCCCCCACTTGACGTTAGCTTCAACGTTCGCAATAGAGATAAACCTATGAAAAATCCTTCCAGTTTCTACAACTTTAAAAGGGGTAATTATCAATCGCTGTATGCCTCCCTCGCAGAAGTTGACTGGACAGTACTTGACAGTATAAATGACATCGATTCTGCCTTTTCTCAATTCTATGAAATTATTTATACATTACTTGATCAGCATGTACCTAAAGTCAAAATCAACAACCGCACATACCCGCCGTGGTTTTCCATTGAAATTATCAAGAGTATAAGGCAAAAGCATATCTACTGGAAAAAATGGAAAAGGCATAATGTATGGGATGATTACTCTAAATTCTCGCGGCTTAGGGAAAAAATCAAGCGGGACATTGAGCTGAGTCATGAGAACTATTGTGTAACAGTGGAGAGTAAAATAAAATCTACTGCTGGTGGTTTCTGGAAGTATGTCAAGGGACAAAGAATCACGTCAGGCCTCCCAACAACTATGGAATATAAAAATGTCACATACGACACACCATTAGAAGTCGCTAATGCGTTTGCTTGCTTTTTTCAGGACTCTTTTTCAAACGTTACTATCAATACAACTCACATGGCAAACGTTCCCTATTGCACCGACATACTGAATATTAATAGCTTCACACAAACCGATGTATACAAAGCTTTGAAAAAAATAAAACCGAAAAACACAGCAGGTCCTGACAAAATTCCTGCGTTTATTTTTAATGATGATTGTGCAAGCATTATCTCTCATCCACTGTGCAGGTTGTTTAACCTATGTATAAAGTTAAATACATTCCCGCAAATTCTAAAGGAAGCTAAAGTGGTGCCAGTATACAAAAAAAAATGATAAGCATATAATATCTAATTACAGACCCATTACCATAATAAATAACATATCAAAAGTATTTGAATTTTGCCTATATGAACCATTATATATGCACTTTAGTCATGTCCTAGTAAATCAACAGCATGGATTCGTAAAAAATCGCTCTACTGTTACTAATTTATTTACTGCGACCCAGGTGATTGCTGATGGCATTGATTCTGGACATCAAGTTGACATTGTATATACAGATTTTACAAAAGCATTTGATCAGATTAATCATGACATACTTCTTCATAAATTGCAGAATTTAAATATATCGCCCAATTTATTATCTCTCCTAAAGACATACCTTTTAAACAGAGTATGTCATGTTGAGTGCTCTGGGCAAAAATCTGACCAATTCTCCCCTACATCAGGAGTTCCTCAGGGCTCGGTTCTCGGGCCTCTGTTTTTTATCATTTTTATCAATGATATAGGTGAAGACCTCAATGTATCCTACCTCTTATATGCAGATGATCTCAAGCTTTACTCCACAGTTTGTGATTATTCAGATTGTATCAACTTGCAAGAAAATATCGAATGCTTGAACAGATGGTGTAAAGATAATTCCTTGACAATGAATGTCCAGAAGTGTAACGTTGTTAGTTATACACTGAAGCAAAATTCTTTATTATTCAATTATGAATTTAATAACAGTGTACTATCTAGAGTTGAAATTATGAAAGACCTTGGTCTTTACTTCGATTCAAAGCTATCTTTTTCTTTTCATATACATTTGTATATGAAAATAGTAATGAAATACAGTTTGTAGTGAATCCTATAAGGTGCTGGGATTTGTCATTCGTAACACCAGAGAATTTGCAAATCTTGAATCGCTATTTACACTTTTCAATGCATATGTACGATCTAAAGTAGAATACGCCTCACCTGTTTGGACCCCCCACCACACCACATACATATCTGAAATTGAGTCAATCCAGCGCCGCTTCTTGAAGTATGCTGCTTTCAAGCAGGATGGTGTATACCCTCATTTTGGCTATCCACATGAACTGTTACTTGAGCGCTTCTCTATAAAAAGTCTTGCGCAAAGAAGATTACAAAGTCAACAAATTTTGCTTTTTAAAATTGTTCATGGAAAAATTGACTGCCCGGCTATACTGCACCGACTTGACTTTCATTTTCCACGTGTCTTGTCCAGAAACTGCAACCTGTTCTACTTGCCGACTGCTAGAGTGAATGTTCAAAAATATTCTCCCTTATATAATATGTGTGACAACTATAACAATATAGTAAGTCCTCAGGTTGACATACTTACTTGTAAAATTTCATGTTTAAAAAGTTTGAGCTAGAATGTGTATGTTTTGTAATAATGTTTCTGTAACTATTGTTATTGTATTTTCCTACCCCATAAATGGGTTCGCCTGTTGGGTAGTGTATAAATAAAAAAAAAACTGATCTCCTTCAAACCATTTAAAATGATACTGGGTGTTTCCTTGTACCCAACCATTATTCTCTGGTTGATATGTTGTTCGAATTTTCTGGTGAGCATTGTTCCAAATGCTGATATGTAGTTTGCTCGCAGAAATTGCTGTAACAGCACGGTTTTACAGGGTGGCAGACTGCTATCATAAAAAAATCGCAATTTTTTACGGTCAAACGTTTCATTAACATCGGAGGTCGAATGCGTATTGATTGAAGCCAAGCAGGATCAACATCAATTATCTCACCAACATTGTATACCTCACATATAAACCGCCGTATAATGTCAAAAGTGTTGAAAGTGTTGTGGTGCTCATTATGTTTTTAAATAATTCGCTGTCACCGAATTTGATGAAAGTAACGGACTGGAGTAGCGGTGACGATACCTATCGACTATAATGATGGTAATGAATAAATAAAATCATTAAACATGTCTAGTAATAAACTTATAAACCCGTATTTTCTTTTTTTATATAATGGCTATGACTACAATTTAACTATTTTTTCATTGAATTTTTTAACACTATACATGAATAAACAATAACATTTTCATGAAATGTCAAATTTTGTATTAAAGTGAATTTAAAAAATAGAGTTCATGAACTTTCGAAACATTATTTATTAATTTATTTAGTTTATTTTTTAATCATTTATCAACCTGAAAATTGTATAAAATAAGGAAGGTCTGGCATTCACGGGCTCTTAGGCTGTCTCTAAAACAGAATAACAAAAAGGAAGGTAAACAGAAAATCAACATTGTTGGTTCTGAACTACTATCAATTTAAGAAAATAACAGAAATAATACATTGTATCGGACAAACTGGATCATCTCCCAACAGCATTTGAACGCAGCTATTGATAATTATTTGTGACCAAGGATTATTCGAACGTCAGAACTATAGCAACTGTAAGAAATGAAAATAAACAAGACCCAAGACATGTCCCAAAATAAAAAGAGTAGAAAAACTTGGAGAAAGAAAGCAGACTGTGTTGGAGACGGCGAAATATAGCTGAAGTTTATCAAATGTGAAACTTGAACCTATGTATAATAAAACTTGCAAATATTCGTATTTGATATACGCCAAAATTAAATCGTTTGAATTTAGAAATAATATTTTAAATGACTGACCAAATTGTTGCTTGCTTATAAGTTGTTATGCAATTTTTTTTCTCATTGACTTACTTTTTATTTACTTATTTTGTACAATTTTACATCGATTTTACTAGTATACTGATAAAACTTATTCTATTTAGGGTACCTAAAATCTTATTATTACTATCACGTTATGGGTGTACTTTGTTTTACAGAGTTAAAAGCAGAAGAATTTTTTATTTATTTTGTCATATTTCTTTATTAATGTTAATCTATACCTTTTCAACTTCAAATTGGAAATAATCAATTTCAATTTGGGAATAAACAACTTCAAATTGAGAATAGTCAACTTCAAATTGGGATTAATCAATTTCAAATTGGGAATAGACAACTTCAAATTGGGAATTGTCAATATCAAATTGAAAATAAACAATTTCAAATTGGGAATATTCAATATTAAATTGAAAATCAATAACTTCATGAAATAAAAACCCTTATCAACAAGAACAACTCAATTTGTTAACTAAAGTTTATAATATTAAGCAAAATTTCGACTGCCTGGTAAGGTTCAAAAAGACTTGGCCAGAAATCTTAGAAAGAAGACAAAAACCAAATCATTTATCGCAAACTAAAGTTAGCTTATAGAAATTAGAAAGTATAAGTAGTGCAAAATAACATAAATAACAAATTAACTGTAGCGAGTTGCCCCAGATTTATAGGAAATATCCAGAGATACATATACCAGAAATATTAAATGATAGACAAGGATTAAATATAAGTGTGGAACATATGGGACTTTTTTTTATTATTTGCACAACCAAAATACAGGCATTGCCGAAAATTGTACGAGAGTAAAGTACCCTTATTTGAAAAAATTCAGCAAAAGGTTATTAAGAAAAGTGGTTTAGAATTTAAAGCTATGCCTAAATACCAAAACACAGCCACCTAAGAACAACAAATTTTTTCATCAATAATTAATTTCCAGTTTCTTAATAAACAATTAAAATAAAAATTTTGCACCTTAAATGAGAATTTTTTAATATGCACATTATCATTACTAATGTTTTACCTTGTTCCGAAGAATTTATGCGAAATTTTAAAGTTTTGTTTAATATCGTTGCAAGAAACATGAAGTTTGTGATTCCCTAAAAAATTAAAAATCTAAGTAAATTTTACAAATATGCTTGAATTTGAACAAAGTTATGCGAAATTGATTTAATTTTGATTGATTTATGAAATTGTCTAGGGTGAATATTAAGACAAATTTTTTTTAGAAAATTATGAATGTTTTTAAAAAAAATTATTTTTTTCTTCTTAGGAGGCCATGTTTCGGTATTTAGGCTTTTAACTTTTAACTCTATATAGACAACTTTTCTCAATAACATTGTGCTAAATTTTCTGAAAAAAGGGTACCTACTTTACTCTTGTACAACTCTTGTATTTTTTAACCTACCCTGTACGCTGTTTGCAACCATTCTAAGTGCGCCTAGTATAATTATCAAACTTGTACCAACTTTCAGGAGTATTTGTATTTTCGTTGTGCCAATTAATAAAAAAAGTCCCATATGTTGCACACTTAAATGACTACACTGTATTGCAAAAATATGATATTTTAATTGTGTGTTTATTTAAGATATAAGTAATTAAAATATTGTTTAATATGAAGTTGTTGATTTTCAATTTAATATTGAGTATTCCCAATTTGAAATTGTTTATTCTCAGTTTGATATTGACTATTCCCAATTTGAAGTTGTCTATTCCCAATTTGAAATTGATTAATCCCAATTTGAAGTTGACTATTCTCAATTTGAAGTTGTTTAATCCCAATTTGATATTGATTATTCCCAATTTGAAGTTGAAAAGGTATGGACATACGCAACATATTCCTAAATCCCAACAGATCATCTTTTTTTTCTTCTAGGTTCCAAAAACACAACGCGCCTATGTACCATAAACATATTTCTTTTTCGCTTTTAATATTTGCTATATAATTAATTAGTTCTGTTATTTCTTTAAATGCATTTAGATCAAAATTATAAAATTTTAGAATATATAAATTTATAAATATTTTTAGAATCTTCGCACTCTTTAACTCTGTGTAAAATCGTGTCTATTGTATTACATTTTTCACATTTGTTGTCATTTGTTAAGTTGTGCCTATGTTTTTATAATCTCCAGATTTTGTTCCAATTAAAATTTTTATTTTTTATTTCAGTGTTAGGTTTTATTGTCTTAGCTTCTATCAGTTTTTTATAGATTATTTTTGTTGTTGTATCGTCTTCGTCTGCTATTTTATGTCACAAAATTTCCGTTGCAACTGTAACATAGTTGCTTGATGGCGCGTTAATAAAAAGTAAATACAGGGTGGCCCATCGAAAACAGTCCACCCTTAAAAATTCCGCGTGTGTTCATTTTTTCGAAAAAACGCTCGGACTCGTCGATTTTGTTTGGCAGGGGGGCACATTTTGAAGTTTATTGCATTGCTACATAACCAACCCCCTGCCCCCCCAATTATACATACCCCTTCGGTTTTTTAATGGCACCATACCACGTGTGATACGTCGTTGGAAAGGTCCTTCAGTTGGTTATACGGAGGTAAAAAGAAAAATAAACAGGATAAAAAATAAGAAAGTTAAAAACGAAAAAACATTTATTCTCTGGATTTAAAAATAAGTTTGAAAATAGCATTAATTAACTGTTAAAATTGTCCATCTTCTACCTCCATGCAGTGTCTATTCAAAATCACGCCATACACATTTGGGACAGCAAGTAATAGTACCGTGTTAAAGAAAAAACATCTGCATTATTATTTGTTCTTCGTTTTTCTAATGCATTATACAGTTTTAATTTCTTGCAAATTTATAATTTAATAATTTTAAGTTTTATTTTGTTTGCGAACCTACGAGTATATTAAACTTATTTCTTTGTTCCGAAGTTCGTGGACGTTGACACTTTTATATTTCATCAATTTCAAGTAAATGCTTCATTTCCTTCCTCTGTCAATTGGCTCTCGTGAAACTTTTTATGCCCTTCGATGGAGTTTGAAAAATTTTACCCCAAAGAGGGCACCTTTCATTTCCCATCTTATATTTTTCCAAGTTGTCAACACCAATAAAATTCTATTTAAATCGTACCAATTATTTAATATGGTGTTTTAAAACTCAACTATTCCTTGGGGGTTATATTCCGTTATATCCCGAGCCCTACAAATTTTACATATCAAGACTTTGTAAATTCGAGGGATGGATATACCTCTTTTGGGATTATTTTTTACCTTGTGAGCAAGTATATTATAAATAACTTGTTCTTATGAATCTATATATTTTCTTAAATATATCTGATAAAAATAGACGACGCGCGAGGTAAGCAAAGCCGTTTGACAAGTCTACTTGATTCTCTTCATAAAATTTCCCATATTATAAAATAATTTAAGACAGGGCACGATGAACCACCTTATTTTCAGAAAGTATGCCAAGACGCATTAGGGCTGTCTTGAATAATAATAGAGAAGCACACGAAGTACTAAATAAGAAATTAATAATTTTCTGAAATATCACATTTTTGCTGTCGTTTCCCAATCTTTAGTTTTTTCTTGTAAAATACATATTAAATTATACAGGGTGGCCCACCATGAACTGCATCGATCTATATATGGAAACCTAAAAGTAGGAAAATTCTGAAAATTTGGCACCTGCTCAACTAAAATATTTTGGTAAATCTGGCACTTCCGGTGATACCGGAAGTCGATATCAACTTTCTTATCTCAAATAGAACATCCTGTATATTGAAACTTGAAAAAGTTGTCTTTCAATCAGTTTGGTGGCGAAAAACCCAATTAAAAATTAAATGGATCTGTTTGCGCCACAAATAAATTTTAGAAAATATCCTGTATATTATTGCATTTTTGGATTCTAGGCATCATTTTGGAACAAAAACATGCAACATGTCCTATGTCTAAATCCAACCGTTTTTGAGATATTTGCGTTTTTCCGAAAAAAATTACAGGTGCAGACCTAAAGTCAACTAGCAATTTATACGAGGAAACCGCGAAATTTCAAAACGAATTTTTGGCATCGTGTAACAGAAGCCCTGACCTAGTGATCTCTGCTGAGAAATAAATCCGTTCTTATCAGGGTGTTCACCAAATATGATTAATAATTACATTAAAAATGTGTTTAAATCTCGAAATTTTCAATTTTTTTTTTAATGAGATCTTATTCACCTCTAACAACGATGACAACTTTGTGTATGGTTTCCTATACCTAAATGCAGTAATTTTCGCCCATAAAATTCGGGGTTTGCTTAACGCTTGGAAAATCATATTAGCCGTGGACGTTCAAAAGACAATAGCGGCTGAGGAAATGTCACTCGGTTTATAAATTATTGTCAGCAATAATGCCGGCGCGCTTAAATTACACAAACGAAGATTTTATATCGCACGTTCTTGATATTACTTTGTTGCATTCTCCGTAGATAATAAACAAATTTAAATAATCTTCGTTTGTGTAATTTAAGCGCGCCGGCATTATTGTTGACAATAATTTATAAACCAAGTGACATTTCCTCAGCCGCGATTGTCTTTTCAACGTCCGCGGCTAATATAATTTTCCAAGCGTTAAGCAAACCCCGCATTTTATGGGCGAAAAGTGGGTTTTTCGTAAATAAATCGAAAATTGCTGCATTTAGGTACAGGAAACCTTACACAAAGTTATCATCATTTTTAGTGGTGAATAAGATTGCATTAAAAAATTAGCTTTTCCGTTTGAAAATTTCGAGATTTAAGCACATTTTGAATGTAATTTTTATTCATATTTTGTGAACACCCTGTATAAGAACGGATTTATTTCTCAGCAGAGATCACTAGGTCAGGGCTTCTGTTACACGATGCCAAAAATTCGTTTCGAAATTTCACGGTTTCCTCGTATAAATTGCTAGTTGACTTTAGGTCTGCACCTGTAATTTTTTTCGGAAAAATTCAAATATCTCAAAAACGGTTGGATTTAGACATAGGACATGTTGCATGTTTTTGTTCCAAAATGATGCCTAGAATCCAAAAATGAAATAATATACAGGGTGTTGCAATTAGAGATAAGAAAAATGATATCCACTTCCGGTATAACCGGAAGTGCGAGATTCACCAAAATATTTTAGTTGAGCAGCGCCCATCGGCATTGGTAAGGTGCCAAATTTTCAGAATTTTCCTATTTTTAGTTTTCCATATATAGATCGATGCAGTTCATGGTGGGCCACCCTGTATTAACAAATGTATTGTGTGCCCTTAATTAGAAAAATAAAAAATCTCCAGTAATATCAGCGAATATTTGAAATATTGAAGCCTCACGTGGCGCGACACTTTGATCTCGATGACTCAAAGCGTTGGGTGAAGATTTAAAAAGAGAATCTACGCCCATGGAACCATGGAACAGCGTGCCGATTTAAAAACATCTCCGGAGCCCGCTGGCACCCTCTACATTCCGGACCAGAAATTAAAGCGGATCGATATCGAAAATCTTCTGGCATCTTCGCCGGAGCCATCTTGCGGCTAGCGGAAGTAACAATTATTCACAGTCGGTGTCGCTGACTCGAAAGCAAAGTCTAGAAAACAGCACACTGTTTTCTGGGGTATACTGGGATAGCTCGGTGGGAATTACAGATGGGACATTTCGAGTCTGGCAATATCTTGATTTTGACTTTTGACAGGGTTTTACTTGACATTAAGCCCTGGGAATTGGGCCTGGAGAAAGTGAAAGGTTAGAAAGCGATTTTGTGCGAATTTTGGAGCTAAAAGAATATTCTTGGGCAGTGACAGTAATCTGACAAGTTTATTTGTGATTTTTGAAGGCTAAACAATAAAGGTGGTAACCAAGGTAACGAGTTTGGACTGTGATTTTTGAGATTCATTACAATATTATTTGCCCCTTTCACTGCGCCCTTTCGCGACCAGAAATTTACTTGGGGAAAGGACCCGCCCAAATACACTTATTAAACAGGGATATCATTCCATCGTTTTCCCTTCAATAGAAATCGTATATTACATCAACCACACACGAGCAGAAAATACAGACACAAAATTTTATATTTCCAGCTCCATAGATGGTGTTTATTTTCAACGGGTACGTTGGGATCTATAGTAAACCCTAGAGCTGCGGGTGAGACTTCGAATTTTTTTTAGCCTCGAAACTCTTTTTACACATTGTGAAACTATTGACTAGTGGGTGGGGGACTATTATTATTGCCAAAACAAATAACATACAGTGTGTCCAACTTTAAAGCTGTACAAATCCGTAAAATCTTCATTTTTGGAGACAATCGCCCAAACTTTTTTTTGTTTGAAAGGCCTTCAAAAACCGCTTCTTTTGACCTTCCTGTCATTTTCAAAATGCAAATCCAGGGCCGGCTGCGATTTTTTTATACCCTCGATTTTCACGAAAACCATTTAGCGATTTTTTTATTTTAAATCTGACCCCACAGCATTAATCAGAACACCCAAAAACCCCTTTACACCAAATTTGAATAAAAAATATACAGGGAGTTCCAATCTGCAGGGTGTCAAAGTTGAGCAAAATAGGACTTAAAGGCACTGCCAAGTCAAGATTGCCATGGAATCCCCTCAAAACAGTTAAATAGTCAATAAGACCACTCAAGGTGTTGGTGTGCAAAGGTCCAATACAAAATATACAGATTGTTCTTATCTGTGCCATCTCAAATTACTGAATTTTTTCTACTTTATACGGGTCAAAAATCGAGTATATCAAAACCGCTCCACACACTATAAACAAACTAAATCTAAAAAATACAGAAGTCTGCCAGTCCGTAAGTCCATATCAGTTAAGATGGCTGGTGTGCCACAACAGGAAACACACAGAAAATGTATCATCTTAGACAGTGACTT
The DNA here is from genome assembly GCA_963920635.1 of Pseudeuparius sepicola. NCBI lineage: Eukaryota > Metazoa > Arthropoda > Insecta > Coleoptera > Anthribidae > Pseudeuparius > Pseudeuparius sepicola. The sequence continues at coordinate 90,233,024 of OY987299.1, forward strand.
TGTTGAGTAAGGTCCAATAATTTAAATTGTTTTTATTTGTTAGTTGGCATTTTGTAGAGAAATACATTACCTACTTTTGTGTTTATCAATATTTTTTCAATGATTCCACAGCACTCATGACCCATATAAAATTTCATAAAAATTCAGCATTTTGAGATGGCACAGATAAGAATACTCTGTATATTTTGTATTGGACCTTAGCACACCGATACCTTGAGTGGTCCTATTGACCATTGAACTGTTTTGAGAGGATTCCCTGGCACACTTGACTTGGCACATGCCTTTAAAATTCCTATTTTGCTCAAATTTGACACCCTGCAGAATAGAACTCCCTGTATATTTTTTATTCAAATTTGGTATATACGGGTTTTGGGGTGTTCTGATTAACGCTGTGGGGTCAGATTTTAAATAAAAAAATCGCTAAATGGTTTTCGAGAAAATTGGGGGTATAAAAAAATGGTAGCCGGCCCTGGATTTGCATTTTGAAAATAGCAGGAAGGTCAAAAGAAGCGGATTTTGAAGGCCTTTCAAACAAAAAAAGTTTAGGCGATTATCTCCAAAAATGAAGATTTTACGGATTTGTACAGTTTTAAAGTTGGACACCCTGTATAATAATTGTATATGCGTTAAAATGTTCTTACTTATATAATTTATTTATGTTGACAATATTTCTGGATTTGGTATTTAGGTATTTTTTTAATAAATGTGTTTTCTCATTTAACTATTTTATTTTATTCCTCTCTGTCAAAAAATGTTCAAAGGTAATTCTGAATGAAAATGGGTAATTGCTTTCTGGCGTGTTCAGTCAATACCTACTTAAAAAATCTCAATTCCTACATGTAGGTACATACATAGTCAACAGTTTAAAAAATCCTTATTTACCTACTTTTACTATTTTTGTTTATACAAATTTAGTTTCTTGGTCGTTTCGTCAATAATAAAACACAAATTTCTTGGGATAAAAAAATGCCTAATGTGTTTTTCTCAATTCTTGGGATTTAAAAATTATCGCAGTTGGGTGTGCATTTGGTTTTCAAAACAATTGACACATGCATTGGATGCAGTTTTCGAAGACCTATCCAACAAAAAAAAGCACGGAACGTGGTACGCACTATCTCGGTGAAGTTCGACGTCACAATATTTGAATTTTTTTAATTTTCGAAAATGCAAGATTCGCGATAACTTCGCAAAATGATCTGCGTCACACGGAATCAATTTTCCACTTGAATTTTTGCACAAAAAACAAAGCATGTTAAATGGTGCACAACACTTTCAACACTTTTCGATTGTTGGGATAAAGATAAAGCCTACTAGAGCAGCCTAGAGAACAGAATGAGAACGCAGCAAGCGTGGCGAGTGACGAAAACTGGTTTTCGGGCGTACAGTCACTTCAAGAGTTTTGACGCTCGAGGCTTCCCGAAAGTACAGTCACTCCAAAAGTCGGCCCGATCGCGCGCTACTTCATCCAACGGTGCCAGGAATTTGTGGCAAGCTGAGGTTCGGCACCGTTGGTTTTTCTTATTCCTTAGGTCCTTATTTACAACTTTTACTATAACTTTGTTCGTGGATAATGAAAAAGGTAGTTAACTCTGTTGAGCAACCCCATTTACCGCCACGGTGCCAGGGGTTGTGGCAGGGTGGGTCGTGGCATCGTATGTTTTTTTCATTGTACGCATTACATACAACATTCTAGCGTTGATTTCGTGCGTGGATGATGAAAAAGGTATATGTTGTTGAAAAACGGCCCTATTTTTAATTAAAAAACCATGTTTTCGTCAAGATTTCGGGTGGCACCGTTATCATTTCGTATACGGCTTATTACGACGAATCGATTACGTAATATTAGAACTGTGGATCTCTTCAAGGTAGAAAAAATTAGCGGGCTCTTGGACTATACTCGAATCCAAAAATCTAATTAATTATAAACGTAAAAAAACATGCACGATATCGAGAATATCGAAATCGAATTTTGCAAAAGAGGTTCCTTACACAAGTTTTGCGTATTGCTGGTATAGGTACTTATTGTAAACACTGTAAAAGTATCTATGTTTTGCATGAGTTTCATTTAATTTGATCAATTATTTATATTTTCAGACAGCATAAAATCCGCCTGAAAAAACATCTCAATTCGTCAATACGCTGTGGCCTAATGGTTAGTATAGGATCTGCAGTGCCGTAAAAAGCAAAATCGGTTGCAAACCTAATATTGTTACCACGTACTCTAATAATACGCACAAACACTTTCATGTTATCATATGAAACTCCACTTGCAATACCTAAACATATTTCTACGTTACTGGCTATAAACAAGCGTGATCACGTCTTGTGGTAAACATGTTATAAAAGAGCACGTGTAGGTGATTTCTGGTCTCGAATAAAATAACATGGATGTTCAATGTGATATACACGGTGTTTCATTAATAACACGAAATACGACAACAGTGGCCAAATTACACCCAAACACACTTCATTAGAATGTTGTTCCCATTATTATATAATGTATGTAAACGACATTATTTATTCTTTTTTCTGAATACACAACTAAAATTGGAAGACAATTTTAGACAAATCAAATAATATTTTGAATTTGTTTCACTCTATGTGAGTCCTTTGATATAAAGAGGGTTTTTTTAAAATAAATCTTATTTCTCACAACTCTTTTTATTTTTTATTTTATTGGGCGAACGGTTTCGTAATTATTAATAAAATTACATCATCAGGCCTAGAGCAATCATTGCGATCGTGTTATACAATAAACATACAGGATGATTTTTTTTAGGTATACCACCGCCATTTTCTCGCTTATTTTTCGCCCTACAAAAAAAGCGTAAGAAACAAAAATGTTGCAATTTTGGACAGCTAAGTAAAGAAATCGGCATCCATGACCAACTTGTCGCGCAATATTAAAAAAACCTCAAATTGAGCAAAACTATTAATGGCTGTGGAATATTTATTTTAAGAGACAGAGGAAAACTTTTATATTGACAATTGATGAAACTCAGAAGCTTTATTATCCATCCATCCACGTAGTTTCAGCAAATTACACAGGGTCTTCGGCTATCTTGAGGATATGAAATTTTTTTCGTTTATTTCTTATTAAACGATTTTCTCGCTTATTTTGGGCCGCACAGAAAATACGTAAGTAAACAAAATATGTCAATTTTGGTCAGCGAGGCGACTATAAAAAAGGAATGGGCCTACATGCCCAACTTTTTGCACTGTACTAAGAAAACTTAGAATCGACAAAAATTTGCATGGTCTCAAGAGAGACGAAGACCCTGTGTAATTTGCTGAAACTATCTGACTACGAGGATGGATAAAGCTTCTCAGTGCCATCAATTTTCAATATAAAGGTTTTCCTCTGTCTCTTAAAATAAACATTCCATGGCTATTACAATTTTGCTCAATTTGAGGTTTTTTTAATATTGCGCGACAAGTTGGAGATGGATGCCGATTTCTTTTGCAGCACCACTTAGCTGTCCAAAATTGCAACATTTTTGTTTCTTACTCTTTTTTGTAGGGCGCAAAATAAGCGAGAAAATCGCGGTGGTAGACCTAAATAAATCATCCTGTATAATACAACTAACGAACATTCACAAACAGATCTGAACTTTAAAAAAATGTTATTAAACATTATTTATGGTAGGTAGTGTCTGAAGGAGCAAATGAAGGATTTTAAAAATAATTAACTGCCGCCCAAGCAAAACAGTTTATTAAAATAATTAATATTTAAATAATATTTGATATTAATCTGATATTATCAGATATGTTATGGTTTATAATATAGAATATAAGCAAGAATAATAAAAATATATTACCACCTCTTAGGTATATATTTTATTTAAACGTACAATTTGGGGTTGTTAAAGTGAAGTATATAGTATTATAAGGTCAAATATACCAGTATATTAGGCTTTAATTGGCTTCATTTTTAAACTAAATTTAAATAGATTTTAAAAGTTATAAGAGTATATTTTGGGACAAAAATAGTGATAGTCGACCATATACAGTACTGTTACGGGACGGTGATCCCTCATCAGTATGGCTCACCCGACTATCAAGTGGTATAGACAAACGTGCCTAGACGATCAAGACCAGTGGCTTTGTCCCGCACCTTCGGGTGTGCTATCGTTATAATACTCCATGATCAATTGATTGCTTCGGTAATTAATTGATTCCTTATATAGTATATTTTAGGATTTAATATTCATTTTTATACATATAATTTTTTTAATATATTGTTTAGCTAAAGGGAAATTGAAAATAAAAGTAAATTTATTTTTTATTTTATAATATTTATTTTTAATATTTACTATAATAATAGTCCCAAATAGTATTACATTTTATATTAGAAAGCATTCTATTTATATTTAAAATTAGTAAACTTTTTACTCCGTGATGGTCCAAAGATACCATAGAATTAAATTGACTACAAATTGTTTAATTCAAAAGTCCTTTTATTATTAAATTTTCATTCTTGACGCCGTATTCTAAGTAGTTATTTGCAACATGAGGTTTCAGAATGCTTATAGGGGCACCAGTGTCAATGAAGTATTTGTTATTTGAGACTATACTTTTAATGTACATTATGTTGGTTGGTGAATGTAGAGCATGTATTCTTAAATATTATCTAATTGGGATTGGTTCACTGATAGATTTGGACTCGTTGAAATTTGTTCCGAGGCATTCCGAAGAAAATTTTGAGTTTCTGGTACAAAAGGGTGCGATTGTGATTCTGGATTAATTTTTTGTTGTCTGGGAGTTTGAGAGCTTATGTAATTTGTTTTAATATTGGGTCTGTTATTCGATAATCTTTGATAATTGGATTGAAAATTTTGACTTGATCTAGGAGGAATATTATTATTATTATTATTTTCCCCGGTTGGGAAGGCCTCTACTCCGACCTAAGATTTTACCTGCGTCCTTGGGCCACGCATCCTCGAAGGATAGGCGGCGCAGGGGCGCAGGCATCCCCGCCGCCAGACCGCGGTCTTGGTCTTTGAAAGCTTGTGTTTGATCTTTCGAGATTTGTATTTAGTCTTGGGAAATTATTTTGAGGGTTATAATCCGAGTTTTGAGAATTATTGTAACTTCTCTTTCGACATTCATTAATTAGATGGACATTTTTCTTGCGGTAGTTGGAAAATATTTGGGTATTTTGAGGATTTCTTGGATTTTTTGAATATTAAATGAATTTCTTTGAGATTTCTTTGATGTCCGAGATAATATAATTGTAATTTTCCTTTAATTCAGTTTGCCGTTTCTAAAATAGTAGAAGTGTTACTAGCTCTTATAATTTCATCAATTTTTGGTTTTAGTCCAGTAAGCAAAACGTTACGTGCCATTTCTTCAATTAACATTGCTTGAGCTTTTTCTGAGGGATTGTAGGATTTTGTTTGGTAGTTGCGGCTTGCATTTTGCAATTGAGATTGATAACTCAGTTACAGAAGTTTAGTGGAGTTTCGCTTGGCATTTGTTTAAACTCTTTGCAAATCTTGGATTTAGATCTCTTGGATCTCCAAAGTAAGTTTGAAGTAGATTAGATATATCATGCTATGAAGAAAAATTCACAATTTGAACTGCTCTTTAATTGGTTTTTGATTCGTATTGTTAGTAAAATTTTTATAATATTCTGCTCTACAAAGCTGTATGCCAATTGGTAAATCGTCGTTTGGTAGTGCAAATAATATATCATAAGAATATCGGCATGCATTTTAAAATCGTTCGACGATACCTACAATTTTTTGCACTTTTAGCAATAACTTTTCATAACGTTCTCCATTACAAAACTGCAGGCTAATCGGCACATTTTCATTTGGCAGCGCAAATTTATCTTAAAACATATTGGCTTCTATTTTAAAGTCTTTTGGATATAGCAAAAAAATTACAATTTAATGTGCTCACCTAAATTTGTTGTGCGCGCGGAAACTGCATGCCAATATGTTTTTTGTCATAAATTTTCGTTTGGACATGTTGGCATGCATTTTAAAATGGTTCTGAGACATCGATTGTTCAAACAAACGAAAAATCTTATTGCACACCCTTCTGCACGCGAACAGCGCCTAAAAATGAATCGGTAAGTAATTTTGTAATTTAAATTAACTTTTGACGACATGCACCAAAGTGGCATTGGCGTTTGTGTAGTTACCTACTTCTTCATAATTGGGAATTTAAAGTTAGGATTACTATATAATATACAGGGTTAACTATTAAAAAACTTTACCACGTGCGCTTAAGAATATTTTTAGATTTTAGAAAAAGGGTAAAAACCCCTATTTTCCCTGTAAATCTCCGCCTATAATTACGTCACCCAATATGGCTTATTTTCGCGGTGTTGTCGTTGTTTTAGGTTTTAGGAAGGATGAAAATACCTTTTTACTCAAACAAATCAAAGAAATACATAAATAACAATCGATTTGAATGTGTACAGCAGCAGCGCTGTTATATTTACCAGAGGTTTTCCCGGATTCGCCTTACCTTACTAATAAACAACAGTTTATTTTCAATTAAAAGCTCACCCAATGTCCGAGTCAATGTCCTTCCATATTGTGCAACGGCTGCTTAGGGATAGTCGACTTTCTGTATGCACTCACCCACCATGCATCCACAACTTTGGTGCAGTTGATTCCCTGGCTTGGATGTTCACTAATCGTGCCACCCCCTGGTCGTACACAGCACTCCGAAGCTCTTAGCGTCAAGTACCGGTGGCCTGGTCGGTCCGCCGTGGCAACACCTCTTGATTTCCTGTATCCGGGGCACAGGGCGTCTCCAAATTCTCCACAATTTTCCTTGTCCTGCCTCGGGCGAAGCTCGAGACTTCTCACTACACTCCAGCTTCGCTTTTTCACCGCCTTTTTAGTCCCAAAAACCACGGGACCCGCGAAAGCGAGCTGCTGCACGTGTACCGTTACTCCATTACTGTCCTCCCCTCTTGGCTCTCCCGCGCAAGTCACGACGCGAGGCGATGTTGACCAACCCGCAAACTGAAGTACAAGTATTACCATATTTGGCCACTTGCGCGCTTAATTCCGCGAACTTCCCCTATCGCCTAAATTAAATCAAAGGTTTCCCAGTGCGTTCACCTGAATTTCAACATCAGCACTACCCATACATCTTATTGGAATACTGTCGCTTAGAAATAACAATACAACTAATAACTAATTAAATGGGAAAGTTAGGGCCTGGCACACCAGACTTGAATCCAATGGATTTTTGTATTTGGACAGGAAATCGACAACGAGCAGCAGTTACGTGAACGAATTGAAGGTGCAGCTGATCAAATCCTGAATAATCATGGACTTTTTGCACGTATCCGGACTTCTTTAATTAATCGAGTGAATTTGTGCATCGACGTTAACGGCGGCCGCTTTGAACAGCTACTGTAGTGCTTTGCATATGTGTGCTAGGGCAGTTGTGTTTTTTGGTTACCCTTCGGGGTTTTCCTGGCTAATGGGATCCACCTCGTCGTGGTCGCCAGGTTGAGTACCTCGCTTCGAACAAAAGGAATGGCTGAGGGGAACCAAGAGGTTCCAAACAGATTTAGAAAATGTGAATGTTGTGTTGTGTAGTGCGGTGTGACTTTTAATGTAAAAAAGCAAGAAAACAGAAAATGGTGCAATATTCAATCCTGGAAATATCTGTAAGGTAAGTTTCATAGGCATTCTACATGTTCCTTAGAAAGTAATCGCTCCCAACAGGAAATCGAAATTTCGTGGTGAATCCTCGGATAAGTTGATAGACGTGGCAACGCTTGGGCTTAAGGCAAATTTTTGAAAATTTATTTTGGCAAGTCTAATTTTTCTTTATCTACCATAAAAATTTGTGTACTAAATGAATGATTGTGCGGGGGAGGAGGGGGCAATTACTATTATTTTGTCTTCGTTGCCATTTGCGGCTAGGGCCGACTTTTTCCCGATAGAACTAGGGTAGCATTCACTCAAGTACTACGGAAAACCCTAGAAAACCGTAGTAATCCCAGTGAGTGTAGGACAATAAGTAAATCACACTGATAAGCTATTAAGGAGCAATACCGTGAATCCACAATTTGTCCGCCTCGAACTATATTATCGTATAATTTTTGGCCTGTATTGTAGGTACTGATTTTACAAAAAATAAGGATTTCTGCCTCGATTAGATTGTTGAAACCCCGCAAAGTTGCACTCAACTGTGAAACCGCATCCCGCCATATGCAGGAACTATCTAACACCGTCGACGGTATTGAACTATCCCGGTCGCGCTTTAATCCCAAATATGCTACTTCCTGGGGTTGCTTCTTCATTGATCAGCCCAATCGGTTAACATTAGTGTCTAAGAAAGCGTCATGTACTTTATTGTAGGTTCAAATTTCACTCATGTGGAATTTAGTAGCCGAGGTCTCTAGCCGAGGCAAATAAACCACGAGTCATGAAAAAAACTTCAATGCTGAGGTATACACTGTGTCCCGGATAAGAATGAACAGCATGGGAATATTGCAAACGGTGAGAGATAGGGCAACGGTTAAATGGGGAAAAAGTTGCGCAATTTTGAGGTGAATAAAATGGCACAAACAGATTTTTAATATCTTTTTTCGTTTTTGAGTTATTTTGAAAAAAGTAAAATTTTGCGTTTTCGATTTTATTTTTTTCTGAAGTTGCTATCACAGATAGAGAAAAAAGAAAAGCACTTTCTTACGGCACTTTTTAACGGGCCTTAAGATGGCGTTTTTAGATTTGTTCTACAACGTTTCGTTTTTGAGAAACCATATTCAACTTATTTTTTTTAAATACGGACCTGGATTTTTTTTTACAGATTTTGTAAGCACTTTTCATTGCAAATACCATGATGTATGACAATAAATATTTTTAAAATGTTTTGAGACAATTATACTGAAAATTCCTTTTTTCCATGATTTTTTTTTCTAATGCGGCCCTGTATTTAATAATAAGAAGTCTAAATATTAATCAGTATTGGCAACAATTTAACTTACTACTTATCTTTCAATTGGAGAACTAAAAAAAGGACAGCACATACGATAATAAAAAATAAATAAAAATCCTCCACCTAGAAGGCTTTGAAACAACGAAACCAATCCCTTGTCATTTGTCACAACTCCCACTGTATCATTTAGTTAATAATTTGTTTCATTACAAATGGAGGGTGCTTTTTCAAATGACGACAAATTTAACATGTCAGCATATTATATCTTGTGTCACAGAAATAGTGTAGAGGCCGAACGAATGTATTTTTGCAATTAATAAATGGCAAAAGTTATTGATTACGTTGGCTTAAAGCCTTCAGTCAACGCTTAAAGCTTTCTTCTCGCAATTAGGAAAAGCGAAAACACAATGCGACACTGTTTGCTGTACAACAACAATAGAGGAAAACACTTTACCAGACGCAGGGCCGTAAAATTTAAAAATATTAAGTTCTCGAAGTAAAAATAAACTGTAAGTTAAATTGTTGTCAATACTGATTAATATTTAGACTCCTTATTATTAAATACAGGGCCGCATTAGACAAAAATGAATGGAAAAAAAATAAAGTTGAAGATGGTTTCTCAAAAACGAAACGTTGTAGAACAAATCTAAAAACGCCATCTTAAGGCCCGTTAAAAAGTGCCATAAGAAAGTGTTTTTCTTTTTTCTCTATCTGTGATAACAACTCCAGAAAAAAATAAAATCGAAAACGCAAAATTTTACTTTTTTCAAAATAACTCAAAAACGAAAAAAGATATTAAAAATCTGTTTGTGCCATTTTATTGACCTCAAAATTGCGCACCTTTTTCCCCATTTAACCGTTGCCCTATCTCTCACCGTTTGCAATATCCCCATGCTGTTCATTCTTATCCGGGACACAGTGTATAATAATATTATATTTTTTTGAAATCGGAAAAAATGTTTTGTTAGACAAAAAAATAATCACCCGTCCATGAACCGACTGCGCGCGGCGTTGCTTGACTTTGACGATCGCTCTACCTAGGTCAAGTATGACGAGACACGGCCAACATAAACTCCGAACGGCTGCCTGGTGTGCAGCCTCCATGAAAAATAGATTGATATTCAAACCTACCAAAATATTTATACTATAGGTAATAATTTCGCAATGTGTACTTAAAGTTAAATGGGCGTTTATTGGCCTGGTTTTGAATATTTGGTCACTTTTGACGGGCGATGGCTCTGCTTCTGATGTTTGATGTTTACATCTCTTATTGAGAAAATCGTACAATAATGGGCTACTTCAGTGCCGATTTCTGAGCTTTTAATGACGCTTTTGAGACAGTTCACTGCCGTTTTCAAGAAAATAGTTATTTATTTACCAAGGCACAAAAAGTTCAACTTTTTATGACTCATGTGGAATTTAATTGCCGAGGCCTCTGGCCGAGACAAATAAACCACATGAGCCATAAAAAGAACTTCAGTGCCGAGGTACATATTATAAATTTTTTTTTGAAATCGGAAAAAAATGTTTTATTAGGCAAATAAGAAGGAAAATAATAAGGGATCACCCGTCCATGAATCGACTAAGCGCGGCGTTGCTTGACTTTGACGATCGCTCTACCTAGGTCAAGTAAGACAAAGACACGGCGGCTTCGAACAGAAAAACCAAACTGCTGCTTGTTGTGCAGCCTCCATAATAAATCTATTGATATTCAAACCTACTAAAATATTTATACTGATACATTGCGCTGCTATAGGTAACAATTTCGCAATGTGTACGAATATTTAAATGGGCCTTTATTGGCCGGGTTTTGAATATTTGATCACTTTTGACGGGCAATGGCTCCGCGTCTGATGTTTGATGTTTACATCTCGCCAAGGCTTACTTAGTGAAAAAATCGTACAATAATGGGTTACTTCAGTGCCGATTTCTGAGCTTTTAATGACGATTTCGGGACACTTCACTGCCGAATTCAAGAAAATATATTTTTTGTTGATATTTAAAAAAAAAATGCATCGTGGGTATTTGAACCTACGATAAAATAAATGATGTTTTCAGTGGTACGCGCCTTAACCCGTTGGGCTATTAGGCCAGTCGGTACGTCGTTCTTAATAGACCTAGGTGGAAATAAATGGGGACAAGCTGAAAATAGTTTACTATCTTTGTTTGGATGTGTTGGACACTATACTAAATTTGCACGGACTATCGATCCCGGATTTGGCCGCCATATTGGGAAATGTCATAAAAATTATATTTTTATGGATTTTTTAAAATAACTCGGAAGGTTTTCAAATAATCGAAAATCAAGCCAATTAAATTCTCTACAAAAAAGTTCATATTCACTGGTTTAGTAAATGAACAGGTCGCCGAAATACAGACCGTACTTAAAGAAATTAGTGTTTTTATTGTGCTCGTTTTCACACCACCTAGCGTTAAAGCACTCTGCGCGTTTTTTAAGTGGTTTCCCCTATAATAGGCCCAATCCACTTTCTTTCCGTTGCGAATGTTCTAATGTGTGTATTTACATAAAATGCTTTACTTACTTTACATTCGCTTTTTTTTAACGTACCTAATATTTTCTTCACCAAACTGTTCGGCTGGTTCTTGTTCATTGTGTATCTCTTTGACATTTTCATCGGTCACTAAGTCTTCTAATCGATAATCAATTTCTTCGTCATCCCCTGGATCTTCTATAATAGTTTCAGATTTTGAACACGTTCTCCCCTGGCACGAACCACACACTAGCGAACAATGTAATCCTGCTTTTCGGCAGTTTCAGGCTGCGTTGCAACCTTTCCTATATTTACAAGAAATCATCTTCAATAACTCTTGTAGCAGGAATCGGCATATAAGTTCATTGGACGACTGCTTCAACCCCAGTCAGTGGGTGAGTGCATGCGAGCTGCATTTTTGGTTGGAGGAAGAGATGCAAGATTAAATAAGCTCTTTGTTATGGATCGCGCAAAGAATAATTGGTGCCTATAGGTGTGTAGTGATGTGTCGTCGCTCTTTGTCCCACAAAGTGCTATATAAGAAATTGAATTCCTGCTTTCGTTATGCTTTTTGGAGTTGCATTTGGGTCTTCAAAACAGTAAATGGCGCTTTTCAAGCATGGCTTATTTCTTAAACCTTAAGGAACTTCATTTTATCGTGTGTGTAGATTGATGAAGTGGTGTAGCACCCACTAAATGCATGTAAAAACCAAATGTTTTCTTTCAGGGCCGGGTGCAGGTGTGATGCAGTAGGTGAATAGTGTATTTCCTGCTTTTCCCTTTCCTGGCTTTAAAAAGTATATTCTAGAAAAACAGGCGTTAGAAGATGCTGACACTATTAATTCATACAGCTCTTGATGTGCCAAACAAATTTGGATCAGTGGTGGTAGTAGATGAGGACATTCATTTACTCATTATACTTACTGGAATGTGTAGTAAATCTGAAAATAACATGATTTTTAAATGTTTTATTGGGCAATTCATAAGGGATCACACGTCCATGAACCAACTAAGCGCGGCGTTGCTTGACTTTGACGATCGCTATACCCAGTGGCGGCTCGTGAGTTAATGCACAGGGGAGGCTATGTTTTGAAAATAAAAGAGAACATACTCGTGGTAATTAAAAAAATAGGTGAGTTCCGAGTACCGAGGTGGGTACTTACTTCCGGCATGGGCTTTTTTATTTTTATTAGTAATTACGTATATTTGCACAAATAATATAAAAAGTGCATAAAACAATATTTCCCGTTCTTTTAAGAAGTTAATAACGTAAATATATCCATCATGTAAATATCTAAATATCATTGTCATTTGACAATGATTCGAAATGTTTATTTGCTCTCCAATTTCTTGGAGATAAACTTCATTTTGCACCGATTTTGATGTACCTACCCTTGAACACTGTGAATTTTATCAATGTCCTTTCATAATAGAATTTAGCTCGAATGTAAAATCGATTAATTCTAGAAAAATACCACGATGTTGAAAATAGAGAATCGTCGTGCCCTCGTAACGCTAGCTAATAATTCTAGTTTTCCACAAAATTGTGTGCAGTATGCAGTTTCACAGCCGACTCTAGGAGAAGCCCTGTGCAAATATGTGGCAACGCCGCAGAGGGAAGGTTCAACGGGTCTATGCCGTAGAGAGCAGTCTGCCCTTTGGCTTAGTTTATCTTTTCTAATAGATGTTCAACCCTTCTTTTAATTATAATTAAATACATTTGTGAACTTTGTTTCGATAATTGGGTACCTAAGTAAGTAGGTTTGTTTTACAGACAATAAAAGCAGTAACAAGTAACAAAATATACACAGAAGTATAAGAATTTATAATAAGTACGATTCCTGGTGTGGATAGGTACATTTTCGACAAGTAATATGGTAAATTTGGGCAAATAGAGGGGACTACATTTTGTTGTAAGTCGAATTTCTGTGCGAATTTTTCGCAAAGTGCGCCATCAGGCAAATGATCTACCTATGTTCCCTTATGGTTAAATTTTCATCAAAATACAAACAAGCAAACAGATAACAGCATGTTGTGAAGGAGAGTAATCTCTTCTGACTGAAATGGCAGTTAGGGTCAATTTCATAATACATTCAACTAAATTATCTTTTGACTTTAACATTAGGTAAAGAAACTTTTGCAACAATACTAAACAATGGTTGGATTATTGGTAGAAAGCTCCTTTAATTTTAAAGGGTATTTTAGTTTGCCTATGCAATTGGCCCTTAATCGTTTTATTATTTAATTTTCGTCCTTGGGAAAGCCCAAAATGAATACAAGTTGACCGCTTGTGGTCAAGCAAATAAAACCTAGCCACTTAGTTATTATTACGATTTTACTTACAGCCAGCTATATAGCTAAGTTCTAGCTTCCCTCGACGGTTCTAGGCATCTTGAGGCTTGAAATTGTAAAGGAACGATTCTTTACTTCGAACTTTTATAAATTTTTGCACAAACAAAACAAATTTATAAAAAATCTGTCGCCTGCACTTCGGGCTGTCTGTTTCCACCCAGGGACACACTGCCTCGTCGTAGTAATTTGGTGACGAAGCACTACCCGCACTACACAAATTTAATTCTGGTAAATTTCTTGTAAAATGAACTGACAGGCAGTGTCAGTCACGCGACGTGGACCCGCATCCCTTGTTGCCAGTTTTCTCTACTTCAGGGCTTCTCCTAGAGTCGGCTGTGGCAGTTTATTATTATATACTTATATACTTATATTTTTTTATCCACGGCTTCGTTACCTTTAATAATGTTTTGCCGGTACGGGGAATCTAGCTGAGCGGCAATACTAACCTTGCTTTAAAAATGCTAGTTCTGTAGAACAATTAATGTGCCGAACAAAAAGCTCGTGTTTTTTTTTATTTTTTTCATATATATGTTTTAAATCTTTGAATCCTATTCTAACCCATGCCTTATCCACTCCTTTATAAAACAGTAAACAGGAAAAAAATAGTGCAATTAATATGTCGCATCCGCATATCCACTTGTTCTTGTTTTACATATTTCTAGAAGAAGTGTCGCGTAAAATTGCCGCTTGCATTTATATCTGCTTGAGATAATTGTAAACCTGGAGTTAGTCTCCCAAGAGTTTTTATTTATTTTTTATTTAACTTTTTCTGTCAATGAGAGTCCTAAAAAACTACCTTTCAAAATATCCTGCACACTATTTTTCATTCCGTTTATTTATTATCAGTAGAACACTACACAATGCGAGAACGCGAGGCACCGGTCAGAGGACGAATCACGCGGGAACAGACAGACCAGACTCAAGGCGGAACTAAAAAGCAAAAGCCTTCAGTTCGGTGCGAGAACCAATCGAGCCTCTCCATGACCCTCTCGCGCCCCGTCGTGTCTCCCCCTTTTGCCGCCTAACCAGTTGATAGCCGTATTCTCGTACTTCCCGTTGCGCTATTTCTCTTTGAACAAAGACAACAGACTACGAGCCGGGCACCGTTGCCAAATGTATCAGAATCGTCTCTATTCTCAATTTAAATTTAATGAGGAGTATCGTATGATTGACAAACTTTTCGTCAATAGCGATAGGAGTAGGGAGAGATATAAGGCAGCTAATTTCCCACTAAGATGCATTCCAAACATGATATGCTGGGAGTATCCGAGCACTGCTGCGAAGTGTCTGGTTAAATTGCTAGATTGCCCGAACTTGAACTGTACGTTAACGATTGTGTGCGGGTGTACTTTCTACTTTGAAGGGGGCTGTAGCCCCACAGTCCCTATATGGACGAGCCGCCACTGGCTCTGCCTCAAGTATGACGAGGCACGGCTCTTCCCAACTGGTACTCCAAACTGCTGCCTATTGTGCAGCCTTCATGAAAAATAGATTGGTATTCAATACTGCTGAAATATGTATTTATACTGAAAGATTGCACTGCTATAGGTAACAAAATTTCGCAATGTGTACAAAAATGAAATGGGCCTTTATTGACCGGGTTTTGAATATTTGGTCACTTTTGACGGGCGCCTGACGTTTGATGTTTACATCTCGCCAAGGCCTACTTATTGAAAAATCGTACTATAATAGGCTACTTCAGTGCCGATTTCTGAGCTTTTAATGACGATTTTGAGACGCTTTACTGCCGATATCAAGAAGAGCATATTATTTGCAACGGCAAGAAAGTGGATTAGGCCTATAGGGGAAACTACTTAAAAAACGTGCCGAATGCTCTACCTGTAGGTGGTGTGGAAACCAGCACAATAAAAACACTAATTTCTTAAATTACGGTATACTAGAAAATGTATGTTCTGTTCTTAAGCGTCTGTATCTCTCCAACCTGTTCAATTACTAAACCAGTTCATATGACATTTTTTGTACCGAAACCGAATTATTTAAAACAAAAATCCATAAAAATATCATTTTTATGTGATATTTTCCAATATTGCGGCGAAATCCGGGATCGATAGACAGTGCAAATTTAATTTAGTGTTCAACACATCCAAACAAAGATAATAAACAGTATTGTATAGCTTGCCACCATTTATTTCCACCTAAAACCCCTTGTCGACTGGCCTATATATTTAATTTTTTATGAATATTCTCATGACCTTGAGTTTGAAATAATTAGTAGTTTTTAAATAATAAAAAAATTTGCCGTCCACTCGGAAAGGGCCTTTTTGGTATTTGGCTCAGGGGAGTTTTCTGAACAGATTGTATACAGTGTGGTCATTTAAGTGTGCAACATGGGAACTTTTTTATTAATTGCACAACCAAAATGCAGATATTGCCGAAAGTAGATGCATGTTCAATAATCATAATATGTGCACTTAGAATGGTTGCAAGTTAAACAGCATACAGGGTAGGTAAAAAAATATAAAAAATTCACAGAAGTAAAGTACCCTTATTTCAAAGAATTCGGCAAAAGGTTATTAAGCAAAATTGTTTAGAATTAAAAGCTATGCCTAAATACTAAAACATAGCCCCCTAAGAATAAAGTTTTTTCGTCAATTATTTTCCACAGTTCTTAATAAATATTTAAAATAAAAATGTTGCACCTTAAATGAGAGTTTTTTAATATACACATTGTCATTACTAATGTTTTACCTTGTTCAGAAGAATTTTTGCGAAATTTTAAAGTTTTGTTTAATATCGTTGCAACAAACATGAAGTTTGCGATTCCCGAAAAAATATAAATCTAAGTTAATTTTACAAATATGCTTGAATTTGAATGCGAAATTGATTAAATTTTGATTGATTTATGAAATTGTTTAGGGTGAATATTAAAACATTTTTTTTAGGAAATTATTACTGTTTTTTCTTAGGAGGCCATGTTTTGACATTTAGGTATATCTTTTAATTTTCTAGACAACTTTTTTTATTAACATTTTGCTGAATTTTCTGACATAAGGGTACTTTACTCTTGTACAATTTTTATATTTTTGTATCTACCCTGAATGCTGTTTGAATTGCTACCATTCTAAGTGCGCCTAATATGATTATCGAACATCTACCAACTTTCGGGAATATTTGTATTTTTGTTGTGCAATTAATAAAAAAAATCTCATATTATGTTGCACATTTAAATGACCACACTGTATATCATCGGCCTCGGAATTATTTCTATTTACGCATATTTTTCGGCTAAGCTATCTAACATTGACATGATTTTATTACTTAGGTTTTTTTGTAGTTAAATGCATAAAATATCGACCTACTAAATACTTATACTATTATGTGACAAAAAGCGGGGTAATGTAGCGACTTCCTTTGAAAAGGTTATATCGGTGCTATAACCAGAGGCAAGAACTTGTTACGTTCGGTATTGTAGTCGATATTTTATCCAAGACTGCCATAACTAGTGTACGATTATGTAATCTCTAGATTTTCTTTCTTCCCGGGGGCGATTTGACGAATAATAAAAAAGGGTTGGAAAAGTCGTTTTCAATGTGTAATGAATGTCTAAAAATTAAAAGAAGTTTCGTAAAGGTGAAAGGATGCACATTACATTAACCGATTTTGAACGAAAAGAGAAGGATCCACATGGATTCACTAAGCTTGTAGAAAGCAAAGAATGTAATTAGGTATTAATAATAACCTGTACTTTCCGATAAATTGAAAAGAGAAAGATTGAGGAATCGCGAAGATTGTGGAAGCGAGTGCTGGCTAAATTATCCACATCGGATAGAGGCCATTAAAGGAAAAACAACAACAAAACGTGGCACAGTAAGCGAGCTCTATCGCGGAAGCTGTTTTTTGTTATTCCTAGAATACAACCTCTGAATATTGTATGGCCTAAGGCAGTTCTTCGTTATGCTATTTTTCTATTGAAATTCGCTGTTGGAAGTATATCGCGATTTATATGCAATAAGCTTTCAAATATAATATTACAAGTAGGTAGGTAACTTCAATTTATGGTTTTCAGTACTAAAATTAAACCAGGTTAAAAAATAATATTAAAATGGACCTTTTCAATAAATTTGGAGAACCACACATTTGGATTCTACATTCTTTTTGACATAATATTATATTATGTTAGGTATTTTTCCGATTTTTCAAACTATAATTTTGTCAGAAAAAATTCTGAATTTCTAATTTCCCGCACAAATTACGCCACGGATTTCTGAAGTGCCCTATGCGTAGAATTTAAGTGGGTAGTAATTATCAGATCAGTTATGCCAACTGATGATATGTAAATCGATAAAATAAAGGTCCGTACCCAATATTATTAAAAAAACATATTTTGAATGATATAACAGTAGGTAAAATAGGTACTAAATAAAACAGATACTTTCCTGTGGGCATAGATAAATTATTTCAAGAGATAAATCAGTCTAACACTGACTGGTGGGATTTCCAATACATTCGACTACTTACCTGATGCATTTCGTTCTCGGCTACAAGACAATATAAATTCATTAGCAGCCTAATGATTTTATGTGGTTCCTTCAGATTAGATAGATTATCGTAACTTAAGTGCATTTTAGCATTTACCCAGGTAATACCATTATAAAATACAATTATTAAATTAATTTGTGTGCTCTGGGCTTTCTAGAAGGACCAGGTTGTCTTGGTGCTACATATCAGAATCCTTTGAGAGAGTCGAAAAGTAGGAATGGCTCACCTTTTGCTGTTCTAAAAGTAACAGGTAGACCAATATCCTCTGAACTTTTCGGCTGTGTGGGCTCCATATTTTTCTTTCACCCTTTCCCTTCTCATCGTTCGTTATAAGCTACTCGATAACTACTCTCTAAGATTACATCTATATCAACTATACTGGATTACACAATTTCTTATCCTTTAGGTACAATATTCCTACTTCTCTATGATTACATATTTATATTTACGACTTGTTAATACCTTTAGATTATTTTGGTTCATATACGTGTCAAAAACTTATCTCTAAACCTCTTATGCTATAAACCATACGACACACGCGTTTCTCTTTTAGCGACACTCACTATTTTTGAGTTCTTTTTGCCCCTTCCCGACTCCTTTTTCAAGAAATCTCGACGATTCCCGAATCCTTTTTCAAGAAGTCTCGTCCCATTGCAGTGCCGATTGTTGCTTCATTACCATTCATCATCATTTACTTATGATGGTACTGGTGTGGTGGCTCCCATTGTTTGTTGGTGCTGCCCATCCATATCCTCTGGGGCTGTACTACAGCGGCGCGTTGCTGTCGCCTACGCTGCCTCTAGGCGACGGCGACCCTGACCATGCCTGACGTCATCCCATTTCCATTTTTCGACTACCTGTACGGGCTGGAAAGGTACTTTATTGCGATCCTACGCCTCCCCGACGCATACCCTTTATTTTTTCAGCACTACTTTGATTAAACTAACCAATTTTTTTCTACTTTGATTTCTGTTTTGTAAGTTGTCTATTTTGTTGTCCGAGCATTTTCGTTTAATTTATTCTTAAAACGTAACTTCTGCTGCATCCGCGGGGTGGTTGTGGTATGTCTCTTTGCAAACTTCGTCAAGGCTTGTAATCTCGCGAGATTTACATTTCCTAACCAATAAAAACGCGCATTTCCAATATACAATTTCACCAATGGCTTAGTCTCTATAAGGAGTAGAAAACTGTTTAAAAATATTTTTTAGGAACTCTAGAACCATCCTTGCAAAAGAATAGATATTAGTGGCCTTTGCTAAGGGAAAAAGCAAAAACAAAATATCATAATAATTATTGTTGCTATGTAATATTACAAGTGCCAGAAATTTTATCGAGAATTTTTTCGAAAGCGCTATTTTGCCTAGATCACGAGTATAAATTGGTCTTTTATTTTCTGATAAAATCCCGAGAGCGAAGGTCGAGGCATTTTATCTCTGAAAATAAAAGCCCAATTTGTACGAGTGGTTTTGCTAATGGGCAAAATAGTGCTTGAGAATAAAATTATTTAGAAATATTTCCGGTACGAGTGGTATTTGTCTAGATTATTTCACGAATACGCTTTAATAATTTCTGTATTGATTTTTTCTATGTTTACATTTCCAAAACGACGCATTTCGAACGAGTTTATTGACAGCTTCGACTGTAGCGTTCGAGTAAACAAACATGACGCTTGGATATCCAAGGCAAATGCGATTATACCTACACCCTGTTGGCGTTGGTTTATTTTCTGAATGTGTCATAAATTTAAACGGAGACGGAGGTCTAATAACAACAAGAATTTAGCAGTGTAAAAGTTATATAAATTCATTGATACAATGCTTAATAATACCGAAACATAATTTATAAGCTGCAAAATTTAGAACAGTGTGAAACACACAAACTTTAAGAAGTACGTGTTTGTATCCAACAGATTCGCGGTTGCTTAGCAACGAAGTGATAGTTGCACAAGTGGTATTACCGCGATAATTTGCACAAGTGCAATTATCGCTAGCAGAGGCATATGATTGGTTGGATTTTTATGGAAGGAGCTACCTTATTGGATGCAAGCAGTATGAGGGAAATAATCGTATTAACAAAGCTGTCCAAATTACCTACAGATTTAGCAATGCTTGTAGGTTGTAGGTTAGCGCCCAACCCGCGATATGTACTTGACAGTAGTGACAGCTACATACAATTAGAGAAGGAAGAATGGAAACTGTTCGTTAAAATAAACAGTTCGGCGACCCATTTCCAGTGGGCTCTGATGTAAGTCTCGTTATTTCATTTGCTGTAAGAAATGTGACACTTTCGGTGCTTTTTATGTAAGACGCCACCACGAACATATCCACTAGTGGTAAATTGTCAGACCGTCCTTTAAAAAACCGGCGTCAATCACTTTGAAAGATTTCTTTCCTGCTCCTGCCTCCATAAGCACACTTTAGTTTTGTACTTGCCAGCACGCCCAAAAGCTTAATTTGACTTAAATGTTCGATGTGCCCTTTTATTTTGGTTGCTAGCTGCGAAACTGGTTGGCTAGGTACAAAAAGCATTGCTTAACAACCCTTTCGCATCAAGGAGAATCTATCTATAATCTGTGGCAAGGACCTTAAAACCATTAATAAAATATATGTTATAATGTACCAACGTAAAACTTGCCTCAATGTTAAAACGATCATTTTAAAAAAATGGTTTTGACTATAAAGAACAAGAAGAACCCCGTAAAAGTCCAAATTTAGCAAGCACTGATCATCATTTTTAGTAATAATTTTTGATAATAAGTGGTTATTATGAAGATTATTACTAACAATCTACTCCATAGTGTATTATTTAAATTCAAAGTACCTACCTACTTAATATGAAATTGTCGGTAACAGGAAAATGTAATACATTGCTCGATGCGTAAGCTTTTTTGGGCCTTAGAGATAGTTTAATTATATACTAATTTCGTCCGCTAAAAACTAGGAAAAAATAAAATGATAAACATTTTCATTCTCCTATTTCCAGCCTTTCCCCTGAAGTGATTTAGTCAAAAAGCAATTCCAACCGTCCTGCTGTAGGAAACACATATACCAAATTTGAAGCAGATATATTCATCCATGTGAAAGTTATGAGACAACACAACATTTTTTTGTGGTAACTTTGGTTTTCAACATTTTAGAACATGGTTTTTTAGAACAATTTAAACTGATTTAGCGAATAAGAATTTTTTTATGGTTCTCTGGTTCTTACAGATACATCCTGCGTCACTGGTGCTGCTCGAGCCAAGCTTTCGTCCACAATTACATAAGACAACCTCATGAGACAAAAGCTTGGCTCAAACAGCACCAGTGACGCAGGATGTATCCGAAAGAACCAGAAAAGCATCACATTCGGCCTGCAGAAGTCTCCAATCAAGCGATTTGCCAAACAATACATCCACTCACATAGTGATATGGAAGTAAAACATTTATTCTTCATAATTGCATCGTATAGAAGGTACAAAGTTCATGTGGCTCCCTCAAAAAAGGTCCCACGGGGTGGGAGATGGGCACACAGATCCAAGATTGCCTAGAAACGATAAAGTGAAATCGTATCCAAAAATACTTATTAAATAATAATAATAATTTTCAAACTCACAATACTCAAAACTAAGAGTACCCCAAAAGCAACCAAATGCTTCTGCGGGGAAGGGGTGGCAATTACTATTATTTTGCATCCGTTGAGAGTTGCGGCTAGGGCCGACTTTTCCCGATAGAACTAGGATAGCATTCGCGCAAGTAGGTACGGGCAAACCATAGAAAACCGTAGTAATCCCTGTGAGTATAGGACAATTATTAGTAAATCACACAAATAAAGCTAGTAAGGAGCAATGCCAAAATCTACATTTTGCCCAGCATTCTTGGCCATAAGTGGTGTTTTTCTATAAAGACATTAATGCATGTGCTCCGCCTCCGATACGAATAATGGTAGATCGACGACAGAAAGACAAGCAGTCCAAATAGATTGCAACGCTAGGAACGTCACCCTACTTATTAAATGCAACATACCTTTTTACGGCTAAGTTTTCTAATAGTTTTTCACAAGCTGGGGTTGGGACTCTCAGTTTCTTAATATGTTCTTTATTCTAATTTATTTTATAATAATGTAGATTGAAATGCAGATAACCTCTACTTTTGACCTGGTGGTATAAGCGGAGGCTACCAAAGCGAGAAGGGTGCTAGAGCGAGCGTGCTTCACACCTGAAACGAAATTTATACCTTCATTTACAATTCTGCGACAATTAAGCAGAAATTTAAGGTAACATAACCTATATCGACAGAAACAGGTTCAAAATCTATGTGCTTTAAACGGCAAAAGCATATCTAGAAATAACTAAATTTAATGGTTTTTCATTTTCAACGCTCGATCTTTGAGATTAAATTAAAGACATTGTGTAGGCAATATCTCCATACGTTTATTTTTAGTTTGAAGCCTATACGATCACGTTTTGTTTTAAAAATTACCCCGGTTCTTCTTGATGATTCGAATCCTGAAGATCCAGTTTTCGATAAAATAGTCGAGATTTCGATAACATGAACCGGTCAGCAAGATCCTGTGCTTGACCGAAAACCGATTTTTTTTTGTGGGGCTATGTGAAAGCTATTGTATCTGTACCGACAAATCACAGACGATTGCTGCCCTAAATGACAACATAACTCTCGTCATTGGTGAATCTGAGCCCCATTTCTACGACAATGTTATCGAAAACTGGATCTCCAGGATCGGGAATCACCAAGAAGAACCGCAGTAATTTTTAAAACAGAATGCCGCCATCGTCATACAGGTTTCACAATAAAAATAAAAGTATGGAGATAATCACCTACACATTTTTTAAAATTTAATTCCAACTTTTCTGGAACAGCGTTATCGAAAACTGGATCTTCAGCACTCAAGCCATCAAGAAGAACCGGGGTATTTTCTAAATCAAAATATGATCATAATATAGGCTTCAATAAATAAAACTAAAAGTAAGGAGATTTTCAAAATAAAGCGCTGTACATGAAAAACCCTTTGTTCAAGCTGATTATTTTAGTTGATGGCCATGTAAGAAACAAGAAAAATTTGACAGTGTCAACTGTCAACCAAAAAGAATTATTATTGTTGTTGTGCCAAGAAAAACAGGTCTGAAAGAAATACAGTGCTAAATTTGTAGGTAATCGATTTGTTTTGTAAATACGCGTAAAGAGTTTAAATAGTGAATTAAAAACATTGTTTTTAATTATACTAAAACGCGTGAGCATAGTGGTCCTTACGGTGTGGATTTGAAACCAGGGACTGTAAATTTTTGCAATTTGGACGTTGTGGACTTGAGTGACGTGTTGGATTTTTGGGTTTTTCGCCATCATAGCACGACCATTTGGATTGGGAGGATTGTTTCTGTCCTTGTATTGCTCTTCACTGGATGTCTTTGAAGAACCATTTAGAAAAAAGATTTAAAAGAATTTCAAGCTACTGGTGCTAAGTTGATTAAGATAGATTTCGTGGCATATCTACCTAAAGCTGGTTTGGATTGCTGGTAACATTAGAATTTAGTAGTCGTTATTGGAAATTTAGTTCGTTTGTCGATTCTTGCTTATTATTTTGATTGGGCAAAATGGAGAACGAAGTAGAATTCAATAAGTTGGTTAAAAAAACGTGGAATTTTGATTTAGCAACTTTCTTAACAAAACAGAGATGATATTTTCAGAATTTGATGAAATTCAACACAACCTGAAATTGTTGGATGATGATCCATATAACCCATATAACCAACTTCTCGAGAGGGAAAATTTTGAAAAGTTCTTGCTAAATCTAGTTTAAGTTCTAGTTTAGGTTTGAAATTGCCCAGAAAATTCAACAGCAGTACCAAAAACTTTCACAAAGTTACCCTCAATTCCTAAATATGATAGGAATGCAGAGTCGTGGTTGGAATTTCGAGACACATTTTTGTCAGTGATACATAATAACAATGAACTAAAAGATATTGATAAATATCATTTTCTTCGTGGTGCTTTAATGGAGAAAGCATGAAAAGTACTTGTTGACCAAGAATTCTCTGCAGAGGCTTATAAAACAGCCTGGGAAGCAGTTTGTGATGAATACAATAATATTTCAACTTTGGTAAATAAAAATTTGAATTCGTTAGTTATAATTTGCCACAATTGTCAAAGGAGAATTGCTCTGATATTTGTGATTTGTTGCACGCTATGATAAAAATCATACGATTTCTCAATTCTTTAAATGTAAGAACAGAATGTTGGGTTGTAACTATTGTTATATTTTTAGTTAGTAAAAAATTTGATCCTGTCACAAAAATAGATTGGGGAGCTAGAAAAAATAAACTTTTACTAACTTTGGAGGAATTTAAAGATTTCCTAAATGAAAGAGCTACCATGTTAGAAGGTTTAGAGGGTCAGATAAGAATTAAAAAAAGTCTTTCATTTTGTGCAGAAATGTAATAGTTTTGTAAAGTTGAATGCTTATAAATAATAGGTACAAGAAAGCAAGAAAGCATAACTTATATTTGAGTTGTTTAAATTTGGTCCTGTTGGACAAGAGTGTCAACAAAATGGTTGCTCTATTACAATATGTTGTTGCAATTTGTTGATGTTGTCAATAACAATGGTGAATCTCAAAAAGAATCTCAAAAAGAAACTAGTGGTAATGTTGAAAATAGTAATGTTAGAGATAGCTGCGAAATCAGTTCCAGGAATCTGGCAAAGGATGGTAAGTCAAAACAGGTTTTGTCTGATCAAAATGTTATTCATGACTGTGATAGTGAAGGTTTGTTGTCAACAGCCATAGTTAGGGTTTTGGCCAGAAATGGTACATACCATGAGTGTCGAAATTTATTGGATCATGGCTCACAGATAAATTTAATTTCGGAAAAAAAAACGGCGAAAATATTAAATTTAGAATTTTCTGAAACAGGTTCGTTGATAGGCTCTGTCAACCAGTGTATCACTGAAATTACATGCAGTGTAACTGTTCAGTTATTGCATAGTAATTTAGAAACAGTTGTTAGCTGTTATTTGATGCAGCAAATTGGGGATATAGTTCTAGGACAGAAAATTGTGAGGTCCAAATAATTTGGTTTCTAAATTCTAAAAAAGTTGTTGGTGGGAACCTAGGGAAGTAGACATTTTGATAGGTTCCAGTTTGTTTTTATCTTTGCTTTGTATTGGTAGGGTTATTGTAGGAAAAAAATATTTAATCTTGTAAAAAAACAAATTTGGTTGGGTATTTGATGGACCAATCTATGTTCCATCTATCCCATTCAAAAGGTGTAACCTGGCTTTGGTTGAGATTCATCAACAACTGGAAAATTTTTGGCAAATTCTGTTCGTCGTTCTTCAGATTATGGAGAATTTTTTATTGTTGAAATTCCATTATCTCGACCAGTAGAAGAATTAGGAAATTCTCGAAGCCAGCCACTCAATAGGTTTTATTCCTTAGAAAAGAAATTGTATAGAAATCCTACATTGCGAGATATGTAAACAAGTTTTATGGATGAGTATATAAAACTCAATCATATGTCGTCTGTAAGCGACGATCCAAGTTAGCGGTCGTATTACTTACCTCATCACGGGGTCATTAATGAAAGAGGCTCTACCACAAAGCTTAGGGTAGTGTTTAATGATTCTATGCCAACAGATTATGGGTTATCGTTAAATGTCATACAGCACAAGGGTCCATGTCTTCAGGATGACTTAGTTGATATCCTTCTTAGGTTTAGACAGCATAAAATTGTTATAAGTTCTGACGGTGAGAAAATGTATAGGATGGTGTAGGTAAATCCTGATTATAGGACACAACGCACAACCATCTCTCACATTCCCGCAAGTCAGTGTTGCAGGCTTTAATTTTTGTCAGGGAGTATGAATATAATAAAAAAAATTACAAAAGAGACCAGTTGACGGCACGGGATACCAAGTAATGCAATGTGTCGATGGTGATCTGAGGAACATCCCTCTAACTCCCAAGTCAGTGTCGCCGACTTCAATTTTTGTCAGGGGTATGAATATAATAAAAAAAATTCTAGAAGAGAGACCAGTTGATGGCCCGGGAGACCAACTAGTGGAATGTATCGAGGGTGATCTGAGGAACATCCCTCTACCTCCCAAGTCAGTGTCCGCGGACTTCAATTTTTACTTTAATAATTTAATTATAGGTTGTCCAAAACCAAGTTTACGCGTGTTGGAAAGTTGTCTGGGAATTACTTTCCGATCGCACTATTGCGCATCCTCTGACTATTAGTTTGTAAACAGTTAGCAAACCGTTTGGACAGTTAGCAAAATGTCCCAAATAATTGCAAGAAAAGCAAACTATTTTCCAAAGTATCAGGAACTCCGAGAACGATGAGAAATAAACTGCGCAGAATCCTGACTGCTTCTGATTGTTTCTGATGCCTCTGAGAACAAAACTAATATACTTGTATTCAGAAAGTAAGTTCGCATATAGTGAATACTACACGCGTGGACAAATTTGTGGCATAGTTTTAAATTTTGCAATAACTTTTGGCAGCAAAAATTGAGCTAACATTAATGGAAATATTTTTTTATATTCGTTAATTTCGTTATTTTTTGAAGAAAAATATATAAAAAATTTAAAATGTGCCATAATTTTATTCATGAGTGTATGTTTGTTAATAGTCCTTCGACATCCAAAAGAATAATAGATATTTTATGTGCAAAGTATTGAATGTTGATTTTAAGCTGCGAAATGAGAGAAATATTCTGAATTATCTTTATTTGCAGAAGGCAGGTACATCCGGTACATGAGAAAGATGAAGTTTTGGCAATAAATTATTTTCTAGAATAATAAACTCTTTTGTTAAGAATGACGCACGTTTGTAATTAAAAGTTTAAATATCAAAGTTTGCACCTATCCTAAGCAAAAACCAACTTCTGCAAGTAAAATAATATGTCAATGCAGGGAAAGAAGCAGAGAAATAATATGCAGAAGAAATGGAAATATTCTAAAGTACAAACAGTATTTAGGAGTTTTGCATCTCAATCCATATTTTAGTTTCTTAACAATTTTCAGAATTTCACATTTTCTGGACACCCTGTATGTCAAAGAAGGAACAACTATATGCCGATCTTACTTATTTTGCAAGCAAAATTTTTATGAAGCATAACTTCTTTGCAAAAAGTCAAAAATAAAAAAGTCTCTATTGTCAACTCAGTTTGAGGACAAACCGCATTCTGATGGCCAGGCTTTCAGAATATAATCTTTACTCGGTAAAATTTAGACTGCACGGCCGCCAACCTTCGAAGGCATAGCTCTCGGGCAATTAAATATGTTTTGTGGAATTGATTGAAGTCATTATTAGATTTAATTTGTAATTAATTTATTAATTACTTATTTGAGGAAAAACTTCCCGGGCTTCATCATGTTTGTCAATATAACGACGTGCGTTTCAGCCATTCACTTGGCCATCTTAGGGTTATTAATTACAGAAAAATACTTAGCTCTAGGGACACTGAGAGTCGTCTATTGCTACTGGTTCGTTCCAAATATAAGAAGTACGACAGCCGCAGGGCCAGATTGTTTTGAAGAGGGGAGAGTTTCTACGTAAATATAAAAATAATCAAAACTCTGAGCTGAAGAAGCAAGTTGCTTTCCTTGACAAGACTTGGATCTTTTCAAAAGGAAACCAAAAACGATCTTGGCAGGATGACACCATAGAGGGCGTTTGAAAACTTGAACTGGGTGAGCTTCTGTTGTGGAGCATATACTGAAACTGTCATAGACGAATAGGAGAAGAGACAACATTGATACTGTGCCCGAATTTATAATTGAAATTGTATATTCGGATGAATCGGACAATCAGAGCGATTCAGAATGATTATTTTTATTTACCATTTCCTTCACAACCACCTTGGCAGAGGTATCATATAAAAGTGTTTGACGATTAAAATACGATAATCTACGTAACATCATCCAATAAGGAGGACGACCTAATGTGTTTTTCTAATTGTATGAAATTAAAATAATCGATTTAGACGAAAAACTAAAAAATAAAAATTAAATCTAAGAAAACTTAAAAAAAATACAGTGATTTCCTTTAAAACCGAATTGCACTAGAAAGTAGAAAATATATTTTTTTCAACTGATCAGAATAATTTTTAACATTTGTAAAACGAAAGTCATTGGGCGCTTATAAAATATTACTTTCTCTTTGTCCAATTATTTTGATTTACCCACGTTTACATTTTACCCTTATTAAGACTCAATGTACAGCACGTACGTGGTGATTCAACATTTTGACCCATAAAATGGCTTTTTTCGATCTGTAGCGAGAAACACGCATAATTTTAAACTTTTGGTCAATACAAATTTTAATCTAAGTAATTACTCACATTTTGAGACAAAATTTTTTTAAAAATATTTATCACAATGGTAGTTATAAGACTTATTGCGCAAATGCTAGTAACGGCCATTGTGATAAATATTTTTTAAAAAAATTTGTCTCAAAATGTGAGTAATTACTTAGATTAAAATTTGTATTGACCAAAAGTTTAAAATTATGCGTGTTGCTCTCTACATATCGAAAAGAGCCATTTTATGGGTCAAAATATTGAATCACCACGCTGTACATTGAGCCCTAATCCTTACAGTAGTAGACCTATGGAGCATCAGATGAAGTTGTAGCTGTAGTTCTCTTTTTGAAATTGAATTATGGCAATATCTTCCAAAATAATCAAGCTTTTACTTTTAATTTCTTTGAGGTTATCTCTTTGGTCTTACAGGTTCATGATTTTAGTGCATCTTTTCATTTTTTTTTAATAGATTTAACTAGATGCGTTTGTATATTTATATCGATAATTATTTCTTTACTTAACCTGGAGGTTGGTCAAGCTATCGATGGTATTAAATAGTCAATCCTAACTTCCTTGTGGTCGATCAATTACTAAAGAATGTGATTAAAATTTTGATGTTGGATTTGGTTGTACCTACGTCCTACAGTGTCTCCCAATTTGATACTGGACACCTCAGAAATATATGAAGGGCAAGGAAAACAAATGGTCTCTATTTTTTTATTGGTAGTACCAAGGGAGAGTATATCATAGGCGGTGGTATTTGGATGGGGTAATTATTTCATGGCCTGCTATGATTTTTTAAAATAGCAAATTTTCGGGAAACCCCATTAGGGATTTTTTTACCACAAAATGTTATTAAGAAAACTTGTTCAGAATGAAAAACTGAGTAGATTTGAAAAATTTCAAAAGGCTAGGCCTACTTAGATTTTTAGATTTATCTCCCGCTTTTTTCTTAGAAAAGTGTCCTTTCTGGAGCTTTCACGTCAAAATTTTATTTTTTCATGATGATCAAGTTTTCTTAATAATATTTTGACGTGAAAGTTCCGGAAAGGACACATTTCTGAGAAAAAAGTGGGAGAAAAAGGCGAAAAAGCTAAAAATCAAAGTAGGCCTAGACTTTTGAAATTTTGCAATTCTACTCTTTTCATTCTGAACAAGTTTTCTTAATAACATTTTGTCGTAAAAAAATCCCTAATAGGGTTTCTTGAAAATTAGCTATTTTAAAAAATCATAGCAGGCCATGAAATAATTACCCCATCCAAATACCTCCGCCTACGAGATATTCTCCCTTGGGACTACCAATAAAAAAATAGAGACCATTTATTTTCCTTGTCCTTCATATAGTTCTGAGGTGTCCAGTATCAAATTGGGACACACTGTATACTTACTTATCTTCTGTCTTTACAACATCCCCTTAGTTAGCTACATATATAGTTAGCAAAGTACACGTGCTATCACTGGATAGACAGACAATTACTTTAAAAGTAAAATGTATGTATAAAAAAGTAAAAAGCTTCACTAGATAAGTCTATGGTAAAACGCATTTTTATAATATTTACAAATTAAAATTTGGGTGAATTCGATGTCAATCTGGGTATGTCTGGTTGCGTTTACAACTATAAAATTTCCCCTTTTAAATCTACGGCACTTGAGGCTGTAGCCTCGATTTATTCGATTTATTCGATTTATTCGATTTAGTGACGTAAATTGATGGCGTGTGTATGCCAATACTCCTGAATCGTACTTTAAGTTGTAAAATCTGAATATTCGGGAATACTACTTAAAAGTTGGGTAGGTAAAAAGTTAGATTAGAAAAAAAGGTTTTTGGCGTTAACTTTTTATCGACCCCCGTGTACAAAATCGGAGTATACCCTCGAATTTTCCTTAATTTTTACTGCATTTTGAATTGATTTTATGTTAGCCGGTCTCCATATAACACGCCTTTTCTGCTTGGTTAGGCCTCCCTGTAAATAAAATATATTTAATTCGGAGATCAAATAAAGGTAAACAAACCGCTCTTCGACAGAGCTACACTGGCGGCGATAAGGCGCCCGCAGAGCCCGCCGAGCGGGGGGGGGGCAGCTCCAGAAGGGACCCCTAAAAGCTGATCTATCACTAATATTATTTTTTGCAAATATTAACGCTATTAGACTGAAAATCGGTGTCGACCAAACGACTTAGAAGATTTTTATTTCAGGAAACAATTAGCAGAAAAAAAATGCAATTTTTTGGTAAATTTTGTGCATTTATTTGATGTGCCTTTAGTTTCTCTTTTAAACTCGTATAGAGGTAGGTAATAATTATTAAGTACGAAAAATATTCACTTCTATTGTTGAGTACTTTGGTACACTCTGTTACTGCGAATTAAGATTTGTGATTTTTTTGTATTAACCTATTATGTGCCATGTTTTTTATCTTCCCTGCATATTTTGACCAATTTTTACGGCTTTTGCCGGCCGGTTTGTAGCAGATACCGTCAATTAGCTTTATTTAGATCAATTATTTTTCTGAAATTAATTTATACTTAATTCAACACACGTATAAGAGAATTATTTTTTAAAATCGAATTTTCGATTTATTTTTTCTTCCAAGTTACGGGCCATTTTGAGATTAGGGGGTTTAGTATGCCGTCCGTCCTTGCGTTGATAGCTCCGTTTTAGCTTAAAAACTGGCGTATTATTATGACAAATAGCAGAATTTTCAATTTTTATATAACCAATACATCAATTCTGCGACGTAGCGTGATGTTTTTTTTTATATTTAAGGCAATTAGTAGATAAGGGTATTTGTATTATTCGGAGTGGCGGATTCCCTTTTATTATACTTAATAAATATTTTTCTTTGGAAAATATTTTTTAATATAAATATCAAGATAAATATATTATTATGTAATATTAAATCATGTCATGCATCCTGTCAAAATTTGGCGGGAGGGCTCCCAAATCCTTATCGCCGCCACTGCAGAGCTACTAGGAGACTTCGCCCGCATTATTTTACAAGCCATCTGGTTGAGACATCTGACCCTATAGAGTGACGTCAGGACAAGTCTTGCATGCTGCCACAGAATATTAGCCCGTATCGCTATTTATTCTGTGATGCTGCTACAGAATATCCACAATGTGGGTAGGTTATTCTGTGCTGCTACTGTGTTTCGACTGACGGTGACGGCCAGGCATCCGTGCAAGCGGCCTGAAAATGTTTACATTGATTTAATGTCGGAACTAAATACACGTACTATAGAATTTTTAAAATATGATCGATGAAACTGATTTTCACATTCACCTTACTATAAATGGATATTGTACCTAGGTAGGTATTATTAACAAACCTTTGTTTTTTTTTTTCGATTTATTCAATTCAAAATATCGTTTGCAAATTTAAATGTGGGCAGCTATACCATTAAGTGGATCATACAGTATAGAGTCGTGGAAACCTTAACCTTGGCTTGTTTTTCCGTAGCAGCAATCTGGGTCACGAGCAGCGATTGAGCTTCAGAAGAGGCATGCAAAACGGCATTCTCTCGTCACGTGCTCAAATCGTCGCGTCGCCCCCTAGTGGTTCAAGGTACTTAGTATTGATATTATTTCGCTTCTTTGCGCGTCGAAAATTGCACATTTTACGTTCTTTCAGAATAATGCTCCAGCACAGAACAATATGCAGAGAGAGTGAGCAATCGAATGTGGTGTATTTTAAATTAAATAAATTTAACTATTAAAATATAGGTAAACATAAGAATAGTTGTAGCCAAAAAATTGACGAAAGTAAATGGATCGTATTTATTCACAGAAAATGTAGTTCCACAACAGAAAGTTATTTAACAATACCTGTCAAATTGACTCCAACTACAGACTCCAAAAAACAAGCAGATTGCATTTCTTATGCTTATGAAATTATATTTTCCCAAAATATAATCTTCCCAATTCGTAGATTAGCCAACATTTAATAGTGGACCTCAATATCAAGGCATTTGAGAAATATTAAGCTTCAAAGTTAGAGTGTATTTGACAGCTGTCATTAAGGAGCTCTCTGTTTGGAATATACAGGGTGTAACTGAACTGATGGTCAAAAATGAAACCACGTATTCTTGGAATCAAAATAAGGGCACTTCTTCATATATTTTTTCTCCTACGGGCCATAGTTTTTTTTATGCAGAGCGTAGAAAAGTTTAGAAAAAAATACACATAGGTATTACCCTTGTTTATACATAAATAAGGATATTACTTAGTATCTACGAGATATTTTCTTCAAACTTGGCGTCTCACATGAGCGGATGAGCTGAGGCCCCAGTTGCGGAGATACAGGATGTTATTAAAATTGATTAGTTCTGAAAAATATGAATACCCTGTATAATCGCATTTTCTCATTTGTTTTGAGTGGTGAATCCAATGGTTAACAAAAAGTATCTCTTAGTATTTTTTCATATTCGCAGCCGTTTCTTAATTATTTTCAAAGAACGGCAATGCTCAATAAACAAGTCATTTTAAGAATAAATCTAGCAATCTGTGGATGTCAATTAAACTTGGCATTATTTGAATCATTTGGCTGTCAACTTTGCACCTTAGTATCAATATTTTGAAAAATGATATTTTCATTCGAAGAATTGACTGACATACACTTTTGCTATATTCGCCCATGGAAATAATTTAGAAACACTCCGAATTTATACCGAATGGTATCCTAGTCAAAAACTGCCTGATAGAAGAATATTCCAAAGAATACATCTACGTCTACGTGAAACGGGAAACTTAAAACCGATAAATCAGGGTGGGAGGAGTGACATTAGGTAAATAATACAACTGATATGTGCTTACTATTATGTGTATTTTGATAGTTCCTTTGCAATTTTTAGGCCACCAAAAGTGGAAGACCATGTGCTTGATATTGTCGAACATAATCCAAATGCCAGCACAAGAAAAATAGGAGCAGAAGAACAAGTAAACCATAATAATATGAGAGTGCATCGAATTTTAAAAAACAATTTATTGTATCCATACCACGTCAAAAAAGTTCAGGCACTAGGCAACAAGATTATTTATTGCGGAGGAGGTATTGTACTTGGTTGACAAATAAATGTCGTAGGAATCCGGCATTTCTTAATATATACTGTGCTACACACCGATGAAGCTGGTTTTTCGAGAGATGGTATTTTCAATGTTTATAATACCTATTTTTGGGCTCCAGAAAATCCTCACGCCACTGTTGAATTAAAACATCAACAACAATTTTCAATAAACATTTGGGCGGGTATTATTGATGATTATCTTATAGGACGATTTGAGTTGCCAAGAAGACTTAGGTAATGGTCAGGAATACCTAAGTTTTTAAAAATATGATTTGCCGTCTCTATTAGAGGACATTCCTTTGGCAATTCGCCAGCGCATGTTCTTTATGCATGACGGTGCTCCACCACATTTTTGTCGCGACGTTCGGCAACATTTAAATAATTGTTTTCCAAGGAGGTGGATTGGTCGAGGAGGTCCTAGAACATGGCCGCCTAGGTCTCCTTATTTGAACCCACTTGATTTTTATTTATGGGGCCTTGTGAAATCACTCGTCTATTCAGCTCCAATTCCAGACGAACATACTCTCCGCTTATAAATAATAAAAAAAACTTCTTTGAAGAAATCCGTCAAGATACTGGTGTATTTGAAATGGTTAGAAATAACATGCGGAAACGCATAGTTGCGTGTGTTGAAAGAGACGGCGGTCATTTTGAACATTTACTAATTTAATAATTATCGAATAGCATTACGTTTATTTTATTATAGTTTTTGCTTTCGTATTTTGTTAAATAAAGTTTAATTGACATCCACAGATTGACAGATTTATTCTTAAAACGACTTGTTTATTGCAGCATTGCCGTTCTTTGAAAATAATTAAGAAACGGCTGCGAATATGAAAAAATACCAAGAGATACTTTTTACAGGGTATTTATATTTTTCTGTAATTAATTTTAATAACACCCTGTATCTCCGCAACTAGGGGCCTCAGAAGCTTCATATCAACTTTAAGTTTGACGGCTTATCCGCTCATGTGACACGCCAAGTTTGAAGGAAATATGTGTAATTTTTCTCTAAACTTCTACGCTCTGTATAAAATAACTATGGACATAGGAGAAAAAAATATATGAAGAAGTGCCCTTATTTTGACTCCAAGAATACGTGATTTTATTTTTGACCATCAGTTCAGTTACACCCTGTATTTATTGGGTTTAAGCTTAGCCGAACGAGTAATAAACACTGGTTTAAGTGGTAGAGCAGAGGGAGACTATGTTTTAGCCCTCCCAATTGAACTTCGCCCTGATGACGTGTAAATTGTTTTTATAACGACTAAGTTTTTCAATAAAGGCAGATTATTATTATTATTATTATTGTTATTATTTTTTGTGGCGGGACCTATTTAACAGAAATTGAACTCCCATATTACCTAAAAATTAACGAAACAATAATTAATAAATCTTATAAAAATGTACAAATGTTTAAAAATATACCATTACCAAAAATGTAAATCAATATTAAATATAAAAAAAAATTAGAACGTTCTTGGGAGTTTATAAGTTTACCCTAGAAACTGAAATTTATAATCAATTATTACCTTTTTTAGTTGTTTCTATACTTAAATCAGATACCTACCTAGTAAGTATAGAAACTAGTGTCTATAGAAAACCGACACATACTTAATAGATATCTCCATTTTAACTCCAATCATTGTTTTAGTTAAAAAATTAGTAATTAAAAGTTTGTATGACAGGGCTAAAACGATTTGTTCTATTAACACAAAATTTGAGGAGGAAATTAAATATACAGGGTGATTCAGTTTTTATTCGGAAAACTTTGCCAGTGCATTAAGCACCTCTAAACATGAGGAACAGTTTATTTAAACATATGCCGGAAAACTTATCGTTTTCGAGATAAAGGATGTTGAAGTTTTAGGAAAAAATCGTTTATTTTTTTATAACTTCCGATTCGTCAGATAGATTTGAACCAAATTTGGTAGGTAGTGGAGACTGTACTAAAATGACATACCCAAACTGTTCCAACCAAAAAGTCCCACAAAAAAATTAAATAAATACACATAATTGAAGCATATATTGTATTGGAATGTTTAATATTAGATAGCAGTTTTTATTGTTATAAAAAATACCCATCTAGAAAAAATACCCTATTTTACAAAAAAGGCACTTTTCAGTCATCACAAAATATATTCGATAAAATGACATACCTATGTGTGGCAAAATGATATAGGTATGCCATTTTATCGAATGTAGGTTATCTTGATATGTTCAACAAGTTCGTTTTCCATTTCCGTTGGAAATGTTGTGGAAAAACGTCCGAGGCCTTTCTCAACACCTCGTATTTTTTTGTTTTCATTCTGAGCTCGCCTTCTTAACGTGGCTTGTGGAACATTGAATTGTTTTGAAGCAAGTAAACCCATATCGCGCCTGTGCACTGCCTCGATAGCAAACCTCATATATATCCAGGATTGCCTATTGCTCTTCCTTTTGTACCTATTTTCCAACCATTCTTAAATTTCAGAGTAGTCAACGATACTAGGTTTTACAATATAACCTACTACAAACTACTAAGACAAAATGACATACCTATATCATTTTATAATGAATGCCGGTAGGGGAAAGGCTCCAATATTGAACCACTTAAGGAAATATTGCCGTTTCTTTGTAAAGAGAAAGAATAAAAACTTATTTTTTTTTCTTTTCATAACTTAATGATCGAACTACTGATCTCTTATCTTCAAACATCAAAATACCTTTCTGATTTTGAGTGAGATTTGAAGAAAAAAAAAACTCAAATGTTCCAATTTAGGATACCCGTCCCCTATATTGGACTTCCTTGCTCTTAAATTGGACCATTGGTATTTTTTTTAATTTGGGGAGATTTAAAAAAAAAACAAGACATAAGGTTAAAGTTTAATATATATATATATATATATATATATATATATATATATATATATTATGTATGTGCCTGTCTATAAAATAACTATAAAACTTAAAACTGTCTTCTTTGGTATAAAATAATTTCTAAAACAAAAATTACAGCTAAGTTGTGGTAATCACAATCATAGCCTAGTCAGAATCACAATTTTGACATGTGTAGGCTAAAGAGCCATCTGTGCACGCTAAATGCGCCCATCCCTTGCAGGATATGCACTGAACCCATTTTTCTCGACTTTTTGACTGCGAAAAGTGGGATAGGCAAACTAGGCAGAAACAATCGTCCTCGCTGGAACTGTCAGAAGCATCTTCTTCGGGCACTATTTTTTTCTTTTTAACTCTTTCTTTCTTGGCTCCAAATTTGGGTTTGGAAGTTCCAGACGTTGATGGTTCAAATAAATTTTTGACAGTCTCGTGGCTTTCATTAATTTTTTTATTTCTCATCTCCTTTGCTCTTTTCTCTTCTAATTCTTCTTTATTCGGAGTTGATGTAATTATGAGAGTTTTGTTCAGACGTTTTGTCTTCTTTTTTATTTGAGGCACAGGGGAAATATCTATCACTCTAACTTTTGCCTTTTCGATAGATCTGTTTTCAGCAAAGCTATCATTTTCCTTGTTAACAAACTCATCGTCATTTTCTGCATTAGGATTCTCGAGTATTTCCGCTTCTGCAGTGACATGTATGTCCGCTTGACTTTGAATCTCATCAGCAGCGACAAATTCATAATCTTTAAAAACATTTCTGTCCAACGGCCAAATTCCGGATTTTGAAAACCCATGCACTGCATTGCCCATAGTGGCAGCTTTATTGTAAGCTTCATTCAGTAGCTGAGAAACTTGAAATTGTGTGATCACTTGACCATAATTTGTTCGCAGCCACTTGTCTGCCGCTTCGTTATAATATGTTGACAAGGGCTTAAAAAAGGAAACGTCGAGGGGCTGTAATCGATGAGTGCAATGGGCTGGAAGCGATAGCATGATGATCCCATTCTCTCTTGCTAAATTTATAGCTTCGAGATTCTTGGTGTGTGTAGTGTGTCCATCAAGAATTAACAGCACCTTATCCTCATTAGATGGTTTTACATTGGCAATAAAATGTCTTAGCCATTCGGCGAAGAGCTCGCTTGTTATCCACCCTGACTCTGAGCAAGCAAATTTGGTACCAGCGGGCGCCCCAACTTTCAATTCGTCTTTAAATCGAATTCTCTTGAAAATCAGCATAGGGGGAATATATCTACCAGTGGCGCTCATACAGCATACGCACGTGGTATTTACTCCTCTTTCCCCACTTGTTATAGCACCAACCTGTCGTCTACCTTTTTGAGCGATCACTTTTCTGGGACGTTGAACTGTTGATAGTCCCGTCTCGTCCATGTTATAAATATTGGCGGATTGGAAATTATATTTGTCACATATGTTCGTTAAAACATCAAAAAATGACATAACATTATCTTTAGAAAACCCACTTGCCCTAGCTGCAGATGTGGGTTCAGGTTGACGAAGTGACAATTGGGGATGTCTTGCCATAAAACCTTGATACCACTTTTTACCAGCGCTTTGATTAATAAACCTATGACTGATCTCATTTGCCTCAGCAACATCATAGGCTAACTTCATGATATCTCGTCTGGAAACTCCAAACAACCTTTTTTCCAAATCAAGGGCATGGTTAGCAATTTCATTTTCAAGTTCTAGCGGTAAGTCAGGATTTCTGCCAAAACATTTTTTTTCACCTTTAGCATATTTATTAACATCATCTAAATGCCGTTTCAGGGTTGCTTTTGGAACATTATATTGTCGCGCAATATAGTTGAGGCCACCGTCACCATTTCTATAAGCTGAAATGGCCCTGTCCATTGTTTCTTCTGTCCATTTCCCATAAGGGCTTCTTTGGGCCATGATTACATCCTGCAAAAAAAAATTGCTGTTGTTCCCTATTTTTTACGAGATCGCGAGTTCCCTAATTTGGACCGGTCCAAATTAGGAATTTCTACCTGGTCCAAATTAGGATATTATAACCTCTAATCATATTCTGTATTTCTACTGCACTAAGTTAATAAAACAGGTTAATTATTCCCATGATCTTTTATAATAAGCATTATAATCGACACATAAAAAAACCATTGGGATAATACTTACAGTTTTAATGCTGTGCCTTAAGAAAAACAAAAGGGATCTTACATCAGCTCTAACCCAAAACATATAACGGCCGTCATTAAAAGGTTCTTTGCGCAATCGCACCTGCAAAACATCTGAAAGGTTTAGTTAGTAGATAGTTTCAAAAAATGATAACAGATGGCGATTCGGTATATAAACTTCAGAGAAATAGCAATGGTTCAATTTATGCACCGGTCCAAATTGGGGGCCTTTCCCCTATGTCATTTTAATCGACCAAACATATTATTAAAAACATAGTGAAACTAAAAATATACTTACATTTTATTGAAAAACTATCCACTCGAATAATAATATATTCTCTACAGAACGTCACTGTCAAATATTTCAATTAAAAAACGTATTTTTGATCGATTTTTCGACACTTATTTTATACTTAGGTTAAAAATCGGGAACAGTGGAAACGCACAAGTCGACATCTAAGCCGTAAATAAGCAAATTCCTGGGTTGTCACTTACATGAGTGAGTAGCAAGTTACTCTATTGCTTCATAGACGGAGCTAATAATCCTTGAAGGTGCGTTCAGAACGAAAATTGCCGCCTGTGTCATTTTATCACACTATGTCATTTTAGGACAGTCTCCCCTAGATACCTACACAACGTTTCCATTATGGTTTTCGAATTTTATAATTTTGTAAAAATGTACGTAAAAAACTCGCGCTGTTGTTGAGTGGCTAAATGATAATTTTGAGAACAGGTATTGTTGTTTTACGTGCAAGATTTTTTATTCGTTTAATTACAAATTTTACCACTTGCAGATGGATTGGACGAAATAGTCCTTTGATTAAATGGCCCCCGCGTTCCCCCGACATTACCTCGATGGATCATTATTTTTGGGGCACCATAAAAGACAAAGTATATAAAAATCGTCCTAGGAACATAAACGAGCTACAACAAAAAATAATTGAAGCTTGCGACTCCGTAACAATAGATGAGTTAAGACGAGTTGTTTCTAATCACAAAAAACGTCTTGAAAAATGTATTACGTTAGAAGGCGGTTATGTTGAAAAAACCCCGATAGTTTAAGATCTAAATATTTTGTTTGTTATTTTATTGTTAAGATTAAATAAATTTTGTTATTAGTAACTTTGTTTCAAAAAGCACGGCAAACTTGATCGGAATAAAATTCGAAAAAAGTCTGAACTTTCAGCAGCGGTAGAGAAAAACATCCTGTATTATTTGTTCTTGCAGTCTCGTCCATCAATACTTTGGGTGG
This sequence comes from Pseudeuparius sepicola, assembly GCA_963920635.1. Lineage (NCBI taxonomy): Eukaryota > Metazoa > Arthropoda > Insecta > Coleoptera > Anthribidae > Pseudeuparius > Pseudeuparius sepicola. The sequence goes on from OY987299.1 coordinate 90,272,929, forward strand.
TCCTGTTAATTCTTCAATTGTTTTAAAATCATTCCATGGGACGCTTGAATCTCCAGGGGCCCTCGAAATCACTACTTTGCGCAACTTTAAGGCGCTGTAAAACCGAACTCCCTATATATTTTTAGTTTAAATTTTGAACTTAAGGGTTTTAGAGGGTCCTAATTAACGCTGTATTGTCAGATTTTAAATAAAAAAATGCCTAAATAGGTTTTGTGAAAATCGGGGTTTAAAAAAAATCTTAGCCGGCCCTGGAATTGCAATTTGACAAATGTGTTCACGTAGAAAGTTTCGCATTTTGAAGACCTTTGTATGAAAAAATTTTTTTGAAAATATCCCAACAAATCAATTTTTTATTGATTTGTGTCCACTTAAAAGTTAACACCCTGTATATTTATAATATGAATTTTTTTTATATTTTGAGCTACTCAGTGCACTGACGAAGTGTCCCGAGTAAAAACTGAATCACCCTGTATAAAACATGTTCTTGAGAAGAATGGTATAGGTACCTAATACAATAGTTATCCTACTGAATTTCTCCCGTGCTTTGTGAAAACCTAGTAACTCGGATTTTTCACTTTTGAGAAAAATGGAATTTATCCATTTTACCCTAGCCGTGACAATAATTAATATTTATAAGAAGAGTAAAAACTTATTTGTCACAAAAAATACTGCCCTATATAACGGAGATGTAATTTAAAGTAACAATTAATATACCTCATTACTAACAGAGTTACTATTTTGAAATTGGTATATTCCTCAAGAAAAACAAATATTTTCATAGCATCTGGAGTTACTGTGTTTTGAAATTGTAAAAACTAATTTTGAAATTTTTATTTTCTCGGTATCTTTCTGTTGTTTTTAATTATTTTATTTATTTTTATCATATAAAGAGGCATCCTCGTAATATCTACAATTAAGGGAGAAAAAATTTAGCGCAAATTATTACATTAATTCCATATTATTTCCTGTTTCCAATATACAGTATGTCCACGGATGGAGAGGTAGGTAGGTACATACCTAAGGTGTAAATGACAAAAACAATTCGAGTTGAAATTTGAGCTTCTGGGTCGAAAACTAAGATATAGAAACAATTAGGACAATTAATTAATATAGAGGGTGTTTTTAGAGCCTATTTTCAAAAATCGCCAGGAGTAAGCTATACCTTTATTTTTAGAAAATATCAAATAAATTACTTAGAAAAGTCGCTTAGATTTACAATATGTGTCCGATTGTCGCTTTTCGGGCAAATGACTGTTTTGTGGCCTTTTAATGCCAATTTAAAAAACATATTCTCCTATTATATTTTATAAAAAAATAGAGAATAAAAAATAAATAATTTATATTTACACAATCTGGTAGCATATAAATTGTATCCATGCACTAGTAGTTACCTACCTACTATTGTCACAAAGTGTCATTAATTATTATCAAAATATAAAAAATACATATTATATACGGTAATTGCTATGTGAAAACTTACACAAAACACAAAGTAAGAAATATGATTACTTAGACATTTTTATATATGCAAATTTGGAATTGAATTGTATAATACAGAAAAGAATAGATAGTAAGAAATTTATAGCGAAAACCATGCCATGCTGTGCTGTGGCCACAAAGTCGAAAATGCGTTGAGTGAGGAATAATAATAAGAGGCGCAACCTTACGTCGCAGCGTAGGCGAAAACGCGGTCCGAAAAGCGTCCGAGATAAAGAGCGTCCGAGACAAAAAAAATACATATCCTTCCAGTAAAATATAAAAAATATAAAATTGTACCGTTAGCCGGTTGTAGACGGATCGGAGTTCTCGAAAACATAAACAAGTTGTAAAAATCCGTGGTCGCTAGGCGACTATAGCGAGTGGGGGCAACGGGGGGCTTCAGGGTAAGCACACGAAAACCGGTCACGCAATTTTATATGGGCGCTGCGCCTTTTTAAAGTAGCTTATAGCATTGATTAAGGCTTATTCAATGCTTATAGTCATCTTCCCAACGGGAAGAAATAATCACATAATTGGGATTAGGATGACGAGGCTCGGAAACGCTATTTTCAAAAGAAAAGAAGAAATAAATTGAAAGTGAAAGTATTAGGAAAGGTATAAAAAAGAAGGTCCCATATAACAAATGCAGACACTCTGCTTTTTGCTGTGACTCCAATGAAAATACATCGATGCCAACTACCTTTGTTGCCTCGGTCCTTTTAGTCAACCTCCTGTGCCAAAAAATGTACTTACGCATCTGGCAATATAGATAACAACTATTATTTTTTAAATTTATGTCCCATGCCAATTTCCCAACGTCTATCTAGATTTTTTATTGTTTTGTTATTTTTTCTATTAAACCAGAATAATATACTGATATAAAATAGTTCTAAAACGTACCTATGTGGAAGTGTTTGTTTTCGATAAATTCATCGCCTACAGGCAGTGGCGTATTCAGGGGGGGGGGGGGGAATTGCCCCCTTTGCCCCTCCCCCAGAGCTGTCGAAATGTCAAAATTAATAATACGAAAACTATATACTGGCCTGATCTGAAAATGCAGCGAACATCAAACATCTACAATTTGTTATTTGTCTCATCTTGTCTTCTCTAAATTAAAACCTGCAGTAAATTTGAGAACGCGCCGCCGTATATTATGAACACACTCCGTCGGTCGCAGCGCGTAACCGTAAATTAGGCAACGTGGAGGTTCAATCCCGCAGTCTGTTTTTATTACGGTTTCTATAGCTAAAGCACGCAGTTGACTCTTTCGCTAAGAAAATGTAGTCTTATACGTCATCGCACCGCGGATCGCGTCTTACAATAACTCCTATTTTTATATAAGGTAATAAACTTGTAGAAAATTATCTTACTTTTACAGGACCGTTTTTCTTGTAGGCTTACAATTCCCTGTGATAATTTTTCAAACATAGTCTAGCAGCAAAAATAGCGAATAGAAAATAATATTAAGGTATTTATATCAATAATTATTTCGTAATATTGTTACTTAAAAATAATTTTATTGTAGATCCTTAATTCTTATCGATTTTTTATATAAACGATGTAAATAATAAACAATATAATGAGTAAGCGAAATACTAGTCAAACAAATCTTCTCGGTTTTCTGAAGAAATCAAAAACTGAGTATACTGGTATATACCTAAAGAAAATGTTGAAACAGACAAAGGTGAAGCCAACGAATTGGGTAACGTAAATCATCCTGTGCCAATAGACATATTAGGTACCAAGTAGGTACGTCCAGTTTATTAAAAAATACTACCGGTAAAATAGAAACACCACCACCAATTCCTTTATATGACGACGGCGTTGTCGTACAAAAATGTCTCTCCCCTCAAGAAAAGCTTTTGGCGATAAATGATTTATGGATTCCTCCTGCCAACTTCTATTTTCCTTCTATGCTAGAGGAAAAGTATGTACATCGGAAAATTTAGAAGAATTTACTTAGATCGATACGAATGGCTGGCATATTCATTAAAAGAAGATTGCAAATATTGGGCTTTTTTAAAAAAACGGAAGTGGGCCATACCAGTGGACAATCTATAGGGTCATTTTGTTCGCAACCCTTTCGGAATTGGAAAAAAACCAAACGAAAAATTCGCAGATCATGGTAACAAATAATATCATAAAAAAGCCGTTTTATATTTTCAAAACCTTAAAAATGTCATAGAAAGGAAGCAAAAATCCGTGGATGATATTATCTCACTTCAAAGAAATCTACAAGCTGATCAAAACAGAAAAAAAAATTATAACAGTATTGTTATTGTTAAAACAGTATTGTTCTGGGCCCCCATTAAGGGGGCACCGAGATTCTGGTCCATTAGACATTTTTGAACTGAAAGTCGATCAGGGTGAGGGGAATTTTAGAGCCTTATTAAAATTTAGGGTAGACTCAGGCGATGAAATTTTAAAACAACATATTTATACAGACAGCTGCAAGTAACGCTTCCACTTATACAAAATGAACTTATTAATACCTGTAACAATATCGTTCTTAACAACATTGTAATAGAAGTAAAAGAAGCTAAATATTTTTCTATTCTTGCTGATGAAACTACTGATATCGCCAAAATTGAACAATTTGCATTATGTGTAAGATATGTAAAAGATAGGTACTGTCCTAGAATCATTTTTAAAATTTATTCCGGTGGCATCTACAACTGGCGCATCTTTATCTAATACGATCATAGAAAATATTTCAAAATATGGCTTAGATATGAACAACGTTAGAGGTCAAGGTTACGATGGAACAGCAGCAATGAGCGGCAAATTTAATGGAGTTTAAGTACTTATTCGGAAATCATATCCAACATCCAACTGCGCTATATATTCATTGCATTTCTCATTCTTTGAATTTAGCTCTTTCAGATGTTACCTCCATACAACTTATAAAAAATTGCATGGGAAATATAGAGAGTACTTACAATTTTTTTACTACGCCAAAAAGACAAAATATTCTATCTACAACTATAGAGCAACTACTGCAGCCAGAATTGAAAACAAAAAGAGATAGGTTGAAACAAATATGTCCAACTAGATGGATTCAAAGACAAGATTCAGTCGCCGTAATGAGACAAGTATTTGAGCCAGTGGTGTCTGCACTTGAAGAAATTGCTGAATGGGAAGACCGAGAGACATCTTCAGATGCTAAATTAATTTTAAACACTTTAAGCACTCCAGAATTTCTGATTTCACTGCCGGTAGTTGAATTTGTATTTGAATTCACTTTACCATTGTCACGATTACTACAGACCATAAATATAGATTTATTTCAAGCTGTTTCTCTTGCAAGCAACTGTCTAGAACAGTTAAAGAAAGTAAGAACCAACGTTGATGTGAATTTTTCTAAAATACTTAGAGAAACTGACAAAACCTATACTATAAACTTTTTGGGAATAATATACGAATGCCAAGTATCAGCGCTAAACAAAGAAATATATAGCTAATTTTAAAACAAGTTTTACGGAGGAGTATTATAAATTATCAGCGTTTATTCCATTTTTGGAGAGTGTTATTGTCTTAGGAAGGATTCATCAAACATAAAGATATATGTATTAGGATCTTTCGATTGTCTTATTCCTTCACCAAACAAAATAAGATCTATCGAACAACAGATATATAAACTGCACAAACTTATAAAATTTTATAAAAATGATATTGATGTAGTCACTAACATCTCTGTTGAATCAGAATTTTGATTATGGTATAGACATATTTCTTAACAATGAACTCGAAGAGTATCCCCAAACTGGTCTACATGCCTTAGAGTTATATACAATCCAACAATTTTTCCATCCAACCACAACCTAGGTACTAAAAATATTTTGCACAATTCCAGTGAGCACCGCCACGCCAGAAAGAACATTTTCAAAACTGAAAATTTTAAAAACTTATATTAGAAATACTATTAGTGAAAACCGACTTAATGCATGGGTTAACACTATACCTATGTGTATCCTGAAATACCCATATCTCCAGAGGAAATATTTGACGAGCTCAAGACCAAAAAAAGAAGACTTGATTTTGTGATATAGATTTTACAGGTTCGAAGAAGAATTATTTTTATGTTATATTTATTTATTTTAGAAAATATGTTTTTGTTCCGTTTTTATTCATTAAAATTATCGACAGAAGTTTGTTATTTATAACTGATTCCCCCCCACAGTCGTTAATCCTGGATACGCTAACTGCCTACAGGTTTGTAAATGCTAAATGCTGTTTTAAATAAATTTTATTTGTGAAAAAAAAATGAATAAATAAAAGCTCAGCAAACTTGATAAAAAGTTGTTCTAATTTCAACAATTTGTTTACTGAATTATTATGTTTTTATTGACTAAGTCAAGTAAATCAAGGAAAAATAAGGAGTTACCTATCGCTGTCGACTGTCTCCATGGCGTATAGTAGGTAACTTATTATTTTAGCATTATCCGAAAATTGTTGGCCTTTTATGTAAAAAATGTGGTATATTGGTATATTGTGGTGGTGGAGGCTAATATGTGAATCTCCCTGTATATAAATGAGAAAATTAAGTAAGTGCATATTTACGCATATTCAGATTTTTGCACCCGTCTTTACAGGCGGATTAAAGTATTGAATATCCCATCATTCATCGGTATTTCCCTATATAAAATATTTTGATCATTTTTTTATTTATGTTGTATAATTTATTGTTTTGACTGTTATAATCTATTAAATGAGGATTCAACTGACATCAGTATATTTTTGTTTCAATACCTAAAAGAATTCAGAAGTTTCCAAATTTAGTTTCGTTTGTTTCATTGATTTCAAAGAGTAGTATATAGTTTGTTTCCGCTAGACGTAAATCTCACTGACAAAATAAAATAAATCATAATATAAAAATACTTCTGTATTTACTGTACTTTCTATGTTTGTGTTTAAAAACCTCACAGCAACAGAAAACGAAAATAAACAGGATATAATGAAATTATAGTCGAGAAAATTTGAGAGAATCGACAGATTAAGAAGGCGAAGAAATGTTTAACATATATTTTATAAAATAATATACGTATACGTACTGACACATATATTTTACATAGTTTTACGATCAGTTTTCTTTGAGCATATTTTTTTACTAAATTCCGCAGAGCAACCAAAGCAGCAGAAATATGCGCAACAACTATTCCAAATTATAAGTTTTGTAAAACACAAAATCAAAATACCTTTTGTTAAGTATAATTTATGTCAACCCTTATCTGTAGGCTAAAATAATAGTATTAAATATAATATATACAGTGACCGGCAGAAAGTTGGACACAAGCATTTAATATTTTTAATCTCTGGATTCGAACAAAATTAAAGTTTAGTAGCAACTTCATGTGTTATCCGATAATAAGTTGCGCTTGCGGTATTTTGTTTTTTTGTAATACACATTTCTTTTTTTACTAGGTGGCTGTCACTTTAAATCTAACATCCACCTTTGATTCCAAAAAACTTTTGTAAGTAACTTTTTACCGTATTTTAAAAAATAAGGGTACCTACTTTACTCTTGGGTTATTTTGACATTTTTGAATCTACCTCGTATCCAAAAAGAGATATTTAAATTTTGATATGTGCGTTTTGAGTTTGAAATGATCCACCAACTTTTATCAAGAATAAAATTTTCTGAAAAATTAATAATAAAAAAGTTTTCCATTTGTGAACTTTCTGCCGGTCACTGTATAATTATTTTGCCTTGCCTTTTTTCTTTGTAGAAAGGTCCTCTTTCTGTAGCATTCACGTTAAAATGTGATTAAGGAAACTTGTTCATGATGAAATATCAAAAGCAAAGGCCTACTTTCCTCTTGCGTTATAATTTTTTAGTGAAATAAATCAAATTTTTTATTAGTACCTTTTTTGTTATATTTTTTTATCATAGTTTCCAAAAGAAATTCAGTGCAACATAGTTAAAAAAATAATTTCAAGGGTTCCCTATTTTCGAATGATGTAGGTATGATTTTGGTTCGCTATAATACACGTTACTCTAAATATTTTTTTTATTTTAGTATTTCGCATGCCTACCGTGTAGACGTGTTTTGCTGTGCTGGCTTTGACTTTGCTTTTTTACTGTGAACAGAAGCTAGCTATAAACCTAGAAGCCTATTAGTGAAGCTTTGAAGTTACCTGGGTGTTGATCTGTTGTATGTGACCATCGAATTGTTGCTAGTGAAACGAAGTTTGATATAGATTTTGTCTAACGATATTGGCGGGCTCACATTTGTGTTCCTACCACGTCGATTAAGATGGCATCAAAAACCCGACAACAAGCCCAACTTCAGGATCCCATGGCTATGGAAGAATTGATTAATAAAGTATGCAAGCAGCAGGCCGACTTGAAAGTTTTAGAAGATAAATCCAGTAGGTTCGAGCAATTTTACAAATCAAAAAATTTGATTTTTTATGGTATTCAAGAAGATCCAAATGAAACTGTCGAATCCACAGAAGAAAAAGCTATTAATCTAATTAAGAACAAACTGTCGCTGAATATTTTAACCAATGATATCGACAAGTGCTATAGGATGGGAAAACATAGTCGCAACAAACATCGTCCAATACTTGTGAGGTTTGTAACAAGTAAGAATAAAAACAGTGTATACAATGCTAAGAAAAAATTAAAGAGAACCGGATTTGTCATAAAGGAAGATCTTACCGTTTTAAACCTTTTGCTTGTAAAGAAGGCCACGGAAGCATATGGTTTATCTAATGTTTGGACACAAGATGGCAGAGTCTTTGTATCAGGAAACGGGAACAAAAAATACCTTTCCTGCGAGGACGATTTAAGCATCGATGCTTGAGAGAGGCCACGACTTTATCGCCATGGAACTGCTACCACATAGGATTCTTTTTTGGAGCGATTCGTTTGTTTTTTTTTCTCCTCTATTTATTCCGTTTTCTGCTTGAATAAATTGGACTGTTTATATTGTATAGTTTTCATATTTGTAAGCAAATAAGTAATTACGTACTATTAGTTCACAGAATTGTAAATATTATTTTTGGAAATATTCTTAGGCCAGCGCATAATTTCTTCCTTCTATCTTATTATTATCACTTTATAAAAGTGCGTACTACAAATAAAATGACTTTGTTAAACATGTATGATATTGCGGGGAGCGAGAGCGACGATGCCGGGCATGGGTTTTTTATTTCTCATTTCAATATCCGATCCATGGTAAATAAGTTTGATTTGCTAAGGGATTTCTTATTGGATTCAAATTATGATATTTTTGCTTTGTCTGAAACTTGGCTAAATGATTATATATCCGATAATTTTTTACGTATTCCAGGGTATATATTTTTTAGGCATGATAGACCACTGAGAGGCGGAGGTGTTCTTATATACGTGCGTAGCTGCAGTTACATAAAAAATGTAAAATTGATCGTTAAAATTACTGAACTGGATATTGACAGTTTGTGGATATCTGCTAAAATCAATGGGAAGATGGTAAGTGTGGGGTGCGTGTATAATCCGTCAGTCAATAATTTTAAATCTTTGCAAGTCTTAGAAAATATAATATCTGACTGCCTAGTATCTTCTGATATAATTTTCTGTTTAGGTGATCTAAATATTGATATGCTTATGCCAAACACTCTTGAGGCAAGTTTTTTAAATGGTTTGTTTTCAGAGACTTTCAATCTTAAGCAGGTTATTCAAGAACCTACTCGTGCCGTTAGTGGGAAGTTATTAGATCATATATGGTTAAATAGGCCTGACTTGGTATTAGCGTCAAGCAGTGTGGAGTTGCCAGATTTTCGAAGTGACCATTCCTTGGTATATACCTTGATTGATATTCCAATAAGAAAAAAACATGAAAAAATAATTTTCTCTAGGCCCATTAAAAATATTAATTTGAATGCGTTTAGCATGAGTGCAAGAAGAATAGATTGGGACAGAGTGTTAACATTCGAACACATCGATGAGAAGGTGGAATTTTTGGAGGCGGCTGTTATGAGTTTGATTGATCTGCATGCTCCTTTGAGGCGTGTCAGAGTGACAAAGAAACCCAATCCTTGGATTACGCCTAATATTAAGTTGATGATGTCTCTTCGGGATAGGGCGTTATCGGATTATCGTAAGTCATTGCGAGATTTGCAAGTCTCTGTACGGCAGTCTCTAGTTAAATGGGAATATTACAAACAACTGCGAGATACGTAGGGAGAAAAAAGCATATATTGAAAATCAATTAAATCTGAATTTTAATAATTCTCAGGCTTTGTGGAAAACTCTTGACAGGCTTAATATTTATAAAAAGTCTTCTAAAATTTTACACGAGCTTCCAGACGGTTTAAGAGATCCTAACAAGATCAACGACTATTTCATAAATTCTGTAAATAGGATGAAAGCCGATAACGATACTGTAGCATTTTTTAATACTGAGAGGTGTGCCAAAGTTACAGATAGTTTTCAATTTAACCAGGTTAGCTCATTGGAAATTCTAAATATTGCATCTGAAATTAAAAGTAACGCAATGGGAATAGATGGTATAAGTGGTGAAATATTTAGGCTATGTCTGCCTTATTGTTGTGCGGCGCTGACCCATATCATTAATTTTTCATTAACTAATAGTGTAGTTCCGACTCGGTGGAAATGTGCTATCGTTTCTCCTATACCAAAGAAAGATAAAGTTGAGGAAATTTCCGACTTGCGCCCACTTAGTTTGTTACCACTATTTTCTAAAATCCTTGAAAAATTAGTGTACATGCAACTTAAGAATCATATTGAACGTTTTGAAATTTTACCGCAGAGGCAATCTGGTTTTAGGAGCGGCCATAGTACGTCAACGGTTTTGGCTGATTTGGTGGATGACATCTTGGGGGCTGTTGACCGGCGAATGGTGACTGCTGTTGTTATGTTGGATTACTCTAAGGCATTTGACTCTCTGGACCATAGATTGTTGTTAGCTAAACTTAATTACTACGGGGTTGTAGGGGGTGCCTTGGATTGGTTCGCTATGTACCTTCAGGGGCGGAGGCAGCGGGTAAAACTCAATGTGGATTCCGAATATGCAATCTCTGATCTAATTGGGGTCTCCTCGGGAGTCCCGCAGGGATCTATATTGGGTCCCTTGCTCTTTGTTATTTATACATCTGATCTGCCTTCTCTTATTCAGAGCAAGTTACACCTTTATGCTGACGACAGTCAGTTGTATCTTTCTTTTTCATGAACAGGAGAGGTCAATCGTTCAATTAAATCGTGACCTCCTGCTGATTTCTGAGTGGTCAAACAAAAACGCTCTAAACCTTAATCCTAATAAAACCGTCTCCATGATAGTGGGGACTGAAGTGCAGCGCTATAAGGTAGATATGACGAATAGGATTTCTTTAAATGGAGTCAAGTTGGAACAAAAAAATGAGTGCAAAAATCTGGGTGTGGTTTTAGATTCAAATATGTCTTTTCAATCACATGTTAGTGATCTTATAAAAAAAAGCTTTCTCTACTTTAAGATCTATATACCAATTTAAATTTGTGCTTGATGCAAATGTTAAGTTAAAACTTGTCGAATCCCTGATTTTATCAAAATTTGATTATTGTGACGTTGTATATGGCCCTTGCCTATCTGCTCAAAATGCACAGAGGTTGCAACTTATACAAAACACCTGTATGCGTTATGCTGTAAATGTGCGGAAAAGGGACCATATTACACCTTATTATCAACGGCATAATCAAGGAAAATTGTTTACTAGGAGACGTCTCCATTATGCCTGTTTCGTATATAAAATTTTGTCTACAGGCAAACCGACTTACCTACGAACTAAACTTACTTTGTTAGATACTGTCCAGAATAGGCCCAGAAGAGATCCCTTGCTTATGCAGATACCTCGGCACGTTACCTCTGTCTTTCACGGTTCTTTCATGTATTTTGCTCCATCACTTTTTAATTCTTTACCACTGGATCTCAAATTGGCATCCAGTCAACGGAAATTCAAAAACAAGGCAAAGTTATATTTTACTATGAATGTTTAATGCATGTGACGGTGTTGTCGTTCTCTACCTGTTAATTTAATTATTGTTGGGCATGTACCGCATTGGTTTGTATAATATATATTTATATGTATATATATATATATATGTGTGTGTATGTGTATGTATATGTGTATATATATGTATGTATGTATGTGTGAGTGTGTGTATGTGTATGTATATGTATATTATTTTCCATGTTTCTATCACATTGTAATTATTATACTAAATATGTACTGTAATGTCTTTTCAGGTTGGGCCAAAGCAGTCTATGACTGAGCCCCGCCTTAATAAAGACGTATTATTATTATTATTATTATTATACAGCGTATAACTATACCATAGAAGTGATTAGGTATAGTATCCTATAAAAGGAATGTTTTTGTGTACTATAATGACTGACTATAAGACGGCTATCAATCCTGTGCAATGCTGTAGCCGCAGCCTACAAAAATGACTGTAATTATTTACACGCCGCCTATGGCCCTATTTGCTCGCTACGAGAGCCAACTGTCACTGAACAGCCGAACTTTTGTATACGGGCTGACGTCACAACCTGCGCGTGAGCATAAATATCCTCTCCCGCTTATAAGTGTCATGGGTTCGGGGTACGTACGATGTAGGTACCTTGTGGACAAAATATAAAATTTCGATATCATTGGAAATTGCCTCGACTTTAGGGCTTTGATATCCAGCAAATATAATGACTTCTTACAATAATTTCTTCGACCAAAAGCATCTTCATTGCATCCTCAAACATAATTTCGGTTCAATTCTTTCCTTGCAGTAGTTCATGCACTCAGTGTTACTTTTATTTCTTTTAAAAAGTCCCTTTTGTCCAAAAATAAGTTAAAGCTCGCAGAACATGTCTTGCAAATAAGTAATAATTGAGAAAGATGTTTTCGTGGCATATCAGATAAAGGATAATCAATTGAAAAAATCCACTGCACCTGCTTCTTTATTTATTAGGTACAGGTGCAAAAAACCATCTTTCTTTGTAAGAATTGAATATGATCACAAGCAAATAAAAGTGGGTCTCAACAGTCACATAAAAAATTATGAAATGAGGAATGAGGCTTAAAGTTTCATACTTTACTCCCAATTTCTGTAGAAGACTAATAAATTTAGAACCTCGAAATCCAAAAGCTTTGGTTTGGATAATGAGGTATTTTATATAGTTTTCACTTTATCAAGATTCTTGATAAAGTAAAAAAACAACTTACCATGAAAAAGTATCCTATGGCTCTGCAAAAGAGGCACATGCGGTACTTTATATCGTTTTCACTTTATCAAGATTCTTGATAAAGTAAAAAAACAACTTACCATGGCTCTGCAAAAAAGGCACATGATTGAACAGAATCAATAAACAAATTCAGCTATACCTGTACTTCTCAAATGATGGTAGAAAATACCAACAATGATTTACTAAGTTATACTTACAATTAATTCTATTTCTAGTATAATAATTATTCATGTACCAAGGCACTGAAGTCCAACTTTTTATGACTCATGTGGAATTTAATTGCCGAGGCCTCTGGCCGAGGCAAATAAACCACATGAGTCATAAAAAGAACTTCAGTGCCGAGGTACATATTATATATTTTTTTTGAAATCGGAAAAAAAAATGTTTTATTAGACAAGAAATCAATAATGAGAACTGACCCGTCCATGAACCGACTACGCGCGGCGTTGCTTGACTTTGACGATCGCTCTACCTAGGTCAAGTATGACAAAGCCACGGCGGCTTCGAACAGAAAAACCAAACTGTTGCTTGTTCAGACTCCATAATAAAACTATTGATATTCAAACCTACTAAAATATGTATACTGATAGATTGCGCTGCTATAGGTAACAATTTTGCAATGTGTACGAATAGTTAAATGGGCCATTAATGGCCGGGTTTTGAATATTTGGTCACTTTTGACGAGCGATGGCTCCGCGTCTGACGTTTGATGTTTACATCTCGCCAAGGCCTACTTATTGAAAAAATCGTACAATAATGGGTTACTCCAGTGCCGATTTCTGAGCTTTTAATGACGATTTTGGGACACTTCACTGCCGATTTCAAGAAAAATCTTCTTTTTAAAAGATGCTTATAATTTATAATTTAAGAACAATTTATTTGTTTGTTGGTGTTATTTGGTAGGTGTGCAAACGAAGACTGCGTTTAAAATTCTTTGTATGGGTAGAAAAAACAACTAGCAGCAGGAAGGTATGAAAGCCGGGCGAAAAAATTAGCAGAACAACTATACAGTATTTTCGAAATAATTTGAAGCGGACAAAATTGTAACCTGTATTTTGTCAATTTAACTTCTGGATGTCTAAATTTGAAAGAATAATTATTAGAGGGGATGAAAATTGCCTCTTCAGAGCAGTAAGTCAGTATCTATATCAAGATGAAAGTTTATATCAAGAGTTAAGAAAAAAATCAGTAAATTACATTAGCGAAAATTGGGAAGACATATCCTTCTTTCTTGACGATGGTAATGTTACTAAACTAAATTACTCTATGAATATGCTAAAAGATGAAACTTATGGAACTTCTTTATAGAATGCCTTGCCTTATATGAAGAAATTTTAAGAATATTTCATTTTTGAATGACCGTCCTATGGAAATATGCAAAACTGATCATCAGAAATCAATACATTTACTTTTTTTCTGTAAATTATGATTCAGGCCATTTTGATTTGTTGAAACCTTCAACAGAAAAAATAAGTCGAGAAAGTGGAAACTTTAAAATTTTCAAGAATAACAACGGATTTAAAATTCACCAATCAAAAGTTCATAAAAATCAATCTTTACACAATTATTGTAATTCTTCAACCAGCTCAATCAATTTATTAAGGCAAGAACAATCAGCATTTTCTTCCAGTCAATTTTCCAAGCAAAATTTTGAAAAATGTAAATGCAAACTATGCGGAAAATTTTTTCAAGGACTTATACAGGGTGGACCCAGATCTGCCTTGCTTGATTAGAAAGTGATTTGCAACGTATTTTTATATTTTAAAAATCAGGCAGGCCTTGACAGGGGCAATTTATTCATTTTCAGTTCAGGTATGCTACCTTTTCCTCAAGAGATATCGAAAAATTTTATTAAAAAAATTGTTCACAATGAATTTACGTCGATTTAAAGGTCCCAGAAAAATCTAAGACAAATAAATCTAAATGCCTGACAACAGTAGTAAAGTATAATTTAGAAATTTGGAGAAGAGACAAAAACCCACCACTTAAGCTGCTTTTGGATAAATATGGAGTAATTTCAAAACTGGAAAAGAAGACATTGACGAAGACAGGAAAAAATAAAAATAATGATTTATCAAGAAAGGTTGAAACAAGATTATCCGATGGAGACATCAACGGAGCTATTTCACTAATTAGTTCTGAAGATATTTTAGCGTCAAAAGATTTAGAGACTTACAAAAAATTGCAAGAGAAACATCTTGCACACAACAAAGTTCAAGTTTTTCCCATTTTTTTCTTATGAAAAACATGCTTTTGCTGAAATATCAGTTTTAGATGTGAAAAATGCTATCAGCTTTTTTAATCCTGGATTTGCTGGAGGCTTAGATTCACTGATACCACAACATTTTAAAGATTTAACTAGTGATAATCTTGGCACTTATTCATCAAATCTTCTCTTGGGCCTTTCTGCAATAACAACTCATATTATTAATAGATCGGTCCCAAAACTTTTTTCTTCCCTTCTTTGGTGCTTCATTATGAGCTTTAAATAAGGAAGATGGTGGTGTACGACCTATTGCAGTAGGACTCTGTATACGTAGGTTACTGGCTGAAATAGTTTATGCAAAAATTTATAATTCTTTGGGAAATATTTTTCATCCTAGACAGTTAGGATTCGGAACAAAATGTGGAGTCGAAATTGCTGCTCAAGCTGTTCGTCGTTTTCTATCTTTTCCGTATACTTCAACAAAGTTACTACCAAAATTCGATTTTGATAATGCTTTTAATATGATTAATAGAGATACAATCCTTTCTAGAGTGATGCATTATATTCAGGAATTTTACAAATTTATTTCACAGTGTGATCAAGAGACTTCTATTATATCATTTGGTGACAAAATTATTTATTCTCAAAGAGAGGTACAGCAAGGCGATCCTTTGGGTCCACCTTTATTTTGTTTAGCTCTTCATCCATTTTTATCCATTTTACAGTCTGAGATTAATCTATGCTATTTGGACGATGGCACCATTGCTGGTGCCCCTGATACTGTTTTTCGAGACTTCAAACAAATTGTTGAGTTGTGTTCGGAAATTGGTTTAAAAGTAAATTTAACAAAATGCGAGTTCTCGGTAATTTCTTACGATTCAAATTTTAATGTTTCTCCCTTTCTTTTCAGAATTTGATAAGAATCGCGAGTAGATCTGGAATGTCTTAACTTACTTGGATGTCCCTTTTCTAATCAAGAAATACGTAAAAATGTTAAGTCAAAGATTACCACATTTTCTCACATCTCATAAAACCTCTCTTTACTTAATTCTCACACTGCTTACTTTCTTCTCAAACATTCTTTCGCGATTCCTTGAATTACTTATTTGATGCGTTGCGCACCTGGTTGGAGAGTTTCAGAATGCCTACAAGAATTTGACTGTATTTTAAAAGATACTTTAGAAGATATAACTAATTGTAATTTTGATAGCAAAGCGTGGTCATTGTGTTCATTGCCTGTTAAACTAGGTGGTCTGGGAATCCGAGATACCTCGACCCTTTGTTTTTCGGCTTTTCTTGGTTCTGTTAATGATGTGTCAACTTTACATCACTCAGTTCTTCCCGCAAATATTTATTGCTTCTCTGATTCTGGTTATTCTGAGGCTTTAAATTCGTGGTTATCTCTAAATAAAATTAATAAAATTCCAGATGATATGCGAAAGTGCCAGAGAAGTTTTGATTGGAGAATGTGTCTAGGTTTTTCTTGACAACTTTATTTTTGATTGCCAAGATGTTAAGGATTAAGCTCGCCTTCTAGCTCTTCAAAAGCCAGAAAGTAGTGCTTGGCTTCAAGGTTTGGCCGCTGCTTCACTGGGAAATCTTTTGGATGACTTCAGCTTCCGAATTTCCATCGCATTACGAGTTGGTTAGCCTGTTTGTGAACAACAGGTCTGCACTTCTACATTTGCGGCAAATCAGTTGATATTTATAGCCTTCATGGGCTAAGCTGTGATAGTGAAGTGTAGGTCGTTTGTCCCGCCACAGGTTGATCAATGATATTATAAAAAGATCTTTGGTACAGTTTGTTCAGCGAATGTTCGGCCCTACGTCACAACTCCCGTCCTTGTCTGACTCGCGAATATAGACCGATATCTATCGTATATTCATGAGTAAGACAAGGACGGGAGTTGTGACGTAGGGCCGAACATTCGCTGAACAAACTGTAGTTGCTGAATTTCCCTCAATTCTAGAACCAAGTGGGATTTGTCGCAGTGATGGAAAACGGGCGGATGGTATGACTTTAGTGCCTTGGAGAGCGGGCAAAGCTCTTGTGTGGGATGTGGGACGCTACATGTAGGGACACTTTGGCCGATTCCTAAATAGGGAAAACATCTTTAAAGGCAGGAGAAGCTGTTTATAGTGAGGAAAATCAAAAGAGAAAAAATATGAAGAAATTGGAAGACCGTTTTATTTTTGTTCCCTTTGGAGTGGAGACTTTGGTCCTTGGGATGATGAAGCTAAAATATTTATCGAAGATATTTGTAAAAATTAAATGACAAAAGGGCAAAAAACTTCATCACCCAAATATTGATGCAAAAAAAAATAAAACTAGGTAAGTAGACTCTATAGACAATATATGCCGTCCGTCATTTCAGAGGAAGAGAAGAAACAGTATTTTTAGAAAAAAAAGAGAAAGATAGGGAGAAGAAAAAAGGGAGGGGAAGAGAAGAACAATAAATGGAAAACAGAAAATATTAAATTAGAAAAAAAACAGTTGGAGCCAAATAAAATGGGAATATATTTACGAGAATCAGTATTATCATAGAAAAATTAAAAAAAAATAAGTAAATAAAAACGAACCTTAGTTTTAATAACAACTGTGACATAATATGAACAAATAACAATTTCCAAAATTGGAGACCCAAAGTTTTCTACTCAAGAATAAGTTGATATATGTTCCAGAAATGAGATTGTACGAATAAATAAACATTTCTACATACAATAATCACCTGTGTTTTCCTTTTTAAAAACTGCTGTGACAATTTTTATAGGGTGTCAGGTCTTCGGCTTAGTGAGACTTCTAATGAAATGGTAGTGTAAATAAAGCAAAATTTTTATTCCCAATTGCAATAATCCCAGATCTTCCACCAAATTTTTAAATCTTCTAATTTACAAGGGGAACTAAATTTTCGTACAAGACTGCATTTTTAACGTAACAGTAGGAAGAACTATCTCTGTAATATAACTATGTACAGGGTGTTCCCGTATATTTTGACCCATCCCTAGACCCTTTATTTTTCGAGTTAGAAAAAAATTACTTAAATGAAAGTTGTAGGGTTTTTTCTGAACCGCTAGGATCTGTTACTAGATAAAACAAATGAGCATCGCAAATTTATGAAAAAATATAAACTTTCTTTTTTTAATGGAACGCCCTGTATATTTGTGGATTTTTGAATTGCACGCATTTTTCCGATTCCAACAATAGAAATATGTTATATGTTTGTTCTAAGCATTCGCATGATATTCAAAATTGCAGATAAATACGATCTTTATATGGAAAAACATTTCAACTTAGGCAAGACCATTCCTGTCAATCCATTATTTTTGGGACAATACACCTTGGTACCCTTCAACTTTCATTTAAGTAATTTTTTTCTAACTCGAGAAATAAAGGCTCTAGGGCTGGGTCAAAATATACGGGAACACCCTGTACATTAACAATTTTATTATTAGAGGGGGATAATTGGCAAAAATTCATTCTAATTTCTCATTAGACGGGTTAAATAAACATTTTTTAATTGTTTTATTACGGCAGAGGAATAAATTGAGATATAATTAAGTATATGAAAATAAGAGGGCAGGGAGCGTATTCCTTTCAAAAATGTCGATTATTACTGTTGTTTGAATAAAACAGAAGTATGTGTGAACATGTGTCATAGGTGTTTTTAAAACGTACAATAAATTATTTATTTAGTTGAATAACGACAATGGATGGTAATGTGATGAAAACGCGGGAAAGAAGTGTGGTTGTTTTTAAATTAGTTCTACATATACACAGTGTCTCACTTAATAGTGAAACAACCTTATCTAGCACTTCTTTAATTTTTAACCGACTAGAACGGAATTTTTACTGAAGGTAGCTGGCATTGCTGCCTACTTATTTCCAAAAAATTAGTTGCCTACTCCAAAGTCAAAGCCTCCTACGATGCCACAATCGAGACTAAAAATCCGACAATAGACATGACAGCAAACAACTTGTCTTCAAAACTTCCATGGCACACCTTTCTAAACGTAGGAAATTATTAAATTGCTATTTTTGTACTTTCATTTTTTCATATTCAATATTTTTTGATTTTGACAAAATTTTGGTCTGAACAACTTTCTTTATTAAATTTTTTTTGGACAAAATGCCTAATATGACTCGGACTTTTAGCCTCGATTGCAGCATCGCACGTGACTTTGACTTTGACTTAGGCAACTAATTTTTTGGAAACAAGTAGGCAACAATATCTACCTTCGGTAAAAAATTCGTTCTGGTCGGTTAAAAATTGAAGAAGTTATAAGGTTGTTGTGAGACACTCTGTATATGCAATACAGGGGCGTAAATTGTATTTTTTTATTGCAAAGTTGTAAATACATAATAATTTGAATAATTTGGTGAAAAACGCTTACAGGAGAGCATACGTGTGTATGTGATTACTCAATATGCTCTAATTACTCGGAAAGGTCACACACTACACTCAGCGCGCATGCAAGATTGGTAGGGGAAAAATGGGCGTGGCCTACCAGGGATATAAGAGTATGGGGTAATGTAGGAAAAAAGGGGTGGGGGGATATATATACAGGGTGTCCGGTAATTATGCGGCAATCGCGCGTGAGCAGCTAGAGGACGTCAAAATATTACGATTACGAACTATGGGTCAAATCTTAATACTTACTGAGATACAGGGCGTTGTAGTTCTTTTTTTGAAATTGAATTCTGGGAATATCTCTCAAAATAATCAAGCTGCTGAACTGAAATTTGGTACTATTTTGTTTTTGGGGATGGAAAAGAAGCTGAAAATGTCAGTTTCTACGTGTCTCACAGATGGCGCCACTTGCAGTGGTTTTGGATCGTGCTTTTACTCGTAACTTTTTTGGGGTTATCTTTTTGGTCTTGCAGATATATCATTTTAGTGCACCTTTTTATTCTGCAACAAAAAGGTGCTATTGCTTCATACGGATAAAATCAACCGTTTGCGTTGAAATTGGCAAAATGTGCCTCAAAACACCTGTTGACTCCAATGCTCGAAACATAAAATTTTCACCGACCGCTTTCAAATGCTACAGATCAACTGTACCTTCAAAATGAAGAAAATCTCTATGAACAATGCACCAAAAATTATTCGCTTTCAAAATGGGAAGGATTGAATTTGGCAAAATTTGAACACCCTATTTTAAGAAAACCAATGGTGTTTTGACCAATATCCATTTAGAATTTTTTTCTTCATTTTGAATGTACAGTTGATCTGTAGCATTTGAAAGCAGTCGTTGAAAATTTTATGTTTCGAATATTGGAGTCAACAGGTGTTTTGGGGCACATTTTGCCAATTTAAACGTAAACGGTTGATTTTATCCGTATGAAGCAAGAGTACCGTTTTGTTGCAGAATAAAAAGGTGCACTAAAGTGATGGATCTGCAAGACCAAAAAGATAACCTCAAAAAAGTGGCGCCATCTGTGAGATTCGTAGAAATTGACATTTTCATCTTATTTTCCATCCCCAAAAACATAATAGTACTATATTTCAGTTCAGCAGCTTGATTATTTTTTGAGATATTGCCATAATTCAATTTCAAAGAAAGAAATACAACGCCCTGTATCTCCGTAACTATTAAGATTTGACCCATAGTTGTTGAGCTCAATCGTAATATTTTGATGTCCTCTACCTGCTCCCGCGAGATTGCCGCATAATTACCGGACACCCTGTATATATCTGTATATCACAGTAAACGTAGCATGGTTTTGATTGTTCATTTTTATTTCATTTCATTTCATCGGGCTTCAAATTACCCAAAGAAGAGTATGAGAAGTTTTTCCTAAATGGTTCCTATAGTTCCCTTTCACTTTATAATTATCATACAAATTGTATTATAGTGTTATTGCAAAAAAAATCAGATTGTTTAAAAACATATTTCCTCCTCCGCCGCACAAGAGATGAGCATTTTCCCGATACCATCTTAGCAGAGGGCACCTAAATATCTCCTTTCACGTCATCTCCACTCAAGTTGGTTAAAAATATTTCGTTCTTAATGATTATCTGTTAATGTGTCTGGAACAGGCACAGCGGTTACCTCTACATAACGGTATTGTGCCATTGTGAATTATCCACACTTCCAAAAATGTAAAGGAGCCTTTTTGCGTCAATCCAGTTGAAAGAGGTAAAGAAAACAATCGCAGGTAGAAATAAACTAAGAACTGTGGTGAGTTAACTAAGACTGGACTAACTACTCATTACTAAATTAACTAATTATATTTTAAAAGGTAACTAATAACATCTACTGAATTTATTAGAATTTAACTGTTCTCCTATCAGTAAATTTAAAATAGTAATATTTCTTTTATTTTTTCACATTGGGTAATTTTTCAAATAGTTCAAGTATTTTTCTTGGTTTGGCTAATGGACCGGGAGATAGTGACAGATTTTTGGACGTGATTTTACTACCACAGACCTATATAGCTTCGCCTATAGCTTCGCCTATATATGTCTGTGCTATTACCCTTGTGTATTCAAATCAATGTAAATTTACTAAATTACGTCGCATTCCCCCAATTTATAGACCGGGAGTGGTGACAGATTTTTGGACGTGATTTTACTCAGTATGCCTTTCAAAGGGCCATTATGTGGCACATATTCTCACGATAATAAGGTATGAATCAGAGAGTCATCCTGGGTTCTTCATGTGAAAAACTGAGTTTTCAATTATTCGAAAAATATGCGTTTTGATATGATTTTATACAGGCTGCCATGTGTTTTATAATGAACTTCAAAATAAAAAATTCCTCGGAAAGAATAGGCATACCGTTAGGGTGGGTCCAAAGGGCTATTATTGCCACGTGATGTATTTTAATAATTAATTTTTCCACGTTTCTGAACAGGCTGCCAATGAGAAGTATGCAAGTTCTTATTATGAAAATGCTGAAAAAAAGATGGCATACCGTTTGCGCATGTCCAAGTACACTTTACATCGAATAACTCGTTTAAATGATTAAATAACATTCAATTTAAACAGTACTTGGACATGCGCGAAAGGTATGCCATCTTTTTTTCAGCATTTCCATAATGAGAACTTGCATACTTCTCATTGGCAGCCTGTTCAGAATCGTGGAAAAATTAATTATTAAAATACAAGATCACGTGGCAATAATAGCCCTTTGGACCCACCCTAACGGTATGCCTATTTTTTCCGAGGAATTTTTTATATTGAAGTTCAATATAAAACACATGGCAGCCTGTATAAAATCATATCAAAACGCATATTTTTCGAATAATTGAAAACTCAGTTTTTCACATGAAGAACCCAGGATGACTCTCTGATTCATACCTTATTATTGTGAGAATATGTGCCACATAATGCCCTTTGCAAGGCATACTGAGTAAAATCACGTCCAAAAATCTGTCACCACTCCCGGTCTATAAATTGGGGGAATGCGACGTAATTTAGTAAATTTACATTGATTTGAATACACAAGGGTAATAGCACAGACATATATAGGCGAAGCTATAGGCGAAGCTATATAGGTCTGTGGTAATAGCAACGTACGCGCAATTCGCATGACACAAGACTTGCCGGACGGCGAAAAAATCCAACAATTTTACAATATTCATACAAGTGCACCTACACATTTTGTGGGCACTGGTAATTTTATAGAGAGAGGGTGATTCATTTGGAATAGGAAATCCTGAAACCGGAGACAGAGGGGACCAAAATATGACGTTTGCGAGGCCAATGTGCCTTATACAAAATAAATGTTTGTTGTACCATTTAAATTGAGAAAAAAAATTCCTTCGGCTAATTTTCCGTCCAAAAAAATACAGCAGTGCCAAATTTCAGTTCAGCAGCTTGATTATTTTGATAGATACAATTCAATTAAAAAAACTTCAATCTGTATCTGTATCTCTTAAACAAACAACATTTTGATCCCCCCTATCTCCGGTTTCGTGATTTCTCATTTCCAATGAATCACTCTGTATTGTTTATGGAGGAGAATCTTGACAAATATGCATTTTTGATGAGCTAACTTTGTTTAAAAAATTTACAAAATTTATTAGTTTTTACATTAAATCTTCAATGATCAAATGTCAAGAGCATTATAGTACCTATTGATGTTAAAAATGTTTTATCCTTGGGGCCAAAGTTTTCTATACCATAATATACTAAGCATGATTTTCCATTATTAGCACTAATATTTTAACTAATTATATTCACACACTTAATAATAATAGCATAGTAGGTACTTATTATTTTTTTAAATAAAGATTTCATTAAAACTAAAAAGTTTATTAATGACAATCCAAATGTCATGGTCTCTAACTAGGATAAAGATAATAAAACAGTACCTAATTTTGTTTAAAGATTATTATAATATTAAATTTAAAACTCTTTTAGATGATAATCTAACTTATAAAATATTAAATAAAGAGCAAACTGCAAATATCAAAGACTTAGTAATAATTTAATTAATAAACTCCTTATTTTATACCTAATGAAATTTTAGAATTTAGTACAGGAGCATAATTTATTCCGTGGGACCTTTTGTGAAGGGAAGTTGCGACTATGTGGAATCTCTTTATCGTATGCTACGTAATAGCGTAGTACCTACCGGGTGTTTACCTCCGAGTTGTGGCGTTTGGTTTTTATGGCGTCATAAATCCAATATGGCTGCCATACAAGATATTTATTCGTTCCATCAAGAATAACTCCTTCCAGAGGGCTCATACGCAACATGTGCATAGAATATTTTCTATTCTGCATGAGCAGATGAACAAATTTAGATCTTATCAATTTTTCCATATCTTCTACCGTTTAAGAGTTATGGTCTATTATAATGTCACTATCGGTTTAGAACCATCGGTTACCTATTTATTAAGGCACAGATTAAGGGTAAAAAATAATGATTGTGCTTCTATTTACTCACACTAACTTTAATATTACACTTATATGCAACAAACATTACAAGTAGCGTCGTTACAATGGTATGAAACACACTTTAATAATTCATACAGGGTGTCCGGTTAATAATTGTCTATATAGCAACTATACACTACACATATTTCGGACCAAAATATAACGATTGAGGCCAATAGGCCTTAATAGAAATGTTGTTTGATTAAGAGATACAGGGCGTTGAAGTTAATTTTTTAAAATTGAATTAAGACTATATCTCCCAAAGTAATGAAGCTGCTGAACTGAAATTTGGCACTGCTGTATTTTTGGAAACGAAGAATAAGCTGAATATGTCAATTTCTATGTATCTCACAGAAGGCGTCACTTGCACTTTGAATCATGCTTTTACTCGCAACTTCTTTGAGGTTATCTTTTTGGTCTTACAGGTCCATTTTAGTGCATCTGTTCATTCTGTAATAAAAAGGTACTCTTGTTTCATAAGAATAAAATCAACCCTTTGCGTTGAAATTGGCAAAATGTGCACCAAAACACCTGTTGCCTCCAACATTCGAAAAATAAAATTTTTACCTAGCACTTTTACTTAAATGTTACAGATCAACTGTACCATTTGAGAAAAAAGTCCTTATGAACAAATACCAAAACTGTTTCGCTTTCAAAATGGAACGGATTGAAACTCGGGAAAGTTCGAACACTATTTCAAGAAAACAAATGGTGTTTTGACCAATGCTCATTTTGCATTTTTTTTGTTTATTTTGAATGTACAGTTTATCTAAAACATTTAAAAGCGGTAGCTGAAAATTTTATGTATCGAATGTTGGAGTTAACATAGGTGCAAACAGATGAATTTAACGTAACAAGAGTACCTTCTTCTTGCAGATTGAAAAGATGCACTAAAATAATGGATCTGCAACAACAAAAAGGAAACCACAAAAAAGTTACGAATAAAAGCACCATTCAAAAACAGCGCAAGTGACGCCCTCTGTGAGATACATAGAAATCGGCATCTTCAGCTTAACCGCAAATGGCAACGAATACAAAATAATAGTAATTGCCCCCCTCCCTAGCACAAGCATGTGGTTGCTTCTGCGGTACTCCTAGTTTGGAGTATTGTGAGGGTGAGAATTATTATTATTATTGTTATTATTATTCTTCGTGTCCAAAAATACAATAGTGCCAAATTTCAGTTCAGCAGCTTGATTAATTTGGGAGATGTAACCATAATTCAATTTCAAAAAATTAACTTCAACGCCCTGTATCTCTTAAAAAAAAAACAAATTTCTATCAAGGCGTATTGGCCTCAATCGTTATATTTTGGTCCGAAATATGTGTAGTGTGGTTGCTATGTGGACAATTATTATTAACCGGACACCCTGTATGTATTATTAAAGTGTGTTTCATACTATTGTAATGACTCTACATGTAATGTTTGTTGCATATAAGTGTAATATTAAAGTTATTGTGAGTAAATAGAAGCACAATCATTATTTTTTACCCTCAATAACTAACCGATGGTTCTAAACCGATGGTGACATATTATATATTAGATCATAACTCTTAAATGGTAGAAGATATGGAAAAATTGATAAGATCTAAATTTGTTCATCTGCTCATGCAGAATAGAAAATATTCTATGCACATTTTGCGTATGAGCCCTCTGGAAGGAGTTATTCGTGATGGAATGAATAAATATCTTGTATGGCGGTCATATTGGATTTATGACGCCATAAAAACCAAACGCCACAACTCGGAGGTAAACACCCGGTACTACACCATAACGTAGCATACAATAAAGAGATTCCATATAGTCGCAACTTCCCTTCACAAAAAAAACCCACGGAGTAGGTAAATGTGCATTATGCTCCTCAACTAATTTGAATGTCGTAAATTGAAGGTTTTTATAATCTGTTTCTCCTAAATTTTATGGTTTACCAAAAATACACACAAATGGCGTTCCATTAAGGCCAGACAGTAGTTCCATGCATAAACACTTTCAGAGTTTACTAATAATTATTAATTATATACAGGGTGAGTTTTTTTCAATGCCCACTATGGGGATCTCGGAAATTAGCAGAGCTAGAACAAAGGTTAAATTTGAAAAGAATTGCAGTTTTGAATGCTCAATCTAATGACCTTTTGGATTTTTAAACAAGATCATGGCTCACTAGATATTTTGAAAATAGTGTTTTTTGCTATTTCATCAGATCTATGTAGCTCCGTTATTTCTAATTATACAAAAAAACTGTAGAGACAAAAATTGTAGATAATTTTGGGCTTAATAAGATAATCTTATCAAATTTTTTATGTTGTTTGTGATTTTTGAGATATGACTCAAATTTGTGTTTTTTTAAATGTAAATCATAGTTGGCTGTGGCCTTATTAAATCGGCCATTTTTTGAGCTTTCCAAAGATATAATACTCGGCATAGTTATTATAAAAAATAAAATAGACCAAGATCCCAGGGCCCCCAGACGTAACTTATTTTCTAAAAGACAAAATGTGCGGAATAGAGTAGTGTTCCTATGTACATTGAACGCATGCAAAGCCGCTAAGTTGGGTAGACGGCCAATTTACAGGTAGCAGGTGAGAAAGGTAAGTAAAAATAGGACTCACTTTACTTAAATTCTAATGGCTGATTTTTATATACAGTGTGACCCATTCTGATGTAGGACACCCTCACAAAATCTGTAATTTTTGTCCGATTTTATCCGGGTCTTTTTTTAAAAATAGATCACAAAAAAACTCTATTTTGGCGCCAAATTTCAGATCTTAATCTCAATTTTCAAGGCCTACTATGAATTTTTTTTAGCGATTTTTTTATTTAAAATCTGACAACACAGCGTTAATCAGGACACCCTGAAACCCCCACATACCAAATTTAAATAAAAAATATACATGGGGTTCCTTCCTGCGGGTTGTCAAAGTTGAGCAAAATAGAAATTTTAAAGATATTTGGCAAGTCATGTGTACCATGGAATCCCCTCAAAACAATTGAATGGTCAACAGGACCACTCAAAGTGTTGGTGCGCAAAGATCTAATTTAAAAATATACAGAGTGTCTTTCTCTGTGGCATATGAAAATACCGAATTTTTTTGAACTTTAAATCGAGTATATCAAAACCGCCCCAGCCACTATAAACGAACTAAGTCTAAAAATACAGAAGCCTACTAGTCAGTAAGTCTATATGAGTTAAGGTGGCTGGTGTGCCACAACAGCAAACGCACAGAAATGTATCATCTTAGACAGTGACTTAATTGAGTATGGTCCGATAATTTAAATGGTTTTTTTATTTGTTGGATGGTATTTTGTAAAGAAATAAATTACTTTTTTGTTTGTTAATGTTTTTTCAATAATTCCAAAACACTCATGACCAGTATAAAGTTTCATAAAAAT
This sequence comes from Pseudeuparius sepicola, assembly GCA_963920635.1. NCBI lineage: Eukaryota > Metazoa > Arthropoda > Insecta > Coleoptera > Anthribidae > Pseudeuparius > Pseudeuparius sepicola. Next base: position 90,300,104 of record OY987299.1, read on the forward strand.
TCAGCATTTTGAGATGGTCCAAAGAAAAATACCCTGTATATTTTTGTATTGAATCTTTGTACACCAACACTGTGAGAGGTCCTGTTGACCATCCAACTGTTTTGAAGTAATTCCATGGCACACTTGACTCGCCAGATGCCTGTAAAATTCCTATTTTGCTCAACTTTGACACCCTGCACAATGGAACTCACAGTATATTTTTTGTTCAAATTTTGTATATGGGGGTTTTGGGGTATTCTCATTAACGCTGTGGGGTCAGATTTTAAATAAAAAAAACGCTAAAGGCTTTTCGTCTTTTTTTACTACAAAAAAATTCATAGTAGGCCTTGAAAATTGAGATTGAGATCTGAAACTTTGCGCCAAAATAGAGTTTTTTGTGATCTATTTTTAGAAAAAAAAACGGCTAAAATCGGACGAAAATTACAGATTTTATGAGGGTGTCCAACATCAGAATGGGTCACACTGTATGTTTTGAAGAATATTATTAAAAACTAATATTCAGCACTGCCAGACACTTCCCGTCGGCCATAATTTCCGCCAGACGCTTTAAAGCTCCCAAAAAATGATTGAACTTTACTTATATTCTAACGCTTGATTTTTATATACAGTGTGACCCATTTGTTTTGGGGTCAGTCTGTAAAAAGTGTATCAATCGTGCGATTTGGCTGATTTTTTTTTTAAATTGTAGAGCTCGATGAACTGCACATTTTGAACAAAAATTGCCTGGTTCGCATAAAATCCAAAGCCTACTATGACCGTTTTTATGAGCAAAATTTTAAGAAACCATATTAGCGTTTTTTTTTTGAAAAAATCTGTGTGCGCCAATGGATTGAGCACCCCTCGAAATGGGTATGTACAAAATTTCATCAAAATATTTCAAGTAATAACGATTTTGTAGAAAAATTAAAAATGCAGCCAAGGTACGTCTTTATTTTCAAAAATTCAAAGTTGGCCATGGAAAATAATTGAATTGTAATAATACAACCTTATGCTTATAAACACAAAACATAAAAACAATTAAAATTATAAAATTTTTGTAACTTCTACCAAGCCTCCATTTTCTACAATGCATTTGTCGTTCCTCTTGCGTACATTCAAAATTACATTTCGTATTTGCTGTGGAGTAATTTCCTCACAACTACGGTTTATCCTAGCTTGCAGTTCTTGTAAATTATGGGGTCTTGACTTATGAACATTTTGCTTAAGTGTACCCCAAAGAAAAAAATCTAAAGGAGTTAAGTCCGGAGATCTCGGTGGCCACTCACAGAAAGGACTATTTCGCCCTATCCAACAGTTTTCAAAATTATTATCTAGCCAGTTTCTGATTAAACGAGCATTATGAATAGGACTGCCATCTAACTGTAACTTTAAATTTAAACGGTATCTTAATGGTAACTCATCTAAAGCATTTCTAAATTCAATTTCTAGAAAATTCAAGAAGCCAGCCGCATTCAAATTCCCTTCAAAGAAAAATGGGCCAATTATTCTGTCGCGTAGTATTCCACACCAAACGTTATTTTTTTGTGAATATTGTCTCCTTGCATTTATTATAAACTCTGGATTTTCAGCTGACCAGTGACGGCAGTTTTGACTTGATACTACACCATTTGTAGTAAACGTGGCTTCGTCGGTGAATAAAATTTCATTTAAAAAGTTGCCATTATGGAGATATTCACCTTGCAGCCAATAGCAAAATTCTAATCTTCTCTCCTCATCTCCTGGTTCCAGGGTGTGCAAAAATTTTGGCTTAAACGGTTTTATTTTGTTTTGTCTCAAACATCTCCTTATACTCTCTCTGGGTATATGAAGGTCTAAACTAGCCGTTCGAACACTATTTCGAGGATTGTCACTAAAGTATTGCAGAATTTGATTGTTATTTTCAACAAGTCCACGGCGTCCATTTTGCCTAGTTTTTAATAAATTTTTAGAAATCGATCCAGTTTCATCAAAAATATTGTTTATACGTTGTACCATTGAGTAATATTTATTCCTTTACTCAATGGTTGTACAGTACTTCGACTCACTGATCTACCTGGGTGTCTATTGTTAAATTCGGCCGCAGCTTCTGCTGCCGAGCGCTCGTTGTCGCCCACGAGTCGAACAATTTCTATTTTGTCTCTTATGCTTAAATATTCCATAATTATGATAATTAATTGTATTGAGCACAAACAATTTCTGAACTCAATTTAGACAGTTTGACACTTAATAAAAGTAAACAATTCAATTATTTTCCATGGCCAACTTTGAATTTTTGAAAATAAAGACGTACCTTGGCTGCATTTTTAATTTTTCTACAAAATCGTTATTACTTGAAATATTTTGATGAAATTTTGTACATACCCATTTCGAGGGGTGCTCAATCCATTGGCGCACACAGATTTTTTCAAAAAAAAACGCTAATATGGTTTCTTAAAATTTTGCTCATAAAAACGGTCATAGTAGGCTTTGGATTTTATGCGAACCAGGCAATTTTTGTTCAAAATGTGCAGTTCATCGAGCTCTACAATTTAAAAAAAAAATCAGCCAAATCGCACGATTGATACACTTTTTACAGACTGACCCCAAAACAAATGGGTCACACTGTATGTTACTTAGGGGACTATTTCAAAACTATATTTGATCAGCCAGACAAATTGTAGGGGCCAAACTTCCCCCAGACACAAAAAAATTCTGCCGTGAGTATGAGCGCGAGGGTGCTATATGCATGAGTTTCAGAGCGAGTAAGATATCTATGTGAACATTATTAAATTTAAACTGGGATTGATGCAAATGAAAATCTTCAATAAGAACTTAATAATATTTAAATATACAAGGTGAGTTTTTTTCGATGTTTAGCATGGGGATCTCGGAAACCAGCGAAGCTAGAAGGAAGTTTAAATGGGAAAATATTTGCAGTTTTATGGGCCCAATTCAATGCGCCTTTTGGATTTTTGACAAAGTTCGTGGCTTTCTAGATATTCCGAAAAAAATGATTTTTCCCTATTCCTTCAAATCCCGCTAGCTATGTTATTTTTGACTTTACAGAAAAAGTGTAAATACAAAAGTTGTAGTGAATCATGTTCCTAATAAGAGGATCCAATCCTATTTTGCACGTGAGCTGTCATTTTAGAGATATGAGATATTACTTCGGTTTCTTTTAGATGCACACCATAGTTGGCTATGGTCGCGTAAAATCGAGCATTTTTTAAGCTTTTTAACGATATATTACTCGATATGATTATTTCGAAAAATATCGGAGTTATGGCGCTTTTTCTGTTTAATTCTTATTTTAACCGAGTTAACCATGGAAACAATGAAATGCTAAATGCTTATTGACAAATAACAGTCCTGAGTTATGGCGGTTTTTCTGTTTCCTGTTTTAACGGAGTTAGCAATGGAAACAATTAAATGCTTATTGAAAATGTCAATCCTGTGCAATTCGACAATTAGTTCAGTCATTAGCTAATTTTCTGCGAAAACTTCTAATTTCTACAAAAAGAATGTATTTTTCAATCTTGGAAAAATGTGTTAGTGTCGAGTATATTCTGTGTAACTTGAACGTTGTTCGAGCTGCTTCTGCTGCAAGTTGATGTGTTGATGGATTCTGAATTACACAAGCTAGCACATTTGTTTCTGCAATTTCATTTGGCCTACTGATGGAACCAAGTTATCATACAACCTCTTAAATGTAGGCAGGCAAGGCAGGCGGCGATCAAAGCATAGCGTTCATAATATTAATGTGAAGCTCGAACAGCGTTCAAGTTACACCGAATATACTCGACAATATCACGTTTTTCCAGGATTGAAAAATACATTCTTTTTATAGAAATTAGAAGTTTTCGCAGAAAATTAGCTAATGACTGAACTAATTGTCGAACTGCACAGGATTGACATTTTCACTAAGCATTTCATTGTTTCCATGGCTAACTCCGTTAAAACAGGAAACAGAAAAACCGCCATAACTCAGGACTGTCATTTGTCAATAAGCATTTAGCATTTCATTGTTTCCATGGTTAACTCGGTTAAAATAAGAATTAAACAGAAAAAGCGCCATAACTCCGATATTTTTCAAAATAATCATATCGAGTAATATATCGTTAGAAAGCTTAAAAGATGCTTGATTTTACGCGACCATAGCCAACTATGGTTTGCATCTAAAAGAAACCGGAGTAATATATCATATCTCTAAAATGACAGCTCACGTGCAAAATAGGATTGGATCCTCTTATTAGGAACATGATTCCCTGCAACTTTTGTATTTACACATTTTCTGTATTTGAAGGAATAGGGAAAAATCATTTTTTTCGGAATATCTAGAAAGCCATGAACTTTGTCAAAAATCCAAAAGGCGCATTGAATTGGGCCCATAAAACTGCAAATATTTTCCCATTTAAACTTCCTTCTAGCTTCGCTGGTTTCCGAGATCCCCATGCTAAACATCGAAAAAAACTCACCTTGTATATTTAAATATTATTAAGCTCTTATTGCAGATTTTCATTTGCATCAATCCCAGTTTAAATTTAATAAACCTATGTTCACATAGATATCTTACACGCTCTGAAACTCATGCATATAGTACCCTCGCGCTCATACTCACGGCAGAATTTTTTTGTGTCTGGGGGAAGTTTGGCCCCTACAATTTGTCTGGCTGATCACATATAGTTTTGAAATAGTCCCCTAAGTAACATATATAAAAATCAAGCGTTAGAATATAAGTAAAGTTCAATCATTTTTTTGGGAGCTTTAAAGCGTCTGGCGGAAATTATGGCCGACGGGAAGTGTCTGGCAGTGCTGAATATTAGTTTTTAATAATATTCTTCAAAACATATATAAAAATCAGCCATTAGAATTTAAGTAAAGTGAGTTCTATTTTTACTTACTATTCTCACCTGCTACCTGTAAATTGGCCGTCTACCCAACTTAACGGATATGCATGCGTTCAATGTACATAGGAACCAGTAGCGTGCCGTAGGGGGGGCACGGGGGGGCCTGTGCCCCCCCCCCCCCGCCCTCAGCCCTAACCCGCCCTCAGCTCTAACCCGCCCTTTGTGCTCTAGTGCAATTGCAAAATTGAACGTACAATCACGACAATATTATGGTCTATTATTTATATTATTTTTGCGTTATCCCCGGCAAATATTTCCTTTAAAGGAACGGTTGGCAACGCTGCTTTGTTCACTACTTTGCTGCGCCGCCGCTCTTGACTTCGAGTCGTCGTTACCTCCACCTCGCAAGTTCATCACTTACCGTTGGCTCTCCTGCTCTCACTGTTTTGTTAAAAATATTTGCCACCATACTTTGCAACTCCCCTGGAGCAGAAAGGTCGTTTAGCAGTTCGCAGGTTGACTCAGGAAAGGACAAATAACTTATCATTACCAGCGCCGGTTTTAGGGGGGTGCTAGGGCACTAATAGCGCCCGGCGGTTAATTTTAGGAGGCGGTATAGTTGGTCTAATAACTAAAAATAAATCACATTTTGTTGCTATGTCACTCACGACGCGACACCTTCATTTTGATCGTAGTCTGCAAACGTAACATCTGAAACGTTCTCCTATTCATCATCTTATTCATCTATACGTTGAAGATTTTACTCCCCCCTGGATTTTTGGACGAAAATAAAAATTTCTAAGTGAAAATATCTTAAACGCAGAATATACAACATTGATTCATTGATTGAATATAAATTGGAAAATTGTCATGTCATAATGTGTAACATATACATTTATTGAAAAATATACCTACTTATTATTGTCAAGTAGCTAACTACCGATTCCACGAGACCTGGCTTTTCCCATACTAGCCCATGGCTGTAATATGGTTTAGGTGTTCAAGCACCCTACATTGAGAAAACACGAAAAATACATTATACTGTTATGATGTTGTAATTTCCTATACCTCTTTTAAACTATCTGTGCTTTATATTTCTAAAAATTTTCGCCTAGTGCGCATTTTAGTAACCAAACACCACTCCTTTCTTTTGTATAGCCGGTTTAAAAAGCAATGATTTTTATGGGCTCACGGCTCACACTTAAACAAATTTCGAAATTTCTATTGGTCACTGTTGCTCTATAAAAGAAGATTGAGTAGGACTTCTTGACTACAAATGTTATGAGTCATAGTGAACAAAAAAAATAAAAACCAGTTAACAAGAATATGTTTTGCTTGAAATTTATTTTCGTTAATTTAAACTGTTTGACCTTGAATATTTCAAAAATTTTCGCCTGCGGCGCAATTTTGTGCCACGAAGATTCAATTTAAAATTTATTATTTTTTTTTAATTTCTGACTAGTTCCCAACTAAAAAGTTTAGTTTTTTGGGCAAAAGTAAAAAATTGAGAGGAAATATAACGCGTTTCTTAAACCCCGGCGGTAGTCAAGCTAAAACCGGCGCTGATCATTACTAGTATATTGAATCAGAAACAGCGAAATTAATCAATTATGATAAGACAAATTTAAATCTGTAAAAACAAGAAGATTATTATTTTAGTTAAGTAGGCTGTGTTATTTTTTTGTTTATAGCTTTACCTAACTCATAAAATATTATATATTTTGTTTACTTTGTTAAAACAAAAAAAATTGTACGACTTTTTTTTTTGCGCCCTTAAAATATCTCGCCCCCTCCGCCCTTTTACCCACGGCACGCTACTGATAGGAACACTACTCTATTCCGCACATTTTGTCTTTTAGAAAATAAGTTACGTCTGGGGGCCCTGGGATCTTACTCTAAAAGAGCTATGGCAAATTTTCTGATTTTTTTTTTAAATTTTCACATAGTCAGCCATGGAATATTTTCATAATTACGTTCTATTTTATAATTAGACATACTTCAAACTTTCTAATATTTTGTTTTTAGCTGGTAACAAAATGTAACAAAAATTAAAAAACTCAAATTCAAATTATTATTATTTTAAAAGGTCACCTTTTAAAATAAAAAAAGGTGTTCAAACAATCCTCCATTATTATTTATGCAAATATTGCATATTTTTAAAACTGAATTTGTCGCCTTTCTTAGAGAGCGCTTGTCAATACTGGCAATTGCTTCTAAAACAGGTGCTCTTAATTCAGCAATTTCTCCCTATGCAACTATTTGGATAGAGCTGATATCTAGGTAATTTCTTACGGGCAACTAATTATGTGGTGGAGCTCCATCATGATAATTTTTGTAACATTTTGTTGCCAGCTAAAAATCATATATTTTTTGAAAGTCATTTAAAAAAACACAAGTTTATGTCATATCTCAAAAATCACAAACAACAAAAAAAATTAGATCAGATTATCTTATTTAGTCCAAAATTATCTACAATTTTTGTCTCTACAGTTTTTCTGTATAATCAGAAATAACGGAGCTACAGAGATCTGATGAAATAGCAAAAAATCACTCTTTTCAAAATATCTGGTGAGCCATGAACTTTTTTAAAAATCCAAAAGGGGCATTAGATTGAGCATTCAAAACTGCAATTCTTTCCCCGTTTAACCTTTGTTCTAGCTCTGCTAGTTTCCGAGATCCCCATAGTGGGTATCGAAAAAAACTCACCCTGTATATAATATTGTTCCATTTATTAAAATCTATGTTGATGATTTAGCGACTGCTATTCCCAAAGATATTATTTTTTTTTTAACGTTTAATGGATTTAGTTCAGATATACAATTTACCATGGAAGTTGAAAAAAATTTGAATTACCATTTTTGGACTTTTGCTTGATTCAACAAGAAAATTATGTCTTAATAACAGATTGGTACATTAAACCTATATCATCATGTAGATTTTTAAATTTTAATTCAATACATAATACATCTAAAAGGTGGCTAATCATTTCAACATCGTATTATTAATTTGTCACATAATTTAGCTAAACATATTTCGATCGAAAACAGTTTTCCTCCTAGTCTTATTAATGCTATATTTTATAACTCTCCAGATAGACCAATTGAAAATCAACAATCTAAAAAAATTTAAACAATAATAATAATCATATTGTTGAAGTTGAAACTAACTCTAACATAAGAAAAGTTAGACATACAATTCTTTTATACCTGGTTTATTTCAAAATTTAAATATAATTTTATCAAATGATAATATTCAAATCATTCCTTCTTATAAAAAAAAAACAACTTCAATATTTAAAAAAAAATTAAGATATTGTTCCTTCAAAATTTAGATCAAGTATAATAATTTATAATATATCATGTTTAGATTTTCGAGGTATTTATATAGGCAAAACAAAAAATTATTTAATAAATAGAATAATTAATGATCAGAGGTGAAATTGTAATAACATAATGAAACATTCAAGCACATCTCTTTCTGCACACCATCATAAGACAGGACATAATTTTGATTTTGATAATTCTAAAATAATTGATAATGAAATTAATTTAACAAAAAGATTATTAAAAGAGTAAATTCATGTAAATTTAAAAACGAATTCTAAAAATTTTAGGACAGATATTAATAATTCAAGTACTATTTATTCAAATTTACTTAATTTTGCTCCAATTCAATGATATAATCTTATTTCAAACACAACTTAAATATTTAATAATAATGTTATAATTTTTATCTTTAAACACGCTGTTTAATTTACCTTTATACCTTTCATTCCTGTTATTTTGTTGGAGAGACACTTATAATATTATATACAGTGTGTCCAACTTAAGGACTGACCACCCCTGTAAAATTTTTATTTATAGATCGATTTTCATAAACTTTTTGTTGTTGGATAGAGCTTCAAATATGGCATCAAACACATAATTCAGGTGCCTCGTGCGTTAAAGTCATGGCCCACTGAGACGGTGTTTTAGTGCTGAAATTTCGAAAAGTACTATTATGGATTTTTTTAGAGGAAAATCAATGCCGGATTCTTATTCAGCGTTGTTCGAAACCCAAACGTACCAATTTGCATTACCATGGCTCTACAGGGTGTTTCAAAATTTTTAGTGGCCCACTTAATTAGTGACCACCCCTGTAAAATTTTTATTTTTAGCACGATTTCATAAACTTTTTTTTTGTTGGATAGAGCTTCAATAATGGCATTAAATGCATAATTCAGGTGCCTCGTGCGTTACATTCATGGCCGACTGAGACGGTGTTTTAGTGCTGAAATTTCGAGAAGAACTATTAGGGATTTTTTTAGAGGAAAATTAATGCCAGACTCTTATTCGGCATTGTTCGAAACCCAAACGTACCAATTTGCATTGCCGTAGCTCTACAGGGAGTTTCAAAATTTTTATTGCCACATGTAAAATTTTTATTTATAGCTCGATTTTCATAAACTTTTTTTTGTTGGGTAGAGCTTTAAAAATGGCATTAAATGCATAATTCAGGTGCCTCGTGCGTTAAAATCATGGCCCACTGAGACGGTGTTTTAATGCTGAAATTTAGAGAAGTACCTACTATTACGGATTTTTTAGAGGAAAATTAATGCCAGATTCTTATTCAGCATTGTTCGAAACCCAAACGAACCAATTTGCTTTGCCGTAGCTCTACAGGGAGTTCCAAAATTTTTATTGCCACACTTAAGGGCTGACCACCCTCGTAAAATTTTTATTTATAGCTTGATTTTCATAAACTTTTTGTTGGGTAGAGCTTTAAAAATGGCATTAAATGCATAATTCAGGTGCCTCGTGCGTTAAATTCATGGCCCACTGAGACGGTGTTTTAGTGCTGAAATTTCGAGAAGTACTATTATGGATTTTTTAGAGGAAAATTAATGCCGGTTTCTTGTTCAGCTTGTTGGAAACCCAAACGTACCAATTTGCATTACCATAGCTCCACAGGGTGTTCCAAAAAATTAAAAGAAAAAGTATGGCCGGATTCTTATATGCAGTGAGAGGTTCCAAACAAAAACATACTAATTTGTAATTAATTTTCTTAATTTCTGGTAAGTTGGTCACTAAAATATTCATGAGGAACTCATATTCTTTCAAAAATTTATTAGCGAACAATTTTTTTATTTAATTTAATATCATCAAATACATGAATGAACAACACAACATAACATAAACTCAAATTTCAGTCATTTCAATTAGTCCACCATTTTCTAATGCAAATTGGTACGTTTGGGTTTCCAACAATGTTGAATAAAAATCTACCATTAATTTTTCTCTAAAAAAGTCCATAATAGTACTTCTCGAAATTTCAGCACTAGAACTTCGTCTCAGTGGGCCATGAATGTAACGCACGAGGCACCTGAATTATGCATTTAATGCCATTATTGAAGCTCTATCCAACAAAAAAAAAAGTTTATGAAATCGTGCTAAAAATAAAAATTTTACAGGGGTGGTCACTAATTAAGTGGGACACTAAAAATTTTGAAACACCCTGTAGAGCCATGGTAATGCAAATTGGTACGTTTGGGTTTCGAACAACGCTGAATAAGAATCCGGCATTGATTTTCCTCTAAAAAAAATCCCTAATAGTACTTTTCGAAATTTCAGCACTAAAACACCGTCTCAGTGGGCCATGAATTTAAGGCACGAGGTACTTGAATTATACATTTAATGTCAAATAAAAATTTTACAGGGTTGGTCAGTCCTTAAGTGGGACACACTATATATAAAAATTGCCAAAGTCAAATTATTTTATGGACACAAATTTGTACCAATATTTTACATTCATTTTTAAGGTATACTAATAATAGTTATTACTTGCAATTTATTCTAAATAGCCAATAGCTTCGGTAAGATTAGTTTTCTTGTTTTTCTTATAAATATTATTTACATTATATAATTTTCTAGCCTGAAGGGGCACAAAAATTGTGCAAAAGCTTTTTATAATTATTTTACTTTAATATACAATTTGTCCAAACTCCGCAAAAATCATTTATTCCCAATAAAAATTTCTATTGATCAAAAGTTTAAAATTATGTGTGTTGCGCGCTACACATCGAAAAAAAAAACGTTTTATGGGTCACATTGTTGAATCACCACGTACGGCGCCGTACATTAAATCTTAAGCCTACTCTATCAACATTTTTGGAAAAATGCCTTGGTTTGGTGGTGCTCTCTTAGCAAATTTTTTGGGTGGCATTTTTCTAAATTCTAGTTTCAGCAGTTTTCGGTTTTTTCAAAAGTGTCTCGGAAATTGGGCCATGGATCTAAAATTTATTTTTACACAAAGCCTATCAAAAAGTATTTCTTTTTCTTTCGAATAAAGTTCTCTGGAAAATGTATATTTGTCGAGATATTTTCGAGTGGCCCTCTATCAATAAGCAGCCTGTATAATACAGGGAGTCCCATTCATGCTTTGAACAAGTCCGTGTGCGGGTCCTCGTGCTAAAAATGTCAGTTTACCTTATAATAAACATTTTTCTCTTAGATGCTTGTTGACTGAAATACAGGGCTTTGACGTTCTTTTTTTACATTGTTACATTAATATGTCCCAAAATATCTGAAAAAATTTGAAATGTAGAATACTAATATCAATTTCTACGCATCTCACAGAGGGCCCCACTTGCGCTGTTTTTGGGTCGTGCTTTTGCAAAATTTTTTTCAGGCAAGGTATCTTTTTTGTCTTGCAGGTCCATTAATTTAGTGCATCTTTTAATTTTGCATCAAAAGAGTATTACATCGGATAAATCGTTTGAATGATTAAATAACATTCAATTTAAACTACACTTGTACATGCGCAAACGGTATGCCATCCTTTTTGCAGCAGTTTCATAACAAGAACTTGCATACTTCTCATTGGCAGCCTGTTCAGAAACGTGGAAAAATTAATTATTAAAATTAATTATTAAAATACGTGACAATAATAGCCCTTTGGGCCAACGTTAACGGTATGTTTATGGTTCTCCGAGGATTTCTCTATTTTGAACTTCATTATAAAACACAAGTCACTATAATGGAAAAGAATATGACGCAATTCGAAAATTATGTTTCGAATACCGAGACAATCTTTATATGGAAAATACTCCTTTGATATTCACTAACCAAATAAAAACACAAAATTAATTTGACAGACGAATCTCCCATTTTCACAAAAACATATCGATGCCCCGAAATTAGCAGACAAGAAGTTAAAACGCAAATTAGCAAAATGTTATCTAACTGCATAATCCAACATTCAAATTCCCCGTGGAGTAGCCCCATTTGAGTAGTACAGAAAAAGATGGACGCACCAGGAAAACTCCTATCGCAAACTCAATGACAAGCCAATTGACGACAAATTTCCATTACCAAACATTTCGGACATTCTCGACAAACTCGGAAAAGCCCAATAATTTTCGACGCTCGATTTGGCGAACGGCTTTCACCAAATAGAAATGTCACCCACCGATATCCCAAAAACGACATTTTCTACAGGCTCCGAACATTTTGAATTAAAAAAATGCTTTTTAGACTTAAGAACTACTCACCCTCTATGTTCCAAAGGGTAATGAACAATATTTTGCGCGGTTTACGAAACGAGTCTTTAGTTTAGTTTACCTTGACATATTTACAAGAACATACAGACAGACTAAAATCAATTTTCCCATGGCTTAGATAATCAACCTTTAAAGTCTAACTGGACAAATCGGATTTTTTACATAAAATAGTAGCATATTTAGGACACCAAATTACCACTGACGGAGTTGAACCCAACCCGGATAAAATTAAAGCAGTTAAATATTGTCAATAATGGGCCAAAGAAGCCAATAATTTCTGGAATAATTTTTAAATAATTTTAAATTCTTTAAATTCAATTGGTATCACGCCAGGAAATCTCCAATAGACCGGCGTCCGGGAGTCGAATTACGCACACAAGTTCCATATAGCAAAGCAACGATTTCGTTGAACTCCTATACAATGCAATAATGATTATCTGGCAATAATTCCTGTATAAAATAGCGGATCGACTCGACGCTAGGTAGTAGAAATAATGCATTAGTCCTAGCAAGAAATAGCTGCACATCATGAACCCTCGCCCACACATATTATGGTAAGATTCCCCTCTATTTTATAAATATGTTTTAACTGTAACTGTTGGCTAAACCTCGTTATTAAAATATAGTTTTAGTTTTATCACATTTTTCTAAGTGTTCTGATTTTGACTACCTCATGAGCTACCCCCTAGTCACGCAGGGTATATGACACATTAAACAATCGTGACAATATTATGCTATACCACGTACGCAAAAAGAAATTGAGCCATTTTTAGGTTTGGCTGATAAATGCCCCTATTCTAACTACAGATGCCTCTAATGTAGCATTAGGAGCAAAAGGAATCCTACCTAATAACGATTCGCCAATCGCATAGGCATTACGCATTTCAACAATACTGAACAAAAATATTCAACAATAGAACACGAAATATTGGCAATTGTTTTAGGCCTTATCATCGCCCTCTTGTTTGGCTTTTCAATCTGAAAGAACCTAATTCCAAATTAGTCACATGGCGCCCCAAACTTAAGGAGTTCGATTACCAAATTTTATGTAAAAAAGGGAAACAAAATTCCAATGCAGATGCCCTTCCTAGAATTCAGTTAAATCCAATAGAAACCCAATCTACTGTTAATAATGCCGGAGGCATAAACTTTGACATAGATGAATTTTTGCGCCAAGAATCAAAATTGTTACCAAAGATCGTAATATTCTATTATTTTTTATTCGAATAACATGATCTTTCTTGTTACCTAATCCTTATTCAACTTCAGACTCAATATTGTCATCTACTAGAGTTGATTAACAACGGGCTTGGAAGGAAGTATCTTATTTTGTTTAATATCTTTTATATTTGCGATTTTTTAACAAATTCAAGATTTCCAGCTCTTCTTCTTAATAATAATTCGGGGTTATTGTAATATCAACAAAGTACTTGCATCACCTTCATCGTATATTTTTCTCCCTCGGAGTTAATTTCCTATGCAAAACTTATTCTAAGAGCAAACAAAACATTTTATCGACAGTAACTTTTCGATAAAATGAGAAATAAAAAAGTTTTTCCTATTGGACACCCTAACCGTGGTAATGGTGTTCCATTTTAAAAAAGATACGTTTGGTTTGCCACGCATTTGCGAAACATCCTGTATAAATTTGTTACTGTCCCGGAAAACTGCATAAAATTCCCTATAAACTTTATCTAAAACTTTTCTTTCTATTACAAAAAATTAAAAAGTTATACCTAGGGCTAGTGAGACATTTAGCGATTACACCCTGTACATTAGGGTGGGGGCGAAAAAATTCATTTTTTTTCAAGTCGTAATACCGCGAAAAAGTTGCTAATTGGGGAGACTAAAAAGGGGTAAAAAAGAAATAAAATCGGTTTATACCTTCCGGTCGCGCAAGTGCTCTAAAGTTTGCCGAAATTCGGAAAAAAATATTTTTACGATAATTTTTAACCTCACGGAAGTTGTGAATGTTTAAATGTATTATTGATGCGTGTTTAGTTCACTCTTCCAGTTATTATTTTGGCATTTGCACTTATTTATGTTGGTTTTGTGTTATGACATTTTTGTGTGTGTACGTAACTTTGTGACTTAACGGTGATATAGGTACTATCGCTGTAACTAAGAAAATCGTCACAAGACAGATACCTACTAGTGAGGACGTGATTCGGTGTTGTTTACAGGAGAGATACGACTTGGCGCTTAAATTTAATAATCAAAGAGTCGGTTTTTCACAAGTTGCCAGTACAGTAGCTAACAAAATAATTGGTTTGTATCAAAAAGCATCGATCTCAATGGCTACAGTGTAAGGTTGTTTTAACCTCCAGATGTTATTTGGGCTTTTATTGACTTTCTACCTGGGCGCCAGGAGTGGTTTTTCTGGTCCAGAGTCTTTCGAGCCAGGGAGTTAGTGCAGGGGATGAAATCAAACCAGCAATTAATTTAACCAGTTTCCCTATATTGATAAAATTACAAACTTAATAATAATTAGAAAATAAAATAAATACTCCCTCTTCGGTGACGGGCAGCGGCATTCTAAAAAGATCAGTGCGTATTAGTACAAGGTAGAAAATTACTAATAGGGGAGGGCAAAGCGATATACGGAAGCCTACGGGAACGGCAACGGCAAGTGTCGGCAAGCTTTCAAATGCTAGGCGGGCAAAAATGGTACCTAATTATCTATATATGTACAAGCTCAGCGGCGGTACTTGGGAAGTCCCGGCGGAAATATATATTATATAAAAGGGTCGGTGTAGGATAGTCTCAACAATTGCTACCGACACTATCTTACTGCCGCCGTGCGGACAGCGGACTGCCGGTTTTCTTGATACGGGTCACAGCTTAATCGGTTCGGCGGTATCTGGCTTCGAGTAATTGCAGGCACGAAGCAAGGTTCAGCTTTATCGGGAAAGCTTACTCCCAGTATATGTCTGGCCTACCTAAATGGTCATAGGCGTTCGACAACCAATGGTCTGATCGGCCGAGGATTTATTGCCGGGGGACTAAGGCCTGCCGGTTAGATACTGACCCGTGGCGCCATCTATCGGCGGTTCGGGCGGACCAGGCGGACCCGCGAATAATGACGATGGTTGCTACTGTTAGACGAGTACTCGGCGGTAAGATGCGAACGGAAAATTAGGGAGAAAAGCGTGGTAACCTTCTTATAAACGGCGATTGATGCAAGAATCAAGGACAGAGGGGCGGTGACTTCGTTATAAACGGTGATTGATGAGAGAATCAACTAGAGAAGGGCGGTAACTCGTGCAACTATTACAGTCTGGGTCAAATCGTATCTTTCCTGTAAACAACACCGAATCACGTCCTGACCAGTAGGAAGCTTGTTTACTGAAAAATCTTTAGATGTACCTACCAAATATAGAGCAATCGAGTTAATATCTGCCTTGTAATGATTTTCTTAGGTACAGCCATATAATATCACCGTTGTTAAGTCACAAAGTTAGGTACACACACAAAAATACTATAACACAAAACCAACATTGAAATAAATGCAAATGCCAAAATAATAACTGTAAAAGCGAACTAAACACGCATCAAACACGAGGAATAAGGGCAGTGCAGACTGACAGAACAATGGCGTGAAGCTGTGGCGAGAGTGGTAGGTGGGAGGAGCGCCGGGGTCTCTGACTCGAGCGAGTTACGACGAGCGCCAGAATTTGTTAGATTTGACAGCTGTTGCGTGAGCGGAAGGCATTAACCGATTTGAACCATTCTTTTTTCTAAATCATTATCGGTTCGAATAAGAGTTGATTAGAGCTATTATATTTAAACATTCACAAGTTCCGTGAGGTTAAAAATTATCGTAAATATATATTTTTTCGAATTTCTGCAAACTTTAGAGCACTTACGAGACCGAAAGATATAAACCGATGTTATTTCTCTTTCTACCCCTTTTTAGTCTCCCCAATTAGCAAGTTTCCCGGGGTATTAGGACTTGAAAAAAAAATTGAATTTTTTCGGCCCACCCTACTGTACAGGGTGGGCCAAATTGGACACTTTTAAAGGGAAACTCCTATTTTTGACGGAGATAGACGAAAACTGATATCGGCGTCTGAGGCTCATTTTTTATTATAAACTTAATGGCGAAAATCGCAAATCGATATCTGTCACCGTTCTTGAGTTACAGGGCGTTTTTCGAAAACGTGCGTTTTCGAAAAGTGACCGTAACTTTTTTCTGGTTGAAAATTTTGTGTTTCTGTAAAAACATTTTTAAAGCACTTTTTTACGTAGAATCCAATGCTGCCACTACATTTTTTTTTCTAGTCAATGGTTTAAGAGTTACGGATAAAAAATATTATTTTTTAAATGGAACACCCTGTATATTTTTGCATTTTTTAATAGAGCGAAAAATTACCATTCCAAAAATATATAACACTTAATGATTTACTTAGGTAGTTATTAATTACTAATAGCTTTTACCCTTTCAACAAGTAGGCTTTGGACGGTGAGACAATGAAACAACCGTGGAAAAATGTTTACTGTTACCTACCTGTCAAATTTTCAGTTAGGCTCTTTAGGCAGGGTAAAGATTTTTCTATTTTTGTGTAATTTATACACTTTCTATAACATACCTACAATGAAATTTGAAAGTTATGAAAAATGGGAAATGATAGTCTGATTTATAGAATCCGGGGAAAATGCCTATCTCTGTTTAACTCGTACCTACCTTTTCAGCCTACTATTAATCAAATCTATTAAGTATTACTCTAACACTATTAATCAAATTGTGTCGCAATCTTGCAAAAATGTGCTTGAAAGGATGTCTTATCTCTGGATACCGCTCGTAGTATAAATTATCTGGTAATAATAATACTGGGAATCGACCACAATTTTACATAAGTTTATTTTTCAAAACATATACAGTAGTTTACGCGTTTCGGCATAAAGCCGTCATCAGAACAATTATATTTATTATTTATAACATTACAACTTTCGACACGACTCCTTGCCCGTTCCTAGTGACTGCTGTAGCAGCCACTAAAGAATTTTAAAATGTTGTTTGACGTTTTCTGTGTAGATTTTATATGTGAACACAACTGAGAATTTTAATGAATTAATATAGTGTTTACCTCTCGACACATATTATTTATAAACTCAATACTAAATTATTGGAGTTATAGTTTGTTATATGGTTTTTCTCTTTTTTAGTATAATGAAAGTTGTAATGTTATAAATAATAAATATAATAGTTCTGATGATGGCATTATGCCGAAACGCGTAAACTACTGTATAAAGGGTGATTTATTCATAACTACATTAATTTTAACAGTGGGTAGGGAAAAATACTATGAATGCGAAATCGCAATTAAAAAAATTCCAACTTTTTTTTAAAGCCGGAATTATTTTTTTTCTAAACCGCATTTTTACCTATTTGGCCCTCTATTTACGGCTGCCACTGGATTGCTTTCAGGGCGCATGAGGCATCGGACGACGCTTGCCGTTGCGCGCGTCAACATTGTTGCCAGATGTACGCAACTTTCGTAAGTTTAAAGGAATGTTTTCAGTACATAATTATTTGTATTGTAGGCGAATGTTCCGCCAAATGCTTGCGGAAATTATGGACAAATGTTAACGCTTACCTCTTGTAACGGTTAGTTTTGCCCTGAGACACCTTAAGGCGAGCCTTAAGGGATAAATGCCAACGAGAAAAATAAATGAAACGACTGCTTACGTGACCTTTTGATTTTTGGATGCTTTATTAAGTAGGTACCTACTCAACTAGGGGGCTTACATGATTTCGTGGACCTCGACACCACTGAAGACGATTTTTTCTCGATAAAACGAACTTCACTCACTTTCGCTTGGGGCACTAATATTTCCGCTCACTAGTTCACTGATAATCCTTTTTACTACACCAAGACGCTCCTAGAGTAAGTAGTTGTGTTCTGTGATTGTTCTGCTTCCTCTGAAATAAGAACGTCAAAATTAGCCAACATCTCTGGGATACAGTTGCTTAAAATTACCTTACTTTCCGCTTAAGTTGGTTACCATCACCAACGATACACTTCCCATTCCTTTATTTCTCGTTATGTTTGCTTTTCATTGTTACTAGGGATCCATATTTGCAATAGAATCGTTTCCGTGGGGGTGGTCCTCCTCTGTGACATTGGTTCAGTCGTAAGTACTTGAATCTTTCTAATTTCCACCTTTCGATCTTTACAGCTTTTTCTAGTTTCTTTTCCTGCCGTTAGGTATGTTACCGGGTATAGCCTGATGTGTAACCTACCGAGTCTTAGTATTATTTCTGGGCGAGTTAGGGATGATGGGTTGCTAAAAGTCCTTAGCTTTCTTGACTTCTGTTTGTCACAACCCTTGTCGTGCAGTCGTTAGTAGGAGTAGGAGGATGTGTGTAGCCCGAACTCCGCAAAAGGAGCTTGGCGATTGCCCGTGGCCGAGAATTTCCGGCACGCGGCGCGTTGGTGTTTGGGGCATTGATCCTTGCCAAGTTTCTGCAGAGTGCACTGTGAATTTCCTTTCGTTTCTCGCACTCTGCCTCACTAATCGCACATGTGATGTTATTGTTTCCCGTATTTCACAGTGCACATTCTCCGTATTTTGGTTTGGATATTTTTAAAGGTTATGTCCCATGTCGCATTCATTGACACTACTTCGTTCGTAGAAAGGATTCCCGTAATGAAACGTCGTTGTGGTTTCGTACTTAGTTTCGCTACCTGCCGATAGGTGGCGCGCTTCTAAATAGTTCCGCGGTAGCTTGACTGACATTCTGCAGGCATTCTCCATGAAGGATCATTATTATGTCTATCATTTCCGCATTTGTCTAGAGAACCGTTTTGGTAAAAAAGCAAAAATGTTGCACAAAGAGTACCGAATATACCTACAGAATGTAGGCAACTCTGGTTTCTGTAGTACATGCTGCCATCTATTAGAAAGGTTTGCTAGTTACCGTGTCTTAAAGCGCGCTGTAGACTTTCGGTTTTGAACACACAGAGGGTGACTGAGAGCTCAACCACAGATTCGGCGACGTTAATACCAACGAGATGGCGCCACATACAATAGAAACCGGCAGCAGATCCTTGACAATGACAAGTTTGACGTAATAAATAATAGTTGTGGAATGCGGATGGGACGCCTGCGTTCTTTTTAATAAAACTTTTGTCTTAAATCTCAAAATCTAGCGAATTTCGGAGACAGTTTCAGTCTTTTGAGGTTTCAGTATTTTCCACCCTCTGTAGACACTGAGTGCGTTTTGTGCGTGTAATTGTGAAGGCCTTTTGTATTGTTATAGCGGGTGCTGTGAAAAGTGTAGTGATAAGGGTCTCTCGAGTTAGATGCTGAACACGCCAAGTCCAAGGTGTGCTAACACCCTGTTATTGGCATATCAACTAGGTAAATAATTCATAAACTGAATATTTTTTCGTAATTAAATTATCAATAAATAATGGCAACGTCGCGGCTGGTGCCATGTGCTGCAGCATAACGTCGTAGCCACATGCGTTCAGGTGCGCCTCGTTACGCGGGATTTGGGATAAATTGCCCCATTATTTAAACATGCAGCAAAAAATTTTTTTTTTGCGTTTTCGGTATATATGTACCTCCCTGATGACGTGGTTAAAATTAATGTATTTATGAATAAATCACCCTGTATGTTTTGAAAAATAAACTTATGTAAAATTTTGGTCGATTCCCAGCATTCTTATTACGAGATAACGAATATTACGACCAGGACTATAGAAGAATTTAAGTAGTATAAATTGCTCGTTGCATCTGATTTTCCCCCGGATTGTATAAAACAGACCCATTTTTCATAACTTTCAAATTTCATTGTAGGTATGTTGTAAAGTTTATAAATTACACAAAAATAGAAAAATCTTTATCCTGCCTAAACAGCCTAACTGAAAATTTGACAGGTAGGTAACAGTAAACATTTTTCCACGGTTGTTTCATTGTCTCACCGTCTAAAGCCTACTTGTTGAAAGGGCGTGCTTCCAATTATACACATGAAATCATAAAAGCTATTAGTAATTGCTAACTACTTAAGTAAATCATTAAGTGTTCTATATTTTTGAAATTTTTGCTCTATTAAAAAATGGAAAAATATACAGGGTGTTCCATTTAAAAAATAATATTTTTTATCCGTAACTCTTAAACCATTGACTAGAAAAAAAATGTAGTGACAGCATTGGATTCTACGTAAAAAAGTGCTTTAAAAATGTTTTTACAGAAACACAAAATTTTCAACCAGAAAAAAGTTACGGTCACTTTTCGAAAATGCACGTTTTCGAAAAACGCCCTGTAACTCAAGAACGGTGACAGATATGGATTTGCGGTTTTCGCCATTAAGTTTATCATAAAAAATGAGCCTCAGACACCGATATCAGTTTTCATCTATCTCCGTCAAATAGGAGTTTCCCTTTAAAAGTGTCCAATTTGGCCCACCCTGTACATGCACTTGTTAAAATTTCATTCAACCATCAACCCTTCCCCATATACAGATTTTTCCATGTAAACTTTGGCAAACTTTCACAAAGCGCCCTATTTCTTTTATATAACCTCAGCATTTCAGCAAGATTTTATAGAGCCGAGAGCCCCACGGTAAACAACCTTTATTGAATATTGAACAAATCTTTGGGGAATGTTTCACCCTATTACGAGCTTGATGGGGCTAGACGATATTATTTGGCTCATAAAGGACCCTGGCCTCGCGAATACTTTTTAAACTCGGATCCGGTACATGGAATTAGAGCTATTGAACCCGATAAAAGTCTATACAGAGTGTAACTTTGATTAGTACATAAATTTTAACAACGGTAGGTAAGTTCTGACCTCAAAAGCCCGCCCACGAATCTATTTTTTTAATGTACGGAAAATAAAAACGGTCGCAACGTCTCTTCATTATTGAAGCGATGCCTTCCCATTAAACGTTGCCATACCGTCAGGTAAATCCTTGAAAATCTGTAAAAATTTGCAAATATTCACACCTTCCATGGAGTATAGCAGCAACGCGTTACTTTTTTACAAGCTTTTATTTAACTTGCAATGTATGTATGTTTAGGTCAAATCTTGAAAGTTGAATTAGAACCACTTGCTGACATCCGATTGAGCAGAAATTTTGCATACACCTTTAGTTCCGGTGACAATACAATATACAATACTCAATATTGTAATACTTTCAAAATGGCCGTCACCACAAGATGGCGGATGATGTATTTTTTGTCAACTCCCTTAATATGGGTATCAAATAAAAGGGCTTGAAGAATAGAAAACGATAGAGTTAGTGACATCACACTAAATTCAATATGGCCGCCGCTCCAAGATGGCGGATAATGTATTTTTTTTGTTAACCCCCTAAGTATGATGAGTATCAAATGAAAGGGCTTGAAGAGTAGAAAACGATAAAGTTAGTGACATCACACGAAATTTAATATGGCCGCCCCTCTAAGATGGCGGGTAATGTATTTTTGTTGTCAATCCCCGTAATATGGGTATCAATAGAAAGGGCTTGAAGAGTAGAAAACGTTAGAGTTAGTGACATCACACTAAATTCAATATGGCCGTCGCTCCAAGATGACGGATGATGTATTTTTTTGTCAACCCCCTTAATAAGGGTATCAAATGAAAGGGCTTGGAGAGTAGAAAACGATAAAGTTAGTGACATCACACTAAATTCAATATGGCCGCCCCTCTAAGATGGCGGATAATGTATTTTTTGTCAACCCCCTTAATATGGGTATCAATAGAAAGGGCTTGAAGAGTAGAAAACAAAAGAGTTAGTGACATCACACTAAATTCAATATGGCCGTCGCTCCAAGATAGCGGATGATGTATTTTTTTGTCAACCCCCTTAATATGGGTATCAAATGAAAGGGCTTGAAGAGTAGAAAACGATAAAGTTAGTGACATCACACTAAATTCAATATGGCCGCCCCTCTAAGATGGCGGATAATGTATTTTTTGTCAACCCCCTTAATATGGGTATCAATAGAAAGGGCTTGAAGAGTAGAAAACAAAAGAGTTAGTGACATCACACTAAATTCAATATGGCCGTCGCTCCAAGATAGCGGATGATGTATTTTTTTGTCAACCCCCTTAATATGGGTATCAAATGAAAGGGCTTGAAGAGTAGAAAACGATAAAGTTAGTGACATCACACTAAATTCAATATGGCCGCCCCTCTAAGATGGCGGATAATGTATTTTTTGTCAACCCCCTTAATATGGGTATCAATAGAAAGGGCTTGAAGAGTAGAAAACAAAAGAGTTAGTGACATCACACTAAATTCAATATGGCCGTCGCTCCAAGATAGCGGATGATGTATTTTTTTGTCAACCCCCTTAATATGGGTATCAAATGAAAGGGCTTGAAGAGTAGAAAACGATAAAGTTAGTGACATCACACTAAATTCAATATGGCCGCCCCTCTAAGATGGCGGATAATGTATTTTTTGTCAACCCCCTTAATATGGGTATCAATAGAAAGGGCTTGAAGAGTAGAAAACAAAAGAGTTAGTGACATCACACTAAATTCAATATGGCCGTCGCTCCAAGATAGCGGATGATGTATTTTTTTGTCAACCCCCTTAATATGGGTATCAAATGAAAGGGCTTGAAGAGTAGAAAACGATAAAGTTAGTGACATCACACTAAATTCAATATGGCCGCCCCTCTAAGATGGCGGATAATGTATTTTTTGTCAACCCCCTTAATATGGGTATCAATAGAAAGGGCTTGAAGAGTAGAAAACAAAAGAGTTAGTGACATCACACTAAATTCAATATGGCCGTCGCTCCAAGATGACGGATGATGTATTTTTTTGTCAACCCCCTTAATAAGGGTATCAAATGAAAGGGCTTGGAGAGTAGAAAACGATAAAGTTAGTGACATCACACTAAATTCAATATGGCCGCCGCTCCAACACGGCGGATTACATTTTCTTTTCCCTTAATATGGGCATTAAATGAAAGGGCTTGAAGAGTAGAACTAAAAAGTGAAAAATAAAATTAATAGTAAAAAAATATTTTTAAAAATAAGCTTTTATTTAAATGCTCTGAAAAGAAGAAAATAAACTTTATAATAAATCGAACCAAGGCAAACCTATAATTTTGTTACATTATACAATTGTTTATGATATACCTAAAAGCTTGTCGCGAGAATATACATACATATATATCTTGAAAGTAATTATAAGTAGAAATTGTATTTTTCTATAAAAGAAATTTAGGCAATCACGAAAATCTCGCGACAAGCTTTTATATCATATACAGTTGTATAATGTAACAAAATTATGGGTTTGCCTTGGTTTGATTTATTATAAAGTTTATTTTTTTCTTTTCAGAGCATTTAAATAAAATCTTGTTTTTAAAAATATTTTTTTACTAAGGTGCCTTCGGGTAATATCGCCCAGTCTGAAATATCGCCCACTTTTAAATATGGCGCCTTGTCGAAGTTTTCCTACTAACCAATGAGGTTAGTAATTTTTAATAGCGTGTTTTGAACAGCCAATAGCAACAACGCATTTAAATCTAAATAATCAACCGCCACAGTCTGCAATAAACTGCGACGAACATTTCACTGTCGGAAATATCGCCCACACAAATAAGATGGGCGATATTTCAGCCTTTATTATTTTAAATACGTACAATATGATACGAGACAATGTGTGAAATGCAAGAATTGGGTCCATGAAAATTGTGTCGGACTCACAGAAGAAGCCTTTGAATGTCCCGGATGTTCGCCACAATGTTATTTATATTACGGGCGATATTTCAAACCAAGTGGGAGAAATTTCAGCAACGGGCATAAATATCGTCCATTTACGACGTTTTTAAAGATCGTTATTTTTCTTGCTAAGAATTGATGTATTTTATTTTTGTCAAATAGTTAATAAAGAATATGGCTTTACTGGTCCAAAATGTTTATTGTTGTTATTTTTAATATAAATCTAAGGATTTTAAGAAGTGTAATGTCTTAGGAGGGCGATATTACCCGAAGCCACCTCATTAATTTTATTTAAGCGGATGGTCGCCCGCATAAGGGCGGTGGCCCACAGCGCGATTTCGGCGCGATTTCCCGCGCGCGATAAATCGCGCGACTTCCGTAAAATGCTCGCCCACACGCGAAAACGCGATAACATCGTTTATTAGTGCAATTTGCGTTGTTGTCACATTTTTCGTCGATAGTCGATACAGTGCAGTTCAGAGATGGATCGCAGAGTGCTAATTTTATTGGCGTTATTTATATGCAGAAGAAAGAAAAACCAACAAGTAATTTGCAGTCAAAGAGGATACTGGGTGCATCCAATTTTAAAAGTTAGATACCTTTAAGGTGCATTTTATACAATATTCGATAAGCTAAGAGAAAATCCGGATAAATTTTGTAACTACTTTCGAATGAGCACAGACACCTTTGATTATTTAGTTGTTCAATTAAAAGATTCTATATGTTCTCAAGATACTCAAATGAGAGATTGCATACCTCCAACAGAAATGGTGGCAGTAACTTTAAGGTAGGTAGCAAGAAAGATGCACACAGTGGCAACACCCAACTCCAAATGCCGCTAATTATTGCGTCCTGGTGGGCTACAGCACATTTGCGCCTATTAGCGTTCAAAAATCACGCGATATGAAAACGCGCCGCGCCGCCAAATCGCAGGGTTTTGCGATCGCGGCATACCGCCGCGTTATTTTCTGCTGAGTCGCTAATGGGCGAGCCCTCCATTTGATGACGTGTATTTTGTGACCGCGATTTTCCGCGCGATTTATCGCGCGCGGGAAATCGCGCCGAAATCGCGCTGTGGGCCACCGCCCTAAAGAATAATAATATCAAGACTCACCTAGTACAGACGCATTCACCATAACTGAGTAATATTCATAGGCGCCGACTTACGTAAATCTCCGGAGGGGCTCACCACATTTTGAATTTACAGTAATTATATAAGAGTAGGTATTTGCTAAATAAAGATATTTTAATTATTTAAAAAAGGCTTTTATTAAAATGTTTGTCACGTCTTGTCAAAAATACAAAAATATATATTATACAGGGTGACACATTTGAAATGAAAACACCCCCTTAAAATTTTTATTTTTCATCCGATTTTAGGCGTTTTTTTTTAAGATAGGACACAAAAATTCTACTGGTGCAAAATTTCAGGTCTTCATCTCAATCTACAAGGCCTACTGTGAAATTTTTTCCAGGACACTCTAAAAGATCCAACAGAAATTATAAAGGGTGTCTTTCTCTGTGCCATCTCAAAATAATGAATTTTTTGGGTCTAAAATCGAGTATATCAAAACCGCCCCAGACACTATAAACAAACTAAGCCTAAAAATCCAGAAGCCTGAGAGTCGGCAAGTCCATATTATCAGTGACTATAGATTCCTTCTATAGTCACTGATATTATGAGTTAAGGTGGCTGGTGTGCTACAACAGGAAACGTACAGAAAATGTATTATCTTAGACAGTGACTTTATCGATAAAGGTCCAACAATTTAATTTGTTTTTATTTGTTGGTTGGCACTTTGTAAAGAAATATATTACTTTTGTGTTTATTAATATTTTTTCAATGATTCCAGAGCACTCCTGATAAAGTTTAATAAAAATGCAGCATTTTGAGATGGCCCAGAGAAAAACACCCTGTACATTTTTGTTTTGAATCATTGCACACCAACACTTTGAGTAGTCCTGTTGATTATTCATCTGTTTTAATGGAATTCCATGGCACACTTGACTCCAGATCAGATGCCTTTAAAATTCCTTTTTTGCTCAATTTTGACACTCTGCAGAATGGAACTTCCTGTATATTTTTGTTCAAATTTGGTATATGGGGGTTTTAGGGTGCCCTGATTAACGCTGTGGTGTCAGATTTTAAATAAAAAAATCGCTAAATGGATTTCGTCATTTTATACTAGAAAAAAATTCGTAGTAGGCCTTGATAATTGAGAATACCGAAATTTTGCACCAAAGTATAGTTTTTTGCGACCTATCTTCAGAAAAAAAAACACCTAAAATCGGATGAAAAATAAAGAATTTACTGGGTGTTTCCATTTCAAATGGGTTATTCTGTGTATTTGTCCTAAAAAATTTACAAAAATAAAAATCACATTCTATCACAGCATGTATAAGCATACCAGTTTTACAAAATAAAATTAAAGTTTGTACGGAGCACTGTGACAGAAATAAGACATGCACATGCACACGAAGTAAAGAGTCCATTCTGCGTACATCTGTGACTTGTGGCTTATAACAAATCTAAAATTCCTTAGTTATAAAAGGTAGTTTATTTATACCTACTTTCCTACTTACAATAAATATGTAAAAGATATACCTATATAGTATGATATTATATTTTAATATATAACTGTAAAGATACAGAAAAACCAAAAAATGAATGGTCGGGTCTCCCCTTCCCTTCATTATTAATTTAGTTAATTACCGATTAAAATTTGGCGCCACCACCAAGGAACAGCTTGACGTCACAACCAAGGAGGGCGTTTTAGTTGCTTACATTTATTACATAAAAATAAAAATAAATAGTTTTTTTGTGAACTTTGGTTCATTTAATGGCAATAAATTACGTTTGAAAGTAATAATTTTCAAATTTAATTTTTTTGCAGGTTCTCCATTTTTTCTACGTGGAAGAGGACAATAATTTTCTACCTCACGGGTAGGACAAAACCTTAAGCTACGTGTAATATGTATTTTTAGTGGAATAAATTTATTGGTATTAAAAGTATGTTTTAGTTGTCGAACATCCCAATATTTCCTATAGAGAAATAATCTTGCAAATCACAGTTCTGATATGTTTTTCTTCAACTGTTCGGACTGTAACCTCTTCAAATCAATTTGACTGTAGTTTTTTTAAACCAACTTTTTTAAATAATTGCAGAACACCTACTTTTTAAAATTACGAAATAGCAAAATATTAGTTGTATAGGAAATATCTTCCTTACTTTTTAAAATCAAACTTTTTTCATTGTAACGACCATATTGTGTGGCCGCATAAAAGGTCTTTCTAATCTTATTGCTGATTGACAACATCTCATTTATTTAAAAATACTGGGGTAAATGCATGGTTGTCTGGCTTAATTTGATGTGTTTCCGATCCAAACAAAATCCAGGAAAAAAAAACAGCAGAGAGTTATATATTTTATTGCAATAAGTACAAAATGTAAGTATATTTATAATGGAAAAGTATATTTGTAGTCTGCTGTTCATAGTCCAGGCATTTTTCAAGAAGGAATAGTAGGAATACTGACTTACGCATTGGCAATTTAGGTTTGTGCATCACAACAAAAAATCCTACAAGGATAGTACGAGTACCTACCTATAAAATACTTCAATATTCTATCACCAATGAGTTCCATATTCCATTATCTGTTCTATTCCGGCTTTGTCCCCACGCAGAAGCAGTTCTTTGAACAGAAGCAAATTGCAAGCTACATACAACACATAGTTTTTAGGTAACTGTTTCATAAATTTCGAATCACTGGTCAACACCGACGAAAATCTAATAAAAGTTCGACTTCTTTTTGGAAAAACAGAAAAAACACGGCGTCACGCACGCGTTCGTAAACACAGCGATCGATTTTCCTCCTTCCTTTTTATCACAAGATTCTGGTAGCTATCGGCTTGTTTATCTCAGCAGTTTAGACGGTTTATTATTCATAACAGTAATTAATTTATCGATAAATTGAACATATTTTAGATGCACGCCTCTTAATTTTTAGGTTATGAAAAATTCGAAGTCAAACGCGGTCAATTGACTTCAGTAGCCATCTTGAAATTGGTACGGCACGTGGCGCCCCCTGCTTCAAAGGGAAGGTCAGAAAGGAACGCCGAAGGGAGCTGTAAATCGTGGGAGGCCATAAATTTTCTTAAGAAAAGCGAGTCCAAAAAGCAAGCATAAGTATTTTGGTACCTTTTGGTTTAAAATGAAGTCCATTTCTAACTGTAGTTTAAGTAAGTATAGAACGCATTAGATTTTTCAGTTTCTTCTTTATACAGGGTGACCGTATTTCGAGTCTTTGCATGGGGATGTTGGTTATCTCAAGAGATACGAGGTCGGTTAAATTGGGGCAAAGTTGCGGAATTTGATGCCGAGTAATATGGTAAAAAAAATTTTGGCTGGCCCTTCTCGTTTTGAAACTAATGCGAAAAAACTGAAAATTGTCGTTTTCGTTTTTAATTTTTTAAACGAAAACGAATGGCGCTGGACATTTCTAAGTTAAACATTATTAAGGCACTATTTTACAAGCAATCTAAATATGATTTCTCTTTTTTTTTTCTCGCCTCCTTGGACAAAGATACGACGATCAACTTTTAATTTTCTTATGGGTGCCATATTGGATTTTTGCATTTTTAAAAAGATGATTTTTTCTGGTTAAAATGATATGTCACACATTATGCTTTACTTTGTTTTTCTTGTCGTAATATCCAATTAATCGTTTTTGCATAGAGTGCCTTGGAAACGTAAGCCCCATAATGTTTGACGTTTTTCATAGAGTGCCTTGGAAACATAAGCCCCATAATGTTTGACATTTCTGCATAGAATGCCTTGGAAACATAAGCCCGATAACGTTTGATAGTTCAGTACAATTTTAAATGTCACGGATACTTTATTTTACTGAAAAAATGTCATTTTCACATGAAGAAAAGCGTGATATGATTCAAATGTATTATTCCTCAAATATAAATGACGTCGAAGGGATATTGGACGAGCCATAATCAATTTAAAGAAACGTGCTGCATTGTGCCTTGAGGAACAAGGAGGGCAAATTGAACATTTATTGTAAAATAGGATTGTCTACTCGTCTAGGTTTTTGTTGTTCTTTGTGTTTCCAGTTTGCCTCTTTTAGTGTTAATGTGTGATATGGCAAATTGCAAATAAATAACAAGGTCTCAGATCATACTCTTGTCCTCGCGGTACGTTTATGATTTATTTAATCAATAAATTTAACATTAACTGAATTTTTACTGAACCCTTAAACATTATTCCAAAGCACACTTAGCAACAATCCTATTTTCAAAAATGCAAAAATCGAATATGAAAAAAAAGCGAGGTCATATTTAGATTCTTTGTAAAAAAGTGCCTTAATAATGTTTAACTTAGAAATGTCCACCGCCATTCGTTTTCGTTTAAAAAAATAAAAACGAAAACGCCAATTTTCAGTTTTTTCGCATTATTTTCACAACGAGAAGGGGGGGTCAAAATTTTTTTTACCATATTACTCCGCATCAAATTACGCAACTTTGTCCCAATTTAACCGACCTCGTATCTCTTAAGATAACCAAGATCCCCATGCAAAGGCTCGAAATACGATCACCCTAATAGTGGACCATTGGTTTGCTTTGGTCATATAAACAAAATTTTCTATTTTCATTCTTGCATACGTTACAAAATACCAAATATAACATCCAGAATCATCGCTTCTTCAACCGGTTGAACAGGTCATCGGGTAATTCCAAAATAGTGTTTATTCTTCTGCAAATCGCGTAATGGCTTTTGCACACGGTTTTCTTCATGAGCATGGAAATTTCATGTTATCACAAACAAATCTACCTATAAAAGCTCTGTTAGTATGACAAAACTGCGAAATATTGACTGCAAAGACAATTCGTTGCCATAATAAGAACATACGTAAATGGTAATAAAGCTGGATATTCAAAATATGAGATATTCCAAACGTCAGAAACTGACATACCTATAACCACAAAATACCCCCGTAAAACCTATATTAAGTCGCCATTTTTTTCGTCGAGTTGCGGCACCCCAATCTGCAAACAACAATGAACTATATGACGTCATGCTCAGGTCTTTTTTGTGTCGGTCCAGGTTCAAGCCAAACGGAGAATATTAGGTATTCTATACTATCCGAGTAGTAACTGTAGCATTTCAAATAGCACCCCATACTAAATCAAGACGTTGAAATTGACCCTGAAAACCGTTAGGATTCAGATACATGTTTTATAAAGGTTCCTAAAGTTTTGTCACTAAAAGTTGGACCACCCTGCATATACATTTACAGAGTGTCTATTTTTAAACATATACAAATCCATAAAATCTTTTTTTTGAGCATATCCAGGGCCGGCTATGCTCTTTTTATACTCCCGATTTTCAGGAAAATCATTTAGCGATTTTTTATATAAAATTTGACTCCACAACGTTAATAGAAGCACGCCAGAATCTTCATATACCAAATGTGAACAAAACAAAGATTGGATTAATTACAATGAGAAGAGAAGGATGCAGAAAGCTTGTAAAAAGCAACGAATATATTAATAATAATCGGTACCGATAAATTATTAGAAACGGGAAGATGAGCAGGAATCTCAGACGGTAACGGAATTTTTATTTTAAAAATTCCATTACCACGTTTTAAATAATAATACATCATTATTTGTAAGATGAATCACAATTTTCGATTTAAATTCATTTCTTTTGGTATGTGTGCTTCCACCCACAGGTGAATAGATACACTAGGGTTGTTGTGGCTAAGGTCACAGTGATTCTTTGTGCATTACGTCGAAGGTACGTTCCAACAGTTAGCACTAAGGTTATTAGCAAGTAATCCGCTACGCATTTGTTGATGTCACTTGTTCAGTTCAGAGCAAATATTTTCTGCGAGTCTGGTTCCATGCCCTGGGCGGGAAGCCATCGTGAATTCTGACAGAAGAAGAATCTTTTGGTTGCTCTATGATCAGATGGCCAGATGACCTCCAGAAATGCAGCGTCGTGATTGGTTTTGTTACGTTTTATTTTTTATAATGCAGAAGCTTACAAAACTGCCTGCGAGAGCCTCCTCGTCCTCTTTCCGATTAAATCCTTAGCGTGAAGTGTCCGGCAGGTATCTGGTGATAGCAGGAAGGCTGTGTGTCTCGATTTAATTATCTTCTTTTATCGGCATCCTGTCATCTCTATTTGGGAATATTGAGTGCTTATATTGTGTTTAATTGTTTGCTGCAGCGGAATACAAAAGTATTTTTCTGTTTTTCATGTAAAATCTTGACCTGGCGCACTTGGAGTTTTTTTTTGGAAATTTGGGACCAGGTGGCCATCTTGGCGTTCAAGGGCGACGCGTGGGTTTTTTGGAAAACCTGTTGATATTTGAGCATTTGGAGCAGGGCACGGGAAGGTGGACACAAGTACCAGGGGAGTTTCATTTAAATTTTTTTTATAATTTTGGTAATTTTCCTTCTTTGTTGAAACTCACCTGCGGCTTGCCCCAGGCACGTTTATTCTTTTCTCCCAGCTTAATTGCAAATATAAAAGGAAGAATAACCGTGGCTGCCTTTCAGTCCTGTTTTGCTCAAAGTAAGATTTATTTGTATCGGTAAAGTTGCACGTCGCACGCAATATATACCAATAGCCTGACGGAGATTTTTTTCTTTTCTAGTAATATCGTTGTTGTTTTAATAATTGTTTATCTCAATTTAGTACCGTCATTTTCTTATTTTGTATCGGAAAGAGCAGCGTTTGTAGCTGATAAAGAGCTAAACGTTTTGTTTTTTGTAAATTTAATACCTAATTTTCGTGATCTGTTATTGTGGGTTTTCTTGGGTTCTAAACGTCGGGATATCTTTCTTTAAATTAAGTAAATTTTTTTGTCGTTGATTTTAACTCGCAATCCAGTCAATTAAGGTTATTAAAAGGGGAGATTCTAGAATATACATTTGGGGTTTATTAACTATTACATTATCTTAAACTGAAGCAAATTGTTGTTATTAATTTTTTTTCGAGCATTTTTCTCGTGAATAAACATTTATAAACATTTGACGTCACTGACAGAGTATATTGGCTGTCTCTAATTGCTTCTGAATTTTCCACACGCTCAAAACTGCACGAGGACCAACGCCTCATCGAATAACAAGTCGGCAACCCCGCTGACTGTCCGCAAACCAACAAGGGAGACAGAGTTGGCTGAACTAAGCTCGAGACCCTGAGCTAGCAAACATCCAAGGCCCGTAACGCAGCTTTCGGCCTGTCGAACCTGGTTTGGGTCAGCCGCGTAGACTTCAGCGGAGGACAACCTCGGAAGTTCGTAAGGAGCAAACTTTTAAGTAAGGTGTTGTGTCAAAGCGTTCCACGTTTAACCTCAGAACGGTGCAGAACTTTGGTTATATTAGTTTGAGCTTTTCGGAACTTTAAATCCTGCTCGGTAGAGTCATTGCCAGTCAATTCAACTTTAACGTAACCTCACTTTGTCAATTATCTTTAAGTTACATTTCAATTTAAACCATTGTCAAGTTTCATTCACTGACTTTTATAAATTCGTATCTCGATTGTAAATCATCACTTCACAATTATTTTTAATGTTAACACATTTCTTAATTTTTTAATAAACCACCCTTGTAAATAATTTTATACGTGTGTTTTATTCCTGGGTTATCAAAAACCGAGTCATATAACCAGTTTTCCTTCACCCAAGGATAGCTGTCGTTATAGTATATAGAACCGAGTGTTGGATAAATTATCCGCACAAGGCTAGAGCTCATTAAAAGAAGTAAACAAATAGTTATTTGATTATAGATAAGCCACTGATGATCGGTCGTGACCATCTGAACTCATCATCAAGCGTTCAGCAGGCAAAATAATTTTGCTACAGAAACGCAAGAAGGCCGCGGAATCCGTCGTTGTCGCCTTGTGCGTCCGATGATCTCTTCATCATCGAAAAAACAAGTACCGTCTTCGGAGCCCCACCAACTTGAGGGAT
Organism: Pseudeuparius sepicola; assembly: GCA_963920635.1. Taxonomy (NCBI): domain Eukaryota; kingdom Metazoa; phylum Arthropoda; class Insecta; order Coleoptera; family Anthribidae; genus Pseudeuparius; species Pseudeuparius sepicola. Next base: position 90,333,129 of record OY987299.1, read on the forward strand.
GCCAAGTTGTCGCCTCTCTAAAACCGCGGCACGCTTATAACGGCATAGGCGATTTTTTTTTCGATAACACTGTCATTTGTCACGGCACCCCTATAAGTTTTTTTCTATATTCCTCTTATATACCCTACCGGTGCCCCACAAATATATTTGAGATTGATTTGCACAAAAAAAGGTCAGAGAATTTTTTCGACGCCACTGTCGTTTGTGTCCCCCAAAAATATATTTGAGACTGAGATTGACTTACACAGATTTTTTGGCTTTTCTATATTCCTAGATACCTTACGCGACCCACAAGTATATTTGAAATTGAGATTGATTTACAAAAAACAATTGGGATTGTTTTGCGACGCCACTGTCGTTTGTCACAGCACCCCCTACAAGTTTTTTCTATACTACTACAACCCCTATATGTATCTCAAAAATACCATTAAGGTTAAGATTAAGATTGATTTACACAAAAAATATTTTTTTTCTTGAATTTGTTACAACGCCCTTGTCGTTACTCACGGCTCCCCTTGAGTTTTTTCTATACATACTCCGACATCTCATACATGTCCCCCAAAAAATATCTTTGGGACTGAGACTGATTTACGCAAAAAATAATCAGATTTTTGGGATTTTTTTGCGACGCCATTGTCGTTTGTCATGGCAACCCTATAGGCTTTTTCTGTGCTTAGTCCCACATTTCCTGCGTGTCACTCAAAAATATTTTTGATTTTGAGATTGGTTTAAAAAAATGTTTTTTTGCGGCGCCACTGTCGTTTATCACCGCACCCCTTTCAGTTTTTTTTTCGCGTCCTACGCGTCCCCCAAAAAGAGTTTTGAAATTGAGATTGATTTACACAAAAAATTAATTGTCTCTTTTGATTTTTTTACGACGTCACTGTCGTTTGTCACGGCACACCTTACAGGCTTTTTCGGTATACCGAATATATATATACATCCCCTACGCGTCCCCCAAAAATACGCTTGTGATTGAGATTATGATTTCGATAAAATTATCAGTGCTTCAGATAGGAGAAACCTGTTAGCACAGACCTATATAGCTTCGCTAAGCTATATAGGTCTGTGCTGTTAGGTACCTACTGCCGACTGATGTATTTGTGAATTATCACGGCTATAGCTCCATGTACTGGAAAACAGATTACGCTGATGGCTAACAATGTATTTTGCATTGTATTTTGTCCCCGGAAAGCGTAATGTGAGCTAAAAATTGTCAGACGTGACATCCGTGAGCAGTCTTTATTAATAAGTCATTCAACGATATTACCTTTACCTAAGCGTTGACTGAAACGATTTCAGTTTTGTGATTTGACACATAAATTTTTTTAACACCCTGTAAGGTGACATTTTCCTTTAATTTCCTGTTTAGATCATCAGTTATACCAACTTTCTGTTACGTTCAATTTTTAGTACATATTAAGTTTTTCATAAATAGATAGTACATCTAGCACCCTTCATTGTAGTTTATTGTTTATTTCAAATAAATAAATACTTTTACTGGTGCGATCCAAATCTCACTATCCTAAAATGGAAATTATATTTGCTGATTTAGTCACAGCCACTGTGCCAAAGACTCACCTTTTAGCTTTCGATTAACATATTTCGCCAATAACCCGTTCATTACCCGTTTGTGTGGTTCTTACAATTGGTGCCTAAACTAAAAGAAGATAATAAGTTGACGGCCATAGATAATATCCATTTGACTTACCGCTTACAAGGTAGAATTAGATATCTATACGCTGTATTTCGTTAAGATAACCAAAACACAGCTTTGTTTTTCGTTATTATAATCATCATCTAAAATGTGAAATCATGCATAATACTTAAAACTGAAAATTTATCATTGTTTAAAGGTACCCTACATTTTCATTATCATACTACCCTATTCCACCCTTATAATTTAATTTTGATCTGTGATTTCCGGGCGTACATTTTGCATTTTCTTTAATTTGGTTATAATTTGGCTATAATTTGGCAAAAATAAATAGGGAACCTATAATCACCACTAGTGCATATATACCTAGTGTATGGCGTTATAACTGAAGAAACAGATTATAAAACAGTAGTAGACAAACACATCTATAATAGGAAAGCAATGTATGAAGCAGATCGAACAAAATTAACGTGAGGTTCAGAGACGAGCGGAAAAGCTATAAAAGGGACTGATGGGAACCGGATCAAAATTGCAATTAAAGCGATTGATCAAATGTAGCAAAGCCGATGACCAGGATTTACTTCTAAATTTTAGGTATTAGTGGCGTCATTTGAAACAGGCAGGATCGGGCGATTTCTCTTGATTTGCTCCTCATAAAATATAGAGAGTAATATAAGATTTTTTAAATTCGTAAGGTATTACTAAATTTCACCCCATTGTTGTTCCTCCTTAAGAGGGGACGCGGAAATAAATACTTATTAAATTTTCAGTTGTACTGTCCTCGAAGACGGCCTGATATTATGATGTATGCTTTTCGCCCCAAATGGATCGTCATTTCACTTTATTTTTTTTTATTTATCCCAATTTATCCTAATCGTTATTTGCAGTTTCATTTTCAATCACCAATATTTTTTGTTAGAATTAATATCTTACCTACTTACCTATTTCTAATACGCATAGCAAAGAACAGACAAAGTGGTTAATATTCAGAAGTTACTGTTTGTTGTATAGGAAAAATAAACGGTGGTTCCAAATATCATTTTTCAATGAAAGAGTTTACAAATTCAGGTAGCAACACATGTTCCCAGCGTTTATAAAAATAACCGAGAAAATTGGATTTTAGCTTCGGCATTTTAGTTAAATAAATAATTAGGTTTTATTTTGGATGTTTGATTTTAAACAAATATTAAGTTAGACGTTTTAAAAATAGAGAATAGAGGATCTTCCATGTTACACACACATGTCTGTCTGAAGTATTTTGATTTACGTTTACATAATACCTAACAATAAAGACATAAATAGAACACAATGCCATAGTCCTGAATTTAATCAAAGGTCAAAAATCTGAAGAGCATTAGGGAACCTACTTATAGCATTTAATTCTAAATATGTTTTCTTGATTGCGGAATTGTTACTTATAACAACTTGTGACAACTTAAAGTACTGAATTTTTTGAAACTTTGTACGGGTAAGATATCGAGTAGGTATATCAAAACCACCCCAGACACTATTAATGAACTAAGTAGTGTTAGGGTGGCTGGTGTGCCACAACAGGAAACGCACAGAAAATGTACCTATTATTTTAGACACTGATTCTGTTGAGAAAGGTCCAATAATTTAAAATATTTTTTAATTTGTTGTTTGGCATTTTGTAAACAGTAAATTAATATTGTGCTTATTAATATTTTTTCAAATATTCCAGAGCATTCTTGACTCGTATAATCTTTCATAAAAATTCAGCATTTTGAGATGGCCCAAAGAAAAATACTGTGTATTTTTTTTGTATTGAATCTTTACACACCAACACTTTGAGTAGTCTTGTTGACCAGATGCCTTTGAAATTCCTATTTTTCTCAATTTTGACTCCCTGCAGAATGGAACTCTCTATATATGTTTTGTTCAAATTTGGTGTGTGGTAGTTTTGGTGTATCCGGATTAACGCTGTAGTGTCAGATTTTAAATAAAAAAATGTCACAAATTGTCGCGGCAATGCCAAACCAATACTTCTCAAATGAGCATGATGATGACATATCCAGTGTGTTTTACTGTCATTCCAGACAATTCCGTTCTAATATGGTTTTGTGATTTTGGGGGTCTTCTTTTAATGGCAGTAGATCATGGAATAGGACTATTTCAAAAAATCATAACTTAGAATGCGGAGCTTTTCGAGTACTAGAGGTTGAATTTTTTTTAATCGGCGATTTTTTCGTAAAATACGGAATTGTCTCAACTCAAAGTGAAACACACTGTCTATAAAAAAAAGCCCCGTTCAATTCTCGCAACCTAATTAGATTTTTAAGGGTGTTAACACAGAAAACGAGACACATAGAAAATAGGTAGGTATATAAGATTCTCTGTTACAAATATGAATAAAAAACGGTGGATACTTCAAATGAATAGTAATTTACTTACTATCAATTCCAGACAATGTAAAACGACACTAGTTTATTTTAATATTATTTTCGCAGTATACATTATAAATAATACCTCCCTATTTTTAAGTCTTGACTTAAATAAAAACGGTACTAAATTTTTCTAGAAATTAATTCTTGCATGGTATCTATTCCATTCGCTGTTATATTCTCTTATAATAAATGAGGGCTATAAATTCCCATTAAAAACAGGACCCCGCTGGGTAAACCGCTAAAAAATTGGTTAATATTATCTTATAATTTCAAGATTATTTTTGCAATTGCGATAAATTTTGTGAGTCCAGTCCAGGCAGATCGAAATTATTTTCACATTTGTTTACATTCTGGCATTTAATGAATATTTTTATTCTAAATCCCATTACTCACCTTGCCGATTGCGCAAATATTATTGTTATTAAATCTGGCCCGTAGTGAAGATCTTTAATTTGTTCGCTTCTTATTAATTTGTACTTGAAATGGAATTATCTAATTTTTCTTGTTTTCAAGATCGAGGACCTCTATTTTGGAGCCAACAATTTTTGGTTTATTTTATCCTTACTTCGGGTTACCAAAATTTTATAGTTATATACCTCTTAAATAGCAACAAAAAGCCTTTGGCTATTTATATGGGCTTGGCTAAGGCGTTTGACAGCATAGTCAATTAATAACGACATTTTAAAACTATGGTACTAGAGATTTGGCTAACCAATTATTAATAGTATAATATACACTTAGGTTGAGAAGTGAGCCATTATGTATATCGAGCATTTTTATATCCTGAGGCGCGTAGCGCCGAAGGATATAATATGCGAGGTAAATAATGGCCTTCTCAACCGAAGTGTAGGTATATAGAATTTTTTTTACTACTAACATTGAAATATTGATATATTTTACATATTTGATTAGAAGTAGCGTGGGAGTTCAGTTGTCAAGCTGATAAAATGAAACTAATTTTTAAATGTCATATAGAAAATTTTTCATTATTTACCTAGGTTTTTTTTTATTATCATTATTTACCTAGGGAGAGAAATATTACTTCTCATTAGAGGAATGAGGTAAATAATGGTGATTTCTCAGATTAGTAGTAAAAAAAGATTATTTAACCAGCTGAGAACAATGTGTTAAAATTGACAACGTAACGAGCAGTTTCAGGACTAGAGAATACGAATACCCCAACGAACGGTTCGACGGCCGCTCTTGTTTTCAATTTATATTAATGAACTGTTTTTCTTATATTTGAAAGTGTTTGTATCATATGCCGATGATACAGTACACTTGTTTGAGGATGGTTGGACCAAAATTTATTAACTTTAAATGTTTAAAAACTAAGTTTATATCATATTACAGTATTTCCAACACTTTACATCCTTTATATAATAAAATATAACTTGCATCCCAAAAACCAAAATTAATTGCAACTACACAGGTAGGTACTTTGCATTCAGCTGATACTATATAAAAGATTGAATAGTAATTTATGAGGCGCCATTTCGGACTAAATTATTATTTTTGAATATATAAATTTCTCGGGCTAATATTTTTTTTTAATATGATATTTATAGAAATTTGCGTGAATAATCTTTTTTTAGTTAAATTTATATATTACGCATCGCCCAAAAGTATATATTACAGTAAACGCAAAAAAATATATCAAAACACGATATATTAATTTGGTGCGCCAATATATAATAATTTAGGGTACCACCGGTCGTCACCAGAGGTCGCGCCGCGCATTCCTAAAGTGCACCGGTAACACTGCAGCAGAAAGCGCAGAAGCTCGAAGTCGAAGTGATTATGATTACCGACGTACTGGATGTTCTTTTTCTGTGTCAGGTTTGGGATTTGATGTTTTGTGGTGTATAACCCCACAATCATCTTACATATTAGTTTCCCGCCCGCATGATCGTTTGCCTACGTAAAAACACCACCAAAATTTATTGTACCTGAAGATGGCATAATTTTTCGCCGAAACGTACAACAAAAAAAATGATGAAATAAATACAAATTGGTAGAAACCCAAGATTTTTATTAAATAAAAATTCTATAAACTAATGAAAATCGCAATTTAACTACCTATTTTACCTGCCTACTCGCTTAAATCAAGTTGCATGAGGATTGAAAACAATTATTGAAACTGTAACTTGCTTTATTACAAATAATAATTATAGATACCTAAATAAAAAAAACCTAAAGTAGAAATTAAATTTCAATTTTTTCGACTAATCCATTTACTTCTATAAACTTTTCATACCTCATAATTTTTACATTAGGGTTTTTGTATTTAGGTACCTATTGACAATACAGGGTTAACTATGACTTAGTACAAAAATTTTTACCACGTGCGCAGGGTGGCTTAAGAAAACAGAAAAATATTTTTAGATTTTTTTTACGATCTTTAAAAAAACGGGTAAAGACCCCTATTTTCCCTGTAAATCCCCGCCTTTAATGACGTCATCCAATTTGGCTTCTGAAGGTACTGACAGCTGAAGTGATTTTCCGCGGTGTTGCCGTTGATTTAGGAACGGTGAAAATACCTTTTTACTCAAACAAATTTAAAAAATACATAAATAATAATCGATTTGAATCTGTACAGATGCAGCGCTATTAGATTCCCCTTACCTTAGCTCGTATCCGGACCGGTTCCTAGTCTCGCGGAAAGCTGAGTACCGCGACACCACAAGCCGTCTCCCTTAATACCCCCGGAGCTCCTCTGATGAATTCTTGTCCACCATCTAACCTCTTCTGAAGCATAGATAAAGGATTTATTGTTCTGAAGCCTCGGCGGTATGAATTAAGCGACGTATCGGCCCGGTCGAGTCTATGAAACGTTTTTTCGACTGCTCCGCGTCATTTCACAACTTACTAGCTAGGCAACTAACTGTACATACAAGGTTTGTTCCAACAGGGCCAATAACCGTACTCAAGCACGTTCAGCGCATGCGCACTACCCCACTGGCTGTTCCAACTGAATTATGTACCTACCGACACGGGACGATACACGCACTGTTCCAGCCGATTTATGGATCATTTGTGTATCGTCCTTGTACGATAAAAACGGTGCCTGGTCTAAAGCAATAACTGCGTGTACTGACATGCGCAGTGTATGGTCGTGTGACATAGATAAACATTAACCTCATATTTTTGTTTTTACGTAGATAGGTAAAAATCGATGGCTGGGATCGTGTTTTTTATTTCTTGTTGGTTTTTGGCTTGTTGGGTAGGGCGAGGAATCGTTGAACAATTTTTCCGTTCCATCTGAAATTTTCTTTGGGATCATTTGTTCCAACTCGAATTTACGTACCGTCACAGAACTGTACATGAACTAGATGATAACCCTTAAAGAACGCATGCGCTAGTTTTGCACCGTTCATGTGCGATCCCAAAGAAAATTTCAGATGGAACGGATTGTGAATCAAATCGACCAAATCACGTTTTGTGACCGCACCTAACCTGCGTGTTTAATATGTGGCTAACCGAATGTTCGGTGGGCTAACCTCACTCTTCACTCTAAAAAATTATTGTTCGACGATTCCCCGCCCTACCCAACAAGCCAAACACCAACAAGAAATAAAAAACACGATCCCAGCCATCGATTTAAAACCATCTACGTAAAAACAAAAATATGAGGTTATTGTTTATCTCTGTCACATGACTATACATTGCGCATGTCAGTACACGCGGTAATTGCTTTAGACCAGGCACCGTTTTTATCGTACAAGGACGATACACAAATGATCCATAAATCGGCTGGAACAGTGCGTGTATCGTCCCGTGTCGGTAGGTACATAATTCAGTTGGAACAGCCAGCGGGGTAGTGCGCATGCGCTGAACGTGCTTGAGCACGGTTATTGGCCCTGTTGGAACAAACCTTTTCAAGTTTGGCTAGTAGCCGACGGAGGGCATTTGCGAATGTAACATGGCGTTATTTCCCAGTTTGGTCTTGATTTTCGCGGCAAATCGTTCAGCGTCTTTGTGAAAATGCCGGAGTATTCGAACGCCGAGTTAACGGACATGGTTATAATGTACGGGAGATGCGATGAAAGTGCACATCGAGCTGCAGCAGAATACCGTATTCGTTTTCCTAACAGGGCAAATATGCCTAACCCACGTACTTTCGTGAACATTGTACAACGTATGCGAAACACTGGTGTTTTGCAAGCTCCAAGGGGTGGGCCTGGAGGGCAAATGAACATGGACGATGTTGAGTCAGTGCTTGATTTGGTGGAAGAGCAACCTTCCATAAGCACTACAGCTATTGCAAGGAGATTGGGAATATCTCAGAACAAGGCAAGTAAAATAAAACCAATAAAACTGACTTCTACCAAAGACTATCCCATGTGATGGGATTGTCTTTGCTTGCACCTAATACCTACATAAAATTTAAAATGTAACAATACAATTATTTACAGGCATGGAGGATTCTAAGGGAAAACGGCCTTCACCCTTATCACATACAAAAGGTCCAAGCATTAGAAGCAAATGATTTTCCGGTGAGAATGACCTACTGCACTTGGCTACGTGATCGAATCGCCCAAGACCCAAACTTTGTTTTCAACATTCTTTGGACAGACGAATGCTGCTTCACACGTGCTGGGGTTTTAAACACGTATGTAAATTTTTACTTACTTATAGCTTTCTCTCCTCCATATTATCTTTTTTATTTATTATAAAATTGGCTATGTCAATCCTAACGCCTTCGCCAAAATTGTGAATATTTCTAATTTTTGTTTTTTTTTTTAGACACAACAGCCATATTTGGTCCGATGAGAACCCACATGCTGTTCGGCGGTTTAATTTCCAACGTCGGTTTTCCATCAATGTTTGGGCTGGAGTTTATGGAGATCGATTAATTGGACCATACATTCTACCGGAAAATTTAAACGCTGAACGATACTTGTATTTTCTGACAAATGTTTTGTTTGATAATTTGCCACTACAAGTACTGCATGACATGTGGTTTATGCACGATGGTGCACTTTTAGACGACCAATGCCCCAACCGTTGGATCGGAAGGGGAGGGCCAATTGCATGGCCGCCGCGATCACCAGACTTGAATCCAATGGATTTTTGTATTTGGGGATTCATGAAGGCGATTGTGTACGAGCAGGAAATCGACAACGAGCAGCAGTTACGTGAACGAATTGAAGGTGCAGCTGTTCAAATCCGGAATAATCATGGACTTTTTGCACGTATCCGGACTTCTTTAGTTAACCGAGTGAATTTGTGCATCGAAGTTAACGGCAGCCTCTTTGAACAGCTACTGTAGTGCTTTGCATGTGCATTTGTGCAATGTGTGCTAGTGCAGTGGTGATTTTTCGGTTACCCTTCGGGGTTTTCCTGGCGGAGGGGATCTACCTCGTCGTGGTCGTCAGGCTGAGTACCTCGCTTCAAACAAAAGGAATAGCAGAGGGAAACCAAGAGATCCCTAACAGATTTAAAAAATGTGAATGTTGTGTTGTGTGACTTTTAATGTAAAAAAGCAAGAAAACAGAAAATGGTGCAAACAATCCTGGAAATGTCAGTAAGGTAGGTGTTTCATAGGCATTCTACATGTTCCTTAGAAAGTAATCGTTTTTAAAAGGAAATCGAAATTTTGTGGTGAATCCTCGGATAAATTGATAGACGTGGCAACGCCGCGCTATTGACATATGCGAAATTTTTAGACATGTCGCGCGGGCGTCCATAGGCGGCGTTTTTTGAGGGGTTTAATACAATTTGAAAAAAATTTTTTTAGGCTTAAGACAAATGTTAGAAAATTTTTGAAAATTTATTTTAGCAAGTCTAATTTTTCTTTATCTGCCATAAAAATTTTTGTACTAAGTGATAGTTAACCCTGTATAGACCGTGAGATAGGGTACTGTTGAGTGGAGTCTTTTTTTGTTCTGGCATTTTGAGGGCTGAATGCGGCTAGTTAGCTGATGAAAATAAGGGTTGTTTTGATGGCTGCCCCGTCAGAAAATTAGGAAAATCCATTTTCATTTACATGAAATTTTATTTTTTATGATCTTAAATTGTCTGCCATTTGAATACAAGATTTACATATATTGATAAATAATTCACCAATAAAAAATGCTAGACGGTTTTCAATGGTCGAAATGGTGGGGGATGGGGGTTAACTTGCAAAAGAAAAGTACAATTTTCCACGTTTTCTTATTGTCTGTCAATCGAGAGAATATGAAAGAGTTTGTTGTGAAAATTACGCTGAAAAATTGACAGACTGTAATCAGTAATCACAGTTCGAAATTGAGCTTCCCGAGGAAAATTATGCGGAAATTTCGGAAAATTTTCATCGATAGTAATATGCAAAAAAGATGACCAAAATTCCATTATTTATAATTAAATAATTTCTATTTAAAATACCTACACACCTAAAAAATGCCAGACAAGTTGAGTTGTTCGAAAAAAAGTTTTTAAAAAATAAGGAAATATTGAAAATGTTGTATGAAAAAATATTTACCGTCCCATTTTCTTAATCTTTTAATCAAATGCCAGACAATTTAAGATCATAAAAAATAAATGTAAATGAAAATGGATTTTGCGGCTAGGGTCGACTTTTTCCAATAGAACTAGAATATAATTTACTCATAACTCAAGTACTACGGAAAATCCTAGAAAACCGTAGTAATCCCAATGAGTGTAGGACAATAATTAGTAAATCACACTCATAGAGCTATTACGGAACAATACCGTGAATCCACAATTTGTCCAAATCTGTTAGCCATCAGCGGTCTTTTTCTATAAAGACATGTGAATGTGCATGCTTCTGCCTCGACCTTAAGTCAAACCAAGGTCCATCGAAGACAGAAAAACATGGATAATAGTCACAATAATAGTTCGGCGACGCTACGAACATCGCACCACGACATAACATAATAACATGTTTTAGTATTTCGTATCTCTTAAAATAAGGTCACTTACTTTAGTGAGTACGAGTCCTAGCAGTCTCCTTCCTACATATATAGATGGATTCCTTATTATAATCTACTAAAAGCTTAAGTTTTTACAGGTAATTTTCTACCAGAATTTCAAAAGCAAATTGTACATCACCAATCGGTATAAAACTAAGAGCTAGTACCATTTTATTTATTTATTTATCACACACAACAGAACAAATGTCCCAATTATAACTAGGTGTGTCAAACATTACCAAATCCTTATACTCCTTACATAAAGCACAGAACACCTGCCAATAGGAAAAAAATTACCATAAAAATAAAATGCCAATATCCTACAATTGTACATCCCATCCTACAATAATGCATCGAAGACAGAAGTACTGAAGTATCGCTAAATAAGTCACAGTAGTTTTGGTATGAATTAGGTATACATCCTCATCATATCATAATTTCGGAGCGGCGTCGGATAGTGAAAAGTTCTCTTATAAGTTCGCGTCCTCAGATCAGGAACCACGAATGACAAATAGAGCAAAGTAAAATTATCCACATTCATATTATTTATTATCTTATATAGCACTATATGTTCCTCTATTGTATAAAGTTAGCATTTTTAAGTCCCTAAGGCTTTCTTTGTAATCAAATTTCTCATAGCTACCGGAATAAAATGAGAATACTTTATAAACTTCTTTTGGGCCCTTTCAATGATATTAATATATTTTGAATAAAAGGGACTCCAAACAGTCGAGCAGTACTCGAGCCCAGAACGAATTAAAGAAACGAACAGCATTTCGAGAGTACACTGAAAGAATTCCGCCAAGTGAGTTCCTTTGCTAAGATTTTTTTGCTGCGGTAAATAGATATTATGCTGCCATAGCAAAAAAAAATTGCTGTGGCAAGTAAACCTGTTTTGCTAAAACTTCTTTGCTACCACAGTAAAATTTTTACTTGCGGGTAAAGGATAGGTCACTAGAAATTCCTTTTAGTGCGCCCACTTACTTACATGAAGCCAGTCATCGTTTTGTTACTACAGGTGAGTGCAGTCTGCTGCAATGCACTCAGCTGTGGTAATTCAACTGCTCATTTGTGGCTAGCGAGCCCTCACTTACAACAAGTGAGTTGCTTTGCTAAAATTAACGGTGAGTTGCAAATGCGCTTGCGCTAGCCGGCAAGCCTGCGCCCGCCAGGCGGCCCCGCCGCAGTCGTCGCGCAGTTGTTGGTCCGTGATGATCGTACTGATCGTCTAGACCTAGTCAGCTCTGGCATCATTGTTTTCCGGAAACATTGCCGTCTTTGAAGGTACGTAAAAATTAATATTTTCAAACTTAATGTCCGCTTGGTAGCACATTATCATTATATTATGCCAGATTTTTTGTTTTCCCTGTAGTTTTTCCCATTTCATGTTTTCTTTATAACATGTTGAGTCAGTCATTCACTATATATCCCTAATGTATTCTTATTACGTGGCCGTCTCAATCTCAAAGATATTTTTTTGCGACACGGAGGATGTGTAAGACTAGGTGTAGAAGAAACCTGTATAGGGTTGCCGCGTGAACAACATGTTATTAAAAAACATGAAATGGGAAAACTACAGGAAAAACAAAAAATCTGGCTGCGCTATGTTTTACACTTTTGACAGGATGCAGATTATGTATAATATATAATGATAATGTGCTACCAAGCGGACATTAAGTCTGAAAATATTAATTTTTACGAACCTTTAAAGACGCCGGCAACAAATAAATTTTTTGCTATGGTAGGTAAGCAACTCATTTGTGGCTAGTGAGCAGCTTAATTGTCATTAATGAGCTGATTCAATTACAGCAACAAATCCTACATAACCACAATTAAATTATTTGCTATCGTAGCTAAGCAACTCACTTGTGGTTAGTGAGTTGACTCACTTGCCTTAATACAAGAGTTGAATTATAACAGCACAGTGATTTTCAACAAAACTGCTTACCTACTGCAATTGAGTTGTCTTTAGCAAAGCGTGCTTTGCTGCGGTAGCAAAGTAACTCATTCGGCGCCTATTTAATGCAGATATTTTGCTGTGGTAATTGAGTTCTTACTAACCGTAGCAAAGTAATTCTTTCAGTGTAGATTCTCTTTTAAAATGTGTTGAGTTGCGTAAAACAAATCCCATTCTCCTGTAAGAACTCCTCGTTATCCTCTCAATGTGACCATTGCATGTCAATTTTGCGTCGAACATAATGCCGAGGTCTTCCACCAAATCCACTCTTTAGAGGGATGTATCATTTATTGTATACTTATAGCCAGTTTGAGTGGTAGAACGGGTGAAAGTCGTTGTTTTACATTTTTGGACGTTAAGGAGCAAACGATTCCGCACAGACCAACAGTATATTTCTGCAATTTATCGCAGTCAACGCTGCCACTGATTTCTTTATAAATTGGTCGTCGGTCGTCGGCGACCAAGAGTACATTACTCTGATGAGTAACGATCTTTGTTATATCGTTAATAAACATTAAAAATAATAGTGGGCCAAGAGTTGAGCCTTGGGGCACACTAAATCCCGGTGGAAATGTTTCCGATGTAAAACTCTGACAAATTGTCTCCCATCGGTCAAATATAAAATCAACGAACGTATCCAGTCCGGCGAAAAGCGAATGTCTTCATCTTCTGTTGGAGAGGGAAGTGATCGGTCTTGTCAAATGCCTTGGCAAAATCAGTATAAATAACATCTACTTGAACCCTTCTTGCCAAGGCATTCACAGTTTTGTTCGTAAAATCTATAAGATTTGCGCCCGTCAACCGTTGAGGTCTAAACCCAAATTGAAAATCGGACAGTTTATTCTCAATGTGCAATCTTGATGTTCTTGAACAAGAGTAAATACTTTTGATATATTTGACAAAACAGTGATCGGTCTGTGGTTTTCAATTCTAGTCTTATCGCCACCTTTGTGAACTGGGACTACTTTACCTAATTTTAAACGATCAGGGAAATTTCTGGTTTTGATTGAAATATTAATTATGATTTTTAGTGGTCCGCGAAATATTTCTTTGCAGCCCTTGAGAACATAAAAGGGAACATTATCACAGCCCATAGAGTTCTTATTACCAATGGCTTCAATGACATCAAAAGTTGACACACTTTTAATTGATAAATTATCAAGATAATTGTCCTTGTCAAATTCATCATTTTCACCACGAGAACAAGATATTTTTAAATATTTTGCAAAACTCTCCGCAATTTCCCTTCCTCCTGTTATGTTGTTTCCATTCAGTGACATTTTTTGTGGGATTTTATTGGTAGTTTTATTTTTTGAGTTAGCAAATCTCCAAGAGTCATTTTTATAATTTTTTAGGTTGTTTTCAACGTTTTTAATATACTTTTCATATTCTATTTTGATTACCTTTTTTATTTTAGCCCTAAAATATTTATAATCAATAAGACACTGTTGCACCTTAGTTCTACTGAAAAGTCTTCTGTTACGTTCTTTTGCCTTCGGATTTTTTATAATAGCGGTAGTAAAGCACGGAGGATATTTTGTACGTCGTGGCTTACTTCTAGGTACACAATCATAAAATATATTGCAAAGAATTTCATAAAATCTATCTAAAGCAAGCCATTCAAAATATCCCAATTTACACTCCTCATCAAGGGTTGCATGTCCCCGCAAACAGTATACTGTACATTACTCACCACATCTAATTTCCTATTCATATGATTTACAACATTATTATATTGAGTTACACCTCACATTTCCATGAAGATGAAAATGTCGATATCTACGTATCTCACAGAGGGCGCCACTTGCGCTGTTTTTGGATAGTGCTTTTAGACGTAACTTTTTTGAGGTTATCTTTTTGGTCCTACAGGTCCATCATTTTAGTGCATCTTTTCAATCTGTAACAAAGAGGTACTCTTGTTTCTTAACGATGAAATCTCGTTGAAATTGCCAAAACGTGCTCCAAAACACCTGTTGACTTCGATATTTTAAGAACAAAATTTTCACCTACTGCTTTCAAACATTGTACAATGACTGTACCATTTAAGGCGAGAAAAAAATCCATATGTCCCAAAAAATGTTCACTTTCAAAATGGAACGGGTTGAAACTAGACAAAATTTGGACACCCTCTTTCAAGAAAACGAATGTGTTTTGAGGAATCATCATTTAACATTTTTTTCTTCATTTTCAATGTACCGTTGATCTGTAACATTTGAAAGCAGTAGGTGAACATTTTATTTTTTGAATATTGAAGTCAACAGGTGTTTTGGGGCACGTTCTGGTAGTTTGAAGTAATTATGCACTAGTATTTTTATATCACCAGTAGTCATGAGGAAGCTCCAATCAGCGGCAGCTGCAATCGACTTAAGAATAGACCGTTCTTCAACTAAAGATAAGACCGATTGACCACCGGAGTTTTTTAGGGTGGAGACCTTTAATTTTCCTATATAAATTAATATACGAGATGTTATATGTTTCACTAATCCGCCTCATATTTTCTCCACTTCGGCACCTTTCTAAGACTTCTCCTATAAATCATCGCCATAACGGCGACTACCGACTTTACATACATAATTTCGTAACATATTAAATTTTCAAATCACCCCTGAAAGGACAAAAAATAATAATTAGGCACGCCACTGGTTTATAAATGAGGTAATTGTTTTGTATGGTGTGGTTTTGGTGCCCCATTAACAGTAATAAACATAAAAAATATTGTTTTAATTTAGCACAATTTGTTTATCAACACAATAACTGGTATTGGTCCTAAAAAACAACAAATAGGTACTTACCCCAAAATCAACTTTTTGTAACAACGACAACCGGTATGTTTTGAGGTTATAAATACTCTAATGGGAACTGTCATACCACAGTGCAACATCACACATGTTTGTGTTGTTACACTACAAGTCCATAGATGGCAGCAATCATTTGAACGTTTGTTGCGTAAGTTTTCAAGTGACCCCGGGGTTTACAAGTCACCCCGCTTTAAGGTACCTATAATCTAAAATTGTCGTTATCAGAAAAAACGTAAAACATGGCACAATAAGTAAGCTCTTTTTTGGCCTCGGAGGTACATTTAACAACCCAGGCAACGTCCGCGTTGCCTCAGTCTTCCTCGGCTGAAAAAGTGCACATACGCATCTGGCAATCTAAATAACTATTATTAGAAAGCACATTTAGTTGAAGCAAATAAATTCAAATTTAAAACATTCAAAGGTAATATTTCACAAATATTATTTCTTTTTACAAAAACAAAAGGATGGGTGTTTTTTTTGTTTCTGTAATTATAATTAAAAAGGGGTGCCTTTTTGAGGCATATCAGGTTACGGATAATCAGCCGAAAATTTACCTGGTATGCAACAAAAACATCCCTCATTATTTATTTTGTTAATTAATTTTGAATGGCATTATTGATTTCCTTTTACAGCAATAAAACCCTTTTACTAGTCTCGCTAAATCTTAGTTTATACTTTGTGCGTCATTTCTTTTTTGATTCCAGAGCACCCTAGATTCATACCATGAATTTGAAGTATTCACTTTTTCATAGTTTGGCATGATACAAAAAAATAAAGAATGGCAATTTTTTACAAAAATTGCTACATGAGTATTTTGAGGGATGCCGAGCAATCCTAAGGCGTTATTTTTTTAAATGCCTAATACAGTTTTTCGAAAAACACACCCTTTTAAAAATCCTAGAAGGCTAGGCTTTCATGGCAATGCCAAACCAATACTTCGCAAACCGTTCAGGGACAAAAATTGTCCCATTCAATTCCCGCAAGTTATGGACATCACAATTGCCCACTTTCCACAAAAAACAACCGATTTGCAAACGCCACAAATCGGCATATCACATTATATTATATAAATATCCGCGGTGAAAGAACCTAGTTAGTCATAGTAATAAAATATAGCACGTTGCTCTGCCCTATTCGATTTTTTGCAAATAAAAGTCGTTTATAAAAATCGTGTTTCCGAACCCGCGATCTTAATTGGCGCTGCGAACAGGATCGCCGTACGGCAATACCCGGGAAAATTTGCCGGTTCGTTTCAAAGGTTTGACGGCGAAAAACAACTGCTAGAATCCATCAACCCCTACAGAGTACCAAGGAATGAAGAACATCTACAGAATATTTCTATTCCTTTCACTTTTCCATGCGATCTCTGAGTAGCCTGAAGATTCTTTAAGTGCAGTAATTGATTTAGCCCTTTTTTCTAGTCCCCCTTCTCAAAAAACAAAACCTCTACCTAAGTTAAGAAGATCCGCACCCCCTGCGGTTCTTGAAGAAGATTCACCTCCTATTTTAAAAGAAGTACAAAACCCCCCTGTATTCACAATGCTTTCAAACACCAACATTAATAATCTTCTTAACATCTTGCCCGAATATTCCCCCGAATTAAATTATCTACTTTTGTAAACAGTGTGAATAATTTATTTATCTTTTTACATACTCAAAATGTACTAAAGTTCAAAATTATATAGCTAATTGCCATTTTGTATCTAAAGTCAAAGGAGAAGCCAGAGATTTTTTAAATTTTCATAAAAAGCTAAATTTGCCTGATATTAAATTGGCTCTTTTACAAAAATATGGAGACCAAAGAGCAGAAAATATTTATTGACGCAAGCAAAGATATAGGTTGTATATATCTTTGACGCAAGTAACAAGCAGAATTAATTAAGCTCTTAACGATCTTCTTCGACATGTATCCTTACACGACTTACCCGACACTGCTTGTTTAAGAAAAACTCTTTTGAACAACAAGCTCTCAGAACATTTTGTACAGGACTAAATGACCCCTACCACCTTTCGCATTTTGCGTTACAATCCCTGGATGAAGCTTTACAAAAATGTGTTTAGTACGCTAATCACAAACAGCAACAACAGTACGTGTCATACCGAAAATCAACCCTTCACGCTTCTGACTACTCTAACAGAAAACCTACTTTACAACCTAACCCTATCCCTTGAAGACTTCCCCAAAATCAAAATCCTAATCAAAATTGTAATCCAAGACCACCACCACCGCAATTTCAAAATCAACGAGCTTTTGTTGACATAAATAGACCAATTCCCCAACGTCCCACTCTACCTACCAAAGTAGAAATTTTTGGTTTTCATTCCACAATTTTCCGGTTCATTAGTAATTTTGATTTCTTCTTTCCTTTGACAATTGGTTGAAATTTTGAGTGCTTCTTCGACAGGGATGGCAATAGCATATGTATAGAAGAGGCTCACTCAAAATACCTCTGCTGTTTTTTGACAGAAACAATCGTGACGGGTGCG
Source organism: Pseudeuparius sepicola (assembly GCA_963920635.1). Taxonomy (NCBI): domain Eukaryota; kingdom Metazoa; phylum Arthropoda; class Insecta; order Coleoptera; family Anthribidae; genus Pseudeuparius; species Pseudeuparius sepicola. The sequence continues at coordinate 90,351,347 of OY987299.1, forward strand.
ATCGATAGCGGCCTTCTTTTGCCATAATGAACGTTGCTGTCCATGTCCACCTACGAAAACTATAACCAAAAATCGAATTTAAAAAAATTAAACCGGTGAAACTTTTTAATTTTTTGACATACGGAAAAAAGTTTAACACGAAAATTGTTTATAATAACCGACAGAATTTACGTAGCACATTAGTTTTGTTGAACGGATTGCCGTAAAATTTTGACTCTCTAAGGCTCTAAAATTAAATTATCTGTAATAATAAATATTGGTAATATTTGAGGTTGATAAGATCTAGTTACCCATGGAAGTAAATGTGCAATGATAACGTTATAACGTTTGTAATGACATTCTCATTGGAATTTCTCATATGGGGTTACCTAAACTGCAAAGTTTATTTAACGGCTCCCTAAAATGGGTAATAGGTATTAAAAAATTAGAATACTTGAAGTAGGCATACATCTGAAATACCGAAGGTGAAAATATGAAAAATGTTGAAGAACGTGGTGTTGCTTGTTAGTTGCTTTGCTAGCATGAAAAAAATATTTGCTGTGTTGAAAAATGTTATTTATTATAATTGTCTCAGTGTGGAAAAATCCAACGCATTCAACGTACTCCGGTCTCGGTGTAGGTATCTAGGTTGTATCACAGATGACTGACTGGGGTTGTATTACGTTCTTCGCTTACCGAATTCAGCTGGTAATTTGGTCGGAATTCGTACACAGTACGCGTTGAGGAAATTGTGATTTGCCTGCAATAATCGAAGAGATTTTATTTTTTTTGAACAGTGAGCCAAACTAACCAGCGCCGTCACTTTCAAAAAAAAGGGAGATTTGCCCATTATTTTTTCAGGCTGCAGCGCCTTTGTTCGCCGGAGCATGCATGCGACTTTTATTCTAGGGATCCTTGAGCCAGCTGATGCGCAAAATGCAAAATTACCCACAATGCGAAAAAATTAATTTTCTTCGCATTGTGGGCAAATTGCAATTTCTGCAAGACGTGGACTAAATTTCGGAATAACGGCATCAATAACCAGCGAACCCATAGCCGCACCAAAAATATTTCTTAATTTGATAATAAATAATAAGAATAATAATACTAGAAGTTTAAGTTGCAGCTACATCCGATTTTAAATATGAATACCTATATCGCATCGAATTGTTTAGGTAATTTGAAAATAATATACTTAAAAATAAATTGAAAGCAAAAACACCGTCCATTGGATAAATTACCAAGAGCGTAGATAGCTTTTTCTTCCGGGGGTGGTAATGGTAATACCTAATATTTATAGTTCGTCTCTTCCCCAATTATTAGGTTTTATTGCGATTTTATAGGTGGGTATGGGTAGGTATGCATAAGTAAAGACTATTATAAAGCCAAATAAAACGAACACTAGTAATATATTGAATAACAAAATGTATAGGTACTATATATTTAAAACAAAGAACAATGAAACAAACTCAACATAAAAGATGATAAAAAAATATAAAAATAAAATATATACTTTTTCTTTGATGAAAACAAACAAAACAAAAAAATAACAAGAAAAAAATCAGTCTTTAAAAAACCTAATCTTAAAAAACATTTATAAACTAAAAAAAATCAGTCAAAATATAAAAAATATATCCACACATAAACCAGTTTTTATAGAACTAAATCTAAAATCCTTTTGTTACTATTATTGGCAAATCTGTTTGGCACTGCTTCAGGGCAAGGTTTTATATCCCTGTTAATATGTAAAAGCGTTAACCCTACAAGCCTCTCTTGTCCCATAGTGGACCTCAACCAAGATTTAAGTCTTTCTAAAGATGAAAAACTTCTTTCGGCCGAGGCTACCCTTACAGGCAGTGTACAGGGTGTCCCATTTTGGGTGTTTTTGGGTGTTTTTCTCAAAAATCTCGTTTATTATTAAAGCTAGAGGGTTGTGGTTTTCACGTCACTGTACTACCTTTTTGAGAGGAATTTGGTGGACCAATCAGATTTTAGATAAGTTTTATAGTTTCCGCGCATTGGCGCAGGACTTAAATATATATATATATCGACAAATTTAATCAACTATTTTTATAGATTTTTTGGCGTGGTAGCGTTAATAGTTTTTGAGATATGAACCAAAGTTATATTTTTTTTAATGGAAACCATAGTTCATATCTCAGAAACTATTAACGCTACTAAAAAAACTAATTATTCCATTCGATTCTACACCAAAAAATCTATAAAAATAGTTGATTAAATTTGTTTAAAGTTGTAGCCAGGAGAGAGGTTTCCAAAAAATCGATAATTTCAATCCTGCGCCAATGCGCGGAAACTATAAAACTTATCTAAAATCTGATAGGTCCACCAAATTCCTCTCAAAAAGTAGTACAGTGACGTGAAAACCGCAACCCTCTAGCTTTAATAATAACCGAGATTTTTGAGAAAAACACCCAAAAACACCCAAAATGGGACACCCTGTACACAGAATTTTCAAAAGTTCATATATTTTTGGATATATATTAGGATCACACAAAGGTAATGTTTCAGAAGCCGAATTTGGCAGACTTTCTTTGGTAATTTTTTTTTTTGCGTTTTTTACAGAGTTCATTATAAGAATTAATAATAGAATAATATTTTTATTTTCTATTATAGACGTGTTGTGGTAAGAGCCCAGTGGTTAAGGTTCTGGTTTTCTTGGGGGGGGGGGGTAATTACCCCCTCTACCCCCCCCCCGTATCTACGCCCTGGTAAATTACTAGGAGTAACCACAAATATAATTACAGCTTTGTCTATGTTTTTATTGCAAATTTTGCAAGAGGTCTCGCCAGCATAGAATTAAAAATATACCTACGTTTTTGCACTTTCCTTAGGTATGTTCTATTCACGGCAAGCAGGACACATTTGAAAAGTGAGGGATAGGTACCTACAGGGCGGTACCTACTTTGTCCATGAGGGGCTACAAGCAAAAAAAATAGGTAAATTTAATATTTGTTGTTAAAGATTGCTCCGCAGGTCAATCAATTGTTTTTATTGTGCAGTAAGCAAGAATACCCTTTTTTTCAATAACAGCTGTGATATAGAAGTAAAAATAAAAGTTAGTGCTCATAAAATTTTTGCAAAAGGCCAGATTATATCTTATATCAGGTAGGTTTAGTATTTACTTAATGGAAATAATATCTATTGCTTTTCAAAATGTTGACCATTTACGTATAAGATATATTTAAATACCAACTTGGAAAAGGTCTTATTAGAAGATCTCTTCTTGTCTTTCGACCTCAGGGTAACTTCAATGGAGCCAACGAGAGTTCTAGTAAATAATAATACTAAGGGTGCATTATCTAAGACTAAGATTGATTATATAACTACAAATAATAGCCGTTCTGAACAGAATAGCACCTATGTTACCCAGCCTAATGTAGGTGATCACCTGGCACTGGTTCATACACTTGCCCTCGATGGGCATGTCAATACATAGTCACGAGATCTTGGTTATGTAGGTATGTCGAACTTTGACTTTGAGGTGGTAGGATCTCTCATCTCCCTTTACACAGTCTGTTAAATTCGATATGGAGGATGACACTTGAAGTCAATTGTCCTCCAAAGGTTAAACAATTCAAAACAATAAACAATCCGTGGATTTCACAGCAAATCATTACCAACAGCAAAGAACTTAAAAACTTGTATTGGCTTTCAAAAAACGCTGATAGTGCCGAACTACTTAATCTGTATAAAACTAAAAAGAAAAAACATAAGGAAATGATAAATGAAGCAAAAAAACATCTCAAAGAGGTAATAAATAACCCTATCAAAAATAAAAATAAAACAATATGGAAAATTGTTAATAAAAATTTAGGTAAGCAACAAAAAAAATAAATCTATTGAACTACTAATTAATAACAACACAGTCTCTGACAGTAAAACGGTAGCAATAACGTTTGCGGACTATTTCTTCTCGATAACTCATAAGCAGCTTGATGCTAAATTTGGTTTGTATAGATCGCAGTGCTGCTCAATGCCGTTAAATCGAATCGTAAATAGTTTTGCTTGGTTTGGAGTTACAAGTGACGATATAATTGATATAATTAAACAGGCAAAAGCCAAAAACAGGGTTGGTCCTGATAATATTTCTATTAGGGTGTTGAAAGCAGTGCAAGCTGAAATAGCCGAACCTCTGGCTAAAATTTGCAATCTAATGTTTACTCAAGGTAAATTTCCTGACAAAATAAAAGGGGGGGTTGTAGTACCTTTTTTTTTTAATAATCCACACATGCCTGAGAACTACAGACCTGTGACTGTCGTTAATGCAGTGGCCAAGGTTTTAGAGCGAGTCATATACAATAGATTGTTGGATTTTGTAAACAAGTCTAGCCTATTTAATGGGGGGCAGCATGGCTTTAGGCGAGGCAGGTCGACCGACAGTGCTGCCTTTGCGTTTATTGAGGAGATCTACCGAGCAATCGATGAGGGTAAATGTGTGGCTGGGCTCTTTTTTGACCTGTCTCGTGCATTCGATTGTCTGGATATAAGTTTTCTTTTGAGTAAATTGGAGGCACTTGGCTTCCGAGGTCAAATTAATAGTTTGTTGGAGTCTCATTTGTTATATAGAAGGATTTGTTTAAAGATAAATGGAACACTTTCCACGAGGTTGACATAGGGGTTCCTCAGGGGTCCGTGCTGGGGCCGTTGCTTTTTTTACTGTTCGTGAACGAGATGACGGAGTTTGTAAATGAGGGATTGGTAGTTACGTTTTCCGATGATTGGTTACGGCTCGATCGCCTGAAGAGCTTCGGTCACTGGCGTCTGGCGACACATGTTATAGAGAAGTTCGTGGTCTGGTGTGCTTCAAATTACCTAATCTTAAATGTAGAGAAGTCTGGTTATGTAAATTTCGTACTCAAAGATATACTGTCGAATTTGGCGTTATTAATAATTTAAGTCCTACTAAATGTATAAAATTCTTGGGTCTTCACTTAGATGAACACCTCTCTTGGCTAAATCATATTGACTTTGTGGCGAAAAAAATTAATACTGGTTTTTTGCATTGTGTAAGTTGAAACTTATGCTTGCTTATGTTTTGGTAAATGTGTATTACTCGCTCATTTATAGTCACTTCAACTATAATGTGTGTTGGTGGGGAAATTCATCAAACTCTAATAGAATATTCATAGCACAAAAACGAATACTGAGGTTAATTTTGGAATAAGCTATCGAGGTAGTTGTAAAACAGCCTTTGTATCAAGCAACATTCTGACATTTCCTTGTATATTCATATTACGAAAATTGTGCCATATACATGATAATATCACTAGGTATGTTTACAAAGAACTCAGTATATCACTCGTGTTATACAAGAAATAATAACTTACTGGTAACGGATCAACACCGCTTGACCCTTTATGAAAAGTGTCCGGTTTACATCGGTAAAAAATTGTACAATAAACTCCCAATTGAAATAAAGGAGTTGTCATCTAAACAATTTAAACGATCAGTTAAAAAACTGCTTTGTATAATAAAGCATTTTATAGCGTAGTGGAGTTCATGAGTTTCGTCGAACGCAATGTGATGTTTTTACCATAAGAGTAATTTTAAGGTAAACTTTTAATATGTGTATGTTGACGTGTATATCTGTTTTTAACAGCTAAATACAAATAAATGATTTGATTTGATTTGATAAGTGCAATTTTTGTCATCAGGTATTTCGCCGTTAAATTTTGTGCAAAAGGTACCTGTGTTAAAACGTGCAATAGAGAGCTGATTGAAAACCTCTTGAGCTGATATCTTGACTGAGCAATTTACCAAAACGACGATGATAATCGCGAGGCATTACTAGCAATCTGGAATATGTTTAGTTCTGCTAGTAATGCCTCACGGTTATCGTCGTTTTGTTAAATTGCTCAGTCAAGGTCATAGCTCATAGGTTTTCAAGCAGAATTATTTATAAAATTTTTATAACCTTACTTTGTTTACATTAATGTTAAAATCATTAATATTTGCCTTTCATCTCAGCATGAAACTACAACATACTATCATTGCACTTATTACACTATTTATCCACATTTTGACTAATAAGGCTCATAAAATAGACCTATACGTCATCTGCATCCTTATAGCACGGATATTTAAAAAAACCATTTTACGTGGAAGACACTTTTTAGTGTATACCCTATTGTTTAATTCTTGTAATGTGTAAGTTAGTATTATTTTTTACAACAATAAATCACAAAATCGTTTATATCTCGAAACAGTAAAAAATCACTTAGAAACTTTTTGCACAGAGCCCTTCAAATGTGAACTAGAATAGGGTACTTGACAATATTTTTAATTGCTCTAAAATTGTACTATGTTTACAGTAGATGCATAACTAACACGTAATAAATGAAACAACGGCTTTTAACCCTTATTTTTTATGATAATTAAAGACAAAGTTGCACAATTTTGTTGAGGCTGAAATCTACAGTTTCGTCGTTCTATTGTCCAGAACGCCAAACGTGGCAACACTGTGCCTCTCAGGAGAAACGGAACTGTAACGTTGCCGGTGCCCGTTGGCAATCATTCGTGGAACAAAGGCAAATTGCAGTTTTCTATTCAAGTATCTCCAGCTTGCCTATGAATATCTGTTACTTAATGTATTGAAACCTTTGAGCTATTGCACACACTAATTTTGTCACATAAAGACTTTTTATTACGAATATGTTCCGTATATTGACTCCTCTATATCAAAATGGTGTCTGTTTATGCTGCACACGCTGGAAACTAAAAATCCTTCATATCTCCCACGTAACACTTTAGTTAAAATATCTGTATACGGAACATACTATAAATATTCAGGTACCAATAATGGGGGAAATATTCGCGTATTTGGCAACGTTACCCGCCCACCTAGGCATCTAACCATATTCATATGTCCACATGTCATCTAACACGTATGGTTTTCTGATCGGCAGATGACATCCCGTGATGCCAACTGTCATTCCGTATCCCGCTAAATCAAAATATTGGTAGATAATATCTGTGCCATTTATTATGGTTTGTTATTGATATTTACTATTATATATTGTTTGCGGACCTAGTTATAGATGTGTAAGGTAAGGTATACGAGTAGATATGTAAGGTAAGATATCATGGACATGGACCCTGAAAGGACAATCCGTAATTTGCTGAAATTGAATGCTGTTAGCGTCTGCCGAAATCCATGGGATAAAACTGCAAATGTTTGTACCTACGTTGTAGTAAGAATACAGTATTATGAGTTATTAATAAAGAGATAACCTCGGCCTAGGGACCATCTTGAAGGCGCGTTTATGAAGACGCCATAGTGCTTAGAAGTACCTACTGAGCCTGAATTCCGGACTTTAAGCCTAACCTAGCCAAAAAAATTTACAGAAAAACGATTGAATAAGGTATTTACGAAAAAAAACCCTTCTTGACTAAAATCGTCGATGGAGGAAGGAATCAATCAACGCTAAAACTGGTTTCACGGGGCATCACAAGTCTGGGAGTTTGCGGTTAGAATTTTGAAATTTCAACTTTCCTTGCAACTTTCACTGCCGAATAAGGTTATGTCTCAGAACACTTCAGTGGTATCGCTATGTTGCCAAATTGCCGTTATAAAACACTTGTGACGTCATAAGTGCTTTCCCGCCAAATTTCAAAAATTGGAAATGTTTTATCAAGTTTGTAAAATTTCGTCAAGTACCCTATTACCTAGATATCTATAAGCCCATTGTACTAGGCAAATAACCAATATCTAAGAAATTTGAAGATCTTAAATGTTTAAATATTTAAGGTACACTAGACTGGCAACGTTTCATAAGCTAGTCTGCTTCCAGGCTTTAAAATTTAATTCTAGATAATACAAAAATAAAAAAGATATACCTACCTATAACTGTGGCACGAAGTGGAAACTTTTTTCTTCGATCCGCCGCATCAAATGGCATGAATGATTAATTGTTCTTTTATTGAACGCACGGTTACACTTTTCAAAAATTTCCCATATATTTTCTGAAAATCCAGCGGGGAGTCATTTTGACATTGTATCCGTGCTAGAAGCTTTGCTGACAAAAGTTTGACTACCCGCTGTAGAATTCAAATGTACGAAAATATTCAAGGCACTTATTAGAAACGAGAGCAAAAATTGCAAATAAGCTTTGCCACGTATACCTATGCGTAAAACCCTACACCTGATTAGAGAATTCAAGTGTGTATCCAACACATTATTATGTTTTATTAGTACAAAATGTAACAACAAGGTTTGCCACATATTTGCAAAATACCCTGTTCCACCTACCATGGAAAATTACATACAAAACAGTAGAACAATTCGCGTGTACTCCCCGTTTAAACTTTGCTGTAGATGCGAGGCAAGAGTACCTATTTCACACAAATTCTAAAACAATATAATTCTGATTCTGAAATTGGGAAATCAACACTTTTTGCTTTCATCTCAACTGACTTGTTTCTTCAAAATAATTCCAAAATTGAATTCCCTGCCTCCAAAAACATAAAAAAACACCTTATCACTCGCTATTTACCAATTAACATTTTTTGCTCAAACAATATTTTTTATTTACTATAATTTTACTCCCATTGTGTAATCATTTTCCACCAAAATATTTTAAATCGGTAAATTATCCTAACTTTACCCGTCCTCGACAAAGCACTCGATCCTTCAACTTTTAATGATTCGTTATCCATCCCTAGGGGCACAAAAGAAATTCATTTGGTCGAAATGCTTCTTCCGACTGCGAGTTCATATAACAAAAATCCATGTCAGCATACAAAACGCCCCAAAGACTAGGAATGCGTATAGGTATCCATCCCATTAGATATTGCATTCGTTTTCATTACTGTCAGAGAGGGAAACTAATATTATATTACAAACTGAAGATGTAGAGAGCTTATTATTGTGTCCGAAACAAGTAATATACACGCTCGACAAGCTCGACTGCATACTACACAGTAAACAAAACAATCTGAATAAAGAGTGTTTCGGATTTTTCCCATTAAATTAAATAACCAATGGAAAAAATTAAAATTTATGTAATCCTTATGACATTTTAAAGAGAATTCAATGCCTGCCAATATGAACCAATGAAATGATATGATTTTTGAAATATTAACCAATCAGGCGATGATTTCAGCGATTATTTCCCTCATACTGCTTGCATCCAATAAAGTAGCTCCTTCCATAAAAATCCAACCAATCATGTGCCTCTGCTAGCGATAATTGCACTAGTGCAAATTATCGCGGTAATAGGTACCACTAGTGCAATTACCACTTCGTTGCTGTTCGATTCAAACACGTACTTCTTAAAATTGGTGTTCTACACTGTTCTAAATTATGCAGCTTATAAATTTTGTTGCGGTATTATTAAGCATTGCATCAATGAATTTATATAACTTTTACACTGCTAAATTGTTCTTATTAGACCTCGGTCTCCGTTTAAATTTATGACACACATTCAGAAAATAAACCAACTCTGACAGGGTGTAGGTATAATCGCATTTGCCTTGGATATCCAAGCGTCATGTTTGTTTACTCGAATGCTACAGTCGAAAGTGTCAATAAGCTCGTTTAAAATGAATCGTTTTGGGAAATGTAAACATAGAAAAAATTAATACAGAAATTATTAAATCGTATTCTAATCTCGACAAATACCATTCGTGCCGGAAATTTTTCTAAATAATTTTATTCTCAAGCCCTATTTTGAACATTAACAAAACCACTCGTACAAAATTGGACTTTTATTTTCAGAGATAAAATAAAAGACCAATTTATACTCGTGATCTTTCTAGGCAAAATAGCGCTTTCGAAAAAATTATCGATAAAATTTCCGGCAGTTCTGATATTACATACGAAAATACCACTAGTGCACAAGTGCAATTATCGCTAGCAGAGGCATATGATTAGTTGGATTTTTATGGAAGGAGCTACCTTATTGGATGCAAGCAGTATGAGCGAAATAATCGCTGAAATCCTACTCTCTTAGTTACGTCCTAGTTACGCTAAACCAATATTGTGGCAGCTAAAGCTGATAACCCGATAACTTCTTTACATTACCAAATTTAATATAGGACAAGAATATATATTTTCAGTTAATACATTGATCTTTAAATATCTATTAGCACAAAAAACATATTCAGAACCGAAAGTTCAATCTAAATGACAGCTAGCTGTCAAACTAACTATTCTCTTTTTAAATACAACTCGTGGTATGCCTAATAATAGATTATACCTTTTCTTACTTTATCACTCATTATAATCCCAAGGCTAAGAAAATACCACTCCTGCTGCGCAGTCATGGTATTTTCAGCTTTGGGATTTTAATTCGTGTTCCGATATGTCTATAGTTTTATTCACAGCTAAAATATAATTTTGCAGAATATAAAATGGCGGCCACATAAAATTGAAAATACCCTGCGCTTTAAATTCACTTGGGCGTTTGTGCCGAACATGTGGGGTATTCATTGAATTTTTTAATTGGTTTTTTCGTCACCAAACTAGTTAAAAGACAACTTTTTCAAGTTGCCTGGAAAATTAATAAATCCTTAACAGTAAATGGGGTATAATATGGCCTCAAATATTTTTGTCATATTTCACAATAAAGGAGTGGCGCAGCGATTGTGTTTAGTGGTTAACCGCCCCCCCCCCCCCCTCGCCCGACGACGACGCCTGTGAGTAAGAAATACATGAAATAAGCACCATTTTAATAAATAGCAAATTCCTTCCTACAGTAGACGGAGTTAGCAAAACCGCTTGGGTATTGGCTGGGTAATAATAGGTGACTGCGAATTTTTCTTTATCTGGGAACCCCTCTCACCAAATGCTAAATCTTGGCTGCGCCACTATAATATAGGGTGTCAGAATTGAACTTTTCATTGCGTTTTTTATTAGTATTTTCTATGTTTCGAATGACACATGCAGCTACTAAAACGTGTTTTTCGTGTAATTTTATTTAAAAATTCCAAGAATAAACAGGACAAAAAGGGGGTTGTACCCCTTTGTAGTAACTAGAGAACAAACTAGCAAGTGTGGCACATCAAATTAAATGGCATATTTTGCTTTATAAAAATACCTAATTACAAATATTTATCATATTCTATGGAGGTTTTCAGATATGTCTCAAAACTGATATCATATCTTCATTCTGGCAGTTACTGCAATTTTCATGTTAAACTTTCTTTGAATCCCCAAAAGTAAGTGTTACTGTTAAGAGATTATATAGAATTTTCGATTTTCCGACATAATTTTTGGCGGTGGAGACGATATTTTCTTATAAAAAAATTAGCCGACATATTTTGAGAAAGCCACTTTTGGGACAACTTGTTGAGAATAATTATTCTTTATAGCCCACTTTAAATTTTATATAATCGACCGAATTCAGTTACTTAGTTAAATTATGAGCTAGACTTGCTATACTACGTACAATAATCTCAGGCAAGGCTTAATCGATTTGCAAAAAAAGATCACTAACCTGTGCCCCGTGGTTTATACAGGGTACTCTGGAAAATCCTTTTTTTTAATTTTGGCCCCACGGTGTGAACGCCCTGATGTAAAACTTAGAGTATTGAAGGTTTTGAGCTATGGCCAATTGGATGGCACCATCCATTTTATTCTTAAAAGAATGACTAATATCATATTTTGAAAATAAATCATTTAAAAAAATCATAGTTATCCATGAAATAATCACCCAAGCGAAATAGTAGTATCTGTGAGATATCTTCCTTAGATAAATTTAAAAAATATATAATGCTAAATTTTACTCGGCTCTTCATATACTTATATAGTGTTCACAAGCAAGCGCGGACACCCTGTATATAATTTGAAAGTAGATCAATAAAGTTTTCCGTGGAAGATATTGTTTTTTTTTGTTTGTTTTTTCGAAAAATGTGAATACATATTTCGGAAACTACTTGTTTCCCAGATTCCAGTAAAATCAAGTTTATTCAATGCAAAAAAGGTATATTTTCGCAAAATTTTATGTAAATTGAGTAAAAAGAAATTAAAACTAAAAAATCGGTTTTCTCCCATTTTCTCGGAAAATTTGAGGTTATGTAGAAAAATGCCTTGTGCTAAAGCTTTGCATCTTTTTATTATTTACAACTTTTGTGTTGGGCAACTCCTAAATAATAGCACCTCCATTTCACCATTTCTCTTCTTTTTGTTATTATAACCTTAAAATAACTAAATTTTCGGCTGGTCCTGGCCTGTTAGTAATAATTCTATTTTTTAGCCTTTAAAATCCGCTTTGGCACTGGCCTATAGCTGCTTTTGCATTGTATTTTGCCACTCGAGCATATTATTGTAAAACCCCTTTGAATTATTTGGTCGAAAATGGTGAGTAAATGAGACATTTATGTAATTTTCAGGCGTAATATAACAAGTGGTGTGCCTATTATCGATAATACCTTTCGTTAATTTTACGAGTTATAATCCCAAAGCTGAAAATACCACGACTGCGCAGAAGGAGTGGGATTTTCTTAGCATTGGGATTATAATGAGTTATAAATGAAGGAATAGTAGATTCTGTAATGAGGTTAGAATGAAAAAATTCGATACGAGTGGAAGATTCCGAACGCGAGCGTTAGCGAGCGTGAGGAACCGAGTATCGAATTTTTTCATTCTAAGCGAGTAACAGACTGTATTTTCACCATTTTCATATTCATGTTTCGATTTTTGCGGCAGCAGGTTCTCACTTATATTATTTGCACAATTTGTAATTTCAGGTGGAGTATTATCAAATTCCATATCAAAATCATTTCATTTAACTTAAAACACGTTCGAAAATACTTATTATGACGCGCACCCCCACGCCCCTATTGTTGACAGCGAGGTTGACAGTCTTCAATTCCATGGCACTCTATGCTGTCTTTAGTTTGATTAGCGTCATTCATTGTCTTGTTATGGAATGAAAATATATAAAATAATGCAATGATTTATTATTATTTGTACCAAATATTAGTATCCCAATTATTATATCCAACCAATCATATGCCTCTGCAGCTTATAAATTATATTGCGGTATTATTAAGCATTGTATATCGATGAATGAATGAACTTTTACATTGCTAAATTCTTGTTATTAGACCTCCGTCTCCGTTTAAATTTATGACACATTCAGAAAATAAACCAACGCTGACATCAGGATGTACGTATAATCGCATTTGCCTTGGATATCCAAGCGTCATGTTTGTTTACTCGAACACTACAGTCGAAGCTGTCAATAAACTCGTTCAAAATGAATCGTTTTGGAAATATAAACATAGAAAAAATTAATACAGAAATTATTAAATCGTATTCGAGAAATAATCTCGACAAATACCACTCGTGCCGGAAATTTTTCTAGATAATTTTATTCTCAAGCCCTATTTTGCCCATTAGCAAAACCACTCGTACAAATTGGGCTTTTATTTTCAGAAAATAAAAGACCAATTTATACGCGGGATATTTCTAGGCAAAATAGCGCTTTCGAAAAAATTATCGATAAAATTTCCTGCACTTGTGATATTACACTAGTGGTATTATCGCTGAAATCATCACCTGATTCGTTAATATTTCAGAAATCATATCATTTCATTGGTTCATATTGGCAGGCGTTGAATTCTCTACTATAAACGACAATTACTAATGAAAAGTAGTAACCACATACGCGAGTTTCATGCTATTTAACAAGTAACCATATAACCCTAACATAACCTGTGCTTTGGGAAGCAACAAATGGAGTCCAGGCTACCTTCACATTTTATACGTTTTTTTTTTCTTAAAATTAATTGGGCAAGCGCCTCTCAAAGTTTGTCTACATACTTTATTAACAACATGTATTTATATTATTATGTTTGTCCACGGTAGTTTTATGTTAATATCCATTATTAATATAATAAAAGATGTTTAGTGGCATATCAGGTAAACGATATCAATTGAAAAAAATGCACTCCAGCCGGGACTCTAACCCGGGACTCCTACTGTGGCCGTAGGCACTTAACCAACTAAGCTACCGGAGATACGGGTTCCATCGGCTAGGTGTTATTTATTCCAATTGATCTTTAGTTAGTAGCGGTGATATGTAGGAGACTTCGGCGTCTTCTACAACTACTAGGAAGGGTTAGAGGGTGTAGGATAACCATTCATGATTGTTGGTTATGTGAACTTCCTATTTGTTCGTCAACCCACAGAATTCACATATATGTCAAGCCAAGAAAATGAAACACGGAAAGATTTTTAGTACCTGCATTTATAAATATAATAAAGGATGTTTAGTGGCATATCAGGTAAAGGATATCAATTGAAAAAAAATGCGCTCCAGCCGGGACTCTTTCAATTGATATCCTTTACCTGATATGCCACTAAACATCCTTTATTATATTTATAATTGCAGGTACTAAAAATCTTTCCGTGATCCATTATTCATCCTGCGTTATAACTATCTACAGGGTGATTATGACCGTGGAAAACGGTCCAAGATATGAGAATATGATTAATGGGAAATTATATAATAATAAATTGGCCCATTTAGCACCTCTTTGCAAATACGACGCTAGGCGTCGCAACGCCAAATATATTTTTTCCATTATTTTACAGCACGCGAAAGCCTTAATTTTGCTGAACATGTTTTATTAAAGCATTTTTTTTTATTCTCTTCAATTAAAAAGTTATTCTTCCAAAACACATTAAAATATTGTTTTTTGTTAATCGGTATTGCGACGGATTCGCCTGAACTTTTTTGAAAGATCTTCAGAAACCGCGTATTTTGGCCTTTCTGCCGTTGTCAACATAGAAATCCAGGACCAGCTACGATTTTTTATATACCACCGATTTTTACTAAAACCACCAAAATTTAGGAAAATCACGATACACGCACTATCCATAAACAACGGTTAGCGCGCAGGTGCTGTGACGTCACGTGTGACGCTTATTCGACAAAATCATGGACGAAAATTTGGCTTGTTTATATCTATAGGTACTCTATTTTTAAATTAAAAAAGTAACATTAAAAAAATCGAAATTTTTAAATTGAAAAAGGCATATATGGCATGTGAAGCGTGAATGAGTGTGCCTGGATTAGCGCATTCACATAAAACATAAATTTATATTTTTGACTATGTAGGAAACAATTATTAAAACCACTCACTCTTCAGTGGGTGCATTATGAATCTGCACGATTTTGATGAAATTTGTGTGTGTGTGTAGAAATTATCCTTACGCACATATCGTTATGGTTGCATCACTATGTATTTCACGGCCTGCTACCGTTTTTTTTTTCGATGCGATTTTTTGGAAAATGCTATTATGGATTTTTTTATCGTAAATCTGGCAACGTAGCTTTATTCAGCACCTCCTGAAACCCCAATATCCCAAGTTGTATTAATGTATTTCGCCGACTAACATTTCTACAGGGCCTTAAATTTGGGAAAAATGCGTTTTTTATTTACATAATTAAAAATCAGGAATGCTTTGGAAATATTTGATATTGGGGTAAACTTAATCAACATCATCAACATCCCGAAAATGCCCCACTAATAAAGAAAACAGAAAAAGAACACCATCGTACCGTTTTAAAATAATACCTAAATATACGGGATATTTTCTGTGAAGAATTTGCCATATTTTAAAACGGTAGAATGGTGTTTGTTTTCCCTTTTCTTTATTAGTGGGACGTCTTTGGGACGTTTCGATTAAGTTTAACTGATTTTCAAATATTTAATTTAAAAATTAAAAAAAAGCAATTTTCTGTTACTTGACGAGGTAAGTTCATAAAACTTGGGATATTTTTAACTTATCGTATCTAAAAGATCATATCTACCTAAAAATAGAGCATATTTTAGCAATTTTTAAAAAGAAAAAATAAAAAAACAATTATCCCAAATTTAAGGCCGTGTAGAAAAGTCAGTTGGTGAAATAAATTAATAAAACTTGGAACATTGGGTTTTCAGGGGGTGCTGAATAAAGCTACGTTGCCATATTTCCAAAAAAATCCCTAATAGGGTTTTCCAAAAAATCGCATCGTAAAAACATCATAGCAGGCCGCGGAATAGTGATACCACCCACCATGGTGGTATGTCTCACAAGTGCGTAAGGACACTACGCAAACAAAAAAATCATCAGTATCGTGCAGCTCATCACAATTTTATAAGAGTATTCCGGATCAAATCTGAATACCCCGTATACCTAGCAAATATTCAACAGGTGTGGAATTCCCACGCGGCAATTCCTCCGGAACCACTCTTGGAAATTGCGTGTTTTTTTTTCTTATTTCCCGATCTGGGGGCGCCGGAAGCATTAGAACCTCACCTTAGACGACAAGGGCTCCGGAGCCCGGATATAATAATTTTTAGGTAGTGCACAATACATAAAAACTATCCGATTTTTTCCGGAAAAAAAGCATAATAACTTTCTAAATTACTTGATATTTCGAAGTATTAGAAAATATATTAATGTTAGTAGTAAAAAAAATTCTATACACCTATACTTCGGTTGAGAAGATTATTAGAGACCCCCCATATTATATCAAAAACTCTATGATTTATAGCTCACTTCTCAACCTAACTGTATAATATACTATTTTATCACTAGCATTATCATTCTATTCACTTTTTATTGCTAAATATCGACAAGAATATGTGTTTTTGGAAAGAAAATTATATTAACGCTTTAAAATTCTGTTGTGTTTGTTGAAAAGTTGATGTAGGTACCATCAAGCATTTAGGATAGATATAAAATATTTATTAACGTTAAATTTTCCAGTCCGAATTTCATGGCAAACTAATAATAGGTTAAATTAGCTTCGAACAATTTCACGTACCTAACCAAAATTCACTACTTTTTGCGGCTAAAACACAATGATTAAGAGGAAAGGTATAAAGTGTGCAGTAAAAGTCCTGAATTTTGGTTGCATACCCGAAACCGTTTGATGATATTTCAACTTAGTATTATTATTTGCTCATCAATTTATTACGGGAAAATTATACACTGACGTTCTGTTTAAATGGCGTCATGCGCGGATTAGTTTTAAATCTAGGTATACAGTATCTATGTCCCCGGATGTGGTAAATAAGAGGACAAATGGACCAGAAATTTAATTTTTCCACAAAAAGTCATTCTTGATAAAAGTTTCTGCTTCTCGAAAAATATGGTCCACGAAGAGAATTTTCGATTTTTTTTATACAGGGTGTCCAAAAGGTACAAAAAATGAAATGCGATCAAGAATAAACTGCCTTTATTTTTAAAAATATCAAAAACTTTTACTTAGAAAAGTTGTTTGTAATTAAGAGATGTGTCCGATTGTCACTTTTCAAACAAATCAGCCAACTCCGATTTTTTTAATTTCCAAGTGTGAAATTCCTTTGTTTTTAAAAATATCAAAAATATTTATTTGGAAAAGTTGTTTAGAATTAAAAGACGTGTCTGACTGTAACTTTTTAAGCAAATCGGGCGACTTTAATTTAAATGGGTAAAAAATTGAAAAATCAAAGTCGGCGGATTTGCTTCAAAAATTACCCTCCGACACGTCTTTCAATTCTAAACAACTTTTCTAAATAAATATTTTTAAAAACAAAGGAGTTTCACACTTGGAAATAAAAAAAATCGGAGTTGGCTGATTTGTTTGAAAAGTGACAATCGGACACATCTTTTAATTCTAAACAACTTTTCTAAGTAAAACTTTTTGATATTTTTAAAAATAAAGGCAGTTTATTCCTGATCGCATTTCATGTTTTTGAATTTTTTGGGCACCCTGTATAAAAAAATCGAAAATTTTCTTTCTCGAACATATTTTTTCGAGAAGCAGAAACTTTTACATTTTGTCGAAAAATGAAATTTTTGGTCCATTTGTCCTCTTATTTACCCCTTCCGTAGACATACTGTATATGTACTGGGTTTATATCTCTTCTCATGCTGATATATTATCAAACATAATTATTCTGGTGAGTGGTCATCAATCTTATTACAGCCATTAGATGGGAAAATTTTTAACTTTTAATGACAGGTAAGGAACATGGATCATTTATTTTTAAAGAAGGTAGATTAACGGGAAAGTCTCGTGGTCCACTTGTTTCTGCATCACCCTGTATGTGTTTCTGCGTTACATCCGGGAATTCACTTGAAATAACATTTTTGCAGACCTAGCCCAGATTTTTTTATTGTTTGATTTTGTTTATGTCTATACCATCGCAGTTTCACACAATACTGCCAGATTCTTTAGGTATATTATAATGTTTCATAGCATGTTACAATTCATATTATCCCTATATCCTTGTCCTTGTTCACATGGAGTGTCAAATGTTTTCCAAATGTAGTTTGATACTGTTACGAATATTAAGTTTCAAACTATAAATAAAACAATTTAAACCAAGCTACGTTTATATCTTTGCAGTCTATTCTACAGAACAAAAACGCATGTTTGATAAGTAAAGGGCGGAATATATGCATTTCATTTTAATCGAAATATGCGCATATATATGCATCATTTTTATTTCAAATATGCAATAATATGCATTTATTTGGCCAAATATGCAATAATATGCATTTATTTTACATGTACAAATACCTACCTTAAAAAAACACCAAAACTGGTTTTAGAGAAAAGGATTATTTTAAGAAAAATGGAAGGAAAACAAATAGATAAAATACCTCGTAAAATACCAATATTAAAGCAGAATTATAAAAACATTTTAATTTGAAATTTTATATATCTAGTATTAATTTATGATTAAATACTTTTCAAAGTTTTCCAATAAAAATCTTTGCCTTCTGTAGGTAAAAATATGTTTATATATAGAAAAGCTTCTCTCAACATCTGCAAATGTAATAGGACAATATTTTAATTTGGGTAGTAAGATATAAGGTCAAGGTGGAACTTCGTTGTATGATTTACCATCAAAAATACCCTTTACTGGCATTAAAGATTTGAACCCTTCATTCTTTTCTACAGTAGCATCCAGTGGCGTAATCAGAATGTAAAGTTTTTGAGGTGCTAATTATTTCAAAAAAAATTCTTCGGTAATATTTGCGGCAAAACTATTGTTTTAAAATAAATTTTATTTAAAACTAAATACCACGCAACAGATCTTTGGGGGGGGGGCTAAAGCCCCCAAAGCCCCCACCCCTGGTTACGCGACTGGTAGCATCTAATTTTTTTCTAACTTTAATACCTACACCTACATCACCGGGAACCTTTCTACATTTAGCGGAAAATGTTTGAACAAAATCAATAGAGTCGCTTAAACCTAAATTTCTACTTTCTAATGAAACAATTATATCTGGCATAAAACTAAAATTAACTTTAATAAAAACAAGTGTGTTAACTACAACCGTATTCAGGATTTTTTGACTTTGCACTACACACTGCGAGTTGTCTCTGGGCTCTCATAATCTTGGTTATATCTTATATCTATAAATAAGTATAGGAAAAACATGCAAATATGCACAAAAATAAGGTTTTTCCAGAAATATGCAATGTTTTGCGAAATTGAATAAAATATTCAAAAAATGCATATACATGCAATATGCATATATTCCGCCCTTTATTGATAAGTAATAATTGTCAAGCCAAAAAAAATACAGTAGACTATCTAGGAAAGGAAGTGAAATATTAAGCAAGCAGGAATTGGGCTCACGAGATAGCCCCCTTAAGGGACATTTTTGAAGCTGTATATAGGTAGGTATAGGAACTTTTTCATTTTTTGGATCTCAGAACGAGCTGGTAAATTAGCAGGCTAATTTCTAATATGCATTTTCATGGCACTCTGCAAAAAGTGTTCAAAACAATTTTACTCAAAAACGGTGCCTGCTATCAAAGTGTCGAAATTCAACATGTTTTTCGAAGAATACCCTCAAATTTCATAATTTTGCAAAAAATCTGGAAAAAAGTACAACAATTTTGGGTATTTTTAACCCCTTGACCACTCCATTTTGGGACCCCTATGATTAGAGTCTAAAATTATCTCTAACTCGGTAAATGTCAAGTCTGACACGTACGTCACATACCAAATTTCAGAATTTTATTTTTGTTTGTTCTGGAAATATTCAGAAAAAAACGTTTGCAAAGTGTCTATTTCAGGGACTATACCCCTTAGGTTGAATTATTGAGTCCATGTTTATAGGAACTTTCTCATTTTTTATGGCAGGCCAATTTTGGGAAATTTTGTGTAAAGGTGGGGTGAAAAGGCTAAACCTAAAAAGATACAGGGCGTCACTTTGTATCCATTATTTAATTTTCCAAGTAACTTTTGAACAAATCATAATATTGGCACGACATTTGGTAACTATTGGGGTTTTCGAGGACGAGGAATTTAAATATTAAAAATGCTTTTAACTGAATTTTTTGATAAACCATTTTTAAATTTTTTATTAGTTTTGCCATTTTTAAATTTTTTATTAGTTTTGCCGACACACAAAAATAAAAATTCGCCAACAATGATTGTAAGTTGGCAATACTAAAAAAATAAAAATTAGTTTACTAAATACCAAGCAATTCTTTTAAAAGCGTTTTACTGTTATTTGTCATGGTCAAAACCTACTCTGAATGAGTGCGAGCTTTGATAGAAGTACTTATTATTGTTTGTTACATGAAAATTTTAAACTGCAAATATCCCGAAAGCGGTTACTCCTAGAGACATCTACAAAGTAAACCTTTTCTCAGATTAAACCCTCAGAGAAGATAGCGTGTGTGACCAGCCCAATTATTTCAAAATGAGCCTATCGACACAGGATATGATAAAATTTGAATTCATCACCCAAAAAAAAAAACACAAATTTCTTGTAACTATTTCGATTCTTTTAATTTCAATGATTATTTGGCGAAATAAAAACAAAAATTAAATTTTTGCACACTGTATATGTTTGTAGAGGGTGTCCCAGTTACCTACAAAAGTTTAGTTTTTGAACCGCCAATTTTTCTTAAGTGGGACATCCTGTACGCTGTTTTTTGAAGCGCCCCATATATCTCCCCTTGATTGTTTCGAAGTACAACTTTCGTTATTATTGTGCACGCCAAAATGTAGGTACCATAAGGGATTTTTTTTTATTTTGGGCTAAGATTAGACAATCATCTCCGCTTCCAAAAGATTTGAAATGAGACCGTTAAACGTCGTGACGTCATTTGACAGCCCTGACGAAAATGGCATTTAATTAAATAAATAGCCAAAATAGGTCTTATTTGTTATTTTCTCGTTAAAAGTTATTTGAAAAAGTTGCTTAGAACTTGAGTTTACATACATATGCAAATTTTCGGGCAAGAATTCCGACAATGGTACAGAAAGAAATTATTTATGATTTTTCGGTGTGCCATAGCTCGACTTTAGAATTGTTTGCCTATATCATCTAAACGTAATATTTTTTTTAGTTATGGACCCATTTTGGGTCGTAATCGGCTAATTTCAAGAAAAACACCACTAACAAGGTACAATTTTGGACCATTTTCCTATTTCTGAACAACCGTTGAAATGTTGTTTTAAGTTAGATGACATTTTTTGTTATAGAATTGTTTTTATTACCTTCAACCTTCGGCCCACCCAAAGAAATAAAATTGATTATTTTTAGATTTTTAAAAAATCTGAAATTTATCATTGTGGGAATTTTTGTCTGAAAATTTGCATATGGGACTAATATAAAATTGCATACAACTTTTTCAAATATTTTTTCCATAAAATAACAAGTAATGCCATTTATTTAATTGAATGTGATTTTTGACAGGTATGTCAAACCATGTCACGAGGCTTAATGGCCTCATTCCGAATCTTTTTGGAAGTATAAATTATAGCCCTAGAGTAGTAGAGTAGTCCCTGCTGGTTCCCACTTTTTGGAGGTCACTGTATATAATTTAGTCATTTTTAAATTAAATATTTGTAATTTTAATTTTATTTATTTTCAATCATGTGAGCATAATGCCAGGTGTTAACTGCCATTTGTTGTTCCAAATTCAAGTCCTTCATGAATAACCTTACCCAACCCATCAGATAATGAAATATAATATCAGATATTTATGTGTAGATACAAATATGTATGCAGTATGTTCATTTGAAAACTAGACCCCTTAATATTTATATCGGCACCTGATGAAAATAAATTTCCAAAGTCTCCGTTTTATTGGAAGGGAAACTTCCTTTAGTCATTACGTAATGGCAGCTCACTTACTTCTCTATCCCCCACCATACACAACTTTAAAAATTTTAAAATTTAAATTTTAACCGATTTCAAAAAATCAAAATGTCGTGCATTCTGACGAAACTACTTTTAAAATGAGTTATCACAAGCACGGTAGTACCATTTGAGGTTTTAAATTTGCAGGTGGTATGGGATAGAGGAGTGAGTTAATTGCCATTACATAATGAGTAAGAGTCTCGGCGATTTTTAAATTTTTTTTTCATCACCGAATTAATACTCTGTATGTAGGTATATGTAAAATTGTCTTGAAAAATATTAACACACAACTTAAAAGTAATTAAAGATTGACTAACCTTTGAGCACAGGAAAGCACCGGGTTCTCAGAGGCCTATCCGGAAACGATTGGGAACGGTTTGGGTCGCGCGGCGGCCGCTTCCGGTTTCCGGCACTGCACGGACCCGACTTTCTGGATGGCAAAGGAGCGTGCGGCGCACTGGCAGATCGGACGCCCGTCGCGCACTTATCAGCCGCAGCTTCCCGAGGAACTACGGGCCCGAACACATGCGCTTCCACGCGTTCCGGTGGTGGAAAAACTGGGAAGCCGGTAACTGATATAATAGAAGTTGAACTTTCAAAACTTTTTAACGGCGGGTTCGCTAAACGTTTTCTGAACCATCTCTAAAGGGTGTGCAGCACCTGTTCACAGTACAGGCTCCTAGGGCTGAAAGAACAGCGAAAAATAAGGCAAAAAGTTTATATAAAGTCAAAAACGCATACCTAAAAAAGATAAAATTTTATACTTTTCAAAATAACTTTAACTAAACTAACTAAACTAAAATAACTGGGGTTATTTTGGGGCGAGGAATTCAAATACTGGCATTGCTTTAATGTGGTTTTATATAGGTGTCACGTGATTTCAAACGTTATAACTTTTTTGGGCTTAGGTGTATTCTTTCTTATGCGAAAAAGGTGCACTTCGTAGATGTCTCTAGGAGCAACCATTTTCTAAATATTTGCATTTTAAAATTTTCATGTAAACAGTAACATGTCTATCAAAGCTCGCATTAATCCAGAGCATGTGTTGACTAAGACAATAGTAAAACGATTTTTACTAAATTGCTTGTTATTTAATAAACCTTTTTTTTAGTTTTTTCAACATGTTTCTTTTTTGCTAGATAAAAATTTTAAAGTGCAAATACGTCGAAAACGGTTGACATCTACAAAGTATAACTTTTGGCATAAAATATTCACATTTATGTAAAAAAGAATAATACACCTATATCCAAAAAAACTTGACGGTTTAATATTACGTGAAATACCGTAGGTAGCGCCCCCTTAAAGTCGCATCAAAGCTATGCCAATATTTCAATTCCTCGCCCAAAAGTAATCCCAGCTACCAAATTTAGTGAAAATGTTTCGATTCGTTCAAAGTTTATTTGAAAAAATGTTAAATAAAATCTTTATATTAACTTTTCGTCTTATTTTTCAATGTTCTTTCATCCACAGACGCCTGTTTTTTGAAACATCCTGTATATGGTGTCTATACTCCATTGAATGAAAAACCTCGGTTTTAACGTGCGACAAGGATGGCATATGGTGGAATGACGTTTCCGGTTCACACATAAAATTTACAGGTTTAATGGCCTCATTCCGAATCTTTTTGGAAGTATAAATTATAGCCCTAGAGTAGTAGAGTAGTCCCTGCTGGTTCCCACTTTTTGGAGGTCACTGTATATAATTTAGTCATTTTTAAATTAAATATTTGTAATTTTAATTTTATTTATTTTCAATCATGTGAGCATAATGCCAGGTGTTAACTGCCATTTGTTGTTCCAAATTCAAGTCCTTCATGAATAACCTTACCCAACCCATCAGATAATGAAATATAATATCAGATATTTATGTGTAGATACAAATATGTATGCAGTATGTTCATTTGAAAACTAGACCCCTTAATATTTATATCGGCACCTGATGAAAATAAATTTCCAAAGTCTCCGTTTTATTGGAAGGGAAACTTCTTTTAGTCATTACGTAATGGCAGCTCACTTACTTCTCTATCCCCCACCATACACAACTTTAAAAATTTTTAAATTTAAATTTTAACCGATTTCAAAATATCAAAATGTCGTGCATTCTGACGAAACTACTTTTAAAATGAGTTATCACAAGCACGGTAGTACCATTTGAGGTTTTAAATTAAATTAAATTTACAGGTTAGGTGTCACAATAAATACAACAAATTTTATCTGTATATGTGTAACCTTAACAACGTTGATGTGTGAGCACCTAGTATCCAACCCATATATAAAATATGTATAATATATTTATATAAAAAAGATTAGAAACTAGCAATAGAAAATTTTTAGTTCTGACTAGCTTCACGAGCGGCGCTAAAATCGCTATGTGCGCGTATGTTCCATTTCATTTTATAACAAACCGAGGTTTGCTATAGCTGAGTCTGTTCAAAAAAATCCTGTTACCTTATCACAATATAATTTATTGATTACAAATTTGAGAGATGTTACAATTTTGATTTGACAACCTTTAAAAGACAACTATAAATAATTAAATCAACTTAGCATGAAGTTAAATTGGAGCAACTATATAATAAACTAGAAAATGAGTTAAATTTTTAGTTAGTAAATGACTTGAAGCAAAAAGTGAAATTGTTGTTACAAATATTCTGACTGTTCAGCTATAAGAATTATAATTCTTCTGAATAATAAGTTGGAACTGCGTATTCAGTCGCTTACGCTCAAACGAGGCTCGTAGTGGTGCGGGGCGAGGCTAGGGCTTCCTCCGGTCCTTGTCTGCTCGTGTAGGCGCTGCAGATGTCGTGGCTAGCAAATCTTCTCAGGGGTTTTCGCCGAAGTAGAGCTGACCAGGAGTCGGCACCTATGCCAACGCAACTCCTCTCGATGCCTACGCAACACTCGTTACGTGGTTCGTCGTCAGAGGGCTGTGGTCGAAGCGTCCTCAGAGATGGTGTGCAAGCATGAACAAATCAGAGAGAAAACAGCATTAGACAAGGTCTAAGCCTTTTACAGATATTTATAAACCGATAGGTTACGATTAATATTTAAAATTGAATTATGATACTAAAGTTATTAAATATTGACAAATAATGATAAAAGTAAAACGTTTAGAACTATACTAAACTATGGGGAACTATGCATAGTTTTCTAAAATTCTTGAAATTTAAGAAATTTTAAAACTTATTCAACGCGAAAAGTTTGTGACTTCAACTAAAAACACTGATAAACTAAAGGCAATACGAATTTATTAGGAAACTGAAAATGTCGGTGTCAGATTTATTTGAGCGGCCCGGTACCACAGAATCGAGACCTAACCCGAAAAATAAGAAAGTAACGTGTGACTAATGTGACCAAAACTTGAAAATATTCAATAAGATAACAGCCGCAAGATGGTGGGTATTCAAAAAAAAAGGACAATGCTATGTTTTTGAGTTAAAGATAGCCGGGGCCTTGGACGAAATGAGT
Organism: Pseudeuparius sepicola; assembly: GCA_963920635.1. Taxonomy (NCBI): domain Eukaryota; kingdom Metazoa; phylum Arthropoda; class Insecta; order Coleoptera; family Anthribidae; genus Pseudeuparius; species Pseudeuparius sepicola. Next base: position 90,376,910 of record OY987299.1, read on the forward strand.
CCTTCAAAAAAATAGCACGTCAAAAAACGCTACAGGTAAGTTGTAAAGTCGCTGAATTAAAGCAAAAATCAAAGAAATTACTTACCTGTAGGGTTTTCCAGAAGAAACAGCCACCACCTGCTTGCTGTGTCCCGTGCTTCATCAGCTACGCAGCCAAAAAGGAAGGGCCTCGTCGTGCAAGCGTCGTTGCCTCACGATGCCGTGAACATAGAAAACAGATAAACCCAAAAATATTAGTCACACCAAGTCAATCTCCGATATTAAAATACAAAACCACTCAAATAAATCACCGATGGCAAAAATTGAACAAGATAAAAGCCGAAAAATCGAAAATTTGGCGGGAAATGGGCAGATGCCTCTGCGCGACTCGATACAAGCGAAGGCGGGAGCAAAACTCTCCTAAAGTCGGACCCTCTCGGCCGGTGGCCAGCAAGACCTACGTCACCCGTCAACTCTCGACCAATCAGGATTTAGCATGAAATGTATTTAATCAACTAAACAATATTTATGTTCAAATTATGCCTCAACAGAACCGAAAAATCGAGTAATTCATAATACAGATTTTTAATTACATACCTGCAGATAAATAAACACACACTTGAATTTTCGCATTTTGAATATGCCAGGATTCGAGGCTAGGCGTAAGTACACGGCCATTGCCGTATACGGCGCGCGAAAATTTGAATTATTTGAAATTTGAAAGAAAGTTTTAAAATTTGAAAGAGTCGTAATAAAATCGAATACAATGTTATAGATGAATTGAAACTGTACAAAAAATAATAAATTAGTTATTAAGTATGAGATATATGTTTGAAAATAATGACTCTAAGTTAATAACAAAATATAAAAACGAGTAACGGATTTTGAAATGAAAAAATCCGTTACAATTTGAATTTTTAAATTGGCCTAATTTCATTTCCCTACTTTGTTGAGCGCTAAAAAATGCACACCAAAATAAACACTTGGCGGATATTACAAAGAAAAAAACATCTACAAGTAAAAGAATATAGCAAGCAAGTTTAATTAGAATATGCATCTAACTAATACATGAAATAAATAATAAATATTTTGTAGGTTTTACGACATAACCGTTTATTTAAAATAAATCATAATAAAGGAGTTCTAGAGGTAGATACCTACTATCAGTGACTATAGATTCTTTCTATAGTCACTGCTACTATTCATTTATAAATAACTCACATACAAAAACGTAAGGGTAGATAAACCATTCATAAATTGGATAGAAAAAGATATTTTCATAATAATATAAAACTCAAAATGCATTCATAAAAATTTGAAAATCTGCTTCCGTATACAAGGGAGGTTCAAAAGTATAAAACTTGCTCAAGAGCAAATAGGGAGCTATTAAAAGAGAGTGTTTAGAAGTTAGTTGTTATTATTTCTAATACCAAATCACAACCGCCTACAGTGAGATATTTTTCTTAATTTTTTTCTGTGACCTATGTTGCATTGTTATATTAAGGTTAGGAAACATGACAATTTGCTGGCGAAGTTCACTACGTGCACTCGTTAATGCTAAATTTTCTTCAAAAGGAATTTATTAAATATCTCTCATATTTTGTGGCCATAAAAAAAACAACATTTTCTCAAACAAATTTTAATATTAAACATTACAAACGTCAGCAACGAATCAAAGTAGATAAATCATTTTTTCTTGAAATCGGCAGTAAAGTGTCCCAAAATCGTCATTAAAAGCTCAGAAATCGGCACTGAAGTAACCCATTATTGTACGATTTTTTTAATAAGTAGGCCTTGGCGAGATGTAAACATCAAACGTCAGACGCGGAGCCATCGCTTGTCAAAAATGACCAAATATTCAAAACCCGGCCAATAAAGGCCCATTTAACTATTCGTACACATTGCGAAATTGTTACCTATCAGCGCAATCTATCAGTATAAATATTTTAGTAGGTTTGAATATCAATAGATTTATTATGGAGGCTGCACAACAAGCGGCAGTTTGGTTTTTCTGTTCGAAGCCGCAGTGTCTTTGTCATACTTGACCCCTAGGTCAAGTACCTATAGAGCGATCGTCAAAGTCAAGCAACGCCGCGCGTAGTCGGTTCATGGACGGGTGATCCCTTATTATTATTTTCTTGCCTAATAAAACATTTTTTTACGATTTCAAAAAATGTAAATATAATATGTACCTCGGCACTGAAGTTCTTTTTATGACTCATGTAGTTTATTTGCCTCGGCCAGAGGCCTCGGCAACTAAATTCCACATGAGTCATAAAAAGTTGAACTTCAGTGCCTTGGTACATAAATAACTATTAAGTTGCCTCTGAATTATTCTAATATATCTGAGTTATTCAGTTATAATATACACTGTAATATACCAGATTTTTTGATCAGGACATTTTGTAGAAAAACTCATTGGAATGTGGGTTGCTCTTATAAACATGCAATTTTTTTAGAATTCGCCAGAAATACTTTTCATATTTAAAAATATCTCTGAATGTAGGAAAACGTATTTCCTGTCGCGCTCGGAAACAGTAAAATACATAAGGGCCAAAAATGACATCCGCCTACTATGTACTATGTTTTTATGTAGTCGTGAGTATCAATAAGTGTTATTTAAATATGGAACAAAAAGTACTTTAAGTACATACAGGGCGCTTGGGAAAACCCCAAAAAATAAAGGAAAAATTGCATACTACACTGCTGTGTCTTGGTATTAGAAATAATATTTTAATTAAAAACAACTATCTTGAATAACTTCTTCATAATATACAGAAGCAAAGTTTCAGTTTTTCAATATTTTTAAATTCCTAAACTTTCCTACGACATCAGGTAGTATTAACCACCCCTTTTTATAATAATAATATCAAAACTGCATTTTGGTTTATAGCAGTTATGTACTAATGTAAACTTTTTTATATTGCAAATGACAGTCGATTTAAATAATAGGTAATTGATTATGCAGATGCGTTGTTGGGTCTCGAAAAAATGCGCTTCAGCTGGGCTTCGAACCCGAGGCGCTTACTGGAGCCGTAGTCACTAAGCAACTAAACTACCGGAGCATATACGGATTCCATCGTCGCCTTCTACACTTCTACAACTACTAGAAGAGGTTAAAGGGTGGAAGGTTTCACTACTGTTGATTATAATATGAACTTCCTATTTGTTTTTCTACCTACAATATAAAATATACATAACATAGCGACTTGATGCAAGTATCGAGCGTGGAAATTATAACCTACAATATCAAGCCAAGCTTTTAACAAACAAGGATGGATTCTTGTAACTGTGACTATTATAAATAAATGAGGGATTTTTTGCGGCATATCAAGTAAAGGATAATTAGTTGAAAAAATTCACTCCAGCCGGGATTCGAACGCGGGATTCCTAATAGTGATGCCGTAGATCGAATTGGGGCAATAATTTCAAAATTTGGCGGATCCAGTGGGATGTGGGATTTTCATGTTTCGCGCATGCGAAAATATGTATATTCTGTGTAGGTACATATAGTAGAGGATGTCCCACTAGTAATGGGACAGATCTCTCTAAAAAATCATTTTTATCCTATCGGGTAGGTACGGCCCTATCTTCTTTTGATGATCTCAAAAGATCCGAACACCCTGTGCAATTTTTTAAAACTATCTGAGCACCCAGTTGAATAAACCTCATCAGTGCCATCAATTTTCAATATAAAAATTTTCTTCTGTCCCTTACAATAAACATGCTACATCTACTAATAGTTTTGTCTAACTTTAGGGGATTTTTATAGTGCACAAATTGATCAGGGATGCAACATTTTTTTCAGTGTCAGCTAGCTGTTAAAAATTGCTACGTTTTTGCTTTTTGCACGGTGGTAGTATCTAATACAAAAATCATTGTTTTATATGGTGAAGATACTTTTAAGATAACTGCGTCAGTAGATACTTAGTTCTTTCATTTTCTCCCCAATATCTTCCTCCTGAACTGATATTCTGCTCGGTCCAAGATAAGCTTTACATGTTGCTCTCGAACTTATGAAACAGTCTGTTTATTTTAGACATTTCATCTATAATTTGACATTGAAAAAACTGTTCATTGGATAAAGCAATCTACTAATAAATAGAGTATGGAGAGTAAGCCTAGTAAGCCTACCGTGCCTTCAGCGGGGCAACAGTTTGGCACACCTCAAGTTGGTGGCGCTCCGAGGTCGGTTTAATTACTTCTCCGTCAAATTTCAACCAGGTGAGTTAAATCCAAGCAGCAAGCAAGCTCAAAAACATTCGGGTTGATAAATAAAGGCAAGCTTTTAATAGTAAAATATAATCACACAATTAGTTAATCCTATCCTGTCTAATTTGGTTATCTAAATCTGGCAAAAGCTAGGATCCTCGCAAAACAGATCTTGGACAAAGATCTCTCGTTCCTTCAACAGGTTAATGGATGATAGGACGGGTAAGGTCGATGGGAACAGTTATATCTTAAAACTACCTATACTTACGAAGAACTATATCGGAAATCAGAGAGCCTCCTCGACGGCAGTCGCAGCCTATTTACCTATGTGGTCTGAGTGGCGCCGCCTAGCGGTAAGGACGCTCACAGCCTATTGGTCGAGGCCGCGGTGACCGACCGGATGACCGATCGGGTGACCGTGACCGACCCCACCATTCTGGAATCAAAACGGCAGCTGGTGTCTCTGAATCGGGCATGTCCTGTACACCCGGCTCTCCAAAAAAACGACGGCTCTAGCTGCAAGTTGGGTTAATAATTCAGTTCTTCCCCTTTTCAGCATTCCTAACCCCCTCAGTGGTCTAAGAAATATTTAGCAGTTAGCGGCAAATCGGAAACAATTCCCAAAGTTAAATAGCTAGCCTTGGTTTTGAGGCATACAAAAAAAACATTGGTGCAAACATAAAAAAAATTCGGCGGCCCGCTACTAATATAGCTTGGAAAAATAATCAATTTGGTCAAGTAAAAATAATATCCAAGAAATTCACTAACTTCGTTACAATTTTGCCAACGTAAGAAGGTAGGTAGGCTATTGGCATTCCATTAAAAAATCAAGTTATATTTCTTATCTATCAATTCTAGAAGTAATAGTGATAACTAAGATATTCGGAAAGACCGCCAGAAGTTATCAGTTACCGGTCTTCCACGCGGAAAAAGTGTGTTACGAGCAGACAGGTTAACATAAAATCGACATTCAAATAACGATATTGTAGTAAAAATTAAAGGGAATTCGATGGTGTATTCGGATTTTGTTTGTATAAGGGGGTTGGTAAAAAAGTTATCGCGAAAAAACATTTTTTGCAAAATAAAAAAATTACCTACACAACCATTAGAGAACCTTCAAGTAGTATTCCTGAAGATTTATTTTTTTAAATAACTTCTGATTATAACGGAAATGAAAGTGATTTTCTCTATTTTACAACTTACACAATTCAATTTATATAGGATTCCTTTTTTGAAATTTTGATTCCAACGATATACAGGGTGTTCCTAAATATCATGTACATACGGAAGGGGGTAATTCTTGGGCCCATTTTAAGAAAAAAACTTCATATGAACGTATGTCGTAAACGTCCTAACTTTTGAGATACAGGGCGTTGAAGTTCATTTTTTTAAATTGAATTTTGGCTACATCTCCCGAAATAATCAAGCTGCTGAACTGAAATTTGGCACTGCTATGTTTTTGGGGATGGAGAATAAGCTGAAAATGTCAATTTCAGCGAATCTCACACAGGGCGCCACTTGCGCTGTTTTTTGATCACGCTTTTTACGCGTAACTTTTTTGAGGTTATCTTTTTGGTCCTGCAGGTCCATCATTTTAGTACACATTTTAATTCTGCAAGAAAAAGGTACTGTTGTTTCATAACGATTAAATCAACCGTTTGCGTTGAAATTACCAAAACGTGCCACAAAACACCTGTTGATTCCAATATTCGAAACATAAAATTTTCACCTACGGCTTTCAAATGTTACAGATCAACTGTACATTCAAAATGATGAAAAAAATGTCAAATGAGCATTGGTCAAAACACCATTGATTTTCTTGGAATAGAGTGTACAAATTTTGTCAAATTCAATCCTTTCCATTTTGAAAGCGAATAATTTTTGGAACATTGTTCATAGAGATTTTTTTCTCAGTTTAAATGGTACAGTTGATCTGTAACACTTGAAGGTGGTAGTTGAAAATTTTTTGTTTCGAATATTGAAGTCAACAGGTGTTTTGGAGAACGTTTTGGCAATTTCAAAGCAAACGGTTGATTTAATCGTTATGAAACATGAAATATTGAAGTCAACAGGTGTTTTGGAGAACGTTTTGGCAATTTCAAAGCAAACGGTTGATTTAATCGTTATGAAACAAGAGTACCTTTTTCTTGCAGAATGAAAATGTGCACTAAAATGATGGACCTGCAGGACCAAAAAGATAACCTCAAAAAAGTTACGCGTAAAAGCGTGATCAAAAAACAGCGAAAGTGGCGCCCTCTGTGAGATACTTATTCTCCATCCCCAAAAACATATCAATGCCAAATTTCAGTTCAGCAGCTTGATTATTTCGGGAGATGTAGCCAAAATTCAATTTAAAAAATGAACTTCAACGCCCTGTATCTCAAAAGTTAGGACGTTTACGACATACGTTCATATGAAGTTTTTTTCTTAAAATGGGCCAAAGAATTACCCCCTTCCGTATGTACATGATATTTAGGAGCACCCTGTATAATTTGACCTATTTGTCTCCAACCGTTTCCGAGATATTTATCAGAAAAGCTCCATTAAACTATATACATAGTCTCATGGTCAGTGTCTAATGTTCGATACGAGTAGGCCAAACAATGACACCAAATTTATGACAAATCAAGTCAGCCATGATAATAAAACTGACAATCAAGTAGTCTGTCTTTTATCATTTTTGATAAAAACCTTTATAATATCGCAGCATTCTTCTTTCAAAACCATTTTTTAAAACTGTAACTAGTAACAGCTTCAGTAACAAAATTTTAAGACTAATCTTACAGGTATCACAGATAACGTAACCTAGATTGGCAGGGCGGGTTGTTCCTTCAATCACCGCCAAAATATAAAAATTCTGGGTGATTCTTGTTTACGCCGAAAAGGTCTCCGCCCCTCGATCGATACGGATGTTGTCATAGCAACCGAACACGCTAGTCCGGGCAGAATATTAAAATAATTCCGGTTTCTTTGTAATTAATACGAGGTGGGTATTTTATGACATGCAATAAAACTGAGTATAATCAGAGAACAAGGAAGGATGTTCTCTGGTATAATCCTACGGCTACTTCTCCCCATTTACAAATATTGCTAGGGGCTAAATAGTATTATTCATTCGATCTCTGCTCTTTCGGAATCGGAAGTGTACCTACCTATATTGTTATTCTGGTGAAGCGAATCGTAGTTTGGTTTGAATAATGGTAATATAGAGTGCCAGGAACCTAATCAAAGGAAACCGAAGAAAAGAAGAAAGGGTAACAAGTGTGTTTTTATGAATTGCAAGAATATTGCAGGCCATGCTGTCATGCATAGATTCCCCCCGAACGAAACAATACCTATCGAGAGAGTGGATTGTAAGATCAGGTATAATAAGCATATTTCGCACTATTGTTATTTACTTAAATGGCGGATAAACTATCAATTTTTTTAAATAGGTAGTAGCATAATTAGAGGGTGCGTTATCTTTACGCTACCTCACAATTTGTAAGTTGTGAAATACAGTGTGTCCCCGGGCAAAGATGTACGCTATAGATCAACATACAGCGTATCCTGCTCTGATGTCCGGAAGAGAGAAAAGTTTTTTATTCGTGGGTTTACGACAAAAGTCACTCTTTATAAAAACTCCTGCTTGTTCCAAAAAGTCCAAAACTGTTAAAATATTTTTGATTTTTTGTACAAGTTGTTCAGTATTTCGAAAAAGTTAGAAAAATATTGTTAGTCACCAATAATAAAGTAGTACCGTTGTTTTTGACAATATCGAAAAATATTATCAGGGATGTCATTTAGAATTCACAGGTGGTTGAAAATTCGAGTTTTCAGCATTTTATGATGATTTTTTTAACAAGGCCTGATTCTTGCCTGTATAATAGAAATTGAAATTTATTTTTGTACATTTAAATAACATTATTCTTTGTTCATGAAATTATCCATATTGTTGGCAATAAATTGACGAAATAATATTAAAGAAATTGATTATTGTACAAATTCTGCAAATATCAAATAAAGTGGCACAGTTAAATTAGCTGTCCGACTTTTTAAAAAAAATTAAACATAAATTGCTGAAACCTCAACATTTTTACACCTTATGGATTCTAAATGACGTCCCTGATAGTATTTTTCGATATCGTCAAAAACAACGGTACTCTCTGCTTTACCTACTCTTGCTGACTAACAACATTTTTCTAAATAGTGACTTCTTGTCATAAACCCCATCAATAAAAAACTTTTCTCTTTTCCGGACATCAGAGCGGGACGCGCTGTATGTTCTTCTTAATGAAACTTTACATCCAGAATTCCTTTGCGCTATTTCAAGCTGCAAAAGCATAATATAGAATATAGGAATTTTTTATGTGGTTTCGATATTTCGATAAATAACTGACGTTTTTTTCTTGTTAAATGTCAAATTTGACAGTTACCACGTGACGACGAGACCACCTTTGCGAACGTAATTTTTATCCTTGTACAAGCACAAACTGCTGGCAAAATCAAATTTTAAATAGTTCTGCAAAAAATTCCCTTATTATACAGACCTTATTTTTTGTCACATTGTATATTATCCAAAGGAGAAAAATGGTCATTATAACTTATATTATATAATCCTACATTGTCCTTCCCTCGCATTCATCTATAAAACGTTAAAATAACACTCCTACCACCTACCACATAAATGTGTAACCTAAATAGGTACTTCCACACTAGAGTTCAAGAAATTTCCTAGTTGTGATAACTTATAGTGGTTGTTATAGAACTGCAACGCTGTCTGCCTTATTATTTTTTTTTTCTGTACCTACCTACCTCTACCTATTCATAAATACAAAATCGCCTGTGCGGGTTCGCAGTATTTTTTTACACAATACCTACTCTCATAATGAGCGCCCCTGGTAGAATTGCCTATGAGCCTTCCATTTTGAGAGAGGAGGGGCCACCGGCAGAGGGAATGGATTTATTGCACTTCTTGACTGCCGTCGACAGTTTTTGAGACTATAAAGTAGGGTTTTGGATAATTTTCTAATAGGTGACTCTGAGGCGAATCCGAATTCGGAGAACAAAGGATCTGCCAATCTAGGTTACGTTATCTGTGCAGGTATATAGAAATATTGAACTTATACTCTACTCGATTGTCAGTTTTATTATCATGGCTGACTTGATTGTCAGAAATTTGGTTTTATTGTTTGGCCTACTCGGATAGAACATCAGACACTGACCATGAGACCATGGTTTAATGGAGCTTCTCTGATAAATATTCGGAAACGGCTGGAGATGAAAAAACTCCAACTTCCTCAAATAACCAGGGGCGGATTTAGGAATGGGCTTTATGGGCTACAGCCCAGGGCCCCTTTCACATAAGGCGCCCCTCCAGCCCCGGCCTCACCGCGGTGAAAATTAAAAAAAAGTTAACGTAAACGTACCAGTATCTACCAGTGCCGGCCACATTGCCTAAACCTGACACATGCTTTATTTAATTAAATAAATAAGGTAATAAGCAGATATAAATCCACTCTATTGAAATGTTCACAGTATCACAGTTATGAGTTATGTATGTTCCTACCTAAGATAGTCATCTTGATCTCTCTATTTTTTTCTGACTTTTCAAGTTTTAATTACGATGAAAACTTCTTTAGCAAAATTGTTTAGTGCAGCGTTGTAAAAAATAGTGTGTAATTACGTGTTTTTAGTGTAGATTTTTCAACCGAATTAATTTTTGTGGCTTATACTTCTATGCAAACAAAGTAAGATTGTAAGGTACTTTGGGCTTTAAAGGTGTCGTTTAGCCTCTTTTGGCGTTTTGCCCGGGCGCCAGGAGTGGTTTTTCTTTTAGGTCCAGAGATGGTTGAGCCAGGGAGGTGTGCAGGGGATGAAATTAAGCACCGAATAACAATTAACCCCGTATATTGATTACCCTATGTACAAAAGGAACTAAAGATTAATTATTTACAAAATAAAAATAACTCTTCTTCCTCGGCTCCGGCCCCGTCGTTTCTGAAAGAGTACAGAGGATATTAGTATTTAGAAACCCTAGGTACACTTAGGAGCTATCAAATGTAGCAAACAGGCAGGGCAAGCGGTAGAGAACGAGCGTGGCACGTAAGCGAAACGGCACCGGTGGCAGCTACAGAATTTTCTAAATGGCCCAGACGGTCAGTCTCCCCGGGATATAATAGGTCCGGCATCAACTCCCGGCACTATTCTATTCCACGGTGCTGTCTTTCCGGTCTTCGGATAATTTCCAGCATTATCTCCTGGCAATATCCCACGGTTGTATCAGCGAATGTTATTGCTCGGTTCTACGGTTCGGTTTTCGGTCTCTGAATAGCCCCAGCAGACGCTCCTGGCACTATTCAATCAACAGAGAACAGAATCGGCAGTTTTAAGCACAGCGGTATATATATATATCTAGTCTGCTTACTCGGTTAGTATAGCCAGACTAAGACACCTGATGGAATAAACGGCCACAGTTTTATCAGCCGAGGACTGGGACCCGGCGGTGAGATACCGGCTCCCAGCGCCATCTATCGGCGGCCCGGGCGGACACATCTGAACTAGCGGCTGCCGATTAGATGCGTGCGTGGTGCCCTCGGTCGGCGGCTCGGGCGGACGTAGCGATGACGCGATGCGACGATAGAGGAGTAGGACTTCGCGGTGAGATGTAGACGGAAAATCGGGGAGAAAAGCGAGCCAACTTTGTTAAAGACTGTGATTGATGAAGAAAGAAGAACAGCGTGGTAACCTCGTTACAAGATAATAATTTAGAACTATTTTAAGTTTTTGAAGATTTTGGTTGGGGTGTCAGCTACTGGCTTAGGTATGTTATGTTTGTGCTAAGCCAATGCCCGACGTAGGTGTCAGTCCATGGTAAATAAAATCACAAGTCATGCAAAAATGGTCTCTAAAGTCTGTAACAAAAAACCTTATAATGGTGTACAAATTTCGCGTCAATGGGTTAAATATTTCCAATGCCTAACACCCCTGTCAGCCATTGGCTATATAATTGGCACTGACTATGGCAGACTTTGGACGTTGGGTGATCAGCCAACGCTTCGGAGTTGTGTCTTTGTCTTCAAGAGCATCAGAACATGTATAGATTTGTCCCTCAATGATTCTGAGCCATGTCTCCTTCTTGTCGAAAGCGCTGAACAGGACCAATAACTACTACTACGATCTTTACAAGTTTACATTGTCAAATTAAATTAAATCATTCAAAATATGTTCAAAGATGTGTAATTAAGAAACGACCCCAAAGAATTTATGCGGTCTGTCAGGGGTAGAGAAGAAACAGTATTTTTAAAAGAAAAAAAGAGAAAGATAGGGAGAAGAAAAGAGTTAGGGGAAGAGAAGAACAATAAATAGAAAACAGATAGAAAATAATAAATGATAAAAAAAACAGTTGGAGCTAAATAACTTGGGAATACATTTACGAGAATCAATATTATTATAGAAAAATAAAAGAAATGAGTAAACAAAAGCGAACATTATTTTTAATAACAACTGTGACATAATGAACAAATAATAATTTACAAAATTAAAAATCCAAAGCTTTCTACTCAAGTTACTATATGTTCCAGAAATGAGAATGTACGAATAAATAAATATTTCTACATACAATAATCACTTGTGTTTCCCTTTTTAAAAATTGGTGTGACAATTTTTAGAGGGTGTCAGATTTTGGGCTTATCAGATTCAGGCTAAAGGTCTAGTTAAAAATCGCTGTCAGTTACTGGATAAAAAATATATAAATTTTAAAATTTTGTTTACCAAATATATTGCAGATTTGATTTGGGCTGTTGGTAATTATTTCCAGTGATGTCTCTCCTACTAACTCCATATTAAGAATCATCAACAAGCGCGCCAAATTGATTTTTATAGATTAAAATTTGATAAATCAATCCTTAAGGTGTCAGGCACTGGTAAGTTTACGTTACCCACAAAAAAATAAAAATAAGTTAGGCACACAGCGTCAATTGTGAGGTTATTATTTGCTTCTTTACGCTTGAGAAACGCTTCGCTTGAATCTACTGATCTTTCGTTTTTGTGAAGTGTGAAGTGTTAATTTATACATTTTTCGAAGAAGAAAAAGCAGGTTTTTGACTGCCGAAACAAACGACGGGGGGGGGGGGCATAATAGTGTTAGCCCAGGGCTCCCAAAACTTACGGTTCGCACCTGCAAATAACTGGTAATCATATTTTACTGAATTCCAACACAACACAATTGTCCGTATTTCCTAGAATAAATCCCGATTCCTTAATTTTTCGACTATTTCCTAGTTCCCCTTTGAGAATTGATTTGGACCTATCCACAAAATTCTATGATTATTGTTAAAAGAGGGTTCACATATTTTTCACTTTGAAATATGGTTTTGCCTGGTATAATTTTTATTTTCTTTTAAACGAACAATAGCCAACAACTTTTCCCAACATAGAACTTTCCGCAGTCACAAAAAATTTTAAAAATGCCTTTTTTAACTCTGTACCTCACTAAATGGTTTCGTTTTAACTAGCATCGATCTTATTGAGTTTTAACTTATCTGATAGTCCAGGAATGTAAGGAATAGTTAAAGTTACTGGTCGGTTCACTACATTTATTTCTCTAATTCTATCAGCATTGTTGTTTTGTTGGCAATCCTGAAAAACTTTCTCCACAAATTCAATACAATAACAACTGTTCTTTTTAAAAACAAATTTGATACGTTTAATTTCCTCCCAAATTTTGTTTTATTGAAACAAATCGTTATATCTCTGTCATATAAACGTTTAGATACTCATTTTTTAACAATATCATGTTGATTGGAATTAAAGCGGAGATATTTATTTGTATGTGTTGGCTATACTATCTGATTTTAGTATATACTGTGTCCCGGATAAGAATGAACAGCATGGGGATATTGCAAACGGTGAGAGATAGGGCAACGGTTAAATGGGGAAAAAGTTGCGCAATTTTGAGGTCAATAAAATGGTACAAACAGATTTTTAATACCTTTTTTCTTTTTTGAGGTATTTTGAAAAAAGTAAAATTTTGCGTTTTCGATTTTATTTTTTTCTGAAGTTGTTATCACAGATAGAGAAAAAAGAAAAACACTTTCTTATGGCACTTTTTAACGGGCCTTAAGATGGCGTTTTTAGATTTAACAAAAAGAGTGATAGTCGACCATATACAGTACTGTTTCGGGACGGTAATCCCTCATCAGTATGGCTCACCCGACTATCAAGTGGTAGACAAACGTGCCTAGACGATAGATTTACTATATAAGGAATCAATCAATTACCGAAGCAATTAATTGATCATGGAGTATTATAATGATAGCAGGCACACCCGAAGGTGCGGGACAAAGCCACTGGTCTTGATCGGCAAAGGCTCACGCCACAATTACCGAGACCCGCCATCTGCCGTCTCCACGGCGTCGGTTAACCAACCGAAAACATCGATAGAACAAAAAAAGTGATAGTCGACCAAATTTTTAGATTTGTTCTACAACGTATCGTTTTTGAGAAACCATCTTCAACTTAATTTTTTTAAATACGGACCTGGATTTTTTTTTGTAGATTTTGAAATCACTTTTCATTGCAAATACCATGATGTATGACACGAAATATTTTAAAAATGTTTTGAGACAATTATACTGAAAATTCCTTTTTTTTTAACTCTGTACCTCACTAAATGGTTTCGTTTTAACTAGCATCGATCTTATTGAGTTTTAACTTATCTGATAGTCCAGGAATATAAGGAATAGTTAAAGTTACTGGTCGGTTCACTAGATTTATTTCTCTAATTATATCAGCATTGTTGTTTTGTTGGCAATCCTGAAAAACTTTCTCCACAAATTCAATACAATAACAACTGTTCTTTTTAAAAACTTGTTTGATACGTTTAATTTCCTCCCAAATTTTGTTTTATTAAAACAAATCGTTATATCTCTGTCATATAAACGTTTAGATACTCATTTTTTAACAATATCATGTTGATTGGAATTAAAGCGGAGATATTTATTAGTATGTGTTGGCTATCTATACACACTAGTTTCTATACTATCTGATTTTAGTATATACTGTGTCCCGGATAAGAATGAACAGCATGGGAATATTGCAAACGGTGAGAGATAGGGCAACACCCGAAGGTGCGGGACAAAGCTACTGGTCTTGATCGGCAAAGGCTCACGCCACAATTACCGAGACCCGCCATCTGCCGTCTCCACGGCGTCGGTTAACCAACCGAAAACATCGATAGAACAAAAAAAGTGATAGTCGACCATATTTTTAGATTTGTTCTACAACGTTTCGTTTTTGAGAAACCATCTTCAACTTAATTTTTTTAAATACGGACCTGGATTTTATAAATATATTTTAAAAATGTTTTGAGACAATTATACTGAAAATTCCTTTTTTTTTTTTCATTGATTTTTGTCTAATGCGGCCCTGTATTTAATAATAAGGAGTCTAAATATTAATCAGTATTGACAACAATTTAACTTACATTTTATTTTTACTTCGAAAACTTAATATTTTTAAATTTTACGGCCCTGCGTCTGGTAAAGTGTTTTCTTCTGTTGTTGTACAGCAAACAGTGTCGCATTGTGTTTTGGAGTAAATTCTTCGCTTTTCCTAATTGCGAGAAGAAAGCTTTAAGCCAACGTAATCAATACATAACTTTTGCCATTTATTAATTGCAAAAATACATTCGTTCGGCCTCTACACTATTTCTGTACACAAGATATAACATGCTGACATGTTAAATTTGTCGTCATTTGAAAAAGCACCCTCCATTTGTAATGAAATAAATTGTTAACTAAATGATACAGTGGGAGTTATGACAAATGGCAAGGGATTGGTTTTGTTGTTTCAAAGCCTTCTAGATGGAGGATTTTTATTTTTTTTTTATTACCGTATGTGCCGTCCTTTTTTTAAAAATCGAAAACGCAAAATTTTACTTTTTTCGAAATAACTCAAAAACGAAAAAAGATATTAGGAATATGTTTATGCCATTTTATTGACCTCGAAATTGCGCAACTTTTTCCCTATTTAACCGTTGCTCTATCTCTCATCGTTTGCAATATCCCCATGCTGTTCATTCTTATCCGGGACACAGTGTATAAACATCTAAGAAAGGTAATTGATTATTATGTTCTATTCCTAGAGTAAACTTAATAGAAGGTTCTAGCGAGTTTATAAAATTTAATAATGAATTTAAATCACCTACTCCACGTTTTGATATAGGTAATAAATATGTCATCTACATTTTCTGCACCAAACAATTAACAATGAACATATCTAGCCAACTCATTTTATTCAAAATCTTCCATGAATTAATTTCTTATCAATGGTGATAAAGGAGACCCCATAGCCATTCCAATTTCCACCTGGTAAAATTCCTTCCTTATTTTTTATAGTTTAAAATATGATGTGGTGTTACCACATAGTGTTGTTAGTTCTAATATTGCATCTATATCAAATTTCTCCTTTCTACTAAAGTCTGATAGTATTCTAACCCAGTTTTCTTTCTGCTTAATAAAGGTTTAAGCATAATAAAGGCTCTGCGTAATAAAGGCTTAACTCAGAAATCCCTTTTCCAGAAAACGCAGTCACATTTGTTTCAGGATGTTTTGTACATCTGAATATTAATTTAAAAAACAATATTTGGATAAAAATGGAAACATGACACATGACACTAGTTTATAGTTCCAGCGCATGTTTATTATGCGTATTCAGTTGGATTTTAATGGCTTAAGTCTTTAGGACCAGCTTATCATCTTCCCCTTCCTCAGTTCATTTTGTTGACATGAACCTGGTGGAGGTGTACGAACGAATTAAAAAAAAGTGTCTTTTCGATCAAAGATGGCCATGAGTGTATACTGTAATTCCCTGTTTGTTTACGCCCTCTGTTCTACGGGGTGATTGCGAATATGAAAAAATTTTTAAGTTGCGTTTAGTACCTAATGAGTGTGTGAATGTAGTGAAGGAAATTCCGTCTAGTTTTCGTTAAGACGTTTTAAATGCACCGTTTCGTTTCTATTCGTTTGATGCACCCCGTGTAAAAACACAATTCGTAAGAATGTAGCCCTACTATCTGCATAAAACGGTATGTGCCTGTTCCAAAAGTGTTTGATTTTCACTCAACAATTGAAGGTGTACTATAAGAAAAATTACATTGTTGTTAACACCGTCGGATGTAAATCGCACAATATTTACTTCATTCAGGTATTCCTCCTTTATTTTCCACAGTTTCTTATTTAGTCTAGCTTATCCGTGGTAAGAATTTGGCAGAATTTACCCCAGATACACTAACTTATTTTTGTTTTTTTCGGTATTCATTTAAAGTTTTGAAACCTTCATATTGAGAAAAAACCTATAAATAGGACCGGCGACCAAAATCGAGAACTTCGTTTTCGCCGTGGTAATATAGGTTTTCTGTTTTTTCTATATGTGCTCCGAGCACGTGCCTTGAAGTGTGGGCGGACGATTCCCACGCATTTTCCAAATTGCAGCAGCAGCCTAGCTGTGACGGATAGACCACGGAGAGAATCCAGGGAACACAGTTTGGGTGTGTTAACTGCTTAATTTTAATCATTTTCCTATTAATAAAACGTTATTTGACGACTTTTTGAAGCTACTGTCACCTACGCCTGTCCACCATTTTTTATGTGGGCTACACGTTGTGAGTTGTGGCCATAACTTGGTTGTAAATTTATGTTTCATTAGCACAGACTTATGGAGGCTTAACCCTTAAGTTGCCCGAAATAGACGTGGGCTTTTCAACGGTTCCTTTTTTGGTTATTTAGCCTTCATGGCTGTTCTGTTCAAGACACTGTTCTCTCAGTTTGCGATTTTATTCTTAGCGCACAGGGCAACTGATCCAAAACAGCTAATATATACTTCGATCTATCACGCGCCTTCGATGTTATAGACTGGAATCTTTTACTGAATAAGATGCAAGCCTATGGGATCAGAGGTGTCCCCTTAGATTGGATTAAATCATATTTATATGGTCGATCTCAAAGAGTTGTAGTGGAAAGGATAGAGAGATGTACCTTATCTGATCCCAAAAACTTATACAGTGGTGTACCGCAAGGGAGCACTCTGGGTCCGATATTGTTTTTGATTTTTATCAATGATATCAACGGTTATTTCAAAGATATACAGGGCTGTGCAGTGACTCATTTCGCAGATGATACTTCAGTGGCAATAAAGGGTGACACTCTTGAGGAATTATCCTCACATTGAACAGTAATAAAACCGAATTAATGTATTACCACACAAGGAATAACATTATCAAGGCTACCGTGTTGAAATCCAATAACATCAAGGTTACACAAAATGAAAAGATTAAATTTTTAGGTGTTCAGGTGGATCCCAGCCTGCGGTGGAATGTACACATTGAATCATTGTGTAAAAATGTAGCAAAAATGTGTTTTGTTGTCTATCAACTTAGAAGCTTTGTAACTCTTGACATTCTCAAGTTGTTTTATTTTGGACAAATTAATTCAATTTTAAATTATTGTATAATTTGCTGGGGAAATTCTCCACTTGTGAACAGCCTTTTTATTATTTAAAAGAGAGTGTTGAGAACTTTGTGTTTCAAAGAAAGTCAAAATAAATATTATGTTACATTTAATGATAGAATAATGTCGTGTGTAATCTAAGATGTCTGAATGATATTTTGATTCCGCAACACAGGTTTAACTCAATGTCTAGAGGATTTCCAATTATGCCGATATAGATTTTTAACCATTTACCCCATACTATATGATCAATTAAAAAAATATTTCTTTTCAAACACAAAATTAAGAACCTTTTGCTGGAAAATCCTCCTTATAATGTACAGGAATATTTTAATACACATTTGAACATGTTGTGACGGCATTCTTATACTATGCATTTGTCTAGATTTAAATGTTGTTGACGATTTTCAATACATGTTAAGCATGTCTTATGAAAATAAAGAAACTATCTATCTATCTATTTTTTGTCTTATGTTTTAAGATTGAACTGGGAAGACGCCATATCGTTTTCTTATTTAATGTTACCTTTTCTGTAATTTAGTACAATTCAAATTTGTTCCGTTTAAATAATTAAGTCTGGTTTTGCCAAGATAATTGATCATATTTCGGTTTTCACTTTTAGCCAATAACCAATTTAATAACTTTTAGTTAGTCAATCTATCGAAAGATTATAACGCTGAGTGTAAGTAAATCTTAGTCACGAAATCTGTACAGATTTATTAATTGTTTCTTTTATATATTTGCCTTTAAGTAACTTAGCATTTACCATTGTAAAAGCATTGACTTTTCGACGATTTAAGCGAACTTATGTCGTTAGTGCCAAACGTTATATAAATTTCTCTGACTTACCGCATTTGTACCATTTTATTGCGTCTTATTGAAGCGTTAGAGATAAGACTTTTATACCATTATAACACTAATTTTAAGTAAATCTTTTGCTAACGAATAACGTGGTGAATTTTTTCAACTTACAAGGGCGAAGAGGAATGTTAGTTTTGTGTACGAGTATTTTTGGTAAACCGTATAAATGTGGAGGTTTCGAATGATGCGGAGTTAAATGTGTCCTTTGTCTTTGTGCCATTTGTTCAGTGTTTTCTATTGAAGTTGTATGATCTTTTTTATCTTCGTGTAAGTTCCTTCACATAATAAATCATTAAGCCGTTATTTAATAATTTGTTATCACACAGGTTTCTCTAAAAAAACAATTGCATTTCCCTTATCTGCTGGTAATATTTTGATAATTATTCTATCTAGTTGAAGTGACTTAATTGCTGTTTTTTCTTCCTTTGAAATATTTGGCTTTGGTTTAAAATCATTTTCTAAAATTATTTTTGACCTGACCCTTTTGCTACAATTAATTTTTCTCAAATGGTAATTTCTCTGCTAGATAAATTAATTATTGTTCTATTATAACTTATGCTGACACAATTTGATATATAATTAAAAACATAAAAAGGTCGACTTGCCCTATATTTTTCTATACTTTATTTATATCCCCCATAATAATATGTTTATGTCAGTCCTTTGTTTCTGAATTCTTACTCGTGTCAGCATCACACTACATCTGAACAGTATTTTGCTACGTATCCCACTACTAAAAGGTCCTTTTAGGCGTAATCCTTTTGGTATAATATCAGCTAGCCTACATGTACATATTTATCTTAAACCATTTTTCGCGCTAGATAATTTGGAAAACTTCTTCTCGAACAATCTATACTCATTGCAAACATTAAGCCATCCATTTAATTTTTAGTTGTGTTTTTTGCTACAGAAAGCTGAATCGACAATAAAAGAACGAACTTTCACAGTTTCGTTCTTTTAATGTTAGGTATTTACGATTTTCCTGCTTGAAAAAGATGTTTTTTAATCACTTTGATTCAGGTTTCACTATTCCAAACGATTTTATTCGAAAACAGTGCATGCTATCAAAGTTCTACAAGAGCATCTTTTTTTCGTAGAATACCCTAAAATTTCATAATTTCGCAAGCAATTTTGGAAAAGGCATACACAAAACATTTGCGGTATTTTTAACCCTTTGACCCCTCATTTGGGACGCCTATGATGAAGAATGTAAAACTATCTCTACCTCGACAAATGTCAAATATCACAAGTACATATATCACATACGTAACTTCAGAATTTTATCTTTGTTATTTCTGGAAATATTTAGAAAAAAACGTTTAGCCAAGTGTCCATTACGGGGCCTATAGCCCCCTTAGGGGGCATTTTTGAAACCATGTTTATAAAACATTTTTTTTTTATTTTTTGAGTCACAGAACGCGCTGGTACCTACATTACGGCAGGCTAATTTCGGGACACCCTGTATATCATAACCACCCTATAACGTGGCGGTGCTTGGCGTATCCAAACACCCTACGGAAATCTGTATCACCTCGGGGGTGGGGGGGGGGGGGGGGGGGCAAGCAACTTCTGAATGATTAAAATCCATATACATCTTTGTCCCGAATGTAAACGTCTTAAGGAACAAGCCGGTACAACCTGTGTGTAAAGACCGTCAATAATTCATGCACTGAGCTGGTAGGAAACTGGCTATTCGACATGAGCGACACACTGTGCTAACACTGCGGATCGGATATTACAATAACGTGCATTCTACGTAGGGTAGTCAACCCTACTAAATTGCGCATGTTGGGGAATGGAGGTTGATTAAAATACAAATTTGGCAATGTGGGTAAGTGGTTTGAAAACATTTTGACCTAGAAAAATTTATTTAAATAAACAATTTGTTAAAAAAGTTGTATGGTTTCTGGGACCGAAAAACACTACGGCGACTGAGGCCTATTTATAGAAGGATATTGGAGCCGTTGGAATTTCTTACGTATATTAATTAGGGTGATCAGGAACCATTTATCGACTCTTTTGGTGCAGAAAGTGACTACGGAGACTGACATTGGGGCCGGTAGAATTTCTTACGACGTAACTTGTAATTAACATACGACGTATGTTAATTACAAGTTAAGATAAGTAGGTAAGCTATGAGAGTTTGGGATCATCATTCCCAGGTTAATCGTCCATAAGAAATTTTTGTGCCGAAATCGAACCATAGGTAACCTCGCTTTTTAACACAACTGTGCGGTACTACGCGCGGCGAAGTCGCGGATAATAATATCGAATCAACGATATACAGTGCGGAAACTGACAAAAATGATGGGGCTTGTGATATGAATACATTTTTTTAAGGTGTTTCAAGTTTTTTAACGCTCGCCCTTTGTAGAATCAAGACCGACAACACCAATACCAATTTCTGATGCAAAGTGTTTCTTATTTCTTCAGTTTATCTTCGACAATAAGATTGAATTCTAATGAAGTGTGGTAACAAGTCTCTCCAGAATTCGCATTTATTGTTTGTTTTAAACCAAGATCGCCGAGTTACTGGGATGCTAAGGTTCGTTTGTCTCACGTTTTGAGCTTCCACACAAAAGTTTTTGCATTTTCTTTTTTAGCACGCCACTCCCACTGTGTGTTTAAAAAATTGTACAACCCTATATACTTTGTTATAATTTGAGTTTGTCGTAAAATTGGTATACATTTACCTATTTTGAATTTTATTGAATACGAACTATAAACAGACCCTATACAACAGTAGTATCTAAATTGACACGAATTTCTGACAGAAAGTATCTATCCGATTTTTTTTTCTGATCTAAATATTGTGAAATCTTAATTATACAAATAATAAACCAAAAAGTTCAGGTCTGTTAGTATTACGCAGGTGTCTCTAAGGATACTTATCGAGACATCTAACTTCAATTCTATTTTTTTTATAATTTGCAAATGGTCTTTTCTACACATAGTTAAGTCATACGGTAGTTTAAAGTGGATAGTTTTGGTGTAATTGTTTTTAGTGGTTTATTTGGGTGCTGAACACGAATCTGAAATTGTCCGACAAGAAGTTTCCCCGCAAATATAAGAAGTCACCAAAAAAACACTAAAAATAATGTTTTTTTAGTGATTTTCATCTTATAACTGGCAAAGCAAAGTACTTCTGCAAAAAGTGACCCAATAAAGAGAATAAAATTATCTATTTACCTCTCCTAACATTTGTTTGTACATCTCGTAGGTATGGTTTCCTTGTAAACGAGTGTAGAATCATCAAGGAACTTCAATAATTTTTGGAAAATAGCAAAAACATCATTTTTATATTTCCATTGAATTTTAATTGGGGTTTTCGACACCAAACTGGTTGAAAGACAACTTTTTCAACTTGTACAAGTACAAGTTCAAAGTTTAGTTCATTTACTTTTAAGAATTTGTTAATTTTCCAGGTAACTTGAAAAAGTTGTCTTTTAACCATTTTGGTGGCGAAAAACCCAATTAAAATTCAATGGATCTGTTTACGCCACAAATGAATTTTAGAAAATATCATTTATATTTTTTATTTCATGTAGGTAAATATTATTCTATAGGCTAATAAAAGACGTGAATTTCTGTTCCATACTTTCTTCAGGGCAGCCTTCCAGTTCTTGTACGCCTAAAATAAATAAAATTACTTAATTCCAAATACTCGACACTTTATTGAATACATATGAATACCTATTTCGAAACATATTTTGAACACACAAATAAATAGTGAGTGAAGAAATAAAGGTGGAATATAATTGTTATCCATGTATAGTTTACCTTCAAGTGATTCAGGGAACTCCGTATCATCCTCTGCTCCTTCTTCAATTTCTGCAACGGGCAGCTGCTCTCGCAGTTCGGGCACATATTAGAACAGTTAAAGTTAAGGCCTGCTTTTTTTGCATTCACAATTGGTCTGACAGGTCTTCATGCATTTGCAAGAAATAAGTTTTAAAACTGCTTCTGGTGCTGGTGGCTATAGCGTTGGTACTGGCTGCAGACCCCCCTTAGTTTTCTTTCAACCCCATTGCTCATGACCTTTTTTATTTCCATTGTTGTACTTCAAAGTAAATATCTACTCTCAAAGAATGTTGCTGTGCTGCAGCAATGGTAGGAGATAGGGACGGCAAATGTGATATTGTTCTGTATATTGAAAGGGAAGGACAGATAAAATAATTCAGTTAAAGGGAAAGTTGCACATTATTTTTTTTTTGCTATTTGCCAATAACTACCCATCTCCCTAATGTTTAAACACTCTTTTGCGTGGAAACCATATATAATAATAATATAATAATAATTCTCACCCTCACAATACTCCAAACTAGGAGTACCCCAGAAGCAACCACATGCCATGGCAATTACTATTATTTTGTCTTCGTTGCCATTTGCGGCTAGGGCCGACTTTTTTCACGATAGAACTAGGATAGCATTCGCTCAAGTACTACGGAAAACCCTAGAAAACCGTAGTAATCCCAGTGAGTGTAGGACAATTAGTGAATCACACGGGTAAAGCCTCTTTAGGAGCAAAACCGTGAACCCACATTTGTCCAGTGCTCTTGGCCATAGCGGTGTTTTTCTTTAAAGACATGTGCATGTGCCTGCCTCGAACCGAGGTCGATCGAAGGTAGAAAAACATGCAGTCTAAAAAGTCAGCGCCGGTACGAGCGACGCCACCGCGGCCCCATATATGACGTACAAAAAATATTAAGAGACATAAGTAGATAATTTTCTCCTCTTTATTTTACTACAGGTCCACTTTTTGCGTAAATAGCTTGCCTTGCAAGTTGTAAGCTGAAATTTTAGTGACATAAAATAAACCATTAAAAACAATTACACCAGAACTTTCCACTTCGAACCCTCTTTGTGTACCATTTGACTGAACTAACATATTTATCGTAGGTGTGATGTAATGCTGAAAACTTTTTTTTTCATATTTTTTCTAGAGAAGGACTAAAATTAAATACTAAGTTCAAATTTTCTAGGAGTGTGCCATCATGCCCGATAACGCTGATTGATTAGATTTTAGCATTGTTTTCAAGGATTCGCTGTTATACACGTTTTTACCGGATGTTTATAATAATTCTCACAACTCTCATTGATCCAAAATATGTCGAGATATTTAAACGTTAAATGTGGTTAAAAAAGTTTTGCTCTCTTTTGTACTGTCTTCATGAAAAATTGGGTTCTGTTGCATTAAAATAAAATTTTAATCTTTTTTTAATATACTAACCATGTTTTTAAAAACTGCTAAAAAGTATATTAGATAATTTGTCCTAGCCCCATAAAGATTCGAAGACGCGAGGCGCATGCAATATAAAATTATTGATATTATATTGCACTGCAAATAATATGTTCTCAACGGCAGCTATTCCTCTACACTCCCTACTATCTAGGAGGCGCCCCACGTTCTTTGAATCATTATGATAAATTAATTTGTACTTTTTAATCCGTTTTATATTATTTGATACTTTTTAGTTCTTTTTCAAAAGGTGCGGTAAGTAGATATATTAAAAAATATATATTTAAACTTTATTATTTTCTGCTTTTTAGCTTTGTGTTTGAAATGTTGCAATCAAAAAACATCTTGACAGACACGTCGCAAATTTCAGGTTTATTAATTAATTCCAGATCCTTCTTTGTAATTACCAATGAATGCGCTACGCTACACCTAGCTACGGCGAGTTCTAAATTCCAGCACTTCGAATTCAGGCCAGACCGACTTTTCGACAGGCCGACCTTTGCAACACAGCATTCGCCACACGATATCGTCGCCGACACCTAAATCCCAGGAGTTAGACTTTCCCTAAAACCGAAATCTCGCGAAGCAGACTTTTAGTTTGGCAACGCTGGTTAAACGCTCGCGCAACGGGGCAAGAAATGAGTATATTGAGCCTAGGTCACCCATGCAATGCAGCTTTGTCATATCAAAAGTCTGACTCGCAAGACGACGACTTTGTGGAAAGTCTAGGTCCTGGGATATAGATTTCGAGATACGTCGGCCTTGCGGGGTGCTTCGTTACCAATTATGTGCTTATCTGTTCATAAATTCCAATAGTCAAATATTTTTATATAATATTCATTATTTATAATAACTAATAACAAATAACGTAATAATAATGATATGTATGTTACGACGCAGAGCGAAAGTGGAGGGTATACTCGTATTAAAAAAAAGGTTTATTTGACTTAAAACATTTATTACACTGGATTCAACTTGGGAGTCGCCGAATGGCAAATAAAGAGAGATTAGTGCAGCCACAACGAGCTACGAGAAATTATAACTGTAGCAACAGGCTATGAAAACTCAGACAAGAGCTGACGCCGGGGAGGCATGTCTGGGTATTTATATGAAGGAGTGAGTTTTCTCAAAAAATTACTAATAAAGGTATATCAAAAATAATTCTGTTGCACTCTTCAGCAAATTCTGAACAATTTTCGTTAAGGATTATTTGCTGTAGCTGCTATCAAATGATTGTCCAGTAAGGTCATTTCGAATTTCGTGCTCACCTCTAGAGGGTGCAATTTGAAAAATTTCCCTTTTATTACAAATTTCTCCGAAATTTTAAATGCATTGACTTATTTATTGTCTTATACTCGAAAAGTAGATTAAATTCACAAGAAAAAATACCAAAAGTTCAAATCGGTATCTTCATTAGTTTCGGAGTTATCGCCAAAAGAATAATTATTTTAACATGTTATTTGAAAGAAGGTAGGTATTTGTTTTCAAAGATTTCCGTTGTCAAGCATGCCATGCAATAAATAAAAATCTGCTTGAGCTTTTCGTAAATACCTGACAGAGTATTCACGTTCCGCAAGTGAAACATGTTCAAAACAATGAAAATATACGGCAAGCATATCGGCATTCGTATAAGGCATTTTTTAATAAATGCAACACACAATTATTTTAATTCAAAATTTACAAAAATCCAAGATTTGACACTAGTATTAAAGCTTGATTCATGTGACGTTTACTTTTTTGCTTCCCTAGAGACCAAACGATTTTGTTTTATGGTTTACTACATGATTCAATACGACAGGTAAGGGAAGTAAATTTGAAATACGTTTGAAGGGAATAAAAAGTGAGAAAAATAGCAATTTACGAAAAGCTCAAGCAGATTTTTATTTCACATGAATCAAGCTTTAATATTAGTATTGTGTCAAATCTTGGATTTTGTAAATTTTGAGTTAAAATTGTGTGTTGCAAAATTGCCTTATACGAATGCCGATATGCTTGCCGTATATTTTCAATGTTTTGAACATGCTCCACTTGCGGAACGTGAATACGCTGTCAGGTATTTATGAAAAGCTCAAGCAGATTTTTATTTCATGGCATGCTTGGCCACGGAAATCTTTAACAACAAATACCTACCTTCTTCTTTCAAATAGCATGTTAATAATAGTTATTCTTTTGGCGATAACTCCTAAAGTAATGAAAATATCGATTTAAACCTTTGACATTTTTTGTTGTACCTAAATTTAATCTACTTTTCGATTATAACAAAATAATAATTGTCATTGCATTTAAAATTTCGGAGAAAATTGTACCTAATAAATGGGAAAATTTTCAAATTTCGCCCTCTATCGGTGACCACGAAATTCGAGATGACCTTACTAGACAATCATTTGAAAGCCCAAATTCGACCAATTTGGTTAAGCCAAACCAGAGTTAGCAGCATTTTTTTAAGTCAAGGGTTATCCGCCCGTTTCACCTCTATTTAAAGAGCTAGAGCAAAAAATCCTTAACGAAAATTGTCCAGAATTTGCTGAAGAGTGCAATAGGGTTATTTGATATACATTTAGTAGTAAATTTTCTTAGCAAACTCATTTTTCAAATTTACTGTTTGCGAATACTCCCTCTAGCGGCCGACCTACGAACTTAAAAATAAATTCCAGCGATTTTTCGTGACCACATTACTCAAGATTTTTTTCCCAAAACTCCGGGACTATTAATTCCTGAGATATGGTACCTCTTCACCCTTAATGAAACACCCTGTATATAGCCAGTTAATATTGCATTATCGTCCAGTTCTGAGCTATGTTTAAAGTTTCAAGTCTCTAGCTCATCAGGAAATTACTTAGAAATCAATTGGAAAATTTAAAGGACAAACAGAAGAACAAAAAAGCGTAAAAACTTCTAATGATACAAATTAACTTTTGTTGAAAAGGATTTCATACTTCTCCTTATCTGCTTTCAACTAGAATACGGGTCACATCCCGTGTCTGTATTTACCCACTTGATCCCCACATCCGCAATATCGAATCCTCCATGCGGTCCCAACTCAAAAAAATGCATAATGAGCAATGAAAAATAACGCGGGGGAGGCACACTCATAAACCGCTGCTGAATCTTGAATCACAATGTCTAGGACTGGAGTCCGCACTTCAAGGGCCACTGCCTTTATGTTTCCGTCCTTAAGCGGGGATACCCTTCAGAAATTGCCGGATGGGCCCTCCGCGCCCTATACCTTACCAGGCGCTCCGTGTTTTTGGATACGTTGTTCATATCCGAGGGACGCTTATCTGTCTAGTTCTCAGGAGGCCGAGGGAAAAATAAGTCGAAGTTCAGAATCCACTGAATATTTACAGAACTCGCAACACAAAATATTGGAAGTAGTAGTAGTGGTAGTGGCAATGGTAGTGGTAGTGGTAGTGGTAGTGGTAGTGGTAGTGGTAGTGGTAGTGGTAGTGGTAGTGGTAGTGGTAGTGGTAGTGGTAGTGGTAGTGGTAGTGGTAGTGGTAGTGGTAGTGGTAGTGGTAGTGGTAGTGGTAGTGGTAGTGGTAGTGGTAGTGGTAGTGGTAGTAGTAGTAGTATGTTTTCATAAATAATGTTTTCTAAATAATCGGCTAATTGAGGTCGCCGGCCTCCAGGTGTAAATGAAATTAATTGCCTATTAAAATATAAATCGCTTAAAAGTCACCTTTGTGACAATATAATTTCTTGTATTACTGGAAAACCAAGGCGGAAATCGGCGCCAACGGCTGATTTTAGCAAGCACCAACAAATTAAAAATACTATCCAATGGATTATAAAATTCATCACATGCATTGACGTCAAATTTATTATATATTGGTGTCCAGTCGGCTCCAGCGACCAGTTCGTACATCAAATTAAAGTTAGCTTTTCAGAAATTGTAGATTTTACGTACGTTTTGTTGAAGTGGGAAATTGAAACTGCAATCAAGAGTAGCAGTGAAATCAGACAATAAACACGGGTGTTACCTTCATCGAAAAGAGTTGTGCAGGCACTCTCAACAAAACAATCTACGGTAGAAAACATTCAATCTAAGAGGCGATTGTTTATAATTAAAACATCATTAATTGTTTAAAATTTAAAAATTGAGAAAATATTTTGACAGCTTCTTTCTTATTGTCAGCAACATTTGCAATGCTATTGTACAAAGAGACCTTGAAATCACCCAAAATAAGTACTTTTTTGTCATCTATAAAATAATTCAGCGACATGAAGTACTCAAGAAGTGCTTCAAGACCAAAAACAATCATATTCTTTCTCCTTGTTTGGCGTTCATCGACTTCTTGGACGAGCTCCTTGGACACATTGTTATTTAGTTCAGATGTATTGTTTGTCACAGAATTTGCACTTTTATTTGTTTCATTTCATTCTAGTGACTTAATATTTACAATAAGGTCAAATGTGCAATAGCAACTTAAAGTTTTAAATTGACAATAGAGTGGTTATATTCGACTAAAGCGAAATGCAAAATCAGAGACGTTCGTTAATACGAGAGCACTGTTTTTTTTTTAAGTTCACCCGAGAAGTTAAAGTTCATTTGCGAGCACTTTGAAAGATTTGACTCATGACTCATGTTTGGGTCGTGGGGTTTCCAAGCTGGTGCTAGACGGCGTGCAAAGTACTCTCAAAGTGTTTTAGGGCTGGGGTACTGGCACTTAGTCCGTTGCTGACTCGCTCATGTGCGTTGGGTGCTCACATGTAAAGGAAATTACACAAAAAAAGTCTCTCTTGAGTACTTATCACAGTCGTGTAACGAAGTTACCGCGATTTTCCCTTGAATTTTCCGCTTACATCTTACCGCTAAGTCCTAGTCTGCAAGTAATACTCAATCGTCAAAGCTGGGGTCTTGCATCGTGTCGTAATTACCCGAAGTGAGATTCCGCCAAACCGATTAAGCTGTGGCCCGCATCACAAGCCGGCAGTTCGCTGTCCGCTCGGCGGCAGTAAGATAGTATCGGTAGCGATTACTGGGACTATTTTACACCGCCCCTGTAAATATTTCCACCCGCTGTCCGGCCACCGTTTGGGTGTATAGACTGCAATTATCGGGACTTCCCAAACGCCGCCGATGAGGCATCATTTGTACATATAATTACCATTTCTGCCTTCTTAGCATAGAAAGCTTGCCAACACCGCCGGTGCTGTTCCCGCAGGCTTCCGTATACCTAGCCGATTCTGCTTTGCCCGCCCCTACCTAGTATTTTCTGTACCTGGTAATAATATGCACTGAATATTTTCAAAAAGCCGCTGCCCGTCGCCCGAGGAGAATTATTATTTTTAATTTCTAAATAGTTATTATTATTATTATTAACTTTATTGTACATACTTTTGGGTTTCAATATAGGAGACTTCCCCGTTCGATCTCAAAACACAAGACGAGAAATATAACAGCCACAAAAGCTAGATAACCAAAAAAAGGAACCGTGGTAAAGTCCACGTATCTCGGGCAACTTAAGGGTTCGTTTAACTAAGTTGTGCTAATAAACAAATTTATAACCAAATTAAGGCCACAGCTGGCAGCTTGTAACCCACAGAGAAAAGGGATGAACAGGCCTAGGTGAGAGTAGCTCAAGAAATCGTCAAATGACGTTATTAATAAGAAATTATTAAAAATCGAGCAACTAACTCACCCAGACTGTGTTCTCGGGATCCTCTCCGTGGTCCACTTGCTCCAGGTCCCTGGCGGAACTCGAAAAATGCGTGGAAATAGTCCACTCCCACAACTTAAAGGCACGTGCTCGCAAGACATGTAAAAAAACAGAAAACCTAAATTAGCACAGCGATAACAAATGCACACATTATACAAAACAACTTAAGCCGACCATAAAACGATTTCTGTCGCCGGGCCTATTTATAGCCTTTTTCGCAATATGACTACGTCCGCCTTCCAGAATACTTTAGAAGGTTTTAAAAGTTATTTATAAAAAACTGGAAGTACCACAACCGACAATCCAGATGACAGGCGGGGGTGTCAACTGTCAATTCTGAGAAGCTCTTGCCACTGATACTAGACCAGAAAGAAATGTCGAAAACAAAGACTGAAATTAGTACATGAAGTTAGCACCGTAGCGCTAACCAATCACAAAACAGAATAAAGTGAATATTGTCTTTGTAATGTCAGACAGTGTTTACAACAATGTAGTTGTTCTAGTAATACATACCTTCAATTCATGAATAAAATTTAAACACATCCGTAGGCAATAGATCATACATCAGCTTTTATAGGTGGTTGCAGATAGTGGGCAATATTCTTAAAAATGGTACGTTTACACGGACCCCAGTGAACGAATCGGAACGAAATAATGTACTTAAAACGTCGTAAGGAAAACTAGACCAAATTTTCGTTAAAATTGGAGTGACTGACAGTTATGGCTGATGACTGAAAACGGTTTTCCTGTGTGTGGTACCTTTCTTGATCGCAATAATTCTGTTTTAAAAGGTTTTTCTCTCCCGAACTTTAGTAAGAAGACGGACAATGCTGTAAAATTAACATAAAAGAATTTGTGAATGGAAATCGCGACCACTAATTTTCGTACACGACTTGGAATGTTGTTCTGTGTTTCTTTCTGAACAAAACTATGTGCTGCGATGCTGGATATGACGAAAATTAGGTGAGAGAAGAGCGCGAGCCTGAGCACAGAGCCTGACGCGCCACATCACGTGGGTCGCTATATTGCGTTGGGCGCCACTGTACGCCAATATTTTTTGAAGGTGCCGTATTTGGGAATAATTATTATCTGTGACTGTTTTAATTATATTTTGATAATGAGTGCTTTATGCTTTCTAAATTCGCACTATTGCTGCTAATTGCCGAAATGCTGTCAATACAAAAAAAGTGTCTCTATCAGCAATAGCTTGGTGGCCTGAGATGCCAGCACTCTGTAGTTTTGGTGCTAGCAACTTTATGAAACGACTCTTATTTCCACTATTATATAGAAAGTCACTTTGGCTTACTCACACGGTCATATTTCCATCAAATATAACGTTGACAGTGTTTGCTCGGGAGGATTTCCGTTCTTGATCTACACTCTTCGTTGTGCTTCGTCTGTCATAACCATCAAACACTACAGTGGCACCTGCGCCGTAGTGAGTAACAACAAACGACACGCAGATTGAGCACATCTGGTCGTAGGTAGCAGGTTTAGGCCACACAACAATGAGAATCAGGTGCCCACCGTCTTCAACAAAAATGGAAACCTCCGGACTGGATTCAAGAAGTTTAGTTACATTCTCGAGGATATCGTCAAGTGCTGCCTTTACAGTCTTCGTCATGAGGGGTCCATCGCAAAGCGACGGTGCCTTAGAAGCAATCTCATAACACATGTAATCCCCAAAGTCCAATGAATATTTTAACATACATGAAATCCGGAGGAATAGCTGTTGCGGTTTCATTTCAACTTCTTGATTCCTAATCCTTACAGTTCCATTCATGGCAGACAGTGGAATGACCTTATTGTTTCGCTTCATTATTACGTTCCCAAACGTCTGTCCTGTCATTTCGTGTACAGCAACTACACCTATCTCCGTGGCATAATCTGCATTCACCCTTGAATCACCGACAAATCTAGTCGACACAGACACAAGCCGATCATCCATTTCTCCACCGAACG
This sequence comes from Pseudeuparius sepicola, assembly GCA_963920635.1. Lineage (NCBI taxonomy): Eukaryota > Metazoa > Arthropoda > Insecta > Coleoptera > Anthribidae > Pseudeuparius > Pseudeuparius sepicola. The sequence continues at coordinate 90,408,310 of OY987299.1, forward strand.
GTGAATGAGCCTCGAACCAAGCAAGGATCTTCCGAGCATCACTCTCATTTCTAAGCCAGACGGGAGTCGCGTAATTTCACATGTTGCCCACTGTTGCCAACGTTATGGTGGCATAATTTTTCCATTGCGCTTGTCACCACAGAACAGGCCGGCTTCATCGAGGGATTTCCTGCTCTATTACCATGTCTGGCCAATTCCCGTTCCAAATTCTGTCTGTCCGGCGGACAATGAAGTACCTACCTAGCCCAATTTCACAAATTCCTTGAAGTCATCTGCGGACAGAAACGTGTGCAAATCTTCCATCTGTTGGACGTAATAGTGAGCATACTTTGCGTAATGTAAATGACGGGAATTATTGTTTTATACACTTTTTATATCGATTATGCAAAAATACGTAGTTAGGTACTGCTAAAAACAAAAAATAAAAAGCCCATGCTGGAAGTAGATTCCTATCTCGGTACCTACTCACTTTTTTTATTTACCACGAGTGTATTCTTTTTTATTTTCAAAACGTAGCTCCCCTATGCATTAACCCACGAGCCGCCACTGTTAAAACGTTGTAAACTATCTAAAATGTATCTGCGCTGCGCCATCATGACTACTAGCGAATAGGTGACGTCAGAGAGCCCGGGCTTTGTATTATCGGTTGTGTTGCAAAAACCCATAAAATAATAAAAAAAATATTTTTAACTGTTATTATAAAGCAATATTTAATTATTTTTCTTTCTGTAATGTATATCTAGCAAATATATGTACCGTTAAAATCATTAGTTGTATTTTTAAAAAATGGTCTAATTCTTTGTTACCACCATTCTGGCTTAACCACGTCAACTTGCCCCACCCTCCGCTACTCAATCGTGGAAATAGGAGAGAGGTCAAGATTTGCACTTCGCGACTGATGAGACGAAGGATATTCTACCGATTGCTGCATTTCAATTCATCGAACATTCAGTCCGGGGAAACGCTTGTACTTAATGCATTAGTGGCATTACTCAATATATGTGATAACGTGCTAATTTTAGCATAAATATTTCTTCTAACTTCCTCCTTCCCATTCTCTTGGGCGTTCCTTTTCTTGGATTCCTTCCATGGTAATCTCGGAATAGTTCTGCATAATTTATCCTATAGGACATTGCACGTTGCTCGAAATTAAATATTCATGAGTTGAGCACGGACTTTAACAATTCTCTAACGGAGCACACAATGGTCCAGGGTTTTAATGGAGGTATGCTCTTCGTTCAAAGATGCTGCAGAGAATTCTAAAAATTTTCCATATCAATGATTGGATTGAACAATTCCTAACCCAACCATAAGGTTCATAATTATTGTGCCTTATAAAGCGGTGTCACGCTCTCAAATAATATGTACATAGCTACTTTAGTAGAGTTCACACGGATGAAACATAAAAAAATATATATAAGTTTTTGCATCAAAGCCAATAGCGTGTCGTTGATAGATTTCAACTTCTTCAAGAGAAAAATTATTGTACAAATTGTATCACATGTAAACGATGTTATAGAGAGAGTTTCATCTTAGGTGCGAACGCCCTTAATATTTTTGTTTTCAGGTACTCTAACGATTCTTTTTTTACCGAACTTTCAAATATTTGATACATTTGAATGGGCCCAGAAAATACAAAATAAAAAACAGTATTACGTGACATTGTAAAAATTCATTGATTAAACATATTTTATTCCGATATGTGTTGGTGGTGTGACAGTGTGGTACGTTAAATCACAGTACTCATGTACACTAATTAATTTTGATTTTCAGGTGAGTACAATATTTGATACCTTATTCTTTAATATCAGAATTTTATTATTTATGCTTTTTGTGTGAATTATGATCCTAAGATGACTACATTTATTGATACACTTGATAATCAATTTTCCTTCATAGCTTCCACCTAAAATCACCTCTTCTTATGTTTCGGTGACTGTTATTCTTTTTTATTTATCAAATCTGGTTATTCCCTGTTTTTAGTCCTATAATATGGCTCAAATTTTAGACGAGTCAACAAAAATGTCGTCTAGTGCATGCATTTTTATTGACCCGTTTTTTGTCGCATAGGTCGCTTGAGTTGGCACCATTGATTCTGGTCACATCGCCGTCGATCTCACAAAGTGGCGTATCTCAAAAAAGTTGACCAAAAATTACTTATTTTGTTAAGTTCTTTATTATTACAAACTGGCGTATCTCAACTGGCTATAGTTGTCTGGTAATTGTAGTCTTAGCTGATTTGCACTTTTATAATCTAACAAATAGGCGTATCTCAAAGTTACTCCACTTTGCTTTATTTTTACTGACGCATTTTAGTATCTAGGAGTCTAGACTTGCAAATTTTGACTTAGCTCTGCCCTCCACACTTATATCCTTTTATCCTTGGTCGAAATTATTGTAGAACATAATATTATTTAAGATTTTTTTAAAAATATTCCTCATATCAAAAACATGCTTTAATAAAAGTGTTACGGGAAATTATTTCCCGTTTAGTGATATCAAGCAATCTTTCGTAGCACAAAAAATGTGGTTGCCATGGTAACCGATTTAATTTTTTTAAATGGCACCATATACCTACTTTTTTTGGTGAAAATTGATACATTGGAACTTTCTGAATACGATACAATACAATTTTATTCATTGTATTTTTTCCATTCAAAAATAACCAAATTATTCAATTCCCAAATTTGTGACTTTTCTTCAGACGAAAATTCACAAATAACATCCAAAATCAGGTATCGATTGAACTTAGGCTTCAGTAATTCGACAGACTTGCTTGATTCTCTGGAAATATCGCGCTTGGTTAGGCCAAACCTATCGAAAGTTCGTGAAATAAATCACTACTTACGTCTAAGCGATCCAGTCGGATCTAAAACAATACGGCGAGACTTCAAAAGTGGTGAGGGCGGCTTAATATTCCAAAATAATGGTAGAGGCCCCGGAAAACAGCAAAACTCCAACATAACCCATTCTGGACACTCTGATAAAGTGGTCAGTGCAGTAATAATTAAGGATTCTCCGTCAAAAAGAACTCAAGGCAAATTAAAATGCACTGCCACTTTACCCACACTTCACCAATTTAATTTATCTTGGTTGCCAAAGACTGAATACCGCCCCCAACTCGAAACTTCCGATAACAGTTCGCGGCGACCAGCTACAAAAAAATATCACAAAACATGGCGTCCGCCCAGCCAGGTAATAAGCGTCCCATATAGTCTGACCGGCAGCAATAACGGATTGGCCTACGATCCGAACTGCGTAGCAGCTCGGCAGAAAATATCCGGTACGACACCTGCAGAGCCATCTAGACGGCAACCTGAACTAACTAACGCTCGGTAGCTAGCTCCGTGCGCCACCTAGCGACAGATAGCTAAATCAAGCGACTACGGAGAACTCCACCTCGCTAAAGCACCGTCGACGACTACCTAACCTACACAACACCCAAACAAGATATTCCAAACAAAAATACATCCAAAACCCAAACATATTTACAAGTATCGACAATGCACACCCGTTAGGTGCGACTAGTGTGGCGGAGAGCGAAGAAAAGAAGAACGAAAACAGTGCGCTCTTCCCAAACACAACCAAGGACTGCGACAGACAAAAACCAAGAAAGCAAGGGGCCAATCAGTCTTTTACCCCAAACTCGCCCAATACAAGTACCAAGACTCGGTAGGTTACACATCAGGCTATACCCGGTAACATGCCTAACGAAAGGATAATAAAAGTAAAATACGCTAGAAAGATCGGAAGAAGGATTCCAGCGTACCGAACAACGACAAGAAACCAACGAGATGGACAGGAACGAGAATGCTGTGCCATTGGTATTGGAGACTGTAACTAGGCGGAACATAAGGTAAGTTAGAGGCTGATTCTTCCCGTAAAGGTTAGCTAATCTTCTTGTTCTCATTTCAGGAAAGCGGAGCACTATTAACTGCCACAGAGGTACATTCTGATTCGGCAAGAAGGTTCGTCAGTACCCCAGTTAGTGAAAAGTGAAGTGCCACGTGTGAAACTGCAAAGTGCGTAATTAATTTCCATTCGGGAGTGCGCTGACCTTCGTAGAAATGTAAGTACCTCGACAAATACCCAATAAGCATCGTAAAATGCTGTCTCGCAGTTTTAATTATTATCAATTTCTCTAAGCAATTTCTACGTCCAAAATTAACCGTTACAATGTATACTTCAGAAATTTTAAATAGTGTTTAAAATTCTAAAGTATGCGCGTACTCTGACGAAACTCAGCTTCTTTTCAGCTTTGACAAAGATAATTAAACGGTGGCTAACATGTGTAAACCTTTAATATATATTATAATATCTGAGTAAGTATTTACCTCTATCGTGTTATTTTGTGACAAAAACGCTCACTGATTTTATATTATGTCACACATTAGAAGACACTGTTTGCTTCAAAATGTGACAACCTGAACTAAAACACCGGCGGCAAATTTGAAATACCCATATGCGGGGGTCTCACTTTGAAACCAGTCTTACTGTGGGCACAGACTACGCAACAACCATTGTAACCATCTAAAAAAACTCAAACCGTGCGGATAGACCCTCAAAACCTTTATGCCGACAAAAATAAACCAAATTACTTTCCAATTATGATGATTGATGCGACAAATTATTGTTCCGTGTTCGATCCGCTGTTGGGCTTTGATGAAAAGCGTATTATTATTTTTTTGCTTTCATAACAGATCTTTTTATTAATAATATAATAATAATTCTCTCTCACACAATACTCCAAACAGAAGCAAATGAATGCTTGTACGATACCTAATTTAGTACAAGCAACAATATTTTAATTAGAGTTGCGTCTCCAAAATATTAACTATCTGACCTTTGTTCGGCAAGTTCACATAATCAGTAATGAATGCTCGTTTCAACCTATGTTACTGGACTCCGTGGAAATGCGTGGGTGTCCTGTAACTGGTAGGTAACACGTTGCATGACACGTGCCCGTCAGTCACGTGGCTCAGAATGTCTGCACCTGACAACAAAGCCCTGAATTACGATTCTTTGTGACCTTTTATCGTCTAATTTGAAGTTGAGCATTTAACCATATTAGATTGTTAAATTCACGGTAATTATAAGGAGACATTATACTGTGGTTAAATAAAAAAAATAGAGCCATGGCATGAATTGAAATATTTTTTAAATCGGCTTGTGACAACAGAACTCCGCTGAATAAATTTTCCCAATCAACTCCCAGTTGATAGGCAAATACTTTATTTTGAGTATTTATTTTATCTTATCCAAAATTTTGCTAATCCTTATAGCTTACATGTTATTGAAATTTTAATAGGGGCATTTTTCGACTAATTATCATTATCACAATGCTTCAAACTACTCCTTAGTTCCCAGAAAGAACTGAATGCTTGTGCGTGGGAGGTAGGCAATTACTATTATTTTATCTTCGTTATCATCTGAAGCTAGGGCCGACTTTCCAGATAGGACTAAGAGATTTTGACGCCTCCAACTTTGTTAGTGCCGACAGTTCAGATAAAAAATTGGCGCAGTGTATGGCTTGCTAAATATTCTTCACTTGCATCAATGTAATACCGTACTGAACGATAATGATAGGATATTAGATGTGATTTTATCGTACTTGGCGTGCAAGGTTTCCAGGAATACTTCTCCTTGTTTCCAGAGGATATTCCTTATCATCCGCCACTAGATATATAATGTTGCTTCTAAAAACGAGAGTTTTCCTTTTGCTGTGAACTCTAACAATTATTATTTTAACAGAGCGCATTTTTCAGCCCTGTATCGGGAATTTTTTTAACCAGGTTGATCATCTTTGGATGGAAATACTGATGTCAGCGAATCAGTGATACACGTCCAATATAATAAAAACTTAAAGCTCAAGGCTAAAATTTTAAAGAAATATAAAAAAATCTGGCAATGTTGTTTTCTTCAGGCATTTCCAAGATTGAGAACGGTTGTCAACGATCAGATCTCAGTGGCTATGATAGCGACTATCTACTTGGTGAATTTTCAAGAGTCTATTTCTGACAATACCCGATAGTTCTGGACTTATACCCATTCCAAGAAGAGAACCAATAGAATCCCACCCAGGCTGAAACAAGATAACGTGGTTATTAACACACCTTCTGGAATTGTTGACGGGTTTGCTGACTTCTTTAATAGCGTGTTTGTGCATAATAATAATTTGTGCACCAACCACTCAAATGTAATGTTTGGGGATCAATGAAAGTGAAATTGTTATTATGCCAGCCAAAATATTTTAAAATAAGCGAGAATCTGGGGCCCTGATGGTATCCCTTCCTGTACTGTCAAGGACTGTACGGCTGTATTCGTAGCGCCTTTAGTCAAAATTTTCAAAAATATAAATCGTGAATATACGACCGATATCCATCGTATATTCACGAGTATAAGACAAGGGCGAGAGTTGTGACGTAGGGCCGAACATTCGCTGAACAAACTGTAAATATAAAGTGTTAGTTTCTGTCATTCTTGAATATGACTATAACATAGCAGAAGTTTAATGCTACTAGGAGGCGCTAGAGATAGTTCAGCGCAAGTTTCTTAATTTTCTTGTCATTCGAATTCGATGGAGCAAGGGACTCCCTACCCTAAGTTTTTGAATTAATTTAAGATGTTGTCTCTTGATTCTAGGAGAAAATGTTCGTCAATTGTATTTCAATATAAATTACTAGACAAACAAGTAGACCCTATTGACATATTTTCTCAGATCAATTTCTTTGTCCCTTCTCTGAGAACTAGAGGTGAATTGGCGTTTAATTGTGACAGAGTTGGCACTAATTTATTTCTTAATTTGTAACGAAAATTTCGTCTAATTCCCGTTCAAACGTTTTAAATGTCCCACTTCATTCCGATTTATTCGTTGCACCCCGTGTAAACGCACCATTCGTAAGAATATTGACCTACTCTCTGCAACCACCTATACGGTCTGATGTATTGCTTACTCAATACAAGACTTGTTATTTTGAAACCAAATGTTGAACAGTATAAAACGGTATGTGCCGGTTGCAAAGGGCTTAAATTTCACTCATCACTTGAAGGTATGTACCTATGTTGGAACAATTACATTCTTGTAAACACTATCGGATGTAAATTACACAATATTCAGTTCATTCAAATTTCGTAATCGATTAGCGCATGTCCGTTCAGTCTTTATTTTCGACAAAGTTTTCTAATCTAAGCTATCTATGGTAAGAGTTTGGCAGAATTGACATTGAACCTGTTCTTTTGATTTTTCAGTTACCTAGGTATATATGTATTTCAAGTTTTTTTACATAAGTTTAACTTTTAAAACCTTCTATAATGTTCTGGAACCGCAAGTCGCCCATATCGTCAAAAAAAAACTATAACTAGGACCGGCGACAACAATCGGAGCGCTTCCTATCGAACACTCGTGGTAGAGGTCACGTCAGGTGAAATTCGGTTTTGAATTTTCTGTATCGAAACTACCGTGTGGAAAATCTCTTTCAAAGCCTAATTTTCCGCCACACGGACGGCTTAAGTGGTTCTGTATACGGTGTGCATTTCTTTTTCGCTGTGCTAATATAAGCTTCTGTTTTTTACATCTGCTCCGGACACGCGCCTTGAGGTGTGGGTGGACTATTTCCATGCATTTTCAACAGCGACCTGCGACAAGTGGACCACGGAGAGGATCCAGTGAGCACAGTCTGGGTAAGTTAGCTGCTTAATTTTATTAATTTTCTCATTAATAAACTTCATTAGACGACTTTTTCTGTGGGTTTCACGCAGCGAGTTGTGGACATAATTTGGTTATAAATTTATGTTTTATTAGCACAGACTTATTGATAACGAACTCTTAGGTTGCCCTTGGCCGTTATTTTTGTCTAATGTTTTAAGATTGAACGGCGAAGTCGCCATATCGTTTTCTAATGGTGTCTTTTCTGTAATTAAATAAAAGTCAAATTTATTTCGTTTACATAAATAGATAAGTCTGGTTTTGTCAAGATAATCGATCAAATTTCAGTTTTTACTATTTATATTATATTTTATAGCCACTTAAATAGCTTCTAAGATTCATTGACATTGACATTGCTTTATGTCAAAATTACATGACTAAATCCGTCAAAAGATTATAACGTTAAAAATAAACAAATTATACCTATGAAATTTGTACAGATTGATTCATTATTCCTTTTATATATTTACTTTTACATAACTTAACATATACCATAGTAAAAGCATCGACCTTTCGACTGCAGTTTGTTGGAGACTGTCTTTTACATGCACTCAGGTAAGTGAGTAAAGCACCAACGGAATACGGACAAACACAACAGCCTTACGACACAGTCTGACAGTGGTCGCACAACGTCTAGCTCCGAACGTTTCTAATTTTGTGTTTTAATGATCGAACATTCTTCGCAGTGGTTTTTCTCATTTTTCAACAGTTACCAAAGTTTTTATTGTAATTAATAAAATTTTAACGTATTCAGTTGTACTTCACTTCAATATAACATTTTAATGTACAGGGTGTTTCCGTATATTTTGACCCAGCCCTAGAGCCTCTATTTTTCGAGTTAGAAAAAAATTACTTAAATGAAAGTTGTAGGGTACCAAGGGGTATTGTTCCAAAAATAATGGATTGACAAGAATGTACTTGCCTAAGTTGAAATGTTTTTCCATGGCAACCTTGATTAAGTATAAAGATGGTATTTATCTGCAATTTGGAATATCATGCGAATGCTTAGAGCAAACATATAACATATTTATATTGTTGGAATCGGAAAAATGCGTGAAATTCAAAAATCCACAAATATACAGGGTGTTCCATTAAAAAAAAATAAGTTTATATTTTTTCATAAATTTGCGACGCTCATTTGTTTTATATAGTAACAGATCCTAGCGGTTCAGAAAAAACCCGACAACTTTCATTTAAGTAATTTTTTTCTAACTTGAAAAATATAGGCTCTAGGGGTGGGTCAAAATATACGGGAACACCCTGTACGATTTCACTTTGTAAATAAATATTTGTGAATAGGAAAATATTATCTTTTATTTAACCATCAACTAGTTCAGGTTTCTGGCGCTCTAACGAACCATTTTGGTTATAAATTCTCCCTTTTTCACTATGTACAACAATTATAACAGCCTGTGTACCCATAATGTGACATCCATAATGATAAATCATTTAAAATTCTTGTATTATTAGGTATTTCCTATAACTGCATACATTTGGAAATTCAGTAATATTCCCGTTTCTGCTACATACTTTTTGAATTGGTTATATGGGGATAAGTACTAGTGCCCCTATAGCGTGGTGCAGCCAAAGTTGAATTTAGATATAAAAGGTGTTCAACTTATAATCGCCATTTTTTGTTATTTTGTAAAGAAGATTTTGTCTAGTTTCCGTTACGACGTTTTAAGTGCATTATTTCATCCATTCGTTCGCGGGAGCCCCTGTAAACGTACCACTATAAAGAATATTGCCCTACTATCTGCAACCACCTATACAAGCTGATGCATAATAAATCGCCTACCTAGGTAGGGCATAAAAAGGTATGTGCCGGATGCAAAAGTGTAATTTCACTCATCAATTGAAGGTATGTATTATTAGAACCCTTGCATTGTTGTAAACACTGTTGGATATAAATCACAGACAATCTTCATTTTATTCCGATTTTGTGATCGATTAGCGTAACGGTGCTAACTTCATGTACTATCAGTCTTTATTTTCTTCTAGTCTAGTATCAGTAGTAAATGTTTGGAAGAATTGACAGTTGACACTCGAGCTTGATTTTTCATTTATATCTAGTTTTCAAGTTTTTTTACCTAATTTAACGCCCAGAAAACGGAAATCTCCCATATTGTGCGAAAAATCTATAAGTAGTACCCGCGACAAGAAATCGTGGCACTTCCCTATCGAACACTGGTGAAGGAGTCACGTCTGGTGAAATTTGTCTCGGAAATTTCTATGTGAAAATCTCCTTTCAAGCCTAATTTCCCACTTTATGGTCGGCTTAAGTGGTTTTGTATAGTGTGTGCGTTTGTTTTCGCTGCGCTAATTTAGGTTTTCTTTTTTTACATGTGTATTGCGAGCACGTGGCTTAAAGTATGGGAGTGGACGAATTCCACGCATTTTCCGAGTTGATGACTTTTTGAAGCTACTCTCATCTAGGCCTGTTCACCCCTTTTCTCTGTTGGCTTCACGTTGTGAGCTGTGGCCATAATTTGGTTATAAATTTGTTTATTAGCACAAACGTATTGAAACGAACACAGTTAGACGTGAGCTTAACCTCGGTTCCTTTTTTTTTGGTTATCTAGCCTTCGGGGCTGTTTATTTTTGTCTTTTGTTTCGAGATCGAACGGGAAGTTGACAATCGTTCTGTATTTTGTTAATGTTACCTTTTATCTTGTGAATATTGTACAGTAAATTTATAAGTCAGGTTAAGTCAAGATAATTGATCGCTTTTGGTTATTAATTTTTAATCTATGGTCAGGGTTCATGACTCATTAAATCAAAGTTACATGCTTTAATCCATCTTTGCGTTATTTTAAGGTTAAGGTTTGTCAATTTGGATTGCAAAATCTGTAAAAGTTTATTTGTTTTCAAAATCTTTTTACATTTAAGAAATTTAACTATCCATTGTAAACGCGTCGAAGTTTCGACTGCAGTTTTTCGGAGACCGTTCGTTGTGTTTTCTTTTACATGCACTCTAGTACTTGAGCGGAGCACCATTGGAATACGGACATACACACCATCCTACCACACAAGTCTGACAGTGGTCGCACATCGTCTAGCGAGTCTAGCCATGGCCATAACTACAACTACTACAACGCTAAGAAGCTTTGGAACAACGGTGGCGAATCACCAGTGTCCACGACCCAGAAAAATGCTCAAGTGAACTTTTCGTGCTAGTAGTGTTTTCGTATCAAGCTCATGAACCTCTGTGATTTTGTATTTTTAAGATTGAACATTTTTCACAGTGTTTTTTTTTTTCAACTTTTCAACAGTAACAAATTCTAAATTGTAAATAATAAAGTTTAACTGGTTAGTTTACTTCACTTTATTGTAACAAATTATTACTTCACTTTAGTCTAACGAATTACAACTTGTAAATAAATTGTAAATAGGAAAATGTATTTTTTTATTTAACCATCAAATAGTTCAAGATTCTGGCGCTCAAATATAACCATTTTGGTTATAATTTGGAAGAGGCCATAACGGAACGACCACATTTTGATTATGGGAGACGATTCTAGTGTTCAATGTCTACAATTTACTATACCTGCTTATCAGCATTATGTTGATATTTTTTATAATTTTGTTTTTCATCGATTCATAGGCCCCAAACATAGTCTCATACGTTTTCCTTATTTTGCATCTTTATATATTCTGCTGCAACTTTTTTTAAATTGTACAAAATGTGTAGGTAAAACAAAACATACTTACATACAAAATTGCTTTCTCCATGGCAAACTAGATAATAACTAGCATCAGAAATAAAACAACATAGGCAAAAATTCATAAAAAAGATTTCTTCTAGCAATTCTACGGTATACGATTACAAAAACATGCTACATTTGACTGCTGATGAAAAAATTCAATTAAGACTTCTTTGTTATTTTCTGGGAGCTCGTCAAGTGCATTTTAGATATCCTCTCGCGCACTATTTAATGATCCATTAAAAAAGAAAGGCCCTATCACCCTTTAGCTGGTCATTCCACAGAATATATTTATTTTATGTGACAAAATGTGACAAAATCGCTAAATGGTTTTTGTAAAAATCGGGGGTATAAAAAAATCGCAGCAGGCCGTGGATTTGCATTTTGAAAATAGTAGAAAGGTCAAAAGAAGCGACTTTTGAAGACCTTATTTCCAAAAATAAAGTTTTTATTGATTTGCATATCTATAAGTTTGAAAGTAGATACCCTGTATAAAGCTTTTTTCTCTATCTGCAAAAATTTGAGAAATAGAGAGGTGGGAGTTTTCAAGTGAATATTCTGTACGTATATCCAATAAATTTAATTTAGAAAAACTATTGCAGTAAAATGATACATGCAGTGTGTTTCCCTTTGAGTCGAGTCAATTCGGTATTTTTCAAAAGATGGAAGATGGACCGATTTTCAAAAAACTTTTTTTTTACTATAGCACTCGAAGAGCTCTACATTTGGGAATATAATTATCTTTATCTTTCTAAAAATACGGAGTTGTCCCCACTCAAAGTGAAACACACCGTATACAATTGAACGAAACAGTCAAATAAAACAGACACACAAAATTGGTTCCATAAGGCATGTCCGTACACATACACGTGATCTCCTGATAAAACGTGACAAATTCCCTAAATCCTCAATCTATTTTCGGGGACATAAAACGCACAACCCTTAAACGCTACATGACTTATTATATTTATAGATACCTACCTTCCTGTAGATGATGGGTAATTGAGTGTAAAATAATATCACCCCCTTAAGTAATTAATTTTTGAGGTTAGAGAAAAGTTTTATACAAAAACTCTTCTGAAGTTTTCTACGGCTGTATAAAACTTTCTACGGGGTGTTCCAGGGAACTGTGGCATACCATGCATGTGTTTTTAATCATAGAACATCGTATAATATTTCGGATTTTTGAAATCTAATAATTATTCTTCCGATTCCACCGATACCTATACATAGTGATTCGTTAGGGATGGGAAATCCCGAAACCGAAGATAGGGGGGATCAAAATATGACGATCGAGGCCTTAGACAGCTGTATATAACTGTTGAAGATTGAGACCAATCTGGCTTATGGAATTCAGGTTTTTTTTAAGAAACACACGGCGTTAAAGTTCTTTTTTTACTACTAACCTGAGAAATGACCATTATTTACCTCATTCCTCTAATGAGAAGTAATATTTCTCTACCTAGGTAAATAATGATAATAAAAAATACCTAGGTAAATAATGAAACATTTTCTATATAACCTTTAAAAATTATTTTCATTTTGTCAGCTTGACAACTGAACTCCCAGGCTAAATCTATTCAAATATGTAAAATATGGCAATATTCAAATAGTAGTAAAAAAAATTCTATATCTTACACTTCGGTTGAGAAGGCCATTATTTACCTCGCATATTATATCCTTCGGCGCTACGCGCGGTAAATAATGGCTCACTTCTCAACCTAAGTGTATAATATACTATTTTTAAAATTGGAATTTGAAAATTAACTGAACATATCAGTTTCTTTACATATCTAACTGAAGGCGTCACTTGAGCTACTTTTGGATCGTGCTTTTACTCATTACTTTTTTGGTGTTATCTTTTTGGTCTTGCTAGATTATAATTTTAGTGCATCTTTTCATTCTGCAATAAAAGAATCAATTTTAAGCTGGGGAGTCTCCTCGTCTGGTTAGAATCCCATTTTATTTATTTAAATATGAATTAAATTATGAAATGCAGCAAGTCCCTTTTTTAAAAGCCTAGGTATTACAATTCTAAAAGCAGTCGATAACAAAGCTAGATTAAGACTAAACTAAAAAGTATAACATTATGGGATACAAAGAAAAACATGTAAAGTAAGGTGATAAAACAAGACGCCGAGTCCGCTGGAGTCGCTCGCATTTATAACAGTTAAGCATTAAAGGGTTATACAGGGTGTTTCTAATGGTGCCAACGTAATATGACAGATAGAAAATGTCATTTTGAACAAAAAGTTTCCTATAAACATGGGTCCTAGAAGGAAGCTCCCCCTGGAAGATCGATTTTTCTTTCTTGGAGTTCTATTTTTGCTCTCGGCGATTCTTCTTTCTTCTGTTTTAAATTTTTAAATTTCCAATAGTTTAAATATATAGTAGCAATAAACAGGATAATATACAGCAGGATCGTCCATAAACTTGGAGCGTAATAATCTTCTAACTCGGGATCAATCGTTGGGATTATTGGTTGCATCGGGATTTCTTTAAAGTTGAGTGTTTCTAGTTCAATTTGGAATTCTGGGCGTTGCGACTTTTTAAATTTTAAACTTATAGGGTCCATTACTATAATGGTTGTCCAAAACTAACATCTTCAAATTTAAGCAATTGGTTTCTAAATATTATTTTACAATCGTTGTTTTGTTAAATTAAGAAAATACCATTCAGGGGTTTGACTTTTACATTGAAATTATAAATTTTCGGTATTCGGGAAAACGGCTTCATATCGATTGATTTGTGGAACGATTTCTGTGTGATTATGTAGAATAATATGTAGTTTGTTGAGACGGCACTGACTTGAGTATTCATTTAGCAAAATTTCCTTTTCACGCGACGCATTAAATTTGTTTTTGAGTTTATTGGAACTGGTATATCTTGCCTTGTGTATGTACAAATGTAATTTAGAAGTTTAATTGAAGTATCAGATTGTGGTTTTAAAAGGTATTAACATTAGATACAGTAAAAATTCTGATTTGTACTTAGAAGGAATTGGAAGCATTTGGTAAAGATTGTACTCAGTTTCAAAATCAATAGGAATAGAAAGTAAATAAATTATTTGATTTTTATCGATTTTGCAGTTTAATTTTACTATAGATTGAAAGTCATATACAGTGTGTCCCACTTAAGGACTGACCACCCCTGTAAAACTTTAATTTATAGCTCGATTTTGATAAACTTTTATTTGTTGGCATCATTGTAAATGGCATCAAACACATAATTCAGGTGCCTCGTGCGTTAAAGTCATGGCCCACTGAGACGGTGTTTTAGTGCTGAAATTTCGAGAAGTACTATTAGGGATTTTTTTAGAGGAAAATTAATGCCAGATTCTTATTCAGCATTATTCGAAACCCAAACGTACCAATTTGCATTGCCGTAGCTCTACAGGGAGTTTCAAAATTTTTATTCCTACACTTAAGGGATGACCACCCCCGTAAAATAAAAAAAAAAAATAATAGCTCGATTTTCATAAACTTTTTTTTGTTAGGTAGAGCTTTAAAAATGGCATTAAATGCATAATTCAGGTGCCTCGTGCGTTAAATTCATGGCCTACTGAGACGGCGTTTTTGTGCTGAAATTTCGAGAAGTAGGTACTATTACGGATTGTTTGGAGGAAAATTAATGCCAGATTCTTATTGAGCATTGTTCGAAATCCAAACGTACCAATTTGCTTTGCTGTAGCTCTACAGGGAGTTTCAAAATTTTTATTGCCACACTTAAGGGCTGACCATCCTCGTAAAATTTTTATTTATAGCTTGATTTTCATAAACTTTTTTGTTGGGTAGAGCTTTAAAAATGGCATTAAATGCATAATTCAGGTGCCTCGCGCGTTAAATTCATGGCCCACTGAGACGGTGTTTTAGTGCTGAAATTTCGAGAAGTAACTATTAGGGATTTTTCAGAGGAAAATTAATGCCGGTTTCTTGTTCAGCGTTGTTGGAAATCCAAACGTACCAATTTGCATTACCGTAGCTCTACAGTATGTTCCAAAAAAATTAAATGGAAAAGTAAGGCCGGATTCTTAGGTATATGCAGTGAGAGGTTCCAAACAAAAACGTACTAATTTGTAATTAATTTTCTTAAGAGGGGGTTGCCGACAGCGAAAGTGACGTTAGATTTCGTATTTTTTAAGTTGTATAGCATAAAATCTAATAACTATTTTACATGGCAAAAATTTAGTACGAACATCTCTGTCTTCATTTTGATCATAAGATCTTGCACTGGAATTATTATTTTTCCCAAGGTTTTCATAACCTATAAAACAAAACACTGCTTGTAATATCTTATGATTAAAATGAAGACAGAGATGTTTGTACTAAATTTTTGCCAGGTAAAATGTTATTAGATTGTATGTTATAGGTACAACTTAAAAAAATACGAAATCTAACGTCACTTTCGCTGTCGGCAACCCCCTCTTAATTTCTGGTAAGTTGATCACTAAAATATTCATGAGGAATATTCTTCTTTCAAAAATTTATTAGCGAATAAAATTTTTATTTAATTTAATATCATCAAATACATGAATAAACAACATAACATAACATAAACTCAAATTTCAGTCATTTCAATTAGTCCTCCATTTTCCAATGCAAATTGTTACGTTTGGGTTTCCAACAACGTTGAATAAAAATCTAGCATTAATTTTTCTCTAAAAAAGTCCCTAATAGTACTTAGTAGAGATACTAAGAGAGCACCAGACCAAACTTGTAGAAACCTGTCTGGTCTGGTACTCTCCTAGGTTTTGACCGTCTCCCTACTCTCTGCCCACTCCTATTAAAACAGCTAAATAGGAGGGGTTCAACTAAGATCTCATCAGACACGCAGATCATTTACAACATGTCCTTCTTAAATAGTTTAAACAATTTGCTGGTGAAAAATCTGGTGAATGTTCGAGATTTGGAAGTAAATAAAAAATTTGAGATCCAGTGTTTTAAGAGAATAAATACCAAGTTTGGGGAAAAGGTAGTGGCGGAATTTGCCGACTTCAAGACTATCCTGCCTCAGCGTTTTACGGAGCAATTAACTCGAGAGCGAATTGACGAATTGAATGGTGACAAAAGGTATTTTTTAACAAGCTTGGGGCCCGTCGGCAAGACTACAAATATTATATTTTCTGAAGCATGAGCGAGAGACTGCGGCGATATATGGAGGCACTCGAAGAGCTGAGACGCTTGATTATTATGTATGAACTAACTAAAAAGTTTAGAAATGTAAGAGGGTGTGATTGAATAAACTTGTGTCAATCCAATGCCGGTTGTTAGGCAATTTTGCTTCAATTATGTCCGGACACAATTATTCTGACAATTTAAACAGCAAAACATAAAAAATTTACTAGTGAATTATCCAGTGCGAAAATATTCTACATAATATCCAATTGGGCAATTGCTCAAGTCGGTCCTCCAAATTTCTCGAATATGCGTTTTTCCAAAATATTGTCTGTGTTTTTTACTTCGGATTTGAGGAGTATATCGATTGGTTTGATGCTGAGGGGTGATAGGTTCGACCAACAGAGAAGTAAAAAAATTGAGAGTTTTAAGAGGATAAATATTAACACGTTGACTGCCATGTGTATATATATTATGCACAGATTGGTCTGGTGCTGCGGGTCGATCAACAGCGAAGTAAAAAATTCGAGAGTCTGAAGAGGATAGTGGTTGTCGAATTTGCATGAAAAAAATTTGTGAAAATTATGTGTTTTTTACTACCCAATAATGGCTTTCAGGCTGCGGCCATGGAGGCAATGTCTGAGAAGCATGATTATGAGCGAAATAAAAAGTTTAAATTATGAAAATATTTATTAATAATAGTTAAAATAGTCCTCAAGTTGTGTGAATTTCAGATGATAGAACTTGTCAGGAAAAAATCAATACTACGGCAGAGCGCCCATAATCGGCCGCCGTAGGGCTCCGCATCATAAACCCTCTAAAGGGGCCATTTACCGCAAAGGATTGCTTCAAGAATTTTGTCTGAAGTTTTAAACGTGGGAATATGTCGCGTATTTAGTTTTTCTACATAGATGATTTTAATTTGGTCTGTACCATGATTGTTTAAATCTAAAAAATAACTTGTTTATTATTTATGAGTAGCACCGTGATTAAATCTGAAAAATAACTTTATATAGCTAACGCCCTCTGGGTGCCAGCGTCTGCTTTACTGGTCGAGAAATTTTAACCGTTACTAATGGCGGGGTGGATTTCTATTGAAACAGCTTGGAGACTATTCGAGCGCCGGTATTTTGTATTCTTTTTCTTCCTCGGTCCGCCAGATGGGTCTATTGTGCAACTTCCCGACACGAGCTTGTTTGAAATAGATAAGTTCTTGTCCTGGACCTCTCAACGGTCGAGCTGGGGTTCAAAAGGTACAGTACTATTAGATATTAGTCAGTTATCAAAGAACCCCAATCAGCTTCCCGCCCCTTCTCCGACAAAATTCCGTCCGATCTGTACAGTTCCGGAAGGAATGGTCTGTCGGTTGGGGAACCGCCACCCTTTTTTGGGTGGCGGTGGTGATTAATAAAACCTCGAACCCCCCGCGCGAGGCTCGGCAATAATGTATCCGCTAGATCCAGCTCTATGTTAAAAATGTTCGATCTAATGAAGTAAACATTTTTGCAGTCCTATTGGACTATAAGTATATCCTGACTCGAAATATAACAGTCACATTCAAACAGGATTATGCAATAACTTTTTTCAAGTATATCAGGTATATCATCCGGTATATTGTCCGGCTGCGGCACGTGCCAAGCAGAGGATATTACCTAGACCCATAGACCTTACTCTCCCTTCAAGATTTATGACTTGGCAATTATAGCTTCTTCGGTACAATAAGGTACGTGATAAATATTCTTGGCGATAAAAGCCTTAACACGTTGAGTGTCGAACTTGCCCAACGCGCCATGTGCATATTCAGGCAGCGCTTTATGTCAGGCTGCGTAATGTGCATATGTACCGTGCAGGAATCTGTTGGTGCGGCATGGAATTAACACCATCTTAGTTGGTGATATCTTACTATTTTGATTTTTGTTAGATATTAGCTGTGGTAATATAAATAACTAAATACAGGGAAATAAATGAACTGCGGTGGTGGTTAAAAAAGCACGAACCCCCCGCGCGAGGCTCGGCAATAATGTATCCGCTAGATCCAGCTCTATGTTAAAAATGTTCGATCTAATGAAGTAAACATTTTTGCAGTCCTATTGGACTATAAGTATATCCTGACTCGAAATATAACAGTCACATTCAAACAGGATTATGCAATAACTTTTTTCAAGTATATCAGGTATATCATCTGGTATATTGTCCGGCTGCGGCACGTGCCAAGCAGAGGATATTACCTAGACCCATAGACCTTACTCTCCCTTCAAGATTTATGACTTGGCAATTATAGCTTCTTCGGTACAATAAGGTACGTGATAAATATTCTTGGCGATAAAAACCTTAACACGTTGAGTGTCGAACTTGCCCAACGCGCCATGTGCATATTCAGGCAGCGCTTTATGTCAGGCCGCGTAATGTGCATATGTACCGTGCAGGAATCTGTTGGTGCGGCATGGAATTAACACCATCTTAGTTGGTGATATCTTACTATTTTTATTTTTGTTAGATATTAGCTGTGGTAATACAAATAACTAAATACAGGGAAATAAATGAACTGCGGTGGTGGTTAAAAAAGCACGAACCCCTCGCGCGAGGCTCGTCAATAATGTATCTGCTAGATCCAGCTCTATATTAAAAATGTTCGATCTTATTATTTTGTCAGTTTAGAAATCCTACTCTCCATTCAATATTAAAAACTTGATTTTCAAACAAATTATAAAAGGAGCGTGCACGCTTAGATTCCCTGACTTAGAATAAAATTTAAAAGATTTGTTATACAATTTCGAATCTGACTCTGAACTTAATCTACTTGAAGTATTTTTTCAAAATATGAAGATAGTCAAATTCTAAACAAGTAAGTGATCATCACATGTTTGAATACACAATGTATTATTTCAAATGTTGGATCTAATATAATAAAGTAAAAATTTTGACAGTTTACCTAATAGCACAGAATAAATAGCTTTGCAACAGAAGCCTCCTTACGGACATGTATCAAAAATAAGCGAGTCTCCATTTCAATTTACAGAAAGACAAACAGTATATTAATCATAAATTTGGTTCTAATACAATCTCTTTGCTATGTAGATTAACGTAAACTCGAATAAAATGCAAATTATTCATGACTTTAGAAGATATTTCGCTAAAAAGCGAGTCTCCTTTTGACACATGTCGCTAAGAAATTGTCTGTATTACTCGTTAGTCTGTGCTAATAGGACCTCCCAACTCGATAATCCAGCTATAAAAGTCGCATTCAGGATTATGCTTTTTCAATATCCAAGTATATCATCGCGGCACGTGCCGCGGAGGGTATTAGACCTATAGACCTGTAATTATTATTCTCACTTCAAGATTTATGACTTAGCAATTATAGCTTCTTCGGTACAATAAGGTATAATAACGTATTCGAAGTTCTCAGATTGTAGCACCGTGTATGTTTAACATTAATAGGAAACTTAGCATAATAAAATACAGTAAAATTTTTTAATTATTTATTAATAAAAAATATTCTTATTCTAATTTTGTCTCATATACAAGAGGATTGAAGCAAACTTTAATTTTAGAATCTATGCAATTTGAGTTCGATGTTGTCGATATTTATAATCGAATTTAAATAATTACAACCTATTAAGTCTCACACATCACAAGTTTTACACAATTTGTATGCAAAACCTTGTATGAATGTATGCAAAACCTTGAAAGTCGCAAAAATTGGACGCAACTCGCAAGCAACGCAAGATGTATGCAAATCCTTGAGAGACGCAAAAATTGGACTCGCAAGCTGTATATATAGTACGCAATTAAAAGACATTTGACCTACCTTGAAAGCTAATGGACATTTTTTCGACTTTTAAGTGTTAACTACTATAGTTACTTTTCGAAAGAGAGAGTACCTGCGAGCTGTTTCAACAAACTGAGCGGTATAATACATGTAAAAAATTATAAGTTAAAGTTTAAGCTTAGGAATCATTCATAATATAGCAATTTTCCGATTATGAATTCATACTTCTAAAAACATCTTAGTTTGAGGAAACAGTCGCGTATAAACATAATAAGTACCACATACCCACCAAATATTTCACCAAAATTATCATATTTTCTCACCTGTTGTGTGGAGAAATAAACAAAACATCATAGCCTCAAGGGAGCCGAAGACCCTGTGTAATTTCTGAAACTAAGTATCCAGTTGTGCCATCAAAGTTTTCTTCTTCTTAAAATAAGCTACGTTTTTGCTAAATTTGTTTTTTATATTATGCCGATTTGCAGCATCTGACACATCTTTACGTTTTAGGACGCAAAATCGCGGTACTAAAAAATCATCCTGTATAGAAAAGTTGATCGGTTAAAGTTACAAAAACAGATTCTAAAAACAATAATATGAATGTTACACATCCAGATCCTGACGTTTCACTATGCATTAGTTATCATATTTACCACGAATTGCTCTTTCCCGTATACAGATTTCTGTTAATAGTTCCCAAATTATACTTATGTTTTTCTCTAGAAAGATCTATTGTCTATGCATTTTATCTCAGAATCAATAACCACATTCAGATAGAAGATGGCATTCATTAAGAGATAGTACAGACTATTGTTATTCAGAACAGAAAGAGTGATAGTCGACCATATACAGTACTGTTTCGGGACGGTAATCCCTCATCAGTATGGCTCACCCGACTATCAAGTGGTAGACAAACGTGCCTAGACGATAGATTTACTATATAAGGAATCAATCAATTACCGAAGCACTTAATTAATCATGGAGTATTATAATGATAGCACACCCGAAGGTTTTTTTATTTATATATTGTTATTCAGTTCGGATAGTTTCTACTTGTGTGCCATTCGACGAGCCCAGTGTATAAATCCAATATACTTTTTTAAGTACAGGACCAACCGCCGGAGCGGCCTCCCGCGGTGCCCGGGTTTAAACAAAAATTGTAACGAGTTTCTATAGTCTACTTAATAATAATAATAAACGACTTACTAGATTAGGGGATGAGATTTAGCATGATGCTACTCTTACGTCTAACCCCAATACATGATAATATTAAATTAACTTAAACAGGTATAAAACTATGAAACATTCTTATTAATTAAGTAAAGGTAAATTCGTTATAAATTCAATATGTCTGCATACATAATGATGTAGTGAGAACCAAGAGGTTTGCGCTTTCAAAAGATGTCTTTTAAGTTTTTGTTTGAACATGAATGTGGATCCGCTTATTTTTATTTCATTATTTAGACTGTTGTAGAGAACAACTGAATTATATGTGTCTCTCTTTTACAACATATTATGGAAATTTTGTAAATAATACTTGTAAAATCTTTATTTTTTCATCCTAGCCGTTCGTAAAATCCGGCAAAATTCTAACCATACAGAAGTATTTGTAACCCGCAATAAAACAGGTAAAATGTGAGACCCATCGTAAAATACCTAGAATATATGTTTTATGGTAGAATTAAAAAGGTGCATTTTCGTGAGATTGACCCACTTGTTAAGCACGGTAATTTTCCATCGCTTTCCAAAGCACCACATGTTTTAAACTCATATTTCTTGTCACACGCTGGCGGTACCCTGTATATTACAACTTTTTGAAGTAGGTGAAAGCGGCATTTGCTAATCTAGAACGATCCAATTGCTATTGTAATATTTTTGGACAAAATCTATATACCGACGGCTTTACACTATCAGGTAAAAAGGGGGTATCGCTTCAGACGTATTGACCCCCATAAAACATGCCTAGTTAACAAAAGTAGACATAAGTAGTATAGCTATGCCGGTTCTAGCGCAATTTCCCCATGTATTTCTTATGGGAGCAAAATCCTGCACTTTTTTGACCAAACTTACCCCCTCCACTCCCAAACCACGCCCCCCAGCCAATCGCACCGACTCTGAACCCTGCCGAAGATGTCCGAGTTCGCTGACCTTCGCCCCTGCCGCGACCTTAGACCGCTCGACAGCGAGGGGTGCCGAAGGTGCCCGGCTTTCACCGACCGTTGACCCAGCCGCGACGCCGCGACATGTCACGACTCGCAACTAATAAAAACCCTAAATCATAATTAAGCCATGACGTCCCCCTGTCGACCTTTAGCCGCGGCCATGCATGGATTTTTGCTACCACCTCTGCCTGCGTATTTTTGCGTCCGCGACGCCGAGACATGTCGAGACTCGCAACTAATAAAAACCTAACACCTATAGAAAAAATACCAGCTTGCAATATGTACGTGATGTAATTCCTCGGAAAAAAGTACTTTCTCTTTGTTGGAATAAGCGCCTATGAAACGAGCACGCTGATCTCATCGGTACTGGCGATAAAAAATTTGTAGGAAAAGTGTAATAAAGAATAGATATGAGATACATATGAGTGTATACATTTTCTTAACTACATTACCTAAGGATGTATCAAAAATCCTCATATCTATATTTAGAGACTGCTCAAAAGGAAAGTGGATATTAAATTTGGGGCATAAATTAACCATTTTTAGTTGAGTTTATAACCATCTAGGTAAGTAAATTTCTTTAATTCCGAGAAAGCCAGGCCCTGTTTTAAATTACATGACTAAAATATAATAGGTGCAAACTTCACCAGTTTTTAAAAATATCCCGTCACACGATTATCAAGTTGAAAGACTAGCTGCAAAATCGGATTTTGTACAACGCGTTTCCTGTTTAAAATTTCACCCAGAAAAAAAAAGGTACTAATTCTCACTTATGCCATGTTCACCGTATGATTTTTATACTATTCCGACTTCGAAAACCCAAAGGTATAAGTGTAGCGTGTGGAAAAAGGTGGAATTAAGGGTTTAAAACCCTTAAACGGTCTATATATGGAATAAAATGAGGGCATGCAACATGTTCTTCAATAATGAAAATTAAAACAATGTTCATTTTTGACTGTCCATTATCCTACCAAGAAAAAGCTTATAGCGTCTAAGCGACTATAAAAACGACTCTAAAAACGTCTAAATGACTCTAAAAAACGACTAGACGACTCGTAAAAACGACTAGACGTTTCGAAAAACGACTAGACGATTCGGAAAAAACGACTAAACGACTCTGAAAACGACTAAACGATTCTGGAAAACGACTAGACGATTCTGAAAAACGACTAGACGACTTGAAAAAGCGACATACCATTGAATACCATCGAGTACCATGGAATACCATCGAATACCATGGAATACCATGGAATACCATCAAAGACCATGGAATACTATCGAAAACCACGGAATACCATAAATGGTCTTGGATATCCCTGTGAAAAAATTTGCCTCGGGGAGAGCATAAAAGGAAATTATCCGTGATCGATGCTCTGTGATCGAAAGATCGTCTTTGATAATACAATCACTCTCAGTTAAAGACATGTTTTTGTCACTTGAGATTGAACCTAGGAGTTATGGTATCCAACACACCAATGACGGATTAGTCATGGGACAAATACCAGTAACTGTTGAAGATAACGTATTATGTATTGGAGATCAAAATTACCCTTACACCAGGTCTGTCTCAACTGCTTTGAAGAACAAACCACAAGGTATTAATGAGAGTGACCTAAAAATATACAAACAATTGTTGATTACTAATTTTCGATAGGTTCAACAAATCAGGTTTTAAAAGTATTTGTGTTTAGGTGCCTATGGTTTCATCTGGTATATGTTCCATACAGGATTCGAACCTTAGCCCACATTCCAAAGCCAAACACTCGACATTTAAGTAAAATTCTAGGAAATGCTTGCAGTGTGGTAATAATCTCGACGCGCTGTTGTAGCAGGGCTCCGCTGGCTCCCGCAGGCCTCGCCGGTCTCTGTAGACTCAGCAGGTCCCTTTAATGATGTGTACCGCAGGCTCCGATTAAATTAAAAAAATTACTATTAACACTAAAATACCCGGACAATAACCATCATTCCAATGCCAAAACACCCAACAGTAGTATTTCTGCGAATGCATCGCAGCCGGGCGCAAGGTGGATGACTCACATCCGCTAGCCGGAACTTGTCAGGACAGGTTGACGACCTAAAAACAATTCTCTCTACTTAGATAAAAATAGAATGTCCAATAATTTTTTTTTTCACAAACTTTTATATATAAGCACAGATAACGTAACCATATAAGTATATATTAGAATATTATAAAATATTTAAGCCCCAATATAGTTCGAATTTGAATGGGATATTATGTT
Organism: Pseudeuparius sepicola; assembly: GCA_963920635.1. Classification (NCBI taxonomy): domain Eukaryota; kingdom Metazoa; phylum Arthropoda; class Insecta; order Coleoptera; family Anthribidae; genus Pseudeuparius; species Pseudeuparius sepicola. The sequence continues at coordinate 90,433,007 of OY987299.1, forward strand.
ACATGGGTAATATATCTCAACACTTCGTACACAAACAAAACTCGCTCGTTCTTTACAGTTTTATTACTATGAATTCGGTACCTACTAAAGCGGCAGACTTGGGATGCCGCAGTAGCAAATACAATATGAAGCGCAGCTCTGATGTATACTAAAAATGTTATTATCAAACTTGAGACGCACACATATTTAAAAATATAAATACCGCTGGATGAATGCAAGGCCAATTTACGGAATATAGCAAAACAATTAGATTATGGACGTGGATATTAATTTCTTTAGGTAAAGGTAATAAACATTTGATACTATCGACAGGAGTCTAGAATTCTAGAAGTCTAGAGTCAAGAATTTTGTCTGAAGTTTTAAACGTGGGAATATGTCGCATATTTAGTTTTTCTACATAGATGATTTTAATTTGGTGTGTAGTACCATGATTGTTTAAATCTAAAAAATAACTTATTATTTGTTACATGAGTAGTACCATGATGATTTAAATCTAAAAAATAACTTGTTTATTATTTATGAGTAGCACCGTGATTAAATCTGAAAAATAACTTTATATAGCTAACGCCCTCTGGGTGCCAGCGTCTGCTTTACTGGTCGAGAAATTTTAACCGTTACTAATGGCGGGGTGGATTTCTATTGAAACAGCTTGGAGACTATTCGAGCGCCGGTATTTTGTATTCTTTTTCTTCCTCGGTCCGCCAGATGGGTCTATTGTGCAACTTCCCGACACGAGCTTGTTTGAAATAGATAAGTTCTTGTCCTGGACCTCTCAACGGTCGAGCTGGGGTTCAAAAGGTACAGTACTATTAGATATTAGTCAGTTATCAAAGAACCCCAATCAGCTTCCCGCCCCTTCTCCGACAAAATTCCGTCCGATCTGTACAGTTCCGGAAGGAATGGTCTGTCGGTTGGGGAACCGCCACCCTTTTTTGGGTGGCGGTGGTGATTAATAAAACCTCGAACCCCCCGCGCGAGGCTCGGCAATAATGTATCCGCTAGATCCAGCTCTATGTTAAAAATGTTCGATCTAATGAAGTAAACATTTTTGCAGTCCTATTGGACTATAAGTATATCCTGACTCGAAATATAACAGTCACATTCAAACAGGATTATGCAATAACTTTTTTCAAGTATATCAGGTATATCATCCGGTATATTGTCCGGCTGCGGCACGTGCCAAGCAGAGGATATTACCTAGACCCATAGACCTTACTCTCCCTTCAAGATTTATGACTTGGCAATTATAGCTTCTTCGGTACAATAAGGTACGTGATAAATATTCTTGGCGATAAAAGCCTTAACACGTTGAGTGTCGAACTTGCCCAACGCGCCATGTGCATATTCAGGCAGCGCTTTATGTCAGGCTGCGTAATGTGCATATGTACCGTGCAGGAATCTGTTGGTGCGGCATGGAATTAACACCATCTTAGTTGGTGATATCTTACTATTTTGATTTTTGTTAGATATTAGCTGTGGTAATATAAATAACTAAATACAGGGAAATAAATGAACTGCGGTGGTGGTTAAAAAAGCACGAACCCCCCGCGCGAGGCTCGGCAATAATGTATCCGCTAGATCCAGCTCTATGTTAAAAATGTTCGATCTAATGAAGTAAACATTTTTGCAGTCCTATTGGACTATAAGTATATCCTGACTCGAAATATAACAGTCACATTCAAACAGGATTATGCAATAACTTTTTTCAAGTATATCAGGTATATCATCTGGTATATTGTCCGGCTGCGGCACGTGCCAAGCAGAGGATATTACCTAGACCCATAGACCTTACTCTCCCTTCAAGATTTATGACTTGGCAATTATAGCTTCTTCGGTACAATAAGGTACGTGATAAATATTCTTGGCGATAAAAACCTTAACACGTTGAGTGTCGAACTTGCCCAACGCGCCATGTGCATATTCAGGCAGCGCTTTATGTCAGGCCGCGTAATGTGCATATGTACCGTGCAGGAATCTGTTGGTGCGGCATGGAATTAACACCATCTTAGTTGGTGATATCTTACTATTTTTATTTTTGTTAGATATTAGCTGTGGTAATACAAATAACTAAATACAGGGAAATAAATGAACTGCGGTGGTGGTTAAAAAAGCACGAACCCCTCGCGCGAGGCTCGTCAATAATGTATCTGCTAGATCCAGCTCTATATTAAAAATGTTCGATCTTATTATTTTGTCAGTTTAGAAATCCTACTCTCCATTCAATATTAAAAACTTGATTTTCAAACAAATTATAAAAGGAGCGTGCACGCTTAGATTCCCTGACTTAGAATAAAATTTAAAAGATTTGTTATACAATTTCGAATCTGACTCTGAACTTAATCTACTTGAAGTATTTTTTCAAAATATGAAGATAGTCAAATTCTAAACAAGTAAGTGATCATCACATGTTTGAATACACAATGTATTATTTCAAATGTTGGATCTAATATAATAAAGTAAAAATTTTGACAGTTTACCTAATAGCACAGAATAAATAGCTTTGCAACAGAAGCCTCCTTACGGACATGTATCAAAAATAAGCGAGTCTCCATTTCAATTTACAGAAAGACAAACAGTATATTAATCATAAATTTGGTTCTAATACAATCTCTTTGCTATGTAGATTAACGTAAACTCGAATAAAATGCAAATTATTCATGACTTTAGAAGATATTTCGCTAAAAAGCGAGTCTCCTTTTGACACATGTCGCTAAGAAATTGTCTGTATTACTCGTTAGTCTGTGCTAATAGGACCTCCCAACTCGATAATCCAGCTATAAAAGTCGCATTCAGGATTATGCTTTTTCAATATCCAAGTATATCATCGCGGCACGTGCCGCGGAGGGTATTAGACCTATAGACCTGTAATTATTATTCTCACTTCAAGATTTATGACTTAGCAATTATAGCTTCTTCGGTACAATAAGGTATAATAACGTATTCGAAGTTCTCAGATTGTAGCACCGTGTATGTTTAACATTAATAGGAAACTTAGCATAATAAAATACAGTAAAATTTTTTAATTATTTATTAATAAAAAATATTCTTATTCTAATTTTGTCTCATATACAAGAGGATTGAAGCAAACTTTAATTTTAGAATCTATGCAATTTGAGTTCGATGTTGTCGATATTTATAATCGAATTTAAATAATTACAACCTATTAAGTCTCACACATCACAAGTTTTACACAATTTGTATGCAAAACCTTGTATGAATGTATGCAAAACCTTGAAAGTCGCAAAAATTGGACGCAACTCGCAAGCAACGCAAGATGTATGCAAATCCTTGAGAGACGCAAAAATTGGACTCGCAAGCTGTATATATAGTACGCAATTAAAAGACATTTGACCTACCTTGAAAGCTAATGGACATTTTTTCGACTTTTAAGTGTTAACTACTATAGTTACTTTTCGAAAGAGAGAGTACCTGCGAGCTGTTTCAACAAACTGAGCGGTATAATACATGTAAAAAATTATAAGTTAAAGTTTAAGCTTAGGAATCATTCATAATATAGCAATTTTCCGATTATGAATTCATACTTCTAAAAACATCTTAGTTTGAGGAAACAGTCGCGTATAAACATAATAAGTACCACATACCCACCAAATATTTCACCAAAATTATCATATTTTCTCACCTGTTGTGTGGAGAAATAAACAAAACATCATAGCCTCAAGGGAGCCGAAGACCCTGTGTAATTTCTGAAACTAAGTATCCAGTTGTGCCATCAAAGTTTTCTTCTTCTTAAAATAAGCTACGTTTTTGCTAAATTTGTTTTTTATATTATGCCGATTTGCAGCATCTGACACATCTTTACGTTTTAGGACGCAAAATCGCGGTACTAAAAAATCATCCTGTATAGAAAAGTTGATCGGTTAAAGTTACAAAAACAGATTCTAAAAACAATAATATGAATGTTACACATCCAGATCCTGACGTTTCACTATGCATTAGTTATCATATTTACCACGAATTGCTCTTTCCCGTATACAGATTTCTGTTAATAGTTCCCAAATTATACTTATGTTTTTCTCTAGAAAGATCTATTGTCTATGCATTTTATCTCAGAATCAATAACCACATTCAGATAGAAGATGGCATTCATTAAGAGATAGTACAGACTATTGTTATTCAGAACAGAAAGAGTGATAGTCGACCATATACAGTACTGTTTCGGGACGGTAATCCCTCATCAGTATGGCTCACCCGACTATCAAGTGGTAGACAAACGTGCCTAGACGATAGATTTACTATATAAGGAATCAATCAATTACCGAAGCACTTAATTAATCATGGAGTATTATAATGATAGCACACCCGAAGGTTTTTTTATTTATATATTGTTATTCAGTTCGGATAGTTTCTACTTGTGTGCCATTCGACGAGCCCAGTGTATAAATCCAATATACTTTTTTAAGTACAGGACCAACCGCCGGAGCGGCCTCCCGCGGTGCCCGGGTTTAAACAAAAATTGTAACGAGTTTCTATAGTCTACTTAATAATAATAATAAACGACTTACTAGATTAGGGGATGAGATTTAGCATGATGCTACTCTTACGTCTAACCCCAATACATGATAATATTAAATTAACTTAAACAGGTATAAAACTATGAAACATTCTTATTAATTAAGTAAAGGTAAATTCGTTATAAATTCAATATGTCTGCATACATAATGATGTAGTGAGAACCAAGAGGTTTGCGCTTTCAAAAGATGTCTTTTAAGTTTTTGTTTGAACATGAATGTGGATCCGCTTATTTTTATTTCATTATTTAGACTGTTGTAGAGAACAACTGAATTATATGTGTCTCTCTTTTACAACATATTATGGAAATTTTGTAAATAATACTTGTAAAATCTTTATTTTTTCATCCTAGCCGTTCGTAAAATCCGGCAAAATTCTAACCATACAGAAGTATTTGTAACCCGCAATAAAACAGGTAAAATGTGAGACCCATCGTAAAATACCTAGAATATATGTTTTATGGTAGAATTAAAAAGGTGCATTTTCGTGAGATTGACCCACTTGTTAAGCACGGTAATTTTCCATCGCTTTCCAAAGCACCACATGTTTTAAACTCATATTTCTTGTCACACGCTGGCGGTACCCTGTATATTACAACTTTTTGAAGTAGGTGAAAGCGGCATTTGCTAATCTAGAACGATCCAATTGCTATTGTAATATTTTTGGACAAAATCTATATACCGACGGCTTTACACTATCAGGTAAAAAGGGGGTATCGCTTCAGACGTATTGACCCCCATAAAACATGCCTAGTTAACAAAAGTAGACATAAGTAGTATAGCTATGCCGGTTCTAGCGCAATTTCCCCATGTATTTCTTATGGGAGCAAAATCCTGCACTTTTTTGACCAAACTTACCCCCTCCACTCCCAAACCACGCCCCCCAGCCAATCGCACCGACTCTGAACCCTGCCGAAGATGTCCGAGTTCGCTGACCTTCGCCCCTGCCGCGACCTTAGACCGCTCGACAGCGAGGGGTGCCGAAGGTGCCCGGCTTTCACCGACCGTTGACCCAGCCGCGACGCCGCGACATGTCACGACTCGCAACTAATAAAAACCCTAAATCATAATTAAGCCATGACGTCCCCCTGTCGACCTTTAGCCGCGGCCATGCATGGATTTTTGCTACCACCTCTGCCTGCGTATTTTTGCGTCCGCGACGCCGAGACATGTCGAGACTCGCAACTAATAAAAACCTAACACCTATAGAAAAAATACCAGCTTGCAATATGTACGTGATGTAATTCCTCGGAAAAAAGTACTTTCTCTTTGTTGGAATAAGCGCCTATGAAACGAGCACGCTGATCTCATCGGTACTGGCGATAAAAAATTTGTAGGAAAAGTGTAATAAAGAATAGATATGAGATACATATGAGTGTATACATTTTCTTAACTACATTACCTAAGGATGTATCAAAAATCCTCATATCTATATTTAGAGACTGCTCAAAAGGAAAGTGGATATTAAATTTGGGGCATAAATTAACCATTTTTAGTTGAGTTTATAACCATCTAGGTAAGTAAATTTCTTTAATTCCGAGAAAGCCAGGCCCTGTTTTAAATTACATGACTAAAATATAATAGGTGCAAACTTCACCAGTTTTTAAAAATATCCCGTCACACGATTATCAAGTTGAAAGACTAGCTGCAAAATCGGATTTTGTACAACGCGTTTCCTGTTTAAAATTTCACCCAGAAAAAAAAAGGTACTAATTCTCACTTATGCCATGTTCACCGTATGATTTTTATACTATTCCGACTTCGAAAACCCAAAGGTATAAGTGTAGCGTGTGGAAAAAGGTGGAATTAAGGGTTTAAAACCCTTAAACGGTCTATATATGGAATAAAATGAGGGCATGCAACATGTTCTTCAATAATGAAAATTAAAACAATGTTCATTTTTGACTGTCCATTATCCTACCAAGAAAAAGCTTATAGCGTCTAAGCGACTATAAAAACGACTCTAAAAACGTCTAAATGACTCTAAAAAACGACTAGACGACTCGTAAAAACGACTAGACGTTTCGAAAAACGACTAGACGATTCGGAAAAAACGACTAAACGACTCTGAAAACGACTAAACGATTCTGGAAAACGACTAGACGATTCTGAAAAACGACTAGACGACTTGAAAAAGCGACATACCATTGAATACCATCGAGTACCATGGAATACCATCGAATACCATGGAATACCATGGAATACCATCAAAGACCATGGAATACTATCGAAAACCACGGAATACCATAAATGGTCTTGGATATCCCTGTGAAAAAATTTGCCTCGGGGAGAGCATAAAAGGAAATTATCCGTGATCGATGCTCTGTGATCGAAAGATCGTCTTTGATAATACAATCACTCTCAGTTAAAGACATGTTTTTGTCACTTGAGATTGAACCTAGGAGTTATGGTATCCAACACACCAATGACGGATTAGTCATGGGACAAATACCAGTAACTGTTGAAGATAACGTATTATGTATTGGAGATCAAAATTACCCTTACACCAGGTCTGTCTCAACTGCTTTGAAGAACAAACCACAAGGTATTAATGAGAGTGACCTAAAAATATACAAACAATTGTTGATTACTAATTTTCGATAGGTTCAACAAATCAGGTTTTAAAAGTATTTGTGTTTAGGTGCCTATGGTTTCATCTGGTATATGTTCCATACAGGATTCGAACCTTAGCCCACATTCCAAAGCCAAACACTCGACATTTAAGTAAAATTCTAGGAAATGCTTGCAGTGTGGTAATAATCTCGACGCGCTGTTGTAGCAGGGCTCCGCTGGCTCCCGCAGGCCTCGCCGGTCTCTGTAGACTCAGCAGGTCCCTTTAATGATGTGTACCGCAGGCTCCGATTAAATTAAAAAAATTACTATTAACACTAAAATACCCGGACAATAACCATCATTCCAATGCCAAAACACCCAACAGTAGTATTTCTGCGAATGCATCGCAGCCGGGCGCAAGGTGGATGACTCACATCCGCTAGCCGGAACTTGTCAGGACAGGTTGACGACCTAAAAACAATTCTCTCTACTTAGATAAAAATAGAATGTCCAATAATTTTTTTTTTCACAAACTTTTATATATAAGCACAGATAACGTAACCATATAAGTATATATTAGAATATTATAAAATATTTAAGCCCCAATATAGTTCGAATTTGAATGGGATATTATGTTACATGGGTAATATATCTCAACACTTCGTACACAAACAAAACTCGCTCGTTCTTTACAGTTTTATTACTATGAATTCGGTACCTACTAAAGCGGCAGACTTGGGATGCCGCAGTAGCAAATACAATATGAAGCGCAGCTCTGATGTATACTAAAAATGTTATTATCAAACTTGAGACGCACACATATTTAAAAATATAAATACCGCTGGATGAATGCAAGGCCAATTTACGGAATATAGCAAAACAATTAGATTATGGACGTGGATATTAATTTCTTTAGGTAAAGGTAATAAACATTTGATACTATCGACAGGAGTCTAGGCAAAATAATTGCATCAGTATTCAGCAAATAAAAAAGTTATGGGTACCCGTCACCGATGAAAAAGTATACAAAACTGATAAAATGTTCGTGGGATCTTGTATATTAAAATATTTAATCGCGTATCTAAGTTGTTATTTTATTCATTGCCTATCCCACAAATTTGGATTTTTAGCTCTTGTAATCGCTCGATCACGATTGAAACTACACTCAAAAAACGTTTAAAAAATGCCCACCCCACGTGATCGCTCGACAAAAACAAAACGTGCAAAGTGGCTACTGCTCGAGGTTTGACCTTTGTCCTTAGGGACACGTGTGACCCAGTTGATGTAGAATCTAAAAAAACCCTGTAAATCATACTTCCATAGCATAGAATCTAAAATCCCCCGGTACAGTACGGATGAAAATTTCAAACCAGGCATAATCAACATGTACGTTCAAAGTAAAAAAAACTTGGCAGAGAGGATATTACCTAGACCCATAGACCTTACTCTCCCTTCAAGATTTATGACTTGGCAATTATAGCTTCTTCGGTACAATAAGGTACGTGATAAATATTCTTGGCGATAAAAACCTTAACACGTTGAGTGTCGAACTTGCCCAACGCGCCATGTGCATATTCAGGCAGCGCTTTATGTCAGGCCGCGTAATGTGCATATGTACCGTGCAGGAATCTGTTGGTGCGGCATGGAATTAACACCATCTTAGTTGGTGATATCTTACTATTTTTATTTTTGTTAGATATTAGCTGTGGTAATACAAATAACTAAATACAGGGAAATAAATGAACTGCGGTGGTGGTTAAAAAAGCACGAACCCCTCGCGCGAGGCTCGTCAATAATGTATCTGCTAGATCCAGCTCTATATTAAAAATGTTCGATCTTATTATTTTGTCAGTTTAGAAATCCTACTCTCCATTCAATATTAAAAACTTGATTTTCAAACAAATTATAAAAGGAGCGTGCACGCTTAGATTCCCTGACTTAGAATAAAATTTAAAAGATTTGTTATACAATTTCGAATCTGACTCTGAACTTAATCTACTTGAAGTATTTTTTCAAAATATGAAGATAGTCAAATTCTAAACAAGTAAGTGATCATCACATGTTTGAATACACAATGTATTATTTCAAATGTTGGATCTAATATAATAAAGTAAAAATTTTGACAGTTTACCTAATAGCACAGAATAAATAGCTTTGCAACAGAAGCCTCCTTACGGACATGTATCAAAAATAAGCGAGTCTCCATTTCAATTTACAGAAAGACAAACAGTATATTAATCATAAATTTGGTTCTAATACAATCTCTTTGCTATGTAGATTAACGTAAACTCGAATAAAATGCAAATTATTCATGACTTTAGAAGATATTTCGCTAAAAAGCGAGTCTCCTTTTGACACATGTCGCTAAGAAATTGTCTGTATTACTCGTTAGTCTGTGCTAATAGGACCTCCCAACTCGATAATCCAGCTATAAAAGTCGCATTCAGGATTATGCTTTTTCAATATCCAAGTATATCATCGCGGCACGTGCCGCGGAGGGTATTAGACCTATAGACCTGTAATTATTATTCTCACTTCAAGATTTATGACTTAGCAATTATAGCTTCTTCGGTACAATAAGGTATAATAACGTATTCGAAGTTCTCAGATTGTAGCACCGTGTATGTTTAACATTAATAGGAAACTTAGCATAATAAAATACAGTAAAATTTTTTAATTATTTATTAATAAAAAATATTCTTATTCTAATTTTGTCTCATATACAAGAGGATTGAAGCAAACTTTAATTTTAGAATCTATGCAATTTGAGTTCGATGTTGTCGATATTTATAATCGAATTTAAATAATTACAACCTATTAAGTCTCACACATCACAAGTTTTACACAATTTGTATGCAAAACCTTGTATGAATGTATGCAAAACCTTGAAAGTCGCAAAAATTGGACGCAACTCGCAAGCAACGCAAGATGTATGCAAATCCTTGAGAGACGCAAAAATTGGACTCGCAAGCTGTATATATAGTACGCAATTAAAAGACATTTGACCTACCTTGAAAGCTAATGGACATTTTTTCGACTTTTAAGTGTTAACTACTATAGTTACTTTTCGAAAGAGAGAGTACCTGCGAGCTGTTTCAACAAACTGAGCGGTATAATACATGTAAAAAATTATAAGTTAAAGTTTAAGCTTAGGAATCATTCATAATATAGCAATTTTCCGATTATGAATTCATACTTCTAAAAACATCTTAGTTTGAGGAAACAGTCGCGTATAAACATAATAAGTACCACATACCCACCAAATATTTCACCAAAATTATCATATTTTCTCACCTGTTGTGTGGAGAAATAAACAAAACATCATAGCCTCAAGGGAGCCGAAGACCCTGTGTAATTTCTGAAACTAAGTATCCAGTTGTGCCATCAAAGTTTTCTTCTTCTTAAAATAAGCTACGTTTTTGCTAAATTTGTTTTTTATATTATGCCGATTTGCAGCATCTGACACATCTTTACGTTTTAGGACGCAAAATCGCGGTACTAAAAAATCATCCTGTATAGAAAAGTTGATCGGTTAAAGTTACAAAAACAGATTCTAAAAACAATAATATGAATGTTACACATCCAGATCCTGACGTTTCACTATGCATTAGTTATCATATTTACCACGAATTGCTCTTTCCCGTATACAGATTTCTGTTAATAGTTCCCAAATTATACTTATGTTTTTCTCTAGAAAGATCTATTGTCTATGCATTTTATCTCAGAATCAATAACCACATTCAGATAGAAGATGGCATTCATTAAGAGATAGTACAGACTATTGTTATTCAGAACAGAAAGAGTGATAGTCGACCATATACAGTACTGTTTCGGGACGGTAATCCCTCATCAGTATGGCTCACCCGACTATCAAGTGGTAGACAAACGTGCCTAGACGATAGATTTACTATATAAGGAATCAATCAATTACCGAAGCACTTAATTAATCATGGAGTATTATAATGATAGCACACCCGAAGGTTTTTTTATTTATATATTGTTATTCAGTTCGGATAGTTTCTACTTGTGTGCCATTCGACGAGCCCAGTGTATAAATCCAATATACTTTTTTAAGTACAGGACCAACCGCCGGAGCGGCCTCCCGCGGTGCCCGGGTTTAAACAAAAATTGTAACGAGTTTCTATAGTCTACTTAATAATAATAATAAACGACTTACTAGATTAGGGGATGAGATTTAGCATGATGCTACTCTTACGTCTAACCCCAATACATGATAATATTAAATTAACTTAAACAGGTATAAAACTATGAAACATTCTTATTAATTAAGTAAAGGTAAATTCGTTATAAATTCAATATGTCTGCATACATAATGATGTAGTGAGAACCAAGAGGTTTGCGCTTTCAAAAGATGTCTTTTAAGTTTTTGTTTGAACATGAATGTGGATCCGCTTATTTTTATTTCATTATTTAGACTGTTGTAGAGAACAACTGAATTATATGTGTCTCTCTTTTACAACATATTATGGAAATTTTGTAAATAATACTTGTAAAATCTTTATTTTTTCATCCTAGCCGTTCGTAAAATCCGGCAAAATTCTAACCATACAGAAGTATTTGTAACCCGCAATAAAACAGGTAAAATGTGAGACCCATCGTAAAATACCTAGAATATATGTTTTATGGTAGAATTAAAAAGGTGCATTTTCGTGAGATTGACCCACTTGTTAAGCACGGTAATTTTCCATCGCTTTCCAAAGCACCACATGTTTTAAACTCATATTTCTTGTCACACGCTGGCGGTACCCTGTATATTACAACTTTTTGAAGTAGGTGAAAGCGGCATTTGCTAATCTAGAACGATCCAATTGCTATTGTAATATTTTTGGACAAAATCTATATACCGACGGCTTTACACTATCAGGTAAAAAGGGGGTATCGCTTCAGACGTATTGACCCCCATAAAACATGCCTAGTTAACAAAAGTAGACATAAGTAGTATAGCTATGCCGGTTCTAGCGCAATTTCCCCATGTATTTCTTATGGGAGCAAAATCCTGCACTTTTTTGACCAAACTTACCCCCTCCACTCCCAAACCACGCCCCCCAGCCAATCGCACCGACTCTGAACCCTGCCGAAGATGTCCGAGTTCGCTGACCTTCGCCCCTGCCGCGACCTTAGACCGCTCGACAGCGAGGGGTGCCGAAGGTGCCCGGCTTTCACCGACCGTTGACCCAGCCGCGACGCCGCGACATGTCACGACTCGCAACTAATAAAAACCCTAAATCATAATTAAGCCATGACGTCCCCCTGTCGACCTTTAGCCGCGGCCATGCATGGATTTTTGCTACCACCTCTGCCTGCGTATTTTTGCGTCCGCGACGCCGAGACATGTCGAGACTCGCAACTAATAAAAACCTAACACCTATAGAAAAAATACCAGCTTGCAATATGTACGTGATGTAATTCCTCGGAAAAAAGTACTTTCTCTTTGTTGGAATAAGCGCCTATGAAACGAGCACGCTGATCTCATCGGTACTGGCGATAAAAAATTTGTAGGAAAAGTGTAATAAAGAATAGATATGAGATACATATGAGTGTATACATTTTCTTAACTACATTACCTAAGGATGTATCAAAAATCCTCATATCTATATTTAGAGACTGCTCAAAAGGAAAGTGGATATTAAATTTGGGGCATAAATTAACCATTTTTAGTTGAGTTTATAACCATCTAGGTAAGTAAATTTCTTTAATTCCGAGAAAGCCAGGCCCTGTTTTAAATTACATGACTAAAATATAATAGGTGCAAACTTCACCAGTTTTTAAAAATATCCCGTCACACGATTATCAAGTTGAAAGACTAGCTGCAAAATCGGATTTTGTACAACGCGTTTCCTGTTTAAAATTTCACCCAGAAAAAAAAAGGTACTAATTCTCACTTATGCCATGTTCACCGTATGATTTTTATACTATTCCGACTTCGAAAACCCAAAGGTATAAGTGTAGCGTGTGGAAAAAGGTGGAATTAAGGGTTTAAAACCCTTAAACGGTCTATATATGGAATAAAATGAGGGCATGCAACATGTTCTTCAATAATGAAAATTAAAACAATGTTCATTTTTGACTGTCCATTATCCTACCAAGAAAAAGCTTATAGCGTCTAAGCGACTATAAAAACGACTCTAAAAACGTCTAAATGACTCTAAAAAACGACTAGACGACTCGTAAAAACGACTAGACGTTTCGAAAAACGACTAGACGATTCGGAAAAAACGACTAAACGACTCTGAAAACGACTAAACGATTCTGGAAAACGACTAGACGATTCTGAAAAACGACTAGACGACTTGAAAAAGCGACATACCATTGAATACCATCGAGTACCATGGAATACCATCGAATACCATGGAATACCATGGAATACCATCAAAGACCATGGAATACTATCGAAAACCACGGAATACCATAAATGGTCTTGGATATCCCTGTGAAAAAATTTGCCTCGGGGAGAGCATAAAAGGAAATTATCCGTGATCGATGCTCTGTGATCGAAAGATCGTCTTTGATAATACAATCACTCTCAGTTAAAGACATGTTTTTGTCACTTGAGATTGAACCTAGGAGTTATGGTATCCAACACACCAATGACGGATTAGTCATGGGACAAATACCAGTAACTGTTGAAGATAACGTATTATGTATTGGAGATCAAAATTACCCTTACACCAGGTCTGTCTCAACTGCTTTGAAGAACAAACCACAAGGTATTAATGAGAGTGACCTAAAAATATACAAACAATTGTTGATTACTAATTTTCGATAGGTTCAACAAATCAGGTTTTAAAAGTATTTGTGTTTAGGTGCCTATGGTTTCATCTGGTATATGTTCCATACAGGATTCGAACCTTAGCCCACATTCCAAAGCCAAACACTCGACATTTAAGTAAAATTCTAGGAAATGCTTGCAGTGTGGTAATAATCTCGACGCGCTGTTGTAGCAGGGCTCCGCTGGCTCCCGCAGGCCTCGCCGGTCTCTGTAGACTCAGCAGGTCCCTTTAATGATGTGTACCGCAGGCTCCGATTAAATTAAAAAAATTACTATTAACACTAAAATACCCGGACAATAACCATCATTCCAATGCCAAAACACCCAACAGTAGTATTTCTGCGAATGCATCGCAGCCGGGCGCAAGGTGGATGACTCACATCCGCTAGCCGGAACTTGTCAGGACAGGTTGACGACCTAAAAACAATTCTCTCTACTTAGATAAAAATAGAATGTCCAATAATTTTTTTTTTCACAAACTTTTATATATAAGCACAGATAACGTAACCATATAAGTATATATTAGAATATTATAAAATATTTAAGCCCCAATATAGTTCGAATTTGAATGGGATATTATGTTACATGGGTAATATATCTCAACACTTCGTACACAAACAAAACTCGCTCGTTCTTTACAGTTTTATTACTATGAATTCGGTACCTACTAAAGCGGCAGACTTGGGATGCCGCAGTAGCAAATACAATATGAAGCGCAGCTCTGATGTATACTAAAAATGTTATTATCAAACTTGAGACGCACACATATTTAAAAATATAAATACCGCTGGATGAATGCAAGGCCAATTTACGGAATATAGCAAAACAATTAGATTATGGACGTGGATATTAATTTCTTTAGGTAAAGGTAATAAACATTTGATACTATCGACAGGAGTCTAGGCAAAATAATTGCATCAGTATTCAGCAAATAAAAAAGTTATGGGTACCCGTCACCGATGAAAAAGTATACAAAACTGATAAAATGTTCGTGGGATCTTGTATATTAAAATATTTAATCGCGTATCTAAGTTGTTATTTTATTCATTGCCTATCCCACAAATTTGGATTTTTAGCTCTTGTAATCGCTCGATCACGATTGAAACTACACTCAAAAAACGTTTAAAAAATGCCCACCCCACGTGATCGCTCGACAAAAACAAAACGTGCAAAGTGGCTACTGCTCGAGGTTTGACCTTTGTCCTTAGGGACACGTGTGACCCAGTTGATGTAGAATCTAAAAAAACCCTGTAAATCATACTTCCATAGCATAGAATCTAAAATCCCCCGGTACAGTACGGATGAAAATTTCAAACCAGGCATAATCAACATGTACGTTCAAAGTAAAAAAAACTTGTCGGTCAACTGTTTAACCCCGAAATTTTGTTGATTTCTAGGAATAAAAAGAAATACTGCAATTGTAAGTCCAAAGCTATTTACGCTATCAAATTCGTTTAAAATGCGAATGATAATTTGCCGCATTAAAACCAGGCGTGAAAAATTCAACATACGTCCCTAAGAAGTTGAACCAATTTTACCCTGGAAATACAACATTTTTAATGAATAAAATATCGAACATACAACAATCTAAATATAGTATAAATCATGTTTTTTTTTTGATAATGTAGAAAGCTAAACTGAAAATTGTTGCTAGAGGTTCTAAAAACCGGGGTGCCAAAAATCAACTATTATTAGAAAATACGCTGATGTCATAATATAGCCGTCGATGTCACCGTTAGCGTGTCCTATGGAAAATGCGTTCTGCTTAATAAGGTGTAAAAAAATCCATGACGGGGCTTAGATGAATAAATAAAGTTTGATGTATGTGAAAGTATAGACTAAATTTTCGTATAGCCCGCGTGATCGCTCGAGGTGGCGGTATCCTCTGGACTAGAAAATATCATATCGGCTCAATCTCCAAACATTTTCATTTTGAATTATACGTTTTCATTGATGATAGATCTAGCAAGAAAATTGGACTGGACTCGATATGAGAGACATTAATCTAACTTTCACTAAACTGCACGTACTACTTAGAGGGTTGTAAGCCGTTTTAATAAAAGCACCAGACTTGCTTAAAATTCATGGCTAAACGTTAACATAATGTCATACAAACATGCGGCACGCAAAATATTAAGAATAGATATATGAGCTCAAACATGTTGATCAAAAAATATATTTATTTCTGGCGATTTAGTTTACCAGTTATCATTTAAAAACAAAACCTGGTCCCAATATTCAGTGAAAATAATAATTGAAAACTTTGTACCTTATAAACCACCACTAAATAGCGAGTCGGAAATAAGTAAAAAAATATATATAAATATATTATTTTGATATTATAGCCGAAACTGAATTTATTGGGGTGAAGATGTAAGGAAATATTTTTAGCTAGGAAAAAGTAATGCAATTATCATAGGTACTGGTTGCAGAACCCGTTGTCAGTTTTGCAAGGATTTTTGATACAAATATAATTGCTAACGTTTAATTTGTTTACCCCATTTACGAAAATGATAACAAAATTGGATCAGACAAGATGTTTTTTCGAAGTATAGTTTTTAAACACAGGGTGCCACCACCGGTTTTACGATATAGGTTTAAAAATGCGACGCAAATACATAAAAAAATACCCTAGAGATAAGAAAACAAAATACAACTCACCAAAAGATTCTTGGTGATGTATAAAAAGAAATCAGGTTACATCTAATGCCCCAGACAGTAGAATAAACATCCCCGAGCGATGAGATATAACCAAACATCATTTTTCCAACGGCACAGTCATTTTCACGGGAAAAACAACCAGTAACCGTTCAAATTCCATAGATAGATACAGCCGTAATCCAAAATTTCACTGAACTACGCGTATCTATTATACTGAAGTAGGTACTGATACACTTCCATCTTTCCAAAGAAAAACAAACACGAAACTCAGACTTTTCATATATTACAACGCCTCGATAGAGTCTTTGTGGCCACGACCGAGAATCTACTGAAGCAAGTGCGACGCATAGGACGTGAAAAGTGCCGAGTTGGTTTTATTAAACAATGAAACTTATACCTACGTATATATATAAAATAAATGAGAAATATGCCAGAGATTTGAAACCTAATTGTGTTGCAAGTTTGAGGTCCAAAAAAATATTGGTTTTAATTTTTTAAGGTGAGAAACACATCTAACAGCCAGTTTGGAAATATACAAGGCAAAAAAAGTCGTGATGTGGCTGCACCATTTTATGTTTTATACAGGTTGGATTATTTTAGAATAGTTGTTCAATAGACCGAGACAACATCATAAACGCTTCCCGTTAGAACAGAATCTGATGAAAAGAAAAATTCCATCTGGGTCAAGCTACTAGATAACCAAAATAAAAAATACTGAACGTTATAAAATTTAAAAAATCATATTTTCAACGGATTTTTATCCTCTGAAAATGGCGTAAAATTCAGTTTCACTGGGTCAAGCTAGGTGGTAACTATATAACCAAAATAAAAAAAATACTGAACGTTATAAAATTTAAAAAATCATATTTTCATGGGATTTTTGTCCTCTGAAAATGACGCAAATTCAGTTTCAATAAGTTACTAATTGGGGTAATAGAGGAAAAATCTTAAATAGGAATTCTGAGACAACGAGGCTGAGAGTAAATAAGATACAAAAATCTTGTGCGTTGACTTTGAACTGAATTTAATAATTAGGTTTAATAACGACAATTTTCTCGATTATCTAGAATCAAAAATATTGCAAGTGACAATTCACTATTTTCTCGACATTATGTAAAGCCTTATTATTGCGTCGTAAATTAAAAGATCCAAAAATATTGGCATCGATTGTTTAGTAAATGTGGTTAAAATATGTCTACTTTATCAACAGTTATTTGTAACAGCTTATTATCTTGGAAGCGTAAACTCTTTGAATTTTTTAGACAAAAAGTTGTAGTTTAATAATGGTCAGTTGGATTCCTTTTTGAATCATGTTTGCGTATTACCTACAAGGATTTACAACCTCCAAACATAGAAATCGCTCATTTTAACCCGATTTAATAAAAATTTCACCAAAAACAATACTTTCAGTCATATAATACACTTCTGATTAATAAAAAAGGCACTATAGTAATAATGAGATTTTTAATGGAATTTTTATAGACTGTTTGCCCATTTTGAGAGTCTGTTTGCTATCTTTTGGGGGTATTCCTTGATATTTTAGACGGATAAAAATGAATAACATTGGGTTTCCTAACTAAAATACAAAACGCACTGTTGACTTTACTTCCGTGGATAGTAAGCCTATAATACGTATCGAAAACACAGAAATATTCAGGTTAAGAAAAAAGTAGCCTAATTTACAAGTTTGGGAATCAAAAACTACCTTTTGTCTTTTAATTTTGATGAGAAAATACGTCTAATTCGTAAGTCAAATAAATGGGACATCATGAAAGATATACTAATAATTGAACAAATGCTATCTCAGTTCTATAGGCTATGGGTAGTAATAGTTTTGGGATCAAAAGACAAGCTTTTAAATTTGTTAAGAAAATACGTCTAATGAAATTGAAAGTAGTAACTAGATTTTGGTTAACATTTCGTTAACGCGTTGATGAATGTTTGATGCAAGTGAAAAGTAGATCGAATTTTCCAAAAAACGGTGACTGACCAAACAAGTTATTATAAAAAGTTGCTCAGGAGACCGATGTAACCTAGAAAACGCCTTTCCTTCGAATAGAAAGTGACATAAATAGTTACAAAATGGGACTTAGACGGATATTCGATGCAAGTGAAAAGTAGGCAGAATTTTTGAAAATCGGGACGGACCAAAAATTATTAAGTTGATCGGGAGGTTGAGATAACCTATGAAACGCCTTTCATTCGAATAGAATCTGACAAAAAAAATCCAAGAAAATTTTAGACGACTGTTTGCAAGTGAAAAGTATACAGATTTTTTTCGAAAACCGGCGACTGACAAAAAAAATATACTTATTAGAAAATTTTGCTCGGGAGACCGAGGTAACCTAGAAAACGCCTCTCGTCCGAATATAATCTGAAATAAAATTCCATGATGGGGACTTAGGCGAATGTTTGATGCAAGTGAATAGTATAGACCGAATTCCCGAAAAAAACGCCATTCGTTTGAATATAATAAAAAAATCGAATAAGGAACGGGACTTATTAGACGAATATTTGATGCAAGTGGAAAAGTATAGATAGATTTTTTCGAGTGACTGATAAAAATAGTTAGTCGGAAGGCCCCCAGATAATATTGATATTTTGTTTGAACAAAATCTGAAAAAAAAACTAGACGTGACTTAGACGAATGTTTGCAAGTGAAAAAAACAAAAAAATTATTAGAAAAGTTGACCGGAAGGTTTAACCTAGGAAACGCCTTTCATTCGAATAGAATATGACAAAAAAAATCCGAGACGTGACTTAGACGAATGTTTGCAAGTGGAAAAAAAAAACAAAAAAATTATTAGAAAAGTTGATCGGAAGGTTTAACCTAGGAAACGCCTTTCAATCGAATAGAATATGACAAAAAAATCCGAGACGTGACTTAGACGAATGTTTGCAAGTGAAAAAGAAACAAAAAATTATTAGAAAAGTTGATTGGGAGGCCGAGGTAACCTAGGAAACACCTTTCATTCGAATAGAATGTAACAAAAAAAAATTCCAAGACGTGACTTAGACGAATGTTTGCAAGTGAAAAGCATACAGATTTTTTTTTTCGAAAAACGGCGGCTGACTAAAAATTATTAGAAAAGTTGTTCGGGGCCGTAGTACCTAGGAAACGCCTTTCATTCAAACAAAATGCGACAAAAAAAAATTTAGACATAGATGAATAAGAATGCAAGGACGATTGGAGTGATCTATAACCCTAAACAGAAGGGAGAAAATGCCCCTCAATAAGTCGAAATTTGTGCGTTTTCCATATGATTCAATGAGATTTTTACAAATTATTGGAAACTTAATGACGTGAGAAAAATAAAACGTCCATTGTCTGCTCACATTTTAGGAAATTTATCACAATTTATTCTAATTAATAATACCCTTTGTTTATGGAATCCCTAGTTAGCCAATGTGTCATGAGTAAGTATATGACAGGTCAAATACGTATATAATGTAAAGTAAAAATATAGTTAACAAGGCGTTAACGAGCATTGACAACATGTTAACGAACGAGGTGCTAACAACGCGATAACTTAACTTTGACAACTCGTTAACGAAGCGTTGACGAGTGTGGACCCTCCAAATCTTAGGAGATACATTCGCAACCTTACACCGGATCACGCGTCACAAAGATGCTACCTTAAATTAATGCGTTGACAACTCGTTAATCCCAGGAGATACAATCGCAACTTACACCAGATCAAACTCACTTGCAAACATTCGTCTAAGTCACGTCTCGGATTTTTTTGTCATATTCTATTCGATTGAAAGGCGTTTCCTAGGTTAAACCTTCCGATCAACTTTTCTAATAATTTCTTTGTTTTTTTTTTCCACTTGCAAACATTCGTCTAAGTCACGTCTCGGATTTTTTTTTGTCATATTCTATTCGAATGAAAGGCGTTTCCTAGGTTAAACCTTCCGGTCAACTTTTCTAATAATTTTTTTGTTTTTTTTTTTCACTTGCAAACATTCGTCTAAGTCACGTCTAGTTTTTTTTCAGATTTTGTTCAAACAAAATATCAATATTATCTGGGGGCCTTCCGACTAACTATTTTTATCAGTCACTCGAAAAAATCTATCTATACTTTTCCACTTGCATCAAATATTCGTCTAATAAGTCCCGTTCCTTATTCGATTTTTTTATTATATTCAAACGAATGGCGTTTTTTTCGGGAATTCGGTCTATACTATTCACTTGCATCAAACATTCGCCTAAGTCCCCATCATGGAATTTTATTTCAGATTATATTCGGACGAGAGGCGTTTTCTAGGTTACCTCGGTCTCCCGAGCAAAATTTTCTAATAAGTATATTTTTTTTGTCAGTCGCCGGTTTTCGAAAAAAATCTGTATACTTTTCACTTGCAAACAGTCGTCTAAAATTTTCTTGGATTTTTTTTGTCAGATTCTATTCGAATGAAAGGCGTTTCATAGGTTATCTCAACCTCCCGATCAACTTAATAATTTTTGGTCCGTCCCGATTTTCAAAAATTCTGCCTACTTTTCACTTGCATCGAATATCCGTCTAAGTCCCATTTTGTAACTATTTATGTCACTTTCTATTCGAAGGAAAGGCGTTTTCTAGGTTACATCGGTCTCCTGAGCAACTTTTTATAATAACTTGTTTGGTCAGTCACCGTTTTTTGGAAAATTCGATCTACTTTTCACTTGCATCAAACATTCATCAACGCGTTAACGAAATGTTAACCAAAATCTAGTTACTACTTTCAATTTCATTAGACGTATTTTCTTAACAAATTTAAAAGCTTGTCTTTTGATCCCAAAACTATTACTACCCATAGTACCTTTGTGCCTATAGAACTGAGATAGCATTTGTTCAATTATTAGTATATCTTTCATGATGTCCCATTTATTTGACTTACGAATTAGACGTATTTTCTCATCAAAATTAAAAGACAAAAGGTAGTTTTTGATTCCCAAACTTGTAAATTAGGCTACTTTTTTCTTGACCTGAATATTTCTGTGTTTTCGATACGTATTATAGGCTTACTATCCACGGAAGTAAAGTCAACAGTGCGTTTTGTATTTTAGTTAGGAAACCCAATGTTATTCATTTTTATCCGTCTAAAATATCAAGGAATACCCCCAAAAGATAGCAAACAGACTCTCAAAATGGGCAAACAGTCTATAAAAATTCCATTGAAAATCTCATTATTACTATAGTGCCTTTTTTATTAATCAGAAGTGTATTATATGACTGAAAGTATTGTTTTTGGTGAAATTTTTATTAAATCGGGTTAAAATGAGCGATTTCTATGTTTGGAGGTTGTAAATCCTTGTAGGTAATACGCAAACATGATTCAAAAAGGAATCCAACTGACCATTATTAAACTACAACTCTTTGTCTAAAAAATTCAAAGAGTTTACGCTTCCAAGATAATAAGCTGTTACAAATAACTGTTGATAAAGTAGACATATTTTAACCACATTTACTAAACAATTGATGCCAATATTTTTGGATCTTTTAATTTACGACGCAATAATAAGGCTTTACATAATGTCGAGAAAATAGTGAATTGTCACTTGCAATATTTTTGATTCTAGATAGTCGAGAAAATTGTCGTTATTAAACCTAATTATTAAATTCAGTTCAAAGTCAACGCACAAGATTTTTGTATGTTATTTACTCTCAGCCTCGTTGTCTCAGAATTCCTATTTAAGATTTTTCCTCTATTACCCCAATTAGTAACTTATTGAAACTGAATTTGCGTCATTTTCAGAGGACAAAAATCCCATGAAAATATGATTTTTTTAATTTTATAACGTTCAGTATTTTTTTTATTTTGGTTATATAGTTACCACCTAGCTTGACCTAGTGAAACTGAATTTTACGCCATTTTCAGAGGATAAAAATCCGTTGAAAATATGATTTTTTAAATTTTATAACGTTCAGTATTTTTTATTTTGGTTATCTAGTAGCTTGACCCAGATGGAATTTTTCTTTTCATCAGATTCTGTTCTAACGGGAAGCGTTTATGATGTTGTCTCGGTCTATTGAACAACTATTCTAAAATAATCCAACCTGTATAAAACATAAAATGGGGCAGCCACATCACTACTTTTTTTGCCTTGTATATTTCCAAACTGGCTGTTAGATGTGTTTCTCACCTTAAAAAATTAAAACCAATATTTTTTTGGACCTCAAACTTGCAACACAATTAGGTTTCAAATCTCTGGCATATTTCTCATTTATTTTATATATATACGTAGGTATAAGTTTCATTGTTTAATAAAACCAACTCGGCACTTTTCACGTCCTATGCGTCGCACTTGCTTCAGTAGATTCTCGGTCGTGGCCACAAAGACTATCGAGGCGTTGTAATATATGAAAAGTCTGAGTTTCGTGTTTGTTTTTCTTTGGAAAGATGGAAGTGTATCAGTACCTACTTCAGTATAATAGATACGCGTAGTTCAGTGAAATTTTGGATTACGGCAGTATCTATCTATGGAATTTGAACGGTTACTGGTTGTTTTTCCCGTGAAAATGACTGTGCCGTTGGAAAAATGATGTTTGGTTATATCTCATCGCTCGGGGATGTTTATTCTACTGTCTGGGGCATTAGATGTAACCTGATTTCTTTTTATACATCACCAAGAATCTTTTGGTGAGTTGTATTTTGTTTTCTTATCTCTAGGGTATTTTTTTATGTATTTGCGTCGCATTTTTAAACCTATATCGTAAAACCGGTGGTGGCACCCTGTGTTTAAAAACTATACTTCGAAAAAACATCTTGTCTGATCCAATTTTGTTATCATTTTCGTAAATGGGGTAAACAAATTAAACGTTAGCAATTATATTTGTATCAAAAATCCTTGCAAAACTGACAACGGGTTCTGCAACCAGTACCTATGATAATTGCATTACTTTTTCCTAGCTAAAAATATTTCCTTACATCTTCACCCCAATAAATTCAGTTTCGGCTATAATATCAAAATAATATATTTATATATATTTTTTTACTTATTTCCGACTCGCTATTTAGTGGTGGTTTATAAGGTACAAAGTTTTCAATTATTATTTTCACTGAATATTGGGACCAGGTTTTGTTTTTAAATGATAACTGGTAAACTAAATCGCCAGAAATAAATATATTTTTTGATCAACATGTTTGAGCTCATATATCTATTCTTAATATTTTGCGTGCCGCATGTTTGTATGACATTATGTTAACGTTTAGCCATGAATTTTAAGCAAGTCTGGTGCTTTTATTAAAACGGCTTACAACCCTCTAAGTAGTACGTGCAGTTTAGTGAAAGTTAGATTAATGTCTCTCATATCGAGTCCAGTCCAATTTTCTTGCTAGATCTATCATCAATGAAAACGTATAATTCAAAATGAAAATGTTTGGAGATTGAGCCGATATGATATTTTCTAGTCCAGAGGATACCGCCACCTCGAGCGATCACGCGGGCTATACGAAAATTTAGTCTATACTTTCACATACATCAAACTTTATTTATTCATCTAAGCCCCGTCATGGATTTTTTTACACCTTATTAAGCAGAACGCATTTTCCATAGGACACGCTAACGGTGACATCGACGGCTATATTATGACATCAGCGTATTTTCTAATAATAGTTGATTTTTGGCACCCCGGTTTTTAGAACCTCTAGCAACAATTTTCAGTTTAGCTTTCTACATTATCAAAAAAAAACATGATTTATACTATATTTAGATTGTTGTATGTTCGATATTTTATTCATTAAAAATGTTGTATTTCCAGGGTAAAATTGGTTCAACTTCTTAGGGACGTATGTTGAATTTTTCACGCCTGGTTTTAATGCGGCAAATTATCATTCGCATTTTAAACGAATTTGATAGCGTAAATAGCTTTGGACTTACAATTGCAGTATTTCTTTTTATTCCTAGAAATCAACAAAATTTCGGGGTTAAACAGTTGACCGACAAGTTTTTTTTACTTTGAACGTACATGTTGATTATGCCTGGTTTGAAATTTTCATCCGTACTGTACCGGGGGATTTTAGATTCTATGCTATGGAAGTATGATTTACAGGGTTTTTTTAGATTCTACATCAACTGGGTCACACGTGTCCCTAAGGACAAAGGTCAAACCTCGAGAAGTAGCCACTTTGCACGTTTTGTTTTTGTCGAGCGATCACGTGGGGTGGGCATTTTTTAAACGTTTTTTGAGTGTAGTTTCAATCGTGATCGAGCGATTACAAGAGCTAAAAATCCAAATTTGTGGGATAGGCAATGAATAAAATAACAACTTAGATACGCGATTAAATATTTTAATATACAAGATCCCACGAACATTTTATCAGTTTTGTATACTTTTTCATCGGTGACGGGTACCCATAACTTTTTTATTTGCTGAATACTGATACAATTATTTTGCGTAGACTCCTGTCGATAGTATCAAATGTTTATTACCTTTACCTAAAGAAATTAATATCCATGTCCATAATCTAATTGTTTTGCTATATTCCGTAAATTGGCCTTGCATTCATCCAGCGGTATTTATATTTTTAAATATGTGTGCGTCTCAAGTTTGATAATAACATTTTTAGTATACATCAGAGCTGCGCTTCATATTGTATTTGCTACTGCGGCATCCCAAGTCTGCCGCTTTAGTAGGTACCGAATTCATAGTAATAAAACTGTAAAGAACGAGCGAGTTTTGTTTGTGTACGAAGTGTTGAGATATATTACCCATGTAACATAATATCCCATTCAAATTCGAACTATATTGGGGCTTAAATATTTTATAATATTCTAATATATACTTATATGGTTACGTTATCTGTGCTTATATATAAAAGTTTGTGAAAAAAATCTTATTGGACATTCTATTTTTATCTAAGTAGAGAGAATTGTTTTTAGGTCGTCAACCTGTCCTGACAAGTTCCGGCTAGCGGATGTGAGTCATCCACCTTGCGCCCGGCTGCGATGCATTCGCAGAAATACTACTGTTGGGTGTTTTGGCATTGGAATGATGGTTATTGTCCGGATATTTTAGTGTTAATAGTAATTTTTTTAATTTAATCGGAGCCTGCGGTACACATCATTAAAGGGACCTGCTGAGTCTACAGAGACCGGCGAGGCCTGCGGGAGCCAGCGGAGCCCTGCTACAACAGCGCGTCGAGATTATTACCACACTGCCAAGCATTTCCTAGAATTTTACTTAAATGTCGAGTGTTTGGCTTTGGAATGTGGGCTAAGGTTCGAATCCTGTATGGAACATATACCAGATGAAACCATAGGCACCTAAACACAAATACTTTTAAAACCTGATTTGTTGAACCTATCGAAAATTAGTAATCAACAATTGTTTGTATATTTTTAGGTCACTCTCATTAATACCTTGTGGTTTGTTCTTCAAAGCAGTTGAGACAGACCTGGTGTAAGGGTAATTTTGATCTCCAATACATAATACGTTATCTTCAACAGTTACTGGTATTTGTCCCATGACTAATCCGTCATTGGTGTGTTGGATACCATAACTCCTAGGTTCAATCTCAAGTGACAAAAACATGTCTT
This sequence comes from Pseudeuparius sepicola, assembly GCA_963920635.1. Classification (NCBI taxonomy): domain Eukaryota; kingdom Metazoa; phylum Arthropoda; class Insecta; order Coleoptera; family Anthribidae; genus Pseudeuparius; species Pseudeuparius sepicola. The sequence goes on from OY987299.1 coordinate 90,459,060, forward strand.
TAACTGAGAGTGATTGTATTATCAAAGACGATCTTTCGATCACAGAGCATCGATCACGGATAATTTCCTTTTATGCTCTCCCCGAGGCAAATTTTTTCACAGGGATATCCAAGACCATTTATGGTATTCCGTGGTTTTCGATAGTATTCCATGGTCTTTGATGGTATTCCATGGTATTCCATGGTATTCGATGGTATTCCATGGTACTCGATGGTATTCAATGGTATGTCGCTTTTTCAAGTCGTCTAGTCGTTTTTCAGAATCGTCTAGTCGTTTTCCAGAATCGTTTAGTCGTTTTCAGAGTCGTTTAGTCGTTTTTTCCGAATCGTCTAGTCGTTTTTCGAATCGTCTAGTCGTTTTTACGAGTCGTCTAGTCGTTTTTTAGAGTCGTTTAGACGTTTTTAGAGTCGTTTTTATAGTCGCTTAGACGCTATAAGCTTTTTCTTGGTAGGATAATGGACAGTCAAAAATGAACATTGTTTTAATTTTCATTATTGAAGAACATGTTGCATGCCCTCATTTTATTCCATATATAGACCGTTTAAGGGTTTTAAACCCTTAATTCCACCTTTTTCCACACGCTACACTTATACCTTTGGGTTTTCGAAGTCGGAATAGTATAAAAATCATACGGTGAACATGGCATAAGTGAGAATTAGTACCTTTTTTTTTCTGGGTGAAATTTTAAACAGGAAACGCGTTGTACAAAATCCGATTTTGCAGCTAGTCTTTCAACTTGATAATCGTGTGACGGGATATTTTTAAAAACTGGTGAAGTTTGCACCTATTATATTTTAGTCATGTAATTTAAAACAGGGCCTGGCTTTCTCGGAATTAAAGAAATTTACTTACCTAGATGGTTATAAACTCAACTAAAAATGGTTAATTTATGCCCCAAATTTAATATCCACTTTCCTTTTGAGCAGTCTCTAAATATAGATATGAGGATTTTTGATACATCCTTAGGTAATGTAGTTAAGAAAATGTATACACTCATATGTATCTCATATCTATTCTTTATTACACTTTTCCTACAAATTTTTTATCGCCAGTACCGATGAGATCAGCGTGCTCGTTTCATAGGCGCTTATTCCAACAAAGAGAAAGTACTTTTTTCCGAGGAATTACATCACGTACATATTGCAAGCTGGTATTTTTTCTATAGGTGTTAGGTTTTTATTAGTTGCGAGTCTCGACATGTCTCGGCGTCGCGGACGCAAAAATACGCAGGCAGAGGTGGTAGCAAAAATCCATGCATGGCCGCGGCTAAAGGTCGACAGGGGGACGTCATGGCTTAATTATGATTTAGGGTTTTTATTAGTTGCGAGTCGTGACATGTCGCGGCGTCGCGGCTGGGTCAACGGTCGGTGAAAGCCGGGCACCTTCGGCACCCCTCGCTGTCGAGCGGTCTAAGGTCGCGGCAGGGGCGAAGGTCAGCGAACTCGGACATCTTCGGCAGGGTTCAGAGTCGGTGCGATTGACTGGGGGGCGTGGTTTGGGAGTGGAGGGGGTAAGTTTGGTCAAAAAAGTGCAGGATTTTGCTCCCATAAGAAATACATGGGGAAATTGCGCTAGAACCGGCATAGCTATACTACTGACATATTATCAAAGTCTAGAGAGTGGTCTCTAGACTTTGATATTATTGTCCGTTTTAGAAAGTCACATCCAAACATTTTCCAAAGCAAGCAAACTGTTTAAATATTAAATCATTTAGAATATACTCCAGGCAATTTGTAGATATACAGGAAATGTATCCTTTTTCCCTTAACTCGAGGTGCTTAGGTATAAACCTCAATAACTCTATGCAAAAAACATGTATAATATTTAGTTGCTACATATACAATCTACATTTTGTACTCTAACTCGAGGTAATTATAAGACATATTTTTATTATAAGATAGAAATGAACCCAAAAGAAAAATTTAGAACAAAATTCCTAAAATATAAACTAACCTCAGATGCTTTTAACTGAAAAAATCTTTGCTGTGTAAGACCAGAAGTTGTAACAAACAAAAACAACATACTTATAAAAAATACTCTCAATTCATACAAAACTACTTATTTTTTAACATGTTGACTGCCAAAGCGAATTTCGTGATCGGGTCCGCTGCGCCGAAGTACTCGTAGTTTTATTGAAAATTTTATTTATTTTTACGTTTTGGGAGCAAAATAGTTTAAGACTGAATACAAATTTATACTTATAGTATGCAATAGAAGTGTGCATACAATATATGCACATGGCGCCTGATTAAATCATTTCAAATTTCAAATACACCTTGTAAACAGGTAAAGTACAGCCCTGTCGTCAATACCGTTGACGACCTTCAACGATTGCGCCAAGTCAGAGTGGGCTGTATAGACGTGTGTTTGACGTTTACACGTGACAGTAAAATTGTCGTATTGTTGTCAGTAAAATCGTCGTATTGTTGGTTCTATCGGCAGTTATTAGTTACTAATAACTTATTAGTAGTGGTCATGTCGCTCGCAAGTCAAGAAAAGAAAATAAGAAGGTTAGAAGTACTAATGGAACAATGTTTGAAGGACTGTGACATAAGTGATGAAGAGCCGTTTGCCGCCGACTCTGATGGCGATCCGGAAAATGTGCAAGAAAGTGAAAGTAGTGGTTCAGAGTCAGGGCAACAAGTACCAAGAAAGAAACAGAAAGTTGATATTAGGCAATCCGTTCCTTTAACTTCAAATACAATAAGTAGCAGTAGCTCAGATTCAAGTTCTCTCTCCGATACCGAGGATATTGATGATATACCGAACGTAGCCAGCTGGGGACCCATTGAAAGAAAATTTAAAGATTTTGCATTTGATGTACCTGTCGATATACCTGTAGATATTAAAAAGGAACTTAGAGGTCTTAACGAATTGGATTGTTTCTTAAAAATTGCGACTGAAGAAGTTTTTGAGTTAATGGCGCAACAAACTAATATCTATGCCGAGCAGAAGATTGTCGAGAAAATTGTTGATAACAGTATAGGAAGAAAATCAAGACTCAATAACTGGATACCTACGAATGCAGCTGAAATGAAAATGTTTCTGGGAATAATTATTTGGATGGGACTGGACCGAAAACCTACTTTGAAAGATTACTGGAGTCGATCTGCTCTTTATGCAAATCAAATTTCGAAACAGATACCAAGAAATCGTTTTGAAATACTATTGCAAATGTGGCATTTTTCAAACAATAAAGAATGTCCTCCTGCAGACAGACTTTATAAAATACAACCACTTATCGACGTTATAAATAAAAACATTAAAGTTTGTATGGTTCCTGCAGAAAATGTTTGTATTGATGAAAGCATGGTACCGTTCCGTGATCGAATATATTTCAAACAATATGTGAAAGGAAAGAGGCACAAGTTTAACTTTAAAGTTTTTAAATTGTGCATAAAAGGTGGTTACACATATCATCTAAAAGTTTATTGTGGATTTGAGAAAACAGATGGCATGCCAGTAGCTAATAATGGTGATGAATTAACAGAAGTTCCTGCCAGAGAAGGTATCCCAATGAAGGCAACAGCTATTTGTGCCTATAATTCTGCAAAACCATACATATATGTGGCTGACCAAATGTCTTCATATTCTACTTCATTGCATAGGTCGGTAAAATGGTTTCGTAAGATAGCCGTAGAGGTATTGACAGAAATATCGCTGGTAAATGCTTGGCATTTGTACAAAGTTGTTAATAATTCATCTATGCAGATTACAACTTTTAGAGAAAAACTTTGCATGCTATTATTGGAGAGTTATAAACAACCGATCCCAGAAGAAAACAATACAGATCATAAAATGCAGACATCAGAAAATAGACACCGATGTAAGTTTTGTTATAAAAAGCACACAAAAGACCATGACAGAAAATACGCTATAGCTCACAGTAAGCAAGTTCTCTACGTATGTCCAGCTTGTCCGGGAAGTCCAGCGATTTGTGTGGAATGTTTTTTTACTGTTCACAAGTCAAAATTAAAATAATCTTTTTGTTTGTATACAGTAGGTATATTTCTGTGTCAATCTATGTAGAAAAACATTTTTTGTTACCAGAAAAACCATTTTTTGTTGCCAACATTTTTTACTTTTGCCGAAAACTTGTCGACAGAAAATATAACTTGAAAGGGGAATATTGCAGTACATTTATTTTCCTGTATTTAGTTATTTAAAAGAATAAATACCTTATAGACTGAAATTAAAAGTTGAAAATTTGTAACAAAAACGTAAATGGTAAGATATCACGAGACCAACTAAGATGGTGTTAATCACAAGTCAACAGATTCCCCATAAGAAATGCACGGTATGCACATTACGCGGCCTGACATAAAGCGCTGTGAATATACAAATGGCGTGCAAGTTGTCTGTGCATATATGCACATGACAGTCAACATGTTAAAAAATAGATGGTTTTGTATGAATTGAGAGTATATTTTATAAGTATGTTGTTTGTTACAACTTCTTCTACACAGCAAAGATTTTTTCAGTTAAAAGCATCTGAGGTTAGTTTATATTTTAGGAATTTTGTTCTAAATTTTTCTGTAGGGTTCATTTCTATCTTAATAAAAATAAGTCTCATAATTACCTCGAGTTAGAGTACGAAATGCTGCATATGTAGCAAATATACATGTTTTTTGCATAGAGTTATTGAGGTTTATACCTAAGCACCTCGAGTTAAGGGAAAAAGGATACATGTATATCTACAAATTGCCTGTATATTCTAAATGATTTAATATTTAAACAGCTCGCTTTGGGGATGTTTGGACTTTCTAAAACGGACAATATACTTTTGTGACATGCTTTATGGTGGGCAATACGTCTGAAGGGGTACCCTTCACCTGATAGTGTAAAGCCGTCATAAATTTTGTCCAAAAAATAATACAATAGCAATTGGATCGTTCTAGATTAACGTCGCTTTCACCTGCATCAAAAAGTTGTACCGCCAGCTTGTATGAAACATGTGGTGCTTTGGGAAACGAATAAGTTCAATACACCATAATTTTACCATAAAACATATATTCTAGGTATGACAGGTCTCACATTTTCCCTGCGCATACTGTATGGTTAGTATTTTGCCTTACAAACGCCTAGGATGAAAAAAGATTTTACTATTATTTACAAATTTCCAAGACAAGTAGACTATAGAAACTCGTTTCAATTTTTGTTTAACGCCTGTTTAAGTTTTGAAACGTCAGGATCTGGATGTGTAACATTCATATTATTGTTTTTAGAATCTGTTTTTGTAACTTTAACCGATCAACTTTTCTATACAGGATGATTTTTTAGTACCGCGATTTTGCGTCCTAAAACGTAAAGATGTGTCAGTAGACAGCTAAGTGATGCTGCAAATCGGCACAATATAAAAAACAAATTTAGCAAAAACGTAGCTTATTTTAAGAAGAAGAAAACTTTGATGGCACAACTGGATACTTAGTTTCAGAAATTACACAGGGTCTTCGGCTCCCTTGAGGCTATGATGTTTTGTTTATTTCTCCACACAACAGGTGAGAAAATATGATAATTTTGGTGAAATATTTGGTGGGTATGTGGTACTTATTATGTTTATACGCGACTGTTCCCTCAAACTAAGATGTTTTTGCAAGTATGAATTCATAATCGGAAAATTGCTATATTATGAATGATTCCTAAGCTTAAACTTTAACTTATAATTTTTTACATGTATTATACCGCTCAGTTTGTTGAAACAGCTGGCAGGTACTCTCTCTTTCGAAAAGTAACTATAGTAGTTAACACTTAAAAGTCGAAAAAATGTCCATTAACTTTCAAGGTAGGTCAAATGTCTTTTAATTGCGTACTATATATACAGCTTGCGAGTCCAATTTTTGCGTCTCTCAAGGATTTGCATACATCTTGCGTTGCTTGCGAGTTGCGTCCAATTTTTGCGACTTTCAAGGTTTTGCATACATTCATACAAGGTTTTGCATACAAATTGTGTAAAACTTGTGATGTGTGAGACTTAATAGGTTGTAATTATTTAAATTCGATTATAAATATCGACAACATCGAACTCAAATTGCATAGATTCTAAAATTAAAGTTTGCTTCAATCCTCTTGTATATGAGACAAAATTAGAATAAGAATATTTTTCATTAATAAATAATTAAAAAATTTTACTGTATTTTATTATGCTAAGTTTCCTATTAATGTTAAACATACACGGTGCTACAATCTGAGAACTTCGAATACGTTATTATACCTTATTGTACCGAAGAAGCTATAATTGCTAAGTCATAAATCTTGAAGTGAGAATAATAATTACAGGTCTATAGGTCTAATACCCTCTGCGGCACGTGCCGCGATGATATACTTGGATATTGAAAAAGCATAATCCTGAATGCGACTTTTATAGCTGGATTATCGAGTTGGGAGGTCCTATTAGCACAGACTAACGAGTAATACAGACAATTTCTTAGCGACATGTGTCAAAAGGAGACTCGCTTTTTAGCGAAATATCTTCTAAAGTCATGAATAATTTGCATTTTATTCGATTTTACGTTAATCTACATAGCAAAGAGATTGTATTAGAACCAAATTTATGATTAATATACTGTTTGTCTTTCTGTAAATTGAAATGGAGACTCGCTTATTTTTGATACATGTCCGTAAGGAGGCTTCTGTTGCAAAGCTATTTATTCTGTGCTATTAGGTAAACTGTCAAAATTTTTACTTTATTATATTAGATCCAACATTTGAAATAATACATTGTGTATTCAAACATGTGATGATCACTTGCAAATGTGTTTAGAATTTGACTATCTTCATATTTTGAAAAAATACTTCAAGTAGATTAAGTTCAGCGTCAGATTCGAAATTGTATAACAAATATTTTAAATTTTATTCTAAGTCAGGGAATCTAAGCGTGCACGCTCCTTTTATAATTTGTTTGAAAATCAAGTTTTTAATATTGAATGGAGAGTAGGATTTCTAAACTGACAAAATAATAAGATCGAACATTTTTAATATAGAGCTGGATCTAGCAGATACATTATTGACGAGCCTCGCGCGGGGGGTTCGTGCTTTTTTAACCACCACCGCAGTTCATTTATTTCCCTGTATTTAGTTATTTATATTACCACAGCTAATATCTAACAAAAATCAAAATAGTAAGATATCACCAACTAAGATGGTGTTAATTCCATGCCGCACCAACAGATTCCTGCACGGTACATATGCACATTACGCAGCCTGACATAAAGCGCTGCCTGAATATGCACATGGCGCGTTGGGCAAGTTCGACACTCAACGTGTTAAGGCTTTTATCGCCAAGAATATTTATCACGTACCTTATTGTACCGAAGAAGCTATAATTGCCAAGTCATAAATCTTGAAGGGAGAGTAAGGTCTATGGGTCTAGGTAATATCCTCTGCTTGGCACGTGCCGCAGCCGGACAATATACCGGATGATATACCTGATATACTTGAAAAAAGTTATTGCATAATCCTGTTTGAATGTGACTGTTATATTTCGAGTCAGGATATACTTATAGTCCAATAGGACTGCAAAAATGTTTACTTCATTAGATCGAACATTTTTAACATAGAGCTGGATCTAGCGGATACATTATTGCCGAGCCTCGCGCGGGGGGTTCGAGGTTTTATTAATCACCACCGCCACCCAAAAAAGGGTGGCGGTTCCCCAACCGACAGACCATTCCTTCCGGAACTGTACAGATCGGACGGAATTTTGTCGGAGAAGGGGCGGGAAGCTGATTGGGGTTCTTTGATAACTGACTAATATCTAATAGTACTGTACCTTTTGAACCCCAGCTCGACCGTTGAGAGGTCCAGGACAAGAACTTATCTATTTCAAACAAGCTCGTGTCGGGAAGTTGCACAATAGACCCATCTGGCGGACCGAGGAAGAAAAAGAATACAAAATACCGGCGCTCGAATAGTCTCCAAGCTGTTTCAATAGAAATCCACCCCGCCATTAGTAACGGTTAAAATTTCTCGACCAGTAAAGCAGACGCTGGCACCCAGAGGGCGTTAGCTATATAAAGTTATTTTTCAGATTTAATCACGGTGCTACTCATAAATAATAAACAAGTTATTTTTTAGATTTAAATCATCATGGTACTACTCATGTAACAAATAATAAGTTATTTTTTAGATTTAAACAATCATGGTACTACACACCAAATTAAAATCATCTATGTAGAAAAACTAAATATGCGACATATTCCCACGTTTAAAACTTCAGACAAAATTCTTGAAGCAATCCTTTGCGGTAAATGGCCCCTTTAGAGGGTTTATGATGCGGAGCCCTACGGCGGCCGATTATGGGCGCTCTGCCGTAGTATTGATTTTTTCCTGACAAGTTCTATCATCTGAAATTCACACAACTTGAGGACTATTTTAACTATTATTAACAAATATTTTCATAATTTAAACTTTTTATTTCGCTCATAATCATGCTTCTCAGACATTGCCTCCATGGCCGCAGCCTGAAAGCCATTATTGGGTAGTAAAAAACACATAATTTTCACACAAATTTTTTTCATGCAAATTCGACAACCACTATCCTCTTAAGACTCTCGAATTTTTTACCTGATCGAACCGCAGAACCAGACCCGTGCATAATATACACAAGGCGTGTTAATAGTTATCCTCTTAAAACTCTCGAATTTTTTACTTCGCTGTTGATCGACCCGCAGCACCAGACCAATCTGTGCATAATATATATACACATGGCAGTCAACGTGTTAATATTTATCTTCTTAAAACTCTCGAATTTTTTACTTCTCTGTTGGTCGAACCTCTCACCCCTCAGCATCAAACCAATCGATATACTCCTCAAATCCGAAGTAAAAAACACAGACAATATTTTGTAAAAACGCATATTCGAGAAATTTGGAGGACCGACTTGAGCAATTGCCCAATTGGATATTATGTAGAATATTTTCGCACTGGATAATTCACTAGTCAATTTTTTATGTTTTGCTGTTTAAATTGTCAGAATATTTGTGTCCGGACATAATTGAAGCAAAATTGCCTAACAACCGGCATTGGATTGACACAAGTTTATTCAATCACACCCTCTTAGAGAAATAAAAAACACACAAACAAATAATATTTTTTATTTTTACAATTTTACATTTCTAAACTTTTTAGTTAGTTCATACATAATAATCAAGCGTCTCAGCTCTTCGAGTGCCTCCATATATCGCCGCAGTCTCTCGCTCATGCTTCAGAAAATATAATATTTGTAGTCTTGCCGACGGGCCCCAAGCTTGTTAAAAAATACCTTTTGTCACCATTCAATTCGTCAATTCGCTCTCGAGTTAATTGCTCCGTAAAACGCTGAGGCAGGATAGTCTTGAAGTCGGCAAATTCCGCCACTACCTTTTCCCCAAACTTGGTATTTATTCTCTTAAAACACTGGATCTCGAATTTTTTATTTACTTCCAAATCTCGAACATTCACCAGATTTTTCACCAGCAAATTGTTTAAACTATTTAAGAAGGACATGTTGTAAATGATCTGCGTGTCTGATGAGATCTTAGTTGAACCTCTCCTATTTAGCTGTTTTAATAGGAGTGGGCAGAGAGTGGGGAGACGGTCAAAACCTAGGAGAGTACCAGACCAGACAGGTTTCGACAAGTTTGGTCTGGTGCTCTCTTAGTATCTCTACTGTACTTCTCGAAATTTCAGCACTAAAACTTCGTCTCAGTGGGCCATGAATGTAACGCACGAGGCACCTGAATTATGCATTTAATGCCATTATTGAAGCTCTATCCAACAAAAAAAAGTTTATGAAATCGAGCTAAAAATAAAAATTTTACAGGGGTGGTCACTAATTAAGTGGGGTACTAAAAATTTTGAAACACCCTGTAGAGCTATGGTAATGCAAATTGGTATGTTTGGGTTTCGAACAACGCTGAATAAGAATCCGGCATTGATTTTCCTCTAAAAAATCCCTAATAGTACTTTTCGAAATTTCAGCACCGTCTCAGTGGGCCATGAATTTAAGGCACGAGGTACCTGAATTATACATTTAATGCCATTTTTGAAGCTCTATCCAACAAAAAAAAGTTTATGGAAATCGAGCCATAAATAAAAATGTTACAGGGGTGGTCAGTCCTTAAGTGAGACACACTGTATATATTTTTTTAATTTTAACTCAAATGGGAATTGCTTTTTGTAGTGATTTAAAATTTCAAAAGTTCATTAAATAAATCAATGAGTTTAATTATACTGGGGTACATTACTCCTAATTTACAAAATGTTACAGAGTTTTCGATATCTTGCAGTGTGTAAAGGATAGAGTTATACATAATTAACAATAATTATTGTTGAAAAATATCCTTTCCAAAAAGAACGTCTTGACCTGTAACCTCGTCTTTTACAATTTGGCTTAACTGTAGGATTTTTGACTTCAACAGTAGGTAGGTACTTGTTGTGCGTTATAGTTTATAGTGTAGAATTGAAATTTTTTATGAGTTTAAGACTAACAGAATATTGCACTTTAAATTGCACTTGTATGCTATTCTCATTGGTTTGCATATGATTTATTATTTTATAAATTCTTTCTCCGTGATTGGAGTCTAAATTACCTGTAATACAATTACAAATTTTCCCCAGAGGACCCACCAAGCCCCTGAAAGACGCCCCCGAAAAATCGATTATTTTAAAATAACTTTTAAAATACTTTATGTAATTAAATTATTTTTTAATACGATGGGCAATACATAAGACTCGTTTAAAAGGGACCATGAAAACAATTACTAAAAAAACTAAAAAGAAGACACTCTTGGTTGATATCTATAAAATGAACTGTTTTCTCAATTACAGTAGGTTTTTTATAAGTGTTTGAAAAAAATTCTATTCTCATGGGCGTTCTTTGGGGCTTGTATCTCCGTAGGTGGGCCCTCTGGTGAAAATTTTTATAGGAACTTGTCATGTTATTTTAAAGTCCCCTGTATAAATCCGAGAGATTGCCCACATATTGTAGGATACCCTGTATAATGCCGAATTTTACTCGGCATAGAGTGTTCACAAGCAAACGCGGACACACTATATATTGTAAAAGAACAAATTGCTGCAAGAACCAGGCAAGTCTATTTTTTGGCGAAAATGGGATTTGACTCCATTATATTATATTACAATTCGCCAAGCCCGATGCAAGAAAAATGTATGTAAGTACATCCCTGGTTGCCTAGATATCGAGTTTTAAACAACGATAAGAACGAGGCAAGTGCGGACTTACGGCATTCTTATTCTTGCACCAAGCACTCGTTACCTAAAAACCTTAGCCGCAGACTAATACTTTCGGCTCCCAGTGACAGTGAAATGTGAAATGACATTAGCGACCAAATATTGTCTGAATACTGTATGCCTTATTACAGAAATTTGATAAACGCTGCCTGACCAAAAACCGATTTTACCGACGACGACAGTGGACCAGAAGATTAGACTTTTGTACCTAAACCTACCATTTTATTAATCATGCTCAATAAAACAATTAATTTTGATTTATTGCTTTTAACCTTGAGAGCCATGATACAGAAAAAGATATCAGAAACTAAATTTTGGCTAATTTTTTCGTTGTTTGGTAGGCATTTTTCCAATTTTGGTGCAAGAACGGGGTGAGTTCAACCTAATAGTGCCAATATGTCATATGTTTTACAAATTTAATAATTTTTGAATGAGTATCCACTACTTCATACCTAAGAAGAATATAACCTAAAATAAATAAACCTTCTGAAACTATTTTTTAAAATGCCACGAAGTTTTTTAAATTTTCTCCAAAACATAAAAAATGGACTTACCTCGTTCTTGCAGCAGGGTCTTCAATTAGATACTTTTCTGCGCGAATTGTTTTCGTGTTTGGTGGTCAGAACATTTACACAACGAATGCATTTAAAAGTGACCAATTTGGGCCCAATTTTCGGCAACTTTGGACCTCATTTATGTATTACCCAGTAGACCACACAAAATTTCTCGCACATTTTGATATACCTATCCTTATTCATTGTGCTATGCCATGTCCTTTAAATGCCATATGAAATTATTTACGGAATGAAGCCCGTGGCTACTTGAGAAAGTATCAAAGGAAATACGGCAATCCGGAGTCTCAGCGATCCTTCTTATTGGCCGCAAGAAGCAGTGGTAAGTTGAACTCCTCGAGTGTGCGGTAGAGAGGCAAATATAAATTGGCGTGATACAGTTGCCCCTAAAAACCGTCTCTGCAGAGACCGTATTCAATTATTATTGTCTAAGGCAGAGTCTATTACAAGGCATAGGATCGTGCAATAGTAAGCAAGAGGAATGAGGAAGATCTAATTAAGACTCAATTTACAGGCACGTATGTGGTAATTCAACATTTTGACCCATAAAATGGCTTTTTTCGAACTGTAGCGAGTAGCACGCCCATAATTTTAAACTTTTGGTCAATACAAATTTTAATCTAAGTAATTACTCACATTTTGAGACAAAAATTATTTAAAAATATTTATCACAATGGCCGTTATTAGGCTTTTTGCGCAAATGCTAATAACGGCCATTGCGATAAATATACTTAAATAATTTTTGTCTCAAAATGTGAGTAATTACAAAGATTAAAATTTGTATTGACCAAAAGTTTAAAATTATGCGTGTTACTCGCTACAGATGAAAAAAAAAGCCATTTTATGGGTCAAAATGTTGAATCACCAAGCACGTGATGTACATTGAGTCTTAAGAGATTTAACATTTCTCCGATTTTTGAAACGGTAATTTCGAGAAATAATATTACCCTTTTATTTTTCCGGAAGAAATTGGATCGTTATTATGTGTCGTTCCCTACGTCTGAAATACTAAAAAAAATATTCCGAATTATGTCACTGAACTGTCAGAAATAGTCTTTTTGGTCGAGCCCTAGCGATGTTATTTCAGCAAAAATTAAAAATAAAAGTGCATAAAAGGAATTCAGGTAGGTTTAAAAAGATAGGCTGTGCCTCCGCTGCCGGCAACGGCAGCCAAATGAGCCGCCGGCAACGGCACCCGAATGAGCTGCCGGCAAAAATTCTTAGGTTTTGCCACTGATTATACTTTTACCTAGATGAAGATTTCAACATTCCATTCAAATTCAAATTATCGTTCCCTGTAAGTAGCTCAAGAGCAAAAAAATTATGCACATTGCATTAGGTACAAGGGTGTTTACAGGGTGTCCCAGGTTTTCTGATCAGGGCTTTGACATTTTGTCGAAAAAGTCATTGTAAGGTGGGTCGCTCGTATACCTACCTAAACATTTTTAAATAAAAATATTGAATCCCTGCCTTGGTACCATTTTTATTTCGTTAAACTTCCTTAAAATATTTTTTTGTTTAAATGCTTCCGAATGTAGGAAAAACTATTCACTATACCACGCTTGTTAAGTTAATAAGTTATCAAAATAGGAAACAAAAAGGAAATTCTATTTTTTCCAGTCAAACTATCAAGTTAGTGAAAAATATCAAGAGGAAAAAACTTTCTGAATTTTAAATAGTCTATCTTGCAAAAAATTAAAAAAAAAATAAAACAACCTTTTACACCAAAATGAATAAAATTAGTTTTTGTGTTCGTTAAGCTAATTTACTGCCAAATGGGGAACTTGAACATTTTTTATTTCTTTAATATATTTGCCTATCTATAGAAAGAGCAAATACCAAATATCAGCCTTCAAACCGCAATATTTAATTTGCAATAAATATAATTAAAGTTGTGTCCGAAAGCTATTCATTTGAAACGCATCGAAAAGCGCGGGAATGGTCGTGACGTCACATCGCTCGATCGATCGGAAGGCAGTGACAGGAGTGACAGCTACACAGAATTAGAGAAGGGAGAATGGAAATTGAAAGTTAAAATAAACAGTTCGGCGACCCATTTCTAGAGGGATCTGATGTAGGTCAAAAATAAGAACTTCCTAAAAGTCCAAATTTAACAAGCACTTCTTTAACTGAATGGTGAGGCTACGGTACTAGTAATTCGTAGGTCCCGGGTTCAATCCCACAAGAAGTTATTTTTTATTATCAGTGCATTCTACCTATTATATTTATCACTGATTATCATTGTTAGTAATAATTGGACAATGGTTATTTTGAAGATTATTACTCACAATCTACATAGTGTATTATAATGTACCTATTTAAATTCAAAGTACTTACCTACCTAATATCACAGACTAACGAAAGCTATTTATTCTGTGCTAATATGAAATTGTCGGTAGCAGGAAAAATGTAATACATTGCTTGATGCGTAAGCTCTTTTTGGCCTCTGAATGAGTTTTAAGACCCGGCCAGGGCGTGCAGTCCATGGAAGCAAACCAAAACAATGTAAAATAACAAAATGTAATTCTTGAATTTTTAAACAGGAAGCAGTTAGTTTAGTTACCTAGGTATATCAAAAACGTTAAAAATTATCTTATATATCATATATCAAACCTATAATATGTTATGCCTATAGCACAGACCTATGCTAACAGGTCTGTGCCTATAGCAAATGCGGCGTTGACTCCGACTTCGCCCACCCTACCGAGCCACAGTACAATGTTAAGCTATGCCGGCCAGCTTTTCTGTAGCGTTCGAGAGTCGAGAGGTTATTGGCTGACGCGAATGAGAACGCGTGTTTAAAAGCGTGCGTGGAAGCTATCGTTGCAGCAGGTTCTTTGTGTAGTTTAGCTGGTTTTGATATCTGCGTTGGTGCGTCGCGCGCGTCGCATCTCGGGCGATATGGAAGACAATACGGACATGGACATGCAAATACCGTCGTCCGTCAACTTCGGCTGTCGGGAATGACGTTGAAAATGTTAAAGTTAGACAATTAAGTAGGTAAGAGTGCGTTGCGTGTGAATGTGTAGTGTGTATAGTCAAATTATTTTAAGAAGTTCTTACTGGGACTTTCAATTGGTAATTTCGCCATCCTAAGTTGGCATTAACGCAGCAACCGGGTCATAAGTCCAGCTCAGTAACGAGCTCATTTGCACAATGAATAACTACTAATAACGAACAAGAACAACACAGATAACGGTAAAACTTACGAAACGTACAAAATCCGCGAATATTTTCACTGCCCAAAGTTTTAAACCTTCACGGTCACTTCACAACACCGAAATAAAATTTGCCTGAGTACGCACCATAGACGCAGCCGCGAGTAGCTGATTATACCAAAATACAAAATAAAAGTTGTAGTCATTAGTTATTTTTATTTGTAGCGGCCTAAACGTGATTGCAATAGAGTTTCTATTTTATTATGTTCTTTTTTTCGTATCACTTGGGTAACTTTTCACATCAGAAATCAATGAGTGATGTCATTAACTGGTTGAGACACATATACCAATGCTATACCCATGGTTAAGAGAAAATTCCTAGGGATTTTGTGGAGAATGTCGTCTGACAAAATCGGGACTTCTTACAGTAATCGGGGTATACCTTAATAATAAAGGGATTTTCAACATTAAACTTTGCGGATAAGCTTCAATTAATTACTAACGGAAGGGCAAGGGCAAAACCCCCTATGAAAAATTTAAACACAAAAATGAATGAATGACTTTCACAGATGTCGCTGTTGTTTATTGAGAATATACTTCTCCAGAACATGATAGAGCATCGACGTTTTTATGATGACGTCATTGACGAATTCGCAAAAAGTGATCGAAGAATCGAATTACATTACAAATAGGTAAGTTTTTAAACATTGCTTCCCTTAATTAAAATGTCACCGCACGCCCCTGTCCTCGGCCAAAAAAGTGCGCTTACCTACGCATCTCGCAATGTAAGTAATAACTATTTAATGCAGCACACTCTTTTCAAACGTTATCAACAGTATCAACACTGAGATAGACTATAATAAGAGGGATGTTCTATTAGTTGCTCCTTCTAAAAAGAAAACGTGCGTGGTGCTGTACTTCTTATACTTATACATGTGCCGCCCATATTAGTGTATAGATGGTTTATAAATATGGTGCTGCCGCCCACCAGAGGCGCCACCACCAACGAGCTACTTGACGTCACAACCAAGGAGGGCGCGTTTCAATTATGATTTGAATTATGCAGTTTTTAATTGCTTATATTTATTACATAAAAATAAAAAATGAGTTTTTTTGTGAACTGTGGTTCATTTAATGGCAATAAATTACGTTTGAAAGTAATATTATTAAAATTCAATTTTTGTGCAAGTTCCCCATTGAGACAAGCTTTTTGAAATCGAAAAGCTTGTCGCGCGAAATATTCATAATAAAAGTAGATAACCAATTAATTTTATTGTACAGTGACGGGTTGATAAGCAAGTACCTACCTACTTACCGAAGTATTTTGTTTACAATTTGGGCGGCAAACTTTTTGATTTCAAAAAGCTTGTCTCAATTTGGCACTCCTGCTAATAGTTAACACTAATCTGCTGTGGCAGTTGCGACAACTATGTTCACAATGCGTGAAATTCGTTTGGATGCTATACGATTTATTCAAACGTGTTTACCAAATTTGCTCAAGTTAACTTTATGATTTCATTGTACCTTATCTGTCATACCATACCTTTCCTATTATATGTGTAAGAAGTTCTTTAGTAGGGCCTGCTAAGTTAAGTGATTAATATCAATTTTCGTGCACACATACAACCCTAATAAACGAGTTAACCGAACGTTGAAGAGATAATTTAATTTAGGTCAAACTTTTAGCATAGCTGTAATCTAAAACGTATGATTGATAATTATAAAGACAATTTTTTATGTACAAAAGCATTCAAATCAATTGATGCTCTTATAGACAAATTTTAATTTTTTTTTGCCTTCTCAGATCACATTTATCAGGAAAACTTTGTCACTTGCCTTTAATACCTATACACGTTGTAATTTCACGTTTCTAATACCTATCGGTACTTTTCGTAAGCAAAAAAACAGTCATATTTTGCCTCGCGTAGCTCAATCTGTCAGCCCGACGCCGACTACAATCCCCCTCGGGAACATAATTATACAGAGGTTTCTAGAGAGATTCGATTATAAAGAGAAATTCATCTCGATTATCTCGCAGGCAAGACGCAGATCGAGACAGTTTTGACAATTGCTATATTCACAATATTCAGGTATGTTAATAATTATAATAACGATCTTGCATAGGGACCGTGCGGTCTTATTAAAAGAAGATGCAGTATGAGCCATGCTTTCTGAACATTTTTTATACCTAAGTAAAGTTTGGGATTGAGTGTGTCCCCGCATCGCATAGGCTCCTATAAAGCGAGGTGTTGGTGTTAATATCATAATAAATACAACTGGATGGACGCCTATATTATTCAGATAGCTACTTCAGATACTATACCTATGCCCGCAAAGAAAAAATGTTATTATGTTTTTTTGGCTTTTCACTTGTCATGCTTCTATACACACGCGCTTTTTTATCTGGTTACTAGGTGGTTGAAATGTAGACGAGACATATGCAAATTCTGTCAGTCTTTAAACATCTACAAAGTGTATATTATATCCAGAGGTAAGCGACGGAAAATTAACTGATTAATGGACTTATCTGTGAGGATGATTATTGATTAATTCCTAATTTTCGGAGCATGCCGACACATAATAATATCCCGCCCTTTCCAATAAAGGCCCCGTCTTGGAATATGCAGATCTGGAAAACCGAATAAAGCCGGGCCGGCTGAGTTACGCAATGCGTTGCAAAATGTGGCTGGTCTTTTTGCTTACGAAAAATACCGCGATAGGTACGAAAACCGTGAAACCACAAAGTGTACATAATATCCGTCGACAAGCTAGGGAAATTAGGATTAATAATCCTTACAGTTAATTATTGAATGTCGCTTTGTTATAAAGTGTGTCCCCGGATAGGTGTAACTATACTGCTAGCATTGAAAAAAGAGCACTTTACTCTTGACACGATTTTAGTATTTTGAACTTTTCGGACGCCCTGTATAACTTTTCGAAAATCTGGTATTGGATTTCCCAGTTTCAAAACAAGCAAAACTTTTGATAAAGAATGACTTTTTGCCGAAAAATGAAAAATAAAAAAGTTTACATGTATAGTTACACCTATCCGGGGACACACTGTAGATGCGTGATGGGAGCAAAAAAATATTACTTTGGTAAGTCAATTGGTGGTAATTTTTTTCTTTGTTAACTATGGGTCCATGGTCATTTGTAACTAAAGAAGTAGAGGAGAGTGATGTAATTGCGACAATCCAAAGAAAAAATTCTTTATTTAAATTATCCAAAACAAAAAAGTAAAAGTTAAAAAGTAGCTAAAAAGCAGTTATTATACACAAACCAAAAAATTATCAAAATCGATATTACCCCATCCCTGTGCAAGCATTATGTTCCCCCTTGATGACGCATCGCATTGTAGATATAAAGTTACTCGTCGCTAACAAACTACAAATTTTTAATTAATATGACTGGTCGTATTACATAAATATAATGTATGTAGCTCACATTTAATGACCATTAGACACTCTTGCACTATAGTAGCTTTCACCAATACAACCTGACTCACTTGTTTTCTCCGCTCAAAATCTTATAGCGAAGCACGCACCAGTTGATCGAGGCCCTTAAACCGGACCTTCTGGTGGAGGAAGGTTAAATTATGATTCACTCGACATGAAGCGCTGAAGTTATTATACAGATATATATATATCTGTACCAGTTTCAGAGAAAATGCTGCAGTATTCCCTCGATATCGCTATTACCCAGAGATCTTACTCACTTTCCTTATTTTATAGAAACCACAAAAATGTTTACAAAGTTATTGTTATGCCGAAGTAAAAATTATAAGTTAGAGGCTATAACATTTTTGCCGACACCATATAAGACAGGATTTTCTTTGGTTTAAGACATTCAATATGAACGCCTTATAGAAGTTTTTAATATGCCAAAAACAAGGAAGGGGTAGCTGCTCCTCTTGCCCCTCCCATGGGGAGGTGGGCGGCGTTACTAGGTACTAACAAAAACTTTGTAACTGCGTTACAAAGAAGTCTATAAATATTTATAAATAGAACATCAGCCAAGGCAACATACGCAACCTACTTCATGGCCGCTTGAGGACTGATTTGTTGAGAAGCGCAGACAATACTTGTTGGTACAGTTTTAATGCAATTGCACTAACGTAGACGTAGGTATATAGAAAGTTGTCTAGAGGTGGGTCCAGATTTGTAACTATTTTTGAAGCGGTTGTTTGAAGCAATTTAATTATTCGCTGATTAATAGTCACCGTCCAAAAATATCTGTTAGAAGCGGGACAAAAGCTATAAGTTTAAATGGGAAGTTTGTTTAATTTATGCGTATGGAAAGCAGGGACACCCTGTATAAATTAATGTTATAAAAAGGGCCAGCAAAATATACTTGTATACACTGTTTTTTCAAAAGAAACGACTAAAAGGCATACTATTGTCAACTAAATGTCAAAAGTAAAGATATAACATCAAAGTTGTCTCTCGCCGATTCAGCAGAATCTACGAGTATAAATTCAGCACAGTTTCAAAGCTGGGCATCAATGGATACCGCTTCCCAGCAAAAACTCTATCACCGACCACCCCGGCTACTCCGTCCGGGCAAAGAATACCGTTGGCTAGCAACTTTTCCCTGGCTGCACTACTGGGGCTGACGACAGTATTCTCCTATAGAAGCTGTCGAAGACGTTAGTGATCCGTGACAATTAATTACTAGTCGCTGAGCAACGGCGCAGCCAGGGACGGATGGGACGGTCGGGCAGTCGGGCAAATGCCCGAAGGGCCGGTCGCAATCGGGCCGACTTGGGCCGGCCTGGACAGCTAGCGAGCATACGGCATACGCAAAATATCAAAATAATCATCACCGCGGCCGCAGCGCAGTCAACGATGACGCGTCGTCCCTATGCCCAATCCGGCCCTTTCTTCCCTTCCTAATATATTCCAAGGGGCATCTTCTGCTTTGGCTTCTGCATATCAGTACATTTTGGCATTGCCTATTTCTCAAGTTGAATGTGAATAGTGGTTTTCAACATTAAGATATAAAAATAGATTAAGGAATGCAGTGTGTCACTGTAGAAATCTATGAAGAGCCGAGTAAAATTTATCATATATTTTTTTAGATTCACCTAGAGGAAGGTATTTCACAGACACTATACTATTTCGACTGGGTTATTTTTCCATGGATAACTATGTTTTTTTTAAACGAACAATTTTCAGAATATCATATTAGGCATTCTTTTAAGAATAAAATGGATGGTGGCCATAGCTCAAAACCTTTTGTACAAAATATCAGTACTCTAAGTTATATTCACAAAGTTGGGCCAGATTTTCCAGAGTACCCTGTATAAACCACAGGGCACAGGTTGGTGATCTTTTTTTGCAAATCGCTTAAGCTTTGTCTGAGGTATTATTGTACCTATAGCCAGTCTAGCTCATACACGGTGTTCGTAAAAAAATCAAATTTGATGAAATCCTGTATAGGGATTCTACTGCATTATGTCGATAGCCCTTGGTAAACATACTTGATTTTAACATTTCCTAACAATTGGAGGCATCATCCACAATCCTTAATAATTATGATTTATTCATCAACATATCACATCAATCAAATCAGGTGTGCCATGAATGGAATGCCATGAAAACAAAAACAAAGCTTCTACATCTTTGACAGTTACCTAGGAGGGGCCTAATGTAAAATCCATTTTTTTGATAATTTTTTTAATAAATGATTTTTTTTGTCAAATTTTATTTTTTTACGAACACCCTGTATGAGCTAGACTGGCTATACTACGTACATACAATAATACCTCAAGCAAAGTTAATCGATTTACAAAAAAAAGATTTCCAACCTGTGCCTTGTGGTTTATACAGGGCACCCTGGAAAATCTAATTTTTTTGAATATTTCCCCACTTTGTGAACTTTGTATAACTTAGAGTACCTACTGATATTTTGTACAAAGGATTTTGAGCTATAGCCAATTCGATGGCACCATCCATTTCATTCTTAAAAGAATGCCTAATGATATTCTGAAAATTGTTTTTTTAAAAAAACATAGCCATTGAATAATCAATCATCCAATCAAAATAGTAGTGTCTGAGATATCTTCACAGATTTCTAGAGTGTTCACAAGCAAACGCGGACATACTGTAGATTACAAGATACTAGATTAGAGCCTTTTATGATAGAATATATGAATATAGAAAAAGCTTTTTTAAATCAAATTGATAATTAAGAAGATTTTTTAAAAAAGTAAAGTTAAAAAGTATTAATATATTTTTATTTTATTTTATTTTATTATATTTTTTTAGTCAGTTTTTATATTATTTTACACTTTTTAGTCCTTTTTAAAAACGTGGTATATTAAAATAATATATTTAAATTTTATTATTTTCTGCTTTTTAGTCTTCTTTGAAATTTTGCAATCGATTTTAAACATCTTGATGATTATGACAGAGACCTGTGGCAAATTTCAGGTTTATTAATTAATTCTAGATCCTTCTTACTTACCAATGCATGTGCTTATCTGTTGATAAATTTCCATTAGTCAAATATCATTATTTATTAGGTAGGTATTCATTCACTTTATAGTAACAAATAACATATTAATAATATGTAGTATATATCCATTAATTATGCATTGTTATCCTGGTCTGAGTTATGTTTAAAGTTTCAAGTCTCTAACTCATCGGAAAATTAGTTTATAATCGATTGCAAAATTTGACGAACAGACGAACAAGAGGAAAAGAAAGCGAGTTAATAAAAACGTGGTAAAAAGCATTAATTTATTAAATCAAATAATAGATCTAGTCTAGTTTGTCATTTTTATGTTTTTTTTTGTATTATAGAGAATACGGCTATTTTAATTTTTGGTGTTTTTTAGTTTTTGGTGAAAAATTTATTTTTATTATATGTATATAATATCCAAATAAAAATAAACCTTCTTTTTATTGCAACATATCTTATTGGGCCGGAACGACTAAACTTCCCGAGCCGGTTGACCCTACCCCATCCGTCCCTGGGCGCAGCCGCCTGCACCCCGGGCTTACCAAAATCATATAGTCGCGTCGGTCCACGTCCGCGGTTCTCCCGACTTGGCCAGGATGCTGTTAAAAGTATACCTGCTCTTTCATTGACTATATACACTCCAAAAGAAGAACGTACACCCCGCCTGCAATTTACTAGACTGTATGTAGCTTAGAAAATTCCTATGGGGAAAATATTTCTTTTATTTTTTCTTTTATAATGTTAGTGACATCACACTACATTCAATATGCCCCCCCCCCCCAAGATGCCGGGTTAACTATTTCTTCACAACCTACTTGACATGGGTATCAAATGAAAGGGTTTGACCAGTAAAAAATAATAAGGTAGGTGACCTCATACTACTCCGATATGGCAGATACCCCAAGATGGCCATGTACAGCGTTTATGTACATAACTTCAAAAAAGCGAATTATACATTAATATACCTAATATTATTATTAATAATCTTTAATTTCATGTGAACAAATCTTTTCTAGCAAATCTGTAAATAACAATATTGATACATTTTACTAAATATCTAAAAAATAAATACTATCCTACGTATCATTCAAGTAATACCATAAATGTGGTCAGGTGTAAAAATAAGGATAATAAAAATGGCACACTAATAAAAATGATAATGATTATAACTTGTACAAAAATATGCGGACCCGTGCGAAAAAATTTAATAGAAGGAGATACAAAAAATATTTAAAATCAATCGAATTCAGTCTACCGTCCAACCCAAAATGTTTCTGGAATTATTAAAAAACTGGCTAAAAGCAGAATTCCAAAAGAAGTCCTTTTGGACAAGGAAATAGCTAATAATGGGCAAGAAGTACGTAACTTTTTTCCAGTTTCTTTAGGAGCGTTTTTGAGCCCGAACGGTCTAATTTCGATTTTAATCAGGTTTCCTCTATCTCTGTCAATAATAATTACAATCTCAATTTCATTCATTAAGTTGGAGGAGAGGGAAATACTTGAGGAACTCCGAGCTCTCGATGTCAGTAAGAACGCTGGGCCGGACAAACTTCCGGTGCTCTTTGTCAAACATTGCGCCGCTTCTTTGTCCGGATCAGTCACTATGCCTTTTAACCACTCATTGGACACCGGTGAGTTTTTTAAGAGTGGTAAAAGAGATGGTATAAAACATTATCTCCCTATAAGTATATTATCGGTATTTCCTAAAATTTTCGAAAAGCACGGTTTCTTTGAGGGTAGGTCTCTTGAATCCGATTTACTAATATATAGCGAATTTTTGCATAAGCACTTGGACAAACAAATCCAAGTAGATGCTGTTTACACTGACTTCAGTAAGGCATTTGACAAGATAAGTCACAACATCCCAGATAACATTTTTAGGTGCTAAGTACGAGACAGGAATATTCTTTCTAAAACTTGCACATGCTAGGGATGTCCTGATTTTTCATACAGGATATACAAAGTACATACAAAGTATGAGTTGTTGTCCACCTGTTTGATGTACTTCTCTACATTCTGGGCATATGCTTTTGTATATGCTTCTCATGTCATGTCCTAAAGTAATGCATTGTGGTACGTTCTAAGCACATTCAGGTATATGCTATGCAGTTTGAATATATACCCTGTTTCATGTACTTCTCTACATTCTGAGCATATGCTTTTGTATATGCTTCTCACGTAATGTCATAAAGTAATGCATTGTGGTACGTTCTAAGCACATTCAGGTATATGCTATGCATAATACATAGGTCATATTTCTCAGGTATAAAGTATATCGTAAGAATGGCCATCTAACATTCCTATCGCATGTCAAAATAATGCCACATCACACATTCCTAGAATGTGTAGAGGGTGCTCACCTAGGCCGCACAGCAATATTATAGGCCTGCATAGAGCGCTATCTCTCCACGTACGTCGCGCTAACCGCCCGATCAGCCCAGGCCACCGAACAATAATTGTAATTGTTGTTTGTGTTGGGCAACAAATACAATTGTTGGGTGGCCTGGCATAGGCGTAGCTAGCCTTTTTTCTCCGGGGGGGCTTAAGCCCCTGAAGGAGATGAGATTCAGTAACCCGCAAAAGCCGCAAAAGCGCCGTAGCGCCGCATATAAACACTTTGGTGTATATGTGTATACCTGGCTCACTATAGAAGGACTCAAATTTCCGTTTAAAAATAAAAGTAAGCCATGATTTTGTCGAATAAGCGTCACCGTTTAAGTCACAGCACCTGCGCGCGGGCATACCGATTTCTGTGTATCGTGGGTTATTGCTCGGATGAATGAATAGTTAATTGTCAATTAATTAGGTAGGTACTTATTTGTAAATGAACTTACTGAACTAAATGAAGAAAATTAAAGAACTTACGCAAACTATAGTAGAGCTTATTTACTTATTAATCGGCACAACGTTATTAATTTAAATACACACGACGTTACTACATACAGGGTGAGTTTTTTCGATGCCCACAATGGGGATCTCGGAAACTAGCAGAGCTAGAACAACGGTTAAATGGGGCAAGAATTGCAATTTTGAATGCTAAATCTAATGCCCCTTTCGTAGATAATTTTGGGCTTAATAAGAAAATCTAATCCATTTTTTATGTCGTTTTAAGATATGACACAAACTTTTGTTTTTTTTTAAATGTAGAGCTGATCTAGGTAATTTCTTATGGGCAAATAATTATGTGGTGGAGCTCCATCATGATAATTTTTGTTTTATTTTGTTACATTTTGTTACCAGCCAAAAACAAAATATTAGAAAGTTTGAAGTACCATGTCTAATTATAAAATAGAACGTAATTATGAAAATATTCCATGACTGACTATGTGAAAATTAAAAAAAACAGAAAATTAGCCATAGCTCTTTTATTTTTATAATAACTATGCCGAGTATTATATCTTTGGAAAGCTAAAAAATGGCCGATTTTATAATGCCACAGCCAACTATGATTTACATTTAAAGAAACACAAGTTTATGTCATATCTAAAAAATCACAAACAACATAAAAAATTGGATTAGATTATCTTATTAAGCCCAAAATTATCTACAGTTTTTTTGTATAATAAAAATCACTCTTTGCAAAATATCTAGTGAGCCATGAACTTTTTTAAAAATCCAAAAGGGGCATTAGATTGAGCATTCAAAACTGCAATTCTTTCCCCATTTAACTTTTGTTCTAGCTCTGCTAGTTTCCGAGATCCCCATAGTGGGCATAGAAAAAAACTCACCCTGTATTATAGCAACGCGTGACGTAAAAAGTGTTACCAAAAAAGAGCAAGTGCCGCAGGCAATATTAATTTTGCTGGGTTTTGAGATCCCCATGGTGGGCATCGTAAAAACTCTCCCTGTATACTGATACTGCATAAGTAAAAATATAGATGTACATTGGCGTCTTCGCAGTATTACCATAGAAGAATCTACTAAATTCTTCTATGGTATTACATATCAATCACAGTAAGCAGTCAGGTCCAGCCGTCCAGGTTCGCAGTGACGCCAGGGAGTCTTTAAAGTAAGGGGACCCAGCATTATACTTTCCAAAGTGAAGCCTATTCTTTCCTCATTCTAATGGTATCAGTGATGCCAAGTATGCCATTTTATTGGAGAATCTATTAATAAATCAGGTACTTTGATTGTTAGTAAAAATTAATAATGGTTTCCATGATTTCTACAAATTAGAGTTGACAATATTGTGTCTACAAATACAGAATATGGCAACTGTCAAATGAAACAAATTTATTGTATAGTTGAAATTCTTTAATTGTCACATCTGAGTATCTGGAAGTTAGAAAACTTAAAAATTGTGAATTATGATGGGACATTTTTTGCCTCCTTTAGAATCTATGGCACTATCTTATCACATAAAACCTGATGGCAGTTGGACACACTGACATATAACATAACCTTGTACCAGCCCCCTTGTGGTCTCCTTGGAGTCTACAGAAAACAAACTTCCCCTCAGTTTTCCTATGTGATACACTGTGAAATGCTGGGTCCCCTTATTTTAAAGAGTCCCTGAGTGATGCTAATGCTGTGAGTGTGGCGTGTGGCGGACTGACGGGGACGGGTGCGGGGTTTAGTCAGTGTCTATTACTATACGCAATAACACGAACACGCAACAAGATTAAATCAGCTTAGTAATGTTTTTTAAAGTAAACCTATAAGGTCAAAAAATTATAAAAATAAACGCTAAAATTTGTCAGGGGGGGCTATTTTTATACCAGCCCCCCCTTAGCTACGCCAATGTGGCCTGGACTGATCGGGCGGTTAGCGTGACGTATATGGAGAGAGAGATAGCAATCTATGCTGGCCTGTGCTGCTGTGCGGCCTAGTGCTCACTGAAAACGCCCTCCCACTAACTTTTTTCTTAATTGTTAGTTTTTAAGAATAGAAAAAATATTAATCAAAACTTTTAGATGCTCAATACAAAGTTTTTAGGACAGTATTGAATACAGAAGTAAAAACCTAACTTGTTTTTTTTTTATGGAGCACTCTGTATAGACGGTAAATACTGCCGGAACAAATTTTGTATTAGCATCCAAAATGTAATCATAACTTTTTCTAATCTCGAAAACCAACAATATGACGTATGGACATTATTGAAGATATTATCAAAGATATATACAACCTCTTTGATATTATGTATATGGAGGTTGACTGAAATATTTCAGTCAACGCTATGGAATAGTTGTTACGAGTTTACATTATTTACTCAAGCAATGATTAAAATTATTTTACCAAGAACTCTTCCCCAGGTTCTTCGATTTTTGTCAGACTTTCAATGAAATATTTTATCGAGCATTTCCTTTTTTTGGAAAACGGAATTACCTTTTGTCTAAGTATGGTTTGCACATTTCCACTTAATTTTAGGACTATCGGATATAAATTAATAGAACTCTTTGAAATGAAGGTTTTAATTAAGGTTTTCTTTCTGATACATATATCTATTTATATTGCATGTTGTGGTGCTGCCTCTTTATCGCTTCCATCCGAGTTCTAAAAATACAAAAGAAACATGAGTTGAATTTTACTGCTACTAACGAATGGTAAATATGTTCAGAGAAACTTTACACAGAAAAAAATGTTTAATAACAAAGTAATGTTATTTGCGACACTTTTTTTTCCCAATTTCAGGTATTATCGAGGGGTTTTTCCAAAATAAAAACCCATTTAGGGAATTTATTGGAAATTTAAGGTATCTATCGGGAATTTTAGAAGTGGCTATTTTTTAATTGTAGACCACTAGGTAATTATAGTGTAGTTAGTGTATAAAATGAAAAATGAATATACATTAAATATAATTATTTAAAATTTAAAATATTAATAAGTAAGGTAGTGGGCAGATTTTCCTAAAAGTTAAATTGTATGATCTTGATGGGAAAAAACGAAAAACTAAGGAAAAAAACTCACTCAGGGAAAAGACCTAAACAGAATAAACCCTGTAAAAAAAACTTTGGGAATCTTTGAAAAACCCAACCCGGTTTTAACCCTCAATTAAGAATAAACCATAATTAGAAGGAAAAACCCCTGGGCACATCTCTACAGGGTGGCCCAATTTTTAATTCGCAAGCATTACCAACATAAACCATTAAAAAATAGTGAATATTGAAATATTTCATATGGATTCATTTAATTTTTAATTGGGTTTTTGGCCACAAGTCTATAATCAACTTTAGAAACTCATAAATGCTTAACGATAACTCAAAAATAACTTCAACAACTTTGCTTTCGGAGAATAAATCTTTCTGCTTTCTCAAAGAAAATGGCAAGTCAGTGTGACATGACAGAATAATAATTTATTAATATTCTCTAATAATTATTTATAATATATAATCATTTAATATACAATACAAAATTCAATATATATACAATAATTATTCTGGCATGTCACACTGATTTGGCATTTTCTTTGAGAAAGGAGAAAGATTCATTCTCGGAAAGCTCAGAAAACAAAGTTGTTGAAGTTATTTTTGAGTTACCGTTTAAAGTTTCGTTAAGCATTTATGCGTTTTTAAAGTTAATTATAGTTGATTATAGACTTGCTGTGAAAAACCCAATTGAAAATTAAATGAACCAGTTTGCGCCACAAAGAAATTCCCGACAATATTATTTCATATGGACATTAGTAGAGTGCATTTTTAATTTTTCTACAAAATCGTTATTACTTGAAATTTTTTGGTAAAATTTAGCAGAGGCCCGTTTTGGGGGGGGGGGGTACTGAATCCAGTGGCGGGCTCAGATTTTTTTCTAAAAAAAATCCCTAGTGATTTATTGAAATTTTGCTCCTAGAAACTGGCAAGGTCATTTTTGCTCAAAAAATGCTTACCAAGTTCTACAATTTTAGAAAAATTAAAGTTAAATCACAAAATTAATAAACTTTTTAAAGGATGGCCCGAAAACAAATGGGGTACACTGTATAAGTAGATTTTAAATTAATTAAAATATCTGATACCTATACATTATCATACCTCTATCGGCTGCTCTATCTGCTGTAGGTTTTCCTTATCAGATTTGCTTTTATTCATCCTCTCTTTTGCTTTTACAAGCCACGCCCTTATGACATTTATTGCCTCAGTTTCTGTAATACTTTGTGGCCGAATAATATCTAAAAAATTAAATACCTAATAAAATATCAGAAAAGATAATTTACTATAAATACAAGGATACAAGTCTAATAAATCTCAAAAACGTGAATTATTTATCAGTGAAATTTACCCAGTACAATTTTTCCCAAAAACAAATCCTTGAAAGCTTTTTTGCCTTTGGCCCCATCCCATGAGTATTTGACAGCGACCTCGTTAGAAAGGACTCTGTATAATATCTTCCTGATGCTTTGAGACGGAGTGGCACCTCCTAATCGACTCAGTTCTGCGATCTGAAAGAACATTAAACCCATTACCAAAAGCTAAGATTGAATTGAACTGTTTCTTATGTATGGCACAGTATAATATGCAGAGCGAGCCAACTTGAAATCTATTCTAATCTTTAATTTACTCTAGGTACTTCTAAAACCATTGAAAAATAATCGCGCAACTTTGAAAACAATTGTATTTGACGTACAGAATATGACCCACATTAAACCGTAACACCCCAGTAAAATTTGTATTTGTCGTCTGACTTAGAGTTTTTTTTTTGTTTCGGTTTAAAAGGGATCACACTGTGAGTATATATTACCATGAACTTTGTTTATTTTGAAGCCAATTCTCCAACTCTTTTAGGCTATTCTCATCTCTGAGATTGAGATAGGTAACTTCTCATACACTTCTCGATTCTCTTTCGTATCATGGTCGCTAATGTTCTTCACTCGACTCTGAAGCTTTATAACTTCATCAACTTTATCAATTAAACTATTAACTTTAAGATGTAAAAATGATAACTCATTTAAAACAACTTTTTTTGAAATCTAAAAATAAATAAATATACATTAAGGGTATTGTAGAATTATGGGGCCAAATTGATACATAAAAAAGATATGTCATTTTAAGCCGCCGAAAATTCTACAGTGTCCCAATTTGATACTGGACACCTCAGAAATATATGAAGGGCAAGGAAAACAAATGGTCTTTATTTTTTTATCGGTAGTACCAAGGGAGAGTATCTCATAGGCGGTGGTATTTGGATGGGGTAATTATCTCATGGCCTGCTATGATTTTTTAAAAGAGCAAATCGTCAAGAAACTCCATTAGGGATTTTTTTACGACAAAATGTTATTAAGAAAACTTGTTCAGAATGAAAAACTGAGTATATTCGCAAAATTTCAAAAGGCTAGGCCTACTTTGATTTTTAGATTTCTCTCCCACTTTTTTCTTAGAAAAGTGTCTTTTCTGGAGATTTCACGTCAAAATTTTATTTTTTCACGAGGATCAAGTTTCCTTAATAATATTTTGACGTGAAAGCTCCAGAAAGGACACATTTCTAAGAAAAAAGTGGGAGAAAAAGGCGAAAAAGCTAAAAATAAAAGTAGGCCTAGACTTTTGAAATTTTGCAATTCTACTCAGTTTGTCATTCTGAATAAGTTTTCTAAATAGATTTTGTCGTAAAAAAATCCCTAATAGGGTTTCTTGAAAATTAGCTATTTTAAGAAATTTGTTTTCCTTGACTTCATATAGTTCTGAGGTGTCCAGTATCAAATTGGGACACACTGTATATGAAGGCAGTGTATCATCTTCATGTGAAATTTTCGGCTTAAAATGACATTTCCTAGATATCGACACTAGATGAGGGATGAGGTGCTTTAAAACTTCGATGAAAATAGCTTACCATCATCTTCCACTCCAGGTATTCTCGATAATGTTTTTGGAGTTCGACAGATATCCGCACTACTTGAGTTCAGATCATGACCTTTCTTCATATCAAGACTGAAAGTTCCCCTATTATGTCTATAAACATTTTTCAAAGCAGATGAACTTATCTTATGAGAACTCTGCGAAATATTTTCTGAACTGGAGATTCTCTTGCTTATAGGCTCATGAATCCTTTCTCCACTAGATGATCTAGGTGCCAACCTTATCTTCTTTTCGGAACTACGGGGAGACTTCTTGATCGATTTTTCCACAACTTTCCAGTTCATAAACAGATGGTGTTGACGTTGCTAAAAAAAACAATATAACATTGTATGTACAGGGTGGGCCAAATTGGACACTTTTAAAGGGAAACTCCTATTTTTGACGGAGATAGACGAAAACTGATGTCGGTGTCTGAGGCTCATTTTTTATGAAAACTTAATGGCGAAAACCGCAAACCGATATCTGTCACCGTTCTTGAGTTACAGGGTGTTTTTCGAAAAGTGCCCGTGACTTTTTTCGGGTTGAAAATTTTGTATTTCTGTAAAAACATTCTTAAAGCACTTTTTTACGTAGAATCCAATGCTGGTACTACTTTTTTTTTCTAGTCAATGGTTTAAGAGTTACGGATAAAAAATATTATTTTTTAAATGGAACACTATGTATATTTTTGCATTTTTTAATAGAGGAAAAAATTACCATTACAAAAATATATAACACTTAATCATTTACTTATAATAGATTTGATTAATAGTAGGCCGAGAAGGTATAGGTACGAGTTAAACTGGATTGTATAAAACAGACTATCATATCCCATTGTTCATAACTTTCAAATTTCATTGTCGGTATGTTATAAAGTTTATAAATTACACAAAAATAGCAAAATCTTTACCCTGCCTAAACAGCCTAACTGAAAATTTGACAGGTAGGTAACAGTAAACATTTTTCCACGGTTGTTTCGTTGTCTCACCGTCCAAAGCCTACTTGTTAAAAGGGCGTGCTTCCAATT
Source organism: Pseudeuparius sepicola (assembly GCA_963920635.1). Classification (NCBI taxonomy): domain Eukaryota; kingdom Metazoa; phylum Arthropoda; class Insecta; order Coleoptera; family Anthribidae; genus Pseudeuparius; species Pseudeuparius sepicola. The sequence continues at coordinate 90,490,270 of OY987299.1, forward strand.
ATACACATGAAATCATAAAAGCTATTAGTAACTGATAACTACTTAAGTAAATCATTAAGTGTTTGGAATGGTAATTTTTTGTTCAATTAAAAAATGCAAAAATATACAGGGTGTTCCATTTAAAAAATAATATTTTTATCCGTAAGTCTTAAACCATTAACTAGAAAAAAATTTAGTAGCAGCATTGGATTCTACGTAAAAAACTGCTTTAAGATTGTTTATACAGAAACACAAAATTTTCAATCCGAAAAAAGTTACGGCCACTTTTCGAAAACGCACATTTTCGAAAAACGCCGTGTAACTCAAGATTTGCGGTTTTCGCCATTAAGTTTATCATAAAAAATGAGCCTCAGACATCGATATCAGTTTTCGTCTATCTCCGTCAAAAATAGGAGTTTCCCTTTAATAGTGTCCAATTTGGCCCACCCTGTACCTATAAGACAACATGAGATATTTAATTACCACAAAATTCATTTCTCGAAATTTGGGGATTTAAAAACTCGATGAGACTGACTTTTGTATTACTCAATGTTATAAATAATTTGGCAATGTAACAAACTCCAGCTTAAACGTGCCTTGCTTACCATATTTTCCTAATAATTTGGCTTTGCAAACGACCCACTCTGACATAGGTTCTTGGCATTTTTCTATGAAGTTGGCTACTTTGGCTCTCTTTGTGTTTAGTGGAGGCCAAAAACATTCTTCGGAATCGTCAACATACCACAATAAAGGTACAACTTCAACAGTGTTTTCTTCTTCAAACTTAACCACAGCCCAAGTCATTTTTTTCTGCCTTTGAAGTAATATTATCTTATCCATTTATGCATTATATGTAGAGAATATAAATGTGATGCTTGTCAATAGAGACCAGTGATGTGTATTTCGAGGTGTATTTAAATCAAGTTTTGCCCAACCCTGTTGAGTGTTAATAATACTTTAGCATTCTATGCAAATATATCGTACGATATCATATAGGTACTTATTTGAAAAATATCGGATGAAATTTACCAAAAAATTAAAATGTGTTCCTCCATTATTTTTTAGATAACTATACAGGGTGGTCCAAACTTTATCAGCAATACTTTAAAAACTGCTAGAAAATTTCAAAATAACAGGATTTTTTCATATGAACATATATATCGAAAACTCAATGGTTTTCGCTGTACAGGGGATTGAAGTTGGAATTTTTTTAACAATATTTTTATGTATCTCCTAAAATATAAGAGACAAGTCAACAAAGTTTGGTAGGCATCTACACCATCAAAGTAGCTTTAATATTGGGGTATTTCCGATTTGTTTTGTTGAAGCAGTGGTGGGGCGTTGGGGGGTAGTCTTAGAAAAATTCTCAGCTAAAAATGATGGGACAATCCAAAAAATGATTTTATCTCATCATTTTTGAGTTCTCCTGTTAATTTAGAGAAAAAAAGTGCTCTTGGTGTTTTTTCGAAAAACCCTTAGTTTTGTCCAAAACACCCAACGACGTTCCTCCGGTAACTTATTGAAACACTCAACTTGAAATAAAATAAGAAAGAAAATAATGTGAAAATAATCTGGGCATACCTAACGATTTCCAGATACAGATCTAATACCTAACACTGAATTAATGACAATATAATTATTTGCTCAAACGTCAAAACTGCCAGTTTATTTGAAAAACAAAAGGCTTGATTCCTTCATTCAAGGCTAACATGATAGCGTAAGTCTTCGACTATATGTTTGACCGCTCTTGAACAAGGATTAAATATCTACGTGTTTTGGACAAAACGAAGGGTTTTTCGAAAAATCACCAAGAGCACTTGATCTAAATTAACAGGAGAACTCAAAAGTGATGAGATAGAATCATTTTCGGATTGTCGCATCATTTTTAGGTGAGAATTTGTCTAAGACTACCCCCAACGCCTCGCCACTGGTTGAATAAAACAAATCGGAAATACCACAATATTAAAGCTACTTTATTGGTGTAGATGCCTACCAAACGTTGTTGACTTATCTCTCATATTTTAGGAGATACATAAAAATATTGTTAAAAAAATCCAACTTTGATCCCCTGTACAGCAAAAACCATTGAGTTTTTGATATATGTTCATATGAAAAAATTCTATTATTTTGAAATTTTCTAGCAGTTTTTAAAGTATTGCTGAGAAAGTTTGGACCACCCTGTATATGTAAATCGTTGAAATTGGGAGAACCCAGGGGAGAACAAAAATAACCTAAAAACCGCAAAGTATACAGGTCAACTCAAAAACTTACCAAATACCAAAAATAGAGAAATATCAATCATTCGGGCACTTTTTCTCATCGTATCGAATAATTGTCAAGTCGATATTCGTTCGATACCGATGAAATGCCAAAATAGAGAAATGTCGAACGTGCAGCAAGGAACGTCCAGGCATTTTTCTGACCATAATATAGAATAATTTTCAGTCGATATTCGTTCGATACGGATACCTAACACAAATAGAGAAATATATCGACCGTCCGAGTAGGTACTTTGTCCAACGATATCATCAGTTTCCAAAAATCGACAGTAACATTGATTAAAAAATAAATAAATGGTTTTTATTGATATTCCCATACCTACCTATTTTTTCCAGCCCTGATACTGACTAGACTAGGGGGTGATGTAACGAATTTTATGATTTTATGTAGATAGGACCTAACTTCTGTAAAATTAAAATAGGATGTTTCAACAGTTGCTTCGGTTTTGAAAGATAGGTAAGTAGGTATCTCTTTACATGTCAAAATTAGGAAAAAGTTACCTACCTAACTACAGTTGTTAACTTGGAATTGTCTATTTAACCACTTTTCTTTAGGTTTATAGGTACATGTGGTCGGGCCTAGGGATGCTAACGATACTTCAAAAGTATCGATACTTTTGCTGCAGTATCGAGTATTTTTGGTATCGATAGTTCTAGAACGATTCCAAGTTGGTATCGACACTTTCGTAGCGGTATCGAAAATAATTACTTATTATACTGTCAGTTGCCACCGCCATCTGTTACGCCTTAGCTAAAGCGAGCCTTTATTTACGTAGGAATCGTAGGAGTCTTTAGGCCGTTTTGTTTCTTGTAAGCGTAATTCGAGTTGCTGTGCATTAGTGGCACCACTGGACCACTGACATCTGAAGTCTGGACAGAAATTGGAAATTCTATTTCTCTGGAAATCACAAAAATGCTACGTAAACTTTCGATACCGATACCTAAAAGTATCGATACTTTTTAGACAAGTATCGGTAGGAATCGATACTTGGTAAAAAAGTATCTGTATCGGTATCGATACTTTTTACTATTTTCGCATCCCTAGGTCGGGCTTCAGCGCCCTACCCTACCCAGAACAATATACATATAACATAACCTATATCTTAAATCCATTAAAATCTGGTAAATCCTTTTAAATTTCGGGGTATATTCAAACAAAAGTTGACAAAAACAACACATTAAAAAAGAAAACTTGGATATCGTGGTCTAATTCCGTCAGCCGACATCAAGAAGAACGAAACAGTATGTTTGTGCATGTCCCAAAATGTTCTATGGAAACGTATTATTTTGGTGTTTTTTAAGAATAACAACAAATAGGTATTATTATACATAATAATGTTCTCATTACCTGTTGTATTAAATCCGTTAGAATATATGGACATGGAGGTGTCGGCGTCAGTTGCACTGATCGCTCGTCCCTCCGCTCGGCTCGCTACTCGCTGGAGTCCACAGATTACCCACCTCTGGAGTCGCTGGTCGCACACTCGTGGACGGAACCACATAACATTATGTGTTATGTGGACGGCATTGACGGTATGATACAATAAACGGATCATGTTTGGCTGGTGGTCGGTGGACGCCGGCCGGATGGAACTGTCGGAACGTCAGAACTGACGAAGACGAAACACGAACGCGCACGCGCCTGTCGCGACGCAGCGTTGCCAGGCCACTCACTAACGGCAAGATGTCAAGAACTAAGAGACGTAACGAATAAGAATAAAAACCAGAAAACTTTCATTATTAATCTTCAAAGAGCTTTAATATGCAAGAAAGTTCAAGAAAATATTTAACCTATTTATGATTATAGAGTTGGGTGAAAATTGCAAATTTTTAAGGATCGTGTACCCACAATGCAGTAAATTTATGCCCAACACCTGGCAACGTAGCTGGATTCCGCCAAGCCGTCGCCGCTCATTGGCCTCCGTCCCAAGCTGGCTTGTTATGCTGCTATCTGATTAGATAACCATCATAGCGCGGGAAATTCGCATTTTTTAAATATCCAGATATGTTTATAGGTAACTGCCTAACACAAAAATAAATATGATTTTATAGTATCTGTATATATTTCTAAATTTTTAACTTATTTAATTACTACATTTTACTAAATTTTTTACTTACAAGTTCGCTTGTTTAGGACATAAAAAATATTTTAATATACCAAAATAGGTAAATTTCCAGGGTTGGGCGATATTAAATTTTTGATATCGAATATCGATATTAAAAAATATAGTTATTTCGATATATGGATATACCATAATAGGTATTCCTAGACCTAGACCACCTTAATAGGTAGGTATATACTGTGAATATACATGGAACGTACCTAATTAAAATGCATCAGGGCACCTAGTGAGTACATGGAAAACATGTCATTAAAAGTACAAGTTAAGTATATTCCAAAAAACATATGAATTTCCCACCAAGTATGTCACCAAGTATGTTCCTGACGGGCATGAACTTAGCACATGTTTTTAGTAATGTTCTGATTTGGTTCATAACATACATACTCATAGCAGATACTTTAAAGAACGTTCTAACCCGCACCTTGAGCGCATATCCTTAGAACATTTAAAGTACTTCGATGCTATCTGGGATATTACTATCTCGGCTTGCTGAGGTCGGTGTGAATGACGTTCTCCTGAGATGGATAACTTCATATGTGAAAAACAGATCCCACAGTTTGTAGCTTTGCAGGGGTTTAGGTCTACAGAATACGTACCCCACATAACATCTGGGGTTCCTCAAGGATCCCATCTAGGACCAATTTTATTTACTATTTACATCAACGAAATTAAATCATGTTTCAAGCACAGTAATTTTCTATTATACGCAGTTGATATGAAGTGTACTATACCTGGATGTGACTTCGACAATAGACTGCCCCAGGATTCAGGGAGACCTTGACCGCCTAGCTGTTTTCTGTTTTCAAAACATCGATGAAATTATTTGTGGCAGTGTCTAAATAGCTGAGAACAACAAGATAAAACCGCGTAAATATACTTTTGCGATCGAGTACGTCCCCACATCGTTCTATTTACGCCGGACATCTCCGAACGATTTTCAAATGCATGCCAATATATTGTAAACGATAAATTTGAACTACCAAATTACGATTTACCGATTGGCATGCAGTTCTGTGGTGTAGAACATTGTCAAAAGTTAATGCGAAAAGTGCAACAAATTTCATGTTGCATAGATCAAAGTTTTCTCCTTTACCAACGTAACGTCAAAGATACTGCTATAAATTTCATGCTATTTTAGATATGAGCAACCTCATGGAAAGAATTTACCGAAATGAATATAGCCGAGTGGGTAAGGGCGTGTACCTAGAAAACTTCATTTATTTCATCGCAGGTTCAAATCCCACACAATGCTTTTTCTTTTTTTTTAATTATCAACGAAAATTCAGATTTTAATTTTTATTGTATATTGTTATAATAGTAAACGATACAATCTGCATTTTTGTTGATAATAATAATAATAGTTTGGAGACATCGCTTTTTCATGCAAACGGAAAATTGAATTGCACACGCCTTCTGCACGCGAGCGGCGCTTAAAATTCGCTTCTTTGCATTTATTTATAGAGATTGCATTAGAGATTACAATAAATAATAATAAAAGAATGAAATATATACTATTGCTTTTAATATACTTTATTATAATCTCCTGTAACTATTATTACGATTTCGGGTAGTCTCAATTATTAGCCTAGAGATTACTCGAAATATTAAAACAGAAGTTAGACGGGATTATAATAAAGTATATTAAAAGCAATAATATAGATTTCCGTCTTTTATTATTATTTTGTAATCTCTAATGGTGATGTTGGTAAACAGTATTAAATAGTATAATAACTATTTACTATATTGTAACGTAAAAAAATAATATATGTTTATAAATAGGACAGTAAAATACATGAGAAACGTATAATATCAAATATGTGGGAATTCTTTAATATGTAAAACAAAAGGTAATACATTTTTCTTGAAATCCGCAGTAAAGTGTCCCAAAATCGTCATTAGAAGCTCAGAAATCGGCACTGAAGTAATCTATTATTGTACGACTTTTTCAATAAGTAGGTCTTGGCGAGATGTAAACATCAAACGTCAGACGCGTCAAAAGTGACCAAATATTCAAAACCCGGCCAATAAAGGCCCATTTAACTATTAGTACACATTGCGAAATTGTTATAGTATTTCTAAAGTCACTTGGAACAGCATAAAAACCTGTGAATTTTATACGGGTGATTTCTGCTGATAAGTCTGGTATTTTTACCAGTAGCAGAGCGTGGTAAATGCTATGAAATAGATCGCGCCTTCCAAGCGCCAAGTGAGTTCATTTATATTTTACCAGGGTAGCTCGAGAACAGGCGCTTCCGGCAATAAAATACGAGACAAAACACTTTTTAGCCATATATTAAACCGCACCTGGTATTATAAGTAAAAGGAGATGAAGGAGACAGAGACGATAGATATTGTAGTAAAAACAACTGACTGCATGCTCGCCTAATATAATGTATCACCAATACTTGCATGGGCTACACTGTTCGACGACTGGCCACTTTTACAGCGAAATGCGGTGGATAGACGTGCGATAATTTCACAGATTTTAGGATATACTTGCGTAAATAGTTGTGATGGATATGGCTTTTTAGAGACCTTTTGACAATATTGTATGGTGCATTAACCTTTACGTTATGTGTGACGACAACCTTAAAAAACCTTAAAGGTGAAATATTATGTTGCTTGTAGAATATGTATATCTTTAAAAAACTGCGTGACGCTTATGTCCGGTATTAGAGTTTTTTTATGCAACTAGAGTTTTTTATACGGTTTCAAGTGACTAGAAATACTATACCTATAGCAGCGCAATCTATCAGTATACATATTTTAGTAGGTTTGAATATCAATAAATTTAATACGGAGGCTGAACAACAAGCCGAGGGCGCCGTATGTCATTATACCTGACCTAGGTAGAGCGATCGTCATAGTCAAGCAACGCCGCGCGCAGTCGGTTCATCGACGGGTGACGGGTGATCCCTTGTTATTATTTTCTTGCCTAATAAAAACTTTTTTTTTTCCGATTTCAAAAGAAATATAATATGTACCTCGGCACTGAAGTTCTTTTTATGACTCATGTGGTTTATTTGCCTCGGCCAGAGGCCTCGACAACTAAATTCCACATGAGTCATAAAAAGTTGAACGTCAGTGCCTTGGTACATAAATAACTATTATGTAAGAAGGTACAGCAAAATTATTGTAACTACTATTATGACAGGTTATCGTCCTATAGAGTATTATTATTTACACTAGCTAATATTATTTTTAATAACTTTTATTCTATATTTTTTTCCCCGTAATGATCTTTTTAAAATATAAAAGGGCCGCTAAGCTCCGTTTGTTTTAATTAAAAAAATATGGAAAATATCGAAACTTGCTAAGCTGAATTAAAGGGCATAAAAAGGAACAAAATAAGTCCTATCCGAGCTCTGTGCCCCGAACAGTTCCTGAGACTTATACATACTACCAAAAATTGAAAACATTTTGAAATTAGGTATGTAAGAGTTGTAAACTTGAAAACTTAGGTAGGTATACATTTTATTGCGAGCATTTATTATATACATGTATATCCTATATGTAGAATATATTACATAAAAAAAGTCATAAAAAGGCATAAGAAACCCGGAAAACAAATAGTAGCTACAGTCATTGAGTTAATATCATTTCTGCACTTTAAAATATATAAACTTCCACACGAAAAAGAGATACAAATGCCTCAGATTTGTTTTCTACCTAAAACTGTAATAGTTCTGCCCATTGGTATTTAAGTATTATTAGGCTTCAAAAGTTATCCAATTCACAAGTTAATATAATATTATATTATTATCTATATTAATTAATATATTGTATTATTAGTGTGGTCATTGATTAAGGTATTCGGATTTCTTATTCAATGGTGTGGTCATATCAAAAATACGAAAAATCAGATTTCTAAAAGGGGATAGTAAAATATTTAACAGGGACTATTTTACCGCACTAATGCACTATGCGCACTGCTTGCGTTTCATAATCCCAGTGTAGTTTAAATGGTTTTTATTTATACCCAACCGAAATTCTGTGCAAGAAGTTAAGTTATCATACTTGGCAAACCTGGTCAATTCAGATTTCGAAAATTGAATATATAATATACAGGGTGAGTCACATCTAAAGTCAGAGCCGAAAACACAAGGTAGAACTCGCTAAAATAAGCACATATGCTTAATAAACATTAGCCCAAAAAAGCTTGGTTCTCCATATACAGCGTGTTGAAAATTTTCCAAAAATAACAAATTTTTTTAATTTCTTTCGATCCCATTTAGGAATTCCAACCAAATTTGGTACACATTATACACTGGACGGTTGCCATTTTGTGGAATAATTTGACCGATCACCAGCGGCGTAGGTACAAATAGTTACTGTAAATAATTGTAGAAAAAAAGTAGTACGGCCCTGTGCAAAACCAAAAATTTTGCCTTTTTGGATAGCCCATTTAATTTGGAACAAAAAGTGCCTCTTGGTATTTTTTTTTATTTCTGGTACAGTTTCTTCGTAATTTCGGATTTTTTAAACTAGTGTCAAGGTGATTATGCTGGCATTTTAAGTAAAATTATTTGTATTCTCGCCGCTACTCATCTGAACAGGGCCAAATTATTGCACAAAATGACAACCTATAATATGTATAAAATAATTCCTAGACGGGCTAGAAAAAAATTAAAAAATATTTGGAAAAGTTTCAACACTCTGTATATGGAGAACCAAGCGTTTTTGAGCTAATGTTTATTAAGCATATGTGCTTATTTTAGCGAATTCTACCTTGTGTTTACGGCTCTGCCTTTAGATGTGACTCACCCTGTATATGTAAAAACGACAAAAATGCTTGAGATGGTTTTAAATTACATTCCAAAACTAATTTCTACACTTTTCTAACTGGCGATCAAGTGAGAAAATAATCGCATCGCACTAACTGTTACCAGAGCAAATATTATATCGTACCTACTCAGCATAGATGGTTTGGACCTGAACAAAGGAGACAGCAGAAATATCTTGTTCAGCAATTTAGAGTTTTAATCAACCAATCAACCTGAAGCAATAGACATTGCAGAACCGTTATGCAAAATATACATGCTGCAATAGGTGCCACCAATTTCTCACCCCTTTTAACTTAATTTGTCGTCGTCGAGATCAAGTTGTTCAGGAAGATGAAAATTTTTTTGCCCAACATTATGGGAGATTAGGAAGATGAAGACAATGGGTTTATTCCAGCAGCACTTCTGAACCAGTTCTCGGCAATCTAAATGGTTTAAAACAGTTCTGAAATTATATTTCTGCATTCTGATTCACTAGAACTTGCGCCGAACTATTGTTGGAACAAAGCTAATAATGGATATGAAAATAGGGATTTAACTATGGACTAAAATGATTTTTTTATATACATGTATATACATTATGCAGATAATATTATATAAAAAAAAGTCATAAAAAAAAGCATAAGAAATTGAAAGGGAAAATCTCAGAAATAATATTCTAAAGAGGTACCCTCTCAGAAATTAATTAAAAAGTTACTAATTATTTGTGTCCCAAATAATATCAATTTCAGATATGAGTGATTCCATAAAAGCAATCTTCAGAAGCGGATTTAGCCTAACGGGTAAAACCGCGTGCCTATGAAAGCGTTATTTATTCAATCGTAGGTTCAAATTCCACACGGCACATTTTATTATTTTTTTAATTATCAACAAAAATTAGTGTGAATATGTACAGGAAAAAATGCGGATCCCATAGTCTCGTATCTATTTACAATCTCTTCCTATAGGTTATCTACGTATATGAAGTCCAGGGTGTTGGGTATATCATCGTATCACGTGGCAAGTAGTAATCAGACATAATTATGGTAAGTTTCAGATTAAGCGCAGTTCGGGAAATAATTAAGTTGTTAAGTATCAGGTGGATATTATCTAACTGAAAAAGTTTAGTATTTCTGGTTGAAATAGTCTGCTGTTTTTGGAGAAACAATTGTTGTATATTAAATAATTATTGGTATTAATGATTTGTACTAAAATTATATATTATATTTGTAATTAAATAATTGTTGTATTTTTCCAAATTTATTTCGCCATTATATAAATCCCTGATTAAGTTCTAAATAAGGAACGAAAGCTTCCAGTGTGAAGAATAGTAGTGTAGTTTCAAGAATATATATGCTTTCATTTAATTTCATAATTTCCATGAATTTCATCTTTATTTATTTATTTAAATTTAGTAATAGGTACAGCAGTGAATCTTTACCATAAAAAATAAAATTCGTCGGGAAATAAATAAATAATACAAATCTTTGATCAGATATATTTATAGGTGTTTGAGGTAACCTTGTTTCTCGAATTTTCTGTGAATTTAAAGGAAGTTAAGACAAATTTGAAATATTGGTAGTATTAACTACTATTGGAGCCCACAGTCACCGAGGTCGTGACGGAAGATTGATCTCGTCCACTGTCTACTTCTTCTGGTGTCATGGTTAAGTTGAGTTCGGAAACATTCTACCTAAAAACAGCTAAGGCAACTAAATTCATTTTTCTTTATTATTATTAACACAATTTTATTAGCTTAACTTGTATCTATGTATACAGTGTGTCCCGTTTTTCGTGTTAATACACCCCTAAAAAACTAAGTAGGCTGCGGGAATTGAACGGAGCAACTTTTTTATAGATATATCCCTGAAAGGGAAGTAGGTATTAATTTGGCATTGCCATGAAAGCCCGACCTTCTGCGATTTTTAAAGGGGTTCGTTTTTCGAAACACCATATTAGGATTTTTTTATTTAAAATCTGACAAAACAGCGTTAATCAGGACACACCAGAACTCCCACATACCAAATTTGAACCAAAAATATACAGGGCGTTCCATTCTGCAGGGTGTCAAAGTTGAGCAAAATATGAATTGTAAAGGCATCTGGCGAGTCAAGTGTTCCATTGAATTTCTTCGAAACAGTTGAATGATCAGCAGGACCACTCACAGTGTTGATGTGCAAAGATCCAATAAAAATCTACAAGGTGTTCTTAAAATGCTGAATTTTTTTGAAACTTTATACGGGTCCAAAATCGAGTAGAAAATCTTAGACAGTGAGAAAGGTCCAATAATTTTAATCGTTTTTATTTTTTGGTTGGCATTTTGTAAAAATTAAACACTTTGAGTGATCCTGTTGACCACTCGACTGTTTTGAGGAAATTCAATGGCACATTTGACTCGCCAGCTGGCTTTAATATTTCTAATTTACTCAATTTTGACCCGGCAGAATGGAACTCCTTGTATTATATTTTTGTTAAAATTTTGTATGTGACGGTTTTTGTGTGTCCTGATTAACGCTGCGATGTCAGATTTTAAATAGAAAATGCCCAATATTTAATTCCCACAGTCTACTTAGATTTTTAGGGGTGTTGACACGAAAAACGACAAACACAGGGTGTCCCATTTATGTTTAAAAAATAATCCGCGTGCTGCTACCTCGTGCTAAAATAATGTTAGTTTTGTCGTATACCATTTTTCTCTTAGACGCTTGTTGACTGAAATATAGGATGTTGAACTTCTATTTAAAAAAATACAAATTCAGCTATATCTCTGAATTGAAAAAAAATATATAGTTTTTTGAGAACTTCATCTAACATTTTTATTTTTTCTCGGCCTACTTTATGTTACTAACTCCAACCGAAAAAGCTGACCAGCGGCGTACATAGTAAATTAAATATAAATAAATAAGATAAAAATGTTATACGACAAACTCACATTATTATTATAGCCCCGAGTTATCCGCATAGGCTTTTTTGAAGCATAAATGGGACTCCCTGTATGTATGTAACTTTGTAAACAAATCTATAAAATCAATTTTTAAACACTTGTAGTTTTATGCTTTTATGACGATAGAAGAATGAGGGAGGCGGGAAAAATGTAAATTCCTTCACTAGTGGAAATCCCGGACCAGATAAGCACCTACTTACCGGCTCAAAATTTGGTACAGTTGAAAATATATTATTACATATTGTTAGTTGGTTCACGTCCTTCAGTATTCATGTTGAAAATTCTCAGGGATAGGACATAAATAAATAAATGCAACCTTTTAAAACAATTGCCGACGTTTCGTCAATATATTTTGACCTTTTCAAGGCAAGTTAAATCAGTTGACTATAGGCATATAGGCAATTGAAAGACATATTGTCACCGTAAAAACACACGTTATAAATAAATAAAGCGAAAATGGAACCACACACTCGCTTTATTTATTTATAACGTGTATGCAAAATCGGGCTAAAAAGTCGCCAAAAATTTTTTTCAAGGTAGAACTAGATCGGACCCCATAAAATAAAATAAGAAATAAAATAACCAAATAGTTGATTTTTGAGCAGTAATTACAGTTGCCAGATGAACAAACAACCACCTGCTTATTTTATGTATCTGTTTAAAGTCGCCATTTATTTAATGAATTGCAAAATAAACATTTTTTTATATTGAATTTTTATAATAATTAAATCTTTGTGTATACTGCACCTATACAGGGTGGCCGACCACGAACTGCATCGATCTATATATGGAAAACTAAAAGTAGGAAAATTCTGAAAATTTGGCACCACACCAATGCCGATGGGCGCTGCTCAACTAAAATATTTTGGTGAATCTGGCACTTCCTATATATTATTGCATTTTTGAATTCTAATCATCATTTTGGAACAAAAACATGCAACATGTGCTATGTCTAAATCTAACCGTTTTTGAGATATTTGTATTTTTCCGAAAAAAATTACAGGTGCAGACCTAAAGTCAATTAGCAATTTATACGAGGAAACCCCAAAATTTCAAAACGAAATTTTGGCATCGTGTAACAGAAGCCCTGACCTAGTGATCTCTGCTGAGAAATAAATCCGTTCTTATACAGGGTGTTCACAAAATATGAATAAAAATTACAATCAAAATGTGCTTAAATCTCGAAATTTTCAAATGGAAACCCCCATTTTTTAATGCGATCTTATTCACCCCTAAAAATGATGACACCTTTGTGTAAGGTTTCCTATACCTAAATGCAGTAATTTTCGATTAATTTAAGAAAAACCCACTTTTCGCCCATAAAATGCGGGGTTTGCTTAACGCTTGGAAAATCACATTAGCCGTGGACGTTGAAAAGACAATCGCGGCTGAGGAAATGTTTATAAATTAGTGTCAACAATAATGCCGGCGCGCTTAAATTACACAAACGAAGATTATATATCGCACGTTCATTTAAACATTTAAATAATTCCTCGTTTGTGTAATTTAAGCGCGCCGGCATTATTGTTGACAATAATAATTTATAAACCAAGTGACATTTCCTCAGCCGCGATTGTCTTTTCAACGTCCACGGCTAATATGATTTTCCAAGCGTTAAGCAAAACCCGCATTTTATGGGCGAAAATTGGGTTTTTCGTAAATTAATCGAAAATTACTGCATTTAGGTATAGGAAACCTTACACAAAGTTGTCATCATTTTTTGTGGTGAATAAAATCGCATTAAAAAAATGGGGGTTTCCATTTGAAAATTTCGAGATTTAAGCACATTTTGATCGTAATTTTTATTCATATTTTGTGAACACCCTGTATAAGAACGGATTTATTTCCCAGCAGAGATCACTAGGTCAGGGCTTCTGTTACACGATGCCAAAAAGTCGTTTTGAAATTTCGAGGTTTCCTTGTATAAATTGCTAATTGACTTTAGGTCTGCACCTGTAATTTTTTTCGGAAAAATGCAAATATCTCAAAAACGGTTAGATTTAGATATAGGACATGTTGCATGTTTTTGTTCCAAAATGACGCCTAGAATCTAAAAATGCAATAATATACAGGGTGTTCCATTTGAAATAAGAAAGTTGATATCGACTTCCGGTATAACCGGAAGTGTCAGATTCACCAAAATATTTTAGTTGAGCAGCGCCCATCGGCATTGGTGAGGTGCCAAATTTTCAGAATTTTCCTACTTTTAGTTTTCCATATATAGATCGATGCAGTTCGTGGTAGGCCACCCTGTATATCATAGCACCTATAAATATGGGTGTAAAATAAATATTAAAAAATCTCTTTCACGTTATCAACAGACTCATCTTCGGTATATTTTCTACATTACTATCACTATTATTGCACCTGCCACATTTACATTGATCACAGCATTTCAGTCTTTCCTTGATACAGTTGCACTTTTTCGTATTACACTTTCTGTCGGAACAAAAAGGCTTAAGCTTTCGTACAATGTTTCGCATCCCGTTAAACGATGCATCGACGAAAAAGTATGCCCTAATTTTTGTACAATTTTGCTTATGGAAATGAAATGTTTATTTATTTTATAGATTTTAACGTGCATGGTACTATAGATAGGTGCATACGTTTCGTGACTTTTTAAAATCATGCAAAAACAAAGAGCTGTAAACATAAAAATTTGGCCATAGTCACTAAATGCAAAATCTAATAAACTTTCTTCCGATCTTCCCCCTGCTGACTGTGCTTTTTATCAACATTTTTTGAGGTATTAATAGTTTGAAATTATATATTGGATTGTTTAATTATTGGCAGTCGCAGGTGCCCGTAGCAGTTAAAAATATGGTATTCAAGTAATGTTGTGAAGTCACAACTTGAAGTTCCTGTAATTACTATTCAAAAATGGCCAAAAATCAACTATTTGGTTATTTTATTTCTTATTTTATTTTATTTATCTGCTTTAACCCTCATTATTTGGCCTAAAATTGTTAATTTATTTTACCAGCGATCTGTTATAGAATAGTCTACACGGAGAGCACGGGCGTAGCCAAGGGGGGGTTTCGGGGGTTCAAACCCCCCCCCCCCCCACCCCGAAATAAGCAAAATATTACCTAATATTATCTATCCTTGTTAAGGATAGAGACGTGAATCATTATTACTGTCGAAAAATGGAGGGGGAAAAAAGGAAGGGTGGTAAACCTAAAGGTATGGACTACTGGAAAAAATGGTGTAGTCAAGGTCAAGGGGTTTCTAATAAAGAAACAAATTTGGATTTAGCTATCAAAGCTTCAGCTACCTTGCATGCTGATAAGAAGACTGCCTACCCCGAAATCTAGTTTGGAATGCCTAGATATGTGCGATAAAAACCTTTATCCTAATATTTACACATTACTACAAATCTTGGCTACCATTCCTGTATCCACTGCTACCCCAGAGAGGTCTTTCTCGAGCCTAAGGAGACTGAAAAACTATTTACGAAACACTACAAGTGAAAACACACTTAATGGTTTGGCTCTAATGAACATTCACTATGGAACAGAAATTCATGCAGATGAAGTAGTAGATATATTTAAAAGAAAAAGCCGAAGATTTCTTCTTTAATGGTTTTAGATTTAGCGCAGAGGAACGAAATTAATTTATCCATTTCATTTAAAGTTAAGAACTTTATAAATATATGTCGTAGTTTTTCGGATGGATATATAGATATTAAATTTCATATAAGTATATGTTTGTTGTTTTATTTACTTCTCAAACTAAACCCCCCCCCCAAAACTAAATCCTGGCTACGCCCGTGACGGAGAGGTAAAACTATCACAAGTCCTATATCTGAGAGTACTTCCAAATAGTTTATGTAAACGCTGTCAGAGACGTACCTACTCTTTTATGGCAGAGTTCTCCCTGAGAGGGTTTGCATTAGCAATCTATTAAGACGTACTCTAAGATATTTATACTTGTGATAGTTTCAGTTGCGCATGTAAACTACGCATTAGTTGTTGAGACATGCTTGCCACGCGTGGATATTCTCACGCAAGGGATTAATTTTGCGTTCTACGTGAAAAGCGCGCGCCACAAAAAAATTCACAAATAAAAAACTATAGGCGCTATAGGTACTTTTTTTTACCAAAAACTTCTTTCATGTTTTGGGCACATTTCCCTCGCAGCATGTATATAAAAATTTCCACAAATAAAAAAGTTTCTCACTTAGTGAAAATTTCATTACACTTTTTATAACCTTGCAATTTTGTTGCTGTTTAAAGTCGTTAATAAACAATATTGAACAAAAACAATGGCATTCGTCGCAAGCGCTCATTGTTAGCTTTAATTAAAAAAAAATCGAGTCGATAGCTCCACTACTCTCAAAGGTATCACGATGGAAACCTAAGAAAACACAATTTCCGTAAATTGCCAATTTTGACAGATTTTTCGAAATAAAAAAGGTCTCAACCACAAAAAATTGTCGTAAATCGCCATTTCGTATGCAGAGTGATGTACTTAACAACACCTATGGGGTCTGAACTAGTTCTACCCTCAAAAACTTTTTTTTCGAGAACGGAGCGACTTTTTAGCCCGATTTCGCTCCACTAATAATAGCACAGACCTATATAGCTTAGCGAAGCTATATATGTCTGTGATAATAGTCAACTGATTTAACTTGCTTTGAAAAAGTCAAAATATATTGACGAAACGTCGGCAATTCTTTTAAAAGGTTGCATTTAATTATTATTACATATTATTATCTTGCTTCTAATAGCTTGACTTTCATGTACGCATTGTCACCCACTTCTACCTAATTATCATATCGATCTGAGATTTTGCAAACTTATTTAATTCTGGTGACAATACAATTTGTGGTACGATTTAGCTTTTATGCTAATAAAAAAATTAATAGATTAAAAAATAAAAAGCATTCTTGAATCGTTGACTAAATAGTAAAAAATAATTGATTTTATAATATGCTTGATATTTCTTAATATGAAATTTTTTTTAATATAAAATCGTGGGGCGCTATAAGATTTGTGGGTTGATTTTAAGAAAACAGGTCATTTGTAGTTGTAGTTACGAGGGATCGACGTTACTTAATTTAGAAAAAATAGTGCGGTTCTGTGTAATACAACATTTTATTACATTTTTGCATACAGCATAATATTTTCTATAAAAGTTATCTTTTGACGTTTTTCCCCATTTATCAAGGTTTCCAGACAAATAATCCAAGAAAATTGACATTTTTTTATAGAGGTAGAAAAAATTTTTTAACAGGTAGATATTTTCAGGGTTGGTTGTGGGTAGCATCCTGAGTATAACCCCAAAAAATCACCATCGAAGTCGTGTTACGAACCCCGCAATAGGGGTGGTTTTGCAAACATTTTTTTTGCAATTTATTTTCTTATGTGTACATTTTTTTTCTTATGTGTACATTATTACATTCTCTACAACTTTCCCTCATGAAGTTTTTTTTAACTTCAATACTTTACGAGATATAGATAAAAGATCACCACTAGCTAAAGTGCTTTATAAGGGTGAAAAAAAAATCTTTAAAACAAGCTCAGGGTTAACTGGGGGTTAACTTAGGAGTGCACACCGAATTGAATTGTTGTCTGAAATATTGTGGGAATTATGCTGTTTATGGATATATAAATTGCGCAGTATAGTGTAGCTCCTATTAGAAGATCCCGGAGCCTGAGAGGAAAGGGGGTGCTATGGGTGGAGCTTCATTCCAACATCTAATGCTTTACCGAGTACATAAAGATCGTTGTATAATCGCAACGTTGTGGGACCCAGCTAACCAATAAAATTTAACTTAGCATCGTGATCGCATTCCACACAAGTATTTCTGTAGATGGTCTTCTTATCGGGGCTATGCTATACTCGTGACCACATAGAATATGTCGTGTTGAGAAGGCATGTAAGTAGATTAAAAAAGAGGTTTTTCGCAAATATATTTTTCGTGTGCAGAGCACTTGCACGATTTTGTCGACGAGTTTTTTGCCTGTTTTATTTTGTGAAAAATATACCTAGTGGCGGTACAATGCCAGGTGACAATGTAAGCAACCAAGATATATATTCAGAGATTATCAATCCTAAGAGGGAGGTGAAAGAGCTAATTGAGGCAGTTGAAGTGAGACTTGCTCTGAAGTTTGATTACTTGAATGCAAGAATAAAGCAACTGCAGACAACTGCAGGGAAAATCAAATATTGAGGGATCAAAGTGAGCAAACAAACCGCAGAAAGAATAACCTTATAATATTTGGGTTAGAACACAGTGGAAAGCAACTTTCATCGAATTATATATTATTATACACGAAGTTGAAAGATCACATAAGTATTGCCATAACTCAGGGCCGTATCTGAGGGGGGTTTTGGGGGTTCAACCCCCCCCCCCCCCGAAATACCACCATTTTATAGGTAGGTATGCTTTTGCAGGTTTGCACCACAACTAGAGCGAGCTCACCGAGCATCAGTGAGTGTAATAATTTATTAAACTGGTTTCCCAGTAGAGTATGGAAACCCGCCCGAAAGCTGTCAACAAAACATAATTTTTGGATTAGTGCAGTACCGAGTTTTGTCATCAGAATATGCTTTCAAATAAAATAAGGTGCATAGCTGCGTGCGCCATAGATTAGGAGAATATGGGATCCCAGAGCCTCTTTATATGAATAGATTAGTACTAATTTGTATTTGAAGATTATTTATTTATTATTTTTATGAAAGGTTACGTTAGGCAATGGGCGCGAAGAAATCTTACTGGCAATTCTAAAGGTGTCGTCAGGCAAGACGAAGAATGTGTAGGGATATATCCGTAATAATGATAAATAATATTCAGCTATTATTATAATAATTAATATTTAATATTTTTAATGTTAAACTTGTTCAACTTAAACCTGTTTCAGGTTTTTATTAAAAACCATTTAGAAATAGTAGGTTTTTTTAACCTTAAAGCTATTTAAACTTCAACAGCCGCTGGTCGAACCCCTCCAGGGCCGGCTCTAGGCGGGTGCGAACGGTGCGACGTACGCGGCCTGCGTTTTGACTGGCCCCGCGCCTCCGAGTCCCGTGTACAGGGCGATCCAGTCAGCGTATTTAAAAGGGCGGGGCCGAAACCATTTTAGAATTTGAAAATATTCACTGCAGCTTGAAAATCTGAAGATATTGGGATTTCCTAAGACTAATATAATTATTTCAAGTAATTTTCATTAACATTTCTAAAAAATTTCGCCTGCAGCGCATTTTACAGAATTATTTTAAATGCACTTGTTTGAAAGAAATTCGCAAAAATTGTCCCTCCCCACCCGAAATTAATTTCTATATACGTCAGTGAAGTGAACTCATCGCCCCGGCCTACTTTTTTAAAAAGTGACATGCAAAAGATATACCATTCAAGTGGCGTATCAATTTTCAAAAATTTGTTCTTAATGGATTAAATAATTCCTTGCCGGGGGCCCAGCACTTTGATCCGGCACCCAACCCCACAAAAGCTTGAGCCGATCCTGAACCCCCCCCCCCCAACTTTTCTCTAGATACGGCCCTGCCATAACTGATTCAGATATTAATTACTTTAACCTTTTGGGTCGGTCTAGTAGTTGCCCGATTTGAATTGGTATCTCAATTAACTAAAATTAACATACTCAGAAACTGCTGTAAGCTCAAGGGCAAGCCAATCAGTATTGTCCATGAGGTAAATGTACAACAACGCAAGGAGAATAAACTACTTAGACATCACTTAAACGGAGCAAGGGCCAGCGAAGGTGCATCCCACTGTTAGGTACATAAAAAAATGTATTGTATGTAAATAACAAACCTTATACAATTCAAGATCTGTATGCATTGGAAGATTACCAAGAAATGAATGATCTAAAACAGCATCGAAATAGTGCCCCTGCAACCTCTCAAGTTCAAACAAAGACCGTAGAAACATCGTCTGGAGATGCGGTGGCCGGAAATTGCGCATTCGAGACTCCTCACCAAGCGATGAACAGTGTGGGGGATCAGCATACCCAACTCGAGAACCAGGGGGGACACAGCGCAGAAGAGAGAGTAAAGAATTTTAAACGTACTACCCGTCTGGGCTCTCAAAATGCGAGGAAGGGTTTGCTGAAGTAACTTTATGGTTTTGTGTGCTGTATGTTCTTATTAGTCTTCTTACATCTTATTAATTATTTGAACACTTGCATTTTTTGTATTATGATACAGTTTGTTTCAGTTTGATACTTGAAAAATCGGTATTTTTTAATGGAACAACCAATTTAATTTTTTTTCTTAGAGACTTGTGATTTGCATTTTTTTATTTGGGCCCTTTGATGACCTGCTATATACAGTAACCGGCAGAAAGTTGGACACAAATGGAAAACTTTTTTTATATTAATTTCTCAGAAAATTTTATTCTTGATAAAAGTTGGTGCATCATTTCAAACTCAAAACGCACACAATAAAAATTTAAATATCTCTTTTTGGATACGAGGTAGATTTAAAAATGTCAAAACAACTCAAGAGTAAATTACCCTTATTTTTTAAAATACGGTAAAAAGTTACTTATAAAAGTTGTTTGGAATCAAAGGTGGATGTCAGATTTAACATTCACATTCACTGCAAGTGCACCTATGGCAAATTTTCAATTAAAAAGACACGTAAATTGTGTATGTTTTTTTTTAATTTAATAAAAATATCATACCAACAAAACTCATTTTTTACATTCATAAAATGCATATATTTTGTCTAGCACAATAAAATGTATAGTTTTAACAAAAGCTATTACATAACATATTATATAATAAAAATCCTGATAATTTAGAAGAAACCTAACTTAGGTACTAACATTTTTGTTCGAAAAGGTGGGGTACAAAATATGATGACTCACCCAGTACATTGAAGGTCAATCACTAAAAGTGGTCAATCAATAAATTTTCATTGATAATAATAATACTTTAGTAAGCACTTACCTATTTTATGTTATCTTTAATTAATCTTATATAACACTTGTACCTATATTTATCATTCTGCGTTGGATAAAAATTTGACAGCTTCTTTTTATCTTCAATTCTTCCTTAATTTCCATAATATTGAATTTTCATTTGGTTAAGCAAATGATGTGAAGTAGTTAAGGGGCATGTACGTATTCTAAAATTACAAAAGTTTACTACTTTTTTTATAACTATAAACTATAAGTAAAGCAGGACGCAGGTACCTATGAAATTTATAAGAGTGTTCACCTTTTTAAAATTACCATATAGGCGACAAGTAACACTAGAACTTTTAAAGTTTGGCGATGTCAAGTTGTGGATCAAATATGTATATGTATATTAGCTTACGCAAGATAAGCTGAGCCGCGCGTTCTGCAGTATGAAAAATGAGACTGTGAGCTGTGGTCGGAGAAAAATTGTATCAACAATGAGAAAAATTTAAAAAAATTGTATTTTTGCCCTTGTTAATGTATTTTTCATCTGAAAGAAATTGAAAGCCGTATTGGTGAATGTAAATAGGTATTATTAATAAATCTGCTGTTTCTAAAACCAACTTCCAACATTATTTTACATTTGAAAAGTGTCATATTTTTGTGCTCCCAGTATATTTCATCCAAAACTTTCCATATCTATAAGTATACGGGAGTCAGGGCAAGTTGTAACATTTTGATTGATTTTGTAGCACGTGTTTGAAGTTCAGATATGAGAAGGTAAATTTTCCAAAATATAAACTATTTCCGTTGACTGGCATATTTATAAGTATAAGACTTCTCAGGGCTATAGCTTCATGTCCTGGAAAACAGATTGCTCTGATGGCTAACAATGTCTATTGTATTTTGTCTCCGGAAAGCGCATGGTGAGTTGAAAAAGTGTCAGGCGTGACAGCCGTGAGCAATCTTTATTAATACGTCAGTCAAGGCTATTTCATTTTTTATTAAGGAATCGGTTAATCACCCAAGCAATCAATTGATCAAGAAATATTATTAGGGTAGCACACGGGAATGTGCGGGGCAGAGCAACTGGTTAGATGCCAATGTTTTCGGTTATCTAACCGATACCGTGGAGACGTTTGATAGCGAGGTTTCGGTAACTGGAACGTGAGTCTTTGCTGATTTATAAAGACCAGTGGCTTCGTCTCGCACCTTCGGGTGTGCTATCCTTATAATACCTTAGTAAATTTATCGTTAGACTTGTTGACAGTCGGGCGAGCCCTTCTGGTGAGAGATTACCGTCACGAAACAGTGCTGTAGATGGTCGGCTGTCGCCTTTTTCTTGTCCGTTTCCTTCCTAGTAAAGAAAAATATTCGAACATGAATTTGTTACAATAAAATACCCCGTTTCTGGGGGCAAGAAGCCATATAAAAACATACCTTCCTAGTGGCTAACCTCCTAATTTCTTTTATTTTTCAAGGAACAAAACACTCCTTTGCTCAAATGTACAGTGTGTTCCACTTTGAGTCGAGGCAATTCCGTATTTTTCGAAAGATAGGCCGATTTTCAAATTGCAGCCTATAGTACTCGAAGAGCACCACATTTTGGGGTTAAATTTTTTTAAAATAGCCCTATTCCATGGCCTACTTGTTATTAAAAGAAGACACCGAAAAATCACAAAACCGTATGAGGCATTTTTTAAAGAATAAAATTGATAGTACATGTTTGGACATATCATAATTTAAATATTTCTCAACAGTATGGATCCAGTTATCTTTAATATTTATTAGTAACTCAAATCTATTATCATGATAATAAGTGTTGGGACATAACTTTTTTCTTAACCTAACAAAAATGTATTTTTTTAAATACTGTGGCACGATGGCTCTAATAAAGGACATAATATCAACGTGAATTTTATATTCAAATCTGCAACATTATATGGTATGATTCTTAAAAATTATAGCTAGGTACTCTATATTTTCTTCCTGGGGTGTAATTCTGGTTAAGGTTGCACCTAGTATAAATGGCCGGATATTCGGCGATTTTTTGGGCATTGCCGAATATTCGGCAAGGCCGAATAATATTTTTATAAACCGAATATTTGGCTAATTATTCGGCGAGTCAATTCGATTTTTAATAAATCTTATGGTAAGTTGTAACATTTATTAAAAAACAAATAGAAATATTTACATGTTTTGCAAAAATGTAAATTGTATAAAGACGAAGTATAAAGAAACGAATACAAATTTAATAAAAACCACAAACCACTATTATCCAACTTAAATGTCAGGTGCATCCCCAGCCAGCCGTAAAACCATTATTCGGCCCTGCCGAATAGTCAGCAATGCTCAAAGAATGGCTGAATATTAGGCCATTTAATTTGTGTGCTGAATATTTGCTGCATCTCTACTCTGAGTTTTATCCTTTCTTTCATTATTTAAGGGACCTATTTTATATTGATGTGTGGGTTTAGCCTTCAGTTATCATTCATTCAGTTATCAGCATAGAGGCTCTTAAAATGCGTTTTGATAAGAAATACTATAAATTTTTGGGATTAACCGAATATTTTGCCGAATATCGTTATTCAGCCAATGCCACATTTCACTAGTTCAGTGCACCCCTAGTTCTGTTATTTATTTATCCTGAGAGCGTTATTGAACAAGTTTTGGCATAGCAAGAGAGTTATAATATAATAAAGTTGAGGGAAAACAAAAAAAAATTAACTAAACAGTTAACTTCATATTATCATTTTCAGGTAGGTAGTATATTATTGTGATGAAGATATTGCTTTAGTCCACACTAAATTAATAAATGTTAAACTGTGGAATTTTCTCCAAAATATTGAAGTAAAAAAGGATTGTGACTTACACGTTTCAAATTCGAAAATTCTACTATTAAGTCCAGGTAGGTACATAAATAATAAATTAAATATTTAATTGGAATATTAAATAATAAACAAAATAAATTTGGACTTTCTAGTATGAGTTTAAAGCCAGACAGTATCAAATGCCTGTAATACTATATAGCTCTGTAAAATGGTGTACATAATAAACTTTGATGACAAGTCTATCTCAATAACCGCTAAAGACTTAATAGACTTAATACTGTCTACAGTGGTGTAACCAGGGGGGGGGACTTTGGGGGCTTTAGCCCCCCCCCCCCCCCAGAGATATATTGCATGATATTTATTTCTAAATAAGTTTTGCCGTAAATATCTATTATTGAATAATTACTTTGGAATAATTAGCCACCTTCCACTTTACATTCTCTGGTAACGCCACTGGACTGTCTGACTCTGACCAGATTTGGGATTATCGATTTTGGTTTAATGTATCTTCTTTCCTAACTCTGTTCTGTTGTGCGGTTGATTCGCTTGGCAGCAGTTGGCATTTGGTTACATACAGATAGTCGTCCGGTGGACGTTCAACCGTCTAGAACAGGCGTTGAGTCGGTGTGTGTGCCTTTGTTATTTTCCCGTATCGTGTGTGTTGAGTTTGTCTCCTAAGGACATTATGTTATATTTTGCCCAGGGGCGGATGGGCACCCAAAATTCTTACCGGGACAGAGATGGCATGGCGACCCTATAGAAACTTTTACCGGCCTTATTAATAATCCTTTCTCTCTCTCCCAACACCGAATAGAACAAATCGCCAAATCATGATATTTAATAATATCCGAATAAAAACAAAAAGTCTCTATGAATACAATACTTATAAAAAAATGAATGAAGCGTGCATGCCGGCTGGATATAAGCAAAAGTTGTTTACAAAGGATTTTTAAGGCAATCAAAGTTCATCCATTCAAGCCAAAGCTGAGGCATTCACTTGAACTTGGAGATGAAGAGAGGCGTTTGGACTTTTGTTTATGGGTAGGTGCAAACTACATTGAAAGCTTTCACAATTTATCTTTTTCACCGACGAATCTAGGTTTTGTACTAACGGGCACGTGTCTAGTCAGAATAGTCGCCACTGGGCTTTCGAGAACCCTAATTACAGAAGTGACAAAAGAAGTCAACGTTACAAAAAAAAAGTATGGTGTGGAATTTTCAATGATCAAATCATTGGGCCATATTTTATAGAAGAAAATTTAAATCAACACGTTTACTTGCACATTTTGGACACATTTGTTCTACCATTCTTTAACACCTTAGAGCCGGAACTACGCAATAACCTCTTTTGGCAACAGGATCGCTGCCCGGCTCATTGCACAGCCTTGGTCAGACAGTGGTTAGATAATCATTTTGCTGAAAGGTGGATAGGTAGGTTAGGCTCTATCCATTTTCCTGCTAGGTCACCTGATATTACACCAATTTACTACTTTCTGTGGGGTGCCGTAAAACAAAAGGTGTAAGTATTCGAACAACTTGCCGCCCGACAGGGAGGTATTAAAAGATCGTATAAGTGAAGCAATAAATGAACTTAGTGAATCACAGCAATAAATGAACTTAGTGAATCACAAAAATCATACGTAAAGTGTATGAAAAATTTATAAAAATTACTGAACAATGTGTTGAGGTGGGAGGCAGCTACGTTGAATGATAATAATTGCAATTGGAATTTCAAGTTTGAAATTTGTATTTAGGCTTTATTTTAGATACTGAACAAATTTGTTTTATAGTTTTTTTCTGTAAAGTAATAAATAAAGGTAGTTTTCTCTTGACGCACTTTCAGGTTTTCTTAATTTATTAACACCCTGTACAGGGTGGGCAAATTTGGGCACTTTTAATAGGAAACACCCATTTCTAAGCCAGATAGAAAAAAATGAACCTCCCACTCTCGAGCTTAAATTTCGCGAAAACTTCATTGCCGCAAACCGCATTTCGATATATTTTACCGTTTCGCCGCTAGAGGGCGTTTTTCGATTTTGAGCGATATCTTAAAACCTTCATAACTTTTTTGTTTCTAAAGATAATTGATTTCTGTAAAAACTTTCTTAAGGCACTTTTTTACGTAGATTCCAGTGGCGTACACTGTTTTTTTTCTCTCCAAAACTGTTTGAGATAGACCCATCAAACCTTATATCATTGAAATCAGCATCAAAAGGGCTATCTAATGAGCTAATAATATATAGGGTGTTCCATTTAAAAAAACAGAGTTCTGGTCATTATTTCGAAATTGAGACCAACTAAAAAAAATCGGTGTACGCCACTGAAATCTACGTAAAAAAGTGCCTTAATAAAGTTTTTACAGAAATCAATTATCTTTAGAAACAAGAAAGTTATGAAGGTTTTAAGATATCGCTCAAAATCGAAAAACGCCCTCTAGCTGCGAAACGGTAAAATATATCGAAATGCGGTTTGCGGCAATGAAGTTTTCACGAAATTTAAGCTCGAGAGTGGGGGGTTCATTTTTTTTCTATCTGGCTTAGAAATGGGTGTTTCCTATTAAAAGTGCCCAAATTTGCCCACCCTGTACATAAGTTCAAGAATTTTAATATGGCAATTTTATTTTTTTGGCAAGCAGAACTTTTTATGAAGAGTGAGGCCTGGTTCATACAGCTTCTTTATCTTTTAATTGTCATTGGTCAGTTCAAATCAAGGGACAAATGCCATTGGTTATTTCTTAAAGATGAAGTAAAATTAAAAGATAAAGAAGCTGCATGAACCAGGCTTAACTTTTCGTCGATTCTAATCCATCTATAGCTTCGTTGTTTCTGATTTTAGATAAAAAGTTTAAATGCAAAAGTTGGAGGGAATTGTGTCCCCAATGCGGTATATCATGTCCTACTTTCCGTGACAGCTGGCATTTTCGAGATATGACACAAACTTGTGTTTTTTTATGGAAACCATAGTTGGCCATGGTCTCGAAAAAACCAGGCATTTGTAGAGCTTTCCAACGATATAATATTCGATACGGGTGTTGGGAAAAATAACGGAAATATCTATGGTTTCCATTAAAAAAAAACAAAAGTTTGTGTCATATCTCGAACATGACAGCTGTCATGGGAAGTAAGACTTGATAACCGCAATAGAGACTTAATTCCCTCCAACTTTGGTATTCGCACTTTTTATCTAAAATCAGAAACAACGAAACTAGATGGATTAGAATAAATCGCCAAAATTTCGTTTTTTATGCGGGGATCTCGGAAACTAGCGGAGAAAGAAGGGAGGTTAAATGGGGAAAGAATTGCAATTTGTGGGCCGAATTTAACGCGCCTTGTGTATTTTGGAAAAAAGTCATGACTTACTAGATATTTCGAAAAAATATATTTTGTGGTTTATTCTAATCCGTCTAGCTTCGTTGTTTCTGATTTTAGATAAAAAGTGTAAATACAGAAGTTGGAGGTAATTGTGTTGCGGTTATCTTGTCGTACTTTCCGTGCCAGCTGCCATTTTCGGGATATAACACAAACTTGGGTTTTTTTGAATGATAGCCATATAGTAATTTCCGTTATTTTTCGGAAGAACCATATCGAGTATACCGTTGGAAAGCTTTAAAAATGCTTGACTTTTTGAGACCATGGCCAACTATGTCACGGAAAATACGACAAGATAACCTCATTGGGGACACAATTACCTCCAACTTTGGCATTCACAGTTTTTATCTAAAATCTGAAACAACGAGCTAGATGGATTATTAGAATAAATCGCCAAAATTTAGTTTTTTCAAAATATCTAGTAAGCCATGACTTTTTTCAAAAATCCACAAGACGCGTTAAATTGAGCCTACAAAACTGCAATTATTTCCCCGTTTACCTTCCTTCTGTCTCCGCTAGTTTCCGAGATCCCCATACTGATCATAAAAAAAAAACTCACCCTGTATAATTTTAATTAATAATAGCCGGACCTTCAGTCAATACATTTATCCTGAAACCCCTAAGACAAGAGAGATTTATAAAATGTAGCGAAATTATAAAAATAAGTTTACAATAATAATTAATTATGGCTTAAAATAATAATTATTGCGCATTTCTTTGTGTATGCAGCAATTGAACAATTTTCAAAAATAGGCAATTTATTATAAATGTTATTACGTGTCCTTACAACTACACGGGAGCATTATTCAAAATGCTGCAACTAAAAACAAAGAGATCTAATAGAAGCGAACAATTAAAATGCGTTTAAAACCTGCCCAACAGAAAATATCAATAATTTATCTATCTGTTCTTCTAATAATAAATTTATTCTCAAATATAAAACTTTTAGTAAATAATATTCGAGTACCTACATTGGCATTTTGGCATCCAATAAAATGGACGTTGGGGTGGAAAACTTTATATTATAAAACTTTTTATTAGTTTTCAAATAGGCTTGCCGATTGTTTATTCCGTTGAATATGCCCACTCTTTGGTTCACGCTCATTTCTTTTTACGGGTACTTTATTTCACAATATTTGGACATTGTAGCGTTATTCATTTTTCTGTCTCTATAACAATTATTATGAATCTAGCAGCACGTCTTATTGACGCCCACTACCCGCATAATGGTTAGGTTAGGGTAATTATTACCATTTAATTTCAAATTCTTAAGTAACCAATTATCTACTTTGCTGAAAAAATCTAATATATGTATAAATATAACATTTGTCTTGTCTTTACATGAAGAAACGGGAAACTTCTATTCATATCGCTAGGTAATTAATAATTGATGCCACAAGACAATTCTTTGTTTAAACATTGAGTCAAATTATTTTTTGGCGTAATTACCTATTTTAATCCAGTAAATTCAATTGGATTTATATGGGTAATAATGCAATTCATTGGGTAAGAAAAATTTTCTTATCCGTCGATAGTACACCATATAGAAAGCCTAAATCCGAATTTTCGACCATAAACCCTTTGCAGGTTTTCCGCCACCTTGAATTTAGTGATAAAATAGCCGATACCATTTTTAAAGGAAAAAGATGCTCTGAAAATTGGTTCTCTTGTCATTTTCTTGAAATTTGCATATATAACAAGTTATAATAAAATAATCGAGAAAAAAGGGGTTGCAACTTTTTTCACATCTAATATCTTTTTTTCCCTAACAACAGCGCGTAATTTTCTTATCAAAAGTTGTTCACTACAAAATTACCTATGATATTTGTCTGAACAACTTTTTTCTATCAGCAATAGTTTATTTCCGGCACCGTCTCAAAGTTGCGCGCAACGTCTCCTGTCACCTCGTAGCGGCAAAGTACGCGCGCTATACCTTGAATGTACTGTGCAAAATTTCACAAGTTTTTTATACCTGACTGTACTTTATGTAAAGCATAATAATAATTAATTGTGTCCGCGCGTAGTAGTTTATGCCATATATAGAAGGTGTATCTGAGCCAATTGCAAAAATTTTCAAAAAATTTTAGTTTCTGTAGCACATAAAACACAAAATAATTCTAATATGTTTTTTACAAATTTAAAACCGAAAACTAACACTAACAACCAAACTTAACTCTATTTTAATTCGTTTGTCTTACATTTTTATAAACTGAAAATATTATGTTAATTATTTATATAAGAAAAATAAGAACAAAACAAATTTTTTTTTAGACTGTCAAAATTTATTGTACCTGAAGATGGCATAATTTTTCGCCGAAACGTACGTTGTACACAAAAAAAATTAAATAAATACAAATTGGTAGAACCCCAGGATTTTTATTACATAATAAATAGTTATTGGTTGAAACTGTTAAAATTTATTTAAAGTTGTTTTAAGATAATAGACAATAACGTAGGTACCTGTATATCAACAAATTATGCCAAATTCGCTAAATTCCAGCACAAAACTTTTCGCGTATACATGGTTGCATAGTGGTGCGGAGATTTTTATTTAGCCTTCTATAAATGTCTCGCCGTATATTGGACGAGCCAAAATTAAAAACCGTGGTAACGGAGATTAGTATAAATTTCCGTTACAAAATTGTATGTTGAAATAATAAATTAATTTTTAGTTAAATAATATTGATAATTGTAATTAATTACATGATATTGTCACAACTGAGTGCCTTCACACGGGGCCTCTACCATGTGTCGCACTACTTGTGTGTGCCGGAGGGTTGGACTGACCCTCACGGCTTGCCGAGATCACTGGGTGCGGGAGTCGCGAATCGCAGATTGAAGAAGACAGCAGGTGCCCCTGCTGACCCACTGACGACTTCAACAGTGCTCGGGGCGCTGGCGTCTGCCCCTCGGAGCCCGACCTGAACAAGGAGGCTACTCAAGCGGGGTCCATTGCCAGGTCAGACCACCGAGGGTGGTCAGTGATCAAGTAGCTGCTAATAAGGGGCTTACTGATGCCCAGCCTGTGGCTGGTGCCGAATTTATATTCGCAGATTTTGCCGACTCGGCGGTTGGACTTTGATTTATCTAATGTTTATCTTATCGAATTATCCTCGTATGTTTTGTTATTAATTGTCCCCTGTATTTATAAATTTGTATAATGTTATCTTTACTTATTATGATTTAGTAGAAATGAGTTTGAATGGTTTGGTCATCGATCCACAGATGCACTTAGTCACTTTGTTGACAATAGGTATATTTTCACAAAACTATAGCTTCACAACAGATATTTCCTCAGAACAAAATGGCGAAAAGAGACTTGCATCTAAACAAATTTTCTTACGTAGGCATTATTAGATTGATACAAGAATTTGTTTTATTTCCATATCGTAAAAGAATTGCTAACTAATTTCCAGTATTTTCTACAATAACTTTATAAAAATTGTTATTATGATGCCAGTTAAAAATTCCTTCGTAATATATTGCTTACCTTTGTCACAGAAAAACAGCAAGCGCTTGCTGTTTTCTGTGCCTTTGTTGAACCAATCATATGTGTAATATCACAGACCTATATTATAGCTTCTAGGTCTGTGGTAATATGTTATATGTTATATTCGCTGTATTTTATATCCGCAATAGTTTTTCTAAATAAACAATTGTACAAGTAACAGTAAGTGTTTCTTCTTTCCTATTTTCAGTCAAAATATTATCTAAATTTTTTTTAATGATAATTTGGATTATTTTGCGTATATTATAGGTTTATACATAGATATACTCCAACCAGTATACCTAACAAAAATCATAAAAATGTAGGTAATGTGTTTTCCCAACTAATTTTATTATTTTTTAAAAATCTTACGCCAATGGCGTATTAAATATCTGGTCGGAATTATGCCAGCCTGGCCGCGATGCGCGGAGTCGGCTCTCTCTCTTCTTTCTCTCTCGCACTTATAGCAATGTTTGCTTCACAACAAAAGCCTATTCAACAATGACTGGTCTTGTCTCCCTTGTTCATAAGTCTATGGTTCGTATTCACTATGTCACACTAAAAATCGATATGAAAAGAGTTGAGAGAACTGGAATTCGACTGAATAAGGTTCGAATTTGCGAGTTCAGAACAAAATACTCAAATTATGTGCTAGACGGATTAGAATAAATCGGCAAAATTTCGTCTTTCAAAATATCTAGTAAGCCGTGACTTTTTTGAAAAATCGACAAGGCGCGTTAAATTGGGCCCATAAAACTGCAATTCTTTCTCCATTTAACCTTCCTTCTATCTCCTCTAGTTTTCGAGATCCCCATACTGATCATAAAAAAAACTCACCCTGTATATGAAGATTTTTTCGCGTTATATTACAAACCACTCCAAGACTCCAAGCATTTACCTCACCCCTCTAGCTGGATTTTTGGATTGTGTTATCGACAATCTTTTTCAAAACAGACTTTATTCTTTTTGGAGGATTGTCAAGTGTAAAGTAACCGCGGCGAATTATTTAGAGCGGTGAGCGTGAAGGGCGGGAGATCGAATCAAGCTCGGGATTGGTCTCTCGATTGCGGGAAGCGCTGACCTTGTAACAGGTGACCTCGTTTGGCACTCGAGGAGCGGCGGCAAGATTTTTCTGCCAGCTCGGCAGGACGATCAGTAGAAAGAGGCCCTTCACTACTTCACCGCCCGCGCAGGGAGGTGTCGAGCGCTCGGCTGCGCTGGGTGGGCGCTCAAGCGGGCGGCCAGCGGCGTACGTACAACCAAATAAAGCGAGGGTTAGTGACAGATTTTTTCCCATGATTTTACTCATAATAAAGTACTTACGCGTATGTGAGTTCTCATTATTTATTCGTAAACTATGCGTTTCCATATGATTTTAGTCAAGCTGCCATAGAAAATTCCTCGGAAAACCACAGACGGGCTGATAAGTATGCATGTTCTTGTTAGCGAGGGCCCAAAGGGCAATTACTGTCACGTAAACGGGCTGATAAGTATGCATGTTCTTGTTATAAATCTGTTGAAGAACAGGTGGCATGCCGTTTGCGCATGCGCAAGCACAGTTTACATTGATTGATATTAAATAATTTACACAGCACAAAATCTTGAGTGTTAAATTCTGTCAGGGAATAAGAGCTGTGACTCAAGAATCCAGTAGAACAAGCCATAACAGCGACTGCAATTTTTAGCAAAAGGGCATTTGAGAAGAAATTTAAAATACCAAAAAGGTGAAAAACAAATTAATCTTGAATCTGTCAAATTTCCTTCTAGTGCCTTTCACTCCGCGGTTGTGTACCTAGTGATAGGGATGTACCTGAATGTCAGAAAATCGTGTCGGAATAATAGTTTGTGCAATAAAATGGTATGTTGTCCATATCAATTGAGGATGATGGAGGAGGGCAATGGTTCGAAAGCGATACGGACATAGAATTATATACAGTATACAGGGTGCTTCAGTAATTATATAAAAAAAATTTAACCACATATTGGGGAGGCCCGCTAAAAAATACGAAGAATTTTTTTTTTTTGAGAAGTTTAAAACGTGGTGCAACTACTGAACCTTAGTACCCTTGTAACTCGATGCCTCTGCTTGAAAGTACACGGTCAATGTGACTTCTGGAGAGCGATGTTGACACACTACATTATGTATTCAGCCTTATTTTCGAATGTCCAAGGTTAAACCGAAGAAATAAAAAATACCTTTCATCTGCATTATGTTGTTGTCCGAGGTGGTGTCAGTCTTGATTCTACAAAGGGCAAGCGTTATAAAACTTGAAACAAGCACTTATTGAGAATGTTTCAGGAGTTGTGGAGTTTCCGCAGACCACAGATGGCACACACATTTTCTCACGATTTTTAAATTGCACCAAAAAATTGATACCGGCACGGCTAACGAAATTGCACCGCGATCCGTTGCACGTTTTTGTAGTGATTACTGGCCAGTGAGCCTCTAACCTGTAATAATTTTAAAATGTTCTAAACTAGACCCTGTCACCCCTTCTAAAAAAATCCCTAGATATTCCGCCTCCGTCCAATAGCGCAACCTGGCGACAGAAGAGAAGAAGCAACCCCGATGACATCGGTGTTATCGCCGTTGCCTAATAGTTGGCGCTCTCTATATAGAATATAAGGGAGTGACAAGTGACATTCCGATTGTGGCATAAATGGCAAATGGCATGTCAGTTGAAGTTGTCACTTTCACAGATCATGATTAGGTTAATATTTAGCGAGTCTCATAATTGAAAGTTGAACGTGTTTTTCCGATTTTTCGAGGCTCTTTACGTTGCGTTTCTGTAACACGGTTACCTACGTAATAACATGGTACCTACGTAATGTATGGAAAAAACATCAGGCTGCTGCGGAATATTGAAGACGGAGAGACATCAAGTCTGCAGTGTGTGCAAATTGAAAATTATGCTGTACGTATAATCAACAAGTAACGAAATAACCCCGAATTATTTGACCGCATTCACGAATCGCTCCCAAACATAATACCATAATTAGATTTTAATGGTGACATTTTCAAACAGACCCTTTAATCCGAGTTTTAATGTGAACAGTGTTTGGTGCGTGCATGTATGCATATTGAATTGACATTGGAAAATCGAAAGAAAATACCTACCTAACTTAACGTAGACCATGCTGTAGTTGTAGTTGTATGTCAGAAAAAACTCCGCGCCGGTTTTGAGATTTCCGTGCAAACGTAAAAAATTAAAGATTTCGAATATGAACTGCCAATTCAGCGCCCCGAGGTCGCCAGCCTCGACATGCGAGTTTAACAGCTGATCAAGTGAGCCCCTTCAATAAGGGGTTTTAATACACTTTTTGCATCTATGTTCTGTGGCATAATAGCTGCTATATAGATATTTGGTTAAACGCGAAAATAATTTTTACCCTTTTTGTTTTTTCATTGAAAATAGTGGCGCAACGAGGGGGGGGCTGCCGTGCTGCAGCCCCCTCTGAGCTCGTACCAACCAAGCGAAAAAGCGCTAAACAATGCTAGATGAAAACAAGACCGAATGATTTGTATTTTGTTTAACCTCTATTTTTTAAGTTTATGTTATGATTTATCAAATATACGATATTGAGGATATCGGTGGGACACAGTTGACATTTAAATGAAAGATTAGTTATCTGGCCGGCAGTCGACACAGAACAGAAACACAAGTCACACGCACACGCGCTTCGCGCCGCGGACCTTAAAACCTAACCAAACCTGCGCCGAACTTAAAACTAATCTGACCTGAATTATTTGCGCCTGGCTCTCTGTTTTATAGTGTCCTTCATATACGGCAGGGCCATAGATAAAGGGGGGGGGTTGAGTATTCAAACCCTTCCCATTGAGAAAAAAGAAGAGGAAACATATGATGATAATTCGTGGTGAAAATTTCGCATGCAGCGAATTTTAATAAGCGAACATCTCCTTTTAATTCCTGCTTTTAAAAATCAATAATCATGAATCCACAAGGAAATAAATTTCTTTAGGAAGGTATCTACCTATAACATTTGGCCCTTTGAAAGGACATGTTAATTTATAGGATGTGGAAATAATTTATAGGAACTAACTTATATTTTCTCAGGATTTCTCTCTCGGGCTTTTATGTAAAAGAAAATAAAAAGAAAACAGTTAGGTACTGCATATAGTTAAATTATTATTATTATGGTTCCACAGTTAACAAAGAAAAAAACTACAATCAGTTGCGTAATATTTTTTGCTAATATTAGGTTATTTTAATTTTTTTTAGTTCATTAAAAATGTGTGACCTTGAAAATTTAAAAATTTTCGCCTGCGGCGCCAAACTTAACAATGAAAAATGAACTTTGTCGACCAGCCCCCCCTGACAATAATTTCTGGTTGCGCCACTGTTCAAACCCTTCCCATTGAGAAAAAAAGAAGAGGAAACATGGTGATGTAAGTTTACAATTTTCTACGCCTCAATTAAATTGTTTGTTCTTAAAATATCTAAAAAATTTCGCATCCGGCGCATTTTAATAAGCGAACACCTCATTTTAATTCTTGCTTTTAAAAATCGATAATCATTATGAATACACAAGGAATAGAATATATTCTACATTTATATCTACAGTGCCCGCCAAAAAGTCTGCACCATATGGGAAAAATTTTTAGTAAATAACTTACGGAAAATTTGTTTGCGGCATCAGGTTTTGCTTGCTCTAGAACCAAAATTGACATGATCAAAAGTTGTGACGTAGTCTTTTTTATATGTCAAATTTGACATTAATGAAAAAAATGTCCAAAAAATGGGCTTATTTAACCGAATTTCGAAAAAAATCATAAGAAAAATATGTTTCCTTCGCAATTTTATACCCCTGTGCAAAATTTCAAGAGCCTACTACGATTTTCATATTTTGCCCTTTGTTGCCTTTTTCCGTATTTGTTAATCCATAAAAGTCGATCCTATGTAATTTAAAACACTCATTGACTGAATACATACTGCACAATACTTACAATACTTTACGGTCTAAATATCCGTCTTTTCCTTTTTTTGCAAAAAAATTAAAATGAGGGCTTGTTGAAGAAGCACGCTTGGTGCAAAACTGATCTTATTTTTACAGATAAATATCAGATCAGAAATATCTAGAAAATTTAAAATATTGTGTCCAATAATATCCAACAAAGGGCAAAATATGAAAATCGTAGTAGGCTCTTGAAATTTTGCACAGAGGAATAAAATTGCGAAATAAACATATTTTCCTTATGACTTTTTTCGGAATTCGGTTAAATAAGCCCATTTTTCGGACATTTTTTTCATTAATGTCAAATTTGACATAAGATAAACAATCAGTAATTGACATAGTTAAGGTTTCGGCAAAAAGAAAATCTAGGTCCAAGGTAGAGATAGAACTTAAGATTTCCAAATATGATTATTTCTAGGCAATAAACATTCAAAAACAATATAGAGATTGAAAATTCACCAAAAAAACAAAAATTATTTATTTATTTAAAAAAAATTAAAAATATAGAGAAAATCAATAGTTGACACTACAAAGTTGATCAAAATCAGTTGTCGACATGGATATAATCAGTTTTTGACATAGCTCGTAAAACAACATTTTTATTAAAGTTTTGTACAAAAAGACAGAGTTTTAGCCATCCACATTTATATCTTCCTTAAATTAAATTGTTTGAGATTAATTATGGTCACATCATTTTCGTTAAGCTTAAATGAAGTTTTTGACTCATTGCAGCAGTTTAATGCCATAACTTCAAACTCTTCATTGTCTAAAGTGTCCAGAACTAAGCATACGTATTTGTGAAATTTTTTTTCTACAAGCGTGCGGAAAAGTACACTTTTCCGCTTGTAGAAAAAAAGCGTTCGGAAAAGTACACTTTTCCGCACGCATTTTAGTTTAGAAAGTGTCACTTTTCTGCACTAGTGCGGAAAAGTAGTGCGGAAAACTATTTTTCCGCACTAGTGTGGAAGAGTGACACTTTCTAAACTAAAATGCATGCGGAAATGTGTAGAAAAAATAGTGTTCCTAAGTCTTGCGCTACGCGTCGTTCAGCCAACTGCAATCGCGTGCGGAAAAGTGGCACTTTCCACACTTGTTAGAACATATACTATTTTCCTGGGAACTGCACCAATAAAAATTCTCCTTTTTGATGCTCACTGTCATTACAGTTGCTTTTCATGATATCGCTGATGTCATCTTCTCCACTGCTACCTGACTCAACCCATTCTTCGGATTCGTCAGATCTGATGAACTTTCCTTTTTTTCCTCCTTTTTGACATTAGTTTAAGCTTCTTTTTCTCTTCATTATTTTTTTTAAATTCTTCCCGTCTACTTTCTTTCTTATTCTTTCTTCTGCTCTTTCTTTTTCCTTTCTTTCTTGTTCTAATTTTGCCTCCTCTTTTTTTAGGTAATACATTTGCCACTGTTGTGATGTTGCTACAAATGGTATTGCTATTTATATCATTTTGATGGATAATTTGAACCTATTGTTACAACCCACAATTTTTTTAAACATGTTTAGATTTAGCCATGTTAATTTGTTATACCCACACCCACTGATTTTTGTTTTAGAACTTTGTATATTGACTAGTTGCAGTAAAACAAACTGACTTGTCAACTACTGATAGCTGATATTAATTAGATATAATCGATTAATGATTATAACTACTCTCTGTAATCAGTAGTTGACACTGTTGTTTCTAGAACAAATAAAGGTAAAAATGGTCCAAAAACATAGACACATTTTCATTTAATGCATACTTTTTTTAGTAAAAGTTATAAACTAAATCGATCTGATTTAAAAAGAAGGATAATAATTTTTTGATCAACTTACCTTCTTAACACTTTTCTTAAGAAAAAAACACTTTTTCAGCAAGACCACAACACACCACTGAAACAATTGCGGCCCTATTGAATCATGTGATGTCATCAAAACAATATTTCAGAATTTGGCCGCTAGATAGCGCTAGTAGTTCTTTACATAGGAGAATTGAATATTGTTGGTCCAGGAAGCTTCATATGTGACTTTTTCATTTTCAGTGTCGACTACTGTTTGGGTGTCAATTACTGATTGTTTACCTTATAAAAAAGACTAAGTCCCAACATTTGATTATGTCAATTTTGGTTCTAAGAGCAAGCAAAACCTGATGCCGCAAACAAATTTTCCGTAAGTTATTTACTAAAAATTTTTCCCATATGGTGCAGACTTTTTGGCGGGCACTGTATATATTCTACATTTGGTCCTTTGAGAGGACATGTGAATTTATAGGATGTGGCAATAAATTTATAGGCACTAACTTATATTTTTACTTCCCCATCACTCAAAGAATTCTCTCTCGGGCTTTTATGTAAAAGAAAAAAAGGAGTACCAACTTTTTACAGTTACTGCATAGTTCAATTATTATTATTATTATTTGGAAAACTTTTTTCTGCTGATGGACTTGGGGAAAAACAATTAAACTGCTAGACTCATTCAGCTAACGATTCGACTTTTTTTATTTCTCAAGTCTTCTTCAGAGCTTCTAAATCAATTAGAAGACTTGAGAAATAAAAAGTCGAAACGTTAGCTGAATGAGTCTAGCAGTTTAATTGTTTTTCCCCTCAAGCCCATCAACAGAAAAAAGTTTTCCACATAACTACACTCGACAAAAAAAAACCTCCCTCAATTATTATCATTATGGTTCAAAAAAAAAACTACAATCAGTTGCCTAATATTTTTTGCTAATATTAGGTTACTATTTTTTTTAGTTTATTAAAAATGTTTGACCTTGAAAATTTGGAAATTTTCGCCTGCGTCGCAATTATTAACAACGAAAAATGAACTTTGTCAACCAGCCCCCCTGACAATAATTTCTGGTTGCGCCACTGATTGACAATACGTTGTTGACCTAATACACTTTAGTAATCTTCAGACTGGTTGCTAAGAAACTTCAATTCTTCGTCATGGTTATGGTATTTTCGTCCAGCCATAATCCATAATTATTATATTTTGTAAAAATTATATATTGCACATGTACCTAGATGTAAAATGTATGCACAGATTGAGATTATAAAGTGAGGTTAGAGAGCTTGTGTTAATGTGACGTTGACTATCGACAAAATTTACCTTCAATCGATGTCCTGGCACTGCTGCCCGGAACTCACTTCTGCCTTTTGTGGCAGTGGATTACTTCCAACTCTTCTGCGTTCTCTCAGGTTTAGGAATGGCTGAGAGGTTTAATCTGCCACCAGACGAGGCACTTGTGGCAGACAGAAGGTTGAAAGGTATTTAGTTGCTACCAGAGAAGGCACTTGTAGCAACAGAAGGACGGTATTTATTTGCTACCAGACGGGGCACTTGTAGTAAATATGAGGCGCTTTCGGGTACTTATGATGTACCAAGCTCTGTGTGTTTGAGACTCCGTTTTGCTTGTGTGCCGTTCATACCCGAACGCTATATAGGATTCAGTTATTATTTTTGTTTTATGTCCATGAACTAACCTTAAATTTACGATGCAAATGCTATGATTTGCAAATAGAGATGGAAAAAATGGTTGATAGTGAAGTTATGGTAAGTTATATTTTTCGTTAGTTAGCATTGATACCCCAAGAGAATCAAGCGAAGGTCCAAAAACATCAAACTGATAATCAATGATTCTACTGCGCAACTCGGAGCGTCACGTACCTAATAAACTGGAAGTGGAGTACTCCTGAGTAGCTCTGGAGTGCTCTAAGTGTAATACCCGAAAGCGACTCTTATGAAGGGTATTTACTACCAGACAAGGGGCGAGTTTTTATAGTCATCACAAATATGTGATGGAATCCATCAAAGCAATGTGATTGGATCGTTCAAAAAATTCCGCACTTGTGATTTGCTTGATGGATTCCATCGCACATTTGTGTTGACTTTAAAAACTCGCCCAAGGCACTTGTAGTAAGGATGAGAAAGGTATTTGTAAAGGAATCTATATCGCTACCAGAGAGCAGCCTCACTCTCTGCTAGGGCCAAGGTGGCTTGGGCATAGCTATAGGTATGAGACACAACACAAACGAGTTGGATCTGATTTATTTTATTTTGGGGAGCTGTATTTATACAAAATATTTGTTCATATTTTATGTGTATTAATGCACATACTACGTGCGTCACGCGTGCTGTTCTGCAACCTCAGTACGCTGCGTTTCTGAAATATAATGACGAGTAAATGATTTAATTAAGATTAAACATTCTGCCGCCTCGGGAAGATCTGAGGGATTCCATCTCTATCATAACGTCATCGGAAGCGCTCGTCTTTGGTTTCTTTTTTGATCTGTGTTGTACTATTTTCCGCGCTAAATACCATAGAAAAACTCCAAGAAGGATGAGGATGACTGTAGTGGCATTGCTGGCTACGATGGAATGTTATCGTGTAGTCTGCCAAATGGTTTCATGAAGACTCTGTTGTAGCATCTCTTCTTTGTCTCTTAGGGTATCCCATTCTTCCGAGGGTTTAAAGATTGTTTCTAAAGTTGAAATTTTATCCAAGGCATGTCTGTTTGTGTTGTTGAAGTCTATTGAAACGAGTTTTGAGTACGTAGCTAGTATTGGAGCTGTGGCACTTCTTTTTGGTGTTAACGTTATTAGCTTTGTCCTCAGAACGCATTCTTGGCTGGTATTAATGATGCCTGTTGTATTTATGGTAACATCTTCCCGCGCGCCATTGCAGGTCACTGCGATTGATGTGGAGCTGTTGGTAATAAAAAGCCAGGTGTTGGCAGTGCACATCTGCTTCCAGACGATGTTATTTAGGCGGTGCTGCTTTATTCTGCACTGGTGTGTTGTGGTTTTCCGGTATATTTCGTCAATGACACAACTTGGATTTGTTTCGATGTTTTTTACTGCGTTGGGATGATGCACTCATTGAATTCGCTTTCTTCTAACTTGAAGTAGACTTGTGTATCGTAGTTTACAGCAATATAGTCACTTGTGAGATCTAGAGTCCAATAGGAGCCGTATTTTATTTTCAGGGGAACTGGTGTGACATGGATTAGATCATATTTAAGTGTGTGCTGTTGTGTTGCAGTGTTGACTTCATAAGTACTGATGATAATATCTCAAGGTTGCTGAGAAGTTTTTCTTGGCTTCTTCGGTGGTTTTGTGAATATAAGCTGGCGATGATAAGTCGTACAGCGTTCCTCGATTGAAGTGAATGTCAAGTAATTTTGAATAGTATTCGGTGGTTTCAGTGATGTAGTTTGTGGCGACTTGATAAGTACTCAGGAGGGGAATATCCAGGGTGTTTGTGTCAATCATATTATTATGGTATTGAGTTTGCATTTTGTTGATTGCTTCAAAGCCTTGGTTAATTTTTGTTTGGAATCTTTGTAGTTGATTGGCGATTTTCTTCTCAGTTTCATTAACATTTGAGATGGCAGATAGCATAATTTTGGTTTGGTGGTTGTTAGCATGGATTAACTTCTGTTGATTACCGGTCAGAGCATCAATATCTTGATAAACTTCATCATTGACTCCAAAAACTGATGTGAGAAACCTTCCAAAGATACCTCGTTTTTCCCGTTCGTGTACATCAATAATAGTTTTGAAGATCCATTGTAAGTGGCTGTATTATTCTTCCAAATGCTGATTTAAACTGAGGCAGTGGGTGTCGTCTGACGTAGACTTAGTTTCATTGCATAGATTCATAAATTTTTTGACTGTAATGCCGACTTCTTGAATATTTTGTTGGAGTTTGTTTTTTTCTAAACTAATTTCTATTCTGAAGATTCCTCTGTCTATTTTGGTTTTGGTAGATCTAAGGTGTTCCACATAAATTCCTTGCTTTGGGTAGTGGATTGTAAATTTTGCTTGGGCTGCTGTCA
The DNA here is from genome assembly GCA_963920635.1 of Pseudeuparius sepicola. Taxonomy (NCBI): domain Eukaryota; kingdom Metazoa; phylum Arthropoda; class Insecta; order Coleoptera; family Anthribidae; genus Pseudeuparius; species Pseudeuparius sepicola. Next base: position 90,531,710 of record OY987299.1, read on the forward strand.
GGCATGTAACCATCAGGACGAGTGCTATTACGTGTAGTAAGTGAAGTCTTGGCTGATTGGAGTGGGTATTTCTTGCTTGGGGTAATTTTTCTTTTGAAGACATTTCTTTTTTTCTTGTGCACCAAAGCGATTTGTTGCACTTGTTAATGGACTGTCCTCGTCTTCTACTTTCGCTGGTACAGTCTTGATTGCCAGGTAAGGTGCTGATGCGGTTCCATAGCTGACAGTGGTTGATTCGTGCTCGGACATGGGCTCGGAACTGAACTGTGTTCTGACGGTGTCATCTTCTAGAAATTTGTAGATCGGAGGCACCCCTCTAATCTCCAAAGGCTTAGTTGAATGATTTTCCTCTTTGCATTGTGCGACCATGCTAACAACTTGAATTGGCGTACTGACAGTGAGAATGGATCCAGACACTATCCATCCTAATTCCGTGTTTTGCACTAGCAGGCCATCTTGGGTTTTCTTTAGCTCGTTTTGAATTATTATGGCGTGCTCTTTGGCACCAAGAAGGAGGTCAATTGGGCCAGGTTTCATAAATGTTGGGTCCGCTAAGATCATATTGTTCCATGATTCGATATTTCCTGGAGATATTGGTTGACTGGGCATTGTTTGCGTTACTCTTGGAAGTACTATCGCGTCGACCTGTAGTGAGAATAGACTTGGAAATCTGGGCTTGATCTGCACTTCTGTGGTCCAGTTGGAGTATTCTGGGTCTCCATCTCCTACACCTGATATTGTAGCCTTGATACGTTTCCGTTGTAATCCTAGACGTTGAAGAGCTTCCTCCGTAATGAGTGAAGATTGTGACCCTTGATCGATGAGTACCCGCAACTGGGTTGGTTTTAAGGTTGTGCTGGTTTCAGCGATGGCTGTAGCGAGTAATATGCTTATTTCCAGATTGGAAACATGATTTGTAGAAACATTTCTACTGGGTGCTGAATACGTCTGGGCATGCGCTCTGTTGTTGGGTGCTGATTACGTCTGTGCAGACGCTCTGTTGTTGGGTGCAGATGTTCTCTGCTGGTTGTACTGATGTGCAGGCCTTTGCTGATAAGAGCGTTCTTGGGTTCTTTCTTGATGGAGTAGGGTGTGGTGTTGACGACTGCAGATGTTACACTTGATTTGACTGTGGCATTGCTTTGTAACATCGTGACTTAAACAATTGGGACAAAGACGGTTGTCTTGAATGTATTTGTTCGTTTCGAACGTGGATATAGATTGTTGTTTGATCTGTTCTGCATTCTCTTGCTGGATTGTTGGCAGATCTAGTATCCTATATACTAGTTTGGTAACAAGGAGCCGGTTATTTTGGTATCGGTTCTGCAGGAGGGCCCATGCAGCTTCGTAGTTGGCTTCAGTTATTGAGAGATGCTGGATCACGTGGGTTTTCAGGTATTGCATCTTTTCGGCTTTTGTCAGTGCTGGAGATTCGTCGACAACCCTTCGGAAGATATCGTGAAAGGAGTTCCAGTTTTCGTACCCGCCATAATACGGGTATGGAGGCCTGTGGTAGAACCGTCGGTCTGGACCAGGCTGTCACTTCTGCTCTTGTCTCTGATGCCTTCTTTTGCAAGTTTTCAACGGCCTCTTCGTACTGAATTTGGGTGAAGAGGTCATTGGAGAAGTAATCTTCGTCCAAGGAGTCTGCGTGCACCATGATTTCTTCGTGAAGATCTTGGATACCATCCCATTGGTTTTGCATCTTCTTCATTTGTAGTTCGTACCGGGCTTTGGATTTTTCTTCTTGAAGCTCTTGATTAATTTGCTGAATTGTATTATTAATCTGATCTTGTTTGAAGTACCTACTGTTTTTTGAGGCGTAGTTGTTGTTCTGTGTTTTGGTTGACGATTGCAGCTCTCGGGTATTCGGATAGGTAGTTCTTATACTGTTCATACTTTTCCTTGATTTGTTGGAAGAAGTTTGTGGTAAAATAGGAATGAATAGGATGGTCTGGAAGCGAAGACTCGGATGGTCTTCTGGAATTGCAGACTCGGATGGTCTGGAAGCTAAGACTCGGATGGTCTGGAAGCGAAAACTCGGAATGGTCTGGAAGCGAAGACTCGGATTGTCCTCTGGAAGTGAAGACTCGGATGGTCTGGAAGCTAAGACTCGGATGGTCTGGAAGCGAAAACTCGGAATGGTCTGGAAGCGAAGACTCGGATTGTCCTCTGGAAGTGAAGACTTGGATGGTCTGGGGGTCCTCTGGGAACGAAGACTCTGGTTCGATGGCTCGAAGGACCAATGTCCTGGCACTGCTGCTCGGAACTCACTTCTGCCTTTTGTGGCAGTGGATTACTTCCAACTCTTCTGCGTTCTCTCAGGCTTAGGAATGGCTGAGAGGTTTAATCTGCCACCAGACGAGGCACTTGTGGCAGACAGAAGGTTGAAAGGTATTTAGTTGCTACCAGACAAGGCAGTTGGAGCAACTGAAGGACGGTATTTATTTGCTACCAGACGGGGTACTTGTAGCAAATATGATGAAGGGTATTTACTACCAGACGAGGCATTTGTAGTAAGAATGAGGAAGGTATTTGTGAAGGGATCTATATCGCTACCAGAGAACAGCCTCACTCTCTGCTAGAGCCAAGGTGGCTTGGGCATAGCGATAGGTATGAGACACAACACAAACGAGTTGGATCTGATTTATTTCATTTTGGGGAGCTGTATTTATACAAAATATTTGTTTATATTTTATGTGTATTGACGCACATACTACGTGCGTCACGCGTGCTGTTCTGCAACCTCAGTACGTTGCGTTTCTAGGTGACCTGAAATATAATTACGAGTAATAATGATTTAATTTAGATTAAACAATCGACCAATCAGATTATTTACTACATTAACTACACAGAGTTAACTACATTTCGAATTAACTACGTAGTTAATGTAATTAATATAAAATTTTCGCTACAGTCCCAACCTTGCTGGCGCCACACATCGAAAACAAATTGACAGGGTGGCTTAGTGTTAACATAATTGTTGCAAAACAACAAAATAAAAACATGCAAATGTATGTCTGTTACAACGAATTTAATATCCAAAATAAAATGAAAAGATTGTTTGTTTCCCTTTAATTTGACAAGTCTACATGGCATATTTCCATAGATTTTCTTAATAAAGAGAGTCTAAAAAGCAAGCAAGAGTAAATACCAAAAGGTACCAAGGTTACCCACTAAGAAAATATAAGTTTCCGCAAAGTTGCAAGAACAATCCAAAGAAAAGTGTAAAGTTGCTTACAGTGGCACTGTATTATTCTAAACATTTCAGCAAAGTTATAATCTCCACCACAAAACATTGCAATGTAAAGTTGCATTACAACAGGAGCTTTCTAAAATGTTCCAGCGATACGTCTTGTAATGTTCTAGCAACATTGCAATAAAGTTTAGTAGACTCGCCCAGAAATGTCTTGGGTCAGTTCCAGCGAGCTTTATGCAACTTCCTGGCAAATTCGTAAAAATCATGCTTACCAGGTGTATGCAACCTTCTAGGAACTTCCCCAGAAATATACTTACCAAGTTCATGCAACTTTGTGGGGAAATGGTTGAAACTTTCAGAAATAATTACAAGAAACTTTCCAAGAATATCGCTTATCAATGAAGTAAAATAACGGGCATTTCAGCCAAAATCATGTGTTATTTATTCTTTACAATGAACCAAGCTTTCGGCCATATATTTGGCCTTCGTCAGGGCTAAAATAGTGTTTGTTAAAATATATTATTGAGCAAGTTATTTATATACTTACTATAAATAAATAAATAACTCTTACTCAATAATATATCAAACACTATTTTAGCCCTAACGAAGGCCAAAAATATGGCCGAAAGCTTGGTTCATTATAAATAATAAATAACACATGATTTTGACTGAAATACCCGTTATTTCACTTCATTGATATATAAATACAGCCGTTATTAAAGAAGATCTATTATAATATCGCTTATACTCGTATTTTCCAAAATATTTGTTAAAAAATAGCTGCGTTGGCGGATCAATTCAGAACCAGTTCGGAACTAGCAACTGCCAATGTGATCGGTTCAAAGGAATTCTAAAATATGAATTTACCATTCACGTTGGCAGTTACTAGTTCCAAACTGATTCTGAATTGACCCTCAAACTGCAACAACAAACACGTCAAATTTTTAGCTCTGGCTAGCGGCCTTAGATTGAGTCACCTTTTTTGCAAACAAAAATTTTAACAAGTATATTTAAAAATTTATCACACAATAAGCAGTGGTTGTTAATTGAGCACGAGAAATATAAAAAAATATATCAATGACCTCAAGTTGATCGTGGGAACTTTAAAACTGTAACATTTTTGACGATTTTTATAATAATAAAAGAGTGTTACCCTCCTTCTTTGGTTTGAACTGTCAGCAGGCTTAGCAGGATCTTCTTTGCTTGGTTTGCTTCGGTTTTCCTGATGTTTTCCGGTGTTGGGAGCTCCCTCGACCAAAACCAATGTGCAACGTGCAGTGTGCTCTTCACAGGTCTTGTCCTTACTGTTGTGCTTGCAGCTCGTGAGGTAGGGTACCTATATGGGAAAACAAGAGAGAAAAAATATCACCAAAAATGTGTTATTAAATCGAGGCAAAATTTGATATTTGAAAACTATTTTACTGTGTAAAAATCTTTAGTAAATTTTAGCAAACACCAATGAGTGAAATTAATTTATTATTCTTTCAAATATCAAAAATTAATTAGTGACGTAATAAATTGTAAATGCAAAACCTATAGACGTGGTGCTCCATTGTTAAAATGCCCTTTATTTTGACTCCCAAGATTAAATATATCCATACTACTCTAAAAACATGCTTCAAAGACAGAAAGTCAACCATCAACCAACTATACACCCGATGATTCCCGGTTATAGTTCCTCCAGAATCACACTTGAATGTTTTTTCTTGTTTGGGGGCGCCGGAAGCATCGGAACCTCACCTGAAGACTCGGGGGATGGTCTAACGACGCCAGCCTCCGAGCCCAGAGTCGAAATAAGTTCGCTACGGCTCGACAAAAAGGGGCAATTTCTGACAATCTCGCGACATTTTCGGAATAATTGAATGGAGCGCTTAGATTGTGATTAGTTCTGGGCGTCAAGCGTTTAAAACAAACCTGTCTATAGGTTCTGACGTCATTGGAATAAATAAATAAAAATCGAACTATCAAACTGTACCACCTGAACAATATAAATTATGTTCTCTATACAGGTAGTTCAAGCAGCTTACCTTGTCGTCGGTGATTGCCATTGTGGAAGGGAACACTAAACTATAAACTATTATTCCCACGCACAAACGAAACACATAATACAAAAATAATGGCGATGGCGACGATGGCGTCATGGTGACTCCTCTCGAACGTTCGAGAATTCGGATTCGGCGTCGGCGACCGGCGCGACCTCTAGACGGCAACCGCCGAAAACGCGCGCAGGCTGTTGCCAGATTTCTCCAGAAATTACTCTATTTTCAAATTATCACAAAAAATATAATAAAGTCTTTGCTATTTAAAAGTCTTTATTGCCACATACCACTGGTGCCAAATCCCTAGAGTCATTTTATTTATATTGTATTCTTAGGTTATTTAAGGGAAATTGAAATTACCTACACCATTTATTACGCCTTTCTATATTATAGGTTATATAGGTATAAATGCCACAATTTAGAAAGAAGGGCTTCGTATAGATATTCTGTATTCTTAATTAAAACCATATTATTAATTCGTTAAATCAATTATTTTAGTCTTATTTGAATTTGTTATGAAAAATTGGTTAGTCTGACAACCTCGCATTTTGTCCGCATAGACAACAAGAAGAGAATAAAAATACAGAGGTTTTTTTGTTTAATGTTAGAGGACGCGTGCTTTTATTTCAAAAAAATTACCGAAATGTTTATGTGACTTAATGCAACAATGTTTCAAAGTACCTACGCATAGATATTAAATTCTCAAAATATTACTATGGAAATTTGTCTCAAAATTAATTTAAAAAAGTTGCCACAACGTTCATAAGAGCCTAACAATGTAACATCTCACAGGTAAATGAATGGCAGATTACCAGAATTTAACTGTGGAATGTTGTCTCAAAATTAATTTAGAAAATTTGCCACAACGTTCACAGAGCCTAACAATGTAACATCTCACAGGTAAATGAATGGGAGCTTGCAAGAATTTCACTGTGAAATGTTGTCTTAAAATTAATTTAAAAAAGTTGCTACAACATTCACAGAGCCTAACAATGTAACATCTCACAGGTAATTGAATGGGAGGTTGCAGGAACTTTACATTAATAATATGCTACCAAAGTTGTAAGAAGAAGTTTTGGTAATCTTGCAAAAGCAAAATTCGTATAGAAATGTTCCTGGAAAATTGGCAAAACTTTAGTGCGCAACTTTACATGGTGTAAGTAGATGTAACATTGTGGGAACTTTTTGCAAGGTTCTATTCTTAGTGGGTAGTTTCAGTACAAGTAAGTACTGAACGCATTAGGTTTTCAGTTTTCTTCATATATTGGACCATTGGTTCGCTTTGGGGCTTAAACATTTTTTTTTCTATTTTCATTCGATCGTACCTAAATATCTAGAATTCTCTCTTTTTCAACCAGTTGAACAGATCATCCCGTAATTCCAAAATAGTGTTTCTTCTTGTGCAATTCACGTTGGTCTGTTATTAAGATTTTCTTCATGAGTGTTTAAGCTATACTAAAGTGTCAAATAGCTGTTACGCCTGATGTAAATAAGAACGTGTGCTTTGAGATTTTCGCCAGAGCCGCACTGAGGCACGAAATTTATTTGATTTTACTTTTACAATTGTTTACCTACGTCAAAATATTTATGAAAAAATTTATTGGTTTAATTAAAATGTGTTAAAACTTCGATAAAATTATTTGTGGCAGTGTCTAAATAGCTGAAAACAACAAGATAAATAACCTCATAAATACGCTTTTGCGATCCCTGTTGCCTAGGCGCGCTGATATTTTATGGCCTATTGACCAATCGCCTTATTTCGCGGAATGTCATCGATCACGTGCTTTTATTTACGCCAGGCGTAAGAGCAGAGCATATAAAACAACCAGCAGTATAACTTACTCTTGAGAAATCATCCGCAAATTCAATGACCTTGAGCCATATTGGGGGAATAGAAGCCAGGTGTATTCGGGAAAATCAATTCAGAAATACAGAGTAGTATTAGTAAAGTATATAGTGTGTGGTAAGCACAAGCGGCTTTGACTCCTTCCCGGGATTCTTTATTTAAAGATACTAGCACAAAGCACAATTTACAAAAAAGCAAACTCCACGGCACTGTAATATCTCTCATACAGCCAAAAAGAACTGCCCAATCGCATCCATTTGACTGAATCTATTCCCAAATGGAGGCTGCGCGAACAGGTGCGCAGAATTTTCCCCCCATGGGGAATATAATGCTGGTGTTTTATATGCGCTGGTAAGAGTTACCTGATTTTCGGATAGATATATGCGTCATTCTGTCTAAAAGTTAAATACCAGGATATCTATAACCACAGAATACCCTTTATAACCTACAATAAGTCGCAATTTCGGAAACTACGACCAAATATGACGTCATGCTCGAATGTAATTATATAGTGTCGGTCCAGCTTTGTACTATCCTCCTTGGGAACCTCAACCTAACTTATATATTTTTTGTCCTAACCTCAAAAAAGAAATTGACACCACCAAATTAGGGTTAGTTTTTAGTCTCGACACCGATCAACGAGCACCGCATTTTGGGCTAAAGGCGGCTTATTCCAAACTTTCATTTCGGCAGCAACGGTCAGTGAAGCAGCATTTTGAAAGCACAAAGTGGATTAATTATTTAATATTTTTTTCTTCGAGTTTTTAATTGATTAGTCAAAGATATGTCTACAAAAGCACCATTCAAAGTTGGTGAGTGCAAGATTATTTTTTTGGTATTTCAAAATTATTACCTACTAATAATAATTCAATGTTATTATAATTTGTCCATGTCCCCAGTCTATTTTTCTCATCTATGATGTTTTTGTAATTTCTTCGAATTTAATGGTTTTTGGTTACTTTTTACTTATTTTATTAAATAGGTACCTACCCTACAAAGAAGTTATAATTGATTTTAGATTTTTGTTTAAAAAAATTAAAATGTTACCCTGTTGACAGTGACTTATCCGAGGACTTATCGCACTAGTGCATAAAATAATCATGGGTTTGTGCAGTAGATCACTTTACGCACGGTTCATGACTACGCTATGCTTAAAGAAAGCTTCTAAGAATGTTTAGTTGATAATAATGTTCTAAAAATTTACATAGGGATAAAACATTAATTTCTATTTCATACTAATATTTAAAAATTTAGATAGAGGGTCATTCCAACTCGGCATCCCAGGCCAATTATGGGCAAACGAAAAGCGAACAAAAAATCTGCTTCCATGGCATTAAAAGGGACCAAATAAAGATTAGATCGCAACTAAATTTAAAATTTGTTACAAACGACGCTCAGCGTCACTACGCCTGGTATTTTTTTTGTAACGAACATAGGCACCTACCTTTTTTTAGATACTTAGGTAAGTACCCCTATTCTTTCTAAGTAACTAGGCATTGTCTTGAATGTTTTGTTGTTGTTTTTTTGGTTTACTTTTTACAGGCAACAATAAACAGAAAATTACAAAATTTCAGTAGTTACCCTAAGTTATACAGGGTGTTCACCAAATGCGGAAAAATTGGTTTTTCTGGAGTAGGTACCTTGTGAAAACCACAGGACATATTTTAGTGATCTTGTTTTGCAAAGCGATTAAACTTTTCCCATTGTATTATTCTACATACCTACTCTTATAGTCAGCCTAGCTCAAACAGGGTGTTTCGTAAAAAAAATAAAAAAATAATGATAAAATCATTTAGGTATTTAAAAAATATATTTAAATAAACAATTTTGGATTTCACTGTATTATAGTAGTGTAGTGACAAACGACGCTCTGCGTCGTGACGCCCTTCGAATTTTTTTTGTAACCAACGTACATTTTTTATTTGATATTTGGATACCTAGACCTGCTTTTTATCTATAAGTTTTATTTTAGAGGTTTTGTCAAATTTTGTTTAGTGTAAGAAATATAGGTAATACAATATTTGAAAAGTCCACGTTCAACACCTTGCAATATAGAAAATAAATTATTAAGAGCATATGTTTATAGAGAAAAATTCCTTAATTTTTAACCGACAACATAATTTTCTTAGAAAACGCAAATATTCATTAAAAAAAAATCATGAAATTTTTTTTTCTAAACCTCAGATTAACAAAATCCCTCCAAATAATCGTCAGATTATAGATCAGCGCAACCAGGAATCAAGCTGAACCCTCTATATAAAAATCTGACGCGCTCGAGTATTTCAAAATGGTGATTTTCTTTGAATTTTCAAAAAGCCGCCACAAGCTGGCGTCACATCCGAATGTCTATTGAATGGGAGCTTCTTTCGGGTTCACTTAACATCCCTTCTGAATATCTGACGCGCTCGGGTAAATTTTTTTCTTCCCATTTTTAACCCTTCCATACGGCCCCCACCATGCAAACCAGCAGATTAACATACCTACGTCATCGGAGACATGTGGGGCATATACACTATCAATATCTGACGCGCTCGAGTATCTCCATGTGACTATTTTTTTTTACATTTGTGAAAGCCTGTAGACTCTCCCCCCACCTGTGGAAGGGTACATATCATATAACCTTTTTTTCTTTCTACCATCTAATCTTCAAAATCCAAGAGGTCCCCACGACGCTGAAGTAAATTCCCATTTAGCATCGTGGACTCCCCTACTATTATATATTACTGTCCCTTGGAAAAATATACTTCATTTTAACATTTCTTTACAATTGCAGGCATCACCCTTCATTCTTAATAATTATTAAATCTGCTTTATTCAAAAAGTTGAAGCATATTAATCAAATCAGACATGCCATGAATGCCATGGAAACACCCAATGCCAAATCCCAATTTGTGTCTTTAAATAATTTAATGTGAATTTTTTGAAAGGGTTCGTAAAATATGGATTTTTTACGAACACCCTGAGCTACATTGGCTACACTATGTAAACTAATACCTTGGGAAAAGCATAATCGGTTTGTGAAACAATATTACTAAAATATGCCTTATGGTTATACTAAGCATCCGGAAAACCCAATTTTTTCAATCTTTGGCCCCATTTGGTGAACCCCCTATATAACTTAGAGTATTGAAATGTTGTACAGTCGTGGCCAATTTGAACTTGCAAGACCGTCTGAACTCTATGCCGAAATGAGGGAAAGCCGTCAACACCGCCCTTTCCTGCCCCACACATCGCGTTTCAGAAGAGCCGATGGTGAAGGGAAGGCAGACGAAAGCGGCTGGCGGCTAGAGATGTAGCCGGATGGCCTCTCAGAAACCCTCAAGACATTGCAAGTTCAAATTGGCCGTAGCCGTACAAAGTGTTTTGGACTACAGCCAATTCGATGGCACTGTCCATTTTATTCTTGAGAAATGCCTAATATGGTTTTGTGATTTTTGGCAGTACCTATTCTTTTAATTACAGTAGGCCATGGAATAGGCCTATTTAAAAAAATTATGACCCAAAATGTAGAGCTCTTCGAGTACTATAGGTTGAAAAAAATATTTTGAAAATAGGTCCATCTTTCGAAAAATACGGAATTGTCTCGACAGTGAAACACACTGTAACAGTGGGTCCCCAGATTGAGTTCACATGAGGTGAAAATTATGAAGAAACTAGTTTTTCACCTCAGTGAAGTGCCCTTTTTGTTGTTTTTACGACAAAATGTTATTAGGGAAACTTGTTCAGAAAGAAACACTGTGTAAGTTTGCGAAATTTTGAAAGTCTAGGCCTACTTTGATTTTTTGGCATTTTTCCCACTTTATTTTAGAAAAGTGCCTTTTTTATACGTGTTATGGCAAAATGTTATTAAGAAAACGTGTTCACATTGAAAAACTGTATAGGTGTGAAAAATGTCGAAAGCCTAGGTTGACGTTGATTTTTTTTGCTAAAAAATTAAAACGCACAAAAATTAAAGTAGACCTAGGCTTTTGAAATTGTTCACACCTATACAGTTTTTCATTGTGAACAAGTTTTCTTAATAACATTTTGCCGTAAAGCCTACAAAAAGGGTACTTTTCTAAAAAAAAATGGGAAAATGCCAAAAAATCAAAGTAGGCCTAAACTTTGCAAACCTACTCAGTTTTTCATTCTGAACAAGTTTCCTTAATAATATTTTGTCGTAAAACCTACAAAAAGGGCACTTTATTGATGTGGAAAATTTGTTTTTTTCATCATTTCCAATGCATACGTGATTTTTCAAAACTAAAATTCTCACAGAAGCTCAAATTTTAACTCAAAATTTTTTTGTTATTTACAACTTACGTGAACCCAATCCGGGGGCCTGTATACAGGGTGACCGTATTTTGAGTCTATGCATGGCGGTCTTGGTCATCTTAACAAATACGAGGTTGTTTAAACTGTTGCAAAGTTGCGGAATTTGATGCCGAGTAACATGGTAAAAAAAAATTTTCCTGGCCCTTCTCGTTTTTTGAAAGTAGTTGTCGTTTTCGTTTTTATATTTTTTTTTAAACGAAAACGAAAGGAGCTGGACATTTCTAAGTGAAACATTATTAAGGCACTTTTTTGCAAGGAATCTGAATATGGCCTCCAACTTTTTTGTCGCCCCCCTGGACAACTTTTATTTTTGTTATGGGTACCATATTGTATTTTTGCATTTTTTTAAAAGAGGAATTTTTTCTGGTTAAAATGATATAGGTATCACACATTATGCTTTAAGTACTTTGTTTTTCTTGCCGTAATATTAAATTAATCATTTTTGCATAGAGTGCATTGGAAACATACATCCCATAATGTTTGACGTTTTTACATAGCATGCCTTGGAAACATAAGCCTAGTTCCCCATTGTTGCGAAGTGTACTTTGGAATATAGTTTAACACTTCGGTAAAAATACAGTTTTTGTTAAATTTATTGATTAAATAAATCATAAACACCATGACAGTATGGTCTGAGACCTTGTTATTTATTCGTCATTTGCCAGATATAACACAATAACACTGACTGGAAACACAAGTACAACAAATACTGAAAATGCAATTTTTTCAGTAAAATAAAGTATCTGTGACCCTTAAAATTGTACTAAATTATCAAAGGTTATGGCATTCTATGCAAAAACGATTAATTTGATATTACAGCAAGAAAAACAAAGCAAAACATAATGTGTGATATATCATTTTAACCAGAAAGAACTCTTATTTTCAAAAATGCAAAAATACACTATAGCGCCCATAAGAAAAATAAAAATTGATTGTCATATCTTTGTTTAACCTAGAAATGTCCAGTTCCTTTCGTTTTCGTTTAAAAAAATAAAAACAAAAACGGCCAGTTTCATTTTTTTTTCACATTATTTTCATAACGAGAAGGGCCAGCCAATATTTCTTTTACCATGTTACTCGGCAGCAAATTCCGCAACTTTGCCCCAATTTAACCAACCTCGTATCTCTTAAGATAACCAAGATCCCCATGCATAGACTTGAAATATGGCCACACTGTATACATATAAGTACAACTATTTAACAAATGAAACAATTAACATATTTACAACAAATTTTTTAACATGTCCTCCATCATTCGCTGCGCACATCTCCAGTCGTTTTTAAAATGTTGCGTTGTATTTTGCATTTTTTAACATTAAAAAAACACTATTTTACTCACTTGTTCAATAAATGTTTCGCATTTCAATACAAGAGTTGTCCCGATTCAGTAATTCTAATTTATTTATCCGGTTCACCGTGATTTTAATTAATCCGGATTATCAAGGTTGCATTTACTTATTATTACTCTGATTAGGGAACTCATGTTTAATGTGGCATGTTATCAGAAAAACCTTGTGGTCACCTCCATGATCTACTCTGCTGTCTTAAGGAAAAAGCCATATCTACCTACATAAAAATCAAAATTTGAGATTTTGGCATATTTCGAATCCGAGTTCGAACCTAAACAATCTAAGAAGTATATATAAACACATATATTTGATATCACGAATAATCATCCCCGCGTCACAATGGTCAACAATCGAAACTGCAATGTTCCCCTTTGTGACGCAGGGATCAAGATTCATGGTATCCACTATATTAAACGTGCCCGTATCTGTAATTTCAGAGGCACTCCCATTTTTACAAACTAAGCATATATCGCATTATTATTATTATTATTATTATCATCGACTTAGCCAAAAGGCATTCGCACTCCCTCTACGGGGAACATTCACTCAGATCCCGGGTATCCCGGATACCATAAGGATCTGGCTTGGACGAGACCCTTGCCATGTTATAGGGCCTTAGGTGACATGGATGTTGTTGGATGTTCCTGCATTCCCTATGAATTTCCTGACGGTTCGGGCTGTCGCAAGTAGTACCGCTTTCTGCATGGACCTGTAAAGATTATCAGTTAGACCCAGCTCTTTGATGTTTCTCAGCAGACTTTTTGGTATAACACCAGTTGTTGACACGATGATTGGAACCGTCTGAACGTTCTCGATTTCCCATTGCCTTCTAATTCGTTCTTCTAAGTCTCTGTACATGTGCGGCCTCAGAAATCATTCCACTAGGCATGAGAAATAAGCAAGAAATCAAGAATTTCGGGTAAGTGCGGCAACATTGCACTAATTCCCCGTAGAAAATAAAAATTGCGTTAACTGACGTATTAACACGCCATAAATCGCTGCATTATCATTATAATAGAGTGGATTTAAAGTTTTACACAGTTTCTTAAATAATGCAAAATTAGGGCAATCAGTGGAAAAAATTCCTAGAGAGTTGAATTTTTTTTGAAGGCTTTCTTTTCACTTGGGTAGACATATATCAAAAGTCCCCGAGGGTGGGGGGTGAGCTCGAGGAGGGGGTGGGGGTTAAAGGTACCATTTTTTAGTTCAGTTTTAACTAACCATAAGGAAGCTACGGGCTTTTGAAGTTTGGATTTAAAAAATCCCCATTTTTTCCCCCACGGATACAGGAATAGCAACGACAAAAGTGCATAGGACGATTTTTGTAGAAAATTTTGTAGCTTTAATTGTTATAAACTATGAAAATCGATAGGAGTGATCGTTTTCGAGATTTAAGCGAAAAACTGAAAAATGGTACCTTTAACCCCCACCCCCTCCTCGAGCTCACCCCCCACCCTTGGCGACTTTTGATATATGTCTACCCAAGTGAAAAGAAAGCGTTTTAAAAAAAAATCAACTCTCTAGGAATTTTTTCCACCGATTTGCTTAATTTGACTGAGCTAGTAGTGATTTTTTATATTGGTTTATTACACTTCTTTATCTTAACCGCGAACCAAATTTTTGGTTTATTTCAATTTTTAAAACTTCCCTGGAGTCTTCGGGTGAGGTTCTGATGCTTCCCAGGCTCCCGAAAAATCGAGAAATGAGAAAAACAAGCAATTTCCAATAGTGGTTTCAGGGGATTATCCGTCGGTTTCGTTGATTCTACAGCCGTCCCGTTTCTCGAAAGTGGTTAATCGTGAATCGGGAATTTCTCTTAGATATTGGATTTTCGAGGTTCTTTTTGGTACCGGAGGAAAGTACGACACCCAATTAAGAGATTTGCCACCTTCTTAGATTTTTAGAATGGCTCTATTCGAGGTTGTCGAACGGCTTTTGTGAAAAAAGCCGCCAATGTCCGTGGGCAGGGTTATGAGATTTTCCACTATTAGTCAGGCAATCTAAGGCCAACCTAACAGCGCCGAATTTACTGTTTTTTTTTTGCACTGTAAGGCAAGGTCACGTAAGGTAATATCGCGTAATAATATGTTAGATTTGCCGTCACTTACACTTTTAAGGTTATCACTGGCTTTCATACCGCGAGAGAGGGGAGGGGTAATTGCAACGTTGTCAGTTGAACGCCTTTGCGTCCGCACGTATTGGAACGATTTCAAGGGCCGCGCGTGTACTTCGCGATCTTCTCGGTCTGCTTCACACGCAGGTTGTTGTTGTTTGGGATGGCCACATCAATCAGAGTTGTCTTCCTAGAAGTTTAATCAACTATTATAAGGTCCGGCCTGTTATGGGCAACTCGTTGATCTGTCAAAACTGTGTGATCCCAGTACATCTTGTAGTTGCTGTTTCCAAGAACAGGCTCCGGTGTATAGCTGTAATACGGGACCCTCTCTGCCTGCACAAGCAGTATTTTTTCCGCAAGTTCCTGGTGCAAGATCTTGGCAACCGAATCGTGTCGTTCCTTATATTCCGTTGATGCGAACATCTGACATGCTCTTGTTATGTGCTGGATTGTTTCTGAAGTTTGGCACCCGTATCTGCATCTGTCATCCCCTACCGCTGCATCTCCTATAATGAATTTTAGGTAGTTGCGAGTTGGTATAACCTGATCTTGTATGGCCAGTAAGAAGCCTTCTGTCTCGGGGAACATTTCGACATTTCGACGCTAACTTGTCGACATATTCCCAGTTAACCTCATTAGGATGCCTCCCTTGCAGCGGCTTCTCCAACCACATCTCTGTAGTTTATCATTGTCGGTTCGGTGGTGATTCAGATGCTTGTGTTCCCTCAGACGTAGCGGTGTTGAGACATCTGCTCCACATATAGCCTTAGGTTCCTGCACTCCCCATGAATTTCCTGACGGTTCGGGCTGTCGCAAGTAGTACCGCTTTCTGCATGGACCTGTAAAGATTATCAGTTAGACCCAGCTCTTTGATGTTTCTCAGCAAACTTTTTTGTATGACACCAGTTGTTGACACGATGATTGGAATCTTCTGAACGTTGTCCATTTCCCATTGCCTTCTAATTCATTCTTCTAAGTCTCTGTACTTCGCGATCTTCTCGACTTGCTTCACACGCAGGTTGTTGTTGTTCGGGATGGCCACATCAATCAGAGTTGTCTTCCTAGAAATTTTATCAACTATTATAAGGTCCGGTCTGTTGCGCAACTCGTTGATCTGTCAGAACTGTACGATCCCAGTACATCTTGTAGTTGCTGTTCTCAAGAACAGGCTCCGGTGTGTAGCTGTAATATGGGATCCTCTCTGCCTGCACAAGCAGAAGTTTTTCCGCCAGTTCCTGGTGCAAGATCTTTGCAACCGAATCGTGTCTTTCCTTATATTCCGTTGATGCGAACATCTGACATCCTCCTGTTATGTGCTGGATTGTTTCTGAAGTTGGGCACCCGTATCTGCATCTGTCATCCACTACCGATGCATCTCCTACAATGAATTTTAGGTAGTTGCGAGTTGGTATATATTATTATTATTCTTATCGACTTAGCCAAAAGGCATTCGCACTCCCTCTACGGGGAACATTCACTCAGATCCCGGGTATCCCGGATACCATAAGGATCTGGCTCGGACGAGACCCTTGCCATGTTATGGGGCCTTAGGTGACATTGATGTTGTCGGACGTTCCTGCATTCCCCATGAATTTCCTGACGGTTCGGGCTGTCGCAAGTAGTACCGCTTTCTGCATGGACCTGTAAAGACTATCAGTTAGACCCAGCTCTTCTATGTTTCTCAGCAAACTTTTTGGTATAACACCAGTTGTTGACACGATAATTGGAATCGTCTTGACGTTTTCCATTTCCCATTGCCTTCTAATTCGTTCTTCTAAGTCTCTGTACTGCGCGATCTTCTCGACTTGCTTCATACGCAGGTTGTTGTTGTTCGGGATGGCCACATCAATCAGAGTTGTCTTCCTAGAAATTTTATCAACTATTATAAGGTCCGGTCTGTTATGGGCAACTCGTTGATCTGTCAGAACTGTACGATCCCAGTACATCTTGTAGTTGCTGTTCTCAAGAACAGGCTCCGGTGTGTAGCTGTAATATGGGACCCTCTCTGCCTGCGCAAGCAGCAGTTTTTCCCCCAGTTCCTGGTGCAAGATCTTGGCAACCGAATCGTGTCGTTCCTTATATTCCGTTGATGCGAACATCTGACATCCTCCTGTTATGTGCTGGATTGTTTCTGAAGTTGGGCACCCGTATCTGCATCTGTCATCCACTACCGATGCATCTCCTACAATGAATTTTAGGTAGTTGCGAGTTGGTATAACCTGATCTTGTATGGCCAGTAAGAAGCCTTCCGTCTCGGGGAACATTCTTCCCGAGGTCAGCCAGTAGTTCGACGCTAACTTGTCGACATGTTCCTGGTTGACCTCATTAGGATGCCTCCCGTGCAGCGGCTTCTCCAACCACCTCTGTAGTGTATCGTTGTCGGTTCGGTGGTGATTTTGATGCTCGTGTTCCGTCAGACGTAGCGGTGTTGAGACGTCTGCTCCGCATATAGCTTTATGTAGTGTGGAGCTGTTGGCCTGTCTCTGGAAATAATTACGCAGATTTATTATTTGTTGGTCCAATTGCTTGCTGAGGTCTGCCAATCCTCTTCCTCCTAGTTGACGTGGCATAGTAGTTCTTTCTACGGCGCTACGGGGATGATGTTTATGAGCTTTTGTCAGTAGTGTCCTAACTTTTCGCTGCAGGTTGTTGATGTCCGTGTTGGTCCAGTCCAATTCACTATTCCAAACGAATAGCTGAGTACAGAGCACGCATACGTGTTCAGGGCCTTAAACAAATTCCTGCTGTTAAGATCAGTTCGCACTACTTGTCTTACTCTCTCGATGAATTCATTCGTTAAATCTGTCTTCATTGTTCGATAGTCTATCCTTTGAGCCTGTTTCATCCCGAGATACTTGTATGTATCTCCCATGCTCATTGCTTCGATCTTCTGGCCGTCCTGCATCTCGTGTGCGCCTTGTTCGAGCTTTCCCCGGACGATGTTAAGGGTGCGGCACTTGTCCAGTCCAAACTGCATTCCGATGTCTCTGGAGAACTCCTCTACAATTTTAAGCATTTGCGTTAGTTGGTTTTTGGTTACGGCCATCAGTTTTAAATCATCCATATATAATAGGTGATTCAACTAAGGTAATTTTTCCTTATTAAATTCTTATTAAAGTCTAAATGGTCAGTAGCGGAGATACCATCATGTGTGCGCCAAAAATAATACTTCCCCGGGGTTATTTAGTTGCATTTCATTATTGTTTTGGAGAGTTCTTATTACTTCTTACTGGATATTTCTTGTCCCAACATATCGTCGTCGAGCGTGTAATACCTCCAATGTGACAATTAGGGCCAAATTCGGGTTTTGACACATTTAGGTTCATTTTAACATTGCGCGTCTATGTAGAATACCCACAATGCGAAATAATAGTATTTACCCCTACCTATACCTGATATTATCATCTCTAATGTGTTGCGGTACTGCAGAATGAGACAAAAACATCTCTTATGTGCATTTATGTAACATCGTTGATATTACCCGGTCTAAAAATTTCTCCGATGTGACGTCTGGCTGTCACATTGGATATATTTTGATATTTCGATTCAGTACATCGGAGCTATTCTTCGTGTAAAATTTATAATCTCAATGTTTTGTTAGTTAGGTACATTTAATTTTAATGCTTGAGTGTTTAAAGCTTTAAAAAAATGTTTAAATAACTGCGCCAAATATTTGTAGAATGTGGAATGTTTTAAATAGTTTTAAGTAGGTACCTACTTGCCCATTGTAAATTTTATTACCTTATTATGTGATTGTATGAACCTACAGAATATAGGTAATGTCTCATTTGCCAGTTGGCCCACGCTATATACCTATTTGACCATAATTTAAAAAATCATTTATAATTTTTCATAAACACTTTTTAATAATTTCCCTGCCAGAACACAAACAGTAATATTAATATTTATTCAAGGCATGGGTGTAGGTAATGTTTCGCTAAAATATAATTTTGAAAATCTAATTTTCACTTTGATCTACAGTGTGACCCATTTGTTTTGGGGTCAGTCTGTAAAAAGTGTATCAATCGTGCGATTTGGCTGATTTTTTTTTTAAATTGTAGAGCTCGATGAACTGCACATTTTGAACAAAAATTGCCTGGTTCGCATAAAATCCAAAGCCTACTATGACCGTTTTTATGAGCAAAATTTTAAGAAACCATATTAGCGTTTTTTTTTTAAAAAAAATCTGTGTGCGCCAATGGATTGAGCACCCCTCGAAATGGGTATGTACAAAATTTCATCAAAATATTTCAAGTAATAACGATTTTGTAGAAAAATTAAAAATGCAGCCAAGGTACGTCTTTATTTTCAAAAATTCAAAGTTGGCCATGGAAAATAATTGAATTGTTTACTTTTATTAAGTGTCAAACTGTCTAAATTGAGTTCAGAAATTGTTTGTGCTCAATACAATTAATTATCATAATTATGGAATATTTAAACATAAGAGACAAAATAGAAATTGTTCGACTCGTGGGCGACAACGAGCGCTCGGCAGCAGAAGCTGCGGCCGAATTTAACAATAGACACCCAGGTAGATCAGTGAGTCGAAGTACTGTACAACGTATAAACAATATTTTTGATGAAACTGGATCGATTTCTAAAAATTTATTAAAAACTAGGCAAAATGGACGCCGTGGACTTGTTGAAAATAACAATCAAATTCTGCAATACTTTAGTGACAATCCTCGAAATAGTGTTCGAACGGCTAGTTTAGACCTTCATATACCCAGAGAGAGTATAAGGAGATGTTTGAGACAAAACAAAATAAAACCGTTTAAGCCAAAATTTTTGCACACCCTGGAACCAGGAGATGAGGAGAGAAGATTAGAATTTTGCTATTGGCTGCAAGGTGAATATCTCCATAATGGCAACTTTTTAAATGAAATTTTATTCACCGACGAAGCCACGTTTACTACAAATGGTGTAGTATCAAGTCAAAACTGCCGTCACTGGTCAGCTGAAAATCCAGAGTTTATAATAAATGCAAGGAGACAATATTCACAAAAAATTAACGTTTGGTGTGGAATACTACGCGACAGAATAATTGGCCCATTTTTCTTTGAAGGGAATTTGAATGCGGCTGGCTTCTTGAATTTTCTAGAAATTGAATTTAGAAATGCTTTAGATGAGTTACCATTAAGATACCGTTTAAATTTAAAGTTACAGTTCTATTCATAATGCTCGTTTAATCAGAAACTGGCTAGATAATAATTTTGAAAACTGTTGGATAGGGCGAAATAGTCCTTTCTGTGAGTGGCCACCGAGATCTCCGGACTTAACTCCTTTAGATTTTTTTCTTTGGGGTACACTTAAGCAAAATGTTTATAAGTCAAGACCCCATAATTTACAAGAACTACAAGCTAGGATAAACCGTAGTTGTGAGGAAATTACTCCACAGCAAATACGAAATGTAATTTTGAATGTACGCAAGAGGAACGACAAATGCATTGTAGAAAATGGAGGCTTGGTAGAAGTTACAAAAATTTTATAATTTTAATTGTTTTTATGTTTTGTGTTTATAAGCATAAGGTTGTATTATTACAATTCAATTATTTTCCATGGCCAACTTTGAATTTTTGAAAATAAAGACGTACCTTGGCTGCATTTTTAATTTTTCTACAAAATCGTTATTACTTGAAATATTTTGATGAAATTTTGTACATACCCATTTCGAGGGGTGCTCAATCCATTGGAGCGCACAGATTTTTTCAAAAAAAAACGCTAATATGGTTTCTTAAAATTTTGCTCATAAAAACGGTCATAGTAGGCTTTGGATTTTATGCGAACCAGGCAATTTTTGTTCAAAATGTGCAGTTCATCGAGCTCTACAATTTAAAAAAAAATCAGCCAAATCGCACGATTGATACACTTTTTACAGACTGACCCCAAAACAAATGGGTCACACTGTATATAAAAAGAATGTTCCCGTCTTACATTTGGATCACATATGTATATTAGGTGGACGCATTGAGTAAACGTATTCCTTTATTCAGTGGTGGAAGGTAAGGTCGAAAGGCCGAGGATAATGTTTTGCAGTAAATATGTATTGCGTTAATAATTTCTTATATTGTTGGAATTTATTCCCATCGATCTTGGAAATTATTCCCAGAACTCCCTCCTGTTACATACTATCACAGAGAAGACCAGAATCCAGAGAGTCGCATCTTGTCAAATATGTCAAATGGACCCCAACTTTTATGTAATTTTTCACACACCTGATAAGATCGTTCAGATAAATTGTGAAGTAGACTGCGTTCTTCATTTATTATAGATTAATTTAAAACTGAGAAAGAAGATCCACAGTGACCTATACAATGGATTAATTATTACCGTTTAAAGTCGGGCTCAATTTGACAAGATGAACTGATGAACTAGATAATGGATTCATAGGAAGGCCTGGAAGGGACACTCGCCTTTTTTTCTATAGATCCGCTCCTAAAATTTTGACTTATAAGTCGAAACTTTAAAATTTCGACTAATAACTCGAAGCTTTAAAGTTTTGATTATAAGTCGAAATATTGACCATCAATATTTCGACTTATAAGTTGAAGCTTTAAAGTTTCGAGTTATAAGTCGAAATATTAGTTCAGTATTTCGACTTATAAGTCGAAACTTTAAAGCTTCGAGTTATAAAGTCGAAATTTTGGGTCAATATTTCGAAACAAAGGCGAATGTGACTTCCAGGCCTTCGTAGGTTCATGGCCATTTTCTGAGATTGTTGTTTGTTTTTCAATAGCTCCATAATTTGTAGGTAGTTATAAGTGAAACGTATTTTTTCATTATTAAACTTTGATTAAAAAATACAAGTCTTCATAGATTATTGCTATTTACAAGCCTGAAAAATACCAACAATGTGCTATTTTACAAGAATATAATTCCTCCAATGTGACTAAAAAATCAGTTTTTTTGTCTTTATTTACCTTCTACTGCTATCACACCATAATTAATTAGTTTGTTTAATTTTTTTACAATATACTATGCATTAAAGTATTTTAGATATGATATAATTTAACAGTGACAAGTTTTTTGGTTTCCCTGAAAAATTTGATTTTTTTCACATTGGAGATATTACACGCTCGACGACGATATATTTTTTGTACGTAAACCTATCTATTTCAAAATAAATAGTGTTTTAATATATTGTTATAGTGTAGTAAAGTTCTGCCAGGTATTATGTTGCAATTTGAAATTTGGTTTGCAGCAATCCCGTGAATAACCCCCTATTCACAGTGCCCAAATTGGGCATCCAAAATGTTGGCCAGCTTTTCGGCCTGATATGTTCAATAAGGGCTCAAAATTGTATGGTCAAACTAAAGCCATTCGAAAGACCAGGAAAAATACTAACTTTTATGTGATATGAAAAATTTTGTTACGATGCACCGTTCTCGAATATTGGCCATTGAAGTTTTTTCTTAATATATCTTCAGAAACGCGCGCATCTTTCCAATGTTGAAAAACAAATTTCATTGTAACTTCCGTAAAAATTAAGATATTTGAAAAAACTAAAGTGCGTTTTAAAGGGGAAGGTTATAGCCATTGGCATCCGGAGGGCAAAGAATTTTTTTCAAAAAATTGGGCCAGTCCTGCTTTGGGTGTTCGAGCCCCCGACGATTGTCAGGACTGCCTCCTGGGTTCTGTCGTTCGTCTGCTGGATGTTCTACACTTGCGTGGCTGCCGCTTTCTTGTCCTCGTCATCTGCGCCGCTTTTTACAGTGACGAACGACCCACCAAATGGACTTAATCGGCTCTCGGACCACCTTTGGATCGAGCTTTGGATACACC
This sequence comes from Pseudeuparius sepicola, assembly GCA_963920635.1. Taxonomy (NCBI): domain Eukaryota; kingdom Metazoa; phylum Arthropoda; class Insecta; order Coleoptera; family Anthribidae; genus Pseudeuparius; species Pseudeuparius sepicola. The sequence continues at coordinate 90,554,355 of OY987299.1, forward strand.
AACAGCCCGTGATAGATTGCCAGAGACTCAAGAGGGGCAGGCCAGGTAACCTATTGCCCATTCTCCAGCTTCCTAGTAGGAGCCATCGCTACCCTCTAGACCGAATAAGGAACTCAGGTCATGGGTCAACCTGTATGTCCTTAATTCAGCCAGTGACTACCTAGTTGGTGATCCAAGTGGCGGCCAGAAAACCTATTGATCCACTGGATGATTTGGCGGCCAAAGCGCCAAAATTTATACCTAAATTATTGTTTATGTCAGAACTTTGGTGACCTACTTTTCGGCTGTTATTTTAATTATTGCTTTGACTGGGAATATTGATTAACTGTTAATTTATTCTGAATCCTTTCTATTTGTAAAATTATTAGTTTAGTTAGGTATTTAATTAATAGATATCCTTGCTTTTCAGCTTATTAAACTTACTCCAGAGATGTCGCTTTCCTTTTATAATAAATTCAAACTTTAATTAAATTACTTCCACAAACTATCACTTCGTGGCAATATTGTATTGTGTATATTTTTTAAACAGAACAAAATATGCACCAATGCGTTTAGTTACCTACAAATAGGTGTTTTTTCTCAGAGCACCCTGTAAAGAAACCTGAGCTCCGCATTTACTTAAAATTTTGACTAGATTTCAGGAAATGTTGGATTAAATCGCATATAACTTCTCAATGAAGACACAAAAGATCTTGGTAAAAAAACTTAAACTACTGCCTGCGCTCATTGCACAATATGTTGTTATAATAATGGATATTTAAACAAGCGCCACATTTTCCCCATGTCACATTTTGTTAATTTGTGTTGCAGCTGACCTTAAATTGGCTGATTGGGGCAGAAAAGAAATCACCCTTGCAGAAAATGAAATGCCAGGTCTAATAGCCCTCCGCAAGAAATATGGTGCAATTAAACCGCTAAAAGGGGCCAGAATAACTGGATGTTTACACATGACAATTCAGACGGCTGTGCTCATTGAAACTCTTATAGAATTAGGAGCTGAGGTAAGATTATAGCTATAGCTTATCCTTAAAGGTATCCACAGGACTATCCTGACTTACTTCCTGCCAATATGGCTTTATTGTACTCATAACCTTATGGGTGGTTATCCTTTTACATGGTGGCAAAAAATCGGTAAGTACTTAGTAGGATTTTATTTGATGTAATATACTGCTGGGGAGTAACCGTAAAATTCTGTCTATAATATTTTTTGTGTTATCAGCTATATCATTTGCCTAATACCCAGTCCAGAACAGAACAAAAAATGTATTACTTTGTTAAAACATAAATAACATCACTGGTTATGGCTTTAGTCAAGGGTTTAGTAAGTGTTTGAATTTTATTATTATATTTACTGGAAAATTTCTACAAATGAATGACTGAATAAGAGAAATAACTATTTTCAGAATACTGAATCATAATATAGTATGGCGCGCACCTTTGTTTTTGATGTTAGTTGGTCGAGCGGTACCTTTAAGGGTGGTCCATAAGTTAATTTATTTTTGGTGTGGGCCTAAGAATTAATGGAAACAACAGGGGAATTTTAATACATATATTAAAAAGTAAATGGTACACCTATGGCGTATAAAATATACAGGTTACGAATTACACAGTAAATGAATTGAGGATGTACAGACGTGAACAAAATGAATTATTAAAAAATATTCCTAAGTAAATATTACAGAAAAGAATCGATAATAAAAGGTTTAGCACAAAATAATTATCTTTAAATTTTAGTAACTGGTTTCCGAGCTGGTTTCAAACCTAAGTGGCGAACAAACTAGATTATACCATAAACTGATAACAAAAACCTGCGAAAATAGTACGTGAATTAAGCTCAAATTATTCCAAGAAATAATATCCAAATTATTGGCACACAAGGCAGTTAGCCTGATTACACAAATGAGATAATAAAATATGTAAATTAAATATGATTCGAAATTGAAAATAGAGACACAAAATTATTAAAATCACTTAAAATTGGCCCAAAAACGTATTTAAAAATACCCAAAATTTAGCGTAAAATATTCAGAACTGTAACGCGACACTGCTTTAAAATATGACAAAAATAGAACAATCATTTACGACACCTCAAATAAACACCAATAGCATTCAAAATAAAATAAAATCAAATAAATTCATTAACTAGAAATAGAAAGGCAACTCAGTCGACAAAACCCAACAAAACACAATTCAATCGCTTACTCTGTGGTCAGTTCAACGGACAGCATACTGTACTGAGGCGCTGGTGCTGGATCTATGGCAGGCAAGGCGGCAGACTCTAGATGACTTCTCGGGCAGTACTTCGCCCAACACTTGGTGATCGGCGACTTCTTCTCATGACTGGTTATGTTTCTGTCTGGAAATGGTTGAAATGCGGAAATAAGGATAATTGAAATATGAAAATAATAATATATTATAGTTTTTTTGATAGTTGGTGCTGATGAAGTAGAGGAGCCGCCGATTTTAACCGTTTTTTTTTTGTATGATGATATGTCAAAAAAAGCTCTACTTTGATGCAAAATTTCAGTTCTAATCTCAATTTACAATTTTTTTCTCGTAAAAAATTACGAAATTCATTTAGCAATTTTCTTGTTTACAATCTGACACCACAGCATTAATCAGGACACCCAAAACCTCCACATACCAAATTTTAACAAAAAATATACAGGGAGTTCCATTCTACAGGGTTCCAAAGATGAGCAAAATAGGAATTATAATGGCTTCTAGCGAGTAAAGTGTGTATGCAAAGTGTTTGTATGCAAAGATTCCATACAAAAATCTACAGGTTTTTTTTCTCTCGGCCATCTCAAAATGCTGAATTTTTATGAAACTTTATACGGGTCAAGAGTGCTCTGGAATTATTGAAAAAACATGAATAAACACAAAAGTAATTTATTTTTTTAGAAAATGTCAACCAACAAATAAAAACAATTTAAATTATTGGACCTTTCCAATGACATCAGAACCTATAGACAGGTTTGTTTTGATAAACGCTTGATGCCCAGAACTAATCACAATCTAAGCGCTCCATTAAATTATTCCGAAAATGTCGCGAGATTGTCAGAAATTGCCCCTTTTTGTCGAACCGTAGCGAACTTATTTCGACTCTGGGCTCGGAGGCTGGGGTTGTTACACCATCCCCCGAGTCTTCAGGTGAGGTTCCGATGCTTCCGGCGCCCCCAAGCAAGAAAAAACATGCGATATCTAAGTGTGATTCTGGAGGAACTATAACCGGGAATTACCGGGTGTATAGTTGGTTGATGGTTGACTTTCTGTCTTTGTTTGTAGCATGTTTTTAGAGTAGTATGGATAGATTTAATCTTGGAGTCAAAATAAAGGGCATTTTAACAATGGGGCACCACGTCTATAGGTTTTGATATCATTGGACCTCTCTCTCTGTCTAAGATGATACATTTTCTGTGGTTTTCTGTTGTGGCACACAAGCCATTAACTCATATGGACTTACTGACTGGCAGGTTTCTGTATATTTAGACTTAGTTCACTTATAGTGTCTGGAGCAGTTTTGAAATACTCGATTTTTGACCCGTACAAAGTTCCACAAATTTAGCATTTTCAGATGTAATATTTTTGTATTAGATATTTGCGCAACAACAGTTTGAGTAGTTCTGTTCACAATTCAACTGTTTTGAGGGGATTCCATGGCACACTTGCCAGATGCCTTAAAAATGCTTATTTTGCTCAACTTTCACAATACGCAGAATGAAACTCCCTGTATATTTTTTTCTTCAAATTTCGTTTGTGGAGGTTTTGGGTGTCAGAGGTTAAAAAGAGTTTTTTGTGGCCTATCTGTAGAAAAAAAAAACAGCTAAAATCAGAAAAAAAAATTACGGGTGCTTCCATTTTAAATGGTTGGGTTTTAAAAGGTTCGCTCCGGATGCACCGCAAAATTTTGTATTAATTAAAAACTTATTCCAATGCCATCATCAGATATGAGTCGCTTCTTGGAAAAGATCTTCAGAAGTGTCCATAGCCCGCATGGCTATGAAAGCGTTATCCTAGCTTCAAATCCCACACGATGCATTTACTTTTTTTTTAATTCTCAACAAAAATACAGATGTTACTTTTACTTTTTTATTTTACCACAATGTACCACAATATTAGCAATAAAATCTCTAGTTTTGTTGATAATTAAAAAAGAAAATGCATTGTCTGTGATTTGAATCTACGATAAAATAAATGACCCTTTCACAGGTTAGGCTATGGTCTAATATCTGACAGGCTATGGTCACCTCTAACATCTGACATTGACATTGAAGTAATTAGTAGTTTCTCGATTTGACTTGATTCTTGTTATTTCATGCCCAACCTGTCATTTTCGCGAAGCGGAGAGGGGAGGTTCTTTGTGCATTGTGGTGTAGCATTGTGGAAGGTTAATATAATAACTACGAGTTAAGGGGGGGTTGCCGACAGCGAAAGTGACGTTAGATTTCGTATTTTTTTAAGTTGTATAACATAAAATCTAATAACATTTACCTGGCAAAAATTTAGTACAAACATCTCTGTCTTCATTTTAATCACAAGATCTTGCAAGCAGAGTTTTGTTTTATAGGTTATGAAAACCTTGGGGAAAATAATAATTCCAGTGCATATGCTTTTAAGATCTTATGATTAAAATGAAGGCAGAGATGTTAGTACTAAATTTTTGCCAGGTAAAATGTTATTAGATTTTATGCTATACAACTTAAAAAAATACGAAATCTAACGTCACTTTCGCTGTCGGCAACCCCCTCTTAAAACAGCTTTCCAAAAGTATCCGTTTTCGTGATATAAGGAAATTTACTTGGATGGGGAATATTTTCAGGACGTCAGACATAAACAAAACTTACATAAACCTTGTTCACGCAAATATACAGCTTTTATAATAATAATAATAATTCTCACCCTCACAATACTCCAAACTAGGAGTACCCCAGAAGTAACCACATGCTTGTGCGGGGGAGGGGGGCAATTACTATTATTTTGTCGTTGTTGCCATTTGCGGCTAGGGCCGATTTTTTTCCAGATAGAACTAGGATAGCATTTGCTCAAGTACTACGGAAAACCCTAGAAAACCGTAGTAATCCCAGTGAGTGTAGGACAATTAGTAAATCACACGGATGAAGCTATTTAGGAGCAATGCCGTGAATCCACATTTGTCCAGCGCTCTTGGCCATAGCGGTGTTTTTCTTTAAAGTCATATGCATGCGCCTGCCTCGAACCAAGGTCGATCAAAGGCAGAAAAACATGCAGCCTAAAGTCAGCGCCGGTACGAGCGACGCCACCGCGGCCCCTATGAAACAAAACATAGCAGCACTCATACATTCAAATGAATATTTTTTATATTTTTGCATATTTGCAAAGCTGTATATTTCTGAATTTTAAAGAAAATTTTAAAATCTACAAGCAAATAAGTATTTTCTAAAATAACTTTAAAAAAATAAAGTTACTTATCCGAAGCTTGATCAAGTGCTCCATGGAAAACAGTGACGTTTGGACTTGTGTCAAAGAACTTGTTTAATTAAAACTGAAAATGTAAAATATTTTGTTACCTATTGTGTCAAAGATGATATTTTCTGTATTGAAAGATTAAAAATAAAACAATCTATGAACTGCCCAAATTAATGTAATATACCAATTTAAACAAAACCTTTACAATAAAACAAAAAATTTTGTTGTATTCAAAATCTGCACTGCATACTTGAATAGTATTTCAGGTTTAGCCGGAAGTGGCTTTTTTTAATAAAAGATAATATTTTTTGTAGGCTTAGCTGAGACAAAAAAACATTACTTCCGTTAAACCAAAAGTGATATTCAATCATGCTGTGCAGATTTTTTATTAACTATCTTAATTTAAAAGAAAAATGGTTACTTGGTGGTAACTTTTTGTTTGAAGTTCAACTCTTTTCTTTTTCTTGTTGGCATTCAATTCCTTGAAAAAAAAAATACACCAGTTTGGCGTTTCAACCATCAATAATTTATCTTAAAAATCACTGTAATAGTGGCTCGTAACATCTTAGCTGGAATAAAAGAACGTCTCACTTCCGTCTAAACCGGAAGTGGTATTCAAGTGTCAGGTGCATATTTTTATCCACCCCAGTCTAATGAGAAAATGTAACAAAATCGCCATGTTGTTTTTTTAAAAAAAATTAGTTATTTTGCAATAACTTTCTTGTTTGAAGTTCAATTGTTTTTTCTGGATTGCGTACAATTCCTTGGAAAAAACTACGCAAGTTGGCCAATCTCTTGCAGTTTATATAGAAAATGTTTTTGTTATTCAAGTCGATCAAAATACTTATACTGAAAGATTGCATTGTTAAAGGTAACAATTCCGCAATGAGGCTGAAAAGTTAAATGATACTTTATTGGCCAGGTGTTGAATATCTGGCCACATTTGACGGGTGACGGGCCTGTCTGACATTTGGTTTTCACATCTTGCCAAGGCCAACTGATAAAAAAATTGTACGATAATGGCTTTCTTTAGTACCAATTTCTGAGTTTTTAATGACAATTTTAAGACTTTTTTGCCGATTAAAAAAAGTTTACTTAAATCCACTTATTTTATTTCAATACCTATTTGTTTTCTATTAGAGATTAGTTCATATTAGTAATCTCAGTGATCAGTTTCCTGTTTTTTTTAAATGCCTCTTTAATAAAACACCTATTATACAGTGAGCACGTAAAGGTTGGAATAAATTCGGTAAATGTTGTACTGTGCGATTAAAAAAGAAACACTTTGACACGTCCAACATAATTTTGAAAGGCGCATATTTTGACATATTTGTCGTTTTTCTGACATCATTACTAACCAAGCTATGATGTCATCTATATATTTTTTAAATGGCAACCGCTATTTTTGATAGCATTATTTAAAAAAAACGCACTTTCCTTGTATCGGTATGCAAATAATAATATTATAATACATAAAAAAAAATTCATAAATTTTAAATTTAACATAATAAATTATTAAGTTTTTAGACATTTCTTTATAAGACGACTGTACCTACATTGTAGTGGTTATTTCGTTGACTGACGTATTTATAAAAACTTCTAACGGCTATAGCTTTATGTCCTGGAAAACAGATGGCTCTGATGGCTGACAATGTATTCTGCATTGTATTTTATCTCCGGAAAGCGCATGGTGAGCCAAAAATGTGTCAGACGTGACAGCCGTGAGCAGTCTTTAATAATATATCAGTCAACGGTTATTTTTTGCTCAGTTCCATTTTTAAGCAGGCTTAATTTTTAATCGAACAGTACAACATTTTACCGAATTTATTCCAACCTTTACGTGCTCTCTGTATATGTACATATTATTTTAGGCTGATTTCGAAGCAATTTGTACATTATACGCCACAGGTCATTAAAGTGAAATCCTAACAGTTTTTGTTAATAGGCCATCAAAGTTCTTTTTTATTATTATTTTTCCTCTAGGAAGACAGCTAAGGCAAATATATTTGATACAGTTTAGACACACATTGAATGCTATGAATTAAAAATATTTAGGCCTGTCTACTAACACCAATGCCGGAGAAGGAGGGGGGGGTCAAAAAATGGTGCACCACTGGAAAGTAATATTTTTTGCCTTCACTTAATTTACTAATCGATTTCCTAATAGATTGATTGTGTCCTCTGTAGATTTGAAATGAAAACAACTTATTCTGTTTTTTTTTTTCGGTTATGCATTGTTTGTTCTACGTATGTCATCAGTCATCACAATCTTTGCATTCAATGCCATAAATTATGTAACAGTAATAAGAAGATTCTAATCTATCTTTTTGGCTGTAGTAAAAATCTCAAATCATTTATTTGTCTTAAAATACGGTATAATGGTATATTATAAAAAATATATTATTATAGTATATTATTCGTCAATAATCGTTCCTTAAACATTTTTATTTGTAGAATTTTAAAATATGTAATCGCCACAGTGGCACAGTTCTTGGGGCGTCATCTTCTTTATATTATATTATAAAGTTTAACGCTCTAGTCATTGTTTTTAATTTTTCTTTAAATCTAATTTTATTTTCATTATGAATCTTATGATGATGATGCAATTAATAATATTGTTGTGTATTGCCTTCATATTATTGATTTTCTGTTTTAACAGATGGTTGGAGAAATAATTCAGAACCCTCTCTATACTTATAGACTGTTTCTTCTAATTTGTTAGAATTTTTTGTTCTTTTGTTCTTATCACTTTTTTACGTATCATTATCATTGTCCTGGGCAGCATTGAAGTTGTTTCATTTCAAACATAAATTATGTCAAGGGTAAAAGCACCTAATACAAAAATACCTATTCAAAATTTTAAAACAAGCATGTTCAATATCCATATTGGCTTGGAGCTAAACCCATTCAAAGAAGGGTTAATAAGCCCCAACAACAATGAGATTTATGCTGTTAATTCCCTGATATATTACAATAAACTTTGTAAACATGAAATTTTAAAAATTCAAATATCTTAAAAGCAAGGAAAAATGAAGAAATTTTTGGTATTCCTTATAATGGAAAACTTTCATGCTGGAATTTGTACGGCAATGTTTTTTATTGTCATTCAAATTATATATCATTGTGTAGATAACCTCTTGAGCAAACAACAATACAGTTTATCGTTTCTTTTGAAATCCCATGTCTTTTCACTGGCATTTATCTAAATTTAGATATTCAGAAATTGTTGCGTAGGAACTGTTACCAATATTTTTAACTAACTATAAGTATACAGGGTGGACCCAGATGTACTATACGATTGGTGTAAAAGACAAAAAAAATCTATCTGAAACTTGAGCTGTGGGGGATCAGCCTTGCGTGATTAGAAACTAATTTGAACCGTATTTTTATATTTTAAAAATCGAGCAGGCCTTGACAGGAGCATTTTATTCATTTTTAGTTCAGGTATACTACCTTTTTCCACTTTGATTTTTTCAAATTTTTCCATTCTTGCGGTTTTGGCGCAAATCAAGTACACTTATAAATCGAAAAATGTTATCAGAAAAAATTTTCAGAATACAAATCTCAGGCCCTGTACTAAATTTTAAAACAATCGGCATACTTTGATTTTTTCCAAAAAATAAAGTTTAAATTTGAAAAATCAAAAATAGGGGAATAAAATAAAAAGAAGTTCTAGCATTATGTCTTTCACTTTGTATCGCGTTTTGTAGTACTGTTGAAAATAATATATCTTTAAAAAACCTAGAGCTGGAAATAAAATCGTATCTCTTAAGTAGGTATTGTGCTTTTATTTATATAATTATTCCAAAACAGAAATAGTACCTACTTCATTTTGACTTTTCTTACTTCAGAATCTTCTCTCCTATCCTTATTCTGGGCCAGGACAAATATCTGGGTCAGTCTGCTGGTAGATATAATCCATTTACTTACAAATAAGAATTATCAAATAAAAACATAACTTTGACCAAGCGAGAGTGCTTCCGCAACTTAGCCGATTATAGTTTGCCTGGTCGATTCCACAAAGCACATAATCCTAAGGTACTTCTTTCTTGAATATCTTCACCCTCAGTGGGAAAATGTTCTTCGCACGCCTAAAAACATGTTTCACTGTTTTACTTACCTACTTTCAAAACTAAATTAATTTTAGCCCTTCTAACATGAAATGTTGTGGTCCTAGTGCTCTAGTAAAAAAGCCTGGCATTCAATTAATTGCAAAATAGCTTTAAAACATACCAAAATACACAAATGCACAAAAATATCCCCGAAAATTCAAAGGGACGCAGGTAAACGTCGTCCGGATTAGGATGACTCATCCGCGTACAGTGCTGCAAACCTTGTATTACCAAATTAAGAAATGGCATTTCTAGTGTAGAATTTAAAGAGCGTTTTTAGATTAGATATTGCAGAGTAATATTTTTTACTTATTTTGCATATCTAATTATTATGTTAGATTTTTAATATTTCGGAAACACATATGGCAACTCCGCTTGGTAAAATGTTAATTTGGCTTGCCAGGAACCCATTGATGCAAAAATCTTAAAAGTCGATTTTTTGCAATACGGCGTCTGTTTTTAGGATGGCAGTACTGATTTTCAAAGCAATTGTCCTTTGATTTTCAGTTCAACTAAATTATGATTATGTTCTTATGGAATGAAGGGTATTCCAACTTAAAAGTCCAAATTCCGACTAAAGTCTGAATTCCGAGTTCGAAGTCCGAATTGCGAGATTTTAGTTGTATTTCTGCACTTGAAGTCTTGTACTTGCATTTTCCTTTGGGATGGGTTAGATAAGATGACACCTTTAGGTACTTATTTGTGTTTTTTAGCTGCAGCAAGTAAATTGCAAGGTGCCATAAAGACACCCCAAAACTTCAAACCCTTTGCCTTGACTACCATGTTCTTGTATCTTCATCTAATCAACCTACTATAGGAAATGAAAATTTTGGAATTATTCAAAAAGGTAAAAATATATTTATGGTATAAAAAAACTAATATTTTTTATTGATTAAAAAGTTTATTGAATTTGTTATATCTTCACTATCTTTTTCATAACGTGAACATATGCAACTGGCTATACAACCCATAATATGAGTAGTATAGCCAGTTGTCAGTCCTTTTCAACGAAGTATACTATACTTCATTGAAAAGGATATAATATTCTTAAATTAGCAAAGTTTTAATATCAAGTATCCATGTTCCCATGTTATTTCCAAAAATCAGTAATTTTACATTTTTATTATTGCCATATATTTAAGGAACATTAGTCGTACAGATATATACCTTAAGATTAAAATGCTTCAAAAGAAAATTAATTTTTTTTAACACACTGAAAATCTGGCAGTACTAGTGCAAAACGCACAAAATAGTGCTTATTATGTCAGGTTTCATCTCGGTAAGTCTAACCGTTTCTTAGATATTTGACAATAGCCAAAATCCAACATTTAATTTTTTACAACTATGCTTTTTTAGACTTATTCAAATGTACTAACAAAATCTAAAAAAGGTAATGTGAAGAAATTATGAAAAGAAAAACTATGGTTCCGTGCACATGGTGAAGCACCCCCATTCTACGCATACCTTCAAGATATATGACAGGAAATCTAGTAGGTATTTCAATGGCCTAGAACACTTTTAACTTAATTTTTAAGTCCTACAAACTAAATAGCTACCTACTAAATGCTACTGCTTCATATTTTTCGATAGTATATTTCTCTCAGAACTCTTCTCAGTCTAATGCAGATGCTAACTGCATGATATGGATCATTTTCTTTGTGAGACTATCTATTTTCGAACCTAAGGCTAATATTACACAATCGATTAAAATCTTCATAAGAGCGTTTGAGAAGCGTGGAATCTGATTCCAGTTCTTTTAAGGTAAAAGGTGGAACTTCTGTGATATTAGTTTTTGTTTCATAAACTAGATAATACCTACAAGGTCTACCATGTGGCATAATATTGCTCTTTCTTGAAGATCTGATTTTATGGATTTTCTGATTTTCTGAAAGAAAACATACCTACTTATAAAATTATTATGTAAGACTCCTCCCTGGCGAGAAATTATAAAGAAGTACAGTCTGTGCCATCTACCAAAATTTGATTCAAATGTGGATCATCAAGCCGTCTTTGTGACCAGGGCCAGCTGAAGCTTTTGCAGTGCCAGGTGCTGCATGAAAATGCGGGGCCCTGACAAAGAATTATATGAACCATTACAAATAAATTTTTGAAAATGGCATGTGACGTCACCACACCGCTAACTATTTTTGTTCCAATCAGATCCCAATTGTTACACCACTAGAATGACGTCACATTTTAAAAAAGTGTGGCGACAAGTTTGGGTTACTCCAGTGACGTATAGAGAAATTAATTTCGGATGGGGGAGGGACAATTTTTGTGTATTTTTTAAATAAGTGTATTTAAAATATTCTAGTAAAATGAGCCACAGGCAAATTTTTTTAGAAATTTTAAGGACAATTACTTAAAATTAGTCTTAGGAAATCCCAATATATCTGGAGATTTACAAGCTGTAGCTACTGGGCCAGTCAAAACGTGGGGCCGGGTGCGCCACACCATTCGCACCCGCCTAGAGCCGGCCCTGTTTATGACCATGGCTGAATATCGGCGTTTACTATTTGCTTTTCTTATTACAAACTGTTCCTTCTGCACCGAAAAATTAGTTACACTGAGTATACGAAGATTGTCATGTAATTTTACCTGGTAAATAGGGCATCAAAAACTGCTTCTTCAAAACCTGCTCAAGCATTCAAAATGCAAATCCAGTCTCAGTTACGATTTTTTTATACCCAATTTTCAAGAAAACCATTTAGCGATTTTTTGTTTAAAATCTGACCCAACAGTGTTAATCAGGACGCCCCAAAATCCTCATATAGGTACCAATAATTTGAACAAATAGATACAGGGAGTTGCCCACCAAAACTTTGAGTGGTCCTGTTCACGATAAACTTACCCACGGTATGTCATTGCGCATCTTGTGACGCGTCAGTTGCGAGTCAGAATTTAAATTGCTCCATATGTCTTGTCTGCGGCATGCAGCAATCGATTTTTTGGCAAGATTATTGTCCTTGGGAAATCTAAGTACTTAATTTCCATTCCCTTACTGTTTCTGTTATTATTTGGACAAACGCTGACTGCACATCCCGGCATTTCTGGCCTATTTTAAAGCACTGTCGAGCCGGACTGGCAGTTGTTTACACTTTTTTCTTGACACATTAAACTGTAAACTATAAAAAAGTCGTAAAACACAACGGCATTTTGAATTCGTGACTCGCAACTGACGTAGATGCGCAGATTTGCCTTGTTTTCGGATTCATTACTGACATACCGTGGGTAAGTCTATCATGGTCCTGTTGACCATTCAACTGTTTTGAGGGGATTCCATTGCACACTTAACTCGCCAGATGCCTTTAAAACTACTATTTTGCTCAACTTTGACCCCCTGCAGAATGGAACTCCCGCTATATTTTTTGTTCAAATTTGGTATATGGCGGTTTTGGGTATCCTGATTAATGTTCAGATGTCAGATTTTGAATTAAAAAAAAATCACTAAATTTGAGCAGGCTCTGAAGAGGCAGTTCAGCAGAAAAGTTCATTTGATTATCTTGATAAAAAAATTGAGATTTACGGATTTGTCGGTACAGTTTTAAAGTTGGACACCCTGTATATGGTTACCTTTTTGAATATTGGTGGGTTACAAGATCATGCATTATTGATACTAAAGGCAAAGGGATTGAAGTTTTACGGTGCCTTTTTGGTACCTTGCAATTTAATTGCTGCACCTAATTTTTGCAAATAAAAGCCACAAAGTACCTAAAGGTGACATCTTAAGCCCATCCTTAAGGAAAATGCAATAACTTGAATTGCAGATATGCGAGAAAAATCTCGCAATTCGAATTTCGAACTTGGAATTCGGACTTTAAAGTCGAAATAATATTATATAATTATAATGTGGCCCTTATACGCTTCAGTAAAAGAGCATTGTTGTAATCATGAATGCATGAACTTTATATTATTAAAATTTTTGTTAAAATATTAAGAAATTCTATATTTCATTCATAGGAAATGAAAGTCTCAAATTATATTTATATGTGCAATTTTAGCTTTGTAGAGTATAGGTAGCATGGATGATAAAGTTTTCATAAAGCTCTGTGTGAACACCTCTACATAATAATTATGTAGAGTATAATTAATTATTATGCTGAATCATACTTATTTGTACACATTTGGTAGATTTCTCCTATTTTCTGAAAATATATAAGGAAAAGGTAGCTCAAGTGGTAGTGATTTTTGAAAAAGTTTAATGACACAAACCACATCCGAATACATATCTCGATTGTTTGACAAATGCACAGTTCTTTTTTTTCCTGAATGTTTTTGATTTGGTTAAAAAAATGTTGATTTTTTACGTATAATTCATTGGTGTAGATATTTCCTTTCGTTGTCGGTTTTAAAGAAAAAATGCCCAAGTGTCATATCTAAATCACCCTGGGCAAAGAGAGTATTTAAAATATTATAACCGTTTTTTAACAACAGCAAAACTTAGTTATTTAAATTCTTAGATTCAATGGTCGAGTAGTAATATCTTCAGCACACAAGACCATGCCGCCGCTGCTTTGGCCAAACGAGGTCTCGCTATATACGCTTGGAAGGGTGAAACTGATGAAGAATACCTTTGGTGCATCGAACAAACGCTCCTCTTCCCAGATGGGAAACCATTTAATATGATCTTGGATGATGGCGGAGACCTCACCAATTTAGTACACAAAGAGTATCCTGAGTATCTCAAAGGTAGGTCTTAAAACGTGTTATCTTTGACAACAAGGGAAGCTGACAAGTGTTGCCAAAGTTATTGTTTTTTTTTTAGTTCATAGCATATACACGGTGTTCTAAAATTATGGTGTCAAATTATTGATCCAGGAGATAGAACATTTTATATGCATGGCAGTGCAAACACTTAATGAAAAATATGCAGGGCATCTAAAGCACAGTTGGGAAACTATGTGAGTAATTTTCAGCTACCTCTTTCAAATGTTACAGATCAACATTCAAAATGAAGAAAAAAATGTCAAATGGGCATTTGTCGAAGCACCATTCGTTTTCTTGCAATAGAGTGTCTCCGAATTTTGCAGAGTTTCAATCTGTTCCATTTTGAAAACGAAACATTTTTGGTACATTGGTCATAGGGATTTCTTCCTCACTTTAAATGGTACAGTTGATCTATAACATTTGAAAGTGACAGGTAAAAATTTTATTTTTCGAATGTTGGAATCAACAGGTGTTTTGGGGCACATTTTGACAATTTCAGAGCAAAAGGTTCATTCAATTGTTATGAAAAAAGAGTACCTTTTTGTCACAGAATGAAAATATGCACTAAAATGATGGCCCTGCAAGACCAAAAAGATAACGTCAAAAAAGAAGATACGTAGAAATTGCCATCCTCAACTTATTCTCCATCGCCAAAAAAAGAACAGTGCCAAATTACAGTTTAGCAGCTTGATTATTTTGGGAGATGTAGCCATAATTCGATTTAAAAAAATGAACTTGACGCCCTGTATTTTTTAAACAAACGACATTTCTATAATAGCATATTGGCCTCAATCATCCCGAAATATATGCAGTTGCTATTATGGACCATTATTAAAGGGACACCCTGTATATTTTTGAAAAATTCAGTTTTGTGCGTTTGAAATTATTGTTTAGCAGAAGAAAATCAAAGTAGGTCTAGGCTTTTGAAATTTTGCACAAGTACTCGGTGTTTAATTCCGAAAACCTTTCCTTAATAATATTTTGCCGTAAAACCTACATAAAGGACACTTTACTGGTGCAAAAAAATAGTTTTTCTAAAATTTCCAAGACACGTGATTTTTCGAATCTAGAAACCCTTTTTGTAGGTTTTATGACAAAATGGACTTGTTGGAAAGTTGTTCAGAATTAAAAACTGAGTAGGTCTGCAAAATTTCACAAGCCCACACCTACTTTGATTATCTTCTGCTAAAAATTTAAACACACATTTTTCAAAAAAGTTGAGAATAGTTTTTTCTTAGAATTGATTGGGATATTTATGAAGGCACAAAGGATTACTTTACCAGTGGCGTACCATTTTTTATTAAAAAATATGTTGTTTGACCCCCCATCTCCAGCACTGGTGGAAGTAGACATGCCGAATTATTTTTAATTTATAGCATTAACTGTACCAAATATTGTTGTGGGATATCTTTAGTTGTTGCTTGTATATTGGGTTGCCTAATGGTAGGGATTATTTCGAATGTATTTTGGGTTGCCGCCTAAGTTTGTGAAGGGTTCTGATTGGTCCTGTCAGGTCAATGTCACTTGTCAAGAAAAAAAGAAAGAATAGGACTGGCGTGACCATTGTTCCCATTATTCACGTGTCGCAACCAGGGACAGCTACCCTGTAGCCTCTTTTATATGTATACAAACCAAAGCAAAGTGTAGTCAAAAAAATATGAATAAAAACTATTGTGAACCCCCAACCATCGTGGTCATCCTTGAGAGAAATAACAAAAAAGGAAGCCGAGAACAGGGCGGTTATTCTGTGAACAATATGTTTGCCTTAGCTGCCTTCCTTTGGGAAAAATAAAAGCAAACTTTAAAAAAATTGAACTTTGACAACAACCGTTAGAATTTTGATACATGTTTATGTGAAAAAATATACTTATTTTGATGTTTTCTATAGATTCCTGAAGTTTTGCCCCAAATGGTTGGACCACCCTGTATAGATTTTCCCATTTTCTCGAAAATGGTTCATTATCGATATTGTACGAAAGTATATTTTTTGTGTATTTTTACGGCCTTTAAAAAAACTGATTAAGAAAATGTAGGGAGATTTTTTGAATTATAAAAATAATGCAAAAAATCTCGAGCCCAACTCTGTAATTTTGGTCAATATGGAGACCCAAAATAACGTTTCTATTTGCTGTTGTTGCTTGTTACACTTAATGAACTTCATGTCAGCTAAATTTCATTGAAATCGTATAAGCCTTTGTGAAGAAATAACAAAATAAATAACATGGTTTCCCAACTGAGCATTAGTCGCCCTGTATCATTTTCGTTAAGTGTTTGGGCTACCTACCATGTAATATGAAATTCTTGTTTTAAAATGTCATTTTCTACCTCCAGTATTAATTTGGTACCATAATTTTTTTAAGTTTTTGTTCTACAGAGTGTCTCACTTAAGAGTGAAACAACCTTATATAATTTCAACCGACCAGAACGAAATTTTTACCAAAGGTAGATATGGCTTTGTGGCCTACTTATTTCCAAAAAATTAGTTGCCTACTCCAAAGTCAAAGCCACCTGCGATGTCACAATCGAGGCTAAAAATCCGAAAATCATATTAGGCTTTTTTTTTCAAAAAAATTTAGTAAAATAAGTTGTTCAGAATTGATCCAGGACCCTAAATCTAAAATTTTTTTAAAATCAAAAGATATTAAATAAAAAAAATAAATTCCAAAAATAAAAATTTAAGAATTAAGTGATAATTTAAGAAAAGTGTGCCATGGAAATTTTGAAGGCTAGTTGTTTTCAAAAAGTAATCATTTCAAAATAAAATTAAAAGCTACAAAACATTTTTTTTAAATGCCTAATATGACTTTCAGATTTTTAGCTTCGATTATGGCATCACAGGTGGCTTTGACTTTGATGTAGACAACTATTTTTTTGGAAATAAGTAGGCAACAATGCCATCTACGTTTGGTAAAAATTTCGTTCTGGTCAGTTAAAAATAATTAAAGTTATAAGGTTGTTTCACTCTTTAAGTGAGACACTCTGTATATGGAGACTTTTATTATTGCATAAGTTAAACAATTTTAAACAAATAATATAATTTATATTTGCAGGTTGCAAAGGTCTAAGTGAAGAAACAACCACGGGTGTTCACAATCTCATCAAAATGGCCAAGGAAGGAACTTTAAAAGTACCCGCTATTAATGTAAATGACTCTGTCACAAAGGTAAATTTAGCTAGGCTAGCTCCTAAGCAATTTCAAACCAAAATTTTCTTTCCAGAGCAAGTTTGATAATTTGTATGGATGTAGGGAATCTCTGATCGATGGTATAAAAAGGGCCACAGATTTCATGCTTGCAGGCAAAGTATGTGTAGTGGCTGGGTACGGAGACGTAGGAAAAGGCTGTGCCCAATCCCTGAGAGCATTTGGAGCCAGGGTTCTAGTTACTGAAATAGATCCAATCAATGCTCTACAGGCTGCAATGGAAGGTAAGCATTGGATAAGCATCTAGTCGGTTGCGTTCTCTGATCAATTTTGTGCCTGTCAGCGCGGGCCCAAAAGTACCTGTTTTGCATTTTCGTCATAAGAGCTGGTTTAATGATGGAATCTGCCCAGAATAATGTGTATAACAATATAGTGAGTGCATACCAAATCCATGCGCCTCTCAAGAACTTATTGACAATTTAAGCTAAAAAAGACATTTTCAAAATATTTTTCCATACATTTTCTTAACACGTTAACTGCCGCACTAGAATAAAAAAAAGGTATCTGGGGGGCCACCAATAAATTTTTTTATTTTCAGGTTATATTAAGTGCAAGAACCCATTCTGTGACAAAAAAACCCGCAAAATAATCTTAGGGTTGAAGTTACTCCCGTAAATCATATACAGGGTGTCCGGAAAGTATGGGGCAATCTTACAGGAGCAGGTAGGGGACGTCAAAATATTACGATTGAGCTTTACCACTACGGGTCAGATCTCAATACTTACTGAGATACAGTGCGTTGTAACTCTTTTTTTCAAATTGAATTATGGCAATATCTCCCAAACTAATCAAGCTGTTGAACTGAAATTTGGCACTGCTGTGTTTTTGGCGATGGAGAATAAGCTGAAAATGTCAATTTCGCCGTATCTCACAGAGGGCGACACTTGCGCTGTTTTTGGATCGTGCTTTTACTCGTAACTTTTTTGAGGTTATGTTTTTGGTCCTGCAGGTCTATCATTTTAGTGCATCTTTTCACTCTGCAAGAAAAAGGTACTCTTGTTTCATAACGATAAAGTCAACCGTTTGCGTTGAAATTGCCAAAACGTGCCCCAAAACACCTGTTGAGTTCAATATTCGAAACATAAAATTTTCACCTACCGCTTTCAAGTGTTTCATATCAACGGTACCATTTGAAGTGAAAACAAATCCCTATGAACAAAGTACCAAAAATTATTCGCTTTCAAAATGGAAAGGATTGAATTTGACAAAATTTTGACACGCTGTTTCAAGAAAACCAATGGTGTTTTGACCACTGCTCATTTGGCATTTTTTTCATCATTTTGAATGTACAGTTGATCTGTAATATTTGAAAGTGGTAGGTGAAAATTTTAAGTGTCGAATATTGAACTCAACAGGTGTTTTGGGGCACGTTTTGGCAATTTCAACGCAAACGGTTGACTTTATCGTTATGAAACAAGAGTACCTTTTTCTTGCAGAGTGAAAAGATGCACTAAAATGATAGACCTGCAGGACCAAAAACATAACCTCAAAAAAGTTACGAGTAAAAGCACGATCCAAAAACAGCGCAAGTGTCGCCCTCTGTGAGATACGGCGAAATTGACATTTTCAGCTTATTCTCCATCGCCAAAAACACAGCAGTGCCAAATTTCAGTTCAACAGCTTGATTAGTTTGGGAGATATTGCCATAATTCAATTTGAAAAAAAGAGTTACAACGCACTGTATCTCAGTAAGTATTGAGATCTGACCCGTAGTGGTAAAGCTCAATCGTAATATTTTGACGTCCCCTACCTGCTCCTGTAAGATTGCCCCATACTTTCCGGACACCCTGTATAATTCACGCGGCCTCAGAAGCAAAATGGGTTTCTGGGCCACGTGAATTATACATATTTATTTCATTCATAAGTTTGGCAACATTGACTTCCCACTCTAAAATCATGCTGCCTCGTGAGGGCGCCTCCAGACGCCAGTTTTACACTTTGTTGTCGTTAGTGCACACGTGTTTTTTTTTATAATGGCGCATAATTCTTACGAAAAGGAGCAAGAATATCTTCAGCGGCTCATGGACGACGCGTTGGATATGAGTGATGAAGATATTCCTGATGCTTTTGGGGATAATTCAGAGGATGACTATATACCAAACGAGACGTCATCAGAATCATCATCGGAAAGCGGAGATGGCAATTTCGCAAATCGCCCAGCAAAAAAACGTAAAATAAAAACTAAACAGGTACGATACATTGTATAGAACGAATTTCATTTTTATATCATGTTTTTTTTTTAATTTTTTAGGTTTATACTCAAGACAATCATAGCGCGAAACTTGCTGTTCCAAGCACCTCAAGTGTAAGCGAAACTATTGAAGAAGTTGTTCATGATTACGAAGAAGATGACGATGACGAGATTATACCTAATTCCGAACAAATAACATGGTCTAATGTAACTGGTAAAAACCTAAAAACTTTTAATTTTTCTGCGCCCAATTCTGGAGTTCCTAACAATGTAGCAGCTGAATTGCGGAATAAAAGTCCCTATGAATTCTTCAGGTATTTTATTGATAATGAAATAATTGAGCTTATGGTAAAAGAAACTAATAGATATGCGCAACAGACAATAGAAAACGCCAATCTTTCCCGTCATTCTCGTTTACGCAAATGGAAAGAAGTCTCCACTAAAGAAATTGAAACATTTCTGGGGATTATTTTTTGGATGGGCCTAAACAAAAAGCCCAAGATTACTGATTATTGGTCGAAGAAAGTTTTGTATGAAAACAAGGTGAAAAGTTTTATGTCAAGAAACCGTTTTGAATTAATTTTGCGTATGTGGCATTTGTCCAACAACCAGGAATGTCCAAAAGGCGATCGCTTATTCAAGATTCAAGGTCTGATTGATATGTTATTAGAGCGATTTCAAAAAGCTAATATTCCTTCCAGAGACATATGTATAGATGAGTCTATAGTTCCATTCCGTGGAAAACTTTCATTCAAGCAGTACATCAAAAATAAAAAGAACAAATTTGGCATAAAACTTTACAAATTATGCACAAGTAATGGTTACACCAACAATCTGAAAGTATACTGTGGCCGAGATGCCCAACCTGGCGTACCTGTGGCGTCATCAGTTGTTATGGATTTGGCTAAAGATTTATTAGATTCGGGTAGAGTAATTTATACTGATAACTTTTATACAAGTGTCAGTTTGGCACATGAACTAGCAAAACGATCTACTCATCTCGTAGGTACTCTTAGAAGTAATAGAAAACTAAATCCTATAGATGTTCTCCGTGCTAAACTAAAGACATCTGAAACAGTTGCTCGTGAAAGCAACACAGGGGTGGTAGTACTAAAATGGAAGGACAAACGCGATGTCCTTGTGTTGAGCACCCTGCACGATGAGAGTATGGTTGATGTGGAAACCGAGAATGGCAAAGTTGTCAAAAAACCTCAAATAATCCTAGATTATAACAACAGCAAGGGATTTATTGACATCTCAGATCAAATGAAAGCCTATTCAGCTGCACTAAGAAGAGGGGTAAAATGGTACCGAAAATTAGCCATCGAGTTGATTACAGGCACAGCACTTGTCAATGCTTACATTATTTATAAAAAAATAACAGGAAAAAATATAAATATTACAAAATTCAAAGAAGAGGTAACAATGGATCTTTTGGGTGAAGAAACAAGAGGCGATGATACAGATACAACCAGACAATGCAGTTTGAAAAATATGGGATCACAGAGGCGAAGATGTGTTGTATGTTACGAAAAGCTGAAAGCTGAATTTGACAGAAAACGGGCTTCTCTAAAAGCAAAACAAACTGCATACAAGTGCGAAAAATGCGACGCGTTTTATTGTATTGAATGCTTTTTTCTTAGGCATAAATCTACTAGATTGTAAGGTTTTGCTTTTACTTTTGTGCTATAATTACGCCTTTTATCACTTTTATTCTATTATTATTTTTTGGACCAAAGTACCCTAAATAACCATTTATTTTAAGCACGGAAACTAATAAATAATAATTTCAATAATAAATACTTGTTCAAATAATTGTTTTTCTAAATTATTTTACCTAAACTTCAAAAGTATGGCCATATTTCTAAACAACAAAAAATTTGTAGGCCATCCACAGATGTTTGCTCCCCAGGCCACACTTTTAAAGATCCCATATGCTGGCCACGGTCGCGTGCATATCCCACTATGCACGCGGCCTACAGAGCAAAAACGTTTTGGAATTATATTTAATTCACACGGCCCCCTGGACTCAAGGCCGTGTGAATTATATTTAATGCGCATGGCGGTTAACGTGTTAAGTAAATCATCAGGATGACTTCCTATGATAAAAATATCTGGAATATAATTTGTTCGCAATGAATTTAGCATCAAAGTGCTCAAAATAAACGAAACATATGCAAAATATACTTCAAACTATTTACAATAAGCTCCCATAACTCTGATAGTATCAGATATATGCGAAAATTTTTGGTTTCTTTTTCAATTTTAATTCTATTTTATACAGGTGCTTAGTTTTTTATGTTTTTTAAATAATTAAATTTTCCGTATATATAGTTCAGCAGTTTTCCAAGTTTGTTACTTGCATATTTCTATTAAAAATCGATGAAAAAGTAAGGTAAATGTACCAATAGTCGACACTTTGAGGGGTTTCATATCTTATTGTTTCATTATTTCGGTTCTGATTATTCTTTTTTTTTTTTAAGTGAACGATGGACATGATAGGTTAATAAAATACCCATATTTCAAAATAAGTTTATATATTCCATATTCCTAAAGAAAAACTTACATAATTTTTCACAAGAATAATAATGTTCCAGATGTCGACACTTAAATTAGAGCATTATCCAATAGTCGTCACATTTGTGATCCAATTATCGACACGGGGATCAATTTTCAAAATAACAGAATTATCAAAAAGCATCATCCTCACATACCGTTACCAATAGCATCCATAAAGAAAAACAGAGTTATATAGGGTGTTGTATTAATTCAGTTTGCAGTATTACATTTTTTTTTCACATTTAATGCATGGCTAAAATTAAAACTGACGCGTTGCCCAATAACCACAACTTCGGGCTCCTTTACTTTGCCTAATACTTGCTTAAAAGATATAAGGGAGATATCTTTTTCGTTTGAATTGTATATTTTTTAGCAGAATCGCAACTTCTGAGCCCCATGATTTCGATTTCTTCCATTGATGTGATTTTTTGGATCACACATAAACAAAATTTGATGCCATTCTTCCCCCCCTTATACTCTACTAGTACATAGTTCCCTATTTTTAAATCTTCTATGGAACTAACTTTTGCAACTTGTTCTTCCTCATCACCTTTTTCATAAAGACAGTTTTTCTGAACCGGAGTCGGAAGAAATGTCTTCTGCCATTTTTGTTCGCTTTTTCATTTGTCCTACGTCTCGTTTCTTCGATTCTCTAATTATTTTTCTTTCCTCTTTTTTTCCTTTCCACCTTCAACTTTTGTTCTTCTTTCTTTTTAAAATATTGTATCATTTGTGGATACATTACAACTGCTGGCAATTTTTCTTTCCTACACCTAGTTTCAGAAACTTGTTTGGGTTGAGGAAACAGAAGTACCCTTTTAAATGGCGAGGGGAGGTCTAAGGATGTTGGAGGCATGCATATTGGAGGGGACGCTATATTATTAACACGATTATTACCATCTGGAGCTTTTTTCTCTGGCGTTGAATGATCGGTTATGACAAATTTCTTTCCTAAATGCAAGTAGTTTTAAGTAATATCACAGAAAATATATTCAGATAACAGAGAGCTCCTTAATGACAGCTGTCAAATGGACTCCAACTTAATATTTTCCAAATGCATTCATATTAAGGTCCACTATTAAATGTTGGCTAATCTACGAATTGGGAAGATTATATTTTGGGAAAATATCATTTCATAGGAAATGCAATCTGCTTGTTTTTGGAGTCTGTAGTTGGAGTCCATTTGACAGGTATTGTTAAGGAGCTCTCTGTTGTGGAACTATGTTTTCTGTGGTAATATGACTTAAGTATATGTGCCTATCTATTTAATTGTACAGATTCATACTTTTGATCCTTGTATATTTTTTGATAGTTTGTCACTAATGGGCCCCAATGTGGAAGGTAATGGCTAAAAACATAAATGTAGTTAAGTAATTTCTCAAAACCTAGTTTTATTCAATTTCTTATTCCTGTTTCTTGTACTTCCACTGCCAATTCTTTTATCTCTTCTGTCACTGCTAATGATTCTCTTTCTGGAGTAGTGTGTTAGCTGATACTGTTTCTAATGTCCTACTCTGAAATGTAAGTAAGTAAATACATATATTTATTTTTCTAGTCACATTTATTTCAACAAAATTTCTTACCCTATTTTTTATTTCTGTTTTTTCCTTAAATTTTTTCCATAAAAGAAATAAAGAAAAATCTTCACCAGGGCCTTCCCAATTTTCTTTATTTTCATTAAATATTCCAATTTTTTCTCTTCCTATTTCATTTTCCAACGTGGAAAAAATTCTTTTGTGTACACTCAGTTTCTTCTCCAATTCTTGAATTTTCTGTTATTATAACTTGATTGGGATTCCAAGGCACCAGGCCACATTTTATAAATCCATTTTTTATTGTAATCGCCGATAATGTCTCCAAAGTGCATTTTAGGAGTGGAGCAAAATTATGTTTCTTTACCTGATCGCCATTTCAATTCGCCAGTCTTGCACTTTTTGTCTCCATGTTAATTTTAGCGAATGAAAGACTGCCACATCCATAGGTTGTAACAAATGGGTTGCGTTAGGATATAGAGCAACAAGTTCAACTCCTTCTTTCTTGCAAAAATGCGTTAAAGGTAAGGAAATGTGGGATGAATGACCATCCATAAAAAAATTATTGGAAATGGAATTCCCTGTTCCTTACCCATGACAAAAAATATTTGCCATGTATTCAAAGAATAATTTATGAGTCATCCCACCACTGTCGCTTTTTCCTAATGCTCATTGAGAGGGAAATGATTCAACTATATTTTGTGGTATTCTAGTATACCTGTAGGTGGGGCTAGTTGTCCTGATGCATTGGCTGTCACCAAAACAGTTAAATTTTTCATCATTTCCAGCAGCAGTATACACAGTTTTGCATCCCTTTTCTGCTAATACCTTCCCTGCTTTTGGATTTAAAAAACGCTGTCTCATCTGCGTTAGAAACACGATGAGGATCATCCAACACATTTATTAGTGAATTATCCTTTAGATAGCTCTCTACTTCTTCGAACCAGCTGTTTAAATTTTCTTGACTAACATTTTGTCGCATTGTGGTTAAATTCTGACTTACACGTAGGGACAATTCGGGATGTCTAAGCAAAAAAAATATATTTATGTATTTTTGCCACTCATGAAAAAACAAGTAAAAATCAATTTTATAAGTAGTTATTAGACGTAAAAATGCTATTACATGCACCTACTATTCATTGGATAACATTATTTTTAAGAAACAACATCTTCCAGGGCTGCAGCCATGCTTGCTTCAGAATAATTTCTAAGCAATTTTGAACGCATTTCTAAAAAAAATATATTTATGTATTTTTGCCACTCATGAAAAAACAAGTAAAAATCAATTTTATAAGTAGTTATTAGACGTAAAAATGCTATTACATGCACCTACTATTCATTGGATAACATTATTTTTAAGAAACAACTAAACTAAACACTAAAATGTTTAAAACTGCAATCTGATTATTAAGCACACTCATATGTTCTAGTGGTCAACACCCCAAATGTTCCAATATTCGACACCACTGTCGAACTTTGGAACCCAATGTGGTTCTTATACCCTTGTACATAAGGATGATATTTGAGTCAAATGATTTTAAAAAAACAAATATGGGACCTTGTTCCTAAAGCCGACACTATGTCGACTTTGGGAATATTATCATTTACATGATCCAGAAGTTGACACATTGGCCTAACCTATAATGTTGAGAAATAACCACAAGATTGACATATTTTTGAAATGATTGCATCTTTGTTAACTAGTATTTTCTTATAAAAACTGTTTTACATGGAAGTAGAATTCATTTTGTAATTTGAAATAATACTTACTGCTAACAATTTTCTGCTAGAACCACAACGAAATTTCACTCGCGTGATGCCAACACAAAAACTTAACCTAAAATGCCGTATTTGCGCGTGTAAATTTCACGCGGCGTATCGCTCAAAGATAGTTGCTGAACATGACATTTAAAAAGCGACGTGTTTGCTTATTGTCGGCATCTGAAAATTCGGTAACGAGAATTGGAACAGTGTCGAAAACTGGTACACTTACCTTATACTAGTCCATTGTGTTTGAGGCATTTCTCAGTTTACAAATCGGTCAATAATAGTCAATTTATAGGTTAGCAGTGGAAAAAAACTGTTTCGTGCACTGCCTGTTTTATTCAGCAATCATCCCAATCGCTGCGTAAATCGTGAACAAAAAAAACTAACAAACCCGACAGTTTACCTTGCAACTAGTTTTGTTTAAGCCAACACCAACCCACCAAGTTTTCATTGCTCGTACTATTAAAACAAACACACCACTTACCTTGTACAGATGAATTAAACACATTACTTTTAAATCTCAAGAAACACGTAGAAAATGCCATACAGTGTTAAAGGTAAGCCCTTTAAAATTTTCATTTGGGCACCAATTTTGAAAAACTTTTTTTGTTCAATAGCTCTCTGAAAATGGCATTCGACGCACTATTAATTTTTTTTAAAGCCGACAAATGGCCAACTGTGACTAGTTTTAAGGGTCCAAATGTGGAAAAGTGCTATTAGCGATTCTTTAGGACTAAACTGACGACGGATTCTTGTTTAGGACCACTTAAAACATAACTCTACAAAGTTTCATCTTGTTCCCATACAGGATGTCCAAAAAATAATTTTTAAAAGTTGCAATATATTTTTTTAATAGACAAGGTTATTTTGATCTTCCTCGGCAAAATGGCATTTTTAGTTAGGAAACAAAATGTTATTAAGATAATTCATTCGTTACTTGATATGTCTGATATAAAGCATGTTTTTTAACATCCTGTATAGGAACAAGATGACATTTTGTATAGTTATGTCGTCAGTTTAGTCCTAAAAAAATCCCACTTTTCCAAATTTGGACCATTAAATCTAATCACAGGTGGCCATGTGTTCGGTTTTCAAAAAAATTTAATAGTGCATCGAATGCCATTTTCAGAGAGCTATTCAACAAAAAAAGTTTTCAAAATCGGCACAGAAATTAAATTTTTAGAGGGATGGCTTACCCTTAAGTGGGACACACTGTATAGAAACACACATATAAAATAACAAATACATAAACAGACCAACGACTTCACTCCGGCCGCTGAGACTGGGCGAGTCGGACCACCACTTCAACAATGCACAAGGCGCATGAGCGCGCTTGACTCGTGACTGCTCGTGCACTTTTCAAATTCAGAAATAACAGTATTGCACCGACACACTAAAGTAGCACCATTGATGCTGGAGTGATATACATTTTTGCAGCTACCCGATTTTCTTGCAACAACACTCATAACTTACACAATATCATCAGGAGATGATTAAAAATGATGATGCTAACTTGGTTATCGAAACGCGCGTCGAGTGCAAAAACAACGTTATTGGTATGTGGATTTAAGCGTAAGAATAGTGTATCTCCAATAGGTTCCAAATTCCCAACTTAGATATACAAGTCTATCAAAAAACCATTTATTATTCTTTACAAAATAGGAAAGGCTGAATTTAAGAAATGCCAATTAGTGGAGCGAAATCGGGTTAAAAAGTCGCTCCGTTCTCGAAAAAAAAATTTTGAGGATAGAACTAGATCGGACCCTATAGGTTTTGTTAAGTACATCACTCTGCATACGAAATGGCGATTTACGACATTTTTTATTTCGTAAAAACTGTCGAAATTGGCAATTTACGGAAATTGTTTTTTTACGTTTCCATTTTTTTTAAACCCTATAGCGCCTGTAGTTTTTGAACTGTGAATTTTTTTGTGGCGCGCGCTACTCACGTAGAACGCAAAATTAATCCCTTGCGTGAGAATATCCACGCGTGGCAGGCGGCATGTCTCAATAACTAATGCGTATTTTACATGCGCAAGTGAAACTATCACAAGTATAAATATCTTAGAGTACTTCCTAATAGTTTGCCAATGTAAACCCTCTCAGGAAGAACTCTCTGCCATTGTAAACGATCTCTAAAAGAGTAGGTAGGTACCTACATACGTCTCTAGGAGCGCTTACATAAACTATTTTCAAGTACTCTCAGATATACGACTTGTGATAGTTTTATCTCTCCGTGTAGACTATTCTATAACAGATCGCTGGTAAAATAAATTAATAATTTTAGACCAAATAACGTGGGTTCAAGCAGACCAATAAAATAAAATAAGAAATAAAATACCTAACCAAATGGTTAATTTTTGGCAATTTTTGAGCAGTAATTACAGTTGCCAGATGAACAAAAAAACACCTACTTACTTTATGTATCTGTTTAAAGTTACCATTTATTTAATGAACTGCAAAATAAAAATTGTTTATATTGTTTTTTTATAATAATTAAATCTTTGTGCATGCTGCACCTATATATCATGGCACCTAAATATAGGTATAAAATAAATATTAAAAAATCTCTTTCACGTTATCAACAGACTCATCTTCGGTATTTTCTACATTACTATCACTATTATTGCAGCTGCCACATTTACATTGATGACAGCATTTCAGTCTTATTTCCTTGATACAGTTGCACTTTTTCTTATTACACTTTTTGTCGGAACAAAAAGCTTTGGCGTGCAATGTTTGGTACAGATGAAAATATGCGAATTCAATTGTCGTTTACTGAAGTCAATATCCATAAGATCCAGGATCTTCAAGTTGCAACTTCGCAACGTTGCTTGAATACCATCTTTTTAACTGCTGCGTGCACCTGCAACTGCCAATAATGAAACAATCCAATACCTATATAATTTCAAACTTGTAATACCTCAAAAAATGTTGATAAAAAGCACAGTCAGTAGGGGGAAGTTCGTAAGAAGGTTTATTAGATTTGGTGGCCATTGCTAGGCGTAAATCGTTTAGTGACTTGGCCACATTTTTGTATTTATATAATAGAACATATTTTGTGACAATTTTTCAAGCACATTTATATTCTTCTGTAGAACTTGAAAAGCGTTTTTTTTTTTCAATCTTCTAAAATTCGCTTGTAGTAACGCTTCCCATCAAACGATGCATCGACGAAAAAGTCTGCCCTGATTTTTGTACAATTTTGTTTATGGAAATGAAACGTTTATTTATTTTATAGATAACGTGCATGGTAGTAGAAAGGTGCACAAGTTTCGTGACTTTTTAAAATCATGCAAAAACAAAGAGCTGTAAAAATAAAAATGTGGCCCTACTGACTGTGCTTTTCATCAACATTTTTTGAGATATTGCTAGTTTGAAATTATATATTGGATTGTTTAATTATTGGCAGTTGCAGGTGCCCGTAGCAGTTAAAAATATGGTATTCAAGTAATCTTGCGAAGTCACAACTTGAATAAGATCCTGGATCTTATGGATGGACTTCAGTAAACAACAACTGGCTTCTCATATATTTTCATCTCAAGAATCCATACCACACATTGTACGCCAAAGTTTAAGCGTTTTTGTTTCGACAAAAACTGTAATACGAAAAATTGCAACTGTATCTGTAATCTGTATGATAAATAAAATAAGCAGGTGGTTGTTTGTTCATCTGCGGCAACTGTAATTACTGCTCAAAAATTGCCAAAAATCAACCATTTGGTTATTTTATTTCTTATTTTATTGGTCTGCTTGAACCCACGTTATTTGGTCTAAAATTATTAATTTATTTTACCTGCGATCTGTTATAGAATAGTCTACACGGAGAGATAAAACTATCACAAGTCGTATATCTGAGAGTACTTGAAAATAGTTTATGTAAACGCTCCCAGAGACGTATGTAGGTACCTACCTACTCTTTTAGAGATCGTTTACAATGGCAGAGAGTTCTTCCTGAGAGGGTTTACACTGGCAAACTATTAGGAAGTACTCTAAGATATTTATACTTGTGATAGTTTCACTTGCGCATGTAAAATACGCATTAGTTATTGAGACATGCCTGCCACACGTGGATATTCTCACGCAAGGGATTAATTTTGCGTTCTACGTAAGTAGCACGCGCCACAAAAAAAAATCACAGTTCAAAAACTATAGGCGCTATAGGTAATTTTTTTTTACCAAAAACTACTTTCATGTTTTGGGCACATTTCACTCGCAGCATGTATATAAAAATTTCCACAAATAAAAAAGTTTCTCGCTTAGTGAACATTTCATTACACTTTTTATAACCTTGCAATTTTGTTGCTATTTAAAGTGGTTAATAAACAATATTGGACAACAACTATGGCATTCGTTGTAAGCGCTCATATGTGAGCTTCAATTTAAAAAAAAAATCGAGTCGATAGCTCCACTACTCTCAAAGATATGACGGTGGAAACGTAAAAAAACACAATTTCCGTAAATTGCCAATTTCGACAGTTTTTTTCGAAATAAAAAAGGTCTCTACCACATAAAAATGTCGTAAATCGCATTTCGTATGCAGAGTGATGTACTTAACAAAACCTATGGGGTCCGATCTAGTTCTACCTCGAAAAAATTTTTGACGACTTTTTAGCCCGATTTCGCTCCACTAAATGTAAACAAATTAGCTCGTCTTCTTCCCCCCGACCCAATAATGTAGAAGCAAAATAAAACTGTGGTATTTGTATTAGCGCGAGTCATCTATCCCTATATGTATCGTTGTTTACAACTATAACACCAGATATAGGGATGGTATAGTTCCTGCTTACTAGAGGCTGAGACGGTGCCAAAGTGGCCCGGGGAACTGGGCAATAAAGTTCTTCAGTGTACTTCCTTATGAAGTAAGAAACCTCAATGAAAATCTTTTTGAATGCACCATAAAAAATATGCTTATCAAAAACCTGTGTTATTAACTGGAAGAATATTTTAACATTAGTTTCATTAGACCTTTCCCAATGATCTTGTCTAGCTTGTCTTATTTTGTAACCTATGTAAAGCGTGTTTATAAATCTATTTGTTGCAAGGTGCTTTATTTTAACTGCTATACTACTGCTTGTCTGTAAATAACATGGATACAGTTTGTTCAGCGAATGTTCGGCCCTACGTCACAACTCCCGTCCTTGTCTTACTCATGAATATACAATGGATATCGGTCGTATATTCACGAGTCAGACAAGGACGGGAGTTGTGACTTAGGGCCGAACATTCGCTGCGTAAACTGTAAATAGTATTGAGTATCGAAAAATTTTAATTTTGAAAACGGCTTTTTTATCTTAAAATGTTAATAACTTTTTTGGCTTGGATTTGGAACAGATTTGTAACATTAATCCATCTGTTATTACGAAAATGCACTTTCGATACCCCTACCTACTGGACTCTGAAACTTGTTCTTACAAAATTTGTAGACATCTGTTAAAGAATTAGTTATTTATATTATAAGATGCGAAAGTTCATTCAGAGATAGTTTATGAGCTAAGGTAACACCACAGTCCTTCCAAGCACATTTAATTAACTTATTGGCTTAACACAGTATGTCATACATCTGGATTTCTAATCGACTAAGCAAAATTTTGTCTCATTTCATATTTATATCTATATCTATATTGAATATAAGTGTATTTTTCCGTTAACAGGTTATGAAGTCACTACAATGGAAGACGCTTGTAAAGAAGGCCAAATATATGTTACGACGACAGGTAACAAAGACATAATCTTGGGCAGTCACATGATTAACATGCGTGATGACAGTATTGTATGTAATATTGGCCACTTTGATTGTGAGGTTGATGTCGCCTGGCTCGAAAAGAACCACAAATCTAAAGAAAACATCAAACCCCAAGTAGATAGATATGAATTGGAAAATGGCAGGCATATAATAGTCTTAGCAGAAGGTCGTTTGGTCAACCTCGGCTGTGCAACTGGTCATTCTTCATTCGTAATGTCAAATTCATTTACAAATCAATGTTTGGCTCAAATAGAATTGTGGACAGCGAAGCCAGGGAAGTATCAAGTCAAAGTTTACACATTGCCAAAATTGCTCGATGAAGAGGTAGCAAGACTGCATTTAGCCCATTTGGGAGTTAAGTTGACCAAGCTGACACCAGAACAGGCAAAGTACATCGGGGTTTGTGTGGAAGGCCCATTCAAGCCAGATCACTATAGATACTGAGTTTAAAGCTATCATAGATATAAGCAAAATGGAATTGTGTTGTTAGGCCAGAAACTACTTAATAAAGGTGCCATTTTCAATTTTTTATGATCATTTTATTTACCTTTAAATTAAAAATAAGTTGCTTTTATAAGATATCTTGACAGGACTGTCTCTATGCGTGTGTGATGTCAAAATGTCACTGAATATATTTTCCCCCAATCAAATTCCAATTAATACGTCACTGCAATGGTATATTTTTGCGTTTTCTTATACAAATTTTTCCTTAGTCTAGAAGTTTTTGACATTTTAGTATGAAGACATTCGACTTTCATGGTCAAAATTAGTGATGGGTCACGATATTTTCGTGACTCACCGGACAATCGTGACCGGTCATTTTGGGTCACGCAAGTGAACAAATTCAAAAATTGCAGAAAAGTGTGTGCCCTTTGATCGGTCATAATTTTCACATCATAATGGTATATAATACTTAATAAATATTAAATATACTTGCAGGAAAGGTTGTCATACAAATTGTACTAAATTGAAAATTTAATTAGGAACTTTAATATAGAATTTTTTTATTTTGAATCTACATTGTTAAAAAAGTCCCAAATGATACTTTCCTTTTGCGATTAGCATTTTTGTTTCTTATTATTTATCTTATCAATTACAATCTCTGCTTGGAAAGAGCCACAAAAAACAAAATATTTAAATATTGTCAGAAATTTCTATGCGGCGCAAACAGAAACATTTAATTTTTAATAAAAAAAAATATAAAGGTATGAGATGTGCAAGTTCCTAAAAAATTGGCGGAAATTAAAACTCGGTTAGACTGATCTACTTGACTGGTCAAGTTGACCATGTCCTCGACCACCAGAACAAGTTGCTTAATGGCATGACTGCCGATCTTTGACTGACTGGTAATTGACCTATAAAGATGACTGACCAGTTGACTGCCAACACTAGTCAAAATTTAAATACCCTGTAAAAATTATGGTAAACATTGGTCATGGAAAGTGATAATTATGATTGTATATCTTATATCAAATGTTCCCTCTTTTGCCGCTATTTTGTATGACTATATGATTTGAAGACCAGACTATCAATAAAACATCTTGCAGTGCCTCTTGTATATTTTATTAAACAGACTGTAACTACACATATGACTTAACCTTCCATTACACTTTTAAGAATACCTCTTAACATCATTTGGTGTGCCACGTAACAGTTCTGTTATTATCAACCCACAAATGCAGAAACCATAACACTGCTACAATAATAGTAGGTACATACACATACATTAATGCACAATAACAACAATAATATTAAGCACCCACAGGAGATAAGCTCCACAAAAAATGCACATGTGGCAACTACTAACAGCAGAAAGTAATAATTTAAACGCTCACACCACGACTATCTATAACTACTGCCGAGCGAATCATCAGTTTTGTAACGGCACAACAGAAAAACTCACCCGGTACACAAGGTGCCAAAAGAAGATAAATGAAACCAATATCAATAATCCCTTGTCTGTCCTCTGCCGATAATCCCATTCAATAATAATAATTCTCACCCTCACAATACTCCCACATCCCACACTAGGAGTACCCCAGAACCAACCGCAAGCTTGTGCAGGGAAGGGGCAGCAATTACTATCATTAATTAGGCTTCATTGCCATTTGCAGCTAAGCCTTACTTTTTCCTGGCTGGAAAACATGCAGTGAATTATGACGCTATGAACCGTGTCTCCAAATTCTACAAATTTTCAACAAATGACTGAACAAACGGCAGTCAGACGCTGTATCGGCCGATTACTCTGTTTGACTAACAAGGGCAAGGGCAATCCTTGAAATGACCCAAAATTTGAGTCAAACAAGGTAATACTTGTTTTATTACAGCTTTTGCCGGCAATGCCTGTAATGACTAGACTTTCCGCGAAATGACGTATTACGCCCGATGCCTACTTCACTTTAACAATGAATATCACTTTGCTCATTTCTCAGCAGTTATTACAATCAGATTTAAGTATTCTCATATTGACGCGGCCTATGATTGGCCGGTTGAAAAGTCCATAGCCAGACTCTAGACGCTTGTCAATTTTTGACCCTAAATGAGGCGGGAAATTTGAAATAATTTATATGGGTGGGTTCCATAAAAATAATGTAATGTCTTTGCAACGGTATAGACAGGGCAATAATAATAAAATAAATAAAGTTTCCTTTAGCCTAAATTAATATAGCACCACCCTGTAAAAGCAGACCGATTAAAATAATATCGACGCGCGCGAGAAAAAAAACATAATATATGTACAAAAAATATACGGCTCACTAGGAGCATAAAGAAGGGGATTTGCGTCTTCAACACCAAACCGAAAACATTAAAAATAGTCAGGCTGCCATATTTCCTAGAAAGTGTCTAACATATAGCAAATAAGCTGAACCAGATACTGTTCAGGGTAAGATGCAATCGGTCTATGAATGTTTTGATCAATGTATACTAAGAGTAGGGTTTTGCATTGTTATTTTAGAGATATGGTGTGGGTTATATAATATAATTTATAAACATTTCGTCGAGCGAGATTTGCCGGATTGTCCACCAACAGTATAGTACGAAGGGCCGCGAACGAGGCTGACACCGATGCCCTGGAAGATTGAGGTCGGAGAACTGATTGGTCAGAAGTCCGAGGGAAGCACAACATCCTTGACCTTCACACCGGGCGGCAACAGCCAGCGTCCCAAAATATCACGAGTGAGTTCGTTCCATGAGAGACTATTGTTGGGGTGTTGGAGACAAGTCAATGTTAATTTTACTAGAGCGTATTTTAATGTGTTAAGGTCCTAGTTATTCTTGTTTCTTTAGATGTACGTATTTTTAGTGGGCTGGCCAGTCAAAATAATTGCAGTAGGTTAGTGATTGTTCTTATTCTACAAAGGGAAAAATTATACATATACTTTACATTCTGGTTCCTTCATTACCTTTTATTTGCTCTTTATCATAGGTTCACCTAACGAATAATGAAGAGTCCTAGCCGGACCGTTACATCTTGGTTGTCGTTTTGTGTAAAATGGAAATTATTTTAGTTCAAATAACAACATATAATATGTCCAAGATTTTTGTTGGTTTTGGTTTTGTAGGTTGAGAAATTATACAACTCAATCAAAAAAACATATTTTAATCCGGCAGAAAGTTGGACACAAAAATTTAATATTTTTAAACTCTGATTTCGATTAATTTAAATTTATAGCTGCTAATCGAACAAATTTAAAGTTTAGTAGCAAATTCATGTGTTATCCGATGATAAGTTGCGCTTGCAGTATTTTGTTTTTTTTTTTGTAATACACAGGGTAGTCGAAAAAAAAAAAAGTTAAATTTCTATTTTTTTGACTAGGTGGCTGTGCCTTTAAATCTGACATCCAACTTTTGTAAGTAACTTTTTACAGCATTTTAAAAAATAAGGGTACTTTACTCTTGAGTTATTTTGACATTTTTGAATCTACCTCGTATCCAAAAAATGATATTTAAATTTTGATATGTGCGTTTTGAGTTTGAAATGATGCACCAATTTTGACGCCACTGCTTCTTTGGTTAGGTTTCTAGATGGTAGAGCGCCACTTTTAATGTTTTTTCATGTTGCATTAAAAAATCCTGTTCATTAAAATGAATAGAACACACATACATAGAGTCCTCCCAGAGAATATTATTGTCGATGACACTTAGTGTATTAAGCCAGTTTCTAAATTTAGTTTTTTCTCTTGAAAACCTAAAAATCAGCAAGAAATCAGAAAATATCAATGAAAAAACAATATTTGGCAAACGGCAACAACAAACAAGTAGCCACCATTCAAACTGTCAATACAATATAAAAAATAAAAGCGGTATATGTTAATATACAAGTATGTGATTGTTTTACAAAGCAAACCCCGCCCAAGAATTTTTATGCTGTTCCAAGTGACTTCATCCATTTTAAAAACAAAAAACCGTTTTCCATGAGTTTTGGGACTGCTTCATAAAAATCGTAATCTTATTTTTTTTTAATATTATTTATAGCAAATTGCAATTTTTTAAAATGTCATCTCTAATTTTTGAGTTAAAGAAACTTCAATCAAAGTAGACACGTGCTAGAGGGGTTCAACTAGTATATTTTCTGTGGTTCAACTTTACCCCTGGTTATAATTTTTATAGGGGTCAAAGACTGTGTAAACCTATAGCCTGACAAAAATTTTAAGTGATGTATACCTTTTTGTATGTATACATAATAAAATGTTTATTTACATTTGTCTCATATAGCATGTAACATTTTTTCATAATTTTTGAAAACTATGCTGTAACGTGAATATTTCGCAAGGATGACCATGTCCATGGTGGAAGGATTATACAGTAGGGTGGGCCGAAAATTTGAATTTTGAAAATTCATTTTGGAATAGTGCGGCAAAGTTGCCTCTTGTTATTCCAATAAAAATGTTTACTATGAGTTTTTCAATTGTAATGTGTCTTCTGCCCCCTACCAGAACTCAAAAATTTCAAAAAAAATTGAAAATCGAAACTTGGAATTTTGATTCAGAATAGGGCGCAAAAATTTTCTTTCCTCATTCCGATAAAAATATTTATCTACAGTTTTTTTATTGCATTATGTCTTTTGCCCCCTACCGGACCTGACAACATTAAAAAAATAAAAATACAATTTTTTCGATCGAAAAAGGTGCATTACCATTTTTTTATTATCTACATTACATATACTTTCTACCTTTTACATTAGCTTAAAAATTAAGAAAAGCAAATAAGAAACTTCATTATGCAAGATAATAAAAGTTATAACAGATAATTTACTGTAAAAAATCCTTTTTGCTTTCAAATTTAGGCATTAATTTACGAGATTCTAATCTTGCTTTTATAAATCCGTCCCGCTTTTTGGAATCAACAACTGATAGCGAAGCTTCCGTAACCAATTTTACGCACCTTTCCACTGCTTGGCTGTGACAGGGGTAAGGTGGAACCCTAAAATTTTCATTTGGGATTTCTCTTATTTTTTTTAAATCATCTAAATTATGAAGTATAGGGGGCGGAGTTATTTTAATATTTTGACAGTGCCAGTCTATTAAATTGGTGTAGTCATCTGCATTAAAATTCAGTTGTGGTATTATAAAAGGTCGAATTTCTTCTGGATTTTCCATTTCCTTCGCATTTAAAATACGTCGCATCGCAAGTTCTCTGATGTAGGGGCGAGGGTGACTTAGCATACATACTAACATGTTTTCCGGGTGTGCGAAAAAGGCATTGCGTTGTATAACTGGGTCTATAATTGCTCGCAAATCATCCCTTAAATATCGTGTTAGTTGAATGGTTTGCCAAACATGTTTTGCTCCATTTTCACAGGATGGGTTCAGTTTAATTAAAAACCACATCGGCGCATAAACTCTCAATATAAAAGTTGTCAATTCTTTTAAATTTGAATTGGGTTTTTCGGTGGAAATATACAGCCGTAATAGGCGGTTTGCCAAAGTAAGCCATCGGGAATGACTTACATTGGATTCTGCTTCGCTAAATCTGCAGAACATTGGCCAGAGGATATAGATGTCTCAATGATAATTCATTTGCATGAAGCTGGCAGATGAATCGTTGTAAGGGACGTCCTAGCTTCAATTCAAGTTGAGTAATGACCCCGTTTTTTGATCCTGTGTTGACTACTGTGCCATCACACCCCACTGCTAGTAAGCCTGACAAGTCATCACAATTTTTTTGTAAAAAGTCAACTATACTTCGCAATAGGTCTTTTGCTGATCCTGAAGGTGTGGTATGACCTAGAAACACTGAGCCTGGCTCTTGCACCAAAGTAATATGTTCTTCAACCAACGTTTTTCTATGAGATCTCCCATCTTTATTTTCAATAATGAAAGTTTTGTCTTTCCGACCGTCAAAGTAAATTGCATTTATAGGTTGATACTGTGAGGAACCTTTAATTTTATTTCTTACATTTTCTCTAGCTCTTCTTAACTTATTTTTGTCTATTACTTGTACTGACCTTTCTTTTGTTACTATTCCAACATCTTGTAAAACAGCTGTAGCTACCGCTGCTGCAGATCTGTTAGATAATCCATATCTGTCACACACTTTAGCAAGTGTAGGTAGTTTAAGTGTATTTTTAGGTGTTTGTGTTTTATTTATAGAATGTTTAGAAGTAGAGGGTATTTGACAAGCTGTATCGAAGTTAGAGCAAGAGGAAGCTAACATATTAGTCGCCGTTGTCGAAGAAGTCTGATCGTTTTTCAGGGCAAAAACTGTTTTTTTAGTTTTAGATTTTTCCCTTTCCTGCATGTGTTCAATTCTTCTAGCTTTATTTATGAGTTTTTTTGTCTCCTGTGCATCAATACCTCCTATGATCATTTTTCTGGAACTTCTCTGATCCACGAGAAAGGGGCGTTCTTTTAAAGATATCTGTAAGAATATTCGTCTGTTAGATAGGTAAAATTGTCAGGTGAAATAAAAACGTAGGTACCTTTTTTTCCTTGCTACAAGAACATTTCTCAAAGTTTTCACACTTGCAGGCACTTATATCGAAAAGTTTTTTGTTTTCTGTTTTATAATTTTTAACTTTTAAAACATAGTTATCATTCCTTTTAACTTTTAGGTACCACAAAAGCTTTAGGTGTCTATCATGTTGCACTTTTACGAGTTGCAAAACACGTTTACGTGCACAGATTTTACGTGTCACTGTAGGGATTGACGGTGGATACGATGCCTTTGGATTGACGCTTTCTCCGATAAACTTAGGATCTTGTCAGCCAGAATGTTCGAATTTCTGAAACTGTTGGCTCTTTTCCAGAGTCCGGACGTTTTAAGCTATGCCTTATCCATAAGAAGCACTTCAAAACATCTTCCTGTGTAGGAAGAATATTGTCCTTTAAATCTGCCGGTGATCCAACCAAAGGACACATGGTGTCTTGTCTTGTGTAACAGGTCTTTGAGAAACTCATGACTCGATTATTTATCAGTATACATACACTGATAAATCACTAATCACAAACCGGATAAAATACACGACGCTATCACGTTTGCCTAACAACAACAACTGAGAAATGCGTAGAAGATTCACCCGGGCCAGGCAACTGGCGCGATGCAAGTCGATCAGGTGACATAGAGTAGAGACAGGGTCGTATTCAGTATTCATATTCAGGCCAAAACTTTTCGTATATATTAATGTTTTAGGTAGGGGGCAAAATATGTAATGTAATGAAAAAACGGTAAATAAATATTTTGTTAGGAATAAGGAAAGAAAACTTTTGTGCCCTATTCCAAATCAAAACTTCAAGTTTCGATTTTCAACTTTTTTTTGAATTTTTGAGTTCTGGTAGGGGGCAGAAGACGCATTACAATAATTGAAACACTCATAATAAACATTTTTATTGGAATAACAAGAGGTAACTTTTCCGCACTATTCCAAAACGATTTTCCAAAATTTTTAAAAACGCCGCTTTTTCGGCCCACCCTATTATACAGGGTGTCTCTAAATTATGGTGCCAACGTAATAAGACAGAAAATGTCATTTTGAACAAAAAGTGTCCTATAAACATGGGTCCTAAAATGCATAATAAGAAAGTTACAGGGTGATAAAAGTATAGTTTGAAAATCATATTATTTATCGTAATAACTTCTACAGAAGTTATGCATATTAAATGAAACTTGGTGCAATTCTTTATTAACTGAAGTGCAACAATTTTGTATAAAGACGATTTATTCCCATCAACCAGAGGCGGAGGGGCGGGGTAGCACAATGGGTTTTCTACTCATAACTTTTTTGAGGTTATCTTTTTGGTCTCGCCGGTTCATCATTTTAGTGCATCTTTTTATTTTGCAACAAAAATGTACTCTTGTTCCATAACGATAAAATCAACCGTTTGCGTTGAAATAAAAAAAATGTGCCCCAAAACACCTGGTAACTCCAAAATTCGAAAAATAAAATTATCCCCTACCGCATTTAAATGTTTTACAGATGAATTGTACGTCCAAAATTAAGAAAAAATGCCTAATGGATATTGAGTAAAACATCACTGGTTTTGCTGAAATATAGATTTTTTTATAGAAAATTTTGTAGAGTTCAATCAGTTCCATTTTGAAAGCAAAAAATTTTTGATACATAGTTCATAGGGAATTTTTTGTCACTTTAAAGGGTACAATTATTTTTTAAAATTTGAAAGCGGTAGTTGAAAATTTTATTTTTCGAATTTTGGAGTCAACACGTGTTTTGGAGCACATTTTGCCGATTTCAACGCAAGCGGTTGATTTTATCGTAATGAAACAAGAGTACATTTTTGCTGCAAAAGAAAAAGATGCACTAAAACGATGAACCTGCGAGACCAAAAAGATAACCTCAAAAAATGTATGAGTAGAAAACCCATTGTGCTACCCCGGCCCTCCGCCTCTGGCCGATGGGAATAAATCGTTTTTACACAAAATTGTTGCACTTCAGTTACTAAAGAATTGCACCAAGTTTCATTTAAATTACATAACTTCTGTAAAAGTTATTGCGATAAAGATGTTTTTCAAACTATACTTTCATCACGCTGTAACTTTCTTATTATGCATTTTAGGACCCATGTTTATAGGAAACTTTTTGTTCAAAATTACATTTTCTATCTGCCATATTACGTTGGCACCATAATTTAGAAACACCCTGTATAATAGGATGTTCCTATGCGCATATGTCAATAATTTTGCGCAAGCTGACGTCATGTGTACAAGTGGCAAGGCCTACTATAAAGACAGGCCCTGGCGCACAAAAATCACGTGACCATCTTAGGCCGACGTTACATGTCATTTGTCACATAACTGAAAGCGGCAGCTTGGGTTTTGAGAAGTTTTAAATGTTTAAATTGTTTTTAAACGTGTTAGTTTATATTTTAGAAACAAGTTTGTGTCTAGTGCGCGTGTATCCTGGCGGAGGGGAACCGCCCAGGTGTTATTATGGCCTCTGGGTGGAAGTCGTGCCGTCCAAGAGTATTGGTGCCGCTCGCACCGACACGTGAGCGCTGTAAAGGGGAATTCTCCCCCGAACCACAGAATAGGGAGCCCGGAATTCTGGAATGGACTATTATGGACATGGACCGTATTGGACAGTGGAGCCTGAGACACAGAGGGGTGAACTGCTTACGGGAGATCCGCGAGTTCAGACGGTCCGGGTGGCTGGAAGCCGTTCCCGTTGACCACGTTCGGGTTTGTGTATTTATTGTATTCACCATTCACCTTGTGCGAAATAAATCAGTATTGTAACCGTCGATTTTCGTTGTCGACCCATGCCCCAATACGGTTTCTATTCGGTCTTCCACGCTGCCGAACAACTGAGACCTCGTCGATATTTACAGTATACCTACTGAGGTTAGTTTTCATTTTTATTTCGTAAAAAATAACCTAAATACCAAATATTGGGTCTGTTTATATTATATTTATACATATTACAAAAGCCAGGAAGAAAGTGTCGCCATAACAAACATTTGTTTTGCCTCGGGATGATAATTTCCGCCAAAAATGGATTCGTCAAATTCCAACTGAGATTTAATTTCTAAAAAAACCCTTAAGTATGTGTGGCTAACACATTTTCAAGAAAGTGAAACAATTAAAGTGGACAAATGTGTTGTGGGAGGAAAATACCTACCTATAGAGAATATCACCTAAGCTAAAGGAAGGTGATGTCCCAACAATTTTTGAGAAGTGCCAAAATATTGTGAGTGCAGTGCCGTTTAACTCTCAGCCCAAAACAGCTGAGGCAGGTTGAAAATTTGGAAAAGACAATTAGAAAAAGCTTGGATGCACAAAACCAATAATGTAATAGATGAAAGAAAACTTGCACAATTGTTACGAAATTTGTTTTTTCTACATATCTCCAAAAATGCCTTTCATTATATAGCACTAAGTTGGTCACGTGACTACGCGATTACGCGTTAGCGCCGTGGCCTGTCTTTATCGTTGGCCTTGTACAAGTGGATATGTTGTGGTCACTTAACCTGTACAGGTTTCAATAGGTTTCTGATTGTCACACATACAGTGGCGGCTCGGATTTATTTAAAATGAGGAGGCTAAAACTAGATAGGTAATCGACTCTTTCTTTGCCAATAAATTACATTTTTTTGTATTCCTGGTAAAAAATACGCGACGATAATTTACATTAATCACATGAAAAGTAAAATTCCGAGAATAAAAACCTTTCTACAACTTCTTCATTTTTGACATACCGAAACACGATTGAAAGTTGAGAAGCACACGAAATATCTGTGGATTCATGCACTTGCCAGGAAAAAATAACGATTCCTTTATTCCCTTATTTATATGGTTTTTTAAAATAAATGAAACACAGTCTATTAAATCACTCTGAATGGTTTTGGAAATAGGGAAAAAGATATTACTTCCTAAAAAGTTATTAAAGTTTGGGTAATATTTAGCCAAAAGTACAAGAAGTCCTTTGTAATTGCCACGATTTACAGATTCATTTGTTTCGTCATGTCCTCGAAAAGCCAAATCTTGGGAAGCCAAAAATATTGTCGTAGTCGTATCGATGAGTGTTTTTATATATTAGCACGATTTTCTTTTGCTTATGATTATTATACAAAACAATTTCATATTTTCGGGCGCTGTCTATGGCAGTGGCAATACCTAAGTATTTTGTTTTCCAAAAAGTTTGATTTTGCAAGAAGATGAAATGTGTAATTTTGCTTTCGAATGCCTTTCGACCGAACGTGGCAAATTTTTTAAATCTGCAAAGCCCGTTTTTACCCTGATGTATATTCCGTTTGTTTGGAAAATAATAAACACGGCCAACAAAATAATTTTTCTCGTTTAGTAGAACCTGTTAACCATTAACATGTAACATACCAAGCAACACTGAAACCACGATTTTGTCAACAGTCTGAAGATTTTAATGAAATTAAATTTGGACGAGGTTTACCTAACGTTTTAGCAATGTTTCTAAGTTCAATGCGCCAAAAGAATTACTTACAAGCCAATCTACAATATCCGGGCAGTGTCTGACTTCTTTCAAGATATCCATCTTTAAACAACACTCCGAACACCTTTTTAAACCACAAAATAATTATTATTTGGATACAAAACCCGCCTTCCTATCTAACTAGGTACCTAACCTAACAATACCGAAGCGGCCATGACATGAAATCTGTGCCGACTGCTGATAGAGATAGAGAGAATATAGAATAATAGAGGTATGAGGTGTGACAAAGCACGAACTAGTACCGGCGAATCAACGGCAAAGGAAGTCAGCCTCCTCTGGCAGCTTGGGCGTTGCCAAATGTACCGAGTAAAAAGGGATTGAACAGTATGGTAACAAACACAATAGCCCGGCGTGTCCGCCAAATGTTCTTAAATCAGGGGAAGCTAGCATCCATTGCACGCTTTTACAGGTAGTGGCGGCGTTGCTGGACATAGCGATCTGTAACGAAAATTGATTCAAATACGTAATAAAATAAACTATTGTATAATGTTTTGTACGTATGTGTCTGCATAATTTTTCAGGCTTATTTAGTAGAAATGAGGTTAAAATACGCAAACGGGACAAAATTACTCTGTCACACTGAAGGAAAAAAGTTCTGTTACCGAGTTTTTTTATGGGGAGGCTTAGCCTCCTTTGCCTCCTCTGACGAGCCGCCACTGCACATATGGCATGACTCAGCTTAGAAGCAATATTCAAAACACTCAATTTGTTGCTAAGGACAATGTGATAAATCTATTGCAATCTAATATTCTTTACTCCAATATTCATTTATGAAATATATCACTATTAAGGGGGAGGGCGGCATAAAGCTTGTTGGCCAACCATATGTACCTTTGAATCTTGTCTGATAGACTATGTATATATGCTATGTATAGCTATGCCCCACATTTAGAACTTTCCAGAGGTTTTTCTGATTTCTCCGAAACTTTGGTAGACAAATTAAAACCAAAAATCCCATTCAAATTTCTTTATTGACACGGTCAATGACATTTGGGAATAATCACTACCAGGTAAGACTACTACAATACAATCTGCGAGAATCATCCAAAAATAACAAAAGTAGAAACAAATTTCATGGCATAGTTTTGTAAAATAAATATAAATAACAAGTGCCTCTTGTTTCTCATTTTACCTTCCTTGGATAATCTGCCATCTAACATACAAAAAACAATTTTAATTTTCTAAGTAATATCTAGTCAAAATGTTTCCAAAA
Organism: Pseudeuparius sepicola; assembly: GCA_963920635.1. NCBI lineage: Eukaryota > Metazoa > Arthropoda > Insecta > Coleoptera > Anthribidae > Pseudeuparius > Pseudeuparius sepicola. Next base: position 90,598,253 of record OY987299.1, read on the forward strand.
TGTAACACTATCTGAATAGTTTATCAAAAGTAGGGTAAAATTCAAAGATATCAAGCTAGCAAAAGTAGCAAGTTTCTCTACTTTGGACAAACATTTGGATAATTAGGACACCTGTTCAATAAAATATTATTGGGCAAAGTGCCTTTATTTACACAAATTACCAAAAAAAAATAATAATTTTAATGTTTGCAAAAATGCCTAAATTACATACCCAGCTGACTAGTTTTGATGACACTTTTCGAAATCGTCACTTAACTTAACCCTTTTCCGACATGGCATCGCTTTAAAGCTGTAGAGAAAATATCGATTGAAGATGATGTTAACAATTAGAGTCTACGATGGCCAAACATTTACCACATATGAGTCTCTCGGATCTCGCTTATGATATGCGCAGCTCGTTGTAATGCCTAAAATAATTTGTTTGTAAATTGTGTTATATATTTGCAGAGTATAACCAACCTTCAGCATGTCTCCTGCTTCTTTACGCCTCTGAGCGATGTGTTCTGATTCATCTAACAACTGATCAGCATTGTCGGCTTTGTACAAACAGGTAACAAGTTCAGATTGTAAATTATCTTTCACAAAATTCACTAGAAAATGCATAACCGCCTTCGGTACAGTGTCTTGGATAGATTTCCGAACAATGTAGAAATATGATTTTATCAGTCGTTCTAAAAGACAGCAGTAATCAGTATATCACAGAAATATATTAACTGATTTGATTAGGGGCAATATAATGCTTACCAATAATTTCACAGTCGTGCTCCTCGTTTTCTGACAATTTCCGGTAACTGTTACTATTAAGAGGAACTTGAGGTAACAAGTTTACAGGTTTGTCCGGGCTTAAAACGGATCTAATATCAGCTTCTGAAGGCTTATCTGATTTGTTAGCATGATTGAGATCATTCTCTTTGATACCATTTTGTGCTGAAGTTAAGTTAGATACCCACGAAGTCACGTCATCATTTAACTGGGGGTTACTAGATGATCGAGACTAAAATTGATAAAACCCTTATTAGTCTTTTATATCACTACCCACTTCTAATGCTAATTCAAAATGCATTAAATATTAAGGTTTCAGAAAAGTAGAACAAGAATCAAAATGTGTCGATATCTAAATAATGAAAAAGTTGAAGGCTGATTTTTTATGTATACCACAATTCTGATGTAACCAGTAAATAAAAAATTATTTATAGGATAGCTATAATTTTTGATCTGCGATAAATAAATGCTGAACATTTTTCTTTTAGTATATCGATGGGTGTTTGATAAAACATCATAAGCAAACAATTTTGCAGATGTGAATGAATATGTTTTTTCATTCAAATGGTTCCTTGCGATGTTCTCCTCGTTTCTACAAAACATCGAATCTTAATTCCACTGAGAAATTTAAATAAATAATTAAATTTTTGTTGGATCGTAAGCGTCAATTTTTATTTTCTGTTGGCCTAAAGGGACCAAAAATGTCATATATGACATGAAAATTAACGTAAGCAACACTGGTTGTCAGTTATGATCCATTTAATTTTTCTCGACAAAATATCGTTAGTCCTCATACCCAATCGTAATAGTGTATCTTACGATAATTTTGAGCTCCCTGGGCTAAAAGCAGTCAGTCCGCTACAAACTCTTGCTCTTATATAATTTTCACATCTGACATTTTTTTATTCAGTCTTCTATTCCAGGGAAATAAAACAATGGATTCCATCACGAATGTTTTTAGTATTTGTGCTTTTTTTATAAATAATAATCAGGGGCAACACAGTATTTTTTGATACTTTTCAGTTAACATAACAAAATATAATAACACAAATAAAAATAATGCTACTGGCTTATACTTAAATTTATTTTACTACTACGAGAGCCAGTGACCAAAACCATGTTCCATAGCATCCCGGCTAAAACCGAGTAAAATCTGTAGATGATCCTAGACCCGACTAGGTGAGCAGTAACAGTCAGAAACCCAGCAGCTTCGCGGGGATCATTTCTGCTATGTCAAAAAAAAGTTGGGACACTGTTATGTCACAACCCGTCTGATATTGAAAATGTACATAGATATTGTCATTTCTTTACTAAAATGTTTGTTTTCAGACATTTTGCGTGCTTCCTCTGATCTCAGCACATTTTCAAAAATGTCAGCAAATCTGACCTGTGTTGTATAGCACCCCGGTTCATTTTTGTTTTAAATCATTTGTATGGATGCCCAAAATACAAAAATACTGTTTTCAGACATTTTTAATACCCCCTATAAGAAAAAAAAATGATCCGCAGTCACCAGGTAAATGCCATCTTTTTTTAAATATGTGTTGATCAAGTTAAAGAGAAATACCAATGCTTTACTATCAGGACCAAAATGTTACGTACCTATAGCTAACCACCGAAACTGTACAAGCGTGAATCGTATAATATAAATGAGGCGTCGCTGTATCAAAAAGTTTTCTGATTACTTTGGTGCTGATGTCTGATATCATTTTTTTCGACATCGACAATGTATTCAATCATTTCCGACCAATTTCAGACAGGTTGCTATACAACACTTAGGTAACATTTGTTGACATTTTCTAAATGCTATCAAAATGTAAGAGGTGTGACTTTTGGCTGAAAATTGATTTTTCCGCATCAACTGATCCCAATTTACTTATGAAAATTATTTTCAGATAGGATGCTGTAAAACATTTTTTTGTTACATTTTTTCTTGAAAATGGTCTAGCAACTAACTACATTCTGGAAATCAGAGGGGATGCTATACAACACTTAGGTCAGATTTGTTGACATTTTTGAAAATGGGCTCAGCTCAGACCCGCAAAATGTTTGAAAATAACATTTCTCTGTATAGACCCATATAATCTATCAATTTCATAAGGTTTTAGCCGGGATGTTATACAACAAAAATCTTGGTCACTGGCTCCTCTTACTATATTACCTCAAATATGTATCACAAGCGACATGAGTTATGTTTGACAAAGATCTGTATGGGTGAAATCTCCATCAGAAAATCAATTTTTCGTAAATTTTACTACATGCATTAAAAAGGCTTACAAAATTTGGGGCATTATGTTAAAAACTTTTCAGTTATTAAAAAAAGTTGACACCAGTAAAATTTGGATCTTGGTGCTTACAGTGTTTTGTCAGAAGCCCATCCATATGTTCTATGCTGTTTGTCTTAACCACTCTATATTTAACTTTGTTCAGAGAATTGTTGAATTATTAACAAGGCTATAAACTTCAAAGGGTACATAAAAAGCCAACATCACAGAATATATTTCCATACTTAACCACTGAATAATTTGTTCATTATAAGGTAAAAACAAAATGCGAGAGGCTTATTACTCACCTTGACTAATGACCAGTCAGAAATGGCTATTGCTCATGATCTACAAACTAGGGAATCCAATCCCAAAAAAATCTGTGATATTTTTTTATCCGTTATAGTAATGTTACTGTCAGAATAGTAATAGTAAATTAAAGCACATTTTATTGAAATCAACGTTATTTATAAAAAAAATCGTTTGAAACAAATGCAAAACTAAACATTTTTTTTAAACGGCATAAAATATTTGTAAGTATCATACACAAGGAAAAAGGAAATTGATTTGATAAAAAGATTAATCTAGATTTTTGAAGAACTAGTGCAAAAAATAATACTCAAAGCTTCGCCTCCGTGTTATCATGTTTGCCGCTGGAATTACAGGCAGCAAATATGAAATAATCAACTAAAAGAGTTTTTGCACACACATACTCCAAAAATAAAGGCAACTAAATACATTGAAATCCTGGGATCTAATATTTAAACCCGGGACCCCGGGATTGGAAGAGTTATTTAAAAAAGGCAGGGATCCCAGGATCCCAGGATTGGATTCCCTACTACAAATTAATCAAATCACAAATAAAACTAAAGTCCAAAACAATCGCGTATGAAGCTGTCAAAGAAACTAAAAACGCTGAATAAAAATAATGTATTGTATTTTCTATTGTGGTAAATATTTTCTTTAAATACTTTTAATAGTAAAAAAATACTTCTAATACTTAGGTGCTTACTTTCAGGTGTAAATATGAGACTCACAAGGATAAATTAGGATAAATTGCAACATTCGCTGATAGAAACTTTATTCCTGTTTATGGTATCTCTGGACATCTCTAAATTCAAAATAAGTCAATTTTACTAAAGAGACATACCTATAACAAACATGTCTTACTCGTTTTTTTCTTCTATTCAATATGTTGTAATTTTGGTGTATAAAAATAATTCAAAATCCACCTCTGAGCACAGAAAAAGAAGTCAATAGTATCAGAATCTATCTCTGGGCTCGGTGCGGAGTTTCGAAATTTGCCCATAAAACATCAACTCCTCTAAAATCGATCACACAATGTAACATCAAAAGGCAATACCAAAGTTTATTAATCAGGCTATATTACAGGAAAACTAAAACTGAAAATAAATATGTCTGTGAATTTTTAGTGAATGGTCAATTTTTTGAAAAATGTTTAAGATGGAATACTGCAAACATTTTGTGACCAAAAATAGCAACAACCTAATTTTAAAACAATGTTAGATTTTAATATGTTAAAGTTACTCGTGTCACACAAAATAGTAAAACCCAACATTCAGAAACAAAAACATGTATTATAATTTATAATACCTGTACAGCATTCATGAAGTCGTTATAACTAGCAACAGGCAACATTCTAAAAATATGGTTTAAGAAATCTTGACCTTGCGAAGGGGCTGTTACCATAGGCATCTAAGAATTTCGGATAGTAAAAAATTCTTTTAGTGAACTGACGTGATCAAAGATTTAAAAAGAAAACAAAACAAAACTCAAATCTCAAAGAGGGTGGAAGGTTGTTTTCGATGCTTCTGAACACGATTTAAGAGTTACTTTTCAGGGATTAAAAAGCGATTTTCATTTTTTACTATAGGTTCATCAATTTGCATCGACAACATTGTATGTGTTAAAGGGTTGGTATCTCTAATATTTCATTGTCACTATTAATGTTTTGGCTTTCTTTGCCATAGATAATAGACATAAAACTTTTCCCTTTTTTTATATTTTAGGTGATGGTCTAGGTATCTAATAAGTCGTGTTCAGGAAGTGCTACAAAAAGTCCACCGAATTTCAAGTTGGACATATGATAGCTTCTTCGAAGAAAGCTTCACACTTTGTGCAATTGTACTATCGTCAAACATTTTCTTTAGTACAGGCAGAATTTAATGATTCGTGACATTCGACAGTGTGTAATGCCCACAATATTTCGGCTTCTTTTTCTTGGTCAAACAAATTATTTTTTACAAGACTAGATTGTTTTTTCTGTCTCCGCTCTAGAGTCAATTTTTTTAAGAAGTCCTCACTAGGTCTGTCAATTGGTAATTTCGACATCCGAAGTTGGCAAAAATGCAGCAAAAAATGCAATCGGGTCATAAGTTCAGGCCAGTAACGAGCCCATTTGCACAATGAATAACTACTAATAACACGAAAAGTAACAAGAACAACACAGATAACGATAAAACTCAGAAAAAATAATTGATCCGGAAAACCTTCACTGTCACTGTGACACACCAAAGCTAAATTTGCCCGAGTCCGCACATAGATGCTGCGAAAGCAGCTGATTATACCAAAATACCAAAAAGGAAAGTGCATACATGACGTTTTAAATTATTATTAAAATGAGTTGTAGTCATAATTATTATTGTTATTTGTATCTGTATAATCGTGATTGCTATAGGGTTTTTATTTTATGATGATCTTTTAGTATCACTTGGGAAACTTTTACCACCATAAATCAATGAGTGACGTCATTAACTGGTTGCGACGCATATATGCCAATGTTATACCCACGGACAACAGAAAATTCCTAGGGATTTTGTGAAGAATTGTCATCTGACAAAGTCTGGACTTCTTACAACAACCGGGGTATAGTATCAAAGTCATTATTTTTGTCAACTACTGTCTCACTCTCTTGCGAAGGCTTCAACATTACCGAAATGTCTTTTGTTTGATGAATAACTTCAACTCTTTTTTGTGGCCGGTACTTCTTTCATGACTATGTAGAGCTTGTTTTCCCATATTGCTTAAACTAAATTTTTTCTTGCAAATTTTACAAAAATCAGAGAATGTGTCACTTTTTAAAGGGTCAAATATATTTGCCCATTCATAATTAATTGAAGGGTTTATTCAATCTCGGTTAAATATTGTTTTTTTGGGAGCCATAATTATTTTCTTTGGTTACCACTTTTTACACTGAAACACTGACCCGTACGCGATATAATATGCAGAAATGAAGATTTTTTTTTAAATATACGCAAATCAACTGTTTTGGCTTTGGAAATTCTTAGGTTATGCGCGAGCGTGACCTTGAGCCTAGCGCAGGGCGCAAGGGGAAGGGGGAAGAGACTGGGTTGGACTGGCCCGATTTGATATGTACAGGGTGATCCAAACTCGACGTCCCAGGCCTACAGCGGGAACACGAAAACTCATATAAAAATTTTGAAAAGGGGTTCTTAAACAGGACATACTAAGGTCCAATTTTGACAGAAAATGAGCTGTTTTGATGTTTGGGAAAATGGCCGCTGTGACGTCATCAATATTATTTTCAAAGAAACATACCAGTTTTTTTCTATACATTGAAAGTCCTTATCATTCTCAACAACTTTTGTACGGAAAGATTTTCTGTATCTTTTATTGTTCAAAATATACAGGGTCAAATATGTAAAAAAAACATAGAATTTTTTTTAATCATTTTTCGAAATGTAGATAGCTATGGAAACAATTGATAGTCAGAAATTATTTAAGAGTATGTTAGGGTGCCTTGCGCACCCTTAAATTTATTCAACTGGAATATTTTTTAATTTTTTTTGTAACAATAATAACAAACAAGTTGGTAACAAGCACAATTCAGAAATTTAAAAAATATTCCAGTTGAATAAATTTAAAGGTGCGCAAGGCACCCTAACATACTCTTAAATAATTTCTGACTATCAATTGTTTATATAGCTATCTAGATTTCGAAAAATGATTAGAAAAAATTCCATGTTTTTTTACATATTTGACCATGTATATTTTGAACTATAAAAGATACAGAAAATCTTTCCCTACAAAAGTTGTGGAGAATGATAAGGACTTTCAATATATAGAGAAAAACTGGTATGTTTCTGAGAAAATAATATCGATGAAGTCACAGCGGCCATTTTCCCAAACATCAAAAAAGCTAATTTTTGGTCAAAATTTGACCTTAGTATGTCCCATTTAAGAACCCCTTTTCGAAATTTTATTTTGAGTTTTCGTGTTCCCGCTGTAGGCCTTGGGCGTTGAGTTTGGATCACCCTGTACAACAGCATAGGCCTTATCATATTTTTTTAATTGGAAAAAATTGATTTTAATTAATTTTTAATTAATTAAAATATCAATTTACTCGCATAATGACAAATTCCAGAGAAAATAAAAAATTCCTTGACATTTCATTAAATTTTAATTTTTACCTGACTTTTTGAGTAATTTAAAATTTCCATGACTTTTCCCGGTTTTCCCGGTCACTCCGAACCCTACTTAGTATTAAAGTGGCAAATTGCAATAACTAAATATTCAATTTGGAAGGTACTAGACTCCCTTCTTAACCCTTTCAGGATGGCACTAATTTATGCATGCTGTGCCAGTTGGATGGCACATTTTTAGTGCCGGGTAGGCGGATGTCATTGTCAGATGTTATAGTTCAGTACCAAATCTCATGAATTGTAGTCTTGATTGCACAAATGATGAAAACACGAAGAATATCATCATTCCACGACCACCAGCGAACAGCGAAACATAAAGGTATCGCACACTCTTCTGACAATCGGCCAGACTCTGCTATTATTGGATATATCTGCCACTGACAGATATATCGGCCACTCGTAGATGCGGCACATCAACTAGTCACAATATATCTGCCAGCTGTCCATGACTCATACAAGACAGTGGTCTGTACGACATATTTAAAATGGTTGAAGATATATCGGTCAGCCATACTGAAAAGGTTAAGATTCGATAGCTCATAACCCGTGCTGAAATTTCTTTACAGGAGGTAAAAAACTAAGTACATTTAAAATGGCAATGTATTTTAACTTATTAACTACATGGTAGGACTTAACAAAAATAATTTATATTTCTAAAATAATTAAAATTAATTTGATTGTCATTTTGGTCTTCTGGATGGGTTACAAGATATTGTAATGGCTTTAACAAATATAATACCAAAGTATGGGTTAAAGTACTGTAACTCTTTATTTTTAAATTAGGATGGGGGTTACTTCTATAGATCCTATGTATTGCCCGATTCAAAACCTTATAAAGCACACAATAGCATTAAGGGTACAATGTTTTACTTTAAACGCAATATTTTAGAACCCGTAGAAGCAATGAAAATGGCTTATAAAGGGTATACTGCATTCATGTTGGTAGCCTGCAAGGTTTCTTATTGTAAAAATACCAAATAAATTATAAAACTGTGGTTTACCAGATTTTGCATATACAGATTCGAAAATCTGGTTTGGCAAAATGTGGGTTTAGCTATCTAGACAACCATCTAACCACTTTTGTTGCATGGCATGGGACTTCCAACATTTTTTTTTAATTGCGGGGGTTAATATAATTATTTCTTACCAGTGGCTGCGGTTCTGCCACAGTAGGATGATGCTTTCCAAACATACTTTTGGGCCTACTAGGCCTCGAAGATTCCCCAGACTTAATAATCGTAGGGACAACACAAATATCTTTGTAAAAATCGGGATGTTTTGTGTTGATATAAGCTAATTCGATAGCAACAAGATTTTCCACCATCGAATTAGTTGTAGGCAACCTCTTCCTTAACAATTGTGTAACAACATCTACTATTCTTTCATATAATTTTGGAAATCTCAGCATTTCTTGTTGCACTTCACTGCCACAATGCTGAAAATATTAAATTTGAGTTTGGTTTAAAACATTTTTTTTAAATACCGAAACTTCAACCTAATCAGGAAGGGTTAGGAAAACGTGAAATGAAGTATGTAAATGTTTTAAAACTATATGGACATAAATACATTGCTACGAGAGAGACCAACCTGTATGATTCTTTGCATTTCTTCGTGAATCAATTCAACACATCGCAATGAAGGCTCTTCTAACCTTCGAATCTGCCTCTTTACTAATAGTTCAAAGGAAACTTCTGGCACGAAAAGTGCAGGCCGTGGACCATTTGCATTCCTAAAAGCAAAGCAAAGAAAAATACCTTCAAATTTGCAGTAATTTGGTGGAAACTTAGGCTTAGATCATGGTAGACATTAAATTAATCTTCGAGAGAAAAGAGAAAGTTAGTTGAAGAAGATATGTTTATAGGAGCAGACAGGTTCTGCAAAAAGTATGTTACGAGTGATTTGCCTTAGTCAAGGTTCACTTGTGAGAAAGGACGAGGGAGTGAATGAATGCTTCCGAGAACAAAACCACTTTTAATGAGGTCGTTCAAGAGGATACAATAGATTTGGAGAATGCCAGCCAACATGCACCTCATTATTTATAGAGGAAGACATAAACAATTAGAGATAGGAATAAAACTTCTCAAATATCAAATGAAAAAGTTGTAGCAACACAAACAACAAAGTATTTGGGAACCAGGGCACTATTATATGCACATCTTTAGTTTTCACTTCACTTTCAAAAATTCAAAAGCTAAAGTTTTGGGAAAAATTAATTCGATAAACAAAACAGGAACAGAAGAATATTATTAGAATTTTTTTAAGTTTTCATGAAAATTCGAAAATGGCAAACCTAATTATTGGTGTTAACCCTGGGTTCACACCAAATGATGACATGGTTTCGTCTTTCTCTGTACTGTGGTGACTGCTAACATTCTGGCAACGGACACATGTCACCATAATTTTTTTACCAAAACTTTAATTTTGTTTCAATTGTATTATTTTTTGTCTATATACAGTTTCTAATATCCTTTAATCTTTCTTGCATGCAAAAATACTTTTGAATATTATTTGAATTCAAAGTTCTTTTTGGGTAAGAAGAATTTAAGTTACATCAAAATGTACGCATCACTAACTGTCAAATAATAGCAAAGTGGGGGTGGCAAGTATGTGGCAGTTATCAGCCAGCAAGTCAACACTGATAAAAAAAATTGCAATTTTAATTACATCTGAAGGAAAACATATAAAAATTCAAATAGAAGTTAAGCGGTTAGGGACAAATCGGCTTTTCCACTGACTTTTCTTACCGTATTGCTGTCAAAATGTCCATTTTTGTCAAGCCTGCAAGAGGGTGTATTGAATCCAAAGTTCTTCCAAACGTCTCATGAAATATATAACATATCCTTGCTCCACCACACAACTCAGTCGTTTCAATATTTCTAGCCGTACCCTCTATAGTTGAACAATAAGCAGAAGCAAACTTTGTAATAATTTGGAGTAATGTTTTACTTTTATCAGACACATCCTCCCCATATGAATTTAACAAAGATTGAAACTGTGACATCATAAGATTTACTCTCGTTTTAAGATCAGGCAAGCAATCTCTAATGTGATGCATCAGCAATCGATTTAGTGTCTTTGCTAAGTATGGAGTACCATTTCTAGTAGCTAAGGTAGGATATTTACTTTGCAAAAATGTGGCTTCATCCTTCAAGGCATCTTTGATAGTTTTGTTGTTCATAATGTCTTGCTGGGATCTATTTACTACACCTATTATACCTAGCTTTACAGGAATAACCCTGCCACATAAAATATCAATGGCATCTGTTCCTGCGTCCATCAAATCAAGTTTCGTTACTACTGCCAAAGTTCTTCGTCCATCAGGATCTACATCCTTGGCAATTGCCAAACTTTCCGATGTTGCCATGTCAGTATTTGCAGTTACAACAGCCAAAATAATTGAATTTGGGTTTGAAGTATATTTTATCACCAATTCTCTGATTTGTTGTTCAATATCAGGTGGTTGGTCACCGACAGGCACCTTGGTTATGCCTGGGAGGTCAACAAGTGTCAAGTTAACAACTCGTGTTGAGTATATTTTAAGGTTGATGGGTTCGGGGCAGATGCCTTTATTGTTTCCAGCCAACCGCATTGTTTCCTGTTCAATCTCTTTACGGATGTCATCAAAGCTTCGAAATATTTTGTCCTTACAATGCAGAAACACACCCCACTCTTCCAGTTCAACAGTACCTGCAGTGACATGTTTAATAAGAATATTTGCCTATAAAGTGAAAAATAACACAAATACACAAGCAACAGGATATTCCAAAAATTAATGGCCATACTCACTCTCTTCATTATTTTCCAATTTACTTTCTGCTTCGTGATGCGAAAAAAAAGTTTTAACGCTTGAAAGAATAGAAAGCGATCTAGCAGTTTCACCTAAAAATAAATATATGGTATATGTACCACATATTTCTATTGATAAGTTATAATTTTTTTTTATTTATAAACTATCAGCTACCAACACGATCTGAAATTTCCAAAGTCCTTCAAGAATTCATATTTGAGTAGGCGTAGGCATTTTAAGCTCTTATTAAAAAAAATGCATCAAATGGGTATTTTTTATTTAGGTTCTGTACCAAGGCAGAAGTAACTAATTCACTTCCACATGAAAACAAATTCATTAGTTAAGTTAGTGCAAAATCTTCTTAGAAAGAAGAACATCATATATAGAAAAAAACAAAAACTCATGTGTTAATTTTTGGAATACCCTGAACACTTATTAAAATTTATTCCAGCCTGTTGTAATAAAAAAGTAATCAATAAAATACAGGGTGATTCGTTTATTGCGTAAACTAGTTTTTTTCGTAACCTACTGCTGTAGTTTTTTTTTAAACGTTCATTTCATTCCTAGCCATATATACAGGGTTGAGATTATTTAAATCAGTTGATTAAAATCGTGATTAAAATCATGGCTTTAATCAAGGCGATTTTTTTAAATAAAATTATTAAAATTAAAAAATAAAACTAAAATCAGGATACTATATCATAGAAAGAAAGCCTTAAAATCGTTTTGGATACAAAAGCAAAACCTTGGGGATTTTTTTATCACAACTTATTCAGACAGAAGCAAAAATATTACTGATATTTAGGTAATTATTTATACGGGGCGAATCATTAATAACGGCACCATAGTGCAACCGCATATATTTTGGGCCAAAATATTACGATTGAGGCTAATATGCCTTATAGAAATGTTGTTTGTTTAAAAGATACAGTTTGTTTTTTGAAATTGCATTTTGGCTACATCTCCCAACATAATCAAGCTGCTGAACTGAAAGTTGGCACTGATATGTTTTTGGGGATGGAACGTTTCTATAAGGCAATAAGGCAATAAGGCATGTTAGCGTCAATCGTAATATTTCGGCCCAAAATATATGCAGTTGCACTATTTGCCATTATTAATGACTCACCCTGTATAGCCAGGCATTTTCTGCCAGTGTTTGCATGTTTCAAAGAAGACTTGTCGAATTTTGTTTTGTTTCTGTTTTGTATTCTGTATTATTTGATGAACATTTGTTATATTTTCCGTGAAGTTTACTTTTAAGGATAATATTGTGGGTAAAAAGATTTGTGAACTCTATAAGAAATAAGTACTTTGTATACTAATCTAGAGGTTCATTGATCTGACTATATTATTCTTGCTTGAAAATATTTTTTCGTTTGAAGGAACAAGACGTAAAGGCGCGTATTCACTTGCAACAAAATGCTCCAAATGCGCAGAACATGCCGCGCGCGCCGCGCAGAATGCAACAAACAGTTTAGCGCAAAGTTCGTGCTGTTTGGAGTGTTCGCTCTGTTCGCCGCTTTCCTGGCAGCCGTTGTAGTAGTAATTGTGATGATCCGCGCATTCTTCAGAGAGATGGGCGCAGATGATAACGCGGTAGTGGCTGCTGGCGCTCTTTTGATTATAGATGCTTTAACTAGCAATAAAAAAGAGACAAAAGAAAAACCAGAGAAAGAAGAAAAGCGTGGACAAGATGTATTTTTTACAACATAAAAATATGGCACTGCTCCGGGGTATGGATATCATCTACACTTGTAGAATTTTACGGGGATGGCTGCAGAAGATTGTGAGAAGTTGATGTGTTTAATTGTAAGTTTTGAGCAAACGCTGCAAACACCTGTACCCACTGTGCATCAGCGAATAACTAATTCCCTTTGTGCAAATCCGGTTTACCGACAAGCCTCGGAAAATGTTTTGCGCGTTTGTACGCGTTTGGCGTGGCGTACTCACTAGCGAATTTCGCCCAGGAGGGATTTGTTGCAAGTGAATACGCGCCTTTAGAAAATATGCATGTTCATAAAAACTAGCCAAATTTTTTTTAAAACAAAAAATCATGGTTTAAAGAACTTTGATTTTTTTTAAAGAAATCGTGATTTGTATCAACCCTGGAAACACATTAAAAAATTAGATATACAGTGCCCGCCAAAAAGTTGGAACCACATGGGATTTATTTTTTATTTTTGGGCTAAGATGAAACTACTCTGGGGGATCATCTCTGCTTCCAAAAAGATTCGAAATGAGATCATTAAACGCTGTGACGTCATTTGACATACCTGTCAAAAATGACATTTAATTAAATAAATGGCCAAAATACGCTATATTTATGATTTTATCGAAAAAAGTTATTTGATAAAGTTGCTTGGAATTTTATTTTAGCCCTATGGGCAAATTTTCAGACAAAAATTCTGACAATAATAAATTTTTGATTTTTTGAAAAATATAAAAACTAATAAAAAAAAATTTGTGTGCCATATATGACTTTAGAATTGTTTGCCTATCATCCAAACGTGATATTTTTTGGTTATGGACCCTTCTTGGGTCGTAATCGGCTAGTTTCAAGAAAAACTCGGCTAACAAGGTGCAATTTTTTTGTCAGAATTTTTTTCTGAAAATTGGCACATAGGGGTAAAATAAAATTTCAAGCAACTTTTTCAAATAACTTTTTTCGATAAAATCACAAATAAAGCGTATTTTGGCTATTTATTTAATTAAATGTCCTTTTTGACAGGTATGTCAAATGACGTCAAAACGTTTAATGATCTCATTTCGAATCTTTTTGGAAGCAGAGATGATCGCCTCAGAGTGGTTTCATCTTAGCCCAAAAATAAGAAAAATTCCCATATGGTTCAAACTTTTTGGCGGGCACTGTATATTTTTTTAACAAATGACATTTCATAAACATAAACAAAATTTAATATTTTTCAAAAATGTTGTCCGAGTTACTCTAACTTTGGATAACTATGATTTTTAATTTTTAATATAAAAGTAAATAAAACAACGGTTAAATAATATGAGTAAAGGCTAGGGAAATACTTTATATACTTTATATTTTGGCAGTATTATTTGTAGTGTAGTAGTGTTTTGAGTGTACATGGTGATTCAGTCATTATGTAAAGAAAAAAATTAAACGCACAGTAGGGAAGGCCTACTAAAAAGGAAAATGTAAAAGAAAATTGCCGAAGCCTAAATGGGGCACATCAACCTTAGTACCCCAGTAACCCGGTGCTCCGGTATGCTATGTTGCCACTTGTGCACACCGCCCAGTTACGGCATACCAATAACCAGCCCACTCGCCCCCTGTGGGGGTGACCAAGGGGAACGCCCACTGGTCGGCAACCCGGGTGGCAGGGGCCAGGCACCAAGCGCAATCACCAGTAATGCCGAGTCAACGACAGAGAGAAGAACACCGTTTCTCTGCCGCTTCGCACTATGGCAGTAGAAGCCGCTGTTAACGGACACCCTTTTCATAAGTCTATGATGAGGATATGAAAGATTCAATGTACGAGTATTATAGGCATGTTTCATATGGCTGGGGCTGTCAGTATGTTATATTCTCCTCGACAACTCTATCTGAATCTCATTTTTAACACAATTCTAAGCGCTTGTTTCTGAAGTAAAAAAACATTACTACTTTATGAGGAATCACCAAAAAACATAATACCATATCTAACAAGGAATTCAAAGTTGGCATGTTACACTGATATTAGGGGTTTCTCATTGGCAAGTTGAGTCACATGTCTTCTTTGGATGTACATTTAACTCCATACATGTCCGCAGTAAACATATTTGAAGTTACATCGGAGGTGCATTTTTGCCCTCCCTTTTTGGTGATAGGCGCTGCCATATGAAAAAAGAAGGGGGCATTCGCTCCATATTGCGGTAGCTGTACACAAAGGAATATTGAAATACAGGAATTATTATAAATGCACTTCCGATGTATCTTCAAATAAGTTTACTTTGGAATTTCGGACATGTACTGGGTTAAATGTACGTGAAAAGAAGTCACATGACTCAACTCGCCAATGGGAAGATACGTCAGAAGTGCATTCTGTATTTAGATATTATTTTTTTATTTTTTGTAATGCAGTCTCCGTCGCTACCGACTGCCAAAATATGGGGCGAATGCCCCCTTCGTTTTTCATAAGACAGCGAATATTGCCAAAAGAGGAGGGCATACGTTCCTTTTTGCAATGATGCTTGAGAAAAATGCACTTTCGATGTACCTTCAAAGAGGTTTACTGGCGACGTGTATGGAATTAAACCTTTCAGTGGTGGCATGCACAAACCGAACATTATTAGTGGTGTCGGTCTCGCACACCAATAATTTATTTTTCGGGCAAAACTAAGTAGGTAGGTACTTATGACTTTATATACCGGGTGTCCCATTTTAAGTGCCGCAGTTGAATATCTTCTAAACGGAAAGTGCTAGCGAAAAAAGTTTCAGATTAAATTTGCAGTATTCGAAGGGGGCCAGCCGACCCTTACTTCATTTTTGTAAGAGATGGCAGTTTTCAAGGTCAATTCAAGGTCAACTTTCGTTTTTTAAATGGAAACGTATTATTTTTTGTGCGGAATATGATTCTGCGTTATTTTCTGCATACATTACGTTATGAGTGGATTTTTAATCAGGGTCCTGGAAACCACAATTAAATCATAATATGTAATTTAAACATTTTTATTTTCGGTAAGAAAAATGCATTATTTAGGGTAATAAGTGTTCAAATGTACCTCCATTTGCGTCAATACACATTTGTACTCTGCGACGAAAGTGTTGTAAACATTCTAAAAGAACCCTTTGTGGAATATGCTCACAGGCATTTGCTATTCGTTGGCGCATATTAAAAAACCTTGGAACAAGAAACATTGGAAAAAGAATGTTTACAACACTTTCGTCGCAGAGTACAAATGCGTATCGACACAAATGGAGGTACATTTGAACACTTATTACCCTCAATAATGCATTTTTCTTACCGAAAATAAAAATGTTTAAATTACATATTACGATTTAATTGTGGTTTCCAGGACCCTGATTAAAAATCCACTCATAACGTAATGTATGCAGAAAATAATGCAGAATCATATTCCGCACAAAAAATAATACGTTTCCATTTAAAAAACGAAAGTTGACCTTGAATTGACCTTGAAAACTGCCATCTCTTACAAAAATGAAGTAAGGGTTGGCTGGCCCCCTTCGAATACTGCAAGTTTAATCTGAAACTTTTTTCGCTAGCACTTTCCGTTTAGAAGATATTCAACTGCGGCACCTAAAATGGGACACCCGGTATATGCAGTTTATCTGGGAATAATAAAAAAGACATGAAGTAAAATAACGGGTATTTCAGCCAAAATCATGTGTTGTTTAAATTCTTTACAATGAACCAAGCTTTCAGTCATATTTTCGGCCTTCATCAGGGCTAAAATAGTGTTAGGTAAAATATATTAATTAATATTTATTTATACAGGGTTATTGGTAATTCGATACATTCCTTTGTGATGTGATAGGGCAGGAGGTAAGGAGTAAATTTAATCCTAATATGGCATTAGGCAAAACTCAATAGTTGTTGAGTTATTTCAATTTCTCTTAGTAGACAAAAATCTACAGAACTTGTTTTAACTTTTCAACTGGATTACTTGCCCAACACAATGGTCTTATATTTGGAATGAAAAAAAGTCCGGAAACATTTAGATCATAGAAAAGTTTTTAGAGGAGACAAATCAAATTGTATGTTTTTGCTCAAAGTTCCCACCACAAAATCTAACACATTTTCTTTAGGGGGTTCCAGCCCAAAAATTACCAAGTTGTTACCGAGGTTGTTACGCTTTAACTAATTATTTCTCTAAATTTTCGTATTTAATTTTGAGTTCTGTGTACTTATTCTCCCATTCCTTACTTCTCCTCTGCAATTCTGTTTCAAACTGAGACTTGATTTCTGCTACTTCTTTATTTATGTGGCTTTTTATTTCTTCGGTTTGCTTTTGATTTAATTCTTTGATTGTTCTTTTATTTAATTCTTCAAATGCTCTTATTATTTTCTGAAGATCTGCATTGTCTCCCATGTCCTGTATTCTGAGTAGCTTGCGTAGCTCTTTATAATTTCACCGAGTGTACCAATCGTCCGGGTGGGAATTATTCCTTGTAGTCGTTTTAGTTTAAACAATTTAGCAAATTCCACTTACCCCTTTCGGTCTTTTCATCCAGAATGATGGTTATGACTTTTCTTTTTTAAAGTTTATTTTGACTTTTTCTGGCAGTCACCTTGCA
Source organism: Pseudeuparius sepicola (assembly GCA_963920635.1). Lineage (NCBI taxonomy): Eukaryota > Metazoa > Arthropoda > Insecta > Coleoptera > Anthribidae > Pseudeuparius > Pseudeuparius sepicola. The sequence goes on from OY987299.1 coordinate 90,615,791, forward strand.
CACGTCTTCACTGCTTCAATGCTCAATAATTTTCGTAACCAAAGTCATTAGAGACTCCTCATTATTGCTTACAAATGAGTAAACCGTTGTATCACCCCTTTTAACTAAAACTTTGTCTCCCTTGGGACTGAGAAAAAATGCAGTTTCATCATTGAAGACATGACCAGGGTCATGAGGTATGTTAAAATTGCTCGAGTCTTCTAAGAAGGTCCCTATTTCTATAAACCACTGACGAATGTGATTTTCTGTAAGGCTGTTTCTAGCACAAGTAAGCTTTTTACGTCCAGCCTACTGTCTGTGAAATTATTAGGCCTATTCAGTTCTTTAACCAATAGCTTAACACTATCTAACAACATTGTTTTTGTTGCAGGAAATCCACAGGCTGCAATTCGAAATAGCCACGCCACCAATAACTTTTCTTCTTCCCGTGTTAATATGGTTTCTGGACCACATTTCTTCTCTAAAGCCGCTCTACCTTTTACTTTGTCCTGTAGAGTCGACCTGGGTACTTTATAATATAACTTGCTAGCTGTTTTAAATGGCATTCCTGATCGAATAGCGTTAACAGCTTCATTCAACTCTTCGACAGAATAGAGGATTCGTTTTTTCTTTTCCATTGTGGTGTAATTTTAATCTAAAAAAAGTAAATTTCCAATTATCGGCACGTAAATGTATGTATTATCGGCAGTATTATTATGTCAAAATTAGGCTAAATTCTAGTAAAAAAAGGGGTGCTGAAAATTGATAAAAAATATCATGGCTTTATATTCGATATAATGACCAAACATTTCTTAAGGTATGTTAAGGGCTAAAGGTAAAATCAACCTAAATACGGTCTAATACATACAGTTTGTTCAGCGAATATTCGGCCCTACGTCACAGCATCATATAGTCATGAGTAAGACAAGGACGGGAGTTGTGACGTAGGGCCAAACATTCGCTGAACAAACTGTAATAACCAATTATCGGCACATCTGCTGAAAATTGGGTCGTCGACTAATATTTACGTTCCCATTATCGGCACCCATGAAATAGGTACTCAAAAAAGGTAAAGGAAAACAGTTTTTGACAAACAAATAATAAAAATAATATATTTTGAACATATAAAACCTAATAATTAAACATTTATACGAAACATTGATGAGCAATTATAACGTGATATGTCTTACCTGTTTTTTCACACGTGCACCAAGAAAAGCTTTATACAAGAGTTTAGCGTTAACTAACTAGTTTACTTTTGACAGTCGTTAGTACCGATTCTGACCGACAGTTGTTTGACTATGAAGAGGCATAGATAAAGGTTCACTGAAGTTCGTGAAATACTTTTATTAACAATCCAGCGGTAAAAATCTCATTTTTGGAGATTATGTACAATTAGTGCAGGTAATTAGGGTGGAGCCAAAGATACGAACCTCGATACGAACCTTTACCTTATAGGATTAAATTTACTCCTTACCTCCTCCCCTATCACATCACCAAAGGAATGTATCGAATTACCAATAACCCTGTATACTTACTACTGAAATGAATATTGGAAAGTTATGATCCTAATGGATATACGCGACCGAATTTAAGATGCCAACGCCCCGACGGGACTATGCCTCGGACTATGTGAACTATACAGGGTGGCCCACTACGAACTGCATTGATCTATATATGGAAAACTGAAAGTAGGAAAATTCTGAAAATTTGGCACCTCACCAATGCCGATGGGCGCTGCTCAACTAAAATATTTTGGTGAATCTGGCACTTCCGGTTATACCGGAAGTCGATATTAACTTTCTTATCTGAAATGGAACACCCTGTATATTATTGCATTTTTGGATTCTAGACATCATTTTGTAACAAAAACATGCAACATGTCCTATGTCTAAATACAACCGTTTTTGAGATATGTGCATTTTTCCGAAAAAAATTACAGGTGCAGACCTACAGTCAATTAGCAATTTATACGAGGAAACCGCAAAATTTCAAAACGAATTTTTGGCATCGTGTAACAGAAGCCCTGACCTAGTGATCTCTGCTGAGAAATAAATCCATTCTTATACAGGGTGTTCACAAAATATGAATAAAAATTACATTCAAAATCTGCTTAAATCTCGAAATTTTCAAATGGAAACCCCCATTTTTTGTAACGCGATCTTATTCACCACTAAAAATGATGACAACTTTGTGTAAGGTTTCCTATACCTAAATGCAGTAATTTCCGATTAATTTACGAAAAACCCACTTTTCGCCCATAAAATGCGGGGTTTGCTTAACGCTTGCAATATCATATTAGCCGTGGACGTTGAAAAGACAATTGCGGCTGAGGAAATGTCACTTGGTTTATAAATTATTTTCAACAATAATGCCGGCGCGCTTAAATTACACAAACGAAGATTATGTATCGCACGTTCTTGATATTACTTTGTTGCATTTTCCGTAGATAATAAACAAATTTAAATAATCTTTGTTTGTGTAATTTAAGCGCGCCGGCATTATTGTTGACAATAATTTATAAACCAAGTGACATTTCCTCAGCCGCGATTGTTTTTTCAACGTCCACGGCTAATATTAATCGAAAATTACTGCATTTAGGTATAGGAAACCTTACACAAAGTTGTCATTATTTTTAGTGGTGAATAAGATCGCATTAAAAAAAATGGGGGTTTCCATTTGAAAATTTCGAGATTTAAACACATTTTTAATGTAATTTTTATTCATATTTTGTGAACACCTTGTATAAGAACGGATTTATTTCTCAGCAGAGATCACTAGGTCAGGGCTTCTGTTACACGATGCCAAAAATTCGTTTTGAAATTTCGCGGTTTCCTCGTATAAATTGCTAATTGACTTTAGATCTGCACCTGTAATTTTTTTCCCCTGAAATCTGAAATCTCGCAGAATCTCGAAAATCTCACGGAATCCCTAAAATCTTTGCGAAATCTCAAAAATCTTTAAAATCTCTAGAAATCTCTCTAAATCCCTAAAATCTTAAAAATCTTGAGCAAATTTGGAATCTTTACCCTTTAAAAATTATGATCCATGTTATATTTTGGCGCCATTCACAAAGAAATCATGCGAATATAAACAACCAATAGGAGTCGTTCCCCTTCCAGTACCTAACCATGTCAGTCACGCGACAGCAGCGTGGCGACAGAAGCACTGCAGCCGCGCGGCTATAGCCGCTGCCGCTGCTGCATCGGCCTGATTGTCACTACTCCCACTCCACCTTAAGTAAATTGTATATACAGGTTGATTCAGTCATGATGTTAAAACATTTAAGGGTAGATTAATAGTTTAATACCACTCAGAGTACGAATCTGAAATTTTTAAAAAATCTATAAACAACGAAACAAAAATAAAATAAAAAAAATCCGATGATGTAGATGGTTGTAATTAAGTAAAACACTCGTATTTCTCGTTTTGGTTTTAATTTTCCCCTTCATAATTCACATAAGATTTCACGGTACGCAGCGACGTCCGCTCAAACATAAGACAATTGCCATCTTTGGCAGACGATTCACCAACCCAACTCTCACCAGTGTTACCAGCAAAACTGGCGCCAAATTTGAAACTATACAGATTACAACGCCGAAATGTATTTAAACCTCTAATCATTGGCGTAACCAGGGGGGGTTTGGGGGCTTTAGCCCCCCTTCCCTCAAAGATCTGTCGCGTGGTATTTATTTCTAAATAAAATTTAATTTAAAACAATAGTTTAGCCCTCGGTTTAGCCCTAAATATTACCGAAGAATTTTTTTGAAATAATTGCTTCCCCCCCAACTTTACATTCTGGTTACGCCACTGCCAGGGTTGGAAATACTTGTGACCTTTTTAAAAAAGTGAAACAGTCGTGACTTTTAAAAAAGTCTGCCTTTTTTTAATTAATTCAATACTTATTAATTTTCAAAATGAGACAAGGAAGGAAAATATAAAATCTCTATTTATTTAAACAAAAAACATACAAACAAAAACATACGCAGTCAAAAATTAAAATAAAATAAAAGTTATTTTCTTGAAATCGGCATTAAAATGTCCCAAAATCGTCATTAAAAGCACAGAAATCGTACAATAATGTAGCCCATTATTGTACGATTTTTTCAATAAGTAGGCCTTGGCGAGATGTAAACATCAAACGTCAGACGCGGAGAAATCGCCCCTCAAAAGTGACCAAATATTCAAAACCTGGCCGATAAAGGCTCATTTAACTTTTCGTACACATTGCGAAATTGTTTCCTATAGAAGCGCAATCCTTCAGTATACATATTTTAGTAAATTTGAAAATCAATAGATTTGTTGTGTAGGCTGCACAAGAAGCAGCAGTTTGGTTTTTCTATCAGAAGGTGCCGTACATCATTATACTTGTCCTAGGTAGAGCGATCGGTAAAGTCAAGCAACGCTGCGCGTAGTCGGTTCGTGGACGGGTGATCCCTTATTATTTTCTTGCCTAATAAAACTTTTTTTTTTCCGATTTCAAGAAAAATATAATATGTACCTCGGCACTGAAGTTCTTTTTATGACTCATGTGGTTTATTTGCCTCGGCCAGAGGCCTCAGCAACTAAACTCCACATGAGTCATAAAAAGTTGAACTTCAGTGCCTTGGTACATAAATAACTATTATGTACCAAGGCAGTGAAGTTCAACTTGTTATGACTCATGTGGAATTTAGTTGCCGAGGCCTCTGGCCGAGGCAAATTAACCACAATTCATGCACACCGTGCCACTGCCCCTAATAACAGGTGTGGGTATTGCGACTTCCCACAAATTATTAAGATATTTCTGAGCAGGACCTTTTGGACTACAATTTACAATTTAGCATGCTGACTAGATCCGACCTCCACACCGGCGCTTATGGTGCGCCACCTATTGCTTAGTAGGCGAAGTAGGTACTCATCCTCAAGTCAAGAGACTCAATCCAGAGCTCAATCCAAAACATATTTTTTTAAAACTGTGTCGAATACAAAGCGGTCTGCAGTTCTCGAAATTCTCCGGGCGGACAAGAACCTACCGAAAAATAAGAAATCCTACATGCTCGGTGTTGACCAGCATTAATCTTCAATATTTTGTAATTAATCTGTAGTCAAGTAGTTTCATAAGCCGCTATAGTCAAAGTAGATTTTATATAATATGGAAACTAAGGACTGGGAAACTGGGAATTTAACACCGAAATTTTCTTTACTAGTTTAAGTACCTAGACAATAACTAAGAAATTGTTGTAACTTTTTTAGAACAAAAATGTCGAACAAATTCTCAAATTTTATGTTCAAACGCTGTAATTCACTATTGTTATTTATAATCTGATAATAATACGGCAATCTGTATCGCAGGTGGAGCTGCGAGGCCGCCAGTCTTCTGGGATTTTAGGGGTTCTGCCCCATTTTTTAAAAGTGGCAGAATTTTTTTAATGATTTTTGTCTATTTTAGGTTGCTACCGATAATAGGTACGTGCGAGGGTACGTGATTAAAAAATTTCACGTCATAACTGAATCACTGTAGATACGGCAGACATGATTTTTTTTTTAATTATGTTATGAGGATGGAAAAAAGTATGGAAATCTGCTTATATGCAATAAAATATGAGTTATTTAAAAAACATTTTTATGAAAATTGTTTGCCACACAACATGTTTTACTTGTTTTCAGCTTTCGCGGTTTGGTTGCCATGGCAATTAACTTTTTTTTTAATGGCAATATTTTTTTTTTATTTTGGAAAGAGCGATGTTTTGTCTCTGTACAAATTAAATAGGTAATTTAAAATGAGTAGCGGCAAATCACACTCCAGCCGGGATTGGAACTACGCGGCAGGTCCTTTTACCAACTAAGAGCTAGGTATACGAATTGACTTGATGTAAAGTTGGAAAAGCGGCCTGTCGCCTAAGTTGATGACCCGTGAGTTCAAATCCCGGTTGGAATGTGATATTTTTACAGACTAATTGCAAACGAATCCACAAGAAAATTTTCTCACATTTTCATATCCAATTAAGTATACAGTGTGTTCCAATTTGATACTGGACACCTCAGAACTATATGAAGGACAAGGAAAACAAATGATATCTATTTTTTTATTGGTAGTCCCAAGGGAGAGTATCTCATAGGCTGTGGTATTTGGATGGGGTTATTATTTCATGGCCTAAGTACTATGAAACAAAATACATTCATTGAAAAATCTGATAAAATCCTTGAACTCTCATGAAATCTCAGAAATCTGTCGAAAATCTCACAAAATCTAGAGATTTCTAAAAATCCTTAAAATCTCTGAAATCTCTAAAATCTCTCAGAATCCCTGAAATCTTCTAAAATCTCATGAAATCTCAAGATTTACAGAATCCCAGTAAATTTGTTCAAAGATTTTAGGGATTCTCATAAGAAACAATGTAATCCCGAGCGAAATCTCAAATCTGGTGTACAAAATTTCTTGGAGTGTCACACCCCTCGGATTTAGACATAGGACATGTTGCATGTTTTTGTTACAAAATGATGCCTAGAATCCAAAAATGCAATAATATACAGGGTGTTCCATTTGAGATAAGAAAGTTGATATCGACTTCCGGTATAACCGGAAGTGCCAGATTCACCAAAATATTTTAGTTGAGCAGCGCCCATCGGCATTGGTGAGGTGCCAAATTTTCAGAATTTTCCTACTTTTAGTTTTCCATATATAGATCGATGCAGTTCGTGGTGGGCCACCCTGTATATGGGCCATCGTCACCATGTGAACGGTGCTAGGCTTGGGTCTACCCCAGTTGTTCTTTGTTCTTGTTCATTGTTGGCATGGCCAAGACTAGTTAGCATTGAGCCTATAGGGGGCGTATTTCTTATATTCAATGGTGTATACCTAAACTTCCAAAAATGGAATAAATTGTTTCCTAAATATTTGTTGTTAACTGAAAATTTTGTTATGAAAAAACAAATGATAGCACACAGTAATATTGTTTTAATATTATAATAATATATTTAATTATACAGGGTGATTTATTCATAACTACATTAATTTTAACAGTGGGTAGGGAAAAATGCTATGAATGCGAAATCGCAATTAAAAAAATTCCAACTTTTTTTTAAAGCCGGAATTATTTTTTTTCTAAACCGCATTTTTACCTATTTGGCCCTCTATTTACGGCTGCCACTGGATTGCTTTCAGGGCGCATGAGGCATCGGACGACGCTTGCCGTTGTGCGCGTCAACATTGTTGCCAGATGTACGCAACTTTCGTAAATTTAAAGGAATGTTTTCAGTACATAATTATTTGTATTGTAGGCGAATGTTCCGCCAAATGCTTGCGGAAATTATGGACAAATGTTAACGCTTACCTCTTGTAACGGTTAGTTTTGCCCTGAGACACCTTAAGGCGAGCCTTAAGGGATAAATGCCAACGAGAAAAATAAATGAAACGACTGCTTACGTGACCTTTTGATTTTTGGATGTTTTATTAAGTAGGTACCTATTCAACTAGGGGGCTTACATGATTTCGTGGACCTCGACACCACTGAAGACGATTTTTTCTCGATAAAACGAACTTCACTCACTTTCGCTTGGGGCACTAATATTTCCGCTCACTAGTTCACTGATAATCCTTTTTACTACACCAAGACGCTCCTAGAGTAAGTAGTTGTGTTCTGTGATTGTTCTGCTTCCTCTGAAATAAGAACGTCAAAATTAGCCAACATCTCTGGGATACAGTTGCTTAAAATTACCTTACTTTCCGCTTAAGTTGGTTACCATCACCAACGATACACTTCTCATTCCTTTATTTCTCGTTATGTTTGCTTTTCATTGTTACTAGGGATCCATATTTGCAATAGAATCGTTTCCGTGGGGGTGGTCCTCCTCTGTGACATTGGTTCAGTCGTAAGTACTTGAATCTTTCTAATTTCCACCTTTCGATCTTTACAGCTTTTTCTAGTTTCTTTTCCTGCCGTTAGGTATGTTACCGGGTATAGCCTGATGTGTAACCTACCGAGTCTTAGTATTATTTCTGGGCGAGTTAGGGATGATGGGTTGCTAAAAGTCCTTAGCTTTCTTGACTTCTGTTTGTCACAACCCTTGTCGTGCAGTCGTTAGTAGGAGTAGGAGGATGTGTGTAGCCCGAACTCCGCAAAAGGAGCTTGGCGATTGCCCGTGGCCGAGAATTTCCGGCACGCGGCGCGTTGGTGTTTGCGGCATTGATCCTTGCCAAGTTTCTGCAGAGTGCACTGTGAATTTCCTTTCGTTTCTCGCACTCCGCCTCACTAATCGCACATGTGATGTTATTGTTTCCCGTATTTCACAGTGCACATTCTCCGTATTTTGGTTTGGATATTTTTAAAGGTTATGTCCCATGTCGCATTCATTGACACTACTTCGTTCGTAGAAAGCATTCCCGTAATGAAACGTCGTTGTGGTTTCGTACTTAGTTTCGCTACCTGCCGATAGGTGGCGCGCTTCTAAATAGTTCCGCGGTAGCTTGACTGACATTCTGCAGGCATTCTCCATGAAGGATCATTATTATGTCTATCATTTCCGCATTTGTCTAGAGAACCGTTTTGGTAAAAAAGCAAAAATGTTGCACAAAGATTACCGAATATACCTACAGAATGTAGGCAACTCTGGTTTCTGTAGTACGTGCTGCCATCTATTAGAAAGGTTCGCTAGTTACCGTGTCATAAAGCGCGCTGTAGACTTTCGGTTTTGAACACACAGAGGGTGACTGAGAGCTCAACCACAGATTCGGCGACGTTAATACCAACGAGATGGCGCCACATACAATAGAAACCGGCAGCAGATCCTTGACAATGACAAGTTTGACGTAATAAATAATAGTTGTGGAATGCGGATGGGACGCCTGCGTTCTTTTTAATAAAACTTTTGTCTTAAATCTCAAAATCTAGCGCATTTCGGAGACAGTTTCAGTCTTTCGAGGTTTCAGTATTTTCCACCCTCTGTAGACACTGAGTGCGTTTTGTGCGTGTGATTGTGAAGGCCTTTTGTATTGTTATAGCGGGTGCTGTGAAAAGTGTAGTGATAAGGGTCTCTCGAGTTAGATGCTGAACACGCCAAGTCCAAGGTGTGCTAACACCCTGTTATTGGCATATCAACTAGGTAAATAATTCATAAACTGAATATTTTTTCGTAATTAAATTATCAATAAATAATGGCAAAGTCGCGGCCGGTGCCATGTGCTGCAGCATAACGTCGTAGCCACATGCGTTCAGGTGCGCCTCGTTACGCGGGATTTGGGATAAATTGCCCCATTATTTAAACATGCAGCAAAAAATTTTTTTTTGCGTTTTCGGTATATATGTACCTCCCTGATGACGTGGTTAAAATTAATGTATTTATGAATAAATCACCCTGTATATCATTATAATTAATATATTTATATTGACAATGTATTTAGGTATAAACAAAATATTTGTAAACAAAAACATTATTAATCTGGAACTTAACATTTAATTAATTAAGCCGGTGTAGCAGTCTCCACATACTATTTCCATGTGATCCAAGCAAAGACATTTCTGGCACTAGCCATAAATAACGAAAAATATACTATGGACAACAAGACTTATAAAAACATGTGAAATTACGAAATTACATGCCGAACACAGTACTTACACTTTAAAACAAGATGTAAATGATGGCGTCGGCCTCTCAGACCAGTTCCTAAAATAACTTAACACCATATTAGGCGTTTGAACTAAAACTGAAGAGGACATATACCTACTTAGTTCACGGAACAAACGGTACCTATTGACGCGCTGGACGCCCCTCTCACTCCCCACTTTAAATAATATGTAATTAAAACTGTAGCCGGTCTGCCACTACTGAATGGTTAAATGTAGGAAGTGGCTATTTATACGTCCGACGGATACAAACGTCAATATACGTCTTGCGCTCTCATTGGCGGGCTGAGTCACGTGACTTCTTTGGACGTGCATTTAACTCCGTACACGTCCGAAGCCGAAGTAAACTAATATTTAGATACGTCGGAAGTGCATTTTTCTCAAGCATCTTTGCAATAAGGAGCGTATGCACTGCTCCTTTTTGGGGGATAGACGCTGCCGTATAAAAAAAGAAGGGGGCATTCGCACCATATTGTGGCAGTCGGCAGCGATGCGCGCTGCCGTATGAAAAAAGAAGTGGTGTGGTAATAATTTCCAATGGTGTAACCCACCCCCGATTTTCTTGAAATTTTGGCTAGGTAGGTACCCCGTATTTTCGCCCGATGCGACGTTCGGCGTTGTAACCCACCCCCGATTTTTTCGAAATTTTGGCTACTCCCCGACATTCGGCACCGCGCCGAATGTCGGGGGGGTAGCCAAAATTTCAAGAAAATGGGGGGTGGGTTATTATTACATCATTGTAAATAATTACCACTTAATTTTTCATTCCACAGCGGCCATCGCGGAAAAAGTAGGGCATACGCAATATAAAATCAGACAAGATAGGTCTGAATAATTTCGGACATCATCCAATCGACTTAGTAAACAAGCCGATTCATAATCCATCGGACGGTAGAAGTAAGGTTATGTGTCACGTGACTCAATCGACCAATGAGAGCGTAAGACGTATACTGATGTTTGTATCCATCGGACGTATAAATAGCCACTTCCTTAAATGTAGGTAGAAAGAAGCCACGTGACTCAACTCGCCAATGAGAACGCAAGACGTACCTATAGGTAAGTACAGACTTTTATATAGACGTATAGCCACTTCGTTTAAGATAAGGCTCTAGCTACAAACTCACTTATTTAAACACTTAACTTATTATTAATGAGAAATTAATATCATTTTATCAAAACGAAATTAAACTCACCATCAATAGCATTCCTATGCTCCTTATCTTCCTTTGGGCAGTAAACTAATTGGAGAATAAGGGGTCTTCTTGTAACAATACCTGTGCCCCTGGGCAAAAAAGATTTTCCCACCAAGCTTTCAATTACAGAACTTTTCCCAGAACTCTGGAAAGATCATGGCAGTTTAAAGAGTTCACTTTTATTAAAAGGTTATGTCATGGTTCAATAAAACGAGATCAATTTTGTCCTTCTAGATACATACCTGTGATCCAAGAACGACTATCTGCGGCAAATGGATAGCATCGGAACCAACAGTGTTAAAAACATCTTGAAGTTTATTTATTACTGGTATGAGTGCCTCCATTGTACAAAAATATACCTATTCGGTCGGCGGTCGATTTCCATAAAATAATAAAATAATGATTTAACTGGATAAACTGGATGCACCTTTGTGCCCTGACACCAAAACTAACTGTTTACTAGAGTATTTCTTTACCATTTTCGAAAGAAATAAACGAGATCGACTTCTATCATAATAATAAAAATGCGTTTTCGTTTCCTATTCTATAGAACTTTTAAAATTGTAAAATAAAGCAAGGACTTGTCAGATCACATTACAGAACAGTTAAAGTTAGAGGAAGAGGTCAAAATTGTCAAAATTCAGCGACGTTGCCAAATTAGAGGTGTAAAATTATCGATAGTATCGATATAAAAGTTTTGTTACGATCGATACTATACTATCGTTACAAGTGGTGGTATTTGGGCTCCTAATGTTAAATTAATTAAGTAGGAACTTGTTCTTTCTTTTCAAAACCAAAGGTCTATTTACTAGAAGATTGCCTATTTTAAACTCAAAGTCAAAATCGCCGCCATGTTGCGCGTCAGCTGGTATCACTGAACTATTTACGGACTGGAAAATCAGTAACGTGAATGCGCGAAAGTACAAATAGCAGCATCACGGACGACAGCGGTATCATCTGAAAGGTTCTATTAGTTAGTCCTATGAGCTACGCGCCTGCGGGATTGTCATCTGCCAGGTCCGTATACCGGCTAAATATACGTTGTTTACGTCGTGCGGGTGTACTTGTACGTTGCGTTGAACTTGTTTGTGGCCTGCGGCGTGATAAATAGCGGTTTATTTTTTTATTGTTATCGGTTGTTATCGGTTTTGTTGAGTGACCTATGTAGACTACTGTGGAGTGTGCCTAAATATGGCCTACTTGTAAAATTCCACCTCCATAATTATTATTCTTCTTAGGAAAGTACCTTTTAATTTTCAAAAGCATTGTTTTTTAACTGTCGTTTTATTGCCTAAGACACACATTACTATTCGTATATAGTTCAAATGTGGACACGTAAAAATCGGTAAGTCCGGATCTGTGCGTCCTCTTTCAAATGGACACGCCTCCAACAAGCTGATGTACAAATATGCATGCGCGGACAACTGATGCGCGAGGGCCGAGGGGTCGTAAATTGGGATGCTTCTCGCTGTGACACTGATTTTCCAGCCCGTATATAGTTCAGTGGCTGGTATATGCTTACTTAGACAGGAAAACCTGGTATAAGCTCAAGGTCAGCTATAGAGGAGAGGAGGTTGCCTCTTAAATTCTGGCCAATCAGAGTTAACGCGGGAATGACGTCACTCGGTATATAAATTCAAATATTAGCAATGTCTTGAATAACCAAACAGATAGAATTTTTAATTAAATTAAATTAAATTAAATTAAATGCATGTACAAAAATGAAATTTTTGAATTGTAGCTATTGTAATAATATTGTAAAGAAGTAAATGTCAAAGATTTATCAAAATATAATTTGCAAAACCTTTTTAAAATATAAGCCAAATCACCTGGGTATATAGGCACAAAATATGTTTTAAAAAGCTATATTTTTGGGGTTGAGTGGAGGTGCCATTGGGTGAATTTGAAAACAGCAAGTGCGATATGCCCTTTTCTACGTTTTTGTAGTGGAGGAATTGAATTTTGATATTATTTTGAAGAAAAATAGTTATGAATGTCCAAAAGTGTCAATATATCGGATTTTTATATTTAAATTTACTTGCATAATGGATTTAAGAAAAAGGGATGTGAAATTAGTGGTCCTAGTACCAGAAATTATTACTCATGATAGTCATGATTATAGAATAAATATTTAGGTATAGTATTTCTAAAGTCACTTGAAACTGCAGAAAAAACTCTAATTGGTGTCACAAAAAGAATATAGGACATAAGCGTTACGCAGTTTTCAAAAATATACATATTCTACAAGCAACACTTTTAAGGTTTGTCGTCAAACACAACGTGTATAAGGTACATTATAATATTGTCAAAAGGTCTCTAAAAAGATATATCGAATATTACTATTTACGCAAGTAGGTATACCCTAAGATCTAATTATGGCACGGCTATGCACCGCATTTCGCTGCACAAGTGGCCAGCCGTCGAACAGTGTAACCCATGCAAGTTGTATATCTATCTGTCATATCAAAGTTAATTTATTGGTAGTGTACCGACCACCATCTGGTGATTTTCATATCTTTTTAGTCTTGCTTAATGGTTTACTTAATCAAATCTGCACACAAGCCAAATACATTTTGATTGGTGGTGATTTCAACATTGACTTTTGTTCCGATAGTGTAAACCTCAGTTTACTAAATGATCTTTTAATTTGCTACGGTGTGAGAGATACTGTTAAGGTGCCTACCAGGGTGACTAGTACATCACAAACTTGCATAGACAATTTATTGACAAATATCGATAGTGACAGATGTCACATTCGAGTTGCTGACTTGAGTATCTCAGATCATTATTGTCAGTCTATCACCATACCTGCCGGAAGTATTAAACATGTGGCTGATTGTTATCTCTATACTCGAGATTTTTCACAAAGCAACATAGGATACTTTAAAACACTTCTAAATCTAGAAAACTGGGAGGAGGTGTATAGTCAAACATGCCCGAACTATGCTACTGATACTTTTCTTAAAACTATTCTCTATTATATTGACATTTGCTTCCCATTTAGAAAAATTAGAATCGGCAGAGCTGTGGAGCATATTATCGCGCCGGAATTACTTGAAATGAAACGGAAAGTCTCATTGTATCAAACTTTGGCACGACGAGATCCTAAATACAAAAAGGTTAGTGTATGGCTAACTAAAAAGTATCGAGAGGATCTTAAGAAAGCTAGAGTTGGGGAAATTGATGCCAAAATTTCAAATGCCAGAAACAAATCAAAAACAATGTGGCAGATCATTGGTGGTTTACAAAAGAAAATAAAAAATAATAATGTTGAGATTGTTACAAATAATGCACCTGTTCCAGTGGACGTTATGGTTGATAATTTCAACAAGAATTTTACATTAAAACCTGATGGTAGGATGATTGATTATAATTATACTGCCAATAACCTTAGTCTTAAGACCTGCCCAAATACAATGTTTCTACATCCTGTCAGCAAAGAAGACATTGGTCTGCTCATTTGGCAGCTTAAAAACTCAAATTCCACAGGTATTGACTACATTTCTAATAACTTACTTAAAAAATGTGCGGTGCAACTATGTGAACCTCTTGCATTCTTGCTAAATCTCTCCATTGAAAACGGGGTTTTTCCTGATTGTTTAAAGCTGGCTAGAATTATACCAATTTACAAAAGAAACGATCCCAACGATTATACAAATTACAGGGGAATTAGTCTTCTGTCAAGCGTTTCGAAGGTTTTTGAATTGCATGTGAAAAATCAACTGGCTAGCTTCTGCCTTTCAAATGAGATAATATCGGATGATCAACATGGTTTCATCAAATGTAAGAGCACTGAAACTGCTTTGGATAGTTTTACTGGAGAAGTTGTAGGCTTACTGGATAGGGGTCTTCATGTTTGTGGTTTGTTCATAGACTTTAGTCGTGCTTTTGACTATGTTAACCATGATTTATTGCTGTACAAGCTTTCCAAATATGGAGTGCGGGGTATCCCCTTGAGTCTCTTTCAATCTTACCTATGTGGTAGATCACAGTTAGTAGAAGTCCGAGGCACTAAAAGTAAGCCCAGTAAAATGGTGATGGGCGTACCTCAAGGGTCCATTTTAGGTCCATTATTATTCATATTGTATGCCAATGACTTAATTCATCGTATATCAAACTTCTTACCTTCTAGTAAAACGATTACGTACGCTGATGATACTAATATACTTGTCTCTTCTACAGATCCCTCAGCTTTGATGGACTCTGTGCAATCTGTATATAACCAAATACTCATATGGGCTGATAAAAACCAACTGTTATTAAATTTTAGCAAGACAGCATTAATGAAGTTTTCACTCAGGGGCCATGATAGTAGTTTTGAGATACTTGGAGGTACTGATAAATGTGTCAGAAATGTTGAAATGGTTAAAATGCTGGGCATTGTTTTCGATTATAGACTGTCTTGGGAGCCTCATGTCAGCAGCTTATGTGAGAGGCTGCGAAAGGGTTGCTATGCCCTCAGATTCATGTCTAGTCACTGTGGTAAACATATTCTTCTCACTCTATATTATGCAAATCTCCATTGTCACCTTCGATATGCTATTGTGAACTGGGGTAACAGCTCTCATGTTGATAGAGTTTTTATGATACAAAAGTATGCTGTAAGAATCATTGCAGGTTTGAATTGGCGTGAATCATGCAGAGAAGCATTTAAAAATTTTAAGATATTAACTCTTGCTGGAGTGTACATATATGAGCTGTGCATCTTTGTTTATAAGAACAGGGCTGCATTTTTGAGCTGTAAAAGTCCACATTCTTATCCTACAAGGGACAGGGAAGCATTAGTTCCTTCGCAGCATAGAACAACAATGTTTCAGAAGAGCTTTCAATACATGGGGTGTAAATTGTTTAATAAACTTGATATTACACTTCGAAATGCTGCCAATCTTAAAGTGTTTAAAAGGGGCCTAAAGAAAATGTTAATCGAGCAGGTCTATTATTCTGTCAATGAGTTTTTATTGTAATGTGTGTCTTGTAGGTATACTTGTCTTTGTCTTGACCTTTTCTTGGTTACTGTACTGTATTTGCATTTTAACTTAAGAAATAAAGTATTATTATTATTATTATTATTATTATTTAGTATTGGTGATATTATATTAGGTATTAGGCTAGCATGCAATCACTTGTTTTTACTGCCATATCTATCCTCTATGTCTCCTTATTCATCTCTTTTCACTACTGATACCAGGTGCGGTTTAATACCGTCAAAAAAGTGTTTTGTCTCGTATTTTATTGTAGAGGCGCCTGTTCTCGAGTCTCGAGCTAGGTACCCTGATAAAATAGAACTCAGTGATATACGGGGCACGATCTATTTAATAGCATTTACCACTGGTATAAAACATTTACCACTTGTATAAAATTACCAGAAATCACCCGTATAAAATTCAAAGGTTTTTATGCTGCTCCAAGTAACTTCATTTATACCAAACTTATTTTATGAAAATCTAAATATTAGATAGGGAACACAAAGACAATTTATGAAACAAAATATATTAATACACGTTGCGACTATAGTATATATTTTGAAAGGGATGTTTTGTAACCTAGTCAATTAGATTACCATAAATTTCATACATTTTGAAGTGCCCCGTAGATATCAGAAATTTAGTCTTTTTATTTTCATTTTTATACTGAGGATTGGTAAACTTATTTGCAGTTATGTCAGTTGAGGTAATGAGTGTTTTATCTAGTCATTATGCCTATTAAGAACTTCTATTCATGCCGTACGATAATTCTGAATTTTGAGCCATATTATTTTGGTATTGCTTGCAAGAGTTTTGTCTTTTAATTGAATCATTTTATGCTACAAACTTGAGTAATATTGATTTACATTTTATGCCAATTTGTTGTACAGAGTAATCAATTAATTTTGTGCTATTTGGGAAATATTTTGCAATTTTTGTACTTTTGATCTGAATATTGTCATTTTATTGCCATAGTTTGTGTGTTCGTGCCATTTTTGACATATTGTTTTGACTGTTTTGTACCTTAAATTAAGTTCAATTGTTTAACAGTGTATCTTTTTTTAAACGTTTGGATTGTGTTACATGAAAAGAGTTCATATTTCGGATATCTTGAGTGGCGTTGTGCGAATTCATAGATTTTTACAATAATTATTCATTATTTAATTATTGCACATGTTTTTAAACTTCCTCTGTATTTTATTAACGTAATGTACTGTTCCGTAATTAATCTTAATATACATATTTCAAACTACCCTGTGTCTCCGTCATACACCCTTAGGCCCACACTAAAAGAAGATCTTGTAGACCACCCTGTATAATACCGCTCGCCAATTAACATCTCACAGGGTAGGATACTACATTGTGTAATTATCAAAACGCCAGAAAAGTTCGCTACGATTATTAGTATTCTTGGAAAAACTTGCGCTAAAATCATGTTGTTTATACATTCCATCCGCCCACAAAAGCGTCTAAAGAACACCTGCAAATCATGGAATCGAGGCGATAACAAAGAACTAAGCTGATATAAAAGGGAGTTACTCCCAAACAGAACCAGTCGTCGTCGACCACCACCTGTAGGGCGAAGTTCTGCCCGAGAAACCAGCGAGCGTCCGATGCCGAGCCAGCCATGAGAAGAAGCCGTAGAAGATCACGAGTTGCAGGGCAAAGTACTGCCCGAGACGTCATCTAGAGTCTGCCGCCTTGCCTGCCATAGATTCAGCACCAGAACCGGCCTTAGTACAGTAGGTATGCTGCCCGTTGAACTGACCAAAAAGTAAGCGATTGAGTTTTGTTTTGTTGGGTTTTGTCGACTGAGTTGCCTTTCTATTTCTAGTTAATTCGTTTATTTGATTTTATTTTATTTAGAATGCTATACTAAAATCGAGCAATCCGTACGCCTGGCGTAAATAGAACCACGTGTTCAATGACGATCCGCGATTGGTCGGTAGGCTATAAAGTTTCATCCCAGTCGGCAACAGGGACGTACTCGATCGCAAAAGTGTAGTTACGCGGTTTTACCTTGTTGTTTTCAGCTATTTAGACACTGCCACAAATAATTTTATCGATGTTTTGAACCATTTTAATTAAGCCAATAATTCTTTTCCCAAATAATTTGATGTAGACCTTTGTAAAACTAAAATTAAATAAAGGTCGTGCCTCAGTGCGGCCCTGGCGAATATTTCAACTCACGTGCTTTTGTTTACGCCAGGCGTAAGAGTTGCTCGATTTTACTATAGTAGTGTTTAATTGAGGTATCAAAAGGATGGTTATATTTTTTATATTTTAAAACAGTGTCGTTACTGTTCTGAATATTTTAAGCTAAGATTTTGGGTATTTTTAAATGCGGGTTTGTGCCAATTTCGAATCATTTTAGTAAGTCACGTATTTTTATTCTCATTTGTGTAATCAGGCTAACTGCCTTGTGTGCCAATAATTTTGGTATTATTTCTTGGGATAATTTGAGCTAAATTCACGTACTATTTCCGCAGGTTTTGTTATCAGTTTTTGTTATAAAGTTACTATTGTTCGCCACCTAGGTTTGAACCCAGTAACTAAAATTTACAGATAATTATTTTGCGCTAAATTCTTTATTGTCGATTCTTTTCTGTTATATTTATTTAGCACCATTTTTAATTATTTCAATTATTGTTCACGTTTGTGCATCCTCAATTCATTTTACTGTGTAATTCGTCCCCTGTATATTTTATATGCCATAGGCGTATCATTTACTTTTTAAATATATGTATTAAAATTACCCTGTTGTTTCCGGTAATCCTTAGACCCACACATAAAAATAAATTAACTTATGGACCACCTTTAAACGTACCGCTCGACCAACTAACATCTAAAACACCATAATTTTATTATTTTACTTTAAAAAGTCCAGCTTATTTTAATTAATTTACTTATATAATAACAACAAACATGCTATTAAAGTAAGATGTTCCAACTCATAACAGTAGTTTATGATAAAAGTTGAGTTTTTCGTACGACTGGGGAGATTGTTTTCCAAACGATAGCAGAATTCTTCGAGTGTGTGTCTACTACAAATGCGTTTATTTTTTGGTGAAAATTTATACTTCCTATAGCATCTTCGAACTCATTCCTTCCACATTTGTGGATCCCTTCGGGAATCTAAAAAACGTCATATGTTCACCATGTTCCTTTGCCTTGCAGACAGCTTCATAACAAATCATTCCTCCGGGCTTCTAAAATAGTAAAATTTATAATTAGGTATTTACATATTTACAATCCTTGGCTTTACAGGTTTATGTACATAATCAAAAATGTAAAAGACGTGCTCATATTCAGTACCTAGTCAGATGTACCGAACTATAGTTTGAATATAGTTCGGTGGTTAGATGTAGGAATCCACCTTTAGAACCATTTTTTGCATCAAAAAAATATAGTAAAGTATTCTCGAAGCCTGGGCCATCCCAACAAACACTGATAAATGGGCCATTTGTAAAAATGTATTGGGTAACCATCACTGCATCATTGGAACGATGATGGAAACCATCATTGGCCCGGGTCCGTAATGTCCCGGTGGCCGGCTGCGTTCCATCAGTCACTTTTCCAGCATGGATGGCCAGTGCAAATTTAGTTATGGTCCACCATAGGAATACCAATAGAGGTTGTGTGTTATAATTATAGTGGACCATTAAAGGTCTTTTACACTTCAAACATTGCTGGTCATTTAATTTGTACACATCAAATGGTATATTTTCGGGTTTCCGACTTACCTATACGGTGATTTTTAAATCAAAGGCAAATAATAATAAACAATTGATATATTGAAAACAAGAACAAAAATGCAAAATTCTAAAAAAACTTAAAATAAATCACTATAAAAATTAAAGACAAGAACAAAAATTCAAAATTGTAATAAAACACCAGATGTTTACCTGAAAAGGAAAGAACATAAATTATTATTGAAATTATCAAATACCCACATTAATTTTTTATTTTAACTAGAATTTTTTAACTATTAACTTTAAAAACCGACAAATATTTTGGATGTTTCATTAAGAATAAAATTACGTTGGGATCAGTGTGAGACTCAATCTCATAACTTCGATTTAACCTGCAGGTACCTATCAGGTATGCATAGCCCCCAGGTTCATGTATTAAATTTCCTTATCTTTCACCTATTTACCATAACACAATGCACTAATCCATAATCCACATCTATAAGTCGCTTCCTCACAACATGCAGATATAGTAGGTATGGCTTACATTTTGACCACATTTTGATGCACTATGGGCCGAACGAACTCGGCGTGCACGCACACACGGCAACACACGACCACAATATGGCGCCAGCGACGCCGGCCTCAAGGCAGTAAAATCGATGAACGGTGACACAGCGCAAGCGCGGTAAAGTCATCAGGTTTTGCCATTCATGGTAATTTAAATAAAAAGTACAGGTAATAATGAGGACTTTTGCCTATAGTGGACCGCAAGTAGCACATCATTCATATATTTGCACATCCCTTGCTGATGGTTGCATGGCAAAGAACCATTATTGGCCCATTGGTGTTTTCTTAGTATTCCAACACTTTACCTGAAATGGGCCATTGAAGGCTAACCAATCCCATCACAAATCCATCAATTACAGCAATGGCCCATTAAAAATCCAGAAGTTGAGTGTTTGTTGGGATATAACCTTCATAGCAGTGCCCTTGAGCATCAGTTGGAATCTGACTACCGTAAGGTACGGTATCGCGCGACTTGTTAATTTGTACGTGATTTTGGGTGTTTTTCGTGTAATATTGCAAGGTAAGAAATAGTGAATGCTTTGAGAATGGTTATTTATTTTTTGCATACATGTTATGCATAAGATAACTGCACTTTTTAAGCAACATGTGATGTAGTTAGAATAGTAAATTGGTCGTTTTTGTAGATTTTCGGCCATCTTGTTTGCATTATTTGCTTTGGGGGCAAAGTGAAAACCACGTATTCGGGGCAAAGTAAAATATATTTCACTTTGCCCCTTTCTTAGAATCTCCGGGCTAAAGTGTTTTTTTTTTCATTTTCAGTCCGATACTGGTAAATATGGTCAGAAATTACAAAACAAATTCAAAACAATATGAGTGGTGCGAAGAAAGCATGATTAGTATGATTAGTGCTATAACAGTAGCCGTTAAACAAGAAAATATGAGCATTAATGAACTGTTGGAGTTTCGGTATCGACATTGTTTCGAAGATGCAAAAAGAATGGGGATGTTAACGTTATACATCTCGCTAAGAAGTAATTAGGAAGATTCCGTCCCATTTTTAATAAACAACTAGAATCAGATTTAAATAATCATGTTTTAAATATGGAGAAAAGGCTGTTTGGCCTTATACTATAACAGACTTGAGAATTTTAGCCTATCAATAGGTATACAGAAAAAATATGATCGACAACAACTTCTCCAAAACAGAAAAAATGGCGGGAGGAGACTGGGTTGAGGGCTTTTTGAAGCAAAACACACAAGTTTCAATAAGGATGCTGAAGTTTATATAATTTCATAATGTTAGTTTTTTCAAGAATTTATTTTGTGTTATCATTCTTCAATAAAAAGATTTCTCTTTTTTTCCAAAATCGTGTGAAATTTGACCATTTCTAACATTTTTCACTTTGCCCCATTATTTAACTTTGCCCCGTATAACTTCATCGATCGATTTCTACTCATGTAACTGTCAAAAATTAATTTAAAATACAGTTGGACTTTAATTAGTCTAAAATAGTGTGCAGAGACATTTTTCAATACAAATGGCAATAGAAAATTTACTTTTTCTGACCTTCATTATTGCTATATTGTCAACATAGAAGCATTATTGTTTTATACAAGAAATTGATTTTAATTTTGTCGTATATATGATTAATTTCATAACTGTACATTATCCATTATACACCAATTATTGTTAGTTGTTTCAATGAAAAAACAACTATTTCATTTTGCCCCAATAACAATTTCAATTTGCCCTTACCGGGGCAAAGTGAAATAAATATCAAGTTTTTAAAAAGATATATATAATATGTATGATCGAAAAAATAAAATGTTTAATTCTGTGCTGCTGCTGAGATACACAATATATTAACGTTGGTAACGCACTGCAAAAAATTGACAAATATACAAAGATATATTTTTTAATAATTAATCGTATCTTAGCTACATATGTCCTATGTCACTTTGCCCCTACTTCCTACTGAGGATGCTTTTCTATTTAGGTATGTTTTTATGAAATGTACATTCACACCTTTCTAATAAGCAGTAAACTTCTATATAATGGCTTACCTTTGAACTTTTTATCTTTGAAGATTTCTGACGAATCCAGTAAAACCAAACTAAAAATTAATCTATATAAATATTGTCACCGTATCTTTTCACTTCACTCTAAGGTGAAATAATACCCCCCAAAGGCAATAAAGCAAAAATATTCAAAAGTAATTCATAGGACTACACAATAAAAAACAAACGGGAGCAGCTGGGAATTATATACCAGATGACGCGCAACATGGCGGCGATTTTGACCTTGAGATTTAAAGAGGCAACCTCCTAATCAATAACCTAAGGGCAGCCCTCTATATACATATGTATTAACAGAGCATATAAAACAACCAGCAGTATCAACTTACTCTTGAGAAATCATCCGCAAATTCAATGACCTTGAGCCATATTGGTGGAATAGAAGTCAGAGGTGTAGTCGGGAAAATCAATTCAGAAATACAGAGTAGTATTAGTAAAGTATACAGTGTGTGGTAAGCACAAGCAGCTTTTACTCCTTCCTGGGATCCTTTATTTAAAGATACTAGCAAAAAGCATAATTTACAAAAGGCACACTCCACGGCACTGTAATATCTCTCATACAGCCAAAAAAGAACTTCCCAATCGCCCCGACACAGCATCAATTTAACAGAATCTATTCCCACATGGCGGCTGCGCGAACAGGTGCGCAGAATTTTCCCGCCATGGGTACGAATTCTGCTGGTTGTTTTATATGGGCTGGTATTAATCTTTGTGGTTGTCAACGTCAACCACAGATATCGTATCGACCGAATAGCTATTCTGTGGTATCGATATCTTTGTTGTCAACACAGATAAGCCAGGTTAGGGGACTATTTGTCTTTTTTTCCATTGATTTGATTTTGATCTCATATTTATTTACTAACGATGGCAAGGCTAATTAAGGATATAGAATTGTCTGACAACATTCCAAATCGCATACTAACTGAAAAACACATAGAATTTATAAAAGAGTATGGTCAAGATGAAAATAACTATGATTATGGAATGACTGACTACCTTCGAATTTCTGGAATGTATTGGGGCCTCACAGCCCTGGAATTAATGAATACTCTACCTGCTCAGTCTAAGGATGAAGTAGTTCAATATATTAAAAGTTGCCAAGATTCCGAGACAGGAGGAATAAGTGCTTGCATTGACCATGATCCTCACATATTGCATACGTTGAGTGCAGTGCAGATTTTGTGTATTTATGACCGTTTGGATGCTATTGACATTGAAGGAGTTGTCAAATACATTGCGGAGCTTCAGCAAGCTGACGGAAGTTTTACCGGTTAGAAATTTTTGCAGTTTCTTTTAAAAGGATCATTATTAATGTACATTTTTAGGAGATAAATGGGGTGAAGTAGATACAAGATTCTCATTTTGTGCTGTTGCTACATTGTCTTTATTGAAACAAATGGATTCAATTGATATAAACAAAGCTGTGGAATTTGTTGCTTCATGTAAAAATTTTGATGGTGGCTTTGGTTCTAGACCTCTTTCAGAAAGCCATGCTGGATTAATATACTGCTGCTTAGGATTCCTTTCAATCACTAACAGGTAAATTTGGGAAACGACGAAGGTCCATTTCAAAATATCTTTATGGAAGTGGCTATTTATACGTCCGGCGGATACAAACGTCAGTATACGTCTTGCGCTCTCATTGGTCGATTGAGTCACGTGACACATAACCTTACTTCTACGGTCCAATGGATTATGAATCGGCTTGTTTACTAAGTCGATTGGATGATGTCCGAGATTATTCAGACCCTTGTCTCATTTTATATTGCGTATGCCCCACTTTTTCCGCGATGGGCGCTGCGGAATGAAAAATGAAGTGGTAATTATTTACAATGATGTAACTCACCCCCGATTTTCTTGAAATTTTGGCTACCCCCCAACATTCGGCACGGCGGGTTACAACGTCGAACGTCGCATCGGGCGAAAATACGGGGTACCTACTAGAGTTGGGATGGTCAATTGACAGGGTCAATTGACCAGTCAATTTGACCAATTTTGACCACAAAGTATTTGACCGGTTTTGACCGGTCAAAACATCCAATATTCGGCGCGATACATATTTTTGCCGCTTGGGCGCGTCCCGTTCGTCGCGTCTTTGCGGGAATCCCCGATCGATTTACGTTGTTCGTCGGGGATTTACACGCGGACTAACGTGATATTATTTTATCTACCACTGTGGTTAGAGGTTGGAAGCTGGTGGGCGCTTTGTAACAGAAAATAAACTTCACAATGAGCAAACCCAGCTGAAATTTGGAATTGTTTTTCGGAAATACGTGAAGAAAAAAAAGTCAAGGGCAAATGTAATTATTGTGGAGAGATCTACGTTACACACCCAGATAGGATGAAAAAACATATTTTGAAAAAATGCAAAAAGGTTCCTGATGCAGTAAAGAAACAATATGTAAGTAACGAAAATAGTAGTAGTAAAATTTTGCAGAAATAAAATAGGGTTAGGTTTCTTTATTATTTTTTTCTTCATTACATCTTGTATACCTGTATACCTACATTCTATAATTAACCTTTTTTGGGAAAGTGAAGTATGAACTTTTTCACTGTTTTCAGATTGACGTTTCCAAAAAAGTAAAACGGTCTGATTCGAATGATTCCTCCATTCAAGACGAAGATGAAATTATATTTCAAGGAGAAGTAATGGAAATGAAAAGAAAACAACCCCGTTTAGAAACCCAAGAGAATAAAAATCTCAACGATGGCCCATCTGGATCCAACATAAGTAAGAGTTCAAAAATTCAAAAAATAACACCTTTTTTTGACCGATTAGACGATTCTGAGAATTTAGAATTACAACATCTATTTTGTGAAGCTGTTTACACGTCAAATTGTGCACTTTCGATGTTTGAGTCTAATAAATGGAAATCTTTTTTTGCAAAATTACGCCCAACTTTTAAAATTCCTGACAGAAAAACTATCTCCACTTCTCAACTTGATAAGTTTTATAACAAAATAAAAATGGAAGTTAAGAATCATCTTGATAATAATGAGGAAAACTTAACTCTAATGAGTGACGGTTGGACCAACATAAGAAACGAAGGTATAATAAATTATATGGTTCATACAAAAAATGGAGATTTTTTTTTTGATTTTTCGCAACCTAAGGCAACTCGACATACTGGTCAATACATTTCTAGTGAAATTGCCAAAATTATTAGAGAAATCGGTGAAAATAAAATAACTGCTCTTGTAACTGATAATGCTTCAAATATGCAGGCAGCTTGGCAGGAATTAAAAAATATTTTTCCGAATCTACAAACATATGGATGTGTTTCACACATATTAAATTTGTTGCTTAAAGATATTGAGTCATTTAAAACATTATCTGATCATGTCGGAGTTTGTAAAGAGATTGTAAAATTTTTTAAATTGAAACATATACCTAATGCGATACTGCGAGAAAAACAAGACAATATGGGCAATAATATTTGTTCACTTAAATTACCAGTAGCTACCAGGTGGGGTAGTACAGTAACATGTATGGAGAGCATTGAAATCAATAAACAGGCACTTCGGGAATGTTTAGTCCATCCCGAAGTAGAGAATATGTCGACAAACCGCGTAAAAAATTCGATCCTAAACGACGTGTTCTGGGATAAAAATAAAAAATTTCTAGATCTATTGAAACCAGTTGTTCGTTTGATTACTTTCATGGAAAATACACAGGCGACTTTATCAGATGTTCGTCATAAATTATATTTGTTAAAAGAGCACTTCAATACAGCTATTTCCACAAGTCCGTTTTTAAAACAAGAAGAAAAGGAAACGTCAATAAATGTGTTAAATAGAATAAAAATGGCTTGTACTGACACACATAATGCAGCATATCTACTGGATCCTAGATATAAAGGAGAAAACCTAATGTCAGATGAGTTGCAAGCAGCTACCACTTTAATAGTAAAATTATGTTCGCCTGAGACAACTGATGTTTCTGTAATTGGAGAGATAAGCAATTTTAGAACATCGTCAAATAATTTTAACAACCATATAATATGGACTGCTGTAAAAGGAGTCACATCTGTTTGTAAACGGTCAGCAGACATTACACCCGCAACTTGGTGGAAGAGCTGGCTGGATAAGGATAAATCATTGCTACAAAAGGTTGCTATAAAGTTGCTCAGCATGCCAGCTTCTGCAGCTTCATGCGAGAGGAATTGGTCAGCATGGGGAATAGTTCATAGCAAGTTAAGGAATAGGCTAACAACTACACGTTCTGCGAAACTAGTATATGTCAAATATAATTTACAACTGATGGAAAAACAAAAAAAAAACTCTAACCTTAACATTGAGGCTGAAACTACTAGCGAGAGTAGCGAGATTGATCAGAGTGACGGCGAGATCGACAGTTCAGACGATTCTAAATCAATATGTAGTGACGATTTACCACTTGTAACTTTACTTTAGTTCCATAAATAATAGAATAATGTTAATAATGTATAAGTAGGTAACTCTTTCGTTTTTTTTCTCATTATTTTTTTGTTATTGAAGTGTTTTATTCTTTATTTAAATTTAACATATAGAAATTTGTTTTCTTTTTTGTAGTTTTAAATAAAAATTCATATTTTAGCCTTTGTTTCATTACTTTTATTACATTAATATCAAAATAATTAAAAGAAAAAAAATGGTCAATTGACGTCAATTGACCGGTCAGTTGTCTGGTCAATTGACCAAAAATATTTTGACCGGTCAATTCCACAACCCTAGTACCTACCCAGCCAAAATTTCAAGAAAATCGGGGGTGGGTTACACCATTGGAAATTATTACCACACCACTTCTTTTTTCATACGGCAGCGCGCATCGCTGCCGACTGCCACAATATGGTGCGAATGCCCCCTTCTTTTTTTATACGGCAGCGTCTATCCCCCAAAAAGGAGCAGTGCATACGCTCCTTATTGCAAAGATGCTTGAGACAAATGCACTTCTGACATATCTAAATATTAGTTTACTTCGGCTTCCGACGTGTACAGAGTTAAATGCACGTTCAAAGAAGTCACGTGACTCAGCCCGCCAATGAGAGCGCAAGACGTATACTGACGTTTGTATCCGTCGGACGTATAAATAGCCACTTCCTATCTCTATATAGGTATAAAATTTTGGAAGTGGCTATTTATACGTCCGACGGATACAAACGTCAGTATACATCTTGCGCTCTCCTTGGCGGGCTGAGTCACGAAGTAAACTAATCGTCGGAAGTGCATTTTTCTCAAGCATCTTTGCAATAAGGAGCGTATGCACTGCTCCTTTTTTGGGGGATAGACGCTGCCGTATGAAAAAAGAAGGGGGCATTTGCACCATATTGTGGCAGTCGGCAGCGATGCGCGCTGCCGTATGAAAAAAGAAGTGGTAATAATTTCCAATGGTGTAACCCACCCCCGATTTTCTTGAAATTTTAGCTAGGTAGGTACCCCGTATTTTCGCCCGATGCGACGTGCGGTGTTGTAACCCACCCCCGATTTTCGCTTTGCGCATAATGTCAGGGGGTAGCCAAAATTTCAAGAAAATCGGGGGTGGGTTACATCATTGTAAATAATTAGGTACCACTTCATTTTTCATTCCGCAGCGCCCATCGTGGAAAAAGTAGGGCATACGCAATATAAAATGAGACAAGATAGGTCTGAATAATCTCGGACTTCATCCAATCGACTTACTAAACAAGCCGATTCATAAATAATCCATCGGACGGTAGAAGATATGCTCTGGTAGAAGTAAGGTTATGTGTCACGTGACTCAATCGACCAATGAGAGCGCAAGACGTATACTGACGTTTGTATCCGTCGGACGTATAAATAGCCATTTCCTAAACTTTTTTATTGGTTTATTTATTATTCATTTAAGGTTTGTTCGTGCAGCGACTATCTTTATATTTAAGTTTTTGCTTTATTTTTTACTTTAAAGAAATAAAGTACGCGTTCACACAGACCTATTAATGCATATTTGATGCAAGCGCAGTTGAAGTCCATCTAGGAATATTATTCGACGGTTGGCAGCCTTCGTGACATGCATGGGATGTGTCTATTTTGGATTTTCACCCTATTTTTTTTTAATTAAAATTGACCATTTTCAAACATGTGACTTTGACAGGTCGGCCATTTTGATTGGAGGACAACAACACTTTTAAATACATGTGAAATCAATAGTTTGCATAGTTCTAAGATAAATTAAAGCCTTATTAGGAACTTTAAAGGCAGTGGCTATTTATATGTCTGACGTATATAAAAGTCGGTAGGTATACGTCTTGTGCTCTCATTGGCGAGTTGAGTCACGTGATTTCTTTGGACGTACATTTAACTCCGTACACGTCCAAAGTAAACTTATTTAGATACGTCGGAAGCCGTCGGAAGTGCATTTTTCTCAAGCATCTTTGCCCTCCTTTTTTGGGGGATAGGCGCTGCCGTATGAAAAAAGAAGCATTCACACCATATTGTGGCAGTCGGCAGTGATGCGCGCTGCCTTACGAAAAAAGAAGTGGTAATCATATTTGCAATGGTGTAACCCACCCCCGATTCGCTTGAAATTTTGGCTAGGTACCCCCTATTTTCGCCCGATGTTCGGCGTTGTAACCCACCCCCGATTTTCTTGAAATTTTAGCTACCTCCGACATTCGGCGCGGCGAAGCGAATCGGGGGTGGGTTACACCATTGAAAATAATTACCACTTCATTTTTCATACCGCAGCGCCCATCGCCGAAAAAGGAGGGCATACACAATATAAAATATGAGACAAGATAGGTCTGAATAATCTCGGACACCATCCAATCGACTTAGTAAACAAGCCGATTCATCATCCATTGGACAGAAGAAATAAGGTTATGTGTCACGGGACTCAATCCACCAATGAGAGCGCAAGACTTTTATATACGTCGGACATATAAATAGCCACTTCCAACTTTAAAACCTAAGAGGATTCACATTCCTATAGAAAAATAATCAATTTACCGGTAGGTGCTATTAAGGGCCTTCAAAAGTTTAGGGATTTGATAATATTATAGAGAATCAAAAATTTTAGTGTGTTGCATTTGTTTAAGACTAGTGCAGTTTTTCATGTTTTCTACTCTGTAAAATGGAAAGTACCAACTATTACAAGTCTCTTCGTGAAGATGTTAAGTCCAGGTATGAAGGCAAATCGAAAGTTGTATGACGGTATCGATTCATAGGAGCTTAAAGCGATGGATTTTGACAACTTCGACCTGGTGAATTATCTGATCCTCATTCACAGTTTTTAGTGCTTAAGAGCTTACAATCTTATGAATTTTACGAATCTGGATTAGGTAGTGCCTCGGGTAGGGCAGAATGTTGGTGTGAAACAAGTAAACCCGAATGCTTATGTTGTCGTTGGAAGGGTACGATTGCCATTAAATTTATAATAAATAATGCCATTAGTAATTCTACTTTTTAATTTATATTGTTGGAAATATTGCAGTGAGGTAATAACATGGACAAGATACCTTTATAATATTGCTTTACTATTTTAAACAAATTAATAGCACCTCAACCTTAGGAGGGCCAGTGAAGTAACTTGTTTTCGCTTGTTTTATTAAACTGGACTTCCAGGATGTTCTGCCGTAGTCGATGTCGGTTGTTACTAAACATTTCGCTGGTCATCGCAGCTATCGTCTTCAGTGGTTTCTTGCTATATGCTTGATCGAAGCTGACGACCATATAAATTTTCACTTATGTTACACCGTCAAGTTGTTTTAGCTGTAATAAAAAAAGTTCATTTTGTTAAAAAAAACTGGAGAATGCTAGTTTCCCACTTCCCCTAAGCTGTACATGTACTTACCTCTTCTTACGTTCATTTGCGTTTGATCGATCTTTCGTGTCTTTTTAACCCGAGTGTCAGTGCTTTCTCAAGGGTTCTGATGACACAATTTTGGTTATTAGGAATCCAATTAATTACCTTTATCTGCTAAATTTGCTGGTGCACCAAAAAACTATCACTTTAAGTAATTTTCTCAATTTATCATATTATGAAACTTTTACCACCTATAAAATGTCTGGAACAAATTCGTCCATATTTTAACTGGCTTTCACTCAGGGAAACTCATTTTAAACCTCTAATCCACATTTCAGGCTATTCATATAGAAAATAATGAAAATAACAGGATTTTACGCCAATTTCTCGTGTTTGTCCTCCGCCGATTTGTGAAGTCATATTAAAATGGCCAATGATATCCAAAAACTACATAACCTACATAAGTAAATATTCTGCGACCACAGATCTCTATTTTTGTGTCTGTGACCCACAACATGTATTGAAACTAGGGAATTTTTGGATCGCTTTATATTTGATTTTTGGGCCTTCTTCCAGTCTGTAGGAAATTGAGATTTACTGAGACATTCATTATAAATATGCGTTAGAAATGTTATTATCAGTGGGCAGCACAGTCTAACCATCTCTATTGTCACTGAATCTGACCCTGAAGCATTGGACCTTATCTGAGATATTGCCCACTGAACATCCGAATCAGTTATTCGAGTCCACTCGAATTCGTCATTGCAACATCTAGTATTGGAATATTGCTGTATTATATAATCCTTAACTTTAGGTGCAATAGTTCAGACAGTCTCTTCAAAGTATTGATTAATGTTTACTTTTTTGTTCTGTTTACAAATTCCAAATAAGCTGTTTTTTCATTTTGTACCGCAGACGTAAATGTATTGCTCATTTCTTTGCATGCCTGCCAGTCCTGGATATTTTTTGTTCTTTTGTATTTAGACATCAAGTAGTTCTGATAATTTTTCATCGCCCTCAACACATCCGTATACCATGGAGCCTTCGGTTTAGTTGCATGGGCCCTGCAAATTGGAGCATGAATCCCAAAAAGAGTAAGCACATTTTCTGTCAAGATCCTAACCTTCGAATCAATTCCGACAGTATTAAAAATAACATCCCAATTTAGGTTGTACAGGGTGTCTCAAACTCGATGTCCCAGGGTCGCTATTGGCTAATAAAAAACGCAAATGAAAATTTCACTTGGGGGTTTCAAATGAGACTACTTGGGCTTACTTTTGAGCCCAAAATTTTATTTTTGGAACTTTTGAAAATGCCTGTAATGACGTCACGAAATATATTTTTCCCAGAAACATACCTGTTTCTTTATACATTATGAAAGAGCGTGTTTTTCTGATAAACTTTCATTAAGAAACTTTTTCATGTCTCTCTTCGTTTAAAAGATACAAGCAGAAATATTTAAAAACACGCATAGTAGAGTAGAGTAGAGTTGTAAGGTATATTACCCCCTAGTTACATTCGACCCGCTTAATAGCGCTAGCTCAGTAAGTTGCAACAAATATGTAGTTATTAGCTGATGTAGTATTATTGTTTTATGGGTTACCTCTTAGATGACGGATTGTAAATCAAGGTATTCAATAAATGTAAGTCAAATGAAAAACATGTATAATTGAACCTGCCACATGGCGACCCTGCCAGGATGGTGAACTACCACCGTGCCCACTACAACACTGCCAACTACTACATAAGGATCCTGCAGACTTCAAGTGGGCACATCAAGTATTAATCAATAGAAATCAAGAACCGAGTGCCCCCAACATGGGAAAAAGTCAGTCAAGACATTTGGACCTAACCGAAAATGGAGTGGTTAACCAAAATTACATAAACCAGGAAGAAGAGTACAGCGTGACCAAGGATGTCAAGATTGTCTTATATATAATGCTCTTCATAATGTTGGTTCATCTGGTTATCAGATGAACCAAACTCTACCATAACAACGTAAGGAACCAATTGCGCCAGGAGTTAGCTGTCTCAATGGCCAATGTTCAGTCCGTCTAGAGCATAAGCACTAGCGTGATTCCTGCAACGCAGCTGTTGCAGTTAGAGATTTTCTTTACGGGCGCGGTGTACAGTGCTGTTCGTGAGTGAAGTATGGCGGAAAGCGTAGAGTGTTGTGAATAACAACGTTTGGAACACATAAAAAGAGAAGAATTGTAATAAGGATAGTTAGATTTTCTTATGTATTAATGCTACACATATTTTTTTGTGTCTTTGTCTCCTTTTTTTTTCTTCTTGCGACGTGAATTTTAAATAGTAGGTTAAAATTAGGGGAAATAAGTATATCTTAAGTATAGTATTGTATGAGGTTTAATTTGTTTAATTTCCTTAAAGTTTTTATGCCAACGGGCAACGAAAAGTTGAATTTAACGTTAGCTCGAATCAAACAAGATATTGTTAACCAATCTAAAAGAGCGATCAAGAAAAATACGCCTAAAACTGATTCAATAAGAGATGAGATAAGGGATAACTTGGTTACATTATTTAATGAATTAACAGGAACCTTAGTGTTATCGTGGAATTCTCTAGATAGCCTAGACAAGCAAATTTGTAAACAGCTCTTTCTTGTAAGTCGAGATAAGGTAATTAGATCATTCGAGGTATTATCAGTTCCTTATAAAGTACCAACTTCGTGTTTAGATGCCATAAATTCTTTAATATTACAGGAGGACTTTAACGAATACGAGGACAAAGAAAGTAAGTCAAGCATTATGGCCATGTCAGTTGTAGATTTTTTTAATTTAGCCAGGAAATTGGTTACGACTCAATTCGATGGTACCCCA
The DNA here is from genome assembly GCA_963920635.1 of Pseudeuparius sepicola. Taxonomy (NCBI): domain Eukaryota; kingdom Metazoa; phylum Arthropoda; class Insecta; order Coleoptera; family Anthribidae; genus Pseudeuparius; species Pseudeuparius sepicola. Next base: position 90,648,409 of record OY987299.1, read on the forward strand.
GATAATCTAACATCGTTTATAGACTCTCTACAACTGCTACAAAATAATTCAGCTGATCACGCAGCAAACTCTGTAGCATTTGTAAAAACACGCTTAACGGGGAAAGCTCGGGATCTAATTACAAATGAGAATTCTATTGCCGCTATAATAAACACATTAAGGCGAGGTATAAAAGGCGAAAGTTCACTTTCATTGTCAGCCAAGCTACTAAATTGCAAGCAAATTAATAAGGATACAATGGCTTATGCATCCGAAATTGAACTTATTGCGGAAAAACTTCAAAGAGCGTACATATCAGAGGGTGTCCCAAATGAAGTAGCCGAAAACTATACAATAAATGCGGCAGTAAAAGCCTTAAGCCACAACGCAAATTCGGAAAAAGCTCGAATTATAGTAGAAGCAGGTACCTTCAGTTCAGTTCAGAGCGTAGTTACAAAATTTGTAAATATAAGTTCAGAACCTTCAACATCTAATAGTATATTCTACTGTAGGCAGGACAGAGGTTTCAACAATGGGCTGCATGGATATACTCGTGGTAGGGGTTATCACAGTAACCACTTTAATCGCGGGCGAGGGCGCGGACAGCAGTTCCGAGGAAATTTTCGCCGGGGAAATTATCGCAATAACAGTTACTCCAATAATAATAATTCTAATAGTAGGCGCTATCCAAGAAATGTGCGATTTTGCGAAACTTCTGAAAACTCGTCGGGAAACTCATCGAGCCCCCAACCGGCTCGATTGGGGGAAATGTAAAAAATCTATTCACTAAATGTAGCACTTTCGAATTTTGTAGTTCTTCAAACAGAAATGACAACCAGAAAAAGTATTCTTTTGATAGACAATGGAGCAGATATTTCGATTTTCAAGCGAACATAAGTAAATACAAATCAGACCGTAGATATTTCTAACGTTATTAAAATTAAAGGCATCACTGAGGGACTTACTAGTTCGCTGGGTACTACAAAAACAAATATTTTGATTCATGGACATAAAATAAATAAACTTTTTCACGTAGTTAATGAAGATTTTCCGATACCCGGAGATGGTATTCTAGGGAGAGATTTCTTAGTAAAATATAAGGCTACCACAGATTACTTAACTTGGACGTTAACTATAAGATCTAAAGCTAAAAATCATACTATACCTGTTGCTAGTAGCCCCGAGGAAAATGTCATATGCATCCCTCCTAGATGCGAAGTAATTAGACAAATAGAGTGCTTAAAGAAACACACACAAGATTTCTTAGTACTAAATAAAGAACTACAACCAGGTGTTTTTCTAGGTAGAGCGATAGTTTCAAGCAAAAACCCATTAGTTAAAATAATCAATACAACATTATTCGAAAATGTGACACTAACAATTACAAACCTTGACACAGTTGAACTTAATCAGTTCGATATCTACAATATTGAAATAGAATCTCAGGATCGTAATTCGCAACTATTAAATCAACTGAATGGCGACATTCCGATACAAGTAAAAGGAGATGTATTACAGTTGTGTAAAGAATTCTCTGATATTTTTGCCTTAAAATCTGACAAAGTAACTGCATATAATTTTTATACTCAGAAATTAAAATTATGTGACAACAACCCCGTTTATAGGAAAAATTACAGAACGCCAATGGCTCAAAAAGAAGAAATAAATAATCAAGTAAAAATTGCTATCTGATGATATTATAGAACCGTCAGTCGCGGACTATAATAGCCCAGTGTTATTAGTGCCAAAAAAGTCTACCAACGGCCAAAAGGCCTGGAGGCTTGTTGTCGATTTTAGGCAATTAAATAAGATGCTTATTGCTGACAAATTTCCTCTTCCACGAATAGATGACATCTTAGATCAACTAGGAAGAGCTAAATGGGTTTCTGTAATTGATCTCATATCAGGATTTCATCAAATAGAATTGGACGAATGCTCTCGAAATATAACATCTTTTAGCGTCAACGCGGGATCATTTTGATTCAATCGATTACCTTTCGGTCTATCAGTAAGTTCCAACAGCTTCCAACGCATGATGTCTATGGCGTTTGCAGGCATAACACCTGAAAAAGCATTTTTATACATGGACGATTTAATCGTAATTGGATGTTCAGAAAAACACCACTTAAATAATTTACGAAAAGTTTTTGAAACATGCCGAAAGTACAATCTAAAATTAAATCCTGGGAAATGTAATTTCTTTAGAAAAGAGGTAACGTCATAAAATAACAGACAAAGGCATTTTACCAGACGACTCCAAATACGATATCATCAACAGATACCCGACACCACAAACATCGGACGAGGTCAGACAATTTGTCGCATTCTGCAATTTCTATCGTAGGTTCATTCCACACTTTGCTTCGGTTACTCAACCTTTAAATAGATTAGTCAGGAAAAATTCTGTTTTTATTTGGTCAAAGGAATGTCAACAGTCTTTTGAAATTTTAAAAGAGACTTAAAAAGCCCAAGAATTCTACCACTGACGCCCACCTCTCAAAATGCTTTCGATATTGTTTGCATTGACACGATAGGACCATTTCAAAAATCAAATCAAGTGTGAGCTATCTAAATACGTGGTTATTGCTCCAGTACCCAATAAAGAAGCGACCACAGTGGCTAAAGCAATCTTCGAAAATTTTATTCTCATATACGGTCCCATGAAGGAAGTAAGAACTGATACGGGCACGGAATACAGGAATGAGCTTTTTACAAATCTTGCGAGATTGTTAAATATAAAACATAAATTGTCTACACCATATCATAGCCAAACGATAGGAGGGTGCGAGCGGAACCATCGCGTTCTTAACGAATTTTTACGTATATACACTAACGAAGTACACTCAGACTGGGATAACTGGTTGAGATACTTTGCTTTTTGTTATAACACTACCCCCAGCACGTATCACAATTATACACCTTTCGAACTCGTTTTTGCAAAACAAGCGAATCTTCCTGAAATAATGAATGAGTCACGGGTAGACCCCCTGTACAATACTGATGCTTATCATCAGGAAGTCCGATATAGATTGCAGTTAGCACAAAAAAGGGCTAGACAATTTCTCGATAAAGCAAAAGGTGAGCGCAAAGTTAAACTCGATAGTAAAGCGAAAGAAATGAAACTTAATCCAGGTGATTTGGTACTAATAACTAACGAAGATCGCCACAAACTAGATTCGTGGTTTGACGGTCCATTTTCCGTTATCTCAGACCAAGGTCCTAATTGTGTCATCAGAGATAATAAAGGAAAGCAGTCCCTTATACATAAAAACCGCATAAGGAAATACATTAAGTAATAGGATATAGACAATAGTAGTCAGGCCTGTCGACATTAGGTACAATGCTTAGTTTTAGCTAGTATTAATACATTGCTCATAAATCGTAATTATAAATGCAAGAACATAAACCTTTTGTATAACTTATCTTATAAAAAAAAATGTCCTTTACAAGTGGCCATAGTAAAGGCCATTTTTCTCGAAAAGGGAGGTGTAAGGTATATTACCCCCTAGTTACATTCGACCCTCTTAATAGCGCTAGCTCAGTAAGTTGCAACAAATATGTAGTTATTAGCTGATGTAGTATTATTGTGTTATGGGTTACCTATTAGATGACGGATTGTAAATCAAGGTATTCAATAAATGTAAGTCAAATGGAAAACATGTATCATTGAACCTGCTACAGAGTAGAGCTTTATTAACCAAAATACAGACAGTCAGTCCACATGGCAAGTCACATAAAAAAATACATTTAAAAGGTTTTGTAACACTAATAGTATACACAAAAACTGTTTTGAAATCCATCACAAGAATAAAAATCAAGGTAAAAAATCATTAACACTATAAAAACAATTTTGTATTAGGTATTCGCGAACACTACTTTTGAATTTTGCATAAATTGTAATGTTCTTTAGGTCAGAGGGCTGGACCATCAGATTGGCCCGGGCCACGGCTTCCAACCAGCCACTCTGTACCTAGGCCTTGCCTGCGGCGTATTGGCGTATTTAAAGAAAAGTCCAAAGTCCCCCCCCCCCCAATGTATGGGCTATCGATTTAGGGACAAATATTTACATAAACATTTTATTATTTATTAATCAAATAATTATAACTTTCTACTAAAAACGCCTATCTTTGGTATGACCAAGACGTTCGTACAATGTTAGAAATTAAAGTGAGATAAAATATAGGTATAGCAATATAGCAGAAATATAAGGAGAATAATATGTGTAATAATAAAAATGCAGTTATTTTACTTTTTACGTTTAAATAAAGCAAGATATACCTAACTAAACAAGGGTAAGTAAAAATATAGGTACATACCTAGGAGAAAACAAAATACAAAATCATTTACATAGTTTACAAGTTTTGCAAAATTATTGTAAGTTTTGGATTTGATTTATTTTGTCTCTGGGTTGTTAATTCCCTATTCGCAAATTTAAGTGTGCAGTAAATATGAACTCGCGTATACACTGTGTCCCGGATAAGAATGAACAGCATGGGGATATTGCAAACGTTGAGTGATACGGCAACAGTTAAATGACACAAACAGATTTCTAATATCTTTTTTCGTTTTTGAGTTATTTTGAAAAAAGGAAAATTTTGCGTTTTCGATTTTATTTTTTTCTGAAGTTGTTATCACAGATAGAAAAAAAAAAAGAAAAAACACTTTCTTATGACACTTTTTAACGGGCTTTAAGATGGCGTTTTTAGATTTGTTCTACAACGTTTCGTTTTTGAGAAACCATCTTCAACTTTATTTTTTTAAATACGGACCTGGATTTTTTTTCAGATTTTGAAAGCACTTTTCATTGTAAATACCATGATGTATGACACGAAATATTTCTAAATGTTTTGAGACAATTATACTGAAAATTCCTTATTTTCCATTCATGTTTTTCTATTGCGGCACTGTATTTAATAATAAGAAGTCTAAATATTAATTGATATTGACAACAATTTAACTTACAGTTTATTTTGACTTCGAAAACTTAATATTTTTAAATACGGCCCTGTCTGGTAAGTGTTTTCCTCTGTTGTTGTACAGCAAACAGTGTCGCATTGCGTTTTGGAGTAAATTCTTCGCTTTTTCTAATTGTGAGAAGAAAGCTTTAAGCCAACAAAACCAATAACTTTTGCCATTTATTAATAATTATTGCAACAATACATTCGTTCGGCCTCTACACTATTTCTGTGACACAAGATATAACATACTGACATGTAAAATTTGTCGTCATTTGAAAAAGCACCCTCCATTTCTAATGATACAAATTGTTAACTAAATGATACAGTGAGAGTTGACAAATGACAAGGGGTTGGTTTGGTTGTTTCAAAGCCTTCTAGGTGGAGGATTTTTATTAATTTTTTATTATCGTATGTGACTGTTATTAGTTAACGGCCACGAAGGTGCTGCAGCGGCCCGCGGTCGCGACCGTATGTCTAAAAACGTTGCGACCAATTACCCTCCCCTACTGCCACCTGTGACCGAACCCCAACCAAAGGATATCGGGATATCTCCATATTTCTATAATTTATTACATGACTTGCGGCCCCCATCAGCACAACACGCGGCGGCCCTTCGGGTGCTCGCCCGATCACCCGGCCTCCTAGTCCGGCTCTGGTTATAGAGTTTGACACAATTGTAGTGAGGGGATCTCTTGAAAGAAGGCAGAGCGAATTTTGGCATTGAGAGAAGTTCAGATCTAGTCGAATACTTATGTTGAGCCTGTTGGCACGAGAAGTCTTTAATATTTACTTTTACAAAAGTTACACATTAAATATATCGGAAAAAATCAAGTTAGCCGTGATTTAATTTGGCCTCTATGGAAAATATTCGGATATTTAACGGTGAAGCAATTACTTGTTATAAAAATATAATACTATGAAATATGGAGGTAATAAATTTTTTCTACAAGCGTATAAAGTGTATACTTTTCCACACGCTTGTAGAAAAAATAGTGTTCCTAACTCTTGCGGAAAGTGTCTTTTCCACACTCGATTTCTTGGCTGAACTCCGCTACGCGTCGTTCAGTCAACTGCAATCGCGTGCGGAAAAGTGCCACTTTCCGCACTTGTTAGGAAATATACTATATTTTAAATTTTATAAATAAAAAACAAACAAAAGCATTGCAAGTAACTATTAATAATAAATGAATAAATAACAATTTTAACTACAAATTATTTTTTATGTGCCCCCCATCTTCTAAGAAACACATTTCATATCGTCGCCGAACTTCTCTTTGGGTGGCTCTTCTTAAAATTTCCGTGGAAATGTCTTGGCATGCAATTATATTTTTTCCTTCAAATGGTCAATATTTTGTGAAGGGGTCTTATTAACATTATTTTTGAGAAGTCCCCATAAACACAAATCTAAAGGGGTCAGGTCTGGAGATTTCCTTGGCCATTTTATTGGACCATTAATCCCTATCCATCTATCCCCATATATTTCTTCTAAATAATCGCGGACAATACGTGCTGCGTGAGGTGGAGCTCCATCATGTTGAAACCACATTGATCGCCTTAATTGAAGAGGCACATCTTCAAGAAGAATTGAAAGTTCATCTCGAAAAAAACTCAGATATCTTTCGCTATTTAAAATTCCTTCATAAAAATAAGGTCCAATTAGATGGCGACCAATGATGCCACACCAGACATTTATACCAAAATTACCTTGATTCCTTATAGGATTGACAAAATGAGGGTTTTCTGTTGGCCAATAATGTTCATTTCTTCTGTTCGGCATACCATTGCTCACAAAACGGCTTTCGTCTGTCCAAAGAATGTGATTAAAAATGTGCCTGTCAACAGTTTCTGTTATTGTTATAATTTGGGAAATAAAATTCACTCACTTCTCTCTATTCAGATCCCCTAATTGTTCTAAATAGTGTAACTTGTAGTCGTGATATTTACTATTCTTCATAATTCTTAGAACTGAGGACTTATCAAAATTTAATTCTCTGCTAGCTTGCCTAATTGAATGTCTGGGATTGTCTTCAAAATATTGCAATACCTGGGCTGTTGCATCATCACTGCGAGTTCTTTTTCGAATTGGTTTATCTTTTCGATTACAAAATGCACTTTGATTTTCGTGAAGAGTTTTTTCCAGTCTTATAATTTTTTTGTGATCAGGAATTCGACGGTCTGGATATCTTTCTTGATAAATTTTGCACGGCTTTTCTTGTATTTTTTTTGGGCTTCCCTGTAAATTAAAATCATATCAACTTTTTCATCGTGTGTAGTCATTTTGATTGAAATAAACGATTAAAAATGATTAAAACCAAGACTAAATATTTCAAAATTGACAAGTTGTTTCACAAACTGCTTTAGTATAATCAAACTGTCTGTTGTTTTCCATGGAGACCAAATTAAATCACGGCTAACTTGATTTTTTCCGATATATTTAATAAGCGTGTTTTTACATATTTCTGCTTGTATCTTTTAAAGGAAGAGAGACATGAAAAAAGTTTCTTAATGAAAGTTTATCAGAAAAACACGCTCTTTCATAATTTAAAAAGAAACAGGTATGTTTCTCGGAAAAATATATTTCGTGACGTCATTACAGGCAATTTCAAAAGTTCAAAAAATAAAATTTTGGGCTCAAAAGTAAGCCCAAGCAGTCTCATTTGAAACCCCAAGTGAAATTTTCATTTGCATTTTTTATTAGCCAAAAGCGACCATGGGGCATTCAGTTTGAGACACCCTGTACATGTCAGAGTTAAAGTTTTCTTTATTGAATTTTGGTGGAAATACCACAGATTTTTAGAGATATTTTACCCACGAAAGCACATGCTTTGAGAATTTCATTTTTCTTATCAGTAGAGTTTAAGGGTTTTTGTGGCTATGTGAGGGACTCGTTGGACGTCATTCTTCTCCATATCCACATTAATGTGCCTAAATAATTTAGATCTCATTAGTAGCTGGTTTTTCCTCCTCACGTGACACCGGGCGGTGAAGCATATGTTATTTTTTATTTCATCGGCTTCTCACAAAGAAAGTGCAGATTTTAGCTTCTGCACTTTATCTCGAGACACCTCAGTTAACATCATAAAACGGTCATTATCCCTTTGACCATAAAATGCTTCAAATTTCATACAGGGTCGGATTACCTGCTACCATAATTCATATATAGTAGAATGTCTACTTATTTTAAAATGAAAATAAATAAATAATATCTCAATAGGTATATGCACCCAGTAAAATATTATACCTGTGTAGACAAAAGGCCAAAGGGGTCTTATCAGGTAATTGATTTATTTCAGAAAGGTCAACAGTATAAATGCGAATATCTATATACTATTGGAAACAAGGCAAATGGAGCAACAATAAAAAAGGGGTTGCCAGCTCCTAAGCAGTTCCTTCTCATTATTATATAAATTCGATGCCAAATTAAAGCTTGCATTTTTCTCTACAAGATAGGGTGAGGTAGCCTACTACAGTGTGGGCCCAATAATCGGCAGCCGGCATTTTGGGAGGTGGCCCTCTGCTGCAGCCAGCGTCCAAGAGAAGGACAGAACACGCTATGTGCAGTAAACGAGGTGATTCAGTCATGATGTAAAAAATTTTAACCACAGGTGGGAAAAATAGCTAATACGAATCTGAAATTTAAAAAAATCAATAGTCAACCAGAAAATCAAAAATATTTTTTCAGATGTGAAATTACTTCATTTTTCAATGTCAATCAACAGTAATTAGTGGGTGAGTGTAGGTTATAGGGAGTTCTTAGTTTCCCACAAAGGATGTACATTGTTTGTGGAGACTGCAGTAGCAGAGAAAACACAAAACTAAGCACATAATGTGCACATATGTACCAAAACTAAAACACTTTACAAGTTCATGGCATCGCGGAATGATCTGCATGCCAATGTCCACACACCTGGACCATTGATTGACTCAAGATATTGACAAGGACAAGACTGAGTCGCCACAGTTGCTAGGAGCGCCACAGTTCGTATTGTTCTCTCCTACCACATGCTACTCCCACCACCCGACCATTGCTTTTGTTTTTGGAATAGTTATTCAACCACATTTATATCACGTCAACGAAAGTCAAGTGGCTATAAATTCACTTTCACTAAGTAAGGCTAAAATGAATTGTGACTTTTTTAACAATACCTTGAACTAATTTTACTGATATGAATTATCTGCGGTTAAATAACTTTACAAAAACAATACTTCTACTATACGAGATGAATGGGGCCATCTATATGGGCATGCGTGAACTTGCCTTCCCATATAAGTAATCTAGTAATCTGTAATAATTGAATTACCAGCGCATCTGGTAAGCTAAGTCTACTTGGCAGCCAACGCCGCCAGTGCCCAGTGGCCGGCCAGTCAGTAATCTATAAAATCATGTCATAATAACCACTGTCAGGCTGTGTTGTTGCTTAGAAAAACAATAAAAAAATGAAAACATGCCAAATATGGATCACATTAGGCATCATTATGCATTGCCGGTAGCAATATTCAATAATGCAAATGAGAGGTAGGTATTTCTTATTTCTTCACCTTCCGCAAAAAATGATTGAAATGTGACAACATTGCTCTCCAGTGCCAACCTTGACAGTTTTCATTGAAGCAGAAGTGTCGAGTTACTCTGGTACTAAGGTTAATTTGCCCCAAATTTAAAACTCCGAGAAAAAACATTTCTTTCACATTTTACTTTTTAGTAGACTTCCCCCACTGTGTGGTTAATTTTTTTACATCGTCACTGAGGTGCCTTGTATACAAACAGTATATACAGGGTGATTTTCTCTGAATGCGAAATCGCAATTAAAAAAAATTGCTGAATTTTTTGTTTTTGTTTATTACACTATCACTAAAATTCATTGTTGAATTTATTGGGACTTCTTGGTTTCCCTCAGCCACTCCATTGTTTGGAGACGAGGTACTTGACCTGACAACCGTGACCAGGTGGATCCCTTACTCCAATTTAATAAAGTAACCAAACAAAAACACCATCACTCACACGAATTTATAACAGTTGTTCGAATATGCTGCCATTATTCTCGATGCACAATTTCACATGGTTAATAGCCGACCGATGGATGCATGGGAATAGCCTTGGCTTGTTGCGGATTTGTTCAGCAGTTGCATTGTCGATTCGCGCATGTAGCTGTTGCAGGTCTTGAGGCTCTGTTTCATATACGATTGCCTTAATATAGCCCCAAATACAAAAATCCAATGATCTGGGGATCGAGATGGCCATCGCACTGGGCTTCCCCTTCCAATCCATCGATTAGGACACTGAAGTGTGTTTTATGTGGACACTGTGCATCTAAAAATTCTCGCATAGGCGATTTTGTAGTATCTGGTGCCATCTGTTGGAAAGGCAAGTTAGTTGTCGTGTTGTAAAGCGCTCTGTAAATATTCAGTTTTGAACATAAACAAGGTGAGTTTTTTTCGATGACCACTACTTATAGGGACTAGCAGAACTAGAACAATGGTTAAATGGGGAAAGAATTGCGGTTTTGAATGCTCAATCTAGTGCCCTTTTTGGATTTAAAAAAAAAAAGTTCATGGCTCACTAGATATATTGAAAAGAGTGATTTTTTCTATTTTATCAGATCTCTGTAGCTCCGTTATTTCTGATTATACAGAAAAACTGTAGGGACAAAAATTGTAAATAATTTTGGGCTTGATAAGATAATCTAATCAAATTTTTTTTATGTTGTTTGTGATTTTTGAGATAATTAAATAAACTTGTGTTTTTTTAAAGGTAAATCATAGTTGTCTGTGGCCTTATAAAGTCGGCCATTTTTTTAGCTTTCCAAAAATATAATACTCCGCATAGTTATTATATAAAAAAAAGAGCTATGGCTATATTTCTGTTTTTTTTTTAATTTTCACAGTCAGCCATGGAATATTTTCATAATTACATTCTATTTTATAATTAGATATACTTCAAACTTTCTATTTTCTTTTTTGCTGGTAACAAAATTTAACAAAATAAAACAAAAATTAAAAAACTCAAATTCAAATTATTATTATTTTAAAAGGTGTTCAAACAATCCACCATTATTATTTATGCAAATATTGCATCTTTTTAAAACTGAATTTGTCGCCTTTCATAGAGAGCGTCTGTCAATACGGGCAGTTGCTTCTAAAACAGCTGCTCTTAATTCAACAATTGTCTCGTACTTTATTTTGTACTGTTCCCCGTTCCGCACAAAAAGAAATTCAAAACAGACAAATTGAGGGTTCGGGGCGGCCAAGAAATAGATCTATTTCTCCCTATCCAACTATTTGGATAGAGCTGATCTAGGTAATTTCTTACGGGCAAATAATTATGTGGTGGAGCTCCATCATGATAAGTTTTGTTTTATTTTGTTACATTTTGTAACCAGCTAAAAATGAAATATTTGAAAGTTTGAAGTGTCTTATTATAAAATCGAATGTAATTAAAAAAAAATTAGAAAATTAGCCATAGCTCTTTTATTTTTTATAATAACTATGCCGAGTATTATATCTTTGGAAAGCTCAAAATGGCCGATTTGATAAGGCTACACCCAACTATGGTTTACATAAAAAAAACATAAGTTTGTCTTATCACAAAAATCACAAACAACATACAGAAATTCGTAAATAACTATTTTCCAGGGCGCGAAGCATGAATTCGAAAAGAGTTTAGTTAGCACACCTCTATTTTTCAAATATACTGATCTAAAATTTTCGAAGGGAGACACGCATCACGAACAGCACCCTGGGATTTTCTTAAATTCTTAGTAACTTTTGATTAGGCTGGCAATGAAAACTTGTTCTGTATGTTTGGTTGTCTGTATTTGCTCGGCTAACTAAGATTTGAATTTTAAACAATAATAATTGAAGGTAGGTATTTTTATGGTTTACTTTGGCTACTACCTCCCTGATAATGGAGGTTTTTTTGTATACCTGTGTTATTATGAAATTTAGCATGTTTTTTTTAGGTAATTGTAATTTTGGTAAAATTTTTTTACTTCGCAGACTTTGTACTCAAAATTTTTTTAATTAAATTTTTGGCTGCATTCACGCTTGTCGGAGTTGGCAACAGCGCTCTCCTTGACTGGTTGCATTCAACTAGGAGTATTGAGTGACTTTAATGCTAAGGTTTATTTGCCCCATGTTTTCAACTTCGACTACAATTTTTTTCACTTTTTCCATTTTAGTGGGCCTGCCTCACTGTCTGGTTAAAATTGTTTACATCCTGACTGAAACACCCAGTATAAAAAGGTTTAAAATATTAAAATTTTTGTAAAAAATTTTTGTAAAACAATTTGGTAGATAGGTGAGATGGACCCACTCTGTAATTTATTGTCTTCATTATTTTTAGATTAGATATTGTGGATTGTGACACACTTGCATGGTGGTTATGTGAGCGACAACTGCCATCAGGTGGTTTGAATGGAAGGCCAGAAAAATTACCAGATGTATGTTACTCGTGGTGGGTCCTATCTTCTTTGGCAATACTTAAGAGACTTCATTGGATTGATGCAGGTGCCTTAAAGACATTTATTTTGGCTTGCCAGGATACAGAAACAGGTAATTGAAAGTATAATTTTATTTTTCAATTTGTCCCTCCTGGTCTCCGAATACTGTCCACTTCAATCTTTCGGATTGCTGGAATTTGAGAAGTGTGAGTTACATTCATGGGCCAAATGATACCCTCTGTTGTAAGTATAGGGCTAAAAATCTACCTTCACCATATTCTTCAAGATAATGAACGGTTGCCCATAATGCCATACTTTATCATTATTAAATAAAACAAATCCCAAGTATTTTTATTGACTACGTTTTGTACAAGTGATCCAATAGGTTTGTTTCAACTGATCAAAAACCCCTATAATGTATGGTTGGCACAAGTGACTGCTACACTATCAGACTTCTAGAAAATACTGTTATTTATTTGCTTTTCTTCTAAACAACACATACCTACCTATTCCATTGAAATGAATTATTTTAGTAAATCTACATAAAATCATTGCTGTGTTTACTGTCTACATGCATTTTCATTGTTAACTTGAAATTCATAAAATTTTGTGCAAAATTTATGTAGTTCTCTCCCAAACTCGCTATAGTTCAATATTTTAAGAAAACCCTTGCCTACATTCACAACAAAAGGTAGCTTATAAACAAACGCCATTATTTAAAAAAAAAAATACCCAACAAAAATTTTCCTCCGGCGAATCTGGCCGATTAGGTGCTTGCCACAAATGGCCATAACGGCAAATTAGTGGCAATCTATACCGGGCCAATACAAATAGGTCACATTGGCTAGCAGTCGGCCACCATCACTTGCCCCATACAACAACATACTGATATTATACTGGCCCAATGTATGGTGGCCTTTACAGTGTTGGCCAGGGATATAGTAAAATTGCTTATTAACCCTTTCGGGACTGCGGCCGCCTGAGGGTCTGTGCCCAGTGGACCACAGCAGGAAGCGCATGCGTGTATGTACGGTTCCGGTCCTTAATTGCAAAACAGTCATTACATAACAACAGATGTTTTCACAATATAAGTCATTTTTTGCATGCACCCACATGCAAATCAGCTTGTGTTCGAATTTATTGATGTATTTAAGTACACAAATAAGTTTTTTTTTTACGAGTAGGACCACCCAACTAGATACCATTACTAGAAAATCAGCCAATGACATTAATTGGGGGCATGACCAATGTAAAGTAGGCGGTCCAATGTATCCGTAGTCAACGCGTGTCCGTCCGGTTCCAGTCCTTTCTCATGCCTCCCTGCTTGCGTTTATAGTCGGTTCCGGTCCCACTGACTCAACTTTTATATGCGTGTTCGTCCGGGTCTGGTCCCGAAAGGGTTAAGTATTATACTAGTGCTGGCCCGTAAAACATACATTACTAACGGCCAGCGATATTAATATAGCAGTGCTACTGAACCTTTTAAGGGGGGACAACTTGCGCGACTTCACCATGTTATTAGTTGATTTTAATGCCAATATTCCTTTTTTTAAAGTAATTCACGAGAAAGTTTCTTGTTGTCATTGGGCACCTAGTCATTACAAGAAATTAGTTCGGTAATCGATAGTTTTCGACAAAAATTGACAAAACAAGGTTTGCATTTGAATGTAGTTTTAAGAATTTTTCTGAAAACTATTGATTACCGAATTAATTTCTTGTAGTGACTAGGTGCCCAATGACCACAAAAAACTTTTTTGTTAATTACTTAAAAAAAAGGACAATAGCAAAATCCACAAATATCATTTTGGTGAAGTCGCCCAAGTTGTCTTAACCACAATAACATAGCCATGCACCTTGGGTAAACAAATAAAAATCACTAAGTATACCTAGTACTTATGGGAGCATAAGATAACCGGATGGCTGTCAAGTCATCAAACCTTGGTGACGAAAAAAAATTTCATGTAGGTATTTAAATTATTACAACAGTGACTAATGATGGAACGAAAGTTTATCGCGACTTTAAGTGGGATTGTTTATCATATCTTAAATATTTTACTAAACAGATTAATACGTACTTAAAAAATTAATATATTTTCATTTAATTTATTAAAAATAGTACCTTTAGGTACCTTTCTATTTTTTCTGCAGCATTTAACCAATCTCTTGCTTGCCTGAGATTTTTTCTACCACCTCATTTTTTTGCTGCATTTTTCTTTTTAGATTTACTTAGGCAGCATTAAAAAACACTTTTATGTAGAAAAAGTTTTGCTGGAATAACTGTATTGACAGAAACACTTATTGTTAGATACATAGTGGACAACAAATTTAAAAAATGTAAAAGCGTCCAAAAGGAAACTATAGTTTTCACACATATTTGAAATTCTGAGGAAAAATAGGATTTATGTAAATAATATATTACAACACTCCACTTTCAAAATTGAAAATCACGAGTTTTTTACTTGCCAATATCTATACTACTTTTGTTTATGGAAACCCTAGTTAGCCAATGTGTAATAAAGGATATTATGTTATATTGATATTATGCTAATGTGGAATAAGGATATTACAGCAATGTTGAATGCAAGCAACAGATTGCCTCAAAAATTAAAGTGAGCCAGTCATTGCCTATTAATTTTCTTATATTAAAATATATCAAAAAATAGCTGGACAACATTATTTCTTTTCTGCAAAATCTGCCCCTGTATCTATTGTATTCATATACAGGGTGATTCAAAACTATGCGGCACCCTTTCAGGGGCGTAATTTACTCGTTAAAATAAGACGAAAAGTTCATATCAACATGGGTCCAAAAACGCTTCGTTACGAAGATACAGGGTGATTAAGCTTTCAAAAAATATTGATTTTTGTTTATACCTTCCAAACAAATAGGAATATTTAAACCAAACTTGGTACACAATAATACCATCATAGGGTGGCATAATAAATGCTAATATCAGGTCTCCAAAGTAACCAGGTATGGGTAATCAGTACCAATCAGAATCAACTTTCTAACATTCGGAAAATAAAAATTTTACCTACCACATTCAAATATTACAGGTCAACTGTACATTCAAAATGAAAAAAAAAATGCTAAATGGGCATTGGTGAAAACACTATTCGTTTTCTTGAAGTTGTGTTCAAATTTTGCCTCGTTCCGTTCCATTTTGCAAGAGAAACATTTTTGGTACATTGTTTATAGCGATTTTTTCTCACTTGAAATGGTACAGTTGATCTGTAACATTTGAAAGTAGTAGGTAAAAAATTTAATTTCTGAATGTTGGAATCAACAGGTGTTTTGGGGCACCGCTCAAAGGTTTGATTTGATGATGGACATGCAAGACCAAAAAGAGACCTCAAAAAAGTTACGATTAAAAGCATGATATAGGTGTAGGATATTTCATTTAAAATAATGCAGTATAACAGTGGCGAAGCCTCCATTTAGCCACTGTTACCGCTGGTAACACCTGATTCCAATTTCCAACACATCAACCTATAAAAATATCATTACGATTTTCAAAACCCAGCAAAATTAAAATTGCAAAGAATTTTTGAACAAAGGGTGCAAAGTGCAAACCAAAGAAATTAACAAAGTACATTCACCGTCACCAAATTGAAAAGTGGTTACGTCGCCACTCGACTCATGCCCGTGTATCCGCACACCATTGCAATTTTTCCTCCCGCTTAAAATTAATCCCAATTTGCCTGAATGTTACAAATCTCATTACTGGTTACGTTACATTCGACATGGGAGGAGCCGCCCGGTACGAGAAAATAATTAGGTTTTGCTCGCGTTTATGCGGCAAAATAATGCAGTTTATTTTTATTTCTTGATGACCCAAAAGGGATATATGTAATATTATCATCGATATTTTACGTCATAAAGTATATATTAAAAAATTGGGCTCTGGAACGCCGATTGTTTATTACTTTATACACAAATTTAGTTCAGCGTATCTCTTATAGGAGACGAACGATTCGCTTTTGTATGTGTATAACCTGCAATAGTTAACTGACGCTGCCGGGCCCTGAAGAACGGCAACCTCGCTTCTTGACTTCTAACACAGAGAAGGCCAGGATACTGACATAATCCAGTAAATTTAATTTCATTTATATGGGTATAAGGCGCGCGTACTTGGGCGCCACGAGGTGCCAGGAGACGTTGCGCCCTACCATCTGGTTACAGTGTGCCCTGCACTTGACAGGGCAAGATTCGAGTCCTTCGGCACGGCCAGACTGGATGAGGAGGATGAGTATAGTATCGGGATGGGGGAGCTACGGGTTTTCATCAAGAAGGCTGGTATGCGGACTGCCCTGTGATACTGACAACGGGTGCACAACGGGCCATTAAGGCCTGCATGCCGGGCCGTTCCGTGGGGGCCGCCCCTTGTCCAAGATAAGATAAGAAAGACGTGCGCAACTTTTGAGTTGCTACCAGAAATAAACTATTGCTCATAGAAAAAAGTTGTTCATACAAATATCATAGGAGATTTTGTAGTGAACAACTTTTGTCAAGAAAATTTTGCGCTGCCGTTATCAGAAAAAGATATTAGAGATGTGAAAAAATTGCAACCCCTTTTTTTCGATTATTTTCTTATAAATATATGCAAAATTGAAGAAAATGTCAAGGATACAAATTTGCAGAGCACCTTTTTTCCTTCAAAAATGGTGTCAGCTATTTTTTTGGTAAAATTAAAAATACATCTTGTATCGGCGCAAAATTAATTCACCCCTAAATTCAAGATGGCGGAAAACCTGCAAGGGGTTGATGGTCGAAAACTCGGATTTAAGCTTTCTATATGGTGTACTATCGATGGAGAAATTTTTTTTCTCACCCAATGAATTGCATTATTAAACCTTAAATTTACTGGACTAACAGTTAATCTTGTCAAATATATGTCAAATGGAGCTCAATGGCAATTAATCTATTGTAGGTCACTGTGGATCTTCCTTCTCCATTTTAAATGAAACTATAATAAATGAAGAATGTAGTATATCATAGTTTATATTTAAACAGTAGGTATATCGGAAGTGTGAAAAATTAGGTAAAAGTTTGGCTCCATTTTACATATTTAACAAGATGAGTTCTCTGTATACTGGTCTTTTCTGTGCTTCTAACAATAGGGATAATAATACAACGAGATTCGGTTAAAGGAAGTGTCAAAGTTCTTACAAGATATTTGTATTGATGTACGTCATGTACCAGTTAAGACGTTCCGTTCAATTGACTTGGTTATTTTTAAAATCTTGTGGTTCAAAACTAAACTTATGTAATATTGTTATACGGTACCACTTAGGCAAGAATTATTAGGATTTTTTATATCACTTGCACAGTTCAACCGGAAATGGTTCTTTATCCTAAAACTTCAGATTACCCATTATCTGGTAATGGTAAGGTAAATCATAGTAGGCAGATAGGCACTTGTCAAATATTGCGATGCCAATGGAACTAATAATTATTCTGAGAGGGGCGAGGTGGGTAATAATTTAGAATATCTCTGAAACGGTTAGAGATATTCAAAAAGTTTTTGCACAGCAATTTTATGTTCTATAATTCTCTGCTAATAAGATTTTATCTCTGAAACTTTAGATTTAATTGTTGTCTTGTTCAGAGGTATGGAAACGATAAGAAAATGTTTTGTTATTTTTTTAATTTTAAGTATTGATTTTATTCGTTATTTTTTATAAATTATGAAAGAGTTTTAAAATTATATCATCTATTGTGTACTATTACTAATTATAACATTTAATTATCATGTATTTGTTTTCAGTTTTCATATACAAAGGTATCCAATTCGGTATGCATCGTAGTGCAAGTAAAGGTGTTATCAGTAATTCTGTTATTATTGATTTTTGGTGTTATGCTTTCTAATGTCTCAAACTCTATCCGTCTCTTGTAAGTAAGATGATGTAAAACCCTTATATTATTGTCGGAGAGCTGAGGGACCAAAATGTAATAGTTTTAGAAAGCTGATATTTTAACATTAGGTCATATACAGGGAGCGGCAGAAAGTTGGACACAAAAATTTAGTATTTTTAAACTCAGGATGGTCGAAAAAAACACAAAAAAGTTAAATTTATTTTTTTTAACTAGGTGGCTGTGACTTTAAATCTGATATCCACCTGTGATTCCAATCAACTTTTGTAAGTAACTTTTTACCATATTTTAAAAAATAAGGGTACTTTACTCTTGAGTTATTTTGACATTTTTGAATCTACCTCGCATCCAAAAAGAGATGTTTAAATTTTAATATGTGCGTTTTGAGTTTGAAATGATGCTCCAACTTTTATCAAGAATAAAATTTTCTGAGAAATTAATAATAAAAAAGTTTTCCATTTGTGTCCAACTTTCTGCCGGTCACTGTATACATATTTTCAAAAAAAATTATTGGCTTAATTAAAGTGAGTCAAAACATCGATAAAATTATTTGTGGCAGCGTCTAAA
The DNA here is from genome assembly GCA_963920635.1 of Pseudeuparius sepicola. Lineage (NCBI taxonomy): Eukaryota > Metazoa > Arthropoda > Insecta > Coleoptera > Anthribidae > Pseudeuparius > Pseudeuparius sepicola. The sequence continues at coordinate 90,667,224 of OY987299.1, forward strand.
TACCTGAAAACAACAAGATAAAACCCCATAAATACGCTTTTGCGATCGAGTACATCCTTGTTGCCAGACGCGCTGATATTTTATGACCTATTGACCAATCGCCTTATTTCTCGGAACGACTTCGAACACGTGCTTTTATTTACGCCAGGCGTAAGAGCTACTTGATTTTAGTATAATTCCAATTTCCAACACATCAACCTATAAAAATGTCATTACGATTTTCAAAACCCAGCAAAATTAATATTGCCTGCGGCACTTGCTCTTTTTTGGTAACACTTTTTACGTCACGCGTTGCTATAATACAGGGTGAGTTTTTTTCTATGCCCACTATGGGGATCTCGGAAACTAGCAGAGCTAGAACAAAAGTTAAATGGGGAAAGAATTGCAGTTTTGAATGCTCAATCTAATGCCCCTTTTGGATTTTTAAAAAAGTTCGTGGCTCACTAGATATTTTGAAAAGAGTGATTTTTTGCTATTTCAGCAGATCTCTGTAGCTCCGTTACTTCTGATTATACAGAAAAACTGTAGAGACAGAAATTGTAGATAATGTTGGGCTTTTTAGCTGGTCACAGACGGGCGTAATTGTCTTAAACCATCAACGCGCATTCATATTCGTCGCGCATCAACGTAAACTCTGATTTATCCACACACCTTGATTGATGTTTTAACACATCAGTTCGCGGTAAACGACATACATGAACGCATATTCTTTGCAGAACGGCGGAGTTGCATTTAATTGCAGTGGCGGGCGCTATTTTTTTAAATTCTCTTCTGAATCCACCACGCAGTGTTAATTTCTTGTACAACTGTATTCTTGATCGCATCTGACTGTACAACTTTTAATTTTTTCAGCAAAATATATAGAATGCATTTTTTTAATTTTTGTCAAGGTAGGTACTCCTTTGACTTGGTTTTCCATAAACAAGGATAACCTCGATATAACTCAATAAATTCTCTTGATAGATCTCGAGTTAAATTTCTTGAGTCTGATTTGATTGTTATATTACTCTGTACCTAATAATAAAACTTCTAGTAATAAAACTTCTATGTAACAAAAAACTGTATGGTAAGTATTAACTACATTTATTATATCCGAGGAGAAAATATATTATTTATAGTGCGATAATAAACAAAATTTGAAGTGTTTATTGTAATAAATCCGGAATAATCAATAATTAATAAACTCGAGCTGACAGAAGGAATTTTAAAATAGTATATACCTACTTCACTGAAGAAAACCGCGGCAATGATGCGCGTTTGTTAACACACACAGTGAAACATCAACTTGCATTCATCAATGCACACACATGTTTTCAGCGAGACCAGGTTCAAAAGTGCGTCGTATTTTTTCAACGCGCATTCAACTACGTGGCGGTATTATCACCACAGATGGAGGTTGTTGAACGGGCGTCCATGAATGCGCGTTGATGTTTTAAGACAATTACGCCTGTCTGTGACCAGCTAATAAGATAATCTAATCCAATTTTTTATGTCGTTTGTGATGTTTGAGATATGACATAAACTTGTGTTTTTTTAAATGTAAATCATAGTTGGCTGTGGCTTTATAAAACCGGCCATTTTTTGAGCTTTCCAAAGATATAATACTCGGCATAGTTATTATAAAAAATAAAAGAGCTGATTTTTAAATTTTCACATAGTCAGCCATGGAATATTTTCATAATTACGTTCTATTTTATAATTAGACATACTTCCAACTTTCTAATATTTTGTGTCTAGCTGGTAACAAAATGTAACAAAATAAAACAAAAATTAAAAACTAAAATTCAAGTTATTATTATTTTAAAAGGTGTTCAAACAATCCACCATTATTATTTATGCAAATATTGCATCTTTTTAAAACTGAATTTGTCGCCTTTCTTAGAGAGCGCCTGTCAATACTGGCAATTGCTTCTAAAGCAGGTGCTCTTAATTCATCGATTGTCTCATACTTTATTTTGTACTGTTCCCCAAAACAAGAAATCCAAGACAAATCGGGGGGTCGGAGCGGCCAGGAAATGGCCGATTTGATAAGGCCACAGCCAACTATGATTTACATTTAAAAAAACACAAGTTTATGTCATATCTCACAAATCACATACAACATAAAAAATTGAATTAGATTATATTATTAAGCCCTAAATTATCTACAATTTTTGTCTCTACGGTTTTTCTGTATAATCAGAAATAATGGAACTACAGAGATCTGATAAAATAGCAAAAAATCACTCTTTTCAAAATAAACTTTTTTAAAAATCCAAAAGGGGCATTAGAGTGAGCATTCAAAAAAACTCACCCTGTCTAATATGTAAGTTGAAAATGTTTTTTCATAGCATTTTATACATTACCTATCCTTATAAAAACATCAGAAAATATTAAATTTTACTTACCTTCCAATCATACACAAGAGATCTACAAGTACAAAGGAGTATTCCTATAATAATCTGTGGCTGAAATCTGGAATGTAAACCTCCTCAAGAGGACGTTGGAATATACAAGACCCAACCACAAGTTACACAACAACAATGTCCGACCAATCATTATTTTGCCAGTGTCGAATCAACATAGGTGTCACATTGACTGCCACTATCAAATATTCTCTTGGCCAATACTGGATACTTGTGTCTCGAATACATAACGTTTGCCTTCAATTTGTTGGCATTAAACTTTCATAGGCCAACTATAATTCAGTGGCCAGTGTAATATTTCTTTTCGGCTAATATTAGGTTCCAATGGCCAACGCTTCGCCATTCTACCTACACCTTTATTCCAACGGCAATTGAAACTAACACAGATAATTTAAGAGGGAAGAGAGAGCCATCTAGAAGTGGATAGTGGGTTTAAAACAACATTTAGTAGTAAACGTAGTTCAATTGAAAAATTATTTGCTATGGTCTTTAATATAGTGTTGGTTCAGACTTAACATATAAGTGGCATTAAAGATTGCACTGCAAATTCTTTTTCCTTTCCTTATAACAAGCACTTACTTCCACACTATTTACTCTTTTGTAATCAATTTAGGTTTTGTAGTTCATTTAATTGTTTGATAATGCTTATACTATGTTTAAATGTATGATTCTGTTTTTTTAAGTGTCGACTCTTTTTGTTTTGGGAAGGCTATTTCAAATACATGCCTTAAATGTTCCCAGAACAGCTTTAACATACCATTTACATTATAGTTTCTATTACAATCATCATTAATAGGCTATCGCAGCTCTCCTTAAAATGTTTCTCAAATGCACAATAGTTAAATTCAGTATATTTACGCGCAAATTGTCCATACTCACTTTCAACTATTTTCAGTTCTGACCAGCACATGCCAATCAAGTTATGGTCTCTTATGTCACATGTCACATTCTATATTAAATGATTCCTGAGTAGTCGAAATTTTTCGCTATCTATGATGTAGTTTATGGTAGTACGACACCATTTATTCTTTTAAAAGTTCTTGTAGGAGTAATAATAAGCGATTTTAAGCAATAACATTTAAGTACATCAAAGAACGCATTTTTTTCGTACTTATCATGTGAATGTAAGGTCTCCACATAATATAATTTTCTATGTTTAAATTTGTTGCAAGTCTTAATATTTGTTTGAGAATTAATTTAAGAAATCATCATAGTTACCACTGGGCGACCTCAATAGCACTGCATTCAAAATAAAATTCCAGACAGATTTTCAATATTAATTATTTATTTCATTTTTATTCTTTTTCATTTAATTTTAAATGCTGACTGCAAGTTTTGGGGGAAGATGTTGTTGAATTATAAGTTGAAACATGGAACATTGTTTTTGAACTAGGATACATTCTGAATTGTTATTGGAACTGCTTATTGTTGAAATTGGGTCGGTACAGTGTCTTCAGCAAAATCTTCAATCTTTCCGAAAAACTGCATAGGTAACCCTGTTCTGCACCATCCTCAAAAAATATTTCCTGGTATCCCCGAACTAGGGATAATGCTGCAACTCTCACAATATTAATTTTTTGTCATGGGAAACGAAAATAAATGACTTTTTTTTACTACTAACCTGAGAAATCACCATTATTTGAGAAGTAATATTTCTCTACCTAGGTAAATAATGAAAAATTTTCTGTGACATTTAAAAATTAGTGTCATTTTATCAGCTTGACAATTGAACTCCCAGGCTACTTGATATTTTGAAGTATTTGAAAAAAGCGAGAAATGACTAAAACATGGCAATATTTCAATGTTAGTAGTAAAAAAATTCTATATACACTTCGGTTGAGAAGGTCATTATTTACCTCGCATATTATATCCTTCGGCGCTACGCGCCTCAGGATATAAAAATGCTTGGAAAATAATGGCTCACTTCTCAACCTAGGTGTATAATATACTATTTTTCCTGACTATACAGGGTGTAACTAAACTGATGGTCAAAAATGAAACCACGTATTCTTGGAGTCAAAATAAGGGCACTTCTTCATATATTTTTTTCTCCTACGGGCCATAGTTTTTAGAAGTTTGGAGAAAAATACACATATTTCTTAGTATTTCTAGAAGTATACGAGATATTTTATTCAAACTTGGCGTGTCGCATGAGCAGATGAGCCGTCAAACTTAAGGTTGACATGAAGCTTCTGAGGCTCCCAGTTGCGGAGATACCGCGTGTTAGTAAAATTAATTAGTTCAGAAAAATATGAATACCCTGTATAATCGCATTTTTTTAATTTGTTTTGAGTGGTGAATAGAATGGTTAACAAAAAGTATCTCTTAGTATTTTTTCATATTCGCAGCCATTTCTTAATTATTTTTAAAGAACGGCAACGCTGCAATGAACAATAGTCACTTTAAGAATAAATCTAGCAATCTGTGGATGTCAATTAAACTTTATTTAACAAAATACAAAACCAAAAACAATAATAAAAGAAACATATTGCTATTAGAAAATTAAATTATTAAATGTTCGAAATGACCGCCGTCTCTTTCAATACATGCAACTATGCGTTTCCGCATGTTTAATATTGCCATTCGCAAGTCCATAGCAAAAGTGCATATCAGTCAATTTTTCAAATAAAAATATAATTTTTCAAAATATTGATACTAAGGTGCAAAGTTGGCAGCCAAATGATTCAAATAATACCAAGTTTAATTGACATCCACAGATTGTTAGATTTATTCTTAAAATGACTTTTTTATTGCAGCATTGCCATTCTTTGAAAATAATTGAAAAACGGCTGAGAATATGAAAAAATACTAAGAGATACTTTTTGTTAACCATTGAATTTACCAATCAAAACAAATTTAAAAAAATGCGATTATACAGGGTATTCATATTTTTCTGAACCAATTAATTTTAATAACACCCTGTATCTCCGCAACTGGGGGCCTCACAAGCTTCATATTAACCTTAAATTTGACAACTCATCCGCTCATGTGACACGCCAAGTTTGAAGAAAATATCTCGTATACTTCTAGAGATACTAAGAAATATGTGTATTTTTCTCTAAATTTCTACGCTCTGTATAAAAAAAACTATGGCCCATAGGGGAAAAAAATATATGAAGAAGTGCCCTTATTTTGACTCCAAGAATACGTGGTTTCATTTTTGACCATCACTTTAGTTACACCCTGTATTTATTGTGAAAAATTAAGATTTATTGAGGTCAACTTATCACACTTGAAAACATCTGGATATCCAATATCAGCTGACTCAAATCTGCTCACATCTGTGAGCAAATTACCAAACTCGTCTATCGATACTTTTAATCTACTTTAGGTGAATTTGCCAAGAGTAACAACAACTGTCAAATAAACTTTAAGAATGAAAGTCAGGCAATTTTCCTACTTGCAAGAAATGAACATATATTATGCCCTGTGAAAGAATAGCAAATATACAATATAACATACAAATACACATTTAAACTATGTCTGCTATTTACATTTTTTTATTTCAAATTTATTATCTCGTTTGCATGCAATAACCTACTTATTAAATTCTTCATCTTTTGGAATGCCAACACATTTAATTGGTTCCTTATAATTAGCCTATTTGAATGCCATAAATCATGTGTATTGTAATATTTTTGTTATAGACATATTTAGTTTGAGCATATCTGAATAAAAAAAATAAATTGGGTATTATGAACGCAAAAAGAAAAATTTTTTCAGGTGGATTTGCAGATAGACCCGGAGATATGGCAGATCCATATCACACTTTATTTGGCATAGCAGCTATGTCACTTTTAGGCTACGAAAATGTGCAGAAAGTAAACCCAACATACTGTATGCCCCAGCATGTTATTGATCGACTGGGACTGAAACCACAAACAAAATATTAATGTTTTTTATATAATTGGGATACATGTGATTTTATGTATTGTTATTAAATATTTGTTATAGGTAACAACTACCCAGAACTCTGCATGTGGATGTGGCTGCATATTATGCAGAGGTTTATTTCCATCCTATCCTCTTAGTCTCAAATTAAAAAAAAACTATTGTTTTGTCCTAGAACCTATAAATTGTTTTTTGTTTCAAACATTTCTCTAGATTCAATACTAGCCCTAAAAATCCGGTCTCAGGCTTCAAGGCCTTAAACCGCAATAGAGGCTTTGGTCACTAACTTAACACTTCGCTCAACTGGCTACGAATGACAAGGAAATGTTATTAGTGGTACGCCATCCGGAACCAAAGAAATCATGTTAGTTAATTTTTTGTTCGAAATTTCCATTGTTAATGGGGGCTCGCTTATAACAACATTTTGCCAGTCAGTTAACTCCACATAATCTTGACAATCCAAATTTAATGTATTAACTTTAAATATTCTGACATCCTCGGTTTTGCCGTTGATCTTCTACATTTTAAAACCCTTCTTAAAGATAACTCTCGAATGTGTTTTCTATCATCCCTTAACATGGCTATCAAAAGGTTTTCTGGACGACCCAAATATCCGTTACGGGATCTATCACTTTTTTCAATTCTGCAGGGAGGTAACGAAATTTACTGATAATGCTAAATAAGTGCCTATCCATCCTTACAAGACCAATTGCATTAGATTTCAACCCAGCATACAGCATACACTTTAACTATGAATTTAGTTAGTACTTTAAGGTTTTGAGAGCGCTCTTTGATACCTTAGAACTATACAGAGTGTCCCGAAATTAGCCTGCAATAATTTACCAGCGTGTTCTGTGACCTAAAAACTGAAAAAAAGTTGCTATAAACATGGCCTCAAAAATGCCCCCTAATGGGGCTATAGCCCCCAAAAGGAGAAGTTTCACAAACGGGTTTCTATAAATATTTCCAGAACGAACAAAGATAAAATTCTGAAATATTGTATGTGATGTACCTGTGAGATTTGACATTTACCAAGGTAGCGATAGTTAGACATTCGTAATCATAGGCGTCCCAAATGGGGGGAAGAGGCTAAGGGGTTAAAAATACCCCAACATTTTTTTGTATACTTTTTTCCAGTTTTCTTGCGAAATTATGAAATTTGAAGGTATTCTATGAAGAAAAAGTGCTCTTGTTGAACTTTGAGAGCATGCACCGTTTTCGAGTAAACTCTTGAAATTTTTTTGCAGAGTTCCATGAAAATGCCTATTAGAAATTAGCCTGCCATAATTTACCAGAACTTTTTTTGATACAAAAAAAAAGAAAAAGTTCCTATAAATATGGCCTCACAAATGTCCCCTATGGGGACTATAGCCCTCGAAATGCCTCTTAGGGGGCATTTTGGAGACCATGTTTATAGGAACTGTTTAATTTTTTTTGGGTCGCAGAACATGCTGGTAAATTATGGCAGGGTATTTTCTAATACACATTTTCAAGGCCCTCTGCAAAAAATTTTAAAAACCATTTACTCGAAAACGGTGCACGCTACCAAAGTTTAACAAGAGCACCATTTTTTGTAGAATACCCTGAAATTTCATAATTTCACAAGAAATTTAAGGAAAAAGCACGTTTGGGGTATTTTTAACCCCTTAACCCCCCATTTGGGATGCCTGTGATTAAAATGTCTAACTATCGCTACCTCGGTAAATGTCACAGGTACATCACATACCAAATTTAAGAATTTTCTCCTTGCTCGTTCTGGAAATATTTAGAAAAAACTTTTTTTTTGGGTCACAGAACACACTGGTAAATTATGGCAGGCTAATTTCGGGACACCCTGTATTGGCTGTGGTAAGCCATCTAGCTTGGAACATTTTCTCTTAGAGCTAAATCGTCTTTTAAAATTCCAGTGGAGATTCATACATGTACTTAAAATCTTTTGTACTTACGGTTTTTACATTGTCAGGTAAGTATAATCTTCGTAACCCCATTATACAAATGGCTGAAAATTCTTGTTTATGCAGTGTTGTCTAATTTAAAATTAAAAAAAAATGTCAATTGCCCAAATTTGAAGGTGTTTTGGGCAGTCGAAGATATCGTTTTTGAGGGTTTGGATTTTTTTCAATTACTTTAGAGTACAATAGGTAGGTAGCCATTAAGCATAGAGGGTGTTTAAATTAATTTCAAGAAATTGAAAATTCGTTAAATTATATAATCATGTTTATTTCTGAATTTTTAAGGCGGTTTTGGCAGCCAAAGATAACGTTTTTGGGCGTTCCGATTTTTTTGACATACAATAGGTACCTATTAAGTATAAAGGGCAGTTAAATTTCAAGAAGTCGAAAAATCGTTCCCCTAAAAACCCTAAAGTTTCTCAAGAAATTTCTGGCTAAACACTTTTTCCTTGGGTTTGTCCCATTGAAAAATTTTGTAATTACCAACATATATTGATTATTAAATGAATATTGAAACATTGTTCTTAACAGGAACAGTTTTTGAGGTCTAAATGATAAAACTAAGGAAGGTAAGGAAGGAGATAAAACTAGTGAAGGAGGAAGTTTTGCGCTCACTCTTTTATTTTGTTAGATTTGTAATTTACTTCCGGAATGGATAAAACACTTGAAGCAATATAAAAGTGCACATAAAAATATGTTCCAGAACCTTTCGTTTGCGAAATACAGGGTGTTAAAATAACCAATGTCGCAGTTATGTAAAAATCACAGGAAAATCAATCTACAATAGAATAGTGTTACCTTATATTGGAAATGTCTTAAACAATAGTGTGTGTTACCTTATATTGGAAATGTCTTAATTTTTATATAATATTACACATAGAACCAAGAAAGTATTTGGGTATAAAGTAAATCTTGCATATAATTTAAGTTACTCGGTAAGTAAGAATAACATTTAAAATACAAAATCAATACATAAAATAAAAACAGGCAAACTAGACAAAATACTAAAATATAAATAACAATAAATGTATACATTAAAATATTTGTATCACCTAGGCAAATACATTGTTTAATTGCCACTGTGATCATTTTTGAACCTGCTTTATATTAAATCTTTAAAATATCTATTTGATAGAGGTTTCCCTTCAGCGGAGACGTGTAGGTTTCCATATTCGCCAAAGGAATACAAGCAGTGAATCCTGAGTCAATGAGTTCGCTAATGTCTTCTAGGTGGTCATTATGACAATTTTCCAAAATTTTTATTTTCCTGTGAGCATATTCTTCTGAATAAATTGTCACCTAAACAAATTTAAGGGTGAAGGTGTGTTACGAATTTCATGCAGTCGGTACATTATAGGCAGAGATAAAAGAAGTAGTGTAAGCTACAACAACCAAGAATATTGCCTGGTAGTAGCAATCCAAATATTTCTGTTTAAGATTTATTCAGTTTTACACACATCCAGCTGATATTTCACACCAGTAATTTTCTCGTCAGTCTTAAGATTTATTTTGAATTGTCGTGCCAACAAAAAAAAGTTGTTTGATACTCCTAACCACAGATTTTTTTTTACAAAAATAATGGAACTTTCCTAATCCCATTTTTCATTTAGAAACACAGGGTGTCAAAATTAAATGCAAAACATATATTTTATTAATATTATGTGATTCAAGACTCACTTGAAATTTTGTACGGATTTCTTTCTTATTCAAACACATTTTTTGTGTATTTTTAGCTAAAAAAATCGAAGAACAGAAAAAAAGGCAGAGGGGGTATTATTCCCTTTGACGCCCTCCTCAACTTTTTTGCTTGTGCCTAAGTATGATTTAAATACAGAAATAATTTTTTATATACACTCTTATTTTCCTTCATTTTTATTCTTGCTAAGTTTTGATTTAGAATCTGCAAGATTGCACTGATTTTTTTTATCGGAGCTTTGCTCTTGGCGTCCCTTCAAAAATAATGAAATAAAAGTATTACGTTCTCTAAAAACAATTTCTTAATTTACCTAACTAAATTTAGGAAATTAAATGATTTGTGTTTTTTTGCAATTACTGTCTGGCGAGCTCCTGCTGCATACACAAAAAAATTGTGAATTTCTGAAATTAGGTTAAGGAGATTTTGATATTCATAAACAAATCCTAAATCAAAATAGAGTAAAAAAGAAGAAAGTCATTGTTCTTATTATCAAATATTTAAAGCAAACGAGAGTCTGTACAAAACCAATAATCACCTTGAATACGTACTGTATAACATCCTCTTCTCTTCCTATGTACTGCACTATGAAGTGTAGATTCTTCTCAGACACTTTTTTGTGGAAGAAAAATATTGCATTGTGAGCAGATATTAGCTGGAACCCACATGAAATGAACACAAATTAATAATGATTCAAACAAATGTTGGTGTTTTTTCTCCCTGTTAATAACACTTTATAACAAAAAGCTTCTTCTACGCTGAATAAAAGATTCAATTTTCCCTTCAAATATTTAACAAGTAGGTAATACATAGTTTTCATTTAATTTAGTTTTATATTTAGGACCACACTTAGATAGCCATGCTCATTCCAGTACGTAAACAGATTTATAAGCTAGTTTTTATTGCAATTGGCAGTTAACTATGAAGTTGATTTAAATAAATATGAAGATGAGTCAATGAATAAAGAACCCCAGGAAGGAGACAAAATTCGATGTACATTATAAAACACATGAGGCGGAAATCTCCCTGTGTAGGCTTCTGGCTCTTCCCTGACTGCCAAAACTAAATGTTTGAGGATAATAATCCAATTGTAAGTAATTTTGTAATTTAAATTAACTTTTGAGGCCATGCGCCAAAGTGGCATAGACGTTTGTGGAAATAATATATAAATAATAATAATTGGAAATTTAAAATTAGAATTGCTATATTATCAAGGGTTCCTAAATTTAAAGACATAAACGAGCCTTATAATTTTTGACCTGTGTTGTAGATACTGATTTTACGAAAAATTAAGATATCTGCCTTGATTAGTTTGTTGAAACAACTCAAAGGTGCACGTCACTGTGAAACTGGAAACGGTATCCCGCCATATTCAGAAACTATCCTGGTTGTGCGCTAATCCCAAACATGCTCTTTCCTGGGTTTCTTTATTCATTGAGATGAGTCGAGGCACATGGGATAGAAGGCCTGCAGCCATCACCTCCCCTCCACTGTAACGTCACACTGTCAGGCTCATACCAAATGCCTCATTCATGCTCTCAGTTATCAGTAGAGGCACACCGAGGCACGCGGCTTTCGTGCAAATACAGCTACAAATCCTCATATTCAGTTATCCTGTCTTATATAGTGTTTACTGCAATTCAGGTATTCAGGCCATATAAATATCATCATTTAATTAAAAAAATGTAAAATGTTTAGCTACACTGGCAAACATATACAGTGTACGGCAGAAAGTTGGACACAAAAATTTAATATTTTTAAACTCTGATTTCGATTAATTTAAATTTCTAGCTGCTAATCGAACGCAGCAAATTTATGTGTTATCCGATGATAAGTTGCGCTTGCGGTATTTTGTTTTTTGTAATACATAGGGTGATCTAAAAAAATAGAAAAAAGTTAAATTTGTTTTTTTGACTAGGTGGCTGTGACATTAAATCTGACATCCACCTTTGATTCCAAACAACTTTTGTAAGTAACTTTTTACTGTATTTTAAAAAATAAGGGTACTTTACTCTCGAGTTATTTTGACATTTTTGAATCTACCTCATATCCAAAAAGAGATATTTAAATTTTGATATGTGCGTTTGGAGTTTGAAATGATGCACCAACTTTTATCAAGAATAAAATTTTCTGAGAAATTAATAATAAAAAAGTTTTCCATTTGTGTCCAAGTTTCTGCCGGTCACTGTATAGGTAATTTTTAAGCATTTTTTTTATTTTCATTGAGCTTATTATGTTTGTTTCTACGTATTATTACTTCACCTCTTGATTATCATTAATAAAAAGATAAAATGTTCATAATGTTGCTTGTTGCACAGGGTTTTTATGCAGTTTTCATTTCCTTACAATTTCATTATTATCTCACTAGAAAGAAGATAACCCACTTTTATCTTTGTAATCTGCTGTAATCTGCTCTATAAAATGATAATGGAGTTATAGAGAAATAATAATGAGTGCTGCATAAAGCCACCTTTAATAATATTTGTTGAATTGAGTTTATTATGTTTATTACTACGAACTTAATTGTTTAAAATGATTTATTTTCCGTTGTGTGTAACATTTTTTGGTTCTTATGCTGGTGTTAATAAATAATCTGGAGAATAAAAAACTTGTCTCTAAAACTCCCCAAAATACACCAACCTGTTTGCTGTTTAGTAAATTTGACGTGATCGCCACTTGTATATGGTGATCCACATTTGGTGGGCTTTTTAATGATCTTATTGAAATTGATGCAGGGTTTTCCGTAAAAGCTGTACAATCAAAACTTATGTTTTTTAAATGGTATATCTTGTATATTATTGAATTTTCGGAATCTATGCTTCATCCTAATAGCAACGATGTAGGTATGTATATATGTTATATGTTTGCTCCAGCCGTTTTTACAAAACTAGAATTTTTTCTGGTTTTCACGCCCTGTATCTTGGAAAGGAGAAAATTTTTTTAAAAATAGTGCCACTAAAACATAAACTGTCATCCAGACAAAAAGCCAAGGTTGATATTTCCGGTACCTACAGGGCAAAGTACGAAAATATAACTTTGACTTGTAGTGGGTTCAAAATGATTATGAACTCTTTAGGGGCACTATTCTCAAAATTTTTTCTGATACTTAATTTAACCACAAACGTTTCATTTCCAAGATGCAGGGTGTGATCACATGGAAAATATAGGTTATAAGCACAGAAAATATAGCCTACGGCATCAAAAGTCTGGTCTAATGTAATATTTTAGAGTACACGAAAGGAAGCTGGCGGGCTTCCTTGCATGTACGCAAGTGCAAATTTGAATGCAGTTAACGCTGCTCTGTAAGAGATGGCGCGGAAACCAGGTCAAGTTTTGACACGAAGTGGCAAATATCGACGGCAGGCGAATTGACTAAAAAGACTAGGCAACGATGCTGGCACAGTGGCTGACTTCAGCTTTGGAAGAGTGAAGGACTTGGAAAAGCCGAACAAAATTCTATAGACCTATATATATTTTACCAGCTCCATGCTGATCAGACTGTTGCCTTGTTATGAGTTATAAAGTTGCATAAAAATATTACTTCCAGTTCATCCTTGTTGGATATATTCCACCAGCCAATGTTGGAGTTTCCAGCCAGAGTCAGTTCCTTGTGTTTTTCCAGCCAGTGGTCATTGATTTGGTGCAGTCTTCCAGTCCATTTGCATTGGCTTGCTCGACATTTGTAAATACGAAAACTGAAATATACAGAAATATAGTCAGGTGACTGATAATAATTTATGTTACAGACTGTATATATAAAACAGGCCGTCTGTGTACAAAAGGAGTAGTCCATATGTAAACGGACTGAAGATATTAGTCCATATGTATAAGAAGCTTGTCCGTCAACAAACGGTCTAGTCGGTTTGTAAAAGGACTACCTAGTCCTATTATATAGGGTCTATCTGCAACTAGACCGTATATCACAGAGAGATTTAAACAAAGACAGAATGTATGTGCAATGTTTTCCGGGTGGTTTCGACGTCCGCCATTTCTGAATTACCCCTTCTTTTTTATATAGGCTCGTCAAAGAAGGATATTACTTCTTGCTGGTACGTAGTATTTTGAAGGAAAAAAGGTAATTATTTAGTATATTGTATAGGTACCCTAGATTTTTTTTAAAATACATACTAAAAAGAAGGCCTATTCTTCTCTAAAGGGCCTATATAAAAAAGAAGGGTAATTCACTACGATTGCACATACAGTCTGAATGTCAATAGTCCGTATGTTAACGGTCTAGTCCGTATATAAAATGCCATGTCATTTACATACGGTCTGTGCCATTTAGGCCGTATAGATACTGCCTAGACCGTATACATACGGTCTGGTTTCATATACGGGCTGTAACGTATATATATATATATATATATATATATATATATATATATATATATATATATATATATATATAAATTTTATTATTCTAATTATCACTTGTGCAGTGTTTGGAGAAATCATATGACAGATTTTATATCCTGTCCCTCTTATGAAATATTTCATTCAACGATGTCCTCAACTATAAGAACAGCGAACCTCTAAGGGACTGTGAAATTAGTTCGAAATATGCGAGTGTCTGTTACAAATGACCGAAAAATATCTTGTCAATTGTACGGACATTTAAAATTTAATCGTTATAATCAAGTGTCCTTTATATCCCATAGGCATTATAGCAAAGTTCAACTGTGTTTTGATTTTTATAGTTCACCGTTTGTTTATTTGTGTAAAAAAAAATGGGGGGCTGGGCGGGCGTTGCCTTGCCCGTTGCCCTTGGATTACCAAGATAGTAAATGTGGTTTGTGCAAGTACCAACATAAATAAAGTATTATTTGTTGCATGTTGTGTGGCATATCCTACTTACCTACATTATTTTACATTGTTCTGACCCAACGCAATTCACTGGATGGGTTTGGGACTACACTATAACTAGTTTTCCCAACAAAATATGCCGAGATCTGGATTGGGAGCTGTGAACATTAGTTACCTGCAGAAGTTCGCATGGTCGTCGATCTGTCCTGGCAGGAAGAAGTCGCGACAGCCGAAGTCGGTGTTCGGACAAGGAAAGCGGACCACTTGTGCCACCGACTCTAGTGTGAAGTTCCGGGTCTCAGATAGAGACTTCTTACACTGCGGACAGCGTTGCAGCTTGCGCCAACATTTGAAACACAAGCTGTGCCCTTTGTCGAAAAAAAAATGCATACGGATTATACATATACTTAGTCTAGAATTTACAGTGTGTCCGGCGATTAAGTGCACAACAGGAAATGATAAAAAATTTCGAGTTGGAAGTTCGTATTCCGCTCCGGTCTCAAACTAGGATGTGAAAATGGGTTAAATCAAATAATATTTGTAGCGCAAAAAAAAAAACAAAAAAAGAACCTCAGGAGTGAACTACCCTTAATTTTGAAAATAGTGGAAACCTATGCCGGAATTCAAAGTTTGGGGTTGATCAGCCTGCTTTGTATTTTATTCTCAAAATTGTCAGTTCTTTGTGATAATTTCTACATGTTGTTCATGTTATTAATATTACTCGTATAAAAACAAATTCATGATTTTACAACAGTATACAGGGTGTGTCCCGAAATTAGCCTGCCATAATTTACTAGCATGTTCTGCGACCTAAAAAATGAAAAAAGTTCCTATAAACATGGCCTCAAAAATGCCCCCTGATGGAGCTATAACCCCAGAAAGGGTCAGTTTCACAAACAGGTTTCTATAAATATTTCCAAAATGAACAAAGATAAAATTCTGAAATTTGGTATGTGATGTACCTGTGATGTACCTGTGAGATTTGACATTTACCGAGGTAGCGATAGTAGACATTCTTAATCATAGGCGTGCTAATATATACCTATGTACCTATCCTGTTTTAATTTTCTTATTTTAATTTTTTATAGCCGTCCACCATTTATGGGGATAAGTTTTACCCCCCAAAATTAATCACCAGAAAATGAGGTATGTGATATCTCGTTTTGAAGGTGTTTTTACAACCTTTGCACTCATGTTAAACAAAATTCATTTATTTTTAGGATATTTTAAAAACATTTCTACTGGTCACGAGAAAACTACTTTTCTGTTAACCAAAAATATGTTGTTCACTGTGTGCATTCGCTTTTTTTTGCAGGTTTTTAAAGAGAAAGTGAATGGTATGGCTAGCAAAAGGCAACTTGAAATTTGCGAAGGAAGCTTCGCCTCGAAGCAAGAAATTAACTGGGATTTGTGTATAATTTGTCAAATTATATCGAAGGAACCACTTACTCTTACTACGCCTACAGAAAGTGGATGCTTCTTAAGAAAAACTTAGAAGATTTTGCAAAAATAGAAACTCTTCCCCAGCATCTGGATATTTCTGATCTTGCTCATGTGAACTAGAACTAGAAACAGAAAATAATGCGAAATATCACAAGGTATGCTGAACAAGATTTAATAACCAAAAATTGAAAGACTTCCGAATAAAATTATTTTAGAATATCACGATTAACAGCATATTAGATCACATTTAAATCTTGATCCCTGCGTCACAATGACGACAATATAATTTCCATTGTCGACTATTGTAAAGCAGGGATCAAGATTCATGGTATACACTATATGTAGGTAAAAGCAGACGTGAGCCATACTTGCATTTTTTGTGAGAATGAAGGAGGTGAATCACTGATCAAAAGCTGATGTTATTCATAGCATCCTCCTTTGGTATAGGTCCAACCATATACGAAAATGCTCTGATTATTCAGGATGATAAACTTCAAACAAAGTTAACAGGTAACACCGATTTGGTAGGTATAGAAGCAAAATATCACAAAATTTGTGTTACCTGTTAACTTCGTTAGAAGTTTATCAACCTGAATAATCAGAGCATTTTCGTACATGGTTGGACCTATAGGATCCAGTTTTTGATAAGGAGATTCACCTCCTTCCTTCTTGCAGAAAATGACAGTTTGGCGCACATCTGCTTTAGATAAGTTTGATATAGTAACTGCTATTTGCTCTTCATCATGATTTTCTAAAAGAATATTTTTTCTTATTCGGCATACTTTGTGATATTTCGCATTATTTTCTGTTAAAACATGAGCAAGATTATAAATATCCAGATGGCGTTGTTAGGGAGAGTTGGGGATTGGTGCGCACTTAAACGGAAATTGTATTTGTGGTGAGACTAGGATAGATAAATTAATTTCAAGAATGCTATGAGATGCATCAGTTATTCTACTTTATATAATATGTAAAATAATATTTTAAGAAAATATTACTTATACAGGCATGGCATTTAAAAAAGTAAAGCATTGCATTTGCGCACAATTACCAATCCCGGCGGGCAATGATGCGCGCGGGTTAGGTAATGGTGCGCAATAAATCTTAGTTATAGAAAATATTTATTGTTCAACATTAACATCAAAACAAGTTGCAACTAAAATATATTTAAGTTTAATGTAAGCAGAAATTGCATTTATAATTTTATAATTTTCTGGAGTAATTTTCCGGTATTAAAAGATCTTCCTACTTCTCTAATTTTGCTTCCATCATTCCTTATGGAATCCAGCGCATTTGGCAGGCTTTCGGCCGGGTAAGACAGGATGGCAGTCTTACGTGTGTAATTTCTAGGCATTTAAAAACAATAAATAAACTTACTATTACTACTTACTATTTAATTACTTGAGGGGCAATCGTGCGCATTAATGCGCACGATTGACCCTTTGTGTCTGTATTTTATAAATTCGTAATATGACAAAAAAATATTTATTTATCATTCAGATGTGCCAAAACATTCACAATATACTAGATTTTAAGAAGACATCTCATTTCAAACGATTATTGGATAAAAATTGTGGACTTATCGCCTTATTTTCTAATGCCGAAAAGTTATAAAAACCTGTTATACGTTCGACAAGTAGATCTCATGGCAGTCGTATGCAAACTAACCTCACCAATATTCGCGCCAACAATTCTTCCATCGTGCAGCAGAGAGCAGCACTGGTTGAGCACTATAGATAACATGCGAAATTTGAAATATCATGGTGCGCGTGATTACCTGGTGTGCACCATTACCCTTAAGTGGTTATTTGGATATAATTTGACAAATTATGCACAAATCATGCTTCAAGGTGAAGCTTTCTTTGCAAGTGTCAAGTGGCCTTTTGCTAGCCATACCATTCACACAGCGAACAAAATATTTTTGGTTAAACTACAGCTTTCTCGTGACCAAAAATGAAAAAAAAAATGTTTTTGAAATCCTACAAATAAATAAATTCTGTTTAACATGAGTGCAAAGGTTGTAAAAACACCTTCAAAACGAGATATCGCATGCCGTGTTTTCTGGCGATTAATTTTGGGGGGTAGGTAAATCGTATCCCCATAAATGGTGTGTGTGGCACCAGAAAATTTCAACACTTAAATAGGTAAGTACCAAATTTCCATATGGAAATATTTTTTACCTCAGTTGCTTAGCAGTATTTTTAATATATTAGCAAAATTTAGATGGTGATGGTAGTGCAAAAACTACTCTTCATACAAAAAAAAATGAATAAAACCTTTTATAACGAGCGTTACTTGAGCTTATTAGAACTCAAAATTGGTTAGAAATTAACAAAGGTACGTGCGATAAATATAATTCGCTACTTTGACTTCAATCCGCCATCTTAATGATGTCATCAGGGGATGATCTGAGATCTACGATAAAGACCATTGGCCTCGGGTATGATCTTGACTCCCAGGAGAGTGTCTCCAGGTGGTTTTTTTTTAAACCTTGATATATGTATGTACAAGCCGTAAGCAAAATTTGGTGCTGGTATCCGGCACTGAAATATTTTGGTGCCTAATGTTGCTAACGCCCCAGCCCCAGACTAATAAATGCCTGGGCAAGAAAATTCCGAGAAAATTTTTTTTTTTACCAATATTTTCCAAATCGAAAAATAAAAGAGTTAATTCCAGACGTATTGTATTTGCATTTTTCTCGAGGAAAATACAAATACTAGGGATATCATCTCCTAATGAGAGCTTTTTTCATCTAGGAAAATACAAAGCTCTTACAAGTGTCCCATTACTCTTATAACTTTTTAATTTTTTGCGATAGAAGAAAAGATTTTAGTTTACTTTTAGTAAGGAATTTTACACCGTGTTTCGCGAAACCAAACTTATGTTTTTTTTCCATTTTTTTTGGAAATATGTTCCTCAAGGCAATCAAAATGAACCTTTGTACCATTATCTTTTTCCGTGTTTGAAATATTTTCCTTTTTCAAATTTTATATTAAATTTGACATAAATTTGTGGATCTCTTGATAATGCACTCACAAAAAATATTTGTTTTAACGAAGCGAATATTATATTATAATAAAATTCCAAAATGTTTAGGACCTTTTTCCAATTCTACTAATATTTGATATTCTCTAAATAAAATAGGAATTTCAGGAAAATCTTGAAAGCTCCTATATATATTTTGGTATTTTATCAAGTTATTCTTTTGGTTAAAACAAATATTTTTGTTGTTGCATTGATCATCTATCTTTATCAGGAAAGATACAACTTCAGCTTAAATAAATTTAGTATAAAATTTTAAAAACTGAATATTTCAAAAACGGAAAAGATAATACAAAGTTTTATACCATTTTGATTGCCTTAATGAACATAATTAAAAAATGCAAAGATATATAGGGTGTTCCATTTTAAAAAACATGAGTTTGGTTTGCTACGTATTTGCGAAACACTTAGCGTGGAGACTCTGTGTACATGAACAGCATCGCTATAATACCTACATGTGAAAAGAAGTAGAGTATGAATTATTAATTCTACTAGTTTTATCTTTGTGAAAAATACTGAAACTGGATAAAAGTTCTACGGGCTATAATTATCAGCACAGACCTATATAGCTTCGAGCTATAGAGGTCTGTGTTATTAGGTAGGTAGGTAAGTACCTAACCTACTTGCATGAGGAATGCTATTGAAATTGTATTTATCGTCCACATCAATTATTATCTTTGGCTAGCAAAAATATCGGCTTTCTTAGACAAATATACTTTTATTTTTAACTCACTCCAACGTTTCTACTACGTTCCGAGTCATCATCAGGGCTAAAAATAACAGATGATACACACGCTAAAATACTATATAAACACTAAAAAGTGTTTATGTGCGTATCTGGGTATAAAATAAGATGATACTGTTATTTTTAGCCTTGATATAATGACTCGGAATTGAGTCAAAACGTTGTCGTGATTTAAAAATAAAAGAAAGCCATTTTTTTACTATCCGAAGATTGTTATTATAGTTATTATGTAATGAGCCTTTTTCACCAGTTTGAATTTAGGTAATAATTATGACTAAAAATAACGAACATAGGTATACTTTAAGTACCTACTTATTCTGTACTTTCTTGTACTAGATTTTTCGCACACACTTTCTTGTTGGGCAGAAAAGTTGTAACAAAATTTAAATATTGTGCCACATTTTGGATCAATAACAGTATAGGAATAGGCCCTGATTTCATAATTATTATGATTGACATTCCCATTATTAAGGTCTGTAGGATTGCCAAAATTTTAAATATTGAATTTTTCAGATATCTTTAAAACGCCAGAAACAGATAATTATACTTAATAGCATATATAGCCTGGGCAACCACGCTAAAATCTAAGCAAATCAGCGTGTTAGGGGCATTCCCCTGGAAAATTTAGTTATAGGCCCTTTTTCGATTGCAAAAAATGGAAAAAATATATTTGAACATTTTTTTTTCAAAATACTTCATGATGTGTGAAAAAGGCCTATTAATGGAACTATAAAGTTTCGGGCACGGTAGGCCATAAGTATCATATAAGTACAGTGTCACCAATAAAAGTTATTGGTGACACTGTATATTTATATGTTATCTCGTATGTTACCTGTCAGGCATACAAAAATTTTCTGTGTCATGTACTCCAAGCAGTTGGGACACTCCAGGAAAAACAATAAATCTTTAGTATCTTCTTGAGTAGTCATGGTAAAAGTAGGTATTGTAAATTATAAAAAATGTAGGTACAATGACACAAACGCGGACTAAATAAAATTCGCACTTCGCCAGTAGGTAAGTATATGGAAGAGAAGTAACTAAAAACAGTTTTTCGGTAATGTTTTTACTTGAGAACTTTTTATTATTTTTTATATGCCTCTGTTCAGTGGCGTAGAGCGTGACAATATTATGGATATATTATAAATATATGATCCTTATTATTATGCAGGGTCTTTCTATACAGGGTGTAACTTAACTGATGGTCAAAAATGAAACCACGTATTCTTGGAGACAAAATAAGGGCACTTCTTTATATATTTTTTTCTCCTGCGGGCCATAGATTTTTTTATACAGAGCGTAGAAGTTTGGAGAAAAATACACATATTTCTTAGTATCGCTAGAAGTATACGAGATATTTTGTTCAAACTTGGCGTGTCACATGAGCGGATGAGCTGTCAAATTTAAGGTTAATATGAAGTTTCTGAGGCTCCCAGTTGCAGAGATACAGGGTGTTATTAAAATTAATTAGTTCAGAAAAATATGAATACCTTGTATAATCGCAGTTTAAAATTTTTTTTTTGAATGGTAAATTCAATGGTTAACAAAAAGTATCTCTTAGTATTTTTTCATATTCTCAGCCGTTTCTTAATTATTTTCAAAGAACGGCAATGCTGCAATAAAAAAGTCATTTTATGAATAAATCTAAGAATCGGTGGATGTCAATTAAACTTGGCATTATTTGAATCATTTGGCTGCCAACTTTGTACTTTAGTATTAATATTTTGAAAAATGATATTTTCATTCGAAGAATTGACTGATATGCGCTTTTGCTATGGGCTTGCCAATGGCAATAATAAACATGCGGAGACGCATAGTTGCGTGTATTAAATAGTCCAGGATATTTATCCATTGTGCAAAAAAATAAATGCTGGCAAGCTAATTTTTTCAGGGTTGGTCGGGGACTGCCTCCTGAGTATACAACCAAAAAGTCACACTCGAACCCCTTCAGGGTTTTGTGCAATAGGGGTGGTTTCTTATTTTTTTTTTAATTTTTTTTACAGCCTGTGCATAATAATAAGCTCTACAACTTTGCCTTATAAAACTTTTTTATAACTTTCATATCTCACCAGTTACAGCGCATTTCATTAAAAAAAAATGCAATATTTAATACGAATGCTTTATTAAAATATGCTGGCAAGCTAATTTTTTTAGGGTTGGTCGGGGACTGCCTCCTGAGTATCCAACCAAAAAGTCACACTCGAACCCCTTCAGGGTTTTGTGTAATAGGGGTGGTTTCTTATTTTTTTTTAATTTTTGTTTACAGCCTGTGCATAATAATAAGCTCTACAACTTTGCCTTATAAAACTTTTTTATAACTTTCATATCTCACCAGTTACAGCGCATTTCATTTAAAAAATGCAATATTTAATACGAATGCTTTATTAAAATATGCTGGCAAGCTGATTTTTTCAGGGTTGGTCGGGGACTGCCTCCTGAGTATCCAACCAAAAAAATCACACTCGAACCCCTTCAGGGTTTTGTGCAATAGGGGTGGTTTCTTATTTTTTTTTCCAGCCTGTGCATAATAATAAGCTCTACAACTTTGCTTTATAAAACTTTTTTATAACTTTCATATGTCACCAGTTACAGCGCATTTCATTTTTAAAAAATGCAATATTTAATACGAATGCTTCGTTCGTTCAATGTTTGAAATTTTTTTTTCCCTGTATATATTAAAATTGTCTGCAACCTTGCTTTATTGTTTTTTTTTTAATATTTCACGAGTTATCAATTTATGTTGATCAACGGCATAAGATAAGAAAGGAATTCAAGGCCAAATGTGAGTCACAAAAACATCTGAATTTCGTCGCCTGCATACGTCGTTAACATTCGTTCGTATTCACCTTGCCCTGCCGGACCATAGGCCTTGTTGTGGCTCCTGATGCTGAGTAGTAATAGGGGTGCATACTGCATACTTTATCGTCTACAGGTCGCATTTTTCGATTTTTCGAGCCATTCGAGCCCAAATTTGGCGTACGGTCGACCGAGCTGATGGGCAAGAAGCCTTTTTATGGGCGTTCGAATCGGAAGAGCCGTTCGGCCCCCGGAATTTTTGTTTTCGATTTTTTCGGCTAGTATGGCTAGGGATTCGAACTGAAAACGCCGGTCGAGTTCAATTTTCGCGTGGGGCCGCGGAGGGATATGGGCCTTCCCCCTACGAAAGAGCCCCCCCGATCGAAAAAGGCGTTCGGCAGTTTGGGCCCCTTTTGGGCCGCTTTATTTTCGCGATTTGGCGAGGTCCGCGGGATCATTCTGTATACCTACTTACATGTATTCAATGATCGTGGTCGAGGCGAGGCGACGCCCCGCCCCCCCGATCGATACGTATTCCTACAATGACATTAGGTATTAGTTTGTTGAATTTCCAAATTTCGTACCGATTTCGGATTTTGGGGGTTCGCAGAGGCCCATCTGTTATTCCATATGTGACTTTCAGGTACGGGCGCGCTGTATTTTTATGTAAAATCTCGAATATTTTAGGAAACGCTACGCGAGACCATATATCCTTACAGAGCTGTATGGCTCTTTTATCAAGCATTTGTGGCGCAGTGTCAGCGTGCTGGGCTCATAGCACGAAGATCGTGAGTTCGAAACCATGCTCTGGAACGAGTTTTTTTTATTATTTTTTATTTTTTACTAAAGTATTTTTAAAAAATATGTAGTGTTAAATATTGTAAGGTGTACGGAACCCTTCGTGTGCGAGTTCGACTCGCACTTGGCCGATTTTTAACTTTATACCTACTCACTTGTGTGTTGTTATAGATAGCTAGTTGCAGTATTTGGCATTGCAGGAGCATGCCGCAGAGACGAGTTACAGAAATTACCATTAAATAATATTAACATTAACCACATGGATTCTATCATAACTTTAAACTGTAAAAATTGCCGATAGCAAGATAAACAACCCTCGATCATTTGTAATAAGCGGAAAAATTAGAAGTTTTAATTTTGTTGAAATGTATTGCAAATATGCATCCCTTCGTCCCCAGCCTACCAGTCACACTAGATTTTTTACAAGATATTAGGTATAACGGAAAATGCTCCGTTCAACCTGTTCGTGTAAATACTTCTAGTAAAATGCCAAGTGATATTGCAAAGTATTTAAAGATTGGAAACCCAATGCAATACATAGGACGCTGTTTTCGCAGATCTTCTGCAACATTGATTGTGGAATCTAGGGTAGACCTGTAAACATTAGTCATTAAAACGCCATGGAGGATGGAAATCTTCAACTACTGAGGGCTATATTTTGGGGAGTCAATTTGTAAGATGAACCAAGTACGAGTACCGGAAACTTCACAACAATTCTAAAAGGAGTTTTAAGTGAAGAACCTGAGACCTTCACAGGCAATGAAGAAAACAAAATTTAAAAAATTACAGGAAATGAAGTTTGTCCGTCAGTTACCTCGACTGCGTCTCGAGTTGACAACTTCATGCCTCGTGCAACAAATATGCACTTTTTGCACTATATAGTTACCTAAACAAATAACTATTTTTCTAAGTGTAATAGAATTATTGTGTTTTTCGCATTGCAAAAGAAAAACTTTTTCAGGGTACCTAATATATTATTAGGTTCTCAAATAAAGCCCGATTATATCGTTAGTTTTTTTAAACAAAAAGACTAGCTTAAAACCAGGATGATGCAGTTTTGTCTGGACAATCCGAATACAGCTTCAGAATTGATATACAGGGTGTTCTCGAAAAGTTAAGAACAAAAATACAGGGTGTCTATTTAAGAAGGGCCACTCGAGGAAATCTTGACAAATATTCAATTTTCTGAGAACTTAATTAAAAAAATGCTTTTTATGAGCTAACTTTGTGTAAAAACACACTTGAGATCCATGGCCTAGTTTCCGAGATATTTTTCAAAATCCCGAAAATCGCCGAAATTTCTTCGGCATGTAACTTTTTTGTTTCAAGGGTTACCGAAGAAATTTCTTAATGAAATTTGTGGGCAAAACTGATTACTTTAAACCGAGTTTATCAGAATTTGAAAAAAAACTATGGTTTGATATGTGCTCTTTTAACACTTAATTTTTTTTAATTTATAACTGTCATGCATACCTACTAGAAAATTTAAAAAATGTGAAAAATGGGCAAGATGCCGATACCTCGCAAGAAATTTTCAAGATTTCCAATGTAGTATGTTGGGAAAAAATTCATAAAACATGAAGGTAGGTACAGGATTCATCGAGGCCACGGCTCGCTACAATAAAATGGGCACATTTTTCGGTGGGTATACTAAGATAGCACCCATTAAACCGTGTTTTAAATTCTGATAAAGTAGGCTTAAAGCAATTAGTTTTGCCGGCAAATATCATTGGGGAAAATTTTTCGGTAACTCTTGAAACAAAAAAGTTACAAACCGAAGAAATTCTGGCAGTTTTCGGGTTTTTCAAAAATATCTGTGAAAGTAGGCCATGGATCTCAAATGTTACACAAAGTTACCCTATCAAAAAAGCAATCATTTATTTCAAATGAAGTCCTCGGAAAAATAAATTGTAATATACAGGGTGTCCAACTTTAAAATTGTTAAAATCCGTAAAATCTTCATTTTTGGAGATAATTGCCTAAACTTTTTTTTGTTTGCAAGGCCTTCAAAAACCGCTTCTTTTGACCTTCCTGCCATTTTCAAAATGCAAATCCAGGGCGGGCTGTGATTTTTTTATACCCCCAATTTTCACAAAAACCATTTAGCGATTTTTTTATTTAAAATCTGACCCCACATCGTTAATCAGAATACCCCAAAACCCCCATATACAAAATTTGAACAAAAAATATACAGTGAGTTCCATTCTGCAGGGTGTCAAAGTTGAGCAAAATAGGAATTTTAAAGGCAAATCAAAAAAATTGTCATGCAAAGTTGTAGAGCTTATTATTATTATGCACAGGCTGGAAAAAAAAATTTAAAAAATAAATAAATAAGAAACCACACCTATTGCACAAAACCCTGAAGAGGTTCGAGTGTGATTTTTTGGTTGGATACTCAGGAGGCAGTCCTCGACCAACCCTGAAAAAATCAGCTTGCCAGCATTTATTTTTTTGCACAATGGATAAATATCCTGGATCATTTTTTTTAACATGAAATGCGCTGTAACTGGTGAGATATGAAAGTTATAAAAAAGTTTTATAAGGCAAAGTTATTATGCACAGGCTGGAAAAAAAAAATTTCAAAAAAAAATAAGAAACCACCCCTATGCACAAAACCCTGAAGGAGTTCGATTGTGATCAGCATTTATTTTTTTGCGCCTCTTATAAGACGGATCTAATTATCTTGGATTAAAAAGAGACGGTGGTAATTTCGAACATTTAATAATTTAATTTTATAATAGCGTTACGTTTCTTTTATTATCGTTTTTGCTTTTGTATTTTGTTAAATAAACATTAAGTAATTGACATCTGATAAATTTATTCTTAAAGTGACTATTGTTCATTGCAGCGTTGCCGTTCTTTTAAAATAATTAAGAAACGGCTGCGAATATGAAAAAATAGTAAGAGATACTTTTTGTTAACCATTCTATTCACCATTCAAAACTAAATAAAAAAATGCGATTATTCAGGGTATTCATATTTTTTTGATATAATTAATTTTAATAACACCCTGTATCTCCGCAACTGGGAGCCTCAGAAGCTTCATGTCAACCTTAAGTTTGACGGCTCATCTGCTCATGTGAAACACCCAGTTTGAAGAAAATATCTCATACTTCTAGAGATACTAAGAAATATGTGTATTTTTCTCCAAACTTCCACGCTCTGTATAGAAGAAACTATGGCTCGTATGAGAAAAAAATATATGAAGAAGTGCCCTTATTTTGACTCCAAGGATACGTGGTTTCATTTTTGACCATCAGTTCTGTTACACCCTGTATAGAGGAATCTGGTTAACAGTGAGACACTTTTTTTCTTTTTATATGTAATATAACGCGAAATTCAATGAATTTTTTAAAACTTTTTTTTTACTTTGTTTCCAAATGATCCTATGTGAAAAGCGATAATGCTGCACATACACATACTATTATCGTCTAAAAGTCTAATGTAAATTGAAAGTACACTTGACATATGTGTCTCACTGTTACCCAGGCATGGGGATTGTTTATATGAGGGGAACACTGAGACGCTATATAATATGAAAGTACCTACCTGTTTGCTTTTAGGGAAAAGATAATTATACATATAATGTATTTAATGTTATGGGTTTATATCTGAAACAAAATATTAAAAACCTTTAACTGTGTAGCAAATTGTAATAAGTAAGTATACAAATGTAAGTAATATTTTTCTATTATGTGAGGAACAGTGAGACATGAAGAACAGTAACAGGTCTCAGTGGTCTCACTGTTCCCCTGATGAAGTTGTCTCACTGTTACCCATGGTACTGCAAAATGTATACATGATAACAGTAGGTACTAATCTCAAATATTATTTTTGAATTTTAACTACAGCAGGCACCGTTTAACACTGTATAGGATACAATAAAACCCCTATTTAATTTAAAAGAAGGGTGGCAGTTTTCTGATTCCTGCAGAAGCTCAATCTAACCGTTAAAAAATTAGGCAATTGGCGTGCAATCTTCACACCGACATCACAACTTTTAAACGGAATGGGAAATGAAACTAGTCGTCATATTTTTTCATTAATAAAATTATTGATTTACGTATGTCTTCGTAATTGACTTCTGGCAAATGACAAATAGTGTAGGGGAAAGTCGGGTAAGTTGACGGGGTGGGTAAGATAACGAACAGTAGTTTTTGACTGCCTACCTAATATTACAGTAGTGGCGCCATCTCATCGAGAATAGACGAATTAAGTTTCTACTGCAAGAGGGCGCTCTCGCTACATCGCTATAAATCAAAAGCTTCCGTTCGTTTTGCGGCAATGTGCTATTGTATTATTGCCTTGTTTTATAAGATTTCACAGTGACGTTTGGAGGTGTATTGACAATAAACAGTGTTCACTTGCTAGTTATAGTAGTTGTTTGTTGGGTGGCAATACAGTTTTGGTGGATTCTGTGTTCAGCGTTGAAAGGTAGGTAACAAAGTCTAACATAACCTAAATGGGTAACATGGCGCGGGCAAGATGACGACTTCGTTGTCTTACCCGCCCATTCGTCTTGTTACCCGCATATTATTTCATGATGTTTTCTATAATCTTTTTTTTACAGAATGCCACAAAAATATATTAGAAAGAGCAACAGGCGATCTTGGAGTGAAGCTACTTTAAATGCTGCATTAATTGCTTTAGATGAGGGTGACGCTTGTAATTGTGTCGCTCCACGTTATGAGATTCCTGAAGCAACTCTGCGCCGATATGCTAAAAAGAGACGTTTAGGTGAATCTCTACCACAACATGGTGGGAGATATCGTGATACATTTAGCGAAGCCCAAAGTAAGGCTCTTGCAAAATACATTAGAGACATAGACAGAAGAGCATTTGGGATTACAAGAACTCAACTTCGAAAATTAGCATTTGATTATGCAGAGCAGAATAACATACCTCACAGATTCAACAAAAATTCTAAAATGGCGGGCAAGGACTGGGCACAGTCCTTTTTAAATAAAAATAAAATTAGTCGTCGAACTCCTGAAGCAACATCGATAGGACGTCTGATGGGTTTCAACAAAGCTTCGGTCCAAAGATATTATACAATCCTGAGAGAGATCCGTGAAAAACATAAATTTGATGCAAGCAGGATTTATAATGCTGATGAAAGTGGGCTATCCTCCGTGCCCACGAAGCTGCCAAAAACTTTATCTCCTACGGGGTCTCGCCGAGTTGCACGAATAGTCACTGCAGAGCGTGACAAAAATGCAACTGTTGTCTGCGCTGTTAATGCCTTGGGAAATTACGTTCCTCCTTTTTTTATATTTAAACGAATACGTATGAAGGAAGAACTGCTATTTGGAGCACCTCCGGGATCCGCAGGTAGAGCTCGGCAGAATGGTTCGATGTCTACTGAGTTATTTTTGAAATATTTAAAACATTTTAAAAATTATACCAACCCTACCCCTGAAAAACCTGTTTTGTTGCTAGTCGACAATCATTCATCCCACATTTCCCTGGAGGGGATCTTGTTTTGTCGGGAAAACGGAATCATTATGAATAATAAATGATGTTTAGTGGCATATCAGGTAAAGGATATCAATTGAAAAAAATGCACTCCAGCCGGGACTTGAACCCGGGACTCCTACTGTGGCCGTAGGCACTTTAACCAACTAAGCTACCGGAGATATGGGTTCCATCGGCTAGGTGTTATTTATTCCAATTGATATACAGGGTGAGTCACATCTAAAGGCAGAGCCAAAAACACAAGGTAGAACTCGCTAAAATAAGCACATATGCTTAATAAACATTAGCCCAAAAAAGCTTGGTTCTCCATATACAGCGTGTTGAAAATAACATATTTTTTTAATTTCTTTCGATCCCATTTAGGAATTCCAACCAAATTTGGTACACATTATACACTGGACGGTTGCCATTTTGTGGAATAATTTGACCCCGTTCCGATCACCAGCGGCGTAGGTACAAATAGTTACTATAAATAATTGTAGAAAAAAAGTAGTACGGCCCTGTGCAAAACCAAAAATTTGGATAGCCCATTTAATTTGGAACAAAAAGTGTCTTTGGTATTTTTTTAATTTCTGGTACAGTTTCTTCGTAACTTCGGATTTTTTAAACTAGTGTCAAGGTAATTATGCTGGCACTTAAAATAAAATTATTTGTATCTACGCCGCTGCTCATCTGAACAGGGCCAAATTATTGCACAAAATGACAACCCATAATATGTATAAAATAATTCCTAAACGGGCTAGAAAAAAATTAAAAAATATTTGGAAAAGTTTCAACACTCTGTATATGGAGAACCAAGCGTTTTTGAGCTAATGTTTATTAAGCATATGTGCTTATTTTAGCGAATTCTACCTTGTGTTTTCGGCTCTGCCTTTAGATGTGACTCACCCTGTATAGTTAGTAGCGGTGAGATGTAGAAGACTTCGGCGTCTTCTACAGCTACTAGAAGGGGTTAGAGGGTGTAGGGAAACCATTCATTAATGTTGGTTATGTTAACACCTAGCCGATGGAACCCATATCTCCGGTAGCTTAGTTGGTTAAAGTGCCTACGGCCACAGTAGGAGTCCCGGGTTCAAGTCCCGGCTGGAGTGCATTTTTTTTCAATTGATATCCTTTACCTGATATGCCACTAAACATCATTTATTTTTTATAATTATTACAGGTACTAAAAATCTTTCTGGGAATCATTATGGTTGGATCCCCACCTCATACGACACATAAGCTACAGCCCCTAGACGTGTCGTTTTTCGGACCCTTGAAGACGTTTTTTTACAAGAATGCGATTCATTTGTTGTAAGTAATCCTGGTCAAGCAGTCACCGATAAAAACATTTGTCGAATTTTTAATAACGCGTATCTAAAAGCTGCAACAGTAGGAAACGCCGTGAAAGGATTCAAGAAATGCGGAATTGAGCCGTTTGATCCTAATGATTTCGGGGAAGCAGATTACGCGGCGGCTGAAACAACTGAAAGATCAAATTTTTCACAAGAATTGCATGAAATTCCATCAGCTAGAAGGGACACTGGTCATTCACAGTCAAAAATCAACTCGATGGAATATTCATCGGAAGATGAGCTTCCCTTGATTCGTTTTGTAAAAAGTGCTCAAAATTCGCCATTGCCCCTTGCAGAACAAAGTCCACCTACTGCAAATAATGAAAACGATCCAACTCCTAATTGTGAAAATAAAGAAAATAGTACCCCAGCAATTCCAGGTCTGTCTAAAATAAAAAGAAACATTTTCGGAACATCAATTCCTAATAAAGATGATCGTCCAGGGCCTAGTGGAGTTCAAACTAAGCACATTAAGCTTCCCGGGCCTAGTGGAATTAAAAAAAAAGATGTTTCGTTTCAGGATTGTGAGAGCCAAGATACGGAAAATAATAAACCAAAAGAAATTGCATCGCTTTGGAAAATACGGCCTTTCCCAAAGTATGAAAGACCAGAAACTAAAAGGGGAAGAAAAATGATGGCAAGTGTAATTACCAGCACGCCAATAAAGAAACAGTTAGAGGAGAAATTAGAAGCTCAAAAGCAAAAGGAACAGACCAAAAGATTGAAAATGCAAAAACGTGAAACCAAAGACAACAAGAAATGTCAGCCCACTAATGCAACTACAAGGGAAGAAACCGTATGTCCAGGATGTCAGGAACTTTTTGAAGATCCACCTACAGAGGATTGGATTCAGTGCTCGAGATGCCAAAGATGGTGGCATGAATCCTGCACAGATTATGTAGGTACAGGGATATATTAGTGCGATTTATGCTAATATGTCATCTTACCCACGTATGTTCGTAATCTTACCCGACCAGCGGGTAAGATGACGAATTTTACATCAAGGTGATGTTATAATTTTCTATTTAAGAACAATTCTTTTTTTTTTCTATGGGATCTCAGAATTTTTTTATTAGGTATTTGTGAATATATATAATAAAACTCACACTGAAGAAAGAGTAAATAGCCTTTTTAAAAATTATATTTCCTTAACGTCGCCAACTTACCCGACTTTCCCCTACTGAATTATCATAAAATATGCTGACAAATTGCCAGAAGTGTACTTGATGAAATAAAATATAATAATATATCAGGTAAAGTAATTAGTAATTATTATTCGAGTGGGCCACCGCCGCACTTACTATTTGCCATATCTCCCTAATTCTTCCAACTAGCCTTCTGCCGTTTTGCAACTACGAGTAGTGTTATTTTGAGTTACAGATTAAATGTAAAAATTGGCAGAAGTTTACTCGGTCACATAATTGTTGCAGAAATTTTTGCAACATTAGCGCCTTCTGCCGACTCTTTATTTTCCACCTAGTGTTCTGCCAAATTTTTCTCTACTTATTTGCACTATCTCCGATTATCCTGCAAATTTTCAACACTTTACCTTAACAATTATTTTACGAAAAAAATTTGAATGTTTAACCCCCTACCCTCACTTTATACTTCCAGGGTGCCTTCTGTCCGCCCGCCTCTCGCTATGTCAGTAACAACGGAACCTAAAAATAATCATATTCCCACTTTACCGAGTGACCCCTACTCCTACATAGCCAGCTCTTAGACTATAAGGGGGTTATAGCCCCTGAAACGGACAGTTTCGCAAGCGTTTTTTTAAAGTATTTCCAGAACGAACAAAGATAAAATTCTGAAATTTGGTATGTGATATAATACTCACCTCTGAGATTAGAATATTTTGGTCGAACGTCCTGGTAAATTATGACATGCTAATTTCGAGAAACCTTTGTAGATTATCTACAATAAAAGGGGCTACAAAAGGCAGCCTGTACCTACTGATATAAATTTAGTCCTTGGTTTTCTTTTCAGTGAGAGGTAGAGGGTAGAGGTAATTACATGAGTGAGCAAATAAAAGCTATTCAAATCATCCAACAACATAAATGATACATATACAGGGTGTCCAACTTTAAAACTGTACAAATCCGTCCCACTAAGAAAATATAAGTTTCCACAAAGTTGCAAGAACAACCCAAAGAAAAGTGTAAAGTTGCTTACAGTGGCAGTTGGAGCTATTCTAAACATTTTAGCAAAGTTATAATCTCCACCACAAAACATTGCAATGTAAAGTTGCATTACAACAGGAGCTTTTTAAAATGTTCCAGCGATACGTCTTGTAATGTTCTAGCAACATTGCAATAAAGTTTAGTAGACTCGCCAAGAAATGTCTTGTGTCAGTTCCAGGGAGCTTTATGCAACTTCCTGGCAAATTCGTAAAAATCATGCTTACCAGGTGTATGCAACCTTCTAGGAACTTCCCCAGAAATATACTTACCAAGTCCATGCAACTTTGTGGGGAAATGGTTGAAACTTGCAGAAATAATTACAAGAAACTTTCCAAGAATATCGCTTGTCTATGAAGTAAAATAACGGGTGTTTCAGCCAAAATCATGTGTTATTTATTCTTTACAATGAACCAAACTTTCGGCCATATTTTTGGCCTTCTTCAGGGCTAAAATAGTGTTAAAATATATTATTGAGTAAGAGTTATATACTTGCTATAAATAAATAAATAACTCTTACTCAATAATATATCAAACACTATTTTAGCCCTGACGAAGGCCAAAAATATGACCGAAAGCTTGGTTTATTGTAAAGAATAAATAACACATGATATTGACTGAAATACTCGTTATTTTACTTCATTGATATATAAATACAGCCGTTATTAAAGAAGATCTATTATAATATCGCTTATAGGTACTCGTATTTTCCAAAATATTTGTTAAAAAATAGCTGTGTTCGCGGATCAATTCAGAACCAGTTCGGAACTATAGCAACTGCCAATGTGATCGGTTCAAAGGAATTCTAAAATATGAATTTACCAATCACGTTGGCAGTTACTAGTTCCAAACTGATTCTGAATTGACCCTCAAACTGCAACAACAAACACGTCAAATTTAAGCTGTGGCTAGCGGCCTTAGATTGAGTCACCTTTTTTTGCAAGAAATAACACACAACAATTTTAACAAGTATATTTAAAAATTTATCACACAATAAGCAGTGGTTGTTAATTGAGCACGAGAAATATAAAAAAAATATCAATGACCTCAAGTTGATCGTGGGAATTTTAAAACTGTAAGATTTTTGGCGATTTTTATAATAATAAAAGAGTGTTACCCTTCTTCTTTGGTTTGAGCTGTCAGCAGGCTTAGCAGGATCTTCTTTGCTTGGTTTTGGTTTGCTTCGGTTTTCCTGATGTTTTCCGGTGTTGGGAGCGCCCTCGACCAAAACCAATGTGCAACGTGCAGTGTGCTCTTCACAGGTCTTGTCCTTGCTGTTGTGCTTGCAGCTCGTGAGGTAGGGTACCTATATGGGAAAACAAGAGAGACAAAATATCACCAAAAATGTGTTATTAAATCGAGGCAAAATTTACCGGTGTGAATTTAGCAACGTTGCTAGCAACGTTTCTGGAGAGCGCGTCGAAAATTTTTCATTTTCGCCACTGGTCGATAGAGGTAGACTTGATGTTCATTTTACAAACTTTTACAAAGATATTCGGGAAAATTAAACGTTACAGCCTTACACAAATCCAAAACTTTGTAAGATTGCGCAAAACGGTTGTCGCTTAAGATAAAAAACCGAATTTGGGACCGTTTCCAGCAGATTTCGTAGATTTTACAGAGAACGAAAGATTGTGCCACCTCAATTTTTTTACACGAAACGTGGAAAAGGATGCCACTAAGGAAAAAGCTGTCAAAATTTTCCCAGGATTCTCATGGGCCAAGAAAAAATAAAAAATCCGAATTTTCGATCGTTTCTAGCAGTCTTCTCAGATTTTCCAGAGAACGGAAAATTGTGGCACCTCAAGTTTTTTATATGACACGTGGGAAGGGATGTCATTGATGGAAAAGGTGTCAAAATTGTACCGGGATCCCCATGGGCGTAGAACAAAAATAAAAATGCAGAAATTGCGACCGTTTCTAGAAGTCTTCGTAGATTTTCCAGAGAACGGAAAGTTGTGCCACCTCAATTTTTTTATATGAGACGTGGAAATGGATGTCAACAACGGAAAATGTGTAAAAATTTTTCCAGGATTCCCATGGGTGGAGAAGAAAAATAAAAAGTCCGAATTTGCGACCGTTTCTAGTAGCTTTCGTACATTTTCCAGAGAACGGAAAGTTGTGCCACCTCAATTTTTTTACATGACACGTGGAAAAGGATGTCACTAACGGAAAATGTGTCAAAATTTTTCCAGGATTCCCATGGGCGGAGAAGAAAATAAAAAGGTCAAATTTGAGACCGTTTCTAGCAGTTTTCGTAGGTTTTACAGAGAACGGAAAGTTGTGCCACCTCAATTTTTTTATATGACACGTGGAAAGAGATATCACTAACGGAAAATGTGTCAAAATTTTTCCAGGATTCCCATGGGCGGAGAAGAAAAATAAAAAGTCCGAACTTGCGACAGTTTCTAGTAGTTTTCGTACATTTCCCAGAGACGGAAAGTTGTGCCACTTCAATTTTTTTACATGATACGTGGAAAAGGATGTCAATAACGGAAAATGTGTCAAAATTTTTCCAGGATTCCCATGGGCGGAGAAGAAAAATATAAGAGTCCGAATTTGCGACCGTTTCTAGTAGCTTTCGTACATTTTCCAGAGAACGGAAAGTTGTGCCACCTCAATTTTTTTACATGACACGTGGAAAAGGATGTCACTAACGGAAAATGTGTCAAAATTTTTCCAGGATTCCCATGGGCGGAGAAGAAAATAAAAAGGTCAAATTTGAGACCGTTTCTAGCAGTTTTCGTAGGTTTTACAGAGAACGGAAAGTTGTGCCACCTCAATTTTTTTATATGACACGTGGAAAGAGATATCACTAACGGAAAATGTCTCAAAATTTTTCCAGGATTTCCATGGGCGGAGAAGAAAAATAAAAAGTCCGAACTTGCGACAGTTTCTAGTAGTTTTCGTACATTTCCCAGAGACGGAAAGTTGTGCCACCTCAATTTTTTTATATGACACGTGGAAATGGATGTCAATAACGGAAAATGTGTCAAAATTTTTCCAGGATTCCCATGGACGGAGAAGAAAAATAAAAAGTCCGAATTTGCGACAGTTTCCAGTAGTTTTGGTGCATTTCCCAGAGAACGGAAAGTTGTGCCACCTCAATTTTTTTTATATGACACGTGGAAATGGATGTCAATAACGGAAAATGTGTCAAAATTTTTCCAGGATTCCCATGGGCGGAGAAGAAAAATATAAGAGTCCGAATTTGCGACCGTTTCTAGTAGTTTTCGTACATTTTCCAGAGAACGGAAAGTTGTGCCACCTCAATTTTTTTATATGACACGTGGAAAGAGATGTCATTGATGGAAAAGGTGTCAAAATTGTACCGGGATTCCCATGGGCGGAGAACAAAAATAAAAAGTCCGAACTTGCGACAGTTTCTAGTAGTTTTCGTACATTTCCCAGAGAACGGAAAGTTGTGCCACCTCAATTTTTTTATATGACACGTGGAAATGGACGTCAATAAAGGAAAATGTGTCAAAAATTTTCCAGGATTCCCATGGGTTGAGAAGAAAAATAGAAGAGTCCGAATTTGCGACCGTTTCTAGTAGTTTTCGTACATTTTCCAGAGAAGGGAAAGTTGTGCCACCTCAATTTTTTTATATGACACGTGGAAATGGATGTCAATAACGGAAAATGTGTCAAAATTTTTCCAGGATTCCCATGGACGGAGAAGAAAAATAAAAAGTCCGAATTTGCGACAGTTTCCAGTAGTTTTGGTGCATTTCCCAGAGAACGGAAAGTTGTGCCACCTCAATTTTTTTATATGACACGTGGAAATGGATGTCAATAATGGAAAATGTGTCAAAATTTTTCCAGGATTCCCATGGGCGGAGAAGAAAAATATAAGAATCCGAATTTGCGACCGTTTCTAGTAGTTTTCGTACATTTTCCAGAGAACGGAAAGTTGTGCCACCTCAATTTTTTTATATGACACGTGGAAAGGGATGTCATTGATGGAAAAGGTGTCAAAATTGTACCGGGATTCCCATGGGCGGAGAAAAAAAATAAAAATGCAGAAATTGCGACCGTTTCTAGAAGTCTTCGTAGATTTTCCAGAGAACGGAAAGTTGTGCCACCTCAATTTTTTTATATGACACGTGGAAATGGATTTCAATAACGGAAAATGTGTCAAAATTTTTCCAGGATTCCCATGGGCGGAGAAGAAAAATAAAAAGTCCGAATTTGCGACCGTTTCTAGTAGTTTTCGTACATTTTCCAGAGTACGGAAAGTTGTGCCACCTCAGTTTTTTTACATGACACGTGGAAAAGGAAGTCACTAACGGAAAATGTGTCAAAATTTTTCCAGGATTCCCATGGGCGGAGAAGAAAAATATAAGAGTCCGAATTTGCGACCGTTTCTAGTAGTTTTCGTACATTTTCCAGAGAACGGAAAGTTGTGCCACTTCAATTTTTTTACATGACACGTGGAAAAGGATGTCACTAACGGAAAATTTGTCAAAATTTTTCCAGGATTCCCATGGGCGGAGAAGAAAAATAAAAAGTCCGAACTTGCGACAGTTTCTAGTAGTTTTCGTACATTTCCCAGAGAACGGAAAGTTGTGCCACCTCAATTTTTTTATATGACACGTGGAAATGGACGTCAATAAAGGAAAATGTGTCAAAATTTTTCCAGGATTCCCATGGGCGGAGAAGAAAAATATAAGAGTCCGAATTTGCGACCGTTTCTAGTAGTTTTCGTACATTTTCCAGAGAACGGAAAGTTGTGCCACCTCAATTTTTTTATATGACAGGTGGAAAGAGATGTCACTAACGGAAAATTTGTCAAAATTTTTCCTGGATTCCCAAGGGCGGAGAAGAAAAATATAAGAGTCCGAATTTGCGACCGTTTCTAGTAGTTTTCGTACATTTTCCAGAGAACGGAAAGTTGTGCCACCTCAATTTTTTTATATGACACGTGGAAATGGATGTCAATAACTGAAAATG
Source organism: Pseudeuparius sepicola (assembly GCA_963920635.1). Lineage (NCBI taxonomy): Eukaryota > Metazoa > Arthropoda > Insecta > Coleoptera > Anthribidae > Pseudeuparius > Pseudeuparius sepicola. Next base: position 90,704,728 of record OY987299.1, read on the forward strand.
TGTCAAAATTTTTCCAGGATTCCCATGGGCGGAGAAGAAAAATATAAGAGTCCGAATTTGCGACCGTTTCTAGTAGTTTTCGTACATTTTCCAGAGAACGGAAAGTTGTGCCACCTCAATTTTTTTATATGACACGTGGAAAGAGATGTCACTAACGGAAAATTTGTCAAAATTTTTCCAGGATTCCCATGGGCGGAGAAGAAAAATAAAAAGTCCGAACTTGCGACAGTTTCTAGTAGTTTTCGTACATTTCCCAGAGAACGGAAAGTTGTGCCACCTCAATTTTTTTATATGACACGTGGAAATGGACGTCAATAAAAGAAAATGTGTCAAAAATTTTCCAGGATTCCCATGGGCGGAGAAGAAAAATATAAGAGTCCGAATTTGCGACCGTTTCTAGTAGTTTTCATACATTTTCCAGAGAAGGGAAAGTTGTGCCACCTCAATTTTTTTATATGACACGTGGAAATGGACGTCAATAAAGGAAAATGTGTCAACATTTTTCCAGGATTCCCATGGGCGGAGAAGAAAAATATAAGAGTCCGAATTTGCGACCGTTTCTAGTAGTTTTCGTACATTTTCCAGAGAAGGGAAAGTTGTGCCACCTCAATTTTTTTATATGACACGTGGAAATGGACGTCAATAAATGAAAATGTGTCAAAATTTTTCCAGGATTCCCATGGGCGGAGAAGAAAAATATAAGAGTCCGAATTTGCGACCGTTTCTAGTAGTTTTCGTACATTCTTCAGAGAACCGAAAGTTGTGCCACCTCAATTTTTAATAATAGATAGGTTGGATTTGTTGTACATTGATTCTACTCCATATCTGGTTGCTTATAGACTTTATTAGCGTTTTTTAAAAGTAGCTTTTTTAAATGCAATCTATAGGCTTCAATGTCCACGTAGTCTTTCAAACTTTTATCATTTAATAAATTATTAGCGTAGTACAAAATGTAAACTCCACAACTCCAGGAATCGAGTTGTTTTACATGCTTGATAATTTTTGTTCGCCAACCAGAAATATCAGCTTGTTCGTTCTTTTTGTGATATGTGGTTAGAAAATAGGACATATATTCCTGAATTTTTTCTTCTTCTTGACCCATGGGATCGAGAAAGGAAAATTCCTTTTTATTTACGTCGGCCACCGCTAGGCACCAGTGTCTGTTCTTGATGTTAGATGGCATCAGTACTATTCCATTCAATTCCGGAATGACATTTAACTCGTTGTCGGGTATTACTTCAGCCTCTTCCAATGAATTGCACATCAAACGTAGAATAATACTTGTAGCGTTGCAATTTACTAGTGTTATATTTTGTTTTTTAGATTTCCTAGCGATGCAGCCCAGGCATAAATCAATAATGAAATTATTGAGCCATGTGTTTCTGTTTAGTGTACAAAAATCATCATACCATAAGTCTTTTATCTGACAATGTTTATTTACGGCAGGGTAAAAATCACAAATTTTATAATTTTCATTTGCGTGATTCGGAGTAGGTGGATTATCTGCAACTGATTCCTGGTAAAATGATAAATAATTATCCTTTTCGAAGTTTTCGCACAACTTGCATTGAAAATGTACGTCAGGATTTCTCAACCGATCACACTTGTCATCTTGGGCGGGTAAGCAATGGATATGAATCCAGCGAAAGCAAATTTCGCATTGTACCCACGAGACCTCGGGTAGAATTTGCTCTACAAATCCGCAGTATAAACAAGCTTTATGAACATCAGAAGAAGTTTTTAAAACCAGTGTTTTAACATCATGAACATAGTCCTCATTTATTGGACAATCAGTTACGCTTTTTTGAAAAGATCTAAGAATAAATAAGCCACTGTTAATGTTGTCGGGACAGGCAACACATTTTATGTTGTACAAAGAAACGGATTCGCCTATATCTTCTAAAATACAACGAGCTTGGTCTTCCGAGCCATTATACAGTATAACTGTCCATTGCTGAAAGTCGATGACAAGCAGTTTATAATTTTTCAAGATATAAAAGGGCTTATAATTTACAACATTTTTATTGTAATTCTGAAAAAGTGAATCTACGCTGCCCAACTTCATTAATTCATGTGGATATTTGACACCAGCGTTCTTTGAAATTACTTGCATGACGTATTCTAATACGTTCGGAGTCAAGAATGCTATTGGACGATCATTTATAGAATTATAGTCCCTGAAATATAATTCCCTGGATCTAAAAAAACATATGATGTAATCGTCACCTATGTCTTTATAGAAATTTATATCCGTTACCAACCCATTCTTATAACAGTCCAATAAAGGAGCTTTATCGTAGAGACTGTCATTATTCACTTCAATTGTATTCCATAGTGATTTATCCTCGCTGACACTGCTGACCGGGGTGAGACTTTCATTTTTGATTTTTTTTAAATGAAGCATTTTATGATACCCAAATTTCTTTTTAATAGTTGAACTCTTTTTCCATCCCTCTTCCGCTAACAATGAGTCGGGTTCACCCCTTGGGCGAGCCAAATGATTTTTCGGAATACTATGTTTAGATTCCTTTACTATTCCCAAAATGTGTTCCCTACTGCGACGGACTACTCGACTTGCCTTCAAATACGTTTCTTTATTCAGTATATTATTTTTTAATATACCGTTCCAATTTTCTACAGAGGCGTTGCTGTAACGTCTGCCTTCATTAATTAATCCTGACCAGAGCGGTACGTAGGGAACATATTTTGTTAGGACTACGTCCAACAATTCTTCTGAATAATATTCATTATCGATTGACGGCGAATCATCGTAAATGAACTCTCTTTTTACCTTTTGAAAGATTTCAAAGAAGTCTCGGTAAAACAGACTATTTTTATATTTAGATCGTTCCTGCTGAAAATCGCTCGTTTCGAGAAATGAATCGGAATAAGTCAGATAGTTGTCGTTCCTATTATTGTCTACGCAGATTTTAATAAGATGGGAAAGATCCTTTTGCAATCGTGGCGTACTTTGTCTAGCTAGCAGTACTCTGCACAACTGTTTGAACCAAATTCGAAGCGTATCCAAATCTTTTATGTGCACAGGTGCGGCTAATATTTATTTTAGGTACTTACGAGCGGAACCTTCATATTTGTTTACATCGTTCGATATGATTCGCATGAAATGAGACCAACAAATTGTTATTATTGTGATGTCGGGTCTCAAAACTATGCCGGATTTCACAAGGTGGTAAATGTCATTGACATAATCAACAAGTGGTTCTTGATTCCAATATAAAGAAACTGCATTCAATAAAGCAAAACTGCAGTCAACAACTATTCTTTCGAATAAAGGCCAACGGAAACTATTCTTAATGGAAAAGGCTTTAAACAACGTCAAAAACACGCCAATGCTTGCCGTATCTTGCTTTATTGAAATTAGTTCTAATATCGGACATATCCTGCCATTTTCAGTTGTGACAACACCGGAATAATATAAGCAAGATCCTTTCAGATGTTTGGGAGCTCTGACAATTGTGCCAGTAGCATCAAAATTGAGAGTTTTCGTTGAAGAACTTAGTAACTTTAGTTGTGCTACGCTGTACAAGTGTATTTGAAAAGGGTCACATACCAATTGGATATAATCCAAATTCTCTCGTTTCATAAGTATCATATCGATTAAATCAAATCTTTGGGATTTGATTTTTCTTAATACTTCGTCAGATTTTATGTCTTGCAAATTTCCAGATGAAAGAAGAGTTTGGTTTGATTTTTGTAAGGATTTAAGTTTATAACATAGTGATTTTTCTTGCCGTAACTCGTTGCTAACTAGAAGTCGCTTAATTCCCCTAACTTGCGAAGTTAATTTTTGAACGTGATTAAAATCTTTATTCGAACTAAATACGGTAATTTTCCCATAGGAAGTCATATAGATTTTAAATAATTTACAATAAGGATGGACGCACTTGGCGTAAATTACCTCGGACTTCGAGTTACATCTTCTACTCTTTATTATGACATCACAAGTGCTGTTTACAAGTGACCTAATTTTTTTCCTTAAAATAAAGTTAAAGACGAGCGGTTTATTCTCACTTTCTTGAAATTCCTCGATAGAGAACTTGAATACTCCCTCAAACACATTACACGTCCTGTAGGTTTTACCGATAGACATCGATTTATCGGATAAGTTTTTAGACCCCTTAGGTAAGATTCCTGCTGCTTTTGGAGTATTCGCTAAGGTAAAAGCAACATTTGGTACCACCGGATCGTCTGGGGTTACTTTAGGACTAACATCATATTCGTTACTATTCGGTTCGTCCATTGACTTATTATAAGTGATAGACTCCAAACAAGCATCCAATTACATTCCGTTGTCAATAGTGACCATCGAATCTTCTTTCACATCCATATCCTTATTGTGTACTTCAAAAGATCTCTCACTCGATGTGTCAAATTCCTTCTCGTCCGGTACAATGTTAGACAACTCAAAACTATTCTCGAGGTCATCATAATCTGTTTTGACGGGGGTAGATGACGAAAGCGGTCTCGCCTCTAAATGTCTTCTAATAAATACTTTCAGATATAATCTGTTTTTTCTATTATTTTCCAAACCAAAATGAACACACATTTCACTGAACGTCGATTGGGGTTTTCTAACTCCCTCTAGAAATACGCCGGCGTCGTAGTGCCCTTTTTGCAAAAAATATTTTATTTGTTCTATTTTATCAAGGGTCGATTGATCCTTAAATGTCGGAGGTGCCATTTTGTTGAACGAGTCTTACTAAACGAAACTAGCCTACCCCAAACCTTTACAGACACTAAGTAAGATTTATGATTAAAAAAATAATATCACTTTCAGGTAGCTACTTAAAATCTTAGAAACCAGTTACGTACACTGCAACTCTATAAAACTAGCCGAAGTTAAAATAAACTCCACGATTTACACCTAATAACTTATAGCGATGTTATCTCCCTAAAATGTGGCTTAAAAATTACGAATTATTACCTACTTAAATTTAAGAACAACTAGGCATCTATCTATATAGGTGAGACAAAGACAAACTTGGAATTTATTCGGCGTAGGCCGCAATAAGCTGCCCCGTCGAAGAAAACTTTTTCAGAATCAACGAATTCGGGAAAATGGCATAGAGAAAAGTTGCTCAGCGCGTCGAGATCTACCCGGTAACACGTTTAGCACGACCCGAATCCAGGCGAGGATAGAAACTTTTTCGGTGGATGCCGTGCAATAAGCTGCCCCGTCGAAGAAAACTTTTTCAGAATCAACGAATTCTGGAAAATGGCATAGAGAAAAGTTGCTCAGCGCGTCGAGATCTACCCGGTAACACGTTTAGCACGACCCGAATCCAGGCGAGGATAGAAACTTTTTCGGTGGATGCCGAAGCAAGCTGTCCCGTCGAAGAAAACTTTTTCAGAATCAACGAATTCGGGAAAATGGCATAGAGAAAAGTTGCTCAGCACGTCGAGATCTACCCGGTAACACGTTCAGCACGACCCGAATCCAGGCGAGGATAGAAACTTTTTCGGTGGATGCCGAAGCAAGCTGTCCCGTCGAAGAAAACTTTTTCAGAATCAACGAATTCGGGAAAATGGCATAGAGAAAAGTTGCGCAGCGCGTCGAGATCTACCCGGTAACACGTTTTGCACGACCCGAATCCAGGCGAGGATAGAAACTTTTTCGGTGGATGCCGAAGCAAGCTGTCCCGTCGAAGAAAACTTTTTCAGAAGCGGTCGCTGGTGCGAAAAGGTCGCAAATTCGCCGAGTAAGGTTCAATTTTCGCCTGGAATCGGGTCGTGCAAAACGTGTTACCGGGTAGATCTCGACGCGCTGAGCAACTTTTCTCTATGCCATTTTCCCGAATTCGTTGATTCTGAAAAAGTTTTCTTCGACGGGACAGCTTGCTTCGGCATCCACCGAAAAAGTTTCTATCCTCGCCTGGATTCGGGTCGTGCTGAACGTGTTACCGGGTAGATCTAGACGTGCTGAGCAACTTTTCTCTATGCCATTTTCCCGAATTCGTTGATTCTGAAAAAGTTTTCTTCGACGGGACAGCTTGCTTCGGCATCCACCGAAAAAGTTTCTATCCTCGCCTGGATTCGGGTCGTGCTAAACGTGTTACCGGGTAGATCTCGACGCGCTGAGCAACTTTTCTCTATGCCATTTTCCCGAATTCGTTGATTCTGAAAAAGTTTTCTTCGACGGGACAGCTTGCTTCGGCATCCACCGAAAAAGTTTCTATCCTCGCCTGGATTCGGGTCGTGCTAAACGTGTTACCGGGTAGATCTCGACGCGCTGAGCAACTTTTCTCTATGCCATTTTCCCGAATTCGTTGATTCTGAAAAAGTTTTCTTCGACGGGGCAGCTTATTGCGGCCTACGCCGAATAAATTCCAAGTTTGTCTTTGTCTCACCTATATAGATAGATGCCTAGTTGTTCTTAAATTTAAGTAGGTAATAATTCGTAATTTTTAAGCCACATTTTAGGGAGATAACATCGCTATAAGTTATTAGGTGTAAATCGTGGAGTTTATTTTAACTTCGGCTAGTTTTATAGAGTTGCAGTGTACGTAACTGGTTTCTAAGATTTTAAGTAGCTACCTGAAAGTGATATTATTTTTTTAATCATAAATCTTACTTAGTGTCTGTAAAGGTTTGGGGTAGGCTAGTTTCGTTTAGTAACACTCGTTCAACAAAATGGCACCTCCGACATTTAAGGATCAATCGACCCTTGATAAAATAGAACAAATAAAATATTTTTTGCAAAAAGGGCACTACGACGCCGGCGTATTTCTAGAGGGAGTTAGAAAACCCCAATCGACGTTCAGTGAAATGTGTGTTCATTTTGGTTTGGAAAATAATAGAAAAAACAGATTATATCTGAAAGTATTTATTAGAAGACATTTAGAGGCGAGACCGCTTTCGTCATCTACCTCCGTCAAAACAGATTATGATGACCTCGAAAATAGTTTTGAGTTGTCTAACATTGTACCGGACGAGAAGGAATTTGACACATCGAGTGAGAGATCTTTTGAAGTACACAATAAGGATATGGATGTGAAAGAAGATTCGATGGTCACTATTGACAACGGAATGCAATTGGATGCTTGTTTGGAGTCTATCACTTATAATAAGTCAATGGACGAACCGAATAGTAACGAATATGATGTTAGTCCTAAAGTAACCCCAGACGATCCGGTGGTACCAAATGTTGCTTTTACCTTAGCGAATACTCCAAAAGCAGCAGGAATCTTACCTAAGGGGTCTAAAAACTTATCCGATAAATCGATGTCTATCGGTAAAACCTACAGGACGTGTAATGTGTTTGAGGGAGTATTCAAGTTCTCTATCGAGGAATTTCAAGAAAGTGAGAATAAACCGCTCGTCTTTAACTTTATTTTAAGGAAAAAAATTAGGTCACTTGTAAACAGCACTTGTGATGTCATAATAAAGAGTAGAATATGTAACTCGAAGTCCGAGGTAATTTACGCCAAGTGCGTCCATCCTTATTGTAAATTATTTAAAATCTATATGACTTCCTATGGGAAAATTACCGTATTTAGTTCGAATAAAGATTTTAATCACGTTCAAAAATTAACTTCGCAAGTTAGGGGAATTAAGCGACTTCTAGTTAGCAACGAGTTACGGCAAGAAAAATCACTATGTTATAAACTTAAATCCTTACAAAAATCAAACCAAACTCTTCTTTCATCTGGAAATTTGCAAGACATAAAATCTGACGAAGTATTAAGAAAAATCAAATCCCAAAGATTTGATTTAATCGATATGATACTTATGAAACGAGAGAATTTGGATTATATCCAATTGGTATGTGACCCTTTTCAAATACACTTGTACAGCGTAGCACAACTAAAGTTACTAAGTTCTTCAACGAAAACTCTCAATTTTGATGCTACTGGCACAATTGTCAGAGCTCCCAAACATCTGAAAGGATCTTGCTTATATTATTCCGGTGTTGTCACAACTGAAAATGGCAGGATATGTCCGATATTAGAACTAATTTCAATAAAGCAAGATACGGCAAGCATTGGCGTGTTTTTGACGTTGTTTAAAGCCTTTTCCATTAAGAATAGTTTCCGTTGGCCTTTATTCGAAAGAATAGTTGTTGACTGCAGTTTTGCTTTATTGAATGCAGTTTCTTTATATTGGAATCAAGAACCACTTGTTGATTATGTCAATGACATTTACCACCTTGTGAAATCCGGCATAGTTTTGAGACCCGACATCACAATAATAACAATTTGTTGGTCTCATTTCATGCGAATCATATCGAACGATGTAAACAAATATGAAGGTTCCGCTCGTAAGTACCTAAAATAAATATTAGCCGCACCTGTGCACATAAAAGATTTGGATACGCTTCGAATTTGGTTCAAACAGTTGTGCAGAGTACTGCTAGCTAGACAAAGTACGCCACGATTGCAAAAGGATCTTTCCCATCTTATTAAAATCTGCGTAGACAATAATAGGAACGACAACTATCTGACTTATTCCGATTCATTTCTCGAAACGAGCGATTTTCAGCAGGAACGATCTAAATATAAAAATAGTCTGTTTTACCGAGACTTCTTTGAAATCTTTCAAAAGGTAAAAAGAGAGTTCATTTACGATGATTCGCCGTCAATCGATAATGAATATTATTCAGAAGAATTGTTGGACGTAGTCCTAACAAAATATGTTCCCTACGTACCGCTCTGGTCAGGATTAATTAATGAAGGCAGACGTTACAGCAACGCCTCTGTAGAAAATTGGAACGGTATATTAAAAAATAATATACTGAATAAAGAAACGTATTTGAAGGCAAGTCGAGTAGTCCGTCGCAGTAGGGAACACATTTTGGGAATAGTAAAGGAATCTAAACATAGTATTCCGAAAAATCATTTGGCTCGCCCAAGGGGTGAACCCGACTCATTGTTAGCGGAAGAGGGATGGAAAAAGAGTTCAACTATTAAAAAGAAATTTGGGTATCATAAAATGCTTCATTTAAAAAAAATCAAAAATGAAAGTCTCACCCCGGTCAGCAGTGTCAGCGAGGATAAATCACTATGGAATACAATTGAAGTGAATAATGACAGTCTCTACGATAAAGCTCCTTTATTGGACTGTTATAAGAATGGGTTGGTAACGGATATAAATTTCTATAAAGACATAGGTGACGATTACATCATATGTTTTTTTAGATCCAGGGAATTATATTTCAGGGACTATAATTCTATAAATGATCGTCCAATAGCATTCTTGACTCCGAACGTATTAGAATACGTCATGCAAGTAATTTCAAAGAACGCTGGTGTCAAATATCCACATGAATTAATGAAGTTGGGCAGCGTAGATTCACTTTTTCAGAATTACAATAAAAATGTTGTAAATTATAAGCCCTTTTATATCTTGAAAAATTATAAACTGCTTGTCATCGACTTTCAGCAATGGACAGTTATACTGTATAATGGCTCGGAAGACCAAGCTCGTTGTATTTTAGAAGATATAGGCGAATCCGTTTCTTTGTACAACATAAAATGTGTTGCCTGTCCCGACAACATTAACAGTGGCTTATTTATTCTTAGATCTTTTCAAAAAAGCGTAACTGATTGTCCAATAAATGAGGACTATGTTCATGATGTTAAAACACTGGTTTTAAAAACTTCTTCTGATGTTCATAAAGCTTGTTTATACTGCGGATTTGTAGAGCAAATTCTACCCGAGGTCTCGTGGGTACAATGCGAAATTTGCTTTCGCTGGATTCATATCCATTGCTTACCCGCCCAAGATGACAAGTGTGATCGGTTGAGAAATCCTGACGTACATTTTCAATGCAAGTTGTGCGAAAACTTCGAAAAGGATAATTATTTATCATTTTACCAGGAATCAGTTGCAGATAATCCACCTACTCCGAATCACGCAAATGAAAATTATAAAATTTGTGATTTTTACCCTGCCGTAAATAAACATTGTCAGATAAAAGACTTATGGTATGATGATTTTTGTACACTAAACAGAAACACATGGCTCAATAATTTCATTATTGATTTATGCCTGGGCTGCATCGCTAGGAAATCTAAAAAACAAAATATAACACTAGTAAATTGCAACGCTACAAGTATTATTCTACGTTTGATGTGCAATTCATTGGAAGAGGCTGAAGTAATACCCGACAACGAGTTAAATGTCATTCCGGAATTGAATGGAATAGTACTGATGCCATCTAACATCAAGAACAGACACTGGTGCCTAGCGGTGGCCGACGTAAATAAAAAGGAATTTTCCTTTCTCGATCCCATGGGTCAAGAAGAAGAAAAAATTCAGGAATATATGTCCTATTTTCTAACCACATATCACAAAAAGAACGAACAAGCTGATATTTCTGGTTGGCGAACAAAAATTATCAAGCATGTAAAACAACGCGATTCCTGGAGTTGTGGAGTTTACATTTTGTACTACGCTAATAATTTATTAAATGATAAAAGTTTGAAAGACTACGTGGACATTGAAGCCTATAGATTGCATTTAAAAAAGCTACTTTTAAAAAACGCTAATAAAGTCTATAAGCAACCAGATATGGAGTAGAATCAATGTACAACAAATCCAACCTATCTATTATTAAAAATTGAGGTGGCACAACTTTCGGTTCTCTGAAGAATGTACGAAAACTACTAGAAACGGTCGCAAATTCGGACTCTTATATTTTTCTTCTCCGCCCATGGGAATCCTGGAAAAATTTTGACACATTTTCCTTTATTGACGTCCATTTCCACGTGTCATATAAAAAAATTGAGGTGGCACAACTTTCCCTTCTCTGGAAAATGTACGAAAACTACTAGAAACGGTCGCAAATTCGGACTCTTATATTTTTCTTCTCCGCCCATGGGAATCCTGGAAAATTTTTGACACATTTTCCTTTATTGACGTCCATTTCCACGTGTCATATAAAAAAATTGAGGTGGCACAACTTTCCGTTCTCTGGGAAATGTACGAAAACTACTAGAAACTGTCGCAAGTTCGGACTTTTTATTTTTCTTCTCCGCCCATGGGAATCCTGGAAAAATTTTGACAAATTTTCCGTTAGTGACATCTCTTTCCACGTGTCATATAAAAAAATTTAGGTGGCACAACTTTCCGTTCTCTGGAAAATGTACGAAAACTACTAGAAACGGTCGCAAATTCGGACTCTTATATTTTTCTTCTCCGCCCATGGGAATCCTGGAAAAAATTTGACACATTTTCAGTTATTGACATCCATTTCCACGTGTCATATAAAAAAATTGAGGTGGCACAACTTTCCGTTCTCTGGAAAATGTACGAAAACTACTAGAAACGGTCGCAAATTCGGACTCTTATATTTTTCTTCTCCGCCCTTGGGAATCCTGGAAAAATTTTGACAAATTTTCCGTTAGTGACATCTCTTTCCACGTGTCATATAAAAAAATTGAGGTGGCACAACTTTCCGTTCTCTGGGAAATGTACGAAAACTACTAGAAACTGTCGCAAGTTCGGACTTTTTATTTTTCTTCCCCGCCCATGGGAATCCTGGAAAAATTTTGACAAATTTTCCGTTAGTGACATCCTTTTCCACGTGTCATGTAAAAAAATTGAGGTGGCACAACTTTCCCTTCTCTGGAAAATGTACGAAAACTACTAGAAACGGTCGCAAATTCGGACTCTTATATTTTTCTTCTCCGCCCATGGGAATCCTGGAAAATTTTTGACACATTTTCCTTTATTGACGTCCATTTCCACGTGTCATATAAAAAAATTGAGGTGGCACAACTTTCCGTTCTCTGGGAAATGTACGAAAACTACTAGAAACTGTCGCAAGTTCGGACTTTTTATTTTTCTTCTCCGCCCATGGGAATCCTGGAAAAATTTTGACACATTTTCCGTTAGTGACATTCTCTTCCACGTGTCATATAAAAAAATTGAGGTGGCACAACTTTCCGTTCTCTGGGAAATGTACGAAAACTACTAGAAACTGTCGCAAGTTCGGACTTTTTATTTTTCTTCTCCGCCCATGGGAATCCTGGAAAAATTTTGACACATTTTCCGTTATTGACATCTATTTCCACGTGTCATATAAAAAAATTGAGGTGGCACAACTTTCCGTTCTCTGGGAAATGCACCAAAACTACTGGAAACTGTCGCAAATTCGGACTTTTTATTTTTCTTCTCCGTCCATGGGAATCCTGGAAAAATTTTGACACATTTTCCGTTATTGACATCCATTTCCACGTGTCATATAAAAAAATTGAAGTGGCACAACTTTCCGTTCTCTGGAAAATGTACAAAAACTACTAGAAACGGTCGCAAATTCGGACTCTTATATTTTTCTTCTCCGCCCATGGGAAACCTGGAAAAATTTTGACACATTTTCCGTTATTGACATCCATTTCCACGTGTCATATAAAAAAATTGAGGTGGCACAACTTTCCGTTCTCTGGGAAATGCACCAAAACTACTGGAAACTGTCGCAAATTCGGACTTTTTATTTTTCTTCTCCGTCCATGGGAATCCTGGAAAAATTTTCACACATTTTCCGTTATTGACATCCATTTCCACGTGTCATATAAAAAAATTGAAGTGGCACAACTTTCCGTTCTCTGGAAAATGTACAAAAACTACTAGAAACGGTCGCAAATTCGGACTCTTATATTTTTCTTCTCCGCCCATGGGAAACCTGGAAAAATTTTGACCCATTTTCCGTTATTGACATCCATTTCCACGTGTCATATAAAAAAATTGAGGTGGCACAACTTTCCGTTCTCTGGGAAATGCACCAAAACTACTGGAAACTGTCGCAAATTCGGACTTTTTATTTTTCTTCTCCGTCCATGGGAATCCTGGAAAAATTTTGACACATTTTCCGTTAGTGACTTCCTTTTCCACGTGTCATGTAGAAAAACTGAGGTGGCACAACTTTCCGTTCTCTGGAAAATGTACGAAAACTACTAGAAACGGTCGCAAATTCGGACTTTTTATTTTTCTTCTCCGCCCATGGGAATCCTGGAAAAATTTTGACACATTTTCCGTTATTGACATCCATTTCCACGTGTCATATAAAAAAATTGAGGTGGCACAACTTTCCGTTCTCTGGAAAATCTACGAAGACTTCTAGAAACGGTCGCAATTTCTGCATTTTTATTTTTGTTCTCCGCCCATGGGAATCCCGGTACAATTTTGACACCTTTTCCATCAATGACATCCCTTTCCACGTGTCATATAAAAAAATTGAGGTGGCACAACTTTCCGTTCTCTGGAAAATGTACGAAAACTACTAGAAACGGTCGCAAATTCGGACTCTTATATTTTTCTTCTCCGCCCATGGGAATCCTGGAAAAATTTTGACACATTTTCCGTTATTGACATCTATTTCCACGTGTCATATAAAAAAATTGAGGTGGCACAACTTTCCGTTCTCTGGGAAATGCACCAAAACTACTGGAAACTGTCGCAAATTCGGACTTTTTATTTTTCTTCTCCGTCCATGGGAATCCTGGAAAAATTTTGACACATTTTCCGTTATTGACATCCATTTCCACGTGTCATATAAAAAAATTGAAGTGGCACAACTTTCCGTTCTCTGGAAAATGTACAAAAACTACTAGAAACGGTCGCAAATTCGGACTCTTATATTTTTCTTCTCCGCCCATGGGAAACCTGGAAAAATTTTGACACACTTTCCGTTATTGACATCAATTTCCACGTGTCATATAAAAAAATTGAGGTGGCACAACTTTCCGTTCTCTGGGAAATGCACCAAAACTACTGGAAACTGTCGCAAATTCGGACTTTTTATTTTTCTTCTCCGTCCATGGGAATCCTGGAAAAATTTTGACACATTTTCCGTTAGTGACATCCCTTTCCACGTGTCATATAAAAAAATTGAGGTGGCACAACTTTCCCTTCTCTGGAAAATGTACGAAAACTACTAGAAACGGTCGCAAATTCGGACTCTTATATTTTTCTTCTCCGCCCATGGGAATCCTGGAAAATTTTTGACACATTTTCCTTTATTGACGTCCATTTCCACGTGTCATATAAAAAAATTGAGGTGGCACAACTTTCCGTTCTCTGGGAAATGTACGAAAACTACTAGAAACTGTCGCAAGTTCGGACTTTTTATTTTTCTTCTCCGCCCATGGGAATCCTGGAAAAATTTTGACAAATTTTCCGTTAGTGACATCCTTTTCCACGTGTCATGTAAAAAAATTGAAGTGGCACAACTTTCCGTTCTCTGGAAAATGTACGAAAACTACTAGAAACGGTCGCAAATTCGGACTCTTATATTTTTCTTCTCCGCCCATGGGAATCCTGGAAAAATTTTGACACATTTTCCGTTAGTGACTTCCTTTTCCACGTGTCATGTAAAAAAATTGAAGTGGCACAACTTTCCGTTCTCTGGAAAATGTACGAAAACTACTAGAAACGGTCGCAAATTCGGACTCTTATATTTTTCTTCTCCGCCCATGGGAATCCTGGAAAAATTTTGACACATTTTCCTTTATTGACGTCCATTTCCACGTGTCATATAAAAAAATTGAGGTGGGACAACTTTCCGTTCTCTGGGAAATGTACGAAAACTACTAGAAACTGTCGCAAGTTCGGACTTTTTATTTTTCTTCTCCGCCCATGGGAATCCTGGAAAAATTTTGACACATTTTCCGTTAGTGATATCTCTTTCCACGTGTCATATAAAAAAATTGAGGTGGCACAACTTTCCGTTCTCTGTAAAACCTACGAAAACTGCTAGAAACGGTCTCAAATTTGACCTTTTTATTTTCTTCTCCGCCCATGGGAATCCTGGAAAAATTTTGACACATTTTCCGTTAGTGACATCCTTTTCCACGTGTCATGTAAAAAAATTGAGGTGGCACAACTTTCCGTTCTCTGGAAAATGTACAAAAACTACTAGAAACGGTCGCAAATTCGGACTCTTATATTTTTCTTCTCCGCCCATGGGAATCCTTAAAAAATTTTGACACATTTTCAGTTATTGACATCCATTTCCACGTGTCATATAAAAAAATTGAGGTGGCACTTTCCGTTCTCTGGAAAATGTACGAAAACTACTAGAAACGGTCGCAAATTCGGACTCTTATATTTTTCTTCTCCGCCCATGGGAATCCTGGAAAAATTTTGACACATTTTCCGTTATTGACATCCTTTTCCACGTGTCATGTAAAAAAATTGAAGTGGCACAACTTTCCGTCTCTGGGAAATCTACGAAAACTACTAGAAACTGTCGCAAGTTCGGACTTTTTATTTTTCTTCTCCGCCCATGGGAATCCTGGAAAAATTTTGACACATTTTCCGTTAGTGATATCTCTTTCCACGTGTCATATAAAAAAATTTAGGTGGCACAACTTTCCGTTCTCTGTAAAACCTACGAAAACTGCTAGAAACGGTCTCAAATTTGACCTTTTTATTTTCTTCTCCGCCCATGGGAATCCTGGAAAAATTTTGACACATTTTCCGTTATTGACATCCATTTCCACGTGTCATATAAAAAAATTGAGGTGGCACAACTTTCCGTTCTCTGGGAAATGCACCAAAACTACTGGAAACTGTCGCAAATTCGGACTTTTTATTTTGCTTCTCCGTCCATGGGAATCCTGGAAAAATTTTTACACATTTTCCGTTGTTGACATCCATTTCCACGTGTCATATAAAAAAATTGAGGTGGCACAACTTTCCGTTCTCTGGAAAATCTACGAAGACTTCTAGAAACGGTCGTAATTTCTGCATTTTTATTTTTGTTCTACTATGGGGATCCCGGTACAATTTTGACACCTTTTCCATCAATGACATGCCTTCCCACGTGTCATATAAAAAACTTGAGGTGGCACAACTTTCCGTTCTCTGGAAAATCTGAGAAGACTGCTAGAAACGATCGAAAATTCGGATTTTTTATTTTTTTTGGCCCATGAGAATCCTGGGAAAATTTTGACAGCTTTTTCCTTAGTGACATCCTTTTCCACGTTTCGTGTAAAAAAATTGAGGTGGCACAATCTTTCGTTCTCTGTAAAATCTACGAAATCTGCTGGAAACGGTCCCAAATTCGGTTTTTTATCTTAAGCGACAACCGTTTTGCGCAATCTTACAAAGTTTTGGATTTGTGTAAGGCTGTAACGTTTAATTTTCCCGAATATCTTTGTAAAAGTTTGTAAAATGAACATCAAGTCTACCTCGATCGACCAGTGGCGAAAATGAAAAATTTTCGACGCGCTCTCCAGAAACGTTGCTAGCAACGTTGCTAAATTCACACCGGTGCAAAATTTGATATTTGAAAACTATTTTACTGCGTGAAAATCTTTAGTAAATTTTACCAAACACCAATGAGTGAAATTAATTTATTATTCTTTCAAATATCAAAAATTAAATAGTGACGTAATAAATTGTTTAAGTAGGTACTTAATAAATGCAAAACCTATAGACGTGGTGCCCCATTGTTAAAATGCCCTTTATTTTGACTCCCAAGATTAAATATATCCATACTACGCTAAAAACATGCTACAAACAAAGACAGAAAGTCAACCATCAACCAACTATACACGCGGTGATTCCCGGTTATAGTTCCTCCAGAATCACACTTATATGTTTTTTTCTTGTTTGGGGGCGCCGCGCCGGAAGCATCGGAACCTCACCTGAAGACTCGGGGGATGGTCTAACGACGCCAGCCTCCGAGCCCAGAGTCGAAATAAGTTCGCTACGGCTCGACAAAAAGGGGCAATTTCTGACAATCTCGCGACATTTTCGGAATAATTTAAAGGAGCGCTTATATTGTGATTAGTTCTGGGCGTCAAGCGTTTATCAAAACAAACCTATCTATAGGTTCTGACGTCATTGGAATAAATAAATAAAAATCAAACTATCGAACTGTACCACCTGAACAATATAAATTATGTTCTCTATACAGGTAGTTCAAGCAGCTTACCTTGTCGTCGGTGATTGCCATTGTGGAAGGGAACACTAAACTATAAACTATTATTCCCACACACAAACGAAACATACCTAATACAAAAATAATGTCGATGGCGGCGATGGCGTCATGATGTCTCCTCTCGAACGTTCGAGAATGAACATTCGGCGTCGGCGACTGGCGCGACCTCTAGACGGCAACCGCCGAAAACGCGCGCAAGCTGTTTCCAGATTTCTCCAGAAATTACTCTATTTTCAAATTATCACAAAAAATATAATAAAGTCTTGCTATTTAAACGTCTTTATTGCCAAATACCACTGGTGCCAAATCACTAGAGTCATTTTATTTATATTGTATTGTTAGGTTATTTAAGGGAAATTACCTACACTATTTATTACGCCTTTCTATATTTATAGGTTATATAGGTATAAATGCCACAATTTAGAAAGAATTATTCAATTATTTTAGTCTTATTTGAATTTGTTATGAAATAGTTATTTATGTACCAAGGCACTGAAGTTCAACTTTTTATGACTCATGTGGAGTTTAGTTGCTGAGGCCTCTGGCCGAGGCAAATAAACCACATGAGTCATAAAAAGAACTTCAGTGCCGAGGTACATATTATATTTTTCTTGAAATCGGAAAAAAAATGTTTTATTAGGCAAGAAAATAATAATAAGGGATCACCCGTCCACGAACCGACTACGCGCGGCGTTGCTTGACTTTACCGATCGCTCTACCTAGCACAAGCATAATGATGTACGGTACCTTCTGACAGAAAAACCAAACTGCTGCTTCTTGTGCAGCTTACACAACAAATCTATTGTTTTTCAAATTTACTAAAATATGTATACTGAAGGATTGCGCTTCTATAGGAAACAATTTCGCAATGTGTACGAAAAGTTAAATAAGCCTTTATCGGCCGGGTTTTGAATATTTGGTCACTTTTGACGGGCGATTTCTCCGCGTCTGACGTTTGATGTTTACATCTCGCCAAGGCCTACTTATTGAAAAAATCGTACAATAATGGGCTACATTATTGTACGATTTCTGTGCTTTTAATGACGATTTTGGGACATTTTAATGCCGATTTCAAGAAAAATTGGTTAGTCTGACAACCTCGCATTTTGCCCGCATAGACAATAAGAAGAGAATAAAAATACAGAGGTTTTTTGTTTAATGTTAGAGGACGCGTGCTTTTATTTAAAAAAATTACCGAAATGTTTATATGACATAGGTAATACAACAATGTTTCAAAGTACCTACGCATAGATTCTCAAAATATTTCTATGGAAAGTTGTTTTAAAATTAATTTAATAAAGTTGCCAGAACATCTACAGAGCCTTAAACAATGTGATATTTCACAGGTAATTGAATGGGAGGCTGTGAGAATTTCACTAAGAAATTTTGTCTCAAAATTAATTTAAAAAAGTTGCCACAACGTTCATAAGAGCCTAACAATGTAACATCTCACAGGTAAATGAATGGCAGGTTGCCAGAATTTAACTGTGGAATGTTGTCTCAAAATTAATTTAGAAAATTTGCCACAACGTTCATAAGAGCCTAACAATGTAACATCTCACAGGTAAATGAATGGGAGGTTGCGAGAATTTCACTGTGAAATGTTGTCTTAAAATTAACTTGAAAAAGTTGCTACAACATTCACAGAGCCTAACAATGTAACATTTCACAGGTAATTGAATGGGTTGCAGGAACTTTACATTAATAATATGCTACCAAAGTTGTAAGAAGAAGTTTTGGTAATCTTGCAAATGCAAAATTCGCATAGAAATGTTCCTGGAAAATTGGCAAAACTTTAGTACGCAACTTTACATGGTGTAAGTAGATGTAACATTGTGGGAACTTTTTGTAAAGTTCTATTCTTAGTGGGGTAAAATCTTCATTTTTGGAGATAATCGCCTAAACTTTTTTTGTTTGAAAGGCCTTCAAAAACCGCTTCTTTTGACCTTGCTGCCATTTTCAAAATGCAAATCCAGGGCCGGCTGCAATTTTTTTACACACCCGATTTTCACGAAAACCATTTAGCGATTTTTTTATTTAAAATCTGACCCCACAGCATTAATCAGAGCACCCCAAAACACCCATATACCAAAATTGAACAAAAAATATACAGCGAGTTCCATTCTGTAGGATGTCAAAGTTGAGCAAAATAGGGATTTTAAAGATATCTGGCGAGTCAAATGTGCCATGGAATCCCTTCAAAACAGTTGACTGTCAACAGGACCACACAAAATGTTGGTTTGAGAAGATTTACTACAAACATATACAGGGTATTTTTCTCTGAGCCATCTCAAAATTCTGAATTTTTATTAAACTTTATACTGGTCAGGAGTGCTCTGGAATCATTGAAAAAATATTAATAAACCCAAAAGTAATTTATTCCTTTACAAAATGCTAACCAACAAATAAAAACAATTTAAATTATTGGACCTTTCTCAACAAAGTCACTGTCTAAGATGATACATTTTCTGTGCGTTTCCTGTTGTGGCACACCGGACTTAATGACTGACTGGCTTCTGTATTTTTTAGATTTAGTTCATTTATAGTGTATGGAGCGGTTTTGATATACACGATTTTTGACCTGTATAAAGTTCCAAAAATTCAGTAATTTGAGATGGCACCGATAAGAACACTCTGTATATTTTGTATTGGACCTTTGCACACCAACACCTTGAGTGGTCCTATTGACCATTCAACTATTTTGAGAAGATTCCATGGCACACTTGACTTGGCAGATGCCTTTAAAATTCCTATTTTGCCCAACTTGGACATCCTGCAGAATGGAACTCCCTGTATATTTTTTTATTCAAATTTGGTATTTAAGGATTTTGGGGTGTTCTGATTAACGCTGTGGGGTCAGATTTTAAATAAAAAAATCGCTAAATGGTTTTCGTGAAAATCGGGGGTATAAAAAAATCGCAGCCGGCCCTGGATTTGCATCTTGAAAGTGACAGGAAGGTCAAAAGAAGCGGTTTTTGAAGGCCTTTCAAACAAAAAAAAGTTTAGGCGATTATCTCCAAAAATGAAATTTTACGGATTTGTACAGTTTTAAAGTTGGACACCCTGTATAATTTTTAAGCAAATGTCTTTACTTCTGTACTTAGTCTGAAGTTAGAGCACATTTTTAACAGCTAGCACTAAGGACTAATACGGAGCTTTATATTCTATTGTGGAACCATATTTCCTGTCCTGAAGATAGAATAGAGACCTCATCTTGTCAAATATGGAAAATGAAGTTGAACGACTACCTAATTTTTCACACTCGAAAAAGGAATTTCTAAATTATGGTGCCAACGTAATATGACAGGTAGAAAATGTTGCTTTGAACAAAAAGTTACCTATAAACATGGGCTCGAATATGAATAATAAAAAAGTTATAATTCTAAAGTTCTGCAATTTAAATGAAACTAGTCGCTCGAATGGAACAATTTCCTATAAAAACAATTTATTCCCATCGCCCAGAGGCGGAGGGTCGGGATAGCACAATGGGTTTTATATAAAAAAATGTCCCATGCATTTTCGGAAAAATAATTAAATTGTTTGAATTTTATGCCATTCTTGATTTCCAGCCTCCTTCTGCTCAGCCGCACGATAATAAATTTTGCAAATTAATTGTAAAGAGAACGGTACATTTTGACGACATTGAACAAGAGTAGGTACTTTTTTGTGGCATATTAATTTCTCTTTGAGAAAATGTTATTATTTTTCTGAAAATGCAAAAGACAATTTTATATAATAGGAGTATAGGAGTGTGATCATTTGAATGTGCAACATGTGTTTTTATTAATTGCAGAACCAAAATACAAATATTGCCAAAAGTTGGTGCATGGGGCCGCGGTGGCGTCGCTCGTACCGGCGCTGACTTTTTAGACTGCATGTTTTTCTGCCTTCGATCGACCTTGGTTCGAGGCAGGCGCAAACACCGCTATGGCCAAGAGCGCTGGACAAATGTGGGTTCACGGTATTGCTCCTAAATAGGCTTTATCCGTGTGATTTACTAATTGTCCTACACTCACTGGGATTACTACGGTTTTCTAGGGTTTTCCGTAGTACTTGAGCGAATGCTATCCTAGTTCTCTCGGGAAAAAAGTCGGCCCTAGCCGCAAATGGCAACGAAGACAAAATAATAGTAATTGCCCCCCCCCCCGCACAAGCATGTGGTTGCTTCTGGGGTACTCCTAGTTTGGAGTATTGTGAGGGTGAGAATTATTATTATTATCTCGACTTAGCCAAAAGGCATTCGCACTCCCTCTACGGGGAACATTCACTCAGATCCCGGGTATCCCGGATACCAAAAGGATCTGGCTCGGACGAGACCCTTGCCATGTTATCGGGCCTTAGGTGACATTGATGTTGTTGGATGATCCCGCATTCCCCATGAATTTCCTGACGGTTCGGGCTGTCGCAAGTAGTACCGCTTTCTGCATGGACCTGTAAAGACTATCAGTTAGACCCAGCTCCTTGATGTTTCTCAGCAAACTTTTTGGTATAACACCAGTTGTTGACATGATGATTGGAATCGTCTGGACGTTCTCCATTTCCCATTGCCTTCTAATTCGTTCTTCTAAGTCTCTGTACTTCGCGATCTTCTAGACTTGCTTCACACGCAGGTTGTTGTTGTTCGGGATGGCCACATCAATCAGAGTTGTCTGCCTAGAAATTTTATCAACTATTATAAGGTCCGGTCTGTTGTGGGCAACTCGTTGATCTGTCAGAACTGTACGATCCCAGTACATCTTGTAGTTGCTGTTCTCAAGAACAGGCTCCGGTGTGTAGCTGTAATATGGGATCCTCTCTGCCTGCACAAGCAGAAGTTTTTCCACCAGTTCCTGGTGCAGATCTTGGCAACCGAATCGTGCCGTTCCTTATATTCCGTTGATGCGAACATCTGGCATCCTCCTGTTATGTGCTGGATTGTTTCTGAAGTTGGGCACCCGTATCTGCATCTGTCATCCACTACCGATGCATCTCCTACAATGAATTTTAGGTAGTTGCGAGTTGGTATAACCTGATCTTTTATGGCCAGTAGGAAGCCTTCCGTCTCGGGGAACATTCGTCCCGAGGTCAGCCAATAGTTCGACGCTAACTTGTCGACATGTTCCTGGTTAACCTCATTAGGATGCCTCCCGTGCAGCGGCTTCCCCAACCACCTCTGTAGTTTATCGTTGTCGGTTCGGTGGTGATTTTGACGCTCGTGTTCCGTCAGACGTAGCGGTGTTGAGACGTCTGCTCCGTATATAGCCCTATGTAGTGTGGAGCTGTTGGCCTGCCTGTAGAAATAATTACGCAGATTTAATATTTGTTGGTCCAATTGCTTGCTGAGATCTGCCAATCCTCTTCCTCCTAGTTGGCGTGGCAGAGTTGTTCTTTCTACGGCGCTACGGGGATGATGTTTATGAGCTTTTGTCAGTAGTGTCCTAACTTTTCGCTGCAGGTTGTTGATGTCCGTGTTGGTCCAATTCACTATTCCAAACGAATAGCTGAGTACAGAGCACGCATACGTGTTCAGGGCCTTAAACAGATTCCTGCTGTTAAGATCAGTTCGCACTACTTGTCTTACTCTCTTGATGAATTCATTCCTTAAATCGATCTTCATTGTTCGATGGTCTATCCTTTGAGCTTGTTTCATCCCGAGATACTTGTATGTATCTCCCATGCTCATTGCTTCGATCTCCTGGCCGTCCTGCATCTCGTGTGCGCCTTGTTCGAACTTTCCCCGGACGATGTTAAGGGTGCGGCACTTGTCCAGTCCAAACTGCATTCCGATGTCCCTGGAGAACTCCTCTACAATTTTAAGCATTTGCGTTAGTTGGTTTTTGGTTGCGGCCATCAGTTTTAAATCATCCGTATATAATAGGTGATTCAACTTGATCGCTTCTGCGTTGTTGCTTTTGATAGCGAAGCCGTATTTTGTAGAATTCAACCGATGTGATAGAGGGTTCATCGCCATGCAGAACCACAGTGGACTGAGTGAATCTCCTTGGAAAATCCCTCTTCGGATGTTGATTGTGTCGGTCTCGATGTTGCTGCTTGCGGTTCTGAGTTGTATCTTAGTGCGCCAGGTTGTCATAGCGTGTTCTAAAAAGGAAACTGTATGATGATCTATTTTATACAGCTTTAAGATACCTGTTAGCCAGTCGTGAGGTACGGAATCAAATGCTTTTTTGTAGTCCACATAAGCCATGTAGAGGTTTCGTTGCTTGGAATGAGCCTGGTTGCAGATGACAGAGTCTATGATGAGTTGCTCTTTGCATCCCATTGCGCCCTTCGCGCAGCCCTTCTGCTGCATTGCCATGATGTTGTTCCGCTCGCAGTGAGCATATATTCGCTGCGTAAGGCAAGAAGTGATTATCTTGTACAGCGTAGGCAAGCAGGTTATTGGGCGGTACTTGGCAGGGTTATCCGTATTCCGCTGGTCTTTTGGTAACAAGTAGGTGGCACCCTGTGTAAGAAACAATGGCATTTTCAGAGGATCGAGCAAGACCTCATTAATTAAGGTAGTTATTTGTTCATGCATGCACCACAACTTCTTAATCCAATAATTTTGAAGATGATCTGGACCTGGTGCCTTCCAGTTGTGGGAATTCTTGATGACATTGGAGACCTCATCGGTTGTGAATTGCTCGTGTTGCATCTGGCTATAGTTCTGGCCCATCTCGCGTTCTTCACTGATCCAGCTTGCACTGACATTGCATGGACCTGGTGTGGCAAGCTGATTTCTCCAGAAACCGTCGACCTGTTCTCTGCTAGGGTAACTCGTATTTGTGGCATCGGCGCTAGAATTCAAAGTACGGTAGAAAACTTTTTCTGATCGTTCAAAAAGTTTGTTGTCACGTTTCCTGTTGTTACTAGCCTTGTATCTCCTCAGACGCCCTGCGAAAACAGAAAGTTTTTGTTTTAATGTATCAAGACATTGTTGAGCAGTGATGTTCGCGGGGTCACGCTGAGAATGCATTTGGGTGCGGCTCATTATTGCCTGCACCGCCCTCTGGATCTTTCTAGTTCTAACTCCTCTGATATATTCCGTTACTTGTCCTATGTCTTTACGGAGACTCTCGATCTTCCGATTTAGTCGCATCTCCCATTGAGCCATTCGTGGTTCTGGTCTTGCACGATTTAACTCTTGAGCCGTCCGGATCTTGGCTCCCATTGCAGTGATGATGGCCGTTGCGGCACAGTAGATTAACATGTGCATATGTTCTAATGTTGGTGTTACTGAAACATAGTTGGGTAAAATTCTGGTGTTCATAATATCGAGCATGATTGCAAGCTTCCTGGAAGAATTCAATCTTGGTAGCGGTGGTCTGCTCAGTGGGTCTGTGCCTTCGTATCGCAATACCGCCCTTCTCAGCTGTGTGTCCAGGCTTTCAAAGTGTTCTCCGTTAACTGATTCCCGATTCTCAGTTGTTCGTCCCGCCGTCTCGGCTTCTTGTTGTGGTCCAGGCACTTGAATTTCCCCGTTGTTGTTGTCTATGTCTATGTGTTCGCCATGGATCTCTAGCTCAACTTCCCGTTTTATAGCGTTAAGTCGCGTTTCTGGAATTCGGTTATTTCTTAGAATAGTTCGATACTGATCTGACACTCTTTGTTCAGACACTTGCATGTGTGGAAACTCCCTGCAGAACTCGGCATGCAGTTGTTGTCGGTAGCCGATCATCTCTTGTCCTTTATTATTATTATTATTATTATTATCTCGACTTAGCCAAAAGGCATTCGCACTCCCTCTACGGGGAACATTCACTCAGATCCTGGGTATCCCGGATACCAAAAGGATCTGGCTCGGACGAGACCCTTGCCATGTTATCGGGCCTTAGGTGACATTGATGTTGTTGGATGATCCTGCATTCCCCATGAATTTCCTGACGGTTCGGGCTGTCGCAAGTAGTACCGCTTTCTGCATGGACCTGTAAAGACTATCAGTTAGACCCAGCTCCTTGATGTTTCTCAGCAAACTTTTTGGTATAACACCAGTTGTTGACATGATGATTGGAATCGTCTGGACGTTCTCCATTTCCCATTGCCATCTAATTCGTTCTTCTAAATCTCTGTACTTCGCGAACTTCTCGACTTGCTTCACACGCAGGTTGTTGTTGTTCGGGATGGCCACATCAATCAGAGTTGTCTGCCTAGAAATTTTATCAACTATTATATTATTATTATATTATATTATTATTATTATTATATCGACTTAGCCAAAAGGCATTCGCACTCCCTCTACGGGGAACATTCACTCAGATCCCGGGCATCCCGGATACCAAAAGGATCTGGCTCGGACGAGACCCTTGCCATGTTATCGGGCCCTAGGTGACATTGATGTTCTTGGACGATCCTGCATTCCCCATGAATTTCCTGACGGTTCGGGCTGTCGCAAGTAGTACCGCTTTCTGCATGGACCTGTAAAGACTATCAGTTAGATTCAGCTCCTTGATGTTTCTCAGCAAACTTTTTGGTATAACACCAGTTGTTGACATGATGATTGGAATCGTCTGGACGTTCTCCATTTCCCATTGCCTTCTAATTCGTTCTTCTAAGTCTCTGTACTTCGCGATCTTCTCGACTTGCTTCACACGCAGGTTGTTGTTGTTCGGGATGGCCACATCAATCAGAGTTGTCTTCCTAGAAATTTTATCAACTATTATAAGGTCCGGTCTGTTATGGGCAACTCGTTGATCAGTCAGAACTGTACGATCCCAGTACATCTTGTAGTTGCTGTTCTCAAGAACAGGCTCAGGTGTGTAGTTGTAATATGGGACCCTTTCTGTCTGCACAAGCAGCAGCTTTTCCGCCAGTTCCCGGTGCAAGATCTTGGCAACCGAATCGTGTCGTTCCTTATATTCCGTTGATGCGAACATCTGACATCCTCCTGTTATGTGCTGGATTGTTTCTGAAGTTGGGCACCCGTATCTGCATCTGTCATCCACTACCGATGCATCTCCTACAATGAATTTTAGGTAGTTGCGAGTTGGTATAACCTGATCTTGTATGGCCAGTAGGAAGCCTTCCGTCTCGGGGAACATTCGTCCCGAGGTCAGCCAATAGTTCGACGCTAACTTGTCGACATGTTCCTGGTTAACCTCATTAGGATGTCTCCCGTGCAGCGGCTTCCCCAACCACCTCTGTAGTTTATCGTTGTCGGTTCGGTGGTGATTTTGACGCTCGTGTTCCGTCAGACGTAGCGGTGTTGAGACGTCTGCTCCGCATATAGCTTTATGTAGTGTGGAGCTGTTGGCCTGTCTCTGGAAATAATTACGCAGATTTATTATTTGTTGGTCCAATTGCTTGCTGAGGTCTGCCAATCCTCTTCCTCCTAGTTGACGTGGCAGAGTAGTTCTTTCTACGGCGCTACGGGGATGATGTTTATGAGCTTTTGTCAGTAGTGTCCTAACTTTTCGCTGCAGGTTGTTGATGTCCGTGTTGGTCCAATTCACTATTCCGAACGAATAGCTGAGTACAGAGCACGCATACGTGTTCAGGGCCTTAAACAAATTCCTGCTGTTAAGATCAGTTCGCACTACTTGTCTTACTCTCTTGATGAATTCATTCGTTAAATCAGTCTTCATTGTTCGATGGTCTATCCTTTGAGCTTGTTTCATCCCGAGATACTTGTATGTATCTCCCTTGCTCATTGCTTCGATCTCCTGGCCGTCCTGCATCTCGTGTGCGCTTTGTTCGAGCTTTCCCCGGATGATATTAAGGGTGCGGCACTTGTCCAGTCCAAACAGCATTCCGATGTCCCTGGAGAACTCCTCTACAATTTTAAGCATTTGCGTTAGTTGGTTTTTGGTTGCG
Organism: Pseudeuparius sepicola; assembly: GCA_963920635.1. Classification (NCBI taxonomy): domain Eukaryota; kingdom Metazoa; phylum Arthropoda; class Insecta; order Coleoptera; family Anthribidae; genus Pseudeuparius; species Pseudeuparius sepicola. Next base: position 90,731,423 of record OY987299.1, read on the forward strand.
GCGATCAGTTTTAAATCATCCATATATAATAGGTGATTCAACTTGATCGCTTCTGCGTTGTTGCTTTTGATAGCGAAGCCATATTTTGTAGAGTTCAACCGATGTGATAGAGGGTTCATCGCCATGCAGAACCACAGTGGACTGAGTGAATCTCCTTGGAAAATCCCTCTTCGGATGTTGATTGTGTCGGTCTCGATGTTACTGTCTGCGGTTCTGAGTTGTATCTTAGTGCGCCAGGTTGTCATAACGTGTTCTAAAAAGGAAACTGTATGATGATCTATTTTATACAGCTTTAAGATACCTGTGAGCCAGTCGTGAGGTACGGAATCAAATGCTTTTTTGTAGTCCACATAAGCCATGTGGAGGTTTCGTTGCTTGGAATGAGCCTGGTTGCAGATGACAGAATCTATGATGAGTTGCTCTTTGCATCCCATTGCGCCCTTCGAGCAGCCCTTCTGCTGCATTGCAATGATGTTGTTCCGCTCGCAGTGTGCATATATTCGCTGCGTAAGGCAAGATGTGATTATCTTGTAAAGCGTAGGCAAGCAGGTTATTGGGCGGTACTTGGCAGGGTTATCCGTATTCCGCTGGTCTTTTGGTAACAGGTAAGTTGCACCCTGTGTAAGAAACAATGGCATTTTCAGAGGATCGAGCAAGACTTCATTAATTAAGGTAGTTATTTGTTCATGCGTGCACCACAACTTCTTAATCCAATAATTTTGGAGATGATCTGGACCTGGTGCCTTCCAGTTGTGGGAATTCTTGATGACATCGGAGACCTCAGCGGTTGTGAATTGCTCGTGTTGCATCTGGCTATAGTTCCGGCCCATCTCGCGTTCTTCGCTGATCCAGCTTGCACTGACATTGTATGGACCTGGTGTGGCAAGTTGATTTCTCCAGAAACCGTCGACCTGTTCTCTGCTAGGGTAACTCGCATTTGTGGCATCGGCGCTAGAATTAAAAGCACGGTAGAAACCCTTTTCTGATCGTTCAAAGAGTTTATTGTCTCGTTTCCTGTTGTTACTAGCCTTGTATCTCCTCAGACGCCCTGCGAAAACAGAAAGTTTTTGTTTTAATGTGTCAAGACATTGTTGAGCAGTGATGTTCGCGGGGTCATGCCGAGAATGCATTTGGGTGCGGCTCATTACTGCCTGCACCGCCCTCTGGGTCCTTCTAGTTCTAACTCCTCTGATATATTCCGTCACTTGTCCTATGTCTTTACGGAGAAATATTATTATTATTATGATTATTATTATATCTACTTAGCCAAAAGGCATTCGCACTCCCTCTACGGGGAACATTCACTCAGATCCCGGGCATCCCGGATACCAAAAGGATCTGGCTCGGACGAGACCCTTGCCATGTTATCGGGCCCTAGGTGACATTGATGTTCTTGGACGATCCTGCATTCCCCATGAATTTTCTGACGGTTCGGGCTGTCGCAAGTAGTACCGCTTTCTGCATGGACCTGTAAAGACTATCAGTTAGATTCAGCTCCTTGATGTTTCTCAGCAAACTTTTTGGTATAACACCAGTTGTTGACATGATGATTGGAATCGTCTGGACGTTCTCCATTTCCCATTGCCTTCTAATTCGTTCTTCTAAGTCTCTGTACTTCGCGATCTTCTCGACTTGCTTCACACGCAGGTTGTTGTTGTTCGGGATGGCCACATCAATCAGAGTTGTCTTCCTAGAAATTTTATCAACTATTATAAGGTCCGGTCTGTTATGGGCAACTCGTTGATCAGTCAGAACTGTACGATCCCAGTACATCTTGTAGTTGCTGTTCTCAAGAACAGGCTCAGGTGTGTAGTTGTAATATGGGACCCTTTCTGTCTGCACAAGCAGCAGCTTTTCCGCCAGTTCCCGGTGCAAGATCTTGGCAACCGAATCGTGTCGTTCCTTATATTCCGTTGATGCGAACATCTGACATCCTCCTGTTATGTGCTGGATTGTTTCTGAAGTTGGGCACCCGTATCTGCATCTGTCATCCACTACCGATGCATCTCCTACAATGAATTTTAGGTAGTTGCGAGTTGGTATAACCTGATCTTGTATGGCCTGTAGGAAGCCTTCCGTCTCGGGGAACATTCGTCCCGAGGTCAGCCAATAGTTCGACGCTAACTTGTCGACATGTTCCTGGTTAACCTCATTAGGATGTCTCCCGTGCAGCGGCTTCCCCAACCACCTCTGTAGTTTATCGTTGTCGGTTCGGTGGTGATTTTGACGCTCGTGTTCCGTCAGACGTAGCGGTGTTGAGACGTCTGCTCCGCATATAGCCCTATGTAGTGTGGAGCTGTTGGCCTGCCTGTAGAAATAATTACGCAGATTTAATATTTGTTGGTCCAATTGCTTGCTGAGATCTGCCAATCCTCTTCCTCCTAGTTGACGTGGCAGAGTTGTTCTTTCTACGGCGCTACGGGGATGATGTTTATGAGCTTTTGTCAGTAGTGTCCTAACTTTTCGTTGCAGGTTGTTGATGTCCGTGTTGGTCCAATTCACTATTCCGAACGAATAGCTGAGTACAGAGCACGGATACGTGTTCAGGGCCTTAAACAAATTCCTGCTGTTAAGATCAGTTCGCACTACTTGTCTTACTCTCTTGATGAATTCATTCGTTAAATCAGTCTTCATTGTTCGATGGTCTATCCTTTGAGCTTGTTTCATCCCGAGATACTTGTATGTATCTCCCTTGCTCATTGCTTCGATCTCCTGGCCGTCCTGCATCTCGTGTGCGCTTTGTTCGAGCTTTCCCCGGATGATATTAAGGGTGCGGCACTTGTCCAGTCCAAACAGCATTCCGATGTCCCTGGAGAACTCCTCTACAATTTTAAGCATTTGCGTTAGTTGGTTTTTGGTTGCGGCGATCAGTTTTAAATCATCCATATATAATAGGTGATTCAACTTGTTATTATTATATTATTATTATTATTATTATCTCGACTTAGCCAAAAGGCATTCGCACTCCCTCTACGGGGAACATTCACTCAGATCCCGGGCATCCCGGATACCAAAAGGATCTGGCTCGGACGAGACCCTTGCCATGTTATCGGGCCCTAGGTGACATTGATGTTCTTGGACGATCCTGCATTCCCCATGAATTTCCTGACGGTTCGGGCTGTCGCAAGTAGTACCGCTTTCTGCATGGACCTGTAAAGACTATCAGTTAGATTCAGCTCCTTGATGTTTCTCAGCAAACTTTTTGGTATAACACCAGTTGTTGACATGATGATTGGAATCGTCTGGACGTTCTCCATTTCCCATTGCCTTCTAATTCGTTCTTCTAAGTCTCTGTACTTCGCGATCTTCTCGACTTGCTTCACACGCAGGTTGTTGTTGTTCGGGATGGCCACATCAATCAGAGTTGTCTTCCTAGAAATTTTATCAACTATTATAAGGTCCGGTCTGTTATGGGCAACTCGTTGATCAGTCAGAACTGTACGATCCCAGTACATCTTGTAGTTGCTGTTCTCAAGAACAGGCTCAGGTGTGTAGTTGTAATATGGGACCCTTTCTGTCTGCACAAGCAGCAGCTTTTCCGCCAGTTCCCGGTGCAAGATCTTGGCAACCGAATCGTGTCGTTCCTTATATTCCGTTGATGCGAACATCTGACATCCTCCTGTTATGTGCTGGATTGTTTCTGAAGTTGGGCACCCGTATCTGCATCTGTCATCCACTACCGATGCATCTCCTACAATGAATTTTAGGTAGTTGCGAGTTGGTATAACCTGATCTTGTATGGCCAGTAGGAAGCCTTCTGTCTCGGGGAACATTCGTCCCGAAGTCAGCCAATAGTTCGACGCTAACTTGTCGACATGTTCCTGGTTAACCTCATTAGGATGTCTCCCGTGCAGCGGCTTCCCCAACCACCTCTGTAGTTTATCGTTGTCGGTTCGGTGGTGATTTTGACGCTCGTGTTCCGTCAGACGTAGCGGTGTTGAGACGTCTGCTCCGCATATAGCCCTATGTAGTGTGGAGCTGTTGGCCTGCCTGTAGAAATAATTACGCAGATTTAATATTTGTTGGTCCAATTGCTTGCTGAGATCTGCCAATCCTCTTCCTCCTAGTTGACGTGGCAGAGTTGTTCTTTCTACGGCGCTACGGGGATGATGTTTATGAGCTTTTGTCAGTAGTGTCCTAACTTTTCGTTGCAGGTTGTTGATGTCCGTGTTGGTCCAATTCACTATTCCGAACGAATAGCTGAGTACAGAGCACGCATACGTGTTCAGGGCCTTAAACAAATTCCTGCTGTTAAGATCAGTTCGCACTACTTGTCTTACTCTCTTGATGAATTCATTCGTTAAATCAGTCTTCATTGTTCGATGGTCTATCCTTTGAGCTTGTTTCATCCCGAGATACTTGTATGTATCTCCCTTGCTCATTGCTTCGATCTCCTGGCCGTCCTGCATCTCGTGTGCGCTTTGTTCGAGCTTTCCCCGGATGATATTAAGGGTGCGGCACTTGTCCAGTCCAAACAGCATTCCGATGTCCCTGGAGAACTCCTCTACAATTTTAAGCATTTGCGTTAGTTGGTTTTTGGTTGCGGCGATCAGTTTTAAATCATCCATATATAATAGGTGATTCAACTTGATCGCTTCTGCGTTGTTGCTTTTGATAGCGAAGCCATATTTTGTAGAGTTCAACCGATGTGATAGAGGGTTCATCGCCATGCAGAACCACAGTGGACTGAGTGAATCTCCTTGGAAAATCCCTCTTCGGATGTTGATTGTGTCGGTCTCGATGTTACTGTCTGCGGTTCTGAGTTGTATCTTAGTGCGCCAGGTTGTCATAACGTGTTCTAAAAAGGAAACTGTATGATGATCTATTTTATACAGCTTTAAGATACCTGTGAGCCAGTCGTGAGGTACGGAATCAAATGCTTTTTTGTAGTCCACATAAGCCATGTGGAGGTTTCGTTGCTTGGAATGAGCCTGGTTGCAGATGACAGAGTCTATGATGAGTTGCTCTTTGCATCCCATTGCGCCCTTCGAGCAGCCCTTCTGCTGCATTGCAATGATGTTGTTCCGCTCGCAGTGAGCATATATTCGCTGCGTAAGGCAAGATGTGATTATCTTGTAAAGCGTAGGCAAGCAGGTTATTGGGCGGTACTTGGCAGGGTTATCCGTATTCCGCTGGTCTTTTGGTAACAGGTAAGTTGCACCCTGTGTAAGAAACAATGGCATTTTCAGAGGATCGAGCAAGACTTCATTAATTAAGGTAGTTATTTGTTCATGCGTGCACCACAACTTCTTAATCCAATAATTTTGGAGATGATCTGGACCTGGTGCCTTCCAGTTGTGGGAATTCTTGATGACATCGGAGACCTCAGCGGTTGTGAATTGCTCGTGTTGCATCTGGCTATAGTTCCGGCCCATCTCGCGTTCTTCGCTGATCCAGCTTGCACTGACATTGTATGGACCTGGTGTGGCAAGTTGATTTCTCCAGAAACCGTCGACCTGTTCTCTGCTAGGGTAACTCGCATTTGTGGCATCGGCGCTAGAATTAAAAGCACGGTAGAAACCCTTTTCTGATCGTTCAAAGAGTTTATTGTCTCGTTTCCTGTTGTTACTAGCCTTGTATCTCCTCAGACGCCCTGCGAAAACAGAAAGTTTTTGTTTTAATGTGTCAAGACATTGTTGAGCAGTGATGTTCGCGGGGTCATGCCGAGAATGCATTTGGGTGCGGCTCATTACTGCCTGCACCGCCCTCTGGATCCTTCTAGTTCTAACTCCTCTGATATATTCCGTCACTTGTCCTATGTCTTTACGGAGACTCTCGATCTTCCGATTTAGTCGCATTTCCCATTGAGCCATTCGTGGTTCTGGTCTTGCACGATTCAACTCTTGGGCCGTTCGGATCTTGGCACCCATTATTATTATTATTATTATTATTATTATTATTATTATTATTATTATTATATTCGATAATCATATTAGGTGCACTTAGAATGGTTGCAAGTCAAACAGCATACAGGGTAGGTAAAAAATATAAAAATTCTACAAGAATAAATTACCTATAGTAAAATCGGGCAACTCTTACGCCTGGAGTAAACAAGAGCACGTGGGTTGAAATATCTGCCATAGCCGCACGGAGGTACGACTTTATTTAATTTTAGTCTTACAATTGTGCACATCAAAATATTTCAGACAAGAATTATTGGCTTAATTAAAATGGTTCAAAACATCGATAAAATTATTTGTGGCAGTGTCTAAATAGCTGAAAACAACAAGATAAAACCGAATATCTACACTTCTGCGATCGAGTACGTCCCTGTTGCCGAGTCGGGTGAAATTTTATAGCCTACCGACCAATCGAGGATCGTCATTGAACACGTGGTTTTATTTACATCAGGCGTACGGATTGCTCGATTTTAGTATAGGTACCCTTATTTCAGAAAATTCAGCAAAATGTTATTAAAAAAAGTTGTTTAGAATTAAAAGTTATGTCTACATTTTTTTTCTTAAAAAAAAACAATATTTTCCCAAAACAATTTTAATCGTCACCGTAAACATTTTCATAAATTAATCAAATCAATTTCGCGTAACTTTGCTCAAGTCCAAACATATTTGTAAAATTAACAACTTGAAAATTTCGCAAAAATTCTTTTTAACAAGGTATAACAAACCGAGGTCTGCTATAGCTGGGTCTGCTCAATAAAATCCTGTTTTATTACAATATAATTTATTGATACAATTATTGAGAGATGTTACAATTCTGAGAACAAAGTTAAATTTGAGCAACTACCCAATAAACATTTTTGGTTTTATAAGAGTAACCACAACTATTAGATTACCTAACTTAAACCACTGTTAGTAATTTAATATAGTTACGGAAATATTTCGGTTACCTTTATAAACCCATTAAAACACTTAAATGGAGCAATTTATAAAGGTCACCAGCACCTATTTTAGTATCGTTATACGACTTTAAAGTATATAACCAATAGTAGAGTAAATGTTTCCATCACCTTTATATAACCTACTTATACAACCCGGCTCCTTTCAGTGTTAAATTTGGTTCTATAAGGTTTGCAGTTACCCTTATAAACTTTGCCTATAATGGTGTTAGTAATATTTCACGGGATTTAGATATCGGACGCCTACTTCCATCTCTGTTTAACTATTGTTGAGCGCCTATCCTTTCCACTCACTTCAAAATGTTATGGTTGGGGATGTCAATGGGCATGTGAATATTTTTGCTAAGTATAATAATAGATGTTTCCCTATGCATACTTGAAATTGTGTGTGGCAAGACAATTTTTCCGCAAATATGAACAATATACCTTCAAAAAATTCACGGGCCTTCGAAATACTCCTAAATAAGCAATTTTGTTTGCATTAAAAAAACTTTTTTTTATTTTATTTTCAAAAATTACGAGAAAGAAAGTTTAAAAAATATGCCCGTGTCACATAAAAGTATATTTTCTTAAAATTTCTGCGGAATAAAATAAAATATGCTAATAAATTCGTAATTGTGGGTCGTGTCGATTCTGTTCTATATTTGCATCATGGCGTCTCTTAGTAGATTACCCTTAAAGGCTTTGGTGACAATAATATCACTTAGAGTAACGTTACATAAATTGAAACAATGCTATAAACCTTCTTTAGTACTTTTTTTATAAAACTATAAGTTTCCTATATATCCTTAGGTGATATAACACTATAAGTAGTGTTACTATAAAACCGAAGGTAATATAACGCTACCAGTAGTGTTACTATAAAACCAAAGGTAATATAGTGCTACCAGTAGTGTTACTATAAAACCAAAGCTATTTTAAAGACCTATCGGAGATGTAGGGCTGCAATAATTTCATAACCTTCGGTAGATAACCCGTTAAACACTAATTTTCACGTTCTGAACTAAATTTGAGTTTGCGTGGGGCTCATTTATACCGGTGGATAGATCGACAATGATTTTGAATTTATTTTAACCCGTTTCACTTTTACACATTTTCAAACAATTTCTTCTCATTAACAACACATACTTCACTTATTTTTACTCTCCTCCTGTTATACATTTTTCATTCGTTTTTTAATATAATGCTCTACATCATGCAGGTATCAACAATAATAAGTGCTTAATCAGCCATCTTTAAAATGAAAACATATTTGTATAAGAGTAATTTATATCACTAAAAGTTGTAAAAGCCTATAAAGGTTATTTTGGTACGAAACTGGCAACCAAAAGGTATATAATGTGTTCAGTAAAACACAATTAGCTCCAGGGTTTTATAGAAGTAATTAGGAATGCTGTTATATAACTCGGGAAATCATAGTTTTACAATATAGGTATTGGAAAATGGTGTTGGAAACATTTACACCACTTAATTATAACCCTAGTACCTATATTGATATTATACAACCCTTATAAACTCCAATTACTGGAGGTGATAAGCGGTTCCTTTCATATAAAACTCCGCAACCTTTATATGACATTTATATAACTATGTATCACTTGTGGTAACGAAAAATGTTTATTGGGTATATAATAAACTAGAAAATGAGTTAAATTTTTAGTTAGAAAATGACTTGAAGCAAAAAGTGAAATTGTTGTTACAAATACTCTGACTGTTCAGCTATAAGAATTATAATTCTTCTGAATAATAAGTTGGAACTGCGTATTCAGTCGCTTACGCTCAAACGAGGCTCGTAGTGGTGCGGGGCGAGGCTAGGGCTTCCTCCGCTCCTTGTTTGCTCGTGTAGGCGCTGCAGATGTTGTGGCCAGCAAATCTCAGGGGTTTTTCGCCGAAGTAGAGCTGACCAGGAGTCGGCACCTATGCCAACGCAACTCCTCTCGATGCCTACGCAACTCTCGTTACGTTGTTCGTTGTCAGAGGGCTGTGGTTGTAGCGTCCTCAGAGATGGTGTGCAAGCATGAACAAATCAGAGAGAAAACAGCATTAGACAAGGTCTAAGCCTTTTACAAAAATTAATAAACCGCTAGGTTACGATTAATATTTAAAATTGAATTTTGTTATCAAAGTTACTTAATGCTGACAAATAACGATAAAAATTAAATGTTTAGAACTATACTAAACTAACGGGAACTATGCATAGTTTTTTATATTTTATAGATAATATTATTTAACTGACCGGAATAGCAAAATGCTTAATATTGAATTAAAAGAAAATATTGTGAGAATGCTCCAGCCCGAATTTTGAAAATTATTATATTTTAAATCGAATTTAACGCGAAAAGTCTATTTGAGACTTGAACGGTAAAATACAGAATCTAAGAAAGTTAAAAAATATATAAGTTAATATGAATTTACTAGAAAACTGAATTTATCGGTGTCAGATTTATTTGAGTGGCCCGGTACCACAGAATCGAGACCTAACTCGAAAAATAAGAAAGTAACGTGTGACTAATGTGACCAAAACGTGAAAATATTCAATAAGATAACAGCCACAAGATGGTGGGTATTCAAAAAAGGACAATGCTATGTTTTTGAGTTAAAGAAGGCTGGGGCCTTGGACGAAATGAGTCCTTCAAAAAAAATAGCACGTCAAAAAAACGCTACAGGTGAGTAGTAAAGTCGCTGAATTAAAGCAAAAATCAAAGAAATTACTCACCTGTAGGGCTTTCCAGGAGAAACAGCCACCACCTGTCCGCTGTGTCCCGCGCCTCATCAGCCACGCAGCCAAAAAGGAAGGTCCTCGTCGTGCAAGCGTCGCTGCCTTGCCTCACGATGCCATGAACATAGAAGAAAAACCCAAGAATATTAGTCACACGAAGTCAATCCCCGATATTAAAATACAAAACCACTCAAATAAATCACCGATGGCAAAAATTGAACTAGATAAAAGCCGAAAATGTCGAAAATTTTGCGGGAAATGGGCACACTGAGAAAATCCCCAAGAGAAAACTCTTTGCTGACTTTTTTGTCTACAGTAGCAAGTTTTTTAAAAGGGATAGCATACCCACTTATCTGCTCCAGTAGAGCGCACTTTGCTACTACTACTTTACTGTAACTGTTAAGTACGTTACTGCGACCAAAAAGTACTTTCGTGTTATAGCAAAACAGTTAATTATAAAAAATTCTTTGCTGCCCTGCGAACATACATTACTATTACAGGCATATGTTTCACTGCGACGAAAGAAAAATATTCAGATATATTTTGTTACTCTCGCAAGCATAATTTCTGCTGTGGTAGTAAAGTTTATTGCTGTGGCAGTAAAGATTATTATAGAGACAAGCTCTTGGGAGCGAAGTGCGCGTGCGTGCTGCGCCCGTGGTTCCATCGGCCTCGTCCTCGCCGGTGCCGCAGCGCATCAGTTGCATTCGGGCGTTGACTGAAATATTCGGAAAGACTGCTAGGTAATCGGGTATGAGGCGCCATTTCGGACTAAATTATTATTTTTGAAATATAAATTTCTCGCGCTAATATATTTTTTTAATATGACATTTATAGAAATTTGCGTGAATAATCTTTTTTTAGTCCAATTTATATATTACCACAGACCTAAATAGCTTCGCTAAGCTATATAGGTCTGTGATATTACGCATCGCCCAAAAGTATATATTACAGTAAACGCAAAAAATATATCAAAACACGATATATTAATTTGGTGCGCCAATATATAATAATTTAGGGTACCACTGGTCGTCACCAGATGTCGCGCCGCGCATCCCTAAAGTGCACCCTGCAACGCTGCAGCAGAAAGGGCAGAAGCCCGAAATCGAAATATTTTTTTTGTATGATATTTATAGAAATTTGCGTGAATAATCTTTTTTTAGTCAAATATATATATTACGCATCGCCCAAAAGTATATATTACAGTAAACGCAAAAAAATATATCAAAACACGATATATTAATTTGGTACACCAATATATAATAATTTAGGGTACCACCGGTCGTCACCAGAGGTCGCGCCGCGCATCCCTAAAGTGCACCGGTAACGCTGCAGCAGAAAGCGCATAGAAGCCCGAAGTCGAAGTGATTACCGACGTACTGGATGTTCTTTTTCTGTGTCAGGTTTGGGATTTGATGTTTTGTGGTGTATAACCCCACAATCAAAAGAAGGGGACATTCGCATCATATTGTGGCAGTCGGCAGCGATAAAAAAGATGTGGTAATCTTTTCCAATGGTGTAACGTCGGGCGAAAATAGGGGATAGGAACCTATCTAGCCAAAATTTCAAGAAAATCGGGGGTGGGTTTTACACAGGGACCCATTTTATTTTAAAGAGTCCCTGGTTTTACACCATTCTGCGCTTTCTGCTGCAGCGTTACCGGTCACTTTATAGGGATGCGCGGCGCGACCTCTGGTGACGACCGGTGGTACCCTAAATTATTATATATTGGCGCACCAAATTAATATATCGTGTTTTGATATATTTTTTTGCGTTTACTGTAATATATACTTTTGGGCGATGCGTAATATATAAATTTGACTAAAAAAATACTATTCACGCAAATTTCTATAAATATCATATTAAAAAAAATATATTAGCCCGAGAAATTTATATATTAAAAAATAATAATTTAGTCCGAAATGGCGCCTCATAATCGGGCGCCACTGGGATTTACACCTTGCACGTCCCGCGAGCCCCTCGCCTGCCGTGCTTGATGCCGGGAGCTGGCGCCCTCCGCACAATCGGCGTTTTGTTCCACTAACGGCTGCTATGACCTTGTCGACCGGACGGGATAATTTATATGAATTTAATTTGTATTCGCGGTGCTGCCGCTCAGCGGACGGCGGAGGCGGAGTGTATGCGTATAGAGGGTGCCCGGGTGCCCTATTAATAATAGAATATTTCGAACTAACCAATCATGTTGTACCTTTTCAATGTTGTACATAGGTACTAGAGAGGCTTCAAAAATGCAAAATTAAAAATTTTAAGGTTGCATATTTTTCGAAATGTTGGAGCAAACACAAGATGTATACATCGCTGGGGTTGGGAAGAAGCCTAGATTCCAAAAATCCGGTAATATTACATATAAAGTGCTAGATTAAAAAATAAACAATTTTGTCTATACCTATGATACCTATTTCTGAAACGCGACGCGCAATTGTTTTTCTAAAAAGTGAAAATAAAATAGCTAAATTATTCTGTGTATGATGAACGGTTGGAGCAAACACTATTCCATTAATACGGGGTATGCTATATTAAAAAAAACACTAGTTGTCTATTATTTCGAAACGCGTCGCACACAATATTGTTTTTCTGAAAGGTTAAAATAATAGTTTGTTAAACTACGTAAATAAGCACCACCTCAGGTGTAGGGTGTAGGTGCGAAGTGCGAATATAATAATCTTTCATGAAAGTGTTATCAGAAAAGCTTACAAATATTTTATTACTTTGGCTGCTGGAATTTTACAAGCTTTTATGTAACTTGCTGTTTCTGTTAGAGTGCGTGTGTTATTATGCAATCTTGCAACTGGGTTTTAAACCACTTCCAACCAACCGATTGAGTTCAATCAAATTGTTCACTTTTGGTGCTTGTGACAATAAAATTTAGTAAGTATACTCAATATTGTAATTTATTCAAAATGGCCGCCGCTCCAAGAAGGCGGATACCTTTTTCTTTACAACCCCATTGCATGGATATCAAATGGTTTGACGAGTAGAAAACGATAAAGTCAGTGACGTCAAATTAACTATTTTTTACAACCTCTTTGAGATGGGTATCAAATAAAAGAGTTTAGGGAGTAGAAAATGATAAAGTGAGTGACGTCATACTAAATCCAATATGGCTGCCGCCCCAAAATGGCGGATTACCTATTTCTTCAAACCTCCTTGTTATGGGTATCAAAAAATGAAAGTGTTTGTCTAGGAGAAAGCGATAAGGTGAGTGACGTTATACTAAATTTAATATGGCGGATTCCCCAAGATGACCGATGCCCAAAGATGGCGGACTAAATTTCTTTACCACTCGTGACATGTAAATTAAATACTGTAAATTAAATACTGAAAAGCGCAAAATAAAATAAAAAAAAACCTTATTAAAAACAAAAGCTTTTATTTAAGCCATGTACTAAAACAAAAGTAAGTTTAAGTTTCCGTTAACGTGATTCAAAATTGAATGCCAAATTATGAAAAGCTTTTTGAAACCAAAAATCTTGTAGGGCGAATTGTATAGGGTGATCCAAGCAAGAGTTCCCCTCTTACTTTTTATTTTTCAACAAAAAAAATGTTTTATACAAAATTTTTATCAATTTTCTGCTCATCTCAGGGCAAACTTCAAAAAAACAATTGAGCATCGCCTTTTCAAAGTATAGACTGAACCTATGTTTTTTTAAGGGGCATACTATAAATTATTGAATTTTCGGAATCTACGATTCATCCCTTCATTCAACATATATCATATGTTTATTTCAGCCATTTTTAAGTTCAAACTTCATCTTTTTCATGTTTTCACATCTTGTATCTCGGAAACGAAACGTTTGTGGATAAATAATTATTATGAGTATAAGAAAAAATGTTGGTTATAAAACATGATAATAAAACGTGAAAAAATTAAGTTTTGACGCCCTGTATTGTAAAAACGGCTGAAGCAAACGTATGATATAAGTAGTATACAGTATGTCCTCAGAGAAGGTGTTGAATATGAAAAACTTTTTTATTTTTTTATTTTATCGAAAAAATTACTCTTGATAAAAATTTTGCTGGTTCTTACAGTACGATTGGCATAGAAAAATTTAACATTTCTTGTACAGGGTGTTCAAAAAAATTTAAAAAAACTGAAGTTGCACAAGAGCACTTATTTGTGAAGATGTGGAAATAAGATGCAAGGAAAAATTGTTCAAAAGTAAAAGACATTCTCTAATACCAATTTTATTTTTTATTTTAATTATTGGTCTGTTGTCGATATTCTAATGATAGGTTTTCTAATTCACCAACAAGGACATTTCTTAACATACATAATATATCTAAGTAACTATCCGCATTACAAGAAGTGTTAAAGAAGTATGGAACTATTATTCCGTAATAAGAAATAGCGCACCACACATTTACTTTAGTAAAGTACTGACGCCCCCGTGGTATCCGAAAATGCGGATTATAATCACTCCAATGTGAATGTTGCGAAGCCACAAAACCATTGGTTAGAAAAGTTTATGAAATTACCTTTCCATACGGCTATCCCACAAACAAAAATCCAAACATTTTGCTTCATCACCGACTTCCAAAAAAGATGAAAAACTCGCTTGTATGGATTTTTCATATTGTGAATTCTGAATTTCTGATTTGCGACTTTTTAACGAATTGGAGATTTCAGCTCTTCTTCTTAATGATAATTTGGGGTGTTCCTCTACTGAATGCATCATATTCATTGTATCTTATTTTCACTCGTGGCATTCGCAATACAAAGCCAGTTCTTAAAAACCTTAAACTTTTGTATAAAACATTTTTTCCAGGTTGAAAAATGAAAAAGTTAGAGGGGGAAATCTTATTTGGATCACCCTGTACAGAAAATACATACAGAGTGTTCAGATTTGATCCGGAATACCCCTATAAAATTGTGATGCGCTACACGATTTTGATGATTATTTTTTTGTATGTAGGTAGGAAGTGCTCTTATGCACTCGTGGGGCATAATATCGTCAAAGTGATAGCGCTATTCCACCTCCTGTTATGATTTTTTTCCATTCGATTTTTTGGAAAATGCTATTTGGAATCTTTTTTAGCGGAAATCTGACAACGTAGCTTTATTTAGCACCTCCTGAAACCCTAATGTCCCAAGTTTTATTAATGTACATCTCTGACTAAATATTTTTACAGGGCCTTATACTTGGAAAATTTTAATTTTTCTATTTTCAATTAAAAAACAGGAGTGCTTTGTAAATATCTGAAAATCGGGCAAACTTATTCAAAACGGTCCAAAAAATGTCCCATTAATAAAGAATACAGCAAATAACACCGTTTTATCGTTTGAAAATAATGTTTAAATTTTTAAATATGCCATATTTAAGCATTATTTTAAAACGGTAGGATGGTGTTCGTTTTTCGTTTTCCCTATTAGCTATTAGTGGAACATTTTCGGGATGTTTCGATTAATTACCCGATTTTCTGAGCATTCCTAATTTTTAATTGAAAATTAAAAAAAAAACAATTTTCTCAACTTTAAGCCCCCTTAGAAATATTTGTCGGAGATGTGAATTAATAAAACTTGGGACATTGGAGCTTCATGGGGTGCCAAATAAAGCTACGCAGCCAGATTTCCAATAAAAATCCTAATAGCATTTTCCAAAATATAGCATCTTATTTTTTAAGCATTATTTTAAATTGATAAAACCGCCGTATTCTTTATTAGTGGGACAGTTTTTGGACTCTTATGAATAAGTTTGTCCGATTTTCAGATGTTTCCAAAGCACTCATGATTTTTAATCGGAAATAAAAAAAAAACAATTTTCCCATCTTTAAGGCCCTGTGGAAATTTTAGTCGGCGAAGTAAATTAATAAAACTTGGAACATTAGATTTTCTGGAGGTGCTGATTAAATCTACTATGATAGATTCCTATAAAAAAAATACCTAATAGTATTTTTTTTTTAAATCGTATCGAAAAAATCATAGCAAGCCGTGGAATAGCGCTGTCACCTCACAATCTTTACAGAGGTGTTCCGGATCAAATCTGAACACCCTGTACATAGGTAGGCACCTACTTCGACGAGTACTTGCTTTCAATCAATCATACTATCCAATAGATCTAATTATTGGTAACTTTTTAGGAACATTTCGCGCGACAAGCTCTTTAATTTCAAAAAGATTGTCGCAATTTGGCATCGAATTATCGAATTACCTTAACGAAAACCTCAATGTATTTTATTCCTTTTAGTACCTACACAGCATAAATAAAAGCTTGTTTTTAAAAAGTTTTTTATTTTTTATTTTTTGCATCTCTATTGTAGATTACATTTTTAATTTGTTTACCATTTTTACAAGAACTCGTTTTTGATGCAGTAAAAGTTTTGGATGAAGAAATATAAAAGAACATTTTTAATTTATACATATATTAGATTCTGTAAGTATCCTTACTTTTCTGTAGGGCTTATTATTTAACTGGTGTTAGATTTGATTGGTTGATTACCACGCTGGAACCCACCCCACGATTTTCTTGAAATTCTGGCTCTCCCCTATTTTCGAGGTCCCTGGACACGAATCTTAGTTTTTGCCGGTCGGCCATAGTTTCCGAGAAAATGAACTTTATTTCCTTTTGAATGGGAATGCATTTTTACTGTATGCGGTTCAAACTAATCACTCCGCACTCCGCTGTTTCGCACCTTTGCAACATCGAAACTTCGCGAAATAAGATTATTTATGCAGTGTTTACGTAGGTACGCTATTTTCGCCCGACATTAGGCGCCCGGGATGTTGCAAAAGGTGCAAAATAGTGTGGTGATCAGTTTCAATCTCGTACAGTAAAAATTCATATCAATTATTAATTATTACAGATAATTGTAAAGGTGACCGGGAAAAGAAAATTTGAAAATTAATTTTCTTGGAAACTACGTCCGACCGCCAGAAACCAAGGTCAGATTCGCGTTTAGGAACCTTGTAAATAGGGGAGTAGCCAAAATTTCAAGAAAATCGGGAGTGGATTACAGCGTGGTAAATAATTATCTTATTAGTATTTTAAAGTCCAAATATAACGAAAATTTAATTGGAAATCCTCGCTTTTTGAGTATTTATTGTTGCTGTGGCTCATCTTATTCAACCGAGCCACATAATTTTGGTTATTCTGTGACTAAGCATAATAAAAAAAATTTAGAGAATATTACTCAAAAATTAGAACTAAAAAAATGTAATCCAAAACCTAATCATTGTCGCCTACATTATAGAAGAACCTAACACGACACGTTCTTTTACACTTACCTAATACATTTAAAAAACAGACTTCAATACTTAATTCCCTATAGGTACCTACTCATTATAAGAAAGCAAAAATGCCCAACTTGTAGTTAAGTTTTGTGATTTTTTCATTAAATACACCCCCGGCCAAAATGGCATCGTTTACAATAAGTATTTTCATATTAATTTCTAAATTATTGATTAACGCTCTAAAAATTCTTTCGGTCTCGGAATTCCAAAGATTTTCTGCACGATCCTACAACGTTGCCTCGGGTAAAAGCCGCCGCCTCGAGCGCCGGTAACTGCTTAGACCCACAGACGACGGAAGATTTCTTCGCACAACCGGCCGCCAGCACCCACGGTGTTTCATTCTGCGAGAGATAGAGGGCTACGCGTATTCTACGGGATTCTCAGAGAATTTGGAAGGCCTATTTTTCTCTTAGGACCTGCAAGTCGTTCAGAATATTTCAGTCAACGATTCGGGGCATTCGGGCACCCGGCACAGTTTGGGTAATAATAATTGTTTATACCTAGGTACTCGTGATTCGGGCTTCGTTTGATGGAGGATGGTGTGATAAGCATTGGCAGACAGAACGTTCATTGTGGTAATAAAACGTCTAGTATAAGTTATCAGTGTCCTTCAAAAATTTTTACTAATAATTTATTTTGAAATTTAGCTTAAGGCGTTAGCTTTTGCTTTAAAAATGATAAAAAAAAATTGCCTACTCAAACGCGGTCACATGACTGTCGCTATCTGTCAAAAATGACATTAAACAATCGCTTAAAATGGTCTTATTTCGTAAAATTCCAAAAGGTTTTACTAGAAAAAGTTGTTTATTCATTCTCAATTTACATGAGTGTGCCAAATTTGAACGTTCTGTTAAAATATTTAGTTTTTTGTCAATAGGTATTGCCAAAAATATATCTAATACTTATTTAGGAAATTTCTGAAACTGAACATGTAACTTTCTATCTATAATATAACTAGTTTTGTCATTGTACTAAATTTTTATTAATAAAAATAACGATAAAAATATGTCAAAAGAAAGTTTTTGAATGACACTAGATTAAATAAATTCAAAAGAGCTATAAATGATAAATAAATATTTAATTCTCAAAATTTTTCAAAACGTCACTTTGAGATTAGATATGCTTTAATTTGCACAAAAATAACGAGAATTATCGTTCCTTTGTTCATATTTAAGAAAAAAATTAAATTTAATGTTTGACATTAATATCTGTTGTTTCTACATAGTAGGTATATTTTATAATATATTGATATTATGTATTATATTAGTATTAGCACAGACTAACGTTGCAAAGCTATTTATTCTGTGGTATTAGGCATAAACTGTTAATATTTTTTTCATTTCCACACAAAGGTTTGTGATATCCTTGATATAGTATCGATTGTTTTTACCATTTTTAGACTGACGGTTAATATTGTCAGAGTATAGCTGTTCTTCTAAATTAAGAATAAAGTGCATTTTCTTGAATAAATATTCTTTTATTTGTAACGACCTTTAGCTCCCATGATAAAAATACCTACCTATTATAAAAATCTATACTTAATGATCCAAAAAGTATATACCTACTCCAAAGTGTGAAAGTTACTGCTGTTTTTGTAAAATATATGTAGAGGTAAGTATATATAAAAGATATTATTTTTGTTGAAATTAGGACATTTAATAAATATATGGGCTCTAGGTATAATATTTAACTCGAATTTTTTCGAAATACTAATTTCAATATTATCAACATTTTTAGCAGGTGAGGTAATAAAGAGTTCTACTTTCCTGTTAGTGAGGCTTTTTGGTAACTTTACAGGGTGTTTAAAATTAAATACCATTAGGCTCTTAGGAACTGGTAAGAGATATCTATTAGCTCATTTGGGCTACTTAATATGCAGAAAAATATGGAGAAAATTAAAATATTTTAATATGTCACGGACATGCTATGTTTTCCAAGATCCATAATGTTATAACATGTTATAACATTTGGATCTTGGAAAACATAAATGTTATAACATTTGGATCTTGGAAAACATAACATGTTGTGACATATTAAAATATTTTAATTTTCTCCAGACTGCATATTAAGTAGCCTAAATGGGCGAACAGATATCTCTTACCAGTTCCTAAGATCCCAATGGTGAATATCGAATTTGAAACACTCTGTATGCTGGGGTCTGAAACAAAAGCTTCTATAACAGGAAATCGGAACTCCACCCGCAAAAAAAATTGTTGCTATGCTAGGTAAATTGTTTCGGCTACACCTGGAGAGAACTTTTTTATCGCAGTAAAGTAGCTTCTTGCAATAATAAAGTAAAGAAATAGGTATTCCCCTATAACAGTATGTTTGTTTCGTATGGTAGCAAAGCTCTTTGCAGCCACTGTAAAGTACCTTCTTGGAGCTGTGAATATGTTTTCTATAGAGAAAACATATCTCTCTCGTGGCACAAACATGACTTTCCTGTGACAGCAAAGTTACTTTATAGAGACCAGGGACCCTTTAAAGTAAGGGGACTCAGTATTATAGGTACTTATCAAAGTGAGGCCGTTTCTTTCCCCATTCTAATGGTCTCAATGATGCCAAGTATGCCATTTTATTGGAGAATCTATATGAATATAACAGGTAGGTACTTTGACTATTAGCACAGACTAACGAGTAATACAGACAATTCCTTAGCGACATGTGTCAAAAGGAGACTCGCTTTTTAGCGAAATTTCTTCTAAAGTCATGAATAATATGCATTTTATTTGATTTTACGTTAATCTACATAGTAAAGAGATTGTATTAGAACCAAATTTATGCTTAAAATACTGTTTGTCTTTCTGTAAATTAAAATGGAGACTCGCTTATTTTTGACACATGTCCGTAAGGAGGCTTCTGTTGCAAAGCTATTTATTCTGTGTTATTAGTAAAAATTAATAATGGTTTCCATGATTTCTAAAAATTAGACTTGACAATGTTGTGTCAAAAGACACAGAATATGGCAAGTGCCAAATGGATTAAATTTATTTTATGTTGAATTTGGTTTCCTGCAATTATTTCCGGGAATTTAAGTAATATAAGTATGGCAAGTCAGTGCCGATTTTGCTTATTTGAGAATTTGTTACCAGGTTCCTCAAACCATTTGTAATATGTAGTTATTATAGGTAAGAACTTGAACTTTCTTCCCTTGTTGAATGTATATCTACCCAAAGAACTTTCACAGATTTCGGGATGGACTTGTACTTAGTTCTAATCATGTAGTTTTTCTCGGTGCTCATTATAAAATTTTTGTAATTTTATTTCTCTCCCAAGGTACCTCACAAACGTAAAATAAACTTATAGTTGTAGATAAAAACTGTTTAAAAAAAGACCTGACTGAAGCTACCTGCTTAATAATTTAAAATTTAGGAAATACCATTTTTTTTCTGAACTACTTACTTAGGAATGCCCACGTAATGGTAATTGTAGGATTACTAAAGGTGAGACAAGAACAATCTGGTTGCAATTATTGGGACTACTACAGGCGGTCGCATTACCTTTAATTGACTATCTGGAAGCTATAAAACTTAAAAATTGTGAACTA
Organism: Pseudeuparius sepicola; assembly: GCA_963920635.1. Lineage (NCBI taxonomy): Eukaryota > Metazoa > Arthropoda > Insecta > Coleoptera > Anthribidae > Pseudeuparius > Pseudeuparius sepicola. Next base: position 90,751,794 of record OY987299.1, read on the forward strand.
TGATGGGAAATATTTTGCCTCCTTTGGAATCTATGGCACTGGCATGTCACATAAAACCTGATGGCAGTTGGAGACTGACATATAACATAACCTTGTATCAGCCCCTTTGTGTTCTCCTTGGAGTCAATAAAAAACAAACTTCCCCTCAAGGCTTCACTTTTCCTATGTGACTGTGACTGTGACATGCTGGGTCCCCTTATTTTAAAGAGTCCCTGATAGAGACAGTAATGAGTTTTTTATAAAGCAGTTCTGCTGGGACAAGTAAGGTAGGGTAGCAAAGTGAACTCTTTTATCGCAGCAAAATTTTTGCTTGGCGCCTATGTTGCCAAATTTTTTAGCTGGGGCAGCGAAAAACTTGGCTGCGGCGATGGAAAAATTTTCTGAGTGCAGATGCCTCTGCGAACTTAATACCAGCGAAGGCGGGAGCAAACTCCTCGTCAGGTCGGACCCTCCCGGCCGGTGGCCAGCAAGACCCACGTCACCCGTCCACTCTCGACCAATCAGGTCCTAGCATGAAACGCACCTAACAAACTAAACAGTATTTATGTTCAAATTATGCATCAACAGAACCGAAAAATCGAGCAATTCATAATACAGATTTTTAACCACATACCTGTTGATAGGCAAACACACACTTGAATTTTCGCATCCCGAATATGCCAGGGTTCGAGGCTAGGCAGAAGTACACGGCCACTGACGCACACGGCGCGCGAAAACTTAAATTATTTGAAATTTGAAAGAACGTTTTAAAATTTGAAACGTCGTAACAAAATTGAACACAATGTTATAAATGAATTGAAACTGTACGAAAAATAAATTAGTTATTAAGTATGAGATATTATGAGATATATGTTTGAAAATAATGACTTTATCTTAATAAAAAAATATAAAAACGAGTAACGGATTTTGAAATGAAAAAATCCGTTACAAGGTAAAACATTAGTAATGATAATATGAATATTAAATAACTCTCATTTAAAGTACAAATATTTATTGTAAACGTTTATTAAGAAACTGTACAAATTAATTTTTAGACAATTATTAGTGTCAATCGGTCAACAAACAATCTGTTAGACCGTGAGTTAGGGTACTATGTTGAGTGGAGTCATTTTTTTGTCTGGAATTTTGAGGGCTGAACAATTGTGCGGCCTAGGCTGAACGTGGCTAGTTAACCGATGAAAATAAGGGAGGTTTTAATGCCTGCCCCCTGTTCGAAAATTGGGAAAATCAATTTCTCCTATTTCTGTTTAAAATACTCAAAAAATGCCAGACAAGTTGAGCTGTTCGATTTCTTTTTAAATAAGGAAATATTTATAGTGGAATCATAATTACGTATATGAGAGCAGGCACCCTGTAGAAGGCCGCTTCCACCCGGAGGTGTACCAAATCCTTGGAGGCTCTAGTGGTCTAAGTGTGTGTGTAGTGATTAATACTTTCAGTTCGTGTGCTTATGGCATTCTGTTTAGAATAAGATTTAGATGATACAGCAAAATGTATGGGTAATTTTAAGGGTCTTAGTTATGTGCTTGGGAAAAAGCAGATGCTTGTGATTTGGATAGGTAGAAGTGACCATAAAAATAGGCGGGCGCAAACCGACGCGGTGGCGGGCGCGGTGGTGGTGGCGGTCAGGCAGATCAGGTGCGTTGCGCAAACCAACGCGGTGGACGGTGGCGTTCATTATAGAACTCGGACAGGGTTCTTGAAAACTCCTATCGGAATGTATTTTTCAGTTAATTTTTATGCGAGGACTACAATGGATAGGGCACACGAAGTAGAGGAGGAAGCAGTACCTATTTCTAGCTTTACTGCTGGATGAGGAAAAGAACAAAACAGGTAAGAATAAGTGTAATGAATATCACGGGTTCAAAGCCAAATACTATATTTAACTTTTTTTTTAAATAAGCCAATCTTTCGTTCCTATTTTGGAACTTCAGACATTGCGGCGCAATCCTTGACAATAAACAATGGACTTCTTTTTCCAATGGACAAAGCCTATCTACGACCCTGTAGGTATTATAGGTACGTGTTCTGTATTTATCACTCCAAACCGGTTGATATTGAAAAGCTAAGCAATTACTTTGTTCTCTCAAAAAAGCCGAAGACTATACCTACCTAAATGTTTAATTTTCAAATGAAAGTTTTACAGCATTGCTCACTTTTATTATTATTATTAAGTAATTCTACACAAAAATAATAGTAACATTGTCACTGATAGTCATAATGATTATAAAAATTTGGCTAAATAAGGGCAATGTTAAGTAGGTAAGTACTTGATATTCCTGGAATTGAAACTGAATCCATTAAATTCGATACAAAACTGTACCTTATAATTTTGTTTCTGAATTTCAAAATATGGATGTATTCTATGTAAAAATATTACAGCACTGGCTTATGCCGGGTTTCCACCAAACGGACAGGACCATAGGCGCCGACTCCGCGGGTGCTCCGGGGCTCGAGCACCCGGCCAAAAGTTTGGCCAGTTGTTGGAAGCTCAACGAGGGGGAAATCACTGAGGAATTTTAGTGTACATGCGCCTGGAATTTTTGGCATTTTTTTGGAATTTTCGGGAATTTTTTGGCATTTTCTTGGAATTTTTTGGCATTTTCTTGGAATTTTTTGGCATTTTCTTGGAATTTTTGGCATTTTCTTGGAATTTTTTCGTATTTTCTAAACAATGCTCATGCGCATGCACTGTCGGGAAGTTACAAGGCTGGACTGTGCAGTCCGCGAGGGGGAAATCATTGAGGAATTTTAGTGTACACGCGCGTGGAATTTTTTGGTATTTTTTTGGAATTTTTGGGATTTTTTTTGGTATTTTCTGGAATTTTTGGCATTTTCTTGGAATTTTTGGTATTTTCTTGGAATTTTTTGGCATTTTCTTGGAATTATTTGGCATTTTCTTGGAATTTTTGGTATTTTCTTAGAACTTTTTGGCATTTTAGTGTACAAATTTTGCCAGTGATTTCCCCGAATTTTTTGGTATTTTTCGGAATTTTCTGATATATTTTTTTTAATTTTTTAAGCTAAATCTGGAATTTTTTTTATTTTTTTGCATTTTTTGGCATTTTAGTGTACAAATTTTGCCAGTGATTTCCCCCTCGAAGCTCAAGCAAAGGTGACAATCATATTTAAGATCAACAATGAGTTAGAAAAGGCTGAGTGCAGGGGCGTGCGGTGACATTTTAAGTAAGGGAAGCAATGTTTAAAAACTTTCCTATTTGTAATGTAATTCGATTCTTCGATCACTTTTTGCGAATTCGTCAATGACGTCATCATAAAAACATCGATGCTCTAACATGTTCGGGAGAGGTATATTCTCAATAGACAACAGCGATATCTGTGAAAGTCATTCATTCATTTTTGTGGTTAAATTTTTCATAGAGGGACAAGGGGGTTTTGCCCTTCAGTTAGTAATTAATTGAGGCTTATCCGCAAAGTTTAATGTTGAAAATCCCTTTATTATTAAGGCACACACTACACATTCACACACACTCTTACTTAATTGTTCAACTTTAACATTTTCAACGTCATTCCCGACAGCCGAAGTTGACGGTATTTGCATGTTCATGTCCGTATTGTATTGTCTTACATATCGCCCGAGATACGACGCGCGCGACGCACCAACGCAGATATCAAAACCAACAAATAACCTACTGCAACGATAGCTTCCACGCACGCTTATAACACGCGTCAGCCAGTGCGGTGGAGGTGGAAAGTTCAATAACCTCTCGACTCTCGAACGCTACAGAAAAGCTAGCGGCCGACATAGCTTACATTGTACTGTCGCTCGGTAGGATGGGCGCAGTCGGAGTCAACGCCGCATTTGTTATTTGCATAACATATTGTACGTTTGATATATGATATATAAGATAATTTTTAGCGTTTTTGATATACCTAGGTAACTAAACTAATTGCTTCCTGTTTAAAAATTCAAAAATTACATTTTATCATTTTACATTGTTTTGGTTTAGGGGAAGCACTGCTTCCCTTGCTTCCATGGACTGCACGCCCCTGGCTGAGTTATATTATGCTTTTAAATATTTATAAAGAATTAGCAGACATCATAATTCCCGGATGAATTTATAAAAAAATCGTCCATAAGACTAAGCACTTTTGTGTTATTTAGGTACCCAAAATTAGGTAACTAGTCGTTTTTTTTTGTTTTTGGTTAAAGACCGCGTCTTAAAATTCAGCGGACTCTCATCCGGATGGATCAGCTGATATCTCCCTCTCATTTGTTTCTCTTTGGAGGAAGTAAAAATACACATATCCAGCTGATTCATCGGGATGAGAGTCCGCTGAATTTTAAAACGAGGCCTTTCTTATAGAAATACCTTTATTTTATGTACTTTTATTTAATATTTATAATAAATATTTATAATAAAAAATGTTTTTTAAAATAACATTTTTTGGGGGGGGAGGTTGTATACCTTGGGCACCCAGCCAAGTTTTGAGAAGTCGGCGCCTATGGACAGGACCGCGAACAAAACTCGAACTGTTTGCGAACTTTTTTTCTGAATTTTTTAGCCCGCGGCAGTTTTTGCGAACACGAACAGTGTCCCGGCCAATGTCGGTAACTTCAAAGGGTCCGCGCGTCCTACACATGTTTGTCTGCTTGGTGGAAACATCTTGAGAAATTGAAAACAATTTGTATTTGTCGTTGGCGTGGCGTTCAGTGGTCAGTGTTCTTTTTATGTGGTCTAGTTGCTGAAAAGAGCAAGTCGCAATGTCTGTTGACATTCTTAAAAAGTTCTTAAAACTTGATCGTAGTTCACCTCCCAGATTTATCTAAGATCTTGCAATAATTTAGAAGTCACATTTCCTCCTTTTCCTCTTAAAGATGGTTTTATCCAATATCGACGTTTATTTTTGATCTTTTTAACCATAAAATAAGTAACTCCTAGCAAAAATAAATTCTCATCATCTTGCTCTACTGCGCGCCACATTTTCACAACTCAACCGTCACTTTTTGGAGTCTCTATGTAAACTGAATGAAATCCGGACAAAACAGAAACTATTTATTGATTTTTGTTCGCGGCAGGTGTAAACACAAAGTCCGGTCAGTTTAGGGACAATTCAGAAACAAAACTGTTCGGATTTTCTGTTCAAATGGACAGTTCGTGTTTCGTTTTTGTCCTGTCCGTTTGGTGGAAACCCGGCTTTAAAAAGTTCTTAAAACTTGATCGTAGTTCACCTCCCAGACTTATATCATCTTCTCTAAGATCTTGCAATAATTTAGAAGTCACATTTCCTCCCTTTCGTCTTAAAGATGGTCTTATCCAATATCGACGTTTATTTTTGATCTTTTTAACCATAAAATAAGTAACTCCTAGCAAAAATAAATTCTCATCATCTTGCTCTACTGCGCGCCACATTTTCACAACTCAACCGTCACTTTTTGGAGTCTCTATGTAAACTGAATGAAATCCGGACAAAACAGAAACTGTATTTATTGATTTTTGTTCGTGGCAGATGTTAACACAAAGTCCGGTCAGTTTAGGGACAATTCAGAAACAAAACTGTTCGGATTTTCTGTTCAAATGGACAGTTCGTGTTTTGTTTTTGTCCTGTCCGTTTGGTGTAAACCCGGCTTTAAAAAGTTCTTAAAACTTGATCGTAGTTCACCTCCCAGACTTATATCATCTTCTCTAAGATCTTGCAATAATTTAGAAGTCACATTTCCTCCTTTTCGTCTTAAAGATGGTCTTATCCAATATCGACGTTTATTTTTGATTTTTTTAACCATAAAATAAGTAACTCCTAGCAAAAATAAATCCTCATCATCTTGCTCTACTGAGCGCCCCATTTTCATAACTCAGCCGTCACTTTCAGAGTCTATGTAAACTGAATGAAACCCGGACAAAACAGAAACTATATTTATTGATTTTGGTTCGTGGCAGGTGTAAACACAAAGTCCGGTAACGACCAAGCAGTTTAGGGACAATTCAGAAACAAAACTGTTCGGATTTTCTGTTCAAACGGACAGTTCGTGTTTTGTTTTTGTCCTGTGGAAACCCGGCTATTTGGGAATAAACTTATCTTAAAATGAAAGAGTCTTTGCACTAAGATTGCGTTCTTACACAAGAGCTATTTTAGAAAATCTCATGTTTCTCCTTAACTTTGCATTGAAATTTATTTGCATTGTTATGATTTAGTAAGAGAGCAACCTAGGACCGTAGCTAGGATGGGGCCAAGGCCCGCCCCAGAATTTGTTTGCGTGTACGGATAAAAAATAAAATATATTTCAAATTCTTAAAAATAAATGCACCCGCCTCTAGAACCAATTCATACCAATCGATTTATCGCTAGCGACCTCTTTAACAATGTCTGAACCGAATGAGTTGGGGTGTTTTGGCCCAACACTACATTAAAGACCTACGCATAGCGCTGTTTCAAGCGATCGTCACTGGCACTACATGACGAAAAAAATCGACAGGGTGGTGTAATGTTAAAAACACCATCGCTGCAGAATTTTTTTTTATAAAATAAAAACATGTAATTGTGTCTGTTACAACGAATTTAATATCCAAAATAAAGTAAAATGATGGTTTGTTATGTCCTCTTAATTTGACAAGATAACACGGCATATTTCCATAGATTTTCTTAAGAAAAGCGACTCTAAAGAAGCAAGCAAGAGTATTTTGGTACCTTTTGGTTTGAAATGAAATTCATGGGTAGCTATGTAATGGACCGGGAGATAACGACACCTTTTTGGTAATGTTTAATGCCCGTCTGTCGTGCAAAGGTATAATATATTTCATTACTTGAAAGCGATTAAAGCAATAAAAATGACCCCATCCCTGTTAGCAAGTGTAGGGTTATCATTTCAAACTGTATAAAAAAAAAGGAAAAAATGATCCATGCCCGTCAGCCGTTAGCAGTGGATGATTCTTCAGAAAAAAAAAAATACAGCGCTAACTCATCGGCAGACGGTTTTGAGTGATAAGTCCTGCAGGACCTAAATTTGAATGTGTTAAGGAAAATAGTGAAAACAACTTAGTAATGCCCGTCTGCCGAAGTCAAGACACATTTAAATGCTCTAAAGAAGCCTCAAAAAACAATCGGCAGACATATAGAATATGTACTTAGTAATTAATAAAAAATTGTTTTTGCAGCATTTTTGTAACAAAAAAAAATATAGATGCCCGTCTGCCAATTTAATGTATATTTAGGGTTAATACAATCTTATAAAAAAATGCATCGGCTGACGGTTTTGTCTGTTAGCCATTAGCGGCAGACGAAAAATATTCCGTCTGCCATTGTAATATTATAATAAATATGCTAATCTGAAACGATTATGATTGTCGGCAGACGATTCTGCATGTTAGGGAAAAAATTACAGTATAAAATAATAATGCAAATTTCCATTATACCAGAGAGAAAGTAAAATTTTTGTATTAACATTTAATGCCCGTCTGCCATTGTCGGGGTTGTGGCTCTTGGCAATTGACCGTAATACCACTACAAGATTCGCGATTCCCCACAATTACCTACATCTCCTCCCCTACCCCTAAGTGGAAAGAGCACAGCAACGACACTACAGAGAAAAAACGGTTCTTTTCAGAACCACAAAACTACTGATAAGAATTAATTATTAACAAATCTTTAGCAGTAAATCCACATGGCTATATTCAGTTCCATATTCTCTTATCGATTCAAATGTGCTGTATTCACGGCTAAACGCAAGTTTTTCGTATAACGTTGTTGTTTCTTCATCAATCTTTTATAATAACCGCCGCAAAAAACACAGTTTTTGCACTGCTGTTCTGAGGCCTGGGAAGGAGTTAATTGCTCATACTTTTCTGATTTGCAGTCCCATTCATCATCAAGGTCAGATACACATACAGGGTGTCCAACTTTATAACTGTACAAATCCGTAAAATCTTCATTTTTGGAGATAAAAGCCTAAATTTTTTGTTTGTTTGTAAGGGCTTCAAAAACCGCTTCTTTTGACCTTCCTTTTTCAAAATGCAAATCCAGGGCCTGCTGCGATTTTTTATAAGTACCCCCGATTTTGACAAAAACCATTTAGCGATTTAGGTTTAGGCGATTATCTCCAAAAATGCAGATTTTATGGATTTGTACAGATTTAAAGTTGTAGAGTTGTCTGTAGACAAGACTGACAGAGAGGTTATGTTTCTCGCGAAAAATACTACCACACCGGTCGCAGTAGTCGGTATTGCGGTACTGACTGCCGATGCCGATTGTTGCTTGTTGCCGACGAGTCTGTTACGAGGGGGTACTTTACAGAACTTTGCATTATTATTTTATACTGTAATTTTTTCCCTAACATGCAGAATCGTCTGCCGACAATCATAATCGTTTCAAAATAGCATTTTTATTATATTGTTATAATGGCAGATGGGCATTAATTGTTTTTCTTTTATTACTAAAATTTTACATTGCATTTTTTTTCTAACACGTGGAATCATCTGCCGTTTAAAGAATATAAATTTTGCGGTTGTTAAATACATGTCGTTCAATTTTGGTGCGGGCATCTATAATTTTTTTTGTTACAAAAATGCTGCAAAAACAAATTTTTATTAATTATTAAGTACATATCCTATATGTCTACCGATTGTTTTTTGAGGCTTCTTTGGAGCTTTTAAATGTGTCTTGACTTCGGCAGACGGGCATTAATAAGTTGTTTTCACTATTTTCCTTAACACATTCAAATGGAGGTCCTGCAGGACTTATCACTCAAAACCGTCTGCCGATGAGTTAGCGCTGTATTTTTTTTTTCTGAAGAATCATCCACTGCTAACGGCTGACGGGCATGGATCATTTTTTTCCAATTTTTTATACAGTTTGAAATGATAACCCTACACTTGCTAACAGGGATGGGGTCATTTTTATTGCTTTAATTGTTTTCAAGTAATGAAATATATTAAGTATACCCTTACATGGCAGACGGGCAAAAACGTGTCGTTATCTCCCGGTCGATAATGTAAGTAAGTATAGAACACATTAGATTTTTCAGTTTCTTCTTTATATAGCTACCTAGTGGACCATTGGTTCGCTTTGGGGCTTTAAACAATTTTTTCTATTTTCATTCTTGCATACGTTACAAAATACTCTTCCAAAATATAATATCGAGAATTTTCGCTTCTTTAACTGGTTGAACAGATCATTCCGTAGTTCCAAAATGGTGTTTATTCTTCTGCAATTCACATAATGGTCTATGCATACAATTTTCTTCATGTGCATGGAAACTTCATGTTATGACAAACAAATTTACCTATAAAAGCTCTGTTAATATGGCAAAACTGCGAAATATTGACCTTAAAGAGAACTCCTATTAGGTACCGTAAAAAGAACGTAAATGATAATAAAGCTGGATGTTTAAAGTATGGGATATTCTAAACGTCAGAAACTGACATCCCGATAACCACAAAATACCCCCCTTCCCCTATAACCCATAATAAGTCGCCATTTTTTTCGTCGAGTAGCGCCACTCTAGTCCGCAAATAACAATGAAATATGACGTCATGCTCGGGACTTTTCGGTCCAAGCAGTACCGCTGTATGTGAATCTACATTTTCCTTCTTAACAGCTATCAACCGTCCTCAACGTTACTCCATGAATCACGACAAGATGTCAGATTTAGTGTGTTTGAAAAAAAATGAAACCAATAATATTGATTTTGGCGCTTTTCTAAAATTTTATTCAATTAAGAATAGAAAATATCAGTTGTTAAGATAATAATTATTATTAGTTTTTCGTCTTTATGGCTAGTGATAACGGCGATAACGGAGGTTCGCTTGTAATTTTTGATATTTTTTATATCCTATCTATGCTAGTGCGATATCTAGTGACAAAAAATGTGTTTATTGTTATTTTTCAGCAATAAATTATATTTTCAGTTGTACACTGTACCTATCACTTTCATAACTCAATAATAAAAACGGCAGGTTTCAGGTTTTATGTTTCAATACGGAGTTGAAATGTGGGGGTTTGTTGCATAGTTTGGCCATTGTATATTGTATAGTCTAAGGTTTGACCATAGATTGTAGATGGGTTGACATTACAACTTTAAAAGCAGTACTTTTTTAATTCTAATGTCAAATGTCAATATTTGACAACAGCATTCGTCACGAGAAAATGTAGGTAATAGGTATATCTCAATCTGATATCATATCCATCTCAAAAAATAAAATACCTACATATTTTGCCCTATCGCGCCCTACCTAAAATTATACCTGCCCGCCTCAAGTTCGGGAAAAAATATTGAGTACCGAAGAGAAATAATTAAGAAAAATGAACATCGTGATATCCTTCTGAAAATTTGCATAGAGGCACAATAATTTTCTAGGGGCACAAACATTTTTTCAATAAATTTTTCCGCTATTTTCAAGGCAAACCTGATTGTTTCCATTTTTTTATTTTAAATGTCAAATTTGACAGGCATGGGCTGTGACGTCACGACCCTCTTTAGGTGCAATGCACCGACATGTCCCAAAACCAGATTTTCCAAAAATAGAATAATAGATACATTTTTTTTCCATTTGATGCAAACTTCAATCTATTTCTATTGTTAATAAGTGTATTATACCTACATACTTAAATTAAAAATGCAAGACAAGTTAAGTCGTTCGAAAACTGAAAAAGTATATAAAATTATTTGTTAAAGAATTGTTTTGCTGAAAGAAAATGTAAGTACCTATACCTACTTATATTACGGTTAAAGTGTTTACTTAGCTAGTTTATGAAGTAATCAGCTAATTTGCAAACCAAAGTATTTTTTTATAATAATAAAAATTCCATCTCAATCCGTTAGCCAAACCTCAATCCGCCGTTTTTTCGGAATAACCTTAAAAAACTTCTCAATACTCAATAGCTGGTTACTTATATGCAAAATTACTAACTAATTTACACTTGAGCCAAGTAAATTAAGGCATTTTGCATTTCTACTATTTATTTCTACAGGTATGTAGGTACTCAAATAAAAAATGCAGGCAAGTCAGACGATTAGGGCATTTATTAATATACAGGGGATGCTGTTAATAATAGTCCATATAGCAACTGCTTATATTTTGAGCAAAAATATGACGATTGGGAATTGGGGCCAATATGCGTTATTATAGAAATGTTTGTTGTTTGAGACATGTTGAAGTTCAGTCCCTGGTTTCAACTAACTCAGTGTTACAATGTGCGCCGTTCTCCCCTGTGTTTATTATTAATAGATAATTTTAAATATTTTATAAAATTTATTTGTGGCGCAAACAGATCCATTTAATTTTTAATTGGGTTTTTCGCCACCAAACTGATTGAAAGACAACTTTTTCAAGTTGCGTCGAAAATTCGTAAATTCTTAACACTGAATGAACGAAACTTTAAACGAGTGACTCAAAAAATAACTTCAACAAATTTGTTTTCTGAGCTTTCGGAATCTTCCTCCTTTCTCAAAGATCATGCCACGTCAAAGTGAAGTGACAGATTAATAAATTTCAGGCTAAAAACAATAGCCTAGCCACCTGCCTGATATTGTACCCTGTGTTCTATCTAATTATCTATACTAACTTATCTTTGAATAAGTGGCAATAATATTTTACTGAATTCCACTGAACATTCAGCAACACAGTTGCCCGTATTTCCTAGAATAAATGCAGATTCTTTAATTTTTCGTCTATTTCATACTTCTTCTTTGAGAATTGGTTTGGACCTATCCCACAATATCCTATGATTGTTATTAAAAGAATGTTCACATATTTTTGACTTCGAAATTTGATTTTGCCTGATATAATTTTTATGTTCTTTTAAACGAACGTTAAATGGCCTACAAGTCTCCTCAACATAGAACTTTCCACATTCACAAGGAATTTTATAAATGCAATTTTTTGAACTTTGTACCTCATTAAATGATTTCGTTTTAATTAGCATCGATCTTAATGTATTTTTGGTTTTAAATACTGTTCTGACATTAAAACGATTGCCTGTGCGTTTTAGATTATCTGATAGTCCAGGAATATAAGGAATTATTAAATTTAATGGTCGGTCCACCAGATTTATTTCTCTAATTCTATTAGCATTGTTATTTTGTTGGCAATCCTGAAAAACTTGCTCAACAAATTCAATAGGATAACTATTCTTCTCAAGAACATGTTTTATATGTTTAATTTCCTCCTCAAATTTTGTGTTATTATAGAACAAATCGTTCTAGCCCTGTCATACAAACTTTTAATTACTCCTTTTTTAACACTAATATGATGATTGGAGTTATTATAGTTATCCTATTGAATTTTTTGAGCAAGTTTTTCAGGATTGCCAACAAAATAACAATGCTAATAGAATTAGAGAAATAAATCTGGTGGACCGACCAGTAATTTTAATAATTTAAAAAAATTAAAAAAAATAAAATTATTTTATTCCAAAAGTGTCCTCAAAATCGCTGGTTGCGAGCGATTTTTCAAATTCCGTGCATACGCTGGCTTAGAAGGGGTGGACATAGAGAGGGTGGTTCTGAAGTGGGGGGTGGACTTTACAAAAATGAAACATAGGTATGTCAAAAAGCGTCCCTGCCCAGACCAAAAGCGGCAAGTGCCCCCACCCCCAAATGACGCCCTTGGGGTTGTGAATTCAATTTGCACAACATATAATTAATAGTAATTATATGCCAAATTGTTTATCGGTTTCAAAACAAACCAACCTTATCGTCCGAAATTAAATGATTTAATTTATCTGCTTCAAGGAAATAACTAGTAATACCAGTTTGGGAATTAGTTCGAGCCGCGATACATGATGTATTTACAAATTAGTATAATCATATTTTAACAGCGCGTAGAAGGTTACTTCCATAAAAATGTCGGTCTGTGTTTTGAAAAGGTCTATACCGATTTTCTCGAAACAATTTGTGAACAAAACGTGCGTGAGATTTGTTGACACCGCCGCACACACTTTGAAGACCGTTGAAAGGATTAAGCTAAAAAGGGCGGAAGCCTTGTTGGGGGGAGGACAGAAAAAAATCGATGCCCAACATAAAAAGGTACAAAGTCTAATGTGCCCAACCCACATACAGCAATAAAATGATTGTTAGTATAGGTAGCAAAGTCTAGAGGAATAGTATTCTCTAGACTTTGTTAGTAGGTAGTTATTTAAGACTCGACATCATTATAAGGCTGTTGATTTACTGGAAAATATAAGCCAAATTTATTTTGTACTTGCCGACATAGTAGATAAAATTTTGTAAATGTTACTGCGGCGGAAAATCTTTCATTAATGAACTACCGAAACTAAAAAATCTCATATACAACAAAATTTTCTATAGGGGACAGGGGACAGCAAGGGGGATTTATGTCTTGCTAAGACTTTAATAGTAGGTACCTAACCAAAAAAAAATGTTATCCGTACATTTTTTGTAGTCAACATACTTAAATGAAATGTTATTAAAATACATGCGTTGTCGTTACGGGTATCGAAACCAACTTTTTATTTTGTTACCGGAAAAAATATTTTGTGAAGGCAACTACTTATGGCTGTTAATTTATTTAGTCATAACTTAAGTAGGTACTTAGTAGCCACCAATAATAAAAAATAATAAATATGAACCTACAAAACAAAAAATAAACATAAATAAACTGTAATTCTGAAAACAAACAATCAACAAAATAAAAACAAACTTAACTTAGGTAAATTGTAATAATTAATGTCTTTTACGGCTGTGTTAATTAATTGTAGAATTGAAAATAACGGGTTTGCAGCCAAAAAAACATTTAATATACATACTTCTTTCAATTAATATAATATTTTCAGAATATAAACCTTATATGTATAAGTAAAATATTATATTATTAATAATATACATACTTATACATACAGGGTGTCCAACTTCAAAACTGTACAAATCTGTAAATCTTCATTTTTGGAGATAATCGCCTACTCTTTTTTGTTTGAAAGGCCTTCAAAAACCGCTTCTTTTGATCCATTTTCAAAATGCAAATCCAGGGCTGCGATTTTTTATACCCCTGATTTTCACGAAGACCATTTAGCGATTTTTTTATTTAAAATCTGACCCCACAGCGTTAATCAGAACATCCCAAAACCCTTATATGAAAAATTTGGATAAAAAATATACAGGGAGTTTCATTCTGCAGGGTGTCAAAGTAGAGCAAAATAGAAATTTTATAAGCATCTGCCAAGTTAAATGTGCCATGGAATTCCCTCAAAATAGTTGAATGGTCAACAGGACCACTCAAGGTGTTGGTGTGCAAACGTCCAATACAAAATATAGAGAGTGTTCTTATCTATGCCATCTCAAATTACTGAATTTTTGGAACTTTATATGGGTCAAAAATCGAGTATATCAAACCGCTCCACATACTATAAATAACGAACTAAATCTAAAAAAAAAACAGAAGCCTGCCAGTCAGTAAGTCCATATCAGTTAAGGTGGCTGGCAGGGGCGTGCGGTGATATTTTAAGTAAGGGAAGCAATGTTTAAAAACTTACATATTTGTAATGTAATTCGATTCTTCGATCACTTTTTGCGAATTCGTCAATGCGACGTCATCATAAAAACGTCGATGCTCTAACATGTTCTGGAGAAGTATATTCTCAATAGACAACAGCGATATCTGTGAAAGTCATTCATTAATTTTTGTGGTTAAATTTTTCATAGGGGGTTTTGCTCTTCCGTTTATAATTAATTGAAGCTTATCCGCAGAGTTTAATGTTGAAAATCCCTTTATTATTAAGGCATACACTACACATTCACACACACTCTTCTGACTCAATAATTGTCCAACTTTAACATTTTCAACGTCATTCCCGACAGCCGCAGTTGACGGTATTTGCATGTCCACGTCCGTATTATTGTCTTCCATATCGCCCGAGACACGACGCGCGCGACGCACCGACGCAGATCAAAACCAACTAAATTAAACAAAAAAACCTACTGCAACGATAGCATCCACGCCCGCTTAAAACAGGCGTTCTCATTCGCGTCAGCCAGTGCGGTGGAGGTGGAAAGTTCAATAACCTCTCGACTATCGAACGCTACAGAAAAGCTGGCGGCCGGCATAGCTTACATTGTACTGTACTGTCGCTCGGTAGGATGGGCGCAGTCGGAGTCAACGCCGCATTTGCTATAGGCATAACATATTGTAGATTTGATATATGATATATAAGATAATTTTTAGCGTTTTTGATATACCTAGGTAACTAAACTAATTGCTTCCTGTTTAAAAATTCAAAAATTACATTTTATCGTTTTACATTGTTTTGGTTTAGGGGAAGCACTGCTTCCCTTGCTTCCGTGGACTGCACGCCCCTGGTGGCAGTTACTGATTTGTTGAGAAAGGTCCAATAATTTAAAATGTTGTTATTTGTTGGTTGGCATTTTGTAAATAAATAAATTACTTTTGTGTTTATTAATATTTTTTTAATGATTCCAGAGCACTCCTGACCAGTATAAAATTTAATAAAAATTCAGAATTTTGAGATGGCTCAGAGAAAAATACCCTGTATATTTTTGTAGTAAATCTTTTCACACCAACATTTTGAGTGGTCCTGCTGACCATGCAACTGTTTTGAAGGGATTCCATGGCACACTTGACTCGCCAGACGCCAGATCAACTTTGACACCCTACGAATGGAACTTTTTATTCAAATTTGGTATATGGGGGTTTTGGTGTGTTTGGATTATCGCTGTGGGGTCAAATTTTAAATAAAAAAATCGCTAAATGGTTTTCGTGAAAATCGGGGGTATAAAAAAATCGCAGCCGGCCCTGGATTTGCATTTTGAAAATGGCAGGAAGGTCAAAAGAAGCGGTTTTTGAAAGCCATTCAAACAAAAAAAGTTTAGGCGATTATCTCCAAAAATGAAGACTGTACGGATTTGTACAGTTTTAAACTTGGACACCCTGTATAAGAAAGGACAACTTGCTGGGAAATTCAATTTCTTGTTTTTCGTCAAATGAAGAAATCATATGGTTAACATAATATCTACATATATGTGGTACACATTTATTATACATTTGGATTTTTTGCCTAAACCTAGAAATTAGCTTCAATTTTTCATTTCTATGAATTGTAATAGTTATTTAAATATGTAAGTATCAAGGAACTAATAATATACCCAGGTACATCTTTTTAGGATTACCCAATATTTTTTTATAAAAAAATAATTTTGTCGCGTTTTTTCATTTGCGAACGCCTCAACTATCGTCTGTTTTATGTTTTTTTGCTCAGTAGGTAATTCTGATAACTACGCCCGCACTGTACCGACCGGCTTCGGTATAAACAGTTCAGCCATTGTGATGTACATACCTACATGGCGGGTCTACCTAATTTGCTGACCAAAATGAAAATTCAAAATTTTCAGCATATATTGTACGAAATGGACCAAGTCATGTACAAAACGACTACTACCGGTCAAAAATCAACTACTACCACTTCGGCCTAACTACTACCGGCGAAAAATCAACTACTACCACTTCGGACTAACTACTACCGGCGAAAAACCAACTACTACCACTTCGGACTAACTACTACCGGCGAAAAATCAGCTACTACCGCTTCGAACTAACTACTACCGGCGAAAAATCAACTACTACCACTTCGGCCTAACTACTACCGGCGAAAAATCAACTACTACCACTTCGGACTAACTACTACCGGCGAAAAATCAACAAAAAGTTACCTAAATTAAATTTTGTTTCGTATTGTAAAATTACCGGATTTAAAGATTTCTTCGTAAGATCGCAAAAAATAATTACTAAATGTAACGCACTAAAAGTGTAGTAGGTACCTAATATTTATAGCTCAGCCAAAAAACTATTTAGTTCTTCATTAAGCAAATAACATAACCCAATGATTTCATCTTTTGAAAGTAGACGTGATCCTTTTCCATTATTTACTGTATTTGCCACTTGCTTGCTATCTTTGGGTAACAATACGTCAGATGAAGCATATGATAGGATGTATTGTAAGCGCACTGAGAGATTGCGTCCGCGGGTAGCGGGGAGCGCGGAGAACGATTTGTCGCTATTGGCCGACTGCAACAGTGCAAAAAAATGCACCGCGCGTTCGTATTCGCAATTAAAAGTAGAACCAAGGCGAGGTTCAGAGGACTGTTTATCCCTAGTCGTGCGCGTCAAAATTTATAGTTTTCAAAACTAATAGATTTCGACACGCACGCCTAGGAATAATCAGTCCTCTGCACAATGCCTTGGTTCTATTTTTAATTGCGAATACGAAAGCGCGGTGCATTTTTTGCACTGTTGCAGTCGGCCAATAGCGACAAATCGTTCTCCGCGCTCCCCGCTTCCCCGCGGACGCAATCTCTCAGTGCGCCTACAATACTGTACATTCTGTGCCCGTTTCTATATAACCTTGCTTGGAAACATAAAAAAAGCCCAAACCTTCCCTATTATAAGTATAATAAATAATAGCCTTCATGTAAACTCGAAAAGTCTGTAAATTTCAGATTTGTGCATGAAGCTAGCAACGCCGCGTTAAAAGTGTCGTGGTTTCTATCTCGCTCAATCACTCTGTCAATGTAATTTGTTTACTGAATCAACAGGTTGTATAAAAATTTGGCCTATGGTAAATGCAACCATATTCTAAAGGTGAATACTCATCACTTATGACATTTTTTCTTATATGTATAAGGTACCCGCAAAGCGCGTTCATTTTTGAAACAATGGGCATCAAGAGTGCAAAATTAAAAGTTTCAATTTAGAATATTTTCCAAACAATTAAAACAAACATATATTACATGTATATATAGTTGAAGTTGTGACAATGAACAGACTTCAAATATCTAAAATAAACAGGGTGTTACTACACAAAAAAACATAAGTTTCAACAAACATATATTTTTCGCCGGTAGTAGTTAGTCCGAGGTGGTAGTAGTTGATTTTTCGCCGGTTGTAGTTAGTCCGAAGTGGTAGTAGTTCATTTTTCGCCGGTAGTAGTTAGTTCGAAGCGGTAGTAGCTGATTTTTCGCCGGTAGTAGTTAGTCCGAAGTGGTAGTAGTTGATTTTTCGCCGGTAGTAGTTAGTCCGAAGTGGTAGTAGTTGATTTTTCTCCGGTAGTAGTTAGTTCGAAGCGGTAGTAGCTGATTTTTCGCCGGTAGTAGTTAGTCCGAAGTGGTAGTAGTTGATTTTTCGCCGGAAGTAGTTAGTTCGAAGCGGTAGTAGCTGATTTTTCGCCGGTAGTAGTTAGTCCGAAGTGGTAGTAGTTGATTTTTCGCCGGTAGTAGTTAGTCCGAAGTGGTAGTAGTTGATTTTTCGCCCGTAGTAGTTAGTCCGAAGTGGTAGTAGTTGCTTTTTCGCCGGTAGTAGTTAGGCCGAAGTGGTAGTAGTTGATTTTTCGCCGGTTGTAGTTAGTCCGAAGCGGTAGTAGTTCATTTTTCGCCGGTAGTAGTTAGTTCGATGTGGTAGTAGTTGGTTTTTCGCCGGGAGTAGTTAGTCCGAAGCGGTAGTAGCTGATTTTTCGCCGGTAGTAGTTAGTCCGAAGTGGTAGTAGTTGATTTTTCGCCGGTAGTAGTTAGTCCGAAGTGGTAGTAGTTGATTTTTCGCAGGTAGTAGTTAGTCCGAAGTGGTAGTAGTTGATTTTTCGCCGGTAGTAGTTAGGCCGAAGTGGTAGTAGTTGATTTTTCGCCGGTAGTAGTTAGGCCGAAGTGGTAGTAGTTGATTTTTCGCCGGTAGTAGTTAGTCCGAAGTGGTAGTAGTTGATTTTTCGCCGGTAGTAGTTAGGCCGAAGTGGTAGTAGTTGATTTTTCGCTGGTAGTAGTTAGTTCGAAGTGGTAGTAGTTGATTTTTCTATGGTAGTAATCGTATTTGTAAAGAATTTCCTCTAAAAAAATTTTTTAATTTTGGTCAGTAAATTAGAAATTCCCCTACATGGCGACATTCGATGCGATCGCTGGATCGCTATTTCTCAGTGGGCGGTGGTGGGCCCCCGCAATTTCTTGTGACTGTTGTGAAGGTGATTACTTACTCATGCCAAAGGGGCCCCTAAGAGTCTGGGGCCCGGAGGCAATTGCCTCCTCTGCCTCCCGGTAGTTACGCCACTGCTCCCATGAAACGATTGGCGATTGGGTCGGCGTTTTTGCGGTGACACTGTAGGTATGCTTGGCGAAGATATCTGAATGTATTCAAATGAGGTTACAAGCGTTTCCTTTGTACTGGGAACCACTCTTCAACTACTTATTTTATTATAGCTACAAGGAACATAACTTATCCTTATTATCACAAATAATAGACTAATAGTTCCCCTTATTAACAAAGAAAGTAGGTACCTAGTTAGTTATTTAGTATTGGTAACCATAACATTAATGAGAGTAATGAGTTCCAGTAGTAAAATAATGAGATTAACTAACTAATTTAATTATCACTGAAGAGAGTATGATTTATGGCTACAAAGAAGTAAAAAAATAGAATTTTTAGTAACTGCATATACAGTGTCTGCCAGAAAGTTGGACTCAAATGGGAATATATTTTTTTTGAAGTTTATCAAAAAAAATTATTCGTGATAATAGTTGGTGCTTGTGCTTAAACTCAAAATCCAGCAGTAAAAATTTTGAAATTTCTATTCGTATACAGGGAAGGTTGAAAAATATGAAAATTCTTCAATGGTAAAGTAGAATTACAGCAGAATGGCACTAAGAAAAGTTGTTTGGAATCCCAAGACAATATCGAATATGAATTCACAGCCGCACCTACCCAAAATAAGAAAAAAAAAAATCACACTTCGCAATTTTTATTCATCACGCTGTATAATACACAATGTTAGATATATGTATTTTGAGGCACATCTTCGAGCGTGACAGTACGATACCAATGATTTTTATTTACGTTCAACTAACATCTTAAAAACCCTTAATAACTGAAAGTTCTTGAAAGTTTGTCGTTTTTTTGTGTCCAGGTAAAATACTCCTACAATTTCAAACATAACATAGCAACTAATCTGTGGAAGAGATGTTACAAAACGTACATACCAAAATGAATCGAAGAACAATAGTTTGCATGTTTTTGTTGTGATATTTTTATTGTTGAATTATCATTTATTAAACAACTCTTAAATTGTTGCTGTATTAAAATATATTTTTTTATGTTTATGCACAAGCACCAACTTTTATCACGAATAATTTTTTTGAGAAACTTCAAATAAAGAAAATTCCCATTTGTGTCCAACTTTCTGGCAGACACTGTACATGTATAGAGAATAGTGCAATACAAATTTAAATTAGTAACACCAACTAAAAAATCCTTACTAAAATGTTTCTCAGTGCGAGGTTGCATACTATTTTATTAACAATAATAATAATAATGATGATGATTTTATCGTGATACTGATTCCAAAAATTGGAGATTTATTAACTGGAAGTTTTTTCTACTCCCACATATACGGAGTGTTCAACTTAATACCTATTCATCCCCATATTTTTTTATTTAAGTAGGTAGGTATAGGCTATGTTAAAAATATAGGTATCTTTCAAAAAAGTATCGGAGGCACATATCTACTATCTTTTAAAAAGCCATGTCAAGGCCTATTACTGCGACCTAAAGTTTGGGTCGAAATTCAAAAAAGTACTAATTATCGATTTTTGTAGACAGAAAACGATAACGAATTCTTATTCGGCACGGTCTTAAATCCAAGTCTAGGTACCAATTTTGGGAGATTCCAATACAAAATAACAGCATATAGAGGGTGTTCCGTAATTATGTGCAAATATTTGGAGGAAGTGTTTCCAGGTAATTTTGAAGCGGGTCTTTCATGTAAAATTTTTCGATTTAAGCCTCCCCTTTAAATTTATTTTCACATCACCGCCACACTGTAATCGTTACATTGCTGGCTGATGAAAGTTGGCAAGTAAGTCATTTCCTACCAGAGGTCCGAAAACACTCATCAAACTACCCGGAAAAGTAGTGTTTTCTGGATAGCTTCTAATAGTTCTATCAATAGAAAGTGCTGCATGCACGTCCTAACTCTTTTCTGGTAAAAAAGTGCAGGCACTTTGTCGGAAACTTCTCTGATTTCGAGATGAGTACAGTATAAGTAGTGTGTAGTAGTTTGTACAAGAGTGGATAACAATAATATTATGCGTTGTCCATATCGCATGAGGACGAGGGTTGAGCATGACTGCAAAGTTATTACAGCCTGAGAGGGACCAAACATTTTGTTATTATATATTGTTTCTCAAAAACGATTGAATCTAGAAACTTGAAATTTGGAACACGTTACCAATAAGTTGTAGAAGACACTTTACGGTAAAATTATACCTTTTGCGCCCTATACCGAAACCCGAAACACCTATTCGTCTTTTTTACAGAACGTTTTTGTACTTAGTTTATTTAAAAACAAAAAGTGTTATTCCATAGCCCAATTAATTTGGATTTTTTACTATCGTTGTTTTTTATTAGGTTAATAGGTTGTCTGTAAAAACAAAAATTCGTTGACTGACGTATTTATAAAGACTTCTCACGGCTATAGCTTTATGTCCTGGAAAACAGATGGCTCTGATGGCTAACAATGTATTCTGCATTGTATTTTATCTCCGGAAAGCGCATGGTGAGCCAAAAATGTGTCAGACGCGACAGCCGTGACCAGTCTTTAATAATATATCAGTCAACGATAAATTACTTTTTGTTCTGTATTTAAATAACAGTTATTGACACTCACGATTACATAAAAAAGAATATGTTTATGTAACTTTAGTATTTTCGTGTTTACGAGCGCGGTAGAAACTACTTTTTCCTATATGCAGAGACATTTAAATATTTTTACAGGGGAAACTTACAGCAAGGGAGAGGATTTTGTTATTCTGTGATAATGACAGCTTTGTGGAATATGACTTGTTTATGGAGCATACGTGCACAGATTTCGGAATGGAAAAACAAAAGGTAGGTAAATATTCGAACAACGTAGCATAAACTTTTTCCTTACCGAAGAACACGATTACCCGATTTCTCATCTACGAATAAGTTAAACGACTATTCAAAAGACAAAAAAAATTAGGTCTGATTTGATCGTTTGGAGTTCAGCCAGCCCTGCGCTCAGTGTCTTTTAAATCTATGTTTTGAAAATATACAGAGTATTTTTCTCTGGACCATCTCAAAATGCCCAATTTTTATGAAATTTTATACGGATCAAGAGTGCTCTAGCTGGAATCATTGAAAGAATATTAAAAAACACAAAAGTAATTTATTTTTTACAAAGTGCCATCAAATAAATAGTTATTTACATTGCCAGATGCGTAAGTGCACTTTTTTGGCCGAGGAGGTTGTTTAAAGACCGAGGCAACGCTCGGGTTGCTTCGGTCATTAAAAGTACCTCCGAGGCCAAAAAAAAGCTTACGCATCGTGCAATGTATTACATTTTTCCCGCTACCGACAATTTCAGGTTATAGGTATTATGAATAAAGCTCTAATAATATGGAGTAGGAGTAGATTGTGAGTAATAATGATCTTCAAAATAACCTTTGTTCAATTACTAAAATGATAATCAGTGATAAATATAAGAGACAGAATGCAGCAATAATAAATAATAAGAAAAAAAAGTTGAGCTTTGTGTGGGATTTGAACCATGGATCTACGAATTACTAATCGCGTACTCTCACCCTACCGGTAGGGCGGTGACTGTCAAATTTGTTCAGTTATGCGGCTCTTATTTGACACCAGAGAAACATTTAAATTATTAATTTTTTTGGTATAATTCATATTCTTTATGATTAAAACCAGTTTGTAAAACGATTGTTGTGAAACCTATTAAAATTGACGCAAGATTCGCGTTGCTACATATATTTTATTAATGATTTTAAGGTCCTTGCTGCGTAAGGGTTGCTAAGCAATACTTTTTGTACCTAGCAACCACTTTCGCAGCTAGCAACCAAAATAACAGGGCACCTCGAACATTTGACTTTCGCTTTCGGGCCTGTTGGCGAGTATGTAAAGTGTACTTACGGGGGAGGGAGCAGGAAAAACAATTTAAATTATTGGACCTTTCTCAACAAAGTCACTGGTCTAAGATGGCACATTTTCTGTGTGTTTCCTGTTGTGGTACACCAGCCACTTAACTCATATGGACTTACTGACTGGCAGGATTTTGTATTTTTTAGAAATGTCTGAGGTGGTTTTGATGTACTGAATTTTTGACCCTTGTACAAAGTTTAAAAAATTCATCATTTTGAGTTGGCACAGAGAGAAACATCTTGTATTGTATATTTGCGCATCAACACTATGAGTGGTCCTCTTCATCGTTCAACTGTTTTGAAGTAATTCCATGGCATACTCGACTCGCTGGATGGCTTTAAAATTCCTATTTTGCTCAATTTTAACACCTTACAGATTACAGAATAGAACTCCCTGTGTATTTTTTGTTCAAATTTGGTCTGGTGTGTCCCAATTAACGCTGTAGTGTCAGATTTCAAATAAAAAATGCCTAATATATGGTTTTTCGAAAAAAGCACCCCTTTAAAAAATCGCAGTAGGCCAGGATTTCGGGGCAAGGTCAAAACAATACTTCACAAATGATGACCTTTCAGGGACATATCAATAAAAAAATTCACCCCTTCAATTCGCCCAGCCTACTTAGATTTTCATGGGTGTCATGAAAAACGGACACACTGTATATATATATATATATATATGCCTAATTTAGATTTAGCGGGCAAGCAAAAATTGTCTCGAACTACCTACATTTCTTATTTTTAGTTCCCTGGAGACTCGGTAGTTACCGGTCACGGCCTAGTCAATGGTCGTCCAGTATACTTGTTTAGCCAGGATTTCACAGTCTTTGGAGGCAGTTTATCCAGCGTCCATGCTAAGAAAATCTGCAAGATCATGGACCAGGCCATACTCGTGGGTGCTCCAGTAGTTGGTCTCAATGACAGTGGCGGAGCTCGAATACAAGAAGGTGTCGAATCTTTAGCAGGTGTGACTCAATTTAAGCTTTCTCTGTTTACAGTAGAGTAGGTAGGTATTTGTATACACACCCGAAAAGTTCATTACTGGACCAGCAGGCTTCTAGGACTCACCTCAACTTAATAATTTCGGAAAAATCAAAATTTGACCACTAGCTAAATTTTGTAAAAATTGCGATAAGTATTATTTTTATTTCAGGGTACGCGGATATATTCCAAAGAAACGTATTAGCTTCGGGGGTGATTCCACAAGTTTCCTTAATCATGGGACCTTGTGCCGGAGGAGCAGTATATTCTCCAGCTATTACAGACTTTACATTTATGGTTGAAGATACTTCCTATTTGTTTATTACTGGCCCAGAGGTTGTAAAAGTAAGCAAAGCTAGTTTTCCACGTTACTGTTCTGAATAAGAACGACGCGGGAGTGTTTCCTTTTATTAAGTATTTGTTCACCTTGAGTTATTCCATGTTTCCGCTAATTTTATCCCTCCCCGTGATTTACTTCAAAGGCCACGGCTTGGGGTTGGAAAATGTTTGGTAGAATTACGTTTTCTTGAAACTATTGCGTGCACTTTTTGCAAAACAAGCAAAGTGCATGTTAAAATAAATGCAATATAAAAATTATGGCATAATTTTGGTATCTCTGAAATCTTTAGGTATTTGTAGAAAGACATAAAGCCTCGCATAAAGCATTTGTGGACTCGCACTGTCAGATTAGTGTTTAAATTTTTTTAAGCAGCCAGAATGCCCATGAAAGATAGGGTATCAAGTTTATTATGCCTTAAAATGTTTAATATACTATCAAAAATAGTTTCCTAAAAGCCAAATTTGCCAAACTACAGACTAAGATTCATGTTTATAAATATCATGAAATCGTTCAGCTCTTATTGAAATTATATTTTAAATGAGTCAGGCGGAGTCTCGTGTGGATCCCCCGCCACACAGTTCCATCCCCAGAATTCCCCGCTTTACGATATGCGCAGAAGAAGCCGCGCTGGTCTCCACCATTTGCCAAATTCTTACTATGGCTTCTACAGCCGCTGCCGCCTCCAGGAGGTCGCCGCCTCCGATGGCCTCGTTAATGTGCCTTCAAAAACTAAGGGTTGCCCACACATTCGTTTTAGAAGAATTTATCAAGGAGACTCAAATAGTAATATGTACTTAAATTAATTTAATAAATATAAAATAAAAATAGGTACATGTAAAATCTTATAGATGAGCCAGAAGATGGCTAATGCGGGATAAAAGGACACTCGCTTCGGTATTAAAATTAGTTAAGATTAACCCGCTGCCCTACTGTAGATCGAAAGTACCTACTGTAAAATGAAATAGTGCTGTCTAGTGTGAAAAGTCGTAAAGTTAGTGCGGTACGTCAGAAGATACAGAAGTAGCAAGGAAGCAAATATCTATATTGTCGGGTCAAAGCTGTAGTAATTTTAAAACCATTTTCCAACAACTGTCATTGCCATTACCACATCTCAAACTTACAAGCCCTGTGCAAACATGTGGCAACGCCACAGCGGGATGGTTCAACGGGACTATGCAGTCTAGCGGGTCTAATAGCAAATCTCCTTTTGGAAGAACTTTTCGGCACTTTGACGATTCTCTTTTCTAATAAAATTTTTAATTTTTTTATAATTATAATAGGTTAAGTGGGTATGTTTGTTTAACAGACAATAATAAAATCGGTAACAAAATATACAGGGTGTCTCATTTTGACCTAGAACACCCCTGTAAAATTTGAACTGGCGTACGGATTTTAACGTTTTTTTTTGTATATAGGGCCCTCCTAGACTTACTTATCAAACACTTTTCAATGACCAAACGATTATTCCAGGGCCGGATTAAAAAAATTTTTTGACCCAAATTTTCGAGTTAAGGTATCAGCGATTTTTTTATCGGAAATCTGATAACGTGGCGTTAGTCAGCGCCCTTGAAAACCCCCAGATTCCAAATTTCAAGAAATTATTCCCACAAATTATATTTTTTACACTGTATCACAATTGCAAAAAATCAAAATTTCAATTTGAGTTCAGCTATTAAGGTGGCTATGGAAACAAGTGAAAATGGTAAAAAGAGGTCCACAGGGGACAATAGTAATAAACCTGATCGGAAACTGTACTCGGTTTCTCTTTTCATTATTTCTGTACAGAACAAATTTTATGCCATTTGAGACGCAAGAGAGCTCGCTGCCGTCGCAGGCAGCCGTGGAAAAACAATGGCTTGCAGAAATGTCAGTTTATGCATTTACAACAAATGTTATTCAGGGGTTGATGTTGCTAGAAGTTAGAACTTTTGTTTTATTGTGTAAAAACACGAATTTAACCATTCAGGACAAAATTGAAATCATTCGTTTAACGGGCCGAAGTGATAGAAGTTTTAGGGAAGTAGTTGAAATTTTTAATGCCGGGCATCCTAATAAGCAAATCTATATTTCTTCGGTTTCCAGATTAAACACAATATTTAATGAAACCGGTATGTAGAAACTGCTAGATTGTTTTATAACTAGATCATAATGCTTCGAATAATCGTAGTATTTTTTCTTCAAACGTAGAAAATGCTACTTTATTCTTTTAACATAAAATCATGTTTTTAAATTTTATATGACGTTTCATGAAATGTATGCACTATTGGCTTCTTACAATACTAATATAATTGAGTATTTGTATGTATCATCGTCAGGCAAGAGAGGTGTTGGGAGAGCGGTAGTTAATAGAAGCCAGGTTGTTTTAGAGTATTTTCAAAATAACCCGAGAAACAGTTTGTCTGATGCGGCTAGAGATTTGCCTATTATTCCGAGGTCCACTATCTGGAGATATTTAAAGAAAAAAAAATCAAGCCATTCAAACCAAAGTTTTAGCATACACTTGAGGAAGGGAGATATGCAAAGAAGAATGGATTTTTGTCTATGGGCTCAAGAAAATTATTTGCAGGATGTTAATTTCTTTAGAAATATTATTTACACTGATGAATCGACTTTCACGACAAATGAAATAGTAAGTTCTCATAATTCCCATTACTGGGCGCCTGACAATCCGAATTACATTATCAACTGAAAGCGTCAATATTCTCAAAAAGTAAATGTTTTTGTGGGATATCTGGCTATCGATTATATGGTCCTTATTTTTTCCACGGTAACTTAAATGGTGCTCGCTTTGTGAATTTTTGGAAACGGATTTTATCAACGCCTTTGATGATATTCCTTTATTGGAAAGACGGAACTCATTTTTACAACTAGACGGTGCCCCTATACATTGTACGAGGCCTGTTATTCAATGGCTAGATGCACATTTCCCAGAGAAGTGGATTGGCAGAAACAGCCAACTTATCAGGTGGCCACCAAGATCCCCAGACCTTACACCGGCTGACTTCTTCTTATGGGGCCACCTTAAAAGTGTTGTTTATAAAAGGCGACCACTTGATGTAAATGAACTGTGCGCAAGAACTACGGAGGCTTGCAACGAAATAAATGGGCGCATCTTCTTAAAGGTATTGCAACACACCAAAAGAAGAATAGATAAATGTATAGAACTCGATGGTGGTTTAGTGGAGAAAGACAAGACTTAAGTTTTATCATGTCGTTATTTTAAAATAATTTAGTATAAAATGTAATTTATAACCGATTCGTCAATACATTTCTGTCGTTTAAAATGTTGTTGCTTTTAATTACATTCTTCAGATACGTAGTTTATAGTGTATAATCTTATACTTTATTATTTGTTACACAAAAAATGTAAAAGTTAACGTTTCTCAAAGTGTTTGCACTTGCACGGCTGCCTGCGATAGCAGCGAGCTCTCTTGCGTCTCAAATGGCATGAAATTTGTACTGTACAGAAATAATGAAAAGAGAAACCGAGTACAGTTTCCGATCAGGTTTATTACTATTGTCCCCTGTGAACCTCTTTTTACCATTTTCACTTGTTTCCATAGCCACCTTAATAGCTGAACTCAAATTGAAATTTTGATATTTTGCAATTGTGATGCAGTGTAAAAAGTATAATTTGTGGGAATAATTTCTTGAAATTTGGAATCTGGGGGTTCTAAGGGGCGCTGATTAACGCCACGTTATTAGATTTCCGATAAAAAAATCGCTGATACCTTAACTCGAAAATTTGGGCAAAAAAATTTTTTAATCCGGCCCTGGAATAATCGTATGGTCATTGAAAAGTGTTTGATAAGTACGTCTAGGAGGGCCCTTTATACAAAAAAAAATCGTTAAAATCCGTACGTCAGTTCAAATTTTACAGGGGTGTTCCAGGTCAAAACAAATTTGTAAAAAAAGCTGTCGCCAGCTCTTCGAGCAGTCTGTTTCCGCCAAGGGACACACTGCCTCGTCCTAGAAATCTCACAACTATACCACTACCCGCACTTTAAAACTAATTCTCGCAAGTTTCTTATGTAAAATCAACGGACAGGGAGTGACAGGCCACGCCGCGCAGACACACAAGTCATGTTGCCAGTTTTCTCAACTTCAGAGCTTGCCTAAAGTTGACTGTGCCATTACTCTCAATTTCTAATAAACGTTTAAAATTGTGTAGTGTTTGACTCCAAGCTCTATTCTTGTACTAAGGGGAAGTTGACTTGTGGAGGCTGCTTGGAAATCTCTGTTTCAACCACCAATACAACAAACCAACCGCAGCCCATACAATTGGTGTCAGGTGTGGGGTAGTACGAAAACTACGCCATTAGAGCAAAAACAACCCCTTCAAGGAAGAGTTGATAGAAGAAACGATAAAAACGCGAATGACAACGAAACGAGCGTGTCACTAGTACCAGAACGACAACAGAAAGAATAAAAACAAATCCCACAATAGTGCAGACCATGTCGATTGGAATATAATCAATACAAACATTTGATGGACAAGGCAATGTATAAGAATTTTTATCCCTTGCCGAAGAAACCTCTATATACGCTATATATACAGGGTGGCCCACCACGAACTGCATCGATCTATATATGGAAAACTAAAAGTAGGAAAACTCTGAAAATTTGGCACCTCACCAATGCGGATGGGCGCTGCTCAACTAAAATATTTTGGTGAATCTGGCACTTCCGGTTATACCGGAAGTAGATATCAACTTTCTTATCTCAAATGGAACACCCTATATATTATTGCATTTTTGGATGCTAGGCATCATTTTGGAACAAAAACATTCAACATCTCCTATGTCTAAATCCAACCGTTTTTGAGCTATTTGCATTTTTCCGATAAAAATTACAGATGCAGACCTAAAGTTAATTAGCAATTTATACGAGGAAACCGCGAAATTTCAAAACGAATTTTTGGCATCGTGTAACAGAAGCCCTGACCTAGTGATCTCTGCTGAGACATAAATCCGTTCTTGTGTTCACAAAATATGAATAAAAACTACAAAATATGAATAAAAACTACATTCAAAATGTGCTTACATCTCGAAATTTTCAAATGGAAACCCCCATTTTTTTAATGCGATCTTATTCACCACTAAAATTGATGACAACTTTGTGTAAGGTTTCCTATACCTAAATGCAGTAATTTTCGATTAATTTACGAAAAACTCACTTTTCGCCCATAAAATGCGGGGTTTGCTTAACGCTTGGAAAATCATATTAGCCCTGGACGTTGAAAAGACAATCGCGGCTGAGGAATGTCACTTGGTTTATAAATTATTGTCAACAATAATGCCGGCCCACTTAAATTACACAAATGAAGATTATTTAAATTTGTTTATTATCTACGGAGAATACGTCATAATCCCCCATTTTTTTTAATGCGATCTTATTCACCACAAAAAATGAAGACAACTTTGTGTAAGGTTTCCTATACCTAAATGCAGTAATTTTCGATTAATTTACGAAAAACCCACTTTTCGCCCATAAAATGCGGGGTTCGCGCTTAACGCTTGGAAAATCATAGTAGCCCTGGACGTTGAGGAATGTCACTTGGTTTATAAATTATTGTCAACAATAATGCCGGCCCGCTTAAATTACACAAACGAAGATTATTCCTCAGCCGCGATTGTCTTTTCAACGTCCAGGGCTAATATGATTTTCCAAGCGTTAAGCAAACCCCGCATTTTCTGGGCGAAAAGTGGGTTTTTCGTAAATTAATCGAAAATTACTGCATTTAGGTATAGCAAACCTTACACAAAGTTGTCATCAATTTAGTGGTGAATAAGATCGAATTAAAAAAAATGGGGGTTTCTATTAGAAAATTTCCAGATTTAAGCACATTTTGAATGTAATTTTTATTCATATTTTGTGAACACCCTGTATGAGAACGGATTTATTTCTCAGCAGGGATCACTAGGTCTCTTGACTTTAGGTCTGCACCTGTAATTTTTTTCGGAAAAATGCAAATATCTCAAAAACGGTTGGATTTAAACATAGGACATGTTTTTGTTCCAAAATGATGCCTAGAATCCAAAAATGCAATAATATGCAGGGTGATCCATTTGAGATAAGAAAGTTGATATCGACTTCCGGTATAACCGGAAGTGCCAGATTCACCAAAATATTTTAGTTGAGCAGCGCCCATCGGCATTGGTGAGGTGCCAAATTTTCAGAATTTTCTACTTTTAGTTTTCCATATATAGATCGATGCAGTTCGTGGTGGGCCACCCTGTATATTCTATATAGCTTATTGAAGCAAATAGGGACCTACAAACTTCAACAGAGTGGGATAAACTCAAGAGGCCACTACAGTTGGAGTTTAGGCAGTGGCATAAGAACAATGACATATTCAAATGACCCGGTTATTGACAAAATGCTGAAACAGACAAAATTGGATATGGATATTACAAGGCAATTTTTATGAGGGCTTCAGATGCCAATAAAACAACGAGTCACAAAATATGACGCACCCGATGAAGCACGCCGAAAGGGAATAAGTAGGGTAGCCGGGGTGAATGGCGGCCCCCTAAGCACTTTTGTCGATTGTGGCTGCTACATGCAATAAAATGTATCGGTATAGATAAAAATAAATAGAGCATACATTGGTGGAACAAACAAATATAATTTTTAAGAAAAAAAACGAACATAAAGTTTTTGTTACAATTTAAAAAAAACTCTTCACTGGCCGAAATTAACCGCATCTTGGGGGTAATTGCGGACACATTAAAAATCACTCGCAGTGGTCACAAATGTAGTCCTTTTGTTCTTGATTAGTGCATGCCTTGTGGGCCCATTGTCCACAGATTATACATCTCAACCAAATTTCATTTTTTCCGTACTCTCCGCACACAAGGCACACATCTTCAGTTATTTCATTTTCGCTTTCATCAGAACTGAATTCTTCAGAGGTTTCATTGTCCCGTTCTGTTAATTTCTTCTGCGATTTACATATTCTATTAAGCCGTGATGTAAGAGTTACTCTTTTCATTTCAATATCATCAGGAAAAACATTTTTTGGTAGTTCACCTTCTGCGACTAAAACACGTTTTACCAACTTTGCTTTTCCATAATTTCTTACTTTTGGAGTTTTCTGTTTTTTTAGTTTCTTGCGTTCTCTCTCCTCTAGTTGTTCTTTAAGAGGAGTCGACGTGAATATTTCGGAATGTTGCTTTTTCCTATTTGTAGTGGTCATTTTTGGCAAAACAACCTTACTGGATGAGGACACATTTAGGATATTTTGAAAGGAAACATGTTTTTTTTGAGCTGCATTATCGTCAGTTTCAACTCTCATGAAATCATTTTGGGTAGGTTCTGTAGAGTCGATTTCGAGGTCAATTTGATCAGAGGCTTGGGTAGGTTCTGTAGAGTCATTTTGGTCAGAGGCTCGGGTAGGTCCCATAGAGTCATTTTGATCAGAGGTTCTGGAGTCATTCCGGTTAGGTGTGAAGTCATGCTCATGAGATGTAGTGGCAACCTGTTGTCTAGATGATTCTCGAAGAGCCATTATATTTTCAGCAGGCAAAAAGTCATCCTCTGAGAAAATATCAGGATTTATCGGAAATATGCCCGTAGCCTCGAATCCTTTGATTGCTTTCTCCAGTGTAGCCACCCTACTGTAGGCCTTGTTGAATAATTCGGCAAGATTTTGCGTATAAAGTTTAGTTCGCTAATTTTCCAGGCAACTTGAAAAAGTTGCCATTTAACTAATTTGGTGGCGAAAAACCCAATTAAAATTCAATGGATCTGTTTACGCCACAAATAAATTTTAGAAAATATTTATTTCAAGATGTTAAGAAGTTGAGAAATGAAGTTGAGAAGTTGGAAATGGAGTTAGCTCGCCTGTCAAGTTTAGCGCTTGCAGCTAGCTGCAGTGAAGCATGTATTCCCCACTCCGCGCCTCTCTCCCTTTCACTCTCTCTCTCGCAACGTCCCCACACGCCAGCCATCACGCCATCACAGCTGATTACAGCACTCGTGGTATTATATGTACAGGGTTATTCGCACTCGATGTCCCTGGCCTATTGTGGGCAAACGAAAAGAGAAAAAATATATCTGCTTCCGGGGTCTTAAATGGGACCAAACGATGACTAAATTAAGATAAAATTGGGAATATTGGACAAACGACGCTCTGCGTCGCGGCTCCCTTAGACTTTTTTTTGTAACGAACGTACATTTTTTATTTGATATTTGGATAGACCTGCTTTTTATCTATAAGTTTTATTTTAGACGTTTTGTCAAATTGTGTTTAGTAGGTTATACAATATTTGAAAAGTCCACGTTCAACGCCCTGTAATATAGGTAGAAAATACATTATTAAATAAATTCCTTAATTTTTAACAGATACATATTTTTCTTAGAAAACGCAAATATTCATTTAAAAAAATCATGAAAAAGATCCAGATTAAGTCAGATTAAGAAAATCCCTCCAAATAATCGTCAAATTATGGATCAGCACGACCAGGACATCAAGCTGAACCGTCTATATGAAAATCTGACGCGCTCGAGTATTTCAAAATGGCGATTTGTTTTGCATTTTCAAAAAGCCGCCACGAGCTGGCGTCACATCCGAATCGTCCATCTATTGAATGGGAGCTTCTTTCGGGTTCACTAAGATTCCTTCTGAATATATGACGCGCTCGAGTAATTTTTTTCTTCCCATTTTTAACATTTCCGTACGGCCGCCCCTACCATGCAAACCGGCAGATTAACATACCTACATCATCAGAGACACGTGGGGCATATACACTATCAATATCTGACGCGCTCGAGTATCTCCATGCCACTATATTTTTTTTACATTTTTGTGAAAGCCTGTCGACGCTGCCCCCACCGGTGGAAGGGTATACAGTGTGTCCCACTTAAGGACTGACCACCCCTGTAAAATTTTTATTTATAGCTCGATTTTCATAAACTTTTTTTTGTTGGATAGAGCTTGAAAAATGGCATCAAACACATAAGTCAGGTGCCTCGTGCGTTAAAGTCATGGCCCACTGAGACGGTGTTTTAGTGCTGAAATTTCGAGAAGTACTATTAGGGATTTTTTTAGAGGAAAATTAATGCCAGATTCTTATTCAGCATTGTTCGAAACCCAAACGTACCAATTTGCATTGCCGTAGCTCTACAGGGGGTTTCAAAATTTTTATTGCCACACTTAAGGGCTGACCACCCCGTAAAATTTTTATTTATAGCTCGATTTTCATAAACTTTTTTTTGTTGGGTAGAACTTTAAAAATGGCATTAAATGCATAATTCAGGTGCCTCGTAGGTTAAATTCATGGCCCACTGAGACGGTGTTTTAGTGCTGAAATTTCGAGAAGTACTATTAGGGATTTTTTAGAGGAAAATTAATGCCGGTTTCTTGTTCAGCGTTGTTGGAAACCCAAACGTACCAATTTGCATTACCGTAGCTCTACAGGGTGTTCCAAAAAAATTAAAAGGAAAATTAAGGCCGGATTCTTATATGCAGTGAGAGGTTCCAAAAAAACGTGTTAATTTGTAATTAATTTTCTTAATTTCTGGTAAGTTGGTCACTAAAATATTCGTGAGGAACTCATATTCTTTCAAAAATTTATTAGCGAACAAAATTTTTATTGAATTTAATATCATCAAATACATGAATAAACAACACAACATAACATAAACTCAAATTTCAGTCATTTCAGTTACTCCTCCTTTTTCTAATGCAAATTGGTACGTTTGGGTTTCCAACAACGTTGAATAAAAATCTAGCATTAATTTTTCTCTAAAAAAGCCCCTAATAGTACTTCTCGAAATTTCAACACTAAAACTTCGTCTCAGTGGGCCATGAATGTAACGCACGAGGCACCTGAATTATGCATTTAATGCCATTATTGAAGCTCTATCCAACAAAAAAAGGTTTATGAAATCGAGCTAAAAATAAAAATTTTACAGGGGTACACTAATTAAGTGGGGCACTAAAAATTTTGAAACACCCTGTAGAGCTATGGTAATGCAGATTGGTACATTTGGGTTTCGAACAACGCTAAATAAGAATCCGGCATTGATTTTCCTCTAAAAAATCCCTAATAGTACTTTTCGAAATTTCAGCAATAAAACATCGTCTCAGTGAGCCATGAATTTAAGGCACGAGGCACCAGAATTATGCGTTTAATGCCATTATTGAAGCTCTATCCAACAAAAAAAAAGTTTATGGAAATCGAGCTAAAAATAAAAATTTTATAGGGGTACACTAATTAAGTGGGGCACTAAAAATTTTGAAACACCCTGTAAAGCTATGGTAATGCAAATTGGTACATTTGGGTTTCGAACAACGCTGAATAAGAATCTGGCATTAATTTTCCTCTAAAAAAATCCCTAATAGTACTTCTCGAAATTTCAGCGCTAAAACACCGTCTCAGTGGGCCATGACTTTAACGCACTAGGCACCTGAATTATGTGTTTGATGCCATTTTTGAAGCTCTATCCAACAAAAAAAAGTTTATGAAAATCGAGCTATAAATAAAAATTTTACAGGGGTGGTCAGTCCTTAAGTGGGACACACTGTATATCATATAACTTTTTTTTCTTTATACCATCTAATCTTCAAAATCTAATAGGTCCCCACGACGCTCGAGTAAATCCCCATTTAGCATCGTGGGCTCCCCTACTACTAGAGAGTAATCCAAACTCGACGCCTTGTCCTATTTTTTGGAAATTGGAGCAACTTTTTTAAAAAGTCATAGTGGCATGAAGTGGCATTGCCCGAGGAATAGTTCGAGCCCTTGCAATTAAATTTTTAAACGGCTTTGAACCTCACGACGCCCCTGTATTTTATATTTTTTCTAATCAAATCCAAGACAAATAAACAAAGGTATGCTCAAGACGCGAACGAAAATTCGACCGCGTCACGTTCGATCACGATCTTTGGTGCGGTCACAATTTCTGAAGCTTCCTCCATGTCTTCAGGTCATGTTCGGATGCCTCCGGCGCCCCCGAAAAATCGACAAATGAGAAAAAACACCTCATTTCCAAGAGTGGTTTCGGAGGATTTTCCGTCGATTTTGCCAATATACAGCTGTCCCATTTCTTGGAAGAATAAAATCGAGATTGCGGAAATCTGGTACCTATATTTTAGCAGAAAATGTATATTTTTAAGATCCTTCATTTGTAGCAAAGAAAAACTCAACCTACTCAAAAGTAAGAATCCAAAGCGCTAAGACTTAACGAGTATTTTCCCTCGAATGTGAATTTACCTTGCCTTGATACAACCTGCGAAATTACGAAATTCCTTTTATTTTTTGCTCGAACGTGACGTCACGTCGAGATGCGCGTGAGCATACCTTTGTTTATTTTTTGTCTTGATCAAATCCTAATTGATAGGCCACCAGAAAATTATGATTTATGAATTATGCTTAGGTATCTTGTTTTTTATAGATTACAACCAACGAAGATGTGAGTCAACAAGAATTAGGGGGTGCAAAAACTCACACTCAAATCTCAGGAGTTGCCCATAAATCTTTTCAAAACGACGTGGACGCTCTTCTAAACTTAAGAGACTTTATGGGATTCATTCCACAGTCTAATTCATCTCCGACACCTATAAGAGTCTGTGATGATCCCTGGTATGAATCAATAACGTAACTTATTATTTTTTTTATTATATATAGTGTGATTCACATAAAACGTCCAACCCCAAGTCCCCCAAAAGCAAAAAGCAAATGATATAGAGCATAGAGCTCGTCTATGGCAACATTTGGAGGATTTAAGTTGGATTTTTCCAAAGCAAGCAGTAGACGGCGCACCGTACTTTTAAGTAACTAAAAAACCTTAACTGGAGAGAGACCCTATGTGGGTTGATCATATTTTCCAAAAATGATGCAAGAAAAACAAATAAATATACCTTTGTCCCACAATTTCTATTTTTATTCGAAAAACTTTGAAAAGCTATCGTTTCGTTACTCTCAAAGTTATATCTTGATGATATTTCTAAGTTAGACTGATGATGTAACTTTGAGAGTTATGAAACCTGTAGCTTTTCCAAGTTTTCAAGTTTTTCTTGATAGATATTGCCAGGTAAACTAATTATAAATTTGCATACTGGTGGTTGTGGGGAAGTCGTAGAGAGTTGGGCAACAAAATGGAATAATGCTAAACATATTAAACATTTGTTTAAAAAAAATCAATAAACGTTACTTAGTTTTTGTCACATTTTTTTTTATGTTCGTTATAGTTTAGTTGCTATGGCAGCTTACATAATAAATGAAATTCTCAAAC
Source organism: Pseudeuparius sepicola (assembly GCA_963920635.1). NCBI lineage: Eukaryota > Metazoa > Arthropoda > Insecta > Coleoptera > Anthribidae > Pseudeuparius > Pseudeuparius sepicola. The sequence continues at coordinate 90,788,264 of OY987299.1, forward strand.
AAATGACATTTAAAGTTCCTCTAATAAAAAAGGATTCACCCTGTCAAGTAAAATCCTAACAATAAACATAATTTTCATTGTTGTACAGGGTAGGAGAGGGCGTTGAGATTTGAAAGTTGAAGAAAGATAGATTTGTTGTTGAAGAAACCTTAAACCCGGGATCCTCGAAAAAATCGGTCCGAGAAGCCTCCGGAACTACTCTTGGATATTGCTTGTTTTTTCTCATTTCTCGCTTTTTGGGGGCATGGGAAGCACCTGAACCCTGAACCTCATCTGAAGACTTGGATCTAATGACGCCGACCGCCGAGCCCCGAGCCGAAATAACATTGCTAGGGCTAGGGCAAAAAGGGCAATTTTTGACAATTTCGTGACATTTTTGGAATAATTTATAGAACGATATATAAAAACGATCCGATTTTTGCCGGAGAAAAAAGTTCAAAACTCTCGAAATTGCCTCTTTAAAAACCAGAAAAAGTCAGGCCTTCCTGTTGCTCCCCATTGCAATTTCTCGCGGCCTATGACGCCATTTAAGAATTTTTTCTCATTGGTCTCGCCCGAGAGAGTTTTCAGGAGCCTACCACCCTAAAATATCTTTGCCGCTCTAACGAACACTCGAGGACCCCAACACGCATCCGCTTCTTGCGGTTGTATTAAAGCTGGGAGGTGGATGACGCCTTCCAGATTGATTGCGTTTCTGCACTAGTCCCGTATCCTTTATATATCCCAAGAAAGTTGTATTATCTATTTAAAACATTAAAAACTGTCAAAAAATGAAAAAAAGTAGGCCTATGAGCCTTTCATACCTGTGTGTTGTTTATCCTAAACACACTGTATTGGCATTATTCCATTGTTTTGTCCAACTCTGAATGCGAATCGTAATATGTGTAGGTATGAAAGTAAGGAACCATTAAATGTTTTTAGCGATGTAGACGTTCCTGCTTTGGACACTATAATTCCCCCAGAAACCACAACTGCATACGATATGTTGGATGTTATTTTGAGTATAGCAGACGAAAGAGATTTCTTTGAAATTATGCCTAAATTTGCGAAGAACATTATCGTAGGATTCGCTAGAATGAACGGCAGGACAGTTGGTATTTGATTTTCTTATTAAGTACAAGTACACTCCATTTCGTCTTAACCTAGATCTAATTTGCTTCAGGCATTGTTGGAAATCAACCCAAGGTAGCTGCCGGCTGTTTGGATATTAATGCTTCTACCAAGGCAGCAAGATTTGTCAGATTTTGCGACGCTTTTAACATTCCTCTAGTTACACTTGTAGATGTTCCCGGATTTCTTCCAGGGGTTAGTCAGGAACATTCTGGAATTATCATACATGGAGCGAAATTGTTATATGCCTATGCAGAATCAACTATTCCAAAACTAACCGTGATCACAAGAAAGGTAAAAATCACTAGGGTTCTTTTATTAGGAGAGCTGTTGCAGTCAATGACATCAGATTTCAATTGGTTTTGCATAAAAATAATGTCTTTGAGGCGAGCTCTGAGGTGGGATTCTGCCTCGTTATAAGGTGGATTTATAAACTCGACGTTTGCGTTGGCGCTCGAAGTTGACGGTGACCTTCGCAGTTTGCGTCCAGAAATGTGGACGACGGAACGTGAAAGATGAAATTAGTTTATCTCGGACGGCATCGGACGCAGACGGCAACGTTCGACGGCGTTTATAAATGGTTACACATATTGGGATTGAATTTTCGACGCAAACGGCAACGGCGAGCGCCAACGAAAACGTCGAGTTTATAAATCCATCTTTAGGCTTGTAAGTAAATTTTTGAGCGATATAAAAATTTGACAAAAACGTCAGTCAGTTTAACCTTAAAATAATTCAAGAAGACTCTAAAATATGCCATAAGCTTGCAAGCGTTCATTGAAGCTCACCCACATACGTACCTGGTGTATTAACATATACCGTTTTGGCCCTATTGCGCACGGCAAGACGCAGGAAACGAAAAGAGATGAAATTCGCCGCCATTTTTAACTTTATTTTGACAGTTTGAATGGTGGCTACCTTATTCCTTGTTTAAATTTTGTTATACAGTATGATATTTTAAGAGACGCGTTTTAGTTTTTAATCGCGTTTTTTTCTTTTTGTACGGTTAATAGATTTTCACGTTCAAAGAATGACGTGCTTCGTAAAACATTGCAAAAATGCGAAGCGACTTATGCATCTAGATTGTGAAATTAAATTCCATAGGTAAGTAAATAGATATAATTTTTTACCAAATAATATTATTTATTTCTGCCCAAGGGCAGAACCCAGATTTAGGATATGGATTAGTGCCCTAGGTATTATCGATAACAATATTCTCTGGAAGGATATTATTATGTATGTGTGTTCGATTCATTTCCAAGAACAGGATTTCTTAGTGATTAAAAAGTGGAGCTCTTCCATCTAGATACCTAACTAAGGAAGCAGTGGAGTCAACATTCTTAGGACCACCAAAGAAATTCATTCCGATCCCAGAAATAGAAACAACCGAAGAAACGGATTCAGCCTGCAGATCACCGCCAGCAAAATTATTGAAGCTTAGAAGCCTACGGGTTATATTTTCTATACACTAAGTGCCTACCCTTTTTTTGGTAAACTGTACTTTTTTGTTTTAGGTCCATACATATATCCATCAAGAGACGTGATAAAAATATGTAAAGAGACAGAATTATTGATAAGAAAAATTATTAATCTTTACAACGCAATTCCGAAGAATTTGCTCCAGGACGTTACCTTAGGTGTTTCTAGAAAAGTGGCAGCTGATTTAAATATATTTCGTAACCATTGCGAGCATTCCCCATTACTTTTAAAATCAATTATAAAATGTTATTGTGAGATAACAATTCATAATTTGTCTACAACATGCACTATAAATTCAAGGGGGCTTATTAGACATAAATTGACTAAACTGCTACTCTTTAGTCACCAGTAGTTTACATGTTTAATACCTAGTATTGACATTTTTTAGAGTTACAGAAGCAAGACTTTATTTTTAAAAGTTATTAATTATTTAAGTAGTTAATGTAAAAATTTAGTAGTGATATAAAACTTTCAAGGCTTTTTCCAGACGATTTTTAGAACATTGTGGAAATGTTCAGATTTTCAAGAAAAACGCATTTTAGTTTTGTCACTACCTTTCCAATACGGCCATATACATGGTTAATATTGATGTGTTTAATATTTCAAGCACTGTTTATTATTATTGCAATACTTAGGTAGGTAGGTATAGATATATCGCAATTGTTTTCTTCTCTAGTTTCTTCTTCTTAAAGGAAAGTCAAGCATCAGACAATTTGTTCGGCATTCTCACTAATTAAACAAAAGCATGCTGTTCACTTCTTTCTTACTTAACATTAACTTTTTTTTTCATTTAAAGAATATTAATAAAAAAAATTTATAAAAAAAAACACTACAAATATTATTTCTATATTTTATCTTATAATTCACTTCACTTTACTGCATTTTTGAAGCAAAGATTGAAGTGGTTTTCTAAACAAAATGAAAAAAGTAAAAGTTTTAAGGCTGCCTACAATTATAGTATATATATTATATAGTATATATATGTTCCTGGAAAATATCTTATTATTATTTAAAGTATTCAAAGAAATAATTATTATCAAAAGTAAAAGTGTTATGAAAATTTGAGGTACCTATTTTTATGTTTTTTATAAGTAATTATTTATAGTCTATAAGGTATAATGTACAATAATAATTATGTTTGTTCTAAATGTGTTGTTTTGATTAAGCTGTATAATTTCTCAACTTACATAGTTAATCGCTACATGTCCCGAATGCATTAATAACTTAAAACCAACAAAAATCGTGTACCTATGTCGTACATTCAATTAAAATAATTTCCATTTTGTACAAAATGACAACAAAGGCATTACATCCGTATAAATGATTTCAAATTTCCCGCCTTATTTAGAGTTAAAAATGGCCGCCAAATTATTCCCCCGGTCGGACATCTCTCTTACGCGGTATAGGTTGCTATGGGTACATACATGTATATGAGCTCACCAAAGAGTGCCTATTGCAAAACTTATATGTGGTTCAGTCCGCATTTGAATAAATAAATAAATTGAGACTAAGTAATATTTGTGAGAATGATATACATATAAGATACATAGTCGCTATAAGTACATACCTACATACTTATATATCTACTTATAATAAGATAATATTATTTTTTAGACTAAGAAAATAACTCAAATTCCTAGTGCACAACCAGGAACTATTTTGGATGATATATAAAAAGCAAAAAGTCCCTTTGCTGAAATTTACATAGACCAGTCTTCAATTGTGAAAAAGTTATTGGAATTGGACAGATGCAAATTTAAACCACAATGGAGACAACATATGTAGAAGACTGGCTTTGCTATTGTTTGGATGTATTTTCTAAATTAATGAAGAGGTCTTATAAATTATTGAAATATTGCGCTGCTACTAAATGCAATTTTTATGTAGAGTTTACCAAAGATACTTACCAAATATAAGAAAAAATAATACGGCCCTGTGTCAAAGTAAAGTGGGTAGCAGTTTCGGATGAAGAATTTAGGTTTGAACAAAAAGTATCTCTTGACTTATTTTCGTATCTGCCTTAAGTATCTAATTTATTTTATCTTACTTGCAAAAAATGTCAGATATTTAAAAAGCTTAGAGAAAAGTTGACGACGTTGTTTTGAATTAAAGTAAAAATTTTGGAGGTTTCAAGATAAGACAATTAATTTTAACTCAAAATAAGAATAAAAAAGTTATGGGGAAAAGACGGGTTTTTTAGAAAATTTTAGCACCCAATATGGGTTAACTATCACTTAGTACAAAAAATTTTATAGCCGATAAAAAAAAATTAGACTTGGCAAAATAAATTTTCAAAAAAATTCTAACATTTGTCTTAAGCCTAAAATTTTTTTTTTCAAATTGTATAAAACTCCTCAAAAAAACGCCGCCTACGGAGGCCCGCGAGACGTGTCTAAAAATTTCGCCTATGTCAATGGGAGTTACAGGTAGTGAAATAGCGCGGCGTTGCCACGTCTATCGATTTATCCGGGGCTTCACCACGAACTTACGATTTCCTTCTAAAAACGATTACTTTCTAAGGAATATGTAGAATGCCTATGAAACACCTACCTTACTGACATTTCCAGGATTGAATATTGCACCATTTTCTGTTTTCTTGCTTTTTTACATTAAAAGTCACACAACTACACAACACAACATTCATCATATTTTCTAAATCTGTTGGGGACCTCTTGTTTCCCTCCACCATTCCTTTTGTTTGAAGCGAGGTACTCAGCCTGACGACCACGGAGGAGGATCCCTTCGCCAGAAAAACTCCGAAGGGCAACCAAAAAACACAACTGCACTAGCACACATTGCACATGCAAGGCACTACAGTAACTGTTCAAAGAAGCCGCCGTTCACCTCGATGCACAAATTCAGTGGGTCAATTAAATTAAATTCAAAATTTCATAGTAACAGTTTTCCAATAAGTTGGATGGGTAGTGCTGATTTGAAATTTAGGTGAACGCACTGGGAAACCTCTTTGATTTAGTTCAGGGGGATAGGGGAATACTTCTGTTTGCGCGTTGTTCCACATCGCGTCCTGACTTGCGCTTGAGAGCCAAGAGGGGAGGGGAAGACAGTAGTAGCCTTGTAGTAGTGGTAGTGGAGTAAACGGCACACGTGCAGCAGCCCGCTTTCGCGGGTCTCGTTGTTTTTGGGACTAAAAAGGCGGAGAAAAGGGAAGCTGGAGTGTAGTGAGAAGCCTCGAGCATGGCCCGAGGCAGGAGAATTAAAATTGTGGAGAATTTGGAGACGCCCTGTGCCCCGGATACAGGAAATCAAGAGGTGTTGCCACGGCGGACCGACCGGGTGCCAGGCGACCGGTACTCGGCGCCAAGCCAAAAGCCTCGGAGTGTTATGTACGAGAGAGCGGCACGATTAGGGGACATCCAAGCAAGGGAATCAACTGCACCAAAGTTGTTGATGCGTGGTGGGTGAGTGCATACAGAGATTTGTTTGAGTAAAAAGGTATTTTCATCCTTCCGAAAACAACGGCAACACCGCGGAAATCTGACAGTACGTTCCGAAGCCATATTGGATGACTTAATTACAGGCGGAGATTTACAGGGAAAATAGGGGTTTTTACCCTTTTTTAAAGATCATAAAAAAAATCTAAAAATATTTTTCTATGTTTTCTTAAGCCACACTGCGCGCGTGGTAAAATTTTTTGTACTAAGTGTATATAAAACGAAGTGTATATAAAACGAAGAAGAGGCTTACGACATATGTTTATAGAGCTTTTTTTCTTAGAACTGGCTGAAGATCACCATTCTGAAATGTTTTAACGTACTTAAGTTAAATCCTGTAGGTATATATCTTCTGTTATTCAAAATTTTTTAGAATATGTCTGTGCAAACGTATGTAAGCCAAGAGCATATTTCAGGTTATAAAGCTAGTCAAACTCATCAGCTGGCATCACGATTTCAAAAATTGAACATGAGTTATTAAGGTGTGGAAAGGAAATATAGGGCGAATTTTTAAAGTCAACACAAATATGTGATGGAATCCACCAATTCAATGTGATTGGCCGGTTCAAAAATTTCTGCACTTGTGATTGGCTTGATGGATTCCATCACATATTTGTGTCGACTTTAAAAACTCGACCATAATAGTATTAAAGTTTTACAGATAAAAATTAATACCAGCGCCTTCACCACAAGCTTATAATATTTTTTTTTATTATTTTAAATCATTAAAGTGGTTAAAATAATCACATAATTTTATTTCATAATTTGTTAAGTAGGTAGCTTTCTTAAGTTCTTTGAAGATAATACATAAAAAATGCATTCAGAAACACCGAGAAGCAAGATACCTCAATTTAGCCATAAAAATAGTGATCAAATTACCAAAATTCTGACAGAGCTGAATTTTGGCAGAGACCTTGGGTTCATCATTATAAAGAAAAAGAAAAAGTCCCCATCGATCCCATGTCTGCTAAGAAAGTTATTCAAGGTCAAATGTCAAAATTTTCGGTTTTTTGAATTTTTCTCGTTAACGGTGAATTTAATCAAAAAAATAGCTCAGACCAAAATTGTAAACCATAAAATTATCTACAAAAATTGTTTTTATACTTTTTTTTCCTAAGAATTACCAGTTCTGAGATATCGTGATTCTAAAAGTCGAACGAGTTACATTTTATATAATATGCACGCATATCCCACGGATATACATAGTCGGACATTTAATATAAGTAAAAATGCTTATTTGTGCTCGTGAAGTTGTCTAAGATGACAGGTCAAACATTCAATAACATAAAATTAAAACGCACTGATAAGATACTCCCTCTTTTAGCTATGAGCAGCACCGTAAAAGATCGCGAGGAGAAGCTACCTATAGATTCTATATTATTATTTCAACGCATGAGCATCACAAAGACGTTTGGGAATGAAATTTAAAAATTTTTCGAATATGAATTAGCCCTACCCGTTATCACTCTTCCATGATGTTGGAATGCGCAAAACACAAAAGTCAGCCCTTTACCATTGCTTTCAATCAGTCAACGCTGAAATTGATAGTACAAACGCTACTCATACTACTCATATTATCGATGGAGGATATCTATTACATCACGTCTGGGATCAAGAAGAAACCTTCAATGTTATTTTCGAAAAATACGTTCAATATATCTACGCAGACACTATGGTCATGGAGTGATGGTAGTATTTGATGGCTATAGTGACTCTACAAAGAACATCTTCGTGTTTCGATATCATCTTTGATCAATGTATGACAGTTACAGCAACCCAACAACTATTTCTCGCTAACGTTCATAATAAATCTCGTTTTATTTCAATGCTAAGTGACAAGTTGATCACTGAAAATATTGCAGTGAAACACGCTGATAATGACGCTGATTTCCTCGTAGTTGAAACAGCAATATAACAATTATTCAGCGCAAGAAATACAATCTATTGTGGTTGGCGAAGATATTGAATTATTAATACTACTCACTGCACGGACCCCTATTAATAAAATTATTTACTTTTTGAAACCTGGAAAGGCTCACCAGCGAACAGAAATGTATTCTTCAAAAAGTTTATCTGCTTATCCTAAATCGCAAAACCATATTTTATTTTTACATGCGATAACCGGTTGCGATACTACATCAGCAATTTTCAGAAGGGGTAAAGCAGCAGTATTAAAATTATTAAAAAAAAAGATTTAATTCATTGCGCTAAAGTATTTGAAGAAATTGATTTCCTCCGCAAACGACAATCATAGCAGGAATTCGCTTTCTCCTTTCTGTTTATGGAGCTAAAAAAATGATTGTATAGACAAGTACAGATATTTAACTTTTGTAAAAAATAAACGGAACAATAAACAAGCTTAGTACAACCATCTTGTCTTCGGCTCAGCAACACTTTTATCGAGTCTACTATCAAGTTCAAATATGGTTATTCAATCAATTGAACCCAGAACACTGGGGTTGGAAATTAACAAATAATATTTTGAAACCGATTGAAACTTTACTGACACCTGCTCCAGAAAAACTCCTTAACACTATTTTTTGCAATTGCAAAAAGGGTTGTAGTGCTAAATGTGGCTGTAGAAAAGTAGGATTACTATGTTCACCAGCGTGTACTAATTGCCAAGGCCAGTCTTGCTCGAATGTCGATTTAAATACAGCAGACTAGGATTCATGTGATCATCCAGGAAGAAGAAGAAGGAGAAGAAGAAATCGAAGAAGACATTACTGTTGAAGTCGAAATTGAAGAATATGAAGCAGATTAAAATATCAATAGAAATCAATAATACAATTAAAATCAATAACCACTATCAATATCAATATAAATTATCAATATGCAATAAATAGAATGTTGTCCCATAAAACTTCGTCATAACCGTTTGTGGAGTATGCCTACCGGGGAAACCACGTTAAAAAACGCGCCAAGTACACTACCTCACAGGTGGCGCGGAAATGTGTGCATATTATATAAAATGTAACTCGTTCTACTATTAGAATCGCGATATCTCAGAACTGGTAATTCTTAGTAAAAAAAGTATAATGACCATTTTTGTAGATAATTTTATGGCTTACGATTTTAGTCTGAGCTATTTTTTTATTAAATTCACCGTTAACGAGAAAAATAAAAAAAAACGAAAATTTTGAACTTTGACTTTGAATAACTTTTTTAGCAGACATGGGATCGATGGGAACTTTTTTCGTTTTCTTTATAATGGAGAACCCAAAGTCTCTACCAAAATTCAGCTCTGTCGGAATTTTGGTAAATTGAAATATCTAAATTGACCGGACTATAATGTATAAGAGCTTAACTTTAATTTAGAAAATTTAGAAAATATATCTGAATAATAATAACAATGTCAATGCCAAATCTTCTATGTAGCCTCCACTCTGGTTTTAAATTACATTCTGTCCAATTCCATTAATTCTTCACTTGCAAGTTTATGCGCAAATTTTATAACCTGTCAAATTTTTATAATGCTTTGATTACTTTCTCAAAAATTTACTTGCAGGCCTATGAGGCAATATCCCACATGTTTTTTTACTTCATTACTTTTCTGCAAAACCAATTTAAATCTCATGATGACATTAATTGCAACAACTCTCCTAATAAAGGAACCCTAATTGATACCACATACCTAAACAGTGCTTTTTCCCCAAATATTGAGGGTTATGGTGGGGCTTACGACGTGATGTCCTCAAAACACCTTAGAGGTGATGTAAACTACGCCTGGCCATCGGCAGAGGTTGCGGTAATGGGCGCCAAAGGTGCTGTTGCTATTTTGTACAGGGGTAATAAGGATGTCCAGCGGTTGGAAGCGGAATATATGGACAAATTTGGTAACCCATTCCCCGCTGCACAAAGAGGTCAGGATTTGAAAATTGTTTAGTAAACATAAGTGACGTGTTTCGTTTTTAGGTTTTGTTGATGATATAATTGAACCTAGAACGACTAGGTGGAGGCTTTGCAGAGATTTGGAGCTTTTATCGACAAAGATGTTGAAAAATCCACCCAAGAAGCATGGAAATATCCCATTGTAATATTCGATTGTGTTCATAATACAAAATTGCATCGTTATATTCTTGTATATTATGTCGTATGCATAATGCAAATTTAGGCAAATGGTCATTTGCTTTATGCCTACGACACATACAATGCACCCTAACACCTAACCTCAAAAACGTTCTTACGCACGGTAAATGCTATTAGGGCTCGTTCATAACTTTTTTTGGTTATGATATGACTAATGTTGTTAAAAAAGGAACATTTGCATTTAAAACATTATAATAAAACTTTTTTTGGTCCACCACATCGTGGCATCGCGCAAAGCTAATAACCGCTCGAGCAAATGCCTAGGCAAATGACCATTTACCTAAATTTGCTTTCTTCCTACGACATATTATATATTATTATATACATACAAAATGTTTTAGAACTCATCTATTGTTAAGGGAAAGTTTTTAAATTCCATTATAGTATAAATACATAATAAATTTCAATATTTTAATCCAGTCAACGCTTGATCAAAACTCCAGGGAAAATTTGATTTGATTTGATATGTATTTTTTCCTATTCCTAACCGGTTTCGAGTTATCAACTTTTGAACCGTTATTTTTTTCCAAAAATAACTTCCTCACTACGGCCGTTGAGTGAATTATTCCTCATTCAACGCTACAGCTTAGAACATAGGTGCCTCGTACCTTATAAAATATTTCATTTAAAGCAACAAGAGTGCTCATAAACAGAGTTTCCGAAGATCAAATTATCTTCAAAATGTTATAGGCATAGGGTTTGTTTTCGGTTTGCTTCGGACAAACTTTCACAGGCGATAGAAAAAGTAATTTTAAGGTGGGTTCTTCGTTTCTGAGATACAGGATACAGGGCATTAAAGATTTCATAAGAAAATATTTTATTTCTTAATTTTTGAATTGTCAAAGATATTCAAACCAAATTTGACAAAAAAATGCATGTATGATCAAAACAATGTGTAGTATCAAGTTTGTTCAGACATGATGTAAAAAATTTTAACCACAGGTGGGAAAAAAATTCAAAAAGAAAAAAATATGTATTTTCAGAAGTGTATTAAAACCGCTTGTTAACGGCGTTCACCAGATCAGCTGTTAAGATCGCGTCTCGAGGCTAACGACCCCGGGGCGGGCAGTTGCCACTTGCACAACATATCGTAAATTTCAATTTTGAGTTTTCAATATCAATCAGTAGAGTGGGTGTGTAGGAGTATATGGAGCTCTTAGTTTCCCACAACGGATGCACGTTGTTTGCAGAGACTGTAGTAGGTAGCAGACAAAACACAAAACTAAGCACAAATGTGCAAATATGCATCAAAATTAAAACACTCTATCACTGTTTGCTTTCAACTTCAATAGGTACAAGTTCATAGCTTCGAGAACCGCGGAACTCTCTACAAGCCACGGTCCACACAGCTGTACTCAAGATATTGACAAGACTGAGTCGCCTAGTCGCCACAGTCGCTAGAGCGCTAGCTCGGTGTTCCTTCCTACCGCCACCACCCGACCATTACTTTTGTTCTGGGAATAGTTATTCATATTCAACCGCAGATAGTTCACATCAACGAACTTTAATGTAGGGCTAAAACGAGTTCTGTATAGGTAATCAGTAATAATTGAATTACTGGCGCATCTAATGCGCCTAGTCACTGACAGCCAACGCCACCAGCGTCTAGTGGCCGGCCAGTCAGTGAACTAAATAATCATGCCAGGCTGTTTTGTTGTTTAGAAAAAAAAACAAGAAAAAAAATTAACGTACAAAATATGGATTGCGGTACGCGTCGTTACGCATTCCCGGTAGCAATATTTTCGTGCAATTTAAAAGTTGCGATACAAATGTGTGTGCGGAAATTTGGGAAAAGACTTTAAGGCTCAATGTACAGCACGTGCGTGGTGATTCAATATTTTGACCCATAAAATGGCATTTTTGGATCTGTAGAGAGCAACACGTATAATTTTAAAATTTTTGGTCAATACAAATTTTAATCTAAGTAATTCATCACATTTTGCGACAAAAAATATTTAAAAAGATTGATCGCAATGGCCGTTATTAGCATTTGCGCAATAAGCCTAATAACTGCCATTATGATAAATATTTTTAAATAATGTTTGTCTCAAAATGTGAGTAATTACTTAGATTAAAATTTGTATTGACCAAAAGTTTAAAATTTTGCGTGTTGTTCGCTACAGATCGAAAAAAGCCATTTTATGGGTCAAAATGTTGAATCACCACGTACGTGCTGTACATTGAGTCTTACGTAATTACTGGCGCGCTTATGATGATGTTTGAAAGGCGCCTATATAGGCATAGATTTTTATCAAAAAAGGCAGAAATTTTGGGATATAGGCAACTGCCTATGTGTATGTGTATATTAAAACAAATATTAAGCTCGACAATTTATTAAGCAATTTTAATTATTTTAAACAAAACATAATTTCTATGACATAACATTATCAATTAAATAATAGTTAATTAAGCATTGTTACCATTTATTTAGCTTCAACTAAGTGCTTTTCTACATTTTCTGTTTTGAAACATTGTCTTCTATCACTTAAAATCAGTTTGTACATTGAAAACGAACGCTCTACATCGACAGATGTAGTCGGAGGAAATTTAAGAGCAGATAATAAATCAGGTTCAATTTGTAATTCTTCTGAAAATTTCCCATTCAACAGGGTAATTGTTTTTACAATTTTTAAAATTGGTATTGATGTACGCGAGTTGTTTTAATTTAGGATGTTTCAAAATTTTATTGCTTCTGGAATTGATTCGGAAATACTATCATCAAATTCTGACATTACTAATTCTATTTCACTGCAATGTTCAAAGTAAAAGAAAACTGCTTCAAGCCATGTTCCCCACCTTGTAACCACTGGTTTAGGTGGCAAAGGGACACCGGGCAGTCTTCCTTTATATATCTGCACCCTTAAAGGAGTCTTCAAGAAAACTTTTTTCATAAAATTTATGAAATCATTTACCAACGTAACCAACGAAAACTGATTTCGTATTTCCTCAGCTATTCTATTTACCCCGTGGGCAACACAAGTGCAATGAATTAAGTTAGGACAAAAAACCTTTAAATTAATTGCAGCTTTTAACATACCTATAATATGCCGCAGCATCTGAAAGCATTAGTAAGTACTATTTTATTGGATGGTATAGCATTAGGTAAGAAAAGTTTGTTAAACTATCTTGTATAAATCTACTAATAGTTAAATTATTTGTTTTTTTCTAATTCTTTGACGGCAATTAAATATGGTGTGCTTGGAAAGTTTTCAGTCAAAATTCCAATCATCAAATTACTTTATTTGCTGGAATAAGCAACAACTAAACTCTGATCAAGTAACACAACAAATGAAGAGATTCTAAATGATTTACAGATGGCAACAGGTTCAGGGTTTCTCAATTATTATACCAGGTAGACCTTCCTAGAAAACCATGGGCCATAAGGATAGGTAATTTTAGTTAGGCAATTTGCCTGTAATCCGAGCTTTAGTTATAATACTTGGCCTTTGTAGAATCAAGACTGAATACACCAAAAATGAAAGGTAGAGGTATTTCTTATTTCTTCAGTTTCATCTTCTTTAAAACCAAAAAAGATCGAAATGTGGCAACATAGCTCTCCAGTGCCAATTACGAGAAAAAAATCTTTGGCATTTTCTTTTTTAGTAGACCTCCCCCACTGTGTGGTTAAAACTTTTTACATCATGACTGAATATTGCGGGTAATCCACTGATCCACTAATTCGATAAAAAAATGGTGTCATATTTACCCATCAAAATCGCAGTAGGTAGATGTAAAAAGATCAAGAAATAGGTATCTAGTTTTGTTATGCAGGGTGGCTTATATATAAGTGGCTCACTCAAAATCTCAGCTATTTTTTGCCAGAAAAAAATCTGTGGCGGGTGCAGTATCACAAAAACACAACAAAAACTAGGGTTCGCAACGCGCGTGTTAGTCTCGCAAAACAACGCACTTTTTTGTGGGCCGGGTGTAAGTAAAAGTATAAGTTTAGACCTTATTTATACAGAGACGTATAAACAAGGGTTTAGATTATCAATATCAATATATCGTAGGTAATCGCCAAATTTACGTTTAAGGAATTTGGTACAGGATCACAAAGAAAAATCAAGTTGATGTTGTTTCAGTCTTTATTAAAAAACAAACTTACAACAATATTCCATGCACTTTTATATCAAGCAGGGACTGTTTGTCCACGGTAAAGTTAAAATAACGTAAAATGTATTCAAATTCATTTGTGGTGTTGGATTAATCTTATTAGTTATTACCAATAACCGTCAAAGATTGGTAAAATGCATTTTAAATTTAAAAATTGATTATGACTCTGGGATATTTCTCCTATGAATTTGATTATGAAATATACCTTGTGAACAGTTATTGTTTTGGCCAAGGACACTATTGTAGTATATTCTAAGGATATTTCTACCTACTTATACATACTGTATATCACAATGGGAATTTTTACAACACATTATTATTAGAGACACATACTTATTTATTTTATTATGCATCAACAAACAATACATTTTTGATTCATCAACTTAAAATAAAGCTAGAACTCTATACGTTAAAAAATATTTTTATACATACAAAAGTTTTAATTTGTATAAATGAAAGATAATTTAAGGGCTAGTATAAAATTTTTAAAGTTACTTCGTAAAACAATTATTATATAAAAATTTTACAAATACAATTTTTCTAGAACCGCATTTTGAACACGTATATAGCTATCGCATTATATAAATACTTTCGGGATTTTTAAATAATTTTGGTCATGACTTAAGCAATTTGATTATCCACAAACCCTACAAATATCAAACTCTGCACTTTTTCGACTTTGGAACAATAGTTAATCCAACGTTCTACTACTATAGTAACCATACGTCTACAGGGATATAATATACAGTTTCATGTTTAGGCAATAAATGGTATCAGTCACAAATCATGTCATCTATGGAACACAAAGTTACGATTCTTCTATAAATTCGTAATTGGTCGTAGTAGATGATCGTTGGCTAGTGAAGCAAATATTTAAACATCAGTGTCTATAGCTGAGAGAACAGTAAGTAGTGCTTACAACTATATTAGGTTAGTACCACCAAACAACCACCAGTTCAATTTATGGTTTCTCACGACTATATACTTGGCTAAACAGCAAAGCTGTGAAACCTGGAATTATGTTTTACTATAATATGCTTCATGTGGTGAGCTCACAATAATTGGGCTATTAAAATAAAAATACTCTCCACACGTCATATTAACCGATGAAGTAACAGTTGAATATATGATAACACTATTAACACTACACAGGAAGTACAGGAAGTCTGAATTTTGGCAACACCTTTTTAGAAAACGTGCAAGGGCTCCTTGGGGCTAGATGGTGGGCATAGCATTATATATTCTCATTGAATCGCATATTCAGCCTGATTCAGTAGGTAATATATGGCGGCAAATTCCTAGAATATTATCTAACAGTATCACATACTTACGGTTTTTATAAATTATCAGGATCTATGTTATAAAGCGATAAAATTATTAAACTTCTAAATATTCTCTAACAAGAGTCTTGGTAGCAATTAAAATCTTTACAGCTTCATTGAAGTCACAGTCCGGCCACATGCCCGCAAATCTTACATGTGTTTTTAGAGATTCGTATTAAGTAAAATCCCAACTCCATCGCAATAGGTATGACCCGAGTAGCTCTACCTACCGCTTTCTCCAGCTTATACAACCCTTTAGGCTATCAACAACTAACTATCCTCGGCAATGACAACTAGCATATTCTCCATATTGCCCCTCTATCCCTGTTACAATATCGGAGGGAGGTAAGTCCCCGAATCGTTAAGGTTGGCATCCATGAGGCGCCCGCCTCCATCCACGATGCGCGCCTTGACGCGATCGCCGCTGACATGCTGTGGCCGGTTACCCCTTGGGTGGCTGCTTCCCCCAGAAGTGCTGCTAGACGAGTGTCCGCTGTCGGGCACGCTGGCTTCGGAGTGACTGTGTCGCAGCTCCCCACCTATAGGCCTCGACGAGTGATTGGCTCCCGACTGGAGCCACGCATGGCGGAGAGCCTCGTCGGGGGTGAGTCTGTGTTTTGGGTTCCACCTGGAAGAACGTGGATGTGTAACGTATAGGTCACTCGGAGCAATGCTACGAAGAACATATAATATTTTTATGGCCAATATTCGTAAGTCATATTGGCAAACTGAAAACAAGCTATGTCAAGTGCGTATTCCTAAAATAATTGTTAGTACAGTAAAAAGTTCTTTCTAGCGCGAAATAATTCCATACCCTCCTAAGAGTTAGTACTAAAAAGTTGCACCACCACCAGCGTCGGGTTTCGGGGGGAGGGGGTGAAAAGGGCAGGAAATTCTTATTTTTCACAGTTTTGCGTGAATATCTAGTAAACTATGAGATTTAGGGCAAACGTTATCCTATACGCAAATGATATACATTAAATTCCGAACAAGAATTGCTATATTCAGAATTATGGTAAAGTGGACGGTTTCCATGATATGGACGGGTAAAGATTTCTTTGTTTTTATTTCATGTAGTTTTTGTTGAAAAATCTTAAAATGATTAAGTACAGTATAAATTAGTAACTGAATAATGTATGTAGAATATATATAGATATATTATCTATGCATATATAGATACATATTACACCCATAGATTGTTATTTTTTGTCACAACATAACCTCATAAGTATATGACTGTAAATATATCCAATACAAGTTAGTAGCCTTAGTTAATTTGTACTCACTTTTTGCCCTCATTCATTATAGCGTTCTGATTTCCAATCGTTCTTTTAAGTCAAATCATTTCCATATCTAATTTGTCCTTAGCTTGTAAAAATGAGAAAGTCATGAATATGAAGCTATGTGAAAAACAAGAAAATATATTAAACAATCTATTTTGAAAAAATGGGAGGGAAATCAAAATGATACAAAAGGTTATACGTTTTAGGTGAATCATTAATTGCGTTATCAGTCAGCACCAAATAGTTCACTCGGGCTGGTGAGAGGAAACAAATCTTCGTGTTCTTCGTCCACTTGAGAATCATCATTTGAATCGTCGTCGATGATTACAGTATCTCTATTGGGACATGCAAGTCCTAAGCAATTGCTGCACATATTTGAACAATTGAGACCACTTCTTCGACACTCGCAGTTTTGGACGCATCCATCTCTGCAGAAGCATACGATGAGGATTGTTTAATATATATTTTCTTGTTTTTCACATGAGCTTCCTATTCATGACTTTCTCATTTTTACAAGCTATGGACAAATTAGATATGGGAATGATTTGACATAAAAGAACGAATGGAAATCAGAACGGTATAATGAATGAGGGCAAAAAGTGAGTACAAATTAACTAAGGCTACTAACTTGTATTGGACATATTTACAGTCATATACTTATGAGGTTATGTTGTGACAAAAACAACAATCTATGGATGTAATATGTATGTATATATTCATAGATATACAAAAACTACGTGGAATAAAAACAAAGAAATCTTTACCCCTCCATATCATGGAAACCGTTCACTTTACCATAATTCTGTATATAACAATTCTTGTTCGGAATTTAATGTATATCATTTGCGTATAGGATGATGTTTGCGCTAAACCTCATAGTTTACTAGATATTCACGCAAAACTGTCAAAAATAAGAATTTCCTGCCCTTTTCACCCCCTCCCCCCGAAACCCGACGCTGGTGGTGGTGTAACTTTTTAGTACTAACCCTTAGGAGGGTATGGAACTATTTCGCGCTAGAAAGGAATTTTTTTAAGTTTGCGTTTGGCCTAATTTTGTGTTAGTTTTACTGTACTATGTGTGCATTTTTGAAGTATTTATATACGGAATTTGACATCCTGAGCAATTTTTGCTTAGATATGTGACTTGATGAGTTGGATTTAGGTTTTGAGAGAAAATTGCGACATTTTGTAAAAGTAAAATATGAATTTAATAAAATGAAAACTGAGTGTATGTTCATTTCATTGATTTAGACGCCACTGTGGCTCTAAATTTTAGAGTCACGGTGGCGTCGTTTGTAGCGATTCGAGCTCTGGGTTAAATATACATTCACGGTACTCCTCCCTAATAGTTTTATTTGTGAGTGTGAGGTTTACTAATTGCCCTACTAGACTTACTGGGATTGCTAGGGTTTTCCGTAGTACTTGAGTGAATGTTATCCTACCTAGTTCTATGGGAAAAGTTGTGCCTAGCCGCAAATGACAATGAAGCCTAAATAATAGTAATTGCCACTCCTCTCCTGCACAAGCAGGCAGTTGTTTTTACGGTACTCCTGGTTTGGAGTATTAGGAGGGTGAGAATTATTATTATTGCAATGCAACTAACTGTTCTCTTATACAGAATTCCTATTCGTCTTCAGCTTTTAAGATATATGATGAACCCCCTTCCTTCCTATATTATTAAAATTTGGTAATCAATCAAAAGATGATTCCTCAGCCGAACTGGTTTGTAGGTTTGCAGTGTACAGATTCAATTTCCTTGTCGTTACAAAGTTTTTAGGATTATACCATTTTCGGAAAATGTCTACGAAATCGTATTTTCCTTTAGTTTATAATCTGGTCTTATAATTTCACGAGAAAATCGTATTTCGAGTGAATAACAGACCCTCGATTCTAGAGGTATATTTTATTAGTTAATTTACTGTTTTGTTCTGCTTTCAAATTTGCAGGTTCTTGCTTTTTAGCAACAAGAAAATGTGCAGAATA
The DNA here is from genome assembly GCA_963920635.1 of Pseudeuparius sepicola. Taxonomy (NCBI): domain Eukaryota; kingdom Metazoa; phylum Arthropoda; class Insecta; order Coleoptera; family Anthribidae; genus Pseudeuparius; species Pseudeuparius sepicola. Next base: position 90,807,095 of record OY987299.1, read on the forward strand.
ATTCTTGATGATCGTAATTCAATTTTGTCTAGTTATACAGCGAGCACGTAAAGGTTGGAATAAATTCGGTAAAATGTTGTAATGGATGCTCGCTTTGACGCGAAATATCTTCTAAAGGGATAGACATTGTGCATTTTATTTTATTTTACATTAATCCACATTGCAAAGAGATTGTATTAGGACCAAATTTATGTATAAGGTATTGGCTATTTTTCTGTAAATTGAAATGGAGGCTCGCTTATTTTTGACACATGTCTTTATGGACGCTTCTGTTGTGAAGCTATTTATTCTGTGCTTCATAGCGTGGTTAGTAGTGACGTCACAAGAACAACAAATATGTCAAAATATGCGCCTTTCAAAATTATGTTGGACGTTTTTTTTTAATCGCGCAGTACAACATTTTACTGAATTTATTCCAACCTTTACGTGCTCACTGTATAAAGGTCTTACAGGGCAAGAGCGTATTACCATAGGGTGGTTGCATGCAAATGAACGTTTTTGATTGTGACTAAAAAATTACTTAAATAATCCACTATCATTCAATCAAAATCAACAAATATTTATTTTGTGTGTTATCTCTGTTGTATTATCGCCACTGATTTTCTTATATAAATAAAAATTCCAAAAAAGTAGTATGTTATGCTATCAAAGATTTACTGTAATAACGTAGAATATTTTTCATGATGTTTTAAATGTGTAAAATCATGATGCATCGCAACCTTCAAGTTCAAATTTGCGTTATTCATTTCAAATTATGGAAAGCAATTCTAACTTTCTAAGTGGCATTGTCTCCTATTCTTGGGCAACAAACTCATATTTTCACGTATGATAATGGCGGATATTTTATTGTACCCTTCTACTGGCCATTTTGGTCGTGGCTGAATCACCTTCGCCACAGGCTACAACAGTAGTTACCAACAAGTCTATACTGTATGCACGTTTTAAGGTGTCCTATATTTCTATTGTCTTATTGCTATCACGTAGAAGCAACTATTTTCTTTGGTTTTATAAACTGAATCACTACAAATACATACAACATACAAAACTTAGCATTTTTAATACATTAGTAGGTATACTTATATCTACTAATAAAAACCGCCGCTTAGAATACTTTTATTTTTTACTTATTATTTTTTTACACATTATACCTAAATAGTTAAGTACGTATTAAAATAATTGCACATACATAATTTGGGAAAACTTTCATTGATGGTTGTTAAAGTTAAAACAGTCTGACTTTTACTAACTTATAATAATGGAAAAATGGGACAAATTATTTTACCTAGTTTTAAATATTTCCTTTGTTACAGCGTGATTACTCATGATTACGCATTTTCCTTTAATAATCTTTCGTTTCACACTTAAAATTCCCTGCTGAATGAGATATATAATGCCTCCAGACTTCAGAAGTTCAACGGGGATCATTATGTCAGGGATTTCTTTTTTTATTAGAGTATAGGTATTACTTGTAAAATCTTCATATACTATACCATAAGAATCAACACTAGATAATTAGAAATGCACCATATACCACACACAAGAAACGCCTGAAATTAAAGCAAAAAAATACTTACTCCAGGCATCTTGAAATGAAGTCAATAAACAGATGATCGTCGCATCTTAACACCATGGCTAAATTTTTGCTTCCAGGTCTTCGCTTCCTGCCTTTTGCGTTTGTAGTGACTCGAGGATTTCCTCGTGAATCTGAAAAGTAGGTAAGATGTGACTCTTGTTATTTTGACGGCAAAGACTCTAGTGTTTATTAGTGGCTTTATACAACACAGTGGGGACAACAGAGTGTAGCATTTTTGATTCGATTAGGAAGGTACTGTTGAAATAAGATGCAACCGAACGCTGTAAAGCCATTTTCTTGAGATTTTTAGACATTTGGCAACGTATCGTCTGTCTGTGGCTTCGTTTGATTCGTCGTTTCGTCTGATTCCTTGTTTCGTCTGATGGTTTCATCTTATTTCAGCCGTAGGTACGTGTTGTGTGGAAATTTCTTAAATATAAAGGATGGATTTTTGCACTGCATATATTTTGGGCCAAAATATTATGATTGGGGCTAATATGCCTTATAGAAATGTTGTTCGTTTAAGAGATACAGGGCGTTTAGAAGTTTTTTGAAATTGCATTGTGGCCACATTTCCAAAAATAATGAAGCTGCTAAACTGACATGTTGGCACTGCTATGTTTTTGGGAATGGAGAATAAGCTGAAAATGTCAATTTCTACTTATCTAACATAATTTGGAATTATGTATCTCTCAAATAAACATTTGTCTAAGCAATGTTGGGCTCAATCGCAATATTTTGGTCTCCCCCACCCCCAGTTTCGCGATTTCCCATTCACAATGAATCACCCTGTATAAATCGAGAGGGATGTTTTTTAGCATAACAGGTAAAGGCACTTCAGCCGGGATTCGAACCCCGGACTCCTAATAGATCCGTAGGCATATTGTTAACCAAGTAGGCCACCGGACTATATGATGTAAACAAATTTAACCGCAGGTGGAAAAATAGCTTAACACGAATCCGAAATAAAAAAAATCTAAAGTCAACAAAAAATATATTTTCAGAAGTGTATTAAAACCCCTAATCACAGACCTATATAGCTTCGCTACTATATAGGTCTGTGTCCTAATAATTAACAGCGCTTATTGCTGGTAAGCTGGCAAACTTTCATATAACCCTGGCCCGCAGTTGCCAGTTGCACAATATTTAAATAAAGTAAATTTAGTTATTTTCTACTTCTTCCCACAAATCCAAAAATATGATAAAAACCTCCCTAGTAACGTGGTTGCCATGGAGTGGCCGAATCCGAGCCACTCACGTTGCCTCGGGCAACAGTAGAATAACAGAAAACACCACGCCATATTGGAAGCCACCCCGCGGTCACGCGTGTTTCTTTTCGGGACGGAGACAGAACATCCCACCACACACATCGTTCTATCACCCCACAAAACATCACCAGAACAGAACCCGACCTCTTACAATCTTTCTGCGCTATGGTGCTAGCGACCAATCTGCGTGCAGAATCAAGAGTCGGACCATACCACCAGCATTACTTCAAACGCTTTTTCTTGCCTATTTCATTTTTCCCGAGCAACGTTGCCACCTTTAAAAAAAAATCTGCTTTATTTAAATTCCACAAGAGTGGGACAGTTATAAGTAGTAAAGTTAGTGTTGCATACACTGCTGCTTCTGTCATCCCACCACCAGATGCACGATGCGCTAGGCGCTAGTAGACTTGGCGACTGAAGCCATGATCATCATAACCCTGAGGCTTATTTCTTCTACTTAAAAGCAAAGAAAAAGCGAAATCTTGCAAAACGGATCGCTGTGTGCAGACTTCGTTACAATTTTGTAGTGTATTACCGGTAAGAATATTGTTGAATAATGCTTGTGATCTGAATGTAACAATACAACGCTGGCTCCCGTAAGCGGGCGTGCAACGCGTGCATAGCACGCGGGCGGCCCCCCCGGCAGGGCGGCAAACGTTGGTCAACCTTTTACTTAAAACGTATGGTTTTTGTTTAAACGTTTGTAATTCCTACTCTTATTATTTTTAGTATCTGGTTTTGTAATAAACTTTTATATAACTGATCAACTTATTTTTTATATAAAGGATGATTTTTTTAGAAAAACCACCGCGATTTTCTCGCTTATTTTGCGCCGTACGAAAAAATCGTAAAGAAACAAAAATGTGGCAATTTTGGACAGCTAAGTGGTGCTGCAAAAGAAGTCGGCATCCATAGCCAACTTGATGCACAATATAAAAACACAAATTGAGCAAAACAATTAATAGCCGTTCCGTAGCATATTTAATTTAAGAGATAGAGGAAAACTTTTATATTGAAAATTGATGGCACTAAGAAGCTTTATGCAACTGGGTATTCGGATAGTTTCAGAAAATTACACAGGATCTTCGCCTCGTTATTTCTGTTAGAATTGGAGAAATACTTTAATTTTTTTGTTTAATTTTTTATTATTTTAATGTATACATTATGACTGATATACCAAAGTTTTCACTTTATTTTTTGTTAGAGTTAGAGAAGTATTGATTTGTTTTTTAGTTTATAGAATAAATGTTTTTTATGTAAATGATCAGTATCAGTATTTTAATTTTTTTTTCTATTCTGGGGGGGGGGGCAATTTTATTTCGCACACGGGCGGTCAAGACTGACAACATCGATAAAATGCAGATATGAGAGATAAGAGATAATATTTATTAATATAGGTACTTCAAGAAATTTTTTTAGAATTTTCCCTTATAGAACGCCTCCCCCTTTAAAATTTTTTTCCTCATGTCCGAATCACCCTACAATAATTCAAAATGACTACTTACAGCCCTGTTTTATTTTCTTTCCTAGTTTAAATAATAACCTATGTAGTTTTTAATTTCACTTCAATTTTTGGCGCCATCTGTTGCTGATATTCATATACCTACCGTAAGATGGGGTTACTTTGCCCGCATGGGTTACTTTGCCTGTTTGTATCCAAATTTTAAAAAAATATTTAGATCTGACCCTGGTGATATTATGGAGGGGGAAAACGCAGTAGTCCACTTCTAAACAATTAAACAATTCAACTATAGTAAAATCGAGCAATCTGTACGCCTGGCGTAAATAAAACCACGTGTTCAATGACGATCCGCGATTGGTCGGTAGGCTATAAAATTTCACCCGACTCTGCAACATGGATGTTACGGGCGACGTGAAGACGAAGACTTTTTAAAAAACTTTTATTTGAGTAACGCGAGTTACAGAGTTTCGGCTTAGACTACAGACAAGACTAGAATTAACACTCTTACTTTACTAGGTCCTATTTATACAGATCTGTTATGCTGAGGTGTTGTGGTTCTCATGGGAAAAGAATATAAAGACAAAGGGAAGATCAAATTCTGCAATTCTTGCAGTAAGCAAGTTTTAACAATACTCAAAAGGAATATGATATGTTCTAGTAATCATTCTAGAACAATATACAATGGAAAATGATATCTTTGTAGTAAGCATCTTGAACAATAGAGAATGAGAACATAATATCCAACAGTAAACAGAATCAAGGGTAAAAACAAGGTTATGATCAAGGTGATGCTTGAGGTCGGATATAACACCTTCCCCCTTATATTAAAAATTTGTGTTAACAAATTTTGACATTAAATTAGGCATATGTTTTAGTATTAGAATTTAGTTCAATTTCTTCATCTTCGCGAGGTTCGTCCAATCTATACGAAGGTCTTCTTTTGACAGTAACAAATTTTCTTAAATTTTGAAAAACGCGATTTCGTGTTCTAGGAGGTTGTGGAGGATCGTCTCCGTTATTAGTAGTAATAATGCCTATTTTAATGTTCCTAGACTTTTTACATTTAAAATAAAAGTACACAATAATTAAAAGTATGATTAAAGCAATGGATAGATATGTCAATATTGGCGTATACTTATTTACAGTTGGTTCGTTAATAATATTATCAAGATCCTTTGCATATTCGTCTAATTTATGCTTTGCGACATTTAAATCGTCATAATTAAATTTATTTAGTTGTAAAGGTTTTAAGTCAGGATATTTTAGTTTATTTGGAGTTTCTTTGCAACATTCAAATGGTATATTAATTGGGTGAAATTTATAGGTTTGATTAGATTTATTTAAATTTTTCGTTTGAATTTTAGTACTTCCAATATAAGCAATGCATTCAGATTTTAACGTTAAAATTGAAGTTTTGTCTAGCATTATAGTCAAAGGATTTTGATTTTTGCACTTAATAGTTATAGGAAATAATTCACTTAAAATTATTAACCATTGATTCTCTTGAATCAGTTGTACATTGTAACTTTCAATTGAAATTGTGACTATGTCACAAGTATTAGGTAAATGGGTTTTTACCTCTAATAATTGAGCTTCACATCTTGAATGTGAGTCAATAGGAGTAGGATATAAATCTTTGCACATTATTAAATCAAATGCTAGTTCTTTACAATTTTTTATATCATAGAGAATTACATAGAGAGTTGGGTCATCGCTTTTTGCTACAAATTTAGTATCAGTGGATACCATGTGATAAAATCCAGTTTTATTGTCGAAAATTGGAATAGGATAAATTCTATAAAGAGTATACCATTGAGGTTCTACTAAAGGAATGTCTAATATAAAAACAAGTCTATTTTCTGTTTGAAAAACCTTTAGTTCTATAAAATCAAGATAAGTTGCAACATTTAGAAGTTGAGGAGTTAAGGGCAAATTATTTTTGTTTAAAGTTTGAGCGATTATTTGCAAATGATGAACCAGGTCTTCAGGAGTTATAACTGACGTGTGAATAATATGTAACTTTGCAAAAGTAATAGAGTTTAGAATGTCATTTAAATTGCTTTCGATAAAGGTATAGGATTCTAGGAGTCTTTCGGCCATCTCTAAAACTTGTAATTTTGCAGTGTAATAATTAAAATTATCAGAAATGTTATAAATGTAATTTTCGATTTGTTTTATGTCATTATTAAAAGTAATTTCATCAATTTGTAATTTGTTGATAGAGTCGTTAAAGTTTTTGATAACTGAAGTAGTTACTAAAATTTGTTTTTTCATTAATTTTTCTAATTCGTGTTCGTCTCTGTTAATTTTGTCGATACAATCGTTATAATACTGTCCGTCTGAAGCGTCTAAATTTCCGGTAATAAATTTCCAAACTGACCCTAAACCATTAATTAAAATTCTTTTATATCTTCTTACATCAATAGCTAATTCTTCAAATTTGAGCGCAATGTTTTCGGAAAGTTGATTTAGTAAAGTGAGATGTGACTTAACTTCGCTTAGAAAGGCGGCCATTCGTACGTCTTTTGGTTGAATTATAAATTGCATATTTTCTAAAATTTTATTATTATTTTCGAATGTTGTTTTTAGAGATGAAATGTCTTTATATACCAATAAACTCCACTTGTCATTAGAAATTTTGAGTCCGGATTGCTCTTGATAGAACACGCCTATGGTGTTATTAATTGGTCGCAGTGTATATTGTGCCATAGCGGTAGTGAACAAAGAAAATCTGTAACGAAGTTTCAGAATTAGGAACTTGGTTCGATATAACAAATTATTTTAATATCAGTATTTTTGAAAATATATTTGATCATAGGGAGAACTGTGTCCCAATCTAATTTGTCTAATCCACAAGCTAACTTGGGTATAGCTATAATTTTATCTTTTTCATCGGTGCTCTCGAGACAATTTGTTCGTAATTCCTTTAAGCAATTAAATAAATTAGCATAAGTTGGTTTATAATAGAAAAATTCTTTAGTTATTAAATAATAAATATTTCTTGTCGGAAGTTGAAGTACTGCTATTTCACCAATTGACTTATTTTGATTTTTTAGTTCATCTACGTGTCCAAATTTATTCTTAAATTCTTTTGCAATTCCTGCATTCATTTCTAAATCTTTAGATACACAGTGAGCTAATGAAATATTTTCAGGGGCATCAAATAAATTGCCCAGTTCAATGGAAACGTTATTATTTTCAATAGGGATTTTTCGATCTAGAGTATAAAAGAATTCTTTAACCGTTAGTTCTTCTTCCTGTAATTCGTGACATTTCTTTAGCATATCAAAATTCATTTTTGTAGTTTGGTTAGTAATTGGGTTATGTAGCAAAGCTGAATTCGTATAAATTTCTTTAATTTTATAGGGTCCATTAAATTTGTTAGCTAGTTTATTTTTTATTTGGGACTCCTTGACATAAACCTTTTCTCCTACGCGAAATTGTCGCTGCTCCGAAACGTGTGTATCAAATCGCTGTTTCGCCTTTTGTTTGCGCATATCCGTACGCTTTCTTGCCACTTCATAATAATGCTTTATTTTATTGTTTAAATCGCGAACGTACTTAGAGATTAATTCTTGCTGATTATACAAAACTTCTGGAGGTCGAGACGAGGTGTGACCGAATAGCAATTCGTAAGGAGTAAAGCCGTGTGTTTTATTTATAGAATTGTTATATGCTATACAAGCGTAAGGGAGCATTTGAAATGGGTGTTCGTTAGGATTTTCTGTACTACATGCGCGTATCATTTCAGTTAAGGTGGCATGAAATCTTTCTAAGGAGCCATTTGATTGCGGATGACTAACACTAGAGAAAGTTAATTTTATATTGTATAATTTACAAAGATCTTTCATTAATTGATTATTAAATTCTTTACCTACATCGCAATGGATTCTTAAAGGAGTTCCAAAATGTTGAAAATAGAGTAAAAGAGCGTCTACTACAGATCTCCCTGTTTTATTAGGAAGTGCATAAGCTTGGGTAAATTTTGTTAGTTCGTCTCTTATGGTAAGGATATTATTTTTTACTGGGATTTCTAGGATATCGATATTTATTCTTTCGAAAGGAGTTTTAGGAGTTTCGGTAATAACTAAGGGACTGTCCAAGTTTTGTCTACAAATTTTTGTCTTTTGGCAGATTTCGCACTGCCGAATAAATGTTTCGACGTCTTTAGTTAGTCCTGTCCAATTATATTTTTGTTTGATGCGTCTAATTGTTTCGTTTATTCCTCGATGTAAGTTTGTCTTGCCTGAATGAAATTGATCTATTATTATAGGTATTTGGTCTTCGTCTGGTATAGTCACAATGTTCTGACAAATTGTTAGTTGGAAATTTTTATCTGAGAACAAAAAATTAAACATTTCTAAAATTGGAAAATCTGGATTGTTTTCAATGTAATAAGTTTTATTTTCTTCGAATATATCTTTACTGTAATAAAGAGATATGAAGAGTACTTGTATTGCGGTTTCAAAATTAAAAGGAACAGGAATTATATAATATTTTATTTTAGCTACGGTTTGACTGGAAAGAACATTTGCTTTATTATAGTTAAAATCAGGATTTAGCTCAAGTAAATCATCAATAACTTTTTCGTGAAGGTCTGTTAATTTGTCTTGTTGAAAAATTAGTACAATGTCCTTGTGTGTTTTGTCTAAAAGTTGATTATTTGTATATTGGATTTTAGAATAGTCGATCATTGAAGTCGTCTTATATAGATCAAAAAATCTGTCAAATTCATTACAGATTATAGCAATTTTGTCAGTCTCATTATTGTCAATAGGCGGGTCAATGTCTTGAGGATTATCATGGGAAGTAGATGGTTCGTCTAGGGAAGTATGAAAGGAAACAGCTTCTTTTATATGATTGATTTTGATTCGAGATAAAGCGTCGGCATTTCGATTAATTTTTCCAGGTTTATAAATTATTTGATAATTATATTCTTCTAATTTAAGTCGCCAACGTGCTAAACGACTACCGGGATCTTTTATTGAGAAAAGCCAGGTTAAAGGTCTATGATCTGTAACCAATAAGAATTTTCGTCCGAAAAGATAAGGTCTATAGTTTTTTACGGCAGCAATTATTGCCAAAAGTTCTTTCTCTATAACGCTATATTTCATTTCTGCTGGACTTAAGGTTCTTGAAAAGTATGCTATGGGAAGATCATTTCCAACAGGTCCTTGCGAAAGTACCGCGCCTACAGCAAAAGCGCTTGCATCTGTAGTTAAAACAAATTCCTTTTCAAAATTAGGATATATTAGAATTGGTGAAGTTATTAATGCATTTTTAAGTTGTTCGAAAGATTCACGACAATCTTTATCAAAAATAAATGGTACGTCTTTTCTTAAAAGTCGAGTTAAAGGCTTTGTCATTTTTGCGAAGTTTGGAATAAACTTCCTGTAGTAACCAGTAAGACCCAAAAATTGTTTAATTTGTTTAGTATTGGCAGGTTGAGGAAAATCGATAACAGCTTGTACTTTTTGTGGATTTGGTTTAACCCCTTCAGGTGTAATAACATGTCCTAAATAAATTACTTCTTTTCGTAAGAATTCACACTTATCTGGCTGTATTTTTAGATTTGAATTTCTTAATCTTTGAAAAACTTCAGTAATACGAGAGATATGTTCATTAATTGTGGAAGAATAAATAATAATGTCGTCCATGTAAACTAAGCACTTTTCGTTTTGTATTCCCATTAGTATATTATCCATAACCCTCTGAAAGGTTGAGGGCGCATTACGAAGGCCAAAGGGCATACGTAAATATTCGAAATGTCCATTTTCAACGGAAAAAGCAGTTTTCGAAATGTCTTCTGGATTCATTTCAATTTGTTGAAAACCAGAAGCCAAATCTAAAGTAGTAAAATAATGGCAATTACCCAACTGATCTAATATATCTGAAATATTAGGCAATGGATACCTGTCATTAACTGTTAATTCATTTAATTTCCTATAATCAATTACGATTCTCCATTTTTGTTTGCCTGAAGCGTCTAATTTTTTTGGAACGACCCATACTGGGGACGACCATGGTGAAACAGAAGGTCTAATTATTCCTTGAGAAAGCATTTTATTAATTTGTGTTTTTACTTCTTCCTTGTGAACTTGTGGATATCGATAAGATTTAGTAAAAATTGGCTTAGCGTCGCCTGTATCGATAGTATGTTTTATTTCATTAGTGAAACTTAGGAAATCTCCGTCAAAGTAAAATATATCTTCAAAATTCAAACATAAATTAGTAATTAATTCTTTTTCTTCTTCGTTTAAATGTTCTAGCCTTAATGATTCTTTTATTTCTTCTACTCTGCTTTTCGTTTTATTAAAATTACAAATAATATTAGTACTAGCGTTCGTTTCTTTCATGTAAGGCTCAAATTCAAATTCTTCGAAACAAATATCCTTTGTTATGGCATTAGCGTTTAATATTGTCGTATAAAAATTACCGTCTTCGTTTATTTTTACTATAGCATTTGGCACGTATACCTTTTCTACTCGTTGTGCGCATAAAATCATTTCTTTATTCGTATATTTATTCGTATGAAACTTGCATATTTTTTCGCAACGCGGTTCTATCGTAACCTGATTTATATTATAACTCGTATTTTCGCTTTCAAAATTATTTATATTTTCCGTGTAATCGTTATTATTATTATTATTATTTCGTTCATAAGCGTTTATATGGAGGCTGTCGTACCTTTCGTCAACATTAACTTGTCTTTTATAAACAACTCGATTATTATTATCATTATTATTCGTGAACTCGTTTAATTCATCTCCGTCTTTGAGTAATTCGTGTACCTTATAGTACGTAATTAATTGTTTATTCCTAAAATCTACTACTGCACCGTACCTTTCTAAAAAGTCAGCGCCTAAAATTCCGTCGAATCCTATATCTAGATCGCAAATATAAACTTTATGGGGAGAAAGAGGACCCGTAAAAGAAACAAATACCGCTTCAGTAATAGGAATTGATTGGCCAGAAATACCTTTAATTTGAAAATTTTCTGGACATCGATTTAAAAATTGCTGAACCGTCTCTGGTTTGAAAATTGAAATACCAGCTCCTGTGTCAATTAAAATTTTGTACTTATCGGTATTATCTTTAATATAATATAGATTGCTATTGTCAACGGTATTTATGCAAACGTTTGGTCCGTATTGGTCATACCAAGATTCTTGAAGTTGGGAATAGGATTCTGGTCCGAGGCTGTTAGTTGAAAATTTTCGCTTTGGCTCAGATAATGTTGTTGGGGAGTTCTATTTTGGTTATTTGGATTTGAATTTGGGAATCTAGGAGTAAAATTTTGATTAGAAGGCTGGAAACCTGAATTATTATTAAAAGTTCTTGGGAAATTGTTTCTAGGAATATTATTAGAAAAATTTCTAGGAGGTTGATTTCTTGGTTGGAAGTTTTGAGGGTGATTCCTAGGTTGGAAAGAAGGAGTTTGAAAATTATTTTGCTGAGGAAAAGATGGTCTTTGATGGAACCTATTTTGGGAGAAATTATTTCTTTGGGAGTTATTTTGGAAATTGTTAGAGTAGCTAGAAGGATTTGGACCATTTCTGTAATAATTATTTTGATTTTTAGTTCGACATTCATTGATAGTATGTCCATTTCTTTTGCAATAATTACAAAATTTTGGAAAATTATTACTGGTTCTTTTGATATTATTATTGAAGACTGGTACACGATTTTGCCTCTGAAATTTTTGATTTTCAAAATAAGAAAGTTGCAATTCTCTCTTAATTAAAGCTATAGCATCCATCATGTTGGGTGGATTGCTAGCACGAATTAGTTGCCCTATTCTTGGTTCTAAACCTGTCAAAACTGTATTTAGGCACATGCTATCGATTAATGTAGCTTGCGATTCTTTTTGTTCCCTAGTGAGAAGGCTTTGTTTTCCTATTGCGGCATACATTTTCGAGCAGTGAGTTTGAACTATGCCTACAAAAGTCAAAGCATTTTCATTTTGGGATTGACACATTCTTTGTAAATCTTGAATTAATGAAGTTAGATCGCGAGGATCTCCGAAATGAACGTTAAGTAATTGTTTGATTTCCCTCCAGGTACTCAAGTGTCTTGAATTAATGAGTTGGGCTGCACGTCCCTTTAATTGATTTTTAATTTTTATAACAAGTAAAATGGCTTGGTCGCCAACAGTCATTTGCATGGCCCTATCACATGCAATGATAAAAGTATTTAAATTGATTTGATCCCCATCGTATTCAGGGATGATAGAAAATATTTCGCTTAATTTAAATGGTACTTCGTCGTTATTTGAAGCGTTTGCTTCATTGTTTACATTAGAGTTTATAGCTTCGTTATTCGGCATGTTGAAATGAAAAGGTAATATCGTTATAACGTAGAAAGTTCAATAATAGCAACGTAGAAAGTTTAAAAAAAATCACAAATAAAATTCACTTCAAGTTTTTCACTTACAATAGAAGTAACTTCATGCTCGCTGGATGTCGTTGATGCTGCTGTTGTTGCTGGATGCTGGCCTCAGGAGACTGTCCTTCTTAGTGCCTCCGGATCTTCCTGTCGAAGACCCTTTTCAGCTGGCTCCAATCGTAAGTGTTGTGGTGACCCCCGAGGAGACTGTCCTTCTAAGTGCCTCCGGATCTCCCTCGTTGAAGACCCTTTTATCGAGGATCCCACTTCTGACACCAAATTGTTACGGGCGACGTGAAGACGAAGACTTTTTAAAAAACTTTTATTTGAGTAACGCGAGTTACAGAGTTTCGGCTTAGACTACAGACAAGACTAGAATTAACACTCTTACTTTACTAGGTCCTATTTATACAGATCTGTTATGCTGAGGTGTTGTGGTTCTCATGGGAAAAGAATATAAAGACAAAGGGAAGATCAAATTCTGCAATTCTTGCAGTAAGCAAGTTTTAACAATACTCAAAAGGAATATGATATGTTCTAGTAATCATTCTAGAACAATATACAATGGAAAATGATATCTTTGTAGTAAGCATCTTGAACAATAGAGAATGAGAACATAATATCCAACAGTAAACAGAATCAAGGGTAAAAACAAGGTTATGATCAAGGTGATGCTTGAGGTCGGATATAACATGGATGTACTCGATCGCAAAAGTGTAGAAATTCCGTTTTTATCTTGTTGTTTTCAGATATTTAGACACTGCCACATTTTAATGAAGCCAATAATTATTCTTGTCCGAAATATTTTGATGTGCTCTTGTTTACGCCAGGCGTAAGAATTGCTCGATTTTAGTATAGTTCTCAGTTGCCTATTATTGCGCTGAGCAACATGGTGTGATGTGTGTGTGTGTGTGATGAAATCATTTTTTGTATTATTTGTACAAAATAACAAAGAAAGTATGGTGGCATGTACATACTTTTCATCATCATCTGGGGGCAACTTTGCTCACTGCTATTTATCAAAATATTGGAGTTGAACTTTTGTTTTAGGTCAAAATGGTTAGAAAGTACAAACGCCAACTAGGTTCACAGCGCCGGCGGTATAAAGATTACATACAAGACAAATTAGAGCTTGCCGTTTGCGCTTTTAAAGAGAGAAATTTGTCCTACTCAAGAAGTGCGGAAACATTTAATATTACAAAACGTACTATATACAATAAAGTTAAGAACCGCCATGGGCACCAACTGTCCTTGATGCTGCTGAAGAAAGACAGTGTAGATCTTCTAATAGCAAGTGCTGAGTATGGATTTCCTCTTACAATGTTGGACCTTCGAATAATCGTAAAAGAATATTTAGACAGGTTGGGAAGAACAGTTAAAATATTTCCTAATAATATGCCAGGAGTCGATTGGTGCTATGGTTACTTAAGAAGACAAAAACCTTTTTTAACCCAAAGAACATGTCAAAATATAAAGGGAGTTCGTGCGCAAACAACAGAAGAAGCATTCGAAGAGTATTTTGAGAGGCTCAAAAAAAGTGTCGAAGGTATCCCTCCCGAAAACTTGGTAAACTATGATGAGACCAATTTATCGGATAACCCAGGGAGAAAGAAATGTATCTTTAAACGTGGGACAAAATATCCCGACCTTATTTTAAATTCGACCAAATCTGCTGTTTCCATAATGTTTGCAGCTACTGCTGCAGGATACCTTATGCCGCCCTATGTTGTATATAAGGCAGAAAGGTTGTATGACAAAAAATGGTGCAGAGGTGGACCTCCCGGCGCACGCTATAACAGAACGAAATCAGGGTGGTTTGATGGTCCCACGTTTATGGAATGGTTCGAAACTATGGTTGTTCCATGGGCACAAAAAAAAATAAAGGAGCCAAAGTCATCATCGGAGGCAATCTTTCGTCCCACCTGAATATTGAGATATTGCGCTCCTGCCAAAAACTCAACACCCGTTTTGTATTTTTACAACCCACCTTACGCAGCCACTAGATGTTGGATTCTTTAGATCGTTAAAAGCAGCTTGGAGGGAAATTCTAACAAACCATAAATTGCAAAATCCGCAGTTGAGAAGATGAAATAAAAATTATTTCCCCATTTTGTTGTCTCAACTGTTTAATAAGCTGCACAACAAAGACAAAGCTATTATTCAAAATGCATTTAAAGCATCAGGGATATACCCTTTATATAAATTTCAAGTGATAAAAAATGCCAAAAAAAATAAAATAAAAGACAGATTAACAAGACGAAGTCCTGCAACTCAACCATACCAAATAAGAAAAAAAAAGATGTTGAGTGTTCCACCAGGGAAATCTATTTCCTATCTAGATATTATGCATACTAGGGAAGAAGACAATGCTAAACAGTTACCAAATTCCTCGAAACAAATGGACCCTGATTTTTCAGATGCCTCTGATGAAGATACTACCTACTTTGAATATCAGAGGAACTGAAAAAGAAAATTTGGCCATGTGGGATGAAGCAAATGCGTCTTTGCAATAATACCGTGCAAAAAGAAACCATTCCCTGGAGACTTTGTAGTTGTAAAATTTGCCACTCAAAAGAAGTTCAAACATTTTATTGGATTAATTTTAAAACTCCAAGAGAAAGGCTCATACGAAGTGAAATATATTCGAAAAAAAAAAAAAAAGGAAATATATTTATTTTCCTGATGTCGATTACACATAGCAATTGCTTCGGAAGACGATATTAAGATTGCACTCGACACACCAAAAATATTCAGAAATATACATAAATTCAATGTAGACTTAAGTGCCTTTAAGCTGTAAGAATGTGATATATGTACCTTTCAATGACATTTAATTTGTTCCTACTTAGTATTTTAAGAGAAGTTTTTTAATTTTACACCGTTATTATACAAGCATATAATTTTTTGTTAAATCATTGTAGTTAAAAAACGTTTTTACGTTCTGGTATTTTTAATTTTCTAACCCAAAAGAAAATAAAAATATAATATATTTCGTTTCAGGCACTTCTGGCAGTGGCGGATTTAGACTGTTTGGGGCCCTGGGCGTCATTTTTATGAGGGGCCCTATATATTCATGTGGCGCCCGTGAAAAATATTCGACGAGCAAGACAATTTTATAAGGGCCTAGGGGTAGAGTGAACCATCGATTTTATTTTACACTTTTTTAATACAGTTTAAAGTAACAACAAAAATAAAATTTTCTTTTAAATCCCAAAATAGAGACGTAAACTAATTATACAGTGTCTGTATAGAGCACACTTCATGGGTGGCACTATACAACATTAGAAATATGCTAAAAATAACTAATAACGCAATAACCTGCAATAACCGCTATGTTTTGGCGACACGACCGATTATTTGCCAATGTCATGTCATGAACCATCGATTTTATTTTACACTTTTTTAATACAGTTTAAAGTAACAACAAAAATAAAATTTTCTTTTAAATCCCAAAATAGAGACGTAAACTAATTATACAGTGTCTGTATAGAGCACACTTCATGGGTGGCACTATACAACATTAGAAATATGCTAAAAATAACTAATAACGCAATAACCTGCAATAACCGCTATGTTTTGGCGACACGACCGATTATTTGCCAATGTCATGTCATGAACCATCGATTTTATTTTACACTTTTTTAATACAGTTTAAAGTAACAACAAAAATAAAATTTTCTTTTAAATCCCAAAATAGAGACGTAAACTAATTATACAGTGTCTGTATAGAGCACACTTCATGTGTGGCACTATACAACATTAGAAATATGCTAAAAATAACTAATAACGCAATAACCTGCAATAACCGCTATGTTTTGGCGACACGACCGATTATTTGCCAATGTCATGTCAAGTGGGATAATATTTTGGGGTGGGGGATTATCGGACGTTACCGAGCAGGTTATTAACTATTAGGTATACGTGATGTCTCGCTAAAAAATGCCCTTTGAATTATTGACAATAATACTCACCTGTTTCGCATATCACAAATTAAAATGAAAAATGGTTGCTATACTTGTTACTTAAATAATTAGGTATATTTATATTTTGTGGTAGGTACTTTTACTTTTAATATAGCAATAGCCTTTTTCACGCAGTAGTAGCAGTCACAGACCTGCGAGACCTAGAATTTAAGCGAGGGCGTTACGCGCTTCAAATGTCAAATTCAGATCTGAAATCCCTGTACAAAAGTTATCTACCGGGTCTCCGGGGCTGGGCCGACACTATATTAAAGATCCGAGCATGATGTCGTATTTCATTGTTGTTTACGGACTGGGGTGGCGCTACTCGATGAAAAAAATGGCGACTTATTATAGGTTATAGGGGGGTATTCTGTGGTTATTGGTATGTCAGTTTCTGGCATTTAAAATGCCCCAAATTTTAAATATCCAGCTCTATTACGATTTGCCTTCTTTTTACGGTAACGAATTGTCTTTGCGTCCAGTATTTAACAGTTTTATCCTATTAACACAGCTTTTATAGATAAATTTGTTTGTGATGACGTGAAATTTCCATGCACATGAAGAAAATGGTATATGCACACTGCACAGACTATTAGGTGAATTGCAGAAGAATAAACACTATTTTCGAATTATGGGATGATCTGATCAACCAGCTGAAGAAGCGAAAATTCTAGATATTATTTTAGAAGAGGAGGTATTTTGTAACCTATGCAAGAACGAAAATAGAAAATTTTGTTTATAGCTCCAAAGCGAACCAATAGTCCTCCATATAAAGAAGAAACTGAAAACTCTAATGCGTTTTATGCTTACTTACACTACAACTAGCCATGGACTTCATTTCAAACCAAAAGGTACCAAATACTCTTGCTTGCTTTTTAGACTGGCTTTTCTTAAGAAAATGTATGGAAATATGCCATGCGAACTTGTCAAATTAAAGGGACATAAGAAACAAATGTTTTATTTTATTTTCAACATTAAATTCGTTGTAACAGACATATTTGCATGTTTTTATTTTATAAAAGATTCTGCAACAATGGCGTTTTAACATTAAACCACCGTGTACATTTGTTTCGTCGTGTGGCGCCAGTGGCGATCGCTAGAAACAGCGCTATGCACAGGAATTTAATATAGTGCTGGTCCAGTCCGGGGTCTCGAGTGTCTCGACATCGTGTTTTGAGCTACCAGATACTAGAGGGCGCTTCTAGCCCACTACGGTCTAATTACGGTCAATTTTGAGGGGCCGAACCGTGCAGTGAATCAGAGCAGGCCGAAGCTCGGGGCCCAAATGAAGGGGGCCCCGGGCGGCCGCCCATTGCGCCCATTGGTAAATCCGCTACTGACTTCTGGCAATGTTTCAGTAGGCAAAGTAACCCCCTACATGCAAAGTGTTGCAAAATAACCCCACTGGGGATACCTAATACTGTCAGAAATTGGTCCACTATGGCATCCATAAAGAAGGATACAGCATACTTATAATGATTCAAATGTGACAATTATTATATGTTTAATTAAGAATAATTTCCTGGGTTTCTAATACCATGTTATATTGTGGGTTTGACGACGCTTATTTATTTTTTTGTAAATTTTTATTTTATTATTATTATTATTAACATAGCATTCCTCAACACTTCTTATTCCAATAACATGCTACTGTTATTTAAAATTTGACACATAAATGTTGTTAACATTAACATAAGGTCAAGCCATGTAATACTAGGTACTTTTTTTACCACTACGCTAATTGTAATTATTATTATATAATGTTTGTCCTTCACCTATGTTGACATTTAAGTGTTAAACAAAAAATGAAATAGGTGAATGTACTTTCATAACCCGATGATGGCCGAAATGAAGCCGAAACGTACGTAGTTTCCTTTTATGTTAATAATAATAAAATAAAAATGTACAAACAAAATAAATAAACGTCGTCAAACCCACAAAATAAAATGGGAGAAACCCAGGAAATTCTTCTTAATTGAACAAAAGCTACCAGGAACTAACATAGAAATTATAGAAAGAAAGTTAGCGGCTTTATGGGACTATAAATTTTGGCAACTAGTAATATCATACCAACATCCAAGTTCTAATGGATGTGGCGGTGTTTTCATATTTGAATCGTTCGAGAAGGTATAGACTACGACAGCTGTTTCCCCTTATTAAGTTCATCAAGGCAGCCATAACCTTCCCGAACGACTCAAACCGAAACGGTAGCACTTATAATAGTGTAACTTGCACTTGGAGGTGAGAAACCAACCAGTGGCGCCATCTAGTATCAAGCTGATAATACCAGAGCCGAAATTTCACAAAACATAGTAAACACCAACAAGAAAAAGTTAGGTTGGTGTTGAATCCAGAAAACTACAAAATAATGTGAAGAAGAAGCGACACGGGAAACAGGCTCATTGGCCATTCACCACTGTATCTTCCAAATTTGTGGAAATCAACAAGGATCTGACCGGGAGCCCTATCCTTGTGGCTGCCTTGATGAACCTAATAAGGGGAAACAGCTGTCGTAGTCTACCTTCTCGAACGATTCAAATATGAAAACACCGGCACATCCATTAGAACTTGGATGTTGGTATGATATTACCTACCAGTTGCCAAAATTTATAGTCCCATAAAGCCGCTAACTTTCTTTCTGTAAAAATCTATTGGGGACGTGAAATTTTATCATAGAAATTATATGTTTAGTTGTATAAGCCACCAACTTCTCGTAGCTTAACTGCGGCCCAATATTACTCATTACTCACCGAAAAACAGTCTCCTCCTCGTCGCGGCGGCTACCAAGTCGTCAGGCGGCGTGCCGAGCACCTCCATCAGGCAAGCTAGCTGCCCAGCCTCATTTTCTCCAGGGAACAGAGGGTATCCGGTGTAAAGTTCCGCCAGGATACAGCCGAGGGACCAGACGTCGATGGGAGCCCCATAGGGAAGGCCGAGGATAACTTCGGGCGACCGATAGAACCTAGATTGGATGTAGGTGTAGACGCGCTGGTTCGCGTAGCACGAGCTTCCGAAATCGATTACGCGGATCGAGCTGCTGCCCCGTTGTTTCAACAGGATGTTTTCCTATAACAATGGGAAGAAATGTCGAAGTTAATCACTTTGGTACTTAATTTGGATCTTCAGTTTAGATCCGTTACACTCGAATGACTACTCCCAAAGCTTCTACATTAGACAGTTAAAGCAAAGCCCAATACGTATTTATTACGTAGATGTTAGGGTTCCTGAGCCGAATTTGAGCGAATGACCAATAATTACAGGTAACAAATGGTATTTACCAATGATTTTCGAGCGGTTTTGGTTATAAACGGTAATAGAATTTCACGTCATCAACAAGCCGTTTGTGACGTCATCAATATGACATTTTATAACTGATAAATACCGAGCTTTGGAGCTGTTTTATTATGTTTTATCTCTCTCCACTATCAAATTTTTGTGTGCCTAATTCTAGCCCCAAAAAGATAAACAAAAGACTGCTTTTTCGCGAGTGTTATCACAGAGAAGACCAGAATACAGAGAGTCTCTCTTGTCAAATATGTCAAATGGAGCCCAACTTTTACATAATTTTTCACACACCCGATAAGATCGTTCAGATCAAGGTTAGTTTATAGGAAGGTTAGGACATTCGATGACTTGGAAGGGAAGGGGGGGTGAGAGAGGCAAAGGGGGCAAAGGCCGCAATTTAAGTTGGTAGCATTTACACGTGAATTGGCGATTTAGTAACTCCCTAAAGGGATAACGCTTGGTGTATATTTATGTTGTTTTGGCTGTTTTCGGTTATTTCTTCATTTTAATGTTTGTGCAATGAAATAACGGAACTTTGTGGAATATGTTCGTGTCTTTACTTTGTTTTCGGTTTTCAATACCCGTGTTGTTCCTTTTGATACGCCATTGGCATCAAGCTGAAGGCCAGCTGGTGAGAGAGCACCGTCGCGCGATGTTGCCGGTGGAAAGGGACGGCCTTTGGTTTTGTTTAAGAGTGGGGGAATGTCCTAACCTTCCTATAAACTAACCTTGGTTCAGATAAACTATGAAGTAGACTGCGTTCTTCATTTATAATAGATTAATTTAAAACTGAGACAGAAGATCCACAGTGCAATTACAATGGATTATTAACCGTTTAAAGTTGGGCTCCATTTGGCATATTTGACAAGATGAACACTCTGTATTCTGGTCTTCTCTGTGGTATTATAAAGTTAGGAATTTATTTGAAATGGACGAAGATAAGTGTAAATACTTATTAATGAGTCTGGGCTGGCCATATACCACAAAAAAATTAAGGTCTGGCTACTGATATCAATAGGTGGTGTCCTCCCAAATAGCGTATAGATAAAACATGGTTTGTATCTACTTTCCAATTTTCTATTGTCGTTAACTTGGGTAAAGTCCTGAAATTTGGCTATTTTTGAAAGATATCGAAAGTTACGTGACCACGTTTGGGTGGTTATTTACACTTTATCTGAAATCAGAAAAAATGAAGCTAGATGGATTATATTAGGTATTATTATATTATTTTTAAGTATTATATTAGAATAAATTGCCAAAATCATTTTTTTTTCAAAAATCCACAAGGCGCATTAAATCGGTAACACAAAACTGTAATTCTTTTCCCGTTTAACCTTCCTTATATCTCATATCTCCGCTAGTTTCCGAGATCCCCATAATGATCATCAAAAAACTGTACAAATGAAGCACTCGGAACATTTCTATTTGGATATTTACGAGAATAATAATAATAATAATAATAATAATAATAATTAACTAATGAATTCATCAAGAGAGTAAGACAAGTAGTGCGAACTGATCTTAACAGCAATAATTTGTTTAAGGCCCTAAACACGTATGCGTGCTCTGTACTAAGCTATTCCTTCGGAATAGTGAATTGGACCAACACGGACATCAACAACTTGCAACGAAAAGTTAGGACACTACTGACAAAAGCTCATAAACATCATCCCCGTAGCGCCGTAGAAAGAACAACCCTGCCACGTCAACAAGGAGGAAGAGGATTGGCAGACCTCAGCAAGCAATTGGACCAACAAATACTAAATCTGCGTAATTATTTCCACAGACAGGCCAACAGCTCCACACTACATAAAGCTATATGCGGAGCAGACGTCTCAACACCGCTACGTCTGACGGAACACGAGCATCACAATCACCACCGAACCGACAACGATAAACTACAGAGGTGGTTAGAGAAGCCGCTGCACGGGAGGCATCCTAATGAGGTTAACCAGGAACATGTCGACAAGTTAGCGTCGTACTATTGGCTGACCTCGGGACGAATGTTCCCAGAGACAGAAGGCTTCTTACTGGCCATACAAGATCAGGTTATACCAACTCGCAACTACCTAAAATTCATTGTAGGAGATGCATCGGTAGTGGATGACAGATGCAGATACGGGTGCCCAACTTCAGAAACAATCCAGCACATAACAGGAGGATGTCAGATGTTCGCATCAACGGAATATAAGGAACGACACGATTCGGTTGCCAAGATCTTGCACCAGGAACTGGCGGAAAAGCTGCTGCTTGTGCAGGCAGAGAGGGTCCCATATTACAACTACACACCTGAGCCTGTTCTTGAGAACAGCAACTACAAGATGTACTGGGATCGTACAGTTCTGACTGATCAACGAGTTGCTCATAACAGACCGGACCTTATAATAGTTGATAAAATTTCTAGGAAGACAACTCTGATTGATGTGGCCATCCCGAACAACAACAACCTGCGTGGGAAGCAAGTCGAGAAGATCGCGAAGTACAGAGACTTAGAAGAACGAATTAGAAGGCAATGGGAAATGGAGAACGTCCAGACGATTCCAATCATCATGTCAACAACTGGTGTTATACCAAAAAGTTTGCTGAGAAACATCAAGGAGCTGAATCTAACTGATAGTCTTTACAGGTCCATGCAGAAAGCGGTACTACTTGCGACAGCCCGAACCGTCAGGAAATTCATGGGGAATGCAGGATCGTCCAACAACATCAATGTCACCTAAGGCCCGATTACATGGCAAGGGTCTCGTCCGAGCCAGATCCTTTTGGTATCCGGGATGCCCGGGATCTGAGTGAATGTTCCCCGTAGAGGGAGTGCGAATGCCTTTTGGCTAAGTCGGAATAATAATAATAATAATAATCGTGGTTCCGCGAGTCGTAAAAGGCGACCGAGGGCCGTCACTCCCACGTTACGGGAGAAAACTATGGAATGGAGAATGATAGGATAATTGTCATAGGGCCGCTGCCTGGGGATCGCCAGGGCATGTCTGGAGCCGGCGCTGGGCATGACAGTGAGCGGGACGTCGGTGACAGGGCGCTGATGAGGCGGGCCCCTGTTGCACAAACAGCTACAGCCCAGCAACACGAACATCTACAACATGGGAGCCAAACGAGAACTAGGGTTCCACCCACCGAAGGTGCTGCGCGGGAACTTCAGCCAGCGTTCACTCAGGCGGGATTACAACGACGACGCATGAAATGGACTGGGTCCATGAATGAATCGATAATGCGTATTTTTTACAGGGTGACAAACTTAGGACAAGAGATGATCGGCTACCGACAACAACTGCATGCCGAGTTCTGCAGGGAGTTTCCACACATGCAAGTGTCTGAACAAAGAGTGTCAGATCAGTATCGAACTATTCTAAGAAATAACCGAATTCCAGAAACGCGACTTAACGCCATAAAATGGGAAGTTGAGCTAGAGATCCATGGCGAACACATAGACATAGACAACAACAACGGGGAAATTCAAGTGCCTGGACCTCAACAAGAAGCCGGAACGGCAGAGCGAACAACTGAGAATCGGGAAATTCAAGTGCCTGGACCACAACAAGAAGCCAAGACGGCGGGACGAACAACTGAGGATCGGGACTCAGTTAACGGAGAACATTTTGAAAGCCTGGACACACAGCTGAGAAGGGCGGTATTGCGATACGAAGGCACAGACCCACTGAGCAGACCACCGCTACCAAGATTGAATTCTTCCAGGAAGCTTGCAATCATGCTCGATATTATGAACACCAAAATTTTACCCAACTATGTTTCAGTAACACCCACATTAGAACATATGCACATGTTAATCTACTGTGCCGCAACGGCCATCATCACTGCAATGGGAGCCAAGATCCGGACAGCTCAAGAGTTAAATCGTGCAAGACCAGAACCACGAATGGCTCAATGGGAGATGCGACTAAATCGGAAGATCGAGAGTCTCCGTAAAGACATAGGACAAGTAACGGAATATATCAGAGGAGTTAGAACTAGAAAGATCCAGAGGGCGGTGCAGGCAATAATGAGCCGCACCCAAATGCATTCTCAGCGTGACCCCGCGAACATCACTGCTCAACAATGTCTTGATACATTAAAACAAAAACTTTCTGTTTTCGCAGGGCGTCTGAGGAGATACAAGGCTAGTAACAACAGGAAACGAGACAACAAACTTTTTGACCGATCAGAAAAAGTTTTCTACCGTACTTTGAATTCTAGCGCCGATGCCACAAATACGAGTTACCCTAGCAGAGAACAGGTCGACGGTTTCTGGAGAAATCAGCTTGCCACACCAGGTCCATGCAATGTCAGTGCAAGCTGGAGTGAAGAACGCGAGATGGGCCGGAACTATAGCCAGATGCAACACGAGCAATTCACAACCGATGAGGTCTCCAATGTCATCAAGAATTCCCACAACTGGAAGGCACCAGGTCCAGATCATCTCCAAAATTATTGGATTAAGAAGTTGTGGTGCACGCATGAACAAATAACTACCTTAATTAATGAAGTCTTGCTCGATCCTCTGAAAATGCCATTGTTTCTTACACAGGGTGTCACCTACTTGTTACCAAAAGACCAGCGGAATACGGATAACCCTGCCAAGTACCGCCCAATAACCTGCTTGCCTACGCTGTACAAGATAATCACTTCTTGCCTTACGCAGCGAATATATGCTCACTGCGAGCGGAACAACATCATGGCAATGCAGCAGAAGGGCTGCGCGAAGGGCGCAATGGGATGCAAAGAGCAACTCATCATAGACTCTGTCATCTGCAACCAGGCTCATTCCAAGCAACGAAACCTCTACATGGCTTATGTGGACTACAAAAAAGCATTTGATTCCGTACCTCACGACTGGCTAACAGGTATCTTAAAGCTGTATAAAATAGATCATCATACAGTTTCCTTTTTAGAACACGTTATGACAACCTGGCGCACGAAGATACAACTCAGAACCGCAAGCAGCAACATCGAGACCGACACAATCAACATCCGAAGAGGGATTTTCCAAGGAGATTCACTCAGTCCACTGTGGTTCTGCATGGCGATGAACCCTCTATCACATCGGTTGAACTCTACAAAATACGGCTTCGCTATCAAAAGCAACAACGCAGAAGCGATCAAGTTGAATCACCTATTATATATGGATGATTTAAAACTGATGGCCGCAACCAAAAACCAACTAACGCAAATGCTTAAAATTGTAGAGGAGTTCTCCAGGGACATCGGAATGCAGTTTGGACTGGACAAGTGCCGCACCCTTAACATTGTCCGGGGAAGGCTCGAACAGGGCGCACACGAGATGCAGGACGGCCAGGAGATCGAAGCAATGAGCATGGGAGATACATACAAGTATCTCGGGATGAAACAAGCTCAAAGGATAGACCATCGAACAATGAAGATCGATTTAAGGAATGAATTCATCAAGAGAGTAAGACAAGTAGTGCGAACTGATCTTAACAGCAGGAATTTGTTTATGGCCCTGAACACGTATGCGTGCTCTGTACTCAGCTATTCGTTTGGAATAGTGAATTGGACCAACACGGACACCAACAACCTGCAGCGAAAAGTTAGGACACTACTGACAAAAGCTCATAAACATCATCCCCGTAGCGCCGTAGAAAGAACTACTCTGCCACGTCAACTAGGAGGAAGAGGATTGGCAGACCTCAGCAAGCAATTGGACCAACAAATAATAAATCTGCGTAATTATTTCCAGAGACAGGCCAACAGCTCCACACTACATAAAGCTATATGCGGAGCAGACGTCTCAACACCGCTACGTCTGACGGAACACGAGCATCAAAATCACCACCGAACCGACAACGATACACTACAGAGGTGGTTGGAGAAGCCGCTGCACGGGAGGCATCCTAATGAGGTCAACCAGGAACATGTCGACAAGTTAGCGTCGAACTACTGGCTGAGCTCGGGAAGAATGTTCCCCGAGACGGAAGGCTTCTTACTGGCCATACAAGATCAGGTTATACCAACTCGCAACTACCTAAAATTCATTGTAGGAGATGCATCGGTAGTGGATGACAGATGCAGATACGGGTGCCCAACTTCAGAAACAATCCAGCACATAACAGGAGGATGTCAGATGTTCGCATCAACGGAATATAAGGAACGACACGATTCGGTTGCCAAGATCTTGCACCAGGAACTGGGGGAAAAACTGCTGCTTGTGCAGGCAGAGAGGGTCCCATATTACAGCTACACACCGGAGCCTGTTCTTGAGAACAGCAACTACAAGATGTACTGGGATCGTACAGTTCTGACAGATCAACGAGTTGCCCATAACAGACCGGACCTTATAATAGTTGATAAAATTTCTAGGAAGACAACTCTGATTGATGTGGCCATCCCGAACAACAACAACCTGCGTGTGAAGCAGGTCGAGAAGATCGCGAAGTACAGAGACTTAGAAGAGCGAATTAGAAGGCAATGGGAAATGGAAAACGTCAAGACGATTCCAATTATCGTGTCAACAACTGGTGTTATACCAAAAAGTTTGCTGAGAAACATAAAAGAGCTGGGTCTAACTGATAGTCTTTACAGGTCCATGCAGAAAGCGGTACTACTTGCGACAGCCCGAACCGTCAGGAAATTCATGGGGAATGCAGGAACGTCCGACAACATCAATGTCACCTAAGGCCCGATAACATGGCAAGGGTCTCGTCCGAGCCAGATCCTTATGGTATCCGGGATACCCGGGATCTGAGTGAATGTTCCCCGTAGAGGGAGTGCGAATGCCTTTTGGCTAAGTCGATAATAATAATAATAATAATAATACTGAACACGTATGCGTGCTCTGTACTCAGCTATTCGTTCGGAATAGTGAATTGGACCAACACGGACATCAACAACCTGCAACGAAAAGTTAGGACACTACTGACAAAAGCTCATAAACATCATCCCCGTAGCGCCGTAGAAAGAACAACTCTGCCACGTCAACTAGGAGGAAGAGGATTGGCAGATCTCAGCAAGCAATTGGACCAACAAATATTAAATCTGCGTAATTATTTCTACAGGCAGGCCAACAGCTCCACACTACATAGGGCTATATGCGGAGCAGACGTCTCAACACCGCTACGTCTGACGGAACACGAGCGTCAAAATCACCACCGAACCGACAACGATAAACTAGAGAGGTGGTTGGGGAAGCCGCTGCACGGGAGACATCCTAATGAGGTTAACCAGGAACATGTCGACAAGTTAGCGTCGAACTATTGGCTGACCTCGGGACGAATGTTCCCCGAGACGGAAGGCTTCCTCCTGGCCATACAAGATCAGGTTATACCAACTCGCAACTACCTAAAATTCATTGTAGGAGATGCATCGGTAGTGGATGACAGATGCAGATACGGGTGCCCAACTTCAGAAACAATCCAGCACATAACAGGAGGATGTCAGATGTTCGCATCAACGGAATATAAGGAACGACACGATTCGGTTGCCAAGATCTTGCACCGGGAACTGGCGGAAAAGCTGCTGCTTGTGCAGACAGAAAGGGTCCCATATTACAACTACACACCTGAGCCTGTTCTTGAGAACAGCAACTACAAGATGTACTGGGATCGTACAGTTCTGACTGATCAACGAGTTGCCCATAACAGATCGGACCTTATAATAGTTGATAAAATTTCTAGGAAGACAACTCTGATTGATGTGGCCATCCCGAACAACAACAACCTGCGTGTGAAGCAAGTCGAGAAGATCGCGAAGTACAGAGACTTAGAAGAACGAATTAGAAGGCAATGGGAAATGGAGAACGTCCAGACGATTCCAATCATCATGTCAACAACTGGTGTTATACCAAAAAGTTTGCTGAGAAACATCAAGGAGCTGAATCTAACTGATAGTCTTTACAGGTCCATGCAGAAAGCGGTACTACTTGCGACAGCCCGAACCGTCAGGAAATTCATGGGGAATGCAGGATCGTCCAAGAACATCAATGTCACCTAGGGCCCGATAACATGGCAAGGGTCTCGTCCGAGCCAGATCCTTTTGGTATCCGGGATGCCCGGGATCTGAGTGAATGTTCCCCGTAGAGGGAGTGCGAATGCCTTTTGGCTAAGTCGATATAATAATAATAATAATAATAATAACGCAGGGGGGGTCTGACCTGTGAGAGAGGCAGACCCACGGGTGTGACGATCCCGCGCTCCCCAGTTACGTAGGGATGGGTCTGACCTGTGAGAGGGGCAGATTCACGGGTGTGACGATCCCGCGATTCCCAGTTACGCATGGAGAGGTTTGGCCTGTGACAGGGGCAGACCTACGGGTGTGACAATCCCGCGATCTCCAGTTGCGCAGAGAGGGGTCTAGCTGGTGACGGGGGCTGATCCTCGGGTGTGACAATCCCGCGACTCTCGGTTACACAGGGATGGATCTAGCCTGTGAGAGAGGCGGATCTTCGGGTGTAACGATCCCGTGTTTCCCAGTTAACGCAAGGAGGGGTTTGACCTGTGAGAGGGGCAGATCCTCGGGTGTAACGATCCCGCGTTATCCTAGTTGACCTGTGTGGGTAGCGGGTTAGAATACTCCTATCGAGGTTCCGCGAGTCGTAAAAGGCGACCGAGGGCCGTCACTCCCACGTTACGGGAGAAACCCATGGAATGGAGATTAATAGGAGTTTTGTCATAGGGCCGCTGCCTGGGGATCGCCAGGGCATGTCTGGAGCCGGCGCTGGACATGACAGCGAGCGGGACGTCGGTGACAGGGCGCTGATGAGGCGGGCCCCTGTTGCACAAACAGCTACAGCCCAACAACAACACGAACATCTACAACATGGGAGCCAAACGAGAACTAGGGTTCCACCCACCGAAGGTGCTGCGCGGGAACTTCAGCCAGCGTTCACAGAGGCGGGATTACAACGACGACGCATGAAATGGACTGTGTCCATGAATGAATCGATTATGCGTATTTTTTACAGGGTGACAAACTTAGGACAAGAGATGATCGGCTACCGACAACAACTGCATGCCGAGTTCTGCAGGGAGTTTCCACACATGCAAGTGTCTGAACAAAGAGTGTCAGATCAGTATCGAACTATTCTAAGAAATAACCGAATTCCAGAAACGCGACTTAACGCTATCAAACGGGAAGTTGAGCTAGAGATCCACGGCGAATACATAGACATAGATGACAACAACAACAATGGGGAACTTCAAGCGCCTGGACAACAACTAGAAGCCGAAACGGTAGAACCAACAACCGAGAGTCTGGAATCGGTTAACGAAGAACATTTTGAAGGCTTAAACGCACATATGAGACAGGCAGTATTGCGATACGAAGGCACAGACCCACTGAGCAGGCCACCGCTACCAAGATTAAATTCTTCCAGGAAACTTGCGATCGTGCTCGATCTTATGAACACACGAATTTTATCAAACTATGTTTCAGTGACACCAACATTAGAACGTATGCACATGTTAATCTACTGTGCCGCAACGGCAGTCACCACTGTAATGGGTGCCAAGATCCGAACGGCCCAAGAGTTGAATCGTGCAAGACCAGAACCACGAATGGCTCAATGGGAAATGCGACTAAATCGGAAGATCGAGAGTCTCCGTAAAGACATAGGACAAGTGACGGAATATATCAGAAGAGTTAGAACTAGAAGGATCCAGAGGGCGGTGCAGGCATTAATGAGCCGCACCCAAATGCATTCTCGGCATGACCCCGCGAACATCACTGCTCAACAATGTCTTGACACATTAAAACAAAAACTTTCTGTTTTCGCAGGGCGTCTGAGGAGATACAAGGCTAGTAACAACAGGAAACGAGACAACAAACTCTTTGAACGATCAGAAAAGGGTTTCTACCGTGCTTTTAATTCTAGCGCCGATGCCACAAATGCGAGTTACCCTAGCAGAGAACAGGTCGACGGTTTCTGGAGAAATCAACTTGCCACACCAGGTCCATACAATGTCAGTGCAAGCTGGATCAGCGAAGAACGCGAGATGGGCCGGAACTATAGCCAGATGCAACACGAGCAATTCACAACCGCTGAGGTCTCCGATGTCATCAAGAATTCCCACAACTGGAAGGCACCAGGTCCAGATCATCTCCAAAATTATTGGATTAAGAAGTTGTGGTGCACGCATGAACAAATAACTACCTTAATTAATGAAGTCTTGCTCGATCCTCTGAAAATGCCATTGTTTCTTACACAGGGTGCAACCTACCTGTTACCAAAAGACCAGCGGAATACGGATAACCCTGCCAAGTACCGCCCAATAACCTGCTTGCCTACGCTGTACAAGATAATCACATCTTGCCTTACGCAGCGAATATATGCTCACTGCGAGCGGAACAACATCATTGCAATGCAGCAGAAGGGCTGCTCGAAGGGCGCAATGGGATGCAAAGAGCAACTCATCATAGACTCTGTCATCTGCAACCAGGCTCATTCCAAGCAACGAAACCTCCACATGGCTTATGTGGACTACAAAAAAGCATTTGATTCCGTACCTCACGACTGGCTCACAGGTATCTTAAAGCTGTATAAAATAGATCATCATACAGTTTCCTTTTTAGAACACGTTATGACAACCTGGCGCACTAAGATACAACTCAGAACCGCAGACAGTAACATCGAGACCGACACAATCAACATCCGAAGAGGGATTTTCCAAGGAGACTCACTCAGTCCACTGTGGTTCTGCATGGCGATGAACCCTCTATCACATCGGTTGAACTCTACAAAATATGGCTTCGCTATCAAAAGCAACAACGCAGAAGCGATCAAGTTGAATCACCTATTATATATGGATGATTTAAAACTGATCGCAGCAACCAAAAACCAACTAACGCAAATGCTTAAAATTGTAGAGGAGTTCTCCAGGGACATCGGAATGCTGTTTGGACTGGACAAGTGCCGCACCCTTAATATCATCCGGGGAAAGCTCGAACAAAGCGCACACGAGATGCAGGACGGCCAGGAGATCGAAGCAATGAGCAAGGGAGATACATACAAGTATCTCGGGATGAAACAAGCTCAAAGGATAGACCATCGAACAATGAAGACTGATTTAACGAATGAATTCATCAAGAGAGTAAGACAAGTAGTGCGAACTGATCTTAACAGCAGGAATTTGTTTAAGGCCCTGAACACGTATGCGTGCTCTGTACTCAGCTATTCGTTCGGAATAGTGAATTGGACCAACACGGACATCAACAACCTGCAACGAAAAGTTAGGACACTACTGACAAAAGCTCATAAACATCATCCCCGTAGCGCCGTAGAAAGAACAACTCTGCCACGTCAACTAGGAGGAAGAGGATTGGCAGATCTCAGCAAGCAATTGGACCAACAAATATTAAATCTGCGTAATTATTTCTACAGGCAGGCCAATAGCTCCACACTACATAGGGCTATATGCGGAGCAGACGTCTCAACACCGCTACGTCTGACGGAACACGAGCGTCAAAATCACCACCGAACCGATAACGATAAACTACAGAGGTGGTTGGGGAAGCCGCTGCACGGGAGGCATCCTAATGAGGTTAACCAGGAACATGTCGACAAGTTAGCGTCGAACTATTGGCTGACCTCGGGACGAATGTTCCCCGAGACGGAAGGCTTTCTACTGGCCATACAAGATCAGGTTATACCAACTCGCAACTACCTAAAATTCATTGTAGGAGATGCATCGGTAGTGGATGACAGATGCAGATATGGGTGCCCAACTTCAGAAACAATCCAGCACATAACAGGAGGATGTCAGATGTTCGCATCAACGGAATATAAGGAACGACACGATTCGGTTGCCAAGATCTTGCACCGGGAACTGGCGGAAAAGCTGCTGCTTGTGCAGACAGAGAGGGTCCCATATTACAACTACACACCCGAGCCTGTTCTTGAGAACAGCAACTACAAGATGTACTGGGATCGTACAGTTCTGACTGATCAACGAGTTGCCCATAACAGACCGGACCTTATAATAGTTGATAAAATTTCTAGGAAGACAACTCTGATTGATGTGGCCATCCCGAACAACAACAACCTGCGTGTGAAGCAAGTCGAGAAGATCGCGAAGTACAGAGATTTAGAAGAACGAATTAGAAGGCAATGGCAAATGGAGAACGTCCAGACGATTCCAATCATCATGTCAACAACTGGTGTTATACCAAAAAGTTTGCTGAGAAACATCAAGGAGCTGAATCTAACTGATAGTCTTTACAGGTCCATGCAGAAAGCGGTACTACTTGCGACAGCCCGAACCGTCAGGAAATTCATGGGGAATGCAGGATCGTCCAACAACATCAATGTCACCTAAGGCCCGATAACATGGCAAGGGTCTCGTCCGAGCCAGATCCTTTTGGTATCCGGGATGCCCGGGATCTGAGTGAATGTTCCCCGTAGAGGGAGTGCGAATGCCTTTTGGCTAAGTCGAGATAATAATAATAATAATAATAATAATAATAATAATAATAATAATAATAAAAAATATAATAATAATAATAATAATAATAATAAATAAATACGCAGGGGGGATCTGACTTGTGAGAGAGGCAGATCCACGGGTGTGACAATCCCGCGCTCCCCAGTTACGCAGGGATGGGTCTGGCCTGTGAGAGGGGCAGATTCACGGGTGTAACGATCCCGCGATTCCCAGTTACGCATGGAGAGGCTTGGCCTGTGACAGGGGCAGACCTACGGGTGTGACAATCCCGCGATATCCAGTTACGCAGGGAGGGGTCTAGCCGGTGACGGAGGCTGATCCTCGGGTGTGACAATCCCGCGACTCCCAGTTACACAGGGATGGGTCTAGCCTGTGAGAGGGTCAGATCCTCGGGTGTAACGATCCCGTGTTTCCCAGTTAACGCAAGGAGGGGTTTGGCCGGTGACAGGGGCAGATCCTCGGGAGTAACGATCCCGCGTTATCCTAGTTGACCCGTATGGGTAGCGGGTTAGAATACTCCTATCGTGGCTCCGCGAGTCGTAAAAGGCGACCGAGGGCCGTCACTCCCACGTTACGGGAGAAACCCATGGAATGGAGATTAATAGGAGTATTGTCATAGGGCCGCTGCCTGGGGATCGCCAGGGCATGTCTGGAGCCGGCGCTGGGCATGACAGCGAGCGGGACGTCGGTGACAGGGCGCTGATGAGGCGGGCCCCTGTTGCACAAACAGCTACAGCCCAACAACACGAACATCTACAACATGAGAGCCAAACGAGAACTAGGGTTCCACCCACCGAAGGTGCTGCGCGGGAACTTCAGCCAGCGTTCACTCAGGCGGGATTACAACGACGACGCATGAAATGGACTGGGTCCATGAATGAATCGATAATGCGTATTTTTTACAGGGTGACAAACTTAGGACAAGAGATGATCGGCTACCGACAACAACTGCATGCCGAGTTCTGCAGGGAGTTTCCACACATGCAAGTGTCTGAACAAAGAGTGTCAGATCAGTATCGAACTATTCTAAGAAATAACCGAATTCCAGAAACGCGACTCAACGCTATAAAACGGGAAGTTGAGCTAGAGATCCATGGCGAACACATAGACATAGACAACAACAATGGGGAAATTCAACTGCCTGGACCACAACAAGAAGCCGGAACGGCAGAGCGAACAACTGAGAATCGGGAAATTCAAGTGCCTGGACCACAACAAAACGCCGAGACGACGGGACGAACAACTGAGAATCGGGAATCAGTTAACGGAGAACACTTTGAAAGCCTAGACACACAGCTGAAAAGGGCGGTATTGCGATACGAAGGCACAGACCCACTGAGCAGACCACCGCTACCAAGATTGAACTCTTCCAGGAAACTTGCAATCATGCTCGATATTATGAACACCAGAATTTTACCCAACTATGTTTCAGTAACACCAACATTGGAACATATGCACATGTTAATCTACTGTGCCGCAACGGCCATCATCACTGCAATGGGAGCCAAGATCCGGACGGCTCAAGAGTTAAATCGTGCAAGACCAGAACCACGAATGGCTCAATGGGAGATGCGACTAAACCGGAAGATCGAGAGTCTCCGTAAAGACATAGGACAAGTAACGGAATATATCAGAGGAGTTAGAACTAGAAAGATCCAGAGGGCGGTGCAGGCAATAATGAGCCGCACCCAAATGCATTCTCAGCGTGACCCCGCGAACATCACTGCTCAACAATGTCTTGATACATTAAAACAAAAACTTTCTGTTTTCGCAGGGCGTCTAAGGAGATACAAGGCTAGTAACAACAGGAAACGAGACAACAAACTTCTTGAACGATCAGAAAAAGTTTTCTACCGTACTTTGAATTCTAGCGGCGATGCCACAAATGCGACTTACCCTACCAGAGAACAGGTCGACGGTTTCTGGAGAAATCAACTTGCCACACCAGGTCCATACAATGTCAGTGCAAGCTGGATCAGTGAAGAACGCGAGATGGGCCGGAACTATAGCCAGATGCAACATGAGCAATTCACAACCGATGAGGTCTCCAATGTCATAAAGAATTCCCACAACTGGAAGGCACCAGGTCCAGATCATCTCCAAAATTACTGGATTAAGAAGTTGTGGTGCACGCATGAACAAATAACTGCCTTAATTAATGAAGTCTTGCTCGATCCTCTGAAAATGCCATTGTTTCTTACACAGGGTGCAACCTACTTGTTACCAAAAGACCAGCGGAATACGGATAATCCTGCCAAGTACCGCCCAATAACCTGCTTGCCTACGCTGTACAAGATAATCACATCTTGCCTTACGCAGCGAATATATGCTCACTGTGAGCGGAACAACATCATGGCAATGCAGCAGAAGGGCTGCGCGAAGAGCGCAATGGGTTGCAAAGAGCAACTCATCATAGACTCTGTCATCTGCAACCAGGCTCATTCCAGGCAACGAAACCTCTACATGGCTTATGTGGACTACAAAAAAGCATTTGATTCCGTACCTCACGACTGGCTCACAGGTATCTTAAAGCTGTACAAAATAGATCATCATACAGTTTCCTTTTTAGAACACGTTATGACAACCTGGCGCACTAAGATACAACTCAGAACCGCAAGCAGTAACATCGAGACCGACACAATCAACATCCGAAGAGGGATTTTCCAAGGAGATTCACTCAGTCCACTGTGGTTCTGCATGGCGATGAACCCTCTATCACACCGGTTGAACTCTACGAAATATGGCTTCGCTATCAAAAGCAACAGATCAGAAGCGTTCAGGTTGAATCACCTGTTATATATGGATGATTTAAAACTGATGGCCGCAACCAAGAACCAACTAACGCAAATGCTTAAAATTGTAGAGGAGTTCTCCAGGGACATCGGAATGCAGTTTGGACTGCACAAGTGCCGCACCCTTAATATCGTCCGGGGAAAGCTCGAACAAGGCGCACACGAGATGCAGGACGGACAGGAGATCGAAGCAATGAGCGTGGGAGATACATACAAGTACCTCGGGATGAAGCAAGCTCAAAGGATAGATCATCGAACAATGAAGACCGATTTAACTAATGAATTCATCAAGAGAGTAAGACAAGTAGTGCGAACTGATCTTAACAGCAGGAATTTGTTTAAGGCCCTAAACACGTATGCGTGCTCTGTACTAAGCTATTCCTTCGGAATAGTGAATTGGACCAACACGGACATCAACAACTTGCAACGAAAAGTTAGGACACTACTGACAAAAGCTCATAAACATCATCCCCGTAGCGCCGTAGAAAGAACAACCCTGCCACGTCAACAAGGAGGAAGAGGATTGGCAGACCTCAGCAAGCAATTGGACCAACAAATACTAAATCTGCGTAATTATTTCCACAGACAGGCCAACAGCTCCACACTACATAAAGCTATATGCGGAGCAGACGTCTCAACACCGCTACGTCTGACGGAACACGAGCATCACAATCACCACCGAACTGACAACGATAAACTACAGAGATGGTTAGAGAAGCCGCTGCACGGGAGGCATCCTAATGAGGTTAACCAGGAACATGTCGACAAGTTAGCGTCGTACTATTGGCTGACCTCGGGACGGATGTTCCCAGAGACAGAAGGCTTCTTACTGGCCATACAAGATCAGGTTATACCAACTCGCAACTACCTAAAATTCATTGTAGGAGATGCATCGGTAGTGGATGACAGATGCAGATACGGGTGCCCAACTTCAGAAACAATCCAGCACATAACAGGAGGATGTCAGATGTTTGCATCAACGGAATATAAGGAACGACACGATTCGGTTGCCAAGATCTTGCACCAGGAACTGGCGGAAAAGCTGCTGCTTGTGCAGACAGAGAGGGTCCCATATTACAACTACACACCTGAGCCTGTTCTTGAGAACAGAAACTACAAGATGTACTGGGATCGTACAGTTCTGACTGATCAACGAGTTGCCCATAACAGACCGGACCTTATAATAGTTGATAAAATTTCTAGGAAGACAACTCTGATTGATGTGGCCATCCCGAACAACAACAACCTGCGTGTGAAGCAAGTCGAGAAGATCGCGAAGTACAGAGATTTAGAAGAACGAATTAGAAGGCAATGGGAAATGGAGAACGTCCAGACGATTCCAATCATCATGTCAACAACTGGTGTTATACCAAAAAGTTTGCTGAGAAACATCAAGGAGCTGAATCTAACTGATAGTCTTTACAGGTCCATGCAGAAAGCGGTACTACTTGCGACAGCCCGAACCGTCAGGAAATTCATGGGGAATGCAGGATCGTCCAACAACATCAATGTCACCTAGGGCCCGATTACATGGCAAGGGTCTCGTCCGAGCCAGATCCTTTTGGTATCCGGGATGCCCGGGATCTGAGTGAATGTTCCCCGTAGAGGGAGTGCGAATGCCTTTTGGCTAAGTCGAGATAATAATAATAATAATAATAATACTTCAGCCAGCGTTCACTCAGGCGGGATTACAACGACGACGCATGAAATGGACTGGGTCCATGAATGAATCGATAATGCGTATTTTTTACAGGGTGACAAACTTAGGACAAGAGATGATCGGCTACCGACAACAACTGCATGCCGAGTTCTGCAGGGAGTTTCCACACATGCAAGTGTCTGAACAAAGAGTGTCAGATCAGTATCGAACTATTCTAAGAAATAACCGAATTCCAGAAACGCGACTTAACGTCATAAAATGGGAAGTTGAGCTAGAGATCCATGGCGAACACATAGACATAGACAACAACAACGGGGAAATTCAAGTGCCTGGACCACAACAAGAAGCCGGAACGGCAGAGCGAACAACTGAGAATCGGGAAATTCAAGTGCCTGGACCACAACAAGAAGCCGAGACGTCGGGACGAACAACTGAGAATCGGGAATCAGTTAACGGAGAACACTTTGAAAGCCTGGACACACAGCTGAGAAGGGCGGTATTGCGATACGAAGGCACAGACCCACTGAGCAGACCACCGCTACCAAGATTGAATTCTTCCAGGAAGCTTGCAAT
Organism: Pseudeuparius sepicola; assembly: GCA_963920635.1. Classification (NCBI taxonomy): domain Eukaryota; kingdom Metazoa; phylum Arthropoda; class Insecta; order Coleoptera; family Anthribidae; genus Pseudeuparius; species Pseudeuparius sepicola. The sequence continues at coordinate 90,844,456 of OY987299.1, forward strand.
CATGCTCGATATTATGAACACCAAAATTTTACCCAACTATGTTTCAGTAACACCCACATTAGAACATATGCACATGTTAATCTACTGTGCCGCAACGGCCATCATCACTGCAATGGGAGCCAAGATCCGGACGGCTCAAGAGTTAAATCGTGCAAGACCAGAACCACGAATGGCTCAATGGGAGATGCGACTAAATCGGAAGATCGAGAGTCTCCGTAAAGACATAGGACAAGTAACGGAATATATCAGAGGAGTTAGAACTAGAAAGATCCAGAGGGCGGTGCAGGCAATAATGAGCCGCACCCAAATGCATTCTCAGCGTGACCCCGCGAACATCACTGCTCAACAATGTCTTGATACATTAAAACAAAAACTTTCTGTTTTCGCAGGGCGTCTGAGGAGATACAAGGCTAGTAACAACAGGAAACGAGACAACAAACTTTTTGACCGATCAGAAAAAGTTTTCTACCGTACTTTGAATTCTAGCGCCGATGCCACAAATACGAGTTACCCTAGCAGAGAACAGGTCGACGGTTTCTGGAGAAATCAGCTTGCCACACCAGGTCCATGCAATGTCAGTGCAAGCTGGATCAGTGAAGAACGCGAGATGGGCCGGAACTATAGCCAGATGCAACACGAGCAATTCACAACCGATGAGGTCTCCAATGTCATCAAGAATTCCCACAACTGGAAGGCACCAGGTCCAGATCATCTCCAAAATTATTGGATTAAGAAGTTGTGGTGCACGCATGAACAAATAACTACCTTAATTAATGAAGTCTTGCTCGATTCTCTGAAAATGCCATTGTTTCTTACACAGGGTGCCACCTACTTGTTACCAAAAGACCAGCGGAATACGGATAACCCTGCCAAGTACCGCCCAATAACCTGCTTGCCTACGCTGTACAAGATAATCACTTCTTGCCTTACGCAGCGAATATATGCTCACTGCGAGCGGAACAACATCATGGCAATGCAGCAGAAGGGCTGCGCGAAGGGCGCAATGGGATGCAAAGAGCAACTCATCATAGACTCTGTCATCTGCAACCAGGCTCATTCCAAGCAACGAAACCTCTACATGGCTTATGTGGACTACAAAAAAGCATTTGATTCCGTACCTCACGACTGGCTAACAGGTATCTTAAAGCTGTATAAAATAGATCATCATACAGTTTCCTTTTTAGAACACGTTATGACAACCTGGCGCACTAAGATACAACTCAGAACCGCAAGCAGCAACATCGAGACCGACACAATCAACATCCGAAGAGGGATTTTCCAAGGAGATTCACTCAGTCCACTGTGGTTCTGCATGGCGATGAACCCTCTATCACATCGGTTGAACTCTACAAAATACGGCTTCGCTATCAAAAGCAACAACGCAGAAGCGATCAAGTTGAATCACCTATTATATATGGATGATTTAAAACTGATGGCCGCAACCAAAAACCAACTAACGCAAATGCTTAAAATTGTAGAGGAGTTCTCCAGGGACATCGGAATGCAGTTTGGACTGGACAAGTGCCGCACCCTTAACATTGTCCGGGGAAGGCTCGAACAGGGCGCACACGAGATGCAGGACGGCCAGGAGATCGAAGCAATGAGCATGGGAGATACATACAAGTATCTCGGGATGAAACAAGCTCAAAGGATAGACCATCGAACAATGAAGATCGATTTAAGGAATGAATTCATCAAGAGAGTAAGACAAGTAGTGCGAACTGATCTTAGCAGCAGGAATTTGTTTATGGCCCTGAACACGTATGCGTGCTCTGTACTCAGCTATTCGTTTGGAATAGTGAATTGGACCAACACGGACATCAACAACCTGCAGCGAAGAGTTAGGACACTACTGACAAAAGCTCATAAACATCATCCCCGTAGCGCCGTAGAAAGAACTACTCTGCCACGTCAACTAGGAGGAAGAGGATTGGCAGACCTCAGCAAGCAATTGGACCAACAAATAATAAATCTGCGTAATTATTTCCAGAGACAGGCCAACAGCTCCACACTACATAAAGCTATATGCGGAGCAGACGTCTCAACACCGCTACGTCTGACGGAACACGAGCATCAAAATCACCACCGAACCGACAACGATACACTACAGAGGTGGTTGGAGAAGCCGCTGCACGGGAGGCATCCTAATGAGGTCAACCAGGAACATGTCGACAAGTTAGCGTCGAACTACTGGCTGACCTCGGGAAGAATGTTCCCCGAGACGGAAGGCTTCTTACTGGCCATACAAGATCAGGTTATACCAACTCGCAACTACCTAAAATTCATTGTAGGAGATGCATCGGTAGTGGATGACAGATGCAGATACGGGTGCCCAACTTCAGAAACAATCCAGCACATAACAGGAGGATGTCAGATGTTCGCATCAACGGAATATAAGGAACGACACGATTCGGTTGCCAAGATCTTGCACCAGGAACTGGGGGAAAAACTGCTGCTTGTGCAGGCAGAGAGGGTCCCATATTACAGCTACACACCGGAGCCTGTTCTTGAGAACAGCAACTACAAGATGTACTGGGATCGTACAGTTCTGACAGATCAACGAGTTGCCCATAACAGACCGGACCTTATAATAGTTGATAAAATTTCTAGGAAGACAACTCTGATTGATGTGGCCATCCCGAACAACAACAACCTGCGTGTGAAGCAAGTCGAGAAGATCGCGAAGTACAGAGACTTAGAAGAACGAATTAGAAGGCAATGGGAAATGGAAAACGTCAAGACGATTCCAATTATCGTGTCAACAACTGGTGTTATACCAAAAAGTTTGCTGAGAAACATAAAAGAGCTGGGTCTAACTGATAGTCTTTACAGGTCCATGCAGAAAGCGGTACTACTTGCGACAGCCCGAACCGTCAGGAAATTCATGGGGAATGCAGGATTATCCAACAACATCAATGTCACCTAAGGCCCGATAACATGGCAAGGGTCTCGTCCGAGCCAGATCCTTTTGGTATCCGGGATACCCGGGATCTGAGTGAATGTTCCCCGTAGAGGGAGTGCGAATGCCTTTTGGCTAAGTCGATATAATAATAATAATAATTCTCACCCTCACAATACTCCAAACCCCAGAAGCAACCACATGCTCGTGCGGGGGAGGGGGGCAATTACTATTATTTTGTCTTCGTTGCCATTTGCGGCTAGGGCCGACTTTTTTCCTGATAGAACTAGGATAGCATTCGCTCAAGTACTACGGAAAACCCTAGAAAACCGTAGTAATCCCAGTGAGTGTAGGACAATTAGTAAATCACACGAATAAAGCTATTTAGGAGCAATACCGTGAACCCACATTTGCCCAGCGCTCTTGGCCATAGCGGTGTTTTTCTTTAAAGACATATGCATACGCATATACATACGCCTCGAACCAAGGTCGATCGAAGGCAGAAAAACATGCAGTCTAAAAAGCTCCCTCAAAGTTTCATCATTTTTGATAAAGACCTCTAAAATGTCACAGCATTCTTCTTTCAAAAACATTTTTTTAAACGGTAACTAGTAACAGCTTTAGGAATAAAATTTTAGACTAATCTGATAGGTAAATAGAAACATTGAATTTCCAGTCTACTTGATTGTCAGTTTTATTATCATGGATGACTTGATTTGTCATAAGTTTGGTTTTATTGTTTGGCCTACTCGGATCAAACTTCGGACACTGACCATGAGGCCATGTATTTAGTTTGATGGAGCTTCTTTAATAAATATTTCGGAAACTGTTGGAGATAAATACGTCAAATAATATATCGTTGGATTTGGAATTAAAAAAGAAATCCTATAATTATTGTTACATGAAATATGTAAATTGTAAAATAGAGAAAATTTACTTCCATTTCCGCTATAACCGGAAGTTATTTTAAAAAACTAAATATTCAGGAATACTACTTAAAGGTTCTCTAATGGTTGTGTAGGTAAAAAATTAATATTTTTTATTTTGCAACAAATGTTTTTTCCCGTTAACTTTTTACCGACCACCGTATACAAAATTCGGGTACACCATCGAATTCCCCTTCTACAAACTCATTTTTTAAATGACGTATTTTTATGTTAACCTGCGTCTCCTCGTAACACATTTTTTCCGCTTGGATGGGCCACCCTGTACCCCGGGAACAATTTTCACAAATACATACATGCAGTTTTAGAATTTTCGTTTATTTTTCTGAAAAAAGTAATGAATTTACACTAATTAAACTATACTTCAAAGCAATTAATACAACTCACATAATATAAATTAAATAGGCAGATACACATTATCAAGTGTTTCCTAAAATTTCCCCATTACAGAAATTATAGTGGAAATGTAAAACTAGTAGAAATCTGGAACGATTAAAATAATTTATTAAAAGTGAAATTTCTGTGCGATTTTCACTATCAAACTTACGCACGGTGACCGCTATAACGTACGAGCGAAATGCCTAGAAGTGTCATGGCTAAGCAATTTCCACTCATAATTTGTTCTAACATTTTATACCTCGTTCAATTTATATCTTATTAACGTAAAAGGAAATTGCTCTTACATTTAGAAGATAGGTTTTCAAAACAATAATAATTACGCAGATCACGCCACATTTCATCGTAGATTGGTTGATCGCGAATGCTTATAGAGTAGGGGCACGCTAAATTTTAAATTCGATGTTATTTATTTAGGCAGGTATTAATATATTCTGGATAAAAGGTTTAATAGCAGGCAATATGCAGCGTAGGTTGCTTTAAAAGCCGACATAAATCAGATCGCTTATTTAGACAAATTAATTTATTTAAATCAGATCTCTAAAGATCAAATTATTGACAGGCTTTATTAATATTAGAATCCAATTTAATGTAGGTTCTTAGGCATAGGTACAAAAGTATATTTGTTCAAATACAAATTGATCTATCTATTAAGTATAGGTCTGTTTCGGCAGAATTTCAAACCAGTTTGAAACTGTCAGGAGCGTGCGCAGTTTCATTTTGACGTTCCAAAAACGAAACTGCACATGCTTCTGACAGTTTAAAACTGATTTTAATTAGTTTCACGTTCTGCAGACATATACATTGTTTAGTAGTATGATCAGTACGATCACGTGCTGATCATATATTTTTTGTAGACAAATTTTGATATTTTGTATATCTCTGGGACAAAAAGAGAGATAGACTTCAAACTCGTTATGTAATAATAGGTCTTCAAAGGCTTCAAGGTACAAGGAAGAATCGCTCTATCAGATTCACCAGTGTGCGTGACAAAAAAAAGGAAAACACTAAAAAGACCATCTTTTGCTATAATTCTGGGATTTTCCGCTACCTATGTATATCACGCTTTATAATGTTTTTTCCAAATTAATCAAATTAGATATTACAAGTGAAAAACTTAAACGATTTTGTTATTATTATGTTTAGAATAGGGGTGCTAATTTTCGCCATGCACGCCACTGGATAATCTAAATGGACAGTTCTTCCGGGTACCTGTGGGTCTTGACCTATTACTAGTGAAGTCTATATCTCCAGTTAAAAAATAAAATAAGAAAATAATTATTTTTAAACCGGTTGTTCTTGGCGTCCAAGTATGAGGATTTCTTAACATGTTTGGCTCCTCTGCCCCTGGATAGAGATTGGCCCCCTTATTAAGGTTATTTTTTTCAAAATAGGTCTAGAGGACGTTTTTACTTAGAAATAATTGTAGATCCTTAATGTAGATTAAAAATGTTGAAAAAGTACTAGTTGGAAAAAATTTTAGGTTATACCGGGTGGCCACGGGGTATGGATCACCCCCAGTTTTTATTTTGCAAAACAAAAATTTGAAATTTGGGGAGCTTTTCGAAAGATGATACAAGTCATAAAGGCTGAAACTGAACTAAATTTTTTAAAACCACAATATATCTGTATATATTGGGTCACACTGTTGTGACCCACTTAATACCCGAACACCCTCATAAAATTTGTATTTCTGGCGCCAAAATTACAGAAATTATATTAGCGATTTTTTTTATAAAAATAATTCTGACGACGCCACTGGATTGGGCATCCCTTAAAACGGGTGATTGGGGATGGGGATTGAAGTATATACAGGGTGGCCCAACATATAAACACGTATCTAAATCCTAACGGTTTTCGTTATACAGGGCGTCAAATTTCATTTTTTTAAAGTTTTCTTTATTTTTTCCTTAAGGAAGACAGTTAAGGCAAATATATTTGGTACAACATACATCAAGTGCTATAAACTAAACATAATTTGGCCTGTCTACTTCTACCAGAGCCGGAGACGCGAGGGTCAACCATTATATTTTTTAATAAGAAATGCTATGCCACTATAAAATTTGTAAAATTTTTCGTCTTCACTAAATTTCCCAATTAATTAAAAAAAATTATTCTTGACTTTGTTTCGAAAAATGTACCGTTTTTGAAAAATGCATTATCCTGCGTTTTAAATTTTTTATCAGAAGAAAATCAAAGCAGGTATAGGCTTTTAAAATTTTGCACACTTATTCAGTTTTTTACTCTGAACTTTCCTTAATAACATTTTGCCGTAAAACCTACATAAAGGCTACATTATTCGTGAGAAAAATTCGTTTTTTTAAATACCCAAAAGACACATGATTTTTCGAATATATAAACCCTTTTTGTAGGTTTTGGAACAAAATGTTATTAAGCAAAGTTGTTCAGAATTAAAAACTGTCACTGGTGGAAGTGCCAGGCCAAATTAGGTATACAGTGTCCCCGGATAGGTGAAATGTCTACTTGATGTCATACCAGGGGCGGATGGGCTATATATTTTTTCTTTTGTTAGGTAATTAGGTAATTTTTATAATAAAAATTTAAAAACAATGTAGATAATGTAATTTTTTAATAAAACAAAATATAATTTTTTTTTATAAAAATATAAATCAAATTCATAACTCTCATAAAAGAAATAAAACTTTTTTCTGTAAATATTATAAAAATATCAAAACATACGGAAGCGAAAAAGAGCCACACCATTATTTTATTTTTATTGCACTCGAAATTCCGACTTTTAAAGTCGAAGTACGACTTTGAAGTTAAAATTTCGACTTTGAAATTCGAAATCCGACTTTGAACTTGAAATTCCGACTTTGAACTCGAAGTTTAGACTTTGAACTTTGACTTTGAAGATTCTTTGGTACAATTACCAAATAACCTTGTTTTGGCAGTAATTCGTATTAAACCTCGTTTTAGACTAAAACTGTATTAAAATATTCTTAAAAAGTGCTGATGAAAGCAGAGTGTCTGTGAGAAGCAAGCTTTGGATTGTGATTGTTTTTATCGCATGCATGTTGGGAAGTTCATCGCTCGTACCATCGAAGACCAGGGCAAACGTTGCACTAATCAAATCTCATAGACAGGATGTGAGTTATCAGCAATCTATTAAAAAATGAATTAGGAGATGTTCGAAATATCGCTATATGGTCTCGATCGGTTAGAAGACGTTTACATAAAGCACGATTGAGCAACAGAAGACCTGCCAAAAAAAAAAAAACATTGCTTACCAGAGAACACAAAGTTCAGAGATTGAATTATGCAAGACTATACATCAGAATTGGACTATCAATGATTGAAACAAGTTCCATTCTCCGATGAAACTAGAGTTAGCCTTAAAGCTCCATCAGATAAACGTGAGGGTGCCTGGCGAAGGCGAAGAGAAAGGTTACAAGCTGCAATATCTCCCCTAAAGTACCTAAAACTCTAAACTGTTGGGGGGGGGGGGGATTTACTTAGATGCTACGATACGTAGGAGGTGTATGAATGCCCAATATTACTTAGACAACATTATTGTCGAACATGTAATGCCGTTTCTTCCGTTTGTTGGACCTAATTGTTTTTATTCATGCAGGACAACGCTCGTCCCCATGTAGCTAGACAGGTTATTGACTTTATAAATGATGTTAATACCCGTTATTACAGTGACCACCTAACAGTCCTGACATGAATCCTACAGAGCATCTGTGGGACTATCTCAACAAAAAAAAAGATTCGAAATCGTAGACCCCCTGTTGCTAATCACAAGCTTTGGTTGAACATTTAATATCAAGCATGCCTCGACGCATGAATGCAGTGATAAGAAGTAGAGGAGGGCCTACACTGTATTAGCAAAGTCTAGAGAATACTATAAGTCGGCGCACTCGGCCTTGTGTAAACAAACGTTTCCCCCTTGCCCTCTCCCGCTCCCTCGGCCCGCCGTTATCGGAGTACGGCGATCGATATCTTATTTAATAAGAAAATAAGCTTAGACAGTGTAGCTGAGAGCGGTTCGAGGCTGATTTACGACCAGTCGCAAAAAATTGTTGTTTTCTCCGAGAGAACAAAGAAGTGAGCCGACTTATAGTATTCTCTAGACTTGGGTATTAGTGTTGACCCAGATGCATTTATTCGATTTTGCTGATTTTTCCTTTTTTTAAAATTTGCAGTTGTGCTAACTTATTTATGCATTTTCAGCAGAAACATATTTTTAATGAAACACTCGATGAAACATTAAAGCGAATTAAGGTCATGTTAAGGCTATATTTTACTAATTTGTAAGTGTTAATTACCATTTCAATGCAACTTGTTTTATTTTGTGTTTTTATTGTAAATATTTAGATTAATAATTAAAGTGGTGCGTTAGTTTTGTCAAGAAGTGTATGTGTATAATGTCGCATTTACCTCGGCTCTTCATAGATTTCTACAGTGTTCACAAACAAACGCGGACATACTGTACATAGATAAGTAGAGTAAAATCGGGGAATATGGAATACCATTTTTATTTCTTTAGAAAAGACATATTTATTAACAAAATAATTTATTCATTTTTAAGTACATTACGCTCATGTCTATTGCTTATATATTGCAATAAGTAGTTTTGATCAGTAATGTCGTAAAATATTAGGTAAAATTGGTAACTTAAGAAAATGACACATTTCTCAAGTAAATCAAAAGCGGGGGGTAATATGGAATAGTGGTGTCGGATCTAAAAAAAAAATCAAAAATATTCCCCAAACTACTGCACATTTATTTTATTTTCTAAAAATATATTAGATAATCTATTGAAAAATCACAAAATATATTATTGTTTAGTAACTATATTATAGTCGGGTTAAATGGAATATAGGCTTGGCGATATTCCATATTACCCTCCTGATTCATCTTGGGAAAAACCAGTTGTCAACAATTAAGGGAAAGCATATTGTTGCTGCTTTAACATTAGTTACATCAACTCATGTCACTTGCCACTTAGCTTGTTGTTAAAAGTTGTTATTTTGATGAAAATATCCGTGTTTCACACTCAGATCCGACACTGTTCGAAAACTTTGATAACCACAAAAACAAAATAACTGATGCCGTGCAGTATAGAAGCGCGCGGGGCCAAAGTCTCTGATATGAGTGGGACAACAGTGTACTAAGAAATGTAAATTTGGATACCCATCATTAGATGGCAAGATGGTTTCTAAAATTTGGGTGTATTCCATATTACTCGACTATTCCCTATTCCCCGATTATACTCTATCTCTTTTTTACGAACACTAGGTCTTATTACCATTACCCAAAACGGAAAAAAAGTTGCATAGCTAATTTGGTCATCTCCGGAGTATCCATGAACAAATTTGTTGTACAATCTTTTTAAAGAATCTGTCAAACATCTGTTTGCTTTTTAATTTTGTGCAGTGTAATGTACTCATTTTTGCCGGGACATATCCTACTGTTTTCATCCTTATCATAAAGTTTCCGAGTTACGTGTAGGTACGTCTTTGTAGAAGCTTTGGCGAATTTCTTCTAAATAATTTATAGTTTATAGCGCTGCACACATGGCACATGCCTCTATAAAAAAACATCGCTTATGGCCTTAGACAAAGAAAGAGAGAGCCCATATTTTATGAAACTAGCATAATCAAATAAAAAATCTTCAATGTAAACGATGTTAAAAAATAATTATTGGTTCTATTTACAAACAAAACAATGCACATTGTCATACTAAAAGGTAGAAGGAATTTGAATAATTTATATTGAGAAAAAAAAAGTTTTAGGGCATCTTTCAACTGTAGCTTGTTAGAAATCCCTTTTCACTTCTGCTTTTGTAACCAAACGCTGAACAATTTTTTTAGGGTTTCTATAGAGTTTTCCGTAGCACTTGAGCGAAAGCATTCTTAGTTCTATTATAAAAACATTTAAGAATTATAATTCCTTTCTTTCTTATTGTACTTGGTCACGAATGAAAAATTATTTTTTGACAATGGAATTTTTAAACAGAATTTTGTCTGTTATCCCAACAATAAACAAAAAGTATCCCCAAGTTAACAATTTCTAATGAAACGGCTTTTATAATAATCAGACGGGATATTCCCAGGGGTGAACGACCTTCCCGGCCCTCCCCTTGTGTCCTAACTCAAGTCGAGATAAATTAAAATCATACTATACAATAATCCCATAAGGCCCATAATTCACTTTCGTATTTCTCTTCGCTGTGCATTTTGATAGCTGCATGACTAATAAAATTTAATTATGTGCTTAAAAGTCTGGAAGGCATTTCATGTGTTTCACAAAATTCAACGATGTAAATGTAAGGAAATGTAAGGAAATAGTTCGCTTCAGGCATATTTCTAGGACACCACGAATTCAGTTTTTCTTTACAAATTTAGCTATTTATTGTAGGGTCAGAGCTTTGAGAGAATTGAAATAAATGCTCATTCTTCAATAAAACTTCCGTTATCGAAGCTAGGACAAATTCTTAACATACAATTTTGACAAAAGAAAAAAATTTATGAGGGCCCATCCCATCCGTAGTTTTTCACAAAATAAAAGTGCTCATGCAAACGTAATTTTTTGCTATAGCAAACAACTCAAATGCTTCTTCTACCCTTCGAGAGCTTCAGACGACCAGTAAGTTTGAATCTCTTTTATCTCCTCTTGTAGATATAAAAGGTACCTATCTATGTTTTATGATTTAGATCAAAAATATATAAGCGGAAGTTAAAAACCACAAATAATGTGCCAATGAAAGGAAACTCATCTAATTCAAGGATATTATTGGTATTCAAGCGTCCAGTTCTTTTTTTAAATTCGTGTCCCACATATTCTTGAAACGACAATTGGTCCCGTCTCATTAGCTGGAATATTGAAATCATAACGATCTTAGATCTTAGACGGGGGGTCAAATACCTTCTCCAGAAATTTTTGTTATAATCTGACGGTCATCGGGGGCTTTGATTCAGCCGACAAGCCAGACAGGCTGTAATTAACGTGGGCGACACAATCGCCGAATTATACGTTGGATGGACATTTCTTTGTCTGCATCTGGAGAATCAGACGTGACCACGGCATGTTGCAGGCGTACCATAATATACCGTACTTTCACCGTTTTAGTAGACATTGCCATGGCTGGGCGGCGGGCCGCCGTGTATTCGGCTAGGTTCGTCAGTCGTTGGCGGGGGGCGGGGCGTGTTTTTTGCTCGCCAAACTCGACTGATAAGCGGTGCGGGACTACTGTGTACTCCCCCCCGCCAACGACTGACAAACCTAGCTGGACGGCGACGCGCGGCCTATTCCCCTATGTCTACCAAAACGGTGAAAGTACGGTATAGGTAGGCTATGTATAAGTATAGCAAAACACAGGAGAGAACGCTAGAGACGCAGGGGGGAAGTAAAATAAAAAAACGCGTGAATAGGCCATAAAATTGCTGCCGCCACAGGCGTCGGCAATAACGGCGGTGAAAATTTTCTTTGCAAAGGTAATTTGAAAGCGTTATTAGTTGCCTTCTCATCGCAAACCCTTATTGCGTTTGCGATAATTTCCCTGGCTTGGCTTTGTATGGTCTTTCCGCGGAGACTGGTCATTATCCAACCACAACTAACACCGCAAAACTCAAATTGTCTCCCTTCGCGCACGGCTATGAGGCGAAGACTGGTGTACGTGACTTGCATAGATATTTACGACCGCTAGTCGCTCTAAGAAATATTCAGCTTGGGGTACTGATTGCAGGGTGAATCTTTACTGGGCTTGCTAGGCGTTGCCGGATCGCAAAAAAACGTGTACAATTCTGGTGCACTAGCGTAATGGCTTTGGTTTATTATATTTCCTAAGGAGAATTATATTTAGAAGTTTGGCAACATTCGAAATTTTTTACTCGCATTCTTGAGGCTCGTATTCTCTCGTAAGGTAGACTAAAACATTGTGATTGTGTACAACTAAATACACAATTTTAATACTACTCAATACTCCAAACTAGGAGTAGGTACCCCAAAAGCAACTGAATGCTTGTACGGGCGAGGGGAAATTATGTTTTAACTGCGTTCCCATTTGCGTCTAGGGCCGAATTGTTTCTGGTATTTAGCGGCATTTTTAAGTAAGTACCTACAGGGAAGTCTACGGAATCTTACTATCCCGATCACTTCGAGACTTTACTATTTTCTGGAACGTCCAAACAGATAGGGATTACGTTTTATTTGAAAATCTCCTTTTAACATTTACATATTACGGGAGAGTCGGGTAATATCGGACACATTTGGAAAATTGCAATAATTTTTATCAAACAAAAATATATATTAACATATTTTTGCTTAAAATAAACTACACTCTTTGCAGAATAGAATACATAATAAAATTAAACAAAAAAACTTAAACAAAACTCCACTCGTTAAAAACAAAAGTGGGCCTCTTTTTGTAATTTTCTGAAAACGTCGGGTAGTATCGGACATGAATTAATTCTCCTTACAAATGTCACATTTATAATAAACCTGATGTTTTTCTGCCTCAGAACAATTTTTATGTGTCCAACCATGGCACTAGATGCATTGTATCCAATTTACGACGAAGTCTTCACTACAAATGATACACTCCGTTGCTACTTGTTGCTGTTCAGAGCACATTATCTTTGCTATATTTTTTGTCCTTTACATTTTTATTTTTTCCAATGTAATCCTCTAGTTGGTCAATTTTTCTTTTTCCTTTTGTGTTCTTGGGCATATTTTAAATTTAATATAAATATAAGAATGTTCAGTTAACATTTCAGTGTGTCCGATATCACCAATATCACCCGAAATATGTGTGTCCTATACTACCCGAACAGCACTGTTGGAAAAAAGTGGCCAACTTATTTTTTACGACCCTCCGATAATTTCCATAAAACCATTTTTATATTCCAAAATAACCAACAAATGTTATATAATACGAACATTTTAAAAGAACTTACCGTTTATATAAATATAGACTGGTAAAATTTATGTCCGGGAAATTTGTTTTGGGCAAAAAATAAAAAATAAAGCACACAACGTGTACCGTTCAAAGCTCGGCCTCATACTCAACATATGTGTCTAGGGCAATAATTATAATAAAGCATTTTTTGACAAATTCGGAACGCCACCTATTAGGGAAATTGAGAAGATGCTGTTGTCCGATACTACCCACTGTCCGATATTACCCGACTCTCCCCTATATTATATCAATTTTCTTACGTAGGATTACACAATTTGTGGTATGTCGTTATAAGAGAGTCCTTTGAGTTGGGAATACAATGCTAAAGGAATTATTTTAATGGAATGAGATCTGTGAAGATGTACTGGGTGATTTGATTTTAAATGCCAAAACTTCTAGGGATCTGTAAAATATCAAAAAATATTGTCAATGTTCTGTAAACTTTTTTATTAGGTGGCTTTATAAGAACGATATAGGTTGTTAAAAAATATGTGGAGTTTACTGAATATTTTCCAAACTAGTTGAGATATTTAAGTTATATTTGGTACGTGATACATGTTTTATATGTTAATAGAATAATAATGATAATAATAATAATAATTTATTTTCAACTTAAGAACTTTAATTTTGAATTCCGTGCCATGGCTAACTGTCAAATGTTTAGTCGGCCATATTTGGGGCGCGTCCTACAGAAACTTTAACATTTATGAAAATGCCGCGTTATACACTCTTGAGGAACGTTTATTAATTATTGTTGAACTGTGTGTTCACATTGTAAACTATAACTGTCTTATAATTATCCTATTTGTGTAATATAAAAAAGGGTTAGATAAAAGTTGTAGGGAATTTTTTGTAGTTTTCTGAATACTAAGAAATTTTATACAGGGTGTTTCGCAAAGGCATGATAAACCAAACTTTTCTTTTTTAAAATGGAACATCCCATTATATTGTTTCATTTTGGAAACTTGGTCACCAAGGCAATGAAAATGATATAAAACTTTGTATAGTAACCTTTTTCCGTTTTTGAAATATTCTGTTTTCAAATTTATTACTAAATTTATTTAATCAATGCAATAATAATTAATTGTAACGCGGCAATTTCGTATATGTCAAAGTTTTTGTAAGACGCGTAACAAATGTCCGACTAAACATTTGACAGTTAGCCATGGCACGCTATTCACGATTAAAGTTCTCAATGACACCCAATACCTACATGTATGTATATAAAATATCAAATAGGTACATATGTTAGTTTTTCAGAGGAAATAAGAAAAAGAAAACCCACTGAAATCATTGAAGGTTTGTGCCCAGGCTAGTATTTCTCATTATATGTACAGGGTGTTTCTAAATTATGGTGCCAACGTAATACGACAGGTAGAAAATGTCATCTTGAACAAAAAGTTTCCTATAAATATGGGTCCGAAAATGCATTATAAGAAAGTTACAGGGTGATAAAGGTACAGTGTGAAAAACATATTTTTCGCAAAAACTTCTACAGAAGTTGTGCAATTTAAATGAAACTTGGTGCAGTCCTTTAGTCGCTGAAGTGCAATAATCTCTGGTAAAAACAATTTATTCCCATTTCCCAGAGGCGGAGGGGCGGGGTTGCTCAATGGGTTTTATACTGATAACTTTTTTTTGAGGTTATCTCTGATCTTGCAGGTTCATCATTTTAGTGCATTTTTTTATTTTGCAACAAAAGTGTACTCTTGTTCCGTTACGATAAAATCAACCGTTCGCGTTGAAATTGGCAAAATGTGTCCCAAAACACTTGTTGACTCCAAAGTTCGAATAACATTTTTTTATAACTACCGCTTTCAAATTTTACAGAATAATCGTACCATTTAAAGTGACAAAAAATTCCCTATCAACAATGTACCAAAAATTGTTCGCTTTCAAAATGGAACGGATTGAGCTCGACAAAATTTTGACACCCTATTAGGCATTTTTTTCTTAGTTTTGAACGTACAATTCATCTGTAGCATTTAAAGCGGTAGGCGATAATTATATGTTTCGAATTTTGGAGTTAACATATGTTTTGGGGCACATTTTGCCGATTTCAACACGCAAACGGTTGATTTTATCGTTATGGAACAAGAGTACCCATTTATTGCAAAATTAAAAGATGTACTAAAATGAACCTGCGACTACAAAAAGAAAACCTCAAAAAAGTGAAGAGTATAAAACCCATTGAGTTACCCCGCCCCTGCGCCTCTGGGCGATGGGAATAAATTGTTTTTACACGAAAATGTTTCACTTCAGCGACTAAAGGACTGCACCAAGTTTCATTTAAATTGCATATCTTCTGTAGAAGTTTTTGCGAAAAATATGGAAAGGGAGTAATTTGCTTTACGAAATTTCAAACCTTTTTTTACTCTTTTGAAAAAATAACCCTACAAAAACAAAAGACAATCCTATGATATTTCAATAATATAGATTGATAACAATGTTAGGTTATCAACTTTATATCCAGAGAGCAGAATAGCTTCCTCTAAATAAGAGCGTTGAAAAAGTCTGTGCCCATAAAACTTGTTAACAATCACATGAAAACAAACTGTAGACGTAGAAGTTTATGTTACAAATTGTTCCAAATTGACTATTCTCGAAGCCATTAGTGGCTTTCTTGTGCTACAACAAACAACTTAATAGCTTTGTAGATAACATATTCCAGGCCAATACAAAGAACCATAGTCTACTAAGTAGGATGCCAGCCCAAATTTAGAACAAGCTTCTAATGTAAGCGAAGCAAAATAATTAACATTAGGTATTATTGTTGTATAATGAAAATTTGATGAGAACAAAACTGTAAGTGCACTAGTGCAAATTAAATTGAAATTAATTTAAAATTCAAGGGGGGCGGTCTTAACGACGAATTTTTAAAGTTAAGATAAATTATAGTCAATCCGAATCAACGATAATTCTACCATTAAATTATTAAAACACCTTCGGCTTAAGCTGAAAAACATTGACCATGCCTATCGGAAACAGTCACCAGGCGTAGATCCAAGATTTTCTTCAAGGGGGGGGGGGATGAACCGAATTTCATTCAAATTACGTTTGCTACAGGAGGACCCACATTTCAACTTTTCAAGTGGTTTCCCTTGTATGTCAGGAATACTTTAACGGATATTTTCATATTCCCAAGACATGTTCATGCAGGTTCATAGAAAACTTCTTTTACATATTTCAGTTCTAATATCTTCAGTGGCGTAGACTTCAGGAAAGAAAATGGGCTAATTTTCGGGAAAGAATGTTAGGGCATTTTTTAAAGCAAATCTAAAGTAATATTTTTGTGAGTCGCACCTTCAAAATCTCTTGCTTTTTGAGTAGGCACATAATATCTCGAAAACTGTTGCATTTCTTCGTAAGTCATAGCCCCTTAAAATTATATTCTGGCTTCGACTCGCAAATAGAATAGACGTAGTGCTTCGGCCACACTCTTAAAATTAAGAACAAGCATTCCTCTCTCGCCACCCGCCTAAAATATACTTTCAAACATCCTTCCTTCACAGCTTAGTTAGGGTAAGCTGTGCTTCCTTTTTGTGCTTGCTCGGTAACACACGTCGCAACGCACTACGGAAAAATAATATTATCCCAATATACGAGAGTTTTTTTTCGTATTGACATATGTATCTGTCTACTAATTAACAGATGTAACTGTCCATTAGCCTTGATATACAGAATAGATGTATCTGTCGATTAGTACTAATTGACAGATGCATCTGTCAATTATAGCTAATTGACAGATACATATATGTTTTAAGGCTAATCGACAGTTACATCTGTCAATTAGTAACTGTCAAACTATTTTACTTATAAACCATAGAAAAAGTAGATAACTAGAGGTTTTTCTATGTTACTACTTAGGTACGCAAGAAGTATTTTTACTTTGGCTTTATTTACAATTCACATGTTGGTTACTATACCTGCCAGAGATAGATTGTAGCTTAATAGATTTATAGAGATTATCGGAATTTAATATGATTTTGAATTTTAATATCTGTTCATAAAAATCATTCAAAAGGTAGGTACAATATCTATTTTGTTAACGGCAACTACGACACCAAAATAAACATAACAATAGGTTGTTATTTTCAGTTTTCTCGCTGCATTATTTGGCTTAAAATGTTTGAATATAGCTTACACTGGATTGGATTGCAACATTTTATGTCGAGTGCTACGGAGGCGACAGTAGACTAATGGAATGGACAGCATAAATATAATACCTGAACCGAATAAACGTTTATTACTCCGGTGTCCGGCGTTGCATTCTGGGAGCACTTTCACAAAGAAAGATTTCAGAGAAATAGAATCAAAGTGTTGTTGGAACTTTATAAAAAGAAACCCCTTCCATATTTCGGTATATTCCGCATTAATTTTTGACAGTACATCTAAAAAAGGAGCATCCTATGAATCACTTAACAGATCGGTACCACACAAAGTTCGGGACTGACACTTGGATAATAATCTATTATTCTTTAACTGAAAGGCTATCAACTGTTTCATTTGGTGTATTGTTTGAAAACAATAATTTTATGTCGCCTGACAGCAGCCTTCTACCAGACTTCACAATAAAATATTTTTCCTGCTCCCTCCTCGGTAAATACACTTTGCATACTCGTCAGCAAACCCTAAATTGTAAGTAAAATGTTCGAGATGCCTTGTTACTTAGGTAACGAGATAAACCCGATTTAATAGGTAATTTTAAAAGTAAATTGATGGTTCAAGAACCACACTTTTGTTAAAAAAAAAGTTGGATTTTAACACGGAATATTATTACTGTGTAGGTATATAGGGAATAACAAAAAAATTCGGTTTTCATTTCCGACTTCTGGTTTGACCGAGAGTGAGCACCACTTGGTCAGATTTTCGAGACACCGTGTATATTTTAAATTGTTTGGGTTTCTTTTTCCCCCAATTCCAACCATACAGGGTGGCCAACTTTAAAACTGTACAAATCCGTAAAATCTTTATTTTTGGAGATAATCGCCTAAACTTTTTTTTGTTTGAAAGGCCCCCAAAAACAGATTCTTTTGACCTTACTACCATTGTCAAAATGCAAATTTTTTCACGAAAACCATTTAGCGATTATTTAAAATCTGACTCCACAGCGTTAATCAGAACACACAAAAACCCCCATATACCAAATTTGAACAGAAAATATACTGGGAGTTCCATTCTGCAGGATGTCAATGTTGAGCAAAATAGGAATTTTAAAGGCATTTGCCGAGTCAAGTGTGCCATGGAATCCCCTCAAAACAGTTGAATGGTCAATAGGACGGACCACTCAAGGTGTTGGTGTGCAAAGGTCCAATACAAAATATACAGAGTGTTCCAGTGGCGCACCCAGGGGGCAGGGGGCCTCGGCCCCCCCAGACCTTAAATACTTCTCGAGGGTGGTATCGTAGATGTACTGTCCGCTGTGCGACCCTCGGCAATTATTGCGCACTGACTGGCTAATATCTGATCTCTTTTCTTATTTTGTAATATAGGTACCTGCCTTTATATAAAAAAGGAAATTTCTTTGAATCATAAAATATTTTTTATGTAATACATCAAACTTTTTAAGTTGGCCCAGGGCTGTAGCCAGGGGGGGGGGGCAGGCAGTGCAACGCAACGCAGAATGTTTGCCCTGCCTGAGCCACAATAGTTCACCTCACCTCACCTCACCACTTAGATAAGGCGCTGCTCCATTGAGAAAAAAACGAGGAAAAAAGATATCATGTTGATTTTTTATTTATTATACTTCATTTAAACTGAATTTGACCTTAAATTTACTAACAAAAAATTGCCTGCGGCGCATTTTAGTGTGCAGACACCAGACACCTCTAAGTACACTTTTTATTGCCCGCTTAAAAACAATAATCTTTATTGTCCGACTTTCAAACAAATTTTAATTTACCTATGCCTACTACACTGACCAGAAAATGTTTGCAAAAATTATAGACATATTGTGGCCCTTTGAAACAATATGATAATCACAAAAGGGTGTTCGGTGTTGTTATTGATAATTATTGGATTTTTGTCAGTTAAAAAGTATTCTTGCTTACTGCACAAATGATTATGGGCCCGCATAATTAGCAACAAAAAATTACCTTTGACGTCAAATTGTATGTTCATATTATATTTGACCTTGAAATTTTCACAAATTTTCGCCTGCGGCGCGATTTGTAATATCGGAAGTTAAATTCCTTTTTTTACCCCCCCCCCTCTCCCCACCGACAAAGTACCTACCGCCCTGTAGGTACTTCTCCCTCACTTCTCAAATGTGTACTGCCCTGACCCGAAAGTCATTTGCCTGAAGTTTCTGTCTGACTGCCCTGAGTTGCCCCCCCCCCCCAATCATATTTTCTGGGTGCGCCACTGGAGTGTTCTTATCTGTGCCATCTCAAATTACTGAATTTTTTTGAACTTTATACGGGTCAAAAATCGAGTATATCGAAACCGCTCCACACACTATAAATAAACTAAATCTAAAAAATACATAAACCTGCCAGTCGGTAAGTCCATATCAGTTAAGGTGACTCGTGTGCCACAACAGGAAACGCACAGAAAGTGTATCATCTTAGACAGTGACTTTGTTGAGAAAGGTCCAATAATTTAAATTGTTTTTATTTGTTAGTTGGCACTTTGTAAAGAAATACATTACTTTTGGGTTTATCAATTTTGGTTCAATGATTCCAGAGCACTCTTAATCCGTATAAGTTTCATAAAATTTCAGAATTTTGAGATGGCTTAGAGAAAAATACCCTGTATATTTTTGTAGTAAATATTTTCACACCAACATTTTGAGTGGTCCTGTTGACCATTCAACTGTTTTGAAGGGATTCCATGGCACACTTGACTCGCCAGATGCCTTTAAAATTAATATTTTGCTCAACTTTGACACTCTACAGAATGAAACTCCCTGTATAATTTTTATTCAAGTTTGGTATATAGCGGTTTTGGGGTGTTCTGATTAACGCTGTAGTGTCAGATTTTAAATAAAAAAATCGCTAAATGGTTTTCGTGAAAATCGGGGGTATATAAAAATCGCAGCCGGCCCTCGATTTGCTTTTTGAAAATGGTAGGAAGGTAAAAAGAAGCGGTTTTGAAGGCCTTTCAAACAAAAAAAAGTTTAGGCGATTGTCTCCAAAAATGAAGATTTTACGGATTTGTACAATTTTAAAGTTGGACACCCTGTATATAGATTTTATGTATTCGAATTTCTCGTAAAATTTTACACAAGTTTAGTTTTCGAACCATCAATAATTTATCTTTAAAATTATGGAGAAACTCTGATTTATCACGTTATATCTGGGACACCCTGTACAAAAAATGGTTGCTAGGTAGAAACCCGGGTTCAAATGCCACACAAATCGGAACTTTTTGTTTTTTCTATTATCGCTGCCTTCTGCCTCTTATATTTATCATCTATTAACATTTTTAGTAATTGAACAATGATTATTATGAAGATTATTACTCACAATCTAATCTATAGTGTATTTAGACTTTAATTCGAAGTTCCTATGAAACTACATTGAGCAAATAAGCGTAGGTGGCTATATCTGCATCTACATATCATATTACCGATGGAAACCTGAATGTGGTAAATATACCTTCTGACATGGTAAGATGCTATAAACCAGCACTATGAGTTTATTGCACCTAATTAATTATGCTTGATCATCTAAATAGGAGCAAAGTAGATCCTAAGTGAACCTGAATAACTTCTTATATAGAACAATTAATTACGTGTTCAACCCGTTCGCCCGAGGCAATGCACTTTTCTTTGTGTGCGATGTGTCTTTGTTATAAAGGTTTTAGTTAAAAATTAATTTGATTGTCGGAGAGAAAGAAGTAGGAGTCAAGGACGACCGGAGTGGAAAGTATACTTTGGTATGGCGTCTCGTCGTTCTTTGTTTTTGTTCTACAGTGCTGGCCAAAAAGTTGGAACAATATGGGATTTTTTTTTTTGGGCTAAGAAGAAACTACTTTGGGGCGATTATCTCTACTTCCAAAAATATTCGAAATGAGATCATTAAACGCCGTGAGGTCATTTGACATACCTGTCAAAAATGACATTTAATTAAATAAATAGCCAAAATACGCTTTATTTGTGATTTTATCGAAAAAAGTTATTTGAAAAAGTTGCTTGGAATTTTATTTTACCCCTATGTGACAAAAATTCTGACAATGATAAATTTTTGATTTTTTGAAAAAATATAAAACTAATAAATTTCATTTTTTTTGGTGTGCCATATTTGCCTTTACAATTGTGTGCCTATCATCCAAACATGATATTTTTCAGTTATGGACCCTTTTTGGGTCGTAATCGGCTAGTTTCAAGAAAAACTTAACTAACATGGTGCAATTTTCATATTTTTTCAAAAAATCAAAAATTTATCATTGTCAGAATTTTTGTCTGAAAATTGGCGCATAGGGTTAAAATACAATTCCAAGCCACTTCTTCAAATAACTTTTTTCGATAAAATCACAAATAAATTGTATTTTGGATTATTTATTTAATTAAAAGTCATTTTCGACAGGTATGTCAAGTGACGTCACGACGTTTAATGATCTCATTTCGACTCTTTGTGGAAGCAGAGATGATCGCCCCAGAGTAGTTTCATCTTAGCCCAAAAATAAGAAAAATTCCCATATGGTTCCAACTTTTTGTCGGGCACTGTATCTATATGAAAATTTCAGTTTAGTGTCGATTTTGCAGGACTTTTAAAATTCAAATCGACTTTGACTCATATCATACACATACCTACCTGGTAAAATTTCAGGAGAAAAGCTTTCTGGAACCGAAAATATCGTTTCGTAAAAGATATGGAAAAGTCTATGTGAAAAATATATATAGTATATAAGGGTGTAAGATTAGCGAGTGTAAATGTTAATAGGGTGATTCAGTCCCGGTGCTCAACATGGGGATCTCGGAAACCGTACCAGATACGAAGTTGGTCAAATGGAGGCAAACTTGCGCCTTTGGGCGCCTAACAATATGCAGTTGAGAAAGTTAAAATATTTTCATGGGTTGCTGAGATATTTAACAAAAACCTAATTTTTGAAAATTATATTTTATTTTTTTCTGGCGGAATTTGCGAAAAATAAATTGAACCTTTCCATTGCAACTTTTTTGTACTACTGTGGTCTTTTTAGATTTTCGGGGCGACGTTTCGTTTTTTTGAAATAGCGGTTATCTTAATTTTTTTAAAATACGGACCTGGATTTTTTTTGTTCCATATTTCGAAATGAATCGTTGTCCTAAGTACAACTATGTATGACACATACATATTTTTTCTCGTTTTGGCCGCTAAAATGCACATTTACTACGAAAAAAATTAATACGGTCCTGGATTATGCATTTTTCTCTTTTTTTTCAAAGCCATTCCAATTGTAACAGGTGATCATTATTTTAATACCTACTGGATTAATTAAACTCCAGGTTTGTCATATTTTGAAAAAAAATTTATATCTTGTTGGGACTGGTTTAATGTAATTTATGTATCTTTTCTTTGTTGTCAATGAAGGCGCTAATAATAATAATAATAATAATAATAATAATATGGATGACAGATGCAGATACGGGTGCCAAACTTCAGAAACAATCCAGCACATAATAGGAGGATGTCAGATGTTCGCATCAACGTAACATAAGGAACGACACGATTCGGTTGCCAAGATCTTGCACCAGGAACTTGTGGAAAAACTACTGCTTGTGCAGGCAGAGAGGGTCCCGTATTACAGCTACACACTACAAGATATACTGGGATCGTACAGTTCTGACAGATCAACGAGTTGCCCATAACAGGCCGGACCTTATAATAGTTGATAAAATTTCCAGGAAGACAACTCTGATTGATGTGCAACAACCTGCGTGTGAAGCAGGTCGAGAAGACCGCGAAGTATAGAGACTTAGAAGAACGAATAAGAAGGCAATGGGAAATGGAAAACGTTCAGACGGTTCCAATCATCGTGTCAACAACTGGTGTTATACCAAAAAGTTTGCTGAGAAACATCAAAGAGCTGGGTCTAACTGATAATCTTTACAGGTCCATGCAAAAAGCGGTACTACTTGCGACAGCCCGAACAGTCAGGAAATTCATGGGGAGTGCAGGAACGTCCAACGTCAATGTCACCTAAGGCCCGATAACAAGGCAAGGGTCTCGTTCGGGCCAGATCCTTGTGGTATCCGGAATCCGGGATACCCGGGATCTGAGTGAATGTTCCCCGTAGAGGGAGTGCGAATGCCTTTTGGCTAAGTCGATAAAATAATAATATCTACTTTAGGAAAAATGTATTCCACTATTGTTAATAATTATTATTGCTATTTACCTAAAGTATTTATAAAAAAGAATTTCAAAATATGACAAACATGGAGTTTAATTAATCCAGTAGGTATTAAAATAATGATCACCTGTTATAATTGGAATAGCTTTGAAAAATAAAAGAGAAAAATGCATAGTCCAGAACCGTATTAATTTTCTTAGTAAATGTGTATTTTAGCGACCAAAACGAAAAAAAAAGTATGTGTCATACATAGTTATACTCAGGACAACGAAATATTTCGAAATATGGAATAAAAAATCCAGGTCCGTATTTAAAAAATGAAGATGATCCCTTTAACTCAAAAACAAAACGTCGCCACGAAAATCTAAAAATACCACGACGTAGTCCAGAAAAAGTTCCTATGAAAGTTATGAAAGTATAATTTATTTTTCAATATTATCGCAAATAGCGTCAGAAAAAATAAAATATAATTTTCAAAAATTCGGTTTTTCTTAAATATCTCAGCAACCCATCAAAATATTTTAACTTTCTTAACGGCCTATTGTTAGGTGCCCAAAGGCGCAACTTTGCCTCCATTTCACCGACTTTGTATCTGTTACGGTTTCCAAGATCCCCATGTTGAGCATGCGCTGTTTACAGCATTAGGTAGAATATCGGCGGGGGGTGTTTTCGAATACTCTATAAAATACAGTAGTTTACATTAGCAGTTTTAGGGTACAGAGACTTACCGGTTTGAGATCACAGTGAATAATATTCTCTTTCTGTAATAGTCGCAGGCACTTCAGCAAAGAATTGGCGAACCTTCGAATCAGGTTGAGACTAAAGCCTTGGTAGTTGTTTCTTTTAATTAGTTCGTATAAGTTCAGACTGAAACAAAGAAAAACCTTTATTATATTTGTATACACGCAATTTTAATTTTTTAACAGCGAAGATCCAAGATGTTTCAAAAAGACCAATCTGCGATGTTTGTGTTGTGGCTTCTCAAAAATTCAAACAAATTAAAAACTATTAGCGAATTCAGAAATCTAAAGACAAAACAAAGTTTGTCGTTTTCTTACGTAAGTTGTAAGAGGCGTGTAAAAAAGTGGAAGAAAATAGTGTGTCCTCTAAATTTAACCCTGTCTTTTGAGGATCCTCAGAAGGATCCATTTATACTCCACGTTAATAGAAGGATGACGATAGCAGTTATCAATATAAAGTTATAAAATCAGGGATAGTTACATATGGGGTCGCCGTGGGGACGCTCGAAGCGTCGCGAAGTGTTTGGACTGTGTATCTTCGCCTTCGTATTCGACCTTCTGTTTGATTTGGAACGATAATTATGTGTATTACTAACTATTGTTCTAAACTCATTGGGATTGCTACTTTTTTATAGGGTTTCCGTTACCTACTTGAGCAAATGCTATACCCTAGTTCTAATCGGGAAAATGTCAACCCCAGTCGCAAATGACAAAGCATGGGTATATAATAATTTATTATATACCAATACAATAAATGTCTGCTTCAAAT
This sequence comes from Pseudeuparius sepicola, assembly GCA_963920635.1. NCBI lineage: Eukaryota > Metazoa > Arthropoda > Insecta > Coleoptera > Anthribidae > Pseudeuparius > Pseudeuparius sepicola. The sequence continues at coordinate 90,869,405 of OY987299.1, forward strand.
TGACTAAGTGACTACAGTTTCAAGAGACACTGCCAATAGCTGGTCACAGACGGGCGTAATTGTCTTAAACCATCAACGCGCATTCATATACGTCGCGCATCAACGTAAACTCTGATTTATCCACACACCTTGATTGATGTTTTAACACATCAGTTCGCGGTAAACGACACACACGAACGCATATTCTATACAGAACGATGTCGGCGGAGTTGCATTTGATTGCAGTGGCGTGCGCTATCTTTTTAAATTCTCTTCTGAATCCACCACGCAGTGTTAATTTTTTGTACAACTGTATTCTTAGTCGCATCTGGCTGTACAACTTTTAATTTCTCCTGCAAAATATTATAGGCTGCATTTTTTTTTGTCAAGGTACTCCTTTGACTTGGTTTTCTATAAACAAGGATGACCTCGATATAACCCAATAAATTCTCTTAAGAAATTTCGAGTTTAATTTCTTAAGTCTGACATGATTGTTGTATTACTCTGTCATAATAAAACTTCTATATAAAAAAAACTGTCTGCTAAGTAGTAACTACATTTATTATATCCGAGGAGAAAATATATTTATAGTGCGATAATGAATAAAATTTGAAGTTTTTATTGTAATAAATAAAATAATCAATAATCAATAAACTCCAGCTGACAGAAGAAATTTTAAAATAATATATACCTACTTCACTGAAGAAAACCGCGGCAATGATGCGCGTTTGTTAACACACACGGTAAAACATCAACTTGCATTCATCAATGCACACACATGTTTTCAGCGGGAGCAGGTTCAAAAGTGCGTCGTACTTCTTCAACGCGCATTCAAGTACGTGGCGGTATTATTACCACAGACGGACGTTGTTGAACGGGCGTCGATGAATGCGCGTTGATGTTTTAAGACAATTACGCCCGTCTATGACCAGCTAATATATACTTTAATTAATATAGGTAGGTAAATAAAAGCTATACCTAATTAGACAAGGTGCGCGTAAGTTTTGTTGTGAACTTTAAAAATTTACTAATTTTCCCTGCGGCAGCTAAGAGGTCGGTTTAACAGTTTATGATTTAGTAATAATAATAATTGTCACTCTCAGAATTCTCCAGACTACGAGTATCCCAGAAGCAACGACTTACATGCTTGTGAGGTATTATAGTTAGAGGTGTGAATAGGGATAGGTACCCGCCAATTGTCACAAATATTTCAATTTATCTCTAATTGCGTTCTGAAAAATTGCCACATTTCCTTTAACAAGGTGTCCATTTTAAGTCCTAGAACAATCAGACGATAACCACAAAACTATTCTATTAACAAAAGTGACAAGTTACAAGCAGCTAAGTTACTCTGAAAACAATAACACCCAGAAGTAGGTTGGCCATTAATAATGTTTGGCCTTTTTGTTTGCGCTCGTATAGGCTTCTGCTAAAAACAAATGCCGGCGAAATGGTTTCTAAAATGAGAGAAATTACATTCCGCTGAACAGCGTATGTGTGCTACAGATAACAGCCGAGAATGATGATCTGGTTTTTACGTGGAAGCTGTTAATGGACCATAAAATTGATACTTTTATCGGTAGTTTTTTACGGATCTGGTAGTACAAATATAAAGAAGGTTAACGTTGCAACTTCGTTTGATACATCTTAATAGGAAATTCCAACATGTACGCTATTTTTTGTTATTAATCTGTACAATATTATGAGCGTGACTATTGGGTGTAGGCAAAATTCGAAATAAAAGGTGTATTTTGCCCATATTTTCACGCAAGCTGTGTTCACTAAATGATTAATTAATACCTAGAACGTGGCTTCGGAAAACTAAAGGCTTGAGTGTTGCAGGTGGCTAAAGAGTTGAAATATAAGGGCGTAATCTTGTAAGGAAAAATCGATATTTTGACCGATCTTTCCACGCAAGCCCATCGAAAGTATGAAAATGTACATCGTCACTAGCCCGAAAAACTAAAAAACACATTATACATAATTAACATATTTTACCTATATCAAGGAAAATCGAATTTTCTATAATGTTATCCCCAGGGGCGGTCACTCGTAAATTTCCCTTCATTCTACTCAACATCGATGTACTTTCAACCCTCTTCGAGGCTAGTATGCGAAAATGGGGATCTGTCACTATCTGACATGGTCTAATAGTGAATAAATAATAACCTAACAAAATTTTGTGTGGCCACCCATTGAATTGACAAGTAGATGGAAGGAGTGTAGAGAGAGAATCTGGCAGCCAAATTTGAGTAGATAAGTGAAATAGTAAATAAATAAACTGATTCCGGCAAAAACCACATAACAAAAAAGAGGTGCTTGTCCTAACTTTCTATTTTTGTGTCCTGTGCTTCAGTTCCGTTGTCAAACGTCATTTTCCTTCTGTCTCAAGTCCCAATACGAGTAATTATTATTGTATTATTTATATTTGATTTGAGTTAGTTTCGTATAAAACTGCGTTGAGTTTTCTTAGTTGGTATTTAGTTTAATTTTATTTTTAGATCGGAGAGAAAATTTAATTTAGCTATGTGGCTATATTCTCTCTGTTGTAGTTGTAAATTACAAAAAAAGATGGTCAACTCCTGTTGTGTATTTGGATGTACCAAACGTGTCGGAAAGAATAAGAATAGTGGGGTTTATTTTCATTCGTATTAGGAATTAAAAACAATGGCCTCTCCAAACAATATTATAGACCGTCAGCCAGCGACAGATTTTCCTTACTGATTTTCTCATTTATGCCTTGGAGAGGGTTGAAAGGTAAATCGATGCTGAGTCGGAAAATAGTAATTTTAAGTTTGGTCCCCGGGGAAAACATATGGAAAATTCGATTTTTCAAAACAGAAAAAAGGTACTAATTCTCACTTATGCCATGTTCACCGTATGATTTCTTATACTATTCCGACCTCGAGAACCCAAAGGCATAAGTGTAGCGTGTGGAAAAAGGGTTGGCAGATCACACAAAAAATTACTTGGTTTACTGACTCCATCAGTTATGCCGTTCGAAATGATGAAAACGTATATCCTCACTAGCCCAAAAATTGATTGGCAGAAGTGACGCGTGGGGAAAAATGCACTTTTGGGTCGGAAAATAAGTCGGAAATTTTTTTTTTCGTCAACTGATTTTGTCAGGGATAAAATGAATTGCAATAAAAACTTATTAACATAAAAACCTCAAAACCATGATGGCAGAAGTTTAGAGCGGAGTCTTCATATTTTAAGAAAATAGGAAAGTTGCAGGAAATTCGTGGAAATGTTAATTAATAATAGCAGTTATGCCGTTTGGCATATAGTTAGAAAATGCGATTCTAGGACTACTTAGCAAGAGGCATAAGTGTAGGACGGGGTTTTCATATTTATTATGACTAATTTAATTTAAAAAAAGATAGCTGACAAATGCAAATTTGTTTATACATAGTGTCAGTTATGCCGTTTGGCATATAGTTAGAAAATGCGATTCTAGGACTACTTACCAAGAGGCATAAGTGTAGGACGGGATTTTCATATTTATTATGACTAATTTAGTTAAAAAATGAAATAAATTGTGTAAATATGCTCAGAGGGGGGTTTTATATTATTTTATACTATTAATTTACAAAAAGAACGTATTTTGCAGCTATTCTGTTTCGCATATTTAGAGAATACTTTTATAGACCAGATGGTGTGTATTTAGATGGAATCGCTATTTTTGTATAAAAATAACTTGACTAGGCCGGCTGAATATTTCGCAAAATAAAGAACCGAGGTTCAAATCGACCGAATATTTCCGGAATTATTACCGATTGTTTAAACAAAATTGTCCATGTATTTTATTGAAAATAAACAAGGTCAGAATAATGTAGCTAGAATTACTGTTGATGAGGTAGAGGGGCATTTATTTATAGTACATAAGATATACAGTGTGTCCACGGATTGATGTCGGAATAGGTGTAAATGACAAAAAAATTTCGAGTTCAAATTTGACCATTTGGGGTTCAGCCCTGCTTGGATAGAAACTAATTTGTGCCATATTAGTAGTTTCGAAAAATCAAGTAGGCCTTGACAGGAACGATTTATTTATTTTCTGTGTAGGTTAAGTGCCTTTTCTGAACAAGATATCGAAAAATGTTATTAGAAAAAGTTGCTTAGAATTCAAAATTATGTCCCTGTGCAGATTTTCAAAATAATTGGCCTACTTTGATTTTAATCCATTTCTGGCAGTTTTTTATTAATACGCTAAAACCCACAGGATATAACTACCAAACTGCACTGAACAGTTTAAAAAAAATAATAAAAACATGCCAACTTGACTGAAAATGTGTGTTCGGCAATATAAAAGTTCAACTACCTAAATGAAATGGATTAAAATCAAAGTAGGCCAATTATTTTGAAAATCTGCACAGGGACATAATTTTGAATTCTAAGCAACTTTTTCTAATAACATTTTTCGATATCTTGTTCAGAAAAGGCACTTAACCTACACAGAAAATAAATAAATCGTTCCTGTCAAGGCCTACTTGATTTTTCGAAACTACTAATATGGAACAAATTAGTTTCTATCCAAGCAGGGCTGAACCCCAAATGGTCAAATTTGAACTCGATTTTTTTTTTGTCATTTACACCTATTCCGACATCAATCCGTGGACACACTGTATGCACTTAAAGTTGTAAAATAAATATTTCTCCTATTTTTCGCACACGCTATGGGCGAAAAGTGGGTTTTTCGTAAATTAATCGAAAATTACCGCATTTAGGTATAGGAAACCTTACACAAAGTTGTCATCATTTTTAGTGGTAAGTAAGATCGCATTAAAAAAATGGGTGTTTCCATTTGAAAATTTCGAGATTTAAGCACATTTTGAATGTAATTTTTATTCATATTTTGTGAACACCCTGTATAAGAACGGATTTATTTCTCAGCAGAGATCAATATAGGTCAGGACTTCTCGATGCCAAAAATTCGTTTTGAAATTTCGCGGTTTCCTTGTATAAATTGCTAATTGACTTTAGGTCTGCACCTGTACTTTTTTTCGGAAAAAATGCAAATATCTCAAAAACGGTTGGATTTAGACATAGGATATGTTGCATGTTTTTGTTCCAAAATGATGCTTAGAATCCAAAAATGCAATAATATACAGGGTGTTCCATTTGAGATAAGAAAGTTGATATCGACTTCCGGTATAACCAGATTCACCAAAATATTTTAGTTGAGCAGCGCCCATCGGCATTGGTGAGGTGCCAAATTTTCAGAATATTCCTACTTTTAGTTTTCCATATATAGATCGATGCAGTTCGTGGTGGGCCACCCTGTATTTTCTTCTAATCGCTTTTTTATATAGAAAACTTGATTTTATAGCGTGTGCGAAAAATAGGAGAAATATTTATTTTACAATTTTAAGTGCATATATCTTGCACTATAAATAAATGCCCCTCTACCTCATCAACAGTAATTCTAGCTACATTATTCTGACCTTATTTATTTTCAATAAAATTCGTGGACAATTTTGTTTAAACAATTGGTAATAATTCCGGAAATATTCGGTCGATTTGAACCTTGGTTCTTTATTTTGCGAAATATTCAGCCGGCCTAGTCAAGCTTTTTTTATACAAAAATAACGATTCCATCTAAATACACACCATCTGGTCTATAAAATTATTCTCTAAATATGCGAAACAGAATAGCTGCAAAATACGCTCTTTTTGTAAATTAATAGCATATTTACACAATTTATCTCATTTTTTAACTAAATTAGTCATAATAAATATGAAAATCCCGTCCTACACTTATGCCTCTTGGTATGTAGTCCTAGAATCGCATTTTCTAACTACATACCAAACGGCATAACTGCTATTATTAATTAACATTTCCACGAATTTTCTGCAACTTTCCGACTTCTGCCATCGCCTTTATCCACCTCCCAGACTTAAGCCAATGTGCTAAGACTGTCTGATAGACCCATAATCAGTTGACGAAAAAAAAAAATTTCCGACTTATTTTCCGACCCAAAAGTGCATTTTTCCCCACTTCTGCCAATCAATTTTTGGGCTAGTGAGGATATAAGTTTTCATCGTTTCGAACGGCATAACTGACGGAGTCAGTAAACCAATCTGCCAAACCCTTAATTCTACCCTTTTTCCACAGGCTACACTTATGCCTTTGGGTTTTCGAGGTCGTACGGTGAACATGGCATAAGTGAGAATTAGTACTTTTTTTTCTGTTTTGAAAAATCGAATTTTCCATATGTTTTCCCCGGGGCCAAACTTAAAATTACTATTTTCCGACTCAGCATCGATTTACCTTTCAACCCTCTCCAAGGCATAAATGAGAAAATCAGTAAGGAAAATCTGTCGCTGGCTGACGGTCTATTAGGTAAACGTCAACGTGATAGATCTAAACATATCACTTGACTACACAACATATCAGGATGGGATTGAGCAAAATCGGTAAACAGGAAGGATTGAAAATGGGGAGGATCAAAATGCTTATTATTTAGTTCTTGGTAGAGTAACCCAAAATATGCAACGAGCATATTTTGCATATTTAGCATATTATATGCATTTGTTTAAATATTTGCATATAATATCCTTAAAATATGGCATATTGTGCATAATTGAAACAATTTAGGATAATTTAAATCTTTGGCAGGCGTTTCATTCATTTTTGGGAACAGGGGTCGGTGTCTAGGTAGGTACCTGGTTTTCCCAAAATAATATCTATAGGTAAATTATAATTTTATGGGCACTAATCCTGGTGATCTGAAAACGAATAAAGTAGGTTATACATATTTAATAAAGTACAATTATTGAAAAGGACAGAATCTACTGTTCTGCCTGCGTTAAAATTGTAAGTATAGTTTTTGAATATTCAATATACATAGGGTGTACCAATGGTGCAAATCGTTCGAAAGTTAAATTCTTTTTGGGATACCTATATTATGGAACCCCATATATTTTTTATTGGTTTGTCTATCTATATATTTTTAGAAAAATAACACACATATTATATCAACCGATTTCGCACCATTTGGACACTCAGGAATCACGACACATTTCTATCGAAGTTCCTACCTACGTATCTATACTGATATTCAGTTTAATAATTCAATTTTTCTTTCATTGCAGATTCCATACGATAAAAAAATCCAAGTAGAACAACATGTGAAAACTTCTACTTACTCATATTGCCAAATTGAGTAAGATGAAATCTGGAGATGTGCCACAACCGACATTAACGCAATGTTTCCAACCAATGTCCAAAAATAAGGAGCCAAGTAAAAAAGACATCTTTAACCGAGACCTATGTCGTGCAATGATGGCGTCAAATATTCAGTTGTCAAAGCTACGTAATCAAAACTTCACTTCTTTTCTCCAGAAGTATTGCAAATTTAATGTCCCAAGTGAAACACCACTACGAGTATATGTTTATTTGTAAATGAAACAATACATTCGTGAAGTTAAAAAAATGTCGGTAATAATTCGTGCACATGAATATTTTTTAAAAATGTGTTAAAACAAAGTACGTACTGCGAGTATCGCGGGATTAAACTTGGAATTTTTAATATTCCATATTTAAAATAAAAAAAAATTTTGGCTTGGCATCAGTGGCATATTATCTGGTGATTTTATAGCTCTTACCTGAAAATTAACAATAACAATTCTCCAATGATCTTCAGCGTACCAACTTTCATTCTCTTGGAAGTGTTTTTTACTGCTGGTTCAGGCTAAGAAAGGTGAGGGAATCGTCAGGTAGCTATCCGCTATTCGGTCGTATTTTCTCGTCTAATGTTCCGGACTTCTACTTTTCTATGGAAAGGCAAACGAACGAATTTCCGTTCAAAATTGTTTATAGCGGCATGCTCATATACAATTGTTTTTTTCCGCGCACATTTCTTCACGTACCGTAACGTCCCTCATTGTTCTTCGCAGGAAGAAGCGCATTAATATTCTACGAAGGTGCTTTGTTAGTTAGTGTCTGAACTTGTATAACATTTGTAAACAAAGGTTGGAGAGATAATAAAACTAGCAATTTTCGAGCTACTAAGAAGCCTTATTGCTGTCTTAGCACACATCGTATCGAATGCAAATTTGTTGATATCGAGAAAAATGAAGGAAGATATTATCTATATGTCGCAATAAAATAATAATAAAATCAGTCGTTTCATAAAAAGGCCGGGTCTTTTCTAAATATTTGACGATTTTAAATAGTCATCAGTTTTTCAATTTGTCTAATAATTTTAGTGATTTTTTAAAACGACTAGTCATTGGTTCAACTTTTAATTGATCGATAGAGGGGGCTCTATGGCCCTGAAGGAGACGAGATGAGCTTTTGAAACCTGGAATATTATTCAAAAAGTGTCCCCGTAAAACCCAAAATCCAAGGGTACAAGCGATTTTTTAAAAACGGCACAGGAGTGCTTAGGAGTGGTGGTCAGTTTTTGCTGGGACACACATGGTTCACTCTGTAGGTAGTTTTGCCAGCTTTTTGTAATAAATGAATGACTACGTTTATCTCGTGACAACTCGATCGGATTGAAATGGATCCGATTGAGTTATGTAAAATCTTTCATAATTCTACCATTTCATCATCAGTATTGAATCCTACGGCTTTCAATCCTCTCTAGGGACATTAACTTATTATACTTATTGCACAGTAAGTTGGTGCACATTCTGGCCAACTTCTGTTTGGAAATAGAGGCGTGACTTGAAATTTTAAATATGATTGAATTTCAATCTGTAGGGTTTACGCCGTCTAGTTGAGTCCGCTCCAGTGAATTCAAACCTCTCTCAATCGGATCGAACGCGTCGAGATAAACGTAGTCCATAATAGCATAGAAACTTGTGATAACAAATGAGCTTTTTCTGTTTTTTTTTGTACCAGATAACGAACAAATTTTCTTTCGATGACATGAAAAAAAATATATCAAAAAACTTGTTATATACCTAGTACAAGCTTGCACTTATGACAAATGTTTTCAACTGGTCCCGCTGGGCTGGTAACAGAAATAAACCCATTTCGCTATTCAAATTAAGCAATGAGGAAGCAATTGCCGGCACGAGACTGCGGCAAAGAATTTGCGAAATATAAATAGGTAGGTATATATCTACAGCGGCGGCCCAACGTATTTTTTTAAAGAAATGTTTGAACCAAATTTACGCTGGTCATTTAGAATGGCATAGTAACCAAATATTCTATAGGATACTTTGTTAAAATATTAATTTCGTTGTAATGTTTTAATTTTTTGGTAATTCCTACTTACAGTTAGGGTAATAAAACTGCCTTTGAGATCAGAAAGTATCTAACGATTTTATTATTTTAGTATTTTAGTTCACAAGATAGCCCTAGCTGTATAATCTTTGCATGTAAGTTAGTAGTGCTGAATCGTTCAGGTCGGACTAATATCGACTTTGTATAATTAAATAGGATATTGCTATTGGGAAAGGTGTGGAAACTTCGACGGTTAGGGTCGCAAACCTCCATTAGTTACCACCAAATTAGCATTTATTGTTTCAAGAAATTTATTACCCGCCGGTTACGCCCCTGCCTCCACCATACTGGCAATTCGTCGGCGGACATTTCCCGCATATTTATCACTCCTTTGCCGTATGATGAATCGTCGGTTCAATCGTCTTTCGTGCCGAGTAAATAATTCCAATTTTAAAATCAGTAATACGAGTTGCGGTAATCGAGAATCGATAATGCAGCGCCGAGACAATTATTTACGGCGATGCGGGTATCATTTTCTGAGAGTTCCGACTTTAAAACTATGGTTAGAATTGTGCGTTGACATGTCACAGGTATATTTATTACTTCCGCATTTACAAACTTGCACACATTAGAACCAACATAATTTTAAGTACAGGCAGAATGCGGAGGCGAAGTTGGTAATACTATACAGGGTGAGTTTTTTTCGATGCCCACTATGGGGATCTCGGAAACTAGCAGAGCTAAAACAAACGTTAAATAGGGAAAGAATTGCAGTTTTGAATCCCAATATAATGCCCCTTTTGGATTTTTAAAAAAGTTCATGGCTCACTATTAGATATTTTGAAAAGAGTAATTTTTTGCTATTTCACCAGATCTCTGTAGCTACGTTAATATTTCTGATTATACAGAAAAACTGTATAGAAAAAATTTTAGATAATTTTGGGCTTAATAAGATAATCCAATCCAATATTATTTTATGTTGTTTGTGATTTTTGAGATATGACACAAACTTGTGTTTTCTTAATGTAAATCATAGTTGGCTGTGGCCTTATAAAATCGGCCATTTTTTGAGCTTTCCAAAGATATACCTAATACTCGGCATAGTTATTATAAAAAATAAAAGAGCTATGACTAATTTTCCGATTTTTTTTTTAATTTTCACATAGTCAGCCATGGAATATTTTCAAAATTACGTTCTATTTTATAATTAGACATACTTCAAACTTTCTAATATTTTGTTCTTAGCTGGTAACAAAATGTAACAAAATAAAACAAAAATAAAAAAACTTAAATTCATATTATTATTATTTTAAAAGGTCACCTTTTAAAATAAAAAAGGTGTTCAAACAATCCACCATTATTATTTATGCTGACTATGTGAAAATTTAAAAAAATCAGAAAATTAGCCATAGCTATCTTATTTTTTATAATAACTATGCCGAGTATTATATTTTTGGAGACCTCAAAAAATGGCCGATTTGATAAGGCCACAGCCAACTATGATTTGTATTTAAAAAAACACAAGTTTATGTCAAATCTCAAAAAGCACAAACAACATAAAAAATTGGATAAGATTATCTTATTAAGCCCAAAATTATCTACAATGTTTGTCTCTACAGTTTTTCTGTATAATCAGCAATAACGGAGCTACAGAGATCTGATCAAATAGCAAAAAATCACTCTTTTTAAAATATCTAGTGAGCCCTGAAAAAATCCAACAGGGGCATTAGATTGAGCATTTAAAACGGCAATTCTTTCCCCATTTAACCTTTGTTCTAGCTGTGCTAGTTTCCGAGATCCCCATAGTGGGCATCGAACCTGTATATACAGGATGAGTCAGATCTAAAGGCAGAGCCGAAAAAACAAGGTAAAATTCGCTAAAATAAGCACATATGCTTAATAAACATTAGCTCAAAAACGCTTGGTTCTCCATATACAGCGTGTTGAAACTTTTCCAAAAATAACATGTAAGTATATTTTTTAATTTCTTTAGAGCCCGTTTAGGAATTCCAACCAAATTTGGTACATATTATGGGTTGTTATTTTTTGCAATAATTTGGCCCTGTTCAGATGACCAGCGGCGTAGATACAAATAATTTTATTTTAATAAATATTAATAAATAATAATCGCCTTGGCACTAGTTTAAAAATTCCAAAATTACGAAGAAACTGTACCAGATTTAAAAAAATACCAAGTGGTGCTTTTTGTTCCAAATTCCAAATGGGCAATCCAAAAATTTTGATTTTTCACAGAACCGTAGGTAATAATTTTTTTTTACAATTATTTACAGTAACTATTTGTATCTACGCCGCTGGTCATCTGAACGAGGTCAAATTATTGCACAAATTGGCAACCCTGCAATGCATAATGTGTACCAAATTTGGTCGGAATTCCTAAATGGGCTCGAAAGAAATTAAAAAAATATGTTATTTTTGGAAAAATTTCAACACGCTGTATATAGAGAACCAAGCGTTTTTGAGCTAATATTTATTAAGCATATGTACTTATTTTAGAGAGTTCTACCTTGGGTTTTCGGTTCTGTCCGTAGATGTGACTCACCCTGTATAAAAGATGTCCCGTAAGTCATGGTCCAAACGGAAATGGGTGATAGGGGACGTCATTCGAAACAAAAAAAAAACCATATGTTGTTATCCAATCCTTTACCGTTTTCGTGATACAGGGCGTTGAAGTTTTGGAGAATAATTGTTTTTTTAATAATATCTTCGAAACAACTCTGGTACACAATAGTTTTCTGTTAGTTGGCATAGTTTGGGAAATTTTCGTGACCCAAAGCAAACCAGTGGCGGAGTTAGAGGGGAGGAGTGTCCATTAATTCAAGAAAAAACTTAATACGGCCCTGTCCACAATTTAATTCGAATGCATTTTTAGATATGCGACTTCATTTCATAAAAAAATTGTTTCTTTCTTTTTTTACGTACCTGTCGCCATTTCATTGCAATTTTTATTTTTTTGATTTAAGTTAAAGTTTTCGTGAAAAATCGCCGAAAATTTTTGATAGGCAAGGAAAGGCAGAAGAATGAAAAAACGACCCACTCATCAGAATGAAGTAATTTCTATTGATAAACTTGTTTGGTTAGGCCAATATTTTTGGATGTTGGGTGTTGTAATAATTAATGCGCTTTTAAGCTATCTTTGTCACATTTTTCCGCAAAATCTTATAACAACTAATGAGATGTCATAATTATTTGTTAAATATCTTTTTATAAAAGATGCTCAAAATGTCCCGCTTTCAGTGGCGTAACCAGAATGTAAAGTTGGGGGGGGGGGCTACTTATTTTTAAAAAATTCTTCCGTAATATTTACGGCAAAACTATTGTTTTAAAATAAATTTTATTTAGAAATAAATACCACGCGGCAGATCTTTAGGGGGGGGGGGGGGGGGCTAAAGCCCCCAAAGTCCTCCCCCTGGTTACGCCACTGCCCGCTTCCACCATTATGCATAGTCTACATCGACGAACGAAACTATGTTGAGTTCGCCGTAAGGTTCGTTCAATCTGTTTATAAAAATAAATCTATCTGGTTGAGATCTAGTGAACGTGGTGGCCACTGTACAGGGTGGACCAAATTGGACACTTTTTTAGGGAAACTCCTATTTTTGACGGAGATAGACGAAAACTGATATCGGTGTCTGAGGATCATTTTTTTTATGATAAACTTAATGGCGAAAACCGCAAATCGATATCTGTCACCGTTTTTGAGTTACAGGGCGTTTTTCGAAAATGTGCGTTTTTGAAAAGTGGCTGTAACTTTTTTAAGGTTGAAAATTTTCTGTTTCTGTAAAAACATTCTTCAAGCACTTTTTTCTGGAAATGCTTCACGTTCTCTGCATTTGAAGATGCCATCTTTTATCACCTACGACACTCATTCGAAATTTAAACACTTATTTTACAACTGTAATAACGGCGGCGTTCCGCGAATGCCGCGATGCGGAATCATATGACCTGATTGTTATACGACATTGTAGAAACCTATTATCGATCTGTACTGATCGTAGTGATTATTGTCGGCCCACATGGGCGCCGGCAGGATTACTTTCAGGGAGGTGCATCTGCATCGACACATTCACATTATATAATATTATTATAATAAGATATTATATTGTATAACAGTGCATCCTTATAATTATAGGTAGATATACAAGATTTAAGTGAAATTAAAATCGCGCGGGTATTTGAATATATGCGTCTCTGGAACGTGGAACGCACCTTTTTCTGTGTATTTTCTTTCATGGCAGGGAGGCAGGGCCGTATCTGCGGGGGGGTTTTGGGGGTTCAACCCCCCCCCCCCCCCCCCGAAATAGCACCATTTTATATGCTTTTGTACCACCACACTACTAGAACGAGTTCCCCGATCATCAGTGAGTGTAATAATTTATTAAACTTGTTTTCTAAGTAATTTTCCTTAACATTCTAAAAAATTTCGCTTGTGGCGCATTATAAAGAATTATTTTAAATGCATTTAGTTGAAAGAAATTCACAAAAATTTTCCCTCCCAACCCGAAATTAATTTCTATATAAGTACGTCACTGAAGTGATCGAAACTCATCACCCCGGACTACTTTTTTAAAAGGTGACATGCAAAAAATATACCATTCTAGTGGCGTATCAATTTTCAAAAATTTGTTCTTAATGGATTAAATAATTCCTTGCCGGGGCCCCGCACTTTCATCCAGCACCCAGCCCCACAAAAGCTTGAGCCGATCCTGAACCCCCCCCCCCCCCCCGAAAATGTTCGCCAGATACGGCCCTGCAGGGGGGTGCAAGTGCACCCTCTTGCACCCCCCTCCCGTCGCCCATGTCGGCCCACGAGCAGCTGACGCGCGGCCTCGCCGCACTCAGTCTGGCGGCGCGATGTGGCAACAAGCGTACGACAGACGCGTACACAGCACTAGAAAAGTTTATAAGTTTAAAAGGTCGGTGTAAAAAAATTGTTTCAAAACACTGCCGTGCTTTCGAGGTCAAAACTTACCACCATTTAAAATTTCTGTACTAGTAAAAGATACACACGTATATGTTGGAATTGGGATGAAGCGTATATTCTAAAATTCAATAATATAAAGTGTTCCATTAAAAAAATGCTTGGTTTTTACTGCTTTTACGAGACATCCTGTATCAATTGCAATAAGACGATGGAAACGCCCACCAAAAATACAAAATAATAAGTTGTTCCTATAATTTTTTCTTTAACTTGAAAAATAAGTTATGGGGTGGTCCGTTATCACGTGACCAAGTACAGGTAAATGCTATTATATAGAAATTCCGCGTTTTCAAAAGTATTTTAAAGTTTATCTAAGATCTCATGACTATACAGAGTGGTTCACGTAAGTGGTTCATTAGAAGTTTACGGGGAAGGAGTGCGAATTTTGATTTGAAATTTTGGTTACTTATATAACAGGTTGTAAACTTTCTTTCTAAAATATTTTCAACTTCCGATCACTTTCGGTTATACCGGAAGTCGATAGCAACTTTGTTATTTCAAATAGAACACTCCATATATTATTACACCGTTTGGTTCCCTATTAAATTCCAAATCTTTTTTCTGAATATAATGTGTACCCTATATTCCTAACCCTTTTCGAGATATTCGCAAATATTTTATGTTTTTGAGTTTTGCAGCTATCGACCATAGCGATGATAACTTTGAGAAGTTTTGGACTGTCGTAGGCGAAAGTCAACTTTATTAAATGGTCTGTATGCCATTTCAAAATATTGTACAGGGTGTTCGGGAAAAAATTCCCAATATCAACATCGAAAAATTGAAAAATCTCATTTTTTCCAAATGGAACCCATATTTTTTTATTGCACCATTGAAATGCTTGTGAAAAGACAGTTCAAAAAGATATAACACACTATATGTCTAAATGAAGCGGTTGCTTCGTTATTACGCAAAATACGTATTTTTCTGCTCTGTATCAACAAATATGCCATTAAAATTTCTCAAGGAGCGTTACATTATAGGGGGCCATGGAAAATGAAATAACGCAAATATATGACAAGGTTAAGGGCTATTTAATAATATTTTTCCCTGAAAAGCAACAATACAAAATTAAATAATTCTAACAATTACATAATAATAGGTACTAGAAGAAAAAACAAGAAACTACATATAAGTAAAACACTTTATTCATATTATGCTATTTACCTGTTACGTATTTACATTTGCTTCTCTTTGTTTGGACCTTGCCATGGCCTATGAAATTTCGTTCGAACTTTCTGAATTTTCTTTTCGTCAAAGGTGGTAAATGTAAATGCCTTTAATTAAAAACTCTAATTGTTCTTTCCAAAATTCTTTTACACTCTCCATGAGTCTAAAACATATTCAAAATATCTTCGTTAGAATAGTTAATTTGAGCCATTCTTGTCAACAGTTAATATTTTATTGTTTGGAACACAATAAATGACAATCACAAATGAAAAATCCATGGCCGCCTATTAGAAAAGGTCCGTTGTTTCTTGATATGGAACAGCAAAAATACATATTTTGCGTAATAACGAAGCAACCGCTTCATTTAGACATATAGTGTGTTATATCTTTTTGAACTGCCTTTTCACAAGCATTTCAATGGTGCAATAAAAAAATATGGGTTCCATTTGGAAAAAAAGAGATTTTTCAATTTTTCGATGTTGATATTGGGAATTTTTTCCCGAACACGCTGTACAATATTTTGAAATGGCATACAGACCATTTAATAAAGTTGACTTTCGCCTACGAACAGTCCAAAATTTCAGTTTTCCAGATTCATAAATTTCAAAGTTATCATCACTATGGTCGATGGCTGCAACACTCAAAAAATCAAAAATTTGCGAATATCTCGAAAAGGGTTAGGAATAGGGAACACATTATATTCAGAAAAAAGATTTGGAATTTAATAGGGAGCCAAATGGTGTAATAATATATAGGGTGTTCTATTTAAAATAACAAAGTTGCTATCGACTTCCGGTATAACCGGAAGTGGTCGGAAGTTGAAAATATTTTAGAAAGAAAGTCTACAACCTGTTATATAAGTAACCAAAATTTCAAATCAAAACTCGCACTCCTTCCCCGTAAACTTCTAATGAACCACTTAGGTGAATCACCCTGTATATTGGTACCTATCTCTAAGTATGTTTTATGTAGGAAAGTTTTAAGATTGGTCCTAAGGCCTAAAAAACATGACTAATCATTAACTTACCTAAGAAGTTCGAAGCTGATACACAAATGATTCCTAAAATAGAAATATTCCAGCATGTAAATGACGTTGTGGTTTCCATCTTTGTCTTTTTTCCTCAGGTGATCCAAAATTCGAACTTCTACTAATGCTTGGTGGTGGAATCTCTTCTTGTTTCGGATGATTTTGATGGCTACATATTTGTTTGTCATGTGATCCAGAGCTTTGATCACCTGCCCGAAACTGCCCTTTCCTATCACGTCGAGGATCTCGTATCGGTAACTGATGTGGTCATGGACAACCTGAAAAAAAAAACAGAAAAGTAAAGATGATATCTGTGTCGGCGTTTTCATAGGAATAAGCGGACATTGCACAAAATAATAATGCAAAAAAAATAGGATGACGATTCTTACCCAGATAGATAATTATTTTAATTTAAAATGTAGTTTAACGTGTCTTAAAATTTCGGAAAATAGATCATCTCGAACAATATGGAAAGAAGTATTTAATCATGCTTTAGAAAAAAGTTCACGATAGTTTCATCGGTCGTTTCATAGAACCTAGAGATATTAAATATACTTAAATCCAGCTGATAATACGTAGCTTAGTTTACATTATTGATTAATTATTTTGACAACCATGAAATTAACTGGAATTAGTGAGCACTTCGTGGGTCAATCAGCTCGTGTCCCCCGAACTCTAACCAGAAAATTACATCTTCCTGATTCCTGTAAATTGTCAATTATACTTTTCAAACTGTCAAATATACCGACACGTAGAAAGTTAAAAATAAATTAATACGATGAGCGAATCATTTTTTGCTTTATAAAGCGGGAAACAATTAATTCCAGATATTTGTCTGACAAACCTGGACCGACACTTTAATATAGTGTTGGTCCAGGACAAACAGATGACCACTTTATGATGGGAAGTGTATACCTAGGGAACACAGTTTGATTAAATTTCGAAGACGTTAGATACATCATTTCGAGCTAATTTTATAATACTTTACTACACTACACGAATAATATTGACATCATACACTATGCACGGTATTGTTGAAATAGAAGGCTTAGTGTCCTTATTGCATTCAAAATCGAATAAAGACTTCATTCGGTTATCGTTTGTATCGTCTCTAAAAGGTCTTTACAAAATCTTACCTCATATTCCTGAGGTCAAAATAAACCGATTTGAAGCAACTTATCTTGGTCCGAAATTACTCCGTGTCCGAGATCGAATTTTTTAAAATTTATTATCCCCTTTTTAACGTATTACTTTTAAAAAATTGGTACCCGGGGGGTTTCTTGGGGTGCGAAAACCGAATATGGACACCTTTTAACTGTGACCGTTAGAGGGCACGTCACACTGCACTTCTGATGGTTAGGTTAGGTTAGGTTATGTCCGATACCGCACCGAAATATTAAAATTATTTTGAATAAAAAAAATTGATCTTACCTTTAAGGATAAAATGTGGTCAGTGAATTAGTAGTTCCAAATAGATTTTTTTAGAATTTAAAAAATTCTATTTTAATTTTTTAATTTCATCACCCTGTATCTCGGAAACGTAGCAACTTCGGACTAAGGTAAGTTGCTTTAAATCGGCTTATTTAGACCTCAGAAATATGTGGTAAGATTTTGTACAGACCTTTTAGAGACACCCTGTATACAAGATAACACTAATTAATTTATGTAATTACCTTATTATATGACCCGCTTTCGTCGTCGTACCCTCCATTTTGGAAACCACCTTGTTCTCCGTGAATCTTGCAGGCGTTGAGGCCCAGGTACCAAATTTTTGAGTACTTTTCTATTTCAGTCTTCTCGTAGTCCGACAGCCTATTGCCGTATAGCCTAAGAGCCTCTGCAACACAAAAAAAACAATTATGAGCATGTACCAAAGATGTGGATTATATGTAGAACCACAGTAATTCGGCTAACTTCCACTCAGCTTATTTTCAGTTCCAGAGGATTAATTTAAGGCGCTACGATACCCCCCATTTTCAAGGGTTTCGTAGTTTACATCTCCTACTTGCATTTCTTAATATTTTCACTTGATTTTTTTTTTGTGGCTTAGATAAAACTATGAAGAATCGTCGTTGTGTATCACGAACTGTGCAGGACTAATGCGACACTGTTAAAAAAATGCCAAACATACCCGAAATTCGACTATATTCGGTTAAGAATTTCGAGTATTTCCGCCGCTCAAAAATAATTCGAAAGACACAACGACGATTGAGGCATTCGATAGCATTATTTTAAGACTACTTTCAAGTCGATACGTTTGTTCGTTTGGCTATGATTTGAAAACTACGAACCCATTGCCCGGCAATAAAATGACCCGTGAATTGGCCATCCGAGCAGGAATTAGACGTACGGAGATAGACGGGCGGGCGTGCGTTCGCTGGAACTCGTGGTTCCCCTACTCCCCCTACTTCGGCCTACCTCACCGGGCTCGGGAACCACGTCAGGGGAACTTTCAATCGATATCAGATGTTTCATTTTTCATTTTATTACTCTGTCTCCCTTATTTGTGTTTCGCTTGTTTTGAATGTTAGAATATTACATTATGTCTGTCGACTGGCATATAATAATACTCATTATTATTATTCCTCCAGGAGTAATAAATAAATAATTATTATTCACAAAGTACTTTTTGCTTTTGTGTAAAATGGTTTAATCCCTAGGGCAGAAAATGGCCTGGTCGTGCAAAAAGAGTAAATTTAATTTCTAGACCAAATTGTGCGCTTGATTTTTACTTTAAAAATGTGATAGGTACAAGTAATATTTTTGTCAAAAAAATGGGTCATGTGAAGCATTTTTTGAAAACGAATAATATCCTATGTAATACGATTATTGTGTCAAATCGCTGCATGATAAAAGCTAATTACTTTCCAGAGGGAACGATAATAATTCTGACATCCAGTCAGTTTTAGAAACTTCTTCGTTAGAAGATTGTTCGAAAGTCATTTGAGTTGAAAATCGGGCAAAATAAAAATAGCAAAAATAACATTTTATTGTTCCAGTCTGTCGAATTTATGACATTTTAATACATTTTCTAGGATGTTCGATAATTCAGATTTGTCAGAAGGTTCTGAAACTGAACGGCAGTCAGGGCAAGAATACCTATAATGTTTGATAATGATGTCGCAACAGTCACAGTGAAACCAATAGGAGTAGGTAATTTGTGGGCTTGTGTGCTTTTATTCCCGTACCTAATATGGTTCCCAGAATTTGAGAGAGGGGTACTAGGGTACTAACACATATTTTGCATTTTGCACACTTATTATTCGGATTTAGGTATACCTAAGTGCAGGTGCATAGGGGTTGAGAAACAAACTTTCTGGGAAAAACAGGGCTTTGAATGAAACATTTACAAGGGATTAGAAATTAATAGCTCCTATTATCTCAAAACTATTACTTTATTTGAAAAGGGAGACCGGTTTCGCAACTCTATAAATTTACCTACATCCTCAGGGCAGGTAGTAGGTATATGTATAAATAAATAAAGAACCTTCACTTACCTAGCCATTATATATTTGAAATATATACATTCAGCCACAAGTCAAAGTTGAAACAATTAAAAATATTTACATAATTATAATCTTTTTTCAAGTATCTCCTTCAAATTTCCTGCAAGCTCTTGGACTATAAGTGATTATCCTTTATTTATTTACTTTTTTAAATCTTATATTGTAGTCCTTGATGATGTAATTTTATAGATTAACGAAACCGCTTACTGTTTTTAAATAAACAAATCATAGTTGTGATATAATATTATACCTATGGCCTATTCACTCTAATCCCTCTAGTGGACTCTTACCAAAGTCTAGAAAGTATATCTCTGGACGCTGCTCTTACAGTGTAGAAAGTTTTTAGTTAGATTTATTTATTATTACACAAATATTAATATGGAATACTAGATATATAAAACATTTTATAGAAGTAGAATTTAAACGCACTTTTTTGGTCGTAACAACACTATTATGCAGAACAATAATTATTATCCAATCAAATATTGATAGATGTTCAACTGACCCTAACGTGGTTCAAGAAGAATTCGGTAATCGAATCGTTAATTTAGATTTTATAATCGAGCAATTACAGAAGTTTTTTATACACGAACTCTTCATAGTACCTATATGCACCTTTGCTGATTTGAAAAATAATAGTAAAATTGCTTCGACGCCAAAAAGCTATGCAGTGTGTTGCCAACGAAAAGTGAACGCCCTCTATAACTCCCAAAAAATATCATTTTTGCAATAAAGCAAACAGGCCACCGCCGTTTTTTAAATATTCGCGCTTCTTCGTCGGCATCGGCGAGACTCGTGTGACCCGTCGGCGGCGGCCGGCACCTGACTTATTATTTCATATTATCTACACAGGAAAAAAAGACTGTTGTGATTTCAGTGAGTTCGTGTATATAGTAACTTTTCTAATCTAATCTATCCTTTTGACGTAATTGCAGATGAACCAATAAGTTTAAAATAGTTTAAATTTCCGTTAAGAAGACGTATTGTCACTTCGATACTAAAATTGGCATACTACAATGAAAGCATAACCTCGGTTTTAAAATGTCTCATGTTTTATTTAAACAATTAAATTTATTTTATTTAAATAATAATAATTCTCACCCTCAGACTACTACAAACTATCTAAGAGTACCCCAGAAGCAACTTAAGAAACATTATAATTCATTGGATGAACAAAACAACTTAATTGCAACTTTTATAGGTATTCATCAATATAATCAGTAAATCATGTTTTTCAATAATTTTTATGGTATTCAAGAAATTCTTAGAATTTTCATATTAGAATTCATGTCAAATACAAGTTAGATTGAATCAAGTACTTTTTACTCGACTGAACTAATATCCTATTACAAACACGTTAGTAAAAAAAAGCTGTGACCTTGACTGAGTAATTTACCAAAATCAATGATCGCAAATTAATGATCGCAAAGGTTTTGAATCAACCCTACATTTTATATCGTTCGTAGTCATAATGAACATGGCTATTAACAAACTGGGGGTTACTAGAACTTGTATCCACTAAAATTAAATGTTATTAATTTATTGATCTCATCTGCAACATTTCTGTTTTGTCAATTATAAGTTGCTACACTAGCAACTTGATCTGCATTTTACACATCATTTGCTTATTATTTAGGCAATAATATGATATATTACTAATAATTATAATTGATACTAGTACCCACAATTATTACAAATCCAGCAAAAATTCAGTAGTTATAATTTCAGTATAATGAACAGTTCAATGTACCCCTATTCAATTCAACATCATGAAACGTTTGTTCTGACAAAAGAATGTGCTTAGAAAAGAAGTATTATAGAATCAATTCCAGAACATGCTATTTATTGAAATAAAATATTACATTTAAATTATTATTCATTAGAATTCAATATCAATTGTCATTGAATTGATTATTGTCAGTTACAAAAAAGCTTCTGCTTGAGTTTGAGGAATAATATCTCATATTGAATTAAACAGGGTTTTTTTACAAAGTGACAGATTTTTCTCAGTGTAGTAACTACGGCGGCTGCCCCTCAATCGTAGCACTATGAAGGGGCAGGCTGGAGTGGGGAGTCGTGGGGACTAGAGGAAGGAAAAGGATAGGCATATCTAATCGAGCGACGTTTGTCCTGAATTGAGTCGGGCACTTCAGGCGGATTTCATAAGTATCGTAGCCTCTTAAGGATGAATAACAATTCGGTTAATTGTGCATATAGCTTTCCTTTAGTGCCAACAAATAATTTGGAAGTTTATTTTCCTCCAGCAATAATTCTCATGGCATCGATTTATTAAATACAGTTCAATGCGGTTTTATACTACCTGACGTAGAATGTCTTTGAGTAAAAGACTGCAATAGACAATAGATTTTTTTACTATATAAGGAATCAATCAATTACCGAAGCAATTAATTGATCATGGAGTATTATAATGATAGCACACCAATAGATTTTTTGATGGGACTTTAACGAAGTCGGGATCCTAGTTGTCACACTTACTGTTATACACTGTGATGCTGATAGATCCATAGTAATTCATCACATCACAAATGGTGATAGAAAGAACTAAATAATATAATATTTTGACCACTTTATAACACAATTAACGGATATCATATGGTAGATACTAATGTTTTCTATAAAGAGTGCGTCGTTACTTTGGTTTTTAAATTATTTATTTTGTCGTTTTCGAATAAATTAAAAACAAATTATTGTCAAATTAGGCAAACACAATAACACAAAATTGAATTTTTTATCACTACATATAAGTACGGTTGGCGTCAGACGAAACCGAACGCTAAAAATCCATTTCCATTTCCCTTGGGATATTTGGATTCTGTTTTGACATTTGGCAATGTCGCGTTCGTCGGTAGCTTCATCCCTCGGTCTGAGCTTGAATCCGTTGATTGTTAAATGGATTTTAGGTATTTTTACTCCAAAAATCTCGAGAAAATGGCATTACGTCGTTCGGTTTCATCTGACGCCAACTGTACAGTCCTATTCATAAAGTTCGCACCAAATACGAGACCAAATAGGAACAATTTTTATTACATATTAGATTTTAAAAAATCTTATTTTTCTCCTTAATTTGCGTCGAAATTATGTTGTATTGTTATGATTTAGTAAGAGATCAACAGTACCTAAATAATTGTCTTAGGTTATTTGCGGGAAAAATACCGAGTAGGTGCCGATTTGAAGAGAAATAGTTAAGAAAAAACTGATATACCGACGTCTTTCAGAAAATTGGTGTAGAGGTACAATGATACAATACGAGCACATTTTCTCATAACTTTTTCCCATATTTATAAGGTAAACCCGATTTTTCCCAATTTTTAGTTTTAAATGTAAAATTTGACAGGCATGGTCTGTGATGTCCCGATGTCACGACTTTCTTTAGGCACAATAGTGAAGGTACCCAAAACATGAACCAACACAGCCCGAAATCAGATTTTTAAATAATCTAATGATACAATATCGTTTGATGCAAACTTGCGGAAATTGTGTTAGCCTTAAATTGCAAATAGTTACCTGACAACTTTACAACTTTGGCAAATTATGAGGAAAATTATAAATTAATCCAATTAACTATCTGTGTTTTGCTCCCTTAAAAGCAAGTGTTAATCGCCTAAGAACCTAAGAAATGTACCCTCAAAAGATTGCCTTTACCATCTTAATGACTTTTTAATACCTACGCCTCATCAATTTTATTTTGCTCATACATAAAGTGCTAATAATTAAAGAGCTACCTGTAAATCGAATATTAAATAATAGCACCAAAAATAAAATGTCAGAGTTAACGTTTAACGAATTTGCCGAATTCACATGCCATTATGTTTTAGGTGTTTTAATTTGCATCAATTTATGTCTCTATTAAGTTAATATAAACTAACCAAGGGCGGAGGTAATTATATTACTGTCAAAAAGAGACAATTTGTAAAACACCCTGTCTCAAATACCAAAGTTAAAAAAAAGAACAATCCTGGACGGGTAAGTTTATTGTTTAAGGATGAAATATTTCAGTTGATTCTGGAATTAAGTAAAAACGTCGCTATTTTTTTGAAAATATACAATCGAAAAAATAAACTTTCAGGTGCATGCTAATTATGAACTTTTCGTCTTATGTTGGTCTGAAGAGCACTCTTCTGAATTGATACCACATAGTTTTATATCACCCTGTACAATTTTAATAAAAGCCATATAAATATTTTTATATTTGAAAAAAATAACTTACAGTCTCCGTAGGATAATTTTCTTATGATATTCCTTACTGAAGACATATTATCCAATTATTAATTAATTAATCACGAGCTATTAAGTAAAAAAATTTAACACTCAAATAAAACTAATATCATGTCACTGTCCAAATATCCTGCCAAAAGCTTAAGTTGAAAAATTTTAATTTACTGGGGCACTATTACAGTTGTTCTGGGAAATATACTGAAGCCTACTTGAAACCAATAAGGAATCTCAACGGGACATGCCTACATTATTAATATTAATTCCTCACAATCATAACAAGAGAATGATTCAGATAAGCAAAAAATATTTGGATCGTACGTTGCCCTGAAAAGTTTGTTTTCTTATTTTTAAATGCAACTGTCTAACGGATGTTTACAATACTTCGAATTTTTTCAAGGCAACATATACGACTAAATAATTTGACTAACCTCAGCCAGTTCCTACCGTAATCGAATAAAAGGAAATGAGTATTAAAAACGTTATGATGTATTTGACTTGAATACAACCAAACCAAAAGAAATCGAAATCTATAATATATCGTGAATATCTAATGTCCAAAGAAATTTGCTAAGATGTCGCAAAGACCTTGCAAACAAATGCATGAATTGCAAATTAACCTTCTTGGTGGAAACAAAAAAAAAAGCTTTACAAAATTAACCAGTAAAATCGAATTAAATGCTTGCCGCAACTATTCCGACCCTCCGAAGTGTCTGGAATCAATTATTAGAATTAAAGGCCGTGAGGAGACATTCATCGTAAACAAGCTTTCTTTTGCAAATATTAAAATTTTCTAGGAAATCAATGTGCTTGGGAGTGCCCGAACAAGACTAATTTGAATTGACTGTAAAAAATAGCTCGAAAAGCGCCTGGTTCAATTTCATAGTAAAAATTCATGAATATTTGTTGGAGGTGGACAGCACCGGATGGTTATTGTTACCAGAATGGTAAAGGCCGGTTTATATCAAGTGAACCAACTGAAAAGTTCCCAAGAGGATACGTGACGAATTAGGTGAAATATTCGGCTTTGTCTCAAGTGGACCAACACTATATTAATTAAAGACCTGTTCATAGCGCTGTTTCAAGCGATCGTCACTGGTTCCACACGACGAAAGAAATCGACAGGGAGGTTTAATGTTAAAAACACCATTGTTGCAGAATATTTTATAAAATTAAATCATGTAAATGTATCTGAAACAATGAAATTAATATCCAAAATACAACAAAATAAAGAAAAGCAAGTCTAAAAAGGAAGCAAGAGTACATTGTTACTTTTTGGTTTAAAATTAAGTCAATGGTTCGCTTTGGGGCTTTAAATAAAATTTTCTATTTTTATTTTTGTATACGATGTTCTTCCACCTCCACGCGTGCATGGGGAAACGAAACGCATTATAATAATAATAACAATAATAATAATAATTCTCACCCTCACAATAGTCCAAACTAGGAGTACCCCACAAGCAACCACATGCTTTTGCGGGGGCAATTACTAGTATTTTGTCTTCGTTGCCATTTGCGGCTAGGGCCGACTTTTTTCCCGCTAGAACTAGAACTAGGATTTTCCGTCGGTTTCGTTGATTCTATATACAGTCGTCCCGTTTCTCGAAAGTGGTTAATCGGGAAATTTTCTTAGATATAGAATTTTCGAGGTTCTTTTTGATACCAGAGGAAAGTACGAGACCAAATTAAGAGATTTACCACCTCCTTCGATTTTTAGAAGGGCTCTATTTGAGGTTGTCGAAAGACTTTTTCGAAAAAGCCGCCAGTGCCCCTGGGCAGGGTTGTAAGATTTTCCACTGTTATTCAGGCAATCTAAGGCCAACCTAACGGCGCCGAATTTACTATTTTTCGCATTGTAACTGGCTATGTCGCGTAAAGGGAATGGCGCGTCATAAGATGTTACTTACGCCTTTGAGGTTTAGTTGGCTTTCAAACCGCGAGAGAGGAGAGGGGTTGTTGCAAAGTTGTCAGTTGAACTTCTTTGCGACCGCACGTATTGGAACGATTTCAAGGGCCGCGCCTGTACCGTACTTTACCATAAAAATGTACCATATACCATAAAAACCAAAGATAAAAGATAAACACGAACGAAAAACATACAAATCAAGTATTCTTAAAAAAAATCCGCCTACCAATTTGTCACAAAAAATAGTTTTCGGTGCTGTCCCAGTAATTGCAAGGCGCATGAGCTCATCTAGAGCATAGTGTACGGGTGTTCCACTTTGCACAGTAATATCTCCGCAAATGAGGCAAGTGTCATCTGTCGAGTTTATCATGTCATCAATCTATGGCAAAGTTTGCCTTCATCGAGGTCTAAGTCGTCAACTGTACGCGCGAAAACTTGCTCCAGAAAATTGTGCACAGTTCCCCCCTAAGTACAAGTTTATTTTCACAAAATACTAAAAAAATAAAATTGGAAAAAATAAACATATCTATATGCAATAATCACTATATACTCTATTTAATACAATAGTAAAAAAAGTAAAAAAAGCCAAATTTGAAGTCTACCGCAATGTCATAATGGATCAAACGGAATCGGTATGAAAGATTTCTTTGGAGTGTTGAAAAGTTAAGTTTTTGGATGAGAGCCCAAGACGCTGTGTAATTTTCTGAAACTACCTGAGCACCCGGTGCATAGACATTTACAATTTTCAATTTAAAAGCTTTCTTCTATCTCGAAAAATAAATATGCTATGGCTATTAAGTTTTATTGTTATATCGATCGACAATTTGGCCTCGGAGGCCGATTTCTTTTTCAGCGACACCTATTATATAGCTGTCAAAACTTCCACGTTTTTGTTTCTTACAGCTTTTAATCGGGCGGAAAATAAGCGAGAAAATCCCAGCGGTAGTCCTAAAAGGGGTGCTTCAGTTTCGGGTGTCACATAAAATACGAAGTCGGTCAAATTGGGTGCCTAACAATATGCCGTTGAGAAAGTTAAAACATTGTTATGGCGCCATTTGCGAAAATATTGAAAACAAATTTAAACTTTCCTATTGCAACTTCTTCTGGCCTACATCATGGTATATTTAGATTTTTGGACCAACATTTTGTTTTCGAGATAGATAGAACATCTTCATCTTTTTTTACAAGCTTTTATTTATTAACTTATTTAACTTGCAATGTATGTTTAGGTCAAATATTGCAAGCTGAATTAGAACCATTTCTTGACATTCGATTCAACTGAAATATTGCATACACCTTTAGTTCTGGTGACATAGGCGCAGGGGGGCTCACTATATTTTGAATTTACCGTATCTACAGGGTGCCCCGTTTTAAATGGAAGCACCTCCGCAAAATTTTTGTTTTTCATCAGATTTTAGCCGTTTTCTTTCTACAGATAGGTCACAAAAAACTCTTTTTTACTTTGGGGCAAAATATCAGGTCTTAATCTCAATTTTCAAGGCGTACTATGTTTTTTTTCTAGTAAAAAATGACGAAAACCATTTAGCGAGTTTTTTATTTAAAATCTGACTCCTCAGTGTTATCAGGACACCTTAAAGCCCCCACATACCAAATTGAAACAAAAAATATATAGGGAGTTCTTTTTTGCGGGTTGTCAAAGTTGAGAAAAAAACCCTTAAAAACAGTTGAATTGGTCAACAGGACCACTCAAAGCGTTGACATGTAATGATCCAATAGAAAATAGAAGTGTCTTTCTCTGTGCCATCTCAAAACACTGAATTTTTGGGGTCAAAAATCGAGTATATCCGATCCAGACACTATAAAAAAATGAGTCATTTTACACAGTGACTTCATCGAGAAAGGTCTAATAATTAATTTGTTTTTATCTGTTGGTTGGCATTTTGTAAAGGAATAAATTACTTTTGTGTTTATTAGGTATTATTTTTTCAATAATTCCAGAGCACTGTTAATCCATATAAAGTTTCATAAAATTTCAGCATTTTGAGATGGCCCAGAGAATAATACCCTGTATATTTTTGTATCGAATCTTTGCACACCAACACTTCGAGTAGTCCTGTTGATCATTCAACTGTTTTGAGCTGATTCCACGACACACTTGACTCGCCAGATGCCTTTTAGATTCCTATTTTGCTCATATTTGGAACCCTGCAGAAGAAAACTCCCTGTATATTTTTTGTTCAAATTTGGTGTGTGGGGTTTTGGGGTGTCCTGATTAACGCTGTGGTATCAGATTTTAAATAAAAAAGTCACTAAAGAGTTTTCGTAATTTTTACTAGAAAAAATTCGTAGTAGGTCTTGAAAATTGAGATTAGGGCCTGAAATTTTGCACCAAAGTAAAAAAACTGTTCTTTGCGACCTATCTTCAGAAAAAAAAAACGGCTAAAATCGGATGAAAAATAAAAAATACGGAGGTGCTTCTATTTCAAATGGGCCACCCTGTATATACGAATAGGTATTTGCTAAATAAAGATATTAAAATTTAAAAAATGATTTTATTAAAAAGTTTGCCACGGCTTGTTAAAAATAATAAAAAATTATTATATTGTAGTATATTTCTTCTAAAAAATTTACAAACATAAGAATCACATTCTATCACAGCAGGTATACGCATACCAGTTTTACAAAATAACAACATTAAAGTTTATACGGAGTACGGTGACAGAAATAAGCTGTGAAAGTGCACACGAAGTAATGAGTCAATTCTGCATAGATCTGTGGCATGTGGCTTACAATAAATCTAAAACTCCTTAGTTAAAAAGGTATTTTATTTATACCTTCTACTTACAATAAATATGTAAAAGGTGTACCTACAGTTTCTTCCAATTTGATACACCTCAGAACTATATGAAGGACAAGGAAAACAAATGGTCTCTATTTTTTATTGGTATTCCCAAGGGAGACTAGCTTATGGGCGGTGGTATTTGAATGGGTAATTATTTCATAGCCTGCTATGATTTTTTAAAATAGCTAATTTTCAAGGAACCCTATTAGGCATTTTTTTACGACAAAATGTTATGAAGAAAACTTATTCAGAATGAAAAACTGAGTAGAACTGCAAAATTTCAAAAGTCTAGGCCTACTTTGATTTTTAGCTTTTTCGCCTTCTTCTCCCACTTTGTTCTAAGAATTTTGCGAGTCTACTTAGTTTTTCATTCTGACCAAGTTTTCTTAATAACATTTTGTCGTGAAAAAATCCCTAATGGGGTTTCTTGAAAATTTGCTGTTTTAAAAAATCATAGCAGGCCATCAAATAATTACCCCGTCCAAATACCACTGCCTATGAGCAAAGATCATAATATTCGAGATTATGATCTTTGCTATGAGATACTCTCCCTTGGTACTACCAATAAAAAAATAGAGACCATTTGTTTTCCTTGCCCTTCATATATTTCTGAGGTGTCCAGTACCAAATTGGGACACACAGGGTGTGAAAGTTGAGCAAAATAGGAATTTTAAAGGAATCTGCCAAGTCAAGTGTGCCATGGAATCCCCTCAAAACAGTTGAATGGTCAATAGGACCACTCAAGGTGTTGGTGTGCAAAGGTCCAATACAAAATATACAGAGTGTTCTTATATGTGACATCTCAAAATGCTGAATTTTTATACGGGCCATGGGGTGCTGTGGAATCATTGAAAAAATATTAATAAACACAAAAGTATTGTATTTTTTACAAAATGCCAACTAAAAAATAAAAACAATTTAGATTATAGGACCTTATTCAACAAAGTCACTGTCTAAGATGATACATTTTCCGTGCGTTTCCTGTTGTGACACACCAGCCACCTTAACTGATATGGACTTACTGATTGGCAGAATTCTGTATTTGATCTAGTTCGTTTATAGTGTGTGGAGCGGTTTTGATATACTCGATATTTGACCCGTATAAAGTTCCAAAATTTAGTAATTTGAGATGGCACAGATAAGAACACTATGTATAATTTATATTGGACCTTTGCACACCAATACCTTGAGTGGTCCTATTGACCATTCAACTGTTTTGACGGGATTCCAAGGCACACTTGACTTGGCAGATTCCTTTAAAATTCCTATTTTGCTCAACTTTGACACCCTGCAGAATAGAACTCCCTGTATATTTTTTATTCAAATTTGGTATATAGGGGTTTTGGGGTGTTCTGATTAACGCTGTGGGGTCAGATTTTAAATGAAAAAATCGCTAAAAGGTTTTTGTGAAAATCGGGGGTATAAAAAAATTGCAGCCGGCCCAGGATTTGCATTTTGAAAATGGCAGGAAGGTCAAAAGAAGCCGTTTTTGAAGGCCTTTCAAACAAAAAAAGTTTAGGCGATTGCCTCCAAAAATGAAGATTTTAGGGATTTGTACAATTTTAAAGTTGGACACCCTGTATATTTTCCGATATATATGTCGTTGTTGTTAATTAGCGATTATCATTTGAAATTTTAAACAATTTCCGGGGGTGGGGGGCTAAGCCCCCCCCCCGGAAATTTCTTCAGGGGGTCCCGAGCCCGCGAGCCCCCCTGCTATCGGCGCCTATGTCTGGTGACAATACAATATGCAATGCTGAATATTCCAATACTTTCAAAATGGCCGCCACTCCAAGATGGCGAATTACCTATTGTCTTTACAATCCCCTTAATATGGATATCAAATGAAAGGGCTTGAAGAGTAGAAAATGATAAAGTTACTGACATCACACTAATTTCAATATGGCCGCTGCTCCAAGATGGCGCATTATATTTTTTTTTTCAACCCCCTTAATATGGGTATCAAATAAAAGGGTTTGAAGAGTAGAAAACTATAAAGTTAGTGACATCACACTAAATTCAATATGGCCGCTCCAAGAAGGCGGATTAGATTTTCTTTTCAACTCCCCTAATAATTATGGGTATCAAATGAAAGGGATATAATATCTACTGGGTGTCCCGGGTTTTTTGATCAGGACTTTGACATTTTGTAGAAAAACTCATTATAAAGTGGGTTGCTCATATAAACATAGGCCCTAAAGTTCTTCGTTTCTAAGATACCAGGTCGTTGTAGTTATCTTTTTAAAATTAAATTATGGCAATATCTCCCAAAATAATGACGGAGCTGAACTGAAATTTGGCTCTGCAGTGATTTTCGGGATGGAGAATAAGCTGAAAATGTCAATTTATACGTATCTGACAGAGGGCGCCACTTGCGATATTTTTGGATAGTGTTTTTACTCTTAACTTTTTTGAGGTCTTACAGGTCCATCATTTTAGTGCCTATTTTCATTCTGTAACAAAAAGGTACTCTTGTTTCATATAAAATCAATCGTTTGCATTTAAATTGACAAAAAGTGCCCCAAAAGACCTGTTAATTCCAACATTTCGAAACATAAAATTTTCACCTATCGCTTTCAAATTTCAATTCTTTTTTTTTTTTTGTACTTTACAAGAGTCGTGTCACCTATCCTGGGACGTAGGTATACAGGGTTTCCCAAAATTTTTATCAGGACTTTCACATTTTGTAGAAAAATTCATTATAAGGCGGGTTGCTCATTTAAACATAGGTAATAACGTATGGGTACTTTTCTAAAGAAAATTGGGAAAAAGGCAAATTTGGAAGTGGGCTTAGACTTTTGAAATTTCGCAAACCTACTCAGTTTTTCATTCTAAACAAGTTATTTCCTTAATAAGATTTTGTCGTAAATCCTGTCAAACGGGCACTTTACTAATGTGAAATATTATTTTTTCTGAAATTGCCAAGGCCGTAGCCAGACAGAAACTTCAGGCAGGGCAAACCACTTTCCTGTCAGGGCAAGTACACATTTGAGAAGTGAGGGAAAGGTACCTACAGGACGGTACTTTGTCGGTGGGAAGAGGAGGGGGTGGGCAAAAATTGAACTTAATTTTTGTTATTAAAAAGAGCACAGAAAGATTTTTAGTACCTGAAATAATTATAATAGTTATTTATGTACCAAGGCACTGAAGTTCAACTTTTTATGACTCATGTGGAGTTTAGTTGCTGAGGCCTCTGGCCGAGGCAAATAAACCACATGAGTCATAAAAAGAACTTCAGTGCCGAGGTACATATTATATTTTTCTTGAAATCGGAAAAAAAATGTTTTATTAGGCAAGAAAATAATAATAAGGAATCACCCGTCCACGAACCGACTACGCGCGGCGTTGCTTGACTTTACCGATCGCTCTACCTAGGACAAGTATAATGATGTACGGCACCTTCTGACAGAAAAACCAAACTGCTGCTTCTTGTGCAGCCTACACAACAAATCTATTGATTTTCAAATTTACTAAAATATGTATACTGAAGGATTGCGCTTCTATAGGAAACAATTTCGCAATGTGTACGAAAAGTTAAATGAGCATTTATCGGCCGGGTTTTGAATATTTGGTCACTTTTGACGGGCGATTTCTCCGCGTCTGACGTTTGATGTTTACATCTCGCCAAGGCCTACTTATTGAAAAAATCGTACAATAATGGGCTACATTATTGTACGATTTCTGTGCTTTTAATGACGATTTTGGGACATTTTAATGCCGATTTCAAGAAAAATAATAAATGATGTTTAGTGGCATATCAGGTAAAGGATATCAATTGAAAAAAATGCACTCGGGTTCGGGGTTCGGGAGTCCCGGGTTCAAGTCCCGGCTGGAGTGCATTTTTTTCAATTGATATCTCTTACCTGATATGCCACTAAACATCATTTATTATTAAAAAGAGCGCTGCAGGCGAAAATTTGTGAAATTTTCAAGGTCAAATATAATATGAACATAAAGTTTTACGTCAATGCTATTGTTTTGCTAATTATGCGGGCCCATAATCATTTTTGCAGGAAGCAAGAATACTCTATTTTCTTTCATAGAGGAGACAAAAGTGGTAACAAAGTTCTATTTTATTGTTGATTTTTAACAGACAAAAATTCAGTAATTACCACTGAACACCCTTTCATGATATGGAAGTAAAAATAAAAGTTAGTGCTTATCACAGTGCCCTATAAATTATCATTCTGAGAACTTTATTCGAAAGAAAAAATGCTTTTTTGGTGAGTTAACTTTGCGTAAAAACACACTTGAGATCCATCGCCTACTTTCCGAGTTACTTTTCAAAAACCCGAAAATTGCCGAAACTTCTTCGGCACGTAACTTTCTTGTTTCAAGATTTACCCAAAAAATAATAAATGATGTTTAGTGGCATATCAGGTAAAGGATATCAATTGAAAAAAATGCACTCGGGTTCGGGGTTCGGGAGTCCCGGGTTCAAGTCCCGGCTGGAGTGCATTTTTTTCAATTGATATCTCTTACCTGATATGCCACTAAACATCATTTATTATTAAAAAGAGCGCTGCAGGCGAAAATTTGTGAAATTTTCAAGGTCAAATATAATATGAACATAAAGTTTTACGTCAATGCTATTGTTTTGCTAATTATGCGGGCCCATAATCATTTTTGCAGGAAGCAAGAATACTCTATTTTCTTTCATAGAGGAGACAAAAGTGGTAACAAAGTTCTATTTTATTGTTGATTTTTAACAGACAAAAATTCAGTAATTACCACTGAACACCCTTTCATGATATGGAAGTAAAAATAAAAGTTAGTGCTTATCACAGTGCCCTATAAATTATCATTCTGAGAACTTTATTCGAAAGAAAAAATGCTTTTTTGGTGAGTTAACTTTGCGTAAAAACACACTTGAGATCCATCGCCTACTTTCCGAGTTACTTTTCAAAAACCCGAAAATTGCCGAAACTTCTTCGGCACGTAACTTTCTTGTTTCAAGATTTACCCAAAAAATTTCTGAACGAAATTTGTGGGCAAAACTGATTTGCCTGGTTTATCAAAATTTGGAAAAATACCATAGTTTGTTGTGCCTTGTGCGCCCTTAAATTTATTCAACTGGAATATTTTAAAATTTTTGAATTGTGCTTGTTAGTAACTTTCTGCTATTATTATTTGTTACATTTATTTTTAATATTCCAGTTGAACTAATTTAAGGGTACAAAAGGCAACCTAACATACTCAATTGTTTTTCTAGCTAAATTTCGGAAAATGATTAGAAAAATTCCATGTTTTTTTACATATTTGACCTGTTGATTTTAGACAACAAAAGGTAGAGAGAATCTTTTCCCATAAAAGTTGTTGAGAATTGAGAATAATAAGGACTTTCAATACTTAGGGAAAAAATGGTACGTTTCTAGGAAAAAAAAACAAAGATGACGTCATATAAAAAAAATTACTTTTAGTTTTCGTGTTCTCGCAGTAGGCCTGGGGCGTCGAGTTTGGATCACCCTGTACATAGGCATTTTGGTGACCGAAACGAAAAAAAAATTATGTGTGATATATTGTTGTACTCAAATTCATTTCGAAATGTACGATAAAAATACAGGTCCGTATTTTAAAAAATTAAGATTATCCATCTATCTCAAAAATGAAATGCCGGCTGGAAAATATAAAAACCTCTTAATATGGCCCACAAGAATTTGCCAGGGGAAAGTTTAATTTGGTTTCAATATGTTTGCAAATGGCACCAGAAGAAAGTAAAGACTAATTCTCAAAAATTAGTTTTTCTTATATATCTCAGCAACCCATGAAAATATTTGAACTTTCTCATCGGCATATTTAGGCGCCTAAAGCCGCAAATTTGACCGACCTTGTATCTGTTAAGGCATGAAGTTGGCCATGCTCGTGTATATTATTAAATTACTTCATAATATAAAAGTATAAAAATTTTCAGTTAGCTACACACTTTGAAAAATAAACAAATTCTATTGCATTATGAAATTTTATACTCAGCAAGCTTCAAGCCAGGTTTCTAGACTCATGGGGCAAATTAATTGTCTTCCTACGCTCGGTGGAGCAGGGGAAAACTGAAATAGTTGTATTTTAGTTTTGCGTTGGCCATCTATGTTCTCAGTTCATATTGGCTTTCTCTCTTCTAGTTTAAAAATCTTTATTTTCACGATAGTAACATCAAATTTAGATGAGGTTTATCTTAAAGTTAAGTGGCACGCAGCCAAGTGACATATTTATCAAAAATGGATTAATTACTTTTTTAAATATTGTTAGGGATGTAGGTTACCAAGACGACGATAAGCATTACTAGCAAGACTAATATCGTTGACTGATATATTATTAAAGACTGCTCACGGCTGTCACGTCTGACACATTTTTTTGCTCAGCATGCGCTTTCCGGAGATAAAATACAATGCAGAATACATTGTTAGCCATCAGAGCCATCTGTTTTCCAGGACATAAAGCTATAGCCGTGAGAAGTCTTTATAAATAGGCCAGTCAACGCTAATATGTCTGTGCAGTGTGCACATCAGTAACGAAGGCGTAATAATAGGCCAGTGAAAAGAGAATTTTACCTAGAAAAAAATATTACCTACATTTTTGTTTTACCGTATCAAAGTTATAAGTAAATACGTTGGTAGAAACCAAAAATTATACATTTTGAAAAAACGGAACCTTGAATTACCTCAAAAAACACCTATTTTTCGTTGGAAATTTCGAGCAAAAATGTTAACTGGATTTTTTAGACTCTTTAGGTAAAAAAACTTCCCTTGCTAACATATATTAAGAAATTAAACATTTTAAGAATATGGAAGTAACTTAGATCGACAAAAAGGGATAAAAATCGGATAATTTTGTATTTCGGCAAAAGCAAAAATATTAACTACATTTTTATTGCAGATGATCATTCCCTTTTACAAATAGAATGTAACTTATACAAAATTAAACATTTATCTGAGCCGCATGTACGTCAGCTGTCACTTCTCATTGGTATAGACTAGGCAAAAATATTAACTGTTTTTTTTTTGTTTAATTTTTTACAATATAACTATATTGAATCATATATAGCGAAATTAAACATTTATTTACGGCGCATATAGGTTAACTGTCACTTGTCATTTCTTTAGGAAAGCAAAAATATTAACTGTTTTTTTGTTTAACTTTTTACAATATAACTATATTAAATCACATATAGCGAAATTAAACATTTATTTACGTCGCATGTAGGACCACTGTCATTTGTCATTTCAAAATACTTCCGTTACCAATTTTTGTTTAATTTCAAAAAATTTAACAAGACTTAGTATCCACTTACAAAGTTTAACAAAAATCAGCCAGTTAATAATTTTGCTCTCAAAGACAGCTTCAAATTTCTTTAAAATGCGATTTCCGGCGATACAATATGTTTAATTTCAGAACAAACTGTTAATACTTGATTTTTAAGGTAATTATAAATAATAAAAACGCAGTTAATATTTTTGCCCAACAAAATATTACGCAAAATGTCATTTTTACATCATTCGTATACTTGCGCAAACGTAATCTGTTTAATTTATCAATCTCAACTTTATATACCTACCTTACTTACTAATAAATGCAGCTTAAAATTCGCAGTTAATATTTATGCCGTCTTTATTACAAGAAAAATGTGTTTTTCAAAAAAACGCCCACACGCCCCCACGCCCACATTTTGTATAAAAAACAATTCCGGCGTTCATTTTTAAGGTAATTATAAATAATAAAAACGCAGTTAATATTTTTGCCCAACAAAATATTACGCAAAATGTCATTTTTACATCATGCGTATACTTGCGCAAACGTAATCTGTTTAATTTATCAATCTCAACTTTATATACCTACCTTACTTACTAATAAATGCAGCTTAAAATTCGCAGTTAATATTTATGCCGTCTTTATTACAACAAGAAAAATGTGTTTTTCAAAAAAACGCCCACACGCCCCCACGCCCACATTTTGTATAAAAAACAATTCCGGCGTTCATTTATTACTAATATTTTGTGATGGCATTATAAAAATGCGGTTATGAATTTTGCCTAGGTTTCGTTATTTTTTTACCGTAATTTTCCTGGCCTATAATATGTCCAATATTTTTAGTCTTGCAAGTAATGCATCGCGATTATCGTCGTTTTGATAAGTTGCTCAGGCGAAG
Source organism: Pseudeuparius sepicola (assembly GCA_963920635.1). Classification (NCBI taxonomy): domain Eukaryota; kingdom Metazoa; phylum Arthropoda; class Insecta; order Coleoptera; family Anthribidae; genus Pseudeuparius; species Pseudeuparius sepicola. The sequence goes on from OY987299.1 coordinate 90,906,346, forward strand.
CCACAGCTTGTGAGGTTTTAAATCAGCTCCACGTGCACTATGTAGTGCACAGCAGCTTGAAATCCAATCGGCGCCGTACCCACCTGAAGGCGTCAGCGGCATCGGCACGTCGTCGCGGTTGTTGTTATCCCTGGCTATCGAGGAGGTGGTGGTGACTGGGACCGGCACCCGGTGCAGGTCGGCGGCCTTGGAGCGCGCCTGCAGCGGCGCGTTGTTGTTGCCGGCGGCGGAGCCGGCCTCGGCGCCCACCTGCAGGGCGGGCGCGCCGGCAGCCGGCATCGGCGACGTCGCAGGCGGCCGGGCGGACACCTGCTGACGCGGCGACGGTTTCACCTCCAGCGGTGGAAGCTGCAACAACCGGGAGAGCTACAGTGTGGATTTTCTTCTATTTTTAGGACTAAATTTCTTCATTTAGTTCTTCTGATATTTTCGCGGGGAAAATCAAAAGTGCCGGAACTCGTATCCACACATTTTTCGAAAAGGCTATCTGGCCTATTAAAATCGCGAGAATAATTGGTATTGTTTAAAACAATTTTTTAGGTAAACATCGGCACATAAAAAATTTCATGTGTTTAAAACATGCTTTTTAATCAAATAAAAAAAAACATAATAACGCGATAAAATAAACATTGGAATAAACTATTAACTAATAAAAAAATAATTTCTTTCAAAAAGACTGGATCATATTGAATCGACCGAGTAAAAACTTGTTGCTTATTGACATCAATTCGGCCCTAGCCACAAATTGCAACGAAGACAAAATAATAGTAACTGCCCTCTTCTCCAACACAAGCATTCAGTTGCTTCTGGGGTAGTCCTAGTTTGGGAAATTGTGAGGGTGAGAAATATTATTATTATATCGACTTAGCCAAAAGGCATTCGCACTCCCTCTACGGGGAACATTCACTCAGATCCAGGGTATCCCGGATACCACAAGGATATGGCTCGGACGAGACCCTTGCCTTGTTATCGGGCCTTAGGTGACATTGATATTGTTGGACGTTCCTGCATTCCCCATGAATTTCCTGACGGTTCGGGCTGTCGCAAGTAGTACCGCTTTCTGCATGGACCTGTAAAGATTATCAGTTAGACCCAGCTCTTTGATGTTTCTCAGCAAACTTTTTGGTATAAGGCCATTTGTTGACACGATGATTGGAACCGTCTGAACGTTCTCAATTTCCCATTGTCTTTTAATTCGTTCTTCTAAGTATCTGTATTTCGCGATCTTCTCGGCCTGCTTCAAACGCAGGTTGTTGTTGTTTGGGATGGCCACATCAATCAGAGTTGTCTTCCTAGAAATTTTATCAACTATTATAAGGTCCGGCCTGTTATGAGCAACTCGTTGATCTATCAGAACAGTACGATCCCAGTACATCTTGTAGTTGATCTTTTCAAGAACAGGCTCCGGTGTCTAGCTATAATATGGGACCCTTTTTGCCTGCACAAGCAGCAGTTTTTCCGCCAGTTCCTGGTGCAAGATCTTGGAAACCGAATCGTGTCTTTCCTTATATTCCGTTGATGCGAACATCTGACATCCTCATGTTATGTGCTGGATTGTTTCTGAAGTTTGGCTCCCGTATCTGCATCTGTCATCCACTACCGATGCATCTCCTAAAATGAATTTTAGGTAGTTGCGAGTTGGTATAAGCTGATCTTGTATGGCCAGTAAGAAGCCTTCCGTCTCGGGGAACATTCGTCCCGAGGTCAGCCAATAGTTCGACGCTAACTTGTCGACATGTTCCTGGTTAACTTCATTAGGATGACTCCCGAGCAGAGGCTTCTCCATCCACATCTGTGGTTTACCATTGTCGGTTCGGTGGTGATTTTGATGCTCGTGTTCCCTCAGACGTAGCGGTGTTAAGTCGTCTGCTCCGCATATAGCCTTATGTAGTGTGGAGCTGTTGGCCTGCCTGTGGAAATAATTACGCAGATTTAATATTTGTTGGTCCAATAATTGATTGCTGAGGTCTGCCAATCCTCTTCCTCCTAGTTGAAGTGGCACTTGTTCTTTCTACGGCGCTACGGGGATGATGTTTATGATCTTTTGTCAGTAGTGTCCTAACTTTTCGCTGCAGGTTGTTGATGTCCGTGTTGGTCAAATTCACTATTCCGAACGAATAACTTAGTACAGAGCACGCATACGTGTTTAGGGCCTTAAACGAATTCCTGCTGTTAACATCGGTTCGCACTACTTGTCTTACTCTCTTGACGAATTCATTCGTTAAATCTATCTTCATTGTTCGATGGTCCTTTTAGTTTGTTTCATCCCGAGATACGTGTATGTATCTCCCATGCTCATTGCTTCGATCTCCTGGCCGTCCTGCATCTCGTGTGCGCCTTGTTCGATTCGTCCCCCGACGATGTTAAGGGAGCGGCACTTGTCCAGTCCAAACTGAATTCCAATGTCCCTGAAGAACTCCTCTACAATTTTAAGCATTTGCGTTGGTTGGTTTTTGGTTGCGGCCATCAGTTTTAAATCAAACATTTATAGCAGGTGATTCAACTTGATCGCTTCTGCGTTTTTTTTTTATAGCGAAGCCGTATTTCATAGAGTTCAACCGATGTGATAGGGGGTTCATCGCCATGCAGAACCACAGTGGGCTGAGTGAATCTCCTTGAAAAATCCCTCTTGGGATGTTGATTGTGTCGGTGTCGATGTTACTGCTTGCGGTTCTGAGTTGTATCTTAGTGTGCCAGGTTGTCATAACGTGTTCTATAGAGGAAACTGTATGATGATCTATTTTATACAGCTTTTTGTAGTCGACATAAGCCATGTAGAGGTTTCGTTGCTTGGAATGAGCCTCGTTGCAGATGACAGAGTCAATGATGAGTTGCTTTTTGCATCCCATTGCGCCCTTTGCGCAGCCCTTCTGCTGCATTGCCATGATGTTGTTCCGCTCGCAGTGAGCATATATTCGCTGCGTAAGGCAAGACGTAATTATTTTGTACAGCGTAGGCAGGCAGGTTATTGGGCGGTACTTGGCAGGGTTATTCTGTATTCCGCTGGTCTTTTGGTAACAGGTACGTTGCACCCTGCGTAAGAAACAATGGCATTTTCAGAGGATCGAGCAAGTTAGTTAGTTGTTCATGCGTGCACCACAATTTCTTAATCCAATAATTTTGAAGATGATCTGGACCTGGTGCCTTCCAGTTGTGGGAATCCTTGATGATATTGGAAACCTCATTGGTTGTGAATTGATCATGTTGCATCTGGCTATAGTTACGGCCTATCTCGCGTTCTTCACTTATCCAGCTTGCACTGACATTGCATGGATCTAGTGTGGCAAGTTGATTTCTCCAGAAACCGTCAACCTGTTCTCTGCTAGGGTAACTCGTATTTGTGGCATCGGCGCTAGAATTCAAAGTTACATAGAAACTTGTTTCTGATCGTTTAAAGAGTTTGTTGTCTCGTTTCCTGTCGTTACTAGCCTTGTATTTCCTAAGACGCTCTGCGAAAACAGAAAGTTTTTGTTTTAATGTATCAAGACATTGTTGACCAGTGATGTTCGCGAAGTCATGCTGAGAATGCATTTGGGTGCGGCTCATTATTGCATACACCGCCCTCTGGATCTTTCTAGTTCTAACTCCTCTGATATATTCCGTCACTTGCCCTATGTCTTTTCGGAGACTCTCGATCTTCCGATTTAGTCGCATCTCCCATCGAGACATTCGTGGTTCTGGTCTTGCACGATTCAACTCTTGGGCCGTTCGGATCTTTGCTCCCATTACAGTGATGGTTGCCGTTGCGGCGCAGTAGATTAACATGTGCATATTATGTTCTAATGTCGGTGCCACTGAAACATAGTTAAATAAAATTCTGGTGTTCATAAGATCGAGCAAGATTGTGAGCCTCTTGGAAGAGTTCAATCTGGGTAGCGGTTGTCTGCTCAGAGGGTCTGTGCCTTCGTCACGTAATACTGCCTTTCTCATCTGTGGGTCTAAGCTTTCCAAGTGTTATCCGATTCCCGATTCTCAGTTGGTTGTTCTGCCGTTTCGGTTTCTATAGTCTATCCAAGATACAGCGGCAGTAGATATAAACAAAGTCACATGACCGCCTTGCGATCGATTACCAGGGTCGGACTAATATGAGATTCCAAGTGGCATGTAATTCTCAACTAATTCTTTTAGAAGTTCTAAAATGTGTGTTTCTGCCTTTCGTGGATCTTTATACATTTCCTTAAATTAAGTAGCAAAATAAATTTAAACAATATCTGCTCGCGATCCGATCTAAAATATGCAGAAAACTCGACTGAGGGACGAGCCGGCCCTGCATTCTGCTCGCCGCGTAAACACTTGACATTTTATGACGGCCAGACCAATAAGAGAATAGGTCACGTGGTGGCCAATGTTTTGATCCACTGCCGCTGTATTTTGGATAGACTTTAGTTGTGGTCCAGGCTCTTGAATTTCCCCGTTGTTGTTGTCTATGGCTATGTGTTCCCCATGGATCTCTAGCTCAACTTCTCGATTTATAGTATTAAGTCGGGTTCCTGGGATTCGGTTATTTCTTAGAATAGTTAGATACTGATCTGACACTCTTTGTTGAGACCTTTGTATGTGTGGAAACTCTCTGCAGAACTTGGCATGCAGCCGATCATCTCTTGTCCTAAGTTTGTCACCCTGTAAAAATACGCATAATCGATGCATTCATGGACACAGTCCATTTCATGCGCCATCGTTGTATTCCCGCCTAAGTGAATAGCGCTGAAGTTCCCGCGCAGCACCTTCGGTGGGTGGAACCCTGGTTCTTGTTTGACTCCCCTGTTGTAGATGTTCGTGTTGGTGGGCTGTAGCTGTTTTTGCGACAGGGGCCCGCCTCATCAGCGCCCTGTCTCCGGCGTCCCGCTCGCTGTCGTACCCAGCGCCGGCTCCAGACATGCTCTGGCGATCCCCAGGCAGCGGCCCTATGACACATATCCTATTATTTTCCATTCCATGGGTTTCTCCCGTAACGTGGGAGTGACGGCCCTCGGTCGCCTTTTACGACTCGCGGAGCCACGGTAGGAGTATTCTAACCCGCTACCCACACGGGCCAACTAGGATAACGGGATCGTTACACCCGAGGATCTGCCCCTCTCACCGGACAAACCCCTCCTTGCGTTAACTGGGAAACACGGGATCATTACACCCGAGGATCCGCCCCTCTCACAGGCTAGACCCATCCCTGTGTAACCGGGATTGTCACACCCGAGGATCAGCACCTGTCACTGGCTAGACCCCTCACTGCGCGGCTGGAGATTGTCACAACTGTAGGTCTGCCCCTGCCACAGGCCAAGCCTCTCTCATAAGCGGTCACAGTTCGAGTAGTGTTTCCAGCCATGTCATGACATGTCATCAGAATTTCTTATGCCTTTGTCTCGCTAACTTCTATCTTGAACCGCTGTTCACGCATGACATCCAGTCCTAATATGACATCCTCAATTATTTCAGCCACAAGGACTCTGCGCTATAACTTATTAGGTCCTATGGTTATAAAGGCATATTGTTCTCCTTTAACTGGAATTTATTCACCATTTGCCAATTCCTCAATGTAAATAGTTTAGTGGTGGTGATTCGAGTGGTGTCTAGAACCAGTGTCCACCAAAATGTCACATTCCCGGCCGCAGATCTTTCCTGCTACTACCAAGCTGTCTCCTAAATTCGGCAGCCGGTTAACTTTTATCCTAATAGGTGGCGCTTGGCAGCACCCAGTCAGGTTTTGCCCCTCAATGCTGGCTACTCGGACTATCAACAGGATTGGGGCACTGGGGCTTCAAATGCCCCTCAACTCAGCAGTTCTAACAAAGCAATGGTGTATTTCTTAGGCCGTCGCATATGAAAGGATGCTTTGGATATCCCGTACCATTTGTTCTACGTTGGCATTTCTGGTACTGCCTATGTTTTGTGGTCGCACCTGCCATAACCTTACTTGTCTACGTGCTGCCTTGGTAGCGGCTTCAAATTCCGAAGCGTGTGCCAAGGCCTCTGAGATATTTTTGTGGCAGGCTAGCCGAAGTGCTTGGCTAGTCTCACTATCACGCATGCCATCTATGAAGCCGCTTACTGAAATTTGTTCCCTTAATTCGAATGGGGTCAATGGATAAGCCAAATTTACCAGGAAGGCAATGTCAGCTTCAAATTGTTGCAGGGTCTCATCGATGCATAATCGTCTACCTTTCATTTGCGCCTGGTACACCTGTTGCAAATGGGCTTCCCCATATCGCATTTCTAGGGCTCTAACCGAGGAACTATAATCATGCTGAGCGTTGGCCGGTATCGTTCAACACTTCGATGGCCTCACCTGATAGACATAACTCAAAATCCCGGGCTTTCTATTCTCATGTCCAGTTTACTTTTGCAGCAGTCTTAAACTTGTTAAGGCACTTACCATGCCACTTTCCCATCCAAATTATTGGGAAGCTTTATTTTCATAGATGACGTGGTCATGCCTGCTTCTAATTTTGATACTCTCTGTAGCGACAGCTGATTCATCCACGCCTCCAGCTGTTCCATTCTTAATTCAATATTGTTAAATCTCGTTTTTATTTTGTCCAATTCAGTTTGTATCTCCATCTTAATTTCTGTCTTCATTGGGGTTATTTCTTCTTCAACAACCTCTTCAAAGTTGGTAATTTTCTTCTGTAATTCCATTTGAATCTCTTTTAGTTTCATGTTGGTTTCATCTCGTCCAGTTTTAATCTCTACTTTAAGGTTGCTCGTCAGTTTTCTTGCTTAAAGTTTCTTTCATCTTCGTTTTTTAAAATTCGTTCTTCATTTCGTCTTAGTTCGTCTTTAATTCATTCTTCATTTCTTCTTGAAGATTATTCATTAAATCTTCTTGTTTCTCCTCTCTTTCTTTATGTTATGTTTCTTGTCTATTAAATGGATGAAATTTTCATCAATTTTTTTCATAAATATTTCCATCAAATTTTCCATTTCCATTGCGGTTTATTTTCTGGTTGTGATCCTCTTCAAATCCCGCTTCTGAAACCAAATGTACCGGATTTCAACAATATCACTTCCATCGCGTTGCCTTGGTTGCTACCTACCTTTATTGTTTAGCTTTTGCAAATAAACTTGTCCAGATACTGTCACTGACCAAGAATATTCTTTCAGGTCCAAAATTTATACAGAATCGCTTTCTAACCTTTTACTTACTTCTAAGCCCAATTCCCATGTCTTATATACTCTCAAATTAAGGAATGGAGATTACTCTACAATATTCTTGGTCAATGATAGATGTATACAAATCATAAAGTCCTAGCAAATTTCTAGAAAACCTATGGAAGGTCTACAGGGAAAACAATGAAAAAGTAAAGAAAATGGGGTCCTGAGGGCCTCAGGCCAACAAAGCTGTTTAACGGAAGAAGCCTCCAAGCAAATCTTAAAGACTGTAGATAAGTAGAATACCGAAACCTAAAATTTATCTCTTAAATCTTTGAGTAGGTTAGAAAACAGAGCAAACGTGTTCATTCAAACTGTAGAGGCATTTTTCGTTACAATATTTTTACACGTGGGGGGCGACTTTGTGGCCGCTCCTATTTATAATATGTAGGTGTGCGAGGAACACTCTGCACACCAGCCACGAGTCTGTGCATACGATTTTGTTAATTCCCATCATAATTTCAAGTTATCAGAAACAAATCTACCTATAAAAACTCTGCTAATATGACAAATAAATGCGAAATACTGACCGCAAAGACAGCTCTTTAGAGTAAGAAGAACGTAAGTCGTAATAAAGCAGTATATTTAAAATATGGGACATTCTAAACGTCGGAAACTTACATAGGTATCTATAACCTATAATAAGTCGCCATTTTTCTCGTCTATTTCCACTCCATCCAGATCGAAAAGAACAATGAAATTATAACGTCATGTTCGGGTCTCTAACATAGTGCTCGTCCAGGTTTGCAGTATTTCTTCACATACAGCGGTCAGAAAGAAGAAAAAATAGGGATTGTCAAAAACCACTGCCTACTGTATTCTTTCGCCGGTCGTAAAAAATTACTTGTTTACGGACAGCCCAGTAAATGTGTGATAATGTGAAAAGGAAATGAAAGTAATATTAAATATCGGCGACAGATGGCGGTAAAATTTAAGGTTGTCATTAGTGTGTTTATTTTTTGCAAAATCTGTTCTAGTATTAGTTCTATTTATATAATATTCTTATAATCCCTCACATTAACGAACTATTGTATCCATAAATAAACAAAATTACTTACGAAAACTTACCTACAGTTTAGGGATGATTTATTATTATAAAAACTATCCAGTTTTTATAGAACTAACTAGGTATAGTTTAAAATAAATTTCATCAATTTAATGATCCATTCCAAACGACGAACATTACATCTATTTTGGAATTTATATAGAGAGCACTTTCGATCTCTTAGGAATTTATATCCCAGTTTATAGTGCTGTTAAATTTAACATCTGCAATTATCGCATCCCAGGACTAAAAAAGTGGTTACCATCTGGATTTTAGTGTGAGATTTGTGGAAACAGCAGTGACATGAAATGGGTAGGTACTTGGCATCTGACGTTTGAATAAATATGAACTATACCTAAACTTGGAATTAAGCCAACATAACACTTGAACCCTGAAATTCTTTCTTAAGATTAATGGAAGCCATATCTATAAAAAAGTAATTGCCTTTATGAATGTTTTCAGATGTGAATTTTTCAGGCAGTAGACTGTGACAGCTGATTCTCCTTATCAGGTTCATCAAGGCCAACATGATCCTCCTCGAACATCTCAATCCGAAATAATAGATATTGCATATTGTAAGTGCATTTGGAATAAATTTAAATTTACTCGACTGGAACCTACAATTGTTTACACTAGACAGAAGGGTGTTATTTCACAATTTCTGTTTCCTTAAAATGTATACTTACATCTGAACTGAGGAATGCACTTCTCGATAGACCGTTTCTGCAAGAAATGCTCAAATGTTTACTGGATGCGGAGTTATGAGATCCATATGAGCCATAATCTGACGTCGAAAGAGAGTCTTTGTGATGAGATGGCTAGAAAAGAAAAAAAACACTGTAAATTATATTATAATAATAATTCTACATCGAAAAAATCCCATTTTGTGATGAAAAGTGTAACCTGCTGGACTAGTGTTGATAGTAAAACATTATATTTCAAATTTTGTGCCAAGTTCTAGATAATATCTGCAAATAGGGCCGCGGTGGCGATGTTCGTAGCGTAGCCAAACTATTTAGGCTTCATGTTTTTCTGCCTTCGATCGGCCTTGGTTCGAATCGAGGTCGAAGCAGATGCATGCACGCCTTTTATAAAAAAAAAACACTTCGGATGGCCAAGAGCGCTGGACAAATTGTGGAGTTACGTTATTGCTCCTGAATAGCTTTATCAGTGTGATTTACTAATTGTCCTACACTCACTGGGATTATTATATTATTATTATAATCCACAGCAGTAAAAACATAATCTGCTGGGAAACTATGAGCCCCAAATTACATAATACCCTGCATCATACAGGAACATTTTTTGTTTTCGGAACTATTTAAAATTTGAATGCCATCAGTTTGTGCTTGTATAGACATAAAAATGACGCATATAAAAGTGGTCCTAGACATTTTTTATATCCGCACACCAATTGTGTAAGATATTTCCATACCAATCTAGAGAAAATTCTAAACACTTTTTGTTATACACATTTTTGTGTAGCTCTTAAAATAAAGTGGTGGGAGACCATCAAACTTCGCTTTTTTTAAATGGCAATAACTCTGGTTAGGATCAACGGAATATAACCAACTTAGTGCATTGATAAAGCTGTCTTCGTGTTTTTTAATAGATATTCGCCAGAGGGCACTGTTTGTTAACCCAAAAAATATGACCTAATTTCTTGAAAATTTCAAATGACACGGTATTATTAGTTCTTTTGCATAGTTAAATAAAAAAATCAGTAAAAGCCGCAACCTATTAGCGAAAGAAATATAATTAGAGAATCCTGTGTTTTTTCTTCGTTGGCATGTACAGGGTGTTCACGAAATATTGGAGACCCCCCCTTAACTTTCTTATTTTTGACCAGAGGAAAAAGTGTTTTATATGAAAGTTGTAGAAAATTTTCTCAACTTTCCAACGCTGTTTTCAGAAAGAGAATGGTCAGGTCTCTATCTTGAAAACGCGACGTTCGATTTTCTTTCTGAAAACAGCATTGGAAAGTTGAGAAAATTTTCTAAAACTTTCATATAAAACACTTTTTCCTCTGGTCAAAAATAAGAAAGTCCAAAATTTCGTGAACAACCTGTACATTTACATAATAAACCAGTATCAAAAAGTCGAATAAATCGCTCCTGAGTTGGACCCAACCGAAGCTGTCATTATTATTATTCGAAACAGAAAACACCTTCAAAATAAATCGTGTTACAAGAAATTAATAAAGAAATATCGTATTCGTGAAATATTCTCAACAAAAACCACACGTGCAGGAATTTTTTCTGGATAAATTTATTTAAGCGCTATTTTGCCCTTAAGCAAGATCTCACTTACAAATTTATTTTCAGATAAAATCAAGAGAAAATAAAGAAAATAATTTTTATACTTTCGATCTTTCCAGGTAAAATAGCGCTTTCGAAAAATGTATTCATAAAATTTCCGGAATTTGTGATTTTACGCCAGATAGTTTACTTCATATATTCAACCAATCAAAATGCTTATTTGCATAGTTGTACCCGGTAAGATCTTTCTATAACTCGGTAATAAGACAGCATGTAGCCTTTTTATACGATAACAAAACATATTTCAGAAGGAATATCATCCAAAATATTTTCTTGCGGAAATATGAACACTTACATAAAATAGTGACTTATATATTGTTTTTTGCATTTATAGCCCGAAAAATAAGCAATAATATAGCTTTATGAAACGCCATTATTTATTACCAGAACAGATACCTAATTCTTTTATTAAATTTTTGATCCCAGGGGAGACAAAAAGTCCATCATATTCGATATTTGAAAACTGATATAATATTTCGATTCTGACAGTTTTTGGAAAACAATTCTGATGTTAAACCTTTTTTGTTTTGTATCTTCACGAATAACAAAGTACGGCAGTTTAAAAAATTGAAATTTATTGGTGACAAAAGGATAGTCTGCAGTACTTATCTGCGATAAAAATTCTTCAAGATACTTTGAGTGAGCCACTGTATATCCTGACAATTTGTAAAAAAAGTACAATATCTTGTCAAAGCAGTCGCTATCCTTTCCAAAAACAGCAATTTTTATTATGAGTGTGATTTTCGGCAGGCCTTCGATCATAAAAAGTCTTGTCACAATCACAAAAATCCGCTCAATCAGAGTTAGATTAGGAATCTTTATATTAGACTATTTTAATGGTTGCCTATTTAATTAGTACATGTACACCTATCTTTACAGTGTTCATAATATCACAATCAATAGATATTAAACCTGTACATTTACATAATAAACCAGTATCAAAAAGTCGAATAAATCGCTCCTGAGTTGGACCCAACCGAAGCTGTCATTATTATTATTCGAAACAGAAAACACCTTCAAAATAAATCGTGTTACAAGAAATTAATAAAGAAATATCGTAGTCGTGAAATATTCTCAACAAAAACCACACGTGCAGGAATTTTTTCTGGATAAATTTATTTAAGCGCTATTTTGCCCTTAAGCAAGATCTCACTTACAAATTTATTTTCAGATAAAATCAAGAGAAAATAATGAAAATAATTTTTATACTTTCGATCTTTCCAGGTAAAATAGCGCTTTCGAAAAATGTATTCATAAAATTTCCGGAATTTGTGATTTTACGCCAGATAGTTTACTTCATATATTCAACCAATCAAAATGCTTATTTGCATAGTTGTACCCGGTAAGATCTTTCTATAACTCGGTAATAAGACAGCATGTAGCCTTTTTATACGATAACAAAACATATTTCAGAAGGAATATCATCCAAAATATTTTCTTGCGGAAATATGAACACTTACATAAAATAGTGACTTATATATTGTTTTTTGCATTTATAGCCCGAAAAATAAGCAATAATATAGCTTTATGAAACGCCATTATTTATTACCAGAACAGATACCTAATTCTTTTATTAAATTTTGATCCCAGGGGAGACAAAAAGTCCATCATATTCGATATTTGAAAACTGATATAATATTTCGATTCTGACAGTTTTTGGAAAACAATTCTGATGTTAAACCTTTTTTGTTTTGTATCTTCACGAATAACAAAGTACGGCAGTTTAAAAAATTGAAATTTATTGGTGACAAAAGGATAGTCTGCAGTACTTATCTGCGATAAAAATTCTTCAAGATACTTTGAGTGAGCCACTGTATATCCTGACAATTTGTAAAAAAAGTACAATATCTTGTCAAAGCATTCGCTATCCTTTCCAAAAACAGCAATTTTTATTATGAGTGTGATTTTCGGCAGGCCTTCGATCATAAAAAGGCTTGTCACAATCACAAAAATCCGCTCAATCAGAGTTAGATTAGGAATCTTTATATTAGACTATTTTAATGGTTGCCTATTTAATTAGTACATGTACACCTATCTTTACAGTGTTCATAATATCACAATCAATAGATATTAAATAGTATTATTATCAAAACTTTAAACATTCATAATGTGTCAGTTAAGATAAAATGACTACAAAACCATTAAATTCCTTATAGCCGTAGACTAATAATAACTACTTTCGGTTCTCAGATGCGCCACCACACGATAAAGTACGGGACTTAAATTTTATTTAAAATAAAAGGGCGCTGCCGTAGGAAAGAAGAAGGTAGCATTTGCTGACTGCCATAATAAGGTGCGAATGCCCCCTTATTCTTATTTTAAATAAAATTTAAGTCTGAATTTAAATTACCGTACTTCATCGAGTGCTCGCGCATCTGAGAGGCGAAAGTATTGGTCTACGCCTAAGGTTTAGTCAAAACCGCATATGTGCAGTATGCCCCTGGATAATCTGGATATGTGAAATGAATGTTTAAGACTGAACATTTTCAAGTTTAGATTTCAGCTTTTCAGCGTTGTTTGGAAGCTAATTTGTGACATAAAAAACTGATTTTTCAGGATATCTCCCAAGGAGATATCACAAAATGATATTAAGGATAAAAAAGTAGCCAAGAATATTAACAAAAAAGATTTTTAGTACCTGTATTTATAAATAATAAAGGATGTTTTAGTGGCATCAGGTAAAGGATATCAATTGAAAAAAAAAAGCACTCCATAGCCGGGACTCGAACTCGGGACTGATACTGTAGCCGTAGGCACAGCTACGGGAGATACGGGTTCCAAGTTTATGTGGATAGGTAAAGATTCACTCTGTATTATATACAGGGCGTAAAAACTATATTATTTAAATGAAGATTTATTTTTCTCAATTAAAAAATAAGGGCTTTTTGGGTAAAGTATTTGATTTTTTTGACACATTATTGTTTAGTGGAAGTATATATTATTTTCCTAAAATAAGGTATTACTTGGTGCAAACAACAATAATTTGTATTTATAGTATTAGCTTTTGGTTGTTTTGGTCAACCACATTGTTATTTGGTTTAAATTTTACCTTATTTGAATTAAATAATACTGCATACGATTTTATAGCTGTCACTCCAGAGAATGAAAGATAGAGAGAAGGAGAAAATATGGGAAGGCAGAGGGCGCACTCTGGTGTCGGCGTTCAGCGTTGTTCCGTGTCCGTGTAAGTACGCGTCTGTAATCTTCCTAGAGTGCTGGCAATTTTATTATCATTTATAGCCGCCGAGTAGCCGAGTGTCGAGTGTAGTGTGGTGTAGGTACTGCGTGTAAGTACATGCATAAACAATAATAGAAACAAATCTCAAAGAACTAGGTACTTGAAATAAGTATATCAGATAGGCCACCTGTATGATGATGAGGCGCTTTCCTTGGTATGTTTTGTATAGTTTTTTTATACCAAATATTGGTTTTAATTGTTTTTGAATAAATATTTTTATAGCATTACAAAAATTATAAAGTATAATATTTTATTTGAGTGAATACCCTGAATGGGTAATTCAACCCACTACTGTTGTTTGACGCAACTTTCTTAATTTTTTAAATAGAATAAAATGTTTTTTAACATTGCAGATTTGTTCCTTCGAAATATATAATTTATTCAATTCAAATCATTAGTATCTCCATGGGAATAAAAATTAATTTCTTCCAAATAATATTTTATTTGTTTCAAATTAAATGTTGTTTTAAAATAGAAACAAACCAAATGTTTTATTCAAAGTTAGTCTAGGGTTCGCCATATACAAGAATCAAATTTGTTTGAGTTAAATAAATTTTATTTGATTCAAGTATCTCTTTCTATCTGTGTAGGAACGGCCCTGATTATATAGTCCACAGATTTTTCTTTCAGCCCATTCCCAGCCACTTGAAGACGGTTGTGCAATACCCAAGATGTTTTTCTTACCCTGTGGTACGTATTAAGCGTTGTCTTGGATACAATAGGTCCGTTCCTTGTGGTGACTTTCACCAAGTGTTGTCCAGAATTGGAAGACAAAACCTCTTTTTGATGGTGAGAGGCCGGGCTCTGAAACAAACATTTATTTTATTAGAATTTAGAAGTGGGATAAGTAAGTAAATATTTTTAATCAACAACAAAAAGTCTGAAAGTCGAATTGTGTTTTACGGCGGAGTTCCTGAACACTTGAGACAGCTTTAAAAATACGATCGAAACTGAAGGGGAACTAACTAGAAGAACGCTAGAAGTCTGAGAATTAGTTACCAACTTTCTGTTCAGCGCGTACGATAAAATAAATAAGTACATAGAAACCTTAAGAGCGTACTGCTGGTTCTCTGTCTGATTTATGTGAGAAATTTAGCTAGCAGTAAAAACTCTATGATTTATATCAGGGTTCTATAAAGTTTAATACTTTCTACACAGTTCTGTATTCCCGAATGAATAAAACTAACACGAGTTTAGGTTCACTGGGGCTTTACTTTAATCGATGGTAAAGCATTGGAACGTCAAACGATTTAAAAATAAAAAATATGTCTATTTAAGATGCGTGGTTTATCAAATACATGAAAATCAATATCTCTTAGTTTGTTGTGATTTTGATCACCTTTTTACAATTTTTATCTTCGGTAGAACAATTTCGTTCAGAATTTATTGTTCCAAAATAGAGGCAGCATATTTCCTTTCTAGTGAATTAATTTTAGGGAAAATTGTAAGGCAGGTATAATATATAAGGTTTGTAACTAATCCACATCTCTTGAAGTATGAAAATCTTGTTTTCAAAGTTTAATGAATGTAACTATAATTCTAAAATTGCAAATATGGATCATGTGTGATGTTGAATATTTCGACACATGATTTTCAATGCACCTACACCTTGTCAGCTTTCGGCTTTCGAAACGGGTGTTGCTGGCAACCGACAAGTTCACGAAATACAATCGAGGGACACACATACACGAGCACGTGTCGTATAATTATGACATGGGTCAGTTTGCAACTATAATCCGACATTTCAGGTGAAGTCAAACAAGAGATATTTTGCCACCTCGTTGGGTAAACGAAATGGACGACGAATATAGGCCCAGCGCAGCGGTCCGTTACCGGAAGAGATAGCACCGTGAATAGTGCTACTTTGCGTAGACGCCCGTAAAGATTAAATAAATGTTATGTAAATAATTACGAATTTACAGTTTATCAATCCGTCCATCACAGAAAACTTAATGGCCTTGCTTGTTTATTTTTGTAGGGCAAATCCACAATCCTTCTCAAACAATTCAAAACCAAAGAGGTAATCAGTAGAATAACAATAAGCGTTTCACGTTGAGGTACAGAGGTGCCATCTCAAGTATAGCGTACATAATCTGCTGATATATTTAATTGTTTAAGGTGACAAATTGATTATGTGCCATTATAACGGCTACTTGCGTTTTTTTTATCCTCAGATTTTATTCTAATTCCACTGCGTATAATGCACTTCCATAAACTGAGAACAAGAATTTATTCTAGACTTGTTCACATTATTCATCGGTCAAGTTTACATTATATATTTAATTTATGTTTGTTTCATGAACATGCATGACAGATAAGACTTAAACAACAGTGTTTAAAGGAAATGTTAGATAATTTTTAAGACTTGTCTTGCCACACTATAAGTAATTGTGGTTATGCATAATATGTAAACATTATAATTTCAATAGCAAATTAGATCATTACAAACAGGCCGATATATTTACATAATATAGGTAACACTGCGATATGAAACTTATGCAAATATTGTATATGCAGACGTCGTTCAAAAGAACAATAAGTTCTAGAAAACAGGTGTAACAATTTCTTTTGTCTTAAATCAATGAAAATCACAATAAGGTCCAAAACAGTACATTTCATCTTCTAGAGTTCAGCCCTGCTTGACTAGGAACTATTTGAAGTAAAAAAGTCCTGGAAATTAAAATATTTATATGTTTCTCAGTAGAGTAAAATGCACTTCCTATTGTCAGAATCCAAAAATAGGTATGTCTTGATGCAAAATTTCACACATCTTGGACAATGAAGTCGTGGTAATTTCACACTAGAGTATATGTATACACTAAACATGTTTTTATTCTGAACAATTTTTCCTAATGACATTATGGTATATAGCATAGAAAGTAACTTTACTTAAAAAAGGCTTTTATGTCACAAATTACTTTCTAATCAGGCAGGGCTGAACCCCAGAATAGTAGTTTGTACAAGAGTGGATATAGACATTCCACGCCAGTTGTACAATATATTTTTTCTACGTATAATAGCTGCTGTAGACGGATATTTGGATACATGATGAAAATAATTTCATCACACTAAAGTTTTGGAATATAAATAAATACTTGGGATTCTTGATTTGCAAAGAAGTCAACACTTGTCTGAGAAAGCTTAATTATGTGATTGGTTGATTTAGATTTTATATCCACCCTAGGATGGATATGAAATCATATCCGTTCAGGCACTTCCACGCCAATATATCCATTCTGGAGGTTGTAAAGAACACGGCAAATACATATACATATACAGTAAGCACGTAAAGGTTGGAATAAATTCGGTAAAATGTTCTACTGTGCGATTAAAAAAACGCTTCGACACGTCCAAGATAATTTTGAAAGGCGCATGTTTTGACATATTTGTCGTTCTTGTGACGACATTACTAACCAAGCTATGACGTCATCTATATATATTTTTTAAATGGCAACCACTATTTTTGATAGCGTCATTTACAAGAACGCACTTTTCTTGTATCGGTACGCAAATAATAATAATAATATATTACATAATTTTTTTTTTCATACATTTTAAATTTTACATAAATTATTAAGTTTTTAGACATTTCTTTATTAGACGACTGTGCCGACACATTGTAGTGTTTATTTTTTGCTCCCATTTTTAAGCAGGCTTAATTTTTAATCGAACAGTACAACATTTTACCGAATTTATTCCAACCTTTACGTGCCCGCTCTATGTGGGACTTGTGGGAGTACAAAAAAAAATCAAATTTCAACGCATGAGTCGTTTTACTTATCCGGTGACCATTCCATTAAAAAATCTATGATACCTACTTATTATCGTTTTTTACAATATACCTTTATAATTATTGTGTAGGTTTATGTCATGAATTTCATCTTAACAAAATATTCTTAAGATAAATTAATAGTGAGATCATACTGCAGAGTTGCATAGAATTGGCGCATAAGTCATAAGTATGTACATGCGATGTCTTGTAACACATCGCACAATTTCTAAGAATGTAATGTATCACAACTGGCTTGACATTTATAGTCACCTGCGCACAATCTATAACATAATGCGTGAAGTGATTTCAATTGTAAATACTATATCTAAATAATAAATAACTTCGGAACAAAGAGTTGATATAACAATTGCATAAAGCATGCGGGGTGTCCTCCAAAACTAAAAATATTGAAATAAATGAGCAAATACTTGTATGGCAACAATTTCTGCAACACCGTTCTTTGGGTTATGAAATCAACGCAATGCCGGCAAATGCAATAATCATTAATACTTTTCGTTGCAATTTTTCTCAATATATAATAATATTTAGATTAAAAATCTAGCATCCAATATTTGAAGACGCAAATGTTAACAAAGATAGTAGTTATTACAAGTCTCTTGTCGCTAACAAAGCTAGCATTACAACTCCCTTGACCCTTGCCCCCCAGAGACTTCTAATAGCTTTGTTAACATTTGCGCCTTCGAATATTGGATGCTAGGTTTTTCATATAAATGTTGCCATACAAGGGTTTGTTCATTGTTTGTATATTTTTAAAATACACAAGTTTAGAAAATAAAAATACCTATTTCACTTAAAGTTCAAAATTACACCTTCCTATTCATAAGTAATTTATTATTCTTCCTAAATAAATCGTTTAGTTATATCTGGAAGCTGTAGATTCAGAAAATATGGTTGAAATAGATTCAGATTCAGATCAATTCAAATGAAATTCAGTTCCACTCCATTGAAGATTCAGGAATTTTTGTGTATGGCTGTACTAAATATATGCGAAGAAAACAATTTTAACAAAACAAAAATTTCTTGGAATCTATAAAAGAACGGACACTCCTCTGGACTTTTGGGATCGACAAAACACGATATATCTACATTGCTTGTCGCCTGCTCTGATTAGGAGATATAAAATGGGGCTTTGGCGTTGTTTTATAACTCTCGACCTACTTGACCATGGTGTAGCTAAAATAATAGCAAAAGGCGATTGTTTATGTTTTGTTCGTATTGAATAATCACACTTTCGATTTACGACAAAAACAGTTTCTCTTTCAGATTGGATGATTGTGATATTGTTTATTGTCTATCTCTTGTTGTTAATTATAGGAAAAAATTTAAAAAGTACATTTAGCCATCTGTGTAATGTTTTGTTTGTGAACGTAAATACATAGATATCAAATTTTCAGTTTTCAAAAACACTACAAAATTCGACACAGAGTGCGCGAGACAAAATACAAAATTCTCTTATCTGTCGGAATGTGATGATGTTGAGGTAAGTTTATCTACAGTATGATTGGACCGTGTCCTCGAAGACAAAAATTTCAAGTTCAACTTTTGGAGTCCACGTATGTTTTATTAAAAGTAGGTTTTGGCAGTACGATTTATTTTTAGCTGTGCGCTGTGTTCTTTTTAATTTCACAACCTGAAAACAATCTACAATCTATAATTATCATACTTTGGTTTTCTATGTTTTAGGGCAATTTGAACTGATTTAGCCCGCATTTTTTTTTAAATAACAGGTGTACTACTTCTAGGCCCGTTGTGAGGTCCAGGTAAAACTAAAATGAAGTCGTGACTTTACACTCTTTCACGTAACCAAATTTCTAGCATATCGCTTTGTATACAAGGGACCATTTAGACCATGTTCGGAATTTTTTCAATTTTATGTGGCAACAGTTCAGGAACCAATGTAGGTTCAGGAACCAATGTAGAACAAAATTACTTTACTTACGTATTGTCCGGCTTTCTTCGTAAAAGCCCCACCCTGGAGGGGAGCCTCCCCCCTGTTAGCTACGGCCAGAGAACAAGAACGGCCCTGAGGTAAACAACCACTTAGTTACAGTGGAGTTTCTATATAGTACCTACCTACTGCACAAATTTGGATCGAAATCATTTTTTCTGTGAACACCAATTAAAAATGCCCAAGTAAATATTTTTGCATTTTTATTGAACAAAATCCTCCGGTCCCTCCGGTCGTGAGCACAACTAATTCAATAAATAAGTATAGGTATGGTTGAATTTAGATTGTAGATATAGGTGATATAGGGTGTTTAATTTTTGTTCTTACTTCAGGATAGGCACCTTCCCCCAGTTATGGTAGGTATACTAACATAAAATTTTCTTAAAAAAAAGAATGTAACACCTACACTATATGTATGTCCCCTTGTATTTCAAGACCATGTACAGTTGTACAGCAACTATACAATTGTACCATTTCCCAAATGCCAACAAGATCGACGGCGGGCACACTCTTTGGTAGATATCGGATTCGGTTGAGATTTCGTGGCGGGTATTTGCGTTCTGCTCGTTTTCAATAGATTACAATGCCCCTTGGCAAATATCATAGGTTACGGGAAAGTCTATAAACGTTCGAAAAAGAAGCGCCGTCGGCGATGGCGTCACCTTAAAACGCCATCAACCTTGATTTTTTTATCGAAAAGAAGACGAACAATAGAATAGACTATGTTTGCTTTGTCTATAACAATGTATTCCTACACAAAAATGATCCTATACATAGTGTGACGCGTATCATTACATACTTTAGATGGTTTATCATCACGACCGGTTTTTTTAAGGAATGATTATCCCCCTACCCAAAATTTTGACGAGTAAAGCGTTTAAATTGTTTTATACTAGTTTAAAGTCAGGCAAACAAATAAGAAGGAACTATCCATTTAGAGCCTGGATTGGGGATTTTCCAAGCTCATCTATTTAGATTATATGCTTCCGATACCCACAAACGTTTGACAAAAAATAACAACATAAAATTGTAACGCTTTTCAGCTTTTCAGCAATCCCAGTGATTTTTTCCAGTGGACAAAAATAGTGATAAAATCTCCTACTCTACTAACTGATTTTGCAAAGAACGAAATGAAACTAGTGAGTGATTCTGCAAAGAACAGAATGAAACTAGTGAGCACATAATAGTGTGCGTATGTCCCCTGCTACTGCTTCGAAGCAAATTTAAACCCTTCGAAAAGGTTGAGCCAAGTCCAAACGAAATTGGCAATATGGCCAATATGGTCACTTATAGGCTTTTTATAAAGTTCCGTATTTTCCTTTGCGCTGTTTTAGTCATTTTTTAAGATGGTAGCAATTATTTCTAATTATATTTGATAATACAGCTCAACAACTGGTCCCACATATATTATTGTTATAGCTTCAAAATAAACTCCTGGGACAAAATTAACGCACCACTCATATTTTTCTCGATATTTTTTATCGGCAAGTAGGCCATGGACCTTGTTTGACAGTGACAGTTGTTATTTAAGCTAAATATAGTATCACATAACCTTGTTCTGAGAGTAATTCGTATTAAACCTCGTTTTAGACTAAAACTGTTTTCTTAAAAAATGCTGATTAAAGCAAAGTGCCTGTGAAATGCAAGCTTTCGATTGTGATTGTTTTTATCACATGCATGTTCATTCGCGAGTAAATCAAGTAAGAAAAATGAACCGCCAAAAAATTGTCAATTGAGGATGCAGTGCGAGCATCGACTCTCTCGGATGAAGGTTATTCAAAGCGATATATTGCTGGTTTATTAGGAAGACATCATTCCAGCATCTGGCGCATGGTGAGACAACTTGAGAGTCACCAGCAACCCGCTAAAAAATGAATTAGCAGATGTTCGAAACATCGCTGTATGGTCTCGAACGGTTAGAAGACGATCACAGGAAGCAGGATTGAGCAACAGAAGACCGGCCAAAAAACCATTGCTTACCAGAGAACACAAAGTTCAGAGATTGAATTTTGCAAGACTACATCATAATTGGACTATCAATGATTGTAAACAAGTTCTGTTCTCCGATGAAACTAGAGTTAGCTTTAAAGCTCCAGATGGACGCGAGCTTGTCTGGCGAAGGCGAGGAGAAAGTTTTGCCAGCTGCAATATCTCTCCTAAAGTAGCTACCTTTTATTGGTGGCTCTAAAATGTTTTGGGGAAGAATTTGCTTCGATGCTCGTACGGAGCTGGTCCCTAAATGTACGAGGTCTATGAATGCTTAATTTTACTTAGACCACATTATTGTCGAACATGTAATGCCTTTTGCTCCGTTTGTTGGACCTACTTTTTTATTCATGCAGGACGACGCTCGTCCCAATGTGGCTAGAAAGGTTATTGGCTAACTAAATGATGTTAATATCCCTTTATTACAGTGGCCACCTAACAGCCCTGGCATTTTTTTTGTAAATTTGGGTCCACATAACTTGCTGAAGGGAAACGCAAATATCAACATATTATATATGGTTGCAATCAGAAAAATTAGATCTTGTAAAATATCCAAAATATACAGGATATTTGTTATTAAAAACAAAAAATATATATATTTTTCCCACTTTTACAATACACCCTGTATAAACCACAAGTCTACCTTTCTAAAGCCTGATACTTACCTTGCAACTTTTAACTTTTATATAAAACTTTTTTTTCTATTTGCAAAAATTAGCGGAAAATAATAGGGGGGTCGGAGTATTCACGTAAAGACCCTGTACATACGCAAACTGCACTGTGCCACATGTTTAAGACTATGCAATTCTCCTTCTCCCTTAACGCCCATGATTCATGTATAACAAGTCAAAAAGTCTTATGCTTTTCAAATTTACTCCACTTCTTTCTTTGAGGTATTAACTCATTCACGTCTGAGATGGAAGTATTCGAAGTATTGCATTATATTGGTGCTACTATAAATATGACACAAAAAATGCCGACTAGAGTAAAACAGCTAGGTATATATCTATTGCCTTCCAAAAGAAAGGCTGAGCTTTTTTTTAAGCCTCGAAGTGCCTACTTTTTGTATGACTAAAGAGTTAAGTGGTCACTAAACCACTTGTTGATGCGTGCCTTTATTTTTATGATAAGGCGATGTTACGTTAACAACAATTTAACAAGATTTCACCGCTATTCTCGATTCTTCATTAAACTAGTTTCGAAGAAAACTATCTAGGTACTGATTCATGTCCCGCATGTTCACGATCACTGTAATTATTTGTAAAAAAGCTAAGAACTGACGAATTCAGTAAATAACAAGCTTGGATACACCTCGCGCCACCATCTTGAGGGGTGCTGAGTTGTCGCCTCGCTGAAACCGCGGCAGACTTACAAACGCCTACGCGCAATACTCCATTTATTAAAGTTGTTTCACAAATAACAATTTTCCCCCAACAAATCCCCCAATAAATCGTACAGTTTATTGGTATAAATCGTAGAATTTTTTGTTTTCAATTTAATGGTAGGTATAAATTACAAAATTGGCGAAGAAATTAAAATATTGAGATGACGATTTACAGATTAAATTATTCCAAAATTCCAGAGCTGTCAACACAAAGCATTCTGCTGTTTGCGGCAACTTGTGGCTAATTTCGAGATTTTTCTATTTTACTGTATAGAGGTTTTTTTTAACGAATTTTGATATTAAATTTTGAATTTCTACTGGGAGGGAATTTTTTATCATTTATTTTACTTTGACGGGGCTTATCTTAATTCAAATGTTGTATCAGTTTCGATAGAACTAAGATGAGTGCCATGGAAAACCCAAGTCGTTTGTATATCGCTAATAATAATAAACTTGTTAACCTCCAAACAATTCTGAAAATAAAAAATTGTTAAATTCCCTTATACATTCCAAAGACAATGCAAGTTGTTCCAAATTTTTATCTTTAATAATAAAAAAAAGTTACGCCTCTTTCGAAAAATAATTGAAATATTGACCGTTCGGATTGCTTTCTGTCTATAATAATACACTAACTTCAGAATTTTTGCGCTTACCATCGATGAAATAAAAAATATTTTTCTAAATACTATTCTTTTTACGGCCGTTTTCTTCCTTCTGATATGTGGGGTCAAACAAAAAAAAAATCCCATGTCTCTACCTGCTCTAATAATAAAAAAGTGATTCACTTCCAAAAAATCCTTGGTGGCCATGAAAAAAATTTGGTTCAATCCCTTTTTACATTCTCAACACAACGCAAGTTATTGTCTTAATTTCTATCTTCACTAATAAAAATAAGTTAGATTTTTTTGTAATGTCATGGGATGTTTTGTTGATCGACATTTAAAAATCGCACACTTTTAATTGGAGATTAGCGGTACTTATATCAAACAAGTCTGAAATAAAAATATAGTTTAAAAAACTAAAAAAAAACACGCTTACGCTTAGCAAACTGAACTAAAGAGTAAAAAATAATAATAGCAAACCGAATTTTATTGTAAAAAAAAAGAAGCGTGGGGTGCATGGTATCAATTGTTATAAATATTTCATTAGTAGCTATTGATAAAAGTAGAGTTATCATAATATATATATATATATATATATATATATATATATATATATATATATATATATATATATAATAAAAAAAGCACCCCGCACGCTTCTTTTTTACAATAAAATTCGGTTTGCTATTATTATTTTTTACTTTTTAGTTCGGTTTGCTAAGCGTAAACGTGTTTTTTTAGTTTTCTAAACTATGTTTTTATTTCAGACTTGTTTTGAGTTGAATAAATTTTTTATAAATGGGGATATATGTAAATGAATAAGTGCGAAAAAATTCAGTGCCTTTTTAAAAATAAGGGGGGGTTCTCGTATAAAATTTTTCGATTTGACGTTTCCCTGCAAAGTTATTCGGGTTACAGGGTGACCCAAAAGAGTTTTTTTTTATTTATATCTCTAAATAATCAAGTTGCACAGCTGAAACTTTGCACTGTTATGTTTTTGGCGGTGGAGAATAAGCTGAAGGTGTCAGTTTTTATGTATCTCATAGAGGGCGCCGCTTGTGCTGTTCTGTGATCGTGCTTTTACTCCTAACTTTTTTGAGGTTATGTTTTTGGTCTTGAAGGTTCGTCATTTTAGTGAAACTTTTCATTTTGCAACTAAAATGTACTCTTTTTCATAACGATAGAATCAACCGTTTGCGTTGAAATTGGCAAAACGTGCCCCAAAACACCCGTTAACTTCATCAATCGAAACATAAAATTTTTATCTACCGCTTTCAAACGTTACAGATTGGGCAAAACACCATTGGTTTTCTTGAAATAGGGTGTTCAAATTTTGTTAAATTCAATCCTTTCCATTTTGAAGGCTAATAAGTTTTGGTACATTGTTCATAGGAATTTTTTTCTCAGTTTAAATGGTACAGTCTATCTGTAACGTTTGAAAGCGGTAGATAAAATTTTTATGTTTTTAATGTTGAAGTTAACAGGTGTTTTGGGGCACATTTTGCCAATTTCAACGCAAAGGATTGATTTTATTGTTATGAAACAAGAGTACAATTTAGTTGCAAAATGAAAAGGCGCACTAAAATGACCAATCTCCAAGACCAAAAACATAACCTCAAAAAAGTTGCGAGTAAAAGCACGATCAAAGAACAGCACAAGTGGCGCCCTCTGTGAGATACGTAAAAACTGACACCTTCAGCTTATTCTCCATTTCAGTTCTGCAACTTGATTATTTTGATATAAATAAAAAAATACTTTTGGGTCACCTTGTAGACCCGAATAACTTGGCAAGGAAAGCCCAAATCGAAAAATTTTATTTATTTTATACTATTTATTTACACCCTGTATATTTAATAAATGGAGTATTGCGCGTAGGGGTTTGTAAGTCTGCCGCGGTTTCAGCGAGGCGACTACTCGGCGCCCCTCAAGTTGGTGGCACTCCGAGGTCTGTGCTTGTTTTGAGTTGAATAAATATTTTATAATTGGAGATAAATGGAGTATTGCGCGTAGGCGTTTGTAAGTCTGGCGCGGTTTCAGCGAGGCGACTACTCGGCGCCCCTCAAGTTGGTGGCGCTCCGAGGTCTGTGCTTGTACTTCTGTGACCATTAAATTTCCATTGATGCAATGTAAATTACACATAATTTCAAATAGAAAATTGAATTGAATACTTATTTTTTGTATCTATGGCGAATGCGCGTCCTTAAAATAAGATAGAAACTGACGGTGGTGTTTCGTAGCCATAAGACTAACTAATCAAAACTACCCCACAACTTTCCCGCCAGGGGTTCTTTTGAGCACACATTGACTGTATTATAGGCGAAGACTTCCAAAGCAAGAAGAGGGCTAGTGCGAGCGTTCTTCACACCTGAAACAAAATTTATGTATTGAGATATAATTCTGCGACAATTAAGCAGATATTTAACGTAACATAACCCATATCGACAGAAACAGGTTCGAAATATGTATATGTGCTTTTTTAAACGTCAAAAACATATCTAGAAATATCTACTTACGACAAAGTTTTCCATCGGGTTAGACTTGCCAAAACCCATGTAAAAGGACATTGTCTAAGAAACCCTTTCTTCGGCACAAGCATCGATCAAGTTTAAACGGCAAATTGATACCCCTTAGTCTTCTGCATATATTCTTTTAACGGTGCATTGTCCTCGCTTCGTTTCGCAGGATTATTAGACGGCAACAAAGACCCCAGAGTACCTAAAAATCTGAAATAGGTGAAGCAAATCGTATATAAAAATGCTCTCCATACCTTTCTGTACAACTCAGTTTTCCATTATTCCTGTTAAGCCGGAAAGCGCCAGATCACCACTAGAGGGACAAGGGCACGGCCATAAGTTCGTTCTAACACGGGTTTCTGAGTTTCTCAAGCCTGATTTTCCAAGAAAGGCAAAGTAATAAGTGGATCTCTCCCGTGGCGTTTTCTAAAACCGAAATTTTACATAAAAACCTACATACATACATACCTAACCTACAGTGCGCCCGTACCTGGAAAACTTACCCATGGAATAACAGATGGGTTTCTGAGCTCCCAAACTCCCAAACCACTACGAATGTTGGAAATTTGGAAATTGTCCACACCAAAACCAAACGACAGCTGATTACCACCATTTTGTTTCTGAATTCTAACTAATCGATATATTATCTAGCGCGTGCGCCTCGGCCACGATGAATATACAGGGTGTTCTCGGGCCCTTTCTTTCCAAAAGAGTCTAAAAAAAGTCGGAAAAAAATTCCGGGGGGCCGAACGGCTCTTTTAATCCGGACGCTCCGAAAACTGCGTCCTGTAGAGTGTTGCCAAGACAGCCCGGACTAGCTAGAGGCAAGGGCCATAACAAGCGCCTTTCAGGCGTTTGTTAACAAGGAGATTTGGGTTTGATTGTTATAATCCTAAAACAAACGAAATTTTCATGGCAATCGGGCATAGGCTTTGTATTTTCTGTCGCATTAAATTTCTCTGAATTTCCTCTTTCTCTTTTTCTCGATGAAAAAAATTGGTTTGTTATAAGGCATGTTAACTATGTCAGTTGCTTTTTGTATCGTGTGTTCGCGCACCAGTCAGATAATACAATGTTTCTTATTGCCAAAATTGATCTACTGCTTATTTTATCATATATTTGGCCTTACATAACTATTGTTTTGAAGTACAGGAACCATAACCCATAACCAATGTCAATTTTCAGTATTTGCACTTCACCATGTAGACTGTAATAATACTGCGGTAATGGTAATGGTGGTTTTCTATTATACGACAAATGGGAATGTCACGCAGATGCAACATAATAAATCAATTTACTAAATCGCATTTCGCGTTCTATACCTACTTACAAAATAAACGAGACATCTAATAAAAATATAGAATATAGATAAAGTATACGCAAAGGACCGCGTATATACAAGAGAAAAAAAATATAATAGTGGAAATATGATATTTGGGGATTTAGGCCTGCTACATTAGAAAGTAATTGCAGACCGCCAGCAAGAAGGAGTTCAAAATATGTTTTTTTTTATTCAAGATGGAGCACCCCGGCACATTTATCGACCATTTAAAGAATTGAAAACTGCTGTTTTTCAAGATCGTGTTATAAGCAGATATTTTGTAAATCCAAGGCCACAAAAATCGCCTGATCTTACCCCAGCGGATTACTGACTGTGGAGTTATTTGAAAAAAAAAAAAATGGCGTTTAGAACTCGCCCGTAACAACGCTGGAAGAATTAAAAGATTCTATTAGAGAGCAAATTGCTGCAATCCAACCAGAAATGCTGAATGATAATATGTATAAATTTGAAGGAACGGTTGGTAATTATTGTAGAGCAGCAAAACGGACGACATACGAAATTCCATTATTTAAGCAATCGATTTTCAGACATATTCTGTTTTTAACTTCGTTTGTTAAAAATACTTAATAAGTTATGATATATCCCCGCCCAAGCATTCAGTTGCTTCTATATACACTGTTGGTAAAATGTTTTTTAGAGTTGGCGAAACCGTGCGGCCCTAGACCCCGCCCTAGCCTTCGCCCATATTCCCTCTTAAAGCTGTCGTCCTGAATGATTTATTGCCATTTGTTTTAGGCTGATTTTTTATTCGTCTCGAGACCTAAATAAAACATAATTCTAAAAAAGAATAAAGAATAAAAACTACCTGAGAAGTTCAAAAAGACCCCCTTGTTGAACCTGACAATACCACAAACGATCGTAAAATTCTCTACGGACATTGCCTAAAGTTTCAGGAGAAATATTGCTGCATAATGGCACTATTTTATTAATAATATTTCCAATGTCCCGGCTCTTTCGTGTTCATGCCCGTAGAAAGTCTTTTTAAGTATCCCCAAAGGAAAAAATCGATAGGCGCTAGGTCTAATAGGAACCTCGGGGGCCAACAGATTGTGCCTCTCGTCGCAATCACGCGGTCGAGAAAGTTCACTTGGAGGTATTCCTGAACTCTCCGAGCATTGTGAGCCGGACAGCCGTCTTGTTTAAACCATATTTGGTCCAAGTTGACATTCTGATTAGCAGCAGCAGCTGGAATAGCAGGAATAATCTGGTGTCCTTATAAGTCCAGGCATTTTTGGGCCGTTAGAACTCCTTCAATAAAGAAGAGACCAATAATTTGGTCACCCAAAATACCTGCCCAGACATTTACCTTGCGTGGCTAGTAGGTATGTACACTTAAATGGAGATTTTCCTGAGACCAATATCGGACGACTGAGTGATTGTGACTGCCATGGAGAGAAAATGAGGACTCGTCTGTAAACAGAACACGTTCTAAAAAGTGATCGTCATTGTCACATTTCTCCCTCATGGCCTCAGAAAATTCAAGCCGTTGGAAATTGTCCACAGGAAAAAATTGCTGCCTCTCTTATACCCTAAAACACCTGTACCTACTTATTGCATTTTAAAATATTCCGTACTGCCCTGCTAGAAATATCAAGTTGTTCTGAAATACGCCTACTCGAACAAGCTTCCACAAGGTAGAGCTCTTTCCTGATGGTTGCCCCCAGTACCACAGTTCCTGCAGCCAGTAATGCAACCCGTTTGTTCAAAACGATGCACCGTTTGAGCAGTTGGGACTGGCCGATCAGGAAAAGTGAAAACAAAACGACTAACGACCTCTTCGGCACTTTGGGAAATGTAATACCGCACCACCATCGATTTTTTCATCTCGCAAAATAGGCCACGTGGGCGGGCCAGCGGGGACCAACGCGACCGCATGGCCGTCTTGTTGGGGGTTATGATGAGACGCCATATCTCTCTTCTTCTAACGAGAAGTATTATCCAGGGATCATGGCCAAATTGAAATTATTCGATGCCCCCACCAGTTTATGGCTGCTTCCATTATTTCGCAGGTGGGAGGGGTGCCCTCCGCCCGCTGATCATTCCATATTATTTGCCCCTTCCACTGCTCGCTTCCGCGGCCAGAATTCAACTTCGGGATATATAAAGTAAATTCAGTTGCAAGATGCAGTGTATATGTTGTACGCAATTGCCGAAGTCGCCCATTGGCCGAAATTTATACCCGCGACGCGTTGTGGAGACCGCTCCATGATCAGGTCGCGTTGTGGGTAACGCTTTCATCGTTATTTCGTCCACTGAGCGAAGCCTCATACCGTCTAATACTCACAATGCGTTGTGGGAAACCTATAGTAAGTTCTCACAATCACATATAGCGAGACCCGGCTGGAGTAAATTTTTTCAATTGATATCATTTACCTGATATGCCCCTAAAACATCCTTTAATATTTGATTTGCACTTCTCTAAATATTTCTTCGATTTGTAAACTAACCTCTTGATGATCTTCATTTTGTCTTGTTTCCACTTCTCCAAATTCGTCTTCTATTTGTGAACTAACCTGATGATCTTCCTTTTGTCTGGTTTCCACTTTTTCCAGTTCTTCTTTGCTTTGTACGTTAACCTTTTGATAATCTTCATTTTCTCTGTGTTTCATGATTTCTTCCAAGTCTTCTTCGTTTTGTAGGTTGGCCAGAATATCATTTGGTAAATCTGCATCACCTAAACCGTTTA
Source organism: Pseudeuparius sepicola (assembly GCA_963920635.1). Classification (NCBI taxonomy): domain Eukaryota; kingdom Metazoa; phylum Arthropoda; class Insecta; order Coleoptera; family Anthribidae; genus Pseudeuparius; species Pseudeuparius sepicola. The sequence goes on from OY987299.1 coordinate 90,936,344, forward strand.
TCTGTCTTGTACCAAACATGGCTTCGTAGAGACTTCTACCGATTCCTCTATGAAATGATCTATTTTTTCTTGACTGTATGAATCTCAACCCCTCAGACCATTTTGTGTTGTTATTTTCTTCAACCCAGGTAACTAACATATCACGGATGTTCTGATTTGCTCTTTCAACAGAGCCTTGGCTCTGTGAATGTCTTGGACGACCGCATGAACAATTTTAAGACCGGACCAAAGAGTAGCAAGTTCAGTTATTACTGATCTTTTTAAGAGCTTCAATATTCTCACCCATTTTTTCACTAGCAAAACCGCGCCGATATTAAATATAGGTTAGATTACTGCCTTATATTTCAATTTGCATTGTATGTTCGATTTTTGTCGTCATATCGTGTAGTGGATTTTGTTAATTTGTCCACAACGCATTGTGAGTGTTAGACGGTACGAGGCTTCGCTCAGTGGACGAAATAACTATGAAAGCTTTACCCACAACGCGACCTGATCATACAGCTGTCTCCACAACGCGTCGCGGGTATTAATTTCGGCCAATGGGCGACTTCGGCAATTGCGTACAACATACCTATATAAACAATGATACGCGCCATCGGCCAGTGCCAGAGTTACTATTGGCTTGTCGGGGCGAACAAGCAAGCCGGGCGAACTGACAAGCCAATAACAACTCTGGCACTCACCAATGAAGCGAGTATCGGTGTTTACAGTTTGTTCGGCGAATGTTCGGCCCTGCGTCACAACTCCCGTCCTTGTCTTACTCATGACTATACGACGGATATCGGTCGTATATTCATGAGCCAGACAAGGACGGGAGTACAAACTGTATATGCACTGCTCCTTTAAATTTAATAGGTACCTACATTATTTTACTAAATACCTATCAACAAAAATTATACTGAAATCTGAAAAAAATCTCTCGAAAATATTGAAATATTGACATAATAAGATTTATAGGTAAAACGGGGTTTAAAACACTGTAAAATGCCAAAAAACGGAGTTTGAATAAAAAAAACTTCTGTCTCTGTGCCTGAATATTCCCCCAATCACTTTCGAATTATTGATACAAATTTGGTTCAAATAATCTGGTGAACATAAATAAGGCAATGACAATAATTTAAAGAAGCTGTCTTGGTTAGTCAGTGTCGCGTCCGAAAACCAATTTTTCTATTTGGAAATATTTTGTTACCAAAGTCCACACCCATGAACATAGCATATCCGCAGTCAAGTTGATAAATATTGGTTCTTTTCCTTTGTTGAATATTTCATGTGGAAGAACTGCTGAAATATTACGTGTACTGCATTTATGTATTAGTTCTTGTTAAGTTGGTTCCCCTGAGTGGTCTTGAATTTTTGTCTTTGTGGAAGCGAGCATGGAGATCTCTCCAGACAATAAGAAGTAACAAATATATACAGTGTGTCCCAATTTGATACTGGACACCTCAGAACAATATGAAGGACAAGGAAAACAAATGGACTCTATTTTTTTATTGATAGTCCCAAGGGGGAGCATCTCATAGGCGATGGTATTTGGAAAGTAGGCCTAGCCTTTTAAAATTTTGCGAATCTACTCAGTTTTTCATTCTGAACATTTTTCTTAATAACATTTTGTCGCAAAATGAAAATTTGCAATTTTAAAAAATTATAGCAGGCCATGAAATAATTACCCCATCCAAATACCACCGCCTATGAGATACTCTCCCTGGGTACTATCAATAAAAAAATAGAGACCATTTGTTTTCCTTGCCCTTCATATATTTCTGAGGTGTCCAGTATCAAATTGGGACACACTGTAGATAGCACGGAAAAATAAAATGCTGGATGTGGAAAATAATATCGTGTTAAATTCTTCTTGGAATATTTCGGCAAAACCATATTGCCGGTACCATTGTGGCCCGTTTTGAAATTTGTAATAAAGTTGTTAGAAAAAGTTGGCATTCCGTTGAATTTTGTTATTAAAATTCGTGAGTATCGGTCATAATATTTATTCTTTAAAATTTTATTTTACGACGTTTCGACAACTCAGTTGTCATCATCAGGTATTTTTTTAATAATAAAAACAAATCTTTTCCACATACAGACACATTAAAAATAGATTTTTAAAAGCTAAAATGAAAAATTGAATTTTAGTAGGTACATATCAATGCTAAAAATTATTATACAAGTTGAAAAAAGTAATAATACAATAAGGATATAAAAAGATTCTCTATATAACGGAACTTACCAAGAAAAGGCAGCTAAGTTTTTGTTTTAAAAATCATCGGGGTAGTAAAACATAAATTATTTTTTTGTGTAGATTACTTATTTGTTTCTAGAACATTTTTGTTTAATTATATTCATTTCAAGAGGCAGGACGAGAGACCAAAGAATAGTTGGAAATATTTAAAATTTGAAGCAGGCCAGTCTGTTTTTTTAGGTTTCAAAGGTAAAAAATATTGTGTATACAGTATGGTGCTTTATGGGTTTGGATAAGAAAATAGATGGTTATTTGTTTGTAGTTGTAAATTACACATATTATTTAAGAATTCATAATTAAATTATTGTAAATGTGAGACAACTGATTAGTATCAGAACGGAGGTTTATTGTATTAGGATGTTTTTTGATATTTATCATTTCCAAAACATTTCTTTTATAAAAATCATTCTCAAAATCTAAAATTTTGGGATTGTTGAAATTAAAGGTATGTAAATTGTCGAGTGCATGTTTACTAAGGGCAGTTGAGTGTTCATTGTTGTTTCTGATATTTAGTTTATGTTCATAAATTCTTTTTTCAAGGTATTGTTTAGTTTGGCCGACATATGAAGCATTGCAATCAGTACAGTCAATCTTATAAATTAAATTAGAACATTTATTTGTTTCAATAGGGGGTTTTAGTTTAGTAAAAAAATTTTTTGAGAAGTTATTAGGTTTGTGTGCAAGTGTAATACCATTGTTGTGAAAAATCTTTGTTAATTTTTCTGAGACGCCATTAATATAAGGTATGGAAACATATTTATTGTTTTGCATTGGTAAATTGTTATGAGGTAGTTGTGATTGGGATTTAATTATATGATACCGTTTGTTAATAAATTTATTATAAAAAGAAAAAGGATAATTATTATTGTGTAGGATATTTCGGACTTTATTTAAATTTTGTTTATGAAATTTAGGGTGTGAAAGTTTAATAGCCATATCAGTTAAGGCGTATATGACGCTAATTTTATAATTATTAGGCACTATGGAATCAAAATTTAGGTATCTACCTGACCAAACATTTTTTGTAAACCAATTTGTCTCAACAGTACCCGAAGTATTGTAGTTAATAGTAATGTTTAAGAAATTTATAGAGTGATTTGATTCTTTTTCGTAAGTAAAATTTAATCTTTCATGAAATGAATTAAAAGTGTTAAGTGTTTCGTTAATATGTTTCTCTTCAATACAAAGTAGGCAATCGTCAACATATCGTTTATAAAAGAAAGGTTTACATTTTAATTTCTCTAAAACGCTATTTTCTAACTCTTCCATGACTAGGTTGGCAATGGTAGAAGAAATTGGAGAACCCATTGCAATGCCAAAAGTTTGTGAAAAAAATTCACCATTGAAACTAAAATAAGTAGAATTTAAACAAATTTTGATTCCTTCGATAAAATTATCTAGGGTTAGGTTTGTATATGGTTGTATTTTGTTCCTGTGTCAAAACAAAGTAAGTTTTTATAATGACCTTATATGTTGCCAAGGCTTTAGGTTTGTAGGTACAGATTACAGGGCTTGAATAACTAATATCTACATCACAAAAAATGTTCAATCCATTTCACATCCTACATATCCTAAAAACCACTGTTTTGACGAAATAAGTTTAACAGAAAAAGGTTGTATGTTTTGTCCAAGGAATCCATTTGAAGGGTACACGGGAAAAACAGGCTAAGTCAATTTTTGTTGAAAACAGTGCCATCTATGTGCTCTTTCAAACCAGCGTAATAGTCAGGGGAAAAACAGGCTACGTCACAATATACGTATTACTTTAAAATACCCATACACGAGAAGAATAGGCGGAACAGGGGAACAACAAGCTAAGTCATAATAAAAATCGCATGAAATCGTCAGCTGTTTTGTTTAAGGTTGGCGGTTAATTATCGTGATCGTGTTTGCGCTGGCGTCTTTGTACAATCATTACATCATAATAAAATCATTCTTCTCAAAAATGAAGTTTGCGAAAATTTGTCTAACAATAATCAAGACAAAAACGAGCTATGTCAAGCTATTTTTCATTAGGTATATTTAAACAAAATTGCCAATTATTTGTTATATTAGAGCCAAAAATAATAATATTATTAAAAATGAGCTTTTGTAATAAACTACAGCAAATTCAGACTTGGCCTGTTTTTTCTCGTGTACCCTTCATTTGCTTTCAATTTTGGCCGTCCTGTTTGAGCAAAAGTCTTAACTGATTTTTCGTAAGAACGCTAACGTAACTAAAAAAAAACAATTTGGCCGTCAAACCCTAACATATACAAAAAAGTGACAAGAGAATTTTTTATTTACATAATTCACGACATAAAACAAGATCCGAGAGCGCACCCAAGAAGTTGGACCTAAAAAGTTTGACCTAATTAGTTTATTTATAACCGTTTAATAATAAGCTTGTACCAAATTTGAGTAAAATCGATCAAGCTATCACATTCAACTACTAATTTTCAACCAACAATGGAAGAAATTATTATTATATTATTGTATTTTTATAAATAGTTATGTACACTCTTAATCCGTATAAAGTTTCATAAAAATTCAGCATTTTGAGATGGCCTAGAGAAAATTATCCTGTATATTTTTATATTAAATCTTTGCAATCCAACACCTTGAGTAGTCCTGTTGACCATTCAACTGTTCTGAGGGGATTCCATGACACACTTGACTCGCCAGGTGCCTTTAACACCTTGTAAAATGGAGCACCATGTATATTTTTTTGATCAAATTGGGTATATGGGGATATGGGGGTTTTTGTGCTGTGGTGTCAGCTTTTAAATAAAAAAAAATCGTGAAAAGGTTTTCGTGAAAATCGAGGGTATAAAAAATCGGAGTTGCATTTTGAAAATTGTAAGAACGTAATAAGCCGTTTTTGAAGGCCCTAAAACCAAAAAAGTTCAGGCGATTATGTCGAAAAATAAAGATTTTATGGACTTGTATAGTTTAAAAGTAGTCATCCATGTATGCTTCAAAAAATTCGTGTGCGAGTACCTTGTGCTAAAAAAATACGAGTTTGTCGTATAACAATTTTCTTTTTTGAAATTTTATTATCTATATACAGGATGATTTTTTTAGGTCTACCACCGCGATTTTCTTGCTCATTTTGCGGCCTACAAAAAAAAAACGTAAGAAACAAAAATGTGGAAATTTTGGACAGCTAAATGGTGCTGCAAATGAAATCGGCATCCATGGCCAACTTGTCGCGCAATATTAAAAAAACCTCAAATTGAGCAAAACTATTAATGGCCGTGGAATGTTTATTTTAAGAGACAAAGAAAAACTTTTATATTGAAAATTGATGGCAGCACCACTTAGCTGTCCAAAATTGCCACATTTTTGTTTCTTACGTTTTTTTTTGTAGGCCCCATAATGAGCGAGAAAATCGCGGTGGCAGACCTGAAAAAATCATCCTGTATATAATCTCCCAAAATAGTAAAGTTGCTGAACACTGAACACTGCTGTGTTTTTGGGGATGGAAAATAAGCTAAAAATGTCAACGTCCATAGTCTTCAAGGTTTAACTCATTATCAAGCCATTTTTGGACCTGGAGATACTCTAAATAAATGCTGTTGTGCTGCACTCAATGTGGGTGGTAGATTGGGCAATTGCACGGGTATGTTAAATCTGGTTCTCTTTACTGAGGACTGGGGATGGAAGATAATCAACAATAGATTGGAACCTATTCAAAACCTCTTGTCACCGGCTCCCGATCAGTTGATCAATACTATATTCTGCAGCTGTACCAAAGGATGTATAGCTACTTGTAGCTGCAGAAAATTAGGTCTCCGCTTTTATGCAGTATTCGGGCATTGCCGTGGGCAATCTTGTTTAAACGCCGCGGGGGAAGAAATAGTTAGTGACAACGGAGATATAGATGAAGATATAGTTGAAGGTGAGGATACCATCAACTGACCAACCACTTGACAAAGCTGTTTATGAAGAGGACGATGATTAGTACAGTAAAATTGGGCCAAAACCCAAACATCCCAAAAAAAAAGTTCTTTCTAGCGCGAAATAATTCCATACCCCCCTATGAGTCAGTAAAAAGTTACACCACCACCAGCGTCAGGTTTCGGGGGGAGGCGGTGAAAAGGGCAGGAAATTCTTATTTTTCACAGTTTTGCGTGAATATCCAGTAAACTATGAGGTTTAGCGCAAACGTCATCCTATACGCAAATGATATATACAGAATTATGGTAAAGTGAACGGTCTCCATGATATGGAGGGGTAAAGATTTCTTTGTTTTTATTTCACGTAGTTTTTGTTAAACAAACTTAAAATGATAAATTAGTAACTGAATAATGTATGTAGAATATACAGGGTGTCCCACTTTAAAACTGTACAAATCCGTAAAATCTTCATTTTTGGAGATAATCGCCTAAACTTTTTTTTGTTTGAAAGGCCTTCAAAAACCGCTTCTTTCGACCTTCCTGCCATTTTCAAAATGAAAATCCAGGGCCGGCTGCGATTTTTTTATACCCCCGATTTTCACGAAAACCATTTAGCGATCTTTTTTATTTAAAATCTGACCCCACAGCGTTAATCGGAACACCCCAAAACCCCCATATACCATATTTGAACAAAAAACATACAGGGAGTTTCATTCTGTAAGGTGACAAAGTTGAGCAAAATAGGAATTTTAAAGACATCTGGCGAGTCAAGTGTGCCATGGAATTCCCTCAAAACAGTTGAATGGTCAACAGGACCACTCAAAATGTTGGTGTAAAAAGGTTTACTACAAAAATACACAGGGTATTTTTCTCCGAGCCATCTCAAAATTCTGACTTTTTATTAAACTTTATACTGGCCAGGAGAGCTCTTGAATCATTGAAAAAATATTAATAAATTAAAATGTAATTTATTTCTTTACAAAATGCCAACCAACAAATAAAAACAATATAAATTATTGGACCGGTCTCAACAAAGTCACTGTCTAAGATGATACATTTTCTGTGCGTTTCCTTTTGTAGCACACCAGCCACCGTAACTGATATGGACTTACTGACTGGTATTTTTTAGATTTTTTTGTTTATAGTGTGTGGAGCGGTTTTGATATACTCGATTTTTGACCCGTATAGAGTTCAAAAAATTTAATAATTTGGGATGGCACAGGTAAGAACACTCTGTATATTTTGTATTGGACTTTTGCACACCAACACATTGAGTGGTCCTATTGAACATTCAACTGTTTTGAGGGGATTCCATGGCACACCTGACTTGGCAGATGCCTTTAAAATTCCTATTTTGCTCAACATTGACATGCTGCAGAATGGAACTCCCTGTATATTTCTTATTCAAATTTCGTATGTGACGGTTTTGGGGTGTTCTGATTAACGCGGTGGGGTCAGATTTTAAATAAAAAAATCGCTAAATGGTTTTCATGAAAATCGGGGGTATAAAAAAATCGCAGCCGGCCTTGTATTTGCATTTTGAAAATGTCAGGAAGGTCAAAAGAAGCGGTTTTTGAAGGCCTTTCAAACAAAAAAAAAGTTTAGGCGATTACCTCCAAAAATGACGATTTTACGGATTTGTACAATTTAAAGTTGGACACCTTGTATAGATATATCTATGCATATATAGATACATATTACACCCATAGATTGTTATTTTTTGTCACAACATAACCTCATAAGTATATGACTGTAAATATGTCCAATACAAGTTAGTAGCCTTATTTAATTTGTACTCACTTTTTGCCCTCATTCATTATAGCGTTCTGATTTCCATTCGTTCTTTTATGTCAAATCATTCCCATATCTAATTTGTCCTTATAGCTTGTAAAAATGAGAAAGTCATGAATAGGAAGTTCATGTGAGAAACAAAAAGTGTTTATAAACGTCTTAGTTTATATTTTAGAAACAAGTTTGTGTCTAGTGCGCGTGTGTCCTGGCGGAGGGGAACCGCCCAGGTGTTATTATAACCTCTGGGTGTCTGGGTGGGAGTCGTGCCGTCCAAGAGTATTGGTGCCGCTCGCACCGACGCGACGCGACGCGTGAGCGCTGTAAGGGGAATTCTCCCCCGAACCACAGAATAGGGAACCCGGAATGGACTATTATGGACATGGGACAGTATTAGTATTGGACAGTGGAGTCTGAAACACAGAGGGGTGAACTGCTTACGGGAGATCCGCGAGTTCAGACGGTCCGGGGGGCTGGAAGCCGTTCCCGTTGACCAAGTTCGGGTTTGTGTATTTATTGTATTCACCATTCACCTTGTGCGAAATAAATCAGTGTTGTAACGTACTCGAGGATTTTCGTTGTCGACCTACGCCCTGATATGGTCTTTCACGCTGCCGATCAACTGAGACCTCGTCAATATTTACAGTATACCTACTGAGGTTAGTTTTCATTTTTATTTCGTAAAAAATAACCTAAATACCAAATATTGGGTCTGTTTATATTATATTTATACATATTACAAAAGCCAGGAAGAAAGTGTCGCCATAACAAACATTTATTTTGCCTCGGGATGAAAATTTCCGCCAAAAATAGATTCGTCAAATCCCAACTGAGATTTAATTTCTAAAAAACCCTTAAGTATGTGTGGCTAACACATTTTCAAGAAAGTGAAACAATAATTAAAGTGGACAAATGTGTTGTGGGAGGAAAATACCTATAGAGAATATCACCTAAGCTAAAGGAAGGTGATGTCCCAACAATTTTTGAGAATGTGCCAAAATATTGTGAGTGAAGTGGCGTTTAACTCTCAGCCTAAAAGAGCTGAGGCAGGTTGAAAATTTTGAAAAAACAATTAGAGAAAGCTTGGATGCACCAATCCAATAATATAATAGATGAAAGAAAACTTGCCAAATTGTTAAGAAATTTGTTTTTTCTACTTATCTCCAAAAATGCCTTTCATTATATAGAACTAAGTTGGTCACGTGACTACGCGATTATGCGTTAGCGCCGTGGCCTGTCTTTATCGTTGGCCTCGGTATAAACTAATATGGGCGTCACATGTATAAAACTACAGCACCACGCAAGCTTTATTTAGAAAGATCAACGAGCACGTCCCATTCTTGTCTATCCGTCTTATTATAGTGTAGCGGTATCTCAGTCTTGATATTGTTGATAATGTTTGAAAAGAGTGTGCTGTATTAAATAGTTATTTACATTGCGAGATGCGTAAGCGCACTTTTTTGGCCGAGAACGTTGTTTAACGCCCGTGTTGCCTCGGGTCTTAAAACTCTCTCAGAGGCCAAAAAAGAGCTTGCGCATCGAGCAATGCATTACATTTTTCCGGCTACTGACAATTTTATATTAGGTAGGTAAGTACTTTGAATTTAAATACACTATGGAGTAGATTGTGAGTACTAACCTTCATAATAACCATTGCCCAATTATTACTAAAAATAATAATCAGTGACAAATAAAATAGGTAAAATATAGTGATAATTAAAAAAAAAACTTCTTGTGCAATTGAACCCGGGACCTACGAATTAATAGTCCCGTGGCCTCACCATTCAGTTAAAGAAGTGCTTGTTAAATTTAAACTTTTAGGCGGTTCTTATTTTTGACCTACATCAGATCCCTCTGGAAATGGGTCGCCGAACTGTTTATTTTAACGTTCAATTTCCATTCTTCCTTCTCTAATTCTGTGTAGCTGTCACTCCTGTCACTGCCTTCCGATCGATCGAGCGGTGTGACCTCACAACCATTCCCGCGCATTTCGGGGCATTTCAAATGAATAGCTTGCGGTCACAACTTTAATTATTTATTGCAAATTAATGTGCAAATTAATGTGCTGTATGTATGTGCTCTTTCTATAGATAGGCAAATATATTAAAGAAATAAAAAAAGTTCCCCATTAGATACTATGAAAATCTGGCAATGAGGCGTATCGACAGTTTCTTCTACGCATTCTTTCCGTTGCTCAAGATCCGCTGGGTCCTATAATGGGCCCTTTTCGCGCTAATTTTTGAAAATAATGGTCGAAAGTATTTTATTATGAATTTTTTGCGACTGTGAAAGGCCTTTACATTAAAATCTAATTTTCTAGGTGCGTGACGCCACGTCCCTAAAACGTTGTTCTCAACTTGCCGCTAATGTATCTGGTTCTCACGTTTTTGAGTTGTCAAAAAAAATTGCATGCTTCAAATGTTGAAGGGATTACAAACAGAGCAAATCGGAACGTACTCTCATCGATCCAAAATGTGGCGGGATATTTAAATATTGTTACAACTTTTTTCCCAATAAAAATCATGTGGTAGGTAGGTACCTTAAAAGGCTCTACTATGTCCTTTCTTTCGAATAATACAAATTACCTAACCAGTGGCGTAACTATACGGAAGAGTAGGCCCGTGTTCAAAATTTCAGGTGGGCCCCTGTGTTTTTTTGTATTTGAACGTGCTGTAACAATGACAAACATTGTACAGGATGTCCCATTTTCGATACTTTTACAAGTTATATTTACATTTTGAAATTCTAACCTCCTAGAAAAAACATGCACGCTACTGAATTCTACATGAAAAAATCTATAACGGTCGATTTGTACCATTTCAACAAGTTAGCATATAACGGATATAGGGGGGTGCCTGAAAATGGCAAATTTCACCTTGGGTTTAAAAAACTAAGGAGGCCGCATGAAAATTCTGTATACGAGCCTTTCTTTTTATGAAAAAGTAGGTCAGTGTCCCAAAAACCGCAACTCCCTATATCTAGAAATAACCGAGATAACTACCTCGCAAAAGTATCGAAAATGGGCCCTGTAGGTGCATAGAGAATAATCCAACTTAAACTTTGTATTGACCATCAGTTAAAAATAATGCACATTGCTCACTACCAGTACCGTAACTAGGGCGGTGCGACCGGTGCCCCCGCACCGGGCGCATCATGGCAGGGGCGCCGGGCCGGGCCCACAAAATTCGACATTTAACGACTTAATGCAAGTATCGAACATGGAAATGAACCTACAATGTCCAGTCAATAATATTAACAAAGAAAGATTTTTTAGTAATTAAAAATAATAAATAATGTTTTAGTGGCATACCAGGTAAAATATATCAATTGAAAAATGTACTCCAGCCGGGACTCGAACACGGCACTCCTACTGTAGGCACTTACCTGATATGCCACTACACTTCTTTCAAATAATCCGCAGCTTTCGTTCAATGTTTTGAACTTCTTCAAAGCTAAAAAATATGTACTAAATATAAAAGATTCAAATAAAATTGTTAAAAGACACTTACTATTCGATTGAAGTATTAATAATTTCTAGGTTTATAAAATGCAAAATACAAATGTATTTTATTATTGTTATTTGAATTTTTTACATTGAATACACATTTTTTAACCCCGAAGAAGTTCAAAACATTGAACGAAAGCTTGATTATTTAAAAGAAGTATATTAAATATTTTTTGGCTGCAAACTCGTTATTTTCAATTCTAAAATTTATCAATAATATGTTGCATAGTCCAATAACGATCTGCTCGGCTTATAAAAAATACAAAACAGGGATTCTTTTTTCAGGGTTGCTTGGGGACTGCCTCCTGACTTCCTGAGTGTTCAACCAAACGATCACACTCGAACTCCTGGTACGAATTGAGCTATAGAGTGGTTTTCTAAACAATATAGGTGGTTTCCTAAACGCTATGGGTGGTTTCCTAAACATTTTTATAGCAAAATGACCCTAATAAAAGTTGCAGGAAATCAAAGTATGAACAACTTTTCCTCACAATTTTATTTCTAAAAAATGACCTTAATGAAAGTTTTAGAGGATGAACTTCTGGTAAACTTTTCTTCAAAACTTTTTTATGCATCCCATACTTAATGATTTACAGAGCATTATATTTTTTAATTAATTTTTGTCATATTATAATGCCCTGTAAATCATTAAGTATTAGAGACACATAAAAAATTATGAGAAAAAGTTTACCAGAAGTCCATCCTATAAAACTTTTATTAAGGTAATTTTTTTGTAAAAAAAATATTTACAAGACCACCTCTGCTGCGTGAGGAATTTTTGTCAGATAAGTAGTAATGAGCTGTAACTCGTGACGTATTAGAGATAAAAGAAATAATTACGAGGCAAAGTTGTTCATATTTTGATCCCCTACAACTTTTATTAGGGTCATTTTGCTCTAAAAAATGTTTAGGAAACCACCCATATTGTTTAGGAAACCACCCTATAGCGCAATTCGTACCAGGAGATCGAGTGTGATCTCTTGGTTGGACACTCAGGAGGCAGTCCCCAAGCAACCCTGAAAAAAACCATGCTGTTTGGATTTTTTTGCAAAACTGACATCTTCACTGGAATACAGTTTTGTTTTAAAGAGGGACACTTCAACAGGTGCTAGAAAACCAAAAAATTAGCGCAAGATTATTTCAAATGTAATATATTTGCAAATTCTTATCATATACAAAGTTTTATAAGATTTCTGAAAATGGGGGGGGGGCGCATTTATCAGATTTGGCACCGGGCGCAATCTAGGCAAGTTACGGCTCTGCTCACTACAGGTCGAAAAACACCATTTTATAGGTCAAAATGTTGAATCACCATGTACATTCTGTACAGGGTGATCCAAACTCGACGCCCCAGACCTACTGCGGGAACACGAAAACTGAAAATAAAATTTCGAACAATGGCTCTTAAATGGAATGGAATGAAAAACATGGAATTTTTTCTAATCACTAGGATCGGTTTTCCGAAATCTAGCTAGCCATGAAAACAATTTCGATAGTCAGAAATTATTTAAGAGTGCAAATTTTTGAATTGTGCTTGTTACTGACTTGTATGCTATTATAGTTTGTTACAAAAATTGTTTTTAATATTCCAGTTGAAAAAAATTATGGGTGCACAAGAACCTAACATTCTCTTAAATAATTTCTGACTATCAATTATTGTTTATTTTTTGAACAATAAAAGATACAAAAAATCTTTTCCTATAAAAGTATGTTTCTGGGGGAAAATATTGATGACGTCACAGCAGCCATTTCCCCAAACAACAAAAAAGCAAATTTTCGGTCATAATTGGGCCTTATGGGATGTCCCACTTAAGAACCCCTGTTCGAAATTTTATTTCCTGTTGACATCAATATTTCCACCCCACCAGAATTCACTGCCAAACCGATTTTCGTGTTCCCGCAGTAGGCTGGGGCGTCGAGTTTGCATCATGCTGTAGGTACATTATTTACTCTTAAGTTATTATACATTTTTTGTACTACCCTTGCATTTTTATTTTTTCGAAATTTCAATCGCCCTCTATGTAACCGATTAGAGATTCTGACTCGTCGGTTATTACGCAGCACCACATCAATCGGCTCGCATAGGAAAAACCGAAATTTATGCGCCCTGCATGAAACTTGGTGGCGGTGGGCCCCAGCAGCTCTGGGCCCGTGTTCACCGCACACTCTGAACACCCCGTGGTTACGCCACTGTACCTAACTTCAACCTAGTGAAAAAGTGCCATTGCTGCATGTTGTACGTCCACGCTAACGGTGCCAAGTGAACAACGTCCTCTTTGTTAGTGCGTTCCCGGAGATAGTTCCCCACTAGCGCGCTCTCTTACCGGCGTAGGCGATGGCGTCTTGTGATGGTGGTGGTGGTGCCAGGCGGGTGAGCGGGGCACCCCCCGGCTGGGGTAGGTGTGGTAGGCGCTCATGTGGGGCGCCGCGGGTGCGCGGGGGCGGCCATCTCGCGACGGAAGCGGGGCAGACGGGCGCCCGGGGCGGACTGGGGATGCTGGGGCGACGCTCGCCGACGCGGCTGGACCACCTCGCAGATCGATACGCGACGGGGGGCGGAGAGCGCAGGCCAGATCGGCGTCTGGCGGCGCTCCGCGGAATTTTGAACGGAGATTTTCGGAACACCCCACTAAAATTTGTATTTATCGTCTGATTTTGATCTAGTTTTTTTTTAACGATAGGACATCAGAAACTGTGCCTTAGGGCAAAACAGCACATGTTATTTAAAAAAAAAACAGACATTTTGAGATCAAAATTAGACAAATCATATTAGGTATATTTTTATAAAAGAATTGACTACGCCAGTGGATTGGGCATCTCTAAATAAAACGGGATTGTACCAAATTTTGTTAAGAAAATATAGAACAATAAAAATTGTAGAAACCAATGAAAAACGCGATTTAACTAAGTACCTTAAATCAAGTTCCATGTGGATTCAAAATAGTTAAAACTGTAACTAACTTTATTACAAATAATAATAGGTATACCTAAATACAAAAACCCTAATGTAAAAATTATGAGGTATGAAAAATTTATCGAAATGGATTAGTAGAAAAAAAAATAGAAGAAAAAACACCTTATTTAACGATTTAAACAGAACCTGGTATTCGTAGTATAAAGAGAAAGCTACAGAGAAGATGGATTCTGCAGAAAAAAACAAGTGACTGCATGCTCGCCTAATATAAATCACCAAATACTTGCATGGGTTACACCTCCGATAAAAAATCCATATATCCATAGGCCCAGAGTTGTTGGGGCGTTTGCATACTAACTTTGATTGCTGTTATACAAAAATACTTGGAATTCCTAAGTTATTAATATGCACGTTTTCTACCTGGTGGCATTGCCAATTGTGATTCAAATTAAATTTTGGTTTGTTTTGTAAAAACCAATGTTCAAAATTTCTACAATCTACAAAAAAAAATGTTTGGGAATGGTTGGTTTAACTTTATAGAAAGGTATTTATGGTAAGGTTAACAAAAAATGTGCATGAAAATTTACATGAAAGTTATTTATTTTCATATTTTGAAAAGACTGGACTAATAAAATTGCATATTTTAAAATTTTAAACCAACCTATAAATAGGATCCTTTTGAAGGCAATAATACAAATTTCATGGGGTGTTCCATTTTGAAGTGGGTCACACTGTACCTACATGAGCATGCAAACACGCCCTAGAGACAAGTGTCAAAAGGAAGCTCGGTTTTAGGCGAAGTATCTTCTAAAGATATAAACATTGGGCATTTTATAATGATTTTACCTTAATCTACATTGCAAAGAGATCATATTAAAACCAAATTTATGTTTAAAATACTGGCTATTTTCTGTAAATTGAAATCGAGACTCGCTCATTTTCACGCATGTCTCTAAGGTGGCTTCTGTTGCCACGCTATTAATTCCGTGATATCAGTCAAACATGAAAAATTTACTTGGCGGATGAACGTCTGGCAAAATTCACTGCTATAAAAAAATTAGCTTGTGATGAAACTTTGGAAAAACGGTGTTAGAATTCCAAAAATGTATGAGAGGGGTTAAAAAAAATTTAAGAAACTAAAACTACCTCAAGAGTAAAGTGGTTTTATTTTAAGAGCTACTGTACAAAATGCTATTAATAAAAGTTGTTTCTAATAATATCTTAAGGCGAACTCAAATATCACATTATATCCATATATATTTGTTTTAAAATAATCTTAGGAGAAAAAAAGGAAATTTATGGGTTGGAAAAAATAAATAAACAAAACAACTCCACGACTCACTGAGTTAATTTATTTTAAATCGCTGCGAATATTATCGCACACAAACACAGACAACCTTCTTATTATAAATCTGATCAACATTTTTATTCTACGTGTTCTCCAACGACTTCAACATATTGTTGTGCTCTTCTTGTGAACTCGTTATATATAAACTAATTGAATCATTTCCGGCTTAACATTTTCTACCGCTTATCTCATTTTGTATTTAAGTATGTCCACGTTGGCTTGTAAATCACATTTGTACACTTTTTGTTTTAAGTAACCCCACAAAAATTCGAGCAGATTGAGATCTGGCGATCGTGCTGGCCAATTTATGGGACCTATGGTTCCTAACCATTTCTCGGGGAAGTATTTATACCTAACTCCCTTAACTCCAAAATTCAAAAAATAAAATTTTCACCTTTCGCATTTAAATGTTACAGATGAATTGTACGTTAAAATTAGGGGGGAAATGCCAAGTTTATATGTTACATCACATCCACATCATCATGTGAGGGGAAGTGTTCTTTCGGCAAAGCATTAAAATGTTCTAAAATAACGAAACACAAAGTTTGAGAAACAAAATTGGTGTCTGCGTGAATACATAATAAACGTTTGTGTGTTTTGTACTCTGTATGTTCCATCGATAACTTTCAGCACTAAAATAGCTAGTTTGAATTATGGTAAACTCTGCAAGTAAGTTGACGTTTAAAATTTTCTCGTGAAAAACTGATTTAGTGGAATAACAGTGCCAGGTTGTTGTAGGTGGCGCAGTTAGTTCTATGATCAATTTCGTCACTTTCTCAAACTTTGGCGGTAATGAGAAGTACCCAACAGTTTTAGATTCTTCATACACATACCTGTCGACATATTTCAGAATCAGTTCACGTTGAAAGTAGAACTTGAGTTAAAATCAGAATTAATACGCAAATTCGTTATTCTCATTTCAAAATAGTTACTATTCCAGTATATTTTATTGTATAGAGTCATATGTCATATCGTCGTTACTTTGCGAACACATTATTAAAGTAATTAATACAAATTGCACTATAGCCCCCTTACCCGCTATTTTAAAGTTTCCCTTTTATTGCATTATCGCACTCGTATTATTTACTTATATTTCTACTAAACCAGATCAATTATTTGCTATGTGTTTATTACAAAACACAAAATCAATAAAATTATTATCCTGATGCCTATATGCGTAGATATATGTCAATAATTATCTACTATAATCATTTTCCGCAAAATTAAGTCATGCTGATTTTCAATTCTTAAAGTTTAATTGAATTTCCCATACTTTTATAAATATCTTTTTGTTATACACTTCTATATTTAAAAACCTTGTAGCTTAGTTGAATTTTAACTGTGAAAATGTGCAATGCAAAAATTAAATTTCGTGCAGTTTATCGCATCGTATTGTGTATTATGTCCAACTTGATTGGTCTTCTACGATTTAGACATGGGTGATTCAGCAGATTGACCTCTAGATGTTTTAAAATTGTAGATATTTCATTGCGAAGCAGAACTTTTTGTAAGAGTAGCTAACTTTTTCCCCCTGATTTACCTTTGACTTGGCTTCACAGTTATTCGTCGTGACCGACCGGGCTCAGTTTCAGTTAAAAACTTCAAGAGGCATAATGTCACTTTCCAGTTAGGCCACCGATATGCAGCGTACGACGTAAGCTCAAGAACTTAAGACAGAACACATCCTACGTGTGCCAGATTTCTAGCTATGCTATGGCGCTGGGACTATTTCCTACTTGGCCTCGGCACGCTCTTTCAGTCAGCAAAATGTAAGCACTGTAAGATCTCAATAAAAGTAATAGAGAAATCTGCGCGTATCTCAGCTGGCAACAGTAGCAGTCTATATTAATTTCTGTCCTAAATAAGAAACTCCAAATACAAAAACACGAGTTCTAGTAGCTATGAAAAATAACTACTCATCGGAGAACAATGCTCATATATCTAAGGCAAAATTTATCTACGACCATGAAAAATTTTCGTAAACGAAATAATCTCGATACCTTTTTCCAAACTGATTCCCAACATCCTGTGCACCTGCTCGCTCCCCCGGTCTCATCGACCTTCGCTATCGTGACCCAAATCCCCAGGTCTGCATGGCAGGTGTTACTTGTTGAACTCTCTAGCCTCCGCCTACGTAGGAGACGCAGACGCACCACCGTTTCGCGATGGTTGGCTATTCTGGGACATCCGATGATGGCCTTTGGGGTTGCGGCCGGAGCCATTTGCGGCATGTGGGTCGGATGTGAAAATGAGACGAGGATGAGTGGTCGGTAGGTGGAACAGGAATTAGCCCCGTTTCTCTTATACAGGGAAATTCGGAAATGCGAAATGACGAAACTGGGAGTAGGGGAGACCAAAATATGACGATTGAGCCCAACATTGCGTAGACAGATGTTGTTTGTTTGAGGGAGTTCTTTTTTCAAAGCGAATTGTCTATATCTTGCTGCTGCAGCTGAACTGAAGTTTTGCACCACTCTGTTGTTTGGGATGGAGAATCAGCTGAGGATGTCAATTTGTCCGTATCTCACAGAGAGCGTCACTTGCGCTGTTTTTGGATCGTATGCTTTTACTCGTTACTACTAGTATTAAAATAAGACGCACAAAAATCAAAACACCATATTAGGCATCATAGTTCAAAATTCTTTGTAAAAAATTTCAATATTCTAAGGGAGGACTAAAGTTAGGAAAAATGGATTTTCCGGAGTATCATCTACAAATCACATTATATATTTTGGAGATCTTTTTCAAGAATCGATTAAGCTTTGCCTTAGGTGTTATTTTACAAAGTATATACAGCCTAGCTCGTACAGGGTGATTCGTAAAGAAAATAAAATTTGATGAAAAAAAAAACACTATCCTACTTTTAAACATAGACAGGGTGACCCGTTAATAATGGTCCGTAGGGCAACTGCTTATATTATGGGCCAAAATATGACAATTGAGACCAATATGTCTCATAGAAATGTTGTTTGCTTAAGAGATACAGAGAGTTGAAGTTAATTTTTTGAAATTGGATTATGGCTACATCTCCCAAAATAATCAAGCTCCTGAACTGAAATTTGAGACTGACTTGTTTTTGGGTATGGAAAATAAGCTAACGGTTTCTACGTATTTCACAAACGGCGCCACTTGCCCTGTTTCTGGATGTAGCTTTTACTCGTAACTTTTTTTTTTGTGTTGCAGGTCCATCATTCTGTGCATATTTTTATTCTGCAACAAAAAGGTACCTACCTACACTTCATAACGATAAAATCAACTGTTTGCGTTGAAATTGGCAAATTGTGCACCAAAACACCTGTTAACTCCAACATTGGAAAGATATCATTTTCAGCTACCACTTTCAAATGTCACAGACCAACTGTATGTATATTCAAAATGAAGAAAAAATGTCAAATGGTCAATCGGCAAAACTACACTGGTTTTGTTGAAATAAAATAGGGTGTCCAAATTTTGTCAAATTTCATTTTGAATTGAATTTTGATTCGTTGTTCATAGCGTTTTTTGCTCAGTTTAAATAACGAATAAAAGCACGATCCAAAAAAACAGCACAAGTGGCGCTCTTTGAGATACATAGAAATTGACATCTTCGCCTGATTCCCTTTACCCAAAAACAGAGTAGTGCAAAATTACAGTTCAGCAGCATGCTTATTGTGGTAGATATAGCCATAATTCAACTTGAATGAGAAAACTTAAACGCACTGTATCTCTCAAACAAACAACATTTGTCTATGCAATATTGGGCTCAATAGTCATATTTGGTCTTTCCCACCCCCAATTTCAGGATTTCTCATTCCTTGTGAATCACCCTATATTACTAAAGCGGACTGACCGACTTACTGAAGGCGAGGAAGACACAGACCCTCGCACAGACCTTAATAGAACACTTAGGTCAAAGTTAGTTTGGAAATTTCCCCGTTAAGGGGGTCTATGGTGTGTGTTCGCTTTTTGAAGAAGCCTTGGTCTTGGAGAGAAAAAAACCTAAAGATCCAATTGGGCAAACTATTTAAAAAAATTAAATAATGTCCTAGGAAAAGAGAGAGTTTACAATTTTGCGCAATATCTCAAACAGCTTAAACGGCATGTTTTCCGATGAATTAGGATCAATAGATCCACCAGGTAATATCTTCCCTAAAGTTCGTCCCAATTACTTCCGTGGATGTAGAGCGTAGTTTTCCCGCATACAAAAACATATAAGGGACAGAAAACAAACTTTGAAAATTTGTAATATACATAGAAAAACATTTGGTGATAGCTTACAAAAAATAATGTGTTTGTAAAATTGTAATTGTTAATTGTATAAAAAATATTAAAATTGCCATTTTGCCTATATTTTTGCATTTTTTAAATTTTGGCTGCTTTTTTATCCAAAATACCTGCTTTATATGCGCCTATTTTGACTTTTTTTTCTGCCTTAAAATTCGGGCTTTAATAATGACAATAATTCGAACCCTCCCAACACTCCAAACTAGAAGTATCCCAGAAGCAACCATAAATTTTTCAGGAATAGTTAAGAACGATTATTTTATATTAAATACGAACATCATATATTATACCAAAATAATTTTGCAATTTACTGAATTTACTAACGTTTTTCAATGTAACGATTTGTTATTGCATCCGTCAATCCAAATTCGTGTCAATGCCATCAATATACGTATTTTATATTTAAATAAAGACAGAAAGAACTGCGATTGCATGTTAGGTAACTTAAGATAACCTTAAAGATTGCATTTATACCTAACGAAGTAGGTAACCATTATGACCAGTTCTAAGTTTTTAATGAAATTTGGATAAAGGAAGATTATATCCACCTACGACGTCGTCACGCATGCACGAAATACTCGTGGGAGAAATAATAATATAATAATAAAATAATTATTATTTATTGCACATGCACGTGCACGTACGTGGTGAGTTAGTATTTTTTGACGACTTGAACCCTTCCAGATTCCATGTATCTAGTTGGAATGACATTACTTCAATAAATGTATTATTATCTTTCACATTTTAAAACTATGTATCACATACTCAATAAAGCTTGACCTTTAGACGTAATAAGATATATACCTACCATTCATAGAAAATCTACCAGGATCACTGAAAGATCATTTCGTTTTTATTTTATTAACATGTATTAATTTCAAAATTACTTGAAATTAACTTGAAAGGAGTTTTCTACTTGAAAACAATAGATTTTAACTAAAAAAAGGGATACCAATATAATTATTGTACTTTTTTTTAAGGACTCGATTTTCACATTTGCCATAGAGAATACCAAATAAAGTGGACAAAGTAAACCTTACCACAGACATATATAGCTTCGCTAAAGCTATATAGGTCTGTGGCCTTACCTATAGCTACCGAAAAACGATTAGTCATAATATTCTCGACAGAACAACGAGACATAAATAGGATCTTCCAATCTAGGAAGGATTACGACTAATTAATTTTGTTTGCCTTCGCATTTACTTTTATTGTATTGAGCCGACTTGTTTATCTCACCTAAACTATTTGTAACAACAGGGTACAAAGCAAATGGGCCTTATTGGTTTTTGATTGCGTTTTATTATCTACTGGGTATTTGTTCAAAAGTAAGAAGATACGAACAAAATGAGTGCCGATAAGAAAGATAGTGGCATTCTATTCAAAAGTAGAGAGTAAAAGCAAGCAGCAGTCAAATAAATCTAATCTAAACCTATAATTATGATCTTATAAACACCATAAATCGATTTAGGACAAACACCGTGAAGAATCGTAACGATTACTCCGTTTGCAAATTACAAATAATAAAACTAGGTTCTACCTGTTTATTCGAGAAGTATAAATGTTTGATTCAAATTGTAGTAACTAGTTTGTGAGTGTGTGTATGGAACGTTTATAGATTAATGAGAAAAATGATGAAAAATAGAGCATATATATGAAAGAAAGAAAATCGGACATCATTTCAGAAAAATTAAAAAGGATTTTCTGTCAGCGCCGGGGGTCGAACCTGTGACCTCTCGCTTGCTAGGCGAACGTTCTACCACTACACTACGCTGAACCGTTGAAATTAAGTCGGTCTGTTTGTATAGTAGCTGAACGGAGAAGCCTTCGTTCGCGCCATACCACAGAAAATACTCTCCAATTTCCTCCGAAACACACCAGACTAATAGACACAACCTCCGTTCAGCTACTATACAAACAGACCGACTTAATTTCAACGGTTCAGCGTAGTGTAGTGGTAGCCTAGCAAGCGAGAGGTCACGGGTTCGACCCCCGGCGCTGACAGAAAATCCTTTTTAATTTTTCTGAAATGATGTCCGATTTTCTTTCGTGTCCATTGGTCTACGTCCTATACGTATGAAAGTTCTTCTCCATTTCCATTTTCATTTAGAGCATATATAGTTTAGAGCTAAGTTTTCTAAAACACCAGCAAAACTTACTGATTACCAAAAAGAGCTTTTTAAGCAGAACAGTTAATATAAATAAAAATCTGAGCAAAATTTACTACCTAATTACCAAGAAGGGCAGAAAAGTTAATATAAATATGAATCTGAAAATAAAAGTTTATTGTTGAAACAGACTACATTGAAAACTTACGGTTGCAAATAAAACGTCATCAAAAGTATGGTCGGTTGCCTGTATCACTAGAATTTTATTTACAACTAGCTGGAAAAACTAGTGGATTTGAAAGGTTTATTGATTTGACGGGGTATTTCAAAAATAGTGTCATTTGTATCTATAAGTATTTTAAAAATACCCGTAGTTTTTGAAAACCTTTCAAATTAACTAGTTTTTCCAGCTTTATATTTGTAAATAATAGTTATTTATGTACCAAGGCACTGAAGTTCAACTTTTTATGACTCATGTGGAATTTAGTTGCCGAGGCCTCTGGCCGAGGCAAATAAACCACATGAGTCATAAAAAGAACTTCAGTGCCGAGGTACATATTATATTTTTTTTTAAATCGGAAAAAATGTTTTATTAGGCAAGAAAATAATAGCAAGGGATCAACCGTCCATGAACCGACTACGCGCGGCGTTGCTTGACTTTGAAGATCGCTCTACCTAGGTCAAGTAAGACAAGACACGGCATCTTCGTACAGAAAAACCAAACTGCTGCTTCTTGTGCAGCCTACACAACAAATCTATTGATGTTCTAATTTACTAAAATATGTATACTGAAGGATTGCGCTTCTATAGGAAACAATTTCGCAATGTGTACGAAAAGTTAAATGGGCCTTTATCGGCCGGGTTTTGAATATTTGGTCATTTTTGACTTGCGATTTCTCCGCGTCTGACGTTTGATGTTTACATCTTGCCAATGCCTACTTATTGAAAAAATCGTACAATAATGTAGCCCATTATTGTACGATTTCTGTGCTTTTAATGACGATTTTAGGACACTTTACTGCCGATTCCAAGAACAATTTTATATTGATACAGGCAACCGAACATACTTTTGCTGACATTTTATTTCACTGTAAAGTGATAGTGATATACTTATAATTTATAATAAAGGTATCCTTTCGGTATGTACATACATAGAGTCCGTCCGCACTATTAGAAGGATCCTCGATGCCCACTTGTTGTGACCTTGCCCCTTGGCAACCGCCAAAACCTATCCTAGCCATCGCATTAGGCATAGTCGCCCGCAATTTTCTATATATATATGCATATGCAACAGTTGCCTGTGAAGAAACTTGTATATTTTTATTATGTAAACCTTACCCGAAGAGCTCTACATTAAGTGTAAAAATTTTTTGAAAGTCCTACTCCAGGGCCTACTGTTATTAAAATAAGATACACAAAAACCACAAAACCAAATTAGGCATTTTTTAAGAATAAAATGGATGGTGCAATTGAATTGGACATAGTCCAAAACCTTTTGGAAAAAAATTGGGTTTTTCGCAGTACCCCTACCCTCTATAAATCACAGGGTATATTTTGGAGATCTTTTTTTCAAGAATCCACTAAGCTTTATCTTAGGTATTATTTTACAAAGTATATCTATACAGCCTAGCTGGTACAGGGTGATTCCTAAAAAAATAAATTTTTATGAAAAAATTACTATATGCATGCATACATACATAACTGAAATTTGGGACTGCTGTGTTTTTTTGGGGATGGAAAATAAGCTAAAGATTTCTACGTATCTCACAGAGGGCGCCACTTGCGCTGTTTTGGATTTAAGAAAGAAAAGCACAAAAAACTCTTGTGAAATAGCGATTCTCCCGCATATGTAACAAAAGTCTCCGATTTTAATCGGACTATCAACAGTCTTACCTAATTAAAATAAACGGATTTGATTGACGAAACCTCCAGATAATAAATTAGCACGGCTTGCTCTGATGCTCTTCCTCAGTGAACGGCATAGCAGACCTAACCTAGACCAACCACCTCGCCGGTCGCCCGAGGATCCAAACTCTCGGTTTTGGCGGGCGCGTCCCTCGACCACTTTCGCTATGGCGGATTTTTTGGCCGCGGGCCGCTTAGGGGAAATCGGCGCCGCCTGCCTGCTCTCTTATCTGGCGTATGGCCGGGCAGCTTGGCAGTGAAAGTGCGCCCATCTTTGGAGTCAAGGTTCGCCGATGAAATGTGTGCAAAGGGGGCATGTAAACACGGTGCGCGCGGATTCGTAAACACAGACCCGTGGTGAAAGTACCGGGAGTATAATAGGTGTTCCCCTGACGGGAGTGAATGGAATTGGTCGGCCAGAGGCTGGTCGGATCAAGAGAGACAATGGGGAGAGATTGAATGGCTTCTGAAATTATTCCGATGAAAGCAATCTATAGCTATAGACAGCTCAACATTTCACAATAACCATTCATTCTTTTTCTTTTAATTCCTATATTCAAATATATGAAGTATTTTTAAAATGCAATAAATTCGGATGACCCAAATGTGTTGCTTTGCACTTTCGATAAATGCACCCAAGAATTTTCACTTGTCCACTTGAACACTGGAAATTATTTTGGTTTCCATCGCAATTGCTACTATAGAAGATCAAATACAAATAATTGGTTTTATTTGCAAAATCCCTATACTATACAAGTGGTGTGTCCCCGGATTGTTTGGAAGCTTATTCTTGAAGATGACAAAAAAATGTCGAGTTCAAATTTGACCTTTTGGAGTTCAGCCCTGCTTGGTTTGAAACTAATTTGTGACATAATTTTACTTTCAAAACATACGTATGCTTTGGTAATTTGGAAAAAACTAATTTTTCACGCCAGTAAAGTGTTCTTTTTGTAAGTTTTACGAAAAAATTTTTTTAAGGAAACTTGTTTTTAATTAAAAATTGAGAAGGTTTGCAAAATTTCAAAAGGATGGGTCTACTTTGATTTTTTTCGCTAAAAAACTTAAAAGGTATAAAAATCGAAGCAGGCTTAGGCTTTCGAAATTGTTCACATCTACGCAGTTTTTCATCATGAACAAGTTTCCTTAATAAGAGTTTTACGTGAATGCTACAAAAAAGACACTTTTCTAAAAAAGTGGAAAACGACAAAAAATCAAAGTAGGCGGAGACTTTTGAAATTTTGCAAACCTACTCAGTTTTTCATCATGCACAAGTTCCCTTAATAACATTTTGACGTGAAGGCTACAGAAAGGATACTTTTCTAAAAAAAGTGAGAAAAAAGTAGAGACTTTACGAAAATTCCCGGAAAGTTTCCAACAAAAATTTCCGAAACTGTCGGAAAGTTTCCAGTCTTCTTTTTTTAGTGTTTAGTTTAATTAGTCACACTTAGAGCTTTCCAAAAATACCAAATATGTCATATTTTGAGTGAAATTTGTTAAAGAAAAAGTATAATATCACAAAATGTTAAAGTTTTGCTTTGTATACTTGGTATTTCATGATCATAAATCAAATTTCCACTTTCAGATTTTAAATTATTAGTATCATTATTATTTAATTACTACCTACAGCAAAAAACGTAGGAAGTGACGTTTTTTTTTTTGTTAAAAAAATACTATTATTTTTGCAGATTTAGCTGAGGCAAGGAAAACATTGCTTCCGCTAAACCGAAAGTGATATGCAACCGTGCTGTGCAGATTTTTTTTATTCACTTTACTAGTCTGATGAAAAATTGCAACAACATCGCCATCTTAATTTAAAAAAAAATGGTAATCTGGCGATAACTTTTTTGTTTGAAATTAAACTGTTTTTTTTTTCTTGGCGGCATTCAATTTCTTGGGAAAAACAACACAAGTTTAGTGTTTGAACAGCCAATGTATCTTAAAAATTACCGAGATAATCGCTAGTAACATCTTAATTGCGTCACCCTGTACAAAAGTAAACATAATAAAACAGAGAACTGAAAAAAGATAGATAAATAAAAAAAGATAAAAAAGATAAAACCAAATATGAAAGAATATAATAAATTTAAACTTATTAAATTTGAGTCAAAAAGTATATAGAATATAATAAAATATATTTTATCTGTTATATTCTTCTTTGTTCTTTTTTGTATTTTTTAGGTTATGTCATGAATGTTGGCCAGGCATTTATGGCGGCAAATTTAAAATTTCTACATAAATTCCCGGAAAACTTTCCGGGAAAGTTTCCCAGGAATGTTTCCGAAACTCTCAGGGAAAGTTTCCTAAACCTTCAAAGTTTCTTCCCGGAAAGTTTCCAAAAATGGAAACTTTCCCAACTTGGAAAGTTTCCGTTGCCCATCTCTAGAAAAAAGTAAAAAATCAAAGTAGACCTAGACTTTTTCCATTCTGGGCAATTTTTCTTTATATTATTTTTTAGTAAAAAAGGTCACTTTGCTGGTGTGAAAAACTTCAAACCAAGCAGGGCTGAACCCCAAAAGGTCAAATTTAAATTCGGAAATTTTTTGTCATTTACAAGATATTATACAGGGACCGGCAGAAAGTTGGACACAAAAATTTAATATTTTTTAACTCTGATTTCGATTAATTTAAATTTCTACCTGCTAATCGAACAAAATCAAAGTTTAGTAGCAAATTCATGTGTTATCCGATAAGTTGCGCTTGCGGTATTTTGTTTTTTTTTTGTAATACACAGGGTAGTCGAAAAAATATAAAAAAAGGTAAATTTCCTTTTTTTCTGACTAGTTGGCTGTGACTTTAAATCTGACATTCACATTTGATTCCAAACAACTTTTGTAAGTAACTTTTTACCGCATTTTAAAAAATAAGGGTACTTTACTCTTGAGTTATTTTGACATTTTTTAATCTACCTCGTATCCAAAAAGAGATATTTAAATTTTGATATGTGCGTTTTGAGTTTGAAATGATGCACCAACTTTTATGAAGAATAAAATTTTCTGAGAAATTAATAATAAAAAAGTTTTCCATTTGTGTCCAACTTCCTGCCGGTCACTGTATAAACCTTAAATCCAGTGGCGCAACGAGCCCGTACCAACCATGCGAAAAAGCGCTAAACAATGCTAAATAAAAACAAGACCGAATGCTTTGTAATTTGTTAAACCTGTATTTTTAAAGTTTATGTTATGATTTATCAAATATACGAAATTGAGGATATCGGATATCGGTGGTACACATTAATTAGTAGTTGACATTTAATGAAAGATTAGTTGCCTGGTCGGCAGTCGGCACAGAACAGAAACACAAGTCACACGCACACGCCCTTCGCGCCGCGGACCTTAAAACCTAACCAAACCTGCGCCGAACTTAAAACTAATCTGACCTGAATTATATATGCGCCTATTTTAATTCCTGCTTTTAAAAATGAATGATAATTATGAATCCGCAAGGAAATAAATTTCTATAGGAAGATACCTACCTCTCTATATATTCTACATTTGACCCTTTGAAAGGACATTTCAATTTATAGGATGTGGGAATCAATTTATAGGTACTAACTTAAATTTGTACTTCCACATCACTCAAGGAATTCCCTCTCTGGCTTTTATGTAAAATAAAAAAAGAATACCTAGTTCTTACAGTTATACTGCATAGTTAAATTATTATATTATTATTATTATTATTATGGTTCTACAGTTAACAAAGAAAAAACTAAAACTAAAAATTTTTTGCTATTAGGTGACTTATTTTTTTAGTTCATTAAAAATGTTTGACCTTGAAAATTTGAAAATTTTCGCTTGCGGCGCAATTCTTAGCAGTGAAAAATGAACTTTGTCAACCAGCCCCCCCCCCCCGACAATAATTTCTGGTTGCGCCACTGCTTAAATCGTATATAAAATCAGCGCCTACACTGATTTAGTTTTGGGTATAGCACTTTTTGTATTATGTTCTCATTGCCACCTTTGTTCAATGCAATTCCTCGAACCGGCCACACACATAAATAAGATGTCCTTTATTATTAAGGTTTTCCATTACACGTGTCTTTAGTCATTTTTTGCGGTCTCTCTTCCATTAATAATTATTGGAACTTCATCCACTATCAATTATGGTTTCAACAAACCAACAGCAGTTCTGACCTATCTAATATTGCCCATTAATTAGTCAGGATATTACCTAGTGTTTTGTTTCCGACTCGGTAATTATATGCAAAACAGCCGCTTGACTCATTTCAGAATTAACACCGGTGTGGCCTTTGCCTCGAACAATCACCAACCGTTCGAAACTCGCCTACTACGATTTTTCCGCCGACGTATCCGGAAAAAGGTAAATGACATGTTTGATTGCGTTTGTTCGGCGAGTTTGATTATTGAATGTTGTTCGGTAGATACGCAACTATTACAGATACATTGTCAGGTGTTTATATTTACCATAAACGACTCATTTGAATCATAATGAAGCAGCTGAAAATTGATTTACATGCAGAGATATCAGTTCATTAAAAAAAAGGATTTCCATTGTCTTTCCTTGGTAACTATTAATCTCGAATTTAACTCTATACAGGGTGATTCAGTTCCGGTTCTCAACATAGGGATCGTGGAAACCATAACAGATACGAAGTCGGTCAAATGGAGGCAAACTTGCGCCTTTGGGCGCCTAACAATATGCCGTTGAGAAAGTTAAAATATTTTCATGGGTTGCTGAGATATTTAAGAAAAACCAAATTTTTTAAAATTAGATTTTATTTTTTTCGGCGCCATTTGCAATAATATTGAAAAATAAATTATACTTTTTTATTGCAACTTTTTCTGGGCTACGTCATGATATTTTTAGATTTTCGGGGCGACGTTTCATTTTTGAGATAGAGGGATCATCTTCATTTTTTTAAATACGGACCTGGATTTTTTATTCCATATTTCGAAATAAATCGTTGTCCTGAGTACGATGTATGACACATACATATTTTTTCCAGTTTTAACTGCTAAAATGCACATTTACTAAGAAAAATATTAATACGGTCCTGGACTATGCATTTTTCTCTTTTTTTTTTCAAAGCTATTCCAATTATAACAGGTGATCATTATTTTAATACCTACTGGATTAATTATACTCCATGTTTTTCGTATTTTGAAATTCTTTTTTATACTTTAGGAAAATGACAACAATAATTATTAACAATAATGCATTATACCTAAAGTATAAAAAAGAATTTCAAAATATGACAAACATAGAGTTTAATTAATCCAGTAGGTATAAAAAATGATCACCTGTTATAATTGGAATATCTTTGAAAAAAAAGAGAAAAATGCATAGCCCAGGAAGGTATTAACTTTTTTCGTAGTAAATGTATGTGCATTTTGGCGGCCAAAACGAGAAAAAATATGTATGTGGGATACATCGTTGTACTCAGGACAACGATTTATTTCGAAATTTATTCGAAAAATTCGGTTTTTCTTAAATATCTCAGCAACCCATGAAAATATTTTAACTTTCTCAACGGCATATTGTTGGGCGCCCAAAGGCGCAAGTTTGCCTCCATTTGACCGACTTCGTATCTGTTACGGTTTCCGAGATCCCCATGTTGAGCACCGGAACTGAATCACCCTGTATAGCAGGACATTTATTTGCTCCTGATAAAAATTATGCCCTTACCTTAGAAAATGAGAAAATTAAACAACTCCTCATTGGAAAGGCCTTCAAATT
Organism: Pseudeuparius sepicola; assembly: GCA_963920635.1. Lineage (NCBI taxonomy): Eukaryota > Metazoa > Arthropoda > Insecta > Coleoptera > Anthribidae > Pseudeuparius > Pseudeuparius sepicola. The sequence continues at coordinate 90,965,983 of OY987299.1, forward strand.
GATTCAACAGTTTCTGGCAATTTTGCAATTATTAAAGTCGCACGTAACTGCAAAATTCTGAATTTTGAAAGTAGGTACGTACATATTATTTGCAAAGAGGTTTCCAAGCAATTTGTGAGATTTTCTCTCTTAAGACTGTTTAAAAACTTTCCTTTAAGTCATCGAAAACTAACAAAAGGTATGAGGTTCGAGTTAATCACTGCCCAGAGATTGATGTGCCTACATCAATTTATTTTGTTCAAGTTTTGGATTGTCGAATTTTAGAAAATATTAAACAAATTTGGATAATAAAAGTTTCTTGACAATATGTTTTTGCCGAACTAATACTTCCACATGAGAGGTGTGGAAAAATTAGGATGATGAATGCCAATATTTTTTTGTTAGGTATCTAAAGGGTACAAGGATTAAACTCATTAGTTTGGAACGTTTCAAGGTTGTGTGTATTGTCGGAGTAACGGCATTTGTATTGTTTGGCAGCGTTAATAGGCTAACGTTGTCTTACAAAGACGATACACGAGTAGGCGTATCTATACGTTTAATCCCGCTAAAAATACACAGATCGGGTAAAAATAGATTGTATATGCAGGAAAGGGCGACACAAAAAGGTCTCATTGACGTCATCAGACTTTTGCAGAGGCCTGCACAGTGCCTCTCTTTTACTGGGTTTTACAAATGGAGGCTAGAATTAATGTGTCGCTTTATATAAAAGCCTAAATGCGAATTTTATGTGAATTTATTTTAGGACATTTCCAAGAGTTTCAAAAGGCAGCTCGCCAGCAGGCAAAAAGGCGGTATAAGCTACAACAACTAAATATGTAATTGTATTATGTCAGAATGCTTTAGGAATAAAATACAACCAATTTTCATAATGAACCAGAATTAGTTACTAACCACGGAACCCTTGTACGTAACTCAACTGTTGTTCGTTGTAGAGAGAATAAAATAAAAGGTAAAAAAACCTTTTTAAAAACAAGCTTTTATTTAAGCCATGTAGGTACTAAAAAGAATAAAACATAAAAATAAAAGAGAAAAACCTTTGTTAAAAACAAGCTATTTAAGCCATGTACTAAAACGGTTACGTTATCTGTGCTAAAACGAATAAAATAAAATAAGTCTGTTTCGTTAAAATAATTCAATGCCAAATTACGACAAGTTTTTGTAAATCAAAAAACTTGTCGCCCGAAATGTTCATAAAAGTAGGTACCAATTAATTTTATTGGACAGTGATTGGTTGATAAGCAAGTACCTACTTGACAAAGTATGTATTTTTTTCTTTACAATTCGCACGACAAGCTTTTTGATTTACAAAAACTTTTCGTAATTTGGCATTGAATTAATTAGCGAAAACCTAGACTTATTTTATTTTATTTGTTTTAGTACATGGCTTAAAGAGCTTGTTTTGAAAAATGTTTTTTTTATCTTTTTTTTGTTTTATTGGTTTTAGTACATGGCTTAAATAAAAGCTTGTTTTTAAAAAGGTTTTTTTACCTTTTATTTTATTTTGTGCCTTTTAGTAGGTAACTATTTGATTCCCATATCAGGAGGGTGGTAAAAAAATTTGGTCCGCCATCTTGGGGCATCCGCTATATAGGATTTAGTATGACGTCGCTTACCTTATTAATTTGTACCCTTTTGTTTGACACCCATGTCAAGTAGGTTGAATATTGAATTTAGTGTGATGTCACTAACATTATAGTTGTCTACTTCAAGCCCTTTCATTTGATACCCATATTAAGAGCTGAAAAGAAAAAATTCAATCCGCCATCTTGGAGCGGCGGCCATATTGAATTTAGTGTGATATTACTAACTTTCTCGTTTTCTACTCTTCAAGCCCTTTTATTTGATACCCATATTAAGGGGGTTGAAAAGAAAATGTAATCCACCATCTTGGATCGGCGGCCATATTGAATTTAGTGTGATGTCACTAATTTTATCGTTTTTTACTCTTCAAGAAATTTAATTTGATACCCATATTAAGGGGGTTGAAAAGAAAATGTAATCCGCCATCTTGGATCGGCGGCCATATTGAATTTAGTGTGATGTCACTAATTTTATCGTTTTCTACTCTTCAAGCCATTTAATTTGATACCCATATTAAGGGGGTTGAAAAGAAAATGTAATCCGCCATCTTGGATCGGCGGCCATATTGAATTTAGTGTGATGTCACTAGTTTTATCGTTTTCTACTTTTCAAGTCCTTTCATTTGATACCCATATTAAAGGGGTTGACAAAAAATACATCTTGTGGCGACGGCCATTTTGAAAGTATTGAGTATTGAATATTGTATTGTCACCAGAACTAAAGGTGTATGCAAAATTTCAGCTCAATCGAATGTCAAGAATTGGTTGTAATTCAGCTTGCAAGATTCGACCGACATATACATACATACACACATACATACATACATACATAATAACAAGGCAAGTTAAATAAAAGCAGTTATTTATATAATCTCGATTATTTTACCAATTTCAGGAAAATGAACATAATTGCAAAACATTATATTATAACAAATAATATCAATTTTATATTTTTGTATTTATCAGATTGATTTGGAACAATGGTATACAGGCTATTAGTGCCAAAGCAGATTTTAAAGGCGAAGAAAATTATTAACAGGCACGGACTTGCTGGAAAATTTAGTTAAGGTCATAACAAAGAGAAAAAACAAAAACTAAACACGACATCAGGCAAAATGGTGAAATGGGGGTGATGTTGAAACTTCTTTTTTTTCTAAAAATCGGTTTTCCGCCATTTTATCGGGAAATTTTAGGTTATGTTAGGTCATGGCACACGGAACACCTAGACTCTTGCAATAAATTACACATATTTACATTAAAAACGTCCAAACCATTACCTTTATTCATCTTAAAATGCAAAGGCGATTTTCTCGACAATGGATGCATACCGGAAGGAAACAAGTCAAACTTCTCCATATCAAAAACGAGGCCAGAAGCCTAACTGAATGCAGTGCTCCTATCGCCAAAAATAAAATTCAAAAACGACAAATTTATTATGAAAGACGGCCCCAATGTTTCAGATAAAAGTTGTAGAAGCGTTTATTTAGTTTTATACAGGGTGTTTCGAAAAGCGGTGCCAAACCAAACATACTTTTTTTAATGGAACACCCTGTATATTTTTAGATATTTGAAATCATCTGCTCATTGTCACAATTTCAATGATGTATACATGTAATATGTAAACATTCAATTTTGCAGGTTTGATGTAATTTTTTTACATGAAACCTTTGCGGGTACACCTTATAGGAAAAATGGTTGCATTTCCCCATAGCGTTGACTGAAGAGTGAATAATCCTCACCTAACGCCCATAGTCTAAATTTGTATACAATCTGTTGATTCAGTAAACAAATTATATCGAACTTAAAACACTCTAAAGTAGGTACAGTCGCGGACAGTTGGTATCGAACGACCTGAAGAGGTTTCTCGTGGCTATCGTTACAGGGCGCGCGGAGACGGCAACAGCGCGCGCCTTCGGCATCGGATGGTTCGAACGGGTGTCTTGTTCCGAGAATTCTTTGCAAGCGATTAAGCCGATGTCACCGAAAGGGTTAAAAAAAATTAAGGAATCAGTATTAAACTATTTATTAAAACAGTTCACAAGTATACAGTATGATTTTTTAAACTACCACCGCGATTTCCTCGCTTATTTTGCGCCCTACAAAAAAAACATGAGAAACAAAAAGGTGACAATTTTGGACAGCTAAGTGGCCCTGAAAAAGTAATCAACATCCATGGTCAACTTGTCGCGCAATATAAAAAAAACCTCCAATTGAGCAAAATTATTAAATAGCCGTAACATACCTATTTATTTTAAGATACCGAAGAAAACTTTTATATTGAAAATTGATGGCACTGAGAAGCTTTATGCAACTGGGTGCTCAGATAGTTTCTGAAAATTGCACAGGCTCTTCGGCTCTGTTGAGGCCATTGTTTTAGTTATTAAAGGCCATTGTTTTAGTTTATTAAAGTAGTTATTTGGCTCCCTACTGAAAAATCTTAAGAAACAAAAACGTGTAAATTTTAGATAGTTGGTTAATGTTAAAAAAAGAAGTCGGTATCCATGGCCAACTTTTCGCGCAATACCAAAAAAAACTTAAATCAACAAGAATCTGAAAACAATCAATTTATTTTGAAAGTCGAGGGAAAATTTTAATTGGAGATTAGCGGCAATTAGATCACGCAAGAACATTGACAAAAGAAAATTTTCATACAATTTGTACTAGTTTTCCCGCTAATTTGTTTAAAGTGTGAAGTCGAAATAGCAATTAAAAACATCAACAGTTATTCAAATTAAAGACAAATTTTCTCATATTAAAGATCTTGTTTGATCAAAAAAAAATTAAATAAATTGATAGTTTTGTTTTCACATTTTTGTCGACTTGAGTTTTTTTTTGTATTGCGTGAAAAGTTGGTTATGGATGCCGATTTATTTTTTAACATCACCTAGCCGTCTAAAATTGCCATATTTATTATGCTTATATAAGCTTACTTACATAAAAAAAATATATTTAATGCAGTGATAGGGCCAAAGCGAAAAATGTTTTTCAAATAAATCAAAGTGTGCCAATTGTTTCTAAAATTGGTAGTATGGAGTATCCTTTACTTTTGAACAACTTTTCCTAGCAACTTATTTCCACATAAGAAATGTTAGCAAAGTTTTTATCAAGAGTAACTTTTTGCGGTAAAATTAAAGATAAGAAAGTGTTCCTATTCAACACCTCTTCTGTGGACATACTGTATATACATAGTGTATTTGAAAATGAAAGGAAGGTTTATGGCTTATTATAAATATAAATGCAAATTCTTTATCAGAGGCTCGAGAGTCCGTCATAAAATACTACATAACTCGCCCGAATATTAATTTGCGTATTTATCCTCATCAGATTTTTAGCAAAAGAGCACGCCACTGAAATGGTCGAATTTTCCTTCTCAATCAATATTTATGGCCTCCTTTCATTTCCAAATACACTAAGTATAGTTGTCAGCGGTTTTAGACATTAAGTTAATAAATATTTTGCGTTGCAACAAAAATGTATTTTTATGTTATAATAAAAAAATATGTAGTAACACTAAAAATATATTTAGCTAATAACCCTAGAATTAAAAAAGTTAATTAAAAGGATTTTCATAAATTATTCTTTTCTTTGCAAAATAAGTATTTGTTCCAACATTTAGTTGTTAGGTCTCGTAGTCCTAAACATAAATGATTATAAAATAAAAGGGGTGTCCCTTTTATTTATTTTTTCTTATTTTTGAAGAAATTGGTCAGAAGTTTTAATAAATTGGTTTTCGTGGTGCTGCAATGCTCCATTGTTTCTCATAAAATGCCCTTCAACAGATAAATGAGATTAGGGGGTCACAGACATAAAATTACCCTTGTAACTTAATAGAGAGTTATTGCAGAAACTGTTTTTGGCATTAAGCAGTATTTAAGACGACCTTATTTGAATACTCTCATACGTTATTTATGATTCTGACAATAGTTATTGCAAGTCGTAATTTATGTATCCAAATTAAGGGCTTGTTTACGTTTACTTTATTGTTTTGTATTTCTACACTTTCACTAGAATATTATGTGCTTTTATAATTTTGCTCCGGAAAAAACTGGGAAAACAGCCAAATAACCACGGAACACCAAGGTGAAAGACTAATGAAAACAAACAAGGTGCAAACGCAAACAAGCAACGAACATTTTAGGTTAAGTCCTACTTTCACAGAACACTAGCGTTTTCTGACAAATCAGAATTTATTTTAAGAATTGTGACAAATAAGGTAAAAATAACGTATATTATGGTATACACAATAAACAAAAATAAAGGAAAATAACCTTATTATGGACGACCTTATGTCAAACTACGACTGCGCATGCTCAAATGTCAAAATAACGTCAAAAAAGAGCGCGACGTTATTTATTTCTGCAATAACTCTCTATTATTTAAATTGCATACCTTTATCAATAACATCAGAAGACACACAGCAGGGACACATGCTCAAATGTCAAAATAACGTCAAAAAAGAGCGCGACGTTAGTTATTTCTGCAATAACTCTCTATTATTTAAATTGCATACCTTTATCAATAACATCAGAAGACACACAGCAGGGACACGTAGTCTACCTGGATAAAATAAAATAATTTCAGGTGATTGAGGACTTCCACAAGCTGGATATAATGATTACGAAGTTTTATTAGAACCACCGACACAGGAAGAATCCGAAAAAACTATAAACCCATTAAAATCTTTATGACTATAACATAATTAAATAAAGGCAAGAAATCAAATGCATTTTCCATTATTATATTATATGTATATTAATATTTAGTATACCCACCTTCGGATAGGATGACTTTCTGAACTCTCCTGCTCATCGAATCTATGAGTTGGCAGCAGAGATCATGGGTTACGACTTCATCCCACGTTTGTTGAATCTTCTGCCAAAGTGCCTCCCTATTTTCGGGTACGAAGTTCTCCATTGTCCGCGCCATTCTGCCCCACACATTCTCAATGGGATTCAAGTCAGGACTCTTCGCCGGCCATTGCAACTTTTCTACGTTGTTTTCGGTGAACCATTCGCGAACTATTCTTGCTGTATGCACAGAAGCGTTATCATGCTGGAAAACGAAGCCATCGGGATACATTTCCGTTGCAGTTGGTAACAATCCGCCTTCGAGTATCTCGCAATAGCGAGCTGCTGTGAAGCGGTCGTCGATTCTCCAACAAATGCCAGGTCCACGGTAGCTTATCCAGGCCCATATGTTGACGGAAAAATGCCCACTCCTTTTCCTGGGTGACACAAATCTTTCGTCATATCTTGAACTCACCGAAGGTCTATATACTCGCACTTTGCCATTGTAATGGCTTTGAAAGATCTTTTCGTCGCTAAATATTACCTTCTCCCAATAATGTGGCGGTAAACGCTGAAACTCTCGGCATATCTGCAACCTGACTTCCTTATTAGCCTCGGTCAGCTGAATTTTGTTGCTGGCCGTGCGAGATTTCAGATTGGCTGCATCTAATCTCCTTCGGGCAGTTCTAACACTTGCTGGAAATTGTGTTGCAGATACTGCTTCAACGGCGGATTTAAACGGATTTGCAAGGCAAAAATTAGCTAGTTGCTCATCTTGTTGGTCAGACGTAATTTTCACATTTCCTCCTCTATGTATGTTTTCCACGCTTCCGGTTTCGTCATATTTCTTCTTTATATTGAAAATGGTGCTTTTAGATACACCAAATTCTTCGGCCAGTCGGGAAATAGCCCAACCATTTTCTAGTTTGGCGATGATACGGTGCTTGACGGATTCACTCAAACGAGGCATAACGAACACTGTTAGTTACTCTCTCGAATTAGGATACTGACTAAATAATTTTAGCCCACCCACCTTAGTATTTATACAAAGGGCTAGGAGCAGGTATAATCGATATTTTCAAAATCTACATCCAATTCAATATTACAATTATTAAGTTAATCCCCTAAATTTAGTTATATTAAGTGCAGGTAGGTATAATTAATAAATACCTATTTAAAAAGATATAAATATCTATGCTAAAATATTTCAACTCAGGTAATCCGATAATCCATTAATTTTGTGCCATACATTTTCTAATTAATATTAAGAGCCCCCATATCTACTTTTAAACATATTATACAAATCCTTGAAATCTTTAATTTTTGAGATAATCGCTTGATCTGTTTTTTGTCCGAAAGGACTTCAAAAGCCGCTTATTTTAGCAATCCTGCCATTTTCAAATTGCAAATCCAGGGCCGGCTACGATTTTTTTATTCCCCCGATTTTCACAAAAACCATTTAGCCATTTTTTTATTTAAAATCTGACACCACAGCGTCAATCAGGACAGTCGAAAACCCTTTATATACCAAATTTGAACAAAAAATATAGAGAGAGTTCTATTCTACAGGATGTCAAAATTGAGCAAAATAGGAAATTTAAAGAAACCTCTTCAGGCATCTCTGGCGAGTCAAGTCATAAAAATTCAGCATTTTCAGATGGGGCAGAGAAAAATACCCTGTATTGAATCTTTGCACACCAACACTTTGAGTGGTTCTGTTGACAATTAAACTATTTTGACGGGATTCCATGGCACACTTGACTCGCCAAATGCCTGTAAATTTCCTATTTTGCTGAACCTTGACATCCTGTAGAATAGATCTCTCTCTAAATTCTTTGTTCAAATTTGGTATATAAAGGGGTTTTAGGGGGATCCTGATTAACGCTGTATTGGTAGATTTTAAATAAAAAAACACTCAAAAATCGTAGCCGGACCTGGATTTGCCTTTTGAAAATGATAGGAAGGCTAAAAGAAGCGATTTTTGAAGGCCTTTCACACAAAGAATGTTCAGGGATTATCTCCAAAAATAAAGATTTTATTAATTTGCATATGTTTAAAAGTAGACACCCTGTATATTAAATTATTGTTTTTGAGAAATTCTTCGGAATTCTATTGTGGCTCAAATTGACTATGGATTTACCTAATTTCATATTCCTAATTAATACAGGGTGCTGGCAGCAAAGGAAGGAAACTCGAGAAAAAGCAACTTTTATTGTGGTGTTGATTCTAATCTCAGCCTTGATATTTATTATTTTTTTATTTCATTATCATAAATACTAGACGGTATAGTAACATGATAAAATAGTACGAAATATTAAATACCAACACTGGGGTTGGAATTATTACCAGCACAAAGTTGCATTTTCCTCGAATTTTGTTCCTTTGCTGTGAGAGGCTGGAGGCTGTAATTTGCATTTTATGGTTCTATTTTTAGCAGACCGGCCGGCTGCAGACTCCAGCGCGATGTTGCCGTCTCCGCGCGCCCTGTAACGATAGCCACGAGAAACCTCTTCAGGTCGTTCGATACCAACTGTCCGCGACTGTACCTACATCCATATTTTAAGGGAGAATACTTATCATCTTTTATGTTTTCTTCAAAAGTGCAAAATTAAAAGTTTCAAGATCGAATATTTTCCAAACGCTTGAAACAACATATTACGAGTATACCTACATCATTAAAATTGTGACAATGAACAGATTTCAAATATTTAAAAATAAATAGCTAGTTTACGGCTGTGTAGTTTTACTTAGTAGATAAAATAACGAGTTTTGCAGCCAGAAAGGTATATATTAACTTCTTTTTATAATACCAAGCTTTCGGTCTACTTCGTGACCTTCATCAGGGCTAGAAATTTTTTTAAATTATTAGAAAATATTGAGAAAAGGTTGAAATTTTACTCACAATTATGTTGAAGTTTTACCAATATTAAAACCAGATAGATTTTAGGTTTAAAAGGGCCAGAAAAAGGTTTTTACATAATTTCGTGTGAAAATTTATAGCGTCAATTTTGTTTGTAATTGTTTTTTTTTGTAATTGGTTTTTTTTGTTAACAAAAAAAAACAATTGCAAACAAAATTGACGGTATCAATTTTCACACGAAATTATGTAAAAACCTTTTTCTGGCCCTTTTAAACCTAAAATCTATCTGGTTTTAATATTGGTAAAACTTCAACATAATTGTGAGTACAATTTCAACCTTTTCTCAATATTTTCTAATAATTTTAAAAAATTTCTAGCCCTGATGAAGGTCACGAAGTAGACCGAAAGCTTGGTATTATAAAAAGAAGTTAATATATACCTTTCTGGCTGCAAAACTCGTTATTTTATCTACTATTTAAAAATATACAGGTTGTTCCATTTAAAGAAAAACAAAAGTTTGATTTGGCACCGCTTTTCTGAACCCATTATAAAACTAAATAAACGCTGAAAAAAGCTTGCTTTGGTTTCTACAACTTATATCTCAAACTTTTTTCCTAACGTCAAAAATAGAAACTAAGGGGAATGTAAAAATATTAGTGATTACATTGACTTCTAAAGCAAGCCCTTTTGTAGATAGATATATTAAGAAAAATGTCTGATTTCCCATTTACAAAGAAAGGGCTGTATATCCCTTGGTGCGTGCATTTTAAGGGGTATGTTAAGAAGAGTTTTTCTTATTTTGACCAGTTCTATCTCTCCTTAAATTTGTTTACACTTGTTCTGGGGCACCCTGTATATACCTAGGATTTTCGCCACTAAACTAGGCCAATCGAATGACTCGTTTTCTATACCTAAAGTAGAGACGTTTTGTGTTACAAAAAATATCGGGTTCCGGTCGTAAACTTATTCATAGGGGCTCTTGATTTTACCCACACAGCCAGAGAAGTTTCAAAATTATGATAATATTTTGTTCCCTGAACCGTGGAAAATGGCTGGGTTCATATACCTCGCACTCATATGGACTGCAGTCATTCGGAAAGGTGAGATGACCGAGGTCATCCACCCGACACCGCTTGTCGACGTGTACTATATAAGACCTAAAAAAGTAGACAATAAAAAGGTTCAAAAGAAAACGATTGCAAAAGTAGCGAGCGATACATATAAAAGGGGATTGACCGCGAGTACTACAAATATGTATATGCTATTGACCGTGATACTAGAACTGAGTTACTTTATTCACGGATACTTATTTATTAGAAACATTCCTTCAAAATATTTTGGTATGCATGGTTTCCAAAGAAAGCCATTTAGTAATAACTATAGGGTGGCCCGAAAAAAAGTGCAAAAAGCAATCTGTAAGTATCATTTCCCTAATTATTATTGTACAAAAATCCTTTTGGTGTTTTTTATTTATGTCATAACCATTTTATTTTTCAATTATTCTTAACGGTAAGTATATCGCAAAAAAATCATTAAGTCGGTTTTTTAAACAAAATCTTGACCGGCACAATTTATTTTTATTTCTAAAATCTGTAACAAATTTAAATTTGGACACCCTCTCTAAATATTATAAAGAGAAAACTAATTTGGAGTTTTGCTGTAACATAATATAGGGAGGGTTATTTATACAGTGAGGACCCGTGGGTTGGAACAAATTCGCAACCATTTGTTGGCGTATTTACTTGAACTGTTCTTGTTAGAACTGAATAAATTGCCAAATAAAAAAAATAAGCGAAATATGTTTTCTAAAAAAGGAAATGTGACGTAACCTATACCAAAAATCAACGCTCTGTATGTAAAAAATAGCTCTTTCCAATGGCGTTATCAAAAGTTGGGCTTACAACTTAAAAAACTGTCGATGACGTCATATCTGTCACATCGATGAAGTCGTATGACGCATTTATATGTCAAAATTTGCGCATTACAAAGTTAATGCTGACGTGTCCGAGTGATTCTTTTTCCTCGCCCCATACAAAATTTGTTCCAATCTACGCTTCCTCACTGTATAAGCAAATTTCACATTTTTTGTGTGCCATATACGTCAAATTTTAGTTCTCGCTATTTTTTTATTTTGGTGATAATCAAATCAAAAATAAAAATAAAGACACAATCCCGGGACGTGGACGTACCGTATATGCCTACTCTTTGTTCGTGAGTTTGTTTATTGCACTGATTTTATGTATACCTATAAAGACACTTCATTCTTTATGTGTAATAAAAATATGAAGGATATATTTTTGATCCTGGAATTTGGTACCCTGCATACAAGGGCCCATAAAGTTGCATTCAACGATATAATAGGAATTGATACATTACCAAAGGCAACTTGTTTAATGATTTTAAAAAGATGTTACTGTTGGCACATTCAAGGTTTCCGGTCTTTTTATACGATTTATGTTATTTTGTAAATATAAGTATCTCAAAGCATATATACGACATAGAAGTCTATCAAAAAACGATTTATATTATGCATTACAAAATAGGAAAGACTGAATTTAGGAAATGCCAATGTAATCAAATTACCTCGTCTTCGTCTCCCCGACCCGGTAATGTAGAAGCAAAACAAAACCGAATTATTTGTATTACCGTGAGCCATCTCGATAATACATCGTTGGCTGCATTAAAGGTCTGTCTTGGCGGGCATCTTTGAACTTTATTAGATACCTATACGGAAATGTCATCGGTGAGATAATGGAAGTGATGGAGGCTTTTATGAAGCTTAGAAATAGTTTGCTGTAGTGCTGTCCATTCCCATCCAGATTAATTAACACAGATTAATTGCTTCAAATTTGTAGCCGTCGCAATTTGCTATTATCTTCTTTGTTTGTGCTAGATACGCGCGACATTGAATTAAATAAGGAAATATTTAGAAGACGCGAGAGAAGAGAAATAAACACGGTAAAACGACAATTTATCTGTAGAACATTAACCTATTAGCAACTGTTGTGCGTCGATATCGATATCTCTATCAATTTTATGGAGTAGGCTGCTTCAAAAAAGAATATAATATATACTTTCATTTCTTTACTAGATTCAGAAATACGTTATGAGGTTATAGGTTTTTTTTTTCGATCATTAAACAAGGTTCCGGAATATTAAATTACAAGACCAAATATCCAAATAACACATGTGAAGTTAGACACACACAAACTGATGCTCTGCAGATTTCTGACTCTGATTATTACAATAATTATATTCCAAGTATTGTTGTGATATTGAAAATGTTGCCAAGTTTTACTTGAAAGTTTAAACTAGTAAGCTATAAATATAAATAATATGACAAGACATAAAAATAAATAATTATTGTAATATAGACAAAATCATATTTTAGGTCTGGAAGATACCTCTCAACCAACTGACATCTGACGGGAAGTAGCAAATTAGCGAACGATTAAATAATTAGCCTTGATTTTATAGGAAACTTTTAGGTGCTGTCACAAAATAAAATCTTGATAGTACAATTTATTTTTAATTTGTAATATCTGTACCAAATTTAGTATTTGGGCCCCCTTTGTATAATGTAAAGAGAAAACTTATTTAGAGTTTGGCTGTAACATAATATAGGAGGGATTATTTTTATAAACAAATTTAGCATTTTATAATCTTATGGGCTCCATCTACGTCAAATTTTAGTTCTCGTTATTACAATAATTTTAATCTATTAGCAAGCAAAACTTTTTGATGATGATCAAATCAAAAATAAAATCCATCCCAGACATGATACAGATAGTGGTATAAAATAGTTTTTATGCAGTTACAAGTTTTTAAAATGTTCAGAAAGTTCACAATTACTAAAAAATGTCAAAGAACAAAAGCTTTTAACAGAGCGTTCGAATTCGGTACACTATGTAAAAACAAAAGAGACACACCTTTTTCAAGTAAAATTTTTTGAAATATTTACATATAAACCAATTTCCAGCGATTTTTTTAAACGTCATTTTTTACAACAAATAGTGAAAGACACGTTTGAGCGAATCATTCTTCATCCTTTTTAAAGCACAAGGTAGGTAATACCAAAGTTAGTTTTCAAAATAAATCCTTAATTAAACATTTTCCCCTATGATGCGAACTTTTTGGAGGACACTGTATAGTAGTGAAACTCTCTACAGAATATCGAAATCGTATTAGGCATTTTAAAAACAAAACAGTTGGCACTATTGAATTGACCATACACGAAAACCGTTTTTATCAAATTGCAGTGACATAGCTTCTACAGGGTGTTTACGGATTAGAGACAAATGGCGAAAAATGTCATATTTTCGAAACTACCCGTATCTGCTTTCAGGATTTACCAACACACAGGCGTAAATAAACAGGTTCCGTAGTTCACGGCGACGACCCTTGAGCAATAATAATAAATAAACTAAATGACTCCTTGAAGAGTCTTGATAATGTTTACATAAATAATTGAACGAAACGTAGGAAATTTTAATAACAGTAGATGATAGTTTCACTTAAATTCGATCCTGACATCCACAAACAGTAATAGAGGATGTTTTAGTGGCATATCAGGTAAAGTAATAATAAATAATAATAATAAATTCGTCTTTATTTATATATCACACATATATACATGAATAATGTATAATGTATACATATATGCAGATAAACAGATATACATCTATTTATTTCTTATTCGCAAAGAGGGGGGCTTCAGTGGCGAAGTTTAGCATCGCTATTCTACCACTTAACCACTGAGCCGACACGAACGATGTTTATTATGTTATTATGTAGGAAAAGAAAAGAAAGGAAAAGTATATTAAGTATCAATAATTGAAAAAATGCACTCCAGCCGGGACTTGGTAGCATAGTTGGTTAAGTGCCCTTCGGCCACAGTAGGAGTCCCGGATGGAGTTCATTTTTATCAATTGATATCCTTTATCTGATATGCCACTAAAACATCCTTTATTATTTATAATTTATAAATATACAGGCACTAAAAATTTTTCTTTGTTAATATTTGACATTGTAGGTTAGAATTTCCACGTTCGATACTTGGATTATGTCGCTAAATGTCGAATTTTATGGGTTGAAGAACAAATAGGAAGTTCACATAATCAACAATCGTGAATGGTTACCCTCACCCTCTAACCCCTTCTAGTACCTGTAGAAGACGCCGAAGTCTCCTACATCTCACCGATACTAACTATAATATCAAATAAATAACACATATCCGATGGAACCCGGACATGTATCTCCGGTAGCTTAGTTGGTTAAGTGCCTTCGGCCACAGTAGGAGTCCCGGCTGAAGTGCATTTTTTTTCAATTGATATTCTTTACCTCATATGCCACTAAAACATCTTTTATTACTTATAATTAGAGGTACTAAAAATCTTTCTTTGTTAAGACTTAAGTCCTGTATTATCATCCTCCACGCTACGTCACTGTTGACTGCGCTTTATCATACCTTCTTTATGTGTTTATTAAATGATGTATTAACGTAGATATTCATTCTTCCGTATTTGCGAGGTCCAGTGTTCCTGTTTTGGCCTGCCAAAAACGCCAGATTAAGAACAATGGAGAATTAAAAGATTATCATTATGCGATTAGCTTATTGATCGAAAACAAAAATATGCTTTCGCCAATATAATACTTCCTTGCATGTGGCTGAACTTGAGAAATTGCTACGTGTGCTGTTTTTTCTCGACCCGTGCGGCAGCGTGTATCTTGGAAAAAGCGATAGTTCCTTATTGCATTTAACGGTAATCGAACATGAATATAGCCTCATCGCTAAGCTATAACTCTGGCAAAGTTTTTCGAAAATTTAATTTACGTCGGAACAACGGTATATTCCCTGCCGCTTGAAGTTAGTATACAAAACTGGTTCAAGTAAATTTTTACTTTAAAACTCTATAAAATTCTACCGGAAAGTTTCCAAACCAGAAATAGCTTTTTGATTCAATCGGCAAATACGATAAAATGCAAGAATACGTTACGTAAGAACTGAAGATGCAAATATTAATATTTATTATTATATTGAGAATTCCACTAGACTAGGTACTACTTCCGTTATTTGGTTTACAATTCAAGGAAAATACGCGTGAGTAAGTATTATTTACAGGAACTTAATTCAGAATTAAAAAATCCTAGAAACGATTCATTCGCTTTTCCTTAATCATTGTAAATGATGATGCAGCGTGGGTTCAATAAGAATTCCTTGATATCCATTTGAGTTGTGGGGTAATTTCCTACAGCCACTAAATTTTATAGTGCACGACAATGAGGAGCGATGAATTCTGATTTTAACATTGCAATTGGCTATAATATGATTCTATATGCCTACCGAATCGGAGATTTCTTTGTACTTTATCTGCTTCTGGATGAAGAGTGGCTCGTGTGTCGTTTTATCTCAAGGCTGGTATCGATATTTTATTGCAATGCAAATGGATATAATATAATTGAATACAAATACAGTGTGTCCACGGATTGAGTTCACATAATTTGTAAATAATAAAAAAAGTTCGAGTTCAAATTTGACCTACTGGGGATCAGCCCTGCTTGGTTTTAAACTAATTCGTGACATAATTTTACTTTTCAAAAATCACGTTTGCCTTGGAAGTTATGAAAAAACTAATTTTCCACATCAGTAAAGTGCCCTTTTTGTAGGTTTTACGACAAAATGTTATTAAGGAGACTTGTTCAGAATAAAAAACTGAGTAGGTTTGGGAAATTTCGAAAGTCTAGGCCTACTTTAATTTTTTGGCATTTTCCCATTTTTTTTTAGAAAAGTGCACTTTTAGGCCTATCAAATTAAATCGAAAAAAACCGTTTTTAGGAATTAATTTCCAGCAAGCTGGAAATCATTTTAGTACCTCTATTTGGTCCTAAATGCGTGTAATCTGAGTTTGCACCATCCCAGGTGGTGAGCTTAACTTTTGGTAGCCAAAAAAACGCCAAATGTTTGCACCTTTTTTATTTTTTTGCTTGTAGCTGGAAAACGGTGCGTCGGACGGAAAATGTCATTCTATTCGATAATACAGAGGACTAAATTCTACGTCGAATGACATATTTATAAAACATAAAATTTGGTTTAGTGGTATAGCCGAAATCCAATGTTAAAAACGAAGAAAATTTCGTATTTTGGTGCAAACTTCCTTTTTGCTATCTACTATCTAAGACTACTTATTTTTAAAACAGATGCTTTTATTGAAATACCCATGGAATAAAAGTTGTAGGGAATAAAATTTTACCTTATATAGATACCTCAGTTTTTAAATTTAGTGATTCAAAATTTGACATCAATTCAAAATCGGGTTTTTCGACGTTTTGAGTCATTTGAAGTCATGTAAGGTAAAAAAATATCAAAATTTTGTACCAAAACAGCACTTCTTATTGCTTTGCAATGTTAAAGTAATATGCACAACCTGAGTAGAGATTCGAGTATGTAGTAGAAATAAAAATCATTATTAAGTTTATCAAAGTTCTGTATTACCATTAAATCTTTAATAAGTATTATTAATATTAATTTAGTAATAAGTAAATTAATCATAGTTCTTAATAGTAGGTGCAATGAAGTAACAAAAACACTTAAAGTTTATTGATGAAATATAAAATGTAAACATGGTATAAATTAATAGGCATGCAGCACAAAATATGTCGATGGCCCTTCATCTGAGAAGCTCGGAAGGCGCGGTTGTATATCTAGGTCCTCTTCATCGAGATCATCTTCAAAGGGACTATCCTCACCTATTTCAGCTTCTACGGCAATGTACCTTAGTCTCATTCTCATCCTCAGAGGGTGCTGAATTTGAGCATGACTGGCCGTTGCAGTTGAGGTCCTTTGTACATTTGCAGGACACAGTACTGAGAATTTCAGCTGGAGCTGGATCCTTGGTGTTTATTATGGGGAGAAGGCCAAGGTCCGTCCTCCTCCAACCCCAGCTCAGAGGATCCTTTGGTTTATCACACCAGCCCTGGATTTGAAAGTACACCCCCAAAATATGTTGGGCGGCGGCTGCATTTGTTGGAGGTAGAGAGGCCAGTTCGAAAGTTGGCTTTGTTAGAGATTTTGAAAATATCTCGTAGCGGATTTGGTCCAAGGAGGTCACCTCTGCCCTAGGTGAATAGAGGGCTGCCATAAGAACAGTGGACCTGCTGAAATGAGAACCTCAGGATCTGCATCTTCATGATGAAAAACCTTGACAGTCTCTTGTAATGTCCTGTTCTTTTCAAGAAGCTTGACAAACTTCAACTTCCCTTGGCGATAGAATGCAGAGGTTGTATCGCATCCGCTGATGGCATGTAGGAACAGGATATTCTGTTTGACAACTGACGAGAAGTTGAAGTACTTGGGTACCACTAAACCAGGGACCCTTTAAAGTAAGGGGACCCAGCATTATACTTTCCAAAGTGAGGCCGTTTCTTTCCCCATTCTAATGGTCTCAATGATGCCAACTATGCCATTTTATTGGAGAATCTATGGATATAACAGGTACTTTGATTGTTAGTAAAAATTAATATGATTTCTAAAAATTAGACTTGACAATGTTCTGTCAACAAACACGGAATATGGCAAGTGCCAAATGAATAAAATTTATTTTATATTTGAATTTGGTTTCCTGCAATTATTTCCAGGAATTTAAGTAATATAAGTAAGGTAAGTCAGTGTTGATTTTGCTTATTTGAGAATTTTTCGCTATTGCACCTTGTTACCAAACCATTTGTATATAGGTATAATAGGTATAATAGGTAGGTACTTGAACTTTCTTCCCTTGTTGAATGTATCTACCCAAAGAACTTTCACAGATTTCGGGATGGACTAATAAGATTAGGTTTTGTACTCAGTTCTAATCATGTAGTTTTTCTCGGTGCTCATTTTTGTAATTTTATTTATCTCCCAAGGTAAAACGTAAAATAAACTTATAGTTGTAGATAAAAACTGTTTAAAAAAGACCTGACTGAAGCTACCTGCTTAATAATTTAATATTTAGGAAATACCATTTTTGTTTTTAACTACTTACTTATACGTAATGCCCACGTAATGGGAATTGTAGGATTACTAAAGATGAGACAAGTAAAATCTGGTTGCAATTATTGGGACTACCTGACTATCTGGAAGTTAGAAAACTTAAAAATTGTGAATTATGATGGGAAATATTTTGCCTCCTTTTGGAATCTATGGCACTGGCATGTCACATAAAACTTGATGGCAGTTGGACACTGACATAACATAACCTTGTACCAGCCCACTTATGTGGTCTCCTTGGAGATATACAGAAAACAAGGCTTCACTTTTCCTATGTGATAGACTGTGACATGCTGGGTCCCCTTATTTTAAAGAGTCCCTGCACTAAACCAAATTTGATCTTTTATATGTCATTCGACGCAGAATTTAGTAATATTGAATGGAATTTAGTAATATTGAATGGAAGGACATTTTCCGTCCAACGCACCGTTTTCCAGCTACAAGCAAAAAACTAAATAAATTAAAAGTAAAAAAATATTTTTAAAAAAAGCTTTTATTTAAATGCGCTAAAAAGAATAAAATAATCTTTTCTTTTAAAACTTTTACTATCAACTTATAACGTCATTCCACAATTTATATGATATAAAAGCTTGTCGCGAGATTTAAGTAGTGGTATTTACTTAGTTTGAAAACTTAAATCTCGCGACAAGCTTTTATATCATATAAATTGTGGAATGACGTTATAAGTTGATAGTAAAAGTTTTAAAAGAAAAGATTATTTTATTCTTTTTAGCGCATTTAAATAAAAGCTTTTTTTTAAAATATTTTTTTACTTTTAATTTATTTTGTAATTTTTAGTTTGGCCAGGTGTCTGAGTCTATTCATCTCAGTTAACGCATCATTGTTGCAAGGTCGTTTGCCGGTTAGTTTAGAACAGTCTAGCTCTTCAATGAGGAGACCTTCTAATGACCATCTTGGGTGTTCCGCCATGTTGGATTTAGAATGACGTCACACATATAATCATGCATTGTCATCCAAATTAAACGTGTGTACAAAATTTCAGCTCGATCGGTTGAAATTTAACTAGTCCGCCATCTTGGGTGATCCGCCATGTTGGATTTAGAATGACGTCACACATATAATCATGCATTGTCATCCAAATTAAACGTGTGTACAAAATTTCAGCTCGATCGGTTAAAGATATCTGCTTCAAAATTGAGTTGCAAGATTCCACCCGAACAAATTACATACATACATACATACATACATACATTGCAAGTTAAATAAAAGCTTTTAAAAAGGTGCAAACTGACTGGTTGGGACTGGGGCTCGAGAACCGAGAACCCTCTCGTATGCTACAATCGCGTAAGTATAGCAGCAGACTCGCCCGACCGCGCCCCTTTCCTCGCGGAATCGTGGCTCAAATATTCGTAGCCGCCAAGCGACGATTTTACTGAAATATTTAAAATTTATTTTGTCCAAAACAAAATCAATTTAAAAAATCAGTCAACGATAGTACATTATCGGCGGCGGGCTTTGCGGCAATTTAATTAGGAAGGAACAAGGAAGTAAAATGTAGAATATAGCAGTCGCGGAACTAATTTATTTTTTCCCATTTTCTACTGGGTGGCTCTAGCCCCAGAGCCGCCAGTGCAAGAACCAATAATTTGTACATTAAGTCCCCAACCGGGGTGTGTACATGGTGTACACACCATGGCCATTCAAACTCGATATCAAGGTTATTGAGCATACAAAAATAGAAAGAAATATCTGCTTCTGAGGACTGAGGCTCTCAATAGGACCAAATGACGACTAAACTGAGACAAAATTGAATAGTTTTGACAAATGACGCCCGTCAGATATATTTTTTCTGATATATTTTATACTTGGACAGGTCATTTTTTCTATATTTTTATTTTTTACCTAAGACGCTTCATTAGATTTTGTTTAGTTTAAGAAATAGAGGTAATAAAATATAAGGCAGGTATAAAATTGTCCCACTCACAGAAGAAGATAGGTTTTGATTGCATAGGTATAGTTTGTACAGGGTTATGCACATAACATTTTACCCCCCTTAATTATTTTATTTTTCGTGATAGAAAAAAATGGTAAATAGAAAAGTTGTAGGGAATTTTATTGCGAGTTTAAAGAGCATATCAGATCTGCCGATATACAGGATGTTGTCAAGATACAAACCAAACCTATGTTTTTTTAAAGAGAACACCCTGTATGTTATTGGTTTTTTCAAATCTATTCTTCATTCCGATTCCAACGATATAGATATGTCATATGTTTGGTTCAATGGTTTACTCGGAATTGGCTTTCAAATACTGGATTATCATATACCTATTAGTTAAATATCCAGATTGCCACGAAAAATAATAAACTGTCATGATAACAAAAGTTTGACATTTGAAAGAACAAACGATATCAACCAATTAAAACAGAAGATAACTGAAGAAATCCGACTCCTCAATGAATCCGGCGCAGTACGAAATTTTAAGAGAAGCCTAGTTAAGCGATATAAACTCTGTCTTGCGCAGGATGGAGGCGTCATCGACCATCTTTTATAGTGTAGGTGCTAACTTCATAGTATTTTATATATAGGTCTAATTCATCAATAAATATGGTTTTTTTTATGTTTATTATTTTTTATTTATTTATTGCAAGAAACTACAAAACTAAACCTAATGGTTTACAACTGTCAAATGTCAATTTTTTTTATGACAGCAAATTCCGAGTAAACCATTGAACCAAACATATTATAATAATAATATAATAATAATTCTCACCCTCACAATATTCCAAACTAGGAGTACCCCAGAAGCAAGTACATGCTTGTGCGGGGGAGGGGGGCAATTATTATTTTTTTGTCTTCGTTGCCATTTGCGGCTAGGGCCGACTTTTTTACACATATATATATATATATATATATATATATATATATATATATATATACATATATATATATATCGTTGGAATCGGAATGAAGAATAAATTTGAAAAAACCAATAATATACAGGGTGTTCTATTTAAAAAAACATAGGTTTGGTTTGTATCTTGACAACATCCTGTATATCGGCAGATCTGATATGCTCTTTAAACTCGCAATAAAATTCCCTACAACTTTTCTATTTACCATTTTTTTCTATCACGAAAAATAAAAGAGTTAAGGGGGGTAAAATGTTATGTGCATAACCCTATACAATAAGAATAGATATGGACATTAAAGGTGGATTTATAAACTCGACGTTTGCGTTGGCGCTCGCCGTTGCCGTTTGCGTCGAAAATTCAATCCCTATATTTTACGTGTAACCGTTTATAAACGTCGTCGAACGTTACCGTCTGCGCCGGATGATGCCGTCAGAGATAAACCAATTTCATCTTTCACGTCCCGCCGTTCGTAGCAATTCGACGTAGTCCAATAAAAATTAAGTTCAGCTATCACGTGGTGTTTTGTTTAGCTGATATTTCTGGGCGCAAACGGAAAGTTTATAAAATGTCTGCTACAGAAGGCAACGGCGAAGGTCACCGTCAACCGCGAGCGCCAACACAAACGCCGAGTTCATAAATCCGCCAGTAATACAGTTTATTTTTTCTACGTGTAATAGCTGCTAATAAACGGATATTTGGATAAACTGTGGCAATCATTGTTTCTTGATTTTCCAACACATCAACATGCGACGGAGAAAGCTTAAGCCAAGTGCGATTGGTTGATTTCGATCTCATATCTATCCTAGAATGGATATGAAATCATACCCGTTCAGTTAACTGGACATAGTATTCCAGTCTGTAGGTTGTAAAGAAAACAGCACATATACACGTGGGCAATGAATATTAAAAACTATAGAAGGGTCACTTGGCGGCGGCAAGCGGCTCAAAGGCTTGCCGCTCCGTTCCCGTCGCTTTCACCATTATTTCACCAACTGGACACATGAACTGTGTCTTGTATGTATTTCAGCGGGGACGAGAGGCGAAATAGTAACAGCAGCGGTCGGACTGCCTGGGCGTATTCGGCAAGTGAACCTTCTATGATACTTATTCGGTGCATGTAGGAGTAGAACCAAATTAGTTCTTTCATTTGCCATAATTAATCGTTTATAGTTTATACCAGTTGCGTGGTATTCACTTTTTATTAAAACTTTTTGAAACGTTACAACACCTCAAAAATTTACATAGTTTGTAAAAATATTTCGATCTTATGCAACTTTTTTGACATAGCCGACACATATTTTCGTCGCTCACTATAATGAGTTTAAAATTGTAGTAAACATAATCAAAGGCGAAAATATTCGTATCTTTCGATACGGTATTTTTACGGTGGCTAGTTTATTTATAACATAAGTATACAATGTGCCGGAAGAGACAACCTAACAAAATTACCCTATTCCCAAAAGTACTATCGGATTCATAATTATTGGGGAATTTCCAGAATTATCATTAGGGTTCGTTTTACTTAGAAAAAAATATCTTTCTAAATGTTCGTACTCGCACTATTGTATTTTACCATGAAATGATAAGAAAACAGGATATTTGCTGGCGTTATTTATAAAGAATGTAAACGTGTTTAAAACAATTTTTTGTTTCCACTATAAAGTAACGATGTTTGTAATGGCGCTGAAAAAATAAAATAAAATAAAATAAAAAGTCCCATACTTCAAAAAATTTAATTTGTTTATTACTGAATCATACGGCAATAAGATGTACAGGGACACACCCTCTCTAAATTTTAATTCTTTCTGTTTGAAATAGAGTCTTATACAAAAGTTGTAGACATTTGTCTGAAGTAGTTAAATGGCTGTGTCAGACTTTTTATGGGGCAATACAGAAAAGAGTGGCATATATTTTGATTTTTAAAATTAGGGGGGTGATCAGTTTTGGAGGTTATAGGGTGCACCTACCAAGGAATAAATTTGGCCATTTAGCGCCTCTTTACAAATTAAAGCTACGATGCTAGCACAGACCTATATAGCAGCGAAGCTGTACAGTGTGTCCGTAAAGTAACGCATAAATTCATTATTTCTGAAAATACAAGGTGAAAAAAAAAATCCCCGAACACTTCGATTTTATTTTAAAAAATTGCATTTTCTGACATGTCATTCAACTCAGTGGCGTCATCACTGTTCCACATACGACGTCAACGTCATTTTTTTTAAATGGCAACCCCCCATTTTCATGACGTTACTAGAAAGGTCGTCACAACCTACGTTCAGATTGCTAAAAATTTTATTACGTTGCATAACAAAATTTTCGAAAAAAGCAATTTTGAAATTTGAAAAATGTAAAAATTTATTTTGTTCAACTGGAAGCCTACACTTGACATTTTGGGGATTAGAGATCACTCATGTATGGCGCAGCTATACCTTAATTAAATTCCAAATCATGTCAGTGCAAAAAACCGCGATATCTAATTTTTTGTTAACGTGCAAAAACTCCCACATTTAGTTTAATTTAGCAGTCAGTTGATAAGAGCCTGTCAGATCAGATTTAGCATACTTGTGTGAATTTATTTTGTTAAAATTATGGCGATTAATTTATCCCTTACACAAAGGATTGAGGTTCTTATGACACAAAAAGAAGTATGTGTTTTACTTAAGAGGCTACGATACTTATGAAATCCGCCCGAAATGCCCGACTCAATTCAGGACAAACGTCGCTCGATTAGATATGCCTATCCTTTTCCTTCCTCTAGTCCCCACGACTCCCCACTCCAGCCTGCCCCCTCATAGTGCTACGATTGAGGGGCAGGCCGGCCGTGGGTACTACACTTAGAAAAATCTGTCACTTTGTAAAAAAACCCTGTTTAATTCAATATGAGATATTATTCCTCAAACTCAAGCAGAAGCTTTTTTGTAACTAATCAATTCAATTACAATTGATATCGAATTCCAATGAATAATTTAAATGTAATATTTTATTTCAATAAATAGCGTGTTCTGGAATTGATTCAATAATACTTCTTTTCTAAGCACATTATTTTGTCAGAACAACATAACATTTCATGGTGTTGAATTGAATAGGGATACATTTAACTGTTCATTTACTGAAATTACAACTATTGTCACTGAATTTTTGCTGGATTTGTAATACTTAATTGTGGGTACTAATATCAATTATAATAATTATTAGTAATATATCATATTATTGCCTGAATAATAAGCAAATGATGTGTAAAATGCAAATCAAGTTGCTAGTGTAGTAACTTATAATTTTTTAGTTTGTTAATAGCCATTCTCTTGCACAGTGTTCATTATTACTACGAACGATATAGAGTGTAGGGTTGATTCAAAACCTTTAATTTGCGATCACTGTGTGCACTCCTAAGTTAACCCCCAGTTAACCCTGAAAAAATCAGCTTGTTTTAAAGAATTTTTTTTACCCTTATAAAGCACTTTAGATAGTGGTGATCTTTTACCTATATCTCGTGAAGTATTAAAGTTAAAAAAAACTTCATGAGGGAAAGTTGTAGAGAACGTAATAATGTATACATAAGAAGAAAAAAATTGTACACATGAGAAGAAAAAAAATTGCAAAAAAATGTTTGCAAAACCACTCCTATTGCGGGGTTCGTAACACGACTTCGACGGTGATTTTTTGGGGTTATACTCAGGACGCTACCCACAACCAACCCTGAAAATATCTACCTGTTAAGAATTTTTTTTTTCTACCTCTATAAAAAAATGACAATTTTCTTGGACTATGATTACATTGATGAATATAAAAGTTGCAATTACGTTGTTTTGTTCATCCAATGAATTATAATGTTTTTTTCAGTTGCTTCTGGGGTACTCTTATATAGTTTGGAGTAGTCTGAGGGTGAGAATTATTATTATTCAAATAAAATAAATTTAATTGTTTAAATAAAATATGAGATATTTTAAACCCGAGGTTATGCTTTCATTGTAGTATGCCAATTTTAGTATCGAAGTGACAATACGTCTTCTTAACGGAAATTCAAACTATTTTAAACTTATTGGTTCATCTGCAATTACGTCCAAAGTATAGATTAGATGGATTTGCTTGTATATTTAAAGTAGGTAATGGAAAAGTGTCTATATACACGAACTCACTAAAATCACAACAGTCTTTTTTTCCTGTGTAGACGTGTAGATAATATGAAATAATAACTCGGGTGCCGGCAGCCGCCGACGGGTCACAGGTCACACGAGTCTCGCCGATGCCGACAAAGAAGCGCGAATATATATTTAAAAAACGGCGGTGGCCTGTTTGCTTTATTGCAAAAATGATATTTTTTGGGAGTTATTCAGGGCGCTCACTTTTCGTTGGCAACACACTGCATAGCTTTTTGGCGTCGAAGCAATTTTACTATTATTTTTCATATCAGCAAAGGTGCATGCTATGAAGGGTTCGTGTATAAAAAAACTTCTGTAATTGCTCAATTATAAAATCTAAATTAACGATTCGATTACCGAATTCTTCTTGAACCACATTAGGGTCAGTTGAACATCTATCAATGTTTGATTGGATAATTGTTCTGCATAATAGTGTTGCTACGACTAAAAAAGTGCGTCTAAAGTCTACTTCTTTAAAATGTTTTATATACCTAGTAGGTATTCCATATTAACATTTGTGTAATAATAAATAAATCTAACTAAAAACTTTCTACACTGTAAGAGTTCACTTTAGAGGGATTAGAGTGAATAGGCCATATTATATCACAACGGTTTCGTTAATCTATAAAATTACATCCTCAAGGACTAATTTATAGAGTTACGAAACTGGTCTCCGTTTTTAAATAAAGTAATAGTTGTGAGATAATAGGAGCTATTAATTTCTAATCCCTTGTAAATGTTCCATTCAAAGCCCTGTTTTTCCCAGAAAGTTTGTTTCCCAAACCCTATGCACCTGCACTACTACTTATACCTAAATCCGAATAAGTGTGCAAAATGCAAAATATGTAGGTACCCCTCTTTCAAATTCTGGAAACCATATTAGGTACCTACGGGAATAAAAGCACTCAAGCCCACAATAAATTACTCCTATTGGTTTCACTGCATGTGACTGTTGTGACATCATTATCAAACATTATAGGTATTCTTGCCCTGACTGCGGTTCAGTTTCAGAACCTTATTCTGACAAATCTGAATTATCGAACATCCTAGAAAATGTATTAAAATGTCATAAATTCGACAGACTGGAACAATAAAATGTACTATTTTTATTTTGCCCGATTTTCAACTCCAATGACTTTCGAACAATCTTCTAACGAAGAAGTTTCTAAAACTGACTGGATGTCAGAATTATTATCGTTCCCTCTGGAAAGTATATAAATTAGCTTTTATCATGCAGCGATTTTACACAATAATCGTAATAGGTACATAGGAATTGGGAATTCGTTTTGACCCATGACCCATTTATTTGACAAAATTGTTACTTGTACCTATCACATTTTTAAAGTAAAAATCAAGCGCACAATTTGGTCTAGAATTTAAATTTACTCTTTTGTACGACCAGGCCATTTTATGCCCTAGGGATTAAACCATTTTACACAAAAGCAAAAAGTAGGTACTTTGTGAATAATAATTATTTATTTTCTAAAATTTATTTGTGGCGCAAACCGATCCATTTAATTTTTAATTGAGTTTTTCGCCACCAAACTGATCGAAGGACAACTTTTTCAAGTTGCCTTTCGATCAGTTTGGTGGCGAAAAACCCGATTAAAAATTAAATGGATTCATAATTATTTATTTATAATTCCTGGAGGAATAATAATAATGAGTATTATTATATGCCAGTCGACATACATAATGTCGCGGTAGAAAATATTTTCTTCGGGTACTCGGAAATATAAATATTTGCTAACATACTAACATTCAAAACAAGCGAAACACAAATAAGGGAGACTGAGATTAATAAAATGAAAAATGAACCATCTGATATCGATTGAAAGTTCCCCTGACGTGGTTTCCGAGCCCGGTGAGGTACGCCGAAGTAGGGGGAAGTAGGGGAACCACGAGTTCCAGCGAACGCCCGACCGCCCGCCTATCTCCGTACGTCTAATTCCTGCTCGAATGGCCAATTCACGGATCATTTTATTGCCGGGCAATGGGTTCGTAGTTTTCAAATCATAGCCAAACGAACAAACGTATCGACTTGAAAGTAGTCTTAAAATAATGTTATCGAATGCCTCAATCGTCGTTGTGTCTTTCGAATTATTTTTGAGCGGTGGAAATACTCGAAATTCTTAACCGAATATAGTCGAATTTCGGGTATGTTTGGCATTTTTTTTCACAGTGTCGCATTAGTCCTGCACAGTTGGTGATACACAACGACGATTCTTCGTAGTTTTATCTAAGCCACAAAAAAAAATCAAGTGAAAATATTAAGAAATGCAAGTAGGAGATGTAAACTACGAAACCCTTGAAAATGGGGGGTATCGTAGCGCCTTAATGAAAAATATCCAGAGAGACCTACTATAAACCAATCAACAGTTAGCAGAATAGAAAAGAAATTTAGAGAAACGGCTTCTGTTGCAAATTTGCCAAAGAGTGGACGCATTACTGTGCTTGATGATGAGACCCAGCTTGATGTCCTTTTGTCCATGGAGGAAAACCAACATTCTAGTATTCGCCAGTTGAGTCGAGATCATGATATTTCTCACACTTCCGTACACAAAATTCTAAAAAAAGAGAAGTGGCATCCATACAAAATACATTTAGTCCAGGAATTATCTGAAGACGATCCAGACCGGAGGATGCCATTTTGTCAAACATTGATGGATATGTGTAACAATAATCTATTGCTCGTAAAAAATATTATCTTCTCTGACGAATCTACGTTTACTTTAGAAGGAGAAGTTAACCGACAAAATTGTAGATACTGGGCCAAGAAAACCATAGATGGATGCGAGAACACCATACCCAATATCCACAAAAGGTAAATGTTTGGGCGGCAATTGTTCGAAATAAGATTATTGGACCTTATTTTTTCGACGACACTGTAAATGGGGACAGATATCTGCAATTTCTTCAAAATTTTCGTATACTTACGTTGGGAGGCGTGGAACTGTTGAGTGGCCGCCAAGGTCACCTGACCTCACACCCTTGGATTTTTTTCTATGGGGTCATCTCAAAAATGTTGTTTATAAAAGCAAACCGGCTGATATTGATGATTTGAAAAATAGAATTCGAAGGGAATGCGACAAAATTTCTCCAGACATTATTACCAAGGTCCAACAAGAATTTTATGACCGTTTAGGATACTGTCAAGCAACAAACGGTCTTCAGTTCGAACACTTATTGCAGTAATATTCAATTATGTTCTCTGTTATCAAGTGTAGGCTTCCAGTTGAACAAAATAAATTTTTACATTTTTCAAATTTCAAAATTGTTTTTTTCGAAAATTTTGTTATGCAACGTAATAAAATTTTTAGCAATCTGAACGTAGATTGTGACGACCTTTCTGGTAACGTCATGAAAATGGGGGGTTGCCTTTTAAAAAAAATGACGTTGACGTCGTATGTGGAACAGTGATGACGTCACTGAGTTGAATGACATGTCAGAAAATGCAATTTTTAAAAATAAAATCGACGTGTTCGGGGATTTTTTTTTTCACCTTGTATTTTCAGAAATAATAAATTTATGCGTTACTTTACGGACACACTGTATATGTGTCTGTGATGCTAGGCATCGCGGCATCAAAAAATATTTTTCCCATCAACATACAACTTTTGTTACGGTATTCGATAGCCCTATTTCTCTAAATATTTTTCTTTATTCTCTTCCGTTAAAAAGGTATTTTTCGAAAACGCGTTATAATGGGTATATTTTTTAATTCTACATTCGTCTTAAAAAGTTGAACTTGCCTTGGTAATTATTATTACTCTGAAGTCGTGGCAGGTTCACAACAGGGGGTGTCGAGAGATTTTTTTTCGTTTATAATTAAGTTTTACAAAAGAAACTTGTGAGAAATTTTCGGAAGTTATTTGTGCAAAAAAAACTCCCGTCAAAAACCACAGTCACCTTATTGCCGAAAGAGCTTTCCAACGACCATAACCAGTTTGACCCAATCAGTTTATGTACAACCATTTTATACTTGCTTCTTTCAAAATTTGAAAAAAATCGGCCAAGCCATCCAAGAATTAGCCGGAAAATCACAATGTATCTCCCTTAATCCGGGCCTGTGCGCAAACAAAAAACACCGGTCCCTTAAATTTATGAGAATATCACCCTATGTAGGACGGCAGTAGTTATGGGCTTTATTCAAAAAAGACATAGATACCTAGATATTTGCATTTTAAACAAAAAAATCTCGCTTGATCATTTTCTGTAATTAGGTAGAACTATTTTCGGATTCAATTTAAATAATTATTCATTCATTTTCTGAAATGAAACCGCGACATGAAGCGACATAATAATAGGTAAGTCTAGTGTTTTTTCTTTAATCTTTTCCGCAAAAAATTTGCAGGGAAAACGCGATCCCAAACCATCATAATAATACCGCATAATATAATAAATCCCCTGGCTGTCAGCAAAACTGAATACTATTATTCCAAGTGAAAAACCCCATAAGCAATTTCTGGCGTATATTTTTGCAGGCTTTTTTACTTTTCGGGTAATAAAGTCACACGAGACGAGATTACAAATTCAAGATAACCGTGGCCATTATTGTTCGGAACGATGTAATTCGACTTAAGTTAGGCCAACTTTTATTCTTTTAAAACCGCAAGCCGCAAGCAATAACCCTGCATACATTATATTTTATAATGTCGAGAAAATAATTCGAAAATCCCTTACGTTATAAAAGTGGCTTTGTCTAATATTCTATTCTAAATTAAAACTTCTAATTTTACCGCTTATTAACAAATAATGATCGAGGTTTGTTTGTCTTGCTGTGGGGCATTTTCAGAGTTATGATAGAATCCATGTCGTTAATATCATTTAATGGCAATTTTGTAACTCTTCTCTGCGGCATGCTCCTGCAATGCCAAATACAATGCAACTATCTATAACAATACACAAGTAAGTAGGTATAAAGTTAAAAATCGGCCGAGTGCGAGTCGTACACGAAGGGTTCCGTACCACCGTACAATATCTAACACTACATATTTTTAAAAAATACTTTAGTCAAAATTAATAAAAAAAGAAATAAAAAAGTTTGTCCCAGAGCGTAGTTTCGACCGCCAGACCTCTGGGTTATGAGCCCAGCGCGCTTCCACTGAGCTTCTTCGCTTGTTGAGAAATATTAGTTAGTTAGCATTGTTAACAAAAATCGAAACAACTATTACATTACCTTTATTTTACTTTCATTATTTGTTGTTTTAGTGGCCATACACACTCTGTGAAAATTTCAAGTGTCTACCTCTTACGATTCAAAAGATACAGCCTTATAAGGCATATTTGGTGTCCAATGGGGTTTTCTAAAAAGGTTTTACATAAAAATACAGCGCGCCGGTACCTGTAAAAATCACATATGGAATAACAGATGGGCCTCTGAGCCCCCAAAGTCATAAATCGGTACGAAATTTGGAAATTCTCCACACCAAGACAATACCAAATGTCAATCGATGTTTACGAATAAGTATAGGGGGGCGGGGCTTGTGCGTCGGCCACGATGTATACAGTATGATCCCGCAGACCTCTCCAAATCGCGAAAAAAAGGCGGCCTAAACGGCCGATTGGCTTTTTCGATCGGGGTGCCCTCTGGCAGGCGAGAGGCCCATATCCTTCGGAAGCCCCACGCGAAAATTTAACTCAACCGGCGCTCCCCCTTCCAATCGCTAGCCATTTTTCCCGAAAAAAACGGGAAAAAAATTCCGGGGGCCGAACGGCTCTCCCGATTTGGACGCCCTTCAATAGGGTTGTTCCCCTTGAGCTCAGACGGCCGTACGTCAAATTTGGGCTCGAAATATGGAAAACTGCGTCCTGTAGATGAGAGCATAGGTACACGTATTACTACACAGGAGCGGGAGCCACAACAAGGCCTATGGTCCGGCAGGGCCGGTAGGCGCTTGTTAACAAGATAGTTAGTAGCCTGCTGGTTTCCTTTGAATTTCTCAGTAATAATCGTTGACATACTGAGGCGGGGCTCTTTGTGTTTTAATAGACAAACTAGTCGATAACCAAAAAAACAAATACCTAGGATTACCTGGTATTACCACAGCTTTCTAGGGTTTTCCGGAGTACCTACTTGAGCGAATGCTGCCCTAGTTCTATCGGGAAAAGTCGGCAAAATAAATGGCAACGAAGATAAAATAATAGTAATTATCCCCCTTCCCTTCACAAGCATTATTTTTATTATTCCAAAAAATGTCCGCGTATAACTACAAAAAGAAATTTCGTTTTTATCTCCTCGCTTTAGTCATCTTGTAAAGGTGCGAGAGAACCAGTTTCAATTTTTTACCAATACATGCATGCACAATTAGGTAAGTGGACAATCCGGTGTTATTAAGAAGACAATTTTTTTAAATACACCTTGGGGTCCCACACAAATATTATCTTTTAATGTGCGTGCATTTCAACTTGACGTTTAGTAAACGGCCTTCCGAAGAAGCCAAAACTGCCCACATAGAGGCATTTCGAAAAAATTATGTATATGTGATCATGCGAACCTTAGAACTTAAGTATATTATGTATACTCGTATAACTTCCTTGTATTTACGAATACGAAATATAGTGTAAATATGTTTTCATAAAATCTCAAGAAATTTATAAGATTATAATTTTAGTATGATATTACTTGGTAAGTAACTAAATTATTTTTAGGGGGAAACTGACTATATAGTCAGTAGCGGTAAGATGTAGAAGACTCCGGTGTGTTCTACCTCTTATCCCTCTTGATTTATATAGGTACCAAAATCCATTCTTATTTGAGAGTTATTTTTGTTATAGCATAATATTATTCTCTGTCTTTGTCGCGATAGCCAAAAAAACAAGTGTCTATAATACCTAACAAACTTTCAACTTTTTAAATGGAAAATGTGTATACCAGAATAATAATACCATGCATTGTTTAAGATTTTAAAATCTAGTAATCACCATATACTAAAATTCTAAATAGTAACGAACAGTTTGAGGTATTCATAAAATTCATTTATTTTAGTGGAAACCTTAGGCATTCTCTTCTAATTGCAACTCGATCAGTTTAATCATTTTGTTTAAAGACAACAACGTTAAAATTTAACTGCTGAATTGAGATATTCCCTGATACCTGGCGTACAGAGTTGTTAACAGAGTCAACATTTTTACTTACATGGGTCGGGACCAACATAATATTATTTAAAAGGATCAACGAAATTCGAAAGGTATCATTTTTAGACATTTCCAGTAATGCTCCGGGTCGTTTCTATCAATTTCAATAAGAGTATCAGGCATTGTCGTGCCATTGGCACAAGTGCCCGCTTGCAAATAAGACAAGGACAATAAACTGCTCGAGCTGAAATAGACAGCAATTTTAGTTGGCTGCGTTTAGGAATGTCGAGGTACCATTGTCCAGATGCAGCTGTGTTTCCAGGTTATTTTCAGAAGGTTTTGGAAAATGAAAATACGGTTACTAGGCCTTAAAATACTGCAAGATAAAGTGTGCGCCTTCACAACTATTTATCTGCAAAGTAAATCATTGGAGTCAATTGAAAATAATTTATCTGAATAAATCAATGCTGATGCCTCCTCGACGAGGGTCATTTTATCAGTTTATTTCCAAGAATGGCTTAAAAGGCATTGTCTCATCCGCCTTGTTCTTGTTTATTTGATTTGGCAGAAACTATTGACAAAACTCTATTTAGACCTTGAATTAAGTACTAATTGGTGTTGTGTTGTCACGTAATCTGTGCTTTATTTTATTCATTTTCGTTAACGTCTCTTCGATTGCAAAAAACCAAGGTTGCAAACCTAAAAGTTAGATTTCTGCAAAGGTAATTCTCGGGGCCCTTGTGCGATGCCCGTGTCAAATAAATCACATTTTCAAAAGTTTTACAAAAACTACTTATATGCCACCGATATGGTTTTAAAAATTGATTGTTGAAATGCATTTTGCTCCATTTTCTAACAAATATTTGATTCGTTTCTGTTTTATAGAAACCACCTTACAATTATTTTTATACTCAGTGTCACATCAGTGTTACCACCAACTAGTTTCTATGTAGTTATATAAAATGATATATTATTACTAATATTATATTATTGCTAATATTATATTATTGCTAATAATAATTTTGCATTGCCTTCGAGTGCACAAGTTGTGGAGGAGAGTGCCTTCAAGTGTACGAGCATGTAATATGTCAATATGCAATATGTCAAAAAGCCAACGTTGGAAGTAGGTCGTGCACAAAATAGTATATTACATAGCGAGAGTTGTAAACAGCTTATTACGTATGAGTGGAAAAGTTGCGCACGAGCCGCGCAGCGGCGAGTGCTGTATTTCCACGAGTATGTAATAAGCTTACAACTCGAGTTTTGTATTATAATTTTTCTTCGACGAAAGAAAAACTATTATAATAGATAAGCTATACTTCTAATTATCTGACAGGCAACAATTAAATTGTTGGTTAGTTGCTATGGTGACGCGGATGCCGCGCTAACAAGGCACCCGTTACATGTCAGTGTTCGTAACAATGGACTTACTTATAACCTAAACCGTCACTTAATAGGTATGTTACTAGCATAGGAGTAGAAAAATATTATTAGGTACTTGATTAAACAGCTCTCCCGTAGTGCAACCTATACATACCTATACAGGGTGATTCAGTTTTTATTCGGGGAACTTCGTCAATGCATTAAGCACGTCGAAATATAAAAAAAAGTTTATACAAACATATGCTGAAAAACCTTTTCGTTTTCGAGATACAGGATGTTTAAATTTCAAGAAAAAATCGTTTATTTTTTAAAACTTCAGAAAAAGTGTCTCTTTGTATTTTTCATAATCTGTTATAGTTTGGCCGAAAATTTAATTTTTAGTCTGCGTAATCCATGCTATAGCTTTAAATATGTATTTTACCTAATATAGGATTCTACTATCATATTTACAATTATCGAAAGACAGCTGCGCACACATTTTACTCTTTACTGTCATTTTAAAGGGCTTCAACTATTTGTGTCGTTACTTAGTTATGCCGAGAATTTATAAAATATGAACAATTATTTTCTTGAAATTTAAACATCCTGTATCTCGAAAGCGATTAGTTTTCCAGCATATGTTTATATAAACTTTTTTCATATTTCGACGTAATAAAAACTGAATCACCATGTATATATAGTTTAATTTTATTTTGGACTTTTATATACTCTCCTAGTGAATTCTTTAGTTCAAGTAATTCCTGCTTTATTTATTTGAGTTACAATGTAATATTTTTTCCCATTTTCAGACATCTGGTCTTGTATAAGCACTTAAATCCAATTAAATGGCTTTTTAATATTACGTAACATGGATTACTATGTTTATCTAGCGATAAAGTTACAGTAGCACCAGTTGCACCCTTGAGACTACAGAAATGCCGATTAATTTGCTATGCAGCAAATTGTGTTATTTATTTTCGCAGACGCAGAGATAATACTGTATCCCTGAGAGATTTGCTAGCTAGGTAAGTTGGAAGCGACAGTGGAAGATTTTCAAGGACGACTGAGCTCTTGTAGAAGAGATTGAAAGGTAAAAATTATTACTGCTCGTTTCACAGTTAAAATCTAAATCGGGAAGACCTTAACACAAGAGAACTCTAAAAAATGTTGTTATAGAGAGAATTAGGGAATGCCTGGTAATTTCTTACGCCGTCTACCGAAAGTTTAGTAGGAGAGTCCCTTGTTTTGACTTCCTAGTCAAATGCTCCTGCATTGAATCTTATTTTGCATACCTATTGCTACTGCTCGCTACCACTGGTACCAAAATTTATGTGATTGCTGAACACTACCTACCTTTTATCTATTATGTCCATCAAAGTTTCTCTTCAAACAAACTGAAGGACACATAAATCTAATTTAATTTGGATACACATTACAAGTGGTGCAAAGTATATTTAGCATAAATTAAGAACTCTTTCTCCAAGCAAAACATCTATTTTAAGAATTAATAAAGTGTCCTCGGCCGTCATTCTCCGTTAGTCACAGACTTTTACTACATATTAAATTACATCAGAAACTACTTTTTTATATATATATAAACATGTAATTGTTTTAATTATCATCTTCTTTTACGCCTCTAGAACACCGAAGTTGAGTGACCTGACTTTCGCTAAGTATAAATCACCTAATATTAATTACAGGCTTGTCTATAACTCATGTTTATTGTTGGTTTGAATTAAAATAATGGCTGTTTCACTTTTAGTTTTGTTACGGTTGTGATTGCCTCTGCTTTTACTCTCTATTCGCTCAGGCCTACATCTGGAGAGCAGAGATTCTATTTTCCTTGCAAATGCACCATCGGTAACTTAATCTTGATTGTGGTTAGTGTTAGAACTGACCTGGATATAATACGTCAATTTGACAACAAATACTCAAACATTTGCTTCCAAAGGATATAATATTGGAACGAGAAATACTTTTAAAAAAGTTACTATAATTAATCTTGGACCCCTCGTCGAAGAAACGTATATAGAAACAATGGCAGTGGTACGACAAACATCTGTATTTTATTAATCGTTACCTTTTTAATTAAAATATAAAATTGTATACAGTAAACCGCAACGGAAGTACCTCTCAAAAAAACTGACAGATTAGGAAAAGTGACAACAGTTTTAATTTGGAACACGTTTTCAAATTTAATTCCCCATTTTCCTTTAAAACCATGTTTCTGAGCTTTGCTATATTATTCCATACTGAACAAGTGCCGACCTCGAAGCGCCGCCAACTTGAAGGGTAGTATTGCCAGGTCTATTGATATTTCCGTAGATCTACCCATTTCAGTATTACCTACTGAGTTTATAGTAAATCTAGTGTTTTCTTATATTTAATGGAGCCCAATATTAAATTGTGAACATATTCAATAATTTAGTTATACAACATTTAGATTTACAATAGGCAAGAAATCTGTCCACAGGACATATCTCATGAAATCTGCCAGAAATTATCAATCCGAAACTCGATACTGTCCGGTGTGTACAGTATACGCACATATCTAACAAAAAAATAATAGAAGTTTGTATGTTCAAAATCGAAAAAGTTTTGCCTGCCTACGCAGATGATTGCTTATAATGTATTATTACTATATTTACTTAGCGTTGTATTCTAATAAAGATTTAAGAAGTAAAAATGTACTGAAAGTGTACCTACTTAGTCCAGATAGATGTTTTTATTGTCTGCTTATTATAGGCAAAATAATTGTTTTTATTATACGAATATGAATGGGACACGGTAACAAAATAAGGCAAAGGTGGAACCCGAGTTGTGCGTCCCTTTTTAACAAAACCGGTCTTGGTTCTCAGAATCGAGCAACTGGTTCTTCAGATTTCAGCTGGTATGCTCGCAGAGATCGCCTCAAAATGTAGGTAGAAATACAATATAAGTGCCATCGAAATTCATGCAAAGGCAACAATTCTTTCCGAGCAGGCTCTATAGTCTGATTGCTGAAGATAAGCCTGTTATTATTGTTTTTTTTTTCCTTAGATACAGTAGGGTAGGAGGATATATAATAAAAGTCGGGATGTTTCTCTCCTTAGCGGTTAATGCGAAACAAAACGCCAATATGAACCACAGAATTTTGAACGTACCTAATACTGGTTAAACCCAAAAATTAACTTCATAGTTTCAAATTAGTAGAATAGCCTATGTGATAAATGTTGACTTGGACGTAATATAGTCAGTATGCATTTCAAAGTTACAGGCTTTAATTTATTACTCTATATGATTTTCTATGTGTGACTCTATTCTTCTATGGCCATGGCCACTGATTTTGTATGCAATAAATAAACAATATGTCAAACTTACATACCCTTTAGATATGGCCTTTAAGAAGTGTCTAAATATCAATGGTTTAGGAAGTTATGGAAACATAACACTTGTGTAATATTAGACAATAATGTCATTTTTCTCCACTCGTGTGGGTAAAATGACATATCTCCTTGAAAAAGTACGTTTGAAGGAAAACATATCTCACAAATAAAATTCTTCCAGTCCAGTGAAATTTTATATGAAGCCAATATTCCCGCATTGAAGCCAATTGGAATTGGCCCGGTTTTTCCTTTTGCCTAAATGCCACATAAACTAAGAAATGAAAAAAGGGAAATATAGTTTGTTGTATCTGTAGAATATGAAATAGCAACTGAATTATTAAAGAGGGTAAAGCGTCATTGCGTTGACTGAAGAGTGATTTCACCCAACGGTCATTGGTTACCTACCATATCATTTTACCCGCAATACTTATTAAAGAGGGTAAAGCGTCATTGCGTTGACTGAAGAGTGATTTCACCCAACGGTCATTGGTTCCGTTTTACCGTTGAGTGAGGAATAATTTCATTCAACGGTTTTACCACATTATGTCAAATTTAATTAAAACGTAGTTTTGTATGACCACAAACAGGAAATTCATCGGTATTAAAGACAGATTAATAAAACAAACAATTAAGCTTTTAAACAATCAGGTAAGTAAATGTCTTTTATGTGGCATAGTTAGTTATAACTCGAATTAAACACTCGATGTCACTAGCAGACTAGCATAATAAAATAAGTATATTGGCCGTGTCTCCCAAATATGTAGTTTGTTTGTTTGCCATCAATTCCAGAGAATGACGGTGGTCTAAAATAAAAAGTGCCAAAAAGAATTCAGTAATATGCCAATAATAATTATTGTTACCTTGGGCCTTCGAATCGAACATAATGTGAGTGAAAACTCGGCCTGAATTTACCAGCGGTTCAAACCTAATGAGTCAACCAATGTATCTTTTACCGAGATGATATTTATTTGAAAAAGTGTCTTGATAGAAAAGCAACATCTGTTTAATAAAGACGCATCTGTGTTATTTCGGCACGCATAAAAACCGTTATGTTTATTTTGTAGCCGAGACTGACGAAGTTCGATAGCCAAACATTGGTAGGGGCGAGGAATGTGTACAGAGTGCCACTACAATATGCGCTCTAGGATCAGTGCTCTACCTAAACTTGACTTAACTACAATGTGGGCTCTACCTGAAATTATTATAATTATTATACCTACATTACTTTTATTAGGTACATGAAAATATTTTGCTTTTCGCAAGGAGAAATTAAATAAATTGAAAAATGCCTAAAAGAATTTAAAAAAATTGCACTTTGTTTGAAAACTTTATATATCTTTACATATACGTTTTACATATCACATCGATTTTACAAAAAATATTCAACGATAAACAGCGTGAATGTCATGCAAACAAGACGCTGATCTGGTACACCACGCAATTTATATACGGATCTTACAATCTAACCAGGATTATCTATCAATTCGTTGGGTGTTGGCTGAAGTGACGGGGTAAACATAATGTTCTTGATGATTTACCGTTTGATGTATATATCTGTGCTGATCCAAAGTCCTGTAGGCTGGCCACTCGTCAGAGTGTATTACTGAACCTGCTTGCACTTCTCTCTGGATGATCGGCAACATAGTATTTCTGTCTCGTCGTTCAACAAAGAAATACCTTGCCTCTGTCTTGTTTTTCAAGCCGAACACCCACTTCCCATCAATTCTTCTTCCATGGTTCCGATGATTTTCGATTACTGCGTCACTGTCTTCTGATTGAGGTGCCCTATCTCTCTAAACGTTAACTCGAGGATTTCACATAACTTCAAGTTGCTGTTTACTCGGTCATTTAAATCCGTATAATGGAAAAAATTTTTCCTCTTCTTATACTCTTGTTGTTTGGCACCCTTTCCGTTGGCATCGAAGAACGGGTGTAAAATCCCCATTTCTTAATCTTCTTATCTTCTGCAGCATCAGTGTGTAACGGAAATTTTGTCTCATTCCGTTACAGCATTTTAATTTCTTTAAATTTATCAATTCATTATTGAACCACCCCTGTAACCGAAAGATAATGCTACGCCTATCGCGCATACGATCAGACTCTTCTTCTTCTGACGTGGATTTGTATTTTGTGGTTGTGTGAATATTGGTCGGCGAGCCAGATTCCAAAGTTCAGGTATGTAACTAAATAATTCCCTTTGATTGCTTGTTAAAGTAAAATACCTTTTAATTCGTTGTGCTTACTTTTGGCAATAAATACCTGATATTATTCCGATCATATCAAATTTATCTAACTAAAGTGATTTGTGATTAGTCGATTCCCCGGTCAAGTGTCGATTTTGTCGTTCATCTACCTAACCTTTTTTGTGGTACGAATCACAAACACAAACGGAAATTATATTCAAAAAGTGTTAGTTTTTCATAGTGCCTTTCTATTAAGAATTTT
Source organism: Pseudeuparius sepicola (assembly GCA_963920635.1). Taxonomy (NCBI): domain Eukaryota; kingdom Metazoa; phylum Arthropoda; class Insecta; order Coleoptera; family Anthribidae; genus Pseudeuparius; species Pseudeuparius sepicola. The sequence goes on from OY987299.1 coordinate 91,005,497, forward strand.
CGCGGGTTATCTATAGAATTCGATAGAACATTCCATAATCTCGAAACCGGATGTCGTATCAAAAAAGATTCTGATTAAGTTCTCGTTCCGAAGACACTTTCCGTTGCGTTCTTGAGGTGCTCGCATCGTATATTTGTTATCTTTCAATTTCATGTGAAACTTATCTACTGGAGCCCTGGTTTTCTGGTGTACTACCCCAAGAGTTCAACTTCATTTCAGCCAGCACAGAAGGGGTCCACAGGGGCTCGAGCGCCGTGGAAGTCCGTGGAAACCCTGGTGAGTAGATTTTATCTCATTTATCTTTTTCTTATCGTATTTTTTGTACCGTTTTCTCGAGATATCTACTCACCTAGGTTCTACGAACTCGAGCTGTCCTCTGGATTTCGGCCTGTGTTCTGCACCTGATTATGTTGCCGTATCTTAAACTTTTTTAACCTTATTAATTTTCAACGATACCTCTCTAGGTCTGATCCCGAAGGAACGTAACGCAGAGTCACCTCAGTTTTTTTGTGCTATTATCATTATATCATTGAATGTTCTCTTTTACGAACTAAATTTGTTTTACCTACCCAGAGAACATATAAGCGTGTGTTAATATAACTTTTAATCAAAACAAAAATCATTCTCTTGTCCTAGTCTGAGGTTCAGATTTCTTTTTAATAGCAAGTATCAAATTGTATATCTCATTTTTACAAGTAAATATTTTGCATTATTTTCGCTATTTCTGTGCACAGTTTTTTTTTAAATAATTATAAATATCGCATTAATAAATTAGTCATACATGGTTGTAATTTAGATAGTTTTACTAACTATACAAGTTTTAAATTATAAGTAAATAGAAACAATATCGCCTATAGTTGTCTGAATATTTTCTCGACTTAAGAGATTGGGTACTGCTTGGTTTTCGACTTCACAGATACTTCGAAGCTGTTACAACACACCTCCTCCTACGGCATCACAAGCTCTGGTTTGGTCACGTGCAGCTGAGCGACAGACCCACCAGCCACAACAAACACCCACGTCGCAGCTAGTCGGCAATGCACCGTTGCAGCTAAAAGTGGTCTGGTTTGGTTCTCGCATATTGGGCACAGGCTTATATGAATGTGGAGTTGAGGTATTGTGTTGGACTATATCACTTTTACCCAAGTCGAAAGGACAGAATTGAGCCGCAGTGAAAATCTCAGTCGGTGTAACCTAAGGCGATTGTTTAATCTCAAATTTCAAATTTACTCCTGTATAAATTTTCAGAAACTCTCTTTGTAAGGCAATTTAATGCAAGAACGTTCAAATTGTAATAAAGCTTGTTTTTAGAATATTGTGTTTTATTTGATCGCCTCATAACTAGTTCCAAGAGAAAAACTTGCTCTCCGCATCTCGCTATCTCAATACATTTTTCTTTGTAGTTCTTTTAAGTAACACCTAGTTGTTACAAGTGATCCGCACTTGTGGCAAGGGTCAATTTGATTTTCGTTGTCAATAAGATTGCATTCAAGTTGACAGCAGTTTCTTCGGATGCGGCAACAGTAGTGTAGAATTCTCTTAGCTTCATTTTCGGTCGATGATCGTTGCTGAATCTCAAAATAGTTTATATTCTAGAGTGAACGTTACTTCCAGTATTTATACCATTTAATGTTTATTGTAAATAATTAAATCCGATAATCTCAAACAAAAGGTACCCTAGGCAATTTCTTAGACGGATTAATAATTAGACGGCTAACAGGGTAGAGCGCACCCAACGCAGGTAGAGCGCACGCTGTAGTAGATACGGGGTGGTTGAACGCATATTGTAGTGGCACCTGTGTACAGTCCTATTATGCACGGTATCGATATTTTCGAAAACTACCGTAAAACTGCCAACCTGCGACTATTAAAGAACGATTAAAAATAAATATTGCGGCACACCTCGTAAATTCGATATAAAGTGGGACGCCCGGCATTACAAAACTTCCTCTCACACCCTCGCTCACACCACAACAAAGAACACAGAACAAAGCACACGCCGTAGACGCAGAAACAATAATAAATAAAAATCTTATAATATACGGAAAGGTCACATCCAGAGTTTTTGCACTGTGATTCCAACAGATGTTACCTACTATCTTTTCTTTACCAACACCTTGAGAGGCCCTTTATCAGTAGGTATATAAGATGAGAAAATAATGGTTCCTACGGAAAGTTTTTTTTAACTAGGATTATAGAAGCAACAATTTGAAACATGGGTAGGGTGTTTTCGAGCTGTTTATTCGAATTATTTTGATTCAAAGAATCGTTTCTCTTCCAGATGTATTATGACTTTGAAACAATTATTAATTATTACTAGGAACATACGTATACGTTATACGAATTTCCTCGTGGAATTTCTTTCTAAATTAAAAAATGCAATAAATGAGTAACATTTAAAATATTAACACAAAAATTATTAAGATAAAAATCAGCAGTTTTCACTATGAATCAGAGGGTAAAGATTTGATGCTTCCCAGATTCAGGTAAACGGTAAACAATAGATATTCTATGATTCATGGTGTGAATATTTACAATATTTAGCTGGCCATTTAGGATGGAAAAATATTGCATTATCTGGATATACTTGCCTCTTCAGACGATTTAGAAAGTAAGCCCAGTGTTTAAATAGTTTTTCAGAAAACGTTTATTTCTATTTTCAATAAACAATTCACGAATTTAGGTACTTTACTAGTTCAAAAATTCCCATATTGTGCAATCTGAGAGAAAGCAAAACACTATAAGGATTTGTGTTTATGTGGTATCCACTCGGATAGAGAATCTGACCTTCAAGTTGACTAGTTCAATTCAGAATTTGATCAGATGACGCATTTTCTTTTTCTTGCCAATGAAACAGGGGGAGACTTTGTCTTGTCTGATAATGCGGTTTTCTCAGATATTAATAATTGTATGATCTCGTGTTGTTAAAATAGAATAAAATAAAATCCAAATTTGAACGCATGTGTTAAGTTCAAATCTTATCTGATCGCAACTTGCCACAAATAATATAATATCTATATCGAAACGCAAAGATGATAAAAATTCCCAAAACAATGATAATATAATTAATCAATAGTCAATACACGTACCTACCTTACCTAGAATATTGGAAAATTCATCAAAACGAAAATTTCCAGATTACGTATACCTATGTTCCACATTTGCTTAGGAACAAGATTCACCGGCCAGCAATATACTTAGTGGCAAAAAATAAATCGATAATCACCCATCGAAAATATCGAATAACGCTTCGTAACAAAGTTATAATATTATAAATAAGAAATTTATTGCTCAGATTATATAACGGAAATTAAGTGGGCCATGACATAAACATCATATTAATTTATAGTAGCTGCCAAACTGATGTTTAATAGATATTAAGCGATAATAAATTAAGAACAAAGTTTCTTCTATGACAAGAACCAATTTCATTGTTTTATGAATGGGCGAGAATTACACTAATTATGTATCTATTATAGGTAGCCATTATTAATGAGAAAATTGACAACTATATCCGAATGCAAAAAAAACTTAAACAATTAAGAACAGCTGATGAGCGAGGAGGAAATCACTGAGGTATTTTTGAGGGTATTTTAGTGTACACGCGCTTAGAATTCTTGGCATTTTTTGGTTGATGAGTGATCAGAGATTATGTGTCTGGGGTTGGAAGTCTATCAGTACTAATACAACCACTGATATTATTACATACTTTGCGCAAGCAGATTGTAAACAATTAATTAAGTTGGCTACCAATTGTTCTGAATTGCCAATTTTAATGCTAGTTTCTATATCATTGCATAGTGTTGCATAAACATTTAAATAACAATTTAATGTTTGGCTAATTAGGTACTTCATTGCTACAGGAACTGTTTATAAACAAAAACCCAATTTTTTACAAGGTTGCTACTTTTATGATACTACTTTTCGGTGAAATTCATAGTGCATCAAAAGTGGCATACTCTTTTTTGGGGCCGGCAATCTATCACATTTTCAAATTTCAAATTTTAAATATGTGTGATCGAAATTGCTTTTGATAGGTAAGACACGGGCGTAGCCAGGATTTAGTTTTGGGGGGGGGGTTTAGTTTGAGAAGTAAATAAAACAACAAAAATATACTTACATGAAATTTAATATCTATATATTCATCCGAAAAACTACGACATATTTATAAAGTTCTTAACTTTAAATGAAATGGATAAATTAATTTCGTTCCTCTGCGCTAAATCTAAAACCATTAAAGAAGAAATCTTCGGCTTTTTCTTTTAAATATATCCACTACTTCATCTGCATGAATTTCTGTTCCATAGTGAATGTTCATTAACCATTAAGTCTGTTTTCACTTGTAGTGTTTCGTAAATAGTTTTTCAGTCTCCTTAGGCTCGAGAAAGACCTTTCTGGGGTAGCAGTGGATACAGGAATGGTAGCCAAGATTTGTAGTAATGTGTAAATATTAGGATAAAGGTTTTTATCGCACATATCTAGGCATTCCAAACTAGATTTCGGGGTAGGCAGTCTTCTTATCAGCATGCAAGGTAGCTGAAGCTTTGATAGCTAAATCCAAATTTATTTCTTTCCCTTGACCTTGACTACACCACTTTTTCCAGTGGTCCATACCTTTAGGTTTATCACCCTTCCTTTTTTTCCCCTCCATTTTTCGACAGTAATAATGATTCACGTATCTATCCTTAACAAGGTCATCGAATAACAGTGCACTAAAATTACTCACTTACACGGTACACTTAATTCTCTTCACTATTCGTTCACCACTTTTCACTTTTATTCGCTTCGAGTTCGCATGGAACAATACTGCCGTAAGCGCGGTCACGCGCCGCGGCGCCGCTTATATAGCAGCCCAGTAGCCGTCCAGAAACTTCCACGAACTTCCACAAAGTTCCGCTCATTTCGACCTAGGGGCGTGGCGAATAATCGAGAAACAACGCAAAGTGTCCCTACAATACAAAATAGTTCGGCTGCAACTGCGTCTGCCTCTCGTCAAAAGATGGCGCTAGGCGCTACTATTACTACATAATATATTCAATCGTAATAATAATTTAACTCTTCACTCCTCGTATTTTTTCGGTATAATATTAGGTAATATTTTGCTTATTTCGGGGGGGGGGGGGGGTTTGAACCCCCGAAACCCCCCCCCTTGGCTACGCCCGTGAGGTAAAACCCTCGGTAAAACCCGAGATGTCTTTTGTATTTTAAGAGCTGCATAGTTGTGATTGAAATTTGGATTGAATATGGCTTTGGCATATCATGGCATGGAATACCTACATAATGTTATATAGTTTATTGACTTTTATTAACAATTGAAGAATGAAGTAATTACGAATTAATCGTATATTTCTTCATATCAACAGTAAAATTGTACAGCAACACATCTTGTGGTAGTACGCATGCTACCTTGCAACTTGCAAGACCAAAAAATAACCTCAAAAAGTGATGAGTAATGTAAAACCCATTGTGCTACCCCGCTCCTCCGCCTCTGGGCGATGGGAAAAATTGTTTCTACACGAAATTGTTCCACTTAAACGACTAAAAGACTACAACAAATTTCATTTAAATTGCATAACTTCTGCAGAAGTTGTTGCGAAACATGTGTTTTGAAATTGTACTTTTATCACCCTGTAACTTTTTTAGTATGCATTTTCGGAGGCAATTTGGGACCCATGTTTATACAGGAAACTTTTTGTTCAAAATGACATTTTCTACCTGTCATATTACGTTGGCAAATAAAAAACACCTTGTAAAGACGTAAAAAAATTTAACTACACAATGGGGGAGGCCCACGAAAAAGTAAAATGCGAATTTTTTTTTGCCGAAGTCTAAAACATGGGGAAAATCAACTTTAGTAATAATTACTGACAGGTAGTGCGTTTGTACCTACCTAATGAATTGTCGCCACTTAAAGTGAAACACACTGTACAAAGTATTATTAAAAATATATTACCAAAATACCTATACACTTTTCCATTATACTTTAACACGAAATGTGAGTAATGAATATACGGGTGTAACAAAAAATTGTTGGTCCCCATTTCTGACTAGGTACCGATTCGACCGGAAGTGAGCATTGCTTGGTCAGTTTTTTGAGACAGCCTGTATATTTTCTGTTTTTTAGGCACCATTCGTCCTCTTAATTCCAACGATGTATAGTTATGTATGTACTTATCGTTAATATTTTTTATCATTACCTACAGGCAAATATCTTTTTTTACGAAATTTTAAAAAAATTAAAAATTTGTTAATGGGTTTACTTTTATAGATAACACAAAACATTACATAGTTGGAATCATGAGAACAAAAGGGATCTAGAAAGCGAAAATATATACGCCCAGTAAACATTCTTGTTACGTGGATAAAATTTTACATAAATGAGAGGTACTATTCAAAGAAATTAGTTACATCAAACAATTCTTTACAGTTTATGTAAATAAAACATAAATCTGAGAGAACAAACTTATGTCAAAAAATTCTGCTAAATTTACGTAAACGTGATTTAAAACCTAATACCTCTTATTTATATAATTTTTTTACATCATATTTACGCACCGTCGAAAGAAAATTAGTTACGTCAAGTAATTCTTCATATTAGGTATATTTATGACATAAATGCAATATAAAACACAGAACCGCCTGTTTACATATCCTTTTTACAGCTTAATTACGTAATGTCTACATATTGTGCTTTTATTGTATTGGCAGCCATAATACCACTAGCGACAGCTGTTGGCACCACTGCGTCAATCGACGCTGTTCGTTGCACGTCGGTCTGGAACTCTGGATGCCAGTTACTTGGAGATGGCTTTGGCGTTCGGCGCTATGTTTTGTTAGAAGTTCGACAGTTATATGTGTGTTGTTGTTTTAGGTGTGAATTGTGCGAACGCGAATGACATTTTTGTTTTGGTATTCTATTTGGTTACATTTGCAAATTTGCTGAGAATAAATTATTATCCAGTGCAAATTTGGAGGCCATGTTTACGAATTGTGATATGATCGGGTGGAAAATGTGCTGGTGAATCGATGGATTGTTGGAAATTATTTGCAAAATGTTTAGTAAAACCTAGTGGTCAGGGGTTTTTATTATCTGTCTCTAGTCTCTGAACATTTTGGGTTTTGCTCTATTTCTTGCTACATATCATCAAGCCATCTTCACTTCATAGTTATTACTGCGGTAATAAACATAAAAGGTTTGTACAAAGGTGTTAGGTACCTATATTCTTTTACCTATTATAAATTTGATCTTTCTTTTTTGTTCGGTACTGTTCTCGAAATTAATAATTCAATTCTATTTTATTATTTTATCTTGCGCCGAAATAAAAAACCGACTATGCGGTTACATTAGGCATGTCCTGAAACTAAAATAGGGCCCGAAAAAATTGGACATGTCTAATACCTAGTCCCATAATTAGTTTTTCATTTCGGCGTAAAATAAAATAAAATCCCATTTGTTGGTCCGTTCTGCCGATCGCTAGAAATATCTACTCGAGTATCTACTTTACATAACCAATTAATATAAAATATATGTGAGAATGTTACAAATATTTTACGAAAATAATAAACATCCCGGTTCAAGTAAAAGTGTTAGGCATATCTTACATAATTTTTTGAAGGGTAAGCAAGATGTAAAATTAAGGTGCCGATGAGGCGGACATTTTTACCCGAAAATAACGCATAATTTAATCACATTTGCGTTCATTTGTGACGTAACAAATAGACAAAGATACGTAAATTTTACTTAAATGTGATTTCAAATCGTTTACTGGATGGTGTGTCCAAAAACTGACCAAGTAATGCTCACTTCCGTTCAAACTGGAAATCAGAAATGAGAAGTAAGAACCGACAATAATTGTATACCTACTAGAATTCTGTGTTAAACTCCAACTTCAATATTAAACCTAGGGAAATTTTTTAGTAAATTTTTATCAACATTGTACCTTGACATTGACGCTATTCAAATTCCTCGGAAAATACTACTTAATTCTAGCTTTTGAATTTAGATAGCAGCCAGCCCGCATTTAAATTAGACCACCCTGTAAGTAGGCGTCTTATAGGTGCTGTGTGATATGTATTTTTTTGTAGTTTTGCAAATCGAAAGTTAGCACCTAGTTGCGAGCCTAGTTGCAAAGTAGGACAACCTTGAATCCAGCAGAAATTCGATGTGCAGATACACTTTTTCCGCATAATCCACCCACTGAACATTGAAACCTCGATTGAAAGAAAAAATTAGAAGAAATAACCTCATTGTCTTTGTTCGAGCATAGGATAAACGAAAAACAACGGCGGTAAAATTGTTTTCTCAAAAACAAGGGGAGGGGCGGTGATACTAGGTTCACCAACAAGTTGTTAATTTTTGTATTTCGAGCACCCGCTCATTTTTTCCTATATACAGGATGATTTTTTTAGGTCTACCACCGCGATTTTCTCGCTCATTTTGCGGCCTACAAAAAAAAAAGTAAGAAACAAAAAGTGGCAATTTTGGACAGCTAAGTGGTGCTGCGAAAGAAATAGGCATCCATTGCCAACTTGTCGCGCAATATTAAAAAAACCTCAAATTGAGCAAAACTATTAATGGCCGTGGAATGTTTATTTTAAGAGACAGAGGAAAATATTTGTATTGAAAATTGATGGCACTGAGAAGCTTTATCCACCCAGGTGCTCAGATAGTTTCAACAAAATACACAGGGTCTTCGGCTCTCTTGAGACCATGAAAATATTTGTGGATTTTAGGTTTTTTTAGTACACCGCGAAAAGTTGGATATGGAGGCCCATTCCTTTTATAATGTCGCCTCGCTGACCAAAATTGCCATATTTTGTTTTCTTACATATTTTCTGTGCGGCCCAAAATAAGCGAGGAAATCGCTTAATAAGAAATAAACAAAAACAAATTCATAGCCTCAAGAGAGCCGAAGACCCAGTGTAATTTTCTGAAACTATCTGAGTACCCTTTTGCATAAAGCTTCTTAGTGCCATCAATTTTCAATATAAAAGTTTTTCTCTGTCTCTTAAAATAAACATTCCACGGCCATTAATAGTTTTGCTCAATTTGAGGTTTTTTAAATATTGCGCGACAAGTTGGCCATGGATGCCGATTTCTTTTACAGCACCACTTAGCTGTCCAAAATTGCCACATTTTTGTTTCTTAGGTTTTTTTTGTAGGCCGCAAAATGAGCGAGAAAATCGCGGTGGTAGACCTAAAAAATCATCCTGTATAACCCACACCCGTTCCTTGCACCACTCACCTCGAATACCAGCATGTTGGCTCCGGCGGATCGACGTCCCTCGCGAAAATTCAAAATATCCCTCCGCGGTCAGCTGGTCATCACCAGCGTGTGATGAGACTGCGGGTGGACGCGCGTCTAGTCAACCGCTCTGCGCGGCGCGCTCGATGCGACTGGCCGCGCACGCCGCCGCCGCCGCGGCCGTTGCCTCCTGCTGCCCACCGCTGCTGCTGGCCGGCGGGGACCTGGGGGACGGGCCGCGGTCGGGCCCTCGGGCGAAGAACCGCCGCCGCCGTACGGTACGGAGATCGCCTTTGTTTTTTCTGATTTCTTGTGTTCATATATTATTGGCTTCTTTTTGGTCGCAGGCGCGACTGGCATTTTTGGGGGTGCTCGGAGGGCCGGTGATTTGACTGGTCATCAGAAGACGCCAAAGTCGAGGGTTAACCCAGCTAGCAAACAGACGTCAACACAAAGTCGTTTTTGTTCGTATGTGTCAAATATTGACATTTTTCGGGCGGAACCTATGATGGAAAATGGAAAAGAACATATTTTTATGGTGGTGTGCTGTGATTGGTCCATGAGCGCCCTCAAAAGACATGTACTACGTTTATCTCGACGCGTTCGATCCGATTGAGAGAGGTTTGAATTCACTGGAGCGGACTCAAATAGACGGCGTAAACCCTACAGATTGAAATTCAATCAGATGTGCATGTGCACCAACCTACTGTGGAATAAGTATAATAAGATAATGTCCCTAGATAGGATTGGAAACCGTAGGATTCAATACTGATGAAGTAAATGTAGAATTATAAAGGTTTGACATAACTCAATTGGATCCATTTCAATCCGATCGAGTTATCACAAGATAAACGTAGTGATGGTGTCTTGTGATTGATCCGTGAACGTTCGCAAAATTATGTTCTTCTTCATTTAGTCCTAAATCCAGATGTTTTATCATCCGTTTAAACTAACCAAATTTGCTTCCATTATTTTGGGAGGTGTGTCGCCCCAAATTGCATTCTTCAGGAGAATCTTCATTTCTGTTAATTTTTGTTGAATTTCTTTTATTACAACTATTAAAATTATAATATTCGATCTGATTGAAACGAGCGCATTAACAGTTCAATATTAGTTTCTCGGTTCCATTGCCGACGAGAAGTTTATAGAAACTAAGATTTATTGTAATGAAAAAATAAACAGTAGTTATCGTTTATGATCTTAAATTTTTTACTACAAACAATTATTGTATGATACCATTGAGTAAATTAATATTCCTTACTCAATGATGATACACGAACGAAAGGTACTTTTTCGTCCTTGTACCGTAATAGTAGTTATAAGGTAGTAATGGTAGTTTATGACGCAAGGATGAAAAACTATAGTGTTCGTCCGTGTATCATACAATATTTTTTTCTTGAAATCGGCAGTGACCTGTCTCAAAATCGTTATTAAAAGCTCAGAAATCGGCATTGAAGTAACCCATTTTTGTAAAAATTTTTTCAATAAGTAGGCCTTGACGAAATGTAAACATCAAACGTCATGCGCGGAGCCATCGCCCCTCAAATGTGACCAAATATTCAAAACCCGGCCAATAAAGGCCCATTTAACTTTTCGTACACATTGCGAAATTGTTACCTATAGCACCTATAGCGCAATCTTTCAGTATAAGTATTTTAGTATTATAACGAAAAATGCCTCTAAAGTTGTTATATCAGCAGCTTTCAATGCATACTGTTTTTTAACCTACTTAAAGATTTAGCATTTTCCGTCGCATCTTTGTTGGCCTGAGGCCCCCGGGCTCCATTTTCTTTTAGTTTCCATTGTTTTCTCTGTAGAGCTTCCATCAGTTTCTAAACATTTGGTAGAACTTTGATTTGTGCATCTGTCATTGGCCAGGAATATTCTAGAGTAGTAGTCTACAGGCTTCCATTTGAATATATGTATAAGCCCTGGAAATTGAGCCTGAGGGAAGTTGAAGGTTATAACGCGATTTTAGTGCGATTTTTTGGAACTGATGGAATATTCTTGGTCAGTGACAGTATCTGACAAGTTTATTTGTGATTTGTGAAGGCTAAACAATAAAGGTGGTAACCAAGGCAAAGAGTTTGGAGTGTAATTGTTGAGATTCAGTACAGTATATTTGAATATATCAATATATTGTTCGTGGAGGCTGCTGTTGTGCAGCAGTTTGGAGTTTCTGTTGGGAAGCGCCGTGCCTCGTCATAGTTGACCTAGGTAGAGCGATCGTCCAAGTCATGCAACGCCGCGCGCAGTCGGTTTAGGGACGGGTGTTCCTTTATGATAATTTTTTTGCCTAATAAGTTTTTTTTGTCCGATTTTAAAACAATATCATATATGTACATACCTCGGCACTGAAGTTCTTTTTATGACTCGTGTGGTTTATTTGCCTCGGCCAGAGGCCTCGGTAACTAAATTCCACATGAGTCATAAAAAGTTGAACTTCAGTGCCTTGGTACATAATAGTATATTACATAGCGAGAGTTGTAAACAGCTTATTACGTATGAGTGGAAAAGTTGCGCACGAGCCGCGCAGCGGCGAGTGCTGTAATTCCACGAGTATGTAATAAGCTTACAACTCGAGTTTTGTATTATAATTTTTCTTCGACGAAAGAAAAACTATTATAATAGATAAACTATACTTCTGATTATCTGACAGGCAACAATTAGTATGTTGGTTAGTTGCTATGGTGACGCTAATGCCGCGCTAACAAGGCACCCGTGATAATTGCGTTTTAATTAAGAAGAGATACGTACTTTTTTCTATTACATGCCAGTCATTACGTGTCAGTCATTACGTGTCAGTGTTCGTAACAATTGACTTACTTATAACCTAAACCGTCACTTATAATAGGTATGTTACTAGCATAGAAGTAGAAAATAGTTATTTATGTACCAAAAGTGTGTAGGAAAAGTTAAATGGGCCTTTATCGGCCGGATTTTGAATATTTGGTCACTTTTGACGGGCGATGGCTCCGCGCCTGACGTTTGATGTTTACATCTAGCCAAGGCCTATTTATTGAAACAATCGTACAATAATGGGCTACTTCAGTGCCGATTTCTGAGCTTTTAATGACGATTTTGGGACACTTTACTGCCAATTTCAAGAAAATGACAATTGTTCGAATATGCTTAGACCATTGAGTAAAGTGATAATTATTCCTTTACTCAATGCTTAGACATAATATTTTAAAAAGTAGAAAATTCAATTAGAAATTACGCACTGTTCCGCCCGAAAAATATCAATATCTTACAAACAAACTATTCTACTATTTTAGGTGTTTAATTTGTAATTGACGTCAAATAACGAAAAATTAGCAAGGAACAAAACAATATTTTTCAATATCCTATATATAAGTAGATGCAGAAATTCCGTTCTAAAGTCGTTTGTTGTTTGCAACGTTGTGAAATTTCGAAATTATAATAAATTATATAATTATAATGAATAAACTTCTTTCAAGTAGAAGTTTTAAACTATCTAGATGAAGTTGTTAATTTAAATCATTTTTTAACATAATCTGAGAAAAAAGTTTAGATTCGGGGAATTCTATATGACGTAACCGAGATGCTACCTGAGACTAGTGACACTCTTTAAACTTTATCAAATATCGTGTTTATTTTTTATTATACCAAGTTTGAAATAGGGGGCTGTGACATTGTGATGTCAATATAACGTACCAGGAATGAATTCTGACGTGATAATGCCGTAATGACGTCAGTCTGCTGGCTGGAAAGTAAGCGCACTATAGAGGGAACAGACAACAGACCGTATAAGGCTGGGCGAAAATTCGTTTTGTCTAAAGTATTTTATTTTGGATTTTAGTACACCTTCATTCAAAGATAGAGTAGAAATTTATCAAAACCCGAAGCCGTCGCTAGACGTCGCGACGCCTCGCAAAAATTTGTTTGGGAACAAGGAAACATACATTTTTTATTTCATACTATTGCATGTTTTGAGTTAAATGTATTTATTTTTAATATATTTTTGTTTCTATACCACAACACCGGTAGGAAAATAAGTAGTTACAAATTATTTTTCCTTATTTTTTTTACCCGTCCCTTATAAAGTAGGCTTTTTTATTGGTTCTATGAAATCAAGTAGCCATCGGAAAACACAGTTCAATGTTCAATAACTATTAGCACCAATTATACACTAAAAATATTAAATTAATTTAGAAAATTTAAAAATCGAAGAGAGATATGTTAAGACAACCATGAAAATTAATACAACTTAATTTAATTTAACATATTATACTATGTGCTCTATATAACCGAAATTATTTTAAAAACATACAGTAAAACACCTTCTTATTCTTAGTTGTTTTGTCAGTTAGTTACTTGGGGGTGATTTTTATTCAACGGATTTTCCTCCAGTCGTTTACGAGAAAATCGCATTTCCCATGATAAATAATAGATATTTATAGCCAGTAGAATGTAAAATCAATGTACTGAGTGTTACAAAAAGTAGGTTAATCCTTAATCAGAGATTCCTTGTGTTCAAATACGCCATTTTAAAACAAAATACAGGGTGTCAAACAATATTTTTATTAGCTAAAAAATCCCAACACAGTCAAATCGCCCAAATCAGGTGCAATATCTCGTAACTCGAACCCAGTATTAATAATGGCAGTACAAAAATTAATAGAAACAATCGACATATTTTCGTATTTTTAATCCGTAGGCGTAGGCAGAAAAAGTTTTGGATTTCAAGGGTAAAACCTATATGAAAAATGTAATTATATAGGTACCAATTGTTGCTAATAGAGTCAGTAGAATCATTCATTCCACACGGCGTTTGGAATAATTTGGCTTGGCTTTTGACTAATTAGAAGCCTTCTAGCCGCATATTAGTTCGGTTGACCTCTTTATTCAGCTTGGAATATTTTTGTGTCTTTCTAAAATCTTGTAAGAAAAAACATGATCCACAAAATATTGGTAACGACATAATTCCAACTTGTAGAATATATATTAATTCATGATTTACTAATTTCGTTTGCTAAAAGCTGCTATCGCACGAAAAACCTATAGCGAATAAGAAATTTCCGAGCCTTCATATTTAGACATAATTATATTCTATATATTGTCTCTATACTACCTACATTTTTTATTTCCTTGACACCGTAACATCCAGATATTACCTATTTGTTACGTTTTTTGGATACGACGTTACGACCAACTAGCTTACCGATTTTTAACACTAAAATAAAGCAAATTTTTTTTCGATGGCCAGAAAATTAGTTGTTACTACAGGGAACAAAAACATTGTGCAAAAAGATTTGAAATAGATCTCAAAATAACTTTTGATCTATATTTTATCTCAAATAAATTTTCAAGGAAGGTATGGGATGGCACTTCCCGCGAATACCAGCATAAAATTTTTGTAGATGGGTTAAAAACTAAAAATATTTTAGTGTGACTAAAATACTTACATAGTATTCAGAAGTTTTTCATTTTATTACTAAGATGTTGGAGGATAAATTCCTATTCCATATGAAAGTTTCAGTGTTGCGCGAGTAAGATGAGCTAGCACTCATCTTCCGTTAAAAATTTCTCATACAAATACGCCACATATCATTTACACAACTTTACGCAATGGATGTATATTAGAAGTAAAGTGAATACGACATAGGATCTAACGGTAGCTTGCCGCCCACTTCCTGGGAAAAGAGGTCACAAAGTAATTTTGGCAATGATCATATCGTATTGTATTATATTATATTGTAACAAAAACACCTTCGTCAGTTTAGCAGACTATCAAATTGTTCTAGATTATTTTAGACGATCTACTTTTATTTTTTATAATGTATAGAATGACATGTTTGTATCAGGATAAATAATGTCTACAAAAGTAATGTTGTTTTTTTGCTAAATACATTTTCATTAAATGCTAGTTTGTAAGTACTTTTAGGTGTATTATCAATAGAAATAAAATTTAATTCCCAAATTGATTCGTCTAAACGCAAAAGAATCAGGGAAACATCGAACAGAGAGAACATTTTGGTAGAGTTGTCGAAAATAAAACGATGATCGGCTAAATGGCAAGTTCAGGATAGAGAACCGGTAGAGAGAATATACGTTATTACTCTCCACCACACGCTGCATTATTTTAGGCAGTTTTACGGCGCACAGTGGGTCACCAATGTAAATTAGGCGGCCAAAAATGTTTCCAACAACATTTTTTTGAAAAGTTGCCATTATGAAAAAATGATACTATAAGAGTTGTTTAACACTAAAACCTATCTAGATATTTGCTAGAAATTATTTTAGTCAAGTATTTACATCGTAAAATCAAGACAATCATTTCGATTAAATTTGCCGAGCAAACTTACAGAACATAAGGCTCACTCTCTTACCTTGGTTTAAGCTTGTGTCCAAGAAGTTATGTAGCGACTCCGATAACTAAATATAAGTCTTTAAGTTAATAAATAGTTATCATGTATATTTTGTAGTTTTTCAGTTTTACAACCATTTTAAATAACTAATTTTTTTTCTTCAATTCTTAACATTTACGAGGGTAATACTTCTAAAAAGGGGGTATTAGAGGTTTAAGATATTTTTTTTAATTGTGTCGAATCCTTCTGCAGAGATCACTGCAAAAATGGTCTGCGACCACCCGCGACCTTCGTACTTAATGGCAATTTTTTACCGATGCGTCACAATAGAACTGTAGTTAGGTACCTACCTATTTGGTTTGGTTTTCTACGTTAACCATAAATAAATTGTGTGAACTAACATTTTTGTTAAAAATGATCATAATGAAGTAAAATAGGCTATTTATATTTAGTAAAAATTAATTAAATCAAAATGCATATTATACAGTGTGGAAAAAAAGTATGGAAATATGATCATATCTACGAGGGATTTTTTTTTTCGGAAAAATGCCGCGACACGTCGATTTTGTTTGGAACTTTGCCACAATTTGACGGCTTCAGGAGATTTTTTTTACAAATATAGCACACTTGTCTTGAAGAATTGGTTATGGAATTGATTATACTTTTCCATCAACTGCATGTGCTTATAATAATTAATTGGAATTCAATATTAAATATATGCTTCTCTATTTCAGTAAGCGATGATGCTGATGATGATAATTTTATTTATTCTCAAATCTTCAAGAGATATATTTGAGATTATCGCATACAAGTATGATTTAAAATTGCCTCTAAATAAGGATATAGGAAACACTAATGTCTGCTCTTATATTACACCTTCAGGATACCAGGATAGTATCTTTGCTTAGCTTTTAATATTAAAAGCACACCGTCGTCACCTGTCACATTTTTATATTAGTATAAACAACGATATAATTCGTTTTCTTCTAATGTGCTGAGCGCGCACTTTGTCCGTAACAAAGTAGGCTATGGGCCGAAAATATGACATATGACATGACGCGACGCGACGCGTACTGACGCGCACTTTGTAAACAAGTAAGCCTGAGCGTGGTATGTGAGTGTTTATCTTTTAAAGAGTTTTAAACGTTATTCATTTATAAAATATTATTAGCTTGTGAATAATCTTATTCATATTTGTTTCCGCATTGAAGATTTTTCTAATTGGTGAGTTTTGATGGCTATTTTTGTATCATTGAATATTTATATTAGCGTATTTTTGTAGTTAAAAATGCTTAAGAATGGTGATCTTTTTAATCATTTAAGAAGTTCAAATATTTGTTTTAATATGGTAGAAAAATGTTTGCCACTATTAACGCAATTTATTTCTGAAGTTTATAAAATTGAATTGAAGGACGATAGTTTACGATCACGTCTATTAGGTTTCGTATGCACTTTAAGAAAAAAATGGATAGAGTCTAGTCGTAACATTAACAGATTTTTGAACAAAAACAAAACTTGGTTACAATTGCCTTTTGAACTGGGGGAAAATAAACAATTAGGAAAAACAATTTCAAATCCTGGCAGACCTTGTAAGGAATTTTCACAAAGCAGTGTTAGATCAAAAAGACGGAAAATCAGAGAAATTGTGCAACAAGAACCGCTCAATTTACTTGTTGAAGCTACTACTTCAGCATTGCGCGGAAGAGGATTAAGTTCAGCTGCTAAAATACTTAAGAAAGCTGTATCATCTCCACCAGAACCGCAAAGCAAAATTATTAAAAATTCTGAAAACGTATCCTTAGCAAATTTAGTTCCATATACAGAAGATGAAGCATTAGCATTGCTAATAGATAGCAGATTAACAAAAAATTCCTACCAAAATATTCGTATAGGTGCTATAAGCAAAAATGCAAATATTTATCCGTCTTATAAACGTGTATTAAAAGCAAAACAAAGATGTTACCCAGAAGGAGTAACAGCAACTGAAACAAGCGTTTCAGTGCCTTTACAGGCAATTTTGAATCATACCTGTACCCGATTGTCACAAATGTTGTCTTTTGACGAATTGGGAATAAATAAAATTTCATTATCATCCGTATCATCGCTTACATTTATTTTTAAATGGGGATGTGATGGCAGTAGTGGCCACAGCCAATACCATCAAAGGTTTTCAAAAAATGCCTCTGTTTCGGAATCCCAAACCGATGAGACTATATTTTTGTTTTGTATTGTACCCTTACTACTTTATGGCATCGATCCACAAAACAACAAAAAAATAACTGTTTGGCAAAATGAGAGACCTTCGTCAACTGCCTACTGTAGACCGATTCAATTTTTATATAAAAGGGAAACAATAAGTGCCACCAAGGAAGAGGTGGTTAAAATAGAGAGTGAAATAAAAAATCTTCAGCCCATGAAGATGGAGATCGCGAACCATAATTTTAGGATTGATTTCCAATTAATTATGACCATGGTGGATGGAAAAGTAATTAATTCCTTAACAAATTCCTCAAGTCAAGTGTGTTATATATGCAAATGTTCTCCCAAAAATATGAATAACTTGGATTTTATACAGACATTAGAAATAAACCAGGAGCAATTTAAGTTTGGGCTCTCTGTTCTCCATGGATGGATCAAATTTATGGAATGTGTACTGCACATTGCTTATAAACTAGACTTTGCCAAAAACAAAAGAGCGACTAAAGAAGAAAAATTATCTATTGAAACGAGAAAAAAACAAATTCAAAAACGATTTTGGGATGAACTTGGCCTTAAAATTGACAAAGTTATTCAAGGGGCAGGCACGTCAAATACAGGAAATGTCGCCAGACGCTTTTTTAAAAACGCTAAGAAATCTTCTGAAATAACAGGAGTTAATTTTGAATTAATACATAGATTTGCAATCATTCTTTCGGTAATTTCTAGCGGTCAAAATATACATTTCACTAAATTTGACAATTATCACTGCAAAACTATACATTAATCTATACCCCTGGTATAAAATGCCTCCTAGCGTCCACAAAGTTTTAGTACATGGGTCTATAATAGCCAAGTATGCAGTTCTTCCAGTAGGCGTTCTTTCAGAAGAGGCACAAGAGGCCCGAAATAAAGACTACAAGCGGTACAGGGAACATCATACTAGAAAATCTTCGAGAATAAAAACCAACTTAGATTTATTTAATATGCTAATGATATCTTCAGATCCTATAATTACATCCAAACGGAAACTTCCAAAATGTTCACCACACCAACTATCACCAGAAGCTGTATCCCTATTGGATTACCCAGAAATCGATTCCGAAAATGATGGCCACTGACTGCTGTCTATATAAATTAATAAAACACCGATTAATGTAATTTAAATTAAATAAAAATTGTAATCTGCACATTTGATGAATTTTCATTTAAAAATTTATGTCATAGCTTTTTTGTCCTAACTTCATCTGCAAAAATTGCCAAGAAAGCTTTTGTCTAAAATTAATATTAGAAAAATTACAGGGATTTTAATTTTTAATTATCAATATTTAACTTAAAATATCTCTGAAATGAGTGATTTTACGAATTTTCTTCAAATAATCAAATACCTTTCAAAATTATAAAATTATACGTAGGTACCTAAAGATTTTGAACGTAAGCTGCATTCCAATGTTCTTGCCATCGATTATTTTATGATGTTGTCATCTACACGGTGTCTCCAAAAAACTGGTTATACCTACTCTTCTGGAATGCCTTTGAAGTGCTTTTTCACCGAGTTTTTTCAGAATCAAATTATCTTTTTTCGTTGCCGAGATACAAAGGGCTCAGAGGTTTTATGTGACACGCCTTGTATAAATACAGAAAGCCTATTATTTTTTATTTGATTGATTTTTAGTAGAAATAACATATATTTAACTTCGCTATGATATAAAATAATTTTGGCCGCCTAGTATCGAAAATGGGACCACTGTGCGGCGGTGGAAATTAAGAAATTATAGTCTATTTATGCTACGTGAATTAAGTTTCTATTGTGATAAATATGCACAAAGGAGAGGCACGGGCGCGCTCCCAAGTACAGCAGTGACGTCAAGAAAATGAGCACGTTTCCCGAATTCAAGCGAATGCAGGTAAGTATGTAGGTACTATTTTTTCAACAGAACAAAAATAATTTTTTTAATTTCACAGATTTTATGAAGGACATTTAAAAGCATTTTATAGCGTTTAAGCAGAAATTCATTTTTTTTGTGAACATCCCTATAATAGTGGGATATTTGCTCGACGAGCGAAATGATCTGAAACTCTATTTTTCACCGGTATCTGAAGTTAAGAGAAGGAAAGAACATATTGACATTTTGATTTGCGGATTTGCAACGTGAAAGTACTTATATACAGGAAGAAGTTTGTATACTTTTAGTGTGAAGAAAACCATTTCCTACTTTTACTCCGACTTATCAGTAAAATCTGAACATGAAAAACTACGCACTCTTCAAAATCGAAGTAACAAAGGATGTTAAGGACAGGCATATGCGAACCTCTGATTGGACAACATTTATTACATTTAAAATCATAAACCTTCATATTTATTCGAAATTGGCGAGAAGAAAGGCTCCAGGGCCATTTTAATTTTTTTACATAAAGTTTTTTACTGCGTAGGTATACTTATACCGCACGTTTCAAGTAATGAACCAAGATCTAATAATAATAATAATAATTCTCACCCTCACTATTCTCCAAACTAGGAGTGCCCCAGAAGCAAGTGGATGCATGTGCGGAGGAAGGTATAATAATGATTTATCATTGACTAAGGGATCCTTTGCTCAGTGATAGTACCTATATCGAGTATATCCGAGGCTGTCGTGCAAACGCTGGAACAAATTCGACATGGACTTACCAAAGCTCAATATACCCTTGCCCGGCCTTGTTAATTAATTATGAGAAAAATGTTTAACTTATCAACCCGTACATGCTTAATCTCCGGACAGTTTTGCGAGTTTGAAAGATTCCGGTGAACAAATCTAGGGTGATTGAACTAGGAATCACATTACTCGTATTTATACAATTTTGCCCAAATGGGCTCCTATATATTGCGATGTATGGATTTAAATTGCTCTTTGTGCACGCTATTGTGTAGCGTCATGAAAAATGACGGTAACTGTTAGGTTATAGATCATTGAGCCACGTTATTGTAGTTCTGCAAATAGACCCACTTAAAAATCACTAGCGTCTACTTAATTTTCATAACACAAAGGTAAGTTAATTTTAATGTAACATCCTTTTAGCTATTTGTTGCAGACACATGTATCTTCGTGTCTTGACGTTTGTTTATTTGGTGACATAGAAATCATTCTGTTTATATTTGGCACTGAAACATGAGACGTCTGTTGGTGTAAAAATATTACCTAAATAATATCATGCAATATCATGAATGTTGATCCCTCCGTCACAGCGTATGTCTATTTATGAGCGGGACAAAGACAAACGTTATGACACAGGGATCAAGGTTCGTGGTAGAGTGTAGAGACTTATTATATAACTCACTATACTAAAATCGAGCAACTCTTACACCTGGCGTAAACAAGAGCACGTGCGTTCAAATATTCGCCAGGGCCGCACTGAGGCACGACCTTTATTTAATTTTAGTTTTACAATTGTTTACATCAAAATATTTCGGAAAAGAATTGTTGGCTTAAATAAACTGGTTCAAAACATCCATAAAATTATTTGTGGCAGTGTCTAAATAGCGGAAAACAACAAGATAAAACCGAATAACTACACTTTTGAGATCGAGTACGTCCCTGTTGCCGATTCGGGAGAAATTTTATAGCCTACCCACCAATCGCGGATCGTCATTGAACACTTGGTTTTATTTACGCCAGGCGTACGGATTGCTCGATTTTAGTATAGGTATCTATATAATAGGTGGTTTATGGATTGTTGTTTATGGATACTCGATACATACTCTTGTTAATAGGCCAAGGGATACAGGGTGACATTGACATATACATGGGAAATGGACGTTTCTGTTGAATGCACACTTCAAGTCTGTCCCGGAAGTTATCCACAACTATGATTCTTTCAATTAAATGCACCTTTTCGGTAATGGTATTTCTCAACACCATTCAGGTAGGGTGTTTGTGAATTTGTGAACACGGAAACCCGTTCTCACAGGAAAAAATCACAGCATCACAAGTGTGGTGATATTGGGGATCAGGGCACGTCACCAAAATGCGAAATAATGCGTTCAAGGAACATGTCCCTCACAACTTCCATCGATGCGTTGACATCGTGCGCTGTGCTGTGGCACCATCTTGTTGAAAATAAAGAATTATTATGTTTATTTGACCTCTAAGAGTAGGAAGGTTTTCATTTTCATTGACTCTATTATAGAAGAAGGTATTTGATTCAATGAGCTGCTAGGCACAGAAGCTGCCTGTACCGAAACAGAGTTCCCAACCGTCTCTAGATACCGCTAGGGAGGGGATCGAAGAAGAGGTCTCTCCGTTATGTATGCTGGGAGGTACCAAAACCTGTTCCTGGTGTACAAGGAAAATGTAGGAGGCGCAGAAAAGTCCCAAATGTTACCCTGAGTATTATATCCGAAATAATACATATACCTCTAACGCTGTAAAAACGTTTATCGGACTTCACATGTTTTATAAGGTTATGCTCTATAAACGTTCTTACAGCTTTTATAAAACAAAAAATTGTTACTTGGGGGGGGGGCAATACTGATCGCATTGACGGCGAAATGTCCGACCCGTGGAAGTTGTGTGTTCCAAGAGCAGGAGTGCTGTGGGGGAACCATGACGACCCAACAGTAGGTCATTTGGGAATTGCAAAAACTGCAGCCAAAATGGCACTACGCTACTACTGGCCAGGTATGTTCCGAGACATTGCCAGATATGTACATAGCTGTCAGTACTGCCAGCAACTTAAAAGTAGCCAACAACCTTCTCCAGAACTGGTTATAGAGCGAAAACGTTGTATAAATTTGTGCCCATTTTAGCTCTATAAGGGCTCTAACGCTGTAAAAACGTTTATCGGACTTCAGATGTTTTATAAGGTTATGCTCTATAAACGTTCTTACAGCTTTTATAAAACAGAAAATTGTTACTTGGGGGGGCAATACTGATCGCATTGACGGCGAAATGTCCGACCCGTGGAAGTTGTGTGTTCCAAGAGCAGGAGTGCTGTGGGGGAACCATGACGACCCAACAGTAGGTCATTTGGGAATTGCAAAAACTGCAGCCAAAATGGCACTACGCTACTACTGGCCAGGTATGTTCCGAGACATTGCCAGATATGTACATAGCTGTCAGTACTGCCAGCAACTTAAAAGTAGCCAACAACCTTCTCCGTGTTTTACCCCAGCCCGAAACCCGCAAAGGGTTAACAGACACCATTTATTTATTAAATAATATTCATCTTACAGAGTCGTACCAAACTGCAATGAGTAACACAAGTAGTCAGGACCTCTTGGACCTTTTTGATGAGGACTGGTCTCTACCGAGCCCTGAACCAACTCTACCGAGCCCCGAACCAACTCCACCGAGCCCCGAAGTACCATCACCGACGCCAGCGACTTGCAAGCCGGCCCCGCCGAATTATGGACATATCCCATCCCCCGGTAACAAATGCTGGAGGTGTGGACAGGCCGGATATCAAAGGCGGGCTTGTCGAGGACCACCGCTGAAGTTCTGTTCCTATGTTGCGGAAAAATCGGTATTTTTTCTCGGGACTGTAAATGTGCCAATCGCGTGTATTCATATATTCCGCAACTACCTTTGCATCTCCGGGTCCGGCTAAGTCAAACACGACCTGTTTACAACTTACCACCGTGCCGCACATTTGGCTGCAACACTTTGCACCGGTCATAATTAGTTTTTGTGAAATTCCGAATAGGTTATGTTTTTTTTGGGAAAATTATAAATTAATAGTATATTTCATTACGAGTCTGGAAATAAAGATTTTTCCGTGCGCGCGTGAACACGGGAAGTCATGCAAGCACGGAAAAATCTATTTCTGGACGTGTAATGAACGATATTTTTTATTATACTTCTTTGAAAACGGAAACTTTTTATCGGCATATTATAATAAATTTAATTGATAAAAAAATAAACAATGCAGACAGTATAGTGTTTGGTATGTACGATGCGTTTCCATAGTTACTCTCAAATTATTTCAAAGGTGCTTTGTTGTAAATTAGTTATTGTCAGATAAGGTGAATAAAACGTCAAAAATATTACAGAAATGTATCTAAATATTGAAACACTTACGAATTAAAATACAAAATAGGTATATGTTAAATATCAGAGAGCATATAGAGTTTCTTAAATTTAGTTTACTTTGCTGTATATTTCTATTTTAAAGCCATATATTCGGTATTTTTATTCAGCGCATGGAAAGTTTTTCCGTGCGCTGTTTCCGTGCGCTAGCCCGAAAAACCCCATCTTTCAT
The DNA here is from genome assembly GCA_963920635.1 of Pseudeuparius sepicola. Classification (NCBI taxonomy): domain Eukaryota; kingdom Metazoa; phylum Arthropoda; class Insecta; order Coleoptera; family Anthribidae; genus Pseudeuparius; species Pseudeuparius sepicola. The sequence continues at coordinate 91,029,507 of OY987299.1, forward strand.
TATTGCTAAAACAGATGAAAATAAGGTGTTTTCAAAGAAGTATAATAAAAAAAATATATATTAGGTAGGAAATTAATTTTCTTTTACCGATGTAAAGGGGGTGTAACGAAGTTCTTTTTTTACTAGAAAGGAACGTATTTTTCATTTTTTCTGCCGACCGCACCCCGAATAGTTTTTATTATTTTCGCCGGCTAGGTGAATGCATAAAAAGCAAGTAAAACATTTTAATTTGAACGAAATCTTATTTTCGATATTTCCGTATTTAATACACTATGTTTTGAAAGTTGCTATTGATTTTAGGCGGGCAATACTTTTGTAAAATATATTTAGTAGAAAATAATCGTTATTACTAGGGCTAGAGACGCGTTTCTTTTTGGAAAACCGATTGAATTTATTCGTACTATTTAGTTTTAGTACCGAAAGCTGCGTCACATCGCCGGCTATTGGTATATGAGATTTTTCTAGTTTTTTTATGTATTTTGCAGCGCACACCAAGCCTCGATGCCGGCATAGCAACCGGGCTCTTTTTGTCGACCCCATACCAGCCCGGCCGGGCTCGGGTATAAAAGGGGAACCGAAAAATACAAATTTATCAGATTTTGATCGACCGCCGATTTAGCAGTATAGGTAAGGAACTCTTGTATGGTAACCATTTCATTTTGCTATAGTGCCCAAGGTATTTTTTTCGACTGAACATTATTATTTAAAAGGGATATCGGGTCTAACTGCCGGCCATTCCTTGTTGAGTACTTGTACTGCCAGGCAAGAAGCCTGGGACGTTGCAAAACCCGAGATCAAAGATAAATATTTTGTGCTTGACATCAGGTGTAACTGCCGGCCATTGTCCGTTGAGTGCCAACTTTTGGTGCTGGTAGACAAGTGGCCAGGATCTTTACAAAGCCAGAAGTCAAACTAAACTATTTCTCCGACTAATTCCAGGTATATATTCGTTGCCGACCATTGCTTGTTGAGTATTTGTACTGCCAGGCAAGCGGCCTGGGCCGTTAGGTAAACCTGAAAAGTCGACTATAGGCTATTTTTCCACTTGATCTCAGGTCTAGCTGCCAGCCAATCTTCGTTGAGCGCCAACATTTGGTGCTGGTAGGCAAGAGGCCTGGTCCCAGAAACCCTGGGAATTAAAGAAATAATAAACCGCGCTGGTCAGAGGGCAACACTGAATCCGTTTTATCTATTTTTCTTCTCTAAGATCTCCCGCCGTCACCTAAGGCCTATAGTAAAATTTTATGTGCCACATTGTTTGATACGGAGAGAGTTTTATTGATTATAACCGTTTCTATACTACAGAGTTAGAGATTATTTACTTGTCTCCGTCGCATTTTCTACGCCTAGTACCGTCTCACAGAATAGTTTTTCCGTTGCCGCCAATACAAAAATTAATCATATTTGTTCACAGGTGTATGTATATATTTTTATTAAGCCTCATCAACAAATTTGTAGGTTTCATTTGCTAAAAAATGCTTTATTTTTCTCGTTGTGACACAGTTCAACTTTAGTTATAGTATTATGATTTTGTAATAATTAGTTGACTCTGTTTTTATTAATTTTCAAGTAGTACCAATCTAATGGGAATAATACACTGGTAGCGTTTTACACAAATATTGGTAAATAAATTGTAAAAACTTGTCTATTGTCCCCTAGTACCCAAGAGAACAAACAAAACAAAATAGCTAAATGAACTTTGGAATTTTGTTCTTCACTGAACTATCCGAGAAAATACAAGTGGAGCATACCGCTATCAAAAACTGGCGCCTGAGCAAAGTGAAGAACAAAAGAGAGGCACCGACCTCCACAAACTAACATCTTTCTATTCCCGCAAAAGCGTCAAAATTGTAACGAAAATAATTTTCGTTACAATAATATATAATAATTATTATTACGGATCTATCAAAATCGTAAACAAAAAGTAATAGTGGTTATTACGTTACAGATCTTATAATTAATAACATTATGCGTTCCTCAGGTCTTGTCGGATGTAAAACTGGTAGAGCTGCCCCCTGCCTCCCTTGATAATGTTCCCACTCCTCGCTTCGACTGGAATTGGTGCGTCATGTGCCAGTTCGGTGGCGGTGTTTTGATTTGTCCGTTAAATAATCCGGCGGTGCAACCTTTGCGTCGAACCTGGAAGAGCTGAAGAATTTCAAGTACAGATTTCCCTGCGGGCTTATCGTGAACACGTAAGGTGAGGGTGATGGAATTATCGCATCTTTTTCGAAAAATAGTGCTAAATGGCAAAATTCGACAAGCTTCTTGCCCAAATATCATGCCCGCAGATGCAGGAGTCAGAGCAGGATGTTGCTAGTCAGCGTGTCACCAAGTCAGGTATCATACAAATCAACACCAAAGGCGATTTCTTCTTGTGTAGTATTCCGTAGGCCTGAGACGATGCCAGACCAATGACTGGTATGACAAGCACTGTACCCAGATCTTGAATGATACGAACCTCTTGTCGCTTTTGGAAGAACCAGCGAAAACCGCTCTGGACACTTCTTCCAGAGATCTGGAGTGCATGTAGAGCCCTGGACTAGTGTGGCTGCGCTATAATAAGGGCTGCGAGACTCAACGATGTTGTTGTCGCCGGTACCAGCTGCCCTGCACCTTGGCATGCAAAAAGTGCAAAGGACAATCTTCTATAACCACAGGTTTGTGAACATTTTCAATATTCTTCGAATATTTATGTGAATTAACGAGCAACGCATCGTTTTACAGATCTTTTTTGTTCTTTTTTCAGCTGCAGGTATTTTGGACCAGAGGCAGAAACTGACCGAGATCTTGAGGAAGTGTAGCTTTTTCTTCTCCAAATAAAAAGCTTAGTCCTATGAATAATGGTGAAAATATACAGGCATAAATATAAATGTTAATGGACAATACACTAAAATTCTTGGCTTAAAATATCATCATTGTCTCGAAACTTACAACCTCCGATTTTCCTATAACTTACCCCATAGCATTCCCTATACTAGCGGCTATATGGCCATCGGGTGCATGCAATCGTATTTCTATGGTTACAGACTTGTGACATTTGGGGTTGACAACAAGGTTTATATTTTCAGCAGCCACTTTTAAAGCTCAACTTTTCGGTGGTTGTTTGCGAATTGTGACCTGGGCATTGCGTTCAAGAGGTCAAAATTATACCGTGGCGACTCCAAACTCGCCTTGCTGGATGTAATTACCCATTTTAATATTTTCTTTTGGAATTCTACCCCTCCCCCTCAAAATCGGAATCCTAAGGGATGAAATTTTGAGAACTACGGGTCAAATCATTCTATTGTGTTCATACAATACCTGTGCAAAACGATTTGCTTGCATCATTAGGTATGTGCAGCTTTTTTTCGCGTGCCGCTAGTACTAAAAGGCTCACGCCACAACTATCGAGACCCGCCATCTACCGTCTCCACGGCGTCGGTTAGACAACCGAAAACTCGATGTAACAAAAAGAGCGATAATCGACCATATACAGAACTGTTTCGGGACCTTGATCCCTCATCGGTATGGCTCACCTAACTATGAATGCTATGAATGACACTAGACATATGTATAACAGAAAACCACTTACTTGTCTTCAAAACTTCCATAGCACACCTTTCTAAACACAGGAAATTATTAAATTGCTATTTTTGGACATAATTTTTTGATTTTGACAAAATTTTGGATTTAGGGTTCTGGATCGATAACGAATAACTTTTTTTAGTAATTTTTTGAAAAAAAAAGCCTAATATGACTTTCGGATTTTTAGCTTCGATTGTGGCATCGCGGGTGCCTTCGACTTTGGAGTAGGCAACTAGTATTTTGGGAATAAGTAGGCAGCAACGCCATCTACCTTTGGTAAAAATTTCGTTGTTTCATTATTAAGTGAGACACTCTGTATATCGAATATTTATTGTATCTAATAGGTACAATACAGGGTGATTCTGTCATGAATGTCATCATGTCAAACATTTTAAAAAAATGTGAAAAAACTCCTTAATACGAATCTGAAATTAAAAAAAAATCTAAAGTCAACCAAAAAAATAAAACTATATTTTCAGAAGTGTATTAAAACCCCCCTTTAACGGCGCTTTCCTAGCCAGCTGGTAAGCTTGCGCGTCAAGGCTGCTGCCCACTTGCCAGTTCAAGAACTTAATATAGTAAATCGTTTTTTACGTTTGAAACATTATTTATCACACGGTTGTAGATAACACTCATAACAGTCAATTACGTGAAACGTATGTAGACTAGATGTGATTGTAATGTATAATTTTAGGATGGTCACAATATGTCTGCAAAGAAATATCTGCATGTCCTGTTGAATTGCCCAACTACGCCCTTCAACATCGTCAGTTGTAGATTTGAATGAATAGCTTCCTTTGAGACGTGAGTTACGAGGCGGGTTGACGCAAAATCGTTTTTAAAAAGAACTGATCTTTATTGAATACAAGTAGGAAATGTTTGCTCTTAGTCTATGGCCCGTATATAATACCTCTGCTGGGCTTACATTGTATTTCCTTATCTTATGCTGCATATACAAGTTTCTATGCTACCTAAACAATATACAGCTTATAACTCCTCCCCTCTTAGAAGGGCGTAAAACCCTAAAGGTTTTCTCGACCTAAATTATTATTTCGTTTTCATTTTCTTTAATAATGTTTTTTGGTTTAAAATATTTTATTTGAATAATAGGTCGTAAATACCTGTACAAAAGGTAAAATATGACAACTGATATGATTACATAAATTAAAATTGTCCAGACACCAATTTTATGATAATATACAGGGGTTGATAATAAGTTTTCATTTTCTATTTTCTGATTTTCAATTTCCTTTATAATGCTATTAATTTTTTCAGTATGCAAGGTATTTAAACTTATTGGTGGAATGTTTCGTAGCTTTAGCGTTTTTTCACTGCCAAATTTTAATTTTGGTAGTGGAATTATTTGAAAGTTATTTCTTTGATTTTTATTGATTTTATAGTGATATCGTCTAGGGTTAATAAACATTGCATTTCTAGTTCTACCAAATATGTTCCTTTCATAAGTATATTATTTTTGTAATTTTCACATTCTTTAAAAGCTAATGTTTCTTTAGGAACTATAATAATAATCCATTTATTGATTTCAACATATTTAACTTGAATTTCCGTTATATTGACAGGAATCTGATTACAGGTGTTATTGTGTTTATATCTTAGCAATTCAATTTCGCAAGGGAAATTTGAAGAAAAACTTTCTGTATTTATATTAGTACATAAATATTCGTTATTTAATATTTTCTTACAAGAATTTGTTGAGAATCCATAAGATTTTTCATTATACAATAAGTAGTTAGAAGTTGGAAAAATTACTTTAAATAGGTTTTCATGTGGCGTGGGTAAAGGGAACATATGGAATAAACTATAGGCTTTCTTTTCAGCTAAAGGTACTTCGATTATAAATATGATTTCTTCAAATTTTACATAACTTTTAATTTCCAAAATTTCTTCAAACATTAATGTGTTCTCTGCTACAGGCTCAAAGGGCAGTTTTTCATTTTTTATTTTCGAAGCAACATTTTTGATTTCTCTTATTAATAATTTCGGGTGAATAATAGCATTATGAAAGTTATTTAATTTTGCAAAAGATATAGCAACCTCAATTTCATCTAGGATATCGTATATGTTCTGATACATTAAATAGATTTGTGTTAAAATAGTGTGTGTTTGTATTTTAAAAGACATATCAATTGCATCCAACTGATATTCTCTCATTATACTTATTATTTCATTTATTTTTGTTTCCAGAATTTGTTGGTTATGAGAAATATTTTTGGAGATACTTTGAAAGGTTTTAATAGAGTCGGACAATAAAGTTAATTGTTTCTGCATGGCTATTTTCAAGTTATTTTGATTTTGTTTTAACGTTAAAATTTCTGTGTCATATCTTTCGGTGTCTTCTTGATCAAGGTTTCCTGTTATACTTTTAACTATGCTGCCTAAACCATTTATTAAACCGCGTTTATTCCGATGATTTAATGAGATTGAAGGAGTTATTTGAAATATTTGTTGTTCAATTTTTTCTTCTATATTATTTATTAAAACAAAAGAATTATAGTATTCATTATTCAATTCAGAGGTATTAGGTAATGTAGCGATTAAATTTTTATATTTTAGGGATATATTTTTAAATTCCTTGATTATACTACTAATATTGAATATTTGTACAAAAGTGATTTATAATTCTTTGAGCATTTCCTAACTTGTAGGGTAGTATACCTGGATTTTCATTCAGGATGTGGAACTGGGAATCGACTCGGGTGGAGCATCCAAGGATGAAGTAGGTCCATCTGTAATAAGTGGCCTTTTAAGTTCTTTTTCTTGAAATCGGCATTAAAATGTCCCAAAATCGTCATTAAAAGCACAGAAATCGTACAATAATGTAGCCCATTATTGTACGATTTTTTCAATAAGTAGGCCTTGGCGAGATGTAAACATCAAACGTCAGACGCGGAGAAATCGCCCGTCAAAAGTGACCAAATATTCAAAACCCGGCCGATAAAGGCTCATTTAACTTTTCGTACCCATTGCGAAATTGTTTCCTATAGAAGCGCAATCCTTCAGTATACATATTTTAGTAAATTTGAAAATCAATAGATTTGTTGTGTAAGCTGCACAAGAAGCAGCAGTTTGGTTTTTCTGTCAGAAGGTGCCGTACATCATTATACTTGTCGTAGGTAGAGCGATCGGTAAAGTCAAGCAACGCCGCGCGTAGTCGGTTCGTGGACGGGTGATCCCTTATTATTATTTTCTTGCCTAATAAAACATTTTTTTTTCCGATTTCAAAAAAAATATAATATGTACCTCGGCACTGAAGTTCTTTTTATGACTCATGTGGTTTATTTGCCTCGGCCAGAGGCCTCAGCAACTAAACTCCACATGAGTCATAAAAAGTTGAACTTCAGTGCCTTGGTACATAAATAACTATTATATGTATAATTTCATGTTTAGTGGGATCGCCTATTTTCTCGATTTTTACTTTATTATTTTCTATCATTTCGATTATTTTATAGGGACCACAAAATTTCTTTTTACTTTTGTTTCTAGAACTTGGAGAAAACTTTTTATAGACGGTTTGATTGAGTTTAAATTCGGTTTCATCGCCTTTTTTATTATGTTTCTCAAGCATTCTTATTTTTTGTGTTTCAGTATTTTGTAAAGCGGTTTCATATAATGTATCCAATTTTTCTTTATGGGAACTGACATAGTCTGTATAGAAAGTTGTAGATATTAAGTCAAAAGGATCTCGGGAGTTCGTATGACCTAAAACTAGTTCATGTGGAGAAAATTTGGTTGTGTTATGAGTAGTGCTATTATAAGCAATTATTGCATATGGGATTATTTCTGAGATTAGTTTTGATTTTTCTTTTTGTCTTAGAATTCGCAAATGTTTAATTAAAGTAGAATGAAACCTTTCTACGGGAGAGTTAGATTCATGGTGACCTGTTGTCGTAAAGTGGATATTAATTTTTTGTGTTTTTAGAAGCTCTTTTAAAAGATCGTTATTAAATTCTGTTCCTTTATCTGTAACTATATTTTCGGGACAGCCGAAAAATGAAAAGAATAATATTAATTTATCGCATACAGATTTAGCGTTTTTGTCGTAAGGAAAAGCTTGTCCAAATTTGGAAAATTTATCAAATATAGTGAGAAAATTTTGATTCTCAAAAATAAAAGTATCCATATGTAGGATTTGAAAATGTTTTGTAGGCGTTTCTGTTTTTACTAGAGGTACATACGATTTTTGTCTACTATATTTTAAAGTTTGACACGTTACACAGTCATTAATAAATTTTGTTACATTATCCTTTAAATGGGGCCAATAATAATTTGACTTTACTCTTTCATAAGTTTCTGAAATACCACGATGGTTTGTTTTACTTTCATGTTGGTGTAATAAAAGTAATTTTTTATCTTCTTCACTGGATACATTATTTAGTAATTTTGTACAGCGTATTAATTTTAACTTTCTAAAATTTTTTAGATATACGTTATTGAATATATTAAATAAATCTTCTTCATAAAAATATAGATATGCTTGTTGTTTTCCTGAAAAATATTCTTTAATAAAATTTGAGATAATTTGTGGATTTTTAGGAATTTCGCAATGTTTTATATTATGACTTTCAAATTTTTCAAAAGTAACTTTAATTCTTTCAAGGGGATTCTTTTTAATTAAATATTGATATGTCTTATTATTAATCATTTCGTCTAGTATAGGGATTCCGTCATTTTCGGTTTCGGTGTTAGTTGTATGAACAGTATCAGATTTTTGTATGTTAGGAGGTTTTATTTGGATGTCAGAAATTATTTTTATTTTTCGCGAAGTCTCTGGAATAGGGTTTTCAGGTGGTTTGTCTTCGTCTAGTTCTGGATTTTCACAAATATTTTTTAAATAGTCAAAAATTCCTTTATTTACTTCGCCAGGGTTATTAATTGTTGATTGATTTTCGTAAATATGGAGTTGTATTCTGCGTTTAAATTTTGAGAGCCTTTTTTATATATGATTTCAAAGTCAAATTCTTCTAAGCGTAGTCGCCAGCGTACTAATTTCGAATTGGGTTCTTTTAGGTTGAAAAGCCATACGAGGGGTCTGTGATCAGTATAGATATAAAATTTACGTCCGAATAGGTAAGGTCGAAAATATTTACATGCATAGACTATACTTAATAATTCTTTCTCGATAGTCGAGTATTTTATTTCGGATTCATTTAGGGTCCTAGATGCATAAGCTATTGGATTATCATGGGGAACTTGTCCTTGGGAAAGTACGGCTCGTAGGGCGTAATTACTCGCGTCTGTAGTCAAAATAAAAGGTTTTTAAAAGTCGGGGTAAATTAATATAGGGTGATTAATTAATAAATTCTTACAGTGTTCAAAAGCTTGCATAAATTCAGGTGTGTGCTCTATTTTCGCGTCTTTCTTTAAACACTTAGTCATGGGTTTTGTAATCTTAGCGAAGTCTTTGATAAAGCGTCTGTAGTAACCGAGTAAGCCGAGAAAGGATTTAATTACTTTAATACCATCTGTTGTAACCAGGTGACCTAAATATTGGACTTCCTTTCGTAGGAATTCTGATTTGTCGAGTTGAATTTTGAATCTTGCATTTCGAAGTCTGGTAAAAATTTCGCGGAGTCTAGAGATGTGTTCTTGGAGGGATGTACTAAAAATAATAATATCGTCTAAATAGACAAAGCATATTTCATTTTGTAAGCCTCTTAATATGTTATTCATAACTCTTTGGAAGGTACTAGGGCTATTTTTAAGACCAAAAGGCATTCGTAGAAACTCATAGTGCCCGGTATCAGTACTAAATGCGGTTTTTGGAATATCGGAAGGGTTCATTTCGATTTGGTGAAATCCATTCGCTAAATCAAGTGTAGTAAAATAACAACTGCGTCCTAGTTTATCTAAAATTTCAGTAATATTCGGGAGAGGGTATTTATCGTCAAATGTTTTTTGATTTAATTTTCTATAATCAATAGCCATACGCCATTTGGTTTTCCAGATGCGTCTTGCTTTTTAGGAACTATCCAGATTGGTGATTACCACTGGGAGTTTGAGTCTCGAATAATATTTTGAGCTAATAGTTTTGAAATTTGGGATTTAACTTCCTCACGATGTACTTCTGGGTATCGATAACTTTTTGTAAAAATAGGAGAATCATTAGTTAAATTTATATGGTGTTTAATTTGGTTGGTAAAGGTTAAAGGAATGTCCTCGCAATAAAAAATATCTTTGAATTCTAGGCAAAGTTTTCGAATTTGGTTGCGCTCTTCAGAATTGCAGTGTTGTAGACGTAAGTTTTTTAGATTTTCTTTTAATTTGTTCTCCAAGTGTATTTCTAAATTTTGGTAACTATCAGATTCATAATCGGAATTTTCTATAAAATTTACTTCCTTAGCGTTGACAGGTTCGACTTCAAAGGGTTCAAAAATATCAAGTTGAATTGGGTTATCCGTAGGGTTTAAAATTGTAGTTAAAGCAAAATTATCTTCTATATTTACTAAACAATGGGGAATTTCCATTTCATCTAATTGTGTGTAATTTAGAATACCTATGCCAGATTGTATATTAACAGGGATTTTAATTTTTTGTATTGTTCTTGGCGGTATAACTTCTGTTGTGGGTTTTAAAATTGGGTTCGGTTGTGGTAAATTCTCTTCGGTGATTTGCGAATATATCGGTATTTTCGCGTTTGGGGATTCTAAAGCTTTTTGACTAAATCGAATATCAGCATTTAATTGTTGTATTAGGTCTAGTCCAATTAATCCGTGAAATTTATCTGAAAAGTCGAAAATAAAATATTTATGATATCCTTCAGTGTTGAAAGTTGGAAATAAGGGTAAAATTGCTATTTGATCATGAAAAGAAGTAGCATGTGCGGTTTGCACCAAAAATATCTCATTTTGAATGTAATTTTGAAAATATGTATGCGCTAATTTTTGATTAATAAATGAACGTGTACTACCAGTATCTATTAGAAATTTTGCATCGAGTTCGGGTAAATATATATATATATACAAGGTTTATTGAAAGATTGTTTAAAACTATCACTTCGTATTGTTGGTCTGTCCAGTATTGGGAAAATCCAAAGGGATATCGGGATTAGTCTGGATATTAGTTTCAAAATTTTGAATTTCTTCGTTTTGGGTGTCGGGTTGTAAATAGTATAAATTATTGTAAAATTCGCTCATGTCAAAAGAAGTATCTTCTTCGGGAGTTTGTTCATAAGGGTTGTTATAAGTTTGTTCATTAGGTTGGTTTATGTTTTCGGTAGGGAATGATTCCATGAAATTGCTAAATAATCGAGTTTGATAAGGTTTTTTCTGTTGAGTTACATAAGTGGTTGTGTCCATTGGTTCGGGCTTAAAAGTATTTTTTGTTACAGTACTTTGCTGTGGAATTTTTTGATTTTGGAACATTGAAGGTCTCATTTGAAAGGTTGGTTTTTGGAAATTAGGTTGACTATTTTGAAAGGGTGGTCTTTGAAAATTTTGTTGGTTATTTTGGAAAATTGGTCTTTGTAAGCTTGATTGATTTGTGTGAAAATTATTTTGAAAGGGGGGCCTGTACATAATTTGTGGAGAATATGGTTGTACGAAATTTGATGTACTTGGTAAGGATCTAAATTGTGGTGGTGGTGGAATTATATTATGATTGGCTGGTAAAAAGCTAGGTGTATAGGTAGGTAATCTTGGTGGGAAAAATTTTGGTTTTTGGGTATTTATGGTACTGTAGGTTGGTTGTTTCAGATTTTGATTCTGAGATGTTTTAAAATATACGAAATTTTCTTCTTCGACCACAAATGACATTGCTTGCTCGAGAGAATTTTGATTTTTTAACCTTACTACCAGTTGCATGTTATAGGGTAAACCATTTATAAATGTTTTTAACGCAAATTCATCGTAATGTGTAATTTTTACCAATTTAACGTTATTGTCTCGTTCAGAAGCATTCAATTTTGCAAAAAGTAAACTTCTCACATCTTGAATTCTCATACCAAATTGAGTGGGTGTTTCATTTTTGAATGGCTTTAAATTGATTAAGTCTTGAATGATGCAATCGATAGATCTTTGATCTGCGAAAGTCGAAATTAGGGAGGTTTTTACTAAATTCCATGTATTTAGTTCTGATCGCGAAGCAATCAAATCTGCTGCTGGATCTCTGAGTTTTCCTAAGATAGTGTCGAAAATACAAATATTAATTGGATCGTTTAAATTTTGTAAATTTTGAAAAGCCTTAATAAAATTTTCACAAGAATTTAAGAAACGTTGCAAAAGTCTGGGGTTTCCGTCAAATAAAGGGATATTGTCCGCCTGATATCTTAATAGATTATAATTAATTGCAGGTGCTCCGTTTGGCATTTTGAAAAATTATTTAAAAATGACAAAAATGTGGAAATTGGGAAAATACAGGAACAAACAAAAATTGTGCAAATATACAAAGCAAAGAAAAACTTACAGTTGTAAGAAAATCGAAGTCTTCATGTGATTTTTCTTCTTCGTTGTCTTCTTTTTCTGTCTTCTTAATCCTAAGGTCCTTAACTTAGCCTCTGGCAGTGCCGATGTGTGGATGCCAAAGGGGTGGAAACAGTGCCGATGTGGGGATGCTTCCGATGGGTGGTGACAGTGCCGATGTGTGGATGTCGTCCCCTGTGACGTTCCTCCTTGTCTTCTCAACAACCTTGGGCCAACTCCTCGGGGTGTGGAACCAGGTGTCCGTCCGCGACAGTGCCGATTTTTGGATAACGCGGCGGATCGCGAGATTCCGTTTTGGTTCTTTCTTGTGACTAAATCGTTGAAACGAACCGAAGGTGCCGAATTTTGGACTTCGTGTCACGAAAAAAATCCGAACGACTGCGCCAGTTACGAGGCGGGTTGACGCAAAGTCGTTTTTAAAAAGAACTGATCTTTATTGAATACAAGTAGGAAGTGTTTGCTCTTAGTCTATGGCCCGTATATAATACCTCTGCTGGGCTTACATTGTATTTCCTTATCTTATGCTGCATATTCAAGTTTCTATGCTACCTAAACAATATACAGCTTATAACTCGTGCAAGTCATAATAGTTATTTATGCACAACCAGTTTCAGTTTTTAAGTCAATCGGAAATCTAGCCCGAGACACCTACGGTGAGATTATATCCTAGTTAAAAAAATTGCATTGAACAAACATTCGTTTAAAAAATACCTACTCTTTTTACAATCCTGATGTTTTCTTGCCGTATTATTCTCCGGCAAAATTTGTTGAACGATACACATGAATGCTACTCCTAAAAACCAAATAGGTATCTAAAATAACTTCTGTAATGATCTGTACTTCTAACGATAAAAATCTAAAAGATCTTACGGAAGTACCCCAATTTTTTGCTTGATTAATTTGAGTAATGTTGTTTCCTGCAAACGATACTGTGATACATATACAGTGTGGTCATTTAAGTATATGCAACATATGGGATTTCTTTTTTATTAATTACACAACAAAAATACAAATACTCCAGAAAGTTGGTGCATGTTCGATAATCATATTAGGCGCACTTACAATGGTCGCAAGTCAAACAGCATACAGGGTAGATACAAAAATATAAGAATTGCCCAAGAGTAAAGTACCCTTATTTCAGAAAATTCAGCAAAATTTTATTAAGAAAAGTTATCTAGTATTAAAAATATGCCTAAATTAAAAAACATAGCCTCCTAAGAAAACGAAATAAATTTTTTTGAAAAAATATAATTTAAAAAAAAAAATTGTTTTAATGTTCACCCTGAACAATTTCATATTCGCATAACTTTGTTCAAATTCAAGCATATTTGTAAAATTAACTTAGATTTTTATTTTTTTAGGGAATCACAAACTTCATGTTTGTTGCAACGATATTAAACAAAACTTTAAAAGTTCCCTAAAACTCTTCTCATTTAAAGTGCAAAATTTTTATTTTAAATGTTAATTAAGAAACTGGAAATTAATTGACGAAAAATGTTTTTAGGAGGCTATGTTTTGGTATTTAGGCATAGGTTTTAATTCTAAACAACTTTTCTATATAACATTCTGCTGAATTTTCTGAAATAAGGGTACTTTACTCTTGTGCAATTTTTATATTTTTTGACCTACCCTGTATGCTGTTTAACTTGCAACCATTCTAAGTGCACCTGATATGATTACTGAATATGCATCAAGTTTCGGCAATGTCTGTATTTTGGTTGTGCAATTAATAAATAAAAGTCCCATATGTTGCACACCTAAATATGACCACACTGTATATGTTGTTCTGTCAATTACCACCTATTACGTGATTTTTATATGTATTATATTTGTGTTTTTTTATTTTTTAACATGTAACAGATTTTAATTGTTCTTATGTTCAATTGTAGTGTCCTGAGGATGACCCAATAAAGTGGTCGAAAAGTCGACAGATGAATAATTAGGTTTTTTTGAATTACTGACGTCACAATTTTACAATTCCAAACGTCACAAAACTTTCTGGAGATATATCCTAGTTAGTCGCTGCAACCGTAATTTCGGCAAGCATAAAGCAGTATCGGGGAGCCAGGCGATTAGTGTCTCATCAGTATGACGAAATCGCCAGGTCTAGGCTGACTCAAGCATTATTTGTAAATCTGTAGCTTATTTGCGAGACCCTGCAGCCTACAGTCCACAATTACTAAACAACCGATTTTAGGATTCGTGTAAGGAACTGAAGAGGGTTTGTTAAATAGATGTGTGATATGTGAGTCCTGCTTTCTTTTTGCCCGTGCGCAACTTCTGCTGGTGCTTTAGCTTTTCGTGCATGAAACCGTTGACGGAACAGCCAGAAATACCCAAGATAACTTAAATTCTCGATTAAAACTGCAAAAAGACTGATCAATGTCACAACAGCTGATTGTCTTAACAAAATAGCCTACCCGATGCTGTTTTGATATAACCTCATTTGTCGCCTTACAGTTTGGTTGCTTAGCAACCAATAAACGCATTAATAGCTGTCACTGATTGTTATTGGCTGTCAGGCATTGATACTATCAGGCATTAGAGTACTGACGCTGTACTCAACGCCCGCAATATTTTATCGTAAGGTGTGATTTACCTAACGAATGGTTGTGCGTAACATATGTTATTTTATGTATAACCATGCGGTAAGTAAGGATTTCACCAATTTCACCCATGTATCACATTACTGCATGCTGTGCGGCAATAATAAATATGCAGGTGACTTCATATTTTAAATAAGTAGGTAATTCGTATTTAATATTTCAAATAAAATTTAATATTAATATTTTTAAATATACCACATGGTTGCAGATAAAGTATACTTAGTGTATATCAGGTGTTGTAATTAGTTACTATACCACACTTAGTATACAGGGTGATTGAGCCATGATGTAAAACAATTTTAACCACAGGTGGAAGAAAAATAGCTTAATAAAAATATAAAATTAATATTAAATAATTAAATATATAATTAAAAATAATAATATATATTATATAATTAAATAAAAATTAAATAATTAAAAATAATTATATATTATATAATTAAATAAAAATTAAATAATTAAAAATAATTAAAAATTAAAATTCTAAAGCTGGTAGGCTCGCTCGTCAAGGCTGGCGTGTAGTTGCCAGTTAAACAACATAAATCGTAAATGGCAATAATTACTGGTTGCTCATTGGTATTCGTTAGTTGGGTGTATAATATAATACTAATAGTTTGTGTTTATAATACTAAATACTACTAATTTTGATAAACATAAGTATCGATTATCTCGAGATATTTGAATATTCGGTTGACACATATGTATATATCTATTGTTAGAATAACAAATTGTGCTTTATTTGTTTTGCAAAATCTGACATGTCTAATTCAAATTAAATTTTTATATTTTGTTTAACTCTCCATCAAATTTAAGATTTTTTAAAGATATTAAAAATATAATTAGTATTTTCAATAAAAATAATACTGGATCGGATATTAAGCAACCAACAGTGCTTTAGTTGTTGAATCAATCGCGCGTCCTGACTATCGCACGAATTGGCGGAAAGTGGAAAGTGGGGAGTGACCCGTCTTTATTAGGTGAGTAATCTGTGGATTTGGCACTGGTGTACTGAAGTAACTTGGGTACTGTTGTTGATCTGTTGATTTGCCCCATGTTTTAGAGTTTGACAAAGAACTTTTTTCGCATTTTCCTTTTTAGTAGGCCCCCACTGTGTGATTTTTTTTTACATCATGACTGAATCACCCTGTATAGAGGAACTGAAATTTTGATATAAAATACGTCCAGATAGATAGCAACATTGGATTCGTATTAATTTCATTATTTCCATGCAACTTGTGGAGGAGGCACTTTTGAATTAATTATTCATCACATTCATCACTCATCAGTAAAGAAAAAATTAAAAATCAACTGAAATTATTTCATCCAAAAAATGTGGTGTAAGCCAAAGGATAGTAGAGGGAAAGTAGGTAGGTACGAGGAATAAAAGAAATAAAATTTTAACGTATCTTGAAAATCAAGCGTTGGTATGCCCCTTGTTTATGAAACAAGGGTAGGCCTTATATCTTAAAATGTAATTTTCTATCGAATGTTAAAGTCGTGCAACAAAAAACTAACTCACCCTCTAGCCTCTAGGAATATCTAAACGATTTATTTCAGTTAATTTGGAAAGTAAAGATATATGTAGGTACCTACTTAATTACTTAGATATTCTTTTGTCATATTGTCACCAAAAAATCAAACTACCTAGATATGTAATATGAAAAAATAAGTAAAATCTTCTTCGGGTCTACTTTTAATAAACAATTCTATGCTTGATTCGATAAATATTAAGAAATTAAATTTCAAATTTTCTATTAAACTGTGACATAAACACACAAAAGAAGTAACGTAATAGAAATATGAAATTTTTTTATATTTGGGTGAAATTACAGAACCATATAGCTGTAATGGATATGACAATAAAAAATCTAAATGGAATGTTAATAGCAAATTTGCATTTTTATAAAAATTGAAATTAACTTGGGAGGCGTCTTTGTCTTCGCCTGACCTTGAGACCTGGCATACACCTATACCCACCTCATTAAATCACATCACGCATACTTTTTAAAATTTGGGCCGTATAGTATCTACTTCAGACCGTTCGAATTGGACATGTTGTGCAAATAAATCCCATTAGTCAAAATCCAGGCTCCTCAGAACAATACAGTAATAATTATTGTCGTACGATGTCGAAGCCCGCCGATTTGGATCAAGGTAATATTTATTTAAATTATTTGAAACAAAAACATAACATGAGTAATGGTTTTAAACTGCCTTACTTAAAGCTTATGGTAGTGCCGCTAACAGGTAACAGGACCTGTTTTCGATACTAACCCAGTTAGATTTTCTGGGAAGTTTAGTGCTCCAAAATAAACATTGTTTCTATCTAGACGGAGCGAGCGGCCAATTGCAAATCGATTTTCGACATCCACACGTCGGGAAAAATTACAGATTGATTCATCACTTTTTAAGAGTCCGTCGCCGAGTTTTCGGATGGGTAACGAGGGTAATGACATTAAAATTATACCTACCTAGATATTGTTCTTATTTGAAGAAGATCAGATTGTTGACACCATGGCTCAATTTTGCGTTATTCTTGGAATATGGTTTATTTAATTAGTAATAATTATTATTATGTGACACATTTTTTCATAGATTTCTCATGTGTCTTGGGATCACGGTAAATTGGTATTACCATAGACAAAGTTATATACAGTAAGTCCACGTGATTGCGCGCAGCTATTTTATTTGAAAAGCTACGTAAAATTGTTAAAATGAACTATAAAGAACCCAATAGGGGCGATGTTAAGAGTATTCCCAAACCCAAAAATGAGCACCTGGTAGGTGGATGGATAGAGAAACGGGATACTTGTCCAGCTTACCTTTAGTCCACACTTAGTCTGGCTGAGGCTGGGTTGGTGGTCTTCTCGAAGTACTTCTGGTAGGTACAGCTTCGTAGCAGCTCCAGGTTGTGGGAACACTCTCGCGCTCGGCGTGACACAACACCGAGAGATATAAGTTTGTTTTCGGACAAAACAAAGGAATCGACGGTTTTCTTCAAATTGGGAGAAATTCAATACGAACCACGGCGATTTTTGCGGTTTCATAGGAAACCGGTATGCTTCCATGTGCACGGCCATCAAGGAAGTCCTCGGTCATACATTCTGACCAATCAGAGCATAAGATGCGCGCGCGTAGACATGCAGGCGCCTTCCAAGTATCCGTTTATAATAGCGCGGTTTTTTAATTTGAATTGAATGATGTATTAATAAAAATAAAAAGAGACTTTGGGAATACTTTCTCTTCAAAATTACCCGTAACTTAAATTAGTTAATTAAATTGAAATAAATACAAGCTATATTCTGAACACCACGGATGGGGTAAATAAGAGGACAAATGGACCAAAAAGTGAAAGATACGAAAAAATGTTATTCTTTATAAAAGTTTTTGCTTGCTTTAAAAATAAGATCCACGATGCCAAAAATTTGTTTTTTTTTGTACAGGGTATGCAAAAAATACAAAAATGTAAAATTTGATGAAGAGTAAAGTTGGCTTTTTATAAATTTTAATGCAAAACGTTAAATAAAAAACTTGTTTGAAATTTTAAAAGAATTCTTATTCCAGATTTCCAAGGAAAAATTTGAAATTTCTAAACTACTCTTTTAAAACCGAAATTTTTCTAAGTCATATTCTGACCTTTTTATTTGATTACGCCATTGATAACTACTGTTACTGTGACATATTTGTCAAAATAAGAACGATGTTGTCTTTAGAGCAAAGAATATTTATAATCCAAAATTACAGAAACGGCGAGAATAGTTATCGCTACGTTATTGAGAAGTTTCAAGAAAGTTTCCAAATGTACAATTATGCATAAGTTCAGTACATAAATTAGTAATCAGATTTAAAAAACTGGATCCGTTAATGATTTAAAGAAGACGAAGAAAAGATACGACGAAAACGATGCTTCTACAGTATTAATTTTGCAATCTGTTGATGAAAATCCTATGCTGTCTTTAAGAAAACCAGCCCAAAGTTTACAAATCTGTAAAAAAAAGCCATATTCAAAATGTGTTGAAGGAAAATAAAATTTATCCTTTTAAGGGGGGCCTCGCCATTGTATGTTTGGTTGCCTGTATCAATGTATTTTTATTTCCAACTAGCTGGAAAAAGTAGCGAATTTCAAAGGATTACAAAAAACACGGGTATTTTTAAAATATCCATAGATACCAATGACACTAGTTTAAAAGTTATGGGCGGGATTTTTTTTTGAATTTCAAACTTTATGCCGGCATAAATTCGTCTATTTTGTCTCTTGAGCCGGAATTTTACCTTCGTTAAGATTGGCATAGGTTTCGGAATATGCTCGGAACGAAAACACGGTAATAAACATTGTAATTATCCAGTCTTGTTGTAAATAAAAAACATAGGCAAAATACCCTTAAATTATGCAGCGGGAATACCA
This sequence comes from Pseudeuparius sepicola, assembly GCA_963920635.1. NCBI lineage: Eukaryota > Metazoa > Arthropoda > Insecta > Coleoptera > Anthribidae > Pseudeuparius > Pseudeuparius sepicola. The sequence goes on from OY987299.1 coordinate 91,048,523, forward strand.
AAAGTGTAGCTATTGTTTATCAGATGGCGCGAAAAACAGACGATGGATGAACGGTTGACGCTGTTGTTACAGGTCCAGTTTAATAATTACATATATTATGTTTATATGATCAATTTTACGTTTTGGCGATATAATATTTAAGCAACTAAGCTGTCTGATTACTTTTTTATGTTTTTGTATTACTTCCATATTATTATATACTATGAATTGCGAATTTTTAATATTAAAATAATATAAAACTTCAAAAGGTATATTCGGGAGACCCCCGTAGCTCAAAGACTCCGATTTGTGATTTTAACCCCTCTCTTTTTAGCAATGGTTCATTGATTTTTAGCGTGAAAGGTACACGGCGGCACTAAAAACTGCTTTAGTTGACTTTGCATTATTTATACGTATGTCGCCGTTATGTATTTTTCGTGAGGAAAACACAATCGTTAGCATATAAACTGACATTAGGGGAGAATTCATATGTCTATGTCTCTATATGTATAGGTATGTCGAAAATTATCTATACCGGGTGTTCCATTTTAATAAATGCAGGTATTATAAATATCTCAAAAACGAAAATCGCAAAAAATCACATAAAAGTTGAAGCATATGAGGTGCAATGTAAGAGGCACGTTTTCACTTGTAGGCACACGACGTTTTCAAGGTCACTTGAATGTCAACTGTGTTTTTTACTGTTAAAGGCATATCTTTAGTTAAAGAATGTTATTCGGCACGTTTTCTGTAGGTATAGTATTGCTGGCTTAAAAGTTCTACAAAATTATGTTTAGTTTTTTCAATGCAATGAAACATGGTCTTTTATGTGTACATAAGGTGTTTCTTCGTTTGCATTAACACTACATTCAAACACACATTTTAAGTAACGCAATAATTAAGATAAATACATATCTCGAAAATAAAAAATGAAAAAAGAAAACGATATATTGATGCGAAAGAACATCTTCTGTACCTATATGTTAAACATCTACAGTGTGACCTCCGTTAAGGAGTTACCTCCCTGGTAAAATATCTTTATTTGTTTACCGATTTTGATAAACTTTTTTTTGTTAGGTTCAAAAAGCACATTAAACAATGTGTGTAACTTTACTTTTGGGCTGTAATCACGGCCACCTGTCAACACATGGGCTCAATTTCAAAAAGTACTATTATTTGTTTAATAATATTTTTATTAGGTACAGGGTGTCCGCCTGAAGGTGATAGGAACATTCACTTTAACCATTCCGTATTTTTTGAGACAAATTAATGATTTAAAAACCAGTTTGTTGCAGTTTTTTCCAAACAATGTAATGTCGTTTGGAAAAAAACAATCGAACGTCAAACAAAAGTTATAACCAAAAAACCTTTTTGGAAAAAATGAAGATATGGTGCAAAATTTATCTTTTTATTAATTTAAACATATTTTTTTTATTAACGGATAATAATAGAACACATATGCAGTTAACTTTGGGGTTACCTTTCGATTAAAAACGAGGAAAAATAACCGACTCAAACGTGGTCACGTGACTTTTGCTATCTGTCAAAAATTATATTTAAAAAATAAAATCCCTAAAAATTGGCTTATTTGTCACAATTTCAAAACGTTTAACTTGAAAAAGTCGTTTCTATTTTAATATTACATAAGCGCCTATTTCCTATTTATAAAATTTCTTAAAATTTTAAAAAGTCATTATTTCGTAAAAACTATTTTATATCACTAGCTATACAACATAATATACGAGTATCATTCTATAATTTTATTAACTTTTTATTATTACTAAAAAATATCGATAAGAATATGTCTTTTTCAAAAGAAAATTATATTAACGCTTTAAAATTCTGTTTGACACAAAGTTGGTGTACCGGCAAGCATTTAGGTAGTACCATAGAAGAATTTACGTAGTAGATTCTTCTATGGTAGTACCTATAAATTTATTTACATTAAATTTTCCATTACTCTAAATGTATGCCAAAATAATACATATATTAAGATATCAGCAAATAGTAGGTATTTCACGTATCTAACAAAATTCACAACTTTACGTAAGCTTTACATAAGCGCCTATTTCCTATTTATAAAATTTCTTAAAATTTTAAAAAGTCATTACTTCGTAAAAACTATTTTATATCACTAGCTATACAACATAATATACGAGTATCATTCTATAATTTTATTAACTTTTTATTATTACTAAAAAATATCGATAAGAATATGTCTTTTTCAAAAGAAAATTATATTAACGCTTTAAAATTCTGTTTGACACAAAGTTGGTGTACCGGCAAGCATTTAGGTAGTACCATAGAAGAATTTACGTAGTAGATTCTTCTATGGTAGTACCTATAAATTTATTTACATTATATTTTCCATTACTCTAAATGTATGCCAAAATAATACATATATTAAGATATCAGCAAATAGTAGGTATTTCACGTATCTAACAAAATTCACAACTTTACGTAAGCTTTACATAAGCGCCTATTTCCTATTTATAAAATTTCTTAAAATTTTAAAAAGTCATTACTTCGTAAAAACTATTTTATATCACTAGCTATACAACATAATATACGAGTATCATTCTATAATTTTATTAACTTTTTATTATTACTAAAAAATATCGATAAGAATATGTCTTTTTCAAAAGAAAATTATATTAACGCTTTAAAATTCTGTTTGACACAAAGTTGGTGTACCGGCAAGCATTTAGGTAGTACCATAGAAGAATTTACGTAGTAGATTCTTCTATGGTAGTATCTATAAATTTATTTACATTACATTTTCCATTACTCTAAATGTATGCCAAAATAATACATATATTAAGATATCAGCAAATAGTAGGTATTTCACGTATCTAACAAAATTCACAACTTTACGTCAACTTTGGATCAAATATTAAGTACTTAATGAAAAGTTAATAGAATGATAAAAGATAAAACTATAGTGACATAAATTCTAAATGTCAGTTAGGGTAAGTATTGTGATCATTCATGCGGTTTTGAGGGAGAATTATTATGTCATGACAGTAGATTTGACAGCCGGTAGGTAGTCCTCTTACTTAATATTTTACTCAACAATATTCTTAATAACTATGAAAAAATATAGAAAAATAAAGGAGCGTAAATATTCATATTATTATTTTGTGTTTATCAATTCACAGTTTCAATCCCAAAATACGCCAGGATGGGAGCGATGTGCTGTTATTTGTATAAAAAAGGGATTCGGTCCACCTGCCTCCCCCTAGACCCCTGGTTCCGACCAACGACCTTGCCGGGCAACAAAACAACTTATAAGGAACGGAAACTTATTTTAGCAAGGCGAAACATTACTTTTTATTCTCGCTCTGTACCAATGGCCGCTCTCCAACTCCAGCGCCATCTTACAGACACTTGCGCAATTTTTGCGCTCCAGTATCCAATTTCTGTTTTAGCAACATTTATCCTAGTTAGGAACACGGTCAAATGAAGGTCGTCGCGAGGTGATGACGTTTTATTTCCGTCCTTAAACCAATTTTTAACCATACTTTGGAAGATGGGGAGAGTTACAAACGCTTGGATTTTTGTTTGCGGGTCGGTGATGAAATTCTAAATAACAACGTGAACTTTCATAAGCTGATAATGTTCTCAGATGAGTCAACCTTCAGTACAGGGTTATGCACATAAAATTTTACCCCCTTAACTCTTTTATTTTTCGTGATAGAAAAAAAAATGGTAAATAGAAAAGTTGTAGGGAATTTTCTTGCGAGTTTAAATAGCATATTATATCTGCCGATATACAGGGTGTTGTCAAGATACAAACCAAACCTATGTTTTTTTTAAATAGAAAACCCTGTATATTATTGGTTCTTCAAATCTATTCTTCATTCCTATTCCAACGATATATATAAAGTATGTTTGGTTCAATGGTTTACTTGGAATTTGCTGTCATAACAAAAATTTGACATTTGACAGTTGTAAACCATTAGGTTTAGTTTTGTAGTTTCTTGCAATAAATAAATAAAAAATAATAAACATAAAAACAAACCAGATTTATTGATGAATTAGACCTATATATAAACTACTATGAAGTTAGCACCTACACTATAAAAGATGTTCGATGACGCCTCCATCCTGCGCAAGATATTATATCGCTTAACTAGGCTTCTCTTAAAATGTATTACTGCGCCGGATTCATTGAGGAGTCGGATTTCTTCAGTTATCTTTTGTTTTAATTGGTTGATATCGTTTGTTCTTTCAAATGTCAAACTTTTGTTATCATGACAGTTTATTATTTTTCGTGGCAATCTGGATATTTTAACTGATAGGTATGTGATAATCCAGTATTTGAAAGCAAATTCCGAGTAAACCATTGAACCAAACATATGACATATATATATATATATAAGAAAAGTTGATAATGGGCAAACACTCAAAGTTAACAAAAAGAAAATCTAGTAACCGCATACACGTGTTTCATGCTATTTGGCAATCATCAGTACGGTGTAACATTAACCAAATCAAAAGATAGGCATGATTTGGGAAGCAACAAATGAAGTCCAGGCAGGAGCCAACAGCACATTTGCAGCTTCAGTCAGTACATCCCCTATTTTGGGGCTTGTACTAACATCGCCACGGAGGCTGCTAAAGCGACCTGTGTGGAAATCTTAATGACCCAAGATACAATGACAATAAGGATGTAAGATTAGCGAGTGTAAATGTAATAATTACAAGAAAAGGTGATAATGGGCAAACACTCAAAGTTAACAAAAAGAAAATCTAGTAACCGCATACACGTGTTTCATGCTATTTGGCAATCATCAGTACGGTGTAACATTAACCAAATCAAAAGATAGGCATGATTTGGGAAGCAACAAATGAAGTCCAGGCAGGAGCCAACAGCACATTTGCAGCTTCAGTCAGTACATCCCCTATTTTGGGGCTTGTACTAACATCGCCACGGAGGCTGCTAAAGCGACCTGTGTGGAAATCTTAATAACCCAAGATACAATGACAATAAGGATGTAAGATTAGCGAGTGTAAATGTAATAATTACAAGAAAAGGTGATAATGGGCAAACACTCAAAGTTAACAAAAAGAAAATCTAGTAACCGCATACACGTGTTTCATGCTATTTGGCAATCATCAGTACGGTGTAACATTAACCAAATCAAAAGATAGGCATGATTTGGGAAGCAACAAATGAAGTCCAGGCAGGAGCCAACAGCACATTTGCAGCTTCAGTCAGTACATCCCCTATTTTGGGGCTTGTACTAACATCGCCACGGAGGCTGCTAAAGCGACCTGTGTGGAAATCTTAATAACCCAAGATACAATGACAATAAGGATGTAAGATTAGCGAGTGTAAATGTAATAATTACAAGAAAAGGTGATAATGGGCAAACACTCAAAGTTAACAAAAAGAAAATCTAGTAACCGCATACACGTGTTTCATGCTATTTGGCAATCATCAGTACGGTGTAACATTAACCAAATCAAAAGATAGGCATGATTTGGGAAGCAACAAATGAAGTCCAGGCAGGAGCCAACAGCACATTTGCAGCTTCAGTCAGTACATCCCCTATTTTGGGGCTTGTACTAACATCGCCACGGAGGCTGCTAAAGCGACCTGTGTGGAAATCTTAATAACCCAAGATACAATGACAATAAGGATGTAAGATTAGCGAGTGTAAATGTAATAATTACAAGAAAAGGTGATAATGGGCAAACACTCAAAGTTAACAAAAAGAAAATCTAGTAACCGCATACACGTGTTTCATGCTATTTGGCAATCATCAGTACGGTGTAACATTAACCAAATCAAAAGATAGGCATGATTTGGGAAGCAACAAATGAAGTCCAGGCAGGAGCCAACAGCACATTTGCAGCTTCAGTCAGTACATCCCCTATTTAGGGGCTTGTACTAACATCGCCACGGAGGCTGCTAAAGCGACCTGTGTGGAAATCTTAATAACCCAAGATACAATGACAATAAGGATGTAAGATTAGCGAGTGTAAATGTAATAATTACAAGAAAAGGTGATAATGGGCAAACACTCAAAGTTAACAAAAAGAAAATCTAGTAACCGCATACACGTGTTTCATGCTATTTGGCAATCATCAGTACGGTGTAACATTAACCAAATCAAAAGATAGGCATGATTTGGGAAGCAACAAATGAAGTCCAGGCAGGAGCCAACAGCACATTTGCAGCTTCAGTCAGTACATCCCCTATTTTGGGGCTTGTACTAACATCGCCACGGAGGCTGCTAATGTGCTGTTGGCTCCTGCCTGGACTTCATTTGTTGCTTCCCAAATCATGCCTATCTTTTGATTTGGTTAATGTTACACCGTACTGATGATTGCCAAATAGCATGAAACACGTGTATGCGGTTACTAGATTTTCTTTTTGTTAACTTTGAGTGTTTGCCCATTATCACCTTTTCTTGTAATTATTACATTTACACTCGCTAATCTTACATCCTTATTGTCATTGTATCTTGGGTTATTAAGATTTCCACACAGGTCGCTTTAGCAGCCTCCGTGGCGATGTTAGTACAAGCCCCTAAATAGGGGATGTACTGACTGAAGCTGCAAATGTGCTGTTGGCTCCTGCCTGGACTTCATTTGTTGCTTCCCAAATCATGCCTATCTTTTGATTTGGTTAATGTTACACCGTACTGATGATTGCCAAATAGCATGAAACACGTGTATGCGGTTACTAGATTTTCTTTTTGTTAACTTTGAGTGTTTGCCCATTATCACCTTTTCTTGTAATTATTACATTTACACTCGCTAATCTTACATCCTTATTGTCATTGTATCTTGGGTTATTAAGATTTCCACACAGGTCGCTTTAGCAGCCTCCGTGGCGATGTTAGTACAAGCCCCAAAATAGGGGATGTACTGACTGAAGCTGCAAATGTGCTGTTGGCTCCTGCCTGGACTTCATTTGTTGCTTCCCAAATCATGCCTATCTTTTGATTTGGTTAATGTTACACCGTACTGATGATTGCCAAATAGCATGAAACACGTGTATGCGGTTACTAGATTTTCTTTTTGTTAACTTTGAGTGTTTGCCCATTATCACCTTTTCTTGTAATTGTTACATTTACACTCGCTAATCTTACATCCTTATTGTCATTGTATCTTGGGTTATTAAGATTTCCACACAGGTCGCTTTAGCAGCCTCCGTGGCGATGTTAGTACAAGCCCCAAAATAGGGGATGTACTGACTGAAGCTGCAAATGTGCTGTTGGCTCCTGCCTGGACTTCATTTGTTGCTTCCCAAATCATGCCTATCTTTTGATTTGGTTAATGTTACACCGTACTGATGATTGCCAAATAGCATGAAACACGTGTATGCGGTTACTAGATTTTCTTTTTGTTAACTTTGAGTGTTTGCCCATTATCACCTTTTCTTGTAATTATTACATTTACACTCGCTAATCTTACATCCTTATATATATATATATATATCGTTGGAATCGGAATGAAGAATAGATTCGAAAAAACCAATAACATACAGGGTGTTCTATTTAAAAAAAATAGAGGTTTGTTTTGTATCTCGACAACACCCTGTATATCGGAAGATCTGATATGCTCTTTAAACTCACAATAAAATTCCCTACAACTTTACTATTTACCATTTTTTCTATCACGAAAAATAAAAAAATTAAGGGGGTAAAATGTTATGTGCATAACCCTGTACAAACTGCACTGTAGCCTCTCAGCATGTGAGATACTGGAGTAGGAAAAACCCAGAGTTTAGAATTGCGAACCGCCGGCAGTATTTAAAAAAAGTAAATGTTTGATGCGCCATTTCCTATTATGGGATTATACGTGTAACAGACATTCTTATTTGCATGCTGGAGTCATTTATGTCAGACAAGTTAGATGAATTGCCTTTTCAATATCGCCAAAATATGTATTTTCAGCACAATGGGTGTCCTGCCCATTATGCTACAGAAGTCAGGGATTGGCTCAATCGCAAATTTGGAAATCGATGGATGGGCCGAAATGGTCCAATTTTGTGGCCCCCTAGGACCTAGGAGTCCAGACTTGACAATTTGTGATATGTTTCTATGGGGGCGCATTAAACAACTAACATATGAATGACCCATTGAAAATAACGAAGAAGTTTTAAAGCTGAGAATTTTAAGAGCGATAGAATCAATTTCACTAGGAGAAATAAGAAGCAGCTTTAGCCATTTACGACGTCAGTTAGAAAAATGCGTAGAATATGGAGGAGAAGTTTTTGAAAAATAAAAATAATGTGCCCCTAATTGTTTTAAAGTTTAATAAAATAAGAAATATTTCTCGAGTATTACAATTATTATTTAATATTCCATTAGTAATTTTATTTAACCTGTCTGTAATTTTGGATTATAAATATTCTTTGCTCTAAAAACATCTTTCTTATTTTGACAAATACGCCACAGTTATCAAAGGTGTAATCAAATAAAAAGGTAAGAATATGTCTTGGAAAAATTTCGGTTTTAAAAGAGTGGATCTTATTTTTAAAGCAAGCAAAAACTTTTATAAAGAGTAACATTTTTTGGTATCTTTCACTTTTTGGTCCATTTGTCCTCTTATTTACCCCATCCGTGGACATACTGTATATATAGACTGTCAGAGGCATTGTTGAAATTTACGCACGCTGCATCAAATATTTTGCATAAAATTTGAAATAAAAAGTAATAACTAAATTAAAATACCTATACTTTAACTTAGTTAGTCCTAAGAATTTTAAGGCATTACAATTATCTGTCTTCATTTGTTTTCGCCCCAAAATTATAGTTTGAAAGCTATGGTGTAGCGGGATTTTTTGCAGATGATTTTAACAGTGCTTCTGACTATCTATGATGGCTCATTTAATCTATGAGTTTACAGAGCTGATCAAAATATCTTTGAAATTATTTAGTGTATATGTACTAAATACTTGAATATTTAAAAAAGATTTACCTAAATGCTAAATACTGTTTTGAAATTAAAAGTAGATATTTAAATTTTAAATACTATTTAGTATTTAACTCGGTTTAAGTACTTTAGGTGTATAAATACCCATTTTGAGTATTTAGAATTCAATAGATACTTATAGTTATAACTTTTAATTTAAAATTTTTTTAATACTTGACAGTATTTAAATAGTAGCAGTATGTATTTAGCATTTAAAATAAGGTAACTTGCCTAAATATGGGCACCCTTAAGAAAAATGTACTTTAATGTTAAAAAAAAGTACTAGAAAAATGTAAAAACTATGGATTCGGATAGTTGTCGCAAATAATCAGTTGATTTAAAAATAATTAAAAAAAAAGTGATCCGAATATATTTTACATACATTTAAAAAAAAACGCGACAAGTGCCCATATTGGGAACAAGGGATCCTTAAATGAGCACCCAATGTTCCTAATAGGATCATCTAGTAAAATTTGCCCTATGAGCTATGTTTCATCTGCATTGTTTTCAAACTATGATGGTGGTGCAGTATATAGAACATTTTATCGACTTTAAGAGTTATGTTTTTATTTAACACATTGTTAGTAACCTACACTTAGAGCAAAAAATTTTGACTGTATTTTTCGTTTTTTCTGCTCAGTTTAAAAGATATCTTGGTCTAAAGTTGAAAAAGGTAGGTTTTAATTTCCAACTTAGCTTTTTAACCGATGGGAATAATGTCCATATTTGGTATGAATTTATTTAGAAGAATGTTTAGTGTTTATCGAACTAAACCTCGATTTTTCATTAGTTTGTGAGATAGAAAATATTAAAAATTATTTTAATTCCAAATCGAAAAATACTTTAAAAACAAAAACGAAAAAATGTATTTGGTTAAAAGGATCACTTTAAAACATATTTTATGTATCTCAACATTTGGTCAAAATTCTTATAAACTACGAATGAAAGAGAAAAATGTTATTAAATTTGGTATTTCAATTGGCGATTTTTCACAATACATTAAATAAAAAAACACTACAAAATGAATATTTAGTGTCTCCATTATAATTTTAAAAGAAATGGCTGGTGGCATTATGGGACAAAATGCTTTGGCAATTGGCAACACCAAACTAGTTTCCAATATCGAATGGAAATTATGTATGGGTCTTTCGGAGGTGTGCAGACCACGACAGGTACCTGTTTCGGGCTTGTTGGCCCTCATCAGGCAGACGTAGCGCACCTCACAGAAAAACCCAGATTACGTTGGCTAAGTGCAATAGAAAATAGTATAATGCGGTAAGCAATGCCATCTAGCTGGTACTGCCAAAACCAAAGCAATGTGAGTGTGTATATATCGACCGGTCGATCGACACATAAAAAGAACTCAGCAAAGCGGCGCGGTGGAAAAACCAGAAGCATACATACGGGGAGCCAAAAAACTCGTATGATTCGTCACCGAATATCTTCTAATATATAAAAATCAACAAGGATCGAATCGTGAGTTTCAATCCTCGTGTGCTTAGGTACGTCTATAGCCAAACGATGATTAAACAAAATGAATATTTAGTGTCCCCATTATAATTTTAAAAGAAATGGCTCATGGCATATGGGACAAAATGCTTTGGTAATTGGCAACACCAAACTAATTTACAATATCTAATGGAAATTATGTATGGGTCTTTCGGAGATGTGCAGACCACGACAAGTACCTGTTTCGGGCTTGTTGGCCCTCATCAGGCAGACGTAGCGCACCTCACCGAAAAACCCAGATTACGTTGGCTAAGTGGAATAGGAAATAGTATAATGCGGTGAGCATTTACCATCCAACGCCATCTAGCTGAAATAGAGAGCTCATCGAGGTTGAAAAATAGATTTTTGAAAATCGGTCCATCTTTCGAAAAATACGGAATTGTCATAATTGTATAGCGCTATTTGCGTTCACGTCCGATTTTCATTTTTTCTGGTACTCACCGGTGGGCTTACTTATAGCCTCCTTTATCTAGGAAAGGGAAAATCGGATCTACGGTGAAACGGTTGCTCAGGCGCCAGTTTTTTAGAGTGGTATGCTCCGCTTTATACCCGGGATAGCTTTCGTCAGAGAAAATATTTTCCAGGGGTCTGTGGTTCGTCGAGGATAGGGTATAAATAAAGAATGTTAAGCAAAATTAACACGGTTTATTTTGTACAATTTTTGCGTATATGATTTTACAATAAAATAAATTAAATAGACGTCGCCGGCCCAGAGAGGTCCACCGATCTGTAAGCAAAGAAAGAAAGACTCGTTAATCAGGCAGTGCAGGATCTACCTTCTAGATAAACAATCTACTAGCGGTTATGCGGTGCGGTAGCACGCTCTAAAATTTCCTAGCCGTAAACTATTATTCCTATTTTGATGAAGAATGCTCTAGCAGGAGGTTGGTCCGGGAATTCTCGCCATTTTAACCGTAAGTGTTAAGAAAGAAAGCTTATATTCGCGTCTATTCGGTGCGGTAGCACACTCTAAATTTTCCTAGTCTCAAACTATTATTTAGGGGCGCTCTAGCAGGTGGTTGGTCCGGGAATTCTCGCCATTCCAACCGTAAGTGTTGCGGATTTCTTTCCTACCAATACTCACCCGGTATATATCGGCGGCACAAGTGGCCGAAGCAGAAGCAGGCCGAAGCGGAGAGAGCAGAGAGCGCAGAGAGAGAAGTCAGAGAACTCAGAGAGCGGTGAGAAGGGAGAGAGGGCCTCCTCGGCGACCGCAGCCTTTTTATATCGTGTGGCGGCGCCACCATCGGCGAGTGCGCTGGCCGCCCATTGGTCGGGGCCGCGGCGATGGATCGGGTGATCGTCCCCACTCCTCTGGCATCCAAAACGGTCGCCGGGGGCTCGGCGGGCAGTTAGGGGCGGTTGCACCCCGTACAGGTCCCGGACGGTGGTTTCTCTGGATCGGGCATGTCTCATTTACCCGGTTTTCCAACAAGAACGGCGGCTCTAGCTGTAATTTGAATTAATATCCCGGTTCTACCCCTTTTCGGTATCCCACAACCCTTATGGTAACATAAGAATCTATTTATTATTCGGCGGCGGAAAGCCGGAAAATAATCAAAACCAGGATTTAATTAAATGCAGTTAAACTGGAATGTCGGCCTACTTTGTAGAAAAAGTCATCGGTGTGAATCAGTGGCGTAGCCAGAAAATTTGTCTGGGGGGGGGGGGGGCACCGACTAAAAATACAAAATAAAAATACAAAAATTTAATGTTTATTTAAAACTTACAATTTAATATTAAACTTACGTTTTATATTTACTTTAGACAACTCGTTTAGCACCTCATCAGGCGATACAGGAATTTCACTGTGAATATTAACGGCTTATCTATTAGCGTTGACTGACGTATTAATAAAGACTGCTCACGGTTGTCAAGTCTCACACATTTTTGGCTCACCATGCGCTTTCCGAACACAAAATACAAAACAAAATACATTGTTAGCTATCAACATGACAAAATACTTTCCAGAATTATAGCTTCTTCAGCTGGTTGAACAGATCACCCCATAAGTCCAGAGTAGTGTTTATTCTTCTGCATAATGGTCTGTGCATACGATTTTCACGGACACGTTTGGCGTAACGTTTGGGGGGGGGGGGGGGGGGCACGTGCCCCTGAGCCCCCCCCCCCCTGGCTACGCCACTTGTGAATATAAAAACTACTACGGCGGATAGCCGGCCGCTAAAAATAGCGCGGCGAGGAAATAAGTGGGTGTTAAAAATAAAAATGAAAACGGGAAATTAGTAACTTCGTTACAATTGAGCAAACATTTCAGCTGATTTTTTTTATATTAAAATTACTGAAATAAACAATATATCTACTAATGCTTTAAAACGGTGATCAGACGTGAAAATAAATCAAAGTGTCACTTCTTGTTAGCGAGCGAAATGTGCATATGAAAATAATATAATTAATTTTAGTTCGTATTTTAATAATTTTAATAATATTAAACTAATAATTTTTTACTACATTATGTATCTGCAGTGTGTCTAGGTTTTTATGTCCACACTCCTAAAAATCTAAGTGGACTGCGGAAATGGAACGACAAAATTTGAAAAAAGAGAATAATTTAAATTTTTTGATTGAGTCTAGGCATAGCCGAACGAGTAACCTAAACACTGATCTAGGGTTCCATATGTAACCAAAAACGAATAACGCTCAAAGCATCAACGAATATGGCACAAAGGATTTATTGCAAATGGGCAAAATAATTTCTTTTTGGATGGCGCTCATTGAAAATTTGGCTAACGCCACTGGCCACTTTACTAAAATTTCTAGAATTTTACAAGCTTTTATGTCCTTTCCCTTTACAAAAAACAGGGCAAAAACTGTTTATATAATTATTATCGAGCCGTAACAGTTCCGATGAGTTTTTCAAACTTTTTGAGTAGCCTATGCATTTCCAGAGCCTTTTGCATAATTATTCGAGGCAATTCCCTGTGGGAATTCTGCGCGAGTAAGTAAATAATTTGATTCTGTCAATTTTGACACCCTCTGGTAAGCTCTATGAATATGTTATTCGTTGCCCAGCACTTGACTGGCTAATTTAATTTTAAAGTGACCGAACCGAAAAAGACTTATATGTTGAGATTTCCTCATAGCATAGAAGAGAGTATATTCTTCTATGCTCATAGGCAAAAAAATGGGAACGGAGGAACGGTTATCTATAGATTTAGATGGAAACGTTATTTATCTATATCTTGATGAAAGCCATGCCTTTGTAACAATATTCTACAATCTAGTATACTCGATATTATAATTTATTCAAAATGGCGGCCTCCCCAAGATGGCGGATTACCTATTTCTTCCCAACCAACTGAAAGGGTTCGACGAGTAGAAAACAATAATGTGAGTGACGTCACACTAAATCCAATATGGCGGATGCCCCATGCTGGCGGATTAAATTTCTTTACAACCCTCTTCAGATAGAAATCAAATACTTAAATGAACAAAATAAAATAAACAATAGAAAATAACCTTTTCAAAAACAAGCTTTTATTTAAGCCATGTACTAAAAGAAATAAAATAAGTTAGGGTTTTCGTTAAAGTAATTCAGTACCAAATTATCACAAGCTTTTTGAAATCATATATGAGAGTAATATGTTTTTCATTTCATAGCACCAATAGCACCCTTGATTCATACCACAAATTTGGATTATTCACTTTTCCAAAGTTTGGTACCACACAGAAAAATATGAAAAGCATATTTTTCCCAAAATTGCTATAGGTATGTCTATCTTGAAGACTGACGAAAAATCCTACGGTATTATTTTTTCGATTAAAGATAATCCCTAATATAGTTTTTGAAAAACGACCACCTTAAAAAATCGCCGAAGGCCAGATTGTCGTGGCAATGCCAAACCAATACTTCGCAAACTATGAACTTTCAGAGATGTTGATGTTAGGAACATACTCGTATATGTTTCCAGAGTATTTTACATGTAATGTTTAAGAATCCGACATCTGCCAAAGAAATTGATAAATTCCATTACCCTATTCAAAGCTAAATTTCCTAGATTATATGTAAAATTATTCTTTTGTAGGTAAGTAACGCACAAATCACATAAAAATGACAATATTAAATTATTGTACAAAAGGTATATAATCAAAAACTGCCTGTTTATATATAGTATTATTTTGAGAGTGTATAAAATGTAATTTTGGTATAGACTACTAGGTACTCAAGCGGCTTTGTATATTATGTATCAAGTAGGATAGAATCAAGTAGACAGGGCATTCACGATGTGACAAATTTTATTTTTTAAAGATATGTTACATAAGGACACAAAACAAAATTCCAAAAAAAATAGCCCATAAAATCTCTAAAATAGGAACTTGCTTGATGGGTGTTATATACCTATAATGTCGACGACCCACGACAAAAAATGCAGTCGGTGAATATTTTAATTTCCAAATACTACTTGCAGAAAAAAAGAAGTACCTACGGTGTGCGAGGTCAAAGAAATGTTTACAAAATTCATGTAGGTAGAACGGCCTTTACTGTTTTACCTTGGCAAACATTTAGCAACAAATTATCTGCAATTGTTCTAAATATTAATAAGTTTTATTGGTGTTCAGTGCACTATAAAATACAGATTATACGTTACATTGGGCTGCGTTCATACCCACGTAGTATTCTACAAATTAGTGGCTAATTTAAATACGTCTACAGATATTGAGAAAGTACTCGCATGATACACAGTTAGTTCGGTTTCGAGGAAATCAGCGAGACGGAAATCTAAGCACAGAATCTTATAATAAGAAAAGTAGGTGATCGAATTGGTTGATAAAATACACCCACTCGAGTTGGCTGAACCTCTCTTTTGCGCACAAGAGGTTACTAGAACAAACTTATGAAAATTCTAAATTTAAACATTCCAAGTTTGTCTTGCTTCTCAAAACTTACAAACCCTAACACAGTGTTTTCCAGTGATTATTAGGAGATAAACGTTTAGAGTCTATTTTAATTTATTTTATTAGAGTTTCATCTTGAGCACTTTCTGGAGCCACATTTGCTATATATGCGGAGAAATTATGCACATTGCAAACGGGTAGAAGGCTTCTACCCATCTGCAAAGTGGTGATATACAAACATCGTCTTCATTTTAATTATCCTCAAAGGTGCGGATTTTCGAGGGAACTAGGTATACATATATTATAAAAGACTGAGCCGGTGTGGATGGGTTCAATATACAGTGTAACCCTGTTTTTTCGGGCCACCCTGTAAAAAGTTTATTAATTATTGTGAGATTTGGTCAGGATTTTTTTTATTGTAGAACCATAGAAGAATCTACGTAGTAGAACTTGATAAACTGCATTGTTTTGTGCAAGAATGACCTCGTCTATATAAAATATAAGGCAAAATTTTATTAAATCACATTGGCATTTTTTTTATTTAAAAAATTTAGTATGTTTTTGTGATGGAATTTTTATTTTTTGTTTTCTTTTGTTCTGTATCCGCATACGGCCAATATTAATATTACCTAGGTACCAGAGCTGGGCAGTATTCGAATACTTTGTATTCGAATCCTGTATTCGAATACATTTTGGGTATCCGATGTGGGTATTCGGATACTTTTTAAAATTTGTATCCGTTATCCGTATCCGTCACGATTTTTTAAAAGTATCTGTATTCGAATACATAATCAGAGTATTCGAATACTTCTTATAGTATTCGAATCCTTTTTATAGTATTCGAATACTTTGTATAGTATTCGAATACTTTTCATTGTATTCGAATACAATACGAAATCAACGGATACATTTTCCCTCTCCTTCACTACTCCCCACCCGACGCGAGAAAGACAATGCGCGCGAGGTCTAGACTTGTTGTTGGTTAGTCGTGAAGCACATGGAGAGAATGATGCAAATCAAAATCAGCCATATATGCTGAAGGGGTCACTAATTGATCCATCTTTTTATTGAATATGTTAAGCATTTTTCCCATATGTTTGCTGGTATTATTTTTAACCATATTTATAAAGGAGTTTGTAGTATTCTCTAATTTCACAATTTGTTCATTACAAGTAGTGTCATCCACAGAAGAAGGCTGAGTCTGCATACAAGCCATTCCTTCTTTAAGAAACTGTTCATCTGTCTGTTGCTGTAATGTTATTGAAACACTTGGGGCTTCACTTGTAAAACCACTGGATTCAGTCATATTCTGAAAAAATGATCGATGGATTTCTTTACCCTCACTTAGTTTTGCTAAATGTATTCGATCTTCAAAAGAGAGCATAGGTGAGGTTTTTAAATATATTTTTTTTCATTTAGTTCCACGGCACACATATGTTTGCAGAATGCACCCCCTTGACCTGCTGGACAGTCACACATCTCGATATCGGAGTGCACTACATAAATACAAATGTATTATCCGACGAAGTTACTTGAAATGTGCAATTATCGAGGCAATTATCTAACTTCTTGACCTGTAAAGTTTTTTCTTTTATACAAAATTGTTTATGAAGCAAATCTAGATTAGTTTTGCGACTTAGTGCATACGTTCTTAAGCTTCTAATATAGTGTTGTTCAAGTTGGTTTGATACAAAATCGATAGTAGCTACAGTATTAAAAGATTTGCTACGCTGAAGGACGTTCTCTTTGAAAATTCTTATAGACACTTCCACCATATTATTTGTATTATGCCCAAGAGTGAAATATGATGATCTGTAGCATATACACCATTCGGATTTTCGTTCCCAGAATTATGTAAGATGCTCTTGCAATAGCGGATATTTCAAAACAAGGTGATGTGATAAAAACTCTTTCATCAGTTCTTCACAAGCATTGACATCTCTTTCAAAAACGATTTGGCGGAACATTAACATAATGGACTTCCGATGCATATTTTCAATACCATGATTAGTATCCCAAAGCCACCGCCACATCGCCTGGCATACGTGAAAAGAACATAATAATAATTTTGACGTAGGAAACACTTTAGTTAAGGCATTACGTTCTGCACTACTGTCATCTGTCATAATAACAGATGGACTTTTATAGAAAAAGCCGCATTGTCCAATAGCGCCTTTTAATGCCATGAAAGCATTAAAGTAGCATTCTTCGTTTTGAGAAGTATGAATAACACAGCCCAGGGGAATGGCGCCGACTTTACTTGCTCCAAACATAAATGTAATATTTGAGACTGTTTGTGCCTGTTGTGTCTATAAATACGATTTCATTGCTAAAGGTTTCGTGATGTGCACGTTTCATAAGAGGTGTTAGTATACATACTATAAAAGGATCTTCTTTTACTGTAACGTAAACATCGTTTTCAAAATAACGAGTTTGCTTGCTTTTAATAACGTCTATCATACTTGTGCTTGTATCTACGATCTCCAAAATTTTCAGATCTAAAATCACAATTTAGAAAAATAAGTCATTTTGATTCAATTAATAAATTTACCTCCACACATTGTACAAATGATAGATAGTTCGTTCTAAAGGATTTTTATGGCCATCGGCCAAAACTTTTAAAGCATCATTTTCTTCTGGTATTGTGGCCAATAAAGAGGTTTCATGATAGATTTTTGCAGCTGCTGGAGTAAGTCCTTTATTAAAATATTCTATAAATGTTGTTTTGACGTCATCATTTATTCTCAAAAAGCTGTAAGCCTCGGCAACATGTATAGCATGGTCATGATGTGACACTATCTGAATTTAAAAACAAATTTATATAAGAAACATGTTTAAAAGCAAACTTTAATCAAACGTAAAATAACAAAACTAAAATAAAACATTTTTCAAAATTCTAACTTTTATAATTAATTAAATACTTATGCAGTAAAATAAAAAAAAACAATAAATATTTTTACAGTAAAAAAACAAAAATAAATTTTTGATGTTAATTAGTAGATTTAAAAGGTTGTCGTAAAAATAGTTTCTAACAAAAGTAATTTCATTGTAATAATCTACCTAGGTAATGACTAGGTACACGCTAACTTGTACGAAGCTGGAAGTTCCGTACACGCGTGACGCAATGCGCTTGCGCAATTATAGAGCCGTACGTCTACACGATTTGAAACAACTCTGGCAAGAATTGTGTGGAGCATGGGGTAAGGCATCTGCGTTCTAACCTCGAAGACCTGGGTTCGATTATCGAGCGTTTTATATTGTTTGTTGATAAATTTTTTGAAAGAAAAAATATATAATGGGCGCATTGCACTGTGTTTCGCGTGTACGTAATTTCCAGCTTGCGTACAAGTTAGCGTGTACCTAGCAACAGACAATCATTATGAAACACCTAAAAAATACTTAGTTTTATTGATGTATTAAAACCTTCTCTTATCAATAAATCCTTTTTTTGTATCCTTAGTGATTTTTCGTATCTTTACAACCAATGTAGCTTGACAGTTAAAATTTCTTTTACGAAGTCGGCTACTACTTCGGGATTTGTTTCTACTGGAATGTTGACACACGAAATCTTTGCGAAAATCTTTTTTTTTATTATTTGGATATGTGTAAGATACTATCCAGTCAGTATGTGTTTCGACCGAGTATTTTTTTTATCCAATTTCTGCATTCGGTTTCATAGTCGTCGGAAAATTTTGTTTTTACTTCCGCAGTATATTTATCTGCATTGCTAACTGTATTTAATATGATCTTACACACTGGGTCAACACGCTTTAAAAGATACTTTATATTTTTGGCAAATTCCTCTTCCATTATGACAGCGACACCCTCTGACAGTGCACATACACTGGTAAGGAAAAAAGTGAGGTTATGTTATATATATATGTTATAAATTTCGATTACTATCTTTATAAATACATAAACCCTGCGATAAAATAAATAATTCGCGTAGGTGCCGAAATCAATGAGCTTTTGTAGCGTAATTATTGGTCACAAACGGTCACAGATTTCAGCACCCTGGTGCCGTCGTCTGTTAGGATGTGCAAATGTGCTTCCAGGACATGTCATTTCGCGATTATAGGCGATACATACGTCATGGCCTCCCAGGTCCCCCGATATCACTACAGGTGATTTCTTTCCATGGGGCAATCTCAATTCAAACGTTTATGCTGATAAACCAACAACTCTTGAGAAATTGAAGGCCAGCACATTCAAGCCATTGACCAGAACTTGTTGGAAAAAGTGCACCAAAATTTTATAAAACGTTTGTAATCATGTATTGAACAGGACGGGCAGCATATGACGAATGTCATTTTCCATACATAAAATGGCATACATTAAGCAACATTTTCATATCAATAAAAATTTTCTAGCAAAAAAAAAAGAATTTTTAGTGTCCATTCCAAAAACGTTGTATTCCTTTGGCTCACCCATCGGATGTCACTTTAAAATCATAACGGACTGCTCTGCGTGTATTTTCATGTTAAACTTTTTTCCGTAAGCATGTCAAAAAATACGAAAGTTACAGCGGTTGAAAAATGTTGATTTTTTTTTTAGATTTTCGTAGGTGGCCATGGACAGGAAATTTCATTACGACAAAAGGAGGCTACCTGGAAGGGCTATCGATCGCACACGCCACATTTTTTTCTGTAAAAAAACAGCAGAGATATTTTGAGTGATCCACTTATATACAGGGTTTCCCAACGAAAACTTGACCCCCCCAAATTAGAAAACCGAAAAATATTTGAAAATTCGCCTAGACCCGTCGATTTTTGTTCTTGGGGTGAGCTTTTTTGACAGTGAAGCCAACTCGATATGTTCACCACCCTAATCCCTAGCAACCTCAACTTTAAATTTTCAAATGGAACTAAGTACCCCGCTTGTGGCGCATCATTTTAAAGCCCTTTTTATTGCGAATACAGTGATGCGTTACTTTAGAAATCTGTTGAGATTTGACAGAATTATTGGCTAAAAACGGAAAGTTGACAATCCACTGTACGCGTAGTAATTTCTACACAATTGCCCGCCTCTAATAAGTTCTTTATCTACTAACCACGGCCAAATTATCTAGTTTTTATTGACGTGTCGATCAGTTTACAAAAAGTCACAAATAAAAAAGCTGAAGCAAAACAAAAAAGTTCATACGAATTCAAACCTTATATCGTTGACTGACGTATTAATAAGACTTCTCACGGCTATAGCTTCCTGTCCCGGAAAACAGATGGCGCCTATGGTCAACAATGTATTATTTTGCATTGTATTTTGTCTCCAGGAAGGGCATGGTAAGCCAGAGAACTGTCAAACATGACAGCCGTGAGCAGTCTTTATTAATACGTCAGTCAACGCTTTTATCTTTTTGACATAACAAAAAGTCACTGTCACAAAAAAGTCCCCGTTTTTTTTGCTTGTAACTAGGAAATCATTATTTTTCTTGCTACTGAAAGTGTAACGTGTTTTTAAAATGGTTTATTCTATCGCGGAAAGGTTTAGAAATTGTTGCAGTTCGTGCTGTAGCTTTAGCGCAATCATGATTTCGATAACAAAATGCAACAATTTCTACCCTTTCCGAGATAGAATAAACCATTTCGAAAATACGTTTCCACTTTCAATAGAAGGCTAAAACTAACGATTTCGTGGTTACCTACAAGCAAAGAAAAACTTTTTTTTGTGACAATGACTTCTTGTTACATATTTTAAAAATATAAAAGATTTCAATTCGTATGAACTTTTTTGTTTTGCTTCAGCTTTTTCATTTGTGACTTTTTTTATAAACTGATCGACATTGCAATAAAAACTAGGTAATTTGGTTGTGTGTAGTAGATAAAAAACTCATTAGTGGCGGGCATTTGTGTAGAAATTACTGCGCGTACAGTGGATTGTCAACCTTCCGTTTTTAGCCAATAATTCTGTCAAATCTCAACAGAATTATAAAAACGATACATCACTGTATTCGCAATAAAAAGGGCTTTAAAATGATGCACCAAAAGGGGGGTAGTTCCATTTGAATTTTAAAGTTGGGGTTGCTAGGGATTAGGCGGATGAACATATCGGGTTGGCTTGACTGTCAAAAGAGGTCCCCCCAAGAATAAACATCGACGAGTTTCGGCGAATTTTCAAATATTTTTCGGTTTTCTAATTTATGGTGGGGTCAAGTTTTCGTTGGGAAACCCTGTATAAGCCACCCATAATACATTCATTTTTGTTCATCATGGAGCTTTAAAAAAAGAAAAAAGAGAGTCATTATTCTGTCAGAACGCACAGACTGCATACGACGACTGGGTGTTCGATAATAAATATGTGCAAATATTTAAAGAAGGTATTCAGGACTTCAGGTGATTTTAAGGCGGACAAGGGGCTTTCTTTTTCTTTCATTTTTAAGCCTCCTCTGCAAAGTGACAGGTGGTCTGTACATAAAAAGTGTAAAAGTTTGAGTTGACACTTTACCTACGTCTCAAATCTGGTAACAAATTATGGATATTTGACCTACTTATTAAACCTAGGTACTTGAAATACAAAGATACTTCAACTAAGTGTTTTCGTATACTTGTACTCGTAAAATGTGATTTTGTAAATTATTGCTTTTATGCATATTTTAAGTCATTTGACATTTGAAAATCATATATTATGCTTTATTACCTTACTTTCAAACAATTTTAGATTTGGATGCTTCCTTTCTTCACCCTTGGACAAGTTTTTGAAATATATTTAGTTCTAGGACCTTCTGTAGGTATACTAAAACAAGAGTAGATATTATAACCGGGATACCTAACTTTTGACGTTTGAATTGACTTACTTGAATGGATAGGTACCACATATTTTACTAAAATTTTATCGACTACCTGGGTCAATATTATTGTTTATAAGTAGGCTCTTTCAAATTTTCAAAATACCTATGTATATGAGGGTGGTAACGTATAGACTGAAAAAAATACGGCAACCATTCAACTGATAATACAGAGAAATTTGGTCATTAGGTCACCTAATGTGAAAATGGGACACTTCGTTTAGCAGTGGTAATTTTTCTTTGTTTCCTGTGGTCTGTGTTTTATACTTATAGAAGAAGGGGAAACCGGGGCAAGTTGTAGCATTCTTTATATTTCGATTAGTTTTTTAGAAACCATTTGTAGTACGTACAAGTTGAAATTGGGTACAATAACTTCCTTTCCAATATATAACGAGAAATAGATGAACACGAATTTGTTACAATTCACCCCTCTGGGTGTAAGTTGTAACACTGCCTTATAAACTGATGGAATAAATCATATTGGGTGGTACAAAGCAATTTTTATGATATATTCCATATAGAGATAAATGAATAAAATATACAGATCTATATAACTAAAGTGCGAACGTAATATGACAGGTAAAAAATGTAATTTTGAACAAAATGTATCCTATAAACATGGGTCTGAATATGCACAAAAAAGTAAGATGATAAAAGTAGATATAGTTGGGAAGACATATTTTTTATATACATATATATATATATATATATATATATATATATATATATATATATATATATATATATATATATATATATATATCTACCTTCAAAAAGTATGTACAAAACTGCACAAAAAGTAAGTCTCATTAATTTTTTTGGATGTAGATCTACTTATAAAAGATTGTGCGTGTTTATCTTCTCTGCTTCTGTATGCTTTTAACCTCTGTTAGTTTCATGGCTACTGACTGCCTGTTGTCAATCCGCTTTCTCGAGATTATTAGATTCCTTACTGATACTAAGGATGGTGCTACCTAATGGCCTGTAGTTGTTGTCTCAGGACTGCTGGGTCCATCAACATGGCGTCTAGTTTTCGTTGGGTGGCTACTCCCCAGCAATAATTCAGTCTCTATCGTGTTCGATGATTGCTTTAATAAGTTATTTATGTTACATTCTGACGTGTTACTGGGGCCTGTCTCTCTCGGGCTTGGTTGGTTCTGAAGCCATTGTGACGTGTACGTTAGCGGGATGGTTGCTTCGTACCCAATGGTGTCTGGTATAGTGGTTTCCGTGTGGCGCCTGCTAATACTTCTACGTATGTTGGGCAACTGCTACTGTGGTAGGAGTACCCCTTAAAGTCTATCCAAGTTACAGAGGCAGTGGTTCAAAACATTGGCCACCACGTGACCTATTCTTTTATTGGTCTGGCCGTCATAACATGTCAAGTGTTTACGCGGCGAGCAGAATGCAGGGCCGGCTCTTGCCTCAGTCGAGTTTCCTGCATATTTTAGATCGGATCGCGAGCAACAGATCTATTCTCTAAATTTATTTTGCTACTTAATTTAAGGTAATTTATAAAGATCTACGAAAGGTAGAAACACAAATTTTAGAACTTCTGGAAGAATTAGTTCAGATATTACAAGCCACTTGGACTCTCATATTAGTCCGACCGTGGTAATCGATCGCAAGGCGGTCATGTGAGTTTGTTTATATCTACTGCCGCTGTATAACTTGGATAGACTTTAGGTAATTTTTATTTTTCTTATAATAAGCGTCCTTGTTTCTTTGCCCTCCATTTCTTAATCTCCTTTGTGTTTATTTATCATTATCCTATTCCGTAACTTGTTTCTCTTTGTCATAGTCTTAGGTACTCCCGTGTTTTATTCTTTAATGTCTTAGTCTATACTGTCTAATACGCTATTTCCATTAGTTTCTAATATCATTTTCTATTATTTACATAACAGTGAGAATGGCCAGTATCTACTCAATGTGCAAATCCTACGATGTGTTTCATCTTTCTATTCTTGTACCTCCTGTTCTGAAGGCTCGGCTTCTTCTTCTTCTGGTTCAGTTATATCTTCTGCCTTCGTCCATACGTCGTAGTATGGTAAAATTCTACTGATATATGCACTATACGTGCGCGCTTTTATCATTTCTCTTTTTCACTCCATAATTGACTTCTCCTTTTTTATTCATTATTGTATAAGGCCCGACCATTTCAATAGAAAATTTTCACTCCTACCTATTTTCCTCACCGGGAAGAATACTTTTATATTATCTCCAGGTTTAAAGCTTAAATTTCTCCTGTTTGAATCATATCTCTGCTTATCTATCTTTTCCCGTGCGTTTCTTTTACGCACTTCTTGCTTCTGCTTGTGGTCCTTGGGCAATTTCGCACGACCTATTGGGTAGCGTGGCTCTATTTGCCTAAAGGTGTCCGACTAATCGGGGAAGGGGGTCCGGTCGTACTTCGGGTGTTCGAATCACCGACGGCTGTTGCGACTGCCTACTTCTAGACTGCCCTTGGGGTCTCCAGGTCATCCCAGAGATGTTCCTAAACTGTGGTGCGTTCTAGTTGCCAACTGATATCTGTTGCCATGGCTCTTATTGTCAGTGCCTTACAAAATTGTCCCAATTAACAGTAGGCCCCATTATTATCTATTGATTATTTTATATGTACTGTCCCTTAAAAGGGTTACAAGTCCCTCAGGCTCTGATTAAGGGAATAATCGAGGACCTCCCCAATATACTTCAATGTTACCTTTTCTTTCATCCGCAGTGAAATAGTATTTGGCTTTCCAAGCTTCTTGTCTATTTATTATTTTGGAACCACTATCCCTATTTACCTACTCGTTTTGCTAAATTATCAATCTCTTCCTTGATTTTTTGGATGCTTCTATGATCCAGTATTTTGCTCCTTTTTAGTATAACTACTTATTATTCCTTCCCTTATTCCTTCTCTCAACGCTTTCAGTTTTAGCCAGCTCTCGGGCTATTTGACGTCCGAGCGATTTTGCGAAAAACGTTACTGACACTTTTACTTAATTTATAAATTATTTTCTGGATTCACCCACTGTAGATATGTAAGTGTATACAGTTTCGTTTTGACATGGTTTATCTTCCTAAAATTTCAAGGTCTTTCGTCGCCTACAACAGTATAATAATTTGTATGCACTGGCAACTCTCAAGAGTTCCGCAAAATATTCCAATAGAACTATAGAGAAAAATACGTTATAAGCAGCTTATAGCTTTCTGCCATTCGAATATAACTTAGAATAATTCACATTAACTTGGCAGTAGCAAAACAATGCAGGGGCGGCGGGTTTTAATTTTTTATATGGGTGCCCGGTGCCCGGTCATACCCAAAACAAATATTTTATTGCCCCCCCCCCCTCCCTTTTAGTCCTTCGAAATGATCAACTTTTCTATTTCAACTTTTTATGGGTCTGGTGTATAAAAATAAGTAAACGCTTTTACTTCACAATTTTGACGTAAAGTAGACACTTAAAATTCCGTGAATGAAATAAAGTAAAGGCTCCTACTTGTAGTCTAAGAGTAGGAGGGGGTCACTCGGTAAAGTGGGAACTTGATCATTTATAGGTTCCGTTGTTACTCACATAGCGAGAGGCGGGCGGGCAGAAGGCACCCTGCAAGAACAAAGTGAGGGTAGGGGGTTAAACATGCATTTTTTTCGCAAAAAAATTGTTAAGGTAAAGTGTTGAAAATTTGCAGGATAATCGGAGATAGTGCAAGTAAGTAGAGAAAGAATTGACAGAAGGCTGGGTGGAAAATAAAGAGTCGGCAGAAGGCGCTAATGTTGCAAAAATTTTTGCAACAATTATGTGAGTGAGAAAACTTCTGCCAATTTTTACATTTATTCTGTAACTCAAAATAACACTAGTTGGCTAATACTAATTTCCTAACAAATCTTATTTATAAGATAAAATGCTCAGATTCTCAATCTTCTTACATCGGTCAAACAAAACAATATCTTCACAAAAGAATTTATAGACACCAATATGATGTAAGAAATAAAAATTTAAATAATTCAACTGCCCTTTGTAAACATGCATTAGATAATTTCCACAATTTTGATTTTAATAACCCTGTTGTTCTTTGTAAGGAAAATGACCAATTGAAGAGAAATGTTTTTGAAATGATCCACATTAAAAAACAACAAAATTGTGTAAACTTCAGAACTGACACAGAAGGCCTCTCACAGATTTATAACAATCTAATCTCTTAAACTAGTTTCATTTTTTTGTATTTTGTTTTTTGGACCTCACCAACAGAAATTGTTAAAAATTGATAAAAACTGTTTTTTGAAAAATTTAAAATTATTATTGTCACGGTATATTTCCGAAATTGTTAAAAAAAAACACTACGTATGAGTTCCACCTTTTTTATTTGCATAAAATATTTTAACGCATAGCATACCTGAACACATTTCGAACCATTTGCTAATATGTAGCCGCCTCTGAAACATCTCTTGGTTTAAAAAATACTAAAAAATCATATCCTCCACAACAATTATGTTTAAATTTGTTTTTGACTTTTTAAAAAATATGTGATCATTGTGAAATCGACGAAGGTGTTTATATAAAAAACAGTATTTATAACATAACGTTCATATAGTCGTTATGATTCAAAAATGTAAGTAATTTTGACGTTTTTTTGACATTTTATGTTTTCCTTTTTCAATATTATATGTTTATATAAACTTTTTAAAAAAATTTTAGACTGACAATTTTTAACATGTACCTGAAGATGGCTTAAAAGCCGAAACGTACGTTGTAAAATATTTATAAAAAAAAGGATAGCTTTCGGCTCGTTATTTTAAATACAAATTGGTAGAATACCCAGGAATTTTATTTGAATTACTCTATAACTACCAGGAAGAAAACAAAAAATGTTTGTACACCTAATAAAGATTGACGATCAATGTAATAACAAAAAAATGTTCGATGTAACCAAAACAATTTCACATTAAAATTCTAGAAAATTAAGTGAGATTTTAGATATTTCTGAAATTGATACATAAAATATATTTATTTTCAGAATTTCAGTGATACCTACCTATAGCCTATAGCCACAGAATATCCACCGTGGCTATTCTGTGCTATAGCTCACAGCGTTGTAGAATTTTAATACACCTATAACATTCTCTTGATTGCTCTGAAAGTTGGTGAGCACTGCCATAATTTAGATATCTTTGAGGAATATTAATTTTAGGAAGTCAATAAAGACTACTTTTATGATTGATAACACCACGAGCCACGAGTATTTACTTGAATCTACGAAGTTAATAAAGTATTGACGAGTAAACACTTGCAAGAAAACTCTTGGCAAGGCACAAGACCAAATAACAAAAAAACAATACTCGTACTAAAGCAAAACAATAACAGATAAACATATATTAATATATTATTAATAATGAAAAAAATTCAACTTTTATTGACTGAGCGACGTGTACCCAATTAAAAGATGAATTCAATAGGCTATACAGCGACATTATATAGCGACGTTATATTTTAATTTTTTAATAGTGTGTGATTTTTATTACTACATGTTTGTAAATGTTCAATGTACCCATTCATATGATCTTTATGGGTTCATTGCCCCCGTTGCCCCTGTTTAGTCACCGCCCCTGAAACAATGTTTGGTTTATTTTTGTCAAGTGTGGGGAGGCTTAGGAAAGTGCATAATACAGGGTGAGTCGAAGTGAAACCGCCATACTCAAAATTTGAGTAGTATTTTTAAAAATAAATGGGGTTCTTCATATAACATTTTGTCCAAAAACCCTTCGTTTTCGACATACAGGGCGTGAAAGTTTTCTTTTAAAAACAGAAAAAAAAATAGTATTTTCGGTTCCATTTATGCTATCGAGTTGAAAATTGGTACTTTTATGTGTTGTCTGACGTAATAAAACCCGACCGGTGAAATATAAACATATAATGCTAAATGGTTACAACAGCGAAAAATATACAAGTGAAACAGAAAGCGACCAGCGAGAGAATGTGTCGCTCCTCCGGGTTCACCGGCGCCAAGCCCTTGGCCCTCCACTTGAACCCATCTGGAGTCCATCAAGTTCTCGGCCTAGGTGGTCCTCCTCAGACACCCCTGGCGCCTGGCATCGATATTTTGTGCAATATCGACAACACGGCCATTCCTGATATACGGAGTGCCCTCACTCCGCGTCCAGGTTCGCCAAACCTTAAGAAATAAAACAAAATTAAATTTTTCCCCTTTTCTTCGTTTTTTTTTTCAACATATATACACGTAGTCGGTGTCAGGTGAAATAGAAATAAATAAAATATCAGTGGGCGTCAAGGTTTATAACGTGTGGGTATGATGAGAATAAACTGCTACTGGCCATTTCTGCTTCTGCCTTCGCTCCGGCCATTCCTGCCTTTACCTAACCTAAGCCTACTAATGGCGTGATAAATGGGAAAATAATAAAATAAAGGGGTAACAGTAAAAGACAGGACAGCAACCATATTCACAATGAAATTTTTGCTAGCAAATACGATACGAGTAAAATATCCTATCAGTAATAGTTGTTTATGGGCCCGCGCTAGAAAACCTCTAGCCTAATGGGATTCTCGGGACATCAGAACCTGTACTATCTCACCAGGTTTGTAACCTTGAGATAGCTTCCCCGGTTCCGAACCGCCCTACCCTTAACTAAGAGCACTACCGGGACATCGGAACCTTACACTGTTGCACCGGGTACTTACAACCCTGCTTTAGCTTCCCGGTTCCGAACCGCCCTGCTCTGGAAACGGGAGCACCGGGACATCAGAACCTGCACTATCTCACCGGGTACTTACAACCCTGACATAGTTTCCCGCAGGCCCGAACCGCCCTGCTACCAATGCGAACCGGGCTGGGGACACCACATCGCCGTTTCCACACCTTAACCTTACTTAGTTTACCTGGTCTACCTCTGTTGTTAAAACTGAATCCAAGGCTTGATGTTTTCCACCCCTGCTACGCTCAGGTATGGAGTCTGTGCCCTCGTCATTCCCGGGATGTCTCTGACCTCGTACCGGTCATTTCCCAAAATCCGAGATATCCTAAATGGCCCCCGCCATTTCGGTAGCAGTTTTCGGCTGGAACCTGTCGCCTGTACCGTTGTGACCCTGAGTAGTACAAGGTCACCTACTTGAAACACTTTGCACTATGTTGTCCTTGTCGTCCGTAGGAACAAATGCCACCTGTCCGGAGACTCGGTAACCCATTAACACCTCACTCGGTGTCGCCCCTAGTGCCCTATTTACTGTTCCGTTTAGGCCCAGCTGAATGTTGACCAGATTTCCGTCCCAGCTGTCATCTTCTAAATTGGCTCCCATGGTGGACAACGAGTCTAATACGGTTCTATTGTATCTCTCCACTTGTCTGTTTCCCCGTGGCAGTCCCACCGCATTCAGGTAGTGAGTTATACCGCGACTTTCGCAGAACCTCTTGAATTTGCCCGAGGTAAATGACCTTCCCCTATCGCTTATGATTCGGTGGGGCGCCCCAAAGTACTTGATCATTTCATTTAAGGTATCTGTTACATGGCATGTCTTTATATTTTTGACCGGGTAAAGTAAGACATACTTGGTAAAAGCATCAACGACAACTATAAGTTGCCCCTTTTTGTTCTAACGAACGGTCCTAAGTGGTCGATGTGAATGGTATGGAAAGGCCTCGGGAGTTTTGGTATCGGGTTTAGACACCCCGGTTTCTTGTTCTCGGTGGATTTATGATATAAACAGTTTAGGCAATTGTTTACATATTTTTTTACGAACCGCCTCATACGTGGGAACCAGTAAAAACGAGATACCGTCGTGATTTAACTTCAAAATCCTTTCCCCCTTTCAGTTCGTACTGATTGAATATATTTTTATTGTTTTGGATATCTCCGGACATCAATATCCTTTTATTTCCCTAATCTTTCGGTCACGCTCTTGAGCCGCTAAAAGTCAATCACCCTCTGTAATATTTATGACGTTGACGAAAACGTCGGTCCCAGTGCCAGGAACATCGTTTTCAGGTACCGGGCTTCGACTTAAAGCGTCCGCATGTCGCGTGTATAGGCTATTTCTATGCTTTATTTGGTAGTCGTATTCGTATAATTCCATAACCCAACGCCCTATCCTAGGATTTATTTCAGCCTTCTTAAAAGTGCTTACAACAGCCGAACAGTCCGTAATTATAATAAATTTCCTACCAAATAAATATTGGCGGAACTTCTGGACTGACATAAACACCGCTAGCGCCTCTAATTCAAAAGAATGGTACTTTTGTTGGTCTCTTGTGGTTTGCTTACTGTAAAACGCCACGGGGTGCTCGTTTCTGTCCTTTACCTGCACTAACACCCCTCCGATGCCTATTCGGCTTGCGTCCGTATATAGACGCGTTTCTAAATTATTATCAAAAATTTGTAAAACCGGCTTTGTTGTCAACGCTACCTTTAGCCCCTCAAATGCATCTTGTTGTGATTTTTCCCACTTCCACTCACTGATTTTATGTAGTAATTCACTCAAGGGTTTAGATCTTTCTGCATAACGTGGTATGAATTTGCGGAAGTAACTGGTTAAGCCTAAATATTGTCTTACATGATGTATGTTTTGTGGAATTGGGAATTTCTCAACAGCGCATATCTTGTCGTTCGTAGGGCGAATGCTAGAAATTGAAATTTCGTACCCTAGAAATTCTATTTTTGTTTGCAAAAAGCTGCACTTTTTTAAATTTAAGGTAAGGCCATATTGTTGAAAAAGTTGTAAGACTGCTTCCAGTGTAGTTAAAACGTCCGTAATGCTTTGTCCCGGTATTAGGAGATCGTCTAAATAAACCAAAACTTTAGAAAATCGTAATTTTCCCAAAATTCTGTTTATTATTTTCTGAAATATTGAAGGTGCATTTGTGAGGCCGAAGGGCATTTTTAAGAACTCGTATAAGCCGTCCTGGGTAACAAAAGCGGTTTTAGATATCGAATCTTCCGACATTCTTATCTGATAATATCCGGAAGCCAAATCAAGGTTGCAAAAATAATTATATCCGGATAATCGATCAACTTGTTCCTCGATTAGCGGAAGAGGATTTCTGTTCGGGACAGTGACTTTATTTAGCGCCCTATAGTCCACACATAGCCTCTTCTCGCCATTTTTCTTGGAAACCAACAAAACTTGACTCGCGTATGGTGAATCTGACTCTCGGATAATACCATGTTTTAACAGCTCCTCTACGATGTTTCTAATTAACTCCCGCTCTTTTTCGGGATATCTTCGGGGCCTATGCGTAACCGGAGTGGTTGTTGTTAACTCTATCCGCATTTCCTCCGTACATGTCCCCACATCGAAACTGTTTCCCGCAAAAGATCGTTTGTACCTATTTAAGAGACTTAGCAGAGAGTTCAACGCGCCTATGTCGTCAACCCCGATGTTAACATTGGCTTTGTTCAATAACAACCCAACCGGACGTACACTAAATTGTAACGCTGACCCTATTTTAAAATATGTGATGTCTTCTAGATCCGTAAAGTTTTGACCTATGAGTACGTCGACGTTCATAATCTGTTTTGTTATAACATATAAGGAAATTTGTTTTGTTATGGCGTCAATTGTCACTGTAGCAGTTACACTATACGAGATTTTTAAATCTGAATCGGATGCTGTCGTAATGGCGACGGGATCTTTCAGTTTTTGAAGTTGTAAATTTAAAGGTGAGATGATAGCGTTATTTATAAGCGAACACTCGCTCCCGAAATCGATAAAACATTTGATTGGGGTGGTTTCTAGTAAAATGGTTTTAAAATATTTCTGCATGGAACTATTAAAACATCCGATTGAGCGAGGGACGGGTCATAAATTATTACGGTAGGGCACAATTTCTTTGCCTGTGGTGAACGACGCTTTGGGACATTGACTTCTAACGTGACCTATTTGTTGACAGCGGTAACATTTTTTTGCACTACTTGGTACCACCTGTTGGCTTTTATTACGGGTTGCGCTCGAAGTTGCACCCTCGGTATTGGTAATGGCTCTCGGTGCATTTGGGCTGGTTGTTGAAAGGCGGCGGTAGCTATTATTGGGAGTGTCAAAAATTTTAAGATAGCGCGCTAGCTTAGCCGGATTTGTGATTTCCGCGGTTTCTACAGAAAATCTAATTTGTTCGTCTGTTATGCCGCCCATTATTAAATTTACCTTGTCTCCGTCGCTGAGGGGGATTTTCATTTTATTATTAGCGACAGTTTTTGAAACGAGTACTCATATAGAGACTCATTTGGTTTTGGAAGGCAATTTAACATGTTAGACATGTCTGAGTGTAAATCTCGCCTAGGTATGAACTGTTCCAGCAACAGCTGTTTCCACTCTTGCCATGTAAAAAGACGCGTAGGCAATGCCCGATACCAAATCTCCGCAGGACCGCGTAGTTTACCTAGTGCTAGATGGCACGTAATTTGATCAGACCATTCATTGATATATGCGAACTCGTCTACTGACCCGAGCCACTCTTTTATATCGTTATGAAGCGGATTAAATTCGCTTATAATATTCTTATCAATCATACCTGCTGCACCAGATGGCCTAGTATTTGCAATTCGGTTAATTCCCTCAAGCAAAGCCTGGCTTAGCGAATGAACCTCACTACCTTCCTGCCGTTGAGAGGACGCCGCCAACTCCTTTCCGGCGTATCATCCCTGCGTCGCCGCACCGGCCGCTCCCTCTCTCGTTCCCCATTGAATCCGTCATCCTGTCTAATCGGCGAACGACTACGGGCACTAGGGACATCTACAGAGCGTCCACTCCTATCCCTGGATCTCTGTTGGCGATTCATTTTCCCGTACCGCGACGCGAGACCCGATTCACTTTTTTTTTTCGTACGTCGCTGCGCGGTGTTATTATCCCACTTCTGATGTTGTCTGACGTAATAAAACCCGACCGGTGAAATATAAACATATAATGCTAAATGGTTACAACAGCGAAAAATATACAAGTGAAACAGAAAGCGACCAGCGAGAGAATGTGTCGCTCCTCCGGGTTCACCGGCGCCAAGCCCTTGGCCCTCCACTTGAACCCATCTGGAGTCCATCAAGTTCTCGGCCTAGGTGGTCCTCCTCAGACACACCTGGCGCCTGGCATCGATATTTTGTGCAATATCGACAACATATGTTTTCTGGGACGGCGATTATGAATTTTCTATCAACTTTCTTCTAGCCGCTAGAGGGCGTTGGCTACGTCGTTACTTTCGAACAAAAGTGTTTTAAACTTTTTTGTCGTTGAAAAATCTGCATTTTAGACAGCGGAATATTAAATTACATTCGATTTTGAACAAAAAATGTCTCTTGTAAAAATACGAAAACCTTAACCGTTTTCATGAAAAACGCAATTTTGTGTCGCGGTGCGCGTGAATTCGAAAAAATTAAAATTTCGTAGTATGCTGAGAAATGGGATTTATTCATTTGGAATTCTTTATTTACAGTAGGTATTGTCGTAAATTAACTATTTTTGTGAAATTAGTAATAAAAAGAACTTTAACCAAGACAACTTTATTAGCAAAAACAGAGAAAAAGCGCTTCAACGTTTAGTAGGCTTTGAAAACAATTGTGGGTTTCTAATTTCACAAAAATTGTTAATTTAGGACAATACCTACCGTAAATAAAGAATTCCAAATGAATAAATCCCATTTCTCAGCCTACTACGAAATTTTAATTTTTTCGAATTCACGCCCACCGCGACACAAAATTGCGTTTTTCATGAAAACGGTTAAGGTTTTCGTATTTTTACAAGAGACATTTTTTGTTCAAAATCGAATATAATTTAATATTCCGCTGTCTAAAATGCAGATTTTTCAACGACAAAAAAGTTTAAAACACTTTTGTTCGAAAGTAACGACGTAGCCAACGCCCTCTAGTGGCTAGAAGAAAGTTGATAGAAAATTCATAATCGCCGTCCCAGAAAACATAAAAGTACCAATTTTCAACTCGATAGCATAAATGGAACCGAAAATACTAATTTTTTTCTGTTTTTAAAAGAAAACTTTGACGCCCTGTATGTCGAAAACGAAGCGTTTTTGGACAAAATGTTATATGAAGAACCCCATTTATTTTTAAAAATACTACTCAAATTTTGTGTATGGCGGTTTAACTTCGACTCACCCTGTATAGCAGGGTTTGTAAGTCAAGTCTACAATCTAAAAACAAAAACATCCGCGGGTCAAATCGCACAATAATTAATAAACTTTTTACAGAGTGACCCGAAAAGGGATAAGTCACACTGTAGAAAAATTTCTTCCTAAAGGACCTCCTATCGATCTTTGGGCCCCTTGAAGAGGAGTGGATGAAATCATATTATTTATTCGTTTAATTTTTTAGTTATTTTATTTTTGGGTCATTTTAATAGCAACTGGAGCTGCTTGGGTCTGATCGATTTTAAGTAACTCCTAAGTAGGTACATCTGCAATACACAATACATAAACTTCAGTAGAACTGCAAACTGCAATGCAAGAGTAACAATACATACATTTCCTCACCACTCCTCTCTCAGATTATAATATTCTCATACATACAATCCCAGAGCTTTCGCCAAAAATTGAAAAGTTGCTGAATTTACGACTACCTACGTAGTTTTAAGGAAATAATGACCTATCAATTCATTTAAATGGAATTGTGTCGGTATCTCTCAATGAAAATAACATATCGTCTTAAAATTTGAACAGCGTTGGTTAGGTACCTACCTACATCGGTCTCCAGGGATATTCTAATTCACTTCTTAAAAAAACTCAATATCCTGATTAGTTTATTGAATAATCAAAGTTTTTGCTGAACAAAAATAACGTCTGGAATAGGAACAACACGAAAACTAACAAATGCCGAATAAATAATTGATTTTTAACGCTATGTATATCATAAACCAAAGACGATAGGACTATAGGAAACAAACGGACTAATTTTTGACGTTCTACCTCTAGGTACCAAAATTATTGATATTTTTCTGAAACCCTATGAGTTTAAAAGACTGAGAAATATTTGTTTTTATACAGTGAGGCGAGAAAAAAGAAAATACTTTAATGATGAAACAGATAAAAATAAAGCAACTAGCATAGAAATGTGGAAAACATTGAAAGAATTGGTTAATCCTAAATAGAAA
The DNA here is from genome assembly GCA_963920635.1 of Pseudeuparius sepicola. Classification (NCBI taxonomy): domain Eukaryota; kingdom Metazoa; phylum Arthropoda; class Insecta; order Coleoptera; family Anthribidae; genus Pseudeuparius; species Pseudeuparius sepicola. The sequence continues at coordinate 91,083,653 of OY987299.1, forward strand.
CATGATGATATTTTAGAAATGGATTTTGAAGAATTTGAAAAATTCAAGTGTACGAATTGGCTGAATAATTATTATGTCGATATTATATCTGAAATCGTAGATAAAATTCCAAGTAGAAATGACAAATTGTGCCTTGAACTTTAGAAAAATGAAGAGTTGTATGAGGATTTAAAAGGAATATATCTAAGTCAATTAAGGACGATCTGTCAAAATCGGATAAAAATCAATCTGAATATCTTTGCAAAAAAGCAATGACATTTCAAGTCATGGGATATCAACTACTAAATTTAATAAATTTGATATTGGAAACGTCTGAATGATTGAAGATATCTTATAGTACCCCTGTACCAAAAGTAAAGAATACAAAAAATATATAGTGAATTTCGACCAGTCAACGTTCTTTGGGATATGGATAAATTAATGGAAGGTATTGTATACGCACAACTAAAAGATTATTTGGGTAGGTAGATGTACTAAATTGTATCAGTATAGAATAAAAGGAAAAGTATTATTTTGGTTTACAGAAGACCACAATAACTTTTCACACAAAATCATGAATAACGTGGGAGTACCACACGGAAGTATTTTGGGAATTGGGACCAATTGTTTTTTATGCTTGACATAGGTATTATATTATATGAAATTTCCAGTGTTGTTAAAAAAGCTTTGTTCAAAATGTTTGCAGATGATATATTAATATTATTTACTAAGAGCAGTCCAGGAAATTAATAGTGACTTATCAAATTGGTTGATCGTGAAGAAATTGAAGTTAAATTTAGACGAAACAAAAGCTATGATTTTTGGGAAAAGAGGGTGTAATGATTTAAATTTAAATATACTTACATGTAGAAGGTAAACGATAAGAAATTACAAATTCATTTAAATATTGTATCAGTGTTCTCCAAAAAGTTCGCACCAAAGGGGAACATTTTCCATTAATGATTTGTTTCAAAATTAAACGTTGGTTTAAAAAAGACGAAAAATGACTGGCTCAAATGTGGTCACGTGACTTTCGCTATCTGTCATCTGTTTATTTGTTTAAAATTTCAAAAAGTTTTACTTGTTTCTTTTCAATTTGATATAAGTGTACCGAATTTAACGCTCTATTAGAGGATTTTGTTTATCCATTTTTTTAAATAATTTTTAACTTCTTGAATATTTACAAAACTTGTAACTGGATAAAAACTATTTTATATCACTGGGTAAATCATTCTATTCGCCTTTTATTGCTAAATATCGACATAGACTTATAGTGAGAAGTAGGTATTGTTGAAACCGTCCGCAAAAAACTCGCTATACCGACTTTTAAACTTACATTTTGGAGCGAAAACAAATTAAAACAGATAAAATGTAATTTCTTACAATTCTTAGGATTCGATACTAAGTTAAGGCACGGGTATTTTAATTTAGTTATAAGTTTTTATATAAAATTTTATCCAACAAACATAACAGAATTTTAAAGGTGTAGCGTTTGAAAATTGCGCTACAAGAGGACATGATTTTTACTTTTGTTTTTGGAAATAGATGTCTCAGCGCCATCTATTTGGCAAGGAATTTAACCTCTGATCGCGCCGTGTAAATGCTTTCACCGTTGGGTCCACAGACCAAGTTGGCTCATCAACGCTTTCACCTTTCCGACAGTATTGCCCAGCCATTTCCTCGACGTAGATTTTTGTCGTATATTTGGGGTTATTTTTAAGTATTACCTTACCGTTTGACAGGAGGAAACTCTGAAAATACTTCTGCCATTTTGCTTACCTTTTACCTTTTACCGTTGACTGATATATTATTAAAGACTGCTCACGGCTGTCACGTGCGACACAGTTTTGGCTCACTATGAGCTTTCCGGAGATAAAATACAATGCAGAATACATTGTTAGCCATCAGAGCCATCTGTTTTCCAGGACATGAAGCTATAGCCGTGAGAAGTTTTTATAAATATGTCAGTCAACGCTTTTACCGTACCTTTTAAGTATCTTAACTTTTTTTGGAAAAACCTACGGAAGTGTTAAATTTTTTTAATAATACTAATTCTCAGTTTTTTTGTTGCCAAGCGAGAAGTTGCGCTGAGATTCCTCAGAATTTATTTTCTATTCTGTGAGTTCTTCTGCATTCCGGGTTCTTCTGAGTTCTCTAAACTTCTTATCTGATTTGTCAAGCTACACAGGGTTATCTTCTTGATGGTACAGCTGGGCAAGCGTGCCTATGATCAGATAAGTTATTTATATCACCTATTTTTGTAGAACGATTTAAGTTTCCTATAGCACTGTTCGAGTTTTATCTATTAGAGAAAGATAATCTTTTATATCTAAATAAGTAGGTTACTTTCTTCTCTCTTAGTTTAAATTGTGTAAAATATAGGTACCTAGTTAGTGTAAGTGTAATTATTGATGTTATATTATTCGCGCAGTCTTACCAGGTAATAAAGAAAAACAGTCTACGTAAGAATGTCTTGGTTTTCCAGTTCTTCAAGCTTGTAGTTGGCGTACAGCATTTTAATTTCATTAAATTTATCAATTCATTATTGAACCACTCCTGTAACCGAAAGATAATGCTACGCCTGTCGCGCATACGATCAGACTCTTCTTTTTCTGACGTGGATTTGTATTTTGTGGTTGTGTGAATATTGGTCGGCGAGACAGATTCCAAAGTTCAGGTAGGTAACTAAATAATTCCCTTAGATTGCTTGTTAAATTAAAATACCTTTTAATTTGTTGTGCTTACTTTTGGCAATAAATACCTGATATTATTCCGATCATACCACAATTATCTAACTAAAGTGATTTGTGATTACAGTCGATTTCCCGGTTAAGTGTCGATTTTATCGTTCATCCACCTAACACCTAACCTTTTTGTGGTACGAATCACAAACACAAACGGAAATTGATTCAAAATGTTATTTTTTTATAGTGCCGTTTTATTGAGCATTTTCGCGGGTTGTCTATAGAATTCGACAGAACATTCCATAATCTCGAAACCGGATATCGTGCCACAAAAGGTTCTGATAAGTTCTCGTTCCGAAGACACTTTCCGTGGCGTTCTTGAGGTGCTCGCATCGTGTTTTTTTGGCTTGGCCACTTTTTCGATTTTCAGCCCTAATTTGGCGGTGTGATCAAGAGTGTATCGTTGTAATCTTACTATTCATTAACTAATATTTGTTATCTTTCAATTTCATGTGAAACTTATCTACTGGAGCCCTGGTTTTCTGGTGTAGTCAACCACGTGTACTACCCCACGAGTTCAACTTCATTTCAGCCAGCACAGAAGGAGTCCACATGGGCTCGAGCGCCGTGGAAGCCCGTGGAAACTCTGGTGAGTAGATTTTATCTCATTTATCTTTTTTTGTGTATTTCTCGTACCGTTTTCTCGATATATCTACTCACCTAGGTTCTACGAACTCAAGCTGTCCCTTGGATTTCGGCCTGTGTTCTGCTCCTGATTATATTGCCGTATCTTAAATTTTTTAACCTTATTAACTTTCAACGATACCACTCTAGGTCTGATCCCCGAAGGAACGTAACGGAGAGTCGCCTCAGATTTTCTTTTGCTATTATCACAAATTTGCTCTGCCATTAAATTTGTTTTTCTTACCCAGAGAACATATATAAGTGTGTGTTAATATAGCTTTTAATCGAAAACAAAAATCATTCTCGTCCCAGTCTGAGGTTCAGATTTCTTTTTAATAGCAAGTTTCAAATTGTATATCTCATTTTTACAAGTAAATATTTTGCATTATTTTCGCTATCTCTGTGCACAGTTTTTTTTTAAATAATTATAAATATCGCATTAATAAATTAGTCATACTCATTGTTATATTTAGGATAGTTTTACTAGCTATACTAATTAAAATTATAAGTAAATATAAACAGCATCGCCTATTAGTTGTTCAAATTTTTCTCTCGACTTAAGAGATTGGGTACTGCTTGGTTTTCGACTTCACAGATACTTCGAAGCTGTTACACCACACCTCCTCCTACAGCATCACAAGCTCTGGTTTGGTCACGTGCAGCTAAGCGACAGATCCACCAGCCACAACAAAGACCTACGTCCCAGCTAGTCGGCACTGCAGCGTTGCAGCTATAAGTGGTCTGGTTTGGTTCTCGCACATTGGGCACAGACTTACTCGAGTGTGGAGTTGAGGTATTGTGTTGGACTATATCACCTTTACCCAAGTCGACAGGACCGAATCGAGCCACAGTAAAAATCTCAGTCGGGGTAACCTAAGGCGATTACTTAATCTCAAGTTTCAAATTTACTTCTATTTAAATTTCAAATTTATAGCTGTTAAAACTTTCAAATTTACTTCAACTTAAATTTTCAAATTGTAACCCTCTTTTGTAAGGCAATTTAATGCAAGTTACTATCAAATTGTAATAAAACTTATTGTGTTTTTATTTGATCGCCTCATAACTAGTTCCACGAGAAAAACTTGCTCTCCGCATCTCGCTCTCTCAATACAATACATTTTGTAGTGCTTTTTTTTTAAGTAACACCTAGTTGTTACAAGTACAACATAATCCACAACGAGATGCACCCGTGAAATGTGGGGATTGTTTACGCGTCACTTCAACGTCATATCATTTTATTTTGAAAAGCACATGTTTTTACCGATATTTAGCAATAAAAAGTGAATAGAATGATAAAGTCAGTGATATAAAACTCGATACTAACTCGATACTAACTTGAAGTATGGGTATTTTAATTTAGTTATAAGTTTTTATATAAAATTTTAATCAAAATATTTGGTGTAGCTTGTGGAAATTTCAACAATGGTTCTGACAGTCTATGTGCAGGTTTGTCTATGCGAAGCTAAGGATGTTTTCAAATTCTACAAAATAAATCAATGCGAATAATATTAAACTTTTATGGTTATATACCAATAAACTATATGTTAAAAGAATTAAAGTGGTTAAATGCGAGAAATTTAATTAGCTACCTAACCTTAATTTTTATATTAAAAATTAAGGTTTTTGCCAAATTGTTTAAATAGATACGCTATAACATATAACTTTAATCACCATGGCTACCCAACTCGTTCTTGTGAAGATTTTCATCTGAAACATTTTTCTAAAAGTACATCATATAGTTCTATAATATTTAAAAAAGGAGTAATTCATTTCAATAAATTAAATGTATGCAGCTTTAACAATTTCAAATTAAATGTTACAAATTATTTTCCGAGTTTTCAAAACGATACAATGTATAGTAAAATCTCTCTTTATCTGCAGGGGCGAGCTGACCCGGCAGCAGAGGTTTGCGTCGCAGACGGGCGGCCAAATCCAGGGGCGGCCACAGGCCGCCCTTTCGTCGCGAAAAAATATTTGTTCATTACTTGCATTCGTCCTCAAAAAGAATATCGTCAACAATGCAACAACACCATATTGATATGAACCCGTAACCCGTAGGCGGCGTTGGTCATCAGTCGGCATACTACCTCTATTCTGGTCTTTGCTCTGTGGCAATTAACTGCGCGGCGCGGCGTGACGTTGGTAGGCCTCAAATTTCGTAGGGGATATCGACGCTTCAGACCTGTATAGTGAGCTAAAAAACTTAAATAACAACTTTACTTGAACTTTATTCAAAGTCTTAGTAATGTCAAGGAACCCACCTCGAACGCCTTCGGGTACAGCTTACAGGTTGTCTGAAACTGTCTTCCTGGGAAGTGCTGTGAGATACATACATCTTTTCTTATCGATCTGGACCACATTCTCTTTAATAATCCACCTTCAATCACTAAAGAGTCCCATTGCGTCCAGAATGCCTTCAACCCCGGTGATCTCTCAGAAATATCTTTCAACTCAGATTTAGGTATACCTAAGTATGTCTTTGGTGACGACTTATGTATCTACATAATTCATCATAGTTTCACTGGCCAACCCATCACAGATGGCCTTAATAACCTTCTCCACTTATAACCCTTAGAGCCGCTAGCGAGCCGCTATGCTAGTAGTTTCCTGTAATCTTTGAAAGTACCTACCACCGGCATGTCTTCTGGCTTGGCCTTTCAAATCTCTTGCGAATTGACCAAAATGATATCATCAGTTTATGCCACAATCACTGTATGCCTCAATTCATTGCGATATTATTTGAATTATTATATTATTATCTTATATCGTTGCATAAAAGAGACACGAGACATTATAATATGATCTTCAGCCTCACGATGGTATGATAGGAACATGTGTGCACCACTAAGTAGCATTCCAAGCAGCAAATTTTTCTTGAAAAAAAAATTGAATTTAGCTCCCAAACTTTTGAATAGGTTATAAGACAGTAAAACCTTAGAAGCACATCCCGTTACAGTATTTTTACCAGAATTCCACCCAGAAGTACCAATCTTTGACATTTGTGTGTGGAGTCAAAACACATTCAGAGGGCGAGAGATTAGAAATTAAAATATATTAAAATATTTTCGCTTGGTAGTTTTCACATAACGCTTTTATTTAATGGACCTGCAACCAAATCCAGTACAATTCATAGCAAATTCTACTTTTTTTTATTATATACTCCTACATATCTTATTCATTATTATTATTAAAGCAAAACATAAAAATATATCAGATAAAAACGCAAATATTTCTTCACGTGCTTCGTGCTCATCCAATTGTTGGTGAAACTTAACTTGGCGGAACAAACGTATCTTATAAGTTTCCCCAGAATCTTGGAAGAAGGTTCTCTAGGTTTATTATTATCTAGAAGAATATTTAGAAGTAGGTACATTTATAATATTTTTTCTACTCTCACAATGAATAATAATATTAGGCAATTCCAGTTAACTGAACGCATATGATTTCATATCCATTTTAGAACCCGAAAGCAATCAATCACGATTCGATTCGTGTTGACGTGTTTGAAAATCAAATAAACCTCAGAATTTATTTTATGCCAAAAGGTTTGGGTGATCTGTCAAATCACTTTCCTCCATATATCAAAATATGCGTTGTTTAGCATGCTGCAGTTAGGTAGAAAAAACATACTGCTCAACTCGAATGAAATGCCCTTATCACAGTGGCTCTCATCGTTGAGTGAGGAATAATCTCAACGCTCTCACGTAATATGGACCTCGTACCCACTCTGGTTGACAAACTACGTACTATTTTTCTTTTAATCTTTCGATTGAAACTTTTTACTTACTACACAATATTTATACACACAAAATAGATACACACAAAATTTTTTCTATGACTTTAATGTGTAAATACATCAACAGATTTTATTGGAACAAAACAATCATGTATCCAAATTAAAGCGATTACTACGTTCTTCTTGAACACGAACCTACCTACTGATTTGTCTAGTCTAGAACTAGAACTATGTACCGTGTTAGTATAATAATTGGTGCACTCTACATAACGAAGCGTTTGCAGACTCATGTTGATGAAGTTTTTTCAATTTAATGAGAGGAATATGGAGGTGGTACTCTCATAAAAAAAAGACAGGGATTTTGTTACACTTTTATACAACTTCAGACACATCCACATTTAGACTACAGACCCAAATAATATAAAAATATATCACAAAATATATAAATATACCAAAGTATACAAATGAGTAAATAAATAAATAAATAAATACGACTAAACTTGTTATTAAATATTAAATACTATAAATTAAATATAACAAATACTAAATTGTCTTTACGTTTACGGAATTCTTCCGCTATAAAACCCGGGCCATTTCATTATCTCCTTATAAACGTTTACCCCAGGACTTACAGTGTTCCGTGTGTGATTGTGGCCAATGATTTTATAACTTTGATCCAATTTACCCAATGCAAGAGACCCGTAAATGAGACTTTGACCTGTTTTCGCCATCTTCTCCGAAAGTTCATCAAAGATAAAATTTCCTATGTACGCGATCGAAAGCGAAGACCGTCTGATATTATCACTGTAGTCAAATCCTGTTCCTTCGTAAATGTTACCATCACCACCAATCAAGAAGTTGTAAATTATATCGTCATATCCCAATGTGTCCATACAATAAGTTTGTAGGTTCTTGACTAGTTTCAGGCAATCATCAACGGAGTAACAGCTGGTTGGACCACCTGTGTGTGCTACCAAATAGAAAATCGGTGTTTTGACAAAGGTAGTTCTAGATGTTGCTGGTCTAGCACCCCATTCTTGCCTGTAGAAGAACTGGACATCATCGTCACGTTTCAAAAGTAGGCTTGTGGTTGGTGATGCCAACATATTGGCTACAGTTTCCATCATGATGAAAAACGCCACTATATATTTCGGTATTAGATTCATGTTATAAATGTTACAGTCTGAAAAAGGTACATTAAAGAAAATTTTGTTAATAATAGGTACAAATAGTTCTAAAATATTCCCTTTAAAAAGGCCAATCAATAGCAGTTTTTCATAATATAGGTATAGGTATTTATTTAAACTTTTCGGACACGATTGCAATCGTCATCAGGAAACTGGTGTTTGGGAGGTGGATGGAAACATTCTAGGGGGTGATGGAGTAAGCTATTTAGAACTTACCAAGCCAAACTTACCTTAGTATGTAGCCTTACGGTTTTCGAAATATTGACCAATTCATTATTACTTTTAATTTCACGAATCCTTTGTTGGGCGCTATTAATACGATAATCAGAAATACTATACACTTTTCCCGTCATTTATTCTTTTATTATTCTTTGGTTACCTCATTAATAGCGCCCAACAAAGGATTTGTGAAATTAAAAAAAATAATTGGTCAATATAAGATTTCTTATTAAGGCAAGTTTGGCTAAATAAGTTCCAAATAGCTTACTCTATCACACCCTAGAATGTTTGCATCGCCCTACCAAACACCCTGTATATAGAAATTTTAACAACAAAATTTAGTTATGTATTATACATCTGACTCAAGCTATGTACAATACATAGCTGAAGTCAGATGAATACTTTTTTAAATTGAAAATTACGCACCTTTGCAATACTGGAAAGTCAAAGTAACCACTTAGTTTTCTTTGGAAGTAAACAGTATGGAAGAAAACCAACTTTAATATGATTCAGAATCAAATTTGACTGTAATTTATATGTTGTATTTTCTGGGGGAATCACTTTGCCGCCACGTCGTGTTAGATGATATTTTGTAATAATGATACAATCATTGAGTAAAGGAATAGGTTCTAAGTATATTGTTTCAAAAACTTACAAAAAGTACCTAGATGTTGGATGCATGTTGCAAAAAGATTCTTTGAGCTAAAATAATGGGACTTTTCTTAGATATGTCATATTTCATTTAAACGCTTCTACTTTAAAACACAGTGTATTAAAGTTGAAATAAAACCAGTTATATTTATGGGTGTTGGTAAATTCGCCACTGCCGTCACTATGAACCCAAAGCAATTGGTATTTTCGCCCCAGACCGGAAAACATCCTAAATAGGAGCACGTAATTTCGCCACTGACAGGTACAAACAAACCCCAAAAATAATTTTTAAAACAAATTCATGAATAGGTAATTTCGCCCCCAGTCCACTTTTTGACCTGTAGTCGTACACGGATTAGAAAATTAAGATAATCAGCAATGAGTTTTATTAGGGGTATAATTTATTCAATTCAATTTAAAATAGAGGTTGGTAATATCCATTTAAATTGGCTTTTACTCACATTCAAATAATATTTATTAGATAGATTTTAACCACACTCCCGTTAGTTTGTGAAGTGAGAAAAGCCAGTGAAAAGATGGACATAAAATTGTATTGTCAGCAATCGAGGGAAGCAAATTAATGCTTGTAGTGAATAACAGTACAGCTTTCATAAACAGTTGAAAAGTAGTGAAGAAAATATGTGGAAGTGCATTAATAGAAACTGCAAGTCAATAGTTTATACGGTGGGACCTGCAGATGAAAATGTTGCGGACCCTGTTGTAAGCAATAATGAACACTCCCATGAGTCTAACCTACAGTCATTAAATTGGCAGATAGTAAGTGCAGCTTGCTAAAGAAAAGCCGTTGAAGAGTTATCCGAAAAACCACAGCTAAATTTATTAGGCAGGTGGTACAATAGGACCTTCCAGTCACTTTATCTGTTGACGATGTAAATTATGTGAGAAGAAATATGTACAATTCCAGACGGAGGCTAGTTCCTGTGCTACCGAGAAACATTTATGTTTATGAGTGATACCGTTAAAACCAATTTGGGTGAGGCTTTTGTTTTAATAATAAAGAAAGGAAAAATATTATAGTTTTCTCTTGTGAGAAGAACATTCAAGCTTTGGGCACTGCCACAAGCCACAAGAATATAGGGATGGAACTTTTGATTATTGTACAGGGTGGCCCATCCAAGAGGAAAAAGTGTGTTACGAGGAGACAGGTCAACATAAAGTCGCCATTTAAAAAATGGTATTGTAGTAAAAATTAAGGGGAATTCCATGGATTTTATATACGGGAGTAGGTAAAAAACCATTAAGACCTTTAAAACATCACAGCATTCTTCTTTCAAAACAATTTTTTAAAACTGTAACTAGTAACAGCTTCAGTAACAAAATTTTATGACTAATCTGACAGGTGACCGTATTTCGAGTCTATGCATGGGGATCTTGGTTATCTTAAGAGATACGAGGTCGGTTAAATTGGGGGAAAGTTTGCGGAATTTGATATAATAATAATAATAATAATAATAATAATAATTCCCACCCTCACAGTACTCCAAACTAGCAGTACCCCAGAAGCAAGTACATGCTTGTGCGGGGGAGGAGGGCAATTACTATTATTTTGTCTTCGTTGCCGTTTGCGGCTAGGGCCGACTTTTTTCCCGATACGACTAGGATAGCATTCGCTCAAGTACTACGGAAAACCCTACAAAACCGTAGTAATCCCAGTGAGTGTAGGACAATTAGTAAATCACACGGATAAAGCTATTTAGGAGCAATACCGTGAACCCACATTTGTCCAGCGCTCTTGGCCATAGCGGACATGTGCATGCACCTGCCATGTAACATGGTAAAAAAAAATTTCATTTTCGTTTTTATTTTTTAAACGAAAATGAAGGGGCTTAAGGCACTTTTTTTACAAGGAATCTAAATATGAACTCGCATTTTTTTCCCCTGGACAAAAGTATCGATCAACTTTTATTTTTCTCATGGACGCCATATTGTATTTTTCCATTTTTGAAAAGAGGAATTTTTTCTGGTTACAATGATATGTCACATACAGTTTGTTCAGCGAATGTTCGGCCCTACGTCACAACTCCCGTCTTTGTCTTACTCATGACTATATACCTACGACGGATATCGGTCGTATATTCACGAGCCAGACAAAGACGGGAGTTGAGACGTAGGACCGAACATTCGCTGAACAAACTGTAGTATGCTTTACTTTGGTTTTCTTGCCATAATATCAAATTAATCGTTTTTGCATAGAGTGCCTTGGAAACATAAGCCTAGTTAGGTATTCATTGTTGCGAAGTGAGCTATGGAATATTGTTAACGGTTCAGTAAAAATTCAGTTAATGTTAAATTTATTGATTAAATAAATCATAAACATACCACGAGAGTATGGTCTGAGAGCTTGTTATTTATTCGGCATTTTTCATGATATAACACATTAACACTAAAAAAGTCAAACTGGAAATACAAGAACAACAAAAACCTAGACGAATAGATAATTCTATTTTACAATAAATGATTAATTTGTCCTCCTTGTTCCTCAAGCACAACGCAGCATCTTTCCTTAAATTGTTTATGGCTCATCTAATATCCCTTCGTCGTCATTTATATTTGAGGAATAATAAATTTGAATCGTCACGCCTTTCTTCTCGTGAAAATGACATTTTATCAGTAAAATAAAGTAGGTATCCGTGACACTTAAAATTGACGTTATGGGACTTATGTTCCAAGGCATTCTATGCAAAAACGTCAAACATTATGGGGCTTATGTTTCCAGGGTGTTGATCGTCATATCTTTGTCCAGGAGGCGAAAAAAAAAAAATGCGAGGACATATTTAGATTCCTTGTAAAAAAGTGTCTTAATAATGTCATTGAAACCCTTAAAGGAGTGTTCTCAATAACAGTTATATACAGCGTGGTGACAATTTCGAAGCCCACCACTGGTATCTCGACTGTGGTTGCTCGAAATCTTACATAGTTTCCGAGGTACGTACCAATGGCGGTCATCGCAATTTTCACCAACCTGTATATCTGATAATTTCTTTATTTTTCTATTGATTTCAATAATTTTTGCGTCGGTTCAATTTTATTCTCAATTATATGATTTTAGCAAAATCGTACTTTTTGCTAAAAAAATTATTATAAATTATTAAAGTAGAGTCAAGATTCAAAAACTAAAGTCGAAACAAGAAAGTATAAAATGAAAATGGAAATGGAGAAGAACTTTCATACGTATAGGACGTAGAAGAAAGTATAAGATTATAATAAACTTGTCGACGAGATTACCTACATAAAGTGGATAATACAGACTACTACTATTGAAAAGAAATTGAGAATTTCTACACATTTAAGTAAATAGTATGAGATTGTCTTTGGTAAATATGCCACAATAATTTCAAACTACCAACCTTTTCTAAAATTCTAGATGAGCTTACCTAAAACCCCGGTATTGTTATTCCACTTTGTACAACGTCCGCGATATCCACACACAAAATTCGCTTCACTAATGTAAGCCGAAGAAAGAAAACTAAAAGTGCTCTGAAGCGACGAGAGAAAGAAGCCCTCGATGGTCTCGTGTTCGATAGGTCATATGAGATATCACGTTTGCCTTTCAGTCGATATTGTTTTTTTTAGGATTACCACTTATCATAGACGTGCGAAGTATTCCGGAAGAAAAGTTTTTAAAAAATAAGAAATATTACCTATATCTTATATATCTCACAATGTCTTTTCTTCTCCCTCCTCAGTAACTATATACAGTTTACATACTCGGCAGTACGACCAAAAGCGTAAGTCAAATAAATGTGTGAGGTGCCCTGTTATTTTGATTGCTAGATGCCAAAGTGTTTGCTATTGCTATTAGGTACAAAAAGTAAGTAGTAGCAACGCGAAAGTTGCGTCTGTTTTAATAAGTTTCACAACGATTGTTTTACAAATTAGTCTTGATAAAAAAGAACACGAATTATTCGAATTTTTTTTATAATGGCAATATTTCCGTAGCGTCAAATAAGCGCTGCCTATAAAAGTTCAAAATTGACAGGCCCTTGTAATATTAACCTCAGGGTGAGAGTCCACGACTATAATAGTAATTTGTATAAGTATAAAGTATATTATAATATAAAACTGTCGGTAGCAGGAAAAAAGTAATACCGTTGACTGACGTATTAATATAAGACTTCTCACGGCTATAGTTTCATGTCATGGAAAGTAGATGGCGCCTATGGTCAACAATGTATTTTGCATTGTATTTTGTCTCCGGGAAGCGCATGGTGAGCCAGAGAACTGTCAAACATGCACGACATTGCACGATGCGTAAGCTCTTTTTTGGCTTCAGAAGTCCTGAAGCAATCTCCTCCGCCAAAAAGTGCACTTACGCATATTGCAATGTAAATAACTATCCTGGGGCTGTGTTCTGAACACGTGTGTTCGTAAATGTGAACACTGCCTTGCAATTATTTAGTTAATGTTTATTATAATTAATTTTTTTTTAGTTTTTTTTGTAACTCCAAATATCTCCCTAAAAGCTATGTACGTACAATGCCAGTTGATTTCTCAAATTAAGATCAAGACAAAAAGTTAACTTCAAAACTTATTAAATTAATAATTATTAAATATTCTGCTACCCATCAAATAATAAATGAAGCTTATATACATTTTGCAGTTTCAGTCATCACATCCCACTAGAAGGAACGATAGGTAGGAATTATAACAAAAATTTAAGTAGTTAGCAAATAAAGAAAATCTTTACTAAAATCAAATAACTTTTACGCCTGATGTAGACAAGAACGTGTGCCTTGAGATTTTCGCCAGAGCCGCACTGAGGCACGACCTTTATTTAATTTTACTTTTACAATTATTGTTTGCGTCAAAATATTTCGGAAAAAATGTATTGGCTTAACACAAGATAAATCCGGATAAATACGCTTTCGCGATCGAGTACAACCCTGTTCCCAGACGCGCTGATATTTTATGGCCTATTGACCAATCGTCTTATTTCGCGGAACGTCATCGATCACGTGCTTTTATTTACGCCAGGCGTAAGAGTTACTCGATTTTAGTTTTAGTGTAGTAGAATTGAAATATTGTTGCCAGAAATAGTTAATTTTTAATTTTGCGGTAAACGTGCTAGTTTTGACAGAGAAATTAGGATACTGAATTTTATGTGCAATACCTTAATAATGAATTAATATTTTTCCATACATAGTTTACGTGCATGATTCCTAGATATCAATGATATTTCAGACAGATTGTAAATTTTGTAAATGTCCTGATTTGCACAACAATAAATTAATAATGAAACGGTGGGATAAGTCCATTGTGTAATATGTATGCTTCTAAGGTAATTTTTATTGATCAAGTAATCTAAACAAAAAAAATACCGCCTGTAAGGAACAAAAATCTAATTAATTATTTGCGGATTGTCCTGTTAGATGGAAGCATTATTGGGTATGGGGCTAACTTTGGCCACCTTATGCGGCCTTTATTTTTGGAGAGCCGAAAAAGTAGCGATAAAAGAAAAAGCATTGGAAAGTGGTCAAAAAACCTAACTTGTTTTTTTTTACAGAATATATCTTATTCAGTGCATTTTTCAACAAAAAGTAATTCTTGATAAAAAAAATTCCTTGCGTCGATACATTGAAAAATTTCTTCAAAAAAAAGGTGGTCTTATTTTAAGAGTTGCTACAAAATAATTTCAATATTTCAATAAAAGTTGTGATTAAGGTGAACTCAAATATTAAATATCGGTTAATTCGGAGGCACTTTATATTTCAAATTTCTTTGAACATGTGATTTCCTTATCCCCAGTTCCTTACTTCTTTTTCTAAAGGCCTTTTCAGATGCATTCACTTCTATTGTTGAGTACTTTTTTACACTTTGTTACTGCGAATTAAGATTTGGGCTTTTTTTTGTATTAACCTATTAGTGTCATGTTTTTTCTTCCCTGCATATGTCGACCAATTTTTACGGCTTTTGCTGGCCGGGTTGTATTTGTATAGCAGATAGCCTCAATTCTCTCACATCTTTAGTATATGATAAATTTTTCTGAAAGTAATTTATACAGGGTGTATCTTTGATAGGTACAGAAATTTTAACCACGTAATCGGGGACGTTCATAAAACCGAAAAATGAAAAAAAAAATTTTTTTAATCGATGTTTAGAAAATGGGGCAAATCAATCTTTATCCGTGCTCAATGCACGCCGCTGGATCGTCACTAGAAGCGCTGAGAGGGGAGGTCTAACCTCTCCCTAGGAGATGGAGGGGAATAACGTTAGATTAGGAAGGGGAATACCGCGACGTTGCCGCATGTTAGAGTGGAATAAATCTGCTTGCAGAATTAGGTACCTAGGTACCTTTGAAAATTACTGCTGGTAGGTATCCACGTTTTTTTATGATGTCGGTTGCTGTGACGAACTGTTTATTGCTTTCTTCACAGGCGCACACAATAATTTAACAAACACGTCAGTTTTTATCACTTTACTGTTATTTTAAGTCCCTAGGCAGCAGAAATGTATCCGAGCGCCGCTCGGAGAAGTCATTGCTAGAAAACTCATTGCTGATTTCACACTCATAATTTTTTGACAAGTCTTTTGTGGAGTAGGTATCTACCTACCTACCTATTTTACAACTGATTTTCAGGCCGCAATTTTTTTATACTAATAATTAGCCATCTCTTGGGACACCTTGGGATAATAAATTTCTGATCGGCAATCAACTGAATAAAGTATTTGTTTTAAAATACAAATTATCTGTAAAAATTGCAAATTTCCACAACCACCCATAGGGTAGAGCGTAGAGCAGCGGCGCGTTACTTTTTTTTAGCGAGTGTTCGCCTGTAGCCCTATCATCTCGAAAAAAGTGGGGGAAGACTGTAATTTGACGTGAATTTAACGCGCGGCTTCGATTTGTTCATAGTTTTTAATATTTTTCAACCCTTGCCCGATAGTGCGCCACCTTTAAACCCCCTCAGGGTTGTGGTCCTATGTATTATCTACTTTTAAAAAATTATTCGTTTCCGAAAAAAGTGGGGGAAGACTGTCATTTGATGTGAATTTAACGCGCGGCCCCGATTTGTTCATCGTTTTTAATATTTTTCTACCCTTGCCTGATGGTGCGCCACTTTTAAACCCCCTCAGGGTTGTTGTCCTGTCTATTGTCTACTTTTAATAGTATATTACACACCGAGGTGTCTCGAGATAAAGTAAACTTTCCACCCGGGCGGGAGGGCGGGAAGTAAAAGTCAAAAAATTGACACTTTCAAACTTCTAAAAAGTCAGAAATGTCGATATTACATACATGGTTGTAAATAAAAAATTATTCGGTTCCGAAAATAGTTGGGGAAGACTGTCAAATTGGCGTGCTTATCATTTCCGCATTTTTTAACCCTTTGCCGTTTCGGAACTCTCTCAAGTTAATTCCTTACCATTCCTCTTACTTTTCGTAAAAACTTGGTGGCGAAATGTCGCGTAATGTCCCCAAAAACCGAAAAACAGCGACTCCTCCTGGTGAATTTAAGCTTCTGCGTGCCCTTGACTACTGCCCGACATTCCTTCGCCGAGATTCGCCAGGCGCGGGCATATGACGTTGGCGTCGGGCGCTGGCGTCCGACGCCAACTTCACACAAAAACGACGCCGCGCCGAATCGCGCAATAATTACAATTACGAATGAATTCACTGGCACTGATTCACTCGATTTTGCTCCATTTCCACGCCGCCCGGCCCGGCCGACCTACTAAATTACAGCTGGGCGAGGAGCGCAAGCGCGGGGCGCCACTTGACATCGACACTACAGGTGATCCCCACTACTCATAACTAGTGCGCGATACTAGCCAATCGCGGCTCGCGGCCCCTACTTCTCTCGGGGCGGCGCTACTATGTTGCCAAGTGTGCTGAAAATTTACCTGATTTAGTAATTTAATTCCGTATAAATTTAATTGTGTAGTGGATTTTTACATGGATTTACCCGTTTTTGTGCGTAATAATTATACGAGATAGTAGATTAACTTATAATGAAAGAAACCCCGTATAAATCCGCGAAAATCAAAAATCGGATTTAAGGGACTTTAAGTCAGTTTGGGGACATGTCGGCATAAACGGCAACACCGAATAGTGGTATTGAATGGTATGGGGGAAAGCTTGTGCGCCGTCACCGTACCGCCGCGCCGTAGCCGACGCGCTAGTCGAAGATCGTCCGTCCGATTATTATGGGATTTAACAGCTGATTGATATCGATCCGCGTCCGCCTGTAATTTTTGGGAGCGCCAGCTTCAACAAGCAATTTATTATTATACAGAATGCCTTACGTGTGGCTATTCTGTGGTATAACAATTCTGTTCCCAAAACGTGGACGCGTATGCAAACGTCGCGTCTCGCTAACCGATATTGTTCCGTTACTTTGCTTTGTTTTACGAACTGTCGTCGGAACTGAACCTGCTTCTGTACATTTTTCCAGATCCGTTCGCCATTTTTTTGGACCAGCAGTGATGTCCAAACCTGTTGCAATTGCCGCTACGAATTTGCAGTGAAATAACAAGTGATTTTTTCATATTTCCGTTAAGAAATGCAGTGTTAAACTTTCGCGGCCTTCGTATGAAAACAGTGCTAGATAGGTTCCTACTAGGTACCCCAATTACGCGCGAGGATAAAAGAAGCAGCTTCAAGGGTTCGCGAAAATTCGGGTTTTATTAGACGCATACGGTATGGATCTAATTCCACCACAATAATCCACCTAGTCGAGTCCCCGTTGGAATAAATCAGCTGAGGGAAACCGAGACGTCCCTAATATTTGGCATCGCGCCGCTTTAAGTGTGCAGTGAAAAAAAAACAAGTGTTTTGTTCGTATTTCCGTAAAAAGAGACTATGAAGTGTTATACCTTCGCGACCATCGTATAAAAACAGTGCCACTAGTTAGGTAGGTACTTAGTGCTTTATGTGATTTTGTGAAGATTTTTGGATAGTATCTAAACACAAGAAAATAGTAAAAATAATCGATGCATCTCAAAGGTAGGCTTTTTCATGCTATTCGTCGAGCTATTCGCTAAAAGAACCTTTAAGGAGTTGTCCAAAAATTATTTATTTATTTATTTAATCTCCACATACACCAAATGATACATGGTTGCGTCAATATTCTTCAAATACTGCGAAAAAGCCTCGGAAAAAGCGATTCGACTGGCAACCAGTTAGGTACCTAGTGCTTCTTGTGATTTTCGAGAGGATTTTTGGATAACATAAGAAAGGAGTACGACACCCGCAAGGAAAATCATCCAGGCATCCGAAAGGTAGTTTTTTTGCATGCTATTCGCTAAAAGAACCATTAAAGATTTGTTCAAAAACTAGTTGAAAGACTATTCCTGAAATACTGTGAAAGAGCTATACGTCTGGCAACGCTGCACGGCGGAATTGGGGGGGATCCGCCGGAACCGGCCTCAGTTCCAGCTGGTCCCGGCAAGGTCAAGGACCCATGGCCGTAGCGTCGGAAAAAGGGGTTTTAATAGCGTATTAAAAAAAATTATTTCTGACGTTAATATGCATTTTAGAAAAATTTTAATTGCATAGGCGTAACAAGTGCATTTTTCCCGACCTGCCCTTAAAATTTCTGTACTTATCAAAGTTACACCCTGTATACCTACTTCATACAACACCGGTAAAAGAGCTATTTTTTAGAAGTAAATTTTCGATTTATTTTTTCGTCCAAAATTGTCGTATTATTAGGAAAAATAGCGGAATTTTTAATTTTTATACAACCAATACATTATTTCTGCGACGTTGAGCAACAATTTCCTTAAATATAAAATCTTACCATTGCTAAAATCTGGTACTGGTAAAAGCAACATCACGCAACGTCGCAGAAATAATGTATTGGTTCCTAAAATACATATATATATATAAGAAAAGGTGATAATGGGCAAACACTCAAAGTTAACAAAAAGAAAAAACTAGTAACCGCATACACGTGTTTCATGCTATTTGGCAATCATCAGTACGGTGTAACATTAACCAAATCAAAAGATAGGCATGATTTGGGAAGCAACAAATGAAGTCCAGGCAGGAGCCAACAGCACATTTGCAGCTTCAGTCAGCAAATCCCCTATTTTGGGGCTTGTACTAACATCGCCACGGGGGCTGCTAAAGCGACCTGCGTGGAAATCTTCATAACCCAAGATACAATGACAATAAGGATGTAAGATTAGCGAGTGTAAATGTAACAATTACAAGAAAAGGTGATAATGGGCAAACACTCAAAGTTAACAAAAAGAAAAAACTAGTAACCGCATACACGTGTTTCATGCTATTTGGCAATCATCAGTACGGTGTAACATTAACCAAATCAAAAGATAGGCATGAAATAAAATAATAATAATAAAATAGGGGATGTGCTGACTGAAGCTGCAAATGTGCTGTTGGCTCCTGCCTGGACTTCATTTGTTGCTTCCCAAATCATGCCTATCTTTTGATTTGGTTAATGTTACACCGTACTGATGATTGCCAAATAGCATGAAACACGTGTATGCGGTTACTAGTTTTTTCTTTTTGTTAACTTTGAGTGTTTGCCCATTATCACCTTTTCTTGTAATTGTTACATTTACACTCGCTAATCTTACATCCTTATATATATATATATATATATATATATATATGTATATATATGTATATATATGTATATATATGTATATATATGTATATATATATATATATGTATATATATATATATGTATATATATATATATATATGTATATATATATAAGAATTAACTCTGATAAAGGTAATGTTTCAGTTATCATGTTTAAAAATGAATACAGTGAACTTGCAAATAATATGTTACAAAATCCAACTTATTATATCAAATTACCAAGAGATCCAACTAATACCATACAACAAAAAGCTAATAATTTAGTTAGTAATTTAACTAAAACTAAAGAAATAGAAAAAGATGTTGCTAAATCTTTAAAAATATACAATTCTATTGCCCCAAAATTTTATGGATTACCAAAAATCCATAAACCTAACCTAGCTCTTAGACCTATCATTGCTTCAATTGATTCACCAACTAGTAAAATCACTAAGTATTTAACTAACATCCTTAGTACATCTTATGAAGAAAATAATCCTTATTTTATTAAAGATTCTTTTAGTTTTGCAGAAAAATTCAATAATTTCCAACTCCCTGAAAATTATGTCATTATAAGTTTAGATGTTGTTTCTTTATTCACTAATATTCCATTAGAACTTACTTTAAGTTGTATAGAAAGAAAATGGAATAGTATCAAACATCATTGTACTATTAAAAAGGAAAGTCTGTTTATATTTTTGAGATTTGTTTTTAATAACACTTATTTTTCATTAGACAATCAATTTTATAAACAAATTTTTGGTACACCAATGGGATCTAATATTTCACCAATCATTGCTCAATATGTTATGGATGAACTTCTTGAAAATTGTATACCAAAATTATCTTTTGAATTACCATTCTTATTAAAATATGTTGATGATATAATTTGTTCAATACCTAAAGGTAAAGAGCAAGAGATTTTACTACAAGTATTTAACAGTTACAACCAATATATACAATTTACTCTGGAACCTGAAAATCATAATAGTGTACCTTTCTTGGACACTAAAGTGATCAGAAAAGCAGATAATAGAATAATATTGGATTGGTATACTAAACCAACTTGTTCTGGTAGATACACTAATTATTTTTCGTACCACACTGAAAAAACTAAAATAAATTTAGTGCTAAGTATGAAAAATAGAATCTCAAAATTATGTCACCCATCACTTATAAAAAAGAATTTAGTTAAATTAAAAAAACTTTTTATTGATAATTCTTATCCTGAAAAACTTTTAAACAAATTATTGTTTTCAACAAGAACATCTAATAATATATCAGATCAGCAACCTTTAGATCAACAACCTAGTACAATTTCGAGTAATAATATTAATTTAAATCTTAAAATATACAGATCTTTTCCTTATATTAAAGACCTAACACCAAAAATTTCAAATTTATTAAAAAAAGAAACCAATGTCATAATTGCTAATAAAACAATAAAAATTGTAGGAAATCTCTTTACGAATCTTAAGGACAAGGTAAATGCTCAAGATAGGTCTAATGTAGTTTATCAGATTAATTGCACTAATTGTAATAAAACTTACATTGGTCAAACATGCAGAAGCATTAAATCTAGAAATATTTCGCATAAAAGTGATATTCGTCTAAGGCCCGAATCATGTGCTTTATCTCAACATGTTAATTCAACAGGACAT
Organism: Pseudeuparius sepicola; assembly: GCA_963920635.1. Classification (NCBI taxonomy): domain Eukaryota; kingdom Metazoa; phylum Arthropoda; class Insecta; order Coleoptera; family Anthribidae; genus Pseudeuparius; species Pseudeuparius sepicola. The sequence continues at coordinate 91,105,023 of OY987299.1, forward strand.
AAAATGGATTTTGATAATACTAAAGTTTTGGCAACTGAAAGAAATTATTTTAAGCGTTCTTTTCTTGAAATGTGTTACATTAACCAAGTTGAAAATACTCTTAACAAAAAAACAGATATTCAGGACCTTAATATATTTTTTTCAAATTTGAAACAACTCATTTTTCCACATACAGATCGATGATTTTTGGTATCTCTAGGTTACATAAAATTTTTTTGAGAAAAAATATCTCGTTTGTGTTTTACAATTTATTTACTTTATTATGTGTCACATGACGCGCATTTGTATGTCAAAATTTGCGCATTAAATAATTAAGAATAATAAATGATATTTAGTGGCATATCAGGTAAAGGATATCAATTGAAAAAAATGCACTCCAGCCGGGACTTGAACCCAGGATTCCTACTGTGGCCGTAGGCACTTTAACCAACTAAGCTACCGGAGATATGGGTTCCATCGGCTAGGTGTTATTTATTCCAATTGATATATAGTTAGTAGCGGTGAGATGTGGAAGACTTCGGCGTCTTCTACAGCTACTAGAAGGGGTTAGAGGGTGTAGGGAAACCATTCATTATTGTTGGTTATGTAGACTTCCTATTTGTTCTTCCACCCACAATATTCGACATATAGCGACTTAATGCAAGTATCGAACGTGGAAATTCTAACCTACAATGTCAAAGCCAGAATATGAAACACAGAAAGATTTTTAGTACCTGTAATAATTATAAATAATAAATGATGTTTAGTGGCATATTACAGGTACTAAAAATCTTTCTGTAAATAATGGTTGACGTGTCGGAGCGACTTTTTTCCCTTGCCCAAAGAGATTTTATTGAATTTGTTCCAGCCTTCGCGTGCTCACTGTATACCTAGTTCCATTGTCAGTTTTGGGAACGGGGAGATAGCTTCTGTTATTTAGTACATAAAAACGCACGAATTTTTTATGCCCGCGTGATTACCGGGAATAATAAACATTCAGATGAAATAGTCTTTCCAGAAAATATTGTGCCATTAGATAATACCATTGATTAAGGTATCTGAATACCTTATTCACTAATAATACCCTAATCTGTAGTGGACAGTGGTGCGGTGGTGCATAGTTGTGTTGTCTCTTTACCAAGTAATAATTATTAAATTGTAACAATTAAATACGACCACATGATGTTTTGTACTACCACCTAAACTTTTTAATGATTTAGTGTAATCATTACATTATTAAATTATTTATTATTACAAACGTAACTGAAAGTGTCCTCATAACCGCCATTGCTCTTGCAAGTTGCAAAATATAAGTATATTCCACGCAAAATCGTTCAAGATTCTTTTTGCAATTAAGTATTTCGTAATAGAAAATAGTGCGCCCTCTAAGACCAGTGCTAAACTGTACTATAGTGGTGCATAAATTCGCTACTTTTTCCAGCTAGTTGGAAATAAAAATACATTGATACAGGCAACCAAACATACAATTGCGTTTTTTAACCTGATTGTTGTCCTCAAAACTGCCATTGCTCCTGCAATATTAATTTACATTGCATAAGATGCGTAAGTGCAGTTGTTTAAAGAAAAGTATGGTTATGTAATCGAAATTTGGATACTATTATCAGAGAACAATAGATTCCCTGCTCCAAACAAATGAAACTTTTATGGAAAATCGATAAAAATGTTTGTTCTGAATCTCTAATTATGAAAGGAGATGAAGACCTTACAGATTGAAATTTATTTTCTATTTTTGCCTTACGAATCATTGGAGATAATAATTAAATCAAATTTGGTATAAGTACCTATAGGTATTACATAATAATTGTTTTAGATGACACACTATTTTCTTGAACTAAATAATTGCCTATAAAGTAATTACTGAACGCTTTTAGGTGGAATTTTGCAGGGCCAAGGGCACTTTTAAGGACACTGTCAGTTACTTCTGGAGGAGAAAATCTAGTTAAAACATAAAACATTGCACCAAAAAATCCGTGCTTTTTTAAATATTAAATATCAGAAACTGCACAAACATTCGCTGTCAAGGTAATCAGTAGATAGGTACCTACTTCCAGGGCATTATAAAACTACATATCACGCTATATTTTTAATCGAAATACTTTTCACCCACTCACCTTACACCCTATCTAACAAAGATGGTATCTAACAATTAATTCCAGGGGGGGGGGCACAGGGGCGGATGGATTAGAGCTATGTTGGGCCCTAGGCTAAATTTATTTAAGGACCCCTTGACCCGTCGCAATAAAAAAAATTAGGTAAAATTAGGTAAAATTTTAAGTTCGGATAGTTTTTTTATCAACAATTTTATTTATTTTAGAAAAGGACATATTGAAAAAAATATAATAATTTAACATTTAACTTTATGTTCCAAGAACAGAGTAGATACAATATATAATATGTACTTATTATTAATTAAAACCTTTTTTCCTGGCTTTTATACTTGCAAAGCTTGCCATATTTTTTTTGGTTTCTATATTATTAAGACTCAATGTACAGCACGTATGTGGTGATTCAACGTTTTGACCCATAAAATGGCTTTTTTCGATCTGTAGCGAGTAACACGCATAATTTAAAACTTTTGGTCAATGCAAATTTTAACCGGAGTAATTACTCACATTTTGAGACAAAAATTATTTAAAATTATTTATCAGAATGGCCGTTATTAGGCTTTTTGCACAAATACTATAATAACTGCCACTGTGATAAATATTTTTAAATAATTTTTATCTCAAAATGTGAGTAATTATTTAGATTAAAATTTGTATTGACCAAAAGTTTAAAATTATGCGTGTTAACTTGCTACAGATCGAAAAAAGCCCTTTTATGGGTCAAAATGTTGAGTCACCACGCACGTGCTGTACAGGGTGATCCAAACTCGACGCCCCAGGCCTACAGCGGGAACACGAAAACTCAAAATAAAATTTCGAAAAGGGGTTATTAAATGGGACATACTAAGGTCCAATTTTGACCGAAAATTAGCTTTTTTGATGTTTGGGAAAATGGCCGCTGTGACGTAATCGATATTATTTTCCCAGAAACATACCAGTGTTTCTCTATATATTGAAAGTCCTTATCATTCTCAACAACTTTTATAGACAGAAATTTTCTGTATCTTTTGTCGTTCTAAATCTACAGGGTCAAATATGTAAAAAAACATGGAATTTTTTTCTAATCATTTTTCGAAATCTAGAGAGCTATGGAAACAATTGATAGTCAGAAATTATTTAAGAGTGTTAGGGTGCCTTGCGCACCCTTAAATTTATTCAACTGGAATATTTTTAAAAAATTTTTGTGTAACAAACAATAATAACAAACAAGTTAGTAACAAGCACAATTCAGAAATTTAATAAATATTCCAGTTGAATAAATTTAAGGGTGCGCAAGGCACCCTAACATACTCTTAAATAATTTCTGACTATCAATTGTTTCCATAGCTACCTAGATTTCGAAAAATGATTAGAAAAAATTCCATGTTTTTTTTACATATTTAACCCTGTAGATTTGAAAAGACAAAAGATACAGAAAATTTATTTCTATAAAAGTGGATGAGAATGATAAGGACTTTCAATATATAGAGAAAAACTGGTATGTTTCTGGGAAAATAATATCGATGACGTCACAGCGGCCATTTTCCCAAACATCAAAGAAGCTAATTTTCGGTCAAAATTTGACCTTAGTATGTCCCATTTAAGAACCCCTTTTCAAAATTTTATTTTGAGTTTTCGTGTTCCCGCTGTAGGCCTGGGGCGTCGAGTTTGGATCACCCTGTACATAGAGTCTTAAGGATTCAGATTTTTGTTCTCAACAAATACTTCTAAAACAAAGGAAAAAATAATATCGGGATTTATGTATCTATCTAAAGCGAGACCTAAAGAGGAAAAAAATTTGAAACGATAAAAAAAAACACAAAAAAATGCATAGGTATACTTACCTAGAGAACAAAAACCAAAACCAGGAAGCAAGCAAATCCCCTAAGCTTAATTTTTCAAATTTCAGCAGAAAAAGTTCAACCTACCTTCAACTTTTCGATAATTCACACGCATTTTGACATTCAGAATCAATATCAGTGGTAGGTATTAGTATTAATGCCTTTTTTGAAAAAAAAAAAACATTTATTTTTAGAACATCTTGAAAAAACTTCGGCTTGCCTTGAAGCCTTTAATTTTGCAATTTTTCTTTTTTTTTTGCTCCACTTGGAACCGAGCTCGTCTGAGGAACACCATACTCATCGTTTTATTATTTTTAATTCTTTGTTGTTACTGATGTGAGTGGACTAAAAGAGTAGGTACCCAACAGCCTAGACGAAAAAATAAGGAGTGATGTTTTCTTTTTCTGAAATTTGCAATTGCAAAATGCAAAATGTAAAACCTTTTCCAATTCCGAATTCAACGGGTCCCCTAAAGCCTTGGGCCCCTGGCTATAGCCTACTCTGCCTATAGGGTAATCCGCCACTGGGGGGACATAATACAAACACACAATAGATACATTACATTAAAACAAATTTGTGAAAAACACAAAACCCAGCGCCACAATTCCGGAATCGATTTTGCTTAAAAGCAATTAGCAACATTGTTATGTTGGGTGTATGTAGGTACATATTGTGTACACTAAATTCGAAATTCCAACAATTCTCAAATTATCGTAGGAAAACACAGACACACCGCCCTGTATTACCCTAACCCCCCCCCCGGTGCCCTTGATATGAAATGAAGTAACGTATAATCTGATTTGCTCATCAACCAAAAAAATATTGGGCGCCCTTAAAATCCACAAAACTTTTTAGAAGGTGTCCTCAAAACTACCGTTGCTCCTGCAATATTAATTTACATTGCGAAATGCGAAAGTACAGTTTTTTTGATGAGGAGATTGTTTAAGTAAGCTGATATCATCGAAATTTGGATACTATTATAATAGATTCCCTGCTATACACAAGAATTACTTTATGGAAAATCGATAAAAATATTTTTTGTGAATCTCTAATTAATAAAGGAAAGGTAGAGCTTATACAGAGTGAAATTTATTTTCTATTTTTTCCTTATGCAGAAGATACCTCCAATTGCCTCCCATTCAATCTGTTCTGTTTTTAAAGCGAAAAATCTATAGGCACTTTTTGTCTAAACATAATTGCATTTCATTCTAAAAGAAATAAGGTATTTGACCCAAATAACGCCATATTAACGTTCGATTTTGTACAGCTTCTTAAATATTTTTCAAAATTTTATGAATCTTGGTAATAATTATTATCTGTATATAATATGTTAGAACAAAAAACACGGTACACTGTTTTTCCCGATGTTACAAACTAACAAAAAAAAACTGTTTTTGATGTATGCTGCAGTTGGCTCTTTTAAGAACACCCTGTCCCAAATAACGTCAACTGTGATTTTATTTAAAAAAATACATAGTTGTCTATATAAAAATAAAAAAACAATAGTTATTAAACGTAAGTATTTATTAAAATTTAATTAAAACTCACAATCATAACAAACAAATGAAATATTATCTTCTTTGGATAATCTTACACACTCCTCGTGAACGTAACGGTTACAAATAACGCACAGACGCATATCACGGGCCCGATGTTTTTGACAAACAAAGCAATACCAACTCGCTTGATCTGAAGCTTTTTTCTTTTTTTCCGAATTGGTTTTTACAGAAGAAGAAGAAAACAAATCTCTGACAACGACTTGTATTGCTTTGCGCCTTTTCTCGCTGGCGTTATTAGGCGCACTTAACGACGTGGGTATCAACAAATGCAATTTACACAATGATGAAACAACAAAAATCTTGCAACAAAAACTCTACCGCCAGTAACGTTGTTGCCTGTAAAAAATGGCAATGCATGTTGCGACACCTGTTGCATCCAGAAAGAGGCTTTTTATAGCCTATTGCTTTCCTTGGTAGAAACCTACAAAACTATACGGCAAAGTTTTTATATTGCATTAGTGGATTTCTAAAAGATGGCGTCTGGCGTTATTATAGGGACATGGCGTTATTTGGCTAATATACCTTACTCAAACCAAAATATAAAGTTTCATTTTAAAGGATGTACCTACTATAGTATTTCCTTAGTCTATAAACACTCAATTGCACGTCGATACGCCCTTGATATGAAGAAGTAAGGATTTGTATAGGTATAAAAGTATACAACGTGTATGCATATGTTTAACAGGAGCAAGGGCAGTTTTGGGGACACTTGAAAACAGAAAATATGAATTCATATGATTGTTATTTTTCTCAGGTAATGACTCTAGACCAAAATTCAAAATATAGAACTTTTTTGGTGACGATTAATCTACAGATGCACAGTTTTTTACTCTTTCATAAATAGAGAGTTCCGGGTACTTAAAAATAAATAAATTAAGAAATACTTTAGGTATAAGTATTTTGCAACTTAATTCTTGCATATTTGTAACAATCACACAAGTACCATTTTGTAGCTTTTTTCATTAGGAACAAATTGATTTCCAGAAATTTTATAAGAAGTCATCTTCATCTAGATTAGTTGCTTCAGATTTTAATAAGGTTAACAGAAGAAAACATTCGCAGCAGGCGGCGAAAATCATGTTCAATATTGAAATGTGCGTTAATTCACGAATGTCAAAACATTTTTCTAGTAGATAAGTTGGTACGTTATTTTAGAAGGAAATTGTTTTAAAATTTTAGAAAGTTTTTACAAAAAAAATGAAGCCATTATAAGACATGTTGCCTCGGCCTTTCCTCAGTCCAAAAAATGCATATAGGCATATTGCAATGGCAGTTTTGAGAACACCTAAAATATTTTGTCTTCTAAAACGTATTTTGTTTGAATCGGTGGCAATCAGAGAGAGCTTTTGGATAAGAAAAAAATAGAAAATAAATTTCAGTTAAGATGCTAAAGTTGTTGTCTGTCCATGTCCATCCTACATTTTCAGCAGGCTTGCCATTGTCGGCAGTTAAGTATAAATAGATATTTATTGTCGTTTTAAAAAAATCAAAATAAATAACAATTTATTCATTTACATTACAACGGCCATTGCTCGCTCAATTAGCATGAATTTTCTTTACCCGCACGTTGTTTGAAATAAACAATTTTAAGTGACGGATGAGAGGTTGATTCAAGGCATTTTCAGAGAAGCTGTATATTTAATACGACTAAGGTATTTTTGCTGAGCCCTAAACTGTGGGACAGTACCATGGTATGAGAAAATGTATATTCTTAACATTAACTTCACCCAAGGTATTGCATTCCATGAAAAGTTTGGTTATGGTGGTGTTTATTTTTTAACATTCCTGGGTTCCCAAAACTGCCAATCTACCTACCCACACTAAACTAACTATACACTATAGTACATTTGTCAACTAGCAGTTTTGAGAACCGTTTTATGGAAAATTTTTGTATTTTTGATTAGAACCAAAACTTGCAAAAGGCGTTTTAGGCCATACTGAACAAGAATCTGATATTGGTTTCCGCCTAAAAATCGCTAACATGTTGTTTTAAAATGTTTGCTTTAGAAACTCGCATAATAGAGCTTGGGTTTTGTACGAACCAGGTCATTTTTGGTAAAATTTGTGCAGTTTATCCAGCTCTACAATGTAAATGAATAAATTGTTATTTATTTCGATTTTTTCAAAGGACAATAAATATCTATTTATACTTAAAATTAGTTAGTATTTGTGTGCTTCTACAACTCACTAGGCAACTAAAAGTGTCCCCAAAACTGCCCTAGCTCCTGTAAACTTGTAACATTGGCAGGGAATCTTCTATTAGTATCCAATTTTGATTGCATCAGCTCGCTCAATTAGCATGAATTTTCTTTACTCGCACGCTCTTTGAAATAAACAATTTTAAGTGACGTATGATAGGGCGATTCAAGGCATTTTCAGAGAAGCTGTAGAATAGCTATATAAATATATTTAATACGACTAAGGTATTTTTGCTGAGCCCTAAACTGCGGGACAGTACCACGGTATGAGAAACTGTATATTCTTAACATTCACTTCACCCAAGGTAATCTTTTTTTGCATTCCATGAAAAGTTTGGGGTATGGTAGGTGTTTATTGTTTTAACATTCCTGGGTTCCCAAAACTGCCAATCTACCTACCTACCTACACTACACTAACTATATACCTACTATACATTTATCAACTGGCAGTTTCGAGAACCGTTTTATGGAAAATTTTTGTATTTTTGATTCGAACCAGAACTTGCACAAATGCGTTTTAGGCCAAGCCGAACAAGAATCTGATATTAGTTTCTGCCTAAAAAATCGCTAATATGATGCTTTAAAATTTTTGCTCTAGAAACTCGCATAATAGGCCTTGGATTTTGTATGAACCAGGTCATTTTTGGTCAAAATGTGCAGTTTATCCAGCTCTACAATTGAAAAAAAAAACTGATCGAATCGCACAAATAATAAACATTTTACAGACTGGCCCCAAAACAAATGGGCCACAATGTAGATACCCTGATTACGTTTTAAGCTCTCAACAGGTCCCCAAAATCTATGCTCCAGTATACTGGCTTCTAAGAAGCTGATGCAATCAAAATTGGACACTATTAGAAGATTCCAAAAAAGTTCTGTATTTTGAATTTTCGTCTAGAGTCATTACCTGAAAATTATACCCATCATATGAATTAACTTTTCTTTTTTTAACTGGATTTGGCGTGCGAAGGCAACTAAAAGTGTCCCCAAAACTGCCCTAGCTCCTGTAAACTTGTCCCAATGTTACAAGTTTACAGGAGCTAGGGCAGTTTTGGGGACACTTTTATTTATTGTTTTCAGGTAATGACTCTAGACTAAAATTCCAAATACAGAACTTTTTTGGTGACAATTAATATACAGATACACCGTTTTTTTACGCTTTCATAAATAGAGTTCCGGATACCTAAAAATAAATAAATTAATACATACTTTGAAGTATAAGTATTTTGCAACTTAATTCTTGCATATTTGTAGGCGGCGAAAACCATATTTCGATTCTCTTGGGACATACAGCTTTTCCTCAGCTTCTAAGCAGCAGCTGCAATGCAATCAAAATTGGACACTATTGCCAATACGACAGCATTATCCATTTCTTCCTTAAAAAAAAATAAAATTACCACAGAATAAATAGCGCTTTTCTGTAGGCTATATATTCTGTGCTAATACCACAGAATAAATAGCGCTACGCGCTATGCTATACAGGGTGGCCCACTACGAACTGCATCGATCTATATATGGAAAACTAAAAGTAGGAAAATTCTGAAAATTTGGCACCTCACCAATGCCGATAGGCGCTGCTCAACTAAAATATTTTGGTGAATCTAGCACTTCCGGTTATACCGGAAGTCGATATCAACTTTCTTATCTCAAATGTAACACCCTGTATATTATTGCATTTTTGGATTCTAGGCATCATTTTGGAACAAAAACATGCAACATGTCCTATGTCTAAATCCAACCGTTTTTGAGATATTTGCATTTTTCCGAAAAAAATTACAGGTGCAGACCAAAAGTCAATTAGCAATTTATACGAGGAAACCGCGAAATTTCAAAACGAATTTTTGGCATCGTGTAACAGAAGCCCTGACCTAGTGATCTCTTCTGAGAAATAAATCCGTTCTTATACAGGGTGTTCACAAAATATGAATAAAATTACATTCAAAATGTGCTTAAATCTCGAAATTTTTAAATAGAAACCCCCATTTTTTTTTAATGGAATCTTATTCACCACTAAAAATGATGACAACTTTGTGAAGGTTTCCTATATCTAAATGCAGTAATTTTCGATTAATTCGATAACCCACTTTTCGCCCATAAAATGCGGGGTTTGCTTAACGCTTGGAAAATCATATTAGCCCTGGACGTTGAAAAGACAATCGCGGCTGAGGAAATGTCACTTGGTTTATAAATTATTGTCAACAATAATGCCGGCGTGCTTAAATTACACAAACGAAGATTATTTAAATTTGTTTATTATCTACGGAGAATACATGGTTATTACGCAGCACCACATCAATCGGCTCGCATCGGAAAAACCGAAATTTCTGCGTCCTGCATGAACCTTGGTGGCGGTGGGCCCCTAGCAGCTCTGGGCCCGTGTTCACCGCGTTCACTCTGAACACCCTGTAGTTACGCCACTGGTTGGTACATAAAAATGTTGCTTTTCTACCTTAAACAAATTCAACTGATTTTTACATTATGTTTCATAAGATATCACCAGAAAACGAATACTACCACTATTGCCAGACACTTTCAGTTGGTTCTAACTCCCGCCAGACGCTTTAAGGCTCGTTAAAAAATTCACAGACCTCGCATCTTGCGCAAGAAGTATCTTAAGGTGGGGTTGCCGACAGAGAAAGTGAGGTTAGATTTCTTGTATAAAATTTAGTACAAACACCTCTGTCTTCATTTTAATCATAGCACTGTTTTGTTCTATAGGTTATGAAAACCTTGAGAAAAATAATAATTCCAGTGCATATGCTTTTAAGATCTTATGATTAAAATGAAGACATAAATGTTTGTACTAAATTTTTGCCAGGTAAAATGTTATTAGATTTTATGCTATACAACTTAAAAAAATACGAAATCTAACTTCACTTACTCTGTTGGCAACCCCCCTTAAGGGTATTGAAAATACCAGATACAGAGATACAAATAATTTTATTTTACATTGATTTTCAATTTTCAATTTATTTCAATCGATGCAGTTTACAGTTTTTCAGTAAATACATGTTTATATCATTCAGCAATACTTAAAAAATATATATTTAGAATATAATATATGATCAACAAGGAGAGTGGGTAGCCCACCTAAACACTTCTTGAGTGTTTGTAATGTGTATGCCTCCCCGCTCCATGCCGATCAATGACGAGAATATACCTACTCGTATAATATGGATGATTCACGTAAGTGATTCATTAGAAATTTACGGGGAAGGAGTGCGAATTTTGATTTGAAATTTTGGTTACTTATATTACAGGTTGTAAACTTTCTTTCTAAAATATTTTCAACTTTCGCAGAAAAAATACGTATTTTTCGCAATAACGAAGCAACCGCTTCATTTAGCCATATAGTGTGTCATATCTTTTTGAACTGATTGAACACAAGCACTTCAATGGTGCAATAAAAAAATATGGGTTCTATTTGAAAAAAAAAAATGAAATTTTTCAATTTTTCGATATTGATATTGGGAATTTTTAAAAACATGTTTTAATAAAAGTGTTAGGGGTAATTATTTCCCGTTTAGTAATAATAATACATAATAACAATAATAATTTCCCCTAACACTTTTATTAAAACATGTTTTTGATATGAGGAATATTTTAAGAAATATAAGGAATATTCCACAATTTGTATCCACACTGTATTATAATTTAAAAAGTAATTTTACAAAGTAGTTTTAAAAAGTAATTTTGCAAAGTAATTTTACAAAGTAATTTCGCAAAATCGGTGTATTATTATTAAGGAAAATTACAAATAACTTGTAAATATTAATTACAACACATAACTAATTTTACAGATTCTTTGTAAATTAATTTTACAAAATAAATGTAATTTAATTGATCCTCGCATTACTTTTGGGAATTTACTATTGGTCGCACTAAAAGCAGTAAAATTATTGTAAAATCGCAAAATCCTTTTTTTAGTGTACGCTTAAGGTAACTTTAGTTTTGAATTTATTGAACACCCCGTATGAATTTCTGAAATTTGACCCCGTTTTTAAAAATTTCAAAACAAGAAATTTTTTGCAAAGAATGACTTATTGTCGAAAAATTAAAAACAAACATTTTTATGATCCGTGAGATTTGGTTTTGTTATGTATTAATGTATAGGTAGATAACATTTTGACCAAACAAAAATCGTCAGAAATATGAATGAAAAGTATGAAAGAACTTTTCATTCATGGGCTTTTTGACACTACTTTTTATAAGTAAATCATGTTGTTGTGTGTTGAAACTTTTCTAGCAGAGTGACGCCATTCCCCCAAAATGCTGATTGTTCAATTTTAGCGTTGTTGCCGTTGTTGTCAACGCAGGACGCTAGTATTTTTGATCCTAAGGTTTTTGAGTTTTTGAGAGAAATCGGGTGATACTCTCAAATGTGGCGGGATATTTAAATATTGTTACAACTTTTTTTTCCCATAAAAAATGGGAAAATGGGGCTCTACTACATGAAATTACTGAATATGTTCTCCCTTTATAATAATACAATACCAATTATCTAAACTTCAACCTGGTGAAAAAAGCCCATTTTGTCTTTTCTCCTATAATAATAAAATATCAATAATTTTTTTAATATACAACGACTAAAAGCACAAAATAATTTTTCCTAGCCACATAAAGATTCGAAAACGTGGGGCGCATGCAATAGATAATAGTAAGGAAACGAGTGTATGGAGGAGTAGCTGTCGTTGACAAAACATTTGCAGTGCAATACAATAAAATTGTTATTGACTTAAGTGCATGGATCAATAATAATTATCTGTTGCATGCGCCCCACGTTTTTCGAACCTTTATGGGGATAGGAAAAATTATTTTATACTTTTCATTCAATTTTTTATATTATTTTATTATATACTTTCGGTCCTTTATAAAAACGTGGTATATTAATTTGTTATTTAAATTTCATTATTTTTTGCATTATAGCCTTGTGTTTGAAATTATGCAATAAATTTTAAACAATAATAAATATTTGTATCAATCTGTTTAATTCGTATTCTCCTGAAAAATAAAATAAAGGAGGAATCAAAATTAATATCATAAATAAGTTTTTTATTTCAATATCAAAACAAATTAATTCCAGATCCTTCTTAGTTACCAACTTATGGTGCTGGAGGTTCTTGGTTCTAGTTGTCGCATTCTTGCAAACTGTTAAATAACTCGCTTTCTTGTCTGTCTGTTTGTTTGTTTGTCATCCTTTCTTCTTAACGCGTTTTTAACATGTTATTTTTATCTATTCGATAGATAGATAGATAGATAATGGCCTTTTATTAAAGAAAAAAAAAACGTTTAAAATTTAAGTTATGATCTGAAGGCGAGGTTCAGTTAGGCCTTGCAGATAGCAAAACTTACCTTTCTTCCACCTCACCAAATTACGGCGTGTTCTTATCTGTTCATAAATGTCCACTAGTCAAATATCTTTATTTAATATGCATAATTTTTTTATAATAACAAATAAGATAATAATAACATGTATATAGCGAGTTAATATTGGATTGTCATCCAGTTCTGAGTTATGTTTAAAGATTCAAGTCTCTAGCTCATCGAGAAGTCAGTTTAAAATTGATTGCAAATAACAGACAAACAGGAGGACAAAAAACTGAATTGTTCGAGATGTTAGAAAGAGGAGAAACGTGAAAGTCACAAGAAAAGAAAAAAGTTGTGCCTTTGAACAAATAAAAATAGAAAGTTTTGAATAGAAAAACGGTTGTATCTAGAAACTTTATTTTTGGGACACATTATCAGTAAATTGGAAGACCCTTTACGGTAAAATTACTTTTTGCGCCCTATGCATCCTATCCGGTTTTTTACAGAACTTTTCTGTAAGTTATACTTTATTTAAAAAGCAAAAAATGGGTATTTTGTAGCCCAATTAATTTAGAAACTTTTTTACTCTTGCCATTTTTTCATTAAGAGAAAAAATTAAACTAAAAAAAAATTAAATTACTTTTTGTTCGGTACTTAAATGACAGTTATTAACACTCACGACTCACGATTACATAAAAACATAGTAGGCCTGTATTATTTATGTCACTTTCGTATTGTACTGTTTACGCGGTAGGGAATAATTTTTTGCAACGAAGACAAAATAATAGTAGGTAATTGCCCCCCTCCCACACATAAGCATTCAGTTGCTTCTGGTGTACCTACTCCTCGTTTGGAGTATTGTGAGAGTGAGAATTATTATTATTATCAAAAAAGTAAGTTAGGTAAAAAAGTTTCTAAGAATACTCATATTTTTAAATAACATAACTTGCAATAAATTTCTGTAAGTAAGAAAATACGAACATGTGTTTCGGGTTTATACACTTAGGATGAATAGAGTGCAAAAAGTAATTTTTCCGTGTCTTCTAATTAGCTAGTAGGTAACGTGTCCCAAAATTCAAATTTCTGGATTCAATCCTTTTTGAGAAAAAAAAAGCAAAACTAAAATTGTTCGTAAATAACTTTGCAGGGGAGGCTTAATCGAAAAATTTTACATGAAAGACTCCCTTAAAACCACATGTAGAACACTTACTACAAAATATTTGCACGTCTTTACGGAACATTCTGTATATATCTACTAACTACATATTTTTTTATGCCCGATCGGTCATAGGTCGCTAATTCACACTTTTTGGTCGTTAAATGTTAAATACAGCATTATTATTTATGATGCACAAGGGCGCTTAAACAGTAGATATATTATGTAGAGTAGCAAGGGACTAAACTGTCATATTTAATATCTTGCTTATGCTCGGGTTTTTAGAGGTGCCGTTTAACCAAAGCGTGGCCTGGCCACGCTTTGGTTAAACGCTTTTGTTAAACAAAACACCCCGTATATTTTGAAATCGGCTAATTTTTCTGTTTCTAACGATATAGGTATGCATGTTGTATATTTGGACCAACCGTTTTAATTCTAAGTTAGGTTGATGTCTTGAATTGGTATAACTATATATTATTTTAAAGTCTGCATACGAATTTAGGCGGCTATTACAATATAATAATCATAATATCCTGACAATATTTTATATTCAAAAACTTTATTAACAACAATCATTTATAATACTTTTAATTATTGCGATTTAGATGTTCAAGGTGGCCACCATTTTTTTCAACATAAAGTCGGTAGGTATATCAATTTCAATTTATTCATTGCTCCTCGAAACAAGTATTAATTATTATTATTTAATAAGTTAATATAATGCCTATTCAATGTTCAATGGCAGCTAAATCTAAATAATTGTCTACGTATATTTTGTTTTTTAGAAAACCCCATAAGAAGGGGACTGTTAGCTGGTCACTGAATGTTTCCAAATTTGCCTATCCACACTGCGGAAATTCATTGCGGATAGTGTTCTTCTTACCATCATGATATTGTGAGGCGGGGTCCTACATCTTGCTGCCATACGACATCTTGAGTATTAAGATCTTCAAAACGAAGTTGGTTGATTACGGTAGGTATACTATATTATGATGAAACCTTGTTGAGAAAATGGGACCAATTATTTGATTGTTGTAAATGCCACACCAGACGTGAAAAGACTGTCTTCCAGAAAATCTAACGGGGCGAATGTCTCTTGGATTCTCAAATGCCCATAGTGGTGGAAATATTTTCTGTTTGGTATCTCTATGCAGTACAAAATGAAGATTCATCGGTCGGTAATATTTTGTCAAAATAATTGGGATCAGCAGCCAAGTTTTCTAACATCTGCGTAGAAAACAATCATCTCGCGCCTTTCTGAGCTTCATATAGACACTGAACATTTTGAATTTTGTAAGCATGATATTTCCAGCTTATATTTAAATGTTCGTTTCTTTCTGTAGAAAGTATTTATTTGCCAAAGCTACATTTTCATAAATATTTTTAAATGTTTTTAAAGATTGTAAAATTCGTTCGGGGTATTTCCTGGCGCATTCGCGCCCGTATATTATAATTTACTTTTACATATATTTCACGCTTTTAAATAGAAGGAGGTGACTCTGGAGGGAAAGGGGTCGGCTTTACAAAAATGAAATATGACTCATAACGTGTGCCTCTCCAGACCAAAACCGACCGACGCAAGCAAATTTTTAAAAACCGCGCATGCGTTTGATTCCAAAGGGTGGACAGTTTTTAGTGGGACAAACTGCAGGTTCAGACGAATATCTCCAAAAGTAAAAATGTTATGGATTTGTATAGAGAATTGTAAAAGTAGACCCCCGACACCCTGTATTACGCGTTGTACATAAGGAGCGTTGTGCTTGACACAACCATTAAACTAACTCGGACACCTTTTTTCCCTTTGGTTTTCCTGTTACTGCGGCGTCATAACACAATTTTGTGATTTTTTTAATCACCTACTTGAACATAAGTAGTTCAGACAGATTAAAAGTAGTTTCATACTTCTTAATAGTGTAACCTTGGTACTTTTTTTTATTTATTATTCTACAGAATTTAGATGTTGTAAAGTTTTGGTAATAACGTAATAACTGAAAAAATGGTAGTTTGAAGACAACTAGTTTTTCTGCCCAGCTCTGTACTTTAATTATTTTTTATTTAATAATTACTTACCTGTATTACAAATAAAATAATTATTTGATCCCATATTACCAAAGTCTAGAGCTGATATTACCTAATATTTATACCTAATCAATTATTATTATCTAACATGAGGAAATTACCCCATTTTTCTGAATTTCGTATTCAGATTAGGTTTCTGAGCGGACTAGAATAACTAACCCATTTTAATTATACAAAGAGTGAAAATTTGCTTTTTGTCCGTGTATCATACATTTTTTTTGTTCCGATGTGCCTAAATATATTATTTAGAAATGTAGTAAATTTGATACTGTTTTATTTCCATTTTTAGAATACAATTCAATTTCAATTCAATGCAGCTGTGGATCAGAAAAATATCAAACTGTCAATGTGCTTGGGTCACAACACATGAAATGTCCCTCTTTCAGATCATAATAGGTTTCGTTCGACAAACGTCAATATTAAGACACATTCGCACAAAAAAAATAAAATTAAGTTAAACAATTAGTTTAGAGCTGCTAATTTGTTAATATTGAGAATTTAGCACTTGAGCCATAATAGGCACTATAGCGGCAACAGCGAGGAAGAAATAGTTGCTCACTCACAAGTAACCTCCTATAACGTAACGGTCGCCTATTAACCTATGTGACGCCTATGGCATATATTTCGCCAAGCAAAACTTACTTATATAAATTATCATATTCTGTCGCCTCACGTGGACATAACATTTAAAACATGAGCCGGATTTGTAATAAGGATTCTGGTCGGAATTATAGACTTTCGTCACACTACAAATAAACCTCCTGGAATAAGACTCAATATACCTAGGTAGAACAAACATTAGTGCTTGATATGAAATCCAGCAATCGATATTTAAAAACTGTACCTAATTAGCTCTGTGAAATCAGTGGCGGATTTTCCAATGGGCGCAATGCATAGGCGGTTCTAGACCTTTTGTTTTGGGGGGGGGGGGCTCAAGCCCCTGGGCCCTGTTATATACTGGGTGAGTTTCTTTCGATGACCACTATGGGGATCTCGGAAACTAGCAGAGCTAGAACAAAGGTTAAATGGGGAAAGAATTGCAGTTTTGAATGCTCAATCTAATGCCCCTTTTGGGTTTTTAAAAAGTTCATGGCTCACTAGATATTTTGAAAAGAGTGATTTTTTGCTATTTCATCAGATCTCTGTAGCTCCGTTATTTCTGATTATACAGAAAAACTGTAGAAACAAAAATTGTAGATAATTTTGGGCTTAATAAGGTAATCTTATCTAATTTTTTATGTTGTTTATGATTTTTGAGATATGACATAAACTGTTTTTTTAAATGTAAATCATAGTTGGCAGTGGCCTTATCAAATCGGTCATTTCTTGAGCTTACCAAATGTATAATACTCGGCATAGTTATTATAAAAAATTAAACAGGTATGGCTAATTTTCTGATTTTTTTCAATTTTCACAGAGTCAGCCATGGAATATTATCATAATTACGTTCTATTTTATAACAATAAGACGTACTTCAAACTTTCAAATATTTTTTGGTAACAAAATGTAACAAAATATTTTTTATAATAACTAAGCTAAGTATTTTATCTTTGGAAAGCTCAAAAAATGGCCGATTTAATAAGGCCACAGCCAACTATGATCTACATTAAAAAAACACAAGTTTATGTCATATCTCAAAATTCACAAACAACATAAAAAATAGGGTAGTTTCCTCCAATCAAATTTTCAAATAAATTGCACAGAACTTGATTCATCAAGTCCTAAGATAGCTTTAACCATTTTTTATTTCCCGAATAAGTATCCACGAAGTTAGAATTTTCAAAATAAAATTTGAATTTATTTGAATTTGCGTTCGGGACCCGACCGCGTGTTGACGTCATAATAACGAGCCGAACATTTTCATTCGTTTTTTTATCATGTGGTACGGACTTGGACTGGAGACCTAATCTTATTATTTTGCGATTTGGTATGTCACTAGTCAAATAATATCAGCTGGAGTTTTGTTTACATTTCAAAATTTGTAATTTTATCAAAGTTATTGAGAGGTTCCAACGACTTTGAATTTTATATTTTATAATAAAACCATTGTTTATCGCGTCGTCATATAGTAAAGGATTAAATGAGGTATTAATTCATTTTTATACCTGACCTAAGTGTTCACAAATCAACGATTAAAATAAGGTAAGCAAGTAGGCAATGTAAATTTTTATCTTTGCTCCTTTCTTATAATATAATTAAAAATTGTACTTGTGTTTCAAATTGAGAGAGATAGTGTAATAAAATCTAATTAATTACAAATGCAAATATTAACTTATGTACATGGTACAATCCTAAACCCTATAGTCTCAATTACAAAGAAAAATGAATAGGTACCATAAAATTGCTATTGGTAGTAGGTAGTTCAATCCCCAGATAAAAGTGTTTGAGAGCAAAGTATAATTTAGTAAGCACTCTTTCTCAATTTGATTGTATAGGTACCTAAAGAATATAATTAAATAGGTAATCATTTAAATTCCAAGAAATACCTACCTACCTGATGCATTTATATAGGTATGAGAGTAGATAGAGTGTTTAATTTGCTTTCTGTTTCAGTGCGAAGAAGTGGACAAAGAGTAAAGTATAATGGCTCCTCCTGTAGTAAATGTGGGTTTTGTTAAAGCAAGTTCAGACAATCTTCCGGAAATTGACATATTTATGCTCTCACAATTTTTAAAGCGAGATGATAGATTTAATGTTGCCGAAGTTCGGGGAGTTAAAGCCTCTCAGGCTTCAAGAGATTGTTATGGAGACAGCACAATTGGCTATGTTGAACTGAACAGGGAAAATTTACGTTGTATAGTTCGTGCAAAAATTTGCCCAGAACATAAAATAAAAACAAAAATTACACAGTCGAATTAGTGGTTAACGAAGAAGAAGAAAATATAGAAGATGTAAAATGTTATGATTGTGCAGCATCTGAAGGAGGCTGCAAACATGCTTTGGCATTTCTTGGGTGGTGCTATAGAAGAAGTATGGAGCCATCTCCTACAGAAGTTGAATGCTATTGGAGTAAGCCACGTTTACACAACATAACTAACACCAAGAAATTTATCAAAGTTAAGGATTTCCAGGCACGAGTTTCCACTAGTCAAACCCCAGCAGATTTACCAAGTAGTACACATTGTTTTAATAAAATAGTAAATATGGGTATCCAGAAAAACATAAGTAGCCATATAACTACCTATAAGTCAGAAATTAGTCAAGAAGATACAATATTTTTTCGATTCATAATTTACTATATCAATTTAAAAAAAAAACTGTCAAAGAAAGCGCCGATGAATTTATAATGAAATCAGTTTTTACGGAGAATGTTTGTGCTTTTTTGGAAGAAAATACAAGAAATCAACATGATTCACCATTGTGGCATGAGCTTCGATATGAACGAATCACAGCATCCAAGTTACATGAGATCAGTAGATGCAAAACATCAGCTGGTAGTTTCGTTGAAGCAATCATTGGTGCACGAAAAGTGCCGAATACCGAAGCAATGGAGAGAGGAAGAAAACTGGAAGAAGAAGTTTTGAAGGAAGTCCAAGCAAAGTTAGGATTGAGAATTAGGCCATGTGGGTCCAGACCATATTTGAAAAATCCAATTTTTAGTGCTTCTCCGGATGGAATTTGTGACAATCCCGATGTTATAGTAGAAGTAAAGTGCCCTATAAGTGAAAAAACTTTTAAAAATTATATTAAAGATGGTATTATTACCAAGAAATATCAAGCTCAAATGCTTCTTCAAATGTTGGTCTGTGGGAAAAAAAGGGGAATTTTTTGTGTTGCGAAACCAAACTTCGAAGTTCATAAAGACTTTGAAAATATTTATATTGATTATGATGAAGAAATTCTTGAATATTTAATGGATTGTGCTGGAACATTTTGGAAGCAACATATTTTTCCTAAAGTTTTTGAATGTTTATAATTCGTTATCTTAAAACAAGGGATTCTCTGTTCTAAGTTCGTTATACAATACCTAAATAAAAAAGAAGTGTGCACTGTGTGCGCATATTTGAAGTGGAACTTCTAACATTCAGCTTTAAAATATTTTGATAAGGATTGAAATTAAGTGTTTATTGAATGACATACTATAATACTGTTTGATATGCATATTATTTTTAATTTATTTCTGTAATCTGTAGGTCTCTATCGTTACAGCTTTGCGTCTCGCTAACTCGCGTGTCATAGCCTTATATCGTTCCATCCTAACTGTCTGAAAACATTTTTACAACTAAACAGCTGGAATCTGGAATGTTGAATATGCCTCGCGTTTATTATCTATCTCTTTTGTTGCCGCTTCACTATAACATGCTACCTCGCGCGGTGCCGCTTCCCTCGCCGCTTGCCGCTAGCCTCGCCGCTCCACTATATGTTTGTGGGTTGTATTATAAAATGAACTCATTTTTTTCTAATCACCGGGGCTTGTAAATTTATTAAAGCACATACTACTCTTATTATTTTATTAGTATCGGCAATAAGGTTGTGGTTGATAGCAGCATGAGGTTTTAAGAAAGCGAACTCCCTTATTCTTCTAATGACACGTTCGACATGAATCCGTAGGCTAGCGATCCTCTTACTTTCAAGCACTTCTGATTTTGTTGGTTTTTCCAACTACTGACACTTGGTGGTTTTACTAAACGGCAATTTGTTTTTTCTAATAGTTTGGATATTCCCTTAAACCCCCTGTCTGCCGTTACCAGAGTGTTAGGAGGAAGTTTCTGAAGATAATCGGAATTTTCTACAATGTAATAATCTGATATACGCCCTCCGTATCCATTTGACACATAATTAATGAATCCATCTGGGGTACATGAAATTAAGTATTTTAACGTATTACATTTTTTATATTCCGACCATGATAATGCTTGGTTTATTGGATTTGATGGTTTTTCTATTTGTATTTCCAAACAATCTATTATTGACTGTACATTACCATATCTTACTCGACATGCAATTGGCAAATGTTTTTTAATTAAGTCTGCTTCGGGCCAAAATACAAATGCTTCGAAAAAGTGTGCCAATATATCCAAAGTTTTTTTAAAAATTTTTGTTGCCCGTGCAATAGAAATTGAAAATTGGTCAGCTAATCTGGCAAACGAATCATTCAGTTTTATTTTCATCAGCACTAGATATATATCTTTGTCACATAAATTTCCCATTTCACATAACTGAGGAATAAGTATGTCCAGCCATGCTTTTGGTACTCCAATATATCGTTTGGAATATCTTTTTATCAATGACGTTATGTCATTTTCACTAATGTTATTTCTTTTTTTGCTGTTGTTTGCCCGCTACTACTCGGAGGACTGCTACTTGGCATAAAATCACTAGTTGTTGCGATCACTTTTTTTTTGTCTCTTTACTGGTGATGATAATGGAGATGGAGATTCAACTTCTTTCATTTTTCTCTTTCTCAACATTGCCGTTTGTGTTTCTTTATTTCTTGTATTTGACATATTATGATAACATGATATGCCGATGCTTTTGGTTGACAACTTTTCAGTTTGAGTCTCTTTTGTGCGACTTGGAACGATGGTTTGAGTGGATGTTGAAATTTTTACATTATCTTCAAATACAGTACCAGATGAAGACGGTATACATTCCACAAATTGTTCTATATTTGTCCATTGAAATTTGTGAGGAACAATGTGTGGCTTCATTTTGATATTAACGGCTCCTTTCATTATTTGAAATTTGTATTCAATGTAGTTTTCCATACCTTGATCTATCTGTAAAAAAATTAAGTGCTTAAAAATGTCCTCATAAAGTATTTTTTGCTATGACTTACATCAAAATGATCTTCGCAACAGAAATATGCAGTTCTTGTTTCAGGAGCTTTACGCCAAACTGCTTCAAACCATTGTCTTTTTTGTCCCCTGCAAAAGGCACTCTTACGAATATTTTATTACTATTTGTAGAGGTGTTGGCACAATACTCTACAAAGCACTTTTTAGACATAATGCACCAGAAGCTAGAAAGCTAGGTTATGTTTCGATACCCACAAAACATCAAGATTAGGTTAGGACGGCACCGTTTGTTGCATCGTTGCCAGATCCCCTTTCGGACTTGTATTCAGAAGTAAATCCTGTACTCCAAAGACCGACTATTCTTCAACAAACATTGAGAAAGTATATTATATCTTTACGGAATATAGTGTTTTTTTTTATAAAGTTAACTGCTGTTATTATTTATTGCAATTAATAGGTTTGTTCTAGGAAGCAATCTCAAACTAGTCCGAACCAATGACCAGAGTTAAAAACAGTCAGAGAATTTGAACTGTATAATCAACTTTATGTTGACAATTTGAGTTTCCATACTAGAACACAGCTATTCTAATAACAAAATATTCGACCAGCAAGGAAAAATCACACGAGTTGGCAACGTACAATAAACGAATAAAACTTCAAGGCTTCGCGGTCCTATTCACATAGCTCAAAATTATTATGACGTCAAAATTAAGAAAACCGTTAAAAACGGAAATAATTTTAAACTCAATTTTCTCCCAAAGGAGGTAAAATTTTTAGTTTAGAATTTTACTAGTGTAGTCTGCATCAATACAGGCTTTCAACAAAATAAAATTTGAAAAACGGTTAAATACCCTATTCGATAAGATTATCTTATTAAGCCCAAAATTATCTACAATTCTTGCCTCTACAGTTTTTCTGTATAATCAGAAATAACGGAGCTACAGAGATCTGATGAAATAGCAAAAACACTCTACAAAATATGAACTTTTTTAAAAATCCAAAAGGGGCATCAGGTTGAGTATACAAAACTGCTATTCTTTCCCCCTTTAACCTTTGTTCTAGCTCTGCTAGTTTCCGAGATCCCCATAGTGGTCATAGAAAAAAACTCACCCTGTATATAGCTAAGGTGGCCATATTTGTGATTAATATTATACAAAAGAAATTTTGTTAACAAGTAACATAATTGTTTCACATAACAAAATATTTAAAATAATAATCGTTCTTAGTTGTCAGGGGGCTATTTCAAGATTTGGGGGGGCTTAGCCCCCCCAAGCCCCCACCTAGAACTAGAACCGCCTATGCTCTGATTCCCTGCACAGTGGCGGATTTAGACTTTTTGGGGCCCTGGGCGTTATTTTTTATGAGGGGCCCTATATAGTCATGTGGCACACGTAAAAAATTTTCGACGAGGGGGTAGAGTAAACCATCAATTCTATTTTACACTATTTTAACAAAGTTTAAAATAACAACAAAAATAAAGTTTTCTTTTAAACTTAAAATAGAAACGTAAACCAATTATACAGTGTCTGTATAGTGCAAACTTTATGGGAGGCACTATACAACATTATAAATATGCTCTACATGGGTGCCTATAATTTTTATATTATATTTATATATTATTTTTATAATATATTTTTATATATATTAAAAATTCTTGAAAATGGTAGTTATAATTGTTACTCAAATTATTAGGTATACCCCGATTACTGTAAGAAGTGCCGATTTTGTCAGATGACATTCTCCTCAAAATTCCTAGGAATTTTCTGTTAACCATGGGTATAACATTGGTATATGTGTCTCAACTAGTTAATGACGTCACTCATTGATTTATGATGTGAAAAGAAGAACATAATAAAATAAAAACCCTATTGCCAATCACGATTATACCGCTACAAATGAAAATAACTATGACTACAACTTATTTTAATATTAATTTCAAACATGATGGAAACACCTTCATTTTGGTATTTTGGTATAATCAGCTACTTGCGACAGCGTCTATGGTGCGTACTCGGGCAAATTTTATTTCGGTGTTGTGAAAGTGACAGTGAAGGTTTTCCGGATTGTTCTAAAGGGTTCAAACTTTGGGCAGTGAAAATATTCGCGGGTTTTGAACGTTTCGTTGAGTTTTACCGTTATCTGTGTTGTTCTTGTTCGTGTTATTCGTAGTAATTCATTGTGCAAATGGGCTCGTTACTGACCTGCACTTATGACCCGGTTGCATTTTTTGCTGCATTGATGCCAACTTAGCATGCCGAAATTACCAATTAACAGTAGTAGAGATACTAAGAGAGCACCAGACCAGACTTGTCGAAACCTGTCTGGTCTGGTACTCTCCTAGGTTTTGCCCGTCTCCCCACTCTCTCCCCACTCCTATTGAAACAGCTATATAGGAGAGGTTCAACTAAGATCTCATCAGACACGCAGATCATTTACAACATGTCCTTCTTAAATAGTTTAAACAATTTGCTGGTGAAAAATCTGGTGAATGTTCGAGATTTGGAAGTAAATAAAAAATTTGAGATCCAGTGTTTTAAGAGAATAAATACCAAGTTTGGGGAAAAGGTAGTGGTGGAATTTGCCGACTTCAAGACCATCCTGCCTCAGCGTTTTACGGAGCAATTAACTCAAGAGCGAATTGACGAATTGAATGGTGACAAAAGGTATTTTTTAACAAGCTTGGGGCCCGTCGGCAAGACTACAAATATTATATTTTCTGAAGCATGAGCGAGAGACTGCGGCGATATATGGAGGCACTCGAAGAGCTGAGACGCTTGATTATTATGTATGAACTAACTAAAAAGTTTAGAAATGTAAAGTTGTGAAAATAAAAAATATTATTTGTTTGTGTGTTTTTTACTACAAATCCCAATATTGTCTGGGCACAGATATTCTGATTTTAAACAAATCATAAAAAAAATGCCTAGCGAATTTCCCAAGGACAGTGAGAAAATATTCTACATAATATCCAATTAGACAATTGCTCTAAGAATATGCAAAAAAAAAGTAAAACATTTTTTGAAAAAGTAATTTTTATTTTTTTATTTAAAAAAATATTGCCAATTGCCAATTGCTTTAATTGCCACTTAGCCACTTAGCCACTTGGCCACTTGGCCACTTGGCCCCCTTGGCCCCCCCTCCCCCCATTAGTTTTGTTTTCAGTGCTCTGAAATACCCGGGGATTGAACCCGAGACACCTAGCTGGTAGCAAAAGACGCTTGTCTCTTAACCACGGCTGTATTTCCAAAGGGGTTTCTTGAAAATTTCTACCCTTTCTTATTCAGGTAGCGCGTTGAAGTCGCCTGCTTGGGGTATGCAACGTGGGTGGGCCAGTAGGAGAAAGTATCAAACGCCGCGCTGCGGTGGTACAGTCAGCGGTACCGCTTCTCGGGGGATGCTGCCGCGGGCGTGCCGAGGGTACAGTCTAGTCGGACGCTAGAATACCGCTCAGTCGGGGCTCCTCCGGTACAGTCCAGACAGGCAGGTAGAATAACCGCGCTTCGAACTGGACTCGACCTTACGGTCTTGGGTTGACTATGGCTTATTTTTTGGGCCCTTTATGGTTGTGTTATACAAAATTATTCGATATTTACAAATTTATTATAAAAATAGTTTTTTCTTTATGGTATTTTCAGAGAGTTCTATGGTATACAGAGTGTTTAACTCGGCGCTCTCATTCCAGAAGGTGGCGGACACGCGCCACGCGCTCCATCGAAGGTCGAGGCGCGGTTCCAGTCGACGTGCGGTACAGACGACGCTTCGGGCTGGAAGCTGTGGTCTTGGGTTGATTATAACTTATTTTTTGAACACTTTATGGTTGAGTTATATAAAATTATTCACTATTTATTATAAAAATCGTTTTTCGTTATATTTTCAGAGAGTTCTATGGTATACAGAGTGTTTAACTCAGCGCTCTCCAGACTAATTATATTGGTTTCTATGCTTAAGAAACATTCTTGAAAATTAACTGGGGGCGACTATAGTTTATTTTTGAAAACATTACGGCTGTGTTATACAAATTATTCTCTATTTATTATAAAAATCGTTTTTCTTTATATTTTCAGAGAGTTCTATGGTATACAGAGTGTTTAACTCAGCGCTCTCCAGACTAATTATATTGGTTTCTATGCTTAAGAAACATTCTTGAAAATTAACTGGGGGCGACTATAGTTTATTTTGAAAACTTTACGGCTGTGTTATACAAATTATTCTCTATTTATTATAAAAATAGTTTTTTCTTTATATTTTCAGAGTTCTATGGTATACAGAGTGTTTGACTGAGCGCTCTCCAGACTAATTATATTGGTTTCTTTGTTTAAGAAACTGGAAAATTAAAGGCTCAGAATGATTTTGTTAGATATTTAATGTGTGGAATGAAACAAGAGAAATATATTTATGTTTTATATTAAAAATATATATATATACAATAAACACTAATTTCTAAATATATACACACTTACATCTAATTGGATAAAATAATGAAACTTATCTATACATATACGTATAACTAAATATATTTAGGGGAGATTTTTTTTCATGCGTTCAAGTTTTTCAACTTCATTCATACATGAGGCACGCCCTTCTTTCGCACGATTATAAATGGCTTTTATTTTCAACATCCTCTTTTCACATTCATCCCACTCCCTTTGCATTCGATTCATCACACATTCAAACCTTCTCTTTTTTTCGTTTGCGTTTGAAATGCCCCCATCTGCCAACTCTCTCATATTCATAAATACTTCACTCACACTTTGATGCTGCTCGTTCACAAATCTCCCCTTTTCATTTAGCATTGTCAAATTCTTTCCCCCACGCGTTGTCTGTGACTCCTGGGAGGGTCGCTTCGCTACCAAATCGTCTGCCTCGTCGCTTAACCTCTTGCATGACGACCGCGATGAAGCCCTGGAGCCCCCACACCGGCTTTGATTATCTATCTGTGAGGAAGAAACCTTATTTGAAAATAGCGAATTTTATAAATGTTAGCTTACCTTTGACGATGCTGCCGGTGATGGAAGACGTCCAACTTCAAAATCGGAACCATAATCATCAAGAGCCATGTCGCAGAGTTGCTGGTTGGTGAACCCTGCGATGAATGGCTCCTCCAGCAGACTCAACACGCTTGAGTTGAGATTGGGCAGCTATGAAAGGAAAACATTATATGGGAAAATACTGATTAATGCAAACTTACAGGTTCGGGGCAAATTGACGCCACAGCGTTGACCGTCTCGTCGGCAATCACTTAGAATTTTAATTTTTGATGATTCCATACTGTTCAAAGCGACGAAGCACAGGTGAACTGAGTAAAAGCGGTTCGGAACACGGGTGAACTGAGTAAAAGCGGCTCGGAACACGACTGTGAAACACGGGTGAACTGAAGAGGAAACGCGCCACGCATCGTGTGTATATCGGAACAGTGTTGCCAGTTTGGTAGATTTTTCCTGAACGTTAGGGAGACCCGCCCACCGGAGGCAACGTTGTCAGATTACCGAAAGTCCCCACCAACCCCGCCCCATCAGTGCCCTCCTACATGGTACCGCCCACATCCCTTCTTTCCGCATAGTAAGAAGTATTGGAATATAAGAGTCATATCTTTGCTTTCAGTGATAGTTTCTACAAATCTTTAGTTTTCTGCAAATCGTAATGTCTAACATCAGGTATATCATCGACGCTGATGGCTTTCAAGTTAGTGGAAAGTTCGTTATAAAAGAAATGTCGATATACGATATGAAATCGAGGGAAGTGACATCCAGGTATTATCGTGTGGGAAACTACCGCAGCCTATCTTCTAAGGATGCATGCACTGCTCGTTGGTTAACGATGAACTTGCACGGCTTGAAGTTTGAAGATTGTGCAACGGATGAAGCCCAGGAAAGTGCGTTAGAAGAGATTCGGCGTCTGGGGGAGTCCGCTGGCGATGAACTTATAGCTTACAAGGGAGGACAAGTTGAAAGGAATCTGCTGCAGGCCGCGGGGTATGCCCATTTATCTTACAATATCGAGGATCTAGGCTGCCCCAAGTTCGACGTCCTTGTTCGGAAGCAGCAGAGGTTCTACGAGCGAGTGCGTGCAAACCAATGTGAGCGACACATCACGAGGCCTGGAAAAGCATTTCACTGCCCGAGGGTAGAACTAATGTTTTTTTCTGAATTTATAAGACGATGTAAATAATTTAGTTTTTGTGAAAATGTAAATAAAAATGTAAAGTTATTATGCTGTTTCATTTCCAGCAGAAAAGAATGATTATGAAAAAAAGTCAATTTAAAAACTTTCCCGCTGCAGGAAAGACGTGCTTCGTGAAATTAATGTTTGTAGAAAATGGTAAAATGTTAAAATAAAAAAGGGAGCAAAAAAAAAACCTTTTCTCAGATCCTGTTTTCATACTAAAATTTTGGAGAGGGGACCATCCTTCGACGCTCTTACCCTATATAGGTAGGAACTCTGCCTATTTCTAGCACACTGCTCTACTCATTGCTTCGAAGATGATCGATGGTAATGAAATAGCTACAGAGAGCGACAAAACTGTAAAGGCATATGAGAAGGTGTTTAACATACTTAATGAAAGTGACAGACCTACACTTCCACAAGTATTACAACGTTGGCAGCAAAAGTTGCAATTGTCGGTGAGACAGCATTCCTCAGCACTCCGATGTCATTTTCACCAAGGCACTTTGTCAAAGTTGCATGCCAATCTGCAACATCTCAAAAGACTTCAATTATACTTCAAAACATTATGCAAAACTGGATCTGGTAGGCAACACCTCAATAGAAGTCATCGAGTCAAATGGGTGGACGTTCAAGCAGCGTTCCAGAGTCGTCTTCGCACAGGTGTTATAGTAAATATGAGGCACATCGATTTATTCCAGTTTTTTGACGATGCATTTATTCTTTTTAAGAGTCGCATAATTAGAACTTTAAATGCTTTTCACATTGTTAAGGTAAATGCGGTTTTTAATGGTGAATTTGTTAAAATGTCTCAAGATACAGTCATAAGTGACAACAAATGCTTCAACACAAAAAATGCTATAATTGACCAGGGGAGTGATTTAAAGTTGTGGTTTACAGATAATATAAAGGATAGGATTATAAAGAAGCTTGAAGATTTTCATGACAATGGATCGGGGTGGACGTTACGCAAAATTTTGAGTTTAGTCATCAGTATAAATAAAGTTGAGATAGGAAACGGTGCTTCATATCTGCCACTCCCCGTTGAAATTTCCAAAAAACAAGCATGTGTCAATGTAAAAAATAGTGATGAAGCATGCTTCTTTTGGAGTGTTATTGCCGCTCTTTACCCCTCTCAAAAGCATATTGATCGGGTTAATTCATATCCTCACTACAGGCTGAAATTTAAATTAGATGATATAGACCTACCAATGCAATTATCTCAAATATCGAAATTCGAAAAATTAAATGAAATTTCTATAAATGTGTATATTTTGGAGTTGGTAAGTGAGACTCCACGTCAATTTATCACCTCTCCAGCTCGACTAACTAAAAATAAAATGGATAGACATGTGAATTTACTTCTAATTCAAAGTCATTATTTTTTGAAAACTAGCGACTTTGAAGCACCGTCTGTCGACGATGCGCACGTTGATATAAAATACCATTATTGTTGGATTAAAGATTTATCTAGACTGATTTCGAAACAGTCTAGTAAACATAACGGTAGAAAATTTATATGCGAGAGATGTTTAAATTACTTTTCATCGCAAGATAAGTTAGAAGAGCATACAGTTTATTGCGAGCAAATAAATAATTGTAAAATCGAGTTTCCCAAAGAGAAGTTTATCGAATTTAAAAATTTTGTTAATAAAGAACGCACCCCATTCACCCTGTATGCTGACTTTGAAGCAATGCTAAAACCCTGCGGAGATTCTGATGCTAGCCTAAAAACTGTTAAATATCAAAGACACGAAGCATTCAGTGCCGGTTATTATTTCAAGTGCTCTTTTGACAACTCGCTCTCTTTCTACAAAGCTTATCGCGGGGGAGACTGTATGATATGGTTTGCCAATCAAATAGAAGAAATTGCTAAGTTTATATCATCCAAATTGAATCTTGTTGAACCTATGGATGAAGCCATAAGTCTTAAAGATGCCACCCCTAATTGTCACATTTGCGAGAAAAAATTCAATGTTAACGACATAATTGTACGTGACCACTGTCACCTGTCATCGATGTTTCGAGGTTATGCACATCAAGCGTGCAACTTAAATTATAAAAACTCGTTTGTAGTTCCCATCATTTTCCACAATCTTAGTGGGTATGACAGCCACTTTATAATACGAGAACTTGCCAAACGGAATCATGTCAACCTACTTCCTGTTTACAGTATTCGATAATGAAACAAATATTAAATTTCGGTTCATCGATTCTTTCAAGTTCTTGGCCTTTCCTCTCGACAAACTCGCATCATCTCTAAATAGTTTCGAAAACACTAGAAATGAATTTCGATTGTCTTCCGAAAATTTTGACTTGTTAACTAGGAAAGGGGTTTTTTGTTATGATTATATCGATTCTCTGGAAAAATTGGAAGAAACCGCATTACCATCGATTCAACATTTTTATAACAAATTAAATGACACTAATATTAACGAGAAGGATTACGGACATGCGCAATTAATTTGGGAGAGGTTTGGTGTAAAAACCTTGGGTGAGTATTTAGATCTGTACTTAAAGACTGACGTGCTCTTGCTCACAGATATATTTGAACACTTTAGAACGACTTGTCTTCAAAATTACGGTTTAGATCCTGCCTGGTACTATACTTTGCCTGGATTCAGTTGGGATTGCATGCTTCGATATACGAAATGTAAATTAGAAACCTTCCAAGATAGTGACATCTTAATGTTTTTCGAGAGGGCAATTCGAGGTGGGGTAAGCCAGGTAAGCCACTGCTTTTCTCAGGCCAACAACAAATATATGGCAAACTATGATGCTAGTATGCCATCAAAATATATTCTTTATGCGGACGTTAACAACCTTTATGGCTGGGCAATGTGTGAACCCCTTCCTTACGGAGGATTTGAGTGGGCCTCCAACGATACTGACGTCACCAAGGTTGCTGACAATGCCGATGAAGGATATATTTTAGAAGTGGATTTGTCGTATCCCGATCATCTTCATGACCATCATAAAGATCTTCCTTTCGCACCTGAACATCGTAAACCTCCAGGTTCCAAAATAAAAAAGCTCATGACCACTCTCGATGATAAGAAGAATTATGTGATTCATTATAGAGCGCTTAAGCAAGCTTTACAACATGGTTTAATTCTGAAAAAAATTCACAAAGTTTTGAAATTTAAGCAGTCTACCTGGTTAGCTCCCTATATACAACTCAATACCCACTTAAGAACTGTGACAACATTAGATTTTGAAAAAAATATAATGAAACTAATGAATAATGCAATCTACGGCAAAACAATGCAAAATGTTAGAAAACATAGGATTGTGAGATTATTAAGGACGTGGGAGGGTAGATACGGCGCCAAAAATTTAATTTCTAGCCCTCGTTTTAGACATAGGATAATTTTTGAAGAGAATTTAATAAGTGTCGAATTAAATAAGACAAATATTATGTTTGATAAACCTCTGTACGTTGGGATGTCTATTCTGGACATATCAAAAACCTGTGTTTACGAATTTCACTATGACTTTATGTTGAAAACATTTTCACCAACTAACTGCTTATTATTATATACTGATACTGATAGTTTAGTTTACGAAATCCGCTGTGAGGACATGTTCGAGGATGTAATTAAGAATCATATTCATCGGTTTGACACTAGTGACTATCCTGCAGATAATCAATATGGAATTCCGCTTGTAAATATGAAGGTGCCAGGACTGATGAAGGACGAATTAAATGGTCGTATTTTAACACATTTTGTTGGACTTAGATCTAAAATGTATACTTATAAGGTTCAAGGAAAAAATTTGTGTGTTAAAAAATCCAAAGGTGTTAGAGGTAGTGTTGTAGCGAAGCAGATAACGTATCAAGATTATTTCGATTGTTTATTCGATAAGACAGAGAAAATTGTAAATCAACGATCTATACGATCGTTTTCTCATAACGTCTTTAGCATAAGTCAATCTAAGATTGGTTTAAATCCATTTGACGATAAGCGATATTTAGTTGATAGTGTTTCAACCCTTCCTTGGGGTCATAAAGATGTACGTGTGGATGAATAAAAAATATATTTTACAAATAGTGTTTCATTCTCTTGTAGCCCCCCCACCCCTGACGTCCCACCGCCCAGTTTGTATATATAACCGAGACATCGAGCTCATTCTGCAGTCTGAAAACTTGTAACAAGAGTTCGCAGCAACATGTACAACCAGACCATTCAGATCGAATCAGACATGGTGCCCTGCCCCTACATTGCCAGCCACATGGTACGGAGAAGTCGACTGCAGAATCATCTGGTGAAGTGTCGGCGACAGTTGGGACATGTGCCTGAAATCAATTGGGAAGAGTATTACCGACATATCAACAATCAGCCGTCGATGATCATAAGAAATCCCAGGATTGGCCCGGAATAAAAATGTTGTAAAATAAAAATATTGTAAAATAAAAGTCATATTTTTTAATCAGTGCTTTATTCCAACCTTCTTCTATACAAGTCTGCTAACAAAAATTGATTATAATAAGAGTACAGTTCAAAAATGCAATATGTTTCCATGCTACATACTGCATTGCACATTAAAAATACAATTTCCATTACATTTATGGCATAGTTACTACGTACTAATAATTCATTGACCTTATCTAAAAAATTAAGGTAAAAATCATACAATTCAAAATTAATCAAAAAGCTCATCCTTAAAGTCACATATGGTGCGATATTTAGTAGCTCGAAAACCTCTGCTATGGAAAACCATTGGCTAACACCATTTTTTGCAAGCAACACTCGTTGATTTCCATCTGCAGTCAACATGGTTCTTAACAATATATCGTCAAATCTGATGAACATCGGGGTACCCAGGTTGTTGGTAAAGTTGTTTAAATTATTCACTAATTCTTTCCACTCCAAATAGTCCAGCGAAATCACATTTCGTCGCACTGTTGATCGGATATTAACTTGGGGTTTGAAATATCTCATAATGCTCAAACCATTATTAATAATATATGTAGGTAATGTGAAGCATGATGATAGAAGCAGAGAATCTTCGCTTACATTGTTTACTTCTTCATGGTCGCTACCATCGGTTTCATAGCCGCTGTCAACCATCTTAACACTTGAAGCTCTACACGACGTTTGACTCAGAGATCCACGAGTCATGGTCTTTATCAAAGCCCAACCATCGTACTAGCACCTTCCCCCTCTTTCTACGAAGAATCTTTTCAACCAGGTAGACATCGGGATGTTCAGTTTTTTGCAATTCTTCGCGGTAAAACCCGCCCTTTATAGGACTTCCATTTAAATCCTCTAGAAGATATGTAGGCGGGTTGGTAATTTGTACTTTGCTTATTTTAAACAATTCTGTACTCCAACTAGGCATATATCCTTTGGCAAATACGTGTTTCACTTTACTTATTCTCACAATATCTCCAACCTTCAATTTACTACCTCTGAAAATCTTCACGTGACTATACACTTTTTTAAGCAGATATTGTTCGTTACTTTTATTAACTTGGTTGGGTTTCATCTGAATCACTCTATGCTTTCTGTTATTATACTCGGCAACTAGCGTAGGCAAATAATCATCCCATTTAAATTTACCATTTAGACTAAAATACTTAAATAATCGCTCTTTTAGAGTTCGTATTACTCTCTTGGCTATGGCGGCTTTCGTGATGCTAAAAGTGCTGTAATGACTAATTTTGAATTTTCGCATCAAATTTTGAAATCTAGAGTTATAAAACTCTTTGCCCTGATCAGTTTGAAGGTTGCGAGGCTTTCGAGTTCCCGATAGGATATCAGCAAAGGCGTTGGTAACATCTTCGGCAGACTTGGATTTGAGCGGTCTGCACCAAACAAATTTAGAGAAGCAGTCGATTACAACCAGTATGAATTTGAAGCCATTATTGTGACTAGCATACTGATCTAACTGCGCAAGATCAGCTTGCCACAAATCGTCTAAACCTTTAATGATAGTTCGACGACGTGGATAATTTTTTCGCGCTGGTTTATGTAATTCCTTAACTACTTGAATTTTTTCTTTACTATGCATGACTATGCTCCACCCTCAAGGATCTCTGCAAGTCTGAGAGATAGTAAGGATTGCATGCTCTTACCAGTTATTTTTAAATAATAATCTTCCATAGTTTTAACCAACTCTCTCAATTCATCGATCTTATCTTGGAAATTGTCTATCATTGTGTTGCGAATATGAAGATCGCATTCATCAGAATGCTGTTTAAGATTTGTGTAAAAATATTGTAATGTATGAATGACCCCCTCATCGACATATTGTTTTGTGCTGGCATCGCTTTCATCGATCGGGTGATTAACGTTGCTCAGTCTGCGGTTGCTACAATCATAGTTTCCTTCTAGAGTCAAATTTAATGTGTAAACAGGTGGGCAAGACCTGCTCCTTGATTTCGAGGCACGTCCGAACTTGTTTAAGGACATCTTTTAACTAACTTGAATGATCTATAGGGACAAATCTGTCTAATAATTTGGGATTTGGCCCGGACTGTTCACCAACCATTTTTAAATAACATTCTTCAACAATTTTAACAAATTTTCTTATTTCATCGATCTCTTTCTCCAAAGCGTCTTTCACGCTACTCTCAATATTAACATCATGTTGTTCGAGCGTGACGTTAAAAGTTTTGAATGCCTCATTCATTTGTTTGTCAACATATTGCTTTGTCACAACATCATTGCTGCTAATCGGATAATTAACGTTGCACAGTCTGCGGGTTTTCAAATCATAATCCCCGTCATTCAACGAGTAAGGAATAGTCCTTGAAACACGTCCGAACTTGTTTAAAGGCATCTTATAAATAACGTTAGAGAATAATTTTTGCTTCTTTCAATTCATTGATTATTGCTGTTATTTCGTTTTCGTGGGAAGTATTTCCGGCATCTTTTGATGCTATTAATAACCTTAACCTGTCCACAAGTTCATTAGGATCATCCCAGTAAACATATTCCACAGGTTTTGTGTTATACTTAAGATGCATGCCAGAACCCTTTACAGGTGTGGAGGTAGCCACCGGGCCCTTCATAAGAGGTTTAATAATATTAGAATACTTATTTTTGTAGCTATGTTTTAATCGTCCGTTTGAAGTAAGATGAGCACCAGTGAGATTTAAAATATCTCTGTAACTTTTCAAATCATCATCAGTACCTTCTGGATTATTATAGAAAATTAGCTGGTAGAGACCATCAGTTCCCGCGAATCGGCTATTGTTGATGATTATATCACCAGACGTTTTTTCAAAATCGATATATTTATTTCCTAGCATCCATACTGATTTAGTTTCGTCATACTTAGGACCATATGTCCTATCGATTTTAAGTGAATTAGCCATAAAGTCTGTTATACATGGTATAGATACTTTAGGATACACAGTATCAAAATGCCTGTACACTTTGTCAATTCCTTTCTCAACATCATTTAACGTTTCATTCATTTCTCCTAAAAGTGCAATTGGACTTTTCAACGACTCGCGCCACTTTTCCATAAATGATTCAACTTTTGGTTCAACTTTCGGTTTTACTTCCGGTTTTAATTCTTGCTTAACTTGTAAATTTGCTAGAGAGCTTGTCACAGGTTTGAAAATTTTTTGTAAAGTTTCATTCTCATCAAATTTCCCTATTTTTAAGGCGGTGTATTTTTTTCTAATCGTTCGAGCTAGTTCACTGATTTTCTTTGCGCGCTGCGCTTCTTGAATCTGTTCTTGTATCGACATCTCGATTAATAATAAGCGTATTGTGCTTCTCATAACTTTATATACCTGTCAAAACCTATTCTATAGCGTCCCTCATTCATATTGAAATCTTTAACAATAACTAGAGTTCCAAAATTATCATTCCAACAAAGCGAGCAGAGATTCTTGAAATCACCGTATGAGATGTCTGGTGATACGTGCTCTTCATAAATATGTCTAAGGTTTACCTCATCTTGTTTAAACAAAACGATTACATTACAATTGTCTCGTATTAATTGCTTAGGTATTTTTGAATATGTCTGGCAGAGATATGCAGCATCTATATTTTTATGACGACCCATGGAGTAATATTCTCTAATTTTTTCCTGTGTCCCACAAGCCACATCATCGAAAATAAAAATTGAATTTTCTCTAGCCTCTGTTGGTGCAATGACGTCATCGTTTGAGCTAAATGGAAAATATCCAACACATTTTGCTTCTTTAAGCACGTCTTGTAGTAACTGATATTTAGGTTGGTATAGAGATTTACTGTAAAGGTAGATGTTCTTTAATTTTAAGCCATTCTCGTTGAATATTAAACTAAGCAGACTGTTTGTTTTACCACAACCGCTAGGACCGCAAAATATTGCTCTAATTGAATTTGGTAAGAGTACGCCATGTTTAGATTTCTCACTTCGAGCAAAATCTAGATTTTCGATTGGTAGAGATAGTTGATGTGATTCGATACGCATCTTGTATACATCTAATAAGATAGCGTATGCTTGATGCATATATACCTATCGGGATGTAAATAATAAACAGTTTTTCGATTAAGAATATTTATTTTCTACAACTATTACAATACATTTAAGGCATGTAAGCTCGAATCTTCTGCTGCACAATACTCCTACACAGCGGGCACTTCTCCATGGAGTTTGCACAACTCATACAGCATGCCAAATGTCCACATGGAACCAGCAAGACTTCTATGTTTCTGCAGTAGCATACTATACATAAAAAGTCTGGATTGGTGTTATTTACTTTTTCAGGTGGGATGTCCACAGGCTTGATTTCACCTTTAATAAATGGACAACTGGGACTCCAGCTAGCATGGTCTTGCCATGGATCATCATCCTTTTCCCATTTATATCCTTCAATATTGCAAAATGGACACCGGACAACATCTTCGTAATTCGTATAAAAAAATCCTGCTCGGGCAAGCTTCTCTGATGATAGGGGGCTTGACCAGTTTTCAAACGTTCTTATAAGACTCTCGTAATTATGCTCCATCGCTCATTCAGTAATACTCTTACTATTTCAATAAATAATTTTGCTACTAGCAATGAAGAACATATAGTAATGTAGTAAATTAGTGGCACGAAAGCGAGGTCTTTTATATGTTGTTCTTGACTGAGGTCTCTGGGTGTGGCCATTGTGGGCGTGGTGGAAGGTGGGACCTCCCTCCACACACTTTCAGCAATCGTATGATTTTGGAATACTGCTCGAAGTTTAA
Source organism: Pseudeuparius sepicola (assembly GCA_963920635.1). Lineage (NCBI taxonomy): Eukaryota > Metazoa > Arthropoda > Insecta > Coleoptera > Anthribidae > Pseudeuparius > Pseudeuparius sepicola. The sequence goes on from OY987299.1 coordinate 91,142,323, forward strand.
ACTGAGTAGCATTTTTAGGCAGTCTTGCTACCGAAATTTTTTCAACTACCGTTTTAAATGGGAAACATCTTTTATCCTGTTCGCAAATAGATACCTTAGCATCTTCAGGGTTGTAAATATAGAACACATTATTTATTAATGAGAACAAAATAATGTGACCCAAACTCAGCAACATCTTGATTATAACTGAAATGTATCAGTAAATGTTCTTTTATATATACGGATCTACATTAAATCTCGCACAGTTTCACTTAAAGGTAAATACTCCATGGTACAGTCATGCACAATTATGCAGTAGGCTCGAGTTCTATCAGGAAATCCATCACTATTTTCTATGTCCAACTTAACATCAACTGTGTTTATTTTTATAGATTCATTCCGGCGAGAACAGTCAATTACAAACAGGGTTGCATTATTTTTGTAATCTGCATAGCTAAGTAGCGGGCGAATCTCCATTGCATTCATGTATAAAATATATAAAATTCCACATAGTTGTGATAGGCCTCCAAAAAGTCGTTAGCAGCAAAATTCAATCTCTGACGTTCGAATGGAAAATATTCACCGTTTACAATTAATCTTACATCAGTCGCATCTATGTGATCAAATGACGTGGGATTTTTTTTAGAATTATCATTGCGATCAGTCTGAAATCCAACTATGACGTACCGAGGAGTTGACGCGGCTGCTGACGATTTTACGGCCCATATTTCTCTTTGGGAGTTTACAGTAAGATTTGGCAATTCATGTAGCTCCCATTTGCGGAACGCCATTATAATTGGACGATCAATTTTTATAGATTTAAGCAGATCCAATCTAATGATATCATTCGGCTGAATATGTTTAACCTTTAATTCAATGTTGGAAATTGTTATTTCTGCAGTTATGGCAGGATCTGGTCTTGCAGCGTCTTGGGTTAGTAATAAGGCATTGTTATCATTTCGAGCTCGTATTAGTCTCACTGTTTGTTTACCACAAATTGCCATCTGATAATCGTTGAATATTCCAAACAGATGTTTTAGCGGTATTCTTACATTGAATGTTCCATCATTGTTAACAGCAAAAGATTTATTAACCCCAACCCAGCTTGCTGTTGACATGCATTTTTCGTCATTAGCAGTATAGCAAAGATACGATCTGATCGTACTCACAATTCCGGGGTTTCTCACTACTTCTACTTCCTTGCCATTTAGTTCATAAGAAATTGAATCGAATAGAAATGCGGCACCGTTGTTGGCTAGTTTGCATTGTCCAGCACCGGTTTTCTTAGCCACTGTACCTTTGACAAAAATCGACGCATCGTACATCAACAACCATGCATCACCCTGATTAATGGTTATTTCCACAGTATCATTATTCCTAAATGACTTTACAAATGGGTAATAGGTGCGCTTCTCTAAACGTTGAATAGATTCATCATAGGTTGGGGTGCGATGCACATTAAACACTTTAGGTGTTAGGGACATAGCCAAGTGCTTTCAAAAATTCTTGATTTTCCAACGAGAGACGATCTGCACTCTTCGGTGAAATATCTTTTAAAAATTGTTGATTTTCCAACGAGAGACGATCTGCACTCTTCGGTGAAATATTTTGAATTTTTGGAGCATTGTGATTGCCTTTTATACGGTTGATATCTGTCATCAAAAACCAAAACCATTTTCACAAAAATTTCATACACGCTTCAACTCCAACCGTACAATTATTTCCTCACCTCTAAAATTTACAGGTTGAGAGTTCTGATCGAGAATATTTACAGTCAAATTATTAATCTCACGCTTTGCAACTGGCATGTACACCAGATTTTTCGGAGACTCGTCTATAGCGTAACCAGGATCGCTGCTAACTGCAAACTCGTAAATCGTATGAGTTGGTTGATTTTTATAGTATGCTCCAGATGTTACGTTACAATCTATATGTATAGTTCTGACCTTCACGATATTTACAGATATATCAGAAGTATGTAATTGTCCAGACTCTAATAGACTAGGAGAAAATCCTAACACATGAGCAATAGAGTCTGTTGGTAGAAAATCTACTGTATATTTATCACTGTAAATTTCACACTTTAAAGTACTGTTATTGGCTTTTATTGAAATTGGATTTTTCTGATCAGACTCCTCCTTTCTTAAAGCGCCAACTATGTACTTTTCTAGGGCCTCAATTTCGTACGAGCCTGTGGGGATTACTAAACATTTGCGATACCCATCAACATTTATATAATAAAATTTGTTGACACCAACATCTATATTGGGTATACTGTTATATGTGTGAAATCCTAGCAGGGCCAAACCATACTCAAAATCTGATTCTAAATGTATAGGAATATTAAAGTCAATAGACAGTGTGGAAGTAAATCCGTGTAGTGTGAACAACAGCGACATAATTGATGAATTCTCTCCTCAACTACCCCTTTTATAGAAAAACTTGAAAACTGTTATTGTTATTGTCTAATTGGTATTCAGAATATTTTCGGCGACTTTTGGGAACAAATTAAACACACTTCATATTTTGAAATTTTATTTAGTTTCTTAGGAAGCTTAGACACAAATGACCACAGTTCATCTCGTTATAGTTTTGATAAGAATTGTTGTTATATTCAACTTCAACCTCATTTCCCAAATATCTGATGAGTTCTTTTGGCGGTTTCAGGTTGCCAAAGCTGTCGAAATACTCGCATTTTCTTCCTCTCTTGCGATATGCCACCCAATGAGACCCGGAGTTCCTCTGCACATCCAAATTTAAAATGGCCGACTCATTTTTTCTCGGTTTTTTAGGTAGTGTATCTCTCATATACACACCTCTAAAGTAAGGAATTCCATCGGCATATTTAAGTAAATCTAGGTTGGATAAAGGTCTGTTGGGCGGCTTCAATAGTTTTTTTTCTTTAAAAAAAGACCGAACCCACGTTTATTTTTCCGCAAATAGAGTCCAGAACCGACGATCTTCATAGATTGCTTTCCATTCTCCATCAGCTTTTTTGTATTATTTACGTCAATTATTGTTTTGGCTATACTGCTAGCCCCTCCGGCTATAGAACCAAGGGCCCCTAAAGCAGCCAGTATAGGCAGAAGCGGGAGAAAACCTCCTTTCTTTTCTTCAAAGGGAATAATTCTAGGTATTCTTAGTTTACTTTTTCCACCCGCTTTTTTTATGTGCACGCGTGCTGCTCTCACGGCTGCTAACGATGATTTTTTCAATTTTTTTAGATCATTCAACTCATTGTTAGTAAAAGATTTCTTTAGGGCTTTTTCAACCTTCTTTACAATATCTCTTCTAAACAAAAATGGGCGTTTCATACCCATACCCAATTTCCTTTTAACTTTCATTGCACTCGTAACGAACCAGGCAGCTGTTTTCTCACCAAATTTGGCGTCTCTTGATTTGACTCTATCCCAAGCCCGATTTTCCAGTTCCCAATCTGCCTTGCGTCGTTCTTCTAATGATTTGTTTTTACTGTATGCAACATCATGAATTAAGCAAGATTCATCCAACTTGTTTATGCCAGTATCACCCCTAGAAAGACGTTTTTCTAATTTAGTACCAGGGCCACAATACTGGTATCCCGGAAAATGTAACTCGATCGGTAATTTGTCAATTAATGTGTTCAACACTCCACCCCCTTTAACAACCAGCATTGGATTGACACAGGTTTATTCAATCACACCCTCTTATATAGGGAAATAAAAAACACACAAACAAATAATATTTTTTATTTTCACAACTTTACATTTCTAAACTTTTTAGTTAGTTCATACATAATAATCAAGCGTCTCAGCTCTTCGAGTGCCTCCATATATCGCCGCAGTTTCTCGCTCATGCTTCAGAAAATATAATATTTGTAGTCTTGCCGACGGGCCCCAAGCTTGTTAAAAAATACCTTTTGTCACCATTCAATTCGTCAATTCGCTCTTGAGTTAATTGCTCCGTAAAACGCTGAGGCAGGATGGTCTTGAAGTCGGCAAATTCCACCACTACCTTTTCCCCAAACTTGGTATTTATTCTCTTAAAACACTGGATCTCAAATTTTTTATTTACTTCCAAATCTCGAACATTCACCAGATTTTTCACCAGCAAATTGTTTAAACTATTTAAGAAGGACATGTTGTAAATGATCTGCGTGTCTGATGAGATCTTAGTTGAACCTCTCCTATATAGCTGTTTCAATAGGAGTGGGGAGAGAGTGGGGAGACGGGCAAAACCTAGGAGAGTACCAGACCAGACAGGTTTCGACAAGTCTGGTCTGGTGCTCTCTTAGTATCTCTACTAACAGTCCCAGTAAGGACTCCTTAAAATAATTTTACTATATATTTTTTAGGTACTTTTACTTTTGATATAGCCAATAGCCAGGACTTTTTCACACAGTAGTAGCAGTCACAGACCTGCGACTCCCGAGACCTAGAATTTGAGCGACGCGACGGCGCTGGCTATGATGCCCGTCAAATGTCAATTTCAGATCCCTGTCAATTTCAGATCCCTGTACAAAAGTTGTGTCGACATAGTGTTTTGAGTTACCAGATACTAGAAGGCGTTTCTAGTCCACTACGGTCTAACTACGGCCTACGGCCAAATTTGAGATGAAGGGGGCCCGGGCGGCCGCCCATTGCGCCCATTGGTAAATCCGCCACTGTCCCTGCACGGTTCGGCCCCTCAAATTTGGCCGTATAGACCGTAGTGACAGCGTTTAGGTTCACTCGTTCGGCTATGGTAGTGGACTAGAAGCTCCTTCTAGTATCTGGTAGCTCAAAACACGATGTCGAGTATCGAGAGTCGAGACACTCGAGACCCCGGAGACCCGGTAGGTAACTTTTGTATAGGGTGTTCCCGTATATTTTGACCCGCCCCTACAGCCTTTATTTTTCTTGTTAGAAAAAAATTACTTAAATGAAAGTTGTAGGGTTTTTTCTGAACCACTAGGATCTGTTACTAGATAAAACAAATGATCGTCGCAAACTTACGAAAAAATACAAAATTACTTTTTTCATGCAACACCCTGTATATTTGTGGATTTTGAATTTCACGCATTTTTCCGATTCCAACAATATAAATATGTTATGATGTGAATGCTATAAGCATTCGCATGATATTCCAAATTGTAGATAAATACGATCCTTATATTTAATCAAGGTTGCCATGGAAAAACATTTCATCTTAGTCAAGAGCATTCTGTCAATCCATTATTTTTGGGACAATACACCTTGGTAATACCCTACAACTTTCAGTTAAGTAATTTTTTTCTAACTGGAAAAATAAAGGCTCTAGGGGTGGGTCAAAATATACTGTACAGGCATTTCAGATCTGAATTTGACATTTGAAGAGCATAGCGCCGTCGCTCAAATTTTAGTTCTCAGGAGCTGCAGGTCTGTGACTGATACTACTGTGTGAAAAAGTCCTGGCTATTGGCTATATCAAAAGTAAAAAAATCTACCACAAAATATAAATATATCTACCTATATAAAGTAGAGCAAGGTAATATTAAAAAAATTATGGGCATATACAGGGTGATTCAGTTTTTATTCGGGCTAGAAAACCAAAAAATAACCGCACTTTATTGTATAAACTATATCTCTTTAGCGCCTTATTAAAAGTTACGGGGTGTTAAAGTTTTAAAGTATATATGGAATTTATTGAATATTTACCAAATTAGTTGGGATATTTAAGTCATATTTGGTACACGTTAAACGGCAAGGGTTAGCATAAAAGGTGTTAATATCAAACACCTTGAACAACCAGTGGCGGGGAAGTGGGTAATTAGTACAATTGTTTACAGAAAAAAATATGAATCGCCTTGTACAACAATAAAATGTGTTAAATTTCTTATGTAAATTTTAACTGCAAATCTGTATTATTTGTAGTGTTTTTTTTTTGTTTATTTCGAGGTATTTCTAAAAAATATCAAAAAATTTGCTCCATAAGTAAGACTTAAAGTAGAAAAATGTGTCTACTAGTTTAAATAAAGTAACTTTTTCCAATAAATCGACCCATTTAAGGCTATACTTTTGAAGATAGAGGGTCTGCAACATTAAGGGAGGTTAAATTAATGTTACGCACAGTATTTTCTAAAGTAAAAGCTTGAATGGGTAAGTTAATTGGGAAAAGTTACTGTATTTAAATTAAGAATTACATTTTTTCTACCTTCTTACGTATGGAGCAAATTTTTAAGTTAATTTTTTGAGAAATATCTCGAAATAATGCGAGAAAATCAAGTCTGCTATGAAACCATGACCCACATATGAAAAAAGGCTAAGAGAACGTTTTTGTTTACAATTAAAATTTACATAAGAAATTGAATACATTTTATTGCTATACAAGGCGATTAATTTTTTTCTAAAAACAATTGTACTAATTACCCACTTCTCCGCCACTGGTTTTTCAAGGTGTTTGATATTAACACCTTTTATGCTAACCCTTGCCGTTTAACGTGCACCAAATATGACTTAAATATCCCAACTAATTTGGTAAATATTCAATAAATTCAATATAATATTTTAAAACTTTAACACGATGTAACTTTTTTATAAGGCATTGAAGAGATATAGTTTATAAAATAAAGTGCAGTTATTTTTTTGGTTTTCTATCACTTGTTGAAATTTCCCGAATAAAAACTTATTATTTTAAACTTTATTAAAAAAGTGTAAAATAGAATTGATGGTTCACTCAACCCCCCCCCCCCTTGTAGATTATCTTGCTCGTCGAATATTTTTCACGGGCTATATAGGGCCCGTCATAAATATATAGCCCCCAGGGCCCCAAACAGTCTAAATCGGCCACTGTGTGGAACTATCCGAGTACAGATAACCAAACCATAAGTAGGTGTAATGCCCATGGTGTATGATACTACTTATCTACTTACTAACTACTTACTTCAACATTCGCCTAATATGCAAACGACGTAACTGTATTGAATTTTTTTAAATAAGCTTGGTTTGTCATCTTTGAGGTTAGCAAAGATGTGAAAAATATTTGACAGGCGTGCCAAAAGTAGTTTTTTATAATTTTTTTGTGGCATTTCAAAGTGCTTTCAGCATACTTCTCGATGCGTCATTCGCATAATACAATTTACAAACAAATGTATTTAATAGTTATTTATGTACCAAGGCACTGAAGTTCAACTTTTTATGACTTATGTGGAATTTAGTTGCCGAGGCCTCTGGCCGAGGCAAATAAACCACATGAGTCATAAAAAGAACTTCAGTGCCGAGGAATATACCTATTATTATTTCATTATTTCATTTCTCTATTGCTCCGCGTCTGACGTTTGATGTTTACAACTCGCCAAGACCTACTTATTGAAAAAAATCGTAAATCGTACAATAATGGGTTACTTCAGTGCCGATTTCTGAGCTTTTAATGACGATTTTGGGACAACAGATTTGGCTCAACAACTATGTAGTTGCTTATTATTACTTTCTGTCTGAAATTCTTGTATTTTTCGCCATTTTCATTATCTATATTTTACTTTTCACAACTTTGACATTCAGCGCCCTCTGGTATTAAATTTCAACTTTTACAATTCTACCTTTGACTGTAGTGATAGATAGCTACTTAATTGAACCTAAAATCTGAGATCGATAAGGGGATTTTACTTCAATTTATTTTATCTAGTCGGGTTCAGATGGCGCCAGTATTACTGTATCAAATTAAACAGTTGAGTGAAGAAATTACGCTTAAACATAAGAAAATAACACATACAAGGTGACTTGGCTTTAAGTGAACCAATTCCTATGAGAGAATCTAGAAAAACATTGCTAATTTATTCCACACCTAACATATTTTTAACTTTGGGTGAAAGATATATTTTTTTGCAAATCAAAAAGCTGGTCGCGCGAATAGGGCTGTTCACAAAATTTTTTTATTACCTTATCGGAAAATATAGGGTCCAATTTGTATGTGTGCAAATTATTACATCTTTTGTGAAAGTCCTTCTATGATAAATAAATTATTGTATGTGCGCTTGGATTAATCTCGCCGCTCCTGAGGCGTGACGTCACCAGTCCCTACGCGCGCTGGCTGCTCCGGCAGATATCCGCATAGACACACGGCACGGCGCGTCGACCGGTGCATTCGTGCTTTGTTTTTCGCTAGTCTGCTACAGCCTACAGCTGTTTATATTTGTGCTACAAGTAGTAGTTTGTAAAATTCTTTTACTCTGTACTGTAGGAGATATAACAAAAATGGATCAAGCAGAGAACCAGAATACCACAACGGGAGGCCGATATAAATACTACAAATATTTTTTAGTTCTTGGGTGTACAAGCACTAGTATAAAAAGATATCGTAATATGTAGATTTAATCTTATGCTCGAGGGTAATTTTTGCCTTTACGTAACATACAGGGTGCCTAACTTTAAAACTGTACAAACCGCTTATTTTGACCTTCCTGCTTATTTCAAAATGCAAATCCAGGGTCGGCTGCGATTTTTTTATACCCCCCGATTTTCACGAAAACCATTTAGCGTTTTTTTATTTAAAATCTGACCACACAGCGTTAATAAGAATACCCCAAAACCCCCATATACAAAATTTGAACAAAAAATATACAGTGAGTCCCATTCTGCAGGGTGTCAAAGTTGAGCAAAATAGGAATTTTAAAGGCATCTGCCAAGTCAAGTGTGCCATGGAATTTCCTCAAAACAGTTGAATGGTTAACAGGACCACTTAAGGTGTTGGTGTGAAAAAGTCCAATACAAAATATACTTACAGAGGGTTCTTATCTGTGCCATCTCAAATTACTGAATTTTTGGAACTTTATACGGCTCAAAAATTGAGTAAGTATATCAAAACCGCCTCACACACTATAAACGAACTAAATCTAAAAAATACAGGAACTTGCCAGTCAGTAACACACAGAAAAAATGTATCATCTTAGACAGTGACTTTGTTGAGAAAGGTCCAATAATTTAAATTGTTTTTATTTCTTGGTTGGCATTTTGTACAGAAATACTTTTGTGTTTATTAATATTTTTCCAATGATTCCAGAGCATTCCTGACCAGTTTAAAGTTAAATAAAAATTCCGAATTTTGAGATGGCTCAGAGAAAAATACCATGTATATTTTTGTAGTAAATCTTTTCACGCCAATATTTTGAGTAGTCCTGTTGACCATTCAACTGTTTTGAAGGGATTCCATGACACACTTATGTCTTTAAAATTCCTATTTTGCTCAACTTTGACACCCTACAGAATGGAACTAACTGTATATTTTTTGATCAAATTTTGTATATGGGGGTTTTGGGGTATTCTGATTGACGTTGTGTGGTCAGATTTTAAATAAAAAATCGCTAAATGGTTTTCGTGAAAATGGGGGGTATAAAAAAATGGCAGCCGGCCCTGGATTTGTATTTTGAAAATGGCAGGAATATGAAATGGGCATCTATAATAATTATTAATAAATTCAATAAAATACGAGATATGTTTTTCATAGAAATAGAAAAGATGCGCATATTTTGACAAGAAAATCGCAGTAAATTATTGTCTCGGGATTTCCGCGATAAATGTCTGGTTTTTATTCTAACTTTTAGACGTATTCTAGTAAATTAAATTAAATCAGTTACTTTTTAAGCTTAACACCTCGCATCTCGGCACTTATAAATTCTTTGTTAATATTGAAATAATCCATAACCATGACTATGTCGACCTGGGGTAGATTACTTGAATCCGCTTTAGAAAAGCTTTTCGCAAGGGCCGAGGCCGAGATTGTGCTAATAATCGCGCCGGCGATCGCGTACGGTTCGCTGCTTGCCCCGGCAGCGTAGGAACCTATGACGTCACCAGGCCGATCCACGCGACGTGCGCAGTGCCGTTTTGATTTAGAAATATTGGGAGTTTCACCAAAGCAATAAAATTGAAACTTTGGTAACATCATATACAGTGTGTCCACGGATAGAGTTCACGTAGGGTGTAAATGACAAAAAAATTTCGAGTTGAAATTTGAGCGTCTGGGGATCAGCCCTGCTTGGTTTTAAACTAATTTGTGACATAATATTACTTTCGAAAAATCACGTATGCCTTGGGAATTTTGAAAAACTAATTTTCCACATCAGTAAAGTGCCCTTTCTGTAGGTTTTACGACAAAATGTTATTAAGGAAACTTGTTCAGAATGAAGAACTGAGTAGGTTTGCGAAATTTAGAAAGTCTAGGCCTACTTTGATTTTTTGGTATTTTTTTTCCACTTTTCTTCAGAAAAGTGCACTTTGGGTAGCTTTCACATTAAAATGTTATTAAGAAAACTTGTTCACAATGAAAAACTGGATAGGTGTGAAAGAATTTCAAAAGCCTAGGTCTACTTTAATTTTTATGCGTTTTAAATTAAATTTTAAACCGGGGCTACTTTGGCTCTGCGGGTTACTTTGACCCTTTTTGGGGCTACTTTGACAATGTCCCTCTTATAAGCAGAAATAGGTACAAATTTGCGGTTTATTGTTTATATTGTTACTCTAACCCCGTGTTTCATCATTCCGCTGTGTTTTGAAGTATTACTAAGCTTTAATATTTAAAAACATTGTGTAAAAATGCTTAGATAACCTACAAAAAAAAATAGGAGGGCTTGCGTACAAAACGTATTCTAAAGAAAGCTTAGAAAAAGCTATAAATTAACTTAATAGCGGTAGGTTATCAGAGAAGACGGCCGCTGAAAAGTATAATATAAACAGAACGACAAATTTAGTGGTTACCATGAAGGTAATCCCGGACATCCAGAGCCGTAACTTGCCTAGATTGCGCCCGGTGCCAAATCTGATAAATGCGCCCCCCCATTTTCAGAAATCTTATAAAACTTTGTATATGATAAGAGCTTGCAAATATATTACATTTGAAATTAACTTGCTGTTATTTTTTGGTTTTCTAACACCTGTTGTAGTGTCCCTTTTTAAAACAAAACTGTAGTCCAATAAAGATGTCAGTTTTGCAAAAAAAAAAACAGGATGATTTTTTTCAGGGTTGCTTGGGGTATGCCTCCTGAGTGTCCAATCAAAAGATCACACTCGATCTCCTGGTATACGTTATAGAGTGGTTTCCTAAACATTTTTTAGAGCAAAAGTTGTAGGGGATCAAAATATGAACAACTTTGCCTCATAATTATTTCTTTTATCTCTAATACGTAACGAGTTACGTTGACAAAAATTTCTCACGCTGCAGGGGTGGTCTTGTAAACATTTTTTTTTACAGAAAAATGACCTTAATAAAAGTTTTATAGGATTTTAATGATTTTTTGCACACGTTCATAGATAATTATGTCACATAATTGTTATAGTGCAGTATCCGCAACCGCCAGAGGGCGCCACTTGTACCAACCAGTTTCATTTATTATGCTCAGAACTTGGTAAACTTTTTCTCATAATTTTTTTTGTCTCTAATAGGTACTTAATGATTTACAGGGCATTATATGACAAATATTAATTAAACAATATAATGTTCTGTAAATCATTAAGTATTGGATATAAAGTTTAGAAGAAAAAGTGTACCAGAAGTTCGCATCCTCTAAAACTTTCATTAAGGTATTTTTTTGTTGTTTACAAGACCACTCCTGCAGTAATGCGCTGTCACTCGTTATCTATTAGAGATACAAAACAATTATAAGGAAAAGTTGTTCATACTTTGATTCCCTACAACTTTTATTAGGGTTATTTTGCTATAAAAAATGTTTAGGAAACCACCCATATTGTTTAGAAAACCACCTATATTGTTTAGGAAACCACCCTATAGCTCAATTCGTACCAGGAGTTCGAGTGTGATCTTTTGGTTGAACACTCAGGAGGCAGTCCCCAAGCAACCCTGAAAAAATAATCCTGTTTGGATTTTTTTGCGACCCCTATAAGCCGAGCACATGTTTATTGGACTATGCAACAGATAAATGATAAATTTTAGAATTGAAAATAACGGGTTTGCAGACACAAAATATTTAATATACTACTTTCAAATAATCAAGCTTTCGTTCAATATTTTGAACTTCTTCGAGGCTAAAAAATGTGTATTCAATGTAAAAAATTCAAATAATAGTACCTAATAATAAAATACATTTGTATTTTCATTTTATAAACCTCTAAATTAATACTTCAATCTAATATAAATGTTTTTTAAACATTTTATTCGAATCTTTTACATTTAATACATATTTTGTAGCCTTGAAGAAGTTCAAAACATTGAACGAAAGCTGGGTTATTTGAAAGAAGTGTAGTAAATATTTTTTGGCTGCAAACCCGTTATTACTCAACACAATAAAGAAATAGTTTTTTAATTACCTGTAATTATAAATAATAAAGGATATTTTAGTGGCATATCAGGTAAGTGCCTATAGTAGGAGTGCCGGGTTCGAGTCCCCGCTGGACTGCATTTTTTAATTGATATCTTTTAACTGTTATGCCACTAAAACATTATTTATTATTTTTAATTACTAAAAAATCTTTCTTTGTTAATATTTTTGGCTGGATATTTTATAGGTTAATTTCCATGTTCGATACTTGCATTAAGTCGTTAAAATGTCGAATTTTGTGGGCCCGGCCCAGCCCAGCCCGGCGCCCCTACCATGATGCGCCCGGTGCGGGGGCACCGGTCGCACCGCCCTAGTTACGGTACTGCGGACATCCAACCGTTTTTGCAACCGTTTTTGCAACAAGGGCACCACGAATCCTCGGTATGAATGTCCAAGATGTGAGGATGATGAAGATATATAAAAGCAAGCATCATTTTTTAAAGAATATATTATTTTCGTTTTTGTTAACGTTACCATATTTGTATTTAGTTTAAACTTCAATAAATAAATTCTAGCTTGGTAAACACCTGTCTTTTTTAATGTTTAACAACCCCCAAATATTGTAAAATAGAAAAATATAATTAGTTGGTTGTCAAAGTAGCCCCCAAGCGGTACTACTTTGATTTCCGGCACAAAACAGTGCCGTGTCAAAATAGCCCCGAGCAAGGGGCTACTTTGACACCAAAATAATAATAATTTTTTTATAATAAAGATTGCTTTCAGGAAGTTATCTGTTACAGGCAATGTTGTCAAGATATCAGTTGGTTCAGACAAACACAAGTTTGTTGATTCGGATAAATAACAAAAAAGTTACGATAATAAGACTCTCTAAACTATGTCAAAGTAGCCCCGGTTTACGGTACATACTTTGGCAAGTAGGTACCTACTTGCACACCAGCCAATCACTGTTCAATAAAATAAATTGGTACCTACTTTTGTGAACATTTCGCGCGACAAGCTTTTTGATTTATAAAAACTTGTCACTATTTGGCATGGAATCATCTTAACGAAAACCTAGACTTATTTTATTTCATTCGTTTTAGTATATGGCTTAAAAAGCTTATTTTCAAAAAGGTTTTTTATCTTTTTTTTATTAGTGTATCACAATCTCAAATAATACTTCAAATTAACCCAAAAAAGTCTTGCGAAGGATGGATTGCTTGTTCAACGTGCTTAAAATGGACATGGACACATAATTCTTGCGCCGGTGTGGAAGACGAAGACGATGAGACAGTATTCGTTTACGAACTATGCCACCCAACAGAATGATATTTTTTACGTGCAACATGCAAATTTCTTGTAACATCACATTTTGCCCTACCTAGCGGACAAAACGGGGCAAAGTGCGTTTTTATAAACTTTTTATTATTATTATTATTATATCGTAAAATTTAAAAGCAGTGTTTCGTTTGTATTATAGATATTGTTGACCAAGTAAGAGAATAAAAAAATTGAAAATGAAAATAGGTATGTTAAGTTTATAGTTTGATTTTATGGACAGGTAAAATTAAGGTACCCCATTTTGCCCGAGTTATATCAACGCCAACTAGAAAACACTTGTTAAACAAGCAGTTCTTGTAATAATTGTAATGTAACACCTTTGTCAGCAGTAATGTTACTTTTTATGTTTTCACCCGTTCTTGTGTATTCAGTCTCGACATAGCCATTTCACGGTTCACATCTATTGTAGATTGTACCTTTTGAGAAAAATAAATCTTTTTAAAAACCAGTATCTGCGTTCACTGAATTTAAGTGGCGCAGTCGTACGGATTTTTCGTCGGAATCAATATCGATAACCGGTGCGTTTCAACGCTTTACGAAAAAAAAAGTAACCTATCGTGTACGAAGTTGTTTTCGGGCTTGGACTTTTTCGGACTCCAACGTGGACATCCGTGAGCACCAACACCTACCAGAAGAACTTCAGGCACTAGATGGAAACAGAAAGGACGTGGATACTGTGAGTTAGTTTTTCTCTTTCATGTCAGACTCCTCTTTGTCCCGTAACGATTCCTTTTGTGAAAACGATTACTCCGGCACTGAGTTAGGCTTAGTTTCTGAATTACTTGAAAATTTATCGATCGAATCTGATCAAATAAAATTAAAACAATCACAAATTAATTCAGTTTTTGAAAGTAGTGTTAAAATGGCACCAGCCTTAGATATTAAAAATATTAGTGTTATTCCATTGTTCGATGGAAACCCAAATAAGTTACATCGATTTATTTCCTCAGCAGAATCAATTTTAGTGTACTATTTTGACGCAGTGAACCTTCAAAATTTTCAAAATACTTTACTTTTAAATGGAATTTTAAACAAACTAGAGGGTAGAGCAGAGGAAGTTGTCGCTATTAATGGTTGTAAAACTTGGGACGATATAAAAAATACTCTCATTTTGAATTTTGGCGATCAAAGAGACGAAAATTGTCTAAATCAAGACCTTGTAAACTTAAGACAGAAACCTAACGAATCTCCTTACCAATTTCACGAAAAAGTTATGCATTTATTAAATACCATTTGTAACCATATAGATCTAAAATGTGATGAGGCAAGTCGACCGTCTAAACGCGATTTTTTCACAAAACAAGCATTAAAAACTTTTCTAGCAGGTTTAAGAGAACCCCTGGGACCTATAATTCGTGCTATGAGACCTACTACTCTAGCATCCGCTTTACAATTTATTACAGAAGAAGAAAATATAAAATATTATCAAAAATCTAATACACCCCAAACTCAAATTTTAAGAAAACCTACTCCTGCCCAATATTTTCCACCACAACCACAACATCGCTACTCTTTACCCCAAAATCAACCCCAAATAATGCAAAGATCGAACTGGACACAACCCCGACAATTTAATTCTCAATTTCCTCGCGGACCTATATCCAATATCCAAAGAAATCCAAATCCTCCTTCACAGAGATATCCCACAAACTCACAAGTATTTGGAAGACCCCAAAACCAATTTAAACCTACCAATAAACCACCCACTAACAGACCTACACCAATGTCTGGAATTAATCAAACTATTCCAAAACCAAATTCTAATATTCGACCAAATTCTTACTTCCAAAATTACGGACAAAAAAGCCGACGCATCTGGACAGAAAAAGTGGCGAATAGTCGTCGACTATCGCAAATTAAACGAAAAAACTATCGATGACCGCTACCCTCTCCCTAACATTACAGACGTACTAGACAAACTTGGACGTTGTAACTACTTCACGACACTAGACTTGGCAAGTGGATTTCATCAAATTGAGATGAACCCTGCAGACATCCCTAAAACCGCTTTTAACGTAGAGAACGGGCATTACGAATACGTTCGAATTCCTATGGGCTTAAAAAACGCCCCTGCAACCTTTCAGAGGGTAATAGACAATATCCTCAGAGGGTTACAAAACGAGATATGCCTTGTATATCTCGACGATATCATAATCTTTTCCACTTCGCTTCAAGAACACTTAATAAATTTAACAAAAGTATTTCAACGCCTAAGAGAAACAAATTTCAAAATTCAGCTCGATAAATCGGAATTTTTACAAAAAGAAGTCGCGTATCTCGGACATGTTGTTACCCCAGAAGGAGTACGACCAAACCCAGATAAAATTATTGCTATAAAAAAATATCCCTTACCAAAAACAACAAAAGAGATAAAAGGATTTTTAGGTTTATTAGGTTACTACAGAAAATTTATTAAAGACTTCGCTCGTATCACTAAACCCTTCACTTTATGTTTAAAAAAGGATGCAAAAATCGAATTAACTCCCCAATATGTCAAATGCTTTGAAGACTGTAAAAATCTCTTAATGAATGAACCACTTTTACAATACCCCGACTTTACGAAACAGTTTAACTTGACCACTGATGCAAGTAACGTCGCGATCGGCGCTATCTTATCACAAGGGCCTATCGGAAATGACAAACCTATTGCATACGCTCTAAATGAATCGGAACAAAATTACAGCACCATCGAAGAAGAGCTTTTAGCAATCGTATTTGCAACAAAATATTTCAGACCATATTTATTTGGACGCAAATTCAAAATTTTAACAGATCATAGACCTCTCGTGTGGCTTATGTCACTAAAAGAACCCAACTCACGACTAGTAAGATGGCGACTAAAACTTGAAGAATTTGACTATGAAATACAATACAAAAAAGGAAAGACAAACACAAACGCAGACGCACTTTCACGTGTAGAAATACACACCAAAGAAATTTTTAATTACATAGAAGAATTTAACAAATCTCTCGAAAAATCAAAAGAAAAAGAAACTGACAATTTTTCGACTACAGGAAACATTGACGAGCAACCAGACTTAAATGACGTGAACGAACCATCTACAAGCACAACCCATGTACAAAACGAACCATCGACAAATAATGCACAAATTAATCAAGACCCAAATCAGGATCCTTCATCAGAAGAAACTATATCAGCCGAGGAAATCGACGATAACACG
This sequence comes from Pseudeuparius sepicola, assembly GCA_963920635.1. Lineage (NCBI taxonomy): Eukaryota > Metazoa > Arthropoda > Insecta > Coleoptera > Anthribidae > Pseudeuparius > Pseudeuparius sepicola. The sequence continues at coordinate 91,159,030 of OY987299.1, forward strand.
GTTCATACTAGCCATGAAAATCCAATACAAGAATTACCCTCGACTGACAGGTGTTTAAATTCTTTTGACCACCAAATTAAAATAAAATTTGTTTTACATTCCCCAGCGACGCCTAAACGCGAAAGCACTTTTCCTAATAAAAAACGTTTAAATGTCCAAATTTCCATAAATAATGTAGAAACCGACATAATTAACTTGTTTAAAAATTATTTAGATCCTAAATTCACTTATGCTATATATTTTGATAAAGAAGATTATGCTCCACGTATATGCGAGATTCTCAGGAAAACATTTAAAAATGCAGCTTACAAGTTAATGAAATGTAATACTTTCCTAGAAGATGTAACAGATGCAAATATGCAAACTCAGATTATTCAAAATTATCACGAAAGCAAGACGAACCACCGCGGAATCCTAGAAACTGAAACCCGAATAAAAAGAAAATATTACTGGCCCGGAATAAAAAACGACGTTGCTAACTACATAAATTTCTGCGAAATATGCCAACAAAATAAGTACGATCGAAATCCACCTAAACAAAAATTAATGCTTACTCCCACACCTTCGAAATCATTCGAAATTGTTCACGTAGATACCTTTCAAGCACACGGACAAAAATTCTTAACGATGATAGATACATTCTCTAAGTACAGTCAAGCATACCCCTTAAACGGGTTATCCGCAATAGAAATTGTAAAAGCTTTCGTTATTTTCATGACCCATCACGGCTTACCCTCTTTAGTTGTTATGGATAACGGTACAGAATTTAAAAATTCTATAATACAAGAATTTTTCAAAACTCACAAAATTAACTCTCACTATATCACTATAAATAGCCCTCAATCAAACGGAGCCATAGAACGTTTTCATTCGACACTTCTTGAACATTTAAGAGTAATAATTCATAAAAACAAAGGAAAAATCGACATTCTAAATCAAATGCCTTATGCAATACTCGGATACAATAATTCAATACATTCTACAACCAAACAAAAACCTATCGACGTTATAAATGGACATTTAAATACGAAAGACCCTTTTGACATCGACATTAACCAGCAACTAATGAATAACTATATCGAAGAACACCGCGAAGCTACAAAACAAATTTATAAAAAATTAAACGAACAATTGACAGAACACAAAGGACAAACTATAGAGTATCATAATAAAAATCGAGAAGATCCTTTAACTTATCAACCAGACGATGACGTCTATCGAAAAGTAGTTTCTAACAACCGTAATAAATTATGCAAAAAGTACCAAAAAGGTAAAGTTGTTCGAAATAAAAGTATTCAGGTAAAAACCGCGAAAAAGACTCTTCACAAACAAAATATTAGACGACCAAAAGTAAAGCATAAAAAATTGTTGCAGGTTCCACCTAGTAGTACTACTGACAGTGCAGGTACAGACAGACATAACCATAACTAAACTCGACAAAAATCCAGGGATCCTTCCTTATAAACTTGGAACTGCCAAAGTTTACTCCCGAACCCATACCTTTATTCATTACATTGATCTTAACCCCATAAAAAATGAAATTGAACTCATTAAAAATCAGTACAGTGATATTTCCCTTGTTGCGAAAGATTTCTTTAAAAATGCTTTCGCCGTTGACCTAATTAATTTTGATAAAGCTTTAAAGTATCAGTTACATACGGCAGAAACAAAGTTCGACACACTCAATCCAGCTGGTAGAACAAAACGTGGTCTTATAAACGGATTAGGTTCCATAATAAAAACCATTACCGGAAATTTAGATGCAGACGATGCCTACTATTACGATCAAGCTATTAAGAATCTACAGGATAATCAAAAAATTGTTGTCAAAAAGTTAAACAAAGAAATCTCAGTGACGACAAGAATTATCAATAATTTTAATAAAACAGTTTCATTAATTAAACATGATCAAGAACTTATAACAAAACGCTTAAATATCGTAATAGAAGATTTTGTTAATAAGTTTGAATCAGAATTCATAATTTATACAAAAATGAGAGATATTTTAGACCAAATTAATTTACTACTAAACGTGGTTTTACAGTTATTAAACGACATAGAAAATGCTGTGACATTTTCCCGACTAGGTAAAGTTCATAGTAGCATACTAAAAATTGATGATTTGCAACATATTATAAAAATTTTAGAAACTCTTTATTCACCTGAACAGTTAATTTTTCCCTTAAAAACAGACATTCATCGATATTACGATGTTCTAAATGTAGAATCTTACTATTCAGGATCGAAAATAATTTTCGTTGTTCACTTTCCAATCACTATGCCAGAATCGTTTTCATACTATCACTTATTTTCTATTCCAACACAAAATTCCACCACAATAATTCCTAAAAATACATATCTGATCATGAATGAGAATTTCTACCAATATGTATCACTTCCCTGCACCAACCTGCATCCCAAATTCTACTGTCCCGAAAACTCTCTCATCGAAGGAGCAGTTAAAGAAGATTGTTTATTCCAATTACTTCAACTGACGATTACGCCAAGGAACTGCCAGCTCACCCCTGTTCGAGTTAACGAAGAATTCGTACAAGAAATTGACAATTCACACTATATTGGAATTTTTCCCAATAAAACGAAAATCCAAACATTATGTGAAACTACCGACTTCATAACACTTCAAGGAAATTATCTCATCAATATCCCGACTGGATGCCAATTCCGACTGAAACATTATAACTTTATTAATGACAAATCCGTAAATCAGGGACAACCCTTGTTATTACCAGAAATCAAAATTGCAACAACCGAAAACCCCAGAAAATTACCAACACTAAAGCTACAAAATATTCGACTTGACGAAATACATAAGCTTCAAATGGACCAACAACGATTAACACCGGTAGAAGAATCACTAGATCCGCTGTCAACCAGTTTTTGGACATTACCAATTTATGGACTTATTCTGATTGCCTTATTGTACATTTTAATAATTCAAGTCAAGAAAAGAAGATGTACAGACGTAGCACCGGCCCAAGCGGAAGAAAATCCACAAGCCAACCCTCGGATATTTTTCAACCACTGAAAAATATACCTCGATTTGGGGATGGAGGAGTTATATCAACGCCAACTAGAAAACACTTGTTAAACAAGCAGTTCTTGTAATAATTGTAATGTAACACCTTTGTCAGCAGTAATGTTACTTTTTATGTTTTCACCCGTTCTTGTGTATTCAGTCTCGACATAGCCATTTCACGGTTCACATCTATTGTAGATTGTACCTTTTGAGAAAAATAAATCTTTTTAAAAACCAGTATCTGCGTTCACTGAATTTAAGTCCCGCCGTTCCTGTTTGTAACAACAACCAGCTTGCCAATTTTTTCGTTAAGTGTTGCCAGTGCCGATCCCTTGAAACAGTGGTATGCACAGGTTTTTAATAGGTAGGGTTGGTCCAGGTTTAACTTCTCTTGATCCAGCCCGTAGTTTGTCTCCTGGTCCCAATATGATAAGATTCCAATAAAACCACTATAATACCTAAACCAAATTCAGTTTCAAGGAGCAATGGGTATATTACATAATCACGGGTACAATAATATGTGCATCGCCGGCCAATGACAGAGCTGCTGTTAGCTGGACGCTGGTCAGCTCAAACCTTGAACATGAATTTGGGATAGATATAAAAGATGAAATAGAAAACTAGCATCAAGAATACAGAAAGACGTTGCTTTCAAATAACACATACTGAGCATGGAGCTTTTAAGTATAAAATTTGATTACATTAAAATAAAATTCTGTTCTAATAATCATTCCTATATTGTGTGTTACACAAGTCGGCCAGAATACGGTCATGGTTACTATCTTTCAATAGTCAATCATCTAGGTATTTATTTGACAACGTAGACTATTATCTAAGTACCTATACATAATACCTATATCTAATAATTGTATGACACAAAATTACATTTTAGTATTTATCACAATCAATTTCCCCAAGAATTTCCCTGGTTTGGTTTGTTACCATACTGCCATTAGTTGCAGCTTTCAACCGATGCAGACCTACAATAAAAAATATGAATTATTAATAAAATACACATTTTTATTTTTGTTTTTAATCACTGATGGTTAATGTACCTAAACTTAATTCAAACTAAATGCAAGTGACGCGTAAACATTTACACGATTGAAGCACGTGAACAATTCTGAGGACTAATATGAGGCAGGGCCGCATGAAGGTCGATCTCTATGAATTTTATAATATAAAATATTAAAATAATATGCCCCAGTAATTAGAACTTTAAAAACAAACTTTTGTGGCACACCTAGACTTCTTGAAAATGTAATTGTAGCTCCAGCGATTAATAAACAGCGAAATAATTATATCGGAAAAAATAAAGGTCCACTTGCAACTCAATACACCTCTGTAAGAAACACGGACTCGCTGCACTCGCCCGTCGGGCAAGACTTTATTGCCGTCTAGCCAATAGCAAGCCGATCACGTGCGTATCACGCTCTAGCCATGCAACAACTTATGTTTATGTTTTACTTGTGTTTAGTTTGAATATAGTGTAGATTAGATTTAAACAATGTACTTATTATTTTTTTGATTTAGATATTTAGTGTCATTTTGTGAGATACCTAACAAAATAAATGTGTGTTTCTCTTTTCTGATTTTCCTTTATGAAGTTGGAGACGAATCAAATTTGTATTTTGTTAAAGAATAGTAAATACCTTAAGTTTATTATATTTAGTTATTTATTATTGAGGCATACTCACTTGTGTGGTTTTCTGGGATTTCGAAACATCGTGTGACATTGTAAATATTACTAATTAATTGACAGACTGCCTCAGGGATATCATCATCCGCTGTAGTTTTTAGAGTTTTGCAAATATCTGGAAAAAAACGCTCATAAAAATTTATTTATTTATTTAATCCATATACATTCAACATATTGATGTTTTGAACATGTTATATACCTACAAACTAAATAGTAAAGGTACCTTAAAAATATGCACAATTCCAAAAAAAATAGATATCGGTGATGGGTGACGGAGACAGGAAGAGAGAGAGAGAGAGAGAGGGTGGTGAATGGCAGAAAGAGAATGGGCGATATTAAAGGGTCATATTTATAACCTTTGCACAGAAGTATTTTTCCATTTTTTAGTGTAGGTTAGGCATAGAAATTTGTTTCTGGGTGCACCCGTAAAGATGATTAGGTATATTTTTATACGCCGCAGGCGATATTCTTTAGAAATATTAAGACACTAGGTATATTACAATCGCCGATTTCCATGGAGGCAGAGATATAATCCAATATAATAATTCATATTAATTAATACATATTTCCGATTTCCATTCACCTACCTTTAAAATGTTGGTTGGACGTTTTAATTAAAAATTTGCTTGCGGTCCTTTTCCATGCATTACTGCCTACATTAAAAATTAAAGGTGGACCCAGTTTTGGAGGTGTCAGTTCCAGAAGCCTTTGCGCTGGGGGCTCTGAAGGTGCTGAAAAATAAGAAAGGGTTAATGTTAAACTTTAAAACTCAATTTTATATTTGTATACAAGGTGTCTTGAAACACTTTGTATTGGTACACTTGTATTAAATCTTTTCGGACTTAAAAACGTCATCAATGAATGTGTCACACATTTTTCTTTCCTAGAATATAATGACTAAAATACATTATTTATATTTTTAATTCTAAAATAAAAATAAATAATAATTAATTAATTTAACTGTGGAATAGGAAAGCGATAATTAGGATATTTCTTCAAAATAATTATTATGCTCTTGTCACATCAGGCTGGAATGGCCCTGGGTGCTCCACGAGAGAACCCACTTTGCCTCCCGTGGCTCGCCGGGGGATGATGGCTAGCTGTGGATGCAGGTGCAGGTAGTCCCAGGAGAAACGCTGATTCGAAACACCAGGTAACTTCAAAACAGGTCCATTGCCTTGATGACTCCCAATCTTAATCCAAGCCCAAGTAACACAAATTGTTTTTTAAAAGCTGTAACAGTAGATATCTATACCGCTTTTTTATATAGCCTCAAGATGTATAATTAAGAGTTGTAAACAATCTTTCAGCACTAATAAAGTATCAATATAACAAAAAAGGCCCCCATTTATACAGCTTTTAAGTTGTATAAAGGTTATAAAACAAGCTGAAATAGTAATTAAATTGTTTCTTTATTACGTCTTTTCAGCCCTTATAAAATATGTTATACAGCCACTAAGCAGTTGCTACATTGCTATATTCTTTTAATTGTTATATTAGAGGTATTTACATGATACAAACAAGATTTATAAAACCTTAAAAAGTATATAAATCATTTTTGTAATAAAACGGCTATATTAAAACATACAATTTCTGTGTTCTCACATTCACAAACAGAAATATGACGACTTTGTTGAATAACGAAGTAGAATCTGGTACCTAATAAGAATCCGCCAGAAGACTCTTTTGCCTGTATATTATTAATTTTATTGCTCACCCTGGACTCGAAATTCATCTGCCAACAAAGTTTTTATGGTAAAAAAAATTTTTCCCGTTTTTTTTTCACAACTCCTGTATTTAAATAAATTGCGTTACATATTTTGAATGTATTGTAACTAATTATCATAAAAATAATGCAAAAATTTCCTTCTAACGTTAAAAAAATTATTGAACCCTATCAATATGGCCGCCTTCTTTTCCACTATACAAAATGGCTTCTTTCAAAAAGGTCACCATACGATCACTTATAAATCGTTTAAAGAGCACTATTCTGCATAAAGGTGTCATTTTGTTTTATAGCCGCTTATTAAGCAATTATAAATTATCAGGAGAATTAAAAGAAGTTATAATAAATAATAGTGTTTTATTATCTCGTGAATTTACTATTTGTAGTCTTCCTTTTTCATTGAATTTATGTCTCCAGTACCATCTCTCGTTGGCCGTTAGATATATTTTCTTTTTTAATTGATTTTTATTAATATCGTTAAACACACATTTTGCAATAAGTTCATTTTGGGAACTGGCCCAACACCCAAGTAAATAATAATATAACGTGATTTATTAATCCTATTTTATTTTAACTTTTTCTCCAGATTGTAAATAAATTAAACGCTAATCACAAATAATACTTTATGAATATAAATAAATAGCAGAAATAGATAGCTGCAATAAGGTATTGATTATAAGAATATTGTAGGCTTTTTGTTTAATAATTTATTTCCAAAAACAGGTAAAGATAAAGAGGGACTTTCAACTTGACACTGTCTGTCTCTATGACATAGTTTTACCTATCGTTTTAATTCGATTAAACACCGGAAAAAGTACTTTTTACAGTTAAAACATCTGCTGGTATATAGTTCTAAAAGAGCATTTCAACTATATGCTTGCTACAGAAAATATTCTCTTGGTGATATTTACATAATCTATACTAAAGCTATATTAGAAGCTATTTGTCTTAAATAACTATATTGCTGAGAAATCATACTTGAATCACGCTTAAAACTCTATAGTATCCAGCCACAATAAAGCAAAAGTTGGAGTATTAGATTACTTTACATAGAATCTATATGCAAGTTTATATAACTCTTACAAATCTGTTTTACTTATTCTATATAAAGGCTTCTAATACCGCTTTTACGAAGTAAAAATAATGCTATATAAATGGCGCAATGAAGCACCTTTATAAAAATACTGTAAAGTTGTTTTAACAGCAACGTTATTTGGCTAATTTACTGAATAAGTAATTTAGTATCATATATTTCTTTAATATAACCATTGGCCATATTAATTGCCGCAATATACTTTTTATAAAGTTTTAAGCAGAATAGCGCACCGAATGTGCTACTTGGGAGGAGGATATGCATTCCGGCGGCGACCAATAGTTTGGTCCAGGAACCAGTCTACTCAGGACAGTCCTCCTCCAACGGTTTCTGGCGGTGCAGCGATCCCTAGGCCCGGCGCGACAAGAGTGGCTAAAAAGCCGATTCTGCTGTTGCTATCCCGAGGAAACCCTACCCGCTATTATGGCCAAGGTGACGAAGCCGCCGATTCTTTTGGTTTTCGCAGGGGAGCAGTTGAGGATCAGATGGCTGCTAGAAGCGGATTCCACTGAATTTACACCATCTATTCTGCCGAATCGGCGGGTGAATTTTGGTTTGGTTACTGTTTCTCTTGTTGAAATATCCTCGCGTGTTTATTATTGAACGTCCCCCTTATGTGTTTATTAATATTGAGGTCACCAGCCTCCAGGTGTGAAAGTAGTTAATTTGTCAATTAGAACAAAGATGGCTTATGAATTACCTTTGTTATAATGCCATGATTTTTTTTTACTCATTTATTTTTATGCATAGTAGAAAAATAATGCTCTTTTAAATTTCAAATAGATAAATGGTAGTTGCTACTTAAAAAAATTGCCGAGGACGTTTAGAAAAAAGATGGTATTTAAAAAGAATCTTTTGAAGGGTCCGAGCGATTTTTCCAAACAAATGACTAAGAAGTTTGCTTAATTTATACTTTGCTTTCTGGATCCACTGTATATTAATTAAGTACTTACGTGGACATTTCTCACTGATTTGATGCCCAATAATTTTCAGCCGTGTACCAGGTAGGCTAGTATCCATGTTTCTGTAGGTTATTTCTTGGCCAGGCTCAATTATCACTTAAACAATAATCATCATAATTTGAAAATGAGCTATTTATTAGCACAAATCTAGACCTTAAACTTACCAATTCTACCATTTAAACGTCCACAATACATTGTCCCATCAATCACCAAGGATTCGATTGTGCAGATTAGGTCAACTTTTTCGAATACCAGCTTTACCTTGCAAATGTCCTAATATGCAACAAAAATAAAATATGTAATAATCATTCATCAATAATCAAAATATGGTAACATTAAAATAAAATAAAAGCACAGAATAGCCGCGGTGGCTATTCTGTGATAAAAGTAAAAAGCACTTGCCTAATATTTTATTCTGAGAATTCAGTAAAATTTAATAAGGCTTTATTTTAATATAAAAATTGAAAATGAAATAGTACTAAAGTCACAAGCTGGGAAAGGGTCTACACTTCAGTCCTTCATTTAAGGGACCAAACTTTTTAGTCCCAAAGGTATAAATGTGGTACTTAGCAAGATGCAAGTTTTAGTTTCTTTTTTCTTCTCTCTTTCTAATAATTTAATACCTAATAATCTTTTTTCGCCACAACAATATTTTTCACATGATTTCATATAGGTACACTATTAATGTTGATGGATTTTGTACATAATTTCTTAGAAATTTGTAAGGTCACCTGTCATGCAAAAAATAGTATATACCTACCCGGATTTACCTTTTTAAGTGCCTTATGCAGCTAAATAGATACATTAAAAAAATGCAAAAAAGTGTTTCAGATTGTTGTTCTGCACATTGCTGTTTAAAGAGTTCTCCAAAATTATGGTTAGGTATTTTTTAATTAAATGTAAGAAATTCTTTTTTTCTTAATTTTTAATCATAATTGGCAACATTGGCGTATTTTCCAATCCTATTTAAGAACCGGTGCTTGGTTTTTCATTTTCGGCTTTTCTTTGTCAAAAACAGGGAAGGTCTGGCGCAAAATTTGGAACATACATAAGAAGAATTACCGAAATGATACGGAATCACAATTGAAACAAATTTCTAAGAATAAAGTTTTAACAAAAATATAGATGTATTTTGGTAAGTGCGGGCTTATTGGAAGTATAGATATATCCCGAAAACAAATAAGTATAACAAATTGAGGCATATCTCACCGCATTTGAATTTCTAACAAGTTCAACTGATAATATTTATATTTGGCTATACCGTCAATAATAATGACTAGGAGCTCTGGGAATTATAATTCCTACTGATAACTGATAACATTTGTAGGCCAATAACAAAATTTTCCATCTATATCACTGAAACCTTGGTCAATTATAAAGGGGCGCAAACATTGCAAGTGCCAACTTTGTGTTGTGTAAACTCACTGCTAGCTTGTCCTCTGTCCAAATCTCATTAATTACTAGGAGGACAAACTGGTCTCTAATTAACATTGTCGGAGTCCTGGCGTTGTGTTTTGAAATGGTTTTGTGGAGGAGTAGGATATGCGACACGCATATGAAAATGAATTTCGGCTATTTGGTTAGGTACGTGTGTTGCAGTACAATGGAAATTTAATGAGTGCGGTGGTCAAAATAGAAAGTTTGCGAAGGACCTATGTTATGTGAGGGAGATACTGATAGCAGCAGGGACAACGTGTGTATTGCATAAATATCTATAAATTGCTATAAAAAATAAAATTTACTCTTTCCATTGCATCTTGTTGTGTGGTACTCCATGCATCATAATAATTTATTTTATATTGTATTTTTATGAGTTCTTTACTTTATCCGGTTCCAATGTCTATCGAATTCTTAAGTTTGAGCGCAAAAGTTTGTGTGAGCATTAGATTCTGGAAATTATTATGTATTATACCTAATAATTATAATGACCTTTCCTTTTCTAATATCTACACTGTGGTCAAAGAAATTTTATAAATAATTTCTTTATGTATCCCTTAAAACAAAGCCAATGACGTACACTTGAGATATTTTGGGTTTCCAATTTTTTAAACACCCTGAACAAATGTTTGTAATATGTTTCCAAGTTTCAAGAGAGTCAAAAATTGTATACCTAGTGATTTGTTGTAGAAAAATTAAGAAAATTTTGTACAGGTACATGTAACCGAATTCCTGGACCATTTTTGGTCAAAATCAGGGCGGCAATGCCTTGCGCATTTGCACTTATATAATGGAATAATGGTGCCCATGTTTCCGGGTGTATTAGGTATCTATACCGTGTGTTCAATTTTAAGTGAAAACACCCCCGTAAAATTGTTATTCTTCATTCGATTTTAGCACAGAAGCCTACCAGTCGGTAAATCCATATGAGTCAAGGCGGCTGGTGTGCCACAACAGGAAACGAACAGAAAATGTGTCATCCTAGACAGTGACTTTGCTGAGAAGGGTCCAGTAATTTATATTGTTTTTTATTTGTTGGTTAGCATTTGTAGAAAAATAAATTCCCTATTCCCGTGTTTATTAATATATTTTTTAAAAATTCCAGAGCATTCTTGACCCATATAAAGTTTCATAAAATATCAGCATTTTGAGATGACCCAGAGAAAAATACCTACCCTGCACATTTTTCAATTGAATCTTTGCACACCAACACTTTGAGTGGTCCTGTTGATCATGCACCTGTTTTGAACACTTGACTTGCCATACTCGTATTATGCCGTTAAAGTTCTCATTTTGCTCAACTTTGGTACTCTGTAGAATAGAATTTCCTGTATATTTTTTGTTCAAATGTGGAATATGGGGAACATGGGGTGTCCTTATTAACGTTGTGGTGTCAGATTTTCAATAAAAAAACGCTGAATGGTTTTATTCATATACAGTGCTATTCATAAAGTTTGCACCAAATGGGAAAAATTTGTATTATTCTATTTTTTGAAAATCTGATTTTGGGATATGTTGGTGCATGTTTTGTTTACACTGTTGCGCCTAAAGAGGGTCATGACGTCACAGCCCATGCCTGTCAAATTTGACATTTAAAATAAAAAATTGTGAAAAATCAGGTTTGCCTTGAAAATATCGGAAAAAGTTATTTAAAAAATGTGTTTGTATTGCATTATTGTGCCTCTTTGCAAATTTTCAGAAGGATATCACGATGTTCGTTTTTTCTTAATTATTTCTCTTCAAATCGGTTCTTGATATTTTTTTCCCGCAAATAACCGAAGAAACTTATTTAGTGGTTGCTCTCTTACTAAATCATAACAATACAAACAAATTTCAATGCAAAGTTAAGGAGAAACATGAGATTTTTTAAAATAGCTATTGTGTAAGAACGCAATCTTGCTGCAAAGACTCTCTCATTTTAGATAAATTTATTCCCTGGGCCAGTGTAGTAATATTTTTACATAAAATACATCCATATTTTGAAATTCAGTGAAACAAAATTATAAGGTACAGTTTTGTATCGAATTTTATGGATTCAGTTTCAATTTCAGGAATATCAAGTAAGAAAGACAAATATTCTGATATCCTTCTGAAAATTTGCATAGGGGCACAATAATACAATACAAACGCAATTTCTTAATAACTTTTTCCGATATTTTCAAGGCAAACCTGATTTTTCCCAATTTTGAATTTTAAATGTCAAATTTGACAGGCATGGGCTGTGACGTCATGACCCTCTTTAGGCGCAACAGTGTAAACAAAACATGCACCAACATATCCCAAAATAAGATTTTCAAAAAATATAATAATACAAATCTTTCCCATTTGGTGCAAACTTTATGAATAGCACTGTAGGTATTACTAGAAAAAGAAAATAATACTTACTGGGCCTTGAAAATTGAGATTAAGACCAAACATTTTGCACCAACGTAAAAAAGAGTCCTTTGCGGCCTATTTTAAGAAAAAAAAAAACGGCTAAAATCGGATGAAGAATAAAAATTTTAGGGGGGTGTTTCCACTTAAAATGGAACACATTGTATATTTTTCTACATAACTTATAACAAAGATGGCAAACTAGTACTACTAACCTGAGAGTTTTTTTCTATTCTAAATTTGCATTCACTGTTCTTTGCAGTGGCGACTAGAATGAAGAGTTTTTCTTTCACCACGGCATCGGCACCACAAAAATGTTGGTTTCCAGACGTGTACTCTGGAGGAGGATAATAATCCGAATAATCTGGTTCTGGGGGTGTCATTGGAAATCCAGGTTCGGTTGGAGTTGTCGGATATTCCTTATGGCAAGGAATTTGTTCATAGACGACCTTGAAGCCTCTTCCACAATAAAGACTGTCAGTGACGAAACGCATATCGATATGCGGTTTAGTTTGCGTACTGAAAATTGCTAAAAAAAAATAAAATTCAATACTTAAGTAATAAATATTCTCTATTACTCTATTTCTTTTTCTGCTTTTATATATTGCGTTGAACATATTTGTTATATTTTATATTTTTATTGATATTATATTTTTGCTCATATATATCGTGTTTGTTTTTAATCACATCCAGCTTATAAAATAATGGGGTAAATTGACGTGAGCTACCTAAAGCAATTGAAAAACCTAATCTAACCTGCACCTAACCATAGAATTGGTTAATATTATATTACTTATTATCAGTAGCAGCCCATTATGTAACAAAAAATATTAAATTTCATTGCGCAAATAATGGCTATTCTAGAGCAAGATGATACATATGAACATATTTTATAGACTGACTAAAGTAGGTTCGTATAAGTAATGGCATCAGTAGAAAAAAATAACCATCACTGGGGCAATGAAAATCCGCATAGAGTTGACCCCATAGAGAACCAAGAGCATTTTGGTGTTAATGTTTGGTGCGGAATAGTTAATGAAACTTTGATTGGTCCGCACTTTTTTGAAGGCACTCTTAAAAGTGAAATGTAATATTTACATTTTTTAATAGAAGATTATTTACAAAATTTGTTCAATAATGTATCCTCATTTTATGCAAATAATGTGGTTTTTAAATCATATAATTTTAGAAATAGATGGATTGGCACAAATAGTACTATAAGATATAATCTTAAAGGAAAATAAACAAATTTGATTCTTTACATTTTCCACAGGTGGCCTACTATGTCTCCCGACTTTTCATCACTAGACTATTTCTTATGGGGAAAATTAAAAACGTGAGGTCTATAAAGCACCTTCAAGGGATGTCAATAATTTAAAATAAAAAATTAGAAACACCTTAAAAAATGCAACGCAACATTATTTTAAAATATTGTACATTGAAAATATGTTACTTATTTCACTGGTTACACAATAATTATATATATATAGATATCCTATAATAAATAGTTGTTAGTATATTATACCTATTGTTTCCTTTACGTAAATATATTGAAAACAAATGAGAGTCGTAATTTCTTTAATTTTCTGTATATTGTGGTGTGCAAATTGTAAACGGAAAAACCAACAAAACGTTCAAGACAAAAGTTACTTATAAAGAATAGGGCTACCTAAATATCTAAAAAAAGGAATACGGTTTTCCAAGCAAGTATAACGGGAGTATCAACATAATATAAAGAGTTCCTATACATGTCCGATTTCCCGTTTGACAGGAGGGAAAGATATCACTGACTTGTTCAGAGTTTGGAGACACCCTGTACTTTTGGGATTTTAGGTTCCTTTTGTTTTCCCAATCGCAATCACATAATATATAGTTTTATGTAGTTTTGACGCTCTATGTATTGGAATTGGAAACAAAGACTTTCTACAAAAAAGTGTATACTGTCTGTCTCGAAAAAATTTTTCGGAAAAACTGGAAGACGGGTATGGCTAAAAATAGCTTTAAGCCAGTGTCCATATAGGCATAACGCGTTGCCATCTTAAACTCCTATTTTAATTTCTCTTGGAAAATTGTTTTTTTATTAATATTTTATCATATACCAATTTTGAAAATTCTACCTTTTTTAATTTTGAATTTTGTCCTAATTTAATTTCTCTGGACCAACTATATCCATTGTTAAACTAGTATAGAGCCATTCGAAAATGAACAAATGACATCATTTGTAGAGTTAGAAGCAAATAGACGATAAAAAGTGTCATCAAGAGTAGTAGTATAAAATAAAAGCTGCTAATGACGAAGGTACAACACAAATCTCATTGTTCGAATGAAAATGTTGACAATAAGCGTGTTTACTTACTGAATAAATAAACATGCAAGTTAAAGGAAATAGAAATTATTCACTTACAAGCCTTGCCAGCTAAATATCCACCGCAATATTTGTTCCCATTCGCAAGCAGGATGTAATCGTTTCTGCAGTCCGGGCTTTTTTCTAGCAGAAAATCTACAAATTTGATCCTGACGTCGCAAAATCCTGATTGTCTCCTCAACCTGTAGAAAGAGATTCGCTTTAGATTTATCAGTTGCGACATTGAGGTACATACATACATACATTAAGAGAAGCAAAAGCTCTATGACCCACTAAGTCGAAAAGCCGGCGCCAAAAAATTTATAAGTGTAATAGATGCACAAATCATAGAGTTCTAGCAAATTTCTAGAAACGTATGGAAGCTCTACAGGGAAAACAATGAAAACTAAAAGAAAATGGGGCCCTGGGAACCTCAGGCCAACAATGATGTAAAGGAAAATGCCCCTAAATTAATCATAAAAATTATAAAACTGTAAGTAGAATACCGAAACTTAAAATTTATCTGGAAAATCTTTCAGTAGTTTAGAAAACAGTGCATTGAAATCTGATATAACAACGTTACAGGTATTTTTCGTTACAGTATAAAAAATATTCATGAAAAATCTTAGTCCAAATCTATGTTATGAACTTAACAAAATCTTTAAAAAAAATGTCCAATCAGGTTTTGTTGCTTTAGAGCAAATTTAAATATTGTTGTGCTCCCCCAAAATTCCTTCAAATAATTAAAGAATTGACAAACAGACACTGATTTATTTGCACTATTTCAATGATCAGTAAGCCAATAGTTATTTAAAATTAGCAAAAATAACTATTACAATAAATAAAAATAAATTTACAATAATAACTACTATTACAAAACCAAATTATAAGGGGCGGAAAGTTGTTGTTGCATTTATAATTTGTTCAAACTGAGATTAGGTACCTACTTCAAAATGAAATAATTATGAATACCTACAATGGGAGTATAATATTCTGCTGCAGGTCTATTATGAGAAATAAGAACTTGTCGTATATTATATTGAAAACTATTTTCAGGTGAATTCCAAATATCATTAGAATACCTACTACACAAAATACGTTTTGTGTAAATTTGCAAACTATGTTTTTCTACGACCACCTTTTAAAATTATTTATTAAAATCCCACTGTAATCATTCTGACGACGTCAGGTAGACAGGGGCAGGCGGGGCAGAGTGTA
This sequence comes from Pseudeuparius sepicola, assembly GCA_963920635.1. Classification (NCBI taxonomy): domain Eukaryota; kingdom Metazoa; phylum Arthropoda; class Insecta; order Coleoptera; family Anthribidae; genus Pseudeuparius; species Pseudeuparius sepicola. The sequence goes on from OY987299.1 coordinate 91,174,919, forward strand.
CCTAAATACTGTGGAAAACCCTTGTTATGGAGTGATTGTAGGGCCATCTGTTTTCTAAGTGATTTGGGACCCATTGGCCGTCCTTTTTTAATCAGAAAAGCTTCAAGAAACTATCTACATGCTTCGTCTCGTTAGAGTGAAAAACCGTTTTATGATCGGCATATATGTAAAGTAATTATTATTATTGGGCGTAACTTTCCATTTACATTGAACGAAACGAGGGTATTTTTAGAGAATAAAGAGGCATATTTTGATTTTGTAGGTTAGATTTTTAGAGTTTGCGGCCATTTTTGCAATTCATTTACAAATATTGGAAAGTGGAAAATAAATGCTAGGTATAGAGGGCATTTTCAGAAGCCGAGGACAATAATAGCAAAGTCTAGAGAATATATATACTATTCTCTATACTTTGATCATAGCATCAGAGTTCATTGACGGGACATATTGGGTGTTTTAAACATGTTTCTAATACTTCGTCAAAATCAGACTTGAATGGCAACATCAGCAACATCAGCAGGCGGGCGTTCAAATTTACTTTTTAAAATTGAATATTGACTGTATCTCCTACTTTATACCACGTCATAATTGAAATTTGGTACACTTAGGGTTTTCAGGATCACAAATACGCTGTTCCGGTATCAATTATTTGAAAGTATAATGTAGGGGGCTATGGCTGCGCTATTATTATTTTTTTATACTATTTATTGTGCCCTGTTGCATCATTTATAACGTAAGATTTTATTTTACATAAAAAAGGTACGCTGGCTACAATTGCGAAAAATGCACCGTTTGCGAGAAAATTGCAATAGAGTGCAAGCAAGTTATGAACTCCCTATTGGCACAATTTTTAATTTTATCGTGTATATCGTGGCTTGTATCGAACTGTTTATTCCCCTATGTTTACATTCGGTTTGTTCCAACAGGAGTTCTGAACCGGTTCTCGACGATCTAATTGGTTGACAACAATTCTGGAATTATTTTTCTGCATACTGATTCGCTAGAACTAATTCAGAACGGTCTATTGGAACAAAGTTTCTTTAATTTGCCTTTGATATCTACTAATTAATAATATGCTTGTTCCAAAATACAATTCTGAACCAGTTCTAGCGAATCAGCATGCAGAAATAAAATTCCCGATAATTTTTAAAGCAATTAGATCGCCGAGAACTGGTTCAGAACTACTTTGGAACAAACCTTGATTATAAAAAACATGCAACAAATGCACGATTGAAATTTTTATTAATTATTACAATAAGTGTTCAATATGTCCCCCATTTCTCGAATACAAATAAATACGAATTCTTTTTCTAATGGAAATACCGTTGGCACGGATCATATAGATTTAAAGAGCATCGGCTTCGATTTTCGACAGATAAAAACTTTTTCTGTTTGAAATAATTCTTCTCCCAGAAAAAAATTCAGAATATCTTCATGCCGACGCACGCGGCGCTCTGTTCCTTAAAAAAAACATTGCCCTAATGTTAATAACATACTTGTGCACTCGTTATTTGAATATATATATATTCCATGTGACATATTGAACACTTATCCATAACCCATTGAAATTTCAGCTCTCTTCAGATCAACGTGAGTTGTGAAGGACAAGCCTGAGTAAAACATAACAACAAAATCTCGCTGAGATTGAGATTCAAGGTAATGTTATTAATGAGGTATAGGTTCTAAAAGGTAGATTTCCTTTCAAATATAGTTAATAATAAAAATAATATAATTATAATTTTTACATTGTACTGTTTCTTAAGAGAAAAGTTCTAAAATTAGGTTTTCATTGTCAAAAACACACATATACCTATGTCCCTCAATTTTACAGCTCGCATTAAAATATATTGTTTACGAGCCCTAATTTGTTTCAAAAATATACTGTTTTTCAACTCTGTAAATGACAATACCTATCATCAAACATTTTATAGGAATTGTTTTGGTATTGACCTAAAAAAATATTAAAAATATTTGGCACGTGCAATAAATAGTGTATGCGTGTTATTGTTATATACGTATTAATACGTTTACCTAACTACGGGCTACATGGTTTACATTTTAATGAAAGTTAATTTTCTATTTTGGAAAAAAATCCTACTTGTAGAATATACCGAAAAATGTAGGTTTGCAACACCCAAACTATAGTTATAGTGATATTTTAAATTATTTGTCATAGTTTCGCGGTGAATTTGATTTATGTTAAACATTACCTATGTTCGACTTTGATCATAATATTCTGGGAATAACTCCCGCTTGATCCAAAACTGATATTGCGAGAAAATTGTCAAGAATTCTAAGTTCTAGAAGATAATCAATAATTTAAATGTGGATCACCTTGTTATTTTTAATACACAAAGGTTAAAGTTCTAATATCAGAGAAAAAACTCCGGATTGTGCGACAGAGGAGGATTTTATTTTTATTCCCCATTTTTTCTAAATAAGTAACTCCTACAAAGTTTTCTTGCCAAAAAGACTAATAAAATTTCAGTTAAAAAAATAATAAACAATAACTTTGTATCCTTTTTGTATTTTCTATTGTACTGTAAATGGTTATGGGCCTATAAGTTACTAAAATATGGACCTATAACTGGATGGATATATAACTAAAATATAGAACAAAAAAACATTCACCCCATAGTTGAATAAGGTTAGTTATTCGATGCCCATACCTACTGACTTACTTAGAATTTAGAATTTTGTAGATTCATTTAAATTGATTTAATCTCGAAACTTAGAAAAATGTTCTCGTGGTAAAATTTGACATTCATTTGCACTGAAAAATACCTTGACAATTTTAAAAATTTTCGCTTTCCGCACAAGTTCAAAAAAATTTAACCAAGAACCCCATCGTCCCCATCATAGAAAAACCTAATGTTGGAGATTCTTCTGTGCCTCCATCGACAAAGTTTAGCTACGGCCCTGATTAATTTAATGCCAAGTTCCTTAAAAAAATCAGCCAGGGGCAGAGATAGATATGTGTATATGTTACAGCCCGTATATGAAAACAGACGGTATGTATACGGTCACAAAAAATGTGATTCTACTAAATAATTACCTTTTTTCCTTCAAAATACTACGTACCAGCAAGAAGTAATATCCTTCTTTTATGGGCCTATACTTTTAAGTGGACACAAATCAATAAAAAATTGATTTGTTGGGATATTTTCAAAAATTTTTTTGATACAAAGGTCTTCAAAATGCGCAACTTTCTACGTGAACACATTTGTCAAATTGCAATTCCAGGGCCGGCTAAGATTTTTTTTAAACCCCGATTTTCACAAAATCTATTTAGGCATTTTTTTATTTTAAATCTGACAGCGTTAATCAGAACACCCAAAAACCCCTATATACCAAATTTGAATAAAAAATATACAGGGAGTTATATTCTGCAGGGTGTCAAAGTTGTGCAAAATAGTAATTTTAAAGGCACCTGCAAAGTCAAGTGTCAGTCTAGTTGCAGATAGACCGTATATAATAGGACTCGTCCTTTTGCAAACCGACTAGACCGTTTGTTGAAGGACAAGCTTCTTATACATATGGACTAATATCTTCAGTCCGTTTACACTAAGACTAAGTCTTTTTGTATACGTCCTGTTTTACATATACGGTCTGTAACATATACACAAAGTTTATCAAAAACCACTGATACAGCCCTTTAAAAATGTATTTTCCTCACATGGATAACTTTTCATATTTTAAAGAAAAAGTGCCTCTTGAAGGTTTTTTTTTGTATACCCGCCACAGTTTCATGACAAATTTAATTTTTTGGCCATTAGCTGTTTTAAATGCGAAGATTATTATTTAATTTAAAGAATCTGCACCTTCAGATTTGGTTTTGGTAAAAAATTCAAATTGCCCGATAAAAAATAGGTACAGGGTGGCCCATCCAAGCGGAAAAAGTGTGCTACGTGGAGACAGGTTAACATAAAATAGTCATTAAAAAAATGAGATTGTAGTAAAAATTAAGGGGAATTCGAGGGTGTACTCTAATTTTGTATACGGGGGTCGGTAAAAAAGTTATCGCGAAAAAACATTTTTTGCAAAATAAAAACAATATTTTTTTACCAACACATCCATTAGAGAACCTTTAAGTAGTATTCCCGAATATTCAGTTTTTTAATATAACTTCCGGTTATAGCGGAAATGAAAGTGGTTTTCTCTATTTTACAACTTTCACATTTCTCTTAACCATCACAGGATTCCTTTTTTAATTCTGAATCCAACGATATATAATTTGACCTATTTATCTCCAACCGTTTCCGAGATATTTATCAGAGAAGCTCCATCAAACTAGAAACATGGTCTCATGGTCGGTGTCTGATGGTCGATCTGAGTAGGCCAAACAATAAAACCAAATTTATGGTTGGAAAATAAAAAATAAATCGAAAAGCCTGGCATAACTTCTGCAGCATACAGAACTTCACAAAATAAAAATAAAATTCACATTGACCATGTGCCTATCGTCTTTAGTTTCTTAGATACAGGGCATCCAAATTTAATTTTTAAAATTGAATATCGATCGTATCTTCTACTTTATCCGAGGTAGGTACCTACATTATTAATTAATTTCTATTATCTCACAGAAGGCTCACTTTCACTGTTTTGGGACATTTTTTTAATCATAAATTTTTCGAAAGTTTCGAATGTTGGAGTTAACTGGTGTTTGGAGAACGTTTTGACAATTTCAACGCAAACGGTTGATTTTATCGTTATGAAACAATAGTACCTTTTTGTTGTAGAACGAAAAGATGCAATAAAATGGTGGACCTTCAAGATCAAAAAGATATCCTCAAAAAAGTGACGAGTAAAAACACGACCCAAAAATAATGCAATAGTATCTGTGAGATAGATTTAAATTGACATATTCAGCTTATTTTCCACCACCAAATACACAGCAGTGCCAAATTTCAATAATGTATCTAGTGTCATTGTAGAAGATACGGTCATTATTCAACTTTAAAAACAAAACTTGGACGCCCCATATATCTAAGAAATTAATGAAGATACGCACATGGCCAATAAGAATTTTATAATTTTTTTAAAAAATCTGTATGCTCCAGAAGTTATAGGCCAAGTTATTCTGAAACACCTTTGTATTTTATATACGGGGGTGGCCCATTTGAAATGGAAGCACCCCCGTAATTTTCTTTATTATTCATGCGATTTTAGCCGGTTTTCTTTCTGAAGATAGAAAGCAAAAAATTCTACTACTACAATTTGCAAGGCCTGCTACGAATCTTTTTCTAGTGAAAAATGACGAAAACCACTTAGCGATTTTTTTTATTTAAAATCTGACACCACAGCTTTAATCAGGACACCCTTAAACTCCATACCAAATTTGAACAAAAATATACAGGGAATCTCGTCAAAACAGTTGGATGATCAACAGGCCTACTCAGTGTTGGTGTGTAAAGATTCGATACAAAAATATACATTGTATTTTTCTTTGGGCCATCTCAATAAGCTGAATTTTTATGAAAATTTATACTGATCAAGTGTGCTCTGGAATCATTGAAAAAATATTAATAAACACAAAAGTAATTTATATCTATACAAAATGTCAACAAAAAAATAAAAACAATTTTAATTGTTGTTAAATAAAGTCACTGTCTAAGATGATACATTTCCTGTGCATGTCCTGTTGTGGCTCACCAGCCACCTTGACTCATAATATATGGACTAACTGACTCTCAGGCTTCTGTATTTTTAGACTTAGTTCGTTTATAGTGTCTGGGACGGTTTTCATATACTCGATTTTTGACTCCAAAAAAATCAGTATTTTGAGGAGGAATAGAGCAACACACCCTATATATTTTCTATTGTATGTTTACACATCAACACTTTGAGTGGTCCTGTTGACCATTCAACTGTTTGAAGGGGATACCATGGCACACTTGACTTGCCAGATGTCTTTACAATTTCTATTTTGCTCAAAGACAACCCGCAGAAAGGAAATCCCAATATATTTTTTTGTTTAAATTTGGTATGTGGCGATTTTAGGGTGTCCTAATTAACATGTCTCAGATTGTAAATAAAAAAATCGCTAATTGGTTTTTGTCATTTTTTACTAGAAAAAAAATTCGAAGTAGGTAAGAGAAGAAGACTTGAAATTGTGCACCGAAGAAGAGTTTTTTTGTTACCTATCTTTAGAAAAAACCCGGTTAAAATTGGATGAAAAATAAAAATGTTACGGGAGTGCTTCAATTTTAAATGGTCCACCCTGTATGTAATAATTATTATATGTATATATATATATATATAGTTATATTTTATAGTTTTCTATCACATGTTGAAATCTCCAAGAATAAAATTGAACAACCCTGAATATTCTCGTCGAACACTGTTATTTTCATTGCCTTTATATTACTGTAAACCAGAAGGGTAATCGGTTGGAATCTCTTATTATTTTCAGTTGATTATTTGTTTCATTGTTTTAAATAAATTTGAGGTAAATCCCTATAGCATGTACCTATTTTAAACAAGTTAATAAACGTTTAATGTCAAGTTATTGCTCAAATGACCGGAATTTAAACCAAATGAAACAATCCGAATTATCTGAAATCCCTCGTTGTTAACTAAAATTGACATACCTGTAGCAAACATTAATATTCCCAGGATAGTAAAAGGGGTATCCAGGACTTTGGAAGAATCCTCGAATTTGATTAAGCTCTATACAATTTGAACTACTTTGGGCAGTTTCTACATCGTCTCTTCTACAGGTTCCTAAACTATTTCCAAATCTGGTAGTTATCTGGTTAAATTGTAACTGGTTCCAGTTCAAGCATTCATTATAATTGTAATAATTAGTTTTGATTGAATTAATTTCACTTGTTTCAATGTACGTGGTTTCTTCCTTATCATTTGAATTGACAGACTTGTTATTGTCATCATCAGGCGCAGAAAAAAAATAAAAATATTTCATAATGTTGGCTAGTTTGGAGGATTTCTGGCTTAAAAGATTTAATCTTTCCACAGATCTTTTAGTGGGCTGGCGAGGAAAGGCCACGTTATTATTTCGATCATTGTAAAATTTAAAGTTATCAGCACTTTCTATAACAACACTTTCCGGATCTTCGGAATTTTCAGGAAGATATCTTTTTGGGCACTCGTCTTGTATAACTTCCAATACAAACCCTGTATAAGAATTAATGCTATTTCCGTTGCTTTTGAATCTTAAAATCTTCTCTCCTCTTTCAGTAAACGTTGTTGTCAATTTCAAGTTATCGTTACATCCACATATTAGTTTACCGTCTATTTGCAAATATCCATATGGGCAGGAACTATACGAAGGAGTACCAAGAAAGAAGAACTTAAAATGAATCCTTAATCTGCAAACACTATAGCTGGCTTTTTTAATAGTGTAAGCACACTCTATGTTTTTGCTGACACTTAAGGGGAAGTTCGGACTTATCAGAATAAATTTGCTGGAATTGTATAAAGGTGAACAACACTGATTTCCTCCAAAGGTCCGTGGTTGTTGTGTAACTGATTTGCTGGTCCATTCATACTGTATTTCTGTGGTTGCTTCTTGCACTTCTTCACAAGGCATGCGTCTGACTAAAATTCTAAATCCTTTACCGAATCCCGAGGAATCAGTCTTGAAATTTAGACGCAAAAAACCATTTTCTGGGCTGTACATTTTTGAGCCAGTTTTGTTTCCACATAAAGCATCTTGTTTGCCAATTTCAAGTCTATCTTTAGTGCACCCCAAAGAATTTTCCAAGTTAAAGTCAAGAAATTCGAACTTGTAATTCGATGAGCAGTTGGGCGATTTCAAAAGGAAGTGGCAGTTGAAATTTGCTGGGTAAGATTTTGGGTAATCTTGCGATTGTAACACGAACTCTTTCTCTAAAAACACTTCACCACACGAACTGGAGCTAGCCGACAATGTTTTGTTTAAAGTAACTTCCGGAAAGACGCGGCCGAGATACGAAAAAACAAAAATGAGAGTGATTTTCTTCATGGTTGTATGCGTGCACGATTGGGATTCGGAACCGAACTGATGTAACTCGTTTGGAGATGCGAATTTTTAAGAATGACCCAGGATGTTACGTTTCTTTGTTGTTTTTCTAAAGCAAACAAAGGTTAGTCCGAAAACACCCACAGGAAGTTAATATTTGATAGATGATGGTGAAGATACACAAATGGAATTATTCAGCGTGACCGAACGACTGTGCTCATTACGAAAGACTGTTAATTGTTGATTTGATTTATTGGCTTTCGGAAATGGACGCCACAACAAAAGGAGTTTTAACACTTACGAAAAATAGGTGGAGTCGCCAAGGTATTTCCTTTACGAAATGTCTAGTGAAATCGAAGTGAGAAAAACTCTCTAGGTCCGGTTTTCGCTAAGCGTTGTGTGGGATGGAGCGAATCACCTAGGGTTTTTAAGATAAAGTGGATTTATAATAAGTATAATTGGGGGTGTTAGGGGGTCACAAATATTTTTGATGCCCATCGACCTTTTCAGGATGGTCAACTTAAATCAAGTTTTAAAAATTAAACACGTCAAATTTATTTAAGCGTCCCATTACTTGCCGTACATATGCAACAGGGAAGTTGACGATTTTCCAAAGTTGGCATTTTTTGTTTCCTTTTGTGGTTCAGATTAGTATAAAGCGATTTAAAAAAATTGAAATGTTTATTTACTATAGAAACTTTATTTTTCTTCATTTACAAAATATAACGGTTTTTTCCTACAATTACTTCATAATGTATTTGTACTATGTAAATAAGTCCTATCGAATTTTTGATCGGATCTAAATCAGGCTTTCCTGGTCATAGGTTAAGTTAGCTACAAATCAACAATCGCGGCGGACCTTACTTTTTTCATTTTATGGAATGAGAAGTTTCTGTAAAAACCGCCACATTATGTTTAAAAAGTGTTTTGAGAGCTATTGCAGTAATAATAGTAAGTAACAACAGCAACAAGGTTTTTGTTCGATTACACCTGGACCCGAGAGGAGAAAATTATGGTTTGATGCAGGTCGCTGTCATGAACCTTCTTCCAAAGATATATTATTGTTGTGAAGATCATTTTGATGTAAGACGTACATAAAATGCCATGTTTTCTTGTGTGGTTAGGTTAGGTTAGGCCGCCGCCGAGAGCCGAAACGGGCCCTGGGACTCTTCAGCTTTTTGAGCCCCTACACTTTCTGGTCTAGGGTATGTCATGTCGATGAATAATAATAACACGAATAGTTATAGTTTCATTCACATTATAAAGATATAATAGAATAGAAATAAGATGCAGAAAACAAAAATAAATGATTTAGGTAAAAGCTTTAATAAATGATTCATTTTTAATAATCATACCCTATATTTTTACCTACATAATTGCAACGAAAAGGATAACTTGGAAGAAAAAACTTACCGTCCTGTAGTAACTGTAACCTGTAATCGGTTCACCTGTGCCTGTGCACTGTACAGGGTGTTCCCGTATATTTTGACCCACCCCAAGAGCCTCTATTTTTCAAGTTAGAAAAAAGTACTGTAGGGTACCAAGGTGTATTGTCCCAAAAATAATGGATTGACAGGAATGCCCTTGCCTAAGTTGAAATGTTTTTCCATGGCAACCTTGATTAAATATAAAGATCGTATTTATCTGCAATTTGGAATATCATGCGAATGCTTAGAGCAAACATATAACATATTTATATTGTTGGAATCGGAAAAATGCGTGCAAATATACAGGGTGTTCCGTTAAAAAAAGTAAGTTGATATTTTTTCATAAATTTGCGACGCTCATTTGTTTTATCTAGTATCAGATCCTAGCGGTTCAGAAAAAAACCCTACAACTTTTATTTAAATAATTTTTTTCTAACTCGAAAAATATAGGCTCTAGGGGTGGATCAAAATATACGGGAACACCCTGTACAGTCACGGTTCACGAATTCACGAGTTCACCTTCAAGTACAGGGAGATTGGTTATATTTTCCTGCTATTTCCCGGTTCCTTGTAACTTTTCAGGATTAAGAGAGTTTAAATACAAATGTTGTTGAGATTAAATATTATAATTTTGTGTATTTTTTGCATATACACCGGGCTCCATTTTTCGCGAAACAACACTGAATTTATTTGTTTAACGAAACACCCTATATTTTTAAGCAACTTTAGTATATGTTATATCCCAAACCTTACCCTTTCTATTGAATTTACTCATTAAAATCGAAAAATGGAGCACCCTGTATATACGAAAATACACAAAACTGTACTCCATTTAATTTCAAAGCACTTTTGAATTTAAACTTTTTCCTATCCCTTAATCCTGAAAAGTTATACGAAAACGGAAAATATAACCAATCACCCTGTACATATACGATACGTCACTAACGCAACGATGACCGCAGTTACCCGCCCGGGCCCCCCAAAGCCTACGGGCCCCGGAAGTTTGTGCCGTCTGCCCCCCGCCCTCTCGTCGGCCCTGCAGGGTAGGTACAACGTGTGATTGTTTGGAATTTGGTTCTGGGCAAAACATAGGGTCTCTGATGCCTTTTGTTAGGAGACAACATCGCACTGCCTTTTGGAGATTTGAGATTTCTATCACAAATATGTTGTTTTCTGTTTATTCTTAACCCTTTCGCTGCGCGAAGCCGTTCCGGGGCCGACCGCCAGGAACGGCATTTATTAGGCTCTTGAGAGTATATTCGTCAGGAGCAGGAGCAGTGTTAGCCAAACTTATTTGGAAAACATGTCTTAAAAAATAATAAACATATGTTTTTAATTCAAAATAAAACACACATAGCTGTAAATATGGTATGTAGGTATAACAAAATAAAACAAAAATAAATAAATAAATAAAACACTATTGCTATTCGAAACTAAATTCAAAATAAATAAATATAAATAAATAAATAAAACACAATTGCTATTCAAAACTAAAATCTCAATGAATCACGAACAAACTAAAAATATCTTAATTCCAGTATTGTTTTTTGGTATTATGAAATATATTATTGGTTCGATACGGCGTGTGTTGCCTGAAGAGGGGAGTGGGGGCCTCGGCAAGGGAGAGAGTAAACAGGCAGCGGCGGCAGGCGCTGGGCACCGGGCAGTGCGTATACCGTACTTTCACCGTGTAGACATAGGGGAATAGGCCGCACGTCGCCGTGAGTCCAGCTAGGTTTGTCAGTCGTTGGCGGGGGGAGTACACAGTAGTCCGGCACCGCTTATCAGTCGAGTTTTGCGAGCAAAAAACACGCCCCGCCCCCCGCCAACGACTGACGAACCTGCCGAATACACGGCGGCTCCGCCCTATGTATACTAAAACGGTGAAAGTACGGTATAATATATTACACTAAATATTGTGAATCAAAGGATTGTACTGTCCATAGTCGTTACTGTAATGTACCACGAAAGTATACAGTTCAAAATCATTCGTCCAGGTCAATGCCCTCCTATTTATTTTTCCTTTGCGAATATAGCCGTCAGGAGCAATAAATCGGACGGCGAATAAACTCGTCAGGAGCAGCGAAAGGGTTAAAAAAAACTGTGATATTTTCGTTCAGAGTACACTTATTTACATATTGTATAATGTGTAGTATTGTACAATTTTACAATATATAAATAATAATTATCCCATTTCAGTAGCGAATGATGAAATTTCTCTTTTATTAAATAAACAATTAATTGCTTAAATCTTTATTTTCTTCACTCCAGTACACCGAAAAGGACAATGCCCAATGTGTTAACGAGTGTGTTACTTAGATACTTAAGCACAAGAACCATGGCGAGACCACAGCATTGTGAAAATTATATTTATCTCGTAACTGAATAAACAATAAATGCATTAGCTCTCGCATGGTTCTACCGAGGGTTCTACAGAAATAGTAAAAATGTATTATCTTAGCGACGAAAATAAAAGTTCTTCTGCCTTCTAATTTAGCACACGTTTGTCCAATTCCTTATACTTATATATGCTCCAGTGCTCTTCAAAGCTTTTAAATTAATACTTTTTATGGTAGCAGTGACTTAGTATTGAATAATTAATAACTAGATCCAATAAAATCAGTTGGCATAAGCGATAAGTTTAGCGACATAAATTTCGCCTGCAGTATGTATTGATCTCGGCCAATAATCATGGTTTCTAGGTCATATCACCTCTTCACACCACTTTCAAAATCACCATAGTATAATCTGTTTCTCAGAAAATTCTTAGAAAAACGACCGAAACAAAGTTTAAAACACTTATTACTAGGCAGATTTTCAAACATAAATTATGCTATTATAACTCTAAAGTACCACTGTTATTGCTATAATGACAGTTGATTAGTTGATTTAAATGGTCTTATAATTAATTTACAATTCTCGGATAAAAGTTAACCTAAAAATTTGAATAACCTAAAAATTTAAAATCTTCCGCCAAATCACAAATTATAACCGATAAGTCTTCTTCTTCCTAAACCACAAAACATAACTGATGAATTAATGTAGATCAGGAATCAGGATTATTGAACACTTGTCACTTTGCTTTCGGCAATATTCGGCCCGACACAATGACGTATTTTTGCATTCTGCTCTCATTCGGAAATTCAAATTTTATTTTAAAATTATGGGCTTTGGAAAAATTAATGGAACAACAAAGCCTATAATATGTAGACATGTTTATTAATCATGGTCCTTTCTAACACCGCTGTTTTGAAAATTTGGTAGAAGGAAAACAACCCTATCATATAAGTGAGGGTTTTTCTTCAGAAATTTTAATGAAATTGTTATAAGTGCAAGAGCAGGTCTTAGATTTGCCGAGCATACACCCTGCTTAAAGCAAAACATCAAAGCGAATTACTTCCAACAACACTAAATTGTAAGTTTTTTTATTTTTTATTGTCTTAGATATTTCATATTTTCTTGCTATTCACTACTAACTTGTTATTTTTTTTATATAGGAAAGTAGCTGAATTTTATCATGTACTTTTTAAACTAAAAACAAAGGACAAGATAATTATTTTACTTATAAAATGAACCTAGTTGTAAGGATGAGTAATCCTAATTTTCCTAGCTTGCCGACGGATATATACACTTTGTAGTTTCATGTTTGTCATGCCTATCGGTACTTTATATAAGCAAAAAACAGCCACTTCTTGCCTCGAAGTGGAAAGAAAAACAAGTTCTGTAAGAAAAAGAACTGTTACTTATACTCATCAAGTACAACGATCAAGATCGAGAATACTACCAAACATGCACGTGGGTTTTGCGATTTGACACTGCACTGAGAGGTCGGAGTACCTCTGCGTGGCTCAAAACAATCGAATAAAGAATTCGAACATTAAAATCTAAATTTTTCATCAAAATTAAGGGACAGCAAGATTTTTATGCCAGGGGGGCCAGAATGTTTCTGCACTCTACTGGCCCTTGGAAAGGGCGAGATATTATATCCGTCGGCAAGCTAGGAAAATCAGTATTAATCATCCTTACAGTTAAGTCGATTAATCAGTTAATTTTCCGTCACTTGCCCCCCGATACACATATTGTCAATGTTTAAAAGCAGACGGAATTTGGACATGTATCTCATTTACGAGTATACAGATCGAATAACTACCCGAACTACGGACATGAGAGAAACCTAGATAGATTATGGACTGGCAGGTACGAGCCGCCGCGCCGCGAGTTGTTCGAATTTCATGAGTTTAGTACAAAGTCTATGAGTTTAGTATCTTAGTTTCATGCGTCGTGCTACTGCGATGCAAGGATCAGATCAAATAAATTAGAATTCGTGGTCATCACACTAGGCAGCGCCTGCAAAAAGCTGGCAGGGCGCGATTTACGCGTGTGCGTAGAAGTATGATAAATAATATAAAAACATAATAAAAATAATTTTTATCGATCAGTAATGATTTACAACAACCAACAAAGATAGCAAGCAAAAATATAGGAAGAACATAATATTACCATTTTTTACCCAGCGACCAAAAAAAAGTTCCTATAAACGAAATTTGGTTTGTGATATACCTACCTGGCAGAAGAAATCATGAAAAAAGTACCTACACAAAAATATAGTGTGTTTTTAACACCTTGACCCCCCATTTGGGACACCTATGATGAAGAATATAAAGCTATCTCTACCTGTGTGAATGTCAAATCTCACAAATTTATATCACATACAAAATTTTAGTACTTTATCTTTGCTCCTCTTAGGAAGCATTTTTGAGGCCATGTTTATAGGACCTTATTTCATTTTTTGGGTCGAAAAACGAGGTGGTAAATTATGGCAAGCTAATTTCTAATATACCCATTTTCATGGCACACTGCAAAAATTTTCAAAACGATTTTACTCAAAAACGGTGGATGGTATCGAATTTTAACAAGAGCTCCTTGTTTTCGTGGAATACCCTGAATTTTCATAATTTCGGCTGAAGACAAATTGTCTTCAGTGTTCACGCCAAAATATGAAGTTGAGCTGGTGTATAGATGTTTATGTTATTATTATACATGATTACTGAGTAACATTTTCAATGAGGATTCCAGTAAATTTGGACCACTCAAATTGGAAAATAAAAAAAAACTGCTATCACAAACTTTATTTCTTAGTAAATTAAAACAAAAAAGGTTTTAAATCAAAAATATATCTACAGGGTGTCGAACTGTCCAACTTTAAAACTGAAGATAATCGCCTGAACTTTTTTTGTTTGAAAGGCCTTCAAAAGCCGCTTCTTTTGACTTCTTTACCATTTTTAAAATGCAAATCCAGGACTGGCTGCGATTTTTTTTATACCCTTGATTTTCACGAAAATCATTTTTTTTTAATTTAAAATCTGACCACACAGCGTTTATCCAAACACTCCAAAACCACCCCAAATTTGAACAAAAAATATACAGAGAGTTCCATTCTGCAAGGTGTCAAATTTTAGGAAAAAATAATAATTTTAAAGATATTTGCCAAGTCAAGTGTGCCATGGAATCCCCTCAAAACAGTAAAAAAATACATAAGCCTGCCAGTTAGTAAGCCCATATAAGTTAAGGTGGCTGGTGTGCCACAGTGCCACAACAGGAAATGCACAGAAAATGTATCGTCTTACACAGTGACTTTGTTGAGAAAGGTCCAATAATTTAAATTGTTGATAAAATGTCACGTCCCTAATAGATTTTTATAGAAAGAAAGTTAGCGGCTTCATGGGACTATAAATTTTGGCAACTGGTAATATCATACCAACATCCAAGTTCTAATGGATGTGCCGGTGTTTTCATATTGAAATTGATGTTGGTATGATATATTACCAGTTGCCAAAATTTATAGTCCCATAAAGCCGCTAACTTTCTTTCTGTAAAAATTTAAATTGATTTTATTTGTTGGTTGGCATTTTGTTCAGAAATAAATTACTTTTGTATTTGTTAATATTTTTTCAATGATTCCAGACAATTCTTGATCCGAATAAAGTATTTTAAAATTTCATCATTTTGAGATGGCCCAGAGAAAAATACCCTGTACCTCTACATATTTGTATTAAACCTTTGCAAACCAACATTTTTAGTGGTCCTGTTGACTATTCAACTGTTTTGAATAGTCATATATCCCACTTGACTTGGAAGATGCCTTTAAAATTTCATATTTTGCTCAACTTTGACACCCTGCAGAATGCAACCCCCTGTATATATTTGGTTAAAATTTGGTATATGAGAGTATTGTGGTGTTATAATTAACCCTGGTTTTTCTCAGGTTTTAAATACATAAATCGCTAAAAGGTTTTCGTGAAAATCGGGGGTAAAAAAATCGTAGCCGGCCCCGAATTTGCATCTTGACTATGGTAGAAAAGTCAAAGGAAGCGGGTTTCGAAGGCCTTTCAAACAAAACAAAAGTTTAGGCGACTGATGCACAATGAGTTTGCCACCCAAGTGTTCGTTTTCCGAATAATTGATCCTCTTATACTTATTTCTATTCGACTGGTAGTATGTCCTCATGCCTCCTCTCTTCCTTTATAACAACCAAAATGGATCAGGTTTGTGATTTTAATGCTCAATCGCCTAATTTCGTTTCAAATTATAACAACAATTGCGAACTTCAGTTTACAAAAGTTGTACTATGTCAACCTAACCTGGCCACTCGGCTAATATAGGTACATTTGATAAACAGCCTAGATTGTCTGGGTTGACAGGAAAAATTAAGGATATATTAGGGCGTATTGAGTAGGTATAAGCTGAGTTTTCGGATATTAAAATGAAATTGAAACGAGACCGAATTATTCTTTTCTTGTTTCTGTCTGGATGCTTAGGCAAAATGCTTTGGAAGAAACAGCAATAAAAAATATTCCTGCGTTTTATGGCATAAACAAAAAATTACGACTAAAAATTAAATACTTAGTACGGTATTCACGCCCCCTGACAAGTGACAAAATGTCACTTGGTATGATCAAAATTACCAATATGTTAGTTCTTTAATGCCGCCAGATCCATACTGCAACTATCTATATTAATTTTTAGTAAGTATTATACACTGTACCGCCAAAGTGAATACTGCAGTCTCTTTCGGTTGTTACTCAACGAACTTTTTAACATTTGGGAATGCTTTGCTCGGCTAATTCAATGTGTAGAGTGATTACGAATCACATGATTTCACACTAATAATTATTGTTGTTCACTTAAAGCACAACGATAAAATGCGGAACGCATCGGTTGCATTCATCCGATATTTTTGCTTCAAGAAGAATTAGTCCAATAAGGATCATTTCCAAGAGTGACCGCCATCTTAAAAAAAAATTAACCATTTTCAAGTTTTCTGTCAATACTTACTTAGTCTGTTCTTCTTCGAGCCACAGTGCAACATTAATTAAAATCGATTCATAAATAAAAAAACTTAGGGGCAAAAGAGCGAGGCAGTTTCAGTATTAATTATAGCATAAAAATGATATAAATGACGCTTTCTATTATTGCGTATACCTAGGTCCGCCCCCGATGAACCGATTTTCCTCACAATCACAATGGTCGTTAAATGTAGAGGAAGATCTGTTTTATTGTTTTTTTTTGTATTGGCTGCATTATTCGGATAATTTTGCTTACAAATTATTAGCCCAAGGAAAAAGAACAACTATCAAGCATGGCCGTATAGGCAAAAGCAAAGAGGCAGTTTCAGTAACAGCTTATCAACGATGAAAATGACGCTTTCTATTATTTCGCATAGCTATACGCCCTCGATGGACCGATTTTCCTCATTTTATTTACTTTTCACATTGGTTGCATCATTCCGATATTTTTTTAGCCCAAACAAAGGGCTAAATTTAAGCATCGTCACCATGTTGGATTTTATATAATCGGTCACTTTGAGTTTTCTGACAATAGCCCGTCCTTTTCTGCAAGCAACGATGTCTCGTTTTTCAAAATCGGTTGATAGACAAAAAATTTTGGCCACAACAGAAAAGACTGAAATCTTTTGGCACGCCAGGTACATACAGTGTGTCTGGTTTTTCGTGTTAACACCACTAAAAATCTAAGTAGGCTGCGGGAATTGAACGGGGAAATTTTGTTATAGATATGTCACTGAAAGTTCACTGTTTGCGTATGCACCTTAGATTTTGAATTATTTACTTTTTCAAAGTTCGCCACCACACAGAAAAATAACTAATTAAAAATGTCTAATATAGTTTTCGAAAATTGACCCCTTTAAAAAGATGCCTTTAAAATTCCTATTGCATGTTCTCAACTTTGACATCCTGCAGAATGGAACTGTATATTATTTGTTCAAATTTGGTATGTGGGGGTTTTGGTGGATCCTGATTAACGATGTGGTGCCTGATATGGTTTTTCGAAAAAACGCATCCTTAACAAATTGCAGAAAGCCAAGCTTTCGCGGTAATGCCAAACCAAGTGCCAAACCAATACTTGGCAAATGAGGACCTTTCAATTCTATCGGTATACTTAGATTTGGTGGGGGGGTTAACACGAAAAATCAGACACACTGCGCATTTTACAGAATGATTTTTTAATACTAGCACCGCGATTTTCTCACTTATTTTGTGAACCACAAAAAAACGTAAGAATTTAAAACGAGCCAATTTTGCAGAGCTAGGTGACGCTGCAAAAGGAAACGTCATCCACGGCCAACTTGTGGAGCAATATAAAAAAAATTCAAATCGTGCAAAACTGTTAGTAGCCGTAGCCTGTTGTAAGAGATACAAGAAAACTTTTATACTTTTAAAAATTGACAGCATTGAGAATCTGTAAGCAACAGGGTGCTCAGATAGTTTCAGAAAATTACACAGGATCTTGAGGCTATGCAATTTTCTTATTTGGTTATTATTAAAGCGATCTTCTCCCTTACTTTGCGCCCCCAAAAGTAACTTTTCGCGCAATACTAAAAAACCTCAGACTGACAAACATTTTCATGGCCCGAAGAGAGTCGGAGACCCTGTGTAATTTTGTGAAACTATCTGACCACCCTCTCACCTAAACCTTCTGTGTGCCAACAATTTTCAATGCTGCGGCTAATAATAGTTTTGCCACAGAATATAGTGTAGCCTACGTAGCGCTATTTATTTTGTGGTTTTGCCTAATTCGAGTGTTTTTTAATATTGCGCAACAAGTTTGCCATGGATGCCGGTTTCCTGTTCAGTGTCACCTAGGTAGGGATCCAAAATTATTTTTGTTTCTTGTGTTTTTTGCAGGCCGCAAAATAAGTTAGTAAATCGCGGTAGTAGCCCTAAAAAATCATCCGGTATGTATTGTACATACCTAGAACTTAGCTTTAGAGTATCACTTTTAAACATATTTTTTCATTCCAAAATTTGGCCTTGAACTAAGAGAGAGAGAGAGAGAGAGAGAGAAACATGACGTGGGCTGTGAAATCCTGAAAAGAATTTTATAAAATTACTCAATCATAAAAAATTGTTTTGGTCCGCAATTAACAAAACATGTCTAGTCTAAGTAAATAATTATCTGCATCTTCTTCAATCTCTATTAATTTTTTGTGTCGACCAAATAATCTATTTTTTGTGAAAATGGTCAAACTACAAAACCGCCTAAGTCTTAATTTTGATAGATAATTTACTATTTAAATAGAAGTTAGGCGAAATTTACTAGAAATTTCTAGCTCAAATAATTTAATTGAGGCGTAGAAAATCCTAAAATATTCGCATATAGGAGTGAATTTTAATACATCCACTACATAATATTAAATTATCGTAAAAAATATCGTACCTACTTATCAGGGCTATTGCTTTCCAAGGAGACAAAAATTAAAAGATCATTTGAATAATTTAAAAATATCAGAAAAAATAGGAATTCAACTTTTTTGGCCAGTTCTATAGTTATTTTCGTAACAATACGAGTATTATGGCTTTATAAACGCCGAAGAATGAAGGAAGAATAGGTATTCCCAATACTTGTAGATTGTAGATTTCTTTGGGGTCGTTTTTTTTTGCCCTTACGGCCTTTCTTCACTGCGACCTAATTAGATCTTTTGTGAATGACCCTGCTCTAATAAATTCCAAGGTCACCTAGGCTTTTGACGAAGCTTAGTATTTTCCTTGGGGCTAAGTTGCCAATTTCATTTGGATTTATATTGATCCTTTCGAAGTATTTAAGTCTGTTTCGAATTAAGAGGGGACACTCACACAGTATGTGCTCGCTAGTCTCATCCCGTTCGTTGCAAAATCTGCATAGTCTATTGTCTGTTTTGCCCATTTTTTTAAGATGATATCTTAAAGGGCAGTGTCCAGTCAGGAGACCTGTGATGAGTCTTAATTCATTCTTGTTTAGAGTGAGAAGCTTTTTAGCGTTCTGAGGCGAATAGGTCAAAAATCTTTTCGCTTGTCTTTGTCCCGGAGTGTTACTCCAGTAGGCACCTATGATTAGGACCATATATCCCAATTCCAACCCCATCATCCATTTTAGATCCGTCTGTGTACCAGATGCTTGTTCCTGAAGATGTCTCTGGTATTGCGATTTGACTAGTTTGGCGATCTTGGATGACCACTTCAAACGATAGTTCAAAGTCGTATTTCTTCTGCATGTAGTCCTTTGGCATTCCCAATACTTACATAAACATGTTTGGCGTACGTGTAGCTGTTCCGTATTTGGAAGTATCTATAAATATATTTTTTAAAAGATGAACATTATTGGTATGTAACTGCTATAATAATCGATACCTGTTTTGCAATGTTATTCCTCAGAAAAATATATTACAAAACACAAGCTATTTAGTGCTAGTCCCGAAATTTTCTAATATTCCGCCAAATTTTTGTGTCCCCGAAACTTTTCAGCTTTCACCACACCATAGTTTCTTCTCTGACCATTAGGCGCGCGTGTGGGTGTGTGGGAGTAGCGCCGGACTGGCCTATCTTGGCCCAATGAGATTTTTTAAACAAGGGGTCCCCATATTAGATGAATGATGAAAATGGGTTTTGCTCAAAAACATTTTATCTCTAAAAACATGGAAACTACGGATTGTTTTTTAAAAAGTAAACACAATATATTTTTAAAAAGTAGGTATAACAAAATAATAAATGAACAAGAAAATTAAAATAAACTCTATAAGGTACGGTTCCTGTACAAAGGTAAATATACCTAGTAAATATAAGTCTTTCTTTAAGCGTTCACTGAAATATTGTGATGACCGACAACGGCTTGACATTTGACACTTTTTTAATCATTAAGCGGTGTAAAAAGCAGTGGTAGGAACAGCGCCGGTTTTAGCTTGACTACCGCCTGGTGCTAAGTTTAAAAAACGCGTTATCTTTCCTCTCAATTTTTTACTTTTGCCCAAAAAGCTAAACTTTTTGAAATTTTTTCAAATATTCATGGTCAAAATTCTTGTTAACTGATGGTATTTTTTTGTTCACTAATGACTCATAACATTTGTAGCCAAGAAGTTCTACTCAGTCTTTTTTTATAGAATAACTGTCACCAATAGAAATTTCAAAATTTGTTTTAGTGTGAGTCCATAAAAACCATTGCTTTTTAAACTGGCTGTACAAAATAAAGCAGAGGTGTTTGGTTACTAAAATGCGCCGTAGACGAAAATTTTTAGAAATATAAAAAGAGGTTTAGAAAATTACAAAATCATAATAGTATAATAAATTTTTCGTCTTTTCTCAATGTAGGAGGCTTGAACCCCCAAATTATATACAGCCCTGGGCTTATGTATGGGAAAAGCCAGGTCTCGTGGAAACGGTATAGTTAGCTACTTGAAAATAATAAGTATATTTTTCAATAAATATATCTATGTTACATTATTACATGACAATTTTCCAATTTATATTCAATCAATGAATCAATGTTGTATATTCTGCGGTTAGGATATTTTCACTTAGAAATTTTTATTTTCGTCCAAAAATCCTGGGGGGGGGTGTAAAATCTTCAACGTACAGATGAACAAGATGATCAATAGGAGAACGTTTCAGATGTTATGTTTGCAGACGACGATTAAAAAATGAAGGTATGTCGCGTTGTGAGTGACATAGCAACAAAATTGATGATTTATTTTCAATTATCAGACCAGCTTATACCGCCTCCTAAAATTAATCGCCGGGTGTTATTAGCGCCCTAAAACCGGCGCTGGGGTAGGAACTGCTGCCTAGCCAGTCTTTCCAATTTTCAGTCAAAATGGGCCTGCCTCCACAAAGTAAGTGTTCTGAGAAGCTTGACCGAAGACGTGATTTAATTATTTTTAATCTGGAAAAGACGCGCTCACATGCTACTGGGGTACAACCTACCTCACATACTCACATTATAGCATTCGTTTGTTTGAGTAGGTAATAAAAGAGGCCCTCGCGACGGCGCGTCGGGCGCGCTAGTATGCTCTCTGAAACCGTTCAGGGCAGGGCCCCCCAAGCTGCCTTTACAGGGGGGCCCGTGAGATTTTTCTCACTATCTCCACCTGTCCAGTCCGGCTCTGTGTGGGAGGGTGTGTGTGAGGGTGTCTGTGGCGTTCAACCATAAACCATTGACTGACATATTTATAAGACTTCTCACGCCTATAGCTTCATGTCCTGGAAAACAGATGGCTCTGATGGCTAACAATGTATTCTGCATTGTATTTTATCTCCGGAAAGCGCATGGTGAGCCAAAAATGTGTCAGACGTGACAGCCGTGAACAGTCTTTAATAATATATCAGTCAACGCATAAACTGCTCGTAAGTGTATATTTTTTGCATAATCTGTCCTCTCTATTTACCTATTATTAGCCGTGAGAAGTCTTTATAAATACGTCAGTCAACGCTATTATATTTCTGGTCTATCCTCTATCCTTATGCCAATGTCAGGCATTAGATAGGAATTTTTAACTTCTTTTGTTTTAAAACTGAAACATTATTACTTTATACACACTCACACATGGTTCCTAAATAATGCTGGTCGGGCGGAGCTTGGCATGAATCAAAGTGGTGGAGGAGACGGAATTCAACCGTCGAATAGATACTTAATATTTAAACGGAGATAACCATTATCATGAAATAAATACTTCTCAGAAGATTACTATTTCAGAAGCTGCAAATAGGTACTACCTTTTTTGGATATTTGTGGTGAATGTACTAGGTGAACCTTTAGTAAAATCTGTAGCTTATTTTAGGAGTAATATTTATTTTATTTGGTATAAACTTGTGAGTTATCTGATTTTTGTTCATAATTTTTGAACGTGCCCTTTGAAAGTAAGTGGGGGTATACGTAAATCTTTAGTAAAAAATTTGTACTTATCATGCTGCTAAGGAAATTGTATATTTTTATGCCTATGAGTTATCTATTTATAGGGTAAATAAACAAGTATCAATAAAAACATAAAATTTATTGATGTTCGTACGGCTATATTATTTTTATAACTTGGAATTTCAAATTTACACTAACAGTCTTACTTTAACAAATACAATACATCCAATTAATATTACATTCATTGTTGACATACGATATGTATTTATTATTATTATTTAGAACTTCCTTAAAGGGGGGGGGGGCAAAATTAATTATTTATAAGGTCCAAACGCTTTCAAAAATTCGACATGATACCAAAATGCATCATTGGATTGTTTAAAACATTCTCCGTGACATCAAAAATATCAATTTAAATTCAAAACATTTTTAGTACGATGAACTATAAATTCTACGTGTTGTTACATTATATATTTTAGAGACCTCCCGAGTTGCCTATAATGAATGCCGAAGAGGTATCCGAAAAGAGTAGTTAGGCGATCCCTAACTTTCCTTTCCCTTCTTCGCAGCCGACTTCTTTTACCCTCTTCCGAATCGAGGAAATTGGATTCGAGGGCGTCCTCGCAAATCAAAAAGTCCCTGGCGTTTTTTCCTACCTATTAATTTCTTTCGAGATGAAATTTTCCCAGGTGTCAATAAACCGTAATACTGATAGACGCTGTCGGTGGTGTCCTGCGAGCAGAATTTGCGAAAGGAAAAGTTTTTTACAAAATAGGCAGAAAATATATTTAGGTATACACATGAGGCCAGGAAATCACGTTTCAATGAAGACAATTCAAATAAGAAAATGTAGGTATGAATATTTAGTTCTTTTAGTTAGTTTCTTGATGATGAACTCAGACAAAATTCATATCCATAATGCAGTTCAAAGTGTTATCAAAAGGTGTAATTTTTGTATTGACAATAACGGACATCAGTTTGAATATTTGCTTTAATTATCTAATTTAAACTGTTATTTTAATTTATTATAAAAATGCGCATAAAGAACGTAAAAATTGTTTTTGGTAATATAATATGACCTATCTTGATTCTAAGTGATTTATTTAAATGCTGTTGCATTAAACCGGATTATATTTTTTTCTCCAAAACTGTTTGAGATAGACCCATCAAACCTTATATCATTGAAATCAGCATGAAAGGGGCTATCTAATGAGCTAATAATATATAGGGTGTTCCCTTAAAAAAAAAAACAAAGTTCTGGCCATTATTTTGAAATTGAGACCATCTAAAAAAAATCGGTGTACGCCGTTGGAATCTACGTAAAAAGTGCCTTAAGAAAGTTTTTACAGAAATCAATTATCTTTAGAAACAAAAAAGTTATGAAGGTTTTAAGATATCGCTCAAAATCGAAAAACGCCCACTAGCGGCGAAACGGTAAAATATGCGGTTTGCGGCAATGAAGTTTTCACGAAATTTAAGCTCGAGAGTGGGGGGTTCATTTTTTTCTATCTGGCTTAGAAATGGGTGTTTCCTATTAAAAGTGCCCAAATTTGCCCACCCTGTACACCTAACTGATGTATTATCGACTAGAAAACATCATGTTTTCCCTTCCCGTTTGCGCCTAATCACATCTTTCAGCGCCACTCAAACGAAAGTGAATTAGAATTATACAATACATTTAAAATTAACTTTAGGGAAACTTTTGGGGTCGTTGTCTGTTTTTTACCAAATAAGTTGTACAACCGATATTATTCCATCTACAAAATTTCGTCGGTTATAATAAGAATGTTCAGTTTTTGATACATTGACGGCTATTCCAGAGTTTGTGATATGCTTTATTCGAATTGAACCCCTCTAGTTAGTAGGTACCTACCATTTTGATCGTAAATTTAAAATTATTGTCCATGTTTATAGAAAATAGTGTATAAGTATGTGTCCGTATTGTTCACAGGATGTTTCCTACTTATTTACATTTATACACACTAAATTTTTAAGCATGGTTATCTTAGTCCGCAGCCCTGATTTGTCCACTTGCATTTTACGTGTCTCATCATTTTCTAATATCTGTAAATGGACTATTACTACCTACAATACCTCCAAGATGTAGTTTCCCAAAGAAAGTCCTATAATAGCTATTTAAGTTGTTGGGATTATTCAGACAAATCAGGCAAGTGACTAATTTTCAGAGGATCGGTGGTTTGAACATTATAACATTGGACTAAATCGGATGATTACAACATTTCTACGAAAGAAAGCTTTTATTTGTAACTGATTGTTTCAGAGGAAGAGAAGAGTTAACAGTGTATATTTTGTACCTAGGTTTCATATCCTGTTCTATGTTAATATTGGCTTTTTAAAATGCTTATGTCAAAATGGTAGTTCTGAAAACCCAACAAAAACACTTTTGATATTTATGATGAACGTGGTCCTAGAAACTATTACCATATTTTGACCTATAGAATAACCTGTTAATAAACACCTAAGTCTAAGTGTGTGAACTTCGAGTTGTTACATGATTGAAATATATTGGAATGATAGAGTTCTTGGCGTAGATATAGATTTTATACAGGTAGTTATATTGATATTGTCGATATTTAGATTTAATTTACATGGAAGTAGGAATACGGAAAGAATGTCTCGCAATATTACTATATTATAGTAGATAGTTACTAAAATTGGGATGGCCCATGCGACTAAATTTTTAAAATAAGTAATTATAAATCTGCTGTCAGGGTACTGTCCGAGTGCCTTTTCTGGTCAGTCGTTTTTTTTTTATTTTTTCCCTAAGAAGCGAACGTTGGTAAAGACGTGAGCAGCGGGACGCCTTCTTCTGCAGAAGTCCACCAGTTTCTCTCTGTCGCCAACCCTGGAGTCGTGAAGTGCTACCAACAATCTCATAACGTCGTGTTTGCTAGGTGCGCACATGTATTGGTTGTCCGGTTCATATCTGGAAAGAACAGAAGTTGAAATTGTAAATAGTAAGTACAAAGTATTTTTAGCGACTAATATAGGCACTTCTCAAAAAGTAAAAATGGTATAACGTATAATCAAAGAAGAACATGTAGCGCTACGCGCAACAGGCTATATTTCTATGGTACCACAAATCATATAAATAGTAGGTTGTGTCTATTAGTCTGGTGTGTTTCGGAGGAAATTGGAGAGTATTTTCTGTGGTACGGCGCGAACGAAAGGCTTCTCCGTTCAGCTACTATACAAACAGACCGACTTAATTTCAACGGTTTAGCGTAGTGTAGTGGTAGAACGTTCGCCTAGCAAGCGAGAGGTCCCGGGTTCGAGCCCCGGCGTTGACAGAAAATCCTTTTTAATTTTTCTTAAATGATGTCCGACCTTCTTTCTTTCATGTCCATTGGTCTACGTCCTATACGTATGAAAGTTCTTCTCCATTTCCATTTTCATTTTCAATCATTCCTTACGAGAGATTCGTATGTGAGGGACTACACCAGCAAGACTTCCAAGATGTATGGTGGTACAACTGTATCTGACGTCAAGGTTGTGTCTATTAGTCTGGTGTGTTTCGGAGGAAATCGGAGAGTATTTTCTGTGGTAGAACGTTCGCCTAGCAAGCGAGAGGTCCCGGGTTCGACCCCCGGCGCTGACAGAAAATCCTTTTTAATTTTTCTTAAATGATGTCCGACTTTCTTTCTTTCATATAAATAGTAGTTCGGACAACTAGAGTGGATACGAATATTTCGCTCAAGTTGTACAGTATATTTTTTCTACTTGTAATAGCTGATAAACGGATATTTGAGCATAAAACGTCAGAATAATTTGCGTATATTCTGTAATAATCGGACATTAGAAGCTCTCCTTTATGCACAATCAGCTTGAATACTAACTCAGCAGTTGAACTGATAGTGGATAATTTGTGTAGACATTTAACTTCACGTAGCCGAAAAACGTCCAGTATGTAAGCATCCAAATGATAACGCAATTTCGCGAAATAAAAAGCAATAAGTTTCTATCGGGACTAATGTGATGAAATGAAATAGGATGGTTTGTGAAATTGTCAACTGCAGCCAAGGTCTTGAAAACGTAGGACCTGGATCTTTTGTGTATTATTTTCAGTCACAGCATTTATTCTTTTAACAATCTGAAAAAAGGGCGAAAATAATGAAATCGTAGCTTTGCAACTATTGCCCATCCAATTTCTTTGCTGATGACTTTTAGCAATATTCTGACTCGATTAAGGACATTGTTAAAGTAGTTTGTAGTGAATTTCCTGGTGCTAAGGCTGATCAAGGGTGTCTATGCATTCAATCTCGTTTAAATTATTTATAGGGTAGAATTTTGCGATGAATCCTGAAACTCCGGAAGAGCAAAACAAATTGGATAAAACTAAAAATGACTTATTAGACTTAGGAGGGGAACTTGCTGAAAAAATCACGTATAGAATTTGAATCCCCAGCTCACGTTTCCACTCCGCTTTTCGTCAATATTGCTAAGTGGAATGTACATTTTTCGGGTACTGATAAAGAGTCGTTACTAGCTTTCTTGGAAACCGGTGAGCTATTACGTCAAGCTCGGGGGTGATTCGGAGGAAGATTTATTTGCTTCGGTTTACGAGTATGACTTAAAGAAAATTTCTTAATATACCACTATAATCTGAATCTTTTACATGAAATCAGAAATCGAACTCAAGCTCTAAGGAACGGGTAACAATTTTTATTTCCTCTGTAGAAGCGTTATTTAAATGTTTAACGAAACCTTCTTCAGAACAAGAAACAGGTTTGTTAGAACCTGATTTGAGTTGTTTGTCGCTTCAAGAATCGTCTCGTCGGGTTAACGTTAGTGCTATATCTTCGGCTGTTTGTTGGAACTGTCAAAGGTAGGTCAGGTCATGTTCATAGAGATTGCATGTCTAAGGAAACTACATTTTGTTTTGGGTGTGGTATACACATAATAATATGTACAACGTGTCCTTTATGTCCAGTTGGACAATTTTTGCCATAAGAAACTTCTCAGTGTCAGGGCGTTTTTTGGGACAATTTCAAATTTTAAATATACATTTCTTTTCCTGTTCGTTGCAGATTTTTAATTTTGTATGCTATCAATAAAGTCCTTTATAATTATTATTATTATTAAATTCAGTTGTCGGCCGCCTTTAAAAGTTTGAAAAGGTCCCAAAAAAAAAACGCCCCACCATCGAGTATTTTCTTATGTCAGAAATTGTTCAAGTGGACATAAAGAACGCATATACAAAGTCTCAACGCTGAGGTAATAAAAAAAATGGTATGCGTGGGCCCGAGGACTATACCTTTTCAACTTCAAATTGGGAATAATCAATTTCAAATTGGGATTAAACAACTTTAAATTGAGAATAGTCAACTTCAAATTGGGATTAATCAATTTCAAATTGGGAATAGACAACTTCAAATTGGGAATAGTCAATATCAAATTGAGAATAAACAATCTCAAATTGGGAAAATTCAATATTAAATTAAAAATCAACAACTTCATATTAAACAATATTTTAATTACTTATATCTAAATAAACACACAATATGTGCCTACTTATTGAATTTAAAATATCATATTTTTGCTATACAGTGTGGTCATTTAAGTGTGCAACATATGGGATTTTTTTTATTAATTGGCACAACGAAAATATAAATACTCCCGAAAGTTGCTACATGTTCGATAATTATGCTAGGCGCACTTAGAATGGTTGCAAGTCAAACAGCGTACAGGGTAAGTCAAAAAATAGAAAAATTGTACAAGAGTAAAGTACCCTTATTTCAGAAAACTTAGCAAAATGTTATTGAGAAAAGTTGTCTATATATATAGACTTAAAAGTTAAAAGCCTATATACCGAAACATGGCCTCCTAAGAAGAAAAAAATATATTTTTTGAAAAACGTTCATAATTTTCTAAAAAAAATTGTCCTAATATTCACCTTAGACAATTTCATAAATCAATCAAAATTAAATCAATTTCGCATACCTTTGTTCAAATTCAAGCATATTTGTAAAATTTACTTAGATTTTTAATTTTTTAGGGAATCGCAAACTTCATGTTTGTTGCGACGATATTAAACAAAACTTTAAAATTTCCCAAAAATTCTTCGGAACAAGGTAAAACATTAGTAATGATAATGTGCATATTAAAAAACTCTCATTTAAGGTGCAAATTTTTTATTTTAATTGTTTATTAAGAAACTGGAAAGTAATTATTGACGAAAAAATTTTTTGTTCTTATATGGCTATGTTTTGGTATTTAGGCATAGCTTTTCATTTTAAACCAATTTTCTTAATAACCTTTTGCTGAATTTTTTGAAATACGGATACTTTACTCTCGTACAATTTTCGGCAATGTCTGTATTTTGGTTGTGCAATTATGTAATTAATAAAAAAAGTCCCATATGTTGCACACTTATATTTAATCCTTGTCTATCATTTAATATTTCTGGTATATGTATCTCTGTAAATTTCCTATAAGTCTGGTGCAACTCGCTACAGTTAATTTGTTATTTATGTTATTTTGCACTACTTATACTTTCTAATTTTTACAAGCTAACTTTATATAGTTTGCGATAAATGATTTGGTCTTTGTCTTCTTTCCAAGATTTCTTTCCAAGTCTTTTTAAACCTTACCAGGCAGTCGAAATTTTGCTTCATATTATAAACTTTGGTTAACAAATTGAGTTGTTCTTGTTGATAGGTGTTTTTATTTCATGAAGTTATTGATTTTCAATTTAATATTGAATATTCCCAATTTGAAATTGTTTATTCTCAATTTGATATTGACTATTCCCAATTTGAAATTGTCTATTCCCAATTTGAAATTGATTAATCCCAATTTGAAGTTGACTATTCTCAATTTGAAGTTGTTTATTCCCAATTTGAAATTGATTATTCCCAATTTGAAATTGGAAAGGTATAGTAGACAAGGTGTGACACCAATGTTCTAAGTGTAGTCCAAAAAACGAGCCATGCTCCAGCGGCAGTTAGTCAAAACGCCCGATAACTTTTTCGAGTAACAGTTTCCCGTCACCGTCAGTAGGTACTGTTCCACAGAAAGAGAATAGGTAGATCGCTGTTATTTTTGGCATATAAAAGTTTCGTAGTTTAGGTACCATCGAAACAGATCATGCGTCACTAGTCCAAATAGGACTAGCTCATTGGGCACTTAAACTATCACAATTCGATTTTAATATACAACATCGCAAAGGTGTTCCACTAAGATAGTTGCGCACGCTCTTTCCAGGTCAACTTCAGATATCGCAGTTTTGGAAGTATCTAAATTTAAGTTGTGCAACTGGTATCTGCCACTTATCGAAAAATTTAAAATTAATCCTGACGACTATCCTACTTTTATGGTAAAAGATAATTTGTTATACAGGGTTAACTATCACTTAGTACAAAAAATTTTACCACGTGCGCAGGGTGGCTTAAGAAAACAAAAAAATATTTTTAGATTTTTTACGATCTTAAAAAAGGGTAAAAACCCCTATTTTCCCTGTGAATCTCCGCCTTTAATTACGTCATCCAATATGGCTTCGGAAAGTACTACTGTCAGCTTGAAGTTATTTTCGCGGTGTTGCCGTTGTTTTAGGAAGGATGAAAATACCTTCTTACTCAAACAAATAAAAAAAAATACATTAATAACATTCGATTCGAATCTGTACAGCCTTACCTTACTTTGAAATTTAACTGACCTAAATTCACCTGACCTCTTAAGCCCTAGATAAAGGCGTAAACCCCGTTTTTATAGTTCGTTCTTTTAGCGCGCAGTGCAGGACCCGAAACAACAGTTTATTTTCAATTAAAAGCTCACCCAATGTCCGAGCCAATATCATTCCATATTGTGCAACAGCTCGGCTGTCCCAATGCAAAACACAGTAACTAACAATTATTTTATCAAAGCGTCGAGTACCGGTCGGTCCGCCGTGGCAACACTTCTTGATTTCCTGTATCCGGGGCACAGGGCGTCTCTAAATTCTCTACAATTTTCCTTCTCCTGCCTCTGGCGATGCTCGAGGCTTCTCACTACACTCCAGCTTCCCTTTTTCTCCGCCTTTTTAGTCCCAAAAACCCCGGGACCCGCGAAAGTTAGCTGCTGCAACGTGTGCCGTTACTCCATTACTATCCTACCCTCTTGGCTCTCCCGCGCAAGTCACGGCACGAATTATTTACCCTATCGCCTAAATTAAATCAAAGGTCATAGGTTTCCCAGTGCCTTCACCTGAATTACAACATCAGCGCACGATACACAGAAAACGATATGCCAGCTAGGAGAACGAAAATTAAACTCTTCTGCATACCTACGTCACTTCGTCAAAAGCGCGGCCAACTTATAAAAAATAGTTTCACTTTCATACGTCAGTTATCAATTTCAGGTCAAGTTAAATCCAAAACAAGAATGTAGGCACCTTGAGACACCTTGATGAATATGTAGTTGTCTAGCTAACAATAAACGAGTCAAAAAGGTAGCCATGATTTTGTCGAATAAGCGTCACCGTTGACGTTTGACGTGACAGCACCTGCGCGCGGGCATACCATTATCTGTGTATCGTGCATCCTGTTTATTGGAATACGGTTGCTTAGAAATAACAATACTACTAATAACAACTAATTAAATGGGAAAGTTAGGACCTGGCACACCAGGCTTGAATCCAATGGATTTTTGTATTTGGGGATACATGAAGGCGATTGTGTACGAACATCGAACATGAAATCGACAACGAGCAGCAGTTACGTGAACAGCCACTGTACTGCTTGTGCAGTTGTGTTTTTTGGTTCCCCTTCGGGGTTTTCCTGGCAGAGGTGATCCACCTCGTCGTGGTCGCCAGGCTGAGTACCTCGCTTCAAACAAAAGGAATGGCTGAGGGGAACCAAGAGGTTCCCAACAGATTTAGAAAATGTGAATATTGTGTTGTGTAGTGCTGTGCAGTGTGCTGTGTGAATTTTAACGTAAAAAATCAAGAAAACAGAAAATGGTGCGATATTCAATCCTGGAAATGTCAGTAAGGTAGGTGTTTCATAGGCATTCTACATGTTCCTTAGAAAGTAATCGTTTCCAACAGGAAATCGAAATTTCGTGGTGAATCCTCGGATAAATGAATAGACGTGGTAACGCCGCGCTATTTCACTACCTGTCACTACCATTAACATAGGCAAAATTTTAAGACAGGTCACGGCGGGCGTCAATAGGCGGCGTTTTTTGATGGGTTTTAATAAATTTGAAAAAAAAAATTTGCGCTTAGTCATTGTTAGAAAATTTTTGAAGATTTATTTTGGTAAGTCTAATTTTTCTTTATCTACAATAAAAATGTTTGTACTAAGTGATAGTTAACACTGTATAAGCACATTTTTAGTAAAGTACCGTTAGTAAGTAATATCTCAGAATGGAAGTTTCGTTCCTTCTCAAAATCGGAAGGAAATTCTTTCAATGTATCATAATGATCCTACCGCAGGCCATTTATGCGTGTATAAAATTTTAGCACTTATTTTGTAACTTTATTATTGGCCTTATACAGAGTGGCCTAATTTTTAGTTTTAATAACAAAATATTACGCCACTGGAAAAGTAACCTTTTTTGCCTACTGTAAATTTTCCAATCAATTCCAAGAAAACAACTATTTTTGACTTTTCTTTGATAAATGTACCGTTGCCGAAAAATTCACTCTCGTGGGTGCTAATTTTTTCAGCATAAGGAAATCGAAGTAGGTCTAGGCTTTCAAAATTTTGTACACCCACTAAGTTATTAATTATAAACAACTTTCCTTAAAAACATTTTGCGGTAAACCTACATGAAGGTCACTTTACTGGTGCGAAAAATTAGTTTCTTTTAATTCCCAGGACACATGATTTTTCGAATCTAGAAACCTTTTTGTAGATTTTTGGGGGAAATTTTATTAGGGAAAGTTGTTTGTAATTAAAAACTCAGTAGGAGTGCAAAATTTCGAAGGCCTAGACCTACTTTTAATTTCTTCTGCTAAAAAAATTAAAAAGATGATAAAATTTCACGTCCCCAATAGATTTTTACAGAAAGAAAGTTAGCGGCTTTATGGGACTATAAATTTTGGCAACTGGTAATATCATACCAACATCCAAGTTCTAATGGATGTGCCGGTGTTTTCGTATTTGAATCGTTCGAGAAGGTAGACTACGACAGCTGTTTCCCCTTATTAGGTTCATCAAGGCAGCCATAACCTTCCCGAACGACTCAAACCGAAACGGTAGCACTTATAATAGTGTAACTTGCACTTGGGGTGAGAAACCAACCAGTGGCGCCATCTAGTATCAAGCTGATAGTACCAGAGCCGAAATTTCACAAAACATAGTAAACACCAACAAGAAAAAGTTGGGTTGGTGTTGAATCTAGAAAACTACAAAATAATGTGAAGAAGAAGCGGCACAGGAAACAGGCTCATTGGACATTCACCACTGTATCTTCCAAATTTGTGGAAATCAACAAGGATCTAACCGGGAGGCTTATCCTTGTGAAACTTGCATCTTATAGCCGTAGAAATATTGAAAAGATGATAAAATTTGACGCCCCCAATAGATTTTTACAGAAAGAAAGTTAGCGGCTTTATGGGACTATAAATTTTGGCAACTGGTAATATCATACCAACATCCAAGTTCTAATGGATGTGCCGGTGTTTTCGTATTTGAATCGTTCGAGAGGGTAGACTACGACAGCTGTTTCCCCTTATTAGGTTCATCAAGGCAGCCATAACCTTCCCGAACGACTCAAACCGAAACGGTAGCACTTATAATAGTGTAACTTGCACTTGGAATTGAGAAACCAACCAGTGGCGCCATCTAGTATCAAGCTGATAGTACCAGAGCCGAAATTTCACAAAACATAGTAAACACCAACAAGAAAAAGTTAGGTTGGTGTTGAATCCAGAAAACTACAAAATAATGTGAAGAAGAAGCGACACAGGAAACAGGCTCATTGGCCATTCACCACTGTATCTTCCAAATTTGTGGAAATCAACAAGGATCTGACCGGGAGCCCTATCCTTGCGAAACTTGCATCTTATAGCCGTAGAAATATTAAAAAGATGATAAAATTTCACGTCCCCAATAGATTTTTACAGAAAGAAAGTTAGCGGCACAAGAATAGGGCTCCCGGTCAGATCCTTGTTGATTTCCACAAATTTGGAAGATACAGTGGTGAATGGCCAATGAGCCTGTTTCCTGTGTCGCTTCTTCTTCACATTATTTTGTAGTTTTCTGGATCCAACACCAACCTAACTTTTTCTTGTTGGTGTTTACTATGTTTTGTGAAATTTCGGTACTACTGGTACTATCAGCTTGATACTAGATTGCGCCACTGGTTGGTTTCTCACCTCCAAGTGCAAGTTACACTATTATAAATGCTACCGTTTCAGCAGAGCATATAAAACAACCAGAAGTATCACTCCCCTTGGCGGGAAAATTCTGCGCACCTGTTCGCGCAGCCGCCATGTGGGCATAGATTCTGTCAAATTGATGCAGTGTCGGGGCGATTGGGCAGTTCTTTTTTGGCTGTATGAGAGATATTACAGTGCCGTGGAGTGTGCTCTTTTGTAAATTGTGCTTTTTGCTAGTATCTTTAAATAAAGAATCCCAGGAAGGAGTAAAAGCTGCTTGTGCTTACCACACACTATATACTTTACTAATACTACTCTGTATTTCTGAATTGATTTTCCCGACTACACCTCTGACTTCTATTCCACCAATATGGCTCAAGGTCATTGAATTTGCGGATGATTTCTCAAGAGTAAGTTATACTGCTGGTTGTTTTATATGCTCTGGTTTCGGTTTGAGTCGTTCGGAAAGGTTATGGCTGCCTTGATGAACCTAATAAGGGGAAACAGCTGTCGTAGTCTACCTTCTAGAACGATTCAAATACGAAAACACCGGCACATCCAAAGAACTTGGATGTTGGTATGATATTACCAGTTGCCAAAATTTATAGTCCCATAAAGCCGCTAACTTTCTTTCTGAAAAAAATTAAATCTCACAAAAGTTAGTTTGTCAAAAAAATTCTAGAATATTTTTTTTCTTAAAATTGGTTGAGAAATTTAATGAAAGTAAAACTTATTTTGACATTTTTATGGATTCCTAAAGTTTTGTCACTAAAAGTTGGACAACCCTGTATATGCGCAAGAATATTTTGAAGTATGTCAATAGATGTTCTGTTTGTGGAGCTACTAAGAGTCCGAATGTGGCACAACCAGGCTTAATGGGTGCATATCGTAAAATTAATTTTCCGCTTCAGATGTTATCAGCAGATTTACCGGGTCCTTATCCTAGATCTAAGTTGGGTAATCAGTACCTTCTCGTGGTTGTAGAATGGTTTACCCTATGAATAAAGAACCCCAGGAAGGAGAAAATTTGGGCTTTACGCTGGACCGGTCCAGTCTCTGCATATGGCGGCATGCCGTTTCCGGTTTACAAAAGTACTTACCGATGGAATGTTATCCCCCAAACATTTTGTTCTGGTAGTCACGGAATAGCCGCAGGCTGCATAGCTAACCATAATAGATCTCCAAAAAGTACTTATCGAAGAACTACACAAATATCTAATAGCACAAACCACCGTGACAATTGTCAAATATAAAAATATTTTGTCAAAATTCAGTCTCACGTATTTTATAATGTCCATAGAGCTTTGGCTCCTTCCTGGGGTTCTTTATTCATTGGGTTTACCAAATATGTTTTAATACTACCTTATTATTTTAAATTTACCGTCAGTTCTATTATCAAATTTATCGAAAAGCAGTTCTTTTTGATATTTGGAGTTCCTTAAGGCAATCATGAAAATCAGTTCATTAGTACAGGATTTAAAGCTTTAATGGATAAATATAGAGTCCAGAAAAAATCTTCTGTAATGCGCGTTACCATGCACAAGTTAATCATACAAAAAGTGTTAACAGAGTTTTTGCTACTGCAATGAAAGCATATAATATATTCATGAAAATCATAAAACATACAATTGTTCAAGATATACGCTTATTAAAGCATGAAGATGCTGATTACTTTCCAGCTTTTTTGGTATTTGGCAGAACTATTCCTCTTACTGGCGATTACTATGGCAAAATTTCATGCTACTAATATTCATGCTATAATATAATCAAAACATCAGTTTATTAACGATTTACAACAAATGTTATTCGAGGAAGTAAGAATCAAATTAAAACGAGCCTATGATAGGAATGCTAAATACTATAATTTACGGGAACGTTCTTTGCAATTTCATATTGGTGGCTACGTTTGGAAGAAAAACTTTACTCTGTCTAATGCAGCTAATGACTATTCCGCTAAATTGGCTTCGAAATATATTCTATAAAGTGTTATCTCCTTTAGTATATAATCTAAAAGATCATTCTGAAGAACAGTCTGACAACCCTTCTGATTATGAGTCTATTAACGAGTCAGACCAAGACTAAAAGCCTTTTTTGGTGGACTTAACATCAATTCTAATTAGATTAGAATCAATCTAATTATCAATTCTAATTAGATAACTATATTTGAAGTTTTACCTTATCGAACTTCATCACGACTTCAAATCTAACCTCAGTCAAATTTGTTTTGCGCGATAGATATAGTTGTTGGTAAAAATCTTTATTTTGGGTGAGCTTATCTTGAATATCATTGTTTATCATTGATTAGCTTATCGTATCGTTATCGTATCTTGGAATCTTAACTTATTGTATGGTATTATAGCTTATCTAACAGCTGATAGCTTGTCGTATTAGTTTATCTTCCTTGTTCTCTGATACAGCGCTGTTACTTTGGTGTGTGCATTCGGTGACAGCGCCGTGCAATACTTGTCACTTTGGCGTGTGCATTTGGTGTAAGTGTTGTGCTGGAGTACCGGCGTATGCGACTAGTATAATATACAGTTTGATTTCTTGGAGATTTGTTACTAACTGCGTAATTCAAATGTCGTGGTCTGGTTTATTTTGTTGAGGTCCATATATTTTTGAAAATAACTTTTGAGATTATCATTTTGCTACTCTTTGTGAGTAGTATCTAGTATTTAGAAGCTACTCCAAACAATTCCCTGGATGATTCTTTTGGATCCTGAGAATATTAAAATCGAGCACACATGTCTGAGGGCGACTGACCGTAATTTTTTTTGGGGATCGGTTACTACACGTCTACCATTTACCCAGTTCCGAGGACCACGCCGACGTTACGCGGTTACGCGTCCTCATTAATTTGTCTGGTACAAATATGCATATCCTAAACCTTAAATCTACAAACACAAACACCCAGGGCACTACCGTGGTGGGAATCGAACCCACAACGTACGATGTCAAAGCCAACGTAAGACCCACTCGTACACCGCCGCCCCCGACTGGCCGTAATCTCAGCAGGAATTTGTTTTGATACATTATATAAATTCCCTCCTTCTTTACAATTCCTTAAATCTAGGTATAAGTTTATCTTTTCTGTCTAAAATTCCTTCTGGATTTCCATTTGTTTTTGGGTCCACACCCACTCTTTTCACAACTGGCGTGTGTAACAGACTGGGACTCTTGCACATTTTTGGATTTACCTTCTTGCCTTCTCTTCCTCCTACTATCTATTTTCTGTCTCGTTTATTTTCCTATTTCTTATAACGTCTCTGAATTTGTACTTTTCTATCTGCCTTCTGTCCTCTGATGCCGGAAATTTTCCTTATAGGATATCCCGTGATATCGGTTTATTATTATTGTGGCTTTCAAAATTAAATAGCTTTTTCAATTGTAGCTCAAGTTTGGCTTTCATTAGCTTGTCAAGAATTTTAGTAACTAACGGTTAAACAAACATGTTACCTAACTGAACCAAACCATGCATTTGCAGTGTTATTCCTTGGAGCAGGTTTACAAAGAATTAAATTTTTTTATAGTCAATTTATATGTTGTTTCACTATTTAGTAATTTATCTTGTTCAAATTTTCAAAATTATTGTATACCAGAATTTGCAATTTATCTCAGTGAAAGTATATTATTATTAATTCGGCTTGATTAGCACATGTGTCAAAAAATTCAAAACATTATTTCTTTCATCAGTTCTTCAGGCTTGGGTAGTACCTAAAGAGTCCGAAAATAAGTAACATACAATGATTCATTTCGCGTAGGCTTATGGAGGGCGGCTAATTTATTAACCGACCTACGATTATTTTCTTATCATACCGTATATTTCTCATTTTTTAGTAAAATACTCAAACTGGAATTTACGTATCTTTTATCGGGTTAGAGGAATGTGTAACGAAATTTTTTTAAATTAATTATTATTATCATCCTCCGAATGCTTCAACAATGTTTTATGCGAAAATTTCAAAACAATAGAATTTCCATCTAACGGCGTCTAGAGGTAGAGCACACCTAAATATCGATTTTTATTATAATGTGGTGGAACAAGTGCGATCACCGTCTCTGATCCAAGGTACATGCCTAGTCGACAAGGCACCCTGTTTCATGCTGAGTACAGTAGTTTTGGTCACAGAAAATAAACGCTACGCGGACAGAAGTCCTACACAATGTAATTATTTGGGAGCCCGAAACGAAGCCGGCTCTTATGAGCCGGCTTCGCCTGGCTTTCAGCAGTGACTATAGAAGAATTCTTCCATAGTTCTGCCATGGCCTTGGTACTTTCTTTACTAAATACTAGGCGGCAGCACGCTAAGAAAAGCATCGGAAGGCGGCGTTGCCGGATTGTGCAAACAGTCGGTGGTTTTACGGGACTATAAAAATATAATGTATAGATCTAAATCTAATGAAATGAGCTTGCCCATTTAGAATCCAAGGTTAACAGTGACGCTCTCAGCAGCAACTTTAGAATTCTTCCCTCGAAAGATTTATTTTTATCGTCGTTTTTGGAAAGGGCGTTCAATATTTTACGAATCCGTGGCTGAAAAAATTTCCGCGCAAAAACTATACACCCTGCACCCCTCAAGGAAAAAAACTCCATTAATCTTGGTCCGATTATCTGCGCCGTTTTTAGCAACGGCGTTGCAAATGATTCCAGATGCATGAACCCATGGTAGATCGGATGTCAGGAAGTGGTTCTAATCCAGCTTGCAAGATTCGACCCACACTAACAGGTGAAGTTAAATAAAAGCTTGTAAAAATCAAGAGATTCTGCATCCGAGCGCTATCTGTTAGGCCAAGGCAAAACCAAGTTTCGGTGTGCTATACATTACCAGCCCAATGCTACTGGCACTTCTGTCCGCGTAGCTATATTTCCTGTGGTTTTGGTTGGTTCACCCATGGATCTATTAAAATCGGCGCTGATATTCGGGTAATCTGTTCAGTGTACACTCGGCTGGTTTGTTTTTTCGACCCAGTGCTACTTCTTTGTGCACACGGGTAGTGCAGGGTACCTCTAGTTCTGACGTTAGTAGATCAGAGAGAGGGTGCAAAAATAGGAAGTATGCCTTGGAATTACCTCAAAACAGTTGAATGCGTCAACAGGACTACACCGGGTATTGGTATGCAAAGATCCCATGATAAATATTCATGTTGCTTTTCCCTGTGCCAACTCAAAGTGCTATTTTTTACCTATACGGATCAAGAGCGGTAAAAATCGATTACGGTTATCAAAACCGCCGCAGAAAATATAAACGAACTACGTCTAAAA
Source organism: Pseudeuparius sepicola (assembly GCA_963920635.1). Lineage (NCBI taxonomy): Eukaryota > Metazoa > Arthropoda > Insecta > Coleoptera > Anthribidae > Pseudeuparius > Pseudeuparius sepicola. The sequence goes on from OY987299.1 coordinate 91,214,068, forward strand.
TTTACAGAAGCCTGCCAGTCAGTAGGTAAGTCCAGATAATATATAATTCCAGAGTGCATTTGACCCGTATAAAGTTTAAAAAAATTCAGCACTTTGAGATGACACAGAGAAAAACAACCTGTACCCATATTTAATATTTGCACACCAATAGGCATCTTGTGTGGTCCTGTTGACCAGTCAACTGTTTTGAGGTAATTCCATTGCATACTTGACTCTTGACTCGCCGGATGCCTTTAAAATTTCTAATTTTGCTAAATTTTGGCAGCCTGCAGAATAGAATTCCCAGTACTTATATTTTTTGTTAAAAAAATCGCTAAATGCATTTAGTGAAAATTGGGAGTATAAAATAATAGTAGCCGGTCGTGGATCCTGGATTTGCATGTTGACAACGGTATGAAGGTCAAAAGATGCGGTTTGAAGATCTTTCAAACAATAGTACATTGTGTACCTAGTAGGAAAAGCTGAACATTCCCGGACGACCGTAAAGATTGCCTGTCGAGGCGTAAGCCGAGACTGGCAATACGGAGTCGGGGAATGTGGCTTTTCCTACGAGGTATACATACTATTTTTCCGAAAATCGAAAATTACTCAAAGAACATAAATTCGAAAAACTTGTTCTCAATCATTTTTTTAGTTTATAAATACCTGTAAGGAAATAATATTTCCTTACAGTACAAAAATAAATATTTCCTAACAGTTACTTTCCGTTGCCTGGCAACGACTAAGTGCAAGGAAATATTGACTTTTTCTTTCAAAAATGTTATCAAAAATGTCAATATTTCTGATTGATTTTCGGAAAAGAAAATTTCAGGTGAATATATCCAAAAATAAAACCACTGAAAGCTCTATGTCATCCCTGATAATAGCGATAATTAGGGCTTCCGAACGATATATCGAAAGTGGTATATTGGTGACAAAAATATTTCAAAAAGGCCGTAATGAGCTAATTTATTCCTTTATACGCCCTATATTATCTCTCATATAATATCTCTATATCTTTGACCTCTTTCCACAGAGTCTGGACGTCTAAAAATGATCACCATATACATTGCAAATTTGACATTTCTTTATTGTTAACTAATTGTTAACTAGTTATCGATAAATAAATAATCGAGTCATATAACGAGGTTTGTTGGCCGGTCCGAACTTACATCATATACCTAGTTTTCATTCTGACCCTAAAAAATAGCCGTTCTCGAGTGTTTTTTTTCATATATTGTTCGCCGCTCCTTTAGATTATCCTGACTTCCTTGGTGAGTTGAATATTATTTTCCTGTCAGCGTCTAACAACCAATTCATCATCATGTTGTTAATAAAATTTACCATAAACATTTAAATACATCTTTGAATAAAAAATTACTGGATAATGACACAGGTACCAAAAATATTACTCTATACCTTTCTTGGGTTCTATTCCTTCACAAATTAAAAAAAAGTCCAAAATTACTCAATTTGTGTTAAACCTGTTAACCAATTAAGTGGTAAGTTGATTTTAACAATAATGATGTTGTTCCCTGTACTGGAAGGTCTGGTGTCTATTGCTTGAGTTGTGATAGAAACAGGTGATAGAAAACCAAAAAATAACCGCACTTTCTTCTATAAACTATATCATTTTGAGGCCTTATAAAAAAGTTACAGGGTGTTAAAATTGCAAGAAATATGTGGAATTTATTAAATATTTTACAAACTAGTGGAGATATTTAAGTCATATTTGGTACACGTTATAACGGCATGGCGGGTTAGCATAAAACCTGTTAATATCAAACATCTTGAACAACCAGTGACGTAGAAATGGGTAATTAGTATAATTTATTTTAGAAAAAATAGAACCACCTTGTATAGCAATAAAATGTATTCAATTTCTTATGTAAATTTTAATTGTAAACAAACACGTTCTCTTAGCATTTTTTATATGTGTCATGGTTTTATAGCAAATTTGGTTTTTTCGTATTATTTCGGGGTACATCTGAAAAATTAACTTAAAACTTTTCTCCATAAGTAACACTCAAAGTAGAAAAAATGTGTTTTTTACTTTAAATATAGTAACTTTCCCCAATAAACTTACCCATTCAAGGTTTTACTTTTCAAGATACAGAGCGTAACATTAATTGTATCTTCCTTACCTAAATGTTTTAGACCCTGTATCTTCAAAAGTATAGCCTTATTTTTTAACCATATACCTAACCTATTTTCCCCATAACTTACACTATGTCCAGGCAGGTAAGTTCTTATCGGTCGGTCCTTTCCTTTTTACTTTTTGATTTGCTTTGTAAGTATAGATAATGTTACCTAAATTTCTTAAAAAAATTAGCTTTGTTAGCTTACTACTATAGTTTGCTTCTGAAGATGACGCTCTAGGTGGGTTGAAACATGTACAGTTTCTCCTAAATAAATTGTGTTTGTGAAGTTTAGACTACAAGTTTTACCTTTCTCGTCATATTCTCTTACTCTACTTCAAGATAATATGGACTATTTCATCCGCTTATTTAATATAATATCTTCGGACCGGAATTTTCTACTTTCATAAATAACTTTACAATTTCATAAAATCTTTACTTTAGAAATATTCGTTTGCACTTTTTTATTGTTTTACCGTTGTCAAAATACAAATCCGGGTTCGGCTACGATCATTTTATATCCCCGATTTTCACTAAAACCATTTAGCAATTTTTTTATTTAAAATTTGACATGGACGCCCGAAAAGCCTCATATACCAAATTTTAACAAAAAATATGCAGGGAGTTCCATTCTACAGGGTGTCAAAGTTATGCAAAATAAAAATTTTCAAGGCCTCTGGCGAGAAGAGAATGGTCAATGGTACCACTAAAAATGTTGGTGTGCAAAGTCCCGATAAAGAATATTGTATGGGATGTTTTCTCTATGCCATCTAAAAATATCTACTGAATTTTTCGAAACTTTGTGCGGGTCAAGATTGCCTTGGAATTATTTAAAAAGTATTAATGGCAAACGGAATTTCATATAAATTACTGAATACAACAAGTAAAAACTCTTTAAATTATTGGACCTTTCTCGACAAAGCCAGCTTCCAAGATGGCAAATTTTGCTATGGGTATCCCGTTGTGGTACACCACCCGCCTTTACTCATCTTGTAGGTGTTAATTGGTTTATAATTTCTGCGAACTGCACACAAACACTTTCTATTGCCCACTGAAATATTTCGAAGTAACTCCATGGCACACTTTGAAATTCCTAAAATTCCTAAAACTCCCTGAATACGTTTTATTCAAATTGGGTATAATAATGTGGGCGTTTTTGGGCGACCTGATTAACGATGTGTTGTTTCAGATTTTAAACAAAAAAAAAAACAACGTTAAAAAAACCAATTAAATTTGTATAGTTACAAATGTATTGTTGAAAGCGTAAAAAAAACTCCAACTTTCAAACTATTACTTTTTATATAAAAAATGACGTGACTCGCGGAAATTTCAATAATGGTTCTGACAGTAGATACCTACGTACCGGCCATAGAAGAATCGAAGTACCTACTACGACAAGAAGGTCCAATTCTCTTGGAAGCACTTAAAAGGCCCCGAGGAAATAAACCAATCGGATGGTACTGATCGCGCGTACGTTTTGATCCCAATCACAGAATAAATAGCGCTACGCTCTGTGTCTGAATTGAAATCCATGTATCTCGATATTTTAAAACATTTTTGTATTAATTAAACTAGTTTGTATCAAAAATACCGAATACCGATAAAATATCAAACATTTTTAAATTACCTCCGCATTTCATTTTTGTATTAAGAATCAAAATAGACTGAATTATCCGCGTTATTATTTATCTTTGGCAAACGATGCACACGAAGGTTTCGGCGCCACGGAACTACCCGAACATTTCGTGAGTGCAGGCTACGATTGGCGGGAAAAAGGTCGAAACATAAAAGGAAAAATTTTTCAAAAATGTCAAAAACAAAAAAGAGGTCAAGAGATCGAGAAACAAAAGATCGAAGCACAAAAGATCGAAACTACAAAAGACCGAAGCGGAAAAAAGGTCGAAACACAAAAGGTGAAAATTTTAAAAGTAGTCTAAAACAGATAAAGATGGCAAAATATATAGGGTGTCTCAAAAAACCGTGGCCCTCACTACTTCTGGTATGGCCTTTTTCTGCCGATTCTGAAGCAAGTCAATTATGCCTTAAAAATTAGGACTAATTTTTTAAACAGTTAGACCTTTTGTGGTTCGACCTTGTGCGGTTCGATCTTTTGTGCGTCGATCCTTTGATTATGTGACCTTTTCTGTTTTTAAATTTCGTCCTTTTTTTCCGCCAATCGTTTTTAATACAAAACTGAAATTCGTTGATTTAGCTTTGAGATTTTATTGGTTATCGGTATTTTTGTTGCAAATTAGTTGAGTTAATACAAATATTTTACGATTGTACGAGTGATTTCGTTTCGATATACGTTTTGCCACTGGTCGCGTGGACTGTACTGCCGTCTTCGGTCGACGTTGCCACTCCTTATGCCAAGAGTTTCTTGTCAATATCCACAAACACACACGTGCTCTCAAGAATTTAGGACAATCAGTCGATTATTGGGACCTACTTATAATTCTCATACTCTCGCCAAGGGGGATTCTAACACACAACATGAGTGAGAAATCTGTACGTCCAACTTAAAAGAATTACGAATATTCAAGCAATTTTGCGAGTTTTTGCAACAAAGGTGCAAGGTGTTGGATTCATTAACACGTAATGCTCAATATCCTGCTATGCAAACAGCAATGTCACACAAACCGCAGACAGGAAAGTCCTTTCCTAAACCATCGGCTACCACGTTAGTTGTCACAAAATCTGAGTCAAATAGATTTCTTGTCTGTGGAAAGGAAAGGCATAGGCTCTACTCTTGTGAATAGTTATCTTTGAACGCACATAAGAGATGGGCGGAATTTAGAAAACATAAAATATGTCCTAATTGCCTTTTAACCGGACACACAAATGACAAGTCACGTCACAACACGCTTCTGCAAACAAACAAACAAACACAGGCTGGGGAAAACCCATCGTTGAGCGCATCATCCATGGTATGTCAAAGGAAACTTCAAAAGGTTATTTTGGCTACAGCATTAGTAGATGTTATTCACAAAGGACAAAGGTAGAAGACTTTTCCTTAACCCGGTGTCAGAATTTAGTCACGCAAGAAACCTGTCAACTCTGCTAGGGATCAAACCAAGCAACTTCACAATATCTACAACCGTTCACAAGGCGGTAGATTTAACCTTTCAGTCACAGCACACAAACTTTCAGAGCAGGTTGCAATTCTTTGTAATTCCAAAGATAACGACAATCCTACCCGTCGCACCCATAAACACGCAAGTTTAGATACCTGAAAATATAGAGTTGGCAGAAATCAGTTTTGGGTCGTTGGAAGCAAACTTACAAAGCAGAGTTCCGAGTCCACATTCTTGACGCATCACGTCTCAGTCATAAATGAGCAACTAAGCACACAAGTCAGGAGATTTTGGGAACTTGAAGACGTAGACTCTGCTCAGAAATTCACACGTGAATAGCAGCTCTGCGAAAGATATTTCACAGACACACATAGCAGGAAACAGAGTGGACGGTTCACAGCCAGACTTCCATTTAAACTAAATCCTGACCAGTTCGGAGAGTAAAACCTTATTGCACTCAAGAGGTTTGATCAGCTGAAAAGGAGAATCAAGAGAAACCCCAGTTTAAGATCGCAGTATAATGACTTCATGCAGGAGTAACAGGAGCTGTCACACATGGAGCTCCTCCCAAGCGACGATGGCTTAGGTTGCTACCTGCCACACCACGATGTTGTTAAGGCAGACAGAGCTCAGAGTCGTTTTAGACGCTTCATGTCCCACCGTAAGTGCACTAAACGACACATTGATGAAGGGACCTGTGATTCAAAAAGATATTTTCACAATCTCATTCTTACGTATTGACAGAAGGCATTCACACGACATTGCCACGACTAGAGCTATGCGCGGCATTACTACTATCACAGTTAGTCACAAGGTCAAAGGCTGCTCTCACACTTGCAGTCACCTTTGGACGGATTCGTCAGTTGTACTTCATTGGATCACATCACCACCCGACACGTGAAAGACTTTTGTCTCTAATAGAGTGACAAGAATTCAAGGGAACACTAGCAGAGGCCATTGATACCATGTGCCAACTACATCAAATCCTGGAGACATAGTTTCACGGGGTGTACACTGTACAGCCTGACCAAGTGCTTGACAATAAGTTATAGTGAAAGGGCTCTCTATGGCTAGCGGAAGAATAATCGGCATGGTCAGACACATTTCCATACTTGAGCACCACACAGCCAAATCTGGAAATGAGGGCAAGCATAACACACGTAACCACAACAAAGGAGTTTAACCTTCTTGAGCGATATTCCTCTTTGTCTAAGTTGACAAGAATTGTAGCCTTCTTTCAAAGGTTTGTTCACAACACACAGTCAGCAAATCAGATTGTCCGCACTTGCGTTGAACCAAGCACTTTTAACTGTTGTTCGCCTAGCACACAAGAACAATTTGCGGATGAAATCAAACAGCTCCCCAACAAACGATCAATAAGCTCAAGAAGGAAGTTGCTTACCTTAAAGCCTTTCCTCGATGAACGAGGTCTTCTTCGCGTCGGCGGAAGACTGAAATATGCTCACATCCATTTCACGCAAAAACACCCAAACTAACTAATTAACGGAGCTCATCATACACAACGAACACTTGTGTTTGGTCCATGCAGGTCCTCAGGTGTCACTAAGCACACGATTCTGGCCACTATGCGGGAAAAGAGAAGTAAAAAGAGTTCTACACAAATGCATCACATGTTTCAGAGCGAGACTCTCCAGCATAAACCCACTAATGGGGGAACTGTCCACACCACGCGTAGTTCCTACTCGACCCTTTGAATCAATTGTAATTGACTACGCAGGTCCAGTTGCAATCAAAGAAAGTCATCGACGTGGCAGAGTGAACACAAATCAATGTTACGTGGCTGTATTCTTATGTCTCTCCTGTAAGGCAACTCACCAAGAGTTAGGTAGTGAACTCACAACTGAGGCATTTCTGGCGGCATTCAGGCGCTTCATGGCAAGAAGAGGCAAGCCCAGCCACGTATATTCTGATAATGCCATTAATTTCGTCAAAGCCAATAAGGATTTGCTGAACATGTCATCATCCACAGATTTGAATATTGTGGAGGATTTTGACGTAAGTCAGGCCATCACCTGGCATTACATCCCGTCAAGATCCCCAACGTTTCGAGGACATTGGGAAGCAGCAGTGAAGTCACTAAAACATGACCTGCATCGGATCACTGGAAATGCCAGTTTAACATTTGAGGAATACTCGACGTTTCTCGTACACATTGAAGCATGCCTCAATTCAAGGCCATTAATACCAGCGTCCGTCGACCATAGTAACCTTTCCTGTCTAACCCCCTCACGTTTCCTCATAGGATACACACTCACAATGCCACCAAACCTCAACTTCTCCGAGCGTCCAATGCACTTGTTGACTAGGTTGAGCTATGTTCAGCAGCTATATCAACACATGTGGAAAAGATGATCCACAGATTACTTAAGCAGTCTGCAACAGCGCAGCAAATGGTGCCAACATCCAAAGGACAGCAAGATCATAATTGGCACTCTTCTCTTGCTAAAAGACGAGAACCTGGCTCCATTTCATTGGAGACTTGGACGCATTGTTTAGACGTTTCTCGGCACTGATAAATTCGTGAGATTTGTCGAGGTTCAGACCACTCAAGGACGCTTTAAATGGGCAGTGAACAAAATATGTTTGCTACATCTCGCGGACGAATGATTCGCGTAACAACTCACTCTTAAAACCACGTTCAAGTGTTTTTTTAGTTCATCACACACAAATGCAATCACTATTTTACAAACTATAGTGCGTGTTGGTTGAAAGACTTGTTTCAAGGCGGCTGGAATGTTAAGTGCTGCCTTGTGGTTCGCGTAATTTTAAACTTTAAGGTGGCATAAACACACATGGAATTAAATACTACCAACCCAAGTGAGTTTTTGTGTTTATTTTGAAAATCATTATGTTTTTCAAAAAACAATGCCCAACTCAAATACTGCATTATATTGGGCATATTTGGACAAAAAATCAGCCAAATCTGATGTCTCGTTTAGAAAAACAATATACCTAAAGTTTCTGGTAATTTTTTATTAGAGAAGAAGAAGAAAATACATTTCAGGTATATTGTTTTCGCAAACGAAACATCAGATTTGGCCGATTTTTTGTCCAAATATGCGCAATATAATGTAGTATTTGAGTTGAGCATTGGTTTTTTGAAAGACCTAGTAATTTTAAAAACAAACACCAAAAACACACTTGGGTTGGCACTATGTCTGATAATGCCCCCTTAAGAGCGCTATGCGTGGAACAGTTTTTGGGGCGGGGTTCCACACGAGGCTCCTCTGCCCAGCCAGGCCGAACGTCGTAAAAAGTATCTTCAATATTGTGAAATCAAACAACCAGCGGCGCTACGATAATTTTTATCACAGACGAAAGATTATTAATTATTACAGTGGGTCATGTGAGGATTCTAAGCATTTTGCGTTGTCGTGTAATAAGAAATAAGAGTAGGTACCTAATAGTGGTTGTAACTGTAAATCGATACCAGTAAAGAGGAGAGCAACCATAATGTGGACTATTTTTGAGTGTTCAAAAAAAACAAATTAAATATCAGGGAAAATGTATGTGTAATACATTCCATTATAATTCCATAGTTATTTGTAATTTTGGGGTTTCCTAGTTAATTTCGTTGTTTCTCGGAACACAAAAGAAAGCTAATTTAACGACAAAATTAAAAAACGCAGGGGTATTATTAGGCAATAAGTATTAAATAAATATCTAGAATAGCAGCCAAATATATCATTATATGTAGCTAGAGTAGAGTAAAAAAAGAAAATAAATAAATTATTATAATATTATAATACAGGAATATACATTTAAAAATTTAATTAGGAATCGTTTATCTATCGTTATGTGTAAGTACACAGCGTGTTGTCAAGACACTAAACAAAATTACTTTGGCTGATTGGACGAGTGTCAAAAAAAAAGATGACCAATAAAACCTTGCCCGTATACGATAATTACAGGGGTGTTGAGGAAGGGGCGAAAGGGACGAAAATAGTCTATGTTTTAAAATGCTTACGAGGGGATGGGTCTAAAAAATGAATATATAGGACCTACAGAGTGATTCATCAATCATGTGCAATGTGCATCTCGGTTGTAGATATTTTTGGAGCGTCGCTAGTCCGCCAACTTTTTTTCCCAAGAACATATTATTTTGATCCTGCCATTTGAAAGACTGTTTTAGTTAAAGTATTTTTTCCAAATATAATTTTTTTTCTATACTCTGCCAATAAGAAATTATACGGTATGTCCAAGAAAGTTGGCATCATATGGGATTTCTTTACTATTAGGTAAATTTTTTTAAAATCTGATTACAGGGCATGTTAGTTTTGACTCGAATACCTATTTTGGCTCAACTAACGGCATGTCGCTGTATCGCTTATATTATGTTAATTGTTAAAGTTGACATTTCGGAAAGAAATAGTTTTTAAACTGGAAATATCGATAAATATTATTGTTGGGTATTTTCTTAATATATAATGCAATTTCAAATTAAACTTATCGCGCAACCATATATTCGCCCGCCGACCTGCGCATGTGCGTGAAGAAGAGAGGTGGGGAAGTCACGACGAAGTCAAGTGTAAAACCTCGGAGAGAGAGAGCCACGAGTTGAACGTTGAACGTCCGGTTTTGAAAATAAATAAACCCGGGGTTTTTTCACGTGCCACGCTACACATACATCTTCAGATTATTGCTTCGCATCACGTTCTACCGACGAGGAACAAGAGGGACATCCCAGTACCGGTCTATCCGCAACCCCAACGCCGAACGCATGAGAAGTCGCAAAAAAGGTAAGGTAGGCGAATATTCGTACATTTTTTATATTTGAATTGCCGCATTATTTCATTCGCAACGAACCAGTCTTATGACAGTCTTTACTCTACGCAACATATAATGGTCCTTCGAGCCGGATTTTGCAATTTCAGTTGAAAAACTTTTATTTGCTTAAAACTTAATTTTATTCTTCGCATAAATTTTATTGCTTTAAACGCTGAAAACTCGCTCAAGGTCAATACCAAAAGAAGACCGTTGGTCGTATCCTAGCAACGCTGTACGACGCCAATTTTTTAGGAACTGTTTACATTACTTTAAAATCCTCGCACGTGACTCTTGTGCCAGGTCCGCATTTGAAAACATTTTTTGCTTTGAAAATTTGTGAATTGTGACAACTCTTGCTAACGTACCGAAAGAAAAAATAAAATGCCGCCTGTTGATGTGGATAAACTCAAAAAAGCAAAGACTTTGCGCACTTTAGAAATCAATCGAATAAATGAAATTCTGGAAGTCGCGCGCGCTGCGAAAAATGATGACTCTTTGAAGTCTGAATTAATTCAAAGGTATAAGGCTATTCAAGCGATTCACGAAGCATTCAACAAACAGCACAATATAATTTGTTCTTATTTAGATTCCGATGAAGACCAACAGTTTACCGTTGAAGATAGAGTTCGCAAAGGTTTTGAGTCTAACCTCTATGCAACCAAGGCAATTTATTATAATTTTTTTGAACAAGATGGTAGTCAAATTACCTCTAGATCTTTAGTTGAACGCCAGGAAGCTGAACATTTGCCTCGGCCAAAACTTCCCGAAATGAAATTATCAACATTTTCTGGTGACTTAAAGGCTTTCACGTCATATATAGAAGTGTATAATGCAATGGTTTATAATAATCAGCATCTTACAAAAATTGAAAAGTTTTCGCATTTGGTGAATTCACTAGAAGGTCCTCCCAAGAAAATAGTTTCGAGATTCCCTTTGGTTTCCGCAAATTTTGAATCAGCTTATAATGCACTAAAATCTAGATACTCCAGTAAACGCTTGTTAGCGGTACACCATTGGAGCGAAATAGAAAATGCTCCACGCGTAACATCGCCGGATTCTCAACTTAGAATCCTTTTAGATATCTTTACTGAAAACATCGCCGCATTAGAGAATTTGGATTATCCGGTAGCGCAATGGGATTTCATTTTGTCTCATATGCTTTTGAAACGTTTAAGTCCGTCAATTGTCACCAGTTTTGAAACACGATATGGGTCCACATCGGATATGCCTAGTTATGATACGCTTGTCAAATACTTAGAAAAATTTTGTTCCGCTTTTGAAACTGTAAGTTTTAACGAAGAAATTAATTTGCCCAGTCATTCCGGATTTCAGAAAACTTTGAAAAATAAGCCATTGCGGAATACAAATAATTATTCTTCTGGCAATGGTTCTTCTTCTCGCAATTATAACGCAACCCGCAAAAATAATTACTCGTTTATGAGTGTGCAACCAGCAAACAAGAATTCGAATTATCGCAATTGTGCTATTTGTGGAATAAATAATCATGTTATTTATTCATGTCCATTGCTTCTTAGTAAAACTCCTCGCGAACGATATAACTTAGCAAAAGAACGCAAACTGTGCATAAATTGCTTAAGCAATGTTCATGCTACGCAATTCTGTAATTCAGAATCTCGGTGTAGAACATGCGAACAGCGTCACCATAGTCTATTTCATTTTTCTAATAATAATACGCCCTCATCGCAAACCGCTCGCCCGCAAAATGAAATTTCTACGCAAAATTATCCAAACGCATCCGCTCCAAATCATTCGCAAACAACACTCATGGCTTTAAAGTCCGGTCCTGTTCTTGCCTTCGCGGAGGAATTTAGCTGCCCTGTGATTGCCCACAGCGCAAACGCCGACCCATGCGCTTCTTCGGGTTTTTGCAACATCGAGGAACCACGCGACCGCGATAAACAGACGCACGTGGTAAGTCGACCCGAAAATATATTTGCGACATGTACGGATTTGTTGCCCACGGTGAGGCTTCGGTGCCGCGACGCGCTCGGGAATTTTCAAATTTTACGGGCGGTTCTCGACACGGGTAGTGAAACTTGTTACATTTCGCGAAAGTGTGCAATGTTGCTGGGTTTAACAATACGTACTCGGGTTGTGGACATCTCCGGCGTAGGTGACATGTATACTCGCGTACAGAGCGGTGAAGTACGGGGTGTCATAGTTCCAGTTGGATCTTCAACTCCGGTTTTACTTGTTCGCGCACTTATTTTAGATCAAGTTTGTGCTTCGAACTTACCGGTTACCAATTTTGACATCTCAGATTGGACGCACATAAAAGATATTAATATGGCGAATCCCGATTTTAATATTAGCCAACCGGTGGATATGATTTTAAACGCTGCCTTTTTTAGTAAAATTTTACTCGATGGTAAGATTCCTGCCATAGATTCACGCTTGCCGGACGCAATACGAACGTCATTTGGATACATTTTAATGGGTGATATCTCCTCTAAATCTAGATCGTTTTTAATGATCCATTCATTTCTTTCTGTTAAAGCAACCGATGCTATAGAAAACACTTTGAAAAATTTTTGGAGTTTAGAAGAGGTACCATCCAAGGTTTTCCTTGCACCTGAAGATTTAGAATGTGAAAAATTTTATTCAGAAACTACTTACAGAGCAGAATCTGGACGTTACGTAGTTGCGCTTCCATTCAAAAACAATATTGTACCATTTTTCGAAGACTCTAAACTTCCTGCGCTACGCCGATTTCTGTCTTTAGAAAAACGTCTTAATTTAAATCCTCATTTAAAAATTGAATACTGTAAAATAATTCAAGATTATTTGGATAATGATCATCTCCAGCTTGATGAATTTAATTCTACCGAAGATGAATATTTTTTACCGCACCATTGCGTGTTTAATCCGCATTCTGTGACAAGTCCTGTCAGAATAGTTTTCGATGCCTCATGCAAAGATACTAATAATTTGTCACTTAACGATACGCTTATGGCAGGACCAAAATTACAAAAGGACATTTCCGCAATTTTATTAAATTTTCGCATTTTTTCAATTGCTATTACCGCAGACATAAAAGGCATGTATCGCCAAATCCAACTAGATCCCAAGTTTTATAAATTTCAAAAAATATTATGGCGATTTTCTGAAGATCAACCTCTCCTCACTTACTCGCTTAAAACTGTAACTTTTGGAGTAAATTCCTCGCCGTTTCTCGCAATCCGCACACTCAACCAATTAGCTAATGATGAAAAGTGTCACTTTGAATCAGCCTCTAATATTATTCTTTCTAACAATATTTTTGTAGATGATATCTGCACCGGGTGTAACTCAGTAGAACAAGCGATTCAACTTCAATCTGACCTCACAAATCTATTAAAAAGGGGTGGATTTGAACTACGAAAATGGGCCAGTAACAGCCAAGAATTTTTAAAAAATATACCTGAAAATTTATTACATGATAAATCTCTAACATTTAATTCAGACTCTTCTACGTCGTTAAAAATTTTAGGCTTAAAATGGAATCCAAAAGAAGACAACTTTTTATATGAAGTTATTTCCGTAGATAAAGCTTGTACCAAACGAAATATGCTTTCCGATCTCGCACGAATTTACGACCCACTGGGTTTTTTAACTCCAGTAACACTTCTCTCAAAATTGATGATACAATACTTGTGGTCTCTGAAGTTAGACTGGGATGAGACGCCGCCACCTCATGTTTTAAAACGCTGGAAGGTGTATAAAACTCAATTACCTGAATTGTCAAAATTACGAATACGGAGACAAATTTTTCCTCCAAATTTTGATTACGTCGATATTTGTGGTTTTTGTGACGGTTCACAAAATGCTTATTCTGCATGTATTTATGCTCGCATTGTTTCTCAACAAAATATAACTTCGCGCTTACTTTGTTCAAAGTCCAAAGTTGCCCCTTTGAACCGCGTATCTATTCCGAGGGTTGAACTATGTGGTGCTCTTTTGCTTACCCGATTGATAAATTTTGTTATTACGTCTTTTGCGCCTCACATAACTTTTAAAAATATTTTCACCTTTTGTGACTCATCCATTGTTTTATATTGGCTTCATGATTCTCCGCACCGTTTTAAACCTTTTGTCGAAAATCGCATTTCATTGATACAAGAAGAATTACCCAACGCTCAATGGATGCACGTATCTTCTGAAAATAATGCCGCAGATCCTGCGTCCCGTGGACTCTTGCCTATAGAGTTTCTCAAACTCTCTGCCTGGTGGACAGGTCCGGAATTTATTCTAACGCCTCAAAATCATTGGCCTGTACAAAAATTTTTGTCCGATCCTAATAATGAAAGTCAAAAGGAAGAGAGAAAAGTAACCTTGATTTCAGTTAACTTAAATAATTTTTATGTTGTGGAAACTCTTTTAAATAAACATTCTTCTCTTCTAACATTACAGAGAATCATGGCTTATGTACAACGATTCATTTTCAATTTAAAGCATCCGCAAACAAAAAATACCTCTCATTTTGATTCCCACGATCTACAAGATGCGTTACTAGTTTTTGTTAAACATACGCAAACTCACGCTTTCGCTATTGAAATTAAAAATTTTCATGACAACAAATTAATGTCGAAACCTTTTCGCAAACTGGGTGCTTTTGTGGATAACGCCGGTCTTATAAGAGTGGGAGGCAGATTAAAAAATTCGCTTTTAAACTATGAAAAAAAAATATCCCTTGATTTTACCCTGGAATTGTCGCTTAACAGATCTAATAATTCAGTACATACATGAATCAAATTTTCATCCGGGTTTGCAAACAACCCAATATTTAATATCGCAAAATTTTTGGATTTTGTCCGCACGTCGCGCAATAAAAGCTGTACTTTCAAAATGTTTAAAATGTTTTAAAACCAATCCAACTCCATTACAACCCCTCATGGGTAACTTGCCTGCAAATCGCATTAGCCAGATAAAACCGTTTTCAATTGTGGGTATTGACTTTGGCGGACCATTCTTTATAACGGCTAATAGAATACGAGGTGCTAAAACGCTTAAAGCCTACTTATGCGTTTTCGTTTGTTTCGCAACAAAAGCCATACACATTGAACTCGCGTCAGATTTGTCAACAGAAAATTTTCTATGCGCTTTGCGAAGGTTTATTGCACGCCGTGGTAGATGTACTCAAATTGTTTCTGATAACGCCACCAATTTCTCGGGTGCAAATAAATATCTGCTTAAAATATTTAAAAGCGCCGCGGAACAAGAAAAAATTAAGTGGATTTTAATCCGCCTTCAGCATCGCATTTTGGAGGTTTATATGAGGCGGGTATAAAATCGGTCAAAACACACTTAGCTCGTGTGATCGGTGCGCAACGTCTTACTTATGAAGAATTAAATACCATTTTGATACAAATTGAGTCACTTTTAAATTCGGGCCCTTTATGCCCCCAAAGCGGTGACCCAAACGACTACTCAGTGCTCACTCCTGGACACTTCTTAACTCTGCAACCGTTAACTTGTTTACCTGATCCCGATTTGTCAAATTTGAAGATCAATCGTTTAGACAGATATCAGCTCCTTCTTCGTTTACATCGAGATTTCTGGTCGCGATGGCATTCAGAATATTTAAATACTTTGCAACAGAAGTCTAAGTGGATTACGCCCAGTCAACCTTTAAAAGAAGGAAATTTAGTTGAGTTGTTCGCTTATTCAAAGGTTCAGATGGAATCGACAGAGTTGCTCAGGTACGCACTACTCAGGGTGTTTATACCAGACCCTTGGTAAAATTGTGCCCATTACCTATTGCATAATTTAAATTTACAAACAAACAAAAAAAAACACAATTTTTATTTTTTTTTTCTCTAATTTTTTTTCTTCCTAAATTATTTTTAATTTTTTTCTTTTGTTAAATTTCTATTTAACAAAATGGGGGGGAAGTATATGTTGGGTATTTTCTTAATATATAATGCAATTTCAAATTAAATTTATCGCGCAACCATATATTCGCCCGCCGACCTGCGCATGTGCGTGAAGAAGAGAGGTGGGGAAGTCACGACGAAGTCAAGTGTAAAACCTCGGAGAGAGAGAGCCACGAGTTGAACGTTGAACGTCCGGTTTTGAAAATAAATAAACCCGGGGTTTTTTCACGTGCCACGCTACACATACATCTTCAGATTATTGCTTCGCATCACGTTCTACCGACGAGGAACAAGAGGGACATCCCAGTACCGGTCTATCCGCAACCCCAACGCCGAACGCATGAGAAGTCGCAAAAAAGGTAAGGTAGGCGAATATTCGTACATTTTTTATATTTGAATTGCCGCATTATTTCATTCGCAACGAACCAGTCTTATGACAGTCTTTACTCTACGCAACAATTATTAAGAATACAGGGTCAGATACACATAACAGGTATGCGATATTGTTAACTGTGTGTTTCGACATTCCAAGGAATAAAGATAGTCCTAAAAAATATTTCCTCATCTAAAAAGAATTTTTTGCTACCAGAACTAGTAGACAGTAGAATCGATAGAATAATAATAATAATAATAATATACTATAATATACTATATTATAAAATTATTATAAAATTGTTTCAACCCTTTGAATACTGATTTTTTATTCAAAGTTTCAATCCTTATACTGTACTGGCAGCTCTAAGGTTGGTCGTCAGGCTTTCAGTGTGTAATAATATATCCATAATGAGAAATCGAATAAGTGGAAAAGGGATAGGTATAAATGCGACGTTGCCAGACTAATAACACAACCGAAGCCGTTCAACCCATTGCAGTGGGAGGGCCCTAATCGCAACTAAGAGAAGAGGTCTATGGAGGTATCCGGGAACTTCGATGTTAGGGAATGATAATTTAAGTGAATAAATAACTTCTTTTAAATAAAACTTTGAAACATTTTGCATTTCTTCCAAAACAGGTTTAAAACGCTCCCAATAATAATAATAATAATTCTCACCTTCACAATACTCCAAACTAGGAGTACCCCAGAAGCAACCACATGCTTGTGCGGGGGAGGGGGGGCAATTACTATTATTTTGTCTTCGTTGCCATTTGCGGTTAGGGCCGACTTTTTTCCCGATAGAACTAGGATAACATTCGCTCAAGTACTACAGAAAACCCTAGAAAACCGTAGTAATCCCAGTGAGTGTAGGACAATATTATTAGTAAATCACACGGATAAAGCCTATTTAGGAGCAATACCGTGAACCCACATTTGTCCAGCGCTCTTGGCCATAGCGGTGTTTTTCTTTAAAGATATGTGCATGCCCTTGCTTCGACATTGGTTCGAACCAAGGTCGTTCCAAAGCAGAAAAACATGCAGTCAAAAAAGTCAGCGCCGGTACGAGCGGCGCCACCGCGGCCCCAATGAAATCTATGTCACTGTTTTTAAATCTGATTTCATTTCACTAACAATCAGATATTTCACACAAATTCTAAAGAAACCGTACCAAAATAATTTTTCAAAATCAAGTGTGATCTCAGTGTACACGGTGTCCCGGCTAAATTGTTACGAGTGACTATCCCCATAAATTTTAAGATGAATAATTGATGCTTCAAAAACTAAGCTTGTGTAGTTCTTTTTATCTTTTTTTAAACTACATAAGGTTCATTTTTGAAACATCAACTTATCTTAAAAATTTCCAGATACCTATGTAGTTGTTCATGACGTCTTGGCTGGAACAAAAAAGGCACTTCCAGCTAAACCCGAAGTGATATTCATGTGTTCAGTTCGGAAACAAAAACTAAGTTGCATTCGAAAAAATTGAAAATACATAACTAAAAATGTAATTCTCTTAAATAATAAAACTTTATTAAAAGGCAATGCGATATTGAATTTTTGATATCGTATATCAATATTTAAAATATAAGTATCGATGTTTTCTACATGTCGATATTAGGCAATTCGTTCATACGCGTAAAATGGTAAAGATTTTAAATTATCTACTATCCGGGAACTTAAGTCGATATTCGTTCGATACGAGTACAGTCGAGCGTACAATAGTCAATATCGTGAAATATCAACCGTCCCGATCCCTTTCCCGACAGTTTCGAACAATGTTCAAAAGCCGATATTCGTGCGTAAATAATGTACTAAAGACTGACGAATATCGACCATTCCGACACTTGTCGAAACCATATTATTAAAAATTTGGCGCAATCGATACTGACAAAATACACAATATAAAATGCAAAAAAAAATAATATTTGGATGATATCCAACAATTTTCATATTCGATGTTCGCGATATGCGTAATACACAAGACTGAGGAATATCGATCATTCAGGCACTTGATAGACGATATTGAAAAATTTTCCAAAATCGATATTCGTTCGAAACCGATAAAATTCTATAAATCCATAAATTTCGATCGTCCCGGTATATTTTCGGACAATATCGATCAAAATTACAAAATCGATATTCGTTCGATACCGATAAAATAAAAAAAAATTCGACCGCCCCGGCACTTTCTTGGATGATAGGGATATCTAACAATTTTTATGGTTTTCGGCCGATATCAGCTACCTACTTTTGCAGGTGTTTATACTGTTGTATGTGAAGTATGTGGCAGAACTTTCCATATATCAAAACTGTTTTCCATAACAGATCTGGTCTTAAAATGTAGGGTAAGTTCTAATTACCTATAAATAATAGTTTTGAAAAAACTTTGAATTTTTTTCTCTTTTTCATAAACACGAACAATACGTTTTGTCTGGCTGGCACTAAATATCACTATACGATGTCACTTGAGGGCGTTCCTGACAAAGTAAGAGTTATTTTGTTACTCAACTACCAACTATTCAAATTTATCGCATTGCCAATATTGCCAGGCTTTTCTGATAGGTGCTTAATGCACCTTCACCTTTCGAACACGATTCAATCAAATACAAAATTAATAAAACATACGTACCCCTAGACTTCAGTTACAATAAAGCCATTTTTAAATATTATATAATTAGACAGCTTAAGAAAGTGTCGGCAGGGCTACAATTTACTTTATTATTAAAAACTAATAATTAATGTACCTATACGCTACTAAGATAATGCAAATTACTTCCGTATTTTCAACCTAATATGCTTAGTACGATTTTAGAAAACTTTCTTGTGAGCTACTTTTAAGAAAAAACCTATTGAAGCTGAGTAAATAATAAATAACCGGCTTTTTAGTCATGACGTGGATGCTCGCCATCTATCGGATCCGTCAGAATTAAAATCGAAATCCGGCCTATTTTGGGTAGTTTTATTATTAATTTTGCGGAGTAGTCGCAACATATTTTCTTATTTGCGTTGTATTTCTCCTATCCCAGTACATTCAAAATACTTTCTTGTGAGCTATATTTTCAATTTATGTTTAAACAAAGGCAGGAACAACAGATTTGTCAGCAGAAGGAGTGGCAACGTCGACCGAAGACGATAGTACAGTCCACGCGACCAGCGCCGAAAGGCCATTCAGGTAAGTTGGTCGTACGTGATATCGAAGCGAAATCACTTGTACAATCGTACAATATTTGTATTAATTAAACTAGTTTGCAACAAAAATACTGATAACCGATAAAATCTCAAAGCTAAAGCAACGATTTTTTTAACTATCTGCGCATTTCATTTTTGTATTAACAATCATAATAGACGGAAGTGAGCAACTTTTTAAATTGTCCGCGTTATTATTTATTTTTGGCAAACGACTCACACAAAAGTTTCGGTCCTCAAAGCGCATTTCGCAATTGCAGGCTACGATTGGCGGAAAAAAGGGCGAAATTTTAAAAAATGTCGAAAACAGAAAAGGTCAAATAATCAAAAGATCGAAAAACAAAAGGAAGCACAAAAGATAGAAAATACAAAAGACTGAATCACAACAAGTCGAAGTGATTAAAAAAATTAATTATAATTTTTGATGGTAGAAAAAAAGGTCGAAACACAAAAGGCCGAAGTTTTAAAAAATGTCGAAACACAAAAGGCCGAAGTTTTAAAAAATGTCGAAAACAGAAAAGGCCGAATAATCAAAATATCGAAAAAGGTCGAATCGCAAAAGGTCGAACCACAAAAGGTCTAACTGATTAAAAAATTAGTCCTAATTTTTAGGGAATAATTGAAAAAAATGGTTGGCGGAAAAAGACCATACCAGAAGTGAGCGCCACGGTTTTTTGAGACACCCTGTATATTTGTCTATCTTTTGATTATTAAATCAACCTTATCTGTTTTAGACTATTTTTAAAATTTCCATCTTTTGTGTTTTGACTTTTTTCCGCTTCGCTCTTGTAGTTTCGATCTTTTGTGCTTCGACCTTTTGTTTATTCGACCTCTTCTGTTTTCGACATTTTAGAAAATTTCGGACTTTTGTGTTTCTACCTTTTTTCCGCCAATAGTAGCCTGCGATAACGAATTGCGCTTTGAGAAATTCGGGTAGTTCCGAGACTTTCGTGTGCATCGTTTGCCAAAGATAAATAATAATAACGCGGACAGTTCAGTCTATTGTGATTCTTAATACAAAAATGAAATGCGCAAATAATTTAAAAATTCGTTAATTTAGCTTCGGGATTTTATCGGTAATAGGTATTTTTGATACAAACTAGTTTAATGAATACAAATATATTTTAAAATATCGAGATACATGGGTTTAAATTGAGAGCAAAACTTACGCGTTATCTTATGGCGTAGAGTCCTCGCTCGACGCTTATGGGCAATCCGTACTGTTCGGCGCCGAACTAAGAGAAATAACCAAGGATCGCGGGAGGAACAGCATCAAAATGCACACATTTGTATATGTATAGCCAATCAACATCTAACGGAAATTTACCGAAGTAAACAAATGCCCATGTGTTTTTATCTATGATAGGTTATAGCCTGAGAAATATCAATTTGGCCACACACCATACACTTTCTGCGTCCCATTGTATTCAAAATCAGTCAATATATTCTAAATAGGTACTAATAAATATTAGCCTACAAATTAACAGAAAAACAATTGAAAACACGAAAAATACATACGTAAACAATCGGAAAACGACTTGCTGGGAGAACAAAAAAAAATACCGCCCAGTAATGAACCGGCGGCAACGGCGGCGTAGCCATGTTGGGCGGTTTGAGGTATCTGTTGAGGATTTTATTAAAGTGATAATTAGCAAAAAACAAAAAACTAATAGCTGCATTTGTTAATTTAGCGTTATGGGAGGTGTGCCTTCATTTAATACCATTATTAAATCCGTCTATTTTGAAATGAAATGCTGTAAACAATGAAGTACGTGGCATCACTCAAAAATATGTTGGCTCTGTTTACTTTTTGTTCTTACTCCGTATATCCTTGGTTATTTCCCTGAGGCGCCGACCAGACTTATGCCTGTTTTACATTGACAATTTCTTCATGAATTAATTCATGAAGTCACTTCTAGGACAAATTATTATAAAAAGTCGTGTATTACATTGGCCATTTCTTCATGAATTAATTCATGAATTTCTTCATTAAGTTACTTCACGAATTAGAGCCTGTTCTGCGTGAACTTCAGGATCAGGAGTACTAACATTGAAAATTTGAACACAAGGAAGGTTATATTTTGATACTGGTTTTGTTTGAGGCATTAGACGAGGAAGAGGAGAGTACATAGTTTTAAAGATAATATACTTAGGTAAAAAGTGTGTGAAATGTTACAATATGTTTTATTTATGTATTCCGCTGCCAAGGCACAGCTCCCTAATTCACGAAATAATCACAAAACTCCTCTTGGGCATCAACGCAAGTATGTCTTGGTGAGCATGTTCGGTAAGAAAGTCAAAATTGAAATATAATATAGTCTTTATCGAGCTCTTCTAGGATGGAAGTAGGGCACTCGGGTCTCAAAAATTATGTAATGTGCAACATGCCGAAGTTATGGTTTGCACTTTTTCCACATTCAAATTAATTGTAGTCAAAAAAACCCTAAATCGTTTGGCTAAAATGCCAAATGCATTTTCAACTACTCTTCTAGCCAGACTTAATCTGTAGTTAAAGATGCTTTGGATGAAGATGGATATGGTTAGAAAATATGTTCTGATAAGGGAAATGCGCACAAAAAAATTTTTTTGTTATTTATTCTCTTGTGTTGGTATTCGCTAGAATCTGACATAAGGTGACAAAAAAATTCAGTGTAAAATAGAACTTGTCGTGAATCAATTCATGAATTTATTCATAAACTTATTCATGAATTAATTCATGAAGAAATTGTCAATGTAAAACAGGCTTTAATTGGTTTTCTTGTCGTAGTAGGCTCTTCTATGGTACGGGCATGTTCTGCCTGACGAGAGTCTATTGGTTCCGTTCGCAAATAATTATAAACGGCTTTTGTTTTAAATTTATGAATGGTATTATTTAGGATTATTTATCGTGTTCTAAAGAGTAAACGTAACTTGAAACGAAAAGCTACTCTAGATTCATTTTTACCTACTGCAACAAAATTTTTGTTCTAGGTTTACCTCACAGTACGAGGCCTGTAGTAGTAGTGCTGCACTTGCCTCTTTCCAGCTAGCATCGGCGGCAGCATGGGTGCGGGGAGCCAATCTTGCTGCGGTGCACGCCACGGCCCAAAGGGGCCCGGCAGAGGGCTGCATGGCGTGGCCAAACAAAACCAATAATAAGCAGGCAGTATATACAGCAAAAGGAACAATGCAAAAAATGAGTAGGTACAAGAAGACACGGTATTTAGGGATATGTCAAAGCATCAACAAATAAGTTTCATTACGACCTCACATTATAATATGTGCAACTTCTTTAATTCTAATATTGGCAATCCTAATGAAGAGAGAAAATCAAAAACAGCTAAAATATTATTTTTCTTTGGTCTATTCAGAAAAATAACTGCTTTGGTATTTGGTTGGAAAATATTCTTTTGTGGGGTTATGCGAAAATAAAAATAGCATTAGAATATAGGGCAATTCGACAGGTAATAGAAAACTATAAAATATACTGAACCTTAGCCATAGGCCAATACTTTCGGCTCCCAGATGCGCGCGCTTCTAGAGATGCGCGCGCTCCTAGTTGACTGTTCTGTTGTTCGGTCTTGTCAAATTTTCATTCTCGACCATTGTGTATGAAAACACCCCTCACAATACTCCAAAGTATCGAAAAAGTTATTAGGAAAAGTTTTTCAGATCCGAACTTTTACCCAAAATAACACATTTCATATACATATTGTAGCTATTGGCATTTTGATGTTTTGTTTTCCCCAATTTTAAGTCTCAATTTTATTTCCAATTCTGGGACGATTGCCATGGAAACCTTTGAAAATTATAGAGGTAATCCTTTAATGGAATGTACAGGGTGATCCAAACTCGACGCCCCAGGCCTACAGCGGGAACACGAAAACTCCAAATAAAATTTCGAAAAGGGGTTCTTAAATGGGACATACTAAGGTCAAATTTTGACCGAAAATTAGCTTTTTTGATGTTTGGGAAAATGGCCGCTGTGACGTCATCGATATTATTTTCCGAGAAACATACCAGTTTTTCTCTGTATATTGAAAGGCTTTATCATTCTCAACAACTTTTATTGAAATAAATTTTCTGTACCTTTTGTCTTTTCAAATCTACAGGGTTAAATATGTAAAAAAGCATGGAATTTTTCTAATCATTTTTCGAAATCTTGGTAGCTATGGAAACAATTGATAGTCAGAAATTATTTAAGAGTATGTTAGGGTGCCTTGCGCACCCTTAAATTTATTCAACTGGAATATTTATTAAATTTCTTAATTGTGCTTGTTACTAACTTGTTTGTTATTATTGTTTGTTACAAATTTTTTTTTAAAAATATTCCAGATGAATAAATTTAAGGGTGCGCAAGGCACCCTAACACTCTTAAATAATTTCTGACTATCAATTGTTTCCATAGCTATCTAGATTTAGAAAAAATTCCATGTTTTTTTACATATTTGACCCTGTAGATTTGAAAAGACAAAAGATACAGAAAATTTCTTTCTATAAAAGTTGTTGATAATGATAAGGACTTTCAACATATAGAGAAAAACTGGTATGTTTTTGGGAAAATAATATCGATGACGTCACAGCGGCCATTTTCCCAAACATAAAAAATGCTAATTTTCGGTCAAAATTGGACCTTAGTATGTCCAATTTAAGAACCCCTTTTCGAAATTTTATTTTGAATTTTCGTGTTCCCGCTGTAGGCCTGGGGCGTCGAGTTTGGATCACCCTGTACAGGGTGTTCCCGTATATTTTGACCCACCCCTAGAGCCTATATTTTTCGAGTTAGAAAAAAATTACCGAAATGAAAGTTGTAGGGTTTTTTCTGAACCGCTAGGATCTGTTACTAGATAAAACAAATGAGCGTCGCAAATTTATGAAAAAATATTAACTTACTTTTTTTAATGGAACACCCTGTATATTTGTGGATTTTTGAATTGCGCGCATTTTTCTGATTCCAACAACAACTTTTATTTAAGTAATTTTTTCTAACTCGAAAAATAAAGGCTCTATATATTAGTGGATCAAAATATACGGGAACACCCGTACATACTAAGATTAAAAGAGAACAAAAGAACACGAAAATAACCTTATTATTAAATAATAGGAATAATAATAAAATGCGAATATGACGTGGTTGGTCTTCGGGGTAAAAATTCGGTCCTGAACAACTTTTCCTAATAACTTTTTTCGATATCTCTAGCGCGAAACAAAATATTCAATATATTAGTCCTATTCGCGAGGTCATTGGTCATAGCAGGCTGGGGATGCACCTGATATGTAATTTGAATACACCTAATAAAGATATAATAGAGCTCATCGAGTTCTATAAATGTAATGTGCTAAGTCGGAAATTTATGTCTCCAAAAACCAAAAACAAGAACAATTCAAGGGTGATTTTCATATTAGGTGCGACACAAGTCTATTAGTATTATCATAATAATTTCTCCTGTAATTAGGTATTTGTATTTTGTAGTTTTATACTTTCTTCAAAAATAAAATGGAAATCTTATAACCTACCTATTTGAATCATTTGACCGTATTTAAATTTCCCGCACTCCATCATTGCTACTCGAGTGCTCGCGCATCTGGGAGCCGAAAGTATAGGCCTATGGCTAAGGTTCAATATAAAATATTACTATTTTATGGTATAACTTTTTATCCATAGCCGCTTAACTTTCTAGATAAAGGGTGTATACATTTTAACGTTTAATTTTTTATATTTCCAACCATTAAAGATATTCAAATAAAATTTGGTACACATCATGCACTTATCAAGTGTCATAAAATATGATGATACCAAATAGCCAGTGGCGGAAATATGGGTACATATTAATTGTTTTATCGCGAAAAATAATAACACCATTCTTTACAGAATTTTCTTTTATGCACTTGAATATTTTTTTATTCTAAGCAAAAACTGTCTCCTGATATTTAGAATAGTCATCTGCGCAATAAAAGTTAATCTTTTTTCTACATTAATGGGCTGCTTCAAAATTTTTTGCATTGTTGAATAAGAAATCTTCATACCCCGCGATGCATCAGTACCTAATTGATTTTTCTGGGTTGTTTTCAAAATAGTTTAAGACGATTGCCGCATTTTCATCATTTCTCGCCCTCTTTATTGTTTTGCGTTAAATGCATCTACATTATTTCCTAATGTATTTTCTAAGCGTTTGAACATTTTATAGTTAGGACAAGCTAGATTTTTTCTGGGTTCTTTGTTTATAGTTAATAGTCAATAGATTTTTAGAATGGCCTCCATCTGCTAAAAGGCACGACTCCATTCTCCGTGCCATGGAATTGCGTATTCTTTGAAATGTTCCGGGGGTATTTCTAATCACTTCGCATGATTCCATAATGCGATGTCGTAAAGTGTCATTATCTTTGGCAGGAGTTGAATGTACCAGCGTTTTAAGATATCCACAAATGCACAATCTGAACGGGCGGGCCAATTCTGAGGACCCGCCCGACCTATATCCAACGATTTGGAAAACTGCGTCTAGGTGGCGCCGGGCGTCAACAATACTGAAATGGGCTGGAGCGTCATCATGCACATTGCACACACCATAATTCACGCCTAATTTGAAGGGTCTTCAAGAAACACAAGTAAAGTAACTCTTCCTGAAGTACCTAGGTGGCAGCATGCATCCGCATTTAATCTCAATGGAAGAAAGCATGGGTTAATTAAATAATCAATCAATCAATAATACCTACCAATCCAAACATACTTTAAAAAGACCTGCAATACATATAAGCAGACAACGGGATAAGTAAACGTTATTTGCTTGGCTTTGAATACGTAGCTTCTTAGTATGGGGAAAAAGGGGTTCTACATTATACCGCATTATTGTATTATATTTATTTCGACGAGGCCTAGGACAACCTGGCCTATAATGACACACTGGGGTAAAATTTTTCTACTTGGAGACATGTCAACGCCGTCGTAAATAACTAACCACAGTTGTTTTGTATAGCCGCTTCCTCAGTCGAGTTTACTCAGCTTGGGAGAACGCACGTGTTTTGAAGAAATACGGGAACATATTTTTCTCGACCCGAAAAGTTATTTGTTCCGTAACCTAATTGTTCGATATAATTTGGCGAGGTGCAATAAGCCTAAGTAGGATAAGTTTAGGTGAATAAATATCTTTATTTTGATTTAGTTTAACATTTGTTTTATCGTATTTTAAATAAGTGTTTGGTCTATTTTTACCTATTATTTTGGGTAAAATGACATACACAGTGTTGGTGTAAAATCACATACCTATGTAATTTTAGGCTAATGTACCTTTATCATGATTTCAGATATGGTTCTAGTACACTAGAAAATCGGCCTGTCAAAACTGGAAGGCTATTAAAAAGGTGCAAAATGGTGATATGGGCTGGTTGGTGGCGTCTAAAAGATATGGTGTAGGTACCTCAAGAAATACTCAGGCGCAGAGCACAAGTTAGAAATAAAACAATAAAAGGTTTCAAGAAAGTGAAGAAAGGCTTGGACCTGAAGAAGTTGAGCGCGAAATAGTAGAACATATCAAGAAATTGGAAAAATGCATGTTCGGCTTAAGGGGGCATTATCACAAATAGTGCCAACCCAAGTGTGTTTTTGGTGTTTGTTTTTAAAATTACTAGGTTTTTCAAAAAACCAATGCTCAACTCAAATATTACAATATATTGCGCATATTTGGACAAAAAATCAGCCAAATCTGATGTCTCGTTTGCGAAAACAATATACCTGAAATGTATTTTCTTCTTCTTCTCTAAAATAAAATTACCAGAACCTTTAGGTATATTGTTTTTCCAAACGAGACATCAGATTTGGCTGATTTTTTATCAAAATATGCGCAATATAATGCAGTATTCGAGTTGATCATTGGTTTTATGAAAAGCATAACGATTTTCAAAATAAACACAAAAAACTCACTTGGGTTGGTAGTATTTAATGCCATGTGTGTTTATGCCACCTTAAACACAACAGAGGTTAGGCAGTTGACATTTGAGTTAGCTGAAAGGAACAAATTACCCCTCAGATTTACAGATTAACAGATTTAAGAAATAAAAAAGTTCTGGCTGGGACTGGCGCGTAACACAATTCACTGCGTTATCAGAAGTGTAACAAGTGGAGTCATTCAGAATGCGCTGGTGTTTCCCCTCGATCAAAGTTTTTACTTGCGAACTTTGCAACTGAATATTTGTTTTTGATAACCAATGCTTTTTATATTAAAAACTATTTTTGTAATGTAGGGTATCTACCTTTCTGTTTTTTTTTCTATAAAAAGACTACCTATGCCATATTACCCTAGTATTAGCCTAAAATGACATACTTCACAATTTTTTAATTATTTTGGTGTAATTGTTTTAAAATGTACAAATTTAATGTTTTGTGACTTTAATAGGAAGCGGCAGAAACTAATGAACTTATTAACCTCTAAATAAATGCTTATCGATAAATATTTTAAGTTTTGTGACAAGTTTTTTTAAAGGTATGTCAATTTAGGCCAGGTTCCCCTACATATAATCAAGATTGAACTTCATATAGGTAAGTTCGTTTAATCTTAAGAATATTAAGTATGCATTTGCGGTCTATAAAATACGAACAAATATTTGACCGAACATTTTTTAGAATAGTGCAGTGGAATAAATGCAAGTTAAGAACCTAAGTAGTAGAAAAAGCATATTACTCAACTTGCGAGTTTTAGCCATTAATCGTTCGGATCCTTCGCTCTGCGCTGGCTCCGGTGGCAATTTTTCCCAAGGAATAATGACTATCAAAACTCTCTTGTCGAATAATATACTATTACATTACAATATGCAAGTGCACTACTTTGATCGACGATGTTTGATGTTTCCTTAACTTTGCTTTGCATAATTATTGATTAAAATTTTTGTATATGGATTTGCGTATATTTACTTCGGATTAAATAAATTTTGAAGGTTCTCGTCTCAATGTGTGATGGAAGCTGTGATGTTTGTTCCGTAATGGTTTGGACAAAAACAAGCAGATAATCTATTGTCTCATTATATTGCGACGTTTCGACTCAACCTAGAGTCTTCTTCATAGCATCTACAACGATTAATACAATTGCCCAATATGTGTTTTTGTTATTGTTTGCTTTGAATATTATAAAAATATTTTTTTTAACTTATAATTAAAATTATATAAATTAATTATATAAATTATAAATGTCTTTCACTTGTTATAATTTTAATTATAAGTTAAAAAAAGGAAAAATTTAAAGAAAAATTATTTGTATAATATTCAAAGCAAACAATAACAAAAACACATATTGAGCAATTGTATTAATCGTTGTAGATGCTATGAAGAAGACTCTAGGTTGAGTCGAAACGTCGCAATATAATGAAACAATAGATTATCTGCTTGTTTTTGTCCAAACCATTACGGAACAAACATCACAGCTTTCGGATTAAATGTAAGTAAAAAACTGGACTTTATGGCCACCAAGAGGGATAGAGTGAATATTTAAAAAACTTGTAACTGAATAAAAACTATTTTATATCACTGGGTATATCATTCTATTCACTTTTTATTGCTAAATATCGACAGTGAGAAGTATTGTTGAAACCGTCCGCAAAAAATCTCGCTACACCAAATTTTAAACTTAAATTTTGGAGCGAAAACAAATTAAAACAGATAAAATGTAATTTCTTACAATTCTTAGGATTCGATACTAAGTTGAGGCACGGGTATTTTAATTTAGTTATAAGTTTTTATATAAAATTTTACCCAACAAACAACAGAATTTTAAAGGTGTAGCGTTTGAAAACTGCGCTACAAGTGGACATGATTTTTATTTTTGTTTTTGGAAATAGATGTCTCAGCGCCATCTATTTGGCAAGGAATTTAACCTCTGGTCGCGCGCGCCTTCCGTTTAAATGCTTTCACCACAGCTTACCCTATAAGCTGTGCTTTCACCGTTGGGTCCACAGACCAAGTTGGCTCAGTCAACGCTTCCACCTTTCCGACAGTATTGCCCAGGCATTTCCTCGACGTAGATTTTTGTCGTATATTTGGGGTTATTTTTGAGTATTACCTTACCGTTTGACAGGAGGAAACTCTGAAAATACTTCTGCCATTTTGCTTACCTTTTACCTTATACCGTTGACTGATATATTATTAAAGACTGCTCACGGCTGTCACGTGTGACACATTTTTTGGCTCACTATGCGCTTTCCGGAGATAAAATACAATGCAGAATACATTGTTAGCCACCAGAGCCATCTGTTTTCCAGGTCATGAAGCTATAGCCGTGAGAAGTCTTTATAAATACGTCAGTCAACGCTTTTACCGTAGGGGTACAGGGTGGCCCATCCAAGCGGAAAAAGTGTGCTACGTGGAGAGACGTTAACATAAAATCGTCATTCAAAAAATGAGATTGTAGTAAAAATTAAGGGGAATTCGAGGGTGTACCCTAATTTTGTATACGGGGGTCGGTGAAAAAGTTATCGCGAAAAAACATTTTTTGCAAAATTAAAAAAAAAAATTTTACCTACACATCCATTAGAAAACCTTTAAGTAGTATTCCCGAATATTCAGTTTTTTAATATAACTTCCGGTTATAGCCGAAATGAAAGTGGTTTTCTCTATTTTACAACTTACACATTTCTCTTAACCATATCACAGGATTCCTTTTTTAATTCTGAATCCAACGATATATAATTTGACCTATTTATCTCCAACCGTTTCCGAGATATTTATCAGAGAAGCTCCATCAACCTAGATACATGGTCTCATTGTCTGATGTTCGATCTGAGTAAACAATAAAACCAAATTTATGACAAATCAAGTCAGCCATGATAATAAAACTGACAATCGAGTAGGCTGTCAATTCAATATTTCTATTTACGTGTCAGATTAGTCTAAAATTTTGTTGCTGAAGCTGTTAGTAGTTGCAGTTTAAAAAATGTTTTTGAAAGAAGAATGCTGTGATATTTTAGAGATCTTCATCAAAAATGATAAAAGATACGTAGAAACTTTGAGGGAGTATTCTCGTAAATATCCAAATAGAAATGTTCCGAGTGCTTCATTTATATGTAAGCTGTATCGAAGATTCAGATCGACAGGAAGTGTGATTAGCAAGAGAAAAAAAGGGTTTAGAATTAGTGAGGACGAGAGAGAACGAATTTTAAATTATTTCAGAAGAAATAACGAAAAATCTCAGAGAGATGCAGCGAGAGACTTACAAATTCCCCGGTCTACAATACAAAGGGTAATTAAATTAAGCAAATTTAAAGCCTTCAAAATATTACCTGCTAGTCCCTGGAGATGCTGCAAGAAGACTGGAATATTGTCAAACAATGTTAAACTTTTATTTTTCAAGAGGTGGAGCTGGATTTTTTAAACAAATTATTTGGTCCGATGGAGCTACATTTACAACGGCGGGAATATACAACCGGAAAAATAGTATATTTTGGTCTGTTGACAATCCACGGACATTTCGTGAAGTTGTGAAATCCGGCAGAAATTCCGTGGGTGTTTGGTGCGGAATTGTGGGACATTTTATAATGGGCCCTTTTTTTAATTCAGGAAGTATGATGGGAAATACCTACATTTAATCCAGAACGAATTGGAACAATACTTTGACCAGTTGCCATTAATTTTTCTTAACCAACTCCAAGAAAGACAATTATTAATATGGCAGCAAGTAGGCGCTTCCTTCCATAACTGTGGGCCCATAACGGAATTTTTGAACAATCCTTTTGAAAATTGGATTGGTAAACATGGAACGATAAGGTGGCCGCCACGTAGTCCAGATTTAACCCCCTTGGATTTTTTCTTGTGGGGGCATTTAAAAAATAAAGTTTATAAGAACCGCCCCAAAAATGTTGAGGAGATTAAAAGACGAGTAAAATTAGAAATTGATAGTTTAAACAATCGCCTCTTAATCTTTGAAAATGTCCGAAAAAATTTCTTAAAAAGACTTAGGTTATGTGTAAATAATAATGGAAACCATTTAGAACATTTAATTTAAATGAACTTCTAACTAATTTTTATCACTAATAACTAATCATATTGTTGTTGTTAAAATAAATATGACAGTAGTAAAAATAATAAATGTTTCATAATTTTTTCACGAGATTTTTAATTAAGTTGAATGCAGTTGAATGGCTATAGCCACTTTAACATTCAGCCTACTCGCTTGTCAGTTTTATTATCATGGCTGACTTGATTTGTCATAAATTTACTCAGATCGAACATCAGACACCGACCATGAGACCATGTATCTAGTTTGATGGAGCTTCTCTGATAAATATCTCGGAAACGGTTGGAGATAAATAGGTCAAATTATATATCGTTGGATTCAGAATTAAAAAAGGAATCCTGTGATATGGTTAAGAGAAATGTGTAAGCTGTAAAATAGAGAAAACCACTTTCATTTTCGCTATAACCGGAAGTTATATTAAAAAACTGAATATTCGAAAATACTACTTAAAGGTTCTCTAATGAATGTGTAGGTAAAAAATATTTTTTTTATTTTGCAAAAAATGTTTTTTCGCGATAACTTTTTTACAGACACCCATATACAAAATTAGGGTACACCCTCGAATTCCCCTTAATTTTTACTACAACCTCATTTTTTGAATGACGATTTTATGTTAACCTGTCTCCACGTAGCACACTTTTTCCGCTTGGATGCGCCACCCTGTACATTTCGAGTATCTTAACTTTTTTTGAAAAAACCTACGGAAGTGTTGAATTTTTTTAGGTATACGGTGGCCATTTTGCACAATAATACTAATTCTCAGTTTTTTTTGTTGCCAAGCGAGAAGTTACGCTGAGACTCCTCAGAATTTATTTTCTATTCTGCGAGTTCTTCTGAATTCCGTGTTCTTCTGAGTTCTCTAAACTTCTTATCTGATTTTTCAAGCTACAGAGAGTTATCTTCTTGATGGTACAGCTGGGCAAGCGTGCCTATGATCAGATAAGTTATTTATATCACCTATTTTTGTGTAGAACGATTTATATTTTGATTAACGTTTCTTAGAAGATTGTGATTAATAATCTTCATAATAATAATTCAGTTGTTCTGTTACTAGAAATGGCAATAATAATTTAAAAAAATCGCCTTGTATGCTCACAGATATAATCAGACCTGATAACTTATTGAAACTGGATCTAATTATCATATCACACTCAATATAAAGGCTAGCGGGCTTAGTCCACTACTTTGTGGACAGCTGAGCAATTATTATTTAACAAAGGATCGAGGTGGAAAAACTATATTAGAACTCACCTTGAATTTTGTCTTTTCCAAGGATATTTCCTGTAGTATTTCGATCTCTTTAGTTCATTCGGCCTAAGGTCATAATCTTGAAACTCACTTTCTTTCACTTTTTGTTCAGTAATCTCTGATGGGGAATTTTCTGAATCTTCTACGTATATGAGTGGACTAACACCGTTAGGCCAAGGCACCAAGAGCAACTTCATAAGAAAATTCGATAACTTCTCAAACTGCTGGTCATCTAGGTCTTCTAGCTGGAGAGGGACACTCGATTCGTTCTCTAAAAAAAAGTTTATTTCCAATGTTTTCGAAATTTATTTTACGTTGAATTTTTTAGGTACCTATACAGGGAGTTGTGAAAGTGCGTGACCAATCATTGCAAAGATATTGAGTATGTACCTAACTATAAAGTACGATTCTTAGAATATCTGGCATTTCGTTAGAGGTATACACATAGAGATTTTAATGTAGATTCTCATCATAACCGGTTTTTGATAATACTACAAAAACGAAATAGTAGTTTGTACAGGGTTATCGTGAAAAATCCGATTTTTTCGGTAGGTAATTTTAAAAATAAATTGATGGTTCAAAAAACTAAGCTTGAGGAATTTGGATATGACGTCAAACTTAACATACAGGTTGTTGTTAAAAATTTATTTCCAAAATACCCTTTTCCAAAATTAGATTTTTACACGAAATATTAGTAATGAGTATACGTCAAGTACCTAACAAAAAATTTTCGGATTTCATTTTTTAGATTTTTAAAGTGAGTATCCCTTAAGGCACCTTGTATATTTTGGATCTTTTAAGGGTTCTTTTGTTCTTCCAATTCCAACCATGTATATTTTTATACAGGGTTTCCCAACGAAAACTTGCCCCCCTCCAAAATTAGAAAACCGAAAAATATTTGAAAATTCGCTGAGACGTTTCCACTTTCAATAGCAGATTGAAATTAACGATTTCGTGGTTACAAGCAAAAAAACGGGAACTTTTTTGTGACATGGACTTTTTGTTACATATTTTAAAAAATATATAAGGTTTGAATTCGTCTGAACTTTTTTTGTTTTGCTTTAGCTTTTTCATTTGTGACTTTTTTGTAAACTGATCGACACGTCTATAAAAACTAGGTAATTTGGTCGTGTGTAATAGATAAAAAAACTTATTAGTGGCGGGCATTTGTGTAGAAATTATAACGCGTACAGTGGATTGTGAACTTTTCGTTTTTGGTCAATAATTCTGTCAAATCTCCGCCACAAGGGGGGTAGTTCCGCAGTTGAGGTTGCTAGGGATTAGGGGGATGAACATATCGGGTTGGCTTGACTGTCAAAAAAGCTCCCCCCAAAAACAAAAATCGACGGGTCTCGCAGAATTTTCAAATATTTTTCGGTTTTCTAATTTTTTGGGGAGTTAAGTTTTCGTTGGGAAACCCTGCATAAAAATAACCAAGCAGCATATTTTTAATTTTCGATAAAATAAATAAATTTCCTCAAATAATTCATAAATCCAAAATATACATAATATATAAAAAATTTAACCAAGTGATGTCAAACCGGAAGACAGAAATCAAAACCAACACTTTTTTATTACTCTCCGTATACTCAATACCTACTAATGTAAAAATCTGACGTATCAATTTTGGGGAAAAGTGTATTTTTGAAATAACTTTTTGACAACAGCCTGTATATTAAGTTCGTTGTCATATTCGAATTTCTCGGAAAAATCTACACAAGTCTCGTTTTCGAACCATCAATTTATCTTTAAAATTACCGGGAAAATCGGGTTTATCACGTTAACTGGGACATCCTGTACAACAAGAGTGGATATGACGTCCATATCGTACTCGAGGTAGAGGGTTGAGCACTTATATGAGGGCTCAATATGGTTCGAGGGCGATATGGGCATTTCACTCGAGTTGTAGAGCATATTATTTTTTCTAGGTACGTCTAATACCTATACCTGCTAAAAGAATTTTTGGATAACCGGTGAAAATAAGTTGACAGGTCACACGCATTTTGGATCGATCGATTAAGAGGTTTCTTGATATTCCACAGGCGTCGCAGAAATCTTAACTGGGAATTGACTATCGACTATTTATCTATTTTGTAGAATGTGAAGAAAACGACTGGCATTCACGTGGGAGTAAAAAATATATATTTCATTAAAAACGCATATGGTGTCGGGTGGCATTTGGGACAGAAGATTAAGTAGTTTTATGGAAAATAAAAATTTTAGTACTTAATAATCTCCTGCTGGACTTTGGACATTGTCTTTATTTGCTAATACAGAACGTTTCGGCCAGTTATCAGGTGAAAGTTAGGTATATGAGAAAGTGTTTAAATTTTTTTATAGTTATGCCCATTTAGTTATGCTAAGCTTCTCCCATATTATTGCTGCCACTGGGCTACCTATCCTTGATTTAGTTTTGATTGGTGAGCAGGGGCAGTGCCTCGACGAGCACTAATAAAAGCATTTTATACAGCATATAAATACAATGTATTTTTACAAATTTCCTTGTGCTGTATATACAGGGTGATTCAGTTATGATGTAAAAAAATTAACCACAAAGCGAAGGAGGCCCACTAAGCAAGAAAATACGAAATTTTTATTTACGATGTTTATGACGCGGCGCAAGTCCACCTTATCACCCGTGGAACTCCACGCTAATGCTCGAAAGCACATGGTCAAGGTAACTTTTGGAAAGCTATGTTGCCGAATTTCACTAGTTACGAATGTGAAATGTTAAACTGAAGAAGTAAAAAATCCCCTTGTATACTTTCTTATTGTAACTACTGGCCTGTCATGTGGGCCTGCCTAAAACCTATAATAATTCTAAAATCTTCTAAACGGAACCAGTGATTATGGTATTGAGAAGATACCCGACCGCTGTGCATTCAAGCGACTAAGCTGTAAGCTCCATGTATACTGATTAGAATGCTAGTAATCACCGCTAATTTCAAATTCAAAGTTCTTGAATGGTTACACACCACCCCCTACGGATGATTTTAATTTATCATAGTTTCTCTATTAGTCGCTGGATTGCTGCAACGGCGCTGCTTACATGCTTATGCCGGAGAACCACAGAGGTCAATATATCTGTACGGAGGTCACAATGCGATCCTAACGATTCATTACACAACCGC
The DNA here is from genome assembly GCA_963920635.1 of Pseudeuparius sepicola. Classification (NCBI taxonomy): domain Eukaryota; kingdom Metazoa; phylum Arthropoda; class Insecta; order Coleoptera; family Anthribidae; genus Pseudeuparius; species Pseudeuparius sepicola. The sequence continues at coordinate 91,249,836 of OY987299.1, forward strand.
AAACACAGATTAATTGATGCCAAACTATCAGCCTCAGCCAATAATTGTCTTTTGCCGCTGACATCTAACGGCCGTAAGCTGTACCCCACAACGGTTTACCTACCAATCTATGCAAAGTTGTTTTGTAGATACAGTTTTCGTACACGCGCCTCGAGTTAATTCTCAATCCTCGTAATAGGGGGCAAATGCTAGCGACACTTCGCGTCGGGAATTATTTTTTGTCAGTCGTATATTGCCAATTAGTGAGGAATCTTATACAATACTATAATCACTGACTAAACGCTGTGTCATCAGATGTCTGTTCGGCCTGTCCACGTCTAGCTTCCTAGATGTTCCGCCTCCGTTCAATAGCGCAACCTAGCGACAGAAGAAGCAACCTCGATGGCACTGGTGTATTCGCCACCGCGTAATAGATGGCGCTGATATGGTACTCCTTAGAATCTAAGAACTGATGATTATGGCATGGGGCATGCGTGGTGGCATGTCAGGTTCACAGATCAAAGTAGGTTCATGGTTGGAAGTGTTTTTCGGATTTTTCCAGGCTTTTCCGTTGTGTTTCTGTAATATGGTTTACTCAAATCAATGGACATGTTACCAGAGGCGGATCCAGATAAATCTAAACGTAGGTGCGGCGTGGTAAAAATTTTTTCTGAGGGGCTGGGGTAAGGAAAATTTTTAGAATATAATATGTAATTTTGTGAAAAATTAAATAATTTATTACTCTAGAAGAAACAAAAACAAAAAATGTTTACCCAAACAAAATAAAAAACAAAGTTAAATAATAAACATAACAAGACAAAATCACAAAAAGAAAAATAATTCTTTAGATTTAAAAAATAATATACTTATCACACAATAAAATCATATTTTCTCTTCTTTCGCGCAAACTTATCAATTACCTTCTCTTCATTTATGGGTACATTGCGCTGTAAATTTAATAGGGCTCAATTACTTAGTCTGTCTTGGACCATATTGGTACGAAGTTTTAATTCTTTTAAGTGAAGAAAAACTTCTTTCCGCCGATGCATTGCTTATCAGGAAACTTGCAAGCATGCTCAAAAATTTTCTTGCCGTTGTCGCGATGAGACTTCATACTGATGTTGCTGGAACAAGCTTTATTGAGAAACTGAGGAAATACCTAATAATACTCCGGTTGTAATAAGGGTTAGAAAAAGGGGGGGCGGTCGCCTCCCCACCCCCCTCTGTATCCGCCACTGCATGGAACCTACTGAATGTATGCAAAATCATCAGGATGCTGCTGAATATGCAAGATGGTTTGCTATAACAGGCAAAATAACAAGCCAATAAGTAGTAGTGCAACTTTTGTCAGGACCAGGACTAACGGTGGATTTATAAACTCGACGTTTGCGTTGGCGCTCGAAGTTGACGGTGACCTTCGCAGTTTGCGTCCAGAAATGTGAACGACGGAACGTTAAAGATGAAATTAGTTTATTTCTCGGACGGCATCGGACGCAGACGGCAACATTCGACGGCGTTTATAAATGGTTACAAGTAAAATATTGGGATTGAATTTTCGACGCAAACGGCAACGGCGAGCGCCAACGCAAACGTCGAGTTTATAAATCCACCTTAATAATGTTCAGCGCCAGCGCCTTCGTGACATGGGATCTTTGGCAGTTGGTCGTAGGCAATCAGAGAGAGATCAGGTGTGCGGTATGCGCGAAATGAAGATTATGCTGAACGTTTACGAGCTGATCGACTGAGCGCCGTTATTTAGAGGTTTGAATACACTTCTGAAAAATATTTCTTTTTGGTCGACTTTAGAATTTTTTAAATTTTGGATTCGTCTTAAGCTTTTTTCCGACGTGCGGTTAAAATATTTTACATCACTGAATCACCCTGTATAAATTAATGAATATTATTTTATTTATTTTTACAAAACAGTCCTTTTTTAATCCATGCCCCTCTATCTCCTTCCCGCCACTTTTAAAGAGCACTATCCGCCCCTGGTAGTACCTACCTAAGAATTATTGTTTCGATCACTAGTTATTCTATTTGCAGCCCGTTCATGTTATATTCCCCTTCTACTCCAAAAGGCTCGTCATGCCACTACGATAAGGGGTAGTGTATCTAAGTCTAATTCGACAACAACGATATATTGTTTAGTACAATAGTAGGTATAATATCTGTTTATTTTTCTCTCTATCTTTCTACTTGTTTAAATACTTACCATCTAGGTATTGACTATTGTGCTGAGAAGATACTACGCCGTTATTGCTATCATCTTGAAGAAGATTCTGGATATCAGGTGTACATATCACATGAGCTGCAGCTAGCAACAACAGTAGTAAGTCATTCCACCCCATTTTCAATTTTTATGGAATCTGTAAAAAGATAGCGCGTGTAGTTTCTGTTTTTATAAGTTTCTAATAAAAAATGTCAAAATCCAGTTTCTCTAAATCGCGGCCTTTTCCATTTTATTACAACTTTTAGGGAAAGATTCAAATTGAATTATCTCATACGTCCTTTTGTGATCTTCCACCTATTATTGTATTTTCTTGCTTATAAGGCAAAATAAATCAACTTTGACAACTTCGGGGGATTTATAACAAAGTTTATTTACGAAATATCTTGGAAACACGTATTTTTTGCCGTGCTTTATTTACGAAGTTATAGTTATTTATAGCAAAATCAATGGAGAGCGGATTCCAATTTTTTCCTCAAACTTCATAAACTGTGTTGTGTGTTCTACAGTAATACTAACATACCTACAAGGTATGATATTAAATGGCATAGAGTTTACTTATTTATGTACTGTTGTTGTAAGTACTGACAGATCCAACCGAGATGGCAACAGCTACGGAATAAGCCGAATACCTAAGTATGTATTTTCGAAAACGATCGTTCATTAAGAGCGCGTTCCCAAAGCAATTATTGCGTCATCCCTATTATACAGAGTAATTCTAAACCTATACGCATAAACTAGTAAAAATTTATTAGTTTCCGAAATATAAGTACAAGGATATTGCATCTAAAAGTATTAATATAAAATGCATTATAAACGATCGCCTAACCTCAATCCACTTTTATTTTTGGGGCCAAGTAAAGATCATCATTTACGTTACTGAAGTTAACACGGAGGAAGAGTTGCTAAATCCGATAACGTAACACCATCTCAACGTGTTTTTTTTTTTGTAGAAAATACCTGGCGTTCCTGTGGTAATTACCCTGCTCTAAATGCACGCACGGTAGCAGAAAACTACACGGTTCTCGCCATGCCATATTGCAGATTTCTCGAGCCATCTACATGGTTGTAAGATTTTTCTAAGCTAAATCTTCTTAAAGCTTAATATTTAATCTGGTAGCAATCGAAGCAAGTAACCATAGCCTGGCTCAAGCAACCCTTTTAGTTCACTCAAATTCTTCTACAAATCTTGCCCTCGTTACAGATGCATCCCAAATAACATTAGGAGCGGTATTCCAGCAACGACGAATGATAACCCTCTAATTTCAATCGAAACGCTTCAGTCGGAAGTGATTTTACCAGAGTAGCTCGAAAACAGGCGCCTCGGCAAAACACGTTGTTTAACCATCTAAACTGAACCTGGTATTCGTAAAAATATATGAAGGAGACAGAGAAGATATATACTGTAGTAAAAACAAGTGACTGGATGCTCGCCTAATATGATATAACCAATACTTGTATGGGTTACCCTGTTCGACGGCTGGCCACTTGTGTGGCGAAATGCGGATTAGCCGTGCCATAATTTCACAGATCTAAGAATATACTTGCGAAAATAATTAATATAGTCAATATAACTTTTTAGAGATGCATTATCGTTAACCTTGTGTTTGACGACAATCTTAAAAAACTTAAAAGGGGAATATTATGAAAAAATATACTGGAAGTTCAATTCTGCAGCGAGTCAAATTTGAGCAAAATGGGAATTTTAAAGGCATCTGTCGAGACAAGTGAGCCATGGAATTACTTCGAAATAGTTGGATGGTCGACAGGACCACTCAAAGTGTTGGTATGCAAATATCCAATAAGAAAATATACAGGGTGTCTTTCTCTGGGGGTGTTAACACGAAAAACCAGACACACTGTATGGTCCTATATTCCTTTTACGAACCCAATTAGACTTTTTTATGCTACTTCAAGTGACTAGCAATACTATAACAGTCAACAAAAATTGTCCCCATATGATATAGATGAGTTGCTTGCAATATATGAAGCTGTGTAATACTTTCGCTACATGCTCGAAGCTCGACCATTTACAATAATAATTATTGACCATAAACCATTAATTTACGCTTTTATACAACGTGATGACAATTGCTCACCACTTCAACAGTTTATATTTTATTGAACAGTTTAGTAGGTAAATATTATAAATATAAATATTATAATAATATAATATGATATTAGTAAATATTCAATATATTTCAGGTCGCAATAATCTAGTTGCAGATTCACTATCAAGTATTGAGACCCTGGGTGCCATCATCGACTACATAGATCTTGCTGCAGCCCAAGCATTTCAATATTTCCTCCAGAGAAGTTCGTCATTGCACTTGGATTGCAACCTTCCTGACGTCGATGTGCCCCTCTACTAAGTGACATCAGCACCCCGTGGTTTAGCGGTTTTTTATGTACCAAATTTGGTCGAGCTAGGTACAGTTTGTCCAGCGAATGTTCGGCCCTACGTCACAACTCCCGTCCTTGTCTGACTCGTGAATATACGACCGATATCCATTGTTAGGGGTACATATTACAGCCAACTACATGGTACAGCCATGGGAAATGCTGCCAGCCCGGTTCTCGCTAATTTGGTTATGAATGAAATTATTGTGGACAGACTGAGTCATATCGGTTTGGACATGGACATACTATTTCTTATAAACTATATGTTGACGATACAATTTTAACAGTGCCTAAAGGCCTGGAAAATGAACTTTTGGAAATTTACAATGATTGTCATCCTAAAATACAGTTTACCATGGAAGTTGAATCAGACAATAAACTTCCCTTTCTCGAGGTCATGGTGATAAGAAATTCCAATGGGACGTTGTCCACAAACTGGTACACTAAACCTACGAGTTCGGGGAGAGTGTTGAACTATTATTTGTCGAATCATTCAGAAGCCCAAAAAATAGCCACTATAAAAAACTTAATACATATATCGACTACTCTTAGCAGTCCACAATACTATGTTGATAACAAACAAAAGATAAAATCTCTTCTGAAACTGAATAACTATCCTATAAATCTAATCAATAGAATTTATCATAACATTCAAACAAAATGCGTCAATAACGAAACTACCACCAAAAACAAACCCGTTTAGTTTAAATTTCCATATGTTCCTAAACCCTTGGACAATATAAAAAACCTTTTAAATAATAACACTCCTAACATCAAGCTTGGGTTATATCCTGTACGACAGATAAGTTCAATATTCTCAACGTTAAAAGATAAAACACCATCTTAAATTAAAATGTAGTGTATTCAATCAATTGTAAAGATTGTGACCAGTGTTACATCGGAATCACTAAACAATACCTTAAACAAAAGTTATACCAACACAAATACGATTGCCGAGAAATAAATAGAAATAAAACAGAAAAACTGCCCTAGCTCAGCACCACTTCTCAGAAGATTACAGCTTTGATTTTGAAAATGTAAAAATCATTATTTAAACGTACAATCAGTGAGATGATTCATATTAGTATGAACAAGGCGGTGAATTACAGAAGTGATGTTGCAGGTCTTAGTAACACCTACACCAATTTGGTTTCTTTATACAAACAAACAAGGCCTCAAGAGTTTTCCAGAAATGATATCTTGTAGACGAAGTCGAATTGTCATATTCTTGCTCTCCTGAACTACAGTCTTGCCTAGACGAAAATACTTCCTTTTTACTTGGTGTTTTTTGCCCTTTTATGATTTTTGCTCACTAGAGACACACACGACGAGTTTAAATTTGTATAACTATAATTTCACCAGACCGGAAACGTACTGCCATGCCTAGCAAATTAACAGTTGTTTTAACCAAGCGTTTAATCAGTCACCTGTGTATTCCTTCGTTGATAATTTTAAGAGTTTTTATTTTAATATGTTGACCACATATCTGTAAACTTGATAAGGAAAGCTGACTAGTATGTCGCAATGTTTGTTGATTGATTGTGTCGTGTATGTTTTGTTTTGTTTAAGTGTTACAATAGCACGTATGTACGAAAGTGTATAAAAAAATAGAATTAACAAATTTTAGCCCTGAAGAAGACGCAAAATAAACGTCGAAACGTCGGCATAATCTGAACATACAGATAGTGTTAATGAACAGAGGGGGGAGCAACGTTTAAAACTACGTTCCAACTTCGGACCTCGGTTCGGACCTATCTCATAAATAAAATAAATATGGACAAATATAATTATATAGCTTACCCTATAACCATGCATGCACACATTTCCAGGTAATCCAGATTCGGTCGAGTCTACGCAATTGCAAAATTCCTTGCGCTACCGACATATTTTTCAACAGCAAAACGACGAAAACGAAATCAAAACCAACGAGATAGCCGGCACCGGTACACGTGCACGACCAAAAACTGAACGCGCAATCGCGGGCCGCATTTTTCCGTCTCCTATACGGTTAGCGCAACCGAGTGCGCTAATTGTGTAGGAACCGGATGCGAGACCTGCCTCTCCGTTCCCTAAGGGGTTAGCGCACACACATGCCAATAATCACTCTGCGATGAGCTTTCTAATTGCGCCTTCTTTGTAGGTACATACAGAGTGTTAATAAAGTACCTATGTCACAAAATTTCAAGGGAAGATTCTGGGGTCCATTTTAAGAAAAAAGTTGATATGAACAGCAGAGTTCCTTAAGAGTTTCCTTTTTGAGAAACAGGATGTTGCTGCGTTGTGTAAAAATTCCAAAGTAGTTTTCAGGCTAATTTTCTACGAATCAACACCAATAGCAAAATTTCAAAGTAAATTCAGTTCGGGCTACGTAGACGCGCATGTCGCAGCGCGATAATAATTATTGCATACGGTGCGCTAACCCCTTTAGGGAACGAAGAAGCCGATCTCGCATTCGTTTCCTACACGATTAGCACACTCGGTTGCGCTAGCCGTATTGTAGGAGATGGAAAAATGCTCGCGGGCCGCAGCTACGCTCCATATCTCTGACCGTAGCGCACGCTGCCGAGTGCCGAAAGACATTGAAGGTCAAGGAGCGCAACGAGTGGGACTGAGAGAACTATATATTGGGGACATTATCCAAAGGCGAGCCCACTGGCGCAACCAGAAATTATTGTCAGGGGGGGCTGGATGACAAAGTTCATATTTTATTGTTAAGAATTGCGCCGCAGGCGAATATTTTCAAAATTTCAAGGTCAAACATATTTAATGAACTAAAAAAATTAAGTAACCTAATATTAGCAAAAAACATTACGCAACTGATTGTAGTTTTTTCTTTGTTAACTGTGGAACCATAATAATAATAATTTAACTATGCAGTAACTGTAGGGCCAAAGGGCCAAATGTAGAATATTATAGATAGGTAGGTAACTTCCTATAGAAATCCCTTTCCTTGTGGATTCATAATGATTATTGATTTTTAAAAGCAGGAATTAAAAGGTGTTTGCTTATTAAAATGCGCCGCATGCGAAATTTTTTAGAAATTTTAAGGGCAGAAAATTTAACTAAGGCGTAGAAAATTGTAAAGTTACATCACCACAATATGTTTCCTCTTCTTTTTTTCATGCCGTATATGAAGGACAGTAGAAAACAGAAGGCAAGGCGCATATTAATTCAGTTCAGACTAGTTTTAAGCGCAGGTTTGATTAGGTTTTAAGGCCCGCGGCGCGAAGCGCGTGTGCGTGTGACTTGTGTTTCTGTTCTGTGCCGACTGCCGGCCAGAATACTAATCTTTCATTAAATGTCAACTAACTACTAATGTGTACCACCGATATCCAATATCCTCAATATCGTAAATTTGTTAAATCATAACATAAACTTAAAAATACAGGTTAAACAAAATAAAAATCATTCGGTCTTGTAAAGAAACGATCCTGTACCATTGTTCTTATTTAGCATTGTTTAGCGCTTTTTCGTTTGGTTGGCAGGCCCCCCCCCCCCTCGTTGCGCCACTGGTCGAGCCTATAGCTGTCCTTCATTAGGCTCAATTCCTGTCTCTTTTGCACACAAATTGTAGGGATTTCTTTCATCGACAATTTAAAAAATGCCCCGGCTCTTAAATAATATTACAAATTTCGCTTTGCCGAGTAAAGCAATATATAATAGTATATTACACACCGAGGTGGGAAGTGTTTCATTACTGTCGAGAGATTAAATAGTTAACCGAGGTGCGAAGCGCCGAGGTTAACTTTATCTCGAGACAGTAATGAAACACGTCACCGAGGTTTGTATACTATTTTATTTACAACCATCAATATTTTGTAATTTCAAAATTTTATCTCCGTTTACTTCCCGCCCTCCTGGGTGGAAAGTAAACTTTGCACCCGGGCGGGAGGGCGGGAAGTAAAAGTAAAAAAATTGACACTTTCAAACTTCTAAAAAGTCAGAAATGTCAACATTACACACATGATTGTAAATAATAGTATATTATACACCGAGGTGGGAAGTGTTTCATTACTGTCGAGAGATTAAATAGTTAACGGAGGTGCGAAGCGCCGAGGTTAACTTTATCTCGAGACAGTAATGAAACACGTCACCGAGGTTTGTATACTATTTTATTTACAACCATCAATATTGTGTAATTTCAAAATTTTATCTCGTTTATTTCCCGCCCTCCCGCCCGGGTGGAAAGTTTAAAAGTCAAAAAATTTACACTTTCAAACTTCTAAAAAATCAGAAATGTCAACATTACATACATGGTTGTAAATAAAATTAATTAATTATGTATTTAACAATATGATTTTTTCGCTAGGTCACTGACCAATTGACCTTTAATAAAAGCCGCCATACTGCAACTAACAAAACACCAAGAAGTAAGGAAAGTGCGATAATGTAGTTAGATGATTTAATATTATTAAAGAATATTCTTTCCTTGCCAGAAATACGTATAGTTCAAGAGAAATGCGGACACAATAATTGGAAACTTCGATACCCTGGAGCAATTAGGAGATAAATGCATTAGTTCCATATTTCGGATGCACAGACACCCACGCTGGAACCCACAACGACGATATTTTCCGAATTGGAGTAGAATAGTTAGATATAACTTTAATTGAGAGAAGAGGGCAAATGCAATTAGGTACCTATCATTATAGGTAATTAGGAACAACACTATAACATTCACTAATTACTTACAACTTTACAGATGAATATTACCAATGTATGGACCACAAATTACAAATTACCTTTTAAATATTTAAATGTCAGTATAAAACTGCCGTTTATAAAACGGGTAGGAGGCAGGAGGCATGATCTAAATACCGATGGCGTAAATACGGATATTGAAATACAGTTAATGGGTTGCACAAACAGAAGTCGCACAATTCATTAATCTCAATCAAAGAGTCGCTAGGAGCTCAGGGCCTGTGGAATAGAGGTACGGATAGCGGGATAGTATTGATTCAAGGAAAAAATGGCTTACGAGATCACCAGTTACTACCATCACGTGAATGAGAGTACGTATTATATCGTCTTAATATTTTTTAACTCCTATGGCTGATAGAGACAATTAAGCCGGAAGAACACCACAAATGGCCCAAAATAAAATTTTATGTTAAATCAAGCTTCCCAAGCAACCATGTGGTGGTAAGGGCAATAAATTCCTTTCCTACCTCTGACGGATTTTTGAAAAATTGGGATATTAGCAGTTAAATTCCCGACTGATACAGTTTGCTTTTTCGATTCCTTGTAGCAGCTAATAACCAGTAGGTATATGTCGTGACTGACGAAAGTATTGAACTTACGAAAAACCATCGAATCCTTTGCGATTAAAAAAAAAGGCTTAGACACGTCCAACATAATTTTGAAAGGCGCATATTTGACATATTTGTCGTTCTTGTGACGTCATTACTAACGAAGCTATGACGTCATCTATATATTTTTTAAATGGCAACCACTATTTTGATAGCGTCATTTAAAAGAACGCAAATAATAATAATATATTATATAATAATAATAATAATTTAACATACATTATTAAGTTTTTAGACATTTCTTTATTAGACGACTCTACCTACATTGTAGTGCTTATTTTTTGCTCAGTTTCATTTTTAAGCAGGCTTAATTTTTAATCGAACAGTACAACATTTTACCGAATTTATTCCAACCTTTACGTGTTCGCTGTAGATATACGTATATTAAATTGATACAATTGGTCACAGACCAATGATTTTGCGGCAGCCCATGGCAATTATTATTAAGTATATCTATTTTATTTTCGCTGGTTCGTAAGTGTTGTCTGCTACGTAGATGGTCGATCCTCGGTAAACATTATCTAAATCTTTACAAAAAAAAAGTTAGCGGCTTTATGGGACTATAAATTTTGGCAACTGGTAATATCATACCAACATCCAAGTTCTAATGGATGTGCCGGTGTTTTCATATTCGAATCGTTCGAGAAGGTAAACTACGACAGCTGTTTCCCCTTATTAGGTTCATCAAGGCAGCCATAACGAACGACTCAAACGGAAACGGTAGCACTTATAATAGTGTAACTTACACTTGGAGGTGAGAAACCAGTGGCGCCATCTAGTATCAAGCTGATAGTACCAGAGCCGAAATTTCACAAAACATAGTAAACACCAACAAGAAAAAGTTAGGTTGGTGTTGAATCCAAAAAACTACAAAATAAATGCGAAGAAGAAGCGACACAGAAAACAGGCTCATTGGCCATTCACCACTGTATCTTCCAAATTTGTAGAAATCAACAAGGATCTGGCCGGGAGCCCTATCCCTGTGAAACTTGCATCTTATAGCCTTAGAATTATTAAAAAGATGATAAAAGTTCACGTCTCCAATACATTTTTACAAAAAGAAAGTTAGCGGCTTTATGGGACTATAAATTTTTTCAACTGGTAATATCATACCAACATCCAAGTTCTAATGGATGTGCCGGTGTTTTCATATTTAAATCGTTCGACAGCTGTTTCCCCTTATTAGGTTCATTCACATCAATTTCGGCTCTGGTCCTCTCAGCTTGATACTAGATGGCGCTACTGGTTGGTTTCTAACCTACAAGTGCAAGTTACACTATTATAAGTGCTACCGTTTCGGTTTGAGTCGTTCTGGAAGGTTATGGCTTGATGAACCTAATAAGGGGAAACAGCTGTCGTAGTCTACCTACTCGAACGATTCAAATATGAAAACACCGGCACATCCATTAGAACTTGGATGTTGGTATGATATTACCAGTTGCCAAAATTTATAGTCCCATAAAGCCGCTAACTTTCTGTTTGTAAAAATCTATTGGGGACGTGAAATTTTATCATCATTATCTAAATCGCTTGGAATTTTTATTAATTTTTTAAATGGGAATAAAAACGCATCATTAAAACCTCAAAATGCGACACTAAAGTAAAATTCCACATGAGTAATAAAAAGTTGGACTTAAATGCCTTGGAACATAAATAGCTATTATTTATTTGCAAGCAAAGTGCCAAAATTTCAAATTTGAGCGCAACCGGCTTACTTTTTTGCATTTTGCTAATTTATAATGCTCACTATCGCTGGTGAGAGAAGGTATTCCTTCCTTCAATGTGCTCCTAGTAAGCAGAGTAGTTTGAATGCCGACAAATAAAAATCTTTGAGCAAGGAGTGCAATTTTATTGACTGCAACTTCTGAAAATTACAAATTTTAGGATTGGTATTGACTGTTCCACGAGTGCTTTCCTCAACCTTTTATTTTTTCTTAAAAGGATTACTCCCAATAAAAGTGCACTCTAAAAAGAATTACAGTAAATAGAAACTCGCTTGCGAGGGATGCTGGCCCTAGTGGATAAGAGGTTGTTGACCCTGTATAAAGCTTTGTTTCTTTTTTACAACCCCCAATAAGTTATAGAAATAAATATTGTGGGATGCTATATAAAGACCCGCTGGGTTCGGTGAAATGGAGGGAAACCGGAAAAGAAACGCCTTGGAAATGAGACGAAAAGTTATTCAGGATTGTGCGGACGGTAAGCAAAAATTACCACGCATTGGCATTGAGGCGGTTAGAAACACATAGTTTTCTTTTGTTTTGAGAGTATTCGAGTGTTAAAAAAATAATAACAATTCGTCCCTTTTCTGCAAATTGAGATATACAAACAGTGGTTATCTGTACGGTCAGAAAGCGAATAAGTAAGGAAGTTACGAAACTGATTATAAGCTGGATATAAATGATGGCTGAATGATCCATGAAACAATAATATGATATATCCGAACCTGGGTTTATGCAGAATGTCACTCACCACGTAAGCGAATGTATTGTTTTGGCAAAAAAAAATCAAAATTTTTTATTATGTAAACCGGTTTACAACGTTTTAAAGTTTAAAACCTGTTTAATAAAAAATTGTATGTGTGTCTGTGATTCTGTGTTTTCCCACGACAACTTTCGAACGGATTAAGATATTGGACTCAAATTTTAGGACGGTTCGGATTGCTTTTTCAAAATCGCTCTACGTGCAAGCTTGGAAATTGGTGAACTGGAAAATAGCTCCATGATAATGTCGTTTCCTATGTTTTCGCAGTCTAGGAATACAATTTTTTGCTGTCCTAGTTTTTTAGTTTTTATAATATTTCGACTAATGAATTTGAAATATGCTTTTTCTATAAGAAATAGGGGTCTTCTTGTTTTGTGTTTTGCCTATGATTTTATATTAAAATATAATAATCGCGCACTGATATACTATACCTGAGTAAATAAAATTGTAAACACATCGACAATAAAATTGTCTGTATAGGTACGCATATAAGTAAAAAACGTTTGAAAATTTCTACTTTTTTTAAACGTTTTCTTAGAATTGGAGTAAAACCATACTTTCATGGAGAAAATTTTATAAAGGAGTGAATTTAGTATTAAAGGGGTAAATTGCTAAAAACAAAATTAACATTCTGCGCATATCTACGCATAATGGCCGATATAGAAAGCACGCAGATCGATAACTTACGCTAAATCGTGGAAACAAGGACTAGTCTCATTGGTTACAAATTTTGCGGTGGGTATATCTAATGTATAGGTACGTACTGCAAAAGTTCAGTAGAAAATTTAAGTTGTGTCTCTTTTCAACTAATATATTAGTCGTTTTTTAAATTACGGAATTTGTATTTATTTTTTATCAATAGACTAAAATGGTTATTGCGATTAGGTACGTCCAAAGAACCTAATATTACCACAAACTATCTATATTCCATTATTCTGTAAGGAAAAACCACTTTCGATTAACCGAAAGCGGTTGCACACTCATATAGAGTGCGTCCCTGAGTTAGGCGAATCCAAAGTCTGATAGACTTTGAGTCGAATCGGCTATAACTTCTTTATTACTACAAATTCCAACAAAATAAACGGGATGAGGGACTTTATGAATTGACTGAAAAATGCATCCCCTGAAAATACAACTTAGCAACTAGCAAGAACTTTTTTAGATTGTCATCATCATAATTATACATAGTTACAATACAATATCAAAAATGTGCTCTTGCCATAAATACTTTACACACGTTCTGTCGTGAAACCACACTTTATGGCGAAGTACGAGCACTAATATATATTGAAGACCGTTATCATCGACGACCGACAGCGCGACAGTTGAACTCACAACCCCCATGTTAATCTCCATACGACCATAAACGAGTACATATTGGCTACATCATGGCCGAAGTCACGGCTTGACCTCACTTGACCTTTACACCGCGTGTAACCCCCAGTTGACCCTGAAATTCTTAGAAACCGCATTTCTGGTCCAGTTGTGGTCATATGGCTTGACCTCTGGGACTGGGACCCCCACCCCTTACCCCGCACATACCGTTGGTGGGATTGCCCAAAGGGAAGATATCTCACACACACTACTATTTCGATTGGATAATTATTCCATGGCTAGCTATGATTTCTTTAATGACTAATTTTCGGAATACCATAATAGGGATTATTTTAGGCATAAATGGATAGTGCCATATCGAATTGGCCATAGCTCGAAACCTTTTGTTCAACATATTAATACTCTAAGTTAGAGTTCACAAAGTGGGGCCACATGTAAAAAAAATGATTTTTCAAATCGTGTGTGCCATGAATGCCATGAAAATTAAAACGGTAAGCGTCTACATATTTGACAGTTAACCTAATGTAAAGGGGCCAATGTAAAATCACAAATTTTTTCTATGGGTATTTTTTTAATGAAATTATTTTCTCGTCATATTTAACTTTTCTACGAACACCCTGTATGAGTTAGACCGGCTATACTATGTAAAATAATACCTTGGGCAAAGCTTAATCGATTTTCGAGAAAAGACCACTATGCTCTGTGGTTCATGGATACACCGGATAATCAAATTTTGGCCCCAATATTGGTACTTATTTGGTATAAAAGGTTGTGAGCTATGGCCAATTCGTTGACACCATTGTGGTGCCCGGGATTTTTTTAACAGAAATATATAATATTCGGTTCCCAAACTGGAAACTTAACGTTAGTTTTTCGCCGGAGTCCCCTCGGGGCCCCAACCAAAATCTCAAAACCTATCGCAGTAAATCAAAGTCTTAATTAGAGTACCGCATTAGCCGGCGGTGCCGCCAAAGGAAGAAGATCCATAAAGTAGCCCAAAACATGGCCTGCGGGACGGATTTATGGTAACTGATATAATAAACGTCTCAAAGTGATCGATTTATGCTAATTGCAGTAATCAATTTTGAGTGATTTACGATAATTGCCTTAATTAATTTCGCGAGAACCGGTCTCCCCAAAAGTTCGCAAGGTTTGGCAAGCCGCGGGGAAGAGTAGCGGGGCACCCGGAGACCTATAAATACCAGGAGGGCCCATTCGCAGGAAATGAGTAGAGAATCAGAAGCAGATCAGTAGTCAAGAAACAATAGTCGACGACCAACCGATCCACCAGGTCGCGGGACGGGACCCGCGGCCCACGGCCCCAGCCCCGATGTCGTAGCAACCTCTGAACAAAACCACCCAAAATTCTTCTATGCACCTGAGTAAGTTGGACTGACCAAGTAGTAAGATATTTTTGTTTTGATTCCTTTGTGTTTGAATTGCCTTTTGTTTTGAATTTGAAATCATTTTGAAACTTTGGAAATACTGAATTTATTGTGCAATTTTTATTTGAATTTTAGAGTTAATATCAGAAATTGAGTCTTTTTATTTTCATTTTTATACTGAGGATTTGGTAAACTTATTTGCAGTTTTGTCAGTTGAGGTAATGAGTGTTTTGTCTAGTCTTTATGCTAAATTAAGAACTTATATTCATGCCGTACGATTATTCTGAATTTTGAGCCATATAATTTTGGTATTGCTTGCAAGAGTATTGTCTTTTAATTGAATCATTTTATGTCACAAACTTGAGTAACATTGATTTACATTTTATGCCAATTAGTTGTACAGAGTAATCAATTAATTTTGTGCTATTTGGGAAATATTTTGCAATTTTTGTACTTTTGATCTGAATATTGTCATTTTATTGCCATAGTTTGTGTATTCGTGCCATTTTTGACATATTGTTTTGTGCCCTAATGTAAGTTCAATTGTTTAACAGCGTACCTTTGAACGTTTGGATTGTGTTACATGAAGAGAGTTCATATTTCGGATAGGTATCTTGAGTGGCGTTGTGCAAATTCATAGATTTTTACCATTATTCCTTACTTAATTATTGCTCATGTTTTTTTTTTTAAACTTCCTCTTAAACTGTATTTCATTAACGTAACGTACTGTTCCGTAATTAACCTTAATATACATATTTTAAACTACCCTGTGTCTCCGTCATACACCCTTAGGCCCACACTAAAAAGAAGATCTTGTAGACCACCCTGTATAATACCGCTCGCCAATTAACATCTCACAGGGTAGGATACTACAATTGGTGTTAGGTGTGGGGTCTGCTAATAAGGGTTGACGGATAGGGGTAGTTTGGAAAATTTTTAGGAAAAATTTCGGAAAAATCGGAAGAAAATAATTTTTTGGGAACAAAATTTTAGTGCTCGTAAAAAAGTAACACAATAGTCTGGAGTACATAAGGATTAACGGAAAGGGATGAGTTGTCAAATTTGACAGGAAAACTAATTTTTCAGAAAATTCCAGGAAATAAAATTTTTATAGAGAATCTGAGGCATAGAAAATGTATAACGGTATTTATTATGGTTCAAAAAGGGTAAGCGACAGTGGTAAATTGTCAAAATTAGAAAGTTGTCAGGAAAATGTTTTTATTAGAAAAATTATTAAAGGAAAATTTTAAAGGAAACTAAGCACCGTTTAGCTTAGGCTAGGACAAAAGGGTTAGGAGTAAAAGTTCCATCGGAAAACTAGGGGCCAGTAGAAATAATTTTGTGCGAACTAAAGAAAAATTATAAAAAATAAAAAAAATGGAAAACGGAGAAGAAAATGTAGTAGTAGGGACAAGGGCAGAAGGAAGCGGAAATATAGCTAAATTTAGAAGGGAGGTTCGTCAAAATTAATAATGGAGTAGAAGCCGTACCAATATTCAACGGAAAAGCTAAAATATAATTTTTTGTATAAAGAAACGGCAAGATTGGCAACTTGGTCTGAAGGACAGAAAATAGCTATAGTCAGGTTAAAACTAAGAAGCAGCACGAAGCTATAAATCAAAGCGGAGCCAGAATTACAAAAAGACAAAAGATTGGCTTAAATTTAAGGCTACTTTACATAAATACTTAAAAAAGCGAATTACAGCAAGAACAGAAATTTAAATAAAAATGCTCCTAGAAGTTAGGCAAAAATACGGCAAAAATTGTAGGCAAATTTTAACACGACTAATAATTTTAGGAAATAGAAGAGTAACTTTCGAAATCGGACAAGCGAAAAATAGCGTTATCCTGGCAAATAGACGTTACTACGCAATTTGTGTTAGGTCCTTTTAAAGGCATATTAAGCAACGAGTATTATCTCTAGAACAGCAAAATATAGTAGAAGCTTTAAATTATGCGGAAAAATAACAAACAATTAGGCCGCTGCAATACAGTAGGGAATGCCACGAAGTAGATAAAAATGCGAGGAGAACAGCGTGAGCGCATTACGCAGTATTGCCCGAGAGAAAAGTCACCGCAAATCGTCTTCAAGTGTATAGCTAATAAAATTTTGATATTTCGCTCAAAAATTAGAGAAAAGCCGCTGCAGAGTAATAATCAAGTTTGCTAAAATAGTAGTAATTTAGATCATTTTGTACGGAAATGCAGAGAAAGCCGTCTGAAAAATAGACAAGCAAATTAATAATTAAACCAGAGTTATTATAGTTAGGGAAATAAGATTACAAGTAGGTAATATACAGGGAAGTAATACAGCGAATTTAGGGGATATTCAATTAAAAAAATAATTATTATTGAATTATCAGATGCAAGAAAATAAGGCAGAAAGCTACAGAAAAGCATAGGCTACAATATTAAAGAAACGAGAAAATTGAATACAGAAATTTAGTTGGGATTAAGACTAGAAATTATATAAAACAAAAGCTGATAGGAAAAAGAAAAAGGAATTAGCTACATGGTAAATTAGCAAAAAGTTGATAGGAGAAAAATGAATTAACCACAAGGTAGATTAAGGAGAATTGAGAATCAAAAGTGTAGTTCAATGTCGGTAGGAGTATTTGCCCTCGGAGTAGTTGTTTCTGTTGTTTTTATCTTTTGAATTATCTACGTGGTAAGGAAAAACTTAGTGAAGTTACTAAAGTAATGAGTTACTGCAGTAGTGAGTTACACAAGTAATAAGACAAAAGTGTCGTTAGAAGGATGAAAAATAATGCGCAAATTCTAGTGGTGAAATAATTAAAATAATAATTAAAAGAAAAGTGCGATAAGTGAAAAGTGACATAATAGAAGTCGGAAATTAAAAGAAAAATAAGTGACTACGTGTTGTGCTACGTGCAAGGGATTACGTGTTGTGCTAAGTGCCAGTGTAGTATTGTACCAGGTGATATTTTATTAGAGAAGTAAAGGGTTGCGAGATGAAGTTAAAAGTTCGGAATGAAGTTAACTAGCTTGTTAAAAAACCGCCATTCATTCTTGGTCGGTACCAGAGGCCAGGAATGAGAGTGTTCAAGCGACTGATCACCGTTTTGGGCACATTAACAACCAGGTGAAGGAACAGATAAGTGAAATTAGCAACATTCAGGGAAGCGCGAACTTCCCAGAAAGTAGAAAAGCTAAATTAAAAAGGAAGGTAAGAATGAAATAGCAAGAGAAAATTCAGAAGATCCAGAAAAGAAGAAAAGATTGAAAGCCAGAGGATACAAGTACCAATCCAGGAGTGTTTTTGCCATTTTTGAGGATATTCGCCCAAGGGCCATACCTCTTAATTTTCGTAAGAAGAGAAATGGAACGCTCAACGCGACAGGAAGGAAGTTGTACCTTAAAAGAGGGAAGATACAAAGGTTCTATGGGTACGAGTACAAGCTCAGAGTGTGTGTACGCCGTTTTAAGGATAGTCCGCCAACACTGGAACACTACCTGTATTTCTAAGGAAAGAGATGGAACACTAACTCAAAAAGGGATGAAAGTGAACCAAAAAGGACTCAGTAATTCCCCGATATGTGAAGAAGTATGCATAACAGCTGTAAAGAAAATTAGGACAAGAAAACAGCAAAATTTAGCCGCTGAACAAAACCAGGACACACGGTATAATAATTGACATAGAAATTACATAAGGCAAAAGGGATGGTATCAATTAATAAATATCCCAGATGAAAAGTTGATGTTACAGAGAAAGAAAGCTCTAGCAAAAGCTATAAAGCAGAGGAAGAAGAGTAGGTATCCAGAAAATGGAAAGTCGACAAGGAAAATGAGTATACAGGACTCAGAGGAAATAGTAAAATTATTGCAGCTAAAGTAAGTAGCGAAATGTGAAAATTAAAAGTGAGAAATTAGTAAAGTGAGAAGATAAAAACACATTTTAAACAAAAGTGACCGGTAAATAAATTAAGAAGTATAACAGTGCGGAAAGTAATAATAATAATTAAGCCACTAAGTGTCATTTTACGTAAGGGAGGAATTCAGTAATTGAAAGCGCAAAGCAAAAGAGCAAAGAAATACGTGCAGTTCCTTTTACATAGTCTCAAAAGTACCAGAAGCAAGGCACCCAACTAAAAGTAGGTCAAGATCAAAGTCATCCAGAGGTTACGCACGCGTGACGAAAACGCGAGGTCAACATGCGCTCATCGAATATACAGGTTGAGCTAAAGTAATATGAGATAGCGGAAGGAATTAGAAAATAAAATATAACTAGGGAAAAACGATAACTAAAATTTAGGCCTTAGGGAAGATAGGAAAAGAATATAAGAAATTAGCGAATGAAAAAGCAACTAGTAAGGAAATTCGAAATTGTAACCATGAATTAAGAAAGAAAGTCAATAAAATAATATGCTAAAATTTCAAGAATGCAGAAGCGAAAATTAAGGGAGCTGAATTAATTAGGTAAGTATTCATACGTGTCAAAAAATTAGTTGGATGTAGGTATGCGTTGTAAATTAAGATAGTAAGATAAGGATATAAAAGAAGAAAGTAAAAATTAGATTAACTAGTTAGATGTTAGAAAGACAGACGTTAACGATTATTGCTGTAGTGGGACACTGATAAGTGCATTTTATTGTTCAGTCCGAGTAATAAAATAATTTGTAATTACTGGGAGAAGTTATTTTAAAGCCAAAATTTATTAAAGAACTCAATCAAGCTAACCAAAAAGGTCGCGCTTATAAAAAATAAAAACTTCAATACTAAACTGCATTATTATTAGAGCTACAAGTGTCACATTAGTGAACCGCTATTATATGAAGTGCACGCTCTTATTCTGAGAATAACGGTAGGAAACCCAAGTCTAAACAAAACTTAATGAGGCAAATTTTAAGGATATTCCGCACGTGCCGCACTTGAGGTCAGAAAATCGTATTGTGTAAACAACCCCAAACGTTAGGTAACAGATGAGTAGGTACGAAAAGAAAATTATGGCTGATATTAAAACTAAAATAGGTCCAAAGATTGCATAGTCAAAAATAAACAGACACCACAATAAAATCAAAGTATACTAAGAACATATTAGGCAATCCAGGTATATAGGGTCTTGAAGCAGAAAGTTTTGCTAGAAAAATTTGGCCAGTTTAACCAAAGTAGTGCTAAAGACAAAGGGTATACGTGAGGTACGCAGTATAGTACTTCACCAGTCGGCATACGTAGTCGAGCATGGGACGTCAGATTAGCCATGGTCAGGGACGCCGCCGCGTCACGCCGCGTCACGTTACAACGCAAGCAAGGCCGCCAGTAGCCGCAAGCGAGACCGCCGCCTGTCGCCTGGAGGTAGCGTAGCGACAGAGTCGCGACGCCACAGTACAGCCGCAGCGGTTGTAGATGGTCAGCACCAACGAACAATGCAGCAGTAAAGGAGCAGCATTCGGCACTATCATGGGCCGAGACTTCTTGAAAAAGGAGTCGGGAATCATCAGGACTCTTAAAAAGGAGTCGGAAGTCGCCGAGACTTCTTGAAAAAGGAGTCGGGAAGCAACAGGACTTTTTTGAAAAGGAATTGGAAAAAAGTGAAAAGGACTCTGAAATAGTGAGTGACGCTAAAAGAGAGACGCGTGTGTCGTGTAGTTCCTAGCATAAGGGGTTTAGAAATAAGTTGTGACACGTATGTTAACAAAGCTATTGACAAGTAGCAAATACTAACATGTAATCTAGAGAGTAAGGTAGATAAGTTATCGTAAGTTAGGAAGGAGGAAGTTTAACTTTTGAAAATTGTAAGGTCAGTCCAAAGAGTAAGTAATCACAGCAAGAAAATTCTGATCATTCCAGAAAATGAAAAATAGTATTTTTAATTTTCTTTTTATAAGAACGGAGGATTGTGGTGCCCGGGATTTTTTTAACAGAAATATATAATATTCGGTTCCCAAACTGGAAACTTAACGTTAGTTTTTCGCCGGAGTCCCCTCGGGGCCCCAACCAAAATCTCAAAACCCATCGCAGTAAATCAAAGTCTTAAGGCGCTACGATACCCCCCATTTTCAAGGGTTTCGTAGTTTACATCTCCTACTTGCATTTCTTAATATTTTCACTTGATTTTTTTTGTGGCTTAGATAAAACTACGAAGAATCGTCGTTGTGTATCACGAACTGTGCAGGACTAATGCGACACTGTGAAAAAAAATGCCAAACATACCCGAAATTCGACTATATTCGGTTAAGAATTTCGAGTATTTCCACCGCTCAAAAATAATTCGAAGGACACAACGACGATTGAGGCATTCTATAACATTATTTTAAGACTACTTTCAAGTCGATACGTTTGTTCGTTTGGCTATGATTTGAAAACTACGAACCCATTGCCCGGCAATAAAATGATCCGTGAATTGGCCATTCGAGCAGGAATTAGACGTACGGAGATAGGCGGGCGGGCGGGCGTTCGCTGGAACTCGTGGTTCCCCTACTTCCCCCTACTTCGGCGTACCTCACCGGGCTCGGAAACCACGTCAGGGGAACTTTCAATCGATATCAGATGGTTCATTTTTCATTTTATTAGTCTCAGTCTCCCTTATTTGTGTTTCGCTTGTTTTGAATGTTAGTATGTTAGCAAATATTTATATTTCCGAGTACCCGAAGAAAATATTTTCTACCGCGACATTATGTATGTCGACTGGCATATAATAATACTCATTATTATTATTCCTCCAGGAATTATAAATAAATAATTAATAATCCATTGCGCCACAAATAAATTTTAGAAAATAAATAATTATTATTCACAAAGTACCTACTTTTTGCTTTTGTGTAAAATGGTTTAATCCCTAGGGCATGAAATGGCCTGGTCGTGCAAAAAGAGTAAATTTAAATTCTAGACCAAATTGTGCGCTTGATTTTTACTTTAAAAATGTGATAGGTACAAGTAATAATTTTGCCAAATAAATGGGTCATGTGAAGCATTTTTTGAAAACGAATTCCTATGTAAATCGCTGCATGATAAAAGCTAATTTATATACTTTCCATAGGGAACGATAATAATTCTGACATCCAGTCAGTTTTAGAAACTTCTTCGTTAGAAGATTGTTCGAAAGTCATTGGAGTTGAAAATCGGGCAAAATAAAAATAGTACATTTTATTGTTCCAGTCTGTCGAATTTATGACATTTTAATACATTTTCTAGGATGTTCGATAATTCAGATTTGTCAGAATAAGGTTCAGAAACTGAACCGCAGTCAGGGCAAGAATACCTATAATGTTTGATAATGATGTCACAACAGTCACATGGAGTGAAACCAATAGGAGTAATTTGTGGGCTTGAGTGCTTTTATTCCCGTAGGTACCTAATATGGTTTCCAGAATTTGAGAGAGGGGTACCTACATATTTTGCATTTTGCACACTTATTCGGATTTAGGTATAAGTAGTACTGCAGGTGCATAGGGTTTGGGAAACAAACTTTCTGGGAAAAACAGGGCTTTGAATGGAACATTTACAAGGGATTAGAAATTAATAGCTCCTATTATCTCACAACTATTACTTTATTTAAAAAGGGAGACCAGTTTCGTAACTCTATAAATTAGTCCTTGAGGATGTAATTTTATAGATTAACGAAACCGTTGTGATATAATATGGCCTATTCACTCTAATCCCTCTAAAGTGAACTCTTACAGTGTAGAAAGTTTTTAGTTAGATTTATTTATTATTACACAAATGTAAATATGGAATACCTACTAGTTATATAAAACATTTTGAAGAAGTAGACTTTAGACGCACTTTTTTAGTCGTAGCAACACTATTATGCAGAACAATTATCCAATCAAACATTAATAGATGTTCAACTGACCCTAATGTGGTTCAAGAAGAATTCGGTAATCGAATCGTTAATTTAGATTTTATAATTGAGCAATTACAGAAGTTTTTTTTATACACGAACCCTTCATAGCATGCACCTTTGCTGATATGAAAAATAATAGTAAAATTGCTTCGACGCCAAAAAGCTATGCAGTGTGTTGCCAACGAAAAGTGAACGCCCTGAAAAATATCATTTTTGCAATAAAGCAAACAGGCCACCGCCGTTTTTTAAATATATATTCGCGCTTCTTCGTCGGCATCGGCGAGACTCGTGTGACCCCGGCGGCCGTCGGCGGCGGCCGGCACGAGTTATTATTTCATATTATCTACACGTCTACACAGGAAAAAAAGACTGTTGTGATTTTAGTGAGTTCGTGTATATAGTCACTTTTCCATTACCTACTTTAAATATACAAGCAAATCCATGTGGTCCCAACAATATAATCTATACTTTTGACGTAATTGCAGATGAACCAATAAGTTTAAAATAGTTTGAATTTCCGTTAAGAAGACGTATTGTCACTTCGATACTAAAATTGGCATACTACAATGAAAGCATAACCTCGGTTTTAAAATATCTTATGTTTTATTTAAACAATTAAATTTATTTTATTTGTATAAGAGTACCCCAGAAGCAACTGAAAAAACATTATAATTCATTGGATGAACAAAATAACTTAATTGCAACTTTTATATTCATCAATGTAAGTAATCATAGTCCAAGCAAATTGTCATTTTTTTATAGAGATAGAAAAAAAAATGATTCTTAACAGGTAGATATTTTCAGGGTTGGTTGTGGGTAGCGTCCTGAGTATAACCCCAAAAGATCACCGTCGAAGTCGTGTTACGAACCCCGCAATAGGAGTGGTTTTGCAAACATTTTTTTGCAATTTTTTTTCTTCTCATGTGTACAATTTTTTTTCTTCTTATGTATACATTATTACGTTCTCTACAACTTTCCCTCATGAAGTTTTTTTTTTAACTTCAATACTTCACGATATAGGTAAAAGATCACCACTATCTAAAGTGCTTTATAAGGGTAAAAAAAAATTCTTTAAAACAAGCTGATTTTTTCAGGGTTAACTGGGGGTTAACTTAGGAGTGCACACAGTGACCGCAAATTAAAGGTTTTGAATCAACCCTACACTCTATATCGTTCGTAGTCATAATGAACACTGCAAGTGAATGGCTATAATTGATATTAGTACCCACAATTAAGTATTACAAATCCAGCAAAAATTCAGTGACAATAGTTGTAATTTCAGTATAATGAACAGTTAAATGTATCCCTATTCAATTCAACACCATGAAACGTTATGTTGTTCTGACAAAAGAATGTGCTTAGAAAAGAAGTATTATAGAATCAATTCCAGAACACGCTATTTATTGAAATAAAATATTACATTTAAATTATTCATTAGAATTCAATATCAATTGTAATTGAATTGATTATTGTTAGTTACAAAAAAGCTTCTGCTTGAGTTTGAGGAATAATATCTCATATTGAATTAAACAGGGTTTTTTTACAAAGTGACAGATTTTTCTCAGTGTAGTACCCACGGCCGGCCTGCCCCTCAATCGTAGCACTATGAAGGGGCAGGCTGGAGTGGAGAGTCGTGGGGACTAGAGGAAGGAAAAGGATAGGCATATCTAATCGAGCGACGTTTGTCCTGAATTGAGTCGGGCACTTTGGGCGGATTTCATAAGTATCGTAGCCTCTTAATTAGAGTACCGCATTAGCCGGCGGTGCCGCCAAAGGAAGAAGATCCATAAAGTAGCCCAAAACATGGCCCGCGGGACGGATTTATGATAATTGATATAATAAACGTCTCAAAGTGATCGATTTATGCTAATTGCAGTAATTAATTTTGACTGGTTTACGATAATTGCCTTAATTAATTTCGCGAGAACCGGTCTCCCCAAAAGTTCGCACGGTTTGGCAAGCCGCGGGGAAGAGTAGCGGGGCACCCGCAGGAAATGAGTAGAGAACCAGAAGCAGATCAGTAGTCAAGAAACAATAGTCGACGACCAACCGATCCACCAGGTCGCGGGACGGGACCCGCGGCCCACGGCCCCAGCCCCGATGTCGTAGCAACCTCTGAACAAAACCACCCAAAATTCTTCTATGCACCTGAGTAAGTTGGACTGACCAAGTAGTAAGATATTTTTGTTTTGATGCCTTTGTGTTTGAATTGCCTTTTATTTTGAATTTGAAATCATTTTGAAAACTTATTTGCAGTTTTGTCAGTTGAGGTAATGAGTGTTTTGTCTAGTCTTTATGCTAAATTAAGAACTTCTATTCATGCCGTACGATTATTCTGAATTTTGAGCCATATAATTTTGGTATTGCTTGCAAGAGTATTGTCTTTTAATTGAATCATTTTATGCCACAAACTTGAGTAACATTGATTTACATTTTATGCCAATTAGTTGTACAGAGTAATCAATTAATTTTGTGCTATTTGGGAAATATTTTGCAATTTTTTTACTTTTGATCTGAATATTGACATATTGTTGTGTGCCCTAATGTAAGTTCAATTGTTTAACAGCGCACCTTTGAACGTTTGGATTGTGTTACATGAAGAGAGTTCATATTTCGGACAGGTATCTTGAGTGGCGTTGTGCGAATTCATAGATTTTTACCATTATTCCTTACTTAATTATTGATCATGTTTTTTTTTAAACTTCCTCTTAAACTGTATTTTATTAACGTAATGTACTGTTCCGTAATTAACCTTAATATACATATTTTAAACTACCCTGTGTCTCCGTCATACACCCTTAGGCCCACACTAAAAGAAGATCTTGTAGACCACCCTGTATAATACCGCTCGCCAATTAACATCTCACAGGGTAGGATACTACACCATCCATTTTATTTTTAAAAGAATGCCTAATATGCTATTATGAAAATTGCTTATTTACCAAAATAATAGCACGCCATGGAATAACCGCCCAATCGAAATAGTGGATATTGTCTGTGAGATATCTTCAGTTGGGTCAATGTAAAAAATATAAATATAGAATGCCGAACTTCAGATATTTATACAGGGTGATTTATTCATAACTACATTAATTTCGAATATTTAAGGTTTTTTGCGTTTTTCGTTGTGAAGACGACCTCCTACATGGCAGCAAACTTGACATTCGGACTTGGCAGCCCAGAAAACATATAGATAAAGATATAGAAAAATACTTTTTTAATCTCTATGGAAACTATAAAAAATGGAAGCATTTTATTGTTAGATTAATATCACTATACGATTATTAGGAATAGGAAGCAACTCCACCCGGTGTAACTTGCGTAATGAATGTATCTGCAATAATACATTTCGGTAATAGGTCTTTTAATTTCTATTGAGTATGGGAAATTTGTTCCGCGATGGACACATCAAAGACGCAGCCAATTAGATTAAAATTTTGGCATGAATAGCTACAATTAAATGAAGCCATCGAGCTGTTTCGGGGAAAGGATGCGCAGCAATAGAGTTAAATTTTACTAAGTGATACCTTTATCACTCGCTGTGCTGTCAATAGCTGAACGTGAGGAAATAGCTAACTTAATAACTTAAATCTCTATACCTACCCAGAACAGTAATCATTCTAATGTTCACCATCACAATGACCTGGTTATTTTAAATAATTAATCGGGAGACGTTGACAAATGGAACGAATAATAATTATTATTTTAGCCATTATCGATGTAGGTTGTAGGTTACTAAACAGCAACAGTTCTAATGCAAATTTCTCGAAAACCGTTGGACCTAGCAACTATAAACAGAAACATTTTAGAGTAAAATGGTTTTAAATTTCACATTTTCATTATAGCTAATCAATTTTTGCCAGTGGCGTAGAAGTTGTCCACTGTCCACAACAAAGACTACATGTGAGGCTCAAAATGACCACACTATAGCCTTCAATAAACCCACCAACGGATATACTGCACCTTGTAAATCGAAATATGTTGAGATTTCCTAAGACTAATTTTCCTTAACATTTATAAAAAAAATTCGCCTGCGGCACATTTTGACCACCATTTTTTAAAAGTATCTTGTACTACCACCGCGATTTTCTGGCTTATTTTGCGCCCTACTGAAAAAAAAAACATAAGGAACAAAAACGTGGCAATTTTGGAAAGCTACCTGACGCAAAAATGAAATCGGCATCCATTGCAACTTGCTGCGCAACATAAAAAAAAATCGAATTTATTACCTATATATTTTCGATATGTATTGTCTGTCAACATTAACACCAGTAATTTCTTCACTCAAATATTTTTTTAATAATAAGAAAACATCCGATGTTTCAAATATACGATGGGGGGTGAATGACAAAAAACTAAATGGTGATCATCCTCCTATTGTGTACTTAATAATGTGTTGTAACTAAAGTCAAATATATAGGTAGGTACCTGTAAACTACAATAAATCACATTGCAGCAACACGTGCCCTATAATAGTCGTTATAGCGGCCTACTGCTAGCACACTAAATTTGGGGGCATATAATATGTAAAGGCTTCACTTGCTTTCATTAAAGTCATCACATATATAGCCATCAAATGGAACAGAATTAGCGAGCAGTTTCTGGAACAGGTTCGCCTGGCCCTAATCTAGTTATACCACTGGCCTAAGTGATACCTCTAACCGGCGGCGGGTCGTTTTTGGTACGTTTATGATACAGCGTGGGAAAATTAACTAGATAAGTGAGTCCCCAACTTGAAAACAAGTCGGGTGACATGGAAAGTTATGACTGCTTTTAAGGACTCGTGTGCTGAAGGTACTTGAAAGTCTTATTATAGCCTGTATAAAGTGTGGGATCGGTGCTTTAGTTTTAACTACAGTAACTTGTAGAGTTTTAGTGGATTTGCACCTCATCGTTCGTTGTTCTTACGTCAAATAAAGAGGTACAGGCGCGGCCTCATAAATGTTTCCACTAGACGGGAGAAATGAGCAAGAAATCAAGAATTTCGGGTAAGTGCGGCAACGTTGCGCCAATTTTACGGTTTCGCAAATCATAAACTTTCCCTACATTCCCTTGTACCACCTCGCTCCTCTCCGTAGAAAATAAAAATTGCGTTGACCTGACGTATGAATACGTCAGTCAACGAAAACAGGTTAAATACCAGCATTATTGTTATAATAATTTTATAAGTGGATTTAAAATTTTACACTGTTCCTTGGTGTTTTGAGATTCACATAACGTGAAATTACGCGGATTTCTTTCATTGTCAAAGTGGTATTAGTTAAATAAGATCTAAGTATGATTGTGTTATTGTAGTAGAATCTCGTAGGTTTTTTTTACACT
Organism: Pseudeuparius sepicola; assembly: GCA_963920635.1. Taxonomy (NCBI): domain Eukaryota; kingdom Metazoa; phylum Arthropoda; class Insecta; order Coleoptera; family Anthribidae; genus Pseudeuparius; species Pseudeuparius sepicola. The sequence goes on from OY987299.1 coordinate 91,278,081, forward strand.
GGTTTATTACACTTCTTTATCTTAACCGCGAACCAAAACTTTGATTTAATTGGATTTTTAAAGCTTCCCCGGAGTCATCGGGTGAGGTTCTGATGATTCCCGGGCCCACGAAAAATCGAGAAATAAGAAAAGCCCCCCAATTTGCAAGAGTGGTTTCAGAGGATTTTCCGTCGGTTTCGTTGATTCTACAGCCGTCCCGTTGCTCGAAAGTGGTTAATCGTGAATCGGGAAATTCTCTTAGATATAGGATTTTCGAGGTTCTTTTTGGTACGACACCCAATTAAGAGATTTACCACCTCCATCGATTTTTAGGACGCCTCTATTAGAGGTTGTCGAAAGACGTTTGCGAAAAAAGCCGCCAAAGTCAGAGGACCGGGTTGTAAAGTTTTCCACTATTATTCAGGCAATCGAAGGCCAACCTAACAGCGCCGAATTTACGGTTTTTCGCACTGTAACTGGCGTAAGGTCATGTCGCGTAATAAGATTTTAGATTGGCCGTCACTTACCTACGCCTTTGAGGTTATGGCTGGCTTTCAAACTGAGTGAGAAGAGAGAGGTAATTGAAACGTTGTCAGTTGAACTCCTTTGCAACCGCACGTATTGGAACGATTTCAAGGGCCGCGCCTGTACAAAACCCAGTCTAGCAATATTCAGGAACTAAAAGACCAAAAGAAACACGCTTGGTGGAATTGCTATACGAGTACAATTTGGCGCAACGTTGCCGCACTTATCCGAAATTCTTGATTTCTTGCTTATTCCTCATGCCTAGAGGCCGCGCCTGTACTTCGATTACTAGTAATCTATTCTTATCTTATCGATTTAAACTATCTTTTGTACGTGACTTCGCGAGTAGATATACTATGAGAGTTCCAACTCACGACCCCCATGTTAATCTCCATAAGACCAAAAACGAGTGCATAATGGCTACGTCACGCCCGAGTCACGGCTTAACCGCAGTTGACCTTTGGGCCACGTGTGACCACTAGTTGACCCTGAGATTATAGCTCGATTCTTAGAAGCCGCATTTGTAGCCAAGTCGCAGGTCACTGCTTGACCGCTGGGCAAGGGCGTCGCCAGCCAATGGGCCAGGGGGGGGGGGCAAGATGATATGTGATATGTAGCCCACTTTAAAGTGGTACACCCCGGCAAACTTTTTATTGATGACTGATGACTTTTGCACACCAGACGGCGTATCGCTTATCTTCACAGAAAAAAAAGTATCTTAAATTCAGTACACATATTTCTTTACAATTTTTATTTCCATTTGACATAGGTACTGTACTCTTGAAATAAAAACATTATTTTGAATTAATTGTTAATTGAATACACTTAATTTGTTGGTTAGCGCCCTAATAAAATGAAAAAAACTATTTTAGTTTAAAGATCCAGATATTTAAATTAATATTTATTTTCATTTCAGTTAACGTCCCAAGTTGGTCTTAAACTGAAGTTATTTCGTTAGACGCAGCCGAATTCTGAGAGAATCGATTTTTACATTTTAGTACACAAGACATTACATTTTCTCAAAACTAGAAATCTAGGAATTTCTTAAAACAAATCTATCAGGTTGAAAACGTCTCTATAATTAACTAATTCGATTCCTTAGAATAAAAACATTCAGGCATGCACTGCACCCCCACTCTCTGAAATTCGCCTGTATGGTCTCGCCGAGCCAGCACACGGCCCAGTATCATCAATCGTTATAGGACAGATATTATTTGGATACGAGTTTGCTCAGTACCTATGCCTTTTACGATACCAAAATGTGAATTATATAATCAACCTGGGTTCTTCATAATATCATAGTAAGTCTTCATTTATTCGAAAACAATGCGTTTTGATATGATTTTAGTTAGGCTGCCATGTGTTTTGAAGTGAAGTTCAAAATAGAAGAAACCTGGGAAAACCATAGTCAGACCGTCAGTGTGGGCCCAAAGGGCTATTATGGTCACGTGAAATTGTATTTTAATAAATATTTTTTTCCGTTTCTGAACAGACTGCCAATGATAAAGATGAAAGTTCTTGTTATAAAATTATTGAAGAAAAGATGGCCCCCTGTTTGTGTATATGCCCAAAGATCGTTTACTTTGAATAAATAGTGTAAATTGTTAAATGACATTCAATAGAAACTGTACTTCAGCATGGGCAAACGGTATGCGATCTTTTCTTTAGCAGTTTTATATCAAAAACTTGCATACTTATCATTTGCAACATTTTCGGAAACGCCGAAAAATTATTTATTAAAATACCTACAAGTAAATGTGAACATAATAGCTCCTTGGGTCCATGCTGACGAGATGTCTATATTTTTCCGAAGAATCTTCTATTTTGAACTTATTTTTAAAACACATGGCAGCCTGACTAAAACTATATCAGCATGCATAATTTCAATATGAAAGACTCTGGCGAGACTCTAAGATTAAAGTCTAGTATGCATTATAACAAAATAATAAGTAGGTACAAGAAAAAACTTAATGAAATATTAATTTTCCTGCGAATTTCTCGATTACTGTTTAAATAATAAGTTGCCTGGCTGGCATTTGGTAAAAAAATCCAGTCTGTAGGGGGGGCAGCTGCCCCCCCTTGGCGACGCCCTTGCCGCTGGGACCTCCACCCCTGACCCCACTCTTGCCGTTGGTGTCGCGAAGAGGCCTATATATTTGAAGGAGCACAATTCCTACATCATTCTTAAGCCACATGAGCCTTATACAAAAACAAAATGGAAACTATTGTGAATAATTTGTACAAGAATTTGGTTTTGAAGAGATTTGAGAGTGCACAGAATTTGGCTGTGGGTGAAAATTTTCAAATAAATATAGTAGACACAATAAACACGCGGTATGGTGAAAAAATCATCGTTGTGGAATTCAACGAATTTAAAAGGGTACTACCGCAACGATACACCGCACAGTATACGCCGCAGATAATCGGTGAGATGAATGGTGACATTAGTAGTTGGAAAAGGTATTGTCTGCGCAGGACTACAAAATATTGAATTTATTGTAGAACGTTTAGTCCTATAATTATTTTAATAAACGTTTAAAAGCATTGCCTTTGTTTTATTTATGTATCCTGAAAAAATCTTTCTATGCCGAGACTTATTGGCACATGTGAGTGAAACCTAGGGATGCTAAATTTTGTGAAAACGCTGCCGCGTGGTTCGTTACAAATACGATAAAGGTCAAACGCCCTTTTGGCATGGGTATAAAGAAGCGCCCGAAAAGCGGCGCGAATTGCCGTTGAGAAATCGAGCGGAAAGAAAAAGTGAATATTCCATTTTCTTTCTAGCATACCGGTCGATTTCTTCCTTTACTTCCTCTGCTAGGTGCTTTGGGCGCTCCCGGTTCGGTGGCAGGCGGTGCTGGTGCTGTGGCTAAAACGACATATCAGGCGATGGAAGCCATTGGAAAAGAAGATTCTGGTTTGTAGTTACGAAGAAATAAGAGTGGGATGGGACTTTTTCTCAAGAAACAAAAAACTCCCAGTGAAGCTACCCACTAGTCCACTGTCCGAAGAAGGTATATTGAATTACGTCGAAATTTTAAATATACCAAATTTTAAAGGTGTTTATATGAGAGATGCTCTTCCGTCGTCGTCGAGAAATAACGAAGCGGTCACAAAGGAACGCATCACATTGGGTTGCTTAAAAAAAGAGGCTGTGCCATAGAATATTTCGATATCTTTGGCGCTTCAAAGCTTCCCAAAGAACTGATTAGAAATTTTGGTAAGGGTGTCAAGATCACGTGCAATAACGATGTATATTAAAATTTTAACGAAATAAATTGAGGCCGTTTGTGTCCCGAATTTTTATATAAAAGGTGAAGGTCACCTTAAAAGTCGCCATTCATGTAATTGCTGTTTACTCTGCGCGGACGCACATCCACGCTCTCCATTCGATAACCCGACAGTAGTTTTGGACCCAAGCGCTGAATATGCAACCCCGGCAGTGCAAAACCAAAAATATCGCTTTTCTGTCTTCCTTCATTTTTGTTAGTCTGGTTTCTGACGTCGTTAGAGATTTCTTAAACCTAAAAACAATATTTAACTACTGAATTTTTTTGAATGTTCGTTGATTCCGATCCAGCCAAACCAAGATGCCACACAAACATAACAGGTAATAATATACTTTTATTATTATTTATGCATGGTATTTGAATTATTGTCTTTTCTGAAAAGTATTTATACCGAATTTTTATATTGCCAGTAGGCCTCACTCAAAGCATCAATCAAAACATCAGGTAACATTTCAATTTTCAGTTACCAGACCATGTCGATTATAAGTATATTGCTGCAATTTTGAAGAATCCCGATAAACATTGATCGAGTTTATGGGTTACGCAAAGTGTATTTTTTTATGGTGCCGACTCCATGTTTGCCTTTTTGTCAGTAATACCTACCAGTACTGTTACCGTTTGCTAGTCACAGTTAGGAGAATTTTGGTTAGCCAAGAGAAGGACGAAGATTGGTTGTGTTTAAACTTATGGTTTTACGTTCCATCCAATCTGCCGTCACACCAAGATATGTATCTTTTTGGTTGTTTTACCTTATTTGATTACCGAAATAGAAAGCAAGTTTTCGGTCATAATTGGACATTAGTATGTCCCATTTAAGAACCCCTGTTCAGTTTTCGTATTCCCGCAGTAGGCCTGGGGCGTCGAGTTTGGATCACCCTGTACATTCAACATTTTTTAACATTTTAATTAATAACTGCGTTATATATTCTGTTAGGTAATTTTAAAAAAGGAACAATTAAACCACCCACAAACATCAACATCTTAATTCTTAAAAATATATTAATTAAAACCAAACCGTTTTTATTATTATTAGAAAAGTCGTTGTAGGAGCATAACTGCACTGAACTCCTCGTGTTTTGGTACTTTGAAGTCTGCGACATCGCCTCCGAATCGTGATAGTGTTTTAACATGGACTAGAAATCTGCATATACAGGGTGTCCCGGTTGTAAATGTCATAAATGAAAACAATGGTAGAAAAACTAATTTTAATCATAACAGTTTTTATGTACATATGCCCTAAAATGCATATTGAAAAAGTTACAGGGCGTTAAAATTTTATAAAAAAATATAGTTTTTATTTTCTTATTTCCCACGTTTTAAAGGTAACTAAACGAAATTCGACAGAAATGTCACATTGACGGAGAGCCATAAGAGTAAAAAAATATTAAGCTAATAAATTATGCAGTGGCGGAGATACGGGTAATTAGTTAGATTAATTTGCTAAGGAAAGTATTACCACCCTGTACAAAATTAAAACAGATATTTTTTCCGAAACGGGCATTTAGTCTCAGACAAAAAATGACTCTTGACAAATTGTCGTAAAATGCTTAGATTTTATGTGAAACTCAAAAGTATAACAACTAACCCTCCCGAAATAATGTATCGGTTGCTGAACAGCGAAAAATGATAGTTCAAGTAAAAAAAGGAGTAAATGCATCTGATTTATAGTTCTGTTATTAATTTAGACAAACTTTTTCAATAATATGCAATATTTGTAAAAAAAATGCACGAAAAAATAAATAAAAATAAAACAATTAAAATACCTAAATTGATTTTTGGTTGAATTGTCATTTTTCTGCCCTACCTAACCGATAGATCTTTTCGGGAGAGTAAGCCGTTTTACACAAAATCTAAGCATTTTACAATAATTTGTCAAGAGTCATTTTTTGTCTGAAATTAAAATGTCCGTTTCAGAAAAAATATCGGTTTTAATTTTGTACAGGGTGGTAATACTTTTCTTAGCAAATTAATCTAACTAATTACCCGTATCTCCGCCACTGGCTAATTTAGGAGCTTCATATTTTTTACACTTATGGCTCTCCGTCAATGTATTATGTCTGCCGAATTTCGTTTAGTTATCTTTAAAACGTGGGAAATAAGAAAATAAAAACTATATTTTTTCTAAAACTTTAACGCCCTCTAACTTTTTTAATATGCATTTTAGGACATATGTACATATAAACTTTTATGCTTAAAATTAGTTTTTGTACCATTGTTTTCATTTATGACATTTACAACCGGGACCCCCTGTATATAACAAAAGGAGTACTTGTTTTTTATATACGTATATAGTCCTTAAACTTAATAAATTTTTCTTTGGGTAACGACACCTGATAATTATTCAATTCTTGACAGTAAATCGTGTGGTTGTCTAATTTCTCCTGGGTGTGAAAATAATTTAGGGCGTATACGTTTACAGAAATTTCATTTATCTTTTCGAACTTTTCAATTTTGGGAAGCGTTACGGAAAAGTCTAACCCATCCAGATTCAAAACCTGCATGTAATGGGAGTACGCACTAGTGCACTATGTATTACGATCTAAGAAGTACAGCCCAGAAGCAAGAGCCCATGCAAAACAGGCGTTATCGTCGTTTTTAACGTTAACGCACGATCTTTTCTTTAAAATTTCATCCAGTAGTCTCACCTACGTCCCGCCGCCGTTTCCCATTTTGTTTATGTTAATTTCCAAACTTAAAATTTGATACAGAGCCCAGCCAGAATTATGCACCTGAAACTCTTCGGAAACCTTTGGAGTGCTGTCGGTAACGTTGTTCGCGAACGCACGGTGTCACTCTGTCAATAATAGTAATATTTTTATGATCACTTTCTGCCAGCGCCTTCGCGTTATCATATCCATACCACTTGTTAGCAAGCGAAAAGCCCTTTCACAAACTTTAACAATATCATCGCTCAACTCCGCGATTGCTGCAGCCATAATGCCTCAACGATGTGGCCCAGAGGTGTGTGTCCACAGCTTCGCCGTGCGTAGCAAATGTGTGCTCTTTATATATCGAGCGGCTACAGTTTTCCGTACGTACACTTCACGATAGAAAATTTAATTTTGCTTCAAAGCAAACATCCTGAAACCTGAACTGTAGAAAAATATGCTTCTAACGAAATACATTCCGAGAAATAAGGTGAATGCAGATATTAAATAAAACGGCGGGGTGTTGCTGGAAAGACAAAATTAATTGTCATATGACCTGGAAATAAATAATAAATTAGAAAAAATAATATAAAACATTCCATTACCCCTTCGATATACTACGACTTTTATTTGAAACATTTTTTTGTATAGCCCTTAGTTTCCAAGATATACAACTTTGAAACACATGAAGTGATGATGAGACCAGTTGACCATTGCCCGACTCGATCCCCGGGCCACCATCGTCGCTGGCCCGGCCAGAACAAAAATACGGCGGCGCGTGGAATTAGAATCGGGGCCGACTTTCTTCGTTGAGATAACTTTCATTATTTTTTTCTTTTATTTTATTCAGGAGAGGTCATTATTTTATTATTATTTTAATTTTGATACTGCCTTGTATATTTTACTGTATAACATAATAATTTCCAAAAATTTTATTCTGCACCTAAACCACATTTTTTTATTATTTTTTTTTAATTTTTGTTAATTTCATAATATGTATGTTCACGCAACTGCATCTATTTATTTATTTACTTACTTACTGGTACATAATAATACCAGTAAGTGTTTTATCAAAACTGATGTGCTAAAAAGTGCTAAAAGGTGACTTTTTAAGCTGTCCCAACTTTCAATTCCTCGCGACTTCTCGCCTTACCGCAGCGTATGGGCGCGGCCACCAAAAAAAATTAAAAAAAAAAAACATACTTCTCTCTCATTTGTTTCTAGTTTTGAAGTTTTTTCCTCATATCTTTTTTTTTGTTTTAAGATTATTTTACATTTTTAACTAAATTAGGTACATATATTTTTTACTATTATGTTTTGTATTTTGACCTATCCTTTCATACAGTGTAAGCCACCTAAGAGTATGTGTAAAATATTATAGTAAAAAAGATATAAATCCGTAAGTGTTTTTTATATCTTATTTCTCTCTCTTATAATATTGTATATTGTATAGGGCTATATGCGGAGCAGACGTCTGAACACCGCTACGTCTGACGGAACACGAGCGTCAAAATCACCACCGAACCGACAACGATAAACTACAGAGGTGGTTAGTGAAGCCGCTGCACGGGAGGCATCCTAATGAGGTTAACCAGGAACATGTCGACAAGTTAGCGTCGAACTATTGGTTGACCTCGGGACGAATGTTCCCCGAGACGGAAGGCTTCCTACTGGCCATACAAGATCAGGTTATACCAACTCGCAACTACCTAAAATTCATTGTAGGAGATGCATCGGTAGTGGATGACAGATGCAGATACGGGTGCCCAACTTCAGAAACAATCCAGCACATAACAGGAGGATGTCAGATGTTCGCATCAACGGAATATAAGGAACGACACGATTCGGTTGCCAAGATCTTGCACCAGGCACTGGCGGAAAAACTTCTGCTTGTGCAGGCAGAGAGGATCCCATATTACAGCTACACACCGGAGCCTGTTCTTGAGAACAGCAACTACAAGATATACTGGGATCGTACAGTTCTGACAGATCAACGAGTTGCCCATAACAGACCGGACCTTATAATAGTTAATAAAATTTCTAGGAAGACAACTCTGATTGATGTGGCCATCCCGAACAACAACAACCTGCTTGTGAAGCAAGTCGAGAAGATCGCGAAGTCCAGAGACTTAGAAGAACGAATTAGAAGGCAATGGGAAATGGACAACGTTCAGACGATTCCAATCATCGTGTCAACAACTGGTGTCATACCAAAAAGTTTGCTGAGAAACATCAAAGAGCTGGGTCTAACTGATAATCTTTACAGGTCCATGCGGAAAGCGGTACTACTTGCGACAGCCCGAACCGTCAGGAAATTCATAGGGAGTGCAGGAACGTCCAACAACATCAATGTCACCTAAGGCCCGATAACATGGCAAGGGTCTCGTCCGAGCCAGATCCTTATGGTATCCGGGATACCCGGGATCTGAGTGAATGTTCCCCAGAGAGGGAGTGCGAATGCCTTTTGGCTAAGTCGATATAATAATAATAATATATAAGTTAATTGTATAAGTTAATATTTTTATTTTTCTATTAACTTCATAAATCGTAATTGCGTGCTTCAACGTTTCTAAATTTTTCAAATATTCTCAAGTTTTCTTCTATAATGCAACTTATCCATCCTTCGAGCATTCAAGGTTCTACAACAAATTCGACATTAATTTGTAGTCCTGCCCACTGGCCCCTACTTACCATAATATACCTTCGCTCATTAGCAATTCGCCATTCATCTTATTAATTATCTGATGCGTAAACTCTGAGATGTATTGTGTCGGTAAGGTAACGCCGTTTTAAATTTGTCAAACTCCACGTAGATTTTATATTGTATAGTGTTCATTTTGTTTACGCCCCTTAGTTGAAACTTTTCACACACAGGCAAATTCTGAACACGGGTTTTGTCACCAAATTCTGTCTTTCAAACCTCTTGTACATCTCAATTTCAGATTTATCGTACCTACATTCTTATTCAAATTATTCACAAACTTTTCCATGTTGTATCAAAGTAGGTATATGCCCCAAGTACCTTAAGAATGGTGCGTAGGAATTGTGCTGCATCGAATATTATTTATATAATATATTAGGTATATAATAAGAGGAGGGGTATCGTGGCTTGACTAATTAAACAACAAGAACCAAATTTAGTGGGAAATAAGCCAATTTTTAAGTGTGAAGACTCTTTTTATTTGTGAAAGCTTTCGCAGTAGTTTAACTGCTTATATAATATGTGTTCGCGTTTGCTTGTGAACACTATACAGGGTGATTTATTCATAAATACATTAATTTTAACCACGTCATCAGAGAGGTAGATATATGCCGAAAACGCAAAAAAAATATTTTTTACTGCATGTTTAAATAACGGGGCAATTTATCCCAAATCCCACGTAACGAGGCGCACCTGAACGCACGTAACTGCGACCCTATGGTGGAGCACATGGCACCGGCCGCGACGTTGCCGTTGCGTTATACGAAAAAATAAATGAGTTTATGAATTTACCTGGTTGCTGGGACAATAACAGGGTGTTAGCATACCTTTCCGCGTTCATCACCTTACTGACACATATTCCTCAAGATAACCTTTTCATTACACTTTTCACAGCACGCGCCATGGTATAACTAATACCAATACCTACTTTCCCAGCACCACGTGGATTTCACAAAAAATCGTAAATAACTATTTTCGATGGCGCTATACCCGAATCCGAAAAAAGTTTAGGTAGTAATCATCTAATTTATAAATTATACTGATTTGAAATTTTCGAAAGAGAGCCATTCACCTTCAGGAATGTTTACCGCGTTGGGATTTTCGTATTTCTTAGTAACTTTTGATTAGGTTGGCAATTCACTCGCTGTAAATTTGGTTGCCTACCTTTTCGCGGCTAACTAAGATTTGAAATTTAAATTTACCGCGCTGGGATTTTCGCAATTTCTTAGTAACTTTTGATTAGATTGGCAATGAACTCGCTATAAATTTGGTTGCCTACCTTTTCGGGGCTAACTAAGATTTGAAATTTAAATAATAATAATTGAAGCTAAGTGTTTTTGAGGATTATGATAATTGTTTACTTTCACTACTTCTTCCTGATTGTTGGTGATTTTTTGTATACCTGTGTCCTTATGAAATTCAGCATGATCTTTTAGGTAATTATGTAATTTTGATAAAATTTTACTTTGCAATCCTTGCACTCCCCTTTTTTCTTTTAAATTTTTGGCTGCATATGAAAATCTGGGGTATCTTTTTTTCTGTTAGAACGGCAGAACCCACCGTCCCGAGTAGGCTACGACAAGGGCTGCTATGTGCACCTGAGGCTGTACATTCGTTTGCTGGGAGTCAGTGCCCGTCATCACGATAAGTGGCATAATATGCCCCATTGTTCCCGACTACCAAAATAAAGGGCGTATGCCCTCTTCGTTCGTTCTTTCTTCATACGGCAGTGTTCACCGTTGCTAAGTGCCACCATAAGGGCTGTATGCCCCCTTCTTTTTTCAAACGACAACGCCTGTCGTTGCATTGCAGACTGGCACAGTAAGAGGCATATACCCACTTCTTGTTTTTGGTTATGGGCTCCACCTTATGAAAAAAGAAGGAAGCTTACTCCTTTATAATGGCAGACAGGAACGATGGGGGTGCACATACCAGTCCTTGTCGTAGCCTACTCGGGGCGACGGGTGCTGCCGAAAGTACAAAGAAGGGTGAACCGACTTGAAGATAGAGAACCTATAGGAAAGATGATACACCAGATTTTCGTATGCAACTAAAAATTTAAAAGAAAAAATTGGGAAGTGCAAAGACTGCAAAGTACCATTTTACCAAAATTAGTTAAAAGATTATGCTAAATTTTTTTATACAAAAAAAATCTCCAAAATGAGGGAGATGTAGTGAAAGTAAACAATTACCATAATCCTCAAAAACACTTACCTTGAATTATTATTGTTTAAATTTCAAATCTTAGTTAGCCGCGAAAAGGTAGGCTACCAAACTTACAAGCGCGGTAAACGTTCCTAGGCGTCACTTTCGAAAATTTGGAATAGACGTTTGCTACTTAAAACTTTTTCATATTCGTGTTTAGGGCCCTTGGGTAATTATTGAAGATAGTGTATGCACCGCCCGATTTTCTTGAAATTTTGGCTACCCCCCTATTTTCGAGGTCCCTGAACACGAATCTGACCTCAGCTTCTTGAGGCCGGACGTAGTTTCCGAGAAAATGAATTTTCAAATTTCCTTTTGACACCCCACTTTTCGCGGCGCTATTTGTGGCTCTTATCGGGATGAATTTTTACTGTGTGCAGCTCAAACTAATCACCACACTATTTTGCACCTTCTGCAACATCGAAACTTCGCGAAAACCCGCGGGAAAACAGAAATTTTCCAAGATTTATAAAATGTTTTTCACGCGGTTGCTCTGTCCGGTATTTTGCTTGACGCTTGACGTTTGAGTGGGACTAGTGGGAGGAGCGTTGACTTAAAGTGCCATCGATATTAAGAGCAGAAAACTGGAGCGCTTGCTCTCATAATCCACAGGAGTGAATAAAAATGTTAAAAATTAAACATTAAATTTATTAGGGCCCAGCTTTGTCAATAACATTATTTAAATTGGTGTTGATAGAAGTCCCCAATCTAGCATAATATGGGTAAATGCTCTTAAATCTGTTTGCGAATCTCTATCCACTTCCAAAGAGAAAATGTTATTGTTCGGCAAAGACCACGAGAAGGTGTGGGCCCAACCTTTTGGCTACCCCCCTATTTTCGAGGTCCCTGAACACGAATCTGACCTCAGTGTTTTGAGGTCGGACATAGTTTCCGAGAAAATACATTTTCAAATTTCCTTTTGACACCCCACTTTTCACGGCGATATTTGTGGTTATAATCCGGATAAATTTTTAGTGTACGCAGCTCAAACTGATCACCACCCGGCGCGCGCCGATCGTCGGGCGAAAACAGCGGCCGGGCCGGGCGTAAACACGGCATAAATCTTTCAAAATTTCGGTTTTTCCGCGGCTTTGCGCGAACTTTCGATGCTGCAGAAGGTGCAAAGTAGGGTGGTGATCAGTTTGAGCTGCGTACACTAAAAATTTATCCGGATTATAACCACAAATATCGCCGTGAAAAGTGGGGTGTCAAAAGGAAATTTGAAAATGTATTTTCTCGGAAACTATGTCCGACCTCAAAACACTGAGGTCAGATTCGTGTTCAGGGACCTCGAAAATAGGGGGGTAGCCAAAAGGTTGGGCCCACACCTTCTCGTGGTCTTTGCCGAACAATAACATTTTCTCTTTGGAAGTGGATAGAGATTCGCAAACAGATTTAAGAGCATTTACCCATATTATGCTAGATTGGGGACTTCTATCAACACCAATTTAAATAATGTTATTGACAAAGCTGGGCCCTAATAAATTTAATGTTTAATTTTTAACATTTTTATTCACTCCTGTGGATTATGAGAGCAAGCGCTCCAGTTTTCTGCTCTTAATATCGATGGCACTTTAAGTCAACGCTCCTCCCACTAGTCCCACTCAAACGTCAAGCGTCAAGCAAAATACCGGACAGAGCAACCGCGTGAAAAACATTTTATAAATCTTGGAAAATTTCTGTTTTCCCGCGGGTTTTCGCGAAGTTTCGATGTTGCAGAAGGTGCAAAATAGTGTGGTGATTAGTTTGAGCTGCACACAGTAAAAATTCATCCCGATAAGAGCCACAAATAGCGCCGCGAAAAGTGGGGTGTCAAAAGGAAATTTGAAAATTCATTTTCTCGGAAACTACGTCCGGCCTCAAGAAGCTGAGGTCAGATTCGTGTTCAGGGACCTCGAAAATAGGGGGGTAGCCAAAATTTCAAGAAAATCGGGCGGTGCATACACTATCTTCAATAATTACCCAAGGGCCCTAAACACGAATATGAAAAAGTTTTAAGTAGCAAACGTCTATTCCAAATTTTCGAAAGTGACGCCTAGGAACGTTTACCGCGCTTGTAAGTTTGGTAGCCTACCTTTTCGCGGCTAACTAAGATTTGAAATTTAAACAATAATAATTCAAGGTAAGTGTTTTTGAGGATTATGGTAATTGTTTACTTTCACTACATCTCCCTCATTTTGGAGATTTTTTTTGTATAAAAAAATTTAGCATAATCTTTTAACTAATTTTGGTAAAATGGTACTTTGCAGTCTTTGCACTTCCCAATTTTTTCTTTTAAATTTTTAGTTGCATACGAAAATCTGGTGTATCATCTTTCCTATAGGTTCTCTATCTTCAAGTCGGTTCACCCTTCTTTGTACTTTCGGCAGCACCCGTCGCCCCGAGTAGGCTACGACAAGGACTGGTATGTGCACCCCCATCGTTCCTGTCTGCCATTATAAAGGAGTAAGCTTCCTTCTTTTTTCATAAGGTGGAGCCCATAACCAAAAACAAGAAGTGGGTATATGCCTCTTACTGTGCCAGTCTGCAATGCAACGACAGGCGTTGTCGTTTGAAAAAAGAAGGGGGCATACAGCCCTTATGGTGGCACTTAGCAACGGTGAACACTGCCGTATGAAGAAAGAACGAACGAAGAGGGCATACGCCCTTTATTTTGGTAGTCGGGAACAATGGGGCATATTATGCCACTTATCGTGATGACGGGCACTGACTCCCAGCAAACGAATGTACAGCCTCAGGTGCACATAGCAGCCCTTGTCGTAGCCTACTCGGGACGGTGGGTTCTGCCGTTCTAACAGAAAAAAAGATACCCCAGATTTTCATATGCAGCCAAAAATTTAAAAGAAAAAAGGGGAGTGCAAGGATTGCAAAGTAAAATTTTATCAAAATTACATAATTACCTAAAAGATCATGCTGAATTTCATAAGGACACAGGTATACAAAAAATCACCAACAATCAGGAAGAAGTAGTGAAAGTAAACAATTATCATAATCCTCAAAAACACTTAGCTTCAATTATTATTATTTAAATTTCAAATCTTAGTTAGCCCCGAAAAGGTAGGCAACCAAATTTATAGCGAGTTCATTGCCAATCTAATCAAAAGTTACTAAGAAATTGCGAAAATCCCAGCGCGGTAAATTTAAATTTCAAATCTTAGTTAGCCGCGAAAAGGTAGGCAACCAAATTTACAGCGAGTGAATTGCCAACCTAATCAAAAGTTACTAAGAAATACGAAAATCCCAACGCGGTAAACATTCCTGAAGGTGAATGGCTCTCTTTCGAAAATTTCAAATCAGTATAATTTATAAATTAGATGATTACTACCTAAACTTTTTTCGGATTCGGGTATAGCGCCATCGAAAATAGTTATTTACGATTTTTTGTGAAATCCACGTGGTGCTGGGAAAGTAGGTATTGGTATTAGTTATACCATGGCGCGTGCTGTGAAAAGTGTAATGAAAAGGTTATCTTGAGGAATATGTGTCAGTAAGGTGATGAACGCGGAAAGGTATGCTAACACCCTGTTATTGTCCCAGCAACCAGGTAAATTCATAAACTCATTTATTTTTTCGTATAACGCAACGGCAACGTCGCGGCCGGTGCCATGTGCTCCACCATAGGGTCGCAGTTACGTGCGTTCAGGTGCGCCTCGTTACGTGGGATTTGGGATAAATTGCCCCGTTATTTAAACATGCAGTAAAAAATATTTTTTTTGCGTTTTCGGCATATATCTACCTCTCTGATGACGTGGTTAAAATTAATGTATTTATGAATAAATCACCCTGTATAGTGTTCACAAGCAAACGCGAACACATATTATATAAGCAGTTAAACTACTGCGAAAGCTTTCACAAATAAAAAGAGTCTTCACACTTAAAAATTGGCTTATTTCCCACTAAATTTGGTTCTTGTTGTTTAATTAGTCAAGCCACGATACCCCTCCTCTTATTATATACCTAATATATTATATAAATAATATTCGATGCAGCACAATTCCTACGCACCATTCTTAAGGTACTTGGGGCATATACCTACTTTGATACAACATGGAAAAGTTTGTGAATAATTTGAATAAGAATGTAGGTACGATAAATCTGAAATTGAGATGTACAAGAGGTTTGAAAGACAGAATTTGGTGACAAAACCCGTGTTCAGAATTTGCCTGTGTGTGAAAAGTTTCAACTAAGGGGCGTAAACAAAATGAACACTATACAATATAAAATCTACGTGGAGTTTGACAAATTTAAAACGGCGTTACCTTACCGACACAATACATCTCAGAGTTTACGCATCAGATAATTAATAAGATGAATGGCGAATTGCTAATGAGCGAAGGTATATTATGGTAAGTAGGGGCCAGTGGGCAGGACTACAAATTAATGTCGAATTTGTTGTAGAACCTTGAATGCTCGAAGGATGGATAAGTTGCATTATAGAAGAAAACTTGAGAATATTTGAAAAATTTAGAAACGTTGAAGCACGCAATTACGATTTATGAAGTTAATAGAAAAATAAAAATATTAACTTATACAATTAACTTATATATTATTATTATTATATCGACTTAGCCAAAAGGCATTCGCACTCCCTCTCTGGGGAACATTCACTCAGATCCCGGGTATCCCGGATACCATAAGGATCTGGCTCGGACGAGACCCTTGCCATGTTATCGGGCCTTAGGTGACATTGATGTTGTTGGACGTTCCTGCACTCCCTATGAATTTCCTGACGGTTCGGGCTGTCGCAAGTAGTACCGCTTTCCGCATGGACCTGTAAAGATTATCAGTTAGACCCAGCTCTTTGATGTTTCTCAGCAAACTTTTTGGTATGACACCAGTTGTTGACAAGATGATTGGAATCGTCTGAACGTTGTCCATTTCCCATTGCCTTCTAATTCGTTCTTCTAAGTCTCTGGACTTCGCGATCTTCTCGACTTGCTTCACAAGCAGGTTGTTGTTGTTCGGGATGGCCACATCAATCAGAGTTGTCTTCCTAGAAATTTTATTAACTATTATAAGGTCCGGTCTGTTATGGGCAACTCGTTGATCTGTCAGAACTGTACGATCCCAGTACATCTTGTAGTTGCTGTTCTCAAGAACAGGCTCCGGTGTGTAGCTGTAATATGGGATCCTCTCTGCCTGCACAAGCAGAAGTTTTTCCGCCAGTGCCTGGTGCAAGATCTTGGCAACCGAATCGTGTCGTTCCTTATATTCCGTTGATGCGAACATCTGACATCCTCCTGTTATGTGCTGGATTGTTTCTGAAGTTGGGCACCCGTATCTGCATCTGTCATCCACTACCGATGCATCTCCTACAATGAATTTTAGGTAGTTGCGAGTTGGTATAACCTGATCTTGTATGGCCAGTAGGAAGCCTTCCGTCTCGGGGAACATTCGTCCCGAGGTCAACCAATAGTTCGACGCTAACTTGTCGACATGTTCCTGGTTAACCTCATTAGGATGCCTCCCGTGCAGCGGCTTCACTAACCACCTCTGTAGTTTATCGTTGTCGGTTCGGTGGTGATTTTGACGCTCGTGTTCCGTCAGACGTAGCGGTGTTCAGACGTCTGCTCCGCATATAGCCCTATACAATATACAATATTATAAGAGAGAGAAATAAGATATAAAAAACACTTACGGATTTATATCTTTTTTACTATAATATTTTACACATACTCTTAGGTGGCTTACACTGTATGAAAGGATAGGTCAAAATACAAAACATAATAGTAAAAAATATATGTACCTAATTTAGTTAAAAATGTAAAATACTCTTAAAACAAAAAAAAAGATATGAGGAAAAAACTTCAAAACTAGAAACAAATGAGAGAGAAGTATGTTTTTTTTTAATTTTTTTTGGTGGCCGCGCCCATACGCTGCGGTAAGGCGAGAAGTCGCGAGGAATTGAAAGTTGGGACAGCTTAAAAAGTCACCTTTTAGCACTTTTTAGCACATCAGTTTTGATAAAACACTTACTGGTATTATTATGTACCAGTAAGTAAGTAAATAAATAAATAGATGCAGTTGCGTGAACATACATATTATGAAATTAACAAAAATTAAAAAAAAATAATAAAAAAATGTGGTTTAGGTGCAGAATAAAATTTTTGGAAATTATTATGTTATACAGTAAAATATACAAGGCAGTATCAAAATTAAAATAATAATAAAATAATGACCTCTCCTGAATAAAATAAAAGAAAAAAATAATGAAAGTTATCTCAACGAAGAAAGTCGGCCCCGATTCTAATTCCACGCGCCGCCGTATTTTTGTTCTGGCCGGGCCAGCGACGATGGTGGCCCGGGGATCGAGTCGGGCAATGGTCAACTGGTCTCATCATCACTTCATGTGTTTCAAAGTTGTATATCTTGGAAACTAAGGGCTATACAAAAAAATGTTTCAAATAAAAGTCGTAGTATATCGAAGGGGTAATGGAATGTTTTATATTATTTTTTCTAATTTATTATTTATTTCCAGGTCATATGACAATTAATTTTGTCTTTCCAGCAACACCCCGCCGTTTTATTTAATATCTGCATTCACCTTATTTCTCGGAATGTATTTCGTTAGAAGCATATTTTTCTACAGTTCAGGTTTCAGGATGTTTGCTTTGAAGCAAAATTAAATTTTCTATCGTGAAGTGTACGTACGGAAAACTGTAGCCGCTCGATATATAAAGAGCACACATTTGCTACGCACGGCGAAGCTGTGGACACACACCTCTGGGCCACATCGTTGAGGCATTATGGCTGCAGCAATCGCGGAGTTGAGCGATGATATTGTTAAAGTTTGTGAAAGGGCTTTTCGCTTGCTAACAAGTGGTATGGATATGATAACGCGAAGGCGCTGGCAGAAAGTGATCATAAAAATATTACTATTATTGACAGAGTGACACCGTGCGTTCGCGAACAACGTTACCGACAGCACTCCAAAGGTTTCCGAAGAGTTTCAGGTGCATAATTCTGGCTGGGCTCTGTATCAAATTTTAAGTTTGGAAATTAACATAAACAAAATGGGAAACGGCGGCGGGACGTAGGTGAGACTACTGGATGAAATTTTAAAGAAAAGATCGTGCGTTAACGTTAAAAACGACGATAACGCCTGTTTTGCATGGGCTCTTGCTTCTGGGCTGTACTTCTTAGATCGTAATACATAGTGCACTAGTGCGTACTCCCATTACATGCAGGTTTTGAATCTGGATGGGTTAGACTTTTCCGTAACGCTTCCCAAAATTGAAAAGTTCGAAAAGATAAATGAAATTTCTGTAAACGTATACGCCCTAAATTATTTTCACACCCAGGAGAAATTAGACAACCACACGATTTACTGTCAAGAATTGAATAATTATCAGGTGTCGTTACCCAAAGAAAAATTTATTAAGTTTAAGGACTATATACGTATATAAAAAACAAGTACTCCTTTTGTTATATACAGGGGGTCCCGGTTGTAAATGTCATAAATGAAAACAATGGTACAAAAACTAATTTTAAGCATAAAAGTTTATATGTACATATGCCCTAAAATGCATATTAAAAAAGTTAGAGGGCGTTAAAGTTTTAGAAAAAATATAGTTTTTATTTTCTTATTTCCCACGTTTTAAAGATAACTAAACGAAATTCGGCAGACATAATACATTGACGGAGAGCCATAAGTGTAAAAAATATGAAGCTCCTAAATTAGCCAGTGGCGGAGATACGGGTAATTAGTTAGATTAATTTGCTAAGAAAAGTATTACCACCCTGTACAAAATTAAAACCGATATTTTTTCTGAAACGGACATTTTAATTTCAGACAAAAAATGACTCTTGACAAATTATTGTAAAATGCTTAGATTTTGTGTAAAACGGCTTACTCTCCCGAAAAGATCTATCGGTTAGGTAGGGCAGAAAAATGACAATTCAACCAAAAATCAATTTAGGTATTTTAATTGTTTTATTTTTATTTATTTTTTCGTGCATTTTTTTTACAAATATTGCATATTATTGAAAAAGTTTGTCTAAATTAATAACAGAACTATAAATCAGATGCATTTACTCCTTTTTTTACTTGAACTATCATTTTTCGCTGTTCAGCAACCGATACATTATTTCGGGAGGGTTAGTTGTTATACTTTTGAGTTTCACATAAAATCTAAGCATTTTACGACAATTTGTCAAGAGTCATTTTTTGTCTGAGACTAAATGCCCGTTTCGGAAAAAATATCTGTTTTAATTTTGTACAGGGTGGTAATACTTTCCTTAGCAAATTAATCTAACTAATTACCCGTATCTCCGCCACTGCATAATTTATTAGCTTAATATTTTTTTACTCTTATGGCTCTCCGTCAATGTGACATTTCTGTCGAATTTCGTTTAGTTACCTTTAAAACGTGGGAAATAAGAAAATAAAAACTATATTTTTTTTATAAAATTTTAACGCCCTGTAACTTTTTCAATATGCATTTTAGGGCATATGTACATAAAAACTGTTATGATTAAAATTAGTTTTTCTACCATTGTTTTCATTTATGACATTTACAACCGGGACACCCTGTATATGCAGATTTCTAGTCCATGTTAAAACACTATCACGATTCGGAGGCGATGTCGCAGACTTCAAAGTACCAAAACACGAGGAGTTCAGTGCAGTTATGCTCCTACAACGACTTTTCTAATAATAATAAAAACGGTTTGGTTTTAATTAATATATTTTTAAGAATTAAGATGTTGATGTTTGTGGGTGGTTTAATTGTTCCTTTTTTAAAATTACCTAACAGAATATATAACGCAGTTATTAATTAAAATGTTAAAAAATGTTGAATGTACAGGGTGATCCAAACTCGACGCCCCAGGCCTACTGCGGGAATACGAAAACTGAACAGGGGTTCTTAAATGGGACATACTAATGTCCAATTATGACCGAAAACTTGCTTTCTATTTCGGTAATCAAATAAGGTAAAACAACCAAAAAGATACATATCTTGGTGTGACGGCAGATTGGATGGAACGTAAAACCATAAGTTTAAACACAACCAATCTTCGTCCTTCTCTTGGCTAACCAAAATTCTCCTAACTGTGACTAGCAAACGGTAACAGTACTGGTAGGTATTACTGACAAAAAGGCAAACATGGAGTCGGCACCATAAAAAAATACACTTTGCGTAACCCATAAACTCGATCAATGTTTATCGGGATTCTTCAAAATTGCAGCAATATACTTATAATCGACATGGTCTGGTAACTGAAAATTGAAATGTTACCTGATGTTTTGATTGATGCTTTGAGTGAGGCCTACTGGCAATATAAAAATTCGGTATAAATACTTTTCAGAAAAGACAATAATTCAAATACCATGCATAAATAATAATAAAAGTATATTATTACCTGTTATGTTTGTGTGGCATCTTGGTTTGGCTGGATCGGAATCAACGAACATTCAAAAAAATTCAGTAGTTAAATATTGTTTTTAGGTTTAAGAAATCTCTAAAGACGTCAGAAACCAGACTAACAAAAATGAAGGAAGACAGAAAAGCGATATTTTTGGTTTTGCACTGCCGGGGTTGCATATTCAGCGCTTGGGTCCAAAACTACTGTCGGGTTATCGAATGGAGAGCGTGGATGTGCGTCCGCGCAGAGTAAACAGCAATTACATGAATGGCGACTTTTAAGGTGACCTTCACCTTTTATATAAAAATTCGGGACACAAACGGCCTCAATTTATTTCGTTAAAATTTTAATATACATCGTTATTGCACGTGATCTTGACACCCTTACCAAAATTTCTAATCAGTTCTTTGGGAAGCTTTGAAGCGCCAAAGATATCGAAATATTCTATGGCACAGCCTCTTTTTTTAAGCAACCCAATGTGATGCGTTCCTTTGTGACCGCTTCGTTATTTCTCGACGACGACGGAAGAGCATCTCTCATATAAACACCTTTAAAATTTGGTATATTTAAAATTTCGACGTAATTCAATATACCTTCTTCGGACAGTGGACTAGTGGGTAGCTTCACTGGGAGTTTTTTGTTTCTTGAGAAAAAGTCCCATCCCACTCTTATTTCTTCGTAACTACAAACCAGAATCTTCTTTTCCGATGGCTTCCATCGCCTGATATGTCGTTTTAGCCACAGCACCAGCACCGCCTGCCACCGAACCGGGAGCGCCCAAAGCACCTAGCAGAGGAAGTAAAGGAAGAAATCGACCGGTATGCTAGAAAGAAAATGGAATATTCACTTTTTCTTTCCGCTCGATTTCTCAACGGCAATTCGCGCCGCTTTTCGGGCGCTTCTTTATACCCATGCCAAAAGGGCGTTTGACCTTTATCGTATTTGTTACGAACCACGCGGCAGCGTTTTCACAAAATTTAGCATCCCTAGGTTTCACTCACATGTGCCAATAAGTCTCGGCATAGAAAGATTTTTTCAGGATACATAAATAAAACAAAGGCAATGCTTTTAAACGTTTATTAAAATAATTATAGGACTAAACGTTCTACAATAAATTCAATATTTTGTAGTCCTGCGCAGATAATACCTTTTCCAACTACTAATGTCACCATTCATCTTACCGATTATCTGCGGCGTATACTGTGCGGTGTATCGTTGCGGTAGTACCCTTTTAAATTCGTTGAATTCCACAACGATGATTTTTTCACCATACCGCGTGTTTATTGTGTCTACTATATTTATTTGAAAATTTTCACCCACAGCCAAATTCTGTGCACTCTCAAATCTCTTCAAAACCAAATTCTTGTACAAATTATTCACAATAGTTTCCATTTTGTTTTTGTATAAGGCTCATGTGGCTTAAGAATGATGTAGGAATTGTGCTCCTTCAAATATATAGGCCTCTTCGCGACACCAACGGCAAGAGTGGGGTCAGGGGTGGAGGTCCCAGCGGCAAGGGCGTCGCCAAGGGGGGGCAGCTGCCCCCCCCTACAGACTGGATTTTTTTACCAAATGCCAGCCAGGCAACTTATTATTTAAACAGTAATCGAGAAATTCGCAGGAAAATTAATATTTCATTAAGTTTTTTCTTGTACCTACTTATTATTTTGTTATAATGCATACTAGACTTTAATCTTAGAGTCTCGCCAGAGTCTTTCATATTGAAATTATGCATGCTGATATAGTTTTAGTCAGGCTGCCATGTGTTTTAAAAATAAGTTCAAAATAGAAGATTCTTCGGAAAAATATAGACATCTCGTCAGCATGGACCCAAGGAGCTATTATGTTCACATTTACTTGTAGGTATTTTAATAAATAATTTTTCGGCGTTTCCGAAAATGTTGCAAATGATAAGTATGCAAGTTTTTGATATAAAACTGCTAAAGAAAAGATCGCATACCGTTTGCCCATGCTGAAGTACAGTTTCTATTGAATGTCATTTAACAATTTACACTATTTATTCAAAGTAAACGATCTTTGGGCATATACACAAACAGGGGGCCATCTTTTCTTCAATAATTTTATAACAAGAACTTTCATCTTTATCATTGGCAGTCTGTTCAGAAACGGAAAAAAATATTTATTAAAATACAATTTCACGTGACCATAATAGCCCTTTGGGCCCACACTGACGGTCTGACTATGGTTTTCCCAGGTTTCTTCTATTTTGAACTTCACTTCAAAACACATGGCAGCCTAACTAAAATCATATCAAAACGCATTGTTTTCGAATAAATGAAGACTTACTATGATATTATGAAGAACCCAGGTTGATTATATAATTCACATTTTGGTATCGTAAAAGGCATAGGTACTGAGCAAACTCGTATCCAAATAATATCTGTCCTATAACGATTGATGATACTGGGCCGTGTGCTGGCTCGGCGAGACCATACAGGCGAATTTCAGAGAGTGGGGGTGCAGTGCATGCCTGAATGTTTTTATTCTAAGGAATCGAATTAGTTAATTATAGAGACGTTTTCAACCTGATAGATTTGTTTTAAGAAATTCCTAGATTTCTAGTTTTGAGAAAATATAATGTCTTGTGTACTAAAATGTAAAAATCGATTCTCTCAGAATTCGGCTGCGTCTAACGAAATAACTTCAGTTTAAGACCAACTTGGGACGTTAACTGAAATGAAAATAAATATTAATTTAAATATCTGGATCTTTAAACTAAAATAGTTTTTTTCATTTTATTAGGGCGCTAACCAACAAATTAAGTGTATTCAATTAACAATTAATTCAAAATAATGTTTTTATTTCAAGAGTACAGTACCTATGTCAAATGGAAATAAAAATTGTAAAGAAATATGTGTACTGAATTTAAGATACTTTTTTTTCTGTGAAGATAAGCGATACGCCGTCTGGTGTGCAAAAGTCATCAGTCATCAATAAAAAGTTTGCCGGGGTGTACCACTTTAAAGTGGGCTACATATCACATATCATCTTGCCCCCCCCCCCCTGGCCCATTGGCTGGCGACGCCCTTGCCCAGCGGTCAAGCAGTGACCTGCGACTTGGCTACAAATGCGGCTTCTAAGAATCGAGCTATAATCTCAGGGTCAACTAGTGGTCACACGTGGCCCAAAGGTCAACTGCGGTTAAGCCGTGACTCGGGCGTGACGTAGCCATTATGCACTCGTTTTTGGTCTTATGGAGATTAACATGGGGGTCGTGAGTTGGAACTCTCATAGTATATCTACTCGCGAAGTCACGTACAAAAGATAGTTTAAATCGATAAGATAAGAATAGATTACTAGTAATCGAAGTACAGGCGCGGCCTCTAGGCATGAGGAATAAGCAAGAAATCAAGAATTTCGGATAAGTGCGGCAACGTTGCGCCAAATTGTACTCGTATAGCAATTCCACCAAGCGTGTTTCTTTTGGTCTTTTAGTTCCTGAATATTGCTAGACTGGGTTTTGTACAGGCGCGGCCCTTGAAATCGTTCCAATACGTGCGGTTGCAAAGGAGTTCAACTGACAACGTTTCAATTACCTCTCTCTTCTCACTCAGTTTGAAAGCCAGCCATAACCTCAAAGGCGTAGGTAAGTGACGGCCAATCTAAAATCTTATTACGCGACATGACCTTACGCCAGTTACAGTGCGAAAAACCGTAAATTCGGCGCTGTTAGGTTGGCCTTCGATTGCCTGAATAATAGTGGAAAACTTTACAACCCGGTCCTCTGACTTTGGCGGCTTTTTTCGCAAACGTCTTTCGACAACCTCTAATAGAGGCGTCCTAAAAATCGATGGAGGTGGTAAATCTCTTAATTGGGTGTCGTACCAAAAAGAACCTCGAAAATCCTATATCTAAGAGAATTTCCCGATTCACGATTAACCACTTTCGAGCAACGGGACGGCTGTAGAATCAACGAAACCGACGGAAAATCCTCTGAAACCACTCTTGCAAATTGGGGGGCTTTTCTTATTTCTCGATTTTTCGTGGGCCCGGGAATCATCAGAACCTCACCCGATGACTCCGGGGAAGCTTTAAAAATCCAATTAAATCAAAGTTTTGGTTCGCGGTTAAGATAAAGAAGTGTAATAAACCAGTGTAAAAAAAACCTACGAGATTCTACTACAATAACACAATCATACTTAGATCTTATTTAACTAATACCACTTTGACAATGAAAGAAATCCGCGTAATTTCACGTTATGTGAATCTCAAAACACCAAGGAACAGTGTAAAATTTTAAATCCACTTATAAAATTATTATAACAATAATGCTGGTATTTAACCTGTTTTCGTTGACTGACGTATTCATACGTCAGGTCAACGCAATTTTTATTTTCTACGGAGAGGAGCGAGGTGGTACAAGGGAATGTAGGGAAAGTTTATGATTTGCGAAACCGTAAAATTGGCGCAACGTTGCCGCACTTACCCGAAATTCTTGATTTCTTGCTCATTTCTCCCGTCTAGTGGAAACATTTATGAGGCCGCGCCTGTACCTCTTTATTTGACGTAAGAACAACGAACGATGAGGTGCAAATCCACTAAAACTCTACAAGTTACTGTAGTTAAAACTAAAGCACCGATCCCACACTTTTATACAGGCTATAATAAGACTTTCAAGTACCTTCAGCACACGAGTCCTTAAAAGCAGTCATAACTTTCCATGTCACCCGACTTGTTTTCAAGTTGGGGACTCAGTTATCTAGTTAATTTTCCCACGCTGTATCATAAACGTACCAAAAACGACCCGCCGCCGGTTAGAGGTATCACTTAGGCCAGTGGTATAACTAGATTAGGGCCAGGCGAACCTGTTCCAGAAACTGCTCGCTAATTCTGTTCCATTTGATGGCTATATATGTGATGACTTTAATGAAAGCAAGTGAAGCCTTTACATATTATATGCCCCCAAATTTAGTGTGCTAGCAGTAGGCCGCTATAACGACTATTATAGGGCACGTGTTGCTGCAATGTGATTTATTGTAGTTTACAGGTACCTACCTATATATTTGACTTTAGTTACAACACATTATTAAGTACACAATAGGAGGATGATCACCATTTAGTTTTTTGTCATTCACCCCCCATCGTATATTTGAAACATCGGATGTTTTCTTATTATTAAAAAAATATTTGAGTGAAGAAATTACTGGTGTTAATGTTGACAGACAATACATATCGAAAATATATAGGTAATAAATTCGATTTTTTTTTATGTTGCGCAGCAAGTTGCAATGGATGCCGATTTCATTTTTGCGTCAGGTAGCTTTCCAAAATTGCCACGTTTTTGTTCCTTATGTTTTTTTTTTCAGTAGGGCGCAAAATAAGCCAGAAAATCGCGGTGGTAGTACAAGATACTTTTAAAAAATGGTGGTCAAAATGTGCCGCAGGCGAATTTTTTTTATAAATGTTAAGGAAAATTAGTCTTAGGAAATCTCAACATATTTCGATTTACAAGGTGCAGTATATCCGTTGGTGGGTTTATTGAAGGCTATAGTGTGGTCATTTTGAGCCTCACATGTAGTCTTTGTTGTGGACAGTGGACAACTTCTACGCCACTGGCAAAAATTGATTAGCTATAATGAAAATGTGAAATTTAAAACCATTTTACTCTAAAATGTTTCTGTTTATAGTTGCTAGGTCCAACGGTTTTCGAGAAATTTGCATTAGAACTGTTGCTGTTTAGTAACCTACAACCTACATCGATAATGGCTAAAATAATAATTATTATTCGTTCCATTTGTCAACGTCCCCCGATTAATTATTTAAAATAACCAGGTCATTGTGATGGTGAACATTAGAATGATTACTGTTCTGGGTAGGTATAGAGATTTAAGTTATTAAGTTAGCTATTTCCTCACGTTCAGCTATTGACAGCACAGCGAGTGATAAAGGTATCACTTAGTAAAATTTAACTCTATTGCTGCGCAGGGTGTGTCATCCTTTCCCCGAAACAGCTCGATGGCTTCATTTAATTGTAGCTATTCATGCCAAAATTTTAATCTAATTGGCTGCGTCTTTGATGTGTCCATCGCGGAACAAATTTCCCATACTCAATAGAAATTAAAAGACCTATTACCGAAATGTATTATTGCAGATACATTCATTACGCAAGTTACACCGGGTGGAGTTGCTTCCTATTCCTAATAATCGTATAGTGATATTAATCTAACAATAAAATGCTTCCATTTTTTATAATTTCCATAGAGATTAAAAAAGTATTTTTCTATATCTTTATATGTTTTCTGGGCTGCCAAGTCCGAATGTCAAGTTTGCTGCCATGTAGGAGGTCGTCTTCACAACGAAAAACGCAAAAAACCTTAAATATTCGAACTCTTTTCAGTTCTTCGCTTAAAACTCGAAAATGACCATTCTGTGCAAAATTAAGGCAGACAAAATTTCTTACAAAACGCACTACTCAACTTTGATTTTCTGATGAGCAATATCGGCGCTAGCGCACGCTGAAAAACAGCCATTTTGGGCCCTTCTACGAAAACGTCAAAAACGCCCATTCCCACCCCCTACAACTCTAAAAATATACATGTTATCAACAAAAACCCTTATATCACCTGAAAGTACATTAAGTTTCCTAAAAGAAACGTCTCTAACATTCAATATTCTCATAAGGGGGGACCGTGCAATGCGAAAATTACGAAAAATGGCTTTTGCGCCCTACAGCCAAAACGACCTTCACACTTGTCTATTTCTCATAAAGGGCCCTATACTTTCGATGCATAACTCTTAAAATAGGTTGACCAATCTCAATGTATATTTTCTCAAGCCAGGAAGAGGAAAAGCCCCTCAGCTTCTTTACCATCCGGGAAGTACAGTGGAAAAGAGTGTTGTCAACCACACATGCTGTTCCTCCACGTAATGAGTAGTTGCGACTCTACGTCCGCGTTATTCAATCAAGGCAAGATTAAATTTCTCAAGACCCTCTTTAAAAATCTGGATCTCCAATCATACATTACTAAATTCATTGCCCTTCAGCCCATCCAAAGGCAATAACAACTGCTGGCGAGAAATTTCTGATTGCCCTTTATAATAACCACCGAACCGCTACACTTAACAAGTTGAGATATAAGCAATACGTGACATCAGTGTACAAGGCACAAGCAAACAATACTTCCATACCTCCCACTGAAGCTGCAGCTCAACAACACGCGTTTAGAGTTTTTCCATCAGGTGCAGCAGTGGATCGGAAACTGCTTAGGTCCACACCACACTGAAACTCCCGGCTCCCGAGAGGCTTCTTCAGCATATATCTTGCACATGTAAGACAAACTGACAAGGTCGGTGTAAGTGTTGGCGAGCAGGGCTGTTCTGCACGAAACTGTGCCAGCAATGTGAAGGGTCGTACTCAAATGTCGACGACAATTTGGATATAGAAGAGGAAAACTACCTGGACGAGACGACCGAAGCTATTAATTCATGTAATATTTTGCAGCATGTAACGAAGTTACCAAATTTTGCCAAGTTTTCCGCTTACTTCTCGCCGCTATGTCCATGCCGGCAAACATTACATCTTGCCGCAAAACCCTAGTTCAAAAGTGTCCGCCCGAACCGCCGATAGAGGGCACCACGGACGCAACTTACCGTCGGCCGCTAGTTCAGTGTCTTCCACCTCTTGAGTAAGCAGACCAATACTTTTGCTGTGCTCTGCTACTGCTGATTCCGTTGTCTGTTGACTGAATAGTGCTAGCAGTGCGTGCTGGGGCTATTCAGAACCGAAAACCGAACCGTGGACCCGAGCAATAATTAGAATCAATAGTGCCAGGAGCGCATGCTGGGGCTATTATATCCCGGAGATATTAACCGACTGTGCCCCATTTAAAAAGAACTCTGTAGCTACCACCGGTGCCGTTTTGCTTGCGTGCCACGCTTGTATCCTACCGCTTGCCCACGCCTGTTGTGCTATACTTTAGTAGTGTTTCTAAATAACTAATCTCATCTGTATATACTCTTTCAGAAACTGCTGCTCGGGAGCGGAGCGAAGAGCTTATTATTTTGTTTTGTAAACAATTAATTTTTAGTTCTTGTAAATAGGGAATCAATATACGGGGTAAATTGGTATTCGGTGTTTGATTTCATCCCCTGCACACCTTCCTGGCTCAACCATCTCTGGACCGAGGAAAACCACTCCTGGCGCCCGAGTAAACTACCAAAAGAGGCTAAATAACATCTAAGGCCCAAAACTTCGCTACAAGCATTATGTGTCTATAATAATCATTTTTGCTATAATAACGTTAATCATTCAATTACAGTTTTTCAGTTGAAGAACAGCGCAGCAATGCACAGTTCAGCCAAGATCTTCCACAGCCCCTGACCCTTTGTCTGGACCTTATATATATTGCCTGGGCCACCAACAACCAAACGTAAAAGATTATGTTTATTTCCAGCTAATAGACGTTTTCTTCTGTCGAAATTTGGGAAATTGCGACTTCCAAAGTGGTTTGTGGTCTCGATCGAATTATTGATCCCTAAGGGTTCTCGTAAACCGCTTTATTTAAAAATGATTTTAGGGACTACATGGTCCTTTTTACTCTTCGTATATCGGCATACTATAATAGGTTCCGTAGACATTGTTAGAAAACAGTAGAGTTTTATGTCTTGACATCTTGAACTGAATATTAGCTATGTACAGAAGTTATTAAAAATTGTTTAAAGGGCTTGGTCGTTATTTGGCGCATTAAATTGGTTTACAATGAGGTCTAATGCCTCTATGAAATCAGATAATTTGGCTGGTTCTCCGCAAAATTTTGGAATGGCATCTAAATATTGAATTTTAAATCCGTTGTTATTCATGATTGGTTCTTGAATATCAACTCGACTTGTATTGGGAATCGGATTTAAAGTAATTTGACATAGGAAAATGGTAAGATTATCAACCTCAGTCATAAAATTATATATAAAAAAGGAAAATTACAAAAAATGACAAATGACAGCAATCACTTACAGTCCTGAAAATCAAAAGCTTCTAATCTAAATTGGCAAAAAATTAACTCACGATTTTTGATTTTCCTAACTCTACGATACAAATAGTTTGCGAGATTTTGTCGAAAACCTTCCGGGTGGAATGTATTCGCTATGCTTGCCGAAGACGTTCCGGTTTAAAAAGTCCCCGCGAATTTTGTCTAAGACGATTTTTCGGGGATACCAACTGTTTAGCGGCTGATGTGTTGTTACGTGCAAAAAGGTATAGCCTTTCGACTGGGCTCAGTCAGAGAATTGAATGGGTCTTCTCAAAACAAAAATCAAAGAAATAACTGAAAGGTTATTATATTTATTTACGGCGCCAAAAGTTCTACAAAATTGTCCAAACCCAAACCATATACACCAAGGGCTCGAGTACACGAAACCATACACGAGCAAATACCACAAACCTGGTTATATTAGGCTACGTTGTTTGAATAAAAATAGTAACGAGTCTCGAGAGTGAAGAAGTCTGGAGTTTCTAATGAAATAAGAAAAACAAGAATCCTCCAGATTTCTTTAGAAATATACCTACATATAAAATAATGACTTTAAATTACAGGTGGCGGAACCATCAAATGAAAATTAAGACCTGTTTCAAGTGTCCATCTGACAAAATGACAATATGGAATTTAGGCAAGTAAGACAACTAAAAAAAAAAATTTTTTATTATAAACAAAGTGAAAAATAAAACTAGATAAAGAATAATAAAAATAAAAGAAATACTTACAAATACATTTTGAACTTGAAGAGTAACTTAACCCTTGACTTGGACACTTGATGTGGGGAGCAACCCCTGCATGGTGCTTTTCACCAGGCAGGCCACCTTTCCCTGAACACCACTAGCACCCAAGTGTCGAGCCAATTCGTGCTCTCGATACGCGAGGCCACCAATATTGTTTTACGACAATATTGCTTAACAGTTTCTTTCGTTCTTTGATTTCACTATTAATCTCTATCAAGTATCCCGAAGACTGAAGATCCGAACGAAGAACCACGTAAATCAGATGAATCAGAAGAAACAGAAAAATCCGAAGAACCAGAAAATAGAAAACGTGCTTCCTTAAGGGGAAGTTACAAATATACAGTACCTAGTATATTAGCAAAGAAAAAGACTCACCTCCTACTATCTATTCTCTTATATGTATAATACGGAGGGCCCTCTTCCCGAGCATGCCACAATCCATCCTCTTTCCAGAGACCATCCGGGGCACTCACCCTGCGCAAATTCTCAAAAGAAATGACCCGAACGATAATCCTGCAGCTGCCTATCCGCAAAATGCGTAGGTATTTTAAGAGAAATAGTGCTGCAAAATTTGACACTAGCTCGACCATTTTTATATAAACAATTTGTTTTTTTTTAATTTTTTTAAACAAAATGAAAACCCTAAACCATTATTGATACCTGCTTTAAGGTGACATTTAAGAAATATACAGGAGGACGTAAGAGTATATCCGGGGAAGCCATGACTTATTTTAGGGAGCACTAGCTAGTTGTCGAAGATTATTATACCCACTGGATATCGAAAAATAATAATTAAGGACCAGCAATTCCACTGAGGAAGGAGGCATAAACCCCCGGTAAGTAAATACTTCCACTGAAACCTATATAATATGTACACAACCGTAAATGTTCTATGCATGACGATCCACCTTACTGATCAGCCAAGCTGTTGAATGAATTTACATTGCATAAGGTCGATCTGAGACAAGTGAATGTTATCTACATTCTCGTAGCAGATAAAATTTATTTTACAAATACATTTTTTAAATACCCGTTTAAAAAAATTATTAGGCGAAACAAATTTATATACACGCCATTGCGGTAAAGTATCAAAATCAAAATAATATTAGGTAATCCTTATATTGTAGGTATTTTATTTTTAATGGTTGATAACGTTGCTGTCGATAATCTTGCCTACAATTCGGATTGTATTTGGGCTAAATCGCTCCACAGAGATCGATGATATTGAGGGTGGATGAAAACGTTATTTTTTATATATTTTTTTTATATTTTCGCGTCAACCCCTGTTAAAAATGGCTTCCGACACCTCTGGATGGTTTTGTTTTTATTGTATCGAACCGTCGCCCATACCATAGCCCACTTTCGTAACGAAAATTCAGTTGTTAAAATGCAGGTTCGTGACTGTTCAAAAGTTGTGTGACTACGAGTTCATAACTATGTATGTACCTACTATTTATCTATGTTTCGTGAAAATCACTCTAAACCCTGAGAAGCTTCTTAATTAAATTAAATTTATGCCCTATAAGTTCGCCCTATTAAATAAATATTCAATTCATCAGGGTGCAGCTATAAAGATTCTAAAACGCTAATTAAAAATGCTTCAGAAGCACAAGAGCAGGCAACCCCTTTGTAAGTAGTAGTCTATGGATAAATCCCCAATGTTATTTTTTTTGCGAAAGCGCTGACATTTTCGTGCTTCGAATTTTTGTTTGAGGAAAGAAAAGATAAGCTGATATTCTAAACACTAACTTTTATGTTCGAGAGATATCACTGAAACAAACATATAGGTGCAAAGCACTTTTCCAGAACTACAAATAGTAATTATGCAGATGAAAAAACGAATCCTTTTGGACACAACTTCCTGATTTTTCATCCGATTAGTTACGTTAACGAAATCGAAAATATCAGTTTTAAAAACTTATTCAGATATTATAGAGACACCGATTCGTGCAGTAATTCAGATAGAACTATTGAACAATGGTCCAAAGCTTATACAGCGTGTCCATTTAGTATTCCCTTTTTCGATTGTGGCTATACTTTTAAGGATAAAAAAAATCGGTTCGGGGAATCCAAATAAGGGAAAATGGAGCACATTTTAAAATTAGTTTGGTATATACTGGGTGTTCCAAAAAAGTGTGGCGACAAAAAAATATTTTTTTTTAAATGGAATGACCCGTTTTTCTTTTTATCGCAAATAAAGCATATCAAAGTACAGTATACATCCCTAAATTATTTCCGCTTCCATCGGCGGCGTTGCCAAGTTATAATTTTTTTAATGTATTCTTTTGCTAAATATCAACCCTTCATTAATATTACTATATTTTTCTTTCGACTTGATTTTTTCTCTTGAAACTTTGGTTGTGGATTTACACTTAACCATTTTATTAATAACTAAGAACCAAGTTGAAAATTTTTGTACAGGATGTTTCACTTTTTTCCGCCAAAACTCCGACATTTTCAAACTTAATTTACTATTTTTTTTTCAAATGGAACACCCTATATATAACATTTCTATTGGATAGAGCATTCATTCAGCTTTAATTTGATACCTAACACAGTACCTCTATCTCTATCGGTTTTTTCAAAAATCCAGTATAAACAGAAAATTTGCAACTTTTTTACTTATTACATACACGCAAATTACTCGAGAATCAAACTTGTACTTATTTAAAAAGCTGCATATCAAAAAAGCGTTAGTACCAGTTACAATCTGTAGTTTACCATATTTTTGTATACCTACTACTCCTGCATAAATAGAATATTAAAATAAAAAGTTAAAAGTTATAGGAGAACTCATAGGTGGCCATGGTTTTGTTTCTAGTTTGACATTTGGTAAATATTTCATTTGCTGCTTGTATCCTGTGTTCGTTGTTTAATTTCAAACAGCAAAAAGTAGTCACAAAATGAATTATGACTTGATAAGTATGATTTACGTAATTGGTGAATGTTTTGGAAATTGTTTTTTGGCATCTCGAGTTTATGCCCAAAAATTTCCAGATAGAAGGCATCCTGATACCAGAATGCTGCAGAACTTAAAGGAGCGATTCGAGCGCACAGGAAATGTTGCCTATGAAAAGCAAACTAGAACAAAACCAGTTTTAAATGAAGAAAATCAGTTATCTGTAACATGGCTGTTGTGGAACACCTTAAGATAAGTGTAAGACAACTGAGTCCGGATTTAGAAATAAAAAAGTCCTCAGTAGGACAATGCCTTAAGCGTATCAAATTTCACCCATGCCATGTGCAGTTACACCAGGAACTGAATGATAACGACTTTCAGAAAATAGTAACTTTTTGTACATAGGCACAAGGTCAAGCAGCGGAGGATGAAATTTGTTTTAAATTTATTTTATTTACATTCCACAGAAATGGTTTTGTAAATAGACATAATTTTCATTTTTATGATACACAAAACCCTCATAAGATTTTTGTGAATAATTTTCAACACAACTGGAGTATTAATGTTTGGGGAGGAATAGTCCATAATTTTGTAGATGGTCCTTACTTTTTTTGAAAATCGTTACCATTCAGTTCCTGGTGTAACTGCACATAGTATAGGTGAAATTTTTTACGGTTAAGGCATTGTCCTACTGAGGACTTTTTTATATCTAAATCCCGACTCAGTTGTCTTACACTTATTTTAGGGTGTTCCACAACAGCTAACTGATTTTCTTCATTTAAAACTGGTTTTGTTCTAGTTTGCTTTTCATAAGCAATATTTCCTGTGCGATCGAATCGCTCCTTTAAGTTCTGCAGCATTCTGGTATCAGGATGCCTTCTATCTGGGAATTTTTGGGCATAAACTCGAAATGCCAAAAAACAATTTCCAAAACATTCACCAATTACGTAAATCATACTTATCAAGTTATGTTTACAATAATTCATTTTGTGACAACTTTTTGCTGTTTGAAATACAACGAACACAGGATACAAGCAGCAAATGAAATATTTACCAAATGTCAAACTAGAAACAAAACCATGGCCACCTATGAGTTCTCCTAAAACTTTTTAACTTTTTATTTTAATATTCTATTTATGCAGTGTAGTAGGTATACAAAAATATGGTAAACTACAGATTGTAACTGGTACTAACGCTTTTTTTGATATGCAGCTTTTTAAATAGGTACAAGTTTGATTCTAGAGTAATTTGCGTGTATGTAATAAGTAAAAAAGTTGAAAATTTTCTGTTTATACTGGATTTTTGAAAAAACCGCTAGAGATAGAGGTACTGTATCCGGTATCAAATTAAAGCTGAATGAATGCTCTATCCAATAGAAATGTTAGATATAGGGTGTTCCATTTGAAAAAAAATAGTAAATTAAGTTTGAAAGTGTCGGAGTTTTGGCGGAAAAAGTGAAACATCCTGTACAAAAATTTTCAGCTTGGTTCATAGTCATTAATAAAATGGTTAAGTGTAAATCCACAACCAAAGTTTCAAGAGAAAAAAATAAAGCCGAAAGAAAAATATAGCAATATTAATGAAGGGTTGGTATTTAGCAAAAAATACATTAAAAAATTATAACTTGGCAACGCCGCAGATGGAAGCGGAAATAATTTAGGGATGTATACCAATCTTTGATAGGCTTCATTTGCGATAAAAAAAAATCGGGTTATTCCATTTAAAAAATATATTTTTTTGTCACCACACTTTTTTGGAACACCCTGTATATACCAAACTAAATTTAAAATATGCTCCATCTCCCCTTATTTAAATCCCCCGAACCGATTTTTTTTATCCTTAAAAGCATAGCCACAATCGAAGAAGGGAATAGTAAATGGACACGCTGTACATATATCAGTTTTTAAAGTTAGATTTTCTAACTGTGTGAATGTAAAATATTTTATGGAAGTTTTTACAAGTTTTTATAAGAAGAACCTGTTTTACTTTATTCAAGAATTTTATCTATAAATTAGAACTACAAGAAACAAAAGCTCAATTTTATGCAAGAAATTCACTTATTTAATTAAGTAATAACAACAACAATTTTAACATTAAGTAATTTAATTACAGTATACCTTATTTTGGCTGAATAAATGTATTAATATATTAATAATAAATTAATGTATTAATATATATTATTATATTAAAATTATTATATTAACCCACAAACGAACTGCCGCGATCGATTTCTCGGAAAATAGACTTGGCACATTTTTGAAAATTTGACAGTTTACTAAAGACCATAGGGTTAAAATATTTTTTCAAGATGGTGGCACTTTCGGTTATACCGGAAGTTAATGCCAACTTGCTTATTTTAAATAGAAAATCCTATATATGTATATTATTTCATTTTAGATTCTAAGCAAAATTCTAGATATATTTCGTATAATGTCCTATACCTAACCCTAATCGTTTTTGACGTAATATTTTGAATTTTATGTCAAAAATGGTGTTTGC
The DNA here is from genome assembly GCA_963920635.1 of Pseudeuparius sepicola. NCBI lineage: Eukaryota > Metazoa > Arthropoda > Insecta > Coleoptera > Anthribidae > Pseudeuparius > Pseudeuparius sepicola. Next base: position 91,313,926 of record OY987299.1, read on the forward strand.
AAGCCTAAACATAACTATCAATTTCTCGTATATGAAAGCCTTTGTTATTTAATTGTGGATGGTTTCCTTGTAGAAGGGGGGGTACTTTAGTGTACTCGCTAATAAATAAATACAGGGTTATCAAAAACTAACATTAAATTGAAAAAATCATTAATAGTTATTTATGTACCAAGGCACTAAAGTTCAACTTTTTATGACTCATGTGGAATTTAGTTCCCTGGGCCTCTGGCCGAGGCAACCAAACCACATTATGTTCCCGATGTAAAAAAAGTTTTTTAAATGGAACACCCTGTATATTTTGCAGTTTTTTAATAGAGCAAAAAATTACCATTCCAAAAATATATAACACTTAATGATTTACTTAAGTAGTTATTAATTACTAATAGCTTTTATGATTTCATGTGTATAATTGGAAGCGCGCCCTTTCAACAAGTAGCAGGCTTTGGACTGTAAGACAATGAAACAACCGTGGAAAAATATTTACTGTTACCTGTCAAATTTTCAGTTCAGCTGTTTAGGTGTAAAGATTTTTCTATTTTTGTGTAATTTATAAACTTTATAACATACAATGAAAAAAAAAGTAAATCATTAAGTGTCACATATTTTTGGAATGGTAATTTTTTGTTCTATTAAAAAATGAAAAAATATACAGGGTGTTCCATTTAAAAAACAATTTTTTCATCCCTAACTCTTAAACCATTGACTTGAAAAAATCTAGTAGCAGCATTGAATTCTACGTAAAAAATTGTCCAATTTGGCCCACCCTGTACACCGCAGAAGTGGCTTTAAAAAAGTCAATAGTATTTTTTTTTCTCGTATCTTAGAACAATGAAAATTGATACAGAATCTCAAACAAGAATCTGTAGTGATGTTCCCGTATATTTAGTGCCCCCTCCCTACAGCCTTTATATTTTGCGTGAGAAAAAATGTTTAAAATAAAAGTTTCAGTCTCCCAAATGAAACAAAACAACATCGCAAAGTTGATTTTTTGATTTTTGAAATCTACTCACCATTAAAATTATGAAAAACTTTATATTATTATCATTTGTGGTTCATTTTCAAATTTTGTTTAAACTCCTGGACAAAATTAACGCACCAACATAATAAATCCCCACAAAAATTGCATTTTTAAAATAAATTAATGGAAACTAAATGAAAAGCAACAAATTGCATTATTTAGTTAGTTTAACAGTAGTAAATATCCAAAGCCTACTGTTCATATTCTTGGTAGACACACAAAATAATTTAAAATATAATTTGAAATTTTGTATGTTGGTGCGTTAATTTTGTCCAGGAGTATATTATGTAGATACCAAATTTCTTGAATTTGTGTCTCTCCTGAAAACGACAAGTGATACCTAGATGAAATAACAAAAAAAATATATTTTTCTGTAGCCAATCGAATACGACCTTCAAATGTCAAAATATTAGGGGCCTGTTGGACTTTACCATAGACTTATGACATAAGTCTATGGGCTTTACGATTTTACTGAAAATTTGAGCTAAAATATTTCTATTTTTTCGATAATTTCAGTAAAACCGCAAACAGCTCTATTTTAGAATTTTAACACGATTTTCCCACGGTTAAACCAAACATTTTTGTTATTTCATAGATCACCAGCCTTTTCACGAGATCCACAAATTCAAGTTAATTAAAGTAGGTATGAAAATTAAAAATGCTATATTTCTAAAATAATAGTAAGAGGTAACAGTTATAGAGTTTTGCATAATTTTGATCGCAATAACGAGTAGATTTCAAAAAAAAATGGAGAGTTCCATTTAAAAAACCTATGTTTATATTTTTCTAAACTTGAGATGTTCTTTTCTTTCATTTGGAGACAGATTTTGGTGGCTCAGAAAAAGTCCTACAACTTTAATTGAAACTTTTTTTCTCACATGAAGCACAAAAGCCGTGGGAGGAACACTAAATAGGTATACGGGAATACCCTCTACAGAAAAAAATGTTACATACATGTAAAAAATGTACATAATAACAGAGTTGGGGAGTAAAGTAGTTTACTTAATATTAAAAGAAATCCTCCATCCTAATTGCTGGACCAAAAAAATAAAGTATCTTACCGGAAATATCTCCTCCCCCGTAAGTGCAGCAGGTATGCCACGCGAGCACGCGGTCCGTCTGTCGGAAGCCCGAACTCTTCGGCGAAGTCCCGCGGTTTGGCGCGCGCCGGCACTCGGGCGGCGTCGAGGCCGGCCGCCCTTTTATACGGGCGGCCCGCGTGGGTGCGCCACAAGTGCGGCTCCGCGGCCCGTGGGCCCTCGGCCCCCCTCCCTCCGCCCCCGGTGGCGCAACAGGTCCCCCGGATCGGCGACGCGACCTTTCCCGGAAGGCGCGCAGTGTTGTTGATGTTTTGTGGCGGGGGGTGCGTGGTGATCGCCCTTTCTTCACAATCTTCTTAAGGCATATCTTCGCGTGAAATTCAGGAATCCTCTGCCAATAATGAGGAACCCGTGTATAACCGTGGTCATTTTTACATTGAGATCGAGGAGTGCCCTATGGGGCCTGGGCATATCCTTCAACTTCCCCACTTAACGTATGGACGTCTTCCGTGCCGCAGTGTTGCCAAGCTAAGAAGGGTATCGGGAATACCAAGTGCTTTCGAGCAGAGGTGGCCCTATCATTCTTCTAAATTCTCAAAAAGTAAAAAAAAAACAATATAAAAACTCTTCTGAATTAAACACACATGACGTGCTCAGGCCCCCTTGGCGAGCCTCACAGTATCCTAACCTGCCACAAAAGTCTCTACGGGCATTAGAATTTTTTTTCTTTAAATGACCCCATAACAAAAATTAGTTGTGCGTCATGTGTAAATATCGCGAAGACAAACACATTTTGCTGTTTTTGATTTTTTGTTCAGGAAAATGATATTTCCCATTTCCATAGTATTTAAAAAAAAAACAGTAGATTTAGCATCAAAATCATTTTAAGAAAAAACATAATAAATTTCCTATTATTGTTGCTTAAATGGAACTCCCTTTTGTGAAAAGTTAATGGAAGAAAGCAACTAACTACTTAGTTGAAAATTTAAAGGGGAGATTTTTAATTTTCTGAAAGTTTAGTATCAAGGTCGGTGTTAAGCCCCATCATCATCATCATAATCATTTATAAGAGCTAACAAAATTACAAGAACAGATGGGTCTATATGAAACTATCAATAGAAATTATACTAATTAAAAAATTTCACAGTTAATTATGTTTTTTTGGAAATGCAGGTAAATATAGCTCTCTGTGTAGACTGAAAACTGATTCACCCTAATTGCTTTCCGTTTTCCAAAAGCGAAAATGCTTAAAATTCTTCAATCATTTTTACTTGTTTAAATCTTTCTGCCAAAAACGTATTTGGTTCAATATTCTTCTTTTTAACGAAGAATGAATGCACGGAAATAATTTCGTTTCACCTAATTGAAGAGATCCTCAGTGTCCAAATATCTTTCATAACCGACATTATACAGGGTGGCCCACCACGAACTGCATCGATCTATACAGGGTGTCCAACTTTAAAATTGTAGAAATCCGTAAAATCTTCAATTTTAGAGATAATCGCCTAAACTTTTTTTTGTTTGAAAGGCCTTCAAAAACCGCTTCTTTTGACCTTCCTGCCTTTATCAAAATGCAAATCCAGGGCTTGCTGCGATTTTTTAATACCCCTGATTTTCACGAAACCATTTAGCGACTTTTTTATTTAAAATCTGATCACACAGAACACACCCCAAAACCCCCATATACCAGATTTGATCAAAAACTATACAGGGAGTTCCATTCTGTACTGTCTCAAAGTTGAGCAAAATAGGAAATTTAAAAACATATGGCGAGTCAAATGTGCCATGGAATCCCTTCCAAACAGTTGAATGGTCAACAGGACTACTCAAAATGTTGGTGTGAAAAGATTTACTACAAAAATATACAGTGTATTTTTCTCTGAGCCATCTCAACATTCTGAATTTTTATTAAACTTTATAGTGGTCAGGAGTGCTCTGGAATCATTGAAAAAAATATTAATAAACACAAAAGTAATTTATTTCTTTACAAAATGCCAATCAAAAAATAAAAATTATTTAAATTATTGGACATTTCTCAACAAAGTCACTGTCTAAGATGATAGATTTTCTGGGCATTTCCTGTTGTGGCACACCAGTTACCTTAACAACTGATATGAACTTACTGACTGGCAGGCTTCTGTATTTTTTAGATTTAGTTCGTTTATAGTGTGTGGAGCGGTTTTGTTATACAGGATTTTTTACCCGTACAAAGTTCCAAAAATTCAGTAATTTGAGATGGCACAGATAACAACACTCTGTATGTTTTGTATTGGACCTTTGCACACCAACACCTTGAGTGGTCTTATTGACCATTCAACTGTTTTGAGGGGATTCCATGGCACACTTGACTTGGTAGATGCCTTTAAAATTCCTAATTTGCTCAACTTTGACATCCTGCAGAATGGAACTCCCTGTATATGTTTTATTCAAATTTGGTATATAAGGGTTTTGGGGTGTTCTGATTAACGCTGTGGGGTCAGATTTTAAATAAAAAAATCGCTAAATGGTTTCCGTGAAAATCGTGGGTATAAAAAAATAGCAACCTGCCCTGAATTTGCATTTTGAATATGGTATGAAAGTCGAAAGAAGCGGTTTTTGAAGGCCTTTCAAACAAAAAAAGTTTAGGCGATTATCTCCAAAAATGAAGATTTTTAGGATTTGTACAGTTTTAAAGTTGGACACCCTGTATATGGAAAACTAAAAGTAGGAAAATTCTGAAAATTTGGCACCTCACCAATGCCGATGGGCGCTGCTCAACTAAAATATTTTGGTGAATCTGGCACTTCCGGTTATACCGGAAGTCGATATCAACTTTCTTATCTCAAATGGAACACCCTGTATATTGCATTTGCATTGCATTTTTGGATCCTAGGCATCATTTTGGAACAAAAACATGCAACATGTTAATTATTTAAATTTGTTTATTATCTATGGAGAAGGCAACAAAGTAATAGATATCAAGAACGTGCGATACATAATCTTCGTTTGTGTAATTTAAGCGTGCCGGCATTATTGTGGACAATAATTTATAAACCAAGTGACATTTCCTCAGCCGCGATTGTCTTTTCAACGTCCACGGCTAACATCATTTTCCAAGCGTTAAGCAAACCCCGCATTTTATGGGCGAAAAGTGGGTTTTTCGTAAATTAATCGAAAATTACTGCATTTAGGTATAGGAAACCTTACACAAAGTTGTCATCATTTTTAGTTGTGAATAAGATCACATTAAAAAAATGGGGGTTTCCATTTGAAAATTTCGAGATTTAAGCACATTTTGAATGTAATTTTTATTCATATTTTGTGAACGCCCTATAAGTATAAGAAAGGATTTATTTCTCAGCAGAGAACACTAGGTCAGGGCTTCTGTTACACGATGCCAAAAATTCGTTTTGAAATTCCTCCTATAAATTGCTAATTGACTTTAGGTCTGCACCTGTAATTTTTTTCGGAAAAATGCAAATATCTCAAAAACGGTTGGATTTAGACATAGGACATGTTGCATGTTTTTGTACCAAAATGATGCCTAGAATCCAAAAATGCAATAATATACAGGGTGTTCCATTTGAGATAAGAAAGTTGATATCGACTTCCGGTATAACCGGAAGAGCCCAGATTCACCAAACTATTTTAGTTGAGCAGCGCCCATCGGCATTGGTGACGTGCCAAATTTTCAGAATTCATATATAGATCGATGCACGTCGTGGTGGGCCACCCTGCATAGTTTGTACCAGTCAACCTTTAATATTTTCTCCATTCCTATAAATCCCTTGTGCCGTAGCATAGAAATATAATTCAGCTATGATTTGAAAACCTTGGTTATTCATGGATTGGGGAAAATATAGATCTACTTATTTTTGTAATGCTGAGGGCCACCATCCGTAAAATAAATTGTAAGTTTATTCTTTATTATCAAAAATTACAAAACTGTTGCCAATAAAACTACTACTTCCTTAATCTATTATTAAATATTTCAGAACAAAGTTTTTTTCCTTTACCAACGTAACTTCAAAGATATAGCAATCTTTGTTGGGACATGTCCTGACATGCTGCAGGCACAATGATCCCGGCCAGCCCATTACCGGTTTCATCCTCTTTGGGGATCATCAGATGGACGTAGGCAAATCTTGGGTGAATGCATTCAAAAGATAGAACCAACAGAAACAACTATATACTCCGAGGGCTAATACCCGTACTGGCTAATGCACCTACCGGCAAATAGGTGGCAAACCAAACTTATGTTTTGTTTAATGGAAAATGGAACCCCTATAATATATTCTTGCATTTTGGAAATCTGCTCGTCAAGGCAATCAAAATGATCTAAAACTTTATATAAATATCTTATCCTGATTTCCAAATTTTCCATACTATAAATTTATTTAACTAGAATTTGTGGATCTTGTGATAAAGATAGACGACCAATGCAATAATAAAAAATTGTTTATTTATATGCACTTAATTTTCTTTTTCGCTAGATTGCGATTTTCATGAAGTTTGGCAACATTGCAGCTTTTAAAGGAGGGTAATGGATAGAAAAAGAAACGAGGACAGTGGTATCAAAACTTTTGATTTTTTTTTCAAAGAATAGCATAGTTTTTTTAATAGCTCCGTAGGCATATCCCAGGTGTTCAAATTTATCTGTGGCTACATTTTTTGTACCAGTCAGATACTACATACCTACTGTAGGTAAAAAAGACATGCACGCAATATCATACATTTTTATTTAGTGATTTGAATAATAATTGTTTTTGAATATTAATTTTTTTAAAGTGCAGAAGTAAAAGCATATCGATTATATCGCTAATTTTTTTAAGAAATCACATTTCGCACAGCTGTGCCAAATTATAATTTATTGATCATATCATAATATTATGCGCACTTTCACCGCCCACTACTTAAATGCAATTTCATGCGATTTATTTTAAAGAATGACATACCAAGATATCATTGTCCTTCCAAGATGAGAAAATGCCCGGAATTTACAAATATCAAAATTCAGTATTGTATTATTGTTTGTCGACAAACCGCCCACTGTTGAGATCAAAGCAATTTAAGCTACGTTGCAAAATTAGTAGAAACGGTGAGGGTTGATCTCGATTAATTAACTCCAATTTTAGCAGCACTTTTAGAATCGGTATTGTAAGTAGGTATAAATTATTACCTAGAAAAATGTAATTTCAATGCAAATTAATTTATTCGTTTGGACAACATAAGCAATATTGCTTAATACTTAAAGAGTTCTTGGGAGTAAATTAAACTTTGAATATGACTCATTTGAAATGGACAACTCCTATTTCAATTCTTATAATAGTTTATTATAAAATGTAATATTTTCGAAAATATTTTCTCTCAGTTGTTGTTAGGATAGATTAGATCAGAGAAAAACGCGACTTAAGTGCTTGACTGAAGAAGTGTAGCCGATTCCAGTTTTCTCTCTAAATACTCTCTCTAAATAATATAGTGCTACTGCAATCGAATAACTAAAGTCTATCCAAGTTACAGCGGCAGTAGGTATAATAAACAAAGTCACATGACCGCATTCGATTACCAGGGTCTGACTAATATGAGATTCTCAGTGGCTTGTAATTTTGAACTAATTCTTTTAGAAGTTAAAAAAATTGTGTTCTATATACATTTCCTTAAATTAAGTAGCAAAATAAATTTACAGAATATACTGCTCGCGATCCGATCTAAAATATGCAGGAAACAACTCGACTGAGGGAAGAGCCGGCCCTGCATTCTGCTCGTCGCGTAAACACTTGACATTTTATGGCGGCCAGACCAATAAGAGAATAAGCCAAGTGGTGGCCAATGTTTTGATCCACTGCCTCTCTAACTTGGATAGACTTTAATGTTAGAGATTACCTATATACATTCTCAGAGTCAATATATCAGTTTACTTCACCTTAAAGACGGAATCTTGGGATATGTGTGAATTTGCTTGATAAGTTTATGGAAATTCACTGTATTAGAAAAATATATTATCCAGCTTCCTCGAGGAACTTCATCCATGTTACATATTTTGCTGTTAGGGTTCCTGAGATATTGTAGTCCTACGAGAAAGAGTTGAGATAGGGTAACTACCCCAGTGATTGGCCTTTTAAGAGAAGGGTATTGCAACTTTTAAAAAAAATAGTGAACCTTTAATATTTTATATATGCAATGAAATGAAGATCCAGCACAGGTTTCCAACGTTTTAGATAAGTACGTGCTCACTTACTTAAAAACTTGTTTCACTTACATAAAAACTTGATAATTTTTTTATTCAGTTATTGGCTACCTAAATCTAGAAATTGGCCTAGTGCATAGGCAGTGATTGGCCGCTTGTCTCGGGGAATCGAAGGCTTAAAATGTTGTCATCTCAACAAATAAAATTCCTTAAATTTATAATAATTAGTAATAATATAGTCCCAATTTTTGTAAAAATATATTTTACCGTCATTGGCCGGAAGGGCCAATATATAATTTTATATTGGTATCATATTATGCTAGTGATTGACCGGGTAAAAAATTACTTATAATAAATTAACATTAATGCTCTTAAATATTTTAAAACGGTCGTAAATATCTTACACTAGCTGACCCGACAGACGTTGCCCTTAACTACGAATATTCAATCGAACTGGAATAAATAAATAAAAACAAAAACATAGTGTTTATTGTAATGCTTTTTGATACACAAATTTCTTAGTTTTGTTTTCTGGCGCATAAATAAATAATGTTGAAGATTTTCCCACGCGGGAGCAGGCGACATACAATTAATTGGCCATGTGAAAAACATGGATTTTCAAGATTGATGCCACAAGCACTTAACGACTGTCCTTAAAATCAGTTATTTAAAAAAAATATGTAACTATGTTATCTACCTGTTTTAATCCCAGCGATACGGTAAAATTTTGGCTAGAGTCCCGCCGGAGTGTCTTCGTCCCATAATAAAACTATTGCGTAGTATTCTTCCAATTTTAATGAAGTAGAGCTCGATTTCCTTTTATTGGCGCACATCTGCAAATCCATTCGTTTCGCATTAGGAGCTTCTCTACTAGACTTAAAGATAATATCTTTAAATAGATCAAAAATTATTTTCCACTTCATAAAATACATATCTTGAATTTTTTTTGCAACGGTGTTCCACATTGTCTTTACAACTAGTAAACTCGAAAAACCTGCTGACAGGTGCTGTCATACAGTTTTCCATCTAGAAACCATTGGTAATTCAAAATTGCGCATTTGTGATTGGTGGAAATTAAGACGAGGGAAATAGTCATTTAAAAATAATCATGGTTATCACATCTGCACTGAAATTGCACAGTTAGCGGTGGACGTCAAAACCGTGTTTTGCGATTAACGGCCATTACTAAAATGCATACCTATACTAAAATCGAGCAATCCGTACGCCTGGCGTAAATAAAACCAGGTGTTCAATGACGTTCCGCGATTGGTCGGTAGGCTATAAAATTTCACCCGAGTCTGCAACAGGGACGTACTCGATCGCAAAAGTGTAGTTACGCGGTTTTACCTTGTTGTTTTCAGCTATTTAGACACTGCCACAAATAATTTTATCGATGTTTTGAACCATTTTAATTAAGCCAATAATTCTTTTCCCAAATATTTTGTAAAAATAAAATTAAATAAAAAATAAAAATAAAATTAAATAAAGGTCTTGCCTCAGTGCGGCCCTGGCGAATATTTTAACTCACGTGCTCATGTTTACGCTAGGCGAAAGAGTTGCTCGATTTTACTATAGATACGTTTATCTTTTGAGAAAATAAAGCAGTGTGGCCAATGATTACCTATAGGCCAACCACTGGGGTAATTATCTCATGGAAGGAATAACCTCATCATTTGGGTTTAAATTTAAATTTCAGTTTTTATGTTTTTATTCATTACAAAAACAAGCAGCAATTTAAGTATATAATTAAATGAAACTGCTATGGCCTTGACTGAGCAATTTACCAAAACGACGATAATCGCGAGGCATTAGGTACTATATTTATAGCAAATTGCTCAGTTAGGGTTTTGAATCAACCCTATATATGGTCGTAGTCATGATGGACACTGTGCAAGTCATGATGGACACTGTGCAAGTCATGATGGACACTGTGCAAGAGAATCTAAATAGAAGAACTATTAACAAACTGGGGGTTAGCAGCACTTGCATCTGCTAAAATCGAATGTTATTGATTTATTGGTCCCATCTGCATCATTTCTGGTTTGTCAATTATAAGTTGCTACATTAGCAACTTGATTTGCATTTTAAACAACATTGTCTTATTATTCGGGCAATAATATGATACCTATATTACTAACAATAATTATAATTGATATTAGTAGGTACAATTATTATTACAATTCCTGCAAAAAGTCAATGACAGTAGTTCTAATTTCAGTATTTAACAGTTCAATGAACCCGTATTCAATTCAACAACATGCGGCATCAAATGAAATGTTATGTTGTTCTGACAAAAGAATGTGCTCAAAAAAGTAGTATTATAGAATCAGTTCCAGAACATTTTTTTATATCATAATAATTGTCCCCTATCAATTTCATTACTTTACTCAATGCTACACAACCCATTCCTTGACTGGGCTATAGGTGCTATAGGGTGTTAATGTTGAGCATTTTGCATCCATCTGAAAAATGTCAAAGCAACAGTACTTACACACGCTATTAATATTTCTCAAAGACACAAATTGTATGTATTATTTTTATTGGATGAATAATTCCAAAAATATGATTTTTCATGTCAAATCTAATTGAAAAGGAAATCAAATTATTCAACTACAGTAATAAAAGTGCCTCGAGGATATTGCGACTTTCCAAATCTGAAAATGGAGACGAAACCCGAAGTTCGAACACCCTATAAAAAACCTCCTAAAAGTAAGGGTTCAAATTTTTAATTTTTTGCTTTGATATTGTAATTTTGATTTAGATTGAACTCGTCACATATTTTATCCCTCGGCTCCTGGATATAAATGATGCCGCGACTCACGTTATAATTTGTATTAACGAAGTGGTGAAAAAACAAGCATATTTTGTCACAGTCACTAAAAGATACCTTTTTATGCCTGTCAACAATACAGGGCCTCGGATGGTAGTCGACCCAGTAAAATAAAAAATGAAGTCAGTCAAAAAATAATTAATTTGTCATGTTAATTTGCCAAAAAGGCAATAAAACATTTTCTGTTAAAAAAGTCTTTATTTGGACGTTCCAAGACTCTTTAACAGTGGTCCTTCGGTAAGCTGACTGATCTAAGGAAAATTGACGACAATCTGTGAGAACTAAATTTATGGACGAAAATAGTGAATATCTTTCTGAATCATGTATGAGACAACGAGGACAAACTGCAGATAGACGTATGCTTGACGAAAGCTACCTGTAGAGTGTAGATACCTGGACTTGGACAGGGTGAAGAAGATAACAGATATCAAAAGCAAGCTGACAAGGCAAATTTAAATGATAAAAAACTTATCCAAGACCAAGAAATACGTTAAATCCACTAAACTTTATATAGCAAAAAAAAGAAGCAAGTGTCAAGATGCGGAAGTTTAAAGTAGCTTTAGTATCTGAGAAAGCTAGACACAAGAAGTTATGAATGCTATGTTGAATGAAGAATAAATTAAAAATAATAGAGTTAGAAAAACAACTTAAAGAACCAGAAATATACGAAGCAGATATGAGATTCCAGATTTCACAAAAAAAAATGAAGAAACAAGAAGTCAGAGAGAATTGTTTTTGAAGAGGGAAATTTATATCCCGATGTTCATTTTAACTGCCCAAGTCATTCCGAAAGCCAACGACAGAAGACATATATCCAAGAATGGATTAACGATATTAGATCTTATCGTGAAGTCTCATGTGAAGACGAACAAAATAAAAACTCTGAGTATAAGCAACTCTGCAACACTCTGAACGATGTTTTTAAGTCAGTCGTTCCTTCAACTTTGTCGCCAGGCCATGAGAAATTTATCAAGCGTCAAATTGTTGAAAGAGAGTTTCCATTTTTCGATGGAAGACCAGAAGAATGGCCAACCTTTATCCACCAGTTTGGTAAAATTTCAACTTTATGTGAATATACACTCCTGGACAAAATTATCGAATATTTTTAAATTTTCATAAATTTTTTTGAAGAAAAAAATTCTCAGGAATCAAGTCATTTACACTTGGTACTAGAAATAATATTTTATTTTACAAATTTTAGGTGAACAATATTAAGCTTTTTTGCAAATAAAAACGTTAAAATAAATTAATACTAAATATTATGGAAATTAAGGATATTTATTTTAAACAGAAATGCTCTTAAGATGGAAAATACCAGTATTTGGATTTTAAAACAAGCTTATAACTAATTAGTAACGAGTATTGCGTCCACGAGCTTTAATTACTGCTTGCATCCTTCTCGGCATGCTACTAAGTATAGTTTGAATGTACTCTTGAGGAATTGCGTTCCATTCATATTGTGCTGCAAACCGAAGCTCTTCGATTGTGCTTGGAACTGGATTTCTTCGTCATATGCGCCGTTTTAGCTGATCCCACATATGCTCTCTTGGATTTAAGTCTGGTCCTATACGGTGGCCAAACTAATCTTTGAATCTGAATCTCATCAAGGTAATTAGTCACTAAGGCTGCTGCATGTGGTCGTGCGTACGAAACTTTCATATCCGATATGGCCGACATATGGTAAAACATGATCTTGCAGGATGTTTTCGATATACAAGTCACCAGTTATTCGTCCAATCACTTCCACGAGTTCGGTGCGTCCCTCCCAACTAATGCCTCCCCAAAGCATTATGCCGCCACCTCCAAAACTAACGGTATTTATAAGATTGCAGCTGGCGTACCGTTCCCCAACTCTTCTGTAGACGTAGTTTCGTCCATCTGGCTTCCACAATTGAATCCTAGTCTCATCCGTGAACAGATTATTTTTCCAGTTCTCGATATTCCACTGCACATGTGTTCTGACAAATTCTAATCGAGAAGTTTTGTGATTCTGGAGAAGACGTGGAACTTTTCCAGGCCGTCTTGGCTTTAAATTTGCTTCTCTTAATCTTCGTCTAACTGTTTTGGAACTAATATCAACTTGCCTTACATTTAGCAGCTCGTTCTTGAGATGCGTGGATGTCAATGTGCGATTTCGTAACGAATTACTTATTAAAAAACGGTCATCAATTGCTGCTGTACACCTTTTGCGCCCTTGGCCTGGCCTTCGTTCGAAAGTTCCGGTCTCTTGATATCTTTTTAAAATATTTGATACTGTAGATTGACCTCTCCTGAGACGTAGTGCGATATCTTTTTGCCTAAATCCTTCGTTACCTATATAGAGTTATAATTTGCACCGCTTCAACTTCATTGCAGTGTCTAACTGGTGACATACTGTTGTTTTAAATAGAGGAAAAAGTAAACGAGAATCACTATCACTTACTAAATTTCACTACAATTAACTTAATTCATTATAACTTTTAAATTATATTATGTAAATTTTTAGGATAAAATGTGCGAAAGTTAATAAACGCCATTAATATTATTTAAACGTCAAATTATTTTAAAACAAGTTAATACATCCGCCTACTAGATGAATAGCATCACCACATGTAAGTTTACGGCGGTAATTTGAAATTATTTTCAAGCAATGGTGATAACAGAAAATATTTGTTTTGTTTGTGAAAAATGAAACATTTCTCTAAAAGTTCGAAGTGAAGAATGGTTCCTTTACAATTTCAAGCCTCAAGATGCCTAGGGTCGTCGAGGGAAGCTAGAACTTAGTTATATACCTGGTTGTAAGTCAAATCGTAATAATAACTTGAAGTAGCTAGGTTTTCTTTGCTTGACGGCAAGCGGTCAACTTGTATTCGTTTTGGGCTTTCCAAAGGACGAAAATTTATGAATAAACCGATTAAGGGCCAATTGCATAGACAAATTAAAGTACCCTTTAAAATTAAAGGAGCTTTCTAACAATCCAGCCATTGTTTAGTATTGTTGCCAAAGTTTCTTTACCTAACGTTAAAGTCAAAAGATAATTTAATTGAATGTATTATGAAATTGACCCTAACTGCCATTTCAATCAGAAGAGATTACTCTCCTTCACAACATGCTGTTCTCTGTTCGCTTGTTGTTTGTATTGTTATGAAAATTTAACCATAAGGGAAGATAGGTAATCATCATTTGCCTAATGGCGCACTTTGCGAAAATTTTCACAAAAATTCGACTTACAACAAAATGTAGTCCCCTCTATTATACTTCTGTGTATATTTTGTTATTGTTACTGCTTTTATTGTCTGTTAAACAAACGTACCTACTTAATTAGGTACCCAATTATTAAAACAAAGTTCACAAATGCATCTAATTATAATTAAAAAGAGGGTTAAACATTTATTAGAAAAAATAAACTAAGCCAAAGTGCAGACTGCTCTATACTGCATAGACCCGTTGAACCGTCCCGCTGCGGCGTTGCCACATGTTTTCACAGGGCGCTTGGGAAGGTTGTGGCACTGTCCATTTTATTGTTAAAGAAATGCCTAATATATGGTTTTGTGATTTGTAGGAGTATTCTTTTAATAATAGTTGACCATGAAATAGGACTATTTCAAAAATATATAACCCAAAATGTAGAGCTCTTCCAGTATCTGTATTGAATTGTCTCGACTCAACGTGAAACACACTGTAGATACAATAAGGTTTAATATAATATTGAATGCAAAAGAAAAGTTTCCACTCCCCATAAACAAAGAAAATTATGTTAGGTATAATATACAAGCAGGTTGGGTTGGGCAATAATAATGAAAAATTCTCACCTTCTGTCCTCTGAACTCTCTAGAGTAAGATACTTGAACTTTTTTTCTTTTTTCATGTGAATAACGAGAAGCCGGACTTCTAGAAACAATAAATTTCAAAGGGTACCAGCTCTTATCTTGATAAATAGCACCGGGAATTGATTCTAAAAAATAATAGCAGTTTTTATTGTTTATGTGGGTTTATGCAAGACAATTTAACGTAATTTAATATTAACGTCACGTAACATAAGTATACCGTTTATGCAAGGATTATTTAATAATTTAAGTCTGCGCAAAAACAGGGGAAATGTCAAAATGAAATTTTCGCACGAGATCTATTAGTCCTCGATTTCAATATCGGAGGCCCCCTGGGCGACGTCATTGATTAAGGTTCCTTATTCAATGGCGACGTAGAACCCCTCAGCACAAATCTACAAAACCTAACCCATAACCATCCTAAATAATATAAATAATAAACAACCAGTGCTAGGAAGTTTTTGTTTTCACTAGTTGTGAGTATGTTTCTTACTGTTGGCAATGAAATTACGCATGCGCAAATTGAGATTTTCTTTAATTTTAACCACAGAGAAGACCAGAATACAGAGAGTTCATCTTGTCAAATATGTCAAATGGAGCACAACTTTAAACGGTAATTAATCCATTGTAGGTCACTGTGGATCTTCTCTCTCAGTTTTAAATTAATCTATAATAAATGACGAACAGTCTACTTCATAGTTTATCTGAACGATCTTATCGGGTGTATGAAAACTTACGTAAAACTCGGGCTCCAAAAGATAAAAATTGGTAAAATTTTACGTTACGTTAAATTTTGCTGCATAAACTCTCCCATTGAATAACATATATTTTAACTTCTCTCTTACGTTACGTTAATGTTAAATTTCGTTAAATTGGCTTGCATAGAAACATATTTCAGTTTACTTTCGCATCATGTAAGTAGTTAGGTACTATTTTGAATCTGTTATTTTTTTGTGAAAATATTAATTTCGATAATTATTCGTAATACAAACGCTACGACAGACGACGCGACGTTTATTTCTTTGTAGGTTATTTCATTGTTGTTTTCTAACGTCGGCACCCCGAAATATCTTTTATACCTATATAAATCCATAATAAATTTTTTGCTGAGATTTGAACTTTTTTGTTTGATAAGTCTCCAAAGTTCAGAAATATCGTCCTTTGCGGCAATTTTTCACACTGTGTCGAAAAATTTTCAAAGTCGATATTCAGTCGAAAGGTACCGACAAAGTACCAACAATCCAGAGATATCGACAGTCCCGGCACTTTTTCGGACGATATCGAACAATTTTCCAAAATAATAATAATATTAATAAATCGACTTTATTCCTTCAAATAATATTATATGATAAATGTGAAGAAGCTAATAGCAAACAATAGTATAGTGAAGGCGAAGTCTAGCAAAACATATGCTACTCTACTGAACCTTCTCACAAGCTACTAAAAGCAGAAATGCAAGAGAGATGGGCGTACAGGTACACAAAAATATCAATCATAATATACGAGGAAGAACAAAATATGCAAGTAAACCAAACAACAATCAAAATTGATCAGCTATATAATTTGATTTTCAAAGAGATGTAGATATTCTAAGTTTGGATTTAAATTTATAAATACTGAGAGATTTAAATTTATCTGGCAGGCTGTTATATAATTTCCCAGAATTATAGATTAAGAACGTCTGAACTTGGCTGTCCTATGATGAGGAGTCGAAAAGTTTATGTAGATAACATCCCAAATGGTGCTTCCAGCGGTTTTCCATTCTTAGCCAATTAAGTATATTTAGATTTTGGGAGGTGTGGTCTCTTCCCTTTAGGCCAATAATCAAGCGACAACCATAGTTCTGAATTCGCTTTCTGTCTGTAGCGTCTAAACAGGGAAAGTATAAAAAGTCACAGTAATTGAAGTTTGATAAACCCAGTGTTTCGCATAACTGCTTCCTAAGACTAAAACTCAAAAAATAATAGTAGTATAGCAAAGGGGATTCTGGGGCGGAAGTGACGTCACAAGATGGCCGCCAAGGCGGGAAATTTGAAAATGACCTTGACCTGCGGGTTCAATGAACTTTAAGGGGTCACCTTGTTAACCTTGACCTGAAGGTTATCTAGAGGTTAAGGGGTTACCAGATCGATAACTTTTAAGGGGTCATTGACCCGCCGGTTCAATGAACTTTAAGGGGTCACCTTGTTAACCTTGACCTAAAGGTCAATGAACTTTAAGAGGTCACATTGTTAACCCCTGAAGGTCAATGAACTTTAAGAGGTCACCTTGTTAACCTTGACCTAAAGGTCAATGAACTTTAAGAGGTCACCTTGTTAACCTGAAGGTCAATGAACTTTAAGGGGTCACCTTGACACGTGGCATCTTGAATTGCAAAAAACTTTGCTCGCAGTTCACGGAAGTGACGTCAATAGGGCAAAATGCGGGAAATTTGAAAATGTGATGGAGTCACCTTGACGTGAAGGTCACATATAGGTTAAAAATATCTAAGGGGTCACCTTGAAAATTGACCTTTAAGGGGTTACTACAACGACGACATTTAAGGGGGTCACCTTGAGTTAACCCTGGTCTGAAGGTTAGCTTGAGGTCACCAGATCGATGATCTTTAAGGGGTCACAGGATAATGATCTCACAGTCACCTTGACACGTGGCACTTGGGTTTTACCTTGAAAAATTGAACTTTGCTCGCAGTTCACGGAAGTGACGTCAATATGGCAAAATGCGGGAAATTTAAATAGTTGATGAATGAGCTGGCGAGTATCTAAAACTTTAGAAGCCGTAATTGGATGGCAAAAATTGCGTTACGGAGAAACAATTTTTAGTGGAAGAATCTGGAAATTAGCAGGGGACAAAAATTGCTTGGGTCTGAGAACAACAAATATTAAATTTTGCAAAGAGGCTGCATCTTATTAAAATTAAAAAGTTACAATCTGAACTAAGAATCTTGATAAATAAAATCTAGTCATTGTCAAAAAATTCCACAGCCGTGTAGTATCTCACTTCTATACGGTATAGGTATGCACAGACGTGTTTCCGGGAACACATCTATACAGGGTGTCCCACAACTGTTGGAAATAAATTTAACTAGAGATTCTTTGGCTAAAAATAAGACTTTTTTTCCTATAAACATATGCTTTATCTACCTTCGTTTTCGACATACAGGTTGTAAATTAAAAAAAATCGATTTTTTTTAAGTTTATTTCTAAACAAATTGTATCGCTTTGAAATTTGGTATGTATTAGCAGTTTAGTCACCATTGTGAACAATATGAGCTCCAAACTTCCATCAGTGGCGTAGATACGGGGTTTCAACTTTTTCTTTAAAAAATGTGCTTAGCGGCAAGTACCTATTTCCAAAAAGTAAAATTACATTCTCCAATGCACTACGAACAAAAAATGTCTCTTGGTATTTTTGCGTATTTCGCTTGGTTGCGTCACAAAACGCATTTTTGTCAACCAATACTTATTAATTCTTGAGAAAATGAAAATAAAATAACTCAACAGGTGGATTTACATGGATATTAAAATTTACCTAGAGCGCTCTCGACACATGAATATTAAAACCTAGAGCACTTGATATTTTTAAGATCAGATTAATAAGAATTTCCAGTGTGGTTGCTTTACGCTAATTCCTCACTATTTTTTCCACCATTTAAGTTCATTTTAGTAGGCACATTAATGTTAAGAAATCGAAAGAATGTTGAAAAAGTATCAAGTTGTAAGTCTAAAGCTATCGTTTTACCACTCCTATATGGAGTTAGACACTCAAGACGAGATGGAAGTCGAGGTGACTCGAGATTCCACCAAGTCATGACTGCGAAGAAGACCAATGGGGTGAAGGCGCTGCTACCGAATCAAAATTTTGGGGTGAAGATCAATCCTGAGACAAAGGTTGAACTCAAGACCAATCCTGGGGGCACAGACCACTACTGGGGACATCTGGAGCGAGGAGGGGTGCTACCAACCAAGGGCGGTGGAGAGAAACGGTCTCCGCCAAGTTCCTCCGGGAATGAGCAAATCGGCGGGAATTCCGCAATCAGGAGCGGGATGCAGTGGTTCAGGGGCAATCTGTATAACTAAATAAAAAAATTTAAACTTATCTTGTTTTTTATGAACTACCACAACATTTAAAAGCAAAAACGAATCATATATTTACAAAAATATCAAAGATTTCAACGAAATCTTTGTACAAGTACCGGTCGAATATTTGACTCATTCCTACAGCCTTTATTTTTCAAGAAAAAATAAAAAGTTGTACTGAACCGCTAGGATCTGTTATCAAATGAAACAAATGAGCATCGCAAAGTTGTGAAAAAACTTTTTATGGAACACTCTGTATATTTAGGATTTTTTTATTACGATATATACATGTTTGATTTCGCATGATAGTACATGATATAAATAATCGCAACCCTTCAATATAATTTGTTGATTTTTTGAAAAATAAAGGTTGTAGTAATGAGTTAAAATGTACGAGAACACCCTGTACATGGTTCAATAGCTGTCAATGTTATCAATATAAAAATTTCGATCTTTTTTAATATGACAAACTCAACTAATAAAAATTTACGCAGTCTAGTGCATTGCTACTAAAACTTGATACTTCCGTTCGTTCATCCTAGATTACAACGTGATAAAATAATAAGATACTTAAATTACGCAATGCATTTCGCACTATGCTATATTTGCAAACCAAGGAACTCGCGCGAATCTAAAACGTGCTTTAGGCGTCTAATCCCAGACGGTGAAAAGAAAGTGCTTTTTTCGAAGGCATTACGTTAGAAAGATATGTACTTTCACACATTTTGTTGGAATTAATAGTATAAAGTGATAGTTTTACGTTTTTACAGAGTATATTTTTTTAAATTCTGTTTCTCGGAAGCTAGGAAATGCAAATATCAACGTCAAAAAATGAAAAGAAAGTGTTTTTTCGACGACTGGACAGCGATTGCTTTTTATGAAAGAGAAAATGCAAAAATTGCATATCGCACGATCGTGCGAGATCAAAATACAACTATGCAAGATTGCAAGAACAGAACACCGGATCTAATCAATCGAGGTAAAAAATCTATGCTCCAATTTCTTAGGTCGTCAATCTGATGCGTCAGCTAGATCGAAAAATGCAACTCTACAAAAAGAAAATATTTCGCATGAAAAAAATTGTTGAAATCTTATGTACGTTGAAAACACATTTTTTTCTTCTGATATATCTTATGTGGATATACCACGTTTGGATTTTTAAAACAGAGAACACTCGATATTTTTAGCTTTTTTTCAGATCATTAGAAATTTTGACTAATAATGATAGTATAAAATTACCAGTCAAAAAATTATCCCGCTGTACCCGCTTCCTTGCACTTTGACTTCCCAATTCGCGTTCGAACCTCCCACCCTATACTAAAAACAACGTTGAAAAAGTTAATTGGGGTCTACAAATATTTTTATGTATGCTAGCTAAAAGCTGCCAAATATATTTTTCAATTTTTGTTGCATCTTTATCTTATAATAACATACCCTCAGAGTCCAAACTATTTTAAAAACATTCAGTCACTGCAATCCTTTTCGTTACACGAGTTATATTCACCTAGAAATTGATATCAGTTAAATATTTTGACAGGGTATTCTAATATCTTTGTTATTTTAAAGGCTGCTGCCAATGGAAATTTTTTAATCTACAGTAGTATACCGACCACTTTCTTCGACTTATGTTCCATTTCTCAGTTTTTCCTTCAAAATGATATCAAAATATACATACTACACTAAAATCCTCTTCAAATTTTAGTTTTGACGTCTTTTTAACAGATTTTTGGCACTTTCACTTGGGATCATAACAGATTTTATTCGCTGTGAAAAACAAATTTGTCCGGTTTATTTCATGTTTTTGTCAACATTTTAATCCTACAATAATATAGGTACCGACCACTTTCTTCGACTTATGTTCCAATTCTCAGTTTTTCCTTCAAAATGATATCAAAAAATACATACTACACTAAAATCCTCTTCAAATTTTAGTTTTGACGTCTTTTTAACAGATTTTTGGCACTTTCACTTGGGATCATAACAGATTTTATTCGCTGCGAAAAACAAATTTGTCCGGTTTATTTCATGTTTTTGTCAACAATTAAAAGTACAGGCTTCCTCATGTTAAAGTACTCGTTTTAATACGCGCATTGGAATTATTCTTTAGTTGACCATGATTTATCATTTTTGAGATTAATTAAAATATTGTCATCATGTAGACCATCTGTTACCAAATTATGATAAACTTTGCCTGTCAAAAACTATCCCTCCCCACTCTCAGAGAGAATTATAACGATAAAATTGAAATATAGCGACATCTATCGATTAAAACACATTTCATAAAACAGTGCAAACCCGCAAGTATATTCGCATAACAGATTACTGCTTAAGAACTTTTCTGTCCATTTATACAAGAATTTTAGTCCTCCAGGTGGCATAGGTTTCAAACGCATCAATCAATTTAAAATGAAGGACGTGGAACAATGAAAATATAAAATAATCTTTAAAATATTCATAATGCTTTTCAGTCTTACACTCTCTTACCTGGCACAGAAACTTATGGAAATTAACATTAAGAAGTTCCAGATAATCATATACCAAAAATTCGAAAAATCTATACAGGGTGAGTGACATCTAAAGGCAGAGCCGAGAACAAAATGTAGAACTCATTAAATAAGCACATATGCTTAATAAACATTAGCCCAAAAACGCTTGGTTCTCCATATATAGCGTGTTGAAAATTTTAACGTATTTTTGAAATCTTTTCCGAGCCCGTTTAAGAATTTCAACCAAATTTGATACACATTATTGGTTGTGCAATAATTTTGACCTGTTTAGATGATCAGCGGCGTAGATACAAATAGTTACTCTAAATAATTGTAAAAAAAAGGAATACGGTCCTGTGCGAAACCAAAAATTTTGTCTTTTTTTGGATAGCCCATTCAATTTGGAATAAAAAGAGCCTCTAGCTATATTTCTATTTCTACTACAGTTTCTTCGTAATTTCGGATTTTTTAAACTAGTGCCAAGGTGATTATGCTATAGCATTTAAAATAAAATTATTTATATCTACGCCGCTGCTCATCTAAACAGGTCAAAATTATTGCACAACCAATAATATGTATCAAATTTTGTTGTGATTCCTAAACGGGTTCGAAAGAAATTAAAAAATATATGTTAAGCGAAGTCTACCTTGTGTTTTTGGCCCTGCCTTTAAATGCGACTCACCCTGTATAACAGGTTTGAAAATGGTTGCAAAGTGCAAAATCTCGTTGCAAAAATCATCCCACAGATCTTATAAATAAATGGAAAGTAACGTTCTGGAATGTAGAACCTAATATTTTTATTGGAACGGAGTTTGGTGACAGGCTACTTCAACACCACTGATCTGTCAAATTTGACGGCAGTATAAAAATTCTCGTAGGTAATCTAACCTAACCTATTCAGTAATCTGTGGTAGGTAATATTCTTACCATATATAGCTTGTTAAGTTGTGAGTCCTCCATGCCAAGATACTTATATGAATAAAAAGGAAAGAACTGCTGTAAGCATGTCAACAGAATTACTTAGATTTAAATGAATGTTTCCTTAAAGGAGCATATAAAATAGTTCTGAATCGTTTAGTGTTTAGTGAATTATAAGAATTAGTTATCAAATAATAATAATTCTCACCCTCATAATACAACCAAACTAAGAGTAGGTACCCCAGAAGCAAATGCTTTTGCGGGGGAGGGGTGGCAATTACTATTGTCTTTGAGAGACTAGGATAGCATTCGCTCTAATTGAAAAAAGCAGCTAGTGTATTTTTTGATTTAGTGTGATTTTTTAAAATTTTTGATGTTTTAGCGTGAATTTTATGCATTAAATGACCTTTGATGGTATTCCATGGCATTCAATGGCATTCCATGGCCTTTGATGGTATTCCATGGTTTGTCGCTTTTCGAGTCGTTTAAACGTTTTTCGAGTAGTCTAGTCGTTTTTCATAGTCGCTTCGAGTCGCTTCTTCCTTTGACCGTTCGACTTTTTGAAGCAATTCCATGACATAATTCACTCACCTTTAAAATTCCTCTTTTGGCACCTTGCAGAAAGTAACTCCCGGTATATTTTTGACTAAAATTTTGTATCAATGACGTCAAAACCCATAGACGCGGTGCCTCATTGTTAAAATGCCCTTTATTTTGACTCCAAGATTATATATATCCATACTACTCTAACAACATGCTTCAAACAAAGACAGAAAGTCAACCAACTGTATACCCGATGATTCCCGGTTGTAGTTCCTCCCGAGTCACACTTAGATATCGCATGTTTTTTCTTGTTTGGGGGCGCCGGAAGCATCGGAACCTCACCTAAAGACTCGCGGGATGGTCTAACGACGCCAGCCTCCGAGCCCACAGTCGAAATAAGTTCGCTACGGCTGGACAAAAAGGGACAATTTCTGACAATCTCACGACATTTTCGGAATAATTTAATGGAGCGCTTAGATTGTGATTAGTTCTGGGCGTCAAGCGTTTATCAAAACAAACCTGTCTATAAGTTCTGACGTCATTGTTTGGTATACTGGATGTTCCGATTAACACCGTGATGTCAGATTTTAAATAAAAAAAATCGCTAAATGGTTTGAATGAGAACCAGGATATGAAAATCCTTGGATTTGCATTTTCAAAACGGTAGCAAAAAGAAGCGGTTTTATAAAACCTTTCAAAAAAAAGTTCATTCGAATATCTCCGAAATAATCAGTTGCTTATTTGTGTAAATTGCATCTATGTAGTAGAATTCACAATTTGTGTTGAAATATCTTATAAAATGGATTCCTTTCGCCCAGGTACCCGATGCTAAATTTATTTACAAGTTTTGCGTACTATAAAATTAGAATGATACCTAAAAATTGTTCGTTTTCTGACGGAATAGTTCACCCATTAAAAATCTATGATCTACTATATAACAAAATGTTCTTCATTATTGATTGTGAAATTGGAAAAATTATTGGAATCATTCAGAGACTACTGATTGAACGACAATGGTTTACAAAAATATTAAGAAAATAAAGGTACACTTCTAAAATAAACATCTACGAACGGCAGTTCATTGTTGCTTGGGTTAAATAAACGATTAAAAAAATACACTAGCTGCTTTTTTCAATTAGAGCGAATGCTATCCTAGTCTCTCAAAGACAATAGTAATTGCCACCCCTCCCCCGCAAAAGCATTTGCTTCTGGGGTACCTACTCTTAGTTTGGTTGTATTATGAGGGTGAGAATTATTATTATTTGATAACTAATTCTTATAATTCACTAAATACTAAACGATTCAGAACTATTTTATATGCTCCTTTAAGGAAACATTCATTTAAATCTAAGTAATTCTGTTGACATGCTTACAGCAGTTCTTTCCTTTTTATTCATATAAGTATCTTGGCATGGAGGACCCACAACTTAACAAGCTATATATGGTAAGAATATTACCTACCACAGATTACTGAATAGGTTAGGTTAGATTACCTACGAGAATTTTTATACTGCCCTCAAATTTGACAGATCAGTGGTGTTGAAGTAGCCTGTCACCAAACTCCGTTCCAATAAAAATATTAGGTTCTACATTCCAGAACGTTACTTTCCATTTATTTATAAGATCTGTGGGATGATTTTTGCAACGAGATTTTGCACTTTGCAACCATTTTCAAACCTGTTATACAGGGTGAGTCGCATTTAAAGGCAGGGCCGAAAACACAAGGTAGACTTCGCTCAACATATATTTTTTAATTTCTTTCGAACCCGTTTAGGAATCACAACAAAATTTGATACATATTATTGGTTGTGCAATAATTTTGACCTGTTTAGATGAGCAGCGGCGTAGATATAAATAATTTTATTTTAAATGCTATAGCATAATCACCTTGGCACTAGTTTAAAAAATCCGAAATTACGAAGAAACTGTAGTAGAAATAGAAATATAGCTAGAGGCTCTTTTTGTTCCAAATTGAATGGGCTATCCAAAAAAGACAAAATTTTTGGTTTCGCACAGGACCGTATTCCTTTTTTTTACAATTATTTAGAGTAACTATTTGTATCTACGCCGCTGATCATCTAAACAGGTCAAAATTATTGCACAACCAATAATGTGTATCAAATTTGGTTGAAATTCTTAAACGGGCTCGGAAAAGATTTCAAAAATACGTTAAAATTTTCAACACGCTATATATGGAGAACCAAGCGTTTTTGGGCTAATGTTTATTAAGCATATGTGCTTATTTAATGAGTTCTACATTTTGTTTTCGGCTCTGCCTTTAGATGTCACTCACCCTGTATAGATTTTTCGAATTTTTGGTATATGATTATCTGGAACTTCTTAATGTTAATTTCCATAAGTTTCTGTGCCAGGTAAGAGAGTGTAAGACTGAAAAGCATTATGAATATTTTAAAGATTACTTTGTATTTTCATTGTTCCACGTCCTTCATTTTAAATTGATTGATGCGTTTTAAACCTATGCCACCTGGAGGACTAAAATTCTTGTATAAATGGACAGAAAAGTTCTTAAGCAGTAATCTGTTATGCGAATATACTTGCGGGTTTGCACTGTTTTATGAAATGTGTTTTAATCGATAGATGTCGCTATATTTCAATTTTATCGTTATAATTCTCTCTGAGAGTGGGGAGGGATAGTTTTTGACAGGCAAAGTTTATCATAATTTGGTAACAGATGGTCTACATGATGACAATATTTTAATTAATCTCAAAAATGATAAATCATGGTCAACTAAAGAATAATTCCAATGCGCGTATTAAAACGAGTACTTTAACATGAGGAAGCCTGTACTTTTAATTGTTGACAAAAACATGAAATAAACCGGACAAATTTGTTTTTCGAAGCGAATAAAATCTGTTATGATCCCAAGTGAAAGTGCCAAAAATCTGTTAAAAAGACGTCAAAACTAAAATTTGAAGAGGATTTTAGTGTAGTATGTATTTTTTGATATCATTTTGAAGGAAAAACTGAGAATTGGAACATAAGTCGAAGAAAGTGGTCGGTACCTATATTATTGTAGGATTAAAATGTTGACAAAAACATGAAATAAACCGGACAAATTTGTTTTTCACAGCGAATAAAATCTGTTATGATCCCAAGTGAAAGTGCCAAAAATCTGTTAAAAAGACGTCAAAACTAAAATTTGAAGAGGATTTTAGTGTAGTATGTATATTTTGATATCATTTTGAAGGAAAAACTGAGAAATGGAACATAAGTCGAAGAAAGTGGTCGGTATACTACTGTAGATTAAAAAATTTCCATTGGCAGCAGCCTTTAAAATAACAAAGATATTAGAATACCCTGTCAAAATATTTAACTGATATCAATTTCTAGGTGAATATAACTCGTGTAACGAAAAGGATTGCAGTGACTGAATGTTTTTAAAATAGTTTGGACTCTGAGGGTATGTTATTATAAGATAAAGATGCAACAAAAATTGAAAAATATATTTGGCAGCTTTTAGCTAGCATACATAAAAATATTTGTAGACCCCAATTAACTTTTTCAACGTTGTTTTTAGTATAGGGTGGGAGGTTCGAACGCGAATTGGGAAGTCAAAGTGCAAGGAAGCGGGTACAGCGGGATAATTTTTTGACTGGTAATTTTATACTATCATTATTAGTCAAAATTTCTAATGATCTGAAAAAAAGTTAAAAATATCGAGTGTTCTCTGTTTTAAAAATCCAAACGTGGTATATCCACATAAGATATATCAGAAGAAAAAAATGTGTTTTCATGCGAAATATTTTCTTTTTGTAGAGTTGCATTTTTCGATCTAGCTGACGCATCAGATTGACGACCTAAGAAATTGGAGCATAGATTTTTTACCTCGATTGATTAGATCCAGTGTTCTGTTCTTGCAATCTTGCATAGTTGTATTTTGATCTCGCACGATCGTGCGATATGCAATTTTTGAATTTTCTCTTTCATAAAAAGCAATCGCTGTCCAGTCGTCGAAAAAACACTTTCTTTTCATTTTTTGACGTTGATATTTGCATTTCCTAGCTTCCGAGAAACATAATTTAAAAAAAAATACTCTGTAAAAACGTAAAACTATCACTTTATACTATTAATTCCAACAAAATGTGTGAAAGTACATATCTTTCTAACGTAATGCCTTCGAAAAGAGCACTTTCTTTTCACCGTCTGGGATTAGACGCCTAAAGCACGTTTTAGATTCGCGCGAGTTCCTTGGTTTGCAAATATAGCATAGTGCGAAATGCATTGCATAATTTAAGTATCTTATTATTTTATCACGTTGTAATCTAGGATGAACGAACGGAAGTATCAAGTTTTAGTAGCAATGCACTAGACTGCGTAAATTTTTATTAGTTGAGTTTGTCATATTAAAAAAGATCTAAATTTTTATATTGATAACATTGACAGCTATTGAACCATGTACAGGGTGTTCTCGTACATTTTAACTCATTACTACAACCTTTATTTTTCAAAAAATCAACAATTTATATTGAAGGGTTGCGATTATTTATATCATGTACTATCATGCGAAATCAAACATGTATATATCGTAATAAAAAAATCCAAAATATACAGAGTGTTCCATAAAAAGTTTTTTCACAACTTTGCGATGCTCATTTGTTTCATTTGATAACAGATCCTAGCGGTTCAGTACAACTTTTTATTTTTTCTTGAAAAATAAAGGCTGTAGGAATGAGTCAAATATTCGACCGGTACTTGTACAAAGATTTCGTTGAAATCTTTGATATTTTTGTAAATATATGATTCGTTTTTGCTTTTAAATGTTGTGGTAGTTCATAAAAAACAAGATAAGTTTAAATTTTTTTATTTAGTTATACAGATTGCCCCTGAACCACTGCATCCCGCTCCTGATTCCGGAATTCCCGCCGATTTGCTCATTCCCGGAGGAACTTGGCGGAGACCGTTTCTCTCCACCGCCCTTGGTTGGTAGCACCCCTCCTCGCTCCAGATGTCCCCAGTAGTGGTCTGTGCCCCCAGGATTGGTCTTAAGTTCAACCTTTGTCTCAGGATTGATCTTCACCCCAAGATTTTGATTCGGTAGCAGCGCCTTCACCCCATTGGTCTTCTTCGCAGTCATGACTTGGTGGAATCTCGAGTCACCTCGACTTCCATCTCGTCTTGAGTGTCTAACTCCATATAGGAGTGGTAAAACGATAGCTTTAGACTTACTGTACTGGATCAACACAAGCTACGTAACAAATATTATAACAACATTACCAAATATGGCCAGCACCATTCCTCTGTCGACGTAAATCATTATGTAGGTAATTAGGATTGTTTCGTATTAGTTTATAAACAATAAGTGCTTACTTATAAGTTACAACATTAGGTTGTGTACTGAATTCATTTCATACAATATAGTCTGTCTAAAAACCTCAACGTGTTCACTTGCTTTAACCACCTACAAATGATCACCGAACAAGGGTGATTGCATGGCGATCCTGCCAACGCAAACCTGCCAACTCAAACCTGCCAACGCCGATCTGCCAACGAAAATAACTGGAAATGGGTTTAAAAGAATCAAAAGAAGAGGTAATTATCGCACAAGCAGGCAATAGCGGAGGTTCTACCACTTCACAAGAGATTCAGAGAGGAGTTTCCCTAGGAGAAGTTGTCGCACTGATAGCTGTAGCACTAGTCCTAGCAATAGTAGTCGCATATTGCTATTTACGCGGAAAGAAGAAATTGGAGCGGAAGATTCGTAGGGAAATTATAAGAAGCCAAGAAATCGCGTAAGCAGAGTTCGTCAACTGGCCGTACCACACCGGTGGCTGGCATCGTGGGAACGGGCTAGAGTGGCGTAATGCCTCTAGTTCGCAACGTGGGTTTTGGACCAGAAGCCCTCAAAGCAGCTCTTGGAGGAAAAAACGGCACAGAAAATGATGTTTAAGGTTAGAACTGTGTATCTCAAATTTTAAGTTAGATAGGCAAATGAATATTATAGAATTGGAAAATTTAAAGGAACAATTAGAATCCGTAAAAAAGTTTTATGGTAAGGTTAGCAAAGAACCATTAGATAGGCGAGAAAACCAGATTAGGCTAAACAAATTATTATTAGAAGTAGGTTTATTAGAGGATGAATTTACGAAAATAAAGTCAAAAGTTGCTAAAGTTGATAGGAAGCCAGAAGAGATACAAGTTATCAATTCGTACTTTAAAGAAATCGAAAAATATATTTATCATTCTAGACATTTACTTTTAAATAGATTAGGTACTTTAAGTAGTCAAGATAGTCAGGTAGAAATAAGAGAAATTCAAACTGTAAAAATGACCGAAAAGTTCGATTTACGAACAGCGTCTTCGTTACTACCTCTTATGGACGGTACTGAGGATACCACAAAACAATTAATTGATGCCATTGAGTTATACAGCGAGTTATTGGACGAGAATGGTCAAAAATTAATGATTAGTTATGTTTTGAAAGCTAGGTTATCCCAAAATGCAAAGCTTAGGCTTGATAGAACTTATAATACGGTTGACGATTTAGTAAACGATATGCGAACCCATTTGGTTAGTAAAAAATCAGCCACAGCACTTGCAAGCACACTTCACAGCGCTAAGCAAGAAGGCAAAACAATTGATAACTATGCGCAAATTATAGAAGATTTATTCGTGAATCTTACAATAGCTCAAGCTGACGGGAATAGTAATAACGCGGCAATACTACGAGTAGCAAACGAAAAACTTGCCATAAATGTTTTTTCAAACGGTTTAAAAAATAGTGAGCTTCGCACCGTTATAAAAGCTAGAAATTACTCTACTTTAAAAGAGGCTATAGTAGGTGCCAAGGATGAAGAAAGGTTAATATCTAGTAATCAATCCGGGTTTTTTCATATGCGGACACGAAATAATAACAGATTTAGTAATCATGGTATGAGAGGCAGATTCAATAGGTCTAGACAGTACAATAATAGTAACAGGAACGCTCAAAACAATGTAAACAGCACTCAGCGAAATTTTAGTGGTACTAGAAACTTTCGATGTCATGGTCGCGGAATTAGTCGAGGTCGTGCTAATTACCGGGGACAGCAGCGCAACAATCGAAGTACAGGTCACCAAGCTTATTTTGCAGACGCATCGGGAACTGAAGGTTTTAATTCAATAGGAGAAACAAGTAGTGTAAGCGAAACGCAGCAAAAATTTTTTCGTATCTAAACGAGAGATTGAAGAAGAATGTGTGTTTTTAGAGTTAAAGGGAATGAATTTTGTACGTGTGAAATGTGGAATGCGAGATATGTTGTTCTTGTTGGACACTGGAGCTAGTATTAGCGTAATTTTTTCAGAAAGTGTACAAAAAACTGATAGTGTTGATACATCTAAAAAGATACGTGTAAAAGGTTTAGGTGGAAATATAGTTTCAACAGGAGTTGTAAAATTATCTTTTTCGATAGCTAATGCAAAAATTAAACATGAATTCTATATTCTTGAATTTAATACAGATTTTCAAGGAGTTTTAGGTATGGATTTTTTCATTCAACATAAGGCAAATTTAAATTATGAAAAATTTTTGTTTTCTTTTTGGAATAATGACTGTGATGTATTAGCACCAATAATATCTGATTTTGACTGTTATATGTCTATTCCACCCAGAAGCGAAATAATAAAATACTGCTCAAGTGATCAAACGGACGAGTGTGTAATTTTTCCAGAGAAACTTTGTGAAGGTGTTTTTGTTGCGGGAATTTTAGCTAAGTCGGAAAATGGAAGAGTGCCAGTGAGGTTGCTGAATGTGAATGATCGTGAAGTAAAAATTAGAAATTTTAAACCTAGATTGGAGCGTGCATGTAATTTTGAGGCGTATAATTTCGGGAAAACCAATAATTTATCTGTAGAACGTATCGATAAGGTATTAGATTTAATAGATACATCAGCGCTAAACAAGGAAGAACATCTTGCAATAGAAAAAATTTGTGCGAAATACGCCGATGTTTTTCATTTAGACGATGACCCTGTTACAGTTACTAGTTTATATAAGCAAAAATTGCAATTGAAAGACAATGCAGTACCTGTATATGTCAAACCCTATAGGTTGCCTCATTCTCAAAAAACAGAAATTAACAAACAGGTTAAACAAATGCTACATGACGGTATTATTGAAGAAGCTAAATGCGAATGGTCTTCACCACTATTAATAGTACCTAAAAAAGCTGATTTGAACGGTATAAGGAAATGGCGAATTGTTATAGATTATCGGTTATTAAATAAGCAAATAATAGATGACAAATTTCCATTACCATGCATTTCAGAAATACTAGATTCGTTATCAGGTGCAATATATTTTTCCCATCTTGATTTATCTCAAGGATATTATCAATTAGAGTTACATAAAAATAGTAGAAAATACACGGCATTTACTACAAATGAAGGACAATTTCAAATGAAACGATTACCAATGGGGTTAAAAGTTAGCCCTAGTGCGTTTTCTAGACTAATGACTGTTGCATTATCAGGTTTAAATTATGAATCATGTTTTATTTATTTGGATGATCTAATTATTTTTGGAAATTCGTTACAACAGCACAATAGGAATCTTGTTCGTGTTTTACAAAGGCTTAGGGAAGTAAATTTAAAACTCAATCCCAGTAAGTGTGATTTTCTCAAAAAAGAAATTTTGTATTTAGGTCATATTATATCATCTGAAGGAATATTACCCGATCCAGAGAAATCTAGATCAATTTTGCAATTTCCAATACCAAAAAATGCAGACGAAACAAAACGTTTTGTAGCTTTTGCGAATTATTACCGAAAATTTATTAGAAATTTTGCTCAAATTGCACAACCATTAAATGAATTATCACGAAAAGGAAGTATTTTTAATTGGTCAGGTAAGTGTCAGACTTCATTTGATACTTTAAAACAAGCTCTCAGTAATCCACCCATATTGCAATATCCAAATTTTTCAGAAAACAACACTTTTATTCTTAAAACTGACGCTAGCGGATATGCCATAGGAGCAGTTCTTAGTAATGCAAATGACCATCCCATTGCTTTCGCATCTCGTGTTTTAAATAAAGCAGAGAAAAATTACTGCACAGTAGAGAAAGAACTATTAGCAATTGTATGGAGTGTACAACATTTCAGACCGTATTTATATGGTAGGAAGTTCGAAATTTTTACAGATCATCGCCCACTTGTTTACTTATTTAGTATTACAAACCCATCAAGTCGATTAACTAAATTCAGACTGATATTAGAAGAGTATGATTTTACGATAAGTTATGTTAAAGGTTCTGATAACGTAGTAGCGGATGCTTTGTCACGTGTAAGGATTGATTCAAATGAGCTGAGGGATATGTGTGAAAGAGTGAATGTAATGACTCGAGCTCAATCAAAAAGAAGCGATATTCAAAGAAACCTACAACAGGAAAAAATGACTATTACTGAGGAAAGGCTTGATCACCCCGGACTCGTAGAAGTTTTAAACCGTCCTGTTGATAGCGTAGAATTACGGCCGATAAACAAAAATTTATTTATTGAATGTAAAAATAAAATTTGTGGAAATAGTGCACAATCAAATAAATCAACAAATGATGACTATATATATGATGAGTTAACCCAAATTATTTATTTCAACCAAGATTACCGATCAACGTTTGACTTAGGTACATCGTTGAGGGAACTTGCGAAAATTTGTAAAAATTGTGAAATAAAAGAATTATATATTATAAAGAATGCGCAAAGTAATGAATTTATTAAACATTTATCGCGATATAAACAAGACATAATAAATACCGGTATTATCAAAATAAGTATTATTCAAGGTGTAAAACGAATAGAAAATAAAGAAGTTCAGCAATTAATACTTAATGACTTTCATAACCTGCCTACAGGAGGACATTCCGGAACAAACCGAATGTATAATAATATTAAAAAATATTATCATTGGTCAAGGTTAAAGAAAGATATTGAGGATTTTGTAAAAAAATGTGACGATTGTCAGAGGTGTAAGTATGGAAGAGTAAATAAACAACCAATAACAATAACGACAACGGCTACCTCAGCATTTCAAAAAATCTATCTTGATTTAGTAGGCCCCATTAAAAATGATATTGATGAAAATTCTTATATATTAACAATCCAATGTGAACTCAGTAAATTTATCGAATGTTATCCTTTGTTGTCAAAAGAAGCAGATATAGTTTCGAAATCCTTTGTTGAAAATTTTATTTTACGTTATGGTATTCCAAGAGAAGTTGTTACTGATCAAGGAAAAGAATTTATAGGTAATGTGTTTCAAGAATCGTGTAAGTTGTTAGGCATAAAAACTTTAAACTCCACTGCTCACCATCATGAAACATTAGGAGCTTTAGAAAATTCACATAAACATTTAGGAGCTTATTTAAGAATTCAAGTTTCTAAATACACTCGTAATTGGAGTACATGGTTACCATATTGGTGTTTTGCATTTAATAATACTGTACATACTGAAACCAAACATACACCATACGAACTTGTATTTGGAAAGCTGAATCAAATACCTTTAAGCATTTCGGATAACATAGATCCTTTGTATAACTTCGGAAACTATTCTAAAGAACTAAAATATCGTATACAAAATGCTTGCCATGACGCTAGAAATAACTTATTGGTATCAAAACAAAAAAGGAAAGAAACATTAGATGAAAAAAGAAACGAAATTTTTTACAAGTCAGGAGATAAAGTACTTATTTTTAATGAAAGTAGAAATGCTAAAATGGATCCCTTATATACAGGTCCTTACGAGGTAGTACGAGATGAAAATCCAAATGTGATTTTAAAAATTAATAATAAAGACATTAAAGTGCATAAAAATAGAATTAAGTTATATTATACTTAGATATAGTTTTAGATAGTGGTATGAAAAAAAAAAAAAAACTTAATGTTTTGCGTATTTTTTTTTCTCATCGCCAGGGGAGGTGTACTGGATCAACACAAGCTACGTAACAAATATTATAACAACATTACCAAATATGGCCAGCACCATTCCTCTGTCGACGTAAATCATTATGTAGGTAATTAGGATTGTTTCGTATTAGTTTATAAACAATAAGTGCTTACTTATAAGTTACAACATTAGGTTGTGTACTGAATTCATTTCATACAATATAGTCTGTCTAAAAACCTCAACGTGTTCACTTGCTTTAACCACCTACAAATGATCACCGAACAAGGGTGATTGGTGAACTTGATACTTTTTCAACATTCTTTCGATTTCTTAACATTAATGTGCCTACTAAAATGAACTTAAATGGTGGAAAAAATATGAGGAATTAGCGTAAAGCAACCACACTGGAAATTCTTATTAATCTGATCTTAAAAATATCAAGTGCTCTAGGTTTTAATATTCATGTGTCGACAGCGCTCTAGGTAAATTTTAATATCCATGTAAATCCACCGGTTGAATGGGACCTAGAAGTACTAATGTTGATACAAGTACGTTTCTGTAATAGTTTTGTGGCGTTTAGATTTTTGCCGACAGGTGACCCGGCTGTTCGGAACCTAGATTCCACGTTTCTGCAAGTTTCTTACCCATAGGTGTCGCTCGCACACGGTTTCCGATGGAAAAGTATCACATTATTTGTCACCAAACGGATTAGCTGAGTCGGTAACACGGCTTTTCGCCTGGTAGCCTCTGGGATCTAATCACGTCAATTTTAAATATGGTTTTTGTTAAATTCGTCTAGATATAAATCTGCGCTGAGGATATCTGCAGCTCTACCTCGCCAGAATGTTTTGGATAATAAACGAAAACTGAGTTATTTTATTTTCATTTTCTCAAGAATTAATAAGTATTGGTTGACAAAAATGCGTTTTGTGTCGCAACCAAGCGAAATACGCAAAAATACCAAGAGACATTTTTTGTTCGTAGTGCATTGGAGAATGTAATTTTACTTTTTGGAAATAGGTACCTACTTGCCGCTAAGCACATTTTTTAAAGAAAAAGTTGAAACCCCGTATCTACGCCACTGATGGAAGTTTGGAGCTCATATTGTTCACAATGGTGACTAAACTGCTAATACATACCAAATTTCAAAGCGATACAATTTGTTTAGAAATAAACTTTAAAAAAATCGATTTTTTTTAATTTTCAACCTGTATGTCGAAAACGAAGGTAGATAGAGCATATGTTTATAGGAAAAAAAGTCTTATTTTTAGCCAAAGAATCTCTAGTTAAATTTATTTCCAACAGTTGTGGGACACCCTGTATAGATGTGTTCCCGGAAACACGTCTGTGCATACCTATACCGTATAGAAGTGAGATACTACACGGCTGTGGAATTTTCTGACAATGACTAGATTTTATTTATCAAGATTCTTAGTTCAGATTGTAACTTTTTCTTATAAGATGCAGCCTCTTCGCAAAATTTAATATTTGTTGTTCTCAGACCCAAGCAATTTTTGTCCTCTGCTAATTTCCAGATTCTTCCACTAAAAATTGTTTCTCCGTAACGCAATTTTTGCCATCCAATTACGGCTTCTAAAGTTTTAGATACTCGCCAGCTCATTCATCAACTATTTAAATTTCCCGCATTTTGCCATATTGACGTCACTTCCGTGAACTGCGAGCAAAGTTCAATTTTTCAAGGTAAAACCCAAGTGCCACGTGTCAAGGTGACTGTGAGATCATTATCCTGTGACCCCTTAAAGATCATCGATCTGGTGACCTCAAGCTAACCTTCAGACCAGGGTTAACTCAAGGTGACCCCCTTAAATGTCGTCGTTGTAGTAACCCCTTAAAGGTCAATTTTCAAGGTGACCCCTTAGATATTTTTAACCTATATGTGACCTTCACGTCAAGGTGACTCCATCACATTTTCAAATTTCCCGCATTTTGCCCTATTGACGCCACTTCCGTGAACTGCGAGCAAAGTTTTTTGCTCCCTTGACCCCTTAAAGTTCATTGACCTTCAGGTTAACAAGGTGACCTCTTAAAGTTCATTGAACCGGCGGGTCAATGACCCCTTAAAAGTTATCGATCTGGTAACCCCTTAACCTCTAGATAACCTTCAGGTCAAGGTTAACAAGGTGACCCCTTAAAGTTCATTGAACCCGCAGGTCAAGGTCATTTTCAAATTTCCCGCCTTGGCGGCCATCTTGTGACGTCACTTCCGCCCCAGAATCCCCTTTGCTATACTACTAATAATGTCTACTAGAGAAAATCACTTTGAGGATAGAGAAGGATTTACGGGTAAGCTTAGTAACGTGTTCCTTACACCGAAGTTTCGTGTTCAAGATTAGTCCCAAATTCCTCGTAAAATCAACATAATTTGGTTTATTGTTACTCACAAAAACGCTAAGGTTGTGTTTTATAAAATCAACGTTATTGCATGTGCCAAATACAATTAACTGCGTTTTAGAGGAATTCAGTTTTAAGTTGTGGTCAACAGACAGCTGGCGGATAATTTTAAGCTCCTTTGTTAAAATATTGCTGGCAATCATGAAGCAAAATTCAGGTACAATTGTGTATCATCAGCATAAGCTTGCGCTTTACAACTACTGTGAACTGAATTTAAAATATCCATTGTATATACAGGGTTAACTATCACTTAGTACAAAAATTTTTATGGCAGATAAAGAAAAATTAGACTTGCTAAAATAAATTTTCAAAAATTTTCTAACATTTGTCTTAAGCCTAAAAAAATTTTTTTTCAAATTGTATTAAACCCCTCAAAAAACGCCGCCTATGGACGCCCGCGCGACATGTCTAAAAATTTCGCATATGTCAATAGCGCGGCGTTGCCACGTCTATCAATTTATCCGAGGATTCACCACAAAATTTCGATTTCCTTTTAAAAACGATTACTTTCTGAGGAACATGTAGAATGCCTATGAAACACCTACCTTACTGACATTTCCAGGATTGTTTGCACCATTTTCTGTTTTCTTGCTTTTTTACATTAAAAGTCACACAACACAACATTCACATTTTTTAAATCTGTTGGGGATCTCTTGGTTTCCCTCTGCTATTCCTTTTGTTTGAAGCGAGGTACTCAGCCTGACGACCACGACGAGGTAGATCCCCTCCGCCAGGAAAACCCCGAAGGGTAACCGAAAAATCACAACTGCACTAGCACACATTGCACAAATGCACATGCAAAGCACTACAGTAGCTGTTCAAAGAGGCCGCCGTTAACTTCGATGCACAAATTCACTCGGTTAACTAAAGAAGTCCGGATACGTGCAAAAAGTCCATGATTATTCCGGATTTGGACAGCTGCACCTTCAATTCGTTCACGTAACTGCTGCTCGTTGTCGATTTCCTGCTCGTACACAATCGCCTTCATGAATCCCCAAATACAAAAATCCATTGGATTCAAGTCTGGTGATCGCGGCGGCCATGCAATGGGCCCTCCTCTTCCGATCCAACGGTTGGGGCATTGGTCGTCTAAAAGTGCACGAACAGGTCTCGCAAAATGGGCTGGTGCACCATCGTGCATAAACCACATGTCATGCAGTACTTGTAGTGGCAAATTATCAAACAAAACATTTGTCAGAAAATACAAGTATCGTTCAGCGTTTAAATTTTCCGGTAGAATGTATGGTCCAATTAATCGATCTCCATAAACTCCAGCCCAAACATTGATGGAAAACCGACGTTGGAAATTAAACCGCCGAACAGCATGTGGGTTCTCATCGGACCAAATATGGCTGTTGTGTCTAAAAAAAAAAAACAAAAATTAGAAATATTCACAATTTTGGCGAAGGCGTTAGGATTGACATAGCCAATTTTATAATAAATAAAAAAGATAATATGGAGGAGAGAAAGCTATAAGTAAGTAAAAATTTACATACGTGTTTAAAACCCCAGCACGTGTGAAGCAGCATTCGTCTGTCCAAAGAATGTTGAAAACAAAGTTTGGGTCTTGGGCGATTCGATCACGTAGCCAAGTGCAGTAGGTCATTCTCACCGGAAAATCATTTGCTTCTAATGCTTGGACCTTTTGTATGTGATAAGGGTGAAGGCCGTTTTCCCTTAGAATCCTCCATGCCTGTAAATAATTGTATTGTTACATTTTAAATTTTATGTAGGTATTAGGTGCAAGCAAAGACAATCCCATCACATGGGATAGTCTTTGGTAGAAGTCAGTTTTATTGGTTTTATTTTACTTGCCTTGTTCTGAGATATTCCCAATCTCCTTGCAATAGCTGTAGTGCTTATGGAAGGTTGCTCTTCCACCAAATCAAGCACTGACTCAACATCGTCCATGTTCATTTGCCCTCCAGGCCCACCCCTTCGAGCTTGCAAAACACCAGTGTTTCGCATACGTTGTACAATGTTCACGAAAGTACGTGGGTTAGGCATATTTGCCCTGTTAGGAAAACGAATACGGTATTCTGCTGCAGCTCGATGTGCACTTTCATCGCATCTCCCGTACATTATAACCATGTCCGTTAACTCGGCGTTCGAATACTCCGGCATTTTCACAAAGACGCTGAACGATTTGCCGCGAAAATCAAGACAAAACTGGGAAATAACGCCATGTTACATTCGCAAATGCCCTCCGTCGGCTACTAGCCAAACTTGAAAAGGTTTGTTCCAACAGGGCCAATAACCGTGCTCAAGCACGTTCAGCGCATGCGCACTACCCCGCTGGCTGTTCCAACTGAATTATGTACCTACCGACACGGGACGATACACGCACTGTTCCAGCCGATTTATGGATCATTTGTGTATCGTCCTTGTACGATAAAAACGGTGCCTGGTCTAAAGCAATAACCGCGTGTACTGACATGCGCAATGTAGTCATGTGACAGAGATAAACAATAACCTCATATTTTTGTTTTTACGTAGATGGTTTTAAATCGATGGCTGGGATCGTGTTTTTTATTTCTTGTTGGTTTTTGGCTTGTTGGGTAGGGCGGGGAATCGTTGAACAATAATTTTTTAGAGTGAAGAGTGAGGTTAGCCCACCGAACATTCGGTTAGCCACATATTAAACACGCAGGTTAGGTGCGGTCGCAAAACGTGATTTGGTCGATTTGATTCACAATCCGTTCCATCTGAAATTTTCTTTGGGATCGCACATGAACGGTGCAAAACTAGCGCATGCGTTCTTTAAGGGTTATCATCTAGTTCATGTGCAGTTCTGTGACGGTACGTAAATTCGAGTTGGAACAAATGATCCCAAAGAAAATTTCAGATGGAACGGAAAAATTGTTCAACGATTCCCCGCCCTACCCAACAAGCCAAAAACCAACAAGAAATAAAAAACACGATCCCAGCCATCGATTTAAACCTATCTACGTAAAAACAAAAATATGATGTTAATGTTTATCTCTGTCACACGACCATACACTGCGCATGTCAGTACACGCGGTTATTGCTTTAGACCAGGCACCGTTTTTATCGTACAAGGACGATACACAAATGATCCATAAATCGGCTGGAACAGTGCGTGTATCGTCCCGTGTCGGTAGGTACATAATTCAGTTGGAACAGCCAGTGGGGTAGTGCGCATGCGCTGAACGTGCTTGAGCACGGTTATTGGCCCTGTTGGAACAAACCTTGTATGTACAGTTAGTTGCCTAGCTAGGAAGTTATGAAATGACGAACGGGGCAACGCGGAGCAGTCGAAAAAACGTTTCATAGACTCGACCGGGCCGATACGTCGCTTAATTCATACCGCCGAGGCTTCAGAACAATAAATCCTTTATCTATGCTTCAGAAGAGGTTAGATGGTGGACAAGAATTCATCAGAGGAGCTCCGGGGGTATTAAGGGAGACGGCTTGTGGTGTCGCGGTAATGAGCTTTCCGCGAGAGTAGGAACCGGTCCGGATACGAGCTAAGGTAAGGGGAATCTAATAGCGCTGCATCTGTACAGATTCAAATCGATTGTTATTTATGTATTTTTTAAATTTGTTTGAGTAAAAAGGTATTTTCACCGTTCCTAAATCAACGGCAACACCGCGGAAAATCACTTCAGCTGTCAGTACCTTCAGAAGCCAAATTGGATGACGTCATTAAAGGCGGCGATTTACAGGGAAAATAGGGGTCTTTACCCGTTTTTTTAAAGATCGTAAAAAAAATCTAAAAATATTTTTCTATGTTTTCTTAAGCCACCCTGCGCACGTGGTAAAAATTTTTGTACTAAGTCATAGTTAACCCTGTATAATAAAAATCAAGGGCACAAGAATAGATACTTGTGGGTACTTTCGTATAAATAGGAAGTTCAGATGATAGCGAATCTTTGTACTTAATGATCTGTGTCCTGTTAGTTAAGTAACCGTACGGTCGACCAATCAGACCCATAGTACTTCGATTTGGCCCAAAGAAGATCATGGTTTATAGTATCGAATGCCTTGGAGAAGTCGAGTAAAACCAGCACACTTACCAAACCATCTTCATAAGCTTTAATGATGCTATCAGTCACAGTAGCCAAAGCAGAGACAGTACCACGTCCCGACTTAAAACCACACTGCGCATCGGGTATTATCTCGATTGATGCAATAAAAATAAAATTGATGCTTATAAATAATCATTTCAAAAACTTTTGACGCCACTGGAAGTATACTTATAATTCGGTTGTCTGAAAATGGGCTATACAACAATTTATTACGTGTAATAAATAAATATTCACATGTAGACTGCACAGTGTAATCATTTTTAAAGAAATATTATCGACTCCGTAATTGCCTTTCTTAAGTTTCATAAGCGCAGCACGAATATCATCTAGGTACTCTACAGTCGCCATACGGATAGAAAAGGCGTTTGCACCGCAATGATAAATGGTATTGTAAAAATAAATCTTAGTAGTTGTTCTTAGTAGCAGTTATGATTGATATCCTGAAGAAATTGATAAAAGTAATTATTTATAACATCAGGGTTAGCTAAATTCTGAGGCAACTCAAGTATTTTCTCTCTTCCCTTCGTACTGCCGTATAACTGTTAAATTTCTCAACTGCTTAAATTTTACAAAGTCATCATTAAGTTTGGATCGTTTGTATATACGCAGCACAGCATCCCGCGTTCTAATAAGATGTTTTAGGTCTGGTGTTAACCATAGCGCCTCTGGCTTGGTCACCCTCTAGGTAGTAATAGGAACATGCTTGTTGAATAAAGATACTATGAAATTGTTAAAAATATCCAGTTTTTCGTCAATATCCACCTCGGAAATCACATCAAACCATGGGACAGCTCGTAAATCACAAATAAACTCAATATAGCCAAAGTTTTAAATAACCGATACGATATAATATGTACTCTTAGGGGCGACTAAATTTTTTATTGTGTGATACTCACATAAAACCAACTTGTGATCAGAGATGGCACTGGAATCGACCGTACCGCAGCGAATTACAATCAGAGAACCAGAGGCGACAAACTCTAGCAGGCTCATCCAAGATTTGTACATCCAATACAAGTAACTACTCGTATAACAATTAATTACATAGTTATCAATAGGAACCTAACAATAATAATATTTATATAAATAGATGCCCCAATAATAGATAAAAAAATAAACTATATTACAACCAACAAATGGTTTAGGTAAACAAACGATTATAAAAAACCCAATAATAATAAACAAATTGTTATGAAATTAATTACTTGCAAAATACATAATAAGGGAAGTGACGCCTGATATGGGAATCAAATAGGTACTGAAAAGCACAAAATAAGATCAAAGGTAAAAAACCTTAAAAAAAGCTTTTTTTACTACTAACCTGAGAAATCACCATTATTTACCTCATTCCGGACAATGAGAAGTAATATTTCTCTACCTAGGTAAATAATAATAATAAAAAAATACCTAGGTAAGTAATGAAAAATTTTCTATGTGACATTTAAAAATTAGTGTCATATTATCAGCTTGACAACTGAACTCACAGGCTACTTGATATTTTGAAGTATTTGAAAAAAGCGAGAAATGACTAAAATATGGCAATATTTCAATGTTAGTAGTAAAAAAATTCTATACAGGGTGTCTACTGCATTTTTCGGAGAACTTTATTTGAAAAAAAAAAATTGACCTTTTTGATGGCCCAACTTTGTGTAAAAACAAATTCGAGATACATGGCCTACTTTCCGAGAAATTTTTGAAAAACCCGAAAATTGCGGATACTTCTTTGGCATGTAACTTTTTTATTTGAAGAGCTATCGAAAAAGTTTCTGAATAGAATCTGTAGGCAAAATTGATTACTTTAAACCTGCTTTATCATAATTTGGCAAAATGCCGCGGTTTAGGGGGTGCTCTCTTGGCGCTTAAAAAAAGTTACTCAATTATAGCAGGCCATGGCGTCAAAAAACTACCTATTTTATGCACTTTCGATCGATATATCACAAGCGCTACATATCCCTTGCGTTAGCCTGATTTACAATTTTTTTAGAAAAATAAAATAAAATTTAGATGTCTTGGAAAAAGGCATTATTGTTTGATAGAATTTGATAGAATTGCTTCAAGAAATAGGTACTTGTATAAAATTAGCATGGCATTTTCAAACGAAGACACATTCAATTTATTTGTAATGTACGTGGAAAGCAACTTTAATTCAACGCTAGCGTTCACACAATATCAACATAGATATCCAAACGCCCCTAGTCAAATAGAACCATATTTAATAAGTTATCAAGTAACTTAAAAAATCATCAAATCGGAGATGTGTGTGAAAACGCACCATGATTTTTTAAGTTACTTGGTAACTTTTTAAATATGGTTCTATTTTGACTAGCGGCGCTTGGATATCTATGTTGATACTGTCTTAACGCTAGCGTTGAATTAAAGTTGCTTTCCTACATTGCAAATAAATTGAATTTGTCTTCGTTTGAAAATGCCATGCTAATTTTATACAAGTACCTATTTCTTGAATCAATTCTTTCAACTTCTATCAAACAATAATGTTTGAAAGATCCAATTGATTGACTGACAGAAGCTAGTTGCTATTGTTTTTCAAGGCATACTAGAAAATTTCAAAAATGTGGGAGATGCAGATTCCTCGCATCAAATTTCATTTCGACAAAAGATTTGCAATGTAATGTGTTGTGAAATTAATTAAATCGATAGCTGTAGTTTATTTAACCTAAATTTGAAAGCATTTTTCCAAGACAAAAATTTTAATTTTTTTTTCTAAAAAAATTGTAAATCAGGCTAATGCAAGGGATATGTAGCGCTTGTGATATATCGATCGAAAGTGCATGAAATAGGTAGTTTTTTGACGCCATGGCCTGCTATAATTGAGTAACTTTTTTTAAGCACTAAGAGAGCACCCCCTAAACCGCGGCATTTGGCAAATTATGATAAAGCAGGCTTAAAGTAATCAATTTTGCCTACAGATTCTATTCAGAAACTTTTTCGATAGCTCTTCAAATAAAAAAGTTACATGCCAAAGAAGTATCCGCAATTTTCGGGTTTTTCAAAAATTTCTTGGAAAGTAGGCCATGGATCTCGAATTTGTTTTTACACAAAGTTGGGCCATTAAAAAGGAAATTTTTTTTATTCAAATAAAGCTCTCCGAAAAATGCATATTTGTCGAGATATTTCCAAGTGACCCTCCGTCAGTAGACTCCCTGTATACACTTCGGTTGAGAAGGCCATTATTTACCTCGCATATTATATATATAAAAATGCTCGGTAAATAATGGCTCCCTTCTCAACCTAGGTGTATAATATACTATTATTTATGCCATGTAGTATAACAAATAAAATAAAAAATAAAAGATAAAAAACCTTTTTAAAAACAAGCTTTTTATGCCATGTACCTACTAAAACGAATAAAATAAAATATAACAAGTCTAAGTTTTCATTAAGATAATTCAATGCCAAATTGCGACAAGTTTTTGTAAATCAAAAAGCTTGCTTGTAAATAAAAGCTTGCTTTTAATAAGTTTTTTTTTACCCTTGATTTTATTTTTAAAAATATGTTTATTATAATAATTTATACCTAAAATGAATGATTGTAAATGTGTACCGCACACAGTTGAGAAATTGCTATTATTATTATTTTGTAATAAATAATATACCTACCGGATTTCAACAATAACACTTCAATTGCGCTGCCTTGACTAATACTTTTATAGTTTAGCCTTCACAAATAAACTTGTCAGATACTATCACTTACCAAGAATATTCTTTCAGCTACAAAATTCGTACAGAATCGCTATCTAATCTTTTACTTTCTTCCAGGCCTAATTCCCAGGGCTTATATACTCAAATGGAAGAATGGGAACTACTCTAGAATATTCCTGACCAATAATAGATGTAAAAATCATAAAGTTCTAGCAACTCAGGGCCTGGAAATTCCCCTTGTGCTTGGCAAAGCCTTCCCAATTATAGTTTGTACCTATCTCGCTTGAGGGCGCTTATGGCGTACCTATACCTATTTCTGGCAATTATTAAAAATTGACAGGCGGCGGCCGGCGGTCATATTTTAATCTGTCGCCATGCGTTCGACGTTGTGTTTTGCTTTTGATTCTCGATTCGTTTTATTTATAGTTTTTCGTGTAGGTATTGTTTCATATTTTCAGCGTTTTTTTAGTGTTTTTTAGCATCGACTTAACCAAAAAAGCATAGACCTAGAAATTATTTTTGAAAAGGTGTCGTGTCCTACC
The DNA here is from genome assembly GCA_963920635.1 of Pseudeuparius sepicola. Lineage (NCBI taxonomy): Eukaryota > Metazoa > Arthropoda > Insecta > Coleoptera > Anthribidae > Pseudeuparius > Pseudeuparius sepicola. The sequence goes on from OY987299.1 coordinate 91,358,358, forward strand.
TTCCCGTATACCAGTGGTTTTGGGAACAAAACATCGATAGCTTCATTTTATTGTATTTTAATTTAATATCATTAGCCTTGCCTGAGAAATTATTAAAAAAACCGTTAAAAAATTAACTTTAACACCCTCCATCTCTTTTACTAAGCATTTTTAGACCCATATTCACATGAACTTTTATGCTTGAAATTATAGCCGTATGAACAATGGTCGTGTTTGTGTAAAAGGGCGGACAAAGTGGTGAGTGCGCGGGCACGTGTAGGCTAAGCTTGCATATTGTAAATCTATAAATTCGAGCTCTGCTCCATGTAACTAGCTTTAAGTCTTGATCTGTAGCAGTAGACGCTGCCCTGTTTTAACTGTCACAATAAATTGTTTTAAAAACCTATTTTTCGAAATCGTTGATTTAACTGGCGCAGTCGATAGGACGTGCGTCCAGTTTCCGCGTTCGTGCGTAGTTTGGTATCGGCACCGCATTCTACCACCTCGCGAGAAGTTTAGGAATCTTAATTCCGAAGACGTCGTCCAGAAACCCCTGATCTTCGAGGCTTCGCAGCAGACAGCCCCTGGATCAACCCCAGCCAACACTGCGCAGCAACTACAGAGAAAGACTACTGCTCACCAGAGGACCTTGGCCTGCGGCCTGCGTCCATCAATTTGGTAAGGGTTGAGTACTCCTTTGGTTCCTATTTTTACCCTGTTTCCCTATATTTTTAAGATATATATTTTTATTTATTTTTTATATTTTTGATGATTTTGAACACAATTTTTGAATACTATTGGTGATATTTTTTGAGTATTTTGATGAGCGATATTGATATTGAGAATCTCTCAAGTTTATTTACCAGTAATTTAAGTTTTGAGGAACAAAATAACTTAATTGAAGATAACCAAGTTATTAATAGAGAAAATAATAAAGAAAAAATCACAATGGCAAACGAGAATCTTAACTTTCCAATGCTTAAAATGTATATATTGTCTTTATTTGTCCAATATAGTAACAGATATAACAAGGAGGGTTTTTCGGTTATGGTTATGGACAAATTTGGTAAGTTCTGATTTAAATTTAGTCTTAAGTGATCAAATTGTACCCATATTATTTCATTTTGTAGCCTGATGAAGCATATATATTATGCGAAAGCTTGCATAAGTTGGATTTTTAATTAGTTATCTGCGAGTCTATACGAGTGTCCATAACCAAAAAACCCTCCTTGTTATATCAGCTTAAAATGTATGTAGAAACAATTCCTAGTTTCGATGGCAATGCAACTTCTTTGCCAAAGTTTATCTCGTTGCGTGACTGTATTTATTTGAAACATATAACGGAATTAATGATGAATTTTTGAAAAACTATTTGAATAGGGCAGTCCAGATGAAACTTACAGGACGTGCAGGATTATTAATAAGTTGTCGTAATGAATTAGATTCATGTCAAAAAATTAAAGTCGCGCTGAATCAGTGTTTTGGCGATCGTCGCAATCTAGAATGTTTAGAACAGGATTTATTCACAGCTAGGCCTTTTAAGAATGAACCCCCCTTAGATTTTGCTAAGAGGCTACAGGTTATGAGGAGTAATTTACGTAAATTCTGAAATATATATGAATCAAGCCGCAAAAGACATTTATGCAAGACAGTATGAAGAACTGTGCTTACGAACTTTCGTTAGAGGTTTAGTAGGTGCCCTGCAGACAATTATTCGTCTGAAGGGACCCGCATCTCTTGAGGATGCAATGACCCTGATTATACAGGAAGGAAATTTTAATTATACGCAAAACATTTTTAAAAATAATGCTCAAAGCAACTCGCAGCTCGCAGCAAAATTACCCAAGGACGAACAGACAAAACCTTTACCAAAATAATTTCCCTCAAAATAATTTTTCCCAAACCAACTTTTCCCGACATATCTACCAAAATCCAAGTAGATAATAATTTCCCAAGAACTAATTACCAAAGTTACAATAACCAACTTTTTAGGAATAACTTCCGAAATCAAAGCTTTTCTCCTAGACCAATTTTCCCAAGCCAACCCATTAACATTCAACCCAGTTTTAATAACCAACAGAGACGTTTCCCAACTAATAGACAAGGTTTTCGTCCACCCCGTAATGTATTTAGACCCACATAACAAAATACCCAAAGGGAGTACGAACCAATGCAAACTAATTCCCAAACGACGAATATTAATTTTAATACTAATAATAGAAATTTTAGAAACCCAGAGGCTATGTCTACAAATTCCTTCTAATGTTCAAAAAAGTTTCTCTGCTAGACAAAATAATTTCCCGGGAAATAATAATTTTCAGCCACAAAATAACACTATAACCAAAGAATTGTACCAAATTAATAGGGTGTGTAATACATTGCTGGATGCGTAAGCTCTTTTTGGCCTCGGAGAGAGTTTTAAGACTCGAGGCGACACGGCCGTTAAACAACCTCCTCGGCCAAAAAAAGTGCGCTTACGCATCTCGCAATGTAAATAACTATTTAATACAGCACACTCTTTTCAAACGTTATCAACAGTATCAAGACTGAGTTAGACTATAGTAAGAGGGATAGCCAAGGATAGGACGTTCTAGTTGCTCCTTCTAAAAAAGCGTGCGTGGTGCTGTAGTTTTTATACATGTGCCGCCCATATTAGTTTATACATGGTGCTGCCGTCCACCAGAGGTGCCACCACCAACGAGCTACTTGACGTTACAACCAAGGAGGGCGAGTTTTAAGAATGATTTGAATTATGCCGTTTTTAATTGCTTACATTAATTTATTACATAAAAATAAAAAATGAATTTTTCTGTGAACTGTGGTTCATAATTACGTTTGAAAGTAATATTTTTCAAACTTAATTTTTGTGCAAGTTCCCCATTAAATACAAGACAGGAAAAACCAATATCAATGCAGATTCATTCTCTCGCATTCAGTTAGAGAAAAATGAAAATTATATTAATAATATTTTATTGTACGGTGTTGATAAAGAATACTATGAATTTAATACAAAATTAGGAAGTAATGAAAATAATAAGGATATAGAGGTTAGGAAGAATTTATTTAAAATGCCTGAAATATATTTATTAGCTCACTGTGTATCTGAAGATTTTAAGTTAGGTGCTGGGATAGCCCTACAATTTTAAAAAAAGTATGATAATATTGAGTATTTAAAGAATCAAAATAGAAAAGTAGGAGAAATAGCTATTTTAAATTTAAAAAAACGTTTTATTTATTATTTAATAACCAAAAAATATTTCTATGAGTATATACCGTGATGTATTTAGTTGTTTACAAAGTTTGAGAGACCATGTAGTTAGAAATGACTTAAATATTTAGCAATGCCAAAAATCGGATGCGGACACGATCAAATTAATTGGAACGTAATTAAATGAATGATTAATTTTATTTTTGAATTTATACCAGTAGAAATAATTGTTTGTTCCATCAATAATGTCACTTCGGAAATTTATCCAATCTTTTCAACGAATGAAGATCCACCGGAAACTATACAGGGTGGCCCACCACGAACTGCATCGATCTATATATGGAAAACTAAAAGTAGGAAAATTCTGAAAATTTGGCACCTCACCAATGCCGATTGGTGCTGCTCAACTAAAATATTTTGGTGAATGTGGCACTTCCGGTTATACCGGAAGTCGATATCAACTTTCTTATTTCAAATGGAACACCCTGTATATTATTGCATTTTTTGATTTTGGGCATCATTTTGGAACAAAAACATGTAACATGTCCCATGTCTAAATCCAACCGTTTTTGAGATATTTGCATTTTTCCGAAAAAAATTACAGGTGCAGACCTAAAGTCAATTAGCAATTTGTACTAGGAAACCGCGAAATTTCAAAACGAATTTTTGGCATCGTGTAACAGAAGCCCTGACCTAGTGATCTCTGCTGGGAAATAAATCTGTTCTTATACAGGGTGTTCACAAAATATGAATAAAAATTACATTCAAAATGTGCTTAAGTCTCGAAATTTTCAAATGGAAACCTCCATTTTTTTAATGAGATCTTATTCACCACTTAAAATAATGACAACTTTGTGTAAGGTTTCCTATACCTAAATGCAGTAATTTTCGATTAATTTACGAAAAACCCACTTTTCGCCCATAAAATGCGGGGTTTGCTTAACGCTTGGAAAATCATATTAGCCGTGGATGTTAAAAGACAATCGCGGCTGAGGAAATGTCACTTGGTTTATAAATTATTGACAACAATTACAATATTATCCAAAAAGTGTTAAAATAAACTCACAAAAATCTACCCTTTTCATGAAATCATTATCTTTCAGTTCTTGAACCAGAGAAAAGGAGTATGGGTGAAATTTGTGTTTATGTAGTATTCTCTGTATTGAGGTTCTTGATATACCAGATTCCAGTGAACATTGTCTGACAGAATTTTCGGCAAAAGCGGCAAAATATCCCAAAACAACCACTTCAACATTACCGTCGTCCACGATAGGCTTATTTTTAAGTGATATTTCTCTGACACATCCATACTCTTTAAAATTTTGTATTTTTTTAACTGTGTTTGACGTTTCTGCCATTTTCAAAATGCAAATACAGGGCAGGCTGCGATTTTTTTATACCCACGATTTTCACGAAAACCATTTAGCGATTTTTTTATTTAAAATCTGACCCCACAGCGTTAATCAGAACATCCCAAAACCCTTTTATACCAAATTTGAATAAAAAATATACAGGGAGTTCCACTCTGCAGGGAGTCAAAGTTGAGCAAATTAGGAATTTTAAAGGCATCTGCCAAGTCAAGTGTGCCGTGGAATCCCCTCAAAACAGGTGAATGGTCAATAGGACCACTCAAGTTGTTGGTGTGCAAAGATCCAATACAAAATATACAGAGTGTTCTTTTCTGTGCCATCTCAAATTACTGAATTTTTGGAACTTTGTGGGGTAAAAAATCGTGTATAATAAAACCGCTCCGCACACTATAAACGAACTAAATTTAAAAGATACAGAAGCCTGCCAGTCAGTAAGTCCATATCAGTTAAGGTAGCTGGTGTGCCATAATAGGAAACGCACAGAAAATCTATCATATTAGATAGTGACTTTTTTGAGAAAGGTCCAATAATTTAAATTATTTTTATTTTTGGTTGGCATTTTGTAAAGAAATAAATTACGTTTGTGTTTATTAATATTTTTTCAATGATTCCAGAGCACTCCTGACCAGTATAAATTTTAACAAAATTTCAGAAATTTGAGATGGCTCGGAGAAAAATACCCTGTATATTTTTGTAGTAAATCTTTTCACATTAACATTTTGAGTGGTCCTGTTGACCATTCAACTGTTTTGAAGGGATTCCATGGCACATTTGACTCGCCAGATGTCTTTAAATTTTCTATTTTGCTCAACTTTGAGACCCTACAGAATGGAACTCCCTGGGGGGTCAGATTTTAAATAAAAAAAATCGCTAAATGCTTTTCGTGAAAATCGGGGGTATAAAAAAATCGCAGCCGGCCCTGGATTTGCATTTTGAAAATGGCAGGACGGTCAAAAGAAGCGGTTTTTGAAGGCCTTTGAAACAAAAAAAAGTTTAGGCGATTGTCTCCAAAAATGAAGATTTTACCGATTTGTACAGTAATAAAGTTGGACACCCTGTAGACGAACGGAAAATAAATTAAAAATAATTTTTGACAAAATTCATGAGGTATCATTAAGGGAAAAATATAAACAAAATACCAGACATAATAAAGACAAGGAAGAACCACAAAATTACGAACCTTCTACTATTCAGTTCCAGAAAAATAAAGCATCACTAAAGAGATAAAACTAAGTCAAAACACACAAAAATTCAAATTGAGTAAGATTTAGGAACAAAAGTCAAAACTTCAGATGATAAAATAATTCATAAATCGCAATTAAAAAGGCCAAAATCTAATTTGAATCCTTGGTATGCAGGAAAATGAAAATGAACCTTCATGCAGTTATGCTATTCCTGACAACGACAATATTATTACCATTGACAATGACAACGACGAGTGGCATGACATTTACCCCGATAAAAACTCCTTTGCTACCCTTTCAGCTAGGAGATACAAAAATCATAGAAACCAAACATACTTTTGTTCACTGTTGTTTTTAAGCTTTCACGGCCAATGTTAATATCATGATGAGTTCCGGGTTGTTATGCCGTGGTCTGTGCGGAAATAGTTCAGACGTTTCGCCGGTCGTAGCTGCCGGCAACTTCAGTAATTCTACTCTGGTGGTGGAGAAGTGACTGAGGTAATTTGGTGATTCCTCTCTGGCTGTCGAGCGGTGACTAATGTCAACTTCGATCTGGTCAATCTTCTTATACCGGGGCTTACTCGCGTAGACTGAGACTGAATTGTTGGAGGGAACGTATTGGTGGGGGCTACATAGAGGGAAGCAGAGTTGGAGGCAACTGCATAATTAGCCAAGCCAGAACAGCTTCCGAGGTCATTCAGCGAAGTGGAGGTAGTGGGATCCGCGGCTGAAGTGAGCTGCGTAATAGTGGGGACGTTGCAAGTGGCATTACATTCACGTTAAACCTATAATTATTCAACTTAATAATATTCGTAAGTTTTACAGCATAATGAAGCTATCATTAGATAATAAAAATATATCAGAAATTACTAGGTACTAACTCATATTCTAATGTTTTATATAATTTATTACAACATGTAGATTATTTAATAATGGAAGTAGAAAGAAAGTTGTATAATATTACTCGACATAATAGAAATCAAAGAGGCTTAATTAATATAGTTGCTAAAGCTTGGTGAAAAATACAACAAGGCAATTTACCCATCAAAATAATCAACAATCCTTTACAAAGGAAGTTTCTTTGTAAATTTTATTAACGAAACAACTTATTGAATTCTACTATAACCATTTTACACTCAAACCAAAATTTAATAAAGGAACGACTAGAAAATTTCGAATTTAATATTAATAAAACAATTAATTACATTTCAGCATACTTGCAAGCACAAAATATTTTGGATCAAACCGTTCTTAACTGTCAAAATTTAATAACCTTTCTTGATAATTTGGAAAACGCCATAATGTTCGCAAAACTTAACACTCTATTTTAAAATTAAAAAAATGTAATTTCTTACTACCAAATTGCTGGAATCCAAGTAAATTTCAATAATGACAAAACTACATTTGCCGTTCATTTTCCAATTTTCTTACACAAAAAATTCCAAACTTATCGATTATTCCCAATTCCTATTAAAAATTCAATCGTTATCCCGAGTTATCCCTACCTTGTACTTGGCTCAAACCACCAACAGTTTGAGAATGAAGAATGCCCGAAGATTGAAAATTTATATATTTGTCAAAATTCACTTACGCCTCACTCAAATGAATGTATCGTTTCCATGATAAAAGAAGCTAAAGGAAAATTTTGTCATGGTCTACCTATCGATATAATTAGTCCAATAATTCAAGTAATAAACAGCGAATATGTTATTGCCATCCCTGCCGAAGAAGCACTAAAAATGTCAATGATCCAAATTTAATATACTTACCCGAAAATTATTATGAAATCAAAACAAAAGCGTTGACTGGTATATTATTAAAGACTGCTCACGGCTGTCATGTCTGGCACATTTTTGGCTCACCATGCGCTTTCCGGAGATAAAATACAATGTAGAATACATTGTTAGCCATCAGAGCCACCTGTTTTCCAGGACATAAAGCTATAGCCGTGTGAGAAGTCTTTATAAATACGTCAGTCAACGACAAAAGATTTCCAATTTATCAACAGAAATGAAGAAAACCATTTACCTTACCCGAAATCCAAGTCCACGACCTCAACTTTAATTATCTACAAGCGAAACTACTGCAACTACAAATAATTGATTCAGAAAATATTCATAACCTATAAGAAAAGACTACATTTCTGTAAGTTCCCGACATTCAGAAGATTCACACCCTAAGCGTATTATCATTATTTTATTATTAATTACTGCATATATAATATGGAAAATATACCAGAGAAGATTTAAGAAGAAGAAAATACAAGCTAAGTTTGAAATGGTAGAAGGAAAGAAGGAACCGGAAAAACAACCCTCCAGGTTGATATTTTCCTCTAAGGGTGGAGGAGTTATGGCCGTATGAACAATGGTCTTGTTTGTGTAAAAGTGCGGACAAAGTGCTGAGTGCGCGGGCACGTGTAGGCTAAGCTTGCATATTGTAAATCTATAAATTCGAGCTCTGCTCCATGTAACTAGCTCTAAGTCTTGATCTGGAGCAGTAGACGCTGCCCTGTTGTAACTGCCAAATAAATTGGTTTAAAAACGTATTTTTCGAAATCGTTGATTTAACTTTCAAATCAAAGTTTATTTCTTTTGTTTCACAAAATTGTGGCTAAATTTATTTATCTCACCTCCAGAGAACTTCGTAGCTCAGTTTTATTCTTTGTAAAACTCGTCCAACGGTCTATCTTTCTGTAAATGAATCTCTGCACTTCGCGTTGAAAATAAAATTAATAAAAGCTTCAAAAAGTCCGGTTTTCCGTTTTGTCTCTTAAAGCAAAAAATATTTGTGCCTAAACCAACCGAACAACGAATAATGAGTTACCATAGAAGATAATGGCAGCTCTACGATCAGCGAATGGCATTTGAAAGAATATCTCATTGTCCGGGGCGTAAGAGTGGTGAAATTCATAATTATCAAGAGCTCTATAATTTACACCTTATCACAGCTATGAATGTTTAAGAAAATGTATCTTGGACATTAATAATTATTGGTAGCAGTAGTAATTTTATTTCTCATCGATTTCAGAGATAGTATGCGTTTATATCGTATATTATTCATATAAAACACCCGCTGTTTCACATATAAACTATGATTAGTACAATACTCATTTATGTTTTACATCATATTTTACACCTCTAATAATATTATCTTAGAATAATCAGTGCAACTAATAACTGCTAGAATTACACAGACCCCTCATAATTTACACATGGTGGGTGGCGGGTCCGAGCGACTTATTTATCATTTGGGATTAGGTATAATGTAATTTCGCCGAAAAAAGTTTCCCAGAAAATAATTCCAACTCTGATTATGACTGCAATAGTTACATGAACACATATGCCATGTTTCTGGAAAGAAGACGCTACATGCTGAGAAGACACTTTTAATATTATATATACTAAAACATGTTCTATTACGACAGTCTCTCTTGTAACTTTTGCCAATAAACATCTTTTTAAAAACAAATTTGTTACGCTCGCCCACGTAACTGGCGCAGTCGTGCGGATCACTGTTGCCTTTTTCGACCTATCGATAGATATCGACTCGCGATCGGTTCCGAATCTTCGGTTAAAAACAGTGTGAAACCGAAAGGTGTGGACTTGGCTCTTACAAGACGGCTCAACAGACCAGGGGACCCCAGGAACAGCATCGTCCTACAACCCTTTTGGTCACCGCAGGGAGAAGACAGCATCGTTTTTCCTATTGCACCCGTAGGTTGAGAAGAAAAAGAAGATTTCCATGAAGAAAAACATCTTCATCTTAGCATTGTAAGTGAATCCTAAAACAAAATTCATATTAACCCCTTTTTGTATATATTGTTTATATTTCTGTTTCGCCAATCTGGACGAACTTTTAGATTTAGCAAATTTGTTTAACACTCTCCAACTTTCGGAAATTGAAAATATTCCTACTTCTAACCCAGTCAATTCAACAATTTCAAGTACTATGGCAAACCCAGACTATCAAATGATAAGGTACCAAGCCGACAACATTCCTCGATTCGACGGAAACCCTAAACAAATTAACAGATTTATTCGTTGTGTTGAAAACTTTCTCACCAACCATCAAAATGCTACAACCCCTCTCGCACCGATAAATGTTTGTCTGTTTGATACTGTCATAAGTAAGCTAGTTGGAAGAGCAGCTGACTTAATAGCTTCTCGAGTAGAACTTAATTCTTGGGAACTTATTAAAAATGCCCTAATTGTCACTTTTTCTGATCAAAGAACAGAGGACTGTATTATACAAGATATTATATCTTTAAGACCCGATAAAAATGAAAACAATCATAATTTTGGCTTAAAATTACAAGACGCTAGAAGTCTACTGGTCTCTAAAATTAATGCTTCTAACGATACAGCAAACGTAAAACTTTTGAAAATAACTCAGTATGAAGCTCTTATTCTCAAAACTTTTATCAATGGACTCAATTATCATTTACAGCTTATAGTAAGATTAAAAAATCCCGATTCCTTGGAGCAAGCTATGGCTTTCGTCCGAGAAGAAGAAAACTTTTTATATTACAAAAATCGTTCACAAATTCCACAAACTAAAATAGTTCCTAATTTTCAAAATTCACGACCTAACATGAGATTACAACCTTCTACAAGTACCCAATCTTATCCAAGACCACCAACGTACCAACCAACGACTTTTTCTAATTATCCCCGACCTAACGTACAACCTCAATTTCCACCAAAAAATATCCCTTCACCATCTTATAATAACCAATATAGAAATTTTAATTCACCATCCACTATGCAAAGATTTCAAAATCCCAATTTTAGACCTCAGTATCAACCAAATCAATACCAATCAAATCAGTATCAACCGAATCAATTTCAAAGATCCCCTCAAAATTTTCCAAAACCTTTCTCTAAAATTACTCGAATAACTAAAAACGAACCAATGGACACTACAACAGGAAATACAGTTTTACATCAAAATTTTATTTCTGAAGAATGCTATAAGCAGGTTATTGACCCCGTAGAGAGTACCGAAACAACCCTACAAATTGAACCTCAAATTCCTGACGGAAACTACTACGAAAATGACGAATTATCCCAATTTCTATATTACCCCGAACACCCGAATTTTGACGAATATACCAACTTTTCCCAACCCTCAGACAAAACAACTGAAAACGAAAATTTTCAGATAACTCCGAACCAAAACCCTACAACGTAATTTATCTAAATAATACCGACGAAACCACCTTACCTTACGTTTATCTCCCTGAACTAAACGCAAATTTTTTAATAGACACAGGTAGTTCAAGAAGTTTTATTAATCCCGAATTAGCTCATCAATACTTTACAGATTTTATTTTCGAAGAACGTTTTTGTGTAAAAACAGCCCACGCTAGATCCATACATAACGAAGCGATGGAAATTCCAGTTTTTCCCTCATTTCAAATGAATGGAAACCATAAATTTTATTTATTTGATTTTTCAAAAAAATATGCAGGATTATTTGGCACCGATTTCTTAAAACATAAAATTATGTCAAATATCGATTTACGTTGTGACTATCTAGTTACGCCTTATGTAGCTATTCCCTTAAATAACACTGAATATATCGTTTAAAATTTCATAAATGCAAATTTCACGACATTAGAAATAATTATACAGCCCCGAAGCGTACAAAAAATAAAAGTACCCGTAAATAAAATTTCTGGCACTTGTATCTTACCTTACACAAATTTTGGAAAAGCAGAAATGCCTGAAGCAGTTTGCAATATTGTAGATTCATTCGCTACTACCTTTGTTACTAATATTTCGGAAAATCCAATCAAAATTAAATTTCTTAAGCCCTTTGATGTTGTACTAATCAATGAAGCTGAAATAAATTTTTTCGAAAAAATGGAAACTGACCAAGATCTAGACGACCATATTGAACAACTACAAAAACAGAATTTAAAAAATTTACGCTTAAGTCACTGTAATCAAGAAGAATATGACGCAATTCGAAAATTATGTTTCGAATACCGAGATATTTTTTATGTAGAAAATACTCCTTTGACATTCACGAACCAAATAAAACACAAAATTAAATTGACTGACGAATCTCCCATTTTCACAAAAACATATCGATACCCAGAAATTCACAGACAAGAAGTCAAAACGCAAATTAGCAAAATGTTATCTAACGGCATAATCCAACATTCAAATTCCCCGTGGAGTAGCCCCATTTGGGTAGTACCAAAAAAAATGGACGCATCAGGAAAACGAAAATGGAGGATTGTGATTGACTATCGCAAACTTAATGACAAGACAATTGACGACAAATTTCCATTACCAAACATTTCGGACATTCTAGACAAACTTGGAAAAGCCCAATACTTCTCGACACTCGATTTGGCGAACGGCTTTCACCAAATAGAAATGTCACCGGACGACATCCCAAAAACAGCATTTTCTACAGACACCGGTCATTTTGAATTCAAAAGAATGCCATTTGGTCTTAAAAACTCACCCTCTACGTTCCAAAGGGTTATAAATAATGTTCTGCGCGGATTACAAAACGAAACATGTTTAGTGTACCTCGACGACATTATAATTTTCTCGACATCTTTACAAGAACATATAGACAGACTAAAATCAGTTTTCCAACGCCTTAGAGAATCAAACTTTAAAGTCCAACTGGACAAATCGGAATTTTTACATAAAGAAGTAGCTTATTTAGGACACCAAATTACCAAATTTTCCTATACCCCGTACGCAAAAAGAAATTAAGTCATTTTTAGGTTTAGCTGGTTACTACCGTAAGTTTATCAAAGATTTTTCCAAAATTAGTAAACCCTTAACTGAATGCCTCAAGAAAAACCGTAAAGTAGATCACTCTCCGAAATTTATCGAAGCTTTTAATCATTTAAAAGATTTGCTGATAAATGCCCCTATTTTAAAATATCCAGAATTTGACAAACCCTTCGTTCTAACAACAGATGCCTCTAGTGTAGCATTAGGAGCAGTCCTGTCACAAGGAACTCCGCCTAACGATTCGCCAATCGCATACGCATCACGCACCCTCAACAATACGGAACAAAAATATTCGACTATTGAGCGTGAATTACTCGGAATTTTATGGTCATGCAAGTATTTTAGGCCTTATCTATACGGTAGAAAATTCTTTATATACACAGATCATCGCCCTCTCGTTTGGCTCTTTAATCTGAAAGAACCTAACTCCAAATTAGTCAGATGGCGCCTCAAACTTGAAGAGTTCGATTACCAAATTATATATAAAAAAGGAAAACAAAATTCCAATGCAGATGCCCTTTCTAGAATTCAGTTAAATGCAATAGAAACCCAATCTACCTTTAATAATGCCGGAGACATAGACTTTGACATAGATGAATTTTTGCGCCAAGAATCAAAATTTTTACCTAATCCTTCCCCAACTTCAGACTTAACTACTGACTTAGACGAATCTTTAAAACAGAACGATATTAACAAGCAAGAAATTAACGAAATAATGAATGATTTACAAAAATTTACCTTACCTGAAAACCCCAAACAAAAAATAAGAATTTTGCAAAATATACAAATACGACCACCGACTACTGATGCCACTGCGCATAGTATCAATGCCCCCGAAACTACGACCAATATCCCAATATTAGACGAAATTATTAACAATCGACCAAACCAGATGATTATCAAAAAATCACCCTACGAGTTATACTCAAAAATTGAACAAGAAAATTTTGACGACCACCATATCATTTATGCAACCTTACCTACCAATATTAATGAGATAACAAAATTTTTAAGAGAATACATAAGTAACAAAACCATGTATATTTACTTTCATTCTAAAGAATTACGGCCTTACTTCCAAGAATCACTTAATACACATTTTCAAAATTGCAAACTTATTAATAATGTTAAACCGGAAGAGAGACAGATGCTTATAAAATACAAACACGAAGGCAAGACAAATCATCGTGGAATCGACGAAACTTATAAATTTTTAAAACAAAATTACTATTGGAAATCTCAAAAATCCGATATTTCTAAGTACATAAATCAATGCGAAATATGTCAACGGTCAAAATACAATAGAAGACCTCCTAATGAACCCCTAGTTTTGACTCAAACCCCTTCTAGGCCTTTCGAAATATTACATATTGACACATTTATTACAGGAAAATATAAATTTCTAACTTTAATAGACAAATTTTCGAAATTTGCTCAAGCTTTACCATACTTTGGAACAGCAATATCGGCCTGCCAACAACTAGTTCATTTCTTTTCATTCCACGGAATTCCAAAGCTAATTGTTTGTGATAACGGCTCAGAATTTAAAAACGACGTTTTAGATGACTTATTGAAAATTCATAATATAAAAGTACATTTCACCACCCCCCGTCATCATGAGTCAAACTCCCCAATAGAAAGACTACATTCAACCCTAATTGAGCACCTTCGAATTCTTAGAGAAAAGGACAAAACATCTGATATACCGACCTTAATGACATACGCAATAATAGCTTACAATAGCACAATTCATTCTCATACTAATCACACACCTTTTGAAATAATCTCAGGTCATACAGACTCTCGCGATCCGATGTCACTTATACCCGCTCAAGTTTTCACGGAATATGTTAACAATCATCAGAATAACACGAAAGCGCTTTATGATAAAATTCATTCCGACTGTGTTGACAAAAAGGAAAATATAATTAACAAGCGAAACAGTAGTAAGACAGCCGCTGAAATTACAGTAGGCACTCAGGTTTTTAAACAAGTGGATCCGAGGTCAGCGAAATTAAAATCCAAATTTACAGGCCCCTATTTGGTTACAAAAATTCTCGAAAACGGAAAAATTGAAATACAAAACCCAAAAACAAACAAGACAGAGATTACACACAAAAACGAGACTAAAATAAAACACGTTGTTACAGATGGACCTGGACCATCGACGCAACCGACACAAACTTCCATAACCTCAACTCCTATCCCGGACTCTTCCCATACAAGTTAGGAACGACACAAATTGTATCTAATCACTGGCCACTTGTTCAAGTATACGACTTAGCCCCAGTAGTTTCAAGATATTTAGAAATAAAAAATCAAGTGTATAAACTTAATAATGACATTAAAAGTAAAATTGGACACTATGGTGACGAATACAATAATTCATTTTCATATTTGTTTGCATTAGAAAAGCAGATCGATTTACAAATAAATCAAATAAATCCTATTCAAAATGTAACTAGACAGAAAAGAGGCTTACTTAATCCTTTGGGATCTCTCATTAAATGTATTACAGGAAATTTAGATCAAGAAGATAGCCAAAAATATGACATGCAGATAAAAAACTTACAAGAAAATCAAAACAAATTAAAGGGTGTTGCCTTCAGTCAAATTACGTTATTAAAATCTACCATTAAGAAATTTGAGGAAACAGTGACAAACATAACTCACAACCAAAAACAAATAGAATTTAAAATTAATCAAATACGAGAAGCTCTCTAGAAATTCGCTCAAGCCCAACTAGATGACTTCAATTATTTTCAAATTCATATTTTGATTCATCAACTTACTAATATATACCAAAATATCTACAATATATTTGATAGAATGGAAGTAGCAGTTTCTTTTGCAAAATTGAATACTTTACATAACTCAATCATAAATCCTATAGACTTGTTATTAGAAATAAAAGAATCTGAAAAATATTTAAAGTTAGGCAAAGTACCTCTTTCACCAACTATTGATAATATTTTGAATTTCGAAAAACTTATTGAAATTAAAAGCTACTCAAAAGAGTTCAGTATCACATTTATTTTAGAAATACCCTTGGTTGAATCAGAGTTATACCAATATTACAAAATCCTACCATTACCAATCCCAAAAAATAATGAACCCGATTTTTACTTTTGCCTACCTTATAAACCATTCCTTGCACTTAACAATGAAAAGTATGTTTCCATGGACAAAATCTGCAAGAAAATTGAAGAAACCAAGTACATTTGTAAAGAAGTTAGTCCTACGCATGTTGATGATGACGCTCCTTGCGAGGTGCAATTAATATCATTCAAAAATTTAACGAACTGTTCTCCCTTCAAGACTACTATCCAAAAAGTTGAGATAGCCAAAGTTGTCAAAAATAAATGGCTAATAACTGTTCCGTCAAAGCGAATAGCTGTTAGTTCCTGTAAAAACTCAGTACCAAATAATACACCACTACAAGGAAGTTACTTAGTTGAACTGTTTTCCGATTGCACTTTAAAATTAAATTCGATAATATTACAAAGCTATAAAACTAGCAAACTACCCTTTATAAAAGTATCTTTACCCTCTATAAACTTTTCGAGTAAAAACCTCACTAGCATCCCGAAGAAGCTAGGTCTGCCAGAACTCAGCCTCAACAAAATCAACTTAGAAGAAACAAGAAGTATTCAAGACACCCTTGAAGAACAGAAGAAGATTTTAGAAGACATGTCGTCACCACTTGAAACAAAGAAAATTAACATTTTTACAATTTTTATTTTCATTATAATATTAATTGTTTTATTACTACTCTTGCTCAAATTAATTAAAAAACATTTTCAAAAATTTTCTATTAACCCAAAACAAAAGGAAACCCGAGAAGAAATCATCATTTAACTTTTGGGAACCACATCCTAAAGAATATGCTTCCCAGTAGGGCCGGAGGAGTTACATGAACACATATGCCATGTTTCTGGAAAGAAGACGCTACATGCTGAGAAGACACTTTTAATATTATATATACTAAAACATGTTCTATTACGACAGTCTCTCTTGTAACTTTTGCCAATAAACATCTTTTTAAAAACAAATTTGTTACGCTCGCCCACGTAACTCAATTAATCATTGATTTGGCTTCTCAGAGGTGTAGCAGCCTGAAATAAATATTGCTTGTATATGTCAGCAAATTAGAAAAATAATTCTTCCTGTTTCCAGAAAGTTCAATTTTTAGCGTTACTAGAGAACGAAAAAATATGGCTTATTATTTGTTTTGCATAGAATTTAAAATATGAAATAATTGAACCCTACAAAAGCATTGTATTTAGGAATACAAAAAAGGCCTAGGAATGTAGCTTGCAGGATTTTATAAGGAATTTAAAGAAAGTTTAACGCCTGTCATAAATTCTCATTGCGATTCCCGTTGAAATAAATCTCAGCTAAGCAAAGACTAACCTTACGTTTTTGTCACAGCTGAGTTTTCAGTTACTTGTAATTCGCTTAATACCGGAGATATCACGAAACTCTCAGTACATCTACAGGTATTTTTTTGTGCTGGCGTAGTCGAATTTTCTTATATCTTTCACATGTTTTAATTGTAAAGAGGAAACAAAAATGAAGTAGTAAAATCACTTGAAAAGGTAATGATATAACGATTTTAAAAATTTATTTTAGGAAAAGAGGACAGAGATACGTGGTCGTTTTTTTCTAGCGAGAATCTGTGAAACGAATGCCTATTAGTACGGGCAAGTTTATTGGAAAAAGTTTAATTAAAACCAGGAACTTGCTTCTATAACATACTTTGAATCTTACTAAGTCTTAAAAAATCAAATTTGCCTTTTATCTTTTTCTTGTTTGGTAAAAAATGCATTGCGTTGCTTGCATTGTTCTGCGATGCAAAAAAATTCCATTCATTTTAATTTTACACAGCGCGGTATCATTTTTCTCACTCACTGGAGGCAACTGAATACCCAACACTTACTATTATTGCACATTGCTTAATTATATTAAATATAAATTAAGTATCTTCATCTGTTCCGAAGAAGTAAAAAAATATTAATGTATGTTTTGAGAGCATAAACACGATATATCTTCGAAAGGAAGCCTTTTCGAATCTAAGTAGGTATATTAATGAACTACCTAGGTACATTATATTAGTCTTATTTTTATGAGAAGAACAAGCTCCTGTCACTTAGTTTGGAATCACCATGTAAAATTAGCATCCGAAGAATATTAAAAAGCTATTAGGCAAAACATTCTGTTTAATGAGAAAGTGTGCTCTCAAATAAAGGATCATTTGAGTACGTGTATAATCCAAAGGCTTTTTTCCATTTGACCCACTTTTGCTTTCAAATTGGCTGGTCGGTTCAGAATAAATCTGAAATTTCCATGATAATATGTCCAAAACATGAATACGTAAACAACACATGTCAGAATATTGATGTTTCTCTCGCATTATCCATGCATAATATATTCGAGGAAGTTAAAGTTATCTGAAGTTATACACGGATCGGAAAATAGATATTTTAAGCCGATTTAGTAATAAGATAAAAATTTTCTGGCTTACAGCTTACAGTTATTCAACATCCTTAAAATTAGGAATAGAAATTTCTCAGTTTAGCTTCTAGAATGTGAAGGGACTAATAGAATGATGAAGCGTAGTTTCCGAAAATTCAATAATATACAATACAGTGTGTTCCATTAAAAAACATAAGTTTGGATTGTATCTTTTTTCGGAACACCCTGTATCAATTTCAACAAGACAATCGAAACGTCCACGAAAATTCCTAAAACTTTTATCTCTAAATTTTTTTCTTAAATAAATAAATAAAGAAGTTGCGGTGGCGGGGAGGGGTAAAATGTTAGCTGTATCATTCTATACATGATATTATGGGATATGGCTGAAGTTGATCTCTCAAAATTTGACAAACCATAACATATGATCACTGTTCAGTGTGCGATTTTTCTAGTACTTATTGTAGGATTTGCATCGACTTCATTTAGAACTGCTTCCTCCATCGAACAGTCGGCAATATCTGGTCTTCCCATGACATCTCTGGTCCTTTTGGAATTTCCTCTTTCAGTAAGTCCGAGGGGGATATTAATAAAAGCTCGGGAATGAGGCACCTGACTCTGCGGAAATCTTTGCTGATACATGCGATTTGCCAAAAGAGCGTCTCATTGAGCCATAATATAGATACTTATATGAAGCGCATACCTATATGTCATTTCCTGATTAGCGTATTGAACCATTTTGACAAAAAAGATACAAAAAATGACCGACAACACCACCAAAACCAAAACACCACAACTACGAGTCGCACAAAATGTATTTGACAAGTGTCAATTTAAAACAAGCGACAATCGATTTTCAAGGCTACCTAGAAAGAAAAGAAAGAACAATAAGGCTTGCCATAATGAGTTGACCGATGACTTGATTTATCCACACTAGGTAGGTACCTCATGACTCCACACTTGGGTGAAGAGTGTACAGTACCACAACTCTTTTGATAAATTAGGAATTTAAAATGATCCAGCTGGGACAATAATTGTGATATTTGAGGGCTTAGACATAGTGATTCAGTTATGATGGAGATATACTAAAAAGTAAAATGCGAAAGAATTTTTTTCTCGAAGTTTAAAATGTAGGTTAAATGAACCTTAGTACCCGAGTAACTTGACGCTTCTGCTTCAATGAAAACCGTCAAGGTTGGCACTGGAGAGCTAAGTTACCACATTTCAAACATTTTGGTTGTCTCGGATTGGTCGCTTCTCGGTCCTGTTGTATATCTGGGAAAAGGTACAAAAAAGTAAATTTACGATATGTTGTGCAACAATAATTTTACAATATGCGCACCAGCGTTGACGCGCCAGCTTATCAGCTGACCAGGAAAGCGCCGTTAGGTATGGGTGTTAATGCACTTTTTTATTATTTTTTTGTTGACTAGAATTTTTTAAATTTCAGATTCGTATTAAGCTATTTTTTCCACCTGTGGTTAATTTTTTTTACATCATGACTCAATCACCCTGTATACACCACATAATAGTAGTGTTTCGACAATATATTATAATAATAAATTTTAAATTGAGATACTATAAGTTGTTCACATAACTATATATTTGAAATACAGTAGTCTAAATTGTCCTAGCTGCTGGGCAATTGTGTTATTGTATTATAATAATAGTGGCGGAAATTTCTTTTTGCGGCGCAAACAGATGCATTTAATTTTTAATAGGGTTGTTTGTCATATAATTCTGAATGAACCTGATTAAAAGAAAATTTTTTAAGTTGCCAGGAAACATTAAAAAACGAAACTTGTTACCTCACAATAACTTTGTTTTCTGCGTTTTCGGAGAATAGATATTAATCCTTTCTCAAAAAAAAAGTCAAGTCAAAGTTTCATGACAGCAGAATAATAACTTAGCCACTTATCTGATATTGTACCCTAGGTTCGTTCTATCCAATAATTATACTAACTTCTCTTTGAATAAATGGTAATAGTATTTTATTGAATTCCACTAGATATTCAGCAACATAGTTGTCCAATCGAGGCAAAAATTCTCATTTTTCGTGAAATCAGTATCTACAATGCAGGCAAGAAGCACGTTTATGTTTGTGGCATTTGAAAGTACTAGGCGAAAATGTTATATTTCGAACGTTAGAGTTAACAGGTGTTTTACGGCACGTTTTGTCAATTTTGTCGCAAACGGTTGATTTTATACGCCATCTCAAAAAACACTGCAGTAGCAAATTTCAGTTCAGCCCCTGAATTATTTTGGGAGATATCGCCATAATTTAGTTTCACAAATAGAACTAGAACGCCCTGTATCTCAGAAACGAAGAACTTTAGGACCTATGTTTATATGAGCAACCCACCTTATAATGATCTTTTCTACAAAATGTCAAAGTCCTGATCAAAAAACCTGGGACACCCTGTATAATTACCAGTTGTTGAAAGAGGCTAGTACCAGTGACTATACAGGGTGATTCAGTTCCGGTGCTCAACAGGGGGATCTCGGAAACCGTAACAGATACGAAGTCGGTCAAATAGAGGCAAACTTGCGCCTTTGGGCGCCCAACAATATGCCGTTGAGAAAGTGAAAATATTTTCATGGGTTGCTTAGATATTTAAGAAAAACCGGATTTTTGAAAATTAGATTTTATTTTTTTCTGGGGCTATTTGCGATAATATTGAAAAATAAATTATACTTTTTCATTGCAACTTTTTATGGACTACGTCATGATATTTTTAGATTTTAGGGGCGACGTTTCCTTTTTGAGATAGAGGGATCATCTTCATTTTTTTAAATACGGACCTGGATTTTTTATTCCATATTTCGAAATAAATCTTTGTCCTGAGCACAACGATGTATCACACATACATATTTTTTCTCGTTTTAGCTGCCAAAATGCACATTTACTACGAAAAAAATTAATACGGTCCTGGACTATGCATTTTTCTCTTTTTTTTTCAAAGCTATTCCAATTATTATAACAGGTGATCATTTTTTTATGCCTACTGGATTAATTAAACTCTATGTTTGTCATATTTTGAAATTCTTTTTTATAGGTATTTTAGGTAAAATGCATTATTGTTAATAATTATTGTTGTCATTTTCCTAAAGTATAAAAAAGAATTTCAAAATACGAAAAATATGGAGTATAATTAATCCAGTAGGTATTAAAATAATGATCAACTGTTATAATTGGAATAGCTTTGAAAAAAAGAGAGAAAAAATGCATAGTCCAGGACCGTATTAATTTTTTTCTTAGTAAATGTGCATTTTAGCAGCTAAAACTGGAAAAAATATGTATGTGTCATACATCGTTGTACTCAGGACAACGATTTATTTCGAAATATGGAATAAAAAATCCAGGTCCGTATTTAAAAAAATGAAGATGATCCCTCTATCTCAAAAACGAAACGTCGCCCCGAAAATATAAAAATACCATGACGTAGTCCATAAAAAGTTGCAATGAAAAAGTATAATTTATTTTTCAATATTATCGTAAATAGCGCCAGAAAAAAATAAAATCTAATTTACAAAAATCCGGTTTTTCTTAAATATCTCAGCAACCCATGAAAATATTTTAACTTTCTCAACGGCATATTGTTAGGCGCCCAAAGACGCAAGTTTGCCTCCATTTGACCGACTTCGTATCTGTTACGGTTTCCGAGATCCCCATGTTGAGCACCCGAACTGAATCACCCTGTATATATAGTCACTGCTAGAACACATAATTAGATCGCACACAGGGTATGCAATATCAGACAGGTGGCTAGGTTATTGTTATTTAATATTCTGTCACTTCATTTTGGATTGGCATGAACTTTGAGAAAAAAGGATGATTTATTCTTCGAAAGCTCAGAAGACAAAGTTATTGAAGTTATTTTTTAAGTTAACGTTCAAAATTTCGTTCTTTTAAAATTAGGCATTTATAAATTTTCTAACTTGAAAAAGTTGTCTTTTAATCAGTTTAGTTCAGTTTTAAGTGGCGAAAGATCCAATTAAAACTTAAATGGAGAGTAAAATTGACTTTATTAATACGATCAAAAAACTCGGCTTTGCCTGGAAGGAATTGTGTAGAGAATTTTTTTGGTATATCCAAAAATGAAATAAAATGTTGTATTACACAGGGCCGGATAATTATTTCCAACTTAAGTAACGTCGAACCCTCGTAACTACGCCACTGGCAGACACAGAAGACTGGTATACTACCATAATTTGGCACTCCATTTGAGCCTAGAGACTAACAAGTTTGGCTTCGAGTTATCCATTTAAAGAAAAGTTATTAAAAATTTTCGGTATTTTTCTTGAAATTTTAACATCCTGTATCTTAAAGAAAGCCCTTAACAACTATCTTCATATATGAACTTTTTTTGTCCAAATAGACCCAGTAGTCTTACGTTGAAATTTTGTCATTTACTTTATTAACGTCCTGTAAAGAAATGTACAGTGTCCACGCTAATTCGGTCACTATCCCTATAACTTTTTGATCATGATAAAAAAGTTTTAGATAAAAGTTGTACGGAATTGTATGCCGTTTCTGGTATAGTAAGAAATTTTATACAGGCTGTTTCGCAAAAGCCTGGCAAACCAAACTTATATTTTTTAAGACCCAACACACGGAACATTTTTGCATTTTTGAAATCTGCTTGTCAAAGCAATCAAAATGATATTAATCTTTATATAATCATCTTTTTTTAGTTTTTGAAATATTCCGTTTGCAAATTTTAAACTAAATATATTTAAGTTGAATTTGTGGATCTCGTGATAAAGAGAGACGATCAATGCAATAACAAAAGATAGTTGTTTTAACCAAGAGAATATAATAACATAATAAAATTTCAAAATATTTTTATATTTTTCCAGACTTTACTGATATCCGATTTTCTCGAAACAAAATAAGACTTTCAAGAAAAATTTTAAAAGTTTCTAAATATTTTGTCATTTTGTTATTTTATTCTCTTGGTAAAAACAAATATTTTTTGTTATCATTGCATTGTTCGTCTAGCTTTATCACTAAATCCACTAATTCAAGTTTAATAAATTTAGTGTAATATTTGAATACGGAATATTTCACAAACGGAAAAAGCTGATAATGCAAAGTTTTATATCATATTGGTTGCCATCATGAGCAGATATCAAATTACAAAAATATACAGGGTGATTCAGTAATGATGCAAAAAATTGTATACATGAAAAAAAATCGTAAATCGTACAAATTTTGAAGTCGACAAAAAAAAATTTTCCGAAGTGCATTAAAACCCCTTCTTAACGGCGCTTTCCTAGTCAGCTGGTAAGCTCGCGGGTCAGTACTGGTGCGCAGTTGCCAATTGCACAATATATATCGTAAATTTAGTTGTTTTTTATGTGTTCACAGAAATTTCAGAGAACGCAGAAATACTGCTAAAATCCTAAAAGGTCGATTTTTTGTGGTTTTTAAATTTACATTGAAACATTTTTCTATTGTGGCGATAAAAACATCATGGTCTAAGTTAATTTATTACTATTTTCACTAGCTTTTTGATTTTCCAATGTAAATCATTTTCTTCTTTTGTAAAAATATCATTATAATGTCCAAAAATCAATTAAAACTGCTCATAAAATGCCACCAGTAACTTGACTATACAGATTAAAGACGCAAGTTTATTCGGTTGGTGAGCGTCAGAAATTAGCTTCCCCTAGCCCTTATAAGAAATCGGTCATGATACAGTAATAAGCCCAACAGCGTATATTTATATTATAGACCGTGAGATAGGGTACTGCTGAGTGGATTCATTTTGGCATTTTGAGGGCTGAATGTGGCTAGTTAGCTGATGAAAATAAGGGTGGTTTTAATGCCTTTCATTTCCATTTACATTTTAGTTTTTTCATGATTTTAAATTGTCTGGCATTTGAATAAAAGATTGATGTTGATAAATAATTCACCAATAAAAAATACCAGATGGTTCTCAATGGCCGAAAAGGTGAGGGATGGAGGTTAACTTGCAAGACAAAAGTACAATTTTCCACGTTTTCTTTTTGCCTGGCAGTCGAGGTTTTGTTGTGAAAATAACGCTGAAAAACGGCTAGATGGTAATTACAGTTCCAAATCGAGCTTCCCGCGGAAAATTATGCGGGAATTTCTGAAAGTTTTCAGGTATTTCTATTAAATTTGTCTGGAAACGCGGTAAATTCATACATACATTAATTTATGACTAATTTTAATTTTCCAGATGGATTGAAAATTGGAAAAACGGCACCAGACGAAGGAAAATTGACAGAAAAAACTTTTCCACGATTTTTTTTTCGTCTGGCATTTCGTTTTTCTATTTAAAATACGTATACATACACACTTAAAAATATCCGGAAAAGTTAAGCTGTTCGAAAAAAAGTTTTTAAAAAATAAGGAAATATTTATATTGAAATCATACATACGTATATATCAATCAATCTAAAAATGGGTTTTTTTGTTTGGCATTTTGTATTTCTATTGTTAATAAGTGTAAAATTAAAAATGCCAGACAAGTTAAGTCGTTCGAAAATTGATAAATAAATAATTATTTTACAAAAAATGCTGCTGTTTTATTAAGATAAGAAGTAATGTCAAGCGAAAATCGTTTTAATGGTTATGATCTAAAAAAATTATAAATTTGTTTCGTGAAGTAGGTAGGTAGGTACGATCAAGCTTGCCTTTTCAGGAATACCAAGCTTTATAAATTTAATAAAATATATAATAAATAAAAAAGGAAATAACACAATTTAAAATTCAAATATGACAATCTGACAATGACATTACTTCTTAAATCGAATTTTATAATATTCCCGGCGTAAACCTTTTTGGAAACACGACTACTGCTCGACCATTAGCGGATTTCTCGGTCAACCGCTGGCAACAGTGGCAACACTGCGTATAAAGCTAAACTCTCAAAAACAGGTAACAAGGTCTTGTGTTGGAACAGTGTTTCCGCTTAAGTTATTTATTATTCCCCAGACAACTAACATAAAATACATAGCCTTGACAGTTACTTGAATCATGGAAAAGAATAAAGAAAAAGAACTTGCCTCATTTGTAAAGAGGAGGAAACTGCAAAGAAGCCTATATTAGAAAAAAATGAATGGGAAAAAAGGAATTTTCAGTATAATTGTCTCAAAACATTTTTAAAATATTTTGTGTCATACATCATGGTATTTGAAATGAAAAGTTCTTTCAAAATCTGAAAAAAAAATCCAGGTCCGTATTTAAAAAAATTAAGTTGAAGATGGTTTCTCAAAAACGAAACGTTGTAGAACAAATCTAAAAAAGCCATCTTAAAGCCCGTTAAAAAGTGCCATTAGAAAGTGTTCTTTTTTTTCTATCTGTGAAAACAACTTGAGAAAAAAACAAAATCGAAAACGCAAAATTTTACTTTTTTCAAAATAACTCAAAAACGAAAAAAATATTAGAAATATTTTTGTGCCATTTTATTGACCTCAAAATTGCACAACTTTTTCCACATTTAACCGTTGCTTTATCTCTCACCGTTTGCAATGTCCCCATGCTGTTCATTATTATCCGGGACACAGTGTATACTTATTAGGTATGACTCCAACATAAATATTTTCTTATTAAAAAAAAAAATTCGAACAGCTCAACTTGTCTGACATGTTTTAGGTGTGTATGTAGGTACACGTATTTTAAGTAGAAATACGAAATGCCAGACGAAAAAAACTCGTGGAAAATTTAATTTTTTGTAACTTTTTTTTATTTATTAGTAAATTTTCGAACAGCTCAACTTGTCGCAATTTCCTCATAATTTTCCGCGGAAAGTTCGATTTCGAACTGTAATTACCATCTGGTAAGTTCTCAGCGTCATTTTCACAACAAAACCTTTTATTCTCTCGATTGCCAGACAAAAAAAAAACGTGGAAAATTGTACTTTTCTCTTGCAAGTTATCCCCCATCCCCCACCTTTTCGGCCATTGAAAACCGTCTGGTACTTTTATTGCCGAATTATTTATCAATGTCGATCTTTTATTCAAATGTCGGACAATTTAAGATCATGAAAAAACCGAAATGTTTCATGTAATTGAAAACGGATTTTCCGAATTTTCGAGAGGGGGACAGGCGTTAAAACCACCCTTATTTTCATCATCTAATTAGCCACATTCTACCTGCGCTGTCGCCTGTCATACACGGTATGTGGGAGCATGAGCATGATGAGTATGGAATCTGCCGGTAGCAGCGGTTCTACACCTTTGATTCGGCACAGGTGATTCGCCGCCGGCGGGCCTTGCGGTCGTTCGCTCGAACAGCTGATGGCAGAAGGTGGATTTCTGCACGGTGCGCACAAGCGGCAACATAGCATACCTAAACGCGGAGTTAGTCGGGTACTAAGGTTGATTTGCCCTATGTTTTAGACATCGGCAAACAATTTTTGTTTCTCATTTTCCTTTTTAGTAGGCCTCACCCACTGTGTGGTTAAAATTTGTTAGATCATGACTAAATGACCCTGTATAGGTCTGGTAAGGTGTTCCATTTTAAAAAGCAAGCAAGTTTGGTTTTCCATGCATTTGCGAAATATCCTGTGGAAAATTTCTTACTATCCCAGAAACTGTATACAATTCCCTACCATTTTTAACTAAAACTTTTTTACTATCATAAAAATTAAAAAATTAGGTATAGTAAAACACACCAGAGAACGCTAGAGAAGCAGACGCAAAAAAACGCGTGAATAGGCTATAAAATTGCTGCCGCCACAGGCGTCGGTAGGTAATAACGGCGGTGAAAATTTTGATAGTCAGTTGAGGAGTCTGATAAAATAAGTAATTTGAAAGCGTTAATAGTTGCCTCCTCATCGCAAACCCTTATTACGTTTGCGATAATTGCCCTGGCTTGGCTATGTATGGTCTTTCCGCGGACACTGGTCTTTATCCAACCACTACTAACACCGCAAAACTCAAATTGTCTCCCTTCGCGCACGGCTATGAGGCGAAGACTACTGTATGTGACGTGCATAGATATTTACGATCGCCAGTCGCTCTAAGAAATATTCAGCTTGGGATACTGATAGCAGGGCGAATCTTTACTGGGCTTGCTAGGCGTTGCCAGATCGCAAAAAACCTGTACAATTCTGGTGCACTAGCGTAATGGCTTTGGTTTATTATATTTCCTAAGGAGAATTATATTTCGAAGTTTGGCAACATTCGAAATTTTTTACTCGTATTCTTGAG
The DNA here is from genome assembly GCA_963920635.1 of Pseudeuparius sepicola. Classification (NCBI taxonomy): domain Eukaryota; kingdom Metazoa; phylum Arthropoda; class Insecta; order Coleoptera; family Anthribidae; genus Pseudeuparius; species Pseudeuparius sepicola. The sequence goes on from OY987299.1 coordinate 91,385,515, forward strand.
GCTCGTATTCTCTCGTAAGGAGGACTATATACAGGGTATCCCAACGAAAACTTTACCCCCCCAAAAATTCGAAAACCGAACAATATTTGAAAATTCGCCGAGACCCGTCGATTTTTGTTTTTGGGGGGAGCTTTTTTGACAGTCAAGCCAACCCGATATGTTCATCCCCCTAATATTTAGCAACCCCAACTTTAAAATTTCAAATGGAACTACCCCCCTTGTGGCGCATCATTTTAAAGCCCTTTTTTATTGCGAATGCAGTGATGTATCGTTTTTAGAATTCTGTTTAGATTTGACAGAATTATTGGCCAAAAACGGAAAGTTGACACTGTTCGCGTAGTAATTTCTACACAAATGCCCGACACTATTAAGTTTTTTATCTACTACACCCGACCAAATTACATAGTTTTTATTGACGTCTCGATCAGTTTAGAAAAAAGTCACAAATGAAAAAGCAGAAGCAAAACAAAAAAAAGTTCGTACCAATTCAAACTTATATCTTTTTAAAATATATGTAACAAAAAGTCACTGTCAAAAAAAGTTCCCGTTTTTTTTGCTTCTAACCACGAAATCGTTACTTTCAGCCTGCTATTGAAAGTGGAAACGTATTTTCGAAATGGTTTGTCTATTCTATGGCAATTTGTTATCGAAATCATGATTGCGCTAAAGCTACAGCACGAATTGCAACAATTTCTAACCTTTCCATGATAGAATAAACCATTTCAAAAACTCGTTTACACTTTCAATAGCAGGCTGAAACTAACGATTTCGTAGTTACAAGCAAAAAACGGGGACCTTTTTGTGACAGTGACTTTTTGTTACATATTTTAAAAAGATATAAGTAAAGGGCGGAATATATGCATTTGATTTCAATCGAAATATGCGCATATATATGCATCATTTTTATCTAAAATATGCAATAATATGCATTTATTTCGCCAAATATGCAATAATATGCATTTATTCTACATGTACAAATACCTTAAAAAAAAACACCAAAACTGATTTTAGAGAAAAGGTTTATTTTAAGAAAAATGAAAGGAAAACAAATACATAAAACACCTCGTAAAATACCTATATTAAAGCAGGATTTTAAAAACATTTTAATTTGAAATTGTATAGTAGGAATTCATGACTAAATACTTTTCAAAGTTTTCCAATAAAAATCTTTGCCTTCTGTCGGTAAAAATATGTTTATATATAGAAAAGCTTCTCTCAACATCTGCCGATGTAATAGGACAATATTTTAATTTGGGTAGTAAGGTATAAGGTCAAGGTGCAACTTCGTTGGATGATTTACCATCAAAAATACCCTTTACTGCCATTAAAGATTTGAACCCTTCATTCTTTTCTACTTTCTAATACCTACATCACCGGGAACCTTTCTACATTTACCGGAAAATGTTTGAACAAAATCAATCGATTCGCTTAAATCTAAATTTCTACATTCTAATGAAAGAATTATTTTTATCTGGTATAAAACTAAAAGTAACTTCAATAAAAACAAGTTGGTTAGCTACATCCGCATTTTTCAGAATTTCTAACTTTGCACTACACACTGCGAGTTCTCTCCGGCTCTCATAATCTTGGTTATATCTTATATCCATAAATAAGTATAGGAAAAACATACAAATATGCAGAAAAATATAGTTACTCCAGAAATATGCAATGTTTTGCGAAATTGAATAAAATATGTGAAAAATGCATATATATTATGCAATTTGCATATATTCCGCCCTTTAGATATAAGGTTTGAATTCGCTTTTTCATTTGTGACTTTTTTGTAAACTGATCGACACGTCAATAAAAACTAGGTAATTTGGTCGTGTGTAGTAGATAAAAAACTTAATAGTGGCGGGCATTTGTGTAGAAATTACTACGCGTACAGTGGATTGTCAACTTTCCGTTTTTAGCCAATTATTCTGTCAAATCTCAACAGAATTCTAAAAACGATACATCACTGTATTCGCAATAAAAAGGGCTTTAAAATGATGTGTCACAAGGGGTAGTTCCATTGCGAATTTTCAAATATTGTTCGGTTTTCGAATTTTTGGGGGGTCAAGTTTTCGTTGGGATACCCTGTATAATGGGAGATTTAGCGTATGCTTTCTCACCTAAAGGCTTCATCTCAGGCTTCACAGAACTTAACCTAGATTCAAAATTATAAAGAAATAACAAGACAGAAAAAAACCTGTATTATTCGGAATTCGGAATGATCCCGATTAAGGTGTACTTGTATTATGACATGCTAAATATGAAGTAGAAAGGTTATTGATGAAAACTTGATTTATAATTTTATGTAACAAAAAATTAGCGTGACTAAAATAAAGTTACTTTCCCATATTCGAGCACGCTAGAGGGATTTGCTTAACTACATCTCAGTTTTAGGTATTTTTGTCCTCCCCCCCCCATTTATGTTAGATAACAGCGTATTGGTTTAAGAGTCGTCGCCCTGTACAAAATAAAATATACCAGGTGGTCCAAAAATTTTTTTGTATTACCTATCTTAACAATTACAGTGATAGGAAGAAAGTGTGCAACTGATTTTTGAGTATTATCTATTCAAAGTAAATACCGTGGAAGTTCTGCATATCCATGAACTAAACGTGAATATTCAAAACCAGAAAAAGTAGGTACATCCATTTACGAGAGGTGGTCAAAAACTTAAAATGCCCTCAACAGGAAAGTACTCTTCTTTTTAAAATATTCTATTGAGATTTTTTTTAAACGTCCTATGAGTTTATCATTTGAATTATCTGTTCTTATATTAAGCAGAACGCTTTTACATTTTTTAGATGCCGGCGGTGTGACGTCATCGCTTGTCTATAATATTAATAATTGCTTGTGCAGGCAGAGAGGGTCCCATATTACAGCTACACACCGGAGTCTGTTCTTGAGAACAGCAACTACAAGATGTACTGGGATCGTACAGTTCTGACAGATCAACGAGTTGCCCATAAAAGACCGGACCTTATAATAGTTGATAAAATTTCTAGGAAGACAACTCTGATTGATGTGGCCATCCCGAACAACAACAACCTGCGTGTGAAGCAAGTCGAAAAGATCGCGAAGTACAGAGACTTAGAAGAACGAATTAGAAGGCAATGGGAAATGGAAAACGTCAAGACGATTCCAATTATCGTGTCAACAACTGGTGTCATACCAAAAAGTTTGCTGAGAAACATAAAAGAGCTGGGTCTAACTGATAGTCTTTACAGGTCCATGCAGAAAGCGGTACTACTTGCGACAGCCCGAACCGTCAGGAAATTCATGGGGAATGCAGGAACGTCCAACAACATCAATGTCATCTAAGGCCCGATAACATGGCAAGGGTCTCGTCCGAGCCAGATCCTTATGGTATCCGGGATACCCGGGATCTGAGTGAATGTTCCGCGTAGAGGGAGTGCGAATGCCTTTTGGCTAAGTCGATAATAATAATAATAATAATAATAATTATAATAATTATAATTTAATAATCGACGTATGATGAGAGGGACTCACGAAAGCATAAAGCTACCTACGTCAGCAAAAACTTGAGTGCTGGTGAAGTTTTCAGGCCACCAGTCAGAATGCAGCTTATTTGTCTTCTGCAGTTTTACATGGAGGTAGTGAGCCAAAAATCTATTAGTGTATCTGATAGGTTATATTCCGCACTCAGCAATCTTGCTGTACCAAATTCAAATTCGATTTATTGTATAGTTTGACAGACACGTCCAAAATTTATTACCTAAAACGATAGCCTAAGATTTATAGGAAAAAATTATTATTCTCTGACATTCTCCCTACCGTTGAATTATCGATACATTTATCTGACACATTCTGTATAAAGCTGGGAACAGGCAAGGGAACCGAGGATCAACTAGTACAGATTATTCCGCCGATTTGCGTTCCAGTTTTGACGTTGTTGCCTTTCGAGGTATAGGCATTTAGGGATTCAATGAATGAATATATCATCGAACAAGGAAGCCGACAAAATTTCGTCTGCACTGTTTTTGAAACAAGATAATATTCTAAAACATTAATTAAATATGGTTAAACGTCTACATTTTCAACGTAAAAAAATCCCTTCTAAGAAGGGATTATTTATCTTTCGCCAATTAATTTCCTTTCCCAGAATTCTCTTAGCTCCAAAAAATCCCCTGCTTTCTATGAAACATATTGGTATAATTAATCGCTTGTAATATAGAGGATTACCTAAAACCATGAGGGCTTTCCATCTGTGAACAACTCAGTAAACTTTTTTTTTCTGAATTAATCAAGTGGTTATTTTTTTGTGATCAAAGGGGCGGGAAGGAGATCCCTGGAAGCGTATCGCGCCTATCGAGTCTCTCAAATAATATCTACTACGATAATGTTTACACCCTGAAAAATTGGAAAAATAATATAATACTGTTTTTTCGTGGACATTCACTGCTAAAGTTGTAAAATTGTGAAAAATATTATAATAATTTGATAATACTTTACAGTGGTGTGAAATAATTACATTTTGTAAAGTGGGTGTCAACTATTAATCAAGTTAGCTGTGGAAGGGGATGAAACAACAATAATAATTATAAATAGTAATTATTTTACACAACATTGAACTTATACTGATTTTTAAGAATGAGGCAAAAGTGTATGTCATTAGTTTTATGTTTTCTGGGTGCAATCTTGTAAGAACTTTTAAAATACCAATATAAATTGAATAATAATAATAATTTTCCCCACAAAACAATACATAATAAGAGTACATCAGAAGCAACCATGACCGAGTATACTTTTGTGAAGGGGAGATGTGGCAATTACTATTATTTCGTCTTTATTGTCGTTTCCGGCCAGGGCTGACTTCTCCCTATAGAACTACTAGAGCATTCGCTCAAGAACTACGGAAAACCCTAGGAAAACCGTAGTAATCCCAGTAGCACAATTAGTATGTCATACAGATGAATTATTGTTTTATATGGTTTAAATCAAATGTGCTATTTATAGCTTATTATTATTGTTATACATTGGAAATGAGAATAAACTTTTTTCGACAAAAAGATAAGGTTTCCAAGGAACAAACCTGTGCATATTAAACGTTTATGTTTTGACGGATATGCCAAAATAAAGCATTATAGTGATACTAAGCAACGCAATCTCTTCTCAATAATGAGTGATTCAGAAAAAAAAGAGGAAACTTTTCTTTTGTTCGTAAACAGGTGATTGTAAACAACTTTTTTGATAGTTTTCAGCGGTGTCTATAAAAATGGATCAGTACCTGTTTGATACCTAGCAAATAAAAAACTAAACATTTCTTTGAAAATATAGGTCACCCATCGCCCAACAAAACCAATACCAAGAAAGAAAAAGACTGTGTAAACGATATTTCAATATCCAGCGTGATCGCTCAACAAGAACTTGCAAACTGGTCCGTCACCAGGCTTGACCTTTGTCCTTTGGGACACGTGTGACCCTCTCATTTGAAGTAGACTCCAGAAAGAAAAACCTGTAAACGAAACCTCTAGTAGAATCTTTTGATTTATATTTGGCCTGTTTTGTTAGGTAGCAGCATGCCCGTGACTTAAAGAGGCCCTGTTTCGAAACTGGATGCGGCCCTGGTAGTGCAGCCCTTTATTTACGTGATGGCTCTATACGATACATTTTTTATTTCAAACAAAAGATGTTTTATATTTTGGATTTGATAAGATTTGTGTAAAATAAAGGGAATGTATTGTGTGTTTCCAAAGGTATAATATGACTCATACAACCTTTGTGTTTGAAAACATTTTCGAAGTTCTTTTGTCACTTTTCTTGCTATTTGTCGAGAGAAGCGTTGCGGTTCTTGTATCAATTTGAGTGGGCCCGCACCTCAAATTAGTTGGGATTGCTACGATTTTTGAACACTATTTTGACCAGTTTTCTTTTAGAAACCATTACAGATTTAGGCCATGGTGAAGCTACAAAAACATTTAGGTACTTAGGAAATAATGATATAGGTATTTTGAAATATACAAGTAACTGTATGAATAACGGTTAGACGGGACTTAGATCTTTAGATGAATAAATAAGGTTTTGATGCAAGTGAAAATTATACAGAATTTTCGAAAATCGACAACTGAATAGCAGTGATTATAGTATTGTATAAGATTTCTTACCAGTTGTCCATATACGACTAACAAATAATTCCCAAAGCGATGTGCTAGCTATCATTTGCCTCCTATTACGAGGATTGGGAATTAACTCGAGGCTTGTACGAAAACTGTGCAAAACAACTTTCAATAGCTTAGTACTCCATCGTGGAGCACAGCTTCCTTCCAGGCTGTAAGCAGCACCGTTCACGGCATCCAGCGACGAATAGCGAAACTATGAGAGTACCATATAGCGGTGATTACTAGCATTCTAATTAGTACTGTTGTAGAATTCGGTTTTCATCTGTTTGGAAGGCATATCTTGAATTTCCCGCCTCTGACCCTCTCTACGCTAACTCTGTCAATTAGGAGACCTGAGGCGCGCGCGTCGAAGTGAAGCGTTGCGTTTTTTGGGCGTGTATAAAAATAATGTGATCCTTATGTCTTGTGCGGCATTAAAAGATGTTAAACTGAAAATACGCGCTAGTTTATTTTCGTCCCCTAAAAGTCGTTCTCCAGGACGAGCTACAAGTTAAAGCTAACCGGTGCAAATACCTACAGATGATGCAATTTAACTAGACACGCCGCAGGAATGCTTGGAATGCAACCAAGTGGAGACAAGGCGCACCATTGGCTGGCTTAGAGGAGGTTGCCGACAGCGAAAGTGACGTTAGATTTCGTATTTTTTTAAGTTGTATAGCATAAAATCTAATAACATTTTACCTGGCAAAAATTTAGTACAAACATCTCTGTCTTCATTATAATCATAAGATCTTAAAAGCATATGCACTGGAATTATTATTTTTCCCAAGGTTTTCATAACCCATAAAACAAAACATTGCTTTTAAGATCTTATGATTAAAATGAAGACAGAGATGTTTGTACTAAATTTTTGCCAGGTAAAATGTTATTAGATTTTATGCTATACAACTTAAAAAAATACGAATTCTAACGTCACTTTCGCTGTCGGCAACCCCCTCTTAAATACCTACTACGATCGCTATTGACGACAAGATTGTCAGTTATACGACATCATAAAGAGTAGCAAAGACGATTTACAAACATTTGACAATAGCGCCCAGCTCAGTCTGGCTATCCCTAGTGGCGCAGTAATTTAGAGCGCTTTGGAGTTGCCGAAACAGAAACTATGAATTCCGTCCGGGAAAAACCGCTCAAACGCCAAACTTGTGACGCCTATGGCGTCACTTCCAAACTGCGCGAGGCCAACGATAAAGACAGGCCATGGCGCTAACGCATAATCACGTAGTCACGTAACCAACTTAGTCCTATATAATAAAAGGCATTTTTGGAGATAAGTAGAAAAAACAAATTTCGTAACAATTTGGCGAGTTTTCTTTCATCTATGACATTACTGGTTTTGTGCATCCAGGCTTTCTCTAATTGTTTTTCAAAATTATCAACCTGCCTCAGCTGTTTTGGGCTGAAAGTTAAACGGCACTGCACTCAAATATTTTGGCACATTCTCAAAAATTGTTGGGACAGCTTAGCTTAGGTGATATTCTCTATAGGTATTTTCCTCCCACAACACATTTGTCCACTTTAATTATTGTTTCACTTTCTTGAAAATGTGTTAGCCACACATAATTAAGGGTTTTTTAGAAATTAAATCTCAGCTGGGATTTGACGAATCCATTTTTGGCGAAAATTTTCATTCCGAGGCAAAACAACTGTTTGTTATGGCGACACTTTCTTCCTGGCTTTTGTAATATATAATATAAACAGATCCAATATTTGGTATTTAGGTTATTTTTTACGAAATAAAAATGAAAATTCTCCTCAATATACTGTAAATATTGACAATGATCGGCTGCGTGAAAGGCCGAATAGGAACCGTATCAGGGCGTGGGTCGACAACGAAAATCCTCGAGTACGTTACAACACTGATTTATTTCGCACAAGGTGAATACAAAAAATACACAAACCCGAACGTGGTCAACGGTAACGGCTTCCAGCCACCCGGACCGTTTTAACTCGCGGATCTCCCGTAAGCAGTTCACCCGTCTGTATCAAGGGCTCCACTGTCCATGTCCATTCCGGGTCCGAGGGAGAATTCCCCTTACAGCGCTCACGCGTCGGTGCGAGCGGCACCAATACTCCTGGACGGCACGACTCCTACCGAGAGGCCATAATAACACCTGGGCGGTTCCCCTCCACCAGGACACAAGCGCACTAGACACAAACTTGTTTCTAAAATATAAACAGACGTTTAAAAAACACTTTAACCATTTAAAACTTCCCAAAACCCAAGCTACCACTTTCAGTTATGTGACAAATGACATGTAACCAAAGTCTATACTCTAGACTTTGATGTAACGTTGGACTAAGATGGTCACGTGATTTTTGTGCGCCATGGCCTGTATTTATCGTAGGCCTCGCAAACTGCGTGGGGCAATATAGGAGTAAAACCCAACGCACACCACCCTGCACGCCTCAGACCGCGCCTTTCACCTTAGGTTGTACAAACTGTACGTCGACCCAGAACCCGAAAATTGCCAGTCGTGAACATGGCGGCCCAAACGTGGGGCATATCCTGCGGTGCAAACGTGGGGCATATCCCGTGGCGTGGTTGTTGTGTTAACGTTGTTTACGAGTTGTTCTAGTCCGAGTAGGCGAATAGTCCGCGGGTGCCGTTAACAAATACATATAAAAAGGCATTGACTAGATTTCAGCTCGACATTTTCTTTCCTAACAGACTGAAAATTGTTTTTTATATGTTTTTGGCTGATAATTTCGCGCTATTTTGTAACAGTTGGCGGCCATCACGCGTGGATGTCCAAACAACGACAGAAGGCGGTGAACCAGTATTTGAGATCATCGACATAGGACGGCAGCATGGACCGACACATAATAGGCAGGAGCCTCGACCGACCCCACGCGTGTTAGAGAAATCTACAGTCAGCACCAATCAATTTTCGCCATTGTTAGATGCAAGAAATCGTGCAAAAATACCAGTTAATGAAAATTCAACGATTAATGTTAAGATTTTTCCATCTTTCCTTGATGAACAGACTCAGACTTATGGAAACACATGGCACGGAGAATAGAAGTCAGAACACTGATATGCCTACGTACCTATATAGTTATTGTGTGGCCTCTCGGTTTAGCTGGATTTGAATCAACGAATATTCGTAAACTGCCGAAGCTAAATACTATTTTTAGGTATAAAAAATCTCCCAGGACGTCAGAAAACAGAAAAACAAAAAGGAAGGAAGACAGAAAATCGATATTTTTTGCTTCTGCACTACAGTGTAGCATCAAGTGATATCAAGATGTTATAGTAAAGTATAAACTGAATAGAAAATTGTTAAATGAGTTCTTGAGACAAAAGTGAAGCCTGATTAATAGGTTTAATGGGAAATTTAAGAAAATAATAGAAATAATGCATTGTACCTGACAAGGATGATTTGAATGTCAAAGCTATACAAGCTTGTAAGCGACACTTCGCCTCTTTGTACCATAAGGTCAAATAAAGACGTTTATTATTATTATTATCTCGACTTAGCCAAAAGGCATTCGCACTCTCTCTACGGGGAACATTCACTCAGATCCCGGGTATCCCGGATACCAAAAGGATCTGGCTCGGACGAGACCCTTGCCATGTTATCGGGCCTTAGGTGACATTGATGTTGTTGGATGATCCTGCATTCCCCATGAATTTCCTGACGGTTCGGGCTGTCGCAAGTAGTACCGCTTTCTGCATGGACCTGTAAAGACTATCAGTTAGACCCAGCTCCTTGATGTTTCTCAGCAAACTTTTTGGTATAACACCAGTTGTTCACATGATGATTGGAATCGTCTGGACGTTCTCCATTTCCCATTGCCTTCTAATTCGTTCTTCTAAATCTCTGTACTTCGCGATCTTCTCGACTTGCTTCACACGCAGGTTGTTGTTGTTCGGGATGGCCACATCAATCAGAGTTGTCTGCCTAGAAATTTTATCAACTATTATAAGGTCCGGTCTGTTATGGGCAACTCGTTGATCTGTCAGAACTGTACGATCCCAGTACATCTTGTAGTTGCTGTTCTCAAGAACAGGCTCAGGTGTGTAGTTGTAATATGGGACCCTCTCTGCCTGCACAAGCAGCAGCTTTTTCGCCAGTTCCTGGTGCAAGATCTTGGCAGCCGAATCGTGTCGTTCCTTATATTCCGTTGATGCGAACATCTGACATCCTCCTGTTATGTGCTGGATTGTTTCTGAAGTTGGGCACCCGTATCTGCATCTGTCATCCACTACCGATGCATCTCCTACAATGAATTTTAGGTAGTTGCGAGTTGGTATAACCTGATCTTGTATGGCCAGTAGGAAGCCTTCCGTCTCGGGGAACATTCGTCCCGAGGTCAGCCAATAGTTCGACGCTAACTTGTCGACATGTTCCTGGTTAACCTCATTAGGATGCCTCCCGTGCAGTGGCTTCCCCAACCACCTCTGTAGTTTATCGTTGTCGGTTCAGTGGTGATTTTGATGCTCGTGTTCCGTCAGACGTAGCGGTGTTGAGACGTCTGCTCCGCATATAGCCCTATGTAGTGTGGAGCTGCCAATCCTCTTCCTCCTAGTTGACGTGGCAGAGTTGTTCTTTCTACGGCGCTACGTGGATGATGTTTATGAGCTTTTGTCAGTAGTGTCCTAACTTTTCGTTGCAGGTTGTTGATGTCCGTGTTTGTCCAATTCACTATTCCGAACGAATAGCTGAGTACATAGCACGCATACGTGTTCAGAGCCTTAAACAAATTCCTGCCGTTAAGATCAGTTCGCACTACTTGTCTTACTCTCTTGATGAATTCATTCGTTAAATCAGTCTTCATTGTTCGATGGTCTATCCTTTGAGCTTGCTTCATCCCGAGATACTTGTATGTATCTCCCTTGCTCATTGCTTCGATCTCCTGGCCGTCCTGCATCTCGTGTGCGCTTTGTTCGAGCTTTCCCCGAATGATATTAAGGGTGCGGCACTTGTCCAGTCCAAACAGCATTCCGATGTCCCTGGAGAACTCCTCTACAATTTTAAGCATTTGCGTTAGTTGGTTTTTGGTTGCTGCGATCAGTTTTAAATCATCCATATATAATAGGTGATTCAACTTGATATTATTATTATTATTATTATTATTATTATTATTATTAACTGTGAGAAATAAAAATAAACAAGACCCTAGGCAAGTGCCAAAATAAAAAGAAATCGGTCTGTGTTGGAGACGGCGAAATATACCTGTGAAACTTGAAAAATTATTCGTATTTGATATACGCAGAAATTAAATCGTTTGAATTTAGAAGTTAATATTTTAAATGACCCACCAAATTGTTGCTTGCTATTAAAAGTTGTAATGGAAATAACAATATATCCGTTACAGTATTTCAAAAATAAATCCAAGTTGTAATCAAAACATAACCTATAAGCTTGTCTACTGTTATGCATTATTCTATTAATAACAACTAATGGTAGGTACCTATTCCTTTTTTTAGGTCCCAGAATAACAAACTACGAAGTCAATGGTTAATGCTAAAACCACCTACAAAACAACATGAGTAAATGCATTGGACACTTTAAAGAACGTCGACTACAATCGCACAAGGTAAGTTCACAAAAAAAAACTTTTAGCTCTACGACTCTTTCATGCTATAGAAAGCGCCTAAACGTATCACTTGTTACGTGTTTCTTTTCTTTCCTTGTTCATAAGTAAGAAATAGGGCATTAGCTCGCGACTAGCCTCAGTCGAGAAGGTGTAAGTTGATTAGGATTTTAAATCAAAATTAAAATGTACAAACCAATATCTTTAGAGGGCTCCAATGGATTCTATATTAAGTTAAGGCCCTTAAGCAACTGAATCCAGAATCCAGTTGCAAAAAAAGGTTAAACACATAAGAAGCGAATTTACGATTGAAATAAAAATCAACGTTCGTGGATAAATGATTAGAATATATTTTAACTTTAATTTTCAAGCGTAAAGTAGGCAAACCGATTAAAAGCAAGATATACAGGGTGAGTCGAAGTTAAACCGCCATACTAAAAATTTGAGTAGTATTTTTAAAAATAAATGGGGTTCTTCATATAACATTTTGTCCAAAAACGCTTCGTTTTCGACATACAGGGCGTCAAAGTTTTCTTTTAAAAACAGAAAAAAATTAGTATTTTCGGTTCCATTTATGCTATCGAGTTGAAAATTTGTACTTTTATGTTTTCTGGGACGGCGATTATGAGTTTTCTATCAACTTCCTTCTAGCCGCTAGAGGGAGATGGCTACGTCGTTACTTTCGAACAAAAGTGTTTTAAACTTTTTTGTCGTTGAAAAATCTGCATTTTAGACAGCGGAATATTAAATTGCATTCGATTTTGAACAAAAAATGTCTCTTGTAAAAATACGAAAACCTTAACCGTTTTCATGAAAAACGCAAGTTTGTGTCGCGGTGCGCGTGAATTCGAAAAAATTAAAATTTCGTAGTAGGCTGAGAAATGGGATTTATTCATATTTTCTAAAATTTATTTGTGGCGCAAACAGATCCATTTAATTTTTAATTGGGTTTTTCGCCACCAAACTGATTGAAAGACAACTTTTTCAAGTTGCCTCGAAAATTCATAAATTCTTAACACTGAATGAACGAAACTTTAAACGTGTAACTCAAAAAATAACTTCAACAAATTTGTTTTCTGAGCTTTCGGAGGATAAGTCTTCCTCCTTTCTCAAAGATCATGTTTTCGGCGGAACTGTCCCACCCTAAAACCCTACCGCATCCTCGAGGCGCCCGATTTACCGCCACTTCTGGCGGCCGTATTGAAGCGAAGAAACATCCCCCGGCCTCGAGATTGCGTTTCCGCACTGCGCCCGTCCCTCTCCTATCCCCGAACGACGAAGGTCGGCCGCTTCGCGGCCTCTCCTCCCCTAAAAAGGCCGAATACAAACAGTACTTTTCGGCCGTTTTTAGCCCGATAATGATATTAAAATGCAGTCGTCACTTTGAAGTGACATGATCTTTGAGAAAGGAGGAAGATTTATCCTCCGAAAGCTCAGAAAACAAATTTGTTGAAGTTATTTTTTGAGTTACACGTTTAAAGTTTCGTTCATTCAGTGTTAAGAATTTATGAATTTTCGAGGCAACTTGAAAAAGTTGTCTTTCAATCAGTTTGGTGGCGAAAAACCCAATTAAAAATTAAATGGATGGGATTTATTCATTTGGAATTCTTTATTTACAGTAGGTATTGTCCTAAATTAACAATTTTTGTGAAATTAGTAATAAAAAGAACTTTAACCAAGACAACTTTATTATAATTTTTTCGTTATGTTTTTGCTTATAAAGTTGTCTTGGTTATTACTAATTTCACAAAAATTGTTAATTTAAGACAATACCTACTGTAAATAAAGAATTCCAAATGAATAAATCCCATTTCTCAGCCTACTACGAAATTATAATTTTTTCGAATTCACGCGCACCGCGACACAAAATTGCGTTTTTCATGAAAACGGTTAAGGTTTTCGTATTTTTACAAGAAACATTTTTTGTTCAAAATCGAATGTTATTTAATATTCCGCTGTCTAAAATGCAGATTTTTCAACGACAAAAAAGTTTAAAACACTTTTGTTCGAAAGTAACGACGTAGCCAACGCCCTCTAGCGGCTAGAAGAAAGTTGATAGAAAATTCATAATCGCCGTCCCAGAAAACATGAAAGTACCAATTTTCAACTCGATAGCATAAATGGATCCGAAAATAGTGATTTTTTCTGTTTTTAAAAGAAAACTTTGACGCCCTGTATGTCGAAAACGAAGCGTTTTTGGACAAAATGTTATATAAAGAACCCCATTTATTTGTAAAAATACTACTCAAATTTTAAGTATGGCGGTTTAACTTCGACTCACCCTGTATATTAATCATAGGTACCTTTTTTTGTTTTTTTTAGCGCTCTCGAGAGTAGTAAAATTAACATAAAACAGCCTACACTCTTTAGAGTTATACCTTGATATAAAAGACTGTTTACTGATTTAAAACAAAAAATATGGGCACACCTAATAGAGGTATATGATATTGTCTCGGGCGCTAAAATTGAGCAAATCACAGAAAATCACAAAGAATCTTGAACTAGAATACTTGTCCACAGCCGCGACGGTCCAACCCTCTAGCCACCAATGAAGCATCTGCAGCAAAGCCGACCCAGCAGTTGGTGACTTCGTGTAGCCTTCTAGGCGCCGAGATTCTGGAGTGGTCACCTGGGGTACCTCACAGTCTTAGGTGGTTTTGTGATTTGTCAATGCTCGAGCCAGTTTCCCGCAAGTTTCGTACCGTACCCACAAGTAGAACCTCGTACCAAAACGTCCCTAGTTATTTGTTTGCTCGGCAAAACAATAGAGATGTTTCCTCAAAACAACACAACCGGGATAGACTTTACACAAGGGCACCTCCAACTATGCAAATTGCCCCAAACATATAGTGAAGCCAAGAAAATGTGCGCTTGCTGCAGGATTCGATCCTCTTACTGAGATTTCTGAGATGGTGCAATCATAAATTAATCAACCACTAATAAACTACCTCTTCGGGTTGTTTAAATCCCCAATCAGCAAAACTGCGAAAATTTGCTACAGCATTCAAACCTGACCTGCTTGCTATCGACAGGGAACCCACACTGATTCCGCGATGTCGGTACCGGATTGTTTTTTTCCGTTCAGGTTCCCCGAAAAAAAGATCTATCTATATACCGGCGGGAACTTCTCGGAATCGCGCTAGACTTTGAGAACAACGTAACACACTAAATAGCTATTTTCTAGGAACCAACTACTACAAATCCAAGAAAAATCCAATCAGAAGCAGCGTAACCAATTTCCGAAAGTTACGAGGACCAATAATTAGATGATGGAACAAAATCTCTTCAAAGAAGTGAGACTACTAATGAAATGGTACTGTAAATAAACTAAATAAATTATCTAAAGTTTCTACTATTTTGTTTACTTAAACCACAAGAATATACCATTTTTTCATTTTTTCACAATTGTAGTATTCCCAGATCTTCCACCAAAATTTTTAAATCTTCTAATTTACAAGGAGAACTAGATTTTCATTTTCAGACTGCATTTTTGACGTAACAGGGTCAGCCAAGTCAACCTCCGTCAGCTTGTAGGTTTTGTGGGGGCATGCAATTCCATAGAGAATGTTCCCGAAATTCATACCGCCAGGAAAACCAACAGGGGGCTGCTGGGACAGAGAGGGCTCCTCAGCAACGAACAGCCCGTAATTATCATACATAGTGACCCGTATCGGACCGTACCTTGCTGGTGTCAGAAGGTCAAACAAACCACACACTTGTAAATAATTGTGAATGGGTTGCTAGGCCATTATATCTGATTGTGAATGGGTTGCTAGGCCATTATATCTACAACGTCCAGTTTTTGTCCTTCAGACTGACGTTAGTGAGAAGGGAATGGGTAGTGTCCTGTATCAAGAATGCCCTGATGTCACAAGGAATATCATCTCTTTTGCCAGTGCCACGTTTTCAAAGACCGAGCTGCACTATCATATTAATAATGTGGAGTGCTTAAGCATAGTTTGGTCAATTAAGAGATACCGACATTATTAAGTTGGAAGACAAGCCATTTTTCCTGAGTACTGATAACCGATCTTTGCTTTGGTTGGAAAAATTAATGAACTACCCATTATGTTATCGAGGAATCCCGACGGTGACCATGATCTCACTGAGAAGTTAGCCAAATGACTGGACTAATGAACCATATCCTTCGCAACCTATTCCAAATAACTTGGCTCCCACAGTGATCAGTGATTTATTTCAAGAAGTGTCTACTGCACATGCCCAGTTCCCTGATATTATACAGGGAGGAGAACAAGTTCCCGCATGATTTTAAACTAAAAAAGTATGCGAAAATTTGAGAATTTTTTATTTTGGAACTCATAATACAATCTGTGTTCTTGAAGTCTTTTTTTTTTCAAATATTTATGATAAATGATGTCTAACAAATGATATCGTCTTTCGCGCTGACAAATATTAGCTATTTGTAGCACATCTTCTATGGCCTTTATTAAAGTTTCTTGAGAAACCCCAACAGATCTTAGAGGCCATCTCAAGTCTCCATGTTAGTGATTAGTTCCCTCGATCCCTCAGCGAAACTCCTCATTCCGACGAGCAAGCCACATTAGAGCCTCGCTCCCACCGTGCAGCTCTCCAACCTGCTCCATCGAACCTACAACGAACCAGAGTGTTCGTCAATTCGCATCTCCGAAGACATTCGTCTGAAAGACGGACCACCCGATTGAGACGACTTCCGAACTGTATCTGTTGCCCCCAGAAGACTGAAGAGTCGTGAGTGTCAGTGCTAGGTGAAGGTCAGTGCCGTAGTGATGCCCTCAGGTGTTATAAACACATGAATTCATTACCCGTTAGGATTAAGAAGTGTATACACATGAACTCAAAACCACACACCCTTGGGCGAATCACGAACATGCATTTTCATAGATCCACAACTCAAACTAAATTTTCGTTGCGAAAAGTGGGCTATTGCCTGTGGGCCTGAGTGGGTATTTGTCCATCCAGAATTGTAGAGTGCTCACCCGAAAAATGGAAACATTTATGGAAACATGCGTCTTCGTTTATGGAAACTAAAAATAACTCCGTAAGGTGCACAGTGCACACCCCAAAAATTTCTTTATTTCATATTAGATTTAGTATGACGCCACATAAATTATCGTTTTCACCCGTCAAACCATTTCACCTATATTTAACATATCATTTGATACCTATGATGAGTAAGTTGTTAGAAATAGGTAATCCGCCATCTTGGGGCGGCCGCTACTTTGATTTCGTATGACATTACTCACCTTATCGTTTTCTATTCGTCAAATCCTTCCATTTTGAAAAAAATCACAATACTGAGTATACTAGATTGCACTGTCACCAGAACCAAAAGTGTGTGCAAAATTTCAGCTCAATCGGTTGGGTGGAAGTTATTTAAAATTCAGTTGCTAGATTGCAGTACATATCTACGCACACACACACACCACACCAGGCACAAACAGCAAGGTAAATAGAAGCTTATAAAATAGATCCGTTTTATGACTTGAAGGCGACTACTCGATGAAATTATAATATAGTATAATAATATTCCGAGGATGAAAGAAATTCGAATTAATTATTGTGCACGTGTACACAGGTGGACCCCATAGTTTTTCCCTGCAGTAATTCAGTTGTCAAAAATTTTGACAACTGTCATATGTTTCACATTTTCCAGAATTCTAGACTAATGTTTGATGCAAGTGAAAAATAGTCAGAATTTTAGAGAACGGAGGAAAATTTGAATTTTGTACAGAAAAAGGCCTTATAGAAGTGGTACTCTATCAACGTTAAAAATCCGAATTTGCATGATTTCAATACAGCTGTACGGCGAATCTACAACTCAGCTAACAGCCACACATGCGAACCGCTTAGTCATAACGTAAATAGTAGTAACCACGTGCATTCGCGGCAGACGCCGTGGCTCGCAAGCCGAAAACGCTCGGATTTCGCTGACAAAGCTCGTTGGGGTTATTACAATGGGAATGGGCTACTCATTTCCTCCTGGAAAAATCTTTAATTTAATGGCCGCCGTATCCCTACCTGGGATACGGCAAAAAAAATTTGAAAAAATTAAAAAAACAAACAAATATCATTTCAAAATTCACTGATGGGATTGCAGCATACAATTTTTAGGAAATTTAAGCAATTAGAAATTTAAAAAAAAATAATCGCTTTTTTACAAAAATTCATTTCCAATAGCTTCCTGGAATTTTCTTAACTAAATTCCCGAATGATTTAACAGAAAACACAATGTCATTGACAGATAAGTTAAGGCGGGTAGTGTGCCACAACAGAAACCCATAGAAAAATTTATAATTTTATTGGAGGATAGCTTTGTAGACCAAAGTCCAATAATTTAAATCGTTTTTTACTTGATGATGTTTTATAAAAATGAATTATTTTTTCATATATTAATACATTTCCAATAATTTATAATAATTCCAGGCTGCATTTGACCCGTATATAATGTTTTAAAAAATTCAGCACTTTTAGATGACACAGATAAAAACAACCTGTATATTTTTTATTGGATCTTTGCACACCAACAGATACCTTGTATAGACCTGTTGACCATTCAACTGTTTTGAGGTAATTCCATGGCATACTTGACTCTTGATTCGCCAAATGCCTTTAAAATTTCTATTTTGCTAAATTTTGACACCCTGTAGAATAGAACTACCTGTATACTTTTTGTTCAAATTTGGTATAGTATGCTGGTTCTGCATTGCCCTGATTAACGCTATGGTATCAGATTTTAAACAAAAAAATCGCTAAATGCATTTAGTGAAAATTGGGGGTAGGTATAAAACACAATGCAGCACGTTTACTTAAATTGTTTGTGGCTCGTCCAATATCCCTTAGACGTCATTTATATTTGAGGAATAATAAATTTGAATCATGTCACGCTTTTCTTCATGTGAAAATGACATTTTTTCAGTAAAATAAAGTATCAGTAACACTTAAAATTGTATTAAACTATCAAACGTTATATGGGGCTTATGTTTCCAAGGCATTCTATGCAGAAATGTCAAACATTATGGGGCTTATGTTTCCAAGGCACTCTATGCAAAAACGCCAAACATTATGGGGCTTGAGTCTCCAAGGCACTCTATGCAAAAACAATTAATTTGATATTACGGCAAGAAAAACAAAGTAAAGCATAATGTGTGACATATCATTTTAATCAGAAAAAATCCTCGTTTCAAAAACGCAAAAATCCAATATGGCGCCCATAAGAAAAATAAAAGTTGATCGTCATATCTTTGTCCAGGGAGGGGAGAAAAAAATGCAAGGCCATATTTAGATTCCTTGTAAAAAAAGTGCCTTAATAATGTTTTGCTTATAAATGTCCAGCGCCATTCGTTTTCGTTTAAAAAAATAAAAACGAAAAAGACAATTTTCAGTTTTTTCGCATTATTTTCAAAACGAAAAGGGCCAGCCAAAATTTCTTTTTACCATGTTACCTACTCTGCATCAAATTCCGCAACTTTGCACCGATTTAACCGACCTCGTATATCTTAAGATAACCCCAGATCCTCATGCATAGACTCGAAATATGGTCACCCTGTATATAGGTATGCAATTAACAAAAATTAATATTTTAATGGGTTTTTGAAGAATAACTTTTTAACGGAAGAGAATTAAGAAAAATGGCATACATGAAAAATGTTCAAAAAAATTAGGGGGGCTTTCGAACAGTATAACAAAAGTGGTATGTTGGCGTCGCGACGCCTAGCGTCGTATTTGTAAAGAGTTGCTAAATGAGCAAATTTATTCCTTTATACACACCCTATATTTTTTCAAAATCTCTGACAAGAATTTATATCAATTTAACGTTAACATGGTTGTCTTTAATTTCGTACCTACTCGACATGCAAACTTTGCACTTAGCTATATATAAGTATCCATTTGAAACTCTTGAAACTTTTCTGTTAAAATATATACCTATGGAGGGGTGTGGAGATTAAAAAGGAGAATTAAATTTTGCATGAAACGATTCACATGCTTCGGCGAGATATTTTCCTCCCCCATAAATTAGACCGAGCCTTGAAGATTAGATGTGGGGTTAAGGCTCAACCTTTGCTTTACAGGTAAAGAGAGGTACTCAGCGTCGAAGTTACTCCGGCCCATATATTTTACCGTTGAATAACCAATTAGGCGAGGAATATAAATGTTGCTTAAATCACAAACATTGTCGCTGTCGCATATCTTGCCAAGGAAGTTATTATCGATTGGGCGCCTTTATCACCATACCTTACTCAGTGATGATTGTTATTTTCGTTTCCGTTGTTGAACTAAATTTCCTTTCAATTGCACTTCTGCTCTAAATAAAAAACAACTAATGAAAATAAACTTGGTTTATTTTCGCCGTATTAATTATTGTTCCGGAATGTCAAATTTCTAACATCCTACACACTGCGTTTTATCTTATGATATTGTATTAAAATTTCTAAAAATCTATCAAATCGAAGGTTTGTGTGGGTTTGACTCAAGTATCAAACTATCCTCTGGAATTGGAGTTCTGGTGCTGTCGTCGATTGTTTTCAAGATGCCGATGATTTCGTCGGCGAGGTCGTACATTTCTTCAACGGTCTGAAATGAAAGGGTAATTTAGAGTCACATAATGGACATATACATCAGAATATTCTGAAAACTCATCATATTAAAGGATCTTCCTATATATTAATAGCTGTAAAATGTATCTACATATGGTTTCTCGCTTCAAAAACGCGAAAAAGGGCAAATATTTCCGAAAAAAAAAGTAAACACTCTTATAATAATAATCATAGACCTTTGTTGGCTAGGTGCCAACCAATTCTCAAAGAAGTAGGAAATAGGCGGAAAATTAAGGAATTGGTATTTATTTTAGGAAATACGGGCTACCGTGTTACTGTGGTACCGAATGTTTATCGGAATTCAGTATATTATTACCAGTTATTCAAAGAGAAATTTGTATAGATAAAGATATAACACAAGGTACAATATTAGACAGGTGGCTAGGATATCTAAAGTTCTTTTGTCATTACACTTTTACTTGAGATTTAATAATCTGCCATTTCACTTTGACTTGACTTTTGAGAAATAAGGAAGATGATTTTTTTCCGAAAACGAAGAAAACCACATTAGGGAAGGTAATTTTTGAGTTAACGTTCAAAGTTTCGTTCTTTGAATGTTTGGAATTTATGGGTTTTTCTGGTAATTGGAAAAAGTTGTCTTTTAATCAGTTCAATCAGTGGTTCAGGTGTCTGTGGCGAAAAAGTCAATTAAAAAGTTAAATGGATCTGTTCGCGCCACAAAGAAATTTCCGACATGCAAGATCTTCATTTTGGTTTGGAATTTGTTTGAGAAAAGTATCCAGGTCAGTCAATAAACCTATTAGGTATATAGGTTGCGTTCAATTTTGTTGAAAGTTGTAAATTCGATTCTGGTTGATATATTTTTCCGTAGACCGTGTATTAACTATCTATTTTAACGAATGCAAAATAGATTATTAATAAACCCCATTAATGCATGATTTCTTATTAATACACTCTCAAGCTTTATAGTCTAGTAGCATTGACTGACGTATTTATAAGACTTCATAGGGCTATAGTTTTATGTCCTGGAAAACAGATTGCTCTGTTGGCTAACAATGTGTTTTGCATTGTATTTTGTCTCCGGAAAGCGGATGGTGAGTTGAAAAAGTGTCACGCGTGACAGCCGTGAGCAATCTTTATTAATACGTCAATCAACGCTAGTAGTTTTGAAGGGGGGTTGTGGCATAATAAAAGTTGACGAAAACTCTACCTTAACTCCACCAGAAGTGGCAGAAAGTTTAAATAGGTATAGCATCCTCAATTTTGTTGTCGGACAAAGCAAATTCCTCTATCAGGAAACTTACGTCGAATTTATTTCGTGGTGCAGAGAGAAGCAAGTAACGCAAAACGCCTAATCGCAAGTCTATAAAAATTACAAATGCACTATACAACCAGTCGGGGTAAATACAGTTTTTAAAATTGTCCTCCGTTATAGCAACCTTTTTGCAAGTAGAGCAGCCGCATTATCTTTACACTGGACATTGTTTTCGGCATTGTTCTGCCTAAATACTCTCAGACAATAGAGCAGATATTTCAGTCATTAAACGTCTTGGTGGTTTGCCCTTAGATTGCCTGTCTAATCTTTGCAGGAGTTTAATAAACAATTTGATCGACAATCCATTTTATATAACTTTAAATTAAAAAAATACATGAATTTTGACCTTATGGTCAAGCGACAGGCTCTCCTTGCCCGATCCATTGTTCAATATCCATGTCTGATTAGAGCGGTTTGTTCAGGGAGATCTTGCTTTTCGTGGCCAAAGTTTCCAAAATCTCATAATCTCTGGACGATTCTCACAAAAGTTCTCAATTTTGGAGTACCTATCGTTTTCTGCAAATTATGCATTATCCATTCTCTGCACGGCTATTGTTACCTCTAATGACAAAAAATACGCTCCAAGCATAATATCTAGGTACCATTTTTACATTGGAAGAATTATTATTATTATTATATTATTATTATTATTATTATCTCGACTTAGCCAAAAGGCATTCGCACTCCCTCTACGGGGAACATTCACTCAGATCCCGGGTATCCCGGATACCAAAATGATCTGGCTCGGACGAGACCCTTGCCATGTTATCGGGCCTTAGGTGGCATTGATGTTGTTGGATGATCCTGCATTCCCCATGAATTTCCTGACGGTTCGGGCTGTCGCAAGTAGTACCGCTTTCTGCATGGACCTGTAAAGACTATCAGTTAGACCCAGCTCCTTGATGTTTCTCAGCAAACTTTTTGGTATAACACCAGTTGTTGACACGATGATTGGAATCGTCTGGACGTTCTCCATTTCCCATTGCCTTCTAATTCGTTCTTCTAAATCTCTGTACTTCGCGATCTTCTCGACTTGCTTCACACGCAGGTTGTTGTTGTTCGGGATGGCCACATCAATCAGAGTTGTCTGCCTAGAAATTTTATCAACTATTATAAGGTCCGGTCTGTTATAGGCAACTCGTTGATCTGTCAGAACTGTACGATCCCAGTACATCTTGTAGTTACTGTTCTCAAGAACAGGCTCAGGTGTGTAGTTGTAATATGGGACCCTCTCTGCCTGCACAAGCAGCAGCTTTTCCGCCAGTTCCTGGTGCAAGATCTTGGCAACCGAATCGTGTCGTTCCTTATATTCCGTTGATGCGAACATCTGACATCCTCCTGTTATGTGCTGGATTGTTTCTGAAGTTGGGCACCCGTATCTGCATCTGTCATCCACTACCGATGCATCTCCTACAATGAATTTTAGGTAGTTGCGAGTTGGTATAACCTGATCTTGTATGGCCAGTAGGAAGCCTTCCGTCTCGGGGAACATTCGTCCCGAGGTCAGCCAATAGTTCGACGCTAACTTGTCGACATGTTCCTGGTTAACCTCATTAGGATGCCTCCCGTGCAGCGGCTTCCCCAACCACCTCTGTAGTTTATCGTTGTCGGTTCGGTGGTGATTTTGACGCTCGTGTTCCGTCAGACGTAGCGGTGTTGAGACGTCTGCTCCGCATATAGCCCTATGTAGTGTGGAGCTGTTGGCCTGCCTGTAGAAATAATTACGCAGATTTAATATTTGTTGGTCCAATTGCTTGCTGAGATCTGCCAATCCTCTTCCTCCTAGTTGACGTGGCAGAGTTGTTCTTTCTACGGCGCTACGGGGATGATGTTTATGAGCTTTTGTCAGTAGTGTCCTAACTTTTCGTTGCAGGTTGTTGATGTCCGTGTTGGTCCAATTCACTATTCCGAACGAATAGCTGAGTACAGAGCACGCATACGTGTTCAGGGCCTTAAACAAATTCCTGCTGTTAAGATCAGTTCGCACTACTTGTCTTACTCTCTTGATGAATTCATTCGTTAAATCAGTCTTCATTGTTCGATGGTCTATCCTTTGAGCTTGTTTCATCCCGAGATACTTGTATGTATCTCCCTTGCTCATTGCTTCGATCTCCTGGCCGTCCTGCATCTCGTGTGCGCTTTGTTCGAGCTTTCCCCGGATGATATTAAGGGTGCGGCACTTGTCCAGTCCAAACAGCATTCCGATGTCCCTGGAGAACTCCTCTACAATTTTAAGCATTTGCGTTAGTTGGTTTTTGGTTGCTGCGATCAGTTTTAAATCATCCATATATAATAGGTGATTCAACTTGATCGCTTCTGCGTTGTTGCTTTTGATAGCGAAGCCATATTTTGTAGAGTTCAACCGATGTGATAGAGGGTTCATCGCCATGCAGAACCACAGTGGACTGAGTGAATCTCCTTGGAAAATCCCTCTTCGGATGTTGATTGTGTCGGTCTCGATGTTACTGTCTGCGGTTCTGAGTTGTATCTTAGTGCGCCAGGTTGTCATAACGTGTTCTAAAAAGGAAACTGTATGATGATCTATTTTATACAGCTTTAAGATACCTGTGAGCCAGTCGTGAGGTACGGAATCAAATGCTTTTTTGTAGTCCACATAAGCCATGTGGAGGTTTCATTGCTTGGAACGAGCCTGGTTGCAGATGACAGAGTCTATGATGAGTTGCTCTTTGCATCCCATTGCGCCCTTCGAGCAGCCCTTCTGCTGCATTGCAATGATGTTGTTCCGCTCGCAGTGAGCATATATTCGCTGCGTAAGGCAAGATGTGATTATCTTGTACAGCGTAGGCAAGCAGGTTATTGGGCGGTACTTGGCAGGGTTATCCGTATTCCGCTGGTCTTTTGGTAACAGGTAGGTTGCACCCTGTGTAAGAAACAATGGCATTTTCAGAGGATCGAGCAAGACTTCATTAATTAAGGTAGTTATCTGTTCATGCGTGCACCACAACTTCTTAATCCAATAATTTTGGAGATGATCTGGACCTGGTGCCTTCCAGTTGTGGGAATTCTTGATGACATCGGAGACCTCAGCGGTTGTGAATTGCTCGTGTTGCATCTGGCTATAGTTCCGGCCCATCTCGCGTTCTTCGCTGATCCAGCTTGCACTGACATTGTATGGACCTGGTGTGGCAAGTTGATTTCTCCAGAAACCGTCGACCTGTTCTCTGCTAGGGTAACTCGCATTTGTGGCATCGGCGCTAGAATTAAAAGCACGGTAGAAACCCTTTTCTGATCGTTCAAAGAGTTTGTTGTCTCGTTTCCTGTTGTTACTAGCCTTGTATCTCCTCAGACGCCCTGCGAAAACAGAAAGTTTTTGTTTTAATGTGTCAAGACATTGTTGAGCAGTGATGTTCGCGGGGTCATGCCGAGAATGCATTTGGGTGCGGCTCATTATTGCCTGCACCGCCCTCTGGATCCTTCTAGTTCTAACTCCTCTGATATATTCCGTCACTTGTCCTATGTCTTTACGGAGACTCTCGATCTTCCGATTTAGTCGCATTTCCCATTGAGCCATTCGTGGTTCTGGTCTTGCACGATTCAACTCTTGGGCCGTTCGGATCTTGGCACCCATTACAGTGGTGACTGCCGTTGCGGCACAGTAGATTAACATGTGCATACGTTCTAATTTTGGTGTCACTGAAACATAGTTTGGTAAAATTCGTGTGTTCATAAGATCGAGCACGATCGCAAGTTTCCTGGAAGAATTTAATCTTGGTAGCGGTGGCCTGCTCAGTGGGTCTGTGCCTTCGTATCGCAATATTGCCTGTCTCATATGTGCGTTTAAGCCTTCAAAATGTTCTTCGTTAACCGATTCCAGACTCTCGGTTGTTGGTTCTACCGTTTCGGCTTCTAATTGTTGTCCAGGCGCTTGAAGTTCCCCATTGTTGTTGTTGTCATCTATGTCTATGTGTTCGCCGTGGATCTCTAGCTCAACTTCCCGTTTGATAGCGTTAAGTCGCGTTTCTGGAATTCGGTTATTTCTTAGAATAGTTCGATACTGATCTGACACTCTTTGTTCAGACACTTGCATGTGTGGAAACTCCCTGCAGAACTCGGCATGCAGTTGTTGTCGGTAGCCGATCATCTCTTGTCCTAAGTTTGTCACCCTGTAAAAAATACGCATAATCGATTCATTCATGGACACAGTCCATTTCATGCGTCGTCGTTGTAATCCCGCCTCTGTGAACGCTGGCTGAAGTTCCCGCGCAGCACCTTCGGTGGGTGGAACCCTAGTTCTCGTTTGGCTCCCATGTTGTAGATGTTCGTTTTGTTGTTGGGCTGTAGCTGTTTGTGCAACAGGGGCCCGCCTCATCAGCGCCCTGTCACCGACGTCCCGCTCGCTGTCATGTCCAGCGCCGGCTCCAGACATGCCCTGGCGATCCCCAGGCAGCGGCCCTATGACAAAACTCCTATTAATCTCCATTCCATGGGTTTCTCCCGTAACGTGGGAGTGACGGCCCTCGGTCGCCTTTTACGACTCGCGGAGCCACGATAGGAGTATTCTAACCCGCTACCCACACAGGTCAACTAGGATAACGCGGGATCGTTACACCCGAGGATCTGCCCCTCTCACAGGTCAAACCCCTCCTTGCGTTAACTGGGAAACACAGGATCGTTACACCCGAAGATCCGCCTCTCTCACAGGCTAGATCCATCCCTGTGTAACCGAGAGTCGCGGGATTGTCACACCCGAGGATCAGCCCCCGTCACCAGCTAGACCCCTCCCTGCGCAACTGGAGATCGCGGGATTGTCACACCCGTAGGTCTGCCCCTGTCACAGGCCAAACCTCTCCATGCGTAACTGGGAATCGCGGGATCGTCACACCCGTGAATCTGCCCCTCTCACAGGTCAGACCCATCCCTGCGTAACTGGGGAGCGCGGGATCGTCACACCCGTGGGTCTGCCTCTCTCACAGGTCAAACCCCCCTGCGCATTATTATTATTATTATTATTATTATCACTTACCGCAGTAAATTCAAAGCAGTTTTTAAACAACACTGCGTCGCCGTAGCCAAACCTCACGTGTAGTAAACAACAGACGAACAGACAGGTACCGACACGACCACGATATACAGGATGTTTTTTTTAAGAGCATCACCGCGATTTTCTTGTTTATTTTGGTCCCGTACAAGCATAAGAAACAAAAAGTGTAAATTTCGGAAAACTAGCTGGCGCTGAAAAGGAAATCGGCATCCATAGCCAACTTACTGCGCAACATAGAACACCCCAAATTGGGCAAAACTATTAATAGCCATAGTACGTTTAATTGACGAGATAGAACAAAAAATATATATTGAACATTAGTGGTACTGAGGAGCTTTATGGCCGGGTGCTCAGATAGTTTCAGAAAATTACAGAGGGTCTTCGACTTTCTTGATGCAACGATGTATACAACTTAGTCATTCAGAATTGATAATTCCGCCATCTATCGAGTAGATGAACTGTCTGGTTGATTAGTGATAATTAATTGGCGCCTGTTGCCAACTTCCGCCTCGCTTCGACTCTCTCCCACTTGCCGACGAGCGGGTTTATCTCAGGAATTTGCTCAAAAGTCGCGGTAAATTAGGCGTACTCCGTGATGTCAGGGCTATGTGCATCAATGTTGTCTAAATCTGTTTTTGAGACCATCAAGTTTGTTGTATACTTGAAGTTTTTTGCCATATTTAATTATCTTACGTTTTTTTGTGGGGTGCAAATAAGCAAGAAAATCAAAATCAAAAACATTACCTACCAACCGATGCTCCAGTTAGCAATTCGCACAAACGTTTTGGGAAACCTTGCATAGCTTTGCCGGACATTTCCCTTGAGTTCCTGAGTTCGCACTGTAGGCCGACCAGGCCACTTCCCTTCTTTCGTTCCCCTGTGGTTCCACACACCCAGTTTCCAAAAAAGTGAACAGTATGACGAAGAGAACACTTTTAAACGTGTTGTAAACAACGTTATCGTTGTCCCGAACCGATCTTGAAATTTCCGGTAGCAGTCTTGTCCAGAATACGTCCATTATCCGTCAACTTTCAGTCCGTTTTAAAAATACGATCATCATAAACGGTTTTTGTTGTCGAGTAAACGCCATTTTAACGCAGAAATTTGGTTTGAAGCAACGGAATTTCGTGAATTTCAGCAACGTTTTTACGTTTATGACTTTTACCTTGACGGTTTAACATTGATAGTTGTCAAGAGGTTAGACAGAAAAACATGGAAACCTATCAAATACATTTGAATTTTCAAAGCCAACTTGAGGTTAAATTTAAATGAGTGCTCGACAGTTTTGCCCGATTTGAAGTTTTATTTATAAGGCACGACAAGTTGGTCATGGATGCCGATTTCCTTTCCAGCGTCACCTAGATAGGTACCTATCTAAATTTGCCACGTTTTTGTTTGTTACGTTTCTTGTCAGGCCCAAAATAAGCGAGAAAATCGCGGTGGTAATGTGATATACTAAGTGAAACAGCAACTTTATCATAATTTTTGTGATTTTATTTTATCTATTAAAAAAAATCTCATAGGACCAGGTGTGCAATTGGGGTCCAAACCCAATGCCAATCTTTCATTTCTGTACTAGTTAAATAATCATACAAGGCCTTTTTTGAATGTCTACTCAACAGCAAAAAGTTCATGCATGAAAATCGCTTCAGAAATAACCATTTTACGTGGGTGGTAAGTCTTCAAGAGGGACACACCGAATGCCAAAATTAGAATTCTTCTACAGTTTTCAACTTAATTGATCTAAGAATAATTTTATTACTAGTAAATTACCTATAATGCAGATCTCATTCTGAATGCTTTTAGGTTAACGATCCGCCCGTGCTTTTTAATTAGAGAAGAATTAGTAATTCCGTAATCATCGAGACACGGAATATGGTTTTAATGCCAGGGAGCAGTGCAGAATTAAAAGCCATTAACTCTATATCCTGACGAAGATCGACTTTAATATACAACGTGTCTAGAGATAGGTGAAAGGACTTTTGTGAAAGACAAAAAATTTCGTTTATAAATTTGAGAATATGGGATTCAGCATTGCTAGTTTTGGAACAAATTTGTGACATAATTTTAGTTTAGGAAAATCACGCATATGATTGGAAATTTGGAAAAAACTAGGGGAATTTAGAGAAACTTGGTTTTGTTATTAGTTTCAAACAAGCCATCATGAGCAATGAGCAAGGCTGAATCCTAGAAGCCCAGATTTAATAAAAAAGTAGAGTCCAACTTAGCGAAACTTGGTTTAGTTGGGTATGCTTACTTCGAGACGGCACTGTGGATGTTTCGGGAGCACTTTTGTTTGTTTTTATGTTCAGGGTCATGTTATTCATTGATTTAGAATTCAACGTAGGTTTGGCAATAATTATCGATTAATTTATTAACTAGCAGGGGCCTAGTGTCGGAAGGGCTGGGGGGGTAGCTCCCCAGAATTTTCTGGAGAGAACTTTTATTACTAATAATACCTATTGTTACCACCATTATTACTAATTTTCCTACTGCCAAGAAAATTAGCCCCCCACTTTTATAGGTCACGCTACGGCACTGCACACTAGCAAGTGCAATAATTCGGCGCGATACCTTGATCATGTTTTCCAAATATTGGGGTCGAGTACGACGTATCGCACTTTAATTTATGCCTTAATAGGTATTTCCTATAAGTCTGCATTATGCAATCGATCATTTTCTCTTGCTCTAATTACATATTCGCGGTATCTACATGAGTAATGGGTTCTGGACGCAATCAGGTAATGAATTTTCTATGAGATTTACGGGGACAAAGTGAAAAAATGAGATAGATATTTCGTTAATTTGCCTAAAACCGAAAAATAATAGGAGTGAAATATTGCGTTTTGATTTTAAATTGAAATGTTCACATTTGACCAAAACTTAAATTAGTTTTGTATTAATGCGACTTATACAAACACAGAACAATATGTTTTACCTATTTATTCGCATTACTATGTAGGAGTAATTTAGAAAGTTAGAGATATAAATAGCTATTATTAAAAATACTACAAAATAATTAATATTGAAAATTTAAGAATCTTACTGCCCCCGTAGCAAGTTTATTTTTAATACGATTGCCCCCAAACTTTATTCCTACTCTTTGAACCCAACAAACTGTCGTTTTAAAAGTATTTTGGTAGCTGGTTTCAATTTAAAGAAAAAAAAACAAGGGAAAAAAATTTTATAATGTATATGACTTATATATGTTTTTTAGTAATATCATTATAAACACTCCATACTACACCTTTGACTTGTTTTCTGCTTTATTAATTTTATTTTCATTTCTATTAACTTCAATTAGTAGTTTTTTGTGCTTATTCGTTCCTTAATAATATGTTTTGTTAGTTTTTTTATAGAGTGCGTGCAAGTCTCTTAAGGCTTATTATTATTTTTCATTTGTCAAATATATTCGTTTAATATAATAATTACCTAAGTATTATCATTATCTTCGTTGTCAAAGATATCAAGAAAAATGTTGGGTCATGTGATTGAATACGATCGAATAAAATGAAGAGCAAATCTATATCTTCTCCTACGATGACGGAACTCCTTTGATGTTTCGATTTTTCAACAGCTGTTTCGTAATGTTTCGTATTGTAATGATATTAACAGCTTCTAATTTCTGAATAAGAATATCAATAAGTTTTTTTAATACATCGATTTGATAAAAATTTCTCTTGGCTGCTTGGTACAATCATTGTTGCGTCGAAACAAACTTCATATGATTTTGAGAGAGCAGCAGTTCTTCTTAGCTGTTCCATTGCTTTTATGTTTTGACTTCTGCCTTCATAGATTTCATAAAACTTTGTTTGATTACCATGTCTGTCCATGTGCCAGAATTAAATTTTTCTGATCGTTTTACAGTGACGAATCGATTTTTAAAGTTCCCAAAAGTCTGTTCATCCATTGTATATTCCAATTTCATCATATCTTGAAGATATAAATGTGCTGATTTCTCATATAACAAGAGGCCAATAGGGTGAAAATACGGCAGCATTTTTCTTCTTTCGTCTTTCAGCGCGAATAAAGTCTAGTGCTATCGATACCATTTCAAAATATTGTATCCATAACTGTAGGGGCCCGAGCTTTTAATTCATTCAGTTTATTCTGAAATTGATCATTAAATGAGTTAGTTACCACTACACACCCTTCTACATCTTCGTAGAAAATATCACGGCAGGTTATTTGTTAATAATGCAAGTCGTAATAGTGTATGACCTCTGATACTTCTTGAATAAGGCTGACCAATTTGTAGCATATATTTTACCTAGAGCGTCCTTGAGTCCGCTTCTGTCCATTATATATCCAATGCATCCAAGAAAAGACATGAGCATAAGAAATCCTCCTAGTTTAACAACTGTTTTATAATAATTCTGAGCTAGCATCTGACTCAGCTGTCATTTCACTTTCTTTAGAGTAGAGGGGTTGATCGAAAATAATTACACAGGTTTTTTGTCTGTGACTTGGCACTATTTATATTTATAGCGCAATGTAAAATGGTATAAATTGTGTCTAAATTACTGGCAGGATGATCAACGAAAGGAAGAAACATAACCCTAGAAGTTGAAAAATTCCGTTGAAATATTCCTCCACTTTCCATATAACCACAAAAAATCAACTGCATTAAAGTTTTTTCTATTAAGGCTTGATAATCTACACTTATATTTTCGACTTGAATCTTGCTGTATCCAGGTAAAACTGGCTTTTCATGTGCTAGAAGAGATACATGTGATATTGCTGCCAACTCTTTTGCACTTGGTTTTGTTGTTCATTCTTGTATGCGTTCATCGTAAGTAACAGCATCTTTTGGAGTAACTATCTTAATCATCCCCATAACATGAAGAGTATTATTACCGTCAAGAGCATGGACATTTATATCCGCATTGTCTCCAAGATATTGTACTAGCGCATCTGTTGTCAACATAGCTGTTGTCTAGTTAGGGGCCGCGGTGGCGACGTTCGTAGCGTCGCTGAACTATTTAGGGCCTGTTCTCACAAACAGTCCCCAACTAGTCAGAGCCAATCATTAGGCATCAAAACAATCAGAACAGTCAGAGAATTTGAAATCAACCAATCGCAGATTCGCGCTGACTGGTTTCTGATTTCTGTGAGAACAAACCCTTAGACTGCATGTTTTTCTGCCTTCAATCGACCTTGGTTCGAATCGAGTTCGAGCCAGACTGCACGCGCACATGTCTTTATATAAAAACACCGCTGATGGCCAAGAGCGCTGGTTTTCTATAGGATTTTCCGTAGTACTTGAGCAAATGATATCCTAGTTCTATCGGGAAAAAGTCGTTTCTAGCCGCAAATGGCAACGAAAACAAAATAATAGTAATTGCCCCCCTCCCTCGCACAAGCATTTGTTTGCTTCTGGGGTACTCCTAGTTTGGACTATTGTGAGGGTGAGAATTATTATTATCATTATACCTCATTTGGACTAAATAGCTTATTATATAAATTTGTTAAAGATACTTTGAAAGGGAAAGAGACAACGTACCTGTATCTCAACAAACTATTGCAAAGTTCACAAAATTCCAATCAAATTGCCTCCGCGTATGGTTGGTTGCATAGTGGTGTCGCATTTTTTGATAGTTTCTAAAAATAGCGGTATATCGGGCGAGCCAAAAGGTTTTTACCGTAGTAACGGAAATTTGCATAAATTCCGTTATACTACGTTAGGTACCCCTTCTGATAGGCCACTGGCATCAAGCTGCGGGAAGAAGAACATTTGGTGGAGGCGGCAGCGTCGCGCGATATTGCCGGTGGTGCTATCTTTGGGTTTGTTTAAGAGTGGGGGAATGTCCTAACCTTCCAATAAGCTAACCTTGGGTCACAGTAGATTTTTCACGGATACTTATTTGGGAGCTTATTTGATTTCTGTCACCCGCCACTACAGGGTTAACTGTCACTTAGTACAAAAAATTGTATGGCAGATAAAGAAAAACTATACTTGCCAAAATAAATTTTCAAAATTTTTCTAATATTTTTGTCTTAAGCCTAAAAAATTTTTTTTTCAAATTGTTTAAAACCCCTCAAAAAACGCCGCCCTGGAGGCAAGCGAGGCGTGTCTTAAAATTTCGCCTATGTCAATGGGAGTTCAGGTAGTAAAATAGCGCGGCGTTGCCACGTCTATCGATTTATCCGGGGACTCACCACGAAATTACGATTTCCTTTTTAAAAACGATTACTTCTTAAGGAACATGTAGAATGCCTATGAAACACCTACCTTACTGACATTTACAGGATTGAATATTGCACCATTTTCTGTTTTCTTGCTTTTTTTACATTAAAAGTCGCACAACTACACAATACAACATTCATCAGATTTTCTAAATCTGTTGGGGACCTCTTGTTTCCCTCCACCATTCCTTTTTTTAAAGCGAGGTACTCAGCCTGACGACCACGGGGGAGGATCCCCTTCGCCAGAAAAACTCCGAAGGGCAACCAAAAAACACAACTGCACTAGCACACATTGCACATGCAAAGCACTACAGTAACTGTTCAAAGAGGCCGCCGTTCACCTCGATGCACAAATTCACTCGGTTAATTAAATTAAATTAAAAATTTCATAGCGACAGTATTCCAATAAATTGTATGGGTAGTGCTGATGTTGAAATTTAGGTGAACGCACCGGGAAACCTATTTGATTTAGTTTAGGGGATAGGGAAATACTTCAATTTGCGGGTTGGTCAACATCGCGTCCTGACTTGCGCGGGAGAGCCAAGAGGGGAGGATAGTAGTAATGGAGTAAACATCACACGGGCAGCAGCCCGCTTTCGCGGGTCTCGTGGTTTTTGGGACTAAAAAGGCGGAGAAAATGGAAGCTGGAGTGTAGTGAGAAGCCTCGAGCATCGCCCGAGGCAGGAGAAGGAAAATCGTGAAGAATTTGGAGACGTCCTGTGCCCCGGACGCATTTTTACCGACCCTATACACGTTCAGCGCGTCATTTTGCCGAAGATGTCCGACCGTGAGGCGTACCGATCGTAAACGGTTTCAGGGTCCGGTGACGGTGCTAAACGTAGTATAGGTTAGGTTTGTCAGGTTAACTGCATCGCACGCTACTAGGTTCAAAATAAGTAAAATTAATAAGTTTTTTTGCATTTGATACAAGTTGCAAATTATAAACAAAGTTTTTTTACATCCAGTGAATGTTTTATATAGTCGATATCCACAAAAAAATTAATTCAAATGACTACTCGAATTTATCTATGGCCATGAGACGAACTGGATTGTATTTTTTAGATCATTCCCCGATAATAAAAGACACCTTTTTCGAAAAAAAAAAATACAAGT
Organism: Pseudeuparius sepicola; assembly: GCA_963920635.1. Classification (NCBI taxonomy): domain Eukaryota; kingdom Metazoa; phylum Arthropoda; class Insecta; order Coleoptera; family Anthribidae; genus Pseudeuparius; species Pseudeuparius sepicola. The sequence goes on from OY987299.1 coordinate 91,419,358, forward strand.
TCCAACACAATTGCAAAAATAAAGCAGATAAAAGTTTAAAAAACCGATAACGGATAATAATTTAAATAATTCTTAATTTAGAGTTTATTTTCAAGTTTTTTGTCCGTTCTATGAAATAAGGTAATTCGGCTTTACGATTTTACCTCTGTTACTTAATTTTTTGGTAATATTGATAATTTAATATTTTCTTTTTAGATAAATTTTGAGCTCAGCCATGTGATTAATGTTGCCGAAGCATGTGGTATCAAATGCAAAAGGCTATTCATATAAATTCTATTTTCTTTTGTATTGTGTATTGTGTTTTAAGTACATACCTATACATATAGGTATTTGGTGCTTGCTAATAAATCCCTGTTTTTTAAAGTAACAACCCTTGACGCACTAGTTATTTTTTAATATACATAATATCGTGAACAACTGTAGCGGAATAAAAGGAAAGTATTTCATTAAGTCCAAAAAATGGTAATTTTCTGCCTGGGAAAAAACCAAGAAAAATAAAGCTTTAGTTTATTTGGTTTATCACACTTTACCTACCTTTCATATCGCATTATAATATAAAGATTTTAGCATTAAGTGTAAACATAAAATTCCCTCAATGCCTATACAGAAACATGGCAAATGCTGCGAGAGATTTGGTTACCTACTAATCCTACACATATTCAACGCGAACTGCTGAAATCAGCTAGGATCGGTAAAAAGAAGCATCGCATATCTTCGGCAAATTGACGCCCTGAACGTGTATAGGGTCGGTAAAAATGCGCCCCGCATACAGGAAATCAAGAGGTGTTGCCGCGGCGGACCGACCGGGCCCAGGCGACCGGTACTCGGCAACAACTCCTCGGAGTGTTGTGTACGAGGGAGCGGCACGATTAGTGAACATCCAAGCGAGGGAATCAACTGCACCAAAGTTGTTGATGCATGGTGGGTGAGTGCATATTACAGAGATTTGTTTGAGTAAAAAGGTATTTTCATCCTTCCGAAAACAACGGCAACACCGCGGAAATAACTTCAAGCTGACAGTACGTTCCGAAGCCATATTGGATGACTTAGGTAATTAGAGGCGGAGATTTACAGGGAAAATAGGGCTTTTTACCCTTTTTTTTAAAGATCGTAAAAAAAAATCTAAAAATATTTTTCTATGTTTTCCTAAGCCACCCTGCGCACGTGGTAAAATTGATACTAAGTGATAGTTAACCCTGTATACTACTCGTACTGGTCCTAGAGGTTTTATTGTCGAAAAGTGTTTATTTTCTTGTTGTAAAGCAAACAGTTTCGCGTACTGAGTAGCGGACGGAAGCGTTTAATTTAAAATCAAAGTACTCAGGTGTTAAAAAATTGTATACATTTTTTGTGAGTTCAGACCAAGTATCCAACCGCCAACTTCATAGGACTAAATACAGCTCCCTATGGGGAATAATTTTAGGGCTAATATTTGTAAAGGAATTTATAAAGCTATACGAATATTCTCGATACCTAGCTAATCAGTATAAGCAAAGACACAACTTATATTTTTATAACTTTATTCAACCGTTAATGTTCTGCAAATCTCCTAGTCTCAATTTTGTCACGTTCCGTATTTATAGGGTGAAGGATATCAGAGAAGGTATAGAGAGAGATTTGCCTAACTGTGTAGGTGTAAGTAAGGTAAATGTATTAAACTATCTTAACACTTATAAATAATTCAAGTAACTTAAACATAAGTTAAATGGGATATTCAAATATTGTCAACTGGCTGTGATATCTCGAAATTCAGAGTGAGAAAACAAGAAGTCCCTCAAGGATCCTTTCTAGGACCTGTTTTTTTTTTTTTTTCATAATATTTATTACTGATACATCAGATCAGATTGATTCTTGAATGACACAAGTACTGTGTTATCGTTAGGTAAACACATGGAGGTTTTCGGAATAGAGTTGCAGCAAGCTCAATCCAGTCTGCTCTTAAATTTAGAGAAGGCTAAAAGCCTCCATTTTTTATTAATATTTGTGAGTTGCACTCGACGCAGATTTTATCCCACATAAACGGTCTCTGTGACAAATTGGCAGGTGTTATAAACAATGTATGGATATGTCATGCTCCGTAACCTACCTGGAAATTGATTATCTGTTGCGTAATATTCAATTCTTCTTAGCATATCATTTTACGCAAATTCTTTTGTGGGGTCAGCTGGAGCCCCAATTCTCCAAAAGAAGGCACTTAATGTATTGCTTAGTTAGTATTGCTCGAGTACAGGTGTGGGGGCCTGGATGTCAATAATAGAGCCAGGTCTCTCACAATAGCGGTTTTGAATGAAGAGAAAAATGTTGGTTCGTTATTGTTGTAAAATCTTTTAGTTACATTATGAGATGCGAGTTAACGTCTAAGAAAAGACATTCATATTACAATTAAAAACTGATGCCGAATATCAGTATCAAAACCAAGTGAGTCTTACCCTTGATGTTGGGTCATTTAATACTGAACACTCTACGTGAAAATTCTTGTGAAGGCCTCCTAGTCGTGGTAATCAGCAGACGTTGGTCAAATTTTGTGGACTGAAATTCACTAGTGATGATGAAGTTCCACCTTTATAGCATACAAGGGAATGAACTCACTATAATAATATTACACTCGTTTCCGAAAATTTCTCAGTCCTTAGTTTTTGAGTGGCTTTTTTGTTATGAATTTTTCTAATCTTATTATGTAATCAAACCAGAAAACACAGGTGATAGTATAATGGTAATTATTAAAAAATATAAGGTTCTGCACGCAAGTTTACCGCGTCCCCGAAAACCTATAATCATTATGGGTTTACCAAAATAACAAGTGATTGCAAAAATTTTAAATTAATGAATATAGAAATGAAAAAAATATAAAAAAATTACCGAAAAATGCCAAGGAAGCTTAGATTAATTAAGTGGAAAAGGGCATAACTTTACTAAAGGGTTTTTACATTCACCGCTTAAAGTTTTAATTGTCGCAACTCTGGTCACCTTATCAGAGCCTGGATGTAGAACTATAATACGACCAAGGAGCCATTGCAAACGGGGTAGTCATTCCTTTTCTATCACCACAAGTGTGCCAATATTTGGATTTGTTAGCGATGCCATTTACTTCTTTGGTGCAAAGTATTTAAAATTTAAATACTTTGCACCAAAGAAGTAAATATAATATTCTTTACATTAGGTTCCAACGGGTTAAGCGATTGATGGGGGTTGAAGTGTGGTCAGGCTCTGGGAAAGGATTAAACGGAGAGAGATTTAAGAAATGTCCGGACGTAAGCACGTTATGATCATTCGGAACATTATTTAATGGTGTAACTTTTGATTAACAAAAGAAAATTTTGAAGCTTTTCGCAATTTAAATGGGAATTTGTACTATTTCTTATTATTAACTAGATCCTGAAACTATTAAACGGTTAGAACTGGAATATATCTCAACTGAAACACCAACTTTTGAAACGTTACGGACATTTCTTCAAAAACAATTCGTAGCTCTACGGTCGCTGGCACTAGTTTGTCCACAAGCTGATAAATCAGTTAGTAATACGGATAAATATAAAGGCAAACTAAGTGGTTCTTTTAGTTTGGAGCAAAGGCACACTATAATTCTTTTATTGTAAACACACACCAAAACTCTCAGCCTGGCTTGTTCTGTTCTTTCGGTAAAGCAAAAATCCCACACAATTTATAATTGTCCCCCTTTTCTTGTAGATAGTCATCCCTCTCTCATCACTTTGTCGCATTTGTAATGAACAACACCACACTTTGTTTTCAACTATTTCTGGCCCTTCTCGGGTTAATTAGCTAACCAGTGTTCTACCATCTACCTGCACCAGTAGCCTCTCAACTGCTCAAGTCAAAGTATCCGATGAATATGTAGATTACCAAGTTAAGTTATCTTGATCCTGGGGGGACAATGTAGCCTGATTACCTGATTGTTTCTTGCCCAATTTCTTCATGTAACGTTCAGCCGCCATCGAGCTTCTGTAAGGTGCTGATGTGTACCCGTTCATTTTACTAGATGGTAGGTCGGATAGTACCAGACACTCTTTCTCCACTAGCGCTGTTGACCATATTTGTGTGGATTATTGTGGGAAAAGCAGCTCATATCTCTTCACCTCCTTTATTATCACTTTGCTCAAATTTCGAGCCTTCTCTAGATTTTAGTATAAGAAGATTTTGTGAAATTTAGGAAGTACTCCAAGTTGAACAGCTCTCACCTGAAAACTTGTTGTGTGAAGAATATTTTCAAAAATCCTGGATACGAAATTGTAAAGATCGCTTTTGAATTTCTCTTCACTTTAAAAATCCACATCCTATATTCTCTGGATCTCGGTGGAGTTTTCTGAAAGTTATGCGCACACAATGCGTGATTATCTGGAAAATGAACACATGGAAATGGTTTTGGCTCCTAATTGCGATTCGTGTGCTTTCTATTATGTTCCATATCGTTTTGTCCTGAAACCAGAAAGCACGACTACTAATATGCGTGTTATGTTCGATGCATCTTGTAGAGATTTGAATGGAAACTCTCTAATGAAACGTCACAAACTCCAAAAGGGCATTTCCTCAGTTTTGCTCAATTATCGTATCTATAGTTATGTGCATACGACTGATATCAAGCAAATGTGCCGTCAGATTCTTATCCATCCTGAAGAAAAAGCTTATCAGCGGATCAGGTGATCCATTCAGGATTTTGCAATAAAAACTGACATTTGGAGTGTCTTCTCTTTTCTTGGCCTTAAGAACCATATAACAACTCGCTGTAGAGGGTGAAGCCCGATTTCCTGTTGCTTCTAAAGCTCTTGCAGCAGATGTGTTTGTTGATGATATCGTGACAGGTGCAAGTATTTAATTCAGTATTTTTGTGGATCTTGGGGCTGCATTAGGATGAAACCCCTCCTGACAATATTCTGGAAATCTGGAATCAATATAAATCTGAATAATTTAAATATCTTTCTGATCTTCAGATGGCTCTACAAAAATGATTGTCCAAGTTTTTTCTTCTTACGAACTCCATGCTTTCTGTGATTAATCTGAAAGGGCTATTCAGCTCTAGAATATTTTCGAACTACTTTTCGCCTTTTTCATTTTGCTGTAAACTTTGTTTGTGCCACGTCGAAGGCATCTCCTTTGAAACTTTTATCATTGCCTAGGTTAAAACTCTGCACTGGATACTTGCTATCAAACTTAGTTCTATCTTCTCTCGATAACAAAATTTGTATCAAAAATGTCTTTGGTTGATCAGATGCAGTGGTCGTACTCTCTTGGCTTAGAACGTTCCCACCGATATTGCCAATACGGTCAGCCGTATACGAAATATCCTTCCGCCCACATGTTGGCATGTATCCTGCTGACTGTGGGTCGAGGGGTTAACTTCCTGCCCAACTTGTTAGACACATATCATGGTTGGCGGGACCATCGTGGCTAGGCTTCCCAAAAATAATCTTGGCCACACTTTCAATATTTTTTTTATGATTCTGATATAGCTCTAGCTCGTCAGTAGGCACGCACACTCTCTTTAAGCACTATAGTCTCTTCGGAACAGTTTAAGATTCTTTACTTGATCGTTTCCCGTCGCTCACAAAAATTCAACGTATTATAGTTACGTTCTAACATTTTTTTATAATCTAAAAAACTCGCAAAATCGCTCGTTTACTCACTTCAAAATGCATTATTGGTTATTGAGTCCGGCATTTATCGTTCAATGACGATATTCTTCGTTTCAAAGACAATAAGGACAATAAGAAAGTGTCACAGTCGTTTAGAATATTAGCACCCTTTATAGATGAAGAAGGCACTCTTAGAGTAGGGAGTCGATTGGCCAATTCTAGTTTTACCTTCTCATTATCTAACAATTTTTATAAGAGGTATGCATGAGGGATAGCATGTGGGTATGCATGTGGGATAGCAAACTCCAATAATTACTCTTGTTTCAGTCTTTCTGGATACTGTTGTCTCGACGAGCTATTCGGCGTGTTATCTCGAAGTGTTTAAGGTGCTTTCGTGTTATAACAGGGTAGAAAAGTACATCGATGATGAGTAAAATGGAGGGAAATTTACGAGTGGCCCCTGGGGATAACATATCTATGTTTTTTTTATATATATTCAGTGACGATGTTCCCGTATATTTTGACCCACCCATAGAGTTAGAAAAAAATTACTTAAATGAAAGTTGTAGGGTTTTTTCTGAACCGCTAGGATCTGTTACTAGATAAAAAAACAATGAGCGTCTCAAATTTATGAATAAATATAAACTTATTTTTTAATGGAACACCCTGTATATTTGTGGATTTTTGAATTGCACGCATTTTTCCGATTCCAGCAATATAAATATGTTATATGTTTGCTCTAAGCATTCGCATGATATTCAAAATTGCAGATAAATACGATCTTTATATAAAAACATTTCAACTTAGACAAGAGCATTTCTATCAATCCATTATTTTTTGGACAATACAGCTTGGTACCCTACAACTTTCATTTAAGTAAAATAAAGGCTCTAGGGGAGGGTCAAAATATATGGGAACACCCTGTACATTTTCATACTTTTGATGGGCTTGTGTGGAAAAATCAGTCAAAATCTAGATTTTTCCTTACAAAATTTCGCCCTTTTCAAACCTTTAGCCACCTGCAATACTCAAGCCTTTTGTTTTCCGAAGCCAGGTTCTATTAATTAATCATTTAGTAAGTTGGGAATCAGGAACATTTGGCACTTAGAAAATACTTCTTTTGCTTAACTCTACACACCAAAAAGTTGAATGCCGTTTCCCTACTATTAAGTTCGCTTACGAATTAGAACACAACGGACAATTACCATGTTTAGACACCTTAGTAATAAGAACAAATAATAGGCTAGAATTCAATATTTATAGAAAAGATACAACCACAGATCGCTATATTCCTTACGATTCTTCTCACTGCAACCAATATAAGCTAGCAAGCTTTCAATTTTTAACACACAGATTAGTAAATTACCCTCTAATTCAGAAAAATATAATATAAAAAAAAACTAGGATAAAGAACATAGCCCAGGTCAATGGTTACGTTACAAACATGGTAATAAAGTTAATTAATAAACACAAATATAAGAAAAAACTTAATGATTCCACTAAGTTTAGGAAAGAACTATAGATAATACTAAATATGTTTCCATTCCGTAACAACCCGAGGTTTACGAAAGGTATAGAAAAAGTGTTTAATCATGCTGGATTAAAATTAGTATATAAATCTTCAGATAGGTAACCCCAAAGACAAAATTAATCTTTAGATTAAGGGGAATACATGAAGTTAGCTGTTCAGATTGTAATCAAAAGTATGTTGGGCAAACTAGACGTTCCATAAAAACTGGATTTAACGAACATATGGGACATTTAAAATATGGTCGATTGGAAAAATTTAGCATGCTTTTGAAAAATAATCAACTATAGAAAATTTAAAATTATTTAAGTATCTACCTGATAGTAGATTATTAGACGCTTATGAAAGTCTGGAAATTTCAAAATGTAAACTTAGTTTAAATAATGATAAGGGACCAATCCCCTACAGCCCCTTATACATGTTAATAAACTGATAGGTAGAAACTTAAAAATTCACAGTATAAATAATAGAATAGGTTAGGATTAGGAATAAGTAGATTGGACTCCTGGAGATGCTAACATGATTAGCGAAACGCGCGTAGAGTGCAAAAAAAAACATTGTTTTGGTGTATGGAGTTAAGCAAAAAAGTATAATCATTAAGTGACAATATGGGCAAAAGATACCTTTTACTTCTGATAAGGAAAATGGAATTTTCCATTTAGTGAACATTATGGCTTTGTAGTTGTCCAGATTTATTGTACAACTTTTTGTAACCAATAACAATAAAATAGTTCTTCGCTCTTAGAGTACTGATCTGGCCTCTTTTAATCTGGCTTTAGTATTATTAATATTGTATATTTTATTTAAATCTTAAAGTGTAGATAAGTATTTTATAAGCGTGATTTAATGCATAATGCTGTACTGGACATGGGTTCTACGAAAATCTGGTATTTTGCTGCATTACTTACCTCACATTCCAGCAGTCTCTTCATTAGCGGATCCTCATATTTGACCTTTTCGTACTCTTCAGGAGTCATCATATATCCGTTATCGATGTCATCCTCTTCAGAAGCATGAAGATGCGTATCAACGGGATGACAGAGCTTCTCACCTGTCTTTCTAAAGACATGGCCCTTTTCTATAGACAGACCAGATGGTGGATCTGGAGTGTCGTCCCAGTAGAGATATGTTGGAATCTTAACCTTTGGAACCTTGATCTAAAAAAAATACTAATTAGTGTCATGTATAAGCACTTTGCAGAACGAACTTTAAGAAGCTTTATTTTTCAATTTTTATTTTGTGCAAACGAATTTACAAAAAGGATCGTTTTAAAGCCAACTGCGAGTTATAACTCATAAAATAATCAACTATGTTAATGCACTATTTAATATTTTTCCAAAACTTTCCATACGATAAAATAATTTAAATAATGCAAGTTAGCTAGTTGTTAAAATCGTAAAAGCTTCAACTTTGAAGAATAAAGTCTTTTATTTCTTTGCCCAAAGGTAGGGAATGTAATAATAGAAAACAAGCAGTAAAAAACGTATTACCTTTGCTCTTCTTTCGGCAATTAACTGATTACAGTAATTCTCAATTAACATTACGGGATGCTGTGCCATTTCTGGCGGAGCTTGATCTAGAGGAATTTTTCCGATGAGAACCAGATTCTTCACTCGTTCCATTTCTTCTTCCTGAAATTGAAAGGCAATGGATATAACTACTTTAAGGGAAACATACGGAAGTAGTACATGTAAACCTAAATACCTCAAGTGTAAAAATATTTTATTTTCATAGTAGCGGTGACATACAGATAATAGAGTAAACTCGTTGAATCTGGAATACCATTTTTATTTTTTAACAAATTAATTTATTCATTTTTGAGTATATTACGCTCATGTCTGTTGCGTATACAGGGTGCCCCAAAAGTAATGGGACATAGAGCAAGTGCATATATTTTGGGCCAAAATTTGACGATTGAGGCCCAGCTTCTGAGAGAACTGAAACAACTTAAAACTGCAATTGAAAATTATAAAAAGAAAGTTGAAGCGTTTAGAAAGTTTTGCAATTTAAAAATATGAGTCAGGGATTTAAAACCGAAAACAATAAATTTATTGTGAAAGAGTACGATCGAAACAAGACATGTCACTGCGTGTTTAAACCACCCTTCCGTATGAATTTATTACCGCCAAAACTTTATAAGCAAGCAGTTTGGCTTACGGAAAACTACCACTGCGTTGATTGGCAAGATGGTTTCGTCCAAATGTACAAGTTTCCACGAATTCTGCAACACAGTGTTACCAAATACGAAAAGAGTGTTTGTTAAAGCAAAAGAAAAGGCCGACTACATTAGGAAATATTCAACCAACACAGTTATTAAACTCGAAGAGCAAAGAATCAAAATGTTTTTTTTTTCATAAACAGGATCCATGTGCATTATCAAACGTGTTTTACTTGTAGGAGACATTTTGCATAAACGAATAATTTTTTTTTTAATTATGTATTTTTCTTTCAACCCAGGTTTAAATAAAACAATGATTAGTTTAAAAGTATTTATTTTCACACCATAAAATGCAATTCATATATTTTACTTCTACTATTAGGACATAATACATTTTTCAAAATTATTAATTTTTTTTTTATTAATAAATTTCAAAAAAGCCGTAGACGATCAAGTACTCCACGATAACTACCTACTCTCCCTAGCATTTCTGTAAGCAAAATTCCATGTCATCATTACATGAACCTCGTTTTTTTCTTCATTAAACGTTACTTTTTTCTTGTCTCTTTTATCAGGTAAGGGTACAATAAAACCATCTTCATCATAGTTGAATCATTTTCGCTGCACTGGTCACTCCTAGACAATAAAAATTCATATATACTTAGTGTCCAAAGGGTTACTATTACTTCTGCTGAGTAATGTTTCAAACGAATTAAAATGTTTCTCAAAATGTGTTTTTTTTTAACATATTAATCCTGTTGGAAATAAAAGATTTCAGCTGGAAAAGGTTGGTGACTGTTTCACAACCCAAATATACAAAGTATCCATCCTTGAATAGTTTTGTTAATTGGACAGATCCCCCAATTTTCTCAAAGACTATTTTTCCACGTTCTAGATCATTTGGATGAGTGTAACTGTGTTCTTCCGAATAAAAATAGTTTAGAACACACCCTTGGCAATCCAAAAACATTTTCCATTCCTTTTCTAAGAGCACAATAAATCCTTTGTTTCCACCAATTTTCACGCAAGGTTCAAAGTTACTGTCTAAGCCAACACCAACATATTGTAACTAAAAATGCCTCTAAAGTTGTTATATCAGCTTTCATAGAATATGTTTGCACTGTTTTCTAACCAACTCAAAGATTTGGCAGATAAATTTTAAGTTTCGGTATTCTACTTACAGTTTTAAAATTTTTATGATTCGTTTGGAGGCATTTTGCGTTACATCTTTGTTAGCCTGAGCCCCCAGGGCCTCATTTTCTTTTAGTTTTCATTGTTTTCCCTATAGAGCTTCCATGGTTTTTGTAGAAATTGACTAGAACATTATGATTTGTGCAACTATCATTGGCCAGGAATATTCTAGAGTAGTCTCCAGTCTTCCATTTGAATAAGCCCTGGGAATTGGGCCTGAGGGAAGTTGAAGGTTAAAACGCGATTTTAGAGCGATTTTTGAAGCTGATAGAATATTCTTGGTCAGTGACAGTATCTGACAAGTTTATTTGTGAAGGCTAAACAATAAAGGTGCTATCCAAGACAACGAGTTTGGACTGTTATTGTTGAGATTTGGTACAATATTCGAAGGGCTATTTAAATTCCACACGTAGGTATGTGTTTATAAGGCATTTTTCACTGAGACAATTCTTTTCACTTATAAAGTTATTTTCAGGAATTTGAATAAATTCGTTCAGAAAGGAGAAATCAGAAATTTTTTCTCAACTTAATGACAGCATAATGTTGCTTTTGCACTTTATATCCAAAAATCTCCATCCCCACTCATCTGCTAATAGTAGTCACTGCGTTTGTGTGCCTTCCAAACTATGCGTCTTAAAAATATAATATTTAATATTGCTAATATACTTATTGTCACATAACAAAATGTGTAATTGCATATTCTTAGGTTCGTTCTCCTCCTTTATATACAGGGTGTCTACTTTTAAGTGTATACAAATCGATAAAAAATTTATTTTGTGAGATATTTTCAAAATCCTTTTTTTGTTCTTCAAAAAACGCTTCTTTTGACGTTTTTACTTTTGTCAAAATGCAAATCCAGGGACGGCTACGATTTTTTCATACCCCGATTTTCACAAAAACCATTTAGCGATTTTTTTATTTAAAATCTGACACAACAGCGTTAATCAGGACACTCCAAATCCCCCATATACTAAATTTGAACAAAAAATGTAGGGGGTGTTCGGTTCTACACCGTGTTAAAGTTATTGAAGTTTTAGACATAAATACACTATGGTTCATATTTTACGATAATGAAGATAATGAAAGCTGTGATAGTAAGTGAATGTAACTATCAGTAAAAAAAAATGTTAATTTTAATATTTGCTTTATTATTGAAAATTAAATGAATTTGAATACCTAATTTGTATTTGTTAATGTGCATTTGGCAATATTTTGGAAATAAAACACATAAGCATATTCCGAGGCATATCCGTTACTTGTTTATTTTTAGTAAAACAACATTTTGCAATAAATATGTGAAATACAATAAACGTGTTAGTATGCAAGAGATTAAAGTATAATAATTATCAGTTATAAAATGTTTGTACAAAACTGAAAATACCATTACAAAATATATAATATTTAAAACAGTTTTCTATTGTTACATTTTGTCGAACCAATTTTCTTATATCTACTAGACATGTCGACAGTTTGTGTTAAAGGACAACTCCTGCTCTATCTATATGTTAAGTTTGTGGACAATCGTCTGCTTCCCAATAATAAAAAATATTTATATGGCAAAAGACACAACAACATTTATCTTTATAACCAATATAAAAAATATATTTTTTGTCAGCTTTACCGGATTTATTTTACCGGTCCAGTTGAGGAAACTTAAAAGCCTGTTGTAAAAAAGTTTGAAATTTATTTAAGAGTTGCTTCACAGTTCAGACACATTGTGGATATGTGAAATTACTATGCTTTAAGAATTTTTTTTATACCAAAGTTTAAAGTTTTTTTATATTTTATTTCGAAAAAAAAATTGGTGGGGTAGAATTCTGTCGTTGGCTTTTTGGGTTCCGGTACATAATCTTTGTTTAAAAGATTTAACAGAATATCAACTTTTTTTCTGCAATTTTCTTCGTTCTCGTACTTGGGAATATCTTTGTGACCCCACGCCAATGTTTTTGTGGTTCCAGGTATTTGATATCGCTTGTCATCTTCCGATGACAAAACTACTTTATTTATTAGCTCTGTAAATATATTGTGTAAATAAGATTTAAAAACATTTCCATTTAATTTTTAATTGGGTTTTTTAACAGTGAATGAACGAAATTTTAAACGTGTAACTCAAAAAATAACTTCAACAAATTTGTTTTCTGAGTATTTTTACTAGATACAGCCTAACTGAAGCAGCCAAATTTCAAATCTACATGCCCCTTTCACCTCTTTTCGATGCAAGACCACGCCCCCGGTCAAGTCAATTCAGTGAGTAGCTATTGTCGGGAGTACAACAGCTCCCGTGTTTTAAAACTTGTGTTTACGTTTTTCCAAGATAAATACAGTTTTTATATGATTTTCGATGTGAGTTTTATTGCTTAATTAAACTTATTATTAAGTATGCCTTTCCTTTTTTAACTTTGATTAATTAGAATCGACGCGAAAGCGTCCTTTTCCCCTTTGATATTGCAAACAGTATGGGTAGGGTTTTTTTAAAATACAGGTAAGACAGTTAAGACGGAGGGTCAACCCTCTAACTGTTAGTTTCTATGTGTGTGCATTTTACATAACTAAGAATAGATTAAAAAATTAATTTTAAAATTGTAAAAAGGTAGAAATAAATAATTTTGATATATTCTTTTTGCTGTTGAAATGAGTTTTGGTGGTATAAAAGGCAGAGGGTTATTATCATAATTCATCTTCTAAAAAATTCCTAGGCCGTTTATGAGGCAACCTCCTGTTAATATTATAGGTATAGTATTTTTAAAGTCACTTGAAACAGCATAAAATACTCTAATTGCATAAAAAAAACTCAATATAGGACACAAGCGTCACGCAGTTTTTTAAAGATATACATATTCTAAAAGCAACATAATATTTCACTTTTAAGGGATTTTAAGGTTGTCGTCAAACACAACTGCACCATACAATATTATTGTCAAAAGGTCTCTAAAAAGCCATATCGATTACAACTATTTACGCAAGTATATCCTAAAATCTCTGGGTTATTTCTATGATTTCAAAACATTTTCACATAGGAGAAACTATTATAAGGACATTTTCAGGACATTTTCTTATTATTTGTAGTTTAGAGATTAAATCCACTAGGAGATCCTTGAGTTTTGTTATTTTATTGTGCGACGTTGCCAAATTTATCACAAAATCGTAATTTTTGTTTTTTACCCATCAACGAACTTTTTTTACTAGGTGTGATACATCATTAGAAAGCTAAAAAAGAGGTTTTTCAAAACTGTAAAAATCCAACATGGCGCCCATATGAAAAACAAAGTTGATGATGGTTCCAAAAAACCGAAACGTTGCAAATAAAATCTGACTACACAGACGTTTTAGGCGTAAACAGTTGCCCTAAGAATGTTTTTACAGAATTTAAAAATTTTCATAAATAAAGAAATTACAGGGAATTTTTGAAAATGCATCATTTTAGTTTTTTCAAAATATCTTCAAAACCAAAAGAGATAAAGTCGCAAACTAAACGGCATTCAATTACAAACAGAATTGTCTAAAACTTTCCCCATTTAACCGTTTCTCCATCTCTAACAGTTTCCGAGATCCCAATACATGCATCACCAATTTCGGACACACTGTATAATTGGATTTGTTTTTTGAATTTGGTATCAATTTTTTAACATTTGAAATTGGGCGGGTCTACGATTTCGAATCTTTTTTTTTTAGATAGTCTCATAATATATGCTCTATAGGGTTTATGTCAGGACTGTTAGGTGGCCACTGTAATAAAGGGATATTAACATCATTTAGGTAGCCAATAACCAGTCTAGCTACATGGGGACGAGCGTTGTCCTGCATGAATAAAAAATTAGGTCCCACAAACGGAGCTAAAGACAAGATTCGACAATAACGTTGTCTAAGTAATATTAGGCCTTCATAGACCTCGAACGTATAGGGACTCACTCCGCACGAGCATCGAAGCAAATTCCCTACCATTCCATTTTGGAGCCACCACCAATAAGGTACTTTAGGACAGATATTGCAGCTGGCAAACCTTTCTCCTCGCCTTCTCCAGACACGCTCACGTCTATCTGGAGCAATAAGGCCAACTCTAGTTTCATCGGAGAACAGAACTTGTTTCCAATCATTGATGGTCCAGTTCTGATGTAGTCTTGCAAAATTCAATCTCTGAACTTTGTGTTCTCTTGTAAGCAATGTTTTTTTCGCCGATTTTCTGTTGCTCAATCCTGCTTCATGTAAACGTCTTCTAACCGTTAGAGACGGTATAGCGATATTTCGAACATCTGCTAATTAATTTTTTGGCAGATTGCTGGTGACTCTCCTATCCTGTCTATGAGAGCACGTTGCCCGTTGTCTCAAAAAAACGATCATCAATTTGATTAGTGCAACGTTTTTGCCCTTGCTCTGGTCTTAGATGGTACGAGCCCGTCTCATTATGTCGTCAAACACAAAGTAAAAATGTTAATGCACCATATAACATGATCAAAAAGTCTCTAAAAAGCCATATCGATTATAACTATTTACGCAAGTATATTCTAAAATCTGTGAAATTATGGCACGTCTATCCACCGCAGTTCGCTGCACAAGTGGCCAGCCCTACAATATTTATCTTCTCTGTCTCCTTCATATCTTTTTACTAAGGGCTGCGCGCCGCCCAAGACTCGGTCTTGTTTTACAAAACAAACGCCGCCCAAGCGTTTTTATGCTGTTCCAAGTATACCATACCTACAGATTATGGGGCTTTTTTAAATATCTCTGAACTTATGTACTGCCGATTTATTTTGTTATCTCAACAAACATTGTGTTTTGGGGTGAGTTATTATAATTAACATTTTTGTTTCTTATTATAATTCAAAACTAAACGAAAACTTAATCAATCGAGCAATTTTTTGTAGTATATAAACTCGTTTGCTTGTCGTTAGTAGAGTACCTATGTTTGATTTATTGTCTAACTGTTTGTATTTAGGGGACCTATTTTCCTGTTTGATCGTTATAAGCAATTTTTTTTCTTTTAATACTTTATTTGTAGCAACGATATATAGGAACAGATACATTATCAAAGGAAAATTGTATTGTTTCATGTTTTTAAAAAATGTTATTGTTGGCTCCTACTTTTGTTGATACAATTTAGGTTATTTTGTAAATATAAGTATCTGAAAGCAAACATATAGTCTATCGAAAAACTATTTATTATGCATTACAAAATAGGAAATATTGAATTTAAGAAATGCCAAGGTAACCAAATTACCTCGTTTTCTTCCCCCCGACCCGCTAATGTAGAAGCAAAACAAAACCCGTGCTATTTGTATTAGTGTGAGTCATCTATTCATATACAGTGTGTTTCACTTTAAAACGGACAATTCCGCATTTTTCGAAATTTTGGTCGATCTTCAAAATTATGTTTTAACATATTGTATTCAAAGAGTTCTATCCTTTGGGCTACAGTTTTTTGATATACCTACTGCAATCAAACGAAGACCCCAAAAATCACGAAATCGTGTTAGGAATTTTTTGTTTGAAAAAATAATTAGTTCCATCGAATTCAGCTTAGCTCGGATCCCTATTTCCGCAGTTTCTATATTCTAGCACTTACAGGGTGTTCAGAAAATAGGGCCAAATTTCGAAAAAATTGCACTTTTAGGTGTGCCGTGTATAAAACACGGGCGTTATTTTGTGAATGTTTTTTCACAAATCGAAAAGGTCTTGCCCAAGGTACTATTACAAATAACCATATACAGGGTGTTCGGAAAGAAAAAGCCAATTTGCCCATTTTTTTAAAATAATTCTTGTCGTAAATTCAAAACTTTTTTAAAATTTTGGTAGCTTCTACTAATGTTTCTTACAACCTGTACACATTTCTCCAACCTTTTTTGCAATTAGCAGTAACCCTCTGCAGCTGTTCTTCTGAAATCGAACAACGCACATTCCAATCAATTTTTAAGGGGAAGAACAGCAAGCTGCAGAGGGTTACTGCTAATTGCAAAAAAAAAATAATGGACGAGTTATAACGAGGATTAGTAAAAGCTACAAAATTTAAAAAAGTTTTGAATTTACGACAAGAAATTTAAAAAAATAGGCAAATTCGCTTTTTCTTTCCGAACACCCTGTATGATATGGACATACCAAATCATTTATAATAGTACCTTGGGTAAGACCTTTTCGATTTGTGAAAGAACATTCACAAAATAAGGCCCGTGTTTTATACAGGGCACTCCTAAAAGTGCAATTTTTTCGAGTAAGTGCTAGAATATTGAAACTGCGGAAATAGGGATCTGAGCGGAGCTGAATTCAATGGAACTAATTATTTCTCAAACAAAAAATGCCTAACACGATTTCGTGATTTTTGAGGTCTTCGTTTGATTGCAGTAGGCCATGGAATGATTGTATATCAAAAAACTGTAGCCCAAGGGACAGAACACTTTGAATACAATATGTTAAAAAAAATAATTTTGAAGATCCACCAAAATTTTGAAAAATACGGAATTGTCCATTTTAAAGTGAAACACACTGTACATATATCGTTGTTTTATAGAGTGTAAACTACATTTCTATATTCATAAGACCAGGTGTTGATGTTTGAATATTATTATAATTGAACTTCTATTTTTTAAAATAATATCATGAATAATAACACCATTCGAATGCGTTATCTCTTACGAAACGTCTTTTTGCTCTTTGTCATAGGAAATCTTACGCTGATTTTGTTCTCCAGTTGTGGCACGTTCATTTCTTCTCCGTCGTTGCCCTAAGCATTCCAATACTCCTGATCTTGTGTTTTCTCACTCTCAATTTCTGATGTTTTTTGTTCTTGTCTTCATCATCCCTCCACAACCTTGTTTCTTCGTCAATTGCTTTTTGCAGTGCGGAGTTCTCCAATTGGTTTTTATCTTCTTCTCGGAGGAGAAATGGGTGAAACCAATAAAAACGTAAAGGCGCGCGTATTCACTTACAACAAAATGCTCCAACCGCGCAGAACACGCCGCGTGCGCTGCACACAATGCAACAAACATTTTAGCGCAAAGTTCGTGCTGTTTGGAGTGTTCGCTGTGTTCGCTGTGTTCCCGGCAGCCGTTGTAGTAGTAATTGTGATGGTCCGCGCGTTTTTCAAAGAGATGGACGCAAATGATAACGTGGTAGCGGCTGCCGGCGCTCTTTTGATTATAGGTGCTTTAACTAACAATAAAAAAAAGAGATAAAAGAAAAAAACCCGAGAAAAAAGAAAAGCGTGGACAAGACGTATTTTTTACACCATAAAAATATGGCAATGCTCCGGGGTATGGATATAAACCACACTTGCAGAATTTTACGAGGGGCTGCAGAAGATTGTGAGAAGTTGATGTGTTTAGTTGTATCTATGTTTTGAAACAACAAGCGCTGCGAACAGGGCAAACGCTGCGAACAGGGCAAACGCTGCAAACACCCGTACCCACTGCGCACCGGCGAACAACTAATTCCCTTTGTGCATATCCGGTTTACCGACAAGCCTCGGAAAATGTTTTGCGCGTTCCTGCGCGTTTGGCGCGGCGTACTCACTAGCGAACTTCGCGCAGCGCGCGCGGGGCGTTATTCTGCGCGTTCGGGGGATTTTGTTGCAAGTGAATACGCGCCTTTAGGGATATGTGGTTTGAGCAGTGGAGGACCAATGAACATCTGAGGGAGGCGTGGCTTGAGGAGTGGGGGACCAATGAGTTATCTAGGTCACGGAGGAGGGCGTGGCTTAAGAAATGGGGGAAACCAATTAAAGGTTAGGGAGATGTTGCTTCAGGGGTGGGGGACCAATGAACATCTGAGGGAGGCGTGGCTTGAGGAGGGGGGGGCAGTGAGTTATCTAGGTCACGGAGGAGGCCAGCACCATCCAAACCACACTACTCTTGTACTGCAATGTACGATATATTTATATTCGAATTCAGGCTACCTATACTCGCCTATTTATGACTGTGTTTTCCTTACTCGAGGGAGCACCAACATAAATTGAGTAAGAATAATAATAATGATATTTATCGACATTATTAAGGCTCAGTTTATAATTACATAAGAATTACTTAAGGTCGCTAAAACTACTAGGTTCGTTAAAAAATTCCACAATTTATTCTTGTGGGTATTTTTATTCAGTAAACTAGCCGACGCTCGACCGAAGGAGATGCTAGGTTGGGGAATGAACTATCCGATTGGCTATCGGGTAGCATCTTTGCTACAGAACGTGACCCGACCAGTTATGGCCCCGGGGGAGATTCCCCGACCGAGGGATATTAAACCCGGTCCGCGATTGGACGGGTTTCGTTCACCCTGCCTATGCACACTCATGACTCCCTGTCAGGTGTTCCCGGAAGACAGAAGAGCCCATGTGAACAGTGGGCTATCCTCGCCACGAGAGATGGCAATAAAAATGTCTCTGCGACCTGGGAACCCAGGCCGCGACTCTTTATTATTACGTCAGTTGCCGTCTGTGCTAATCGGCGGTGCATTCTCCGAGGTAGAGGTACGTCTCGGACGACCTGGCATTTACTACAAGTGCGTTGTAATCAATCAATAAAACACTTAATCTTCCCAGGGCGAGGAAGCGTAAACTGTGTACGCACTGTTTACTGTTTCAGATAGGCTTTAGTTTGGAGGACAGCGGAGTTCAAACAGTACAAACGAATGAAAAGGCGATAGATTGGAGCTGGGTAAGAATCTTACCTATTACGAACTTTGTGACTCAACAGCTAGGTTTATGTTAATATGTTTATGATAAATGTAATAAACAGCGATAGGGCAGCTTAATGAATTTTCTTGGATATTATTTCAGAGGGAAAAGAAATATTCTCACCTTTACCTTCTTCATCATATAGGTCATTAACTAAAATTTTTGTGAAGTAATAGATTAATTCCTCTGCACAAAGGACTGTTACAATGTCCTAGTTTATTAATCTAAATAAGGACCTAACTTCCTTAGTGCTGTACTCAGCAGATGTGAAGGAAAGAACGTTCCCATTCGTGCTCGGAGAAGGTTCGCGAACGTTCGAGAACATTCCCTACCCATATATTCTCATGAGCCTAAAAGAGCACGAAAAAGGAACGTTCCCTTAACAATGCCGAATATGCTCGAAAGTGGGAGCACGAAAAGCACGTGGGACGATACCTAGTAGCAAATGCGATAAGAGCAAATTGCTGAGTCAATTGGATAAGAACTTACTCTTTTTTTACTTATTCTATTGTGGTGCTATAAGCGTGTGCCCGATTTTTTTTGTAGTCATAATTTTATAACAGAGATTTCGGATATGGATACCATAGCACCATATAGCACTGGTTAATTTTAATGACTATGTGACCCATTCTTATTTTCCGCAACCAAATGTGGCGGCTTGTTTTGTCTAGCCAATCTAGATGCTAATACAGAACTACGCATATATGCAACGATATTATTGAAAGCATTATTACCTCTCTGGTTTTAATTCTCTTGTCCATAGATTCAGCGTAGTCTTCCAGTATCCTCTCCTGCAGCCTCTGCATGTAATTTCTGTCAGTTAAACTGACGTAGTTCGATCCCATCAGTCGCTCCAAGCGAGACCTCACTTGTGGGTGACTGAAACTATATAAAACACATTTAACATTAATTTGTAAAATAATTCTAGCTTTTTCTATTACCCACATAAATGCTTATTTTCATGGCAAACATTGGGTATAGTAATTATCCTTAAACTCCTCTCAAATTCCGTTTATAATTTAAACCGACTCTTATTAAGCCAACTGGTACGTATTTGCGCAATTAAAAGTTTTTAACATATACTACTCTGAATTTTAGTAACAGTTGTGGGGTAGCTCTAAGTTACACATTAGTTATTTGCAGAGAGACCATTATAAAATAAATTCTAAGAATATGAAGTAAATTAAAGTACTCCTTATGTTGAATGGAGGCTGTCCATCTCAGAATAAATGAGCTTGGTATATATTTTTTTCGAATATACAGAACAAAATTATGTCACAATTTTTCATTCTCCATATTTTGTAAGATTTTTTGGTCTAGTGAGCCACTTAAAATATTCCCTGATTTCCGGCTTTTTCAATTCGCTTTTTATCTTGATTTTGTTTCATCTGGCATGCATCCGCCAAAGAAACTGTTTTTTATTGAACACAGAAAATAATATCCTATAGTTCTATCGGGAAAAGTGGGCTCTAGCCGCAAATGACAATTACGAAAAATATTAGTAATTGCCAACTCTCTCCCGCACAAGCATTTGGTTGCTTCAGGGGCATTCTTAGTTTGGAATATTGAGAGGGTGAGAATTAATATTATCATAATCGGACAGCCTGTATAAATTTCAGATATTATGCTTTAAATATGTTCCATGTGGTAAGATGCCAAGTAACTTCAACAGAGCGCCAACTCATCATTGCATTTTATGGTAATGCATATTTGGTAGCATGGCATGCTGGCACGGCGATACAAATAATGCAAGGATAAGTTTGTCAAGTGCCAAATCTCCACTTTAACGTTTACTAAAATATCACGTGTAGAACAAACATCTAATGTTATATTTACGTTAAGTTGTGGCGTTGCAATGTCGTATAAATTGGAAGTCCGAAAAGTATCTATTAATTGGTTAGGCGGGTGCCCAATGCTGAAATATTCCGGATCTTGGAAAACGAAGATTTATCGCACAATAGCGGAGTGCGAGCAGGGAATACCATGTTTGAACCTAATATTATTTGGGCACTCCTCTACGTTATTCCTATAAAACCCATCATTTTCTTTTATTTCAGAGTTGCTTAAAGTGAAATACTTTTCGTCGTCTAAGATAGGTAATGATTTTTTCATTTGCAAAATGCACCCGCCTTAATTGACGCGAATACATGGTATATGTAGTAGTTGGCCTTGGATGTATTTTGAGCACTTACGTCTTTTTCTATATTTCAGGCCATTCCTCTTCAATCCTAATGATACTGTAGGTACTCTTCGAACTTCGGTATTGACGAGCCAGTCTTCTCACTGACATCCCGACCTGGTTTTTTGCTCTTCTCACCAACCTTCCTGTCCTTTCTGCTGTAAATACGCGTGGTCTTCCACTTTTTGAGAGGTTCATATATTGTATGGTATTCCCTGCTCGCACTCCAAGATCCGGAATATTTCAGCATTGGGCAACCGCCCAACCAATTATAGATAGGTAGGTACTTTTTCGGAGTTCCAATTTATACCACATTGTAACGCCACAACTTGAAAAAATTAAAGGTCATTTCAAAGTCAACAACATAAGCAATGTTTTGTTTCTAAAGGCAAATTGATATGATCTTATTTTAATTTTTTTATTTAAAGCCGTTGAATGTTTTGCCAAAACTTTTAGGACATACGTTAATTCACAAATTTTTGAATGCCCCAAGTTTTAAAACCACATACTAGATATAACCTGTTTATTTTAAATAGTTAATAAATGTAAACAAAATCACGAGGACGGCTGAATGGGATCGTATACCACCTTTTTACTTTTGCAATTAGATATCGCCTTTAAACGCTCGCAAACTAAAGAATTTTTTTTTCGCGCTAGTTTAAAATATTTTTAAATAATACTGAACTATCACATTTTTAAAGTGAACATCAAGCACACAATGTGGTCTAGATTCTAAATTTCCTATTTTTACACGACCGGGCCATTTCATGACCTAGGGATTAAATCATTTTACACAAAAGCAAAAAGTAGGTACTTGGTGAATAATTATTATTTATTTATTATTCCTGGACGAATAATAATAATGAGTGGGATTTTCACATAACTTGCTATTCCAAAGAACTCTTCTTATTAGTCTGCTTAATAGGTACTTCTACAAAAACGGACTTTAGCCTTAGCAACAGTTGTAGAAAATAAAAAACGGACTTCTTAAATGCACAAATATACAGGGTGTTTCAGACCTAAATACAATAATTTTAACCACATGTGGAGAAAATTGAGTTAATACGAATCCGCAATTAAAAAAAATTAAAAGTCAATAATAAAGCCAGAAAATTTTTTTTAAGGAAGCTATTTTTTAAAGAAAATAACGACGCCACTGGCGAGAAAACGACCGGGAAGTAGACGGGCCAGAAGCTACATTATAGGGCGACGTGCAATGTTGCCGATTTTAGCCGGCATTCCCCGAACTAAGAGCCGTGACTTGTGGGACGACAGATCCTCGGCTCGGAAACGCAGCAAAAAACTAAAATAAAAAAGGGCCTGCATAGCAACATAACACGCCACTGCGAAGGCTCGAGGCGGTGCAGGGGGGGGGAGACAGCCGGCCAGCCGGCCGGCGAGACGGAAGTGTAGGTCAGTGGGCCAAGCGTGGTTGGGTGACAGACGTCGCGTCCGCGAATTGCCGGACCGGACGGTTCGAAAAAGGCTTACTCAACTCGATTATCTTTTGGACTGTAGGTAACGTTGTGAACGCGACCAGGAAGCTCGTGTACCGACCTCTGGAGCAATTTTGTGATAATATGGCAAGTGCGAATGTGAGTGGCGAGGAGGATAGTTTTTAAACCACCTTTCATTTGCTATCAGCGATTATTATCTTAAGAGGCTACGATACTTATGAAATCCGCCCGAAATGCCCGACTCAATTCAGCACAAACGTCGCTTGATTAGATATGCCTATCCTTTTCCTTCCTCTGGTCCCCACGACTCCCCACTCCAGCCTGCCCCTTCATAGTGCTACGATTGAGGGGCAGGCCGGCCGTGGGTACTACACTGAGAAAACTCTGTCACTTTGTAAAAAAACCCTGTTTAATTCAATATGAGATATTATTCCTCAAACTCAAGCAGAAGCTTTTTTGTAACTAACAATAATCAATTCAATTACAATTGATATTGAATTCTAATGAATAATTTAAATGTAATATTTTATTTCAATAAATAGCGTGTTCTGGAATTGATTCTATAATACTTCTTTTCTAAGCACATTCTTTTGTCAGAACAACATAACGTTTCATGGTGTTGAATTGAATAGGGATACATTTAACTGTTCATTATACTGAAATTACAACTATTGTCACTGAATTTTTGCTGGATTTGTAATACTTAATTGTGGGTACTAATATCAATTATAGCCATTCACTTGCAGTGTTCATTATGACTACGAACGATATAGAGTGTAGGGTTGATTCAAAACCTTTAATTTGCGATCACTGTGTGCACTCCTAAGTTAACCCCCAGTTAACCCTGAAAAAATCAGCTTGTTTTAAAGAATTTTTTTTTACCCTTATAAAGCACTTTAGATAGTGGTGATCTTTTACCTATATCTCGTGAAGTATTGAAGTTAAAAAAAAACTTCATGAGAGAAAGTTGTAGAGAACGTAATAATGTATACATAAGAAGAAAAAAAAATGTACACATGAGACGAAAAAAAATTGCAAAAAAATGTTTGCAAAACCACTCCTATTGCGGGGTTCGTAACACGACTTCGACGGTGATTTTTTGGGGTTATACTCAGGACGCTACCCACAACCAACCCTGAAAATATCTACCTGTTAGGAATCTTTTTTTTTCTACCTCTATAAAAAAATGACAATTTGCTTGGACTATGATTACTTACATTGATGAATATAAAAGTTGCAATTAAGTTTTTTGTTCATCCAATGAATTATAATGTTTTTTCAGTTGCTTCTGGGGTACCCTTATATAGTTTGGAGTAGTCTGAGGGTGAGAATTATTATTATTCAAATAAAATAAATTTAATTGTTTAAATAAAACATAAGATATTTTTAAACCGAGGTTATGCTTTCATTGTAGTATGCCAATTTTAGCATCGAAGTGACAATACGTCTTCTTAACGGAAATTCAAACTATTTTAAACTTATTGGTTCATCTGCAATTACGTCAAAAGTATAGATTATATTGTTGGGACCACATGGATTTGCTTGTATATTTAAAGTAGGTAATGGAAAAGTGACTATATACACGAACTCACTAAAATCACAAGTCTTTTTTTCCTGTGTAGACGTGTAGATAATATGAAATAATAACTCGTGCCGGCCGCCGCCGACGGCCGCCGGGGTCACACGAGTCTCGCCGATGCCGACGAAGAAGCGCGAATATATATTTAAAAAACGGCGGTGGCCTGTTTGCTTTATTGCAAAAATGATATTTTTCAGGGCGTTCACTTTTCGTTGGCAACACACTGCATAGCTTTTTGGCGTCGAAGCAATTTTACTATTATTTTTCATATCAGCAAAGGTGCATGCTATGAAGGGTTCGTGTATAAAAAAAACTTGTAATTGCTCAATTATAAAATCTAAATTAACGATTCGATTACCGAATTCTTCTTGAACCACATTAGGGTCAGTTGAACATCTATTAATGTTTGATTGGATAATTGTTCTGCATAATAGTGTTGCTACGACTAAAAAAGTGCGTCTAAAGTCTACTTCTTCAAAATGTTTTATATAACTAGTAGGTATTCCATATCTACATTTGTGTAATAATAAATAAATCTAACTAAAAACTTTCTACACTGTAAGAGTTCACTTTAGAGGGATTAGAGTGAATAGGCCATATTATATCACAACGGTTTCGTTAATCTATAAAATTACATCCTCAAGGACTAATTTATAGAGTTACGAAACTGGTCTCCCTTTTTAAATAAAGTAATAGTTGTGAGATAATAGGAGCTATTAATTTCTAATCCCTTGTAAATGTTCCATTCAAAGCCCTGTTTTTCCCAGAAAGTTTGTTTCCCAAACCCTATGCACCTGCAGTACTACTTATACCTAAATCCGAATAAGTGTGCAAAATGCAAAATATGTAGGTACCCCTCTCTCAAATTCTGGAAACCATATTAGGTACCTACGGGAATAAAAGCACTCAAGCCCACAAATTACTCCTATTGGTTTCACTCCATGTGACTGTTGTGACATCATTATCAAACATTATAGGTATTCTTGCCCTGACTGCGGTTCAGTTTCAGAACCTTATTCTGACAAATCTGAATTATCGAACATCCTAGAAAATGTATTAAAATGTCATAAATTCGACAGACTGGAACAATAAAATGTACTATTTTTATTTTGCCCGATTTTCAACTCCAATGACTTTCGAACAATCTTCTAACGAAGAAGATTCTAAAACTGACTGGATGTCAGAATTATTATCGTTCCCTCTGGAAAGTATATAAATTAGCTTTTATCATGCAGCGATTTACATAGGAATTCATTTTCAAAAAATGCTTCACATGACCCATTTATTTGGCAAAATTATTACTTGTACCTATCACATTTTTAAAGTAAAAATCAAGCGCACAATTTGGTCTAGAATTTAAATTTACTCTTTTTGCACGACCAGGCCATTTTATGCCCTAGGGATTAAACCATTTTACACAAAAGCAAAAAGTAGGTACTTTGTACTACTATAATAATTATTTATTTTCTAAAATTTATTTATGGCGCAATGGATTAATAATTATTTATTTATAATTCCTGGAGGAATAATAATAATGAGTATTATTATATGCCAGTCGACATACATAATGTCGCGGTAGAAAATATTTTCTTCGGGTACTCGGAAATATAAATATTTGCTAACATACTAACATTCAAAACAAGCGAAACACAAATAAGGGAGACTGAGACTAATAAAATGAAAAATGAACCATCTGATATCGATTGAAAGTTCTCCTGACGTGGTTTCCGAGCCCGGTGAGGTACGCCGAAGTAGGGAGAAGTAGGGGAACCACGAGTTCCAGCGAACGCCCGCCCGCCCGCCTATCTCCGTACGTCTAATTCCTGCTCGAATGGCCAATTCACGGATCATTTTATTGCCGGGCAATGGGTTCGTAGTTTTCAAATCATAGCCAAACGAACAAACGTATCGACTTGAAAGTAGTCTTAAAATAATGTTATAGAATGCCTCAATCGTCGTTGTGTCCTTCGAATTATTTTTGAGCGGTGGAAATACTCGAAATTCTTAACCGAATATAGTCGAATTTCGGGTATGTTTGGCATTTTTTTTCACAGTGTCGCATTAGTCCTGCACAGTTCGTGATACACAACGACGATTCTTCGTAGTTTTATCTAAGCCACAAAAAAAAAATCAAGTGAAAATATTAAGAAATGCAAGTAGGAGATGTAAACTACGAAACCCTTGAAAATGGGGGGTATCGTAGCGCCTTAAAGGATAACAAAAGGATAGAAAAAGGTGGGCACATTTAGATAAAAATGTTCGTTGCCTGGCGCCGCGATCTGGCAACGTCGAAGGAAGACCTGAAACCAGTTTGCGCCTCCCTCGCGCCTTGGGTACGTGTCTACCCGATAATAAAATTGAGCGGCTCGTTAGGGGAAATATTAAAATTATTTAATTATTTCTAAAATATTTCCGAAAAAAAATTTTTTTTTCGATTTTTCGTATTTATACACCTTTCTGAGTATGTGGTTAAAATTATTGTATTTAGGTCTGAAACACCCTGTATAGCAGGTACCACAGAATAGCCCCGCACGTACGGCTATTCTGTGCAGGTACCTATGTTCCTGAATAAATAATACAGAAGCGCATCGCGACGCCAAGCGTCGTATACTAACAAAGTTTTGGATTCAATTCAATTTCAATTATAAATTTGGTAATAAGTATGTTTTCGTTTTCTGTTTTGCTCTATAACTTACTGCCAGTCGACATACATAATTTCGCGGTGGAAAATATTTTCTTTTACACCTTCGGGTACTCGGAAACAGTTTTCCCGTCCCATTCAAACGTCCCCGTCCCATATTTGCTAACATTCAAACAAGCGAAACACAAATAATAAGGGAGACTAATAAAATGAAACATCTGATATCGATTGAAAGTTCCCCTGCCGTGGTTCCCGAGCCCGGTGAGGTAGGCCAAAGTAGCGGGAAGTATGGAAAAAACGAGTTTCAGCAACACCACCTCTACTAAAGCCAAACAACAATAGCGCTACGTCACTCTGACGTCACTGCCTAGAGGCCGAGGCCAACGATAAAGACAGGCCACGGCGCTAACGCATAATCGCGTAGTCACGTGACCAACTTAGTGCTATATAATGAAAGGCATTTTTGGAGATAAGTAGAAAAAACAAATTTCGTAACAATTTGGCAAGTTTTCTTTCATCTATTACATTATTGGTTTTGTGCACCCAAGCTTTCTCAAATTGTTTTTTCAAAATTTTCAACCTGCCTCAGCTGTTTTAGGCTGAGAGTTAAACGGCACTGCACTCACAATATTTTAGTACATTCTCAAAAATTGTTGGGACATCACCTTCCTTTAGCTTAGGTGATATTCTCTATAGGTATTTTCCTCCCACAACACATTTGTCTTATAATTGTTTCACTTTCTTGAAAATGTGTTAGTCACACATACTTAAGAGGGGGTTGCCGACACCGAAAGTGACGTTAGATTTCGTATTTTTTTAAGTTATATAGCATAAAATCTAATAACATTTTACCTGGCAAAAATTTAGTACAAACATCTCTGTTTTCATTTTAATCATAAGATATTACAAGCAGTGCTTTGTTTTATAGTTTATGAAAACCATGGGAAAAATAATAATTCCAGTGCATATGCTTTTAAGATCTTATGATTAAAATGAAGACAGAGATGTTTGTACTAAATTTTTGCCAGGTAAAATGTTATTAGATTTTATGCTATACAACTTAAAAAAATACGAAATCTAACGTCACTTTCGCTGTCGGCAACCCCCTCTTAAGGGTTTTTTAGAAATTAAATCTAAAGTTGGGATTTGACGAATCCATTTTTGGCGGAAATTATCTTCCCGAGGCAAAACAAATGTTTGTTATTGCGACACTTTCTTCCTGGCTTTTGTAATTTGTATAAATATAATATAAACAGACCCAATATTTGGTATTTAGGTTATTTTTTACGAAATAAAAATGAAAACTAACCTCAGTAGGTATACTGTAAATATATTGAGAGGTCTCAGTTGTTCGGCAGCGTGAAAGACCGAATAGAAACCGTATCGGGGCGTGGGTCGACAACGAAAATCAACGGTTACAACACTGATTTATTTCGCACAAGGTGAATGGTGAATACAATAAATACACAAACCCGAACGTGGTCAACGGGAACGGCTTCCAGCCACCCGGACCGTCTGAACTCGCGGATCTCCCGTAAGCAGTTCACCCCTCTGTGTCTCAGGCTCCACTGTCCAATAAGGCCCATGTCCATAATAGTCCATACCGGAATTTCGGGCTCCCTATTCTGTGGTTCGCGGGAGAACAGCGCTCACGCGGCGGTGCGAGCGGCACCAATACTCTTGGACGGCACGACTCCCACCCAGACACCCAGAGGCCATAATAACACCTGGGCGGTTCCCCTACGCCAGGACACACTCGCACTAGACACAAACTTGTTTCTAAAATATAAACTAAGACGTTTAAAAACACTTTAAACATTGAAAACTTCTCAAAACCCAAGCTGCCGCTTTCAGTTATGTGACAAATGACATGTAACGTCGGCCTAAGATGGTCACGTGATTTTTGTGCGCCAGGGCCTGTCTTTATAGTAGGCCTTGCCTAGAGGCTATCAGTTAAGTTGTTAAATAATGTCAGTCGTGCTTCTTGTTATAGACCATTATTTCGTTGACTGACGTATTAATAAAACTTCTCACGGCTATAGTTTCATGTCCTGGAAAGTAGATGGCGCTTATGGTCAACAATGTATTTTGCATTGTATTTTGTCTCCGGGAAGCGCATGGTGAGCCAAATAACTGTCAAACATGACAGCCGTGAGCAGTCTTTATTAATACGTCAGTCAACGATTATTTTGTTTATTTACATATAACATCTTACAGAATCATATTATTGTATCATTTGTTGTCCTCGGCATAGTGTAACTGAAAATGGTGAACAAATGTTGTGTACCGGGCTGTCCCGGTAACTATAAAAGCATCGATAAAAACAGTAGTGAAAAGGCGTACACACTTTCAAGTTTCCTAAGTGCGATAACTTACGTACTCAGCGGATTCGGGTTATACACAGGGAGGATTTTCAAGTTTCATCAAACACTGTCGTGAGTATTTACCTACATAAATCTAAAACCAGAATGTTTTGTTGTCTTCACTCTTCAAGAGGTTTAAATATTAAACAATACATCTGCTTCTGTACGACTAGCTATTCTCATAATACGTTCGATCAAACTAGCTACACCTACATAGGTATGTACATTTCTTCCAGTGTTAATTTAAACAGCAAAAAAACGGAGTCGGCAAATGCTTTGTAATTTGGAAAAAAAAATGCTCAGAAATTTGCAGCTATTTCAAAATGCTATTTCAAAATGGGATGACGAATATTAATGCCATGCCCTCATGCCCCATTTTAAATTAGGTATACCTATACCTACTTGTCTTATTACTAACATCTAACACGTTGCAGGAGCTCTTTGTAATCGATATGCATTTGATTTATTGTGCCCCGAGTTGTGCCCCAACAGCTGATCCGGAGTTCGTTGAGATTTTGTGTTGATGTGTTTCGAGTGTTTACTTTTGTGTTATTCTTTTTTTTTAGATTTTGGGGTTATTGGACAAAAGACATATAGGTAGTTAAGTTAATAATATTAATTAATTAGTGTAGTTTTAAGAACGATTGGAAGAATAAAGTGTTGGATTTGTGGCATAGGAAAGATAACCTCTGGTTACCATATCACGAGCATATTATTATGATGCAGGCTTAAGTTTCAAATTTGTTGTTTTTGTTTTGAGTAGGCATTTTTTATGTTGGCTGATTACAATGCAGCCTTTATTAGTCTATGTTTATTATTTGTCTGAGGTCTAACGATATTGGCTGGCTCACATTTGTGTTCCGATCACGTCGAAAGATGGCATCAAATACCCGACAACAAACCCAACTTCAGGATCCCATGACTATGGAAGAACTGATTAATAAAGTACCTATGCAAGCAGCAGGCCGACTTGATTGGTAAGCAATTGGATAATATAGGCTATCTAAACTTGAGGAGCCTCTAAAAACATTAAGTATTGGGCGAAATGAAAACTACGAAAAAATTTGATTTTCTATGGTAATCAAGAAGATCCAAATGAAACTGTCGAATCTACACAAGAAAAAGCTATTATTCTAATTAAGAACAAACTGTCGCTGAATATTTTAACCAATGATATCGACAAGTGCTATAGGATGGGAAAACATAGTCGCAACAAACATCGTCCAATACTTGTGAGGTTTGTAACAAGTAAGAATAAAAACAGTGTATATAATGCTAAGAAAAAATTAACAAGAACTGGATTTGTCATAAAGGAAGATCTTACCGTTTTCAACCTTTTGCTTGTAAAGAAGGCCACGGAGATATATGGTTTATCTAATCTTTGGACACTAGATGGCCGAGTCTTTGTATCAAGAAATGGGAACAAAAAATACGTTTCTTGCGAGGACGATTTAAGTATCGATGCTTGAGAGAGGCCTCGACTTTATCGCCATGGAACTGCTACCATATAGGATTTTTTTTAGTGCGATTCGTTTTTTTTTTCCTTTATTTATTTCGTTTTCTGCTTGAATAAACTATTATATAGTTCTCTTATATTCTAAACAGAGGTTTTTGTAAGCAAATAAGTAAATACATACTGTTCTTAGTTCACAGAATTGTAAATATTATTTTTGGAAATATTCTTAGGCCAGCGCAGAATTCCATCCTATCTTATTATTATCACTATATACATGTGTACTACAAATAAAATGACTTTGTGAAACATGATTTGCTAAGGGATTTCTTATTGCATTCAAATTATGATATTTTTGCCTTGTCTGAAACTTGGCTAAATGATTATATATCCGATAATTTTTTACCTATTCCAGGGTATATATTTTTTAGGTATGATAGACCACTGAGAGGCGGAGGTGTTCTCAGGGTCGTAGCTAGGCGTTTTCCATGGGGGGGTTCAGGTTAAAAAAAGGTTAACTTTTTCTGTATTATCCTCAAACATGTACTTGCTTCTGGGGTACTCCTAGTTTGGAGTATTGTGAGGGTGAGAATTATTATTATTATTATATATTGCCAAACGCAAACGCTTGACCTTGATGGCATGTTACATGTTGGAATCGTCCAAGCAGTACAATCCAACAGCACGATTATTTATTTTTTCATTTTGGGGGCGACCGGCGTGTTAATTAATTTTATATATACCATCATGGGGGGGTTTGAACCCCCTAACCCCCCCCCTTATATACGGCCCTGGGTGTTCTTATATACGTGCGTAGCTGCAGTTACATAAAAAATGTAAAGTTGATCATTAAAATTACTGAACTGGACATTGACAGTTTGTGGATATCTGCTAAAATCAATGGGAAGATAGTAAGTGTGGGGTGCGTGGTGCGTGTATAGAAAAAGTATCTGGTACTTCGCAGAATCGTCGCAGTAACACAGATGTTAAGGCAGGTTTAAAAGATGACCCCTCCAAATTCTCCGCTCCTATTAATTCTTGCGTTATCTACAGCCTATAGAAAAAAAAACGTAAACTATACGACAACTTTATCGAGTGCATCGTTTCAAATGTTTTAGTTTCAACAATCGGATCCTGTAAGGTTGAGTAAAAAGGCAAAAAGGAAGGGTATAAAAATAAGTGTGCAACCGACATCAATGGCACGAAGAAAAATACTGGCAACTGGTAAAAGGCGCCTTACAAAAAAAAGGGGAAAAGCATTCCAAATAGTTTAAATACAGGCAGTTTGAAATTAAAATTCGCCTTGTTTCTCCATGGCAGTTTATTTTCTTAAATTGTCACGTATCGGACGCTCGTGATTGCACACTCGTGTTCGATTACGCACGTCCGATATTAGGCTTAGTTCGGCAATCTTCGACGTGCAATAAGCTACGTCCGATACGAATATGCATCCCGGAATCCGTTCAGTTTTACCAGAGCAAATAAAACAACCAGCAGTATTACTCCCCATGGCGGGAAAATTCTGGGCACCTGTTCGCGCAGCCACAATTTGGGAATAGATTCTGTCAATATAGATGCAGTGTCGGGGCGATTGGGTAGTTCTTGGGCTGTATTAGAGATATTACAGTGCAGTGGAATGTGCTTTTTTTTGTAAATTGTGCTATGTGCTAGTAAGAGAACCTGAAGATACTTAAGATTCAGAAGACGTCATGGAAACATAAAAGAAAACTCTGAAAACTACTGAAATATCAGTATCTTAAACATGCGTGGATGTGTCCCATACTTCGCAAATGTCAATTCAGATAAGATATTTATATTGAAACCAGCATGAGATTCGTGAAGATTTTATCAGTTTTGTCGATAGTCATTTCGAGATTTATACATCGTCAGACAAAACAGAACCATAGTTATGTGGCAAAAATTTAGGACACCTTGTAGTCAATAAAGTAATAGAATACAATTTAAGCTTAAATAATTATTGTGTAGGAGTTTCCACAGACGGCTGCAGTGTAATGACATCCAAGCAACTCGGTGCTGTCCAAGAATTTAAAAAACATGCAAAATTTTCTGTACATTGCCCATATTATAACCATGCGTTAAATTTAAGTTTATCAAAATCGTCGAAAGTTCAGAGCATTAGAAATTGCGTGGGTGTCATTAAAGAGGTGATAGATTTCTTTACTGTGTCATCCAAACACAATTATGTGTCCATATTTGATGGACAATTAAACGGGTTATGTGAAAAGAGGTGGGTTTGCTCGTCACGGCTCTATTTTACAGTTTAGGTGTTTTTTGGGGAAAATTATTGAGGCTCTTAATACAGTTTCAAACTGGGATGAGCGAGAATCTTTGAAAATCTTGTTATAGTGCTATGTGACGCATAATTTTTAATTGCACTATTTTGTCAGTGACGTTATGTCGATAACTTCGCCATTAAGCAAATTATTGCAAAATCCACACCTAACTATAAAATCTGCCTCTGATGCATTCCAACATTCTTTGAATGTTCTTGAAGAGAAAAGAAATCGGTCTGACAAGTGTTTTAAAACAATATTTACGGAATTGAAAAGAATAGTTGATGACGAGCAATTACATGTCAATTTCACTTTGCCTCGAATTTCTAAGATTATGAAAATTGCCCCAATCCACAAGCTGATAATATAGAAGATTACTTTAAAATATCGGTCTATATCCCCTTACTAGATAGACAATATCTTGACTGACCTTAAATCTCGTTTCAAGACAGAAACATTAGGCATATATATTATGTGTTCATTCCTTGAGTTTTGATTCTTTCCGAAAATGATTTTATTTTAGAATCTATATTTCTATAAGTTATATTAGCAAAAAATATGATAATATTTTGCAGAATAATGCTTATTTTATAAAAAAAGTCTGTTAGGAGAAATTGATATATGGAAGCAAATAATGTGATGTTCTAGTGTTATAGGTAGTAGGTATTAGTGTTCCTGATAACGCTTTAATAGCTTTAAAAAATGTGATAAAGATATGTTCCCTTGGATAATTATTTTTCTACAAATTTATTGTACTTTGCCAGTTAGCATTGCTTCATCAGAAAGAAGTTTTTCTGCATTACGCAGATTAAGAACAGGGCGAAGGCCTCGAATGATGGAAGAACGTTTGAACGGATTAGCCGTTGCATATTCATAGGGATGTTGAATTAAACATCGACAATATAATCGACAGGTTTGCAAAAAATGCAAAAGAAATTTAGACTTTATAATTTAGTAATAGTAGCTGAATTTATTTTTGATTTTATTTTTTGTAGCTTGTTGTATTGAATAAAAGTTAGATAATAATTAGAGTAGTTATACTTATAACGCATTTAATAAAATTTGTTAACGTTGGCAAAAAATTCTAGGATATGTACAGGGTGGTCAGATAAGAATGCAAAGTGGTGTATCTCGGAAACTATTCGTCGTAGAGACTTGCGGTACTTATTTTTTAGAATAAAGTGGCCAAGAGAAAAACCTGGAAATTATTTTCAGATTTCCAAGATAGTAACCAGGGGGCGTAACCGCCATCTTAAACATTTAAAGCGATTTTTCACTGAAATCCACTTAGTAATGTTACCAAAATAATATATGATTTTTAAAGGTAAGCTTTATTTGAGTAATTTTTGTTTAACACTTTAACACTTCAACACTTACGGTTTTCACTAGCCTATTTAGGTACCATTTCACTACATTTTTATGAAAAAAAGTAATAATATTGCATTCAATTTTTTCGAGAATTTTGCAATTTTCTGTTATTATATCAAAAAACGCGCTCTGAAACTTAGACATATCACGGGTAAGATGGGTTTGATGGACCAATAAATACCGGTGTGACAGCGTCTTTTTAAAATTTTATGATAAAACTAAATTTTCTTTCTTTGATATTTTCAGCTAGGAATATGATATCGAGAGACGGTTTTCACTAGCCTATTTAGGTATCATTTCACTACATTTTTATGAAAAAAAAGTAATGATATTGCATGTAATTTTTTCGAGAATTTTGAAATTTTCTGTTATTATATCAAAAAACGCGCTCTGAGACTTAGACATATCACGGGTAAGATGGGTTTGATGGACCAATAAATGATTTTTCCAACGAGACCAAGTTTGTTAAAATCCGTTCAGTCATTTAGGAGTTACAGCTGTTTATTTAAAAAAACATTGAATCACTCCCCACCACTTTATTTTAATAGATATGTCAAAAAGTGTTAAACAAAATTACTCGAATAAAGCTTACATTTAAAAAGCATATATTACTTTGGTAACATTACTAGGTGGATTTCAGTGAAAAATCACTTTAAGATGGCGGTTACGCCCCCTGGTGACTATCTTGTAAATATGAAAATAATTTCCAGGTTTTTCCCTTGGCCACTTTATTCTAAAATTTTTACCGCAAGTCTCTACGACGAATAGTTTCCGAGATTCAGCACTTTGCATTCTTATCTGACCACCCTGTACATATAAGAGGTTTGTGTTTATGTTCTTTTACATATTTACTCTCTACTTGTAATATCCGATTCATATCGGCAATAATAACCAAAAAAGATCAGTAAATTACACATAAAAAGTGTCTTAAGAATGTTTTTTTACGAAAATGAAAAAAAAAATACAAATTAGATGCCATTTTAAAATTCAGCCCAGAATACCTTAGCCGTTTTTTTCCTATTTCGTGGAGAAATAGGAAAAGCCCCCTTAAAACGACAAATTTGGACCACCCTTGAGGTACATATTTTTTTATTAACCTATATTCAAAATTTCATATTTTTACTTAGGCAGTTGCAATTCTGATCTAAGGTGTATCATTTTCGCACCTTTTTGCTTTGTTTAAAAAGAAGTTAAACGCCAACGGTCTATGATTGGGCTCAGTTCTAAACCTTAAAGTAAAAGCATTCTTTATATGACCATCATAAGATTCATTATGACCTATACCTGCCCGGCATTTTGCCATGCGTCCCCCATCAATTTAAATAGAGTCCAGGTCGTCCAGAATAAGTTCTTGCGGATTTCCACCAACGTCGGGTGGTATGTTAGAAATAACGTACTACACGAACTGAATCTCGTTCCCTTAGACGAGTTCATCCGTAATCAGGCGACTAAGACCTACAATCTTATATAGAGAGAGACAAATCCACAGGAGCGAATTAAATATTTCGTTTCTGTTGCGATGGAGTGTGTACGGGAAAGGAAGGAAACCGACGTGAAAAAATTTTCCCCCGCCTACTTTGTTTTCGAGAAGACACGCGCAACTTTTTCATTTGCGGGGATAGGACAAAACGGAAAAGTGCACGCTCACTTTCTCGAAACACCCTGTAATATTACTGGATTTTCGAGAAAATATAATATTATTTCATTCATAGCATATTATTGCATTATTTTGTTAAATGTCAACTTTTTTATTACTAAATTGATATTGAAGCTTATTTCATAAATACAATAATAATTAAGTAATACCACAGACCTATATAGCTGCGAAGCTATATAGGTCTGTGGTAATACTTATAGAGAAGAGGCGAGCTGAACATTGAGCCTTTTAAAGTTTTATCCCAATGTGACAGTTCAAATAATAACCCAAATTAAGACAAATATTTCTCGATATTGGACTGAACCTGATTGTGACATGTGACAAAACTTGAAATATCTATTTAATTTAATTTACAGATGATTTCACAAACAAGCGCAAGTTACTCCACTCCTTCTGTTATTTTTATGTTTATTTAGTTGGCCTATTAATTAAATTGTACCTATAAAAATTTTAGCTCATCTCACTGTATTAACTAAATAAACTTATTATTATTATTAGATATATACAATGTTAGCGCAGTAGGTAGGTACTTAATTCAAGAACATGCGTAGGGATCAATCTGCTGTCAATCTCAGTAAGCTTTCATATAATTAATTGTATAAAAAATACAAAGAGCACATTTTTGTAAATAATTAAAATATCCATAAAACGTTCTATACATTTTATTACTATACAAGGTGATTCAGTTTTTATAATAACATAACCATGTAGTAATTATCCATTTCTACGTTACTGGTTGTTCAAGGTGCATAGGTTTTATGTCAACCCATGCCGTTATATCGTGTATCAAATATGACGTAAATATCTCAACTAGGAAAACATATTCAATAAAGTCCGCATATTTTTTAAATCTTTAACACCTAGTAACTTTTTATAAAATCTTAAAAAACACAGTGTGTACAAGAGAGTGCGGTTATATCTTGAAGACCTTTTATCTGTTAGGTATTATTTGGGCCAATAAAAGTGAATCACCCTGTATGAGAGAGTTTAAAAAAACCACGAATCTATATGTTTAAATATTAGCTAGCTACGTAATTTAATAATGCATATTATAAGTTTTAGTGAAAAATGAAAAAAATATTTTATAAGATTAGGTATCTATTTGTTTGCAACTAAACATAATTGAATGTTATCAGCTGTCTACGAATAACGCACATTAATAACAAAAATCCAGTAACATGGAAAAAATATCGATATATTATAATATATCACCATTTTTGTAAGCAAAGACCGAGGCAAAGACAGTTTCTTTGAATCGCGTTAACATATCCATTTGTATGAAACTGACGTTTCTCCGTATTTGAAAATTCGATTTGTTTAAATTATAATATAATTAATGCTAACAAACATTTCTCTGTATGCACGTTCCCTATACT
Organism: Pseudeuparius sepicola; assembly: GCA_963920635.1. Taxonomy (NCBI): domain Eukaryota; kingdom Metazoa; phylum Arthropoda; class Insecta; order Coleoptera; family Anthribidae; genus Pseudeuparius; species Pseudeuparius sepicola. Next base: position 91,456,843 of record OY987299.1, read on the forward strand.
GGGTGCTATTAATCTGGTAACAAATTTTACAGGTAGCACTTTCTTATAATGTTGCTTTTCCATGGCTACTATAAGACATAATATTTATATCGTTGTCAACTAGAAGAAGCGTAGATTTCATGAAAAATTCAGGGTGTTACTATATGAAAACAGAACTAACCCATGTAACTTTTTATTTAATGTTTATAATGTTGCTCTGAGGTCAGATTTGGAAACTTTACATGGGAATACATTTTTGTCGGGTTAATATATGGAAATATAAAGAAATTTTGGGGTGTTACTCTTAGATGAATCAACCTGTAGGTGTAGATCAAATTCACACCCCAATATACTTATTATATGAAAAACAGGTGTACTATTCCTACTTTAATTACAAAGCGTGATTTATCTGTGGTGTTTTAGCGGCTGGCGCATAGTGTGCCAGGAACTTGTAAAAGTGAATCCAAATTGTACCTAACCTGAAGCTACGCCGCCGAAACGGGCTTCGCGCCGGCTTGCCGCGGCCGCGGCCCCCGCCGCCTACGACGCCGCCGTCGGAGCCCGCCGCCATTTGGCAAATGACAAAACCCGAGCCGGGGCCGGGGCGGTCGGATCGAGTCCATCATTTCGGGGGGCATCGGCCCAGCCCCGACCACCCGCCACACACGCTCCCCAGACACATTTTAAACCGGTTTAAAAATATGTACTTACATGAAGTTAGTAATGCATTTTTCTTTGTAATTTTTGCTACATTTAAAAACAGTTAGGTAACTATTCATCAAGGGACCGAATTTGAACTTGTTATAGCTAAAGTAGAATTTAGTTGCAGATGTCAAAATAAAACTGATGGTAGAGAATCTCATTTTAAGCAAAAAAGCTTAATAAAAAATGCAGGGTGTTAAGCTCATTTTCTATATACGGTTTTTTAATGACTTGGTACACAATCTGCTGGTATAAAATGGATTAAAATGAAGCTACCGCCGGTAACAATATATAACAAAACATATGAATTGCTGTTTATGCGCATTTAACTCATAATGACCAATCCCAATTATTGTCGACCACTTTCGGTCTCTGTCTACAATGCTGTCCAAAGGGAAGGTGGCTCCGGTCATATTTAGCAGAGCTTCCGGCCGGCGCTTGCCTGCGCGCCGCATGCGCCGTAGCGAGTTGGCGCGCGGCGTTGACACTTCCGCCGTTGCCAGTTCGCACGGTAAGTAAATATCAGGAAATTTATTTTAGGAGTGCAAAATTGTTAATATGAATTTGTGTGAACTAGGGTCGATGACGGGGATGGTCGGTGGTAGGGCCATGGCACCGTGGCCCCACTGCACGAGCCGCCCCTGGCTACCGACATTTCGTGACGTGCAGGAAGGTATACGTCCACTTTTTAAAATAATTTCTGATTTCTAATTTTTTTTAGAAATATTTACAAAATGTTTGGTTCTCACATTTACTTCTCCAAAAAATGTCTCTTGTCGATTTGCTTTAAAACTGTTGGGAGAAAACAAAGCAAATTCAAGTTTCTGCTCAGAATTATTGATAACTCGGGGAATGAGTTCAACTCTATAATTTAGATATAACCAGGCATTTTAGGGTCTACGTTTATAAGATTTTATTTGCTCTTTTGATGCAAGAAAATCAATTTCCACGGTTTGAGAGAAATAAGATTTTTTTTATTAATTTAGAATTATGAGAAATTCAAGTTGGAATACATTTTGTATACTGGGTGATTCAGTCATGATGTAAAAAATGCGAACCACAGGTGGATAAAAATTAGCTTAATATGAATCCGAAATTTAAAAAAATCTAAAATAAACCAAAAAAATAATAGAAAAATATTTTCAGAAGTATATGTGACCCCTAATTAAGGGCCGCGCTAGTCAAAATCTAAAATATAGGTTATATTTGTTAGGTGTATAAAAGGCTTAATACATCAAATTCAAAAACATTGATATTTATGGAGTAGACAAGGCCCCTTTCGGTCCGAACCCCGTTCGGCGTCTGGGTCGTCCTAGAATTGAGCTCAAAAGATGAGAAATATACAGAGGGGGGGGGGGGAGAATGTGCTTCGACTTTTGACCTACTGCGCATTCAATTTCTTGGCAAATCAAGTGGAAACCATAATGCATTAACATATTTCCAACCTAAATTTTTAAATCCGTAACTCGGAATGTCATTGGTAGGTTTCCCGCTATTTTAAAATCTGGTAACCTCTTGGAATTAAGTCAAATCCAACGGCGTGTAATAGGGACATCTCAGGATGATAAGATTGTCGAAATCCTGTTCTTCTGAAAACATTCCATATTTTATTTTTATGTTGGTATTTAGGTTTCTTTTTTCATGTCATGACATCAAAAATTGTGGTTAGCGGTTGGAATTAATGTAAAAAATTTACGTGGATTCTTTGTGTTCTCTTTGTCGAAAACTAAGATGTTTTCCCCCAGATTGAAAGATTGCGTCTGGCGAGCGCGTATCCCGGGCACGAGGTGAACAAAATAATCGTACAGTGACCGCCAGAACGGACGCAAAAAAGGGCTTTTTATTCTGCACAGACTAACGATAATAATTCATTAGCGACATGGGTCAAAGAAATATTCGCTTTTAGGCGAAATATCTTTTAAAGAGATAAACATTGTGCATTTTACTTCATTTTACACTAATCTACATAGCAAACAGATTGTATTATGACCAAACTTATGCTTAAAATATAGCTACTAGTCTTTTTCTGCAAATTGAAATGGAGACTCGCTTATTTTTGAGACGAGAGAAGTTTTTTTCTGTGCTATATGGGGCTATATTAAGCATGTCCTGAAACCAAAATAGGGTCAGATAAATTTTACGCATCAATTTCAAAGTGGCTTGCAATGAAAAAGTATAATATGCAAAATTATGGCTTTCTATTATTATATATCATTAGTTGCAGATTTCTCATTTGCCCGTGAAGGAAATTTTACACCACCATATCCTAACAATTATTTAATACTCTCATGTGTAAAATGCCATTGACAGAATCTGTTGTTGTGAATTTTTTTAAATTAGATCAAAATACGTTCTTGTACAAAACAGACAAAATAGGCAAACCCTATTTTCTTGCATTGACAGTATTTTGCGTAGCGCGAAAGAATAATTGTTAGAATATGGTGATGTACAATTTCCTTCATTTGTAAATGAGAAAACGGATAAAAGTGATAAAAAATACAATTAAAATTAAATAAAAGGCCATGATTTTGTATATACTTTTTCATTGCAAACAATTTTCTTCTATGCTATTTTAGGTCCACGACGCAAAATAAGGGTACTTTACTGTTATGCCGCGTTTAAGTTTTGGACTCCCCATCGTATAGGTACTGCGAAAGCTGCATGATGTTTTTCGGACCCTATTTTGGTTTTGGGACATGCCTCATATAGCTCCATAGTCAACTTTTCATTTCGATGCAAAATAAAAAAAATCTATTTGTTACGTCTATTCTCCCAATCACTGTATACAGTGCTAACACCCCCAAAATTCCAAGTAGGCTACGGGAATTGAACGGGACAATTTTTTATAGATTGATCCCTGAAAGGTATAAAAAATTTTGCCGTTCAGTTCTCGCTGCCTACCTAGATCTTTAGGGGTGTTAACACGAAAACCAGACACACTCTATGTCAAGTAATTCATACTAGAAATTGCCCAGATAATTTCTGTGGAATACCAAATGCAACATGATTGATGGGGCCGTGTATAACATTATTCATAACCTCTTCCATGGCGGGGTGTTAGCATGTGAAAGGACGCGATGGAAGGTATACATGTCGGATGAGACTGGAAATCGATACGGGTATTCATATTAAACTTCGGAAAAATAAAGTTTTATTGTACCACCAATCATTTTATATACCCTTGGCGTGTCCCAAAATATGCCGTAAAAGTGATGTAGGGTTGCGAAATACAAAAAAACGCCCAAGAGTTCTATTGTCGAATATATGACTATATACACATGTCCATTGTCCAACGTTTTTACGTGGGATTTAGATAATGCACTTATATAAAACTCTTGCTGAAAAAACCCGATAGGAAAAATATATAGGCTTGGATTTTCGTGTTTAAGCCCTTACACAAGTCTATATAAAGTATAAGACAAGAAGTCTTGAAAAGAAATTAACCTAACCCGAATGATAACCCTGTTAATACGATTTATCTTCGATCAGTCTGTATCTTTCTCCTTATATATTGAAGTAATGAGGATTCCTAATAGAAGCATTATACCTACCTACTTGCAATGTCAGAACGTTACATGACATTTTAACACAACAAGAGTAAAATGAATTCTCTAGTTCCTCAAAATGACAGGGTAAACAACAAAGTTCTTAATCAGTTGTTATCTCGAGTGGTCTAACCAAAAAAAAAAACAAAACTGTTAAGTAAATGATGAAAATCTTGTCTCATGTGGGGTGACCCACTAAAATGGAAAATGTAGTTAAACTCAAACGACCAAGGAAAATACTGAAAAACGGTGTTATTAGCTGTTTTGTTTTAGGTTATGAATACATAAGAAATACTTACCTCTCATCTGCATTACCTGTGTAGTCGGTCTTAATTCTTGATAAATGGCAAGAAATGTTGCGGTCACATCAGTATTTACTTATTTCTAATAATGTTTACATTAGTCCAGAAAATTGATACCGGTAACACTACTCTCAAATCGTAATTATTAACTACATTACTACAACGTTATCTGCTTTTCATGTTTTCGATTTTTCTTGGTTTTTCTAAGCGAGAAAATAGTCACTGATAGTTATGATCGCGATTGTTTACTGGTCACCGTTCAGTACGTGGCCACTCTACATTGTCTAGTAGTGCACCTGGTAACAGAAGTAGCTGGCCTTGTGACATTGTGAGTTCACAGCTTTCTACGGTAAGATGCTTAATACAGATTTCGTATCCCATAGGGAGCCAAGTTCAGACAACGCGTGATGGATGGCTTTGATCCTGATGTTCCACTGACTTTGACTTTGCCAAACGGGTAGGACTTTAGGTAGACATGTATTTCGCAAAGACATCTAGGGGGCAATGACCTTCAAGTCAAGTTAATGGTGGCATCTTCGAACAGCATCTCTAAACAGTAAATAGTGCGTTTTGGTTTTGGCGCGTGTTTGCACATTTTGTGCGTAGTTTGCTAGTGCCGTCGTGATCGTCACGTTGAGTATATAACTCGCCAAAAACAACTTGGATCCACTGAGGAAAACCCCACTGATACTAGTGTTCAACGCATCTATGGATGGCGGCCAGCCATAAGCCCCGCTAATTAAGAGTTTTACTGGGTAGAAGAGGTACTTTGTAAATTTCAACAGTCCAAATTTTCCGAGTGCTTACAAAGTAACTTTAACTGCTCGCGTGAACTCTTAAGATAACAGTGCCAGTGAAAGTCTCTTATCTAGTATTTTTAAATCCCTTTTTGGTCTTATTGAATGTAAATAATTTTGGAAGCTTTTCGAATGTAACTTATAGAATTTAACGTGCAGCATTTCTATTTTCAACTTTGAAATTTTATTGTAATACTACGATCAATTGTAATGATTTCCTTTTGTAAATAGATTGTAAATGTCATCTTCAAACTAGTTTAAGCTTCTGGCTCCCTAAATCGAACTTTTTTTATTATCATTCAAGGTCTTACTAATGCCAAAGTGTCTCTTCTTGGGAAGTACCGTAGAATGGGGTAACTTGAGACAATGGGGCGATTTGAGACGTTTGAACGCCATCTTTTTTTTGTTAGGTAATGAACTATACGTCACTCGAATTTTTATTCTTGGGTATCTACGTATCGGGTAAAGTTTTTTGAACCTAAAAAGATAAATTTCGGCTTTTCAATGTCCGATGGCGCTGTCATAGACCGGTAAACACAACAAGCAAAACACGAGGCGTTTCGCGCGCAGTATACATCTGCTTGGCAAGCCTAAATTAGAAGAGGCTGATCCTTGGTGATAAGTTACTTGTTACTTCATACTGTTGTATTCATTTAGGTATACTAAATTTGGTAAACATTCATTAAATTATTGGATGTTACTGACTTTTTATCTAAAACATGTCATATTCAGGGATGACTTGATACATCAAAGAATGCCGCGCAAATACCAAAAACAAGTTGGTCAAGACAGGAAAAGATACATGTTTTATACAGTCGAACAAATAGAAAACGCAATTGCAACTGCAAAATCAGTAGAACTTAGTATTCGAAGGGCAGCTAAAAATATAATGTTGTTAAAACGAAAATTCATCGACAGCTTGTGTGAAACATACCAAAAAAACATGGTAGTCAAACCATTTTAAGGGAAAAAGAAGAAAATGTCTTTGTGACAGATACTTGGTGGCCAGTGAACGGGGTTTGCTCTTCACGGCGTTGGAAATAAGAACAATAGCTCAAAATTATCTAAATCGACAGGAAAGTACAGTTAAAATTTTTAACAAAAATATGCCTGCTTATGGGGGTTATAGATAGACATAGATATGTGTTAACATTAAGAATGGCAGAAGATATAAAGAGAAGTACAACTGCAGTATCTCCCGAGATTATCAATCAATATTTTAACCATTTAGAAATTTCGTTGAATGGAATTAAGCCGGCATCCATAATTATCTAATTATGACGAAACAAATTTATGTGACGACCCATGAAAAAAATGAGTTGTCGTTAAAAGGGGTTGCAAACACCCAGAATTTGTAATGAATTATTCATCGAAAGCATCTATCTAAATGGCACACTTGGAGGACAGGAGGACCAAAATACGTATACAAAAAGTGGATGAATTCATAACAGAACATTTATTCGCGCTACTCTATCTAAGGAGCACCAAGGGCATTTACACTGGAGATAACCTGTCTTCCCACTTGTCAGAGTTTGTAATAGGCGAATGCCAGAAATATATAATTAGTTTTGTGTTCATTCGGAAAAACTCCACACACCTCTATCAGCCCTTTGACGTTTTCTTTTTTCGTCCCTTCAAGCGTCACTGGAAAGAGATATTGATTATTGATGGATCGGAAAATGAAGGGCAATCGTGGATCTGTTGCAAAATATAGCTTTCCTTCTATGCTTCAGTCATGTTGAAAAGAATAGAAGCAGCAGCAGCAAATATAATTAAATCAGGATTTGAGAAGTGTGGCATAATTCCAATTAATAGAAATAAGATATTAATATAATTAAAATTAAAAATTTAATAATTAATACCTATTAATCATGGAGAAGCAAACATGAACGATTCCTTAGTTGTCATTTTAAAAGCATTACGCTATAACGATAACAATGAAATAATCAAAAGGAGGAAAAAATGCTAATATTGCTCCTGGCAAAAGTGTGGGTAACAGGGAGTCTGACTCTGAAACAGAAATGGTTAATACGTCTAGAGGCAAAAGGGACGAGGACCAGCAACTCAGTGGGAGCGAAGTAGAAGAAAGATGAGAAAGCAAAGAAGAAGAAGAAAGAGAAGAAGCCGAAGCAACCGAAGAAGCCGAAGGAAGAGATGAAACCGAAGAAAGATATAAAACCGATGGAAGAAAAGAAGCAGAAGAAAGAAGGAAATCTAAGAGAACTATAAGCTATGAAGTCATTTTTGTGTCCTTGAGAGTGAAATGACTGTTCCAAATAAAAAAGTAAAAACGAAACGAAAAAATGGTCAGGTTTTTGCCGTGAGCTGTGATTCAAAGAACCAAAACAGATTGTAGAAGTGAAATTTCTTCGGAAGTATAAATATTCACCAAATATATTTTGTTGGCCAAATGTTAAGGATAAAAGCTATATATATCCAACGAAGTCAAATTTAAGCTTCCGGGTCCCAAACAATTGAGGCGAGGTTAATTGGAATTTCAATCTGAGATTTAAAAATGAAAAACTGACGATTCTTAAGAAGTCTAGAATTTTATATTTTTTCAGATTATTTATATTAGGATTATTTATTTATTTTCATCTTTTATAAATTTTAAGGATGTTATTTTAAGTTTTGTTAAGAAAGCATTTATTTATTGTAATTGAATATTTTTTTAAACTAGTAATCAACTAACTATAATTTTTTTAATTTTTTTTGTGTATCAAGCCCGTACATGTGCTTAACTTGGTACAAACATTAAAAACTAAGCGTGTATCAAATTACACCGACTTTTGGGGTGACTTAATCTTAATACAGGCAGATTTTTTATATAAAAAAAACTTGGCCTTCGTGTTGCTGGGACAGTACCGCTCCAATGCCAAAGTTGCTGGCATCTGTGTCCACGGTGAATGTCTTTCGAGGAACGGGAAATGTCAAAATCGAACAAAGTTTTCTTCAAAGTCTGAAAGGTTTGTTCAGAGTCTCCCCATCTTCGGTGAGCTTATGTATTGGTCTGGCTATATGTGCAATGTTGACAACAAATGTTCTGGATATTCTTTCAATTATTTTCAAAGGTTCTTCCCAATATAGTGACCTCTTCTGGTTTGAGGAGCACTGATACCAGTATTAATCCTATTCTGTACCACATCCAAAATTGGCCTCAGACGCCGCCACCAATCATCTGCTTAAGATTCTCTGGAAATGTGTTTGGAATCGTAGTTTTCCAGGTTGGCAGTCCGCACAAATCTGCTTTTGGTTCCACAATAATGGTTTTGCCATTCAGTCCATAGTAGGTGGCTTTGATAACTTTTTCTCAGTTAACCAGAATCGTAGCATCTTCGTAAGCAGTAACAGGTCAAGTAGTGTGTACAGCCATGTTAGGACGTGTCATCAGAATTTCTTCTGACTTTATCCTTAAAATCCTCTCGTGAACTTCTATGTTGAACCGCTATTCATGCATGACATCCAGTCCTAATATTATATCGTCGGTTATTTCAGCCACAAGGAATCTTTGCTTAAACTTATTGAAGCCTATGGTTATAAAGGCGCAGTGCTCTCTGTAACTGGAATTTCTTCCCATTTGCAAATTTCGCAATCTAGTTGGGAGTGGGCTAGATGTTCTGCCTCAAGATGATATGATTGGAATCAGCGTGCGCCACAATGTCACGTTCCCGGGCCCCTATCTTTCCTGGTACTAGCACGCTGTCTCCAGAATTCGGCAGCCGGTTAATTTTTATCCTGATAGGCGGGGCTTGGTAGCACCCATCCAGTTTTTTCTCTCAAATCTCAAAGCTGGCTACTCGGGGTTTTCCTGTTTCTCATCAACAGGATACGGACACTGCCTCTCCACTCCACAGTTCCAACACCGCAGTGGTGAATTTCTTCTTCCTTAGATGCAGTAGCACGTGAAGAAGCATTCACCTCCACTTCAAATCTCGCTTCTGACGCCAAATGTCTATAATATATATTTTTTATTATTGTAATCTTCAAACAAATACAATGTCAGGTCAATAATAATCCTTCAGTTCAAATTCGCAGCAAAAATCGCGTACTAACGTTTACTTACTTACAGGCCCAATTTTCCGGGCTTATAATATTCAAATCGAAGACTGGAGCCTTTTCTGTCGTCTGTTCAATCACAGATCTCAAAATAAAAAATGGAAGAATTACAGGTCAAACAATAAAACATTGAGAAAAATTGGTGTAACATTTTTTGTTTCCTAAGTGTCGCGAAGAAGCAACCGTTACTAATATTATAAAACTTGAAGCCACCTTAAAAAGTTGCGACAACTGTCCCGTTACAATTAAAAAACTATTGTATGGCTTAAATCGACCAATTTATAATTGCGTGCTTAGTTCTTCTGGTTACTTAAATTTCTTGTCAAGCGGTTTCGAACACCCTTAAAAAACTTGTCTCCTATTCGTACTGCGCGTGTCTTACAACATATTACTTGTCTCTTTATTTCATTGTGATGTTAAATAATTTTATCTTTATCTTTTCAAACGAATTAGACAGTTTGGTTTCTCAAAGTTGACATATATTATTTTGTTTCTTTAAATCATCCATGTAGACCGGGAGATAGTGACAGATTTTTGGACGTGATTTTACAGGCTGCCATGTGTTTTATAATGAAGTTCAAAATGAAAATTCCTCGGAAAAAAATAGGCATACCGTTAGGGTGGGTCCAAAGGGCTATTATTGCCACGTGATCTTGTATTTTAATAATTATTTTTTCCACGTTTCCGAACAGGCTGCCAATGAGAAGTATGCAAGTTCTTATTATGAAAATGCTGAAAAAGGGATGGCATACCTTTCGCGCATGTCTTTGGATTAGACCCACGCTTTGGCACCGTACGTCGTGGGTTCGAGTCCCACCACGGTATGTGCCATGGGTGTTGTGTTTGTATTTATGTTTGTGTGTTTGTCTTTAGGTTTATGTTAGATTTAAGCTGGACCAACACTATATTAAAGACCCGAGCATGCCGTCATATTTCATTGTTGTTTACGGATTGGGGTGGCGCTGCACGACGAAAAAAATTATAGGTTATAGGAGGGCATTCTGGGGCTATTGGGATGTCAGTTTCTGACGTTTAAAAAATCCAAAATTTTAAATATCCAGCTTTATTACGATTTACGTTCTTTATACGGTAACGAATTGTCTTTGCATCCAGTATTTGGCAATTTTATCCTATTAATACGGCTTTTCGAGGTAGATTTGTTTGTGATAACATGAAATTTTCGCGCACATGAAGAAAATGGTATGCACAGACCATTAGGTGAATTTCAGAAGAACAAACACTATTTTGGAATTATGGCATGATCTGATCAACCAGCTGAAGATGCGAAAATGAAAGATAATATTTTGGAAGAGTATTTTTTTAACGTATGCAGGAATGAAAATAGAACATTTTGTTTATAGCTTCAAAGCGAACCAATATTCCTCCATATAAAGAAGAAACTGAAAAATCTAATGTGTTTTATGCTTTCACATACTACAACTAGCCATGGACTGCGTTTCAAACCAAAAGGTACCAAATACTCTTGCTTCCTTTTTAGACTCGCTTTTCTTAAGAAAATGTGTGGAAATATGCCATGTGAACTTGAATTAGAGGGACATAACAAACAAAAAAATATTATTTTATTTGTAACAGACATATTTGCATGTTTTTATTTTATAAAAGATTCTGCAACAATGGTGTTTTAACTAAAACCACCGTGTAAATTTGTTTCGTCGTGTAGCGCCAGTGGCGATCGCTTGAAACAGCGCTATGCACAGGTCTTTAATAGTGTTGGTCCAGGTTTAAGTATATAGGCAAGATACAGCTGGTAAGGAGATGGCTTCGAGCCAGACAACTCCTGCCAGCGAGTCGAAGGAGGATGAAATAAGCCTCGGATCTGGGTCAATGGCCGTCGTTTTCGCCCATAAAAAAAAACATAAAATTTAATCGCCAAGTTTTTGAGTAGGTTAGAAAACCGTGCAAATGTGTTCATTAAAACAACTTTAGAGGCATTTTTCTCACAATATCAAATTTTAAGAACACTAACTGGATTCTAATTAAATTTGCACAATTTTGATTGTTTCCTTTCAAAATTTCAAATTATCTTAAATTTTTTTACTCTCTACACTCTCAAATGTACATAATATTGGCATAATATTTTTGTTGTGTAACAAGGCCACTATTCTTATACGATCATATCCAATAAGATTTAATACCCAAATATTGTTTTTCATTTATCCACGGAGAAATGTGCACAACTTTTTATATTAAAATAATCTCAAAAATCGAAATTATTAATCGTCCGAACACAACTATGTAACGTAACATTGTCCAGTTGTTAAAATGCCCAATTTTCCAGTAAGGTTTTCTAGAAAAAATAGGTAGGTGCCAAAGATCTTCAACTAATTTATTCAGTGTATTAGGTAAGGGTACAGCCAATTTGGTTCCTAAACTGACATCAAAATTGTAGTTGTAGGTAAAACAGTAGCGGAGCAAAAATCAAACAAAAACACCGAAACAAATGTATGACTTTTAAAGCATTGAAACGCCTAAGGATTGCCTAAATCTCAAACTTTATCTGAACAACACAGTTGGTCTATTTCGTCCCCTTGTCGCTCATACACCCCCTTACCTGTCATGTCACTAAAATTTACACATCTTAATAGCCGTACCAGGAACTGCATCAACGATAGAACAGGCATTATAAATGACTTTTGTATCTGCAAAATGCAAGAAACTAGGGCATGATCTATTTGAGTTTTGAGCAAGAACGTATTATTTTGATGGCAGATTTTGTTACTGCAATCTTTACTTGTAGCATGAAGTTGCCCTACGCGGTGACTTCTGTTGTTGGCGAAGACAGATTTTCATGGATTTCCGCCCACAACCGACCCAAATCGTCCATAACCAATTAAGTTAAATTGTCGGATTCAGTGAAACGCTGGGCTGATATGGCATCGTATTATTCCGGTTGATTTATTCTTATTTGAAGCGGGGCGTGTGCGAAGTTATCCCAAAGATAGCACCGTTTATTGAGCGTACTTGACTTTGGTAGATTATTTTGCGTCGCTCCTCGACTTGCCACAAAACTGTGACAGATAAAAAAATGTTGAAAAACTCAAAAAAATATATTTTACGAGGAATAAAAGTGGACTGGACTATTATTTACTTTCACCAGGTAAGTTTTATTCCGGCAAAAAAAAATCAAAAAATTCCTATTCTATTCTCAATAAGACAAGACTAACTCTCAAGTCAAATAATAAATTAAATATTTTGCAACATTATTAAAAACAAATTATATTATTGTTTACTGCACAGTTCAAAATGTTGCGCTAGAAATGAAAAATTTTAAGTAAAAAACGTTATCGATGTTAAATTTAAGAGCAAAGCCGTTATACAGTGTGTCCCAATTTGATACTGGACACCTCAGAAATATTTGAAGGTCAAGAAAAACAAATGGTCTCTATTTTTTTATTGGTAGTCCCAAGGGAAAGTATCTCATAGGCGGTGGTATTTGGATGGGGTAATTATTTCATGGCCTGCTATGATTTTTTAAAATAGCAAATTTTCAAGAAACAACATTAGGGATTTTTTTATGACAAATGTTATTAAGAAAACTTGTTCAGAATGAAAAACTGAGCGGATTCTCAAAATTCATGGCCTACTTTAATTTTTAGATTTATCTCTCACTTTTTTCTTAAAAAAGTGTCCTTTCTAGAGCTTTCACGTCAAAATTTTATTTTTTCACGATGATCAAGTTTCCTTAATAATATTTTGACGTGAAAGCTCCAGAAAGGACACATTTCTAAGAAAAAAATGGAAGAAAAAGGAGAAAATGCTAAAAATCAAAGTAGGCCTAGACTTTTGAAATTTTGCAATTCTACTCGGTTCTTCATTCTGAACAAGTTTTCTTAACAACATTTTGTTGTAAAAAAATCCCTAACAGGGTTTCTCGAAAATTTGATATTTTAAAAAATCATAGCAGGCCATGAAATAATTACCCCATCCAAATACCACCGCCTATGAGATACTCTCCCTTGGGACTACCAATAAAAAAATAGAGACCACTTGTTTTCCTTGCCCTTCGTATAATTCTGAGGTGACCAGTATCAAATTGGGATACACTGTATTTTTCCACATAGTATTATTTATTCATTAAACTACGCTTTTAGTAATATTTACCGAACAGAGTGCAAGTACCACATCTAATGTATGATTTTGATAAAGAATCACACCCTGGCGTGTTAAAAAAAGCACTAACATTCGTATATAAATTTAGATAACACTACTTGGCCTTGGTTGAACCATATATGTGTTTCAAAAAACACCTGTATGGGATCGTGTTATTTCAAATTAATAAAAAATTCACGGCGCGGATGCTGTTTGTACACCGATAGTTGTTACTGTAACCATTGAGTAAAGGAATAAATTATTCCTTTACTCAATGCTGTAACACAAATTTGTGTTGTTTTGATACGGTTCCGTGTAAACAATTTCGGCGCAGGCGCAGCACGATTGGACACACGACTCGCCTACCCTGCATTTAGTGAACGAAATAGGAGTGAGATCAGACATCATTAATTATATTCGGCTCGCCTCCTAAATAATTATAACTGTAGTATCCCCTGTACCACAGACATATATAGAGCTTAGGTCTGTGCCTGTACAGGGTGGTTCATTATAAATTGACTTAACTTGCTAGTTTTTCATGTTAGAAAAAAAAGTTTTTTTACAAAAGTTTTAGACACTAATACAAATTTATTTGTGACGCTATTGGGCCGTGTATAGGGTGTTCCCGTATATTTTGACCCACAACCTAAATTTCTCGAGTTAGAAAAAAATTACTTAAATGAAAGTTGTAGGGTTTTTTCTGAACCGCTAGGATCTGTTATAGATAAAACAAATGAGCGTCGCAAATTTATGAAAAAATATAAACTTACTTTTTTTAATGGAACACCCTGTATATTTGTGGATTTTTGAATTGCACGCATTTTTCTGATTCCAACAATATAAATATGTTATATGCTTGCTCTAAGCATTCGCATGATATTCCAAATTGCAGATAAATACCTACGATCTTTATATTTAATCAAGGTTGCCATGGAAAAACATTTCAACTTATGCAAGGGCATTCCTGTCAATCCATTATTTTTGGGACAATACACATTGGTACCCTACAACCTTCATTTAAGTAATTTTTTTCTTACTCGAAAAATAGAGGCTCTAGGGGTGGGTCAAAATTTACGGGAACACCCTATACTTTCGTATACGTTCTAGAAAGCCGTGGCAGACATAACTTATATTTTTTTAAATGGAACACCCTATATATTTTTGCATTTTTTAAATCTGCTCATCAAGGCAATCAAAACAATTTTAAACTTTGTGGCTTTATCTTTTTTCGTTTTTGAAAAATTCCGTATTCAAATTTTATACTAAAATATATAGGGTGTTCCATTTAAAAAAACATAAGTTATGTCTGCCACGGCTTTCTAGAACACACTGTACACGGTCTAATAGCGTCACAAAAAAATTTGTATTAATATCTAAAACTTTTGTCAAAAACTTTTTTTTTCTAACCTCAAAAACTAACATGTTAAGGGGGGTGTCAATTTATAATGAACCACCCTGTACAATGTACATTCTGCAAGGCACACGATTTTAAAGTAAAAACTCAAGCAAAAAGCCACGCGCTGATTATATCACTCGTACTTACTCATTCTTCTTTCGTGTGCCAAGCTACGCGTATCGTTAATTTGTGCAAATTAAAATGCGGAAACATTCGAAAAGGTCAAGAGACGATGAGAGCGACAACACAAGAAGTGTAAGGAAGAAAATTTGAAGATTGGATCGAAAAAGTCGTGGCACTAGAAACGAAAAATCCAAACGTGACGTGTCTCCCGAGGAAGTTCGATATTTGGAAAATTAAATTGAAGTTAACACCGACAGTACCTAGTTACGAAGAAAGTTCACACACGAGAAACCCGTGTTCGGTAGAAGTTCAGGCAGAAATTCAAGCAGTAGATGGACCTGAAAATAACGGTAAGCTCACATTTTGCGTAACAGGGACGTTACGGAACATGTAAACATTCCCCCGTTTTTTACATCTGTGACGATGAAAAATGAGTGTTTAATACAGTGTAGGTACTAAAATCCTCGTAGCTCAAAACATCTGTGACGATGAACTGCATATTAGTCGGATTGTGATGTCAAAGACCCAAAAACTTTATATTTCGATTGTGACATCGAAAAAGAAAATAGTTGAAATTCGGTTGGAAAAATGAGTGTTTAATAAATAAGGGTACAGTGAAGG
This sequence comes from Pseudeuparius sepicola, assembly GCA_963920635.1. Classification (NCBI taxonomy): domain Eukaryota; kingdom Metazoa; phylum Arthropoda; class Insecta; order Coleoptera; family Anthribidae; genus Pseudeuparius; species Pseudeuparius sepicola. Next base: position 91,472,474 of record OY987299.1, read on the forward strand.
TACTACACTCCTCGTAGCTCAAAACATCTGTGACAATGAACTGCATATTAGTCTGATTGTGATGTCAAAGACCCAAAAAAACTTAATATTTCGATTGTGACATCGAATAAGAAAATAGTTGAAATTCGGTTGGAACAAGATAATAATTATCCTTATAGTTCAATTGGTTGACACCGAAGATGCGGTCGAAGCTGAAGTGGAGCAAAATATGGAAGTACAAAAAGAACTTAGCGAATAACTTTTGGCGCTATTGCGATCGGATGTAGCCGAGGAAGTAGATATGGGACCACCTTTGCAAACTGATTTAGCACAGAGATGGTCGGGAATATTGAAAAACGGAGAATCCGATGAGGAAAGATCAGATATTATTAAACATATCCGACCCCCGAAAATTGCGCAATATTCGAGTCAAAGCTTCCAGGAGCCTGGAAAGTGCTTCGCTGGACTTAAAGCCAAAACCTAAAAAAAAAACAAAAAAAGGGTATTACAACGAACACTCGTTCTTTAAACTGGAAAAATCCGTCACGACCATTACAACAGAGGCCTCGTCAGGGCGGACAGCAACCATATCAAAACTACCGCCGCAGAGGGTCCTACACCCAACAGAATCCAACTTCAGCAGATACCGCAATTAACACCACAACAGGTCGGCAAAGCTGCAGGTAGACTTAAATATTTTTCGCTTAACTGGAAGAAAATTACCACCAACCAAAATGTTTTATTGTGGGTGGAAGGAATAAAAATTCCGTTTATTGCGATCCCTAACCAGACTGTGGCTCCTAAGGAACCTAAATGGTCTTCTACTAAATTTTACGAAATTAAAAATTCTTTTAAAAAACTGCTTACCTACATTAGATGCAATATCAAAAGAAAAGCCATGTAAGGGACAATACTTATCAAATATCTTTCTTACCCCAAAACTAGATGGGTCTCAGAGATTAATTATTCTTAATCTAAAATCATTAAATAGTTTCATACAACGTCGCCACTTTAAGTTAGAAGATAGGAGAACAGTTGAATGTAGGTACAATTTCAAGAAATTATTTTATGTCCACATTGGACTTAAAATATGCATATTTTCTGCTTCCTATTCATAGAAATTATAGAGAATATATTCAAAAAATAAAACAAAAGAAATATTCCAAATTAGAGACTTTGCTCAATTCATTGGTATTTTAACTTCATTGTGTCCTGCTGTTATGTACGGATGGTTGTATACAAAAATGTTCGAAAAGGAAAAATGCATAGCCCTTAAAGGAAATGGTGGAAACTATAGCGCCACAATGATTATCCCGTACCCTATATCAGGGATATTCAATGGTGGTTGGATAATATCAAAAAATCCAAAAAACCATTTAAAAGCAAACAGTTCGAAATGGAAATATATTCCGATTACTCCAAAACGGGATGTGGTATCTGTTGCAACGGAAGTAAATCGCTCGGTTTTTGGTCTTTGCAAAAAATTTGTCCAATTGCAAAATTTTATGTCGAGTTGTACCATTATATAAACCGGATGGGAAGTATTCAATATGGTCGACTTAACAGTCTCGCAAGAGAAATATGGCAGTGGTGCGAAAAAAGAAAATTTTTTTGTAGATATATGCGTCGTACAAACAGTCAGTGGACAACGTCGAAGCAGACCTTGAATCACGAATATCAAAAATTGATACAGAATGGGAAATACACTCGGAGGTTTATCAGACAATTGTAAAATCCTTTTCGGAACCGGATAGAGATCTTTTTGCTTCTCGAACCAATAAAAAGTGTATAAAAAATTAATATCATGGTATAGAGATCCAGAAAGCCTTGCCGTTGATGCGGTCACAGTAAATTGGAAGGGATTTTATTTTTTCCACCTTTTTGCCTTGTCTCGAAGGTTTTGCAAAAAACTGAACAAGGCAAAGCTCGTAGCATTGTAGTAGTTCCTTTCTGGAGCGCGCAATCATGGTTTCCGATGTTTACCTCCATGTTAGTCTATAAACGTTGACTATAACGTATTAAGAAGACTTCTGACGGCTATAGTTTCATGTCCTGGAAAGCAGATGGCGCTTATGGTCAACAATGTATTTTTCATTGTATTTTGTCTCCGGGATGCGCATGGTGAGCCAGAGAACTGTCAAACATGACAGCCGTGAGCAGTCTTTATTAATACGCCAGTCAACGCTATCAACCTTTATATTTTCAACCTAGGCAGGAGAGACCTGCTTCTTTCTCCGGATCAGAGCCGCTCCCACCCACTATGGAAAGAACTTACCCTGGGAGCAGGACTCTTATCGTCGAAGTATTACGACTAGGCAAAGTTCCAGATGCATCCTTAAATATTTGCCTAGCGGATTTCACATTAAGACAATACAATCTAGGTCTAAAACTCCGGTGGTAGTTTTGCAAAGAACGAAACTTAAATGTATTTGCAGTCACAGTAAAACTTCTGTTAGAATTTTTAACGCTTCACATTAACAAAGGTGCACCTTACGGAAGCCTCATTTCATACCGCTCCGCCATTTCTCAAATATCTGTCCCGAATATGGCAGACTATAGAGTGAGGCGGTTTTTTTAATGGCGTATTTAGTCTACGTCCTGGCAGTGCTAAGTATAGCACAACATGGGATCCTGGCATCGTTTTAGATTATATTAGATAACTACCTGCGGATTTATCTCTAGGAATTTTGTCTTATAAGCGTCTACTTATTACCTTTGTTTACCCGACAAAGAGCTCGGACATTAATTAATATAGAAATAGAAAATATTGTCAAAAATAACGATAATATTATCATAAAAATTCCAAAAAGAATTAAAACTTCGGGCCCTAATAAGTTGCAGCCCACTATATGTTTACCATATTTTAATCAGGATCCCAAGGTGTGCCCTACAAAAAATTTAATCGAATATTTCGAAAGAACAAAAGCATTACGTGGAAATGCAAGCAAATTATTCATTACTTTTAAAAAACCACATCACAATGCATCCACACAAACCATCAGTAGCTGCATGGATCAAAACTACTTTGTAAAAAAAGTGGTTTAGATACGTCCATATTCTCCGCCCACAGTACTCGACATGCCGCAACATCGACAGCGGCAAAGAAAGGTATAAGTTTATACACTATAAGACTGTCAGCAGGGTGGACGGAACGATCGCAAACGTTTGAGAAGATTTATCATAGACCTTTGGTTAATAAAAAAGACCTCAACTTTACGGAGGCTGTGTTGAGTTGTTAGTAACAGATATTTTTCACTTATCTACTATACTATGTTATTGTTAATTTATTATTCATTTATGGTATTTGGATACCATAAACATAATCCTGTAAAGATGTTGATATTTACACTATTTACCATAGTATTTAGTTTCTTGTCCCTATTAAAATAACGTTAAATAAATAAACTTTTGACATCAAATTTGACGATTCAGTTTATTAGGAGGCAGTTATTGATATTGTTTTCGGAATCAAGGCCTACTGCCGCGCTTCTGCGACTAAAAATATTTAAATATTAGAAATTTTAGATTTAAGTGGGTTTAATTACGTGTTGTGATACATGGTTGTATTCGTAATTTTTTGCTCTATCCAATGGTGGTATAATCCAATATGGCCACCATAAGAAAATCCAAATTTTGGTTATGAATACCTAAAGATCCAGTAGGCACAGAATTTTTCTAAATAGTGCATTCGAAAGCCCGTACCTATTACGTAATTCCACCAAATTTCATTCAATTCCGTTTGACATTAAAAAAGTTACGGACAAAATAAAAAAGTGCAAGTTTTCAGTTTCTTCAGGTTATTTTAGTAACCACGTGAGCTATATCAAATTTCTTCGCAGATTCTTGAAACACATCAAAATGCGCAACTTTTGTCTAATTTAAAAAACCTTGTAGCTCTTACCGTTTCAAAAATCCCACCCTTACCTGTTTTAAAAAACAACCCATATCAGGCAGAAAATATTACTACAGTGACAACTCTAAAGAAGAATGAATAAGAACGAGTGATATAATCAGCGCCGGGCTTTTTGCTAAAGTTTTTACTTTAAAAATCGTGTGACTTGGAGCATGTAGGTACAGGGGATACTACAGACTACAGTTATTTATTTCGACGAGGCCGAATATAATCAAGATCGAACTTCACTTAAGGTAAGTTCATTTGATCTTATGATTATATAAGGTCGGTTTCCACAATGAGTCAATAAACAGTTCCTGACAGTTTGCAAACTGTATAGTACCCGGGCATATCTCTAATTTCGTCAGCCGCGATTTACTTCCGTTGCAATAGATACCCCATCCCGTTCTGGAGGAATCGGAATATATTTCCATTTCGAACTGTTTGCTTCCGAATGGTTTTTTGGATTTTTTGATATTATACAACCACCATTGAAGATCCACTAATATAGGGTCCAGGATAATCATTGTGGCGCTATAGTTTCCGCCATTTCCTTTAAGGGCTATGGATTATCTTTCCTTTCCGAACATTTTTGTATACAACCATCCGTACATATCAGCAGGATACACCGAAGTTAATACCTAACTATACCAATGAATTGAGCAAAGTCCCTAATTTTGCAATATATTTTTTGTTTCATTTTTTGAATATAATTAATTATTTTTTTGTTCTTTGTCTTCTGGAAGTGAAATATAAATTTTTGTCGTATGGTAGTAAAAACCAAGATATTTAAATTTTTGTGTCTGTATTAATTTACTGTTTGGAAAATTAATAACGAATCCCAGTTTTTCTAAAAATGTAATTGTTTCGGAAACATAAACATTCCTCGAATAGGCTTCGAATGTATTTCCTACAAGTAGAAAATCGTCTAAATAAATAACCGAAATAAACCCTTTGTGGGAAGAGGCGCGTCGGGATGGCCGAGATTAAATATATATTCTTAAGATTTCAGGTTGGACTTTATTTTCACCACATAATTTTACATAAAACGAGGGACGCTCTTCTCACGCGTCATCCTCCATTTTCTTACATCTTTCTACTCCACCACTCTACTCCACCGAGGTAACTAAAACTAAGACTTCCTGCCAACACGCCTAACCGTCAGGTTCTGCCAACCTACCAACTTACGCGGGAAATTTGAATTTAAATATCTCGCTTACAATTCGGCCAAACCTGACAATTAGATCGTCCTCGATCACATAAAGGCAAGTCACGTCTTAAATGTACATAAACAGGTCAATAAACATAAGTTGGTTACATAAGGTCGGTTTTCATAAGGAATATCTGAAATCTAACACCTAACACCTCAAAAGCATAGGTATTTCCTAAGTCAAAACATAAGGTGAACATAAGAATCATAACGTCTAACAATACATAAATTCAAACTAGCTTAAAGATTCACATCCTAAGTTCATAAGGTTTTCACAAATTTTCATAAGTTTTCACAAGTTTTCAGGTCACATAAGTTTACATAAAGGCATAAGTTTACATAAGGCTGCATAATCATAAGAATTTATCATAAAGTAAATATTACATCTACCTACATTGATTAAAATTAGTCTCAAATCAGGTAAGAAAAGTGGCTAAATAGGGAATGTCATTGTAAGGATAATAATTTTTATTTTTCTTATTCATGTAGCCAAAGCTACAGGGCCGTAGATTCCCTGGAAAGGTTTCTGCGTAATTTGGAAATTTTCAACATCAGTAACCCAATATCCATCATTTTCTAAAACCTTCCTGACTTCATAAGGCCCTTTATACTTGGGTATCAATTTTTTATTTGTTCCTGGGGTCACATCATAATTCCTTAACATAACAAAGTCACCTAATGCGTATTTATGGGGTGATTTGTGTTTAGAATCAAAATACTTTTTAATATATTCTTGCACCCTAGCATTTTGATACTGAGCATCTGCTCGAATTTCGTCCAAATTCACTTGGCAATCATTATTTTGAGTCATAACAAAGTTTCTAACAGAATCAGAAGGATGTCTGTGTTGTACACCAAAAAGAAGCATCGCTGGACTCTTACCTGTTGACCTACATACTGAATTGTTGATAGCAAACTCAACTTTGTTCAAATGTTTTTCCCATTTATTTCTGTAAGCTTTGATAACATAGGGGTTAGGTCCCTATTCACACGTTCAATTTGACCATTTGACTTTGGGGAAGAAATAGCAATCTTAATGTGGATAATCTCATTCTCTTGACTAAAGTTTTCAAATTCTTGGGACGTAAATGAACTTCCGCGATCTGACACAATTTTTAAAGGTTTACTATAATTCTGAAAATATTCCTGAAGTTTGTGAACTACTTCACAGGTGTTAGCGGATTTATAACAGCATAAAACTTTACGAACTTCGTGAAGCTATCAATAATTTCAAAAATGTATTTTTTGTTTGTGGGAGTTTTCTCCAGGGGACCATAGTGGTCAATATGAATAGTTACAAATGGCTTGTCACCTTTCGGAATATTGTGAAGCTCTCCTTCGCTTTTCCCTAAGTTAGAAGAGTACGTTAAACATTTTATGCAATTTTCAATATAATTCTTTACCTTATCTCTAAGTTGGGGAAACCAATATACCCTTGATAAATATTCAATAGTTTTACTTAAACCAACATGTCCTAACATATATCATGACAGTTGTAAATCACATTATGTACGATAAGTTTAGGTACATAAAAAAGAGATTTTCCTCCAGATTTGCGATAAATCAAACCGTTTCTCATTTCAAAATTCTTATCTTCTCTGTCACACAATTGTGTTTTTAATTTAACAATACTTGGGTCTAAACTTTGAGAAATCGACAGATTTTGTTCAAAGGTATTTTCCTCTAATATTAAGATACTGTTTGCACGACTAAGTGCATCTACGTGTTTCATGCGATTGCCTTCACGGTGCTCTATTTTGTAATCATAATTTGAAAGAATTAATGCCCACCTATTTATTCACCTATTAATTTCTTTCTTGTTCAAAGCAAGTTTAATTGAATTACAGTCTGTGATAATCTTGAAGTGAATAGCCTGTAGGTAAACTCTAAATCTTTCTAACGAAAAAACAATTGCCATAAGTTCAAGTTCGTAACTATGATAATTTGCTTGAGCTGGGGTTGTACGTTTACTAAAATAAAAGACTGGTTGGAATAACTTATTATTTTGACCCTGTAAAAGAATAGCTCCAAAGCCTTGTGAGCAAGCATCCGTGTGAAGCTCTATTTCTAATTCAGGTGAATAAATAGCTAAAATGGGTGCTGAAATAAGTTTATCTTTTAGACAGTTAAAGGCTTCTAACTCTTTTTCGCCAAATGTGAACACTGAATTCTTGTGCAATAAATCATTAAGGGGCTTTGAAAAAACTGAAAATAACTGAATAAATCTTCGGAAATAAGATACAAATCCTAAGAATCTCTGTACTTTCTTGACATCATCTGGAATTGGGTAATTAGCAACAGCTGAGACATTTTCGGGGTTTTTTTGGATTCCTCGTTCATTAACAACATACCCAAGATATATAATTTCATTCTGCAAAAACGAACATTTGTCGGTTCGAAATTCTAGTAAGTTTCTAACTGCTAAATCAAAAACTTTAGAAAGTATACTAAAGTGGGATTCAATATCAGCGGTAGCAATTAAAATGTCATCCATATACAACAATATTTCATTTTTTCTAAGTAGATCCTTGAAAATTTAATTTATATATCTCTGAAAGACTGAAGGTCTATTTGACAGGCCAAAAGGCATTTTCAAATACTCGAATTGACCTAAGGGGATAAATGAGGTATACTTAATGGAATCATCCGCAACTTTGATGTGATGGAACCCATTCTTAAGATCTAAGCAAGTGAAATATTTCTTGTCTTTTAAAAGGTCTAACTGATCGTCAATTAAAGGTATTGGATAATGATCTCTAATAGTAATTTTGTTTAGCTCTCGATAATCGATACATAACCTATAGGTACCATTTTTCTTTTCCTGTAAAACGATCGCACCACAATAAAGGGAATTACTTTCACGAATAATATTTTGTTTTAAAAGATCATCAATTATTTCTTGCAATTCTTTCTTTTCAAAATATGACAACTTTCTTGGCCTAAAGGAAAATGGCTGTTCGTGAGTTAGTACAATTTTCATTTCAAAGTTTGTTTCGGGCTTATCAGGTTTTAACACATCTAAATATTCATCGCAAAATTTTTTCTCTACTAACTGACTTAGGTTGGGATCCAAAGATTCATTTATTTTTAAGGTAACTTTATCGTTGTTACCATCACAATTTGAGATTAACATTAACTCCCTAACTTCATCAGTTTCACAGTTACTTTGGTTTACAACAAAATCACTTTGACTCACTTCAGACTGATTACCTGATTCTCTCAAGTATTCAATAATAATTGGCTCCGAAAGTGTCACCAAAACATCCTTTCTCCTAGTAAAATCTCTACCTAACATCGCACTATAGGACATTGTACCCTCTGGGACTACATAAAACTTTATCGGTACTTCAACATTTTCTACAAGAACCCTACCATTGAAAATACCTAAAATTTCTATAGGGGAAGCGTTTGCCCCCTCATAATTAGCTGGTAATACAAAATCCTTAGAACAACAAATGTGGGTAAATATTTTGAATTTAACAAGCTAATGGGACTACCTGAATCTAACATCGCTTTTAAATTAATTGAAAAGTCACTCTCACCATTTTCTAATGTCACAGACACCTTGTATTCCTCGTCCTTCTTCGACTCAATTACCATTGCAGTACCACCCTCCTTTGGTCGAGCCTGGTTCGTCGAGGCCTTTGCAGCAGGACAGTCCTTCTTGACATGGTCCTTCGATCCACACTGGTAACAAGATCCCTTTTCTCTCTTTGGTTTGGACACCTAGTTGACATGTGGCCCACCTCGTTACAGTTGTAACATCTTAAAGTTGAACTCCGAGTACCTGACGCACCATCGGAACTCTGTGTTGTTGATTGACTCGGCTGACCCGATCTTCTCTGGTATCCACCACCGTGTGTACCCCCAGAATAGCCAGTACGTTCACAAGCAGTTATTTCGTTCATTTTCTCGAGCAAGTGACTCAAAGAAGCGAATTCCTTAAATTTGGCTAATGACTGTAAGTTCGGGTTATCCAGTCCATCGATAACATAGCTAATGAGCTCTCGTTCAGGGATATTAAGTTTGTTTCCTAAAACAACTTTCTCCATGTAATAATTTGCAAACGTTTCACCTTTACGCCAGTGTCTGTTCTCAAATTTTCTACGCGACGTCACCATATCTTCCATAATTGCGAACATCTGTGTCATGGCAGTGCGTAGATCGTCTAGGGTAAAACTAACGTGCTCCGGCTTAGAATGATACAATTCTAAAGCTTTTGACCCCAACTTGTTAATGACTGCAAGAAGCAACTTCGTTTCTGATGCATTAAATAGCTCTCTAACCTTTTCACTCCGGTTAAACCACACATGGACATCGTCACCGGGCCTCCCATTGAATGTTGTTATTAAAGCACCCAAGTCTCTGTTAGACACCTGCATTTCATCTCTCACGTTTAACGCATGAACCCTTGTCCTCACAATTTCCTCCAAAGTAATAATTGTCACGCCGCCGCCGGGACTACCTGGTCCGGGAACCGGGGAATCATTGATCGTTTCCTCGTTGCCTTCCTCGCCGTCCGACATCCTGGTTTTTTCCCCAAACCAAAGAAGGTCCAATTTCTCGCCTCCGCGCCCTCTTCTTTTGGTCACCTACCCCATGGGTCGCCGGTCTCCTACGAGTCACCTACCCTGCGGGTCTCCTACAGGTCACGTTCCCTGCGGGTCGTCTGCGGGTCTCCTACCCCACACCTGACGAATTGTGGGAGGAGGCGCGTCGGGATGGCATATATTCTTAAGATTTCAGGTTGGACTTTATTTTCACATAATTTTACATAAAACGAGGGACGCTCTTCCCACACGTCATCCTCCATTTTCTTACATCTTTCTACTTCACCACTGACTCTACTCTACTCCACCGGAGGTAACTAAAACTAAGATTTCCTGTCAACACGCCTAACCGTCAGGTTCTGCCAACCTACCAACTTACCAACTTATGCGGGAAATTTGAATTTAAATATTTCGCCTACACCTTATTCCCTCAAATATTTTACAACCGGTTTCATAAGTTTTGTAAAAATATATGGGGCACAACAAAGTCCGAACTGCAAACAATTAAATTGATATAATGACTTATCAAGCATAAATCTAAGATATTTTCTGTAATTGCTATTAATATGGCGCAGAAAATATGCATCTTTTTAGTCCAATGTGGACAAAAATATATTTTTTTGAAAGTATACATTCAACTGTTCCATCTTCTAACAAAGTGGAGACGTTGTATGAAACTATTTAATGACTTTAGATTAAGAATTAATCTCTGAGACCTATCTGGTTTTGGGGTAAGAAAGATATTTTTGATAAGTATTGTCCCTTACATAGATTCGTTAATTTCATTGGCATTTCCGAAAGTTACCATCATTTACTCCATACATGGACGACGGACGTGTCAGTGGGCTTTGGGGAATTTTTGTGGCTAGCAATAATTAGCAGTTATTATTTTCAGTAAGGAGTAAAGTAGGTGTCTGTCTTATCTTGAATCTTGAATCGAATATGCCCATGTTATTGGGCACTAATGGCGTTTACAACATAATATCGAATTATTCTAGGCTCGAAGCATTTTATATGTGTACGAACGAGGCATTACTTTTTTAGTCCCATTTGACCGGAGCTGTGCCTGCTTTGAAATCCTTTTTAATTTCGAATGATGTCTAAAAAGAAACTGAGAAATTTATTAATCTCATTTGATAGATTGCTATAATAGGTACCTACACAGGATTTGCCCACAGTAAAACTAAATCGTTAACTATGAACTGATTGAGCAAGTGCCTTACCTTGCCGAAAGTCACTATATACGCTTATAAGGAGTGGGAACATTTTGTTTCGTCTACACTTATTACTTCCACGTGCCTTTTTCCAAAACAAGGTGTCATCTTCTGGAGGATCAGCCCCTAATAATAGCCAGGCCTCCTCTCGTATACTTGTACTCCGCCACCCCCCGCAAAATTCAGTGCAGTGCACCCAACAATTTGGAACACAACGCCGCGCCGACACCATTATCGAATTTTATTAAGCCGTAACGCAAACATAATGAATGGCCCGTTTCCGAGAAACAGGGGCGTCGCGACGTCGGCGGCGTTGCATGAGGCTGTGGGCGTCCGATTATTATCTTCATCTCGGCAGATGATCCATTCTGCGGCCCAAGCTACACAAACAGGGAGCGCAGGGTCGTCAGAGGCGTGGGTGGCCGGAAATGGTGCCCGGAAATGTTCTTCACTGATGGGGTTTAAGCAGAACGGCCCATTCTGTTTAAACCGCATGTCATCATAGTATATAATAGGAGTATAAATAGGTAATAGTAATAGGTATACTTAAAGACTGCTCCAGCTAAAAATGTCCAAGGTAGTTAAATAAAACTGATGATAGAAAATGTAATTTTAAGCAAATAAGTTTATATTATTGTGAACTTATTTTCAAAAACGATAAATAATAAAGATACAGGGCGTTACAAATGACAGTCTAAGTACCCACTGTAAAAAATGTTTTTTTAATACTAACCTAAGAAATCACCATTATTTACCTCATTCCTCTAATGAGAAGTAATATTTCTCTCCCTAGGTAAATAATGATAAAAAAATACCTAGGTAAATAACGAAAAATTTTCTATATGACATTTAAAAATTAGTTTCATTTTTATCAGCTTGACAACTGAACTCCTATAGGTCTCCCAGGCTATTAATTTGATATTTCGGAGTATTTTAAAAAAGTGAGAAATGACTAAAATATCAAAATCTAATCAAATATGTAAAAAATGCAACACATTTGAATGTTAATAGTAAACAAAATTCTATATACACTTCGGTTTAGAAGGCCATTATTTACCTCGCATATAAAATGCTCGGTAAGTAATGGCTCATTTCTCAACCTAAGTGTATAATATACTATTTTAAATAAATATCATAATTAGACATAGCGTCGAAGAAAATCAGAAAAATTTTAGAGATGGTTTCGTGTCCTGGTGTAATATTGCTGGGTACAATTAGTCGGTGAATAGGACTAAAATAACACTGGTGTTTTTACACAAACACGTTTCGATTTAATTTAAAATTATCTTCAGGGCTACAAAAAATATTAAGAAAATGACATTACAAACAAATATAAACGACAAAACATTACACGGATTATTAGAAATTGTTTTAAAAAATACACAGTAAAAAATCCGGTGTTAAAGTTGACACGAAAAGTGGTCTATGTATATGTATAAGTCCACACAATATCTGGTAAAGGACATAGCACGGAAACAAGAGTAATCCTGGCTTTCAGTATATTTTGCTGATTTTTTTATATGTCGCACCATAAACGAAAATAAGTCGTACCGAAAAGTATCTTTAATTGTTTTATTTTGCAATAAATATAGGGCGCGATAGTGTCATATTCGTCTTTGAAATATTTGAGATCGATTTGACGGAGAATGATCTAGAAAAATTTCCTAACACAACGTTTTGAACCAGGCCTTGTTAGAGCAAGGATAATGTCTAGGTTTACACATTCACATAGTAATCGAATACTTAGAAAATGCCGAAGATAAAGACGATCCAATAACGGGAACGTATTGCATATGTAAAATGGGAGCAAGAACAATAATTGGAGTTTGCGCCTACTTAGCTGCTCTATTATGGTATTTGGGCTACTCCAGACATTAGGAAAATGTAAAATACCCGTCTAACCTACTTTTGGGGGCAATTTATGATGCAGCAAACCGGGAACAATATATTATTTTTAAGACAAGGGCATTACTTAAGTATACTCTGCTTATTGTATTATGTCAATACGTGAAAATGTTTGTTAATTATTGTTGAATCACCTCAATGGGAGGGCAGAAATAAAATAAATATTATATAGATTTGTAGAGCAGTGGCTGTTAAAAAATAAGAGTTCATTATTATAGATCCCAAATATTTAAAATACCAATATGACACTATCACGCCCTCTATATATTGCAAAAAAAACAAATAAAGATACTTTTTTGCACGACTTATTTTCCACCAGCCAATAATTGCATTTAAAAGTGATCGATTTGGTGCACCGTTTTCAACAACTTTGGGCCTCATTTTTGTGGATCACTGAGTATACCCACACAAAATTCCTCGCATATTTATGTTTCTCTTAAGGCCCCTAGCAACATATAAAAAAATTAGCAAAATCTACTGAAAGCAAGGATTACTCTTGTTTCAGTGCCATGTCCTTTTACACATTCTGTTTTTGGTAAATTTCACCAAATATTTTGGTGTCAATAAGAACTATGCTGATGTGAATATTTAACAGGGCGTTGTGTTAGGTTAACACCGTGTTGTGTAACTTTTACACGCAATTTGTCTTTTTGGGCAAATGCTAATAACGGCCATTGTGATAAATATTCTTAAATAATTTTTGTCTCAAAATGTGAGTAAGTAATTACTTGGATTAAAATTTGTATTTACCAAAAGTTTAAAATTATGCGTGTTGCTCGCTACAGATCGAAAAAAGCCATTTTATGGGTCAAAATGTTGAATCACCACGCACGTGGTGTACATTGAATCTTAAAAGGTGACCTTTTAAAATGATAAAAATTTGAATTTGAGTTTTTTAATTTTTGTTTTATTTTGTTACCAGCTAAAAACAAAATATTAGAAAGTTGGAGGTAGGTATGTCTAATTATAAAATATGTAGAACGTAATTATGAAAATATTCCATGGCTGACTATGTGAAAATTTAAAAAAATCATAAAATTAGCCATAGCTCTTTTATTTTTTATAATAACTATGTCGAGTATTATATCTTTGGAAAGCTCAAAAAATGGCCGATTTTGTAAGGCCACAGCCAACTATGATTTACATTAAAAAAAAGCACAAGTTTATGTCATATCTCAAAAATCCCAAACAACATAAAAAATTGGATTAGATTACCTTATTAAGCCCAAAATTATCTACAATTTTTGTCTCTACAGTTTTTCTGTATAATCAGAAATAACGGAGCTACAGATATCGGTTTAAATAGCAAAAAATCACTCTTTTCAAAATATCTAGTGAGCCATGAATCCAAAAGGGGCATTAGATTGAGCATTCAAAACTGCAATTCTTTTCCCAGTTATCCCACGCCAATTTTGGAATCTTTCGGAATCGTGGCAAGTCATCCTATTCCGAGAAGCGCCCATCTACCCATACTTCACCATTAAACATAAATTGAAACCGGCAATTTCCCCGCACCGCGCCCCCATTAAAAAGTCCGCTAATCGGCGTGGCCTCGGAGTGTGGGTAGTGCGTTCCGGTGAAAGGCCTTCCACAACATTAGTTCCATCCTGGCTTGTTATCTGCCGTCGTCGGCGTCGCGGCGCGTCGTGTTCCCGACTGACGGCCATTCAATGGGCTGCCACCCCGCCGCAAGCAGATTGTTCATGGCCTGGCACAGTGGTCTCCTTGAAGGGGCCACAATACCAAGAAATACTCTAAAACGCAACGCCTAATGCTGAATGTTTTGCCCTTTTAGAGTTGACAGGCTGTTATGTTTCATTCGCCACCTATACAGGGTGATTCACCTAAAAGTCCCCGGCCTCATTATCTCAGTAACGAAATGAGTTATTTTAGTTTCGTAAAAAGAAAAAGGTAGAGCTTCTCGAAGACTTTATTATTGGGCTGAAATTTAATTTTTTTATCGCAAATTGTAGATGGCGCTGCCGTCGAAACAAATTTTTGGCTTGGAGTGACCTTAACAAGTGGTGTATCCAAATTATCCTTCAATTTGAAGCAAATTATGTGCCATGATCACATTTTGAAAAATCAACAAATTTTGAGTTATCGCACTTTAAAATTGGCAGTACAAGCTTGTGGTAAATCTATAGTGGACAATCCTAAGAATTTTTCCAAAAGAAAAACCGAGGAAATAAATTTCTGTGGAGTCCTTACAACTATCCTAATATCTCACGTAGTTGTTTTGTCATTTTAAATGTTCAGGGTGCCCCAAGGAACAATCCCACCCTCCTTAATTCTTTTAGTTTTTGAGATACAAAAAGATTTTTTGAACAAAAGTTGTCGCTCATTATAAACAGTTTTTTTTAATCCTTACTATGGGCATTTCTTAAGAGCGGTGCAAATCAAACATACTTTTTTTTAATGGGAACAACCCATATGTTGTTAGTTGTTGAATTCTACTCGTTATTACAGTTAAAATGGTACACAACTTTATACCATTATCTTTTACCGTTTTGAAATATCTAATTTTCAAATTTTATACTAAATCTAACCTAACCTAACCTAAATCTATTGAACTTGGATTTGTGGAGCGAGTGCTAAAGATACACGGTCAATGTAATAAAAAAAAAGTTTAATGTAACCGAAGGAACATATCATTAAAACTGTAGTATGTTAGGTACTCTCAAATAGTTTCCAACGTTGTAGAATTTTTTTATGACTACTTTGCTTCCTTTCTTCTTGTTGCTATTGCATATATGCATGGACAATCTATCCTTATCACGTTATCCACAAATCCAAGTTAAATTGGTTTAGTATAAAATTTGAAAAATAAATATTTAAAAAACGTTAAAAGACAATGTTACAAAATTTTATACCGTTTATTTAACTGTAACGACGAGTAGATGTAAAAAAATAAGAACAAAAGGGGTGTATTCCCAGTTCCCATTAAAAAACGTATGTTTGGTTTGCCCCGATTTTAAGAAATGGTCTGTATATTCATAATATGGGTCATAAAAACGTTTTATAATAAGCTACTTTTGTTTGAAAAGTTGTTTATATCTCAAAAACTTAAAGAGTTAAGGGGGGATTGTTCCTTGGGACACTCTGTACATTTGAAATGACAAAACCACTCTGTGAGATATAAGGATAGTTGTAAGAACTCCTCAGAAAATTAATTTCTCGTTTTTTTGTGCATGCGCATGCACTGCTAACTTTAAAGTGCGATAACGAAAAAACTGTTTATTTTTCAAATTTGTTTATGGCACATAATTTGCTTCAAATTGAAGGACATTTCGGACGCACCACTTTTCAAGGTCACTGCGAACGAAAAATTTCTTTTGACCGCAGCGCTATCTACAATTTGCCATAGAAAAATTAAACTTGAGCCTATAGGTACGAATAAAATCTTCGACGAGCTCTACCTGCCTTTTTTACGAAACTGAAATATCTCATTTCGTTGCTGAGATATAACGCCGGGGAGTTTTAGATGAATCACCCTGTATACAGCCTATAATTTTGTAGATTCCAAACAATATAAAAAATGCATCTCTTTTTTTCTCGTAACTTCGGAAACAAAGGATGTAGGTGGAGGTCAAAATATATAACAATCTATATCCTGAACAATGTGTGAAGCTACGCACAAGGCGTTCGCGGTTTTTTAAATAAACTTTGACAATTTGTAGAAAATGACTTTTGTGAATGATCTGCGGGCAGTGGCTGGCTTCGCCAGTCAGCACGCAATTTGACATTGGCGGATTAAATTTTTTCTTTTCATCCCCCTAATATGGGTATCAAGAGAAAGGGCTTGAAGAGTAGAAAACGATAAAGTTAATGACATCACACTAAATCTAATATGACGGATGTCCCAAGGTGGCGAACTAAATTTTTTTACCACCCTCCTGACATTGGAATCAAATAGGTACGAAAAAGCACAAAATAAAATAAAAGATAAAAAACCTTTTTAAAACAAGCTTTTATTTAAGCCATAAACTAAAATTTTATTCGTATAATATTTCATGTGTCAAATTTGGATACAATCAACACATTTTGACTTTTATTAATAATTTTTATGTTCTCCATGAGAAGTCAAGTCAAGGTGTGTTCATTGTCTCAAAATTTAAATTTGGCATATGGGCATACATTTGTAGGTATTCTGAATAACTTTTCCTAGTATTTTGAAATTTGACAAAATTACTGTTTCATTCCGAACAACTTTCTTTAATATCATTTTATCACAAAGCTAAAGAGAAAAGGGTAAGGTGAGTTGGGGTAAGTGCGCCCCAAATTATGTTAGTTAATAAGCAGTAGTTTTAAGTTTACCCTACACAATTTTGTATGGCGCATGCCACATGTCGTGTTTGGCAAATGTAAATGTGAACAATGGGCGTAAAACAAACAAGTTGATATATTTTTTAATTTTTTAAATTTTTTGTCAGAGTGGAGCTCTTATCCCCCTTTCTGGGGTAAGGGCACCACTTTGCATAGAGCTTTTAAATGGAATAATGTAATCGAGTATCGGTAAAACAATAGGTTCTCTCTTGTTTACCCTATCATCTTAAAATAGTCTGAGAAAGACCACTGTCCACTACTGCACATAATATCCAGAAAAGTTGTCATTAAAGTTTATACCCCCTCCATCCTATTTAATGTTTAGGAAAAACTTTAATGACATCATCATACTTGCCTAGCTAGGTATACAGGGTGTCCCGGGAGGAAACGGACATATTCACCAATATTTTCGCAGGCAATAAAAACAATTATTGTACCTTTTGTACCTATTGTAACTACTGTACGCCTTGTTAGATTCATATAATATCTCAGTGGTTTATTACGCTAGTAATAGTCAATGTACGTCTACATAAAATAATAAATATTCAAAAATTCTAGAGCCGGATTTAGCACATTTAATTTTTTGGGCTCCTTAAGAAAAGTTCACCCTCTATTCGATTTTTTGACAATCGAATACGGTGATATAAAACTACATACCATATAGTGTTGAATGCCACGTATTTGGTTTTTGACAGACTGTCAACAGGCATCAAATAAATTATCAAATTTGAACTAAGCAATGCCATAGTCATAATTTGCTGAAGAAACACAAAGTTGCAGGGTGTTAAATTTCACAGAAAAAGAAAGACTTTTTTAATATCTCTGAAACTAATAAACTAATATTACCGTACCTATTTTTTTATTTCTATAGGAGTAAGAAAAAGAAATAAAATAGTTACCTAAATTATTACAAAATAAGGACACTATTATTTTTGATAATTCGTCTGTCGAGGGAACGAGAGTCCTCGAGAGAAACGATAATTCTCGGCAAGAGAAACATGTTCTCTCGTCTCGTATCGTTCTGACGAGAGAAAATTGTACTCTCGTCTCGTCGAGACGAGACGAGAGACGAGAATCTCTCGTCTCGACGGCATCACTAGTAAGAATATTGTATATTTGCTAGCTTGGACCAGAAGCCATTTAATTTGACAGGTAACGGGTAAGTACTAAAAGTACACAAAAAACGTTGCTCTTCTACGTTAAAATAATAAAGCTGAATTTTGCATTATGTTTCATAAGAACGCTATCCGTGGGTCCTAACTTCCGCCAGACGCTTTAAAGCTCGATAAAAAATTCAGGAACCTACGTTATAATAATAAGGCTGAGTTTTATACATAGGATTCGGGTGCCAATTTTAGGATATTTTGTAAGCAGCCAGAGCAGTATGAAAGGCCTAACATCCCCCTAGACACGATAAAACTTCAGCTGTGAGTGCGAGCGCGAGGCTATTAAGTATTTATGCATGCGAGTGAGAACATTAAATGGCTTTATTTGACAGTTCCGCGAAACTGAAGTTAATTACTTGTTTTGACATTTGTTTTAATAAAGGTGGATTTATAAACTCGACGTTTGCGTTGGCGCTCGCCGTTGCCGTTTGCGTCGAAAATTCAATTTATAAACGTCGTCGAATGTTACCGTCTAAGCGTCGAATGCCAAACCAATTTCATCTTTCACGTCCCGCCATTCGTAGCAATTCGACGTAGTCCAATAAAAATTAAGTTCAGCGGTAACGTGGTGTTTTGTTTAGCTGACATTTCTGGACGCAAACGGAAAGTTTATAAAATGTCTGCTACGGAAGCCAACAACGAAGGTCACCGTCAACCGCGAGCGCCAACGCAATCGTCGAGTTTATAAATCGACCTTAATTCTTCAATAATAATATTTCAATGCTAAAGTAAAGTAGAATACATTTTAATTTAACAAATTAGGTTGAGTAATTTTTATGCTTTATAAAATTGCGGTTTTTTCTTGTAAATACGATTTCATGCGCCCAATTTGTTTACCCAAATGCAATATCTGCACACATTGGCTGAATTTTTGAAATTTACTTTTTCAATTATTTAGATACGAAACATTTAAATTAAAGAATAATATCTAATATATAGGTACACGGGCGGCCCTTAAATCGTTTCACTAGGCATGAGAAATATGAGAAATAAGCAAGAAATCAAGAATTTCGGGTAAGTGCGGCAACTTGCGCCAATTCCACGGCTTTACAAATCAACAACTTCCAGGACATTCCCTCGTACCGACCCGCTCCTCCCCGTAGAAAATAAAAATTGCCATACGTCAGTCAACGAAAATAGGTTAATAAATCGCTGCATTATCATTATAATAAAGTGGATTTAAAGTTTTACACAGTTTCTTGGTGTTTTGAGATTCACGTAACGCGAAATTGCGCGGATTTCTTTGATTGTCAAAGCGGTATTAGTTAAATAAGGTATAATATCTAAGTATAGTTGTGTTATTATAGAAGAATCTCGTATAGTGGTTTTTTACATTGGTTTATTACACTTCTTTATCTTAACCGTTAACAAAATCTTTGGTTTATTTCAATTTTTAACGCTTCCCTGGAGACCTCGGGTGAGGTTCTGATGCTTCCCGGGCCCCCTAAAAATCGAGAAATGAGAAAAAACAAGCAATTCCCAATAGTGGTTTCAGAGGATTTTCCGTCGGTTTCGTTGATTCTACAGTCATACCGTTTCTCGAAAGTGGTTAAACGTGAATCGGGAATTTCTCTTAGATATCGGATTTTCGAGGTTCTTTTTGGTACCGGAGAAAAGTACGACACCCAATTAAGAGATTTACCACCTTCTTCGATTTTTAGAACGGCTCTATATTCGAGGTTGTCGAAAGACTTTTGCGTAAAAAGCCACCAATATCCGTGGGCAGGGTTATAAGATTTTCCACTATTATTCGGGCAATCTAAGGCCAACCTAACAGCGCCGAATTTACTATTTTTTGCACTGTAACTGGCAATGTCACGTAAAATAATGTCGCGTAATAACATGTTAGATTTGCCGTCACTTACGCTTTTAAGGTTATCGCTGGCTTTCAAACCGCGAGAGAGGGGAGGGGTAACTGCAACTTTGTCAGTTGAACGCCTTTGCGTCCGCACGTATTGGAACGATTTGAAGGGCCGCGCGTGTACTTATAAATATATTTTTAAAAAAATCGGCATTAAAAAGCCTCAAACCAGTCATTAAAAGCTCAAAATGTGGCACTAAAGTAAGTCATTATAATAATCTTTTTTCATCAGCTCTCCTTGGCGAGATGTAAACAAATCAAACGTCAGACTCCTTTATCGCCGTAAAACGTGGCCAGATATTCAAAACACGACCAATAAAGTATGTATAATTAAACGTTTCCGCCTCATTGCGAAATCGTTATCTATAACAATGCAATCTTTCAGTATAAGAATTTTGGTCTGTTTAAATATCAATATTATTTTTATGTTCGCTGCATTTCATGCCCACGAGCTTGGTTGTTTCTCGGTAGTTTCTCAGTAGAGCGATCGTTCAAGCCAAGCAACGGCGCGCGCGATCGGTTCATGGAAGGGCGATTTTCTTCTGTTTATTCCATATGAGTCATAAAAAGTCGAACTTCAATGCCTTGGTACATGAATAACTATACTACTTACCGTAGTAACACTTCTGCATCCATTAATTGAATTTATATGGTATAAGGCAAGACATCATTGTAGTCAATAGTTTTTATCCACCGAATATTGTCACTGTCACTGGCACCGTATTTTAATTTACACAGTATAAGCATTCAGCGATAATTTTTAGGTATTTATATTCAGCTTATATACTCACAATAATTAAGGGCATGAATTTGCCTATTTATTCATGCCCTTAATAACATTAAGTAATAAGAGAAGAATAAAAATGACATCTATTTTTGGTTAATGGTAGAGCACGAACGCAGCTTTTTAGGTATTCTAAGTGACAAGCATTTTGCATTAAGGGGTATTAATCACTCCCTTCTCGGGCGAATGTAAACTGGGTGAATAAATGCCTTCCTTACCTGTCTACCAAAAGGGTGCTTTTAATTTCATAGGTAAATTGGGCTCAAGCCTGACAGTGTCAGTGTCTGGGGCGGTTTTGATATACTAGGATTTTGATCGGAGTAATGTTAAAAATCCAGCACTTTGAGGTCTCACAGAAAAAACACCCTGTACATATTATACTAACTCTTTGCACACCAACACCTTGAGTGGTCATTTTGCCCGTTCAACTGTTTCGGGGTAATAATTCTATGGCATACTTGGCTCGTAGATGCCTTTAAAATTCCTCATTTGCTCAAATTTGGCACCATGTAGAAGCGAACTCCCTGTACATATTTTGTTAAAATTTTATATAGATAGTTTCTTGGGATGTCCTATTTTACGCTGTGGTGTCAAATTTTAATTAAAAAAATCGCTAGAAAATTTCCTAACAAAAAAATTCAGGCGAATATCTCCAAAAATAAAGATTTTAATTATTTGTATAGGTAGAAAAGTAGATACCGGGCGTGTTAAAATACAAAGTTTACACGTACTTCTTATCTTTCTGCCTTATAAATAAAGATTTAAATATTTTCCGCGTTTTCCTAAAAATATTTTTTTTCTACTGTGACACATACAGCTGTGTTTCGATAAAGGCACACCGTATGTCTATGCACCCAGTTTATCTATAGGGATTAAAATAGTCCCTATATAACGTCCCGCGCCCGATAATTTACCTGTGAAAGTGTGAATAAATATTCCTTATTAAGATTACGCCCAATTTTCCACCGCCGCCCTACTCCACCGGCCCACAATATCCAAATCAGATTGGATCGATGCACAGTCAGTTAATGAGTTTCCTTAAATTTTGGTGTCATCCGTGTAAACGAGAGCAGTTTAATTCCACAAACCGCACCCCAATATAGCCATTCGTTTGTAAGATACAGGACGTTCCTTGGTTTATAGCCTTTCTTAAACGTGCCATAACCATTTTGTTGGACAATATTATCGATTCTAGCACAGAATAGCCACCGTAAGGGTATTCTGTGATTCTAGTAAATACATTTTTTGTTTATTTTGTTTTAAAGGAAACAATCCTGTGGAGATGTGAATTTGCAGGAGGGTAGTTTTTGCCCGGCCAATTTAGAGTAAGTAAGTATAAGGCAAGATCTAGATGCTTATAGACAAGGAAAGAGAGAGGACGCCTAACAGCGCTCGCGTCCGTGTGACCGACTGCCACATCGCACAACAGGCCAGTGGCGTATCATGAAACACGTTCTTAGCCAATATCGCAAAAATGTTAAAAATGAAAAGGTATTTAATTTTTACTTAGATGCAATCTGATATATTGGTATTTAATTCCCAAATGTAAAGCTAGTGTCAAGTGCTGAAATATATTCATTTGAGGCGATTTGGAATCAATCACAATAAAATAAATAATGCACGCCCATGGAAACTAGCCCATATTTTATGAAACTATCATAATTAATTGAGAAATTTTCAATAAAAACTATGTAAAAAATAATTATATTGGTTCTATTTACAAACAAAACAATGCGCATTATCATACAATAGGACATCTTTTAAAGGCAGCTTCTTAAATAGTTACCTGTGAAAGGAAATCCCGGGCTCTTGCTTTTCACTTCTGCTTTTGCAACCAAAATCTGAACAATTCTCCATCGTAAGAATATATTTTCCCCTTAATCACTGTTACTTTTAATTCACAAATTATTCACGAAATTAATTCACAACGCACTCGCTTTGTCTGCCACATATAAAATGGCCGCCGTTCAAAACGACGTAACAAAATCTACACACGCAGGGTAGGGAAGCGCGGTGTCCTCTCTGTTTCCTTGTCTAAGTCTAGGTGCAAAACTAAAGAAGCGACTCTCCTTGAATTTCAAATTATGCAGTCTAACAGTAGTTTATCCACAGAGTACATTGTTAGACCTAGACCTAATTCTTTGCAATTACTTTTATAGGTTTTCATTATCCCACAAAATGTATTTACCCATGCCGCCATCAAGTCGAAGTTCATTGTGGCACGCGCAGCTGTAAGTTAATTTGTTGGAAATTGATGTTGACATAACGGTGTTTTTGGCGTTAATGCCTTCTCGAGATAATAAAAATTTCCAATACATTTCAACTCGTATGAAAAACGGTTTTGGAATGTAAATGCAATTAGTCGTTCTTTGTGTCGCTGTCGCACTTACTGGGAAAAATTCGTTCGGGATTACGTTGAATATATAGAGCGAAGGAAAAACCAGACGTTTTGGTGGGTGGGATGAGCGCCTATCAAACAGTTTATTTTATTTCACTTTGCCACGAGAAAATATTTACAGAGTTAGTGTGTAGTCGTATCCGATACAATATTACCCTTGTTTATGGATACACGTTAAAAATACCGTTTTAAAGCTATTTCTTGGTAGAGGTTTACTATAAAGAAATTCATAGGCAATGATTGTTTCGCCTAATTTCGATATCCGATAATGATTTAATTATCTTTATGATACGGTCAAACATTGATAATTAAAGTTTCGATAAGCAAGGATTTTACGTATACAAAATTCAATCAACTTCAGAGGACGGAGCTTTAAGGTAAGTAGAGAATCTATATCTAATGTTCCTTCTTTAACGGCGACATTCTCTGGCGAATGCGGTGTTGTAAAAGTGGTCCTGTCGAGAAATGGGCTTGACGAGAATTAGGTATTAGGCGTGCTGGGATTTAGAAGTCGCGGTAAGTGGGCGTCGCGTAGCGTACTCATGGAAAGCCCTAGGAAACCTCAGTATTCCCAGTGAGTACAGGGCAGTTAAATCACCTAGATAAAAACTATTAACAAGCAATGCCGTACCGCCTAATTTAGTAGGTGTCCATATTTCATTGGAATTGCTAATCACTTCTTTATTATCCACTAAACAACTTTTCTAACTAAGGTGTTGCTAAATCTTATATTTATTTTTACTAACCAATTTTTATGTGTAACTTTTAATATAACAATACATAAATAAATAAATCGGGTGAGGCAAATAAGAACATCGTAAAAAAACGCTGCTTGTGAAATCACAGCTTCCAGGTAACTTTCTTTATGTGATAATAAATTCCAATATTTCAACCAAATACTAAATCCAAATAGTATAGAAACGGACCGAAACGGATACATTGATATTTTTTGGACTTTTATCCCCTCATACCTAGCAGTCTTAACCATCCCCAATCACTTTGGTTCTTCCAAATAATGCCAAATTGAATTCTTTGACGCTAGAAACATGTAAATCGACAATATCACTCCCTATTTTTCAATTTACCCCACTGAACTCTCTCTCTCTCTCAACCACCTCCTTTTTATAATAATCTTATTGTAGGTACTGCGAAAAACTTTTCGTGGAGAGATTTCTCCCAAAAGCAATCCAAACCATCTATTTTAGTCAGGATTGCGTGAACCTACAAAATTTTTTGTAAAGAAATAATATATCAATTTGACGGCAGGATGTCCAAGAAATGACTTTTCCACTATAGAGGGGGTTCCGTAATGAGGTGCAAATATTTGGAGAAACTATTCTGCAGGTGGTTTTAAAGGGGGTCTTTCATATAAACATATATCGAAACCCCAATGTTTTTATATATACAGAGCATCAGATTTTAATTTTTTCAAGTTTTCTTTATTATTTCCTAAAGGAAGACAGTTACGGCAAACATATTTGGTACAATTTAGATACACATTAAGTGCTACAAATAAAAAATAATTTGGAATGTCTACTTCCCTCAATGCCGGAGAGGGGGTCAACCATTATACTTTTTTAACAAAAAAATGGCACACCACTGGAAAAGTAATATTTTTAACTTCACTAAATTTCACAATCAATTCCAAGAAAAAAAACTATGATTAAACAAAATGGGACAAATTGCTTTGGTAATTGGCAACACCAAACTAGTTTCCAATATCTTATGGAAGTTATGTATGGGTCCTTCGGAGGTGTGCAGACCACGACAGGTACCTGTTTCTGGCTTGTTGGCCCTCATCAGGCAGACGCAGGACGCAGCGCACCTCAACCGAAAAGACCCAAACACGTTGGCTAAGTGAAATAGGAACTAGTATAATGCGGCGAGCATTAACCATCCAACGCCATCTAGCTGGTACTGCCAAAACCAAAGCAATGTGAGTGTGTATATATCGACCGGTCGATCGACATATAAAAAGAACTCGGCAAAGCGGCGCGGCGCGGTGTAAAAAAAACCAGAAGAAGCATACATACGGGGGCCAAGAAACTCGTTTGATTCATCACCGAGTATCTTCTAATATATAGAAATCAACAAGGATCGAATCGTGAGTTTCAATCCTCGTGTGCTTACGTCTATAGCCAAACGATGATTAAACAAAATGAATATTTAGTGTCCCAATTATAATTTTAAAAGAAATGGCTTGTGGCATATGGGACAAAATGCTTTGGTAATTGGCAACACCAAACTAGTTTCCAATATCTAATGGAAATTATGTATGGGTCCTTCGGAGGTGTGCAGACCACGTCAGGTACCTGTTTCGGGCTTGTTGGCCCTCATCAGGCAGACGCAGCGCACCTCAACCGAAAAGACCCAAACACGTTGGCTAAGTGAAATAGGAACTAGTATAATGCGGTGAGCATTAACCATCTAACGCCATCTAGCTGGTACTGCCAAAACCAAAGCAATGTGAGTGTGTATATATCGACCGGTCGATCGACATATAAAAAGAACTCGGCAAAGCGGCGCGGCGGGGTGTAAAAAAAAGCAGAAGAAGCATACATACGGGGGCTAAGAAACTCGTTTGATTCATCACCGAGTATCTTCTAATATATAGAAATCAACAAGGATCGAATCGTGAGTTTCAATCCTCGTGTGCTTACGTCTATAGCCAAACGATGATTAAACAAAATGAATATTTAGTGTCCTCATTATAATTTTAAAAGAAATGGCTTGTGGCATATGGGACAAAATGCTTTGGTAATTGGCAACACCAAACTAGTTTCTAATATCTAATGGAAATTATGTATGGGTCCTTCGGAGGTGTGCAGACCACGACAGGTACCTGTTTCGGGCTTGTTGGCCCTCATCAGGCAGACGCAGCGCACCTCAACCGAAAAGACCCAAACACGTTGGCTAAGTAAAATAGGAACTATAGTATAACGCGGTGAGCATTAACCATCTAACGCCATCTAGCTGGTACTGCCAAAACCAAAGCAATGTGAGTGTGTATATATCGACCGGTCGATCGACATATAAAAAGAACTCGGCAAAGCGGCGCGGCGCGGTGTAAAAAAAAGCAGAAGAAGCATACATACGGGGGCTAAGAAACTCGTTTGATTCATCACCGAGTATCTTCTAATATATAGAAATCAACAAGGATCGAATCTTGAGTTTCAATTCTCGTGTGCTTACGTCTATAGCCAAACGATGATT
This sequence comes from Pseudeuparius sepicola, assembly GCA_963920635.1. NCBI lineage: Eukaryota > Metazoa > Arthropoda > Insecta > Coleoptera > Anthribidae > Pseudeuparius > Pseudeuparius sepicola. The sequence continues at coordinate 91,498,972 of OY987299.1, forward strand.
AAACAAAATGAATATTTAGTGTCCTCATTATAATTTTAAAAGAAATGGCTTGTGGCATATGGGACAAAATGCTTTGGTAATTGGCAACACCAAACTAGTTTCCAATATCTAATGGAAATTATGTATGGGTCCTTCGGAGGTGTGCAGACCACGACAGGTACCTGTTTCGGGCTTGTTGGCCCTCATCAGGCAGACGCAGCGCACCTCAACCGAAAAGACCTAAACACGTTGGCTAAGTGAAATAGGAACTAGTATAATGCGGTGAGCATTAACCATCCAAGATTAGCGAGTGTAAATGTAATAATTACAAGAAAAGGTGATAATGGGCAAACACTCAAAGTTAACAAAAAGAAAAACTAGTAACCGCATACACGTGTTTCATGCTGTTTGGCAATCATCAGTACGGTGTACCTGTCGTGGCCTACACACCTCCGAAGGACCCATACATAATTTCCATTAGATATTGGAAACTAGTTTGGTGTTGCCAATTACCAAAGCATTTTGTCCCATATGCCACAAGCCATTTCTTTAAAAAAAAACTATTTTGACATTTTTCGAAAAAGTACCGTTTTTTGTATAAATTCATTTGTGTATGTTTTAAATTCTTTAGCAGAAGAAAATTAAAGTAGGTCTAGGCTAGGAAATAAAAAATAATTTTTGCACGAAGTGTCCTTTATGTACACTTTACGGCAAAATGTTATTAAGGAATGTTTTGCAGAAAACTGAGTAGGTATGCAAAGTTTCAAAACGCACAAAAATAATTTTTTTTTAAATGCTACATTTTTCCAAAAAAGTCTAGAATAATTTTTTCTTAGAATCGATTGGAAAATTTAGCCAAGGCAAATAAGATCTGTTTTCTAGTGGCGTACCATTTTTGTATTAAACAATATGATAGGTGAACCCCACCTCTACGGCCCTGGTAGTTAGGTCGAATTATTTTTAAATTATTGTATTTATTGTGTGTCTAAACTGTACCAAATATGTTTGCTTTAACTGCTTTGTTTTATCAGACATTAAAAAAATATTTTGACGCCCTGTATAACGAAAATCGTTAGTTTTTTGATACACGTTCATAAGAAACTTATTTTGACATTTTCTATAAAGTTTTGAAGTTTTATCCATAAAAGTTTGACCACACTGTGTAATGTGATCGTTAACATCATAGCGTTGACTGACGTATTAATAAGACTTCTCACGGCTATAGTTTCATGTCCTGGAAAGTAGATGGCGCCTATGGTCAACAATGTATTTTGCATTGTATTTTGTCTCCGGGAAACGCATGGTGAGCCAGAGAACTGTCAGACATGACAGCCGTGAGCAGTCTTTATTAATACGCCAGTCAACGATTTAATTCAAAAAATGTCATTTTTTGAATTAAAAGTTTCCTATAAATATGGGTCCGAAAATGCATAATAAAAAAAACCTTTTTAAAAACAAGCTTTTATTTAAGCCATGTACTAAAACGAATAATATAAGTTTAGGTTTTCGTTAAGATAATTCAATTCCAAATTGCGACAAGTTTTTGCAAATTGAAAAGCCTGTCGCGCGAAATGTTGATGAAAGTAGGTACTAATTAATTTTATTGGACAGTATTTGCTTGATCAGCAAGTAGGTACCTAGTTGCCAAAGTATGCATTTTTTTCTTTACAATTCGCGCGAGAAGCTTTTCAATTTGCAAAAACTTGTCGCAATTTGGAATTGAATTATCTTAACGAAAACCTAAACTTATTTCATTCGTTTTAGTACATGGCTTAAATAAATGTTTGTTTTTAAAATTGTTTTTTTTATTTTCAATTTCATTTTGTGCTTTTTAGTACCTATTTGATTCCCATGTCAGGAGGGTGGAAAAGAAATTTAGTCCGCCATCTTGGAGCAGCCGCCATACTGGATTTCGTATGAAGTCATTCACCTTATTGTTTTCTACCCGTCAAGCCCTTTCATTTGATACCCATGTTGGGTATCAAATAGGTAATCCGCCATCTTGAGGGGCGGCCATATTGAATTTAGTGTGATGTCACTAACTTTATTTTTTCTACTCTTCAAGCAGTTTCATTTGATACCCATATTAAGGGGGTCCACAGAAAATACATCATCCGCCATCTTGGAGCGGCGGCCATATTGAATATAGTGTGATGTCACTAACTTTATCGTTTTCTACTTTTCAAGCCCTTTCATTTGATACCCATATTAAGGGGGTTGATAAAAAATACATCATCCGCCATCTTAGAGCGGCGGCCATTTTGAAAGTATTACAATATTGAGTATTGCATATTGTATTGTCACCGGAACTAAAGGTGTATGCAAAATTTCAACTCAATGGGATTTCGGGAAGTGGTTCTAATTCAGCTTGAAATATTCGACCTACACTAACAGGTGAAGTTAAATAAAAGCTTGTAAAAATTACAAGATGATGAAGGTACAACTTGAAAAATATATTTTCCCAATAAGTTCTGCAGAAGTTACGCAATATACATGAAACTTGGGGCAGTCCTTTAGTCGCTGAAGTGCAACAATTTCGTATAAAAACAATTTATTCCCATCACCCAGAGAGGGAGGGGCGGGGTAGAACAATATTTAGGTTTCATATAAAAAAAATGTGCAGGGTACTTTTGTTCAATGTCGTCAAAATTTACTGTTCTCTTAAAAATTTTGCAAAATTTATTATCGTTCACCTGACGAGAAGGCTGCTGGAAGTCAAGAATGCCATGCATGGAACATTATTTTTCCTAGGAGCCATGGAATTTCGTCATCGCGGTAACCACGAATATCATTATTTTTCCGAAAATGCACAGGAATTTTTTTTTGTATATAAACCCATTGTGCTACGCCGCTCTTCCGCCTCTGTGCGATGGGAATAAATTGTTTATTCACGAAATTGTTGCACTTTAGCCACTAAAGGACTGCACCAAGTTTCATTTAAAGTTATTGCGAAAAATATTTTTCTCCAACTGTACTTTATCAACCTGTAACTATCTTATTATGCATTTCAGGACTCATGTTTATAGTCAACTTTTTGTTCAAAATTACATTGTCTGCCTGTCGTATTACGTTGACACCATAATTTTGAAACACCCTCTATACCTTGGCGGAAGTTATTCCTGGCCGAGATATCTCTGGCCTTAGCGCTTCACGCCTCTGTCGATCGTCTGTAATGAAAGGTTTTCCGCCTCGGTAAGTAATATACTTTTTTTTATTTAATTAAGCGTTCGTATGAAAACTCAATTAAGACTTTCGCCCAAACAGGACAATTGAAAGTAAAGAAATGTGCTCCTTGGTCAAAACAATGTATTTTTTTCTAATAATCTTATTGCGTCAAACTGTTTTTGTTTTAAACACACAGGAGGTAAAATTAATTTTGTCTTTATTAATTACTTCAAGCTCTATAGGCCAGTCGCCACGTATTATAAAATAGCTGATGGCGGGAGCAATTCCGGGCAGGCTGGAAATAATTTTAGTTTCTTTCATTTGATGTTAAGAAGCACGTATAAAATTTGCACCCCTCAGTGAGCCATCTCGAAACTAACTCGAATCCTATAAACTTTAGAGCAAAGTATGTAGTTACCAAAATTAAAGAAAAGTAAAAACTCTAAAAAAAATTTCTATGTGGTTTTTACGACTACCCGTGTCTAAGTTATATCGGCTTAAAAAGTTGAATATATTATAGGTATTTATTTTTTTCTCTATTCTAGACATATTTGTAATGTACGATCGCTGCTCGACTACTCGAGACATACCTACAAGCGAGTAAGAAAGCAGCGCTGTAGGACAAATTTGCGAATAGTGGGAGAGCGCTTACCAAACCTAGCATCATCAGCGTCCAAAGACAACCAGAGATATAATATAGTATACGCTAGACTCTGGCACCATTACCGCCGACCAAAGACACAGCTCGCTTGCACTCCTTCCGTACTTACAATCAGGTACAGCTATGGTATGGAAATGAAAAATCAGCTCTGGATTGGGGATGGAACAATTCGAAGAATGGGTTGATGCCTATTGCCACTATTTCACAAGATGCAGCTCCCCAAGAATTACTAAAACTTATTTCTTGTTAATGTGCCAAAAGTTGTTATGCATCTTGTAGTTGCCGCAAAGCAGGTTTGCATTGCTCGGTAATATGTGCACGTTGCCAGGGCAAATCTTGTTCGAATACTTTGGAGGTGGCGGAATTAGACGAAGAAGATTACGAGGAGAATTTTCCTATCGATAAAGATCAATCAAGAGGATATTCTGCCCGTTATGAACCAGATCCGGAATATGATGCAGATGTTAAATATATTCAGGTTGATATTGATGACTATATTGAACAACCGGTAACATCAAAAAAACGAAGAATCTCTGATGACCCTTCCACCTCAAAAAAAAAACTTAAGTTGGTGACACAGAGGATTAGACCTACTGGGGTGACCACTAAAAAACGCGCCGGGTACTTTACCTCAAGGCAGCACCCCACCAGTCGCGCAACAATACAAATTTAGCCACCTTTCGGTCATAGTGAAAATTTCCTTTGAGTTTCTATGGAAACTTCAAGATGGCCGCAGCAGGTATAATTTTAATTGTTATGCCAACCAGTAGCAAACTAAGTTTGTAGGCCTTATCTCTCAGGGGTGCCGCTCAAGGTGGTGTGGAAACAAGTACGGCAAGGTGGTGTGGAAACAAGTAAGGCTAATCGAACACGTATATTATATCGAACTTTAGGTTTGTTCCCTTAAAATTCGATACTTCGGGTAGTCGCACGGAAAAAACACATAGAACATTTTTTATAGAGTTTTTACCCTTCTTCAATTTTGGTATATACATATTTTGCACTAAAGTTGATAGGAATCGAGTTATTCACAAATACTGGAAAAAATGCATTTTTAGCCACTTTCTCCTAGATGGCGGCCAAATCCGGGCTTTGACGGGGGTGAAAATTTAATACGTGTTTCTAACACCAAGCCAAGCAAAATAAAATTTATTCCAGCTTGTCCGGATTTGCTCCCGCTGTCAGTGCTCCTGCACTCCTGCCGACTGGCCTACTATAGTATCTGCCAAACTAAATAAGCGTTGGCGATATAAGTAAGTTTATTAGAAAAAGTTACTTTATTTTGACACACGAACAATTTCTTTTAGAGTTTTGGTGTTTTCATAAAACGCCAACGTAAATAAAAAATCAAGTTTACTATGAGGCCGTAACAGATATAGTACCCAGATATATACAAAAATTACCCAGGTTAAATAGTAGGTATAAGTATCCGTTAATAAATAGATCTGCACGTGCTGGATCAAAAAAGGCACACACTTATTCCAATTTCAGACCTCTGACAAACATCGAGTATTCCTGGTAGGTATTCCTTTTTAAACCAGATCAAATAAAATACAAAATAAACATGTTTTGGCTTTACGTAAACTGGCAAAAAACCTGACATCAAAACAAACTCCGTCAGTTCACGCAATTTGAAAACTTCGCGGGAGACGCTAATGTCGGCCCACGGCGACTTCTCGGTTGCACGAAATGAGAACACGAGAGTTTGCAAAGTGTTTGTTTATTGGAGGAGGGGTCGGAATTCCCAGTCGCCACGCTTCTTTATAAGCATGAATATCCGAAAAGGGAGTATGACACCAGTTTGGGGGGCTTGTTTCCAAAATAGAATCTGTGCGTTGCGTGGATCATTAACTAATTTAGTAGATAGAATTTACTGAGATTTAGCTTACGTCGAGAAAATACCCTCTGGTTAGTTTTTGGCTTAAAAATATTAAAAGATAAGTTATTACCTAAAAAGCCTGGATGTTTACCCCAATGATAGCTCTATAGAAAAATAAAACGAACTCCTAAGGAAAAAGTTACTATTTGAGCAAGAAAGTGAAATCTGTAATAGTCGCCTGCTGCTATTTTTTCTGTTTTTACTCCTGCAACTACTTATTCCAACTTGTTACCTAGCCCAGCCAAAGGAAGCATCGACTATGGTACCTAATTTTATTTTTCAAAAACTACTGCAAAATTGATAATTCTAACATCTCGAGAATATATTACGTTACATTATGGTATAGTATTCTTAATTAGTTTTTGAGATTGAGTTTATAGCAAAACTATTACCCAATTTGAATTATAAACATTACAGCAAACCTCGTCAAAAATCTAAGACTACTGACTACTTTTATATGAGAATGCAACGCCTGTCGTCTGCGAATATGAGTCAGTGAAGTGACATAATTTGTGAAATATTAACCAATCAGGTGATGATTATAATAAATATCTATATACACCATAATAGGGTAAACGCTACAGTTCTTGGCACCCCCCGACAGTTATTGGTCCATTCTTCATAAAATAATTAAATTTAAGACCTATAACATATTTATTGAAATCAAAGATGTAAGATTGTGAGTGTAAATGTAAATACAAGAAAAAGTGATAATGGGCATAAGCACTCAAAGTTAGAAAACAAACAAAAAACTAGTAACCGCATACACGTGTTTCATGCTATTTGGCAATCATCAGTACGGTGTAACATCAACCAAATCAAAAAGATAGGAATGATTTGGGAAGCAACAAAAGATTTCCACGCAGGTCGCTTTAGCAGCCTCCATGGCGATGTTAGTACAAGCCCCGAATTGGGGATGTGCCGACTGAAGCTGCAAATGTGCTGTTGGCTCCTGCCTGGACTTCATTTGTTGCTTCCCAAATCAATCCTATCTTTTGGCTTTGGTTGATGTTATACCGTACTGATTATTGCCAAATAGCATGAAACACGTGTCTGCACTGAAAGAATTCCGCCAAGTGAGTTGCTTTGCTAAGATTTTTCTGCTGCGGTAAATAGATATTATGCTGTCATAGCAAAAAAAATTGCTGTGGCAAGTAAACCTGTTTTGCTAAAACTTCTTTGCTACCACAGCAAAATTTTTACTTGCGGTTAAAGGATAGGTCACTAGAAATTCCTTTTAGTGAGCCCACTTACTTACATGAAGCCAGTCGTTTTGTTACTACAGGTGAGTCTGCTGCAATGCACTCAGCTGTGATAATTCAACTGCTCGTTTGTGGCTAGCGAACCCTCACTTACAACAAGTGAGTTGCTTTGCTAAAATTACCGGTGAGTTCCAAATGCGCTTGCGCCAGCTGGCAAGCCTGAGCCCGCCAGGCGGCCCCGGCCACAGTCGTCGCGCAGTTGTTGGTCCGTGATGATCGTACTGATCGTCTAGACCTAGACAGGTCTGGCATCATTGTTTTCCGGGAACATTGCCATCTTTGAAGGTACGTAAAAATTAATATTTTCATACTTAATGTCCGCTTGGTAGCACATTATCATTATATTATACATAATCTGGCATCCTGTCAAAAGTATAAAACATAGCTCAGCCAGATTTTTTGTTTTTCCTGTAGTTTTCCCATTTCATGTTTTCTTTATAACATGTTGAGTCATTCACTATAAATCCCTAATATATTCTTATTACTTGGCCGTCTCGATCTCAAAGATATTTTTTGGGGCCACGTAGGGTGTGTAGAAGAAACCTGTAGGGTTGCCGCCTGAACAACATGTTATTAAAAAAACATGAAATGGGAAAACTACAGGAAAAACAAAAAATCTGGCTGCGCTATGTTTTACACTTTTGACAGGATGCAGATTATGTATAATATAATGATAATGTGCTACCAAGCGGGCATTAAGTCTGAAGATATTAATTTTTACGTACCTTTAGAGACGCCGGCAACAAATAAAGTTTTTGCTATGGTAGTTAAGCAACTCACTTGTGGCTAGTGGGCAGCTTAATTGTCATTAATGAGCTGATTCAATTACAGCAACAAAACCTACACAACCCCAATCAAATTATTTGCTATGGTAGCTAAGCAACTCACTTGTGGTTAGTGAGCTGACTTACTTGCCTTTATACAAGGGTTGAATTATCACAGCATAGTGATTTTCAACAAATCTGCTTATTTACTGCAATTGAGTTGTCTTTAGCAAAGCGTGCTTTGCTGCGGTAGCAAAGTAACTCACTCGGCGCCTATTTAATGCAGATATTTTGCTGCGGTAATTGAGTTCTTACTAACCGTAGCAAAGTAATTCTTTCAGTGTGGGGTTACTAGTTTTTTTTTTTTCGTTTTCTAACTTTGAGTGCTTATGCCCATTATCACTTTTTCTTGTAGTTACATTTGCACTCACAATCTTACATGTTTGTTGTCATTGTATCTTGGGCTATAAAGATTTCCACGCAGGTCGCTTTAGCAGCCTCTGTGGCGATGTTAGTACAAGCCCCGAATTGGATGTGCTGACTGAAGCTGCAAATGTGCTTTTGGCTCCTGCCTGGACTTCATTTGTTGCTTCCCAAATCATTCCTATCTTTTTGATTTGGTTGATGTTACACCGTACTGATGATTTCCAAATAGCATGAAACACGTGTATGCGGTTACTAGTTTTTTTTGTTTTCTAACTTTGATTGCTTATGCCCATTATCACTTTTTCTTTTATTGAAATCACAATAATTTTGTTACTCTCTGACAACACTGATCTGCTGGCCTCACCGCCAATACTGCAGCCTAACCTTTAATTTGGTTTGGTTGTGATAGTTCACACAGCTGTGTGTCGTGGGGCCTTGTAAGATCAGGTGAGTTTTTCACAATTTGCTACGGACTGATAGGTGTTTGGTAGCATTTAATTATTGTTTCGAGCGGCATTATTCACGATTATGTTTTTTCTAATGCTAATATAGGCAAAAGAAGGCTTTATAAACATAAAACAATCGATAAAATGCGAGGGAAAGTGTAATTTCCTTGTGCCAATAACTCTTTTACAAAATGGAAAAAAATAGTGATTGGTTTAAGAGTGCCAATGACTATGTTTTGGTTAATTTTTTTATTAAAAATAATAATAATAAATTTAATAATGAATAATAAATAAATAATAATAAATTTAATAATTTAATCATTTTCTACCTATAAAAGAAATTAGTTTGTAGCCTAGACTGTTGTTGGCCCGGTTCCAATCATTGTGCATATGCCATGCCAATAACTGTATTATTTACAGAATCATGCCCAAGGTAGCATTCTCAGAGCCCTACAAGAAAAAATATTCTGAAGGAACGCTTAAAAGAGCCTGAGAAGAAATCCAAAATGGTGCCAGCAAGAAGGCCGTGGCCAGAAAATACAATATTCCTAGATCAACCTTGCAAAAATGACGAGCATCCTCGCCCGACGCCTTTCAAAAATAATTTCCCGGGAGACGGGTGGTACAAGACCTTCTTGCGTAGAAATCCTTCGTTAACTGAAAGGCAGCCAGAAGCTGTAACATCGGCAAGTGCCAACGTTAGTGAAAATTACATACGAAGATGGTTTGCAAAAATTGAAGCTTATTTAACACAGGAACAGCTGTTGGATATTTTGAAAGATCCGAAAAGAATTTTTAACAGTTATGAAACCAACTTTCAACTTTGTCCAAAAACAAAAATTGTGGTCAAAGAACGTCTATGAAGTCGATAGAGGTCAGGCAAAATCAAATATCACACTATTATTTACACTTTCAGCAGCTGGAGAAACCACACCATCTATAATAGTATACCCTTACAAACGTCTACCCTTCGAGATTACCGCGTCAGCACCAAAAGGTTGGGGAGTAGCATTATCGGAAAATGGGTGGATGAAATCACATATTTTTTATGAATATATTGGAAATATTTTCTACAAACATCTTAAGCAGAATAATGCAGTATTTCCAGTGATACATTTTGTGGATGGTCACACCACACACATTACTCTACAAGTCAGTAAAATGTGTAAAAAGTTGAATATAATTTTAGTAGCTCTTTACCCCAACGCATATATTACAGCCGGCGGATATTTCTGCTTTCAAACCATTAAAGACAATGAGGATTAAGGGGGTAATTGATTAGAGAAGAGAACATCCCACCAAATCATTATCGAGAGAAAAATTGGCACCGGGTCTGGAAAGCGTTTTACCGAAATTAAATCTGACTCCATTGCCAATGGTTTTCGTGTATGTGGTTTGTTTCCCTGGAATCCTGATGCTGTAGATTACTCAAAGTGCTTAGGGAAAAGTAAACGAGACTAATGCTGCAGAAGAAAATGTTCAAACTTTGAATATTGAAGATCTTCCAATTGTTTTCGCTTTAAATTTTAATATTGATGATCTTCCAATTATTGTTTTCGCTCCCCCAACAAGAAGTGACTACTAGTGTTTTACAAAAAATAACACTCCTTTGATATTTGAATTGAATTTTTAACACCGCTTTCCTTCGTAGCGCTGTTGCCGTAGCAACCACGAAAAAATTGTTTTAACAAAAATTGTAGAGAATTTTAGGGAGGTTCTAAAAATACTATTTCAGATCCGGATAAGGTAGGAGATTTGTGGAGAAAAGGACAGCTTTATACAACAACATGGTGAATTCGCCCCCTGGCGGCAAACAAAGGAATTTGAAAACATTTTCATTGAAATTATTTGGGTCACTTTTATTAACAATTTTTTTACCGCATCTTTCTAGCTTGCATAGGTCTCGAGAAATGGCCGAGGGCCGCCCTTAACTGATCACGCTGTATATCAAATTTTGAAAATAATTAAAAAGCAGTTTCGGGTTTGTGTTTTAGCTGCACCTTCAACATTACTCCAACGAATAATGGCATAAAATGTTTCTCTTGTGCCCGAACATTCCATTTAACTGGTTTAAGGAAGCATCTTAATATGCTACCACTTGTGAAAACATTATATGCAAGGGCTGTTACAAAAAATCATTTTATGAAATAAGTAGGTATAATAAATGTACATCTACATAATATGTGCCAATAACTGTATGATCAAGTGCCAATAATACTAGCCAAAGTGCCAATAACTGCCATAATTTAGTATTTTATGTTTAAGATTTATTTTAAAAATATGTAGATATTAAAAATAAAAGTATTTCGCACACGGAGTGTTATTCCTAAATTTTATACATTGCGATAAATTATTATTTTAAATATTACATCGTGAAAATAAAAACTGATGTTGCTTAAAGTGCCAATAACTATATAGTTTACTTCCTGTCATTCCAGGTAATCTAGGGCACTCTTAAATAAGATACGTCTAAAAACACGTATAGAGTTTTTGCACGATGTGACAGGCTTTTTAACATCGAATAATAAGAAAACGTAATAATCGGGTTTTTACATCAGTGTCAAAAAATCACCAAAAATAAGTATATTTATAGAAGGTTTCACCAAACCACCAGATCAGCCCAAAAATCACCAAATGTAGTGAATTGTCACCAGACCTGGCAACATTGTGCGGTGCCGCCACTTTGAGGTGGGGATCGCGCGGACGCATTTCACACACAAATTATTTAGAAGCGGGGAGTCAGCTGATATTAGCAGAGGCCGAGGTTGAGGACTGAGGTATTATTAAGGGAGTGTTTGTAGAATGCATATCAATTCGGGAACGTTCGTCAACGTAGTTCAAAGGTTTCGACTATTTAGTACTACTGGTCGAAGGTCGAAGCTGGTCTAAATTTGGTAGAGAGCGAGCCCGAAATTAGCACACGACAATTTCGAGGAGGCCACTACCGTTTTCAGTCAACGCAACGCATACCTACCAGTTACCAAGTTACCCACACGAGAGCTGGGAGAATACTTAAGGAAAAATGTTGCAACTGGTTTTTAAATCAGCCCGGCGGCAAATCCTCCCTTTTCCAGCAAAATTTTTGTGAACTGACGAGTGTTGTTTCACACGATGCGGAATTTTTAACATGTAAGTAATTATATTATTTTTAATTTTTTTAAATACCTATTACTTCATAATTTGTCACTTATTTTAACTGGTCTATTAAAACGTTTTTTCGGTCATTTTTTAAATTTACATAGGTAATAGGTAAGCTTTCTTTTGATATTTGACAATACATTATGAATAACTTTTGTTTTCTTTACAAGTGGCAATAGTAATAATAATAAACGGCCTTTATTTAATTGAACATACAACAAACAAGAAACATAAGAAAGAAATTAATCATTAAAAGTGGCGAAGTCTAACACGATTGCTATTCTACTTAACTACATTCTAGTAATAGCACAAATATCAATACAATTACTTTACAATAAGATAAAAAAAACTCTGACATATTCTCTGTCTGTTGTACCTATATGCATTTCCAAGAAAAGAAGAAAAAACAATACCTAATTTATCCGCATATATATAGCAAAGATAACACACAAACATCAATATAAAACTATATATCAATAATAATAATAACTTTACAATGAAATAAAATAAATAATTGCGACATATATTCTCTGTCTGTACCCATATTATACACAACCAACAAAGAAAAGAAAACTTTTACCTAATTTAGTACTGTATTAATAAAATATTTAAAAAACTCACTATCCTCATGTTTACTTTTAAATTCTAAAATATGTGCGGTGAAATAATGAGTTTTTTGTTCGTATTTACATTAAAAAGACAACGCACTGTAATAAGTTCCAGGCCATCGTGTAAAAACATTGCGACTAGTTACCTAGTGCTTTTTGAGGACTTAAAACACAAGAAAGGACTACGACATCAGCAAGGAAAATCATAGATGCATCTTAAAGGTGCATGCTATTCGCTAAAAGATCAATTTAGAAGTTTTTAAAAAATTTGAAAGACGATCCCTCGAATACCGTGAAAAGCGATACGTCTGGCAACGCTGCACATGAGGAATGGAAGGGAAGCGGTAGAGGTTCGTGTTGATATCATATCATATCACATCCAGGCATATGCACTGGAATTATTATTTTTTCCAAGGTTTTCATAACCATAAAACAAAACACTGCTTTTAAGATCTTATGATTAAAATGAAGACAGAGATGTTTGTACTAAATTTTTGCCAGGTAAAATGTTATTAGATTTTATGCTATACAACTTAAAAAAATACGAAATCTAACGTCACTTTCGCTGTCGGCAACCCCCTCTTAAGTATGTGTGACTAACACATTTTCAAGAAAGTGAAACAATTATAAGACAAATGTGTTGTGGGAGGAAAATACCTATAGAGAATATCACCTAAGCGAAAGGAAGGTGATGTCCCAACAATTTTTGAGAATGTACCAAAATATTGTGAGTGCAGTGCCGTTTAACTCTCAGCCTAAAACAGCTGAGGCAGGTTGAAAATTTTGAAAAAACAATTTGAGAAAGCTTGGGTGCACAAAACCAATAATGTAATAGATGAAAGAAAACTTGCCAAATTGTTACGAAATTTGTTTTTTCTACTTATCTCCAAAAATGCCTTTCATTATATAGCACTAAGTTGGTCACGTGACTACGCGATTATGCGTTAGCGCCGTGGCCTGTCTTTATCGTTGGCCTCGGCCTCTAGGCAGTGACGTCAGAGTGACGTAGCGCTATTGTTGTTTGGCTTTAGTAGAGGTGGTGTTGCTGAAACTCGTTTTTTCCATACTTCCCGCTACTTTGGCCTACCTCACCGGGCTCGGGAACCACGGCAGGGGAACTTTCAATCGATATCAGATGTTTCATTTTATTAGTCTCCCTTATTATTTGTGTTTCGCTTGTTTGAATGTTAGCAAATATGGGACGGGGACGTTTGAATGGGACGGGAAAACTGTTTCCGAGTACCCGAAGGTGTAAAAGAAAATATTTTCCACCGCGAAATTATGTATGTCGACTGGCAGTAAGTTATAGAGCAAAACAGAAAACGAAAACATACTTATTACCAAATTTATAATTGAAATTGAATTGAATCCAAAACTTTGTTAGTATACGACGCTTGGCGTCGCGATGCGCTTCTGTATTATTTATTCAGGAACATAGGTACCTGCACAGAATAGCCGTACGTGCGGGGCTATTCTGTGGTACCTGCTATACAGGGTGTTTCAGACCTAAATACAATAATTTTAACCACATACTCAGAAAGGTGTATAAATACGAAAAATCGAAAAAAAAATTTTTTTTCGGAAATATTTTAGAAATAATTAAATAATTTTAATATTTCCCCTAACGAGCCGCTCAATTTTATTATCGGGTAGACACGTACCCAAGGCGCGAGGGAGGCGCAAACTGGTTTCAGGTCTTCCTTCGACGTTGCCAGATCGCGGCGCCAGGCAACGAACATTTTTATCTAAATGTGCCCACCTTTTTCTATCCTTTTGTTATCCTTTAAGGCGCTACGATACCCCCCATTTTCAAGGGTTTCGTAGTTTACATCTCCTACTTGCATTTCTTAATATTTTCACTTGATTTTTTTTTGTGGCTTAGATAAAACTACGAAGAATCGTCGTTGTGTATCACGAACTGTGCAGGACTAATGCGACACTGTGAAAAAAAATGCCAAACATACCCTAAATTCGACTATATTCGGTTAAGAATTTCGAGTATTTCCACCGCTCAAAAATAATTCGAAAGACACAACGACGATTGAGGCATTCGATAACATTATTTTAAGACTACTTTCAAGTCGATACGTTTGTTCGTTTGGCTATGATTTGAAAACTACGAACCCATTGCCCGGCAATAAAATGATCCGTGAATTGGCCATTCGAGCAGGAATTAGACGTACGGAGATAGGAGAGCGGGCGGGCGTTCGCTGGAACTCGTGGTTCCCCTACTTCCCCCTACTTCGGCGTACCTCACCGGGCTCGGAAACCACGTCAGGGGAACTTTCAATCGATATCAGATGGTTCATTTTTCATTTTATTAGTCTCAGTCTCCCTTATTTGTGTTTCGCTTGTTTTGAATGTTAGTATGTTAGCAAATATTTATATTTCCGAGTACCCGAAGAAAATATTTTCTACCGCGACATTATGTATGTCGACTGGCATATAATAATACTCATTATTATTATTCCTCCAGGAATTATAAATAAATAATTATTAATCCATTTAATTTTTAATCGGGTTTTTCGCCAAGAAACTGATCGAAAGACAACTTTTTCAAGTTGCCTGGAAAATTCATAAATTCTTAACAGTGAATGAACGAAACTTTAAACGTGTAACTCAAAAAATAACTTCAACAAACTGGTTTTCTGAGCTTTCGGAGAATAAATCTTCCTCCTTTCTCAAAGATCATGCCACTTCAAGACGTGAAAAAGTTGTCCTTCGATCAGTTTGGTGGCGAAAAACTCAATTAAAATTAAATGGATCTGTTTGCGCCACAAATAAATTTTAGAAAATAAATAATTATTATTCACAAAGTACCTACTTTTTGCTTTTGTGTAAAATGGTTTAATCCCTAGGGCATAAAATGGCCTGGTCGTGCAAAAAGAGTAAATTTAAATTCTAGACCAAATTGTGCGCTTGATTTTTACTTTAAAAATGTGATAGGTACAAGTAATAATTTTGCCAAATAAATGGGTCATGTGAAGCATTTTTTTAAAACGAATTCCTATGTAAATCGCTGCATGATAAAAGCTAATTTATATACTTTCCATAGGGAACGATAATAATTCTGACATCCAGTCAGTTTTAGAAACTTCTTCGTTAGAAGATTGTTCGAAAGTCATTGGAGTTGAAAATCGGGCAAAATAAAAATAGTACATTTTATTGTTCCAGTCTGTCGAATTTATGACATTTTAATACATTTTCTAGGATGTTCGATAATTCAGATTTGTCAGAATAAGGTTCTGAAACTGAACCGCAGTCAGGGCAAGAATACCTATAATGTTTGATAATGATGTCACAACAGTCACATGGAGTGAAACCAATAGGAGTAATTTGTGGGCTTGAGTGCTTTTATTCCCGTAGGTACCTAATATGGTTTCCAGAATTTGAGAGAGGGGTACCTACATATTTTGCATTTTGCACACTTATTCGGATTTAGGTATAAGTAGTACTGCAGGTGCATAGGGTTTGGGAAACAAACTTTCTGGGAAAAACAGGGCTTTGAATGGAACATTTACAAGGGATTAGAAATTAATAGCTCCTATTATCTCACAACTATTACTTTATTTAAAAAGGGAGACCAGTTTCGTAACTCTATAAATTAGTCCTTGAGGATGTAATTTTATAGATTAACGAAACCGTTGTGATATAATATGGCCTATTCACTCTAATCCCTCTAAAGTGAACTCTTACAGTGTAGAAAGTTTTTAGTTAGATTTATTTATTATTACACAAATGTAAATATGGAATACCTACTAGTTATATAAAACATTTTAAAGAAGTAGACTTTAGACGCACTTTTTTAGTCGTAGCAACACTATTATGCAGAACAATTATCCAATCAAACATTTATAGATGTTCAACTGTCCCTAATGTGGTTCAAGAAGAATTCGGTAATCGAATCGTTAATTTAGATTTTATAATTGAGCAATTACAGAAGTTTTTTTATACACGAACCCTTCATAGCATGCACCTTTGCTGATATGAAAAATAATAGTAAAATTGCTTCGACGCCAAAAAGCTATGCAGTGTGTTGCCAACGAAAAGTGAACGCCCTGAATAACTCCCAAAAAATATCATTTTTGCAATAAAGCAAACAGCCCACCGCCGTTTTTTAAATATATATTCGCGCTTCTTCGTCGGCATCGGCGAGACTCGTGTGACCCGTCGGCGGCCGTCGGCGGCGGCCGGCACCCTAGTTATTATTTCATATAATCTACACGTCTACACAGGAAAAAAAGACTGTTGTGATTTTAGTGAGTTCGTGTAAATAGTCACTTTTCCATTACCTACTTTAAATATACAAGCAAATCCATGTGGTCCCAACAATATAATCTATACTTTTGACGTAATTGCAGATGAACCAATAAGTTTAAAATAGTTTGAATTTCCGTTAAGAAGACGTATTGTCACTTCGATACTAAAATTGGCATACTACAATGAAAGCATAACCTCGGTTTTAAATTATCTCATGTTTTATTTAAACAATTAAATTTATTTTATTTGAATAATAATAATTCTCACCCTCAGACTACTCCAAACTATATAAGAGTACCCCAGAAGCAACTGAAAAAACATTATAATTCATTGGATGAACAAATTAACTTAATTGCAACTTTTATATTCATGAATGTAAGTAATCATAGTCCACGAAAATTGTCATTTTTTTATAGAGGTAGAAAAAAAATGATTCTTAACAGGTAGATATTTTCAGGGTTGGTTGTGGGTAGCGTCCTGAGTATAACCCCAAAAAATCACCGTCGAAGTCGTGTTACGAACCCCGCAATAGGAGTGGTTTTGCAAACATTTTTTTGCAAATTTTTTTCTTCTCATGTGTACAATTTTTTTTCTTCTTATGTATACATTATTACGTTCTCTACAACTTTCCCTCATGAAGTTTTTTTTTTAACTTCAATACTTCACGAGATATAGGTAAAAGATCACCACTATCTAAAGTGCTTTATAAGGGTAAAAAAAATTCTTTAAAACAAGCTGATTTTTTCAGGGTTAACTGGGGGTTAACTTAGGAGTGCACACAGTGATCGCAAATTAAAGGTCTTGAATCAACCCTACACTCTATATCGTTCGTAGTCATAATGAACACTGCAAGTGAATGGCTATAATTGATATTAGTACCCACAATTAAGTATTACAAATCCAGCAAAAATTCAGTGACAATAGTTGTAATTTCAGTATAATGAACAGTTAAATGTATCCCTATTCAATTCAACACCATGAAACGTTATGTTATGTTGTTCTGACAAAAGAATGTGCTTAGAAAAGAGATATTGTAGAATCAATTCCAGAACATGCTATTTATTGAAATAAAATATTACATTTGAATTATTCATTAGAATTCAATATCAATTGTCATTGAATTGATTATTGTCAGTTACAAAAAAGCTTCTGCTTGAGTTTGAGGAATAATATCTCATATTGAATTAAACAGGGTTTTTTTTACCAGTGCCAGATTTTTCTCAGTGTAGTACCCACGGCCGGCCTGCCCCTCAATCGTAGCACTATGAAGGGGCAGGCTGGAGTGGGGAGTCGTGGGGACTAGAGGAAGGAAAAGGATAGGCATATCTAATCGAGCGACGTTTGTCCTGAATTGAGTCGGGCACTTCGGGCGGATTTCATAAGTATCGTAGCCTCTTAAGGCGCTACGATACCCCCTATTTTCAAGGGTTTCGTAGTTTACATCTCCTACTTGCATTTCTTAATATTTTCACTTGATTTTTTTTTGTGGCTTAGATAAAACTATGAAGAATCGTCGTTGTGTATCACGAACTGTGCAGGACTAATGCGACACTGTTAAAAAAAATGCCAAACATACCCGAAATTCGACTATATTCGGTTAAGAATTTCGAGTATTTCCGCCGCTCAAAAATAATTCGAAAGACACAACGACGATTGAGGCATTCGATAACATTATTTTAAGACTACTTTCAAGTCGATACGTTTGTTCGTTTGGCTATGATTTGAAAACTACGAACTCATTGCCCGGCAATAAAATGATCCGTGAATTGGCCATCCGAGCAGGAATTAGACGTACGGAGATAGGCGGGCGGGCGGGCGTTCGCTGGAACTCGTGGTTCCCCTACTCCCCCTACTTGGGCCTACTTCACCGGGCTCGGGAACCACGTCAGGGGAACTTTCAATCGATATCAGATGTTTCATTTTTCATTTTATTAGTCTGTCTCCCTTATTTGTGTTTCGCTTGTTTTGAATGTTAGAACATTACATTATGTATGTCGACTGGCATATAATAATACTCATTATTATTATTCCTCCAGGAATAATAAATAAATAATTATTATTCACAAAGTACTTTTTGCTTTTGTGTAAAATGGTTTAATCCCTAGGGCATAAAATGGCCTGGTCGTGCAAAAAGAGTAAATTTAAATTCTAGACCAAATTGTGCGCTTGATTTTTACTTTAAAAATGTGATAGGTACAAGTAATATTTTTGTCAAATAAATGGGTGATATGAAGCATTTTTTGAAAACGAATAATATCCTATGTAATACGATTATTGTGTCAAATCGCTGCATGATAAAAGCTAATTTATATACTTTCCAGAGGGAACGATAATAATTCTGACACCCAGTCAGTTTTAGAAACTTCTTCGTTAGAAGATTGTTCGAAAGTCATTTGAGTTGAAAATCGGGCAAAATAAAAATAGAAGGTACATTTTATTGTTCCAGTCTGTCGAATTTATGACATTTTAATACATTTTTTAGGATGTTCGATAATTAAGATTTGTCAGAAGGTTCTGAAACTGAACGGCAGTCATTGCAAGAATACCTATAATGTTTGATAATGATGTTGCAACAGTCACAGTGAAACCAATAGGAGTAATTTGTGGGCTTGTGTGCTTTTATTCCCGTACCTAATATGATTCCCAGAATTTGAGAGAGGGGTACTAGGGTACTAACACATATTTTGCATTTTGCACACTTATTATTCGGATTTAGGTATAAGTGCAGGTGCATAGGGTTTGAGAAACAAACTTTCTGGGAAAAACAGGGCTTTGAATGAAACATTTACAAGGGATTAGAAATTAATAGCTCCTATTATCTCAAAACTATTACTTTATTTAAAAACGGAGACCTGTTTCGCAACTCTATAAATTTACCTATATCCTCAGGGCAGGTAGTAGGTATATGTATAAATAAATAAAGAACCTTTACTTACCTAGCCATTATATATTTGAAATATATACATTCAGCCACAAGTCAAAGTTGAAACAATTAAAAACATTTACATAATTATAATCTTTTTTCAAGTATCTCCTTCAAATTTCCTGCAAGCTCTTGGACTATAAGTGATTATCCTTTATTTATTTACTTTTTTAAATCTTATATTGTAATCATTGATGATGTAATTTTATAGATTAACGAAACCGCTTACTGTTTTTAAATAAACAAATCATAGTTGTGATATAATATTATACCTATGGCCTATTCACTCTAATCCCTCTAAAGTGAACTCTTACCAAAGTCTAGAAAGTATATCTCTGGACACTGCTCTTACAGTGTAGAAAGTTTTCAGTTAGATTTATTTATTATTACACAAATATAAATATGGAATACTAAGTATATAAAACATTTTATAGAAGTAGACTTTAGACGCACTTTTTTAGTAACAACACTATTATGCAGAACAATAATTATCCAATCAAACATTGATAGATGTTCAGCTGACCCTAACGTGGTTCAAGAAGAATTCGGTAATCGAATCGTTAATTTAGATTTTATAATTGAGCAATTACAGAAGTTTTTTATACACGAACTCTTCAAAGTACCTATGCACGTTTGCTGATATGAAAAATAATAGTAAAATTGCTTCGACGCCAAAAAGCTATGCAGTGTGTTGCCAACGAAAAGTGAACGCCTTCTATAAAATGTCATTTTTGCAATAAAGCAAACAGGCCACCGTCGTTTTTTAAATATTCGCGCTTCTTCGTCGGCATCGGCGAGACTCGTGTGACCCGTCGGCGGCGGCCGGCACCTGACTTATTATTTCATATTATCTACACAGGAAAAAAAGACTGTTGTGATTTTAGTGAGTTCGTGTATATAGTCACTTTTCTAATCTAATCTATACTTTTGACGTAGATAATTGCAGATGAACCAATAAGTTTAAAATAGTTTAAATTTCCGTTAAGAAGATGTATTGTCACTTCGATACTAAAATTGGCATACTACAATGAAAGTATAACCTCGGTTTTAAAATGTCTCATGTTTTATTTAAACAATTAAATTTATTTTATTTAAATAATAATAATTCTCACCCTCAGACTACTCCAAACTATCTAAGAGTACCCCAGAAGCAACTGAAAAAACATTATAATTCATTGGATGAACAAAACAACTTAATTGCAACTTTTATAGGTATTCATCAATATAATCAATAAATCATGTTTTTCAATTTTTATGGTATTCAAGAAATTCTTAGAATTTTCATATTAGAATTCATGTCAAATACAAGTTAGATTGAATCAAGTACTTTTTACTCGACTCAACTAATATCCTATTACAAACACGTTAGTAAAAAAAGCTGTGACCTTGACTGAGTAATTTACCAAAATCAATGATCGCAAATTAATGATCGCAAAGGTTTTGAATCAACCCTACATTTTATATCGTTCGTAGTCATAATGAATACTGTGCAAGTGAATGGCTATTAACAAACTGGGGGTTACTAGAACTTGTATTCACTAATATTAAACGTTATTAATTTAATGATCTCATCTGCTACATTTCTGTTTTGTCAATTATAAGTTGTTACACTAGCAACTTGATTTGCATTTTACACATCATTTGCTTATTATTTAGGCAATAATATTATATATTACTAATAATTATAATTGATATTAGTACCCACAATTATTACAAATTCAGCAAAAATTCAGTGACAGTAGTTGTAATTTCAGTATAATGAACAGTCAAATGTACCCCTATTCAATTCCACACCATGAAACGTTATGTTATGTTGTTCTGACAAAAGAATGTGCTTAGAAAAGAGATATTGTAGAATCAATTCCAGAACATCCTATTTATTGAAATAAAATATTACATTTAAATTATTCATTAGAATTCAATATCAATTGTCATTGAATTGATTATTGTTAGTTACAAAAAAGCTTCTGCTTGAGTTTGAGGAATAATATGTCATATTGAATTAAACAGGGTTTTTTTACAAAATGACAGATTTTTCTCAGTGTAGTAACTACGACCGGCTGCCCCTCAATCGTAGCACTATGAAGGGGCAGGCTGGAGTGGGGAGTCGTGGGGACTAGAGGAAGGAAAAGGATAGGCATATCTAATCGAGCGACGTTTGTCCTGAATTGAGTCGGGCACTTCGGGCGGATTTCATAAGTATCGTAGCCTCTTAAGGTTAGCCGCCACGAATGGTGTCAGGTGTGGGGTACAAAGGATAACGTCAACTGTTGGGGGTTGTGAGGAAAAATGAGTTGCTGGGAAGACGGTGCTACGAAATAGTTAGGAAAACGGTATTAGGAAAAAGAGGCGATAACTATTTAAGGGCGAAGAAAAACTTTTCAAGGGTGAAGAAATATTCCACCTAAAAATAGCGGCGAATGCAAGGAAATATTTTTTGTGCAAAATAAATTTTAAATTTTTTTGAAATAATGCCAAGCGAACAAGTGGAGGCAATGGCAGGGGAAAACGGTGCTGAAAACCGTACCATTTATGACGAGGCAGACAATGTTGAAGAATTTTTATGGATAATCTGGCAAACTCCGTTGTTGGCAGGTTGGTCAGAAGAACAAAAAGTAGTTATTGTTAGGTTAAAATTGAAAGGTAGCGCTGAACAATTAATTGATTTAGAACCAGAATTACAATCAAGGAATGGTTTAAGCTAAAACACATTTGGAAGAAACAGTTGGAACGACGACATATACACGGTACATACAGAGGGTTTCTAAATTATGGTGACAACGTAATTTAACAAGTAGAAAATGTCATTTTGAACATAAAGTGTCTTATAAACATGAGTCTGAAAAGGCATAATAAAAAAGTTACATGGTGATAAAGATACAGTTTGAAAAACGCATTTTTCGCAAAAACTTCTGCAGAGTTTATGCAATTTAAATGAAACTTGGTGAAGTCCTTAAATCACTGAAGTGCATCTTTTCATTTTGCAACAAAAGTGTACTCTTGTTACATTACGATAAAATCAACCATTTGCGTTGAAATTTGCAACACCTGTTGAGTCCAATGTTGGTAGCATAATTTAGAAATACCCTGTGTATGCCGAAAACGCAAAAAAAATTCCACTGCATGTTTAAATAATGGGGCAATTTATCCCTAATACCGCGTAACGAGGCGCACCTGAACGCACGTGAATGATAAATTTTCAAATTTCCTTTTGACACCTCAATTTTACTGCGATATTTGTGGTTACAGTGGGGGTGAATTTTTACTGTACGCAGCTCAAACTAATCACCACTCTATCGTGCACCTTGCACATCGACACTTCGCTAAAACCCGCGAAAAAATAGAAAATTTCCAAGATTTATTTATTGTTTTCCTGGCGGTTGCCCTATGTCCGCTAAATCTGTTTGACGCCTGACGTTTTGTGGGAGGGGCGCTGATTTAAAGGGCCACCGATATTAAGCGAAGTGAACTGGAGCACTACGTAATGAAGAATTACCCTTCCTTTTTTAAACAAGTACCTGCTGCTTTTAAGTGCGTATTTTGAAGAAAAATAAAAGTGTTAATGAACGAAAATTTAAACATTCAATTTTATAGGCCCAGCTTGGTCAATAACAATATTTAAATTGGTGCTGATAGAGTGTTAAATAGTCTCCAAATCAAATCTGTGAAATACAAAAAAGGATCATGACCCTTCTTTAAACTAAACGCGCGCCAAATATCGGGCGAAAATAGCCTACGTAAAAATCTTTCTTAATGTTTTTTCTTGTAACTATCGTCACAATGCATAGTTTAAAGAAAGGTCATGATCCTTTTTTGCATTTCACATATTTAATTTGGAGACTATTTACGGTCTTTTTTTAAGAGCATTTACCAACATTATGTTAATTATGGACCTCTATCATGCCAAATTCCCTCGAGCGGATTTTGAGTACAAGCGCTCCAGTTTACTTCTCTTAATATCGGTGGTATTTTAAATCAGTGCCCCTTACACTCAAACGTCACTAACTTCAAGCCTTGAAGCGTCAAACAAAATGTTAATTATGGACCTCTATCATGCCAAATTCCCTCGAGCGGATTTTGAGTACAACCGCTCCAGTTTACTTCTCTTAATATCGGTGGTATTTTAAATCAGTGCCCCTTACACTCAAACGTCACTAACTTCAAGCCTTCAAGCGTCAAACAACAGAAATAGCTCACAGGGCAACCGCCCTGAAAACAGTGCATAAATCTTGGACATTTCCTGTTTTTCCGCGGGTTTTCGCGAAGCGTCGATTTTTCAAAAGGTGCAAAATAGTGTGGTGATCGGTTTGAGCTGCGTACAGTAAAAATTCATCCGGATTATAACCACAAATATCGCCGTGAAAAGTGAAATGTGAAAAGAAAATTTGAAAATTCATTTTCTCAGAAACTATGTCCGAGCAAAAAAGAACTAAGGTCAGATTCGTGTTCAGGGATCTCAAAAATAGGGGGAGCCATAATTTAAAAAAAGGGGGCTGCGTACATCGTGGGGAACTTTTACCGCTATTTTTTGCATCACAATTACAAGCACGAGTCGAACAGAGTATCAACAAACAGTGATTAGAAAATACTGAAACTGTTTAAAAAATTTCGATCCTATTGCAGATAGGTAGGAGTCCCTAACTATGACAAGAAAACATACCGAGAAAAAAAGGAATGAGAAGAGTGTGCAGAGCTTTTTATGGAAATATATATTTTTTTCAAAAAAAGTATAATAAAAAAGGTGACCATTTTTTGTGTACAATTTTTTGGCATGGCGTTTAGGGTGTTTTTCATTGATTACCTATTGGGTATATAATGTTAATGAATTCTCCTAATTGAGTTTATCTATCTTAAAGTGGTTTTTCAAAAATTTCATCTTTAGACATTACCATATATAAATATATATTTTTGAAATCGGCAGTAAAGTGTCTCAAAATCGTCATTAAAAGCTCAGAAATCGGCAGTGAAATAGTCTTTTATTGTACGATTCTTTCAATAAGTAGGCCTTGACGAGATGTAAATAAACCAAATATTCAGAATCCGGCCAATAAAGTATCATTTAACTTTTCATATTGGTTGCATAATTGTTGCACTACGGGAATGTCCGAGTAGCCAAAACCATAAATAATATGAAAGAAGAAGAGCATAACATAACCTCGCATTTTGCTAGAATCCGAAAACGTCGAAAACCACTTTGGTATAGTTATCTCTCATGTCTTTTAGACAAATATACTTTATTTTAACTATAAATGTTATTTTATTCAAATTCATAATTAACATTTTTATGTACCAGTATTCGCCATGCAAAAAAAGGGGGTGTACCAGTTATCGTCAGTTAACGCCCTAGTATTCGTCATTAAACTAATGCAAGAAGGCTCAAATGAATAATAATTATTGTTTTCATTTATTTATTAATAAAATAATATTTATTTTGTTATTTATTTAGTAAATTATTACAAAGTTGACAAACAAATTTGACAAATAATTTTTTTTGTCTTTTTTGAAGCAGATGCACACCTCTCATGCATCCATTGCAAACACTGTTGACATTTAATCATATCTTCTTCACGCTCTTCCTCACATATATGTTGCAACTTTCTGCCTGTGTTTCCTCAGTTGCACAAATTCCATTCTCCTGTTTTTTTGACTTTGGCTTAGGTTCTCCTTTATTTTTTCATAATCTTTTGCCGTCCATTTTTTTATTTTCCTTGCATTCTAGTCGTTTTCTTTTCCTTTCTTGAATTTCTTGTTCTTTTTCTAATTTCTTGTTCTCTTTCTTTCTAAAGTATTCTTGCCAATCTTTGGACGTTGCTACTGAAGGTATTTTTTCTTTTAGCTTTTTAGTCACCTTTGATGTATCTGGCCAAAACAAATTGTTTTTAAAAGGAGATGGTATGTCTGCCAAGATATCTTTCTCTTTAGGTTTTTCTGCGGTTTCTTTCACAGGCATATTCTTCTCACTATATGTATCTTGATTAATTTTTGCTACTTGTTCTGTGGCCGTTGGAGAAAGGTGTAATGGAATACTTTTCTCAGTTCTTTGTACTTGTATTGCCGTAGATGGTGAAAATTGGTCTACCGCATTAACTATGTCATGAACCTCTATTTCTGTGGTAGGTAAACTGGGTTCATCTGTTCCCATAATCGATATGTCTAACAAGTTATCTAAAAATCATATATCACGATATAATATTGATAGTAACTAACGTTTATTATTTTTTTAAATTTTATATCTCAACTTGAATTAATCATTCCATGACTACCTACCTCTTTGGGTAATATGACTTGGAGCCTGTTTTGTTGTTACCTCGAAATGCTGATTGGTACTATTTACTGGCAGTTCACTTGATATTTCTGGATCTGTTGAAGTTTCGCAAGAAAATGGGCTTGAAATTGGCTGAAGTTCAGTTTATCCGATCCATCACTTAGAATATTTTCTAAGTTTATTGGAGCACTCTTATCCAGATCACCTGCAAATAACAAAGAATACGGAATTTTGGATAAGTTGTACCTCTACTTATAATATCATAATATATGTTACTTAAGTACCTTCTTGGTGAGATTCTGCTTTGTGGCTTTCAGGTGAGTTCAATTCAGGAGAAAGATCTAGAAGCAAAATAAGTGATTAGTTAACGAGCAAAGAAAGTAAAGTTGAGTTTAGGAGTACCGTACCTTTATTAGTGATTTTCTGCAGTGTACCTTCTTCTCCCACAACAAAGTCAATTGGTTCATTTTCAGGCAATAGGTTATTTAAAATATCGTCAAATATTTCATTATCGAAGAATTCATACAATCTTCTTGTATCTCCAGTACAGTCGTCTCTGTATCTTCTCCACTAATTATTCTGCTAATTTTATGCCAAATTTTAAATAACTCTGTGTATTCCACTTCGTGTAACCATGTCGATCCAGATTCTTTGAATAACTGAAGCTTTTCTTGAGGTATAAGAGACTCAATATACGTTAAATGATTTTTTATATCCTCTACATTTTTTGAGGATTTTGATATTGCGACGTTATTTTCCTTGGTTTTCATCTTAAAGTAGTCTAAAGCATCTGGATTTAGAGGAAGTAATCCGCAAGCTCTGAATCCATTCTTCAACATCTCGGGTTTGATTGTGTTTTTCAGTACTTTGTAAAGAAGTAGAGAAAAATTGTCTCGTTTTAAACGCACTCCTGCATTTTCTATTCTCCATTTATAAACTTCTTTTTTCCAAGCAACCTTTAATGGATGAAAAACTGCTACATCCATTGGTTGCAGAAAGTGTGTAGAGTTTGGATAAAGCGCAACAATTTCTATTCCTATACCTTTGCAAAACTCACTTAATGGTAATGTCAAGTGAGAGGCGTGCCCATCTAGATAAAGAATTACTGGTAGTTTAACGTTTCTTTCTACTAACCAAGGATAGAAAACATTAGTAACGTATTCGAAAAACGTTTGTCCAGTCATCCAACCGTTGTCAGATCTACCAATAGCCCAAGATTGTGGCATGGAAGAGGCCAATGATTTAGGAACCCTCTTTAAATTGACCACAATCATAGGAGGAGCCAATTCCCCTTCTGCGCTTCCCATTACGAGTGTAGTGATATTTTTTTTTTCATCAGAATTGGTTACACTATGAACCATTTTTTGTTCCTTTCTAACTAAAACACGATTGTTGCCAGGACTTAAGAAAAATGCCGTTTCGTCACAATTAAATACTCGAAATGGATCATTACATACATCTAACATATTATTCTGCCTAAAGTACTCCGTGATCTCCTCAAACCACCGTCGTATATTCGTTTCTGAGACAGATGCCCGACTTTTGGTTAAGTTTTGAGAGACTCTTGTAGCTATTTCAGGATGCCTTCTTTGAAAAGCCTCCAACCAGTGTCGTCCTGGTCGATCGTTAGCGAATGGGTTAGGCTTATTTTGAGATTTAAGTAATATTTGGACACTATCCAGAAGCTGACAACTTGTTACCGGAAAACCCCTGCTACCTAAGTGACAAATCCACCTTACTAAATTTTGCTCTTCATTTTCAGAGAGTATGGAAGGAGGTCCCATTTTTCTCTGAATAGGAGTTTTTCCTTTACATTTATCCGAAAGTGTCATTCGGGGAACTTTAAAAGTTTTGGCTGCGGTGGCAATTGGTGAACCTTTTTTGACTGCCTCGATCGCTTTTTTTATATCTTCCTCATTATATGTAATTGAAACGACTCATCTATAACAAAGATATTAGTTATCGTCACTTAGTGAACCAGTATTCGTCACTACATTTTATAGCACCGGAAAAATTATCTCCGTCCTATATTGATATGACGATTACTGGTATACAGATTTTTTGACAAGAGTTTAATGGCTTTGTTCCTCCACAATTGCGAAAGCAACTTTAAAAAAGGAGAGATATAGAATTTTATTGAAATGATCGGTGACCCAATGTTCGTCATATCTGACGAATATTGGGGCAGACATTTGTTTTCCTGTACCAGTATTCGTCACCACAAAAATCAATTTATAACGGACTCCTAACCTAAAATTATTTGCCAGTGACTTAGCTTAATGTATCTAATTAATCAAAACGTATTTCCCTGCCAATAAGACACTGCACGTGCATGCTAGAGAGGGTTTACAAAAACAACTTACCTTAACATTTATTTTAACAATTGTACCAAATCCAGATTTGTTTAAAACACCGACACTTTGAACACACCGCTCGCATCACAAATGTCACTCGATTGCAAATAATTTTTACCAGTTGTTCCGTCAGATGTCGCCACATATGATCCATATTATATTATAATGGAATTTTACTACAGAGTGCTTAATTTTTAAGGATAATTAATCGCACTGACGATAACTGGATCTGTGACGATGACTGGGCCATTTACCTTAATACAGTGTCAAATTTGTTGCCCCAGAAATCAACCGATGTATATACAAAAAAGTAGGAATTTTTACATCATGGTGTGAGAATCATAAAGTAAAGAAATATACTGAAAATGTGTTGCTCGCATATTTCTCGGAAAAAGCAACGACTTACAAATCTTCAACTCTTTGGAGTATGTATTCGATCTTAAAATCCACGATTTTGATTAAACATAACATCGACAATTTTCGAAATTAATAGCATTTATCAAGAGCAAAAACTCCGTATACAAACCGAACAAGTCTAGAATATTTACTCGGGAAGAAATAAATTAATTTTTGAATCAAAAGTATCTCATGATGAAGGTATTTTGATTTTAGATTCATTTAACGCTTCACATTAATATAACGTATTTATTGTTTAGGTATGTCTTATTTTTGGTGTCTCCGGGGCCTGACTTATGGATGAGCTGAAAAAAAATGGTCCTAAGTAATGTAGAGGATAAAGGAAATAAATTAGTATCTAATTACTATACCTACCTGATTCTAAGACAGGAAAAAGCGGAACATTTCCACTGACAGACAAAATATGTGAAAATATAAATCCAATAGACATTTATAGAAAATATTGATCTCTGAGACCTTCACATACACCTCATAAATTCCTATTTGTATTTTACCGATTGCCATTTACCTAAAGTGGCCAAATACGGCTACCTACACAGGCCACGCTTTCCGAAGAACCTCTGCATCTCTTTTGGCAGATACTTGGTTCAGATGTCCTAACTCTTAAACAACACGGTGGATGGAAGAGTTCGACAATTGCCGAGGGATATGTGGAATCTTCTATAACTAGAAAGCAAGAGATTGCAACAAAAATCCTTCAAGGGCTATCGGAACCGATACCATCATTAGTCCATCAACTTCAACTGTGACTGATTTTACTGTAGGTTCAAACCTTGTTAATTCAAATCGACTACAACCCATTAGCATAAATAATAATGAAAATTTCACACCTCCATTTTTTAGCCAATCAGGTCTCTTAAATATAGCTCGTTCCCATGACAACGAAAAAATTTCAGCAGATATTTTTTGACATTAGGGTACCAAAGCAAAATTATTATAGTGAATATTTTTTGACGTTTAACAGATGAGTTCAAAAGTGACATTATACAATACCTTCAGAATCACCTTTCACAAATCAAAATAACATATTTTTTATTCAGGTTCATTATCAAAACTACATTTTATTTGATTGCATAACAAAATTTAAGTGTTTTTGAAATTCCTCTTCAAAATCATCTTTTCCCAATGACGAATAGCAAAGGACAGGAGACTCCAAATTTACCAAATGTCTGTGCTTAAGCACGTAAATGTAATATTTTGAAACTATTTTGTTCAATTCATTCTTGCTAATTCTGTTAAACTTAGCAGATATTTGCAACAGCTTTTCTTGAATTTTCTTGAATAAGCCTTTACGATTTGATACATTTGACATTTCTGGTACACAATATTCAATTAAGTCCACTAAATAGGTTAGTTTGGAATGGAACATTTTTACCTGACTCAATTCGTCGCAATATGAACAAACCCCGTACTTTTTAAGACAACTCATCGTATAATCTGCACGGACTTATTAAACTATCTGACAATGATTTTGTAGAAAATACAGAGAAGAAATAATGACATTCGTGAAACAGCTGTCATAGCCACGACCGCCTATCCCCAATAAGCAAAATTTACTTTTTTATATAATTTGATTCGCTTGAAATGAAAAATAGAAACTATCATTTGCTAAAAACAAATATAGTTCCTCCAATTTTAGTAAATCAAATTTAACTTAAGAACAGAAAGTAGACTGTCATCTGTTTTAACCAATTTAATGCAACTAAAGTAGGTGGATCAAAGGTATTTGAAATCTATATTTTATTGTTGGTTAGTTGACGGAAAAAAACTATTCTCTAAAAATACATAGTTCCACCAATTTTAGTAAATAAAATGTAACTCAGAAACATAAAGTAGACCGTGTTTAATCTACTTTTAATAATAACATACAACTAAAGTGGGTGGATCAAAAAATACTACTGATTTTAATGTTATTGTACGTCAGTTGCCGAAAGGAGGCTATTCGCTAAAAACACACATTTCCACCAATTTTAGTAAATAAAATGTAACTCAGAAACATAAAGTAGACCGTGTTTAATCTACTTTTAATAATTACATACAACTAAAGTGGGTGGATCAAAAAATACCTACTACTGATTTTAATGTTATTGTACGTCAGTTGCCGAAAGGAGACTATTTGCTAAAAACACACATTTTCACCAATTTTAGTAAATAAAATTTAACTCAGAAACATAAAGTAGACTGTGTTTAATCTACTTTTCGTAATTGCATACAACTAAAGTAGGTGGATCAAAAAATACTACTGATATTTTAATAATTACATAAAACTAAACAACAACTTTTAATGTTATTGTACGCCGGTTGCCGAAAGAAGACAATTTCCTAAAAACACACATTTCCACCAACTTTAGTAAATAAAATGTAACTCAAAAACATAAAATGGGCCACATTTAATCTGCTTTTAATAATTCTAAACAACTAAAGAGGGTGGATCGAGCATAACATTAAAATTTTATTATTGAGCAGCTGCTGAAAGAAAACTAAGTAAGTGGACACGCAGTAATTCGTTAAAAATTTATTATAAAATAAAATTAAGGATATCAAATCAATTTTAACAAACATGAAACTATTCATTACACACTATACCTATATGCTTAATTTTAACAAAATGAACACTGTCACACTTCAACAACTTAATAATTTTATTATTACTTGGTGTAATTGTTGGTTATATTAAAAACAAAGTTATTGTAAACCGCACTACTATTTGGTTGATTTGTGGCAGTGTTTCTTACTTTTGAGTTTACAATAATTGTTGCTGACTGGTTCGAATCAGTATTATTAACCGTCGCAACTAGTTCATTATTGTCTGCTACATCAATGGGTATTATACTTTTCCTCAATTTTTCTACGATTTCTTGGTGGTGTTCAATGCCCATTTGTAAATACGGTTTAATTGACTGAGGATTACTGTGCCCCGTAATTTTTATTAACTGTTGTTCTCCAACTCCTTCTTTTGCCAAATTTGAGACAGCCGTCGCTCGAGCTGAATGGTTGGTAACTTTTTTTTTGTGTCTATACCTATTAAGGTGGCTCCCAGTTTATACCAACGAGATATCATATTTCTTCCAACAGGAGAATTTTTGTACCAACGTACCAACCTGTTGCATTTGAAAGACTATAATTTGGATTGGGAGTTAAAAATAGTCTATCAATTTTTATAGAAGCTCCTCTTTTTTCTATTAACTTTTTAAATAGACGAACGGGACATACCTGAGGATTATCTGCATTTGTTATCAACCATTTGCTGTCAGCCAGCTTTTTGGATCCGCCTTGCGTTGTTTTACTAAATATAGGATTGTATTCAATTCTACCCATATTGTTGATTTCCTCCACAAAGAATTTTATTGATGCCGTTACCCCTTCACCACCTCTCCAAGCAAGTTTATGGGAAGCAATATAAAAAAATTTTCGATTCAATCCGTCCGGTGTATTTTCATCGCACCTCTCAATAATATTTCTGTACTCTTCGCCTGTTAGTGCTGAAGAACTCAGTTTTCTTTTTGTGGGGTTACTCTGTAGTTGCCTTCGTTTGGCATCTCGAGCAGCTCTCGAATTAGAATTTATAGTTACTATAATACGTTTCTTGCAATTGTTTGGCCGCTGAGTTCCACATTGTCTTGATTATACCTTCTTTATAATCATCTGAATTTTTTTTCCTCATATTAAATGCATAATCTTCCAAAATTTCAGCTAGTTGTTCAATTGAAGTTTTTTCATTAATTACATACGATTTTTCATTACAAAAGTCCATAAACTGCCTCCATACACTTGGCTTTCATAATCTGATAAATAAATTATGACATTAGCCTCCTTCGTAGTGTTAGTTTTTTATTTTCAATACAAAATGTAAA
This sequence comes from Pseudeuparius sepicola, assembly GCA_963920635.1. Classification (NCBI taxonomy): domain Eukaryota; kingdom Metazoa; phylum Arthropoda; class Insecta; order Coleoptera; family Anthribidae; genus Pseudeuparius; species Pseudeuparius sepicola. Next base: position 91,531,373 of record OY987299.1, read on the forward strand.
GACAAATAATACACTGAAATTCTAAATTAATTTTTGGTCGGTGTGAAATTTTCTTACCGAATATCCCGATTGCACAAATTAACTGCCGGATATTTTTTGCACTTGGGATATTATAAGTGAAAATTGTACCATTAATATTCATATTACCAAAGAATTTTTTGAAAAATAAAGTTTAAAAGTAGTATACCTATTTCATACTATACTTTTTCTATGAATGTAGGTATATAAAAATCAACAAGAATTCCAGTAATTACTTCCACATCAGCATGTGGTGAGTGGAAGTATTGTATCAGCCAAAAAAATAAAAAAAATAATAACACAATATCACTTTATAAGGTATTAAATATTTATAATAATTTACACCACAAAATATCCTCTCAACTACCGAGATTATACCCATAAAACGTAAAAATTAGATTTAAATGACAACTGCCGCTAACTTCAGACCATGATTGAAAATCGGCTTTTTAACTGCAGCTGAAGTTAGCTACAAGTGTCGCTTTCAAATATCATTTCATTTAGCGAGTGCGGGGAATGCTGTGCATGTTATAGCTGAGGTAAATAAAATTTTAATCACACTGGTTTAATTTTTTTTATTTTCCCGATTTCAAAGAAAATATATAATATGTTCCGCGGTACTGAAGTTCTTCTTATGACTCATGTGGTTTATTTGCCTCGGCCAGAGACCTCGGTAAATAAATTCCACATCAGTCATAAAAAGTTGAACTTCAGTGCCCGGGTAAATAAATAACTACTATCTAAATTTAACTGTTTTCGAAATATTGAAGTTTTTAATTAAGGTTTTAATTATTAGATGATATAATATGATGTTTTAAACTACCCTTTTATTTGTCGTTTTTAAGCTTTCACGGACATTGGCTAATGGTAATGATGCGGTTGCCTAGGCTCCCCCCTTTATGTCGCCCCCACCAATACGTTCCCTCCAACAATACAGTCTCAGTCTACGCGAGTAAGCCCCGGTATAAGAAGATTGACCAGATCGCAGTTGACATTAGTCACTGCTCGACAGCCAGAGAGGAATCACCAAAATTTGAACTTCTTCTATTTAATAACCTCAGTCACCTCTCCATAACCAGAGTAGAATTACTGAAGACGCCGGCAGCTACGACCGGCGAAACGTCTGAACTATTTCCGCACAGATCACGGCATAACAACACGGAAACTCATCAAGATACCCTTTTATTTACTACCCACAGAAAACCTATTTACCAACACCCATTTTCCAGGCTATATTTATGTACAGGGTGATCCATGCAAGAGGAACACCCCCCTTAACTTCTTTATTTTTCAAGTTAAGGAAAAAATTGTAGAGATAAAAGCTTTAAGGTTTTTTGTGAGCTTTTCCATGAACTTACTGAAATTGACACAGGGTGTTCCGTAAAAGCTGGACAAACCAAGCTGATGTTTTTTCACACGAACACCCTGTATATTATTGCATTTTTGGAATCCACACTTCGTCCTGATTCCAACGACATATATATGTCATATGATTGCTCCAGACGGTTTTACAATACCGGGCGTTCGAACTCCATTTATTTCATGTTTTCACATGCTGTATCTCTGAAACGAAAAGTTTGCGGAGAAATTGAGTATAAGAAAAAATGATGATAATAGTGCCTCTAAAACGTTCATAGTCATTTTGAACCCACTCCGAATCAAGGTTCATATTTCCATATTTTGCCCTGGACTAGAAAATTATCAACCTTAACTTTTTTGTGTGGATGATTACAAAATGACTATTATCGTTTTAGGGGCATCATTTTCATCATTTTTTCTTATACTTAATTTATCAGCAAACGTTTCGTCTCTGAGATACAGGATGTGAAAAAAAAATGAAAATATGAAGTTCTAACGCCCTGTATTGTAAAAACGGCTGGAGAAATCATATAACATATATATGTCGTTGGAATCGGGACGAAGTGTAGATTCCAAAAATGTAATAATATACAGGGTGTTCTTGTGAAAAAACATCAGCTTGGTTTGTCCAGCTTTTACGGAACACCCTGTGTCAATTTCAGTAAGTTCATGGAAAAGCTCACAAAAAAAACTTAAAGCTTTTATCTCTACAATTTTTAACTTGAAAAATAAAGAAGTTAAGGGGGGTGTTCCTCTTGGATGGATCACCCTGTACCTATACAGGGTGTCCCGAAATTAGCGTACAATAATTTGCCAGCACGTTCTGCGATCAAAAAAAATGAAACAAGTTCCTATACACATGGCCTCAAAAATGCCCCCTACGGAGGCTATAGAGGCTTCCGAAATGGACACTGTAGCAAAAGGTTTTTTCTAAATATCTCCTGAACAAGCAAAGATAAAATTCTGAAATTTGGTATGTGACATACTTGGTAGAAGAAATTATGAAAAAATCGAACAAAAAAATTTTGGGGTATTATATACTTATCGACCCCCCCATTTGGGACGCAAATGATTAAGAATGTCTATCTCCACCTCGGTAAATGATAAACCCCACAGGTATATCACATATCAAATTTCAGAACTTTATCAATGCGCTTTCTGGGAATATTTAGAAAAAATTCTTTGCCAAAGTGTCCATTTCGGGGGCTATATTCCCCTCAGGGGGCATTTTTGAGGCCATGTTTATAGGGACTATAGGGAAAATGTTTGAATATCGATGCTGACTTTTTAATTTAAATTACAATGCCAAAATTTTTCAGGACCTTTAAAAATACCCCTAGAAATATGTGGTAAACCACATATTTATTTTCTTGAAAGCAAAAGTAGCTATTCCTGCATGTCGTGCAGTCAAAAAATGAGTTCATCATGATCGATAATAACCGAAAAGGCAACCCGTCGCCGTCCCGCCGATCTATACCTAGGTGAGCTGGGAAGTAGAGCGTCGGGCGCGACGCCAGGCACCGGCGACAAGTCGATAGGCTATCGGGAAGTGGCACGAGGCAGACACTTCGGGTTTGCACTGTTACAAGCTCAGTTTAATATTGATATCAATGTCATAAAGCGCGAAATTGCAATTGGAAGTCTGCCAAGCAATAAAGCTATCGAGGTTTGCTGTTAAAGTTATTGCAAGAGTAAAGCACAAGGTTCCACAAAAGCCTTTTTGATAAAGGTGATGTTTTCACAATGATGACGAAAAAATAACAAAAAATTAAACTTGCTGAATCAAGTCCTTTAAGTAAGCAGTTATAGTTCGCTAAACCAATTTGGAAGCACTGCAACAATAACCTGGAATACTTAATCCAGTTAGCACACTTCACAATAATTAGTTATTTATCAAAAAATAAACATAAAGGGATTCCAGCCAAAATTCAGGATATTAGTACTAACAGAGTATAAATATCATGTGATCACGTATATTTGTGAGACAATACTGAATAATATTTAGACTTCTTATTATTAAATACAAGGCCGCAATAGAAAAAATGAATGGAAAAAAGGAATTTTCAGTATAATTGTCTCAAAACATTTAAAAAATATTTCGTGTCATACATCATGGTATTTGCAATGAAAAGTGTTTTCAAAATCTGAAAAAAAAATCCTGGTCCGTATTTAAAAAAAAAAGTTGAAGATGGTTTCTCAAAAACGAAATGTAGAACAAATCTAAAAACGCGAAAAAGTGCCACAAGAAAGTGTTTTTGTTCTTTTCCTATCTGTGATAACAACTTCAGAAAAAAAAAATCGAAAACGCATAATTCCACTTTTTTCAAAATAACTGAAAAACGAAAGAAGATATTAAAAATCTGTTAGTACGATTTTATTGACCTCAAAATTGCGCAACTTTTTCCCCATTTAACCGTTGTTCTATATCTCTCCGTTTGCAAGATTCCCATGCTGTTCATTCTTATCCGGGACACATTGCATAATATGTATTTTTGTGAAAAATAATAGTATATTTCCTAACAAGTGCGGAAAGTTCCACTTTTCCGCACGCGATTGCAGTTGGCTGAACGACGCGTAGCGGAGTTCAGCCAAGAAATTGAGTGTGAAAAAGACACTTTCCGCAAGAGTTAGGAACACTATTTTTTCTACAAGCGTGCGGAAAAGTAAAACACTTTTCCGCACGCATTTACTTTTCCGCACGCATTTTAGTTTAGAAAGTGTTACTTTTCCGCACTAGTGCGGAAAAGTACTGAGAAACTGAAGAAAATACCTAATAATACTCCGGTTGTAATAATGGTTGTAGAAAAAGGGAGGGGCGGTTCCCCCCCGCCCCCCCCCCTGTATCCGCCACTGTTCTTAGGTTCCTGGATATGCAAACTTAGTAAACCCTAAAAAAGCTTGCTTTGGCTTCTACAACTTTTATCTGAAACTTTTTTTAATTATTACCTTTTATCAAAATGTCTGCATGTGCATTCTAACTATGGCATAATAGTAAAGGTTGAAGGTATCTAGGCATGGACAAGGCTACACATAGACTGTCAAAACCATTGTTGAAATTTCCCCAAGGCACACCAAATAATTTACACACAATTTTATATATATGAAAACTAATTTCAATTTTACTCTCAGTTCGCAGTGCCCTTGTGTCTGCACCTTGTCGATGGCAATAAAAAGGTAATAAATAATAGTAATTAATAATGAGTGAGAGTGAGGGTCGATGTCGAAAATTTAGACATTGTCAAATTCTTAAAAAAAATGTCAACATTCCTTTTCGCTTTCTTTGTGCTCACGAGAATACGTGTACGCACGTGGGTAGGGAATATCTGCGAATATTAGCACGAACGAGAACGTTGCCTCCTTTGCATCGCTAGTTATATTATACAGTGTGTGCCAAAGAGTTCGCAAATGAGAAAATTGTTTATTGTTGAGATATTAAAAAAAGTATTCTGGGTAACCTTTTCTGCATATCCAGGAACCTAAGAATCAATTTTGACATAATGTCAAATCAACACCAATATGTCGATAATAAGTTAAGAAAAGTGAGGTTAAATAAATAGGTATCACAAAAAAGGGATTCGAAAAAGTTGTTTAGAATGTGCAAAATGTGAGCAAAATGTGAGCAAAAAGTGAGCTAGTTACCCAAAAAAATTGAAAATTGAAATTAATTATTAGGTTCTTGGATATGCAGCAGATTCCCCAGAACACTTTTTTTAATTTAATATCTCAACAATAAAAACTTTCCCCATTTGTTGAGAACTTATTGGCTCACACTATACTGTTGCGTTGCACCTGTTCGCAAACACTTCCCTTTTTACTATTGCCCGTGTTGTGGTTATCGAAACAGTTTTGGCTATTAAAAATACGATTACATTCCTGACAGCATATCTTTTCTTCTTTTGAACACGGTGGTGATTGTTGGCAGGCAAAACATGTACCCCGCAACGGTGAATGTTTTTATGGTCATATGGTATGTTGCATGTCTCACAAAAGTAATGACACACAAAAGCAGCCGTCAGTGACGTAATCACATTATAGTGACCCTCATGGTGGAGTAAAAGGAGAAATTCCCCTGCTCTCGGTCAACACAGATGAGACGGAAATAAACAAGCAAGCATGCTAGGCCAGCTGGCAATGCGGCAATCGTCCTTTCCCATCAATTTGAATACTGGTATATTAACACATCAGTAAAACGAGAAATTCCAATTGAAATTTATTTGGTCGCTTCGACTTTTGGCTCCATACTTTCTTTGATACTGTTGTCTAGGAAAGCTCATAAAAGCAAAGTTATTTAGGTATATGCTCGTTATGTCTTTAGCTCCATTCATACTTTTAGTATTACGAGTTTGTTGTTTTCCAAAGTTACATCTAGTAGTTTTCAGTGCAGCTTGTAAAAGTTGCCTTTTAATAAAGTTATTTCCCTTAGAGAAAACTCAATAATTGTTCACTGACTATATGATTGCAATGGAAACTCTGCCATGCTGGAAAGCAATTAAGACTAAATGTACACCACGTGCGTGGTGATTCAACATTTTGACCCATAAAATGGCTTTTTTCGATCTGTAGCGAGCAACACGCATAATTTTAAACTTTTGGTCAAAACAAATTTTAATCTAAGTAATTACTCACATTTTGAGACAAAAATTATTTAGAAATATTTATCACAATGGCAGTTATTAGGCTTATTGCGGAAATGCTAATAGCTGCCATTGTGATAAATATTTCTAAATAATTTTTTCTCAAAATGTGAGTAATTACTTAGATTAAAATTTGCATTGGCAAAAATTTAAAATTATGCGTGTTGCTCGCTACAGATCGAAAAAAGCCATTTTATGGGTCAAAATATTGAATCACCACGCACGTGCTGTACATTGAGCCTTAATCAAAGTTTTGTGTTATATGTTATATAGGTAAACTCTATTCCATGCAATAAATGCGTGTAAAATTGAATCTGAATTGTGTTAATTCAATGATCTGTATAGCTAGCTCCATAATCTAATACACAATTATTTCGTCCTCAACATTTACAAACTTTTCTGCAGAGTTGCAACTTCCCTAATGTGACAAATAATGAAAGCACTTATTTCTTACAATGTTATAGCAAATTCACCAGAGATATATAATTATGTTAATATTATCTCTTTATTATATTATATATAATATTATAATTGGTAATATTAAAATACACATGTTGAAAATATATTAAATTATGTATTAAGCCTGGTTGCATAGAAGGAAAACTGGGGGAAGCGCAAGATATGTGGCAACGACGAGGCAGGGCCAAGCGTCTGTTTCTTTACGGTTCGTCCAGCTGATGCCTTGTTGTCGTGCGCCGGGTCTTTACAAACTATCAAACTATTATAGTGAATAGTGATGGGGCGCTTAAAAATGAGTCGTGTGTGGACGTGTGGTGCCAGAAATACTGGATCAAACCGAACTTTCCACTGGTGGGCGATATATTTACTGGTCAGCTCTGCACCATTACAGGCAAAGTGTTGTATTTATTTGTTTTCATATTATATTATATATCAAGGTGGATTACAATGCCATTTGAATGGGCCGTCTTGGTATACAGATCGTTGTTTTAATTCCTACCTAATTTAGTGAAATGGTGACAAAGTTTATTTGAAGTAGCCATTGGTAATGGGATATAAGGCCTTAGCAGGAAAGGATGCGGGATAATTAACAGATCAAACAATCTTTCCTGTGAAGTTCGATCGTAATTATACTAGACAGCGGTCCGAAGACATCTCCAAAAGAATACCACGTAGTTGTTTAAAGATATCTTGAAACCCTAAGGGAGGTGACGTTGGAGGTTGAAAAGTTCGGTGAAGGGATGGAAATATGAGAAAAATACTTGGATCGTGAGCAGCTCTTGCATAAATTTTGTCCTGGCATGGTGGACCTGGGGTTAAAAAAACACTCTTATGAAATTAAAAGAAGATTAATCCTACAGGTGAAGAAGACGAAGCCTAGAGGGATTTTCTAATATAGAATATGATAGTCTTACTGTACCTAGTCAATAAAAAAATATGATTTAAATGTTTTATTTTGTATATAGAAGTACTTATATGTCTTAAAATACTGACAATACCTACACACCGAGAGTTATATATGATTTTAATATTATCCTTAATATAAAAATAATGCTCCAGTAATATTATAATTATTTATTGATTAAATAAAACTCATATAAGCACAAGTTCTTAAAAAAAGGAATACATAAAAATATTGGACGGTTATTATCTCTTATTATTTTTAAATAAAACACATTAATTTGTTGTTACACAAATTTATTAATTACAAAATTTACAATAGATAAAATAGATACACATTATGTACATACTTATATACAATATTGTTTTTATATACCTAATTATTAAATAATTCCACAGTGAAAATTTCTGCTGTGAAACTAAGCGTTCTTTCGATGATTTGTGGACTATTCGAGCTAATTCGACATCAGCTTCCCCCAGTCTCTCATATTACGAAGACATAGACATGTAAACAGCTCGCGGTCCCCCTGATTCAGACCGTTATCAGGCTCTTCTTTTCAGCCACCTTCAATAAGATTTTTGCTATAGCGCCCCCACAAGGTGCTAGGGTTGTAAGTATGGGCGAGATAAGTTCGGGCAACAGCAGAAACTTACTCAAGACCTCTAAAGAATCCTTACCTGCGAATGTTGTTGGTTTTTCGGTAACGACTTGGAAGACTGCCAAGAGGGTAGTGTAAGTAGGAGTTGCTGTGATGTCGTCGCACGTGAGAGGTCTAGTCTGAGCCTAGAGTCGAGCTGTGGTACCGATGGCGACTCGCTTGAAACCGATAGCTGTGGCTGCTGCTTGTGGTTGGTAGGTGTTGCACGGGTTGGGCATCGCGACGACGCCGTCGTCTTGGATTTGTTAGTAACTTTTGTGGGCAGGGTTTTCCTCCTTTTATCACCCGGCGCCAATTCATCATCACCGCATTCTCGACGAGTAGAGAGGTTCTTCCCATGTTCTCGAGATATCTTGCTTCTACCGCTAGCGACTACCAGCTTTGGGGTGATCGTTCACTGGCAAGGACGGTAATGTCGGAGTTTCATTTACGAACAGTATTATGGAAGTTACTGCCGCCGGTAGAGCCTCCTCGGAGATCTCGTTGAATTGTGTGTGCTGGATGGGTAGTGTGGAGGGTACCTACGAATCGATTCGTGACGAGTCGATTGTTCGACAATGGAGTCGCTGCGGATCACCCTCCTAATTGTTAAGCGATTTCGCTGATTGTGTGTTTTTTTCGCTTATTCACTTTCCTACTCATACCTACTATACCTCTCACAATATCTACCATTAGAGATCATATCTGTTCAGTAAATATTATACTTTGAAACCACTGTAGAAGCATAAGGACTTATATTATATTTTTTAAAAAATAATCATTTAAAACCGTATAAGTGACAAGAAATAATTTTAAATAAGTAGCCAACAGTATATTATTTAATAATATAAATAATAAATAATATTATTTGTATCACCAAACAAATAAGTATGAGTCGAAGTAGACCCTATAGGAAAATAAATGTCATGCTTTTCACATCAACGAAAAAATAAAAAGAAGACGCTTGTTTAAGATTATATACCCGGCTCCGAAGTAACATCTGAACCAGTGATTTTTTAAAATTTCTGTTTATAAGTTTGAAGAATCTTCCAGATGTGAATAATACACCGAGATATGGCGCTCTGGTATACATATATCTCACAATTAGCGGTTATTTCAATAATCATATATTATATCGTCTGTGAATTTGAAATTTTCATTAGATTTGTAGCTATCGGTTTAAAAACCCTCTGGCTACTTGAACTATAGAGATTTATAAACTGTTTCTTTTGTTTTCTAGATAACAGAGTAAATACCAATGATGTAATGTTCGTTTTTTTCACTTAAAGATAAATGTTTTATATTGTCTTCTGTCGAAAATATCACCAATTCTTGATCTTCATCGTTTAAAAATAGAAAATTATCACCTTTTAATATTTCGGTTGAATATTTGATAAAATGTCAAAAATCTCTTACCGAGTTTTGGGAAATGGCGAAAGAATTTTTCTTCCGGAATAGTAGGCAATTTTTCTGATAATATTAATGTAACTTGTGGAAAGGGTGCCAAGAATGTCGGTATTTTCGTTTATGATGCGATGGATCACCTTAACGGGCTTCTCAGCAACATTTTCGATAGCTTTGCGTTTCACGCTTCCACTAATTATTTGGCAGTTTAGAACTTGTAAGTCACTTTCGTGATTATGCACTTGATCTTGCCGGGGTATTATGTTATCATCTTCTTTGTTAAAAACTTTCGCGTTACAGTTTTTTAGCACACGACCAGAACACTTCTTCACTTTTCTTCAACACATTACACATTAGCGAATTCAAAACCATTTACTACCAGTAAAGGCTTTCTTGTATTTCTTCAGTGTATACTCCTTTTATGAATTTTTAAAAGAGACATTTTATTCGTGATTGGAAACTTCCACAGGCAGAATGTGATGAATCTGAGTTTGTTCGGATGGATCTTGCGTCAGCAAAACTTTTAGTTGGAACGAGAAACTTCTCTTTGGAACGAGAAGTTTCGCTGACGCAGGATCACTGCGGAGGAAACTCAGATTCCAATATTTTATTGTTAACCAATAAAAATAACGGACGTAATATTAATTTGCATTGAGCGGGAAGCATGTAGCCAAACCTCATTCCAGGGTATGTAAGATAGTACTGACACCGAGTATTGATTACAATAGAGGGATCACTTGTCGCGGCACTTTGATCTCAAGGTTTAATTGTTGCTTCGTTCCCGTAGAGTTCACTATTATCTCCCGTTGACTGGACTGCACTGGACTATACAGCTGTCGTTAAGAAACTTTCTGTTTCGGAATATAGTTTTTGGTGATATTGTCTACAAAATAAGTTGTCTACAGGGTGAATCTGAATCTATAATATCACACTTTACGATCTCAACTCTCGCAAAACTGCACCATTTTTTCGCAATATTATGATAAACTAGCTTGAAAGATATCAATTTTACTCACATAATATGCCAATAAATAAGTCTTGCAAGTCTTGCAAAAATATCTCTGAAAATGGGCCATGCATTTCAACTTTAGTTATGTTCACACAAATAAACATTTCAAACGCTCAATAATTCATAACAAGGATAAGACATAGTTTTTCAAATATTACCTATATTTACTAACTTTTTATGTACAGGGTGGTCAGATAAGAATGCAAAGTGCTGTATCTCGGAAACTATTCGCCGTAGAGACTTGCGGTAAATTTTTTTTAAATAAAGTGGCCAAGAGAAAACCTGGAATTTATTTTCAGATAGTCACCAGGGGGCGTATCCGCCATCTTAAACTTATAAAGTGATTTTTCACTGAAATCCACCTAGTAATGTTACCAAATAATATATGCTTTTTAAAGGTAAGATTTATTCGAGTAATTTTTGTTTAACACTTTTTGACATATCTATTAAAATAAAGTGGTGGGGAGTGATTTAATGTTTTTTAAATAAACAGTTGTAACTCCTAAATGACTGAACGAATTTTAACAAACTTGGTCTCGTTGGAAAAAGCATTTATTGGTCCATCAAACCCATCTTACCCGTGATATGTCTAAGTCTTAGTGATGCCGCTATAGCGCGTTTTTTGATATAATAACAGAAAATTGCAAAATTCTCGAAAAAATTAAATGCAATAATATTACTTTTTTTTTCACAAAAATGCAGTGAAATTATACCTAAACAGGCTAGTGAAAACCGTATCTCGATATCCTATTCCTAGCTGAAAATATCAAAGAAAGAAAATTTAGTTTTATCAAAAAATTTTAAAAAGACGCTGTTACACCGGTATTTATTCTTATTTGTCTTTTTTTAAGATTTAATGATAAAATTTAATAATTTTATCATTTTTTAATTATAAAAGTATACTTAGTTCAAAAAATTTAAAAAAAAACGTGGAGGGGCATAATATTCAATGCATATTTAATATGCAAGTGCAAGGTAGGCAAAATACGAAGGGTAGGCCATGGAGGAAAAACAAATGCCTAAAATCAACTTGTCAACATTGGAGCTGCTGTAATGTCCACGCATCAGCGGCTCCAACAATGCATTGACTGTGATAGAAGACAGTTCGAGCAATAAAGGAAGCATTAGTTGTATTTAAAGAAAAACATTTTCAGTTAGGAATATGAATTTAATATTTGTTGACAAGTTGATTTTAGGCATTTATTTTTCCTCCATGGCCTACCCTTCGTATTTTGCCTACCTTGCACTTGCATATTAAATGCATTGATTATTATGCCCCTACACGTTTTTTTTTTTTTAATTTTTGAACTAAGTGTACTTTTATAATTAAAAAAATATAAAATTATGAAAGTTTATCAGTAAATCTTAAAAAAAGATAACTAAGAATAAATACCGGTGTAACAGCGTCTTTTTAAAATTTTATGATAAAACTAAATTTTCTTTCTTTGATATTTTCAGCTAGGAACAGGATATCGAGATACGGTTTTCACTAGCCTATTTAGGTATCATTTCACTACATTTTTATGAAAAAAGTAATATTATATATAATTTTGCAACTTTCTGTTATTATATCAAAAAACGCGCTCTAGCGGCATCACTGAGACTTAGACATATCACGGGTAAAATGGGTTTGATGGACCAATAAATGCTTTTTCCAACGAGACCAAGTTTGTTAATATCCGTTCAGTCATTTAGGACCTACAGCTGTTTATTTAAAAAAACATTGAATCACTCCCCACCACTTTATTTTAATAGATATGTCAAAAAGTGTTAAACAAAAATTACTCGAATAAAGCTTACCTTTACAAAGCATATATTAATTTGGTAACATTACTAGGTGGATTTCAGTGAAAAATCACTTTAAAAGTTTAAGATGGCGGTTACGCCCCCTGGTGACTATCTTGGAAATCTGAAAATAATTTCCAGGTTTTTCTATTGGCCACTTTTTCTAAAAAAAATTTACCGCAAGTCTCTACGACGAATAGTTTCCGAGATACAGCACTTTGCATTCTTATCTGACCACCCTGTACATAAAGTTGGAATGTATGACCCGACCTAGTTTCAGAGATATATTTTTAAAACTCGCAAAGTATCAAAAGTTATTCCACCTATGCAGCAAAAGTTGGTTATTGAAATATTTTTGGCAACCCAGATGGCGTTGAGGCATTGAGTAACTATTTATTCCTTGAGGCTAGTTTATCAGAATTATTGCGAAAAAAAGATGCAGTTTGGTGGATGCTGCCTTATAATTCGGAAAAATTACAATAATACGTGATTCAAATGTCAGTAAAGAGAAATTGTAGATTTAAATTCATCGTGTATAAAACTTACTTAGTAATAATTAATATGTAAGTCAGGGGTTAAGTTAAAATATTATGAAGCACTTAAATGTAAATCAACAGTTACTATTAACGAGAAACATTCAATTTCTAATAATTAAAACACGGACATATTTTCAATTTTTGACCCTGTGTTTCTGAATCACCCTGTAGTTTGTAAAAATATTCCTTATACTATCGACACAGACCTGTATCTATCGACAACAACACCGAAATATCAAGGACAGTTTCACATAACTGAAAATACGTATAATTTGTGCGGTGTATTTTGAAAAATTATGGGCTATTATCAAAAACATTGATTTATCAGACCATCTGTTACCTAAGTTTTTAGTAGGTACTGATATTTAATTGTTTTTTAGTTACTTTAAAAGTAAAATGTACGTAAATGATATAAACCAACCATTTATAGATTCCCATTTCACAAAATTAACTTGGCAGTTTATATTTCCTTTATTTAATTTTATTTATTCGTTTATTTAATATGTATAATAAAACTAACCTTAAATGTTATTTGTTCATTAGGTACAATTCATTCATTATATCTATCAATTTACAGAAGTATAACATCAAAATACGACCTGGATTTCGCAGACAATGCTGATCGTTAACTTAAGGTTCCTTGATACTCCATTCCTCTTCGTTTGCTATAAACGAGGCTATAAAGGTATTTCACCTTTAACAAAATAATTATGTAAAAGGTGAATTGTTCGCAGTATTGTGTTCCCTACGGCTTCAACCAGTGGCGTTCAAATGACGTTGAGAGTAAAAAAATGAGTAAAAAAGCACACAAATTAATAATAGATTGAATTTTTGCCAAAACGGCTACCTACATAATCTAAGTTAGTTAGGTATATCCAAATATAATAATATAAGCGTTATAGGTAGTTTTAGTAAGATATCCAACCACGAAAAGATGTATATAATATGTTAATGTAAAAACCCGATTTCAGTAAAAATCCGATATTCCTAGGAAAACCCAGTTTTAACTATGCTCTTTGGTCAATTCTAGTTTTTCCTAGTCAAAACTAGAATTATCAAATATTATCGGTTGATTCTAGTTTTGGATAAACATATTTTCAGTAAATCCTAGGTTAAAATGAAATACGTAAATTATTATTACATTTTAATAATTTTCTGCAAATACTTATAGGGGACAATGGGGACAATGGTAAAACAACTAGTATAAAAAATAATAGGTTTACTTGAGCATAAAAGGAAAGTAAAACACTAATAAATAAATTATGTGAAATTATTTGTTCCTGCAGTGGCTGTCGTGCCATTTAGAGTTGCATAGCTTGCCCTTCTTCTTACACAAGCAGCTATAGTGTTCAAGTCTTCTTGCATATGCAACGTGTAAATACTTTGCCTTCCCCTAAGGCAGCACGACTAGCACCAGTTACTAGGGAAATATTTTCTTCAGGCACGACTTAGGTCAAATTCTGTTCTGTAGAAACATAAGTAGAGATAAAATGCATAAGAATGACTGTACAAGTAGGGATACCATTGGGAACTCGGAAAAGGTAAGATATAGGAAGTCGGTTAAATGGGTGCAAAAAACTATTTTCGGGAAATCGATATTATTTACATCTTAGATTGGTCGCTTTTTTTAATTTCATTTTTATTTTATTTTTAATATTGAACTTAATTTTTTGAAAGCGTTTAACATCACAATCACAATTTAATTCATTATTATATAGTAAATGATATAAACGACAAATAGCATGTACCCATAACCGCACTGAATTTTTCCCTTTAAAACTTCGTTTCTCTTATCCCAATGGTACTTATGTGACAGGCTGTATACTCGTACGTACCTGCAATACAGTCTCTCCACTATTTCATGTTTTTTTTTACAATTTTCTGCAGGCCCCCTTGGTTTTTCTCCGATGATATTTCGCAAGCCAAATCGTAACCGTGCTTTCTTGCAACGGTTTTAACTAATATCTAATATACTCTAGGAAAGACAAATTTGAAGTAGCAGAAACTGCTATCAATGAAATTCGCTCGGGATTTTTAGTCTTGACTAGGAAATACTAGATTTGAGTGTTTTTCCTAGGAATATCGGGTTTTTAGTGAAATCCTCAGAAACATAATATGGAAGGGCAAGAAAAGAAAATGGTCTTTATTTTTTTATTCGTATAGGCGGTAGTGTTTGGATGTGGTAATTATTTCACGGCCTCCTAAGAATTTTTAAAGTAGCGAATTTTCGATTAAAAATATAATTAATATCTTTCTATTTTTGGCTTTGATAATGATTCAGGATTTTAGCTTAACCATATAAAGTTGAAAATTTAAATACTTTCAGTAACGCTTTTATACGAAAGCGTAGAAGGGCCACCTTGTAAATATTTTTCCCGAACTAAATTCCGACTTATAAGTCGGAATTCTGACTTACATCTCGGAATTCCGACTTACATCTCGGAATTCCGACTTATAAGTCGGAATAAGGTCATTCCGACTTACAAGTCGGAATTCCGACTTATAAGTCGGAATTCGACAGTTAGTACCTAATAGGTTAGGTTAAATTATTCTAGACGCACCAATCCGCGTTTGAAAAAATTTGGCGGACAAAACTACAACCTGCATCCCTTTAAGGAAAAAAATTGATAACTCCATTGTTTCTGCTCAGAATTTCGCCGTTTTCACAAGAACGTTCAAAAGAGTCTCAGAAGTGAAAAAAATGCCAGGCAAAAAACTACCCCTTCCCAGCCCCGAAGTTGTTTTTGCTCGAGTCCTGGCCATTTTCAGCAAGGACGTTCAAAATTATCCCAGATGCGTCAATTCGCGGATGAAAAAATTTGCCGGACAAAACTACCCCCTACACCCCTCTAGGGAAACATTTGATAATTGTATTTTTTCTGGCCAGATTGTCGCCTTTTCACCAGGTGATTCTAAAGTCTCAGAATTCAAAAACAAATTTTTGGGGGATGCAGGGGTAGTTTTTATCCGGCAAATTTTTTCAACCACTGATTGGTGCGTCTGGAATAATTTTGAACGTTCTTGCTGTAACTGGCGAACATGGCGAACAACTTGGGGGGTGGGAAGGGGTAGTTTTTTCCGGCAATATATTTTTACTTCTGAGACTTTTTTTAACTTCCTTGTGAAAACGGCGAAAATCGGACCAGAAACAATAGAGTTATCATTTTTTTCCTAAAGGGATCCAGGGGTAGTTTTGTCCGGCAAATTTTTTCAACCGCGGATTGGCGCATCTGTAATAATTTTGAACGTCCTTGCTGAAAATGGCGAAGATCCGACTAAAAACAACTTCGGCGGTGGGGAAGGGTAGTTTTTTACTTATGAGACTTTTTCAACGTCCTTGTGAAAACGGCGAAAATCGGACCAGAAAAAATGTAGTTATCATTTTTTTTTCCTAAAGGGATGCAGGGGGTAGTTTTGTCCGGCAAATTTTTTCAACCGCGGATTGATGAGTGCGTCTGGAATAATTTTAAAGGTCCCTGCTAAAAATGGCGAATGCATTTTGAATTTCTGAAATATTGTTTCGAAACAGTGATGCATACGCACGGCACATTGTACAGGGTGTTTCAAAACTATGCGGCACCCTTTTAAGGGTCTACTTTACTCATTAAAATAAGACGAAAAGTTCATATTAACATGGGTCCAAAAACTCTTCGTTACGAAGATACAGGGTGATTAAACTTCCAAAAAATATCGATTTTTCTTTATATAACCAAATTTGGTACACAATAAAACCATCATAGGGTGACATAAGAAATGATAATATCATGTCTCTAAAGTACCCAGTGGCTGAGCTAAGGGTAATCGGTACCATAAATTAAACAAAACAAATACTATGGCCCTGTACAATACAACAATTTATTATGTTGTTGAATAAACAATACAGTTTGGAATTTAATTTTTTTCATATCTCTCTCCCTTTTGCGGAAAATTTGAGTTTTCGGTCTTTTTGGACGCTTTTTCGGATTGAAGTATTATAGTCAAATTTTGTTAAGAGTCCTTACTGGGACTGTCAATTGGTAATTTCGACATCCTAAGTTGGCATCAATGGAGCAAAAAAATGCAACCGGGTCATAAGTTCAGGTCAGTAGCGAGCCCATTTGCACAATGAATATAACTACTAATAACACGCGCGAAAAGAAACAAAACAAGAACAACACAGATAACGGTAAAACTCACGAAACGTACAAAATCCGTGAATATTATCACTGCCCAAAGTGTGAATCACTTTGAACGATCCGGAAAACCTTCATTGTCACTTTCACAACGAAACAAAATTTGCCTGAGTCCGGCCCGCACCATACCTAGACGCTGCCGCAAGCAGATGAATATACCAAAATACCAAAATGACGTTTGAAATTACTATTGAAATGAGTTGTAGTCATAGTTATTTTTATTTGTAGAGGTATAATCGTGATTGCAATAGGGTTTTTATTTTATTACTTATGCTCCTTTTTCGTATCACTTGGGTAATCAGATCATAAATCAATGAGTGAAACACATATTATACCCGTGGTTAACAGAAAATTCCTATGGATTTTGTGGAGAATGTCATCTGACAAAATTGGGACTTCTTACAGTAATCGGGGTATATTATGTAACAATGATTATTTTAACTAAACGAAATGATTTTCAAATGGAATGGCAGTAGGAGTATGTAATTTTTGTTACTAATAAGGCGCTAAGGCATAAAAATAATAGCATTAAAGCTTGTTAATTGTTATTTTTTTGAATGTTTAATCACCCTGCATCTTCGTAACGAATAGTTTTTAAACCCATGTTAATATGAACTTTCCGTCTTATTTTAACGAGTAAAGTACGCCCCTGAAAGGGTGCCGCATGGTTTTGAATTGAATTTAGAATTCCATAAACGCGTGGCTATACATACGTTTTGTTTTATAAGGCATACTTAAGACAGGGTGCGGGCCCGGCCGACCCTGCCGCCCTTGTAGAGCCGCCACTGTATTCTACCACCACAAAATATGCAGATACTACAGTATTCTGCTCCGGAAAAAGAAAAAGGTACCTAGATCCAATAATGATATAATATTTTTATCGATGGTTCTCTCCTTAGCAGTATTACCAAAGTCTAGAGAATACTATAAGTCGGGGCACTCGGCCTTGTATAAACAAACGTTTCCCCCTTGCCCTCTCCCGCTCCCTCGGCCCGCCGTCATCGGAGTACGGCGATCGATATCTTATTTAATAAGAAAAAATAAGCTTACACAGTATAGCCGAGAGCGGTTCGAGGCTGATTTACGACCAGCCGCAAAAAAATGTTGTTTTTTCCGAGAGAAAAAAGAAGTGAGCCGACTTATAGTATTCTCTAGACTTTGGTATTACCACTGTCAGTACGTTCGTACTAGAATCTAGAACTATTTTTTAAAATTTAATACGCTTGTACGCCGCTCTAAAATCTAGCACTTTTTTTTCTATCCTTCCTTGAGCCAAGATGGCCCTGGATTACAAAAAAAGAAAAGAAAATAGATCTCTGTTTCCATTAGTTCTGTGTTCTAAGTTAGAAAGTTTGTTCGCATTTCGTTCCCAAATATCAAAATACACACCCTCTGTCTAGCGAAATGAACCCTAGGGCACGTTCACTGCTGTAAATAATATGTGTTGACGGACGAGGTCTAGTTTTTTATTGTGGACAACCTGATTTTTCGTTAAAATATAAAATAGTAGTTTTTATGGGCCTGTAAACAATAATTTTACCCTCCGACTTTAGGCTACGGGTAGTAGCAAAGATTAGGTGGTAGGTAATTGCTATCTTGTTATGTCACCCTATATTTTTATTTTTGACTTCAGAAACCAAAGTTCAATATAAAAGTTGTAAAGGGCGGTCCACTGCACTGGTTGTTATTTTTGAGCTAAAATTAAAATTTAAAGGAGAATTTTATGGCGAATCCGAATATTATTTCAGGTTTTTTGTTATGGAGTTATCAAATGTTTCCCTAAAGGGGTGTAGGGGGTAGTTTTGTCCGGCAAATTTTTTCAACCGCGGATTGATGCATCTGGGATAATTTTGAACGTCCTTGCTGAAAATGGCCAGGACTCGACCAAAAACAACTTCGGGGCTGGGAAGGGGTAGTTTTTTGCCTGGCAATTTTTTCACTTCTGAGACTCTTTTGAACGTTCTAAGAAAACGGCGAAATTCGGAGCAGAAACAATGGAGTTATCAATTTTTTTCCTTAAAGGGATGCAGGTTGTAGTTTTGTCCGCCAAATTTTTTCAAACGCGGATTGGTGCGTCTAGAATAATTTAACCTAACCTATTAGGTACTAACTGTCGAATTCCGACTTATAAGTCGGAATTCCGAGTTGTAAGTCGGAATGACCTTATTCCGACTTATAAGTCGGAATTCCGAGATGTAAGTCGGAATTCCGAGATGTAAGTCGGAATTCCGACTTATAAGTCGGAATTTAGTTCGGGAAAAAAATATTTACAAGGTGGCCCTTCTACGCTTTCGTACTTTTAAGTTGCCCAACGCTATTCTATATTCTAAATTTATATTAATTTTTGTGGTAGTTACTTCGTGGCTTTATTTACCGCATTTATTTTTTCTTCAGGGGTGCACTGGAATAAGTTTTCTTTGTCTAAATCTGAATTTTATTGCATTTTTATGTCTCAAAACCATCCCAAAACAATGTTATATCTTGACGGTTTTCGTAGTTATGATTTGTTACGGATCAAACCTCAGACAAATAATAAACATAGTCTAACCTAAAAGCTGCATTGTAATCAGCCGACATAAAAAATGCCTACTCAAAACAAAAACAATAAATTATCACACCTAATATGATTAGGTTACGTTTCCTATAATTAAACACATTAGTCTTTCCATCGTTCTTAAAACGGCACTAATTCACTAATTACTAACTTTTGTTACTAATAAGCCCAAAATCTTCTAAAAAACAAGAATAACGCAAAAGTAAATACTCGGAAAACATCAACACAAACCGGCGAAATCTCAACGAACTCTGGATCAGCTGTTGAGGCATAATAAAGCAAATGCGCATCGATCACAAAGAGCTCGTACAACGTTGCCACGTTAGCCAGAATAAGCAATTTATTAAGGATATTATTTATAGACTAAGTAGGGTAAATTCACAAAATCAGTAAAATTTATTGTTAAATGATAACTGTCAAAATTTTTACTATATGTAGATTGTAGCTAATGGGCCTGTTTCACACTTTTTTATTTTTAATTATGAATCTTAATAGTAAATAAAACACGAAAATATTTGTTTCCGATTTTTTTTCGGCCGTGAAATGCCCAAACAATTGTAATTCAAAAAACGCCGATTGGCTGCTGTTTTGCGACGTTGACACGATTTACGACAATATCGATTTGTTTCGTCTATTTGAGATTTGTGAAGACTGAAGAATAAAAAATTTACCTAAATTATGATATTTTGTGTCAAAAGCCAAGTAGAAATAATACACATGACCTCAATAGCAGGAGGCAGCGCGGCGGGGCACGAGTAACCGCAATATCAATCAATTTAATAATATACCAAAATCGCAATGTTTTTCCCTTTTTTGAGTTAAAAGTTACTTGCAGAATGATCACCAACTTGTAAGTTGTCCCAACCTAAACAAATCTGGCTTATAACAACATTTTGCCAGTCAACTATACATAATCTTGAGAATCAAAATTTAATTTATAATAATTCGAAATATTTTGACATCGTTGGATTTTGCCGTTGATCTTCTCATTTTATAATTATTTTTAAAGCTAACTCTCGAATGTGTTTTTTATCATCCCCTAACATGGCTATCAAAAGTTTTGCGGATGACCAAAATATTACTTTCTCTTAATTGCGGGATCTATCACTTTTTTCAGTTCTTCAGGGAGGTAACAATATTTACTGATAATGCTAAATAAGTGCCTAATGCCTAGCACCGTCCTTATTTTAAGACCAATTGCATTTAATTTCAAACCAGCATACGGTACACACTTTAACTTTTATCTTTTGCAGGTTTTCAGAAAAACATTTAGTTTTATTAGTTCGGTTTACATCAGAGAATGACAGAATAATATGACCAGACGAGAGATTGTTACACACGACACACGATCCACAAAACAACTACCTGCGTCTCTACGGTCGAGTTCGGACAACCGTTTATACAACTTTTTATTTCTTTAGAGGATCGATTTCGATTCAATGTGTACGTCTGAGATTAGAATGGAGATCGAATTTTTGGGGCTTCGATTATTAGTATAACCGGCAACGTCGCAAACCAAATTTCTTTGCTCCAAATTAAGGCGCGCAGTTTAAAATTTTTATATTAATTATATTAATTATAAAATTAGGTATCGATGAGAAAGATGATGAGGGGGATTTTTGATTGTGATTAATTTCATTCTAGTAGTAAGAAATATCGAAATTCGATTGAGTGAACAAGGCCCATTGTTCCAAGTTGATGTTTTTTAACGTTGGTTATAGATTTATTTCGTAAGTACAAGATAAATTTATGAAGAAGTTTGCCAATGGTGCAATCATTGCATTGTTTTGTTTTAGATTTCTATTACTAACTTAGACAAAAATGATGTTACTAAACTTTTTTTTATCTTGGTAGGGTCTGCATTGTATTGAATTATTAGTCCATGTTTATTATCTTTCTGAAAATCAAAGATTCACCCATCTATTACATCCTAATTATGATCAATAACTGAAAAAGCGTTAAGCATCGAAAAGAAAAACACTAAAATAAATACATTTTGTTAAATCCAAAACCATTGGTAAAATATGTCAGACTACAGTCAACAGTCAACAATGTCTCTGGACATCTTGTTCATAGGCGCCGACTTATGTCAATGTCCAGCGGGGCTCACCACATTTTGAATTTATCGTATCTACAGGGCGGCCCATTTGAAATGGAAGCCACCCGGTAAAATTTTTATTTTTCAACCGATTTTAGCAGTTTTTTTCCTAAAGATAGGTCACAAAAAATTCTTACTTTGGTGCAAAATATCAGGTCTTACTCTAAATTTTCAAGGCCTACTACGATTTTTTTTCTAGTAAAAAATGACGAAAACCATTTGGCGATTTTTTTATTTAAAATCTTAGACCTCAGTGTTAATCAGGACACCCTAAAGCACCCACACACCAAATTTAAACAAAAAAGACATAGGGAGTTCGTTTCTGCGGGCTGTCAAAGTTGCGCAAAATCCCCTTAAAACCACAGAAAATATACGCTACGCGGACAGAAGTGCCAGTAGCATCGGGCTCGTAAAATATGTATAGCACACCGAAACTTGGTTTTGCCTTGGCCTAACAGATAGCGCTCGGATGCAGAATCGTTCGATTTTTAAAACCGTAAAATGCTCTCCGCTAAAAGTCACCGCTAGAGGCGCCAGCAGTCAGCTGAAGAGCCTAACCGTGTTGCCGGTGGTTTAGGAATAAAGGTTTCATAAACGCTGTGTCTGCTGGCGACCGCTTTCGGTCATCAAAATCTATTTCCCGGCAGATGGTCGGAGGCCTTGAACTATACGAAATAATAGTGGGATTTATTATTTGCTTCGTCTTTGCAGAAGTCGTATGACGTATACTAAGTTATACAGAGTGCTTCAGAGCTAATCATTATCTAATTAAAATATACGAAGATGTTACAAATAATATATTTTATTCCTGCCTATTTTATTTACTAATTACCTATACACTTAGTATACGGTAAATATTTGTTCTACAATGTAGAAAATATGTACAGGATGTCAATGATGCCAAATTTATCGGTTTTAATATTTAATTTTGGGACTAACTGAATACGTGTTGAAATTGAAATATTCATTTGATATCATGATCCCCGCAAGGACGTTCCTAATCATTCCAAATGCACGAATTCGTGGTTGAAGAAAATTGTTGGGCGAAAACTACCTCCACTACCCCCTAAAAAATGACAACTTTCATGATACGATTTTTAGCTAATGATTCCAGATGTTCAAATTCGTGCTTTAAAAAAATTGTTGGGCAAAACTATCCCCAGCACCGCCCTTTTAGGAAAAAAAATGATCACTTTATTGTCGGATCCTCGCCGATGTTAGAAAGGACGTTCGTAGTGATTCCAGATGCACTAAAATCGTGGTTGAAAAAAATTTCTTGTGCGAAAACTACCCTCCAGCACCCCTTTAAGAACAAAAATGATAACTTCATTGTCGGATTCTCGCCAATTTTAGCAAGGAACGTTCCTAATGATTCCAGATGCGCGAATTCGTGGTTGAAAAAATTTGTTGTGCGAAAACTACCCCCACTACCCCTTAAAGAAAAAAGATAACTTTCATGGTACGATTCCCACCGTTTTTAGCAAGGACGTTCCTAATGATGCCAGATAATGCACAAATCTGTACCTACTTTAAAAAAGTTGTTGGTCGGAAACTACCCCCAGCACCCCTTTAAAAAAATTATAACTTCATTATCGGATCCTGGCCGATTTTAGCAAGTACGTTTTTAATGACTAGAGTCACGAATTCGCCGTTGAAAAAATTTCTTGTGCGAAAACTAAGTATACCCTCAGGACCCCTTTAAAAACAAAAATGATAACTTTATTATTGTCGGATCTTGGCCGATTTTAGCAAGTACGTTCTAAATGATTCTAGATTCACGAATTCGCGGTTGAATCTAGATGCGCGAATTCGTGGTTGAAAAAATTTGTTGGGCAAAAACTACCCCCCACTACCCCTTAAGGAAAAAAGGAAAATTTCATGGTACGATTCCCACCGTTTTTAGCAAGGACGTTCCTAATGATTCCCGATGCACAAATTTGTACTTTAAAAAAATTGTTGGGCGAAAACTACCCCAGTACCCTTTTAAAAAAATTATAACTTCATTGTCGGATCCTGGCCGATTTTAGCAACTACGTCCTTATATAATGACTCTAGATTCACGAATTCGCGGTAGAAAAAAAATCTTGTGCGAAAACTACCCCCAGCGGCCCCAGCACGCCTTTAAGAACAAAAATTTGTTGGGCGAATAATACCCCCAGCATACCCTTCAAAAAACGACAATAATCAAATTAAAAAAAAACAATTCGGGGTGGAAAGGGGTAGTTTTTGCCCCGCAAATGTTTTCAACACGGATTCGTGAAATAAGGAATATAGTGATTGCATTTTCAAAAAACGACAATAATCAAATTAAAAACAAACTTCCGGTCCGGGGGTGGGAAGGGGTAGTTTTTGCCCCGTAAAGGTTTTCAACCACGGATTCGTGAAATAAGGGATATAGTGATTGCATTTTCAAAAAACGACAAGAATCAATTTTAAAACAAACTTTCTGGGGTGGGAAGGGGTAGTTTTTGCCCCGTAAATGTTTTACACCAAGTATTCGTGAAATAAAGGATACAGTGAATATTAGTGAATGTCTTTTCAAAAAACGACAATAATCAAATTAAAAATAAACTTTCGGGGGTGGGAAGGGGTAGTTTTTGCCCCGTAAATGTTTCCAACCACGGATTCGTGAAATAAGGGATATAGTGAATGCCTTTTCAAAAACGACAATAATCAAATTAAAAATACGCTTTCGGGGGTGGGAAGGGGTAGTTTTTGCCCCGTAAATGTTTTCAACCACCGATTCGTGAAATAAGGTAGGTATATAGTAATGCGTTTTCAAAAAATGACTAAATAATCGTCTCAAAAACAATATCTCTGGTGGAGGGGGTAGTTTTTTTCCTGACAAATTTTTTCAACCACTAATTTGTGCATCTGGAATCATTTGGAACGTCCTTGCTAAAACGGTGAACATCGAACTAAGAACAATGGAATTATCAATTTTTCAGGGGGTGCATGGGGTAGCTTTTGTACGATGATTTTTTTTCTACCACGGATTCGTGAAATAAGAGTTATAGTGGCTAGGCTTTCAAAAAACTATCATAGTCGGACCAAAAGCAATCTATCCGAGGGTTGGAAGTTGGAAGGGATAATTTTTGCTTGTAAATTTTTCTACCACGGGTTCATGTTCATGCATCTGGAATCATTTGGAACGTCGTTGCTAAAAACGGCGCAGATAATCTTGGATCTTGGTCCGATTATCTGCGCGTTTTTGAGTCAAAGATATTATACAGGGTAAGTACGTGGACATCTTGCGGGAGCAGGTAGGGGATGTCAAAATATTACGATTAAGCTTAATATCTACGGGTCAAATCTCAGTAGTTACTGAGGTACAGGGCGTTGTAGTTATTTTTTTTAAATTGAATTATGGCAATATCTCCCAAAGAACTGAAATTTAGCACTGCTGTGTTTTTGGAGATGGAGAATAAGCTGATAATTTCTACGTATGTCACAGAGGGCGCCACTTGGTCTGTTTTTGGATCGTGCTTTTCCTCGTAACTTTTTTGAGGTTAACTTTTTTATCCTGCAGGTCCATCATTTTAGTGCATCTTTTCATTCTGCAGCAAAGAGGTACTCTTGTTTCGTAACGATCAAATCAACCGTTTGCGTTTAAATTACCAAAACGTGACCCAAAACACCTGTTGACTTCAATATTCGAAAAATAAAGTATTCACGTACTGCTTTCAAATATTGCACAACGACTGTACTACTTAAAGCGAGAAAAAAACCCATATGAACAATGTAACAAAAAATGTTCACTTTCAATGGAACGGATTGAAACTACAAAATTTGGACACCCTATTTCAAGAAAACAAATGTGTTTCAACCAATGTTCATTTGGCATTTTTTTCTTCATTTTCAATGTGGATAGTTTATTTAAAACCTTTTGCATAATCTTGAAATACATATAATAAATATAAATTCTTCTAACACGAAAAACTAAAACAGCTGTATTCTCTATAATACAAAAATAACACAAAAATGACAAATGAGACTATCTATTATTTGAATTTAATAAATTAATGCCTCTTTACCATGTTGTATTAACTCGCTTTCTTGTCCTCTGCAATCGATTTTAAACTAGATGAGCTAGAGACTTGCAACTTTGAACATAGCTCGGGCTTGAAAAACAATGCAATATATATTAACTTGCTATTGATTTTCAACTAAAAATTAGGAACCTGCTAAGTGATACAAAAACAAAATTAGATTTATTTTCTCCCCCTATTTCGTTAGAAATACACATAACAACAATATGAAATAATTATGCTTTGCTATTTTCCCATCCTTTTTGTTCGATGCATAATTCTAGAGTGGGCCGCTCACCCATAATAATATTTTTTCTCTGGACTTCGGCTCTTCTGTTCTGGCTAATGGCGATTCCAATAGCGAAACAACGATATCCAATATTAGTATTACTAGAACTAGCTGTAGCCTCAAAACAACTAATTTTTCATTAGTTAGTGCCGTAATCACGAAATCACCCCGAAAAAATCAGCCGCGAACGGCGCGAACGGCGAAATACAGTGCAAATAATCAAATACCTAATAACACAGGCCAGTATGAGGCGGGCCTAAAAGCCTGCAATACACCGCTAATATAGACCCTGCCTCGCGCCGCTGCACAGACGACACGCGCCGTTTCTATGGTGCATGGTGCTCCTATGTAAACGTGGTCGGCCCATTAGATTCGGGCCTATTCAATGATTTTTAAATTGCGCGGTGTTTTCGTTATGAAATAACTTTTGCACGGACATTATTGAATGAATTATTCTTAATATTTAGAAGATATTTTTATTCCTTGACGGCTATTTTTCAATAAAATTATGCGATTATTAGTATTCCCAAGATTATTGGGTAGGCCCGGCCTACCCTGACAAGCCGCCACTGCAAGAATAATGTAGTTATTATTTTGTTCCTTGAGGGGTGCAGGGGTGGTTTTTGCGCAGTAATTTTTTTCAGCCACGGATTCGTAAAATACTTATTGAATGCCCTTTCCAAAAACGCCGAAAAAAATAAATCTCTCGAGGGAAGAATTCTATAGTTACTGCTGACAGCGTCACTGTTAACCTTGAATTCTAAATGGGCAAGCTCATTTTATTAAAGATCTTCTCTTTATTTGTATAGTTCGGTAAAACCACCGACTGTTTGCACAATCCGGCAACGCCGCTTACAATAATTTAAATTGTTTTATATTTGTTGGTTAGCATTTTGTAAAGGAATAAATTACTTTTGTGTTTATTAATATCTTTTCAATGATTCCAGAGCACTCTTGATGCATAAAATTTCAGCATTTTGATATGGCCCAGAGAAAAATACCCTGTATATTTTTGTATTGAATCTTTGCACACCAATACTTTGAGTAGCCCTGTTGATCATTCAACTGTTTTGAGGGGATTCCACGACACACTTGACTCGCCAGAAGATGCCTTTAAAATTCCTATTTTGCTCATATTTGGATTATTTGGAACCCTGTAAAAGAGAACTCCCTGTATATTTCTTGTTCAAATGTGGTATGAAATTTTGCACCAAACAAACAAAGTAGGGTTTTTTGCGACCTATGTTCAGAAAAAAACCTCTAAAATCGGATGAAAAATAAAAACATCGAAGGTGCTTCTATTTCAAATCTGCTACCCTGTAGGTATAATATGCGAGTAGGTAGGTATTTGCTAAATAAAGATATTAAAATCTAAAAAAAGGATTTTATTAAAAAGTTTCCCACGGCTTGTCAAAAATAAAAAATATATATATTGTATATTTCTTCTAAAAAATTTACAAACATAATAATCACCAGTCTATCACAGCATGTATACGTATACCAGTTTTACAAAATTACAAAATTAAAGTTTGTACGGACTACGATGATAGAAATAAGATATGAAAATGCACACGAAGTAATGAGTCAATTCTGCATAGATCTGTGGCTTGTGGCTCACAAAAAGTCTAAAATTCAGTAGTTAAAAACCTGAATGGTCGGGTCTCCCCTTAGTAGATAGGCTATGTCGGTTCTGGCGCAATTTCCCCATGTATTTCTTATGGGGGCTAAAACGTGGTCAAAACGTTTCTCCGGCCCGACTTTCTCCGACGCGACCGAAGGTGCCCGAGCTCGCCGACCGTTGACCTTCGCTCTCAACCCCGGGGTGCCCGTCATTATCCCTCAGACCGTTGACCCAGCCGCGACATGTCACGACTCGCAACTAATAAAAACCCTAAATCATAATTAAGCCATGACGTCCCCCTGTCGACCTTTAGCCGCGGCCATGCATGGATTTTTGCTACCACCTCTGCCTGCGTATTTTTGCGTCCGCGACGCCGAGACATGTCGAGACTCGCAACTAATAAAAACCTAACACCTATAGAAAAATACCAGCTTGCAATATGTACGTGATGTAATTCCTCGGAAAAAAGTACTTTCTCTTTGTCGGAATAAGCGCCTATGAAACGAGCACGCTGATCTCATCGGTACTGGCGATAAAAAATTTGTAGGAAAAGTGTAATAAAGAATAGATATGAGATACATATGAGTGTATACATTTTCTTGACTACATTACCTAAGGATGTATCAAAAATCTATCTTCCTATATTTAGAGACTGCTTCTCAAAGGAAAGTGGATATTAAATTTGGGGCATAAATTAACCATTTTTAGTTGAGTTTATAACCATCTAGGTAAGTAAATTTCTTTAATTCCGAGAAAGCCAGGCCTTGTTTTAAATTACTTGACTAAAATATAATAGGTGCAAAGTTCACCAGTTTTTAAAAATACTCTGACGTCATTATCAACAAGACTAGTACCACCAAAATCCGATCTTGTGCAACGCGTTTCCTGTTTAAAATTTCACCCAGAAAAAAAAAGGTACTAATTCTCACTTATGCCATGTTCACCGTATGATTTTTATACTATTCCGACTTCGAAAACCCAAAGGTATAAGTGTAGCGTGTGGAAAAAGGTGGAATTAAGGGTTTAAAACCCTTAAACGGTCTATATATGGAATAAAATGAGGGCATGCAACATGTTCTTCAATAATGAAAATTACAACAATGTTCATTTTTGACTGTCCATTATCCTACCAAGAAAAAGCTTATAGCGTCTAAGCGACTATAAAAACGACTCTAAAAACGTCGAAACGACTCTAAAAAACGACTAGACGACTCGTAAAAACGACTAGACGATTCGAAAAAACGACTAGACGATTCGGAAAAACGACTAAACGACTCTGAAAACGACTAAACGATTCTGGAAAACGACTAGACGATTCGGAAAAAACGACTAAACGACTCTGAAAACGACTAAACGATTCTGGAAAACGACTAGACGATTCTGAAAAACGACTAGACGACTTGAAAAAGCGACATACCATTGAATACCATCGAGTACCATGGAATACCATCGAATACCATGAAATATCATCAAAGACCATGGAATACTATAAATAGTCTTGGATATCCCTGTGAAAAATTTGCCTCGGGGAGAGCATAAAAGGAAATTATCCGTGATCGATGCTCTGTGATCGAAAGATCGTCTTTGATAATACAATCACTCACAGTTAAAGACATGTTTTTGTCACTTGAGATTGAACCTAGGAGTTATGGTATCCAACACACCAATGACGGATTAGTCATGGGACAAATACCAGTAACTGTTGAAGATAACGTATTATGTATTGGAGATCAAAATTACCCTTACACCAGGTCTGTCTCAACTGCTTTTGAAGAACAAACCACAAGGTATTAATGAGAGTGACCTAAAAATATACAAACAATTGTTGATTACTAATTTTCGATAGGTTCAACAAATCAGGTTTTAAAAGTGTGTTTAGATGCCTATGGTTTCATCTGGTATATGTTCCATATAGGATTCGAACCTTAGCCCACATTGCAAAGCCAAACACTTGGCATTTAAGTAAAATTCTAGGAAATGCTTGGCAGTGTGGTAATAATCTCGACGCGCTGTTGTAGCAGGGCTCCGCTGGCTCCCGCAGGCCTCGCCGGTCTCTGTAGACTCAGCAGGTCCCTTTAATGATGTGTACCGCAGGCTCCGATTAAATTAAAAAAATTACTATTAACACTAAAATACCTGGACAATAACCATCATTCCAACGCCAAAACACCCAACAGTAGTATTTCTGCGAATGCATCGCAGCCGGGCGCAAGGTGGATGACTCACATCCGCTAGCCGGAACTTGTTAGGACAGGTTGACGACCTAAAAACAATTCTCTCTACTTAGATAAAAATAGAATGTCCAATAAGATTTTTTTCACACACTTTTATAACGTAACCATATAAGTATATATTAGAATATTATAAAATATTTAAGCCCCATATAGTTCGAATTTGAATGGGATATTATGTTACATGGGTAATATATCTCAACACTTCGTACACAAACAAAACTCGCTCGTTCTTTACAGTTTTATTACTGTGAATTCGGTACCTACTAAAGCGGCAGACTTGGGATGCCACAGTAGCAAATACAATATGAAGCGCAGCTCTGATGTATACTAAAAATGTTATTATCAAACTTGAGACGCACACATATTTAAAAATATAAATACAAAATTTAGGTAAAGGTAATAAACATTTGATACTATTTGATACTATCGACAGGAGTCTACGCAAAATAATTGTATCCGTATTCAGCAAATAAAAAAGTTATGGGTACCCGTCACCGATGAAAAAGTATACAAAACTGATAAAATGTTCGTGGCATCTTGTATATTAAAATATTTAATCGCGTATCTAAGTTGTTATTTTATTCATTGCCTATCCCACAAATTTGGATTTTAGCTCTTGTAATCGCTCGATCACGATTGAAACTACACTCATAAAATGTTTAAAAAATGCCCACCCCACGTGATCGCTCGACAAAAACAAAACGTGCAAAGTGGCTACTGCTCGAGGTTTGACCTTTGTCCTTAGGGACACGTGTGACCCAGTTGATGTAGAATCTAAAAAAACCCTGTAAATCATACTTCCATAGCATAGAATCTAAAATCCCCCGGTACAGTACGGATGAAAATTTCAAACCAGGCATAATCAACATGTACGTTCAAAGTAAAAAAAACTTGTCGGTCAACTGTTTAACCCCGAAATTTTGTTGATTTCTAGGAATAAAAAGAAATACTGCAATTGTAAGTCCAAAGCTATTTACGCTATCAAATTCGTTTAAAATGCGAATGATAATTTGCCGCATTAAAACCAGGCGTGAAAAATTCAACATACGTCCCTAAGAAGTTCAACCAATTTTACCCTGGAAAACATTTTTAATGAATAAAATATCGAACATACAACAACCCCCTTCTAAATATAGTATAAATCATGGTTTTTTTTGATAATGTAGAAAGCTAAACTGAAAATTGTTGCTAGAGGTTCTAAAAACCGGGGTGCCAAAAATCAACTATTATTAGAAAATACGCTGATGTCATAATATAGCCGTCGATGTCACCGTTAGCGTGTCCTATGAAAAATGCGAAGGTGTAAAAAATCCATGACGGGGCTTAGATGAATAAATAAAGTTTGATGTATGTGAAAGTATAGACTAAATTTTCGTATAGCCCGCGTGATCGCTCGAGGTGGTGGTATCCTCTGGACTAGAAAATATCATATCGGCTCAATCTCCAAACATTTTCATTTTGAATTATATGTTTTCATTGATCTAGCAAGAAAATTGGACTGGACTCGATATGAGAGACATTAATCTAACTTTCACTAAACTGCACGTACTACTTAGAGGGTTGTAAGCCGTTTTAATAAAAGCACCAGACTTGCTTAAAATTCATGGCTAAACGTTAACATAATGTCATACAAACATGCGGCACGCAAAATATTAAGAATAGATATATGAGCTCAAACATGTTGATCAAAAAAATATATTAATTTCTGGCGATTTAGTTTACCAGTTATCATTTAAAAACAAAACCTGGTCCCAATATTCAGTGAAAATAATAATTGAAAACTTTGAACCTTATAAACCACCACTAAATAGCGAGTCGGAAATAAGTAAAAAAATATATATAAATATATTATTTTGATATTATAGCCGAAACTGAATTTATTGGGGTGAAGATGTAAGGAAATATTTTTAGCTAGGAAAAAGTAATGCAATTATCATAGGTACTGGTTGCAGAACCCGTTGTCAGTTTTGCAAGGATTTTTGATACAAATATAATTGCTAACGTTTAATTTGTTTACCCCATTTACGAAAATGATAACAAAATTGGATCAGACAAGATGTTTTTTCGAAGTATAGTTTTTAAACACAGGGTGCCACCACCGGTTTTACGATATAGGTTTAAAAATGCGACGCAAATACATAAAAAAATACCCTAGAGATAAGAAAACAAAATACAACTCACCAAAAGATTCTTGGTGATGTATAAAAAGAAATCAGGTTACATCTAATACCCCAGACAGTAGAATAAACATCCCCGAGCGATGAGATATAACCAAACATCATTTTTCCAACGTCACAGTCATTTTCACGGGAAAAACAACCAGTAACCGTTCAAATTCCATAGATAGATACTGCCGTAATCCAAAATTTCACTGAACTACGCGTATCTATTATACTGAAGTAGGTACTGATACACTTCCATCTTTCCAAAGAAAAACAAACACGAAACTCAGACTTTTCATATATTACAACGCCTCGATAGAGTCTTTGTGGCCACGACCGAGAATCTACTGAAGCAAGTGCGACGCATAGGACGTGAAAAGTGCCGAGTTGGTTTTATTAAACAATGAAACTTATACCTACGTATATATATAAAATAAATGAGAAATATGCCAGAGATTTGAAACCTAATTGTGTTGCAAGTTTGAGGTCCAAAAAAATATTGGTTTTAATTTTTTAAGGTGAGAAACACATCTAACAGCCAGTTTGGAAATATACAAGGCAAAAAAAGTAGTGATGTGGCTGCCCCATTTTATGTTTTATACAGGTTGGATTATTTTAGAATAGTTGTTCAATAGACCGAGACAACATCATAAACGCTTCCCGTTAGAACAGAATCTGATGAAAAGAAAAATTCCATCTGGGTCAAGCTACTAGATAACCAAAATAAAAAATACTGAACGTTATAAAATTTAAAAAAATCATATTTTCAACGGATTTTTATCCTCTGAAAATGGCGTAAAATTCAGTTTCACTGGGTCAAGCTAGGTGGTAACTATATAACCAAAATAAAAAAAACTGAACGTTATAAAATTTAAAAAATCATATTTTCATGGGATTTTTGTCCTCTGAAAATGACGCAAAATTCAGTTTCAATAAGTTACTAATTGGGGTAATAGGGGGAAAAATCTTAAATAGGAATTCTGAGACAACGAGGCTGAGAGTAAATAACATACAAAAATCTTGTGCGTTGACTTTCAACTGAATTTAATAATTAGGTTTAATAACGACAATTTTCTCGATTATCTAGAATCAAAAATATTGCAAGTGACAATTCACTATTTTCTCGACATTATGTAAAGCCTTATTATTGCGTCGTAAATTAAAAGATCCAAAAATATTGGCATCAATTGTTTAGTAAATGTGATTAAAATATGTCTACTTTATCAACAGTTATTTGTAACAGCTTATTATCTTGGAAGCGTAAACTCTTTGAATTTTTTAGACAAAAAGTTGTAGTTTAATAATGGTCAGTTGGATTCCTTTTTGAATCATGTTTGCGTATTACCTACAAGGATTTACAACCTCCAAACATAGAAATCGCTCATTTTAACCCGATTTAATAAAAATTTCACCAAAAACAATACTTTCAGTCATATAATACACTTCTGATTAATAAAAAAGGCACTATAGTAATAATGAGATTTTCAATGGAATTTTTATAGACTGTTTCCCCATTTTTAGAGTCTGTTTGCGAGCTTTTGGGGGTATTCCTTGATATTTTAGACGGATAAAAATGAATAACATTGGGTTTCCTAACTAAAATACAAAACGCACTGTTGACTTTACTTCCGTGGATAGTAAGCCTATAATACGTATCGAAAACAGAGAAATATTCAGGTCAAGAAAAAAGTAGCCTAATTTACAAGTTTGGGAATCAAAAACTACCTTTTGTCTTTTAATTTTGATGAGAAAATACGTCTAATTCGTAAGTCAAATAAATGGGACATCATGAAAGATATACTAATAATTGAACAAATGCTATCTCAGTTCTATAGGCACAAAGGTACTATGGGTAGTAATAGTTTTGGGATCAAAAGACAAGCTTTTAAATTTGTTAAGAAAATACGTCTAATGAAATTGAAAGTAGTAACTAGATTTTGGTTAACATTTCGTTAACGCGTTGATGAATGTTTGATGCAAGTGAAAAGTAGATCGAATTTTCCAAAAAACGGTGACTGACCAAACAAGTTATTATAAAAAGTTGCTCAGGAGACCGATGTAACCTAGAAAACGCCTTTCCTTCGAATAGAAAGTGACATAAATAGTTACAAAATGGGACTTAGACGGATATTCGATGCAAGTGAAAAGTAGGCAGAATTTTCGAAAATCGGGACGGACCAAAAATTATTAAGTTGATCGGGGGTTGAGATAACCTATGAAACGCCTTTCATTCGAATAGAATCTGACAAAAAAAAATCCAAGAAAATTTTAGACGACTGTTTGCAAGTGAAAAGTAAACAGATTTTTTTCGAAAACCGGCGACTGACAAAAAAAATATACTTATTAGAAAATTTTGCTCGGGAGATCGAGGTAACCTAGAAAACGCCTCTCGTCCGAATATAATCTGAAATAAAATTCCATGATGGGGACTTAGGCGAATGTTTGATGCAAGTGAATAGTATAGACCGAATTCCCGAAAAAAACGCCTTTCGTTTGAATATAATAAAAAAATCGAATAAGGAACGGGACTTATAGACGAATATTTGATGCAAGTGGAAAAGTATAGATAGATTTTTTCGAGTGACTGATAAAAATAGTTAGTCGGAAGGCCCCCAGATAACATTGATATTTTGTTTGAACAAAATCTGTAAAAAAAATGCCAAGACGTGACTTAGACGAATGTTTGCAAGTGAAAAAAAAAACAAAAAAATTATTAGAAAAGTTGACCGGAAGGTTTAACCTAGGAAACGCCTTTCATTCGAATAGAATATGACAAAAAAAAAATCCGAGACGTGACTTAGACGAATGTTTGCAAGTGAAAAAGAAACAAAAAATTATTAGAAAAGTTGATTGGGAGGCCGAGGTAACCTAGGAAACACCTTTCATTCGAATAGAATGTAACAAAAAAAAATTCCAAGACGTGACTTAGACGAATGTTTGCAAGTGAAAAGCATACAGATTTTTTTTTCGAAAAACGGCGGCTGACCAAAAATTATTAGAAAAGTTGTTCGGGGCCGTGGTACCTAGGAAACGCCTTTCATTCAAACAAAATGCGACAAAAAAAATTTAGACATAGATGAATAAGAATGCAAGGACGATTGGAGTGATCTATAACCCTAAACAGAAGGGAGAAAATGCCCCTCAATAAGTCGAAATTTGTGTGTTTTCCATATGATTCAATGAGATTTTTACAAATTATTGGAAACTTAATGACGTGAGAAAAATAAAACGTCCATTGTCTGCTCACATTTTAGGAAATTTATCACAATTTATTCTAATTAATAATACCCTTTGTTTATGGAATCCCTAGTTAGCCAATGTGTCATGAGTAAGTATATGACAGGTCAAATACGTATATAATGTAAAGTAAAAATATAGTTAACAAGGCGTTAACGAGCATTGACAACATGTTAACGAACGAGGTGCTAACAACGCGATAACTTAACTTTGACAACTCGTTAACGAAGCGTTGACGAGTGTGGACCCTCCAAATCTTAGGAGATACATTCGCAACCTTACACCGGATCACGCGTCACAAAGATGCTACCTTAAATTAATGCGTTGACAACTCGTTAATCCCAGGAGATACAATCGCAACTTACACCAGATCAAACTCAACTGTGGAATCCTGTGACGTCACAGAGATGCTACCTTACATTTCTTTTAGGTAGATAACCTAACCTAACATTATTGTCGTGGTGTCCAAGAGGTTAGCGACTGGTGAACCGATTGCCATTGATCAAAACTGACTTAATCCGCCTCTGATACACCTCTCCCAAATCCAAAACTGACTTAATCCGCCTCTGATACACCTCCCACAAATCCAATGGCAATCGGTTCACTATTCGAATGAAAGGTGTTTCCTAGGTTACCTCGGCCTCCCAATCAACTTTTCTAATAATTTTTTGTTTCTTTTTCACTTGCAAACATTCGTCTAAGTCACGTCTCGGATTTTTTTTTGTCATATTCTATTCGAATGAAAGGCGTTTCCTAGATTAAACCTTCCGGTCAACTTTTCTAATATTTTTTTTGTTTTTTTTTTCACTTGCAAACATTCGTCTAAGTCACGTCTTGGCATTTTTTTTTAACAGATTTTGTTCAAACAAAATATCAATGTTATCTGGGGGCCTTCCGACTAACTATTTTTATCAGTCACTCGAAAAAATCTATCTATACTTTTCCACTTGCATCAAATATTCGTCTATAAGTCCCGTTCCTTATTCGATTTTTTTATTATATTCAAACGAATGGCGTTTTTTTCGGGAATTCGGTCTATACTATTCACTTGCATCAAACATTCGCCCAACAAGTCCCCATCATGGAATTTTATTTCAGATTATATTCGGACGAGAGGCGTTTTCTAGGTTACCTCGATCTCCCGAGCAAAATTTTCTAATAAGTATATTTTTTTTGTCAGTCGCTGGTTTTCGAAAAAAATCTGTTTACTTTTCACTTGCAAACAGTCGTCTAAAATTTACTTGGATTTTTTTTTTTGTCAGATTCTATTCGAATGAAAGGCGTTTCATAGGTTATCTCAACCCCCCGATCAACTTAATAATTTTTGGTCCGTCCCGATTTTCGAAAATTCTGCCTACTTTTCACTTGCATGGAATATCCGTCTAAGTCCCATTTTGTAACTATTTATGTCACTTTCTATTCGAAGGAAAGGCGTTTTCTAGGTTACATCGGTCTCCTGAGCAACTTTTATAATAACTTGTTTGGTCAGTCACCGTTTTTTGGAAAATTCGATCTACTTTTCACTTGCATCAAACATTCATCAACGCGTTAACGAAATGTTAACCAAAATCTAGTTACTACTTTCAATTTCATTAGACGTATTTTCTTAACAAATTTAAAAGCTTGTCTTTTGATCCCAAAACTATTACTACCCATAGTACCTTTGTGCCTATAGAACTGAGATAGCATTTGTTCAATTATTAGTATATCTTTCATGATGTCCCATTTATTTGACTTACGAATTAGACGTATTTTCTCATCAAAATTAAAAGACAAAAGGTAGTTTTTGATTCCCAAACTTGTAAATTAGGCTACTTTTTTCTTGACCTGAATATTTCTCTGTTTTCGATACGTATTATAGGCTTACTATCCACGGAAGTAAAGTCAACAGTGCGTTTTGTATTTTAGTTAGGAAACCCAATGTTATTCATTTTTATCCGTCTAAAATATCAAGGAATACCCCCAAAAGCTCGCAAACAGACTCTAAAAATGGGGAAACAGTCTATAAAAATTCCATTGAAAATCTCATTATTACTATAGTGCCTTTTTTATTAATCAGAAGTGTATTATATGACTGAAAGTATTGTTTTTGGTGAAATTTTTATTAAATCGGGTTAAAATGAGCGATTTCTATGTTTGGAGGTTGTAAATCCTTGTAGGTAATACGCAAACATGATTCAAAAAGGAATCCAACTGACCATTATTAAACTACAACTTTTTGTCTAAAAAATTCAAAGAGTTTACGCTTCCAAGATAATAAGCTGTTACAAATAACTGTTGATAAAGTAGACATATTTTAATCACATTTACTAAACAATTGATGCCAATATTTTTGGATCTTTTAATTTACGACGCAATAATAAGGCTTTACATAATGTCGAGAAAATAGTGAATTGTCACTTGCAATATTTTTGATTCTAGATAATCGAGAAAATTGTCGTTATTAAACCTAATTATTAAATTCAGTTGAAAGTCAACGCACAAGATTTTTGTATGTTATTTACTCTCAGCCTCGTTGTCTCAGAATTCCTATTTAAGATTTTTCCCCCTATTACCCCAATTAGTAACTTATTGAAACTGAATTTTGCGTCATTTTCAGAGGACAAAAATCCCATGAAAATATGATTTTTTAAATTTTATAACGTTCAGTTTTTTTTATTTTGGTTATATAGTTACCACCTAGCTTGACCCAGTGAAACTAAATTTTACGCCATTTTCAGAGGATAAAAATCCGTTGAAAATATGATTTTTTTAAATTTTATAACGTTCAGTATTTTTTATTTTGGTTATCTAGTAGCTTGACCCAGATGGAATTTTTCTTTTCATCAGATTCTGTTCTAACGGGAAGCGTTTATGATGTTGTCTCGGTCATCCCTCCCCAAATATTGGGACCAGGTTTTGTTTTTAAATGATAACTGGTAAACTAAATCGCCAGAAATTAATATATTTTTTTGATCAACATGTTTGAGCTCATATATCTATTCTTAATATTTTGCGTGCCGCATGTTTGTATGACATTATGTTAACGTTTAGCCATGAATTTTAAGCAAGTCTGGTGCTTTTATTAAAACGGCTTACAACCCTCTAAGTAGTACGTGCAGTTTAGTGAAAGTTAGATTAATGTCTCTCATATCGAGTCCAGTCCAATTTTCTTGCTAGATGAATGAAAACGTATAATTCAAAATGAAAATGTTTGGAGATTGAGCCGATATGATATTTTCTAGTCCAGAGGATACCACCACCTCGAGCGATCACGCGGGCTATACGAAAATTTAGTCTATACTTTCACATACATCAAACTTTATTTATTCATCTAAGCCCCGTCATGGATTTTTTACACCTTAGCATTTTTCATAGGACACGCTAACGGTGACATCGACGGCTATATTATGACATCAGCGTATTTTCTAATAATAGTTGATTTTTGGCACCCCGGTTTTTAGAACCTCTAGCAACAATTTTCAGTTTAGCTTTCTACATTATCAAAAAAAACCATGATTTATACTATATTTAGAAGGGGGTTGTTGTATGTTCGATATTTTATTCATTAAAAATGTTTTCCAGGGTAAAATTGGTTGAACTTCTTAGGGACGTATGTTGAATTTTTCACGCCTGGTTTTAATGCGGCAAATTATCATTCGCATTTTAAACGAATTTGATAGCGTAAATAGCTTTGGACTTACAATTGCAGTATTTCTTTTTATTCCTAGAAATCAACAAAATTTCGGGGTTAAACAGTTGACCGACAAGTTTTTTTTACTTTGAACGTACATGTTGATTATGCCTGGTTTGAAATTTTCATCCGTACTGTACCGGGGGATTTTAGATTCTATGCTATGGAAGTATGATTTACAGGGTTTTTTTAGATTCTACATCAACTGGGTCACACGTGTCCCTAAGGACAAAGGTCAAACCTCGAGCAGTAGCCACTTTGCACGTTTTGTTTTTGTCGAGCGATCACGTGGGGTGGGCATTTTTTAAACATTTTATGAGTGTAGTTTCAATCGTGATCGAGCGATTACAAGAGCTAAAATCCAAATTTGTGGGATAGGCAATGAATAAAATAACAACTTAGATACGCGATTAAATATTTTAATATACAAGATGCCACGAACATTTTATCAGTTTTGTATACTTTTTCATCGGTGACGGGTACCCATAACTTTTTTATTTGCTGAATACGGATACAATTATTTTGCGTAGACTCCTGTCGATAGTATCAAATAGTATCAAATGTTTATTACCTTTACCTAAATTTTGTATTTATATTTTTAAATATGTGTGCGTCTCAAGTTTGATAATAACATTTTTAGTATACATCAGAGCTGCGCTTCATATTGTATTTGCTACTGTGGCATCCCAAGTCTGCCGCTTTAGTAGGTACCGAATTCACAGTAATAAAACTGTAAAGAACGAGCGAGTTTTGTTTGTGTACGAAGTGTCTAGTCGTCTAGTCGTTTTTTAGAGTCGTTTCGACGTTTTTAGAGTCGTTTTTATAGTCGCTTAGACGCTATAAGCTTTTTCTTGGTAGGATAATGGACAGTCAAAAATGAACATTGTTGTAATTTTCATTATTGAAGAACATGTTGCATGCCCTCATTTTATTCCATATATAGACCGTTTAAGGGTTTTAAACCCTTAATTCCACCTTTTTCCACACGCTACACTTATACCTTTGGGTTTTCGAAGTCGGAATAGTATAAAAATCATACGGTGAACATGGCATAAGTGAGAATTAGTACCTTTTTTTTTCTGGGTGAAATTTTAAACAGGAAACGCGTTGCCCAAGATCGGATTTTGGTGGTACTAGTCTTGTTGATAATGACGTCAGAGTATTTTTAAAAACTGGTGAACTTTGCACCTATTATATTTTAGTCAAGTAATTTAAAACAAGGCCTGGCTTTCTCGGAATTAAAGAAATTTACTTACCTAGATGGTTATAAACTCAACTAAAAATGGTTAATTTATGCCCCAAATTTAATATCCACTTTCCTTTGAGAAGCAGTCTCTAAATATAGGAAGATAGATTTTTGATACATCCTTAGGTAATGTAGTCAAGAAAATGTATACACTCATATGTATCTCATATCTATTCTTTATTACACTTTTCCTACAAATTTTTTATCGCCAGTACCGATGAGATCAGCGTGCTCGTTTCATAGGCGCTTATTCCGACAAAGAGAAAGTACTTTTTTCCGAGGAATTACATCACGTACATATTGCAAGCTGGTATTTTTCTATAGGTGTTAGGTTTTTATTAGTTGCGAGTCTCGACATGTCTCGGCGTCGCGGACGCAAAAATACGCAGGCAGAGGTGGTAGCAAAAATCCATGCATGGCCGCGGCTAAAAGTCGACAGGGGGACGTCATGGCTTAATTATGATTTAGGGTTTTTATTAGTTGCGAGTCGTGACATGTCGCGGCTGGGTCAACGGTCTGAGGGATAATGACGGGCACCCCGGGGTTGAGAGCGAAGGTCAACGGTCGGCGAGCTCGGGCACCTTCGGTCGCGTCGGAGAAAGTCGGGCCGGAGAAATTTGGTCACGTTTTGACCACGTTTTAGCCCCCATAAGAAATACATGGGGAAATTGCGCCAGAACCGACATAGCCTATCTACTCCCCTTCCCCTTGCTTATTAATTTTGTTAATAAGCGATTATCATTTGAAATTTTAAACAATTAGGCTATGCCCCCCCCCCGGAAATTTCTCCAGGGGGGGGGGCGAGCCCCCGAGCTCCCCTGCTTACGGTGCCTATGATCTTATTAGCTGTTATATTATGGTAGTAAAGATGGGGGCAAACCTATGGTATATTTGTCTGTTAAAGGAACTTCATCTGCAAAGTTTTTGGATGAATTGATAGACACTGAAACGGTTGTTCGCATGTTGTTTATTCATGTAGGTATGTGTATACCTATGCGGCTTTTTATTGACTATTGATTATCATTATCAGTTAGCTTTGCCGACAGATTTGATTCAGCATAAAATGCTCGTTGCATCGTTGTACACATGTAATACCCCATTGTATTTATTTTTCATTACTGTGTACCACACATATTTTAAATTATACACATAATATACAGGGTGTCCCAGAATATGGGGGCAATCTCCCGGATTTATACAGACGTTTTTAAAAGTTTTTTTATAGTTATTTTAACGTCCCCTGTATAAATCCCGGAGATTGCCAAACTATTCTGGGACACCCAGTATATCCTCGCATAAACTACTTTCTTTGATACGCTTATGAAATGAAACTTTAAGACGCCAAGCTAAGTTTTTAACGACATGCAAATAAACGTGGTAGGGTCCTTCCAAGGCTCAATAATCCTAAAATATGTTTATTTAACACCACGGGCTTGAACGCCAATTTATTCGAATTGTGTTCTTACAATAATAGACCTGGAATAATATTTGCAGAGTGTGCCAAGCATAGGACAACATATAATATAGAAGTACTGAACATTGATTAATACCAGCGTGAAGGATAACTTTGGAATATACCTACTATAAGAGTTTGGAAGGCAATTTATTTGTTTTCTTGTTTCGAGCCCGCAACATTTTATTCCGTATTTACGTTTCTAAATCTTTGTACTCCCAAATTACAAATGTGGTAGGAATATCTACGTATGTTACCATGCCTACATACTTGCACTCTATGGGCGGCAGTATAATGGACTTAATAAATCTTCTTATCTCCATCTCTTTTTCATTCGAGTCAACATCAGAGTATTCTGAAAGTTGCCTCTTTCTAGCTATCACAGATTCGTTGTCCTCTTCCATATCATTAGCTTGTCTTTTAACAATTAGACCATCTAGCCATTCCTGTATGTCTTCCACGAGCTTCTCTTGTTTAGTTTTTAGATGTTTCATCATAAGAATGTTCATTGTCTCCCAGAAGTGGAAGTTTGACATATCGGGACCCTGCAGGTATGTCTAAAATATTGACAAAAAAAGAACAAGGTATAATTATTATAGACAAGAACCTACAAAAAAAATGCTAGATACCTGAAATTGGCTATCCATATCAGAATACAATCGGAGACTGACTGGCTGGATAATTGCAAATTCATTTGTAGAGCACTTGTTTCCGTCAAAGGACTTGACATGGGTAATTGCAATATAATCATGCTATGCCTGTTAGGGTGTTAGTAACCTATATTAGGTACAAAAAAGGTTTCTCGGAGTGGCGTGTGATTTTCGAAAATTAGGTCATTTGAAAATTCATTATCGATTGTGCCAAGCAAGTGGGCGAATTAAAGTTTCGCATATTTATGAAAGTAGTGAAACACTGTCGACGGATTAAGAGTACCTATCGCCTTTTGGAGATTATTTTCAAAATAGAATTTTGTTCAAATTATTGAGTACCTACCCGTGAAATAATTTACACTATTATTCCGATTACGAGAAAGGTATAATATGCTTGTTTCATCTTATGTTCATTTTTCAATTTGGGAAGCTTATTTATATTTCTTCTATTTATCTTTCCAGTCATGTTTTAAGATAAAATATTACCTTTAGAGTTTCAGTTTAATTATAGAAAGTAAAAAAAGTTAACCTTTAAATGTCTACATATACAGAGAGAATAGCGCACAATCAAGTATTTGCGTGTTTTCCCTAAGTTAAACACGGTTAAACCCGTACTTAGTTCATCCCACACACACTGTGTGTCTTCCATCGTCAGTTTGTGTAGTGATGTCATCCAAAAAGAAACTTTATATAATATGACAGTAGCGGTCGCTTACATAATCAAGAAAATAAATTATAAAGGAAATAAATTGTCGATCCCGGTGAACAAAGTAGTAGAACGCCATGAATATTCCCACATTATTTATCTGTTGGAGGAATTGCATTATAACCGATATTATTTATGTTAAAAATGTTAATATTAAAATAATGAAGGGCGCAATAACTTAACCAACTTTAACTGCACGCGCTAAAAATGAAATTGATTTTGAATTAGCGGACTTGAATATACGCATTCTAAAAATTTGGCCACACACAATACATTTTTACTGCACTACCGCACGCACGCAAGTATTAAGTCTTCCCTCTCTGTGTGAGCCGCCTTTATTAGGCACTATCAGAAATGAGCGTACATTCTTCGGGCCGAGTCTATTGTATTTTCACTGAGTAGTGACACTACCTCCTGTCAATCTCTGTAAACATATTTATATGATCCATCTCTTTTATATTTTTTAGTGGAATCTAAATATTGGTTGTTTGGGTTCGCACTGGTCTCGTTGCTTTCCAACGTCTATCGGATAATTTCTCATTTTGAAATACCTTCTTGTTCTTGAATTACTTCCGAAGTTTTTCATGCGATTGACTGGAGGAGAGATTATACATAATACACAGCTATGGCTATAGAGCTGGTTTCTATTCAAAGCGTTCCCCCCTTTTCCTTCAAAATTTTACTGGGTAAATGTATAGGGAGACTCAAATATTACTGTCCATTAATATCAAAGTCTATTATAAATAATTTAAAGGATATGTTTAATGTGAAGTAATCAGTAACGTCACCTGCAATAATCTGACAATAATTAAATTTCGAATTATTCCCTTTCGCTCCACTAACACTAACAAAGACTATGTGACAAAAAGGAAAAGTTCTATATGATTGATATGAAACCTGGATCTTAAATACAACTTCGTGCAGTCCATATTGGGCGGCAAAAAAATACTTTCAGAATTTTTGAGCCTAGGAATAATGACGTCACAAATTATGTTTTTCCCAGGAACATACCATAATTTATTCATATTTGCAAGGCCTGTATTTTTCTGAATAACATTTGTTGAAAAAAGTTTTCTCTAAATATATGTAGGTAGGTACAAGGC
Source organism: Pseudeuparius sepicola (assembly GCA_963920635.1). Classification (NCBI taxonomy): domain Eukaryota; kingdom Metazoa; phylum Arthropoda; class Insecta; order Coleoptera; family Anthribidae; genus Pseudeuparius; species Pseudeuparius sepicola. Next base: position 91,575,341 of record OY987299.1, read on the forward strand.
AAAAAAATCAAATTAGCCAAGGCTCGATCAAGTGCTTGATGGAAAGCAGTGACGGCAGGGGTATTCTTTTATATTATTTGTAGTTATTTTCAAGCGTGTATAGTTGTTTTTATTTTCCGTTTGGGAGATGGCATTGTTTGCCAAAAATTTTCAGAACATATGTTAAATTTGAGTTTGAATTTGGTTTTCATTTTGAGAAGCAGTTTGGTCATACACATTTTATACTCTGTGTTTCATTACTTGTGATTTCACTATCAATTTGGTATAATTCTTCTACTATAGCATTATTTTGCCGCAGAAAATTATTTCTTGGGCATTTATTTTGCCATGAAGAAAAGCTTCTATGCACATTAGAAGGCACACGCGAGTTTACAGTGGTAGCTCCTTGATTTCTAGGAATTGTATTATTATTATTAGCATTATTTGTAGTCATTTTTGAGGCAACTTGCTTTGGTTCATATGGTCTTTGGGGAATTTGAGCAGTGGGTTTAAAAACATTACACGGTGGTTGTTGGAAATATGGATGGGTTCCTAAATTGGTCGGTACTGTTATTAAATCTGGGGAAACTGTTAGTTCTTTGAAAATTATTAAATCTGGGGAAATTGTTAGTTCTTTGAAAATTAGGCCTTTGGAAATTATTTTGGAAATTAGGTCGTGTAAAATCATTATGACCAAAATTATTTTGTCTTGAAAAATTGTGTTGTGTATTTTTAAACAAATTTTGTGTATAATTAAAATGTTCTTCCTGTATACAATAGTGTATCGGGTTCTTTTAGTCCTATTATGGTTTGCAAAGGACCAGATAAACCAGTCACAATGGTCTTAAAACATAACTGATTATATTGTCGTGGATAAATTTCTTTTGTTACTTGATTCATATAAACATCTAAATGAATCAATTATCTGTATTAATTACTACGCATTACTTGTTATGGTACTAAATTTAAAGTCCGGGAAAGCATATCTTGTTAACAAGCGCCTACCGGCCCTGCCGGACCATAGGCCTTGTTATGGCCTTCGCTTCTGTGTAGTAATACAGGACGCAGTTTTCGAGCCTAAATTTGGCGTACGGCCGCCCGAGCTCAAGGGCAACAAACCTATTGAAGGGCGTCCGAATCGGGAGAGCCGTTCGGCCCCGGAATTTTTTCCCGTGTTTTTCGGGAAAAATGGCTAGCGATTGGATCGGAGAGCCGGTCGAGTTCAATTTTCGCGTGGGGCCGCCGACGGATACGGGCCTCTCGCCTGCTAGAGGGCACCCCGATCGAAAAAGCTGTTCTTAAAAACTTAAAAATTGTGAACTATGATGGGAAATATTTTGCCTCCTTTGGAATCTATGGCACTGGCATGTCACATAAAGCCTGATGGCAGTTGGACACTGACATATAACATAAATAACCTTGTTCCAGCCCACTTATGTGGTCTCCTTGGAGATATACTGTAACGAAGTTACTAATTTCCCGTTTTAATTTTTATTTTAACACCCACTTATTTCCTCGCCGCGCTATTTTTAGCGGCCGGCTATCCACCGTGGTAGTTTTTTATGTCCACACCGATGACTTTTTCTACATAGTAGGCCGACATTCCAGTTTTATTGCATTTAATTAAATCCTGGTTTTGATTGGCTTTCCGCCGCCGAATAATGGATGCTTATGTTACCATAAGGGTTGTGGGATACCGGAAAGGGGTAGAACCGGGTTACTAATTCAAATTGCAGCTAGAGCCGCCGTTCTTTTTGGAAGCCCGGGTATATTGGACATGCCCGAGCCAGAGAGACCACCGTCCGAGCCCTATGGGGAATGCAACTACCCCTAACGGCCACTCTAGCCCCCGGCAGCCGTTTTGGCTACCGGAAGAGTGGGGACGATCACCCGATTCATCGCCGCAGCCCCGGCCAATGGGCGGCCAGCACACTCGCCGATGGTAGCGCCGCCACACGATATAAATAGGCTGCTACCAATCTTGATTCGTGGACCACTCTGGGCCGGCCGTCTTAATTTCCTTTTGTTTTGTAAATATTCTTAAGAAATCCTATGTAAACAAATAATAAACCGTGTAAAACTTTTAAATATTTTACTTACACCCTACCCTCGATACACCATTGAACTTTGGAAATTATTTTCTCTGACTGAAAGTTATCTGAGCACAGCGGAGCATACCGCTCTAAAAAACTGGCGCCTGAGCATCCGTTTCACCGGAGGTCCGATTTTTCCTTTCTTAACGAAAAGAGGCTATGAGGAAGTCCACCGGTGGGTCTTAAGAAGGGAAAATCGGACGTGAACGCAAAAAGCGCTATAATACAGAAAACAAGGCTTCACTTCCTATGTGATAGACTGTGACATGCTGGGTCCCCTTATTTTAAAGAGTCCCTGGTTCAACCTGTTGGTATAAATATTTTAGTAAAATTTCAATTTAAAAAAAAAACTGAAATAGGTAGCTGCTCAAATTCTGGAACGTGAACCAAGTACCAGTACCGGAAACTTCACAACAATTCGAAAAAGAGTATACGGGATATGAAGTTTGTCCATCAGTTACCTCGACTGCGTCTCGAGCTGAAAACTTCATGCCTCATGCAACAAATATGCACTTTTTGCACTAGTTACACAAATAACTATGTTTCTAAGTATAATAGAATTGTGTTTTTCGCATAGCATAGGTGTCTCAAATAAAGTCCGGTTACCTATATCCTTAGTTTTTTAAATGAAAAAAACAGCTTAAAACCAGGTTGATGCAGTTTTCTCTGGAGAATCCGAATCTAGCTTCAGAATTTATATACAGGGTGTTCTCGAAAAGTTAAGGACAAAAATACAGGGTGTCTATTTAAGAAGGACCACTCGAGAAAATCTTGACAAATATGCATTTTTCTTTTTTTCGCGATTTGGCGAGGTCACAGGATCATACTGTATACATCGTGGCCGAGGCACAAGCCCCGCCCCCCGATACTTATTCGTAAACATCGATTGATATTTGGTATTGTTTTGGTGTGGAGAATTTTCAAATTTCGTACCGATTTTGGACTTTGGGGGCTCAGAGGCCCATCTGTTATTCCATATGTGACTTTTTCAGGTACGGGCGCGCTGTATTTTTATGTAAAATCTTTTTAGAAAACCCCATGGGACACCAACTATGCCGTAATAGGTAGACACTTGCAATTTTCACAGAGTGTGTATGGCCGCTATAACAACAAATAATAAAAGTAAAATAAAGTTAATACAGGGTGTTCCAGCGGAAACGTAACAGCCTCTATAACGGCCGGTTTTTTTTGGAGAAACGCAAGAATAGGTCAATTTTGTTTGGCAGGGGGACACCTTTTGACATAAAATTGATAGATCTATCTGCAATCCCCTAAGCAGGGGTTGAACCCCTTCAAAAAATTTAAATGGGGAGGGGGTTCATGTTGCACACCTTTGGAAACATCTCTCAATTCTCTATACAACTGCATCAGACTTTTGAAAATCGATCGACTTTAAAATTATACAGCGTGTAAAATGCAAAACATCAATTTTCAATTATTGCCTGGTATTGTTAAACAATATAGAAGATCCGCGTCTCCGTATTATAAACGGATGTCGACAAATTACCCCTGAAATGTTGCACAATGTTCGGCAGCGTTTTGAACAAAATTTTTACTATTGCATGGAAGTGAATGGGCAACATTTTGAGCATTTATTACAACAAAGTTTATCAAATTTTCATCAAAATAATGTTGCTGGACATGCTTTCTATCACTTACGGCCCCCGACCACCACTTTTGGCTTAGTTGTTTAACAATACCAGGCAATAATTGAAAATAAATGTTTTGCATTTTACTCGGTGTATCTTTTTCAAAAGTCGATCGATTTTCGAAAATCTGATGCAGGTATATAGAGAACTGAGAGACGTTTCCAAAGGTGCGCGACATGAACCCCCTTCCCATTTAAATTTTTTGAAGGCGTTCAACCCCTGCTCAGATTGTTGCAGATAGATCTATCAATATTATTCCAAAAGATGTCCCCCTGCCAAACAAAATTGAAGTAGGACAGTGGAAGCGCGTGGGCTCATAACCCAGAGGTCCGGCGTTCGAAACCACGCTGTGGGGCAAACTTCTTTATTTCTTTTTTAATTTTTACTAAGTATTTTTTAACAATATGTAGTGTTAAATATTGTACGGTAGTACGGAACCCTTCGTGTATTAGTTCAACTCGCACTTGGCCGATTTTTAACTTTACTTACTTACTTGTGTATTGTTATAGATAGTTGCAGTATTTGGCATTGCAGGAACATGCCGCAGAGACGAGTTACAGAAATTACCATTAAATTATATTAACGACATGGATTCTATCATAACTGTGAAAATTCCCGATAGCAAGACAAGCAAACCTTGATCATTATTTGTAATAAGAGGTAAATTTAGAAGTTTTAATTTTGTTGAAATGTATCGCAAAAATGGATGCCTTCATCCCCGGTCTCCCAGTCCCACTAGATTTATAAGATATTATAACGGAAAATGCTCCGTTCAACCCAGGGACCCTTTAAAGTAAGGGGACCCAGCATTATACTTTCCAAAGTGAGGCCGTTTCTTTCCCCATTCTAATGGTCTCAATGATGCCAAGTATGCCATTTTATTGGAGAATCTATGAATATAACAGGTACTTTGATTGTTAGTAAAAATTAATAATGATTTCTAAAAATTAGGCATTGGCAATGTTCTGTCAACAAACACAGAATATGGCAAGTGCCAAATGAATCAAATTTATTTTATATTTGAATGAAAACAAATTGAATTGAAACAAATATGCACTTTTTGCACTAGTTACACAAATAACTATGTTTCTAAGTATAATAGAATTGTGTTTTTCGCATAGCATAGGTGTCTCAAATAAAGTCCGGTTACCTATATCCTTAGTTTTTTAAATGAAAAAAACAGCTTAAAACCAGGTTGATGCAGTTTTCTCTGGAGAATCCGAATCTAGCTTCAGAATTTATATACAGGGTGTTCTCGAAAAGTTAAGGACAAAAATACAGGGTGTCTATTTAAGAAGGACCACTGGAGAAAATCTTGACAAATATGCATTTTTCTGAAAACTTTACTTGAAAAAATTGCTTTTTTAATGAGCTAACTTTGCGTAAAAACACATTTGACATCCATGGCCTACTTTCCGAGATATTTTTCAGAATCCCGAAAATCGCCGAAATTTCTTCGGCATCTGTAACTTTTTTGTTTCATAAGAGTTACCGAAAAAAATTCTTAATGAAATTGTGAGCAAAACTGATTGCTTTAAACTTAGTTCATCAGAATTTGGAAAAAACATGCCATGGTTTGTTGTGTGCTCTCTTAACACTTAATGTTTTTTATTTATAGCTGTAAATCATACTAGAAAATTTAAAAAATGTGAAAAATGTGCAAGATACCGATACCTCGCAAGAAATTTCCAAGATTTCCGACGTAGTATGTTGGGAAAAAAATACCTAAAACATGAAGGTTCAGGATTCGAGGCCACGGCTCGCTACAATATGCGGGCACATTTTTCGGTGGGTACTAAGAGAGCGCGCACTAAACCGTGGCATTGTTTTAAATTCTGATAAAGTAGGCTTAAAGCAATTATTTTTGCCCACAAATGACATTGAGGAAAATTTTTCGGTAGATAACTCTTGAAACAAAAAAGTTACAAACCGAAGAAATTTCGGCAGTTTTCGGGTTTTCCAAAAATATGCATGGATCTCAAATGTTACACAAAGTTACCCTATCAAAAAAGCAACCATTTATTTCAAATAAAGTTCTCAGAAAAATAAATGGTAAGATTTATTGGAGGATTTATTGGACGAAAATTGTTATTTGTAAAACAGGCTATAATAGATGGGGTATTGTGTATAGGCGCTTGTAAGCCTGCCGTGGTTTCAGCACGGCCACAACTGGGCAGTCCTCAAGTTGGTGGCGCTCCGAGGTCTGTACTTGTTCTAAACACTGTACATCCTACGATCGCCAAAGCATTGATTATGGGCATCTTTAATTTGTTTCCACGTATCTAACTCATTTCGACAATTCATTAATAATTCTGCTCTGCCAACTCAGGAAGTTTCATTGCCGTCAAAAGGACAAATAGTATGAATATACATTTTCGACATCGTAAGGTTCTTTTCTTTAGTTACATCCAAGGTTTCAGAAAATAGGTAACTTAGCAAGATCACTAATAGATCCCACGAGAAATGCAAAAATCTTCCAAAAACCCCAAAAATTTTAGTCATTTTGCGAATTTACCGATCCTACTTGGTCTATGAATAATATCGTTAATAAATTGCAAGGGCTCTTTGTGATCGTTGCGCATTTGCTTTATTATGCCCCAACAGCTGATCCAGAGTTCGTTGAGATTTCGCCGCTTTGTGTTGATGTGTTTCGAGTGGTTAGTTTTGCGTTATTCTCGTTTTTTTTTTTGGAGATTTTGGGGTTATTGGACAAAATACATATAGTTAAGTTTGTAATTAGTGAAAATTAGTGAAATTAGGGAGAATGTAACCTCTGGTTATCGTATGATGCAGGCTTAAGTGTCAAATTTGTTGTTTTTGTTTTTAGTAGGCGTTTTTATGTTGGCTGATTACAATGCAGCCTTTAGATTAGTCTAAGTTTATTATTTGTCTGAGATCTTAATTAATGCTTTTAGTTGCCTTCTAAAAACGATTACTGACAAAAAATTTGAGAATACGTCACTAACGCATTTATTTGTAATTTATAAAGATTACGAAAGTACCTACTCCATCCACATACTTTACTTAAGGAATTATGTAATCGATATGGTCACCTTGCATCGCAAATTGCTTAAATAAAGTATAGGTGGGATATTAGTAGTGGGATATGTAGTAGAAATAATCTAAGTAATACTAGTTATATTATTATTAACTTAAATAAAAATACAAAATAACGCGAAATTTTCCTGTTCTGAAAAATTTGTAAAGGCGGTTTAAAATATCCAAATTACATAATAAGAATGCAAGCCTTCCAGTTGCTTCTGGGGTACTCATAGTTTGTGGTATTGAGGGTGAGGATTATTAGAATTATCATTATTTATTATGTTGAAAAGGATGCTCTTTCATATTTTTTATTCAATATTGTTCCAAATGTACAGGAAAATGATATGACTCGAAAATAACCAAAAATTTTTATTTACCATCCCAAATTAACTCTATCTCCTTTACGAGCAACACTTGTATAAAGTATGTTGGGTTTAATTATTAATAATATTTTCGTTCGTACAAGTAATGCGATAGATATTTGGTAGGGCGATTTATAAAATTTATATAGACTAGGTAATTTTGTAGGACTTACTAGGTGAAATAGAAAGCATTTTCACTAACATAAGTATGGAGAAATTACCAACAGTAACCAAAATAGACATCTTACCCAAACCCATCAGGCCCTTTCTGTGCTTCTTCTGTCTTCATGTTAATTTGTTGCCAACTAAAAACACATCCCTTTTCCTAAAATCTTGTACAATATGTTTGGTAGGTCGGCACAGACTGGCCGCGTCCTTCCACGTAGGTACTCACGTGTTCGCGTGAATCGCGATTTATAGGGCCGATTAGTGCGATGAACTTCCCATAGGCGCGTAGTATTAATCAAAGGCGCCCGCCGCCGCCTCATTTGTTAACTTTCTAAGAAGGCCGTGCGATCGATTTTGCATGTGGGAATTAAAGTAATCGGGTGCGATTATATTAGGCCGGTGTTAAGGAAATGAAATTATGCTTCATTCTCAGTGTAGAATATCTTGTAACAATCAATAACGTTATGATATTATATTTATTATACTCGTTGACCGACGTATTGATAAAGACTGCTCACGGCTGTCACGTCTGACAATGTGTTTTCCAGATAGTACAGTAAAATTGGTCAAAAACCCAAACATAAAAAAAAGGTTCTTTCTAGCGCGAAATAATTCCATACCCTCCTAAGAGTTAGTACTAAAAAGTTACACCACCACCAGCGTCGGGTTTCGGGGTTCGGGGGGAGGGGGTGAAAAGGACAGGAAATTCTTATTTTTCACAATTTTGCGTGAATATCTAGTAAACTATGAGGTTTAGCGCAAACGTCATCCTATACGCAAATGATATACATTAAATTCCGAACAAGAACTGTTATATACAGAATTATGGCAAAGTGAACGGTTTCCATGATATGGAGGGGTAAAGATTTCTTTGTTTTTATTTCACGTAGTTTTTGTTGAAAAAATTTAAAATGATTACAGTATAAATTAGTAACTGAATAATGTATGCATATATAGATACATATTACACCCATAGATTGTTATTTTTTGTCACAACATAACCTCATAAGTACCTATGACTGTAAATATGTCCAATACAAGTTAGTATAGCCTTAGTTAATTTGTACTCACTTTTTGCCCTCATTCATTATAGCGTTCTGATTTCCATTCGTTCTTTTATGTCAAATCATTCCCATATCTAATTTGTCCTTAGCTTGTAAAAATGAGAAAGTCATGAATAGGAAGCTCATGTGAAAAACAAGAAAATATATTAAACAATCTATATTGAAAAAATGGGGGGGAAATCAAAATGATACAAAAGGTTATAAGTTTTAGGTGAATCATTAATTGCGTTATCAGTCAGCACCAAATAGTTCACTCGGGCTGGTGAGAGGAAACAAATCTTCGTGTTCTTCGTCTTCGTCCACTTGAGAATCATCATTTAAATCGTCGTCGATGATTACAGTATCTCTATTGAGACATGCAAGTCCTAAGCAATTGCTGCACATACTTGAACAATTGAGACCACTTCTTCGACACTCGCAGTTTTGGACGCATCCATCTCTGCAGAAGCATACTATGAGGATTGTTTAATATATATTTTCTTGCAGATCAAAGTTCCCTCCTTCACCAACGTAACATCAAAGATATTGCTATCTTTGTTGGGACATGTCCTGACAATCATCTGCAGGCACAATGATCCCAGCCAGCCCATTACCGGTTTCAACCTCTTTGGGAACCATCAGATGGACGTAGGCAAAATCCAGAGTGGATAGATTCAAAAGATAGAACCAACAATGCCGGTAGGGGTATTAGCCCTCGGAGTAGTTGTTTCTGTTGGTTCTATCTTTTGAATCCATCCACTCTGATTTTGCCTACGTCCATCTGATGATTCCCAAAGAGGATGAAACTGGTAATGGGCTGGTTGGGATCATTGTGCCTGCAGATGATTGTCAGGACATGTCCCAACAAAGATAGCAATATCTTTGATGTTACGTTGGTGAAGGAGGGAACTTTGATCTGCAATGTTTATTAACAACGAAAATGAAGAACCAATGGTGTAGTTCAATGCCGGCAGGGGTATTAGCACTCGGAGTAGTTGTTCCTGTTGGTTCTATCTCTTGATATATTTTCTTGTTTTTCACATGAGCTTCCTATTCATGACTTTCTCATTTGTACAAGGTAAGGACACATTAGATATGGGAATGATTTGACATAAAAGAACGAATGGAAATCAGAACGCTATAATGAATTAATGAATGAGGGCAAAAAGTGAGTACAAATTAACTAAATCTACTAACTTGGATTGGACATATTTACAGTCATATACTTATGAGGTTATGTTGTGACAAAAAATAACAATCTATGGGTGTAATACGTATCTATATATGCATAAATATATCTATATATATTCTACATACATTATTCAGTTAGGTACTAATTTATACTGTAATCATTTTAAGTTTTTTCAACAAAAACTACGTGATATAAAAACAAAGAAATCTGTACCCCTTCATATCATGGAAACCGTTCACTTTACCATAATTCTGTGTATAACAATTCTTGTTCGGAATTTAATGCACATCATTTGCGTATAGGATAACGTTTGCGCTAAACCTCATAGTTTACTAGATATTCACGCAAAACTGTGAAAAATAAGAATTTCCTCCCCTTTTCACCCCCTCCCCCCGAAACCCGACGCTGGTGGTAGTGTAACTTTTTAGTACAAACTCTTAGGAGGGTATGGAACTATTTCGCGCCAGAAAGAACTTTTTTTATGTTTGGGTTTGGCCTAATTTTGTGTTAGTTTTACTGTACTAAGAGACAAAATACAATGCAAAATACATTGTTAGACATCAGCACCATTATGTTTGCTAGGACATGAAGCTATAGCTGTGAGAAGTCTTTATAACGTCAGTCAATTATATGTATACTGCTACAAAAATATTACAATACATATTAGCAACCCTGACTGGTACCCTGATAAAGGTCTTAGCTCCTGCCGACTTTTCTACTTAGGATATTCTATTTGTGTGTTTGCTAGCAAATATAACAGGCAATGCTCTGCTCTGTTACTCTGTTATTCTAGAATGACCAGAATATGTGGGGAAATAATTTTCTTAAAATTTTAGACTGCTGAAATTCGCTAGTTTAGTTTAAAAGTGACTTCAAGATGATATCAGTTGCGAACAAACAGAGTTAACGTAGATACCTAAAAGCCCATCGACCAAGGTAAAGACAAGGCAAAATTAATTTGAAAATATCTTAAAATATTTAAGCTAGTAGCGATCTTCTTTGCCTATGCATGAAGCAACTCCATATATATGGTAACGAACTGGTGGGCGATTTGTGATAGGTTAGCTGATTCCATATAACCCCTACTTTGTGATTCGATATCATAACCTTAATTATTATTCCAATTTATACTATTTTTTTTATCTGCATACGGATCGTCAGGCTATGGGAAACAATAAATGGAACAAAATTTTACACTACGCCAACGTTTAGTCTATAATTTTGTAGTCTTCTTCGGGTCTGAAAATGGCAAATTTTTTTTTGTAAAAGTGGACATAATTATCCATGTAATACAATAAAATATATTTAAATATTGGCAGTATCTCCGATTGCCGGCGCAATGGTGCCCGTAAAATAAACTAATGGCTGCTGGCGCTGGTTGCCCCGTCAATATTTTTCTCCGATTCCGGCAATGGCGCCCCAAAATCCGACTAGAGGCTACCGATTTTGAATGCCTATCATGACCGCGAAATCTGGCCACAGAGAATAAGCGGGAAACTGAAAAACTGTTGCGTATCGAATTGAAAGGCAAAACGACACATCAGTCATTGTATACCTTCTCCGAAAATCCAATAGAATGTTCAACATTTACCCTGCTTATCGCACTAAAAATAAGGAAACTAAACATGTAAATTTACTGAAGGCAGAAAATAAAGAATTTAACGAGGATGGCAAAGAGGAAGAAGGTAAAACTCCAGTCAGATACCATTTTGTTTGGATTATGGATCTTTCATAGATCACAAAGCACACAGATAAAGGTATTAAGGAGCAATACCGTAAATCCACATTTTTCTCCAGAATTTATATTTATAGTGTTTCGAGAAGTAATCTAAAAAATATCTTGTATGGTTTGTTTCTGAAAGAAAAAAGTGATATTATGACGTCATATAAAAGTCTGTTATTACCACTCTTGAATGAAATTAGTCAATCGGTTCAAAAATTAGGGCCAAAAAACTAAATTTAGGGCCCCATTATAAGAGTCTTGGTGGGCCCTTAATTTTGACTTTTCAACAAAACAAAAACACGGGTCTCGTAATTTTTTGCGCTTATTACGGTTATGTATAGTGTGGTACCTATTCATTTTTGGAAACCCCTATATGTATTATTGCTGTAAATTGCACGACTCACCTTTTACCATCAATTTTTGTAGCTTAAACTCATACAAAGCTTTCTCTTTTTCTAATAAAAAAAAGAAATGCATCGTGTGGGCTTTGAACCTACGATTAAATCAATGAGCTGCAAATGACATGAAGTCATGAAGTCACTTATATCTGCAAATGACATTTGGTAAACAAATAATTACCTAGTAGGGTAAGCTTTAATTAATTTCTAGCCATAAATTAGGATCTCAAAACTCTACTCGCCTCACAGCAATATGAGGAATATTTAGCGCCCTGGATCGTCTTTCTTATATTTAATGCCAATTTTTTTTTCAATAAATAACTGAGTGACATCCGACAACCAATAAATAATTGATTTTCTCGTAATATCTTCCACAGCGAAGATATACAGTTACAGATGCCACATTGCGAATGATACTAGCATCTAATGTTGTGTTAGTAACTGTCTTGGTGCGGATACGTTCTTTTCTGGGAGATTTTAACACTTCGTTATTTTTAACTGCGATTGTGAAATTATGCTATAACAGTCGATGCGTTCAAATTTAAAGATGCCGCTACCCCTACAAAAATGTATAAAATTTGTTTTTTCATAAATAATTCTAGTAACTGACTTAGTTCTCTAACCGCAGATAAAGGTCCTATAGCTTACAATAACGTATTATAGCAACGCCACCTAAAAGACAAGGCCAGATAACTCGCGCGGGTGAGTTATCGCCCAAGTAGCATCGTATGGTGAGGAAAACTTATATCGCCACTTCTACCGAGTGGCCATTACGTAGTCACCACTAAACCTACAACTTTGCAGTAAGATTTACTTTATTTTCTACGAAAATAGTAAAATAGTGGTAATCACGTCAATTTCACCGCTATTAGTAGTCACTATATAGTTTCATAACTTTTTAGTGGTGCTTAAGGTGTTTGGAACGTCGTGATTACTACCGAAAATCGCCTTAAAGTTCTTATACTTTCAAAGTGGAAAACGGAAGTGGCGGCGGCGAAACTGTATCACTAAAATATATGTTAGAAGTGGCGGCAACTTTAGCATGCGCGTGATAGTGGCGGCCACGTTTTGGTCACCTCTACTAAACCTTGAAAGTGGCGAAACTTGTTGGTGATAACTAGTGGTCATCGCCAAGTTTTTGCCACTTGGCGAAGAGATTTTCACGCATATGACATCAAAGCAACTACAAAGTTATCATTGCCATCAAAATTCACTCTGTAGTGACCGTCACTATCAAGTGAGGCTTCCTTGCTGTTTTGATGTATGCGCGTGCATATTTCTGCTAACGAGGTGTCGATGTGGTGATTGTAGTGCAGCGAGATGTAGTGTTCATTCTTTGAATTAATGATTCGATTTGTGCGATTATAGTGCTTAAGTCGAGTAGTCAATATGAACGACATGATGATGTGTATACAGGGTTAACTATCACTTAGTACAAAAATTTTTATGGCAGATAAAGAAAAATTAGACTTGCCAAAATAAATTTTCAAAAATTTTCTAACATTTGTCTTAAGCCTAAAAAATTTTTTTTTCAAATTGTATTAAACCCCTCAAAAAACGCCGCCTATGGACGCCCGCGCGACATGTCTAAAAATTTCGCGTATGTCAATAGCGCGGCGTTGCCACGTCTATCAATTTATCCGAGGATTCACCACAAAATTTCGATTTCCTTTTAAAAACGATTACTTTCTAAGGAACATGTAGAATGCCTATGAAACACCTACCTTACTGACATTTCCAGGATTGTTTGCACCATTTTCTGTTTTCTTGCTTTTTTACATTAAAAGTCACACAACACAACATTCACATTTTCTAAATCTGTTGGGGATCTCTTGGTTTCCCTCTGCTATTCCTTTTGTTTGAAGCGAGGTACTCAGCCTGACGACCACGACGAGGTAGATCCCCTCCGCCAGGAAAACCCCGAAGGGTAACCAAAAAATCACAACTGCACTAGCACACATTGCACATGCAAAGCACTACAGTAGCTGTTCAAAGAGGCCGCCGTTAACTTCGATGCACAAATTCACTCGGTTAACTAAAGAAGTCCGGATACGTGCAAAAAGTCCATGATTATTCCGGATTTGAACAGCTGCACCTTCAATTCGTTCACGTAACTGCTGCTCGTTGTCGATTTCCTGCTCGTACACAATCGCCTTCATGAATCCCCAAATACAAAAATCCATTGGATTCAAGTCTGGTGATCGCGGCGGCCATGCAATGGGCCCTCCTCTTCCGATCCAACGGTTGGGGCATTGGTCGTCTAAAAGTGCACGAACAGGTCCCGCAAAATGGGCTGGTGCACCATCGTGCATAAACCACATGTCATGCAGTACTTGTAGTGGCAAATTATCAAACAAAACATTTGTCAGAAAATACAAGTATCGTTCAGCGTTTAAATTTTCCGGTAGAATGTATGGTCCAATTAATCGATCTCCATAAACTCCTGCCCAAACATTGATGGAAAACCGACGTTGGAAATTAAACCGCCGAACAGCATGTGGGTTCTCATCGGACCAAATATGGCTGTTGTATCTAAAAAAAAACAACAAAAATTAGAAATATTCACAATTTTGGCGAAGGCGTTAGGATTGACATAGCCAATTTTATAATAAATAAAAAAGATAATATGGAAGAGAGAAAGCTATAAGTAAGTAAAAATTTACATACGTGTAAACCCCAGCACGTGTGAAGCAGCATTCGTCTGTCCAAAGAATGTTGAAAACAAAGTTTGGGTCTTGGGCGATTCGATCACGTAGCCAAGTGCAGTAGGTCATTCTCACCGGAAAATCATTTGCTTCTAATGCTTGGACCTTTTGTATGTGATAAGGGTGAAGGCCGTTTTCCCTTAGAATCCTCCATGCCTGTAAATAATTTTATTGTTACATTTTAAATTTTATGTAGGTATTAGGTGCAAGCAAAGACAATCCCATCACATGGGATAGTCTTTGGTAGAAGTCAGTTTTATTGGTTTTATTTTACTTGCCTTGTTCTGAGATATTCCCAATCTCCTTGCAATAGCTGTAGTGCTTATGGAAGGTTGCTCGCCCACCCCTTCGAGCTTGCAAAACACCAGTGTTTCGCATACGTTGTACAATGTTCACGAAAGTACGTGGGTTAGGCATATTTGCCCTGTTAGGAAAACGAATACGGTATTCTGCTGCAGCTCGATGTGCACTTTCATCGCATCTCCCGTACATTATAACCATGTCCGTTAACTCGGCGTTCGAATACTCCGGCATTTTCACAAAGACGCTGAACGATTTGCCGCGAAAATCAAGACCAAACTGGGAAATAACGCCATGTTACATTCGCAAATGCCCTCCGTCGGCTACTAGCCAAACTTGAAAAGGTTTGTTCCAACAGGACCAATAACCGTGCTCAAGCACGTTCAGCGCATGCGCACTACCCCACTGGCTGTTCCAACTGAATTATGTACCTACCGACACGGGACGATACACGCACTGTTCCAGCCGATTTATGGATCATTTGTGTATCGTCCTTGTACGATAAAAACGGTCCCTGGTCTAAAGCAATAACCGCGTGTACTGACATGCGCAGTGTATAGTCATGTGACAGAGATAAACAATAACCTCATATTTTTGTTTTTACGTAGATGGTTTTAAATCGATGGCTGGGATCGTGTTTTTTATTTCTTGTTGGTTTTTGGCTTGTTGGGTAGGGCGGGGAATCGTTGAACAATAATTTTTTAGAGTAAAGAGTGAGGTTAGCCCACCGAACATTCGGTTAGCCACATATTAAACACGCAGGTTAGGTGCGGTCACAAAACGTGATTTGGTCGATTTGATTCACAATCCGTTCCATCTGAAATTTTCTTTGGGATCGCACATGAACGGTGCAAAACTAGCGCATGCGTTCTTTAAGGGTTATAATCTAGTTCATGTACAGTTCTGTGACGGTACGTAAATTCGAGTTGGAACAAATGATCCCAAAGAAAATTTCAGATGGAACGGATTGTGAATCAAATCGACCAAATCATATTTGTGACCGCACCTAACCTGCGTGTTTAATATGTGGCTAACCGAATGTTCGGTGGGCTAACCTCACTCTTCACTCTAAAAAATTGTTCAACGATTCCCCGCCCTACCCAACAAGAAATAAAAAACACGATCCCAGCCATCGATTTAAAACTATCTACGTAAAAACAAAAATATGAGGTTAATGTTTATCTCTGTCACACGACCATACACTGCGCATGTCAGTACACGCGGTTATTGCTTTAGACCAGGCACCGTTTTTATCGTACAAGGACGATACACAAATGATCCATAAATCGGCTGGAACAGTGCGTGTATCGTCCCGTGTCGGTAGGTACATAATTCAGTTGGAACAGCCAGTGGGGTAGTGCGCATGCGCTGAACGTGCTTGAGCACGGTTATTGGCCCTGTTGGAACAAACCTTGTATGTACAGTTAGTTGCCTAGCTAGGAAGTTATGAAATGACGAACGGGGCAACGCGGAGCAGTCGAAAAAACGTTTCATAGACTCGACCGGGCCGATACGTCGCTTAATTCATACCGCCGAGGCTTCAGAACAATAAATCCTTTATCTATGCTTCAGAAGAGGTTAGATGGTGGACAAGAATTCATCAGAGGAGCTCCGGGGGTATTAAGGGAGACGGCTTGTGGTGTCGCGGTAATGAGCTTTCCGCGAGAGTAGGAACCGGTCCGGATACGAGCTAAGGTAAGGGGAATCTAATAGCGCTGCATCTGTACAGATTCAAATCGATTGTTATTTATGTATTTTTTAAATTTGTTTGAGTAAAAAGGTATTTTCACCGTTCCTAAATCAACGGCAACACCGCGGAAAATCACTTCAGCTGTCAGTACCTTCAGAAGCCAAATTGGATGACGTCATTAAAGGCGGGGATTTACAGGGAAAATAGGGGTCTTTACCCGTTTTTTTAAAGATCGTAAAAAAAATCTAAAAATATTTTTCTATGTTTTCTTAAGCCATCCTGCGCACGTGGTAAAATTTTTTGTACTAAGTCATAGTTAACCCTGTATTGCACTCTGGGAAAGTAGGACCTGCTTCCAGAATATTGTCGCATGAAGAGGTGTCACAGCGGTGTAATCTTCTTAGGGATAAGAATCTTTAACAAGCTACCACATAGTACCTACCTACCCTGAGTTGCTACCAAAATTTAAAAACTATTAGTAATTTTTGCTACTCAATGCTTTTACTCGGTGGACGAATTCTTGAATAAAACATAAAACCTTCACCTAGAGTAAGTATATTTCCTAACAAGTGCGGAAAGTGCCACTTTTCCGCACGCGATTGCAGTTGGTTGAACGACGCGTAGCGGAGTTCAGCCAAGAAATCGAGTGTGGAAAAGACCCTTTCCGCAAGAGTTAGGAACACTATTTTTTCTACAAGCGTGCGGAAAAGTAAGACAATTTTCCGCACGCATTTACTTTTCCGCACGCTTGTAGAAAAAATAAGTTTTTGTTATTGTGGATTTATTATTGTAAATTTATTTCGAGTTTTTAACTAAATGTGAAGTATGTAGGTTCTATGTAAGTACCTTACTTATTGTGCTATCTTAACACGAAATAAAGAATTTGACTTTAAATAATCGTTGCGAATGCTTTGTTCCCTAAATTTTGAGGTTGAATAGATAGATATGTTTAAAAAAGTGTGCTCCTCACTTTTTAACTCATTTTTTTTTAAATATTGAATATTGCGGGAGAGCGTGCTCATATTTCGAGCTATAATGTCTATGTTTGACAGTAAACTTGAAATCGTTTTGTTTTTATCCCCATCTCCTAATTGTATTAAAATAAAATAAATACTCATATAGTAGTTATATTCCCGACTGACTCCGTCAATCTCAGTAATTTCGAGTTGGTGGGACAAATTCGGCACGACATAATAATTTACAGTGTGACCCATTTGTTTTGGGGTCAGTCTGTAAAAAGTGTATCAATCGTGCGATTTGGCTGATTTTTTTTTAAAATTGTAGAGCTCGATGAACTGCACATTTTGAACAAAAATTGCCTGGTTCGCATAAAATCCAAAGCCTACTATGACCGTTTTTATGAGCAAAATTTTAAGAAACCATATTAGCGTTTTTTTTTGAAAAAATCTGTGTGCGCCAATGGATTGAGCACCCCTCGAAATGGGTATGTACAAAATTTCATCAAAATATTTCAAGTAATAACGATTTTGTAGAAAAATTAAAAATGCAGCCAAGGTACGTCTTTATTTTCAAAAATTCAAAGTTGGCCATGGAAAATAATTGAATTGTAATAATACAACCTTATGCTTATAAACACAAAACATAAAAACAATTAAAATTATAAAATTTTTGTAACTTCTACCAAGCCTCCATTTTCTACAATGCATTTGTCGTTCCTCTTGCGTACATTCAAAATTACATTTCGTATTTGCTGTGGAGTAATTTCCTCACAACTACGGTTTATCCTAGCTTGCAGTTCTTGTAAATTATGGGGTCTTGACTTATAAACATTTTGCTTAAGTGTACCCCAAAGAAAAAAATCTAAAGGAGTTAAGTCCGGAGATCTCGGTGGCCACTCACAGAAAGGACTATTTCGCCCTATCCAACAGTTTTCAAAATTATTATCTAGCCAGTTTCTGATTAAACGAGCATTATGAATAGGACTGCCATCTAACTGTAACTTTAAATTTAAACGGTATCTTAATGGTAACTCATCTAAAGCATTTCTAAATTCAATTTCTAGAAAATTCAAGAAGCCAGCCGCATTCAAATTCCCTTCAAAGAAAAATGGGCCAATTATTCTGTCGCGTAGTATTCCACACCAAACGTTAATTTTTTGTGAATATTGTCTCCTTGCATTTATTATAAACTCTGGATTTTCAGCTGACCAGTGACGGCAGTTTTGACTTGATACTACACCATTTGTAGTAAACGTGGCTTCGTCGGTGAATAAAATTTCATTTAAAAAGTTGCCATTATGGAGATATTCACCTTGCAGCCAATAGCAAAATTCTAATCTTCTCTCCTCATCTCCTGGTTCCAGGGTGTGCAAAAATTTTGGCTTAAACGGTTTTATTTTGTTTTGTCTCAAACATCTCCTTATACTCTCTCTGAGTATATGAAGGTCTAAACTAGCCGTTCGAACACTATTTCGAGGATTGTCACTAAAGTATTGCAGAATTTGATTGTTATTTTCAACAAGTCCACGGCGTCCATTTTGCCTAGTTTTTAATAAATTTTTAGAAATCGATCCAGTTTCATCAAAAATATTGTTTATACGTTGTACAGTACTTCGACTCACTGATCTACCTGGGTGTCTATTGTTAAATTCGGCCGCAGCTTCTGCTGCCGAGCGCTCGTTGTCGCCCACGAGTCGAACAATTTCTATTTTGTCTCTTATGCTTAAATATTCCATAATTATGATAATTAATTGTATTGAGCACAAACAATTTCTGAACTCAATTTAGACAGTTTGACACTTAATAAAAGTAAACAATTCAATTATTTTCCATGGCCAACTTTGAATTTTTGAAAATAAAGACGTACCTTGGCTGCATTTTTAATTTTTCTACAAAATCGTTATTACTTGAAATATTTTGATGAAATTTTGTACATACCCATTTCGAGGGGTGCTCAATCCATTGGCGCACACAGATTTTTTCAAAAAAAAACGCTAATATGGTTTCTTAAAATTTTGCTCATAAAAACGGTCATAGTAGGCTTTGGATTTTATGCGAACCAGGCAATTTTTGTTCAAAATGTGCAGTTCATCGAGCTCTACAATTTAAAAAAAAAATCAGCCAAATCGCACGATTGATACACTTTTTACAGACTGACCCCAAAACAAATGGGTCACACTGTATGTACAGGGTGGCTCATCCAAGCGGAAAAAGTGTGCTACGTGGAGACACGTTAACATAAAATGTCATTCAAAAAATGAGGTTGTGGTAAAAATTAAGGGGAATTCGAGGATGTACCCTAATTTTGCATACGGGGGGTCGGTAAAAAAGTTATCGCGAAAAAACATTTTTTGCAAAATAAAAAAATATATTTTTTTACCTACACATCCATTAGAGAACCTTTGAGTAGTATTCCCGAATATTCAGTTTTTTAATATAACTTCCGGTTATAGTGGAAATGAAAGTGGTTTTCTCTATTTTACAACTTACACATTTCTCTTAACCATCACAGGATTCCTTTCTTAATTCTGAATCCAACGATATATAATTTGACCTATCCCAACCGTTTCTGAGTAGGCCAAACAATAAAACCAAATTTATGACAAATCAAGTCAGCCATGATAATAAAACTGACAATCGAGTAGGCTGTCAATTCAATATTTCTATTTACGTGTCAGATTAGCATAAAATTTTGTTGCTGAAGCTGTTAGTAGTTGCAGTTTAAAAAATGTTTTTGAAAGAAGAATGCTGTGATATTTTATAGATCTTCATCAAAAATGATAAAAGATACGTAGAAACTTTGAGGGAGTATTCTCGTAAATATCCAAATAGAAATGTTCCGAGTGCTTCATTTATATGTAAGCTGTATCGAAGATTCAGATCGACAGGAAGTGTGATTAGCAAGAGAAAAAAGGGTTTAGAATTGAGGACCTCGGTGCAAAAAGGGGATAAGTCAAAATAAGCAAATTTTGAGAAAATCGAGAAAAAAGTTAATTTTTTTTAATACTATTTTTTTATAATCTGTATAGTAGAACCTATCTTAGAGAGAAAAACAAGAGTTGGGCTTATTTATGTATAAAATACTACTGGTATTTTCAAAATGTTTGTTTTGGTGCAAAAACGGGATAAGTCAATGAAAAAACTAGAGTAATCAAAAAATAGAATTTATTATTTTATAGTGGTGGTTCTAAATCAATTTCGCTTATATCGGTACCAGAGGGTTGATCTTCTAAAAGATGATTAGTACTTCTGAGTGTCTCGTAAAAAGGCATGTCCGATTTTGAAACATACTCTGATGCCAGTTGCATAACATTCTTATACTTGACATCCTTCAGAGGTAGTGGTCCATTATAACAAATCTCCTTTATATTAAGATTAATAGGTCGGTTTGGCTTTAGTAGGCTAAACTTAAGAAATGAGAGTGCACTTATAGAGGTAGAACAGTGAATGTCATCAGAAAACTTGGAATACATGTGCAAGTGAGCCCGACATTTTAAAAACGTTGATTTAACGTACGCTTGATACCGATAACCAGGATTTACTGGCGCACTCGCACGATTGCCGCGTGGCTTGTAAAACA
This sequence comes from Pseudeuparius sepicola, assembly GCA_963920635.1. Taxonomy (NCBI): domain Eukaryota; kingdom Metazoa; phylum Arthropoda; class Insecta; order Coleoptera; family Anthribidae; genus Pseudeuparius; species Pseudeuparius sepicola. Next base: position 91,596,224 of record OY987299.1, read on the forward strand.
AAAACAAACAGCTTTGAAAAGACAAACTTCATATTCTTTTGGTGCAAGAAAGAGATAAGTCAATAGGACTTATCCCATTCTTGCACCGAACAGCTAAATGGGATAAGTCTATTGTGTTTGTAGCCTCGTAGTTTCAGGGCGGACTTACCCCGTTTTTGCACCAAACTAAAGTGCCGAGATTAAAGTATGCAACTTCATATACATCCCATTTTTAATAAAAATGTGACTTATCCCCTTTTTGCACCAAGGTCCTCAATTAGTGAGGACGAGAGAGTACGAATTTTAAATTATTTCAGAAGAAATAATGAAAAATCTCAGAGATATGCAGCGAGAGACTTACAAATTCCCCGGTCTACAATACAAAGGGTAATGAAATTAAGCAAATTTAAAGCCTTTAAAATATTACCTGTTCAAAGGCTATTCCCTGGACATGCTGCAAGAAGACTGGAATATTGTCAAACAATGTTAAACGTTTATTTTGCAAGAGGTGGAGCTGGATTTTTTAAACAAATTATTAGGTCCGATGAAGCTACATTTACAACGGCGGGAATATACAACCGGAAAAATAGTATATTTTGGTCTGTTGACAATCCACGGGCATTCCGTGAAGTTGTGAAATCCGGCAGAAATTCCGTGGGTGTTTGGTGCGGAATTGTGGGAAATTTTATAATGGGCCCTCTATTTTATTCAGGAATTATGACAGGTAGGAAATACCTATATTTAATCCAGAACGAATTGGAACAATACTTTTACCAGTTGCCATTAATTTTTCTTAACCAACTCCAAGAAAGACAACTAATATGGCAGCAAGATTGCGCTTCCTTCCATAACTGTGGGCCCATAACGGAATTTTTGAACAATTCGTTTGAAAATTGGATTGGTAAACATGGAACGATAAGGTGGCCGCCACGTAGTCCAGATTTAACCCCCTTGGATTTTTTCTTGTGGGGGCATTTAAAAAATAAAGTTTATAAGAACCCCTCCAAAAATGTTGATGAGATTAAAAGACGAGTAAAATTATAAATTGATAGTTTAAACAATCGTCCCTTAATCTTTGAAAATGTCCGAAAAAATTTCTTAAAAAGACTTAGGTTATGTGTAAATAATAATGGAAACCATTTTGAACATTTAATGTAAATGAACTTCTTACTAATTTTTAATAACTAATCATATTGTTGTTGTTATAATAAATATGACAGTAGTAAAAATAATAAATGTTTCATAATTTCCACGAGATTTTTAATTAAGTTGAATGCAGTTGAATGGCTATGCCACTTTAACATTCAGCCTACTCACTTGTCAGTTTTATTATCATGGCTGATTTGATTTGTCATAAATTTGGTTTTATTGTTTGGCCTACTCAGATCGAACATCAGACACCGACCATGAGACCATGTATCTAGTTTGATGGAGCTTCTCTGATAAATATCTCGGAAACGGGTGGAGATAAATAGGTCAAATTATATATCGTTGGATTCAGAATTAAAAAAGGAATCCTGTGATGGTTAAGTGAAATGTGTAAGTTGTAAAATAGGGAAAACCACTTTCATTTCCGCTATAACCGGAAGTTATATTAAAAAACTGAATATTCGGGAATACTACTTAAAAGTTCTCTAATGGATGTGTAGGTAAAAATATATTTTTTTTATTTTGCAAAAAAATGTTTTTTCGCGATCACTTTTTTACCGTCCCCCGTATACAAAATTAGGGTACACCCTTGAATTCCCCTTAATTGTTACTACAACCTAATTTTTTGAATGACGATTTTATGTTAACCTGTCTCCACGTAGCACACTTTTTCCGCTTGGATGGGCCACCCTGTACCTAAATAAGTTGAACGAGAGAGACCGAGTGACATGGAAAGGAAAGAGACAAGTAGCCAAGTTTCACGTAGGTGGCCTCATAGGTGGCTGCCACTACGCGCCCACGTTTTTGCCACGTAAGTGCCACGTGGCTGGAAGGTAACGGTATAAGTTGCAAAAACGTGGGGGCGACGTGGCAGCCACCCAACAATTTTTTTTAGAAAGTTTGTTTAAAAACGTTAAAATAAATGGGCGTTTGTTAAATAATGATAATTTTATTTTGGATTCCGTTCGATGCAAATGTATGTAAATACATAAAAAAAAATTAATTTTCCCTCTATGTAATTTTTATTTCCCTTATTTTTAGGCTTTCACGGATGTTTTCCATGTGAGAATGAATTTCCGAACTGTTTCGCCGTGGTGGATGGAAATGTTATAGACATTTCGCTATAGTCGTAACTGGAGAGCATCTTTAGTGGTGACTCGTCCATTGAGGGATTGTAACTGATCATCAAATGCCTAAGTAATATCTAGTGGCGATCTTATTACTGATAATAAGTTGCGATCTAACATAGGACCAGTCGTCACGGAAGACGCTTACTGGTACGAGCAGCAAAAACGTCTGGAAGATTTCCATTGACCACGGCGGGACAGCCTGAAAATTTGTTCTCGTAATTATATTAATTTATATTTTTATATAAAGATGTTACCAACTATACTATAAAATATATTTAAAGTTACAATTCAATATTTTCACTACTAATATGCATATATTTTTCCTGAATATTTGGACATTATACACAAATACATATTTATTAAATTTTATAATAAGTAACATTGCACGCTAGAAAAATATTTTTTTGATAGTCTGTTTTATACAATCCGGGGAAAATGCCTATCTCTGTTTAACTCGTACCTACCTTTTCGGCCTACTATTAATCAAATCTATTAACTATTACTCTAACACTATTAATCAAATTGTGTCGCAATCTTCCGAAATATGCTTGAAAGGATGTCTTCTCTCTGGATACCGCTCGTAGTATAAATTGCTCGTTGCATCTGATTTTTCCCCGGATTGTATAAAACAGATCCCATTTTTCATAACTTTCAAATTTCATTGTAGGTATGTTATAAAGTTTATAAATTACACAAAAATAGAAAAATCTTTACCCTGCCTAAACAGCCTGACTGAAAATTTGACAGGTAGGTAACAGTAAACATTTTTCCACGGTTGTTTCATTGTCTCACCGTCCAAAGCCTACTTGTTGAAAGGGCGTGCTTCCAATTATACACATGAAATCATAAAAGCTATTAGTAATTGATAACTACTTAAGTAAATCATTAAGTGTTATATATTTTTGGAATGGTAATTTTTTTGCTCTATTAAAAAATGCAAAAATATACGGGGTGTTCCATTTAAAAAATAATATTTTTTATCCGTAACTCTTAAACCATTGACTAGAAAAAAATGTAGGAGCAGCATTGGATTCTACGTAAAAAAGTGCTTTAGGAATGTTTTTACAGAAAACGCCCTGTAACTCAAGAACGGTGACAAATATCGATTTGCGGTTTTCGCCATTAAGTTTATCATAAAAAATGAGCCTCAGACACCGATATCAGTTTTCGTCTATCTCCGTCAAAAGTAGGAGTTTACCTTTAAAAGTGTCCAATTTGGCCCACCCTGTACATAAGTAGCTATATATGCATGTTAATATACTTTTTTTATGTTTTAGGTATAGACCTACATTTTATTAGAATGCAGTAGCTGTCCTGTGTCTAATTAATTTCTAGAAAGTAATTAAATGATCAGGGCGGGGGTATCGATTTCACATAACTTGGCACGTGCGACCACTCCAATGGGTTTTTCAATTATTTCTGGAAATCCAGGAACATGCCGTATTAAACGGGATTGCACACTAATGCACAGCAAGCCCAGATGCAAAAACTCGAGTTGCCGCAAGCTGGATAACGATTATTGATAAATATTTACTGAACAAGCATTATACGAAGAAGAAAGATGGGGTAGACATGCATTTCGATTAAAAATTATTGTAAATTTTCAAAAGAACAGCTATTTATTGTTTTGTGGAAAATCATCCATTAATATATGGAAAAAGTCGTTAGAAAGTTTAAACTCTAAATAATTATAAAGACCTCTATACCATAACTTGCAAATAGTAAAGCAATATTGACAATATTATAAATTTCAAATTTTATTCTGGACCAAGCAAATTAAAAATTCGCACAAAATTCAATTTTTTAAGGATTATAATCTCTTACAATAATTTAGATTTAACATTTAAAATTTAAAACAGTTTAAGTCAAAATTAAAGTCTAATAATTATTATTTAAAAAGTTAGTAAGGGACCATAAAAGAACCTAATATTTATGGTGTGACTAAGTATGTTAAAAAGGTTAAATATACAGGATTATTCACAATTAAAAATGCCACTCGTAGTACAGCGGTATTCTACTCGAAAAATTAAGAGGGGGTTGCCGACAGCGAAAATGACGTAGGATTTCGTATTTTTTTAAGTTGTATAGCATAAAATCTAATAACATTTTACCTGGCAAAAATTTAGTACAAACATCTCTGTCTGCATTTTAATCATAAGATCTTAAAAGCAGTGCTTTCTTTCATAGGTTATGAAAACCTTGGGAAAAATAATAATTCCAGTGCACATAGTTTTAAGATCTTATGATTAAAATGAAGACAGAGATGTTTGTACTAAATTTTTGCCAGGTAAAAATGTTATTAGATTTTATGCTATACAACTTAAAAAAATACGAAATCTAACGTCACTTTCGCTGTCGGCAACCCCCTCTTAAGTAACCCCTTTACTCAATGGTAACCCGTGCTTTTCCTTTTTGCTCAAAGCTCTATATTAAAGGGTTCAGGGGCGCATAAAACGGGCATTAAAATTTTGTTTTTTCGCAATATCTTCCAAACGGCATGATTAATTGCGATTATTTTTGGCATGTGCCCATAGACAATTATATCGCACAATATTCTATTATAGCGAAATGTCCGCAACCTATATAGAGGGCGCCACTTATGCCTACCAATCTATTTTTTGTGAGAACTTTTTTCACACATATATTTTTTAACTTAATTTAAACCACTGCAAAAAATTTAATTCTCTATAAAAAGCTATTCTACTGTTTTTTGTTTTAATTATGTCACTTCGGAGAGAGCGCCCAAAATTCAGCTACCGCATGCACGTACCCACACATAATAAACATTACCTACTCATAATCATCATACCATTGGAAACCAGGAGCGGTTTCTCCATTCTTCTTTCATTTGGTCAATGACCCACTTAATTTATTTTATTTTTTTTTAATGTCTAATAATGAACTATCTTTAAAAAATGCAATTAAATGTTCATGCAAAAACTCCCCAATAATGGCCACGATTACTAATATCTAATTCATTCCTATTACAAATTGACCTCACGATTTATTATGGCAATCCACAAGGATAAATGCATTGTAAGTGAGACAGAGACAATAGCATACGTGTCCCGTCTCTGAAGCTGAAAAGAGACAAGTAGAGTTGCCGTGGTCGACGGCCGACCACTCACAATGCATGCATGCATTAGTAGAAAGTCAGGCATAGTCCCTTAATAATCCTAAACAAATGGTTCGGCATGTGGTTTGTGGGTTGTGAGGTTGGTTCAAGTTATTTACGTTTTTAATAATTGTTTCATCTTGTTTTTTTATGGATTGTCGAATTTTTCTTTCCTTTGGCGATGTATTTCAGATCAGATATTATTCCGTTTGTGGACTGTGCAATCGTGTAGTGTTTGTAGTTTTGTGGTTATCAAAAATTTGTCAACCGCTTCCGCTCTTGTAGCGACTGTGCAAGAAATACCTACTAAAATAAGCGGCACATTCACTTATGAATAACGTTTAGAAATAAAAAAAAAGACGCCCCAAACCTCTAGATCGAAAATAAACCACAAAAGACAGAGAGAAAGAAATTATCAGGTAGGTAATTTAAGCCAACTTACTTATAGTACAAGATTTCAGACTCCGATTGGATTTTGGGATAATTTGGATGCAATGTAAAAACACGTTTTTTGTTTTCGCCGTACAGGGTGGTCCAATTGTTACACTTTTAAAGGTAAACTCCTATTTTTGACGGAGATACACGAAAACTGAAGTCGGTGTCTGAGGCTTAGAGAATGTGCGGTTTTAAAAAGTGGCCGTAACTTTTTTCGGGTTGGAAATTTTGTGTTTGTGTAAAAACATTCCTAAAGCAGTTTTTTATGTAGAATCCAATGCTGCTACTATATTTTTTCAAGTCAATGGTTTAAAAGTTACCGATGAAAAAAAAATTTTTAAATGGAACGCCCTTTATTTTTTCCATTTTTTTAATAGAGCAAAAAAAATACCATTCCATAAATATAGAACCCTTAATGATTTACTTACTAAGTAGTTATCATTTACTAATAGCTTTTATGATTTCATGTGTATAATTTGAAGCGCGCCCTTTCAACAAGTATAGGCTTTGGACGGTGAGACAATGAAACGTGTATTTTTTAATGAAAATCGAGTTAGCCATGAGTTATGAAGGTACATTTCTGACAGAGAAAATTTACAGATGCTCTAGATATTATGGATAAAGTATTAAAATGTTATTATTAGTTATAAAAATATAACGGAATGAACGCCTTTTTAAGAAAAACTGTTATTGTTGATATTTTTTTCTATTAGATCATCATTATTCTGAGATGGAATTTTGTAAACAAGGTTTTTCAGAAATTTTCATAAATATAAATCTAATAGAGTTAGGTCTGGCGACCTTTCTTGCCAATTTTATAAGATCATTAATCCAAATCCACTTGTTTCTAAACTCATTATTTAGATATTCTTTTACAATGTTGGCTTTGTGTGGTGGAGCTCCGTTGTGTTGAAACCACATGGTTCTTCTTAAATGCAATGGCACATTTTCCATGAGAACTGGCAACTCTTATTGCAAAAATTAGATTATATTCGTGTAATACAAAGTATATATCCTGAATCAGATTAGCCTTGGCTTGATCGAGTATCCATGGAAAACAATTGACAGTTGATAATATAATTTATTGTTTTTACCTGTCATAATTGAAATACCTTCTCTTGACATTTAATAATCTTATCCAGTCAATATGAACGTATCATAAAACTTCAATAATGGTATTGTGTATGTACTTAAATGAAATATACAAAATAAGTTTTATACTTATGAAATGACAAATTCCATTTTATTTATATCTTTCAATATGAAATCAACAACTCCCATTGCTAAGGACAAAATAATACATATATGCATATACAGTGTTCACATATACAAAATCTTCAGATATACAGTAAGTACTAAACATAACATTTTCTCTCCTCCTAACAACAATTTATCGTTGAGTGACCCATGTTCAGTCAACAAATTTATTTATAAATTATTTTTAGTGAATCCAAAACCATCTGGAATTTTTTTTATCCTATTTGAACGTCTAAGAACTATTGTACTATCATTATCAGGCAATACAGGTGAAGCATGAATAAAGGCAGGAGAGGTATTTTCTTGCATTCTCTCGTTCTCTACTACTTCATTACTACGTAGTTCATTATTGAGTGATGGATTATGAGAGTCAGGTGTGTATTCATCAATGTTGTTTTAATTCGATGTAGTCATTCCATTAATTAAATTATTATCAGGTGTGTACTGAAATTCAGAAGAATAAGCATCAGAAGAAGTATTCTCTCCAATTATTTTAATTTGATCTATATGTCTCCTCCATTCTCTGGTATCATCCAACTTAACAAGATAATTTAATTTTCCTATACGTCTTAACACTTTCCCAAATTTCCACTTATCGTTTAAATAACATCTTACTGCTACTCGAGTACCAATCGGTATTTCATTCACATGGATTGATTGATTTATATCCGAACCTCTGTTCCTTGTGTCAGGAAGAATACAATCTATTCTAGAACGAATTTGTCTACCAAACATTAATTCTGAAGGACTTTTACCCGTTACACAATGTGCCATTTTTCGATACTGTAATAATAATTTACATAATTCTAGATTGCGTGTGTTATTATTACATTTCATTGCCCTTAATGACTTTTTTAATATTTGTACATATCTTTCCGCTTGGCCATTTGTAGCTGGGTGATAAGGAGCAGATAATTTTTGTGTAACACCATTTTCTTGTAAAAATCTTTTGAATTTAAAAGATACGAAGTTTCGGCCATTGTCTGTCACAAAAAATTTAGGAATACCAAAATTTGCAAATATTTTACGACAAATTTCTATAGTTGAATTTGTAGATATATCTTTTGTAAAATGAATTTCTGGCCATTTCGTATATGAATCTACTAAAATGAAATAATATGCTCCGTTAAAAGGACCCGCATAATCTGCATGCACACGTTCAAATGGTGCACTAGCTGATTCCCAAATATGTGTAAGCTACCTTAATAGGATTATTCTTAATTTTGTTGCATTCGTAGCAATTTTTGACAAATTTTTCGATGTTATAATCAATTCCTGGCCACCAGCAACAACTCCTTGCTAATCCCTTCATTTTTACTATCCCAAAATGTGCTGTATGTAATTCATTTAAAATTGCTTTTCTTAACGTTTTTGGTATAAGTACTCTACCAGCCCTCATAATACATCCTAACTGTAAAGAAAACTCTTCCTGAGCAATATTGAAATGATCCTCCTTATCTACTGTTTTACCCAGTTGTAAACCTTCAAGTAATTTTTTAAATGAGCCGTCTTATAACGTAGTTTTAGCTAATGTATTCACCGTAACAGGTAATGTTTCTATTGGTTGAATTTCGAAAACATCGACTTCATCGAAAAGATGTACATTTTCAGAATTTATTGGTAAACGAGATAAACCATCTGCATTAGTATGTAACTTTGTATTTTTATATTTAATATCATAATTAAAAGACTGTAAAAATACTGCAGAATGTTGCATTCTTGTAGCACTTAAAACTGGTGAGCTTTTTGAAGGTGAAAAAATGTGTAATAATGGTTTATGATCGGTTATTAAAGTAAAACTTCTTCCATATAATAATAATAATAATAATAAAAAAAATAGCTTCGCTATCAAAAGCAACAACGCAGAAGCGATCAAGTTGAATCACCTATTATGTATGGATGATTTAAAACTGATCGCAGCAACCAAAAACCAACTAACGCAAATGCTTAAAATTGTAGAGGAGTTCTCCAGGGACATCGGAATGCTGTTTGGACTGGAAAAGTGCCGCACCCTTAATATCATCCGGGGAAAGCTCGAACAAAGCGCACACGAGATGCAGGACGGCCAGGAGATCGAAGCAATGAGCAAGGGAGATACATACAAGTATCTCGGGATGAAACAAGCTCAAAGGATAGACCATCGAACAATGAAGACTGATTTAACGAATGAATTCATGAAGAGAGTAAGACAAGTAGTGCGAACTGATCTTAACAGCAGGAATTTGTTTAAGGCCCTGAACACGTATGCGTGCTCTGTACTCAGCTATTCGTTCGGAATAGTGAATTGGACCAACACGGACATCAACAACCTGCAACGAAGAGTTAGGACACTACTGACAAAGGCTCGTAAACATCATCCCCGTAGCGCCGTAGAAAGAACAACTCTGCCACGTCAACTAGGAGGAAGAGGATTGGCAGATCTCAGCAAGCAATTGGACCAACAAATATTAAATCTGCGTAATTATTTCTACAGGCAGGCCAACAGCTCCACACTACATAGGGCTATATGCGGAGCAGACGTCTCAACACCGCTACGTCTGACGGAACACGAGCGTCAAAATCACCACCGAACCGACAACGATAAACTACAGAGGTGGTTGGAGAAGCCGCTGCACGGGAGGCATCCTAATGAGGTTAACCAGGAACATGTCGACAAGTTAGCGTCGAACTATTGGCTGACCTCGGGACGAATATTCCCCGAGACGGAAGGCTTCCTACTGGCCATACAAGATCAGGTTATACCAACTCGCAACTACCTAAAATTCATTGTAGGAGATGCATCGGTAGTGGATGACAGATGCAGATACGGGTGCCCAACTTCAGAAACAATCCAGCACATAACAGGAGGATGTCAGATGTTCGCATCAACGGAATATAAGGAACGACACGATTCGGTTGCCAAGATCTTGCACCAGGAACTGGCGGAAAAGCTGCTGCTTGTGCAGGTAGAGAGGGTCCCATATTACAACTACACACCTGAGCCTGTTCTTGAGAACAGCAACTACAAGATGTACTGGGATCGTACAGTTCTGACAGATCAACGAGTTGCCCATAACAGACCGGACCTTATAATAGTTGATAAAATTTCTAGGCAGACAACTCTGATTGATGTGGCCATCCCGAACAACAACAACCTGCGTGTGAAGCAAGTCGAGAAGATCGCGAAGTACAGAGATTTAGAAGAACGAATTAGAAGGCAATGGGAAATGGAGAACGTCCAGACGATTCCAATCATCATGTCAACAACTGGTGTTATACCAAAAAGTTTGCTGAGAAACATCAAGGAGCTGGGTCTAACTGATAGTCTTTACAGGTCCATGCAGAAAGCGGTACTACTCGCGACAGCCCGAACCGTCAGGAAATTCATGGGGAATGCAGGATCATCCAACAACATCAATGTCACCTAAGGCCCGATAACATGGCAAGGGTCTCGTCCGAGCCAGATCCTTTTGGTATCCGGGATACTCGGGATCTGAGTGAATGTTCCCCGTAGAGGGAGTGCGAATGCCTTTTGGCTAAGTCGAGATAATAATAATAATAATGTTTATTAAAACACGAAAATCAATAGGCAGTAACAATAACTAGAACATGAAGTTATTACTGTGGATTATAAACATTAATGACTACACCACTGAAGCATACAATGCTTGTGTGTGGGTGATAACTAAAAATATATTTAAAAATAAAAATAAAATAAAATAATAATAGGCGCTTACTTATCTCATAATTTAAAATTTAAAATAGCAAAGAATATATTATATAACTAAAAGACTTGAATAAGTAGGCCATTTTGTTAAAATCAAGTACATAGTAAAAAGTGCTTGTCACTGAATAAGTTTGTTCCAAAATCGGGTAAGTTTGTCTAAATAGAAGTATTGTCAAAGTCGGGTTTTTTATTATGAAAGGAGAGACATTTATCGCAAATATTTTAACTTAATTATATCAGCATAGATCCTCCGTCCTCCCCTCAACATCCAAGCTTTTACTGCTCGTTTAAATTTGACATAAGTTTCAATATTTTGAATATCCAAAGGAAGTAATTTGTATACTCGAAGCGCATAATATCCTATCGAACGTTGTCCGATAGTCTTCAATGCACAACCGCGATAAATAGATCTTCCCCGCGTGTATCATATTGATGATCTATAGATTTTATTTCAATTTTTCCTTTATGTATAAATAAATAAATATACTGATAGAATTTTTTAATTCCAAAAATTAAACTATAAGCTTCTTTATCGATTTGTGCATATTTTTGTTGACTTTTTGTTAGTGTTTGACTGGCAAATTGAATTGGTCGTTCAGATCCGTCTGGTAAAATGTGACTTAATACCGCACCCACCCCAAAAGATGATGCATCTGTCGCCAATAATAATGGTAATTTAGGATTAAAATGAGTAAGAACATTATCTGCTTGAATTTCTCTTTTTGCTCGATCAAAAGCTTTCTGACAATTTTTATTCCATTCAAAATCTACATCCTCTTTCAGAAGGTTATTTAATGGTAATAAGATATCACTAGCATTTTTAATAAATCTTCGGTAATAATTAATTAATCCGAGAAATGCTCTAACTTCGGTTTTATTTTTGGGAATTTGAACGTTCTGAATAGCTTCGATTTTTGATTTAACCGGATGAATACCTTCTTTGTTAATTTTATAACCACAATATTCTATTTCATCTACTAGAAAAACACTTTTGTCTTTATTTATTTTAAGATTATATTTGTTGAGTCGATCAAGAACCTGCCTTAACCTCTCAACATGTATTTTAACATTGGAGCCCGAAATTTTAATATCATCTAAGAAAACAACAACTCCTGGTATGTCTTGTAATATTTGTTCCATCAATCTTTGCCAGATGGCTGGTGCGCTAGCAATACCAAATTGAAGTCTAGTTGCCTGGTAAAGACCTTTATGAGTATTTAAAGTTAAAAGATTCCTCATTTCTTTTTTAACTTCAAGGTGTAAATAGGCTTTACTTAAATCAATCTTTGAAAACACTGTGCCCCCGGCCATTTTTGAAAATAATTCATCTATCGTTGGTAAAGGAACTATGTGTGGATTTAAAGTTAGTTTAAAATCCCTGCATAAACGTATTTGACCATTCGCTTTAACAATGGGCACTATAGGAGTTGCCCAATCCGAACTATCAACTTTAACCCAAATTCCTTGTTCAACTAATGTTTCAATTTCTTTCTCTATACGTGACTGTAAGGCAAAAGGTACCGTTCGTGCTTCAAAAATATGGGTTTTGTATCTGGTCTGAGATAAATTGAAGCTTGAATTCCTTTTATTTTTCCCACACCCGATGTAAAAATATTTTTGTACTGTAATAACAAATTTGTCAAATCTGATTTCTGACAGGTTGTAATTTTATTAACCTCGTATTTGACACTGTCAATATTATTTAAATCTATCTTTAATATTCGTATCCACTCACGTCCCAATAAAGAATTGCGGTCGCCGTCTACTATGTATAAATTTAAAGTTGTATTATTCCTTCCCCAAACAACAGAAACTCGGATATATCCAATTACTCTCAGATTTGTTTTGCAGTAAGATATTAATTTTAACTTTGTGGAACGAATAAGGCAAGTATTAAAATGTTTATTGTATAGGTTTATATTGATAAGACTAACCGGAGCTCCACTATCAACCTCCATTTTTAATTTAATTGCATTTACCTGAATTTCAGAAATGTAGGTACTTTTCTCTCATTTTAGTGAATTCCGTTTCGTAATCTTCCAATGCAAAAAGTTCCTCTATGTCACCTGTTTCTTGTAATTCCTCCACTTCATGCGTACTTAATGCATCTTTAGCCTTTATACATACTTTCTGTAAATGCCCCAACTTTTTACAAAAATTACAAAATAACTTCTGTTTTGAACATTTGTTAGCAAAATGATTTTCATCACCACACCTAAAACAAAATAATTTGTTTTTAACTGCCGCTGTGCCTGCAGACTCATTGTCTCTGCTTTGAACATTCCCTGGTCCTGAGGAATATGTCTTCTTGATTGCTAGTGAACTCCGTTTCTTATCTTTATAATTAATTATTCCCACCGTACTTGTTAAAGGACGTAATTGATTTGCATCTCTTTCTGACATTTCCATTCCTGTTGCTATCTCCGCTGCACGGTCAAGTGTAAGATCTTGAGTTTCCAAAAGTCTGCTTTGGATACGTCTCGATATTAATCCATATACTAGTTGGTTGCGTAAAGCTTTAGTTAAATAACTGCCAAAATTACAATTTATCGATAACTTTTGCAGTGCATAATAATATTCCTGTACACTCTCCCCCTCTTCCTGTCTTCTGCATTGAAAACGAAAGATTTCTACAATTTCAAGGGGTGCTGGATTATAAAAATTTTCTAACATTTTAATTATATTTTCATAAGTTTGATCTTCAGGCATATTTGGAGCCAATTTGTCTGACAAAATATCATAACATTCAACGCCCATATAATGTAGTAGATATAACACTTGCATTCCTGGATCGACTTGAAAAACTTTGAATGCTACTTCCAGCCGTTTAACCCATCGATTCCATCTCATTCCATTGGCATTGAAAGGTTCAATCGTGAATACTGAAGTTGTAACTACTTTTCCTATATTGGACTTGCTGTTGTAATTGTAGTATTTTCTGTAGGTTCGTTTATCCTCGTCGCCATATTCTATTGTGTATGTACTCAAATGAAATATACAAAATAAGTTTTATACTTTTGAAATGACAAATTCCATTTTATTTATATCTTTCAATATTAAATCAACAACTCCCATTGCTAAGGACAAAATAATACATATATGCATATACAGTGTTCACATATACAAAATCTTCAGATATACAGTAAGTACTAAACATAACAAATGGTAACACGCAATAAAAAACTGATATGTTATTAGTCTATGGAGAAGCTGAAAAAAATGCTAGAAAAGCCGTTAGAATTTATATGATTTCAAAATATTTATTCGATTAGAAAAAAAAATTAAGGGAGAATCAAAATGCATTTTCTACCCTTAAAGGCAAATCAATTAGACAAGCTAGTAGAGAATTAAATTTGAAGAAGTCGCCCACACAATGAATTATGAAAGAAAACAAATATCATGACTTTAAATTACATTACCTAGAAGATTTGGGAGAGGCAAATAAAGAAAAGACGCTTGATTATTTTGCTGAAATCATGGTGGTGACCGAGATTGTTGACAAGCTTATTTTCAGACATATACTTTGGAAAGGCGAAAGTGGTTTTGTTAGTAATGATGCTTACCTAACCGTAAAAACGAACATTATTGGTCCCCTGAAATTCCTCATATTGTCAATCCAATTCGGAATCCGGGACACTTCGGCATTAATGTATGGTGTGGCATAATTGGTCGTCAGTTAGTTGAGCCACATTTTTACAAAGAAGTTTTAACTAGAATAACACACCTCCAATAATTCTTGCAACAACAGCTACCAGTTGATATGAAAAATGTGTCATTGCAGTTAAGAAGAACCATATAGTTTCAACCAGACGGAGCTCCAGAACACAGGGACAACATTGTAAAAGAATTTCTAAATGATGGGTTTGAAATCGATTTGAATAAATGGTCCATTAAAATGGTCAGGAAAGTGGCCAGATTTAAGACCATTATATATTTCCATTTATGGGGATTTGTGAAAAACATTGTTTACAAAACTCTATCTCGGAATATTGATCATTTAATAGAAAAAATAAAGATGCCTCTCGGCACATAACACCAGATGTATTAAGAAAGGTCACTAAGAGAGAAGTTACACTCTGTCTAGACTTATGTTTATTAAAAGAAGGTAGTCACAATGAAAATTATTTATAAGTAAGAACCTACCTCCTACCTAGCATTGTTGAGTGAAATATTTGGATAGAGGACCAACGACTATCAAACAATTTCTTGAAAAAACGCAGGAGTGGCCAGAAAAATTTAGTCAACAATACCATTTATATTGTTGAAAATTGTTTTTGAATCACATATGCGTTTTTCGGGAAAAAAAAACTGTCAGATTTAACAGCCGTTGTTCCTCTTTATGCGAATTGTTCACTCAACGCTAGCATTTATTTTTATATTGTTGGTTTTTGTTTTTCGCTAAAATTGTTAGGTTTTTAAATATAATACACAGTTTTTCTTAAAAAGGCGTTCATACAGTTATATTTTTATAACTAATAATACAATTTTAATACTTTTTCCATAATACATCTGTCCGAGCATCTGTCAATTGTTTCTGTCAAAAATATACCATCATAAGTCATGGGTAACTTAATTTTCATCAATAAAATACCATGGTATAATTTTCATATTTTTACAAATAATACGCATATAACTTTTCAATGAAACAAGATATAAAAAAAAATTATTTACGAGAGAAAAACATGTTCTTTCCAAATATAATGAGAAACAGGTGTGGTCCTGGAAAAATTATAATTGATGACATCATAACCTATATTTCCCAAATTCCAAAAGTATCTTTTTGGCCCAAAAGCACGCTTCTGGGGCGTCGAATTTGAGACACACTACTGATATAAAACATTTAAAAGTGGCAAAACATGCTTCTTCTACCATGCATATATGAATAATGCTATGAATTTCGGTATATAGCCTTGGACAAATTTCAGATTTTTATCTTAAAAAATAAAAGATAAATTGGAGGTGCGCCACATGATCTAAACAATGTTACTTGTATATTTGTGGCCAAAGACCAAAAAACATAGATCAAAAAGACTGCCTTTGTTTTCATCCGACAAAAAAATGTTCTGTCCTGACTAGAACAAGAAAATAAAAAGTCTACGGAATTATTAATAAAATAGCAAATTATTCTCATTCAAAAATGTATTACCATAATAATAGCCTATTGGACTTTTCTTATAAAATATCACTTAATAAAAAAAAACAACTAAAGGTCATTGGCATGATGTTCGTCAGCATCATCAAATCGCTTTTGATGAAATGTGTGCTTTCTAAAGAAAATGTAATCGAAAATGGCCGATGTTATTTTTTGACTTATCTTCATAGATATTACCAATGATATTACATAGAGTTGTTTGAAGAAAGTGGAGAAGAAAATTATGAAGAAGAATTCCATTAAAACCATAAACAACACAACTTTAATTTTATGAAGCTGTTTAACAAAGCCATCAAAATAATGATCTTGTTCTCGCTCAAGCGCATGAATAATGTCTTTGCTCTCGCTCATACTCAGGCATGGGCGCCCGCAGGTAGGGGGGGGGGCTAGTTGCCCCCCCCCCTTGAAAATCATTGTTTCGCTTCACACTTCTATAACCACGTGCGAAGAATGATAAACACACGACTATAAAAGTTCAGAGTGAAATAATTAGTGTTCATGCCTATTAAGTGCAGTAAAGAACAAAATAATGATTTCAAATTTCCCGCCGCCACCGCAAAGGTTAAAGTTTTTTATTTTCTTAATTTTACTATTATTGTCGAGATTATTGTATTATAGAAAGTCTACATGGATTCGATATTTTTTGTTGTCGTGTTGTTTCGTTTAGAAATGATGTTGTTTTAATATTAGTTTTTCTAAAAATAATAATTTATTATTATTATTATAATATTATTATTAAAATTAAAACGTGTTTGAAATAAACAAAAATAATAAAGTTTGAATTTGACTTTTGCCCCTCCCCTCACATTTTTTCTGCGATCGCCCATGCTAACAGCGAGGAAATTTTATTGTGTCTGAAAGGATGTTTGGCCCTTCAGATTGTCCTGGCTGCTTCCAAAAGGTATGGAAATAGTCCCCTAAATAACATATATAAAGTTTGTGAGTTAGGCTATAAGAAATATTCCGTTATTTTTTTGTGAGCTTTAAAGCGTCTGGCGAAGTTATCGACAACAGGAAGTGTCTGGCAATATTGAATATTGATTTTTAACAATATGATTTCTGAATTCTAATAATAGCCAAACACCATCACCATGCTACTAACAATAATTAATGTTTCTTTCAAGTAACTCTAAGATAAGTGGTGAAAAATACAACAATATTCAAAATGTACTCACGCATATTCGATGCTCTCCTTCATCCACCATTTTCTCTTGGGCTCAGGTTTGAACCTAAATTCTGCGTCTACAGATTTCTTCAGTTTATGCTTCCTGGGCTTAAACTCACATTTCAGGAGGCGAGGAGTGTCCCGTCTCTTCATGCTCTCTTTAAGATCCACATTTTCCTCCCTCTCTTCTATTTCTTCCTCAATGTCGAATACCACCGGCATCTTGAGAGGTATGTAATATCACTGTTGTCCGCAAAAAAATCACACGAAAATATAATGGATGCAAGTGTAATGATTAAATGACGAGAATTTCGAAAAACCGAGAAGAAAAAGCGCGATAAGGAAAACAGGTAAATTTGGTTATGGTGAAATGTCAAATTCACGTCCAAGTAAAAATACGGAGTGCGGTGAGTATATTAAATGCAAATTCCATTCCATTTCCATTTTTGAATTTGGCCAAATAAGATCGACGCGTTTGCGCCCTGTTCCTCGAATAATTATTAACAATAAATAATAATAAAAAAAAACATAGGTGGATGGTATTTGGAGGGATGAGTACCTCCTAAAAAGAAATTTTTGCGTGTGCTTTCTACATAATAATTAAAACATTAAAATTATTTATACTAAATATTAAATATATACTAATAAAATTTTTTTTATTTTGTTCTACGTTATTGTCAGTCGTCGTTGAGGTCAATGAAATGTCTTTGTCTTCTATGTGGTAGTCTGTGATCTAACTGGTACGTGCGGGCGTCTGTCAAAAGTTGATTAGGATGGTTTGGTATTGTTAGTCATAAATTTTCTGTGCATGAGTCCTGATGAATTCTCTTACAGTCGGTATGTTAAGGTCATTGTGTATTGTACGGTTCGAAACATACCATTCCGCCCCAGTCGCCATACGAAGACAATTATTTTGAATAATCTGAATTTTGTTTAAATGGGTTTTTGCAACGAAACACCAGGCGGCGTAAGCGTATAATAGGGAGGGTCTTATTACCTGTGTGTAAATTAACACCTTGCTTTCCACGTTTAACTTAGAATTTTTAGTTAACAAAGGAAACAAATTGGCCATTGCTGCTTTTGCTTTTTTAGACCTAGAGTTTATGTGCGATAACCAGGTAAGTTTTTTATCTAAGGTTAAACCCAGATAGACAACTTCATCACTCCACTCTATTACGGTTTGATTAAGGGTTATATGTCCGATAACTGGAATATCCCTTTTCTTGGTTATGATAATGGCCTGTGTCTTTCTTTCGTTTATCTTAATCTTCCATTTCAGAAAATAATCCGCGATCAAATTCACGGCACCTTGCAGGAAACCTTTAACAAACCTCAAAGATCTGCTAACAGCTAAAATCGCAGTATCGTCCGCATAAAGAAGACTTGTGTGTTCGGGTATGACGTCAAATCGCTGATGCAAATTGAGTACAGAATTGGACCTAAGGCGGAACCCTGTGGTACGCCTGCTTGGATGTTATGAAATACAGAATTTTTGTTTTCGATTTTTACACAAAATTTCCTATCCGATATAAAGTCCTTGACAAAGCAGACAATGGGGACTGAGAAGCCCCCCCGGAGCATCTTATAAATCAGCCCCCAATGCCACACTTTGTCAAAGGCTTTTGCTATATCGAGGAGAATCAATCCTGCGTTTTTCTTCTTCTGTAAATTTTTGGTTATATTTTCCACCAATCTACAGGCTTGCAGCTCGGTGCTGTGCATAGAACGAAAGCCGAATTGCTCCCTTTGTATTATATCTAAATTGTCAGCTTCTGTAACCAGTCTGGATAGGACGACTCTTTCTATTATCTTAGAGATCGAAGATAATAGGCTAATGGTCCTATAATCGCTAGGTGAACTGGAACCACTTTTCTTTGGGACTGTAACAATTTGGCATTTTTTCCAAACTTTTGGAAAATACTGGGTTCTGAGTATGCCATTCGTAAGATTAAGAATGGCCACCCTGTATTTTTTCGGTAATAATTTGATTGCTTTATTAGTGATACCGTCTAATCCGGGGGCTTTTTTGGTTGATAGAAATTTTATGATATAATTTATTTCTTCCGGTTCGCATAGGGGTATATGCCCCGGTGGGACAGCCTCTAGTAACCTTTCTGACGTTCTCATAACCTCCTCCTCCCATTCCGGGTCGTCTCGAGGGTTTCTATTTTCCGAAAATTGGGAGACGTATTCCTCGGCAAATGCCTCTGCTTTCTCCTCTGCCGTGTATACTAGTCCATTGTTTCCAGATATGGGTGGTGTCGGTGTTTTCGTCACGTTGCCTTTTAAATGTTTAATTATTTTCCAAAATGATCGTTCTGTCGAAGTCAGCGTCTCAAGTTAAATGCAAATTGAGAAATAACCTTTTTCCTGCTCAAATCTGAAATCAGTTGACGTATAATTCTCCATTTAAGGCATCTACCAAAATGGAAAAGAGGACTGAGAAGCTATTTTAAATAAGGAGTTTAGCTAACGCTGACAAAGGCTAATTCCGCCCTATATTTGCTCTTTCAGTCGTTGCTAAATAAGGCTAGATTCAGATCAGCTGCCATGTCAAAAATCGCGGTGTTTTGTGGATTTCCAATAATGACGCTTTGTTTTTGTTTTGTATTTTTATTCAAAAAATATACAATTCCTTATGAAAATACGCTTATAGATAAGCAGAAATGGAAACAATGGGCTAGTATGCTCATATATGTACAGGGTGTTTCTAAATTATAGTGCCAACGTAATGCGACAGGTAGAAAATGTCATTGTGAATAAAAAAATTCCTATAAACATGCAGTCTTTTAATCGCTGAAGTGAAACAATTTCGTGTGAAGACAATTTATTCCCATCGCCTGGAGGCGGAGGGGCGGGGAAGCACAATAGATTTTATACTAAACACTTTTTTGAGGTTATTTTTTGGTCTTGCAAGTTAATCATTTTAATGCATCTTTTAATTTTGCAATAAAATTGGCAAAATGTGGTCCAAAACACCAGTTAAATGCAAAATTTGAAAAATTAAATTTACACCGACGGCACTTATAATACAGATTGTTTCTACGTTCAAAATTAAATTGTACAATTAGGTATTCTGTAAAATTTGAAAACGGTGGTTGAAAATTTTATTTTTCGAATCTTGTAGTTAACAGTTGTTTTTGGGCACATTTTGCCGATTTCAACGCAAACGGTTAATTATGCCGTTGTGGAACAAGAGTTACAAAATTAATAGATGCACTAAAATGATTAAACCTATAGGTAAGTCCAAAAAGATAACCTCGAAAAGGTTATGAGTATAAAACCCATCGTGCTACACCACGCCTCTGGGCGATGGGAATAAATTGTTTGTATAGGAAATTGTTGCAATTCAGCGACTAAATGACTACAAGTTTCATTTTAATTGCATAACTTCTATAGAAGTATTTGAGAATAATGTATTTTTAAGACTTCACCTTGTAACTTTTTCATTATGCATTTTGAAACCCAGGTTTATAGGAAAGTTTTTGTTCTAATTTACATTTTCTACCTGTCATATAACATTGACACCATAATTTAGAAACACCCTGTATACATATTTCATGTTTTTTATACATATTTCATGTTTTTTCCAGTTCATCCCAGTTTTAAAATCAATGGAATAAAAATTTTAAGGCACTAGTTGCTCCTTTTACTCCAAAAATTTCGTTGAATACAGGGTAATGTGATGAAATGGGGTTGAATGGTTGAAACTCTCGAATAAATTCGAAGAATAAGAAGAACTTATAATCAGTTTGACAGTTTGACCTAGAAATTATCGCTTTTATAGATATGTTTATAGCTCTATGCCACTTAAAATGATAACATAAAAATAGTTCAAAGTCGAATAATTAAGGTTATGTTATCAAATAGGTAAATAACAACGTATAAAGGTTAGGTTGCATGGAATCAGCTGGAACACCACAAATTAATTAACAATTAGGTCTCTTCACGCATATCGATAAAAAAACACTACTTCCTTAAATATTTTTAGCTATGAATAGTACCTTATAACTGGCAGAACTTATTTTACCGGAATGTTGTGTTTCAAAAGTAATAAGTGTTCATGAACTTGAACGAGATTTTGTAGAAAGGTGTAAATGTATAAGACATATTCAAAAATTAAGCAATCTTTGTATATAGAAAATTTATTGAGAAAGTAAAGTACGCGCAGCGAAAGAGTGCGTCTGTGGTGAGGAAAGTAAAAGGGGTGGAGATCCGCCCGTGGGCAGAACTAGCGCCGAAGAAAACAGAGGCGTGCGGAAAGATTACTTTTTGTCAAAGTAAATAAATTTTCATTTTACTTATACTTTCATAGGTATGCTGAAATAATTGATAAAAAATGTAATATGAGATTACGCTGGGATATGTATTGTACACCCTGAATGACTCATGATCTCGAAAATACTACCAAGTTTTCAAAACTATAAATTTTGAGGCGCACGCCTAACGATAATCACTCCTCCTTTCAACGTCGCGTGGTTCTAATAATTTCGAATAGGGAAGTGCGCTGCATCGCATTGTTACGGCCAGCCAATAGCAACCAAGCGTACCCCGCGCTTCTCCACTTCCCCTCGGACCCAGTCTTTTGGTGCTACTACATTATACCTACATATGCAATTAATTAATTTATTTATTAGGTCCCAATTCACAAAAATTTGACCAAAAATGTAAAAATTAGGGGATGTGTTAAGTTTCATTTGAAAAACCTTGTCTTGTTTATTTATTAAGTCCCAATTTACAAATATTTGACAAAAAAATATAAAAGTTAGTCGAATGGGTTAAGTTTTACGTGCAAAACCCTGTACAAAATAGTTGTGAATCTCAACGGGCCTGTTTCACACTTTTTTTTATTTTGATTATGAATCTTAATAGTAAATAAAACACGAAAATATTTTCTTCCGATTTTTTTTTTCAGCCAGGAAATGCCCTAAAAACGTTTTTGAAATTCAAATTCCTTGGGCCCGTGACGTCACGGGCCCAAAAAGCTGATTGTCTACTGTTTTGCGACGTTGACACAATTTACGGCAATATCGATAATATGTTTCCATTTGAGATTTGTGAAGACTGAAGAAGAAGAAAATTTACTCAACTATTTTGTGGGAAAAGCCAAATAGACATAGACATCATGATATAATAATAAAGAAGGTATGATATTGCGCATTGTGGGCGGAGTCGTGCGACGTCACGCGGAGCGGTTTCGCTGTCAGTGTCAGTTTGTCTCGACGTAAATTTGCATTATTTCAATTATTATTTGCGTTTTAAAATGCGTTGTGCTGTTGCAAGTTCTAATGCAGACAATGAAGCGCAAAGGCATTTACGGGACAGTTCATGTTTTTCCGTTTCCCAAAGGATGAAAATCTTATTAAACAGTGGACGATTGCTTGTAAACGAACGGACAAATTTAATGTGAAAACCACTAGTTTGCTCACAACATTTTAGTGAGGAAAGCTATGAGAGGAATTTAAAATATGAATTGCCAGGGTATTCAGAAAAAAATCACAGGCTTTTGAAGCCATCAGACTCCATACCGATACTTAATTTGCCAAATCAAAAGTTAACAGTGAAATATGAGGCGAGAAGTGAACGAATAAATAAAATAAATCCATCAAAAATTGTGGATGAAATTCTTCAAGACAGGTTCGTTGAACATCCCAAAACTGCAGCCATTGCCTGAAAAACTTTTAAGCAGTGAATGTCTTGCTGATTTGACTTCTAAAGGAAAATAAATGGATAGAGCTGTCAGAGATGAGTTAGCTGAAGAAATCGATTCTTTAGTTTATGATGGTTTAGAATATTTATCGTGCTTTGTATGCTGCAAATTACGAAGCACTGAACCTATGGCATCAACAAATTAGGAGGATTTCACCTGGATGGATCATGTGTCTGAGGGGCCAAGCCATCAGAAGAAATGATGAAAAACATAGAGGAACTAGAAAAAATATTTAATGATGTAAATTCGGGTGAACTGTTTATTTGTAAAGGATATTTAACTGTTTATTTGTAAAGGATATTTAACATTTGCTAGAACAAGCATCACATGTAAACTGTAGTAAACAGAATAAAAAACTTTTTTTAGGTCAAGAATGTACTTTAGAATGAAAAATTTAAATACAATTTTGGGAGAAATGATCTTGTATAGAAAAAGGAACATGTTAAAACCTGTTTCGTAACAGTTTGTCTTTAGATTTTTATAGGATTTTCCTAAATGTTCAAAATAAGTTTTGAGGGATTCCCAGTCTGGAACTCTTGGTTAAAAAAATTGTAACAAAACTTAATAAATACATATTTTTTCCATATTTGCCTTTTATTACTGTTTGCTTTTATGTAGGTATGCATTTTATGTTAATAATCTAACAAGTGATACCTAGCTTAAGTTTAGAGCTTAATGATAGCCAACAAAATTGGTGGACTAAGTAAACCATCCAAGCAAATGATGAGCCACATGGAAGAATTTGAGGCAATTTTTAATTCCATAAGTCCCGATAGTTTATATAGCAAAGGTTACATCGCAATTTATAGAAAATTGTTCGGCAGGATGTATTTTTGAATAAAAAAGTTGAACAAAGCATTACAAGATAAAGCTATAGCTAGAAAACGGAAAAGGTTAAAATTACATCATAATTTTAATTGATAAAATATGATTTTGTTTAATGTAAACAGTATTAAATTTCTTAAAATAAAGGTGTTTTAAAATTTTGCTAAATTTTATATAATTTTACATTGTTGCCTTAAAAATGGACTTAAATTTCTATCTTTTATTTATTTTTTCAATAAATGCAAACTATTTCATCGGTATTTATTTTTTACTTATGGCGACTGCTATTCTAGTATTCTCTTGCAATCCTTGGAAATTTTCGTTGTTATCGATTATTTTTATTTCCTGTGTAAGAAGAAATACACTTTGAGTTATTTAACTGCACTAAGGAGGTCCGTACAATTGATGCATTATCTTTGTGTTAAAAAATACAAAAATACTTACCCTACTGAGAATTTTCTTAGCTTGATTATCATGTTTTTAAATTAGTCGTATGTTCTAAATCATGCTACATAATACAACAATAATTTGCGGATACATAACGCAATATTCCATTAGAAAAATCCGCTTCCCGCCTTAAAATTCAAATAATCCGCTCCGCGTGACGTCATGCGCAGAGCCGGACGAAATTGTGACACCGATCTATCATACCTTCTTTTCATTGTATCATGCATAGACATAACACATGTCCTCAATATCAGGGGGCGGCGCGGCGGTGCACGAGTGTGTGGGTCTTACGTGGTACCCCACGCTTTAAGCACCGTCGTAAGTCGCCCCATAGTGGCAAGATTGCTCGAGAAGAGCAGAGTTCATAAAAATAAATAAAAACATAACCTCAATATGAATTAATTTAATAATATACCAAAATCGCAATGCTTTTCCCTATTTTGAGTTAAAAGTTACTTGCAGAATGATCACCAACTTGTAAGTTGTCCAAACCTAAATAAATCTGGTTTATAAACATTTTGTCAGACGACTATACATAATCTTGACAATCAAAATTTGATTTATTAACTCGAAATATTCTGACATCGTCTTTTTTCCCGTCGATCTTGTTCATTTTGCAATTATTCTTAAAGCTAACTCTCGAATGTGTTTTCTATCATCCCCTAAATTGGCTATCAAAAGGTTTTCCGGATGGCCAAAATATTCCTTTCTTCTTTCTCTCAATTACGGGATCTACCTATAACTTTTTTCAGTTCTTCAGGGAGGTAACAATACTGATAATGCTAAATAAGTGCCTAGCACCATCCTTATTACAAGACCAATTAAATTTGTTTTCAAATATAACTTTTAACTTTTGCAGGTTATTAGTTCGATTTACATTAAAGAATGACAGAATGACATGACCAGCCCACATATTTATATAGACACGACACGACACCCGACCCACAAAACAACTATCTGTGTCTGTACGGTCGAGTTCGGACAACCGTTTATACAACTGTCTTTCTCTAGAGAATCGATTTCGATGTGCACGTCTGAGATTAGACCGGAGATCGAATTTTTGGGGCTTCGATTACTAGTATAACCGGCAACGTCACAAACGCAATTTCATTGCTCCAAATTAAGGCGCGCAGTTTAAAATTTTTAAATATTTCTTTAGTTAATAACAAAATTAGGTATTGACGAGAAAGATGCATAATAGTAGTAAGAAATATCTAAATTCGATTGAGTGAACAAGGCCCATTTTAGTGTTTTAATTGGAGACTCCGGCATGCTACGGTAAGCAGCAATTTCTGACTTTTTTTATAAATCAAACAATAACCTTTAAAACGTATATTTGGGTAATGGGTATATATATTTTGTTTAAGCTTTTTTGAAATACTTGAAAGGTGGTTTGTTTCATTGATTATTGTCAGTTGTATGCCAAATAAAACCGATTCGTTCTTTCTTAGAATTCTTTGTTATATTTAGTTATTACTGTATAAAATGAACATAGCTAAATGAAAATGTTCTTAGTATATTTAGTATTATTTTTGTTGATTACGGTCTATTCAATATGAAAAAGCTTTAGTGTGATTTACTATATTATTTAATGTCTATATTCGGACAATTTTTTTAATCTTTTTTTGGTAAAAATATAAAATTAAACAACTACAGGGTGATACATGGATACATCAATATTTTGTTGCCACAATACTCTTCCTTCAGAAAAAAACTTTTTTAATTGTTCCAGGTTTTGGATAATATCTTTTTTTTTATTAAAATAGCGATTTCTTCATTAACCTTTTGAATAAAAAAATGTCTTCTCGTTTCTTTTATTAACTATATGGTTCTTCATATATTATGGTCGTTGCAGACTGCTAGTCTTTTTAGGGTCTTTGGTCTTTGAATCTCTATGAACAAAAGGTGTATAGTTATTAGAGCGAGAACTAGATGGTTTAATTAATTGAAATGTTCTTCTTAAGTTATTTAATGGATCTGCAGGATCTGCATTTGAATATTAGGTATTTTTATTTTATTACCTTTGGCAAAAATGTCTCTTGGAATACTAATTCTGAATGATATATAGCATTTAAAGTCTTGCTTAACGGATGTTCTAAAAACCCGTAAAACAATAGGTATTTTGTGACTCCAGTGCCTAGTGTTTTGACGTACCATTAGAGCTGCTTTCAGTTTACGATGAAGTCTTTCGACTAGTATGTCCATTACTTTGAGGGTGATAGGTATTGTTGGGTATTTTATGAGAACCTAATAATTTTGTTAATTCTGTAAAAAAATTAGACTTCTAGTGCCAAAGTATCTCGAATTAATTAATTTTCGGGTAGATCGAACACCACTGTGTGACATAGAATGTATTTTCTTGGAAGTCAAGTATCGATCGCCTTCAGGAATAAATGGTCTTATTTTGCCGTTCTTTAAGTCTATTTGCAAATTCTAAATTTTGTTTTAGGTGTTGCATTTTTGTGTCTTCTTTTTGTTGGTCATAAATACTGTACCTAGAGTGTGGTTAGGCTGCAGTTCTGAAACTTTATTTTCAATACTAGATAATGTGTCTGCTACCACGTTTGATTTTCCTTTGATATATATAAATATGTCCAAATGTCTGGTTTGTCTGGGTTTAAAGGGCGCTGTCGGCAATGGTTTATGATCTGTATATACCTACAGAATATACTCTTCCTTCAAGAAAATATTTAAAGTATTTAATAGAAAGGTAAATTGCTAGTAGTTCCCTGTCAAAACATGAATATTTGGATTCTGCAATAGAAAGTCTCTTTGAGAAAAATGCAATTGGTTCCCAACTTGCATTTTTTTGACAGTATTGTTCCAAAACACAACTAACAGCAACATTACTAAAAGATGCATCCACTGTTAAATTATATGTTGTAGTTTTATTAGGATGTGGAGGTAATCTAGCTTTTGATAAAGAAACTTTCACTTTCTAAAATGCGGTATCACATTCTTCTGACCATTGAAAAGAACGAGATGAGTTATTATTATAAAGTGGTAAAACAATTTTTGAGTGGTGCAAGTAATTCTGCAATATTTGAAATAAACTATGGTAATAGTTAATCAATATTATAAACCGTGGTGTGGTAACTGACGCATAGAACGAGGTGCAGGGAAACAAGCTCTCAATTAGGCAAGAGTTTATTATGTTTGGCAGAAACGATAATATTCTCTGATTAGTGAGCCAAATACATATATTAATTTGTTTACTTTAATTTCAATCCACAGTTTCTCCAAATGTTCAGAAAGGTCTGATTCGAGTACTTTAAAATTTAAGGAACTTTTCAAATAAACACCTACTCCACCGCCACGTGTTCCACGGTCCCTTCGGACAAAGCTATATCCATCAATTTTAATATTATCATCCGTTATATTGTTTTTTAACCAAGTTTCAGATAAACCAACAATGTCATAATCGTCCAGCATCAGAAGCGCCTTAAATTCTGCAAAGTGATTACATATAAGGACCTGACATTTAGAATAAAGCCACATTGATATTCTTCATAAAGAAATTAAATATGGTATGTAACTAAAAAACACTAAAAAAATATAATTCCTCCCAACTATTATAGCATGTGTGTACTTATCTAACACGTTTGTTTATACAATAATAATTTTAGAACAAAAGTAGAAAAGGAAAAAAGAATAAAGTAGAATGTATGTACATCTATGTTTCGTGAAGCCGGCTCAAATTAAGTAGAACCATCCTTGAGAACATCATCTTCGGATTGTAAATAACGTTTTTTCCCATTTATCTTAGCAAATACCTATCTTTCCCTCCGCAGACCATACATTGTCTTTGCCCAGTTTTTCCTTTGCGTATAATAACAGTTCATATCTACTCTTCACAAGCTCCTCCATCACAACTATTTTCGTACCTTTCAGTTTCTTATTATAAAAAAAACTTCATTAAGGCAATGAAGGCTGTTGAATACGACAATAACCGGTCTAGATTTGGGTTTCGCATTTCGTTGCGAGTTAACGCGATAGCACCTCTCAACTATATTTGCGGAAATACCAAGTTTTTGTCGAAAAATCTCTTCAACTTTTATCTTCAGATATTGTTGTTGACTTCTGGTATACCATATACACGTAATTTGGTCAGTTTTTCTCTCTGCTCCAAATCAGTAGGTAAGTCGACTACGGATTTCCTCATTTTCATATTGCAAGTTATCTACCGTTTTTTCCAGCTTGACAATTTTCTCATTCAGTTTTGCAATCTGCTCACCTATTTTACTTGAAACGGTATCAGCTACCCTTTTAGCAATATTTTCCAAAAAGTTTTTCTCGGCGAAAAGTTCCTTTGCGATTGCATTTAACGATTCTTTACAAAGTTTTTGCAGTTCAAGTTTTTGTCGTTCAGTAAAAATATTTTAAAGCAACTAAAATGTTACTGTACCTATAATAATAGTGTCAAATACTGCAATTGTCACACGTTCCACAAATCGCTGCGCTAGCATGATATAATAATAGTAGAGATACTAAGAGAGCACCAGACCAGACTTGTCGAAACCTGTCTGGTCTGGTACTCTCCTAGGTTTTGCCCGTCTCCCCACTCTCTCCCCACTCCTATTGAAACAGCTATATAGGAGAGGTTCAACTAAGATCTCATCAGACACGCAGATCATTTACAACATGTCCTTCATAAATAGTTTAAACAATTTGCTGGTGAAAAATCTGGTGAATGTTCGAGATTTGGAAGTAAATAAAAAATTTGAGATCCAGTGTTTTAAGAGAATAAATACCAAGTTTGGGGAAAAGGTAGTGGTGGAATTTGCCGACTTCAAGACCATCCTGCCTCAGCGTTTTACGGAGCAATTAACTCAAGAGCGAATTGACGAATTGAATGGTGACAAAAGGTATTTTTTAACAAGCTTGGGGCCCGTCGGCAAGACTACAAATATTATATTTTCTGAAGCATGAGCGAGAGACTGCGGCGATATATGGAGGCACTCGAAGAGCTGAGACGCTTGATTATTATGTATGAACTAACTAAAAAGTTTAGAAATGTAAAGTTGTGAAAATAAAAAATATTATTTGTTTGTGTGTTTTTTACTACAAATCCCAATATTGTCTGGGCACAGATATTCTGATTTTAAACAAATCATAAAAAAAATGCCTAGCGAATTTCCCAAGGACAGTGAGAAAATATTCTACATAATATCCAATTAGACAATTGCTCTAAGAATATGCAAAAAAAAGTAAAACATTTTTTGAAAAAGTAATTTTTATTTTTTTATTTAAAAAAATATTGCCAATTGCTTTAATTGCCACTTAGCCACTTAGCCACTTAGCCACTTGGCCACTTGGCCACTTGGCCCCCTTGGCCCCCTTAGCCCCCCCTCCCCCCATTAGTTTTGTTTTCAGTGCTCTGAAATACCCGGGGATTGAACCCGAGACACCTAGCTGGTAGCAAAAGACGCTTGTCTCTTAACCACGGCTGTATTTCCAAAGGGGTTTCTTGAAAATTTCTACCCTTTCTTATTCAGGTAGCGCGTTGAAGTCGCCTGCTTGGGGTATGCAACGTGGGTGGGCCAGTAGGAGAAAGTATCAAACGCCGCGCTGCGGTGGTACAGTCAGCGGTACCGCTTCTCGGGGGATGTTGCCCCGGGCGTGCCGAGGGTACAGTCTAGTCGGACGCTAGAATACCGCTCAGTCGGGGCTCCTCCGGTACAGTCCAGACAGGCAGGTAGAATAACCGCGCTTCGAACTGGACTCGACCTTACGATCTTGGGTTGACTATGGCTTATTTTTTGGGCCCTTTATGGTTGTGTTATACAAAATTATTCGATATTTACAAATTTATTATAAAAATAGTTTTTTCTTTATGGTATTTTCAGAGATTTCTATGGTATACAGAGTGTTTAACTCGGCGCTCTCATTCCAGAAGGTGGCGGACACGCGCCACGCGCTCCATCGAAGGTCGAGGCGCGGTTCCAGTCGACGTGCGGTACAGACGACGCTTCGGGCTGGAAGCTGTGGTCTTGGGTTGATTATAACTTATTTTTTGAACACTTTATGGTTGAGTTATATAAAATTATTCACTATTTATTATAAAAATCGTTTTTCGTTATATTTTCAGAGAGTTCTATGGTATACAGAGTGTTTAACTCAGCGCTCTCCAGACTAATTATATTGGTTTCTATGCTTAAGAAACATTCTTGAAAATTAACTGGGGGCGACTATAGTTTATTTTTGAAAACATTACGGCTGTGTTATACAAATTATTCTCTATTTATTATAAAAATCGTTTTTCTTTATATTTTCAGAGAGTTCTATGGTATACAGAGTGTTTAACTCAGCGCTCTCCAGACTAATTATATTGGTTTCTATGCTTAAGAAACATTCTTGAAAATTAACTGGGGGCGACTATAGTTTATTTTGAAAACTTTACGGCTATGTTATACAAATTATTCTCTATTTATTATAAAAATAGTTTTTTCTTTATATTTTCAGAGTTCTATGGTATACAGAGTGTTTGACTGAGCGCTCTCCAGACTAATTATATTGGTTTCTTTGTTTAAGAAACTGGAAAATTAAAGGCTCAGAATGATTTTGTTAGATATTTAATGTGTGGAATGAAACAAGAGAAATATATTTATGTTTTATATTAAAAAAATATATATATACAATAAACACTAATTTCTAAATATATACACACTTACATCTAATTGGATAAAATAATGAAACTTATCTATACATATACGTATAACTAAATATATTTAGGGGAGATTTTTTTTCATGCGTTCAAGTTTTTCAACTTCATTCATACATAAGGCACGCCCTTCTTTCGCACGATTATAAATGGCTTTTATTTTCAACATCCTCTTTTCACATTCATCCCACTCCCTTTGCATTCGATTCATCACACATTCAAACCTTCTCTTTTTTTCGTTTGCGTTTGAAATGCCCCCATCTGCCAACTCTCTCATATTCATAAATACTTCACTCACACTTTGATGCTGCTCGTTCACAAATCTCCCCTTTTCATTTAGCATTGTCAAATTCTTTCCCCCACGCGTTGTCTGTGACTCCTGGGAGGGTCGCTTCGCTACCAAATCGTCTGCCTCGTCGCTTAACCTCTTGCATGACGACCGCGATGAAGCCCTGGAGCCCCCACACCGGCTTTGATTATCTATCTGTGAGGAAGAAACCTTATTTGAAAATAGCGAATTTTATAAATGTTAGCTTACCTTTGGCGATGCTGCCGGTGATGGAAGACGTCCAACTTCAAAATCGGAACCATAATCATCAAGAGCCATGTCGCAGAGTTGCTGGTTGGTGAGCCCTGCGATGAATGGCTCCTCCAGCAGACTCAACACGCTTGAGTTGAGATTGGGCAGCTATGAAAGGAAAACATTATATGGGAAAATACTGATTAATGCAAACTTACAGGTTCGGGGCAAATTGACGCCACAGCATTGACCGTCTCGTCGGCACTCCGAGTTGGCTACAAGTAAATGGGTTCAATGAGAATCGAATGAGAAATTAAACTAAAAAACTTACAGCTACCAAACGGCAATCACTTAGAATTTTAATTTTTGATGATTCCATACTGTTCAAAGCGACGAAGCACAGGTGAACTGAGTAAAAGCGGTTCGGAACACGGGTGAACTGAGTAAAAGCGACTCGGAACACGACTGTGAAACACGGGTGAACTGAAGAGGAAACGCGCCACGCATCGTGTGTATATCGGAACAGTGTTGCCAGTTTGGTAGATTTTTCCTGAACGTTAGGGAGACCCGCCCACCGGAGGCAACGTTGTCAGATTACCGAAAGTCCCCACCAACCCCGCCCCATCAGTGCCCTCCTACATGGTACCGCCCACATCCCTTCTTTCCGCATAGTAAGAAGTATTGGAATATAAGAGTCACATCTTTGCTTTCAGTGATAGTTTCTACAAATCTTTAGTTTTCTGCAAATCGTAATGTCTAACATCAGGTATATCATCGACGCTGATGGCTTTCAAGTTAGTGGAAAGTTCGTTATAAAAGAAATGTCGATATACGATATGAAATCGAGGGAAGTGACATCCAGGTATTATCGTGTGGGAAACTACCGCAGCCTATCTTCTAAGGATGCATGCACTGCTCGTTGGTTAACGATGAACTTGCACGGCTTGAAGTTTGAAGATTGTGCAACGGATGAAGCCCAGGAAAGTGCGTTAGAAGAGATTCGGCGTCTGGGGGAGTCCGCTGGCGATGAACTTATAGCTTACAAGGGAGGACAAGTTGAAAGGAATCTGCTGCAGGCCGCGGGGTATGCCCACTTATCTTACAATATCGAGGATCTAGGCTGCCCCAAGTTCGACGTCCTTGTTCGGAAGCAGCAGAGGTTCTACGAGCGAGTGCGTGCAAACCAATGTGAGCGACACATCACGAGGCCTGGAAAAGCATTTCACTGCCCGAGGGTAGAACTAATGTTTTTTTCTGAATTTATAAGACGATGTAAATAATTTAGTTTTTGTGAAAATGTAAATAAAAATGTAAAGTTATTATGCTGTTTCATTTCCAGCAGAAAAGAATGATTATGAAAAAAAGTCAATTTAAAAACTTTCCCGCTGCAGGAAAGACGTGCTTCGTGAAATTAATGTTTGTAGAAAATGTTAAAATAAAAAAGGGAGCAAAAAAAAAACCTTTTCTCAGATCCTGTTTTCATACTAAAATTTTGGAGAGGGGACCATCCTTCGACGCTCTTACCCTATATAGGTAGGAACTCTGCCTATTTCTAGCACACTGCTCTACTCATTGCTTCGAAGATGATCGATGGTAATGAAATAGCTACAGAGAGCGACAAAACTGTAAAGGCATATGAGAAGGTGTTTAACATACTTAATGAAAGTGACAGACCTACACTTCCACAAGTATTACAACGTTGGCAGCAAAAGTTGCAATTGTCGGTGAGACAGCATTCCTCAGCACTCCGATGTCATTTTCACCAAGGCACTTTGTCAAAGTTGCATGCCAATCTGCAACATCTCAAAAGACTTCAATTATACTTCAAAACATTATGCAAAACTGGATCTGGTAAGCAACACCTCAATAGAAGTCATCGAGTCAAATGGGTGGACGTTCAAGCAGCGTTCCAGAGTCGTCTTCGCACAGGTGTTATAGTAAATATGAGGCACATCGATTTATTCCAGTTTTTTGACGATGCATTTATTCTTTTTAAGAGTCGCATAACTAGAACTTTAAATGCTTTTCACATTGTTAAGGTAAATGCGGTTTTTAATGGTGAATTTGTTAAAATGTCTCAAGATACAGTCATAAGTGACAACAAATGCTTCAACACAAAAAATGCTATAATTGACCAGGGGAGTGATTTAAAGTTGTGGTTTACAGATAATATAAAGGATAGGATTATAAAGAAGCTTGAAGATTTTCATGACAATGGATCGGGGTGGGCGTTACGCAAAATTTTGAGTTTAGTCATCAGTATAAATAAAGTTGAGATAGGAAACGGTGCTTCATATCTGCCACTCCCCGTTGAAATTTCCAAAAAACAAGCATGTGTCAATGTAAAAAATAGTGATGAAGCATGCTTCTTTTGGAGTGTTATTGCCGCTCTTTACCCCTCTCAAAAGCATATTGATCGGGTTAATTCATATCATCACTACAGGCTGAAATTTAAATTAGATGATATAGACCTACCAATGCAATTATCTCAAATATCGAAATTCGAAAAATTAAATGAAATTTCTATAAATGTGTATATTTTGGAGTTGGTAAGTGAGACTCCACGTCAATTTATCACCTCTCCAGCTCGACTAACTAAAAATAAAATGGATAGACATGTGAATTTACTTCTAATTCAAAGTCATTATTTTTTGCACGTTGATATAAAATACCATTATTGTTGGATTAAAGATTTATCTAGACTGATTTCGAAACAGTCTAGTAAACATAACGGTAGAAAATTTATATGCGAGAGATGTTTAAATTACTTTTCATCGCAAGATAAGTTAGAAGAGCATACAGTTTATTGCGAGCAAATAAATAATTGTAAAATCGAGTTTCCCAAAGAGAAGTTTATCGAATTTAAAAATTTTGTTAATAAAGAACGCACCCCATTCACCCTGTATGCTGACTTTGAAGCAATGCTAAAACCCTGCGGAGATTCTGATGCTAGCCTAAAAACTGTTAAATATCAAAGACACGAAGCATTCAGTGCCGGTTATTATTTCAAGTGCTCTTTTGACAACTCGCTCTCTTTCTACAAAGCTTATCGCGGGGGAGACTGTATGATATGGTTTGCCAATCAAATAGAGGAAATTGCTAAGTTTATATCATCCAAATTGAATCTTGTTGAACCTATGGATGAAGCCATAAGTCTTAAAGATGCCACCCCTAATTGTCACATTTGCGAGAAAAAATTCAATGTTAACGACATAATTGTACGTGACCACTGTCACCTGTCATCGATGTTTCGAGGTTATGCACATCAAGCGTGCAACTTAAATTATAAAAACTCGTTTGTAGTTCCCATCATTTTCCACAATCTTAGTGGGTATGACAGCCACTTTATAATACGAGAACTTGCCAAACGGAATCATGTCAACCTACTTCCTGTTAATAATGAAAAATATATAAGCTTTACAGTATTCGATAATGAAACAAATATTAAATTTCGGTTCATCGATTCTTTCAAGTTCTTGGCCTTTCCTCTCGACAAACTCGCATCATCTCTAAATAGTTTCGAAAACACTAGAAATGAATTTCGATTGTCTTCCGAAAATTTTGACTTGTTAACTAGGAAATGGGTTTTTTGTTATGATTATATCGATTCTCTGGAAAAATTGGAAGAAACCGCATTACCATCGATTCAACATTTTTATAACAAATTAAATGACACTAATATTAACGAGAAGGATTACGGACATGCGCAATTAATTTGGGAGAGGTTTGGTGTAAAAACCTTGGGTGAGTATTTAGATCTGTACTTAAAGACTGACGTGCTCTTGCTCACAGATATATTTGAACACTTTAGAACGACTTGTCTTCAAAATTACGGTTTAGATCCTGCCTGGTACTATACTTTGCCTGGATTCAGTTGGGATTGCATGCTTCGATATACGAAATGTAAATTAGAAACCTTCCAAGATAGTGACATCTTAATGTTTTTCGAGAGGGCAATTCGAGGTGGGGTAAGCCAGGTAAGCCACCGCTTTTCTCAGGCCAACAACAAATATATGGCAAACTATGATGCTAGTATGCCATCAAAATATATATTCTTTATGCGGACGTTAACAACCTTTATGGCTGGGCAATGTGTGAACCCCTTCCTTACGGAGGATTTGAGTGGGCCTCCAACGATACTGACGTCACCAAGGTTGCTGACAATGCCGATGAAGGATATATTTTAGAAGTGGATTTGTCGTATCCCGATCATCTTCATGACCATCATAAAGATCTTCCTTTCGCACCTGAACATCGTAAACCTCCAGGTTCCAAAATAAAAAAGCTCATGACCACTCTCGATGATAAGAAGAATTATGTGATTCATTATAGAGCGCTTAAGCAAGCTTTACAACATGGTTTAATTCTGAAAAAAATTCACAAAGTTTTGAAATTTAAGCAGTCTACCTGGTTAGCTCCCTATATACAACTCAATACCCACTTAAGAACTGTGACAACATTAGATTTTGAAAAAAATATAATGAAACTAATGAATAATGCAATCTACGGCAAAACAATGCAAAATGTTAGAAAACATAGGATTGTGAGATTATTAAGGACGTGGGAGGGTAGATACGGCGCCAAAAATTTAATTTCTAGCCCTCGTTTTAGACATAGGATAATTTTTGAAGAGAATTTAATAAGTGTCGAATTAAATAAGACAAATATTATGTTTGATAAACCTCTGTACGTTGGGATGTCTATTCTGGACATATCAAAAACCTGTGTTTACGAATTTCACTATGACTTTATGTTGAAAACATTTTCACCAACTAACTGCTTATTATTATATACTGATACTGATAGTTTAGTTTACGAAATCCGCTGTGAGGACATGTTCGAGGATGTAATTAAGAATCATATTCATCGGTTTGACACTAGTGACTATCCTGCAGATAATCAATATGGAATTCCGCTTGTAAATAAGAAGGTGCCAGGACTGATGAAGGACGAATTAAATGGTCGTATTTTAACACATTTTGTTGGACTTAGATCTAAAATGTATACTTATAAGGTTCAAGGAAAAAATTTGTGTGTTAAAAAATCCAAAGGTGTTAGAGGTAGTGTTGTAGCGAAGCAGATAACGTATCAAGATTATTTCGATTGTTTATTCGATAAGACAGAGAAAATTGTAAATCAACGATCTATACGATCGTTTTCTCATAACGTCTTTAGCATAAGTCAATCTAAGATTGGTTTAAATCCATTTGACGATAAGCGATATTTAGTTGATAGTGTTTCAACCCTTCCTTGGGGTCATAAAGATGTACGTGTGGATGAATAAAAAATATATTTTACAAATAGTGTTTCATTCTCTTGTAGCCCCCCCACCCCTGACGTCCCACCGCCCAGTTTGTATATATAACCGAGACATCGAGCTCATTCTGCAGTCTGAAAACTTGTAACAAGAGTTCGCAGCAACATGTACAACCAGACCATTCAGATCGAATCAGACATGGTGCCCTGCCCCTACATTGCCAGCCACATGGTACGGAGAAGTCGACTGCAGAATCATCTGGTGAAGTGTCGGCGACAGTTGGGACATGTGCCTGAAATCAATTGGGAAGAGTATTACCGACATATCAACAATCAGCCGTCGATGATCATAAGAAATCCCAGGATTGGCCCGGAATAAAAATGTAAAATAAAAATATTGTAAAATAAAAGTCATATTTTTTAATCAGTGCTTTATTCCAACCTTCTTCTATACAAGTCTGCTAACAAAAATTGATTATAATAAGAGTACAGTTCAAAAATGCAATATGTTTCCATGCTACATACCGCATTGCACATTAAAAATACAATTTCCATTACATTTATGGCATAGTTACTACGTACTAATAATTCATTGACCTTATCTAAAAAATTAAGGTAAAAATCATACAATTCAAAATTAATCAAAAAGCTCATGCTTAAAGTCACATATGGTGCGATATTTAGTAGCTCGAAAACCTCTGCTATGGAAAACCATTGGCTAACACCATTTTTTGCAAGCAACACTCGTTGATTTCCATCTGCAGTCAACATGGTTCTTAACAATATATCGTCAAATCTGATGAACATCGGGGTACCCAGGTTGTTGGTAAAGTTGTTTAAATTATTCACTAATTCTTTCCACTCCAAATAGTCCAGCGAAATCACATTTCGTCGCACTGTTGATCGGATATTAACTTGGGGTTTGAAATATCTCATAATGCTCAAACCATTATTAATAATATACAGTGTGACCCATTTGTTTTGGGGTCAGTCTGTAAAAAGTGTATCAATCGTGCGATTTGGCTGATTTTTTTTTTAAATTGTAGAGCTCGATGAACTGCACATTTTGAACAAAAATTGCCTGGTTCGCATAAAATCCAAAGCCTACTATGACCGTTTTTATGAGCAAAATTTTAAGAAACCATATTAGCGTTTTTTTTTTGAAAAAATCTGTGTGCGCCAATGGATTGAGCACCCCTCGAAATGGGTATGTACAAAATTTCATCAAAATATTTCAAGTAATAACGATTTTGTAGAAAAATTAAAAATGCAGCCAAGGTACGTCTTTATTTTCAAAAATTCAAAGTTGGCCATGGAAAATAATTGAATTGTAATAATACAACCTTATGCTTATAAACACAAAACATAAAAACAATTAAAATTATAAAATTTTCGTTGTCGCCCACGAGTCGAACAATTTCTATTTTGTCTCTTATGCTTAAATATTCCATAATTATGATAATTAATTGTATTGAGCACAAACAATTTCTGAACTCAATTTAGACAGTTTGACACTTAATAAAAGTAAACAATTCAATTATTTTCCATGGCCAACTTTGAATTTTTGAAAATAAAGACGTACCTTGGCTGCAATTTTAATTTTTCTACAAAATCGTTATTACTTGAAATATTTTGATGAAATTTTGTACATACCCATTTCGAGGGGTGCTCAATCTATTGGCGCACACAGATTTTTTAAAAAAAAAACGCTAATATGGTTTCTTAAAATTTTGCTCATAAAAACGGTCATAGTAGGCTTTGGATTTTATGCGAACCAGGCAATTTTTGTTCAAAATGTGCAGTTCATCGAGCTCTACAATTTAAAAAAAAAATCAGCCAAATCGCACGATTGATACACTTTTTACAGACTGACCCCAAAACAAATGGGTCACACTGTATGTAGGTAATGTGAAGCATGATGATAGAAGCAGAGAATCTTCGCTTACATTGTTTACTTCTTCATGGTCGCTACCATCGGTTTCATAGCCGCTGTCAACCATCTTAACACTTGAAGCTCTACACGACGTTTGACTCAGAGATCCACGAGTCATGGTCTTTATCAAAGCCCAACCATCGTACTAGCACCTTCCCCCTCTTTCTA
This sequence comes from Pseudeuparius sepicola, assembly GCA_963920635.1. NCBI lineage: Eukaryota > Metazoa > Arthropoda > Insecta > Coleoptera > Anthribidae > Pseudeuparius > Pseudeuparius sepicola. Next base: position 91,634,832 of record OY987299.1, read on the forward strand.
CGAAGAATCTTTTCAACCAGGTAGACATCGGGATGTTCAGTTTTTTGCAATTCTTCGCGGTAAAACCCGCCCTTTATAGGACTTCCATTTAAATCCTCTAGAAGATATGTAGGCGGGTTGGTAATTTGTACTTTGCTTATTTTAAACAATTCTGTACTCCAACTAGGCATATATCCTTTGGCAAATACGTGTTTCACTTTACTTATTCTCACAATATCTCCAACCTTCAATTTACTACCTCTGAAAATCTTCACGTGACTATACACTTTTTTAAGCAGATATTGTTCGTTACTTTTATTAACTTGGTTGGGTTTCTTCTGAATCACTCTATGCTTTCTGTTATTATACTCGGCAACTAGCGTAGGCAAATAATCATCCCATTTAAATTTACCATTTAGACTAAAATACTTAAATAATCGCTCTTTTAGAGTTCGTATTACTCTCTCGGCCATGGCGGCTTTCGTGATGCTAAAAGTGCTGTAATGATTAATTTTGAATTTTCGCATCAAATTTTGAAATCTAGAGTTATAAAACTCTTTGCCCTGATCAGTTTGAAGGTTGCGAGGCTTTCGAGTTCCCGATAGGATATCAGCAAAGGCGTTGGTAACATCTTCGGCAGACTTGGATTTGAGCGGTCTGCACCAAACAAATTTAGAGAAGCAATCGATTACAACCAGTATGAATTTGAAGCCATTATTGTGACTAGCATACTGATCTAACTGCGCGAGATCAGCTTGCCACAAATCGTCTAAACCTTTAATGATAGTTCGACGACGTGGATAATTTTTTCGCGCTGGTTTATGTAATTCCTTAACTACTTGAATTTTTTCTTTACTATGCATGACTATGCTCCACCCTCAAGGATCTCTGCAAGTCTGAGAGATAGTAAGGATTGCATGCTCTTACCAGTTATTTTTAAATAATAATCTTCCATAGTTTTAACCAACTCTCTCAATTCATCGATCTTATCTTGGAAATTGTCTATCATTGTGTTGCGAATATGAAGATCGCATTCATCAGAATGCTGTTTAAGATTTGTGTAAAAATATTGTAATGTATGAATGACCCCCTCATCGACATATTGTTTTGTGCTGGCATCGCTTTCATCGATCGGGTGATTAACGTTGCTCAGTCTGCGGTTGCTACAATCATAGTTTCCTTCTAGAGTCAAATTTAATGTGTAAACAGGTGGGCAAGACCTGCTCCTTGATTTCGAGGCACGTCCGAACTTGTTTAAGGACATCTTTTAACTAACTTGAATGATCTATAGGGACAAATCTGTCTAATAATTTGGGATTTGGCCCGGACTGTTCACCAACCATTTTTAAATAACATTCTTCAACAATTTTAACAAATTTTCTTATTTCATCGATCTCTTTCTCCAAAGCGTCTTTCACGCTACTCTCAATATTAACATCATGTTGTTCGAGAGTGACGTTAAAAGTTTTGAATGCCTCATTCATTTGTTTGTCAACATATTGCTTTGTCACAACATCATTGCTGCTAATCGGATAATTAACGTTGCACAGTCTGCGGGTTTTCAAATCATAATCCCCGTCATTCAACGAGTAAGGAATAGTCCTTGAAACACGTCCGAACTTGTTTAAAGGCATCTTATAAATAACGTTAGAGAATAATTTTTGCTTCTTTCAATTCATTGATTATTGCTGTTATTTCGTTTTCGTGGGAAGTATTTCCCGCATCTTTTGATGCTATTAATAACCTTAACCTGTCCACAAGTTCATTAGGATCATCCCAGTAAACATATTCCACAGGTTTTGTGTTATACTTAAGATGCATGCCAGAACCCTTTACAGGTGTGGAGGTAGCCACCGGGCCCTTCATAAGAGGTTTAATAATATTAGAATACTTATTTTTGTAGCTATGTTTTAATCGTCCGTTTGAAGTAAGATGAGCACCAGTGAGATTTAAAATATCTCTGTAACTTTTCAAATCATCATCAGTACCTTCTGGATTATTATAGAAAATTAGCTGGTAGAGACCATCAGTTCCCGCGAATCGGCTATTGTTGATGATTATATCACCAGACGTTTTTTCAAAATCGATATATTTATTTCCTAGCATCCATACTGATTTAGTTTCGTCATACTTAGGACCATATGCCCTATCGATTTTAAGTGAATTAGCCATAAAGTCTGTTATACATGGTATAGATACTTTAGGATACACAGTATCAAAATGCCTGTACACTTTGTCAATTCCTTTCTCAACATCATTTAACGTTTCATTCATTTCTCCTAAAAGTGCAATTGGACTTTTCAACGACTCGCGCCACTTTTCCATAAATGATTCAACTTTTGGTTCAACTTTCGGTTTTACTTCCGGTTTTAATTCTTGCTTAACTTGTAAATTTGCTAGAGAGCTTGTCACAGGTTTGAAAATTTGTTGTAAAGTTTCATTCTCATCAAATTTCCCTATTTTTAAGGCGGTGTATTTTTTTCTAATCGTTCGAGCTAGTTCACTGATTTTCTTTGCGCGCTGCGCTTCTTGAATCTGTTCTTGCATCGACATCTCGATTAATAATAAGCGTATTGTGCTTCTCATAACTTTATATACCTATCAAAACCTATTCTATAGCGTCCCTCATTCATATTGAAATCTTTAACAATAACTAGAGTTCCAAAATTATCATTCCAACAAAGCGAGCAGAGATTCTTGAAATCACCGTATGAGATGTCTGGTGATACGTGCTCTTCATAAATATGTCTAAGGTTTACCTCATCTTGTTTAAACAAAACGATTACATTACAATTGTCTCGTATTAATTGCTTAGGTATTTTTGAATATGTCTGGCAGAGATATGCAGCATCTATATTTTTATGACGACCCATGGAGTAATATTCTCTAATTTTTTCCTGTGTCCCACAAGCCACATCATCGAAAATAAAAATTGAATTTTCTCTAGCCTCTGTTGGTGCAATGACGTCATCGTTTGAGCTAAATGGAAAATATCCAACACATTTTGCTTCTTTAAGCACGTCTTGTAGTAACTGATATTTAGGTTGGTATAGAGATTTACTGTAAAGGTAGATGTTCTTAAATTTTAAGCCATTCTCGTTGAATATTAAACTAAGCAGACTGTTTGTTTTACCACAACCGCTAGGACCGCAAAATATTGCTCTAATTGAATTTGGTAAGAGTACGCCATGTTTAGATTTCTCACTTCGAGCAAAATCTAGATTTTCGATTGGTAGAGATAGTTGATGTGATTCGATACGCATCTTGTATACATCTAATAAGATAGCGTATGCTTGATGCATATATACCTATCGGGATGTAAATAATAAACAGTTTTTCGATTAAGAATATTTATTTTCTACAACTATTACAATACATTTAAGGCATGTAAGCTCGAATCTTCTGCTGCACAATACTCCTACACAGCGGGCACTTCTCCATGGAGTTTGCACAACTCATACAGCATGCCAAATGTCCACATGGAACCAGCAAGACATCTATGTTTCTGCAGTAGCATACTATACATAAAAAGTCTGGATTGGTGTTATTTACTTTTTCAGGTGGGATGTCCACAGGCTTGATTTCACCTTTAATAAATGGACAACTGGGACTCCAGCTAGCATGGTCTTGCCATGGATCATCATCCTTTTCCCATTTATATCCTTCAATATTGCAAAATGGACACCGGACAACATCTTCGTAATTCGTATAAAAAAATCCTGCTCGGGCAAGCTTCTCTGATGATAGGGGGCTTGACCAGTTTTCAAACGTTCTTATAAGACTCTCGTAATTATGCTCCATCGCTCATTCAGTAATACTCTTACTATTTCAATAAATAATTTTGCTACTATCAATGAAGAACATATAGTAATGTAGTAAATTAGTGGCACGAAAGCGAGGTCTGTTATATGTTGTTCTTGACTGAGGTCTCTGGGTGTGGCCATTGTGGGCGTGGTGGAAGGTGGGACCTCCCTCCACACACTTTCAGCAATCGTATGATTTTGGAATACTGCTCGAAGTTTAAACTGAGTAGCATTTTTAGGCAGTCTTGCTACCGAAATTTTTTCAACTACCGTTTTAAATGGGAAACATCTTTTATCCTGTTCGCAAATAGATACCTTAGCATCTTCAGGGTTGTAAATATAGAACACATTATTTATTAATGAGAACAAAATAATGTGACCCAAACTCAGCAACATCTTGATTATAACTGAAATGTATCAGTAAATGTTCTTTTATATATACGGATCTACATTAAATCTCGTACAGTTTCACTTAAAGGTAAATACTCCATGGTACAGTCATGCACAATTATGCAGTAGGCTCGAGTTCTATCAGGAAATCCATCACTATTTTCTATGTCCAACTTAACATCAACTGTGTTTATTTTTATAGATTCATTCCGGCGAGAACAGTCAATTACAAACAGGGTTGCATTATTTTTGTAATCTGCATAGCTAAGTAGCGGGCGACTCTCCATTGCATTCATGTAACTCGGATAAAATTCCACATAGTTGTGATAGGCCTCCAAAAAGTCGTTAGCAGCAAAATTCAATCTCTGACGTTCGAATGGAAAATATTCACCGTTTACAATTAATCTTACATCAGTCGCATCTATGTGATCAAATGACGTGGGATTTTTTTTAGAATTATCATTGCGATCAGTCTGAAATCCAACTATGACGTACCGAGGAGTTGACGCGGCTGCTGACGATTTTACGGCCCATATTTCTCTTTGGGAGTTTACAGTAAGATTTGGCAATTCATGTAGCTCCCATTTGCGGAACGCCATTATAATTGGACGATCAATTTTTATAGATTTAAGCAGATCCAATCTAATGATATCATTCGGCTGAATATGTTTAACCTTGTTGGAAATTGTTATTTCTGCAGTTATGGCAGGATCTGGTCTTGCAGCGTCTTGGGTTAGTAATAAGGCATTGTTATCATTTCGAGCTCGTATTAGTCTCACTGTTTGTTTACCACAAATTGCCATCTGATAATCGTTGAATATTCCAAACAGATGTTTTAGCGGTATTCTTACATTGAATGTTCCATCATTGTTAACAGCAAAAGATTTATTAACCCCAACCCAGCTTGCTGTTGACATGCATTTTTCGTCATTAGCAGTATAGCAAAGATACGATCTGATCGTACTCACAATTCCGGGGTTTCTCACTACTTCTACTTCCTTGCCATTTAGTTCATAAGAAATTGAATCGAATAGAAATGCGGCACCTTTGTTGGCTAGTTTGCATTGTCCAGCACCGGTTTTCTTAGCCACTGTACCTTTGACAAAAATCGACGCATCGTACATCAACAACCATGCATCACCCTGATTAATGGTTATTTCCACAGTATCATTATTCCTAAATGACTTTACAAATGGGTAATAGGTGCGCTTCTCTAAACGTTGAATAGATTCATCATAGGTTGGGGTGCGATGCACATTAAACACTTGAGGTGTTAGGGACATAGCCAAGTGCTTTCAAAAATTCTTGATTTTCCAACGAGAGACGATCTGCACTCTTCGGTGAAATATCTTTTAAAAATTGTTGATTTTCCAACGAGAGACGATCTGCACTCTTCGGTGAAATATTTGTTAGTGAATTTTTGGAGCATTGTGATTGCCTTTTATACGGTTGATATCTGTCATCAAAAACCAAAACCATTTTCACAAAAATTTCATACACGCTTCAACTCCAACCGTACAATTATTTCCTCACCTCTAAAATTTACAGGTTGAGAGTTCTGATCGAGAATATTTACAGTCAAATTATTAATCTCACGCTTTGCAACTGGCATGTACACCAGATTTTTCGGAGACTCGTCTATAGCGTAACCAGGATCGCTGCTAACTGCAAACTCGTAAATCGTATGAGTTGGTTGATTTTTATAGTATGCTCCAGATGTTACGTTACAATCTATATGTATAGTTCTGACCTTCACGATATTTACAGATATATCGGAAGTATGTAATTGTCCAGACTCTAATAGACTAGGAGAAAATCCTAACACATGAGCAATAGAGTCTGTTGGTAGAAAATCTACTGTATATTTATCACTGTAAATTTCACACTTTAAAGTACTGTTATTGGCTTTTATTGAAATTGGATTTTTCTGATCAGACTCCTCCTTTCTTAAAGCGCCAACTATGTACTTTTCTAGGGCCTCAATTTCGTACGAGCCTGTGGGGATTACTAAACATTTGCGATACCCATCAGCATTTATATAATAAAATTTGTTGACACCAACATCTATATTGGGTATACTGTTATATGTGTGAAATCCTAGCAGGGCCAAACCATACTCAAAATCTGATTCTAAATGTATAGGAATATTAAAGTCAATAGACAGTGTGGAAGTAAATCCGTGTAGTGTGAACAACAGCGACATAATTGATGAATTCTCTCCTCAACTACCCCTTTTATAGAAAAACTTGAAAACTGTTATTGTTATTGTCTAATTGGTATTCAGAATATTTTCGGCGACTTTTGGGAACAAATTAAACACACTTCATATTTTGAAATTTTATTTAGTTTCTTAGGAAGCTTAGACACAAATGACCACAGTTCATCTCGTTATAGTTTTGATAAGAATTGTTGTTATATTCAACTTCAACCTCATTTCCCAAATATCTGATGAGTTCTTTTGGCGGTTTCAGGTTGCCAAAGCTGTCGAAATACTCATTTTCTTCCTCTCTTGCGATATGCCACCCAATGAGACCCGGAGTTCCTCTGCACATCCAAATTTAAAATGGCCGACTCACTTTTTCTCGGTTTTTTAGGTAGTGTATCTCTCATATACACACCTCTAAAGTAAGGAATTCCATCGGCATATTTAAGTAAATCTAGGTTGGATAAAGGTCTGTTGGGCGGCTTCAATAGTTTTTTTTTCTTTAAAAAAAGACCGAACCCACGTTTATTTTTCCGCAAATAGAGTCCAGAACCGACGATCTTCATAGATTGCTTTCCATTCTCCATCAGCTTTTTTGTATTATTTACGTCAATTATTGTTTTGGCTATACTGCTAGCCCCTCCGGCTATAGAACCAAGGGCCCCTAAAGCAGCCAGTATAGGCAGAAGCGGGAGAAAACCTCCTTTCTTTTCTTCAAAGGGAATAATTCTAGGTATTCTTAGTTTACTTTTTCCACCCGCTTTTTTTATGTGCACGCGTGCTGCTCTCACGGCTGCTAACGATGATTTTTTCAATTTTTTTAGATCATTCAACTCATTGTTAGTAAAAGATTTCTTTAGGGCTTTTTCAACCTTCTTTACAATATCTCTTCTAAACGAAAATGGGCGTTTCATACCCATACCCAATTTCCTTTTAACTTTCATTGCACTCGTAACGAACCAGGCAGCTGTTTTCTCACCAAATTTGGCGTCTCTTGATTTGACTCTATCCCAAGCCCGATTTTCCATTTCCCAATCTGCCTTGCGTCGTTCTTCTAATGATTTGTTTTTACTGTATGCAACATCATGAATTAAGCAAGATTCATCCAACTTGTTTATGCCAGTATCACCCCTAGAAAGACGTTTTTCTAATTTAGTACCAGGGCCACAATACTGGTATCCCGGAAAATGTAACTCGATCGGTAATTTGTCAATTAATGTGTTCAACACTCCACCCCCTTTAACAACCAGCATTGGATTGACACAGGTTTATTCAATCACACCCTCTTATATAGGGAAATAAAAAACACACAAACAAATAATATTTTTTATTTTCACAACTTTACATTTCTAAACTTTTTAGTTAGTTCATACATAATAATCAAGCGTCTCAGCTCTTCGAGTGCCTCCATATATCGCCGCAGTTTCTCGCTCATGCTTCAGAAAATATAATATTTGTAGTCTTGCCGACGGGCCCCAAGCTTGTTAAAAAATACCTTTTGTCACCATTCAATTCGTCAATTCGCTCTTGAGTTAATTGCTCCGTAAAACGCTGAGGCAGGATGGTCTTGAAGTCGGCAAATTCCACCACTACCTTTTCCCCAAACTTGGTATTTATTCTCTTAAAACACTGGATCTCAAATTTTTTATTTACTTCCAAATCTCGAACATTCACCAGATTTTTCACCAGCAAATTGTTTAAACTATTTAAGAAGGACATGTTGTAAATGATCTGCGTGTCTGATGAGATCTTAGTTGAACCTCTCCTATATAGCTGTTTCAATAGGAGTGGGGAGAGAGTGGGGAGACGGGCAAAACCTAGGAGAGTACCAGACCAGACAGGTTTCGACAAGTCTGGTCTGGTGCTCTCTTAGTATCTCTACTAATAATAAAGAAGGTATGATATTGCGCATTGTGGGCGGAGTCATGCGACGTCACGAGGAGCGGTTTCGGTGGCAGTCACAAAATATATAGGTTAGGTTAGGTTAGGGGTGTCAGTGTCAGTTTGTCGCGACGTTAATTTGCATAATTTAAATAATTATTTGCGTTTTAAAATGCGTTGTGCTGTAGCAAGTTGTAATGCAGACAATTAAGCAAAGACATTTACGCGATAGTTCATGTTTTTCCGTTTTCCAAAGGATGAAAATCTTATTAAACAGTGGACGATTGCTTGTAAACGAAAGGACAAATTTAATGTGAATACCGCTAGTTTGCTCACATTTTAGTGAGGAAAGCTATGAGGGGAATTTAAAATATGAATTGCCAGGGTATTCAGCAAAAAATCACCGGCTTTTAAAGCCATCAGACTCCATTCCGATACTTAATTTGCCAAATGAAAAGTTAACAGTGAAATATGATAAGGCGAGAATTGAACGAATAAATAAAAGAAATCCATCAAAAATTGTGGATGAAATTCCTCAACACAGGTTCGTTGAACATCTTAAGTTGTTTAATTTGTTGTAATACCCCAAAACTGCAGCCATTGTCCATTGCCCGAAAAACTTTTAAGCAGTGAATACCTTGCTGATTTGACTTCTAAAGGAAAAGAAATGGATAGAGCTGTCAGAAATGAGTTAGCTGAAGAAATCGATTCTTTAGTTTATGATGGTTTAGAATATTTTGAGGGCTTTGTATGCTGCAAATTACGAACCACTGAACCTATGGCATCAACAAATCAGGAGATGATGATGAGAAATGATGAAAAACATAGAGGAACTAGAAAAAATATTTAATGATGTAAATTCGGGTGAACTGTTTATTTGTAAAGGATATTTAACGGTTTATTGTAATGGATATCTATTATTTAACATTTGCTAGAACAAGCATCAAAGGTAAACTGTAGTAAGCAGATTAAAAAACTGTTTTTAGGTCAAGAATGTACTTTAGAATGAAAAATTTAAATAAAAATTTGGGAGAAATGACCTTGTATAGAAAAAGGAACATGTTAAAAACTGTTTCGTAACAGTTTGTCTTTAGATTTTTATAGGATTTTCTTAAATGTTCAAAATAAGTTTTGAGGGATTCCCAGTCTGGACCTCTTGGTTAAAAAAAGTGTAACAAAACTTAATAAATATATATTTTTCCATATTTGCGTTTTATTACAGTTTGCTTTTATGTAGATATGTAGATATGCATTCTATGTTAACAATCTAACAAGTGATACCTAGCTTAAGCTTGGAGATTAATGATGTCGAACAAAATTGTTGGACTAAGTAAACCATCCCAGCAAATGATGAGCCACATGGAAGAATTGGAGGCAATTTTTAATTCCATGTCCCGATAGTTTCTTGATTAGCAAAGGTTACATAAGCAATTTATAGAATACTTCTTTAAGGATAAATTGTTCAGCAGAAATTAAAAAAATATTTTTTAAGTCGAGGATGTATTTTTGAATAAAAAAGTTGAACAAAGCTTTACAAGATAAGGATGTAACTAGAAAACGGAAAAGGTTTAAAATTACATCATAATTTTAAGTAATAAAATATGAACTGAATTTTTTAAAATAAAGGCGTTTTAACATTTAGCTATATTTTATATAATTTTACATTGTTGTCTTAAAAATAGTCTTTATTTTTTTTTAATTTCTATGTTTTATTTATTTTTTCAATAATTACAAACTATATCATCGGTATTTATTTTTTACTTATGGCGACTGCTATTCTAGTATTCTCTTGCAATCCTTGGAAATTTTCGTTGTTATCGATCATTTTTATTTCCTTTGTAAGAAGAAATAAACTTTGAGTTATTTACCTGCACTAAGGAAGTCCCTCAGAGGAATTATTCTTCTGAGGGAAGTCCTTACAGTTGATACATTATCTTTGTGTTAAAAAATACAAATGCTTACCCTACTGAGAATTTTCTTAGCTTCATTATCATGTTATTTTTAAATTAGTCGTATATTCTAAATCATGTTACGTAGTACAACATTAATTTACGGATACATAACTCGATATTCCATTAGAAAAACCCGCTTCCCGCCTTAAAATTCAAATAATCCGCTCCGCGTGACGTCATGCGCAGAGCGGGACGAAATTGTGACACCGATCTATCATACCTTCTTTTCATTGTATCATGCTGCGCTAGGATGTCAGCAACAATGGATATGCCACTAGTGCAACACGTAGGTAGTACTAGAAGAAATTTATTTATGTCGCACCAAATTGGCATTTATTTAATTTTCTTATCAAATATCAAAATTTTCAAGTGTTTCAAAGAATTTTTTAATGTGCTCCATATGTTCATTTTCACTTTTACTTGCCACTAAAATATCATCAATGTATATATAAAAACAAAAGGAAGGCCGGTTGTTATTTCATTTATAAAACGTTGAAAAATTTGAGCTGAATTTCGAAGGCCAAATGGCATTCGAGTAAACTCAAAAAGACCAAAAGCAGTTTTTTAAATGTCTTCCTATTAACTATAAGGATTTTATTGCTTTTAACTCTAAAGATTTTATAGATTGGATTTATTGAACTAACTCCCAACTAGAAATATTTCGGCGATTTTCGAGAGCATACCTCCACAATGTGTCTTTAATGAGGTAATAATATCAAATTCTACTATAAATAATAATTTTAATTTAATCTTAAATTTTTAGAACCAACAAACTGGACAAATGATTTTATTGTAGTAGTTAGTAGTAGTTACGTTATAGTAGTTAGTTATAGTTAACAATGATTCATCTAGCTCAGAATGCTGATATGTTCATCAAAGTCAGATATTGCCTGGTCAACTTGATTTACAAATTCTTCATAATATGAAATTGTTAATTGTTTATCAGAAATACCTTGTTCAACCAGACAGCATTCTTCAATGTTATTTCAACCAAATTTGGCACGTACAGTATAACTGGATAGATTGCCACTCGGATGCCATTATGGACGCCTCTATAGAAGCAGAGATACCTATATATAGGATTAACCGTTTTAATTTCTTCATTCTCTAATTTTTTCCATAGCAAGGACTGCCAAGTGTTTTAGGGAAGGTACTTCTATAGATGTGTTCTTTGCATAACAGATAGTAACTGGGAGAAAAACTAAGTATTTATTTATACAGGGTGTCTCGAAATGAGCCTGCCATAATTTACAAGCGCGTTCTTCGGCCCAAAAAAAAATTAAAAAGTTTCCATAAACATGGCCTCCAAAATGGCCCCTAAGGGGGCTATAGCCCCCGAAATGGACACTTTGGCAAACAGTTTTTTTTCTAAATATTTTCAGAGCCAACGAAGATACTATTCCGAAATTTGGTATGTGATATACCTGTCAGATATACCATCCACAGAGGCAGAGATAGTTAAACATTCTTTTTCGCGCAGGCGTCCCAAATGGGGGTTCAAGGTTTTAAAAATACCCCATTTTTTGTGTGCATTTTTTCATGATTTCTTCTCCCAGTCATACCACACCCCAAATTTCAGAATTTCACCTTTCTTCGTTCTGAAAATGTTTAGAAAAAACCTTTGATGTGTCCTTTTAAAGCTATGAGCCGACGTCAATAATTAATTCGCATTTATATTATTATTCCCTGCTAAAGAAACTGAATTTGGCGCGTACAGTATAACTGGATAGATTGCCACTCGGATGCCATTATGGACGCCTCTATAGAAGCAGTGATACCTATATTTAGGATTAACCGTTTTAATTTCTTCATTCTCTAATTTTTTCCATAGCAAGGACTGCCAAGTGTTTTAGGGAAGGTACTCCTATAGATGTGTTCTTTGCATAACAGATAGTAACTAGGAGAAAAACTAAGTATTTATTTATACAGGGTGTCCCGAAATGAGCCTGCCATAATTTACAAGCGCGTTCTTCGGCCCAAAAAAAAATTAAAAAGTTTCCATAAACATGGCCTCCGAAATGGCCCCTAAGGGGGCTATAGCCCCCGAAATGGACACTTTGGCAAACAGTTTTTTTCTAAATATTTTCAGAGCCAACGAAGATACTATTCCGAAATTTGGTATGTGATATACCTGTCAGATATACCATCCACAGAGGCAGAGATAGTTAAACATTCTTTTTCGCGCAGGCGTCCCAAATGGGGGTTCAAGGTTTTAAAAATACCCCATTTTTTTGTGTGCATTTTTTCATGATTTCTTCTCCCGGGCATACCACACCCCAAATTTCAGAATTTCACCTTTCTTCGTTGTGAAAATGTTTAGAAAAAACCTTTGATGTGTCCTTTTAAAGCTATGAGTCGACGTCAATAATTAATTCGTATTTATATTATTATTCCCTGCTAAAGAAACGAACAGACGTCACATACCTATTTACGTTTGATATAGTGAAACGATTTTATTTTTCGACAGATTCGTTTACATTTTGGAGGCTATTGACTTAGTTGCTGTTTCTATTATACATCATGGCAATCATCGGCACGTGGGAATTGTACCTACTAGAGTAGTACCAGAATAGTAGTAGTAGTAATAGTAGTTTGACGTTTCCACAGAACGAAACTGACGCAGAAATTATTAAAATCAATAGCAAAATAAATAAGTTATCAAAGGATAACAAATACTGTTATTATATAAGCAACCCTCTTTGAGGAACCCAATCTAGGCATGGGGGCCCTGAGAGCCAAAAAAATACCCTTAACTTGAAGTAAAGAATACCTAGTAGAGCCTCGTATATAGAATATATTTAATTATTAATTTACATCTAAGCTTATTAGGCATGAAGTGAAAAAGTGGTGAGATAACTACTTTATTTACTGTTATTGGCCTTTATTTCTCTGCAGCGCTGGCACAGTTCTAAGATCACGAGCCACCACTGATAGGATTGACGGCAATGTTCAACTAGACCAGTTGGATTTTAGAAAATTCTGGAATATACGGCATTTGTGTGTCTATGTTTGTGTTTTATTATTCTTCTGGATACAGTATTTAAACGTGTTTACACGTATAAAAGTAAGATTTTGGAAGGGTTAGTTTTGTGTAAAAACATAATTTTAGTTTTTTAAATATAAAAAAATAAACAAGTAAAGCGCATTTATTGCTTATTTGTATACATGGTGGCCCAGGGCCGTACCCAGTGTGGGGAGCCGTAAAGCCGAACGCGGCCGAGCCGGAGTTCCATTTATTTTAATAGATATTTGTCATCCAAGCGGAAAAGTGTGTTACGTGTTAACATAAAATCGTCAGTCAAAAAATTAGTTTGTAGCGAAAATTCAGGAGAGTTCGAGGGTGTAATCTGATTTGGTATACCGGGTCGAAAAAAAGTTATCGCCACACAACTTTTTTTGCAAAAAGGTTAAATCTAATTTTTTGCCTTACATAACCTTTAGAAGAACCTTTACATATTCAGTTTTTTTAAATAACTTCCAGTTAGATCGGAAACGAAAGTATGGTTTTCTGTATTTTACAACTTATCTAAACATTTCATTTATGCATTATAGGATTCCTTTTTTAATCCTGAATCCAACGATATATATTTTGATTATTTGGCTCCAACAGTTTCCGAGATATTTACCAAAGAAGCTCCATCAAACTAGATTCATGGTCTCTTACGTGCCAGTATCTGATGTTGCATTCCAGTAGGCCAAATATTAGAACCAGATTTATGAAAAAATCAAGTCAGCCATGACAATAAAACTCACAATCAAAGTATGCTGTCAATTTAACATTCTATCTATTTCAATTATTAGGCATATACAACAACAGTGATTATTAGTAGTTATTAAGAATTAATTAACATTTCATAAAAATTACAGCCGATTGCTTAAACTATCAATTTCTAATTTAATTCGTTGTTTAATTTCCTCAACATGTTCCAGGAACTTTCTTTTTTAAATGCCCCCATAAGAAAAAATCCAAGGGGGTTAAATCCGGTCTACGTGGCGGCCACCTTATCGTTCCATGTTTACAGATCCAATTTTCAAATGAATTATTAAAAAATTCCGTTTTATAGGCATATATCTATACAGTTGTGGAAGGAAGCTTCATCTTTCTGCCATACCTAATAATTGTCTTTCTTGGAGTTGGTCAAATTAATGTCACCTCGTGTATTGTTCCAATTCGTTCTGAATCTTCGATACAGCTTACATACAAATGAAGTACTCTCAGGACACATATTTTTGATAAAAAAACTATACAGGCTTTTTTATATTTCGAAAAAATATTTTATTTTTGATTTGTGGGTAATAAGATCGCATTTTCCAAAGATGCCTACAAAAAATTATTTGCGGGGTCATAGAAGAAGTGGGGAACTAGGGGTAAGACGGGGTACTTAATCTTTGAAGTCGAATTACAAAAAAAATAAAAATCAGACAAAGTTGAACAAACGTTTATTGTAAACTATAAACATTTCCGAACACAAAACGAAAACATAAACTCTGAAAATAAAATAGCATTTAAAACATAGTACAGGTAGAGTGAAAAGATGCTAGTTCCCCATCTTGCCCCACATGCGGGGCAAGATGGGGTATAGGTAATAAAATTCTGTAACTGAACTATTGACACCATTTTCCCCTATCAGTAATTCTTCTATAAGTTCTCACAATACTCTGCAAGGAATCGGCAAATAAATAGTAGGAGAAAAAATGATATATACAAGGTGTCCCGTATCGTTATGTTCAAATTTTGGCAGCGTAAAGACTACCTACTTCTTTTAAAGTGAAAAAAACGGAAAAATTGTATATCGATTTTTATTCATTTCAAAGTTACACTACATTATTTACATACAATAAAGAATCAAAATTAATTCTTAACGTAAATAAAATATGGCTTTAGTAAAAAAATGTCAATTAATAATATTTTATACGGGACACCTTGTATACATTTTCAAATAAAAATCACACACAACACACAGACTCTCTGCTGATCGTATGGGAAGGAGGAAGAATAGGTAGGTGTTAATGCAAAACCCTCAATTGAAATACCGGTGTGGAAATACAGGCTGCGATGGGGCAAAACGGGGTAATACCCCGTCTTGCCCCCTTACAAGGTACCCCATCTTACCCCACAGATACACTTTTAAATCATCTTATTTTTTCCAAAATTAAAGCGATATTTGTGTGATTTACCGTTATAGAGTCTCTATATGATGTGTTTGAGAAACGCAATACGAATTACAATTATTTTTATGAATTTGCTTACCTTTTTGTAGAAGAAAACAGCCAAACATAATAACCAGTACTCAGAAATAGAAAAATGCGACCGACTCTGGCGACTGTAGCTGCCAGACTGGTGGGAGCCGATTAAAATCAACAGCGCATGGTCTGTAGTTGTCAGTACACATAATTCACCGTCAAAATCATAGATGGCTCTAGTAATTTGCCAGTAATAGCTAGTACCCCATCTTACCCCGCTACCCCGTCTTACCCCTAGTTCCCCTAATTGTAAAACTTTTCAGGTGTTAACTTGTGCGGATATACGTAGGTACATATACCTACTCATAGTTTTTTCATCACACCTTGGAAATAACTTTAAAAGTGGCATTATTTTACATATAATCCTGCAATTTGATTCAATATTTGATTAAGAATTACTGAAAATGTCCACTTTCATAACGGAGCTTGTATTCAATAAATCACTAGACTGAATATATAGATATTATATTCATTCAACTCACAATAATATAATTCATAATAACGGAAAAGGTCTTTTTCAGCGAAAGATATTCTGATTTCACTAATCATTTCTTTAAAAAAATTATACTAAATATTTCATAAGGCAGTTTCATCAATTATCTAAGGCACATAGCCGGACAAACTGTTCGTGATAGGGGTCGTCGATCAACGTGTTATTTCTTCCTGAAAATTAAAGAAAAATGTGATTCTGGGAGGGGAGGAGAATTTTAAATACACGTATATTTCGGGGCAACTAATCGGTCTTACTCACGCAATGACTTCATCCTTAGCCATCCCAATCGGTCTTCTTTGTTGGCAGGTCCCCATTCTAAACTCGGGCGTAAGCCGGACTTGATTCTCTAAAATTCAAATTTAACAGTAACGGAAATCAATTAACATCAAGGGAATAATAGTGTGTACAATAACAGTCGATATGATTTTTAGAGGTCGTTATTATGCACAATATAATGGAAGGACGGTGGCGTCACTAGGTTGTTATTTTTAATGCTACAGATCGGCTCGTGGAGGTCCCTAAATTTTTTGCTAATTAGCTAATTAATGTGGGCTAATGCCTGTAATGATGTTGAAGTAACAGCTAACGAGTTTATATATTATGGATAGAGACGGCATCCTCGGTTTCCTTTGAAGCAAACATTTATTACTATCAGTAAACAAAACACCTGCCAAAATTCTACTCACTCAATAGTATACCCCAGATTATAATGAATATTTGGGATATTGGAGTATTTTATATTACAAAATCAGCTATGCATGCTCATTGTATTCATTGTAAGTAGATTTATTCTGAAAAAATATAGTTTCTAAAGGGCGTATCTACTCACAAAAACGCAAACCATTTTTGTTCTTAGAGAAAATAGAGTTGGTACCCAACCAGAAGATTGGGGAGCAATTGAAGGCAAAATAATAGTCGACACAGGTACAAATTATTAGTTGCGGGAACGTAACTCTCAAAGGTACCTTATAATTGAATTGAATTTTCCAAGATAAATACACTTTTTATACGATTTTCGATGTGAGTTTTATTGCTTAATTAAACTTATTATTAAGTATGATTAATCTAAATCATTTTATCGAAAAATAATTGTCGTTGAAAATTTTATTTATATTTTATTGTAAAAGGTGCGTCGGGGCAAAATGGGGTATTAGAGATGGGGCAAAATGGGGTACCCCGGGTACCCGGGTACCGTACCCGGATGTCCTATTGAAATACCTACAAGGCAATTTAGTTTTATTCTTGCACACTTCAACAGTTGATAGAAAATCATAAAATATTACTATTTTGTGAATAACTTTTTATACAGGATGTTTAAATTGTCAAAAATGTTAACGTTTTATTTTTTATTTCTCCAACCGTTAAAGATAATTAAACGAAATTTTGTACACAACATGCATTGATCCAGTGTCACAAAATACGGTAATACCAAGTTCCCAATGTAGCCAGTGGCGGAGAATATTGTTGAATATTATTCATATTCATATTATTCATTATTCTAAGCAAAAACTGTCTCTTAACTTTTTTGTATCTGCCGAAGTTCTACGGGAAAATTAATTTATCTTTTATTGCTTTTATGGAATGCAAAAAATAATTTATTTAATTTGAAAAAATGTCATTTTTGATTTCTCTTTGGCCAATACTGAACAAAAATGTAAATTTAGGTACCGTGAAACTATGGCAGATACAAAAAATGCCAAGAGACGGATTTTGCTTAGAAGAAAAAAGCTCTACAGGGCCGTGTCAGTATTTTTCTTGATAAAACAAATGTAGTGTATCTCCACCACTAGCTATATTTTGGGAACTTGGTATTATCACATTTTGTGACACTTGATCAATGCATGTACCAAATTTCGTTTAAATACCTTTAACGGTTGGAAAAATAAAAATAAAATGTTAAAAATTTTGAGAATTCAAACATCCTGTATCTAACTAAGCGGCTGTAGATAAAAAGTTGTGCCACAAAATAATAACATTTTTGATTTTACATCACCCTTAAGTGTCCCAGAATAAAACTAAATCAACCGGAATATTGTTTAATTTGTTTAGATGACGAAACGATATAAACGAAAAACTAACATTTTCATGTTTTTACGTTTTTATTTTTTTTTTAATTTAAAGATTACTGTTTGCTTAATAAAACATTTTGGAGAAACGTCTCTTTAATTCACCAAAAACTCACTATTTTAAAGCATTATTGTACTACCCCATTTTACCCCTCTTGGTACCCCATTATACCCCGCATACGGGGCAAAGCGCAATTTTCATAAAAGTCCAAAAAAGTTAAAACTCTGTTACTGATTCCGTTATACAAAATGTTTCTAATGTTACTAAACATATCTAACTACCTGTAAATATAAATATATAATTATTTCATTTATGTATCCCAGAAATATGGGGCTATGAAATTAAGTACCCCATATTGCCCCACATTCCCCTAAATATTTTTATCAGATACATTATTATATTAGCATATGAGCCAGGGGGAAAGTCCCTTACTTATACAATCGAGAAATTTATAATTGTAAGTTTGAAATCACTGTAAATTTAACTAAAAAGATATTCACACAAAAAATGTATACTATTGGCTAGTTCCATAGTTTTTATACTAAAAGTAAAAATTTCGATGCTGAAGAATTATGTCTTCTCTAATTTTTGAGAAAACTCTAGCTAATGCGCAAAAAAAGGCGAAAGAAAGTTGGTAGTCCAGTGACTCGCATCGTTTTTCCCAACGATATATAGGTATAGATACATTACCAAGGGCAACTTGTTTTGTTTCATGGTACTGAAAAGATGTTATTGTTGGCACATTCAAGTTTTCCAGTCCTTTTATAAGATTTAGATTATTTTGTAAATATAAGTATCTCAAATATCAAAGCATATATACGATATACAAGTCTATCAAAAAACTATTTTGCATTACAAAATAAGAAGGACTGAATTTAAGAAATGCCAATGTAAACAAATTACCTCGTCTTCGTCCCCCCGATCCGCTAATATAGAAGCAAAAAAAAAACGATTTATTTGAGTCATCTATTGCTTTATATCGTTGGTTTTTCCCCTTGGTCCAGTGACTCTCATTTATTGTTCCCATTATTTTCAAGAGATTCTATTGTTTTTATAAAAGCTTCAGATTTAAGAAAAAATCTTTAATGTAAGAAAAAAACATAATGTATTATGGATGAAAGTTAAGAGACCCTGCCAGTTACATTAGATTGCAATCAAAGCTTCTTTGTAGCATCAGATATTCGTCCTTTTTTTTTGTCAAAACACCACACACAGTAGGTATTATTCTCCACGACCAAACGCACCTGTTCTCAATTAGACTCAAAGATCAACTGCCAATAAAATTGAAATATAATAATTCAATCAGACGGCGCGCCCGTCACGACACATTGGACTCTCATCGTTTTTTCTGCTGACGGATGGACATTCAACGTTTTTTCCTAGCAGGCCTAACTTTATATCCGTTAAAACTTTGGATTGCCAGCATTATTTCGCCTTACGAGTTTGTCACAACAAAGCATAGGTTAAAAGCTACATTTTGCACGGAATACTTTTTTTGCCTCATATATTATGGACTTTCATCGTTTTTCCCCCTGGCTCTTCATATGGAAACTACAAGTATGAATAGTCTTTGAAGAAAATGACCTCAAATATAATTTCTTTGATTCTATGACAAATATTTAGCATTCAGCCGGGTGGAAAGAAAAACTGAGAAAAAGAAAACGCCATGCACATAACGTAGATTTGCAATGACCATAAAGTAGATGCGTACTTTCCGAGAAATTTTTGAAAAACACGAAAATTGCCGACAATTTTTCAGCTTGTAACTTTTCTATTTCAAAAGTTATCGAAAGAGAAAATGCCATTTTTAGTGGGTACTAATTATTGATAGGTAGCATATTTATACTAGAAAAAGAAAATTTTAAAATTGTGCAAGTCACAGATACGTCGCAAGAAATTTCCAAGATTTGTTTGTTGATTTGTTTTGTATTATTCGTATGTTGTGAAAAAAATATAGGTATATACCGTCTAGACCGGGGAAGGGACTATTCGCCGCGGCCGGTTCGCCGCCGCCGATTCGCCGCAGCCGGTTCGCCGCCGGCCGACCGATTCGCAGCCATACAAATCGGAGCAAAATAGTAATGGTGAGCAATTTTATCACCATGAAAACATCAGTATAATAAAAATTTCAAAGAACTTTAAATAAATAAAATATGGTAAGTATTTTCGAGGCATTTTTATTATTTATCATGAAACTACAAAAATATAATGCGTACAGATCCCTTAAAAATATAATCAATACATAATTAAAGTCACTGATGTCCCATATCAAAATTATGTGCTATTCCTCTTAAGAATAACAATATATGTCTGGCTTCAAAACCTCTCACTAACATTAAAATCCTTTCATCGGCCTGCACGTACTTCCTCAATTTTTTCGGAGCTTCATGCCCTGCCACTATTTGCTCCAAAAACATGTCTCGTCCTCTCTGGATTTTCTGTAATGTTTCTATAAACTTCCATATTGTGGGATGATCCATTCCCAATTCATTTTGTAATCGTCTGTTAGCAGCTTCCGCATGATTGTTTGTGCGGTCCACTCCTTCGAGAACTCTGTTATAGACATTCCATATTTGTACGGCAAATAGAGGAGGACGTCTAGCATTTCCTCTTCTCCCAGGTCGTCCAATGTAAATATCTTCAAACCAGATTAGAAGTTCTTGGAGTTCACCAGGCAATTCCGCTGAAAGCTCATCAACGGCATCTTCTATACTTTCCTCTGGCACAAAAGCCAAGCTAACAATCATTTTAGCTTTTAATGCAAAATCGGCATCCATGTTATACCTATGCCTGAGACCCATCAATGATATTTGTTTTTGCAAATTTTGTGTCAGATGGAAGAAACAACCACAAATTGTTGCGATAGAAAATATTTATCAGGCCCCTGTGTGTTTCCCTCACCAAACAATAAACTTCTAGATAGTTACGCAGACTATTTCTTTTAATAACATTTTGCTGAATTTTCTGAAATAAGGGTACTTTACTCTTGTACAATTTTTATATTTTTGACCTACCCTGTATGCTGTTTAACTTGCAACCTACAAGTGCGCCTAATATGATTATCAAACATGCACCTACTTTCGGGAACATTAATTGGTATTTTCCTTGTGCAATTAATAAAATAAATCCCATATGTTGCACACTTAAATGACCACACTGTATAAAAGAAAATACCATATTTCCCCCGATTATTTGGGCTGAAAATACTCCGTCGGTCACACGAATGCATGTGAGTCTTTACATTCCAAATTCAATTCTTCTTTTTATTCTACTCATCCATCTATCGAAAAACTCAAAATATTTCCAAGTAGAAACTTATCTTAAAATTCAATAATAATAATAAAAGTCTACAGGGTCATTTAAACTCGATTTCGCAGGCCTATTGTGGGCAAACGAAAAGAGAAAAATATATGTTTCTGGGGTCTTAAATGGGACCAAACGAAGACTAAACTAAGATGAAATTGGGAATTTTTGACAAACGACGCTCGGCGTCGCGGCGCCCATCCCATTCTTTTTTGAAACGAACGTACCTTTTTTATTTGATATTTATATATACCTACTTTTTATCTATAAGTTTTGTTTTAGACTCTTTGTCAGATTTTGTTTGGTTTAAGAAATATAGGTAATAAAATATTTGAAAAGTTCATGTTTAACACCCTGTAACACAGAACATATAGTGCTTACATGGCACATAAAGATGTACCTGGTACTTGTGGCCCAGATTACATCCGTCCCGCTACAGGTAACTGAAATACATAAACAGATTAATTAATTAAGGTGCCTGTACCTACCTACCTATTTACCTACTACCTACATAATTTTAACGTCATAAAGGTTAGTAAAATAACTCATATTCCTGAAATATATTATTTTACAAATGTAACGGGTGTTCTTAATAACCGATATTACAAAAAAAAAAATATATTTGGCGGCCAAACGGGTCGGCGGCGAAACGGCCGGTGGCGAAACGTCTCTGGCGGCGAATCGGCCGTGGCGAAATGTCCTAGACCCGTCTAGACCATTTCAATAGGCATTATTTTTATTTTCAAATTTCCTCGTTACTTTTACTTTTTTGGTTAATACATTAATAAATATATTGTTAAATAAACAGTAAGTATAAAAAGTATAAATTTTATACCTACAAGTTCAGAAGATAATTCATAAAAAGATGGATTTGGACTAGTTGAAAAATTTTTTTTTCAACATTTGTTGTAGGACTGGCGATACACTAATCTATCGTGTGTTATGCTTGTCCTACAGTTATGATAGAAAAAATATTTTCCACGGATTTTCCATTTTCCGAGTGTAGGACTGGAAAAACGGACTATTTAATTTGTAGGACAATGTTGGCATTAAACTATATAAACATTTTAGTAAAGTTTTTTTATCTCGTTATTTCGACATTTTTTGGGTGGGGGACAAGGTCGGCCCGACTATTTTTTTTGTAGGACAAAAATTTTTCCGCATTCTTTATGAAATGTCCTCTCGATTTAACTAAATAATTAATTGTTATGATACAACATTTTAAAATCACACGATCGACATGTTTCACGCCTGCTCGCTGCCTTAGCGACTATTTTCGAGAATTCTCTAATAATGGAAAATAATGGAAAATGCCCCTCGGCCCAAGGACTATTTTAAACTTATAGCTGCTAGATATTTCAAAAAATATATATAGTTAATTTAGCAGCTATGTCGTTTAAAATAGTGACATTTTCATTGGTATCTATGTATATTTTAAAATTATCCTTTCAAGTCAAATCCTTTCAATTGCACTAGCTTTTTAGCTAGTTTTAAATAAAATTCTATTGATACAGGCAACTGAACATACTTTTGTTGACGTTTTATATGTAAGCGTCCAGACCAATTCGAAGGGCCCGCACAATAAAAAATGAGTGCGAGCTTGCTATGCAGGCAAGGGCGAGAGGGAGTATTAGATGGCTTCATAAGACTATTCCATGAATCTAAAAATGTTTATATGTCTTAAAGATTTTTTTAATACTTAATTGTTCGATAATAATACAATTTCAATGCTAATTATAAAATTAATTTTAATTTAATAAATTCGGTTGAATGTAATTATTGTTAAAAATTTAATGATTTATATAATTGTGGGTTTGTGTCAGATTAGTGAGGGTAAAAGTATTTACATACAAGAAAAAGTGATATGGAGCAAGCACCCAAACTCAAGAAAAAAGTGGTAACCGTATACACGCGTTTCATGCTATTTGGCAATCATCAATAGAGTGTAACGTAAACCAAATAATCCATCATTTGGGAAGCAAGAAATGGAAGTCCAGGCAGGAGCCAACAGCACATTTGCAGCTTCAGAAAGAACATCCCCTGCATTTTGGGCTTGTTGCCACGGAGGCTGCTAAAGTGACCTATTATGGAAATCTCCATAACCCAAGGTATGATAACAATAAGAATGTAAGATTAGTGAGTGTACAAGTATTTACACTCACAAAAAAGTAAAAGTACTTACACTCGCTAATCTTACATCCTTATTGTTGGTGGAAATAAAACTTGTTATGCTTAAGATTGCTTTGTAAATATCTCTAGGCTCGATTAAAACCTGAAGTTTGCAATTGGGTTTGTGAAGGATCGACCTGAAACTAACTATTTATAAGCAGACTTTACAACCACCGAAAATATCGTCTTAAACTAATAATAAAATTACAAAATATTTTTATTTGTTAATAATACCTATTTATGTACCAAGGCACTGAAGGCCTCGGCAACTAAACTCCACATGAGTCATAAAAAGAACTTCAGTGCCGAGGTACATATTATAAATATTTTTTTGAAATCGGAAAAAAATGTTTTATAAGGCAAGAAAATAATAATAAGGGATCACCCGTCCATGAACGGACTACGCGCGGAATTGCTTGACTTTGACGATCGCTCTACCTAGGTCAAATATGACAAAGACACGGCGGCTTCGAACAGAAAAACCAAACTGCTGCTTGTTGTGCAGCCTCCATAATAAATCTATTGATATTCAAACCTACTAAAATATTTATACTGATAGATTGCGCTGCTATAGATAACAATTTCGCAATGTGTACTAATAGTTAAATGGGCCTTTAGTGGTAGGGTTTTGAATATTTGGTCACTTTTGACGGGCGGTGGCTCCGCGTCTGACGTTTGATGTTTACATCTCGCCAAGGCCTACGTATTGAAAAAATCGTATTGAAAAATTCGTACAAGAATGGGTTACTTCAGTGCCGATTTCTGAGCTTTTAATGACGATTTTGGTACACTTTATCTTAACTTGGTTTTAATACCCAACAAGTTTTATTTTAGACGTAGTAAATACCTTGATAAATCATTTATAAAGACAAATAGCGTTGACTGACGTATTAATAAAGACTGCTCACTGCTCACGGCTGTCATGTTTGACAGTTCTCTGGCTCACCATGCGCTTCCCGGAGACAAAATACAATGCAAAATACATTATTGACCATAGGCGCCACCTACTTTCCAGGACATGAAACTATAGCCGTGAGAAGTCTTATTAATACGTCAGTCAGTCAATATTAAAACTCCCCACAAAACCGAATCATCAATAAGTATAATTGGCACATCTGTTATAAATGACATGGCTACTATAAAACAATAATAGAACTTGAATAATTCTTTTAGGTCTTTGAATTTTTACTTTGTAAATAGGTTCCTCAATTTTTTATCGTGCTTTGATGCGTCTGGCAGAAGGTAGGTCCCACGGACAGCGTCTGTAAATAGTGAAGGAACATTTTTGTATATCTTTAGTGCCTGTTACATATCACATGGCTCTTGGTCCAAGCTAGCAAATACACAATACATTCTTACTTACAGAGTACACGTTTATACAGAAAATCTCGTCTTTATTAAAATGACGTAGGTAGGTCTTGGGTGCTTTGATCCTACTTTGCCACAAAAGATGCAGTTTCGGACCATCGCTTAGTAATGTCTAAGTAGGTTTAAAACCACTTTTACTTTGTAATTTAATTTTTCAAAAGCCACAAAAATAATGCTGTCGCTGCCGATATCTGCCTCATTGACAGCAACTTTCAAATTTTCACCACTAATGAATTTCAAATAAAATTACCCCTACAAATATTTGGTCAATCATGGGCATTTCGAGAAGTGAGACTTCCCCATGTACACGTTTGCTTTTAAATATATTCTTTGGATGTCATTTTTGACAGTCATTATGCCGTCTCTATCCGTACCATATAAAAACTCGTCCCTAACAGTGGCCAAGTTGGAACACCGTCTTTCTCTACACCAATATTTTTTTAATTTTTGATCTTACGTCTATGAGATCTCCTTCCTCTTTGTACAGCAAATGATATCCAATATGCAGTGGAACACAAGCAACCGACACAAAACATGAACACCACCCCATTGATATTGCCCAGTCGGGAAAACTATAGCTGCCGTACGTCACTCTAGTGTTGAAGGAAATTGTGGTGATAAACATAAACTAAAAAATGTTTGGCAATATTATAGAAATTTACCTTGATGTTTAGTTACCAGAAGTATCCCTGGGGTAATCATTTTCCAAGATACCAGCCAATACCATGACAGCTTTTCGCCAGTCATAAATTCAATGTCGTTTACAAAATTTCTTACTCCGTAGGTATATCCAACGATCACGGTTTCAACCAAGCAGACCAGTATCACTGAAATCGCAGCAGAGTACCAGTCGAACAATGATAACCAGTACATTCCACTCTGGAATTAAAACGAACTCCGTATTATACTACTGAAAAACCGAGCCATGAGAGGTGGAGAAAAATTTAACCCGCTTGCCCCGCACCACCCAATTAACTAATTGAGGCAGAAGACTTAAAACGAGAAGCTCATTGGCGAAATTTGGAGACATATATAATGCAGGTTGTAATTATGCACGGTAGGAATTATATAAATTAGGGGAAAGTTATCATAGTTATGAATTCGTAATTTCAGTGGACGCATTAGCCAAGATAGATGTTTATTATACGAATTATTTATCCGTTGTTTAGAAGTAACCAAGGTCAGCCCCTATACCTAACCGTTTATTTTTGGGGGATCGACATAAAACGTGGAAATTTGAAATGATTGACACGTTGACACTTGTAGCAATTTGTATTTTGTTTTAAATATGAAATATCCTTTATTTTTGAATTTGGGAATTCATTGCGCCTACAGGCAGGTGACCCTTGGTTAAAATTTGATGTTTCTCAAATTTTATTTCAGTTTTCATTCGCATATAAAAGACCGTCGCTTTTGAAAAGTATTTTGCTTTGAATCAAATTTCCCTGGAGAATTGAAAAATGAAATATTTCAGTTGCCAAATATTGGCCTCAAAGAGAATTCGTTACCGCGTAAAAAGACCGTAAATGGTAACAACGCTGAATTTTTAAAATATTCGACATTATAAACGTCAGAAACTGACATACCTATAACGACAGAAGAACACCTCCTGATAACCTATAATAAGTCGCCATTTTTTTCGTCGAGTAGCGTCACTCCAGTCGGCACCGTCGAAATGACAAGGCCCGGCAGCTGAAAGCTGCCAAGGGATGTGGGCCTAAGGCACCAAATTCAAATTTCAAGATGTCAACTTGGTAAATTGGTAAAAACACTTAAAAATGATTGTTTACATATAGCTCATGGTTTTACAACACGGATAATAATCTACGAGAGTGAATGTCACATTTTCAAGTGCTTCTGGTGCATTTTGATATCTACCGGTAAAATTTTAGTAAATGCCAATTATTTCTTATTTGCGTGCCTATAGATACAACTAGTAGAATGAATAAAACCATAATGATGTAAAATTGTTAGGTATAAAACTCTCCAAATAGTCCAAACCAAAACCACTTCTATACCCTGGAAGACTGTATACAGTTTGTTCAGCGAATGTTAGGCCCTACGTCACAACTCCCGTCTTTGTCTGGCTCGTGAATATACGACCGATATCCGTCGTATAGTCATGAGTAAGACAAGGACGGGAGTTGTGACGTAGGGCCGAACATTCGCTGAACAAACTGTAGGAACAAAATCTCTTTTGATGGCCTTAACCCACTTTTCCCTTAAAATGGGGTCTTTAAGGAAGGAAAAAGCGGCACTTTAGGACCGCCTTTGTAGTTTCCCTTACAGATGGGAACGGAACACGTCCACGGCATGATTTAAATAAGTTCGAAACTATAGAAACAACCTAAAACCTATAAACTAAAATCGAATTTTAATCACTTTATTCTGAATCACTGTTATTTTACCACCGTATTAATAAAATTCCACGTCCTATATATATTACTAAAAAACAGTCCAAAACACAATAAACACAACAAACGTTCTTTAAAAAAAGAAAATCGTCAGAGAAGTAAACGTAAACAACTACAAAAAGCTGCCACGCTGTGATGGCGTAGTGACGTTTCGCGTCGCCAGCTGGTGGGCCTTTCATTGCGACAGTGCCGCTCTAGTCCGCAAACAATAATGAAATATGACGTCATGCTCAGGTCTCGGCTATAGACTAAATTATATGGTAATATAATGATAAAATCACCTTGCTTTAAAAAGTTGACTCCAGACTCGGACATATTGATCAAAATTATCACAAGCACAGGAGGTATATGACAAGTAAAGTATAAAATAAATAAAAACCTATGTAAAAAGCACATGAGTTGAATAACATAACTTCATAAAATACTGGCGAGCCACAAAACACGACCTGTGACCTATACTCGTATATGTAGTCCGTTAGGGATATCTTGGTTAAACTATATATGGAAAATATATTAGAACGAGTATCTTTATAAAATGACGGAAGACCCAGAATGACACTCCAAAATTCTATATTTACACCGAGAAGTATAATTTTTTAACGAAAATTACATTAGTTACCGGGAAAAGCCACATCATGCCATTTTCAGGGGCGCTTTGGGTTAAACGAATGGATACAGATAGGCCGAGAACGATCGATAGGGCCAATTATTTTTGATTATTAATTAACTACATATAAGGAGGTATTTAGGACTTTTAAATAATGAAATGCCCAATTTTTGTATAACTAAAGAGTGCATTCGTGAAAACCGAAATAATTGTTGTTACGAGTAGAATTTGTCCTTATAGAAGTTAACGATTAGTAGCCTCTTTCTTGGTCTGGTTTTCGGACAGACTTCTTTTCCGAAGTAAGAACAAACACAGTACTTACTAAATGCCATTGGCATGTCTGTAAATTGTTTCACACGGGTCGCATGTATTTTCAGATCACTTCACTAATCACTGTCGCCGAGCTCCATTCTAACCGCAGACGTAGGGAGTTCATCGAGTACTAAAAAGAGTTATTAAAACCCAAAAATGTCCAAGCCTTGAAATTCTTACTGTTTAATGCATTGAAGACCACAGTCTTAGCCTGTATACGAGGCCTTGGTACTGCTGGGAAGTGCTGGTAAAATTGGCAGTCATTTGCTCCGTTGCCGGGCTTGATTCTCAGAATTTCACCGTTTTATACCTGTGGAATATTTTTGGGATGTATAATGGGGTTTTTAGAGGGTGCTGAATGTGAATTACCATGCCGGAGATCATAGGAAAAGTTCCATTTTCTATTTTCTCGAACCCTTGTTTTGATAATGATATGACAAGTAAATTAAGTGAGGTTATTATCGGTTTGACATTTCGAATATTTTGCCGGACCGTTCTGGACTCTTCTTCTTCTAATAAATCTGTTCAGCTGAGGGTTTTGTCTACGTAGCAACAGTTGTTGTGCGCCGATTAACGAAATTGTTGTTTATTTGTAAGTTGGTTTATTAGGAATTCTCGCTAACGAATATAGTTGCGGCTAGGAAAGATATAAGGATGAATAGCCTCCGGGTTTTAGCATTCTCGAATGGTACTTTCTGTAGATTTAATGTTTTGTGGTTCTGGTCATCTGTCATTCGTGCAATATCATTTACGGGTTCTTCTTGGAATTCCGGCATTTTCCATCAGCAAGGGTGCCGGAAGAGGTTGCACCGGTGTTCTCTGTAAAAATTCATGGTGACTGAGTACCGTGAATAATCGATAAATTCGGATAAATCGGATAACGCCGGGTAAAGAAGAAACCGAAGTAGGTTATTCTTCATTTCGACAAGGGATTCGTCGGATATTGCCGATTTCTTCAAATGCACCTTGGTAAGCCTTGACCTTCATGGCCACGTGCCGCCATTTCACTAGCTACCCCTGGATTAGAGCTTCCGGGATCATAACTCTTGTCAACGTAGATTGGAGGCTCGGGACAGATAAGTTGTAGTCCTAAGATTTTAGGGAAGGGAAAACAGTAACACTCTAGAAGTATAGCGGGACTCAATGGATCCGTCAATATTTCTGCACTCACTATTCATTTCTTATTTAAATCTCAATTTTACCGAGTCTTAAACGATTGGTCAACCGTCCGTTACGTGAAATATCTTCCGGTCGCCGTAACGAGTTCGCACCGTACTACCCCCCCCCCCCCTTTAGAGATATCTTTAAATATTTTTGTATTACATACACAGCTTTAATTCATTACAATTATATTATTATATATTTATTATTGTTAACCAAAACAGTGTTCCTTTTCATTTTGAAGCCCTGCCACCACCACGAACCTACTCTCCCCGCCGACTGGAGCTACCCGTGGGCCACAAGCTAGCGTATAATTATTTTACTACAATAGTTTTTTTAAAATCATTACCACAAACATAAGTTATAACTAGTCATACCTTCAGTGCACAGAACCCCTTTACTACTATTTTCTTGTGGAAATTGATCCAAATTCATTAAAAATTAAAACTCTTGTCTTCCCCCCTTTTAAACCCTAACATTGTTCAGTAAGATAGAGGTTCTACATAATGCTCTACAGTTTCAGTTGGGTTCTTATAAACGAACGTTTAGGAAAAAAGTTGCTACTGAAGTGGAGCAAGAGCCGGCTGTAAAAATTATAGCCTATAAGGCCCAATTTCATAATCAAACTAAACTATATTAATTATGTTTAAGTTTTTTAAATGCCATTCGTTAGCAAAATATTTACTTAAAATTGTTAATCTGTCCAAATGAGTATATCTTAGCTAGTTTTGATGTGGTCAATACTGGTCAGTCTCTTCACGTTCCTATTGACAAATCATTGAAAATTTTTCGCAAAAAGTTAGAAAGCGATCAGACTTTAACAGAAAGGACAGCTATTAGTATAGATGCAATATTGGAACTAACAACGTTATGTGTTAAAACCACTTACTTTCAACTAGAAAATAAATTTTATCTGTAGGAATATGGAATGGCTAGGGGATCTCCTTTATCACCACTCATAAGTAATTTATTCATGGAAGATTTTGAACAAAATGTATTGACTAGATATTTTCACCAACCTAATGTTTGGTGGAGATATGTGAATGACATATTTTATTATATGGGAACATGAAGTAGACGATTTAAATTCATTATTAAATATTATAAATTTCAAAAAACCTTCTATTAGATTTACCTTAGGAATATAAAATAATAATAAATTGCCACTCTTACATGTTGTCATACTTTAATCAGATGTTATAGAAACTAGTTTCCACAGAAAACTAACACATACAAACAGATAGATATCTCATAGTCATCATATTATTGTCAAAAAAGGAGTCTTTAAAAGTTTATACGGCAAGGCTAAAGTGATTTGTTCTAATAACACAAAATTTGAGGAGGAAATTAGTCATATCAAATCTGTTCTTAAAAATACAGCTATTCTTTTGAATTTGTTGAGAATATGTTTCAGGATTGCCGACAAAATAATGTGTAGTAGGTAGTAGAATTATAAAGAAAGAAATGTGTTGGACAACCAGTAAATTTTCGTATTCCTTATATTCCTGGATTATCAGGTAATCTAGAAAGCGTAGGCAATTCAATGTACAGCACGTGCGTGGTGATTCAATATTTTGACCCATAAAATGGCTTTTTTCGATCTGTAGCGACCAACACGCGTAATTTTAAACTTTTGGTCAATACAAATTTTAATCTAAGTAATTATCCACATTTTGAGACGAAAATTATTTAAAAATATTTATCACAATGGCCGTTATTAGGCTTTTTTAAAGCCGATACACTATGGCAATGCAAAAAGTCATTTTGTTACTTTGAATAACAACCCTGGTAAATTTTTTGTGCAGTGAGGTGGCGGAAAATGCCAAAATTAGGCGGGAGTAACAGGATGTAAATTATAGATATTTTTGGAAATTATTTTCTGCTCTCCATTAAAATTTCCGAGATATTATTTTGTAACATGTGTTAGTGTTATCTCTTAGCGTTTTGGTATATTTGCCTATATGTTTTCTTAGTTGGCACAAAATAAGGAAGGGCCTCTTACAACAAACTAAGCGAAATAAATGTTTTTGAACAAGTGTCTTCTCGAACAAAAATGTTTCTTGGAACAAATATTTTTCGAACAAAATGCGAGTGTCTAATGATGAACAGTTTTTTGTTGTTGTCTGTTCTTAGGTGCTTAGACAAGTGAAACTATTAAGATATTACATTTTCAAGTAAAATGTGGAAGAGGTCACATTTTCCCTAAAAATTTTCTACCTGTAATAGAACGACTCTGCGACAAATTATAAGTAAACCTGATAGCTTACAAGAAATTGGAGATTTTTTGCGTGAAAACAAGTAAATAATTTATCGGGAAAATGGATAATGAAACTAACTTGATCGATTTTAATAAAAAAACTACATAGGGAGGTTTAAAAACTTACTGTTATTTAAATAATAAGAAAGTCATTAATGTAAGTCCACAGTTACTGTTTAAGCAAAAATACACTACTTACGTTAGTTGTGTAAATTGTAGAAAACAACATCATCAGAAGACAAACAACCAGTGTTAGGAAATGCCCACATCGCCCCAATCTTGGAAACTCGTCTTTCAAACTTGACACTATTGCTTCAATCTGTACAAACTAAAAACATACAATAAATCAAAATATAGACGGGGACGGGGAGCATCAATGTGGAAAGTAGGACACCCAATTCAAATAAAAACTTGTTAAATAAACTGACATTTCTAAAACTGTGGTTAGAAGCGTCCTTAAGACATGCTCTTAAATTTTTTATCACTGCTTGACCACACTCAGTAAAAAATTTTGTTGAAGCTACACATTTTTATTACACATTTTTCTCCTTGACTATCCCCCACTAGTATCTACTTACTATAAATTATTACTAACGACTCAATATATACAGGGTGGCCCACCACGAAATTCTGAAAATTTTTACACCTCACCAATGCCGATGGGCGCTGCTCAACTAAAATATTTTGGTGAATCTGGCACTTCCGGTTATACCGGAAGTCGATATCAACTTTCTTATCTCAAATGGAACACCCTGTATATTATTGCATTTTTGGATTGTAGGCATCATTTTGGAACAAAAACATGCATCATGTCCTATGTCTGAATCCAACCGTTTTTGAGATATTTGCATTTTTCCGAAAAAAATTACAGGTGCAGACCTAAAGTAAATTAGCAATTTATACGAGGAAACCGCGAAATTTCAAAACGAATTTTTGACATCGTGTAACAGAAGCCCCGACCTAGTGATCTCTGCTGAGAAATAAATCCGTTCTTGTACAAAATATGAATAAAAATTACATTCAAAATGTGCTTAAATCTCGAAATTTTCAAATGGAAACCCCCATTTTTTATAATGCGATCTTATTCACCACTAAAAATGATGACAACTTTGTGTAAGGTTTTCTATACCTAAATGCAGTAATTTTCGATCAATTTACGAAAAACCCACTTTTCGCCCATAAAATGCGGGGTTTGCTTAACGCTTGGAAAATCATGTTAGCCGTGGACGTTGAAAAGACAATCGTGGCTGAGAAAATGTCACTTGGTTTATAAATTATTGTCAACAATAAAGCCGGCGCGCTTAAATTACACAAACGCACCTTCTTGATATTACTTTGTTGCATTCTCCGTAGATAATAAACAAATTTAAATAATCTTCGTTTGTGTAATTTAAGCGCGCCGGCATTTTTGATGACAATAATTTATAAACCAAGTGACATTTCCTCAGCCGTGATTGTCTTTTCAACGTCCACGGCTAATATGATTTTCCAAGCGTTAAGCAAACCCCGCATTTTATGGGCGAAAAGTGAGTTTTTCGTAAATTAATCGAAAATTACTGCATTTAGGTGTAGGAAACCTTACACAAAGTTGTCATCATTTTTAGCGGTGAATAAGATCGCATTAAAAAAAATGGGGGTTTCCATTTGAAAATTTCGAGATTTAAGCACATTTTGGATGTAATTTTTATCCATATTTTGTGAACGCCCTGTATAAGAACGGATTTATTTCTCAGCAGAGATCACTAGATCAGGGCTTCTGTTACACCATGCCAAAAATTCGTTTTGAAATTTCGCGGCTTCCTCGTATAAATTGCTAATTGACTTTAGGTCTGCATCTGTAATTTTTTTCGGAAAAATGCAAATATCTCAAAAACGGTTGGATTTAGACATAGGACATGTTGCATGTTTTTGTTCCAAAATGATTCCTAGAATTCAAAAATGCAATAATATACAGGGTGTTCTATTTGAAATAAGAAAGTTTATATCGACTTCCGGTATAACCGGAAGTGCCAGATTCACCAAAATATTTTAGTTGAGCAGCGTTGGTGAGGTGCCAAATTTTCAAAATTTTCCTACTTTTAGTTTTCCATATATAGATCGATGCAGTTCGTGGTGGGCCACCCGTAGAGTAGTTTTATTAGGGACTTGGGACGAGGAGGGATTGTCTACAAATTTGTCAATAAGTTACTGCGATGGTTTTAATATTACAACATTTAGGAGCCATCAAAAGACCCCGCACGTTAACAAGAGTGAATAGAGGGTGCTCCCTATAGAATTAGATATTTAACATAAAATCAAGATGAAAATGTTAGCGTTTA
Source organism: Pseudeuparius sepicola (assembly GCA_963920635.1). Lineage (NCBI taxonomy): Eukaryota > Metazoa > Arthropoda > Insecta > Coleoptera > Anthribidae > Pseudeuparius > Pseudeuparius sepicola. The sequence goes on from OY987299.1 coordinate 91,668,753, forward strand.
TCTGTGACAATAAAGCAAAACTGTGCCCAAATCGAGGACACAACAATGAAATAACATGCTTATAAAGAGAAAAGCCATACCGCGCTATCCAGTCCAAGAAAGAACATCATGGCGAAAAAGAGGTGTGCCCAAATCAGCGCCCCTGGGAGAAGTGATATGGCTTCAGGATACGTCACGAAAGCCAGTCCTGGTCCTCCTGTTGCTACCGAAGATACAGGTAATCCCGTTTGGTGCGACATAAAGCCGATTACTGAGAAAACCACGAAACCGGCTAGGATACTTGTTCCACAATTGATAATAGGCACTGCTATTGAGTCTCTAGAAAAGAATAGGTGTCACGCGAAAAATACGAAATTCCCTTTAAAGATAATTTTGTGGATACTTACAGTTTATTATTGTTGTTAAATATATTGTAACTCGCCATGTTAGGAAGGCCTCCCCATCCTGGACCAAGGGAATAAAATATTTGTATAGCGGCATCCGCCCAAACCTAAATTAGAATATTTAATAGTTAATACCTAATTAATAAATTTAATTTGAAAGCCCTGACTATGTAAATAGATATCGAAAAGAACCATCGAAAAGCTACGATATTCCACAAAATGTTAAAAAGATTCCATGGACTCTTCGGGTTATCTATTGACTGACATCTTCATGAATCATTCGAAAATCTTTTTAATGTAACTGAAGAGAAGTTAGGTAGCTTACTGGCTGTTCACTGTTCAGGAATCTTTCCGGGGATTCGTGATTGAAACGCTGTAATCCAGTTCAGTATAGTATCTACATGCCTTGTTTATTTTAATAAATCTTTATACCGTGACAGGCAAGGGCTTCCTGATACCACAGAATATATAAGTATAGGTATACAGGGTGACCGTATTTCGAGTTTTTGCATGGGGATCTTGGTTATCTTAAGAGATACGAGGTCGGCTAAATTGGGACAAAGTTGCGGAATTTGATGCCGAGTAACATGGTAAAAAAAATTTTTGATTGGCCCTTCTCGTTTTGAAAATAATGCGAAAAAACTGAAAATTGTCGTTTTCGTTTTTATTTTTTTAAACGAAAACGAATGGCGCTGGACATTTGTAAGTTAAACATTATTAATGCACTTTTTTACAAGGAATCTAAATATGATCTTGCATTTTTTTGCTCGCCTCCCTGAACAAAGAGATGACGATCAACTTTTATTTTTCTTATGGGCGCCATATTGGATTCTTGCATTTTTGAGAGGATTTTTTTCTGGTTGAAATGATATGTCACACATTATGCTTTACTTTGTTTTTCTTGCCGTAATATCAAATTAATCGTTTTTGCATAGAGTGCCTTGGAAACGTAAGCCCCATAATGTTTGACGTTTTTGCATAGAGTGCCTTGGAAACATAAGCCCCATAATTTTTTACATTTCTGCATAGAATGCCCTGGAAACATATGTCCCATAATGGTTGATAGTTTAGTACAATTTTAAATGTCACTGATACCAGAGCTGGGCAAGTAATTAGGCGAAAGTAATTGAACTGTCAATTAATTCCTTTTCATGGAATTGTACTTAGTTGGAATTACTTTTGAAATAGAGACAGTAATTGTAATTTAATATCAAGTACTTTTCGAAAAGGAATTGTACTTGTAATTTAAAATCAATTACTTCTGAGAATTGCAATTACTTTTTAAAACTCCTTTAATGCTGTTTCAATTACAATTACTTTTCCAATTACAATTACTTGTCCAATTACAATTACTTTTTCAATTACAATTACTTTTTAAATTACAATTAGGTACTTACACAATCTCCTCTTGCGGTGCCGGCCGGCGACGGCTCTTAACAATGAGGCCTGTTTTTTATTTTTCTTATATCTCTTGTAAAGCCCATATGGCACGGCTTTAAGTTTTTTTGTATAAATTTTAAAAGATTTATTTTATTTCTCTATTCATGTAGCCGTTTATTTTCAGTTTTATTTTCATAGAAACTAAGCTGTGACTCTGTGAGGCAATTGTGTTTTTAGACATAGGTATTACTATACAGGGTGAGTTTTTTCGATGCCCACCATGGGGATCTCGGAAACTAGCAGAGCTAGAACAAAGGTTAAATGGGGAATAATTGCAGTTTTGAGTGTTCAATCTAATGCCCCTTTTGGATTTTTAAAAAAGTTCATGGCTCACTAGAAATTTTGAAGAGTGATTTTTTGCTATTTCATCAGATCTCTGTAGCTCCGTTATTTCTGATTATACAAAAAAACTGTAGAGACAAAAATTGTAGATAATTTTGGGCCTAATAAGATAATCTAATCCGATTTTTTTATGTTGTTTGTGATTTTTGAGATATGACATAAACTTGTGTTTTTTAAATGTAAATCATAGTTGGCTGGGGCCTTATAAAATCCGCCATTTTTTGAGCTTTCCAAGGATATAATACTCGGCATAGTTATTATAAAAAATAAAAGAGCTATGGTTAATTTTATGATTTTTTTTAATTTTCTCATAGTCAGGCATGGAATATTTTCATAATTACGCTCTATTTTATAATTAGACAATACTTCAAACTTTCTAATATTTGGTTTTTAGCTGGAAACAAAATGTAACAATATAAAACAAAAATTATCATGATGGAGCTCCACCAAATTATTATTTCCCGTAAGAAATGACCCTAGATCAGCTATATAGGGAGAAATAGACCTATTTCCTGGTAGCCCCGTTCCCCCGATTTGTCTGTTTTGGATTTCTTTTGTGGGGAACAGTACAAAATAAAGTATGAGAAAATTGTTGAATTAAGAGCAGCTGTTTTAGAAGCAATTGCCAGTATTGACAGGCGCTCTCTAAGAAAGGCGACAAATTCAGCTTTAAAAAGAGGCAATATTTGCATAAATAATAATGGTGGACTGTTTGAACACCTTTTTTATTTTAAAAGATGACCTTTCAAAATAATAATAATTTGGATTTTTGTTTTATTTTGTTACATTTTTTACCAGCTAAAAACAAAATATTAGAAAGTTTGAAGTATGTCTAATTATAAAATTGAACGTAATTATGAAAATATTCCATGGCTGACTATGTGAAAATTTAAAAAAAATCAGAAAATTAACCATAGCTCTTTTATTTTTTGTAATAACTATGCCGAGTAATATATCTTTGGAAAGCTCAAAAATGGCCGATTTTATAAGGCCACAGCCAACTATGATTTACATAAAAAAAACACAAATTTATGTCATAACTCAAAAATCTCAATTTCAAAATTAAGCCCAAAATTATCTACAACTTTTGTCTCTACAGTTTTTCTGTATAATCAGAAATAATAATAAAATAATCAGAAATAATAATAAAATCACAAAATATCTAGTGAGCCATGAACTTTTTTAAAAATCCAAAAGGGGCATTAGATTGAGCATTCAAAACTGTAATTCTTTCCCCATTTAACCTTTGTTCTAGCTCTGCTAGTTTCCGAGATCCCCATACTGAATATAATTCGTTTTGTTCATTAAAATACTGTACATTTTATTTATTTTAATTTGAATATTTGCCATTTACAAAGACACAAAGACTAGAACTTTTTGCATCGCAGAACAAATAATGCTTAATATAGTTAAGTTATCAGTTATGGTTTTTTAAGTATCTAGGTAAGTACCTACCTTATTTTGGTGTCTACAAATTTAATAGAAAATAAAGCAAACAAGAAGTAATTGAAAAGGTAATTGTTTACATCAATTCCAATTCCAAATACAAGTAATTGTAATTGTAATTCAATTACATTTCAAAATATCAAAGGAATTGTAATCGGATCTAATTACATTCTTACAAAAGTAATTGGAATTGTAATTGGTCAGTTTTTAATTGTAATTGACCCAGCTCTGACTGATACTTTATTTTACTGAAAAAATGCCATTTTCCATGAAGAAAACCTTGACATTATTCAAGTGTATTATTCCTCAAATATAAATGACGTCGAAGGGATATTGGACGAGCCATAAACAATTTAAAGAAACGTGCTTCATTGTGCCTTGAGGAACAAGGAGAACAAATTGAACATTTATTGTAAAATAGGATTGTCTATTCGTCTAGGTTTTTGTTGTTTCCAGTTTGACTCTTTTAGTGTTAATGTGTTATATGGCAAATGGCGAATAAATAACAAGGTCTCAGATCATACTTTTGTCCTCGCGGTACGTTTATGATTTATAATCAATAAATTTAATATTAACTGAATTTTTACTGAACCGTTAGACAATATTCCAAAGCACACTTCGCAACAACGGGTAACTAGGCTTATGTTTCCAAGGTACTCTATGCAAAAAACGTCAAACAGTATGGGGCTAACATTTCCAAGGCACTCTATGCAAAAACGATTAATTTGATATTACGGCAAGAAAAACAAAGTAAAGCATAATGTGTGACATATCATTTTGACAAGAAAAAAATCCTCTTTTCAAAAATGCAAAAATCCAATATATGGCGCCCATAAGGAAAATAAAAGTTGATCGTCATAAATATTTTTGTCCAGGGAGGCGAAAAATAAAATTCAAGATCGAGATTGTAAAAAAAGTGCCTTAATAATGTTTAACTTAGAAATGTCCAGGGCTATTCGTTTTCGTTTAAAAAAATAAAAACGAAAACGACAATTTTCAGTTTTTTTGCATTATTTTCAAAACCAGAAGGGCCAGCCAAAAAATTTTTTTTACTATGTTGCTCAGCATCAAATTCCGCAACTTTGCCCCAATTTAACCGACCTCGTATCTCTTAAGATAACCAAGATCCCCATGCAAAGACTCGAAATACGGTCAGCCGTATAATCATTTGCATAAGCGATATTAAACTTCATCAATAAAATTTCTACTGCAAATATATTTTGTATTTTCTATATTATCATAGATTGAGCTGATGGAACGGTTCACGTTTTAGATGATGGTATTGTTTGAGTAAAGCTGCGATTTGTTATTAGAACTACCGGCGGCTCACAGCGACAGCCACAGCGTTCGCGTCAACGGAAACGCCGCGCCCGAGGTCGAGGTGGGATGGACGGACTGTTACAATTTATTCCGCCTTGAACAGTCAGTGCGTACGCCCGTTGTTCCATCAAAAAAAATACCTATGAAATGACCAACAGCAAGGTAATAATAGCATATGTTTTATTATTGTCGAATTATGAGGAAGAAAAAATAAATAGATAATTTTCGACCATCCAACAAAAAAAAACAAGTAAAATGTTCCTAAGTAAAAAAGTAAATAATAAATGATGTCTAGTGGCATATCAGGTAAAGGATATCAATTGAAAAAAATGCACTCCAGCCGGGACTTAAACCCGGGAGTCCTACTGTGGCCGTAGGCACTTTAACCAACTAAGCTACCGGAGATATGAGTTCCATCGGCTAGGTGTTATTTATTCCAATTGATATATAGTTAGTAGCGGTGGGATGTAGAAGACTTCGGCGTCTTCTACAGCTACTAGAAGGGGTTAGAGGGTGTAGGGAAACCATTCATTATTGTTGGTTATGTAAACTTCCTATTTGTTCTTCCACCCACAATATTCGACATATAGCGACTTAATGCAAGTATCGAACGTGGAAATTCTAACATACAATGTCAAAGCCAGAATATGAAACACAGAAAGATTTTTAGTACCTGTAATAATTATAAATAATAAATGATGTCTAGTGGCATATCAGGTAAAGGATATCAATTGAAAAAAATGCACTCCAGCCGGGACTTAAACCCGGGACTCCTACTGTGGCCGTAGGTACTTTAACCAACTAAGCTACCGGAGATATGGGTTCCATCGGCTAGGTGTTATTTATTCCAATTGATATATAGTTAGTAGCGGTGAGATGTAGAAGACTTCGGCGTCTTCTACAGCTACTAGAAGGGGTTAGAGGGTGTAGGGAAACCATTCATTATTGTTGGTTATGTAAACTTCCTATTTGTTCTTCCACCCACAATATTCGACATATAGCGACTTAATGCAAGTATCGAACGTGGAAATTCTAACCTACAATGTCAAAGCCAGAATATGAAACACAGAAAGATTTTTGGTACCTGTAATAATTATAAATAATAAATTATGTCTAGTGGCATATCAGGTAAAGGATATCAATTGAAAAAAATGCACTCCAGCCGGGACTTAAACCCGGGACTCCTACTGTGGCCGTAGGCACTTTAACCAACTAAGCTACCGGAGATATGAGTTCCATCGGCTAGGTGTTATTTATTCCAATTGATATATAGTTAGTAGCGGTGAGATGTAGAAGACTTCGGCGTCTTCTACAGCTACTAGAAGGGGTTAGAGGGTGTAGGGAAACCATTCATTATTGTTGGTTATGTAAACTTCCTATTTGTTCTTCCACCCACAATATTCGACATATAGCGACTTAATGCAAGTATCGAACGTGGAAATTCTAACCTACAATGTCAAAGCCAGAATATGAAACACAGAAAGATTTTTAGTACCTGTAATAATTATAAATAATAAATGATGTCTAGTGACATATCAGGTAAAGGATATCAATTGAAAAAAATGCACTCCAGCCGGGACTTATACCCGGGACTCCTACTGTGGCCGTAGGCACTTTAACCAACTAAGCTACCGGAGATATGAGTTCCATCGGCTAGGTGTTATTTATTCCAATTGATATATAGTTAGTAGCGGTGAGATGTAGAAGACTTCGGCGTCTTCTCCAGCTACTAGAAGGGGTTAGAGGGTGTAGGGAAACCATTCATTATTGTTGGTTATGTAAACTTCCTATTTGTTCTTCCACCCACAATATTCGACATATAGCGACTTAATGCAAGTATCGAACGTGGAAATTCTAACCTACAATGTCAAAGCCAGAATATGAAACACAGAAAGATTTTTAGTACCTGTAATAATTATAAATAATAAATGATGTCTAGTGGCATATCAGGTAAAGGATATCAATTGAAAAAAATGCACTCCAGCCGGGACTTAAACCCGGGACTCCTACTGTGGCCGTAGGCACTTTAACCAACTAAGCTACCGGAGATATGAGTTCCATCGGCTAGGTGTTATTTATTCCAATTGATATATAGTTAGTAGCGGTGAGATGTAGAAGACTTCGGCGTCTTCTACAGCTACTAGAAGGGGTTAGAGGGTGTAGGGAAACCATTCATTATTGTTGGTTATGTAAACTTCCTATTTGTTCTTCCACCCACAATATTCGACATATAGCGACTTAATGCAAGTATCGAACGTGGAAATTCTAACCTACAATGTCAAAGCCAGAATATGAAACACAGAAAGATTTTTAGTACCTGTAATAATTATAAATAATAAATGATGTCTAGTGGCATATCAGGTAAAGGATATCAGTTGAAAAAAATGCACTCCAGCCGGGACTTATACCCGGGACTCCTACTGTGGCCGTAGGCACTTTAACCAACTAAGCTACCGGAGATATGAGTTCCATCGGCTAGGTGTTATTTATTCCAATTGATATATAGTTAGTAGCGGTGAGATGTAGAAGACTTCGGCGTCTTCTACAGCTACTAGAAGGGGTTAGAGGGTGTAGGGAAACCATTCATTATTGTTGGTTATGTAAACTTCCTATTTGTTCTTCCACCCACAATATTCGACATATAGCGACTTAATGCAAGTATCGAACGTGGAAATTCTAACCTACAATGTCAAAGCCAGAATATGAAACACAGAAAGATTTTTAGTACCTGTAATAATTATAAATAATAAATGATGTCTAGTGGCATATCAGGTAAAGGATATCAATTGAAAAAAATGCACTCCAGCCGGGACTTAAACCCGGGACTCCTACTGTGGCCGTAGGCACTTTAACCAACTAAGCTACCGGAGATATGAGTTCCATCGGCTAGGTGTTATTTATTCCAATTGATATATAGTTAGTAGCGGTGAGATGTAGAAGACTTCGGCGTCTTCTACAGCTACTAGAAGGGGTTAGAGGGTGTAGGGAAACCATTCATTATTGTTGGTTATGTAAACTTCCTATTTGTTCTTCCACCCACATTATTCGACATATAGAGACTTAATGCAAGTATCGAACGTGGAAATTCTAACCTACAATGTCAAAGCCAGAATATGAAACACAGAAAGATTTTTAGTACCTGTAATAATTATAAATAATAAATGATGTCTAGTGGCATATCAGGTAAAGGATATCAATTGAAAAAAATGCACTCCAGCCGGGACTTAAACCCGGGACTCCTACTGTGGCCGTAGGCACTTTAACCAACTAAGCTACCGGAGATATGAGTTCCATCGGCTAGGTGTTATTTATTCCAATTGATATATAGTTAGTAGCGGTGAGATGTAGAAGACTTCGGCGTCTTCTACAGCTACTAGAAGGGGTTAGAGGGTGTAGGGAAACCATTCATTATTGTTGGTTATGTAAACTTCCTATTTGTTCTTCCACCCACAATATTCGACATATAGCGACTTAATGCAAGTATCGAACGTGGAAATTCTAACCTACAATGTCAAAGCCAGAATATGAAACACAGAAAGATTTTTAGTACCTGTAATAATTATAAATAATAAATGATGTCTAGTGGCATATCAGGTAAAGGATATCAATTGAAAAAAATGCACTCCAGCCGGGACTTAAACCCGGGACTCCTACTGTGGCCGTAGGCACTTTAACCAACTAAGCTACCGGAGATATGAGTTCCATCGGCTAGGTGTTATTTATTCCAATTGATATATAGTTAGTAGCGGTGAGATGTAGAAGACTTCGGCGTCTTCTACAGCTACTAGAAGGGGTTAGAGGGTGTAGGGAAACCATTCATTATTGTTGGTTATGTAAACTTCCTATTTGTTCTTCCACCCACAATATTCGACATATAGCGACTTAATGCAAGTATCGAACGTGGAAATTCTAACCTACAATGTCAAAGCCAGAATATGAAACACAGAAAGATTTTTAGTACCTGTAATAATTATAAATAATAAATGATGTCTAGTGGCATATCAGGTAAAGGATATCAATTGAAAAAAATGCACTCCAGCCGGGACTTAAACCCGGGACTCCTACTGTGGCCGTAGGCACTTTAACCAACTAAGCTACCGGAGATATGAGTTCCATCGGCTAGGTGTTATTTATTCCAATTGATATATAGTTAGTAGCGGTGAGATGTAGAAGACTTCGGCGTCTTCTACAGCTACTAGAAGGGGTTAGAGGGTGTAGGGAAACCATTCATTATTGTTGGTTATGTAAACTTCCTATTTGTTCTTCCACCCACAATATTCGACATATAGCGACTTAATGCAAGTATCGAACGTGGAAATTCTAACCTACAATGTCAAAGCCAGAATATGAAACACAGAAAGATTTTTAGTACCTGTAATAATTATAAATAATAAATGATGTCTAGTGGCATATCAGGTAAAGGATATCAGTTGAAAAAAATGCACTCCAGCCGGGACTTATACCCGGGACTCCTACTGTGGCCGTAGGCACTTTAACCAACTAAGCTACCGGAGATATGAGTTCCATCGGCTAGGTGTTATTTATTCCAATTGATATATAGTTAGTAGCGGTGAGATGTAGAAGACTTCGGCGTCTTCTACAGCTACTAGAAGGGGTTAGAGGGTGTAGGGAAACCATTCATTATTGTTGGTTATGTAAACTTCCTATTTGTTCTTCCACCCACATTATTCGACATATAGCGACTTAATGCAAGTATCGAACGTGGAAATTCTAACCTACAATGTCAAAGCCAGAATATGAAACACAGAAAGATTTTTAGTACCTGTAATAATTATAAATAATAAATGATGTCTAGTGGCATATCAGGTAAAGGATATCAATTGAAAAAAATGCACTCCAGCCGGGACTTAAACCCGGGACTCCAACTGTGGCCGTAGGCACTTTAACCAACTAAGCTACCGGAGATATGAGTTCCATCACTAGACATCATTTATTATTTATAATTATTACAGGTACTAAAAATCTTTCTAAGTAAAAAAGTGAAGGATCTTATAAGATATCTGTTGAAAGAACGCTATTTGTTTGTTACAATTCATTTTTATCATAATTACGAGTCTCAACATCCGTCTTAAACTTAAACAGATTACGAAGCACACGGCGACGCGACGGACGGCTCTGGACCGATTTTTTCATTTTTCAATTCTGACTGTATTCGGCCCGTCTTCTGAATGGAATCTAACAAACCATCCAGGGCGTATTCATTGTTTTGTTCCGCAGCATTCGACAGTTCTAACAAACCGTAGCTTTGATAAAACGCGCACCCGGCGCGGCGCGGCGTCGTAGTCGGGAAGGCCCTCAGTAGTAAAGCGAAGAATATTCTCTAACAAGCATGTGCGGCGTTTTTAATTCTCCCATTCAAAATTTATTCCGTGCAGAATTTTCTACAACTTATCCTTACTAATTTGGGCAATATCTTGATCGTTATTCAGGCTGACAAAATTGTATCCACAGTATATAGGTAATATATTTCAGGAATTGTAATTGTATTATACTCGTGAGTATTTAAACAGGTGGAGCCAAATATCAGAAGATATTTTAAAAATCAAGGTGCCTAACTAAACCGGTGTGAAGTTAGCAGCCGATTTTCTGGCAGCAAAAAAATTTCCTCGCCCTTTCTTATTTGTATAGATTTATTTTGATAAAACCTTCGAAGCAGATTAAACTGGGAAATGAAGAAATATTAATCAAAAAATAAACCTTCAAATTTTTGGTTGCTAGAAAATTGGCTATGCTAAGTTCACACCGCCTACAGGAAAACTTACTAAAATTTTCCAGTAGCATTTATTTCCATGGGCATCTGACGTCTCAGAAAAAATGAACATCAGACACCATCACAAAATGTAGACTATTAAAGTTAGATTTAAATGAGTTTTTGAATTGAACCAATTTCCTTTTGAATAAATAACCAGAGAAATAACACAATTTTATAAGTTCACCTCGGTTGTCATAAATATTTGAGTAAATGTTATTAAAAAAGTACGCACTAAAGTTCACCAATTCTCGAAAAATGTCCTTATTTTCGGAAGCCTCTGCCTCATTTTGTTCTCTTAATGTCAATTCGAAAGCCCCACAAAAACGAACACAGTTAATTATTTCATTTAAAACGTACCGATTTTTCTGCTCATTATGTTTAAGCAGTGTATCGGGATAATATGGTGAATTTAGCTACGTTTTTATATTTACTTTACCCAACATACCAAAATTAATAATGTTATTCATAATGTACCTTTAAATTTGTCGCGTGTCTTCATTCTATCCCGCAAATATGCACAACATCGTTGTTTCCCTTTTTTGACCAAGTTTCTTCACGGCCGAACAAAACACATACAAAACAAAACAACTTGTTTGTTTCTTCACACCCGCACAACCGCAATTATTTTTCAAGTAGACGCTTTTGTTTAATTTACGTGATCGCGTTTTTTGACCTGCCGTTTGATTTTTCTCTATAGTTAAATAGGGTAGCGGCTTGCCCAATTCTTTAATTTGTAGTTTTTGTTTTTAAATTCCATTGAGGAAAACGAATTTCTTAATAAAAAAAACTTACACTGTTTATTTTGCAAACGTTAAACGTTATAAAGGTAAAATAGCAAAAGTTATCCTTACTGTATACAGAGTGATTCAAAAATTTATTATAGTTGTACGTCAAAAATACCAAAGCATTTCATAAATGTTGTAAATGAAAAATTTGAAGCTGACTACGTGAGATTATGCCTTTCTCGACCGATATTAATTACAGAAGCATATTTCTTAATGCTGCATAAAAATGTTTTATTTCATCATCCAACACGTCTTACTCACCTTTAAATTGGTAAGTTGACTCCACTGCGGGTAAACGTAATAGTAGACGCCGTCCCAAGCGCCAGGCAAAGTGAGACCGCGCGCCAGCAGGACGAAAAGAATGAAAAACGGGAAAATGGCAGTGAAGTAGACGACTTTTCCAACGGTCTTAACTCCTTTCATTATGCACAGGTAGACAATGATCCAGGCAAGGAGGTTGCTGCTGAACAGCGGCCACACGATACTACCGACATCGTCGATGCTGGAGGACATCTGCAGGATCTTGTTGCTGACACGATAACATTTTACTGTAATAGTTATTTACGTAAAAAGTCCGGAAAGTAGGTCATTGCTGGTCGCAAAGTGTTAAAAATCTGCGAGCCAAATCATGACGCTCTCCGGGACAGTTACCTATAACATAATATTGCAACGAAAAATGCCAGTAAAGTGTTATATCAGTTTTTAATGAACACGTTTGCACTGTTTTCTAACCTACTCAAAGATTTGGCAGATACCTAAATTTTAGGTTTCGGTATTCTACTTACAGTTTTATAATTATTATGATTAGTTTGGAGGAATTTTCCGTTACAGCTTTGTTGGCCTGAGGCCCCCAGGGCCCCGTTTTCTTTTAGTTTTTCATTGTTTCCCTGTATATCTTCCAACTTTATGATTTTTACATCTATCATTGGCCAGCAATATTCTATAGTAGTCTCCAGTCTTCCATTTGAGAATATATATAAGCCCTGGGAATTGGGCCTGGAAGTATGTTAAAGGTTATGACGCGATTTTAGTGCGAGTTTAAGACCTGAAAAATATTCCTGGCCGGTGACAGAGCCTAACAAGTTTATTTATGAAGTTCATAATAAACTTTGAATAAAGAACCCCAGGAGCAAATTTGCTTAACGCTCGACCGGGACAGTCTCTGCATGGCGGGATGCCGTTTCCGTTTTTACAGTGGCGAGCACCTTTGAGTAATGTAATGGTAATGGTAATGGGCTGGCTGGGATCACTGCCCCTGCAGAATGGCAGGACGTGTCCCAACAAAGATTATAATATCTTTGTCGTTACGTTGGTGAAGGAGGAAACTTTAATCTACAATGGTATTCTCAATGAAAATCGAGAAGCAACAGTGTGATTAAATGCCGGTAGGGGTATTTGCCCTCGGAGTAGTTATTTCTGTTGTTTCTATCTTTTGAAACCTATCCATCCAGGATTGTTGCCTACGCCCATCTGATGATTCCCAAATAGGATGAAACCGGTAATCTTTGTCGTTACGTTGGTGAAGGAGGAAACTTTAATCTACACCTTTGAGTTGTTTCGACAAACTAATCATTACAGAAATCCACATTTTTCGAGAAATCAGTACCTACAATACAGGCAAAAAATTTATATGGCACGTGTATGTCTTTAAGTTTAAGAACCCTTCATAATAATATAGCAATTATAATTTTAAATTTCCAATTATGAAGAAGTATGTACTTACACACCTATGCCACTTTGATGTATGAATTCAAAAGTTAATTTAAATCAAAAAATTACTTATCGATGGATTATTATCCTTAAACATTTTAGTTTTGGCGCTCAGGGAAGTACCAGAAGCCGCTAGCTAAGCATAATAACTCGAAAAAGATGCTAAGTACCACATACTGACACCTATCACCGTATCAAAATATTGTGTCAAAACTTAGTTACTACTCGGAGCGATTTGTATTTTATAATGTACATAGAGCTTTGAGTTCTTTCTGATATTCTTCAAAGATAATAAAGGTGGTAACAAAGGAAACAAATTTGGAGTGTTATTGTCGAAATCCGGTAAAATTTACAATATTTTTTAGTAGCTATCCCACATATTATTTTTTTATATTACAGTATTTTGCGAACAGAATCAATTAATTTTCTGCAGAACGTAAAACATTGTAAATCAAATAACTTTTCCAAGAATTTTGACAAAAATCGATTTTTAAGAGGGGGTTGCCGACAACGAAAGTGACGTTAGATTTCGTATTTTTTTAAGTTGTATAGGATAAAATCTAATAACATTTTACCTGGCAAAAATTTAGTACAAACAGTCTTTATTTTAATCATAAGATCTTACAAGCAGTGTTTTGTTTTATAAGTTATGAAAACCTTGGGAAAAATAATAATTCCAGTGCATATGCTTTTAAGATCTTATGAAGACAGATGTTTGTACTAAATTTTTGTTAGGTAAAATGTTATTAGATTTTATGCTAGTTATAAGCTGTATATTGTTTAGGTAGCATAGAAACTTGTATATGCAGCATAAGATAAGGAAATACAACGTAAGCCCAGCAGAGGTATTATATACGGGCCATAGACTAAGAGCAAACACTTCCTACTTGTATTCAATAAAGATCAGTTCTTTTTAAAAACGACTTTGCGTCAACCCGCCTCGTAACTGGCGCAGTCGTTCGGATTTTTTTCGTGACACGAAGTCCAAAATTCGGCACCTTCGGTTCGTTTCAACGATTTAGTCACAAGAAAGAACCAAAACGGAATCTCGCGATCCGCCGCGTTATCCAAAAATCGGCACTGTCGCGGACGGACACCTGGTTCCACACCCCGAGGAGTTGGCCCAAGGTTGTTGAGAAGACAAGGAGGAACGTCACAGGGGACGACATCCACACATCGGCACTGTCACCACCCATCGGAAGCATCCCCACATCGGCACTGTTTCCAACCCTTTGGCATCCACACATCGGCACTGTCAGAGGCTAAGTTAAGGACCTTAGGATTAAGAAGACAGAAAAAGAAGACAACGAAGAAGAAAAATCACATGAAGACTTCGATTTTCTTACAACTGTAAGTTTTTCTTTGCTTTGTATATTTGCACAAATTTTGTTTGTTCCTGTATTTTTTTGTATTTTCCCAATTTCCACATTTTTGTCATTTTTAAATAATTTTTCAAAATGCCAAACGGAGCACCTGCAATTAATTATAATCTATTAAGATATCAGGCGGACAACATCCCTTTATTTGACGGAAACCCCAGACTTTTGCAACGTTTCGTAAATTCTTGTGAAAATTTTATTAAGGCTTTTCAAAACTTACAAAATTTAAACGATCCAATTAATATTTGTATTTTCGACACTATCTTAGGAAAACTCAGAGATCGAGCAGCAGATTTGATTGCTTCGCGATCAGAACTAAATACATGGAATTTAGTAAAAACCTCCCTAATTTCGACTTTCGCAGATCAAAGATCTATCGATTGCATCATTCAAGACTTAATCAATTTAAAGCCATTCAAAAATGAAACACCCACTCAATTTGGTATGAGAATTCAAGATGTGAGAAGTTTACTTTTTGCAAAATTGAATGCTTCTGAACGAGACAATAACGTTAAATTGGTAAAAATTACACATTACGATGAATTTGCGTTAAAAACATTTATAAATGGTTTACCCTATAACATGCAACTGGTAGTAAGGTTAAAAAATCAAAATTCTCTCGAGCAAGCAATGTCATTTGTAGTCGAAGAAGAAAATTTCGTATATTTTAAAACGTCTCAGAATCAAAATCTGAAACAACCAACCTACAGTACCATAAATACCCAAAAACCAAAATTTTTCCCAACAAGATTACATACCTATACACCTAGCTTTTTACCAGCCAATCATAATATAATTCCACCACCACCACAATTTAGATCCTTACCAAGTACATCAAATTTCGTACAACCATATTCTCCACAAATTATGTACAGGCCCCCCTTTCAAAATAATTTTCAAACAAATCAATCAAGCTTACAAAGACCAATTTTCCAAAATAACCAACAAAATTTTCAAAGACCACCCTTTCAAAATAGTCAACCTAATTTCCAAAAACCAACCTTTCAAATGAGACCTTCAATGTTCCAAAATCAAAAAATTCCACAGCAAAGTACTGTAACAAAAAATACTTTTAAGCCCGAACCAATGGACACAACCACTTATGTAACTCAACAGAAAAAACCTTATCAAACTCGATTATTTAGCAATTTCATGGAATCATTCCCTACCGAAAACATAAACCAACCTAATGAACAAACTTATAACAACCCTTATGAACAAACTCCCGAAGAAGATACTTCTTTTGACATGAGCGAATTTTACAATAATTTAGACTATTTACAACCCGACACCCAAAACGAAGAAATTCAAAATTTTGAAACTAATATCCAGACTAATCCCGATATCCCTTTGGATTTTCCCAATACTGGACAGACCAACAATATGAAGTTATAGTTTTAAACAATCTTTCAATAAACCTTGTATATATATATTTACCCGAACTCGATGCAAAATTTCTAATAGATACTGGTAGTACACGTTCATTTATTAATCAAAAATTAGCGCATACATATTTTCAAAATTACATTCAAAATGAGATATTTTTGGTGCAAACCGCACATGCTACTTCTTTTCATGATCAAATAGCAATTTTACCCTTATTTCCAACTTTCAACACTGAAGGATATCATAAATATTTTATTTTCGACTTTTCAGATAAATTTGACGGATTAATTGGACTAGACCTAATAAAACAATTAAATGCTGATATTCGATTTAGTCAAAAAGCTCTAGAATCACCAAACGCGAAAATACCGATATATTCGCAAATCACCGAAGAAAATTTACCACAACCGAACCCAATTTTAAAACCCACAACAGAAGTTATACCGCCAAGAACAATACAAAAAATTAAAATCCCTGTTAATATACAATCTGGCATAGGTATTCTAAATTACACACAATTAGATGAAATGGAAATTCCCCATTGTTTAGTAAATATAGAAGATAATTTTGCTCTAACTACAATTTTAAACCCTACGGATAACCCAATTCAACTTGATATTTTTGAACCCTTTGAAGTCGAACCTGTCAACGCTAACGAAGTAAATTTTATAGAAAATTCCGATTATGAATCTGATAGTTACCAAAATTTAGAAATACACTTGGAGAACAAATTAAAAGAAAATCTAAAAAACTTACGTCTACAACACTGCAATTCTGAAGAGCGCAACCAAATTCGAAAACTTTGCCTAGAATTCAAAGATATTTTTTATTGCGAGGACATTCCTTTAACTTTTACAAACCAAATTAAACACCATATAAATTTAACTAATGATTCTCCTATTTTTACAAAAAGTTATCGATACCCAGAAGTACATCGTGAGGAAGTTAAATCCCAAATTTCAAAACTATTAGCTCAAAATATTATTCGAGACTCAAACTCCCCGTGGTCATCACCAATCTGGATAGTTCCTAAAAAGCAAGACGCATCTGGAAAAACCAAATGGCGTATGGTTATTGATTATAGAAAATTAAATCAAAAAACAATTGACGATAAATACCCTCTCCCGAATATTACTGAAATTTTAGATAAACTAGGACGCAGTTGTTATTTTACTACACTTGATTTAGCGAATGGATTTCACCAAATCGAAATGAACCCTTCCGATATTCCAAAAACCGCATTTAGTACTGATACCGGGCACTATGAGTTTCTACGATGGTCTTAAAAATAGCCCTAGTACCTTCCAAAGAGTTATGAATAACATATTAAGAGGCTTACAAAATGAAATATGCTTTGTTTATTTAGACGATATTATTATTTTTAGTACATCCCTCCAAGAACACATCTCTAGACTCCGCGAAATTTTTACCAGACTTCGAAATGCAAGATTCAAAATCCAACTCGACAAATCAGAATTCCTACGAAAGGAAGTCCAATATTTAGGTCACCTGGTTACAACAGATGGTATTAAACCCGATCCAAGCAAAATAGCAGCAGTAAAAAATTTTCCCGTTCCACGAACGTGTAAAGAAATTAAATCCTTTCTCGGCTTACTCGGTTACTACAGACGCTTTATCAAAGACTTCGCTAAGATTACAAAACCCATGACTAAGTGTTTAAAGAAAGACGCGAAAATAGAGCACACCCCTGAATTTATGCAAGCTTTTGAACACAGTAAGAATTTATTAATTAATCACCCTATATTAATTTACCCCGACTTTTCAAAACCTTTTATTTTGACTACAGACGCGAGTAATTACGCCCTAGGAGCCGTACTTTCTCAAGGACAAGTTCCCCATGATAATCCAATAGCTTATGCATCTAGGACCCTAAATGAATCCGAAATAAAATACTCGACTATTGAGA
Organism: Pseudeuparius sepicola; assembly: GCA_963920635.1. NCBI lineage: Eukaryota > Metazoa > Arthropoda > Insecta > Coleoptera > Anthribidae > Pseudeuparius > Pseudeuparius sepicola. The sequence continues at coordinate 91,686,644 of OY987299.1, forward strand.
AAGAATTATTAAGTATAGTCTATGCATGTAAATATTTTCGGCCTTACCTATTCGGACGTAAATTTTATATCTATACCGATCACAGACCCCTCGTATGGCTTTTCAACCTAAAAGAACCCAATTCGAAATTAGTACGCTGGCGACTACGCTTAGAAGAATTTGACTTTGAAATCGTATATAAAAAAGGCTCTCAAAATTTAAACGCAGATGCACTATCGCGGATACAACTGAATATTTACGAAAATCAATCAACAATTAATAACCCTGGCGAAGTAAATAAAGAAATTTTTGACTATTTAAAAAATATTTGTGAAAATCCTGAACTAGACGAAGACAAACCACCTGAAAACCCTATTCCAGAGACTTCACGAAAAATAAAAATAATTTCTGACATCCAAATAAGACCTCCTAACATACAAAAATCTGATACTGTTCATACAACTAACACCGAAACTGAAAATGACGGAATCCCTATACTCGACGAAATGATTAATAATAAAACATATCAATATTTAATTAAAAAGAATCCCCTTGAAAGAATTAAAGTTACTTTTGAAAAATTTGAAAGTCATAATATAAATCATTGCGAAATTCCTAAAAATCCACAAATTATCTCAAATTTTATTAAAGAATATTTTTCAGGAAAACAACAAGCATATCTATATTTTTATGAAGAAGATTTATTTAATATATTCAACAACGTATATCTAAAAAATTTTAGAAAGTTAAAATTAATACGCTGTACAAAATTACTAAATAATGTATCCAGTGAAGAAGATAAAAAATTACTTTTATTACACCAACATGAAAGTAAAACAAACCATCGTGGTATTTCAGAAACTTATGAAAGAATAAAGTCAAATTATTATTGGCCCCATTTAAAGGATAATGTAACAAAATTTATTAATGACTGTGTAACGTGTCAAACTTTAAAATATAGTAGACAAAAATCGTATGTACCTCTAGTAAAAACAGAAACGCCTACAAAACCTTTTCAAATCCTACATATGGATACTTTTATTTTTGAGAATCAAAATTTTCTCACTATATTTGATAAATTTTCCAAATTTGGACAAGCTTTTCCTTACGACAAAAACGCTAAATCTGTATGCGATAAATTAATATTATTCTTTTCATTTTTCGGCTGTCCCGAAAATATAGTTACGGATAAAGGAACAGAATTTAATAACGATCTTTTAAAAGAGCTTCTAAAAACACAAAAAATTAATATCCACTTTACGACAACAGGTCACCATGAATCTAACTCTCCCGTAGAAAGGTTTCATTCTACTTTAATTGAACATTTGCGAATTCTAAGACAAAAGGAAAAATCAAAACCAATCTCAGAAATAATCCCATATGCAATAATTGCTTATAATAGCACTACTCATAACACAACCAAATTTTCTCCACATGAACTAATTTTAGGTCATACGAACTCCCGAGATCCTTTTGACTTAATATCTACAACTTTCTATACAGACTATGTCAGTTCCCATAAAGAAAAATTGGATACATTATATGAAACCGCTTTACAAAATACTGAAACACAAAAAATAAGAATGCTTGAGAAACATAATAAAAAAGGCGATGAAACCGAATTTAAACTCAATCAAACCGTCTATAAAAAGTTTTCTCCAAGTTCTAGAAACAAAAGTAAAAAGAAATTTTGTGGTCCCTATAAAATAATTGAAATGATAGAAAATAATAAAGTAAAAATCGAGAAAATAGGCGATCCCACTAAACATGAAATTATACATATAAAAGAACTTAAAAGGCCACTTATTACAGATGGACCTACTTCATCCTTGGATGCTCCACCCGAGTCGATTCCCAGTTCCACATCCTGAATGAAAATCCAGGTATACTACCCTACAAGTTAGGAAATGCTCAAAGAATTATAAATCATTGGACTTTTGTACAAATATTCAATATTAGTAGTATAATCAAGGAATTTAAAAATATATCCCTAAAATATAAAAATTTAATCTCTACATTACGGAACACCTCTGAATTGAATAATGAATACTATAATTCTTTTGTTTTAATAAATAATATAGAAGAAAAAATTGAACAACAAATATTTCAAATAACTCCTTCAATCTCATTAAATCATCGGAATAAACGCGGTTTAATAAATGGTTTAGGCAGCATAGTTAAAAGTATAACAGGAAACCTTGATCAAGAAGACGCCGAAAGATATGACACAGAAATTTTAACGTTAAAACAAAATCAAAATAACTTGAAAATAGCCATGCAGAAACAATTAACTTTATTGTCCGACTCTATTAAAACCTTTCAAAGTATCTCCAAAAATATTTCTCATAACCAACAAATCCTGGAAACAAAAATAAATGAAATAATAAGTATAATGAGAGAATATCAGTTGGATGCGATTGATATGTCTTTTAAGATACAAACACACACTATTTTAACACAAATCTATTTAATGTATCAGAACATATACGATATCCTAGATGAAATTGAGGTTGCTATATCTTTTGCAAAATTAAATAACTTTCATAATGCTATTATTCACCCGAAATTATTAATAAAAGAAATCAAAAATGTTGCTTCGAAAATAAAAAATGAAAAACTGCCCTTTGAGCCTGTAGCAGAGAACACATTAATGTTTGAAGAAATTTTGGAAATTAAAAGTTATGTAAAATTTGAAGAAATCATATTTATAATCGAAGTACCTTTAGCTGAAAAGAAAGCCTATAGTTTATTCCATATGTTCCCTTTACCCACGCCACATGAAAACCTATTTAAAGTAATTTTTCCAACTTCTAACTACTTATTGTATAATGAAAAATCTTATGGATTCTCAACAAATCCTTGTAAGAAAATATTAAATAACGAATATTTAAGTACTAATATAAATACAGAAAGTTTTTCTTCAAATTTCCCTTGCGAAATTGAATTGCTAAGATATAAACACAATAACACCTGTAATCAGATTCCTGTCAATATAACGGAAATTCAAGTTAAATATGTTGAAATCAATAAATGGATTATTATAGTTCCTAAAGAAACATTAGCTTTCAAAGAATGTGAAAATAACAAAAATAATATACTTATGAAAGGAACATATTTGGTAGAACTAGAAATGCAATGTTTATTAACCCTAGACGATATCATTATAAAATCATATAAAAATCAAAGAAATAACTTTCAAATAATTCCATTACCAAAATTAAAATTTGGCAGTGAAAAAACGCTAAAGTTACGAAACATTCCACCAATAAGTTTAAATACCTTGCATACTGAAAAAATTAATAGCATTATAAAGGAAATTGAAAATCAGAAAATAGAAAATGAAAACTTATTATCAACCCCTGTATATTATCATAAAATTGGTGTCTGGACAATTTTAATTTATGTAATCATATCAGTTGTCATATTTTACCTTTTGTACAGGTATTTACGACCTATTATTCAAATAAAATATTTTAAACCAAAAAACATTATCAAAGAAAATGAAAACGAAATAATAATTTAGGTCGTGAAAACCTTTAGGGTTTTACGCCCTTCTAAGAGGGGAGGAGTTATAAGCTGTATATTGTTTAGGTAGCATAGAAACTTGTATATGCAGCATAAGATAAGGAAATACAATGTAAGCCCAGCAGAGGTATTATATACGGGCCATAGACTAAGAGCAAACACTTCCTACTTGTATTCAATAAAGATCAGTTCTTTTTAAAAACGACTTTGCGTCAACCCGCCTCGTAACTTGCTATACAACTTAAAAAAATACAAAATCTAACGTCACTTTCGCTGTCGGCAACCCCCTCTTAAGTTTCTTAACAAACATTACGCTGTAGTCACTTATTTCCATGACTACCTTGGTTTATTATATACCTTTGTATTACCTGATATACCTAAAGTACGATTCAGGCGTGTTGGCATACGCGTCATCAATTATTTACGTCACTGAATCAAGCAATCGAGGCTAGGGTTTCCAGAGTGACGTAGATTTAAAAAAAGGGGGAATATTTATAGTTCTGAACGCAACCAGATAAACACAGACCGCCAGCCCCGGAGAATTTACCAAAATTTTAATTTGTAAATAATACAGAATAATGCGTTTTACCAAAGACGCGAAGCTTTACTTTGATATGTATATTTTACGAATATTTTACTGTTAATTGAAAATTATAAACTGATAGTCTGACTATCCAGTGATCACAAGGGTATTTTGCTAACTAAATATGTAACTAAGAGAATGTTATAAAGACAAAATATAAGTAAGTTTAGATACAACCAAATCCAAAATTAAAATTTTAACCACATCCTTTAATAATTTATCGAACACAAGGAAATTATATTAACTATTTGATACCATCGAGAGCTTGACCAACCTCCAGGGTAAATAAACAAATAATTTTCGAAATAAATATTGAAATGTATCTAGGTACATACAGGGTGTTTCATCTTAAGTGCGAACACCCACGTAAAATTTGTATTCTCCATCCGATTTTAGCCGCACTCTATGTTGGTGCGAAATTTCAGGTCTTAATGTCAATTTTCGAGGCCTGCTACAATTTTTTTTAGTAAAAAATGACGAAAACCATTTAGCGATTTTTTTATTTAATATCTGACCCAACAGCGTTAATCAGAACAATCTAAAACCCCCGTATACCAAATTTGAACAAAAAATATACAGGTAGTTCCATTCTGCAGGGTGTGAAAATTGAGCAAAATAGGAATTTTAAACTCATCTGGCGAGTCAAGTGTGCCATGAAATTACTTCGAAACAGTTTTGGATGATGAACAGGACAACTTACAGTGTCGATGTGCAAAGATCCAATAGAAAATATACAAGGTGTTCTTCTTTGTAGCAACTCGAAATGCTGAATTTTTAAACTTTATACAAGTCAAAAATCGAGTATATCAAAACCACCCCAGACATTACAAACGAACTAAGTCTAAAAAATACAGAAGCCTGCCAGTCAGTAAGTCCATATGAGTTAAGGCGGATGGTGTGCCACAACAGGAAACGCACAGAAAATGTATCATCTTAGACAGTGACTTTATTGGTAAAGGTCCAACAATTTGAATTGTTTTTATTTGTTGGTTGGATGGAAGAAATAAATTGCTTTTGTATTTATTAATATTTATTTAATGATTCCAGAGCACTCCTGATATAAAGTTTAATAAACATTCAGCATTTTGACATCGCCCAGAGAAAAAGACCCTGTACATTTTTGTATTGAATCTTTGCACACCAACACTTTGAGTAGTCCTGTTGATCATTCATCTGTTTTGACGGGATTCCATGGCACACTTGACTCTCCAGATGCCTTTAAAATTCCTATTTTGCTCAATTTTGACACCCCGCAGAATGGAACTCCCTGTACATTTTTTGTTCAAATTTGGTATACGGGGGTTTTAGGTTGTTCTGATTAACGCTGTGGTGTCAGATTTTAAATAAAAAAATCGCTAAATGGTTTTCGTCATTTTTTACTGGAAAAAAAATTTGTAGTAGGCCTTGAAAATTGAAATTAAGTCCTGAAATTTTGCACCAACGTAGAGTTTTTTGTGGCCTATTTTTAGAAAAAAACGCGGCTAAAATCGGATGGAGAATACAAATTTTATGGGGGTGTTCGCACTTAAGATGAAACACCCTGTATATTATTAACAGACAAATAAAACCAATGAAAAATCAATTTAAAAACTTTTTAAAAACCATGATTGTCTTTTAAAACCAAATTGCACTAAAAAGTATAAAATAGATTTTTTGGCCGATTATAATTCTCAACATTTGTAAAAAGAAAACCATTTGAGTGCTCGGTGCTTATAAAATGTTACTGACTACGTTTATCTCGACGCGTTCGATCCGATTGAGAGAGGCTTGAATTCACTGGAGCGGACTCAAATAGACGGCGTAAACCCTACAGATTGAAATTCATTTATTTTTAAAATTTCAAGTCAAGTCGCTATTTCCAAACAGAAGTTGGCCGGAATGTGCACCAACCTACTGTTGAATAAGTATAATAAGTTAATATCCCTAGAGAGGATTCAAAACCGTAGGATTCAATACAGATGATATAAACGTAGAATTATAAAATATTTGGCATAATTCACTCGGATCCATTTCAATCCGATCAAGTCGTCACGAGATAAACGTAGTCGTAGTCAATGTTGCTATTATCCTAGTTTATGGATACTCTAGTTAGCCAACGTCTGACACTCTGACACAGATAGATTTTGCAAAAGATAAGGTTGTCCAGCTGTTTTCTTGGTACATTTTAATAGAAGAAAATTAGTAGGCAATGACTGTGCCACTTCAATTTTTGGCGCCATCTGCTGCTTGTATCCAATATTGCTCTTGTATCCTTTTGACTCTGTCGCACATTGGCTAACTAGGAATTCCATAAATAAGGCCATTATATTACAAAAACATGACTATTCACATGTTTATCACAAATCACAAAATGCTGATTGATGTTTTATAGGTCTACTAGTGAGGATTGATAAAGGTAAAAATGAAAACGTTAATTGAAACGATAAGACAAAGACAAAGTAGTATGTTATGAACGCCCAATGTTTTTATTACAAATGCAAAAAATTATCAGCTGAAAAAAAAATTGTATACGTTCTAAGTAAAATTTGGAAACGGGAAACCTCACTGTTTCTCTAAAAGTTTCTTAAATTTACTTTTTTTTTAGTAGTAATAATTAATTATTTTAATTTCATATGGAGTTTAGAAAGACGTTACCTAGCTAATCCTGTTTTACTCGTCAAACTGTTTCATTTGATACCCATATCAAGGTGTTTGTGAAGAGAAAGGTAATCCACCATATTAGGGTGTCCGCCATATTGAATTTAGAATGACGTCATGTAGTAATGTAGCTTCTCATATTCTGCCCCTCAAAATCCTCTCATTTGATGCCCTTGTCAAGGTTGTTGTGAAGAATAAGATAATCCGCCATCTTAGGGCATCCGCCATATTATCTGCAAAATCTGCAACTACAGATAATGTAGAATAGGTATTTATTTCTCTTATTTTGCGGCTTAAAATCAACACAATACTAGAAGGATTATATAAAGAATTCTATCTAAAAAATATTTCCTTTAATGTTCGTGAGTGAAGTATTCAGTAAATGCAAACTTACTTTTAGAATACATCATATTATACAGTGCCCGCAAAAAAGTCTGCACCATATGGGAAAAATTTTTAGTAAATAACTTACGGAAAATTTGTTTGCGGCATCAGGTTTTGATTGCTCTAGAACCAAAATTGACATAATCAAATGTTGTGACGTAGTCTCTTTTATATGTCAAATTTGACATTAATGAAAAAAATGTCCGAAAAATGGGCTTATTTAACCGAATTTCGAAAAAAATCATAAGAAAAATATGTTTCTTTCGCAATTTTATACCCCTGTGCAAAATTTCAAGAGCCTACTACGATTTTCATATTTTGCCCTTTGTTGGATATTATTGGACATAATAAATATTTAAAATTTTCTAGATATTTGGGATCAGATCAGCATGACAGAAATATTTGTGTGTTTTTACAACCATTTACTATAGAAAGAAGTTTGTAAATCGAATTTATGTGTTTATCTGTATCAGTTTTGCACCAAGCGTGCTTCTTCAACAAACCCTCATTTTATTTTTTTTGCAAAAAAAAAGGGAAAGAAGGATATTCAGACCGTAAACTAAGTATTGTGCAGTATGTATTCAGTCAATGAGTGTTTTAAATTACATAAGATCGACTTTTATGGATTAAAAAATACGGAAAAGGGCAACAAACGGCAAAATATGAAAATCGTAGTAGGCTCTTGAAATTTTGCACAGGGGTATAAAATTGCAAAAGAAACATATTTTTCTTATGACTTTCTTCGAAATTCGATTAAATAAGCCAATTTTTCTGTTATTTTTTTCATTAATGTCAAATTTGACATATCAAAAAGACTACGTCACAACATTTGATTATGTCAATTTTGGTTCTAGAGCAAGCAAAACCTGATGCCGCAAACAAATTTTCCGTAAGTTATTTACTAAAAATTTTTCCCATATGCAGACTTTTTGGCGGGCACTGTATAAATAATATTTTTTATTTATATTTTCATTTCCTCTGGTCAGTCCGCAGTTTTGTCGAGGTCCATATTTCGCCGCAGAAGTAGTTGGGTATTTTTGGGGAGCATGTTCACCCTCTGCTTTCTGCGCTTCGTGTGAAAGGCGCGCAACTGTCGGTAAACTAATGCCCAAGGCTAAATATTTTTTCGTAAGCATTATCTACTGCCATAATGTGTGCAATTTACCTCTTGGACTGCATGAACTGGTAAAAGTGGTCCTCGGTTGCGTTTCTCCCCTTCGATATAATTTTTGGCAACTTCACTACAATGTCTCTGGCTTGACAATTGATATTACCGAATAATTATTAACAAAACTTTATACCTAGCAAAAGAGTCCACAACAGGAAAATAAAAGCTAAGGAAATTAATCCAAATGTGCACAAAACCACCGAATTTTCTAAATTTATGCTGTTACAAAGACATGTGTCAAAGACATATTATAAATAATATTCTTTGTCCTTCGTTCGCTTCCCTCGCGGTTTGGCGGTTATACCCGAACTGTACGCCATACAATCTATTGACGTCTTTATCTGACACATGTACAGACGGAATGAAGACAGCCGGGCCTATGTCGACTAATCAAAGACAAAAGCATAGTATTAACTCAGTTCTACGCGTATAAGAATACACCTTGTATCTCTGATTGATACAAAAATTAATGACGTGTATGCCAACTCTCCAGAATCCTACTTTACATACACGTAACCGAAGAAAAGCATGTACCTAAACAGTGCTTATATGCACAAAAAAACCTTTTGTATAATAAAGAGATTTTTGTGTCCCCTAAAATAGAGCCTGTAGGGACACCTCAAAATATGTATATAGGTAAAAGCCCTACAACGGTACGAGTGAAGTACTTTGTGTTTACTTGCATTAGACTTTTCTTCCATGAAGAAACTTGCGGTAATATTTAATGATTAAAAATATAACTTACTGGAAAAATTCATCTGCTGGTGTTCTCATCTTTCTTCCCTCAGTGTCTGTTGACAGTAATGTTCCATTTGAGATTAAGCTTAAATTTGTTCCATATCCAAGCTGAAAAGCTATTCTGATTTTTTATATTCTAACAATAGAAATAATGTGTACTGAACTATGGTCATAAATTTTAAACAATAATTGCCGTTGAATGACCTATTAATAAGACTAATCACGGCTGTCCCGTCTGACACTTTTTTGGCTTAAACAAGTCAAACGGAGCCCAACTTTTACTAAATTTCTCACACGCCCGATGTATTGTTTAGATATAAACTATGAAGTAGGTACCTACTGCATTCGTTTATTATATAGTAGTTTAATTAAAAAAAAAAATCTTTATTACCTTGGCACAGTCGTTTGTGTTCCATGGATTACCACAGTCTGCCCACGGCAGTTTCGTATCAAAACAGTAATAAATAAAAAGCAATGGATATGCACAGATCGTTATGAAATATGAACAAACTATTAAATTCAAAATGACGATAGTGTATCCAGCACCTAGAACACAGAATACAATATATGTATATTATAATATATATTATACCTATATTTGATGTTTCAATACAAAGTATAAAAATTATTAATACGTATATATACCAATTTTTCTATGTTTACGAATTTACATCCACAATTTTTACCCAAGAAATATTTAGTTGGACGACACTTATTTAGAAAATCACTAACCTTTAAATATAGGTGCTATCTTGAACAGTCCTATGCACCCAGTACTTGCAAACTGTCCTAGAGATGTTTCCATAAAAAATAAGGGAATGCCACATAGGAACAGCATTGTAAGATAAGGAATGAAAAATGCCCCTAAAAAATAATTAAAATCAAGCAAAAATACTTATATGGATTTCCTGAATTCCCAGTGGGTCTACATTTTACAAAACGGGTAAAATTTCGTATTAAATAAAATAAATGTTGCTTAAAATAAATAATCAAAATAGGCTACAGATTTCGTCTGTTGGCTTTAGGTATATGTAAAATGAGCTCTATAAAGAATTATAACACAGATAACTTATCTGCGTGGGCACTACAGCATTAAAATTGCTTTCACAAGGTTGTAACCGATTTCTGGTAATTGAAAACTCTAAGAAAACATGAACATGAAAACTATAATAAGCATTGAATAAAATATTACATGTAATTAGGGTGTAACCAGATGTCAAATTGAACAAGTAGTCTAATTAAATTACGAAAAAAAGACCCCTCGAGCTTGCATTAAATTGTAACTGGATGAAACAAATTGTATCTTATGTATTTTGATGCGCTCTGTTCAAAAAAATAAAATGTAGCCCCGGGTCGAATTTTCAAAATTGGGAAAAACCGGGTTTTCCGGATTTTCCCATGGAAAATTGCTAATTATCTCGCCAAGTACTACCCCTATGGTAAAAATAAATGCACCAGTCGAAAGAGGAGGCAAAAATAGTTCGGAAATTCATATACCCATATTTTTAAGGCGTATTTCTCGCCGCCAGAGGCGCTTATAACAAAAAGTTGCTTTTTTCGTTCTTTTGATCAGAACCATGAACACGAAATTCACGTTGAATTTGTGGAGAAACTATAAGTGTTAGGCCATAATATGTGCCTATGAGAAATTTTGTTTTTTTTTGGCTTTCAAACAAAATAGGTCCCGCGGCGAAATATGCCATAGTTTTTCGGAAATTTGCAAAAAACCGGAAAGGGAAATTTTTTTGAAATTCTTTCTCGTGCGATTTTGGCGCGGTTTTCCGGGACTATCTAAAAAAATTTTTTTTGTAGAAAGCTTACTTCACCTTCGGAAAGAGCGCAAAAAAATACACAAAAAATATACCTACTGTAAATAATTTTAGAAAATTAATCCTAACCCATTAACGCCTGAATTATGTATTTTTTCAAATTTCGATATTTTTTCTTAAATAACTGTAAAAAATGACTCCCTGAAACGAAAATATTTTATTCCAAAAATATCTGGGTAGTACTTTTTGAAATATAGGCTGTGGCCATATGGTAACGCTAGGAGCTTGTGAAGTCAAAGTGTATAATTTTATAAGAAATCAAAAAGGTTTTGGCAGTTATTTGGAAAGCAATGAAACAGTGTAATATCGTCAAGTATATATTATTTTCAATAATATGCAATAGCAGATTATTCTATCGACAATGGAATGGCTGGAAATAGTCAATACACAAGGCTACATTACTACATTACACTTCCAGCACATTGTTCTAATTATGGACTTGCATGTACTGCGCGCGCACCTTCTTTTTTATGGCCTTCTGTATGCTGAACAAAGTGGTCAATTCTATCAAATCTAATATTATCTGAAATACGGCTATTATCTGAGGACTCTATTGATCCTGCATGTCTTCCAGCACCTTTAGGACGAACTTGATACGCAAGTTGTTAGTTAGGGTGCACTGTGTTGGACTTCTATTTTCTCGAATTGTCCCAATGGCGGAATAGCCGCGAAATTGCAAAAAAGAAAATAGTGCTGGATTAGAAAATAAATTATCCATATAGAAAGTATACCCCAACTGTCTTTTTCCTAGCGGAAGTTCATCTAACATTATCAGAAGTGGGCTAGCGGCTTTATTAGGTAGCCATCTTTAGTGTTTATAAACACTAAATCTGGAGTCTATAGGCTCCAGATTTTGTAGCCAAACCTGATTGGCTTGCCCCGAATAAACTGTTTGCAACTGTGCTTCCCATAATACTTTACCATACTTTCATCGTATGCTAGGTTCAATTCCGGAACAAAATTGTGGATACATCGATCTTTTAGCATTTCAATCATTGGTCTAAGTTTCATCATTGTAAATCATATCTAGTGCTTGAGAAACTGAGAATCCTCTCCTGGAATTGAAAAATAAATATTTACTGAATGTAAGCGCCTAGCGTTGCCATATGGCAACAGTCATGTTTACGAATATGTAAGTCAGCTAGTTTTTAGTAAAATGTCTTTATATTTTGTCAATGAATACTCTAACGCATTCTATACATAAATATAAATCCAAAGTAACAAAAATATGTGACACATAAAAATAAACATACTTACTCAAACCGAGGCTCCATTTTTTTCGATGATTTATTTGAATGGTATATTCTAGCACTGCTCACACTCTAACAATCAAATGTAAACTGGATTTGCCAGTACGAATGTATTCCAAACAGTAATACGTCGGTAATAAGATTCCTACCGTAAACGAAATAAAATCGCTGACAAGTTAGGACGCGTCGAAAAGATCACCTGTTGGACGTTGCCATATGGTAACGCAAGGCGCTAATGAAGCCTGCGTGTAAGTTCCAACTTGGTGATAAGTTTGTTTTTTGTTCTCTAAAATTTGTTTTTTCGTGATTTCCAAAAAAACTTGAAATACGAGAAGATATATATGCTAAACAAAAAATGCGTATTTTCTGGTTACCTTTCAAATGAGGTCGGGTGGCGAAATCTCTAATATTTTGCGAAAAATTTGCAAAACATCAATTTTTTCACCTACCTACTGATTATTATGTATTTTCAGGCACTCTTGTAGATGGAAACAAAACGAAATTTCGCTATTGTCTGTAAGGTGCCCAAATTACGGAAAAGGTCGACAGTGTGCTTGTTCTTACCCGAAAAAATTGAAAATGTTGGATTTAAGAGAAAACCACTTTTGTTTTATGAGCAATTTCCTAAGACCAAAAAATGAGTATTTTTCGGATATATTTTGAATGTGATCGGTCGCATGCCCAAATCTGCAATAGTATGCAAAAACATGACCAAAAGTTTTTTCTGAATTTTTTTCCCCATTTTTTTCTCTCTCTTTCAGTAAATCGACAAGTCATTGTTATTCAACGAAATTTCTCTCCATTTAAAAGAAGAAGGCAGAATATCTGGAAAGCAATGGCCTTTATCTCAACGAGAACCTTTTTGACTTTTGGGATGATTGTCAATAGAAGCCATTTTGTATACATTTCTCTGGCAATGTTCGGCACTCAAAGCGCGCAAATGGAATGCAAGATTTCTGTCTCCATAGCCTACTCATTTTTTTTACTTAAACTGTTATCAGAGATAAATTTCCATCGGGAACCGCTAATTTAATTTCCAAATGAACCAAATGTGTTCATTTATTTGTATTCTCTTTATATAACTCCTTTTAGATGAAAGTATTTAACGACGTGAAAAATAGACTAGGTTTGTGTTCATCAAAACTTTGAAATTAAATCAACTTTGCACCAAGCTTGACATAATTTTTTAAACCAAATAGAGATTGTCTAAGAAATCAACTGGTTAAGTTAGGTAAAAATACAACTTCCAATAAATACATTTTAGTTGAAATGTTTGTAATTTTTTTTACAAAAACACGCAAAAAGTTAAATGTTATCAAGGGTCTCTGAAAATTGGTACGTAGGCCAAAAATTGCAAAAGAATCAACTTTTTCTAATAACTTTTATCGAAAATGTGTCAAATAAAGCCGATTTTGGATAATTTTTGAAAAAATGTCAATTTTGACAGATACCGCAAGTCACGTGGTCAACTCTTGTGACGTCATTTTCATCCTCTGAGAAGCACAAATCGATGGCAAAGTCAAATTAACATTTTATCCAAAAATAAAAAAATCCCTTATGGTGCCTGCTTCAATAGTGACACTGTACGATTTTTGGATCCCGCGGAGCGCGTGTAACGGGACTTTTGTCGGGGGAATTCTACAACTTAGAATACATATACAGACTTGTAACTTCGTACACGTGTTGAGATGACATCCAATTTAGGTTTGCCCACCTTTCAGACCAAGTAATTGAAAATTGCCAATTTTAGGCAACTTTTCCCAAAAACCATGTTTTTTTGGTACTCACACAATGAACAATGTCAGAAAAATAGACAAAATATTTTTGACGAATTTTCTATAACGTAGTGGTATTCTAGACACATTGAGGTACTGAAAAATAAAAAAATTCTAGTCATTGAGTGCATTTTTGGCATTTTTGTGCCATTTCAGATTTTCAAAAAAAAAATTTTTTTTTGGGAAAAAAAAATAATTTAATTCTTTGATATCTTGGCCAATTATAGTCCGATTTCGGTAAAACTCATACAAACATAAGAATGGACATTCAAGAGTAAGAGTTTGCCTGTTACAGGCAACCAATGAAATTAGGTCATGGGTACATTTTGCCCCTCCGCCATATGCCCAATTTTGGGATTTTTCTTGTGTCCCTCTGGATATCAATAGTCTCGTCCCTTACATTCAAAACGCATTTTTGTTTTTTCAAATATCTTAATTTTTACCAAAGTTATGAAAACTTTAGTGTTCGAACATTCAAATTTTCGGCCTTCAGCACCCAATTTTTTCTCAAAATACTACATACATTTCAATCGTCTATATCTCGGGAACGGTGCCTCGGATCAAAATTTTTCAAGGGACATGAAAATTGCCATTTTTCCTATGCTTTAAAATAGTGTAAACCCCGTTTCAAAATATTGATTCGTTTCCAAGATACGCCTGCTCAAAATTGAAAAATGAACATAACCCCAAATTTGGGCAATTTCGACCCGGGGCTACATTTTTTTTTGCTTTTTTCGGAAAGACCGCCTCAAAATACATAGGATTCAGTTTAATTCATAATGTTACAATTTTTTGCAAGCTTAAGTCCGTAATTTAATTCGACTAAAGTCATTTTGGCCATTTATTTTTGAACAAAATGTTGACACAAAATTAGATTTTGCATAGCGATTGAACATCAAACTTATGGATTTTCCAGCCTAGATGTCAACGAGTTACGTCAGCACCAGTGAACTATTAAATTTGACAAACAGTCTTTCTTATGGTATAGTAATAGTAATCTACTCATGCTAATGAACCTTGTTTAGTTAGCCAATGCGTGTCACTGACATAAAGATCTGATGGAAATAATAATAATAATAACAACAATAATACAATAGATGCAAGCAGTGGCGCACCCAGAAAATATGATTGGTTGCGGGGGGGGGGGGGGGGGGCAATTACAAAGTATAATAATAATATCCTATATCATGAGACGCGGGACAACTATCACTATATACTGCTGTGCTAGCACAGATGTTAACGAGCCAGGTCTCCTCGGATTGGGAAAATAATTGCCAAGGCTCGCACAGCGGACAGTACATCTACGATACCACCCTCCAGAATTTTTAAAATATGAAAGGTGTAGGGGGAGCAAGAACCCGTGCCCCCCCCCCCCCTTGGAGCGCCACTGGATACAAGACACAGATTTTGCAAAAATTAAAGTTGGCCAACGATGATGCTAAAACTATTTAGATAAATAATAAATTCATTCTACCTACATTCTAAAACCTACTGTAAATCCCAAGCAACTTATTTTCGACAAATAAAAACTATAATTATTGTGAATCTCAAAGTTTTGAAATTTAGTAGGAATATTCTTTCTTGTTACCTACATGTAATCTGCAATCTAAGAAATAGCCTTTTTTAATAAATGAAAAGACAAGAATAAATTTATTTAATTAAATTATAACCAGTGTCTGAGTGTGTTCAGTTTCCGTAGCACGCTAAATAAAACCATTTACTAATTCTACTACTTAACCCCAACTTTAAAATCTTAAATAGAATCGTGCTACTTGCGACTCATCATTTTAAGCATTTTTAATTGCGGAAACAACAGGGCACCGTTCTAGGAAATTGATTGAGATCTGAGAAGATTATGAGCAAAGATCGAAAATTATAATAAAAATAATACTAGTAATTCTCACTCTCACAATATTCCAAACTAGGAGTACCCCAGAGGCAACTGAATGCTCGGGGTATGGGGGCAATTACTATTATTATGGCATTTGCGGCTATAGGGCCGACTTTTCCTGATACAAATAGGAAAGCATTCGCTCAAGTACTACGAAAAATCCTAGAAAACAGTAGTAATCCTAGTGGGGGTCGGGCAATTAGTAAATCACACAGATAAAAAGTTATTAAGGAGCATTACTGTGAATCCCCATTTTGTCCAGCGCTCTGGGTCATTAGCGATATTTTTCTATAAAGACATGTGCGTGCATGCAGCCTGCCTCAACCTTGATTCGAGCTTGGGTCGAATCGAAACATCACCACCGGGGCCCCGTTTGAAAATAGCAACGGAAAATCCTTCATCAGGATGGCATTCTTTCAATTGAGGAAGACCTCCTCCACTTCCAATAAGAAGTGCGCCAGTGCGCAGCTCAGGAGACCTGCTCGGGATTGATTGAACGTTAAGATTCCCAAAAAGATGGGCAAGAAGTGGAAGTTCAATAAACTAGCAGGCAAGATCTCCTGACCTGAAATCGGTGATTTAAAAAACAAATCCCTAGATCTACTGGTTCACTGAAAAAAGGAGCTGTGAAATTACAAAATTATTACAATTAAACTACGGTAAGTATACATGAATTGTAATGTTTAAATACAAGTTTATGTTAATTTGCCCCAAAATGGTGAATATACAAAATTGTTTTGTGGAAAAACCTAACTTATGTATATTTATCTGTACATTTCCTTTCCTTTATGTAATTTCACATATAAGTGTAAGTTCAAAATGTGTATTCACAAAGATATGAAGCAATATCACGTTCAAACTGATATTCACCCTGACGATTGTGAATTCACAGAAGTTTTGTAATCGTTCGCCAATAGTATTGCAAGACGAGATCACGTGCGACGCCGGCCGCATTGCGTGGCCTTGCTGTACACGACTACAGTCGGCGTTCTTTACGGCATTGGCATTGGTGACAGATCGACAGGTGCAAGTTCAGAAGTGGTGTAATCTTTAGTTTAAGAAGACCCATATACGCGTATAGGTATACAACTACTCGTATTACTGTGTTTGAAGTGAACAGTGTCAATTAAAAGGTAAGATTTTTAAGAAATACAACATGATTATTTGCGACGTTTGTTCTGTTCATTTAAAAGGCGTTTTTAAAAAATACATTAAATTTAAAAAAACAGTTATAAATTGCAATTTCAAATCTAAGTTTAAAATTGAAATAAAAACATATGGTTTACCATTTGCGAAAAGGTGATATTATGTTAGAATGTCTATTTTCTGAAACCTGTAAAACTATTTTTAAGAGCTGAAATTTAATAATCTTTTAGTTAACATAGTGTACCTATATTTTGTTTAAAAAAGATTTGTGTTTTTAAGGAAGTATTTGGTTAAGAATGTAAATGTTTTGGTAGGTATAAATACTGTTCTTTCCTCCTGTTCATATTTAGTAACTACCTATATATGCCTTTTTTACGTAGATGTTTTCGTTTATTTAAATGTCTAAATTGATTTGATGTTTAAGGAAGTATTTGGATAAGAATGTAAATATTTTGTGTTAGATATAAATATAATTCTTTCCTCCTGTTCATATTAGTAAACCTTTTTTATGTAATAAATATTTTCGTTTATTTAAATGTATAACTTTGGTTAATAGTAGGAATACCTATATATTTCATACTATAAATGATTTAATTTATAAATATAGTTTTTTAAAATGTAGTAAGCGTTACAATAATTTTTATACCCACCATGTTGTAACTTTAAAAAGTAATTTTACAAAGTAATTTTAAAAAGTAATTTTGCAAAGTATTTTTACAAGTAGGTATTTTCACAAGTAGGTACTTAATTTTACAAAGTAATTTCACAAAATCGGTGTATTATTATTCAGGAGAATTACAAATAAATTGTAAATATTATTACAACACATACCTAATTTCACAGATTCTTTGTAAATTTATTTTACAAACTAAATGTAATTTAATTGAGCCTCACATAACTTTTGGGAATTTACAAAATATCTATTGGTCGCACTAAAAGCAGTCAAATTATTGTAAAATCGCAAAATCCTTTTTTCAGTGTTGTAGTCAAACGAAGAGGGAAACGTTTCAAAAAGTTCATAACGAATTTAAACTTGGAATGAAAAGGGATGGAGATGGGGGTCATTTTGAACAATCTATTTTAAATTATTTGTGACCATTTGAATGGAAAGTTTTTTCATGCGAGATGACAATTAATTGATTTTGTTTTTATTAATTTCTTGACCATAACGTCCCACAAATTTCCCTGTAATTGGAAAAGCATTTAAAGCTGGGTTTGCGGGGTTAGGGTTAGAAAGCTCGCCCTTGGAATAAAAGTCACAGCAAATTTTGATTTTTTTGCGGGTTCCAAATAATAAGGCATAGTAAGTTTTTAAATGAACACCTGGTATAAAAATGACCGGCTACCGATGAAATGTTGCCCAAATGGAAGCAGTTTTTGTACAAATGCTGAAATTATAAGAAAATTGCAAGGGCAAAATTTGCAGAAATATGCCTTAATATATTGGAAGCCAATACAAACAATAAAAAAATTGGAGGTACACTGTAAGAAGGGAAATGGAAAATTATAGCAATTAAGTTTGGTTATTTGTGACCAAACATAATTATTGTCAATTTGCTATGTTACGGTAGTTTTACAAATCGATTTTTACACCACGATTACACTATACTAAAATCAAGTAACTCTTACGCCTGGCGTAAATAAAAGCAAGTGTTCGACGACGTTCTGCGGTCAATAGGCCATAAAATATCAGCCCGTCTGGCAACAGGGATGTACTCGATCGCAAAATCGTATTTATTCGGTTTTATCTTGTTGTTTTCAGCTATTTAGACACTGCCACAAATAATTTTATCGGTGTTTTGAGTCATTTTAATTAAGCCAATAAATTTTTTTCGAACTATTTTGACGTAAACAATTTTAAAAGGTCGTGCGGCTCTGGCGAAAATCTCAACGCACACGATCTTGTTTACATCAGGCGTAAGATATATGATTTTAATATAGATCTGTAATTTTAAAGCCCGCTGTATACCGTGGTACGTTTAATTGTTGACTTAAATTCGGTCAACGGTTTAATGTAGAAATACAGTCGTGTTGTAAGGATAGTGAAAACTTAATTCTGTAATATTACGTTGGCACTGCAAATTTATTTTGCTGCATTGTAATTCTGGTGTACATTTACAAATGCTACGTAATTGAGAAGGGAGTATAGTAGCCTCTATGTTGAATTTCGATTTTTGCAATTTACCGCTTTATAAATATAATACTAAATTTTAAATTTTGAACACAACTTTCTGATACCCGTATAAAAATAAGGAACCACTCTCTTTTATAAAATGTTCACCAAAAAGGCACGGTTTTTCTATAATTTGAGAAAACGTTTAAAACAAGTACCTACTGACCTCGAAGCGCCATCAAATTGAAGAGTGCCAAGTTGTCTCCGCGCTGAAACCGCGGAAGGCTTATAAACGCCTATGCGCCATAGTCCATTTATTAATATAGGCTTTTTCCCACGAACCCACTTTCAAGCTCCTAAATTGATCAAAATAACAAATGGACAGCTCTAATTCCTCTATTATCTTCAAATTAATCAATTATTAATCCATTTGAAAAAAAAACAAATTAAAAACTTTTGAGAAATAAAATTGCCGCCCAAATATTGTACAGTGTGACCAACTTCAAACCGGAACACTGGAATAAAATTTGCATTTATCATCAGATTTTGATCTAGTTCTTTTTAACGATAGGGCATAAAAAACTGTACTTTAGGGCAAAATGTCACATTTTATTTAAAAAAAAACCATGCAAGGTCTACTGCAACATATTTTTTGGGTCAAAATTTGACAATCTTATTATACTAAAATCTCTATTTGACTAGACACCAAAAATGGCATTTTTTAAATTTAGTTAAACAAAGTTGGCGGCATTTAAACCAGGGGAAAATTAAGCCACTTTGCACATTCACAGATTATGTTAGATATTTAAACTTGTTTTTCTGAGCCACATTTGAAACAAAATGAAAGAGAATTCTGTTTATGATGACCACATATATTTAATATTATGGACATCACAGAAAATGTATAAGATACTGATATTAAAACAAAATAATGCCAATATCCTAACCAAACATCAAATTTTCTGAGTACCTACGACTCTGTCGCCACCTGTTATTCTAGTTGCCTTCAGAAATTCTATAGTAAAATCGAGCAATCCGTACGCCTGGTGTAAATAAAACCACGTGTTCATCCGCGATCCGCGATTGGTCGGTAGGTTATAAAGTTTTACCTGACTCGGCAACAGGGACGTGCTCGATCGCAAAAACGTAAATATTCGGTTTTATGTTGTTGTTTTCAGCTATTTAGACACTGCCACAAATAATTTTATCGATGTTTTGAACCATTTTAATTAAGCCAATAATTCTTGTCTGAAATATTTTGATGTACACAATTGTAAGACTAAAATTAAATAAAGATCGTACCTCCGTGCGGCTATGGTGGATATTTCAACGCACGTGCTCTTGTTTACGCCAGGCGTAAGAATTGCTCGATTTTAGTATAGGGATATGGAACATAAATCTAGTGTCCAGTTAAAGAGATATTTCAAAATTTATCGAAAATATGAAGTCGGAATTTGATAAAAAAAATATTAAAACCAAAGGCGATTTAAAGAACAAAAAAATATTTTTAAAAACAAGCTTTTATTTAAATGCTCTGAAAAGAAGAAAATAAACTGTATAATCAAACCAAGGCAAACCCATAATTTTGTTACATTATACAACTGTATATGATATAAAAGCTTGCCGCCAGAATATATATATATATATATATCTTGAAAGTAATTTTAAGTAGAAAATGTATTTTTCTATAAAATAAATTTACACACGAGAATCTCGCGACCATATATAATATATATCTTGACGAAGGTAATTATAAGTAGAAATTGTATTTTTCTATAAAAGAAATTTATACACGAAAATCTCGCGACAAGCTTTTATATCATATACAGTAGTTGTATAATGTAACAAAAATATGGGTTTGCCTTGGTTTGATTTATTATAAAGTTTATTTTCTTATTTTCAGAGCATTTAAATAAAAGCTTGTTTTTAAAAATATTTTTTTACTATTAATTTTATTTTCAACTTTTTAGTTCTAACTCTTTAAGCCCTTTCATTTAATATGCCCATATTAAGGAGGTTGACAAAAAAATACATTATCCGCCATCTTAGAGGGGCGGCCATATTGAATTTAGTGTAATGTCACTAACTCTATCGTTTTCTACTCTTCAAGTCCTTTCTATTGATACCCATATTAAGGGGGTTGACAAAAAAATACATTATCCGCCATCTTAAAGGGGCGGCCATATTGAATTTAGTTTGATGTCACTAATTTTATCGTTTTCTACTCTTCAAGCCATTTCATTTGATATCCATATTAAGGGGGTTTACAAACAAATACATTATCCGCCATCTTGGAGCGGCGGCCATATTGAATTTAGTGTGATGTCACTAACTCTATTGTTTTCTATTCTTCCAGCCCTTTTATTTGATGGGGGTTGACAAAAAATACATCATCCGCCATCTTGTGGCGACGGCCATTTTGAAAGTATTACAATATTGAGTATTGTATTTTATTGTCACCGGAACTAAAGGTGTATGCAAAATTTCAGCTCAATCGGATGTCAGGAAGTGGTTCTAATTCAGCTTGCAAGATTTGACTTAAACGTAGTTCACCATACATTGCAAGTTAAATAAAAGCTTGTAAAAAAGAGGCAACAGCAACAGCACGTGGGGTTCCCAGGGATTGTTAATTATTTCTTGATTTTGTTAACTTAGTCCAGAATTTCTATTTATATTTTGAATATTTTGTTGTATCTTAGTGTTAAAAATGATGTTGTTTAGAATTTTTTTAGAATATTAATAATTATCAAACAAGACTTTTTGTAGAAGTGTTGTATCTACTAATTTTTCAATTCTATTTTTTAGTCTTAAAACTAAGTTTGTTCATATGAGTAAAAATTTAAATATATTCCAGTTTTAGTGGGTTTACTATACCAATCAGTGATTAAAGAATTATTATTACCTTAATTTATGATTAGAGTATCTAAAAATGGAATAGAATTATTATTCTTTTTTCAATTATTGTAAATAATAAAAATGTTGATTTAAACTGTTAAGATTTTTCACATTTTTCATTAGGGGTACAACAGATAATCATCTACATTTTTTTAGAAAAAACACCCTAAAAGGTAATTTAGAAAGGCAAATGTATTAAAACATCAATATTGAGATATTATTTTAGATATTGAGCTATCTATTTGGTGTACCAAAGATAAGTTTAGAGAATGTGTTGCTATAATAAAGTTAATAACAGTTGAAAATGAATTTTACTATTACCTACCTGTTTACGTTGTATCTATTAAAAATATGAAGAAGTTGAGAGAATTCAGATACTTACTACGGGATCTTTTAACTCTTTCAAAAACAGAACGTCAAGTCACCATGGCCGCTAAACCCTGAACATGTCTGACCAGTGTCAATTCAATGCCGTCGAAAGGAAGGACCGGAAGACCTCACTGGATTAAATCTGAATTAAAGCTACTGTAAGCTTGACTTCCTATTCCAAAAACTTAAATTTCTATTCTTTAAACTTAATTTTATCTTACACCTCATATAATGGGACTCTATTAATGAAGTGTTTTTTAGAAAGGTTCAAAAGGTGGATGACCAAAATTTAAAAAAGTTTCAAACAAGTTTGCTAACCTAATATTTCTAGGTAAATACAAGCCAATACTGCTAATCGTATTCTAACCTCTACTAGAACCAAGCCGCTTACTTCTACACCGACGTCTGATACGAATTTCGACGATATTTCTTCTGTCTCTGCTTAACAACTCAGCCTTTGTGGAAGTATTTCCAGAACAAACAACTTTCCCCTCAAATTTTAGTTTCTATCCGAGAGTGCTAAATCTTAGTTTCACTGACTTAAGAGGCTACGATACTTATGAAATCCGCCTCAAGTGCCAGACTCAATTCAGGACAAACGTCGCTCGATTAGATATGCCTATCCTTTTCCTTCCTCTGGTCCCCACGACTCCCCACTCCAGCCTGCCCCTTCATAGTGCTACGATTGAGGGGCAGGCCAGCCGTGGGTACTACACTGAGAAAAATCTGTCACTTTGTAAAAAAACCCTGTTTAATTCAATATGAGATATTATTCCTCAAACTCAAGCAGAAGCTTTTTTGTAACTAACAATAATCAATTCAATTACAATTGATATTGAATTCTAATGAATAATTTAAATGTAATATTTTATTTCAATAAATAGCGTGTTCTGGAACTAATTCTATAATACTTCTTTTCTAAGCACATTCTTTTGTCAGAACAACATAACGTTTCATGGTGTTGAATTAAATAGGGATACATTTAACTGTTCATTATACTGAAATTACAACTATTGTCACTGAATTTTTGCTGGATTTGTAATACTTAATTGTGGGTACTAATATCAATTATAGCCATTCACTTGCAGTGTTCATTATGACTACGAACGATATAGAGTGTAGGGTTGATTCAAAACCTTTAATTTGCGATCACTGTGTGCACTCCTAAGTTAACCCCCAGTTAACCCTGAAAAAATCAGCTTGTTTTAAAGAATTTTTTTTTACCCTTATAAAGCACTTTAGATAGTGGTGACCTTTTACCTATATCTCGTGAAGTATTGAAGTTAAAAAAAAAACTTCATGAGGGAAAGTTGTAGAGAACGTAATAATGTATACATAAGAAGAAAAAAAATTGTACACATGAGAAGAAAAAAAATTGCAAAAAAATGTTTGCAAAACCACTCCTATTGCGGGGTTCGTAACACGACTTCGACGGTGATTTTTTGGGGTTATACTCAGGACGCTACCCACAACCAACCCTGAAAATATCTACCTGTTAAGAATCTTTTTTTTTTCTACCTCCATAAAAAATGACAATTTGCTTGGACTATGATTACTTACATTGATGAATATAAAAGTTGCAATTAAGTTATTTTGTTCATCCAATGAATTATAATGTTTTTTCAGTTGCTTCTGGGGTACTCTTATATAGTTTGGAGTAGTCTGAGGGTGAGAATTATTATTATTCAAATAAAATAAATTTAATTGTTTAAATAAAACATAAGATATTTTAAAACCGAGGTTATGCTTTCATTGTAGTATGCCAATTTTAGTATCGAAGTGACAATACGTCTTCTTAACGGAAATTCAAACTATTTTAAACTTATTGGTTCATCTGCAATTACGTCAAAAGTATAGATTATATTGTTGGGACCACATGGATTTGCTTGTATATTTAAAGTAGGTAATGGAAAAGTGACTATATACACGAACTCACTAAAATCACAACAGTCTTTTTTTCCTGTGTAGACGTGTAGATAATATGAAATAATAACTCGTGCCGGCCGCCGCCCACGGCCGCCGGGGTCACACGAGTCTCGCCGATGCCGACGAAGAAGCGCGAATATATATTTAAAAAACGGCGGTGGCCTGTTTGCTTTATTGCAAAAATGATATTTTTCAGGGCGTTCACTTTTCGTTGGCAACACACTGCATAGCTTTTTGGCGTCGAAGCAATTTTACTATTATTTTTCATATCAGCAAAGGTGCATGCTATGAAGGGTTCGTGTATAAAAAAACTTCTGTAATTGCTCAATTATAAAATCTAAATTAACGATTCGATTACCGAATTCTTATTGAACCACATTAGGGTCAGTTGAACATCTATTAATGTTTGATTGGATAATTGTTCTGCATAATAGTGTTGCTACGACTAAAAAAGTGCGTCTAAAGTCTACTTCTTCAAAATGTTTTATATAACTAGTAGGTATTCCATATTTACATTTGTGTAATAATAAATAAATCTAACTAAAAACTTTCTACACTGTAAGAGTTCACTTTAGAGGGATTAGAGTGAATAGGCCATATTATATCACAACGGTTTCGTTAATCTATAAAATTACATCCTCAAGGACTAATTTATAGAGTTACGAAACTGGTCTCCCTTTTTAAATAAAGTAATAGTTGTGAGATAATAGGAGCTATTAATTTCTAATCCCTTGTAAATGTTCCATTCAAAGCCCTGTTTTTCCCAGAAAGTTTGTTTCCCAAACCCTATGCACCTGCAGTACTACTTATACCTAAATCCGAATAAGTGTGCAAAATGCAAAATATGTAGGTACCCCTCTCTCAAATTCTGGAAACAATATTAGGTACCTACGGGAATAAAAGCACTCAAGCTCACAAATTACTCCTCTTGGTTTCACTACATGTGACTGTTGTGACATCATTATCAAACATTATAGGTATTCTTGCCCTGACTGCGGTTCAGTTTCAGAACCTTATTCTGACAAATCTGAATTATCGAACATCCTAGAAAATGTATTAAAATGTCATAAATTCGACAGACTGGAACAATAAAATGTACTATTTTTATTTTGCCCGATTTTCAACTCCAATGACTTTCGAACAATCTTCTAACGAAGAAGTTTCTAAAACTGACTGGATGTCAGAATTATTATCGTTCCCTCTGGAAAGTATATAAATTAGCTTTTATCATGCAGCGATTTACATAGGAATTCGTTTTCAAAAAATGCTTCACATGACCCATTTATTTGGCAAAATTATTACTTGTACCTATCACATTTTTAAAGTAAAAATCAAGCGCACAATAAATTTGGTCTAGAATTTAAATTTACTCTTTTTGCACGACCAGGCCATTTTATGCCCTAGGGATTAAACCATTTTACACAAAAGCAAAAAGTAGGTACTTTGTGAATAATAATTATTTATTTTCTAAAATTTATTTGTGGCGCAATGGATTAATAATTATTTATTTATAATTCCTGGAGGAATAATAATAATGAGTATTATTATATGCCAGTCGACATACATAATGTCGCGGTAGAAAATATTTTCTTCGGGTACTCGGAAATATAAATATTTGCTAACATACTAACATTCAAAACAAGCGAAACACAAATAAGGGAGACTGAGACTAATAAAATGAAAAATGAACCATCTGATATCGATTGAAAGTTCTCCTAACGTGGTTTCCGAGCCCGGTGAGGTACGCCGAAGTATGGGGAAGTAGGGGAACCACGAGTTCCAGCGAACGCCCGCCCGCCCGCCTATCTCCGTACGTCTAATTCCTGCTCGAATGGCCAATTCACGGATCATTTTATTGCCGGGCAATGGGTTCGTAGTTTTCAAATCATAGCCAAACGAACAAACGTATCGACTTGAAAGTAGTCTTAAAATAATGTTATAGAATGCCTCAATCGTCGTTGTGTCCTTCGAATTATTTTTGAGCGGTGGAAATACTCGAAATTCTTAACCGAATATAGTCGAATTTCGGGTATGTTTGGCATTTTTTTTTCACAGTGTCGCATTAGTCCTGCACAGTTCGTGATACACAACGACGATTCTTCGTAGTTTTATCTAAGCCACAAAAAAAAATCAAGTGAAAATATTAATAAATGCAAGTAGGAGATGTAAACTACGAAACCCTTGAAAATGGGGGGTATCGTAGCGCCTTAAGCAATGATGGTGTCAATTGTTTATTTAATAGGGGTCTTAAGTTTAATTTACAAACTTCCCCCTCTGGCTATGATTTATGTGTTTTGACAGATAAGAATAGTTGAAACTATAGGCGATAAAAATGAGAGAGAATACTTGCGTTCTCAAATTTATTTTTATATTAATAAGTTTTCTACTAAAAATGACAGATACTCCATTCTAAAATCTATCCGTACATTAAAAACGAAAATTAATGATAACAACTTGATAATCACAAGAGCAGACAAAGGCAACTGTGTAGTGGTTTTAGATTGATGTTTATGTTTAGAAAAAGTTTCTGACTTCCTTACCCTTGACCATTTTCAAAAATTGGACTTTAACCCTTTGCGTAAGTTTACGAACAATGTTAGGGACACATTAAAGACTACTAAAGACACTCTGGAAGTCTTTGACACCTCATCCTTTAACCTGATAACAATAAACCTTAAAATGCCTCTCCTTTACGGCTCACCTAACGTTCACAAACGAGACATACCCATTAGACCGGTCGTTTCTTCTATTGATTGCCCATGTTCACGCATTGCTTCTCTATTAAATGTGATTTTACCTACTCCTATTAACTTTAATAATCCTTTGGAAATTAAATATTCCAAAGAACGTATTGACAAGATTTCCAAGTTTCATATATCCATGAACGTTGCTTTTTGTTGTATTTTGATGTTGTTAATTTCCCAGCATACCTCCTCAAGAGTGCATAATGTTGGTGAGAAATCTACTATTTGAAAATTCTAAGCTTAATAATTGTCATCTCAATATTTGTTCCCTCATTGACTTAGCGAACAGTCAGAATTTCTTCAAAGTCAATCAAGAAGTTTCTCCCAAAACTCAGGTTTAGCCATGGGTTCCAACCTATCACCTCTTTTGGCTTCTGCTTTTATGTATACCGTTTTTTTTATTTCAGATATTATGTGGATGATATTTTGCTTCTTCTCTCTGGCACACATTCTGAACTAACTTCCCTTTGTGACTATTTCAATAATATCCACCCTTCTATAAATTTTACTAAAGAATTAGAAGTTGACCACTCTATTAACATTCCGGACTTGACTGTCAAAAGGTTCCACAATGTTTTAGAGTTCAAAATTTTTAGAAAACCCGGAAAGTTAGGACATTCTTCCACTCTTAAGCAAAACCAAAGGTAGTCCCTTTGCCCCGGCAACATCGCGCGACGGTGCCGCTCTCACCAGCTGGCCTTCAGCTTGATACCAGGGGCGTATTAAAAGGGACAACACAGGTATTGAAAACCGAAAACAAAGTAAAAACACGAACATAAAATAAAACTGCGATGCACCAACCTACTCCACAAAGTTCCGGTAGTTCATTGCACAAACATTTTAAAATGAAGAAATAACCGAAAACAGCCAAAACAACATAAATATACGCCATAAACAAAAAACATGCCAAAGAAGTCTGTGTGCACCAATGGCTGGAAGAGCCAAATGTTTAGGGAATTACTAAATCGCCAGTTCACGTGTAAATGGTACCAACTTAAATTCGGCCTTTCTTCCCCTTGCCGCTTTCACCCCCCCCCCCTCCCTGTCAAGTCGTTGAATGTCCTTACCTTTCTATAAACTAACCTTGGAAAACCTACAACTACCGATAATATTATTCCTTTTGACTCATTTCATCCCTATTCCCAATTCCACCGACTTTTCTCGGTACCCTAAGGACCTTCCTGATGTCCGCTCAGAGTTGAATGCACAGAAAACCCGTTGAATGTCATATTCCAGATAGCCTCTAATAATCATTTACCTAAATATATTGTCAACAAAATTTAAAATAAACATTTACAAAAAAATTAAACAAAAAACTAGTTATGTTAGAGATAAAAAATGCTAAGTTCTTTTCTATTCCTTACTTAGGTTCTGTCTCGTCACATATTAAAGAGATTTTTAATAGATACAACTCTACACAGTTTCTCTTAAAACAAAAAATTATTTAAGGTCTAAACTGGTAAATAACACGGTCCCCCTTTCAGATAGGTCCCGTTTTATCGTTTGAATTGTGGTTCAGACAACTACTGTATTACTATTTATATAGGTCAGACGGGTAGGAAGTTTTCCACTAGAGTTAATGAACACAATAAAGGAATCATAAAAAGTTCTTATTTGCCTCTCCCTTCCCCTCCCCTCTTTTTCAAATCTGCTTTTGTTGAACAGAATATATGTTAAAAATACTCATAATTTTGATATTTGTGACAACGTTTCTTACTTACACTTTCAATAAAAGGTGCTAAATTAAATTTACTTGAAAACTTAGAGCTTTTTAAAGCTAAGAGTTGCCCACATAATCACATCGTAAATGATCAGTTAGAGTTTTCGAGTTTGAATTTTTCTAGGACCTTAGAGCATGTTCTATTTTCCGTCAAGTTTTGAGCGAACTTCAGGAGTACCTACTAACATTTAAAATTTAACGCAAGGAAGGTTATATTTTGTTAGTGGTTTTTGTTTGTTTATTTCTGCTTTCTGCCAGCTGCCATCGAAACCCGAGGGAATGTAAAGCGTGTCGAGGCAGAGAAACGTACTTTATTATTTTAAATATAATAATTTGATCTGTGGAAACGTGCCACCTCCCTACCAATTAATAATGAGTGATTCTCAGAATGAGACAC
The DNA here is from genome assembly GCA_963920635.1 of Pseudeuparius sepicola. Lineage (NCBI taxonomy): Eukaryota > Metazoa > Arthropoda > Insecta > Coleoptera > Anthribidae > Pseudeuparius > Pseudeuparius sepicola. The sequence goes on from OY987299.1 coordinate 91,715,713, forward strand.
AGAGGCCCGGTAAAAGGGTAAATATAATAATGCTTTTACATTATTAATTGCTTTTCAAATCGAATGGACAAAGTAAATTGGATGTACCTTCTTACGTGGTTGGAAAAAAACCTGTGTTTTATTTAAAAAACCCAATCTGCAGTGGGTTTTTATGGGTTTAATATTCTAGTTTTTTGGAGGAAAAAACCTTTGTTTTTAATATTTTGTTTTGTAAGTCTTTAGTCTATGGGAAGATATTTTTGCGAATAAATGAACTTAATTGCTATAGCTTATATTTTTTGTATTCCGCCCAAATAGAATATTCTTAAATCATAGACGCCTCATTAAAAAAACAAAACAAAAAGGTAGTTCTTTAGGTGGGTTTTACCAAAGAAAACCTATTGTTTTTTGTTTGGGTTACCAAACTCTGCTTATACATATATGTATTTAGTTTATCGAGAGCTATTGGGTATACGAGTATTTGATTGATTTCAGACATTGTTACGAGAGCAAACAAGGTATATTATTACTTTGTACGAAAAGTATCCTGTTCTGTATAACACCAAAAACGAACAATATAAAAATAAATCAAAGAGACTATTCATACTGCGAAAAATATTAGATGAATATAAAGAAATTTTCCCAAGCAGTGATTAGACTGTGGATGGTGTGCGCGGCAAAATTAATCGCCTTAGAACCCACTTTTTTGCCGAATTGGGCAAAGTGAAAAAAAGTTACATCACTGGCACTCGTGCAGACGATTTGTATGTACCTAAGTTATGGTGTTACGAGTTACGATCAGCTGAATTTCCTAAATGAAGGTGGTCCAGTACGGTCCGGGGAATCTAATTTACCTGAATCTTCAGTTATCTGATAATAATGACGAAGGTGACCAACAATTGTTTGAAAGAACAATAGAGGAATTAAACTCGGGAAATATAAATATCCATATCCAATCACCTAAGCAAACAAAAGAAGCAAAAAGGAAGAAAGCAAGCAAGGAAGATCTGAGGTGGATCTGATAAAAACCGCAACAAATATTTTAGTAGAAGATGCAACAAAAACTACAGGAAGTGTATGCTCGATCGTATCTGATATTGATGCTTATGCAATGTAAGTTACACAGAAAATCTACCTGTGTGGCAAAAATTACCGATATTTTTGTTAAATGTATTTTATTTGATGTAGTATGGTTGCCGCTGAGCTAAAGCAAATAATGAAACCAGCCGGGTCTAGGAGGGTAAGACGAGAGATAACACAAAAATTACATGAGGCATTAGACGACGAGGACGATGAGAATACATAATTTTAAAGATGAAAAGTGAGTGTAATGTTTTGACAATTTATAGGTACATATTATACGATTTCGGTTACAATATGTTTTATTTATGTGTTCTGCTGCCAAGGTACAGCTCCTTCCATTCAAGAATTAATCACAAAACTCCTCCCTGGCAGCAACGCAAGCCTGTCTGGTTCTATCACCTCCTTGGTGAGAAAGCCCATATTGAAATATTATATAGTCTTCTTCAAGCTCTTCTGGGATAAAACTAGGACATTCGGGTCTCAAAAAATTATGTAATGTGCGACATGCCAATATTATGGTTTGCACTTTTTCCACATTCAAGTTAATTGTAGTCAACAAAACTCTAAATCGATTGGCTAAAATGCCAAATGCATTTTCAACTACTCTTCTAGCCCGACTTAATCTGTAGTTGAAGATGCTTTGTTTTTAGGTAATATTTCGAAATGGATATGGTTTTAAAATATGTTCAGGAATATTCAGGTTGTTGTTTGCTATTGCTCTTGCTAATGTAGACTGACAAAAAACTCCACCATAATATGATACCCTACCATTCACGCCTACATCGATATATATGTGAAATTATATTGTGCGTCTACTAAAGCTAAAAGTGTGTTCCTTTGTAATTATAAAATATCGATCCATCAGATTTTGGTGCTTAAAACACAATCTGTTTTCCATCCATGGCGCCAATATCATTTTGAAAATTCCACAGATTCTCAAAATTCTTTGAGATGTTTAACCACTCTGCCGCAGTTGTTGGAGTCTGAAAAAAGTTAGATACGTCTATTTTTCTTTCGTACTAACAGGTTAACAGTATATTATTGTTGGACATTCTTGCTATATATTTTCTATGAGTGGATTCGTAGATCCTACTATTATTACAATAACATACATATAGGTTTCGAAGCTGGATTATTATTTAACGGATTAATCCATTTATGTAACACTCACCTTTAAATAATCATATTTCAGTGCTTCGTAAATTTCTCTACAAACTACAGGAACAAAAAGGGATATTGTGGATTCGGATATTCGAAAATTGTACATTAGACTCCCCAGTTTCCAGAAATCTGAGAGTAACAATAAGTTTATCTCTAGGGGATACAGCGTCTCGAAAATTTGTGTTCTTTTTTGCAATTCTATGAGCAACTAACTTCAATAATGTTTCAAAAGTTGATTCTGGCATGCGCAGGAATTTCTTAAACTGTTCTGTATCACGTTTAAACTCCCTTTTGACTAGTTTTAAGCCTGTGTCCTTCTCTTCCAACCAGAGTCTGACCCACCACCTGCGAATTTTGGTTGATTGTGTTAGTAATGAAAGATATCCACTGGCTAGTATCATCAACACCGCACCTGCTTTTTTTCTTCCACTTATTTTACCTTTATTAGGCTTATACCTTTTCAATATTATATTTCAAAGACTTATATATTATATAAAAACTAAAGTGATGACAGCAAAACTGGTTCTTATTTACTTTTACGTAACTACAAAAAATATTTTCTTATTTATTCTCTTGTGTTGGGATTCGCTAGAATCTGACATAAGGTGACAAAAGTTGACCACTCTATTAACATTCCGGACTTGACTGTCAAAAGGTTCCACAATCTGACATAAGGTGACAAAAAAATAATCAATTTCTTCATCAGTGTAAAATAGAACTTGTGAAGCAATTCATGAATTTATTCATAAACTTATTTATGAATAACTTCATGAAGAAATTGTTAGTGTAAAACTGGCTTTAATAAACCTTCAGCGTTGAGTGAGATTCCCTCATTCAACGCCTTCAGTCAACGCTTTAAGGTTTTCCGTTTCTGAATAGTTTCCTTTCCTAATGTTGGTCAATGCGCCGGGAATACCACACTTCGTATTTTTTTTATTTGTTTTTCGTATTTCCCGCACAGTAATTATAATTCTCATTTCTCTTCGGGGTTTAGTGGCCATGGTGACTTGGGGTTCAGTTTTTGAAAGAGTTTAAGATGAAATTTTGATCCACGGAACCGCTATGAGAAGAATCTCGTTACAAAATAATTTTCTAGCTTTGATAATAATTATTGTTACAATATTAAATCAATAATAGTTATTTATGTACCAAGGCACTGAAGTTCAACTTTTTATGACTCATGTGGAAGTTAGTTGCCGAGGCCTCTGGCCGAGGCAAATAAACCACATGAGTCATAAAAAGAACTTCAGTGCCGAGGTACAGGGTGTTCCCGTATATTTTGACCCACCCCTAGAGCCTATATTTTTCTAGTTAGAAAAAAATGACTTTAATGAAAGTTGTAGGGTTTTTTCTGAACCGCTAGGATCTGTTACTAGATAAAACAAACGAGCGTCGCAAATTTGTGAAAAAATATAAACTTACTTTTTTTAATGAAACACCCTGTATATTTGTGGATTTTTGAATTGCACGCATTTTTCCGATCCCAGCAATATAAATATGTTATATGTTTGCTCTAAGAATTCGCATGATATTCCAAATTGCAGATAAATACGATCTTTATTTTTAATCAAGGTTGCCATGGAAAGATATTTCAACTTAGGCAAGGGCACTCTTGTTAATCCATTATTTTTGGGACAATACACTTTGGTACCCTACAACTTTCATTCAAGTAATTTTTTTCTAACTCGAAAAATAGAGGCTCTAGGGGTGGGTCAAAATATACGGGAACACCCTGTACATATTTTTTTTTAAATCGGAAAAAAATGTTTTATTAGGCAAGAAAATAATAATAAGGGATCACCCGTCCATGAACCGACTACGCGCGGCGTTGCTTGACTTTGACGATCGCTCTACCTAGGTCAAGTATGATGAGACACGGCACCTTCTGACAGAAAAACCAAACTGCTGCTTCTTGTGCAGCCTACACAACAAATCTATTGATATTCAAATTTACTAAAATATGTATACTGAAGGATTGCGCTTCTATAGGAAACAATTTAGCAATGTGTACGAAAAGTTAAATGGGCCTTTATCGGCCGGGTTTTGAATATTTGGTCACTTTTGACGGGCGATTTCTCCGCGTCTGACGTTTGATGTTTACATCTCGCCAAGGCCTACTTATTGAAAAAATCGTACAATAATGGGCTACATTATTGTACGATTTCTGTGCTTTTAATGACGATTTTGGGACACTTTACTGCCGATTTCAAGAAAAATATTTATTTTCTCACCTGATCCTTAACCCAAACAAACCATTTTACAAGTGACTAACAGTGCCATGGTTTTACTTGCAACAAATTGACTACCCGATCCTCCACGTATGGACTTACATTTTCCTTTATAAGCATTTTATATCCTATTGCGATTACAGATTACAGGGTGGGCAAATACATTGAACAAATGGCAAAGTCTTTTGTCGGCCCAGGTAGTTGAATTTCTAATAAGGACAGCCTGCCTGCTATCAATTCTTTTCTTAGAATTAGGTGAAAAGAATATATAAGGAAGTAATAGTTTTTATATGACCACACTGCACATTGTTAAGTACACACATCTCATCATTTATCATTTTTATCAACAGACCATGTCTTACTGGCTTGGTATTTACACTATTGAATTTAGGATTGTTTCAAATCAGTACATGACATGTGTATAGCCATAAAATTCTGACGTCATTACAGCATTCACAGTTGGAAAATTTTGTGAAATAGCTTTCTGAAAATCTTCTTCCATTTTGGACGAATGAAGTAGAACACGTAGCGATATCAAGCACATAAATCCCCCAAACTACCCAAAATGAATATTTAAATTTTGCAAAACAAGTAACTCATGGGTGTGTTGAATTCAAGGTATCACGAAAAAATTTTGAGGTGAAAATATTCAACTTACCACCTCCACTTCTGTAGCACAAATACGGAAACCTCCACACATTTCCAATACCAACAGCATATCCAATATTACTTAGAATATATTCAGTCTTGTTGGCCCAATGTTCTCTACTTTTCGGTTTGGCTTTATCACGGAGGCACTTTGCCGAATCATCCTTGGTGTCGACTAAGAGCAAAATAAAATTCAATGCAAGTCCATAATAGCAGCGGTTATCGAAACTCACCAGCCATTTGGAGTTTACCAGAACCAAAATAAGTTCTGAAAAAACTTAAATGTATATTATATTGGGTATAGGTTGGCTGTAATAATTATCGTGTTTTTAAAATTCCTATAACATCTACCTAATCGCTAACAAAGACAAATATGAGATAGTCACTGGCTTATCAGACAAGAACTAGCGAGGACAAACGATGCCAAGTTGTATGGACCTATTTTCTTTTTAACAAGATAATTGCCGTTTCTCTATACGAGTAGTACTAGAAATATTAAATTTATTTACTTGCTTCGTAATTCGGCAGGTTACATAATTTATTATTCATATCACCGTTGAAGAGTAAAAAAATATAAGTCGCCAAATTGCTTAATTTAAATATATAAAAACAAAACTTCTGTTACATATTTTTTATTAAATAATAATTATTTCCACAGACTACAATTTCCCTTGATCGGCAAATAGATCTTTGCTTACAAAAGGAAAGTTTATTTTCCTTCTCAAACCAAATCCTAGTTGACAAGTGAATATTTTTGGGAGGACTTGCTTCCCCATTTCAGCGGATTCCTCTTCCTTTTTCTTTTTTTCCTTAGATTTTGGAATTTTTCCTTCTTGATAACAAATATCCTTGAAAATCAAGTTATTCAGTTAATGTAAAATTTGTACAGACTTTAAAATCTCACAGTTGTCAACAGTAATATAATGTATGTAACGAAAGTCTTGAGACAAAACTTAAAATACTACCATTTATTCTAATTTTCGACCTTAATAATTAAACTATGCCTGAGTGTGTGAAATAACAGCAGTTGTTAGCATCATTGTCTGAAAGCAAGATTGTATAGAAGAATAAATAGCAGCCCACGATCTTCAATCCATTGCAATTTTGTTCTCAAGTGTCGCATAAGTGATTGGGTGGTGGCAACATTTGCCCCAACCCTGTTTCATACTTAATTAATTTGCTTATCTTGGTATTTCAAAAACCTACCTATTAAAATTGTAGGCGGATTTACACGAAGTGATTAACTAAATATTATGCCGATTCCAGAAAAAAAATCAAAAATGTGATATTTGTCAGATGGTTTCTTTTAAGCACGTCTTTTTGTAAGCATAAGAATAAAAAAAAAATCTTATAATGTGATGCATATTTTATGTGTGACACTGTATAAACTGAGGATATTTTAGCCTACAATCCACGAAGCCGCAACGATCTAGAAAGGTAATTATCTGAAAAGATCATTAATCCCTGTAATAAATCATTTCCAGTAGAACAATAATTTCAAAGGATTTGGAAAAGTTGCGTAAAAATCCATGACAAAGGCTACTTTGTACTTTGCAAGTTTTTTTTGCAAAGCTGGTAGACTGTTTGATATTATTTGAATGCATCCAGGAAGCTGATGTTTTTAGTCTAATAGCTACAAAAAATTATCATGTATCGTATATTCCAAGATATATAATATACAGGGTGTTTCAAAAAACAGTGTGCAGGTTTCTAAGGCTGAAAGAACATGGGAAAATAAGACGAAAGTTTCGTATAAAGGTGGGGTCAAAAACGCACACCTAAAAAGATACAGGGTATCGAAATTTAAATTTTATTTTTTGTTTCGAATCGAGAGATTAGCTCGAAATCTGGTAACTACTTGGGTTATTTTTATAAAGTATATCTTCTTCATATAAAAACTTTGTAGAAAATCCATTTACGTCTTAAAAAAAGAATACATTTGGACCCAAAAATTGCAACGTTTTAAATCACGTTAAATGCCGTAGGTGGAACCCCCTATAAAATCAAAGCTATGCCAATGTTTGAATTTCGAATTTCTTTCCTCAAAATAACCCCAGTTATCAGATTTCGTGCAAATCTCCCGATTGGTTCATAATTTATTGTGAAAAATATGAAATAAATATAATGGAAAAAAAATGTATCTTTTTAGGTACCTGAGTTTTTGACCCCACCCTTATATGAAAATTAAGTCTTATTTTTCCATGTTCTTTCAGCACTCGAAACCTGTACACTGTTTGTTGACACATTCTGTATAAGTATTATCGTATTAAGCCTTCTAATACTTAATCTTAAATAATATGTCCAATTATAATACAAGGTGTCTCAGGATTTAATCGGTAAAATTTAATTGACTATAGATCTCTTGAAATGAAAAGTTAAAGTTTTAAAGTTTCGTTTTCGATAATTAGATCGAAAAACTATTTTTTAAAAAATTATTTGACAGTTACAGAGGTTAGTGCTACAGTTCAGACAGAACTAGTTGCAATGAGTTTCAAGCTTAAATAGGGTTAGTCCGGGATAGATGCCCTACCGGGGAAGATGGCACTTGAGTATACCTAATTCCACTATTGGCTGATAGATGACGCCAGCGTTGAATCCAGTGATGATGTGTGCGTACTCGCTGTAGCTTGTGGTGGTTTTGTCGTTTTGGAACTGTATTCAGGTAAGTTATTTGCAAAAATCTATTTGAACAACCTCTAAAAATTATCGACCTTCTTTTGTTTTTGCTTGTTCATAGTTTTATAGTCATACTTGCCGCTACTTCGTACCTCAATAGGTTTTGGCATCTTTCCGGCAAGACCAAAAATATAACCCCCAAAACAGCGCAAGTGGCGCCCTCTGTGAGATACGTAACAATTGACACCTCCAGCTGATTCTCCATCCCAAAAAATTAATCACTGCAAATTTTCAGTTCAGCAGCTTGATTATTTTGGTAGATATACCCATAATTCAAAAAGTCAGATTTCTCCTTCGTACTGTGTCAGTTGCAACGATTCTCTCACTTAATTTTTATATATTGTGCGTTATTATTAGTATTCCTTCCTTAAAATACAATACCTATAGTTTTGAGCATGTGTTATTTTCTTGAAAAATATTTAGCTTAAATATGATACATCAGAAATTGATGGTGTTTTGGAGTTATTTTAGTTTCCCTCCGAGCTCAGTTTTAGCAACATAAATTATCAATAAACTAACTATAAAACGGTGTAGCTTTCTAAATGTGTTTATAGTCAAAATGTTGTTGGAAAACGTTACCTTCAAATTCGTCCACTATGCCACTATAATATATATTAAAAAACTAAAATAAAATAAACAAAAATACAATACAACAATCATATTAAGACATTACTTAAAATTAAGACATCAAAGGATAAGAAGAGAATAAAATATCATGATATACAGTGCGGCGCACTTCTACATATTATACCCAAATGCAAACCCCCTAATCGTTGACTGACGTGTTAATAAGACTTCTCACGGCTATAGTTTCATGTCCTGGAAAGTAGATGGCGGCTATGGTCAACAATGTATTTTGCATTGTATTTTGTCTCCGGGAAGCGCATGGTGAGCCAGAGAACTGTCAAACATGACAGCCGTGAGCAGTCTTTATTAATACGTCAGTCAACGCCCTAATGTAAAAATTGTTAGGTGTGAAAAATTTATTGAAATAAATGGTGGATTATAGTTTCAATTGTTTTCAATCCACATGCAACTTGATTTAAGCGAGTAGGCAGGTGACATCGGTATGGTTAAATCGTGATTTTTATTGTTCAATATTTTTTAACAACTTTTTGAATTTGAATTATGATTTTTTTTTAAATATGCCTAATATGAGTTGTCAAATTTTGAGCCAAACAATATGTCGTAATACGCATTGGTTTCTGAAAATAAAATGTGCCGTTTAATTTGCCCTAAGAGTTTTCCACAATTGTTGCAAGAGAAGGAAATTAGAGTGTAGAATGAAAATAATTACATAATACACTTTTATAAAATATATAATATATATAAATGCACACTTCGTTTTCATTAAACATTTCGTGATATGTACAGCGTGTCCCAAATAGTTTGTCCTACCCCCTGGATCTTAGGAACCGTAAGAGATACGAAAAAACTTGAATACAAAAGTTGTAAGGTTGTCAGTGGACGTTACTCTCTTTTATTTTCACATATACAGGGCGATTCGTATTTGCGGGACAAAAATAAAATATTTAGATTTTGACAATTGTATTAATCCTTTGAAATATTTGCTTTCTCCATGAAATTTGCTACAGAACCGTTTTTTGTTTTGTATTTGGGATGCAGCGTTGCCAAGATATCGAATTTTTCTTGGAATTTAGGGACTTCGAGGAGGTTATGGAAACTGAATGCTGTATCTTTATTTTAATAGATATCAAAGATATATTTTAGCCGAAGTATGACAGCACAATAAAAAAATCGGAGTTGGTTTGAAAAGTGACAATCGGACACATCTTTTAATTCTAAACTTTTCTAAGTAAAAGTTTTAGATATTTTTAAAAATAAAGGCAGTTTATTCTTGATCGCATTTCATGTTTTTGTATTTTTTGGACACCCTGTATAAAAAAATCGAAAATTCTCTTCGTGGACCATAGTTTTTCGAGAAGCAGAAACTTTTATCAAGAATGACTTTTTGCCGAAAAATGAAATTTTTGGTCCATTTGTCCTCTTGGGATGTCTATCCGTGGACATACTGTATACGGGTATAGGAATTTTATTTCCCATATTATCTAAAATGACAATTATTTCTGCCACTGTCTGGAAAAATAGTTATGGCTTGGTTGATAAAACCATCGAATTGATAAGTACAATGGAAGTCGCACAGGTACCACTTTCATTGTTGTTTGGGGCAGCCAACTCTAGAGAGAGATAGGTTTCAAATGGCAATAAGTAAGACAAGGACGCCTAATGAACGTGTCAGCTGATTCAGGCAAAGGAGGTATATAGGGATGTTGCATATTAATGGGCGAATTTAATGGGCATGTTCCGTAATTCTCTTTATTGTATGATCTGTACTCCGAAATTCGGGGCTTGTTTGTAGGAATGAGAATTTTTCTATATAACCACAATTATGTAAATATTGCACAGAAAAAAGTAGTGAATTGATTAAAAAAATTACCTAAATGGCAATTTTATGTACCTGGAAGTAAATTGAGACAAATAAAATACAAATCAAAAAATAAAAGTTTATTTTAAAATAACAAAACGACAAAATATCTAGGATAAGGTATACATTTTCAACTTTAATTACTTATAATATTTGATTTATTAATTTTTAAATTCAATTTAATAGGAAAAGCATGTAAGACAGGTAGCTTTTACATATTTTTATATATATTTTATATTGTTTAGGCATCTAACAAAAATAATTACAAATAATTACCTTATTAAAGGGACCAGAACCTCAAGAATAATTTCATCTTTGACTACGAAGAGCTAGATTCATAAGCACAATATTTTGCCAGTTTTCCCTTGATAGTTTCTATCATGACTTGGAAAATAAAAAACTGTAGTAATTACATACTTTTTAAGTTTGCGCTGCCCAAAATTCTCTATGAAATTGCTCTCAATAAATTGTTGACTACAAATGCAAGTAAATACTTGTAGACAGTACAAAATTTTTCCTTTTTATTGCTGCAATCCATTTGTCTCTAATATCACCTTATCTCTTGGAAAACTGCAAAGTTATTAGCAAAGATTTTTAAGACTTACGAATGAAAGAAACCCCACTATTCTTAATCTTTCCGCCCCGTTTGGTACATCCAAATACACAACAGGAGTTGACCCTCTTTTTTGTAATTTACAACTTAAACAGAAAGAATATAGCCGCATAGCTAAATTAAATTTTCTCTCCGATCTAAAAATATAGTATTAAACCAAATACCAACTAAGAAAACTCAACGCAGTTTTATACGAAACTGCCACCACGACACGAACTCAAATCAAATATAAATAATACAATAATTACTCCTATTCGTATTGGGACTTGGGACAGAAGGAAAATTAAAATGACGTTTGACAACGGAACTCGTTTGAAGCACAGGACACAAAAATGGAAAGTTAGGACAAACACCTCTTTTGTGTTATGTGGTTTTTGCCGGAATCAGCTGATTTATTTACTATTTCACTTACTCAAGTTTGGCTGCCAGTTTCTCTCTCTACACTCCTTCCATCTACTTGTCATTTCAATGGATAAAACCTTCTCACCTGAATGAAAACTGCAAAGAAATTTTCTTAAATACTAAATATCTCGAAAACGGGTAGTTTTTGGTATAGAATGTTATTTACATAAAATGTGGAGCTTGGACGCCGGCATCCAACAAACTATAGAAATATGGGTCATTCTATTTGAAAAAAAAAAGTTATTGCTGTTTGAAATTATCCGATTTTGAAAGCCTGTTATGAACACACTGTATATGCAAAAACCAATTTCGACATACCACACCACACACGGTTGTGCTGTCATACTTCCGCTAAAATATATCTTCGAAGATACAGCATTCAGTTTCCATAACCTCCACGAAGTCCCTAAATTCCAAGAAAAATTCGATATCTTGGCAACGCTGCATCCAAAATACAAAACAAAAAAACTGTTCTGTATAAAATTTCATGGAGAATGCAAATATTCCAAAGGATTAATGAAATGGTCAAAATCTAAATATTTTATTTTTGTCCTGCAAATACGAATCGCCCAGTATAGGTGAAAATAAAAGAGAGGTTACGTCCACTGCCAACCTTACAACTTTTGTATTCAAGTTTTTTTCGTATCTCTTATGGTTCCTGAGATCCAGGGGGTAGGACAAACTATTTGGGACACGCTGTACCTAGGTATAATATACGAGTGTTTATATCACCATTTTTGCATAAAATATTTTTTTTATAATCTAGTTTAATTTGGCAAAGGTACCTACCTAGAACTGAATACATTGTATGGTTTTAAGCAGATAGGTGCCTTAACCTTTGCTTTTTTATAATACTGAAAATTTTTATGTGGTAGGTGTAATGCACCTTTCTTATTTTTTGAATTTTCTATTTTTAATTTACTTTATTTAACTCAACATTGATGGACCGTCGATAATGTAATAAATACACTATAAGAATAATGACACTGTTTAGTTTTTACTGGATTTCTCCAAATCAAGGAAGGACTTTCAAAAAATCTACATACTACAGACAGTTGAATCAGTGGATATTTATCCTGATGCCTTTAGACACGCGTTACATTTAGTTTTATTAACAAAGAACCATTGTATTCTTTGTGAGAGACACACGGGCATTCTTTGTTCTCAAAATAGTCTACTGCTAGACTTATCACGAAGTCAGACCAAATATCAATTAATACGAAAATAGGGACCTACCTTTAAACACCCTTCAACAACCATGGCCTTACTTTTGTCAAGATCGGGGTGGTCGGCCCAGTAGAAATCTAAAAATTCATCACTCCAGTTGATATTTTGCAGATCACATCTAAACTCTGCAAGATTAACTTGCTTAACCACAATTTCTTTCGAAATTTCTGTCTTTTCCGAAGCAATCGAATTATTAATAGAAATTGTTTCAGATTTCTTGTTTTTTCCTTTAGCTTTTGTTTCTTTCTGTGGTTTTTTCTTTTTCTTTTCCTGAAGCTTAGTCTAAAATCAAATTGCTAAAAACAGTGTCTAGTTCGTTTAGCAGCCCACCTTTAAAAAAACAACTTTAACTTTGACTGAAGTTCTAAAGGCATCTCTGAGCAACATTAAATTCTGTCCCGGAGGTTCGATAACTAACGGAGGAAATTCCATAATTTTAGACCATGACATTCTTTCAGTTTTGAATGAAAAGTTGAATTTTTCAATTTCTTCATCATATTCGTTTGGTTTGTTATATGGAGAAGCTTTTGGGCCCTGTTTATCGGGTTTCTTTTTATCTTTTTTACCTTTTTTATCACCTTTAACAGATTCCTCTTGCTCTGTTTGTTTTTTAGGTTCAATTATTATTTCCTCGGAATCATTATTTTGAAGTAAACCATCATCGTGCTCACTTTCGAATAGTGGTAGCGTAAATTCTAAGTGAATTGATTGCATATTTTTTTTCTAAAAAGTCAAAAGGATAAATAAGTTATTCTATTAGAAACTTGAAACATTGTTAATAAGTGGGTATACATCTTTCGGTGGTGCTTGCAATCCAACAATCTTGTAACATTTTACAATGAATTGCGCAGGCCCTATGTTCTGCGAAAGGTCCTCAATAATATTTTTCCAGTCACATTCATTAATTTCTGTAGAATCCAGGTATTCCAATTTAGTTAAATAATGCAGAACTATATCCTTGTATGCTGGAGCCATCTAAAAAATGATGGAAATGCTTAACTAGTGCCACCTACCTGACTGTAGCTGAAGCTGGCATAAAAATCAATAGAAAGTCCTGGGTCATCTCTCACTTACACAACACGGGTTGCCCTCTAAATTCAAGCAAACTAAAGCTGGGAGGGGTTGTAGAGATTTTACCACAGGCTCTGCTCTATAGATGTCGTTGTCGGATAGGTCGAGATCTCGAAGCCACGAAAAACTTTGACGATTTGCTAACAGATGGAGATGGCTGTCTGAAATAGAAAAGTTTTAACGTTTAACCTTTTTGTGTATTTTCTAATCAAAAGAGATGTTGAAAAACAATAATTTATATTACATGCATGTAATTTAAAGAGAGCTTAATGATAAATAGCCTAATACCACTGAGTAAAAGAATTTGATTGAAATAATTCTGGCTGACGTGAAGGAAAAAATAATCAAATAGAGTCAAGTCAAGTTTTTGTTTCTTACTCTCTTTGGGGGGCTCAAAATAAGCGAGAAAATCGCATAAATAAAAAAAATCCATGGCTTCAAGAAGACCCTATGTACGATTTTATGAATCTGAGCACCGGGTTGTAGGTATAAGCAAGATCATAATAATATCATGATCTTTGGTATAAGGCTTCTCAGTGTCAGCAATTTTCAATATAAAATTTCTTCTATTTCTTAAAATAAAGATGCTGTACGGCTGTTAATAATTTTGCCTGATTTTTGTAAGACAAGTTGGCTATGGATGCATTTTTTACTACGTTTATCTTGTAGGCCGCAAAATAAGCGAAAAAATCGAGGAGGAAGTTCTAAGAAATCATCCTGCATACAATTTTATTGTAGAAAATTTACGATTTTTGGGACGGATTAGTTATGTACGCACAAAAGTATATTTTATGTCTTATTCTGAAGAACGAAAACTAATAAGAACGCTCAACAAATGGATATTAAAAAAGAAAAGGCCAGAGAACCATCGTTGCGACCGACACAAATGCCAGGAGAAAAAATGACGTTTTGCTAACAAAACATGTTTTGCATATCTTTATGTGTTATGTGATTTTTTCACCTAAAAACTGATTTGTTGTTTCACTTACTAAAGTTTAGCTGCCGGTTGATCTACCATAACTGAGGTTAGGAAAGGATTAAACAAATTTATCCGCCCTTTATAATAACAATTTTTTTGCAATAAAAAAAGCTATTTATTCTTTTTATAAAACAGATTTCTACAACAAAAAATATATGCGGCTAATTATGGCACCACGCGCTATTTGCCAAAGCTTTCAATTAGTCTTCTTTGCAGAGAAAGTACTTTGAAGTTCAGCTCCTTGTTTCCCTGTTAGAAAATCAGAACTAAAACCTGCCCCATGTTTATGTGTATTAAAACGGAAAGTTCAAAGGTTTTTCGCGCGCATTGTTTCTGTCACCGCGACAGCTACTTTAATCATTGAGAATTCCAGAAAAGGGCCTTCAGTGCTCCCCTCCACTTTTGTGTTAAACTTTAGTGCAGCGCACCTACTTCTATCTGAATTAGCTAGTGAAATGCAGGAGGGCTAACATAACAGAATGCAGAAACTTTGCTTTGACTTCGCAAAGCAAAAAGTGCGTGTTTTTCTATGCCTGCGGAATTATTAGAGCTTGTTGAAATGGTGTTTTAAAATAACCTCGTTATATTTTGAATAATTTTAGGGGTAATGGTATATTTTATATGTATAGAAGCACGGTTTCACAACAAGAATTACTCCAAAGAGTTATTTAATTAACATTATTTAAAAAATGTTATTAACCATATTAACAATCAGCATTGTGATAAAACATTATTATGTACAGGGTGTCCCATTTTGGGTGTTTTTGGGTGTTTTTCTCAAAAATCTCGGTTATTATTAAAGCTAGAGGGTTTGGGTTGGGGTTTTCACGTCACGGTACTACTTTTTTGAGAGGAATTTGGTGGACCAATCAGATTTTAGATAAGTTTTATAGTTTCCGCGCATTAACGCAGGACTGAAATTTTCGATTTTTTGGAAACCTCTCTCCTGGCTACAACTTATATATATCGACAAATTTAATCAACTGTTTTTATAGATTTTTTGGCGTAGAATCGAATGGAATAATTAGTTTTTTGGTAGCGTTAATAGTTTTTGAGATATGAAGCAAAGTTATATTTTTTTAAATGGAAATCGTAGTTCATATCTCAAAAACTATTAACGCTACCAAAAAACTAATTATTCCATTCGATTCTACGCCAAAAAATCTATAAAAATAGTTGATTAAATTTGTCGATATAAGTTGTAGCCAGGAGAGAGGTTTCCAAAAAATCGAAAATTTCAGTCCTGCGCCAATGCGCGGAAACTATAAAACTTATCCAAAATCTGATTGGTCCAACAAATTCCTCTCAAAAAAGTAGTACAATGATGTGAAAACCGCAACCCTCTAGCGTTAATAATAACCGAGATTTTTGAGAAAAACACCCAAAAACACCCAAAATGGGACACCCTGTACATTATGTTGTTGTAACATAACAGCAACAATAGGTAATATTTTGTGAGCACCCAATGCTTTTCTTTTGAAAAAAAAAAATGTTGAAAATTATTTTGATCAGCTTATAGTTAGGGAAAAATATTTTGTACTTTCTAGTTTAATTTGGTTTTAAAACAAAAAGTTATTTATTTTTTACTGTTTAGTCTTAATTTATTACATTAATTTCATACAATTGGAAAAATACATCTTTTTCCAATTTACAAAAAAATATACATACAATATAAAATCTGACGTCTCAAGTCCTAAGGTGTTGCGTCGGCGACGTTATTTCTAATAATAAAGGAATTACAGTAAACACATTTACCTATAATATTTCTCTAAACAAATATTTTTTTAATTCTACTTATGTGAGTGATTCCCTTCTCTCACTTCCTTATTTTTCACATAATATATTAGAAACAAAAGCTGTAGGATATTAAATATTATTTTCTTTCCTTTTGTTACTCATTATAAATTGTTAAAGAAACATAATATTTCTTGCATTTTTGAAATTAATCAACTCCTCTATAGAGTTGCAATAAGACATATTTCATCTTCAAAATTTTATTTATGTACTTAACACTAATATTTGTGGTTCACCTAATTAAGGTTATCCATGATATATTTCCATATGTATAGAGGAATTTTCAAACGCTGCAATATATAAAGAAAATCTACTGAGAATTTAATTATTTTCTATATTTTTAAGAAATGGCTCGTGGCTAACAGACCGAAACAGGTACCTGTCGTTGTCGTGGTCTGCACACCTCCGAAAGACCCATACATAATTTCCATTAGATATTGGAAACTAGTTTGGTGTTGCCAATTACCAAAGCATTTCGTCCCATACGCCACTAGCCATTTCTTTTAAAATTATAATGGGGACACTAAATATTCATTTTATATTTTCTAAAATTTGTTTGTGGCGCAAAACAGATCCATTTAATTTTTAATTGGGTTTTTCGCCACCAAACAATCTGTCACTTCACTTTGACGTGACATGATCTTTGAGAAAGGAGGAAGATTTATCCTCCGAAAGCTCAGAAAACAAATTTGTTGAAATTATTTTTTGAGTTACACGTTTAAAGTTTCGTTCATTCAGTGTTAAGAATTTATGAATTTTCGAGGCAACTTGAAAAAGTTGTCAATCAGTTTGGTGGCGAAAAACCCAATTAAAAATTAAATGGATTCATTTTATTTTCTATATAATAATTATTTATACTAAAATCGAGCAACTCTTACGCCTGGCGTAAACAAGAGCACGTGCGTTGAGATATTCGCCAGATCCGCACTGAGGCACGACTTTAATTTATTTTAGTTGTACAATTGTTTATGTCAAAATATTTCGGAAAAAATGCACTGAGGCACGACCTTTATCTAATTTTAGTTGTACAGTTGTTTACATCAAACTATTTCGGAAAAAAAATTGTCTTAATTAAAATGGTTCAAAACATCAATAAAATTATTTGTGGCAGTGTCTAAATAGCTGCGTAAATACACTTTTGCGATCGAGTACGTCCCTGTTGCCAGGCGCGCTGATATTTTATGACCTATTGCCCAATCAAAAATTGCCCTGTTTCGCGGAACGTCATTGAAGACGTGAAAATTATGCACTCGTATAAAACGTCCCCGAAATTGCAAAAATAAACGAAATTTAATTTTGCAAACAAACCGTGTTTGGTCCTTAACATCTTATACCATATTGGAGTTGCAGGCACTTATTGTAAATAGTTTGAAGTTTATTCTCCATGAGATTCGTTTAAGTTGTTCAATTATTTAAATTTTAACAGCAACTTGAAAATAACTCTTAATTTTTATGTAAAACGTAAAACTACAGTTTTTTTATTAAGTCAATTATTGCAGTCAGACCAGCGCCATTTCGCTGCTTTATTTATTGCAAAAAATGCGTTCCGGTGGTTATTATCAATGGGCTATATCTCCGAAAATAATAATAAAAAAACATGGCAAAACCCGTTTCGGTAGTATGTAGGGGGCACCAAAATGGCGTATTAAGTGACACCCCTCCTCCCACCCCAACTTTAAAATCTTAAATGGCAACCCCCACTTGTATCGTTGAAAAACTCTAAAAATGCTTTCCAACGGTGCAAATAATAGGTACATTTAGTTTAGTAATTACCAATTTATTCGAGAATATTCGATTTTAGTATCACATTTGACAAATCAAATAAATACCTACAAAATGTTTGCAAAATTGCCCTGAATTCAAAAGATAGTAATAAAGAAAATTGACCTGCTAGAAGGTTTAAATTAGCACAGGTATTAGTAGGTATATCTGCCTGCGTACTTAATAATATTTAAACACCACATTTAAATTAGGTCTTTAAACAATTTTAAGGTTTTCCAAGTACAGAAAAGATTATTATTAATAATTCAAATGACAATTTACTTGTATTATAATAAGAATATATTAGAGTCAATACCCAATACCTACTTGATAAATAATTTTACTAGCTATGCCAATTTACCTGGATCCTTCCATAGTGGATATAAAATAAATTTACTTTGGGACTCGCCTTCATTTTCATAGTTGATTTTGCCAAAGTATCTTCAATATTTTCCTATTATCACGTGCAAGAAGCTAAAGTTTGTTCAGCGAATGTTCGGCCCTACGTCACAACTCCCGTCCTTGTCTGACTC
Organism: Pseudeuparius sepicola; assembly: GCA_963920635.1. NCBI lineage: Eukaryota > Metazoa > Arthropoda > Insecta > Coleoptera > Anthribidae > Pseudeuparius > Pseudeuparius sepicola. The sequence goes on from OY987299.1 coordinate 91,734,314, forward strand.
GTGAATATACGATCGATATCCATCGTATATTCATAAGTAAGACAAGGACGGGAGTTGTGACGTAGGGCCGAACATTCGCAGAACAAACTGTAAATGTGCATTGAGAACATCTAATACTTTTAATGCAAGATACCCCGAATATCCGAAAACTGGTCATACAGCTCGAAATGACGGGATCTGTAGAAAACAAGAAAAGGACAGAACCCAGGATACTCCAAGAAAACGCCCAGATCGAAGTCCTGCTGGGTCATTTTGCAATGAATCCTACTTCTACTACCTCCATTCGTTAGACAGAAACTGGACTTTCTTATCAGTCAGTGCGAAAAGTTTTAAAATTGCACAAATTTTATCCCTATACAAAATTCAGATCCATCAGGAACTTATGAAAGACGATCCCGACCTTAGAGTTCAGTTTTGCGAAGAAATGACAGATAAAATTACCAATGATTCTGAATTGCTCGAAAATATATGTTTCAGCGACGAATGTAGTTTTTTCTCAACGGTTTTGTTAACAAGCATAATTGTCGATATTGAAGAGACGAAAATACGAATGCCTTCACAGAAGGTCATAACCAGGTATCCCGAAAATCATAATGTATGGGTAAGTATTATCGGAGACAAGGACATTTGGCCAATATTTGTTATACCTGGCAATCTATATTTAGTTTTTTTTTGCATTTATTAGAAATGACTGTTCACCCTATTATTACGGAGGAAATAGAAAACCAAGAAGGCAACCATGGGAACTTAAACCTCGATGAGAGCAAAATCCATTTTCAACAGGATGGAGCACCCCCACACTACGTTCTACCAGTTAGGCAGTACTTAGATCGAGAATTTCCATTGTGCTGGATTGGAAGAAGAGGACCCCTAGAATGGCCTTTAAGATCAAATTATTTCAACAGATAATTTAAATGGGGTGTTCAAATATTATTAACTAGGTAGGCAGTCTACCTATGCTAATTTAAGCCTTCTTAGGTCAATTCCCTTCATTACCATCTCTTGTTAACAAACGCCTGAAAGGCGCTTGTTATGGCCCTTGCCTCTAGCTAGTCCGGGCTGTCTTGGAAACACTCTACAGGACGCAGTTTTCGATTTTTCGAGCCCAAATTTCGCGTACGTCCGCGGGAGTACATGAGGAAGAAGACTATTGAAAAGCGTCCGGATTAAAAGAGCCGTTCGCCCCCCCGGAATTTTTTTTCCGACTTTTTTAGACTATTTTGGAAAGAGAGGGCTATGAATTCTAACGGAGTGCGCCAGTCGAGTTCTATTTTCGGGTGGGGGCCGCGGACCGATATGAGCCCCTCGCCTGCGAGAGGGCCCCTCGATCGAAACAGCCGTTCGGTCCTTTTGGGCCGCTTTTCCAGTGCATTTCCAATTTCTTTTTCGCGATTTGGCGCGGCCCCCGAGAACCCCCTGTATATTCATCGTGGCCGAGGCGCACGCGCTAGATAATATATCGATTAGTTAGAATTCAGAAACAAAATGGTGGTAATCAGCTGTCGTTTGGTTTTGGTGTGGACGTATATAAGTATTCAATTCAATTTTCTATTTGAAATTATGTGTAATTCACATTGCATCAATGGAAATTTAATGGTCACAGAAGAACAAGCACAGACCTCGGAGCGCCACCAACTTGAGGGGCGCCGAGTAGTCGCCTCGCTGAAACCGCGCCAGACTTACAAACGCCTTCGCGCAATACTCCATTTATCTCCAATTATAAAATATTTATTCAACTCAAAACAAGCACAGACCTCGGAGTGCCACCAACTTGAGGGGCGCCGAGTAGTCGCCTCGCTGAAACCGCGGCAGACTTACAAACCCCTACGCGCAATACTCCATTTATTAAATATACAGGGTGTAAATAAATAGTATAAAATAAATAAAAAATTTCGATTTGGGCTTTCCTTGCCAAGTTATTCGGGTCTACAAGGTGACCCAAAAGTATTTTTTTAATTTATATCTCAAAATAATCAAGTTGCAGAACTGAAATGGAGAATAAGCTGAAGGTGTCAGTTTTTACGTATCTCACAGAGGGCGCCACTTGTGCTGTTCTTTGATCGTGCTTTTACTCGCAACTTTTTTGAGGTTATGTTTTTGGTCTTGGAGATTCGTCATTTTAGTGCACCTTTTCATTTTGCAACTAAATTGTACTCTGTTTCATAACAATAAAATCAATCCTTTGCGTTGAAATTGGCAAAATGTGCCCCAAAACACCTGTTAACTTCAACATTAAAAACATAAAATTTTTATCTACCGCTTTCAAACGTTACAGATAGACTGTACCATTTAAACTGAGAAAAAAATTCCTATGAACAATGTACCAAAACTTGTTAGCCTTCAAAATGAATTTGAACACCCTATTTCAAGAAAACCAATGGTGTTTTGCCCAATCTGTAACGTTTGAAGGCAGTAGATAAAAATTTTATGTTTCGAATGATGAAGTTAACGGGTGTTTTGGGGCACGTTTTGCCAATTTCAACGCAAACGGTTGATTCTATCGGTATGAAAAAGAGTATATTTTAGTTGCAAAATGAAAAGTTGCACTAAAATGACGAACCTTCAAGACCAAAAACATAACCTCAAAAAAGTTAGGAGTAAAAGCACGATCACAGAACAGCACAAGCGGCGCCCTCTATGAGATACATAAAAACTGACACCTTCAGCTTATTCTCCATCGCCAAAAACATAACAGTGCAAAGTTACAGCTGTGCAACTTGATTATTTAGAGATATAAATAAAAAAAATTCATTTGGGTCACCCTGTAACCCGAATAACTTTGCAGGGAAACGCCAAATCGAAAAATTTTATACGAGAACCCCCCCTTATTTTTAAAAAGGCAATCACCTCCTTTCGCACTTATTCATTTACATATATCCCCAATTATAAAAAATTTATTCAACTCAAAATAAGTCTGAAATAAAAACATAGTTTAAAAAACTAAAAAAAAAAACACGTTTACGCTTAGCAAACCGAACTAAAAAGTAAAAAATAATAATAGCAAACCGAATTTTATTGTAAAAAAGAAGCGTGCGGGGTGCTTTTTTTATTATATATATTTTTTATGATAACTCTACTTTTATCAATAGCTACTAATGAAATATTTATAACAATTGATATCATGCACCCCACGCTTCTTTTTTTACAATAAAATTCGGTTTGCTATTATTATTTTTTACTTTTTAGTTCAGTTTGCTAAGCGTGTTTTTTTTTTAGTTTTTTGAACCATATTTTTATTTCAGACTTGTTTGATATAAGTACCGCTAATCTCCAATTAAAAGTGTGCGATTTTTAAACGTCGATCAACAAAACATCCCATGACATTACAAAAAAATCTAAATTATTTTTATTAGTGAAGATAGAAATTAAGACAATAACTTGCGTTGTGTTGAGAATGTAAAAAGGGATTGAACCAAATTTTTTTCATGGCCACCAAGGATTTTTTGGAAGTGAATCACTTTTTTATTATTAGAGCAGGTAGAGACATGGAATTTTTTTTTGTTTAACCCCACATATCAAAAGGAAGAAAACGGCCGTAAAAAGAATAGTTTTTGAAAAATATTTTTTATTTCATCGATGGTAAGCGCAAAAATTCTGAAGTTAGTGTATTATTATAGACAGAAAGCAATCCGAACGGTCAATATTTCAATTATTTTTCGAAAGAGGCGTAACTTTTTTTTATTATTAAAGATAAAAATTTGGAACAACTTGCATTGTCTTTGGAATGTATAAGGGAATTTAACAATTTTTTATTTTCAGAATTGTTTGGAGGTTAACAAGTTTATTATTATTATCGATATACAAACGACTTGGGTTTTCCATGGCACTCATCTTAGTTCTATCGAAACTGATACAACATTTGAATTAAGATAAGCCCCGTCAAAGTAAAATAAATGATAAAAAATTCCCTCCCAGTAGAAATTCAAAATTTAATATCAAAATTCGTTAAAAAAAACTCTATACAGTAAAATAGAAAAATCTCGAAATTAGCCACAAGTTGCCGCGAACAGCAGAATGCTTCGTGTTAACAGCTCTGGAATTTTGGAATAATTTAATCTGTAAATCGTCATCTCAATATTTCAATTTCTTCGCCAATTTTGTAATTTATACCTACCATTAAATTAAAAACAAAAAATTCTACAATTTATACCAATAAACTGTACGATTTATTGGGGGATTTGTTGGGCGAAAATTGTTATTTGTGAAACAACTTTAATAAATGGAGTATTGCGCGTAGGCGTTTGTAAGTCTGCCGCGGTTTCAGCGAGGCGACAACTCAGCACCCCTCAAGATGGTGGCGCGAGGTGTATCCAAGCTTGTTAACAAACGCCTGAAAGGCGCTTGTTATGGCCCTTGCCTCTAGCTAGTCCGGGCTGTCTTGGCAACACTCTACAGGACGCAGTTTTCGATTTTTCGAGCCCAAATTTCGCGTACGTCCGCGGGAGTACATGAGGAAGAAGACTATTGAAAAGCGTCCGGATTAAAAGAGCCGTTCGGCCCCCCGGAATTTTTTTTCCGACTTTTTTAGACTATTTTGTGTGTGGGGGCCGCGGACCGATATGAGCCCCTCGCCTGCGAGAGGGCCCCTCGATCGAAAAAGCCGTTCGGCCCTTTTGGGCCGCTTTTCCAGTGCTTTTCCAATTTCTTTTTCGCGATTTGGCGCGGCCCCCGAGAACACCCTGTATATTCATCGTGGCCGAGGCGCACGCGTTAGATAATATATCGATTAGTTAGAATTCAGAAACAAAATGGTGGTAATCAGCTGTCGTTTGGTTTTGGTGTGGACAATTTCCAAATTTCCAACATTCGTAGTGGTTTGGGAGTTTGGGAGCTCAGAAACCCATCTGTTATTCCATGGGTAAGTTTTCCAGGTACGGGCGCACTGTAGATTAGGTATGTATGTATGTAGGTTTTTATGTAAAATTTCGGTTTTAGAAAACGCCACGGGAGAGATCCACTTATTACTTTGCCTTTCTTGGAAAATCAGGCTTGAGCAACTCAGAAACCCGTGTTAGAACGAACTTATGGCCGTGCCCTTGTCCCTCTAGTGGTGATCTGGCGCTTTCCGGCTTAACAGGAATAATGGAAAACTGAGTTGTACAGAAAGGTATGGAGAGCATTTTTAGATACGATTTGCTTGACCTATTTCAGATTTGTAGGTACTCTGGGGTCTTTGTTGCCGTCTAATAATCCTGCGAAACGAAGCGAGGACAATGCACCGTTAAAAGAATATATGCGGAAGACTGAGGGGTATCAATTTGCCGTTTAAACTTGATCGATGCTTGTGCCGAAGAAAGGGTTTCTTAGACAATGTCCTTTTACATGGGTTTTGGCAAGTCTAACCCGACGGAAAACTTTGTCGTAAGTAGATATTCCTAGATATGTTTTTGCCGTTTAAAAAAGCACATATACATATTTCGAACCTGTTTCTGTCGATATGGGTTATGTTACGTTAAATATCTGCTTAATTGTCGCAGAATTATATCTCAATACATAAATTTTGTTTCAGGTGTGAAGAATGCTCGCACTAGCCCTCTTCTTGCTTTGGAAGTCTTCGCCTATAATACAGTCAATGTGTGCTCAAAAGAACCCCTGGCGGGAAAGTTGTGGGGTAGTTTTGATTTCTTCCATTCTATTATAATGTTATTGGGGGTACTGAATCCGATCCTGAGGTTTGCTAAAAAAATTTCGTGACGCAACATTCAAAAAAATGCAAAAGTAAGGTAAAATATCTCATTTTTGTCGGTTTTCTGCTTATAACTCAGAAACTATCAATTTTTCTTAAATAATCTTCCTATTCAAAATAAAAGCCTATAAAATTTCCTACAAATTTCACTATTCAGGTTTTTTCTCTCCGACGAACCGTTCGAGGTCAAGAGCTAGTTGAAAATTGATTATTGAATTGAATTTATTATTAAAAGCTGTTAATTCCTCCCAGTTCTCTGCATATACTTTTGCATTTTTTGAATGTTGCGTCAAGAAATTTTGTTAGCAAACCTGAGAATCGGATTCAGCACCCCAAGAAACATATAGAATCGAAGATATCAAAGCTACCCCAAAACTTTCCTGGTAAAAACACAATTTGACTGGATTATTATATGACCATGTCAAAGATTTAGTACGAGAGGTAGCGTTGCATTTTATCGAGTCATTTCATACCGGCTCAAAATTCGTGGAACGCATCATTCAGTTATGCTATAAAGCTATAAAGCATCGTGAACGTGAGCTGGCCCACCATGGCTGGGTTTGGCAACGGCAGCCTTCCAAACGCGCAAAAAGACAAGGGTTTTAAGACATTTCATTCCGGCTGAATGTTTGTCAGATAGCAGTGAAAGTACCTAATACAACAATGAATAAAAAAAGACAGCGGACTGTAACCTGAAACGTAGTGAAATACAGGGCGGCTATTCATATACGAACATGAAGAAAAATATAATATATTTTTTAGGTCATTTAATTTCGATTGAAAATTGGTCAGATGAGATGTTTCTTTGAATTAAAAAAAATTCAGCAGGCTGTATAGCTATATAACCTCAAAGTTTGTTATTGTTGTTGCTTATACGTGTTTAAACGAAAACATATCCTCCCTTGGCATCGTAGATACCCACTCTGTGAGCGGTAAGTTAGTCTTATGGCTACGAAACACCACCGTCAGTTTCTATCTTATTTTAAGGACCTCAAACGTTTAACCGTAAAGTACAGCGGCCCCTGGGTCATGTACATCTCCCGAAGTAGCGACAGAGATTGACGAGACATTGAGACAATTTCTTAGTTTCTGTTTTTCTGTATTAAAAGTGAACGCAAATATTGAATGCCAGAAATGACAGCTAGACGGAACTGCCAGAAATGACAGGCCTCAATCCTTCGGCCAACCAACCATAACTTCAAAGTTTGTTATTGTTGTATATACGTGTGTAAACGAAAAACTGAAAGCACCTTATCGACGAGGCGGGTTAATGGAAAGCTACAAGGTTAGTCTCTTGGCTCAGTAGTTGTGAATAATCACCTAAATATAATTTCCTTTTTAGTACACTCAGATATGGACCACAGCTGCAGGAGTATTTACCCTATGATTGTCGAGAAGTTATCGAACTGATGCAATGTGTACTTTATTTAAAATAAACTGCAGTGAAGAGGTCCTGGAAGTATTATTTACTTACGAAAAATTTAACACTAATGATGGAATATACAAAATACTCCAAATGAAATTACACAGAAAAGTAAGACTAGATATCGTTCACATAATTAATTTAATGTTTCTTTTAACTATCCCAGCGCATTCGCCATAGATACAAAAAATAAGTATTCAATTCAATTTTCTATTTGAAATTATGTGTAATTCACATTGCATCAATGGAAATTTAATGGTCACAGAAGAACAAGCACCGACCTCGCAGCGCCACCAACTTGAGGGGCGCCGAGTAGTCGCCTCACTGAAACCGCGCCAGACTTACAAACGCCTACGCGCAATACTCCATTTATCTCCAATTATAAAATATTTATTCAACTCAAAACAAGCACAGACCTCGGAGTGGCACCAACTTGAGGGGCGCCGAGTAGTCGCCTCGCTGAAACCGCGGCAGACTTGCAAACCCCTACGCGCAATACTCCATTTATTAAATATACAGGGTGTAAATAAATAGTCCTTGCCAAGTTATTCGGGTCTACAAGGTGACCCAAAAGTAATTTTTTTATTTATATCTCAAAATAATCAAGTTGCAGAACTGAAATGGAGAATAAGCTGAAGGTGTTAGTTTTTACGTATCTCACAGAGGCTTTTACTCGCAACTTTTTTGAGGTTATGTTTTTGGTCTTGGAGATTCGTCATTTTAGTGCACCTTTTCATTTTGCAACTAAATTGTACTCTTGTTTCATAACAATAAAATCAATCCTTTGCGTTGAAATTGGCAAAATGTGCCCCAAAACACCTGTTAACTTCAACATTAAAAACATAAAATTTTTATCTACCGCTTTCAAACGTTACAGATAGACTGTACCATTTAAACTGAGAAAAAAATTCCTATGAACAATGTACCAAAACTTGTTAGCCTTCAAAATGAATTTGAACACCCTATTTCAAGAAAACCAATGGTGTTTTGCCCAATCTGTAACGTTTGAAGGCGGTAGATAAAAATTTTATGTTTCGAATGATGAAGTTAACGGGTGTTTTGGAGCACGTTTTGCCAATTTCAACGCAAACGGTTGATTCTATCGTTATGAAAAAGAGTACATTTTAGTTGCAAAATGAAAAGTTGCACTAAAATGACGAACCTTCAAGACCAAAAACATAACCTCAAAAAAGTTAGGAGTAAAAGCACGATCACAGAACAGCACAAGCGGCGCCCTCTATGAGATACATAAAAACTGACACCTTCAGCTTATTCTCCATCGCCAAAAACATAACAGTGCAAAGTTACAGCTGTGCAACTTGATTATTTAGAGATATAAATAAAAAAAATTCATTTGGGTCACCCTGTAACCCGAATAACTTTGCAGGGAAACGCCAAATCGAAAAATTTTATACGAGAACCCCCCCTTATTTTTAAAAAGGCAATCACCTCCTTTCGCACTTATTCATTTACATATATCCCCAATTATAAAAAATTTATTCAACTCAAAATAAGTCTGAAATAAAAACATAGTTTAAAAAACTAAAAAAAAAACACGTTTACGCTTAGCAAACCGAACTATAAAGTAAAAAATAATAATAGCAAACCGAATTTTATTGTAAAAAAGAAGCGTGCGGGGTGCTTTTTTTATTATATATATTTTTTTTATGATAACTCTACTTTTATCAATAGCTACTAATGAAATATTTATAACAATTGATATCATGCACCCCACGCTTCTTTTTTTTAAATAAAATTCGGTTTGCTATTATTATTTTTTACTTTTTAGTTCAGTTTGCTAAGCGTAAGCGTGTTTTTTAAGTTTTTTAAACTATATTTTTATTTCAGACTTGTTTGATATAGGTACCGCTAATCTCCAATTAAAAGTGCGCGATTTTTAAATGTCGATCAACAAAACATCCCATGACATTACAAAAAAATCTAACTTATTTTTATTAGTGAAGATAGAAATTAAGACAATAACTTGCGTTGTGTTGAGAATGTAAAAAGGGATTGAACCAAATTTTTTTCATGGCCACCAAGGATTTTTTGGAAGTGAATCACTTTTTTATTATTAGAGCAGGTAGAGACATGGGATTTTTTTTGTTTGACCCCACATATCAAAAGGAAGAAAACGGCCGTAAAAAGAATAGTTTTTGAAAAATATTTTTTATTTCATCGATGGTAAGCGCAAAAATTCTGAAGTTAGTGTATTATTATAGACAGAAAGCAATCCGAACGGTCAATATTTCAATTATTTTTCGAAAGAGGCGTAACTTTTTTTTATTATTAAAGATAAAAATTTGGAACAACTTGCAATGTCTTTGGAATGTATAAGGGAATTTAACAATTTTTTATTTTCAGAATTGTTTGGAGGTTAACAAGTTTATTATTATTAGCGATATACAAACGACTTGGGTTTTCCATGGCACTCATCTTAGTTCTATCGAAACTGATACAACATTTGAATTAAGATAAGCCCCGTTAAAGTAAAATAAATGATAAAAAATTCCCTCCAAGTAGAAATTCAAAATTTAATATCAAAATTCATTAAAAAAAAACCTCTATACAGTAAAATAGAAAAATCTCGAAATTAGCCACAAGTTGCCGCAAACAGCAGAATGCTTTGTGTTAACAGCTCTGGAATTTTGGAATAATTTAATCTGTAAATCGTCATCTCAATATTTTAATTTCTTCGCCAATTTTGTAATTTATACCTACCATTAAATTGAAAACAAAAAATTCTGCGATTTATACCAATAAACTGTACGATTTATTGGGGGATTTGTTGGGGGCAAATTGTTATTTGTGAAACATCTTTAATAAATGGAGTATTGCGCGTAGGCGTTTGTAAGTCTGCCGCGGTTTCAGCGAGGCGACAACTCAGCACCCCTCAAGATGGTGGCGCGATGTGTATCCAAGCTTGTTTTGAATTCAGGGCAATTTTGCAAACATTTTGTCAAATGTGATACTAAAATCGAATATTCTTGAATAAATCTATAATTACCGAACCAAATGTAGGTACCTATTATTAGTACCGTTGGAAAAAAAATTTAAAAAGCTTTTCAACCATGTATCACAAGTAGTTGGGAGTTGCCATTTAAGATATTAAAGTTGGGGTGGGCGGGGCCTATGGGGTTGGAGGAGGGGCGCACTTGATACGCTATTTTGGTTCCCCCTCCATACTACGTTTTTTTATCTTTTTTTATTTTTGGAGATATAGCCCACTGAAACTTTTCAAAAGATCACCCGATACCTATGATACCTAAGAAAATATAGCGAAACATATTTTGGAAACGGCTACTTTTTATTTTAAATGTATTGTACACATCATTCTGAATAGGTTCCAACATTAGTCCATCTGTTATTACCAAACATTAATTTGACCGAAAACAGTTAGTCAAAAAGAAATTTGATAGAAAAACATTTTAAAGATCCCGATCCAAATTTAAAAAAAAAGAGTTAGTTCTTAATATACAGAGTGTTCCTAAATTATAGTTCCAAGTGAATATGGCGGGCAGAAAAATTCATTTTGAACGTAAATGCTTAATAAGAAAGTTACAGGGGGATAAAGGTACAGTTTGAAAATAGCATACTTACTTCATTTCGAGTCTGGAAGCAAAGATATATACAACATCTTTGCTGAAAGTAAGGATTTTTCCGTGCGTGTGTAATAAATTCTCCTGTGAGGCGAAGCCGAACGCGGGAACTCATGCAAACACTATTCCTGGACGTGTAGTGAACGATATTTTTATTATACCTTTTTTGAAAACGAAAACATAAAAACGAAAGAAACTTGGAACATTTTTAATTTCGAAAGCAGACAACGCTGATAGTGTCAGTGTTTGGTATTTATGATGCGTTTCCATGGTTAGGTACTCTCAAATTATTTCGAAGGTGATATTAAATATCAGATAGCGTATCGACTTTCTGAAATTTAGTTTACTTTGTTGTATATTTCTATTTTAACTTCATATAAATATTCGGTATTTCTACATGCGTGGATAGAATCGGGGATCAGGAAAACTTTTTCTGTGCGTTATTTTCGTGCGCTAGCCTTGCAGGTTCATTAAGAGAGTAGGTACTCTTGTTCCATAACGCTCTTAACTCCAAAATTTAAACAATAAACTTTTTACCTTCTGCATTTTAATATTGCAGAGGAATTGCACGTTCAAGATTAAGAAAAAAATGCCAAATGAGCGCTGGTTTTCTTGAAATAGGATGTCAAAATTTTGTCGACTTCAATCCATTCCATTTTGAAAGCGACAAATTTTTGGTACATTGTTCATGGGGAATTTTTTGTCACTTTGAATGGTACAATTATTTTGTTAAATTTAAAAACGGCAGTTTAAAATTTATTTTTCGAAATTGGTGTTCTCGGGCACATTTTGCCGATTTCAACGCAAACGGTTGATATTATATCGTAATGGAATAAGAGCACCTTTTTGTTGCAAAATGAAAAGGTTGACTAAAGCGATGAACCTGTAAGACCAAAAAGATAAGATTAAAAAAGTTATTAGTATCAAATCCATTCTGGTACGCCTCCCCTTCGCTTGTGTGCAATGAGATTAAGTTGTTTTTACATGAAACTATTGCACTTCAACCACTAAAAGACTGTACCAAGTTTTTTATTTAAATTACATAACTTCTGTAGATGTTATTGCGAAATGTATGTTTTTCAAAACTGTACCTTTGTCACCTTGTAACATTTTTATTATGCACTTTCGGACCCATGTTTATAGGAAACTTTTTGTTTAAAGTAACATTTTCTATCTGTCACACTACGTTGGCACCGTAATTTAGAAACACCCTGTACTAGAGAAAGAGATCTGAGCAAAGTTTGTTTTTTGTTTTTAAATGGAATACCTATTATTTATATATTTTTTGGATATTTGAAATTATACTCATTTCAAGGGTGTTTATATTATGTTGTTTGATCCAATGGCGCTATACGCTTCGTGATTTAGATTTAAAGTTATAGTCAAACCCTGGAAGGATGGGCGATGTTTAATTGTTTTCTGTTGGCATACGTGCAGACGTTCTACGTGCATAGTTAACACTATTATCACACAGGAGATGTAGTGGCAGTAAGCTATTACCGTTACTCCAAATGCGAAGAATACAGGCGAAAGTGTAGAGCCAGAGTGATACGCCAAAATGGCTAATTTGTAAAGAAGCTAGAAGTTGTATAAGCGTGAATGGAAATATAAAAAGGGCTGCTAATGTAATCACCGACACCCCAAAAACTCTTAATTCTGAGGCATTAAGCGAGTTGAATGAACAAACCAGTGTCCCCTTGCCGTCAATCTCTAGCATTAAAAGAACTGTGAGAAACATGCGGCAAAAAGAAAATATACACATTATGTACAAACAATACAGGTACTTATTTCACCATCGGAGTTTATAATAAGTCATAAAGGTTTCTGTTTCTGTTGCTATTACAGCAACAGAAACAGAAACCTACTTTGTGGAATTTTCTGATAGACACAACCATGTATCACAAGTAGTTGGGAGTTGCCATTTAAGATATTAAAGTTGGGGTGGGCGGGGCCTATGGGGTTGGAGGAGGGGCGCACTTGATACGCTATTTTGGTTCCCCCTCCATACTACGTTTTTTTATCTTTTTTTATTTTTGGAGATATAGCCCACTGAAACTTTTCAAAAGATCACCCGATACCTATGATACCTAAAAAAATATAGCGAAACATATTTTGGAAACGGCTACTTTTTATTTTAAATGTATTGTACACATCATTCTGAATAGGTTCCAACATTAGTCCATCTGTTATTACGAAACATTAATTTGACCGAAAACAGTTAGTCAAAAAGAAATTTGATAGAAAAACATTTTAAAGATCCCGATCCAAATTGTACCTGTAAAATGTAATATAATGATGATTATTGAGCGATTGTGAACTCTCAGTGAGGAATGCTTTGCGCAAAGTGTTTCCGTCAATCCCCCACAAAGGTTGCTATTACAGCAACAGAAACAGAAACCTACTTTGTGGAATTTTCTGATAGACACAAGAAATATGAAGAAATTTTATAAAAAAATCTCAAGGTAGTTTCAAAGGGGGTCCATAAACAAGTTCAGCAGAGGGACATTGAAGGTTTTCCTTTACTGAGGTTCTGAGACCTAATAATATTAGGTCATATTTCCTCTGGCAGTAAGAGCGGCTTTTAATGTTCTATGAAAACTTTCTAACATGCCATTGCTATGCGGATGATAAGTAGATGTGTGTATTTTATGAATACCGAGAAATTTACTAAATTATGAGAATAAATCTGATTCAAATTGCGAACCTTGATCATGCGTTATTGTATGAGGTAAACCAAAACGTGAAAAATAGTGAGTTAACACGGTTTTACCTACTGTCTGATGTGCAGTAATATTGTATCTTTCGATAACGGTATAAGTATGTATGTAAAATTGCCAGAAGGAGTAAGTGGGTCTACTAAATCTAGATGAATATGTTCAAAATAACCTTTAGGAATTTCAATTGTCAATGTCTGCATTTTGGGCCAAAAATAACATTTACCAATCCCCCCGCACAAGCATGTGGTTGCTTCTGGCGTACTCCTAGTTTGGAGTATTGTGAGGGTGAGAATTATTATTATTATTATTTGTTTTGTCGCTTTAACTTCTGGGTTTGAAATATTATGTAAATTATTAAATACAGTAAAACATAAATCTTTACGTTATTTAGACGATGAAACTTCACACCAAAGTTTGATTTTTGCAAATGTAACTTCTTGTTGTTGTAAAAATGAATTAGAATTGAGTTTTTGATTTTTGAGAAAAAAATTTAATTCTTCATCAGAATATTAAGATTCTTTAATAGTATCGATATCAATTTTAATTAAATCAAAAGAAGAAATCTCACAGTCAACGCGTGATAGGGTGTCAGGTCAGCTACTATGTTAGATTTCCTTTAATATATTGAATATTTGATGTAAATTGATTAATATATTCTAGGTAACGAAATTGTCTAGGACTTTTTCTGCTTTTGACATAAGAACTGTAGTCAAAAGTTTATGATCAGTAAAAACTGTAGATTCATATCCTTCTAAAAAATGTCGAAAGTGTATAATGCTGAATAAATAGCTAATAATTCAAGATCAAACGTAGAATATTTTGTTTGAGAAGGGCTAAGTTTTTTTGAAAAATAAGCAATAGGTTGAGAACTATTATTGAGAGTTTGTTCCAGAACTGCACCGATAGAAATGTTAGATGCGTCTGTTGTAAATATTTTGCGTTTTCGAAACTACTTTTACATTCTTTTGTCCAATCAAAATTTTGTTTATTGTTACTATTTTGTAATTTACTTGAAACTTTATTCAATGGAGTAAGGCTTCTGTACGTTCTTCTGAAGGTAATATACTTTTAGAGGAAATAGAGTATCCCAAAAAATTTAATTTAGTCACACCAAATTCACATTTTATTAATTTGAGTTTAATATCAAAAGAGTTTAAGCGTTCGAACAAAGTATTCAAATGAATTAAATGTTGTTCTTCATTTTTACTCGCAACCAAAATGTCATCTAAATAAACAAAAATTAAAGGTCTGAGCTGCGAGCTGCGTTGCGCAAACCAAATGACATTCTTGTGAATTCAAAAATACCGAAAGGTGTAGTAATAGCTGTTTTAAAAATATCTTTTTCTGCCACCGGTACTTGATATGCTCTAACAAGATCTATTTTTGAAAAAAAAAACGTTACAATCATCACTTCGGGTCACCAATTATGGCACGTGCCAATTTGAAGAATGTTTTAACTTGAAATTTAGCTTCTATTCTTCTTAATATCTGACTCCAAAATAATAAAATAATGATGATATTTTATGTATTCTTGTCTATCTTCTTTATTTTTTCTACTAGCAACACGTTTCAAGGAATATATTATTTTTGTAACAATGATAATATTATACAATCATATAATACCTGTTGAATTAAACAAACGCGACACCTACACAGGGCGATTTTTGTGTCACGTATTTTATAATATCCATAAAGCTTTGACTCATTCCTGTGGTTCTTTATTCATTGGAATAGTAGCACAGAAAAATCTACGCATAGACTGTCATAATCATTTCTGAAATTTCCGTGAGGCACATACAATATTTTGCCTACAATTTTATACAAAAACTAACAACTAAATTGAAATATCTATACCACAACATAGTACCGAGTCCTAAGAATATAGTAAGGAATTACAATTTATCTGTTGTAATTTGTTTACGTTCTATTAAAGCTTGAAAATTGGCGTGGCAGTAATTTCTCGGACCGTTTCAACAATGCCTCTGACTATATCCCTCTTTTAATCTGTGTAGTAGGTTGAGTTACTACAAAAGGCCAAAATTCCACAACGTGGAACGGGTCATTTCAAATTAATAGTAGATAATTATTTGTGAATCATCCGGAAAATATAGTTTAGGTACCCACCTATTGTGTGAAGGAAATTGACATGTTTCTACAAAATCTATGGAATTTTGTTGAAACGCCGTTTTCACAAACTATAGCTTGCGTTAGTATCATAGTTGGCGGCGGCGGCGTGCGCAGAAGATGACAAATAATGACGATCGGCCCGGCCGACACCCGTCCGCGTCGCGTAATTGGCCTGTCACTTAATGATTTCTGATTTATCGCCCGGGGGGGTGAAGCCGCGTTAATCACTGACACACCTGAGAGTCGATCGCAGGTGGCGCGAGAAGAGCAGCCTCCTGCCGGATGGGTTATTAGTCGGCGACTTTAAATATTATGCTGAGTAGGTTGGAATAGTGGGAAGGGATGGTGACGTCATTTTGCGCTAGATAATATGAAAATTTAAAATTTATAATTATTATACAGTGTGTCCACGGATGAGTTCACATAAGGTGTAAATAACAAAACAAATCTAGTTGAAATTTGAGCTTCTGGGGATCAGCCTTGCTTGGTTTGAAACTAATTTGTGACATAATTTTACTTTTAAAAAATCACGTATGGCGTGGAAATTATGAAGAAACTAATTTTCCACATGAGTAAAGTGCGCTTTTTCTAGGTTTTACGGCAAAATGTTATTAACGAAACTGTTCAGAACGAAAAACTGAGTAGGTAGTTATGCGAAATTTCGAAAGTCTAGGCCTAGAGGTACTTTGATTTCTTGGCATTTTCCCACTTTTTTTTAGAAAATGCATTGTGAGTACCTTAATAATGTTATTAAGAAAACTTGTTCACAATGAAAAACTGCATATAGGTGTGAAAATTTTCAATAGCCTAGATCGACTTTGATTTCTTCTGCTAAAAAATTAAAACACACAAGGCCACACCACAACAAGTTACACAACTAAGGCACACAAAATGGGCATAAGATAGTCTCGGGTGGGCGTTAAAGTTGGATGAAAATCTGAATGAGAAGAACCACCTGAGGCTACTCTAGAACCTGACGGTTTCTTGCTACACGAAAATCTAAGACATCAAAAAGGGCAAAATGGACGTTTGACGTCTCTTTTATAGATTTTTACACGGAATATTTCGGTTAGGTCTTTGATCTACTGACGTCATTACTGAAGGAACACTGAACTTTCCGATTGCACGAAGTAGTAGCACTGGGTCAAAAAACAAACCCGTCGAGTGTACACTGAACAGATTCCTTAAATTCAAGTACTGAGCTCAAGAGAGAACCAAGTTGAAATTTTATTCTATCAAACGTGAATACTGTGCCGGTACCTTGGATCATAGACCCGCTGATGGCACCCGCTTCATGTTAGTGTAAAAAGAGTTCACGATTGATAGTACTTATTCCAGTCACCGCTAGATGGAACTAATAGCACCAAATTTGCAATTATTCTGATATTATCGTATCATTGAGTAATTGTTCCCTTACTCACTGATCGTATTCTATCAACAAATAAACATTGTCAAGACATTCGGAGGACGGTAATAATTAATTTAAACGTGGTAACGGAGATTTACTACAAAAAATCCCTTACAATATCTTAGGATGCCCCAACTTCGCCCTTACTTAGTACTAAAAAGTGACAAGTTTTTTCAAAAGTGTGGTTTTTGAGATTTTTGACAAAAACGTTTTTTTTATTAACTGTAACATCTCGAAAACGAAGTTACATATTTTGCGTTTTTTTTATTAGACTGATAACGTGTATAAAAAATCTGCACGTAAGCTTGAATATCAATTCCGTTTGAGCTAAATTGACGATTGCAGCACCCCAGAAAGTGTATTTTTCTCCTACAAATTGAATTTGACTAAGAAAATGCAGTTGGATTTGAAACAAAAAGTTATTTCCATATAAGATGGCGATTTTGTTGCAGTTTTTCTATAAACTAGTTGCACGGTTGAATATCACTTACGGTTTAAAGGAACTAACGTTTTTGTGTCTCAGCTAGGTCTACAAAAAAAATTTTAAGAAAAAAAGAACGTGAACAAAATCGATAAAAAGTTGTTTCTAGCTGCAAATGGCATGAAGCAGAAATAATATTATAATTGCAGTTTGCTACTTCACCCCGGACAAAAATGTGGATGCTTCTGGGGATACTCCTAGTTTGTAGTATTGTCAAGCTGACAATTATTGTTGTTAAGTGTGGAGAATCTCCATGAATACCTAAATCCGTCTGTATTATTGTTAAGTAGGTAGGTACTTTACAATTATTATCATGGGATAAATATGAATATCTACAGTTTTCAAGGTCAAGAAATTAAATATATCTTGACTCGACGGTTTCTTGAAAGCAAAAGTCTTGACTTGCATTCAAGATTTCTTGAAATTGTTTGAAAAGAAGCGGCGCACGAAATTTAATGTGTTTAAATTCAAGGCTCTCAGATCCCAAAGTATCCAACTTGGATACGTTGAGGCAGTAGGAATTATTATTATTATTATTTGTTATATTTTGTAAGTTAATTTTTATTTTTTTGTTTTGGGTTATAAGATGAATATGTTTTGTTCACTGTATTTGTAATTTCATTTTTATTTTTTGTTTTGTGTTATAAAAAGAATATTGTTTTGTTTATCATAATCATAGATTTGTATTTAATACAAATTTTATATGCTATATGCCGCGGTGGCGTCGCTCGTACCGGCGCTGACTTTTTAGACTGCATGTTTTTCTGCCTTCGATCGAGCATATGTCTTTAAAGAAAAACACCGCTATGGCCAAGAGCGCTGGACAAATGTGGGTTCACGGAATTGCTCCTAAATAGCTTTATCCGTGTGATTTACTAATTGTCCTACACTCACTGGGATTACTACGGTTTTCTAGGGTTTTCCGTAGTACTTGAGCGAATGCTATCCTAGTTCTATCGGGAAAAAGTCGGCCATAGTCGCAAATGGCAACGAAGACAAAATAATAGTAATTGCCCCCCTCCCCCGCACAAGCATATGGTTGCTTCTGGGGTACTCCTAGTTTGGAGTATTGTGAGGGTGAGAATTATTATATATATATATATATATATATATATACATCTTTCTATCAGACCTGAAGCATCATATAATCCGCACCATCCTGAAGCACCTACTTATAGCATACATAGAGGAATCCTGATGATGTATTTAGGAGTATATATGGTATGGCAGTACCGATTATGTCAGATATACAGCGATATTTTGAAAATTAATATGTAGTATATATTTTACATACGAAACACACTATCCTGAAGCATGCATATCTTTGGTACTACCTTGAAGCATGCAATGTTGCCAGAGTTAACGCTGATTTGTAACTGTTACCTCAGTGTTGCACCACATGGTTTATTATTTTCTTGCTTGGCAATTCAAAGAGGGCCATCAATGTAATGGGAGATAGGAGTAATTTTTTGTATTGATCTAATTTTATATTTAATTATAAACAGAAATGAATGAATTCTATCATAATTTCACAACTACTGCTTATTAACTGTCGACTACCTGTCCAGTCTTAACCACCCAGAACGTCGGGGTTTAAACGGACACACTACCTGTCTTTTAAGATGAATAAGCAGTATTAGTGCTTTTTTAGATGTTTGGATAGGTTTTACATGAACAAAAGTAATATAAGAGATAGCTTCTTTGGCTTTTGGTATTTTTATACTGAAAACTTGACCAAACATTTTTAAAAATTTATGCCTTTTTTAATTTTCCATGGTTCGGATGTGGGTTGAAATTCGGGAATAAAAAAACAAAACCATAGTCATTAATAGGTCATTCCACCGAGAGCAAAATAAGAGCACAACAATCCAGGTAAACTTTAGCGACGTATCTATAAGACTGGGAATTTCCAGGGGTCTCGGTTTATGACAGAAATGTATAATTATTTATTAAGCACGTACAAATTCACACTTCTCTTTTGTAGGGTCATAATAGTAACTTATGCAAAATACAAATCAACTAAGAAATTTGTCTGATAAGCAAGAAGATAAAACTAAGAACCGAATTTCCGAAAGTATGGTCCCATTACACCAAACACATACTCACTCAATCACTGAACTCAATCTTTCACATAATGTACTGCTTTAACATATTACAATAATATCAGGCTATTAGATTTCAAACAATTTTAATAAATTTCGCCGATTACTCAATAATCATTTTATGGAACCCTGTTCATGTCATGATTAGCTGCATAATAATTATTATAGCGTTTTCATAAAAAGCATTTTGGCCATTAATTTTAATTATCTATACCGGGTGTCCTATAATTAAAGGCACATACTTAGAGAAGTGATAGAAAATGAAAAAAAAAAAAAAAGAAAACATATGCCATAACCCTTCTCGTTTTCAAAATATATGGCTGGGCCTCAAAGAATTTTTTTTAACAAATTTTGGTTCTTGATTTTGTAGATACTATTTGAAATAACGAGTTCAAATTTGACACAATTAGATTTTAGATGGTGGGGAATACATAATAATATTTTGTCTACCGCCTAGACGGCAGCGGTGGCACCAGTTTGCCGTTTTTTGCCTTTCTGAACCAATCGCATTTTCGGGGCACTTTATTTTGAATAAAAAAGGTGCTCTAATACACCTGTTATTCACGTTTTTTTTCTCAAAAATGTGCAGCTCAATTCTACCCTTTAAGATAAGAACAAAAGCTCGTATGCTTAATTTTGTCGAAGAAAATAATCTCCTAGAAGAAGTCAATTTTTTTAGATTTAACATTGGCACCCGTTTCTAAAAAAGTAAAATTTTATCGGGAATGCTCACATAAAAGTTCTTAGAACTTTTCTTATTTTTTTTTCATGAGTTCCATCACTTTTCAAAATATGTGCCTTTGATTATGGGACACCCGGTACATTAAGTTTTATACAATTTTATTTTATACAAAAAACAATTTATGTGAAAATAATTTGTGAAATAATTCCAAAACTGCTGTTTTTATTGACTTTAAAATTTCCGAATACTAACGACTATTTGATGTGAAAATTCGAAATTTACTATTTTGATTAATTCACATACGTTTTCGATCGAAAAAAGCTACGAGTTAACGAGTACTTGAGCGAATGCTATCCTAGTTCTATCGGGAAAAAGTCGGCCATAGTCGCAAATGGCAACGAAGACAAAATAATAGTAATTGCCCCCCTCCCCCGCACAAGCATATGGTTGCTTCTGGGGTACTCCTAGTTTGGAGTATTGTGAGGGTGAGAATTATTATATATTATATATATATATATATATATATATATATATATATATATATATATATATATATATATATATATATATATATGACCTGAAGCATCATATAATCCGCACCATCCTGAAGCACCTACTTATAGCATACATAGAGGAATCCTGATGATGTATTTAGGAGTATATATGGTATGGCAGTACCGATTATGTCAGATATACAGCGATATTTTGAAAATTAATATGTAGTATATATTTTACATACGAAACACACTATCCTGAAGCATGCATATCTTTGGTACTACCTTGAAGCATGCAATGTTGCCAGAGTTAACGCTGATTTGTAACTGTTACCTCAGTGTTGCACCACATGGTTTATTATTTTCTTGCTTGGCAATTCAAAGAGGGCCATCAATGTAATGGGAGATAGGAGTAATTTTTTGTATTGATCTAATTTTATATTTAATTATAAACAGAAATGAATGAATTCTATCATAATTTCACAACTACTGCTTATTAACTGTCGACTACCTGTCCAGTCTTAACCACCCAGAACGTCGGGGTTTAAACGGACACACTACCTGTCTTTTAAGATGAATAAGCAGTATTAGTGCTTTTTTAGATGTTTGGATAGGTTTTACATGAACAAAAGTAATATAAGAGATAGCTTCTTTGGCTTTTGGTATTTTTATACTGAAAACTTGACCAAACATTTTTAAAAATTTATGCCTTTTTTAATTTTCCATGGTTCGGATGTGGGTTGAAATTCGGGAATAAAAAAACAAAACCATAGTCATTAATAGGTCATTCCACCGAGAGCAAAATAAGAGCACAACAATCCAGGTAAACTTTAGCGACGTATCTATAAGACTGGGAATTTCCAGGGGTCTCGGTTTATGACAGAAATGTATAATTATTTATTAAGCATGTACAAATTCACACTTCTCTTTTGTAGGGTCATAATAGTAACTTATGCAAAATACAAATCAACTAAGAAATTTGTCTGATAAGCAAGAAGATAAAACTAAGAACCGAATTTCCGAAAGTATGGTCCCATTACACCAAACACATACTCACTCAATCACTGAACTCAATCTTTCACATAATGTACTGCTTTAACATATTACAATAATATCAGGCTATTAGATTTCAAACAATTTTAATAAATTTCGCCGATTACTCAATAATCATTTTATGGAACCCTGTTCATGTCATGATTAGCTGCATAATAATTATTATAGCGTTTTCATAAAAAGCATTTTGGCCATTAATTTTAATTATCTATACCGGGTGTCCTATAATTAAAGGCACATACTTAGAGAAGTGATAGAAAATGAAAAAAAAAAAAAAAAGAAAACATATGCCATAACCCTTCTCGTTTTCAAAATACATGGCTGGGCCTCAAAGAATTTTTTTTAACAAATTTTGGTTCTTGATTTTGTAGATACTATTTGAAATAACGAGTTCAAATTTGACACAATTAGATTTTAGATGGTGGGGAATACATAATAATATTTTGTCTACCGCCTAGACGGCAGCGGTGGCACCAGTTTGCCGTTTTTTGCCTTTCTGAACCAATCGCATTTTCGGGGCACTTTATTTTGAATAAAAAAGGTGCTCTAATACACCTGTTATTCACGTTTTTTTTCTCAAAAATGTGCAGCTCAATTCTACCCTTTAAGATAAGAACAAAAGCTCGTATGCTTAATTTTGTCGAAGAAAATAATCTCCTAGAAGAAGTCAATTTTTTTAGATTTAACATTGGCACCCGTTTCTAAAAAAGTAAAATTTTATCGGGAATGCTCACATAAAAGTTCTTAGAACTTTTCTTATTTTTTTTTCATGAGTTCCATCACTTTTCAAAATATGTGCCTTTGATTATGGGACACCCGGTACATTAAGTTTTATACAATTTTATTTTATACAAAAAACAATTTATGTGAAAATAATTTGTGAAATAATTCCAAAACTGCTGTTTTTATTGACTTTAAAATTTCCGAATACTAACGACTATTTGATGTGAAAATTCGAAATTTACTATTTTGATTAATTCACATACGTTTTCGATCGAAAAAAGCTACGAGTTAACTAACGGATTTGTTTTTCGGCAAAAATTACATGCCTGACAGTGATTTCCAGCAGCAACGTCGAACGTGTGACTAGGTATAACCAGCGTCCAGAGAATAGTATTCTCTAGACTTTGGTATAACCAAAACATCGGGTTCGAGAGGCGATGAGTCATGGTCTGTTTCTTTAGAGCACGTGTTATTAGATCTTTCTGTAATCTAGGTGTCCATAGTGAGGATTCCCGCCTTTTTGAACGACCGTAAGGACAGTTGATTTTGTTTAGGTATTAATTATTATGCTGTTGTTTTCAAACGGTTTGCAAAATAGTTTCGTTTTAGTTTGAAAATTTCTATTTCTATTCCTTAGCTTCTTTTAGAAATAGGGAATTTCTATTATTAGGGTTATTTTATTTTGTTTATACTTCTTCGAAAATATTATGAGCCATTACGTACCTAATGTTCAATGTTTACTCGGCACCTACTAAGATGAAATGTGTCCCGAATATACATACAAGGTGTAACTGAACTGATGGTCAAAAATGAAACCACGTATTCTTGGAGTCAAAATAAGGACACTTCTTTATATATTTTTTTCTCCTACGGGCCATAGTTTTTTTTATACAGAGCGTAGAAATTTAGAGAAAAATACACATATTTCTTAGTATCTCTAGAAGTATACGAGATATTTTCTTCAAACTCGGCGTGTTACCTGAGCGGATGAGCTGTCAAACTTAAGGTTGACATGAAGCTTCTGAGGCCCCCAGTTGCGGAAATACAGGATATTACTAAAATTAATTAGTTCAGAAAAATATGAATACCCTGAATAATCGCATTTTTTTAATTTGTTTTGAGTGGTGAATCCAATGGTTAACAAAAAGTATTTCTTAGTATTTTTTCATATTCGCAGCCGTTTGTTAATTATTTTCAAAGAACGGCAATGCTGCAATAAGCAGAATAAATCTAGCAAACTGTGGATGTCATCTAAACTTTATTTAACAAAATAGGTACGAAAGCAAAAATGATAATAAAAGAAACGCAATGCTATTAGAAAATTATTAAATGTTCGAAATGACCGCTGCCTCTTTCAATACACTCAATTATGCGTTTCCGCATGTTTATTATTGCCATTGGCAAATCCATAGCAAAAGTGCATGCCATTCAGTTCTTCGAATGAAAATATGATTTTTCACAATATTGATACTAAAGTGCAAAGTTGACAGCCAAATGATTCAAATACTGCCAAGTTTAATTGACATCCACAGATTGCTAGATTTATTCTTAAAATGACTTTTTTATTGCAGCATTGCCGTCCTTTGAAAATAATTAAGAAACGGCTGAGAATATGAAAAAATACTAAGAGATACTTTTTGTTAACCATTGGATTTACCACTCAAAACAAATTAAAAAAAATGGGATTATACAGGGTATTCATATTTTTCTGAAGTAATTAATTTTAATAATACCCTGTATCTCCGCAACTGGGGGCCTCAGGCGCTCCATATTAACCTTAAGTTTGACAGCTCATCCGCTCATGTGACACGCCAAGTTTGAAGAAAATATCTAGTATACTTCTAGAGATACTAAGAAATATGTGTATTTTTCTCTAAACTTCTACGCTCTGTATAAAAAAAAAACTATGGCCCATAGGAGAAAAAAATATATGAAGAAGTGCCTTTATTTTGACTCCAAGAATACGTGGTTTCATTTTTGAGCATAAGTTCAGTTACACCCTGTACAATGTACATATTATACAGTGTGAGTCTCTAACTTTGAATAAATTCAGTAAACCGAAGACAGTTTTTTTTTTCGGAAACAGCTTTCTAAAATGATGGGTCTGTGCCACTGTGTGGTGAAACATATAGGTTTTTTACAAAAAATACGTGATACCAACTCACTTAATCTAAATGATCTGCTCTGTACATTTTTAGATTTTTGGAAAGCTTAGAAAATCTTAGCATAGATTTATAAAATACATCATACCGCTACCGTGTCTAGTTTCCGTATTATTAGCCATGTTCCGTCAGTTCGATAATAAAACCCTCTTATTCTTATACCTAAACGCACCAGCAATTTAAATTGACCCAACACAACAACAGAGTTGCCAAAATTACGCGTGCTTCAGCTTAGTGCGGAATACCTTCAAATATATACAGGCATTCATAAAATAGTACAAACAGCGCCACACGACCTAAGGGCCAATCCTTGTACTAAAACGACCGACCTGAAGCACTATACAGCATACAATAGCTTGAACGCTATCTAGCATCATGGCACGAAAGTGGGTTGTACCTAATATTGATTTATTCCCCTTCCTAAAACCCAAAGATGAAAAAAAAAACTTTCGACCCGACAGCAAATAACATGGCAAGACCAACCTGATATACGCTTCAGGTTGGTAGTGCCGCTTCAGGATTGTGCATACAAATACCTACTTCTGCTTCAGGTTTGTACGATTTCCATATATATATACCCTGTAAGGGTGTCATTTTGTGTCATTTTGATCTGGAACACCCCTGTAAAATTTGAACTGGCTTACGGATTTTAACGATTTTTTTTTGTATACAGGTCCCTCCTAGACGTACTTATCAAACATCAAACACTTTTCAATAACCATACGATTATTCCAGGGCCGGATTCCAAATTTGCGAGTTAAGGTATCAGCGATTTTTTTATTTGAAATCTGATAACGTGGCGTTAATCAGCGCCCCTGAAAACCCCCAGATTCCAAATTTCAAGAAATTATTCCCACAAATTATACTTTTTACACTGCATCATAATTGCAAAAAATCAAAATTTCAATTTGAGTTCAGCTATTAAGGTGGCTATGGAAACAAGTGAAAATGGTAAAAAGAGGTCCACAGGGGACAATAGTAATACACCTGATCGCAAACTGCACTCTGTTTCTCTTTTCAGTATTGCTGTACAGTACAAATTTTATGCCATTTGAGACGCAAGAGAGCTCGCTGTCGTCGCAGGCAGTCGTGCAAGTGCAAAGACTTTGAGAAACGTTAATTTTTACTTTTTTTTTTGTTACAAATAATAAAGTATAAGATTATACACTACAAAGTACGTATTTGAATAATGTAATTAAAAGCAGCAATATTTTAAAACTCAGAAATGTATTGACGAATCGATTAGAAATGACATTTTATACCCGCTAAATTATTTGTAACACCTAAATTATTTTAGCAACATCAACCCCTGAATAACATTTGTTGTAAAAATGCATAAACTGACATTTCTGCAAGCCATTGTTTTTCCACGGCTGCCTGCGACGGCAGCGAGCTCTCTTGCGTCTCAAATGGCATAAAATTTGTACTGTACAGCAATAATAAAAAGAGAAACCGAGTACAGTTTCCGATCAGGTTTATTACTATTGTCCCCTGTGGACCTCTTTTTATCATTTTCACTTGTTTCCATAGCCACCTTAATAGCTGAACTCAAATTGAAATTTTGATTTTTTGCAATTGTGATGCAGTGTAAAAAGTATAATTCGTGGGAATAATAATTTCTTGAAATTTGGAATCTGGGGGGTTTTCAGGGGCGCTGATTAACGTCACGTTATCAGATTTCCGATAAAAAAATCGCTGATACCTTAACTCGAAATTTTGGGTCAAACAAATTTTTTAATCCGGCCCTGGAATAATCGTATGGTCATTGAAAAGTGTTTGATAAGTGCGTCTAGGAGGGCCCTGTATACAAAAAAAATCGTTAAAATCCGTAAGGCAGTTCAAATTTTACAGGGGTATTCCAGATCAAAATGAGACACCCTGTATATGTATACAGGGTGATTCATTGGGAATGGGAAATCCCGAAACTGGGGGTAGGGGAGACCAAAATATGGCGATTGAGCCCAACATTGCTTAAACAAATGTTGTTTGTTTGAGAGATACAGTGCGTTCAAGTTCTTATTTTTAAATAGAATTATGGCTATATCTACCAAAATAATCAAGCTGCTGACCTGAAATTTGGCACTGCTATGTTTTTGGGGATGGAGAATAAGCTGAAAATGTCAATTTCTACGTATCTCACAGAGGGCGCCACTTGCGCGGATTTTGGATCGTGCTTTTATTCGTAACTTTTTTGAGGTTATCTTTTTGGTCCTGCAGGTTTGTCATTTTAGCGCACCTTTTCATTCTGCAACAAAAAGGTACACTTGTTCCATAACGCCCAAATCAACCGTTTGCGTTGAAATTGCCAAAACATGCCCCGAAACACCTGTGGACTTCAAGATTCGAAAAATAAAATTTTCACCTACTACTTTCCAATGTTACACATCAACTGTACATTGAAAATGAAGAAAAAAATGCCAAATGAACATTGGTGGAAACACATTTGTTTTCTTGAAATAGGGTGTCCAAAGTTTGTCGAGTTTCAATCTGTTCCATTTTGAAAGTGAACATTTTTTGGGACATTGTTCATATAGGTTTTTTTCTCGCTTTAAATGGTACAGTCGTTGTGCAATATTTGAAAGTAGTAGGTGAAAATTTTATTTTTCGAATCTTGAATTCAACAGGTGTTTCGGGGCACGTTTTGGCAATTTCAACGCAAAGGATTGATTTGGGCGTTATGGAACAAGAGTACCTTTTTGTTGCAGAATGAAAAGGTGCGCTAAAATGACAAACCTGCAGGACCAAAAAGATAACCTCAAAAAAGTTACGAGTAAAAGCACGATCCAAAAACCGCGCAAGTGGCGCCCTCTGTGAGATACGTAGAAATTGACATTTTCAGCTTATTCTCCATCCCCAAAAACATAGCAGTGCCAAATGTCAGGTCAGCAGCTTGATTATTTTGGTAGATATGGCCATAATTTGGTCTCCCCTACCCCCAGTTTCGGGATTTCCCATTCCCAATGAATCACCCTGTATATGCTTTATATACGTGTTTTTTATTCATATTTAAATCTAAAGTATGCACCTAAGTAAATTATCATAGGAATTTACCTGTAGCAATTATTATTTTATAGTAACTAATGAATACCTAAAGACCGGATTTTAATCATTATGCTTATTGCTGAATTTTATAAGCAACATGAATTATGCAATAGTATAAGTATATTGCGACAGTTTTTTTATGTGCCTTTTTCCAATTTTTTGCATTTTTTTCTCCAGTCTCTTGTGATGTTTGACGAAATTTACCTAATAAAAAAATTCTTTGCTCGGTTATTTTAAGAGATAACACAAACCTGTACATCGTTGGAATCAGGAGAATTAAATTAATTAAAATCTAGAAACTGAAAGACATTACATACACAACATGTGCATAAGATGTCTTAAACTGACGCAAGTGATGCTCACTTTCAGTTAAATTGGCAGTCGGAAATTTGAACCGTCAATTTATTGTAGTGATTTCCATAAAATCGAAATATTCCTGATTTTACATTTAGCGCCAGAGTTAATAGCTGGGAATAATAACAAAATGCGATTCCTCGCTTTCCTCCAAGAAAAAGAAATCAGGCAAGAAAAAATTGCAATAAGCATTACGACACTAATATGTGTTTTTTTTTGTTAAAAATATGAACATTTTAAAATTTTCCGGAGAACTTCTGGAAAATTTTACTTACTTTGTCGCAAAAAAAATCCAAAGGAAAAATGTGACTTTTGACTTTTTTTGTGTAATTCAATCCCAATCTCAGATATATTTTTGGGAGACGAGTAGGGTATATAGGAGCAGTTAGATAGCTTGCACACGACGCGGAAGCGGCGCGTATTCCGCGCGCGGTTTTCCGCCGCGATATCGCGTAGCCTATAAAACTGTGGGTTCAATTTTTTTTGCCGTTCGATGAGGGGATCTTCCGTGATTATCTCACCCAATCAAATCAAATATATTTTTCCTTAGGTGGCCGTGTTTTTATATTTAAGCGTAAGTTTTAATTCTAAACAACTTTTCTTAATAGAACTTTCCGAAATAAAAAATGTACTTTACTCCCGTACAATTTTTATATTTTTGGACATGTATGCTGTTTGATATGCAACCATTCTAAGTGCACCTAATATGACCGAACATGGACCAACTTTCGGCAATAATTGTATTTTGGTTGGGCATTAAATGTTCACAGTGTATTCATTGAATATTAAGTTTTAAATTTTGGAGTTTTGAAAGAAAATGGTAAATTACGAAATTGTAGGAAATTTTTCAGAAAAACAATAATTTAACATCGTCTTTCGGTAATACAGACTAAACTTATGTGTAATTAAATGGAACATCCTATATATTTTTCATTTTTTAATTCTAGGTACTCCTAATTCTGATATGATATAGCATAAATGTATTTATTTCATTAGTTTTCGAAATATTGACATTTGAAATTTTGAAAATTTTAATTTTGATTTAAATTTAAAACTAATCAATAGAAACTATATTCATTAACAAAAAATGACCGCTTTGATCGAAAGAACATTGTTTCAATATTTCGTGAATTTGCTAAAAATGGCAAGATTATTTTACAAAAACTTACACATTAGGACTAGGACTTTAATCTAAGATAGTAAGATTTCCAATCAAAATGATCGTTTTTATGGGTAGGTGCGTATATAACATTACTGGAACAAAAATTATTATTAGACTTTTTTACAATGAAAAACCGGGTAAATTAAAAACTCTTGAAAACATGAAAAAAAAAAGAATGAAAAAATATTTTATAGTTTTTTATTTTCTTCATGTTCTTTCCTATTTGTTAATATGCACAACACAGTTCACATAACTGATGTCTGAAGTTAGTGACCGATGATATCTCATTATTGTTTACAACTAGAAGACACCTTTCATGGATATATCGATTGCAAACTCTACATTGCACCGCTTTTGCGTTTTTTGCTTCTCTGCTGCAATATATACATATAGGAAGTACTGTGTCAGATTCTTGCAGAAGCTTTTTTTAATAAGCTCTCGATAGTCATTTATTTCTTTAAATTCGGTTAGTGCCTTGTTTTCTAAAACGCATTCAAAATAATATATTATTATATAACCCGCAATTAAAGCTATCTTCTTGTCGTAGATGAGGCGTTGCTCTAACATTCCAATCATTCTCTGCATATTTAGTTTTGTGGAAATCGTCATATATTTTCAAAAAAATTAAAACTACTTGTAGGTATTTCGCTCCCTGATGCGTACGGATCGAAATAAAAAAGTTAGTTTTTATCAAAATCCACTAAAATCAAATTATAATGATTTCTATTATACATAGTTGTTCCACCCACTAGAAAAGGCATCGCAACTTTTTTCCCTGACAAATATAAGCTCTCAACAAAAGGTTTTTTATCACTTAAGTCATCGTTGAATATAATAGACGATCTCTCAACAGTTACGATGTCATACTCGTCATAGTTACGATTCAATACTTCAAAAATAATATCCACCACAAAAGAACTTACCCATTGTTTATTATTTAGAGTTAAGAAGTCTTCTATTGGAAGCTCTTTAATTGGGCAATTTATATTAATTTTTGAATATGCCTACATAATATGTTCTATTATGAGGAAGAGCTTTATAATATCCAAGGTTTTTTACCAAACCGTTATCGTAAAATTGGAGCTTCTCAGTAGTAGTCCATTTCAATTCATTCAAGTCTAGTTTCTTAATCGGAAACACAATTTTTGGCAGATATTGAAACATATAAAATGCATACAATTTGCAAAATATCGCCTTTCAAAATCTTAAGTTTCGTTCAACGCAAATTACTTTGATCCTTTTATACGTGTATACCACTAGATCGCACAAAACCCTATTTGCTACTTCTAGAAGACCTTGGATTTGATAAAATACATTGTGAGTCATTTTTATTTTTCCTTCACAATCCAGATAATCTACTTTGATATTACTTGGAGAAACATCCCTTGGTGAGTATGGCCACTTCACCTCCACAATACCTTCATTGCTAACAAGAGCGTCGGGAGATGCTCCGAGAAAAGGATGTTGTCGATGAACAATTAAACCAACTCTCTCACATTTTCTGTCATACATTTCTTCATATTGTTTTATTGCCACATCTTCGAATTTTATTCCATGTTGAGTGGCTTCAGCTTGAAATTGTTTTTCGGAAAGTAAACTTTGCGCCAGATTGTTGCGGCTAAGTTCAGTCTTTGCTTTACAAATTCGTCCAAAGTTAGAAGCTGTTAATTTTATTCTTCTTTCCGTCCAAATGAGACACTTTCTTTGACCAGAAGTTTGTATTTTTAAATCATCTCGTTCTACGTCTGATTTAATCAGGCTTTTCAAAAAATTCTCGTATTGTACAACATGCGAGAGATTAGGTTTAATAATAAATGATGTTTAGTGGCATATCAGGTAAAGGACATCAATTGAAAAAAATGCACTCCAGCCGGGACTTGAACCCGGGACTCCTACTGTGGCCGTAGGCACTTTAACCAACTAAGCTACCGGAGATATGGGTTCCATCGGCTAGGTGTTATTTATTCCAATTGATATATAGTTAGTAGCGGTGAGATGTAGAAGACTTCGGCGTCTTCTACAGCTACTAGAAGGGGTTAGAGGGTGTAGGGAAACCCTAGAGGTTAGAGGGTGTAGGGAAACCCTAGGGGTTTCCCTACACCCTAGGGGTTAGAGGGTGTAGGGAAACCCTAGGGGTTTCCCTACACCCTAGGGGTTAGAGGGTGTAGGGAAACCCTAGGGGTTTCCCTACACCCTCTAACCCCTTCTAGTAGCTGTAGAAGACGCCGAAGTCTTCTACATCTCACCGCTACTAACTATATATCAATTGGAATAAATAACACCTAGCCGATGGAACCCATATCTCCGGTAGCTTAGTTGGTTAAAGTGCCTACGGCCACAGTAGGAGTCCCGGGTTCAAGTCCCGGCTGGAGTGCATTTTTTTCAATTAATGTCCTTTACCTGATATGCCACTAAACATCATTTATTATTTATAATTATTACAGGTACTAAAAATCTTTCTGTGTTTCATATTAGGTTTAATGTTACTTTTCTCTAAATTTTCAAAATTGCATATACGGCAAATAAGGAAGATCCGTTCCCGCACAACTGAAATGTATCCAGCATCCGCAACTTTCGCATTCTATCCAATTCGTCGTTTCATCTCAACGTCCTTTACCGCAGTATGTGCATCTATCATACTGCTCCAATTTGTTAGCATCAAATTCCTGTTGGCCACTTTTGACGTCATCTTGGTTTAAAATCTTATGGTAGGCTCCCGTAAAATGTGTACTGAACTTAGCTGATCTTTTTTTCCACTGCTCTTCGTCTTGCTTCCTTTTTTTACAGTATTTCTGTTTTTCTTAATGCCCATAGACTTTCTCGAGCATCTAAGATTTTTTTGGTTTTCTAACAGGTTTGATTTCAAATACCCGAAATAGTTCTCAATGTACGCATTACCTACTCTATCCAAATCTTTATCGGAATAGGAATATTCCAGTCCAAAGTAGGCAAAAAGGCAAGTATTTGTTTAAAACAATGTCTGAGAATGTAGGGTTATAATATATGTTTTCCCGACTATTAGGATCTTGAACACAACAAGTACTTTCTTTTATTTTATTAAAATGTTGAAAAAATAGACTAGAGCCCCTTAATGAATTTAATTGGGTTTCGTCTTCTTCTTTGCCGGTTTCGGAAAAAATGGTGGATGAAGTCATATTTGTAGGTAGCGTGTTATTCTCAGTATTTAGTGTCTTTAGTAAATGGTATAATATTTAAAATTAAGAAGAATATATATATTCTCGAACCATTTAGAAAGTAAATCGATTTTTTTTTGGTCATGATGCAGAGAGCTATAAGTTGTTTCAGAAAACCAGCTTGGTCATTGTTAAGAGCTACATGATCTATATCTTTGCACGCCATTTCCATGAAATGAGCGCAGCAAAGATGGACTGTCACGAAATTGATGGGCATTTTGGATTTTGTTTTTTTGATTTGTTTCCTGGTAGATTTTTTTCAAATTAATAACGAATTTCCTGGGGTTTTTCTACCAAATATATATATTTTTTTATCAATACATCTTCGTAACTACGTACGTTTCAGCTTAGTTAGCCATCATCAGGTTACAATATTACAAGTTAAAAACAATTTAAAATATCTAAAAGAGAAACGAAATATTTAGATTTTTTTTCTTTTATACAATTTTCTTTTCTTATATTAAGTACAGATCCATATAATTTTTTTTATAAATTTGTTATTGGATTATTGGATTTTGTGGTGACAACGTCGTAACATGTAAAACTACTTTACTAAGCTACACGCATTGAGACCATTACATATTGCATGTAAATTGGCAAAGCTGAAGTCGGTAACTACCCCCGACAAAGCTGGCCATTTATTATTGTGTTCTTCACAAAAGAGCTTAAAATCGTAGAATATTTTTTGAATTGTTTTAGCGTTGTGTGGGAAAGATATCATTTCGAAGATAGGAAAAATTCGTTTTGTTTTGGCAATGTGAACCACAGCACAAAAAACTCTCTTATTAGTTAAGGGTGGTATCTTAACAACAGATCCCGTCGCGTCGAAATAAATTAGAGGCAATTTGTTATCGTCCTGCTCATTCCAAAGAACGTTCAATTGTTCGGAACTGTATATTTTGATGTTAAATGGAAATGCTACTTCTTTTACGTATTCCTCGTGATCTCGCTGCATTTTTATAACGTCGATTATTTCGTCATTATCGCGATCATAGACGGCTAAAGCTTCTGATCGGATTTTTCTCATACATGGATCCGCTTTGATCTTTTGCAAATTACCAGCTTCGATGAGTACTGGAGATGCTTTTAAAATGTTACCCTTTTTTAATGCCAACGGTGTCACGCTCATTGCACTTTTCTTGAAAATGTCTCTTTCTACACCCTTAACATAACCGGTAAGCTTTTTTGAGTGGCAAAAATGAAGTGATGTAGCGAAGACTTTGGCTTGTCTATTTTCAATGTTTATTACTATCTTGAAGTGCTTACAATTTTTCTGTTTGCACACAGCGTTAAGTTTTATTTGGTTTGATGTCTTCAAATATTTCACAAATTTAAAGACAATAACACACGTATTGTTTACCTATTTGCCTATTCGATTACGTAAATAATAGGGGTAGTACCTGGTTTGGAGTTTGTTATTTGTGTAAATTATATTCCACATTTCTAATGGAATTTTAAATGACCCTTCCAAAATGTAATTTTTTTTCTTTTGTTGTCAAAAGGCATACGCAGTTGATTTTTGCTTGAGACTGGCAATGTCTGACTTCCGTCGCCTGAAGACAGATCAAGAAATATCTTAGGAACGATGTCAATGTGGCTAGAAATGTTGAATTTATCCACTTCCTGAACTGTCCTATCAGAAACATCGACCTTATCCAGACTTGCATCGTGACTTGAAAATATACTTCTTCGCGGATATGATAATCGGAGACAGTTCTAAAGAAAAACATTCCTGGTTGATTTTGTCGAACAGGAGTAGACATTATAGGGAACATATTCTTAAGCTCGGTCTCTTTAATCAAAGAATGACATACAAGTGCTTCATCTACAACGGAACTTGTAGAATGTTTGATTGAATGAGGCGTTTCTAATGGAGTGCTTACTTCGTCGATAAGTGAAGAAGATAGAGTCCCAACTATTTTACTGTTGCATGGAGATGAAACCAACGGAGATGAAACCAACGACTCTCCGCCTAAATTGGAATCGATTGCTTGCGTATGTCTCTTATTAACGGACTTCCATAGTTTATGCCTTTTGATAAACACAAATAAAGCGTTCCGATTGCCAAATGAGTTAATCACGTGCAATTCGTTTCATAATTTTCCAAAAATGGAAGAATCTGATCTAACAGAACCATTAAGTACCAATCCCTCCTTCCAAAATATTGAGGTCGTCTAGAATTTTACTTAGAACATTGATTTTTTCCTGCGTCGACGCATTGAAAAAATAAACCTTTTTTCTTCCAACCATATTAATGATTCGTTGGAAAAGAAATTAAGCAAGAAATTTAAAATAAGACAAAAAAAGCAAAAAGAGAACTGAAAAAACACCTAAAGCCAAATGCTGCCGCAAATGCTGATAAAAAGCGGAACACCGAAGTGAAAGGCCGTGAAAGACGGGGTTAAAAAGCGGAATTCGGCAAAACACCAAGACACAAAAGTTGTTCGGAATGCCGAGAAACTCCAAAGTACCAGGTTTCAGCGCAATATCTGGACGATGGTTCTCGCTCAGGTATGGACTTTGAAATTCAGTCACGCGTATCATTCGTCTATTAAAAATTCAGGAGCGAAAAACTGAACGAATCAAATTTGATCAGATTTGGGTAAGATAATCCCGAAAGATCCCCTCATCGAACGGCCTTGTTCGAGGTGTAACACGACCCCGTTTAGGAGCTACGGGGGTTGAATCTTTGAAAAAGTCAGCCGACGCGTATCGTTCGTCTATTAAAAATTCAGTAGCGAAAAACTGAACGAATCAAATTTGATCAGATTTGTGTGAGACAATCACGGAAGATCCCCTCATCGAACGGCACCTTGTTCGAGGTGTAACACGACCCCGTTTAGGAGCTACGGGGGTTGAATATTTGAAAAAGTCAGCCGACGCGTATCGTTCGTCTATTAAAAATTCAGTAGCGGAAAACTCAAATTTGATCAGATTTGGCCGAGATAATTACGGAGTATCCACCCATCGATCGACACCCCTTTAGGTAATATACGGTGGTTCATAATAATATTTACATGTCGTAATGATCTGCATAATAATATGTAAAATTGGGAAAGCCGCCTCCGCCTGGCAACATAATATATTATGAGGAATAGGCACTCTGCTAAAACGTAAGACGATAGCAGTGATATTGAGATTAACCCAAATTCGTCAATGAGCGATACTTGTAAATACGGCCTGGTTTATGGACGTAGGCCTTTAAATTACGTGGTGCGCATGACCGCACCGATCGGGTATCTTCGGAAATTTGGCTGCTCTCTTTGGCTGCTGCTTTCACGCCGGTGACAAACAACAGTGGCCATGGCAAAAAAACACCATGTAGGCATTTATAAGCCTGTCTCGGTTTCAGCGCGGCTACAATTTTGGCACTTCTCAAGTTGGAAGCGCTCCGAGGTTCGTACTTGTTTCACTTATCTTGGGAAACATTGAAAGATTTGGAGCGGCGCGATGCGATATAGGTATATATCTTTTGAGATAAGTTAGTATAATATCCTAATCGTCCTAAAGCAATTGACCGGAATCATCTACGTTGAGATTCTGGATTCGCTATGATACATGAAGGCGGCGCGGCGCCTCATATTAGATATATATTATTCCTTCACTGAACGGAATATCTCAATTCGAAAACATTTTTATAATAACAATAATTCAGATTACATGTCGACGCTGCAGGTAGGAAAGTAATTTAACAACTTATCTACTACAGTGATTCAAGCATGTTAAATGGTAAGGTGAAATGTCATAATTTCCCGGCGATCGGTTTGCCCTTGCAATGAAAGGCGGCCTACTACGATTATCCTAGGCGCACGCTTTATAGAAAAAAAATAACACCGCAGGATTATTCCGCGCATATTTAAATTGTCACGTATCAATTTACTACAGTAGTAGATGATGTGACGAACATAGTGCATTGACTATTCTGCTGTGGTCACTTTACAATTTATTCTTTTCAATTCTGTGGTCAAACGCGAGGCCTACGTTGATGGCCAGACCCTCTATTGCACCGCCAGCGACACTGGTCAATCGATCAGGGCAGTCGCACACAAACGACAAATAATAAGCGTTATTAATAATCCGGCGAGCATTAAGCCGTCCGCGTACGACGCCAGATTAATCGGCCGATAACAAAATCTGACCGGTCCAGAGGTGCCCGCCCATCTGTTGGCCATGAATAACGAGATGTGAGACTGAAGGTTTACGGACATTAATATTAACTTGAGTTTTTGCTTGTAACTATATACTTGCGAATTGTAAATTAAAATGACACTACGTTTCACTTTTTATGACCACCTACTCCCTCGCAACTCAGGAAAAGAACGGATTAATTTCAAATGTAGCTGATAAGTAGGTATGTATATACCAATGAATAAGGAACCCTAGGCAGGAATGAGCATATTTGGGATTAACGCAAATAAATGGCTGCAGTAAATTGTAGAACAGGAAAAAATGGGGAATGTGCTGCTTTTGGTACATAATACGTATTCACTTTCAAATTGTAAATGTATCGTGTTTCAATAAAACTTAGTGTTGTAAATGCCTTTACATTTCACTTGTAATTTTTCCAATCGAAAATATTGTAAGTAACGTTACAATGTTTTAAGAGTCGAAGTAATGAAAAATCAAAATTGTGTCTTACCATGAAAATTATAAAAATTATTGGAATTTGTAATTACCTTTAGGTATACAACGTTTTCATCGCTGAAAACGTCCATTTCGTCAGATACAATGGTATGACACATCAAAAATGCAAATATGACAGGAAACTGCGAACAAAAAAATAAAACTAATAGAAAATTAACTAAACTAGCGTATCCAGCTCCTCCAACGACAAGAAAAAACATTCAAACATATTGCCTCTTAAAAGCTTTAAAGTTAACATAATTTTCTGTTTGATGATATTTCCCCCAGTACCTAATGGTCGATGTTGCCTTACCGGACGATATTATCCATTTTTCTCTCTTTTTTAAATATAACATTAGAAAGAAAATTATCGTATTATCGCATTTGTATATGAAATTTTCAATGCAAATCTAAAAGATGAGTTAATATACAGGTTTTTGTCGGAATTTCCGTTATTTATTGCCATAAGTTATAATAAAAATTTGATATTGTTCTTGGATAGTTGATATTCCCCCACGTTCCCCTATTTTCTAATCCTAACCCGAGTACTACAAAAGGTTTGGTACATGATGTGATTGAGGAATTCAACGACTTGTGTAGGAGAAGCAAAATAATGATAAATCTAAAAAAAACTGGTTTTATTTCAATAATGTAACATTAAATCTGACTTAATTATTAAATTGACATTATTAGTCAGCTTCTCACATTGCATTTCTAGGATTACACTTGATGAACATCTCAACTTCTATGAGCAAATTGTTGAAATATTCGTTTCCACATTTGAGTCGATCATTTTTCTTTTTTTAGGCAAAAGTTTGCACCAAAGTCAAATTATAAAAAGGGTCGCATTAATAAATAAATACTCCCCATGATGGAAACTTTTTGAAGAACACTGTACTACAGGGTGTCCCAGTTGTAAAAGTCGTTAAAACTGATGGTAGAAAATGATTTTAAGCAAAATAGTTCCTATGAACACAGGTTCAAAAAAGTTTAATAAGAAAGATACCGGGCCGTTGCCAATAGCAGTTTAGTACACATGAAAAAAAAAAAAAAGATTTTAAATATCATAGGTATAGCTAAACTTAACGTTGAAGAAACTCATTTTAAGCAGAAAAGTTCATATAAGCGCATGAGTGGGAAAACGCTTAATAAGAGAAATACAGGTCGTTTTACGCAAAATCTAAATATTCTAGGACAAATTTGCAAAAAAACGTGTTTAAAAACTGTATAACTTACTCGCCCGCACACCACTGGTTTACGAAATCTAGTGTCTTGAACCTATATCCATATGAACAATTCTATTTATAACATTTAAAACTGGGACACCTTGTATGTTTAACAGCTAATTTTGGTTTATTTTTGTCTATTTTATTCTAATAACACATCGAGAGACAAGGAAACTTAACCATACAAGCAAAATTCGCTGCTTTACTGGCTCACGTGTAAATATTGTAATCGACACCAGGGAAAAAGGGAACTCCCTGCCGAACAATAGATATACTATGTAATGCCTTGAGACAAAACTCTTTGTCATTTCGGTTTGGTCAGTGAATTCTGGTGGGGTGGAAATATTGATGTCAACAGGTGACAATTCTACGTTCTTCAGTTCCCGTTCGAAGCTGGCGATAAGTTAAGCTGGCCAACCATCACCCGCTCTCCCGCACATAGCGTGTCTAGTCAAAAACGCCGCAAATTACTTATTTATATCGGCAATTTTCGGCAGGTATCGACGGCCGCAGCTAAAATATTCATTGATGGATCGGCCCGCGGGCCTGCAACAGCCGCCATTTTCTCACGCCGTCGTTCATTGTTTCCGAGCGGTACCTACGTATCATTATCACCAACAGACACGTAGGGGCATCGTAGAAACTGGCTAGGTAAGCGCAACACCGCGCTGGGCACCAAATAAAGTTTCATTGCAGTTTCATGAATATAATGCGATGCTTATTTGAAATTTCTGATATTCTGGCTATGCAAAATTCTGACGCACCCCCAAAAACAGAAAATGAGAGGTGCGTCATTCTCCCCATTCTTTTTCTGCGTTTGATATTGAAGATGATCTATACTTTAAATGGGGTTCTTAGATAGTTCTCAAGATTATTAATTTGAATATTTGATATAGTGAAATTCTATAAAATGGCTAGGATTTGAAAGGGGAGCGCCGGTCGAGTTCAGTTTTCGCGTGGGGCCGCTGACGGATATGGGCCTCTCGCCTACGAGAGGGCCCCCAGATCGAAAAAGCCGTTCGGCCATTTGGGCCTCTTCCATTTTCTTTTTCGCGATTTGGCGAGGCGCCGGAGTACGTACTGTATATATGTCGTCGCCGAGGCGCACACTTGATATTCGGAAACACAATGGTATAATCGGCTGTCGTTTGGTTTTGTTTTGGTGTGACGGATTTGCATATTCCGTAGCTATTTGGAACTTTGGGGGCGCAGAGGTCCATCTGTTCTTCCATGGCGGACTTTTCAAGGTACGTGCGCGCTATATAGGTTATGTGTAGGTTTTTATGTAAAATCTCGTAGAATATTTTAGAAAAGGGAGGCCAACTATTTAGACATTGCCTGTGAAAAATCAAGCTGGAGAAACTCGAAAACCCAGGTTAGAAGGAACTTATTGGTGTGCCCATGCCTCTATAGTGATCTGCCCCGTTCCGGCTTAATAGGAAGAACGCTATTAATAGTTTTGCTCAATTTGAGGTCTTTTTAATATTGCGCGACAAGTTGGCCATGGATACCGATTTCTTTTGCAGCACCACTTAGCTGTCCAAAATTGCAACATTTTTGTTTCTTACGCTTTTTTGCAGCGCGTAAAATAAGCGAGAAAATGGCGGTGGTAGACCTAAAAAAATCATCCTGTATATAGGTAAGGGGAGCCTTTTTAGATTAACTTCATCTTAAGATTTTTAGGTACTCTGGGATCTTTGCTGCTCTCTAATGTCCTGCCTATCGAAGAAAATGCACCGTTAAAAGAGTTTATGCGGGAGGCTGAGGAGTTCATTAATTTGCCGTTTTTAATTGATCGATACTTGTGCCGAGGAAAGGGTGTCTTAGACAAAGCACTTTTACATGGGTTTTGGCAAGTCTAACACGATGAAAAACGTTGTCGTACGTAGGCATTTCTGAGAAGATTACGAATTATGGCAAAAAAGAGAATATGGATATATTTTCCATCAGTATCAAATAATGTGGCTAATCTCAAAGTCAAGCATCAAGTGAACGTAGCGCTGGGTTAAAAGCGCCCGGATAGTAAACCGTAGGTTACGAGTTCTAGTCCCACACAAACCCAAGTTTTTTATTTTTTTATTATCGCTGCATTCTCCTTCTTATATTTATTACTGATTTTAATTTTTGGTAAATGAGCAATGGTTATTTTGAATATTACTCACAATCTACTCCATAGCGTTTAATTAAAATTACCTATATCCTATACCTAATAGGAACTTGTCGGAAGCTGGAAAAATATAATACATTGCACGATGC
Organism: Pseudeuparius sepicola; assembly: GCA_963920635.1. Classification (NCBI taxonomy): domain Eukaryota; kingdom Metazoa; phylum Arthropoda; class Insecta; order Coleoptera; family Anthribidae; genus Pseudeuparius; species Pseudeuparius sepicola. The sequence continues at coordinate 91,774,828 of OY987299.1, forward strand.
GTAAGCTCTTTTTTGGCCTCGGAGGTTTTTAAGGACCGAGGCAACGCGGGCGTTGCTTTGGTCCTTAAACAACCTCCTCGGCCAAAAAAGTGGACTTACGCATCTTGCAATGAAAATAACTATTTATTTATTTTATTTGTTTTAAACTGTTGCAAGTTTTTTTGTAATATACATAGATTCGTATGACAGCTCCGGATGATTGATTTGCCCTGTCTTTATAGCTACCCCCACATGAAAAAATTTTATTTGGTTCTTTATACATTTTTGAATTCTTTGTTTTTTTTGTGGTATGACATTAAAAAATTGATACTTTGGAAGCATAGACCTGAGTTGGATATGAATATGTTGAACGAAGCAGTAAGACCGAAACACCGACCACACATTAATTAGGGCAGAATCCCCCGGCCGCTGCATTAGCCAGCGCGCGTAATTCGGCGGTATTATTTAGGAGCCGTTATAAAATTTATGACCAAGTTTTATGGGCCCTGGGCGCTGCCCTCGCCCGCCACCTTCTCCCCGCCGCCCCTGCTCGTTCGGCCAGCGTCAGCAGAACACGGCCGCGGACTAATTAGACTAATTGAGAAATGATGACTAATGACGGAGGCGGATACGTCGCTGGCGCAATTTTGAAGCGCCCACCACCAACCGGAAGCATGGAGATTGCAAGTTAAAGTGGAGAGGAGAGGGTAATATATTTACCTATGCTGACAATATTAGGAGAGACAATGTTTCTTAATACCCGCAGCCCGCAGCTAAGGCTAAGCCAAACGCGCAGCCTAAGGTGTCCAGTGGGCTGTAGATTCGCTTTTATTCTTACCCCGTGCTACACTGTTTGGCCGTAACGCCATAGACGTTGTTATAACGGGAAAATGATAGTCGATAGTTTCCCAATATTATATGAATTTATATGAATCGAATCAAATTTATAAAGGAATTCTGTTTCCGTTTCGGAAATTCTAAAGCGCTCGAAAATACTCCGCCACTGGAGTCAGCCATTATGGTAACATAATAAGCCGTGTCCAGATATGACATAACAACGCTCCTTAAGGTAACACCCGCGTACCTTTAATATCAGACGCGTAACGCAACGGGGTTACGGCATATTTCACTATTTCCGCGGTGCCTACGTATCCCCGCTGCGTAACATACCGCCGTTACATTCTTCAATACACGCATGCAAGAACATTGTAACTGACAAAAGTCTGCTTGCTGTAGAGAGCTTTGAAAATGTTGGCTATTAAAAATGCCAACATATTTTTAACTAATGAAATTTTTTTGTACTTTTTTCAATAGAAATACTTTTTTCTACTCCTATGCTAGTAACATAGATATCTATTAAGTGACGGTTTAGGTTATAAGTAGGTCCATTGTTACGAACACTACACGTAATGACTGACACGTAATAAAAAAATTACGTATCTGTTCTTAATTAAAACGCAATCATCACGGGTGCCTTGTTAGCGCGGCATCCGCGTCACTATAGCAACTAACCAACATACTAATTGTTGCCTGTCAGATAATCAGAAGTATAGTTTATCTATTATAATAGTTTTTCTTTCGTCGAAGAAAAATTATAATACAAAACTCGAGTTGTGAGCTTATTACATACTCGTGGAATTACAGCACTCGCCGCTGATGCGCGGCTTGTGCGCAACTTTTCCACTCATACGTAATAAGCTGTTTACAACTCTCGCTATGTAATATACTATTAGATGAGTGGGTATTAAATACTATAGTTACTTTTTCGAACAAACGAATTTTTCTACATATTTTTGTACTTACATTACAAAGAATTTCATAAATTTTACGGTAAAAACATTGCACAGTCCTTTACAATGGTTTTCCATAGTACAATTTTAAATATTAGAAGTTACAATAATATATTTGATTTTAAACAATTTCCGTGCAAAAACATTGTAACAACTTAGAATGTGTGGCTTTCTTAAAACATATAATATCCGTTTGATCTAACATACAAATGCAAAAATGAAATGGCTGCAGTAAAATGTAAAAAAGGTAAAAATCGAAAAATATAATTCACTATTCACTTTTCAATTGTAAATGTATCTTGTCTCAATAAACCTTCGTGTAAAAACATTGTAAATGCCGTTACCTTTAAAAAAACTTGTGATTTTTCCATGAAAAAATATTGTAAGTAGAGTTACAATGTTTTAACAGTCGAACTAATGCAAACCCAAAATTGTAATTGCCTTTACGATCGTAAATGGGCACATTTCACGTTTTTTTCTGATAAGCTCAGATAGCTTTGACTAAAATATACTTATGGATTTTTTTTTCAAATTTTTTTGAAGGCCCGTTTGGCCGAAAAAAATATAAAAATGTCCACGGAGTGAGCATAGGTACCTTTTGTAGGTCCGGCAACGCCGCAAAACGGTCAGGTTCAAATTTAAACAGCCCGCCCACCTTTCTGTGAAATCACAGCTGTGACCTATTTATTGTAAGAGTAGCCTGGCTAAACTCCGCCGCTAACACCTCTCACTAGTGAATTGTAGTGCTTTGCACCAATTTGCATCAATAAAGACATATTATTATTATTATTTATTGCGTTGGTTTGTTTTTGTTTGTTATTCGTTATTCGTTTGGCTAGCCATCGTTTACGTTTTGTTGTGAGTTACTGCTTAATATAATAGTGTTCAGCATGGAAGACGGTTTTGTTAAAGCATTGTTTAGTTTTCATAATGAAAAAACTCTCAACACAATGAACAAATCACCAACTATCGATGAGGTTAACTCCGACGACGTAAGACGTAAACAATCTAAATGACAGTGGTGCGATGTTACCGGCTATTTTGTCGTCTACCTGAGAGGGTTTATTACTTTAAAATGTCCTATTTAAATTACATCATAAAACTATAATTAAACTACAATCTGGTCATAATGGTGTGCCATATAATTAATACACCCCAGTTGTACACCTTTTATTAATAATAAGTGTTAAAAAACAAGTAAATCTATTAAATTTTTTAGCCCGAACTTATGAAACTGATTGGTAAAGGGTCCAACTGACGTCAGCAGGACCCCGATTTTCAAATTTCAATTCTAATTTTTGGCCTAGTTAAACATAATAAAAACAAACGGGTGGACTTTTTGGGACTTTGAAGACATAATACATAAAGTAAACGCAAAGAAAACAAAAATTTTTTTTATGAAATGACCCCATTATAAAAATTATTGGAATTGTAATTAACTTTAATATGTTCTTACCGCCGAAAACGTCCATTTTGTCAGATATAATGGAATGACCCATCAACAGTTTTTTGGGAAATAAAGCAAAATTTGACATTTTTATATTTTTGTCAAAAAATATCCCGTAACTATAGACCCCAGAAATGGGAAACCGTTTAGTATCATAATAAAAGTTCAGTGTTCAACATGGAAGTCACTGAAGTTATTTTTTTTTGCAATCTCAATTTAGGCATAATTTATTTTTAATTTGTTTTAATATGCAGGATTCCATATATTCTGCAGGACTCCATGTATTCTGAAGAATCCCCCCGTGCTCTACAGGGTGTCTTCAAAAAATTCTTGTACGGGTAACTCGTGCTAAAAATGTGAGTTTGTTGTATAACATTTTTCTCTTAGACCCTTGTTGAATGAAATACAGAGAAGTTTTTTTAAATAGAATTATGACTTATGACAATATCTCCAAAAATAATAAAGCTGCTCAGCTGAAATTTAGCACTCCTGTGTTTTTGGGTATGGAAATAAGCTAAAATTTCTGCGTATCTCACAGAGGGCGAGTCTTGTGCTATTTTCGTGTCGTCTTTTTATTCATATTTTTCTTTGGGGTTATCTTTTTGGTCTTGCTGTGTTATTATTTTAGTGCATCTTTTCATTATGCAACAAAAGGGTACTCTTGCTTCATTAAAACCTTTGACTAAAAAGAATCCCAGGAAGGAGTCAAGACTCTATGTATATTATAAAATACGTGAGACGGAACTAGCCCTGAGTAGTAACCGACTTTTGACACAATATTACGCGGCTTGTAGCATTTTCCTGACCGCCAAAACTAAATGTTGTTATGTATGTAGCTACTTCTTCATAATTGAAAATTTGAAATTAGAATTTCCGTATATATTATCAGGGATTCATAAACTTAAAAACATAAACGTACCTTATAGTGTTTTGCCTATATTATAGGTAAGTACAGTTCACGAAAAATGAGAATTTCTGCCTGATTACGAGACGAAACAACTCAAAGGTGCGCGCCACTGTAAAAACGGAAACGGCATCCCGCCATGTGCAGAGACTATCCCGGTTCGACGTTTCCTGGTGTTCTCTATTCAAAGATTAAAACGATAAAATTAGTCGTTTGCGTTGACATGGGCAAAATGTGCCCCAAAACACCGTTTAACTCCAAAATTCGAAAAGTAAAATTTTCAATTACCGCTTTTAAATTTTACAGAATAATAATTATTGTACCATTTAAAGAGACAAAAAATACCTGATGAACAATGTACCAGAAATGTGTGTCCTTCAAAATATAACAGATTGAACTGGACAAAATTTTGACACCCTATTACAAGAAAACCAATGATTTTATTCAATTCCCATTTCGCATTTGAATGGTTTATTGCAAGAAGTCCCTAAGCGACACTTTATCATTAAAGATGCACAGATAGAGCACAAAATATTTATAGTTTTTTTATACAGGGTGCTCAAAAAAACAACTTAGGGTCTTTTTTGCCACTAAAATGTGGTACATTTAACTTTGACAAACAAGAAGTAGTATTACTTATAAGAAACTAAGTTTATTTGAACGTTACCTACTCATATTCTTCAAAATCTGATTGTGCCTCTTGATTATTCTCAAGTTCCGCAGCTTCCTTATCCAATAATTTATATAATTCTCGGTCTTCTTCTTTTTCAATGTGCTGCACCAAAAATTAACATTCTGTAACTTCTTTTCCTTTAACTTTAAGAACTTCTGATATGCTGTGTTTGGGAATTAGCTCCATGAAAAATCTTTGTTGGCCTACTTTGTATAAGGAAAAGTTTTGGTACGGTCCTGTCATTGATGATCTCATCTTTGGTATTGATGTCGAACTGAATGATGCAGACCTGCATTTTGATATTCCCGGAATAGAAGCTTTTAGCCTCGATAGACACATTTTTTGGAAGTCTAGAACTTTCATATCGGAATTTTCTCAGCATCAGAAGTGGAGTTTGTTTGCAAAGAGTGTTGCAAGCAAATAAGTTCAAACGGATTTTTGATCCTAGATGTTTTTATTAAATTTATGTAATAATTTGGATTGTCCACTTTTTCTGCCTTATGACTCTTCTTTTCTATCAAGGCAAAACTTCTATTAATGGGCATCATAGAATGGCCCAGCAGTGGAACATGGGGACTTATTCAAATCAAAGGCACTTTTTACGAACATAGGGTCTTTTTGTACAAAATCATAGGTCAGTTGGTGCAGATACCTAATAAAATTATAATACTTCGGGACTTTATACAGCAAATCTGATGAGAGTAGTTGAAAGTTCTTATTTAGAATAGCACGATTTCACAATTTCGTCACTTAGGGACTTCTTGCAATAAACCATTCATTTTGTCATGCCTTAAAACTATATAATTTCAAAATTATAAAACTGTATAATATAAAAGACTAACTTGAAATTTAACCTCCAAGTCAACATCTTTAGAGGCCTTTCTCATTAAAATATCAATATGGATACAGAAACTGCTGGTTAGAAAGCGACAGGGCGCTAAGTATTCCAACAAAATATGATGTTTTAATATTACACATAATATGGATTTTCAACTCAAGGAAATAGCATCTTATAAGGGACCTTGGAGACCTATAGATTTTATTAAAATTCTAGTATAAAACTTACCCTGCACAAGTCTGTAATTATTACATTAAGAGTAAGGTTAAGAGTTTTACATGAAGAGTAACCAATAAGCACCTATTTCTTTTTAAAAGGCAACACCAAAGCTGGCAAATGGGCGCCTATATAAGCTTTTGTTAGAAATGGTCAACCCTTTAAATAAATTCTTCTTTTAAAGTTTTCGCACCATTGCAGCTCTCATTGGTGCTTCAACTTTGCGTTAATTCAAATTTTTACATGTTTTAGTAAATTTTATTTATTTATTTGCCTTACATTTCAGCAATAATATACAGCTCTATGTGGGAATAACACATCCTAAAAACATTATGATTTAAGGCATTAAGAAGGGATGTAATGGCGGACTAAATAAACAATATCTAATTCACTGGTAAGGGTAGGTGTTCGTGGAGATAAATGGTCCAACGGATTTCACAATTTTTGAGAAAAAATACCCAGCGACCGATGGATTAGGGGTCTAGAACCATTATTTCCTACTTTAGAATATTTAAGTGCACCGGATTGTTTTGTCTTGATGTTGAGAAAAAACTCCCAGCGACGAGGGGACTAGGGGTCGAGAATAATAATTTTTCGGTTTGAGATTTTTAGGGGTGTTGGTACCGAAAGGCTTGCTGGAGCCACAATTTAGTGAAGAAGGAAGTTCGTGGGGATTGTTTTGTTTCTAATTTTGAGGAAATGCCCAGCGACGGACGGATTAAGGGTCGAGAATAATTAATTCGCGGTTCAGGATTTTTAGGGGTGTAGGGGTATCGAAGGAGTGCTTGAGCCACAATTTTAAGATTGAAAAAATAAACGTTGTCCTATAATCGAGGTGCAGTGGACGCAATTTAATTAGACACTCGGGAATGCTTTGAATTCATCCTCGTGGGGATACAGCGCACCCCAGTGGATGCCTCAAATCGTTACTTTGTGGTGTCAGTTATACGACGCCACATTTAAATAAATCGTACATGTGTCTAAAGTCGCTTTTGATAGATTTGGAAACAGTGTCCGGCTCTGTTGTCTCTATAGTGTCCAGACATAGTAAGAATATACCTATATCGTCTTCATTTTGTCTAGCTAATAAGATAGACATGAGGCGAAGTTTAGCTAATACATAAGAAATAAAATTTGTACCCAGAAATACATAATTAAAAGTATTATACTACCGGTATTTTATATATAAATATATTGAAAGTGCATAAACTATTAACCTAATAACATTAACAAACAAAACAATCACAACAAGGCTCACCGACTTTCTAACGGTTGTAATTTGACTAGCCTTGAATGTTTGAACTGGCTTCAGTTGAATGTTGGAACTAGTCCGGCAGCCACGGGGGTAAACCCAAAAATATGGGATGAAGTTTTTTCCAAAACGGATTTGACACCTCTAGGACTTCTAGTTTTGATATCCAAGTGATGACAAACTGTCATCCTTGAGCAATTTGAGATACAGGGTGCCCTTTTAATAGGCACCATGTGGACACGTATATTTTTATACCCCCTTATTTTATATATTTTTGAGTTTAGGAAAAAAGTTTCAGATACAAGTTGTAGAAGCCAAAGCAAGATTTTTTTAGCGTTTACTTACTTTTATACAGGGTGTTCAGAAAAGCGGTGGCAAACCAAACTTTTGTTTCTTTAAATCGAATAGGTACCTTTTATATTTTTAGATATTCGAAATCTGCTCATTGTCATAATTTCAATGATATATACGCATGTAATATGTTTGTTTTAAGCGTTTGTAAAGTACTCGACCTTGAAACTTTCAATTTTGCACTTTTGATCTTGGCGTTTATCGTTTTTATTTTTTAATTAATTTATCAAAAGAGCTACAAAAAAGAAAGACAACTTTTCTGCTCTACATGCTTTTTATAGCCATTTTAATATACAGGGTGTGATGACAGATTCCTCTCGAGAAATTATGAAGATTTAGTGAAGCGGCCCCAAGTGGAGCTACGATCCTTCAAAGGGGCTCCACGAAGGCACTTTTTCTTAACTTCAGAACCGTTTAACTGATCGCCCTCAAATTTTGTACACACAATACACTCAATAATACCCACTAACCACCTTTAAATGGACCCCCTGGTATACAAAGTGTCTGTTTTTTAGGTGAATCATTATTATTCACTGTAACAGCAACCCATCGTAATCGAACATCAGCAGCCCAGGTATCATTCTGTTCCACACATATTTGTAAAATAGCTTCCTTCATTGCTTTTTTGTATTCTTGTCTTCAAGGACTCTGAACGATCGCCATCGTTCAAGATTTTTTATTTTTTCTAAATCGCACACCACAGTACAAACCTTGATTTCTGAAATTAAAGTTTGTTACTTATGAACGCCGCTGCATTTTTACAGTTAGAGTATTGGTAACAATATTCTCCGGAGATAAGCATATTTTTAAGTGGCTTTTGGAAATATATGTGGATACGCAACTTCTATGACAAAATTTAAAAATCCTTACTATAGTGTAGTGGTCGTTTCTTCCAATTCTCTAGACATGTTGTCCTCGTAAACTTTACTACATTTTAAATTGTTTTTATACGCTGAATACCAAAGTAACTGAAAGACACACAACCATATTTTCACTCAAAAATGCACTTCTTATCACTAATGTCTAATAACCTTTTATTAAAATTTAAAATCTGAGAAACAAAACAATATTATAGTCGTGCCACAAGACACGATAAGGCTGTTTCCAAGGCCTCCAACTACTTCTCTTAAATCTGCATTGCACAATGACACTCCTGCAGTTTGCTGTGGCAACCCGTGCACAATAACATTCCCGCACCGGTTGCTAAAATGATATTATACACAATGACTTACATTCCTCAATTAAAAACGAACGTACAATGCAATGAGGCAATTTCTTTACAGTCTTAGAAAAAGCGCGTTTTTTGGTCTTAATATAAATATAATAAATTAAAAAAGCATTATTCTTAAGCACTAAAATTAAAATATAGTAAACGCAAACTGAGAAGGTGAGTTTTGGAAAAGGGATGAGGGACTAGTAATATAATAGAGGAAATAAATGTTTAACAACCAATAAAAGGGTTTTATACATAGGCCTAATTGCTATTCGTCCTTCTCATCTCATTTTTGGGTATAATAATATACCGAGTCGCGAATGCCATTAAATTAATACATTAAATTACACTAAAGTAAAAAATCGTAATTTTTTTTATTGTAGTAATGTCCATATTGGTAGCAAAGTATACCCACCTATAATTACACACAATTAGGAAAAATTAAGTAATTTTATGTACAACTTTGAGTTTAGACAAAATGCTCATTTGGCTGCAGAGTGGACAGAGCATCAAATTTAAGACGCCCTGTACCTGTCATGTATGGCTTTATCTCTAAACGTACCCATTTTTATAATTTTATTAGTTTTTTAAACACGAAATGTTCTAATACAGAGGAATTCATGAATATTTTAAATTCATAACACATGTTTTTAAAACACCTTGTATATTAATGATAACTGTAACGTAATTAATTTATACAATAATATAATAATAACAACAATAATTATTGTACAGCTTAATAGTAAGATTTAGAGTAGAAATTCCATATATTATCTAATATTTACTGTGTAATATTTTGAGATACCCTGTATATCAAATTGCTCAATGACGCCAGCATGTCATCAGTCGGATATCGTTAATAGACATACAAATCTGCATGAATCCGTTAAAAAAAGAACTTCATCCCAAATTTCGCACTTCAGGTTCCGCTGCCGGACTAAACTGTATACAGCGTAGCAGCAGTGTAAAGAAAACTCTTTTGAAATAAAGCAGTTTTAAAAACCGGTGGGTGGATGCGACAGTTGCGAGGATTATGAGAACGAATTGTGCTTCTTTCAACCATGGTTTTTAATATATATACATATAATAGAGTTGATGTACGTACTGCACTCTGTTCGGTTCCGTACGTCGCAAGTGTAAAGACTGCTGTAGCCAGCCATCATCAGCAACCGCTGAATACAGGAGGGGTGGTGGTATTAACGCTGATTGCGTTTTTATGTCCTAATCCGGCACCCAAATGACGAATAATTACGCCTTTTAGTATCGGCAGGGGCGGCCCGAAATTATTTAATTACCGTTTTTCGGGGGGGGGGGGGGCACCGTACGGCGCACAATGCGCTTTTAAATTTCGCATTCGCACAACAATTAGGTCGTTTATAAATTGACGAGGTCGCAATTTATTTCGTGTTTCGAATGTAGATGTTAACATTCAATATTCGTTAGGACTGACACAAAAATCATTTATAGGTAGAGCAAAATGGAAATCTTTAAGCAGCACATATTCCAGCATACGGCACCTACAACGAACCAGGCAACTTTTTCAAATTTTTTTGATATCTAAAATATGAAGAACAACTTTTGTTGTTGTTGTCTTGCCTTAAACACTGCCAAAAGATTCACTTCCTCGTTATTTTTCTGCAATTCCTTAAACAATGTATATGTATATCCTATACCCACATATTATGTGCAATTTTGTGGACACACGCTCCCCTATTCTTAGGTAAATTGTCTCTACAACATAATGCCCAAATAAAATATCTTAGATCCAAAAACTGTAACGAAGTTACCGCATTTTTGCCAAAATTTGTCCGCTTAGTCCGCCCGACCGCCGATGGATGACACAGCGGTTTATATCTAACCGGCAAGCCCTAGTTCGCTGGCAATAAGAGATCGGCCGTCCGGTCCATCTGGTGTCTTCCACCTGTTGAGTAAGCAAACTAAACCTATATTGTTATTTTGCTGTGCAGCACAGCAAAATAACAATATAATATTGTTGGAGGCACGTGCAGTGAGGCCATGGTACCATGGCGTTACCACACACCATGCCCCGTCATTGACGACACTAGTTCACACAAATTCATATTAACAATTTTGCACTCCTAAAATAAACTCGCGACGGCGCCGGCGGCGCGTAGGCAAGAGCCGGCCGGGAGCTCTGCTAATTATAACCCGAGCCACCTTCCGTTTGGACAGCATTGTAGAGAGAGACCGAATGCTGTCCGGCGAAGTGAGATCGACAATAATTGGGAATGGTCATTGAGTTAAATGCGCATAAACAGCGATTCTCCCAGGCCAGGCTCCGATCATATGTTTTGATGACAAAGCGTGCTGCTGATTTTGCGTAGATGATTGTGCTACTTTATAACGTTTTCAAAATGAACAGTGTAAGTTTTTTTATTAAAAAATTCATTTCCGTCAATATAGAATTTGAACAAAAACTGCAAATTAATGAGTTGGGCATAGGCCGTTACCCGATTTAGCTATATAGAGGATAATCAAACGGCAGGACAAAAAACGCGTCTACTTAAAAAAATAATTGGTTGTTTTGTATGTGTTTTGTTCGGCGGTGAAGAAACTTCCTCAAAAAAGGCAACCAACGATGTTGTGCATATTTAGGATAAAATTAAGACACACTAAAAATCATCAAATTAACATCATTTTTAATTTTAGTATTCTGGGTAAAATAAATATAAAAACGCTTCTAAAAATATGAACATTTTTCTAGAATTATTGGTGAACTTTAGCGCTGAATTAGATAAAAATCTTTTGGCAGCCAAAAATTTTAACGTTTATTTTTTTTTATAATATTTCTTCATTTTCCAATTTCATCTCCTTAAAAGGTTTTAAACAATGATAATAATTTCCCTTTACACCGTACTTTTATCAAAATAAATCTATAGAAATTAGGAAGGGTGGGGAAAATTTTTTTGCTGTCAGAAAATCGGCTGCTAACTTCACACCGGTTTAGTTAGGCACATTGATTTTTAAAATGTCTTCTGATATTTGGCCCAACCTTTCTAAATACTCACGAGCCGCCACAATCAGCTATAGCACCGTGCTCCTGCTGATTCCGGTCTCTGTTGACTGGATAGTGCCAGGAGCGCATGCTCGGGCTATTCTGAACCGAAAACCGAATCGTAGATTCGAGAAATAATCAGAATTATCAGTGTTTCCGTAGTCAGGATAGTGAGGATAGTGCCAGGAGAGTATGCTGGGGCTATCTTAAACCGGAAAACCAACAGTGTACTAGAGTAGCGCCGGGAGAGCATTCCGGAATTCTTTTTTAAAGGATCATTAAATAGTGCCCGTTTTTTTGAGTTCTTAAAAGGGGAGTTCCAAAATACACTTGACGAGCTGTCACTAGAAGAAACCAGGGACCTAATGATGGTTGCAGCACCTATCCACGCGACTCGGGCGGTCGTTGAGTGGCTAAACGGTAATTTTCCCAACAGCTGTTATTGTTAAACTTCTTTTAGCTGGATAGGACGAAATAGTCCATTAATTAATAAGGTGTAATTCCATGGCACACTTGATTGACCAGATGCAGAATGTGACTCCCTGTATATTTTTTGTTCAAATTTGTTATATGGAAAAAATTGATACATGGTTTTCGTGAAGATTTGGTGTATAAAAAATCGCAGCTGCCCCTGGATTTGCATTTTGAAAATGGTAGAAAGTTAAAAAAGCGCTTTTAAATCTACACAATGCAGTTTTTACTCTTATTTGGCCAACTGCTCACGTAACAACAACTTTAATATTTTATTAAAAGTTATATTTGTGAGGTCGGGCGGTCTCAGCGGTCGACACTCTCCGGTTCCCCGAATTAGCCAGGGCGCTTATAAAATCACTACTGTGAGTCCTGGTCAATAAATCTGTGATTTTGGAATACCTGTGTCTCTTTGGATTACGCCTTCATCAGTGCTCCCTGTAGTTGCAGCTCTCTTCAGTGATCCCGGCATGCCGCGAGGCTCAGTCGAAACCCTCGGGCACACATGCAACCACTCGTTCGATTAATAGCAAAGCCCAATACGTATTTTTTTTACGTAGAGCAGAGAAAATATACGCTACGCGGACAGAAGTGCCAGTAGCATTGGGCTCATAAATATGTATAGCACGCCGAAACTTGGTTTTGCCTTGTCCTAACAGATAGCGCTGGGATGCAGAATCGTTCGATTTTTAAAACCCTAAAATGCCCTCCGCTGAGACGTCACCGCTAGAGACGACGGCAGTCAGCTGAAGGAGCCTAACTGTGTTGCCGGTGGTTTAGAATTTTTTTCTACCACTAATTCGTGAATCTGCAATCACTTGGAACGTCTTGCTAAAACAGCGAAGACCGGACTAAGAACAATGGAGTTATCACTTTTTTCAGGGGGTGCATGGGGTAGTTTTTGGTTCGGCTAACTTTTTCTACCACGGATCCGTGAAATAAGAGTTGTGGTGGATAAGCTTCAAAAAAACTACGATAGTCGGACCAAAAGCAATCTATATCCGAGGGTTGGATGGAGTAATTTTTGCCTGGAAAATCATTCTGCCTATTGGCTATATACGACTGACAAAAATAATTTCCGACGCGAGGAGCCGCTAGCAATAATAATAGGGTACTTGACAATATTTTTAATTGCTCTAAAATTGTACTATGTTTACAGTTGCACACTTTTGTTCAGGCTGAAATCTACAGTTTCGTCGTTCTATTGTCCAGAATGCCAAACGTGGCAACTCTGTGCCTCTCAGGAGAAACGGAACTGTAACGTTGCCGGTGCCCGTTTGCAATCATTCGTGTAACAAAGGTAAATTGCAGTTTTCTATTCAAGTATCTCCAGCTTGCCTATGAATATCTGTTACTTAATGTATTGAAACCTTTGAGCTTTAACTAACGCAATTGCACACACAAATTTTGTCACATAAAGACTTTTTATTACGAATATGTTCCGTATATTGACTCCTCTATATCAAAATGGTGTCTGTTTATGCTGCACACGCTGGAAACTATATCCTTCATCTCTGCCACGTAAGACTTTAGTTAAAATATCTGTATACGGAACATACTATAAATATTCAGGTACCAATAATGGGGGAAATATTCGCGTATTTGGCAACGTTACCCGCCCACCTAGGCATCTAACCATATTCATATATCCACATGTCATCTAACACGTATGGTTTTCTAATCTGCAGATGACATCCCGTGATGCCAACTGTCATTCCGTATCTGGCTAAATCAAAATATTAGTAGATAATATCTGTGCCATTTATTATAGATGTGTAAGGTAAGGTATAGATGTGTAAGGTAAGGTATCATGGACATGGACCCTGAAAGGACAATCCGTAATTTGCCGAAATTGGATGCTGTTAGCGTCTGCCGAAATCCATGGGATAAAACTGCAAAGGTTTGTACCTACGTTGTAGTAAGAATACAGTATTATGAGTTATTAAAAAAAGAGAACCTCGGCCTAGGGACCATCTTGAAGGCGCGTTTACGAAGACGCGATAGTGCTTAGAAGTACCTACTGAGCCCGAATTACGGACTTTAGGCCCAACCTAGCCAAACAAATTTACAGAAAAACGATTGAATAAGTATTTACGAAAAAAAAACCTTTTTGACTAAAATCGTCGATGGAGGAAGGAATCAATCAACGCTAAAAGTGGTTTCACGGGGCATCACAAGTCTGGGAGTTTGAGGTTAGAATTTTGAAATATCATGTAGAAAACTACTTTCCATAGCTATTATGGCTACATCGCGTAGTACAGCTACCGTCAGTTAAATGGCGGCGGTAAAAGCCATTCTTCTGAGGCTGAGAGTTTATGAATTCATATTTGCGGGTCTGTAATGAATATTCAGGATCGCATTGTGACCTCCGCACAGATATAATGATCTCTGTACGGTTCTCCGGCATATAGGCATGTAAGCAGCGCCGTTGGGGCATCCAGCCACCAATGGAGAAACTATGACGGGAGAAATTAAACTTCAGGCTATATCATTTGCATTAGAGTAGCATGTAGCGGTGGGTACTAGCATTCTAATCAGTACACATGGAGCTTACAGTTTGTTCAGCGAATGTTCGGCCCTAGGTCACAACTCCCGCCCTTGTCTTACTCGTGAATATACGATGGATATCGGTGAACAAACTGTACATCTTAGTCGCTTGAATGCACAACGGACGGATATTTTCTCAACACTAAAATCACTGAAGCAAGTCAGTGGCGGTCGTAAATTGGGGGCTAAATAGGTAAAAATGTGGTTTAGAAAAAAAAAATTCTGGCCTTAAAAAAAGTTGGAATCTTTAATTAGATATAATATCGCGTATTAATGAATAAATCAACCTGTCTATACCAATATTTCTTTAATTCAATGTAATTGGATTTAATCCAACAAGAGTCTACCTTTAAGTGTATACAAATCGATGCAAAATGTATTTGGTGAGATATTTTCAAAAACCTTTTTTTGTTAGAAAGGTCTTCAAAAAACGCTTCTTTTGACGTTTTTACTTTTGTCAAAATGCAAATCCAGGAACGGCTACGATTTTTTTTATACCCCGATTTTCACAAAAACCATTTATCGATTTTTTTATTTAAAATCTGACACAACAGCGTTAATCAGGACACCCCAAAACCCCCACATAATAAATTTGATCAAAAAATGTAGAGGTTGTTCGGTTCTACACCGTGTTAAAGTTGAGCAAAATAGGAATTTTAAAGACATCTGGCGAGCCAAGTGTGCCATGTAATCCCTTCAAAACAGTTGCATGGTCAACAGGACCACTCAAAATGTTGGTGTGAAAAGATTTACTACAAAAATATACAGGGTATTTTTCTCTGAGCCATGTCAAAATTCTGAATTTTTATTAAACTATATGCTGATCAGGAGTGCTCTGGAATCATTGAAAAAATATTAATAAACACAAAAGTAATTTATTTCTTTACAAAATGCCAACCAACAAATAAAAACAATTTAAATTATTGGGCCTTTCTCAACAAAGTCACTGTCTACGATGATACACTTTCTGTGCGTTTCCTGTTGTGACACACCAGCCACCTTAACTGATATGGACTTACTGACTGGCAGGCTTCTGTATTTTTTATATTTAGTTCGTTTATAGTATGTGGAGCGGTTTTGCTATACTCGATTTTTGACCCGTATAAAGTTACAAAAATATCAGTAATTTGAGATGGCACAGATAAGAGCACTCTGTATATTTCGTATTGGACCTTTGCACACCAACAACTTGAGTGGTCCTGTTGACCATTCAACTGTTTTGAGGGGATTCCATGGCACACTTGACTTGGCAGATGCCTTTAAAATTCCTATTTTGCTCAACTTTGACACCCTGCATAATGGAACTCCCTGTATATTTTTTATTCAAATTTGGTATATAGGGGTTTTGGGGTGTTCTAATTAACGCTGTGGGGTCGGATTTTAAATAAAAAAATCGCTAAAATCGGGGGTACAAAAAAATCGCAGCCGGACCTGGATTTGCATTTTGAAAATGGAAGGAAGGTCAAAAGAAGCGGTTTTTGAAGGCCTTTCAAACAAAAAAGGTTTTTGAAAATATCTCACAAAATACATTTTTTATCGATTTGTATACACTTAAAAGTAGACACCCTGTAGGTACTCCATTTTACGTTTAAACTATACGAGTATTTATGTATGGCAGCAGAAATCTCATTAGTTCCATATGCTTCAGTTCGGATTTTATTTAATATACAGTGTCCGGCAGAGAGTACGCCCCGTATGATATTTTATTATTTTAAATTTATCGGAAATTTTATTCTTGATAAAAGTTTGTGCATTCGTCCAAATCCAAAATCCAGTTTTTAAAATTTGAATATTTCATTTCGGATAAGGGGGAGGTTCAAAATACGAAAAAAGCTCAAGAGTAAAGCACCTTTATTTTTAATTTTAGAGAAAACATGTATTATGATGTAGCTTTATTTTTAATTTTTAAATTCACATTTGCCGCAATTCCGGAAGTGACTTGCATGACATTGACATTAAAAGGTAAAAAGAGAGCGCCCACTTATTGTATTAATCCTGAAGCCAAATTGATGTAAATAAAGAAAATACAAGCGAAGAAGAAACAAAGTAATGTAATTTTTTTCCCCACAATGAGAAGTTGTTTAGAATTAAAATATAAGACCAACACCAACAATGAAGTTTCACGTTTCTATTCAATAAACCATCTTTTCGCAATTTATAATTATTTACCCCGTATAGAAAATAAAACCACGTTATTTAATATGCCAGTTCGATTTCAGAGAAGGTTTATCATTTTAAACCTGAGTGCCGTAAAAATCAATTTGTTTGAACAGTACTTATGGCTCTTGCAAAATAAAAAATGAAAAAATACCTACTAATTTTTTTGTGCAAACTTTCTGCCGGTCACTTTATATTATGAATTTTAAATTTAGTAGTAATATTAGCTTTCCAACATAGGAAAACAACAAAAGATCTTGCCTTATTTCTTCAAAATATTTTAGTCATAATCTTGGCTTATGTTTCCTTTCAGACTTTCAGCAATGAACCGTCTATGCACCAAGTGCATTGCACCTAGTATTAAAGAGACTTACCTTCCCGAGGGTAAATCGATTACCCACCGCTTGACCACATTGTTATTATTTCAGCACCAATCGGCGACGGGAAGGCCGAACCCACCGGCGAAGGGATGAAACTTTAACGGGGCGTAATTTTTCCCGCGGGCGGCGGCCGCCTCAATAATGTAGACAGCCGCCGCCGCCGCCTTGATGGTCGCCGCAGAAAATGAACTCGTCAATTTTGATGCCGGGGTGAATAATGCACGGAGGCGGGCAGTGCAAGCCGTCTGATGGTCGGCCCTATTGATTGTATCGACGACAGTCGGCCAGCCGCGCGTATTAATTTAATACGATCCAGACATGATGTAAAAAAAATAACGGTAGGTAAAAGATCAGCATGCGAATCCCAAATTTAAGAAATCTAAAATGAACCAAGCATAAACAAAAAAAATTGAAGTTTATTAAAATCCCCAATTATTAACGCCGCTTATAGCTGGTCGCGTTGGTAAACATCGCGTCGAGCACATCGTAATTTTTTTAAACTAAAAGTTGATATATGTTTTCAGTTAATTTTCGTTTTTAAAAATTGTGTCTTAAGCAGTATTTTTTTTAAATTTTCAAGGTTAATCAGTTTACTTAAATCAATGAAAAAACTCGAAGTAACCTATTAAGGGATCCGGAAGGTTCGCCTCCAACATTTCGTCCCCCACATTTCGCCCCTCACATTTCGCTCCTATTACTATAAAAGGGGAACCAGATGAGTAAATCAATTACTTGGTTAACAGAAGCCTGCGTGTTACATTTGTTCTCAATGGATTCAGTTATTTCGAAGCGTGGAAAGAAGAAGTTAGTCCACGAGAATCATATATATTTATTTTCTAAACGGACTGTGGATGACATTCATGCAATCTGGGTTTGCGAAAAACGTTCAAATTGTAGAGGACGCGTTTGGACGCGTACGCAGCAAGACCCATAGCAGCTCTATTAATCAACGAAGTGACCGCCAGGGCAAGAACTACCTAGGAGACATCACATCAGATCCTCACCGAGGTCGTTTCAGAGGCCCATGCTGATGGGACCTAGAAAAGATTCGCTGAAGAGGACAATTCGAGCAATGAGACAAATCGGAGGTACGCCAAGTCTGCCTAAATCCATTAATCAACTTGTCATCCCGCCTGAGTTTCAGGAGATCAGTATTGATAGCATTCCACAACAGTTTCTTCTCTGGGACTCAGGTGATGAACCCAACCGGATATTGATCTTTGGAACAAGGGATAATCTCCACTTATTAGAGCGAAGAATGGTCCGCCGACGGTACGTTTTCTACTGTGCCAGCTTTATTTCAGCAGCTCTATACAATCCACGCAGTTCATAGAGGCCTCGCGATTCCAGTATTGTACATCTTATTGCCAAACAAGAGGCATAGCATACAATTTTGAATTTTGACTTGGTTGGTGCTTATCCTGCTGTTTTATTTTGTAATTGTAATTGCACAGTACACATAATTATAATTTATTAGTGTGTTTGTGCGTATTATTTTAGCTCACATTCCTTTTTTCGAACTTGGAAACCTTCAAAAACATAGAAGACTTCACACACAGAAAATCTTTTTTGTGTTCAGTGGGAGCGAAACATCCCGGGGCTACAAGTGTGGGAGCGAAACGTCCGAGGGGCGAAATGTGCAGGGGCAAAAACGTCGGAGGCGAAATGTACCTGGGGGCGAAATGTAGGGGCGAAATGTGGGGGGCAAAACTTCCGCGAACCACCTATTAGGAGCAAAAACTATTACGTAAATCAACTAGTGATAATTTTTTTTTGCCTCTTTTGGTATTTTACGCTTATTGTAAAAACACAAATGCAAACATATATTTATGTGACTCACTTCAAATCGGAATATTCCCATAAAATTTATATTTATCATCTCATTTTAATAGAGTTTTTTTAAGTGATAGATCATAAAACTGTACTTTAGGGCAAAACAGCACATTTTATTTTAAAAAGTCAAAACCTACTATTGGATATATTTTTTGTGTCAAAATCATACTTACTAGGATAAAATGATAAATATCTAAGTGATTTTAGTGATCGAGATCTCCAAAAAGTGACTAAGTTACAGCTGTTGCCCTACCTCCCATCCACAGTTACATTTTGGAAGAAAATATGGTATTAACACGAAATATTCGAATATTCAAAATAGAATCGGTGGTAACGCGCTGCAAAGTTACCTGCTTGTCAAGCAAATTGTATGAAAAGTGAGCGACACATTGATAAAATCTATCGAAGAGAACTTATTAAAAGTGGAAAAAAGAGCGACTCAGCTTGAAACAAAATTAAAAGCAGTATTGAAGAGAAAACTAAATTGCTGGATGGCAAGGCGATGAAAGGGACTGAAGAGAGGTATAAAATGAAGGATAAATTGGATCAGATGGATCAGGCTAGTAGATCCTGCAATTATATTTGGTTTCAAAGAAAAACCACGTGAAGATACCGGAGAGGAACTAAAAAAGCTCCTGAGGACACAAATATCTCTAAACCTATAAATATGATAATGACATTGTACAGAATCAGTAAAATGGGCGAAAAAAAGTACCGACCTCGGAGCGCCACCAACTTGAGTGTCCAGTTGTGTTTGTGCTGAAACCACGGCAGGCTTACAAACACCTACACACAATACTCCATTTATTAGAGCCTGGTTTGCAAAATAACAATTTTCGCCCAGAAAATCCCCCAATAAATCTATTACAATTTATTTTTCCGAGAACTTTATTTCATATAACTGATTGCTTTTTTGATACGGTAACTTTGTGTAACATTTGAGACCCATGACCTATTTTAAGAGATATTTTTGAAAAACCCGAAAACTGCCGAAATTTCTTCGGCTTGTAACTTTTTTGTTTCAAGAGTTACCGAAAAATTTTTCCCAATGATATTTGTGGGTAAAACTAATTGCTTTAAGCCTACTTTATCAGAATTTAAAACAATGCAACGGTTTAATGGATATGCTCTCTTAGTACCTACCCACCGAAAAATGTGCCCATTTTATTGTAGCGAGCCGTGCCCTCATGTTTTTAGTAATTTTTTCGCAACATACTACATTGAAAATCTTGTAAATTTCTTGCGAGCTATCGGTATCTTGCACATTTTTCACATTTTTTAAATTTTCTAGTATGCATGACAGATATAAATAAAAAAAGTGTTAAAAGAGCACAAAACAAACCATGGTATTCTTCCAAATTCTGATAAATAGGTTTAAAGCTTGGTAATGATTGATAATCGTGAAGCTGAAGAAGAAAGGCATGAATTCCCTCCATGATGCTGTGGAAAAATTGGAAAAAATATGGAAAACTATATGAATAATATTTTTTGTTAATTTTTTCCGGCTGATATACATAATACGAGATTTTTTCAGGTGCTACATGCTTTACTAAATCTCAAATGGACGAGGAAGCTGATCACATTTTCGTTGGACTCTTTTTTGTGACACCGGGCATGCAGCAAGAAATGCAACATTATCCAGAGTATATTGCATGTGACGAGCTCCCGTATATTTAATGATTGCAGAAGATTCGAACGACTGTTTTGAGTTCGTTGCTGCCTGCATTTTAGTCCGAGAAGACAAGGAGTCCATGAACTGGGTGATGGACTGTTTTAAAAAAGTTCATCCAACCTGGACTGGAGTGAAATGTGTCATAACGGATAAGGACATGAAGGAACGTGGAGTTATTCGAGAAAGCTTTTCAGGAGTCAATTTTATAATGTGCGTGTACCATACTTTGCGGAGCTTTAATTGAGAGATCACGATAGATAAACTTGGGATTACAAAAGAGCAACAAGTGGAATCAAAGGAGATTTTGCAGAAAATGGTTTATTGCAAAACGGACCAGAAATTCGACCAGTTATACCAGCAACTGAAAACAATGCCTCTAACGGTAATTGATTATTTTGACAAGAACTGGATGAGATCAAAAGATAAATGGTCTCTGTGTACGAATTTTATGCACAGAAATTTTATGAACACTACGAATAATCGCCTTGAATCATTGAATGCCAGGACGAAGATGGTTGTGGATCGATATTCCAGCTTAGGAGATTTTGTGGAGCAATTTATGATTCAAGTTGCATGTATGCATGAAGATCGCGATAGTAGGTACTGCTGCGAAATCGAACAGATATACAAAATTAAAGGGTGGAGGCGTTCTCCTTGCTGCAAAAAAGAAATCAACTGCCTCCAACTTCGTTTCAACCATGACATCCCCGCACACATCGACGTAGTCGGTGTGAAAGTTAATCTTGGGCACATAACTTACTTTTTCTTTGTCGTTTACATTCCTCCTCCTACAAGTCTTCGGGATTATGAAAATATAACTGAATTATTTACATCCTTGCATTATGTTTACGGCAAAAACGTAGTTATCATGGGGGATTTTAATATGCCTAACTATGCTGAATAGGGTAGTTTCCTCTAATCAAATTTTCAAATAAATTGCACATAACTTGATTCACCAAGTCCTAAGATAGCTTTAACCATTTTTTATTTCCCGAATAAGTATCCACGAAGTTAGAATTTTCAAAATAAAATTTGAATTTATTTGAATTTGCGTTCGGGACCCGACCGCGTGTTGACGTCATAATAACGAGCCGAACATTTTCATTCGTTTTTTTATCATGTGGTACGGACTTGGACTGGAGACCTAATCTTATTATTTTGTGATTTGATATGTCACTAGTCAAATAATATCAGCTGGAGTTTTGTTTACATTTCAAAATTTGTAATTTTATCAAAGTTATTGAGGGGTTCCAATCGATTTTGAATTTTATATTTTATAATAAAACCATTGTCTATCGCGTCGTCATAATAGTAAAGGACTAAATGAGGTATTAATTCATTTTTATACCTGACCTAAGTGTTCACAAATCAACGATTAAAATAAGGTAAGCAAGTAGGCAATGCAAATTTTTATCATTGCTCCTTTCTTATAATATAATTAAAAATTGTGCTTGTGTTTCAAATTGAGAGAGACAGTGTAATAAAATCTAATTAATTACAAATGCAAATCTTAACAACTTATGTACATGGTACAATCCTAAACCCTATAGTTTCAATTACAAAGAAAAATGAATAGGTACCATAAAATTGATATTGGTAGTAGGTAGTTCAATCCCCAGATAAAAGTGTTTGAGAGCAAAGTATAATTTAGTAAGCACTCTTTCTCAATTTGATTGTAGGTAGGTACCTAAAGAATATAAATAGGTAATCATTTAAATTCCAAGAAATACCTACCTACCTGATGCATTTATATAGGTATGAGAGGAGATAGAGTGTTTAATTTGCTTTCTGTTTCAGTGCGAAGAAGTTGACAAAGAGTAAAGTAATGGCTCCTCCTGTAGTGAATGTGGGTTTTGTTAAAGCAAGTTCAGACAATCTTCCGGAAATTGACATAGGTACCTATTTTATGCTCTCACAATTTTTAAAGCGAGATGCCAAAGCGAAACAATCTCGCGAAACGCGAAAACCGCAAAGCTAGAAAGCTAGGTTATGTTTCGATACCCACAAAACATCAAGATTAGGTTAGGACGGCACTGTTATCGTTACTAGTTTGCTGCACCGTTGCCAGATCCCCTTTCGGACTTGTATTCAGAAGTAAATCCTGTACTCCAAAGACCGACTATTCTTCAACAAACATTGAGAAAGTATATTATATCTTTACGGAATATAGTGTTTTTTATAAAGTTAACTGCTGTTATTATTTATTGCAATTAATAGGTTTGTTCTAGGGAGCAATCTCAAACTAGTCCGAACCAATAACCAGAGTTAAAAACAGTCAGAGAATTTGAACTGTATAATCAACTTTATGTTGACAATTTGAGTTTCCATACTAGAACACAGCTATTCTAATAACCAAATATTCGACCAGCAAGGAAAAATCACACGAGTTGGCAACGTACAATAAACGAATAAAGCTTCAAGGCTTCGCGGTCCTATTCACATAGATCAAAATTATTATGACGTCAAAATTAAGAAAACCGTTAAAAACGGAAATAATTTTAAACTCAATTTTCTCCCAAAGGAGGTAAAATTTTTAGTTTAGAATTTTACTAGTGTAGTCTGCATCAATACAGGCTTTCAACAAAATAAAATTTGAAAAACGGTTAAATACCCTATTCTTAGACACGGGCAGATTCGACGCAAGTATCATGCTTTTTAATAACTTCCTTCACATAATGGACATGAAGCAATCTAACTTGGTCAGGAACCAGAACAACAGATTACTTGATCTTATTCTACATAATTGTGAATTATTGGTTGAAAGAGAAATCGATCTGTTAGTTCCAGAAGTTCAGCACCACCCCGCTCTCTCAATTACAATAAACAATCAGGCTACCTCGGATAACAGGCTTATCTCTGACCTCGTAGGCACTTATAATTTTAGGAAAGCTAACTATAACCTCATGTATGATTTAATGCAGCGGATGGACTGGTCTTTCTTATCAAGAGAAAATTCTATCGACAATGCTTGCTCTTTATTCTACGCCAAAATTTATGATATCTTTGACAAATGCACCCCCAAAATTCAGCCTAAACCCAATCGCAGATATCCAGTATGGTTTACTTCCTCAATAATCCGTGACATAAAACGTAAATCTAATTTGCACATGAAATTCAAAAAAACCAACAATAATGCATATCTACGAGACTTAAATTTTTTTGCGAACAAGCATTAAAAAGAACATCAAAAGGGAACAAAAAAAGTATACCTCTAATATCGAAGAAAACATAAAAGCAGATCCTAAATGTTTTTGGTCATATATTAACAGCAAAAAAGAAACTGCGTCTGTTCCTTTAATCATGACTTACAATAATATCGAGTTAAGCGACCCTGAATTTTAAATTCCTTTGCACACTTTTTCAAGCAAAACTTCTTACCTCCGGCAGATAAGAATCTACTTAATGCGAGCTCTTCTGCCACTGAAAGCAAATTAGATGTTGGCAACAACATCAATACTTTACTTGTCAAGGAATTTAGCGAACGAGACATCGAAATTGCCATAAAAAAATTGAAACCAAAAATGACCGCGGGTCCTGACCATATTCCGGCATTTGTAATAAAAGATTGTTGCTCTATTTTATAGAAACCCCTGTGTGAACTGTTCAATAAATGTTTAAGCTCAAATACTATTCCAGTCGTTTGGCGTCAAGCTAAAATGTGTCCGATTTTTAAAAAGTCAAACAGAGCTGCGATTGAAAATTATCGACCAATATCCATAATCTGTAATTTTGCGAAAATACTGGAAGTAGCCATCTACAACGAAATCTACCCGCAAGTCTGCCAACTTCTTTCTCCTAATCAGCATGGCTTCATGAAAGGCCGGTCCACATGTACAAATTTAACAATTGTTACGCAGAGCATAGCCGAGTCCATTGATGCGAGGATGCAGACTGATGTTATCTATACTGACATGACAAAGGCATTTGACCGCCTAGACCAACATACGCTTGTTTCCAAGTTGCATCGAAGTAGATAGGCTATAAGAGTTCTAGCGCAATTTCCCCATGTATTTCTTATGGGGCCTAAAACGTGGTAAAAACGTGACCAAACTTACCCCCTCCACTCCCACGCCACGCCCCCCCGCCAAGACCCCGACCAATCAGAACGCTCCGACTAGGGTCTGTACCCTGCGCTAGTCCGAAGGGTGCCGAAGATGTCCGAGGGGTTGACCCCAGCGCGAGGTCATTGTCAAACCGCCAGCCCGCGGCGACGGTTCACCCAGTGTCCAACCGCGACCTTCAAGCCGGGGGTGGACAAAAATGGCCGCGATTCCACGCCGACCAGAAGCAGACCGCGGACATGTCTCGACATGAAGGGAGACTCTCACCGACGGCCACCCTGAACGTGGATTCCCAAATCTCGCGCCTTAGCAAATTGAAGTTCATGACGTCACACCC
This sequence comes from Pseudeuparius sepicola, assembly GCA_963920635.1. Taxonomy (NCBI): domain Eukaryota; kingdom Metazoa; phylum Arthropoda; class Insecta; order Coleoptera; family Anthribidae; genus Pseudeuparius; species Pseudeuparius sepicola. The sequence continues at coordinate 91,799,965 of OY987299.1, forward strand.
CCTTTACTGTCGACTCACCGCGGCCGACAGGATTCTGCCGACTCCACTCACTTTCTTTTTTATTTTACCAGGAATAATCGAAAAATCGGCGGCACATTCTAAGTGGTATAGTCTGCATTCAGTCTTCGCATGTTTTGATACACTGACCTATATACGTTCCAGTAACCTACCAAATAATTTCTAGATACTAACATTGCAAATCTACAGGGCGAAAAATGCATCATTTTATACAAATAAAATATGTCGGAGCAAACGTTATTATTCGCTTGAAAACATTTTACTTTGCAGCGTGCAGCTGTCCTGATTGAATTTAGTTTCGAAAAAATCAACATACCCACATCCCAAAAAAAAATTCAACCTACTGGAAAACATTTTTAACGACTAAAGTATCCAAAATATTTTAAACACCCTTCAAAAATACATTGTGAAATTTTGATGGTATAAAATACTAGACTGTACATTTTTGAAAATAAAAACTAGGTGCCATACCTTCTATTGTTTAGAAAATAATGTCCATGCTACTACAGCCGTTAATAGATTACTAATAAAAAATAAAGCAGACAACGCAGTTTATTTAACGTTCAGTGCCTATAAAAAACGGCTATAAACAAATCTGAGAAATTTCTGTATATTAACCAGGTGTTTGTTGATGCCTTAAGGCAAAATACATACGTCTGAAAAGTTCAACCTATTTTGTTGGAGAATTTGGAATCTGATGATAAGTAAAAAAACCATTATGCAATAAAATACAAAAGTAGTATCAAAGCATGTGTATCCGAAACGGCTTGAACCGCCGACGCTCGAGATCTGCTGGCGCAGCTTCCAGTACAATGGGCTCATTTTCAGTCGAAACACGCAAATATCTCCAAAAAACCTGAGAAAATGGCCATCACAAACAAAATCATGATTTTGTTTTTACCCAGCAGGAATATTATCGAAGGGATATGTGCCAGGAATAGGGAATTCTATTAAAAGTTCAGCCTACTTTGCCCTGAAAAATCGTATATTTTTAACTACTAATGTATTGAAAATATTCTAAACAGATTTCGAAAATAGTTTAATATCAATAAATCACGAATTTTTGATAATATAAGATGTAAACTATAGACTGAAAAATTGTTGCTTAAACAACATTGAGACTACACTGATAAATAAATTAAAAGTAAAAAAATATTTTTAAAAAAAGCTTTTATTTAAATGCGCTAAAAAGAATAAAATAATCTTTTCTTTTAAAACTTTTACTATCAACTTATAACGTCATTCCACAATTTATATGATATAAAAGCTTGTCGCGAGATTTAAGTTTTCAAACTAAGTAAATACCACTACTTAAATCTCGCGACAAGCTTTTATATCATATAAATTGTGGAATGACGTTATAAGTTGATAGTAAAAGTTTTAAAAGAAAAGATTATTTTATCCTTTTTAGCGCATTTAAATAAAAGCTTTTTTTAAAAATATTTTTTTACTTTTAATTTATTTTGTAATTTTTAGTTTGGCCAGGTGTCTGAGTCTATTCATCTCAGTTAACGCATCATTGTTGCAAGGTCGTTTGCCGGTTAGTTTAGAACAGTCTAGCTCTTCAATGAGGAGACCTTCTAATGATCTAACCCTACTTAAGGCCACGTATGCTTGACCAGGCGCGAAGAGCTTGGAGCCTAAATATACAACGAGACAGGTTGCAGACCAATGCTGTTGACGCCTATCTCACCAAACTACACAAGTCAAAGTTAACTAGTCCGCCATCTTGGGTGTTCCGCCATGTTGGATTTAGAATGACGTCACACATATAATCATGCATTGTCATCCAAATTAAACGTGTGTACAAAATTTCAGCTCGATCGGTTGAAATTTAACTAGTCCGCCATCTTGAGTGTTCCGCCATGTTGGATTTAGAATGACGTCACACATATAATCATGCATTGTCATCCAAATTAAACGTGTGTACAAAATTTCAGCTCGATCGGTTGAAATTTAACTAGTCCGCCATCTTGAGTGTTCCGCCATGTTGGATTTAGAATGACGTCACACATATAATCATGCATTGTCATCCAAATTAAACGTGTGTACAAAATTTCAGCTCGATCGGTTGAAGATATCTGCTTCAAAATTGAGTTGCAAGATTCCACCCGAACAAATTACATACATACATACATACATACATACATTGCAAGTTAAATAAAAGCTTTTAAAATATGCATCCATGGTTGAAACTACACTCTGTTACCTTAAGAGCAATGGCACTGCAAATAGTACAGATAAACGCACGGAATTCCGCTAGCTTTCTACCGTATACTTTACATGCAATTAGTCCCAGGACGTCCACCAAAAATGCAAAACAAAATTTGAAACTTCAAAATCTATCTCCTCTGTTATACGTAAACTGATTTCTGTCAAACCTGTCTCAAACTGTGGCGAAAATATAGGTCTACGATTCGTATGGAAAATTTTTTTGTTTGTAATTGTAGGTTTTTAATGGTAACAAAAATACTCCTTCAAATACTCCCCAGAAAATGAAACGGTAGCATTTTTGTAAATTTTACAAGTACCAACAATGTTTTTTAAAAAAATTGTCCATACGAATTGTTCCTCCATCTTTTAGTTACATTTTGGTAAAAAAATCGAATTTCTGGAACTGAAAATAAAAAAGTAGATCGACTTCTAGAAAAACACTGCAAAGCCGAAATCAATATGAATACACCGTGCCCCCACTCCTGCCTTCTCCTCAAGCCAGTATCCGTAGAGGGGACACTAAATAGACAAAGATAGGTACAATATGTTCGCCCGTTAGCCGTCGCACTCTTGTTTCCGCTTATCGTATTTTACAAGCTTTTTTATTTAATTTCACCTGTTAGCAGCGTTCACAGAATACTACTGTTATTGTGTGGGTTGAATCTTGCAAGCTGAATTAGAACCACTTCCTGACATCCGATTGAGCTGAAATTTTGCATACACCTTTAGTTCCGGTGACAATGCAATATGCAATACTCAATATTGTAATACTTTCTACTTTCTAATACTTAATATGGGTATCAAATGAAAGGGGTTGACGAGTTCAAAATAATAAGATAAGACGTCATACTAAATCCAATATGGCGGACTAAATTTCTTTACCACTCTCCTGATATGGGAATCAAATATGTACTAAAAAGCACAAAATAAAATAAAAGATAAAAACCTTTTTAAAAACAAGCTTTTATTAAATAAAATGAAATAAATCATGTACTACATCGAATAAAATAAAATAAAATAAGTCTAGGTTTTTGTTAGAATAATTCAGTGCCAAATTGCGCCAAGTCGTTTTTGTAATTTAAAAAGCTTGTCGCGAGAAATGTTCATAGAAAGTAGGTACCAATTAATTTTAATATACAGTGATTGGTTGATAAGCAAGTACCTACTTGCCAAAGTATGTATTTTCTTTAGAATTCGCGCGACTAGTTTTTTGATTTACAAAAATTTGTCGCAATTTGGCATTGAATTATCTTAACGAAAACCTAGATTTATTTTATTTTATTCCTTTTAGTAGATACAAGACGTAGGTATTTTATTTTATTCGTTTTAGTACATGACTTAAATAAAAGTTTGTTTTTAAAAAGGTTTTTTATCTTTTATTTTTTATTATCTACAATAGTTATCTAGCCTAATCTTGATTGAAGGCTTCTATAGGCTGAATGTGATGTTTCTGAAATTCTTCCCAATGGAATTCACAAGTATATAAAACCATAAATGCAATATTTTAAATTTTGGTTGTGTTACTTCGTCTTTATGTACAGGGTGATCATTTTTATACGCCCAGCCTCTCTTAGTGGAAAACGGTCGAAGATATGGAGATATTATATTATATGGGAGATGATATAGGGTGTATAAAGGAATAAATTGGCCTCATGCAGCGACTCTCTGCTAATACGACGCTAGGCGTCGCGTTGCAGCGCCAAGAAATATTTTTTCCCACCAACATACCATTTTTGTTACATCATTCAAAATCCCTTAGGGTAGTTTATTCATTTACACACTGCCCTAAAAAAGGGTAAAAACTAATAACCCCTATTATTTTTTTTCCTCGAACTTTTTTGTGGGTCATTTTTACATATAACAAAAATATGATTTGTGTAGGTAGCCCTTTTATTATGGACATATCATTTTGGGCATCTACTGTAACACTATATTTTTGTTTTTTTAATGTTCAATAATAGTACATTATACACTTAGGTTGAGAAGTGATCCATTAAATAATGGCCTTCTCAACCGAAGTGTCTATAGTTTTTTTTTACTACTAACATTGAAATATTGCCACATTTTACATATTTGATTAGATTTTGATATTTTAGTCATTTCTCGCTTTTTTCAAATACTTCGAAAGCCTGGGAGTTCAGTTGTCAAGCTGATAAAATGAAAATAATTTTTAAATGTCATATAGAAAATTGTTCATTATTTACCTAGGTATTTTTTTATTATCATTATTTACCTAGGGAGAGAAATATTACTTCTCATTTGATTTCTCAGGTTAGTAGTAAAAAAAAATTAAATTGTTGACGCCCGTCTACTATGAATTTTTACTTGATTTTCTGTAGTTAGGGGAATGGCATTTATCACGAAATAATTTTTTTGTAGGAAAAATATTGTTTTTTCGAGAAAAAATTTACAGGGAAAAAAGTTTCTTAAATAAAAGGGCTACGCAAATCATATTTTTGTTATACGTAAAAATGACCCACAAAAAAATGTGTAAATCAATAAACTACCCTAAGGCGTCTTCCCGTAAGTAGATAACACATACCAATTTCAAATTTTTAAGTAGCGCCGGTATTGAGATAAAAATAAAAAAAATATTTGGGTCACCCTGTAGACCCGAATAACTTGGCAAGGAAAGCCCAAATCGAAAAATTTTATATGAAAGACCCCTTAAAACCACCTGCCGAACACCCCTTTAAAGTATTTACTATACATTCTGACTCACCCTGTATAATATCTCCATATCTTTGACCGTGTTCCACCAAGAGAGGCTGGGCCTCTAAAAATGATCACCCTGTACTTTTTTTGTAGGAAAAATCAAACTTTTAAAATTTTTATAAATGGTATTTTCAAGTACAGGGTGGTTCATTATAAATTGACTTTTGAGGTTAGAAAAAAAAGTTTTTTACAAAAGTTTTAGATACTAATACAAAGTTTTTTGTGACGCTATTGGACCGTGTACAGTGTGTTCTAGAAAGCCGTGGCAGACATAACTTATGTTTTTTTAAATGGAACACCCTATATATTTTTGCATTTTTTAAATCTGCTCATCAAGGCAATTAAAATGATATTAAACTTTGTGGCATTACTTTTTCCGTTTTTGAAAAATTCCGTTTTCAAATTTTATACTAAATTTATTTAACTCGAATTTGTGGATCTCGCGATAAAGATAGATGATCGATGTAATAACAAAAAAAATTTGTTTTAAACAAGAGAGTAATACAGTGAAACTCCAAAATGTTTAGGAGCCTTTTCAAATTTTACTGATTATATTCTCGAAATAAAGAACTGTACACGGTCCAATAGCGTCACAAAAAAACTTTGTATTTATCTAAAACTTTTGCCAAAAACTTTTTTTCTAACCTCAAAAACTAACAAGTTAAGGGGCGTGTCAATTTATAATGAACCACCCTGTACAAGGGCAACTAAGAGTAGCCAATAAAGTGGGGTGCCTTTTTGGCATTTGGGCTGGGAAAAATTTAAAAAATGAAAATTTTATACCTCAATATAGACGTCGCGATTTTTTGGAAAAACAGATGGAGCCAAAATTGACGAAGTTATATTTAAAACGTTTGCTCCCGGAATTGGTAGATCCGACCACAACACATCTAAAGAGGCACAAAGTAGTAAAAGAAAAAAGTAATAGAAATCCAAAATACCACATAGATATAGCATAACCTACCTACCTACTGTGGAAATAATAATTTATTGAAACACTGTTCTACTTTGGCTGTTTGATTGATAGGAATAATAATTTCATGTCAGAAAAAAATTGTAAAAAGTTATAAAAAAATGTCTTTCCAATTCAGTGCACTTATCAGGAAAACAATTATTATTGCATAGAAAATATCGAAATATACAGACAAAACTTATGTTTTTTTTATTAATTTCTATAACCCAATTTTCCGCAAGGCACTGAAGAAAAAAACAGGGTTAGTAAATAACAAAAAAGACCCGAAAAGATACTTTCGGAATTCGTACAAATAGGGGTAGGTATGTGTTTAATATTTATATGTGTTTAATATTTATATTTTTTCAACAATAGCCCAACAAATACACAAACCGAGTCAACAACAAAACGCCATGAAGTAGTCAGGTTGCAGCCCTACAACTTTTGTATTTGATATTTTTATTCTAAGTTGATAAATAAAAAAGTTATGAAGTGGCCTAATTTCGCGGAATCACCCTGTACACCGGCGCCCTTCCGACCGATTCAGCTCTCGGCTGCCTGGCGGTCCGACTCGCTCGGGTCCGAAAAAACGTCGTCCCTCGTCTGACACCGTTCCTCGCGCTAAACGCGCCGCCGGTGAGAGGGGAAGGGACGAGAGTGCGTGGTGAGGGGTGACTAGAGGAGAATATTCCTGAGATTGGAGCCGGTCGTCGCGACCGTTAATTTTAGATCTTGTCTGCGCGGTCATGACTCTTAAGGTATAAAATCAAACGCAAACACATCTCCCAAAAAGTTCAACCTACTTTGCCCTGAAAAAAATCGAACAACAGAGGACATCTCACAAACCCAATATCAATAAGGACAAGAACGCCGAGGAAACTACACATATAAATGTTTAAAAAATGCCCACCGCGATCGCTCGACAAAAAATCGTGCAAAGTGGCTACGGCAAAAGGCTTGACCTTTGTCCTTAGGGACACGTGTGACCCGGTTGAAGTAGAATCTAAAAAAAAAAACCTGTAAACCATACCTACAGTAGAATCTGCTAAAGTAAAATCCAGGTGTCAAAAAATCAATTAGGTACAAGTAAGACAGTAAATCCTTCTTGTATTATTAGAAAATACGTCGACGTCACAGCATACCCGTTGATGGCACCGCTAGCGTGTCCGGTCAAAAATGCATTCTGCTAGGCGTGAAAATTTATGATACTATCGACAGGAGTCTATATACGCAAAATAATTGTTCAGTATCCGTATTCAGCAAATAAAAAAGTTATAGGTACCCGTCACCTGATGAAAAAGTATACAAAACAAAACCGATAAAATGTTCGTGGCATTTTTATATATTAAAGTATTTAATCGCGTATCTAAGTTGTTATTTTATTCATTACCTATCCCACAAATTTGGATTTTTAGCTCTTGTAATCGCTCGATGACGATTGAAACTACACTCATAAAAATGTTTAAAAAATGCCCATCCCACATGATCGCTCGACAAAAACAAAACGTGCAAAGTGGCTACTGCTCGAGGTTTGACCTTTGTCCTTAGGGACACGTGTGACCCAGTTGATGTAGAATCTAAAAAACCCTGTAAATCATACTTCCATAGCATAAAATCTAAAATCCCCGGTACAGTACGGATGAAAATTTCAAACCAGGCATAATCAACATGGATACACGTTCAAAGTAAAAAAAAAACTTGTCGGTCAACTGTTTAACCCCGACATTTTCTTGATTTCTAGGAATAAAAAGAAATACTGCGATTGTAAGTCCAAAGCTATTTACGCTATGAAATTCGTTTAAAATGCGAATGATAATTTGCCGCATTAAAACCAGGCGTGAAAATTCAACATACGTCCCTAAGAAGTTCAACCAATTTTACCCTGGAAATAGAACATTTTTTTAATGAATAAAATATCGAACATATTTTAAACACCCTTCTAAATATAGTATAAATCATGTTTTTTTTTTGATAATGTGGAAAGCTAAACTGAAAATTGTTGCTAGAGGTTCTATTAAAGTAAAAACCGGGGTGCCAAAAAATCAACTATTATTAGAAAATACGCCGATGTCATAATATAGCCGTCGATGACACCGTTAGCGTGTCCTATAAAAAAAATGCGTTCTGCTTAATAAGGTGTAAAAAAATCCATGACGGGGCTTAGATGAATAAATAAAGTTTGATGTATGTGAAAAGTATAGACTAAATTTTCGTATAGCCCGCCTGATCGCTCGAGGTGGCGGTATCCTCTGGACTAGAAAATATCATATCGGCTCAATCTCCAAACATTTTCATTTTGAATTATACGTTTTCATTGATGATAGATATAGCAAGAAAATTGGACTGGACTCGATATGAGAGACATTAATCTAACTTTCACTAAACTGCACGTACTACTTAGAGGGTTGTAAGCCGTTTTAATAAAAGCACCAGACTTGCTTAAAATTCATGGCTAAACGTTAACATAATGTCATACAAACATGCGGCATGCAAAATATTTAATAAAGAATAGATATATGAGCTCAAACATGTTGATCAAAAAAATATATTAATTTCTGGCGATTTAGTTTACCAGTTATCATTTAAAAACAAAACCTGGTCCCAATATTCAGTGAAAATAATAATTAAAAACTTTGAACCTTATAAACCACCACTAAATAGCGAGTCGGAAATAAGTAAAAATTATATATACCTAAATATATTATTTTGATATAAATTATGGCCGAAACTGAATTTATTGGGGTGAAGATGCAAGGAAATATTTGTAGCTAGGAAAAAGTAATGCAATTATCATAGGTACTGGTTGCAGAACCCGTTGTCAGTTTTGCAAGGATTTTTGATACAAATGTAATTGCTAACGTTTAATTTGTTTACCCCATTTACGAAAATGATAACAAAATTGGATCAGACAAGATGTTTTTTCGAAGTATAGTTTTTAAACACAGGGTGCCACCACCGGTTTTACAATATAGGTTTCAAAATGCGACGCAAATACATAAAAAAATACCCTAGAGATAAGAAAACAAAATACAACTCACCGAAAGATTCTTGATGATGTATAAAAAGAAATCAGGTTACATCTAATGCCCCAGACAGTAAAATAAACATCCCCGAGCTATCAGATATAACCAAACATCATTTTTCCAACGACACAGTCATTTTCACGGGAAAAACAACCAGTAACCGTTCAAATTCTATAGATAGGTACTGCCGTAATCCAAAATTTCACTGAACTACGCGTATCTATTATACTGAAGTAGGTACTGATACACTTCCATCTTTCCAAAGAAAAACAAACACGAAACTCAGACTTTTCATATATTTATTACAACGCCTCGATAGAGTCTTTATCTGTGGCCACGACCGAGAATCTACTGAAGCAAGTGCGACGCATAGGACGTGAAAAGTGCCGAGTTGGTTTTATTAAACAATGAAACTTATACCTACGTATATATAAAATAAATGAGAAATATTCCAGAGATGTGAAACCTAATTGTGTTGCAAGTTTGAGGGTCCAAAAAATATTGGCTTTAATTTTTTAAGGTGAGAAACACATCTAACAGCCAGTTTGGAAATATACAAGGCAAAAAAAGTAGTGATGTGGCTGTCCCATTTTATGTTTAATACAGGTTGGGTTATTTTAGAATAGACCGAGACAACATCATAAACGCTTCCCGTTAGAACAGAATCTGATGAAAAGAAAAATTCCATCTGGGTCAAGCTACTACATAACCAAAATAAAAAATGCTGAACGTTATAAAATTTAAAAAAATCATATTTTCAACGGATTTTTATCCTCTGAAAATTGTTCTTGTGTAAAATTCAGTTTCACTGGGTCAAGCTAGGTGGTAACTATATAACCAAAATAAAAAATACTGAACGTTATAAAATTAAAAAAATCATATTTTCAAGGGATTTTTGTCCTCTGAAAGTTGGTTTTGTGTAAATTCAGTTTCATTAAGTTACTAATTGGGATAATAGGAAAAAAATCTTAAGAATCTCTTATAGAATTCTGAGACAACGACCCTGAGAGTAAATATCATACAAAAATCTTTGTGCGTTGACTTTCAACTCAATTTAATAATTAGATTTAATAATGACAATTTTCTCGATTATCTAGAATCAAAAATATTGCGAGTGGCAATTCACAATTTTCTAGATATCATGTGAAGCCTTATTATTGCGTCGTAAGTTAGAGGATCCAAAAATATTGGCTTAAATTGTTTAGTAAATGCGATTAAAATATGTTTAGTTTATCAACAGTTAATTGTAACAGCTTATAACCTTAGAAGCGTAAACTCTTTAAAAAATTTTTTAGACAAAAAGTTGTAGTTTAATAATGGTCAGTTGGATTCCTTTTGAATCATGTTTGCATATTACCTACAAGGAGTTACAACCTCAAAACATAAAAATCGCTCATTTTAAACCGATTTAATAAAAATCTCACCAAAACAATACTTTCACTCATATGATACACTTCTGATTAATAAAAAGGCACCATAGGTAGTAATAATAAGATATTCAACGGAATTTTTATCGACTGTTTGCCAATTTTGCTAGCTTTTGGGGGTATTCCTTGATATTTTAGACTGATAAAAATGAATAATAAAAATTAAAAATAAAAATTTCACCAAAACAATACTTTCACTCATATAATACACTTCTGATTAATAAAAAGGCACCATAGGTAGTAGTAATAAGATATTCAACGGAATTTTTATCGACTGTTTGCTTTTGGGGGTATTCCTTAATATTTTAGACGGATAAAAATGAATAACATTGAGTACCCTAACTAAAATACAAAACGCACTGTTGACTTTACTTACGTGAATAGTAAGCCTATAATACGTATCGAAAACAGAGAAATATTCAGGTCAAGAAAAATGTGGCCTAATTTACAAGTTTGTAAATCAAAAACTACCTTTTGGCTTTTCATTTTGATGAGAAAATACGTCTAATTAGTAAGTCAAATAAATGGGACATCATGAAAGATATACTAATGCCATCTTAGTTCTATAGGCAGAAAGGTACTATGGGTAGTAATAGTTTTGGGATCAAAAGACGACCTGTTAGCTTTTAAATTTGTTAAGAAAATACGTCTAATGAAATTGAAAGTAGTAACTAGGTTTTGGTTAACATTTCGTTAACGCGTTGATGAATAAGAATGCAAGTGAAAAGTAGACCGAATTTCCCAAAAAACGGTGAGTGACCAAACAAGTTATTATAAAAAGTGGCTCGGGAGACCGATGTAACCTAGAAAACGCCTTTCCTTCGAATAGAAAGTAAAAAAGAAAGTTGCAAAATGGGACTTAGACGAATATTTGATGCATGTGAAAAGTAGGCAGAATTTTCGAAAATCGGGGACGGATCAGAAATTATTAAGTTGATCGGGAGGTTGAGATAACCTATGAAACACCTTTCACTCCAACAGAATCTGACAAAAAAAATCCAAGAAAATTTTAGACGACTGTTTGCAAGTGAAAAGTATAGATACATAATTTTTTTGAAAAACTGCGACTGACCAAAAAAAATAGATATTAGAAAATTTTGCTCGGGAGATCTAGGTAACATAGAAAACGCCTTTCATCCGAATATAATCTGAAATAAATTCCGAGATGGGACTTAGACGAATGTTTGATGCAAGTGGAAAGTAGACCGAATTGCCGAAAAACGCGGGAGGTCGAGGTAACCTAGGAAAAACGCCTTTTATTCGAACAGAATCTGACAAAAAAAAATCCAAGACGAATGTTTGATGCGATTGAAAGGTAGACAGAATTTTAGAAAAACGGCAACTGATCAAAAAAATATATATTCGAAAATTTTGGTCGGGAGGCAGAGGTAACCTAGAAAACGCCTTTCGTTCGAACAGAATCCGACAAAAAAAATTCCAAGACGGGATGGTAGTTGGACGAGTGTTTGACGCAAGTTAAAAGTAGACAGAATATTAAAAAACGAGAACCGACCAAATAGTTATTAGAAGAAGTGGCTCGGGAGGTCGAGGTAACCTAGGAAATGCCTTTCGTTCGAACAGAATCCGACAAAAAAATTCCAAGACATGACTTAGAAAAATATTCATTTGATGCAGATGAAAAAGAGACAGCATTTCCAAAAAAAACTTCGACTGACCTAAAAGTTATTAGAAAAAGTTGCTCGGGAGGCCGATGTCTAGCAAAATATAACACCATTGCACCGGAGTTATTTCCATCTACGTAACATTATTGGCGTGGTGGTCGACTAATCGCGTTCACTATTAAATTAATTATGACAGGTCAAATACGTATATAATGCAAATTAAAAAACGCTTTAACGAAGCGTTTACAATGCGTTAACGAGGATTGACAGCGCGTTAACGAGGCGTTACCAACGCGTTAAACGCGTGAAAGAAGCGTTATCAACGCGTTAAACGCGTGAAAGAAGCGTTATCCATGCCTTCCGCGTTAACGAAGCGTTATCAACGCGTTAACAACGCGTTATCCATGCGTTGACTACTCGTTATCGAGGCGTTAACAATGCGTTAACGAACAACGCATTAACGAACAACGCGTTAACGAAACGTTAACGACGTGTCAGCAAAGCTTTAACAAAGCGTTAACGAAGCTTTAACATCGCGTCAATGCGTTAAGACGCGTTAAAACCGCGTTAACGAATCTTTGACGACGCATTAACGAAGCGTTGACGAGTGTGGAAGTGCGTGGACCCTCCAACTCCCAGAATCGCAACTTACACCAGATCTGTGGAATCTTGTGACGTCACAGAGATGCTACTGTACATTTCTTTTAGGTAGGTAACCTAACCTAACATTATTGTCGCGGTGACGAAGAGGTTATCGACTGGTGAACCGATTGCCATTGGATTTGGGAGAGGTGTATCAAAGACGGATTAAGTCAGTTTTGACCAATGGCAATCGGTTCACCAGTCGATAACCTCTTGGTCACCGCGACAATAATGTTAGGTTAGGTTACCTACCTAAAAGAAATGTACAGTAGCATCTCTGTGACGTCACAAGATTCCACAGTTGAGTTTGATCTGGTGTAAGTTGCGATTCTGGGAGTTGGAGGGTCCACGCACTTCCACACTCGTCAACGCTTCGTTAATGCGTCGTCAAAGATTCGTTAACGCGGTTTTAACGCGTCTTAACGCATTGACGCGATGTTAAAGCTTCGTTAACGCTTTGTTAAAGCTTTGCTGACACGTCGTTAACGTTTCGTTAACGCGTTGTTTGTTAATGCGTTGTTCGTTAACGCATTGTTAACGCCTCGATAACGAGTAGTCAACGCATGGATAACGCGTTGTTAACGCGTTGATAACGCTTCGTTAACGCGTAACGCATGGATAACGCTTCTTTCACGCGTTTAACGCGTTGGTAACGCCTCGTTAACGCGCTGTCAATCCTCGTTAACGCATTGTAAACGCTTCGTTAAAGCGTTTTTTAATTTGCATTATATACGTATTTGATCTGTCATAATTAATTTAATAGTGAACGCGATTAGTCGACCACCACGCCAATAATGTTACGTAGATGGAAATAACTCCGGTGCAATGGTGTTATATTTTGCTAGACATCGGCCTCCTGAGCAACTTTTTCTAATAACTTGTAGGTCAGTCGAAGTTTTTTTTGGAAATGCTGTCTCTTTTTCATCTGCATCAAATGAATATTTTTCTAAGTCATGTCTTGGAATTTTTTTGTCGGATTCTGTTCGAACGAAAGGCATTTCCTAGGTTACCTCGACCTCCCGAGCCACTTCTTCTAATAACTATTTGGTCGGTTCTCGTTTTTTAATATTCTGTCTACTTTTAACTTGCGTCAAACACTCGTCGGACTACCATCCCGTCTTGGAATTTTTTTTGTCGGATTCTGTTCGAACGAAAGGCGTTTTCTAGGTTACCTCGGCCTCCCGACCAAAATTTTCGAATATATATTTTTTTGATCAGTTGCCGTTTTTCTAAAATTCTGTCTACCTTTCAATTGCATCAAACATTCGTCTTGGATTTTTTTTTTGTCAGATTCTGTTCGAATAAAAGGCGTTTTTCCTAGGTTACTTCGACCTCCCGCGTTTTTCGGCAATTCGGTCTACTTTTCACTTGCATCAAACATTCGTCTAAGTCCCATCTCGGAATTTATTTCAGATTATATTCGGATGAAAGGCGTTTTCTATGTTACCTAGATCTCCCGAGCAAAATTTTCTAATATCTATTTTTTTTGGTCAGTCGCAGTTTTTTCAAAAAAATTATGTATCTATACTTTTCACTTGCAAACAGTCGTCTAAAATTTTCTTGGATTTTTTTTGTCAGATTCTGTTGGAGTGAAAGGTGTTTCATAGGTTATCTCAACCTCCCGATCAACTTAATAATTTCTGATCCGTCCCCGATTTTCGAAAATTCTGCCTACTTTTCACATGCATCAAATATTCGTCTAAGTCCCATTTTGCAACTTTTTTTTTACTTTCTATTCGAAGGAAAGGCGTTTTCTAGGTTACATCGGTCTCCCGAGCCACTTTTTATAATAACTTGTTTGGTCACTCACCGTTTTTTGGGAAATTCGGTCTACTTTTCACTTGCATTCTTATTCATCAACGCGTTAACGAAATGTTAACCAAAACCTAGTTACTACTTTCAATTTCATTAGACGTATTTTCTTAACAAATTTAAAAGCTAACAGGTCGTCTTTTGATCCCAAAACTATTACTACCCATAGTACCTTTCTGCCTATAGAACTAAGATGGCATTAGTATATCTTTCATGATGTCCCATTTATTTGACTTACTAATTAGACGTATTTTCTCATCAAAATGAAAAGCCAAAAGGTAGTTTTTGATTTACAAACTTGTAAATTAGGCCACATTTTTCTTGAACTGAATATTTCTCTGTTTTCGATACGTATTATAGGCTTACTATTCACGTAAGTAAAGTCAACAGTGCGTTTTGTATTTTAGTTAGGGTACTCAATGTTATTCATTTTTATCCGTCTAAAATATTAAGGAATACCCCCAAAAGCAAACAGTCGATAAAAATTCCGTTGAATATCTTATTACTACTACCTATGGTGCCTTTTTATTAATCAGAAGTGTATTATATGAGTGAAAGTATTGTTTTGGTGAAATTTTTATTTTTAATTTTTATTATTCATTTTTATCAGTCTAAAATATCAAGGAATACCCCCAAAAGCTAGCAAAATTGGCAAACAGTCGATAAAAATTCCGTTGAATATCTTATTATTACTACCTATGGTGCCTTTTTTATTAATCAGAAGTGTATCATATGAGTGAAAGTATTGTTTTGGTGAGATTTTTATTAAATCGGTTTAAAATGAGCGATTTTTATGTTTTGAGGTTGTAACTCCTTGTAGGTAATATGCAAACATGATTCAAAAGGAATCCAACTGACCATTATTAAACTACAACTTTTTGTCTAAAAATTTTTTTAAAGAGTTTACGCTTCTAAGGTTATAAGCTGTTACAATTAACTGTTGATAAACTAAACATATTTTAATCGCATTTACTAAACAATTTAAGCCAATATTTTTGGATCCTCTAACTTACGACGCAATAATAAGGCTTCACATGATATCTAGAAAATTGTGAATTGCCACTCGCAATATTTTTGATTCTAGATAATCGAGAAAATTGTCATTATTAAATCTAATTATTAAATTGAGTTGAAAGTCAACGCACAAAGATTTTTGTATGATATTTACTCTCAGGGTCGTTGTCTCAGAATTCTATAAGAGATTCTTAAGATTTTTTTCCTATTATCCCAATTAGTAACTTAATGAAACTGAATTTACACAAAACCAACTTTCAGAGGACAAAAATCCCTTGAAAATATGATTTTTTTAATTTTATAACGTTCAGTATTTTTTATTTTGGTTATATAGTTACCACCTAGCTTGACCCAGTGAAACTGAATTTTACACAAGAACAATTTTCAGAGGATAAAAATCCGTTGAAAATATGATTTTTTTAAATTTTATAACGTTCAGCATTTTTTATTTTGGTTATGTAGTAGCTTGACCCAGATGGAATTTTTCTTTTCATCAGATTCTGTTCTAACGGGAAGCGTTTATGATGTTGTCTCGGTCTATTGAATAACTATTCTAAAATAACCCAACCTGTATTAAACATAAAATGGGACAGCCACATCACTACTTTTTTTGCCTTGTATATTTCCAAACTGGCTGTTAGATGTGTTTCTCACCTTAAAAAATTAAAGCCAATATTTTTTGGACCCTCAAACTTGCAACACAATTAGGTTTCACATCTCTGGAATATTTCTCATTTATTTTATATATACGTAGGTATAAGTTTCATTGTTTAATAAAACCAACTCGGCACTTTTCACGTCCTATGCGTCGCACTTGCTTCAGTAGATTCTCGGTCGTGGCCACAGATAAAGACTCTATCGAGGCGTTGTAATAAATATATGAAAAGTCTGAGTTTCGTGTTTGTTTTTCTTTGGAAAGATGGAAGTGTATCAGTACCTACTTCAGTATAATAGATACGCGTAGTTCAGTGAAATTTTGGATTACGGCAGTACCTATCTATAGAATTTGAACGGTTACTGGTTGTTTTTCCCGTGAAAATGACTGTGCCGTTGGAAAAATGATGTTTGGTTATATCTGATAGCTCGGGGATGTTTATTTTACTGTCTGGGGCATTAGATGTAACCTGATTTCTTTTTATACATCATCAAGAATCTTTCGGTGAGTTGTATTTTGTTTTCTTACCTCTAGGGTATTTTTTTATGTATTTGCGTCGCATTTTGAAACCTATATTGTAAAACCGGTGGTGGCACCCTGTGTTTAAAAACTATACTTCGAAAAAACATCTTGTCTGATCCAATTTTGTTATCATTTTCGTAAATGGGGTAAACAAATTAAACGTTAGCAATTATATTTGTATCAAAAATCCTTGCAAAACTGACAACGGGTTCTGCAACCAGTACATATGATAATTGCATTACTTTTTCCTAGCTACAAATATTTCCTTGCATCTTCACCCCAATAAATTCAGTTTCGGCCATAATTTATATCAAAATAATATATTTAGGTATATATAATTTTTACTTATTTCCGACTCGCTATTTAGTGGTGGTTTATAAGGTTCAAAGTTTTTAATTATTATTTTCACTGAATATTGGGACCAGGTTTTGTTTTTAAATGATAACTGGTAAACTGAATCGCCAGAAATTAATATATTTTTTTGATCAACATGTTTGAGCTCATATATGTTACGGGCGACGTGAAGACGAAGACTTTTTAAAAAACTTTTATTTGAGTAACGCGAGTTACAGAGTTTCGGCTTAGACTACAGACAAGACTAGAATTAACACTCTTACTTTACTAGGTCCTATTTATACAGATCTGTTATGCTGAGGTGTTGTGGTTCTCATGGGAAAAGAATATAAAGACAAAGGGAAGATCAAATTCTGCAATTCTTGCAGTAAGCAAGTTTTAACAATACTCAAAAGGAATATGATATGTTCTAGTAATCACTCTAGAACAATATACAATGGAAAATGATATCTTTGTAGTAAGCATCTTGAACAATAGAGAATGAGAACATAATATCCAACAGTAAACAGAATCAAGGGTAAAAACAAGGTTATGATCAAGGTGATGCTTGAGGTCGGATATAACACCTTCCCCCTTATATTAAAAATTTGTGTTAACAAATTTTGACATTAAATTAGGCATATGTTTTAGTATTAGAATTTAGTTCAATTTCTTCTTCTTCGCGAGGTTCGTCCAATCTATACGAAGGTCTTCTTTTGACAGTAACAAATTTTCTTAAATTTTGAAAAACGTGATTTCGAGTTCTAGGAGGTTGTGGAGGATCGTCTCCGTTGTTAGTAGTCATAATGCCTATTTTAATGTTCCTAGACTTTTTACATTTAAAATAAAAGTACACAATAATTAAAAGTATGATTAAAGTAATGGATAGATATGTCAATATTGGCGTATACTTATTTACAGTTGGTTCGTTAATAATATTATCAAGATCCTTTGCATATTCGTCTAATTTATGCTTTGCGACATTTAAATCGTCATAATTAAATTTATTTAGTTGTAAAGGTTTTAAGTCAGGATATTTTAGTTTATTTGGAGTTTCTTTGCAACATTCAAATGGTATATTAATTGGGTGAAATTTATAGGTTTGATTAGATTTACTTAAATTTTTCGTTTGAATTTTAGTACTTCCAATATAAGCAATGCATTCAGATTTTAACGTTAAAATTGAAGTTTTGTCTAGCATTATAGTCAAAGGATTTTGATTTTTGCACTTAATAGTTATAGGAAATATTTCACTTAAAATTATTAACCATTGATTCTCTTGAATCAATTGTACATTGTAACTTTCAATTGAAATTGTGACTATGTCACAAGTATTAGGTAAATGGGTTTTTACCTCTAATAATTGAGCTTCACATCTTGAATGTGAGTCAATAGGAGTAGGATATAAATCTTTGCACATTATTAAATCAAATGCTAGTTCTTTAAAATTTTTTATATCATAGAGAAATACATAGAGAGTTGGGTCATCGCTTTTTGCTACAAATTTAGTATCAGTGGATACCATGTGATAAAATCCAGTTTTATTGTCGAAAATTGGAATAGGATAAATTCTATAAAGAGTATACCATTGAGGTTCTACTAATGGAATGTCTAATATAAAAACTAGTCTATTTTCTGTTTGAAAAATCTTTAGTTCTATAAAATCAAGATAAGTTGCAACATTTAGAAGTTGAGGAGTTAAGGGCAAATTATTTTTGTTTAAAGTTTGAGCGATTATTTGCAAACGATGAACCAGGTCTTCCGGAGTTATAACTGTCGTGTGAATAATATGTAACTTTGCAAAAGTAATAGAGTTTAGAATGTCATTTAAATTGCTTTCGATAAAGGTATAGGATTCTAGGAGTCTTTCGGCCATCTCTAAAACTTGTAATTTTGCAGTGTAATAATTAAAATTATCAGAAATGTTATAAATGTAATTTTCGATTTGTTTTATGTCATTATTAAAAGTAATTTCATCAATTTGTAATTTGTTGATAGAGTCGTTAAAGTTTTTGATAACTGAAGTAGTTACTAAAATTTGTTTTTTCATTAATTTTTCTAATTCGTGTTCGTCTCTGTTAATTTTGTTGATACAATCGTTATAATACTGTCCGTCTGAAGCGTCTAAATTTCCGGTAATAAATTTCCAAACTGACCCTAAACCATTAATTAAACCTCTTTTATATCTTCTTACATCAATAGCTAATTCTTCAAATTTGAGCGCAATATTTTCGGAAAGTTGATTTAGTAAAGTGAGATGTGACTTAACTTCGCTTAGAAAGGCGGCCATTCGTACGTCTTTTGGTTGAATTATAAATTGCATATTTTCTAAAATTTTATTATTATTTTCGAATGTTGTTTTTAGAGATGAAATGTCTTTATATACCAATAAACTCCACTTGTCATTAGAAATTTTGAGTCCGGATTGCTCTTGATAGAACACGCCTATGGTGTTATTAATTGGTCGCAGTGTATATTGTGCCATAGCGGTAGCGAACAAAGAAAATCTGTAACGAAGTTTCAGAATTAGGAACTTGGTTCGATATAACAAATTATTTTAATATCAGTATTTTTGAAAATATATTTGATCATAGGGAGAACTGTATCCCAATCTAATTTATCTAATCCACAAGCTAACTTGGGTATAGCTATAATTTTATCTTTTTCATCAGTGCTCTCGAGACAATTTGTTGGTAATTCCTTCAAGCAATTAAATAAATTAGCATAAGTTGGTTTATAATAGAAAAATTCTTTAGTTATTAAATAATAAATATTTCTTGTCGGAAGTTGAAGTACTGCTATTTCACCAATTGACTTATTTTGATTTTTTAGTTCATCTACGTGTCCAAATTTATTCTTAAATTCTTTTGCAATTCCTGCATTCATTTCTAAATCTTTAGATACACAGTGAGCTAATGAAATATTTTCAGGGGCATCAAATAAATTGCCCAGTTCAATGGAAACGTTATTATTTTCAATAGGGATTTTTCGATCTAGAGTATAAAAGAATTCTTTAACCGTTAGTTCTTCTTCCTCCAATTCGTGACATTTCTTTAGCATATCAAAATTCATTTTTGTAGTTTGGTTAGTAATTGGGTTATGTAGCAAAGCTGAATTCGTATAAATTTCTTTAATTTTATAGGGTCCATTAAATTTGTTAGCTAGTTTATTTTTTATTTGGGACTCCTTGACATAAACCTTTTCTCCTACGCGAAATTGTCGCTGCTCCGAAACGTGTGTATCAAATCGCTGTTTCGCCTTTTGTTTGCGCATATCCGTACGCTTTCTTGCCACTTCATAATAATGCTTTATTTTATTGTTTAAATCGCGAACGTACTTAGAGATTAATTCTTGCTGATTATACAAAACTTCTGGAGGTCGAGACGAGGTGTGACCATTGAGTAAAGGAATAAATAGGGGAAGAGGAACCGCTCCCGTGTTGTGATTTGCTAACAGGTAATTTTGTAGAAAACAGGGATCGCCATCTAGTGGTCTACAAAATTATTAAAACATCATAGTCTCGTCCCTCGGCCCCTCGCGCCATCTAGTAGGCGGCAAAATTATTAAAATGTCGGTCGTTTCATTCATATTTTATTTACAGATCGCTTTTCCCCGTAATGCTGACCGTCGTCGGGTAGAACGCGGTCTTGCCGGATTGTGCGAATTCTCCCTTCAGAACGCTTCCAATTTACACTCAACGATAGGGGGATAAGTTAAATGCCTTTAAACAAGCTTTAGCTTTTAGGCCAGGTATTTTTTAACGATTTCGGTTCACAACACTTCAGTAAAAGCTGTTCTTTTTGTTTTAGTTAATGGTTAAGCATATTCAACTTTAATTTTCAATAATAACTGGCAAAGCAATATTTTTTACATTTTAGAATTGGACCGATTTGGACAATCCTTTTTTTATTTGAAAGGGTATACCTACAGAATGGTCCCATTTAAATTTGAAGAAAAAATTCCACCCCCAAGGTTGGACAAATAGGGGATGAAATTTCATATTGAACCGATTTCGATGATTCTTTTTTTATTAGAAAGGGAGTACCTTAAAGGTGGCCTCATTTAAATTTGAAGAAAAAATTCCACCCCTAAGGTTGGACAAATAGGGGATGAAATTTCATATTGAACCGATTTAGATGATTCTCTTTTTATTAGAAAGGGAGTACCTTAGAGGTGGCCCCATTTAAATTTGAAGAAAAAATTCCACCCCTAAGGTTGGACAAATAGGGGATGAAATTTCATATTGAACCGATTTAGATGATTCTCTTTTTATTAGAAAGGGAGTACCTTAGAGGTGGCCCCATTTAAATTTCAAGAAAAAATTCCACCCCTAAGGTTGGACAAATAGGGGATGAAATTTCATATTGAACCGATTTAGATGATTCTCTTTTTATTAGAAAGGAAGTACCTTAGAGGTGGACCCATTTAAATTTGAAGAAAAAATTCCACCCCCAAGGTTGGACAAACAGGGGATGAAATTTCATATTGAACCGATTTCGATGATTCTCTTTTTATTAGAATGGGAGTACCTTAGAGGTGGCCCCATTTAAATTTCAAGAAAAAATTCCAACCCTAAGGTTGGACAAATAGGGGATGAAATTTCATATTGAACCGATTTAGATTATTCTCTTTTTATTAGAAAGGGAGTACCTTAGAGGTGGCCCCATTTAAATTTGAAGAACAAATTCCACCCCTAAGGTTGGACAAATAGGGGATGAAATTTCATATTGAACCGATTTAGATGATTCTCTTTTTATTAGAAAGGGAGTACCTTAGAGGTGGACCCATTTAAATTTGAAGCAAAAATTCCACCCCCAAGGTTGGACAAATAGGGGATGAAATTTCAATATTGAACCGATTTCGATGATTCTCTTTTTATTAGAAAGGGAGTACCTTAGAGGTGGCCCCCATTTAAATTTGAAGAAAAAATTCCACCCCTAAGGTTGGACAAATAGGGGATGAAATTTCATATTGAACCGATTTAGATGATTCTCTTTTTATTAGAAAGGGAGTACCTTAGAGGTGGAACCATTTAAATTTGAAGAAAAAATTCCACCCCTAAGGTTGGACAAATAGGGGATGAAATTTCATATTGAACCGATTTCGATAATTCTTAGTAATTCACTAAAAAATAAGAAATAAAAAATAATTACCAAAAAAATTAAAATCGACTTCGAAAATTTGCCCGTATGCACATTCCACTAAAAATTTTAATAAAATTAACAAATATCACCGACTTCAGAAATTTGTCCGTATGCACATTTCAACTAAAATTTTAGATTTAGTAGATAAAATAACGAGTTTTGCAGCCAGAAAGGTATATATTAACTTCTTTTTATAATACCAAGCTTTCGGTCTACTTCGTGACCTTCATCAGGGAATTATGTTGAAGATTTTTACCAATATTAAAACCAGATAGATTTTAGGTTTAAAAGGGCCAGAAAAAGGTTTTTACATAATTTCGTGTGAAAATTTATACCGTCAATTTTTTTTTAGGGGATGAAATTTCATATTGAACCGATTTCGATGATTCTTTCTTTATTGGAAAGGGGTTACCTTAGATGTGGTCCCATTTAAATTTAAAGAAAAAAATCCACACTTAAGTAATACGGATAGATAAATTAATAATAAATAACATAATTCCCTGATGAAGGTCACGAAGTAGACCGAAAGCTTGGTATTATAAAAAGAAGTTAATATATACCTTTCTGGCTGCAAAACTATTTTATCTACTAAGTAAAACTACACAGCCGTAAACTAGCTATTTATTAAAATTTTAGAAATATTTTTATCTTTCTAAATCGAGTTATCTTTGGAGTCGGTGACAGTAAGTTATGATGTATTCATATCTATTTAGATAGGAAGGAGGAAGGGAGGAGCCGAGGGAAAGTGGAAGGAGAGGGGAGAGGGGGAATTGTAGAATAAAAGTTGTTTTTTCTGAAGATAGGTCACAAAAAACTCTATTTGGTGGTTTTATTTAAAATCTGACACCACAGCGTTAATCAGGGCACCAAAAAACCCCCACGTACCAACTCGAACAAAAAATATATATCTACAGGGCTCCAAAGATGAGCAAATGGGAATTTTAAGGGCATCTGACGAGTCAAGTGTGTCCTGGAATCCCATCAAAATAGTTGAATCATCAACAAGACTACTTAAAGTGAAAGACTTAGATTCTTTGCCTTGACTGTCACCAAATCCAAACATAACTCAATTTAGAAAGAGAAAAATATTTCTAAAATTTTAGTTGAAATGTGCATACGGGCAAATTTCTGAAGTCGGTGTTATTTGTTAATTTTTTAAAAAATTTTTGAATTTTTGAAGTCGGTTTTAATTTTTTTGTTAAATTTTTTTTAAATATAGGAATGTATAGACATTTTCTAAGAAGGTTTTTCCGATTCATACCAACATTGTGTTAGGTACCTATAGGTATTTTGTATAATACTTATGACTTATGATAAGCAAACTCGGCCGGTCGAGTTGGAAGTCGACCGGCCGAGCTCAAAGTCGGCTGGCCGAGTTCGAACTCGGTCGGCGACAAAAAATCACCATGTGGCGTCTCAGCGCTTCCGTAGAATTGGGCTGGTGTGAGCTTTGCTTCATGATCAAAGTTTACAGAATGATATGATGTATTATTTTTATAAGTTTGTATTTAACTTGCAATGTATTACTATGTAGTAGGTATGTTAGTTTGTTTAACTCAAATTTTGCAAGCTGAATTAGAATCACTTCCTGACATCCGATTGAGCTGAAATTTTGCATGCACCTTTAGTTATGCTGACAATACGCAATATTGTAATACTTTCAAAACGGCCGCCACTCCAAGATGGCGGATGATGTATTTTTTGTCAACCCCCTTAATATGGGTATCAAATAAAAGGGCTTGAAGAGTAGAACACGATAAAGTTAGTGACGTCGCACTAAATTCAATATGGACACCGGTCCAACATGGCAGCACATTTTCTTTTCAACTCACTTAATATGGGTGTCAAATGAAAGGGCGTGAAGAGCAGAAAACGATAAAGTTAGTGACATCACACTTAAGTTCAATATGGCGGCCGCTCCAATATAGCGAATTACATTTTCTTTGAACCCTCTTAATGTGGGTATCAAATACGCCATTAAATATAATAAATACGCCCCCTATAGGCTCAATGCTAAACTAAAACAACAAAGAACAACGCAGTGTAGACCCGGTGGCTAGCACCGTTCACATGGTAACGATGGCCCATATGTTAGTGCGCATAGTCCCGTCGGGGCGTTGGCATCTTAAATTCAGTCGCGTATAAAAGGGCGTGAAAATAATAAGGTAAGTGACTTCATACTAAATCCAATATGGCGGATGCTCCAAGATGGTGGATTAAATTTATTTACCACCTTCCTCACTTGGGAATCAAATAGGTACTAAAAAGCACGAAATAAAATAAAAGATAAAAAAAACCTATTTAAAAACAAGCTTAAGCCACGAATAAAACGAATAATATAAGTGTAGTGTAGGTTTTTGTTAAGATAATTCAATGACAAATTGCGAAGTTTTTGTAAATCAAAAAGCTTGTCGCGCGAATTGTAAAGAAAATACATACTTTGGCAAGTATAGGTAGGTACTTGCTTATCAACCAATCACTGTCCAATAAAATTAATTGAACATGAACATTTTACCCAACAAGCTTTTTCATTTACAAAAACTTGAAGCAATTTGGAATTGAATTATCTTAACGAAAACCTAAACCTATTTTATTCTTTTAGTATATGGCTTAAATAAAAGCTTGTTTTTAAAAAGTTTTTTTTACAAGTAATAAATTAAATTAGTTTGTTGCCTCTAATCTTTCTTATTAGTATTAAAGCCATAATAGGATCGCGAACAGTTGGTGGTGATACCATTGAGTAATATTCCTTTACTCAATGGTGATACTTATTATAACCTTTACTCAGGTGATACCTTCAGAAGACCAGCTTGCCATTGCCACCATTCTTGATTGTAAATTCCCTAATTAATTCCTTTAAATCTATTTTATTTCAAATCTATTTTTCTGCTTATTGTTGCTAAATTCGAAAGTCTCGACTGGTTCATAGTAAGTAGATCTTAGAATGTTTTTGTTTAGCTTCAGTTTTGAAAATGATCTCTCCCGGCATGGTTAAAAATATTCGTAAAGCTAAAAATAAATTAGGAAAGGGACTCTTTAAATTGTATGAAGTTAAGTTATAAAGCAAAGTAACAACTAACCCCCACCCCGCACCCCACCCCACTATAATTTTCCTATTGGATTTAGGTATATTTTTAAAAACACCAAACAAAACTGGGGATTAATCAAAAGGGCGAAATGCGGCACAATATTCATATTTTTGTCGGCTGTGCTATTTGCTATAAACAAAAAATAGGAGTATAGGACACTTATTTAAATAGGTATTTTTTGTCGGCGGCGCGGCAGCTGACAAAGACAAAGGGATTACTCTTGTCGGCATCGGCGGCCGGCTATTTTAGTAAATTTTCAGGGATATAAAAAAAGAATCTGCCCGCCGGGTGCCTGCCGCATAATTTTTTTTATGTTGTTTCAACTGACTGAGAAAAGGAATAATACATAATAATCATTGAGTAAAGGAATAATTTACTCAATGATATAATGTAGATCAAACAATCCGGAATTTTATTATCGACTACGACCTTATTGGCACTGCGTCAAGAGTTTCGTCGTTGACTGAAAGCGTGTTTTCTTACGTTCTTCGCTCTTGTGACTTGAAAGTGAAATAATTATTCTGGAAAATCGTCTTGCACAAAAATATAATCTACCGCCGAAATCAAAGGAACCGATACGAATATATACATACTCCCTAATTTGTGATCGCATCAACCTAGTAATTCATAATATTACGTGCAAGAATAGGGATTTTTCTGTAAGACAATTATTCTCCAGAAAAATGCCTATCTCAAAATACAAGTGCGTTTATAATAACAATTGTGACAATTCACGCGCGTCGGGACAATCCCTATTTACGTGTTTTTAAGCGATGTGGAACAGATCGGTCGGTACATGGTGTACGAAAAACATTTCAATAACAACCATTTTCACTGTGCGGATTCCTCAAAAAAGCGACTTCTATCTAATGCAGTGCCGATGCCATTTTTAAAAGGTAAGTGGCTGCATCAAATCATGGAGTAAATTATTATTTCTTTTAGTAAATTACAGAAAATATTATCGTAAAATAAATATTATGTACTTAATGCATTACATGCTTAATGTTAGTAGGTACATTTTTTCATTAAAACCGTTGTGTGAAATATTTGGATAGAGGACCAACGAATATAGGCCAGGGTAGATAATTTTTGAGAACAAAAAAATCTAGAACAGCATCACACCCATTGGAAAAGAAAGAAAATATAGCAAAAATAACTGAAAAAATAATTTAAGGGCGATTTGAGGTACGGGGGTTGTAGAGGGTGATCTTTTAGGGGAAACTGTTTATCACGATTTCCAGCAAAACTGCAACTCCTATCGAAAAAAGTTGAATGGCAAAGTTATAGGCAATAAAAAGATCTACAACTTTTGTATTTACACTTTTTTCACATAACCTCAAAATATCCGCGAAAAATCGAAATAACCGATTTGTTGGTTTCTAATTTTTACCTCCCACAAAAAAAAAATCCACAAAATTTGGTGGAAACTTACCTTCTTATGTCCCGATCACGCTGTAATTTTTTCAAATGAAAATATTTATTTTTACCCCTTTCTTTGATTTTAAACCGAAAAAGTAACGATCCAAAAACCGCGCAAGTGGCGCCCTCTGTGAGATACAGCAAAATTGATATTTTTAGCTTATTCTCCATCCCCAAAAACACAGCAGTGCCAAATTTCAGTTCAGCAGCTTCATTATTTTGAGAGATGTAGCCATAATTCAATTTCAAAAAATGAACTTCAACGCCCTGTATCTCTTAAACAAACAGCATTTCTATAATTCATATTAGCCTCAATCGTCATATTTTGGCACCAAATATGTGCAGTTGCTCTATGGACCATTATTAACGGGACACCCTGTATAATTGAATAGTTATAAATATCCACTATTTTCAAGGTCACTACAAGGTAAACTCTATTTTTTTTTCTTCAAATCGGAACCTATACTTTTTCTTACGGAATCTTAATATGCAGGAAAAAACGAGTGTGTTTGATCTGAAATATTCATTCATTTGTTCTTAAATAATGCATAAATAAATCAATAAATGGGGTACTTTTTTATACAAATGACAACATTAAGAAAATGTTCAAAATGATTATCAACTCCAATGCACTTGTTAATTCGCTTCATAAAAAATTCATTTGTGCAAAAAGCAATTTATTTCCCTAAATACAAGTAGCAGGTAATGGAATCTGAAAAATGACATCTGTGTTTGCATCCAACGTGTTTCTAATTACCTAATCGGTAGGAACTGGAGAAAACTGCGAAATTTTTTGTAATTTATGCGCTGTAACTTAAGCAGTCAAGATAATAAAAAAAAATGTAAAACAAAATTGTAGATCATTTGCCCCTCTCCAACTAATATTCAGGTAATTTTTTAGTTAAAAAAAATTACAAGACCTGTCCTGTGGTAAACGAATTTTTTGTCATATAACGCCCTGTAAATCAATAAATATTAGAGACACGAAACAATTTTATAATAAAAAGGTGACCAGAAGTTCATCTTCTAAAACTTTTTTAAGGTCATTCTTTGTTATTTTTTTTACATGACCACCCCTGCTGCGTGCGAAGTTATACAGTGTGGATAGAAATTGTGGAATATTGCTTATATTTCTTATAATATTCTTCATATCAAAAACATGTTTTAATAAAAGTGTTAGGGGAAATTATTTCCCGTTTAGTGATATCAAGCAATCTTTCGTAGCACCAAAAATGTTGTTGCCATGGTAACCGATTTATTTTTTTAAATGGCACCATATACTTTTTTTGGTGAAAATTGATTCATTGGAACTTTCTGAATACGATACAATACAATTTTAATGGGGTCGCATAAGAAAAAAACAAGGTTTCTATTATGCTATTGACAATGTTTATCAAAATAATTATTAACATCAAGTTAGCCATGCCAAAATCAGAACAATGCGAAACTGACACTATCTGTGTAACTGTGTACATTGTTACACTAAAAGTACTTTTTTACTAATTTTTCTGTGTACTTAAGTACTCAGTATGTTAACCTGTATTCTTTTCGTTTCACTTAATTGAAGCGCCATTATAACTTACTAAGTACTTAAGTGCACAGAAAATTGAGTAAAAAAAGTATGTTTACTGTAACAATGCACACAATTACAAGCAACTGACAGCTAGTGACAGTTTCCCATTGTTCTGATTTTGGCATGGCTAACCTGATGTAATAATTATTTTGATAAACATTGTCAATAGCATAATAGAAAACTTAATCTTTTTGTATTTTTTTTTATGTGACCCCATTAAAATTGTATTGTATCGTATTCAGAAAGTTCCAATATATCAATTTTCACCAAAAAAGTATATGGTGCCACTTAAAAAAATTAAATCGGTTAACATGGCAACCACATTTTTTGTGCTACGAAAGATTGCTTGAAATCACTAAACGGGAAATAATTTCCCCTAACACTTTTATTAAAACAAGTTTTTCATATGAGGAATATTTTAAGAAATATAAGCAATATTCCACAATTTCTATCCACACTGTATTGTCATGCAGGTAATGCGCTGTAACTCATGTATTAATACTTTTATTGGAGTCATTTTGCTCTAAAAACATGTTTAGGAAACTACCCCCATTGTTTAGGAAACCACCTTATAGCACAATTCGTACCAGGAGTTCGAGTGTAACCTTTTGGTTGGACACTCAGGAGGCAGTCCCCTGACATCTTTATTAGACTAGTTCCCATTATTATTTTATTTTGCAATTGAAACACCCGCGTTTATTTTATTTTTTAACGAAATAATGTGCCTAGAGGATACAAAACGATTAGTGCGGACCCTGCCCCTGTCCTTGTAAATATCTATCTATCCCTCCTTCCATTTTTGTCTATGGAAAAATAAAATATAATACCGGAATTTTTATTAAAAAATAAAAAACCTTTTTTAAAACAAGCCTTTATTTAAGCCATTTACCTACTAAAACAGATAAAATAAGTTTAGGTTTTCGTTAAGATAATTCAATGTCAAACTGCGACAAGCTTTTTTAAATCAAAAAGCAGCTTGTCGTGCGAACTGTTAAGAAACTACATACTTTAGCACGTACTTTGCTTATCAACCGACAAAATTAATTGGTACCTACCTACTTTCATGAACATTTCGCGCGACAAGCTTTTTGATTTAAAAAAGCTTGTCGCAATTTGGAATTGAATTATCTTATCGAAAACCTAAACTTCTTTTATTCGTTTTAGTACATGGCTTAATAAAAAAGCTTGGTTTTAAAAAGTTTTCTTTATTTTTATTTTATTTTATGCTTTTTAGCACCTATTTGATTCCCATGTCAGGAAGGACATACATACATACATACATACATACATACATACATACATACATACATACATACGTACATACGTACGTACATACATACATACATACATACATACATACATACATACATACATACATACCTACATACAGTTTGTGTACATCAAAAAATTGTATTTATTAAACGCAGTAAGAAACCATCGAGCCACGCCAGACGATTCCCCAATAATAATTATTAATAAAAAAAATTTATAAAAAAAATTAAAACCGACTTCAAAAATTTGCCCGTATGCACACTCCACTAAAAATTTTAAAAATTACAAAAATTAACACCGACTTCACAAATTTGCGCGTATGCACATTTAAACTAAAATTTTAGAAATAGGTTTCTCTTTCTAAATTGAGGTATCTTTGGATTTGGTGATTTAGTGGAAAGTGCATACGGGGAAAATTTTGAACTCGGTTTTTTTTTTTGTTAATTTTTTTATTTATTATTTTTAGTGAATTATTAAGAATTATCGAAATCGGTCCAATATTAAATGTCATCCCCTATTTTCCACCCTTACGGGTGGAATTTTTTCTTCAAATTTAAATGAAGCCACTCCTAAAGTAATCCCTTTCTAATAAAAAAAGAATCATCGAAATCGGTTCAATATGAAATTTCATCCCCTATTTTTCCACCTTTAGGGGTGGAATTTTTTCTTCAAATTTAAATGGGGCCACCTCTAAGGTACTCCCTTTCTAATAAAAAAAGAATCAACGAAATCGGTTCAATATGAAATTTCATCCCCTATTTTTCCACCCTTATGGGTGGAATTTTTTCTTCAAATTTAAATGGGGCCACCTCTAATGTACTCCCTTTCTAATAAAAAAAGAATCAACGAAATCGGTTCAATATGAAATTTCATCCCCTTTTTTTCCACCCTTAGGGGTAGAATTTTTTCTTCAAATTTAAATGGGGCCACCTCTAAGGTACTCCCTTTCTAATAAAAAACGAATCATCGAAATCGGTTCAATATGAAATTTAATCCCCTATTTTGTCCACCCTAAGGGGTGGAATTTTTTCTTCAAATTTAAATGAAACCACTCTTAAAGTAATCCCTTTCTAATAAAAAAGAATCACCGAAACCGGTCCAATATGAAATTTCACCCCCTATTTTTCCACCCTTAGAGGTGGAATTTTTTCTTCAAATTTAGATGGGGCCACCTCTAAGGTACTCCCTTTCTAATAAAAAAAGAATAATCGAAATCGGTTCAATATGATAGTTCATCCCCTATTTGTCCACCCTTGGGGTGGAATTTTTTCTTCAAATTTAAATGAAACCACTCCTAAAGTAATCCCTTTCTAATAAAAAAGAATCACCGAAATCGGTCCAATATGAAATTTTATCCGCTATTTTTCCACCCTTAGGGTGGCATTTTTTCTTCAAATTTAAATGGAGCCACCTCTAAGGTACTTCCTTTCTAAAAAAACATCGAAATCGGTTCAATATGAAATTTCATCCCCTATTTTTCCACCCTTAGGGGTGGAATTTTTTCTTCAAATTTAAATGGGGCCACCTCTAATCTACTCCCTTTCTAATAAAAAAAGAATCAACGAAATCGGTTCAATATTAATTTTAATCCCCTATTTATCCACCCTTAGGGGTGGAATTTTTTCTTCAAATTTATATGGGGCCACCTTTAAGGTACTTCCTTTTTAATAATAAAAGAATCATCGAAATCGGATAATATGAAATTTCATCCCCTATTTGTCCACCCTTAGGGGTGGAATTTTTTCTTCAAATTTAAATGAACCCACTCCTAAAGTATTCCCTTTGTAATAAAAAAAGAATCATCGAAATCGGTCCAATATGAAATTTCATCCCCTTTTTTTCCACCCTTAGGGCTAGAATTTTTTCTTCAAATTTAAATGGGGCCACCTCTAAGGTACTCCCTTTCTAATAAAAAAAGAATCATCGAAATCGGTTCAATATGAAATTTAATCCCCTATTTGTCCACCCTTAGGGGTGGAATTTTTTCTTCAAATTTAAATGAAGCCACTCCTAAAGTAATCCCTTTGTAATAAAAAAAGAATCATCGAAATCGGTCCAATATGAAATTTCATCCCCTATTTTTGCACCCTTAGGGGTGGAATTTTTTTTTTAGATTCAAATGGGGCCATTCTGTAGGTATACCCTTTCAAATAAAAAAAGAATTGTCCAAATCGGTTTTTAAATGACGGAGTTATGAGGTAACAAAGATAAAAAATACAACCGAATTGATAAACCTCCTCCTTTTTTTGAAGTCGGTTAAAAATCTATTGCACCACAGAAAAAGAATTCATCGTAGCTTCGCGCACGGCATTTGTTTTTTTTTTGGGTCAAGGTCAATAAATTAGCATCGCACCCGTTGTCACCGATATGGCAACGTCTGAAATGTTCCCGTTTAGAGTTTTAAACTTATATCGTTGGGTGAAGATTTAAAAAGAGAATCTACGCCCATGGAACAGCGTGCCGATTTAAAAACATCTCCGGAGCCCGCTGGCACCCTCTACATTCCGGACCAGAAATTAAAGCGGATCGATATCGAAAATCTTCTGGCATTTTCGCCGGAGCCATCTTGCGGCTAGCGGAAGTAACAATTATTCACAGTCGGTGTCGCTGACTCGAAAGCAAAGTCTAGAAAACAGCACACTGTTTTCTGGGGTATACTGGGATAGCTCGGTGGGAATTACAGATGGGACATTTCGAGTCTGGCAATATCTTGATTTTGACTTTTGACAGGGTTTTACTTGACATTAAGACCTGGGAATTGGGCCTGGAGAAAGTGAAAGGTTAGAAAGCGATTTTGTGCGAATTTTGGAGCTGAAAGAATATTCTTGGGCAGTGACAGTAATCTGACAAGTTTATTTGTGATTTTTGAAGGCTAAACAATAAAGGTGGTAACCAAGGTAACGAGTTTGGACTGTGATTTTTGAGATTCATTACAATATTATTTGCCCCTTTCACTGCTCCCTTTCGCGACCAGAAATTTACTTGGGGAAAGGACCCGCCCAAATACACAACATACACAAACAGGGGTATCATTCCATCCTTTTCCCTTTAATAGAAATCGTATATTACATCAACCACACACGAGCAGAAAATACAGACACAAAATTTTATATTTCCAGCTCCATAGATGGTGTTTATTTTCAACGGGTACGTTGGGATCTATAGTAAACCCTAGAGCTGCGAGCGAGACTTCGAATTTTTTTTAGCCTTGAAACTCTTTTTACACATTGTGAAACTATTGACTAGTGGGGGACTATTATTATTGCCAAAACAAATAACATACAGTGTGTCCAACTTTAAAACTGTACAAATCCGTAAAATCTTCATTTTCGGAGACAATCGCCCAAACTTTTTTTTGTTTAAAAGGCCTTCAAAAACCGCTTCTTTTGACCGTCCCGTCATTTTCAAAATGCAAATCCAGGGCCGGCTGCGATTTTTTTATACCCTCGATTTTCACGAAAACCATTTAGCGATTTTTTTTATTTAAAATCTGACCCCACAGCATTAATCAGAACACCCAAAAACCCCTTTACACCAAATTTGAATAAAAAATATACAGGGAGTTCCAATCTGCAGGGTGTCAAAGTTGAGCAAAATAGGACTTTTAAAGGTATCTGCCAAGTCAAGATTGCCATGGAATCCCTTCAAAACAGTTCAGTGGTCTATAGGACCACTCAAGGTATTGGTGTGCAAAGGTCCAATACAAAATATACAGAGTATTCTTATCTGTGCCATCTCAAAATGCTGAATTTTTATGAAACTTTATATGGGTCATGAGTGCTGTAGAATCATTGAAAAAATTATTATTCAAATTTGGTATATAGGGGTTTTGGGGTGTTCTGATTAACGCTGTGGGGTCAGATTTTAAATAAAAAAATCGCTAAATGGTTTTCGAGAAAATTGGGGGTATAAAAAAATGGTAGCCGGCCCTGGATTTGCATTTTAATAATAGCAGGAAGGTCAAAAGAAGCGGTTTTTGAAGGCCTTTCAAACAAAAAAAGTTTAGGCTCTTATCTCTAAAAATGAAGATTTTACGGATTTGTACAGTTTTAAAGTTGGACACCCTGTATAATAATTGTATATGCGTTAAAATGTTCTTACTTATATAATTTATTTATGTTGACAATATTTCTGGATTTGGTATTTAGGTGTTTTTTTAATAAATGTGTTTTCTCATTTAACTATTTTATTTTATTCCTCTCTGTCAAAAAATGTTCAAAGGTAATTCTGACTGAAAATGGGTAATTACTTTCTGGCGTGTTCAGTCAATACCTACTTAAAAAATCTCAATTCCTACATGTAGGTACATACATAGTCAACAGTTTAAAAAATCCTTATTTACCTACTTTTACTATTTTTGTTTATATCACTAATAAAAGTAGCATTTCATAAAACAGTGTTAGTTTTTTTTATTAAGAAATTCATTTTCGTCAATGTAATTTGAGCAAAAACTGCAAATTAAACAGTTATAGAGGGCAGGCCGTTACCTTGATTTAACTATAGAGAAAAATCAAACGGCAGAACATAAAAAACGCGATCACGTAAATTCAACAAAAGTGTCTACTTAAAACTGAACTTAGCACTTAGCAGCCAATTTTCTAGGAGCCAAAAATTTCAACGTTTATTTTTTGATGAATATTTTTCTTCATTCTCCAGTTTAATCTGCTTAGAAGGTTTAATAATAGTTACCCTTTCTACTTTATTTTTATCAAAATAAATTTGTGGAAATAAGGGCGAGGAAAATTTTTTGCTGCCAGAAAATCGGCTACTAACTTTACACCGGTTTAGTTAGGCACATTGATTTTTAAATGTCTTCCGATATTTGGCCCCGCCTGTTTAAGTTTAAATAGTTACGAGCCGCCACTGATTAAGTGGTGTGGTATCATAGTTTGGCAGATATAAGCAATAATATCGTTTTAACGTCCTAGCTAGCTAGCTTTTAAAATTGAGGGTACAGTTTACTCCGGCCTTGTTTTTTTTTCGGCAAAAATACACCCTGTATACACTGTGTACTGATAGCAAAGGCTAGTATTCTCTAGACTTTGCTGATAGGTTCGGCCAATTATTGGGGCAACACCAAACAGAATGTCAACTTACAATTCGAATTTTTTTATCGTTTACACCCCTTGGGCACTGATGAATCGCCGGACACACAGTATATATTTTTATTAGTTACTTAAGCTAAAAAAATAAAAATAAATAACAACCTCTTTCTGTATTCAACATTTTTCCAGAAAAACGCCTAGGTACATTAAAAAATACTCCCTAATAGAGGGAAGGCAATCAGTTTTTTCACTTTTCTCAAAGTTTTCATTTTGGACATATGTTTTGTTTTTCAAATCAACGTAAGAAATTGAAGCAACATAATGTAGATATCCTAAAAAAGAGAATTTTAAAAATCTGCCAATCCGTTAAAATCGTCAAATATCAAACTGAAATACGCCCAACCCTGAATCTATTCCTAATTTTATAAAAGCCAAATCGTAGAATTATTTCACTGGCCCCTTCTCCCTTCTCCCCCCGTGTCTATTTTTAGACTTGTTTGCCCCGCCCCGAACACAAACGAGCCTTTTGGAATACGAAATTGTCGAGTACGAAACCTACCACTAATTATCGATTTTGTTAGAGTCATTGTAATTATCGAAAATAGATGGTGCTAAACAGTAGTACTGGACGAGAGCTAAATAGAAATAATAATACCGCTATACACCAGTAGATGGAGTTGGTGCGCGGAGGCGAATGACTACGATCATTGGAAAAAGTTCGAATATCCATAGTCCTTCGCCTCCAAAAGCGCTCGGCATTTTATCTGGATCCGTGAGAGGTCTTTTTAAACCTTCAGTCAACGCTTATATCCTTTCAATACCACAATTTTTTCTACCGTGGCCCAGATGGCGCCCAACGCGATAGCGATTTCTTCTGTAAACTTTGCCTGTAGTAAGCTCAAGAACTTTCAGAGAATTTTTAAATTTGTGGTGAATGCACTGGGTCAAATTCCCTGTCGCATCAGGAAATAGGGTGTTACAGATCCGGCCATTTGCTCGATTCCTCTTATTATTCCTTTACTCAATGGTGTGACCGAATAGCAATTCGTAAGGAGTAAAGCCGTGTGTTTTATTTATAGAATTGTTATATGCTATACAAGCGTAAGGGAGCATCTGAAATGGGTGTTCGTTAGGATTTTCTGTACTACATGCGCGTATCATTTCAGTTAAGGTAGCATGAAATCTTTCTAAGGAGCCATTTGATTTCGGATGACTAACACTAGAGAAAGTTAATTTTATATTGTATAATTTACAAAGATCTTTCATTAATTGATTATTAAATTCTTTACCTACATCGCAATGGATTCTTAAGGGAGTTCCAAAATGTTGAAAATAGAGTAAAAGAGCGTCTACTACAGATCTCGCTGTTTTATTAGGAAGTGCATAAGCTTGGGTAAATTTTGTTAGTTCGTCTCTTAAGGTAAGGATATTATTTTTTACTGGGATTTCTAGGATGTCGATATTTATTCTTTCGAAAGGAGTTTTAGGAGTTTCGGTAATAACTAAGGGACTGTCCAAGTTTTGTCTACAAATTTTTGTCTTTTGGCAGATTTCGCACTGTCGAATAAAGGTTTCAACGTCTTTAGTTAGTCCTGTCCAATTATATTTTTGTTTAATACGTCTAATTGTTTCGTTTATTCCTCGATGTAAGTTTGTCTTGCCTGAATAAAATTGATCTATTATTATAGGTATTTGGTCTTCGTCTGGTATAGTCACAATGTTCTGACAAATTGTTAGTTGGAAATTTTTATCTGAGAACAAAAAATTAAACATTTCTAAAATTGGAAAATCTGGATTGTTTTCAATGTAATAAGTTTTATTTTCTTCGAATATATCTTTACTGTAATAAAGAGATATGAAGAGTACTTGTATTGCGGTTTCAAAATTAAAAGGAACAGGAATTATATAATATTTTCTTTTAGCTACGGTTTGACTGGAAAGAACATTTGCTTTATTATAGTTAAAATCAGGATTTAGCTCAAGTAAATCATCAATAACTTTTTCGTGAAGGTCTGTTAATTTGTCTTGTTGAAAAATTAGTACAATGTCGTTGTGTGTTTTGTCTAAAAGTTGATTATTTGTATATTGGATTTTAGAATAGTCGATCATTGAAGTCGTCTTGTATAGATCAAAAAATCTGTCAAATTCATTACAGATTATAGCAATTTCATCAGTCTCATTATTGTCAATAGGCGGGTCAATGTCTTGAGGATTATCATGGGAAGTAGATGGTTCGTCTAGGGAAGTATGAAAGGAAACAGCTTCTTTTATATGATTGATTTTGATTCGAGATAAAGCGTCGGCATTTCGATTAATTTTTCCAGGTTTATAAATTATTTGATAATTATATTCTTCTAATTTAAGTCGCCAACGTGCTAAACGACTACCGGGATCTTTTATTGAGAAAAGCCAGGTTAAAGGTCTATGATCTGTAACCAATAAGAATTTTCGTCCGAAAAGATAAGGTCTATAGTTTTTTACGGCAGCAATTATTGCCAAAAGTTCTTTCTCTATAACGCTATATTTCATTTCTGCTGGACTTAAGGTTCTTGAAAAGTATGCTATGGGAAGATCATTTCCAACAGGTCCTTGCGAAAGTACCGCGCCTACAGCAAAAGCGCTTGCATCTGTAGTTAAAACAAATTCTTTTTCAAAATCAGGATATATTAGAATTGGTGAAGTTATTAATGCATTTTTAAGTTGTTCGAAAGATTCACGACAATCTTTATCAAAAATGAATGGTACGTCTTTTCTTAAAAGTCGAGTTAAAGGCTTTGTCATTTTTGCGAAGTTTGGAATAAACTTCCTGTAGTAACCAGTAAGACCCAAAAATTGTTTAATTTGTTTAGTATTGGCAGGTTGAGGAAAATCGATAACAGCTTGTACCTTTTGTCGATTTGGTTTGACCCCTTCAGGTGTAATAACATGTCCTAAATAAATTACTTCTTTTCGTAAGAATTCACACTTATCTGGCTGTATTTTTAGATTTGAATTTCTTAATCTTTGAAAAACTTCAGTAATACGAGAGATATGTTCATTAATTGTGGAAGAATAAATAATAATGTCGTCCATGTAAACTAAGCACTTTTCGTTTTGTATCCCCATTAGTATATTATCCATAACCCTCTGAAAGGTTGAGGGCGCATTACGAAGGCCAAAGGGCATACGTAAATATTCGAAATGTCCATTTTCAACGGAAAAAGCAGTTTTCGAAATGTCTTCTGGATTCATTTCAATTTGTTGAAAACCAGAAGCCAAATCTAAAGTAGTAAAATAATGGCAATTACCCAACTGATCTAATATATCTGAAATATTAGGCAGTGGATACCTGTCATTAACTGTTAATTCATTTAATTTCCGATAATCAATTACGATTCTCCATTTTTGTTTGCCTGAAGCGTCTAATTTTTTTGGAACGACCCATACTGGGGACGACCATGGTGAAACAGAAGGTCTAATTATTCCTTGAGAAAGCATTTTATTAATTTGTGTTTTTACTTCTTCCTTGTGAACTTGTGGATATCGATAAGATTTAGTAAAAATTGGCTTAGCGTCGCCTGTATCGATAGTATGTTTTATTTCATTAGTAAAACTTAAAAAAATCTCCGTCAAAGTAAAATATATCTTCAAAATTCAAGCATAAATTAGTAATTAATTCTTTTTCTTCTTCGTTTAAATGTTCTAGCCTTAATGATTCTTTTATTTCCTCTACTCTGCTTTTCGTTTTATTAAAATTACAAATAATATTAGCACTAGCGTTCGTTTCTTGAATGTAAGGCTCAAATTCAAATTCTTCGAAACAAATATCCTTTGTTATGGCATTAGCGTTTAATATTGTCGTATAAAAATTACCGTCTTCGTTTATTTTTACTATAGCATTTGGCACGTATACCTTTTCTACTCGTTGTGCGCATAAAATCATTTCTTTATTCGTATATCTATTCGTATGAAACTTGCATATTTTTTCGCAACGCGGTTCTATCGTAACCTGATTTATATTATAACTCGTATTTTCGCTTTCAAAATTATTTATATTTTCCGTATTATCATTATTATTATTATTATTTCGTTCATAAGCGTTTATATGAAGGCTGTCGTACCTTCGTACCTTTCGTCAACATTAACTTGTCTTTTATAAACGACTCGATTATTATTATCATTATTATTCGTTAACTCGTTTAATTCATCTCCGTCTTTGAGTAATTCGTGTACCTTATAGTACGTAATTAATTGTTTATTCCTAAAATCTACTATTGCACCGTACCTTTCTAGAAAGTCAGCGCCTAAAATTCCGTCGAATCCTATATCTAGATCGCAAATATAAACTTTATGGGGAGAAAGAGGACCCGTAAAAGAAACAAATACCGCTTCAGTAATAGGAATTGATTGGCCAGAAATACCTTTAATTTGAAAATTTTCTGGACATCGATTTAAAAATTGCTGAACCGTCTCTGGTTTGAAAATTGAAATACCAGCTCCTGTGTCAATTAAAATTTTGTACTTATCGGTATTATCTTTAATATAATATAAGTTACTATTGTCAACGGCATTTATGCAAACGTTTGGTCCGTATTGGTCATACCAAGATTCTTGAAGTTGGGAATAGGATTCTGGTCCGAGGCTGTTAATTGAAAATTTTCGCTTTGGCCCAGATAATGTTGTTGGGGAGTTCTATTTTGGTTAATTGGATTTGAATTTGGGAATCTAGGAGTAAAATTTTGATTAGAAGGCTGGAAACCTGAATTATTATTGAAAGTTTTTGGGAAATTGTTTCTAGGAATATTATTAGAAAAATTTCTAGGAGGTTGATTTCTTGGTTGGAGTTTTGAGGGTGATTCCTAGGTTGGAAAGAAGGAGTTTGAAAATTATTTTGCTGAGGAAAAGATGGTCTTTGATGGAACCTATTTTGGGAGAAATTATTTCTTTGGGAGTTATTTTGGAAATTGTTAGAGTAGCTAGAAGGATTTGGACCATTTCTGTAATAATTATTTTGATTTTTAGTTCGACATTCATTGATAGTATGTCCATTTCTTTTGCAATAATTACAAAATTTTGGAAAATTATTACTGGTTCTTTTGACATTATTATTGAAGACTGGTACACGATTTTGCCTCTGAAATTTTTGATTTTCAAAATAAGAAAGTTGCAATTCTCTCTTAATTAAAGCTATAGCATCCATCATGTTTGGTGGATTGCTAGCACGAATTAGTTGCCCTATTCTTGGTTCTAAACCTGTCAAAACTGTATTTAAATACATGCTATCGATTAATGTAGCTTGCGATTCTTTTTGTTCCCTAGTGAGAAGGCTTTGTTTTCCTATTGCGGCATACATTTTTGAGCAGTGAGTTTGAACTCCGCCTACAAAAGTCAAAGCATTTTCATTTTGGGATTGACACATTCTTTGTAAATCTTGAATTAATGAAGTTAGATCGCGAGGATCTCCGAAATGAACGTTAAGTAATTGTTTGATTTCCCTCCAGGTACTCAAGTCCCTTGAATTAATGAGTTGGGCTGCACGTCCCTTTAATTGATTTTTAATTTTTATAACAAGTAAAATGGCTTGGTCGCCAACAGTCATTTGCATGGCCCTATCACATGCAATGATAAAAGTATTTAAATTGATTTGATCCCCATCGTATTCAGGGATGATAGAAAATATTTCGCTTAATTTAAATGGTACTTCGTCGTTATTTGAAGCATTTGCTTCATTGTTTACATTAGAGTTTATAGCTTCGTTATTCGGCATGTTGAAATGAAAAGTTAATATCGTTATAACGTAGAAAGTTCAATAATAGCAACGTAGAAAGTTCAAAAAAAAATCACAAATAAAATTCACTTCAAGTTTTTCACTTACAATAGAAGTAACTTCATGCTCGCTGGATGTCGTTGATGCTGCTGTTGTTGCTGGATGCTGGCCTCGGGAGACTGTCCTTCTTAGTGCCTCCGGATCTTCCTGTCGAAGACCCTTTTCAGCTGGCTCCAATCGTAGTGGTGTGGTGACCCCCGAGGAGACTGTCCTTCTAAGTGCCTCCGGATCTCCCTCGTTGAAGACCCTTTTATCGAGGATCCCACTTCTGACACCAAATTGTTACGGGCGACGTGAAGACGAAGACTTTTTAAAAAACTTTTATTTGAGTAACGCGAGTTACAGAGTTTCGGCTTAGACTACAGACAAGACTAGAATTAACACTCTTACTTTACTAGGTCCTATTTATACAGATCTGTTATGCTGAGGTGTTGTGGTTCTCATGGGAAAAGAATATAAAGACAAAGGGAAGATCAAATTCTGCAATTCTTGCAGTAAGCAAGTTTTAACAATACTCAAAAGGAATATGATATGTTCTAGTAATCATTCTAGAACAATATACAATGGAAAATGATATCTTTGTAGTAAGCATCTTGAACAATAGAGAATGAACATAATATCCAACAGTAAACAGAATCAAGGGTAAAAACAAGGTTATGATCAAGGTGATGCTTGAGGTCGGATATAACATATATCTATTCTTTATTAAATATTTTGCATGCCGCATGTTTGTATGACATTATGTTAACGTTTAGCCATGAATTTTAAGCAAGTCTGGTGCTTTTATTAAAACGGCTTACAACCCTCTAAGTAGTACGTGCAGTTTAGTGAAAGTTAGATTAATGTCTCTCATATCGAATCCAGTCCAATTTTCTTGCTATATCTATCATCAATGAAAACGTATAATTCAAAATGAAAATGTTTGGAGATTGAGCCGATATGATATTTTCTAGTCCAGAGGATACCGCCACCTCGAGCGATCACGCGGGCTATACGAAAATTTAGTCTATACTTTTCACATACATCAAACTTTATTTATTCATCTAAGCCCCGTCATGGATTTTTTTACACCTTATTAAGCAGAACGCATTTTTTTTATAGGACACGCTAACGGTGTCATCGACGGCTATATTATGACATTGGCGTATTTTCTAATAATAGTTGATTTTTTGGCACCCCGGTTTTTACTTTAATAGAACCTCTAGCAACAATTTTCAGTTTAGCTTTCCACATTATCAAAAAAAAAAACATGATTTATACTATATTTAGAAGGGTGTTTAAAATATGTTCGATATTTTATTCATTAAAAAATGTTCTATTTCCAGGGTAAAATTGGTTGAACTTCTTAGGGACGTATGTTGAATTTTCACGCCTGGTTTTAATGCGGCAAATTATCATTCGCATTTTAAACGAATTTCATAGCGTAAATAGCTTTGGACTTACAATCGCAGTATTTCTTTTTATTCCTAGAAATCAAGAAAATGTCGGGGTTAAACAGTTGACCGCCAAGTTTTTTTTTACTTTGAACGTGTATCCATGTTGATTATGCCTGGTTTGAAATTTTCATCCGTACTGTACCGGGGATTTTAGATTTTATGCTATGGAAGTATGATTTACAGGGTTTTTTAGATTCTACATCAACTGGGTCACACGTGTCCCTAAGGACAAAGGTCAAACCTCGAGCAGTAGCCACTTTGCACGTTTTGTTTTTGTCGAGCGATCATGTGGGATGGGCATTTTTTAAACATTTTTATGAGTGTAGTTTCAATCGTCATCGAGCGATTACAAGAGCTAAAAATCCAAATTTGTGGGATAGGTAATGAATAAAATAACAACTTAGATACGCGATTAAATATTTTAATATACAAAAATGCCACGAACATTTTATCGGTTTTGTTTTGTATACTTTTTCATCAGGTGACGGGTACCTATAACTTTTTTATTTGCTGAATACGGATACTGAACAATTATTTTGCGTATATAGACTCCTGTCGATAGTATCATAAATTTTCACGCCTAGCAGAATGCATTTTTGACCGGACACGCTAGCGGTGCCATCAACGGGTATGCTGTGACGTCGACGTATTTTCTAATAATACAAGAAGGATTTACTGTCTTACTTGTACCTAATTGATTTTTTGACACCTGGATTTTACTTTAGCAGATTCTACTGTAGGTATGGTTTACAGGTTTTTTTTTAGATTCTACTTCAACCGGGTCACACGTGTCCCTAAGGACAAAGGTCAAGCCTTTTGCCGTAGCCACTTTGCACGATTTTTTGTCGAGCGATCGCGGTGGGCATTTTTTAAACATTTATATGTGTAGTTTCCTCGGCGTTCTTGTCCTTATTGATATTGGGTTTGTGAGCGATGTCTTCTGCTGTTCGATTTTTTTCAGGGCAAAGTAGGTTGAACTTTTTGGGAGATGTGTTTGCGTTTGATTTTATACCTTAAGGTAACAGAGTGTAGTTTCAACCATGGATGCATATTTTTATCAGTGTAGTTTCAATGTTGTTTAAGCAACAATTTTTCAGTCTATAGTTTACATCTTATATTATCAAAAATTCGTGATTTATTGATATTAAACTATTTTCGAAATCTGTTTAGAATATTTTCAATACATTAGTAGTTAAAAATATACGATTTTTCAGGGCAAAGTAGGCTGAACTTTTAATAGAATTCCCTATTCCTGGCACATATCCCTTCGATAATATTCCTGCTGGGTAAAAACAAAATCATGATTTTGTTTGTGATGGCCATTTTCTCAGGTTTTTTGGAGATATTTGCGTGTTTCGACTGAAAATGAGCCCATTGTACTGGAAGCTGCGCCAGCAGATCTCGAGCGTCGGCGGTTCAAGCCGTTTCGGATACACATGCTTTGATACTACTTTTGTATTTTATTGCATAATGGTTTTTTTACTTATCATCAGATTCCAAATTCTCCAACAAAATAGGTTGAACTTTTCAGACGTATGTATTTTGCCTTAAGGCATCAACAAACACCTGGTTAATATACAGAAATTTCTCAGATTTGTTTATAGCCGTTTTTTATAGGCACTGAACGTTAAATAAACTGCGTTGTCTGCTTTATTTTTTATTAGTAATCTATTAACGGCTGTAGTAGCATGGACATTATTTTCTAAACAATAGAAGGTATGGCACCTAGTTTTTATTTTCAAAAATGTACAGTCTAGTATTTTATACCATCAAAATTTCACAATGTATTTTTGAAGGGTGTTTAAAATATTTTGGATACTTTAGTCGTTAAAAATGTTTTCCAGTAGGTTGAATTTTTTTTTGGGATGTGGGTATGTTGATTTTTTCGAAACTAAATTCAATCAGGACAGCTGCACGCTGCAAAGTAAAATGTTTTCAAGCGAATAATAACGTTTGCTCCGACATATTTTATTTGTATAAAATGATGCATTTTTCGCCCTGTAGATTTGCAATGTTAGTATCTAGAAATTATTTGGTAGGTTACTGGAACGTATATAGGTCAGTGTATCAAAACATGCGAAGACTGAATGCAGACTATACCACTTAGAATGTGCCGCCGATTTTTCGATTATTCCTGGTAAAATAAAAAAGAAAGTGAGTGGAGTCGGCAGAATCCTGTCGGCCGCGGTGAGTCGACAGTAAAGGGGGTGTGACGTCATGAACTTCAATTTGCTAAGGCGCGAGATTTGGGAATCCACGTTCAGGGTGGCCGTCGGTGAGAGTCTCCCTTCATGTCGAGACATGTCCGCGGTCTGCTTCTGGTCGGCGTGGAATCGCGGCCATTTTTGTCCACCCCCGGCTTGAAGGTCGCGGTTGGACACTGGGCGAACCGTCGCCGCGGGCTGGCGGTTTGACAATGACCTCGCGCTGGGGTCAACCCCTCGGACATCTTCGGCACCCTTCGGACTAGCGCAGGGTACAGACCCTAGTCGGAGCGTTCTGATTGGTCGGGGTCTTGGCGGGGGGGCGTGGCGTGGGAGTGGAGGGGGTAAGTTTGGTCACGTTTTTACCACGTTTTAGGTCCCATAAGAAATACATGGGGAAATTGCGCTAGAACTCTTATAGCCTATCTACTCATCGATTCGGTTTTTCTGGTGATTTGGTGGAATTTTCTTGTTCGTACTTACACGATCGCAAATAGTATGTTTTCTTATATGGACACAAGTCCATTGAATACTGCGCAACATCTGGTGTACCACAGGGATCCGTTTTAGGGTCCCTGTTATTTAATATCTTTGTGAACGACCTGGGAGCGGAATTAAACGTAGACCACCTACAATATGCGGACGATCTCAAATTATTCTCTAGAATTGAGTCGGTTATGGATAGCTATCAGCTGCAACGAAATTTAGAGAGGGTACACGCTTGGTGCATAAATAATCGACTTACCCTGAACGTGTCTAAATGTAACGTTATGTCATTTACCAACAAATCTACTTATATAAAGCACGATTATCACATTGACAACGTGACCTTACAGAGAC
Source organism: Pseudeuparius sepicola (assembly GCA_963920635.1). Classification (NCBI taxonomy): domain Eukaryota; kingdom Metazoa; phylum Arthropoda; class Insecta; order Coleoptera; family Anthribidae; genus Pseudeuparius; species Pseudeuparius sepicola. Next base: position 91,844,742 of record OY987299.1, read on the forward strand.
AAGACACGTTCTGCGACTTGGGCCTCACTTTTGACAGTAAACTTTCCTTTGTGAAGCACATTGAAAATGTGACTTCCAGGGCTTCTAAGGCATATGGATTCATTGTGCGCTGCACGCGTGACTTCAAGGATTTAGATACTATCAAAGTTCTCTACTACACACTTGTCAGATCAGGGTTGGAGTATTCCTCTGCCGTGTGGTCACCTCTATTTGAAGTGCATATCTTTGCAATCGAAAACATACAAAGAAAATTCTTAAAATATCTTACTTTTAAACAAACTGGGGTCTATCCCGAACGGGGGTTTCCGCACGACGAATTGCTCAAACAGCACCACTTCACGTCTCTAGAGTATCCGGAGAGACTACTTTACTCAAACCATACTATACAAAATTCTACTTAATTGACTGCCCTAGGTTGCTCCAAATGATAAAATTTTATGAGCCATCAATAACAACACGGCAAAGTTCTCTATTGTATCTCCCCACACCTAGGACAATTGCGCTACAGAACTCCCCTATTTACAGAATGTGCAAACGGTATAACCAAGCCGAGAACCTTGACTATTTTAACTGTTCGAAAGTGGATGTTAAAAGGCGTTTTCTTCACTAACAGATTATCGAAAATACTATTCCTATTTGTTTGTATAATTAACATTATCTATTATCTTACTATGAACATGTTGCTACTTCCACTTTTGTGTATACATACATATTATTTACTGTACTTGAATGTTTTTCTTTTAAAGTTGTGACTTATCCTGTAATTGGGCACATGCCTGTTGGTTATTTAAATAAATAAATAAATAAATAAATAAATCTTATCACAAGACAAGAGTCGTCAAATTTCCGGAAGATTCTTCACAAGCACTTTATGTTCAGTACTGATTTAGCATATAAATTTGTATTGAATGAGTTGACTGAATCTGAAGAAGTCAAAATTGACCTCATGAATTCACGTGCAACACCTTCATCTTGCAAATGTGGAAAACGAACAGCTATGGAACTTCCTTGTAGACATATATTTGCCGTCCGAACAAAAGAACGACTGGAACTCTTTGATGCTAGCCTTTGCTGTGAACGTTGGAAGAGCAGTTATTATTTCAAAACCCAACGTGTGTTTTCGGAATCTGAGTGTCACGCAGAGACGCCAGAATGTATTATTTCTTCGACCGTATTCAAGAAAAAAGTTCTTTTGTCGCATGAAAAATACAAAAACGTCAAGGAATTTATACAAATTATTCCAGAATTAGTAGCTGAATCAAGCGCCGATCACTGCGTAAATCGCTTTAAATTATTGAGTAATTTAATAAAAGCATGGCAAAACAATAAGGAAATGACGGCTATGGAGTTGAATAATAATCCGAGTCCACGAAATTCTGTGGACATCGATGAATCATTAACTTCCATAGATTTGTTAGAAGAAACCGTCGATGAACAGTGTCTGGAAAGTGCACAGGAAAAAGATGTTCTGAGTGAGTAATGAAGATGAATGGCTGTCATTGCGACCGGTGACGGAAAATAATGAGAGTTACACAGATCTTCCTGAACCATCAACTAGGAAATCTTCCAATGTTCATCGTTCCGCAAGTTGCTTGACGTTTTTTCGAACAATCAAACCAACCCGACGGCGAACATCGTATTTCCACCACGAGGAAACAATGTCATCTCTTCTGACTCAGATGATGACGAGCCCACAGCAAAGCGAAGAGAAAATATTCCCTCAGCTCCAGCTTTAGATGCATCGGACAAAGAAAATCGAGAACCATCATGTACCATCGCTAGTGCAACTTCAACACCGAATGTGTCTTTAAAAGATATCAAGGTTCAACCAGCTTTGTGTCAACGGGGACGATCTAAAGGTGCAACGCTCACAGCGATTGGGTTGGAAAGAAAAAAGACGACTGAAACAAAGATCAAGCCATTCAGGAAGAAAACGCTGCATGAAAAGCGGTCAATAATGTTGAACTGGTTCGTCGAGAAAGGTCATCAATGAAGCTGAAATAGAAATCATCCCTGAAAAAGTGCCCGATGCTGTTCTAGATAATATCATCAATATCGAAATAATATGGAAGTACTTATTGTACACTAAACGGATGGATAGTTTTAGATAATATTATCGAGTCCAAAAAAGCTGGAGAGTGGCACTCGGCTGTCCCAATGCAAAACACAGTAACTATATTTTTATAATAACGGAGAAAAAACAACTTTTATGATAATTTTCGAGCCCCGTGAAATAAATTAAGATATTGCTTCGAAATTTTATAGGTGGTTAGAATTTAACCTATAGCATTGTTTGCACTATAGTTCAAGAGAATAAACTATCATAACAATACTTCGGCAGTAAAAAAATTGGTTTTGCATAGAATTTTTTTTTCGCAAAATTAGATAATACTCTATCAAAACACAGTAATGGTATATACTTTGTTTTGTAATGGGGAAACTAGGGGAAAGTGTTATACTTTTAAAGCAATAAACGCCATTACTGTGTTTTGTAATAAAAAATCGTAAAAGGTAACTTTTATTTTTATTTTATACAAAAAACCTTAAGGTACAAGATTAGGAACTGAACGTCAAACAGAAAAAGGAGCAAATATCAACTATTAAAAATATAATCAAAATTAGGTAAGTATTATATTATAGATATTTATTCAAATAATATCAACATCTATTTCTGCCACTTCTTGCTCAGCACTAACTAAATCCATGGAAGTTTGGGATTCTGGCATCGTTTCCCAAAATACTCTTCTGTTAATAGGCATAAGTGGTACCAAATCTTTAACAATTTTTGCTTTTTTGGTAGCTGCTATACCACGAGTGGGCAAACTTTGTGGTATAAAAGTCACAGGATTGTGTTTTTTCTGTATAAAATGCAACTCTTTATATTCATCCAAAAAATTTGTTTTATATTGCATGCCCAGCTGGTTTCCTTTTGTGAAACAAACTTCAACGAGATCAGTCAATAAAAAAGTCTTTAATGGATCTTCTGACTTTTTAGTATTCCTTTTTTTGTTTGGCCACAAATGAAATTCTTTTAATTGCATAACTTCCAAATTTTTTCTAGATGACTCGACAGCTTCTACGAGCTCCTGAAAATCGTATATGTTTCTCTTCCTCAAGAGCTTCTGCTCGATATTACCATGGATGCCATCCGCGCTCATGTGGGTATGGCCTTTGGTAAGATATCGAATCACGATTTTATTTGGACCAGTTACAAGATTTACTTTTGTCACAAGTGATGTGTACAAAACCCAGTTTTTGTTCTGGGCTGTACAGTTATCAGCCCAAAATATAAACTCGGTAGCATCCCTTTCGTTGTTAATTATTGTGAACAATGCATCCACAAGAGCCTCAGCTTTACGCCCACCTAAGGCTTCGTGCCATAACACACAATAACTTTTATTAGGGGTTTCTTTACTTAAAGTGGCAAATGTTTGGTTAAAAACAACAAGGCGACTTGTAAAGAAGGCACTCTTGCTTTGAGGCATTATAGGCAAAATAATAACTTTTTGTAGATCCATACTGTAAATTCGTTTATTTGTTGAACGTGCTGCTTCGTCTGAGTCCTTTTTATATTCTAAATTTGCTTTTGCAGCTTTAGCACGGTGAGAATCGAATTGATTTTGGATAATGCTCTGATTTTAATAATTCTCCTATAATGGCTGACGCAAGGTTGAAATGATTCAATGTGGCCCTTTATTATATCTCTGTTAGCTTTTGGTCTATGACTTCCTCCTCTACGCTCCTTAACACTATTTCCACAAGGACTTGCTTTAATTGCAGCAACTAATTCGGTTATCACTGAATCGTTGGTGTAACCTAAAGTATTTAGAAACGTTAATCTGCATACAGATATTTCAGTAGAGTCAGGAAGTGGTAGAGTAAAATATCTTGACTCCGATCTTGAATTTTCGGCTAACGCGCTCTTACGTTTTACAGGGACTAATGTTAAATGTTTGCTTAACCATTTGCGTCTACTTGTATAGTCCAGATTCCAGTACTGGTTCCAAATATTATGACGATGGTCTTCTGTCAGACTTTTACACAGCCTTTTACATTTTCCATCACAAATGGCTCTAATAGGATGTTTGTTTTTTTCTCTATCGATTTTTTCTATTCCTACTGGTCTTCTTTCAGTAGTTTTTAATTCTTCATTTTTTTGCCCTTTTCTTTCATCAGAGGTTCTTTCTGGCTGATCAGTGTCATTCTACAAAAAATATATATTACACTAATTTTAACAAATTTTCAAATTAGAAATTGAAATTAATGTTTTACCACTAAATCAGGTTTATCACTTTCAAGAACTTCTTTAGATAAATCACCAACTTCCGTTTCATTTTGACAATTTTCCTCTTCATTTGTTCTATCTGGATGAATGTCACTCCTCGTGTCACTCTACAAAAACCGAACTGTACTTTTAGAAATAGAAAAAATAACAAATAACTGACCCCTACAATTTCATTACTCTCAGGGACTTCACTGGCTTTCTTTTTGTTTTTTCTGTGGTTTTCTTCATTGCTGATTTCTGACTCATAGTTTTTCTAGAAAAAAAAACTCAATAAATTTTTAATTAAAAAAAAACAATGACTTACCACTAATTCGGCTGTCTCATACCATTTGGAGACTTCATCGTATACATTTTTAGCTTCCAATTTGTTTTTATCTTTGATCACTTCCTAAAATTTTTATGTTTTATTAGACGTGCCTACAAATTACTTAAGTAAAAAATCATACTTTTTCGGAATATGTGGTATCACTTTTATTATCTTTGGTTATTTCAGTTTGACTAGAAATTTCTCTTAAAACTGAGAGCTGACCCTCTTTTTTTAATCTTTGGGAATTAATATTTTTTGGCATTTTCCTCGGCATATCACTAGTAGTATTTTCATTTGTTTTCTAAAATATTACAATTTTTATTTTTTTTTATTTAGCAACTAAATTTAATACTTACTTTCTGTTTAAAAGTAGTGGTTTCTCCCCTTTTTCTTTTTCTACTTTTAGTTTTTGCAATGTCATCATTGTCATCATAGCATTCGCTATCGCTAGCTGATGATGTTGTAGGTTCGTAATCTTTGTCTAGATCGCTATCATCGAAAGGACTGTTATTAAGAAAGTTGTACACTATTTTATTATTTTCCGGTGAAAAGTCTGTTGAGACAAATGTTTTTAATCTGTTCAAAAAAATTTCTTTCTGTTCTTTACTTTCATAATTGCTCGTAAAAAAAGATGAAGTTTCATAATTTATTAGTGGAAATAGTGGCAATTCGTCGATATTCTTAAAAATAAAATATAATGAAACGTTTCTTATGGTTGTACTCTTATATTAGTTCCTCTTACCTTTTTAGAGCGAGAACGAACAGAATTGACCATACGTTTTGATCGCGTATTGCATGTAGCAACAAAAAAGTTATCGCGCGGCCACGACATCATTCTCTCACGCCGATTTACTTACTGACTCCACCACGTGATGCGCATGCAGTTAACCGGTTGGGTATTTTAATGGTGGGGATAGAACATTCCAGACCGAATTTAAACCAATTTTCTACTACAAAACACAGTAACAATAAAAACCGCAACAAAACACAGTAACTGCATGGCAGTTACTGTGAATTGATGTAGTTTTTTGTAATTACTGTGTTTTGTAATGATAAAATCTGTTTTAGCGGGTAGTTACTGTGTTTTGAATGAACGGTATTTTCCGTATTTGTTAACCGATTTTAACTTTTAAAATATGAAAATGTTCAGCAAAACACAGCAATTACAAAACCATATTAAAATGGAATTTTGCAAAAATGTTAGTTACTGTGTTTTGCATTGGGACAGCCGCACTGTGCAGCTTGTCGGAGCGATCTTGATGTCACAGTTGATAGAGATGATTATAATAAGCCCGACGTAAAAGTGTCACTATTCTGTGACTATTGTTGTTTATGGTTCCATCTTAAATGTTCTGGATTGAACAAACCAAAGAATGGATGTGCAAAATGTGTCGCGCAAATAGCCAAAAACCCAAATTCTCAAAATAATTGTTTATAGTGAAATAATTGTTTATTATATATCAGGGTCTTTTAGCTCATTATATTATTTGTTCATTGATGATAAATAAACCAATTAATTTGAATACAGTAATTCAAAATTTTATTGATAAACTTTGACTTAATCTGAGTAAAAGTTATATCTAGGTACTAAATTTTCTATCCTGAAAGCTAATTTATTATTTTTTCAGTCAAATAAATATTCTGATGAATAACATATCTTTTAAGGTTATTCGTATTCGTCCGAATAAAGAACTTCCATATTTAAAATTGGCGCCGGAACGATGCCATAAACAACAATTCCAACCTCTTAAAGTCGAGAAAAAATAGCAGAAAATTTAAATCAATTTGTGGAATTTTAAAAATTTACAATAAAAAAATTAATATTTAATTAATTTCGGATATTCGGACGAATAAGTTTATTATTAATTTTACGAATATTCGGACGAATAAATTTATTATTAATTTTCCGAATATTCGGATGAATAGGTTCAGCCTTTTATAATAGTCACTGTTTTGTTGCTTAAAAAATTACCACAGAAGGCTTACTGATAGTCGTTTCCTCATCTGTACGACATGAAAACCAATTATTTTAAGAACAATGAATGCAAAGAAAATTCCTGGAGGACAATTGTCAATACTTTATATATTACAGGTTTGCAATCTTTTTTATTCTACTTTTCTATTCTACTTGTTCCACATTATCTCCTACTTTACTTTTGTTTTAGTGGACGAGTGCCAAAGAATTTTTGGAAAAATTTGAGAGAACGGTATGCAAAAGAATGGAAGCTGCTACCTACTGGCACAGAAACAGAAAATGAAGCATATACACCTGATTGGGAACATTTTGACCAAATGCCCTTTATGCATGAACATATAAAGAAAGAAAGTGATTGCTAAAGACTACTTAAGAACAATTTTTCCTTTACTGGAAACCAGCATTTATTTTGTTGTTGATACGTATGTATAGTGTTAAAAAATAAGTACCTATAAATACCTAGGACGTGTTCGTATTTCATCAAAAATATGTGATAGAGATAGAATCCAACAATAGGTATACCTATATTGTGATGGAGATTGGGCCGTTACATATTTGTGGTGAAATCACGAACTCGCCTGTAGTTCTTTCTTCCATAATCGTCTACATATAACACTGTGCATTGTTGTAGGACATATACTAATGCCCGAGAAAAGGAGCCGAAGAAACCCCCAAAAAAATTAAACAGCAAAAATCGCAGAATTCACCGTATGATTCGTTGAGAAGTATATTGGGTATAAGTTAATTTGTAAAAAAAATTGAAGCGAATTAGTATAAAAAGTGGTTGTTCCTTTTTACAGATAGTCAGGAGATTGGATCCCAAGCAAGTACGGTAGTTGATGAGATGGAAACACAGGACGAAACACTAAGCGACGTCCAGTCCTTGAATGAGCACAGTATGTTGCTGCACCGCTTGATTCACTGCCATTAGAAAAACAGCGAGAAAGCAAAATTAAACTTTGCCAAATTTTGGAAAATGAAGACTATGTATTTATATTAATATTGAGACTGATAATGTGATACACAGGGTGTTGCTTATTTTGTTTGTGATATATATATTTTTTACGTTTTCACTGTTTTTTCCCAATGCTTCTTAGTACCTACTTTGGATAAGTGTTTTTTGTTTTATATTTTGTGATTTATGACCTCAAAAAAGTTATGAATAAAAACACGATCCAAATCCACAAATCGCCAAAATCAACAAATCCAGGCGGACAATAAACTGTCTCCGAACATTTCAGTTTGCAGAAATTATGTAGCACTACACATGTTTTTACAAAAAGATCAACGTGTTCAGGAGTAGCTACTATCGTTTGCCTGAGTAACCGCCACCTTGCGACTAAGATTCCGAATGCATTCTCAATTAGGTACCCTTCGACATCTTGGCAGCCTGTAGTTAAAAATGCTATGTGTTAGTGATAACGATGCCTGGGTACCAGCATATGGCTTAAACATATAACTTTTAATGGAAAGGCTTGATCGCCAACCAAAACAAAAGGCATTTCGATGTTTGAGTTATTAGGCATTTTTCTAGGTTGGGGTATTGGCCTACTACCTTCTTGGAATCTTTGTCCAAAGGCAGAATTCTTAAATATGCCGCCATCACTTTGTGACCCAAAGCTATCTGCAAAATAGACTTACTTGTAGTATTTAACTATTAACGATTTACTAAAGTATTACCTATATCCACCAACGTAAAAATGTAATCTGCGTCACACACTGCAAGAATAACTATGCTGAAAGTCTTTTTGTAATTGAAAAATTGCGAGCCGGTATTGAAAGGAGCTTGAATATTTATGTGTTTTCCATCAGTTGTTCCGATGCAATTTGGAAAGTTCCATTTCTCAAAAAAAAAATTGGCAATGCGATTATAATCACTAATTGTTGGTTCTTTCAAATATTCGCTAATGAGCTCTCCGCAAATGGCTTGAAAAGTTTCTTTTAATATTTTTCGGGCCTATTTGAAAAGCCCATGCCAAATGCTGCATAGGGCCTCCCTGAGACAAAAACCTAAGAAATTGCAGATATAAGTAAATTATGAAATGTTGTCTGTAAAGTTGAACTAAAAAAAATTACTGTAACGTTAGTGCCAGTCGTTCTGCTGGGCATATGCCTCCTGAAATGTTCCTTTTTTAAAATTTGTATTTCAATTAAGACCAATAATTCATTAAACACTGGATCACTCTTTCGAGTGTATTTATAAAACTGGTCAGGATCATTTTCTTTCATTTGTTTAAAATACCAGTACTGGTTTTTCAATTTTCTATTTCGGTTAATTGGCCTAATTCTATATCGTCGCCAACCTGCTAGAAGCAGCCGCCAATAAAACCACGATCCCGCTTATAGTCCAAGAAAATTATTTATTCTTAACTCCTAAGTTAACCCCGAAGAAAATCAGCTTGTTTTAAAGAAAATTTTTTTTTCACCCTTATAAAGCACTTTAGCTAGTGGTGATCTTTTACCTATTTCTCGTGAAGTATTGAAGTTAAAAAAAACTTCATAAGGGAAAGTTGTAGAGAATGTAATAATGTACACATAAAAAAAATGTACACATAAGAAAAAAAATGGCAAAAAAATGTTTGCAAAACCACCCCTATTGCAGGGTTCGTAACACGACTTCGATGGTGATTTTTTGGGGATATACTCAGGACGCTACTCACAACCAACCCTGAAAATATCTACCTGAATTTATTTTTCTACCTCTATAAAAAAAATGACGAATTTCTTGGACTACTTAATAAAAGTGTAGTTTCAAAATCTATTTCAACTTAAATTAGCAAAAACATAAGAATAAGAATAACAAACTGCTAATAAAAGTCAATCGTCTATTCTGGGCCTCATACAATAACAGAGGTTCACAATCATAAATCAGTAAAAACAGCTAACATCCACACTATCCACAGTGTAAAGCGAATGCGCCATTATCAGGCATATCGTGCATGCGTCAAACGTAACGTAATTCATCTATAAATTGAAAATCCTGGTTACGGTTACGTTACGTCAATCTATAAATCCAGATTTATATAAACATTGAGAAACTGGATTTATTTTTTGGTTATGTGATACTCACATGTCAGGTGTGTACAGAAATTTAGAGCCTCTGAGTCTAATACAGGTAAAAAAGACAATGGAAAACCCATGTCACACATTAAAATATTAAAATTACATCACAGCCATAAGCTCACAAAATATTTTGTAAATTATTTTAAACAAAAGTTATTATGGTAAAATTGAACGGCCGAATGCAATGCAATGTGGAAGGCGATAGAGACAGTGAATTTCGAGAAGTAACCCAAACGGGCGAAAAACCCCAAACACTGTCAACAAAGATCGCGAAGTATGAAACTGGGCATAGGCGTGCAAATGAATCTTCCAACCAGCAGAGGTGAAAGCTAAAACAATTTTGATATAAAAGAGGGAGGAGATAAAATGATTCCCCGAAGGGGGCCCAATAGGTATCATCATTGAGCGAGTATAAAGAAATGTAGGATCTATTGAAATTTACTTTGACAGTTAGACAGCCTGCAGCCTGGATTTATGAGCAACTCTCTATTTAATTAAATAATATTTTCGAGAAAATCCAATCTATTGAAATTTTTTGACGAAATATTTTTAGAATTGGAGTGAGGACTATAGTAATGGTTGAAATTATGTACAATATGTTCTCCAAAGGTTGAGCTATCCTTATCGATATGTTCATTTATACGGACTTTAAGAGGGCGACAAGTCCTGTCTATGTAAGTGCTGCTACAGGAGTTGGAGGGCCATTTATAAAACCACTCTTAGCGAGGTGATCAACTCTAGCCTTAGAATTAACCAAAATCGGACCTATTGACACACTTTCGCATTCTTGTATTTGATTTTATTTATAAGAGAGTCTATAATAGAAGGGTCATAAAAATTCTTAAAAGCAATTTGTTTGAGTGTATTAACTTCACTTTTATAATTTTCTTTAGACATTGGTATATATTAAGACGATGGATATAACAATGGAAAGCTGCAATTTTTTGTTGGTTAGGGTGGTTAGAGAAATTAGAGATAGTGGCTTGCGTTGGTTTTCTATATAAGGAATAATGTAAATTCTGTTGATTTTTATTGATGGTAATATCAAGAAAATTTAAAGACGAATTCTTTTTAAGTACTAAAGTGAATGAAATGTTAGGGTGTACATTATTAAGTTTCAATAAAAGTGATTGAGCATCGACCTCATTGTAATTCAAAAAACATAGACAATCATGAACGTACCTGAACCAGTGAAGAATCTTGTTATTGTTGTGCGCGATGTGTTTCCTTTCGAGTGAGTCAATAAAGACGTCTGCTAAAAAAAAGGGGAAAGACAACTACCCCTTGCCAATCCGTCTGTATTGTTTGTATTGTACTGTCTTTTAGTCCTTTTTGCAGTTTGGTGTATATTGTGCATTTCGTATTTATACTGTACATTTTATATTTTTTTGTTGTTATCACCTCTTTGCAAATAAACTATTATTTGTATTATAGCGGTATCTGTGCTTAACATTTTTACTCATTAAATATTTACTACTTGGAGGAACACTCAAAATAAGTAATACAAGAAAAACATTAATTTATAATGACCCGGACTGGTTATGACATTGACTTAGATCCATCTATTTGATTTACCAGTAGCATAGCCATAGTTTGGTCTTGGGAGGGGATATTTAATTCCCACTGGAAGCATGGAGATATCGTTTATCTTAGGAGATAAGAGTCGGTAGTTGCGAATATACTACCTACCTATGAACAGGGCCTCTATTGAAAAATGAAACTATGGTATTTCTTTTAAGCCTCAATCATTCGGCCGTTTGAATATACCCCTTAAAAGCTCTCAAAAAGTTGTAAAACTTTTATATAAAATATTTCTTTCTGGGGCCAAACACAAAGAAAATACTTGGGTTAGTCACTTCGTTGGAAAACCCTGTACATTTTTACCATATTATTATGAAATGATTAGGTAACATTTCTGGTCTCAATATTCATCTTTGAAAGCAATGTCTATAACTGAAATAATAAAATTACTATTGCGTGAAGATGCTGGGAGCGTATAGAAGGATCACGTCATTATTTTGTTTTTATTAAACTCGAAATTCAGACTTTTAAAGTCGAAGTCCAACTTTAACTATGAACTCGAAATTCAGACTTTGAACTCAAAGTTTAGACTTGGAACTTCGACTTTGAAAGTCGGACTTCGACTTTCAAAGTCGCAACTTCGAGCTCAAAGTCGGAATTTCGACTTAGACTTTAAAAGTCGAAATTCAACTTTAAAAGTCAGAATTTCGATTTCAATCAAAATAAAATATTGGTGTGGCCCTTCAACGCTTTCGTATGATTCTTTGTGAACATTATTTGGCATATTTTTATATTACTGTTCTATTGAATGTTGCATTTTAACCCGGATGAAAATTTCAAATTATAAATCGGAACCTCGGCTTAGTCAAACAAATGTTGTTTCTTTAGCGCCTAAAACCGACAAAATTACTTCTGCACTGTGTAATATAAGGACAAGAAAATTCGGTTAGGAACGCGATAAAATATGTTCACTCTATATAACTTTTATATCCAACATTCAACATTTTTTATAGGGCCTTTCATTTTGGAAATGTTAATGTTGGTATATTTTAAATACGTAATATATTAATTATTTCAGTATACAGGGTGACTATATTTCGAGTCTATGCATGGGGATCTTAGTTATCTTAAGAGATACGAGGTCGGTTAAATTGGGGCAAAGTTGCAAAAACGTCAAACATTATGGGGCTTACGTTTCCAAGGCACTCTATGCAAAAACGATTAATTTGATATTACGGCGAGAAAACCAAAGTAAAGCATAATGTGTGACATATCATTTTAACCAGAAAAAAAATCTCTTTCCAAAAATGCAAAAATCCAATATGGCGCCCATAAGAAAAATAAAAGTTGATCGTCATATCTTTGTCCAGGGAGGTGAGAAAAAAAATGCAAGGCCATATTTAGATTCTTTGTAAAAAAGTGCCTTAATAATGTTTAACTTAGAAATGACCAGCGCGATTCGTTTTCGTTTAAAAAAAAATAAAAACGAAAACAACAATTTTCAGTTTTTCGCATTATTTTCAAAACGAAAAGGGCCAGCCAAAATTTCTTTTTACCGTGTTACTCGGCATGAAATTCCGCAACTTTGCCCCAATTTAACCGACCTCGTATCTCTTAAGATAACCAAGATCCCCATGCATAGACTCGAAATACGGTCACCCTGTATAATATCAGCTGATTAGGGCATTGACCCGGACTGACGATGGCTTTGACCTAGATTCGTTCTTGTCAGTAGCGTAGGCATAGTTTGGTTTTGGGATGGGATATTTCATTTCCATTGTGGGGATCTCGGTTACCTCAAGAGATACGAGTCGGTAAAATTGGAAAAAAGTTGCGAAATATAATAGTACCTATACTACTTTTGTACCTCTAGGCACTAATCCATACAAAAATTATTTTGGAGATATACACCTGGAATCAATTTTAAACGAACTGCGACTGCGTCTAAATTTATCATGGATAGTTTTATCTTTTATCTTCTGCCATTTTAATGTCTTTTGGTATTCGTCCAAAACAACCTATTCGAATAGGTAATTCATTGGAAATTGCAAAATTAAAATTAAATTAAATTGCAATTCCTGTCGTTAGTCGTAGCTAATAGATTTGTTTCAACTTTCAACTGTCGTTCAGTTGATCAGTAGATATACTAAATTTGTCTTTGTCCCAAGCATCTAAAAATAGTATATAAAATAAATATTTAGAACAACAAATCACACTTTGGATACATAACTTATAAACAAAAATATATAAATACCTTCTTTGCGGGAAGGAGGTATGTTTGTACACAAAAAGAGGTCATTCGGTATTTAGCAACAAAGTCTCATAATAAATTTCATAACAATTTCAATTCACAATGAATATGTACTCAGGTTAGGACCGTCCTCTGGGGGCCCAATAAGGCTATACCGCCATACCTTGCGAAGTCTAAGCCCACTTCGATTATTTGCATTTCTTCCCAATTTTCTTTAGAAAAGTACCCTTTATGTAGCGTTCACATCAAAATGTTGTTAAGGAAACTGGTTTACGATGAAAAACTGAGTAGATATAAGAAATTCCAAAAGCCTAGGCCCACTCTGATTTTTTCGGTTAAGATATTTATAATGCAAATAAAAACAAAATAAAAAATATACATTTGTTGGTTAAATAAAATTACATTGGTTACTGATGCGTTGTGCGTATACATTTGCAACGAGTAAAGTTTATTCAAAATCTCCAAATTATTCTCATTGTCAATTAGACAATAATTAAGAGTAGGTGGTCGGGTTTCAGTATAGGTGTAGGTATACCTATATAAATTTGATGATTTCAGGATTTCGTTGCCGGAATAGAACCACAACTTACACATAAGTTTTTTAAGTCCATAATGTAATAACAAATTCAAAAAAATAATCCCATAAATTCTAAAACAATTTTTTTACTCTCCTCCCCTTGCAACTATTTTGAATCAGTTTCTTTCTTCTAAACAAACATAGAAAACTATGTAGGTACCCTACCATACAAGCTATATTGAAATGCTCCCCATTGCACAATACACACCCACTCTGAACTGGAAAACCTAGTTCTAAAAATTAATAAAATAAAAAATACCGATTATATACCGAACCCCTTACTTAAAAGAAATCTGTTTTAAAAATCCCAAACCACCAAAACTCCTAAATGTACATACCTTTCGAACATTATCAACTAGTAATAGAAGTGTTGGTAAAACTATAATCTCGTGCTGTTTACTAAAAGCAACGGGTCTTCTTAATTAACAGATATCGCCACTATACCAATACCAACCAATTATACCTATCCACTACTCGTCATTATCGAGTGAAGCCGGGCTTTGCGCCGCCGGGCCAGTAGGCGATTTATCAGCCCGTGGCGGAGAGTGGGCACCGATTCCGTATTAATTAGCCATCTAATAAAGGAAGTTATCTGGAACAAATATTTATCTTATTAAGACCCTGCCCCGTTCCCTCCTCCTCCCTGCCGTGGAAGCGTAGCGGGTCGCGCTGATTAAATTTTAATGATTAAACTGAGGCGGCCGGGCATATATAATAAATCAAAGATATATTCTAATTAAACCGTGATAGTCTAAACTGAAGGCTGGTAATTTATCGATTAATTAGGAATTAGGTGGGTTAGCCCGATCCGCAGCGCGGCGGCGGCGGGCGAACGCCGGGGCAGATTGGATCGTAACTCTCCGCTTCGATAAAATTGGATATAGTGAACCTACTGCTAACCTAGTGATGTATGTGTACAGAATTGGTTTCATGTCTCAAATAACGGACAAAGTCAAAAATATAAATATGAACTTTTGCCGATATCTGGAATCTCGATATCCTTATGACGTGTTCATATTAAAATCAATATTTTGGGGTCGACTTCAAAAGTACCTTGACATTTGGCACCAAAATCCAAATTTCGGAGATTTCATAAGAAATAGTGAAGGCAGCAAAAATTTTTTATTTTATACCAAAGAGTCATACTACGTCGGTAATAAAGTGCAAACTGTAAATATAATGTCTAAAAGCGGTCTTAATGTGAGAACGGGATTTTATCAAAATTATAAACTCCCTTGGGATTACCTCTTTGGTATTCCCAATGGAAATTATCACAAGTGTAGAACATTTTATCGACAAATCTTTCAAAAGCGCTATATTGCCTAGAAAGATCACCAGTATAAATTGGTCTCTTTATTTGTTTGAGGGCGAAGCGAAGCTCCAGGGACTTTATTCAAATTCAAAAGGCCAAATTGTACACGCGATCTCACAATGAGACCTCCTTGCTAAGCAGCGAGTAATAAACTCCCTTGGAATCTTATACCGCTTCGGTACTTCCTAAGGGCATTTATCGCTAGCAAAGACATATAATTGGTTGTTTATTTAAGGAACGAGCTACCATATTGGACAAGCAGCATGATGGAAATAAGCGGAAATTTTATCAATAAATTTTGCCTAGAAGGATCACGAGTATGAGCCAAGTGAAGAAATGTAATGTAATAAATAATGAGAGTGTGTTACCCCACCTCTACGCCTCTGGGCGATAGGAATAAATTGTTTAGATGAAATTGTTACACTTCAGCGACTAAATCTCTTCCCCGAGTTTCATTTAAATTGCACAACTTCTGTAGAAGTTATTGCCTTTTAAACTGTACATTTATCACCCTCTCACTTTTTTATTATGCATGCCCGGACCCATGTTATAGAAAACTTTTGATATTTTCTACCTAAACCTACACACCCACGCACACACCCATACATATAAACCGAACCACCACCGATAGTGAAATTCCTAGAGGGGATGATACGACTCTGGAAGACTCGATTCACCATAACATCCGGTGCAACCAGAGTTAGTACATACGTGGTGTCCTTCATACGGGGTCTTTCAAGGAGACTCCCCGAGTCCCCTCTTGTTCTGCATTTCACTACTTCCTCTGTCAGTTGCCCTTCGAAACACTCGCGGATACATGTGCGGCACCCCCGGAAACCGGAGGCATAAGGTCATCCGCCTTCTTTATATGGACGATCTAAAGATCTATGCCTCCGGTAAAAGAGATTTAAACTCAGGTGGTGAAGAAGTATACCCATGCTGTCGGAATGGAGTTCGGGATGGACAAGTGTGCGATGGTTCAGCTTGAGAAGAGACTCCTATATATCGGGACACGCCGAGGACAAGCAGCTTGTTGGCGGAAGCATCCTACGACATGTGATGGATGCCGGGAAGACTTACGCCAACCCGGGCGTGGCGCAAAGTCACGTTCAGGAGCTAACACGGTGAAAGAGTCTCTCCGCAGCGAATATGAGCGGCGAATCTGACAGATCTGGTCGTTATAGCTGCCGGACAAGAACAAAGTAGTCGCCACTAACATGTTCTTCTTTCCGGTAGTCGCCTACTCCTTTGGAGTGGTGAAATGGAGACTTGACGATCTCCGAAAACTCGACGTGAAGAACCACAAGATGACGACATTGCAACGTAGTCATCATCCCATGCCGTCTGTCCCCAGGTTGTACTTCCCACGCAACCAGGGGGGTTGAGGAGTCTTCACCTTTATTGGAGGGTCTACATAGAAGAGCGGTCTTGAGTGCATCCTGCGGAGTTGTGCGGGAAGCGGATCCTCTTCTGCCGATGGTCGACACCACGAAGCATTATATAAGGTGTCGGATCATTATTATTTAAGGCGGCACGTAGAGCGGCAGACGAGCTCGACGCGCGCGAGAAGGCACCATAACGGAGTTGGATGGAGGGGTAATTGCAACGTTGTCAGTTGAACTCCTTTGCTACCGCACATGTTGGAACGATTTCAAGGACCGCGCGAAGGACCACGTTCGAAACGTGCATTAAGTCTCTATATGTAGAAGAACAAAAATATGAAGTTCACATAACCAACAATATTGAATGATTACCCTCCACCCTCTAACCCTTTGCAGTAGTTGAAGAAGGTGCCAGAGTCTCCTACATCTTATCGGTACTTTACTACATACTCAGTAGAACCAACTAGCACCTAGCCGATGGAACCCGTATATTTCGGTAGCAAAATACAAAATTTTCAAATTTGAATTCCTTGTCGCATGTAATGTCAGTGTAAAATTTTCACAAACCAAAACAAAACAAAAGATAATTACTTAAAATTGTTTAGTTCACTCACTGATAGGTACATCGCCCTGTTTTATGCAGTTTCATTATTAAAAATATTTAACTTGAAATTTTAAAATGTGGTACTGTATTATTAATAGTGCGATAATGTTGAGATACTTTTTCTAAAAATAATAATGGCCTTTTCGGCAAGTTTTAAGAAGAAACTGGCCTCTACTCTCAGGGCGCATTATTTCTTCTCTATAGCTGCCGGTCGAATGTGCTGTGCACAGCAGAGTTCATTAGCCCATTATTTGTACGATATTTATTTAATGGTTCCTATTATCGACGTATGATTTATTATCTCGTTGCAATTCCTGCTAGTGACGTACGGCCCGCATTGTTGTGCTCTTGGTATACGGCGAGGGTAGGTATGTATGTACACCAGCACATTATAGGAAGGCAGCGTATTCGTGAATGATGGCGATAAAAGAAATAAGTGGAATCCTTCTATGTGTCCTCCAAAGATATCTTTAAAATTGATTTACACAAAAAAATCGTAATTTTCTATCGACTCTTTTTGCAAGGCCACTGTCATTTGTCACGGCACCCCTACAGGTTTATTATACATGTACTCCTACATCCGTTCTGCGACTTCCAAAAATATCTGATTAAGATTTATTTACACAAAGAAATATCAGATTTTTGCTTTCGGGATTTTTTGCCACGAAATAAAAATCCAAAACTTTTCAAGGAATTTTCCGGAAAATTTTAGAAACTATAATATCTTCAAAAAAATCACATGATAATTGTCAAAGTATAATATTCACTTCCAATCAAACAGAAATAAGAACCGAACATTTTTTGTCACTCCCTGTATAAACATAAAATGGTCTGTCATTCAACATTCAACTATTATGCCGTTACAAAAGATAATAATAATAATTTTCACCCTCACAATACTTCAAACTAGGAGTACCCCAGAAGCAACCACATGCTTGTGCGGGGGAGGGGGGCAATTCCTATTATTTTGTCTTCGTTGCCATTTGCGGCTAGGGCCGACTTTTTTCCCGATAGAACTATAGGATAGCATTCGCTCAAGTACTACGGAAAACCCTAGAAAACCGTAGTAATCCCAGTGAGTGTAGGACAATTAGTAAATCACACCTATAAAGCTATTTAGGAGCAATCCCGTGAACCCACATTTGTCCAGCGCTCTTGACCATAGCGGTGTTTTTCTTTAAAGACATATTATGCATGCGCCTGCCTCGAACCAAGGTCGATCGAAGGCAGAAAAACATGCAGTCTAAAAAGTCAGCGCCGGTACGAGCGACGCCACCGCGGCCCCAATATTTTGTTCTATTTGAGGCGTTATTGTTCCTTAGTTTCTTTAATATACAGGGTGGTTCAAGTTTTACCTGCATAACTTTCAGAATCGATAGAATTATAAGTAGTTTTTTTCATATAAACATGTATCGAAATCCTAACGGTTTTCGTTATAAATTAAAACTAATTCGGTCTGCCTACCTCTACCAGTGCCAGAGAGGAGGGGGTCAACCATAATATTTTCTTTATAAAAAATGGTACTGCACTGGAAAATTTATCTGAAAAATGTTATCGAGGAAACTTGTTCAGAATCAAAACATGAGTAGATGTGCAAAATTTCGAAAGCCTAGACCTACTTTAATTTTCTTATGTTGAAACATTTAAAACACAAAAATAAATTTTTTATACGATCGTTATAAAAACTTTACTTTTTTTAACCTTTTTAAATGCCTAAAGTATATCTTTTTTTAACAAGTTAAAAAAACTTACTTTTTTTCACTCTGAGCAGTTTAGAGTGAAAAAAAGTTAACTTGGTTTAGGTACATGGAGTTTGGAATCGAATTCAGTGTAATGCAGTTTGATGCATTCATAAATGGTAAATGTGGCGTTAAATCCCGAAAAGAAGAAAATTTATTTTGAGATTCAAATCAATCTCAAAATCTCTTCATGCGGTTTTCAATAATTCTAGAAACATATTCAAATCAATTTCAATACTATGTGTAAACATAGTGAGACCGCGATCTAAATATTATAATCCTCGTAATTGAAAACCATAGTGCATTTATATGCCCTTTAGTATATAACACAAAAATCCCATCCCAAATATTTCAATGTTTAAGCACGATCGTATAAAAAATAATGTATGAAACTCATGCATAAAGTGCCTTTTTTTCATTCATGGGATTGCGCGCACTCACCTGCGGTTCTTGCGCGCAACTTTCCCATTCATGAAAAAAAGTACTACTTTATGCACTTGTAAATAACTATTTCAAAACTGTACATTTTTCGAAAAAAGTCGAGAATAGTTTTTTACTTATAATTGATTGGAAAACTTAGCGAAGACTCCCGCATCTCCAGCACTGGTGGAAGTAGACGGGCCAAATTAGTTTTAATTGGCAGCATTTAATGTGTGTCTAAACTGTACCATATAATATGTTTACCTTTGCTGCCTTCCTTTAGAAAAATAAAAGAAAACTTGAAAAAAAAAGATATTTGACGCCCTGTAAAACGAGGACCGTTAGTATTACAATACATGTTTTATATGAAAAAATCTACTTATTTTGACATTTTCTATCGATTTTGGAAGATATGCTGTACATTTAGCTCATATATTGTTTCACCTAAATTGAGCGTGTATGCATTATAAGTGATATAATGTTTCTCTGAGGTTTTTTAATGTCGGATTTTTGGTGGTCTTGATGCTCGTATTCCCACAAGCGTAGCAGTATTTAGACGTGTGCTCGGCATATTGAAACAACTTCTTTGTTGATTTAATTGCTTGTTAAGGTCTGCCAATCTTCTTTCTTCTAGTTAATATGGAACAGTTGTTCTTTCTATGGCTCTTCGGGGATGATGTTTATGAGCTCGTGTCCGTAACGTATTCAGAACGAATATCTAAGTACGGAGCATGCATCTATGGGTTGAGGGCCTTAAACAAATTTCTGCTGTTAAGATCAGTGTGTACCACCTGTTCGACTCTTTTGGTGAATTCATTCATTAAATCGGTGTTCATTGTTCAATGGTCTATTATTAGACCAGTTTCGAATAAAAAAAATATAAGATTTATACCGGATGTTGTCCAGGAATAAAGAAAGGAGAACCAAAAATCCTGTATCTTATTAACGACGCGCGAGACACACGTTTGTAATAAATATATCGCTCAAATTATTAAAATTATCTACTAATCTTAAGATAGGAAAACTGTACTATACTTCTAGTCTTGTCTCTAATCTAAGGCATGAATTCTGCCTTCCATGTCTCTACCTGCCTGCATGTCTGTGGTCATCCCAACGGACCCCACAAACCGCGCTCGTAACGTCAAACATCATCACCGGGGGCGTCGAGCACCGCAAATAAAAATAGCACGTAGCAGAAAAACCGCGCGCCGCGGCACCCCGGCAAAACGAGATAAAAGTCGCAGCGGGGCCTTTACGACCCCATAATAATTAATAACGGGGACTCGGCCCGGGTCCGGGACATTAAATCATAACGTGTTTGCGCGGGTGAGGCTAATAGGACCCGCGGACAAGCATATATATTAATCCAGGTTTGCGGCGGCGGTGAAACGGAAACCAAGACGGGACGCATACTCCAACATAGAATTCTATAGTTTTAGTAAATGATATGTGTTTTTGGCAGGGACCTATTTTTCTATAATAAAAATAACAGACGATCACACAGATTTTTAGACGTGATTTTACTTAGTATGCCTTTCAAAGGGCATTATGTTGCGTATATTCTCACAATAATAAGGTATATGAATCGGAGAGTCATCCTGGGTTCTTCATATTATGAAAAGCTGAGTTTTCAGTTACTCGAAAAATATGCGCTTTGATATGATTTTAGTCAGGCTGCCATGTGTTTTATAATGAAGTTCAAAACAGGAAATTCCTCGGAAAACCATTGGCATACAGTTAGCGTGGGCCCAAAGGGCTATTATTGCCACGTGAACTTGTATTTAATAATTAATTTTTTCACGTTTCTGAACAGGCAGCCAATGAGAAGTATAATACAAGTGCTTGTTACGAAACTGCTGAAAAAAGGATAGCATACCGTTTGCGCATGTCCAAGTACAATAATTTAAATTGAATGTTATTTAATCATTTAAACGATTTATTCGATGTAAAATGTACTTGGACATGCGCAAACGGTATGCCATCTTTTGTTCAGCAGTTTTATGGCAAGAAATTACATACTTATCATTGGCAGCCTGTTCGGAATCGTGGAAAAATTAATTATTAAAATACAATACTTGGCATTGCAGGAGCATGCCGCATAGAGACAAGTTACAGAAATGATATTAACGACATGGATTCTATCATAACTTTGATAATTCCCGATAGCAAGACAAACAAACCTAGATCATTATTTTTGCAATAAGCGGTAAAATTAGAAGTTTTAATTTTGTTGAAATGTATCGCAAATATACATCCCTTCGTCCCCAGTCGACCAGTCCCACTAGATTTTATAAAAGAAATTATAACGGAACATGCTACGTTCAACCTGTTTGTAAAAACTTTTAGTAACATTCCAAGTGGGGATACCTATTGGAAAATACTTAAAGATTGAAAACCCAATGCAATACACAGGACACTGTTTTCGCAGATCTTCTGCAACATTGCTTGTGGAATCTGGGGCAGACCTGTTAATATTAGTCATTAAAACGCAATAGAGGATGGAAATCTTCAAGTGTAGCTGAGGGCTACATTGAGGAGTCAATTTGTAAAAAAAAACTGAAATAGCTGCTCAAATTCTGGAAGGTGAACCAAGTACCAGTACCGGAAACTTGACAACAATTCGAGAAAGAGTTTTAAGTGAAGAACCTGAAACCTTCACAGGCAATGAAGAAAACAAAATTCAAAAAATTACTGGAAATGAAGTTTTTCCATCAGTAACGTCGACTGCGTCTCGAGCTGAAAACTGCATGGCTCGTGCAACAAATATGCAATTTTTGCACTAGTTACACAGATAACTATTTTTCTAAGTAAAATAGAATTGTGTTTTTCGCATTGCAAAAAGAGAAACTTTTTCAGGGTATTAGGTGTCTGAAATAATAAAGTCCGATTATAGCCTTAGTTTTTGAAATAAAAAGACCAGCTTAAAACCATGATGATGCAATTTTCTCTGGGGAATCCGAATCAAATCGAGCTTAAAAATTCTCGGGTGTTCTCGAAAAGTAAAGGAAAAAAAATACACTCGAGAAAATCTTGACAAAAATGCATTTTTCTGATAACTTTATTTGAAAAAAAAATGCTTTTTTGATTAGCAAACTTTGTGTTAAAACACACTTGAGATCCATGGCCTAATTTCCCAGATATTTTTCAAAATCCCGAAAATCGCCGAAATTTCTTCGGCATGTAACTTCTTCGTTTCAAGAGTTAGTTACCGAAAAAAATTCTTAATGAAATTTGTGAGCAAAACTGATTGCTTTAAATAGTTTATCAGAATTTGGGATAATACCATTGTTTGTTGTGTGCTCTCTTAACACTTAATTTTTTTTTATATATAGCTGTCATGCATACTAGAAAATTGTAAAAAGGTGAAAAATGTGCAAGATACCGATATCTTGCAAGAAATTTCCAAGATTTCCAATGGGAAAAAATACCTAAAACATGAAGGTACAGGATTCGAGGCCACGCACAGAGGTCATTTATGAAAATTTAGGCAGTAATTAATACAAACATAGAAATCTTAGGCTTTAACTGAGCTTAAGTTTATATATATGTTATTATTTTTTCTTAGAGTTGTATTTCAGGTCTTACCTCATACAGGGTGTTTATAAATATTTAGTACCTATTATTATTACAAAGTATATATAATCAGCTTAAATGTTTCCAGGTATTTCTAGGATGTTAAATCGAAATAATAACGTTATCTATTTTATTTTTAATCAAATTGGATAAACAGGGTATTTTATTTCTATTTAAATTAATAATAATGAGTATAACAAAAAAACAATATTTTTAAAGTACCAATACGTATTTACAAAAAGACGCAACACTCACTAACTAGGTAACAATACTTAGACTAACTAAATAATTTTATGTTCTATTGTAGGTACAGTTATTGATCAGAATTTTCGGAATCACTAATGTTTTCATTTTCATACATTTTATTATTTGACAAATGAGGCTCTTGAAGCAATTTTAAAACTTCTTTGTTTAAAGGTTGCTTATTAGAACAAGTACCTACACGCTTGGATAATGATGATATGAGAGGGTCAGACGATAGCAATAACCTAGAATATACATCCTTCATAGTTTCCTCCCTTGAAAATTTTCTGGAGTATGATTCTCGATATTTCCGAAAGTCTTTGTTTCTTGATTCAAGAGCTTCCTCTGAAAACATGCCTAGCGGAAGAGGCACTGCCTTTATAATTTCTGGCCCGTGAATTAGTATTCGGTGTAGACTTGCTGGCATGTAGTACCATGGATACAGCTCAATGTAGAGTATCGCAGTGTTTTTGCAGTAATCTGCAAACTCCTTTTTGTTGATTTCATAGCCAGATGACATTGTACTTAATATTATAAATAAGTGCTTTAGGAAATCTTCATCAAGTCCTATAACAAAATCCAAACATTCGTAAGGATGTCCAGTTTGTAGAGATAAACAAAAATTACCTGTTATTAAAGCAGCCTGGCAATAGTTTTGGAAAAACCTACGGGCGGTATTTCCGTCGTTTGTTGTGCCATATCCTTGTTTAGGAATATCAACCAATAGACTTAAGTCCTGTTTTAACCGTTTTATTATAAGGTCTTTTTTTTCTTTCATCATTTGTTTTTCGTTTTTGTCTCGAATCTGCCATTTCTTTAAATCAAGCCTGTATGCAATGTGAAGGCAGCATTCCAAACATCTTATCCATGCGTGTAACGTTGAAATGCCATAATCATATAAACTTTGATCTATTGGTAGTGTCATTAACATTTTCAAGTTGTTCATCATTTTAGGACTTGCTCTACAGATCCCACAGGTTTGCGTTGAAGAATTGCTAATGACAGAAAACATTTTTCCATCAATCATTGTCATTTTAAATGCATGACTAATAGTTAATTGGTGATCATCAATAACTGTAGGTTTAATTTTTGATATTTGATCTTCAATATTTTTTATTTCATTTTTACACAATTCAGGTGTTTCCTTTTGAAAAATCAGTTTTATAGGTCTACAAAACCTGATGGAAGATGGCCGTGGATTTTGCCAGAGTATAGTGCCATTATTGAATGTCATTTGCAAGGGAACGAGGCAAACCGAAAACAAATTTAAATCCGAATATGATTCATCATGTTGCCCGCTAAACTGTTGCTTGTAATGTGAATGCCCTGCACTGCCATCACATCCCCATTTGTATATAATAGTAAATTCATTTTTTGAGACATTTTGCGACAGGTTATTGTAAAGTTCTTGCTGAGATTCTATTATTCTTTTTACTGTGTGGTCAACGAGTGCCTGAAGATTAACCTCAGCGGATATGTCTGTTATACGAATATCATTCTCACTTGGATAACATTTTTTTTTAGCGTCTAAAAGTATATTGTAATTAGGATAAA
The DNA here is from genome assembly GCA_963920635.1 of Pseudeuparius sepicola. NCBI lineage: Eukaryota > Metazoa > Arthropoda > Insecta > Coleoptera > Anthribidae > Pseudeuparius > Pseudeuparius sepicola. Next base: position 91,869,548 of record OY987299.1, read on the forward strand.
GTTGGGCATTATGATCTTTTGCGCCCTGTTGCAATAAAATATAAGCTTTTTTGGTTAGAGAGCAATCAAGAAAAAGGGTAAGTGCTTCATCCGCAGAATACTTTACAGGCAAGGTTTCTTTCTTACGCATGGCTTTCTTCATTTTTGTTGCTCTGGCAGGTGAATTTTCTGTAATTTCTTTGATTATACTTGAAGCATTTCGTTGGCCTGAAGATTCGAGACTTTTGCGAGTAGCAAATGTAAGCTGCTCCGCAGAATAATTATTCAATAATGGCATTAATTTTTGCCTTTTTCGTTGGTCGCCGAGATCTTTAAACAACTTTTCTGGCCTACCTCTGCTGGACCCATCAGGTACATTCAACTCTTCAAAAATTATGGATTGATTTAGCCACTCACAATGACTAGCTTCAAAAACTTTTCGGGACCGTTTGCAATTCTTCCACATTGTGGAAACAGCGCTGTTAAAATTATTAATTTTTCTCGCAACCATATCACGTTGCTCATTAACGTTTTGCTCACTATTTAATTCCAGCTTTCTTAAAACAAATTTAAAAACAGAAGAATTTTTATCAGCAAGTGAGCTTTGCTCGCGCCAGACGGCAAACATCTCGTTTTTAGTTATTGACATGGTCCCTAAAAATATATTTTGTAAAGCGCTTGGCACTTCTTGGCACTCAAAATTGTAATTAGCGAGAAGGTAATAGAGCAATATAAGTATAAAAAATATTTGCGTGACAAATATCTTTAAATATTACAATTTGCAGCTTTTGAAAAGTAATGAAATTTTAAGAAATGGTAAAAAAATGATGGATTTACTTGTAAGTATGTTTTAGACTCATGTGCATATGTTTTAAATAACTGTGTCAAATATTAAAGCCCTTACCTTGCACTCTAAAATCCAAATTTAAAAGCCTACAAGTAGAAAAGAGAAATACACTTTACAAACAACGCAACATAACATCACAAACTAAACGCCAAGTTGTCAATAATTGTTTACTGATATAGCAAGTGTTTTCATGGCCAACCCGTATCAGCAAAAAAAAGCACGTTCAAAAATATTATTCTTTGGAATGTTTTCTTTAATATTACAGTATAAAATAATTTATTTTGAAACATAATTTTTGTCATTTATTAATTCCTAAAAAAAATAAAATGACCTCTGTGCCACGGGTCGCTAAAATAAAATGGGCACATTTTTCGGTGGGTACTAAGAGTGCACCCATTAAATGGCATTGTTTTAAATTATTATGATAAAGTAGGCTTAAAGGAATTAGTTTTGCCCACAAATGTCATTGGGGAAAATTTTTCGATAACTCTTGAAACAAAAAAGTTACAAACCGAAGAAATACCGGCAGTTTTCGGATTAATAAAGTTCTCGGAAAAATAAATTGTAAGATTTATTGAAGGATTTGTTGGTCGAAAATTGTTATTTTTAAAACAGGCTTTAATAAATGGAGTATCGTGTGTAGGCGCTTGTAAGCCTGCCGTGGTTTCAGCACAGCCACAACTGGGTACTCAAGTTGGTGGCGCTCCGAGGTCGGTACTTGTTTATACATTTCGTCTAGAGACAGCTGATGAATTTTATTATATACAGGGTGTTTCTAAATTATGGTGCCAACGTAATACGGCAGGTAGAAAATGTCGTTTTGAACAAAAAGTTTCCTATAAGCATGGGTCCGAAAATGCATATTAAAAAAGTTGCAGGGCGACAAAGGTACGGTTTGAAAACATACCTATTTTTCGAAAAAACTTCTACAGAAGTTAGGCAATTTAAATAAAACTTTGCGCAGTCTTTTAGTCGCTGAAGTGCAACAATTTCGTGTAAAACAATTTATTTCCATCGCTCAGAGGCGGAGGGGCGGGGTCTCTCAATGGGTTTTCTACTCATTACTTTTTTGATGTTATCTTTTTGGTCTTGCAGGTTCATCATGTTAGTGCATCTTTTCATTTTGCAACCAAAGGATACTCTTGTTCCATTACGATAAAATCAACCGTTTGCGTTGAAATTAGCACAATGTGCCCCAAAACTCCAAAGTTCGAAAAATAAAATTTTCAAGTACCGCTTTCAAATTTTACAAAATAATTGTACCATTTAAAGTGACAAAAAACTCCCTATGAATAGTGTACCAAAAAATTGTTCGTTTTCAAAATGGGACGGATGATTGAGCTCGACAAAATTTTGACACCGTTTCAAGAAAAGCGGTGATGTTTTAGTAAATGTCTATTAGGCATTTTTTTCTTAATTTTGAATGTAAAATTCATCTGTAACATATAAATGCGGTAGGCGATAATTTTATTTTTCGAATTTTGGAGTTAACAGGTTTGTCGATTTTATCGTTGTGAAACAAGAGTAGGTATCCTTTTGTTGCAAAATGAATGCACTAAAATGATGACCCTGCAAGACCAAAAAGATAACCTCAAAAAAGTTATGAGTATAAAACCCATTGAAATACCCCGCCCCTCCGCCTCTGGACGATGAAAATAAATTGTTTTTACACGAAATTGCTGCACTTCAGCCACTGAAAGACTGCACCAAGTTTCATTTAAATCGCATAACTTCTGTAGAAGTTTTTGTGAAAAATATGTTTTTTCATCTGTGCCTTTATCACCCTGTAACTTTCTTTCTTATTATGCATTTTCGGGCCCATGTTTAGGGGAAAATTTTGTTCAAAATGACATTTTCTATCGGTCATATTATGTTGGCACCATACTTTAGAAACACCCTGTATAATTTTGGGTTTATTTTCCTCTCATCTATATATTGGTTTAAAATAATTTCTGTAATCTGTAATATTAAATGGGCCAAGTGCGTTTGTATGCCCGTTTATTATAGCAAAAGGTTTTGTTTCCATACGCTGTGAATCGAGTTATTATCGTTCTAAAGGACTGATACTATCTGAGTTACCAGGTGTAGCAAAATGTATGTATAGTTGGACGTTATGACGTTTATCTGACACAAGAGTTTTAAATTCAGTACCATTATCGCATGTAGGTACCTGTTTTTGGTAACCCAAGATGTGGAAAAAAGGTAAAAATTCCATAAATTACAACCGATGAGTTACAAGATTCTAAGAAGTAAGCTTATCCATACTTTGAAAATACATATATGATGAATGCCAGTGGCGCAACGAGGGGGGGGGCTGCCGGGCTGCAGCCCCCCCCCCCCGAGCTCGTACCAACCAAGCGAAAAAGCGCTAAACAATGCTAGATAAAAACAATGCATTGCTACAGGATCGTTTCTTTACAAGAGCGAATGATTTGTGTTTTGTTTTACCTGTATTTTTTAAGTTTATGTTATGATTTATCAAATTTATGATATTGAGGATATCTGTTATCGGTGGTACACATTAGTAGTTAACATTTAATGAAAGATTAGTTGTCTGGCCGGCAGTCGGCACAGAACAGAAACATAAGTCACATGAACACGCGCTTCCCGGACCTTAAAACCTAACCAAACCTGCGCCGAACTTAAAACTAATCTGACCCATTGATGAGTAAAGGAATAATAATCCTTTACTCAATGTCTGACCTGAATTATTATAATATGCGCATGGTATTATGTTTTCTACTGTCCTTTATATACGGCAGGGCCGTAGATAAGGGGGGGGGGGGGTGGGGGGGTGAGTGTTCAAACCCTTCCGATCAGTTGCGTAATATTTTTTGCTAATATTAGGTTACTTAATTTTTTTTAGTTCATTAAAAATGTTTGACCTTGAAAATTTTTAAATTTTCGCCTGCGGCGCAATTCTTAACAATGAAAAATTATCTTTGTCAATCAGCCCCCCCCCCCCCCCCAACAATAATTGGTTGCGCCACTGATGAATGCTGTCTTTTGGATGAAGATTTACATGAAGACGTACATACTGAGCCACTTGAACTTCATCAAAATTGTAGGAATAGATTCTTCTTTCTAAAGCAGAAATATATATATATTTTAATTACGTTGAGGTGCAGGCTTATAATATCGCAGCGTAAGCAAGTAATTATTGCATTGTCGACTATTGTCACCAGGACAGGGATCATCGTTCGTGGTATACAGGGTGTCCAACTTTAAAACTGTACAAATCTGCTGCGATTTTTTTATACCCACGATTTTCACGAAAACCATTTAGCGATTTTTTTTATTTAAAATCTGACCCCACAGCGTTAATCAGAACACCCCAAAACCTTTTTGTACCAAATTTGAATAAAAAATATACAGGGAGTTCCATTCTGCAGGGTGTCAAAGTTAAGCGAATTAGGAATTTTAAAGGCATCTACCAAGTCAAGTGTGCCATGAAATCCCCTCAAAACAGTTGAATGGTCAATAAGACCATTCAAGGTGTTGGTGTGCAAAGTTCCAATACAAAATATACAGAGTGTTGTTATCTGTGCCTTCTCAAATTACTGAATTTTTGGAACTTTGTACGGGTAAAAAATCGTGTATAACAAAACCGCTCCACACACTATAAACGAACCAAATCTAAAAAATACAGAAGCCTGCCAATCAGTAAGTTCATATCAGTTAAGGTAGCTGGTGTGCCACAACAGGAAACGCCCAGAAAATCTATCATCTTAGACAGTGACTTTGTTGAGAAATGTCCAATAATTTAAATAATTTTTATTTGTTGATTGTCATTTTGTAAAGAAATAAATTACTTTTGTGTTTAATAATATTTTTTCAATGATTCCAGAGCACTACTGACCAGTATAAAGTTTAATAAAAATTCAGAATTTTGAGATGGCTCAGAGACTGTATATTTTTGTAGTAAATCTTTTCACACCAACATTTTGAGTGGTCCTGTTAACCATTCAACTGTTTTGAAGGGATTCCGTGGCACATTTGACTCGCCATATGTCTTTCAATTTCCTATTTTCCTCAACTTTGAGACCCTTCAGAATGGAACTCCTTGTATATTTTTTGCTCAAATTTGGGATATGAGGGTTTTGGGGTGTTCTGATTAACGCTGTGTGGTCAGTCAAATAAAAAAATTGCTAAATGGTTTTCGTGAAAATCGTGGGAATAAAGGCCTTTCAAACAAAAAAAAGTGTAGGCGATTATCACTAAAAATGAAGATTTTACGGATTTGTACAGTTTTAAAGGTGGACACCCTGTATATTATAAGTGAACTGTGTTTAGACATTTAATAATTTTCTAAGCATCAGATATTGCTTTATAAAGGGTAAAAAATACTGTTTTTTTCACACGGGTGAATATTACACACTTGCAAATAAAAACCTTACATCGTCTTTATGTAAATGTCGTAGGCATCGGGCGTAATACGTCATTTCGCGGAATGTCTAGTCATTACACGTATTGCCGGCAAAAGCTGTAATAAAATAACTATTGCCTTGTTTGACTCAAATTTTGCGTCATTTCAAGGATTGCTCTTGCCCTTGTTAGTCAAACAGAGTAATAGGCCGTTACAGCGTCTGACTGCCGTTTGTTCAAATTCTACAAATTTTCAACAAATGACTGAACAAACGGCAGTCAGACGCTGTAACGTTCAATGGTTCGACCGATTACTCTGTTTGACTAACAAGGGCAAGGGCAATCCCTGAAATGACGCATAATTTGAGTCAAACGAGGTAATAGTTATTTTATTACAGCTTTTGCCGGCAATAGCTGTAATGACCAGGATTTCCGCGAAATCACGTATTGCGCCCGATGCCTACGACATATACACTTTTACACAACACAATTCTTGTTTTACACTTTCCTTTTGTGTTAAAAAATTACACATTTTCGGTTGGACCCATATCAATATTCTTATAAGTGTCACTGCATATAATAATGTATAGGAAATTTATAAGAGAGAGCGGATCGATGTATCTTTGGGAGGTCAATATTGTGTCATGGTACCTAAGTCTAGTCGGTAGAAGAAATCTCGCAAATAACTCAAAATGCACGTGCGTCTGTCATGATATCAACTGCAATTAGCATGTTGTCGCTGTTGATTCATCTTATAGTCTGCTGGTATTATTTATAAATTCTTAGTTGGCTCCTGCACCTTGATCATGTCCGCTGGTCTACGAACAAATAGCAAATAATATGTAGCCAGGGATAACAGAAATAAATAACGAATTTTATAACATGCTGGGTATATGAAAATATATTTCACACGTTGCTATTATCTGTCTCTGAAATAAAATACGTGTAAATAATTATGACAACATGCGGAGTATGCAGACACGCCAACTATTTTTGTCGGCCGTGTAATAACAAATAATAAATGCGGCTGCAAAAATGTTCTGTCATGGAAAAAAGCGCACCACGAAAGTAAATACGGGGAACGGCCGCGACCCCAAATTTGATTAAATAACGTGACCCATAAAGATGTATTATTACGTATGCATTTTCATAAATTCCGCGCCGGTGACAGAGCTTATTACTGGGGCTGCGTGTATCGCACGTGCAGCAGGAGCCACCGCAGCAGTCACCGCTGCGCTGTGCACCGGGGACCAACATGCACACATTAAGCAGTGCAAACATTAATTACAGAACTCTAAACGGAAGAACAAGGACGGTGGGCCCGTGCCGGGTTGCGTAAAGCCATTGTCCAGTACAGCACAGCAAATAGATTTGCTAAATGTGTGTTGAAACGCACTGGCATTTTGTTGTACCGACGCTGCCGTATCTCAGACAAACTTCCGCGCAAATCAACACAATGCCATACGCCGACATGTTTAGTACCAATGGTAGTACTTCTCAATTGAAAAGTAAGTGAAAAAGGTATGTCCTACGACTATGCATAACTGGACCAACCGTTAATACCACATAAGTATTTGGAAAATTTCAATTAATAAGGAACTCTTGCGTACCCTTAAAAATCGGTTTATTATAACTATGTTTTGCCCTGATTCCAATTTTGCATGGTATAACAATGCACTATTTCAAACTTTTGTATACATATTATAAACTTTAAGCAAAAAAATACTAATATCACAATAACAAATTACAATTCAGTTTAGTTATGCATAACTTTACTAAATATTTTTATGTACCTAGAGGGTATATTTTTCCATGTACATGGAGTCCCAGTTAAAACGTTACGAGCGATTGTTTCTACAAGACAGTTTTGTTGTTAAAAAATAATGTTTGCTAATATTTTTTTGCAGACTTAGCTTGGGCTAAAAAAGTCACTTTACTATAATCTAATGAAAAATGCAACAAGATCGCCATCTTAATGAAATAAAAAAAAAAGTTAAATGTTTGGCGATTACTTTTTTGTTTAAAATTCAATTGTTTCGTTCGCCATTCGATTGTTTGGAAAAAACTACACAAGTTTGGTGCTTCAACCATCAGTTTATCTGAAAAATCACTAAGAAAATAGCTCGTGACTTCTTGCGTGGAACAAAATACGTCAACTCAAGTCTGCGGTGGAGATTTTTTACCACCCTAATAAAAAATGCAACAAAATCGCCCTGCTCTTTTTTTTTTCTTCAAAAAATCGGTTAATTGGCGATAACTTTTTTGTTTTAAATTTAATAATTATTGTTTCGATCTTGCGGCGGCATTCGATTCCTTGGAAAAAACTACCCAAGTTTAGTTTTTGAACCATCAATTTAGGTACCTTAAAAATGACCGAAATATCAGCTTTTAACGTCTTAACTGGGACTCCCTCTAATATTTCCAGTTTATATTTTAATATACAAAAAAATATATAATAATACATATAGGTATCTATTTAAATTTTAATTTTTAAATTCTGCTACGAGTAACTTTTCTAAATTTTACGCAGATATGACTTATTCCATTATAGAGAATGAAAATCATTCAGTTGCAACAACAGCTGAAGGTATATAAATTTCGTAAATAGCTTAAATACAATGTTTTCATTATTTTGGGCAGCAGCGCATTGAAAATAAAGTAAATTTTAATATTATCTATATTAAAAAGTCAGTTACTTTTGATTTAAACGTAATTTTTTTAACGCATTTTGCGCCTATATCAAATAACGACAGGTGAAAGTTACTGGCGTTGCGTTGTACCGAACAGGGGATTTTCATCGCAGCGTTGTGTAAGTAACTTAAAAACATCAGTGCAGTTCAGCTCGCCTATGTGCTGTGCTGTACTGGACAATGGCTTTACGCTGCCGGGTTCATACTATGTTCAACGAATGTTCATTGTTCATACCTACGTCACAACTCCTGTCCTTGTCTGACTCGTGAATATACGACCGATATACCTACATCGTATATTCATCATGAGTAAGACGAGAGTTGACGTAGGTGTTAGAGCAAGAGCCCGTGAATGCCAGACCTTCCTTATTTTATAAAAGCTGAAAGTTTCTCAGCGCATGCTTCCAACACAGGTAGGAACTTAAAATTATCAAATAATAAAGCATAATTTTCTTATATTTTCTTCCGAATAATATTGAAAACCGCATCATTCATTGCCAGACACTAATATCGTGGCAAACCCTTGCCAGACGCAGTTAAACTTTAATAAATTGTACCTAACTGTAATTACGTTATAGTATAAAAGCTGAATTTTATACATGTTACTTGGGTAAATATTAGAAGATGTTTCCTCAGCAGCCAGACAGTTTCGACAGTTCTAACCCCTGGCCATAGACAAACATATAGGAGGGTAGCTGTTGTATAGGAGCGGGCGCAAGGCAATATACATCCGAGTAGCTGCGAGTGAGATAGTTATTTGAATCTATCGAATAATTGTATTATATAGTTATTTATGGCTAAGAAATCAATGTTTAAAAAGCTATTGATTATAATTTTCATATTGATAAATGATTAAAGAGTACACCAAATATATTAGTAAATAATGTTCACTTTAATAAATAATAAATTGTTTATTCCTATATATAGTGTTAAAAATTCAATTAAAAAATAGTTTAATTGTATTCACAGCCATTATATGAAAATAAAAGAAAATATGGATTCATAAGTTTATTACTACATTTTAAATCATGTTTAATGATTTTATTCATTTTCATCATTATAGCCCACATCTTTATTATCTTCGTCACTGCTACTCCAGTCCGTTGCTTGATCTTTTTTAATATCGTTTTCTTCGTTAGTTTCCGTCAAAATGTAAAAAAGTTTAAACAATTATGAATAGCTAAATATTTAAGTAGGTATGTATAATAATTTGAAGTAGGAGTTTTTAGTGAATCTCTGACGTAATTTGGCAACTGATGTTCAAACCATTTAGAATGGTATTGGTTGTTTTCTTGGACCCAACCATTATTCTCTGGTTGATATATCATTGGAATCTTCTGGTGAGCATTATTCCAAATGCCAGATATGTAGATTGCTCGCAGAAATTGCTAGAGCAGCTCGGTTTTACATGGTGGCAGACTGCTAGCATCAAAAATTCGCAATTTGTACGGTCAAACGCTTCATTAACATCAGAGGCCGTATACCTACGTATTGATGAAACCCAGCAGCATCAACATCAATTATCTCACCAACATTGTATACCTCACATATAAACCGCTGTATAATATCAAAAGTGTTGTGATGTTCATAATTGTTTTCAAATAATAAAAGATAATGAAGATATCGACTATACACCGAGAGAAAACTTTAATTGTTACTATTAAAACTTTAATAGTCTCTATTAAAAAGTTGTGTACCATATGGGACAGGTAAACAGTTTAATTGCCGTAGGCAAAAACGTTTTCTTGAACTTCAACTGCATAGTTAGTTACCGCAGGTAGATAGTAAACTTGTTGTTATTAAACGGGAGTGTAGTGGTAATTAAATTTTTTGTTTACAGCTTATAGTTTCTTAGTAGCAGTTATTAATTATATTTCTTGTAGCAGTTATTCTGTCGAATAGTTACTAAAATAAAATTAATAGTTCTTATTAAACAGGTGAGTAGTGGTAATTATATTTTTTGTTTACAGCTTATAGGTCCTTAGTAGCAGTTATTAATTTTATTTCTTGTAGCAGTTATTCTGTTGAATAGTTACTAAAATAAAATTAATAATGTCAGACAATAGGGAAATACTAATAGCCAGAGGCTTTCATTACTGTTGTGTGACACTTTAATAAAGGTTATGCAACAATATAATAGCTGTTGTATAAATCATTATTAATTAAAGTGTAATAGTTTAATAGCAGTATATACGTATATATCCAGGCACTTCTGTTTTTTTCTTTATTTTTCTAGTTTTTTTAAATTTAAATTTAGGTATTGCCTTAAATTCCATACAATTAAATTAAGAGGGGGTTGCCGACAGCGAAAGTGACGTAAGATTTCGTATTTCGTAAGTTGTATAGCATGAAATCTAATAACATTTTACCTGGCAAAAATTTAGTACAAACATCTCTCTTCATTTTAATCATAAGATCTTAAAACCATATATATTCACTGGAATTATTATTATTCCCAAGGTTTTCATAACCTATAAAACAAAACAAAGCTTGTAAGATCTTATATGATTAAAATGAAGACAGAGATGTTTGTACTAAATTTTTTGGTAAAATGTTATTAGATTTTATGCTATACAACTTAAAAAAATACGAAATCTAGTGTCACTTTCGCTGTCGGCAACCCCCTATTAATTACTTGAGGTGCAGATGTCGAAATTTCGAAAACCTACTCAGCTTGTCATTCTGAACAAGTTTCCTAATATTTTGTCGTAAAACATACCAAAAGGGCACTTTACTGATGTGGAAAATTACTTTTTTCAAAACTTTCAAGGCATACGTGATTTTTTTGAAAGAAAAATTATGTCACAAATTAGTTTCAAACCATAGGCTAATCCCCAGAATCTCAAATTTCAACTCGATTTTTTTTGTTATTTACACCTTATGTGAACTCAATCCATGGACACACTGTATAAAACTATATATCATTGGAATTGGGAAAAGTAAAGGAAGCTAAAAACCCAAAATATAGTGTCTCAAAGATTTGACCAAACTTTCGGTCAAATGCGCACAAATATTTTAATAAGGAGGTGCTCTACGAGACATTTCCAAAAGTTTTGTAGGAAACACCTCCTCTTAAATGGCTCGTAGAACACCCGCTTAAAATATTTGTACTCACTTACGGGACAGCCTTTACAGGCTATGGCATAAGTATATTATAAATTCAGACGAATCTATGAATGGTTTGAGCGTGTAATGTTATAACATTGGTAAGGTAAACTACAATAAAACAATAGGTCTAGTCCTATATATGGTCTATATTATCGCAACATAATATTGCATATTGCACATATTCCTAAATATAAAAAATACATAAAAGAAAATCAAACAACCTTCATATAGAGATCAAAACCACACACAACATTTTTCATAAAGCATAAAGATTTAAACCTATATTACAATAAATACTTTTATAATAATTATTGAAAAATACATGTACCTAGTTACTTACCAACAAATGTTTGTCAATACTCGTTAAGTCCCCAATACTTCAAAACATCGAGGAAACTCATGCCTTCCATCATTAAAAAAAACGTGAAAAACTTGAAACATCACGGAGACACCAGACCTACATGCACACATCATAGTACACACTCTCGACTCGACTCCTCGATTGCTCCCGACAAGTACCTACCCAGCCGCAGCCGGTCTGGCGGGCGGAAATGCGAGACGATCTTTGCCGATCTTGGCCGAATGGCTACCCGAATCCGGCGCTATTAAAAACTTTAATAACTGTTAATAATTAGTTAACTTGCAGTTGCAAACGTTGTTCTTGCCATTATTGTATCAAAGTTAGCAACACTAGGTTAATAGTGACTAGTAACTGGTTTAATTGCCATTGGAAAATTAAATAATATAACGCTAATTGCAATTGATCAGGTTAATTGTGGCAAGAATTAAATTTCAGAAACCTTTTTTTACTTGTGGTTATTGTACAAAACTTCATTAGTTTACTTACGACAATTAAATTATTTTTAATTAAACCTGTTTAATAGGGCCATTTTCCTCAGTGTAATGATGAAAATGAATAAAATCATTAAACATGTCTTAAAATCTAGTAATAAACTTATAAATCCATATTTTCTTTTATTTTTATGTATAATGGCTATGAATACAATTCAACTATTTTTTAACACTACATATGAATAAGCAATAAAAGTTTCATGAAACGTCGAATTTTGTAATAAACTGAATTTAAAAATTAAAGTTCTTGAAATTCCGAAACATTATTTACTAATTTATTTGGTTTATTTTTTAATCATTTATCAACAATTAGTTTCAAACCATAGGCTAATCCCCAGAATCTCAAATTTCAACTCGATTTTTTTTGTTATTTACACCTTATGTGAACTCAATCCATGGACACACTGTATAAAACTATATATCATTGGAATTGGGAAAAGTAAAGGAAGCTAAAAACCCAAAATATAGTGTCTCAAAGATTTGACCAAAGTTTCGGTCAAATGCGCACAAATATTTTAAGGAGGTGCTCTACGAGACATTTCCAAAAGTTTTGTAGGAAACACCTCCTCTTAAAGGGCTCGTAGAACACTCACTTAAAATATTTGTACTCACTTACGGGACAGCCTTTACAGGCTATGGCATAAGTATATTATAAATTCAGACGAATCTATGAATGGTTTGAGCGTGTAATGTTATAACATTGGTAAGGTAAACTACAATAAAACAATAGGTCTAGTCCTATATATGGTCTATATTATCGCAACATAATATTGCATATTGCACATATTCCTAAATATAAAAAATACATAAAAGAAAATCAAACAACCTTCATATAGAGATCAAAACCACACACAACATTTTTCATAAAGCATAAAGATTTAAACCTATATTACAATAAATACTTTTATAATAATTATTGAAAAATACATGTACCTAGTTACTTACCAACAAATGTTTGTCAATACTCGTTAAGTCCCCAATACTTCAAAACATCGAGGAAACTCATGCCTTCCATCATTAAAAAAAACGTGAAAAACTTGAAACATCACGGAGACACCAGACCTACATGCACACATCATAGTACACACTCTCGACTCGACTCCTCGATTGCTCCCGACAAGTACCTACCCAGCCGCAGCCGGTCTGGCGGGCGGAAATGCGAGACGATCTTTGCCGATCTTGGCCGAATGGCTACCCGAATCCGGCGCTATTAAAAACTTTAATAACTGTTAATAATTAGTTAACTTGCAGTTGCAAACGTTGTTCTTGCCATTATTGTATCAAAGTTAGCAACACTAGGTTAATAGTGACTAGTAACTAGTTTAATTGCCATTGGAAAATTAAATAATATAACGCTAATTGCAATTGATCAGGTTAATTGTGGCAAGAATTAAATTTCAGAAACCTTTTTTTACTTGTGGTTATTGTACAAAACTTCATTAGTTTACTTACGACAATTAAATTATTTTTAATTAAACCTGTTTAATAGGGCCATTTTCCTCAGTGTAATGATGAAAATGAATAAAATCATTAAACATGTCTTAAAATCTAGTAATAAACTTATAAATCCATATTTTCTTTTATTTTTATGTATAATGGCTATGAATACAATTCAACTATTTTTTAACACTACATATGAATAAGCAATAAAAGTTTCATGAAACGTCGAATTTTGTAATAAACTGAATTTAAAAATTAAAGTTCTTGAAATTCCGAAACATTATTTACTAATTTATTTGGTTTATTTTTTAATCATTTATCAACATGAAAATTATAATCAATAACTTTTTAAACATTGATTTCTTAGTCATAAATAACTGCATAATACAATTATTCGATCTATCCAAATAACTATCTCACTGGCACCTACTCGGTTGTACCTATATTGCCTTGCGCTCGCACCTACAACAGCTACCCTATATGTTTGTCTATGGCCAGGGGTTAGAACTGTCGAAACTGTCTGGCTACTGAGGAAACATCTTCTAATAGTTACCCAAGTAACATGTATAAAATTCAGCTTTTATACTAACGTAAGTGCAGTTACAATTTATTAAAGTTTAAATGCGTCTGGCAAGGGGTTGCCACGATATATTAAGTGTCTGCGGCAATGGCTGATGTGGTTTCTAATATTATTCCCAAGAAAATATAAGAAAATTAAGCTTTATTATTTGATAAATTTAAGTTGGTATTTTATACACCTGTTACCTGCCAAAGCCACGGATGACCCAAACTTCATAGTGGCCCATCGTTCCTGATGTGTTGGAAGCATGCGCTGAGAAACTTTCAGCTTTTATAAAATAAGGAAGGTCTGGCATTCGTTGAACAGAGTTTATTCGTCAGTTATTACAGGAGTGACCTTCCAAGCAACTTTCTAAAGAATGTGGTGAAATGTGCAACGACGATGGGCAAATTCAGAACAAAGCTTAATGCGCACAATTACTTATTATTTATTATATCCAGCCGACTATATTGGGTAGAGTAAGATATATTACACTGAAACTCCTTCTACTTTCACGATGCACTAAATGACCGCATCTCATATTATTCTTTGACTAATGAATGAAAACATCCCGAAACGGAAATCTCACAAATAAAATCCAAATGTACACGTCTCTACGCAGGGGATAAATATAAGTTTCGAATTTCTAGATATAAGCACAGCTCCAATGGTTATTCGGTTCTCTAGAAGCACACCCACAGAATATTCGATGGGATTTTATTGATCGCTAAAGTAAAAAAAGTGGGTTTTTGTTTTGAAGTTTTGTGATAAGCATTGTGTTGCTCTTTAAATTTTAGAACTTTGGAATGGTAAATTTCTTAACGATGAAATATAAACCAGAAATTCGCACCAAATTATACTTAGTAAGACCTAACCATCGTTATAAATAAGATTTTATTTTTTTAAATTTAATATATAAATCTTAATAGGGTAGGTACACGCGCGGCCTCATAAATCGTTCCACTAAGCAAGAAATCAAGAATTTCGGGTAAGTGCGGCAACGTTGCGCCAATTCCACGGCTTCTCAAATCAACAATTTCCCCTACATTCCCTCGTACCGACCCGCTCCTCGCCGTAGAAAATAAAAATTGCGATACGTCAGTCAACGAAAATAGGTTAATAAATCGCTGCATTATCATTATAATAAAGTGGATTTAAAGTTTTACACAGTTTCTTGGTGTTTTGAAATTCACGTAACGTGAAATTACGCGGATTTCTTTGATTGTCAAAGTGGTTTTAGTTAAATAAGGTATAATATCTAAGTATAATTATTGTGTTATAGAAGAATCTTGTCGTGGTTTTTTACATTGGTTTATTACACTCCTTTATCTTAACCGCGAACCAAATCTTTGGTATATTTCAGTTTTTAAAGCTTCCCTGGAGTCCTCGGGTGAGGTTCTGATGCTTCCCGGGCCCCGAAAAATCGAGAAATGGGAAAAAACAAGCAATTTCTAATAGTGGTTTCAGAGGATTTTCAGTCCGTTTCGTTGATTCTACAGCCGTCCCGTTTCTCGAAAGTGGTTAATCGTGAGTCGGGAATTTCTCTTAGATATTTCGGATTTTCGACGTTCTTTTTGGTACCGGAGGAAAGTACGACACCCAATTCTATATTCGAGATTGTCGAAAGACTTTTGCGAAAAAAGCCACTAATGTCCGTGGGCAGGGTTGTAAGATTTTCCACTAATATTCAGGCAATCTATGGCCAACCTAACAGCGCCTGTTTTTTTGCACTGTAACTGGCAATGTCACGTAAGGTAAGGTCGCGTAATACGATGTTAGATTTGCCGTCACTTACGCTTTTAAGGTTATCGTTGGCTTTCAAACCGCGAGAGAGGGGAGGGGTAATTGCAACGTTGTCAGTTGAACGCCTTTGCGCCCGCACGTATTGGAACGATTTCAAGGGCCGCGCGTGTACTTGACGAAATTTTACAAACTTGATAAAACAATTCCTGGACACTTGCCTAAGACCCTACGATTATTTTAAAAATATATATTTACGTAATTAGCAAGTTATTAGTTTTTCTTCGAAATTTGGCGGGGAAAGCACTTATGACGTCATAAGTGTTTTATAAAGGCAATTTGGCAACATGGCGATACTACTGAAGTGTTCTGAGACATAACCTTAATCTGCGGTGAAAGATGCAAGGAAAGTTGAAATTTCAAAATTCTAACCTCAAACCCCCAGATTTAGGACCTCGAGAAACCTCATTTAGTCAAGAAGTGTTGTTTCGTAAATATTCAGTAGCGTTTACTGCATTTTTTTTGGCAACTTTGGGCTCAGGTACCTACGGAATTTGGGCGCAGTATTTCTAAGCACTAAAATGCCGAATTTATAAACGCGCCTTCAAGATGGTCCCTAGCCCGAAGTTCTCCCTTTATTAATAACTCATAATACTATTACTACAACATATAGGTACAAACCTTTGCAGTCTTATCCCATGAATTTCGGCAGACGCGAAAATCGGATTATTAGAAAAAAATTGTGCTACCAAGAAAGCATCCAATTTCGGCAAATTACGTATTGCACTTTCAGGATCCATGATACCTTACACCATGATACAATAAACTTATATCATGACCTTACACTAACGGACCTCCTTACTACACAACAACACGAAAATTACGCAAACAATATACAGTGTGTCCACGGATAGAGTTCACGTAGGGTGTAAATGACAAAAAAATTTCGAGTTGAAATTTGAGCTTCTGGGGATCAGCCCTGCTTGGTTTTAAACTAATTTGTGACATAATTTTACTTTCGAAAAATCACGTATGCCTTGGCAATTTTGAAAAAACTAATTTTCCGCATCAGTAAAGTGCCCTTTCTGTAGGTTTTACGACAAAATGTTATTAAGGAAACTTGTTCAGAATGAAGAACTGAGTATTTTTGCGAAATTTCGAAAGTCTAGGCCTACTTTGATTTTTTGGTATTTTTTCCCACTTTTCTTCAGAAAAGTGCACTTTGGGTAGCTTTCACATTAAAATGTTATTAAGAAAACTTGTTCACAATGAAAAACTGGATAGGTGTGAAAGAATTTCAAAAGCCTAGGTCTACTTTAATTGTTATGCGTTTTAAATTTTTTTGCAGAAAAAAATCAAAGTATACCTAGGCTGTTGAAATTCTTTCACACCTATCCAGTTTTTCATTGTGAACAAGTTTTCTTATTAACATTTTAATGTGAAAGCTACCCAAAGTGCACTTTTCTGAAGAAAAGTGGGAAAAAATACCAAAAAATCAAAGTAGGCCTAGACTTTCGAAATTTCGCAAACCTACTCAGTTCTTCATTCTGAACAAGTTTCCTTAATAACATTTTGTCGTAAAACCTACAGAAACCTACTTTATTGATGTGGAAAATTAGTTTTTTCAAAATTCCCAAGGCATAGGTACGTGATTTTTCGAAAGTAAAATTATGTCACAAATTAGTTTAAAACCAAGCAGGGCTGATCCCCAGAAGCTCAAATTTCAACTCGAAATTTTTTTGTCATTTACACCCTACGTGAAGTCTATCCGTGGACACACTGTATAGTATTAATAAATATCAATAACAAACTAATAAATATATATTATCTACTAATGTTTTGATTTAGCGACATACGGAATGACAGTTGGCATGACGGGATGTCAACTGCCGATCAAAAAACCACACGTGTTATATGACATGTGGATATACAGTGTGTCCCACTTAAGGACTGACCACCCCTGTAAAATTTTTATTTATGGCTCCATTTCCATAAACTTTTTTTTGTTGGATAGCGCTTCAAAAATTGCATTAAATGTATAATTCAGGTACCTCGTGCCTTAAATTCACGGCCCACTGAGACCGTGTTTTAGTGCTGAAATTTCGAAAAGTACTATTAGGGATTTTTTAGAGGAAAATCAATGCTGGATTCTTATTCAGCGTTGTTCGAAACCCAAATTTACCAATTTGCATTACCATAGCTCTACAGGGTGTTTCAAAATTTTTAGTGTCCCACTTAATTAGTGTAAAATTTGTATTTTTAGCACGATTTCATAAACTTTTTTTTTGTTGGATAGAGCTTCAATAATGGCATTAAATGCATAATTCAGGTGCCTCGTGCGTTACATTCATGGCCCACTAAGACGAAGTTTTAGTGCTGAAATTTCGAGAAGTACTAATTAGGGACTTTTTTAGAGAAAAATTCATGCGAGATTTTTATTCAACGTTGTTGGAAATCCAAATGTACCAATTTGCATTAGAAAATGAAGGACTAATTGAAATGACTGAAATTTGAGTTTATGTTATGTTGTGTTGTTTATTCATGTATTTGATGATATTAAATTAAATAAAAAATTTGTTCGCTAATAAATTTTTGAAAGAATATGAGTTCCTCATAAATATTTTAGTGACCAACTTACCAGAAATTAAGAAAATTAATTACAAATTAGTACGTTTTTGTTTGGAACCTCTCACTGCATATAAGAATCTGGCCTTAGTTTTCCTTTTAATTTTTTTGGAACACCCTGTGAAGGTATGGTAATGCAAACGCTGAACAAGAAACCGGCATTAATTCTCCTCTAAAAAATCCCTAATAGTACTTCTCGAAATTTCAACACTAAAACACCGTCTCAGTGGGCCATGAATTTAACGCACGAAGCACCTGAATTAGGCATTTCATGCCATTTTTAAAGCTCTACCCAACAAAAAGTTTATGAAAATCAAGCTATAAATAAAAATTTTACGAGGGTGGTCAGCCCTTAAGTGTGGCAATAAAAATTTAAAAACTCCCTGTAGAGCTACGGAAAAGCAAATTGGTACGTTTGGGTTTCGAACAATGCTGAATAAGAATCTGGCATTAATTTTCCTCTAAAAAATCCGTAATAGTACTTTTCGAAATTTCAGCACTAAAACACCGTCTCAGTGGGTCATGAATTTAACGCACGAGGCACCTGAATTATGCATTTAATGCCATTTTTAGAGCTCTACCCAACAAAAAAAAGTTTATGAAAATCGAGCTATAAATAAAAATTTTACGGGGGTGGTCAGCTCTTAAGTGTGGCAATAAAAATTTTGAATTGAAACTCCCTGTAGAGCTACGACAATGCAAATTGGTACGTTTGGGTTTTGAACAATGCTGAATAAGAGTCTGGCATTAATTTTCCTCTAAAAAAATCCCTAATAGTACTTCTCGAAATTTCAGCACTAAAACGCCGTCTCAGTGGGCCAATTTTCCCTATTATATTTCCTGAATATTTATAATATGTTCCTTATACAGATATTTTAATCAAAGTGTCACGTGAAAGAGATGAAGGATATAGTTTCCAGCGTGTGCAGCATAAACAGACACCATTTTGCTATAGAGGAGTCAATATACGGAACATATTCGTAATAAAAAGTTTTTATGTGCCAAAATTTTTTTGTGCAATTGCGTTAGGTAACGCTCAGGAAGTTATCTAGGCAGAAATTCATGCATCATCAAGAAAACTGTAGAAGCTCCAGAACCGTCTCGTCTCCTGCAAACTCAGCAATCCGAAATCTTATATATTTATTGTATCACAAAGCGCGTTCAGATTAAGACCGATCTTTGTCAAAAGCTTTTCGAATAAAGTTTTTTAAAAGCCTACTGCTGTGGCCAATCATTTAATTGGCGCAGTCGGTAGGACGTATCGCGGAAAATCGCAGAAGTTTGCGATTCGGGCAAGCCTTGCAGTCGCCGAAACTCGCGTTTTTCCTTCGGGTTCCGATTAAGCGGTTCGTCCTGCAACATCGTCTCCACCGTTAGACGACTCGGGCCAAGCAGCAACTGGGCTTCAACCAGGAGGGCAAGGACTGAGGTTCCGAAGAAGAAAAGGGCTAGCTACCAACGGTAAGAGCCATTTCCCTTCGTTGAACTATCCTATACTCTCTGCTGGGGCAAAGACTTAATCTCACTAGGTTAAGAATTCAAATTCGAAAAACGATTTTTCACATTTTCAAATTTTGATTTTCTTTTAGGAAAACTTAATTTTAAGTAATTTTAGTAGCAAAAATTTAATTTTTATGAGTAATTCAGAAAGTGAAGAGGAGAACGAAAACGTAGGAAGGTTAGGTATCGATCACGATACAGATCTAGCAATTTTAGTTGATTTGTTTGGGCAAGTAAATCTTTCTACAATGAACAACCAGCAACAAAACCAAAATCAAAATGTTAATTATCAATTACTACGCATGTATATTGAAAATATACCTCAATTTTCTGGTGATGTACATACTCTCGAAATTTTTATTGACAGTTGTAATTATCTTGTACAAACTTATACAAACCGAGCGATTCCCAACGATCCAATAAACAAATTTTTAATTCGTGCAATAATCGGAAAACTCGCTGGTAGGGCACTAACATTAATAGGGACAAGAACAGAACTTCAGACATGGGATGAAATTCGCAATGCTTTACGCTTAACTTTTGGAGATAATAGAAACATCGACTGTCTTGTTCAAGATTTGATAGTTTTACGACCGTTAAAAAATGAATCCCCTGTAAATTTCGGATCTAGGATCCAAGATGCACATAGCTTAATTATTTCCAAATTAAATTCTAGCGACTTAGCACCAAATATGAAACAGTTACAATTGAATAATTATAAACAACTAGCTTTAAAGACGTTTATAAGAGGTCTCACCGGCAGACTACAAGACATTGTGCGTATTAAAGACCCTGATAGTCTCGAAAATGCTATCGCGTTAGTAATTGAAGAACAAAATTTTCTCTATGCTCAAAATCGCCTTTTCTCCTCAATTCAACCTCAAAATAATATCCAAAAAATTCAAAGACCAATTCAGACGCAAAACTATCCCCAAAATATCCCAAAACCTAATTTTTTCAATCCTCAGATGCAATTCCCAAATACCCCAAGGACAAACTTTTTCCAAAACCAACAAATGACAAAAATATTACCACAACATGTCCAACCCCAAAGATTTCCACAAAATAACCAATTTCCCAGAGGTCCTATAAACATGCCCCAACCAAGACAACTACAACAAAAGTATTTTACAAACCAACAAGTTTTCGGGTCAAAACAACCCCAAACCAACGTATTTAAATCAACCGGACGAACAACTAATGACAAACCAACCCCTATGTCAGTAAACGCGACAATACCAAGTTTACGCCAACAAGTACCGCAACGTGTACCGAACTACTTCCAAAGTTCAGGTCCCAGAAACTTTATATCGGAAGAACTATATAATATAGAAGACGACAACCCAATTTACGACCCCCAAAATTTATTTGTCGACGAAGAGAATTCATATTATTATATCCCTGAAGAATATAACCAAAATTCAAATCAAAATCTTTTTGAACATGACTATTCAAACCTCTATAATACGGAATATGAAAGTTATACTAGTTTACCAGAAAATTCAGAACATCTAGAGGAAATAAAAAATGAAAATTTTCAGGAAACCAATATCGTAGACAAAAGAAAATGACAATAATTGATCTTAATAACATTCATACTAATATCTTACCCTATATTGAGACTTATAACCCGAAATTTAAATTCTTAATTGATACGGGAGCTTCAAAATCAATAATAAATCCTTGTTTTGCAGAAAAATATTTCCCTAATACAATCTATCATGAAGACTTTCAAATAAAAACGTG
This sequence comes from Pseudeuparius sepicola, assembly GCA_963920635.1. Classification (NCBI taxonomy): domain Eukaryota; kingdom Metazoa; phylum Arthropoda; class Insecta; order Coleoptera; family Anthribidae; genus Pseudeuparius; species Pseudeuparius sepicola. The sequence continues at coordinate 91,890,999 of OY987299.1, forward strand.
TAACGGTACAAATAAATGTAGATTCAAAGCTGACATACCAATAAATGAACTTTTAGGTTTAAACGATCAGATTACTTTCCACTTGTTTCAATTTCATGATTTTTTTGATGGATTACTAGGCTTCGAAGATATAAAAAGACTAAAGTTAATACCCGATTTTGACAAAAATATTCTCTATAACGAAAATATCTGTATTAATATTTTTTATAGACACAATCAACAATCTAACTTATTTTCTATACAAGTCAACCCTCACGAAACATGTAAAGCGAAAATACCTGTTTCTGTAAATTCAGGAGATATCTATTTTCCAAGAAAAGACATTTCAAGAAATTGTTTTATTCCGGAAATTCTAACCACTGCTAAGAATGGTTATGCTATTGTCGAAATTCAAAATCATTCAGACGAAACAAAAGTCTTATCTCTAAATAAACCATTCACTACAGCTAGTTTTCAAGAAATCAATAATGATTACTCTCTTTTTAATATCGAACAAATTTTTAATAACAAAAAAAGCAAATCTAAACAAAAATATGATGTGAAAAATATAATACGATCCGATCATCTTAATTCTGAAGAGAAAGAAAAAATTTTTAAAATCTGTCAAGAATTTTCAGATTTATTTTATAATACAGGAGAAAAACTTTCATTTACGAACAGAGTAAAACACGAAATAAAAACCACCGACGAGGTCCCTGTTCACACAAAGTCTTATAGGTATCCTTATGCCTTAAAAAATGAAGTTCAAAGACAAATAAGAAAAATGTTAGATGACGAAATCATTAGACCTTCTTCAAGTCCATGGTCTTCACCAATCTGGATTGTCCCCAAGAAATCGGATGCCTCCGGACAAAAAAAGTGGCGTATAGTAGTCGATTACAGGAAAATCAATGAAAAAACTATTGATGACCGATATCCAATTCCCAACATTAATGAAATTTTAGACAAGTTAGGCCGATGTACTTATTTTACTACCCTTGATCTAGCTTCCGGCTTTCACCAAATAGAGATGCACCCCCAAAGTATAGAAAAAACAGCTTTTAGTGTAGACAACGGTCATTACGAATATAATAGAATGCCATTTGGCCTAAAAAATGCGCCAGCCACATTTCAGCGTGTTATGGACGACATTCTAAGAGAACTCCAAGGAAAAGTTTGTTTAGTTTACATTGATGACATCATAATATTTTCATCATCATTAGAAGAACATATTTCCAATCTCAAACTAGTTTTCAAAAAATTACGTGAATACAATCTTAAGATACAATTAGATAAGTGTGAATTCCTCCGCAAGGAAGTAGAATTCTTAGGACATATAATAACACCAGGCGGAATCAAACCAAACATAAAAAAAATTCAGGCTATTCAAAAGTTTCCAATTCCTAAAACGGCAAAAGAAATAAAATCATTCCTAGGCTTAGTAGGTTATTATCGAAAATTTATAAAAGACTTTGCAAAAATCACAAAACCTTTCACCAAATGTTTAAAAAAGGGAGAAAAGGTTATTCACAATGAATCTTTTATTAATGCTTTCGAGTTGTGCAAAAATATACTCACGAATGACCCAATTTTACAATATCCAGATTTTTCTAAGCCATTTAACTTGACGACAGACGCCTCAAACTACGCTATAGGTGCAGTATTATCACAAGGTACTGTAGGCCAAGATCTTCCAGTGGCATATGCTTCTCGTACACTTAATCCCGCAGAATGCAACTATTCAACTATCGAAAAGGAATTGTTAGCAATTGTCTGGGCCACAAATTACTTTAGACCTTATCTGTTTGGACACAAATTTAAAATCATCACTGACCACAAACCCCTTCAATGGCTATTTTCCCTTAAAGACCCCAGTTCACGTCTCGTTCGTTGGAGACTCAAACTTGAGGAATATCAATACGAAATAGTATATAAAAGAGGAAAATCAAATACCAACGCGGATGCACTCTCTCGAGTAGAAATAAATGCACTAGAAAATTCTTTAGAAAACGAATCAATAATAGCCAATTTAGGTGATTCAGATGACGAAATTATTACCTTTTTAGAAAATTTAGATGAAGGAAACCTTCCGGAAATCTCAAGCGAAGATGTAAATGAAATTTTAGGAATTACCCCTAACGAAAAACCTGTTGAAAAACCAAAAATTAATATTATTTCCGATATACTTATTAAACCGGCATTCAATGTCCAAGAAAACGCTCCGAGAAATAATATAAACGAAACTGTCCATACAGCAGTCGAAGATCCTGTTTTACTAATGCCAATAACAGAAAAATCGGTAAACTCATACAAAAATCAAATAATTGTTTCTTCTAACAACAAGACACAACATAAATATGTAATTCGAAACAAACCATTTAACGAAAATAAACGATTAACGGTATCTTTACCTCTCCAAAATTTCGAAAGTGAAACAATAGCTTTTATAAAAGAATACGTAGAAGATAAAAAGGTTTACTGTGTATATTTTAAAACTCCTAATATAATCCCAGAATTTTGCAACATTATCCAAAAGACATTCCAAAATTCTTCTTTTAAACTAATACAAAGTTCAACCTATTTAGAAGATATTTATACTTTTGACGAACAACAAGAAAAACTAAAATATTATCATGAAGGTAAAGTTTGCCACAGAGGTATCAATGAAATGGAAAATTCCCTAAAACGAAGATATTACTGGCCAAAACAAAAAACTGATATAGAAAAATACGTAAATAATTGTGAAATTTGTCAGTTAGCTAAATACGACAGAAAACCCGCAGAAATAAAATTTAATTTGACGCCCACTAGTACCAAACCTTTTGAAGTCATACATGTTGACACTTTCCAAATAGAAAACAATAAATTTTTAACAATAATAGATTCATTCTCTCGTTATGCACAAGCATACAAAATAAGTGGAGCTTCAGCTATAAACACCATTGATTGTTTCTTACAATTCGCAACACATCATGGTCTACCAAGAACCATTGTATCTGACAATGGATCAGAATTTAATAATACAACCGTAAAAGATTTTGTAAAACTTCACAAAATTAATATTCATTTTATTACTCCTAATAATTCTAATAGCAACAGTTTAGTTGAACGTTTACACTCTACATTAATTGAACACATAAGATGTTTAAGATTAACTGACAAAGACAGTCGAATCGACAAACTCATGCTCTACGCAATTTTGGCATATAATAATACAGTTCATTCAGTAACAAAACAAACTCCATATAACATTGTTAGTGGACATACCGATAGTTTTGATGCTTTCGATACTACTTCTGAAATAATTATAAATGAATATGTTAACGAACATAAAAATAGAACACGTCTACTTTATGACAAAATTCATGAAATCAATCAATCTACAAAGGAAAAAATCATTCAAAAAAGAAACCAAAATCGCGAAGATCCTATAGAATATAATGAAAATGAATACGCTTACGAAAGAGTTCAAAACCGTTCAAAAATAAAACCCCGTTTTAAAAAGGTAATCGTTCAGAAAAACTTAGGTATAAAAGCGAAATTACCACGCAAAATAATTCACAAAAAGAATTTAAAAAGACCAAGAAAACTGACAGAAAAATCTTTATTACAGGACAGACATTCAGACAGACATGAGAAACCACCTGATGATCCTGATATCCCTGATCCTGATATCCCAGGTCCAAGTACAGGAAATTAAAATAACGGATTTGAAAGATTCACCTGGAGTCTTACCTTTTAGATTAGGAAATGCAAAGATCATAACTAGAAAACACACTTTTCTACATTATGTTCAAATTAAAGCCTTAAGTAACGAAATAAAAAATCTTAGATCGGTTCATAATGATTTAAACATTTCTATTTTTAAAGAAACACAATTTGTATTTTCTTCTAGCTTACGAAATAACTATGATAGTCTTAAACCTTTAATCTTAGAAATAGAACGTAAATTTAATAACATAATATTTAAGAAAAATATAAATAAACGCAGTAAACGCGGACTTTTTAATGCTATAGGAACGGTAAATAAATGGTTTACTGGATCGCTTGATGCAAATGACGGTATTAGATACGACAACGCTATAAGAATACTTGAGAAAAATCAACAGAAAATTGTATCAGAAGTAAACACACAAATTTCCTTATTCAAAAAATTAATTGATCACTACGGAACCTCAATTGAAACTATAATTGATAATCAACGAAAAATTTCTGAATATTTAGAACGTTACCATGAATTAATAAAAAGAGAAACTGATATATTCTATAAATATACTGTATATTTAAGTATACTTAATCAAATTTTTATCAATGCTAATGTAATAATTACTTTCCTAGACAACTTGGAAAATGCTATAACCTTTTCACGTTTACATACTATTCACCCTGATATATTGAATATCGACGACTTACAAGAGATATTAACGGACTTAAAAACACATTATTCAGAAGACGAAATTATTAATATTAATTTTTATGATTGGTACTCTGTAATTAAAACAAGTAGTTATATTTCAAAAAATCAAATTGTTTTTGCCCTAGATGTCCCTTTAGTTCATCCAGATAATTTTGATTATTATCATTTATATCCTTTACCTTCTTCCAAAAATACCATAATTATTCCTTCCAAACCCTACATGGCTCTTAGTACTACTAGCTACCAATATATGGAAAATTCCTGCGAAGAAATAAATGGAACTTATATTTGTCTACAAGAACGGTTAGAAGCAACTCCAAAAGAAGATTGCATAGCTGCACTAATTTCTGGCGAAGAACCAAGTTGTAACGTTATGGAAGTTCAAACTCACAATCAAATAATTGAAAGAGTCAACGACGAATTTATAATTGTTGTCCCGAAAGAAGAATCGAAAATTAAATTGTTATGCAAAAACATGGAATATGCCATAATAAAGACACCGCATTTAATTTGGTTACCTACCGGATGCAGCATGGAAATTAATGGAATTTCTTATGGAAATAATAAATCAAACAGTAAAACCCATTCATTGGTATTGCCGGCGATTAAAATTGGCGAAGTTCAAGAAAACATCAATACATTTGGCAAACTCCACATCAGGAACATATCACTGGACGATATCCATGCTCTTCGAAAACATATTAACTCTATTAGTCCTGTGGTCGTCGAAGAAGTTGCAAATACGTACACAACAAATTGGATTTTATGGATAACAATGGTAATGGTTCTCTTAATATTAATTGGATATGGAATTTGGAAATATTGGAAGTTCCGAAAACCTAGAAAAGAAAAGGAAGAAAAAGCTACGGCTACTTCGATCCTCTACACTCCCGAAGAAGCCTCTTAAGGATGGAGGAGTTATCTAGGCAGAAATTCATGCATCATCAAGAAAACTGTAGAAGCTCCAGAACCGTCTCGTCTCCTGCAAACTCAGCAATCCGAAATCTTATATATTTATTGTATCACAAAGCGCGTTCAGATTAAGACCGATCTTTGTCAAAAGCTTTTCGAATAAAGTTTTTTAAAAGCCTACTGCTGTGGCCAATCATTTAATTAGGAACAGATATTCATAGGCAAGCTGGAAACATTTGAATAAAATTTGCCTTTGTTCCACGATAAATTGCAAACTGGCACCGGCAACGTTGCAGTTCCGTTTCTCCTGAGAGGCACAGAGTTGCCACGTTTGGCGTTCTGGACAATAGAACGACGATTTTAGCCCGAACAAAATTGTGCAACTTCGTCTTTAATTAACATAAATAAATAAGGGTTAAAAGCCGTTGTTTCATCTACTGTAAACCGAGTACAATTTTAGAGCAATTAAAAATATTGTCAAGTACCCTATTCTTAATTTTAAGCGAATTACCCAATTCACTTGAGTCATTTACTAAGTCGATTACTCGTATCTTCACCACTGGTTGCATAAGGGATTTAATCTTTCGTCATAATATGAAAATATACGGGATGTAACTTAAGGGTCGTCGTCCTCAGCCAATTTAACAACAAAAGTTCATATAAACATGTGTTCAAAAATTCTTCGTTCTCGATATAGGAGGGGGGGGGGGGGGGGGGAATTTTCTAAAAAAAATCGCCTTTTCCCAAAACTTGTTTTAATCTTATTTCGAGTAAAAATTAGTTGTGTTGTCTTGAAACCTCCAAAATTTTGTTTTTAATTAAAGTTCAAGAGAACTTTTCCCTACCCTTTTTTAAATGTCTGACATTTTTTGTTAAGTGGGATGAAATACATTTAAAGAATCTAATTTGCCATGAAAGGGCGATAGATACAAAAAGAGGTCAAGAGAAACTTTTTGTCCGGAAACACAATACTCCATGCAAAACTGCTACCCACTTTAATTTCGTACAGGGCCGTATTAATTTTTTCTTTCATTTCTCTTCCCATTTACCCATGTCTGCGCCACTGGTTCAATCTAGAGCTTGTAAGTAACACATTTGGTTAAAAAAGCTCTACAAATAAAGAAATTATGACAAAAAGAAATTTTTTTAGAGAATTTTAACACGCCGTATATCAAAAACGAAGAATTTTTGGACACATGTTTATATGAACTTTTTTTCTTAGAATAATTGTCTGAGGATCACCACAGTGAGATATTTTAACATACTTAAGTTACACCCTGTATACCTACCTATAATCCCACACAAGCGTTCAGTTGCTTCTGGGGTATCTACCTACTCCTAGTTTAAGTATTGTGAGGGTGAGAATTATTATCATTATTATTATTATTATTATTTATTTACACACAGTGTCTCTGTTTTTTCCTGTTAACACCCCTAAATTCTAAGTATAGGCTGCGGGAATTGAACGGGGCAATTTTCTTATAAAAAATATGTCTCTGAAAGATCATCATTTGCCAAGTACTGGTTTGTTATTGCCACGAAAGCCTAGCCTTCTTCGTTTTTTAATGGGTTACGTTTTTCGAAAAACTATTATGCATTTTTTTAATGGAAAAAATAATACCGTAGCATTATTCGGTAGATATCCTTCAAAATAGTCATGTAGAAATTTTGAAAAAATCCATTCGTTATTTTTCTGTGTAGTGCCAAACTTTTAAAAAGTAAATAATTCAAATTCGTGTTACTATTATAATTGCAGTAACTAAGAATTATAATGGCAGTAATTCAATTGTACAGGGTTATTCACTGAGAATTGTCCCCCCACCTAACTTTTTTGTTTTTTAAGATAAAAGGGTGATTCAAAAAACAAAATCAATGGTTCGGCGAATACTTTTTTATGCCATGACCGTTTAGTGTAAAGGGTGTTCCAAAAAAGTAGGACCAATGGCAATTTCATTTTTTTAAATGGAACACCCTGTATGTTATTAGATTTTTGAAATCAGCTCATCAAGGCAATCAAAATGATATTAAACTTTGTGGCATTATCTTTTTCCGTTTTTCAAAAATTCCGTATTTAAATTTTTTACTAAATTTATTTAACACGAATTTGTGGATCTCGTGATAAAGATAGACGATCAATGTAATAACAAAAAATATTTGTTTTAAACAAGAGAGTAATATAGTGAAACTCCAAAATTTTTAGGAGCTTTTACGATTTTCCTGAAATTCTTTATTTCGAGAATACATATAATCAGTAAAATTTGAAAAGGCTCCTAAACATTTTGGAGTTTCACTATATTACTCTCTTGTTTAAAACAAATATTTTTCGTTATTACATTGATCGTCTATCTTTATCACAAGATCCACAAATTCGAGTTAAATAAATCTAGTAAAAAATTTGAATACGGAATTTTTCAAAAACGGAAAAAGATAATGCCACAAAGTTTATATCGTTTTGCTTGCCTTGATGAGCAGATTTCAAAAACCAATAATATACAGGGTGTTCCATTTAAAAAAATTAAGTTGCCATTGGTCCTACTTTTTTGGAACACCCTGTACACTAAAGGGTCATGGCATAAAAAAGTATTCGCCGAACCATTGATTTTGTTTTTTGAATCACCCTTTTATCTTAAAAAACAAAAAAAGTTAGGTGGGGGGTCAATTCTCAGGGAATAACCCTGTACATGTACAATGTGTACAAAATTTGTTACAATACCTTTTCTGGTTTAGTAATAATTCATTATGAAATAAAACAATATTTATTTAGAAAAATTTTAACGCCCTGTAACGTGAAAAAAAAGCCCTTCAGGAAAAATCATAGGTACAAATAATCCCATTTATTTTCAAAAATAATTTCACATATTATTGTCGTCTCGGACAGTAGATGGGTCACCCTGAAGGTATATTATTTTATGGGAAATCCTTTCTATCCTGTAATTTTGTTTGATGTGGAGGCATCGCGATAATTAAAATAGCTAACTTGTTTCATTAAAAAATATGTACCTACTTTCATTAAAAATTTATATTTTATTGCACAAAATTTTACACGTGTCCCATAGTTCATCGAATCCAACCCAATTACAATTTTTAATTATTAATCCATATTGCATTAAGCGCTGGAAAATTGGGGTGTGTTCCCTTGTGATTCTTTTTGTACGAAAATGCCATTAATTTTATTTTATTACTTTAGTTATCTTCCGTAATACCCATTTTTAACGTTTTTCATAATAGATAGACAAAACATGAAAAACGTTTCAGTTCCACCGTTAATAATACTATAATATAATATGTAGCAAACACAATGGAATATAATCTAATACTTTAAAACCTTTGTGTCCTGTAAATTGTAATTTATTTGTTTGTGTTATGTTTATAATACCCAAAAAGCATTTGGCACGTTTTCGACCATAAATTATTTTTAGGACAAAACGTTATTTTAGAGGATACCTGCCAAATTGCTCGAGCACTTGAAGGCGTTTGGCTTCGCCTCGTGCCACAGTGCCGCAACATGTCGTGCACTTACGTGCAATAATGCCTCATTGTTTAACTTCTGCACAATAAAGGTACCTACTATAAACATATATACAACAGAATACATATTTATTGTTTTTCCATTTCGACTAATTTTTCCTAATGATATTTTGACGTATCTCGCACACAAAGGCACTTTATTTTTAACCTGACTTTTTAATTTCCAAGGAAGGTACCCGTTTTTGTCCGATTTATTAGGTAATAAAGAAATTAATTTCTACCCATGCAAAGCAGGACTGAAATCCACAAGGTTGATATACAGTGTGACCCATTTGTTTTGGGGTCAGTCTGTAAAAAGTGTATCAATCGTGCGATTTGGCTGATTTTTTTTTTAAATTGTAGAGCTCGATGAACTGCACATTTTGAACAAAAATTGCCTGGTTCGCATAAAATCCAAAGCCTACTATGACCGTTTTTATGAGCAAAATTTTAAGAAACCATATTAGCGTTTTTTTTTTAAAAAATCTGTGTGCGCCAATGGATTGAGCACCCCTCGAAATGGGTATGTACAAAATTTCATCAAAATATTTCAAGTAATAACGATTTTGTAGAAAAATTAAAAATGCAGCCAAGGTACGTCTTTATTTTCAAAAATTCAAAGTTGGCCATGGAAAATAATTGAATTGTAATAATACAACCTTATGCTTATAAACACAAAACATAAAAACAATTAAAATTATAAAATTTTTGTAACTTCTACCAAGCCTCCATTTTCTACAATGCATTTGTCGTTCCTCTTGCGTACATTCAAAATTACATTTCGTATTTGCTGTGGAGTAATTTCCTCACAACTACAGTTTATCCTAGCTTGCAGTTCTTGTAAATTATGGGGTCTTGACTTATAAACATTTTGCTTAAGTGTACCCCAAAGAAAAAAATCTAAAGGAGTTAAGTCCGGAGATCTCGGTGGCCACTCACAGAAAGGACTATTTCGCCCTATCCAATAGTTTTCAAAATTATTATCTAGCCAGTTTCTGATTAAACGAGCATTATGAATAGGACTGCCATCTAACTGTAACTTTAAATTTAAACGGTATCTTAATGGTAACTCATCTAAAGCATTTCTAAATTCAATTTCTAGAAAATTCAAGAAGCCAGCCGCATTCAAATTCCCTTCAAAGAAAAATGGGCCAACTATTCTGTCGCGTAGTATTCCACACCAAACGTTAATTTTTTGTGAATATTGTCTCCTTGCATTTATTATAAACTCTGGATTTTCAGCTGACCAGTGACGGCAGTTTTGACTTGATACTACACCATTTGTAGTAAACGTGGCTTCGTCGGTGAATAAAATTTCATTTAGAAAGTTGCCATTATGGAGATATTCACCTTGCAGCCAATAGCAAAATTCTAATCTTCTCTCCTCATCTCCTGGTTCCAGGGTGTGCAAAAATTTTGGCTTAAACGGTTTTATTTTGTTTTGTCTCAAACATCTCCTTATACTCTCTCTGGGTATATGAACGTCTAAACTAGCCGTTCGAACACTATTTCGAGGATTGTCACTAAAGTATTGCAGAATTTGATTGTTATTTTCAACAAGTCCACGGCGTCCATTTTGCCTAGTTTTTAATAAATTTTTAGAAATCGATCCAGTTTCATCAAAAATATTGTTTATACGTTGTACAGTACTTCGACTCTGTCGTTGTACAGTACTGATCTACCTGGGTGTCTATTGTTAAATTCGGCCGCAGCTTCTGCTGCCGAGCGCTCGTTGTCGCCCACGAGTCGAACAATTTCTATTTTGTCTCTTATGCTTAAATATTCCATAATTATGATAATTAATTGTATTGAGCACAAACAATTTCTGAACTCAATTTAGACAGTTTGACACTTAATAAAAGTAAACAATTCAATTATTTTCCATGGCCAACTTTGTATTTTTGAAAATAAAGACGTACCTTGGCTGCATTTTTAATTTTTCTACAAAATCGTTATTGCTTGAAATATTTTGATGAAATTTTGTACATACCCATTTCGAGGGGTGCTCAATCCATTGGCGCACACAGATTTTTTCAAAAAAAAACGCTAATATGGTTTCTTAAAATTTTGCTCATAAAAACGGTCATAGTAGGCTTTGGATTTTATGCGAACCAGGCAATTTTTGTTCAAAATGTGCAGTTCATCGAGCTCTACAATTTAAAAAAAAAATCAGCCAAATCGCACGATTGATACACTTTTTACAGACTGACCCCAAAACAAATGGGTCACACTGTACTTTCAATTCGATTTTTTTTGTCACTTGCAAGCGTAAGTACTTTTTACATATCCGGGGACATAACAAAATTCATTTCTTTATTCCAAAAATATCTTCCGTAAGACCAATCCTGGGACACATCTCCATTTTATAAAAAGTACCCACTTACGCGTACGTACTTACTGTTTGTCAATTTGTTCCTGCCCAATCCCAAGGAAACCAATTTCTTGGGTGCACCTTTAACCAAGGTTTCCACGGAGGCAATACTGTTGTTGAAAAGCTCCAAAAACATTAAATTTCTAGGCAACAAGTAACCTGGCATTTCATTTATAAAATTTCCGACGAGCTCCAATATACGAAGATTTTCGAAATTTCTTAGGCCGGTATCAATGGTTCTGATCTAATAAAAAAGTGATGCTCTGTGAATAGGTAAGGCCGGGTTACAATTTTACCTATTTTTACATAATATATTGAAAGTGTACTTACATAGGAATTATTTACTTTCAGTATTTCTAATTTCTCGTATAAAAAGTCTATATCTAAATTTGTGCAAGTAGCTACACCTTCCTTTAAGACACTAGCGTACTCTTGCACAATGGCATTATCTTCATAAAAAAATTCTAGTTCCTTTGGTGTAAAGTTTTTTATATTCCAATTTGTTATGTCAAGTTTATTCTTGTTTAAGAAATTTTGCTGAGTTTCCTGTTTATTAAATTTCTTTAGATATCCTCCAAATACCGATCTCTTGAGTCTGCTTAAGACAGCAAATGAAAATGTAATGTTAGATCTTTTGTATGTAGTCCCTTCTCTCTGCGTCTTTCGAAAAACTTTCTCTTTCAGGGTCCATTTGACTCTACTGTAATTTTTAGATATCTCATTTTTCTCTTCGAAACTGTTCATTGCAAAATATTTGGCAATAGAAATATTAGACATATCTAGACATAACTAGTTTCACCGTCATGTCAGAGAAAAGTTCCTTGACAGGAGAGTTTTTCGTATTACTACTGCTTTATACATTATAATGCCAAAAGTAGTCACTTTTTAATGCTATTTGTTTATTTTTAATAAGGCAACAAGGCGTAAATAAAACATATAATGTTTTTAAAATGTTAAAAGTATAGTATAGTTCTACTAGGTATGTATCACAAAATGGTAGCTGGTATACAAAGGTGTTTCAAAAAACAGTGTACAGGTTTCAATGGCTGAAAGAACATGGACAAATAAGACGAGAAAGATTCATAAAAAGGTAAGGTCAAAAAGGCATACCTAAAAAGGTACAAGGTACCAAAATTTAAATTTTATTGCATATTTTTGTAATTAATTTTGAATGAAACGAGAGATTTGCACGAAACCTGGCAACTGGGGTTACTTTGAGGCGAGGAATTCAAATATTGGCATAGCTTTGAAGTGATTTTATAGAGGGCGCTACCAACGGCATTTAACGTGACTTAAAACGTCATAACGTTTTTGGGTCCAAGTGTTATTCTCTTTTCTGAGAAATGTAAATGTGTTTTCCTATAAAGTTTTTATGCGAAAAAGGCGAGCCTTATAAAAACAACCTCAGTTACCAGATTTCCTGCTAATCTCTTGATTCGTTCAAAAGTTATTTGGAAAAATATAAAATAAAATAAATAAATTAACACAAAATAGTAATCCAACCTCAGTCACTTGGGGATGGCTCTAGTTATTAAATGCGGCTCTGGAGCACATGTAGGCTCTTCCTATTCTAAGCTCTGTGGTTTTTGTGTTTTAACACGTTGATTATGTTTTGTGATTGTAACCACACAATTTTAGCATCTCGGTGGCCTTGTAAAATGTTTGTAAAATAATAGGGCCGTCCAACGAAATGTTATGATCAGCTAATAATGGCCGACGTAGTAGTTGTTTATGTTTTGTTTGTAATGCTAAACGTTTAAGTTTCATTAAATTACTGCTTAATTTGCCGAATGTTTGTTTTGCTGTTGAGGGAGTAGAAGTCGAGATAAATTTAGTTTTCATCGAATTCCAAGTGTTTCGAGCTTTAAACATAAAAACGCCTACGCGGATTTTCCTCTATCAGAAAACCTAAGTGGCTACCTATCTAGCTGCTATAAAAAGGGAAGATTAATATAGCAAAAAGCAAATTAAGGTTTGCTCACATATTTATGTTTAAAACATTTTATTACATGTAAATCAATTTATACACAATATATGAAAACATTCAGTTTTCTCATACAGTTTCATTCTCTGAGAACAATTTGTTTTTTTTACGGTTGATTTTATCCTAATGGAACAAGAGAACACTTTTGTTGCAAAATGAAAAGATGCACTGAAATGATGAACCTGCAAGACCAAAAAGATAACCTCAAAAAAGTTATGGGTATAAAACCCATTGAGCTACCCCGCCCCTCCGCCTCTGGGAGATGGGAATACATGGTTTTTACACGAAATGGGGAACTTGCACAAAAAATTAAATTTGAAAAATATTACTTTTAAACGTAATTTATTGCCATTAAATGAACCACAGTTCACAAAAACAAACTCATTTCTCATTTTTATGTAATAAATATAAGCAATTAAAAACTGCATAATTCAAATCATTCTTGTAACGCGCCCTCCTTGGTTGTGACGTCAAGAAGCTCGAGGCGTCACCACCATGTACGAACTAATATGGGCGGCACATGTAAACAAACTACAGCACCACGTAAGCTTTGTTTAGAAAGACCAAACGAGAACGTCCTATCCTTGTCTGTCCGTCTTGATATTGTTGATAACGTTTGAAAAGTGTGTGCTGAATTAAATAGTTATTTACATTGCGAGATGCGTAAGCGTACTAATTTTTTGTCCTGAGCAGCAAGTGTCACGTTTCTGACAGCAAATGAAATCCCACGTACCGAGACCTACATCAGAGCCCTCTGTAAATGGGTCGCCGAACTGTTTATTTTAACATTCAATTTCCATTCTCATCTTCTCTAATTCTGTGTAGCTGTCATTCCTGTCACTGCCTTCTGATCGATCGAGCTATTTGACGTCACGACCATTCCCGCGCTTTTCGTATCGTTTCAAATGAATAGCTCGCGGTTATTGCAAATTAAATATTGCGATTTGAGGGCTAATATTTGGTATGTGCTCTTTCTATAGATAGGCAAATATATTAAAGAACTAAAAAAAAATTGTTCAAGTTCCCCATTGTTGCACGTCAGTGACTAATGAACTGCACCAAGTTTCATTTAAATTGCATAACTTCTGTAGAAGTTTTTGCGAAAAATATGTTTTTAAAACTATACCTTTATCACCCTGTAACTTTTTTATTGTGCATTTTCGGACCCATGTTTATAGGAAACTTTTTGTTCAAAATTACATTTTCTACCTGTCATATTACGTTGGCACCATAATTTAGAAATACCCTGTATATAAAATTTCACCCCCAAAATTTATTATTCAAGCAATTGCCATTAACAAAGCAACATCCCCTACCCCGTTAATCAAAGCTGTTAATATCTTGGTGATAAATTACTAAACAATAATAAACTAAACCGAAACCGTCTCATCTTAGCAAAATCGAAATTAAATTAGGAGAAATGAAATAGTTATTAATAATACGGAAACTACAGATAAAACTACTAATAAAACAAAATCGATTATTTTTCTTTCTTCTCTTGTAAAACCTTGCCTATAAAATGAAACTATAGAAGAAATTAAACATACACACCTTATAATATGTAAAAATGTTATTTAAACCAAAAATATTCTATTCAATTCTTATAGAATTAATAAATAATAATCTACGTTATTTGGCTTCTTTTGGTGGTTTGCTCGGGCACCAGAAGTTTTCTCGGTCCAGAAATGGTTGAGCCATAGAGGTGTACAGGGGGATGAAATCAAACACTGATTACCAAATTAATAAATTAAAATGTAATTGTTTACAAACTAAATTATTTCCTGGTCTCGATTCGGCCCAGCTGCTTCTGAAAGAGTACAGATAGATGAGATTAGTAATTCGAAAACACTTAGTATACTAATCTAGCAAAAATCGCCGTGTGCAATCGGTAGGATATAAGCGTGACACGTAAACGGCACCGGTGGTAGCTACGCGGTCGGCGAGAAGAAATCATAAATTAAGCGGGGCAGAATCGGTCAATATCACCGGGATATAATGGGTCCGGAATGCTCTCCCGGCACTACCTACTGTAGTCCACGGTTCGGTTTTTGGGTTTGGAATAGTCCCAGCATAGGCTCCTGGCACTATCATCGTTATGGAAACAATGATTTGTTCGAATTATTGCTCGAGTCTACGGTTCGGTTTTCGGTTCAGAATAGCCCCAGCATGCGCTCCTGGCACTATTCAGTTAACGTTAACAGAGAACGGAATCAGCAGAAGCAAAGCAAAATAAAAATATCGGTCTAGTCTGCTTACTCAATAGGCGGAAGGCTCTAGCTAGACGGATCGGACTGCCTATCTCTTATTGTCGGCGAACTAGGGCCCGCCGGTTAGATATAGCCATCTATCGGAGGTCGGACGGATTAGGCGGACCAGTTTCAAATAGAATCAGACGGTGAGAGGTAACGTTTGCCGACATGGACTTTGCGGTGAGCAGACAAATTCGGAGAAAATTCGGTAACTTCGTTACAACTCTATTATAACTAGGTATATAGTTATCATAAATAAAATTTAACCTACAGAAAAAATGAAGTAAAATTCTTATCAAAATCCCAAATTTTTAAAATTTTTATTTTTAATTAATGTTTCCTTGACTTTAAATATTTCAGTATCCATTAATTATGTATATAATACAGGGTGTCCCAGGTTTTTTTATCAGGACTTCAACATTTTGTAGAAAAACTCATTATAAGGTTGCTCATATAAACGCATTTGGAAGCGGTAGGTGAAAATGTTATGTTGCGAATGTTGGAGTTAACAGGTATTTTGGGTCACGTTTTGTCAATTTCAAGGCAAATGGTTGATGTTATCTTATGAAACGTGCCTTTTTGTTGCAGAATAAAAAGATGAACTAAAATGATGGATCTGCAAGACCAAAAATATAAGCTCAAAAAAGTTACGAATAAAAGCACCGTCCAAAAATAGCATAAGTGGCGCCCTCTGCGAGATACGTAGAAATTTTCAGCTTATTCTCCATCCGCCAAATTTCACTTTAACAACTTGATTATTTTTGGAGATATTGCCATAATTTAATTTCTAAAAGAGAAACGAACAACTTTAAGACCTATGTTTATATGAGAAACCACCTTATAATGATTTTTTTCTACAAAATGTCAAAGTCCTGATCAACGAAGATGGGACACCCTGTATAGGGGAATGCGGGGCAATATGGGGTACCGGGGTATAACGGGGTACGAGTATTTTTACTAGATACAGCCTAACTGAAGCAGCCAAATTTCAAATCTACATGTCCCCCTTCCACCTCTTTTCGATGCACGACCACGCCCCAGGTCAAGTCAATTCAGTGAGTACATAGCTATTGTTGGGAGTACAACAGCTCCCGTCTTTTAAAACTTGTGTTTACGTTTTTCCAAGATAAATACAGTTTTTATACGATTTTCGATGTGAGTTTTATTGCTTAATTAAACTTATTATTAAGTATGATTAATCTAAATCATTTTATCGAAAAATAATTGTCGTTGTAAATTTTATTTATATTTTATTGTAAAACGTGCGTCGGGGCAAAATGGGGTACCCCGGGTACCGTACCCGGATGTCCTATTGAAATACCTACAAGGCAATTTAGTTTTATTCTTGGAGACTTCAACAGTTGATAGAAAATCATAAAATATTACTATTTTGTGAATATCTTTTTATACACAGCCGCCTCGTTTTCGAAATACAGGATGTTTAAATTGTCAAAAATTTTAACGTTTTATTTTTTATTTTTCCAGTGTCACAAAATACGGTAATACCAAGTTCCCAATGTATAGCCAGTGGAGGAGATATGGGTATACATTAGTATACAATACCCTTGAATATTATTCATTATTCTAAGCAAAAACTGACTCTTGACTTTTTTTGTATCTGCCGAAGTTCTACGGGAAAATTAATTTATCTTTTATTGCTTTTATGGAATGCAAAAAATAATTTATTTAATTTGAAAAAATGTCATTTTAGATTTCTCTTTGGCCAGTACTGAACAAAAATCTAAATTTAGGTACCGTGAAACTATGGCAGATACAAAAAATGCCAAGAGACGATTTTTGCTTAGAAGAAAAAAAAGCTCTACAGGGCCGTGTCAGTATTTTTCTTGATAAAACAAATGTAGTGTATCTCCACCATTGGCTATATTTTTTTAACTTGGTATTATCACATTTTGTGACACTTGATACTTGATCAATGCATGTACCAAATTTCGTTTAAATACCTTTAAATAAAAATAAAATGTTAAAATTTTTGAGAATTCAAAAAAAATTCAAAAACAAAGCGGCTGTAGATAAAAAGTTGTGACACAAAATAATAATATTTTTGATTTTACATCACCCCCGTTGAAGTGTCCCAGAATAAAACTGAATCAACCTGAATATTGTTTAATTTGTTTAGATGGCGAAACGATATAAACCAAAAATAACATTTTCATGTTTTTACGTTTTTATTATTTAATTTAAAGATTACCATTTTGGAGAAACGTCTCTTTAATTCTCCAAAAACTCACTATTTTAAAGCATTATTGTATTACCCCCATTTTACCCCTCTTGGTACCCCATTATACCCCACATACGGGGCAAAACGGGGCAAAGCGCAATTTTCATAAAAGTCAAAAAAAGTTAAGACTAAGTTACTGATTCCGTTATACAAAATGTTGCTAATGTTACTAAACATATCTAACTACCTGTAAATATAAATATATAATTATTTCATTTATATATCCCAGAAATATGGGGCTATGAAATTAAGTACCCCATATTGCCCCGCATTCCCCTAATGTTTGCGAAGCATGCATCAAGAAGTTAAAACAAATGAATAAACCACGGGTTCGCCCGTTATTCAAATTTTGTCATTTTGTAACGTTTTCTATTTTTGATTATAATATGGAAAATCTAATCTTTTAAACTTGGTATTTAGGTTTTTTTGTTCCTAATGGAATGATAAATTGATTCCACTAGGTGACTTTCAATGAGAGGTCAACTTGTTTTTTTTTGTGCATCAAAATAGGAGTGCAACGCTCGCCTAATGATGTCTTAAATTTTTAGTGATCCAGCTGTCCATTAACAGTAATGTAAGTTTTTAAGGCTTTTTGCTGCTTCATATAACAGTTTATTGTTAACACTAAATAGGTAATACTCAGTGTTAGCTAGTTACAGTGTTAAACACTGTTCATATTTGTGAATGTGGATAAAATTTGCAGCATTTAACTAAACATCGAGTCCAAAAATCTTCTAAAATACATCAAAACTTTACAAAACTGCTTTACCAACCAAGCTTTATTTTCCCACGGACGCCATTTTAGAATCGATCGGCTGTTTCGTTTCGTTGGACAGCCCTAGTTATCGAAAATAATGAGGAAAATAAAATACAATCACCCGACAAGGAGCCTAATACCTTGGTCTACCAGGTGTACAAAAGTGGAGATAAACCTTCCCCTAAGGTAGGTTTCAATTCTCGCTTTTCAGCTACTCTACGGATGTGCCAATTAAACATTTTAAAACATAGCAAAATTGAAGGTAAACATCCAAACAATGAAAAAGTAATGCATAAAAAAATATTTTTTAGGTTACATGCACAGTTATAAAAATAAAATAGTGCATATGAAATGGTTTGATTTTGATGTAGTTAATTTACATTTACATTGATTACATTTTTACAATTTTACGTTTACATTTTACATTTACATTTAATTTACATTTAACTTGTTACATTTGTTACATGCTTTGTAAACACGAATATACCTTACTATTTACTAAATTATCCCACTTTCGACATAGTGATTCGTCTACACCTAAGCTAGAAACGCTTGTGTGTGATGGACGAATCACATCGAAAGACTTATAATAGAGACATTATCATTATATGGACCAATTTTATGCGTGTAATTCACTTTTGCATCAAATCTGTCTAAACAAGATAAGACAAGTTAGATCGGACTCAAGACTCATGAAGGGTCACATTATTACAGCAATACATTTAACAAAATTCTGAATTCCTCTTTATGTTGCTTTATACAGATGGTAATTTTTTTTATTAAAGAGACTTATAATATTTATTAATTTAAAGTCTGGAGGCAACTCATTATAGAACCTAGAAGCAAAGTATAATATAAATCTTTGCGTGCTTGTCTTTGTCATAATCGGAATGTCTACGTGCAGGTTCGTTGTGCTTCTAGTACAAGCATTGTGAGAACGTATTCTCCAAGTCCTTACATGTGTACGTAAACATTATTACTGTTTTTATTAACAAAAAATTCAGATCCATAACTTTACATTCATCAAAAAGCTTATCAGTGTACCTTTTCTCCCTTTTATAGATAACTTTTAATAGAAAACGTTGACTCAAATTAAGTTCTTCTAGTGCAGAAGTATAAGCAGCACCCCATATTATCACCACATATCGCAGAATGGATTCGGCTAAAACAATGTACAGGCGCGGCCCTTGAAATCGTTCCAATACGTGCGGTCGCAAAGGAGTTCAACTGACAACGTTGCAATTACCCCTCCCCTCTCTCGAGGTTTGTAAGCCAGCCATAACCGCAAAGGCGTGAGTGACGGCAAATCTAACATCTTATTACGCGGCATTGCCTTACGCGACATTGCCAGTTACAATGCGAAAAACAGTAAATTCGGCGCTGTTAGGTTGGCCTTAGATTTACTGAATAATAGTGGAAAAGCTTACACCCCTGCCCACGGATATTGGCGGCTTTTTTCGCAAAATTGTTTTGACAACCTAGAATAGAGCCGTTCTAAAAATCGGAGGTGACAAATCTTTTAATTGATTGTCGTTCTTTCCTCCGGAACCAAACAGAACCTCGAAAATCCGATAGGTATCTAAGAGAATTTCCCGATTCACTATTAACCACTTTCTCTCTCTCTCTCTTGGAAATTGCGTGTTTTTTCTTATTTCTCGATTTTTCGGTGACCCGGGGAGCATCAAAACCTGACTCGAAGACTCCGGAGAAGCTTTAAAAATTAAATTAAATCAAAGTTTTGGTTCGCGGTTAAGATAAAGAAGTGTAATAAACCAATTTAAAAAAAACACTGTGAGATTCTTCTATAATAACACAATCATACTTATATACATTTAATTTTTAATTGGGTTTTTCGCCACCAAACTGATTGAAAGACAAGTTTTTCAAGTTGCCTCGAAAATTCATAAATTCTTAACACTAAATGAACGAAACTTTAAACGTGTAACTCAAAAAATTACTTCAACAAATTTGTTTTCTGAGCTTTCGGAGGATAAATCTTCCTCCTTTCTCAAAGATCATGTCACGTCAAAGTGAAGTGACAGATTAATCTCATTTAATCTGTCACTTCACTTCACTCTGAAGTTACCTACGATTTTCCAGCGAAGAATTATTAAAGTCGAGGCAAATTTGCTGACTTGGTCAATCCGCAACAAAGCTAATTCAACCGTTGAATTGTCAAAAGTGTCAATGCGAAGGTGGAACGACATGTCAAATATCTGACCCCCCAAAAAGAGCCCCTCTAGGAGAGCGCGGCTCGATGGAAACAGACTCTGGCTTACCGTTGCCACATCTAGCACCCGCAGCGGCCACAGCTGGGCCGGTCCACTCGAAAATCAGCATTTGGCTATTTGCACATTTGGATTTTCGATGCGAGCTCGACTCTAGTGTCGTGGAGATGGCAACAGCGCTTCTTCCTATTTCGGTTTGGCCTACGATACTGCAAGCACAGTACCAGTTTAAGAACTCTTATAATGGTTGACCTTCTCGTAGCAGATTATTCTATGGTTTTACCAACTTCATTGCTTTGGAAATAAACGATTTTTTTTTTTTAATTTATCACCCGGTATCGCCGAAATAAATCTCATTGAGAGCCTTGTTTACATGAACGGTTTAGCCTATACAGTTTTTTTTATATAAATGATTGCTGATCCGAGGCACACGGGAGCTGCAGCCATCCCCTCCACTGCAACGTCACACTATCAGGCTCATGCAAAACTCCTCGTTCACTCACGCTCTTAGTTCTCAGTCGAGGCGCACCGAGGCACGCGGCTTTACGCCACGGTGTTCGTGCATTCCGTATAAACAGGTTTTCTTTGCAAGTCCCGGATATAATATTACTAATAAGTAGGGATAAAGCAGGGGAAGAGGCCCGCCGGGCGCGCGGCGTGGGACTAGGAGGGGAGGCTTTCCTCTAGCCAACACGACGTACGGAGTCAGCGCACAGCGCGGCGGGCGCGGCCAGTACAGGGGGCAAGGGCAGGGAGGGAGGGAGTAAGCACCTAGTACGGAGAGGTCATTACTCTGAAACTAATTCTTTTGGATATTTGGGTTTGGCATAAAATAAAACACAATTCTGAGAAAACAAAAGAAATAAAAACTCTTAAAATAAAAAGAAAAAAGGAAATTTAAAAAAGATTCAAAAATATTATCCCATGAGAGGCTCAAATCAAAGATGCCCCCTCCTTGGCCCTCACAATATCCCAACCTGTCGTAGAATTCTCTAGGCCTTTCATGTTGATGTCCGTAGAGAGTGCTTTTTAAGTACCCCCAAAGGTAAAAATCGTTGGGCGGGTCAGGAGATCGGGCTGGCCAATTAATTGCGCCTCTAGTAGAAATAAGTCGTTCAAGAAATGTGGTGTTTAAATAATTCGATCCGGGCATTATGTGCCGGACAACCATCCTGCTGGAACCATTTGTCAGACACAAAACTAAAGCTATAAATCTACCACTGAAACTGGAACGTTTGGATAGAAATAAAGGTGTGGTCGACATTACGAGCAGTAATAGCGGAAACAATCTGATTTTGCAAAAGTTGGAGGTATTTTTTGGCCGTCAGGCTACCTTCAATGAAGACGGGGCCTAGAATATGGTTTCCAAAAATACCAGTCCAGACATTTACTTTTCTTGGGTACTGCATTCGTCGTGGGATACTTAAGTCTTTATTTTCCATAGACGAATAACGAACAACCTGGTGATTGTGCATGAAGTGCAAATGTTGCCTCGTCCGTAAATACAATGTTTTCCAGAAAACTATCGTTTTCATCGCATTTGGTTCTCATGGCCTCACAAAATTCCAGTCGCCTAAAATGGTCATCTGGAAAAATGTCTTGGGTTTCGTGTACCCTGAAGCATTTGTACCGATTTCTTTTCAATATTGCCCTCACTGTACTCCTTGGAATGCCGACTTCATCGGAAATATGGCGGCTCGAACACGGTTTACTTTTTTCCACTACGGCACAAACATTGACCTCTCTCTTGTTCTCTTGTCTCTTGCTGCATAAATAGCAGGGCGATTTCGATTTTCAACGTCGGATCTACATTTTCTGCAGCCAGATACACACCCGATTTCTTCAAAACGGTGAACAATATGCGTGCTACAGTCCGGCACTGGTCTATCCGGGAAGGTAAACACGAAGCGCCCAACAACTTCATTGGCGCTTTGGGATATGTAATACCATTTTATAATGACTATTTTTTCTTTCGTCGTGTATATTGTCACAAAAGTGACACTGAGAACTATCTATGTTCAAATAGTCAAACTAATTATTTTTACACCTGGAGGCGGGTGACCCTAATTACTAAAATGTTTAGAAAACATCCTCATCAATGTATACAAGGGGAAGTCGATAATGTAAATACGAGGAACAATTTATAAGTAGTAACAATAACAAAGTCCACCGCCGATTCGGCAGAATCGACGGGTATAAATTCGGCGCCAGCCAAGAGCTGGACATCAGTGGCATCGGCTTCTTAGTCACCACTAGATCCTCGACTACTCCCCTGTGGAGACCAAGGCATCGGCGTGGTCGCCACCGGGATCGAAACAGGTGGAGTTCCCCCTAGTTAGCTGCAAGGGCATCGGCGTGTTCGCCACCCTTCGAGCGCTGGGGTAGTTGAGGGTCGAAAGGTGTTCTGAGAAGTCCGGTTCCCCGGATCCGCGGCCCGCTTGCCGTAGGTCCAAACGGTCGCGAAAAGTCTGCCTCCCTCGCCCGTCCGAGTCGCGCCCTGGTCGCCAGGATGCGTGTCCTAAAAGCCATACTGTGAGTCGTCTGAATAAAACCAAGTTTTTATAATTACCTCGTGTCATTAGTAACGTGTGTGTTCTCCTGAGATTACCTACGTCCAGCATCCACTGCTAGTCGTCCCCCTCAAAGATGCCTGGCAAGTCGCGAGGGACAACAGGGTTCTCTCGCGGCACACACAGGGCATTCCCATCCCGGTGTGACAATATTACCGGCATTTTCTCACAAAAATGTTTTATGATGTGCTCTCCAGGCCAGCTACACAAATAATGAAGGTAAAACAATTTCTGGCTTCCGTTGCACGCCGTGGCGTCATAGTGGGAATCACAGACCAACGTGGGGAGTGGGGATTTTGAAGCGTAGGAGCCAATCGAAATCGTCAAGCGGATGATCTCGCGCGCCCCGCGTTACCCCGGTGTCACGTCAACTGGACGCGGGAAATAGGACGCGCGACAACTGGACGCGGATAATTGGACGAACAGTGGTGATCTTCGACGGTTTCGCCTGTCCGTACGGCCTATCCAAGTACCTTCAAAGTAATTAATAACTGGCAACAATAGTTCCTCGTTCTCTAAGTAAAATTGGCTTTCGACGACGTCATAAAAAGCTCCGATGACATCATTTGGAGGAACGAAGGCCAGCGCTGCCAATAAACTTAATTGCAATGCAAATTCCGGTTCTTCACTATATCTTCTCTGGAGCCCAGATTGTTGTATCTGTCTCCATATAGACTGCGTAAAATGAAAGAAGCAACCACGAACGGCGGTCTGGGGGAATTCTTCAGAAAAGGCATTTATGGCCGCCCTTTCAAAATCAACCATAACTGAAGAGGGTCGGAGTCCTGGTTGTAGCGATTTCAATGCTTGAAGAAGACGGCTATAGGTGCTCTGAGTCTTGTTCGGCAGAAGGGCATACACAGTTGGTATAACATTGTTGTACTGAACCCCGTGAATGGTATAAAAATCATTTGAAAATTATTCTGGGCCAATTAAGATAATTTATTATTATATTAACATAATTGTTTTTCGTAAATCCAAGAACCTTGGGTCCGGATCTCGTCGCGTCCAATTGTTATACACGCCCAATTGTCGTACACGTCCAATTCTCGCGCGTCCAAATGTCGCACGCGTCCAATTGTCGCGCGTCCAATTATCCGCGTCCAGTTGTCGCGCGTCCTATTTCCCGCGTCCAGTTGTCGTATATCCCGTTACCCCTACCGTCTGTGTCCCTAGTTCCCCCTCCTACTTATTAGAACTAATACTAGAGTAGTACATTGAATCTGGGACTTGCAAAGCAAACCTAGCAATACGGTATACATAGCTACAAATCCTCATATTCAGTTATCCTTTCTTATTTATAGTGTTTAGCGCAATTCAGGTATTCAGGCCGTATATCATCATTTAATTGAAAACAAAAACACAGGGGCAGTAGGGACGTAATTACAGATGTGTTAAACCACTGGAAATTTGTCTCAAAATTCTGCAAAATATGTCGTTATTAACGGAAGGAAATAATTGTTCTTGCGATGTATCCTATCATCAGTCAATTATTGTAAAATGTTTGGCTACACTGGCAAACATATATCTCGATAATTATCCAAAAATTCAAAATGATAGAATAATGGCGCAAAAAGAAATTAGCGAGTAAGTGATATTTCTTATTTTCATTCATTATATTGTATTTATTTCTACGTACTTCATCGCTAAAGCAATTTGCGTGTAAGTGTTTTTTTTTATTTCCATTGAGCTTATTATTTTTGTTTATACGTATTATCACTTCACTGCCGCTTCATTATCATCAATAAAAAAGTAAATGTTCATAATGCTGCTCTTTCTCACTAGAAGAAAACCCAATTCTATCTTTGTAATCTGCTGTAATCTGCTCTATAAAATGGCAATGGAGTGATAGAGAAGCGGTAATGAGTGCTGCATAAAGCCATCTTTAATAATTATAGTCGAATTTCATTGAGTTTATTATGTTTATTACTACGATCTTAATTGTTTAGAATGATTTATTTTCTGTTGTGCATAATATTTTTCGGTTTCTTATGGCATATGTTAATAAATAATTTGGGAAATAAAAACAATGGCTCTAAAACTCCCCAAAATACCCCAATCCATAGAATATCTTAGTTAGAATCAGCCCGAGTGTGTGACGTCATCGATAGGGTCTGCAGGCCGTCTATCCCGTATGACTGGGATGATCCCTACATTGGGATGTTCTTTAACAGGGCGTTGAAATCTACAAAAAAAACAGTTTTTCTATAATATCTC
The DNA here is from genome assembly GCA_963920635.1 of Pseudeuparius sepicola. Taxonomy (NCBI): domain Eukaryota; kingdom Metazoa; phylum Arthropoda; class Insecta; order Coleoptera; family Anthribidae; genus Pseudeuparius; species Pseudeuparius sepicola. The sequence continues at coordinate 91,916,429 of OY987299.1, forward strand.
TAAAACCGCTTTGTATTTTTGCTTATACTTATTACTGAAACTAATGATTAATAGATACTATAAAAAATCTTCTAGGCCCTTTTGTTATCGGAAATCGGAAACCGTCTGCCAGATGAAAACAAGTCAAAGGACCATTTTTGTGAGAAGATAGAGGGTAATTATTAAAATAATATTTATTAAAAAAAAAACAGAGGCGTATCATTCTTGTTTTATTAAAAATATTGCAGGGCATGTTAACAGGGACGTCACTGATTAACATTAAAAAAACTTTATCTTGGAAGACAATTTTTCATGCGTACTTTGCTTGTACCAAAATTTGAACCCAAATACAAAGCAATTTTAGGGATAACTATTGGGGGAAAACTATTTGTTTTTTGAATTTCAACACCCTGAGTAGGTATCGCCTTACTTGAGACAGACAGGCCGCAGACGCCCGCAAAGCCGCGTGACCTTCGCCGGCAGTGGGCTGGCCACCTGACCTGTCGCGACACGCTTGACCCCGACTAACCCCCCGCCCGACTAACCGCTGTCCTAACCTCTGGGCCAGTCGTTGACCCGTCATGGGGCCAAAAAAAGTCGCACTAGGAATCGAACCTAAGACCAATCCGACGCTCTGGCCAACCATCGACGCAAAATATTAAGCTAGAATCTAGAAGTATGCCAGCGAGTTATGCCGACAGGCTGCGACCAGTCGCCCGTAGCCTCTGGGCAAATCGTTGCTGACGTCATGGCAAACATTCCAGGAAATCTTTCGTTATAACGGATTCCTTTTTGCAGCCGATAGCGATGACACCGATTGACCCGTTCTGCTGGCAAAAAGTAAACAAACGTACCTATCACGATTCTAATCGGGCATTTCCAACGGAGATGCCTTCCCAGAAAAGCACCATGTGGGAGAGCCTAAATATCTCCGGTCCCGAAGTCACCTGGCCGCCGCAATTTCCAGTAAATCTTTCGTTATAATTAAAAATTCAACGGATTTGCAACCGATACATAACGATGACACCGCTAAATTGACCAGTTTTGCTGGCAAAAAAAATATAGGTATCCTGGCAAACATCGCGCCAGGATTCGAACCTAAAACCATCGCCGACCATCGACGCGTCTCCACTAAATATCTCCGTCGCACCCGAGGTCACCAGGGCCGCGGCAATTCCCAGGAAATCTTTCGTTATAGTTAAAAAAATTCAATCGGATTTGCAACCGATAGCGGTGACACGTGACCCGATTGACCCGTTTTGACCTATCGCGATTCTAAGAAATCGGGCAGCCCGAGGGGTTCACCTCGACAAAAATCGTAGCAGGATTCGAACATCTTACCTAATTAAGTCCAAATAAAAACTAGGTGCCAAATCTTCTATTGTTTACAAAATAACGCCCATGCTACTACAGACGTTAATAGATTACTAATAAAAAATATAGCAGACAACATAGCGATGACACCGATTGACCCGTTTTGCTGGTAAAAAGTAAACAAAGGCACCTATTGCGATTCTAATCAGGCATTTCCAACGGGGATGCCTTCAACGCGCCCACGTAGGAGAGCCACCGGTGTTTCGTCACATGCAAATCGCCGCTCGAGATGCTTCAAACTAAGCATGGAATGTTCAGCTTAAATAAATACGTGCCAGTTGTGTAGACAAATTATTAGACCGTCAGACAGTGACAGATTTTCCTTACTCATTTTCTCATTTATGTCTTGGAGAGGATTGCATCGATGCTGAGTCGGAAAATAGTAATTTTAAGTTGGGCCCCGGGGAAAACTTATGAAAAATTCGATTTTTCAAAACAAAAAAGGTACTAATTCTCACTTATGCCATGTTCACCGTATGATTTTTATACTATTCCGACTTCGAAAACCCAAAGGCATAAGTGTAGCGTGTGGAAAAAGGTGGAATTAAGGGTTTAAATCCTTAAACGGTCTATATATGGAATAAAATGAGGGCATACAACATGTTCTTCAATAATGAAAATTAAAACAATGTTCATTTTTGACTGTCCATTATCCTACCAAGAAAAAGCTTATAGCGTCTAAGCGACTATAAAAACGACTCTAAAAACGTCTAAACGACTCTAAAAAACGACTAGACGACTCGTAAAAACGACTAGACGATTCGAAAAACGACTAGACGATTCGGAAAAAACGACTAAACGACTCTGAAAACGACTAAACGATTCTGGAAAACGACTAGACGATTCTGAAAAACGACTAGACGACTTGAAAAAGCGACATACCATTGAATACCATCGAGTACCATGGAATACCATCGAATACCATGAAATACCATCAAAGACCATGGAATACTATCGAAAACCACGGAATACCATAAATGGTCTTGGATATCCCTGTGAAAAAATTTGCCTCGGGGAGAGCATAAAAGGAAATTATCCGTGATCGATGCTCTGTGATCGAAAGATCGTCTTTGATAATACAATCACTCTCAGTTAAAGACATGTTTTTGTCACTTGAGATTGAACCTAGGAGTTATGGTATCCAACACACCAATGACGGATTAGTCATGGGACAAATACCAGTAACTGTTGAAGATAACGTATTATGTATTGGAGATCAAAATTACCCTTACACCAGGTCTGTCTCAACTGCTTTTGAAGAACAAACCACAAGGTATTAATGAGAGTGACCTAAAAATATACAAACAATTGTTGATTACTAATTTTCGATAGGTTCAACAAATCAGGTTTTAAAAGTATTTGTGTTTAGGTGCCTATGGTTTCATCTAGTATATGTTCCATACAGGATTCGAACCTTAGCCCACATTCCAAAGCCAAACACTCTGCATGTAAGTAAAATTCTAGGAAATGCTTGGCAGTGGGGCAATAATCTCGACGCGCTGTTGTAGCAGGGCTCCACTGGCTCCCGCAGGCCTCGCCGGTCTCTGTAGACTCAGCAGGTCCCTTTAACGATGTGTACCGCAGACCCCGACTAAATTAAAAAATTACTATCAACAATAAAATACCCGGACAATAACCATCATTCCAACGCCAAACACCCGGCAGTAGTATTTCTGCGAATGCATCGCAGCCGGGCGCGGATGACTCACATCCGCTAGCCGGAACTTGTCAGGACAGGTTGACAACCTAAAAACAATTCTCTCTACTTAGATAAAAATAGAATGTCCAATAAGATTTTTTTTTTCACACACTTTTATATATAAGTATATATTAGAATATTATAAAATATTTAAGACCCATATAGTTCGAATTTGAATGAGGTATTATGTTACATGGGTAATATATCTCAACACTTCGTACACAAACAGAACTCGCTCGTTCTTTACAGTTTTATTACTGTGAATTCGGTACCTACTAAAGCGGCAGACTTGGGATGCCGCAGTAGCAAATACAATATGAAGCTCAGCTCTGATGTATACTAAAAATGTTATAATCAAACTTGAGACGCACACATATTTAAAAATATAAATACCGCCGGATGAATGCAAGGTCAATTTACGGAATATAGCAAAACAATTAGATTATGGACATGGATATTAATTTCTTTAGGTAAAGGTAATAAACATTTGATACTATCGACAGGAGTCTACGCAAAATAATTGTATCCGTATTCAGCAAATAAAAAAGTTATAGGTACCCGTCACCTGATGAAAAAGTATACAAAACTGATAAAATGTTCGTGGCATTTTTGTATATTAAAATATTTAATCGCGTATCCAAGTTGTTATTTTATTCATTGCCTATCCCACAAATTTGGATTTTTAGCTCTTGTAATCGCTCGATAACGATTGAAACTACACTCATAAAAAAATGTTTAAAAAATGCCCATCCCACGTGATCGCTCGACAAAAACAAAACGTGCAAAGTGGCTACTGCTCGAGGTTTGACCTTTGTCCTTAGGGACACGTGTGACCCAGTTGATGTAGAATCTAAAAAAACCCTGTAAATCATCCTTTCATAGCATAGAATCTAAAATCCCCCGGTACAGTACGGATGAAAATTTCAAACCAGACATAATCAACATGTACGTTCAAAGTAAAAAAAAAACTTGTCGGTCAACTGTTTAACCCCGACATTTTCTTGATTTCTAGGAATAAAAATAAATACTGCGATTGTAAGTCCAAAGCTATTTACGCTATGAGATTCGTTTAAAATGCGAATGATAATTTGCCGCATTAAAACCAGGCGTGAAAATTCAACATACGTCCCTAAGAAGTTCAACCAATTTTACCCTGGAAAACATTTTTAATGAATAAAATATCGAACATATTTTAAACACCCTTCTAAATATAGTATAAATCATGTTTTTTTTTTTGATAATGTGGAAAGCTAAACTGAAAATTGTTGCTAGAGGTTCTAAAAACCAGGGTGCCAAAAATCAACTATTATTAGAAAATACGCCGATGTCATAATATAGCCGTCGATGACACCGTTAGCGTGTCCTATCAAAAATGCGTTCTGCTTAATAAGGTGTAAAAAATCCATGACGGGGCTTAGATGAATAAATAAAGTTTGATGTATATGAAAGTATAGACTAAATTTTCGTATAGCCCGCGTGATCGCTCGAGGTCACGGTATCCTCTGGACTAGAAAATATCATATCGGCTCAATCTCCAAACATTTTCATTTTGAATTATACGTTTTCACTGATATAGCAAGAAAATTGGACTGGATTCGATATGAGAGACATTAATCTAACTTTCACTAAACTGCACGTACTACTTAGAGGGTTGTAAGCCGTTTTTAATAAAAGCACCAGACTTGCTTAAAATTCATGGCTAAACGTTAACATAATGTCATACAAACATGCGGCACGCAAAATATTAAGAATAGATATATGAGCTCAAACATGTTGATCAAAAAATATATTAATTTCTGGCGATTTAGTTTAACAGTTATCATTTAAAAACAAAACCTGGCCCCAATATTCAGTGAAAATAATAATTGAAAACTTTGAACCTTATAAACCACCACTAAATAGCGAGTCTGAAATAAGTAAAAATTATATAAATATATTATTTTAGTAGAGATACTAAGAGAGCACCAGACCAGACTTGTCGAAACCTGTCTGGTCTGGTACTCTCCTAGGTTTTGCCCGTCTCCCCACTCTCTCCCCACTCCTATTGAAACAGCTATATAGGAGAGGTTCAACTAAGATCTCATCAGACACGCAGATCATTTACAACATGTCCTTCATAAATAGTTTAAACAATTTGCTGGTGAAAAATCTGGTGAATGTTCGAGATTTGGAAGTAAATAAAAAATTTGAGATCCAGTGTTTTAAGAGAATAAATACCAAGTTTGGGGAAAAGGTAGTGGTGGAATTTGCCGACTTCAAGACCATCCTGCCTCAGCGTTTTACGGAGCAATTAACTCAAGAGCGAATTGACGAATTGAATGGTGACAAAAGGTATTTTTTAACAAGCTTGGGGCCCGTCGGCAAGACTACAAATATTATATTTTCTGAAGCATGAGCGAGAGACTGCGGCGATATATGGAGGCACTCGAAGAGCTGAGACGCTTGATTATTATGTATGAACTAACTAAAAAGTTTAGAAATGTAAAGTTGTGAAAATAAAAAATATTATTTGTTTGTGTGTTTTTTATTTCCCTATATAAGAGGGTGTGATTGAATAAACCTGTGTCAATCCAATGCTGGTTGTTAAAGGGGGTGGAGTGCTGAACACATTAATTGACAAATTACCGATCGAGTTACATTTTCCGGGATACCAGTATTGTGGTCCTGGTACTAAATTAGAGAAACGTCTTTCTAGAGGTGATACTGGCATAAACAAGTTGGATGAATCTTGCTTAATTCATGATGTTGCATACAGTAAAAACAAATCATTAGAAGAACGACGCAAGGCAGATTGGGAACTGGAAAATCGGGCTTGGGATAGAGTCAAATCAAGAGACGCCAAATTTGGTGAGAAAACAGCTGCCTGGTTCGTTACGAGTGCAATGAAGTTAAAAGGAAATTGGGTATGGGTATGAAACGTCCCTTTTCGTTTAGAAGAGATATTGTAAAGAAGGTTGAAAAAGCCCTAAAGAAATCTTTTACTAACAATGAGTTGAATGATCTAAAAAAATTGAAAAAATCATCGTTAGCAGCCGTGAGAGCAGCACGCGTGCACATAAAAAAAGCGGGTGGAAAAAGTAAACTAAGAATACCTAGAATTATTCCCTTTGAAGAAAAGAAAGGAGGTTTTCTCCCGCTTCTGCCTATACTGGCTGCTTTAGGGGCCCTTGGTTCTATAGCCGGAGGGGCTAGCAGTATAGCCAAAACAATAATTGACGTAAATAATACAAAAAAGCTGATGGAGAATGGAAAGCAATCTATGAAGATCGTCGGTTCTGGACTCTATTTGCGGAAAAATAAACGTGGGTTCGGTCTTTTTTTAAAGAAAAAAAACTATTGAAGCCGCCCAACAGACCTTTATCCAACCTAGATTTACTTAAATATGCCGATGGAATTCCTTACTTTAGAGGTGTGTATATGAGAGATACACTACCTAAAAAACCGAGAAAAAATGAGTCGGCCATTTTAAATTTGGATGTGCAGAGGAACTCCGGGTCTCATTGGGTGGCATATCGCAAGAGAGGAAGAAAATGCGAGTATTTCGACAGCTTTGGCAACCTGAAACCGCCAAAAGAACTCATCAAATATTTGGGAAATGAGGTTGAAGTTGAATATAACAACAATTCTTATCAAAACTATAACGAGATGAACTGTGGTCATTTGTGTCTAAGCTTCCTAAGAAACTAAATAAAATTTCAAAATATGAAGTGTGTTTAATTTGTCCCCAAAAGTCACCGAAAATATTCTAAATACCAATTGGACAATAACAATAACAGTTTTCAAGTTTTTCTATAAAAGGGGTAGTTGAGGAGAGAATTCATCAATTATGTCGCTGTTGTTCACACTACACGGATTTACTTCCACACTGTCTATTGACTTTAATATTCCTATACATTTAGAATCAGATTTTGAGTATGGTTTGGCCCGGCTAGGATTTCACACATATAACAGCATACCCAATATAGATGTTGGTGTCAACAAATTTTATTATATAAATGCTGATGGGTATCGCAAATGTTTAGTAATCCCCACAGGCTCGTACGAAATTGAGGCCCTAGAAAAGTACATAGTTGGCGTTTTAAGAAAGGAGGAGTCTGATCAGAAAAATCCAATTTCAATAAAAGCCAATAACAGTACTTTAAAGTGTGAAATATACAGCGATAAATATACAGTAGATTTTCTACCAGCAGACTCTATTGCTCATGTGTTAGGATTTTCTCCTAGTCTATTAGAGTCTGGACAATTGCATACTTCTGATATATCTGTAAACATCGTGAAGGTCAGAACTATACATATAGATTGTAACGTAACATCTGGAGCATACTATAAAAATCAACCAACTCATACGATTTACGAGTTTGCAGTTAGCAGCGATCCTGGTTACGCTATAGACGAGTCTCCGAAAAATCTGGTGTACATGCCAGTTGCAAAGCGTGAGATTAATAATTTGACTGTAAATATTCTCGATCAGAACTCTCAACCTGTAAATTTTAGAGGTGAGGAAATAATTGTACGGTTGGAGTTGAAGCGTGTATGAAATTTTGCGAAAATGGTTTTGGTTTTTGATGACAGATATCAACCGTATAAAAGGCAATCACAGTGCTCCAAAAATTCACTAACAAATATTCCACCGAAGAGTGCAGATCGTCTCTCGTTGGAAAATCAAGAATTTTTGAAAGCACTTGGCTATGTCCCTAACACCTCAAGTGTTTAATGTGCATCGCACTCCAATCTATGATGAATCTATTCAACGTTTAGAGAAGCGCACCTATTACCCATTTGTAAAGTCATTTAGGAATAATGATACTGTGGAAATAACCATTAATCAGGGTGATGCATGGTTGTTGATGTACGATGCGTCGATTTTTGTCAACCTATCCTATAACCCCGATAACATTTTGGGAAATTTTCAGTTTTTGACGGTGAAATGTACAAGACAAGATTTAGACGAATGTTTGCGAGAGTGGCAAATAGATATATTTTTCGAGTGACTGATAAAAATAGTTAGTCGGAAGGCCCCCAGATAACATTGATCTTTTGTTTGAACAAAATCTGTAAAAAAAAAATCCAAGACTTTAAAATGTAGGTAGAATTTTCGACTAAGTTTTGTATAACGGTAAAAATATAAAGATAAAAATAACGCCAGTTTCACAAAAATTACAAAATAAAAAAATTTCAGTTTCAGAAAAAATAGGATGTAGAGGTTGTGTCAAAAATTGGAAATAATTACCAGTAAAAATATACACAAGACAGAAAAAAAGGTAATTGTGCGGCTGTCCCATTTATGCACATTAGGTGTTTTAGTTCAGTTATTACTTTTTTAAATACGGTTGCCTCAACCTTGGTCGAAAGGAAATATTTTTTCGCGGTGGCGCTCGGCGGCGCCCGACGTTTAGCGTGCAGGTTGAAGGTCTCGATAAAAATTTTCGAGCATATCGGTGAAGTTGCACATCGATTCTCAGGAGCGCTCGGCGCTCGGCGTTTGGCGCGTGGATCCTTGGTCGACGGTAGAAGCCGAAAAGCTTGTCGAGACTTGTATGGAATACCGAGAAAAACGGAGAGATTTGTTGGGACTTGCGTCGAGTACTGAGAAAAACTGAGATATTTGTCGAGACATGTTTGGTCGCGCGCGCTTCTCTATAAAAGGAGGAGCGGCAAACCTGCCTTGTCATTCCGTGTTTAGCTGTCGTTACGAGTGGTTCAGTCCCGCACGGAATTCATTGAGCGCTTGAACGTTTTGACTGGCGAATCTAAGAGTGTCAACAAATTAGTAAAAATGGAAAAATTTGAAGTTATTCAAGATTGTACGCAGCGTGTCAGACGTTTTAATATGTCTGGTAGACGTTTGCATTTCAAGATCAAGGCCGTACCTGAAAACAAGGACGCCAGTGATTGGGCTATGAAAGCAATCAAGGATGCCATCTTGCACGCGACCAGTGATCTGCAGGCAGCCGACAGGGTAGCTTTCTAGTTCTACAGCCCCGCGTTCCAGAAGGGCGAGGGTTGGATGGGATTCAAAGAAGCTTCGAAAATTACCGTTGAAGAGGTATGGGGCGTACTTTCCGACATTTTTCAAAGCAACGGCGAAGCCTTGGATACGGATACCTTCGTGCTGGGAGTCACGACGATTCGTTTACCCGCAGGGAAAGGTAGAGGGTCGAAATACAACAATTTTACAGAAGAATGTGGTATGCGAAGAGGTATTGTTGTAATTAATAATAAAGACAACCTCTGTCTGGCCCGGGCCTTAGTGGTGGCTATCGCTCACGTAAACAAAGATCGAGATTATATAAAAGTCCGTAGGGATATTGGAAAACTACAAACACAACGCGCCAATAGATTATTGGAGGAAGCCCAAGTTAATATACCTGTAGACGGGGCGGGAATTTCTGAATTGCAAAAGTTTCAGCAACATTTGAATGATTTTAATATTGTTGTATACAAATACGGAGTGAAAGGTCGTGACGTAATTTTTAAAGGAACTGGAGGGGGAAGAAATCTAAATTTATTGTATCATGCCAATCACTATAACGTCATTACGTCACTGACGGCTGCCTTTGTTTGTAACTATTTTTGTGACAGCTGTAACATGCCTTACGATCACAAAGATGACCATCGTTGCGGAGGAACTTGCTATGCGTGCCAGCAGTCGCCACCGTGTGTAAAAGAAGAAAAGATACTGTGTCGGGAATGCAATCGCATTTTTAAAAGTAAAAACTGTTTTGACAAGCATAAAAGTGTTCGAGAAAAGAAGGATTCGGTTTGCGCTGAGCTAAAACGCTGCAACCTTTGCTTAAAAACGGTAAAGAAAAACAGAAACCATGTTTGTGGAGACGTTTACTGCATGGTTTGCAAAAAACACCAGCCTGGACAACATCTATGTTATATGCAGGTGGATAAGGGATGTCCAAAAACGGAAAATCTCCTGTTTATATTTTATGATCTAGAGACAATGCAGGAAAAATTTATAAATGAGAACCAAAAATTACACGAGCCGAATTTATGCGTGTTTGCCCAACGCTGCTCTGTGTGCATAAACACCTGCAGTGACGAACAACTTTGCTCAACGTGCGGCTTAAGATTACAGAAACTTATAGGTATGAATGCAGTGGGTAGATTTGTAGAGTTTGTTTTAAATCAAAGAAAGATTTTCAAGAACGTTGTTGTCATAGCCCATAACGGCAAAGCCTTTGACCATCAATTTCTATTGAACTATATATTAACTGAGACAAATATAACTCCTGAACTGATTACTAGAGGTACAAAATTAATTACTATGACTCTGGGCAACGTCAATTTTCTGGACTCGATAAACTACTTTCCAGTGGCCCTGTCCAAATTACCTAAAGCATTCGGTCTTACAGAGCTCAAAAAGGGTTATTTTCCACACTTTTTTAACACGACTGAAAATCAAAACTACGTAGGTCCCTTGCCGGCCGTCGAATTCTATAGCCCCGATACCATGAAACCGGAGGACAGAGACACATTTTTGAATTGGCATAATAATCATAAAGACGACGTATTTGACTTTCAAAAAGAAATCGTAGATTACTGCGTATCGGACGTAGAAATTCTGATGCAAGCTTGCCTTATATTCAGGACTCAACTGATGGGAGTTGGGAACGTGTGCCCTTTCACGGAAGCGTGCACCATACCCTCTGCCTGTAACAAAATTTTCAGGCGTAATTTTCTGAAACCTCAAACTATAGGCGTTATTCCTAAGAACGGATACAGATGGCGAGATAATCAGTCAAAAATAGCAACCATGTGGCTCATTAGTGAGGAAAATAATAGAGGCGTAGAAATAAGGCACGCAGCTAAAGGGAGAGAAGTTACTTTAGCTGGAGTGAAAGTCGACGGTTATTGCGAGTCGATAAATCAAGTCTTTGAGTTTCACGGTTGCTATTTTCACGGTTGCCCACGTTGTTTTAAATACAATAGGGAAAAATCTACCTACGACGACCCCACAGCCACAATGGAGAATAGATACGAGGCGACAGTTGCCAAAACAGAACGTCTGCGATGTCTAGGTTACGAAGTTGTCGAGAAATGGGAATGCGACTTTCGCAAAGAACTGACTCCTGAGCTGGCAAAATTGCTAGAGAACCACGCCCTACTCGCCAATCTTCCTTTAAATCCTCGAGACACATTCTATGGTGGTAGAACTGGTGCCGCAAAACTTTATTATAAAGTAAAACCAGGAGAGAAAATCAAGTATGTCGACGTGTGCTCTCTCTATCCCTGGGTGTGTAAATATGGAAAGTACCCTGTTGGGCACCCACAAGTACACGCAGGGGAGGAGTGTGACCTGTTAGATTTAACTAAGACAGACGGTTTGGTTAAATGCAAAATTCTTCCACCAACAAACTTGTATCATCCCGTGCTACCCATGAAAATGAACAAAAAATTAATGTTTGCCCTATGTTGCACTTGTTGCGAGGAGCAAAATGAAGGAAATTGTAATCATAGCGATGAAGAGAGGGCATTAAAGGGAACATGGGTTATAGATGAAGTCCTCAAGGCCATAGAAAAAGGGTACAGACTTATAGAAATAAACGAAATTTGGCAATACAACATTAATCAGTACGACAAAGAATCAAATACCGGAGGTCTGTTTGCCGAGATGATGAACAAATTTATAAAGACCAAACAGGAAGCGTCCGGTTGGCCTTCTATATGCTCCAACAAAGCGGAAAAGGAAGCGTACATAGAAGCATTCCTAAGTAGCGAAGGTATTCAGCTGGAGTTTGCGAAAATTGTCAAAAACCCCGGACTGAGATGTTTGGCAAAGCTTATTCTTAACAGTTTTTGGGGAAAATTTGGACAAAGAGAGAACCAAACAAAAACGAGCATAATCAACAAACCTGACGAATTTTTCAACATGCTTCAGGATCCCGCAATAGATGTCAATACAGCGATCGCTATTAATGAAACCACGCTGATAGTAAATTGGTCATTTAAGGAAGAGAGCTTCAGCCCTCTTTCCACCGTAAATGTAGCTATCGCTTCTTACACAACAACCCAAGCTCGTCTCAAACTGTACAGCTACCTGGAGCAACTGGGCGAGAGGGTCCTTTACTACGATACGGATAGCGTTATCTACGTATCAAAACCGGGCGAAAAGGACATAACCACGGGAAGTAGTTTGGGTGAAATGACCGACGAACTAGAGGAATTCGGCCCCGGTACTTATATTACGGAATTTACGTCTGGTGGGCCTAAACTGTACTCCTACATCGCTTACACACCTTCCACTAATAAATACCATGAAGTGTGCAAGGCGAAGGGTATTAGGATCACGTACGACTCTTCAAAGCTGGTAAACTTCACCAAACTGAGAGACATGATTTTGCGGGAAAACCCGCCGGTGTATATAACAAGGACAAACATCAGACGCACAAAAGAACACGAAGTAGTTACCGTACAAGAAAAGAAAATCTTTCGCGTTAACTTTAGAAAAAGGTGTCGTGTGGAAGACTACGATTCTGTACCCTATGGCTATAAAAAATTAAAATTGATGTAATCGTTATTTCGTTATTTGACATGTGTTAGACTAAGCTGCTATTTACCAAACAATCTGTAAATTTAGTTCTTAGCTCATTTTTAAAGTAAAAATTTTTGTAACCCTGTAAATAAGTCATATTCTTAATAAAAATATTATCCGTTCAAAAAGTTTTTTTTTCTCAAACTCTACTTCGAAAATGAACAAAAATTAGTTTAAAAATCATTCAGATATTTTACTGAAAAAAAATTCTTTAGTTCTATCTTATTTGAGCCAGTCTGTACATATGGTTATTTTAAGTTAGCGTCTCCCCAGCAATTTTTTATGCCGGTCTGAAATTCTTCTCATTGTTCATTGACTCACTGAGGCGATTATGTATGGCTTTCTCTCCTCGTTTTCCACCCACACACACACAGACACGTTTATTCAAAACAAATGTAACTAAATATTGGTTCAAATTACTTCAGAGCAGGGGCATTCAAATACTTGTAGTAGTTTTTCCGTTTGTCAATGCAAACTGCCAATTTTCAAGTGATATCATACTTTTCATAGCTTTATTCAGCTTAGGAACGTATTCTATATTAATTACTTTTCAAGTTACAAACATAATCAAGTGTTTTGTTTGAATTTACGTATTTTTTACTATGCTTCCCGTTTTTAAAGACTAGCAGCCTTGTTTATGGATACTCTAGTTAGCCAATGTCTGACACTGACATAAGGACATGACAGAAATAAAGTAGATACAGGGGACAGATTTTGCAAAAAATAAAGTTGGCCAGCTGTTTTTTGGTAGATTTGAATAGTAGAAAATTAGTAGGCAATGACTGGGCCACTTTAATTTTTGGCACCATCTGTTGCTTGTATCCAATATTGCTCTCGTATCCTTATGACTCTGTCACACATTGGCTAACTAGGGATTCCATAAACAAGGCTAGCAGTCAGTTTACATGGTTTACAATAATGCTTTCACATTACCACTAGAAGGTGGTTCTCACACAATAATTCAATCTATCGTTGAGAATAACGCTTTCGCTAAAACTAAGTCTCAGTATAATCTAAGATTTTAAAAGAAAAAATTACAAAATGGTGTTTCCCTCACGGTGTTTCCCTCAGTTGTGGGATCCTAAACTATAGTAAGTATCGCTAGTTCAAAATACTGTTAGTATAAGATTCCGCTTTATCGTAAAACCTATAAAAAAGTCACTTTTTAGGTGTGAAAAATTAGTTTAAAAAAAAACAAAATGGGCCTAAGGTTTTGATTTTTTTTACACCTACCTAATTCTTCATCTTGAACAAGTTTCCTTAATGACATTTTAACGTGTCAGAACTGAAATATTAAAGTGAATCCTATGAAAAAGATATAAATCGGTAAGTATATTTTTTCTAACTTTCTTACGTTACTTTCTCCTCTACACCGTAGCTCGGTGTGCATTTCGTTCTAGAGCATACATACATTGCATTCTTAAAAAAACAGTCAGTTCTTATTTCAGCATTGTCCGAGGAATTTTATTGACATGAAAACAGCACCTTTCTCCGCATACATTGTTGATCGCTTATTTAAACAGCTTGCATTTCTGTAGGCGACATAATATTCTTTCATAAACAAACAAAAAAGTCGATATTTTTATCCGGGCGCACTCAAATTTCGTATCGGTGTTTTCTTTTAGTCGAAAAATATTTCCAAGGTAAAAGCTGAACTTTTGGGGTGTATGTTGAAAATTTACATTTTGGGGTACGAATGAGGTTGATCGCGGCGTCTCGGCTAGAAGGTCAAAATGGGTCAAAATGGGCCTAAGGTTTTGAAATTTTTTTTTTACACCTACCTAATTCTTCATCTTGAACAAGTTTCATTAACAACATTTTAACGTGTAAGCTACAGAAAAGGCACTCTTCTAAAATAGTATAATATTTTTAATTAAAAGATACCTCTGTAAGGATATTAGGCAACTTTTAGGCTATGTGTTCTCTAGAAAAATTGTTAGAGTGCTTGCTTTAGGTAGCGAAAATCGCAGGGGTAGAAAGTCACGGTGGAGTCATTGATAAACGGTTCCACTTATCGAAATTTGGAAGGAAGTCACTGTGGTAATCATCGTTAAAATCTTCTATTACCTACGCTGCTATAATTAAATATTTATCTACGGCTTGGTTCTGTTTCTTTTCCAATGCCTAAATAGTACATTTTATAATATTAATTTTGTTTCCTCTCCAATATATTGTACGGTGTTTGTATCACATATATCTGTGAAAAACAACGTTTCAGATATTTCTCTTTTAAGAGCGGTGTTTGGTCAGAAACGATCTAGTGGATGATGGGGTAGTAAAAAGGCCGCCGTTTTTCCAGAGCCTGTTTTGAACACACCCCACCAAATCTTGACCTGTCATTATGATAGGTATTGCATACTTTTGTATAGGAGTCAGCTTTTGTTAACCCAACTTCTTTCTGTTATCTTCTTCCACCATTTTAATCTCGATTCATCTACCCGACGCCACAATATGTTACTAATCGTGAATAAATAGCACATTTTATAGTGAAGTTTATTAACCAGTGGGATTTGGCAATTTTGTTTAAATATAATGAAAAATAGCTCGTTTTGGTCTTGATTATTGTTAGACAAATTATCGCAAACTTCACTTTTCAGAAGAATGATTTTATTGTGATGTAATGATTGTACAAAGACGCCAGCGCAAACACGATCACGATAATTAATTGCTAACCTTAAACAAAACAGCTGACGATTTTATGCGATTTTTATTATGACTTAGCTTGTTGTTCCCCTGTTCCGCACTGACTTAGCCTATTCTTCCCGTGTATGGGTATTCCCAATTTCAACAAAAATTGACTTGGCCTGTTTTTCCCGTGTACCCTTCATATGGTTTTGTTTCTCTCAAGATTGGGTTTCAACCCCAGTGGCGAAAGAAGGAAGGCCCCAACTTGCATTATCTAGTTTTTACTCTAATCTTTTCTAGTCTATATTGTTTAGGATTTGTATGAAAAAATGAATTTTGTATCATCAAGTTTGCGACTCTCCCTGCAGCTCGAAACGGTTGTTTGTGATTCCATACTTTCATAATATAAGCTTATAAGGTAATATTCCATATTTTTAAATTACACTATTCTTTGTATCTCTCTAACATGTTTGATCAAACATGGATTAGACCTCCTGCGCCCTGTATTCTACCTCAAAGGTGGTGGGAAAATGAATGCATATAGTTTTGTTACAATTTAAAAATATATATAAAAGAACAATTCAACCTATTTATAACTAATATCCATATGAAACTGTACGTCTAATTTGCGATTAAAAATTTTTGTTGAAGGTGTGAAACATTTTCGATTTTTTTTTATTGCGTTCTGTATTCTACCTCGAAGTAGGAAACGAACGCATGATGATTGTCAGTTAAATGCGACGTGGTTCTTCAATTTCTCGGATACGCTCGTCGGCCAAATTTTTTATCGAGACTTGCACAGCAAACGCCGGGCGCCACGGAGCGCCGCTGCGTCTAGGGTTCCGATGCAAAATATCTCAGCCGCGCTCGTACCTGGATCGTGGGAGCACAGATGTTTGATGACACCCGGATTTCAGAGGCGTACATCAGGGTGTAGTCTAATTTCTTGCTGAATCATCAATGTTGGAGGATTTCGGCAATGGACCCGATTTTGAGGTGCTTTGTGAAAAAAAAAGAAGAAAAATTGACACAAACATTTTATTAGGGGTATCTATACATGGTGTTATAATTTATTTCTCCGTAATTAATACATGAACATTTTTCAAAAAGTTTTTCTGAATTGGTATTAGAACAGAAAGACGTAAATTGATTAATTTTCTTAATATGATTCACTAGTCTTGACGCATATCCTCTTCGACGATATTCTTCATGGGTAAAAACAAAATTGAGATTTTTCGGGTTGGAGTGTTTGTTTAAAGGGTCGAAATCCATTTTTGACATTAGGACAAATGAAACCGGTTTAGCATCAACGTATAATATATAGCACGATATTTTTTTATCTAGGCACCACTGATCGAACATACTTCTTGCAATACCATCTCTCACGACTTCTTGTCTTATTTTGTTTACTGCTTGTCGATCAAAAAAGAATCTGATCTCCTCCATGTTGCACAGACGTTTGAATGAAAAATCATCGGTCACACACTTTTAAGACATTACCCCCACCACTTTTATATTTTTCCATACACTTTTTAAGACGTTACCCCCACCACTTTTATAAATTTTAAACTAGCCGAAACCTTGACCCATTTGAGATGTTAAGATATTTGGGGAAGCGTTTGGAAGTTGCGCCAGCAGCGAATTGCATAAGGTCAAGCGTCGTGACTCAGTCATGGCGATAGAAATATTTTTTGCCAGCAAAACGGATCAATTTAGCAGTGTAACGTCTGCAAAAAGGACGAAAATCCGTCGAAAATATGAAAAACGATTCCCTTGAAATTGGCCAAAAGCTGGCGCCCATACACCACGCGACGGCGAGTATGCGACGCACCACGTAGCCAGGCATCTCCGGGCAAGTTGACGGCGGCGCGGCGGCCAGATTTCAACAAACGAAGTGGCGCGCAATGCGTCGAAAGGCCGAGATGCTTCCATCTCGAGCGGCGATTTGCATGTGACGAAACACCGGCGGCTCTCCCACGTGGGCGTGTTGAAGGCATCTCCGTTGGAAATGCCTGATTAGAATCGCAATAGGTACCTTTGTTTACTTTTTACCAGCAAAACGGGTCAATCGGTATCATCGCTATGTTGTCTGCTATATTTTTTATTAGTAATCTATTAACGTCTGTAGTAGCATGGACGTTATTTTGTAAACAATAGAAGATTTGGCACCTAGTTTTTATTTGGACTTAATTAGGTAAGATGTTCGAATCCTGCTACGATTTTTGTCGAGGTGAACCCCTCGGGCTGCCCGATTTCTTAGAATCGCGATAGGTACCTATATTTGTTTACTTTTTGCCAGCAAAACGGGTCAATCGGTGGCAAATCCGATTGAATTTTTTAACTATAACGAAAGATTTCCTGGGAATTGCCGCGGCCCTGGTGACCTCGGGTGCGACGGAGATATTTAGTGGAGACGCGTCGATGGTCGGCGATGGTTTTAGGTTCGAATCCTGGCGCGATGTTTGCCAGGATACCTATATTTTTTTGCCAGCAAAACTGGTCAATTTAGCGGTGTCATCGTTATGTATCGGTTGCAAATCCGTTGAATTTTTAATTATAACGAAAGATTTACTGGAAATTGCGGCGGCCAGGTGACTTCGGGACCGGAGATATTTAGGCTCTCCCACATGGTGCTTTTCTGGGAAGGCATCTCCGTTGGAAATGCCCGATTAGAATCGTGATAGGTACCTTTGTTTACTTTTTGCCAGCAGAACGGGTCAATCGCTGTCATCGCTATCGGCTGCAAAAAGGAATCCGTTATAACGAAAGATTTCCTGGAATGTTTGCCATGACGTCAGCAACGATTTGCCCAGAGGCTACGGGCGACTGGTCGCAGCCTGTCGGCATAACTCGCTGGCATACTTCTAGATTCTAGCTTAATATTTTGCGTCGATGGTTGGCCAGAGCGTCGGATTGGTCTTAGGTTCGATTCCTAGTGCGACTTTTTTTTGGCCCCATGACGGGTCAACGACTGGCCCAGAGGTTAGGACAGCGGTTAGTCGGGCGGGGGGTTAGTCGGGGTCAAGCGTGTCGCGACAGGTCAGGTGGCCAGCCCACTGCCGGCGAAGGTCACGCGGCTTTGCGGGCATCTGCGGCCTGTCTGTCTCAAGTAAGGCGATACCTACTACACTGTATCTCAGAAATAAAACGGTTGGGGACCTATGATAATATAAAAAATTTTCGTAAAATCATCTAAGGATTATCAGCATTCAATTATATGAAACACCCTTTTGTTGATGCCGAAGGTTCATTGGCTCAATAAGGAGGTTGTAGACAGAAAAAACGATTTAATTTTTTTATAGGTTACAGTTATCACAATGTTACGTTTATTGTTATTATTTAGCATATAAACACATTATAAGCAGCCATCGTCATTAATAATATACTCGTGTTTATAAGAAACCCGTAGTTGTCGAATCTGAATCTTGGTTTGTAGAAAAAAATGTTTCCTCTTTTTTTTTAATTTAGAGGAGATGATTGACTAGAACTACTTTGCATTTTAAGCGAAACCCACTTAGGTGATAATATACGACCAAAACGATTGAGCCATCACGAACAATGTTTCATTTGTTCCAGTTATCAGTCTCTGCTGCTGCTCCTTGCAATCGCCCCGAATCGAACCAGAGCGTCAATACGAAGGTCGAAAACATGCAATCACAGTTCACGATCCTTTTTGGCACACTGCCATCGCAGCTGTCTATACTGTATATTTAATTCCGACATAAAATCAATGTAAACATTTTAATAATAATAGTAATGTAGGGCCGTCGAAATGCAGGAAGCACTTGCCTGACCTCACTCTATAATATCACAAAGTATTATGTCTATTTCAGATGCTTAGTCTCTGGCAGGTGGCTTGTAAATAATGCGGGCGATTGCGACGCCTCATGTAGGTAGCACGAAGAGTGGTTTGTTTATCTCTATTTCATCTCGTAATTAAACGTAGAATTAAATATGTCTGTGTGCCTTTCTAATCTAAATTCTATAAAAAATCAAATATTGGATATTGTTTCCATCAACAATAACTTGACTAAATTGAATATACACTCCTGGATAAAATTAACGCACCACTTTAACTTATCTAAATATTTACAATAAAAACACAAAATAAACTAAGGTACATTGAAATGAAAATGAACACATACAAATTAGTCAAAGATGACCTTAAATTGCCTTAATGTTTCATTAAAAATGTGTTTTTGCAGAAGATGCATAAATAAGCTAGCATAACTCCAAATTAAAAAGAAAAGAAAATCAGCAAAACAGAATAAATGCATCTGGGTCAACCCTAATGCCGTGTAGGACCTCTTCTACTTCTTATCTTCGATAGCGACTTCTATGAGTTGGTTGTGATTAGCAAGAGTGAGTATACGATTTAGAATCGTTTTTTTTTAGATAGTCCCATAGGTGCTCTATAGGATTAATATCAGGACTGTTAGGTGGCCACTGTCATAAAGGGATATTAACGTCATTTAGGCAGCCAATAAGCTGTCTAGCCACATGGAGACGAGCGTTGTCCTGCTCGAATAAAAATTAGGTCCAACAAACGGAGCAAAAGGCATTACATGTTCGACAATAATGTTGTCTAAGTAATATTGGGCATTCATAGACCTCGTACGTATAGGGACCAACTCCGTACGAGCATCGAAGCAAATTCCTCCACAAAACATTTTAGAGCCACCACCAAAAGTTACTTTAGGATAGATATTGCAGCTGGCTCACCTTCGCCAGACAGACTCACGTCCATCTCAAGCTGTAAGGCTAACATTAGTTTCATCAGAGAACAGAACTTGTTTCCAATCATTGATGGTCCAATTCTGATGTAGTCTTGCAAAATTCAATCTCCGAACTTTGTGTTCTCTGGCAAGCAATGGTTTTTTGGCCGGTCTTCTGTTGCTCAATCCTGCTTCATGTGAAGGTCTTCTAACCGTTCGAGACAATACAGCGATATTTCGAACATCTGCTAATTCGTTTTTAGCAGGTTGCTGGTGACTCTCACGTTGTCTCAAAACACGATCATTAATTTGATTAGTGCAAAGTTTTCGCCGTTGCCCTCGTCTTCGATGGTACGAGCCCGTCTCATTATGTCGTCTCACCATGCGGCAGATGCTGGAATGATGTCTTCCTAACAAACCAGCAACATATCGCTTTAAATAACCTTCATCCTTTTTGGCGGCTCATTTTCCTTTCTTGATTTACTCGCAAATGAACTTCCCAACATGCACGTGTAAAAACAATCACAATCGATAGCTTGCTTTTTAGAGATACTTTGCTTTAATCAGCACTTTTTAAGAAAATTTTAACACAGGTTTAGTCTAAAACCAGTTTTAATACAAATTACCGTCAAAACAAGGTTATGTGATAGTTAGCTTAAATAACAACTGTCACTGTCAAACAAGGTCCATGGCCTACTTGACGAGAAAACAAGAGTGGTGCGTTAATTTTGTCCAGGAGTTTATAAGCTGCAATGTATAAATTTGCAATTACAGAATATCGATTATTTAGGTAGAAACAACCAGCCGGGCGCAGATCAAAATATTTCTATTAAAAAAACTGATCAAATTTCAACGATACTTTGGCGCCGTGCTTCATGGATTTTATCAACGTTTCGATAAACCTGATATTTAATATTTTTGCCAAGGGAAAATGTACACGATATTGTTTTACAGCCACTACAAATTAAGCGCACATTTTTCTATTAGTGTTCGCACCGGCACAGGCAAAAAAGTTGTTAGGAGTTAAAAATTGTCACAAAATTTCCAAACAATAGACTTAGGTATTTTTAACTTTCCCCAGTTTTAGCATTTTCGATGTCTATGGCGGGCAAAACATTTTTTCGTATGAGATACGCAATTGTTTACATTGGCCCTTAAACTATAACTGCATTACTATAATTTCATAAGAACATGTGGATAGAAATGTAAAAAATGTTAATATTATTGTGTTAATCTTTTTAATTAATTTAATATTTTATATTTTTTAATATTTTGTAAACAGGGTTAACTATCACTTAGTACAAAAAATTTTACCACGTGCGCAGGGTGACTTAATAAAACATAGAAAAATATTTTTAGATTTTTTTACGATCTTTTAAAAAAAGGGTAAAAACCCCTATTTTCCCTGTAAATCTCCGCCTATAATTACGTCAACCAATATGGCTTCGGAAGTGATTGTCCGCGGTGTTGCCGAAGTTTTAGAAAGGATGAAAATACCTTTTTAATCGATTTGAATCTGTACAGCCGCAGCGCTGCTAGATTTAGGTACGCGAGGTTCGCCTGGATTCAGCTTACCTTCGTTTGAAATTTGAAAACAGAAAACAGGATATGAATCCCAAGCTCGGTCACGAGGCTAGGTAATCCTGAATCTCTAGGCGTTTTTTGTTTTTGCATTTTCACATAGCAGCACCAAGGAATTACAAAACTACATACACATTTGTCGCTTCGCGAAACCACGAAAATTTCGTAGAGATGACGGACTGACAGACGTAAAAACTAGCCACAAACGCACAAAACAGTAGAGGTTGGTGTGGTGCGTAATAATGATCGATATCGATGTCAATGTTAGATTAGTTGATTGCGTGTCAAAAAAATAATTTTAATAAAACTTATTGAAAATCTATCTAAACTAAATAAAAAGAATGCTGTGATTTCTTAATGCCGGCGTTATTGAACTGAACGATTTGCATTACAAAGAACGACGATGTGTATCGAATCGACGCATAGTTTTCTTCGACGTCGCGTCTCTGCGCATCGGACTAGTTGCTGGTCTGGTTGCCTGCAACCTGCATGACAAGGCAGGGTAACGCGAACGCGTGAATCATCGTAGTTCGGCCCATGCACGATACATTGTTTGTGTATCGTGGGCCGATGTTTACTTGACGTTTCCCTGCGTTCCTCTGAATTTTCGGCGATATTTTCCCGTATTCGTGAACTTTGGTGTGTTTTAAAGCTATTTTGCAATTAATTGAGCGCCAGGCTTTTTACTAGTGCACTAGGACCCCAACATTACAGGTTAGAAGGGCTAAAATTAATTTAGTTTTGAAAATAGGTACCTATGTGAAATAGTGAAACATGTTTTTAGGCGTGCGACCAACATTTTTCCACTGGAGACATTGATGAAAAAAGAAGTACCTTAGGATTATGTACTTTGTGGAATCGACCAGGCAAACTTAACGGCTAAGTTACGAAGCACCCTCGCTTGGTCAAAGTAATGTTTTTTGATTGACCCACTTATTTGGCCTGGCCCAGAATAAGTAGAAGAGAAGATCCTGAAGTAAAAATGCAAACATTTTTAATTTAATTAACCGAGTGAATTTGTGCATCGAGGTTAAAGGCGGCCTCTTTGAACAGCTACTGTAGTTCTCTGCATGTGCAATGTGTGCTAGTGCAGTTGTGTTTTTTGGTTACCATTCGGCGTTTTCCTGGCGGAGGGGATCCTCCTCCGTGGTCGTCAGGCTGAGTACCTCGCTTCAAACAAACGGGATGGCGGAGGGAAATAAGAGGTCCCCGACAAATTTAGAAAATGTGAATATTCAATCCTGGAAATGTCAGTGAGGTAGGTGTTTCATAGGCATTCTACATGTTTCTTAGAAAGTAATCGTTTCCAACAGGAAATCGAAATTTTGTGGTGAATCCTCGGATAAATTGATGGACGTGGCAACGCTGCGCTATTTCACTACCTGTCACTACCATTGACATGGGCAAAATTTTAAGACACGTCACGCGGGCGTCCATCGGCGGCGTTTTTTGAGGGGTTTTATACAATTTGACAAAAAAATGTTTTTATTCTTAAGACAAATGTTAGAAAATTTTTGAAAATTTATTTTGGCAAGTCTAATAAAATGCCCATAAAATTTTTTGTACTAAGTGATAGTTAACACTGTATAGTAGTGTTAGGTCAACTAGAAACAAAATTCATGAAATTGATGCTTACTGATGACAACTTGGGGATTAATTTTTCATTCATCAACTTCATTCTATGTAAAGAGTATTGGAAGTGCAATCCGTATCAGTATGTAATAAATATTTACGGTTCTCTTTTTTAATTTTTCCTAATCAATCCTAAATAATAAATTCTAGGCCAGTTAATTGGCAAAACAAAAGTAGTAATCATAGTCCAAGACCCGACCGCATATGATTTCAACTCTCACAAGTTGAGACGATGCGATGTTATGTAAAATGTAGAGAGTATAATATTTATATTTCTGTACTTCAAACGAGTAGACTACTTCAATTAAATAAATAAGTTGTGGTTAATTTTTTAGCAAATCTATTCTCATAAGATTATTATATAAATTCGATGCCAAATGAAAGCTTGGATTTTTCTCTATAAGATAGGGTGAGGTTGCCTACTACATAGAGTGGGCCCAATCTGCGGCAGCCAGCATTTTGGGACCCGGTGGGCGGTGAACCTCTGCCGTAGCCAGCATCCAAGCGGCACCGTCGCAACAACAAGGCCAGCCAGCTGAAAGCGATGAGTCGTCCAAGGGAGGTGAGCCTAAGGCGCCAAATTCAAATTTCAAGGTGTCAACTTGGCAAATTTGGTAAAAAAAAAACACTTTAAAATGATTGTTTATATATATAGCTCATGGTTTTACAACACGGATAATAATCTACGAGAGTAAAAGTCACATTTTCAAGGGGTTTTGGTGCATTTAGATACCTAGCGGTAAAATTTTCGTAAATGCCAATTATTTCTTATTTGCCTGCCTAGATACAACTAAATTCGAATAAATAAAACCATAAAACTTACTGATTTCAAGGTGGTTACGTTTAATCACGTAAAATTGTTAGATATAACACTTTCCAACAGTCCAAACCAAAATCCAGGAAATCTGTGTAGGAACAAAATCTCTTTTGATGGCCTTAACCCACTTTTCCCTTAAAATGGGGTCTTTAGGGAAGGAAAAAGCGAAGACATTAGAACCGCCTTTGTAGTTTCCCTTGCAGTTGGGAACGGAACACGTCCACGGCATGATTTAAATTAGTCCGAAACTATAGACACAACCTAAAACCTATAAACTAAAATTGAACTTTAATCACTTTAATCTGAACCACTGCTGTTTTACCACCTTATTAATAAAACTCCACGTCCTATATTACTAAACACAGTCCAACACACAACAAACGTTCTTTAAAACAGAAAAATCGCCAGACAAGTAAGCGTAAACAACTTCAAAAAGCAACCTCCTGACCTCTCTGTGATGACGTAGTGACGTTTCGCGTCGCCAGCTGGCAGGCCTTTATCATTGCGACGGTGCCGATCCAAGACGCATCGCAGGTAATTGAATATGTATGTATGTAAACAGGGTTTTCCAACGAAAACTTGACCCCCCCCCCAAAAAAAATTAGAAAACCGAAAATATTTGAAAATTCGCCGAGTCCCTTGCTTTTTCTACAGTGAAGCCAACTCCAACTCCAACTTTAAAATTTCAAATGGAACTACCCCACTTGTGGCGCATCATTTTAAAGCTCTTTTAAATGCGAATACAGTGATGCGTCGTTTTTGGAAATCTGTTGAGATTTGACAAAATTATTGGCTAAAAACGGAAAGTTAACAATCCACTGTACGCGTAGTAATTTCTACACAAATGCCGGCACTAATAATTTTTTTATCTACTACACACGGCCAAATTACCTAGCTTTTATTGACGCGTCGATCAGTTTAAAAAAAAAAGTCACAAATGAAAAAGCTGAAGCAAAACAAAAAAAGGTTCATACGAATTCAAACCTCTAAAAATGCCTGATTTTTTGAAACCATGGCCCATTATGGTTGCCATTAAAAGAACACAAGTTTTTGTCATTCCTCGAAAATGGCAGCTGTCAGGGAAAGTGGGACATGATAGCGGCATTGGAGACATATACGAGTAATTCCCTCCAACTTTGGTATTTACACTTTTTATCTATAATCAGAAACAACAAAGCTAGATATATTAGAATAAATCGCCAAGATTTCGTTTTTAACCTAAGATTATCGGAAACTAGCGAAGATAGAAGGCTGGTTTCCGAGAATCTTTGTCCGTGCTTCATAAACGCCGCTGGATTCTCGCTGGAAGCGTTTAGCGGGGAGGTCTTACCTCTCCTTAGGCCATGGAGGGGAACAACGTTGGAATTGCGTGATGTTGTCTAATATCAGAGTGGAACAAAAATTAGTTAGGTACATTTGAAAATTATTCCTTTTGGTAGGTTTGCTATCCCACGATGGTTATTGCTTTCATCATGCGCGCACAGAAATAATTTAACCATAACATCACTTTTTATCACTTTATCGATATTTTAGGTGCATAGGTAGCAGAAATTTAAAGAACACCAGTAAAAAGAACTTTACCGAGGCATACAATCAAGAAAATAAGGACAAACTCGTAAAGTGTTGTTTTATTTGGGCAGCTATGCCCCGATAGATTTTATTAGTAAATAATAACTTAAAACAAGGATACAATGTGCAACACCTTCGAATCAAATGTAGCCTGTTATCCGAGTGTTTTCTTATTTAAATAACTAGGCTTCAATAAATTATTATAAAAAATATTTTTGCAATCATGCGATTTGTTCAAACGCCCATAACGGATATTTATTAGTAACAACACTGGTGAAAACGGCTGCTGCCTTTAACATAACGCACTTTTTCCCATTATGAATAGCACTTTTAATCCTAAAATGAATATGTCACATTTCGAAATACTGCAGACACCGGTTGCAGTGAAGAATTCCGGCCAGACGCGCCACGACAAGAAATACGCGTTTCCCGAATATCTGAATATGTAAAAACTGTTTAGTTTTAGTTATTAGACTAGACACTAGACACCGACTGCGTTTACAACAGAGTAATAGCAATGTTGCCACGCCAGTGCCATACTGGCAAAACGAAAAGCCGTCACATACTTACTGGTGTGAAAAGTCGCCAATTTGTCGTTACGTGACATGGCAGTTGCAACAAGATTAAGCATAATATCTAGAATACGATTTTTTATTTTTTATGTATCTATCTTCAGATTGAAACTAAAAATAAATGAAACCGATCGTTTGATTTCAATCTCTTTTAAATTAAAAAAAAAATTATAGGTAAAAACTCTTATTTAGCTTTAGCTGTTAGTATGTTAGTATTAGTATAGCCCAAGTTTTTAAAAAGGTTTTTTATTTTCAATTTTATTTTGGGCTTTTTAGTAAATGTTCGGTTCTATGCAAAATTTTCTCAAGTTTTTGATGGTACTGTTCAAATTTGCATATTCGACATAATATACTGGGTGTGACACAAACTTGTATTTTTTTAATGGAAAACCAGGTATATTTTTGCATATTTATAAAGCTCTTGAAAAATTGTTTCCAAAGATATATAATTGTTGGTATTTTCATTGAACCGTTTTGTCAATATTAACATTTTTTTTAAATCGCGTAAGTGTGCCATGTAAAGAAAACAAGATATTGCTGGCTGCTGTCACTTGAAACTAACTAATACTGTAAGTATCGGGGGCGGCGGTGCACGAGTGGGTCATTGGTAGTACCCACGCTTTGGCATCGTACATCGTGGGTTCGATTCCCACCACGGGAGTGCCTTGCGTGTTGTGTGTTTGTCTTGAGGTTTAAGTTAGGTTTAAGTATATATATACAATATACAGCTGGCAAGGAGATGGCTTCGAGCCAGACTACTCCTGCCAGCGTAAGAAGGAGGATGAAATAAGCTTCGGATCTTAGTAAATGATCTCCGTTATCAAGCTCAAAAAAACCTGTAAACATCAGTCAGTTTGCCAGCAAAATGAGAAATGGAAGAAAGAAATGATATTTATGCAGCTTGCATAATAAATCATCATTCTGCAACTAAAGCAAAAAGATGTTATCAAAGAAGATTTCCCCAACGAAGATGTCCCGATGTAACATATTTCATTAAATTGGCTAACGAAGTTTGAGAAACAGGATCGGTTGTAAATAGGAAGAGAGCAAGAAGAGTAGGAAAAAAGGATAAAGAAACAGTATTATTATATTATTCAAGAAGATGTAGAAGGGTCGATAAATCAAGCTGTAAGGAATTTAGATTTTAGAGTTTCATCCATAGAACATTATAAGATTATAAATACAGACCATTTAAATTTAGAAAAGTCTAGAAAATTTACAATTCCGATGTACAAAAAAAAGTACAATTTTGCAACATCTTGTTAGAAAACTTAAACAAGAACAGAAATTATTTATAACAATTTTTGTACCGACAAAGCGAGTTTTAATACGCCTGGAGTTTACAGTATACAAAATACACGTTTTTGGTATAGTGAAAATCCAAGCAAAATAAAACCAATAGACCATCAAGGAAGAAAAAGGATTGGAGTCTGGTGCGGAATACTTAATAGTAAAATTTTCTGATTGATATTTTTTGAGGGTGAAAAATATAAACAACTGTTGGAAAACGAAATTATCCAATTAATACCATTAGAAACTTGAGAAAATTTTGCATAAAACCGAATATTTAAATTTCCAAATATATTTTCCTATATATTTTTAAATTCCGCCTAGAATCGGAAATTGTAAATGAATAACCAGTATACGTGCCAAAAAACTGGTAGGTACTTAGCCACCTGCTGAAATTTTTTTCTTTGTTAACTATGGATGACAGTTTTTTTTTAATGCACCTCAGTGGACCAGTTTAAAAGAGGCATAGGAAATTATAAAATCATTGATAAATCATAATTATGTATTTTTTCTCTTTTTTTCCTCAATAGCGGAAGGTTTGAACCCCTTCTTTTGTTGCGAACCCCTTCTTTTGTTGCGATTGAATATTATAGCTTTAGTGTAGAATCGCATAACCGAAATAGTAGTATTTCTCTATTTAACCTCAGACCAATAATATGTAGATTCTACTTTATATTATAGGAGCACTGTAATCGACCAGCATATAGAATGCAAAGTTAAATCTTTCCTTATGATGGTGCAGCAGCTATATCCCTAAACCCACAGAATGGTAAAGTACAAAATTCAAACATGAACGGATATAATTTCATATCCAACCTTAAGACGGATATGAAATAGTAATCAACCAATAACAGTGTTGACGTGTGATGTCACAATGACATGTTAAGCATTAAAAATAATGTATAGTATATTACATAGCGAGAGTTGTAAACAGCTTATTATGTATGAGTGGAAAAGTTGCACACGAGCCGCGCAGCTTCGAGTGCTGTAATTCCACGAGTATGTAATAAGCTTACAACTCGAGTTTTGTACTATAATTTTTCTTCGACGAAAGAAAAACTATTATAATAGATAAACTATACTTCTGATTATCTGACAGGCAACAATTAGTATGTTGGTTGGTTGCTGTGGTGGCGCGGATGCCGCCCTAACAAGGCACCCGTGATAATTGTGTTTTAATTAAGAACATATATGTAATTTTTTTATTACGTGTCAGTCATTACGTGTCAGTATTCGTAACAATGGACTTACTTATAACAGTGACTATAGAAGAATATAGTCACTGCTTATAACCTAAACCGTTACTTAATGGTATGTTACTAGTATAGGAGTAGAAAAAATAATTTCTATACCTTGTAGCACCTTTTGTTGTTGCACACATGCGAACGGCAGCCTTGGGGTGGTTGGAGAGCAGGGTTCGAAAAATATTTTGGACGCCACCTAGCTCTTTTATTGTACTTTTAAAAGCGATCTTGTAGAGCTAGAAAACCAAGAAAAAGGGATGGAAAACTGTTATTTGTTTTTATCTGGCAATATTGCAAGCAATTAAACACTGACGACACTTATATCTAATATATTTACACTATATACACGAAAAAAGTAAAAACCAAAATAATAAGCCAAAAAGGTTCAGTAGGTATGCACTTTACCAACTATATATGATATTTATTATCTCTAATAATTGAGGGGGTATTAACTTTAACTTAATAGTTACTATTAAGTTTCGAAAATTTAAGTTCGTTGTTAAATTTATGAAAATTTACAATGTTTATAACCAAAGTACATAACCTATTGGATGTAAAAATGGTGATCTTTAAAGCAAGCTAGTTCAGCTGATTTGGTAACTTATTTCAGGCAACTAGATAGTTTTATGCCAAATGTAGGTAGCTAGATATGTTTATCTAGCCGTAGACATAACTTAGGTAGTTAAGGTATACCTAACCTAAACTGATTATTGGCACTAGTAATGGATAGTCAAAGTAGAACTTATTTTTTAATCCTAGGCACAGCGAAAATAGTTTGGGTAGACTTATCTGTTTCTAGCCGTGCTTATCCAGCGTTAAACGTTCAGGGCTCTGCTTGCTGCGCAGACGAGAGACAAATCACGTGATCACCTCTCACATGCATGTATAGTTGTGGTCCACCCCGTAGGTGTGTGTGGTGTCCTCCAAATAGATCAGGCAACAACCACCAATATAAGCGAAATAGGTACTAAAAAAAACCTGAAAATTATCCCTATTTGTGCAAAAGGACTATAACATATTAATAAAAAACTTACCACTTCCTGTGGGTTTTTTTTTCACTTAAGAAATAAACAGCAACTTTTAGAAAATTCGGCAGAAGATACGTCTGGAGTTTTTCTGTTTGGAGAAAGGCAGGTATACGGCAGCAATCCAAAGATATAACGTCTATCTGTGTTGAGAAAATGCCTGAAAGTTGGGAATTGGACTTAGGCGTATAAAGAAACTACAAAATGGAGGGTCTTATCAACGCTGCGAAGTGTACCGGCGAGAAATTTGCTATAAAGACGGCATCGAGGGAGTCTAATCGGTAAAGATTGGGTGGTGTTATAAAACTAGCTTCATTGCCGAGATTTATTCACTTCAGATCCGCATTTAATTTCACTTTATGCTCCGAAAAAAACCTCGCAAATTCTCTCAGGTAACCAGTATGACGTTCGGCAGTCGAAAGAGGGCTTTGACACTCTCCTTCTCCGGAACGCATGGTTTTCTAAAGGCCTCTATTAACAACTTATCGAAATTACCTGGGTAACTACCAGTTGGAATGAATTTCCGTATCAATCTCTTCAAATAAAATACCAACTTGAACAGAAACACAACTGACATACACAACAAGCCAAATGGAAATGAAATAAAAGAGTTACTACCCTACGGATGACGATCTAATAATAAATAAAAATAAACGACCTGACCTGGTGCGTTAGGCGATAGGAATTAGCTACCTTAACCACGGCACGAGGACGGGACTACGAAAATAAAGAAACTTATCTCGCTTCCATAACTCGCGGCTATAGGCTCGGTACCTCCTCCATAGGTGTCACTGCGTACCATATTTTCAAATAAAAATAACGATTCAGATGTAACGGAATTTTCAATGCTACAACCTATTTGTTAATATTTTTCTCGTTTTTGCAAATTTTGTATTTACTATCTGGAATTCGTGTGCTAGAGATGTTTATAAATGAATAAATAATTCCTTGACATGCAGTTATTTGATTCTAGCGTTCTAATGATAGGTGCGTTTTTCGAAAAAATTATATTATGCGTTTCTTAATCGACAAAACAACACCGTAGGATTATTCTGCATTCATCAAATTAGTCATGTAGCAATTTTGGTGAAAAAATATCCATTCGCTATTTTTCTGTGTGGTGTCACATTTTGAAAAAGTGAATAATTCAAATTGGTGATATGAAT
Source organism: Pseudeuparius sepicola (assembly GCA_963920635.1). NCBI lineage: Eukaryota > Metazoa > Arthropoda > Insecta > Coleoptera > Anthribidae > Pseudeuparius > Pseudeuparius sepicola. The sequence continues at coordinate 91,947,261 of OY987299.1, forward strand.
CTAGGGTGCTATGAAGTCAAAAACAAATAACGTTCATAGCATAGATTAATATCCAGTTAGATTTTTCTTATCTTTTCATTTTATTGCTGTAAGGCCATGTTAATTTAATTAACAAAAAATATATTTGTGAAATAACGCATTTGACTGTTTTAAGTTGGATTTTATTTGGTTCGACTAATTTTTTTTTAATAGATACATTTTCTAGTCATCTCTCTTATTATTTATTATTATTTGTCCTATATAAGATGATTACTATCCTTGCACTCGTAAAAAAAGTAGTGTTGAAAAAACACTTTTGCCACTTATTTGATAGTTTTTACAAACCTCTAAAAGTATACAGTTTAAACAAAACGTGTCAGAAAAACTAAAAACTTACTTTGCAATAGTAGATCAAAATTATTAGGCTTATAGGTATAGTTGTAAAAATATTCGAAGTTTTAGTGAAGTGGCCTAAACAGCAACATCCAAACAGACAATATTTTGCTAACTTGCAATACATCCTTTTTGACGTATTCGTTGATGCTCATTTATTTTTTATTCTAAAGCGCACCCTATTTCACGAAATTAACACCACACACAAAATAACCAGTGGATATGTTTTCAATAAAATTGCCACATGGCTGCTTTGTCGGATGCCGAATAATCCTACGTCGGATAAGGGATAACTAAAGGAATTTAGAGAACAATGTACAGGGTGTCCCAAACTCGACGCCCCAGGGTTATTATAGCGTTGAGTGATTTCACTCAACGATTATAAGCAAACAAAACAGCCAGTAAAAATTTTACTTGTGGGTTTCACTAAAGCTTGCTTTTGGGCCAAAAATATAGTTTTTAGGAATTTGGGAAATATGACGTCATGAAATATATTTTTCCCAGGACTATACCTGTTTCTCTTTATATTTGGAAAGAGCACGTTTTTCTTCTAAACTTTCGTAATAAAAATTTTTTGATATCTTGTTTCATTAAAAAATTATATGCGTATTATTTGTAAAAATATGAAAAAGATGCCATGGTATTTTTTTAATCAAAAAACAATTATTGAGGGATGCTCGGACAGATGTATTATGGAAAAAGTATTAAAATTGTATTATTAGTTATAAAAATATAACTGTATGAACGCATTTTTAAGAAAAACTGTTAATGGTGTTATTTTTTCTATTAAATATTTATTTTATTTATTTATATAATATTTCGGGATGGAATTTTGTAAACAAGGTTTTTCAGAAATTTTCATAAATAGAAACCTAATAGAGTTAGGTCTGGCGACCTTTCTGGCCATTATATGAGGCCATTTATCCCGATACATTTGTTTCCAAACTAATTATTTAGAAATTCTTTTACAATGTTGGTTTTGCGTGGTGGAGCTCCGTCTTGTAGAAACCACTGTTAAGAGTAAAATTTGTCCTTACAGGAGTTAACGATTAATAGCCTTTTTCTTAGTCGAGATTCGATTGGTTTCGAACAGACTTCTTTTCTGAAGTAAGAACCAACACAGTACATAGTTGAATCATTGTATTTGCCATTAACATCTTTGTAAATTGTTTCACATAGGTAGCATGTGTTTTCACATATCACTTCACTAATCACTGCCACCGAGCTCCATTCTAACCGCAGACGTAGGGAGTTCATCGAATACTAAAAAGAGTCGTTATTAAAACCCGAAAAGGCCAAAGCCGTGAGATTCTTACTGTTTCTTGCATTGCGGGCCACAGTTTTTGCCTGTATACGAGGCCTTGGTGCTGCTGGGAAGTGCTAGTAATTGGGGCAGTCATTTGCTCCGTTGCCGGGCTTGATTCTCGGAATTTCACCGTTTGATACCTGTGGAATATTTTTGAGACATATAATGGGGTTTTCAAAGCGTGCTGAATGTGAATTACCATGCCAGAGACCATGAGAAAAGTTCCATTTCCTATTTTCTCTAACCCTTGTTTGATGATCTGACAGACAAGTTAAGTGAGGTTATTATTGGTTTGACATTTAGTATATTTTGCCGGCCGGTTGTAGATTCTTCTTCTTCTAATGGGCCTTGTCAGCTGAGGGTTTTGGCTACTTAGCAACGATTGTTGTGCGCTGATTAATGAAATTGTTGTTTATTTGCAAGTTTGTTTATTAGGAATACTCGCTAACGAATATAGTTGCGACTGGGAAAGATATAAAGGTTGAATAGCCTCCGGGTTATAGCGTTCTCGAATGGTACTTTTGGTAGATTTAATGTTTTGTGGTTCTGGTGACTCATCTGTCATTCGTACAATACCATTTCGGATTTCCGGGTCCTTCTTGAAATTCGGACATTTCCCATCAGCAAGGTCTTCGTGCTTGAAGAGGTTGCACCGGTGTTCTCCGTAAAAATTCATGGTGATTGAGTTCTGTGAGTAATCGATAAATTCGGATAAATCGGAAAACGCCGTGTAAAGAAGAAACCGGAGTAGGTTATTCTTCATTTCGACAAGGGATTCGTCGGATATTGCCGATTTCTTCAGATGCACCTTGGTAAGCCTTGACCTTCACGACCACGTGCCACCATTTCACCAGCTCTTTCTTTCCAGCTGTGGATGATACTATCCTTTGGACATTAAGTTACTCCGAAGGTCACCAGAGGCCACACAATATCTAAGTGAGTTAATATTTCCGGACCTTGCCATATTTCATAGGTATATTAAGACATGGTTCTCCTTTTAGGGCCTGTGTCTGTGTGTCTGCCTGTGCCTGTCTGTCTGTCTGTCCTGTTCAGTGTCCAGCTCCGTCGGTCCGTGTGTGGACGGGCGAAGGTACTGTATGTTCCTGCCGGTCAATATTGGATTTAGTCTGTCCACGTCTTCGTTCCGGACCTGTCTGTTTGCCGTCTAGCCTGGGCTGTTGGTGCAGTCGTGTACCGTAACCACTACGTGGGATTGTAGCCCTGGGTTGGAGCTTCCAGGATCATAGCTCATCTTGTCAACGTAGATTGGAGGCTCGGGACAGCTAAGTTGTAGTCGTAAGATTTTAGGGAAGGGAAAGACAGTAGCACTCTAGGAGTATAGCGTGAGTCAAGGGGCCCGTTAATATTTTTGCAGTCAATATTCAATTTTTATTTAAATCTCAATTTTACCGAGTCCTAAACGATTGGTGAACCGTCCGTTAAGTGATGTATCTTCCGGTCGCCGTAACGAGTTCGCACATATAAGACCAGCTTAGTTATTTAATTAGTTAACCGTACTAACCCCCCCTTTAGAGTTACCTTTAAATATTTTTTTATATATATAGCTTTAATTTATTATAATTATATCATTATATATTTATTATTGTTAACCAAGATAGTGTTCTTTCTTTTCATTTTGAAGCCCTGCCACCACCACGAACCTACCCCCCCCCCCCCCGCCGACTGGAGCTACCCGTAGGCCACAAGCTAGCGTATAATTTTACTACAATAGTTTTCGTAAAATCATTACAACAAACATAAGTTATAACTAGTCATACCTTCAGTGGCGCACGTAAAAAAAAATTCTTGCGTTAGGGGTTTTTTTTATTTGTCAGTGTAATTAAGCTCTTGAAGCACCGAACCCTGTTATTACTATTTTCTTGTGGAAATTGATCTCAGTTTCCCGTAAATTAATTAAAAATTAAAACCCTTGTCTTTCCCCCTTTTACACCCTAACAAAAGTGGCGCCCAACGTTCTTGTTGGTGGTGGTGTCGTTTGGCGTTAACCAAAGTGGCGCCCAACGTTCTTGTTGGTGGTGGTGTCGTTTGGCGTTAACAAAAGTGGCGCCCAACGTTCTTGTTGGTGGTGGTGTCGTTTGGCGTTAACAAAAGTGGCGCCCAACGCTCTTGTTGGTAGTGGTGTGGTTTGGTGGTATAGTTTTTCTGTAGACTCCGTCTATAACCCGTTAAGAGTGCTGCTGTTTGGTATTTTTGGTTTAGTGGTAATTAAGTGCCAGTTATATACGGCTTGAACTGTATTTTGGATTCCTTCCGTTCTGCGATACTGAGAGTAAAATTTGCAGACAGGTGCAAACGACCGGTGATTTTTTGTTGTTGTTTTGCTGCCGGAACTGTATGGTTGTTAATGAAGTTAATGTTATTGTTATATAGTTGGTTATAAATGTAATTGTTGTTCGCTTGGTCGGTTATAGATGTTTTAAGAATTTTTTTAAAGTGTGAGTCTCGAGACGAGACTAAAAAAATTTTTTATTGGAGGGGGAAATTGTTGTACGTTTTTTTTTTGCATTACCGCGCCTAGTGTTTATTATTGTTTAGGGTAGTGTAGGTAGTTAGAAAAAAGTGTACTGAAATTTCGAATTATATATAATATGTTAGGTATATGTGTGCACACGTTTACAGTTTAAGAAGACCAAGAAAGTTATTAGTTTACAAGCCGGTAAACAAATGGTTCCGAGGAAGGTTTAGGCCTTTTGCAAAGGTCGTTTAAGACAGTAAGAGACACTTGACAGAAAAAGTAGCAGATTTTTCTATTTTTTGTTGTTGTTATTTGTAATATTGAGTGCAGTGCTACAGCTCTCGGGTTTCGGAGTTTTTTTTTCTTTTCATTCGTGATAGCAAACCTTAGGTTCAAGCTTCCGCACCTAAGTGATAGAATTTAGGTTTTCTTTTCTCGGAATACTGAAAGTGGCATATTGTACAGCCTGTCCCAACTTAGAGGGTAGAGCAAATTTACCGGGTTTTTGAAGATTTTTTTGGGGGGGGGGAAATTTTCAGTAACCCGAAATGGATGTTAATAGGCTACGAGCTGATGAAGCGGCATACGAGTTAGGTGTTAGAGGGGTGCAAATAAGAAATAATTTGCAAGAAAACCGACAACTGTTGAGGGAAACGCTACGTAGAGAGCGAGCCGATGGTGTACAGCCTCCCACTGAAATCCTGTCCGAGAGTTGGCGGTTTGTGCTCAAAAGTTGGAGGAGCTTTCAGATGCAATTGCTAATTTCGATTCCGGTAATAGGTTGAACGAGTACGCTACCTGGGGCACTCGGGCTGCACATATTGAGGGTAGACTACAGAGGATAATAGCAGAAGATGAGGAGGCTAGGGTTTCACGGGACAATTTTCTTAAGAGGTGCCGTAACTTGATGACCCGGTTGGATTTGAAATTTATTCATAGATCAGAGGTTAGCAATGCCGAAAGTAGAGTTGAGCAGGGTGATGAGACACGTGCGTCGCTGCTAGATTTACCTAACAATGGGGATGCCATCCCAGAGATACAGGGTACCGGGAACGTAATCATGGATCCTCCAGAGGGGAATCTGCTGGGCCATGAGTTGGTCTCGAGAGCTCCGAGAGCTAGTCCTCTGGCAGCTAATGTTTTGACCGAGCCAGGCACCGTGAACTCAAGTCTACCGTCGTTGATGTTTGTCGAGCAAGCGAATAGTCCGTTACCAGTGGTCTCGCAAAGTAGTTAAGTAAAGCGGATCCTGGCTCAAAGATGGCCGCCATATGTGAGCCAGCTTCCGCATAAGGGTTTTGAGCCTGAGCCAGGATCCGCATAGGGTTTTCGGGGATAAAATCTAGCGGTGGGGGGGATTTGTGTGGGGGGATCCCCTCCACTTTTTTTAGTATATATTTCGATGGTTGATTGGTAAAGTACACAGTTCTCACTTTTAACTTAACTAAATAAGATTAAAAGTATGGCATCGTTTGTGACCCATTTAAATAACAGTTTGTTCCTGAAGAAATTCATTAGGGTCCAAGATTTGGAAGTCAACCGAAAGTTTGAGGTACATGCATTTACGAAAATAAACACCAAGTTCGGCGAGAAGATATCCTTGGAATTCGACGATTTCAAAACAATTTTACCGCAAAGGTTCACGGTAGAATTTACAGAAGAACGAATTGAGCAAGTAAACAAGGACATTTTCAACGGGCGAAAGTATTATCTTATTAGTTATGGACCTGTCGGGAAAACAACTAATATTCAATTTTCCGTCCAAGAACCGGAACAGCTATAAAAATACTTTGGAGTCTCACATTCGAAAATTACAGAAACTAAAATATGAAATTGATATATATGAAATTAATAAGAACTTTAAACAATTAAAAATAAAATATATATAGCATAAGAGATGTTTCATTTCTTCTACCCATAGTAAATTAATAAAATAACAAACTACCCAGCAGGTGTACAACAAAGTAATAGTATAAAAAAAGTGCAAAACTGAAACTTGAATTAAAACCAAACACAATTTTTTCTTGCAGCTTGATGTAGCTCCAAACAAAAAATAATAATGCCTAATGATAAAAATTCTAACAAAAATAATAATTTCTGTGCCCTCTAAGGAAGTCCATACATAGTCCCCATGCAAATTCCCCATGTAAAGTCCCCATTTTAAGTCCCACTTAAGCCGCCCACTTTAGACGCCAACTTTCGACGCCAACTTTCGACGCCAACGTCTCAGTTGGATGCAGTACTTTTATAAGGATCTACTAAGTAGGAGGAAGCTTTTCAGTTCCCACCTACAATTCTATAAACAGCCAATCCAGCGCAGATAGTGACTCGAACCATTTTTGGCATAATTCCAGAGAAAGTTAACCCTTTCAGAGTTTTACACCCGACCGTTCAAATTAGTTACACCTTCACCTGGTTTTAGTACCTTGAATCTTTTTGTGCCGAGTCAACAAAAATGCAGACAAGTTTGCCCCCTTTTACTTTTATAGCAGGCTGTTCACATTCTTTAGACTTTCACCTGTTTCTAAATCTTCTTGCGCGACCCTTCCTTCAAGGGATAATCTTACATAACAATGATCCACTTTTAAATGTTTTTTGTCAGACTTTTTTTTTTATAGTCCTGTAAATGGCATGTTATAAAAATTTACTGCCTGGTAGTTTTATAGCAGACTGTTCAAATTATTTAGATTTTCACCTGCTTGTAAATCTTCTCGTGCGACCCTACCTGAGATTTTAATAAAAAAAGGCTTTCAATGTTAAAACTTAAATGAGAATATTTTGCTGTTATTGTTATTTTGATAAAAAAAACTGTGTACATTATTAATATTCCACTTAAAATTCCTCGATAAAAATATTGCTTTAAAGTGGGTTAGTAAGGAATAGGTAAACAAAACTAAACAAGAAACCAGTATATAAATAAAACAAACTAAAATTAATTAATGTTTTGTTTTATTAAAATAATTCATATATTTTGTTACAATAAACTTATATACAAATATTAGCACTGTCGTTGTCTGCGTAGACGGTCGAACCAGCCTTCATAATATGCATAATTATAAGTCGTTCGATTTCGTATTATGTCCTCATTATTCGCAAATCGAAAATACCCTGCCACATAGCCAGATTCGTATTCGATTTGACGCTGATGATTAAACCACCCTGCGTAGTACGCCTTATTATATGCAATGATATCAGATTTAGCCATGTAAATGTCATTAGCGTTCGCAAAACACTGACCGTATCTGATCCATCCATCTTGATATCCTGCACCATATTGAACTTTATCCATTTTCACGTCACCCTCCAGAAAACGCCTATTCTTACCAGCCTGATGATCAAACCATCCCGCGTATAAACCTTCATTATAGTGCCTCACATGAGTGTCCCTTAATCGCCTAATTGGATTTGCGTTTTCTTCCGTTTTCCACTGACTATACGAACTCCATCCTGCACTGTATCCATCATCTGTCACTTTTCTTTTATTCTGAGAATACATCTCAACGAGTGTTATAAACTTTTGCCACAATTATCTAACTGAAGCAATATTTAATTCTTTGTATTGAATTGAATTTAGTGAATTTTGTTAAGGATGTGGCTGCCTTTTATATTTAACGTAAGCATTGCCTATCCCCACTCAACAGCGTTGTCGTCTAATTAGAAAATAGAGCAATTTGAAGTAGAAAATTTTTTGGCAACGCCGAAGGGGTGGAGTTACCCCCACTCCCACCAGAGCAAAGTTAACGCCTAAATTAAAAAGTAGCAACGTTGAGAGCCATCCCCACCAACGCATTCATTTTAAAATCTACAAAAGGGTGTAGAAATTCAGCAAAAGCATCAGTTTTCTAAATTTTGTTGAATTGTGTTCGAGTTTTGTCGTGTGTTATTTTTAAATTTATTACTTTGCTTATAATTATGAGTGTGTTCCAAACTAAGGCGATTGTCCACTACAATGCTGTTGTGAGGGTAAGTCAAAACTTATTTTTTTATAATTATTAAATACGTTATTTCAATTTGCTTCGAGAAACTATTTTGCTTTTTCGCATCAGAAAATTTTTAGCCAACTTTTTTCTTGTTAGCCGCAAGTTGGAGATTTTCTTATGCGAAAAATATTTTTTTATTTGCGATATACTAACATTCAATAATTATTATAGTCACCATCTGCTTATAATCTCATCGAGACGCTTGCGGCAGAGGGGTCAGTTGAAAATTCATCTGAAGAAAACAATGTTGAGCATGTAAGTAGACATGTTTATGAATTCTAACAAATAATAAATGTTTATCTTATACTTATAGTATTCCGAAGTGGACGATGAAAGCATTAGAAGCGCAACATCGTTTGCTGTGTCGCAGATCGAGCGTGAGCTGGCACATGAACAATCGGCATATGTACAGCCTGCACAACCTACCGAATCGGCACATGTGCAGCCTGCGCAATTGACATATGTACAGCCTGAACAACCCGCACCTGAATATTCGGCACATGTGCAGCCTGCGCAATTGACATATGTACAGCCTGAACAACCCGCACCTGAATATTCGGCATATGTACAGCCTGCACAACCTGCCGAATCGGCACATGTGCAGCCTGCGCAATTGACATATGTACAGCCTGAACAACCCGCACCTGAATATGAGCAACCCGCGCAACCTGCAGGGCATGCGTCGCCTGCTCAGTCTGAGCAAACCCACCGGCAGAACGTCTCCAGTCCTGTGAGGACTGTTGGGAAAAATATGGAGACGTTGAGAGCGGTTTATAACAGGGGGCGCCGCACAAACAGGTTTCCGGATGACAGCTTCGATTTTGAAGATCCAACAGCTGGAGGACGTCACAATTTGGAACTTAATAAAGTGCTGGAAGATAATGTTGTCGTCTTACAGCTTCAAAGTAATAAGCTGGCCAAAAACAAGGCTGGTTTAAAAAATAAAATAGATAGGTTAGATAAATTAAGAAAAATTTTAGTAAATAGGATTAGTATAATAGAAATAGATGAAGCGCGTGTGAATAAAATATTAACTAGTTATAAGTAAGCATAAGTTGAATCATATATATATAATATTACACATAGTTTTAAACCAACGCTTTGTTATTCATTTCTCACCCAATACCATTATAAACAGCAAGCAATAAAATTTTATTACGTGCAATACAGAGTCGCTCGGTAGCTAAATACAAAAGTAATATTTTTCTCCTAAGCAGACCATACTTTAGCATAAGCGTACGTGCACACTTCCGGCTGAGGGAGATGTAAGAAAGGTAAAAAATATAGTCAGGGGATTTTACATAGCGATCGTCCTCGCTCGAACTCGCACGGACAAGCGGTAGCAAGCGGATACCTAAAATCCCAGAACATTTGTAGTATCAAACTGTAGTTTTTAAGTAAATATTTTATTAAACGTTTATTTTCTTATATTCGAGAATTTAATTTAAATAATAATAATAAAACAATTATCCAATAATACATTTCATTTACAATAATACCAATGGTCTAGTTTTTGCACCTGTTTTACATATTAAGCATGTATCTTGCCGAAAAGCTATGCTTTAGCATAACCGTACGTGCACACTTCCGGCTGAGCGATGTAAGAAAGGTAAAAAATACAGCCAGGGGATTTTACATAGCGATCATCCTCACACGGACAAGCAGTAGCATGCGACTACCTAAAATCCCAGAACATTTGTAGGTATCAAACTGTAGTTTTTAATAAAATATTTTATTTCACGTTTATTTTCTTATAGTCAGGAATTTAATTTAAATAATAATAATAAGAACAGAATTATCCAATAATACATTTTATTTACAATAATACATTTTATTTACAATAATGGTATAATTTTTGCACCTGCTTTACACATCAAGCAGGTGTCTTGCCGAAAAGCTATGTAAAGCTTTTCTTTACAGGCACTACACCGCATGAATCTTTGCAAAGGCATTTCTGTCAAAGAAAAATGTAAAGTTTCATGCCGATGCTTCGCATTGTCGGTGAAACCATTCAGGGAAACCTCTGTAAAATCTACCACATACGCACGGTAACAATTTAGGCACAAACGCGCCCTTTCTGTTACCTTTACATATGCGGCAGATACACAGAGGCCCCCCACTGTCCAGTTATTATAACCCTCGGTCGGGTTAATGGGTACACTTTTCGCCACGACGGAGTCATCGCGGCCAACGTCTACCCCTTCATCTTCGTCACTAGCATCATCGTCGTCAATGTCGTCGATGTCTCTTCTCAATTCTGCAGGCACCGTTTTCTCAATCTCTTCTTTTTCTTCTAACGCAAGTTGGTATAGGGAATTATGTATGGAGGCAGCCATTGTTATTAAATTTAATTTGTTTGGAGAAAAACTGTAACTGATGTCTATTGAGATATCTCCAGAGTTTTTATAGTCTAAAACATCAACCTGTACGAGATGTCTAGGAGGGGATCCCCCCCCCCCCCCTTTCTGATGATGCCAAACTGTTTTCGTATTAAAAGAGGGGTATAAAAGGCACACTTTAGCTAAGTGAACCAATGTAATCGTCTAAGTCTATTCAAGAAAATGACTCCATCCATAAGATACTTGGTAGATGTTGATGGTTTCCACGTCAACGGAAAATTTTTAGTTAAGGAACTTGGAATATTTGATATGAAATGGAAACAGTCCACCTCCAAATATTATTCTGTTGGAAGCTATTACGCTCTCAATTCAAAAGACGCCAGAACCGCAAGGTGGGTCACTAACAATCTTCATGGATTGAGATATGAGGATCAGAAAGGCGACCAACCGCAAGACGACATCATCAAAGAATTTCGGCGTCTGGGCTTCAATTCAGGTGATCAAAACATTGGTTATAAAGGCGGACATGTGGAGTTGGATCTCTTAAAGGCAGCAGGATTTGGACATTTAGCCTATAATATAGAACAACTGGGATGTCCCAAATTTGATATTATAGTCGGGGAAAATCCTGAATTATATAATCAGGTTAAAAAAAATCAATGTAAAAGACATTTGCAAAATTTACGAAAACCCGTGCACTGTCCTCAGGTAGAGTTATGTGTTTTTGCAGAATACATTTATAAGTGTTTGTAATATATTTAGTTAGTAATAGTTTTTTTTAATACGTTTTTTATATTATCCTGTACATACAAATAAATATTTTAACATATCTTTTGTGTTTTATGTCCTATTTAAATATATGCTATAAAAAGTGATACATTTTTTTTAAATTTTAATTCCTCCATTTCAGAAAACTGTATTTTTTGCTGTTTTTTATTTTGAAATAAATGGAACAACTAATCTGCATATTTGAGTTATTCCAAATTTCATAAAGATTGCAACTACTGATTTTCTTTTATGAATTGACGTGTGATCAATACAATGAAAATATTAGATTTTTAATACAGGTCGTGCCCTCTATTTCTGTAGGGAAACAACTACAGTCGTGCTTCAAAAGTACTACCAATTGATCGATATTTCGCCGAATACTTTACCCTTGCAACAGGTATGCGCAAGGGGGTTCGAAAGATACCGCTGGGTGGTTCGAAGGCCCCGCCGTCGAGGGCGCGCTATGAGTCTCAGGAACGCGGCGGCTGCGCAGTCAACTGGGTTTACCTGGCTGCGGGCATTCTCTATGAATTTTACAATTTTTGTTGCATGATTGTATTGTGTGCTTGGAGAAGGGACCATCTTGCCAACCCAGTATAGCGTTGTCACTTTTAAAATACAAATATGAAATAAAATTCAAAATATTAGTAAAAGTTTTATTTTTTACAAGTATATTAGTTACAATATGAAGGTATTTAATAGTGCAATTGTCTTTCTATAATCGTCCACATCTTCTGAGGGCCATGGAGAACAACAAGGACCATCTTGCCAACCCAGTATAGCGTCAGGATTTTCTTCGTACTTTTTTACGTTTTTATTTAACCATTCCATAATTAAATGCACTTTGTTTTCAGACGGTTGAAATTTGTAATTTAGTTTCAACTTAGTTAATGCAGCCTTAAAATTTTCTATATTCTTTGGAATTGCCATATATGCAGCCGCACATATGAAATCGTCAATACATTTATATATATCGTTGTAATTTTTTTTCATATTTTTCACTTGATAGGCTTCTATTTTCGGATTATACGGTAACTCCACACCATCAGCATCGTAAAGTAAATTAAGGACGTACAATTGGTGTGCAAAAGTATCTTTTAAACAATGATCCCTCAAAAGCTTACCAAGGTCAACGACATTGATTTCATTAATGCCTTCTCGCTCGAAAATATCACCAAGTATCCGTATAAAGTTATCCATTCTTCGCTTGCTCTCCAGCATCAAACAATAATCGGCCTCGTCGCACTCTTTACTTTCGGCAATTGTTTTGAAGCACTTATCAAATATTAAAAAATTCGGTTTATTCAGGAGAGAAATTAAATTTTTACCGTAACACGAACGTTTCATTTCGTATAGCGCGGCTCTGAAAGCTCTGAATTCAACTGTAAGCTGCACCATTTTGATACGTATGGTAGGCAATTTCAACATCTTATATTGCCAGCTCCCTATCCCCTCCCCTTTCGTGCCGAAACAGATCCTATGAGAAAACAGTGGGGAAAAATAGATTAAAAAGGCATGCAACGCATATAGATTTTCAAAACGTTTCGAAACAGCTAAAGCTAAGAATAATTTATTGCTAAGTTTTCATTATGTCATTTGTTGAAAGTGACAAAATTGTTCAAACTTTCGAAAAAGCATTGGATTTATTAAGGGACAGCACGCAGGAAAGAGTTTTAGAGCAATGGACAAAAAAATTACAAGCAAATATTAAATTACATAATACTGCAATAAAGAAAGGAGACTATAATCACGGTACGCTGATGAAACTTCAGACAAATTTGGGTCATCTGAAAAGGATCGGCGTATACTTTAAATCATGGAAACATACGGGGGCTGGTCAAAAACGTGAAAAGAGATCTGATCGATTGAAGTGGGAAGACACTCAGTCCGCCTTTCAAAATAGAATAAGGTCAGGTATTATAGTAAACATACTTCACATAGATATAGTAAAGTTTTTAAATGACGCATTTTTTCCTTTTAAAAATCGTATAAATCAAATTTTACGTTCTCTAAATGTAGTTAAAGTAAATACTGTCTTCTGTGGTGAATTTGTGAAAATATCTGGCGATGGTGAAATCTTTAGTAACAAGTATTTTAATACAAAAAATGCTGCAATCGATCGTGGCGTTGATATAAAGCAATGGTTTAATGACAATGTTAGCGCTATTATTTTGAGAAAACTTGACGATTTTGAAAATGAAGGGTCCAATTGGAGCTTACATAAAATATTAAGTTTAGAGGTTAATATAAACAAAGTTGGATTTGGAAACGGTGGAACGTCATACATAGCTCTGCCCTACGAAATTTCAAGTAAAAAAGCGTGCATTAACGTCAAAAATCAGGATGAGGCTTGTTTCGCGTGGGCTATCGTTTCAGCGCTTTATCCAACACATTCTAATGCGCATCGAGTAAGTTCATACCCTCATTACTCCACAGTTTTAAATTTGGAGGGGATAGATTTCCCGATGACATTGCCACAGATTACAAAATTTGAGCAGTTAAATAAAATATCTGTAAACGTGTATGTTCTGGAGTTAGTGGGCAAAGAAAAAACATCTAGATTTATGACTGTACCTGTCAGATTAACAAAAAATAAACTTGATAGACATGTGAATTTACTTCTTATTCAAAATGAATATTCGCCAAATATCGGGGAATTCGAAGCTCCCCCTCAAGACGAGTCGATGGATAATATAAAATATCATTTTTGTTGGATAAAGGATCTTTCTAAATTAGTCTCAAAACAATTAAACAACCATAAAAGACGTGTATTTATATGTGACAGATGCTTAAATTATTTTACATCTCAAGATAAATTGAACGAGCATGCTACTAGCTGTGAACAAATAAATCAATGCAAAATTGAATTTCCCAAGGAAAAATTTATTGAGTTTAAAAATTTTGCACATAAAGAACATGTACCTTTCATAATCTACTCAGACGTGGAGGCGATGCTAACACCCGTCCACGATCTGCAAACCGAGACGAAAACTAAAAAATATCAAAAACATGTGGCCTATAGTGCTGCATACTATTTCAAATGTACATTCGATGACTCATTATCTTTCTACAACAGCTATCGTGGACCCCAATGTTTATCTTGGTTTGCAGATCAGCTGGATGAGACCGCGAAATTTGTAGCCTCTAAATTAAAAATTGTGGAGCCTATGGACGAAACCATTAGCCTTAAGGATGCTAGCGAAAACTGTCATATTTGCGAGAAAAAATTCATAGACACTGACATAATTGTGCGCGATCATTGTCACTTAACCGGCAAATTTCGCGGCTACGCCCACCAAAATTGTAATTTGAATTATAAGAACTCTTTTATGATTCCCGTAGTATTTCACAATCTAAGTGGATACGACAGCCATTTTATAATAAGGGACCTTGCCAAAAGAAATCACATTACTCTGCTTCCGATAAACAAAGAAAAATATATTAGTTTTACTATGTTTGATAATGAGACAAATATCAAGTTTCGCTTTATCGACTCTTTTAGATTTCTAGGTTTTTCGCTTGATACTCTCGTTTCCTCTCTAAAAAGTGACGATTTCGTAAATGCTAAAAAAGAATTTCACCATTTGTCACCTGAAAAGTTTACATTGTTAACCAGGAAGGGCGTTTTTTGCTATGATTACATAGACTCGTTTAAAAAATTAGAGGAAACCTCATTACCTTCAATCGATCAATTCTATAACAAACTAAACGATGTTGAAATCGACGAAAAAGACTACAGACACGCACAATTAGTATGGGAAAAGTTCAATATAACTAACTTGGGCGAATACTCCGATCTGTATTTAAAAACCGATGTGATGCTGCTTACAGATGTGTTTGAGAATTTTAGAAAATCGTGTTACAAAAACTATGGATTAGATCCTGCTTGGTATTACACATTACCGGGATACACTTGGGACTGTATGCTCAAATATACCAACTGCAAACTGGAGACATTCCAAGACATCGATATTTTATTATTTTTCGAAAAAGCTGTAAGAGGTGGAATAAGTCAGTGTAGCCATCGCTTTTCCGAAGCGAATAATAAATATATGCGAAGCTATGACTCCACCAAACCTTCCAAATTTATTGCCTATTTCGACGTTAACAACTTATATGGCTGGGCGATGTGTGAGCATCTCCCTTATGGCGGATTTGAATGGATTGAGGACTCAGAGTTTGACGTTACCAAGATTGCCGACGATGCAGACGAAGGCTATGTCTTGGAGGTGGATTTGTCGTACCCAGATCATCTGCATGATGTGCATAAAGACCTCCCGTTTGCAGCAGAGCAGCGAAAACCACCAGGATCGAAATTTTCCAAGCTTATGCCCACACTTCATGACAAGAAGAATTACATAATTCATTACAGAGCGCTTAAACAGGCTTTGAGAAACGGTCTAGTTTTGACCAAAATCCACAGAATTCTGAAGTTTAAACAGGCCCCCTGGCTAGCTCCTTACATACAGTTTAATACACGCTTGAGACAGCAAGCATCGTTAGAATTTGAAAAAACTATAATCAAACTCATGAACAACGCAGTTTATGGTAAAACAATGGAGAACATAAGGAAACACAGGGTTGTTAAACTATTACGCAAATGGGCTGGTAGGTTTGGAGCAAAACATTATATTTCTAGCCCACGTTTTAAGAGCAGAACCATATTTGATGAAAATTTAGTTAGCGTAGAACTAAATAAGACGAGTATTATTTTCAATAAGCCCCTCTATGTGGGAATGGCAATACTCGATATCTCAAAAACATGCGTTTATGAATTTCATTATGAATTTATGCTACGCAAATTATCTGACTGTACGCTCTTGTATACCGATACTGATAGCCTAGTATATGAAATACGCTGTAATGACGTTTTTAAAGACATTATTAAAGATAATATAGAACGTTTTGATACTAGTGACTACCCCCAAGATAATAAATATGGTATTCCATTGGTAAATAAAAAAGTTCCGGGATTAATGAAAGATGAACTTAATGGTAGCATTATAACTCACTTTGCGGGTCTTAGATCTAAGATGTATGCTTATCTGATTGAGGGGAAAAAAATTTGTATTAAGAAATCGAAAGGAGTCAAGAAAAACGTTGTATCGAGACATATAACGTACAACGATTATGTAAGTTGTTTGTTTGACAAGAAACAAAAAATTATAAACCAACGTTCTATACGTTCGTTTGCTCATGATGTTTTCAGTCTCGAACAGTCTAAAATTGGCTTGAATCCTTTCGATGATAAGCGATATTTAGTTAATAGTATTGTAACTCTTCCTTGGGGACACAAAGCTATAAGGCATATTGAATGTAATATGTAAGGATGTAAAAATAAAAAACCCATATTTGTAGAACGTTGTTTTATTAAACCAACCTTCTTCTATACAAATCAGCCAACAGAAACTCTTTGTAAAAACAGAAGAGTTCAAAAATACAAAAGGTTTCTATACTAAATGTAATATTACATAATATTAATATAATGTCTGTTTCATTTAAGTTACTACTTACTACTAGATGATTGACTTTATCTAAGAAATTACAATAGAAATCATAAAAATCAAAGCGGAGCAAAAAGCCAAATCTCAAAGATGCACTTATGCTAACGTTTAACAATTCAAAAATATCTGCCTCGGTAAAATAAACATACACATTATTTTTTCTAAGCGACACGTGCTGATTTCCATCGGCGTCAATCACCGTACTTAGAACCATACGTGAGTCGAATCTGGCAAACATTGGAGCTCCACCATTATTAATAAATTCACATACATGTTCCAATAATTTATTCCATTCAGAGTAGTTCAAGGAAATTACTGTCCGATCATGACAAAGGTATGTGATGATTACTGCTGGCTCAAAATATTTCTTGAGACTCAACCCTGTATGAATGAATAATCCATTAGTTGATTTGATCGGAAAACATGCTGCCAAAAGCAAAGAATCTTCTACAATATCATTTTCACTGCTGCTTACATCGGATTCGTAACCACTGTCAGACATTTTGGCGGTTCGTTCACCGAGAGAACTACACAATGTTTGTTTCGCTTATCCACGAGTCGTGGCTTTTATCTAACCCGAGCCATCGCACAAGAACTTTCCCCCTCCTCCTTTGAAGCACTTTTTCCACCAAATAGATGTCAGGATTTGCCACTTTTTGCAATTCTTCATTATAAAAACCACCCTTTATAGCTCTTCCACGTAAATCTTCTAACAAATATGTGGGAGGATTGGTGTGTTGTACTTTGATTATTTTGAACAACTCCGTTGTCCAATTAGGTCGATATCCCTTGTCAAATACATGTCTAGCTTTACTTATTCTCACAATGTCACCCTTCCTAAATTTACGAGTTTTGAAAACTTTTAAGTGACTGTTGTACACATTGGTGACTAAATGTTGCTCGTTGTTTTTGTTAACTTCACCAGGCTTCATTTGTATCGTTCTATGTTTCCTATTATTGTACTCATTTACTACAGTAGGCAAAATATCAATCCACCTATATTTTCCATTTAGACTGAAATACTTGAATAATTTTTCTTTCAAAGTTCGTATTACTCTTTCCACTATAGCTGCCTTTTTGTCGGTAAATGTACTGTAGTGATTAATTTGAAAAGTTTTCATCAATTTCTGGAATTCAGAGTTGTAAAATTCTTTGCCCTGATCGGTTTGTAAATTGTGAGGCTTGCGTCCCCCACTGTTTTTTAAAATATCTTTAAAAGCCTTTGTAACATCTGCTCCAGACTTGGATTGTAGCGGTCTACACCAGACATATTTGGAGAAAGAGTCAATTACAACTAATATGAATTTATTACCTCTATTACAGTAAGCATATTGATCTAACTGAGCAAGATCGGCTTGCCAAAGATCATCTAAGCCTTTGATAATAGTTCGACGTCGAGGATAATTTTTTCGAGCTGGTTTATGGAGTTCCCTAACTAACCGAACTTTTTCATCACTATGACCGAAATTCATTGTTCAACTGCTCAATTCCAACTTAAAATGAAATTACTTTACACCGCTCTTTTGTTTATCCAATTTCAGTTGTTCTTTAATCACATCCTGCTCTTGTGTTATTTTCTCTATGGCAGTTTGCAAAGCAACAGTATTTAATTCTAACAACTCTTTAAAATCCTGTATTTGCTGGGAAACGTTATTTTTAAAGTCGTTTACTGACCGTAATAAAAAGTTATGACGCTCATCTAATATATTTCTAAGCTTTTCGTTATCTTTATTATATTGAAATGAAATAGCTGAAGCATCGCTATTCAATTTTTGGTTTTGGGACAAAGGAGAGTGCACAATGCCGCTAGCCTTTTTGTATTTCGACGAGCGTCCGAACTTGTTAAGAGTCATTTTGTAACTAACTGTATATTGACAGTAATTATACTTCTAGTAAATAACTTTAGCTTCCTTTAATTCATTTAAGATGGCTGCGATTTCGTTGTCGTGAGAAGTGTTTCCGGCATCTTTAGAAGCTACAAGTAACTTCAACCTATCTACTAATTCATTGACATTATCCCAGTATACGTACTCTATGGGTTTTGTGTTATAAGTAAGCTGCATACCTGTACCTTGCGCATCTTGAGTTTTACTTTTTATTAGAGGTCTAATGATATTAAGGTATTTGGTCTTGTGAGAACCCCTCAATTTACCATTCGATGTAAGGTGAACACCAGTTAACATTAAAATTTTCTTGTAATTTAACAAATCCGCCTGACTGTATTCTGGATATTCATAGAAAATGAGTTGGTAAAGTCCGTCGGTGCTCTTGAAAGGAGTGTTATCGATTATTATATCTCCCGTGTCTTTATCAAAATCGATATGTTTATTTCCTAAGGTCCATGTGTAGGTACTGCGATCAAGTTTAGGACCATAAGTATTATCAATATCAGCAGATTTTGAGATGAAATTTTGAATGTATGGTAAGGCCGTTTCAGGATAACCATAATCTGCGTCATCTTCAACATCATCATCGTATTCAGTTACTTGAGATGATTCTAAGACCGTTGTAGGTAATGTATTTTCTCCCGATATTTCAGACGGTAACTTTTTACTTGGCGTACTAGTAAATAATTCTATCTTAGGTTTTATCCGAATTGCAGTTTGTTGCTTTGATCCTACCTTAACTTTCATATTATTTTTTATTTCGCTTAGAGAATCTTTTACGGGCTTGAATATCTTATCTAAAGTCTCATCCATCTCAGATTTACCCGTTTTTAACGCAGCATATTTTCTTCTAATAGATCTAGTTAGCTCTTTAATTTTTTTAGCACGCTGTGCTCTCTGAATTTGTTCTTGTGATGTCAAGGGCATGTTGGCTACTAATAAAGATACCGAGTCACTAGAGTTTTATATAGCTATCAAATCCTTTTCTGTATCGCCCATTATCTAAACTAAAGTCTTTGGCTATCACTAATGTTCCAAAAACACTACCATTCCAACAAAATGAGCAAAGGTTTTTAAACTGCTCGTAGGTGATATCTGGTGACACATGTTCATCATAGACATGCTTCAGATTAACGTCATCCTGTTTGAACAGAATAATCATGTTACAATTGTCTCGTATTAATTGCTTAGGAATTTTAGAATATGTCTGACAAAGATAGACAACATCTATAGATTTATGACGTCCCATTGAATAAAATTCTCTAATTTTATCTTGTTTATCGCAAGCCACGTCATCAAATATGAAAACCGAATTTTCTCTAGCCTCTGATGGACCAATTACATCATCGTTTGAGTTAAAGGGAAAATATCCAACGCCACTAACTTGTTTAAGCACGTCTTGCAATAACTGATACTTGGGTTGGTACAGTGACTTACTGTACAAGTAAATATTCTCGAATTTTAGTCCGTTTTCATTAAATATTAAACTAAGTAAAGCGTTGGTTTTTCCACATCCGCTAGGTCCACAAAAAATTGCCCTAAATGAGTTTGGAAACAGTACACCGTGTTTAGATTTAGCACTACTTTCTTGCACAATATCTAGGTTTTCTACTGGAAGTGAAACTGTCTGCTGATGGATTTGCATCGCGTCTTTCGAATCGTTGTATCCAACGACCTCGCTAACAACTAAGTCGTTTTGAAGTTGGTGGATTCTTTTATGAGTTTTTTAAGTTATCTTTTCTCGAAAACGTTTTACTACAGAATTCACACATAAAAATAATAGTTCTGTGAATATTCTTGTGTCTTGTAAAACTATCCGATCTACAAAATGTTGTACCGCAAATATCACACATATACATCACGTAGGTGGGGAATAAAACACTGACAATTATACTTAATTTTATCTTTATTATATACTAACACATTGTTACAATACATTCATACTATATTTTTAATTTGCCTTTGGATCATTTGCCTTCGGATCACTTGCCTTCGGATCATTTGCCTTTGCCTTCCGATCATTTGCCTTTGCCTTCGGATCATTTGCCTTTGCCTTCCGATCATTTGCCTTTGCCTTTGGATCATTTGCCTTTGCCTTCGAATCATTTGCCTTCCGATCATTTGCCTTTGCCTTTGAATCATTTGCCTTTGCCTTTAGATCATTTGCCTTTGGAGTGCTCCAAATTTTCAGTTCCATATCTCCCATCTCTCTCTTTGTGTAAGTACTATTTTAATCATGAGTTTTGTTACTAACAGCGATGAGCACACCGTAATGTAATAAACCAGAGGAACAAGAGTAATTTCCATATTATATTCCTTTTGTTCGGGGGTTAATTTAGGTGCAGTCGGGGTACTTTTTGTAGTATTTGTAACTTCAGAAATTTTCCTCCATCTAGTTTCACCAATCGTATGGTTTTTAAATTTAAAATGAAATTTAAATTGCGTTGAATTTTTCGGAAGGATAGCCATTGAAATTGCACTTCCAATAGAAATAAATGGTGAGCATTTATCATTGCTTCCACAAACAGAGATGTTAGTCTGATTTAGCTCATTGTGAATATAGAACACATTATTAATTATTGCTAGCAATGTAATGTGACCCGCTCTCAATAACATCTTGGACAGGACTGTTGGATTTGACTAATTGTTCTTAATTTACATTACATCTCTCACAATTTCACTTAGTGGTAAATACTCCATAGTACAATCATGTATAATTGTGCAGTAGGCTCGAGTTTTGGCTGGAAATCCTTTATTGCTTTCTATGTCTAACTTAACGTCAACAGTGTTTATTTTTATAGACTCATTTCTTCGAGAACAATCGATAACAAACAGAGATACATACGATTTATATTCCGTATAGCCAAGTAGGGGTCGTCTATCTTTATTCATATAACTCGAATAAAAATCCACGTAATTGTGATAGGCTTCCTGAACATTATTTTTATCAAAATCTAACCTTAGACGTTCAAAAGGAAAGCATTCGCCGTTTAAAATTAATCTCACATCGGTTATATTTATGTGATCAAATTCTGCAGTACTGGATTTAGGATTGTCATTGCGGTCAGTCTGGAATGCCACGATGACGTATCGAGGAGAGGTTAATGCACTTGATGACTTTACAGACCATATCTCCCTTTGAGCACCGGTAGTAAGAGCTGGCAATTCATGAAGTTCCCATTTGCGAAAGGCAAATATAATTGGACGATCAATTTTCATGGCCTGAAGAAGGTTAAGTCTAATTAAATCGTTCGGTTGTATATGCTTAACTTTTAATTCTATATCGGAAATTGATATTTCACAAGAATCGTTTGCAGTAGGTAGCAATAAAGCGTTGTTATCATTTCGAGCTCGTATCAATCTCACAGTTTGTTTACCACAAACAGCCAACTGATAATCATTGAACATCCCAAACAAATGATTCAAGGGGATTCTGGAAATAAATGAGCTATCGGTGCTTGCATTAAAATGTTTATTAACTCCAGCCCAACCGGCTGTCGCCATGCACTTTTCTTCATTAGGAGAATAACACAAGTATGATCTAATTGTGCTCACAATTCCAGGATTTCGCACTGTTTCTATTTCTTTGCCATTTAGCTCGTAGGAAACAGAGTCAAAGAAAAATGCAGGTGCATTGTTAACAAAGTTACAGTCCCCTTGCATGTCGGTTAATTTTCCTTTAACATAAATCACAGCATCATACATCAACAGCCATGCGTCTCCCTGATTGACAGTTATTTCCACAATATCGTTGTTTCGAAAAGATTTTACAAATGGGTAGTAGGTACGTTTTTCCAGGCGTTGAATAGATTCATCATAGTTTGGACTGCGATGCACATTGAACACCTGAGGAGTTAACGACATTCTGACCAATTGATTTTAAAAACTGAAGATTTTCGAAAGTAAGTACACGGTTGCGACCAGCACCTTTCAAAATTGACGACTTTTTAGAATGATCTGCACGCTTCGACGATTTCTTCGTTAATGACTTTTTACAGAGAAATGACTGCAATTTATAAGGCTTATATGCGTCCCCAAAAATCAAAACCATTTTTAATGAGTTAAACGTTTCAATTCTAATCTCACAATTATTTCCTCGCCTCTAAAATTTACCGGTCTGAAGTTCTGATCGAGAATGTTTAATGTTATGTTATAGATCTCTCGCTTTGTCACTGGTATATATAGCAAATTTTTTGGCGTTTCGTCTATAGCATATCCAGGATCATCAACAATAGCAAATTCATAAATGGTATGTGTTGGTTGATTTTTATAGTATGCTCCAGATGTTATGTTAGAATCTATGTGTATCGTTCTAACTTTCACTATATTCACAGGCAAATCGGAGATGTGTAATTTGTTCGATTCTAACAAACGCTCGGAGAATCCCAGCAGTTTTCCAATAGAACCTTCTTTTCGGAAATCGATAGCGAAATTTTCACTAAAAATTTCACACTTTAAGGTGCTGTTATTAGGTTTTAATATAATTCTATCTTTTTCGACAAAGTTTTTTCCAAATTTAATTTTTAAACTGTTATTTATACACTCTTCTATTGCTCCTATTTCATACGATCCTGTAGGAATTTGTATAGTTATGTATCCCTTTTTACCAACAAGATATAGCTTGTCTTCTTCACTCTCGATATTCGGCACGCTGTTGTACGAATGAAATCCCAACAATGCTAAGCCATACTCATAATCCTCATCTAAATATATAGGACTGGTAAAGTCAATAGACAGCGTTGAACTAAATCCATGTAAGGTGAAAAGCATAGACATCGTCTTCTCGTCTTAACTGTCACCTTTATACAGAAACTCGAGACACAAATGCCCGCAATTTATTTCATCAAAATTCTGATAAGAATCGTTATTATATATTATTTTTACGTTCTTTCCCAAATACTGAACCAATTCTTTGGGCGGTTTCAAATTACCAAAACTGTCAAAGTACTTGACGATATTTCCTCTTTTCTGATAGGCTACCCAGTGAGTTCCCGGATTTCGCTGAACATCCAAATTTAAAATGACCGACTCGTTTTTTCTCACCTTTTTAGGTAGCGTGTCTCTCATAAATACGCCTTTAAAAAATGGTATGTTAAGCTTTGCCGCGAACTTTATTAAATCTCTATCTGTTAAAGGTCTGTTGGGTAGCCTCAATGAGAGTTTTTTTTCAAAAATAGTCCGAATCCTCCGCGTTTATTTCTTCTTAAATAAAGACCCGAACCTTTTTTGCCAACAGGTTCCATCGACTGTTTCGTCACACTCTTTTTAGCATTATTTACATCCAAAATGGTTTTAGCTACAGCACTTGCTCCACCTGCCAAAGAACCCAATGCCCCTAGAGCTCCTAGAATAGGAATAAGAGGAAGAAATCCGCCAGTTTTGCTTTCGAATGGAATCAACCTCGGTATCCTCAAATTCTTTTTTCCAATCTTTTTAACAATCATACGGGCAGCTCTTACAGCAGCCAATGACGATTTTTTCAAATTCTGAGTGTTATTCAAGTCCTTAGGAGTAAAAGATTTTCTGAGATTTTTTTCCACTTTTTTTACGATGTCCCTTCTAAAAGAAATCGGTCGTCGTTTTTTAACTCTCATACCCAATTTTCTTTTTACTTTCATGGCAGTTGTTACAAGCCAAGAAGCAGCCTTCTCACTAAATTTAGCGTCTTTGGATTTTACTCGATCCCAAGCACGATTTTCCAATTCTAAATCAGCCTTGTGTCGATCTTCTAATAACTTGCTGTTTGAATACAAAATATCGTGGGTCCTACACGCTGCGTCCAATTTATTTATACCAGAATCTCCTCTCGTCAGACGTTTCTCTAACTTAGTTCCAGGCCCACAAAACTGATATTTAGGAAGGTGCAATTCAACTGGTAATTTGTCGATTAAGGAATTTAGTAAACCTTCCCCGTGAACTGACAACATCCCACTGATTCACAATACACATAAACTTATAAAATAAGGTCACCCGAAACAGGACGTTAAATCAAGGAAAAAATATTCTAACCGCGGCGTTTATACCTGCCAACCGAACCCCGAAAGCCCTATGCGGATCCTGGCTCAGGCTCAAAACCCTTATGCGGAAGCTGGCTCACATATGGCGGCCATCTTTGAGCCAGGATCCGCTTTACTTAACTACTTCGCAACCTGCCCCTGTTCTTTCAGCTTATGTGAGAAGTCCTGTTACCATTAGTAATGTAATACCCCGAAGTAGTCCGTTTCTGTGGGAAGCACCGCCACAAGATCGTATGCAACCTGTGAACCGAAGAGTGTCTTTTGCAGATCAGACCTTTCCTAATTCATCTCATCTTCCGGAAAGCAATGTAAATTTTTCCAATTTTGTGCAAACTCGTCCGCAAAGTTCGCGTGAATCTCGGCCCTTGTTTCAAGATGCACTGACAGGACAATATGCTAATGAACCGTTACGCAGTCTAAATAGAGACTACACTTTTGAGAGGAACCCTTTGAATCGCGATTTAAATTTTGACAGTAGCGTTTCGAATCACCAGTCTTGCCGGTCATGTCCCTGCTCGGAGAAACCAGAGTGGATGCCGCAGAATGCTTTCTTGAACTTGAACAAGTGGAATGTATCCTTCGATGGAACAAACAGTGTGACCAGATTTCTTGAACGTATAGAAGACTTGCGAGAGTCCAGGAGAGTTTCCAAAGAACAACTTTTCCAGTCAGCCGTAGAACTTTTCCGAGGTGATGCTTTGTTGTGGTTCAGACGGCGAAAGCATTCTTTTCAAAGTTGGGATCATCTGGTACAGTGTTTGAGAAATGATTTTCTACCTCATGGATATGAACTGACGTTGTAGGATGACATCCGAAAACGAATGCAGCACCCGGATGAGAAGGTCGTGTCATATGTATCGGTGATAGAAAGTATGTTCTTGAAATTAGCTAATAAACCATCGCAGGTTGAAAGGGTGAACATGATCCGGAAAAATCTTTTGCCGCATTTACAGACCACTCTAGCGTTGTATGATATCAGATCAGTGGATGATCTTTTGAGGTTAAGTAGAATGGTGGAAGAAGCTCATTGGCGAGCTCGCCAATATGTCACTCCTTCGGGAAACCCTAGGGCCTTTATCGAACCTTCTATGGCTGTGCGTAGACCTACTAGCAACCAAAGTTTTACAAAAGTTAACACCGTTACTAATCGGTTTTTGGGTTCCAATGTTGATTGTATGGATTTTAGTGTACCCCCACCAAATTTTGTCGGAGAACCTGTTAATGAGCCCGCTTCGTCTCGGAATACTCCGGTTAGAGACTTAGGTTTGAACCGTAATACATGTGAGATGTTTCAATTGCAATCAAATTGGACATATTTTGAGATACTGTCAGTTACCGATAAAATGCAGTAGGTGTGGTGCCCCAAATGTGACCACTAATAGGTGTTTGTGTGCGGGAAACGAAGTCAGCCGTCGCTAATGGGCTGCCGTGCAGCGGCTGAGTCTTCCGCAGTCCCTTTACCTTACAGACCGAATGACAACTTCAAAGTTGATGGGACCGATCCGACCACTACGGTCAATGTATTTTCAGTTGACACTCGGGCAAGTGACAACCCTGCTCTGGTTCGCCTTACTTATATGTTCTCGAGACGCGAGAAGGACAACCGGCCCTATTTAGAAACCGAGATTTTGGGTCGCCTGTTTGTAGGCTTGTTGGACAGTGGAGCCAATTCCACTGTACTTGGAAGTAGTATAGCTATGGGGCTACGAGCGCAATTTCCCCATGTATTTCTTATGGGGGCAAAATCCTGCACTTTTTTGACCAAACTTACCCCCTCCACTCCCAAACCACGCCCCCAGCCAATCGCACCGACTCTGAACCCTGGGTGCCGAAGATGTCCGAGTCCAGCGACCTTCGCCCCTGCTCCCAACCCTGCCGAAGGTGCCCGAGTCCCGCTTTCGTCATTATCCCTCCGACCCAACGGTCAACACCCAGCCGCGACGCCGCGACATGTCACGACTCGCAACTAATAAAAACCCTAAATCATAATTAAGCCATGACGTCCCCCTGTCGACCTTTAGCCGCGGCCATGCATGGATTTTTGCTACCACCTCTGCCTGCGTATTTTTGCGTCCGCGACGCCGGGACATGTCGAGACTCGCAACTAATAAAAACCTAACACCTATAGAAAAAATTCTAGCTTGCAATATGTACGTGACGTAATTCCTCGGAAAAAGGTACTTTCTTTCAGTCGTTTGAAATGTGTATTAGTGTCGAGAGCTCGCACGATGTCGAATGAAGATGAAGCACGAGAAACATTATATGAGAGTATAAATTTTGTCTACCTACCTAAAAATGTGTTTAAAAATATATATTCGTATATTTAGAGACTGCTTCTCAAAAGGAAAAGTGGGCATTAAATTTTGACACAAATTAGCCAATTTTAGTTGAGTTTATAACCATCTAGGTAAGTAAATTTTAAAGAAGGTCCCGACTTCAATCCGAGAAAGCCAGGCCCCGTTTTACTTTTACTTGGCTAAAATATCAAATACGGATAGTTTACTAGTTCTTGACTTTTAAAAATATCCCAACGTCATTATCAACAAGACTAGTACCACTAGCTGCAAAATCGGATTTTGTACAACGCGTTTCCTGTTTAAAATTCCACCCAGCAACCCGTCCCCAAAACGTTGCAAAGCAAGATGAACTAAAATGATGACAGCTAATATTAGTCAAACCCCCCCAACCCGCATGATAATTTAGATTTCTTTCAATGGTATAAAATGCTAAAAACAGGTGAAAAATCATGAAAAAGAGGCCCCGTTAATTGGTTGCCCAAGGAAATTTGCTAGATTTCTAGAGAAAAATACTGTGTCCGAAGCTGTTTACGCGTTGACATTTTAATGTAAACATGAAACGTCCCCAAACAATTCAACTGGCACTGGAAACATTTTTTATAGAAAATATTGCGGAAATATAGTATTCCGATAATGTAAAATACTAGACTTAAAATCTGTTGCCAAAATCCGCCGGTTTAAAAAAAATGTGTTCCAACAGTCAAAAAAATCCTTAATCTCCTGAAAATTTAAAACGTTCTGCTAGTTAAGGTGTTCCAATTAAATATAAAAACTATTTAACAGGATCTAACATTGAAAAATCTAAATATTGCCCAATATTGACTTAATACATTTCGACTTTGATTATCGATTAATTTACTTAGACTCTTAAATAAAACAGGACTCTTATTATATAAAACCGGAGCAAGTAACGGGATCTCACGTGTTGTATTAGCTAAGCTTCATAAATTAAGCTAGCAATTACATTTTCTACTCTATTTTTATAATTATTTTTGGCATATCACCGTTTTTACATTTCTGTTTTGGAGAAAATAGTCCAAGATGCTTGATAATATATCAAAAGAAATTGGGTCTTCCAGCGGGGCAGCGAAATTATATAGGATCCATAACACTTTTCATTCTTCAAATAAAAAAATCGATCAATTGGACAAGCAGAGACATGTTGTTTTTAGGCATAATAATTATATAAAATTACGACATTTTTACACGGCTTATAGCAATGCATTCATTTTTAGTAGAAAAATAAAAGCGGAAAACTAGTTTTTAGTTTCAGCAAGCCATTACATTTATTTTATTCTCGAAACAAGATACTTTTGTTTAGAGTTAACTCCGGAAACTTGCTACATTGTAAAAATACACGTACATGTCTTAAGAAAATGCAAGGTTGCATAACCGCGGCTTGGATACTGACTTTTTTATGTTTAGCCTTCAGTCTGAGCAGTGCGGTTTCGGAGTGAGAAGTTTTTTTTGTGTGCAGACTTTACCAATTTAATTATTTTAGTGTGTGAGTTTTCTTGGAATACAGTTTTGGAGCTATATTCGTGAGTAGCTACTTTATATTAAGGAGAGTTGAAACAGTTCCTTAAAGGTTATTTTAAATAAACTTTTGGTAGACTTAACAAGTTTTTCTGATTTTTTTTTTGAGAAACGGCTGGGCTGAGATCAAAGAACATACTCGAGAAGCTGTCACAGAAAACCACTAACGGTCTTCTATATTTTAAAAAATATATCACTTCAATGGATTTACCACCACTAAGCTCCGTTTATATTTTCTGTAAATATTCTCACGAAGGAAAAAATATAAACAACTTCTAACAAATTCAAAACCTTTCGAATTTTTTTTTTAGGAAACCAAAAAAATATTTCATGGGCAAGATTTTTGGACCGTTTACGCTTATACAAATAGCTGAAAAAAATTGCACAGCAAAAACTACCCCTATGCATTTTCTTCGCACGATTATCTCCTGTTTTAGCAAGGATGTTCAAAATTTATGAATTTATGTTCGAAAAAAATTTGCTAGTCAAAAGCTACGCCCAGAGAGAACTGTTTTAGTTCGATTCTCATAGTTTTTTGCACCAGCAGGGCAAAATATACTCTCCTGCATCCCTTTAAAACAAATTATTACTCCATTGTTCTCGGTCCGATCTTGTTTTTAGCAAGGATGTTCAATATGTACGAATTTGTGTTTGAAAAAAATTTGCCAGTCAAAAGCACAACAGAGAGAATTGTTTTAGTCCGATTCTCATAGTTTAGATCTTGTTTCGGGTTCGGGCAAGGGCGTTCAAAATGTACGAATTGTCGGGTAAAAAATACCCCTAGAGAGAATTGTTTATGGTTCGATTTTCACATTTTCTGAAAGTCTAAAGTATTGTTACATCAGTGAAAAAACTTGACAGGAAAACCTACCCTTTGCACCCTTTTAAGGAAAAAAATTACGTATCTTCACCCCGTTTTTAACAAAGACGTCGAAAATGTATGAAACTATGTTAAACAAAAATTTGCAGCAGAAAAACTACTTCACCTTTAATGAAAATTGCAGCATCATACATCAACAACCAAGTATCACCCTGCAAACCTTTAAAACGAATTATAACTCCATTGTTCTTGGTACGGCCCTAGAAAGGGCGTTCAAAATGCATTAATTCGTGTTTGAAAAAATTTTTCAGCCGAAAAACTACCCCCAGAGAGAATTGTTTTTAGTTGGATTCCCATAATTTTCTGAAACATTAACTAAAATCGGTGCAATCAGTGAAAAAAAAAATGACAGCGAAAAAACTAACCTTTTGTATCCTTTTAAGAAAAAAAAATTACGTATCTTCACCCATTTTTAGCAAAGACGTCGAAAATGTATGAATCTATGTTAAACGAAAATTTGCAGGTCAAAAACTACTCTTTTGCATTTTCTTCAATCGATTATCGTCTGTTTTTAGCAAGGATGTTCAAAATGTACGAATTTGTGTTTGAAAAAAAAAAAATTCCAGGTCAAAAAAGTATCCCTAGAGACTAGAGAGCATTCCCACAGGTTTTGAAAACGCACTCTTTGACAAATCCGAGGTAAAAATTATATATTAAAAATCAAAAACTATCCTATTCCTTTAAAAAAATACTTTCCCATTGTTGTCTCAGTCCTAGCAAGGGCATTTAGAATAATCTCAGATGCACGAAATCATGCTTGCGAGATAAGAAAGTGATAATGCACTCAAAATGAGTAGTAACCATGTACACTTGTTTCATGCTATTTGGCAATCATCAGTATAGTATAACGTTGACCAAATCAAAAAACTACAAATTAACATTGTTTTGGCTCCATCCTAGGTCGTTTCTAGCAAAGCAAAATAATGTCAGATAAATTCGTGGAAAAAAAATTCGGTAAAAACCACCCCCTCCAGACTCCTCGAAAATTGTTTTTGATCTGATTTTCATAAGTTTTCTGAAACATTACCTAAAGTTATTGTTACCCAATCTGTGAGAAAAAAAAGTTGACATAGCAAAACCTACACTTTGCATCCCTTTAAGGAAAACAAGTTCATCATCGATTTCAACATGGACATTCAAATGATCCCCAATAGGAGAAAAATTAATGAGGTACAACGTTCAAAATTGCATTAAAAAATTCCTTGTGAATGTGGAAAGTTCTATGTTGGGGAGACTTGTTCGCTAAAAGAAAATAAAAATTATATCAGGCAAAATCAAATTTCGTCAAAAATATAATAAATAATAATTCTCACCCTCACAATACTCCAAACGAGAAGTACCCCAGAAGCAAATGCTTGTGCGGGGAGGAGGGCAATTACTATTACTTCGTTGCCATTTGCGGCTAGGATCAACTTTCCTTATAGAACTAGGATAGCATTCGCTCAAGTACTACGGAAAACCCTCGAAAACCATAGTAATCCCAGTGAGTGTAGGACAATTAGTAAATCACACGGATAAAGCTATTTAGGAGCAATACCGTGAACCCACATTTGTCCAGCGCTCTTGGCCATAGCGGTGTTTTTTCTTTAAAGACATGTGCATGCCCTTGCATCGAACCAAGGTTGATCGAAGGCAGAAAAATATGCAGTCTATAAAAAATCAGCGCCGGTACGAGCGTCGCCACCGCAGCACCATATGTGAACACTCTTTTAATAACAAATAAAGAATTTTGTGGGATAGCCAAAGAAAATCAAAGAAGATGAAAAATTAAAGAATCAGCATTTATTCTAGGAAATATGGACAACTGAATGTTCAGTAAAAATCAGTAAAATATTATTGTCAGATATTCAAAGAGAAGTTAGTATAGATAATTAGAACACTGGGTGCAGTATCAGACAGGTGGCTAGACAATTGTTTCTGTCATGACATTTTAACTTTACATATATTAATCATTCATTTCACTTTGATGTGACATGATCTTTGGAAGATTTTTTATCCTCTGAAAGTTCAGAAAAACAAATTTGTTGAAGTTATTTTTGAGTTCAAAGTTTCGTTCATTTACTGTTAAGGATTTTTGAATTTTCCAGGCAACTTGAAAAAGTTGTAACCAAATTTGTAACCACTGTAGGAAACCATGGGACGTATGGAAAAATTGATAAAATAATATACATCTAAATACTTACCACTATTTATAAAAAATGACTAATGACTATACATATTAAAAACCGTCTCCAATAAAATCAATACTTTCACGTTATTCTCTTAAATCCATTATTTAATAGTAAATTCCAATATTGTCTAGAAATTTCGCTATGTGCTGATATATATTTTAATTTTCTCATCCCTGGTAACCACTCTCACTTACTTTCTTTCTACAAATTAATACCAAAATTCCTTCATCTTAAAAAAAACATACGAGACATATCACTCGCTATCACTCCCTTTTTATAAAATCAAGATGCCCTAAAATTATGAAATTTTTTTGTTTCTGATTTACCTCTTTTTTTCATGCTTTATTACGTGCACATGCAATATCTATTTATTGTTCAGGATTACTTTGTTTCAAGGAGTTCCATGGCATTAATTATTACTAACGTACATAAAAACATACACACACTTTAGACCTTGTATTCAACTAACCAAATTGTTAACCCTTTCGCTACCATCGCCGTATATATACGATAGAAGGGAGCGTGCCACCGCACCCACTACCGTATATACGTTCAGTTCTAAAAAATGGTCTAGACAACCGATGTTATATATGCAACAGTATTTTTTTTGCCGCCCCTGCACACCCACTGCCGTAAATATCCAACACCATTAACGTGCATTGAGACCCAGTGCCCTACATATCCGGCAGTATACAAAGCCTCCACACCCATCGCCATATTAATACGTCATTTAGCCAGCGTCTCTAGCGGATGAAACCCTTACTCTCGCTGCGCTGCTGGAATTTCGTAAGTTGTGTTTCTATCCTATTCTGTTATTGCATAAGTGTGGAGTTTCTTTGTTAAAATATATGAAATGTTCAAAAAGATACAAACGAATATAAAAATTTATATTTAAAGAGTATCAGCTACACTTTTCTGAATTTTTTTTTATGCCTGACGTATATATACGACGGTCTGTAGCCATGTAAATTGACTGGGAATGGTGGCAAACGTGTGAGGCGGGGTGGTAGAGAAAGGGTTAACAAGTCAAAAAAGTTAATATTTTATGTTTATTTCAATTTTATCTGAGTATATGACTCTAAGGTATATCATTTTTCTTAAGAACCTGGGAAACTTCTTCACTTAGTAAGTAGTTTATAATTGTTTTGTTCGAAACTAGATGGGTGATAATCGTGTTCTAAAAAAATTATTAGTCCAGAAAAAGTTAATATTGTGTTTAGAAATGTGTAAAATTCTATCTAATAACCTTCCTGAGAAGCCTTAGTTAAAAAAATCCTTGATACATTCGGAAACTTTTATCCTTTTGTTCGATACTTTATGACTGTTTTTGGCTAAACATTTTTTACTAAAAACTTAATAGGTGATAGTCGTGTTGTGGAAAATTATAGTCTAGGGAAAACGATAATATTTTGTTTAAAAATGGTAAAAAACGAGAACACCAAAGAATATGTTAACATTTTATGCTTTTCACAGTACCCAAAAACTAAGATTACCCCCAGAAGCAACAATTACTATTACTTCGTTAGCATTTGTGTCTAGGACCGACTTTCCTTATAGAACTGGGATAGCATTTGCTCAAGTACTACAAGAAAACTCTAGTAATTGAAAAACATTTCGCATTGCAGATAAAAAACTTTGCAATAACATATTTTCAGAACATTTTTGCTTTTTCGAACAAGGGTTTAAAAATTGTATAATAGTTTTGAAAGAAAACACATCTTAGCGTACTTTCTTTTATTGATGATTTTGGAAATGATTCATTTGAGAATACATTGTTTCCACCATTGAAGCGATTTGAAACCATAAATTGTTTAAACAAACGACACTTTGACAAATTTTCTGTGAAACGTCTTGGTTAAAAAATTTTGCTCGGCAACCTTCAAGATTTTTTTTAATGAGGTGTTGCTGAAACCTTGATTTTCAGAACTTTGCCAAGTTTTCTGAGAACTGTCTCGAATTGTCTTGGAAACTTTTAATGAGGTGTTTGCAATTTGAAACCATCACTTTACCAAGTTTTCCGAGATATCTTTAGAATTTTCTTGGAAACTTCCTGATTTTTTTTTTGTCAAAACCCAACATCACCTTAACCAAGTATTTCTGAGATATGTTTAGAATTTTCTTGGAAACTATCGGAGATTTTTCTTTTAGTGAGGTGTTGATGATTCGAAACCTAACATCATCTGTCCAAGGCTTCTGAGGACTGCCTCGAATTTTCTTGGAAACTTTCGGAGATTTTTCTTTTAATAAGGTGTTTGCGATTCTGGGCTTTGGATTCACATGCTGTAGATTGTAGATTTCTTAGGGGTCGTTTTTTTTTGCCCTTACGGCCTTTCTTCACTGCGACCTAATTAGATCTTTTGTGAATGACCCTCCTCTAATAAATTCCAAGGTCACCTAGGCTTTTGACGAAGCTTAGTATTTTCCTTGGGGCTAAGTTGCCAATTTCATTTGGATTTATATTGATCCTTTCGAAATATTTAAGTCGTTTCGAATTAAGAGGGGACACTCACACAGTATGTGCTCGCTAGTCTCATCCCGTTCGTTGCAGAATCTGCATAGTCCATTGTCTGTTTTACCCATTTTTTTAAGATGATATCTTAAAGGGCAGTGTCCAGTCAGGAGACCTGTGATGAGTCTTAATTCATTCTTGTTTAGAGTGAGAAGCTTTTTGGCGTTCTGAGGCGAATAGGTCAAAAATCTTTTCGCTTGTCTTTGTCCCGGAGTGTTACTCCAGTAGGCTTCCTTTTGTTCCTTTTCCCATGTTTTGATCTCTGTCAATAGGTGGCTTTCATTCACATGCTGAGAAATGCCCCGAATTTTCTTGGGAACGTCTTGAAATTTCTCGGAAAATTTCTAGATTGAAACTCTGATTTTTATCATCACTTTGCCAAGTTTTTTCGAGAAATTCCTCAAATTTTCTTGGAACTTTATACCTTTTTATAACGTCATCAAGTTTCCAATATTTGTAAAAGCTGAAAATTAGCATTGAGTCTTATGGAAAACACACACAAATTTCGTCTTATTGAGGGGCCTTTTCAGCCCTAGAAAATAAGCTTTATCCTGATTGGTTGAGCATCTCAGGTGAGACTAGGGGGTGTTCATCCCCAATTTTTTCAGTCGTGTTGATGCTGTTGTAAGGTTAAGTCGACTTTGTGAATTGGACAACGCATTTCCTAAAAGCAAACAGCAGCAGTTCAATTTTTTTCTGTCATCAAGCTTTCAATACCTGTAAAAGTTGCAAATTAGCATTGAGTCTTACGGAAAAACACACACAAATTTCATCTTATTGAGGGGCCTTTTCAACCCTAGAAAATAAGCTGTTCTGATTGGTTGAGCATCTCAGGTGAGACTAGGGGGTGTTCATCACCAATTTTTTCAGTTGTGTTGGTGATGTTCTAAGGTGAAGTCGACTTCGTGAATTGGAAAACGCATTTCCTAAAAGCAAAAGGTGGCAGTTCAATTTTTTTCTGTCATCAAGTTTCCAATATTTGTAAAAATTGCAAATTAGCATTGAGTCTTATGGAAAACACACACAAATTTCGTCTTATTGGGGGCCTTTTCAGCCCTAGAAAATAAGCTTTGTTCTGATTGGTTGAGCATCTCCTAGGGTGAGACTATAAAAGGGGGTGTCCATCCCCAATTTCTTCAGTCGTTTTGATACTGTTGTAAAGTATAGTCGACTTTGTGAATTGGACATTTTTGACAAATTTTACGAGAAAACCTTTTTTGTTTGAATTAGCTTAACATTTTAAGTTTTGTGAGAATTGTAAACATTTTCTTGGAATTTCTTGAACGTATAAAAGTGAAAACCCATTTCCTCAGTCGTGCTGTTGCTCTTGAGGGGTGAAGTTGTGTTTGTGAATTGGACAACACATTTTGTGACAAGTTTTTCCGAGAAACGTAATCTTTTTTTCTTATAATTTGATGAACGGGTTTATAAAAAGGAGTTCCCTCGACCCATTTCCTCAGTCCTGTTGTGCTTGTCTAAGGTGAAGTCGATATTTTTGATTTGGACAACTTTTTTCATAAAACGTAAGCAAATAGCGCATCAACGTATATATTCATATTTTTCTAGCGAGATATCAAAATTTAACACCTTTATTAATCGAACATAGTCCCCAGGTTGAAGCGTGCACAATTTTAGAAAATCATTCCTTTCTAGGTTGAGCTAAGGAGAAAAAAAGGACTACATCGGTTGGTGAGTAAGTAAAAATCAAAGAGGACACCTGTTGGTGAGTACGGATTGAAAGAAACCAAAATTTCGCCTTATATAAGGAGGTGCTCATCACTCATTTCATATCACTCTGCAATTGTTGTGTTTGGAACCATGCCTGCCACAGATGTATTAAAGTACTTGTACTTCAAGATAAGTGGTATATTGGGTCTACTTCAGTCATCATACAATAGTGAGACTGCCCAAGATGGCCTCCGTCGGTGCACCAAGGCCGTTCGGCATATAAAGCACCAACTAAAATCTGCCAAGACCTTAGGTGAGAGGCAAAAACTAATGACAAATCTAGCCAATGTGAAAACACTACGTACCCAAATTAAACAAGAAATAAAACGTGGTGCTGGAGTAAAACCTAGAAAAGAAACCGCAGAAAAACGTGTAAGCTGGAGCGATTCGGAAACCGCATTTTCATGCCGTATTCGAACTGGTGTCATCTCTAATCTTAAGCACAAGGACCCAGGCGATTTTCTCGAAGACTGTTTTGCTTTGTTCAAGCGACGTGTTGCCAATGTCCTTAAAAAGGAAGAGGCGGTTAAAATCAATGCAGTGTTCTGCGGACTATTTGTGTTGCAAAAGGCTGACAGGATTATTGAGGAGTTGAAATATTTTACAACATCTAACGCACCGGTCTACCGAGACACAAACTTAATCCAATGGTTCGATCAGCACATAGCAACACCGATTTTAACTCAGCTTCAAGAATTCCAAGAAAGAGACTCTGGTTGGGCGCTGAAGGCTATAGTGAACTTGGGGATAAATATAAATAAATATACTCCCCTGTTAGGATCTTCATACATAGAGCTACCTGAACCAATCATGGCAAAACAGGCATGTATTAACTTGAAGAACGAGGATGAGCTGTGCTTTGCCTGGGCTGTGACTTCCGCCTTGTATCCAGTTGAGAAAGATCCCCAGCGAATAACCAAGTACCCCCACCCTTCATCTGTTTTGATTTTGGACGGACTACGTTTTCCAATGACCATTAAACAGATCCCAAAATTCGAAAATCTTAACAACATGTCTGTAAATGTTTATATTCTGCGAAAGCATCGAAACAAGTTTCACACCTTACCTACTTATATCACTAAAAATAAGGTAGACAAACATGTCAATCTTCTAATGATACAGAATGTTTATTATGATGAGGATAATGAAGAAGGAAATAATGACAGTTCACTTGTACAATATCATTTTTGTTGGATCAAAGACCTCTCTCGGCTCGTTTCAGCTCATCTAAGAAAACATAAAATGAAAAAATTCTTTTGTGATCGATGTCTGCATTACTTTTACTCCGAGGAAAAGCTAACAACGCATTACGAAGATTGTAAAAATATGAACGATTGTAAAGTTAGGATGCCAAGTGAAGATCGAAAATTTCTCAAATTCAAGAATTACAAAAATAAGGAAATGGTTCCCTTTACAATTTATGCTGATATAGAAAGTCTGCTTAAAGCGACAGGTGATAATAATAAGTATCAAGAACACGTTCCCTGCAGCATTGGATATTATATTAAATGCAGTTATGATGAGAGCTTGTCATTCTACAAATCATACACCGGACTCGATTGCATGGAATGGTTTTCTAAAGAACTAAGGGGAGTGGCTGAGGATATAGAGACAGTTTTTCTGTGTCCTCTGCCTATGGATAGGCTAACAGCAGATGAGAAGATGAGCTTTAAGTTAACTACCATATGCCACGTTTGTGAGAAGCCGTTTAGAGCGCAGCAAACAAAAGTTCGGGATCATTGTCATCTGACTGGAAAATTTAGAGGAGCCGCACATGAAGACTGCAACATAAACTATCAAGATACCCATGTTGTACCAGTTGTATTTCACAATTTAAGCGGATATGATTCACATTTTGTTATTAAAAGCATAGCCAAGGATATCGAAGGTCGTGTGGAGCTCCTTCCCATTAACAAAGAGAAGTATATATCATTTACGAAAAGCATACCGGAAAATTTGGTAAGGTTCAGATTTATCGATAGTTTTCGTTTTATGGCAGGAAGCTTAGATTCTTTAGCCACCAATCTTTGTGAATACCCAATCCTTAGGAGCCATTTTTCCGACCTCCCAGAATCCCGTTTTAAACTTCTTACTCGAAAAGGTGTATTCCCATATGATTTTATGGATTGTATGGAGAAATTAGACCACAGTCACTTACCACCTAAAGACTATTTTTATAACAAACTCGAAGAAAGATCGATATATGAAAAAGAGTATGCTCACGCGCAGAAAGTGTGGAATGAATTTGGTTGTAAAAATTTAAAGGAATATACCGACCTGTATTTAAAAACAGATATATTACTTCTAGCAGATGTATTTGAAGCATTTAGAGCGAGCTGTATGAGAACCCATAAACTAGATCCCGCTCACTACTATACATTACCTGGGTACACTTGGGATTCGATGTTGAAGTATACAAAAATTGAGTTAGAGCTGCTTACGGATATCGATCAAGTAATGTTTGTCGAGAGAGGAATCCGCGGAGGACTCAGCCAATGCTCTAAACGACGCGCCACTGCAAATAATAAATACATACCCGATTATGATCCGCAGAAACCTGCAGTATTTTTAAGTTACTTTGATATTAATAATCAATATGGATGGGCTATGTCCCAGGCTCTCCCTTTCGGTGGGTTTAGATGGTTAGATGATAAGGAGATTCAAGGATTGAATATAGGAAAATTGACGGACAATTCTGATACGGGGTATTTCCTAAAAGTCGATCTAGAGTACCCTGAGAAACTTCACGATAAACATAAAGATTTACCTTTCTGTCCACAACATAGAGAAGGGGATAAAACAGGGAAAAAATTAATGGCTACCCTCCACAACAAAGAAAAGTACGTGATTCATTACAGGGCACTTAAACAAGTTTTAGCAAACGGTCTTGTGCTGAAGAAAGTACGACGTGTACTCGAATTTAAGCAAAGTGCTTGGTTGAAAAGTTACATAGATCTAAATACCAGACTTCGTGCCCAAGCCACCAGTGCATTTGAGAAAGATCTTTACAAACTTCTGAATAACGCAGTCTTCGGGAAAACGATGGAAAATGTCCGCAAATATTCCGTGGTAAAGCTGGTTAACAAGTGGGAGGGACGATATGGGGCGGAGGCACTTATCGCCAAACCTGAGTTCAAATCTGCACTGATTTTTGATGAAAACCTCGTAGTAATCGAATTAAATAAATGCGAAGTATTCATGAATAAACCAATTTACGTTGGGATGAGTGTTTTGGATCTAGCAAAAACAACTATATATGATTTCCATTATGGGTACATGCAACCCCAGTTAGGTGACAATTGCACTGTTTTATACACGGACACTGACTCCCTAATTTATGAAATTCGAAATAATGATATTTACGAAGTTATGCGTCGAGACTGTTATACATATTTTGACACGAGTGATTATTCACCTGATAACATTTATGGTATACCTCTAGTAAACAAAAAAGTTTTGGGCATGATGAAGGATGAAAACAATGGGCGCATTATGACGGATTTTGTGGGTCTGCGGTCAAAAATGTATACATTTAAAGTTTTAAAAGATAGTGGAGATATTGAAATAAATAAACTGCGGGGAGAGGGATTTACTGAAGATGAAATATTCGAAATAATGTTACACGGTGGAGTTACAAAGAAGGTGAAGGGTGTCAAGAAATCCGTTATTAAGAACAAAATCACCTTCGACGATTATGTACAGTGTCTGGAGGAAAATATGGAAAAAACAGTTGACCAGAATTTGATTCGATCGGAAAAACATACCGTTTACTCGATAACTCAGACGAAAATCGCGTTAAGTCCCAACGACGACAAAAGAGAAATTAGAGCAGGATATGAAACACTCCCGTGGGGCCACTATTCACAGATGCAAATGGGATAGTTTTAATTATTATAGAAATAGGTTACTGTAATAGGTTTATGTATTATTTACTTAGTTATAATAATGATTATACATAATAGGTTTTGTAATGTATTATTACATTAGTTATATTAATGATTATACATAATAGGTTTATAATGTATTATAGTTATCACCAATAAATTTATTAAATAAGTTTGTTGTTTCATTTGTTTTTCTGGCCTGCTGAAGCATCATGTGAAAGTTTGCATGAGTTAGTGTTTAAATTATCTCCGAACTGTCCTAAAAAAAGCTCCCCTTGCTATATTTGCTACTACTGGGGCAAAAATTATTTATGTTGTTTAATTAAACATGGATTAGGCCTATGGGGGAAACCATGTAAAAAAAGCGCACCTTGCATTTTACCTCTAGGGTGGTGGGGAAACGAATGCATATGAACCATGTACGATTGCTTATCACAATTTACTGTAGTTGGTATAAGTAGAATAGAAGGCAGAAATCTTCAAAAATTAAGTGAAGCTTTTACTTATTATTTTTACCCACGATCACTACTGTAACAGATAAACAAACTAGTTGATGATGTAAATACAATCTTGTTCGATATGTAAAATGTATGGAACATATGCCAGATGAAACCATAGGCACCTATTAAAATAAACACAAATACTTTTAAAACCTGATTTGTTGAACCTATCGAAAATTAGTAATAATC
This sequence comes from Pseudeuparius sepicola, assembly GCA_963920635.1. Lineage (NCBI taxonomy): Eukaryota > Metazoa > Arthropoda > Insecta > Coleoptera > Anthribidae > Pseudeuparius > Pseudeuparius sepicola. The sequence goes on from OY987299.1 coordinate 91,987,603, forward strand.
AACAATTGTTTGTATATTTTTAGGTCACTCTCAATTAATACCTTGTGGTTTGTTCTTCAAAAGCAGTTGAGACAGACCTGGTGTAAGGGTAATTTTTTATCTCCAATACATAATACGTTATCTTCAACAGTTACTGGTATTTGACCATTACTAATCCGTCATTGGTGTGTTGGATATCATAATTGCTAGGTTCAATCCCATGGTATTCCATGGTCTTCCATGGTATTTGATGGTATTCCATGGTGTTCGATGGGATTCAATGGTATGTCGCTTTTCAAGTTGCTTCGAGTTACTTTTCGAGTCGTCTAGTTGTTTTCCAGAGTCGTTTAGTCGTTTTTCCGTGTAGTCTAGTCGTTTTTCAGAGTCGTCTAGTCGTTTTTCAAAGTCGTTTAGTCGTTTTACGAGTCGTTTAGTCGTTTTTCCGAGTCGTTTAGTCGTTTTTCCGAGTCGTTTAGTCGTTTTTTCGAATCGTCTAGTCGTTTTTCGAGTCGTCTAGTCGTTTTTCAGAGTCGTTTAGTCGTTTTTCCGAGTCGTTTAGTCGTTTTTCCGAGTCGTTTAGTCGTTTTTCCGAATCGTCTAGTCGTTTTTCAGAGTCGTCTAGTCGTTTTTCAGAGTCGTTTAGTCGTTTTACAAGTCGTCTAGTCGTTTTTTAGAGTCGTTTAGTCGTTTATTCAAGTCGTCTAGTCATTTTTCTAGTCGCTTAGACGCTATAAGCTTTTTCTTGGTAGGATAATGGATAGTCAAAAATGAACATTGTTTTAATTTTCATTATTGAAGAACATGTTGTATGTCCTCATTTTATTCCATATATAGACCGTTTAAGGGTTTTAAACCCTTAATTCAACCCTTTTTCCTCACGCTACACTTATGCCTTTGAGTTTTCGAAGTCGGTATAGTATAAAAATCATACGGTGAACGTGGCATAAGTGAGAATTAGTACCTTTTTTTTTGTTTTGAAAAATCGAATTTTTCATAAGTTTTCCAAGGGGGCCAAACTTAAAATTACTATTTTCCGACTCAGAATCGATTTACCTTTCAACCCTCTCCAAGGTATAAATGAGAAAATGAGTAAGGAAAATCTGTGACTGTCTGACGGTCTAATAATTTGTCTACACAACGGGCACGTATTTATTTAAGCTGAACATTCCATGCTTAGTTTGAAGCAGTGGATCATAATGTTGGACCTCGAAGGGGTAAATCGTGTAAAATAATCAGGGTCCAAAGCCATTTCCGTATGCATTTTATTTTAAGTAATGAAAGAAGTGGTATTCAAAATTATTATACATGAAAATAATTTGTCTCTTCTTGTCCAATTAGTGGATTTTAAGAATAAAAGTGTTATATAATTTTGTTGCTCACACTCCAATTTTGATATATTACTTGGAGTATTTTCTCTAAATATTGAAAATAACTATAGTCTCTTTCATTAATATGTCATGCGAATTTTAACTAATATGAGGTCTCGTTGGTTTACAATAAATTATATAAGAATTAGCTGTATTAATTAAGAAATAACTAGTTTCAAAATTTAATCGATAACTAATTTATCCAAATATATTAAGGACAACAGATTTTGTTAAATAGTTTACATTTAATTCACATTTAATAGCAGATCAGTTGGAACACACATAATTTAAACCGGCGGATTTTGGATTTTTGGCACCTGGTTTTTTAATTTAATAACCTGGTTTTTATTAGAACCTCTAGCAACAGATTTTAAGTCTAGTATTTTACATTATCGGAATACTATATTTCCGCAATATTTTCTATAAAAAATGTTTCCAGTGCCAGTTGAATTGTTTGGGGACGTTTCATGTTTACATTAAAATGTCAACGCGTAAACAGCTTCGGACACAGTATTTTTCTCTAGAAATCTAGCAAATTTCCGTGGGCAACCAATTAACGGGGCCTCTTTTTCATGATTTTTCACCTGTTTTTAGCATTTTATACCATTGAAAGAAATCTAAATTATCATGCGGGTTGGGGGGGGGTTTGACTGACAAACTAATATTAGCTGTCATCATTTTAGTTCATCTTGTTTTGCAACGTTTTGGGGACGGGTTGCTGGGTGGAATTTTAAACAGGAAACGCGTTGTACAAAATCCGATTTTGCAGCTAGTGGTACTAGTCTTGTTGATAATGACGTTGGGATATTTTTAAAAGTCAAGAACTAGTAAACTATCCGTATTTGATATTTTAGCCAAGTAAAAGTAAAACGGGGCCTGGCTTTCTCGGATTAAAGTCGGGACCTTCTTTAAAATTTACTTACCTAGATGGTTATAAACTCAACTAAAATTGGCTAATTTGTGTCAAAATTTAATGCCCACTTTTCCTTTTGAGAAGCAGTCTCTAAATATACGAATATATATTTTTAAACACATTTTTAGGTAGGTAGACAAAATTTATACTCTCATATAATGTTTCTCGTGCTTCATCTTCATTCGACATCGTGCGAGCTCTCGACACTAATACACATTTCAAACGACTGAAAGAAAGTACCTTTTTCCGAGGAATTACGTCACGTACATATTGCAAGCTAGAATTTTTTCTATAGGTGTTAGGTTTTTATTAGTTGCGAGTCTCGACATGTCCCGGCGTCGCGGACGCAAAAATACGCAGGCAGAGGTGGTAGCAAAAATCCATGCATGGCCGCGGCTAAAGGTCGACAGGGGGACGTCATGGCTTAATTATGATTTAGGGTTTTTATTAGTTGCGAGTCGTGACATGTCGCGGCGTCGCGGCTGGGTGTTGACCGTTGGGTCGGAGGGATAATGACGAAAGCGGGACTCGGGCACCTTCGGCAGGGTTGGGAGCAGGGGCGAAGGTCGCTGGACTCGGACATCTTCGGCACCCAGGGTTCAGAGTCGGTGCGATTGGCTGGGGGCGTGGTTTGGGAGTGGAGGGGGTAAGTTTGGTCAAAAAAGTGCAGGATTTTGCCCCCATAAGAAATACATGGGGAAATTGCGCTCGTAGCCCCATAGCTATACTACTCTTGGAAAATACGGTTGGGAGAGATTGGCGGATTTTAACCTTGTCTTAGAAAAATCGTCAATTAGCTCGTGGGTAATTGCGAACAACGAGACTTGTCCAGTTATAGGTACAGTGAAGCTACCGTTTAAGTTGAATGATCGGGTTCGAGTGATTGATGTCTTAGTTGTTCCGAGTCTACCACATACCCTTATTCTTGGAGTAGATTTCTTTATTACGATGGATCTGATACCGAATTTAGTCAGGGGAACTTATCGGTTAGATTTTGTTACACCAGATTGTTTAAGTGCCGATGAGGTGAAGGAGATTTATGCCGTTGTTTCGAAGGAACATTTGTCTGCCGAACAACAGAAAAGATTAGATGTTTTAACTGATAAGTACTTGCCACTGCTAAGTAAGGGTTAAGGAAAAACAAATTTGGTTGAACACCGAATTGAGGTAACTTCACTGCCAATTAGACAAAGAGCATACCGTGTGTCACCAATAGTTCAGGAACGCATTGATGCAGAAGTGACTAAAATCTTGGAGTGATCGAAGGGTCAAAGTCCGCATGGTCGGCACCTGTCCTTCTGGTAGCCAAGTCGGATGGCACTTGGAGATTTTGCGTAGATTACCGTGCGTTGAATAAAGTTACGAAAAAGAACGCCTATCCTATACCGTACATTAATAATATTTTGGACAAATTGCGCAATGCCCGATATTTGAGCTCTATAGATTTGAATTCTGCGTTTTGGCAAGTTCCAGTGGAAAAACAGTCGAGAGAGTATACTGCCTTCGCGATACCTGGTAGAGGACACTTTCAGTTTGCACGTTTGCCATTTGGATTGACTAACAGTCCTGCCACCTTTCAACAACTTATGGACAAAGTCATAGAACCGGCCTTGGAACCGTATTGTTTCAGTTATTTTGACGATATAATTTGTGTGACCGAGGATTTTGAGAAGCACCTTAGTATTTTGGAATCAGTCTTTAAAAGGTTGCTAGACGCAGGCCTCACAGTTTCACCAGATAAGTGTAAATTCTGTCGTTCTGAACTGAAGTACCTAGGCTACAAGGTAGATGAAAAAGGGTTATCAGTGGATGAAAGTAAAGTAAGAGCAATTGTTGAGATACCGACTCCTAAAAACGTAACAGATGTTAGGAGAGTGATCGGTACCGCAAGTTATTACCGTCGGTTTATACCAAATTTTTCAACGAAAATCGCACCTATGACCGAACTTTACCGTAAAAATCACGCTTGGAAATGGACGGAACCGTGTGAAAGGGCCTTTAGTTACGTGAAGGAATGTTTGGTTACCGCAGCAACACTGAGCTGTCCCGACTTTTCACGCCCCTTTGTGGTGGAAACTGATGCTTCAGCGTATGGCATTGGTGCCGTACTCTTACAGGAATATGAAGAAGGGAACAAAGTCATTTGTTATATTTCTCGTTCTTTATCACGTGCCGAAAGGAAATACTCTGCAACCGAACGTGAGCTGCTCGCCATAATTTGGGCTGTTGAGTACTTGCGTCCTTATCTGGAAGGTTATAAATTTACAGTCATCACGGATCATCATTCCCTGATTTGGCTTCACAATCTCAAGCAAGCCTCTGGACGTCTAGCAAGGTGGGCACTTAGACTCCAACGTTTTGATTTCGAGATCCGTCACCGGAAAGGTAAAGACAATGTTGTACCTGATTTATTGTCTCGTTCTGTGCCAGTTGTAGAGTCCGTTTCTGCCTTCTGTATCGATACCTCCCAGGTACGAGATAAATTGTACCTCCGTCAAAGAGAAAGAGTAAATGAAAACCCACTGAAGTATCCGTCTTGGCGAGTTGTTGATAACAGACTTTACAAGTATGTCCCGTGTAAATACCCCGAGTTGAGAAGTAAATCAGAAGTTTGGAAGGAAGTTGTTCCGAAAGATAGTAGGCGGGAAATTCTAAAACGGAATCACGATTCCACCAAAGGTTGTCATTCCGGAATTTTAAAGACATTCGAACGGATCAGAGTAAACTACTTCTGGCCAAAAATGAAAGCTGATATCACCGCATATGTCATCCGCTGTCCTGCGTGTTTAAAATATAAAAGTTCACAACAAGCACCTGCTGGTCAAATGGGTAAACGACCAAACATCGAGAGACCGTTTCAGATGATAAGTGTAGATATAGCTGGACCTTTACCCAGATCAAGTCGTGGATACCGTTTTATTCTTGCAGTTTCAGACTACCTTTCGAAGTATGTGTTACTTTATCCCATGCGTGCTGCCACCGCTGTTACCGTGACAAGGCTGATAGAAGATAATGTTTTCTTGGAATATGGTGTTCCAGAGTTTTTGATTGCTGATAATGGTGTACAAAAAAGTAAAGAATTTACGAAAATTTGCGAAGAATACCGAACGAAAATTTTGTTTAATGCCGTCTACCATCCAGAAGCAAATCCGGTGGAGAGGGTTAATCGTGTTGTCAAGACTATGCTCGCAACTTATGTTTCCGAACATCAGAGGGACTGGGACAAACTCTTGCCTAGAGTCGCCTGTGCGATCCGTACCAATGTAAGTGAGGTGACTGGTGTCATTCCATTTTTTGTTGTTTTTGGGAGAGAACATAAGTGCTCTGGTCATGAGCACAAATCTCTTGTGGATGCCAATCCGATAAAGTTTACCGATTCGTCCTGTCACCAGTTACTCAAGAATGTTTTTAGCGACGTTAAGGGGAAGTTAGAACAAGCCCATGTAAGAACTAAAGCCAGATATGATTTGAGACGTAGACCTGTGCAGTATGAGGTTGGACAAAGTGTGTACCGAAAGAACCACGTTATCTCGAGTGCAGCAAATGCGTTTTCGAGTAAACTAGCACCTAAGTTTGTGGGTCCCTTTACCATAAAGAGAAAGCTTTCTCCCTTAGCTTATGAATTAGTTGACGATCAAGGAAAGTCCTCCGGAGTTTGGCATGTACAAGATATTAAAGCTCACCCACCCGACAGTGACTTGGCTGATGTGTTGCCGGCCTAGTGAGGAAGATTTAATTTAAATCTCCCTCAAATGGGAAAGGGGGGAGTTGTTACGAGTAGAATTTGTCCTTACAGGAGTTAACGATTAGTAGCCTTTTTCTTAGTCGAGATTCGATTGGTTTCGAACAGACTTCTTTTCTGAAGTAAGAACCAACACAGTACATAGTTGAATCATTGTATTTGCCATTAACATCTTTGTAAATTGTTTCACATAGGTAGCATGTGTTTTCACATATCACTTCACTAATCACTGCCACCGAGCTCCATTCTAACCGCAGACGTAGGGAGTTTATCGAATACTAAAAAGAATCGTTATTAAAACCCGAAAAGGCCAAAGCCGTGAGATTATTACTGTTTCTTGCATTGCGGGCCACAGTTTTTGCCTGTATACGAGGCCTTGGTGCTGCTGGGAAGTGCTAGTAATTTGGGCAGTCATTTGCTCCGTTGCCGGGCTTGATTCTCGGAATTTCACCGTTTGATACCTGTGGAATATTTTTGACATATATAATGGGGTTTTTAAAGCGTGCTGAATGTGAATTACCATGCCAGAGACCATGAGAAAAGTTCCATTTCCTATTTTCTCGAACCCTTGTTTGATGATCTGACAGACAAGTTAAGTGAGGTTATTATTGGTTTGACATTTAGTATATTTTTCCGGCCGGTTGTAGATTCTTCTTCTTCTAATGGGCCTTGTCAGCTAGGGGTTTTGGCTACTTAGCAACGATTGTTGTGCGCTGATTAATGAAATTGTTGTATATTTGCAAGTTTGTTTATTAGGAATACCCGCTAACGAATATAGTTGCGACTGGGAAAGATATAAAGGTTGAATAGCCTCCGGGTTATAGCGTTCTCGAATGGTGCTTTTGGTAGATTTAGTGTTTTGTGGTTCTGGTGAGTCATCTGTCATTCGTACAATACCATTTCGGATTTCCGGGTCCTTCTTGAAATTCGGACATTTCCCATCAGCAAGGTCTTCGTGCTTGAAGAGGTTGCACCGGTGTTCTCCGTAAAAATTCATGGTGATTGAGTTCTGTGAGTAATCGATAAATTCGGATAAATCGGAAAACGCCGTGTAAAGAAGAAACCGGAGTAGGTTATTCTTCATTTCGACAAGGGATTCGTCGGATATTGCCGATTTCTTCAGATGCACCTTGGTAAGCCTTGACCTTCACGACCACGTGCCACCATTTCACCAGCTCTTTCTTTCCAGCTGTGGATGATACTATGCTTTGGACATTAAGTTACTCCGAAGGTCACCAGAGGCCACACAATATCTAAGTGAGTTAATATTTCCGGACCTTGCCATATTTCATAGGTATATTAAGACATGGTTCTCCTTTTAGGGCCTGTGTCTGTGTGTCTGCCTGTGCCTGTCTGTCTGTCTGTCCTGTTCAGTGTCCAGCTCCGTCGGTCCGTGTGTGGACGGGCGAAGGTACTGTATGTTCCTGCCGGTCAATATTGGATTTAGTCTGTCCACGTCTTCGTTCCGGACCTGTCTGTTTGCCGTCTAGCCTGGGCTGTTGGTGCAGTCGTGTACCGTAACCACTACGTGGGATTGTAGTCCTGGGTTGGAGCTTCCAGGATCATAGCTCATCTTGTCAACGTAGATTTGAGGCTCGGGACAGATAAGTTGTAGTCGTAAGATTTTAGGGAAGGGAAAAACAGTAGCACTCTAGGAGTATAGCGTGAGTCAAGGGGCCCGTTAATATTTTTGCACTCAATATTCAATTTTTATTTAAATCTCAATTTTACCGAGTCCTAAACGATTGGTCAACCGTCCGTTAAGTGATGTATGTAGGGTTTTTTTTTATTTGTCAGTTTAATTAAACTCTTCAAGCACCGAACCCTGTTATTACTATTTTCTTGTGGAAATTGATCTTAGTTTCCCGTAAATTAATTAAAAATTAAAACCCTTGTCTTTCCCCCTTTTACACCCTAACACCACATGGTTTTTCTTAAATACAATGGCACATTTTTTGTTTTTCGCTAAAATTGTTAGGTTTTTAAATAACAGTTTTTCTTAAAAGGCGTTCATACAGTTATATTCTTGTAACTAATAATACAATTTTAATACTTTCTCTATAATACATCTGTCCGCGCATCTGTCAATTGTTTCTGCCAAAAATATAACTTTATGCATAAGTCATGGCTAATTCGATTTTCATAAAAAAAAATATATCATGGCATCTTTTTCATATTTTTACAAATAATACGCATATAGGTAACTTTTTAATGAAACAAGATATCAAAAAAATATATTACGAAAGTTTATAAAAAAAACATGCTCTTTCCAAATAGGTATGGTTCTAATATTCGGTTCGGATGTTATTAAAAACATCCTTAAAATAGTCTCTGTATACTCATAAACGTATTGCCATCCTATAACTTCTTTTTTTTTTTGAAAAATTGTTTTTGTAATAACCTTTCCATCATACCCATCGCATACATTTTGCTTGTATATACCTATAGCAAGCCACGTCAGAGCTCATAGCAGGGAAAGCGTTAGTTATAGATTATTCTTTTTTGCATAGATCTTTATGCAACTTTTAACGATTATCGCGTTTAGCCCTCACCAGTAAGACACCCCTGCACCAGTAAGACAATGAACGCTAACCGCCTCAATCGGCGCGCGGCGCGCCAAATAATCCCACCCTCTCCGCCTCCCTCGGGGGTGCCAGATTAGACGCTGCCCTTAGAACAAGCCCCACTAACGAACCCCCCTCTCCCACCCCACCCATATTTCACCAGATTACGCGGGATAAAGGAAAACGCACATATTAATTGCGTCATCAGAGGCACCGCTGCTAATTGGCCAATTGCGGTGTTGCCGACTGTTACCGCTGGAATGGCAACGTCGCACAGCCTCTAAGGAACTGAATAAATTTAACAGAGATAGACTTTTCGTCATAATACTAGGCGCTTGACTGAATCAATTAATATAAAAATAAATACTGAATTATTTGCTTGAAAGGACACTTCTGAAGTGGACACTACATTTTTGATAAGTTCGGGGGTCAAACTTTTGCAACAACAAAATACTAAAAATGGCAAAAAAATGCGATCCGAGTACCCGGTTCACGTTGAAATTTCTGCGTTTCCGCTAGGAATAATTCTGACGCGTAAATAGTTAGCGCGTGAGGGCAAAAGAAAAATTCATTTGACCGAGACTAGAATAATTGCCCGAATAACAAATTTCCCTGAATGGACTATACATACCTACTGTTCACCAAACAACAATAAATTACCTAGTATAAAATTTTTTCGCTATACATGGCATGCCATTTTGCGATTTATCTATGAAACGATACACCTATCTTAATCCTAATAACATGAATCAAGAATACTTTTTTTAAAAGTTTGAGTGCTTTACAATATTATGGCCAAACATTTTAGATTTATCCTGGATATTTTATAAATTCGTGTTAATACATTAAGGTACAATAGGGTGTTGGACAAATTATATTTACTTTTGTTGGTGTCTGTGAAAAAGCCATTTTAGGGCAGAAAGTTCCTATAAACATCTGTTATAAGCTCTTAGTTTTCAAAGTACTGAGCATTTAAGAAAATAAATATTTTCATGTTTTGTTTTATATCTGGAACAAAAGAAGTATCGACTTCACACTTGAAGTAATAGATCTTCGAAGCCTACAGGTACGCGTAACAACCACCCTATTGTAACGAAATTATACTAAAGTTCCAGGATTTTATGTTCAGTTTACCAGAATCATTTATGTCTTGTCCGAGCCGTAAACGTTCAATTAGGTTGTTTCGTTTATCTTCGGGTGTCCTTTCCGATTTGTCACCGACTAATACATATCTAGGGGGTGCGGAGGGCATTAAGACAGCCAGAGAAGGGTAGGATATGATTTTAGGTCCCAGTTAAAGCTAGAGATTCCGTTCTCGTTGGAAACTGGGCTAATGGAAGACGCCCGATAGAGCATCATTGCTACCCTGGACCAAGAAAGGCTGGAAACATCTCTAGCCGCACTGACGGCCGCGCCGCCGCAGTTTTCAAGTTCAAGATGAGTGAAATCCGATCGCTGGGTGAGCGCCTAGGCGGACAAACGGGTTTTTCGCTCTTTCGAAATTATAAGCTAGCTATTAGAAATCACTAAGCTAGGTAGATAGGCTGTTCATTTGCCGCGAGCATTGTTTGATTTATCGTTTCTTTTTTGCTAAATACGTACGGCCATAATTAATCGCCTGTTTATCTTTTTGTTTCTGTTACAGATCACTTTGAGGACTCTCCTCGAAACGGTCTACTAACTATTTAAGCTTCTTATTATAATTATTAATTGTTTGAATCAATACGTTGTTTTGTTAAACCCTCTATTTGTTTAATTTAGCTCATTTCCCTACAAACACGAGAAGTGAACTTGAAATTATTTTTCTTTGACTGTAGTTAACTGGCAAAAGCGGAGACAACTGCTATGACAATCTGGCTCCTGATCAAACTAATCAATAATCATAATTCTTAAACGAAGCGATTAAAAAGCCCAAAATTAAACATCAAAATAAATAAATTATCCAAATTTCGAACTGAATATAAAAACGCACCTTACACTATATTAGATTCCCCATTCAGCATGCCAGGAAAAAAAAGTATGTAGGTATATCATGCATGATAATATATTTATATGATATTTACAGACAATAATATTTTTAGACGAAGATGTTTGTTTTGGTACTGCTGTGTGTTTTGGGACGTTAATTTAATCTTTCAAATTTTGCAAACGGTTGATTGTATCATTATGAAAGAAGGGTACCTTTTTTGCAGAATATAAAGATGCACTAAAATTATGACACAGCAATGTCAATTTCTACGTATTTTGCACGTTTTTTTTAACGTGCTTTTAGCCGTTATATTTTTGGGTATATTTATTCGGCCTTGCTGTGTTATAATTTTAGTGCATCTTTACATTCTGCAACAAAAGATACCTGTTCATAATGATAAAATTAAATTAACGTCTATCTCTTTCAAATTTCGCAAATTACTCGTAGTACTTTAGGTAAGAAAAAGAACCCTATGGACAATGTAACAAAAATTGTTCGCTTTTAAAATGGAACGGATTGAGTTCGATAAAATTTTGACACCCAATTTCAATAAAAGCGATGGTGTTTTTCCCACTGCCCATTTGGCATTTTTTTCTTCATTTCTTATGTAGGTACCTCAATCTGCGAAATTTGAAAAAGGTAAGCGTCAGTTTTATTTTCGAACCTACAACACTCTAACAAAAAGTACGAGGAACAAAAAGACCTGTAATTTGAGCAGCAAAAAATTCAACGTATCTAATATTGAAGCGTTTGCGGACCAATGTTTATATGAAATGTTCGTTAAACATGTCATTTTCTGCTAAATATTAAAGTCCTGCTACAAGAAAGTGACCCTGTATAAAAAAGCTTTCTGGTACCGGTGTTGGACCACGTCCAACCGGGAGACAAGCCGACACATAACCTTTTACGTTCACATGTATAAGGTATTAAATGGGAAAAAGCCATTGAAAACTCTTTTTTGTATTTTTATGCAGATTTAAATTAAACGTACCTGAATTTATCAGGGTAAAGTATTTTTCGACAATGATGCATTAAATTAATTAAAGAGCTCTGAAACCGTCAGAAATTGACAGAAAACTAAGTCATCATTTTACGATTTTTTCTTTACGATTTTGTCGAGATGTAAAAACATGTCAAACATGCCCAGATATTCTAAATTCGACCAATAATGTTCCACTAAACTTCTGAGCCTCGTGGTGGAATGTGTAGGTACCTATATGAGACAGTTCCCAATATGAGACCCCACACTAACTCTCAAAGTAAGAGTCTCCATCTAGCTGGCAATGTCTCAAATAATCACTAATGCTATAAGTCGCCACATGTAGTGCAGTGTCTAGCTCATTTAAATTTTTAGGTTAAGAACGGCATTGTTTACTTCAACCGTTCGTGCACAAACTTTTAAAGGGCTTCGGTTACCGTGTAATTCTGAATAACGTGGTGTCTAATATATTTTTGTAGCTTGTATTGAATAAAAGTTATTTTATAATTAGAGTAGTTATATATCGCATTAAATAACATTTGCTAACGATGGCGAAAAATTCTATGATTAGTACATCGGATTTCTAATATGAGATACCCCAGTGGTCCTAATATGAGATATCTCATATAAGGAGACTCGCTTCATCCAATTTAGATTCCTAATAATTTGAATAGAGTGTCAAGTGCTATATAATTAAAGAGTTGCATACTGTGTTAAGTTGATATTTAATGTTTTTGAAATAAAAATTATTTTGTGGTTAGTAGTATTTTTGTTAAACCTTAGTATGAGACTATCTCATATTAGGAACCTGATAAGTGTGTCAAGTGTTATGTAACTAAATTGTTGTATACTACGTTAATTTGATATTCTTTTAAAGTTTTTGAAATAAAAATTATTTTGTGGCAAGTAGTGTTTTTGTTAAACCTGGATATGAGACTGTCTCATATTAGACACCCAATTTTAAAACTTGAAATTTTGACTTTTTCTTCATAATTCTCATTTACGCAACAACTGTTAATATTTGGCAATCCTACATAAACTGCAGTGAAAATAGAGACTATATTAAACGTATTCGACGTAAGTTTGCGCATTATAACATATTACAGAACAAAATGTAATGTGGTCTTATATTAGGGTACTTTCCTAATAAGGCAATCTTTTAGTATAAGTATTTTGGTTGGTTTAGACAACAAACATATTGTCTCATGTGAGAGACACGAGCGCCCGGTATATGATTGTCGCGACCAAGTTGGCCTATTGTTACTGTCAGAAGAATTTAGTGTGTGTGTCAGATTTAATCTTTGCGTTGCAATAAAACGGTTCATTGTTCCGCGGTATTTTCTTTCGAACCAGTGTCCCGGGGCAGCCGGAGGCTTGTCGGGAGGGACACTACATTTTGTGGCGACCGTGACAGGACCGCGGGACGTGTTCACGTGAGCGTTCAGGATTGTGCTCATGTTATTGGTAGCCTGCGACTTCAGGCTATAACATGGAAGCTGCCAAGAAGAATCGCAAAGTGCTTCGCGGCGCTTTTACTCGGTCCGCGAACGAGTTGGAAGCACTGTTGTCGGCACAGACGCCTGATCTAGATGAGATTGAAGTCAGCTGGGAAATCGTGCATAAAAAATTCGGAGAAGTAAACGTTGTAAACGAGGCTGTATATTCCATGCTACTGGAGCAAGATGCAAGTGAAGATACACTGGAAAAAGATGTCAGTGAAAGCGATGTTTATTTAAAAAGGTACACGACCCTCCGAATAAAATCTCATGCCCTCCTAGGTAAGCGTGACGTAGATACCAACAAGGACATCTCGGAGGCAGGTAATAGTAGTGGAGGCCGAAGTGGAGGCGCAGGTAGGCTTAATTTTAAATTACCTAGAATTGAAATAAAAAGATTTAGCGGCGAAATAAAAGACTGGTTGAGTTTTTGGGCACAATTCCGAAAGGTGCATGAAGACCAGAGCATAGACGTACGGGACAAGATTGCCTACTTAGAGCAGGCCACTGTACCAGGTAGCAGAGCTAGGCGCGTCGTAGAAAGTTTTCCTGCGATGGCGGAAAATTACGAGAAGATGGTGGACTGCTTGAAAGCGAGGTATGGTAGGGAAGACCTGCAAATCGAGGTGTACGTGCGCGAATTGTTAAAGCTGATTTTGAGTAACTCTGTAGGTCGTGGAGACGTCGACATTTCTTTGCTTTACGATCGCATTGAGACGCAGATAAGGGCGCTAGAAACGCTGGGGATTACCAAGAAAAATTGCGCAGCCATATTGTTTCCACTCATCGAGTCATGCCTGCCAGAAGGATTGCTGCGAGCCTGGCAACGTTCGGGTGAGTTTTCTGGGGTTTGCGGAGGGAAAACTGAAGAGTTTTCCGAAGAATCACCACTACAAAATCGGTTAGAGAGTATTATGCGGTTCTTAGAACGAGAAGTTGAGAATGAACAACGCATTGTTCTCGCGACTGATAAGTTTGGATTAAGCAAGGGGGTATCGAGCAAATCGGCGGCTGCACCCAACAAGAACAGACCACAACAGGTTCCTGAGCAAAAAATGGCTACTGCGGCCTGTCTTGTAAATTCGGAAATAGGAAAATGCATTTTTTGCGATGGGGGTCATGCGAGCGGCAGTTGTTTTAAGGCACAGGGGCTAACTCTAGAGCAGCGTAGGGAACTCCTCGTCAAAAGGAGTGCGTGTTTCAGATGTTTGACACCCGGTCACGTTTCTAGAAGATGCCGGAGTAAGCAGAGGTGCACGATTTGTGGAAAGCTACATGCCTCGTTAATGTGTACACACTGTACACAGCCTTCACCCTCGTCGAAGGAAGGGCCTGTGGAACAGCCGGTAAGTCAGGCGCTTGTAAATCGGACTAATTCTCCGGTGGTTTATCAAACATTGTGGGTAAACATCGTCTGTGGGCAGAAATCTCGTAAAGTTCGGGCTTTCTTGGATGGTGGTTCCGGGCGATCGTACATTTTGACCTCCACAGCGAGAGATCTCGGATTTGAGCCGGTGGGCTATGAAACGGTTGTTCATAGCTTGTTTGGGGGACTGGTCACTTGTCCACAACAACATTCTCGTTACGAGATTCGGTTGACTGACGATAGAGGGCGTTCTTGTGTTGTGAGCGTATTAGATTATCCCGAGATTTGTAATACGGTTTATCCCATTCATCAGGGAGTGTGGATGAGCGAGCTAGAGTCTCATGGCATTATGTTGTCAGATGTTTTTAATTCTGGGCCTATCGAGGTTTTGTTGGGCGCCGACATATTGGGCAAACTTTACACCGGACGCAAGGTGGATTTAAGATGTGGTTTGAGCGCGATGGAAACCATCCTAGGTTGGACTCTTATTGGGCGGGATTCGACATGCGAGGCAGAGACTAGCTCAGCGATGACTGTTCTGTCATTGTACGTGAACGATGCACCCATTACAAAGTTATGGGATCTGGACGCCTTGGGAATCATTGACTCCGCAGAAAGAAAAACACGTGCGCAGTTGGAGTTGGCGACAAAAGAACTGTTCCTGCAGACTGTTAGACGAGACGATCAGGGCCGGTATATCGTAAGGTTGCCGTGGTTGGAGGGACATCCACCCCTACCATCCAACTATAGATTGGCAGAAAAAAGGTTGGAATCCACATTGAATCGGTTGAAGTCAAAGGACATTTTAGACGATTATGGGCAAGTTTTCGAAGAATGGCTAGCTGAGTGTATCATCGAAAAGGTCTCTGAGGAACAGTTTGACACTGAACCCTGTCATTACCTAGCGCACCGACCAGTCGTAAAAGAAGGAAGCACCACGAGGATCAGGCCGGTCTTTGACGCCTCTGCGAGCGAAAGAGGAAAGCCGTCCCTGAATGATTGCCTAGAAGTTGGACCAAACTTGATAGAATCAATTCCTTCTCTCTTGTTGCGCTTTCGAATTGCTAAGCTGGGTGTTGTGTCGGACGTGAAGAGGGCCTTTCTGCAAGTTGGTATTGATGAAGCAGACCGGGACTTCCTGCGATTTCTTTGGACGAGTCCAGACGGGAAGCGAATCGTGTTTCGTCATAGGCGTGTGGTTTTTGGGGTGAAATCAAGCCCATTTCTACTGGGGGCAACCATCGACCACCACCTTCGAGCTTGTGCAGAAAAGTGTGATAATTCTGACGTCCCATATAGCAAAGAGACAGTGGACAGACTGTCACGTAGCTTTTATGTCGACAACTGCGTGACCAGCCTTGCGGACGAGACATCCCTCGAAGTTTTCATCAAGGAATCCGTGTCTGTCATGTATGATTCGAAGTTCGAACTGAGAGGGTGGGAGTACACGAAGCGCGTGGAATCTGAAGGAGAGCGTTCTGTTCCAGTTTTAGGATTGATTTGGGAAGCGAATAAAGATGTCCTAATGCTTAACGAAAAGTGTTTCAAAGTCGAGGTCGTTGAAAGCAAGGTGGTGACGAAGCGATTGATCCTTTCTGTGGCACAAAGGATATATGACCCAATAGGGTACACCTGCCCTGCCGCGCTTCAGCCAAAAATCCTGTTGCAGCTAACCTGGAGTAGAAAGATGAATTGGGACGTTCAAGTGGATGAAGACATCGAACGCGTTTTCCAAGAGTGGACGGCAGGTTTGCCTTTTCTGTTCAAGATACAAATACCTAGGTGGGTTAAAGCTGGTCCTGGAGAGGTACGTCATAGGAGCGTCCACGTTTTCTGCGATGCTAGCAAGGACGCGTACGCCGCGGTGGTTTTCCTGCGTACGGAATCTGAGAACAAGGTGTCGGTGTCTCTGATCGCTGCAAGAGCCCGGGTTGCTCCTCTCAAAGAAGTCACAATTCCAAGGCTTGAATTATTGGCGGCGACGTTAGGAGCACGTCTTGGATCATCTGCAATGCAAGATTTTGATGATGAGGTCGAGGTTCACTATTGGAGCGACTCATCAACGGTTGTTTCGTGGATCCGCAGATTCGAGGAATGGGCCACCTTTGTTGGAAATAGGGTAAAAGAGATCAGGTCGTTGACACGAACCGAATGTTGGAACCATTTGCCTGGTTCTATGAACCCAGCGGACCTTCCTTCGCGTGGTTGTTCTCCTCAACGCCTGTATGAGTCGAGATGGTGGGAGGGCCCCAAGTGGTTGTACGAAGATCCTGTTCTATGGCCTTGTGGTGAACTGATGGCCAACGAAGAAGAAGTACTCCGAGAAAAGAAGAAAGGAGTAGTGGTCTCTATGTTGGACATAAATGGCGATCCCTGGCATCTGTGTTACTTCTCAAAATTTGGAAAGACGTTGCGGATGGTTGCTTGGACTCGTCGTTTCATCGACAATGTTAGGGACACGCAACAACGCAAGACCGGTACCTTGACTGTAGCCGAAATCGATGCAGCTGAAGTATTCGTTTGGCAAATGGTTCAAAAGGAATGTTTTGAAGGGGAAACTGACCAACGCCTTCGAACGTTGCATCCTTTCAAGGATGGAGCCGGGTTGATTCGCTTGAAAACTCGGATTTCGAACAGAGAAGACACCGAATGTTTCCGTTTTCCAGTTGTTTTATCTGGAAAGCACCTCTTAGTCCAGCGCATGATTTTTGATCTTCACGAAAAGTCGTTACATGTTGGCCCAGAGGGAATGTTGGGGTTGCTTCGAGAGAAATACTGGGTTCTTGGGGGAAGACGAGTCATTCGCTCAGCTTTATCTCGTTGTGCCACTTGTAGGAAACAAGACAGCAAGCCGTTTCAAGAAGAGAGCCCTGCGTTACCTGTCGATAGAGTGCGAGATGCGGCGCCATTCGAGATTACGGGCGTAGATTTTGCTGGCCCTTTGTTTCTGAGATCGGGCGAAAAGGTGTGGGTGTGTCTATTTACGTGCGCGATATATCGGGCGGTGCACCTGGAACTAGCGATGTCATTGTCGACTTCTTGTTTTATGAAAGCCCTACGACGTTTTGTGGCCAGAAGAGGTCGACCCCACACGATCTACAGTGACAACGGGACGAACTTTGTCGGTACAGAAAATGCGTTCGCCAGTTTGGACTGGGTTTCCGTTTCTGAATATGCCACGGCGCAAAGAATTGTTTGGCGCTTTAACCCCCCTACTGCTGCCTGGTGGGGTGGATTTTGGGAAAGACTTATCGGTATCCTCAAACGTTTATTGCGGAAGGTTCTTGGCAACGCGTGTTTATCGTTCGAGGATCTGTCAACTTTAATGTGCGAGTGTGAAGACGTGATCAACTCTAGACCCATCACGTACGTTTCCACCGATCCGAGAGACTTAGGCGTTCTAACCCCTGCGATGTTTCTACGAGAAGTTCGAGCGTCTGGAGTTCCGGATTGTGACGCAGTTGATCGTAGTTCCTTATGTCGTAAAGCAAGGTACCGTCAGAGATTGTGTGACGATTTGCGCCGACGCTTCCGATCAGAATATTTGGGTCAACTGAAGTTTAATAGAAGCTGCCAATCGACTGCAATGATTCGTTGTGGCGACATTGTTTTGGTGGGAAGTGATGGGAAGAAGCGTCTGGATTGGCCGATTGGACGTGTCCTCGAGCTATTCCCTGGAAGAGATGGAAAGGTCCGTCTTGCGCGAGTTCATACGGCTCGTGGTGTCCTGCTGAGACCCATTCAACGCCTGTTCCCAATGGAGTGTCGGGAGTCATCAGAAAAGTCTGCTGCTTCGGAGTCTCGTTCTGCACCAGAGAGTACGGGCGTACCAGAAATCGATTCCGAGTGCGATGTGCGCGCTACGTCGGTAAGTGCGGGAGTGCAAAAGGTCAATTCCGAGGGCAGTGCGATTCGCCCATTTATGAGTGTCACGCGAAGTGGTAGACTTTCGAAGATGCCTAAGAGATTTAGATAAGAGGAAGGCTTCTTTGTCTCAAGCCTTAGATATAAGTTGTATTTGTTAGAACAGTTTAAGTTTGCCTTGTGTGCAACGAGCTTTCGTGTCTCGATTGTGAGTTACTTAAAATGAAACGTTCCTCAGGTGGGAGGATGTCTCATGTGAGAGACACGAGCGCCCGGTATATGATTGTCGCGACCAAGTTGGCCTATTGTTACTGTCAGAAGAATTTAGTGTGTGTGTCAGATTTAATCTTTGCGTTGCAATAAAACGGTTCATTGTTCCGCGGTATTTTCTTTCGAACCAGTGTCCCGGGGCAGCCGGAGGCTTGTCGGGAGGGACACTACACATATTTTCCAGAATAGACCGCAAGAGAGTGGCCAGAGGACACGACGCTTGTAGACAAGCTGCTTCGTACCGCATCATGCTCAAGCTAAATAGAGCTATATAAAGGCCTTTTGCTAATTATTTTGCCTAATAAGGCTTCCTTTTTCCCGATATAAAAAAATTTAATGTGTTCCTCGGCACTGAAGTTCCTTTTTAGAATTAATGTGGTTTATTTGCCTCGGCAACTAAATTCCGCATTATAAAAAGTTATAAAATGTTGAACTTCACTGACTTGGTATACAAACAATTATTATTGATCTACAGCAAGAAAAAAAAACGATTTTATAAATTCGAGAATATTAAACTAATGCTTATTTGTTTAGTTTTGTTTTTTGTTTGTTTAAAAAGTTCAAAATTCCTGGCTTCATCTCTGCTTTGCAATTATAGGTAGGTACTTAAAACTATAAACATAAATAAATAGGTACGGGAGATCTAGCTGGCCTTGCGTAAGCATTTTCCATTTCATGTCTTCAGCTTTCCTGTACAAGGTGTTTCAAGTTTTAATCGGGAAATTTTAAGAAGGGGTAGAACCCGTTAGAATAAAAAGAAAAGGTCACATGAAATTGTTTTTTTTTTAAGTTTCGTTTGCTAGATAGAGGGTGTTAAGAATGTCGAAGATACATGTTTGAAGTAATGAGATGTAAAGCTTAATTTGATGCAATTATATTTAATTTGTTTGCTCCAGAGCGGCGCTGGAGCATAGTCATTGTTTACAAGAAATTGTTGCACTTCAGTGACAAAAGGACTGCACCAGTTTTCATTTAAATAGGATACCTTCTGTAGAAATTATTGCGGAAAAATACGTCTTTCAAGCTGTATATTTAACTCCCCGTAAGTTTTTTATTGTGAATTTCCGGACCCATGTTTGAAGGGAACTTATTGTTGAAAATGACATATTTTTCAGTTGTCATATTACGTTGGCACCATAAATTAGAAACAACCAGAAAGTTTGCTACGACTTTTGCTATATGGTGTCGTTACCCACATTTTATAGGTTTCATGTAAAGGTTTGCTAAACTGGAGTGAATGATGATCATATTGCTAGACCGTCTTCTTGTTCATTCAACTGGTCTCTTAAATGGAAATAAGGGCAATTCTCAGCAATTATTGTATCAGTCCTTCAAGTGGTATGAAGCTTTTTGCTTCTATTTTAGATAGCTACAGCTCCAATGGCACATTCGTGTATAAACTTTTCACGTAAAATTGAAATGAAAGGGTCACTATGTGAAAGAATAACAGAAAAGTCCACAATTATTATTGATGTATAAATAAGCCTCGGTGGTGATAGGATCCAAACTTCAATATACCGAAAACAAATGCACACTGTTCAATACTTAAATTATGGATTAAATCATTCAGCAGCAACCAAAAAAGGAATCGTGATATAACACTGATCAAGCAGCCAATCATATCATTGTATCTCCGAAGGAGCATGGGAAGAAGATGTACGGTGCCGACTTTAGAAAAGATCTTCCCTCCAAGAAATCAACACACGAATACGTCGTCCTAATCGCAAAAAAGCACACAACAACAAGAAGAAGACAAGGAGGCAAAACAACTTGGTAGATAGGTACATACTCATCGAGGGATGAGTCTCCGAAGAGATAGATGGAATCACCCGCTAATGGGACACCGAACTTCGCTTAAATCTATAGAAGTCGTCCTCACTAAAATCGAGCCCAACAACAAAGTAGTGTATAGAATCTAGGAGGTTCCCTGTCAGTCTGGACTAAACAGGAATATCAAAGACATTCTCAAAGAGGCGAGACAATCAAGTTGAGATTACAGAGCACGTTTAGACTGACCAAAATCACATTAAGTAATTACAACAACGGGCAACATTGTGTTTTTAAATGAAAAGTCCGAGTTTTTCTTATCGAGTTGTAACTTATATTTTATCTATTATTTTACTGTCTTATACATTTTATTTATATAGCAACTATTACACATAAATTATTCTCATTACGTATATATAATTTTTGAACTGTCAAATCTAGACGCTCTGGATCATTATTTGCGTATATATTTTGATGTATTTTTAAACTGCGGCAAATAAATTTCAGGTCGCCATTTTTCCTTAGAAATTTAACTTGACAGGCATGAGACAGCATATATTATTCTCCTAAATATGCATGGTTTCGGTTAAAATTTGTTAGGATTTTGTTGAAATAATGTTTAACATTACTCATTGTTTTTAATTTTTTAAATCAAGTTTTATTGGTTGTCTGTTTGAATTTTGTATATGCCTCTATTATGGTGCGTAGGTACGCCGCTGGCAACTGAGTCGTGATAATACCGTAATAAACTTAGTTGTATTGTCTAATTAAAGTTTCATTAATTCCGATTGCAATTAGGAGCAGGCTTCGATCCTGGAACAATTAATTTTAATTGATATTGTGCCATGCGCCTTCTGTGCCCTTCACCGCTTCCTTTTTTTGATGTTCCAAGATATTTGCCAATATCTGTTTCCCCAATAGAAAAATGGGCTTTCTCTAATTGTTTTCAGCGAATTACTTTTTATTAGTCGAATAATATTAACTTGTAGTAAAACATAAATTCTTAAATTCACAAAGTTCTCGAATTCAATGACAAATTGTTATAAATGTTCTAGAAATGCTCGTAAAAAATGTAAGTACAACTAGTCTAAAACCTAACTTGTGAAGTATAAATAAAAACATGTATTATAAAAAGGCAACTAAAACGAATTCAGTTTAGCTAAACACCTTTATTTTTACGTGGATACATACAGTGTGACCCATTTGTTTTGGGGTCAGTCTGTAAAAAGTGTATCAATCGTGCGATTTGGCTGATTTTTTTTTTAAATTGTAGAGCTCGATGAACTGCACATTTTGAACAAAAATTGCCTGGTTCGCATAAAATCCAAAGCCTACTATGACCGTTTTTATGAGCAAAATTTTAAGAAACCATATTAGCGTTTTTTTTTTGAAAAAATCTGTGTGCGCCAATGGATTGAGCACCCCTCGAAATGGGTATGTACAAAATTTCATCAAAATATTTCAAGTAATAACGGTTTTGTAGAAAAATTAAAAATGCAGCCAAGGTACGTCTTTATTTTCAAAAATTCAAAGTTGGCCATGGAAAATAATTGAATTGTAATAATACAACCTTATGCTTATAAACACAAAACATAAAAACAATTAAAATTATAAAATTTTTGTAACTTCTACCAAGCCTCCATTTTCTACAATGCATTTGTCGTTCCTCTTGCGTACATTCAAAATTACATTTCGTATTTGCTGTGGAGTAATTTCCTCACAACTACGGTTTATCCTAGCTTGCAGTTCTTGTAAATTATGGGGTCTTGACTTATAAACATTTTGCTTAAGTGTACCCCAAAGAAAAAAATCTAAAGGAGTTAAGTCCGGAGATCTCGGTGGCCACTCACAGAAAGGACTATTTCGCCCTATCCAACAGTTTTCAAAATTATTATCTAGCCAGTTTCTGATTAAACGAGCATTATGAATAGGACTGCCATCTAACTGTAACTTTAAATTTAAACGGTATCTTAATGGTAACTCATCTAAAGCATTTCTAAATTCAATTTCTAGAAAATTCAAGAAGCCAGCCGCATTCAAATTCCCTTCAAAGAAAAATGGGCCAATTATTCTGTCGCGTAGTATTCCACACCAAACGTTAATTTTTTGTGAATATTGTCTCCTTGCATTTATTATAAACTCTGGATTTTCAGCTGACCAGTGACGGCAGTTTTGACTTGATACTACACCATTTGTAGTAAACGTGGCTTCGTCGGTGAATAAAATTTCATTTAAAAAGTTGCCATTATGGAGATATTCACCTTGCAGCCAATAGCAAAATTCTAATCTTCTCTCCTCATCTCCTGGTTCCAGGGTGTGCAAAAATTTTGGCTTTATTTTGTTTTGTCTCAAACATCTCCTTATACTCTCTCTGGGTATATGAAGGTCTAAACTAGCCGTTCGAACACTATTTCGAGGATTGTCACTAAAGTATTGCAGAATTTGATTGTTATTTTCAACAAGTCCACGGCGTCCATTTTGCCTAGTTTTTAATAAATTTTTAGAAATCGATCCAGTTTCATCAAAAATATTGTTTATACGTTGTACAGTACTTCGACTCTGTCGTTGTACAGTACTGATCTACCTGGGTGTCTATTGTTAAATTCGGCCGCAGCTTCTGCTGCCGAGCGCTCGTTGTCGCCCACGAGTCGAACAATTTCTATTTTGTCTCTTATGCTTAAATATTCCATAATTATGATAATTAATTGTATTGAGCACAAACAATTTCTGAACTCAATTTAGACAGTTTGACACTTAATAAAAGTAAACAATTCAATTATTTTCCATGGCCAACTTTGAATTTTTGAAAATAAAGACGTACCTTGGCTGCATTTTTAATTTTTCTACAAAATCGTTATTACTTGAAATATTTTGATGAAATTTTGTACATACCCATTTCGAGGGGTGCTCAATCCATTGGCGCACACAGATTTTTTCAAAAAAAAAACGCTAATATGGTTTCTTAAAATTTTGCTCATAAAAACGGTCATAGTAGGCTTTGGATTTTATGCGAACCAGGCAATTTTTGTTCAAAATGTGCAGTTCATCGAGCTCTACAATTAAAAAAAAAAATCAGCCAAATCGCACGATTGATACACTTTTTACAGACTGACCCCAAAACAAATGGGTCACACTGTATATCGGGGAACGACAATAAATAGGCAAGATACTCTTTTGCGTCCAGGACAGAACTGACACTCCTATACATAATACAATTCTCCTGCTTCACCGCGCGACCGTGTTGGGAGCAGAGGACCACTGATGCAGTCCAGTCTAGCCAATAGTGTAGTAAGACTACATAGGAAGATCGAGAACCTTCGAAAAGACATAGGACCACTAACCGAATATATCAGAGGAGGAAGGTCCAGAAGTGGTGCAGGCAATAATAAGCAGTGCCCAAACGCATTCTCAGGATGACCCCGCTAACATCCCTTCTCAAAAATGTCTTGATAAGGAGAAATTGTGGTGTACGCATCACGCATGAACATTATCTTCATTAACGAAATATTATTAGATCCACTAAAAATGGCAGAAGACGAGCAGAAGATCCTGCCAAGTTTCGCTCTATTACCTGCTTTCTCACCCCATACAAACCAATAACGTCTTGCCTTAAGTAGCGAATACACAGGTTGATTTAGTCATGATGTAAACAATTTTATGGGCAGGTGAAAAAAAAAAGGTTAATGCAAACCCAAAATTTTAAAAATTCTAAAAGAAATAAAAAATCAGAAGTGTATTAAAACCCTTAATTAACGGCGCTTATTGCTGGTCAGCTGATAAACTCGCGTGTCGAGACTGGTGACCCTCCGCGAGTAGTTGTCAGTGACACAACATATATTTTTACTTCTTCCCAGAAGTCTAAATATGTTACAGTTCGATAATTTTTCTGGAGTTTTTAAAGACAACTTCTGTTCTTTCAATCTTTCTACGCCGTGTTGCTGCTAACCAATCGGCGTGCCGAATCAAGAAATGTTGGACCATATGTACCACCAGCATTACTTCTAGCGCTTTCCCCCCTACCTATTTTAATTTTTCAACACATTTTCAAGACTATGTACATTCCTAAAAAGACTGGGACAGTAAACAACGGCAAACAACAAAACGTGCAAAACGGATCGCTGTGTAGATGTCGTTACGATTTTTTGTTACCGGTAGAGATAATCTCGCGCACATAAAAAATGTACCTACTTGAAATAATGAGAAATGTGTGACAGAAAATTGGTAAAAAGTCCTCAAGCAAATGATGCAGCTTGTGAATATAAGGGCACAACGCTTTCCATTTGTAGAAACAAAACTGACAACATTGGAAAAATTCAGATGAGAGATAAGTATTCCTTATTTCTTCATAACCTTCAACAGAGTCTTTAAAAATAATATTAAACGGTAAAATATGGCAGCAAGTTGATTTGCCTCACGTTTTAAAACTTTTTTCCACACCACACTTTAGTAGGTTAAATTTTTTCATAACTGAGTCACTCGGTATGCTCACTGCGAGGGGAACATCACCACGACAATACAGCAGAAAGGCTGCGCTAAGGGCTCAAGAGGGTGCAACTCATCATCATTGTTCATTCTGAACAACGAAACCTCTACAAAAAGGCTTTCTATTCAGTTGCGCATGAGTGTCTCATAGGCATCTTAAACATTGTATAAGATGCATCCTAGTACAGTTTTCCATTTAGAACATCGAGACCCACACAATCCATATCTCCAAACATATTCAATATATAGTTGGCTATGGTTCTGCAATGCGATGAACTCACTATCACATTGGCTAAACTCCACCAGAAATATATTATTAACTTTACTATTAACTATTGACTATTGACTATTGACCATTGACCATTGACCATTGACCATTGACCATTGACCATTGACCATTGGCAATTGGCCATTGACCATTGACCATTGACCATTGACCATTGACCATTGACCATTGACCATTGACCATTGACCATTGACCATTGACCATTGACCATTGACCATTGACCATTGACCATTGACCATTGACCATTGACCATTGACCATTGACCATTGACCATTGACCATTGACCATGGACCATGGACCATGGACCATGGACCATGGACCATGGACCATGGACCATTGACCATTGACCATTGACCATTGACCATTGACCATTGACTATTGACTATTAACTATTAACTATTAAATTTCTAAATGTAACTATTAACTATTAAATTTCAAGAGCTACAGTAAAACATTATTTTTTCTTGTAAAAATATTGTTTGAGACAATTGTTAGCTAAAAATTACATCCTACGTCACAAAAATTCATAAATGTCGACATACATAGCATGTTCGATCTTTTTGTTATGTCAAGATGATTTTTTGTAAGACATAAATACGAGAAAAGTCTATTACGATATTTTGCGTTCTTCGCATTTTTGAACGAAAAAAAGATTTTCAGATAATAGTTATTTACATTACCAGATGCGTAAGTGCACTTTTTGGCCGAGGAGGTTGTTTAAAGACCGACGCAACGCGAAAAAAAAAAGTACCTCCGAGGCCAAAAAAGAGCTTACGCATCGTGCAATGTATTACATTTTTCCTGCTACCGACAATTTCAGGTTATAGGTACTTTGAATAAAGCTCTAAATACATATGGAGTAGATTATGAGTAATAATGATCTTCAAACTAACCTTTGTTCAATTACTAAAATTGATAATCAGTGATAAATATAAGAGGCAGAATGCAGCGATAATAAAAAATAAATAAAAAATTTTGAGCTTTGTGTGAGATTTCAACTCTGGATCTACGATATTACTAATCGCGTACTCTCACCCTACCGGTAGCGCGGTGCCTATCAAATTTGTTCTGTTATGCGGCTCTTATTTGACGCCAGAGAAACCTTGAAATTATCAATTTTTCTTTGGTACAATTCGTGTTCTTTATGAAAACCAGTTTGTAAAACCATTGTTGTGACCTATTAAAATTGACGCAAGATTCGCGTTGCTACATACATTTTATTAATGGTTTTAAGGTCCTTGCTGCGTAAGGGTTGCTAAGCAATACTTTTTGTACCTAGCAACCACTTTCGCAGCTAGCAACGAAAAGAACAGGGCACCTCGAACATCTGACTTTCGCTTTCGGACCTGTTGGCGAGTATGTAAAGTGTACTTACGGGAGAGGGAGCAGGAAAACCTTTTTGTATCTCGAAAGAAGAAATATTTAGAACTAGGTAGTGCTTTTCTTCTTCCATTAACTATTATTATGTAGAGCGTATATTTTTTACATCCTGATTTTTCTGTCAGTGCATTTGTTTAAGCCATTTATAGCAGTAAGATTACATTGGTTACAGGGGCTTTATCATCGCCTCTTTTACATAAATCAGAATCCAGAAGGACCGCTGCTCAGGCGCCAGTTTGTGAAGGTGGCTTGCTTAGTCAGAGAAAATAATTTCTAGCGTTCAGAGCTGGTTTTACAGGACAAAATTAAACCGTTTTTGACTTACACGATTTATTGAAAACACAAAGTTCGGAATGCTTATTTAAAAAATTAAAAATTGATTAACCCTGTAATCCGTGGCAAGGACCTCAACGGGTGGTCTGGAAACAAGGAAAAAATAAAAAACCTTTTTAAAAACAAGATTTTATTTAATTCATGTATTAACGAATAAAATAAGTTTAATTTTTCGTTAAGATAATTATTCAATGCCAAATTTCGACAAACTTTTTTAAACTAAAATGCTTGTCGCGCGAAATGTTCATAAAATAGTAGGTACATTTTATTGGACAGTGATTTGTTGATAAGTAAGTACCTACTTGCCAAAGTATGTATTTTCTTTACAATTCTCGCGACAAGCTTTTTGATTTAAAAAAGTTTGTCGCAATTTGGGACTGAATAATCTTGACGAAAAATTAAACTTATTTTATTCGTTTTAGTACATGGATTAAATAAAAGCTTGTTTTTAAAAAGGTTTTTTTATTTTTTATTTTATTTTGTGCTTTTTAGTACCTATGTGATTATTGTGTCAGGAGGGTGGTAAAGAAAATGTAATCCACCATCTTCGAGCGGCGGATATATTGAATTTATTGTAATGTCACTAACTTTATTGTTTTCTACTCTTCAAGCCCTTTCATTTATTAAAGGGGTTGACAAAAAATACATCATCCGCCATTTTGTGGTGCCGGCCATTTTGAAAGTATTACCTACAGTATTGACTATTGCAAATTATATTGTCAACAGAACTAAAGGTGCATACAAAATTTCAGCTCAATCGGATGTCAAGAGTGGTTCTAATCGCGCTTGCAAGATTCGACCTACACATACATACATACATACGTACACGCGCGGCCCTTGAAATCGTTCCAATACGTGCGAACGCAAAGGCGTTCAACTGAAAACGTTGCAATTGCCCCTCCCCTCTCTCGCGGTTTGAAAGCCAGCGATAACCTTTAAAGCGTAAGTGAAGGCAAAGCTAACATCTTATTACGCGACATTACCTTACGTGACATTGCCAGTTACAGTGTAAAAAACAGTAAATTCGGCGCTGTTAGGTTGGCCTTAGATTGCCTGAATAATAGTGGAAAATCTTATAACCCTGCCCACAGAAATTGGTGGCTTTTTTCGCAAAAGTCTTTCTACAACCTCGAATATAGAGCCGTTCTAAAAATTCTAAGAAGGTGGTAAATCTCTTAATTGGGTGTCGTATATTCCTCCGGTACCAAAAAGAACCTCGAAAATCCGATATCTAAGAGAAATTCCCGATTCACGATTAACCACTTTCGAGAAACGGGACGGCTGTAGAATCAACGAAACCGACGGAAAATCCTCTGAAGCCACTATTGGAAATTGCTTGTTTTTTCCCATTTCTCGATTTTTCGGAGCCCGGGAAACATCAGAACCTCACCCGAGGACTCCAGAAAATCTTTAAAAACTGGAATAAACCAAAGATTTGGTTCGCGGTTAAGATAAAGAAGTGTAATAAACCAATGTAAAAAAACACAACAAGATTCTTCTATAACACAATAATAATTATACTTAGATATCATACCTTATTTAACTAAAACCACTTTGACAATCAAAGAAATCCGCGTAATTTCACGTTACGTGAATCTCAAAACACCAAGAAACTGTGTAAAAGTTTAAATCCACTTTATTATAATGAAAATGCAGCGATTTCTTAACCTATTTTCGTTGACTGACGAATCGCAATTTTTATTTTCTACGGGGAGGAGCGGGTCGGTACGCGGGAATGTAGGGGAAGTTGTTGATTTGAGAAGCCGTGGAATTGGCGCAACGTTGCAGCACTTACCCGAAATTCTTGATTTGATTTCTTCTTGATTTCTTGCTTATTTCTCATGCCTAGTGGAACGATTTATGAGGCCGCGCGTGTACATACACACTAACAGGGCAAGTAAAAAAAAAGGTTGTAACAAATATATTATTATAAGCAATTATTTTGGTCTGTTAAATTAACACTGCAGATAAATACACAATACGGACAAGCCGAAACTATTGTCAAGCGGTAGGCAAGCTTAAAATATTCGGTTTGGATAGCAACAATCAATTAATTAAAAATCAAACAATTGGCTATTCTATACGGTAAACACCTAACTTCGGTTAGTTTAAGCAGGAAAAAAGCTAACGGCCGATCAGGACGGAGGTCGGGCAAAGCTAACGCACTACCCCTAAAGGTAAATGGAAAACAGGACAGCTATAAGCTCGGTGGGAACACCTTGTGTTAAGAATACTCATCTGGAGAGAGCGAAAGTAAGAGAGCCCCCTTGGCGACCGCGGGACTTAAATACCCGCTGGGAGGTGCCACCTAGCGGTCATTGGGAACGCACATCGCCCGTTGCAATGGATCATCCCCTGAACTCGAGTTTCAAAATGGCGGCCGTAGGCTGTTCGGGCGGTTAGGGGCTGTTACCTACACCCCCGACAGGACCATAGTTGTGATTCCACTGGATCGGCCCTGTTCCAAATACCCGATTTCACAAAATGAACGGGTGTCCTAATTTATTGTTGAATTTTTATATCGGTCCTACCCCAACTCGGTTTTCTCACGCCGCGCCTCTCTGTAAACTAAGAAATTATTAGCAAGCAGCGTAAATCCACAATGCCTAAAGTTAAATTAAATGTAATTAAACAGAATAAAGAACACAAGTTTCCTATGCAAAAAACTTGGTGCAAACGCTAAAATAGCTCGACGAAAGTACCAATTCGGTGCAATAAAAATAAATACATATTCTAAAAGCTGGTAACTTTGTGATAATTTAATAATTTGCTTCGTTGAAAACTCGAAGGAAGAAAGACTCGCTCATATAAACTCTCTTATAGCCTTAGCTGGTGCAGGGGGGAGTCCAAAGCATTAATTAATGACAAACTGGCGGGCGTTCCCTAATTAGAGGATACAGTGGTGTGGGAGGCGACAGAATTAGGTACCCCGGGAGACGCATGTCCTTATAATCCCCCGCAAACGAGATGCTCCACCAAAATTCTCTTTCGAGGAGTCGAAACTTTTGGTATACTCTCAATATTAGCGTCTTCTGAATGATGGCAAAGTATACAGGCATAGTAGATCATTCTCACAAATCACACTTTGGCCAAATTTAATTAGATATATATTTTTAAATATTATCTCAGAGTTCTGCTTTCCACACGGCTTGCTAAAGTTAGCCAAACGAGGAAAAAACGTGGACATAATATTCTTATCACCAATCTTCATCTCTGCGTCACAATGTTTGTGATAATAATATATTAGGTACCTATATATTATATAGAAACTAATGACAAAATTAAAATACCTCAAGTTGGTGTCGAGAATTTAATACATCACTATTTATCTGTTTTAATTTGTTTTCATTCCAAAATTAAAGTTTGAATGTACCGAAGTGTCCCGAAAGACGTTCAGAAACGTCGATTTTCTTTGATAGTTTATTTCGAGTTAAATTTTGAATAGACTGCACAAGTTTTGAATAACGCCGAATGTTGCAGTGCTCCTAAGTAAGTTATCAAATTGGACATGGCAAGAATCCACGGGGTGACATTCATTTCTGATATATTTTTTAGTATCTAGAATGTGATACCTAATGACAATCATAATAATTATTATTTTTCAGGTAGGTACTACAAATGATAATCAGTGGCAAAATAGAAGAGGAAGAAGCAGAAAGATATAAACAAAACGGGTTTGAGGAGAGACGCTTTGACGAACTAGACTAAACTATTGACCGAATGAATTTTTCACCTGTACAAAAATTTATTCAGGCGTATCTAAACTTGGACCCCTGGAGCACGCATATGGTCTTACTTTCTTAAAAACTAAATAATAAAAGATACTTGCAATTTATTGAAAACGGAGAAAATAGTTTAGAACCCAACGGGACTATGATAGAGAATATACCGGTAGGAATGTACAAAGACTGAGAGATGTTGGATGTTTTAAACTTAAACCATACAGCAGAGGCCAAACAAACACGGAGAACAATGAATAATTTTGAGCCAGAAGTTTATAGCAGACATCCAGTATGGACGTTTTTTTTGTTCTTGGTACGTGGTTGCTATAGACTTACGCATCTAGCAATAAAACTAACAGGATACCTCTAAGATCTGACTTACGCTTATGGACATGCTGTTTGTTCTTCATCCAGCTGATCAGAAGTTGTCCAGCTAGTGCCGTTGAACGGTAGAGGATCGTGGGCGACATTGTTGCAATCATATTTTTTTATACTGGTCTTGACCAATTCCGTAATGCGAATAACTTAAATACAATATTCATTTTACTGTTAGCTTAATATAATATGCTCATGATCGTCTCGTGTCGGGTCTTAGCCGGCCTGGACGCAGACAATGCCGGTGGATAACGAGGGCATTAATGACAAATTGGCGGGCACAGCGATGCGCCGATCTGGCATTCCCTAATTAGGGAGCAGGGGCGAATTAGGCACTCTCGGCACGCCTGCCTCTAATCCCTAGCTAACGAGCCGCTCGTTTGGCGTTTTATTTGTAAGGGAACGAGAGGTTGTCAATTCGACAGTTAAAACGCTAAAAAGAGAATAAGATCTAAAACATTTTTATATTACTTCTGAGACATATAATCAAAGTTACTGAAGTTCCATCAACGGAATTTTTAATAACTGATGAAAGATTTGTCTTAAGCCTAAAAATTTTTTTTCAAATTGTATAAATCCCATCAAAAAACGCCGCCTATGGACGCCCGCAAGACGTGTCTTAAAATTTCGCGTATGTCAATGATAGTGACAGGTAGTAAAATAGCGCAGCGTTGCCACGTCCATCAATTTGTCCGAGGATTCACCACAAAATTTCAATTTCCTGTTGGAAACGATTACTTTCTAAGAAACATGTAGAATGCCTATGAAACACCTACCTTACTGACATTTCCAGGATTGAATTTTCTGTTTTCTTGCTTCTTTACGTTAGAAGTCACAACACTACACAACATTCATCACATTTTCTAAATCTGTTGGGGGACCTCTTGTTTCCCTCCGCCATTCCTTTTGTTTGAAGCGAGGTTCTCAGCCTGACGACCACGGAGGAGGATCCCCTCCGCCACGAAAACGCCGAAGGGTAACCAAAAAACACAACTGCACTAGCACACATTGCACATGCAGAGAACTACAGTAGCTGTTCAAAGAGGTCGCCGTTAATATATATTTTTTTAATTTATTTGTTTACAGTGTACAAATTACAACATACAAATTTAGGTGATTCATGGGATAATGGCTGTAAACAAATAATGTGTGAACAGAAGGGTATATTTACAAGAGTTATACCTCGTGCGTAAACTTATCATACCCATCCTACACAATATTTCAAACTGTAGCAACTAGTATGAAACCAACCTAAGTAAAACCAACCTTAATGCATTCAAACTATTCTTAAAAGAATTAAATTAAATATATCCATAACTGTTTGATTTTAATTTAAACATTATAATATAAATTATTTAAGTCGATTGCCTTATGCAATAGCATCCTTGGCTGACGAAGTATCCACATTTTTAAACGATTCTTAAACATGTTTTTTGAGTTCAAACTCTTGAGATTAGCCGGTATCAACTCATTATAAATTTTTGGTCCAATATACGTACAACATCTTTGTGCTATTGTCTTATGAGGTCTTGTTATGGTTATGACATTAGGTATGTATATTTTGACGAGTCTGGTGATCAGGCCCGAGTAACGACTTCCCATAGGTAAACTGCAAGCCAATCAACATTGAATAAGAGAACAACTGTCTTACGTCTAATACTCTTGCTAATTCAAAGATGCTATCACTTGGGAACAATATTAGGTTTTTTGTAAATAATTCTCAAAATCCATTTCTGAACATTCTCTAACCGTCTGATGTATCTATTGTACGCTCCACCCCATGCAACAATTCCATATCTGATAAGCGACTCGACAATAGCATAATAGAGTGCCGTCAACTGTTGCCTGCCCATAAATTCAGTATATTACTTAAACCTACCCAAGAAGGATCTAATCTTTATCACCAGCCAACCAATATGAAAATCCCATCTTAAGAATCTGTCCAGAATCACCCCCAAGTACGTAATATTCTCAGTTGGCTCAATTGAAAAACTTTTGTCGCCGGAGAAGAATCTCAGTGTAGGTGGATTCGCTGGCATCGTAGCATTAGATTTTTTGCGACGCCACAGCACCCCCACAGTTTTTTTTCCATAAAGATTGATTTACACAAAAATAAGATTTTTTGGTATTTATTTGTGACACCACTGTCGTTTGTCACGGCACTCCCTACAGGTTTTTCTATATTACTACATCCCCTATGCGTCTCCCAAAAATATCTTTGAGATTAAGAATAATTTACACAAAAATAAGATTTTTGGATTTTTTTTGTGACGCCAATGTCGTTTGTCACGGCACCTCCTACCACATCCCCTATGCGTCTCCCAAAAATATCTTTGAGATTGCGATTGATTTACACAAAAAATAAGTTTTTTTTTCATGGATCTTTTGCGACACCACTGTCGTTACCCACCGTACCCCTACATGTTTTTTCTACACCTACTTCTACATCCCCTATGTGTCCTCCAAAAATATATTGGAGACTTACATTGATTTAAAAAAATCGGTACATATACTCTATACTCATACATCCCTTAAGCGCCCCTCAAAAATATCTGATTGAGATTGATCTACACGAAAAGAATCAGAATTCTCCTTTTGGGTTTTTTTGCGACGAAATAAAAATCGAAAAATATTCAAGAAATTGTCCGTAAAATTTTTGAAATGTCCAGATTAAAAAAAAAACATAATTGTCAAAGTAATACTCACTTCCAGTCAAACCAGAAGATAATAACTGACCCTTTTTTGCTACTCGCTGTATAGTAATTACTAACATTCCGTGATAAAAGTCTTGTTTTTTAATAACTTTTTGACAATCCGCCATATAAAAAACCTGAAACTTGTGAGACTGCAAATCTCTGTGCTAAACATAAGTGAGGATTATTTAATCGTAACTTCATTAATGTTAATAACAGCTGATCAATTTTCTGTCTTTTTTTACCTTCCATCCTAAGTAATAATTAATCTCTCAAATTAACTAGTGCCTCAAAATTGGCACTATTTGGAAGATCAGTAGGTACCTATACAAAGCTACGAGTTTCTCGTTACCCTGAAGCTGAATATTCTCATATAGACCGGCGTTACACGACCAGTCAGATGAAACGTTTTTCAAATGCATGCCAATCATATATAAGAATATAGATACCATGAATGTGCCAAAGAAGCGAATTTTAAGCGCCGCTCGCATGCAGAAGGGTGTGCAATTCAATTTTCCGTTTGCATAAAAAAGCGATGTCTCCAAACGATTATTATTATTATCAACAAAAATGCAGATTGTATTGTTTACTGTTATAACATTAGATCATATAGTATACAATAAAAATAAAATCTGAATTTTCTGAAGTTTCTTAGGTATGCGCCTTTAGCCTTTACCCACTCGGCTACACCCACTTCTGTAAATTCTTTCCATGAGGTTGCTCATATCTAAAATAACCTGACATTTTTTGCACTTTTCGCATTAACTTTTGACAATGTTCTGCACCACAGGGGATGCACCGTCAAGGGTAAGTTTCTCATGGACTGATTCTAAAGCTTTTCTAGCCTAGCTTTCCCGAATACAAGAAAGAAATAGAAGACGTCGAGAGCATTGTATACAGTCAAGTTAGGTTAGGTACATACCTACAGTAAAAGCAATAACCCATCGCCATTGCGCAATTACCTGTTCGACGCGTGAATACTCACCAAGTAAAAGCCTAAACTGCCAGAAAATTAAAGAAATTCTCGGAAAAGCAAACAAAACAAAACTAACCCATTTCCTTTTGCGGATACTTCGATCGATTTCTATAACTAAAATCGTGGCGTAAATAAAAGCACGTGTTCAGCGAGCCTGGAAACAGGGGCGTACTCGATCGCAAAAGTATATTTACGCGGTTTTATCTTGTTGTTTCTAGCATTTAGACACTGCCACAAATAATGTTATCGATGTTTTGAACCATTTTAATTAAGTCAATATTTTTTCCGATTTTTTTACTTTTACTTGATCGGAGCGGTGCGCCAAGTTTGAGTTGCTCCCCGACGCGTACCCAATCGGAAATTGGCTCAAACGGCGGAACGGCTTTTCCGCTTCTGATGCGCTTCAATAGCGATGTGGCACTTATTTTTTTGCGGCCCCAGGCGAAATTTGAACTTAAAATATCGAAAACTGCGCCCGCTAGCCGTGACCAAACAAAAGCGTTACATACATACTACATTTTTTAGAAGCGGGCACGACTATAAACACCTAGGAGGTCCGGCATAGCCGGACTAGGCGTTTTATGACAAGTAGTGGGAGGTAATGCAAGGAAAATTCGTAATGCTTTAGCAATGGCGGGAAAGAATTATTAACATTCTTTAGTAATCAATGAAATAATATTTCTGACCTATATTTTTATTAAAATGTGTATTTAGATTCGAAACATTCTAAGAATATAGGTAAATTTGATAGTGAGAAAGCTGTGGCTTTATCTTTTGGCATTCTCGTTGTTAAGGAGCTAATTCGAGAATCCGCTGCAGATACCATGACTAATAACTTGGTCGGAATTCGAAGTCAGACCGAGAAAGGCGATTTTTTAGAAGACTAATTTTTTGTCGATACTTTTCTTATGTGGAACCTCATTAAAATTGTATAGTCCCATTTTAGACACTGACGGTCTTCCCAAAGACGTAAGTCAGTTGCAATTGCAATGACTTTGTTTACGTTGCAAAAAAGTTAAAGCGACCAGTTTTGGCATACCTAATATGGTTAATGAATATTTTACAAAATACAACCGACTAACCATACTTTTTCCTGTGTGTATGCTTGTTGTTTCAAGTGGAACAATTTAAGCTCTGTTATCTTTATTCTGCGAGGTATTTCTTTAATTAATTACATAAACAAATATAAATATAACAAAATTTCCTTTTCCTCTATCGTCTTCACTGCTGTCCCCGAAGCGTATTTTTATAACGGTTTTTGATGATTAATTCATAATTCACCAAATTTCCTCACCCATAAACACATCTTCGACCAAAATCGCCCCCGCAATGGCGCCGCCGTCCCGCATCACAGCCGGCTTTCTCAATTTTCAGCGCCCCGCTAATTAAAGGCCCTTAGACACGAATAGGTGTTCCCGGGGCACTCGACACGGCAGGTATTAGCAAATTAGTGCTATAGGCAAAGTGCTCTGTAAACCGACCCCATCGGTTGGGCGGGCTGGAGGAGAGGGCGACGCGAGGAGGGGATATAGGATTTCCGAACTGCTTTGTGAAAGCCTCAGTTCTGATACAAATTACGGGCACCAATTAGTACTAATTAAATACCGGACTGACCTATTATCCGCACGACGGCCTTCTATAGTCGGAGGGAGATGTTTAGGAGCTGCGTGGTCTTTCAAATTTAGTACACTTTACTTTAATTTTGAAAAGCTAACTTCTGTGAGTTAGTTTATTTGTGATCTATTCATAATTTCATTACATTTTTATATATTATGTATAAATAAATAGTAGTACAGGGTGGCCCACCACGAACTGCATCGATCTATGTATATATGGAAAACTAAAAGTAGGAAAATTCTGAAAATTTGGACCTCACCAATGACGATGGGCGCTGCTCAAATAAAATATTTTGGTTATACAGGAAGTCGATATCAACTTTCTTATCTCAAATTGAACACCCCGTATAATATTGCATTTTTGGATTCTAGGCATCATTTTGGAACAAAAACATGCAACATGTCCTATATCTAAATCCAACCGTTTTTGAGATATTTGCATTTTTCCGATAAAAATTAGAGGTGCAGACCTAAAGTCAATTAGCTATTTATACGAGGAAACCGCGAAATGTCAAAACGAATTAACAGAAGCCCTGACCTAGTCATCTCTGCTGAGAAATAAATCCGTTCTTATACAGGGTGTTCACAAAATATGAATAGAAATTACATTCAAAATGTGCTTAAATCTCGAAATTTTCAAATGGAAACCCCCATTTTTTTAATGCGATCTTATTCACCACTAAAAATGATGACAACTTTGTGTAAGATTTCCTATACCGAAATGCAGTAATTTTCGATTAATTTACGAAAAACCCACTTTTCACCCATAAAATGCGGGGTTTGCTTAACGCTTGAAAAATTATATTAGCCGTGGACGTTGAAAAGACAATCGCGGATGAGAAAATGTCACTTGGTTTATAAATTATTGTCAACAATAATGCCGGCGCGCTTAAATTATACAAACGAAGATTATTTAAATTTGTTTATTGTCTACGGAGAATGCAAGAAAGTAATATCAAGAACATGCGATACACAATCTTCGTTTATGTAATTTAAGCGCGCCGGCATTATTGTTGACAATTGTTGATAATAATTTATTATTTATTAACCAAGTGACATTTCCTCAGCCGCGATTGTCTTTTCAACGTCTACGGCTAATATGATTTTCCAAGCGTTAAGCAAACCCCGCATTTTATGGGCGAAAAGTGGGTTTTTCGTAAATTAATCGAAAATTACCTACTGCATTTACGTATAGGAAACCTTACACAAAGTTGTCATCATTTTTAGTGGTGAATAAAATCGCATTAAAAAATGGGGGTTTCCATTTGAAAATTTCGAGATTTAAGCACATTCTGAATGTAATTTCTATTCATATTTTGTGAACACCCTGTATAAGAACGGATTTATTTCTCAGCAGAGATCACTAGGTCGGGGCTTCTGTTAAACGATGCCAAAAATTCGTTTTAAAATTTCACGGTTTCCTCATATAAATTGCTAATTGACTTTAGGTCTGCACCTGTAATTTCTATCGGAAAAATGCAAATATCTCAAAAACGGTTGGATTTAGACATAGGACATGTTGCATGTTTTTGTTCCAAAATGATTCCTAAAATCCAAAAATGCAATAATATACAGAGTGTTTTATTTGAGATAAGAAAGTTGATATCGACTTCCGGTATAACCGGAAGTGACAGATTCACCAAAATATTTTACTTGAGCAGCGCCCGTCGGCATTGGTGAGGTGCCAAATTTTCAGAATTTTCCTACTTTTAGTTTTCCATATATAGATCGATGCAGTTTGTGGTGGGCCACCCTGTATACTCTGTAGACTTACTTAAATACCTACCACAACATTGTTTCTTTATACCCTAAGAATTTGCTTGAAACTGTAAATGATGAAGTAATTACGGTTTCGTGTCGAATACGCTGAACTGTAAGGTATCCTGCTGACTTTTTCAATAGCGTTTGCTAATTAAGGACTTAGTAATGTCTCGTAGAACAAGAGAAACCTTATAACGCTTTAATTGGCGACATAATAATAAGCAATAAATTCCCTATGTAGGTCTTTCCAAGAAGTAACTAAGCGCTGAACTAGAGGTATAAAAAAGTAATCAAAAATAGCCTATAATAGCCTATATGTATACATGCTCCTAGACCGCCATATATTCTTAATCCAAATAATTTGCACATCGAGTGTCACTTTGCCAGCGGCGGTCCTTCCTCCCTAACGTCCATCTATCTTCCGCTGTATCGAAGGCCTAAACAAATAAAATAATTCACTTGCAACTTTTATTGGCAGTTGCAGGATGATTTGTTTTCCTTGTTGGTTTCTAGTCAAGTCTCTCCTCCGACAAGATAAAACTTTTTTGCTTCACCAAGTGGTGATTTCTCATATACATAGTTTACCATTTAACAATAAATAGTACATCAATATTCACGAAAATTTCTTTGTAGTGCGAATAGATCCATTTAATTTTTAATTGCTTGTTTTCTGCCACAAAAACCTGAATCAAACTGATTAAAAGACAACTTTTTCAAGTTGACAGGAAAATTCATGACTACCTAACATTACATTTAAGGAACCAAACGAAAATTCTTCTAACTTGAACGTTAACTTAAAAAATAGCTTCAACAACTTTGTTTTTCTGAGCTTTCGGAGAATAAATCTCCCTCCTTTCTCAAAGCTATTGTCAAGTCAAAGTGAAATTACAAAATTATAAATGTCAAGACATAGTGTCGTGACAACAAAACAAATAACCTAGCTACCTGTCTGATGTTGTCTGATGTTGTTGTATTTAATTATCTGTACTTCTCCTCGAATAACTGGTAACAATAATAATATGTTACTATGTATTCCACTGAACATTCAGCAGTACCGTTATTGTCCATGTTTTCTAGAATAAATGCGGATTCCCTAATTTTTCGCCTATTTCCTACTTCTTCTTTAAGAATTGGTTGGGACCTATCCCACAAAATTCTGTGATTATTATTAAGAAAGTGTTCACATATTTTTGAATTTGATTTTGCTTGATAAAATTTTATGTTTTTTTAAACTAACGTTAAAAAATGTGGGCTAAAAGTAACCCAATATAGATATAACTTGCCACAGACGCAAGGAATTTTATAAATGCAATTTTTTGAATTTTATACATTACTAAATGGTTTCGTTTTAACTAGAATCGATCTTATTGCGTTTTTTTTTCTACAAAAAGCAAAACATATATGAGTACATAACCTGAGCCTGACTTACTAAAACTTTTCGAAATATCACATTAATTGATCTTGGCTTGGATTAAATAACATAATAAATGCCTTTTATCAATATTTGTCATAAATTAATGTAAAGAAAAGGTGGGTTTATGCAACACAATTTAAAGTAATTTGAAATTAACGTAATTAAGCGTACCTAAAATAAAATCTCCTGATATTTATCGAAACGCCCGTCGAGTGAAAAAACAAAGTTTTGGTGTGTGGAGTTAAGCAAAAGAAGATTCGAATTTTTCCGTTTCTCATCTATGCCTGCCGACAACACCCACTGTTTTTTGCTGCTTTTTGTTAAGAATTAATTAAGAAATTTACCACCTCCTTCGATTTTTAGAACGGCACTTTTCGAACTTATCAAAAAGCTTTTGCGAAAAAGTAGTAAATATGTTCGAGGAACGGGCTCTACCTATTAAAAAATTAAAAATTAACCACACCTTCTTTAAATAACCATGATCGGGCCCATCTTATCTGAGGCAACGTACTCGATTCAAGTAAAGAAATACACTCTCTACATTTTGCATATCATCTTATTCTATAATCTTATGAGAGTTGAAATCATGCGGCCGTCTCTTGAACTATAATAAGCAATAGGTGCTTTTACATTGGTGTTATTTACAAATCGCCATCAGTGCGGCACCGTCGCAATGACAAGGCCTGGCAGCTGAAGGCGATGAGTCATCCAAGGGAGATTGGACTAAGGCGCCAAATTTAAATTTCAAGATGTAAAATTTGGTAAAAAAACACTTTAAAATCATTGTTTACGTAAATATAGCTCATGTTTTTACAACAAGGATAATAATCTACTAGAGTGAAAGTCGCATTTTCAAGGGCTTTTGGTGCATTTTGATATCTACCGGTAAAATTTCCATAAATGCCAATTATTTCTTATTTGCGTGCCTAGATACAACTAAATTCGAATGAATAAAACCATAAAACTTTCTGATTTTAAGGTGGTTATGTGTATAAATCTCTTCAAACAGTCCAAACCAAAACCACTTTTATCCTGGAAGACTGTATAGGAACAAAATCTATTTTGATGGCCTTAACCCACTTTTCCCTCAAAATGGGGTCTTTAGGGAAGGAAAAAGCGGACACTTTAGACCTCCTTTGTAGTCTCCCTTGCAGTTGGGAACGGAACACGTCCACGGCACGATTTAAATATGTCCGAAACTATAGACACGACCTAAAACCTATATGAACTATTGAATTGAATTTTAATCACTTTATTCTGAATCGCTGCTGTCTTACCACCGTATTAATAAAACTTCACGTCCTATATTACTAAAAAACACAGTCCAACACAAGCTGTCGCGTCGCCAGCTGGCGGGCCTTTATCACTGCGACGTTGTCGATCAGTGACGGTTGAGATATAAGATATAAACTTTTTTTGAGAAGCTTCACTTGCGACAATGTAATTCCGTATTAAACGTAAGGGTAGGCTGTAAGATTTGGTTTTATCGAAATTGGAATGTATGTTTTCCGGAATACCTGGGTTTTGGAGGATATTATTTATCATCCGCATATACTGTAACAATTAAGGGGTTACTCAAAAATGCACTACAAAAGGTGTTGAGAGAGCGAGATGCGGGGAGCAAGTTTTTCTCTTGGAACTAGTTATGAGGCGATCAAATAAAACACAATATTCTAAAAACAAGTTTTATTACAATTTGAGAATCGTTGCATTAAATTGCCTTACAAAGAAAGTTATACTACTCACAGCTACGTAAGTTAAACCGAAGTACAAGAAATTTGAGGTTAAGCAATCACCTTAAATTACACACCGACTGAGATTTTTACTGCGGCTCGATTTTGTCCTTTCGACTTGGGTAAAAGTAATAGAGTTCGACACAATACCTCAACTCCACATTCATGTAAGTCCGTGCCGCCCAATATGCGAGAACCAAACCAGACCACTTATAGCTGCAACGCTGCAGTGCCGACTAGCTGGGACGTGGGTCTTTGTTGTGGCTGGTGGATCTGTCGCTTAGATGCACGTGACCAAACCAGAACTTGTGATGTGGTAGGAGGTGGTGTGATGTAACAGCTTCGACGTATCTGTGAAGTCGAAAACCAAGCAGTACCCAATCCCCAATCTCGTAAGTCGAGAGAAAAATTTGAACAACTAATAGGCGATGCTGTTTATATTTACTTATAATTTTTAACTTTTATAGCTAGTTAAACTATCCTAATTACAACAATGAGTATGACTAATTTATTAATGCGATATTTATAATTATTTAGAAAAACACTGTGCACAGAGATAGCGAAAATAATGCAAAATATTTACTTTTAAAAAGGTAATATACAATTTGACTTGATATTTGATATTTAAAAACTAGGACAAGAGAATGATTTTTGTTTTTAATTAAAAGTTATATTAACACCCACTTATAATGTTCTCTGGGTAACAAAAGCAAATTAAATGAAAGAGAAAATTTGTGATAATAGCAAAAAAATCTGAGGTGACTCTACGTTACGTTCCTTCGGGGATCAGACTTAGAGAGGTATCGTTGAAAATTAAGGTTAAAAAAAATTAGATACGTTAGTATAACCAGGTGCAAAACCCAGGCCGAAATCCAGAGGACAGCTCGAGTTCGTAGAACCTAGGTGAGTAGATATCTCGAGAAAACGGTACGAGAAATACGGCAAAAAATATAAATGAGATAAAATCTACTCACCAGGGCTTCCACGGACTTCCACGGCGCTCGAGCCCCTGTGGGCTCCTCCTGTGCTGCTGAAATGAAGTTGAACTCCTAGGGTGGTACACGTGGTTGACTACGCACCAGAAAACCAGGGCTCCGGCAGATAAGTTTCACATGAAAATGAAAGATAACAAATATTAATTAAAGAATGGTAAAATTTCAACGATACACTCTTGATCACACCGCTAAATTAGGGTTGAAAAGTAGGAAAAAATGGCCAAGCCAAAAACACGATACGAGCACCTCAAGAGCGAAACGAAAAGTGTCTTCGGAACGAGAACTTGTCAGAACTTTTTGTGGTACGATATCCGGTTTCGAGATTATGGAACATTCTATCGGATTCTATAAACAAAATTGCTCAATAAAACGGCACTATGAAAAAACTAAAATTTCGAATACAACTT
Source organism: Pseudeuparius sepicola (assembly GCA_963920635.1). Lineage (NCBI taxonomy): Eukaryota > Metazoa > Arthropoda > Insecta > Coleoptera > Anthribidae > Pseudeuparius > Pseudeuparius sepicola. The sequence goes on from OY987299.1 coordinate 92,030,052, forward strand.
CCGTTTGTGTTTGTGATTCGTACCACAAAATGGTTAGGTAGATGAATGACAAAATTGACACTTGACCAGGGAATTGACTGGAATCACAAATCACTTTAATTATATAAGTTTGATATGATCGGAATAGTATCAGGTATTTATTTTCAAAAGTAAGTACAATAAATTAAAAGTTATTTTACACTAGCAGGCAATAAAAGGGAATTACTTAGTTACATACCTGAACTTTGGAATCTGGCTCGCCGACCAATATTCACCCACACAATACAAATCCCTGTCAGAAGAAGAAGAGTCTAATCGCATGCGCGATAGGCGTTGCATTTCTTTCTGTTACAGGGGTGGTTCAATAAAAGGAATTTTCGAAAAGTTCAATAAATTGAAAGTAAGTAAAACGCTGTAACGGAATGAGACAAAATTTCCGTTGCAATACTGTCGCAATTTAGTAGCACTGTAAGTATCAGGTATTTTTTTGAAGCAGATTGGTCATTTTTGGAAGGAAATGCTGATGTCAAGGTATCAGTAGATAAATTCTATAAATACACTTACAGAATTCTCGATGTTCATGTTCCCAAGTTCAAAACGAATAGCCATAAGTGTCCCCAGTGTACTCGTCTGATATAATCAAAAACATAACGCTCAAGGCTAAAATGTTAAACAAATATAAAAAGTTTGGCAATGTTCTTTTTCATCAGGAACTTCATAGTTTGAGAGCGGTTATAAAGAGACAGATCTCAGTGACATATGGCGACTACTTGATGAAAATTTTATATTTCTGACAATAGTGACAATCCCCTACAGTTTTGGGCTTATACAACGCGACCTAAAAGACGAGGCCAAACAACGCACGCGGATGAGTTATTGTATAATCCGGCCGACGTTTACCTGCGTCTCTTTGAATTTTCAGAAATGTTTTCGCGTATTTCTGAATTTTGATGCGTTTTAAGGCTATTTTGCAATTAATTGAACGCCAGGCTTTTTTACTAGAGCACTAGGACCACATCATTACAGGTTAGAAGGGTTAAAATTAATTTAGTTTTGAAAGTAGGTATGTGAAATAGTGAAAAATGTTTCTAGGCGTGCGAACAACATTTTCCCACTAAACTTTAATCGGAAGTACCATCGCTTGGACAAAGTTATGTTTTTATTTGATAGTTCTTATTTGTAAGTAAATAGATTATATCTTTTTAGATGCAGTACAAGGTGGCCCATCCGAACGGAAAAAGTGTGTTACGAGGAGAAAGGTTAACATAAAATCGTCATTCAAAAAACGATATTGTAGTAAAAATTAAGGGGAATTCGATGGTGTACTCGGATTTTGTATACAGGGGTCGGTAAAAATGTTATCGCGAAAACACATTTTTTGCAAAATAAAAAAAATACTTACGCAACCATTAGAGAACCTTCAAGTAGTATATTTAGTTTCTTGAAATAACTTCTGGTTATAGCGGAAAAGAAAGTGATTTTCTCTATTTTACAACTTACACATTCCAATTAACCATTATAGGATTCCTTCTTTTATTCTGATTCCAACGATATATAATTTGACCTATTTATCTCCGAGAAATTTATCAGAGAAGCAGAGAGCTCCGAGTAGGCCAAACAATAAAACCAGATTTATGACAATCAAGTCAGCCACGATAATAAAACTGAAAATCAAGTAGGCTGTTAATTCAATATTTCTATTTACCAGTCAGATTAGTCTAAAATTTTGTTGCTGAAGCTGTTACTAGTTACAGTTTAAATAAATCTCTCGCTGCATCTTTCTGTAATTTTTCGTTATTTCTTCCGAAATTATTTAAAATTTGTTCTTTCTCGCCCTCTCTAATTCTAAACCCAATTTTTCTCTTGCTAATCACACTTCCTGTCGAAGTTCCAAAATGAAGTACTATTTTTGGTTTTGGAATAATTATACGTATAAATAAAAGCACAATACCTACTTAAGAGATGCGATTTTATTTCCAACTCTAAGTTTCTTAGAGATATATTTTCGACAGTACTACAAAACGTTAAAAGTGAAAGAAATATTGCTAGAACTTCTTTCTATTTTATTCCCATATTTTTGAAGTTAACATTTAAAACATTAACTTTGTTTTGCAATATTATTAGAATAATTTTAATAATAATTAATAACAACGGTGTTAGTTGGACAAAGTTTGTCCTCTGCTTAGGTTGTTCCTCAGGATCACATTTGTTTTTCAAAATATCAATTCATTTTTGCATTTTTTTACTTCAGGAACTTCTCTCCTACTTATTCTGGGCCAGACCAAATAAGTGGGTCAATCTGCTGGCAGTATACCGTACATGGTACTGCCTCTAAAAACATATAATCCATTTACTTGCAGCTACCTAAGATAGTTCTTTCATCAATATCCTCACCTTCAGTGGAAAAATATTGTTCGCACGCTTAAAAATATGTTTCACTGTTTCACATACCCACTTTCAAAAGTAAATTAATTTTAGCCCTTCTAACCTGTAATGTTGTGGTCTAGTAAAGAAGCTTGGCGTTCAATTGATTGCAAAATAGCTTTAAAACACACCAAAATACACAAATACACGAAAATATCGCCGAAAGTTGAAAGGGACGCAGGTTAACGTCACGTAAACCCCTTCGGCCAGATTACGATGACTCACCCGCGCGAGTTATCTGGCCTTGTCTTTTAGGTGGCCTTGGCTTATATCCATGCCAAAAACAAAACCAGTAGAATTACAGCCATGATAACGTGTTTGTTGACACTCCTTCTGGAATTGTTGACGGGTTTGAAGACATCTTTAATAGTACCAACCACTCAAATATAATGTTTAGGATAGGAACTGAAAGTGGACATGTTATGGCAGCAAAAAGATTGAAAACCCAAGATTGAAAAACAACGAACGTCATTGTCTCCTTTTCAACATATTTTTTGTCTATGTTAAGCCTGTTTTACATTGACAGTTTCTTTATGAATTAATTCATGAATAAGTTAATGAATAAATTCAAAAATTAATTCACCGATGAAGAAATTTATGCATTTTTTTGTCACCTTATGACAGATTCTAGCAACAAAATATATTTTTGTGCGGCATTTCACCTATCAGAACATATTTTATAACCATATCCATTTCTAAATATTACCAAAAAATAAAGCATATTTAACTACAGATTAAGTCGGGCTAGAAGAGTAGTTAGCCAAACGATTTAGAGCTTTTTTACTACAATTAATTTGAATATGGAAAAAGTGCAAATCATAACCTTGGAATGTTATTACATTACATTAATTTTTGAGACCCGAATGTCCTATAGTTCTATCCCAGAAGAGCTTGACAGACTATACAGGGTGAGTCTGAAATAACTGGCATCCTTTTTTTCTACTCGGTTGTTGGCAGGACGTCAGTGCCGTGTTTTCATAGAGGGGGGATTTTGAGGGGATAAATTATTGAAAAATCTCGGCGCTGGGAAAAAAAAGTATTAAAGCCTGTTTTACATTGACAATTTCTTCATGAATTAATTCATGAATAAGTTTATGAATAAATTCATGAATTAATTCACGACAAGTTCTATTTTACACTGATGAAGAAATTAATGAATTTTTTTGTCTCCTTATGTCACATTCTAGCGAATACCAACACAAGAGAATAAATAACAAAATAATTTTTTTGTGCAGCATTTCTCCTAACATATTTTCTAACCATATCCATCTTCATCCAAAGCATCTTTAACTGCAGATTAAGTCTGTCTAGAAGAGTAGTTGAAAATGCATTTGGCATTTTAGCCAAACGATTTAGAGTTTTTTAATTACAATTAATTTGAATGTGGAAAAAGTGCAAACCATAGCATTGGCATGCTGCACATTACATAATTTTTGGGACCCGAATGTCCTACTTCCATCCTAGAAGAGCTTGATAAAGACTATATTATATTTCAATTTGGACTTTCTTACCAAACATGCTCACCAAGACATGCTTGCGTTGCTGCCCGAGAGGAGTTTTGTGATTATTTCGTGAATGAGGGAGCTGTGCCTTGGCAGCGGAATACATAAACAAAACAGATTGTAACATTTCACACACTTTTTATCTAAAACTATGTACTCTCCTCTTCCTCGTCTAATGCCTCAAACAAAACCAGTATCAAAATATAACCTTCCTTGTGTAAAAATTTTGAATGTTAGTACACCTGAAGTTCACGCAAAACTTGACGGAAAATAGAACATGCTCTAATTCGTGAAGTAACTTCATGAAGAAATTCATGAATTACTTCAAGAAGAAATTGTCAATGTAAAACAGGCATAAGAAAAGTGGTTCAGAATGACCATCTCTATTACCCAGTTATTTCAGACTCACCCTGTATATACAATTTGGACTTTCTTACCAAACACGCTCACCAAGACATGCTTGCGTTGCTGCTCCTAGAGGAGTTTTGTGATTATTTCGTGAATAAGGGGGCTGTGCCTTGGCAGCGGAATACATAAATAATACATATTGTAACATATTGTAAGATATTGTAATCATATGATATGTAGGTACTAAAAATTGTGAACATTACACACACTTTTTATTTAAGAATATTATCTTTAAAACCATGTACTCTCCTCTTCCTCGTCTATATAATGCGTCAAACAAATACCTGTATCAAAATTTAATCTTCCTTGTGCTCAAATTTTCAATTCAATGCTAGTACTCCTGAAATTCACGCAAAACTTGACGGAAACTAGAACATGCTCTCATTCGTGAGGTAACTTCATGAAGAAATTCATGAAGAAATTGCCAGTGTAATATACGATTTTTAAATTCTTTGAAGCAACTTCATGAATTAATTCATGAAGAAATTGTCAATGTAAAACAGGCTTAAGGGTTCCACTGTCACTAATCTCACTGCCAGTTTGCTTGTAAATACGTTGACAGGAAGGGTTAGGTAGACGTTGTTTACACTGATTTTGCGAAAGTTTTTGATAATTTAGTCCACCATATCCATTTAAAGAAGCTTTCTCTGCTTGATCCATTACTCTGCTTTATTGTTTCTATAAAGTTATTATTTGTCACAAAAAAGCAATACCTATGTAACTTATAACTTATTACTTGACAGAAGCTGAGGCTTCTAAAGCGTACGGTTTTATTGTGAGGAACTGTCATTCATTTACCAATATAAATACACTTTATCGTTGACTGACGCATTAATAAAGACTGATCACGGCTGTCATGCTTGACAGTTCTCTGGCTCACCATCACCATGCGCACGTCAGTCAACGCTTTTATTCCTGTACTCATGATTTGCAACATCTAAACTCTATTACGCATATGGTACCCATTTTTTAACTGGTACAAGGGGGTTGCAAATTTCTTAATAGATCCCACATAGATACTGTCTCTTAATTCGAGGAGAAAATGTGCCGCTCCCCTTTTCACTATGTGTAACAATTATAACAAGCTGTGTACAGTGTGTATCCACAAATGACAAACTATGTGAAGTTCTAAATACGGCAATGCATTTTTTGGTTAAATACTAAATATGTACCTAGTTAAGTCTGTTTAAGTACTTCTTTGAATACTTACACCGCCATCAATTATTATCATTATTATTACACTGCTCTTCTACAATGCCACTACTCCATTCTAGTCTATAACGGGACTCGCATTTCCGGTCCCCGGTTTGCAGCACCGCGCTCCGCAATTCATTATATCATGCTCTCGTTCGACTAACGACCACATACTATATCACAATACAGGTTGTTATTGTTGCAAATTGCATGCACACAGGTCCGCCGTACATCGTGATTTGGTTACCAAACGCCCTTGAGTCAAACATCATTCAAAGCTATCGCCGCCGCCGGCACCGCTCGGTTGGTTTGAATTTTCAAAGGGACCCGCTGGACAATGAACCGCCAAATTGAACGACGGCCATTATGGGCGACTCTACAGTCATTACTAGGCGCAAAAGTCCTGGTTCGATTGCAAATGCGGATGTCTGTGCACAATTTTTTTGATGTAAACCACGATATTTATTCTTTCGATGTTTCGATATACATAATAATATGGTGTATATAAAATAAGGAATAATTTCATTTTCTGCAGGAAAAGTAGTTGAAGGAAATCCTCGCACTCGTAAATTTTTGTTGTAAAAAGCGCATATTTTGATGTGGTATTCGCATTTCTGACATCATCACTGTTCAGGCAGTAGACTGCTTTGGCCAATTTTTCCGATCATTTTCCGGCGGATGCCTTGGAAAATCCAAACCAACAGAGCGGAGCGGTGGCCGGTGGTGTTGGCGTCGAATGATGTTTGACCCAAGCTCGTTTGTTGACCGAATCACGATGTACGGCGGGCCGGTGTGTACACAATTTGCAACAATAACAACTTATATTGTGATAGAGTAGTCGGTCGTTAGTCGGACGCTAGCGCTGAACCTATAATGAAGTGCATATTGCCGAACGCAATGTTCTCCCTGTTTATTGGAAAGGCATACATATAAAGCTATACGTATATCAAAACTATTGGTGTTTAAGGCTGAATAAAAACCAGTTAAATTCTCGAGAGGAACTTCAGTTCCTCTTCGAATTCTCTTTGAATTCATCCTCAATTTCAACTGTACTGTCAAAACAATGCGGAAGTAACCGTAATTTATTTGAAGTGGATATATACAAATATACAGCCTTCTCAAAAAACCTTTAAAATATATCGTCCGAACAAATCCCACCACAGATATACTTACCAGATCCTAGACCTAGATTTGGCACATTCATAACGTGTAACCAAAGTGATCAGATTCGACCATAGTGATCTGACCCAAGTGATCTGAAGTAACCAAATTGATCCGACATAAAGTGACCGAAGTAATCTGAAGTAACCAATGCGATTCAACGAAGGGACCCAAGTGATCTGAAGTAACCAAAGTGATCCGAAGACGTGACCGAAGTGTTCTGAAGTAACCAGTGATCTGAAGAATATTGTTAGTTTGTAGTTTGGACACAAAAAGGAAGTCCGCACATTGAAGGATTGACTTATAGTTGCTTTTGGGACACAAAAATGTTAAATCCTCTTAGAAATTTTTACTTTTTATTTTTGTTGCCATTGCAACTTTTACCAAAATATAGCTAGGTACATAAAATATTTTAAAAAAATTGAGCACTTTCCTATCTATCTTATTTTAGTTTTTCATGACTTCTGAATTTCTGTTCATTTTCATAATATTGAAATTGTTTTAACTATTGATTTTTTATTGGCACATCATGAATAGTCAAGTGAGTATAGATATCTTAAAATTTTTTCCATGTACAGGGTGTTCCCGTATATTTTGACCCACCCCTAGAGATTTTATTTTTCAAGTTAGAAAAAAATTACTCAAATTAAAGTTGTAGGGTACCAAGGTGTATTGTCGCAAAAATAATGGATTGACAGAAATGCTTTTGCCTAAGTTGAATGTTTTTCCATGGCAACCTTGATTAAATATAAAGATCGTATTTATCTGCAATTTGGAATATCATGCGAGTGCTTAGAGCAAACGTATAACATATTTATATTGTTGGAATCGGAAAAATGCGTGCAATTCAAAAAACCACAAATATACAGGGTGTTCCATTAAAAAAGTAAGTTTATATTTTTTCATAAATTTGCAACGCTCATTTGTTTTATCTAGTAACAGATCCTAGCGGTTCAGAAAAAACCCTACAACTTTCAATTAATTATTTTTTTTCTAACTCGAAAAATAAAGGCTCTAGAGGTGGGTCAATATATACGGGAACACCCTGTACAGACTTTCGACTTCTATTACTTTATTACGATCTTTATTATTATACATATATCTAAAAAAATATTTATTATATACTATATCTAAAAAATCGCAAACAGATATTACATCTTTTTATCAATCTTAAAAATGGTAGTAAACGGTACAAATCCGATTGTTGACAATTGTTGCGTAATCGTCATCCCAAAAACTTTACTATATAATAAAATGTTCAGTGCAAGAATATAATTTTTTCTTACTTATTATACCTAAATTCTGAATTTTGGTAGTAACAAAACGCATAAAATGTCCCCTTCAAAATTACCACCTTATTACACTCGTGTTTTTCCGAAGGTGCAATTGACTTTACCTATACAGGGTGGTCCAAACTTTATCAGCATTACTTTAAAAACTGCTAGAAAATTTCAAAAAAGGAGATATTTTCCTATAAACATGTATCGCAATCCTAACGGTTTTCGATATACAGGGAGTCAAAATTCAATTTTTTTTTCAAATTCTCTTTTATTTCTCCTAAAGGAAGACAGCTAACATATTTGGTACAGTTTACACTCGTTAAATACTAAAAATTAAAAATAATTCAACTTATCTACTTCCACCAGTGTCGGAGAGACGGGGGTCAATCATCATATTTTTTTAATAAAAAAAATGGTACGCCACTGGAAAAGTAATATTTCTTGTCCAGAAAAACAATGCATTATCGCATCAAGGACAATGTCAATGGAAATGATGATGAAATAAAATCGTGGTTATATAAAAGGTGTTTTTTTTTATGATCAGTATGGGGATCTCGGAAACTAGCGGAGATAGAAGGAAGGTCAAATGGAGAAAGAAAATTGCAGTTTTGTAGGCCCAAGGCCCAATTGAAAGTACCTCGTGGCTTACTAGATTTTTGAAGAAAAAAAAAACGAAATTTTGGCGATTTAATCTAATCCATCTAGCTTCGTTGTCTCTGCTTTTCGATAAAAATTGTAAATACAAAAGTTGGAGGGAATTGTGTCCCCAATGCGGTGTTCTACTTTCCGTGACAGCTTCCACTTTCGAGATATGACACAAACTTGTGCCTTTTTAAATCGAAATCATAGTTATTTCCGTTAATTCTCCGAATAGCCATAACGAGTATTATATCGCTCTAAAAATGCCTGATTTTTTTGAGACCATGGTCAACAAACATATTTTGACGATATTTTAGTTCCGCCTTTAAAACAATAATTATTACTGTAATTTGTTTCAATTCGATGATGTCACAAACTACAAAATAAGCAGCAAGAAGCGATATCTGACATATTTAAGGATACATTGTTTTGTTTCATGGCCAACTGACATTGGTACCGAAACATGAATTAAAATAATTAATATTTAAACACCGTCAGAGGAATATACCAAGTATTATATAGATATTGTTGATAAGCCTACTTTTTGAGCACTTCAAGTTGAGTCTATTATACCTATACATTGTGTTCCATTAACAAAAAAGTTTAGTTTACAACAAGTGGTACGCCCTGTATAATTTTTCACATAATGGTTAAAAAGTACATATTCCTATACACAACTTTTTTAATTAACATTTTTCCTAGGTCGAAAAATTATAAAGTTAAGGGGGAGGTAGAAAATAACTATGAACACCCTGTACCTCATATTTTAAAAGTATATATAAAGTATATTATAAAAAAATTATCGACGTACGTAAATTTACTTTGACTGTGAACTATTTGGGAAATTTATATGGAAGGCCTATATTAGGTCGGGCCGAAATAACTTTTCTTTAGATTGACTTTGGGCTACTACTGTGAAAAAGTTGTGAATGTGGATACATAAGGCACAGAAAAAAACATCTGGCTAAGTCAAAATTAAACCGGACCCATGGGCCTTTAAAAAAAGGCGAACATTTTTCTTTTCTTTCTTTGCGCTACCAAAAAAATATAATTTACGTGCTTCTTATATTACACAAAAAAATTCAATAATATACAGGATGTAACTAAACTGATGGTCAAAAATGAAACCACGTATTCTTGGAGTCAAAATAAGGGCACTTCTTCATATGTTTTTTTCTCCTACGGGCCATAGTTTTTTTATACAGAGCGTAGAAGTTTGGAGAAAAATACACATATTTTTTAGTATTTCTAGAAGTATACGAGATATTTTCTTCAAACTTGGCGTGTCACATGAGCAGATGAGCCGTCAAACTTAAGGTTGACATGAAGCTTCTGAGGCTCCTAGTTGCGAAGATACAGGGTGTTAGTGAAATTAATTAGTTTAGAAAAATATGAATACCCTATATAATCGCATTTTTTAAATTTCTTTTGAGTGGTGAATAGAATGGTTAACAAAAAGTATCTCTTAGTATTTTTTCATATTCTCAGCCGTTTCTTAATTATTTTTAAAGAACGGCAAAGCTGCAATGAACAATAGTCACTCTAAGAATAAATCTACCAATCTGTGGATGTCAATTAAACTTTATTTAACAAAATACAAACGCAAAAACAATAATAAAAGAAACGTATTGCTATTAGAAAATTAAACACGCAACTATGCGTTTCCGCATGTTTATTATTGCCATTGGCAATAAGTCCATAGCAAAAGTGCATATCAGTCAATTCTTCAAATGAAAATATAATTTTTCAAAATATTGATACTAAGGTGCAAAGTTGGCAGCCAAATGATTCAAATACTGCCAAGTTTAATTGACATCCACAGATTGTTAGATTTGTTCTTAAAGTGACTTTTTTATTGCAGCATTGCCGTTCTATGAAAATAATTAAAAAACGGCTGAGAATATGAAAAAATACTAAGAGATACTTTTTGTTAACCATTGAATTTACCATTCAAAACAAATTTAAAAAATGCGATTATACAGGGTATTCATATTTTTCTGAACTAATTAATTTTAATAACACCCTGTATCTCCGCAACTGGGGGCCTCACAAGCTTCATATTAACCTTAAGTTTGACAACTCATCCGCTCATGTGACACGCCAAGTTTGAAGAAAATATCTCGTATACTTCTAGAGATACTAAGAAATATGTGTATTTTTCTCTAAATTTCTACGCTCTGTATAAAAAAAACTATGGCCCGTAGGAGAAAAAAATATATGAAGAAGTGCCCTTATTTTGACTCCAAGAATACGTGGTTTCATTTTTGACCATCAGTTTAGTTACACCCTGTATAATATAAATATACTTATAGATCGGACCTGCCTAAAGCACGAAACATTTATCGTTTAAATTATTAATATTCCAAAGCCTGTGGGGTTGGCAAAATATTTTTGATTATGTTTATATTTTATAGGAGTAATTATTACAAGTAAGTTAAAGAATATTTTTTTTCAGTATCGCAATTTAATTTTTAGAATAAAAAAGTTGAGCCGCTTTAGTGGTTTTTAGGTCCAAATGGGGCCGGTCATAATTTGACCTAGGTCATCCAGTTTTTAACAGATAGCCATTCACAGCTTTATATAACTTGCGCGTCACTATTATCAAATAAAGAAATAAATAAATAAATAACCGCTTATTTCGGCCCGGCCTAACCTACATGATGGGAAGAAGGACTGTATTATTTGACACTTTATTTTTAACTAATTTATTTCATTTAAACAAACAGGTTAAGTTTAAAATATTTCGAACCGTGCAATGATCTGTAAGTAGAGGGGAGAATAGTAAATATCAAAATCCGCCTCTGGCACTCTATTAAAATGATTGGGAATGTACGGCATTTCGATCTTTTTCCCCATCCCTAACTGGGCTGTAAGCAGAAAGGGCCGGTGGCCGGTCGGGCCTAACAAGGGCCAATTAAGCTGGCCTGTTTAGTTGTATCGGAGCCCGATGTCGCTGCACTGGAGCGCACCGGCTGCCCTCCTGCCCGCGCTGCCCGCTTGTCCGCCCTGAGGAAAACGCTTCCGGATCGGATGGCGATTTCACCGGACCTCTCTGGATATTTGTATAGGGTCAAACGTAATTTTGTCTTATTTACGAAAGTTCTGTATTATAATTTTTTGACTTTAAAATTTAACTAAATGTCTTTTGAATTGAACAACACCTCAGCACTTTGCATACACTAAGCATCTACAGTGTGTCCCACTTAAGCACTGACCACCCCTGTAAAATATTTATTTATAGCTCGATTTTCATAAACTTTTTGTTGTTGGATAGAGCTTCAAAAATGGCATCAAACACATAATTCAGGTGCCTCGTGCGTTAAAGTCATGGCCCACTGAGACAGTGTTTTAGTGCTGAAATTTCGAGAAGTACTATTAGGGATTTTTTAAGAGGAAAATTAATGCCAGACTCTTATTCAGCATTGTTTGAAACCCAAACGTACCAATTTGCATTGCCGTAGCTCTACAGGGAGTTTCAAAATTTTTATTGCCACACTTAAGGGCTGACCACTGACCACCCCCCTAAAATTTTTATTTATAGCTCGATTATCATAAACTTTTTATTGTTGGGTAGAGCTTTAAAAATGGCATTAAATGCATAATTCAGGTGCCTCGTGCGTGAAATTCATGGCCCACTGAGACGGTGTTTTAGTGCTGAAATTTCGAGAAGTACTATCACGGATTTTTTTAGAGGAAAATTAAACGTACCAATTTGCTTTGCCGTAGCTCTACAGGGAGATTCAAAATTTTTATTGCCACATTTAAGAGCTGACCACCCTCGTAAAATTTTTATTTATAGCTTGATTTTCATAAACTTTTTGTTGGGTAGAGCTTTAAAAATGGCATTAAATGCATAATTCAGGTGCCTCGTGCGTTAAATTCATGGCCCACTGAGACAGTGTTTTAGTGCTGAAATTTCGAGAAGTACTATTAGGGATTTTTTAGAGGAAAATTATTGCCGGTTTCTTGTTCAGCATTGTTGGAAACCCAAACGTATCAATTTGTATTACCATAGCTCCCCAGGGTGTTCCAAAAAAATTAAAAGGAAAAGTAAGGCTGGATTCTTATATGCAGTGAGAGGTTCCAAACAAAAACGTACTAATTTGTAATTAATTTTCTTAATTTCTTTTAAGTTGGTCACTAAAATATTCATGAGGAACTCATATTCTTTCAAAAATTTATTAGCGAACACATTTTTTATTTAATTTAATATCATCAAATACATGAATAAACAACACAACATAACATAAACTCAAATTTCAGTCATTTCAATTAGTCCTCCATTTTCTAATGCAAATTGGTACGTTTGGGTTTCCAACAACGTTGAACAAAAATCTAGCATTATTTTTTCTCTAAAAAAGTCCCTAATAGTACTTCTCGAAATTTCAGCACTAAAACTTCGTCTCAGTGGGCCATGAATGTAACGCACGAGGCACCTGAATTATGCATTTAATGCCATTATTGAAGCTCTATCCAACAAAAAAAGTTTATGAAATCCTGCTAAAAATAAAAATTTTACAGGGGTGGTCAGTAATTAAGTGGGATACTAAAAATTTTGAAACACCCTGTAGAGCTATGGTAATTCAAATTGGTACTTTTGGGTTTTGAACAACGCTGAATAAGAATCCGGCATTGATTTTCCTCTAAAAAAATCCCTAAAGTACTTTTCGAAATTTCAGCATTAAAACACCGTCTCAGTGGGCCATGAATTTAAGGCACGAGGTACCTGAATTATACATTTAATGCCAATTTTGAAGCTCTATCCAACAAAAAAAAGTTTATGGACCAAAACTCTTGTTAGCAAGACTTAAATTATTTATTAGGTACTGTAAAGCTGGTCCAGACAAGTTAGCTCAGCGCTGCAGAGCTGAGGTGAGGCGGGTTGATGATTTATTTCTTAATTATTGACAGCGTGTTTTTGCTATTATTTGTATTTCTTTTTTGTATTTTAATAATAATTTTGTTTCGATGTTTTCATGTGATGCCTATGTGGATTTTGATAGGTGTGAGCAAAAACCGCGAAACCCAAATTCCCAAAATAACCGGATCTAAACTATACCAGACTAATAAGGAACGAAACAAATCATTAGACCCATTTAAGTATTTTAGAAAAAAAGTAAAAGCAAACTTATAAAAAATAAATTATTACACTCTAGTTTCTTAACTCAAGAATACCTATTAATTATATACAGGGACCGGCAGAAAGTTGGACAAAAATTTAATATTTTTAAACTCTGATTTCAATTAATTTGAATTTCTAGCTGCTAATCGAACAAAATTAAAGTTTAGTAGCAAATTCATGTGTTATCCGATGATAAGTTGCGCTTGCAGTATTTTGTTTTTTGTAATACACAGGGTGGTCGAAAAAAAAAATATACAAAAAGTTAAATTTCTTTTTTTTTTTGACTAGGTAGCTGTGACTTTAAATCTGACATCCACCTTTGATTCCAAACAACTTTTGTAAGTAACTTTTGACCGTATTTTAAAAAATAAGGGTACTTTACTTTTGAGTTATTTGGACATTTTTGAATCTTCCTCGAATCCAAAAAGAGATATTTAAATTTTGATATGTGCGTTTTGAGTTTGAATTCTTGAAATGATGCACTAACTTTTATCAAGAATAAAATTTTCTAAATAATAAAAAAGTTTTCCATTTTTGTCCAACTTTTCTGCCGGTCACTGTATAAGAATTAAAATATTTTGTTTGTAGGGAGTCGGGAAGTATGCATTTCCTGACGTTTACAAAACAAGACAAGAAATTTAAAAGAGTCCTATCCTTTCTTGCAGCAAGAACAAGACAAGAACAATAGTCTTGTGAAACACTAGTTTTGGGAAACACCTTATAGAATGTCCTTCTCAAATTTCAAGGCTCACTTGAGGGTTATCGTGTTGCTCTTTCTTTTTCTGCGAAAGAATTAAAAAATGGTCTGTGGATAAAGAGAACAAATTATGGGGTTAACTTTAAACAACATTTGGTGGACTATAGGCGGAAATATTGTGAACAATTAATTGTCACCCATAAAATTGGAGATTAATATCCCAAAAGTAAGGAAAATATCGAGTGTGTACCATTCTCTAGTGTCACCTGTCCTCGTCTAATAGAATACAGTCCAAGTTTAGAGAGGAGTATTTTTAGTATGTATTACAATTTTTTAACGAAATCGAGGTACATAGTTTAGTACCTAGTTTGTTAAGTTTATTTTACGCATAGCAATTTATTGGCCAATACAGTTTACAGTATTGGTCAAGAGTTTTCCAAAGTACAATAAATTCGTCAGCTGATTCCAGAGTTGAAAACATGCTGGTGTTGGCATCAACTGACACTTAATTTTTAGATTTTGTGTGTGTTTGCCTCAAATTTACCTTGTGAAAAGTTTTTAGCGAGTTCATAGATTTCTGTTTGAATTTCTATCAGAACGAAATAAATGTTTTACCATTTATTTTAAGTTACTGTTAATTTGTTCTATTGAATAAATATTAAAAGTAGCCAGTATTCCCCGTAAATTGAGCAATAGGTAATTCGTAACTAGCTCCAATTTGTTGTAGTGGAAAACTGACAACAATTCTTGTTCTATACACGTGCTATAATAAACTGTACAATTTATTGAGTGATTTATTGGCGAAAAAGTGCAAACTAGCAACAGAGCTCTTTCTCTCATGATGTTCCTTATTTAAGAAAAATTAATAATCCGGAATAATGCGATCTTTCCAAAAATACATAGAAACTAATGTGGCGCGTTCAAAAATTAAAGTCGGTTGTCATAGCAACGGAGTTACATTGAGAAACATACAATGTCTTTATGGCTGACAATATATCTAATTTTTTTTTTAAATAACCAGTATTTGAGAAGATAAGCAACTTTCTGTATTGTTTACTCGCGCTGTACGCAGAATAGGTAGGTACTACTGGATTGTTGGTGGTAAAGGTGCAAATGACAAAAAAAATATTGGATCTTGTTATTCTGGAATAATTTTTGCTTAATCTCAAACCGCAGTAAAGTTAACGATTCACTTCAACTTACCAGTGAAAAAGGAACATAGAACTACAATTTCTTGAAAACTGAAATCGAATGTAATTCGAAAATAATAATTTATAATTTATATATTATACTTCGGTTAATAATGATTGCATTATTTTCTATATTTATTTAGTTTAGGGGTAATAATTACATGGAAAATGATTTATTGTAATGATGTTTGAGACAGTCCGGTCAGCTCAAAATAGGCAGTATTAAAAATTTCTAATATTCCATATAAGTGGCTCACGTTGTATATTTTTGCTCACTATGCGCTAGCCGAGTGCCCGTAAATATAAGTTGCTCTTCCACTTGACCGTCTCGTTATTTTGTATCGCCCTTTTATGCCGGATTTGTTGCGATTCTTGAGGTAATTACGGGGTGTTTTGTTCTGGAAAATCGTGAGGGGCATTCTTCACTTCACGGTCTGTCAAGCGAACAACGAATAAAATGCAAATTTTCAGAATTTTACTCACATCATTTTATTGTAAATAAAAAACTGTAGAATCTGAAGCTTCGGTTTTCTCGACCGTGAAAGTGTTTGATTTTGCAGCTTTTTGTAAGTTTTATAGTAAGTAGATATTACATCGTTAATATATTCATAAAACACTATTTTGAGAAGGGGAATTTAAGAAATTTTATTCACTCGCATCTAAAAATACTGCTTGCTATTGACCAAATCCCCCTTCGAAATTAGCCATTTTATTGAAAATTTTATGACTTTATAATATTATGTAGATAAGTTGCTAAGAAACGAGATCCACTTTATTGTAGAAATATAGGTATGATACATTTTTTTATGTCGAAATAGATTTACAATAAGAAAATTGAGTGTCTTTATGGGACTACGTAATATTTGGTGTTGTGGTGATATCAGCTGAGCATCCAAAAACTAAAGTTTTTTATTTTAATTTGGAGGCGGTAGACTACGACTTGGGCAGGTATTAAAGACCCGAGCATGCGACGTTACATTTCTTTGTTATGTAAAAATTGCGACTTATTACAGGTTATAGGAGGTGTATTCTGTGCTTATAGGTATGCCAGTTTCTGACATGACATGACAATGTCGCTTACTTACGAGAAAAAATGCTTACGGTGGAGGCAGGTCAAGCTTTACAAAATGTACCTACTAATATCTAGCAGACAACGTGCTCAGGGCCATTAAAACAAACGAAGTGCACTCTTTTGCTATGTCTGTGTATTTCAGTGCGTATTTCCATATTGCAATGAGGACATATCTACAGTTGTTTTTTTTTTTCAGAGAGATTGGACAAGTGGGTTTAATTAGTTTTAATTGTTTCGCTGGGGATGTATCGCCATCAATACTAATTTTTTCACCCCTTGCAGGTCCGTATAACTTGACCACTCGATGCTTTAATACACTTGATAACATACGGTTCAGTATTAAAGATAGTAATGAGTTGTGTAGGACCTTCAAATATCATTATACATACCCGCTGTTCTACATTACCATGCACCTTATGCGGACCAGATGCAGGAAAGCTGAGGCAGCTCGGCTTCGACGGCGGTGGCGGCGGCAGACGGCGGCGGTCGCCCTGGCCCCAAATTAGTTCAATAAGAAGTAGTCCACGCGTCGCAGTCATTATTATCGGTGGATTGGGATTTGCATGGGGCGCCGCAACGGATTCGATGGTCACAGTGGCGCAGCTGCAGCTCGTGGCCATTAATAAATTATTAAAAAATTATTAAAAAATTTATATTGCCTTCTCGACTAACCAAATCCGTCTAAGTTACGTTGGTCGACAAGTCGGTAGTTTCACATAATATTATGAAAATATTCTTCGAACTATACCAGGTGACCCAAGGAGAATGTTCCACCGCTATATATACAGTCCCAAATTGAGATTCTAATAATAATAATAATTCTTTATTTAGCACTCGGCTAGTACATGAACAAACAAAAAAAAATAACACAATATAAAAAATAAAAAAGAAGTCTTGTAAAGTACTAGTTCAGTTACATTCAAACATCAAACATCAAACATCACGTAAATAATCTGACACAACCCCAACAAAGATTCTCAGTGTTGGCGCACATTTTATCGCATCTGGAAGCGCATTAAAAAGCCGAAAACCTTCATACAATAACGATTTCTGCCAACTTGCCGTTTTTACCAATTCCTTCTTCCAAACTTTCTTTTATAAAAGTTTTGTTATAACTTTGAAAATAATTGTAGGTTACTCTTGGGCATATTTTCAAATTTATGCCCAAAATGCCCTCTATATTTATCAATTCGACTCATTTTGCTTATGTGTTATTATGAGACTATGCAGGAATGATTTCCAAAATATCAAGATCCAACTCCCAATTTTTTTGTTATTTACACATATTCGGACAACTATCCAGGGACACACTGTATCTTTTTGGTCATACTAATTTTACATTTGGTAGATGGGAATGGGAAATTATAATTATAACGATAGTTTCGGCCCAGCTTATCGAAACTAGTTATATGACTAGATATGTTGATTTACAAATCTTTTTTATTCGATTAAGTGGAAATGGGTTAATAATAAAAACAATAATTAAATTAGTTACACTGAAAACTGAAGTATTATTTACAAGTTTTTAAATTAGATAATTTGCAAAATTAGAATCATAATTGAAAATGCAAAGAGAAGATAACCAAAGTCAAAATCAAATTGACACTGATCCGAGACTTTATTAACAACAAAAAAGCTCAAGATTTTACAATGTCCTGCACGTATAATCTTAAGGTTGGAATCCCTTCGAAGGAGAACACCTTACATGATAGTCCGGAGACACTCCTGGTAGTCCTCTATACGGAGTCTCGTTGAACTCTTCAACGAAGTTACCGAACAAGTCTGCGTTCGATACTGCGACCAAGCTTAACAGTCTGACGGTAGTGGCATAAGATGTTAGCAGTTCAGTCTCTCAGGGTTTTAGCCAAGCTCAGCTGCTACCTGCATGCAATGTGTGCTATGGAGTGTTGATCGGCTTGGTTTCCGTTCTGTATGCAGTTGAGCATGTGAAAAATAAATCAGGGAAATTAGAAAACGCTAATACTCTCTACGTGCGAATCAGTGACGTTACGGCTGTTTATTACGATATAAAATTTTTAAAGAATGATAGATAATATTGATTAATATTTTAGAATATTAAACTTATGTTATAATAACCCAAAACAGTATTAACTAATAAACCCCAAAAATATAAATGAATCTTTAACGTATATTTATTAGTATATCCCTGTACATCGAATGAAATTAAAAAGAGTCGACTTTACTAATTACGAGTCAAAAATAAGTCGAATGATATATTGAAAAATTATGATCGATAACCGAAATAAATATTTCAAAGTTTTACATGAGAAGATAGATAATTCAAAAATGTAAAGCCACGATACCCTCGGTCTTAAATTTGCAATAATAGTCCGCTGCGTTAGAGAAAACTGCTCTCTTCGAGCTTCTAAATAGAATAGAAACAAATATTCGAGAACAACAAAAGATATTACAAGAAAATATAGAAAGAAAATGAATAGGTATCTCGGTCAGGTATGAAAATATTGTGTGGCTAAAAACATGTGACTTCACCGCCCAAATACAACGGTACGATACGATAAAGGCAATATTAAAGCAACACAGAAGAATAAAACGTATCTACGTTTATTTATTGAGGCATAGATGATATTAAAGTTGATTTACTCAAAACAGTCAAAACCAAGAACTAAACGTGCTAAAATCAAGTAAGAGGTGAGTTTTTCAAACAAATAGGGAATTAATAAAAAATTGTCAAATATAATTATCAAAAAAAAACACCTGCCACATGTGCTCCAGTCCTGTCTGTGCCTTGCTCCGAATACATAGTTTTTCGCATTTTCACCAACCACGCTTCTTCTTAATTATAAAATGTCTTCCTTGGTTTTGATTTCCCAAAAAATTCACAACTTCAAAAGACCGGTAATTCACACGAAATCGCAAAAATACACAATTAGTTGGTTAAACTAAGATAAGTTACACAATAAATGTACACAATATAATTAAAAGATAGTATCAGGCCGACGATAAATTAATAAAGATGAAAATCTGAACAGGAAAAGCCATCTGATGCTACCTTATTACCTGACGGAAGTTGTTGCTCGGCGAAGATCGAAATTCAAGCAGTCCTCCCATGTCTTGCCATCCCTCTTTTATAGGCTCTATAAAAGTTAGGTTTTGGATCTACTGACAGAGCTCAAAGGAAGACGTAACTTTCTGCGAGGACGAAAAGTAGCATTGAGTCTTACAACCAGACCCGACGAGTGTACTCAAAGCGGATTACTTGAATCCGAGCACTGAGCCTATGAGTGTACCAAGCAAAGACACTAATCTACCAAACGTGAAACAGTGCACGTTGTTGATCAGTCACAATCACATAACAAACTGCGAACCCAACCGCCTTCTTCAAATATGCGTAAGAGTAACGATCAATATTAGGGTGCAGTACTTCTAGCCACAGATAGAATTGTGAGAAAACAAACATTAGAAGAATATTCTGGTTTATGGGTCCTAAACGATTGAGAACAAAACACTGACGAGGTAAATTTAACAGAAAAGGTCACATTTGTTGTGACAAAATACGATACAATTTGTTCTTTTGACTGTGAAAAATAAAAATGTAACCGTATACAAAATAGCTGTTTACGAAACCAGAAAATATTATTAAATTGAAAATATTATTTCTTAAAATATTACTATGTAGGTACATGGTACATAGTTTCTCCAAATTTGAAGAAATATTGAAATTAAAAGTTGTAAATAATATAACACTTGATTTGTTTTATTTTAACAGGTGACATAACGAACTTTACTTAACGGGTTATACGGGTGAGTTTTTTTCGATGCCCGCTATGGGGATCTCGGAAACTAGCAGAGCTAGAACAAAGATTAAACGGGTAAGGAATTGCAGTTTTGAATGCTCAATCTAATGCCCCTTTTAGATTTTCAAAAAAGTTCATGGCTCACTAGATATTTTGAAAAGAGTGATTTTTTGCTATTTCATCAGATCTCTGTAGCTCCGTTACTTCTGATTATACAGAAAAACTGTAGAGACAAAAATTGTAGATAGGTTTTGGGCTTAATAAGATAATCTAATCCAGTTTTTTATGTTCTTTGTGATTGTTGAGATATGACATAAACTTGTGTTTTTTTAAATGTGAATCATAGCTGGCTGTGGCCTTATCAAATCGGCCATTTTTTGAGCTTTCCAAAAATATAATACTCGGCATAGTTATTATAATAAATAAAATAGCTATGGCTAATTTTCTGATTTATTTTTTTTAATTTTCACATAGTTGGCCATAATTACGTTCTATTTTATAATAAGACGTACTTCAAACTTTCAAATATTTTATTTTTAGCTGGTAACAAAATGTAACAAAATAAAACAAAAATTATCATGATGGAGCTCCACCACATAATTATTTGCCCGTAAGAAATTTTCTAGATCAGCTGTATCCAAATAGTTGGATAGGGAGAAATAAACCTATTTCCTGGCAGCCCCGATCCCCCAATATGTCTGTTTTAGATTTTTTTTTGTGAGGAACACTAGTACAAAATAAAGTATGAGACAATAATTGTTGAATTAAGAGCAGCTGTTTTAGAAACAATTGCCAGTATTGACAGGTGCTCTCTAAGAAAGGCGCCAAATTCAGTTTTAAAAAGATGCAATATTTGCATAAATAATAATGGTGGATTGTTTGAACACCTTTTTTATTTTAAAAGGTGACCTTATAAAATAATAATAATTTGAATTTGACTTTTTTAAATTGTGTTTCATTTTGTTACATTTTGTTATTAGCTAAAAACAAAATATTAGAAAGTTTGTAGTATGTCTAATTATAAAATAGAACGTAATTATGAAAATATTCCATGGCTGACTATGTGAAAATTAAAAAAAATCAGAAAATTAGCCAGAGCTCTTTTATTTTTTATAAAAACTATGCCGAGTTTTATATATTTGGAAAGCTCAAAAAATTGCCGATTTTCTAAGGCCACAACCAACTATGTTTTACATTATTTAAAAAAACACAAGTTTATGTCATACCTCAAACATCACAAACAACATAAAAAATTGAATAAGATTATCTTATTAAGCCCAAAATTATCTACAATTTTTGTCTCTACAGTTTTTCTGTATAATCAAAAATAACGGAGCTACAGAGATCTGGCGAAATAACAAAAAATCACTCTTTTCAAAATATCTAGTGAGCCATGAACTTTTTTGAAAATCTAAGAGGGGCATTATATTGAGCATTCAAAACTTCAATTCTTTCCCCATTTAACCTTTGTTCTAGCTCTGCTAGTTTCCGAGATCCCCATAGTGGGCATCGAAAAAAACTCACCCTGTATACGTTTCAACACCTGCGTCAGTTTAAAAAAAATGTAATTTTACATTCAAAATTAGGAAAAACTAACATCTAGAATTAAATCCCATAAACGGATCTTGTTAATTAATAACATTCTCGCAAAAAAGTCACGTGCCAATACTGCACTAGATTATTTTTCAATCATTTTATTCGATGCCTGCAAATGGCAAAGCGAAGACTAACTAACTAATACTAATTGCCACCCCTCCTCCGAACAAGCATCTGGTTGCTTTTGGGATAGTCTTAGTTTGGAGTATTGATGGGAGAGAATTATTACTATTATTAGTCTGCGGGACAAATTTGTGCAAAATCGGTCAAATCATCAAATCACCAAGTCATAGTGGAGAAATACAAACTTCTTTTTTTACCCCCACGTGGATATTATGTCTCATTTTCTTGACAATCCAGTTAAGTGAACGGATATGATTTCGTATCCATCCTAGGCAAAATATGAAATCCAAATCTACAGTTCACAGTCTTTGGTGCCTGTTGGTGTCTTGGAAAATCAAGCAACGTAGCATTTATTTTATTCTAAAATGCCGGTCTGATCTATTTTCACCGGTTATCCAAATATCGTTTAACAGCTGTTATAAGTAGAAAAAAATATACTTTGCAACTCGAGTGGAATGTCCATATCGCCTACGGCGTCGTGCTTAACACTGATCCTCGTGCAATATGGAGACAATATATCCGCTCTTATTGTAAAAACTACTATACATAATATTGTAAATACAGTTATGCCCTATGACGTTCTAATCTGATGGTAGTATGCTTGAACAACAATCTAGGTGCAATCATATTTAATATTTAATAATGTT
Source organism: Pseudeuparius sepicola (assembly GCA_963920635.1). Classification (NCBI taxonomy): domain Eukaryota; kingdom Metazoa; phylum Arthropoda; class Insecta; order Coleoptera; family Anthribidae; genus Pseudeuparius; species Pseudeuparius sepicola. Next base: position 92,052,862 of record OY987299.1, read on the forward strand.
GAGCTAGCTATTTTTAGTTCTTCCTACGTTCCGCCACTGTAGGTCTTCATTTACTTGCCGCCCAGAAGCACTCCACCTACGTCACGCGCGCGCTACGCCCAATGGCTCAATTATAATTTCGCTTGTTAGCGATGGATTTGCGCCCTGCCCTGCAAGTGTGCAACTCGCAAGGGGAAAAATAGTTCCCCTGTGTTAACGATTAGGTTCCGATATGCATTGATGTTTTAAGGGTATCTTTTATTTCATGGCATCCTATACTTAGATTACCTACCTAGTATTTTATCCTAGTCTCGGTGGGGGAACTTCGCCATGCTAACGTTAAATGGTGCATAGAATTTGAGCCAAAAGCAACAACCAAATCAAATTTATATAAATAAATGCTAAATGGGCTCGTATACCACATTTTTTTTATTTTTGCAATGGCTAGATATCGCCTTTAAACGTCCGGAAACACTAAAGAAAAAATTTTTTTCGCGGTAGTTTAGTTGCAAAATTGAGTTGAATAGGTACGTAATTAAATGGCTGTGACGTAGTTAGCATTAATTTAAGAACCGGCAACGTCGCCTTCTCCCCTCTTCGTCTTCCGTCAAATAAAATAACCTGACATGGCCTGTTAACCTTTATAAATGCAACCTCTATCAAACTATCAATAGTTGTCTGAAAACGTTTCTACCTGCGAAGATTATCAGCCCTTTGCCCAATGCGATAGCAGAAAATAAGCAAGTGATCTTTAGTAATTTACTAGTTTGCCCGTCGTTATAATAGTCATGGAGGTTGTTCGTTCCCTCTTGTGAAAACTCCAGCAGAAACTCTGGAAAATTGTTTTTATCGACACCGACGAAATTCGCCGAAAACGGTGGTTGGAAACAGTTGGCCTTCCAATGAAGAAAACGTTTTTGTATTGTTGCGAAGACCATTTCAAAGTAAGTACATATTATCTGTTATACCTAGATAGTTTGAAGCACTTTTACTTCTTTTTTTAATACTTACTTACTGTCTTGGGGTTATAAGCCTACATCTACCTGAATGTAATAAACCTCAAAATAACCCCTGTTAATAATTTTTATTACATATTTATAGAGATTAAAAGTTTGTAATAATATTAAGTATTTATAGTTTATATTATTGTACTCGTAAATCAATTCTTTTCGTTATAAATTCAAAATTTTATTTCATATTTATCATACTCTTTAATGGAGCAACTTTTATTGCAATAAGTTTTGTATAAGAATAGTAAGATACATTTGTCTTTTTTTAGCTTGAGCCTGATAGTAAGAATTGGATGTTCTTCAAAACTGTGGGAAGCAAGATTATCTTGAAAAAGGAAGTTGTGCCTCAGCGCTACATAAAAAGCAAACGAATTGCTTCTCTTCCAATTCATGTAGAGAGGATAATAAGACGAATTCGAGAATTTGCAATGCTCAATATACATTCGAGGGTAAACCATCAATTAATATGCCTTTTAGATCACATAATGGTTATTGTGTGAGCTCTTTAATTTTATGAAATTTAATATATTTAAGTTAAATAGTTAAGTTGTATTGTAAATAATTGCTCAATAAACTGTAAATTATGTTGTGTTCCTTCTTTCCCTAATTGGTTACCTTTTTTTAGTAAAGTTTGAATAATAATTCATGTCTAAAGTGATATTTTCATTTTCTTTTTGTTAATGACAAATATTCAACCTAAAAAGAAGAAACGTTCAACAATCATAGCAGAGAGACCGGAGAGGCGGGCAGGGACGTAAACCCACGGCTCCGATTTGGACGGCGAATCCCGCGCGGGACGGACGTGAGGCCGCGAAGCGGGCGAACATCGCGGCGGCGAAGCCGCAGCATGGCCGATCCTCCGAGGTCCCTCCGAGTTTAATAAACGAACACACCATTTCCAGTTCCACATAATATGGCAGATTGTCCGATGTCGCCTTCACTAATCCTTGCTCCATACTTTGAAAAGTTCGATTTGCTATGTAAAAGACTATTCAAATAATAACACAAACTTGCAGTGCAAATTTGAACTGTATAAGTAAGTTCTCACATGTCAAACGTTGAGTGTCAAATGAATCGTCATAAATAAGCAGTATTGCCAAACTTGCATGGCCGTTTACCTGGCGACCGGGGTCGTATATAGTCGGGGAGCCAGCGACAAAAAAGTGCAAGAGTTTTGGAAAGGCTGATACTTTCAGAAAAGACAGTATTTTGGTCATGGACAGCGACGGTACGTCAGCAAGCCAGGTAGCGGGACACCTGGCGCTGGCGCGCTTGGAAAGGTGTAATTTTAATTAGTACCTGGAAAGTGTTTTGGAAAAGCTAAAAATTCGTAAATAGACAGTCGATACAATACAAAACCCGAGACAAATGGTCAGACAGCTGCCTAATCGAACACGTGTAGTCAGCATTGCTCGAAACGTGTCGAAAAAATAATGTTCCTGCAAATGATTTGGAAAAGCTGAAATTCGGGTATATATTAATTAGTCCTATACATGAAAAAAATAGTCAGACATCGATTTGATAGAACCCGATCAGTCAGCAGCCAATAGAAGGCAAGAGAACGACCGCGTGCGCTTCACGGTAATGAGGGGTTCATGGGTGATGACTATTAAATTTTCGCATGTATTTCGTGTAAAAAATATTTGTTATTTATTTTTAATATTTAAACATTCATTATTAATATCATTATATACAGCGTGTCCCGCTGTGATGTCCGGAAGAGGGAAAAGTTTTTTATTCATGTGATTACGACAAAAAGTCACTTTTTATAAAAACCCCTGCTTGTTTCAAAACGCCCAGAACTATTAAAATGTTTTTGATTTTTTATACAGGGTGTTTAGTATTTCGAAAAATTTAGAAAATTTTGTTAGTCGCCAAGATTAAAGGACCGTTGTTTTTGAAAATATCGAAAAATATTATCAAGGATGTCATTTAGAATCTACAGGGGGTTACAAATTTAAGGTTTCAGCGATTTATGTTGATTTTTTTTAACAAGGCCTGAAACAAAAAGTTTATGCTGAACCTTGATAATAATGTGGACACTTTAAAAAACAGAATAAGGAATACAATTGCAAATATTCGTCTACACGAAATACAAAATGTGTATAGAGAATTTATTAGAAGAGTTGAAATTTGTGCAGAAGTTGGAGGCAATAAATTTGAGTGAAATTTATTTTTGTCCATGACCAGAATACTGTCTTATCTGAAAGTATCAGCCTTTCCAAAACTCTTGCACTTTTTTGTCGCTGGCTCTTGGACTAATAGAATGTATTAATTTAATTATAAAACTGCTGACACACAATCCAATTGTCAATATTACAAAAATATTTGCAACCATTATTTTTAAAAGATGTTCACTGCTGGAATTTCCCCAACGCGCGGAGTAATTCCGCCATAATGGCAACTGTTATACTTTGTCAAAAAATATAGATGGTACGTTCAAAAAATAAAGCACACAGAAAAATTACGATATGCACCATTTATTTATTTTTTCGAATACCTATTAGATCTCTTGACAAATTCGTTTTCACAGCGACACTCACCACAAATATGGATTGATGGCTTATCATAACCGCTGCAATCAGCATGGACCCATTTCGCACATTGTCTGCACCGGAACCAAAGCTCCTTGTTTTTGCACAACTCGCTGCATATTTCACACACATTTCCATTATCTGCTTGTTGTCCAAAATCATCTAAGACTGCAGTTGGTTCGATGTCATCGAAATCGTCATCATAACACAAGTTATTTGGTTCTTCATGTAAATCACTGCAGGATGACGAGTCGCTGAGTTTACGAACTTTTTTCTGCTTCTTTGCAGGTACCTACAGCCTTTTACTGTGATTTCCTATGTTTTACTGTATCACATTTGGTTTTGAGCTTTTTATCATCGTACAAAATAAAGTAACAGTTTTACCCAGTTCCCAGCTAGTAACGAATCTTACTTGTTTTTGTCCTTTAGGTCCCAATATCTTTCTAGGTTTCTGACCGGTACTTATCCCGTTTCATCGATGTTGAAGATTCTGGCTTCTGTAAATTTATACCAGATCATGACGTTCTCGATATTCTGGTAAAATCTTTGAACTTCAACTTTGGCCTCTCAAGCTAATTTCAGAATTTCTTTTCAAAAAACTAGATAGCCAATCGTCTTCAGCTAATTTTGTGGTAGCGTTGAATCGATGTACTAAATGACACTTTTCTGCGTATTCGTAGGCAGTGATGCCGCAAAACTTTTTGAGAGTAGTAATACGAGATCTGCTATTTCACGCTCCTGTTCTTCGATAAATAGAGGCCTACTTCTTGCGATCCTTGAGCCTGTCTCTTAAAGTTGTACGCGGTATTCCAGATACTTCCGATGCTCTTTTTACTGGTATGCCATAATTTACTGCATCTATTGCAACCACCAGCGTCTCACTAGAATAATGCGGTACTTTTGCGACATCGCACCATCTAAAAAAAACAAAGAATAGTGAGTCGGTTCTAAACAATAAAACAATAAAATAGGGGCAATTTCGCCAGTGGCACAATTGCCCCCATTTTTATTGGCCGTATTGCCCCAACCGGATGTTATTGTATTGAAGGTACAGTAACTTTAACCAAAAAGTTCTGATCTGAACAAAAACCTATACTTAACTATCTATGCAAGCACAATTTTTTTGAATATGTATTTTTAAAAGACTACACTTACCATACCTACTTTATGACGAGTTGAAATTAAATCAGATAACACAATTTTATAATTTTTTGTCGGAACACAGCGTGTGGTTACTTAAGCACCGCCATACTAAAGTCTTAGGGTCACTAATATATACGGATCATTATGCTCACATCACTGACACGTACATCAATATCTTTTAGGTAATGAGGAATTACCTCAGGTGGCGGCATTCCCCCGCCTTCCCCTATTGTGGGTCCAAAATTCCACCCTCACCATTGGGATTTCGGTCACTACAAGAGATAGAGAGTCGGTCAATGACTAATCCTGTTGTGATAGGCTAACTGCGATCGTTTTGGAGTTATTTAAAAAAAGTGAAATTTCCTAATTTCGTTTTTGTTAAATATCTTAGAAACCGATGGCTACACAAAGACAGACTTGGACACTATTAAGGCACACTATCCAACCCTTTTTACGGTAATGCCAGTATGATAAAGAATAACCTTTTTAAAAACAAGCTTTTCTTTGAGCCATGTACTAAAATGAATAAAATATGTTTAGGTTTTCGCTAAGATAATTCAATGCCAAATTGCGACAAGTTTTTGTAAATTAAAAAGCTTGTCGCGAGAAAAGTAAGTACCAATTAATTTTATTGGACTGCGATTGGTTGATAAGCAAGTACCTACTTGCCAAAGTATAGGTATGTATTTTCTTTACAATTCGCGCGACGAACCTTTCGATTTACAAAAACTTGTCGCAATTTGGCATTGAATTATCTTAACGAAAACCTAAGCTTATTTTATCTGTTTTAGTACATGGCTTAAATAAAAGCTTGTTTATAATGAAAGTTTCTTATCTTTTATTTTATTTTGTGTTTTTACTACCTATTTGATTCTCATGTCAGGAGTGTGCAAAAGAAATTTAGTCCGCCATCTTGGGGCATCGGCCACATTGGATTTCGAGGCCAACGATAAAGACAGGCCATGGCGCTAACGCATAATCGTGTAGTCACGTGACCCTATATAACGAGTCCTATATAATAAAAGGCATTTTTGGAGGTAATTAGAAAAAATAAATTTCGTAACAATTTGGCAAGTTTTCTTTCATCTATTACGTTATTGGTTTTGTGCATCTAGGCTTTCTCTAATTGTTTTTTCAAAATTTTCAACCTGCCTCAGCTGTTTTGGGCTGAGAGATAAACGGCACTGCACTCAAATATTTTGGCACATTCTCAAAAATTGGGACAGCACCTTCCTTTAGCTTAGGTGATATTCTCTATAGGTATTTTCCTCCCACAACACATTTGTCCACTTGAATTGTTTCACTTTCTTGAAAAGGTGTTAGCCACACATACAGTGTGTCCGAAATTGGTGATGCATGTATTGCGATCTCGGAAAATGTTAGAGATAGATAAACGGTTACATGAGGAAAGTTTTAGATAATTCTGTATGTTATTTAATGCCGCTTAGTTTTCCACTTTATCTCTTTTGGTTTTGAAGATATTTTGAAGATACTAAAATTATGCATTTTCGAAAATTCCTTGCAATTTATTTAATTATGAAAATTTTTAAATTCTGTTTAAATTTTCTTGGGACAACTTTTTATGCCTAAAACGCCTGTGCAGTCAGATTTTATTTGCAACGTTTAGGTTTTTTGGAACCATCATCAACTTTGTTTTTTCATATGGGCGCTATATTGGATTTTTACGGTTTTGAAAAGCCTCTTTTTTAGCTAAATTACAATTATTAATAAAAAATATCCCTATAATAGTTTCTCCTATATGAAAATGTTTTGAAATCATAGAAATAACCCTTTTTGAAATCTTAATGCAATTTAGGATTGAATTAAATGTATAAACTGCAAAGAATAATAATAATTCCGACGTTTTTTTACCTCATACCTATCTGGTAACACGATGAATTGTTAATATTGGTAAGAAAAACAAAAATTACGATTTTGTTGTAAATTTGGCAATATCGCACAATAAAACACTAATTATTATTTTCAGAATACCTACCTAATTTGATCCAAAAATCGTTTAATTGTTATGTACAATAAACAAAAATTCAGTAGATAATTTGACGTGATATATTTTTCTATAATATCAGTAGGCTTTGGATTTTAAACAAATGTCAAGTTTAAATCTGTCACAAATGTGAAAGTTTTTCATTTAAACGTGGTTTTGGTTTCGACTCGGGCCTAATGTGTAGAATGGCGCAAAATTTCTCAAATGAAGAAAAGCTTGATATGTTAGTATAGAAATCGAATAGGGCCGCAATTATTTGGAACATTATCCGGATAGACGACAACCCAAAAAAAGGTATTCCCCAGAAAGCACACAAGTCCTCGAACAGCGTATTCGGGATGTTCTGTCCAATATTAACCGTAACACAATTCATCGTGTTACCAGATCCGTGGTAAAAAAATGTCAGAAATGTATGGAAGCACATGGGCGGCATTTTGAATACTAGCTTAGACAATTTTATTTCAGTTATTATTTAATCTTTACAGTTTATACATTTAATTCCATGGTAAATTGCATTAAGATTTGAAAAAGGGTTATTTCTATGATTTCAAAACATTTTCACATAGGAGAAACTATAATAAGGAAATTTTCTTATTATCTGTAGTTTAGAGAGTAAATCCACTATGAGCTCCTTGTGTTTTATTATTTTATTGTGCAACGTTGCCAAATTTATCACAAAATCGTATTTTTTGTTTTTTTTTACCCATAAACGAACTTTTTTTTACTAGGTGTGATAGGTACATCATTAGAAACCTAAAAAAAGAGGTTTTTCAAAACCGTAAAAATCCAATATCAAAAATCCAAAAAATCGAAACGTTGCAAATAAAATCTGACTACACAGACGTTTTAGGCGTAAAAAGTTGCCCTAAAAAAGTTTTTGCAGAATTTAAAAATTTTCATAAATAAAGAAATTACAGGGAATTTTCGAAAATGCATCATTTTAGTTTTTTCAAAATATCTTCAAAACCAAAAAAGATAAAGTCGCAAATTAAACGGCATTCAATTACAAACAGAATTGTCTAAAACTTTCCCCATTTAACAGTTTCTTTATCTCTAACAGTTTCGGAGATCGCAATACATGCATCACCAATTTCGAACACACTGTATACTTAAGGGTTTTTTAGAAATTAAATCTCAGTTGGACACACGCGAACCAGAACACACGCGCACTACACACAAACTTGTTTCTAAAATATAAACTAAGACGTTTAAAACACTTTAAACATTTAAAACTTCTCAAAACCCAAGCTGCAGCTTTCAGTTATGTGACAAATGACATGTAACGTCGGACTAAGATGGTCACGTGATTTTTGTGCGCCATGGCCTGTTTTTATCGCAGGCCTCGATGGGATTTATTATGACCTCACTTACCTTATTATTTTGTACTCGTCAAACCCTTTCATTTGATACCCTTGTCAAGAAGGTTGCGAACAAATAGGTAATACGCCATCTTGGGGCGGCCGCCATGTTGGATTTAGTGTGATGTCACTAAGTTTATCGGTTTCTATATATCTGTCAGTAATAGTGAGAAGGTTGAAAAAGTAGGTACAATAATTATTATTGTTACATCAATAATAATTATTATTGTTACATCAAAAACTACAGAAATGAAGTTATAAGACGTACTATTTTGATGCTGCTATAGATTTTTAAACATTATAATACAAATCACGTAGGTTTAGGCACAAAACATGTTCCAAAAAGTTATATGTTTGTGGAAAATCTGACAAATAAATTTAAAAATAATGCAGGGGATATTAATAATATAGAAATGGTGGTTGAATGGAGGTGCAATTGGGTGAATTTGAAAATAGCAAGTGATGTCATTTTCTATGTTTTTGTAGTGAAGGAATTCAATTTCGACATTATCTTGAAGAAAAACAGTAATGAATGTCCAAAAGTCAATATATCGAATTTTTATATTTAAATTTAGTGACATAATGGATTTGAGAAAAGGGTAGGTACTTAGCTCGGTACTTAGTTTATGAAAATGTATAAGTATTGGATGGGGAAGATAAACACAATTTATAAAACAAAATATATTGATTGCGTTCAATGCAGGCCGAATTTTTGTAATCGCTAGGTAGCGCTATCTGTCAACCTGTGTCTATATTTTACCATTTTGGCTAATTTTTATAATGACGACCGAGAAAATAATAAACAACTGCACACAAGATACAAGAAGCAGTTATAACCACTTTTTCACTATTATCTCTTATAATTTCCCAATACCTCCCATTTTTTATTTATTTATTGCGTGAATAATTATACACTTATAATTATAAATATACAAACTTACCGATACCCCATGTCGGCTACGAAGAAAATCTAGGAAAAATGAAATCGCAGAGGGCAGCGATAGCTAGCGCTCTTTGTCATTTCTGCCCGTTCAATGCACATTGACATAAAGCGCTGGCAGCGATTACAGATTTGGGGGCGTATTGAACGCAACCATTAATACAGCTTAAGCAACTAGTATACATTTTGAACGGCATGATGTTTCGTAACCTAGTCAACTAGATTACCATAAATTTCATACAGTTTATTAATTTACTTTAAAAAGTCCGGCTTAGCTTATACGATAATAACAAAGGAGACAAAAATGTTATTAATGTAAAGCATAATAATAGTTTATAATAGGTACAAGGAAGAAAAGTTAAGTTATTCGTAGGACTGGGGAGTTTGCTGACTGAGAGGCAGTTGAGATGTGCAAGCTGCCCTGTCCTCAATATAAATTTCTGATTTCTCTAGTTGTTCCTCAAGAAGAACAATTTTATTTTCCAAACGATAGCAGCATTTTTCAAATTCATAGCTTTTTTGTTTTAACAGATCATTTTCCTCCTGCAAGGACTTTAATGTCTGGTTTAGGTATTTGGTTACAACCTTAGATGCGACTTGCTCTTTTATTTGGCTGTGTAGCATACTAACATTCTCTCCTATACCTTAGAAAAATAAAAATATGTTAACAATAGAAAAAATAATAAATATTCCTCTATAGTTACCTGAACATTTATCTACTTCATTCTTATTCTCATTAAGTATAAAAGATTTCACTAATACAAGCAGCGTACGATTTAGATGCAACTTCTTGTACTTTACTCAAGGGGTAGAGTAATAACATAAACAGTATTGCTTAAATAATATTCCTTATTAATTAAATGCACAAACAAGAGTTTCCAAAATCATCGTCTATACACACGTAAGTATACCTACTTATAGATAGGCTTTTTATTTCAGGAAATAGATTGCTGGGTTGAGTAATTTATGATTATACTTTAAGTGGCCCACGTTATTTAGAATTACTATACAAGAGATTTGTGGTTTTTTAGATGAAACGCCACAAGCGGAATACGACAAAATTTTGTATCAACATGACGGCGCGCCGGTCGGGGCACAATGGAGGTGTGGTTCAACACTATTTAGAAAATCAATTTGGTCATCAATAATTGACAACCAATAATAGCGTAGCAGTTAGGTGACCCGTGAGGTCACCACAAGATATCACTATCGATGCACGGCAAGAAAGAGTTTTAGACACAATGCAACAAACTAACAGAACAGTTTCCAACAACTTAAGAAAAGTTGTAAATCATGTAAGGAGTATATAGCGAGAATAATGAGAAATTCTCTTGACCCTTTATGTTATTACACCAGTTCAATTATTATTAAAACTTGCTCTTAGGCCGAGTTAAAGTTACTTTGAAAAGAAGCGCTCTAGTCGGACGATTAATCAGTGGAATCTTACGGATTGTGGAGGCTTTCCACACCAGCCGCTGGATTGCCTTTCTTTTTCGATTTTTCGGTTGATGATGGAGTTCTGAAGAGTTGTTGAGACGTGGTACCACGTGTATAGAGGCTTGATGATGCGTGAGGCGCGCTATAGTGGAGTCAACTAGGAAAATAAATTCGAAGAAATTCCTGGAGTTTTAGATTTTATTGGAATGTGTTCGTTTTGATGTCTTGAAAAAAAAATCCGAAGAGTCCGCAGCGCAAAATAGTGTGCGATTTTTTTTATTTGACAATAACTGTCAAAAATATAGGTTTTTTGTTAATTACTTATTTAATAAGCGTTTTTATAGAATTTAATAAGACCATTAGAAAGAGCAGGCAATTTCTCAAAAAAAATGTATTTACATATTTTTTGTAAAATAATTAAGTAATGAATGAGAATTTTTTTAAGATCATACGTTTTCATGCTTCATCGTATTTAAGAGGCACCCGAAATTGAGAGCGGCGCGTGGAGCGCGAGACAGTAATAACTTTTTACACACACAACTAATTAATATGCTACAAAGTTTATTGGAAAGTAACACACCGTAAAGCAATTAAAAAAAATCTTGTAGCATTAATTTCCGCCTGTCATATTATTGTAAAGTTGACCTTGATCAAAATTTCATGCATTTTCACAATAATTGACGTTACATGGCCAATTTGTAATATTTTTGAGCAATATTACAGAATGTTTCTACTAAATGTATGTAGTTTTGGATGAGCAGTATAAGATTACGATAGCAAACCTCGTTTGTTTTTTTTTTTTCACTTTGAACATAGAGATTTTTCATAAATTCTTGCTATCGTATATTTAATATTTATTTCAAACGCTCATAATATCCGCATAAAATTAAATATTGAAACTCAATAGGTGACTTTTTTGAAGCTTAAAACGTTTGCTTTTTGATAGCATAAGTTATTTTAATGTAATTATCTTTTTTCTCGCTTATATTTGCAGTTAACCGCGTTATAATTAATTTCCCAAAACGCAGAACTCAATTTTTCTTATTTTTAAAACCAAGAATCAAGCTGAAGGAGGTTTCTTGCTGGGATGAGACCAATCCTAAGTGAAAGTACACGTTCTAAACTTCCGATTTCCTAGTCAAAAGATTTTTTCTACATAATTTCCGCTCGTGATTATCAGCTTTTGGAAAAAAAAACTCTCTTCATGTGTTCTCAGCTTTCATACAATAATACGAATTCAATAATAAGGTAGGTGAATACAATATACCCATGTTGGCAATATGCCCACGGGCCGTAATTTAGCTATTTTACAATAGATGGCAGCACATATCATACGCATAGTTTTCTGTTAACCAAGTGCCATATTTGATATGGTAATCCGGCCAGTACCAGGCGCCAATCGACTAGTGTCGCTAGAAATTGTTTTTTTAAGACGCCGTTGTAATATTTACACGTTACGTTTTTTATTATAGAGTTGTGAAAAGAAGTGTTAATTAATTGCAATATCTTGTGTTCCATACATTGGTATTGAAGCTGAGATTGTGGTGAAAAGCGATCGATTTAAGGTAACAACTTAGACAAAAACATAACCTACCCTCATTTGACTTCATGTGTAGCAATATGCCCACCATGCGGAGTTGGCAATATGCACATGGGCATATTGTCAGCTCGTTGCAAACAATTTACTTATTAGTGTAAATTATTGCAGATATGACTGGTAAACCGAGAAATCGGGGCATTCGGAGTAAGTGGAGCAGAGAAGACTTACAAAATGCAAATGCAGTCGCAGCTGTGCAAGAAGGTCGAATGTCTCGTCAAGGTGCTTCAAAAGCATTTTCAATACCGAGAAGAACTCTATCCAGATATGTTGATAGTAACCAAAACAGTAAGAAAACAATGGGGCGGAAACCAGTACTGACTGCTGACCAAGAAAGAGAACTCTCTTCCAGAATAATCCGATTGGCAGAGGTTGGTTACCCGCTAACATCAAGGACACTTCGAAGGTGTGTTTTCAATTTCTGCACCGAAAATGGTATACAAAATAAATTTTCTGTCATGTCCAGAATGGCTGGCCGGTATTGGCTTAACGGGTTCCTAAAACGAAATCCTGCAATAAGACAAAGAAAAGCACAAAGTATGAACCCGGCTCGTGCCCAGAAACTAAACAGATTTATCGTAAATGACCATTTTTCAAAATTGAAAGCAATCCTGTTGGAATTGGATCTCATGGATAGCCCAGAGAGAATTTTCAATGTCGATGAAAAAGGCTGTAGGCTAAGTTTACACCATCAACAAAGTGTACTAGCGAAAAAAGGGGCGAAACGTGTACACCTAGTAGCACCGGAGCACGGAGAAAATGTCACAATTGTCTCCTGTGGCAATGCTTCTGGTAATTCCATTCCACCAACGATTCTCTTTAAAGGGAAAAGAATGAAACCGGAATGGAAGGACACATTACCACCGGGCTCACTGGTCCTTATGACTCCTAAAGGTAGCATGAACATTACCACATTTTGCACCTGGATTGAGCATTTAGCTAAGTATAAACCCCCAGGAAAATGTCTTTTAGTTTTTGATGGTGCCAAATGCCATCTAGACCATACGATCGTGGATGTAGCAGAAAGACATAATGTCGAACTGTATTGCTTACCTAGCAATACTACCCACGAGTTACAGCCAATGGACAAATCGGTATTTCGTTCTTTTGAACACCACTGGGATGATCAGGTACTCCAATATTGGACAAGATACAAAGATCGAAACATCACAAAGCAGCGATTTGGTGAAATTTTTAGTGTTGTGTGGGATAAAAGCGTAACACCAGCAAATATAAAAGCAGGCTTCGCTGCAACCGGTATTTTTCCGTTTAATCCCGAAGCAATATCGGAATTGGCATTTGCCCCTAGTGAAGTTACCCAAATAAGAGATGATCCAAAAGAACCCATCGTAGAACCCACCAGAGCAGCATCCCCTAAAGCAGGGCCATCAAATATCCGAAAAAGACCAAGAACTCCGAATAGCTCTTCTGATGACAGCTCAGAAGAAGAAAGCACACCTCCATTTCTGGATACTTCTGATTCAGACGATGGTTTGTGCCCATCGAAAGAACTTCTTAACAAGTCAATAACAGAAATGTTAGAAACCCCAGATAAAATTGTCAAATCAGTAACAAATGCGAGGCAGAAGGCCATAAACAGTCGAGCTCTTGTAGTAAAAAGAACAGTTTTTAACAAAAACGAGACAGCTACATTTAAAGTTACGTCAACCCCCAAAGCTACAACAACACCAAAAGCTACGTCAACATCTGAAGCTACAATACCTAAAGCTACGTCAGCACCTAAAGCTACAACATCTAAAGCGACGACAAAAAAAAATTACCACCAAAAAAGTGGATGAACAAAATTGGTATTGTCCAGTGTGTCAGATAAATGAAATTTCTGATATGCGCCTGTGCATTGTCTGCCAAAAATATATTTATGAGGATTGTGTGGGTTTAACCAAGGAAATGAAAGACAAATTTATTTGTCCATTATGCCAATAATACTTACACTGAGGAAAATGACCCTATTAAACAGGTTTAATTAAAAATAATTTAATTGTCGTAAGTAAACTAATGAAGTTTTGTACAATAACCACAAGTAAAAAAAGGTTTCTGAAATTTAATTCTTGCCACAATTAACCTGATCAATTGCAATTAGCATTATGTTATTTAATTTTCCAATGGCAATTAAACTAGTTACTAGTCACTATTAACCTGGTGTTGCTGACTTTGATACAATAATGGCAAGAACAACATTTGCAACTGCAAGTTAACTAATTATTAACAGTTATTAAAGTTTTTAATAGCGCCGGATTCGGGTAGCCATTCGGCTAAAATCGGCAAAGATCGACTCTATGCATTTCCCGTCAGACCGGCTGCGGTGGGCCCCTTACTTGTCGGGAGCAGTCGAGAGTGTGTACTATGATGTGTGCATGTAGGTCTGGTGTCTCCGTGATGTTTCAATTTTTTTACGTTTTTTTTTAATGATGGAAGGCATGAGTTTCCTCGATGTTTTGAAGCATTGGGGACTTAACGAGTATTGACAAACATTTGTTGGTAAGTAACATATAACTAGGTACATGTATTATTCAATAATTATAAAAGTGTTTATTGTAATATAGGTTTAAATCTGTATGCTTTATGAAAAATGTTGTGTGTGGTTTTGATCTCTATGTGAAGGTTGTTTCATTTTCTTTTATGTATTTTTTATATTTAGATATATAAACCATATATAGGACTATTGTTTTATTGGAGTTTACCTTACCAATGTTTTTTTTATAACATTACAAACTCAAACCATTCATAGATTCGTCTGAATTTATAATATACTTATGCCATAGACTGTAAAGGCTGTCCCGTAAGTGAGTACGAATATTTTAAGCGGGTGTTCTACGAGCCATTTAAGAGGAGGTGTTTCCTACAAAACTTTTGGAAATGTCTCGTAGAGCACCTCCTTATTAAAATATTTGTGCGCATTTGACCGAAAGTTTGGTCAAATCTTTGAGACACTATATTTTGGGTTTTTAGCTTCCTTTCCTTTTTCCAATTCCAATGATATATAGTTTTATACAAATAAAAAAAAATCGAGTTGAAATTTGAGCTTCTGGGGATTAGCCCTGCTTATGGTTTGAAACTAATTTGTGGCATAGTTTTTCTTTCAAAAAAATCACGTATGCCTTGGAAGTTTTGAAAAAAGTAATTTTCCACATCAGTAAAGTGCCCTTTTTGTATGATTTACGACAAAATTTTATTAAGGAAACTTGTTTAGAATGACAAGCTGAGTAGGTTTTCGAAATTTCGACATATTAACGTAAAATGCACCTCAAGTAATTAAGAGGGGGTTGCCGACAGCGAAAGTGACGCTAGATTTCGTATTTTTTTTAAGTTGTATAGCATAAAATCTAATAACATTTTACCTGGCAAAAATTTAGTACAAACATCTCTGTCTTCATTTTAATCATATATAAGATCTTACAAGAAGTGTTTTGTTTTATAGGTTATGAAAATCTTGGGAAAAATAATAATTCCAGTGAATATGATTAAAATGACGACAGAGATGTTTGTACTAAATTTGTCGGCAACCCCCTCTGAACTTAATTGTATGGAATTTAAGGTAGGTAATACCTAAATTTAAATTAAAAAAAAACTAGATAAATAAAGAAAAAACAGAAGTGGCTGGATAATCAATAAAGATATAAGAAAAAAATCGATAAAGGGATGAAGTTGAAAAAGGTACGTATATACTGCTATTAAACTATTACACTTTAATTATTAATGATTTATACAACAGCTATTATATTGTTGCATAACCTTTATTAAAGTGCCACACAACAGTAATGAAAGCCTATGGCTATTAGTATTTCCCTATTGTCTAACATTATTAATTTTATTTTAGTAACTATTCAACAGAATAACTGCTACAAGAAATAAAATTAATAACGGCTACTAAGGAACTATAATCTGTAAACAAAAAAATATAATTACCACTACTCACCTGTTTAATAACAACTATTAATTTTATTTTAGTAACTATTCAACAGAATAACTGCTACAAGAAATATAATTAATAACTGCTACTAAGAAACTATGCGGTTACTAACTATGCAGTTGAAGTTCAAGAAAACGTTTTTGCCTACGGCAATTAAACTGTTTACCTGTCCCATATGGTACACAACTTTTTAATAGAGACTATTAAAGTTTTAATAGTAACAATTAAAGTTTTCTGTCGGTGTAGCATTAATATATTTTTTTTGCTGTTTCGTACGTATTGTACTAAGTTTGAAATAAATAAGTATATAACTTGTAATTGATGTTTTTTTAAATAATTTTTCATACATGGCCATATTACCAACACCGAGTTGGCAATATGCCCATTTACACATTTTTTTAAAAATTCTGTAAAAATTATTTCAAACCAATTTTCCGTGACAACTATTTTTTTTTAGGTTCTGAACATATCGAACTTTATCATGGAATAGTTGCCGTTTCTTATTGTTTAAAATTAACTTCGTCAAAAAAAAATCGCTTAGAGTGGGCATATTGTATGCACTTACCTTAAATATAATAATTTCCGCTTTCTTTCTCGTAAATACTTCATACATGTTTGTATACTACTATAGCCCCCGTGAGGCGTGTTAGTCGGCAGGTAGTCGGCAGATGTCATTATGTTCCCTTGGAGCACAGCTTGTATTGACGTGGGGACGAATGGCACAGCCTAAATGTATATATCCCCCCCGAAAATCCAAGCTATATACAGGGTGTTTCATTAAGGGTGAGGAGGTACCATATCTCAGGAATTAATAGTCCTGGAGCTTTGGGGAACAATCTTCTTAAGTAATATGGTCACGAAAAATCGCTGGAAATTATATTTAAGTTTGTAGGTCGGCCGCTAGGGGGCGTATTCGCAACAGTAAATTTGAAAAATGAGTTTTCTCAAAAAAATATCTAATAAATATCAAAAATAATTTTATTGCACTCTTCAGCAAATACTGAACAATTTTCGTTAAGAATTTTTTGCTCTTGCTCTTCAAATAGAGGTGAGACGGGCGGATAAACCTTGACTTGAAAAAATGATGCTAACTCCGGTTTGGCTTAACCGAATTGGTTGAATTTGGGCTTGTTGAAGAGAGATTTTCTTCTTCTATCAAATGATTGTCCAGTAAGATCATTTCGAATTTCGTGGTCACCGCTAGAGGGCGCAATTCGAAAAATTTCCCTTTTATTACAATTTTCTCCGAAATTTTAAATTCAATGATATTTATTCTGTTATAATCGAAAAGTAGATTATATTTACAACAAAAAATACTTTGGTATTTTGATATCTCATTAGTTTCGGAGTTATCGCCAAAAGAATAATTATTAAAATGTTATTTGAATGAAGAAGGTAGGTATTTGTTTTCAAAGATTTTCGTGGTCAAGCATGCCATGAAGTAAATAAAAATCTGCTTGAGCTTTTCGTAAATAGCTAGATTTTCACTTTTTATTCCCTTAAACGTATTTCTAATTTACTTACCTTACCTGTCGTATTGATATGAGATTATCTCGGAAAAAAAAATTAAAAATTTAAAATTCGATTATTCTTGCATTCAGCTTCATTTTTACTAGGCGTCATTTTATTTTTCATTTTTTTTTACTTCATATTCATAATCAGCATCTCAAAAAACATGAAAATATACATTTTCATTCATAATTGTAGACGATTTTTGAGAAATTTCGGTGAAAGATCGATTTTTTGATTTTTTTTATTTTTAAAATAAAAAGCGCACTTTTTCAACCTGCGGACTTTTAAATAAAAGTATGTTTGAAGGTGTTTCAAAAGGTTTTATTCAAATCCATGATTTCCCTAATTAATTTCTAATTAACACCATTTTTCGTCTACGATGACTCCACTACTAACGCAGAATTTAACGAGCGAGTTTAGAGGTTTTCCAAAAAGCACCGAGAACCGAGTGCGATACCGGCGTATATCCGTTGCGGCGTCTTCCCTGGCACTCCTATAAAAGGAGCATGAAACCTATACCTAAGTACTTAATTTAATTTTAAGTGGACGAAACACTTGGTCTTGTTTTCCTTGGTCCCTAATTCATTTAGGCAAAATGATTTCCAACTTCAATTCATGGCTTACTACTACAACAAACTGATAGTTTGTTGCATTTTGCCAACGGTTTATAAAATACTTTGGTCCCATACTAATTAATTCCAAATGAACTATAAGAATTAAAACATAATAAAAAAAAGTATAAAAACGAAATTAACCCATACCTACCTTAAAAAAAATCCTACAAACACTAGTTTTCTTTTATCTCTCCCCTCGCCATTTCGCATTGCCTCTCTCTGCCTAACATGGTTGGTCTAAACTGCGACTTTAATCCTTTCATATATTTAATAATACGTATCCACGTTTTAGTTGTTTACTCCCGTAGTTCTGAGAAGGGCAAACAAGGAGTAAATTCATATAAGAACTACTATATTTATATTTAACACATACTATATAATGTCATTTTTGAATAATTAATTTTCATAAATTATATTGTAAACATTAAACTATTGAATAAATTATGTTTATGTTTACTTGTTTTGTCAGACTTATTATGGCCTACTTAGTATGAGGTAAAAAAAAAACTTGACACACAGCATATAGGGCGGTAACCCTTACTGGAATAAAACAAGGAAAAAAGAATAGGAATTCTCTCAAAGAATGTCCCGATAGGCCGATTTTTATTTTCATTCTGACACATTTTAAACCGTTTTTGAAATTTTACTGTTTTTGAGGATTAAGGGTATTTTATTGAAAAACACATAGAAAGACTCTAGTTTAGTGTACTCTCTACTTTTGTAATTATTATTCAGCTGGATAAATAAGTTTACTTGTGGCTTTTTAAATGTAGAATATTATGTGTGCAACTTATAATGTATCTTTTACTTTATTCTAAATTTTAAGAATGGTCCTTTGTAATATGTTGAAATTTTGTCATCATCTCGCTATTTCCGTTAATTATAAATTTTATAGGATTATACGATTATAGTTTCTGAAACTGGATGTTATTTTCTTGGTGACAAACCAATTCGCACTAATCAATCCATAACCCGTCGAAAACTATGAAATTCACTTCACTAATGAAGCGTGAGTACTGCATATGCTGGTCAGAAATGTTCAAGCTCCACCAGCAGAAGATGGAGGTTGAAATGAAGATGTTGAAGTTGTAGAAATGCAAGCTCGAAGCCAGGATGGAAAACATGTATTATCAACACTAGAATGACGTGCTTTGCGAGCAGCTGAACGCCAAGAAAATAATGGAGACATCAGTGGAAGATAATGTTAAGGCAGGTAAAGGTTGAACCGTAAAATGTCTACAAGAAGAAAATTGAGGGGGCATAACCTAGTCAGAAATGTTTAACCTCCACCAGCAGTAGATGGGGGTTAAATGAATATGTCGACTTTGGAGAAATGCATGCTCGAGGCTATGATTATCAGCAAGAAACTGACCTTCTCTGCGAAAAGCTACACGCCAGTAAAAAAAATGGAGACGGTTGACCGCTAAAATCTCCATAAGAAAAACATGGAGTGTGAGTACGCCATACGTTGGTTAGGAATGTTGAAGCCCCACCAGCAGAACACTGTTAATAATATACTTAAATTTACAGTCGTTATCGTGTAAGTTTAAACAAACTTTACTCGATTTATTGTGTACTCTTTAAAATGTCTGCAACATTTAAGAATATTTACATGATTTCAGTAAATATTCGAATATTTTAGTAATTTGTAAACTTTAAAATAAATATTACAGACCAGTAACGTAATATTGCTCCTCGATATCGAATTTTATAATTTTTAGTTTGAAATTTACACATTCTTTGAAATTTACACGATAGTTTGTGTATTAATCAACAAAGAACGCCGGAATCGGCAACCGCCACCGCCGACCTTGCTCTGCGGTCACGTCCCACCTCCAGTTTAGTTCAGTCAGTACCGATATTTGTATGGGAGAGGGTGTTTGTTTTCGAGGCAATCATCACTTGCGTTAGGTAAGAAGTGAAGTGAGTGAAGCGCAGTGGAAATTTATATAAATAAAAATTACAAAATAAATTAAAAGTAAAAAAATATTTTTAAAAAAAGCTTTTATTTAAATGCGCTAAAAAGAATAAAATAATCTTTTCTTTTAAAACTTTTACTATCAACTTATAACGTCATTCCACAATTTATATGATATAAAAGCTTGTCGCGAGATTTAAGTAGTGGTATTTACTTAGTTTGAAAACTTAAATCTCGCGACAAGCTTTTATATCATATAAATTGTGGAATGACGTTATAAGTTGATAGTAAAAGTTTTAAAAGAAAAGATTATTTTATTCTTTTTAGCGCATTTAAATAAAAGCTTTTTTAAAAATATTTTTTTACTTTTAATTTATTTTGTAATTTTTAGTTTGGCCAGGTGTCTGAGTCTATTCATCTCAGTTAACGCATCATTGTTGCAAGGTCGTTTGCCGGTTAGTTTAGAACAGTCTAGCTCTTCAATGAGGAGACCTTCTAATGACCATCTTGGGTGTTCCGCCATGTTGGATTTAGAATGACGTCACACATATAATCATGCATTGTCATCCAAATTAAACGTGTGTACAAAATTTCAGCTCGATCGGTTGAAATTTAACTAGTCCGCCATCTTGAGTGTTCCGCCATGTTGGATTTAAAATGACGTCACACATATAATCATGCATTGTCATCCAAATTAAACGTGTGTACAAAATTTCAGCTCGATCGGTTGAAATTTAACTAGTCCGCCATCTTGAGTGTTCCGCCATGTTGGATTTAGAATGACGTCACACATATAATCATGCATTGTCATCCAAATTAAACGTTTGTACAAAATTTCAGCTCGATCGGTTGAAATTTAACTAGTCCGCCATCTTGGGTGATCCGCCATGTTGGATTTAGAATGACGTCACACATATAATCATGCATTGTCATCCAAATTAAACGTGTGTACAAAATTTCAGCTCGATCGGTTGAAGACATCTGCTTCAAAATTGAGTTGCAAGATTCCACCCGAACAAATTACATACATACATACATACATACATACATTGCAAGTTAAATAAAAGCTTTTAAAAATAATAATATACCTACCCATCAAAATGCGTTGCGCTCATTGTGGGGTACAAAAAAATATGATTTATTTTTAAAATATTTAAAATATATTTTTAGTTTTTATATTTAGTGTGCTTCATTAATAATGAATTATTTTAGTTTCATTAGGATAATTTATAAAAATAAAAATTTTGCACTTTAAATGAGACTTTAAAT
Organism: Pseudeuparius sepicola; assembly: GCA_963920635.1. Taxonomy (NCBI): domain Eukaryota; kingdom Metazoa; phylum Arthropoda; class Insecta; order Coleoptera; family Anthribidae; genus Pseudeuparius; species Pseudeuparius sepicola. The sequence goes on from OY987299.1 coordinate 92,074,109, forward strand.
GTATATTATCATTACCAATGTTTTAGCTAAAAAAATTTTTTTGTAAAATTTTAAAGTGGTGTTTAATATTGTTGCAACTTGCAACAAACATAAAAAATATTATTTTTTATAATATTAGTAATTTCCAAAAAAATATTTTTTTCTAGGAGGCCATGTTTTGGTATTTAGCCATAACTTTTAATTCTAAACAGATTTTCATAATAACATTTTGCTGAATTTTCTGAAATAAGGATAGGTACTTTACTTTTGAACAAATTTTATATTTGATGAAGATGGAGGTAAAATGTCCACAAAAGCAGAGAAGCGCATAATATTTGGGCGTAAGTGGCTTGCTATTAGGACATATGCACAACTTCCTTAAGAAGAAAATGGTTTGCATGCACGCTTGCAGTTCTTTAGATACGGCAAACTCTGCCTTCTAGTTTTAATGATAGAATTTCATCCTGAATGTATGTGATGTTCGGTTAAGCGAATAGAAGTTGTGCTTTTATCATTAGATTAACAAAGTTTAAAATGTACCTAAATAATTTATTGACTTACGGAGGGCATCCAACTAACTTGTGTTGACCCAAATCAAACAAGGCTATCCACATTACCCAAACATTCTCTTCCAACATCGCCTCATTATCATTCACAACGTTTCGACGGGCAACGCGGCACTCCTCATCAGGACCATATTTATTCTCGTCTAAACCTCGCCCTATTGGTTGATGATAAGGGCCCTCAAATACCTATGCGGGACCCGCCGACTGTAATCGACGATGTAGTTTCGGATTGGTTAAATAATCAGCCCCTGCAAATAGATACAAATCAGTCGAATCACGACTCATTTGCAGCGCGTCACGTACCGCAGAGTCGGGTCCCGGCCCCGTGGGGGCCTGATTGACCCCGCGCGATCTGCTGCAGGGGCGTACTCAGCATTTTGTTTTATGAATAAAAATTTGCTCTTATTTCAGAAATATATACAATAAGTCCAGCACGTATTATACATATAATCCAACAATTGATACCTTACTTCCAATATGTAATAACCCACAAAACCAAAATTTTACAGGAGACACAAAACCCGATTATTGCTGAGAAATAACAAAGTAATATTTTTTCCTTAGGTTTGGTAAATTTCAAGTATGATCAGTGGTTTTGTGATCATATTTCTAGAAATCATAGGTAACACGTGGGTCAGGTTTTCTTTTTTATTATAATAGAGCGTATCTGACTCCAATCAATAATAAAAGCGGACTAAATTTGACTCCTTGAGGCATAATCCTAGTAATATTTTGTTCAGGTACTGTCTAATAATGTTACTTTTAATAGATTTTAAGTTGTTCGCACATTGGACCTTCTTCAGTGGCCTCGGCTTCTGCATCGCAGAAAAACAGAAAAGCTATTGGCCTGACAAAATAGTCCAAGCCACTCCAGCAAGTTCGAAATCATCTGCTGACCACTTAGAACAACAAAAATAACAGGCTCCACCACCACGATGGTTTCCAGAGCAATCGACGATCTTGGAAACAAAACAAAGGGCATTTTACAACGATATTATATCTTATGATTGGGGCGATACGTCCATAGATTCTGACATCATTGGGGACAACCCATTTTGGGACAATCAAGTGAAGTTGGATATTTGTGTACACTTATCCAAAAATTGGTAAAAAGTGAAAATCGCAAGTGTAATAATGTCTCTGGTCTAGTGGACACCCAAGTGCAGATAAGCGTACCTACTGTAAGTATTTTCACTCAATTTTTGGGAACTGAAATATTTATACCACTATGTTTGATATTAACTTTAATTTTGTTGTGACACACTTTATAAAATATAATAGACAAGCAGGCAAAGAAAATAATAATAAATAAATAATAATGGACACAGTTTCTACAAAATGGTCTTATTGAAACTAATACGGTAAAAGCTGTACAAACCAAATTTGTTTTTTTAATCGAACATCCTATATAGATAGTAGTTTATTTAACAAGAATATACAGTGTATTTATGCAATAGTACAAAAAAAAGTACATGTTAAAAAAAAGTTAGTGAGTATAAAACTACAAGAACAATGGAAGGCTGAAACATTTAGTTTTCCGTCACAATGCAGGCACTAACACGTTAAAATTTGTTGTTGAAGAACGCATTTACATCGTAAAAACTGCGGGAGGTGATTATTCTGATTATACAATATACACTTGAAGGTTTAAAGAGTTTTTCGCAGATTTAGTTAGTCTGTATTTATGAGTTTGTAATATACTTACCTATATTTCTTTGCAAACCATATTATTCATGTGCGATGAATAATTATTTCTAAAAGGGTGCAGTATATATAAAGAGCCGGTAAGGTCATAATATTTAAGCTTATAAAATTATGTTGACATGACTCTCTAACATCGAGACGACACAACATTACTCTTATTACTTGTTTTGCAAACAAAAAGCCCTGATTGCAACTGGGTAGTTGCCCCATAAAGATATTCCATACTGTAATTTGGACTCAAAAAAGAGCAAAATATATGTATCGACAAATGGACGGAGTTTTTTCATTAGATGAAACCCAAGGCACTGTACTTATTAATGAGTCTTTCGGCAGGTAAAAAAGGATCTGCAATTTAGCTGCCTAAAAGATTCCGTGAATGTTATAATATTAATGTGGACCATCGACTCCGATATACGGAGTCACGAGGCCTTACGTCCACATCTTTGTATTTTATGATTTGAGCTTTCTGTGTATCTTCAAGCCATTACTCGAACAAATATATACAGTCAAACTTTGATTTGTCCAAGGATATGGTAGTAGAAGTCTCTATTAGTCTATTCTCCCTTCACCGTTGGTAGATGCACGTATCTGTTGACACAGCATCCGGCGTTGTTGTTTCCATCATTGAGGGCAACTTTAATCGATGCATAATACTTTGGAAAGCGGACACTTAATTGTTTTAATTTCAATAATATAAAGGATGTTCGATTTAAAAAACACAGGTAAGTTTAGTTTGTATAGCTTGTACAGAACACCGTGTATCAAGTCCAACAAGACCGTGGAAAAGCCCACCAAAAACATAAAAACTTTTGTCTCAACATTGCTTTCTTTAACTCTAAAAATAAAGACGTCATGATGGAGGTAAAATATTATGTGGATGACACTGTACAAGCACAAACTGCTGACAAAGTCAAATTTTAAGTAATACCTATTGCAAACAAAAAAAATCAATTATGATGAAGGCTTTATTTGTAGTTGTGGTTGTGGGTGTTTTGGGGTCGGTTTGAATTAAAAACTACAGTTTTAAATTGACGACGTTTCGCCAACTTATATTGGCATCATCAGGGCGCTACAAAGGTACAAAATACAGTTCGCGACATCAATCAAAAAATTAATAAATGAGAGGATAACAATTGATTGGGGTACTTACATTAAAAAGTAATTTTATTGTTCAATTTTAACACTAATAAAACTAGGCATTTTCAATCAGGCTTTATTCTTTCGCACTGTATTTTATCAATAGGAGAAAAATGATAATAATAATTGTCACCCTCACAATACTATAAACTAGGAGTACCCCAGAAGCAACTGGATGCTTACGGAGGTAATAATTTAATATAACTTATATTATAATTTAATTTTAACTCATTAAATCATTTTCATTTTTTAAATTTACCCCAATTTTTTTATTTAAATGTATTTGAATGTAGAAAAAATTTTTCCCTAACGCGCTCGTAAACAGTAAAACACAAAACTGACAAAACGACACCCGCCTACTATGTTTTTGCGCAACCGTGAATATCAATCATTCTATTTAAATAGGGATCAAAAAGTATTTTTTTAAATTGTTAAGTTAATTAAGAGGAAGAACAAGCGAAAAAAAAATTAACTGGTCTATAGAATATGTATTATATTTGTTTTTACTTTTAGATCAACTAAGATAAAAAAAAAGTTCTGTATATAGAAAAGACGAATAGGTGTTTAAGATGTCAACCCCTAATATGAATAGGGTGCAAAATAATTAATACTACCGTAAACTTTCTTCCAACTGGCTGGTGACCTATCCCAAAATTCAAGTTCCTAGATTAAACCGATTTAGAGAAAAAAATCAAATGTTTGCCCCTCTTAAAGCTGGAAAAACGTTGCAGGGGAGCCTTAAATCTATAATTTTTACACGAAATACCCCCCTTTAAAACCACTTGTGTAGAACACTTCCTCCAAACATTTGCACATAATTACGGATCACCCTGTATAATCCTACATTGGCCTTCCCTCGCATCCTACCACATGTAAGTATAACCTGCAATTTCCTAGCTATGATAATTTGTGTGGTTGTTATAGAACTGCAACACTGTCACACATTTTATTGTTATTTTCTCTACCTAGGTACCTCTACGTATTCGTAAATACAAAATCGCCTGGGCCCGTTCGCTGATATTTTCATCTAATACTATAATGAGCGCCCCTGGTATAAACGGGGTTGTTATTCTAAGATGGCGTATGATACTTCCATTTTGAGAGAGGAATCCCCACTGGCAGAGAAAAGGGATTAATTGCACTTCCCTACAGCCAGCGACAGCTTTTGAAGAAGTAGGGTTTTGGAATGTTTAGTAACAAAGAATCTGCTAACCTAGGTTCAGTCATCTGTGATCAAACAGATACCCACTATTTACCTATCTGTTTTATTATTAAGAAAGCAGTTTGTTGTAAGATTTTACAATGACTTTGCAGGGAAATTGTTTATATGCATTAAAATGCAATGTAATTTCTAATATTTAACATTATTACGTGAAAGCAAATTGCAATATACAGGGTGTTTCTTTGATTAGCACAGAAATTTTAACTGACGGTATAGCTTTCAACTGCAGAACCACGCTTATGTGAGGGTTGTCGCCTTTTTTTTAATTATTCTTACACTTAGAAACTTTTCTAGTACTAGGTACAGCTTCATGTCTTATGCGGCCACATCTGTTTACGCTCTACAAGATGGCGGTTACAGACTTTAAATCCGACGTTTCGTCCCTTGTTACCCATCATCAACTTTGTTTTAAGTCCGCGATAAGAAAAACCAACTTGATGATGGTTAACAAGAGACGAAACGTCGGATTTAAATCCGTAACCACCATCTTGTAGAGCAGTTGTTGCCTTAAGAAGGTGCTTTCAGATTTTTAATATCTGGTTAAATCAATCAATCACATAACTCTTTAATAAAATTCCCCTCAGCATCTTTCTCGTCAATACCTAATATTGTTATTAACTAAAAAAATATACAAAAAATTTAAACTGCGCGCCTTCATTTGGAGTAATGAAATTGCGTTTGCCACGTTGCTGGTTATACTAGTAATCGAAGCCCTAAAAATTCGATTTCCGTTCTAATCTCAGACGTGCACATTGAATGGAAATCGATTCTCTAGAGAGACACAGTTGTATAAACGGTTGTCCGAACTCGACCGTACAGACGCAGGTAGTTGTTTTCTTGGTTTTGTGGATCGTGTGTCGTGTCTATATCAATCTGTCATGTCATTTTGTCATTCTTTAATGTAAACCGAGCTAATAAAACTAAATGTTTGTCTGAAAACCTGCAAAAGGTTAAAGTGTATACCGTATGCCGATTTGAAATCAAATTGAATTGGTCTTGTAATAAGGATGGTGATGGTGCTAGGCACTTATTTAGCATTATCAGTATTGTTACCTCCCTGAAGAACTGAAAAAGTTATGAGAGAAAGGAGAAAGGAATATTTTGGTCATTCGGAAAACCTTTTGATAGCCATTTTAGGGGATGATAGGAAACACATTAGAGAGTTAGCTTTAAGAATAATTGCAAAATGAAGAAGATCAATGGCAAAAACCAACGATGTCAGAATATTTCCAGTTAATAAATTAAATTTTGATTGTCAAGATTATGTCTCGTTGTTATAAACCAGATTTATTTAGGTTTGGACAACTTACTAGTTGGAGATCATTCTGCAAGTAACTTTTAACTCAAAAAAGGAAAAAACATTGCGATGTGGTATATAGGTAAATTAATTGATATTGAGGTTATTTTTTTATTCCTTTTTATATGGCTTCTGCTCTTTTCGAGCAATCTAGCCACTATGGGGCGACGTACGGTGCCAAAGCGTGGGAAACCATGAAATACCCACCCACTCGAGCACCCACGCCGCCCCCTGATATTGAGGTCATGTGTTACGTCTATTTGGCTTTTGCCACAAAATATAAGTTAGGTAAATTCTCTTCTTCTTCTTCAGTGTTCACAAATCTCAAATAGAAACATATCGATATTGCCGTAAATCGTGTCAACGTCGCAAAACAGTAGGTAGTCAATCAGCTTTTTGGGCCCGTGACGTCACGGGCCCAAGAAATTTGAATTTCAAAAACGTTTTTAGGGCATTTGCCGGTCGAAAAAATCGGAAAAAAATATTTTCGTGTTTTATTTACTATTAAGATTCATAATCAAAAATAAAAAAAAAAGTGTGAAACAGGCCCATTGGCCACCAAGATCGTGCGATTTGACCCCGCTAGACTTTTTCTTGTAGGGTACCTGAAGTCGTAGGTCTATGCCAATAAGCCGCAATCGACATATGCCCTTAAAGCCAACATAACCAATGCCATCGCTCAAATTCAGCCGTATCTATGCGGCAGAGTCATTAAAAATTGTACCACTCGGATGCGTGCCACCATGAGAAGCCGCGGCGGACATTTGAACAATGTTATATTCCAGACATAATGGGCCTTTCAAATAAAAAAGAATACCGTTAATACTTCACCCACAGCTTGTTTTATTCCATTTCAACATCGACCTGTCCTTATTGAAAAACCCTTTATTAACAACTGTAAAGATAAAAAAGTTAAAGGTAGGCATTTTAAGAATGATAATATTTTTAATAGTTAACTACCTATAATTACTCGTATAAAAAAACGCAAAACAAACACTTATTTTAATCCGAAAGAGAAAAAGTCGATTTTTTGGCATTCACTTACTGTCACTTGTTTCCACGTCAGATATCATGCTTAAAATTTTCCTTGCTCTAGAATTACACGCCATATGTTTGCAAATGTTGGGTCAGAACTAACCTATGTGTAAATTTATTTAGGACATAGGATGTATTGGGGACTTGGGATAGTTCTGCACGAAACGAAAAATACCTAGTTGTATGTACATAGGCTACATTGATTTTTGGCCATAGAATTTCAATCGTTGGACTTAAGCTACTTCTGCATCAAATTCGTGGTCTCTTGTAACTATCCCAAACTCCCAAAAACCTAAAATGGCTTAAAATGGACATAGGCTAGTTCTGCATTCAAGCGACGGGACAAAACTGACAAACTCTTTGATCTTTAGCGACATTCGCTTTGCCGGGCCACAGAAAAGTGTGCAGCAATGTAGCCAGTTTGTCTTGAAAACCCCGTGTCTTGGTTTTGTTTCAGGTTTGTCGGGCTTGGGCATAACGAAGCAAAGACGTGGACGAGCGGGCGCCGCCGCCGCCGCCTCCGCGGGCCGCAATTAGGGGGTGCGCCTTGCCGGGGGCGGCGGCCGCCAGGAACAAGACGCCGCCATTAGGGATGAAACGCGCCGCTGATGAGCGCTGAATCGCGCGCGAAATTGCGGCACCACGGACGCGCGCCTCACCATCAAGGCGGCGCCCATCGGCGGGGAATGGAGGAGGCTTCAAGGTATGGTGGAGAACTATCGAGAGTCCGTCCGCACTATAGTCCCTGTATGACTAGAAGAAAGAGTCGACCCAAGAAAAGTGTTTAGTGTCCTTATTCTCCGGGCAGTTACGAATAAGGTATACAGTGCTTCCCTGCAAAGGCAAAAGAGTCTAATCGCAAAATTGGCGATTTTTAGATTTTAACATTAGCGGTATAAGAAAAAAAAATCTCTTTCTTGTGGTCTATTATCGGTTTCTATAGGGTAAATAGTTTTAAAAATAAATGTTACAAAAAAACAGTCTAATGTTAATTTTACTTGGTAATGCAAAGGCAAAATAATCTAACCGACATATTTTTGGAATAAATACAAAGGCAAAAAAGTCTTAAGTACATTAGACTACTTTAAAATACTATGTATACTAAGACAAAATAGTTTATTGGATATTAGACTCTTTTTGCCATTGCATGAGTAACTCCACGCATGGTGATCTAATGTCTATTATACTACTTTGCCTTGGCACAGACACAAAAATGATGCATTAGACTTTTTTGCCATTAGATAGTCAACAAATATTCTTTGTCTCTTCTATATTCTAATAAATATTAGACTGTTTTTGCGTAATTTAATGAGGCATTATGTAATTTAATTCTGCCTATAGAAGCGTTATAAAGGTGAAGGTAAATTTATTATATTTTAGTTGTTTTTTTTTTTTTGTAAATGCTACCAACTTTTATAATGGCACTGAGAATAACACGAATTAGACAGCAATTTACTAATCTATCATCTTAAATACGCGCTCTTTCTTTAGTTCCAAAATTGACCGCATATCTTCAAAAATTGACAGAATATCTTCAAAAATTGACCGCATATATTGTAAGCAAGAGGCAGAGCAAGAAAAATTGCGGAATTAGGTAGAATTGTGTCAAAGAATAATACTGTGGTAAGCCGACAAATAAATAATATATTTTTTATTATTTCACGCTATATACCTATTAGGAAACAGAGCTACGATTAGGTATTCTTTAAAATGTGTATTAACTGTGTTTTATTTACTACTAATGTATAATATAAATTAAACTACGAAATATAATATAAATATAATATATATATTATACTTGTATAATATAAATATTATACTTTTTTGCATTATAATGCCATATATATGGGGAATAATGATGGGGGTTTAATAGTCCCCATGGAAGCAATATAATAATTACTTAAAAGTGTCAAGTGCTTGTTTATTGACAGCAAAACATAACCTTAAATAATTCGTTTGTAAACGTTGTGAGTTGCTTACGCAATAATAACGCGTTTATTATTAATTATTAATACTGTGTGTGGGTAGTTTCGTTACTAAGGTAGGTATGTTATTATTGTTACTGGGTTACATTATTATTACTAATTAGTTTTGTATTACAGATTAATCATCAAAACAGCATGGATGTTCTCGTCAAATGGAATGATGGTACTGAAAATATTGTTTTGTCAAGTCAGATTCAGTTGGTGTAAAAAAAAATTTGATTCGTTAAAAAAAGGAGCAAAAATAAAAATGTATTGGTGTGATTGAAACCGAAAATGTTTGAATTAAATACTATCCCCTTGAAAAAAATTCTACGTAAGGACTCAGAATGTATCAGTGATAACGACATCCCTCTTCAGCTTCTAAAGCAAAAGCTTGCCACAACAGCATCTTGTTCAATAAATGCTCCCGTAGTGATCGACAAAATAGTTATAAATAATGTACCCAATATTATTCAGGTAGATCAAATAAATGTGCCACGTTTTGAAACTACTCGAATAAATCAATTTGAAGCAAGTACCAGTGCCAACCTTGAGGTAAATGATGACGAAACATTATTGTCTTCTCTATTTTTCAAGATAATTCGGATGAAGATCCAACATATATTCAAACGTGTGAACTAGAGTTTTGTATGGAAGAAGTTTTTAGTGCATATCCAAATTGTTTAAAGTTATTGTGCTGGAATCATTTTTCTAACGATAACTCTTGCGACTGTGGCGGCGTTGTACCGAAAACAAGCGCACCAGAAAAAGTCGTCGATGCTCCGGGAAACTACTCTGTTGAAGGAAATCCTAGTGAAAAAGAAACAGACTTGGTTTTGAAGAAAAAGGAAAACACAAAAAAAATTGCTACGAAGATGCGAAGTTTAGGTGAAAGTTACGTTAGTTACAAAAGTAAAAAAGTAATGCCGGCAAGAAAAGTTTTGGGAGCTAGATGTAACGGTACTACTTGCTCAAAACTATCGAAAAAATGTGTGCTTTCTACCGAAGAAGAACGAACAAACATATTAAATGACTTTTACGCTACTGCTTCTACACAGTTGCAAAGAGAATATATTGCTCGTTTCGTAAAATGTATAAATACCACACAAAAAACAAAAAGTGGCCAAGATTCAAGACGCCATAAAAGTAACTATTATTTTCTGCCGAAAGATGATTCCCAGATTGCTGTATGCAAGAAATTTTTTTTAAATACTTTGGGCATTTCAGAATAGGCAATGCGCACATCTTTAGCTAAGGTTAGGCAAACAGGGGTTGTTGGAAAAGATAAAAGGGGAGGCAGACCAGTAAACTTAAAAAACAAGGACGAAGAAATTAAAAATTTAATACTGGAACACATAAATAAATTTCCGAGAATGGAGTCGCACTATTGCAGACAGAGTTCTAGTCATGAATACTTAAATCCAGACCTTGCAATCAAGAAAATGTATGAGATGTTTAACAACGAACAAGGAGGTGAAAAAAATAATCAAATTAGCTACTCCCTTTATCTAAATGTGTTTAAAAGTTTAAGATTAAGTTTTCACCATCCTAAGGAGGACCAGTGTGGCCTATGTTTTACATATAGACAGGGCACCATTGAAAAGAAAGCAGAACTAGAAGAAAGTTACCTACAACACATAGCAGAAAAAGAATGGGTTCGTGAAATAAAAAAGGAAAAGAAAACCGATCCTGATGTCTCAAAGATATGTGCTGTTTTCGATTTACAACAGGTAATTTTTTTACCTATTACTAATGAAAGCAAACTCTTCTATCGGCGAAGACTGGCAAACTATAACTTCACTATATATGAAGTTAAATCAAAAGAATGTCACTGTTTTTTATGGCATGAAGGCCTGAGTAAACGTGGTTCGAGCGAAATTTCTACATGCTTATATTAATACCTAAAACAACTTGACATGAAAGGTATAGCTACTGTTTCTCTATTTTCCGATGGATGTAGTGGACAAAATAAAAACTCCATTGTAGCTGCGATGCTGTTACATGCGGTTATCACTTTAAAAAATATACAGTCGATCTCCTTAAGATTTTTTGAACCGTACCACGGCCAAAGTGAGGGAGATTCGGCACACAGTTGTAAGGTACTTTGGGCTTTAGAGTTGTTGCCTCTTTTGGCGTTTTGCCCGGGCGCCAGGAGTGGTTTTTCTTTTAGGTCCAGAGATGGTTGAGCCAGGGAGGTGTGCAGGGGATGAAATTAAGCACCGAATAACAATTAACCAAGTATATTGAATTTCCCTATTAACAATAAAACTGAAAATTAATTATTTACAAAAATAACTCTGACTTCTTCCTCGGCTCCTGTTCCGTCGTTTCTGAAAGAGTACAGACGATATTAGTATTTAGAAACCCTAGGTACACTTAGGAGCTATAAATGTAGCAAACAGGCAGGGCAAGCGGTAGAGAATGAGCGTGGCACGTAAGCGAAACGGCACCGGTGGCAGCTACAGAATTTTCTAAATGGCCTAGACGGTCAGTCGCCCCGGGATATAATAGATCCGGCATCAACTCCCGGCACTATTCTCTTCCACGGTGCTGTCTTTCCGGTCTTAGGATAATTTCCAGCATTATCTCCTGGCAATATCCCACGGTTGTATCAGCGAATGTTATTGCTCGGTTCTACGGTTCGGTTTTCGGTCTTTGAATGGCCCCAGCAGACGCTCCTGGCATCATTCAATCAACAGAGAACAGAATCGGCAGTTTTAAGCACAGCGATATATATATATATATATATATATATATATATATATATATATATATATATATATATATATATATATTTATATATATAATAAGGATGTAAGATTAGCGAGTGTAAATGTAACAATTACAAGAAAAGGTGATAATGGGCAAACAGCAGCCTCCGTGGCGATGTTAGTACAAGCCCCAAAATAGGGGATGTGCTGACTGAAGCTGCAAATGTGCTGTTGGCTCCTGCCTGGACTTCATTTGTTGCTTCCCAAATCATGCCTATCTTTTGATTTGGTTAATGTTACACCGTACTGATGATTGCCAAATAGCATGAAACACGTGTATGCGGTTACTAGTTTTTTCTTTTTGTTAACTTTGAGTGTTTGCCCATTATCACCTTTTCTTATATATATATATATATATATATATATATATATATATATATATATATATATATATATATATTATATATTATATATTTATTATTATTATTATTACATCCTTATTGTTATATATATATATATATATATATATATATATATATATATATATATATATATATATAATATATAGTAGTGGGAAATAAGCCATTTTTTGTTTAACTAGTCAAGCCACGACTACCCCTCCTCTTATATATATATATATATAGTCTGCTTACTCGGTTGGTATAGCCAGACTAAGACACCTGATGGAATAAACGGCCACAGTTTTATCAGCCGAGGACTGGGACCCGGCGGTGAAATACCGGCTCCCAGTGCCATCTATCGGCGGCCCGGGCGGACGCATCTGAACTAGCGGCCGCCGATTAGATGCGTGCGTGGTGCCCTCGGTCGGCGGCTCGGGCGGACGTAGCGATGACGCGATGCGACGATAGAGGAGTAGGACTTCGCGGTGAGATGTAGGCGGAAAATCAGGGAGAAAAGCGAGCCAACTTTGTTAGAGACTGTGATTGATGAAGAAAGAAGAACAGCGTGGTAACCTCGTTACACAGTACAATAGATTATGCTATTAAAAAATCTGGTGACTTGTTTGTTCCGTCTCAGTTAGCACCAGTCTTAAAACTCGCAAGAAGAAAAAATTCATACGGTGTACATTCTTTAACTTCGACAAACTTTTTAAATTTTAAGAAACTCTCCAATGATATAAAAATACTGGCGGTTAGAAAGGATGATGAGGGAGGCATCATTGATTGGAAAAAAATGCGTGAAGTCATGGTACAGAAAGGTAGCAACGATAAAATTTATTTTAAAAATAGTCACCTACAGAATAATTAACGATGTTTCACTTTGAAACGAACTGCAGTAAACAATATCAGATCTGAGCCACCTAACCTCAATCCAGAATTGCCCAAAATATCAGTTGAGAAATACAATGATCTTATGGCACCGTGTAGTGGAACAACTCCTATTATTAAACTACCTGAAAATGTATCTTTTTACCAGCAGTTGCCACACTAAAGCTTTTATATAGAAATTTGTTCTAATTCTCCTAGAAATGTAGGTTTGACTTATTTTTGTACAAGTTTAGTAAAATTATTTGCCTATTTGCTTTCATGTTTCATACATTACTCACCATTGGCTTTAGTTTTTAGTTTTTGTTTACTTTCACCTGTTTGAGTTTATTTTTTCTGCAATATACGTTAATTTTATTAATTACGTTGTATAATTATTATAAATTTAACCTAAGGTAACTTTAAAAATTTGAATGGTGCTGGTGGTACAGTATTTTCTTCCTGATAATAAATTTTAATAAAAGGCGTAACCAGTTTTTATCCCTTGTGAGATTATTTCAAAATATGACGAAAGGGCGTATCTCTTTTAAGGGCAGTTTTAACCCCGTTGGTAAAACCATAAATAACAAGGCTTTACTCTACGTCATATACTGGCATTTGCCCAATATTTTATGTTAATAGCATTTTCAAAGCAGTTTTCAAAGACAAAACAAAACACAGATTGAATTAAATAAAAATCTTTAAGCTGCAATTACTCAAAACTTGTAATTTTGAGATACGCCTTTTCGTCTTGTTAACGACGAATTGTATTGAGATGGATGGAGTCTTTTACTTGTACACCACCAGAAATTGTACAACTAGCTGGAGCAGCAACATCTCCCTAATTTACAGTAACTGTAGTTTTAGTATCCTAATTATCCTTATTGTATTTTTCCTAACATTAAAAAGTAGATTTTTTCTTCTATAAAATACTATAATAAATAGTATAATGTACATTAGACCCTAGAACTATTTGAACCATTTTACAAATAACTTCAAGTTATACACAGGCAGAATAGTCTAACATACATTAGAATATTCTTCCATTTTCGTTTGTTGTTTTTCTTTTCTAAAATACTTTGGCAGAGGAGTTTAACAGCTATTTTTTCTTAAATATTCAAAATATAGACCTATAGTATGACCAAGTGATATTAGTCATGTTAACCATTATAAAGTCATTTTATTAAAAACGTCCATATCATAACAAAAATGTATATGCAGCTAAAAATGTTTAATGTCAAATTACTCAAAACTATCTTTTTGCAATTAGACTCTTTTGCCTTTGCAGGGAAGCGTGTGACACACATTATATACGTATCTATAGTCGACATCATAAGAGAAATTATTTGTTTGTTTGCAGAACTTGTTAAAATTTGACTTTGCCGGCAGTTTGTGCTTGTACAAGGATAAAAAATGTCTTATGCAAAAGCGGTCACGTGATTTTCGGTAACTGTAAAATTTGAAATTAACAAAAAAAAATCAAAAACGCCACTTATTTGTACAAATGTCGATAAAACTGACTAGAAAATTTTTTTGACATGCTTGATGCAATTTTTATTTAATTTCTGGAATGTAATAAAATAATCTGATTTATCCATGGAGAACAATAGTAGATATATGTTCAAAGAGAAAAACATCAGAATATTTGTAAAGCAATAACAACACTTACACGAATTGGATGTTCCAACAAATAGTCAAGTCAAATCTGAAACTTCTTATGAAATACTGAAGTAGGTACCTATCAAAAAAATTATCGGTAGTGCAGACTAGAGTTCCTGTATAACTAGAAGAGCCGACCCGAGTAACTTCAAAATTCCATTTAACATAGTTTGAAGTAAAAGCAATCCTTGATGATTTGACGAAAATTTAAAATACAGTACAGATTCATAAGATTCCAACCCAAAATTATTTAAAAAATATATGTTTATTATTAATAAGCAATCAGCATTACCTTTAGGTTGAAAATATTGAAAATATTTAGGAGGTATAGCAAACAGCGGATAAACTATAGAAAAGTAGAACTACTTAGCTACGTAATAGTAGCTATACACACAGGGCTATTCATAAAGTTTGCACCAAATGGCAAATAATTTTGTTATTATTAGTTTTTTTGAAAATCTCATTTAAGGCTATGTTGCTGCATGTTTTGGGTACACTTCTTGCACCTAAGGATGGACGTGATGTCATGGCCCATGCAAGTCAAATTTAAAATTTAAAATTAATATGGGAAAAATCGGGGTTTTATTTTATTAAATTACAGAAATTAAATAAACTATGCACCACAATATTTTTTAGCTTCACAAATTTCTTTGCTTTAAAATATATATCAGAAACGATAAATCCCTAAGAAAATTTATTGAAACTATGAGTTTCTTTACAATAAATAATTTTAAAATAACCATTCATGATTGTTGGTTATGTGAACTTCCTATTTGTTCATCAACCCACAAAATTCGACATTTAGTGACATAAAGTCAAGCCAAGAATATTCTTGACTTGACATTGTAGGTTATAATTTCTATTAATTTGTCCCTTATACCATCGTGTGTCTATTTTAGTCACGCTTTGTACAATAGTTAATACAATGACAGAAGATCCAAAATACATAATAGTTTTAGTGATTTTTAATGATATTATTTGCAAATAATTTGTTGTTAATAATTATTTAATTCTAATCTATAGCTAATAACACCTAGTAACTTCTTTAGTTATATTATTTTATTACAGAGATTGTTTTGATGTAGCTATAAAAATAGAAACTGTGAGATACAGGTATATATGGTTTCATTCCTTCACCCCTTTCTGATATGGATAACCCAACAGGGTCTTTAATTAAATTCTCAGTTTTTAATTTCTTTCCATACTCTCAAACTGGAAACAATTCTACTGATTATCTGCTACATCAAGGACAGAGTTACAAACGTATGATCATATTTAGCGCCATCCCGGTACCTGCCATCTTAATGCTATTTAGCCTGCTCCGGGCTGCCACAGGCTCCATATTTTCTATACTATTTATTTTGTAAACTACTGACGTCTAGGGCAAAACTTTTCATAGATTTGATCTACAGTTACAGTTATTGATGAACTAAATTTAAACATTCAAACCGATTTATTAGACCGTCTATATAGTTTGATATCCCCATTTACATATAGAACCCCTGGCGCTTACTCGATATATGAGTACCACAGCGAGCTTTCGGGCTATGTTCCTTACCCGCCGTTCTCTGTCTATCAGAGGGCGCTCAAAAACATCTTTAAACCCCTTAAGCGTCCCCTAATTCGCTTCTTGTCTCTTAAATAACTGGATTACGGCGAAAGCCGCACGACGTGGGCGACACGTAAATGCGCCAAATTCGCGGGAAATCTAATTTTGATCGTTCCGCTCGAATACTTTAACCAGACGATCGCGCCGCGCAGTGACGCCGCCGTCAACACCACCAGAGCGTTTTTTGGAGGAAATTTCAGATGTTGAGACTGATTTGAAACTATGGGTAAGTAGACAGGTACCTTTAGGGATTGCGGTGCTCATCTGGTGTTTGTTGTATTCACAAGGCCCATAGAATAGGTATTAAATTCCCCTCCTTTATCGTTCCCTTAAAATTATTACTTTCCTTATCCAGCATAGCTGTTTCCTATAAGCAATTAGAAGCCCTAGGCACATCGTTTGACTTATTATATTTTTCCAGTTTCCCTATTTCCTAAAAAATAGTATGTAGATTGAGCATCAAAAACATGATACAATTTAATTTTTAAATTAAATGGATTCCACAAAGAAATTTCCGACAATATATAATACCATTGTTGGCATAATATCTAAATCATGAGATTTCATGATAAATGATAAAGCGATATTTGGCAACGCTCGCAATCGGTATGTCAAGCTACGTCCCCCCCCTCACCGGTCGCGGGTACCTTTGTAGTTTTTTATTTTTTTGTTATCGCTATATTTTATAATTTTTTAGTTCTCGAACAATGATTACTAGGAAGATTATTATTTACAATCTAGTCAAGCTCTTTTTTGGCCACAGAGGTACTTTTAAGTGACCGAACCAATGCTACCTGATATTTGCAGAAGTTATTTTTTTTGGTCAATCAGAATGAATGGAACAGTCGTCAGAAACAACATTTTTCTGAAAATAAATACTACCAAATAGAAAAAACAAAATAGGTGCCTACCTATGCTGCAGATATTCCACGCAATCAACAGGTCACCTCGATTCTCCGTCCATGTCCAGCCTCCACTCACCAAGCGTATCGACTCGTATAATTGCCAATAAGGGAGACCATTAGATGGGGCAAACAGACTAAACCTGAAGGAGCCATATATCTGGCTGAAATAACGATGTTTACGTTGAGCCCTCTCTATTGGTCCATATTCATCGCATATGTATAACGAGCTGGACCCTGCCGACGGTCGAGCGGTGGCCGGTCATGCACGAGAAAGCGCTACCCGCGTCCAAGGAAAACAGAAGGCCGCCCCTGGGAACGGAATGCGCCGAGCAGGTGCCCTGGGCAGTTTGTTAATGTTAATGGGAGACTTTTACATTGCAGTTGGGCATGTGATTTTTGATGAAAGAATAACATATAACAGCAAAAGTTATTGAAAACTAAACTCAATTTCATTACATAGACGCAAGTAGAATGTTCAAACGTGACATAACATTTTAAATAGATGCGAAAACTGTTGCAACCATTTCTGCCATGTGTCTATAAAATTACTAGATACTAATTTTTTGTATAACCCTATAATTTCTGTTTAAATGCCACAATAGGCCTTAAATATCCACCAAATCAAATCTGTGAAATGCAACAAAAATCAAACAATATTTTCTGCAGAAAGAAATTATTTCTGAGAAGTAGATATCTGTATTCTTTGAATAGGCGGAATGCTGCCTTTTATCTTGACAGAAAGCGCGCGTGTCCCTCGAGCTATTATATTAGTACAAGAGCCGGCCGCATGATTTCAACTCTAGTTACATGAACACATATGCCATGTTTCTGGAAAGAAGACGCTACATGCTGAGAAGACACTTTTAATATTATATATACTAAAACATGTTCTATTACGACAGTCTCTCTTGTAACTTTTGCCAATAAACATCTTTTTAAAAACAAATTTGTTACGCTCGCCCACGCAACTGGCGCAGTCGTGCGGATCACTGTTGCCTTTTTCGACCTATCGATAGATATCGACTCGCGATCGGTTCCGAATCTTCGGTTAAAAACAGTGTGAAACCGAAAGGTGTGGACTTGGCTCTTACAAGATGGCTCAACAGACCAGGGGACCTCAGGAACAGCATCGTCCTACAACCCTTTGGTCACCGCAGGGAGAAGACAGCATCGTTTTTCCTATTGCACCCGTAGGTTAAGAAGAAAAAGAAGATTTCCATGAAGAAAAACATCTTCATCTTAGCATTGCAAGTGAATCCTTAAACAAAATTCATATTAACCCCTTTTTGTATATATTGTTTATATTTCTGTTTCGCCAATCTGGACGAACTTTTAGATTTAGCAAATTTGTTTAACACTCTCCAACTTTCGGAAATTCAAAATATTCCTACTTCTAACCCAGTAAATTCAACAATTTCAAGTACTATGGCAAACCCAGACTATCAAATGATAAAGTACCAAGCCGACAACATTCCTCGATTCGACGGAAACCCTAAACAAATTAACAGATTTATTCGTTACGTTGAAAACTTTCTCACCAGCCATTAAAATGCTACAACCCCTCTCGCACCGATAAATGTTTGTCTGTTTGATACTGTCATAAGTAAGCTAGTTGGAAGAGCAGCTGACTAAATAGCTTCTCGAGTAGAACTTAATTCTTGGGAACTTATTAAAAATGCCCTAATTGTCACTTTTTCTGATCAAAGAACAGAAGACTGTATTATACAAGATATTATATCTTTAAAACCCGATAAAAATGAAAACAATCATAATTTTGGCTTAAAATTACAAGACGCTAGAAGTCTACTGGTCTCTAAAATTAATGCTTCTAACGATACAGCAGACGTAAAACTTTTGAAAATAACTCTGTATGAAGCTCTTATTCTCAAAACTTTTATCAATGGACTCAATTATCATTTACAGCTTATAGTAAGATTAAAAAATCCCGATTCCTTGGAGCAAGCTATGGCTTTCGTCCGAGAAGAGAAAAACTTTTTATATTACAAAAATCGTTCACAAATTCCACAAACTAAAATAGTTCCTAATTTTCAAACTTCACGACCTAACATGAGATTACAACCTTCTACAAGTACCCAATCTTATCCAAGACCACCAACGTACCAACCAACGACTTTTTCTAATTATCCCCGACCTAACGTACAACCTCAATTTCCACCAAAAAATATCCCTTCACCATCTTATAATAACCAATATAGAAATTTTAATTCACCATCCACCATGCAAAGATTTCAAAATCCCAATTTTAGACCTCAGTATCAACCAAATCAATACCAATCAAATCAGTATCAACCGAATCAATTTCAAAGATCCCCTCAAAATTTTCCAAAACCTTTCTCTAAAATTACTCGAATAACTAAAAACGAACCAATGGACACTACAACAGGAAATACAGTTTTACATCAAAATTTTATTTCTGAAGAATGCTATAACCAGGTTATTGACCCCGTAGAGAGTACCGAAACAACCCTATAAATTGAACCTCAAATTCCTGACGGAAACTACTACGAAAATAACGAATTATTCCAATTTCTATATTACCCAGAACACCCGAATTTTGACGAATATACCGACTTTTCCCAACCCTCAGACAAAACAACTGAAAACGAAAATTTTCAGATAACTCCGAACCAAAACCCTACAACGTAATTTATCTAAATAATACCGACGAAACCACCTTACCTTACGTTTATCTCCCCGAACTAAACGCAAATTTTTTAATAGACACAGGTAGTTCAAGAAGTTTTATTAATCCCGAATTAGCTCATCAATACTTTACAGATTTTATTTTCGAAGAACCTTTTTGTGTAAAAACAGCCCACGCTAGATCCATACATAACGAAGCGATGGAAATTCCAGTTTTTCCCTCATTTCAAATGAATGGAAACCATAAATTTTATTCATTTGATTTTTCAAAAAATTATGCAGGATTATTTGGCACCGATTTCTTAAAACATAAAATTATGTCAAATATCGATTTACGTTGTGACTATCTAGTTACGCCTTATGTAGCTATTCCCTTAAATAACACTGAATATATCGTTTCAAATTTCATAAATGCAAATTTCACGACATTAGAAATAATTATACAGCCTCGAAGCGTACAAAAAATAAAAGTACCCGTAAATAAAATTTCTGGCACTTGTATCTTACCTTACACAAATTTTGGAAAAGCAGAAATGCCTGAAGCAGTTTGCAATATTGTAGATTCATTCGCTACTACCTTTGTTACTAATATTTCGGAAAATCCAATCAACATTAAATTTCTTAAGCCCTTTGATATTGTACTAATCAATGAAGCTGAAATAAATTTTTTCGAAAAAATGGAAACTGACCAAGATCTAGACGACCATATTGACCAACTACAAAAACAGAATTTAAAAAATTTACGCTTAAGTCACTGTAATCAAGAAGGATATGACGCAATTCGAAAATTATTTTTCGAATACCGAGATATTTTTTATGTAGAAAATACTCCTTTGACATTCACGAGCCAAATAAAACACAAAATTAAATTGACTGACGAATCTCCCATTTTCACAAAAACATATCGATACCCCGAAATTCACAGACAAGAAGTCAAAACGCAAATTAGCAAAATGTTATCTAACGGCATAATCCAACATTCAAATTCCCCGTGGAGTGGCCCCATTTGGGTAGTACCAAAAAAATGGACGCATCAAGAAAACGAAAATGGAGGATTGTGATTGATTATCGCAAACTTAATGACAAGACAATTGGCGACAAATTTCCATTACCAAACATTTCGGACATTCTAGACAAACTCGGAAAAGCCCAATACTTCTCGACACTCGATTTGGCGAACGGCTTTCACCAAATAGAAATGTCACCGGACGGCATCCCAAAAACAGCATTTTCTACAGACACCGGTCATTTTAAATTCAAAAGAATGCCATTTGGACTTAAAAACTCACCCTCTACGTTCGAAAGGGTTATAAATAATGTTCTGCGCGGATTACAAAACGAAACATGTTTAGTGTACCTCGACGACATTATAATTTTCTCGACATCTTTACAAGAACATATGACAGACTAAAATCAGTTTTCCAACGCCTTAGAGAATCAAACTTTAAAGTCCACTGGACAAATCGGAATTTTTACATAAAGAAGTAGCTTATTTAGGACACCAAATTACCACTGACGGAGTTAAGCCCAACCCGGATAAAATTAAAGCAGTTAAAGATTTTCCTATACCCCGTACGCAAAAAGAAATTAAGTCATTTTTAGGTTTAGCTGGTTACTACCGTAAGTTTATCAAAGATTTTTCCAAAATTAGTAAACCCTTAACTGAATGCCTCAAGAAAAACCGTAAAGTATATCACTCTCCGAAATTTATCGAAGCTTTTAATCATTTAAAAGATTTGCTGATAAATGCCCCTATTTTAAAATATCCAGAATTTGACAAACCCTTCGTTCTAACAACAGATGCCTCTAGTGTAGCATTAGGAGCAGTCCTGTCACAAGGAACCCCGCCTAATGATTCGCCAATCGCATACGCATCACGCACCCTCAACAATACGGAACAAAAATATTCGACTATTGAGCGTGAATTACTCGGAATTATATGGTCATGCAAGTATTTTAGGCCTTATCTATACGGTAGAAAATTCTTTATATACACAGATCATCGCCCTCTCGTTTAGCTCTTTAATCTGAAAGAACCTAACTCCAAATTAGTCAGATGGCGCCTCAAACTTGAAGAGTTCGATTACCAA
Organism: Pseudeuparius sepicola; assembly: GCA_963920635.1. NCBI lineage: Eukaryota > Metazoa > Arthropoda > Insecta > Coleoptera > Anthribidae > Pseudeuparius > Pseudeuparius sepicola. The sequence continues at coordinate 92,095,916 of OY987299.1, forward strand.
ATTATATATAAAAAAGGAAAACAAAATTCCAATGCAGACGCCCTTTCTAGAATTCAGTTAAATGCAATAGAAACCCAATCTACCTTTAATAATGCCGGAGACATAGTCTTTGACATAGATGAATTTTTGCGCCAAGAATCAAAATTTTTACCTAATCCTTCCTCAACTTCAGACTTAACTACTGACTTAGACGAATCTTTAAAACAGAATGATATTGACAAGCAAGAAATTAACGAAATAATGAATGATTTACAAAAATTTACCTTACCTGAAAACCCCAAACAAAAAATAAGAATTTTGCAAAATATACAAATACGACCACCGACTACTGATGCCACTGCGCATAGTATCAATGCCCCCGAAACTACGACCAATATCCCAATATTAGACGAAATTATTAACAAACCAGATGATTATCAGATGATTATCAAAAAATCACCCTACGAGTTATACTCAGAAAGAAAATTTTGACTACCACCATATCATTTATGCAATACCAATATTAATGAGATAACAAAACTTTTAAGAGAATACATAAGTAAGAAAACCATGTATATTTACTTTCATTCTAAAGAATTACGGCCTTACTTCCAAGAACCACTTAATACACATTTTCAAAATTGCAAATTTATCGAATGTACCAAACTTATTAATAATGTTAAACCGGAAGAGAGACAGATGCTTATAAAATACAAACACGAAAACAAAATTACTATTGGAAATCTCAAAAATCCGATATTTCTAAGTACATAAATCAATGCGAAATATGTCAACGGTCAAAATACAATAGAAGACCTCCTAATGAACCCCTAGTTTTGACTCAAACCCCTTCTAGGCCTTTCGAAATATTACATATTGACACATTTATTACAGGAAAATATAAATTTCTAACTTTAATAGACAAATTTTCGAAATTTGCTCAAGGTTTACCATACTTTGGAACAGCAATAGCGGCCTGCGAACAACTAGTTCATTTCTTTTCATTCCACGGAATTCCAAAGCTAATTGTTTGTGATAACGGCTCAGAATTTAAAAACGACGTTTTAGATGACTTATTGAAAACTCATAATATAAAAGTACATTTCACCACCCCCCGTCATCATGAGTCAAACTCCCCAATAGAAAGACTACATTCAACCCTAATTGAGCACCTTCGAATTCTTAGAGAAAAAGACAAAACATCTGATATACCGACCTTAATGACATACGCAATAATAGCTTACAATAGCACAATTCATTCTCATACTAATCACACGCCTTTTGAAATAATCTCAGGTCATACAGACTCTCGCGATCCGATGTCACTTATACCCGCTCAAGTTTTCACGGAATATGTTAACAATAATCAGAATAACACGAAAGAGCTTATGATAAAATTCATTCCGACTGTGTTGACAAAAAGGAAAATATAATTCACAAGCGAAACAGTAGTAAGACAGCCGCTGAAATTACAGTAGACACTCAGGTTTTTAAACAAGTGGATCCGAGGTCAGCGAAATTAAAATCCAAATTTACAGGCCCCTATTTAGTTACAAAAATTCTCGAAAACGGAAAAATTGAAATACAAAACCCAAAAACAAACAAGACAGAGATTACACACAAAAACGAGACTAAAATAAAACACGTTGTTACAGATGGACCTGGACCATCGACGCAACCGACACAAACTTCCATAACCTCAACTCCTATCCCGGACTCTTCCCATACAAGTTAGGAACGACACAAATTGTATCTAATCACTGGCCACTTGTTCAAGTATACGACTTAGCCCCAGTAGTTTCAAGATATTTAGAAATAAAAAATCAAGTGTATAAACTTAATAATGACATTAAAAGTAAAATTGGACACTATGGTGACGAATACAATAATTCATTTTCATATTTGTTTGCATTAGAAAAGCTGATCGATTTACAAATAAATCAAATAAATCCTATTCAAAATGTAACTAGACAGAAAAGAGGCTTACTTAATCCTTTGGGATCTCTCATTAAATGTATTACAGGAAATTTAGATCAAGAAGATAGCCAAAAATATGACATGCAGATAAAAAACTTACAAGAAAATCAAAACAAATTAAAGGGTGTTGCCTTCAGTCAAATTACATTATTAAAATCTACCATTAAAAAATTTGAGGAAACAGTGACAAACATAACTCACAACCAAAAACAAATAGAATTTAAAATTAATCAAATACGAGAAGCTCTCGAGAAATTCGCTCAAGCCCAACTAGATGACCTCAATTATTTTCAAATTCATATTTTTATTCATCAACTTACTAATATATACCAAAATATCTACAATATATTTGATAGAATGGAAGTAGCAGTTTCTTTTGCAAAATTGAATACTTTACATAACTCAATCATAAATCCTATAGACTTGTTATTAGAAATAAAAGAATCTGAAAAATATTTAAAGTTAGGCAAAGTACCTCTTTCACCAACTATTGATAATATTTTGAATTTCGAAAAATTTATTGAAATTAAAAGCTACTCAAAAGAGTTCAGTATCACATTTATTTTAGAAATACCCTTGGTTGAATCAGAGTTATACCAATATTACAAAATCCTACCATTACCAATCCCAAAAAATAATGAACAAGATTTTTACTTTTGCCTACCTTATAAACCATTCCTTGCACTTAACAATGAAAAGTATGTTTCCATGGACAAAATCTGCAAAAAAATTTAAGAAACCAAGTACATTTGTGAAGAAGTTAGTCCTACGCATGTTGATGATGACGCTCCTTGCGAGGTGCAATTAATATCATTCAAAAATTTAACGAACTGTTCTCCCTTCAAGACTACTATCCAAAAAGTTGAGATAGCCAAAGTTGTCAAAAATAAATGGCTAATAACTGTTCCGTCAAAGCGAATAGCTGTTAGTTCCTGTAAAAACTCAGTACCAAATAACACACCACTACAAGGAAGTTACTTAGTTGAACTGTTTTCCGATTGCACTTTAAAATTAAATTCGATAATATTACAAAGCTATAAAACTAGCAAACTACCCTTTATAAAAGTATCTTTACCCTCTATAAACTTTTCGAGTAAAAACCTTACTAGCATCCCGAAGAAGCTAGGTCTGCCAGAACTCAGCCTCAACGAAATCAACTTAGAAGAAACAAGAAGTATTCAAGACACCCTTGAAGAACAGAAGAAGATTTTAGAAGACATGTCGTCACCACTTGAAACAAAGAAAATTAACATTTTTACAATTTTTATTTTCATTTTAATATTAATTGTTTTATTACTACTCTTGCTCAAATTAATTAAAAAACATTTTCAAAAATTTTCTATTAACCCAAAACAAAAGGAAACCCGAGAAGAAATCATCATTTAATTTTTGAGAACCACATCCTAAAGAATATGCTTCCCAGTAGGGCCGGAGGAGTTACATGAACACATATGCCATGTTTCTGGAAAGAAGACGCTACATGCTGAGAAGACACTTTTAATATTATATATACTAAAACATGTTCTATTACGACAGTCTCTCTTGTAACTTTTGCCAATAAACATCTTTTTAAAAACAAATTTGTTACGCTCGCCCACGTAACTCTCTCATAAGATTATAGAATAAGATGTTATGTAAAATGTACAGGCAGTATATTTACTAGAAGCGAGTAGGTTGCCTTAGATAATATGGGCCTGATCATTGTTATTTAGAGAAGTTGTGGTTAATTTTTAATTTTTTAGTAGGTACAACCCGTCCCAGGAACATATTTACTACTTTTTCGCAAAAGTCTTTTGATAAATTCGAAAAGTGCCGTTCTAAAAATCCAAGGAGGTGATAAATTTCTTAATTGGGTCTTGTACTTTCCTCCAGTAGGTACCGAAAGAAACCTCGAAAATCCGATATTTACCCAAATTTCCCGACTCCCGATTTTCAAGGTTCGAGAAACGGGACGGCTGTAGAATTAGCGAAATTGACGGGAAATTTTGAGGAAACGCTCTTAGAAATTACGTGTTTTTCTCATTTTTTGATTTTTCGGGGGCACCGGAAGGATGTGCACCTCTCCTGAAGACTTGAGGGAAGCTTTAAAAATTCCGATCCCGCAGAGCCCCAAGCCGAAATAACTTACCTAGTATCACAGAATAGCCACCGTAACTATTCTGTGCTAGTATTATAGCTGTAGCTCAGCGAAAAGGGGCAATTTCTGCCATTTTTCGGACTTTGGCTTTTAGGTGCCGGGAAATTCAAACTAATCACGTAAGATGCGCCCCACCTGCGTCGGTCGTTTTTTTCGCCAAAAATCCTTAATAACTCGAAAACGGGAAATAATTTACCTGAAAAAGTTTCGTTAAATATGTTAACCCGTTCTCCGGCCATCTCGCCGTACCGTCAGATCTCCCGAAAACGCGTTGGAAAAAAATGTTTTCCTGGACATCACAAGGTATATGGCACTGGCTGTATAGCGGGACTTCGCACACAACTCGCGTCCCCGAGGTCCAGACTTGCCCCCGTCTTTCGCTAGGTATTTAACAGCGAATGATTTTCGGGGCCCCGAAAATACGACTACCGGATTTCTAAAGAACCATAGGACGCTTTTTTATCCATGGGCCTTCTTTCCTATTTTGTTCTATAATCATATGAGAGTAGATTTGCCTAAAAATTAACCACAACTTTCTTAAATAACAATGATCGGGCCCATATTAATTGAGGCAACCTACTCGCTTCAAGTAAAGAAATATACTGTCTACATTTTACACAACATCTTATTCTATAATCTTATGAGAGATGAAATCATGCGGCCGGCTCTCATACTATACAGGGTGTTCCAGCGGAAACGTAACAGGCTCTGTAACGGTCAGCAAATTTTTTTCTTGAAAAAACGCAAAAATAGGTCAATTTTGTTTGGCAGGGGGACATCTTTTGGCATAAAATTTATAGATCTATCTACAACCCCCTGAGCAGGGGTTGAAACCCTTCAAAAAATTTAAATGGGAAGGGGGTTCATGTCGCACAACTTTGGAAACGTATCTCAATTCTCTATACACCTGCATCAGATTTTCGAATATCGATCGACTTTTCAAAAAGATACACCGAGTAAAATGCAAAACTTTCATTTTCAATTATTGCCTGGTATTGTTAAACAATTAAGCCGAAAGTGGTGATCGAGGGCTGTAAGTTATGGAAAGCATGTTCAGCAACATTATTTTGACGAAAATTTGATAAACGGGAGGAAATTAAAACTTTATTGTAATAATGCTCAAAATGTTGCCCATTCACTTCCATGCAATAATAACGATTTTGTTCAAAACGCTACCGAACATTGTGCAACATTTCAGGGGTGAGTTGTCGACATTCGTTTATAATACGGAGACGCAGATTTTCTATTATTTAACAATACCAGGCAATAATTGAAAATGAATGTTTTGCATTTTTCATGCTGTATCTTTTTGAAAAGTCGATCGATTTTGGAACATCTGATGCAGGTGTATAGAGAATTGAGAGACGTTTCTAAAGGTGTTCGACATGAACCCCCTTTCCATTTAAATTTTTTGAAGGGGTTCAACCCCTGCTCAGGGGGTTGCAGATATATCTATGAATTTTATGCCAAAAGATGTCCCCCAGCTAAACAAAATTGACCTATTTTTGCGTTTTTCCAGGAAAAAATCTTCCCGGCCGCTAAAGAGCCTGTTACGTTTCCGCTGGAACACCCCGTATATATATTACCACAGTAGATATATCGGTGTTCCAACAATATAGGCTCCGTAAAACTGCGGATGATAGCATTTGTATGTAATGTGTCCTGTGAGGAAATAATTGCGTCACTAGCCCTAACCTTTTTATCGCCGCGCCAGATTCGCTGTTCCTATTTTGCATTTATTTTGACAAGAATTTTATTTATAGTGAACATTATTAAGAGAAATTTCAGTCGTACAAGAGAAACGCTTGACGCCCAGAACTAATCACAGTCTAAGCGCTCCATTAAATTATTCCAAAAATGTCGCGAGATTGTCAGAAATTGCCCCTTTTTGTTGAGCCGTAGCGAACTTATTTCGACTCTGGGCTCGGAGGCTGGCATCGTTAGACCATCCCCCGAGTCTTCAGGTGAGGTTCCGATGCTTCCGGCGCCCCCAAACAAGAAAAAACATGCGATATCTAAGAAGTGTACTTCTGGAGGAACTATAACCGGGAATCACCGGGTGTATAGTTGGTTGATGGTTGACTTTCTGTCTTTGTTTGTAGCATGTTTTTAGGGTAGTATGGATATATTTAATCTTGGAGTCAAAATAAAGGGCATTTTAACAATGGGGCACCACGTCTATAGGTTTTGACGTCATTCGCCTTCACAAATAATAATATTAATAATAAGAATATTCTCTCAGCTTCAAAAATCGCACTAAAATCGCGTTATAACCTTCAACCTCTCGCAGGCCAAATTCCCAGGGCTTAGGTATATATTCAAATGGAAGCCTGGAGACTACTACTCTAGCCAATGACAGATGCACAAATCTTAAATTTCTAGCAAATTTCTAGAAACTGATGGAAGCTCTACAGAGAAAACAATGAAAACTAAAAGAAAATGGGGCCCTGGAGGCCCCAGGCCAACAAATATGCGACGGATAATGCCTCTAAATTAATCATAAAAATCATAAATCTGCGTTAGTAGAATACCCAAACTTAAAATGTATCTGCTAAATCTTTGAGTAGGTTAGAAAACAGTTCAGACATGTCCACTGAAAGCTGATATAACAACTTTAGAGGCATTTTTAGTTACAATATTCAGACTATTTGTCCTGTTGATGAAACTTCCTTGCCGAAATATAGTAGTACTCATGGTTTATTCGAAACATATGGGCGAATTAATAATTTTTTTGCAGAATTATACTAATATCTAAAGTAAGTTAGAGCAGAATTATTGATAGATTGTCGAAAGGAGTTAGACACGTGGCAAGAAATTAGAGATGTCCTTATTGAATGCTTTGGTGATGGTAGGTGTGTAAAGTGTTTAGAACAAGACTTTTTTGTTGCTAGACCTTTTAAAAATTAGCAAAACCTTGAATTTGCTAAAAGATTACAAGTAATGCGCAACAATTTAATACAGAAAATCAATTCAGATTTCTATATTATAACGAAAAATGTCTCTAAAGTTGTTATCAGCTTTTAATGATCTCGTTTGCACTGTTTTATAACGTACTCAAAGATTTCGCAGATACATTTTAGGCATCGGTATTCTACTTAAGTTTTATATATTAGTTGTCTCGTATAGTATATCTGGATGATCTTGGGAAGAACATTTGACATCACTTAAACAACGTCCGAGAACTAGTACAGAAGTTAAGACAAGCTAACCTAAAACTAAGCTCGAATAAATGCTGTTTCTTCAAGAAGGAAGTTAGATATTTGGGGTATGTAATTTCAGAGCAAGGACAGGGTCAGAAAAGATAGAGTTGATTGGAAAATGTCCACGTTCAAAAGATAACATGAACTAAGGAGCTTCCTAGCCCTGTACACGTATTATAGAAGATTGGTTCTTAACTTGTTTAATCAGTTTGGTTCAGGTTTTGTGGCGAAAAACCCAATTAAATGAATCAATTTAATCTAGGTTAATGAAAATTCCGAAATAAACTATGATACTTTGAAATTTATTAACAAAGAAGAGGACATTCATGGAAAACCATTCACCTTACCAGAAATACAACCTCTACAACTTCAAAATATTTACATAAAAGATATACATAATCTTAAAGAAAAATCAAAGCAATTGAAAATCCCCGAAATTCAAGAAATTCGTTCCTTAAATAATTATAGTTTAGGAACAACTACGGTCAAATTTGTCCTGTTAGCAGTCGCATATGGTACATGGAAACTTTACAAAATTTCGAAGAAGAAAACGAAGAAAATAGGTATTTAAATGGAAACAGAGTGGGATACTGAAAACAAATTCGTGTTTTCAACTTAATGAAGGAAGAGTTATATGCCTCGAAGAGATGAGTAGGTACAAGAAAACATATGAGTTGCAACCTCGGAAAACTGCTGACCTTTTTTTGTACAATGTTATAAAATATAACCTCTCCATAATTGTATTTAGTTCTAACTAATAGTCAGTATGTAAGCGTGAGCCAGTCACTCAAAATAAAAAAAATAAAAATCGTTTTTGAGATTTCGTTCTCGTAACAGTATTTTCAAAAAATGCCAGCGGGGATAATGATTCTTCTGAATTGTGAAATGTGAAATAGAAGCACCATGATTTATTCACAATAATAGATAATAAAACAATTGCCATGTTACATATATTTTGGCTTGTAACTTGACAAGCCAAACTCAGTGTAGACGTAGCAAGCGCCCAAGTATGGTTCGTCAAAGTCGAACGGCATACCGTTCCGAAGATGAATGCTGAAATCGGAGGGACCATGAAGAAAACTACTCAATCTTACCCTTAGAACTTCTATTAATCCTTTAATATTTTTCTTAATTCACATATGATTCACTTAATTTTCACATATTTCGACTTTGACAATCAATGATCTGACAAAATCCTGATATATATAACCAGTTGGTCGCAACCGGACGCAACGCAAAAGCTGTCCCGTTGGTAGGGATATGTTAGCGTAGAGTGTAGCGGTTCCAATCAAGTGTGACTATGCTAAATTGCTCGTGGTAACTTATCTGATCCCGCTGATCGATTCTATGCTAATCAAATAGACTGGTGAGGTTGATAAAACACACCAGGGGCGGAGTCGCTACCAGTTTCCCCACGCCGAACGTCGCAGTATGCTAATACCGAAAATAGTGCAGAATAAGAGAATAATAACGAACCTTCTCTCTATATACACCGATTTGGGATAGAAGCTGTTTTCTTTTCGAGGACAAGAAGTACAATCTGCGAAGAGGATATGGCATCTATAAACTCTATACCGGTCCATATGTTATGCGTTTCGACAAAATGAAATTCCTGTGTTGAACAAGGTGGTAGAAATCTTATACAGGCTGTCCCAAAAGTCAACGCTCTCCCTTGTGGGCTGATAGATCAGCTTATGGCTGACGCGCCAAATATCAAAATATTATGACTTTATACTAAAAAAATCGTTATATTTCAAGGTAGTGGCATTTTTATGAATTTCATGAAAATCAAAAATTTACATCGCTTTGCGAGTGCCACTGCTACAAAGTTCCATATTTTAAGATTACAATATTTATTGCGCAACCTTGAATAGCCATGTCATTGATCAGACTTCAAAATAAAACTAAAAAACATGTTTTCCCGATTCGGGAGTTAATTTTTTTATTAGCTAAATTTGACTCTTCGTACTGTAAATAATATGTACCAAACTATTTTTGTTATGTTTTACCTTAGAAAACAATATACTCATATTTTACTGCAAAACGAGGTCATTGTGAAATTATTTAAATTATTAATAAGTCCAGTAAAAACAATTGTTAAACTAAGGTCATAAGTACTGATTTAATACTAAACAAATCATAAATAGAAATCAAATAATGTGTTTAAATTGCCTACCACCGAGTTGAATGCAACAGCTTTGAAAATATATTTGTTATGTCGCGGACCTACAATAATCGTTTTAAAATGAAGTTCGTTAAAAATAGGTTTATTTACTTAAAGCCGTTGATTACAGTTTTACTTATAAATACGATTAAAATAACTTGTAACTAATGTGTGTCTGATTCTTATTGAACGAGAGTAATGAGATAATGCTAATAATATAATGAGAGTGAGCGAGTCGAAGTCTATACTAAATCGAGCAACTCTTACGCCTGGCGTAAACAAGAGCACGTGCGTTGAAATATCCGCCATAGCCGCACGGAGGTACGACCTTTATTTAATTTTAGTCTTACAATTGTGTACATCAAAATATTTCAGAAAATAATTATTGGCTTAATTAAAATGGTTCAAAACATCGATAAAATTATTTGTGGCAGAGTCTAAATAGCTGAAAACAACAAGATAAAACCGAATATCTACACTTTTGCGATCGAGCACCTCCCTGTTGCCGAGTCGGGTGAAATTTTATAGCCTACCGACCAATCGCGGATCGTCATTGAACACGTGGTTTTATTTACGCCAGGCGTACGGATTGCTCGATTTTAGTATAGGTTATATAGGGAAGCTAGGAGCTGATCTTATCGAAAGGAACAAAGGAGTCTTATAGGATTCTGTCGGAAAACATTAATAGGAAAATAAAATGTAGTCGTATGACTTAGTTGCAATTTAGACAAAGGAGGTATCAAATTACTAGTAAATAAGGTTAAATGGAGGGAGAGAAAGGTCATTTAGGTGATATATATAAAAAAGATAATGCTGTGCATTAACTTTTACAAAATGAAATAAAATAATAACATTAATTATTAACATATATAAAGTTATGATTATAAAATAATATTAATATAGTATAATATTAAATATAAGGTTAAAAATAGGTATTTTAAGTATAAGTATAAATACTATATTCTTATGCTAATGATTTGTTTTCATTTAAGACTCAATCTACACCACGTGCGTTTGACCCATAAAATGCCTTTTTTCGATCTGTAGCGAGCAACACGCATAATTTTATACAAATACAATACAAATTTTAATCTAAGTAATTACTCACATTTTGAGACAAAAATTATTTATCACAATGGCAGTTATTAGCATTTGCGCAAAAAGCCTAATAACGGCCATTGTGATAAATATTTTTAAATAATTTTTATCTCAAAATGTGAGTAATTACTTAGATTAAAATTCGGAATTTTGACGTTTGGCGGTATATTCTCAGAACAGTTAAATGGTATTTGAATTGGGTGATACTGAACGGTAACATTACTTGTTTGTAAATTCTTTGCTTTTATAAAAATATCTCCAATATAGGCAATACAGCCATTTTGTAATTTTAAATTCGAGTTTTCTTCAATAATAATAATATAAGAGGTCGTAATTTCTAGACATTTAATCGTAACTGGTGTGGGAGTAAGCGTAATTATTAACCAAATATTTATATTTAACTCTTGGACGTTATATTTTTAATTCGAGCAAAACTAATAGCATTTAAAATATTATCTAGAGAACTTTATGTAGAGAACTTTGGATAAATAAAAAAGAAGCCATTAGTTGTTCTGCAATTTCTAAAGCAGTAATTTTTGCTTCAACAAATCTAACTTGATCTGAGAGGTCATAAATCGCATTTCCGATTTCCACTACATCTTTTAATTAAAGGTTTCTTCGTCTATTTGTAATTTTACTGAGCTTGTAACTGAATTTTTTTCATTAGGTTTTCTAAAGCATATTCATCTTGAGAAACTTTATTAATACAATTTTCAAAATATTCACCATCAGAGGGGTCTAAATTTCCAGAAATAAATTTGAAAACACTTCCTAATCCATTTATTAAACCTCTTTTGTATCTTTTACTTACTTCAAATTTCAATTCAATTTCAAGTTCGCTAAATTTTTCTGATATTGTCACGACCTGGATAGCCGTGACTGGGAGCGTAGCAAATAATAACAATTGGCCTTAATTTCACATAGGTTAATTTATTATTTAGGGTTAAGAAAGCTTGACACAATTGACAATTGACACAATGAGAGAAAGACACTTACTTTTGTGAAGAGACAGCAGGGGCAGGCGTCATCGCAGCTGGAATACCTGGTTGCTGGTTGGCCCCGCCGGTTGGTCGATCTTTTCTATAGCACTCGTACGGACTAACTGCCGCCTTGAACCGATCGATGGTTTTAGGTAAACTTTGATTTTGTCGCGGAATCAGCAGTCAGCGACTTTTATGTTAAGTTTCGATAATACCGGCCTGAACTCAACCGAGTTCATTGAATTATTTCGTTATAATTTAATTGCTTACTTTTCATTCGTGACAATATATCGGTTGAAGTCTGTAAGAGCAAGCTATAATTATACAATCAAACGAACTTACTTGTGACGTTCAATTGTGATATGGAGCGTCTAGTCCGAAGATATCACTTGAGTAACTAGGTAGTAGGTATGTCTCAAGATACTCTGCCTGCACCGATTTCAAGGTGGAAAAACCTCCTCTCCTCCCGCTCTCCACTATATATCCGTGCGGTCCGCGTCCGCCGGCGTTCCCCTCAATATTTTGAGAATACAACCGCTGAACATGCCGATGTGGACTGTAATACCATAAGGCTAGGCTGGTGAGGTGAAATAAACTGCAGGCAACTCGAAATAAATAATCTATTTCGCGTTAAAATATAAAGGTGACGGAAGCGACATATTCTTCCTTCATCATGATAGATCATTCGTTCTCTTGTTTTTCTCAACGGAACAGGTGCTACATGTGGCTGGTACGCCAATATGATTCATTATCAATTATTTAAAAATAATACGCCGTAACATACCGCCGGTCTTGAAATTTACAAAATTTCAACAACTAAACCAAAGGGTAAAATATAACAATGCTTAAAATTGTCATTTTGACAAAATAAACTATTACAACTAACACCAGTTATTCTTGGCAAAAGTCATATCCTGGAATTCAATGTCTCACAGAGGTAACGCGCACACCTTGTTAACGGAGCGTCTTGCTACACTTTTGTCACTATATTCGATAGTCACCACTCTTGTGACTTTGTCCTGGCCGGGATGAAGAGCGATCACCCGAGCTGTCTTCCAAAGTAAAGGAGGAAGGTTGTCCTCTTTTACCAAGACCAAACTACCGATGCTTAGCAGCTGATCGGCATTCTCCTTCCACTTGAGACGTGTCTGAAGTTCTGATAAATACTCGTGACTCCATCTCTGCCAAAATCCTTGGACCATTTGTTGCAGTCTTCTATACTGCGTAAGACGATTTTCGGGAATAGGAAGTAAATTTGGTTCGGGAAGGGATGTTATGGGACGGCCAATTAGGAAGTGACCGGGGGTAAGTGGAATGTAGTCATCGGGATTCGAGGAGAGGGGACTCAGTGGTCTTGAATTGAGTATAGCTTCGATTTGTGTAAGTATGGTCGAAAAATCTTCGTAATGTAAATGAACATTACCAACAACTCGCTTTAAATGATATTTTAAGCTTTTAACCCCTGCTTCCCATAAACCGCCAAATGTGGGAGATCTTGGAGGAATAAACCGCCACTCCACTGATTCGCTAGACAATGCCGTAGCAATTGTGTTTTTATTGGTTTTCAAAAACTTGACTATCTCGGAATTCGCGCCAACAAAGGTAGTACCGTTGTCTGAAAACATTTTTTTTGGTTTTCCTCGTCTCGCGATAAATCTTTTAAAACAAGCTAAAAATGCTTGACTGGTCAAATCGGTTACCAGTTCTAGGTGGATGGCTTTAACAGATAAGCAAACGAAAATGCATACCCAACATTTTGACAGTAAAGGTTTTCTTGTTTTTCTATCCTTCAATAAGAAGGGACCTGCATAATCGCAACCCACGTTCTCGAATGGAGTATACTGACTAACTCTTTCTATAGGCAAGTCGCCCATTAGGTACTTACAAACCTTAGGTCTAGCCTTGTAACAAATTACACATTTATGTACTACATTTCTTGCTATATTACGACCTGATATAGGCCAATATGATTCTCTAATCGAATATAGGAGTTGCTGCGGACCGCAGTGAAGCAACCTCCAGTGTTCATCAAGAAACAATAAATCAGTAAAAAGATGTTTATTCGGTAAAATTATTGGGTGTTTTTTATTATAACCTACACTCGCGTTGGTTAATCTTCCCCCTACTCGGATGATTCCAAAAGAATCAATAAACGGATGCAAAGATAAAATGTTACTTGATTTATGAACAGTCCCTGTATTCCTTAAATCGATAAGTTCCTTTTTAAACACTTGCCCTTGTGTCAGTTTTATCAAATTTCTAGTCGCATCATTTAATTCAGTCGTGCTCAAAGGACCCGTAATTTTATTATTACTATTCTTAGTGTTATAGAAAAAACGCTTACAATAAGCAACTACTCCTTTTAGCTTATTGAGACTCGAAAATCTGGTAAAAATATTAAATTCGTTCAACATTTCAGTGTTGCTAATCATAGCTGTGTTGTTAATCGCGGTATTTGTTCGTTGTTCGGGGATTTGGACTGCGCCTGTAGGTGTAGTAGATAGATCCCATTGATCCTCTGGTAAGGATAACCAAGTGGGTCCATTCCACCAAAGGTTATTTAGCAGAAGTTCGGCTGCTGTTGTACCTCTCGATATATAGTCGGCAGGATTGTCCTGAGACTTAACATGCCGCCAATCGTGTTTACTAGTAATAGATAAAATGACGCTGACTCGATTGGACACAAAGGTTTTCCATCTGTCAGGGCTACCCTGAATCCAAAACCATGTAATTGTCGAATCAGTCCAATAATAACACTTGTCAAAAGTTAAATGTAATATTTGTCGCACTCGCCTTGCTAATTTAGCACCTAAAAACGCCGCACATAACTCTAGACGGGGTAAAGTTAATTTCTTTATAGGAGCTACTCTGCTTTTTGCGCACAGAAGTTTGGTACAATATTCGATTTCGCTAATTTTACTCCGAAGATATACGCATGCGCCATACCCTTTTTCCGAAGCGTCGGTAAAAACATGCATCTCGAAATTTGTCGCGTTTTCATTTAAAACATACCGAGGTATTTTTAGTTTATTTAATACTTTTAAATCATTGCAGAATTCAATGAATTTTATTCGAATCGCTTTGGGAACCTGTTGATCCCAACTGAGCTCTTCTTTCCATAAAGCCTGAAGCAACATTTTCGCGCGTACAACGATAGGCCCAACAAGTCCTAAAGGATCAAATATTTGGCTTACTATAGACAAAATAATTCGTTTAGTTAATACGCCACCTTGAAATGTCACGTGATCGATACTATACTCGATAGTGTCTAATTTTGCATTCCAGAATAAACCTAGGGTCTTATTCTGCTCGTTTTCGCCTATTTTTATTTTACTCGATTCTACATTATGATTAATTCGAAATTTATTCTGAAGTTCCTCGCTATTTGACAACCACTTGCGTAATTCTAACCCAGCGCTTGCTAATATCTCTGATATTTCGCCCTGTAATCTCAAAAGTTCGGATGGCGAGTCATGACCCGCTAATAAATCATCTACGTAAAAGCTATTAGCTATTATTTTACTCGCTTCGGTATATTTTGATTCATTTTCAATCGAAAGTTGCAACAAACACCGTGTTGCTAAGTATGGAGATGACGAAAGGCCATATGTTATCGTAAGAAGTTCAAAACATTTTATTTGTTGGTTGGGACTTGCTCTCCAAAATATTCTTTGGAATTTCGTTTGTTTTGGGTGTACTAATACTTGTCGATACATTTTCGTTATATCTGCATTCATAACGAACCGATATCTTCTAAAACGCAAGAGAATGTCGAACAACTCAGCTTGCACCGTAATACCTGCGTATTGAACATCATTTAATGACAGACCGTTACTTGTTTTTGCGGAGCCGTCAAAAACTACTCGACATTTTGTCGTAGTGCTACTTTCTTTTATAACCGCCCTATGTGGTAAATAGTAAGCTGAACCATCTTCAAGAGTACCTATATCGCATTGAAGTTCTCGCATGTGCCCTAATCGCTCATATTCACTAAGAAATTCGGTATACTGATTCCGCAAATCATTATCCTTCTCCAATTTTTTTTCTAACTTGCCAAATCGCTTGAGCGCCATTTCTTTCGAAAGGCCTAGCTCCTCCAGCTGATTTTTAAATGGAATGCTTACAATAAAACGCCCATCATCGTTTCGCGTAACCGTTTTCTGGAAATGCTCTTCGCAAAAATCATTATTTTTCTCGATCCTTTCGCATTCCTCAACCTGCCAAAACTTGACAATTAAGTTATCTATTTCACTAGGATTATTGTCCACACACACGTGAGCAGACACCTGTTTATACTTTGGAAAGAGAAAATAAATGTCTCCACTAAGCACCCATCCTAACTTTGTATTTTGTAGTATAAAACCATTACCTACATCAATCTGGTTCATTATCAACAAAGAATAAAAAAGAGTCGAATTTATTAGAATGTCGATAACGCCACTTTCATGCAAAGTAGGGTCGGCCATGGGTAAATCACTCGGTATAGGTATTTGAGAAGGGTCAAATGAAAATTGTGGAACTGGTTTCGATATTTTCTTTAAGATTAAACAATTAATTTCTTTTGAGTAATCGTGTATTCGAGATTTAATTGTTAAAGTCGTTTTATTTTTAGAAGGCATGGTATAATCATCACCAACTCCTGAAATCGCGTAATTGACAGGTGTTTTTGTCAATCCTAACCTTCCGCAAAAGTCTTCGCGCACAAAATTGCTTTGAGACCCTGGGTCGAGTAATACCCTTGCTGTGAATATTTTTCCTTGAACGTTTCTCACGTATACGAGTGCCGTTCCTAAAAGTGCGTAAGGATCACTTTCATTCTGTAGCCGTTTTGTCCCGCCGGCCGTGCCAACGAAAACCGCTTCGTCAAATTGGCTCATATTCGAATTATTTTCCGAGCACCGCGTTGAGTGCGTAGAAAACACTTGGATAGAGTCTTTTCTCCCCTCTGAAGCTGGTACCGGAGCCTCCGGTTGAACGTGGCCCGGAATTGCAGTCGGCCTACTATGCGCTCGCTCTGCCGCGATGTTTTGTTCGAATTTTCCGCCGTGCAGTAAAACATTATGCATACATTTGCATTTTCGACACCCTGGTCTATTACATTGTTCTATAGCATGATTCGGATTAAAGCAGTTTACACACAATTTTAAATTTCGTATTTGTCTATATCTTTCGCTTGGATTTAAATTATTAAACGCCTCACATTTAAAAATTGTGTGTCCTTGCTTGCAATAGTAACAGGACAAATTATTCGTCGTCTCTCGATTAGCTACTAAAGACTGCGATTTTTGCTCAAATTTTTGTGTTCGAAATTTGTTATCTCTTGATTGATTATCGTATTTATCGCGTGCCTGCTGTGGCTTTCTAAGTTCTAACTTTTGTAGAAGTTCGCATTTATTTTTTAAAAATTGTCGCATTTCTACCATCGTAGGTAGATCTCCCTCGATTCCAAACGCTTCCCAATCGCGTTTAGTTCGCCCGTCAAACTTTGAAACGAGTAAATGAATAATTAACACGTCCCAAGAATTTGTGTCTAACCCTAAGTTTTGCAAGCACCTAAGGTTTTTAATAAAAATCTCGTAAAGCTTCCGCAGTTCGTCATGTGACTCCCTCGACAAAGTAGGTGCGTCAAAAAGTGCCTGAATGTAATTATAAACAATTATGTGCTTGTTTTCGTACCTATCTTTTAGAGCCTCCCACGCTACTTCGTAGTTTTCGCCGGTTTTTGGCAAAGATTCAATAATTTCCGATGCCTCGCCACCTAACGAACCCCGTAGATAGTGCAGCTTTTGCACCTCGTCAAGACATTTGTTATTATGAATAATCGATATGAACAAGTCTCTAAAATCCAGCCATTTGTCCAGCGAACCGTAGAATTTTGGAATATTCATCGTTGGCAATTTCGAAGGCATAATTTGCGGCATTAGATAAGCATTACTCGCGCTCTGATTACTCACATTCTCGTGTTTTTCGGTTTCGAATTTTGAAATAATGACAGTGAACTTAGACATTAAGTCAAAATAAATCGTTTCTAAATTATCGTTTTCGGACATTTCTTTGTTTATGTCCTCCTCGCTCGCATTATTCGCTTGTAAACAATATTCGATATCGCTCTGAATTTTCGTAAATTCGCTGTAAATCGGTTCGAGTCGCGTTAATCGTAATTTTAATTGAATGATATCATTCTCGCAGGGATTCGTTGTATCAATCGCACTAAGAAACTTTTGAAATCGCGTAATACTAGCCTTAACTTGGCCTCGTTTAAATCGTAATTGGCTTAACTCAGCCATTTTCGCACGTTACTTCAATTCAAGCAACACTAATCGGGAAAGGATAATTTGGATCGGACTCACAGGAATCGTCTGTTTCTATCGTAGGTCTCCTGCTCGCTGCTCGCAACCGTAGATCACCCGGTCGCCTCGTCCCTCGCTTCGTCCTGGTTAGCACGCTAACGCCGCCGCCGCCCGGTTACCTCGAATAATGCTCGTTTCTTCAACCTCTCTTCTCGCCCAGCATCCGACTCGATGGAACATGAACATGCCGATGTGGACTGTAATACCATAAGGCTAGGCTGGTGAGGTGAAATAAACTGCAGGCAACTCGAAATAAATAATCTATTTCGCGTTAAAATATAAAGGTGACGGAAGCGACATATTCTTCCTTCATCATGATAGATCATTCGTTCTCTTGTTTTTCTCAACGGAACAGGTGCTACATGTGGCTGATACGCCAATATGATTCATTATCAATTATTTAAAAATAATACGCCGTAACAACCGCTCTACCGTAACTAGGGTGGAAAAACGGAGGGAAGTGATATCTTCCTACTGGACGCTCCATATAATCACAATCGAACGTCACAAGTAAGTTCGTTTGATTGTATAATTATATGTCGCGTCCAGTCTACGATATCACCTGAATAACTAGGTAGCTGATTAAAGATCTCCATGGGTTACGGTTGGGTGGTAAGTCCTGATGTTAATTTTATGTTAAACCTTATACTGGTATATGTTTTATTTTATGGAACGGTAATGAAAAAATAAAACTCAAAATTGTACATTCATGGTTATAATTAACTTAGTAGGAACCCTCGTATTTATGTTATGTTAAACGTAATATGGAAGTTGCGAAATCCGTTTTGTCTTTTATTGGTCGTTTATAACATCTCGCAAATGTACGGGAACGTTTTGACCACCCAGCACTTGACGAAGCGCCGCCGAAGTGGTGGCGTGTCTTGTGGAGTGTACTTTAAATGTCGATGTGTCCACTCCTGCAGCTATTAACGTTTCCTTAATCCATCTAGAGATGGTCTGCTTGTTCGCCACACCATAAGGTTGCTTTGTTGTGCGAGGAACAGAAAGTCATAGTCGGGTTTTCGGATGATTCTTGTTCGTTCTCTGTATTCTATTAGCGCAGTGGCCACGCAAAGTTGCGGCTTTTCCTAGAAAAATGGTATTTGTAAGGTAGGTTGGTTTCTGTTAACTATAGAAGTTTCTATTGGTTCTGTTATTGGAACCTGAATGCATTCCTTGCTATAAATAACGTTGGAGAGGCGAATTAGACGTATTGACTGTAGCCTAGCTTCTGTGATTAGGGCCAGTAACGTAGCTAGCTTCTTTGACAACTACTGTCGGGTTAGCAGGGCTGGTTGCGATTCTAGATAATCTAAAACAATTTTTGGTTCCCAGGTTGTCTCATACTTTGGTGTTGATTGTTTGAGCCGGGATATTCCCCGCATGAAGCGTTTTATTAAGGGATCCGTTCCCATATCGCCCTAATGTTTCGCCGTGTGAATGCCTGCCGGATAATCTGGACGACACCAGGATAAGTTGGTTGGCCAAGGGGTGAGGATCCCTAGAATGAGAGAGAAGCAAGTGAAGTCAAGGGCCCAGAAAATTTCTTTACTTATTCGCAGTTTGTTATATAGTGGAAAACACGGTTCTGCTGGCCAATAAGGCGCTAACAAGATGCAATCTGCCTTAACTCGGATTTGCCCTCCAAGGGCAAATGAGAAAACTGCAACTAATGAACAAACATTTTTAAAAAGTAAAAAGACGAGGTCATATCGCGCAATAATTAATAAACTTTTTACAAGGTGACCCCAAAACAAAATTCCCTCAAATAGCACTCTGGCAACCTTACAACTTGAGAATTTTTCTCTAGCTCTAAAAATACAAAAGTTATTCGAGGTGATCCATATAACTTGTACAATATGTAGTATATATAGGTACATTAAATCCTAAATAAAAATATATTTCTATAAGTTTTAGATACCCAGCCTCGTCCACAAGCTTATATTTCCATGATGGAGCGCTTTCAATCAAGTGTGACTGTGCTAAATTGCTCGTTGTAACTTTATCTGATGTCGCTGATCGATCCCATGCTAATCAAATAAGCCGGCGGGGTTGATAAAACGCTCCAGGGGCGGGGACGTGGCCGGATTGCTTCCACCGCCATATGCTAATCTCGGAAATAGTTCTGGGTAAAGGGACGATAAAAAGCCGCTGTACTTATTCCCGGCTTCAGAATTGAGGCTGCGTTTTCTTTCGGAAGACAAATACACTCTCGAAGTTGCCTCCGCAGTGATACGGTTTATTTGCCAGGTTGCTGTATTTGCGAAAAGGACACTAGGATTAAGTAAAAAACTGATTTTTCTTCTTATTAATTAATAATAATGTTATAAAGTCCGATAGTATTGAGACGGGCATATATTTATATTACGTTAAGGTACATTTTTAAAACACAAAGGACAATACCATTCTCTAGTGACCTTAAGAATACTCCTGGCATGGAAGACCTATGCTGTGTGCTCTATTGTTCTATTAAAATAACGCTAGCGAGGTGCTTATGACTGGGAATCGATGATTCAATGTCTTCATATTTAAGTAAATTTTTGTTTAAACGTCTGACAAAATTCTTCAAATTAATCTGTAAAATACAAAAAAAAGAATACCTTATGTAGAAAAAAATACAGCAAGACGTATTTGCATTCTGTTGAATTGGAGGAACGCCCCAACAAACATGCAAAGCATGGGCGCCCGCAGAAAAAATCTAAGGGGGGGCAAAAATAAATTTCAAACTTTATTACTTTTGTATGTTTTAAACATGTTTAAAATTTCTAAAAATAAAAATTTATCGTTAGAAAAACTAATATTAAAATAACATCAATCCTAAACGAAACAACACGACAACAAAAAATATCAAATCCTAAACGAAACAAAAAATTAATATTTCTCCGTATCTATGATTAAAATACTATTGGATATTATACTCTTTGGCATATTAACACAAACCAAACACCGCTTATAACCAATGTTACCAAAGTCTACATAGACATATTGTGTAAGTATGTACAAAACAACACGTAGGTACAAAAAAATATCAAATCCTAAATAAATCATAGAAAATAAATACATCTCGATTTTCTGATTCCTAACATACCCAATATGCTTGTTACGATATTCATTTTATGACGTAATATACAATTAACCAATATGTCCATGTAGACTTTGTATGATACAATAATCTCGATAATAATAATAGAATTATTAAGAAAATGCAAACATTAACCTTCTTCGATGTTGAGCAAAGATATCCATTACTGTCTCAACAAATTGTACCTACTCGTTCGGTATCTATCTTTTTCCGATGCATACTAAGTAGGCATAAAACCTGTTAAACGTTCTTCCACCATGGTTGACCTTAACCAGTAACTCTAAATTTGTATAGTCACGTGTTTATCATTCTTCGCACGTGGTTAGAAAAGTGTGAAGCGAAACAATGATTTTCCAGGTGGGCGCAACTGCCCCCCTTGCCCCTCCCCCCTGCGGGCGCCCATGATGCAAAGTTAAAATTACCTCATTTTTACTACCCAGCTAGTCAGAAATATATTTTATTTACAACCATGTATGTAATGTTGACATTTCTGACTTTTTAGAAGTTTGAAAGTGTCAATTTTTTGACTTTTACTTCCCGCCCTCCCGCCCGGGTGGAAAGTAAACTTTCCACCCAGGAGGACGGGAAGTAAACGAGATAAAATTTTGAAATCACAAAATATTGATGGTTGTAAATAAAATAGTATACAAACCTCGGTGACTTGTTTCATTACTGTCTCAAGATAAAGTTAACCTCGGCGCTTCGCACCTCGGTTAACTATTTAATCTCTCGACAGTAATGAAACACTTCCCACCTCGGTGTGTAATATACTATTGATCAAACCAGGTAAAAAAGTGGAAAGTGGGGAATTTACTGGATGTAATTTTTAAGTTAAAAGTAGGTAATATTATTATAAATTTATGGGCTTTAGTAAAATTTATTACTGAAGTACTAAAAATTAGGTAACAATTAGGTAATGTACGTCTATATATTGGACTTAAATCTAACTATGGAGGGCATCACTTTTTTCTTCCTAAAATATACGGCTCATGCATTAAATGTCGTCTCTTCCGTTGACCCTATAACCTGTAACTAATAAATATGCGGAGAGGTATGGAATTATTGAAGGTGTTTGTATTTGGTGTCTGTGCAAGAATTTCCTTGCGCCTAAAATATTTCTGTATCTATATTATAGGTGAAATACAGGAAAACTCGCGCGCCTCATGCAGGCCCGTAGCCAGGTTCAATATTTAGGGGGGGGGCAACAATAATTTTTGAAGGGGCGGGGCGAGATTTTACCACAATTTCAAAATACAAAAAAGAAAAAAGGGAAAGTAGCAATTTTTATGTTTATTGAAAAGAAACAAATCGATAACAAAAAATATTTTTTTCTTCTTCATAACAAAAAAATCTAATGCGCGAATACTAAATGTATTCGTAGGTATCACAAACTTAACTCAGCCTCAGCACCAGTTATGATATAAAAAAATAGAAAAAATATGTCTTCCTTTTTAATTTGCTTTTTTATTAAATATTTTTTTACTACGGTTAGTTCTTCTTTTGAGGGTAACGAAATTTCTAGAAACTTGTGTTTTTATTTATTCAATAATTATTACTATGTTATTTGCCTTTATGAGATGGAGGACGAGTAAGCAGTTGAGTTTTGAATCCACTCATAATTAACTTTTAAAAGGCGTATTGATGTATTGTTGCAACAATAGGTGCAGGGTGTCCCACCGAAAGTTTACACTCCCCTCCTTAACTCGTTAGTTTTTGAAGTTAGAAAACAAGTTTCCAGCAAAAATTGTAGATAATAATGTAAAGTTTTTTGTTGTGATAGTGGATGTTATACAATCAGAATCAAAACATTTAATAATATAAAATAATATATGTCTGCTGCAACTTTACAGAACACCCCGTATAATGCGCCAGTTGCAGGGTAGTGGGTAGCGCAAGCGCTAGAGGGGACAACAATTTTTCCCAGAGGGGGCATTGCCCCCTCTGTCCGGCCTCACGTATTGTGTATACCGTACTTTCACCGTGCATAGGTGAATAGGCCGCGCGTCGCCGTGCGTCCAGCTAGGTTTGTCAGTCGTTGGCGGAGGGAATACACAGTAGTCCCGCACCGCTTATCAGTCGAGTTTTGCGAGCAAAAAACACGCCCCGCCCCCCGCCAACGACTGAAGAACCTAGCCGAATACATAGACCGGGAGATAGTGACAGATTTTTGGGCATGATTTTACTCAGTATGCCTTGCAAAGGGCATTATGAATGTTATTTAATCATTTAAACGAGTTATTCGATATAAAGTGTACTTGGACATGCGCGAAAGGTATGCCATCCTTCTTTCATAAGAACTTGCATACTTCTCATTGGCAGCCTGTCCAGAAACGTGGAAAAATTAATTATTAAAATACAAGATCACGTGGCAATAATAGCCCTTTGGACCCACCCTAACGGTATGCTTATGATTTTCCGAGGAATTTTCTATTTGAACTTCATTATAAAAAACATGGCAGCCTGTATAAAATCATATCAAAACGCATATTTTTCGAATAATTGAAAACTCAGTTTTTCACATGAAGAACCCAGGATGACTCTCTGATTCATACCTTATTATTGTGAGAATATGTGCCACATAATGCCCTTTGCAAAGCATACTGAGTAAAATCACTTCCAAAAATCTGTCACTATCTATCTCCCGGTCCAACACGGCGGCGCGCCGCCCAGCCATGGCTATGTATACTAAAACGGTGAAAGGACGGTATATAAAAAAATATTTTTTTCATCTTCAAAAGTGTTTATTAACAAAATTCGAACAAGACAAGAAAACATGCTAAACAAACCTTTGAGGAGTTAATTTGCTGTCCCAAAGTGTGACTTTTTTATATTTTAAAATATAATTCAAAATTACCGAAACATTTAATCCTTTTGATTTTGAACATGGAGGACATCGTTATTTGTTTAATGGCAAATAAATTCCTAACTGAAAAGTTACATTTTACGTGTTTTTACACTATGAAGTCATAACTTCTTAAAATAGGGAAAATATAACAAAGAATTATTGTAACTGCAAAGTTACATTTTCCCTATTAAAGCTAAAGTTAGTTAGGTTATTTTTGGTAATAAATAAGGATTTTGACCATAATATAGTTACATTTTCCCTATTAAAGGACAACGCCACCAACAAGTTAAAGTCACAATTAGGGTTATTTTTGGTAATGAAAGTAATACATCAGGTGATTACCTATTAGGTCTGTTTCGGCAGAATTTGAAACCAGTTGGAAACTGCAAGGAGCATGCGCAGTTTTATTTTGACGTTCCAAAAACAAAACCGCGCATGCTTCCATGACAGCTGTTTCGTTGTGCTGAAACAGACCTACTGCTTTGTTTGAGCTGGACCAACACTATATTAAAGACCTGTGCATAGCGCTGTTTCAAGCGATCGCCACTGGCGCTACACGACGAAACAAATTTACACGGTGGTTTTTGTTAAAACACCATTGTTGCAGAATCTTTTATAAAATAAAAACATGCAAATATGTCTGTTACAACGAAGTTAATATTTAAAATAAAATAAAATATTTGTTTGTTATGTCCCTCTAATTTGACAAGTTCACATGGCATATTTCCATACATTTTCTAAGAAAAGCGAGACTAAAAAGCAAGCAAGGTATTTGGTACCTTTTGGTTTGAAACACAGTCCATGGCTAGTTGTAGTATGTGAAAGCATAAAACACATTAGATTTTTCAGTTTCTTCTTTATATGGAGAACTATTGTTTCGCTTTGAAGCTATAAACAAAATTTTCTATTTTCATTCCTGCATACGTTAAAAAATACTCTTCCAAAATAATATCTTTAATTTTCGCTTCTTCAGCTGGTTGATCAGATCATACCATAATTTCAAAATAGTGTTTGTTCTTCTGAAATTCACCTAATGGCCTGTGCATACCATTTTCTTCATGTGCGCGAAAATTTCATGTTATCACAAACAAATCTACCTCGAAAAGCCGTATTAATAGGATAAAACTGCCAAATACTGGATGCAAAGACAATTCGTTACCGTAAAAAGAAGGTAAATCGTAATAACGCTGGATATTTAAAATTTTGGATTTTTTAAACGTCAGAAACTGACATCCCAATACCCCCAGAATGCCCTCCTATAACCTATAATTTTTTTCGTCGTGTAGCGCCACCCCAATAGTGTTGGTCCAGGTTTAAGCATGCATATTTTACAACACCTTTACTTGACAACGTTGCCCGGTAAACACGAGATTAAGAAAATGATAGGTGATAGAAAATGATATATATATATATATATATACTAATAGTAGAAGACATTGACGAATCTCTCCATGGGCAGCTTGGAATGAAAGTCTTGTATTTATAGATGAACGGATACCTATTCTTGATATTTTTATCCCAGAATCATGTAAAATACATAATATTATTAGCTACTATTAAATGCAATATATATATATATATATATATATATATATATATATATATATTGCATTTAATAGTAGCTAATAATATTATGTATTTTACAAATAAATGCAATACAAATAAATGCAATATATATATATATATATATATATATATATATATATACAAACCGCGTAGGTTGAGTCCTCCGAAGCCTAACCATTTTCATAAGATAGGTCCTCCGGGTGCGATCGGTCCTCCGTATACGGAGGACTTAACGCATTGCATGTTATTTGGCCCCCCTCTATCCCCCTACCCTCCCCTGAAGTTTTGAGCTGGAGGAGGTAAAACGCCTTTATCTCAAATTTGTATATTTTAGTTCATCGTTCCTCCGCTTATTCGGTTGGAGGCGCTGTACGGCGTATATCGGCGAGAGTATATTCTCCATTTAAACTACAGTGGATACTTCCTCCGCGCATATTTTAATAACTAAATAGAAGTGAATAAGTACTCCGCTAATATGGCAACGTTGGAGCCGTTACCGCCAATCGACTGGTCTACGGTAGATCGGTCGCCGTCGTCGGTTGGAGGACCCAGAGCGGTTTTATGGTTATTAATCTTTTTTTAAATTTTACTAATTTATTAAATTAGATTATTAAATATTACAATTTTGTTTGGGCATTTGTGGGAATATCGAACTAAGGAAGCTCCGGGTGTCAAAATAATTTGCTCACGCCCTACCAACCCCCAATTGGAGAACCAAAAGGGATAAAAAAAATTCGGGTTGGACAAACTTGCGAGGGATATCGAACTAAGAAAGATCCGGTAGTCGAAATAATTTGCACCCCCAAACTCACTCCCTACCAACCCCCAACAGAAGAACCAAAAGGGATAAAAAAATTCGAGTTGGATAAACTTGCAAGGATTATCGAACTAAGGAAGCTCCGGGAGTCGAAATAATTTTGACCCTCAAACTCACCACCTACCAACCCCTAGTAGGAGAACCAAAAGGGATAAAAAAATTCGGTTTGGACCAACTTGCGAAGAATGCTGAACTAAGAAAGATCCGGGAGTCCAAATAATAGCCACCCTCAAACTCACCCCTGGTAGGAGAACCAAAAGGGATAAAAAAAATTCGGTTTGGACCAACTTGCGAGGAATATCGAACTAAGGAAGCACCGGGGTCAAAATAATTTTCATCCCCAAACTCACCCCCTACCAACCCCCAATAAGTGAACCAAAAGAGATAAAAAAATTCGGTTTGGACCAACTTGCGAAGAATACCGAACTAAGAAAGATCCGGGAGTCAAAATAATTTGCTCCCCCAAACTCACCCCCTACCAACCCCCAATAAGAGAACCAAAAGGAATAAATAAATTCGGTTTGGATCAACTTGGGAAGAATACCGAACTAAGAAAGATCCGGGAGTCAAAATAATTTGCTCCCCCAAACTCACCCCCTACCAACCCCCAATAAGAGAACCAGAAGGAATAAATAAATTCGGTTTGGATCAACTTGCGAAGAATACTGAACTAAGAAAGATCAAGGAGTCAAAATAATTTGCACCACCAAGCTCACCCCCTAACAACCCCCAATAAGAGAACGAATAGGAATAAAAAAATTCGGTTTGGATCAACTTGCGAAGAATACCGAACTAAGAAAGATCCGGGAGTCAAAATAATTTTCTCCCCCAAACTCACCCCCTACCAACCCCCAATAAGAGAACCAAAAGGAATAAATAAATTCGGTTTGGATCAACTTGCGAAGAATACTGAACTAAGAAAGATCAAGGAGTCAAAATAATTTGCACCACCAAGCTCACCCCCTACCAACCCCCAATAAGAGAACCAAAAGGGATAAAAAAATTCGGTTTGGATCAACTTGCGAAGAATACTGAACTAAGAAAGATCCGGGAGTCAAAATAATTTGCTTCCCCAAACTCACCACCTACCAACCAAAGAGAACCAAAAGGGATAAAAAAATTCGAGTTGGATCAAGTTGCGAGGATTATCGAACTAATGAAGCTCCGAGAGTCAAAATAATTTTCAATCTCAAACGCTCCCCCTAGCAACCCCCAATAGAAGAACCAAAAGGAAAAAAAATCGAGTGGAAGCAACTTGCGAGGAAGGAAAACACAGGCTCTCGAACAGTTCCACAGACACAGCTAGGTATTCTCAGTTTGTTTTAGTTTGCAGTTTAATCTTTATTTTAAATGTTCCAGGAATCCAGTCGTTTTAAGGTACTTGCTTTAAAGGGCTCCGCAAAATAACTTAGAGTGGATTAAAGTAGACACCCTAAATCGGTACGTGCTATAAATATAGTCAGTTTTTTTACAGAAAAACACAAGCTCTGGAACAGTTCAACGGACACAAAAGGGTATTCTCAGTTTGTTTTAGTTTGCAGTTTAATCTTTATTTTATTTTCCAGGAATTCCCGCTTTTCCCCAGCAAGGAGGGAGTAAAGGCCCTATTATCAAAGAAATCAGCAGTGCTACTCGGTAAGTTTATGATCGGATATTTAACTTTAATAGTTAGTGGAATATGGTTTTGTTTTGGACCAATGAAAGGAATAAAACTATTTAAATCGCCAACGTTTCGGTATATTTTAACACCACCATCGGGGTTCTGCAAATTACAAACATTTAAACTGCTTATATAACAAAACCAATTAATTAATAAGACAATACAATCTTGACAGAAATTCTATAGTAAATTTCCCAATAACAACCAAAAACTGTAGACATACCTTTTGATATGTGGTAATGGTGTTGTTGAAAATATTCAAAAAAAAACAACACGATGCACATACAACATGTCAAGATTATATTGTTTTGTTAATTAATTGGTTTTGTTATGTTTGGATATTTGTAATTTGTAGAATCCCGATAATGGTGACGGTGTTAAAATATACCGAAATGTTGGTGATTTGAAAAGCTTGATTTTTTAATGCGATCCAATGGATGAATAGTGCATTAACTATAAAATAAATATAGGATCATAAACACAAAAAGCATTTAAATTTAATGTTTGTTTTATTTTCTAGTTATGTTTGTTAAGGTTAAGTTCTGTTACAATAAGAAATTTATTTAATTTTATAATAAAAATTTTAAAAATTCGTTGAAATTTTACTTATTAACTTCAAAATTAAATAGTTAAAATTGCTTCAGGCAAGACAAAAAATAAAACAAATATATAAAGCATTACACAAAGGTTTATTTTTTAGAATATTTATTTTGTACGAAGACTTTTATTTTTAACCAGTCTTTATTCTTTAAAAGATCTCCATGTTGGGAAATAAGATCATCACATTCTCGACGCTTTGGAGGTTTGCGCTTCCTGATGTGGTTTTTGAAGTACTCAATAACAACTTGCTTTTGTTTTTCGGTCCATGGAACTAGAGTTCTTCTACCTTTTCCTTTCTTTTTCTTATTATCATTTGGCACTACTTTTTCTTCCTCTGTTGAGCAGCCAGAGACTGGCTCAGTTTGTTCTTCACGATCTTCAATGAGATCAACGGATTGAGGACTCTGAGCTTCGTCTAACAAATTTTGTTCCAAATCTAATGTGATTTCGTCCAAGGACTTCCCTTTGAATTTTCCTGCTTCTCCTTTTTCCATTAAAACGAGAAGTTTTGATATTTTGGCGGTTTGATATACATCGTCGGGTAACCTGTAGGATGATCTGTGAACCCCCAATGTGTGTCCCATAAAAGAAGCCAACTGTTCCATGTCGTTATCGGTCATATTAAATAGCTGAGTTAATGTGGCAAGATGCTTTCTAAGCTTAGTGCAAGTTAAGGAATCAGGATTTTTTGCTCCACACTGTCCAGCATATTTTTTCAACACTTTGTAACCTAAAATAGGTTCCGTTGATTTGGGATTGCCGAAAACGTAATTGTTCTTTTTTGTATTTATTTTATCACGATAATTCATAATTACTTCCAAGTGTTCTTGAATATCCTTACTAATTAAGACAGGGACACCTCGTCCTCTTTTTCCTCTTATTACTATTCTTGCAAAACTATTCATCATAATTTTCTCAGTCTCAGTTACAGCTTCGGAGAATTCTTCATAACCTTGTGAATTTTTATTTGAGCATGCCAAATTATACGTGGTGACTGTAAGTCTTTGCAACTCTCCCGGGCGCCTCCTGTTTAGTAACAATAGACGAGAGTATATAGTCTCCAGCAACACAGTAAAGGCTTGTCGATTAGAATCATCTTGTTTCAGTGTTAATAATGCTTCATTTGCTTGCTCCACAAGATAATTTTTCAGTAATTTTAGATCGCTTGCAAGTGGAACTAAAGAAACTTTGTTCCACTTCTTTGTGCTTAAATCAGTTGCTGCTTGGCTAGAAACGTCAAACTTCCAATTTCCTTCAAGGAGTTGTGTGAGCGTTTTAAGGTCTGCTTCACAGTTGGCCGTATGAGTCGATATTAAAAATTCTGATCTCTTAAGAGCATGCACGAGTGCTAAGTCACAGCATTGCTTCAAGGTTGTGCCCATATTCATGGCTAATGTAGGAGATTTGTAAGTTTGAGTTTCTGTGTCAAAACTGGCCACAATTTTAGTTGCTCTAACTAATGTATCATAGTTTTCTGGCCTCAGAGCTCCAAAGAGACTTCTTATAGATGGGTTAATCTTTTTTACTTCTATAAGAAGCCTTGCCAGCTCTCTCATTTTTCGTGAAGCGACCAATACAAAATGCTGTTCTCTGTGGATTTTTAAATACCTCGAGGCAAAAACACATATTAGTGGGTCTTTCTTCGCAACGAGTGAAATTTGGTCAGCTCTCATTCGAGGGAATACTGTTTCTTTTAACATTGGATCTGTCCTAAAGTGTCGTAATAGAAAATTTTGCGCTTCGGACTTGCAATTTTTAAAGGGTTGTGATTTATTTGGATTTTCTGCACAATTTTTGCGATGCCTCCATAAACTTTTTGAGGAGTAAAAACCCATGCAGAACACACACGGCAGGTAATTTTGATTACGCCCTTTTCGAACTGGCTTTATAATATCATTGCTTTTTAAATAATTGCCCTTCTTTCTTAATGAAAAAAGTAGTTCCTTTCTTTCTTTTCCTTTGTCAGGGCCTAAGGATAAAATTTTTTGGACTTCAAGTTCTGATTGGTGGTTTCGAAATAGATGTCTTGGAAAATTGGTGACTTGAGACTCGCAAAAGTAACAAAATACTGATTTTTTAAAATTAGATTTATCAATATTCTTTTCAGGTCTTTCTGTGATATTGTTGTTATTTTGAGGTATATTTTCATCAAATTCAATTGGAGCTTCATCATCTTTATTGTCCTCAGGGGATGAAGGTGGAGTACAGGCCAGATATGGAGAAGACCTTAAAGACATGTCCTACAAATAAATTCAAGTATTAGAGCCAGAACCTGTCCAACAGTGTAAGATGCAACTAAAGTAGTATTCAAACGCATGCCAAACTGATTAATTTATCTTACACGTTTGATGGATGCTTGCCTCTTACGTAGAGAGAGAAGGTAGGTACAGGGTACAGGTTTTAAAAAGTTTATTTAAAAAGTTACAAAGTTTGTAGGTTATATCTTTGCCTTCTCCACATCCACATCTGATCTCCTACAACTACATTCCCTGAGGATCAATGAACTGACAAATCTAGAATTGAAATTGTTGAAAATATATAATATCGAAATACCAATATTCCAGTCAACAATCCTGATGAAGATAGTAATACCATAGAAAGAGATAGGAAAAATTGAACCAATTTTCTAGGTATACCGAAAGTACTTAAGTTTAATTTAAAAAAGAAGGGAACTTATTTAAAACGCAATGATACCATAAGAAAGCCAGTTCGAAAAGGGAACAACGATATAAATTACCTGCTGTGTTCGTTCTGTATGAGTTTTTACTTTTAAAAAATGTACGGAGAGAAAATTCAAATAATTTAAAATTATTCAAAAACTGCAAGTCCGAAGTCCAAAGTGCCAAATTATCTATTGCGTCACTTTAGAACAGACCCAATAGTTGCGTTCACCGTGGTGAAAGTGCATGCATGCGCATGCAAGCGGTTGCTATTGCTGTCTTTCATTTTACTTGGGAAGAATAAGGACAAAATTGCAAGCCGTTTGCTTCGCTTACTGTTCTTGAACACAAAAAACAATATTTCCTCGAATGGGAGGTGACCACATTTCACTAATTGCAGAGGGATCCGGTAATATGTATTTTTGCCTCTAGGTAGGTATTTAAAAATCCACAAAGAACAGCATTTTGTCCTGTTGGCGTCACAAAAATGAGAGAACTCGCAATGCTTCTTTAATTTAACCAACAAGTCTATATTGGGTTGCTGTTGCTTTCCTCTATTGTTACTAAATAGGAGACATCCAGGAGAGTCGCAAATGCAAACGTATACTCGTAAATTGGCAGTCTCAAATAAGAATTCAGAAAATCATGAAGAGTAGTTTTAAAAGAATAGTACTGAGAGGAAACAATTGTGATAAAGTATTATTATAAATATTAATTGTTAAATTCAACAGTTACGATTTTGGCAATCTTAAATCAGCTGAATAATTTAATTTAAATTACAAAGTTTTGAAAATATGCAAGTAGATAGGCTATGGGGCTACGAGCCCACTTTCTCCATGTATTTCTTATGGGGCCTAAAACGTGGTAAAAACGTGACCAAACTTTCTCCGGCGCGACTGCGCGAGACCCCCGACTTTCTCCCACGCCCCCGTCCAATCAGATCGCACCGACTAGGGTCTGCGCTAGCCCGAGGGGTGCCGAAGATGCCCGAGGGGTACGACCCGAGCGCGAGAAGATGCCCGAGGGGTACGACCCCAGCGCGAGGTCATTATCAAACCGTCCGCCCGCGGCGACGGTTCGAGTGTCCAGCCGCGACCTTCAAGCAGGGGGCGGACAAAAATGGTCGCGATTCCACCCAACTAAATCATCAACCTCGACAATTATTCTGCCGGTAGACCAACGCCCAGAACATTTTTTTTATTACGAGTTATTTTTGCGTTTATAATATGCAGCAAAGTTTTGCTGTGACTTGTCTGGAATACTGAGAAATCACGCGGCAGCCGTGACCTTTGAGATATAATATTACATTGCAGCACAGCGAGCTACGGATATCCCCGACTTTTTTCGCGCTTTCTCTGATGTAGCGAAACACATGCAAATAAAACTATACGCCAACCTATTTGCGCCTGGATAAAAATACCGACTTTATTGTTAGAGAATATTATGTGGCCTGCAGAAATGCAAGCTGTTTAAACATCAACAATGTGGAGAAAGGTGCTTTTTTCACGTCAATAAAATTCCTCGGACAATGCTGAAATAAGAACTGACTGTTAATGCAAGTATGTGTGTTCTAGAACGAAATGCCGAGCTAGAGAAGAAAGTAATGTAAGAAAAAATATACTGATTTATATCTTTTTCATACACTTTAATATTTGAGTGTGTTAACTGATAGGGGACAAGAAAAAACCAGGTGTCAAAAATCAACTAGATACACGTCCGACAGGGGGCAAGAAATGCTACTGATTTCGCTCAAAACCATAAAACACTAGCCCTTTGCACAAACGTGACTAATATTTGCTAAAATCAACGTCCCAGTTCAATCTACTTTGTCCTGGTAAACGACAATATTTTTTATATACCAGGTGTCAAACATTCTATTGCCTACAAAATACGTCATATACCGAAAATTGTTGTAAGTAAAAACCAGATGTCTAACTTTCTATTGTCTACAAAATACGTCATAGCTGAAGACAAGCGATGACCTAGCTTGTCCCCCAAAAATGATTTGCTTCCAACTATAAAATTAAGTAATAGTTACCAAAAATTGGTTAGATGTATCCAGCAAAAAGTATCTCCAGAGGAATATTACCAAACATTTTGAATTACGTTTCACTGAAAAGTTCAACCTATTTTGTTGTAGAATTTGGAATCTGATGATAAGTAAAAAAACCATTATGCAATAAAATACAAAAGTAGTATCAAAGCATGTGTATCCGAAACGGCTTGAACCGCCGACGCTCGAGATCTGCTGGCGCAGCTTCCAGTACAATGGGCTCATTTTCAGTCGAAACACGCAAATATCTCCAAAAAACCTGAGAAAATGGCCATCACAAACAAAATCATGATTTTGTTTTTACCCAGCAGGAATATTATCGAAGGGATATGTGCCAGGAATAGGGAATTCTATTAAAAGTTCAGCCTACTTTGCCCTGAAAAATCGTATATTTTTAACTACTAATGTATTGAAAATATTCTAAACAGATTTCGAAAATAGCTTAATATCAATAAATCACGAATTTTTGATAATATAAGATGTAAACTATAGACTGAAAAATTGTTGCTTAAACAACATTGAAACTACACTGATAATAATATGCATCCATGGTTGAAACTACACTCTGTTACCTTAAGGTATAAAATCAAACGCAAACACATCTCCCAAAAAGTTCAACCTACTTTGCCCTGAAAAGAATCGAACAACAGAGGACATCGCTCACAAACCCAATATCAATAAGGACAAGAACGCCGAGGAAACTACACATATAAATGTTTAAAAAATGTCCACCGCGATCGCTCGACAAAAAATCGTGCAAAGTGGCTACGGCAAAAGGCCTGACCTTTGTCCTTAGGGACACGTGTGACCCGGTTGAAGTAGAATCTTAAAAAAAAACCTGTAAACCATACTTACAGTAGAATCTGCTAAAGTAAAATCCAGGTGTCAAAAAATCAATTAGGTACAAGTAAGACAGTAAATCCTTCTGGTATTATTAGAAAATACGTCTACGTCACAGCATACCCGTTGATGGCACCGCTAGCGTGTTCGGTCAAAAATGCATTCTGCTAGGCGTGAAAATTTATGATACTATCGACAGGAGTCTATATACGCAAAATAATTGTTCAGTATCCGTATTCAGCAAATAAAAAAGTTATAGGTACCCGTCACCTGATGAAAAAGTATACAAAACAAAACCGATAAAATGTTCGTGGCATTTTTGTATATTAAAATATTTAATCGCGTATCTAAGTTGTTATTTTATTCATTACCTATCCCACAAATTTGGATTTTTAGCTCTTGTAATCGCTCGATGACGATTGAAACTACACTCATAAAAATGTTTAAAAAATGCCCATCCCACGTGATCGCTCGACAAAAACAAAACGTGCAAAGTGGCTACTGCTCGAGGTTTGACCTTTGTCCTTAGGGACACGTGTGACCCAGTTGATGTAGAATGTAAAAAACCCTGTAAATCATACTTCCATAGCATAGAATCTAAAATCCCCGGTACAGTACGGATGAAAATTTCAAACCAGGCATAATCAACATGGATACACGTTCAAAGTAAAAAAAAACTTGTCGGTCAACTGTTTAACCCCGACATTTTCTTGATTTCTAGGAATAAAAAGAAATACTGCGATTGTAAGTCCAAAGCTATTT
Organism: Pseudeuparius sepicola; assembly: GCA_963920635.1. Taxonomy (NCBI): domain Eukaryota; kingdom Metazoa; phylum Arthropoda; class Insecta; order Coleoptera; family Anthribidae; genus Pseudeuparius; species Pseudeuparius sepicola. The sequence goes on from OY987299.1 coordinate 92,130,686, forward strand.
ACGCTATGAAATTCGTTTAAAATGCGAATGATAATTTGCCGCATTAAAACCAGGCGTGAAAATTCAACATACGTCCCTAAGAAGTTCAACCAATTTTACCCTGGAAATAGAACATTTTTTAATGAATAAAATATCGAACATATTTTAAACACCCTTCTAAATATAGTATAAATCATGTTTTTTTTTGATAATGTGGAAAGCTAAACTGAAAATTGTTGCTAGAGGTTCTATTAAAGTAAAAACCGGGGTGCCAAAAAATCAACTATTATTAGAAAATACGCCGATGTCATAATATAGCCGTCGATGACACCGTTAGCGTGTCCTAACAAAAAAAATGCGTTCTGCTTAATAAGGTGTAAAAAAATCCATGACGGGGCTTAGATGAATAAATTAAGTTTGATGTATGTGAAAAGTATAGACTAAATTTTCGTATAGCCCGCGTGATCGCTCGAGGTGGCGGTATCCTCTGGACTAGAAAATATCATATCGGCTCAATCTCCAAACATTTTCATTTTGAATTATACGTTTTCATTGATGATAGATATAGCAAGAAAATTGGACTGGACTCGATATGAGAGACATTAATCTAACTTTCACTAAACTGCACGTACTACTTAGAGGGTTGTAAGCCGTTTTAATAAAAGCACCAGACTTGCTTAAAATTCATGGCTAAACGTTAACATAATGTCATACAAACATGCGGCATGCAAAATATTTAATAAAGAATAGATATATGAGCTCAAACATGTTGATCAAAAAAAAATATATTAATTTCTGGCGATTTAGTTTACCAGTTATCATTTAAAAACAAAACCTGGTCCCAATATTCAGTGAAAATAATAATTAAAAACTTTGAACCTTATAAACCACCACTAAATAGCGAGTCGGAAATAAGTAAAAATTATATATACCTAAATATATTATTTTGATATAAATTATGGCCGAAACTGAATTTATTGGGGTGAAGATGCAAGGAAATATTTTTAGCTAGGAAAAAGTAATGCAATTATCATAGGTACTGGTTGCAGAACCCGTTGTCAGTTTTGCAAGGATTTTTGATACAAATATAATTGCTAACGTTTAATTTGTTTACCCCATTTACGAAAATGATAACAAAATTGGATCAGACAAGATGTTTTTTCGAAGTATAGTTTTTAAACACAGGGTGCCACCACCGGTTTTACGATATAGGTTTCAAAATGCGATGCAAATACATAAAAAAAATACCCTAGAGATAAGAAAACAAAATACAACTCACCGAAAGATTCTTGATGATGTATAAAAAGAAATCAGGTTACATCTAATGCCCCAGACAGTAAAATAAACATCCCCGAGCTATCGGATATAACCAAACATCATTTTTCCAACGGCACAGTCATTTTCACGGGAAAAACAACCAGTAACCGTTCAAATTCTATAGATAGGTACTGCCGTAATCCAAAATTTCACTGAACTACGCGTATCTATTATACTGAAGTAGGTACTGATACACTTCCATCTTTCCAAAGAAAAACAAACACGAAACTCAGACTTTTCATATATTTATTACAACGCCTCGATAGTCTTTATCTGTGGCCACGACCGAGAATCTACTGAAGCAAGTGCGACGCATAGGACGTGAAAAGTGCCGAGTTGGTTTTATTAAACAATGAAACTTATACCTACGTATATATATAAAATAAATGAGAAATATGCCAGAGATTTGAAACCTAATTGTGTTGCAAGTTTGAGGTTCAAAAAAATATTGGTTTTAATTTTTAAGGTGAGAAACACATCTAACAGCCAGTTTGGAAATATACAAGGCAAAAAAAAGTAGTGATGTGGCTGCCCCATTTTATGTTTTATACAGGTTGGATTATTTTAGAATAGTTGTTCAATAGACCGAGACAACATCATAAACGCTTCCCGTTAGAACAGAATCTGATGAAAAGAAAAATTCCATCTGGGTCAAGCTACTAGATAACCAAAATAAAAAATACTGAACGTTATAAAATTTAAAAAAATCATATTTTCAACGGATTTTTATCCTCTGAAAATGGCGTAAAATTCAGTTTCACTGGGTCAAGCTAGGTGGTAACTATATAACCAAAATAAAAAAATACTCAACGTTATAAAATTAAAAAAATCCTATTTTCATGGGATTTTTTCCTCCGAAAATGACGTAAAATTCAGTTTCAATAAGTTACTAATTGGGGTAATAGGGGAAAAATCTTAAATAGGAATTCTGAGACAACGAGGCTGAGAGTAAATAACATACAAAAAATCTTGTGCGTTGACTTTCAACTCAATTTAATAATTAGGTTTAATAACGACAATTTTCTCGATTATCTAGAATCAAAAATATTGCAAGTGACAATTCACTATTTTCTCGACATTATGTAAAGCCTTATTATTGCGTCGTAAATTAAAAGATCCAAAAATATTGGCATCAATTGTTTAGTAAATGTGATTAAAATATGTCTACTTTATCAACAGTTATTTGTAACAGCTTATTATCTTGGAAGCGTAAACTCTTTGAATTTTTTAGACAAAAAGTTGTAGTTTAATAATGGTCAGTTGGATTCCTTTTTGAATCATGTTTGCGTATTACCTACAAGGATTTACAACCTCCAAACATAGAAATCGCTCATTTTAAACCGATTTAATAAAAATTTCACCAAAAACAATACTTTCACTCATATAATACACTTCTGATTAATAAAAAAGGCACTATAGTAATAATGAGATTTTCAATGGAATTTTTATAGACTGTTTGCCCATTTTGAGAGTCTGTTTGCTAGCTTTTGGGGGTATTCCTTGATATTTTAGACGGATAAAAATGAATAACATTGGGTTTCCTAACTAAAATACAAAACGCACTGTTGACTTTACTTCCGTGGATAGTAAGCCTATAATACGTATCGAAAACAGAGAAATATTCAGGTCAAGAAAAAAGTAGCCTAATTTACAAGTTTGGGAATCAAAAACTACCTTTTGTCTTTTAATTTTGATGAGAAAATACGTCTAATTCGTAAGTCAAATAAATGGGACATCATGAAAGATATACTAATAATTGAACAAATGCTATCTCAGTTCTATAGGCACAAAGGTACTATGGGTAGTAATAGTTTTGGGATCAAAAGACAAGCTTTTAAATTTGTTAAGAAAATACGTCTAATGAAATTGAAAGTAGTAACTAGATTTTGGTTAACATTTCGTTAACGCGTTGATGAATGTTTGATGCAAGTGAAAAGTAGATCGAATTTTCCAAAAAACGGTGACTGACCAAACAAGTTATTATAAAAATTATTAAGTTGATCGGGAGGTTTAACCTAGGAAACGCCTTTCATTCGAATAGAATCTGACAAAAAATCCAAGAAAATTTTAGACGACTGTTTGCATGTGAAAAGTATACAGATTTTTTTCGAAAACCGGCGACTGACAAAAAAAAATATACTTATTAGAAAATTTTGCTCGGAGACCGAGGAAACCTAGAAAACGCCTCTCGTCCGAATATAATCTGAAATAAAATTCCATGATGGGGACTTAGGCGAATGTTTGATGCAAGTGAATAGTATAGACCGAATTCCCGAAAAACGCCATTCGTTTGAATATAATAAAAAATCGAATAAGGAACGGGACTTATTAGACGAATATTTGATGCAAGTGGAAAAGTATAGATAGATTTTTCGAGTGACTGATAAAAATAGTTAGTCGGAAGGCCCCCAGATAACATTGATATTTTGTTTGAACAAAATCTGTAAAAAAAATGCCAAGACGTGACTTAGACGAATGTTTGCAAGTGAAAAAAAAAACAAAAAAATTATTAGAAAAGTTGATCGGAAGGTTTAACCTAGGAAACGCCTTTCATTCGAATAGAATATGACAAAAAAAAATCCGAGACGTGACTTAGACGAATGTTTGCAAGTGAAAAAAAAAACAAAAAAAATTATTAGAAAAGTTGATCGGAAGGTTTAACCTAGGAAACGCCTTTCATTCGAATAGAATATGACAAAAAAAATCCGAGACGTGACTTAGACGAATGTTTGCAAGTGAAAAAGAAACAAAAAATTATCAGAAAAGTTGATTGGGAGGCCGAGGTAACCTAGGAAACACCTTTCATTCGAATAGAATGTAACAAAAAAAAAATTCCAAGACGTGACTTAGACGAATGTTTGCAAGTGAAAAGCATACAGATTTTTTTTTTCGAAAAACGGCGGCTGACCAAAAATTATTAGAAAAGTTGTTCGGGGCCGTGGTACCTAGGAAACGCCTTTCATTCAAACAAAATGCGACAAAAAAATTTAGACATAGATGAATAAGAATGCAAGGACGATTGGAGTGATCTATAACCCTAAACAGAAGGGAGAAAATGCCCCTCAATAAGTCGAAATTTGTGTGTTTTCCGTATGATTCAATGAGATTTTTGCAAATTATTGGAAACTTAATGACGTGAGAAAAATAAAACATCCATTGTCTGCTCACATTTTAGGAAATTTATCACAATTTATTCTAATTAATAATACCCTTTGTTTATGGAATCCCTATATAATGTATATATTGTAAAGTAAAAATATAGTTAACAAGGCGTTAACGAGCATTGACAACATGTTAACGAACGATGTGCTAACAACGCGATAACTTAACTTTGACAACGCGTTAACGAAGCGTTGACGAGTGTGGACCCTCCAAATCTTAGGAGATACATTCGCAACCTTACACCGGATCACGCGTCACAAAGATGCTATCTTAAATTAATGCGTTGACAACTCGTTAATCCCAGGAGATACAATCGCAACTTACACCAGATCAAACTCAACTGTGGAATCTTGTAACGTCACAGATATGCTACCTTACATTTCTTTTAGGTAGATAACCTAACCTAACATTATTGTCGCGGTGTCCAAGAGGTTAGCGACTGGTGAACCGATTGCCATTGGTCAAAACTGACTTAATCCGCCTCTGATACACCTCTCCCAAATCCAATGGCAATCGGTTCACCAGTCGCTAACCTCTTGGACACCGCGACAATAATGTTAGGTTAGGTTATCTACCTAAAAGAAATGTAAGGTAGCATCTCTGTGACGTTACAAGATTCCACAGTTGAGTTTGATCTGGTGTAAGTTGCGATTGTATCTCCTGGGATTAACGAGTTGTCAACGCATTAATTTAAGATAGCATCTTTGTGACGCGTGATCCGGTGTAAGGTTGCGAATGTATCTCCTAAGATTTGGAGGGTCCACACTCGTCAACGCTTCGTTAACGCGTTGTCAAAGTTAAGTTATCGCGTTGTTAGCACCTCGTTCGTTAACATGTTGTCAATGCTCGTTAACGCCTTGTTAACTATATTTTTACTTTACAATATATACATTATATAGGGATTCCATAAACAAAGGGTATTATTAATTAGAATAAATTGTGATAAATTTCCTAAAATGTGAGCAGACAATGGATGTTTTATTTTTCTCACGTCATTAAGTTTCCAATAATTTGCAAAAATCTCATTGAATCATACGGAAAACACACAAATTTCGACTTATTGAGGGGCATTTTCTCCCTTCTGTTTAGGGTTATAGATCACTCCAATCGTCCTTGCATTCTTATTCATCTATGTCTAAATTTTTTTGTCGCATTTTGTTTGAATGAAAGGCGTTTCCTAGGTACCACGGCCCCGAACAACTTTTCTAATAATTTTTGGTCAGCCGCCGTTTTTCGAAAAAAAAAAATCTGTATGCTTTTCACTTGCAAACATTCGTCTAAGTCACGTCTTGGAATTTTTTTTTTGTTACATTCTATTCGAATGAAAGGTGTTTCCTAGGTTACCTCGGCCTCCCAATCAACTTTTCTGATAATTTTTTGTTTCTTTTTCACTTGCAAACATTCGTCTAAGTCACGTCTCGGATTTTTTTTGTCATATTCTATTCGAATGAAAGGCGTTTCCTAGGTTAAACCTTCCGATCAACTTTTCTAATAATTTTTTTTTGTTTTTTTTTTTCACTTGCAAACATTCGTCTAAGTCACGTCTCGGATTTTTTTTTGTCATATTCTATTCGAATGAAAGGCGTTTCCTAGGTTAAACCTTCCGATCAACTTTTCTAATAATTTTTTTGTTTTTTTTCACTTGCAAACATTCGTCTAAGTCACGTCTTGGCATTTTTTTTTACAGATTTTGTTCAAACAAAATATCAATGTTATCTGGGGGCCTTCCGACTAACTATTTTTATCAGTCACTCGAAAAATCTATCTATACTTTTCCACTTGCATCAAATATTCGTCTAATAAGTCCCGTTCCTTATTCGATTTTTTATTATATTCAAACGAATGGCGTTTTTCTGGAATTCGGTCTATACTATTCACTTGCATCAAACATTCGCCTAAGTCCCCATCATGGAATTTTATTTCAGATTATATTCGGACGAGAGGCGTTTTCTAGGTTTCCTCGGTCTCCGAGCAAAATTTTCTAATAAGTATATTTTTTTTTGTCAGTCGCCGGTTTTCGAAAAAAATCTGTATACTTTTCACTTGCAAACAGTCGTCTAAAATTTTCTTGGATTTTTTGTCAGATTCTATTCGAATGAAAGGCGTTTCCTAGGTTAAACCTCCCGATCAACTTAATAATTTTTATAATAACTTGTTTGGTCAGTCACCGTTTTTTGGAAAATTCGATCTACTTTTCACTTGCATCAAACATTCATCAACGCGTTAACGAAATGTTAACCAAAATCTAGTTACTACTTTCAATTTCATTAGACGTATTTTCTTAACAAATTTAAAAGCTTGTCTTTTGATCCCAAAACTATTACTACCCATAGTACCTTTGTGCCTATAGAACTGAGATAGCATTTGTTCAATTATTAGTATATCTTTCATGATGTCCCATTTATTTGACTTACGAATTAGACGTATTTTCTCATCAAAATTAAAAGACAAAAGGTAGTTTTTGATTCCCAAACTTGTAAATTAGGCTACTTTTTTCTTGACCTGAATATTTCTCTCTTTTCGATACGTATTATAGGCTTACTATCCACGGAAGTAAAGTCAACAGTGCGTTTTGTATTTTAGTTAGGAAACCCAATGTTATTCATTTTTATCCGTCTAAAATATCAAGGAATACCCCCAAAAGCTAGCAAACAGACTCTCAAAATGGGCAAACAGTCTATAAAAATTCCATTGAAAATCTCATTATTACTATAGTGCCTTTTTTATTAATCAGAAGTGTATTATATGAGTGAAAGTATTGTTTTTGGTGAAATTTTTATTAAATCGGTTTAAAATGAGCGATTTCTATGTTTGGAGGTTGTAAATCCTTGTAGGTAATACGCAAACATGATTCAAAAAGGAATCCAACTGACCATTATTAAACTACAACTTTTTGTCTAAAAAATTCAAAGAGTTTACGCTTCCAAGATAATAAGCTGTTACAAATAACTATTGATAAAGTAGACATATTTTAATCACATTTACTAAACAATTGATGCCAATATTTTTGGATCTTTTAATTTACGACGCAATAATAAGGCTTTACATAATGTCGAGAAAATAGTGAATTGTCACTTGCAATATTTTTGATTCTAGATAATCGAGAAAATTGTCGTTATTAAACCTAATTATTAAATTGAGTTGAAAGTCAACGCACAAGATTTTTTGTATGTTATTTACTCTCAGCCTCGTTGTCTCAGAATTCCTATTTAAGATTTTTCCCCTATTACCCCAATTAGTAACTTATTGAAACTGAATTTTACGTCATTTTCGGAGGAAAAAATCCCATGAAAATAGGATTTTTTTAATTTTATAACGTTGAGTATTTTTTTATTTTGGTTATATAGTTACCACCTAGCTTGACCCAGTGAAACTGAATTTTACGCCATTTTCAGAGGATAAAAATCCGTTGAAAATATGATTTTTTTAAATTTTATAACGTTCAGTATTTTTTATTTTGGTTATCTAGTAGCTTGACCCAGATGGAATTTTTCTTTTCATCAGATTCTGTTCTAACGGGAAGCGTTTATGATGTTGTCTCGGTCTATTGAACAACTATTCTAAAATAATCCAACCTGTATAAAACATAAAATGGGGCAGCCACATCACTACTTTTTTTTGCCTTGTATATTTCCAAACTGGCTGTTAGATGTGTTTCTCACCTTAAAAATTAAAACCAATATTTTTTTGAACCTCAAACTTGCAACACAATTAGGTTTCAAATCTCTGGCATATTTCTCATTTATTTTATATATATACGTAGGTATAAGTTTCATTGTTTAATAAAACCAACTCGGCACTTTTCACGTCCTATGCGTCGCACTTGCTTCAGTAGATTCTCGGTCGTGGCCACAAAGACTCTATCGAGGCGTTGTAATATATGAAAAGTCTGAGTTTAGTGTTTGTTTTTCTTTGGAAAGATGGAAGTGTATCAGTACCTACTTCAGTATAATAGATACGCGTAGTTCAGTGAAATTTTGGATTACGGCAGTATCTATCTATGGAATTTGAACGGTTACTGGTTGTTTTTCCCGTGAAAATGACTGTGCCGTTGGAAAAATGATGTTTGGTTATATCTGATAGCTCGGGGATGTTTATTTTACTGTCTGGGGCATTAGATGTAACCTGATTTCTTTTTATACATCATCAAGAATCTTTCGGTGAGTTGTATTTTGTTAACGTTCAGTATTTTTTATTTTGGTTATATAGTTACCACCTAGCTTGACCCAGTGAAACTGAATTTTACACAAGAACAATTTTCAGTTGATAAAAATCCGTTGAAAATATGATTTTTTTAAATTTTATAACGTTCAGCATTTTTTATTTTGGTTATGTAGTAGCTTGACCCAGATGGAATTTTTCTTTTCATCAGATTCTGTTCTAACGGGAAGCGTTTATGATGTAGTCTCGGTCTATTGAACAACTATTCTAAAATAACCCAACCTGTATAAAACATAAAATGGGACAGCCACATCACTACTTTTTTTGCCTTGTATATTTCCAAACTGGCTGTTAGATGTGTTTCTCACCTTAAAAAATTAAAGCCAATATTTTTTGGACCCTCAAACTTGCAACACAATTAGGTTGCACATCTCTGGAATATTTCTCATTTATTTTATATATACGTAGGTATAAGTTTTATTGTTTAATAAAACCAACTCGGCACTTTTCACGTCCTATGCGTCGCACTTGCTTCAGTAGATTCTCGGTCGTGGCCACAGATAAAGACTATCGAGGCGTTGTAATAAATATATGAAAAGTCTGAGTTTCGTGTTTGTTTTTCTTTGGAAAGATGGAAGTGTATCAGTACCTACTTCAGTATAATAGATACGCGTAGTTCAGTGAAATTTTGGATTACGGCAGTACCTATCTATAGAATTTGAACGGTTACTGGTTGTTTTTCCCGTGAAAATGACTGTGCCGTTGGAAAAATGATGTTTGGTTATATCCGATAGCTCGGGGATGTTTATTTTACTGTCTGGGGCATTAGATGTAACCTGATTTCTTTTTATACATCATCAAGAATCTTTCGGTGAGTTGTATTTTGTTTTCTTATCTCTAGGGTATTTTTTTTATGTATTTGCATCGCATTTTGAAACCTATATCGTAAAACCGGTGGTGGCACCCTGTGTTTAAAAACTATACTTCGAAAAAACATCTTGTCTGATCCAATTTTGTTATCATTTTCGTAAATGGGGTAAACAAATTAAACGTTAGCAATTATATTTGTATCAAAAATCCTTGCAAAACTGACAACGGGTTCTGCAACCAGTACCTATGATAATTGCATTACTTTTTCCTAGCTAAAAATATTTCCTTGCATCTTCACCCCAATAAATTCAGTTTCGGCCATAATTTATATCAAAATAATATATTTAGGTATATATAATTTTTACTTATTTCCGACTCGCTATTTAGTGGTGGTTTATAAGGTTCAAAGTTTTTAATTATTATTTTCACTGAATATTGGGACCAGGTTTTGTTTTTAAATGATAACTGGTAAACTAAATCGCCAGAAATTAATATATTTTTTTTTGATCAACATGTTTGAGCTCATATATCTATTCTTTATTAAATATTTTGCATGCCGCATGTTTGTATGACATTATGTTAACGTTTAGCCATGAATTTTAAGCAAGTCTGGTGCTTTTATTAAAACGGCTTACAACCCTCTAAGTAGTACGTGCAGTTTAGTGAAAGTTAGATTAATGTCTCTCATATCGAGTCCAGTCCAATTTTCTTGCTATATCTATCATCAATGAAAACGTATAATTCAAAATGAAAATGTTTGGAGATTGAGCCGATATGATATTTTCTAGTCCAGAGGATACCGCCACCTCGAGCGATCACGCGGGCTATACGAAAATTTAGTCTATACTTTTCACATACATCAAACTTAATTTATTCATCTAAGCCCCGTCATGGATTTTTTTACACCTTATTAAGCAGAACGCATTTTTTTTGTTAGGACACGCTAACGGTGTCATCGACGGCTATATTATGACATCGGCGTATTTTCTAATAATAGTTGATTTTTTGGCACCCCGGTTTTTACTTTAATAGAACCTCTAGCAACAATTTTCAGTTTAGCTTTCCACATTATCAAAAAAAAACATGATTTATACTATATTTAGAAGGGTGTTTAAAATATGTTCGATATTTTATTCATTAAAAAATGTTCTATTTCCAGGGTAAAATTGGTTGAACTTCTTAGGGACGTATGTTGAATTTTCACGCCTGGTTTTAATGCGGCAAATTATCATTCGCATTTTAAACGAATTTCATAGCGTAAATAGCTTTGGACTTACAATCGCAGTATTTCTTTTTATTCCTAGAAATCAAGAAAATGTCGGGGTTAAACAGTTGACCGACAAGTTTTTTTTTACTTTGAACGTGTATCCATGTTGATTATGCCTGGTTTGAAATTTTCATCCGTACTGTACCGGGGATTTTAGATTCTATGCTATGGAAGTATGATTTACAGGGTTTTTTACATTCTACATCAACTGGGTCACACGTGTCCCTAAGGACAAAGGTCAAACCTCGAGCAGTAGCCACTTTGCACGTTTTGTTTTTGTCGAGCGATCACGTGGGATGGGCATTTTTTAAACATTTTTATGAGTGTAGTTTCAATCGTCATCGAGCGATTACAAGAGCTAAAAATCCAAATTTGTGGGATAGGTAATGAATAAAATAACAACTTAGATACGCGATTAAATATTTTAATATACAAAAATGCCACGAACATTTTATCGGTTTTGTTTTGTATACTTTTTCATCAGGTGACGGGTACCTATAACTTTTTTATTTGCTGAATACGGATACTGAACAATTATTTTGCGTATATAGACTCCTGTCGATAGTATCATAAATTTTCACGCCTAGCAGAATGCATTTTTGACCGAACACGCTAGCGGTGCCATCAACGGGTATGCTGTGACGTAGACGTATTTTCTAATAATACCAGAAGGATTTACTGTCTTACTTGTACCTAATTGATTTTTTGACACCTGGATTTTACTTTAGCAGATTCTACTGTAAGTATGGTTTACAGGTTTTTTTTTAAGATTCTACTTCAACCGGGTCACACGTGTCCCTAAGGACAAAGGTCAGGCCTTTTGCCGTAGCCACTTTGCACGATTTTTTGTCGAGCGATCGCGGTGGACATTTTTTAAACATTTATATGTGTAGTTTCCTCGGCGTTCTTGTCCTTATTGATATTGGGTTTGTGAGCGATGTCCTCTGTTGTTCGATTCTTTTCAGGGCAAAGTAGGTTGAACTTTTTGGGAGATGTGTTTGCGTTTGATTTTATACCTTAAGGTAACAGAGTGTAGTTTCAACCATGGATGCATATTATTATCAGTGTAGTTTCAATGTTGTTTAAGCAACAATTTTTCAGTCTATAGTTTACATCTTATATTATCAAAAATTCGTGATTTATTGATATTAAGCTATTTTCGAAATCTGTTTAGAATATTTTCAATACATTAGTAGTTAAAAATATACGATTTTTCAGGGCAAAGTAGGCTGAACTTTTAATAGAATTCCCTATTCCTGGCACATATCCCTTCGATAATATTCCTGCTGGGTAAAAACAAAATCATGATTTTGTTTGTGATGGCCATTTTCTCAGGTTTTTTGGAGATATTTGCGTGTTTCGACTGAAAATGAGCCCATTGTACTGGAAGCTGCGCCAGCAGATCTCGAGCGTCGGCGGTTCAAGCCGTTTCGGATACACATGCTTTGATACTACTTTTGTATTTTATTGCATAATGGTTTTTTTACTTATCATCAGATTCCAAATTCTACAACAAAATAGGTTGAACTTTTCAGTGAAACGTAATTCAAAATGTTTGGTAATATTCCTCTGGAGATACTTTTTGCTGGATACATCTAACCAATTTTTGGTAACTATTACTTAATTTTATAGTTGGAAGCAAATCATTTTTGGGGGACAAGCTAGGTCATCGCTTGTCTTCAGCTATGACGTATTTTGTAGACAATAGAAAGTTAGACATCTGGTTTTTACTTACAACAATTTTCGGTATATGACGTATTTTGTAGGCAATAGAATGTTTGACACCTGGTATATAAAAAATATTGTCGTTTACCAGGACAAAGTAGATTGAACTGGGACGTTGATTTTAGCAAATATTAGTCACGTTTGTGCAAAGGGCTAGTGTTTTATGGTTTTGAGCGAAATCAGTAGCATTTCTTGCCCCCTGTCGGACGTGTATCTAGTTGATTTTTGACACCTGGTTTTTTCTTGTCCCCTATCAGTTAACACACTCAAATATTAAAGTGTATGAAAAAGATATAAATCAGTATATTTTTTCTTACATTACTTTCTTCTCTAGCTCGGCATTTCGTTCTAGAACACACATACTTGCATTAACAGTCAGTTCTTATTTCAGCATTGTCCGAGGAATTTTATTGACGTGAAAAAAGCACCTTTCTCCACATTGTTGATGTTTAAACAGCTTGCATTTCTGCAGGCCACATAATATTCTCTAACAATAAAGTCGGTATTTTTATCCAGGCGCAAATAGGTTGGCGTATAGTTTTATTTGCATGTGTTTCGCTACATCAGAGAAAGCGCGAAAAAAGTCGGGGATATCCGTAGCTCGCTGTGCTGCAATGTAATATTATATCTCAAAGGTCACGGCTGCCGCGTGATTTCTCAGTATTCCAGACAAGTCACAGCAAAACTTTGCTGCATATTATAAACGCAAAAATAACTCGTAATAAAAAAATGTTCTGGGCGTTGGTCTACCGGCAGAATAATTGTCGAGGTTGATGATTTAGTTGGGTGGAATCGCGACCATTTTTGTCCGCCCCCTGCTTGAAGGTCGCGGCTGGACACTCGAACCGTCGCCGCGGGCGGACGGTTTGATAATGACCTCGCGCTGGGGTCGTACCCCTCGGGCATCTTCTCGCGCTCGGGTCGTACCCCTCGGGCATCTTCGGCACCCCTCGGGCTAGCGCAGACCCTAGTCGGTGCGATCTGATTGGACGGGGGCGTGGGAGAAAGTCGGGGGTCTCGCGCAGTCGCGCCGGAGAAAGTTTGGTCACGTTTTTACCACGTTTTAGGCCCCATAAGAAATACATGGAGAAAGTGGGCTCGTAGCCCCATAGCCTATCTACTTATGCACAAAGCTTAAAATGTATTTGGCCACATCCACCAAAACTTCTCATTTTGATGGAGAAAAGGGGAAGCAGGAAAATTTCAAAGGGAAGAAATCAGATTAAATTTAGATCAAAATTTGTTAGATGAAGCTCAGAGTCATCAACCCCTTGGTTTCATTGAAGATGACGAAATACAAACTGAGTCAGTTTGCTCAACAAAGGAACAAAAAGTAGTGTAAACAACTACGAAAAAAATGGTTGAAAGAGTACAGATCAGATGTGGACTTAATATCCTACAAAGTATATTAAAACCTGTAGCTGTCTAAAGGTGGGATTCTCTCTACGTAGGTATGAGCCAAGCATCTGCGAACGAGAAAGATAAATAAATAAATGAGTTTGACATGCATTTGAGTACTACTTTAGGAAATCAAATACATGAATTTACGTATAAGAAATCGGAGTGTTGCATCGGGAACACATCCATCAGACGTAAGCTTTATATTTCGAAAAAGAGATGCCGCTTTTAAGGTAAGGCCTCTCTCATACCGATTATAGGTAAATTAATGCATTTGATTTCGTACAGCCGTGTGCAGACGCGCTCGCATGTTAAATTTTTTTTTGTAATTGCCTCAAAGGCTTGCATTTAAAGCGACCAAAAAATGCATGCGTCGGATGTAGACCGAAGATCTTACTTTTATACTGCGATTTAAATATCGTCCTGTTTAATGTTTAAAAGCTGGGAGAACATTAGGCAATTAAAATAAATGATCGAACCACGAACATTGAACAGGTTGTATGATGTGCAGTAATTAAATTAAATCGAACTTACCGAAAAACTCATTTCTGATGGTTGGTAGTCAGAATCAGCTACGCTGTCGTCAACTGGGGATTTTACGCTTGGCAGACTTTGTTTCTTAAAAATTACATTATAAACATTAAAAAATACACTTTCATTCTTGTCTGAAAAATTAAAGTAAGTCAAACCACTACTTATTTCTATTTTTCAAAATAATAAGCGCGAGTACCACAATGTATTTTTCATTTGTTCATTTTACTTCAGAATGAGATGGAGAACTAAAGCAGTGGTCAGTCTTATTCGACTCCATCAGACAACTAATGAGACATTTTTTTATTTATTTAAAATTACTCTTATAAGAGTTTGAGATTAAAGAAAAATTCACAATTTCGTTTTTAAAATTTCAAGCTTTCGTTCTTGTTTAAGAACTTTATTAGGGCTAAAGATGTTAAAATTGCAGTTAAATTGCTTGCATTTAAATGTTAACATTTTAAAGTTAAAATTATTTTAAGTGACTGCCCTTTTTTACAACAATGGTTTTCATATAAAATTGTAAAAAAAATTATTTCTTACTTCTTCACTTTCGTTTTTTTCTGCAATCTGGGAATTATTTAAACTTTGTACGATTTCAGATTCATCAGATGTTGAAATAGTTTTGTCTTGAACTTCAAGTAATGGGGACAATGGTCGATTGCAAAACCAGCTCGATTTTCTTTTTCTGGAGTTATCCGTTGATGAGGAGGGAGTATACTATAAACAAATGACTGAAATTAAAAATAAAAACAAACCCATATTCTGTTGTAAAACCAAAAGAGAATTAATTTCTAAAAACGGGGTTGTACAGGGTGATTCTTTTATCTGGGGAACTGCGTTTTTCTCGAAAACGGCCAAAGCAAATTAATATCTGTCAAAAGTGTACAGGGTGGCCCATCCAAGCGGAAAAAGTGTGCTACGTGGAGACAGGTTAACATAAAATCGTCATTCAAAAAATGAGATTGTAGTAAAAATTAAGGGGAATTCGAGAGTGTACCCGAATTTTGTATACGGGGGTCGGTAAAAAAGTTATCGCGAAAAAACATTTTTTGCAAAATAAAAAAAAATTATTTTTTACCTACACAACCATTAGAGAACCTTTAAGTAGTATTCCCGAATATTCAGTTTTTTTATATAACTTCCGGTTATAGCGGAAGTGAAAGTGGTTTTCTCTATTTTACAACTTACACATTTCTCTTAACCAATATTGGATTCCTTTTTTAATTCTGAATCCAACGATATACAGAGTGACCCATTTGAAAGCGGGCCACCCTCATAAAATCTTTATTTTGCATCCGATTTTAGCCGGTTTTTTTTTAAGATAGGTCACAAAAAAACTCTATTTTGATGCAAAGTTTCAGGTCTCAATCACTATTTTCAAGGCCTACTACGAATTTTTTTTCTAGTAAAAAATTACGAAAATCATTTAGCGATTTTTTTATTTAGAATTTGACACTACAGCGTTAATCGGGACACCCCAAGACCCCCATATACCAAACTTGAACAAAAAATATACAGGGAGTTCCATTCTGCAGGTTGTCAAAGTTGAGCAAAATAGGGATTTTAAAGGCATCTGGCAAGTCAAGTGTGCCATAGGTGGCTCCTGTGCCACAACAGGAAACGCACAGAAAATGTAATAATCTTAGACAGTGAATTTATCGAGAAAGGTTCAATAATTTAAATTATTTTTTACTTGTTGGTTGGCATTTCGTAAAAAAATAAATTATTTTCGCTTTTACTAACATTTTCTCAATAATTCCAGAGCACTCTTGACCCGTATAAAGTTTCATAAAAGTTCAGCATTTTGAGATGGCCCAGAGAACAATACCCTGTAAATTTTTGTATTGGATCTTTGCACATCAAGACTTTGTGTGGCCCGGTTGACCATATAATTGTTTTGAGGGGATTCCATGGCACACTTGACTTGCCAGATGCCTTTAAAATCCCTATTTTGCTCAACTTTGACAACCTGCAGAATGGAACTCCCTGTATATTTTTTGTTCAAGTTTGGTATATATGGGTCTTGGGGTGTCCCTATTAATGCTGTAGTGTCAAATTTTAAATAAAAAAATCGCTAAATGATTTTCGTCATTTTTTACTACAAAAAAAATTCGTAGTAGGCCTTGAAAATTGAGATTGAGACCTGAAACTTTGCATCAAAATAGAGTTTTTTGTGACCTACCTTCAGGGAAAAAAACGGCTAAAATCGGATGCAAAATAAAGATTTTATGAGGGTGGCCCGCTTTCAAATGGGTCACTCTGTATAATATGACCTATTTATCTCCAACCGTTTCCGAGATATTTATCAGAGAAGTTTCATCAAACTAGATACATTGTCTTATGGTCGGTGTCTGACGTTCGATCCGAGTAGGCCAAACAATAAAACCAAATTTATGACAAATCAAGTCAGCCATGATAATAAAACTGACAATCGAGTGGGCTGTCCATTCAACATTATATCTACTGTAGTATAGATAGAATGTTAAAGTGGCTATTTATAGCCATTCAACTGCATTCAACTTAACCAAAAATCCCGTGGAAATTATGAAACATTTATTATTTTTATTATTGTCATACTTATTATAACAACAACAATATGATTAGTTATTAAAAATTAATTAGAAGTTCATTTACATTAAATGTCCAAAATGGTTTCCATTATTATTTACGCATAACCTAAGTCTATTTAAGAAATTTTTTCGGACATTTTCAAAGATTACATATTATAAATGAAGCACTCGGAACATTTCTATTTGGATATTTACGAGAATACTCCCTCAAAGTTTCTACGTATCTTTTATCATTTTTGATGAAGACCTCTAAAATATCACAGCATTCTTCTTTCAAAAACATTTTTTAAACTGCAACTAGTAACAGCTTCAGCAACAAAATTTTAGACTAATCTGACTCGTAAATAGAAATATTTAATTGACAGCCTACTCGATTGTCAGTTTTATTATCATGGCTGACTTGATTTGTAATAAAATTGGTTTTATTGTTTGGCCTACTCGGATCGAACATCAGACACCGACCATGAGACCATGTATCTAGTTTGATGGAGTTTCTCTGATAAATATCTCGGAAACGGTTGGACATAAATAGGTCAAATTATATATCGTTGGATTCAGAATTAAAAAAGGAATCCAACAATGGTTAAGAGAAATGTGTACGTTGTAGAATAGAGAAAACCACTTTCATTTCCGCTATAACCGGAAGTTATATAAAGAAACTGAATATTCGGGAATACTACTTAAAGGTTCTCTAATGGTTGTGTAGGTAAAAAATTATTTTTTTTTATTTTGCAAAAAATGTTTTTTCGCGATAACTTTTTTACCGACCCCCGTATACAAAATTCAGGTACACTCTCGAATTCCCCTTAATTTTTACTATAATCTCATTTTTTGAATGACGATTTTATGTTAACCTTTCTCCACGTAGCACACTTTTTCCGCTTGGATGGGCCACCCTGTACTATTATGCTCCATTTTCAATCAAAGTTTTGGCATAAATTAGAGAAAAAATAAATACGACGCTAGGCGTCGCGACGCTCCAAATTTTTCTTAGAAACATACCTGTTTTATTACATGGCTTAAGAGTCCCGACAATTTAAAGTATTTTTTCGAATACACTTTTTTCTATAGTTAACCGTTGCGAAGTTATGGACCAATGTAAGGTTTGTGGCATCTCAGGCATAGTATGTAATCAATCCAAAAATATTACCTTGTTTATTTCATACAGGCGCAAAACTTCCCATCCGTTTATGGACCAATGTTTGAAGCAGGGTATTACATGCATTTTGCGTGATTTCCGAAGTAGAGGGTGACGCCGTTTATACATGAAATCCAGCAACATTTTATTATTTATAGACTATAGACATGTTTAGAAAACAGTCAAAAGCAAAGTTGAACATAAAACTAAACAAAAATTGGCTAAACATTATTTTAATATTATTGTTATTTAATATTTCGATCGGGATATCTCTCTGCATCTAGCCTTCGTGCAGCCACTGCGATTTTTCTAGCTTCTCCATAAATTAATAATATATACACTTTTTCATTGTGAGAAAACATTTTTAACAAATAATATTAGGTATTTGGGTAGTTAATTTGAGGGTAATACTTATATATAATAATTATTTATATAGATTTCCTACCCAAGACACACTAATCGATATTAAAACACTGGCAGATTGATGACAGAAAGCAAATTTTGTTTTTCCAAGGCTAACTTGTTTTTCGTACACCCTCTACTTCAGAAATAACGCAAAAATACGCTGCTTTAAACATTGGTCCATAACTTCGTAAAGGTTGATTATAGAGAAAAAAAATGTATTTGAAAAATATACTTCAAATTGTAGGGACTTTTAAGCCATGTAATAAAACAGGTATGTTTCTGAGAAAAAAAATTTGGAGCGTCGCGACGCCTAGCGTCGTATTTATTTTTTCTTTAATTTAGGCCAAAACTTTTAGTGAAAATGGAGCATAATAGCACACTTTCGACAGAAATTAATTTGCTGTGGCCGTTTTGAAGAAAAACGCAGTTCCCCAGATAAAAGAATCAGCCTGTACTTAAATGAGATGTCCTGATGTCTATTTTTTTCCTGTAGGAGGAACAAAATTTAAAGAAATTATAAATAGCGGAAAAGACGTCATCGACACCTTTTTTCCCAAAACCGTGTAAAATTTCGGTTCATATTTGGAAAGACCTATTTTTTGTGAATAACTTTTGTGAAAACAATTTTTTTATTATACTTCTTCGAAAACACCTTATTTTCATCTGTATTAGTAGTAATATACAGCAAAGTAAACTAAATTTAAGAAACTCTATATGCTGTCTGATGTTTAACATGTACCTATTTTGTATTTTAATTGTTTTGTTTAAAGTGTTTGAATATTTAGATACATTTCTGTAATATTTTTTTACGTTTTCTCCGCCTTATCTGTCATAGACTAATTTAAAACAAATCACCTTTGAAAGAATTCGAGAGTAACCATGAAAACGCATCCTACGTGCCAAATACTGTATTTGGCGTGATTTATTTTCTGTCAATTAAATTTATGCCGATAAAATGTACTAGTCGTTAGATTTTTGTATTCCTATAACTGTTATGAAAATAAAAAAAAGTTCCTTTTGTTTTAACTTTCCGTTTTCAAAGAAGTATAATAAAAAAATATCGTTCATTACACGTCCAGAAATAGATTTTTCCGTGCTTGCATGACTTCCCGAGAATTTGTCACGCGCGCACGGATAAATCCTTATTTCCAGACTCGTAATGAACTATACTATTTATTCACTTATCTCCTTTTTTTTAAAAGCTACAGGGTCAATAGTGTTTTTAAAAATCGACAATAAAATTCGAGTTGGCCATGATTCAATTAAGGAAAACAATTAGAATTAAAAAGAAATATTAAGAGACCATTTCGGGAAATTCAGAAAAACGATATTTCTGATTAAAGGAAAACTACTTATTTTTTAACCCGAATGGTGCTTCAAAACTTTTATTTTGGTTTGTCGAAGAAAACGAAAAAAAAAACGGGGAGACTTTTCTGTCACCATTCTACGTTAAAAGAAACGAGTAACCGTTTTCATTTACTATAGAGGGTGGAGCGGACACTTAAGTAATTGCACTTTGCTTAATATTTTTAAAATTATCTCTAATTTCAATAATTTGGTGTTAAAATGATCCCTTACACTATTTTTTCAGTTTCAATTTTTCTTCTTGATTAATCTTTGAATCATAACAAACCTCAACCTAACGTAGATTTTTCAAAATATGGCAGACCCTGTAACCTTTGAAAAAAAAGAAACAGAGAAAAAAAATTAAAGAAACGAGTATGGTTCTGGGAAATAAGTTGTCAATGACGTGATATTTGCCATTTATAATTTTTTTATATTTTGTTCATCTAGCAAAAGATAGTCCTCAATGATTATATACATCTCACAAAAATTCCCACTCCATGTGTGAAAACATAGTGAGTAATCTCGCCGCGCCACCACTACCGGGACACACATTGCCACTCGTAAAACAAGGCCTAGAAAACAAACGATAAAATACGAAATTGAAATAAATGATTTAATTATACAAAAAGTAAAAATAAATGTTTTAATTGAACAGTTTTTGCATAATTTAAAAAATTTACTAAATTTTATAAGTATTTTATTTTTTTGTATTTTAGGCCGCTGTGTATGGCGGTCGCGGTGGCGCGGCGAGATGCCTCAGTAATTATATTTTCACATTTTTGAAGCTTACAAAATGGAAAAACAAAAGAAGCATAAAATTCTCACGTGGTGAACCTGGTCACAAGAAAGTGAAGAGTTATATTTGTTTATGTTTATCTGTACAGAGTGCACTGTTAAAATGTTAAGACTAAATGGCTAAAAAACTACATACCGGTCCCTGGGAAGAAAGACTTCGACTTTCTTCTTCACTCCTCATTCTGTACCGGTGATCTGCAATTATTATTATGTTGTTACTATGTCCCCTGCCTATCTCTAATAATTTTTGAGGTGTCTTCGATTTCTCTTTTTTAATTCACATGAAGTTTTATATACAGTGTGGCCCATTTGTTTTGGGGTCAGTCTGTAAATAGTTTATTATTTGTGCGATTTGATCCGTTTTTTGAAATTGTAGAGCTGGATAAACTGCTCATTTTGACCAAAAATAACCTGGTTTATACAAAATCCAAGGCCTTCTATGCAAGTTTCTAAAGCAAAAATTTGAAAACATCACATTAGCGATTTTTTTATTCGAAAACTAATATCAGATTCTTGTTCAGAGTGGCCTAAAACCCCTTTGTACTAGTTTTTGTTCGCCTCAAAAATATTTTGTTTTACTCTTATAAATGGAGAAAATCGAATTTTCCGTTCATATGATTTCTTAGGCAGAAACTAATAACAGATTCTTGTTCAGAATGTCCTAAAACCCCTTTGTACTAGTTTTTGTTGGTCTAAAAAATATTTTGTTTTAATCTTGTAAATGAAAGATTTAAAAAAAATGGAAAAATAAAGTATTTTTGAGGCGAGTACAAAGGGGTTTTAGGCTATTCTGAACAAGAATCTGACAAGAGTTTTCGCCTAAAAAATCGCTGATATGATGTTTTAAAGTTTTTGCTCTAGAAACTTGCATAGTAGACCTTGGATTTTGTACAAACCAGGTCATTTTTGGTCAAAGTGTGCAGTTTATCCAGCTATACAGTTTTTAAAAAGACCGGATCAAATCGCACAAATAATAAACTTTTTACAGGCTGACCCCAAAACAAATGGGCCATACTGTAAGGTACCTAAATGAGTCCGCAGTACGTTGACCCCTCGGTTGACCCTTTCGTAAAATTATTACCATACTTCTTATTTTTTTCGAAAATTCTTGGAAGTTGGGCGTTTTCGAATGCGCAGCTGCAACATATGTCAATTTTATATTGTACTAGCTAATACCCGCGACTTTGTTTGCAACTGAATATCTCCCAAATAAAAAAAAATCATCATCCGGTAAACAGAACCACCCCTAATTATCATTTAAAAAAACCCTGAAACACGTATTGACTTAATTTATTAGTAGAGTTTACATACTAATTTTCAGGCCTCTATGGCTTTTCTAGACACCAGTCACCCCCTATTTTACCCTTTTAGGGGTTACCTACTTTATCGCCTAGATATTGACCCTTATGTTAAGCTTTCAAATAGTGAAAACATATCAAAATCCGTTCATTGGTTTTTCAGTTGTGCCCGAACATACAAACAAACAAACAAAATTTTAACTATTGATTTGCTATCTCGAAATCATCAATATAGTCGAGTGAGTATAGGTTTTTTAAAATTTGTTCCATGTATACACTTTTCGACCTCTATTCCTTTATTATATGTAAGGATTAAAAGTATTTTTACCATAATCTTGCTTTTAAGTTGAACTGTGACATAATATGGCGAGAAAGTAAAAAAAATGTCGGACAAAAATAATACTTGGGCGATCGCCTAGTCTGATACTATGCTAACGTCGTTATTTTCACATATTGGGGGTGTCAGGCTAGGCGATCGCCCCATTATTTTTATCCGAAATTTTTTTATAATATTATTTCTCAATTCAAGTAAAAAGCAATAAGAATACCTACAACATAAAATGACATCTTTTGCGGCTGCACGCTCGAAAACACCCCACTTCCGAGAATTTTCGCAAATAAAAAAGTTGTCAGACTCGTCAAATTGAAGCCATACACGTCATACCTACTGCGGTCTAGAAGTTTTCAAAATTTCAATTTTTGTTGCGTAGACACACATTTTTTATCAGAAAAAATATTCCTAGGTATTTACTACTACCAAGCAAGGTTTTTCTTTAACAAAAAATTAGTGTTTGTAGCAAAGTATTTTTGGGGAGTAAAATTTCATTCTCCAATGCATTCTGAACAAAAAATTTCTCTTGGCATTTTCGGTTATTTTCGTTCACGGCGTGAAAAGGCACGAAAAAGCTCGAAAGTCATCCATATTCGCGTTAACGCTTCTTTATGGATGTTCGCGACATGAATCTGAAGCCGCCTTTAGATACATACCTGTTGATAATCCCAAAGAATTCGGTAGAATAAAACAATCGGCAATCGGCACACAGGATTCGCGCACTACGCAACACATGCACTCTCTGTATTTGTATTATATCAAATGGCTCGCGGGCCGCGGCTCCGCTTAATCAAATCAAGTAATAACGCCTCCCCAGTGGAGGGGGGGAGCCTATATGAAACGCTAAGCAGGAAATATGGCAACATTGTCGGAGAACTTATCCACTGCAGTTCCTATATGAACTGTATATTCTGGAGGAGTGATCTAGCGCAATATTGTAACTCATATACTTTCGGAGGATTCAATGAGTGTAGTATAGTTGGAGGACCTATCAACCTTAATATGCCTGCAAATTGTAAACAAAAAAATCTGGATTTTTGGTGGGGGCCTGCATCGGAGGAGGCAAAGGGGTAATATACACGAACAAAATAATATATATATCCACTCCTTCTGGTGGAGGACCTAAAGCTGGATTGTATGTGGAGGAGCTATGTAATTGCGGATTACATGATTCTGGGATAAAAATATCAAGAATAGGTATCCGTTCATCTATAAATACAAGACTTTCATTCCAAGCTGCCCATGGAGAGATTCGTCAATGTCTTCTACTATTATTTGTTAATACTCTTCCAAATTATTATCTTTATATGAGGCTTCTAATATCGTATTGTTAACTGTTTGCACTTCTGGAACACTTGCAGACTTATCTATCTCGCCATTTTCAAAGGCTTCATTTTTTATCTTCCTTATGGCCCGATCAAAAGAAGAGGAATGAGGAAAAGCCTTGTGCTGTTTAGGCATGTTCCTACAATACTTTATAGAAAATAATGTAAAATCCATATTTAAAATAACAGCTTATATACATACCTAACAAAACAAGCTAAACCTCAATCTTTATATTTTCAGAACTGTTTTGGGATAATTTTACTTCATGGTAGTTGACCTTCTTTAAGCCCTCTTTACTTTCAAGTCCAAAAAACTAATAGTCTTTTGAACTTATTTATTAGGATACTATATAACCCTAAAAACTGTCAAAAACCTATAGGGATATAACTTGTCGAATATAGAGATTAAGTTACTTAACTATCTAACCTATTTTTGATCACAGGGACAAACATTGAATCAAAATTTACTTCTTTATAACCTTCAGCATTTCGTAAATTACCTATATCTAGAAAGTTATTTAACAAGAATGGTCTTAAATTTGAAAATATTATTTATGTGTATAGTAGAAGTTTATACCAATCAAATTATCAATTATTTCAGGATGTCTTGAAAAAAGTTGCTAAAATCAGATATTTTCTATTTTAACCTAATGATGATGTTATAGATCCATCCGAGGCTTTGGAAAATTTAGTTTTTATATTCGACGACGTGGACTCTGACACGCAAGATACGATACGAAACATTGACCAAAAAATTGATGATAAAATTTTCTTCATCTTCAAAGCTCGATTTTAGGTATTAATACGCTGAAATTAGATAACAAACATT
The DNA here is from genome assembly GCA_963920635.1 of Pseudeuparius sepicola. Classification (NCBI taxonomy): domain Eukaryota; kingdom Metazoa; phylum Arthropoda; class Insecta; order Coleoptera; family Anthribidae; genus Pseudeuparius; species Pseudeuparius sepicola. Next base: position 92,155,137 of record OY987299.1, read on the forward strand.
TGTTCTAAGATTTTTCTCACTTTAAATAATTTTCTGAAGGAAAAAATTGTAATATTTTACCTTCATAGGTAATTTTCATCCAAACATTAGTAATCTTTACTACGTCTGTTTGTTGGGGCCTCAGACTAATGAATAAAGGAGACACCGCATTATAGCCTCTTTATACAGATGTAAACAGTAAGCTGAACCCTCTCACTTTATGAAAGAGATAAATGTATTTACAAATACTACCCAGTGGCGGGCCGACTTTAATATTTTTACAAAGGGAGAAAAATATAACATACAAAATATTTTTTATAAATTCAATATATTTATCACTTATTCACAGTAACACAATGCTTAACTAAAAATAGTGAATATAGAGAAAAGCTGGATTGGGATACATTAAAAAATATTCCATACCTACTGAATATTGTGTACCTAATACAAATACAGTATTCGAATTTGAACCTAATAGCACAGACATATAGCGAAGCTATATATGTCTGTGCTAATAGTAACAAAATTAAAATGAGATGAGTTCAACTTGATCCACTAAAATAGATGTTTACTAACAATTTACTTTGTCTATAAGTATTACTATAAATATCAAATATTTTCACATTTTTAATCTTGCTACAAAATAATTAGGCGAAACCTCTTTTTTCTGAGCAGATTGCTATATTATAATATCGGCCTCAGAATTATTTCTATTTACACATATTTTTCGACCGAAATTAACTGGGCTATGTGATCAGAATCTAATAAATTAGGACCAGACCTGGGCATAGAGTGACTGAATGCACTATGGGTGGAAATTAATAATGTAGGTACCAAAAAAAAAGATTTTACTTTTTCCTGGCATATAATTTTGTAAATATCGGGAAACAAAATGCACATTTACCTCCTCGTTCTCGGTACAAGGAAAATACTGTTGTTTCTGGAGAGAAAAGTTGAGTAACGACTGTCATTTATTTGTCAAAATTGATGCAAAACAGTCTGCGTTGGTTACCAGTACCGTCGGTACCGACAAGCTTTAACCTGCCTGAGCCAAATTATAGGGGTAATGGGATTATTTTGAAAGTTTATCAATGCTTCCCTGCGCTGTTTGTCGGAAAGCAGTTAACCTGCTTCCACTGTGTTATTACACTAGAAACTACTGAAACTACCCTTTCTAACAATGATCAAAATGATCAAATTATTCATTGGGAGGAAATACTATTGGTTTTTGAATAAAATAGTTTTTGTAAGAATGCTTCTCACTCTTGATGCAATATTTTTTTCTAACATCTTTTTAGTTTCATGATGTATTCGAATTTTGAAGTAACATTTCAATATCATTTTCATCAAAGTAATGCAATGGTTATCTAATTCATCTTCCCCATCATAAAAATGATCTCCTAATGCTTCAAATATTTCTTGTGGTAAGTCAAGTAAAACTTTGATTAAAAAAAATATTCAAAATATTTGATGAATTTGAGTGCATTACATTGGTAGTATTTAAAATGTGTCTAAAAGTGCCTTCTGCTGTTCTGCATATTTTTAAAACAAAGAGAGAGCATTTTGTAAGATTTTTATATTCTTTTATATTTTGTAATTGTGAAAAACAGTCATTAGATTCCAAAACATGTAGATAAACATTTAACGCAAGTAATACTTTTCTTGACACATTTTAAACCCTCCTTTTGAACGGATTGTTCCAAAGAATAATTCAATATGATCTTGTGAAAGTTTGTCAGTTAATAAATATTTCATTATGTTCGATGTAATTAATTCTTCATATAGATATTTAATGTTTTCAATGCAGATTAGAAATCCCAAAAACCCTGTCTTTCTTTGAGACATTAAAAGTGGTGTTTCATTGACTTTTAAGGACATAATGTAGCGTTTAATATTATTTAGATTGTGGAATATTTCTGCGCTATTGCTTTTCGAAATTGGTCTCTTGTATACATATTTTGCAACTCGGGTCCTTGAGTTGAAAATGTCGAACAAATTGTTGAAAGTTAGAATAAATTTAGAAGTAGCTTCACTATCGTGAAAATAATTTTTTTATGGTTTTTAAATAAACAAGAGTATCACTCACGCTTTTGCTCAATGTCTGGGTGGCAATTTTTACACGCATTTTTTCTTTTGCCCAGTCTAAATGTCTCTTCTTTAATTTGTTACCTGCATGTAACCCTTCGTTATTCTGCAACTAACTTCTCTAAAAAGTCCCATTTTATAGGATTTCCTTCCCCATCATAAATTGTTTTATATGTTCCCCAACAGTTTCTGATTAACTTGATCATGTGACAAGGATCAGGAAACAAGTATATCCGCTCATGTGTTACTGGATATAAAAAATATGCTTGAATGTCTTCGATATATTCGCACCAAGGGCACGGGCCATACCAATATTACTAGCTGAGTCATCAAATGGATGTTCTCTGCTATAACAATTTTGCCAATAAAAAAACACCTACATAATCTTTCTTGAACACGAATAGGTTGTTTTACTTTACTGTTCCGTCTGAATTTTATAAGTGGGGGCAATTTTACGTTCAATGCATCTACTAAAGAAATTGTCTGTTTTATTTATGATATTCCTAGTTATTGTTACTCTTAAATGTGGCAACATGTTTGGGGCAGGTCAGTAAAGGACCAATATTTGTAAAAATGGGGATAGTAATAAATAGGTAACTATGCCTGTCAACAATTCACTTAAAATTGTAAACAAATTCGTCCCCTTTATTCATTAGTCTGAGGTACTGCGGCAATTGTAGGAACTTAACTATTGCGGCAATGTAGCATATATTCATTTCGAATTAAAATAAATAACTTACTGCGAGCTTTTACTACAGGAAAAAGCATCCTCCCCCCATGTGAAGGCAGCCTTTTAATTAATTGTCAAACCAATTAATTTGAAAAACAAGAAATAATTAAACTAATGTGTTGTTAATTAAATGGCCTTCAGCAAAAACATGTTTCAAATTAATTATGAGTATGACTCATAAAACTAACAACTGTTAGGCATTGTTCACTGTTCAGCTCATCAATGTAATTATTTTGGGTAGCACGGTTTTCAAACAAGGGGAAATCATTTCAAGTAACTCATTTTGAATTTCATATTATTACGTTACAGGTTTATTAAAATAGCAAATCTAGTATAATACATTTTTAACATTTCTTATAAAGCGAAAAACGCTAAAATAATGTAGAAAATTTTATCTTTTTCGATAAGTTCTGATACATTTTTTCCAAACCAAAGTACAAACATAGTTGAAAATCCATTAGTTTCACTATGGTATAAATTAGAGATATAGAAAATGGCGGTATTGGCTTCTATACAGATGGTCCACATTTTGAGGACGTTATGCATAATTTTTCATTTCTGTACTCCACCAATCATCGCTCGAATATTGTATTTATTTTTTGGACAATTGGGGGCAACTTGCGGGACTCGTATATAGTGCCATCTTATGCTCCAACTAAACTTGTTTAGATCTATTTCGCCTAATGTATGACACAATTATTGAGATTATGATGATTATTTAAAATTCCAGTTCTTTGCTTTGCTTATACGGCAACAGGTGAGCCGCACGTGCGTTTTATTGCTCCTCAAAATAATCTAACTAATCGATTCTAAAGTGTCTAAAAATTGTGCGCAACAAGAGTTCTATAATGTGATTGGTTCTTACATTGATTGCCAAGGGAATAAAGGTACACAATGCCTGATAGTTGTTACTGATAATATTAGTTTGTAAATTATAAGGACAAACCAAGCGGGTCAATAAGACTCAGTTTCGCAGATAATATTTTTGATACCAGCCCGTAAGAAGAAAAAACGAACGGTTCTTTTTGTGGATTTATGGATGGTGGGAATTTCCGCGATGGTTAATACACAATGCAGAACCCAATAAACAACCTGGACGAATTATATGCACTTTTAAAAAAATCCAATGAAGAACAAACTAGTAAATTATCTGAAGTGAGCGAACAACAAACAAAACTTATAAAAGAAGATATCAAGCACATCAAAGAAGAAATAAACAGTCTTAAAGAAGATCGAAGAAAGATAGAACAAGTGGAAGAAGAAATAATATCCCTAAAAACTAAATACACTAATTTGCAGCGGAAGCTAAGAAAGAATAATATTATTGTCTTCGGACTTGAAGAAGTAGATAAAGGCAATCTTCAGGAACATTGTATCTCAAAATTGAACACGCTGTTGGAAATTGAGTTACACGAACACGACATTAATAATATTTATTTATTAAACAACAGGGATAAATCTCATATTATAATAGAATTTGTCTCCTTTTTTAAAAAAATATTAGTTCTATCACGAGTTTCAAAGCTAAAGGGGTCTAGAATTGCCATCTCTAATGACCTTTGCTTTGAGGACCGCGCCCAACAAAAAATACTGCGTCACCATTTGCAGAAGGCCAGGGGCCAAGGATTGGAGGCAAAAATTAAATCTGGCAAACTTATTGTTGGAGATAAAACCTATACTACTGAACAGCTAAACCAATTGGAAGATAGCAGACATTCTGACGAAGAGACTGAAAGTGAAGGAGCCAGCCATAGTAGTGAAGCACCCAATAAGCAACTGCATAAACCAAAAAGAAACAACACTCCAAAAAAAGGTACCATTGGTGGAACTGTCCAAACGCGAAGCCAGAAGAAGATAAATTATTATTAATAAAATACACGATGTTAATACAATATTATATCGATTAAACATTGTTGTGGTTCGTTTAAAATGAATAGATAAATCAGTGAATTTACAGCTGAAGAACACAATTCACTAAATATAAACAATGCTTCTGATTTCTTTAAGGTTGTGGAGAGCACAACAGCTTATTTTTCTATTTTCCATTGCAATATCCGTAGTGTGAGTAAGAACTTTAACGAAGCGCTGCTGCTCTTAAAAAGTTTTAATTTATGTTTCGATGTAATTATTTTTAGCGAAACTTGGAAGATTCACGACATAAATTTTTTTCAAATTGAAGGCTATGAGAGCATTTACAATGAAGGTAAGGTAAACCAAAATGATGGATTGATTGTCTATTTCAAAGATAAATATAAAAACTCGAGTAAGTACAAAATTGAGACAATTGGACAAATTAAAGCCATTACTCTTGAGATTACAATAGGAGGTAAAAATGTTATAGTAGATTCTGTATATCGATGCCCTAACACTTGTCCATATGCTTTTAATGACAATCTGCAAAATTTTTTAAAAATAAAGCAAACAATTCCAAAGGACATATATTTTTTTATGGGAGACATAAATATAAATTTAAAGTCTAACAAAGACTATGCAAACGATTACTTAAATCTAATGGCAGAGTGCGGCTACAAATCTTTAATTAACTCGTACACAAGAGTGCACAGAGGTTCACAATCATGTATTGACCATATTTTTGTTAGAATTCCAGACAATATAAGTCATAAATCATTTGTTCTTGATAATCCTTTAACTGACCACTTTCCTCTCATAAGCACGTTTAATATTGGAACTTCTATTCAGGAACTGCCTAAAACAATACAAATAAATAAAATAGACGAAACTAAGCTGCTAAGTCTTTTTAAAGAACAATGGTTAGATTTTTATAAAGAAAAAAATATTGATTCTAAAACTAATATTTTTATAAATACAATTCAAAATATCACAAACAAGGCTTCCAAAAAATTAACAGTAAAACACAATAAAAAACGACATCCATGGGTCACAGTTGGTCTCATAAAATCTATAGCAACAAAACAATCTTTATACAAAATATGGTTAACTAACCCACTAAACAAAAAATACCAGGATGATTACAAAATGTACAAAAACAATTTAGAAAAATTAATACATAAGGCCAAAACAAATTACTTTAAAAATGAATTGGGAAAAAGTAAAAAAGATAGCAAACATTTATGGATCACTGTTAATAAATATCTGGGAACAAAAAAAATCAGACGAAATAAAATATATAAAGTCAGAGGGAAAGACCGTAACCGACAAAAAACAAATAGCAGATAGTTTTAACGTTTATTACGCTAATTTGGGCAAAACTAGCAAGTAAAATAAAAAAAAACAATACCAACCGTTATAAAAAGAAATATATCAGAACACAGTCTATTCTTTACACCAGCTGACGAGAGGGAAGTGGGGGGTTTAATAGGAGATTTGAAATTAAACAAAGCACCTGGTGTAGATAAGATAAGCTCCAACATTTTAAGGCTGGCAGTTGAATATGTTAAAAAACCTTTGAGATATTTGATAAATGAGATCTTTTTGACAGGGCATTTTCCTGCTCCTTTTAAAATAGGTGTGATTAAACCTCTTTTTAAAAAAGGTGATAGATCAATAATTGAGAATTATAGACCAATATCCTTAATTTCAAATGTGCCAAAGATTGTGGAAAAGGCAATAAGGAAACGTATTACAACTTATCTTACAATGTTTAACATGCTATCTCAAAGGCAGTTTGGGTTTCGCGAAGGAAAATCGACGGAGGATGCCTTAGTGTATTTGACTAACAACATTTATACAAGTCTGGATAATATCCGAGTTGTGCTTTGTGTCTTTTTAGATTTAGCTAGGGCTTTCGATACCGTCGATCACGGTATCTTGATTGATCTTCTCGAAGATTTTGGCTTTAGGGGAATCGCATTGACACTTATGCAAACCTATATATCGGAAAGACTTCATTTTGTAGAGATCGAAAATGTTCCGAGTAGACCTGCGACAATAGAATTTGGTGTTCCTCAAGGAACAGTGCTGGGGCCGATTCTATTCTCAATCTATATCAATGGTCTATTAGATATGGGGGACTTGAACTGCAATATATCTTCCTTTGCAGACGATACTGTAATACAATTTAGTAGCCAGACCTGGGACGAATCAAAACAAGAAGCAGAAAAAGATCTAGTTACCATAAAAAAATGGTTTGATGCGATGTATCTCACGGTGAATTTTGAGAAAACGAAGTGCATTGCCTTTAGCTGCGACAGGAAAAAGATGCCTCGCTTTGGAAATTTAGTAATCAAGGAAGATTTAAAAACTCAAGTAAATATAGAACGAGTAAACCATATTAAATATCTTGGCATACAAATAGATCAGTTTCTAAAGTGGGACATCCATATAAAGGGGCTAATAAAGAAACTAAGAGTAATACTGTACAAATTTCGCCAATTAAAACATATTCTAGAGCTGTCGCAGATGAGGACAATGTACTTTGCCTTAGTCTACTCACTTCTTCAATATGGCATTTCTGTGTGGGGAAGCGCTTACAAAATTCACTTATATCAGTTAGAGGTAATTCAGAAAAGATTTTTGAAGATTATGTTGAATAAAAATTATACTTACCCAAGTGACAAGCTTTATGAAGAGAGTAGCCTTCTTGAGATCCATCAGATCTGCTGCTTGAGGATTCTCACTCTACAACACAAATACAGAAATTGCTTAAGTACCATAAGCCACACGCACAACACTCGTTACAAAATCAAAAGCAAAACCAGAAGCATGAAGGTTAAAACATCGAAAGGGCAAAGGTCGTTTTGTTATCTAGGGCCATTCCTATACTGCCGAGTGCCTGAAAAAGTAAAATCAGTATTGCATATTAGCAGTTTCAAGGCTGCACTAAGCGAATGGATTTTATCTACACCACGGTCACAGTTTGAAAAATTAATAAACAAACAAGCAATCTAAAGGTTTACCTGCTACGTATTTCTCTCTTGATTGTCTTCAAACAAATAAAAATATTTAAATGTCAAGTCCATGAAACTTCTTCCAAGTGCAAAAAAAAAATTATTGCATTTATTATAATTATTATTATCATTATCTCCTACTTACCTTTGGATATTTATTATTTATTATTATATTTAATGTATGGTTTTATACATTTTTCCTATTTATGTTACAATACGGGGTTACTCCCAGTTTAGTTTTGATTTTCAGGGCATTTGTATTTGTGTTAGTTATAATCTAGTATTATGGTTGTATGTTGCATCTGTAATATCACAATAACCGCTATTTTATTTTAAGGGAAGGAAAAGAGCCCACGCACAAACCTTCAGTGGTTTCAGTGGTGTAACTATATTTCCTTTACACGTTATTAGTAATAGTATTTATTTTTGTTCACGTTATTGTTTTTGGGATGGAAATATATATATTATTATATATTATATTATTATTTTAAAAGTAAATCCTGGGTGATTTCAGTAGAAAAAGTTAGATACTTTGTTTTGTCATTTCTTCTGTTTGTTTGATCACCTAAAGATATTTTTTCTAAGAGAAAGCTAATGCCAATTATAAAATACTGGAAGTCTTTTGAACAGAAACAAATAACCTGAGAGATGTGATGCTACCTGAAGTTTCAACGGGGGAAAAGTGCCTCCAGTAGTGAGGCTACTCGGCCGCACCATCTTCTGTCTCACTCGAACTCATGTATTTTCCGTATATGATAAGGACTTCCTGTCTTCTCTAATCAGCACGTTGTATCGGTATCTTCGGTCGCGGCGCTGCCAGATCCTCGATAAAATACATGGTGAGAGAAAAAGAGAAATATACAGAGTGAACAAAATTTTGGTAAAAATATTAAATATGCCCTGTGACCTTCTTGGAAAATGTCTTGGGATCTTAGAAAAATACACAGTGTGAGAGAAAAAGCCGAGAGAGAAGAAAAATATACAGAGTGAAGAAAAGTTATGGTAAAAAAAATTAAATATGCCCTTGTGACATCTCGTTGCTATCGTTTCTTTGTTGAGGACGCCTCAAAAGAGGTTTTGAGGGAACGTCTTGGGTCTTAGAGGATGTCAAAAATGTCTTGAGGCGATCGTAAAGGAAAAGTAACCTTGAAAATAGCTTGAAATCACTCGTGAATGGGTTAAAATTTGGAAAAAATGTTTTTTTACAAATTTGATTAAAGCTAAGGGAAATTATTAAGGAAAGTAAAAGATACATATAGATATATACACAATATTTATTGATAAACAACGCACAAAAGTCACAAAGTTACAAGTATAGGTAATAAAAAACAGTATTAAGGAAAAATAAGATTTCAGCTTTATGTCAACGCCCTTAATATGGGTATCAAATGAAAGGGCTTGAATAGTAGAAAACGAAAAAGTTAGTGACATCACACTAAATTCAATATGGCCGCTGCTCCAAGATGCCGGATTACATTTTCTTTTCAACCCCCTTAATATGGGTATCAAATGAAAGGGCTTGAAGAGTAGAAAACGATAAAGTTAGTGACACTAAATTCAATCATGACTTCCTACGAAATCCAATATGGCGGCCGCCCCAAGATGGCGGACTAAATTTATTTACCACCCTCCTGACATGGGAATCAAATAGGTACTAAAAAACACAAAATAAAATTGAAAATAAAAAAACTTATAAAACCAAGCTTTTATATAAGCCATGTACTAAAACGAATAAAATAAAAAATAAAATAAGTCTAGGTTTTCGTAAAGATAATTCAATGCCAAATTGCGACAAGTTTTTGTAAATCGAAAAGCTTGTCGCGCGAATTCTAAAGAAAATACATACTTTGGCAAGTAGGTACTTGCTTATCAACCAATCACTGTCCAATAAAATTAATTGGTACCTACTTTTATTTAATTTTGGTAACTACTTTTATTTATTTTCTTTAGAATTCGCAAGACAAGCTTTTTGATTTACAAAAACTTGTCGCAATTATCTTAACGAAAACCTAGACTTATTTATTTTATTTTATTCGTTTTGGTACATGGCTTGTTTTTAAAAAGGTTTTTTTTTATTTTAATTTTTTTTGTTTTCATTCCTTGATATTTTGATATGTAGGTACTCAATGGAGAGTAAATAACAATTGATTTGAGTACTTCTGGAAACAGAATATCTTGTAAGAGTGAATTAATTCATTATTGGGCTTATTCACTCTGTAGTTTGATATTAATATTATCTAAATTAAGTGTTTCGTTTAAATCCCCAATTTTGATTTTCACATCACTCAGAAATTTTTTGAGAATTTCACCATGTATCTCGAAAACGAGACGGCTGTGGATAAGAAGTTATACCACAGGATAATCATATTGTATAGTTTTCTATCATCTGCTGAAGTTTCCTAGAGTAAAAGTACAAGATATAAAATGTAGTCTTATATATAACAATCATATAGTCTTATATAACAATCATATGGGAACCAACTTAATTCCTAACAGCGAATGGAATTTTTAAAAGAGACAACTTTAAAAAAGGTTTAGCCGATGCTCATCCACGAACTTTTATCCTTGAGAAAACACCTCCATCAAGCGCCAACCTCTGTCTGCCAATATAACGATGCGGGGAAACGTATGTAACTTTGTTAGCACGCGCTAGAACAAAAGCGGCGACTTTTTCGGCGCCTTTGCGCCCTCCACTCGCGGATCTTATTTGATTTTACGGTCCCTTCAGTCCAAGCACGTCTGCCAATCAATCAAATCGCATTTTCATATCCACTAACTTCCCTTTGGCTCGAAGGCGCCGGGCCCTTGCTGCCGCCTCCACCGCTCGCGCTGATTGAAAAATAATTCCGAGCTTTTACGGGATCCGCAAACCGCTCTTAGGGAGTTAAGAAATAGACATTATGTAACATAATGAGAGAACTAGAAGTACAGGTACATACTCAGGTTGAATCGGTTTACCCCAAGAAGAAGAAGGGCGTAGTTCCAGAGGTACAGCGAAAATGGGTGTTAGAGATATAGAAAATCCTAGACATTGATGGCATAAAAATGTAATTTTTAACTTAGGTCAAATATTTTGTAACTTCAAGCAGTCCAACACTTTCGCCAACCACTAGGTAGGTACTATCGGCTTCCGGCTACCGCTTGGGAAGAAACTGCCTCTTCATCTACAATAAAAAAAAACCTCGCAGAGATTTAGAATCTACGCTGGTTAAAGCTTAAAGGCCTTCTGTCGATCAAAACATGCGGCGCGCTACATCTCGACCGTCACTTTATTTGCGTCGTGCCTTCACCTGAATTTTTGTGGTCACCGATGTCGATGTGCCTATCATCGGTACTTTCTTCCTCAGTGAGACAAATTTTTTTCTGTCTCCTGTCAGCTCGCCAATATCAAACAGACCGGCACCAAGGTCCTCTCATCATCGTCTCTCCTCAATCACAGGAGCACTACGGTAGATCGCCATTGAACGAAATAAACAGAGCAGGTATTCGATCTTGTGAAGACTTCGCTTTGCATGCAAGAGTACTTCCAGACCGGTATCCCGTAGATCATAATCATGATTTTATACAAATGCTTGAGCAGCTGTATCATAGATTAAAAAATACATAGATAGTCAGAAGCAATGGCTGCAACTACCATCACCAAAGCGCCGGCATGTGCTTTCTATCAGCTAGTAACGCTCTCTCTTCTTTTCTATGTATAAAAAAAGAGAGACATACCAAGCTGCTTGCAAGCGCTTCTTTCGCTCGGTAACGGTGAAAAATATTTGGTGTAGTATAACCAAAATGGTTCGTCAGAGCTCCAGAAGCTTGTACTGTAATAGTTTGAAGGTTAAATAAAGGATAATATTTTCCTATTTACAATTTTACAATACATTTACAAGATGGAAATATTATGGAAATCGTTTGAAAGTGCGAATTGTAAGTTTGAATTTTAAAATTTACAATAGGAAAATTTGTTAGTAGTATATTCAAAAAACCACAGAGAAAAAATTTTCGAATTAAAAAAAAATACAAAATCAGAGACGTTCGTGGAGAAAATTTGTACTGTTGGAATTCACAGAGTACCTCGAAATCTTTCAGAAGTTAAAGGTGAGTAGTCGCCACCTAGGAGCTATATATAGGACTCGACACTCGTGGTTTTGAGCTGGTACTAAATGGTTTGCGACATACTGTCAAGCCGTGTTGCAGGGCTGGTGTACTCGTAGGGGAGACCGGAGGCAGGTTGGCACAAGGGTTGCACTATTATTTTTCCTGATTTTAAACCGTTTTGGCAACGCCGCTTCCCTCCTCCGTCAATAAGTACACATTGCCAGTGCCGCTTCCTCGAAATGGTGCAGTCAGTATTGATGTAGCGAGTGTCAGCGACGATTAGGTTATTTCGGTGTGATTTAGTACTTTTTTTGAGTATGGATAATAATTTTGATCATAATATATCAGACGTAAGTAGTGTTGGCCTTTTCTTATTTTTTTTTTTGTTACTTATAAGAATCATATTGGACCTTTTTGTACCAAATATCTCCAAGTTATTTTCAATAGTATTTGTTCCACAATCCATCAAATCACCAAGATGGAGACGGGCAGGTTAGCGCAGATAATGCAGTGTTACCAGGCAATGCGCCAACCTGCCCCGGGCATTTATGTGGGTAAAATATTTGTAGTTTAGTTTTTGTTCTCGAAGACGATAAATATTATGTTACTTTAATGGTAATATAAAAAAAATCCAAAAGTTTTCTTGGTTTGACTTGAGAGCTATTTGAAAAACCAAACAGAAATGCCATGCGCCTAATACCTACCCCATACAACTTGCCCCGCATAGGGAAAAGGTTGGCGCATAAGACATGCCTACTTTGATTGCATTTTTTAAATGTACTGCTTAGGTTTTACCGTTTTTATATGATCCATTGTTAGGTCAAATTAGTTCCAATAACCTGGAAGTACTCTTGCATGCAAAGCGAAGTCTATATCAATTATACCCGACAAGGCTGATAATATAAATTTCATCCAAAATGATAATAATTTGAAAAATGCGGCAACCAACCCCGGTCTCCCCTACTTTCTCCTTTGATGCTTCACTCGTGTGCTTTGGTGCTCACAGGGAATTACGCAAAACAATCAATGTAATATTGCAGTTAAAAAGACGACGCTTTTACAGTGGCCAGTTAAATTACTTAAATGTAAAATGATCTTTGAAAATAAATGAACCTGTACAGGTTTTGAAATTAAAATTGATAAACTTAAAACTATAACCATACGATGGATTAAGGCATGTAACTCTGACTTCGTGAAGTATTTATGAACCCTAAAACATATTCTATTCCCTTAAAATTAAAGGTTAAAAATAAGTAACGGCGATATGATCAATTATCTTGACTTAACCTGATTAATTGAACTAAACTAAATTAAAGACAAAAGGTAACATTAAATAAATACAAAACGATTGGCGACATCCCGCATTGATCTCTAAACAAAACACAAAAACAACAGCCCCGTAGGCTAGGTAAAATAAGAAAACTTGTATAGGGGTATCTAACGATTCTGTGCTAATTAAAACATGACTTAAATAACGACATTATGGCCATGATCTGCTACGCGAAGCCCTCTCAACAAGGTAAGCAGTTTCCGAATTAGATCGCTACGAAAAAGTCAACCAGTGTCGATTAATATTAAAATCAATAACTAAGTAGCTAACGCACCACGAAAACTGCTTCCTGAATCCTCCCTGTGGTCTTCACTACGTACCTATTTATCGCAAACTTTCCAAAAATAAACAGTTCAGCAAGAACCAACGAGAAGGTCAGAGTGTTTTCTTGCCGGGATGGGATGGGATGGGATGGTAGGATGATTGGCAGGAAGGAATAAAAAAAATAAAATTCTGAAACTTAATATGAAATTCTGAAACATAACAAAACGTACAATTTTCTATAACTTACGCATCAATATCATTCATAAAAATACAAGTGCGGAAAGATGCTGTTTTGGAATGTATTAGACGTGCAAAGGAGTAGGTACGGCCGAAAAGTAGCAATACCGGTAAAATAAAAATGAAATGGTATTACAGGTTTTTCCCCCTAGCGTTCAACAATGGGCGAGTGACGTAAGTGACGGCAAATCTAACATCTTATTACGCGACATTACCTTACGTGACATTGACAGTTACAGTGCAAAAAAACATTAAATTCGGCGCTGTTGGGTTGGCCTTAGATTGCCTGAATAATAGTGGAAAATCTTATAACCCTGCCCACGGACATTGGTGGCTTTCGACAACCTCGAATAGAGCTATTCTAAAAATCAAAGGAGGTGGTAAATCTCTTAATTGGGTGTCGTACTTTCCTCCGGTACCAAAAAGAACCTCGAAAATCCGATATCTAAGAGAAATTCCCGATTCACGATTAACCACTTTCGAGAAACGGGACGGCTGTAGAATCAACGAAACCGACGGAAAATCCTCTGAAACCACTATTGGAAATTGCTTGTTTTTTTCTTCATTTCTCGATTTTTCGGGGGCCCGGGAAGCATCAGAACCTCACCCGAAGACTCCAGGGAAGCTTTAAAAATTGAAATAAGCTAAAGATTTGGTTTGCAGTTAAGATAAAGAAGTGTAATAAACCAATGTAAAAAACCACTATGAGATTCTTCTATAACACAATTATACTTAGATATTATACCTTATTTAACTAATACCACTTTGACAATCAAAAAAATCCGCGTAATTTCACGTTACGTGAATCTCAAAACACCAAGAAACTGTGTAAAACTTTAAATCCACTTTATTATAATGATAATGCAGCGATTTATTAACCTATTTTCGTTGACTGACGTATCGCAATTTTTATTTTCTACGGGGAGGAGCGGGTCGGTACGAGGGAATGTAGGGGAAGTTGTTGATTTGAGAAGACGTGGAATTGGCGCAACGTTGCCGCACTTACCCGAAATTCTTGATTTCTTGCTTATTTCTCATGCCTAGTGGAACGATTTATGAGGCCGCGCGTGTACCTAATAAGATTTGAGATTAAAAAAAAAACAACATCAAAGGAGCCTACGTTACTGCTTTCTGATTTGATTGAGAAATGATAAGTGATAAGTATAAAGTGTATTTATCACTTTTTTGCAATTCGAATGTAGATCTAAATCGGTATCCCCTTTACTCTCATTCTAATTTCTTTAAAATTGGACCGATTAGGCGGTTAATTAACTGAACGTGAATATACGTATAATTTACATACCTTACCTTACGGATCTTGGGCATTGCCCACCCTACCCATTGCCAGGAGCCGTCACTGGTTACAGGATAGTAGGGTAACATTCTTAAAACGCGTGATAATATTTGCATTTTACAAAACGGGATGAAATAGTGCATTTATAAAGTCGTAACTGAAATTAGACACAATATTGTGTTCCGTCGTGGACCTAGTCAAAGCTTACACTCATATTCCTGTCAATCTATGACATTTCGAAAACTTGGTTCTTGGCTTGGCTTACATTGATTTAAGGTGGATTTATAAACTCGACATTTGCGTTGGCGCTCGCCGTTGCCGTTTGCGTCGAAAATTCAATCCCAATATTTTACGTGTAACACCGTTTATAAACGCCGTCGAACGTTCCAGTCTGCGTCCGATGCCGTTCGAGATAATCTAGTTTCATCTTTCACGTTCCGTCGTTCACATTTCTGGACGCAAACTGCGAAGGTCACCGTCAATGGCAAGCGCCAACGCAAACGTCGAGTTTATAAATCCACCTTAAATAAGGTCGGCGTGGTGTACGCCTTATACCTTTTGTAAATAGAAAACAATATGGTAGGTTTTCTAGAATTTAGATGAAACAGTCGGGGCAGTGAGGGTGGACCCTCTGTGTATTATTTTCCATGCATGTGCATACTACAGAAAACTTAAAACTTCTTATGAGCCCTCTTCAAATATGTGTCCGAATACGGTATCGTTCCTTGGCAATGCCAATAGGAGCGTGCTTTGTTCCCTCTCATAATCACTTTTCGCGGCTACGTGTTCTCCGCATCTGGCACGCAATTTCTGCAAGACAGAGTTGCTGGCCTCCGGAATTTCCCCTGCCCACCGACTGCGCCGATTCTTAGTCTTGCTTAATTTCTATCGTCGGTTCCGTCCCGTCATTCGTTAAGCATCAGGATCCTCCGCACACCACCTCCTGCTGTCTACGCGGCAACCATGGACGATTGATTGCCCTTGTAGAAGCTTTTGAAGAAGAAGAACTCTGACGTAACTTTGCTGACACTTACCGATCCAGGTAAGTTTGTTCCTTAGATAATGTTAGAACGGATTGAAATATGACTTAAAATTCGGTAGGTTCCCGTAATCTTGCCTGCAACAGAACAGATCAGACAAGATTGCTTCTGATCACTTCCTGGAAATAGGGGTGGAAAATAAGCGAATGGAAAAGTTTATTATTTAGTTTTTCTTAATAAACTACTTTTTAGCGAATGAAATTAGTACGGAACCGCCAGTAGAGAGCATTTTTGAGATTATTATAAAAAGGGTGGTTGTGAAGGGGTTATGAGTTGAGCTTAAAAATAATGAACAGGGGCCACAGTGGTGTCGTTCGTAGCGTCGCCGAACTATTTAGACTGCATGTTTTTCTGCCTTCGATCGACCTTGGTTCGAACCGAGGTCGAGGCAAATGCATGCATGCATGTATTTATAGAAAAACACCGCTGATGGCCAAGGGCGAAGGCAAATTGTGGATTCACAGTATTGCTTCTTAATAGCTTTATCAGTGTGATTTACTAATTGTCCTACACTCACTGGGATTACTATGGTTTTCTAGGGTTTTCCTTAGTACTTGAGCGAATGCTATCCTAGTTCTAGAGGGAAAAGTGGTCCTAGCCGCAAACGGCAACGAAGACAAAATAATAGTAATTGCCCCCCCCCCCCGCACAAGCATTCAGCTGCTTCTGGGGTACTCCTAGTTTGGATTATTGCAGCGTGAGAATTAATATTATTATTATACGTTGTTCTCTATGTTTTTGTGACAATTTTATTATTTAGAAGAAGAAAATCAATTTAGAATGGCTATCAGTGGATGTAAGTTCAAAAAAGTGCCAGTATGATTTCTATATCATACCGTTTTAGATTTTGTGCAAAACATTGGAATCTAGTGTTATACAGGGTGATTCAGTTTTAATCTGCAACACTTCAACATGTGAAAGAAAATCAAAAAATAACCGCACTTTCTTGTATAAACTATATCATTTCAAGGCCTTATATAAAAGTTACAGGGTGTTAAAGTTGAAAGAAATATGTGGAATTTATTGAATATTTTACAAACTAGTTGAGATATTTAAGTCATATTTGGTACACGGCATGGGTTAGCATAAAACCTGTTAATATCAAACATCTTGAACAACCAGTGGCGTAGAAATGGGTAATTAGTATAATTTATTTTAGAAAAAAAATAGAACCATCTTGTATAGCAATAACATGTATTCAAATTCTTATGTAAATTTTTATTGTAAACAAAAACGTTCTCTTAGCATTTTTTCATATATGTCATGGTTTCATAGCAAATTTGATTTTTTCGTACTATTTCGGGGTACTTCTGAAAAATTATCTAAAAAATTTGCTCATAAATAAACTCACCTATTTAAGGCTATACTTTTGAAGATACAGGTCTAAAACATTTAAGGAAGATACAATTAATGTTACGCTCTGTATCTTGAAAAGTAAAACCTTAAATGGGTAAGTTTATTGTTAAAAGTTACTGTATTTAAAGTAAAAAATACATTTTTTTCTACTTTGAGTGTTACTTATGGAGAAAAGTTTTAAGTTAATTTTTCAGAAGTACCCCGAAATAATACGAAAAAATCAAATTTGCTATGAAACCATGACACATATATCAAAAAATGCTAAGAGAACGTTTTTGTTTACAATAAAAATTTACATAAGAATTTGAATACATTTTATTGCTATACAAAGTGGTTCTATTTTTTTCTAAAATAAATTATACTAATTAGCCATTTCTACCCCACTGGTTGTTCAAGATGTTTGATATTAACAGGTTTTATGCTAACCCATGCCGGTTTTATGCTAACCCTGTAACTTTTTTATAAGGCCTTAAAATGATATAGTTTATAGAAGAAAGTGCGGTTATTTTTTGGTTTTATACCACCTGTTTCAGTGTTGCAGATTAAAACTGAATCACCCTGTACATAGTAAATTTTAAATAACTCGAAAACTCGAAAACGATCTCAGTTAGCCTTGATTTATCGGCGGCATCAGATTGGCCATAGGAGTATATTCTTCTGTAGAGTATATAAACTATAGTAGAGTTTTTTTCTTAATAAATAATTTAACACGAGGTGTTGCCTTACAATTATTGATTTTAAATTCTTACAATTATAAACTTTACCATACGACTTAACATATCTTCCTAACTTATGATATGACAATGTACTTGCTACAATAAATTTTACAACTTCTGTTTTTTATCGAGTCTAACTATGCGGTACTTATTTGTTTAAATATTACAAATTATAATTTCTAATGGGAGTTAAGGGCTGTCAATGAAAGAAACCGTTTTTAAAAACAATGTTTAATGACGAGCAGCGAACAAGAAGTGTCTGTTGAAATTACATGGGTTATATTTATAAATTCAGAGAAGCAGACTCAGCGTAATGTTATCTTTAGCTACATGTACAAATACAGGGATGTTACTCCTCCACCCTTAGAGGGACATATAAACTTTATAAGTTTCTATGACCTAGACAATAATTTCTTTTGTATTATTTTTATTTTTGGAAATAGATAATTTTGAAAAACTAGGTCTTAGATACTTGCACATAAAATATAAAACTGCAATTATGATTAACACATACAATAATATTGTCCATAAACTTATTTTGTTATAATAAACTGGATAATTAAGTAACTTAGAATTTTCTAACTTTTGTGTATTGATTTCATTCAACAAGTTATTTAGTCTGTCAGTATGAATTACATTTAAATTTACTGGAGACATCTTCTGTAAAATATAATTATCTGATACATTGATTTGCATTTTTGGTAATGGTATTTTTTTAAACATTGTTTGTACATTTTTATAAGATTTAATAATTGTCTCGTTGATTTTTAGGGAACAAGGGAATTCCAGTTCTATTAAGTAGGTTCCGCTAAGCAGAACAGTTTCTTTAGTATTGTAACAATTTTTGACAGCTAAGGTCTCACTGGGAATAATGACTATCCATTTACTTTCGTCAATTTTTTGTACTTGAATCTCAGATATATTGATGGCGATTTGGTTACAATTATTCTTATGTTTATATTTTAATAATCCGATCTCACAGGGTAAGTCATCGTTAACATATTCTGTGTGTATATTATCAAAACAAAGAAATTCATCATTTATAATTTTCTTACAGGGTTTGTCCGAAAATCCATATCTTTTTTGATTGTACATTAAATAATTTGAACTGGGAAATATTACCTTGTAGAAATTTTGGTTAGGGGTTGGTAGTGGAAACATGTGAAAAAGATTGTAAGACTCATTTTCAACTAACGGTATTTCTATAATAAAAATTATTTCTTCAAATTTAGAATAGCATTTTATTTCCAATATTTCTTCAAAGTTTAAAATATTTTCCATAACCGGGTCAAACGGTAATTTTTCATTTTGTAAAGAAGAGGCAACAGACTTTATTTGTTTTAGTAGTTCAATAGGATGTATTATTGCATTATGGAAATTATTAATTTTTGCGAAAGATACAGCGACTTCAATTTTGTCTAAAATATCATAAATGTTCTGATACATCATTAAAATTTGCGTTAAAACCATTTGCATCCTTGTCTGGATAGAAATATCTAAAGTTTCTAGTTCATAGTTATGGATTACCCTTATCATTTCAGATATCTTTGATTCCAAAATTTGTTGGTTGTGAGATACATTTGCTACGATTTCTTGGAATGTTATAATAGAGCTTGATAGTATTGTTAATTGTTTATCCATTGATAATTTCAGATTATTTTGGTTTTCTTTTAAAACTGAGATTTCACTATCGTATTTAGCTGCATCTTCTTGATCTAAATTTCCTGTTAAACTCTTGATTATATTCCCTAAACCGTTAATTAAGCCGCGTTTTTTTCTAGATAAGTTCGTGGAAGGAGTTATTTGTGAAATTTGTTCCTCTATTTTATTTTCTAGATTGTTGATAAGTATGTACGAATTATAGAATTCCCTGTCATAGTCCGTGTTGTTTTTTATGTGAGATATAATCATATTATATTTTAATGATAAAGCCTTAAATTCAGTAATGATACTGGATATATTAAATATATGTATGAATGTCCAATGGTTAATAACCTTATGCGCGTTACCTAGTTTATAAGGCAGTATGCCTGGGCTATCGTTCATGTTGTGGAAATTTGATCCGGCAGCTGATTCTACTGAGATTCTGCGGGCGGACCATCTGTAACAAGTGGGCGTTTTAATTCCTTTATGTGTATTACTTCCGTTTTTTGGGGAATTTTTAAGTTTTTAATTTTGACTTTGTTGTTTTCAAGAATTTCAATGATCTCAAAAGGGCCGATGTATTTTTGTTTACTTTTATTTCGAGCGGAAGATTTTTTATACACTTTTTGGTTCAACTTAAATTCAGTTTGTTCGCCTTTAACATTTGTTCTTTCTAGCATTTTAGTTTTTACTTTTTCTGTATTTTCGAACGCTGTTTCGTATAGGGTACTTAATTTTTCGTTATGTGAGTCGACGTAATCTGTGTAAAAAGTGGTTGATATAAGGTCGAAAGGATCTCTAGAGTTAGTATGACCTAGCACGAGTTCATGAGGGGAGAATTTTGTCGTACTATGGTGGTACTGTTATATGCTATTATTGCGTAGGGGATTAACTCAGAAATTGTTCTGGACTTATCTTTTTGCCTTAATAATCTCAAGTGCTCTATTAAAGTTGAGTGAAAGCGCTCTACTGGGGAATTAGACTCGTGATGGCCCGGAGTGGTAAAATGTTAATTTTTTGAGTTTTTAGTAGTTCTTTGAGAAGTTCATTTTTAAACTCTGTTCCGCTATCAGACACAATTGTTTCTGGGCATCCAAAAAATGAGAAAAATATTATTAACTTGTCGCATACCGACTTTGCATTTTTATCGTAGGGAAAGGCTTGCCCGAATTTTGAGAATTTGTCAAATATTGTTAAAAAGTTTTGATTTTCGAATATAAATGTGTCCATATGTAAAATTTGAAATGGTTTTGTTGGCGTTTCAGTTCTAACTAAAGGGATGTATGATTTTTGTCGACTATATTTTTGGGTCTGGCACTTTACACAATCATTGATAAATTGAGTAACATCGTCTTTCATTTTTGGCCAATAATAATTTTGTTTTAATCTTTCATATGTCTCAGAAGTGCCTCTGTGATTAGTTTTATTTTCATGTTGATGCATAATAAACATTTTTCTGTCTTCTTCATTTGTAACGTTATTTACTAGTTTAGTACAACGAATTAATTTTAAATCTTTAAAATTATTCATGTAAACTTTATTGAAAAGGGGAAATAGATCTTCTTCGAAAAAATATAAATACGAGTTTTTGTCGCCTGAAATATATTCTTTTATGAATTTATTTATTATTTCTGGGTTTTTGGGAATTTGGCAATGGTTAATGACGTTTTTGTCGAGGATTTCAAAGGTTACTTTTATTTGGTCGTGTAGATTTCTTTTTATTAAATATTGATGGGATTTATTGTTTATAATTTCATCAAGAACGCTGATTCCGTCATTTCTAGTGTCCGTGTTCGAAGTATGTACCGTGTCAGTAATTGTGTCATGTGGGGGTTTAATTTGTATATCCGACAATATTTTAATTTTGGGTTCCTCTTCGCTCGTTGTTGGCTCTTCGAAAGTTTCAGTGTTTTCGCATAAATTTTGAAGGTAATCTAAAATGTCTTTATCTACTTCACCGGGATTATTTACAGTAGATTGATTTTCGTATATGTTAAGTTGAATTCGTGATAGTGCGTCCGCATTTTTATTTTGACAACCTTTTTTATAAATAATTTGATAATCAAACTCTTCTAAACGTAATCTCCATCTGACTAATTTTGAATTTGGCTCTTTTAAGTTAAATAACCAAACAAGTGGTCTATGATCCGTGTAAATATAAAATTTTCGTCCAAACAAATATGGCCGAAAGTACTTGCAGGCATAAACGATTGCGAGTAGTTCTTTCTCAATAGTCGAGTATTTTATTTCCGATTCATTTAGGGTACGCGAAGCGAATGCTACCGGTTTGTCGTTAGGTACTTGGCCCTGTGAAAGAACTGCTCCTAAAGCAAAGTTACTTGCATCCGTGGTTAATATAAATGGCTTGGAATAATCGGGATAAATTAAAATCGGATAATTAATTAATAAATTTTTGCTATGTTCAAATGCGTTTAAAAATTCTTTAGTATGTTGGATTTTAGCGTCTTTTTTAAGACATTGTGTTAGAGGTTTTGTTATCTTTGCAAAATCCTTCACGAAGCGACGGTAGTAACCTAATAAGCCTAGATAAGATTTAATTTCTTTAGAAGTGGTAGGTACCGGGAAATTCTTAACTGCGGAGATTTTACTAGGATCGGGTTTAATTCCATCAGGTGTTACTATGTGTCCGAGATACTGTACTTCCTTTCGGAGAAATTCTGACTTATCGAGCTGTATTTTTAATTTAGAATTACGAAGTCTTACAAAAATGTCTTTTAGTCGTTGAATATGTTCCTGAAGGGATGTGCTAAATATAATGATATCGTCCAAATAAACAAAGCAGGTTTCGTTTTGTAGTCCACGTAAAATATTATTTATAACTCGCTGAAAAGTTGCTGGCGCGTTCTTAAGGCCGAAGGGCATTCTCAAAAATTCGTAATGCCCTGTGTCTGTGCTGAAAGCTGTTTTTGGGATATCGGTTGGTTGCATTTCAATTTGGTGGAATCCGTTCGCGAGGTCTAATGTAGTGAAATACTGACTGCGTCCTAATTTTTCTAGAATGTCAGTTATGTTCGGTAGTGGGTATTTGTCATCTATTGTTCGTTCGTTGAGTTTCCTGTAGTCAATTACCATGCGCCATTTTTGTTTTCCAGAGGCGTCCATTTTTTTTGGGACAACCCATATCGGGGATGACCAAGGTGAATTGGAATTTTGAATTATATTTTGTGATAGTAATTTTGAAATTTGATCTTTTACCTCTTGTCGGTGAACTTCTGGATATCTGTAGCTTTTAGTGAAAATTGGGGACTCATTAGTTAATTTAATTTCGTGTTTGACCTGATTGGTAAAACTCAAGGGAATATCTTCACAATGAAAGATATCTCTGAATTCTAAGCAAAGCTTTCTGATTTGTTCGCGTTCTTCGCTGTTACAATGTTCTAGTCTTAAATTTATGAGATTAGCTTTTAATTGATTATCGATAGATTTATCTAGGGCATGTCCTTCAACATTTTCGAAAAAATTCAGTTCACTTGGGTTTACTGATTCTATAGAAAATGGTTCAAAAATATCGATTTTAATGGGGTTTTCCGTTGGGTTTAAAATAGTGGTAAGAGCAAAATTATTTTCAACATTAACTAAACATTCGGGAATTTCAGCTTTTCCTAGTTTTGTGTAATTTAAGATTCCTGTGCCGTTACGTAAACTAACAGGTATTTTAATTTTTTGTACCATTCTCGGAGGAATTATTTCAGTTATTGTTTCAAATTGTGTCGAATTTTGTGGTTCTAAATCATTTTCGTTTTGCCTATAAATTGGTATAATTGAATTTGGGCTAACTAAAGTGTTATTACTATAAGAAATATCTGCGCCTAATAATAAAGTATTAAATCTAAACCTATAAGTCCATCAAATTTTTCTGAAAAATCAAATATGTAGTATTTATGTATACCTTCTGTATTGAAAATTGGAAATAGTGGCAAAATAGCAATTTTGTCATGGAAAGATGTCGCGTGCGCTGTTTGTACTAAGAAAAGTTCACTTTTGACATAATTTGGGAAATATTTAAAGGCTAATTTTGGGCTTAAAAAGGAACGTGTGCTTCCAGAATCGATTAAAAATTTAGCGCCTAATTCGGGTATATAAATATAAGTAAGTTTTATTGACAAATTATTTAGGTGTATTATTTCGTATTGGAATCCTGACCAGTATCTGGAAAATCCTGATTTTCAGTAATTTCTGGTTGGGTTTCTTCTTGGTTCGGGAATTCACATATACCGTATTGAGGGTAGCAATAGTTTTCGTAAGCGTCATTGTAATAATAGTCATAATCGGGATAATAATTTGGCTGAGAATAATCAGTATATTCCGGATATTGAACTGAGTCAGTTTTGAGGAAATTTTCGATTACGTCTTGGTTAAAAAGTTCCTGACTTTGAAATGTACGTTGGGGTTGTTTTACAAGTGTACTTGTTGAGGTATCCATTGGTTCTGGTTTCGTTCTAGACATGTTAGTAACATTAGTTTTTTGGGGAAAGTTTGGTCTAAATTGGGGTTGGAAAGGTCTTTGGAAGTTTTGTGTGAAAGTTGGTCTTTGTTGAGTAAAATTTTGAAAATTCGGTCTTTGTTGCATAAAGTTTGGGAAACTTGGTCTTGGTTGATTAAAATGATTAAAAGGTGTTCCAAATGTGGGAGAACGTCCAAATGTAGGTGGTTGGTTAAATGTTGGGGGAATATATTGTGGAAAATTAAAGTTTGGTTGTGGAAATGGTGGTGGTTTAAAATTAGGATTGTTAGGTCTCGGTAAATTTGTTGGTTTTGGTTTGTATGGAATACTATTATGTACTGGTTGTCTAAAATTTTGATTTTGGCCTGTCTTGAAATAAACAAAATTTTCTTCTTCTGTCACAAACGACATTGCCTGTTCAAGAGAATCAGGTTGTTTAAGCCTAACTACAAGCTGCATATTGTAAGGTAAACCGTTAATGAAGGTTTTCAGAGCAAATTCTTCATAATGATTAATTTTAACAATTTTTATATTGCGGTCCTCGTTAGTGCCATTAAGTTTTGCAAAAAGGAGGCTACGCGTATCTTGGATTCGCATTCCGAACTGTAAGGGTGTTTCATTACGGAATGGTCTTAACGAAATTAGGTCCTGAATAAGACAATCAATACTTCGTTGATCGGCAAAAGTAGCTATTAGTGCGTTTTTTTATTAAAATCCAATTATTTAATTCTGAACGTGATGCAATAAGGTCTGCCGCTCTATCTCTTAATTTACTCAAAATTGTGTCAAATAAACATATATTAATCGGGTCTGCTGCATTTTGGACATTTTGGAAGGCTTTCAGAAAATTTTCACAAGCGTTTACAAATCTTTGCAAGAGTTTTGGGTTACCATCGAAAGGGGGTATATTATCAGCTTGATATTTTAAAAGGTTATAATTGATTGCATTACCGTTTGGCATGATTATTGGATTTCCAAGTTCTGAATTTAAATTTAAAGTTAAGTTTTCTACAGAGGATATTAAATTTTCTAAATCTTCCAGTTTGGGTAAAACACGCACAAAAAGTTAAAACAAAAAGCACAATTTACACTTACACTAGTAGAAAAACGATGATTCTCATTTTCACTCTTCTTTTTTCTTCTTAAACTACGGTGCCTCTAGGACGAGCGATGTGTGTCTCCTCCCAGGCGTCTTAACCTAGGGTTCTGCTCACAGACGATGCTTGTTCTGCTGCAGAGGAGGGTTGGATCGATGCTAGACCACCCTTGCTGACTATCTTGCTCCTGTCGTCTCGACGGCTGCTTCACTGACCGTTGGCCCTTGGTATCGACGTTCACGTGGCGAAAGTGCCGATTTTTGGATTCCGCGCGCGCGAATCGCCGACCGATTGGTTCTTTTGCGAATGAACTCTTGAAAGAGACCGAAAGGTACCGATTTTTGGTTTTTCGTTTCGCTAAAAGTCCTACCGACTGCGCCAGTTAAGGGCTGTCAATGAAAGAAACCGTTTTTAAAAACAATGTTTAATGACGAGCAGCGAACAAGAAGTGTCTGTTGAAATTACATGGGTTATATTTATAAATTCAGAGAAGCAGACTCAGCGTAATGTTATCTTTAGCTACATGTACAAATACAGGGATGTTACTTGGGGTGCAGCTAAGCAATTAGGTGGCAAAAGTACTTGACAACTCCTATTCTATAAATATAGACGGTGTGTCATGCACAGTGACCGGCAGAAAGTTGGACACAAATGGAAAACTTTTTTATTATTAATTTCTCAGAAAATTTTATTCTTGATAAAAGTTGTTGCATCATTTCAAACTCAAAACGCACATATCAAAATTTAAATATCTCTTTTTGGATAGGAGGTAGATTCAAAAATGTCAAAATAACTCAAGAGTAAAGTAGCCTTATTTTTTAAAATACGGTAAAAAGTCACTTACAAAAGTTGTTTGGAATTAAAGGTGGATGTCAGATTTAAACTCGCTGCCACCTAGTCAGAAAAAAAATTTTTTTTTGTATTTTTTCAACCACCCTGTGTATTACAAATGAAAAAATACTGCAAGCACAACTTATCATCGGATAATACATGAATTTGCTACTAAACTTTAATTTTGTTCGATTAGCAGCTAGAAATTTAAATTAATCGAAATCATAGTTTTAAAATATTAAATTTTTGTGTCCAACTTTCTGCCGGTCCCTGTATCAACTAGATGAATAGAGCCGTGTGAATAATGAAGAATGGAAACTTTTGGTCCCAAAAGGTTAAAAACAAGCGGAATTTTTGAAAGGAAAATTGGAAATTTACCTAGACTTAAATAATGTTTGTATATTGTGTAAATAAATGCTTTAATTATTGTGCATTTAGTGAATTTCAGTATAAGATTTTTCTTCACATGTTTCTAAAATATTTAAACTAGAATGCATATACAGGGTGAGTCACATCTAAAGTCAGAGCCGAAAACACGAGGTAGAGTTCGCTAAAATAAGCACATATGCTTAATAAACATTAGCTCAAAAACGCTTGGTTCTCCATATACAGCGTGTTGAAACTTTTCCAAATATTTTTTAAATTTCTTTCGAGCCTGTTTAGGAATTCCAACAAAATTTGATACATATTATGGGTTGTCATTTTGTGCAATAATTTGGCCCTGTTCAGATGAGCAGCGGCGTAGATACAATAATTTTATTTTAAATGCCAGCATAATCACCTTGGCACTAGTTTAAAAAATCCGAAATTACGAAGAAACTGTACCAGAAATAAAAAAATACCAAGAGGCGCTTTTTGTTCCAAATTGAATGGGCTATCCAAAAAAGGCAAATTTTTTTGTTTTGGCACAGGACCGTACTACTTTTTTATACACTTATTTACAGTAACTATTTGTATCTACGCCGCAGATCATCTGAACGGGGTCAAATTATTGCACAAAATGGCAACCGTCCAATGAATAATGTGTACAAAATTTGGTTGAAATTCCTAAATGGGCTCGAAAGAAATTTAAAAAATATGTTAGTTTTGGAAAAATTTTAACACGCTGTATATGGAGAACCAAGCGTTCTTGAGCTTATGTTTATTAAGAATATGTGCTTATTTTAGCGAGTTCTACCTTGTGTTTTCGGCTCTGACTTTAGATGTGACTCACCCTGTATAACTAACGCGAACACATTTTGAATATCATTTGAAAACTACCCACCCCAATATTTTTACCCTGCGAACAATTTCAGAAATTGCCTCGATACGTCGATTTTTGTTGTGAAGGGGACTTTTTTGCGTAAACAAAATCATGATAGATTCGCTTTGCTAACCAAGAGCAACTCCAATTTTAAAACCCCTATTACAAGGGGTGCTCGTATTTAAGATTTTAAAGTTGGGGTTGCTGGTGGCTAAGGGTGAATCTATCATAATTTTTTTACGCAAAAAAGTCGGCGTATCGCGGCTATATAGGTACTTGTAAATTTTCTTATAAAAAGTTTTGCCATATTCGAAATAACTAGTGATGCCGTCGAGACCAGAGATTCTCGTCTCTCGTCTCGTCTCGTTTCGTCTTGACGAGACGAGAGGACAATTTTCTCTCGTCAGAACACTCGATACGCGAGAAGAGAACACGTTTCTTTCGTCGAGAATTATCGTTACTCTCGAGGTCTCTCGTACTCTCGAAAGACGAATTATCAAAAATAATAGTGTCCTTATTTTGTAAATATAGGTAACTACTTTCTCTATTTTCCTTACTCCTATAGAAATAAAAAAAAATAAGTACTATAATACATATTAGTTTATTAGTTTCAGAGATATTGTCACACTTATCGTGTGTGCCGGAGGGTTGGACTGACCTTCACGGCTTGCCGGGATCACTGGGAGGGGTCGCTGCCGCTGACGGAGCGCAATCCAAAGAGACACAGGTATACACGAAAACAACTTGTATTATCTTAAACTCACACCAACGTTTGTAACAGCATCTTGGCTGCTTGGGAGACGCGTAGCGGAGCTGTGGACCAGCGGGACCGCAACTGACCGGCGCGCGAGGAACCTAGGAGTGAAGGTTTCCTGACTCGCGACCGCAAAGACCGATCTCCAACAACCCTTGGTGATCACCAACGCTTCAGCGGGAGCCCCGTAGGAATCTGCCGCCAAGCCCCCTCGCAGTCGAGCCAGAACACAAGTTTGCTGAAAAGCTGCACCCTGTGCCCGATTAGACCAGTCGGGGGGTGTCGATCTAGTGGTTGCTGAAAAGCGGGATCCACTGATACCCAGCTTAGAAACTGAGCTGTACTTATACAGGCAGATTCTGCTGAATCGGCGGGTGGACTTTGATCTAATTATTGTTTAACTTATTAATTAATCCTCGTATTTGCATTATTGACTGTCCCTCGTACTCATTAAATTGTCATTGCCAATGACGTCAAAACCTATAGACAGGTTTGTTTTGATAAACGCTTGACGCCCAGAACTAATCACAATCTAAGCGGTCCATTAAATTATTCCGAAAATGTCGCGAGATTGTCAGAAATTGCCCCTTTTTGTCGAGCCGTAGCGAACTTATTTCGACTCTGGGCTCGGAGGCTGGCGTCGTTAGACCATCCCCCGAGTCTTCAGGTGAGGTTCCGATGCTTCCGGCGCCCCCAAACAAGAAAAAACATGCGATATCTAAGTGTGATCCTGGAGGAACTATAACCGGGAATCACCGGGTGTATAGTTGGTTGATGGTTGACTTTCTGTCTTTGTTTGTAGCATGTTTTTAGAGTAGTATGGATATATTTAATCTTGGAGTCAAAATAAAGGGCATTTTAACAATGGGGCACCACGTCTATAGGTTTTGACGTCATTGGTCATTGCTATCTTTACTTTCGTTTTGTTTGGTAGAAGTTGGTTTGAATAATTCGGTCACTGGTCCACAGATGTCACTTTATTGACAATATTAAAAAATGTCTTTCTTTTTCTGTGAAATTTAACACTCTGTAACTTTCTCAGGGAGCCCCAAAGATATTAAACAACCTGTATTTCTTCAGCAAATTATGATTATGGTATTGCTCAGGTCAAACTTGATAATTTATTTGAAGCCTGTTGAAAGTGTGGCAAAAAAAAACAAATACGTGGTATTCAACACTATGGTATGTAGTTTTATATCACCGTATTCGATTATCAATAAATCGAATATAGGGTGAACTTTTCTTAAGGACCCCAAAAAATTAAATGTGCTAAATACGGCTCTGGAATTTTTGAATTTTTATTTGACATCTTATATCTACCTACATTTACTATTACTAGTGTAATAAACCCCTAAAATATTATAAGAATCTAACGCCCAAGCCGTGCAATAGTTTTTATTGCCTGCGAAAATATTGATCAAAATTAATACATCACCCTGTGCGTCTGTAAAGGATAACTGATGATTTTTAATAGCCATTTTCTATTAACCTGAGCTAGCCCTATCCGCAGTAGCAATATGTCCGTTTCCTCCAAGGAGACCCTGTATACCTACCTAGTAGGCAACTGATGATGATGTTATTAAAGTTTTTCCTAAATATGAAATAGGAAGAAGGGGGTAAAAACTTTAATTACAACTTTTCTGGATATTATGTGCAGTCGTGGTCAGTGGTCTTACTCCAGACTATTTTAAGATGATAGAGTAGGTAAACATTTTTATTTTAGGAGAAAACCTATTTTTTTACCGACACTGGATTGCATTATTAATTTTCTCTACAAATAAAGATATAATATGAATCCGTAATATTAGTCTCATTTAAAAGCTATATTTTTAGTTCAACGCACTTACCCCATTATGAAGGCCAAGTAGTGCCCTTACCCCCAGAAAGCGGGGTAAGAGCGCCACCCTGACAAAAATTTTAAAAATATATACAGGGTGTTCCTCAACCTATACGCATAAACATGGGAATTTGTAGCAGAGGACAAATCATCGCCAAATTATCGAAAAAAAAAAATATAATAAAATATTTTTTGTTTTGGAGATTATATGGATTTATTTCAAATTGAAAAACACAGAACTAGAATTTTGATGTGCCATACTTTTGTTCTAATCGCGTGAAAATAAACACGAATAGCATCGTACAGTTAAGACGTCATTGAAGACAGCTAACAACCATGATATAATAATAAACAAGGTATGATATTGCGCATTGTGGGCGGAGTCATGCGACGTCACGCGGAGCGGTTTCGGTGGCAGTCACAAAATATATAGGTTAGGTTAGGGGTGTCAGTGTCAGTTTGTCGCGACGTTAATTTGCATAATTTAAATAATTATTTGGGTATTAAAATGCGTTGTGATGTAGCAAGTTGTAATGCAGACAATGAAGCAAAGACATTTACGGGATAGTTCATGTTTTTCCGTTTCCCAAAGGATGAAAATCTTATTAAACAGTGGACGATTGCTTGTAAACGAAAGGACAAATTTAATGTGAATACCGCTAGTTTGCTTACATTTTAGTGAGGAAAGCTATGAGGAATTTAAAATATGAATTGCCAGGGTATTCAGCAAAAAATCACCGGCTTTTGAAGCCATCAGACTCCATACCGATACTTAATTTGCCAAATCAAAAGTTAACAGTGAAATATGATAAGGCGAGAAGTGAACGAATAAATAAAAGAAATCCATCAAAAATTGTGGATGAAATTCCTCAAGACAGGTTCGTTGAACATCTTAAGTTTGTTTAATTTGTTTTAATACCCCAAAACTGAAGCCATTGCTCATTGCCCGAAAAAGTTTTAAGCAGTGAATGCCTTGCTGATTTGACTTCTAAAGGAAAAGAAATGGATAGAGCTGTCAGAATTGAGTTAGCTGAAGAAATCGATTCTTTAGTTTATGATGGTTTAGAATATTTAGCGGGCTTTGTATGCTGCAAATTACGAACCACTGAACCTATGGTAACTATGGCATCAACAAATTAGGAGAATTTCACCTGGGTTGATCATGTGTCTGAAGGGGGGGGGGGGGTTGGCCAGCCATCAGAAGAAATGATGAAAAACAGAGGAACTAGAAAAAATATTTAATGATGTAAATTCGGGTGAACTGTTTATTTGTAAAGGATATTTAACTGTTTATTTGTAAAGGACATTATTTAACATTTGCTAGAACAAGCGTCAAAGGTAAACTGTAGTAAGCAGATTAAAAACTTTTTTTAGGTCAAGAATGTAGGTACAGACTGAGTCATTTTCGATGGTTTTATGGGGTATCTGCGTTATTTGTATAGATAGAAAAAACAAGGTAGGTGTTCATGAGTTAATTTTTTGAGATATTTACGATGCTCAAAACAGATCTCTGATATCTCCAATACTTTAGGAGATACAGGGCGTTTTTGAAATTTTTGCTATTTTTTTACAATTATCATAGCTCATTTGTTTTTAAACCTATATATTTCGTTGAAAACGCTTTATACGCACTTTTTACGTAGAATCCATTGGAGTAAACAGTTTTTCTAAAAAAAAATAGTTATTTTACCTACCAAGGCACTGAAGTTCAACTTAATAATTCAACTTCAGTGCCTTGGTACATAAATAACTATTTTATAGAAAAACTGTTTACTCCAATGAAAGTGCGTATAAAGCGTTTTCAACGAAATATATAGGTTTAAAAACAAATGAGCTATGATAATTGCAAAAATTTCAAAAACGCCCTGTATCTCCTAAAGTATTGGAGATATAAGAGATCTGTTTTGAGGATCGTAAATATCTCAAAAAATTAACTCATGAACACCTACCTTGTTTTTTTCTATCTATACAAATAACGGAGATACCCCATAAAACCATCGAAAATGACTCAGTCTGTACTTTAGAATGAAAAATTTAAATAAAAATTTGGGAGAAATGACCTTGTATAGAAAAAGGAACATGTTAAAAACTGTTTCGTAACAGTTTGTCTTTAGATTTTTTATAGGATTTTCTTAAATGTTCAAAATAAGTTTTGAGGGATTCCCAGTCTGGACCTCTTGGTTAAAAAAAGTGTAACAAAACTTAATAAATATATATTTTTCCATATTTGCGTTTTATTACAGTTTGCTTTTATGTAGATATGCATTCTATGTTGACAATCTGACAAGTGATACCTAGCTTAAGCTTAGAGCTTAATGATGGCGAACAAAATTGGTGAACTAAGTAAACCAGCAAATGATAAACATGGAAGAATTGGAGGCAATTTTTAATTCCAAGTCCTGATAGTTTCTTGATTAGCAAAGGTTACATAAGCAATTTATAGAATACTTCTTTAAGGATAAATTGTTCAGCAGAAATTAAAAAAATATTTTTCGAGGATGTATTTTTGAATAAAAAAGTTGAACAAAGCTTTACAAGATAAGGATATAACTAGAAAACGGAAGAGGTTAAAAATTAAATCATAATTTTAAGTAATAAAATATATATTTTTTTTAAATAAAGGCGTTTTAAAATTTAGCGATTTAGCTATATAATTTTACATTGTTGCCTTCAAAATTGACTTTATTTTTTTTTAATTTCTATGTTTTATTTATTTTTTCAATAATTACAAACTATTATCATCGGTATTTATTTTTTACTTATGGGGACTGCTATTCTAGTATTCTCTTGCAATCCTTGGAAATTTTCGTTGTTATCGATCATTTTTATTTCCTTTGTAAGAAGAAATAAACTTTGAGTTATTTACCTGCACTAAGGAAGTCCTTACAGTTGATGCATTATCTTTGTGTTAAAAAATACAAATGCTTGCCCTACTGAGAATTTTCTTAGCTTGATTATCATGTTATTTTTAAATTAGTCGTATATCCTAAATCATGCTACCTAGTACAGCATTAATTTACGGATACATAACTCAATATTCCATTAGAAAAACCCTCTTCCCGCCTTAAAATTCGTGCTATCATGACTTGTTATCTTCTTAATTTTTTATTATTTCTAAAAGTTTTTCCAGTGTATAGTTAAAAAGAATAAACCTGTTTTTGAAAAAATATTAAAAATTTTACATTAAAAAAAAATTATAACAACAATAAAAGCTCAGATATCAAATTATAACATTGTTGAAAAAACAAAAAAGTAAGTTCTGGGGTTGTGAAAACCTTCGACAGCCATAAAAATAAATCAGTTTCAAATATTATTATGGTTATGTATATACTGCCTCACGGAGAAAATCATTAATGAATCGAATTATCCAATGACATTTTCAGCCACTTATAATAATATGTCTACAGACGTATATGTGGTATTATGTAGTCATATAAGGAGATATAGTGGATGTGATATTTGGGTCCGCAAAACCAAAAAAATTATAGTTTTATTTTCTGGATAAGAAAAGTAATATTAGACACACTAATTAGACATGCTTCCGATTTTTTATACCAAGAAGGTAATATTTTTGGTATTGGACAATAATAGTTATTATGCTTAACATAATTAATGAATAGAAAACAAATTAACAACACATGAGCAGTTTGGTCATTTTTTATAGGGATAACTCTGCAGTTTTCTAAAATCTATGTAACTTATATTATTAATCTTAGTGGAATTGTTCGATCGAAAAAATCTCACGGTCTCTCCGCCTGACTGTATAACAAACGGGAGCTTCGCCGCCGGTCAGGGCTCATTTTTAAATGCGAGACAGCAGCGGCGCAGCCTCCCAATAATAATGATCCCGCGATTCATTAACGGAGCCAGCTCATTAATACGCGCTCGAGGGCGCCAATACTGCGACTCAGATAAAGTGGCGAGATAGTCGAAGGGAATTTGTGAAGGAATACTACTCCGTTTAGCTTGGTTGGTTGCCTCTTTTATGCATCCCGACAAAAAACGCCAGTCTGCATTTGAATTTCTCCATCGAGAGAGGATACTATCATCGAGTTCATGTAGAGTGAATGTGTGAATGAGTGAATGAAGAGTTTATTATGTCATAAGGTCTAATATTCATGTTTTGGGCAGTTCAAAGAAAATTTAAATATAAATTATTATTAGTAAACATTTAGGTAAGGTATACGGGGCTTGGGTGGAGTGAATTATGTGTAGGTATCTAACAAATTAAAATAGGTAAGTACCTACCTTAGAAAAATTGATAACAAAAATAATAATAGACACTCGTTCTTCGGAGTGTGAATACCATGAAAGTAATATTGTTGGTATATTATGATAATAATTACTTATTATATTACTTAACAGCATTCATAAATATTAATAACTACTAAAATTAGCTTAGCGAGCTTTACATACCAATAAATACCCAACCCATACAATACATTTTGGAGCAGGTAAATTGTACACAAATTAAATACTTGCCATCCTTATTAAAGACAAAATTATCGATAAAGAATAATTTACATAAAAGAAATAGTAAAAAACATGCTTAGCATATTTTGACTTACGCATTATTATATTTTGACACGTACTCACCCGAACTGTTCTTATAAGCCCACCGAATTTGACAAATATTTACACAAGTAATCATAAAGTTTAACATAGACAAAGCTACATCTAGACTGGCAAAAGCATTGTAATTTCAGCCAGGTACACCCAATATTTTCCCTAAATTGTTCGATTAGAACCATTTTCGCCTCTACAGGTAGTTTTTGACTGATTTTCAGATTACCCTTGTTTTCCAAAATCATTTCGTTTGAGGCGAAGCATATGAGCCTGTTAAGCCTCAACTTTATAGGGCTTGGGCATGGGGCTTCCCTAGGCGAGACGCAAGAATAACTTGTTACCATTACAGCAGGAATTAAATTTAATGATATCGGAAATTTATTGGAAGCACAAAGGGCGGCACAAAGGAACCTTCCTCACTAATTGTTCGCTCCCTTCCACAGCCGCCCCTCAAATCGTGATTCTTCCAACTTTTATTACGCCCATTACTTACATATTGGTGGACTTTCGGGCATTCAGTATCCTCCAAAAAGTTTGCATCATGTTATTAATGATTTATCTTGATATTTAATTTTGGGGTCACCTTTTGCTTTAAAACAGTTGAAAAAAATGACCCATTCAATCGTCGTCATGTGACCTTTGGTATATGTCAAAAATGACATTTAAAAAAATATATAGCTGAAATAAAATTTGTTAAAATATCAAAAAGTTTTACTTGATAACGTTGTTTATTCTTCAATTTTACGTAGGGAAGTGTACGAAATCTGAATGCTCTACTAGGAGATTTAGTTTTTCGTCACATTTTAATATTTTTTATATAAAATTTCTGAAAATTTTAAAAACTTCTAACATCGTAAAAACTATTTTCTATAACTAGCTTTCATCATTATATTAATTTTTTAATTACCGATAAGAATAGGTATTTTTCTAAAGAAAATTATATTAAAGCTATAAAATTATTTACATTACATTTTCCAGTTCTATATTCGTACCAAAATAATAATAAATTAAAATATCACCACACTATTTCAAGTATCTAACTAAAATTCTGGACTTTTAGGGAACAACTTATCTTTCAGACAATTATTGTATTCTATACCGGACCATAAAGATAAATAAATAGGTAAGCCATGGAAGGAGTTGCATAGGTTCTATATAAATTAGAATGTTGGTTTGCCCCTTAGCCTTAATGGAAATTATTTGAAACGAACAAATTTTCCTACATTTTTGTGCCCTCTCTTTCAATAAATATTATAGTTCTTCTATGTACATCTTGAACTGTATTTCTGATGAAATCAGGTCTCATATTCGCTACGCATTCCCGAATGCTCGATATTGTTCAATGACCTGCGACTGTAAACTTTTAGCTTTAGAGAACCCCACAAGAAAAATCCAGTGGGATTAAGTCAGATGAACGAGGTGGTCAATGATGTTCCCAATTATTGCCAATTACTTTACCAGTAAATGTTTCGTCGCGATAATCTTTCACTGCTCTACAATAATTATGAACAGGTGCTCCGGCCACCTTAAATCACAAATATAATGTTGTCCATTTTGTAGAGGCATATTATCTAAAACTTCACCGACCTCATTTCTTAAAAAATTTAAGTATCGGTCAGCGTTTCATTTTCTCTGAAAAAATATGTTACGATAACTTGATTATACAAACATCATTTATTTGTTTTGAATGAGTATTGGTCGCGGCATTCAATAACAAAATGAGGGTTTTCGCGGTTTTTGCAGTTTTGAGAGCTAACAGTTCTATTTGAAGTGAAAGTCGCTTCATCGGTCCATAAAATATTATATGGAAATCTAAAATCTTTATATATTGTGTAATGTACCTAACTCCGTTGGATTACACCAATCGCTAGAGGCCATTTCCAATATAAAATTGAAACAATTTAGGAAAAAAGGGCTATTCCTGACAATAAAGGGTGTAAGTAGTTAAGTAAAGCGGATCCTGGCTCAAAGATGGCCGCCATATGTGAGCCAGCTTCCGCATAAGGGTTTTGAGCCTGAGCCAGGATCCGCATAGGGCTTTCGGGGTTCGGTTGGCAGGTATAAACGCCGCGGTTAGAATATTTTTTCCTTGATTTAACGTCCTGTTTCGGGTGACCTTATTTTATAAGTTTATGTGTATTGTGAATCAGTGGGATGTTGTCAGTTCACGGGGAAGGTTTACTAAATTCCTTAATCGACAAATTACCAGTTGAATTGCACCTTCCTAAATATCAGTTTTGTGGGCCTGGAACTAAGTTAGAGAAACGTCTGACGAGAGGAGATTCTGGTATAAATAAATTGCACGCAGCGTGTAGGACCCACGATATTTTGTATTCAAACAGCAAGTTATTAGAAGATCGACACAAGGCTGATTTAGAATTGGAAAATCGTGCTTGGGATCGAGTAAAATCCAAAGACGCTAAATTTAGTGAGAAGGCTGCTTCTTGGCTTGTAACAACTGCCATGAAAGTAAAAAGAAAATTGGGTATGGGAGTTAAAAAACGACGACCGATTTCTTTTAGAAGGGACATCGTAAAAAAAGTGGAAAAAAATCTCAGAAAATCTTTTACTCCTAAGGACTTGAATAACACTCAGAATTTGAAAAAATCGTCATTGGCTGCTGTAAGAGCTGCCCGTATGATTGTTAAAAAGATTGGAAAAAAGAATTTGAGGATACCGAGGTTGATTCCATTCGAAAGCAAAACTGGCGGATTTCTTCCTCTTATTCCTATTCTAGGAGCTCTAGGGGCATTGGGTTCTTTGGCAGGTGGAGCAAGTGCTGTAGCCAAAACCATTTTGGATGTAAATAATGCTAAAAAGAGTGTGACGAAACAGTCGATGGAACCTGTTGGCAAAAAAGGTTCGGGTCTTTATTTAAGAAGAAATAAACGCGGAGGATTCGGACTATTTTTGAAAAAAAACTCTCATTGAGGCTACCCAACAGACCTTTAACAGATAGAGATTTAATAAAGTTCGCGGCAAAGCTTAACATACCATTTTTTAAAGGCGTATTTATGAGAGACACGCTACCTAAAAAGGTGAGAAAAAACGAGTCGGTCATTTTAAATTTGGATGTTCAGCGAAATCCGGGAACTCACTGGGTAGCCTATCAGAAAAGAGGAAATATCGTCAAGTACTTTGACAGTTTTGGTAATTTGAAACCGCCCAAAGAATTGGTTCAGTATTTGGGAAAGAACGTAAAAATAATATATAATAACGATTCTTATCAGAATTTTGATGAAATAAATTGCGGGCATTTGTGTCTCGAGTTTCTGTATAAAGGTGACAGTTAAGACGAGAAGACGATGTCTATGCTTTTCACCTTACATGGATTTAGTTCAACGCTGTCTATTGACTTTACCAGTCCTATATATTTAGATGAGGATTATGAGTATGGCTTAGCATTGTTGGGATTTCATTCGTACAACAGCGTGCCGAATATCGAGAGTGAAGAAGACAAGCTATATCTTGTTGGTAAAAAGGGAGACATAACTATACAAATTCCTACAGGATCGTATGAAATAGGAGCAATAGAAGAGTGTATAAATAACAGTTTAAAAATTAAATTTGGAAAAAACTTTGCCGAAAAAGATAGAATTATATTAAAACCTAATAACAGCACCTTAAAGTGTGAAATTTTTAGTGAAAATTTCGCTATCGATTTCCGAAAAGAAGGTTCTATTGGAAAACTGCTGGGATTCTCCGAGCGTTTGTTAGAATCGAACAAATTACACATCTCCGATTTGCCTGTGAATATAGTGAAAGTTAGAACGATACACATAGATTCTAACATAACATCTGGAGCATACTATAAAAATCAACCAACACATACCATTTATGAATTTGCTATTGTTGATGATCCTGGGTATGCTATAGACGAAACGCCAAAAAATTTGCTATATATACCAGTGACAAAGCGAGAGATCTATAACATAACATTAAACATTCTCGATCAGAACTTCAGACCGGTAAATTTTAGAGGCGAGGAAATAATTGTGAGATTAGAATTGAAACGTTTAACTCATTAAAAATGGTTTTGATTTTTGGGGACGCATATAAGCCTTATAAATTGCAGTCATTTCTCTGTAAAAAGTCATTAACGAAGAAATCGTCGAAGCGTGCAGATCATTCTAAAAAGTCGTCAATTTTGAAAGGTGCTGGTCGCAACCGTGTACTTACTTTCGAAAATCTTCAGTTTTTAAAATCAATTGGTCAGAATGTCGTTAACTCCTCAGGTGTTCAATGTGCATCGCAGTCCAAACTATGATGAATCTATTCAACGCCTGGAAAAACGTACCTACTACCATTGAGTAAAGGAATAATAAGAGGAATCGAGCAAATGGCCGGATCTGTAACACCCTATTTCCTGATGCGACAGGGAATTTGACCCGGTGCATTCACCATAAATTTAAAAAGTCTCTGAAACTTCATGAGCTTACTACAGGCAAAGTTTACAGAAGAAATCGCTATCGCGTTGGGCGCCATCTGGGCCACGGTAGAAAAAATTGTGGTATTGAAAGGATATAAGTTTAAAACTCTAAACGGGAACATTTCAGACGTTGCCATATCGGTGACAACGGGTGCGATGCTAATTTATTGACCTTGACCCAAAAAAACAAATAAGCTACGATGAATTGTTTTTCTGTGGGGGCAATATATTTTTAACCGGCTTGGAGGAGGTTATCAATTCGGTTGTATTTTTTAAGTTTGTTACCTCAGAACTCCGTCATTTAAAAACCGATTTGGACAATTCTTTTTTTATTTGAAAGGGTATACCTACAGAATGGTCCCATGTAAATTTGAAGAAAAAATTCCACCCCTAAGGGTGAACAAATACGGGATGAAATTTCATATTGAACCGATTTCGATGATTCTTTTATTATTAAAAAGGAAGTACCTTAGAGGTGGCCCCATTTAAATTTGAAGAAAAAATTATACCCCTAAGGGTGAAAAAATAGGGGATGAAATTTCTTATTGGACCGATTTCGATGATTCTTTTTTTATTAGAAAGGGGTGAGTTTAGCAGTGGCTCCATTTAAATTTGAAGAAAAAATTCCACCCCTAAGGGTGAACAAATACGGGATGAAATTTCATATTGAACCGATTTCGATGATTCTTTTATTATTAAAAAGGAAGTACCTTAGAGGTGGCCCCATTTAAATTTGAAGAAAAAATTATACCCCTAAGGGTGAAAAAATAGGGGATGAAATTTCTTATTGGACCGATTTCGATGATTCTTTTTTTATTAGAAAGGGGTGAGTTTAGCAGTGGCTCCATTTAAATTTGAAGAAAAAATTCCACCCCTAAGGGTGGACAAATAGGGGATGAAATTTCATATTGAACCGATTTCGATGATTCTTTTTTTATTAAAAAGGGAGTACCTTAGAGGTGGCTCCATTTAAATTTGAAGAAAAAAATTCCACCCCTAAGGGAGGAAAAATAGGGGATGAAATTTCATATTGGACCGATTTTGATGATTCTTTTTTTATTAGGAAGGGAGTACCTTAGAGGTGGTCCCATTTAAATTTGAAGAAAAAATTCCACCCCTAAGGGTGGAAAAATAGGGGATACAATTTCATATTGAACCGATTTCGATGATTCTTTTTTTATTAGGAAGGGAGTACCTTAGAGGTGGTCCTATTTAAATTTGAAGAAAAAAATTCCACCCCTAAGGAAGGAAAAATAGGGGATGAAATTTCATATTGGACCGATTTCGATGATTTTTTTTATAATAGAAAGGGATTACTTTAGGAGTGGCTTCATTTAAATTTGAAGAAAAAATTCCACCCGGAAAGGTGGAAAATAGGGGATGAAATTTAATATTGGACGGATTTCGATAATTCTTAATAATTCACTAAAAATCTTAAATAAAAAAATTAACAAAAAAAATTAAAACCTACGTCAAAAATTTGCCCGTATACACACTCCACTAAATCACCAAATCCAAAGATAACTCAATTTAGAAAGAGAAACATATTTTAAAATTTTAGTTGAAATGTGCATACGCGAAAATTTGTGAAGTCGGTGTTATTTTTTGTTATTTTTAAAACTTTTAGTGGAGTGTGCATACGGGCAAATTTTTGACGTAGGTTTTAATTTTTTTGATAATTTTTTTTTATTAATAATTATTATTGGGGAATCGTCTGGCGTGACTCGATGGGTTCTTATTGCTCTTAATAAACAATTTTTTTAAGTAGGTAATTAGTATTTACAAGCTTTTATTTAACTTGCCCTGTTAGTATGTATCGATATAATTATGATGTATGTATGTATGTATGATGTATGTATGATGTATGTATGTATGTATGATGTATGTATGTATGTATGTATGTATGATGTATGTATGTATGATGTATGTATGTATGTATATGTACAGTTTGTTCAGAGAATGTTCGGCCCTACGTCACAACTCCCGTCCTTGTCTTACTCATGAACATACGATGGATATCGGTCGTATATTCCCGAGTCAGACAAAGACGGGAGTTATGACGTAGTGCCGAACATTCGCTTAAAAAACTGTATGTATGTATGTATGTCCATCCTGACATAGGAATCAAATAGGTACCTACTAAAAAGCATAAAAGAAAATAAAAATAAAAAACTTTTTAAAAATAAGCTTTTTTATTAAGCCATGTACTAAAACGAATAAAATAAGTTTAGGTTTTCGTTAAGATAATTCAATTCCAAACTGCGACAAGCTTTTTTAAATCAAAAAGCTTGTCGCGCGAAATGTTCATAAAAGTAAGTAACTATACCAATTAATTATATCGGACAGTGATTGGTTGATAAGCAAACTACATGCCAAAGTATGTATTTTCTTTACAGTTCGCACGACAAGCTGCCTTTTGATTTAAAAAAGCTTGTCGCAGTTTGGAATTGAATTATCTTAACGAAAACCTAAACTTATTTTATCTGTTGTAGTAAGCTTAAATATAAAGGCTTGTTTTAAAAAAGGTTTTTTTATTTTTTAATAAAAATTCCGGTATTATATTTTATTTTTCTACAGACAAAAATCAGAGGAGGGATAGAGAGACATTTACAAGGACAGGGGCAGGGTCCGCACTAATCGTTTTGTAACAACAGACAAGTAGTCTAATAAAGATGTCAGTTTTGCAAAAAATCAAAATAGGATGATTTTTGCAGGATTGCTTGGGGACTGCCTCCTGAGTGTCCAACCAAAAGGTCACACTCGAATTCCTAGTACGAATTGTGCTATAAGGTGGTTTCCTAAACAATGGGGGTAGTTTCCTAAACATGTTTTTTGAGCAAAATGACTCCAATAAAAGTTGTAATACATGAGTTACAGCGCATTACTTGCATGACAAAATAACTTCGCACGCTGCAGGGGTGGTCATGTAAAAAAAATTTTACAAATAATGACCTTAAAAAAGTTTTAGAGGATGAACTTCTGGTCAACTTTTTATTATAAAATTGTTTCGTGTCTCTAATGTTTATTGATTTACAGGACGTTAAATGACAAAAAATTCGTTTACCACAGGACAGGTCTTGTAAAATTTTTTTAACAAAAAAATTACCTGAATATAAGTTGGAGAGGGGTAAGTGATCTACAATTTTGTTTTACATTTTTTTTATTATCTTGACTGCTTAACAAGTTACAGCGCATAAATTACAAAAATTTCCCAGTTTTGGCCAGTTCCTACCGATTAGGTAATTAGAAACACGTTGGATGCAAACACAGATGTCATTACAATGTTTTAAATATGTGGGAAAAAGGGTCAGAGAAAGACTTCGAAAAGTTTTTAATTTATTGCCAACGTTTCGACTTATTTAAAGTCGTCTTCAGGGCTCAAATTATACTTTTCTGTCTTTATAAAAAATGTTGCCATATAAGTCGATACAAAGGATAAGGTTATTATAATTTGAAGACGACTTTAAATAAGTCGGAACGTTGGCAATAAATTAAAAACTTTTCGAAGTCTTTCTCTGACCCTTTTTCCCACATATTTAATTAACATTGTAACAAATTTCTGGGTCACTTAACATTAATTTATTAATTCTTACAGATGTCATTTTTCAGTTTCCATTACTTGTGAGGAAATAAATTGCTTTTTGCGCAAATGAATTTTTTATGAAGCGAATTAACAAGTTCATTGGAGTTGATAATCATTTTGAACATTTTCTTAATCTTGTCATTTGTGTAAAAAAATTTACCCCATTTATAAAAAAAACAGAGTTTACCTTGCAACTATTCAATTATACAGGGTGATTTTTTAGTTGGTGCTTTTCTTTTACCAGAAAATAAAGCTCACAAAAATAAGCATTTTTTTCCTTTACCACGTTTGGTAAATATCAAAATTAACGGAGGTACAGGGTGTTAAAGTTTCAAATTCAAAAATTTACTTTACAAAACTTAAACTAAACCATTGAGTAAGGGAATACTTTACTCAATGACTAAACTTAATGTAAATTAAATTAAAAATTAAAGATACAACAAACAACTTTGGCGCAAAGGCGGTTGGATAAATTTGTTATTTCTGATACCTATTTACATATTATTATTTATTATTATTTATTATTGTTGGTATAAAAGTGGTAAAGGAAAAAATGCTTATTTTTGTGAGTTTTATTTTCTGTTAAAAGGAAAGCATCAACTTAAAATCACCCTGTATTTTTTTCCGATAGAATTCTAATTTTCCTATGATTTTTATTTGCTGCTTCGGAAATTTTCTTTTTTGAGCGAATTTTTTCTTCACTAAGCCACTTCATAGCCTTAAATATTTTCATTTTGATTAATTTTTCTAATATAAATAATTTATGTTCTTTGCATTCGTTTAACCAAGTTCCATACATCCGTTCTAGAGCCTTAATAATAAACAGTCTTATCTTCGTTTTTAACTCATAATCACACTTAACTTCTTCAAAAACGTGATTAAACTGAACTAACATAAACTGAACGATTTCTGCGAAATTAGCATTAGGCCTTTTTAAATATTTTATATCATCTCCGGCCGCATAGTCCTTATTTAAAATTAGCCTCTCTTTCACCTGAATTTCCATTTCTCCCATATATAAGAGAGACGACTCACACTTTTCACAGGCGTGTCTTTTGAGGAAGTTATAAGCCAAATATCCAGCGATATATGTGGCCGAACAATCTTCCAGTGTTGAACAGCTTATTTCCACCACCTCATCTTCGTTCCCATGGTCTACTTCCATTTCCAAGATTTCGACATAATTTTTGCTGGGACTTGTTTCGCTTGTATTTTCACTACTACTGACAGATTTATCAACGGC
Organism: Pseudeuparius sepicola; assembly: GCA_963920635.1. Taxonomy (NCBI): domain Eukaryota; kingdom Metazoa; phylum Arthropoda; class Insecta; order Coleoptera; family Anthribidae; genus Pseudeuparius; species Pseudeuparius sepicola. Next base: position 92,198,817 of record OY987299.1, read on the forward strand.
TTTATTTTCAGTAAGTGTCACTACTTCATCGGTGTCACATTCGCAATTTTTTGAATCCACGGCAGCTTCCAAGCGAATATTTAAATTTTGTTGCAAAGCTCTACGTAGGTCGACAACTTTTGGAAAGGGGTTGTATCCCCCGCGAGCTCTCACAACCGAAAAAAAATTTTCTAACGGATCTTGATTGAGACGCGACGTTAGAAGAAATTTAGTTCCTTTCTCGACGCAATCTTCCCACAACATTTGAACAGCGTTCAAAGTCCAGACGAAGCCCTCTATACAATAAATATTTTTTCTCTCTTGTCCGCGTTCGCCTACAATTTTCACAGACGAAAACATTTGTTTTCCTTCTTCCAAAGTTTTCTTGGGTAAATTATGCAGCACTGATAACCCCCTCCTGTATGGATTTGGATCTGAAAGGCATTTTCCATTAAGACAGTCAAATATGTTATTTACCTTTTCAAAAAAGTCAGCAGTATTTAAGGCCGTGTTACTTGTGAGTTGTCCTGTTTGCGAAGCTGTTCTTATGGTAGCTGAAACACTCTTGCTTAGTGTTTGCGCAGCATACTTCACCCTCATCTTCTGAAATGGGCTTGGGTTGACATGAACATCAGTTATTTTATGCATGCAACGGGACACCAAACTGCATTTTTCAATTTCATAAGAAACCTGTGCGCCATCCACAAAAAAATCATTTTTTATGTTCATTAAATTATTCCTCAGAGATTTTAGTAGATGAGGGGGATCGTAAATAAGAAATAGTTTTATACCTTCTAGCATCACAAAAGGGGTTTCTTTCTTTGCTCCTAATATGTTGAAGGCCAATCTGTTATTGGACCCCTGGTCAGCTACAAGCGCTTTTGGTTTCAGTCCAATATCAGACAGTCTTAGCACAACATCTTTTACCAATTTGGCCAACATGTCCCCTTTCACGGGCCCGGCGGAAACAAAATAACAAAATGGTATTTTCCATTTAAAAAATAGTCCGCGGATAAGGAAAACTAATCCTTGGTTTCCAAATTTGCAACTGCGTCCATGGGAAGAAAAATCTTCAAACCCCTCAACAAAATCGTGGAAAGCGTTATATGTCAATCCGGGCTGCAGCTTGATTTCGTCTACTAATACAACACAATCTTTTTCACTTTCTTCCATGCTGCTTACTTTTTCCCTTAGTAGGTTAGTCAGTTTCGAGTAAACGCCTGTTCTTAAATTAAATACTCTCAACCATGACCTGATCGTCGTAATAGCAGGTAATTTGAAACCGTTCCTAAGAAAAGTTTTATAGGCACTTGGAGATTTGTAATATAATGATAAAGAAAATTCCCTTTCATGCTTACTCCACTTCTTCCCTTTTTGATGAAACAATTGCATTTTCACAAATGTTTGAACATATTTTGACCGGTTCTCAAGTAATGAATTAACTACATTAAGTTGCTTACACTGACCTTTTAGAAGTGAAGACCTTTTTTTTAAGCGCGATATCTCAACTTTTTTGGTGCGATATTTCTTCCTCAACTCAGAAATTTGACATCGAATTTTGTTTTCAGTAACAGATATATTTCTTCGACCACTTGCAGATAGTTTTCTTATAATTTTTATGGAAGAAGATTCACTACTATCACATGTCGATTGCCGAGGGGGACTTCTGAGCCTAATTACAAAATTGACATCGTCTATTTCGGAAGAATCTGAAAAGTCTAGTTTTCGTTTAACTGAAGCGTATGTCTTTGGATTATCAGTTCGCAATAATGTCAAATCCTCGAACTGTTGATCATCTGAAATAGAGGAAACATACGATTTATATTAGTTTGTTGTTTTTTAAGTTGGGTTCTTTTAAGTCATTGTATGTATGTATAAACAGTTTCCTTTTATTAAGGAATTTGGTGTTAAGTTTTCCTTTCACTATGGGAGTTTTAAGCCTAGACATTACCTTATTCAACGGCCTAGAATAATACATTTATTAATATTATGGATATAGGGTTATAAAACTGTCAAAATTGATGGGCAATTAAATTTGTTTGCTTTGATATTATGAAGCTATAAATTTTTCCACTTTAGCAATGCCCTTTAAAAAATTTCTTAGTTGACACAAAGCATATAATTTTTACCCAGTGAATTTGTATACTCTATATTTGAGCTTGAAAATCAAAAGGCTTTTGTATAATGAATATAATAATATCTTCCCTGAGAACTCGATAATAAAAACCAAAAAAAAATAATTCATCATAAATACTTTTTCGATGTGTTTACTAGAAAGTAAAAGCCAGTGGCGTATTTTAGAAGGGGAGATAATTATTGGAGTAATCACGTCCCTGAACATGTGGCTATGTAAAAAATTCACTATAAAATTTAAAATAGTCTAGTATTTACTTTTCGGAATATGTATTTGCCTAAAATGTTGCATACTGGTATTTGAAATTTTAAGGCGCTAAAAACTAATGTGAACTGAGATTTGGTTATTTCGATAGCGGTTTAAAAAAATCTCAAAATGTGTTAAATTTTAACCAAAGTGCTTTTACCGAAATCGAAAACATTCATAAACAATTATTATGGCACTTTTAAAAACGCGACAAATCGAGAAGCGCCCTGTATCTCTAAATTGAGGACCTAAGCTACTTTTTGTCTATCTCTTCAGGAAATAAGAGGAACATCCCAATTTGGGAAACCCCGTACACATCAGATTTTCTTCCTCGTTGCATGCAACGGCTGTCAAATCTGACAGTTACTTTTTCGCGATAAACGCATGTGTGATTCAAATTTTTTTTTAACAATATAAATGGTATTGGTGATGTTTTCTGACCACTCCTGCGTTTTTCGAGAAATTATTTGACATTTAGGCCAGGGTATAAGCCTCGGTATAAGCCTTTGAAAATAGATACAAGTGAAAAAAAATTAGAACAGTATGAAACCCATTGGACAAGGAAAAAATATAGCAAAAATAACATAAATTTGAAGTACGGGGTTGTAGGGGGTGATCTTTTAGAGGTGGAAAACGGTTTATCACGATTTCCGGCAAAACTGCAACTCCTATCGAAAAAAGTTAAATGGCAAAGTTGTAGGTAATAAAAAGATCTACAACCTTTGTATTTACACTTTTTTCACAGAACCTCAAAATATCCGCGAAAAATTGTAATAACCGAATTTTTGGTTTTTAATTTTTATCTCCCACAAAAAAAAATCCACGAAATTTGGTGGAAACTTACCTTCTTATGTCCCGAACAAACTGTAATTTTTTCGAATCAAAATATTTATTTGTACTCCTATTTTTGATTTTAAACCAAAAAAGTACCCTCGTTTTCAATTGAAAATACCCAGGTCAAAAAAGCTGCTTTTTAAAAAAAGTCGGTTCGCTTTTTGTTCGTTGAAACATCTACTTTCTGATGGTGTAAAAAATATACATCACTATGGAAAATTTTCCCAATTAAATACAGGGCCGCGTTAGAAAGAAGTAAGTGGAAAAATAGAATTTTCAGTATAATTGTCTCAAAACATTTTAAAAATATTTCGTGTCATACATCATGGTATTTGGAATGAAAAGTGTTTTCAAAATCTGCAAAAAAAAATCCAGGTCCGTCTTTAAAAAAATTAAGTTGAAGATGGTTTCTCAAAAAATGAAATGTTGTAGAAGAAATCTAAAAACGCCATCTTAAAGCCCGTTAAAAAGTGTCATAAAAAGTGTTTTTCTTTTTTTCCTATCTGTGATAACAACTTAAAAAAAAAATCGAAAATGCAAAATTTCACTTTTTTCAAAATAGCTCAAAAACGAAGAGATATTAGAAATCTGTACCATTTATTGACCTTAAAATTGCGCAACTTGTTCCCCATTTAACCGTTGTTCTATCTCTCACCGTTTGCAAGATCCCCATGCTGTTCATTCTTTTCTGGGACACATTGTATATCGATTTGCAATTTCTTAGTTTATCAATATTTATCAATATAACATAGAATCTTAAATTTTTCAAGTACCTAATTAAACTGTAAATTTCAATAAATAGCACAAAATTTTAAACAATGATTGATGAGAAAATTTTCCATAGTGATGTACCTATATTTTTTTACACCGTCAGAAAGTAGAGGTTTCAACGAACAAAAAGCGAACCGACTTTTTTTAAAAAGCAGCTTTTTGACGTGGGCATTTTAGATTGAAAATGATGTTACTTTTTCGGTTTGAAATCAAAGAAAGGGGTAAAAATAAATATTTTCATTCGTAAAAATTACAGCGTGTTCGGGACATAAGAAGGTAAGTTTCCACCAAATTTTGTGCAATTTTTTTTTGTGGGCGATAAAAATTAAAAACCAAAAAATCACTTATTTCGATTTTTCGCGGATATTTTGAGGTTATGTAAAAAAAGTGTAAACACAAAAGTTGTAGATCTTTTTATTGTCTACAACTTTGCCGTTTAACTTTTTTCGATAGGAGTTGCAGTTTGACGGAAATCGTGATAAACCGTTTTCCATCCCTAAAAGATCACCCCCTACAACCCCCGTACCTCAAATCGCCTTTAAATGATTTTTTCTGCTATTTCTGCTATATTTTCTTCCTTTTCCAATGGGTGTGATGCTGTTTTTTTGTTCTCAAAAAATATCTACCCTGGCCTATATATTTCGTTGGTCCTCTATCCAAATATTTCACTCAACGGTTTTAATGAAAAAATGTACCTAGTAGGTACATTATATTAAGCATGTAATGCATTACATAATATTTATTTTACGATAATATTTTCTGTAATTTACTAAAAAAATAATAATTTACTCCATGATTTCATGCAGCCACTTACCTTTCAAAAATGGCACCGGCACTGCATTAGATAGAAGTCGCTTTTTTGAGGAATTCGCACAGTGAAAATGGTTGTTGTTGAAATGTTTTTCGCACACCATGTACCGATCGATCTGTTCCACATCGCTTAAAAACTGTAATAATTCTTGGTTTCCACAGTTGACTATCCACTGTTTGCATCTAATTGCATCCTTCGCGGGAAACGTAAATAGGGATTGTCCAGACGCGCGTGAATTGTCACAATTGTTATAAACGCACTTGTATTTTGATATAAGCATTTTTCTGGAGAATAATTGATTGTCTTACAGAAAAATCCCTATGCTTGCTCGTAATATTATGAATAGGTCGGTGCGATCACAAATTAGGGAGTATGTATATCCGTGTCGGTTCCTTTCAGCGGTATGATTATATTTTTGTGCAAGACGATTTTTCAGTACTTATAATTATTTCACTTTCAAGTCACAAGAGCCAAGAACGTTAGAAAACACGAAACTCTCGACGCAGTGCCAATAAGGTCGTAGTCGATAATAAAATCCCGGATTGTATGATCTACATTATATTATATTATTCCTTTTCTCAGTCAGTTGAAACAACATAAAAAAAACTTTATGCGGCAGGCACCCGGCCGGCAGATTATTCTTTTATATCCCTGAAAAAAATTTACTAAAATAGCCGGCCGCCGATGCCGACAAGAGTAAATCCCTTTGTCTTTGTCAGCCGCCGCGCCGCCGACAAAAAATACTTATTTAAATAAGTATAAGACTAGTCCTATTTTTTGTTAATAGCAAATAGCAAAGCCGACAAAAATATGAATATTGTGCCGCATTTCGCCCTTTTGATTAATTCCCAGTTTTGTTTGGTGTTTTTAAAAATGTACCTAAATCGAATAGGAAAATTATAGTGGGGTGGGGTGGAGGTTAGTTGTTACTTTGCTTTATAACTTAACTTCATACAATTTAAACTTCATACGATTTAAAGAGTCCCTTTTTTAATTTATTTGTAGCTTTAAGAATATTTTTAACCATGCCGGGAGAGATCATTTTCAAAACTGAAGCTGAACAAAAACTTTCTAAGATCTACTATATATGAACCAGTCGAGACGTTCGAATTTAGCAATAATAAGCATAGGAGAATAGATTTGTAATAAAATAGATTTAAGGGATTTAATTAGGGAATTTCCAATCAAGAATGGTGGCAAGCTGGTCTACTGAAGGTACCACCTGAGTAAAGGAAATAATAAGTATCACCATTGAGTAAAGGAATATTACTCAATGGTATCACCACAAACTGTTCGCGATCCTATGGCTTTAATACCAATAAGAAAGATTAGAGGCAACAAACTAATTTAATTTATTACTTGTAAAAAAACTTTTTTAAAAACAAGCTTTTATTGAAGCCATATACCTACTAAACGAATAAAATAGGTTTAGGTTTTCGTTAAGATAATTCAATGCCAAATTGCGACAAGTTTTTGTGAATGAAAAAGCTTGTTGGGCAAAATGTTCGTAAAAGCAGGTAGGTCCCAATTAATTTTATTGGACAGTGATTGGTTGATAAGCAAGTAGGTACCTACTTGCGAAAGTATATGTATTTTCTTTACAATTCGCGCGACAAGCTTTTTGATTTACAAAAACTTTGCAATTTGTCATTGAACTATTCTTAACAAAAACCTGCACTACACATATATATTATATTATTCGTTTCATTCGTGGCCTAGGCTTGTTTTTAAATAGGTTTTTTTTATCTTTTATTTTATTTCATGCTTTTTAGTACCTATTTGATTCCCAAGTGAGGAGGGTGGTAAATAAATGTAATCAGCCATCTTGGGTCATCCGCCATATTGGATTTAGTATGACGTCACTTGAAAAGAAAATGTAATTCGCTATATTGGAGCGGCGCCCATATTGAATTTAGTGTGATGTCACTAACTTTATCGTTTTCTACTCTTCAAGCCTTTTCATTTGATACCCATATTAAGGGGTTTAAAAAGAAAATGTAATTCGCTATCTTGGAGCGGCGGCCATATTGAATTTAGTGTCATGTCACAACTTTATCGTTTTCTACTCTTCACACCTTTTCATTTGATACCCATATTAAGCTACTTTAAAAGAAAATGTGATGCCATCTTGGAGCGGCGGCCATATTGAATTTAGTGCGATGTCACTAACTTTATCGTTTTCAACTCTTCAACCCCTTTCATTTGATACCCATATTAAGGGGGTTGAAAAGGAAATGTAATCCGCCATCTTGGAACGGCAGTCATATTGAATTTAGTGTGATGTCACCAACTTTATCGTTTTCTACTCTTCAAGCCTTTTCATTTGATACCCATATTAAGGGGTTTAAAAAGAAAATGTAATTCGCTATCTTGGAGCGGCGGCCATATTGAATTTAGTGTGATGTCACAACTTTATCGTTTTCTACTCTTCACACCTTTTCATTTGATACCCATATTAAGCTACTTTAAAAGAAAATGTGATGCCATCTTGGAGCGGCGGCCATATTGAATTTAGTGCGATGTCACTAACTTTATCGTTTTCTACTCTTCAAGCCCTTTCATTTGGTACCCACCCATATTAAGGGGGTTGAAAAGAACATGTAATCCGCCATCTGGGAGCGGCGGCCATATTAAATTTAGTGTGATGTCACTAACTTTATCGTTTTCAACTCTTCAACCCCTTTCATTTGATACCCATATTAAGGGGGTTGAAAAGGAAATGTAATCCGCCATCTTGGAACGGCAGTCATATTGAATTTAGTGTGATGTCACTAACTTTATCGTTTTCTACTCTTGAAGCCCTTTCATTTGATACCCATATGCAGGGGGTTGAGAAGAAAATGTAATCCGCCATCTTGGAGCGGCGGCCATATTGAATTTAGTGTGATGTCACCAACTTTATCGTTTTCTACTGTTCAAGCCCTTTTATTTGATACCCATATTAAGGGGGTTGACAAAAATACATCATCCGCCATCTTGGAGCGGCGGCCATTTTGAAAGTATTACAATATTGCGTTTTGTCACCAGAACTAAAGGTGCATGCAAAATTTCAGCTCAATCGGATGTTAAGAAGTGGTTCTAATTCAGCTTGCAAAATTTGAGTTAAACAAACTAACATACATAGTAATTCCCTTATTTATTATACCTCTGTATAAACAAGGGTATAATACATTGCAAGTTAAATACAAGCTTACACCAATAATCCATCATTATGAAGCACAGCTCACACCAGCCCAATTCTATTTGCTTATCATATTACCTACCTAACACAATGTTGGTATGAATCGGAAAAACGTTCTTAGAAAAATTTCTATACTACTACAATGTTTTTTCTTTACTTTATTTTTTTAAACCGATTCTTTTGATAGGGTTTTCTGTTTTGTTTTTTTCTTCAAAAAATCGTTTAAACCCATCTCTGACATTGAACAAAACCTACACCTACGTTAATGTTGAAAAAATAACCCTTTGTAGGTGACCTATCGCTCCAATTCTAAAATGTAAAAAATATTGGTTTGCCAGTTATTAATATTATTGAAAATTAAAGTTGAATAATGTTTAACCTTAACCATTAACTAAAACAAAAAGAACCTGTTGCTTTTACTGAAGTGTTGTGAACCGAAATCATTAAAAAATACCTGGCCTAAATTCTAAAGCTTGTTTAAAGGCATTTAAAAATCCCCCTATCGTTAATTGTAACTTGGAAGCGTTCTGAAGGGAGAATTCGCACAATCCGGCAAGACCGCGTTCTACCCGACAACGGTCAGCATTACGGGGAAAAGCGATCTGTAAAGAAAATACCCAAACGACCGATATTTTAATACTTTTGCAGCCTACTAGATGGCGCGGGGGACGAGACTATGATGTTTTAATAATTTTGTAGACCCCTAGATGGCGATCCCTGTTTTCTACAAAATTACCTGTTAGCAACTCACAACACGGGATCAGTTCCTCTTCCCCTATTTATTCCTTTACTCAATGCTACTACCCATTTGTAAAATCTTTTCGAAACAACGATATTGTGGAAATAACTGTCAATCAGGGAGACGCATGGCTGTTGATGTATGATGCTGTGATTTATGTTAAAGGAAAATTAACCGACATGCAAGGGGACTGTAACTTTGTTAACAATGCACCTGCATTTTTCTTTGACTCTGTTTCCTACGAGCTAAATGGCAAAGAAATAGAAACAGTGCGAAATCCTGGAATTGTGAGCACAATTAGATCATACTTGTGTTATTCTCCTAATGAAGAAAAGTGCATGGCGACAGCCGGTTGGGCTGGAGTTAATAAACATTTTAATGCAAGCACCGATAGCTCATTTATTTCCAGAATCCCCTTGAATCATTTGTTTGGGATGTTCAATGATTATCAGTTGGCTGTTTGTGGTAAACAAACTGTGAGATTGATACGAGCTCGAAATGATAACAACGCTTTATTGCTACCTACTGCAAACGATTCTTGTGAAATATCAATTTCCGATATAGAATTAAAAGTTAAGCATATACAACCGAACGATTTAATTAGACTTAACCTTCTTCAGGCCATGAAAATTGATCGTCCAATTATATTTGCCTTTCGCAAATGGGAACTTCATGAATTGCCAGCTCTTACTACCGGTGCTCAAAGGGAGATATGGTCTGTAAAGTCATCAAGTGCATTAACCTCTCCTCGATACGTCATCGTGGCATTCCAGACTGACCGCAATGACAATCCTAAATCCAGTACTGCAGAATTTGATCACATAAATATAACCGATGTGAGCTTCATTTTAAACGGCGAATGCTTTCCTTTTGAACGTCTAAGGTTAGATTTTGATAAAAATAATGTTCAGGAAGCCTATCACAATTACGTGGATTTTTATTCGAGTTATATGAATAAAGATAGACGACCCCTACTTGGCTATACGGAATATAAATCGTATGTACCTCTGTTTGTTATCGATTGTTCTCGAAGAAATGAGTCTATAAAAATAAACACTGTTGACGTTAAGTTAGACATAGAAAGCAATAAAGGATTTCCAGCCAAAACTCGAGCCTACTGCACAATTATACATGATTGTACTATGGAGTATTTACCACTAAGTGAAATTGTGAGAGATGTAATGTAAATTAAGAACAATTAGTCAAATCCAACAGTCCTGTCCAAGATGTTATTGAGAGCGGGTCACATTACATTGCTAGCAATAATTAATAATGTGTTCTATATTCACAATGAGCTAAATCAGACTAACATCTCTGTTTGTGGAAGCAATGATAAATGCTCACCATTTATTTCTATTGGAAGTGCAATTTCAATGGCTATCCTTCCGAAAAATTCAACGCAATTTAAATTTCATTTTAAATTTAAAAACCATACGATTGGTGAAACTAGATGGAGGAAAATTTCTGAAGTTACAAATACTACAAAAAGTACCCCGACTGCACCTAAATTAACCCCCGAACAAAAGGAATATAATATGGAAATTACTCTTGTTCCTCTGGTTTATTACATTACGGTGTGCTCATCGCTGTTAGTAACAAAACTCATGATTAAAATACTACTTACACAAAGAGAGAGATGGGAGATATGGAACTGAAAATTTGGAGCACTCCAAAGGCAAATGATCTAAAGGCAAAGGCAAATGATTCAAAGGCAAAGGCAAATGATCGGAAGGCAAATGATTCGAAGACAAAGGCAAATGATCCAAAGGCAAAGGCAAATGATCGGAAGGCAAAGGCAAATGATCCGAAGGCAAGTGATCCGAAGGCAAATGATCCAAAGGCAAATTAAAAATATAGTATGAATGTATTGTAACAATGTGTTAGTATATAATAAAGATAAAATTAAGTATAATTGTCAGTGTTTTATTCCCCACCTACGTGATGTATATGTGTGATATTTGCGGTACAACATTTTGTAGATCGGATAGTTTTACAAGACACAAGAATATTCACAGAACTATTATTTTTATGTGTGAATTCTGTAGTAAAACGTTTTCGAGAAAAGATAACTTAAAAACTCATAAAAGAATCCACCAACTTCAAAACGGCTTAGTTGTTAGCGAGGTCGTTGGATACAACGATTCGAAAGACGCGATGCAAATCCATCAGCAGACAGTTTCACTTCCAGTAGAAAACCTAGATATTGTGCAAGAAAGTAGTGCTAAATCTAAACACGGTGTACTGTTTCCAAACTCATTTAGGGCAATTTTTTGTGGACCTAGCGGATGTGGAAAAACCAACGCTTTACTTAGTTTAATATTTAATGAAAACGGACTAAAATTCGAGAATATTTACTTGTACAGTAAGTCACTGTACCAACCCAAGTATCAGTTATTGCAAGACGTGCTTAAACAAGTTAGTGGCGTTGGATATTTTCCCTTTAACTCAAACGATGATGTAATTGGTCCATCAGAGGCTAGAGAAAATTCGGTTTTCATATTTGATGACGAGGCTTGCGATAAACAAGATAAAATTAGAGAATTTTATTCAATGGGACGTCATAAATCTATAGATGTTGTCTATCTTTGTCAGACATATTCTAAAATTCCTAAGCAATTAATACGAGACAATTGTAACATGATTATTCTGTTCAAACAGGATGACGTTAATCTGAAGCATGTCTATGATGAACATGTGTCACCAGATATCACCTACGAGCAGTTTAAAAACCTTTGCTCATTTTGTCGGAATGGTAGTGTTTTTGGAACATTAGTGATAGCCAAAGACTTTAGTTTAGATAATGGGCGATACAGAAAAGGATTTGATAGCTATATAAAACTCTAGTGACTCGGTATCTTTATTAGTAGCCAACATGCCCTTGACATCACAAGAACAAATTCAGAGAGCACAGCGTGCTAAAATTAAAGAGCTAACTAGATCTATTAGAAGAAAATATGCTGCGTTAAAAACGGGTAAATCTGAGATGGATGAGACTTTAGATAAGATATTCAAGCCCGTAAAAGATTCTCTAAGCGAAATAAAAAATAATATGAAAGTTAAGGTAGGATCAAAGCAACAAACTGCAATTCGGATAAAACCTAAGATAGAATTATTTACTAGTACGCCAAGTAAAAAGTTACCGTCTGAAATATCGGGAGAAAATACATTACCTACAACGGTCTTAGAATCATCTCAAGTAACTGAATACGATGATGATGTTGAAGATGACGCAGATTATGGTTATCCTGAAACGGCCTTACCATACATTCAAAATTTCATCTCAAAATCTGCTGATATTGATAATACTTATGGTCCTAAATTGATCGCAGTACCTACACATGGACCTTAGGAAATAAACATATCGATTTAGATAAAGACACGGGAGATATAATAATCGATAACACTCCTTTCAAGAGCACCGACGGACTTTACCAACTCATTTTCTATGAATATCCAGAATACAGTCAGGCGGATTTGTTAAATTACAAGAAAATTTTAATGTTAACTGGTGTTCACCTTACATCGAATGGTAAATTGAGGGGTTCTCACAAGACCAAATACCTTAATATCATTAGACCTCTAATAAAAAGTAAAACTCAAGATGCGCAAGGTACAGGTATGCAGCTTACTTATAACACAAAACCCATAGAGTACGTATACTGGGATAATGTCAATGAATTAGTAGATAGGTTGAAGTTACTTGTAGCTTCTAAAGATGCCGGAAACACTTCTCACGACAACGAAATCGCAGCCATCTTAAATGAATTAAAGGAAGCTAAAGTTATTTACTAGAAGTATAATTACTGTCAATATACAGTTAGTTACAAAATGACTCTTAACAAGTTCGGACGCTCGTCGAAATACAAAAAGGCTAGCGGCATTGTGCACTCTCCTTTGTCCCAAAACCAAAAATTGAATAGCGATGCTTCAGCTATTTCATTTCAATATAATAAAGATAACGAAAAGCTTATAAATATATTAGATGAGCGTCATAACTTTTTATTACGGTCAGTAAACGACTTTAAAAATAACGTTTCCCAGCAAATACAGGATTTTAAAGAGTTGTTAGAATTAAATACTTTTGCTTTGCAAACTGCCATAGAGAAAATAACACAAGAGCAGGATGTGATTAAAGAACAACTGAAATTGGATAAACAAAAGAGCGGTGTAAAGTAATTTCATTTTAAGTTGGAATTGAGCAGTTGAACAATGAATTTCGGTCATAGTGATGAAAAAGTTCGGTTAGTTAGGGAACTCCATAAACCAGCTCGAAAAAATTATCCTCGACGTCGAACTATTATCAAAGGCTTAGATGATCTTTGGCAAGCCGATCTTGCTCAGTTAGATCAATATGCTTACTGTAATAGAGGTAATAAATTCATATTAGTTGTAATTGACTCTTTCTCCAAATATGTCTGGTGTAGACCGCTACAATCCAAGTCTGGAGCAGATGTTACAAAGGCTTTTAAAGATATTTTAAAAAACAGTGGGGGACGCAAGCCTCACAATTTACAAACCGATCAGGGCAAAGAATTTTACAACTCTGAATTCCAGAAATTGATGAAAACTTTTCAAATTAATCACTACAGTACATTTCCCGACAAAAAGGCAGCTATAGTGGAAAGAGTAATACGAACTTTGAAAGAAAAATTATTCAAGTATTTCAGTCTAAATGGAAAATATAGGTGGATTGATATTTTGCCTACTGTAGTAAATGAGTACAATAATAGGAAACATAGAACGATACAAATGAAGCCTGGTGAAGTTAACAAAAACAACGAGCAACATTTAGTCACCAATGTGTACAACAGTCACTTAAAAGTTTTCAAAACTCGTAAATTTAGGAAGGGTGACATTGTGAGAATAAGTAAAGCTAGACATGTATTTGACAAGGGATATCGACCTAATTGGACAACGGAGTTGTTCAAAATAATCAAAGTACAACACACCAATCCTCCCACATATTTGTTAGAAGATTTACGTGGAAGAGCTATAAAGGGTGGTTTTTATAATGAAGAATTGCAAAAAGTGGCAAATCCTGACATCTATTTGGTGGAAAAAGTGCTTCAAAGGAGGAGGGGGAAAGTTCTTGTGCGATGGCTCGGGTTAGATAAAAGCCACGACTCGTGGATAAGCGAAACAAACATTATGTAGTTCTCTCGGTGAACGAACCGCCAAAATGTCTGACAGTGGTTACGAATCCGATGTAAGCAGCAGTGAAAATGATATTGCAGAAGATTCTTTGCTTTTGGCAGCATGTTTTCCGATCAAATCAACTAATGGATTATTCATTCATACAGGGTTGAGTCTCAAGAAATATTTTGAGCCAGCAGTAATCATCACATACCTTTGTCATGATCGGAGAGTAATTTCCTTGAACTACTCTGAATGGAATAAATTATTGGAACATGTATGTGAATTTATTAATAATGGTGGAGCTCCAATGTTTGCCAGATTCGACTCACGTATGGTTCTAAGTACGGTGATTGACGCCGATGGAAATCAGCACGTGTCGCTTAGAAAAAATAATGTGTATGTTTATTTTACCGAGGCAGATATTTTTGAATTGTTAAACGTTAGCATAAGTGCATCTTTGAGATTTGGCTTTTTGCTCCGCTTTGATTTTTATGATTTCTATTGTAATTTCTTAGATAAAGTCAATCATCTAGTAGTAAGTAGTAACTTAAATGAAACAGACATTATATTAATATTATGTAATATTACATTTAGTATAGAAACCTTTTGTATTTTTGAACTCTTCTGTTTTTACAAAGAGTTTCTGTTGGCTGATTTGTATAGGAGAAGGTTGGTTTAATAAAACAACGTTCTACAAATATGGGTTTTTTATTTTTACATCCTTACATATTACATTCAATATGCCTTATAGCTTTGTGTCCCCAAGGAAGAGTTACAATACTATCAACTAAATATCGCTTATCATCGAAAGGATTCAAGCCAATTTTAGACTGTTCGAGACTGAAAACATCATGAGCAAACGAACGTATAGAACGTTGGTTTATAATTTTTTGTTTCTTGTCAAACAAACAACTTACATAATCGTTGTACGTTATATGTCTCGATACATCGTTTTTCTTTACTCCTTTCGATTTCTTAATACAAATTTTTTCCCCTCAATCAGATAAGCATACATCTTAGATCTAAGACCCGCAAAGTGAGTTATAATGCTACCATTAAGTTCATCTTTCATTAATCCCGGAACTTTTTTATTTACCAATGGAATACCATATTTATTATCTTGGGGGTAGTCACTAGTATCAAAACGTTCTATATTATCTTTAATAATGTCTTTAAAAACGTCATTACAGCGTATTTCATATACTAGGCTATCAGTATCGGTATACAAGAGCGTACAGTCAGATGGCGATAATTTGCGTAGCATAAATTCATAATGAAATTCATAAACGCATGTTTTTGAGATATCGAGTATTGCCATTCCCACATAGAGGGGCTTATTGAAAATAATACTCGTCTTATTTAGTTCTACGCTAACTAAATTTTCATCAAATATGGTTCTGCTCTTAAAACGTGGGCTAGAAATATAATGTTTTGCTCCAAACCTACCAGCCCATTTGCGTAATAGTTTAACAACCCTGTGTTTCCTTATGTTCTCCATTGTTTTACCATAAACTGCGTTGTTCATGAGTTTGATTATAGTTTTTTCAAATTCTAACGATGCTTGCTGTCTCAAGCGTGTATTAAACTGTATGTAAGGAGCTAGCCAGGGGGCCTGTTTAAACTTCAGAATTCTGTGGATTTTGGTCAAAACTAGACCGTTTCTCAAAGCCTGTTTAAGCGCTCTGTAATGAATTATGTAATTCTTCTTGTCATGAAGTGTGGGCATAAGCTTGGAAAATTTCGATCCTGGTGGTTTTCGTTGCTCTGCTGCAAACGGGAGGTCTTTATGCACATCATGCAGATGATCTGGGTATGACAAATCCACCTCCAAGACATAGCCTTCGTCTGCATCGTCGGCAATCTTGGTAACGTCAAACTCTGAGTCCTCAATCCATTCAAATCCGCCATAAGGGAGATGCTCACACATCGCCCAGCCATATAAGTTGTTAACGTCGAAATACGCAATAAATTTGGAAGGTTTGGTGGAGTCATAGCTTCGCATATATTTATTATTCGCTTCGGAAAAGCGATGGCTACACTGACTTATTCCACCTCTTACAGCTTTTTCGAAAAATAATAAAATATCGATGTCTTGGAATGTCTCCAGTTTGCAGTTGGTATATTTGAGCATACAGTCCCAAGTGTATCCCGGTAATGTGTAATACCAAGCAGGATCTAATCCATAGTTTTTGTAACACGATTTTCTAAAATTCTCAAACACATCTGTAAGCAGCATCACATCGGTTTTTAAATACAGATCGGAGTATTCGCCCAAGTTAGTTATATTGAACTTTTCCCATACTAATTGTGCGTGTCTGTAGTCTTTTTCGTCGATTTCAACATCGTTTAGTTTGTTATAGAATTGATCGATTGAAGGTAATGAGGTTTCCTCTAATTTTTTAAACGAGTCTATGTAATCATAGCAAAAAACGCCCTTCCTGGTTAACAATGTAAACTTTTCAGGTGACAAATGGTGAAATTCTTTTTTAGCATTTACGAAATCGTCACTTTTTAGAGAGGAAACGAGAGTATCAAGCGAAAAACCTAGAAATCTAAAAGAGTCGATAAAGCGAAACTTGATATTTGTCTCATTATCAAACATAGTAAAACTAATATATTTTTCTTTGTTTATCGGAAGCAGAGTAATGTGATTTCTTTTGGCAAGGTCCCTTATTATAAAATGGCTGTCGTATCCACTTAGATTGTGAAATACTACGGGAATCATAAAAGAGTTCTTATAATTCAAATTACAATTTTGGTGGGCGTAGCCGCGAAATTTGCCGGTTAAGTGACAATGATCGCGCACAATTAAGTCAGTGTCTATGAATTTTTTCTCGCAAATATGACAGTTTTCGCTAGCATCCTTAAGGCTAATGGTTTCGTCCATAGGCTCCACAATTTTTAATTTAGAGGCTACAAATTTCGCGGTCTCATCCAGCTGATCTGCAAACCAAGATAAACATTGGGGTCCACGATAGCTGTTGTAGAAAGATAATGAGTCATCGAATGTACATTTGAAATAGTATGCAGCACTATAGGCCACATGTTTTTGATATTTTTTAGTTTTCGTCTCGGTTTGCAGATCGTGGACGGGTGTTAGCATCGCCTCCACGTCTGAGTAGATTATGAAAGGTACATGTTCTTTATGTGCAAAATTTTTAAACTCAATAAATTTTTCCTTGGGAAATTCAATTTTGCATTGATTTATTTGTTCACAGCTAGTAGCATGCTCGTTCAATTTATCTTGAGATGTAAAATAATTTAAGCATCTGTCACATATAAATACACGTCTTTCATGGTTGTTTAATTGTTTTGAGACTAATTTAGAAAGATCCTTTATCCAACAAAAATGATATTTTATATTATCCATCGACTCGTCTTGAGGGGGAGCTTCGAATTCCCCGATATTTGGCGAATATTCATTTTGAATAAGAAGTAAATTCACATGTCTATCAAGTTTATTTTTTGTTAATCTGACAGGTACAGTCATAAATCTAGATGTTTTTTCTTTGCCCACTAACTCCAGAACATACACGTTTACAGATATTTTATTTAACTGCTCAAATTTTGTAATCTGTGGCAATGTCATCGGGAAATCTATCCCCTCCAAATTTAAAACTGTGGAGTATGAAGTATGAGGGTATGAACTTACTCGATGCGCATTAGAATGTGTTGGATAAAGCGCTGAAACGATAGCCCACGCGAAACAAGCCTCATCTTGATTTTGGACGTTAATGCACGCTTTTTTACTTGAAATTTCGTAGGGCAGAGCTATGTATGACGTTCCACCGTTTCCAAATTCAACTTTGTTTATATTAACCTCTAAACTTAATATTTTATGTAAGCTCCAATTGGACCCTTCATTTTCAAAATCGTCAAATTTTCTCAAAATAATAGCGCTAACATTGTCATTAAACCATTGCTTTATATCAACGCCACGATCGATTGCAGCATTTTTTGTATTAAAATACTTGTTACTAAAGATTTCACCATCGCCAGATATTTTCACAAATTCACCACAGAAGACAGTATTTACTTTAACTACATTTAGAGAACGTAAAATTTGATTTATACGATTTTTAAAAGGAAAAAATGCGTCATTTAAAAACTTTACTATATCTATGTGAAGTATGTTTACTATAATACCTGACCTTATTCTATTTTGAAAGGCGGACTGAGTGTCTTCCCACTTCAATCGATCAGATCTCTTTTCACGTTTTTGACCAGCCCCCGTATGTTTCCATGATTTAAAGTATACGCCGATCCTTTTCAGATGACCCAAATTTGTCTGAAGTTTCATCAGCGTACCGTGATTATAGTCTCCTTTCTTTATTGCAGTATTATGTAATTTAATATTTGCTTGTAATTTTTTTGTCCATTGCTCTAAAACTCTTTCCTGCGTGCTGTCCCTTAATAAATCCAATGCTTTTTCGAAAGTTTGAACAATTTTGTCACTTTCAACAAATGACATAATGAAAACTTAGCAATAAATTATTCTTAGCTTTAGCTGTTTCGAAACGTTTTGAAAATCTATATGCGTTGCATGCCTTTTTAATCTATTTTTCCCCACTGTTTTCTCATAGGATCTGTTTCGGCACGAAAGGGGAGGGGATAGGGAGCTGGCAATATAAGATGTTGAAATTGCCTACCATACGTATCAAAATGGTGCAGCTTACAGTTGAATTCAGAGCTTTCAGAGCCGCGCTATACGAAATGAAACGTTCGTGTTACGGTAAAAATTTAATTTCTCTCCTGAATAAACCGAATTTTTTAATATTTGATAAGTGCTTCAAAACAATTGCCGAAAGTAAAGAGTGCGACGAGGCCGATTATTGTTTGATGCTGGAGAGCAAGCGAAGAATGAATAACTTTATACGGATACTTGGTGATATTTTCGAGCGAGAAGGCATTAATGAAATCAATGTCGTTGACCTTGGTAAGCTTTTGAGGGATCATTGTTTAAAAGATACTTTTGCACACCAATTGTACGTCCTTAATTTACTTTACGATGCTGATGGTGTGGAGTTACCGTATAATCCGAAAATAGAAGCCTATCAAGTGAAAAATATGAAAAAAAATTACAACGATATATATAAATGTATTGACGATTTCATATGTGCGGCTGCATATATGGCAATTCCAAAGAATATAGAAAATTTTAAGGCTGCATTAACTAAGTTGAAACTAAATTACAAATTTCAACCGTCTGAAAACAAAGTGCATTTAATTATGGAATGGTTAAATAAAAACGTAAAAAAGTACGAAGAAAATCCTGACGCTATACTGGGTTGGCAAGATGGTCCTTGTTGTTCTCCATGGCCCTCAGAAGATGTGGACGATTATAGAAAGACAATTGCACTATTAAATACCTTCATATTGTAACTAATATACTTGTATAAAATAAAACTTTTACTAATATTTTGAATTTTATTTCATATTTGTATTTTAAAAGTGACAACGCTATACTGGGTTGGCAAGATGGTCCCTTCTCCAAGCACACAATACAATCATGCAACAAAAATAGTAAAATTCATAGAGAATGCCCGCAGCCAGGTAAACCCAGTTGACTGCGCAGCCGCCGCGTTCCTGAGACTCATAGCGCGCCCTCGACGGCGGGGCCTTCGAACCACCCAGCGGTATCTTTCGAACCCCCTTGCGCATACCTGTTGCAAGGGTAAAGTATTCGGCGAAATATCGATCAATTGGTAGTACTTTTGAAGCACGACTGTAGTTGTTTCCCTACAGAAATAGAGGGCACGACCTGTATTAAAAATCTAATATTTTCATTGTATTGATCACACGTCAATTCATAAAAGAAAATCAGTAGTTGCAATCTTTATGAAATTTGGAATAACTCAAATATGCAGATTAGTTGTTCCATTTATTTCAAAATAAAAAACAGCAAAAAATACAGTTTTCTGAAATGGAGGAATTAAAATTTAAAAAAATGTATCACTTTTTATAGCATATATTTAAATAGGACATAAAACACAAAAGATATGTTAAAATATTTATTTGTATGTACAGGATAATATAAAAAACGTATTAAAAAAAACTATTACTAACTAAATATATTACAAACACTTATAAATGTATTCTGCAAAAACACATAACTCTACCTGAGGACAGTGAACGGGTTTTCGTAAATTTTGCAAATGTCTTTTACATTGGTTTTTTTTAACCTGATTATATAATTCAGGATTTTCCCCGACTATAATATCAAATTTGGGACATCCCAGTTGTTCTATATTATAGGCTAAATGTCCAAATCCTGCTGCCTTTAAGAGATCCAACTCCACATGTCCGCCTTTATAACCAATCTTTTGATCACCTGAATTGAAGCCCAGACGCCGAAATTCTTTGATGATGTCGTCTTGCGGTTGGTCGCCTTTCTGATCCTGATATCTCAATCCATGAAGATTGTTAGTGACCCACCTTGCGGTTCTGGCGTCTTTTGAATTGAGAGCGTAATAGCTTCCAACAGAATAATATTTGGAGGTTGACTGTTTCCATTTCATATCAAATATTCCAAGTTCCTTAACTAAAAATTTTCCGTTGACGTGGAAACCATCAACATCTACCAAGTATCTTATGGATGGAGTCATTTTCTTGAATAGACTTAGACGATTACATTGGTTCACTTAGCTAAAGTGTGCCTTTTATACCCCTGTTTTAATACGAAAACAGTTTGGCATCATCAGAAAGTGGGGGGGGGATCCCCTCCTAGACATCTCGTACAGGTTGATGTTTTAGACTATAAAAACTCTGGAGATATCTCAATAGACATCAGTTACAGTTTTTCTCCAAACAAATTAAATTTAATAACAATGGCTGCCTCCATAAATAATTCCCTATACCAACTTGCGTTAGAAGAAAAAGAAGAGATTGAGAAAACGGTGCCTGCAGAATTGAGAAGAGACATCGACGACATTGACGACGATGATGCTAGTGACGAAGATGAAGGGGTAGACGTTGGCCGCGATGACTCCGTCGTGGCGAAAAGTGTACCCATTAACCCGACCGAGGGTTATAATAACTGGACAGTGGGGGGCCTCTGTGTATCTGCCGCATATGTAAAGGTAACAGAAAGGGCGCGTTTGTGCCTAAATTGTTACCGTGCGTATGTGGTAGATTTTACAGAGGTTTCCCTGAATGGTTTCACCGACAATGCGAAGCATCGGCATGAAACTTTACATTTTTCTTCGACAGAAATGCCTTTGCAAAGATTCATGCGGTGTAGTGCCTGTAAAGAAAAGCTTTACATAGCTTTTCGGCAAGACACCTGCTTGATGTGTAAAGCAGGTGCAAAAATTATACCATTATTGTAAATAAAATGTATTATTGTAAATAAAATGTATTATTGTAAATAAAATGTATTATTGGATAATTCTGTTTTTATTATTATTATTTAAATTAAATTCCTGACTATAAGAAAATAAACGTGTAATAAAATATTTAATTAAAAACTACAGTTTGATACCTACAAATGTTCTGGGATTTTAGGTAGTCGCATGCTACTGCTTGTCCGTGCGAGGATGATCGCTATGTAAAATCCCCTGGCTGTATTTTTTACCTTTCTTACATCGCTCAGCCGGAAGTGTGCACGTACGGTTATGCTAAAGCATAGCTTTTCGGCAAGATACATGCTTAATATGTAAAACAGGTGCAAAAACTAGGCCATTGGTATTATTGTAAATGAAATGTATTATTGGATAATTGTTTTATTATTATTATTTAAATTAAATTCTCGAATATAAGAAAATAAACGTTTAATAAAATATTTACTTAAAAACTACAGTTTGATACTACAAATGTTCTGGGATTTTAGGTATCCGCTTGCTACCGCTTGTCCGTGCGAGTTCGAGCGAGGACGATCGCTATGTAAAATCCCCTGACTATATTTTTTACCTTTCTTACATCTCCCTCAGCCGGAAGTGTGCACGTACGCTTATGCTAAAGTATGGTCTGCTTAGGAGAAAAATATTACTTTTGTATTTAGCTACCGAGCGACTCTGTATTGCACGTAATAAAATTTTATTGCTTGGTGTTTATAATGGTATTGGGTGAGAAATGAATAACAAAGCGTTGGTTAAAAACTATGTGTAATATTATATATATATGATTCAACTTATGCTTACTTATAACTAGTTAATATTTTATTCACACGCGCTTCATCTATTTCTATTATACTAATCCTATTTACTAAAATTTTTCTTAATTTATCTAACCTATCTATTTTATTTTTTAAACCAGCCTTGTTTTTGGCCAGCTTATTACTTTGAAGCTGTAAGACGACAACATTATCTTCCAGCACTTTATTAAGTTCCAAATTGTGACGTCCTCCAGCTGTTGGATCTTCAAAATCGAAGCTGTCATCCGGAAACCTGTTTGTGCGGCGCCCCCTGTTATAAACCGCTCTCAACGTCTCCATATTTTTCCCAACAGTCCTCACAGGACTGGAGACGTTCTGCCGGTGGGTTTGCTCAGACTGAGCAGGCGACGCATGCCCTGCAGGTTGCGCGGGTTGCTCATATTCAGGTGCGGGTTGTTCAGGCTGTACATATGTCAATTGCGCAGGCTGCACATGTGCCGATTCGGCAGGTTGTGCAGGCTGTACATATGCCGAATATTCAGGTGCGGGTTGTTCAGGCTGTACATATGTCAATTGCGCAGGCTGCACATGTGCCGAATATTCAGGTGCGGGTTGTTCAGGCTGTACATATGTCAATTGCGCAGGCTGCACATGTGCCGATTCGGCAGGTTGTGCAGGCTGTACATATACCGATTGTTCATGTGCCAGCTCACGCTCGATCTGCGACACAGCAAACGATGTTGCGCTTCTAATGCTTTCATCGTCCACTTCGGAATACTATAAGTATAAGATAAACATTTATTATTTGTTAGAATTCATAAACATGTCTACTTACATGATCAACATTGTTTTCTTCAGATGAATTTTCAACTGACCCCTCTGCCGCAAGCGTCTCGATGAGATTATAAGCAGATGGTGACTATAATAATTATTGAATGTTAGTATATCGCAAATAAAAAAATATTTTTCGCATAAGAAAATCTCCAACTTGCGGCTAACAAGAAAAAAGTTGGCTAAAAATTTTCTGATGCGAAAAAGCAAAATAGTTTCTCGAAGCAAATTGAAATAACGTATTTAATAATTATAAAAAAATAAGTTTTGACTTACCCTCACAACAGCATTGTAGTGGACAATCGCCTTAGTTTGGAACACACTCATAATTATAAGCAAAGTAATAAATTTAAAAATAACACACGACAAAACTCGAACACAATTCAACAAAATTTAGAAAACTGATGCTTTTGCTGAATTTCTACACCCTTTTGTAGATTTTAAAATGAATGCGTTGGTGGGGATGGCTCTCAACGTTGCTACTTTTTAATTTAGGCGTTAACTTTGCTCTGGTGGGAGTGGGGGTAACTCCACCCCTTCGGCGTTGCCAAAAAATTTTCTACTTCAAATTGCTCTATTTTCTAATTAGACGACAACGCTGTTGAGTGGGGATAGGCAATGCTTACGTTAAATATAAAAGGCAGCCACATCCTTAACAAAATTCACTAAATTCAATTCAATACAAAGAATTAAATATTGCTTCAGCTAGATAATTGTGGCAAAAGTTTATAACACTCGTTGAGATGTATTCTCAGAATAAAAGAAAAGTGACAGATGATGGATACAGTGCAGGATGGAGTTCGTATGGTCAGTGGAAAACGGAAGAAAACGCAAATCCAATTAGGCGATTAAGGGACATTCATGTGAGGCACTATAATGAAGGTTTATACGCGGGATGGTTTGATCATCAGGCTGGTAAGAATAGGCGTTTTCTGGAGGGTGACGTGAAAATGGATAAAGTTCAATATGGTGCAGGATATCAAGATGGATGGATCAGATACGGTCAGTGTTTTGCTAATGACATTTACATGGCTAAATCTGATATCATTGCATATAATAAGGCGTACTACGCAGGGTGGTTTAATCATCAGCGTCAAATCGAATACGAATCTGGCTATGTGGCAGGGTATTTTCGATTTGCGAATAATGAGGACATAATACGAAATCGAACGACTTATAATTATGCATATTATGAAGGCTGGTTCGACCGTCTACGCAGACAACGACAGTGCTTATATTTGTATATAAGTTTATTGTAACAAAATATATGAATTATTTTAATAAAACAAAACATTAATTAATTTTAGTTTGTTTTATTTATATACTGGTTTCTTGTTTAGTTTTGTTTACCTATTCCTTACTAACCCACTTTAAAGCAATATTTTTATCGAGGAATTTTAAGTGGAATATTAATAATGTACACAGTTTTTTTATCAAAATAACAATAACAGCAAAATATTCTCATTTAAGTTTTAACATTGAAAGCCTTTTTTTATTAAAATCTCAGGTAGGGTCGCACGAGAAGATTTACAAGCAGGTGAAAATCTAAATAATTTGAACAGTCTGCTATAAAACTACCAGGCAGTAAATTTTTATAACATGCCATTTACAGGACTATAAAAAAAAAGGTCTGACAAAAAACATTTAAAAGTGGATCATTGTTATGTAAGATTATCCCTTGAAGGAAGGGTCGCGCAAGAAGATTTAGAAACAGGTGAAAGTCTAAAGAATGTGAACAGCCTGCTATAAAAGTAAAAGGGGGCAAACTTGTCTGCATTTTTGTTGACTCGGCACAAAAAGATTCAAGGTACTAAAACCAGGTGAAGGTGTAACTAATTTGAACAGTCAGGTGTAAAACTCTGAAAGGGTTAACTTTCTCTGGAATTATGCCAAAAATGGTTCGAGTCACTATCTGCGTCGGATTGGCTGTTTATAGAATTGTAGGTGGGAACTGAAAAGCTTCCTCCTACTTAGTAGATCCTTATAAAAGTACTGCATCCAACTGAGACGTTGGCGTCGAAAGTTGGCGTCGAAAGTTGGCGTCGAAAGTTGGCGTCTAAAGTGGGCGGCTTAAGTGGGACTTAAAATAAGTGGGCGGCTTAAGTGGGACTTAAAATGGGGACTTTACATGGGGAATTTGCATGGGGACTATGTATGGACTTCCTTAGAGGGCACAGAAATTATTATTTTTGTTAGAATTTTTATCATTAGGCATTATTATTTTTTGTTTGGAGCTACATCAAGCTGCAAGAAAAAATTGTGTTTGGTTTTAATTCAAGTTTCAGTTTTGCACTTTTTTTATACTATTACTTTGTTGTACACCTGCTGGGTAGTTTGTTATTTTATTAATTTACTATGGGTAGAAGAAATGAAACATCTCTTATGCTATATATATATTATTTTTAATTGTTTAAAGTTCTTATTAATTTCATATATATCAATTTCATATTTTAGTTTCTGTAATTTTCGAATGTGAGACTCCAAAGTATTTTTATAGCTGTTCCGGTTCTTGGACGGAAAATTGAATATTAGTTGTTTTCCCGACAGGTCCATAACTAATAAGATAATACTTTCGCCCGTTGAAAATGTCCTTGTTTACTTGCTCAATTCGTTCTTCTGTAAATTCTACCGTGAACCTTTGCGGTAAAATTGTTTTGAAATCGTCGAATTCCAAGGATATCTTCTCGCCGAACTTGGTGTTTATTTTTGTAAATGCATGTACCTCAAACTTTCGGTTGACTTCCAAATCTTGGACCCTAATGAATTTCTTCAGGAACAAACTGTTATTTAAATGGGTCACAAACGATGCCATACTTTTAATCTTATTTAGTTAAGTTAAAAGTGAGAACTGTGTACTTTACCAATCAACCATCGAAATATATACTAAAAAAAGTGGAGGGGATCCCCCCACACAAATCCCCCCCACCGCTAGATTTTATCCCCGAAAACCCTATGCGGATCCTGGCTCAGGCTCAAAACCCTTATGCGGAAGCTGGCTCACATATGGCGGCCATCTTTGAGCCAGGATCCGCTTTACTTAACTACTGGTGTATCGGTCATCAGTACATTAATTTTAACCGCGAAATCGGAGAGCCCCATTAAGCCGAAAAATACCAAAAAAAATACTCGATATTGTCGTGAAAATTACAATCCCCTGTAGATGAGATTTTTAACTAGTACAAACATTATTAAATTTATTCTGCTGACAAAACAATATTGGTGGCCTCGCGTATCGAGAGCACGAATTGGCTCGAGACTTGGGTGCTAGTGGTGCGTACGGGGAAAGGTGGCCTGCCTGGTGGGAAGCACCATGCAGGGGTTGTTCCCCACATCAAGTGTAAAGAGGGTCCAAGTCATGGTTTAAGTTACTCTTGTTCAAATTGTATTTGTAAGTATTTATTTTATTTTATTATTCTTCTTTTATTATTTTTATTTTCCATTTTTTTATTATAAATTATATTTGTTTTCTGGAGTTGTCTTACTTGCCAAGGTTATGCATCCCCCAACACGACAAATGGTGGAGGCGCCTTGTCTTTCTCGGAGTAAATTCTCCAAAATTTACTAGTTTCAGTTTCTCGCAAAGGGCAAAGCAGTTTAGTTGTGCTAGGCAACGGAATGTTGCCGACTAGGGAATCTAGTTAACTGCACTGTGGTCGTGTAATGCATAATTTTGGAAGTAAGAATTTTATTTTTGGTTTTTAGGGGTTATTTTTAATTAATTTTGAACATTTATATTTCTCTTCATAATGTCGGCTCCTACGATATCCCAAGCACAATCGTGCCTAGTTCCTGTTTTCCCCCTTACGTTGCTCCTCCTATGTTCCATCCGTGTAAGAATATTTGTCCCACTGATTTTATTAAGGAATTTAATAAAATTGCGGACTATAATGGCTGGCATAATGGACTTGAACTGACGTATTTTGGTGATTTTTTGGAAGGGTTTGCATATATTTGGTATGAAAAGTATAAGGGAAAGGAGTATAATTTTTCTAAGACATGGACTGACGTAGTTGCAGCATTTTTAGAGGAATTTGACGATACCGAGTTGAGAAAAAAGGAGTTGCTTGAGAAACTACAAAATTTAAAGCAAGTCGATGTTAGAGTATTATTTTGAACTTGTATATTTATACAATGATTACGATTCAACGATGAATGTAAAAGAATTTACAAAATTTTTTGAAAATGGGTTAAATGAAGTTTCCAAATATCATTTATACTGGTTAACAAACGCAAAAGGGTCGGAAATTACCTTGCAAAATTTAAAAATTTTTTCAAAGGTGATAAACAAAGCTCCTCAAATTCCCCGTCAGTTGTTTACGCAGGATGGTGTGATCGTCTGTAATAGTTATGCCGCACTCGATGATCATTCAGAAATATTTACTGTCCAAGGGTTTATAAATGGAATAGTTTCGACAGTTATCATAGATACAGGGTCTAAAGAAAATATAGTGTCTACAGATTTTCTCCAAAATAGTGATTTAAATAGCTTAAACAGAGTTGGAAGAAAAACGATTTCGCTAAATTTTAACAATTTTTTTACATCATGTGAAGCTTTAGTCGTAAATAATTTTTCCGCTAATATTATTTTGGGAATGAAATTTTTAGTGAGTCATAAAGCAGTTATATATACGCATGAAGGAAAAATTACTCTTAAAACAAATAACGATTCCATAACAATTTTTACAAATTTGAATTCCGAAAATAGCGAAACTTCATGTTTTACAATTTCTTTGGAAAATAAGGTTCCAAATGATTATTCTCCCAAAAGAGGGCATCTCAACCGTAACCGTAATAATTTTTTTAATAATAGAAATTACTTTCACAGGCCAAGTTTTAATTCATATAAACATAAACAATGGGCAAGTAGGCCACTGGATCATCGACGTAATAATTATTGTCGCAGTCAGCAAAACGCACGGGGTTCAAATTACAAAACTGGCCCAGTTACCTTGAAAACCAAAATGCATAATTTTAATAACATGAACTACTTACGACAGAATATCAATAACAATAACAATTCTTTAAATTTCGAGGTCATGGTGTCTAAAATTACAGATTTTATTATTAACAAAAATGATGAAATAAATCGATGTTTCCGAAGCCAAACAAATTGCAAAGTACCTTCAACTGAAACTCCATGCAGTTGCACAATCTTATCAATTTTTTCCTGATAGGGTATTCTTTGGCACATTGTGTAGCGGCTGATTTAGAAATGTCTAAAGGGATAGCACTAAAATTTAAAGAAAAATTTGGACATATTGATGAACTTAAAAGACAAAAACAAGAAAAAGGATGCTTAGCCGTACTGAAAGATCAATCGCGATTTATTTATTACTTAGTGACAAAAAGTTATTCACGTGAAAAACCACATATGAAAATTTGTGGGAATCATTAAGAAAGCTTAAGGAACATATAAAATATAAAGTAAAAAAGTTAGCAGTTCCAAGATTAGGGTGTGGTTTGGACCACCTTGAGTGGGATATAGTGGAAAATATTATTTCTTGTATTTTTAAAGACACGGACATTAAAATTTTAGTTTGTAAATTTAATCCAAATAAGGGCAAGAAACAAGAGCATAATAAAATAAAGGCAAGTAAAAATATTAGTGAACCAGTTTTTTTAGTAAGGGAACATTCGGACAAAAAGGCAAAAGATAAAGTTGAAATTAAACTTGCAATAAAAGAAGGCACTAGATTAGGGGCTTATGAAATCAAAAATGTGTCTGTAAAAATTCTAGGGGAGTCACCACAGAAGCACGCACTAAAGCCAAATGAACATTATTTAATTAAAAGAGGTTTATTAATTAAGTCAACAAATTTGATAACTCGGGGAAATGGTAAGATAGTACAGGTCAAGAATATGTCAAACATGCCTCAGGTATTACATAAGGGCGCCACAATTGCCTTTTTGCAAGAGGAAAATACTTTTATCGAGGAAAAAATTTATACCATAGGGGCGCAAGAGAGAAATGATCAAATTAAGTTAGAAAAAAACTTATAAATTAGGAGCAAATTTAACAAAGAGAGAAGAAATTCAAGTCACACACTTAATAAATTCTTATAGGGACGTTTTTGCCACAGAAGCTAGCGACATGGGCTCAACAAATATAGTAAAGCATAAAATAGAATTACCGGAACATAGGACATTTAAAAGTAAACCATATAAAGTTTCGCAAAAAGTAAGAGAATTATTGATTGACACGCAAATTGAGGAAATGTTGTCTACAAATGTCATTCGTCCATCACAGTCACCATTTTCTAGCCCAATAGTTTTAGTAAAAAAGAAGGGAGAAAGTGAAAAAACGAGATTTTGCGTCGATTATAGAAAACTAAATGAGATAACCAAGAAATCCAAGTATCCCCTTCCCAATATAGAAGAGATTTTAACGTATTTTGGAAAGTGAAAATATTTTTCGACATTAGATTTATTAAGCGGTTATTGGCAAGTTGAAATGGAAGAATCTTCTAAGGAATATACAGCGTTTGTAACCCCTGGGCACGGCTTATATGAATGTAATAAACTCCCATTCGGACTGTGTAATGCTCCTTCAACTTTTTCTGATCTTGCGGACAGAGTATTCAGAGGACTTAAATGGTCCAGTTTATTGATTTATCTGGACGACATTGTGTTTTCTGAAACTTTTGAAGAGCATTTGACAAAATTAGAAGAAGTATTTGAGCGTCTAAGAAAAGCAGGGCTTACGTTGAAGCCAACCAAGTGCAATTTTGCCTCACCGGAAGTTAAAGTATTGGGTCACATTGTAAACGGGGGTGGATTAGCGCCAGATCCAGAAAAATTGATGGCAATAGAAAATTTTCCAAAGCCCAAAAGCAAACGTAATGTCCAGAGTTTTTTTGGACTATGCAATTATTATAGGAAATCTATAAATAACTTCTCCCGAATAGCCAGGCCATTGTACGAGATTACAAAAAATGACCCTGGATTTAAGTGGGGATGGGAACAAGACGTAGCATTTCAGCAATTGAAACAAAAATTAACAGAGGCTCCCGTTCTAGTGCATTTTAATGCAAACGTGGGATGTGAATTGAGATCGGATGCATGCAAAGATGGGCTTGGTGTAATATTGTTGCAGGAAAGTAACGGGGAAATGCATCCATGCTTACGGAAGTAGAACATTGACAAAGGCCGAGAAAAACTATACTATTTCAGAGCTGGAAGCCCTAGGAATTATATTTGGATTAACTTATTTTAGGCATTTTATCTATGGAAAGCCTGTAAAGATAAAAACGGATCATCATGCCCTATGTTTTTTGAAAAAATCAGAAAATGCAACAGGAAGACTTGCGAGATGGCTAATAAAATTAAATGAATTCGATTATGAAATAATTTACAAATCGGGAGCAAGACATAAAGATGTAGATTGTTTATCGCGAAATGCAGTATTACCTCCACGAGAAGGCGAAGAAGAGGAAAGTTTTGACATCCCCACATTTGCACTATCCAGTGACAAGATGGCCGAGGAACAACAGAAAGATCCCAAAGTTAAAAAATTAATTGAAGCCGTGGGTGACCCAAATTCAGAAGGAATTGATATAGCCTTACGTAGAAGAGCAAACAATTTTATACTAATAGATAATGTGTTGTATAAGAAGAATCCATCAGTATCAGGGAACGAAGACTTGTTCGTAATACCAAGGCATTTGGTTCAAGAAATATTATTTTCAAATCACAATGAACCGTTGGCAGGACATTTAGGTATATCAAAAACTACTCAAAAACTTAAGGATAGGTATTTTTGGGATGGTCTACCAAAAGATGTAGAAAAATATGTTAAGGGTTGTCGGGACTGTCAAGCTCAAAGGGGAATGACAAATAGGAAACCAACAGGGTTATTGCAACCAATTTCAGTGAAGTTGCCGTTTCAAAAGGTAGGAATAGATTTATTAGGGCCATTTAAAAAGTCCTCAAATAATAACACTTTTATAGTTGTAGCCACAGATTATGCTACTCGATATGTCGAAATGGAAGCAATTCGTAATGGTAAGGCCGATACAGTTGCCAATTTTATTTTTAAAAATGTTATTAGAAACCATAGGTGTCCAAAAGAAATTTTGTCAGATAGAGGTCAAGTGTTTAGGTCAGAATTTTTGAATGAGTTGTTAAGAGTTATGGGTATAATTAAACAACAGACGACGTCATATCATCCGCAATGTAATGGGGCGACAGAAAGAATGAATACCACTATTGCGGCCATGCTTAGTAAATATACGTCCGAAAAACAAGATGACTGGGATCATTTCGTGCCACATGCGCAATTGGCATATAATACTGCTCCACAAGGTACGACAGGGTTGAGTCCATTCTTTTTAGTTTATGCTAGGCATCCTGTCCTCCCCACAGATGCCAGTTTAAATGAACATGTGTTAGTATTCGAAGATATAAAAAAGATTAGGGACAGGGCATTGGCAGCAAGAAATTTAGCTGTAGAAAACATTGAAAAACAGCAACATTACGACAAAAGGCGTTACGATGGCAACCATAGGCACGTAGAATTTAAACAGGGTGATAAAGTCAAGACTGACTAAAAATGCCAAGACAGATGTGGTCCACGTGAGCAGGATTCTGGACTACCACGATCCCTGGAGCCCCGGACCGGAAATTGCCGAGCCTTAAATTTCTTCCTCTTCGGGCATAGGTTGTAATATAGTATAATAAGATTATTTTATTTATTTTTTAGGTGGCCACCATATCTATAATTACAACATAAGCAATTAAAAATAGTACAATAGATAGCTGTTAGATGTAGAAGATAAGGATTTAATATGACAAATCACTGGATACCTGACGATAATATGGAATGGAGCGAAAGGACTAGCAGAGAAAAAAAACAGATAAGTACCAAGTTTTCTCGAACGTAATATGAAAATTATTTTAGGTGGACAATTAGTATTGTACAATGGAAATTTACTATCAAGGGGTGGAAATAATTAATGACTCCTATTAAAACTACAGGTTATGTGTATATGAGAGAATGAATCTGAGAATGAATGTAAAGTCCTAGGCCTAGGCCTAAATAAGTTGTCGACAAAAATAAAACGAAAAAAAATATTTTTTTTAATTAAACTGGTACCAGATAATAGTTATATGTATTTTAGTAGTAGCCGTGTCATGTAATCATAGTAATTAAGAAACCCTCGTAACCATAATGAATATGTTTTAGTGATTTTATTTCCTTTTCGTAAAAAACTGTATACCTATTTGGTTGATTTTATGTATTTATAAAAAATTGTTTTTTCCATATCTTAGTAATGTCGTCACAAAGAGGCATACACGGGGAGGAAACACGGACACAAAATGGTTATGGTGGAGAAGCTGCGTTCTACTAAAGTTCTCACGTATACCAACACGAGTAAATGGTTGGTACGTGAATGGGTCAATGATGATAAAATGGAAATGGGATCCATAAAGAAGGCCATGGCAAAGTTGCAGTGGGAAACGCCAAAACCCCTGACTAAGCCGGCACTGCAAGATGGACCCGTATACCTGGAGCTGTTACCAGAGCTGGTAAGGTCAAGAAGAGTCACGAATAGAGAAGAAGTTTAAAGAAAAGAAGACAAGAAGACAAGTAACCTGCATGTGTCCAATGTTTTCC
The DNA here is from genome assembly GCA_963920635.1 of Pseudeuparius sepicola. NCBI lineage: Eukaryota > Metazoa > Arthropoda > Insecta > Coleoptera > Anthribidae > Pseudeuparius > Pseudeuparius sepicola. Next base: position 92,231,184 of record OY987299.1, read on the forward strand.
AAGTCTCCCATGTGTATCTGCTCTCAAAGATATTTTATATTATGTTTAATTACTGTAAAAGCTAAATAATTTTTGTAAGTTTCTTTTCGCTTTTCGATTTTTTTGCTGCTAAGAATATTTTGCCATTATTTTGTCAATATTTCAATTCAATTTTATTGTAAAAACCCAAGTGGCGAGTCAAGCTTACTCGCTCGGGGCGAGCGATTCTGGAGGGGGGAGTATTGTCGTGAAAATTACAATCCCCTTGTAGATGAGATTTTTAACTAGTACAAACATTATTAAATATATTCTGCTGACAAAACAATATTGGTGGCCTCGCGTATCGAGAGCACGAATTGGCTCGAGACTTGGGTGCTAGTGGTGTACGGGGAAAGGTGGCCTGCCTGGTGGGAAGCACCATGCAGGGGTTGTTCCCCACATCAAGTGTAAAGAGGGTCCAAGTCATGGTTTAAGTTACTCTTGTTCAAATTGTATTTGTAAGTATTTATTTTATTTTATTATTCTTCTTTTATTATTTTTATTTTCCATTTTTGTATAATACATTATATTTGTTTTTCTGGAGTTGTCTTACTTGCCAAGGTTATGCATCCCCCAACACGACAATATTAAGAAAATGGGGCAAATCAACCTTAGACCCAGTGTAATGTAACGCCGCTGGACTACACCAATAGCTAGAGCATACCGTCTCTCCCCTAGCGAGGCCATTTCCCCTCCATTTCAGGGTGGAATACTCGGAGAAATAACCAAGGATAGAGGGAGTAAGAACAAAAAGTAAACAGAGCCAACATCTCTTTGAGTGATGCCACGTACTCCATTGTACAGCATTTCATTTCAAAATACAAGGGTTTAGTAATGGGATTAAATGAAGACACACCTCCAATAACGCTAAATTAACAAATGTAGTTATTAATTTCTTATATATAACAATTTTAAACTAAACCTAAATTGGGCTGTAATTATAGTAGCTAATTATCACCTTAATAAAATCGTCAACAGATACCTCAAACCGCCCAACATGACAACGCCGCCGTTGCCTCCGCAGGCGCCGTGTTCGTTACTGGGCGGTATTTGTTTCGTGTTCGCCCAGCAAGTCAAATTTTCCGATTGTTTACGTATGCATTTTTCGTGTTTTCAATTGTTTTTCTGTTAATTTAGGCTATTTATTAGTATTTAGGATATAGTGACTGATTTTGTCTACAATGGGACGCAGAAAGTGTGTGGTGTGTGGCCAAATTCATATTTCTCAGGATATAACCTATCACAGGTAAACGTTTCCTAATGTTTGTTTACTTCGGTAAATTTTCGTAAAATGTTGGTTGAAAACGTGTGTATTTCGCTTCCTTTATCCTTGGTTATTTCTCTGAGGTGGAATAAAAATGCTTTTATAATTGAAAGCTATTCTTGTTGGTAGGTATCCACGTATTTAAGATTTCGTTTGCTATCCCACCAACTGGTTGTTGCTTTCTTCGTGCGCACACACAAATAGTTTAATAAACACATCACTTTTTATTGCTTTGCCGATATTTTAAGTGGGTACATAGGCTGCTGAAATTTAAAGAATGCTAGTAAAAAGTACTTTTACCGAGACTTAGGACGGACAAAATAAGAAAAAAACCGTAAAGTAAGTATTGTTTTATTCGGGTAGTACTTCCCAAAATCACATTGGTGGAATATTCTAATATTTTTTCAGAGAACATGCATATTCTAGGATTGTTCATAAAAACTGTGGAAACATTAATCTCAACTTTCGGACAACATTCAGGTATTCGCCTTTTAAAGGTACTATTTCACGAATTATAAATATCCACGAGTATCTTGAATGTGTATGTTCCGCAAAAATTAATTGAATATTTATTTTAGAACTTCTGAAGCATTTTTATATGTTCTATGTATAACCATTTAATATTCACGTGTATTATAAAATTTAAAAAATCCACCAACGCCAGTTGCATGGTTCGAACCTACGAGCATAATTTTACCTACATGTTCAACGCTCTGAGCAACTGAGCCGTCTGAGCCATTGACGTACTTGGAAATATTACCTAAAAAGAGTGTAAGCTAGAATCTTGGTGACGACTAGGAAAAAGTAACGTTCTTAAAAGATCCGCCATTTGAATGTAATATAAAACGTAGGTTCCAACAACATTCTAAAATATGATATGATATACAACCATTTGTGAATATTCATAAGATATTTGCAGAAGAATAATAATTACAATGTGCAACACCTTGGAATGATACGTACACTTGTATCCGAGTAATTTCTTATTTGAACAGTTATGCTTCGGTAAATTATTAGAAAAAGACACCGATACAGGACGTTTATTATTAAATGCACTGGTGAAATGCCATTTTATTTTAATATCGAGCCTTTTAAACTAAAAATTAAATTTCTCGAAAAAAATTCTTATGCAACCTATATAAATTTATACATTGTTGTATTCAGAATAAAATGCTCGTTTTATAGAGGTGTTCCAAGCCATATGTTACCATTTGAAAAAATTGACATCTATGTCATCCCCGTGACGTCATCATCTGTCATGACTTGACTATATGATCAAAAGTTGCCTCATGTACGCCCATCATGCTTGCATTGATTATTTTTGAAATTACACGTTTATTTAAAAAATTAAAAGGGTGTTCCCAAATCGTTGAACACCCCTGTACAGCGTGTCCCAAATAGTTTGTCCTACCCCCTGGATCTCAGGAACCGTAAGAGATACGAAAAAAAACTTGAATACAAAAGTTGTAAGGTTGACAGTGGACGTAACCCCTCTTTTATTTTCACATACACAGGGCGATTCGTATTTGCAGGACAAGAATAAAATATTTAGATTTTGACAATTGCATTAATCCTTTGGAATATTTGCATTCTCCATGAAATTTGCTATAGAACCGTTTTTTTGTTTTGTATTGTGGATGCAGCGTTGCCAAGATATCGAATTTTTCTTGGAATTTAGCGACTTCGTGGAGGTTATGGAAACTGAATGCTGTATCTTTATTTTAATAGATATCAAAGATATTGATATCTGTGGACCGATGACCAAACTATTCAAACTTACTTCTACTGAATCATAACAAATAAAGATAACATTATACAAAATACAGGGGGACAATCAATAACAAAATATACGAGGATTACTCGATAAGATAAACATTAGACAAATCAAAGTCCAATCGCCGAGTCGGCAAAATCTGCGAGTATAAATCCAGCACCAGCCACAGGCTGGACATCAGTAAGCCCCGCTTATTAGCAGCCACTCGATCACTGACCACCCTCGGTGGTCTGAGCTGGCAATGGATCCCGCTTAAATAGCCTCCTTGTTCAGGTCGGGCTCCGAGGGGCACACGACAGCGCCCCTGGGCACTGTTGAAGACGTCAGTAGGTCAGTAGCGGCACCCCGCCGTCGCGTCGGGTCAAGGGCGCAGCTCGCGTCCCGGTCATTTCCACGTACTATCGGTCGCGTCAGTCCACAGTCCGCGCTACCTCCGCCATGGTCCAGATACTGTTAGAGGCATATCTGTGAGTGCAAGAATAAACATCACCCTAGTTTGTACCTGCTGTCTTTCTTCTGCGTTTCGCGACTCCCGCACCCAGTGATCCCGGCAAGCTGTGAGGGTTAATCCAACCCTCCGGCACACACAAGTAGTGCGTCACATGGTAAAGGCTCCGTGTGAAGGCACTCAGTTGTGACACGTGGTGGAGGCGCCGTCCTGGGACGCCGTTTGAGCATCGCCAATGGTCAGGGAGCCCCAGCTGTAGTAGGGAAGTTCCGGAGCACGCCGAGGCAGAAGCTGTAAGGAGAGAGTACAGGTTAGTGGGGAAGTGTTAGAAATAAGGTGTGATTCGGCGAGGTACTGAGGAAGGACCTACGCGGCGAGTGCCAAAGGAGCACCAGGTGCAAGAAGACGTACCAGGAAGAAAGGTACAGGAGATAAGGAAAGAAAGGGTAGGGATAAGTCCATGTCCCGCCCCTACGAGTTACGGTCGGCCACGTTCAAACCGCGCCACCGGAGTACGGAGATTGGGAGCGAAGACTCACCGTTCCATCCGTCTAGAAGCCTAACAAGGTCTCCGACGAGATCCGAAAAGGAGGACGACGTAGTGTTCATTGCAACGACAGTCCAGACGAGGCCAGGAGGTCCGGAAATAATAACGGCACTAAGGGTGGCAGAACCAAATAGTCAAAAAGTGCCGAAGGAGCACAACGAGATTGCCAACGTGCCAGAAAAGAACGCAGCAAGCCGATAAAAAGAGGTTCGATACGTCACATAGGGATCTAGAATTCAAGCCGGGACACAAAGTAAAAATATTTATACCGATCAGAAAGGTGAGACGAAGCGAAAAATTATTACTACGTTGGTTTGGACCGTACAAGATTATAAAGAAAATAGGCGAAGTAGATTACGAGGTAAAAAGGATAGATGGTAAAAAGGTGGACACAGTTCACGTAAGTACCCTACAACGATCCGTGGACGGCAACAGAACCGCTAGAGCCGGCCGGGACAGAAAATGTGGATGAAATGGACCAAATAAGGAATGATAATGGAGATCAAATAACGAGACGGGTCACCCCACAGTAAGACGGGATCAATTTTCGGGGGAAGCAAGTTGAAGGAGACAGGCAATTTTAGGTGCATAATAAAATAAATTTGTGTTTCTACTCACCATAAAAGGGGCGTCATATGGTGGATCATCGAGGCAGCAGGCCAGCATGTCGAGGTGTCGGCAGGAGCTACATGGAGATCCCTACCGGAAACAATAGGGTACGAGGCAACCATTCCGTTAACATACTCGTCAAAATGGTACATAGATCAACCAACCCCAAGGAAAAGACAACCTTGCAACAGCAGCAACCTAGAATGTAAAATAATACAATTAATAGATCAAACGGCAAACGCCGCAGACCACGAAATAAATCTACTTTCGCACGAATGGGACATAAGGTACTTACAAAATTTGACCAATCCAATCAGAAAGAAAAGGGCTTTCTCGCTGTCCTTCATAGCAGATACCACAGTCCTTCGATAGCAATTGCAGTCGATTAACGAGGGACTAAGCAAAACCATCACCAGCATAAGCAAACAGTCTAGGAATCTGGAAGAGGCGGACCGTAGGCAGGCAACAGCGACAAAGTTAACTGAAACAAAAATAAAAGAATTAGAAGAATTTGCAGAATTTACAAGGCAAAATACAGCCACATTAGAGGAGGAAAGACATAATATGTTAATAAGCATGAGTAACAATTTCGTGGATATAACGAAAAAATTAATGAGACTCGCCAGAATAAGTAAGCAACAGAGAAGCATCCAGGCATGTGCACAGCATCTCATCCCTGCTACAATCTTGAAACCAGGTACACTACATGAAGATTTGAAGAAACTTGAATTATTCCAGATATTCAATCAGGCTTCAGACCGTATCATAGCACAACCACGGCTTTAACTAAAATACGTGATGATCTATATAAAGCAACAGATAAAAAAGAAGTCTCCATTTTAACGTTACTTGATTACAGTAAGGCATTTGATACTACAGATCATAATGTGCTGTGTAAAAAGTTGGCCTACTATGGTTTTGTCGAAAGTGCAACCACCTTAATTCTTTGCTACCTTTCAAACCGTTCGCAAGAAGTAGTTTTAGGCACGAAAAGGTCGTCGTCACTGCAGATCGAATATGGAGTACCGCAAGGTTCCATTCTTGGGCCTCTGCTTTTCTCGATATATATATCCGATTTTCATGCCACCCTGCAGCACTGCTCGGTGCATCATTGGGCTGATGACACGCAATTGTATTACAGCTTTTCCCCTGCCAAGATTGCAGAGGCCGAAAATCATATTAACTCAGATCTGGATGCCTTGGCTGACATCTCGGCCGCTCATAACCTTAAGTTAAATTCCCTGAAGTCTTCCGCCATGGTTTTCGGTCCCAAGAATGTCAGACATAGCATCCAGACCGCTTTAACTATTAAAATTGGTAATGAGGCAATCAGATCCGACCACAACGAATGTAAAAACTTGGGCCTTTGGATCGACTGCGAGATGAGATTTAAAAAGCACATTTCAAGCCTTTGCCAGTCGTCCTATTGCACTTTAAAGCAGCTCTCCAAAATCAGCTATTGTGACAGCATTTATGGCCCGGCGCTGCTGCCGGAAGACCAGGCAAGGTTACAAAAGATTTAAAATTCATATTTCAGGTTTTCCTTCGGCATCCGTAAGTATGATCATATATCATTTAAAATCAAACAATTGCAGAAACTTAAAATTCACAAGCTGCAATCTCTTCATCTGTTAAATTTAACACATAAAGTCATAACAACGGGACATCCTGAATACTTACGTAAGAAACTTGTCAAATTTAAGCAGGTAAATGCCCTGAATACCAGGAACAGTAGTTTGTTGGTCATTCCTAGGCACTCCACTAAGATTTTTATTCACAGTTTCTCATACAATGCCGTGAGGGAGTACAACTCTTTGCCAGTTCACTTTCACGGCTACAAATTGATCAATTGTAGGAAAAGATTAAAAACCCACTTACTTTCAAATTGATCGATATTTGCTGGGAACTGTGCGGCTGCCCCCTCTTTGGTCTTTGGTCTTTGGTCCACTGCGTTTGATTCATTTTCTTGCTGGTAATGGGTGTGGGTCGGTTTATATTGGTTTATATTAGTTTATCTTGGTTTAATTTTTTTTTAGCTGTAGGCAAGTCACTTGGGTTTTTGTGTAGGATTACAGGATTAGGTATAACCACTTCCAACCACATACATGTTATATTACTCTGTAAGTTTGTTTTGTATCTACGTATATATTTTTATTTCACTCAGTTCAGTTTATACTATTAAGTTTAAGCCTATTTTTTAAGGTTAAGTTGAAAAACGCTTGTAAGCGACAGTTCGCCTCTTTGTACTTTAAGGTCAAATAAAGACGTTTATTATTATTATTATTATTAAGAAGAGCTCAAGGCAAGCTCCCAAGAGCTAGCCATCCCAGTATCACATTTAACCAAATATTACGAATTACCCATCTGTGAATGTACATTCTCCGAAGACATCATTGTCCTACACCTAAAAATACCTATAACAAAAGAAAATAGCAACTGGAAATTATACGAATTAATTACAACCCCATTCGCATGGGAAAATCATACATGGATAATAGAACACAGTACTTTGTATATGGCGGTATCAAAAGACAATTCAAGGCAGATTTCAGGAACAAGCCTACACGTATGTAAACGGTACGAAAATAAACTTTGCTACTTACCAAGACATTCAGAAGATACCATACAAGGACCAGCATGTGCGCATAAACTCCTACAAGGAGCTACAGTTGCCGAATTGGCAACACATTGTCCGATGCGGTGTTACCAGTCAACGTCCACAACCATTGCAGAGATAGACGACGAAGTATACGTCATCACGCACCCAAAACCAGACACGGAAGTACAGTGCGACAGTTACTCCAAAATAGTACCGACAAAGCCCCAGTCTCCAGGCGCTTTCAAAATTACAGTACCATGTAATTGTATCCTAAAAACAGAAGAAGATATTTTAATACAAAAAAGATTCCCGTGCACAGCCCCAGAAATAAAGAAACTCGAAATAATTCACGTGATTCCCGCAGCGTGGACCACCCTGAACACATTCATTTTACACCGGGCAATAGAAAGCCAGCCACAAAAATTTAAAAATATAAACGATTGTCTAAATAGAAATTGGACACTTTCGATACCCCACATAAATTTGACGTCCACAAGAGACACTTTAGAACACGTATTAAATGAAATAAAAGATAAGAAAGATATATTTAATACAGTACCGGATTCACAAGGTTGGGTGAACCACAACCACTCCATAATGATGATATGGAACGTCCTGCTATCAATTGCAACCCTGTATATACTCTTCCATAGACAAGCACCAGCCTTCCCAGTTTTCGCACAGGCCACAGGCGGCAAGAGCCTGCAATGAAAACACAGACACACCCCACGACGTATTATTTGGTCTAACCTGCTCTCTTTTTGCGGCGATCATCCTGTACACTCTGTGGAAAACAGTCACAGGATACCTTCGAAGGCGACGCACAGCCAGGGAGGAAGCCAGCAACCCCGAGATGGTAGCCCCAGCACCAGATGTCCTACGAGAACGCGAATATGTCGTCCGAATCCCGAGCGCAGTACTACGGGCCGACGGCAAAAGCGACAACGAGGCCACGGCGAAAACTGCTGAGCTTGCAGTGACGCTCGAGGCGAGGGCATCACCCGAGGATTTTGTATAGTCCGTAAAAAACAGTTCGTAGAACATTTTTTATTTTTTATTTTTAGTAGTGCACTTTAAGAATTTTTTTTAGTATAGGATTTCTAGATTATAAAATAGGACCAGGGTAAATAAGTTCGTTTTTAGGAAAGAGTAGACCGAAAGGAAGGAAACCCAATTATTATTTCTTTTTGCAGGACCGGAGTAGGTTAAATAAATAAACACGACTTAATAGAGACAGGTCTGAGTAACGGAGATGCGCATTAGGTTACTAAAAAATGTTTCTTGAAAGATAATTCACAACACAAAACTTTTTTGCTCAGTACTTCCTAAAGGTAACTAATAATATATGAATTGATTAGGAATTAGGTTGGTAAAATATTACTCCTAGCAGGAAGGGAGATACCATACGGCATAATCAATAATTTAAATTTGTCAGAACTAGCTCTAATAAGTCAGAAAAAAAAAGTAGAGATAGTAAACATATATTGACAGGCGTCGCACACGATCCCTGTAATATATTTTGCAGTACCGCCCCAGTATAAACCTCTGCCATACAAACAGGAGGCCAGGGGCAAGGGACGGTACGGGATCATTATTGGCGGCGAGCAGATGGTCATGGGCCCGCGGCCAACGTAGTAGCAAAATCTCCAAATGTGTCCAAAATAGAGAGAAATACAGAAATTAAGCGAATAATGTAAAGATAGAATCTTATACCATATAATATTCAGGTTATGGCTAATAAATGTCCGGAGGACCAAACGCCGGAACAAAGGCAGGTTAAAACCTAAAAATATAGTTATGTATAAAGGGAAATTATTTTTTTTAGATGAGAAAAAAAAACTTACTGTTCATGATATAGGGCACTATTATAGCACGAATATATAATAAGAATAATAATATTAAAACAGGGTAAATTACTATGCAAAAGATAGGCAGTAACTGCGGGTAGCCGTAAAAAATTGTAGAATATTAATAACATGTTTTTTGTTTTATGTTACATGTTTTCAAAACAACCCACTACACGAGGAACGTCAGCCCAAAACAATGCATACTTACCAGATGTACCAGGAGAGCCAGAAAAATGGACATGGCCGGAAAATGGTGGAAAATTGTGTTGAGGAACTGTACCAGTAGGGCTGATGAACTCCAGAAAATCGTGAAGTGAGTGTTTCGGGTTCTAGATTGTAAGGTTCATTTAAAAAATCACAATAAGTTGTATTTCTTTCTTTTATTATTGAATTTATTGTAAAAAACTTATTTTGTAATATGACAGTATCTTGGCCTTGGGGACCAAGGCTTTCCGGAGGGGGGGGGGCATGTGTCAACAAAGTGACATCTGTGGACCGATGACCAAACTATTCAAACTTACTTCTACTGAATCATAACAAATAAAGATAACATTATACAAAATACAGGGGACAATCAATAACAAAATATACGAGGATTACTCGATAAGATAAACATTAGATAAATCAAAGTCCAATCGCCGAGTCGGCAAAATCTGCGAGTATAAATCCAGCACCAGCCACAGGCTGGGCATCAGTAAGCCCCGCTTATTAGCAGCTATTCGATCACTGACCACCCTCGGTGGTCTGAGCTGGCAATGGATCCCGCTTAAATAGCCTCCTTGTTCAGGTCGGGCTCCGAGGGGCACACGACAGCGCCCCTGGGCACTGTTGAAGACGTCAGTGGGTCAGTAGCGGCACCCCGCCGTCGCGTCGGGTCAAGGGCGCAGCTCGCGTCCCGGTCACTTCCACGTACTATCGGTCGCGTCGGTCCACAGTCCGCGCTACCTCCGCCATGGTCCAGATACTGTTAGAGGCATATCTGTGAGTGCAAGAATAAACATCACCCTAGTTTGTACCTGCTGTCTTTCTTCTGCGCTTCGCGACTAGCGCACCCAAAGATCCCGGCAAGCTGTGAGGGTTAATCCAACCCTCCGGCACACACAAGTAGTGCGTCACATGGTAAAGGCTCCGTGTGAAGGCACTCAGTTGTGACACGTGGTGGAGGCGCCGCAGTCTTCAATCTGCACCACGCGTCTCCCACGTGAACCTTGTGTGACAATATATTTTAGCCGAAGTAGGACAGCACATCTGTGTGTGGTGTGGTATGTCGAAATTGGTTTTTGCATATACAGTGTGTTCATAACAGGCTCTCAAATACAGATAATTTCAAACAGCAATAACTTTTTTTTTTTCAAATGGAATGACCCATATTTCTATAGTTTGTTGGATGTCGGCGTCCAAGCCCCACATTTTATGTAAATAACATTATATACCAAAAACTACCCGTTTTCGAGATATTTAGTATTTGAGAAAATTTCTTTTCATTTTTCATTCAGGTGAGAAGGTTTTATCAAGCAAGCCATAACTATTTTTCCAGATAGTGGCAGAAATAAGTGTCATTTTAGATAATACGGGAAATAAAATTCCTATACCCGTATACAGTATGTCCACGGCAGACATCCCAAGTCCCAAGAGGACAAATGGACCAAAAATTTCATTTTTCGACAAAAAGTCATTCTTGATAAAAGTTTCTGCTTCTCGAAAAAATATGGCCCACGAAGAGAATTTTCGATTTTTTTATACAGGGTGTCCAAAAAATACAAAAACATGAAATGCGATCAAGAATAAACTGCCTTTATTTTTAAAAATTTCAAAAACTTTTAATTAGAAAAGTTGTTTAGAATTAAAAGATGTGTCCGATTGTCACTTTTCGAACAAATCAGCCAACTTCGTTTTTTTATTTCCAAGTGTGAAACTCCTTTGTGTTTAAAATTATCAAAAATATTTATTTAGAAAAGTTGTTTAGAATTAAAAGAAGCAAATCGGACTACTTTGACTTAAATGGGTAAAAAATTACCCTCTTACACGTCTTTCAATTCAATTCAGTTATTGATGTAACGTAGTAATGTAATTTGTATGATTTTTTTGGGTGAGAAATTAGTAATATTATTACTAATATTGTGCGGAAATAATCCTAGCTAGGAAAGATCAAAAGTCTCTATTTATTCTTTATCAATCAAAATTATAAAATACCCAACAAATTAAGTCTACCGTTTCTATTGCTTAAATTTTTTCATTTGCTGCTTACAACGGTTTTGACTTGGTGACGGTGATGGCATCCATTGGCTCAAAAAGATGTCTACTTATACTCTAATATGGATTTTAATTTTTTTTTAATTACATAATTTATTACGGGCATTTCAGTCTCATCTATAGAAGACTTTGCACCCTTCTGAAAGGAAGTTACAGATACTTGAACCACAAAAGAGAAGGGCACTATATTTATTTTTTTTAACCGAGCGTCGAAATATTGGTCACGAAAGTTCCGAGTTCCACCACAAAGCGTGATAGGAGAGTTAAACAAACCATAAAATAAGATTCTGATGTGAAAGGAGGCATGAACGGAGCCATTCGTCTAAAAACCATTTTAGCAGATAAGATCGGGTGTCGAATAAATAAGCCACTCTATTAACTTTAGCACTTTCCGTAGGGACACATGCCTGCCGTCCAAATCCAGAGAATAATTTCTTTTCCTGTTCCACCCCAATAGATGTTTTTTGTTACTTTCCGGCGTTTTGATTAAGAGGGGGATATGTTTGGTAAAAAGAACGTAGTAAGATATACTGGGTGTTCACACTTCATTACTCTCCAACTTGGAAATAAAACTTTGATACACAACTCCAAGGAAAAATTGTACACTACGATTTGGTGTCTATCAAATAAATATTAACCTTTGTCGATGTCTCGCAAAATAGACATGCCAGTGATGTTTTCACGCCAAAAATCAAAATCTTAGGATCGATTTTATGTGGAAAAGTGAAGCAAGATCAAATCTCTTCTCATACTTTGGTTACTGCATGGCAACGAAAAGAAGTACCGACCTCCATCAACTTGAGGGGTGCCAAGTTGTCGCCTCGCTGAAATCGCGACAGGCTTATAAACGCCTACGCGGATTTTTTTTTGCTATGCCACTGTCGCTTGTGGGCGGGGGAAAATTTTTTCGCGTCGGTTTCCTTCCTTTCCCGTACACATTCCATCGCAGCAGAAAAAAAATTATTATCTCGCCAAACAAAAAAGTTGTATCTGTTCTAGGAAAGCTGAGCGTGCCATGGAAAAAATAATTCCTCGATAATTTTCTGAAGGAACAGGGTAGACTGTGGGAAAAAAATTGTTCGGCGCCGCGTTGTCCCGTCTTTCTACCTTGTCACATAAAAAAAGTTGCGTTTTCGAGGTTATGTTGTATCTTAAATTTCCAACTAAATTTCCCGTCACATTTCCCAGCAAGAGACACCCACGCGGTAAGCACTCCATAACCTAGAAGACGTTTTTTTTTGGCGGCAAAAGTTCCCACATTCCTCATCAACCGCTTCGAAAAAGCATGCCCTCAGTTTTGTAACCTCAAATTCTCACCCCTGTATCCATCCAGTTCGAAATTGCAAATATTCAACACATGTGAGTACTTCGGCCGATATGCACCGTCAAGTCGCGGTAAACTCGAATAGAGCCGTTTTAAAAATCGAAATAGGTGGTAAATCTCTTTATTGGCCTTGTACTTTCCTCAGGTACCGGAAGAAAGCTCGAAAATACGGTATCTTTAAGAAAATTTCCCGACTCCCGATTTTCTTCCTCCGAGAAAGGGGACGGCTGTAGAATTAGCGCCGGAAGCATCCGAACCTGACCCGAAGACTTGGAGGAAGCTTTAAAAATGCCACCTTACAGCCTCGAACCGAAATAAAGTAGCTGTAGCTTGACAAAAAAGGGCAATTTCCGGACTAATTTTTAGGTAGAGAACGACACATAAAAACGATCGGATTTCGCTCGGAGGTAAAGCTTAATATCTCTCGCATTTTCTGCTTTTTCGCCTCGCTCTCGGCCGAGATAGTTTTCACGGGCCACTGTACCATACAAATTCCTATCCACCTCTTTTTTACCGCACACCTCGAGGTTACCACCGCTTCTAGCAATAACGGCTTTTCCGATCGCGGCACCCTTCGGCACGAGTGAAGCCCAAATCAGCCCGGAGCCCTGCGCGAAAGTTGAACTCGATCGGGGATCTAGGTTCTAAACGCCGGCACTTTATAAAAAATCCAAATGCCAAACGGCTTTTCCGATCAACGATCGAAAAAAAATTCTAAGGCCAAAACGGCTTTTACGATTCGGGCTTCAATAGGCTTGAGGTCCATACGCATGCGCCGTCCTACGCGGAAATTTTGACTCGAAAAATCGAAAACTGCGCCCTGTAGAGGGCGAGGAACAGCGTACGAAACCGTACACACATACATACGGCCACAAGCGGGGGCGACTATAAACACCTAGGAGGTCGGAAAGGGCGGGCTAGGCGTTTATAACAAGTAGGTACAGACCTCGAAGCGCCATCAACTTGAGGAGTGCCCAGTTGTGGCCGTGCTGAAACCACGGCAGGCTTACAAGCGCCTATACGCAATACTCAATTTATTAAAGCCTGTTTTACAAATAACAATTTTCGTCCCCCAATAAATCTTGCCATTTATTTTGTGTCATTTGTGGGCAAAACTAATTGATACTTTATCAGAATTTAAAACAATGCCACGGTTTAATGGATGTTCTCTTAGTACCCACCGAAAAATGTGCCCATTTTATTGTACCGAGCCGTGACCTCGAATCCTGTACCTTAATCTTTTAGGTATTTTTTTCCCAACATACTACATTGGAAATCTTGGAAATTTCTTGCGAAGTATCGGTATCTTGCACATTTTTGACATTATTAAAATGTTCTAGTATGCATGAGAGCTATAAATAAAAAAATTTAAGTGTTAAGAGGAACACAAATTCTGATAAACTAGGTTTAAAACAATCAGTTTTTCCCACAAATTTCATTAAGAATTTTTTTCGATAACTCTTGAAACAAAAAAGTTACATGCCGAAGAACTTTCGGCGATTTTCGGGATTTTGAAAAATATCTCGGAAAGTAGGCCATGGATCTCAAGTGTGTTTTTAAGCAAAGTTATCTCATCAAAAAAGCATTTTTTTTTTCAAATAAAGTTCTCAGAAAAATGCATATTTGTCAAGATTTTCTCGAGTGGCCCTTCTTAAATAGACACCCTGTATTTTTGTCCTTAACTTTTCGAGAACACCTTCTATATAAATTTTGAAGCTAGATTCGGATTCTCCAGAGAAATCTGCATCATCCTGGTTTTAAGCTGGTCTTTTCATTTAAAAAACTAAGGATATAATCTAATACACCCTGAAAAAGTTTCTCTTTTTGCTATGCGAAAAACACAATTCTATTATACCTACTTAGAAAAATAGTTATTTGTGTAACTAGTGCAAAAAGTGCAACTCGAGACGTAGTTGAGGTAACTGATGGACAAACTTCATTTCCAGTAGGATTTTTTTGAATTTTGTTTTCTTCATTGCCTGTGAAGGTCTCAGGTTCTTCACTTAAAACTCTTTTTCGAATTGTTGTGAAGTTTCTGGTACTGGTACTTGGTTCACCTTCCAGAATTTGAGCAGCTACCTATTTCAGGTTTTTTTAGAAATTGAATTTTTACTAAAAGTATTTATACCAACAGGTTGAACGGAGCGTTATTATATCTTATAAAGAATCTAGTGTGACTGGTAGACTGGGGCGAAGGGATGCATTTTTGCGATACATTTCAACAAAATTTTTATTACAAATAATGATCGAGGTTTGTTTGTCTTGCTATCGGGCATTTTCACAGTTATGATAGAATCCATGTCGTTAATATCATTTAATGCCAAATACAATGCAACTATCTATAACAATACAGAAGTAAGTAGGTATAAAGTTAAAAATCGGCCAAGTGCGAGTCGAACTCGCACACGAAGGGTTCCGTGCCACCGTACAATATTTAACACTACATATTTTTAAAAAATACTTAGTAAAAAATAATAAAAAAAAAGAAATAAAAAGTTTGCCCCAGAGCGTGGTTTCGAACGCCGGACCTCTGGGTTATGAGCCCAGCGCGCTTAAACTAAGCTACTTGAGAAATATTAGTTAGCCGTGTCATCATTGTTAACAAAAATCCAAACAACTAGGTATTACATTACCTTTATTTTACTTTTATTATTTGTTGTTATAGTGGCCATACACACTCTGTGAAAATTTCAAGTGTCTACCTATTACGATTCAAAAGATACAGCCGTATAAAGCATAGTTGGTGTCCCGTGGGGTTTTCTAAAAAGATTTTTCATAAAAATACAGCGCGCCCGTACCTGAAAAAGTCACATATGTAATAACAGATGGGCCTCTGAGCCCCAAAGTCGAAAATCGGTACGAAATTTGGAAATTCTCCACACCAAAACAATACCAAATGCCAATCGATGTTTACGAATAAGTATCGGGGGGCGGGGTTTTTGTGTTGGCCACGATGTATACAGTATGATCCCGCGGACCTCCCAAATCGCGAAAAAGAGGCGGCCCAAACGGCCGACCGGCTTTTTCGATCGGGGTGCCCTCTGGCAGGCGAGAGGCCCGTATCCTTCGGCGGCCCCACGCGAAAATTGAACTCGACCGGCGCTCCCCCTTCCAATCGCTAGCCATTTTTCCCGAAAAAAACAGGAAAAAAATTCCGGGGGCCGAACGGCTCTCCCGATTTGGACGCCCTTCAATAGGATTGTCCCCCTTGAGCTCGGAAGGCCGTACGCCAAATTTGGGCTCGAAATATCGAAAACTGCGTCCTGTAGACGAGAGCATGGGTACACAGGAGCAGGAGCCACAACAAGGCCTATATGGTCCAGCAGGGCCGGTATAGGCGCTTGTTAACAAGAGTCTAGCCTGTCAACATCTATAAACACCGTGCGAGCTAGAAAATAATAACCACCAAATTCGATCAACGTACCGAAATCAAAAACATTCCACTAGCAACTCTGCATTTGATACGAGAGAACATACACCTATCGGCAAACTTAGAGCACACCGCGCGCCTGTGCAACTACTAGCCACTAGATTTCTGGGCAACACTTTGTGACAAATAAAACGTCGAAATTTATTGGTACCTACATAATTAAGAAATGATTATTTTACAAGAAATACGTTAGTGTAACCTAAATGTCTAAAATGAAGATATGTACTTAAACAAATGGTGTCCCACGCTGCTCTAATTTCGCTAGAAATAAACCGGTTTGTGCTTAGCCCCGCCCAGTATTCAAGTTTACGCCCCAGCTGGCAATATTATTCGGCGGCTATTGCCAAGGCTCTAAAAGTAGGGAGCGCGAAGCGGTCCAGTTGATACCACGCCTCCAACATAACAAAGTATGACCCAAGACACACTGCGATCCAGTATGAGAAAGGTCTGCGCTACTACGTTTTGTCTCAACAGTGCAAATGTATAAATATGTAGAGCAGTTAACCACGCAGATTGTCTATTCTTCGAAACGCAAAACTACTATAAAATTACCCGCTCGGTAAAACACGTCGCCAAAAAGTCTGGTCGGGAAGTTCGTGGGTCAAACCCGCCAAAGCATTCTTCAGATTAATCAGGGCCCCCGAATAATTGATCTCGAGGTCGGCCACAGCTCGGCGCGGGTTCAAAGCAAGGGAACACTCGACGCTACACACCTGTGCCGTGCTGCGCAATAATTATAATGGTCCGGTACAGTTTTCGAGCCGAGTCAAAGCGGCAGGAGGCCTTTAGCTAATTTCAGGCTTGCCGGGCTCGCGTTTAGGAAAAACTAGTGTGCAACGGGAATTCTACCCTAATCGAAGCGAGGTCAGTAAGAGGCTCCCGGAACGACGGTTTTTGTGCAGTCGCTAACGTTTTGAAACTGTACCTTTAGGTTGAAATATGAAATGCTGGAAACAAAAAGGGTTTGTAGAAACTCGTAAAGAATACTGTAGATCTACCTACAAGTAAAAAAAAATAATTGCGATTTCGCGTGCAGGGTATTTTGCACACTGTTAAAATTAATGTATTTATGAGTAAATCACCCTGTATAGAAGAAAGAATGGATAATATGGTGGTGTCTCAGTGATCGACAAAACTGACAGATGCAAAAATTTTGCAGATTAAATTTTAATCAGAAACAAAAAACAAAAACACTATTTAGTAAATCGTCCATTTTGGTCCTATTCCCAACTTGTGCGAAGTCTTTCCCTCACTCAAAGCTACAACGTTTCTACACTTCATTAATGTGTATATATATTATTATATTTTGGCTCTTGCTTCGCTATATCGTGTAATCTTTGGAATAATGCCATATTTAGCTTTTTGTGGTGCATGATGAGTCATTGTAGATATATATTCCTAAATTCCTGAAGTATTTTCATCCAGAAGCGGAATAGAACTCCTTAATAAAAAAATAGGCAAGCAAGTTCATTCCATCTCAATTTCCACACACTGTTGGAGTTTACAAACCTGAGAAACCACCCTGTTGTTAATTTTCGAACACCACCCCGATACTTCCCTCACCGCCTTGGCGCTTATTTGTATAGAATGCTTGTTCCGTAAGGGCGGAATATTGCCTTTAGTTCATTACAACATTTAGCAAACAAATTTGTATGCAGCAGCTTATGATTATGATTATGAGAACAAAGACTTCTTATCGCTTATCATGAATATGGCTGACGTTACATATACCCGAGAACTTTTTGATCAAGACAATCAAAGGTACACTGCCAAGGTGCCAAGTTATGTTGGTTGTGCAGAATCTAAATTCAACAATAGCCTAGGTACCAATTTTCTGCCTCAGAATTTAACGCAAATGCGAAAAACTACGTTAAACTATGCTTAAATTTGGCGGGAGAGCGTAATTTTTTCTCGTAAAACTGTCCGTTCTCGATAAGGGAAAATGCAAAAAAAACGGCCACTAAAAATTAGCCCCAATTTCAAAGTTGGATTTCTCGCGAAGCGCCCATCCGATTTTGATAGTTTTTTTTTTGAAATTTTTATTCGGAATTTTATTTAAGCATATTACAAAGCGCAACAGCCTGACGATTTTTTTCCCGAAACTTGCAACACCCTGTGGGGTGCAGCCCCAACAGTAGCTGTTGACAAGTGGAACCACATTATAGCCTCATCTTTTGTGAACATTTTGTTTTTTTTAATCACGACATTATCTCTGTTCTTGTCGGAGATATACTGTTTTGAAACGAACGCCTTGGAAAAAGGCTTTGCAGGCAGAAAATTCTACGTGTAAATAATCAAGGCGGCATAGGCGAAAATGCATGTCAGTTTTTCAACGGCTGTCAAAGCAGTAAAAAGAGATCAAATAAGCATTAAAACGTAAGTTTAATCTGAAAACTAACAAAAACATGAACATTTAAAGAAACGATTTAAAAAATTAATGGGCTAATAAAGTGTGGCCACCTCGCTTCAAAATGGCTTCATTCAGTCGACGTGGCATCGAGTCGATCAAGTTTGTTACAAATTCTTTTTTTTTTTCGTTTTAATGCTTATTCGATCTCTTTTCTCTGCTTTGACAACCGTTGAAAAACTGACATGAATTTTCGCCTATGCCGCCTTGATTATTTACACGTAGAATTTGCTGTTTGCAAAGCCTTTTTCCGAGGCGTTCGTTTCAAAACAGTATATCTCCGACAAGAACGAAGATAATGTCGTGATTCAAAAAACAAAAGGTTCACAAAAGATGAGGCTATAGTGTGGTTCCAACAGCTACTGTTGCGGCTACGCTCCACAGGGTGTTGCAAGAGTACAATAATGCTTTAAAATAGTGAGTTTTTGGTGAATTAAAGAGACGTTTCTCCAAAATGTTTTATTAAGCAAACAGTAATTTTTATATTAAAAAAAATAATAAAAACGTAAATACATGAAAATTTTAGTTTTTCGTTTATATCGTTTCGCCATATAAACAAATTAAAAAACAAATTAAACAATATTCAGGTTGATTCAGATTCATTCTGGAACACTTCAACGGAGGTGATATAAAATCAAGAAATATTATTATTTTGTGGTGCAACTATTTATCTACAGCCGCTTCGTTTTTGAGATATAGTATGTTTCAATTCTCAAAAATTTTAACGTTTTATTTTTATTTTTCCAACCGTTAAAGATATTTAAACGAAATTTTGTACATGCATTGATCAAGTGACACAAAATGTGATAATCCCAAATTCCCAAAATATATATAGCCAGTGGTGGAGATATGGGTATACATTTGTTTTATCAAGGAAAATACTGACACGGCCCTGTAGAGCTTTTTTTTCTTCTTGGCATTTTTTATATCTGCCATAGTTTCACGGTAAATTTGATTTTTCTGTTATATGATGCCAGAAAAAATATGTAATTTGAAAAAATCTTTCCTTCTGCTCTCTATTTGGCCAGAGGATATTAAACAAAGTGTTCCAGTTGAGAAAATCAAAACTTGCCTGGTAAAAACCACTTAAAAGAAAAAATAAGTAACAAACAATGGTTGGCCACGAATGGCATTCTTGGTTTGTTGAATTAATATGACATTTTTGGTTTTACCGTACTTTGTGACACTGGATCAATGCATGTTGTGTACCAAATTTCGTTTAATTATGGTTTAACGGTTGGAAAAATAAAAAATAAAACGTTAAAATTTTTGAGAATATAAACATCCTGTATTTCGAAAACGAGGAGGATGTGTATAAAAAGTTATTCACAAAATAGTAATATTTTATGATTTTCTATCACCTGTTGGAGTGTCCAAGAATAAAACTAAATTACCTTGTAGGTATTTCAATAGGATATCCGGGTTCCCCATTTTGCCCCATCTCTAATACCCCATTTTGCCCCAACGCACGTTTTACAATAAAATATAAATAAAATTTACAACGACAATTATTTTTCGATAAAATGATTTAGATTAATCATACTTAATAATAAGTATAATTAAGCAATAAAACTCACATCGCAAATCGTATAAAAACTGTATTTACTTTGAATAAACGTAAACACAAGTTTTAAAACACGGGAGGTGTTGTACTCCCAACATTGGCTATGTACTCACTGAATTGACTTGACCGGGGGCGTGATCTTGTATCGAAAAGTGGTGGGAGAGGGACATGTAGATTTGAAATTTGACTCCTTCAGTTCGGCTGTATCTACTAAAAATACTCGTACCCCGTTATACCCCAGCTAGCAAGCCGACGTCTAAACACTTGGAAACGACGTCGATACGTGGTGATATTGGTCGCATGTCATCGGCCACTAGTCGAAAATCTGTCTATTTCACACGTCATAATTACGTCGAAAATTGGTGACACGGGTAACTTGTCGAAAATCGAAAATAATTAGTGACGTCATTTTGACGTTTCTAGTCGACATTTTAGATTCTCTAAAAAAAACACTTGAGATAAAAAAGCAAAATAATTGGCAGATATGTCACTTACAGTGATAAACTATTTAACAATATATTCAGTTTTTTAATCTACTACAGGGTGTTCAAATAAATATACCTTTTTTCATGCCTTTTAACAGAACTTTTTGTTTTTTTGTTTTTTTTAAGACCAAAAATATTTTTGGATAGCCCAATCTATTTATAAACTTTTTGTCTCTTCTAATTTTTTGGCATTTCACTTAGTTTTCGAGTAAAAAATTAAAATTTCTCAACATAACTCACGCCAACATCAATGAAAAAAAAATATACCTAATAGGTATGCAAGGAAAAAACACTTTTATTTAATTTTATAAGTAAACATATTTTATTCTGCAATCAAAAATCAATAGGTATACCTATAAATTATATTGTTTATTTTTGCAAATTAACATTTTTATAGCTTATTTCCAAAAAAAATTTGAAGTAAAACCATCCCTAATAGTAGTTGTTCAAAATTTCAAAATAAGCGCCATATTTAGGTGGTGTGCATGCGCAATGTGCGTAACTTCTCCTCTCGTGCAGCGTTATCAGCGTGTGAGAGAATAATTGTTTTGTTTGTTTTTTATTACGAATTATTTACTTCAAAATTGTATTTTAGCTATATACAGTTGAATATATATTTGTTGATAGAGAGGCTATTGTTAACTATAACTTTGCAACAGAACATTTGGTTCCCTTTCACTAGTTTTCATACGATACATCTGGCAACGCTGCGGCAGATGGCGCTACCGGCACTGAACTAACCGGCAACGGCTTTCCTTTCCGACTCGAGACCGGCGACCGGCTGTTTCGTTTCGAAAATAATATATTACTGCTTGCGTCTTATAGGATCGTCTTTGCTGCTTGCTATTCTATTCGTTCTACCTCAGTTGTTTGGGGCCACACTACCACTCAAACCTCTGCTAAAACCGTAGGTATATTATATCGTGATTATACACTGATATGTTTTGATAGTACCAAAACCAAATATTATTTTAGAAATCCACACAGTTCAAAATCTGGTCCGAACGCTTTAAAACGGTAAGTAAAATATCTAGTATAGTAATAGTAACTATTCTACTTGTTTTAATTATGCATATATACAGGGGTGTATATTTATAGGGCGGCCACCATGTTTCTCGTTTTCTTGGAGTCAACCACTTTCTATGGATGAGTGCTATTGTACCACCATCTTGTTCAACGAATTGAATGCCTAGGAAGGCCATACTATACTTTATACAAGAACATTTCAACAGATCATTAAAAAAAGGGGAATCGCCAGGAGAAAACTGGAACTTATATTCTGTCGAAAAGTCTCTCTTTGAAGTGGTAAGTGGTTTATAATTCAGATTTCGCCCATTATGAGAAAGAAAATATATCTGGTTTAGTTTTATTATTTAACTCCGTACACGTCCGAAGTAAACTTATTTAGATACGTCGGAAGCCGTCGGAAGTGCATTTTTCGAAAGTATCTTTGCAATAAGGAGCGTAAGTATGCCCTCCTTTTTGGGGTTAGGCGCTGCCGTTTGAAAAAAGAAGGGGACATTCGCACCATATTGTGGCAGTCGGCAGCGATGCGCGCCAGGTAGCCAAAATTTCAAGAAAATCGTGGGTGGGTTACACCATTGGAAATAATTACCACTTCATTTTTCATACCGCAGCGCCCATCGCCGAAAAAGGAGGGGATACGCAATATAAAATATGAGACAAGATAGGTCTGGATAATCTCGGACATCATCCAATCGACTTAGTAAACAAGCCGATTCATCATACATCGCAGGGTAGAAATAAGGTTATGTGTCACGTGACTCAATCCACCAATGGGAGCGCAAGACGTATAGCGACTTTTATATACGTCGGACGTATAAATAGCCACTTTCTTTATTATTACATTATTTTCTACATGGCGAGTCAGAATGTATAGTAAATACTTTAAAGTGGTGTTCGGCAGATGGTTTTAAGGGGGCCTTTCGATTTGGGCTTTCCTTGCCAAGTTATTCGGGTCTACAGGGTGACCCAAATATTTTTTAATTTATATCCCAACAACGGCGCTACTTAAAAGTTTGAAATTTGGTGTGTGTTATCTACTTACTGGAAGACGTCTTAGGGAAGTTTATTCATTTACACAGTGCCCTAAAAAAGGGTAAAAACTAACAACCCCTATTAATTTTTTTGCTCAAACTTTTTTGAGGTCATCTTTTTGGTCTTGCAGGGCCATCATTTCAGTGTATCTTTTCATTTTGCAACAAAAGTGTACTCTTGTTTCATAATGATAAAATCAACCGTTTGCATTGAAATTGGCAAAACGTGCCCCAAATCGCCTGTTAACTTCAACATTAGAAACATAAAATTTTTACCTACCACTTTAAAACGTTACAGATCGACTGTACATTCAAAATAAGGAAAAAATGACCAATTGGACATTGGTCAAAACAGCATTGCAGTTTTCTTGAAATAGGCTGTTCAAATTTTGTTAAATCCAATCCTTTCCATTTTGAAAGCTAATAAGTTTTGGTACATTGTTCATAGGAGGACATATAAATACAGCCGTTATTAAAGAAGATCTATTGTTATAATATTTTAATTCATTATTACATATTTACATTATTTATTTATTTGCTTAATTTATTAATATTTCCTTTATTTATTGAGTAAATTGTTTTTATTGCCTGTTGTACTGAATTGTCGATGCCCAATGATTTATCTGATTTTTCAGATA
Source organism: Pseudeuparius sepicola (assembly GCA_963920635.1). NCBI lineage: Eukaryota > Metazoa > Arthropoda > Insecta > Coleoptera > Anthribidae > Pseudeuparius > Pseudeuparius sepicola. The sequence continues at coordinate 92,254,448 of OY987299.1, forward strand.
ATTGCATACCGCTTTAAAAAAATTAAAAAAGCAGAAATTACTTCTGATCTTGGTAGTGAAGAAGAAAAAACAGAATTCTCAAAGAAAAGGAAATCAGTTCCTCCAAAACGGTTATTGTTTTTTTTTTAGTAGTAGCGATGAAGACGGAAACATCAACTGTGAGATTTCAAGACCAAACATAGATGGATTAGATAACATCCTAAAGAGGAAGAAAACCACTGGTAAATCCTTGCAGTTGTACAGTTTTTAATTGTTAGTTGTTTCACGTCCTTCAGTGTTCATGTTGAAAATTCACAGGGATAGGACATAAATAAATAAATGCAACCTTTTAAAACAATTGCCGACGTTTCGTCAATATATTTTGACTTTTTCAAGGCTAAAAAGAAAAATACAATGTCGTAAGAACTACAGAAAAAAGACGAAATACAATACAAACCGAACAAGAAAGTAAAAACTCACCAAGTTAAATCAGTTAATCAGTATGAAAACATTGTTAAAGACCATATAGACAATTAAAAGACACATTGTTACCGTAAATGCACACGTTATAAATAAATAAAGCGAAAATGGAACCACACACTCGAGCAGGAAAGGTAGAATGAGGATAGTTTCTTTAAATTGAATGGGTAAAAAAAATTAATACAATTGGTACGTTCATATACACAGTGTGTCCGCATGTGAGTGGCGATCTCACCTCAAATATTAGTTCGTTATTCTCGCGGTTTTTTTGTATAAATCCAACAAATTACTATATACTAAGCTCAAATTTTGTGTATCCGTTCTACAGTTTACAGTCTCATTAAGTCTAATAAGTATCATCTCGCTAACATTTCTCTTAAACCAGTTTGTTTCTCTATCTAAAATATTGGCATTGTCATAGTCAAATAGATGGCCCTCCTCAAAATGATGTGCTGCCAGAGCTGTTTTTTATTTTTTATTTTTGATTTTGTCATTACAGTCATATTTGTGCTGTTTTATTCTGGTCTTCAAATGTTGTTTAGTTTGACCCACGTAGGACTTTGAACACTCATTGCATGGTATTTTATAAACGATATTAGAACATTGACCTTTAGGAGTTTTGTCCTTGAGTCGTGAGAATAATGAATTCGTGGTTTTTGTATTATAATATGCTAGTTGGGTTGATTTTGACATATTTCTAATCATGTGAGCAATTTTGTGAGAAAGACCCGGAATGAAAGAAATTTTGAAATATCTGTGACCAGTGGTAGCGCTGTTGGACGTAGTTGTTAATATTTGTGAGTTGTTGCTGTTACTAGGATTATATTCATTTATAATATTATTTACAAACGTCGTAGGGTAATTGTTTAGTTTTAAATTTTTTTTTATCTTCACAAGATTTTCTTTTTGGTATTCTGGGCTACTAAGCTTGGTTGATCTAAAAATTAAATTTTTAACTACTGCAATTTTTTGTGACTTGGGGTTATTAGATTTATAGTTTAGTAACCGTCCTGAATTAGTAGGTTTTGTATACCATCTCGTTCTAAGAGACCCATCATTCCGACGTAACACCTGAACATCCAAGAACGCCAACACTCCATTTATCTCTGTTTCCATCGTAAATTTAATGCGAGGGTGGAACCGGTTGAATATATTCACCAGTTCATCAGATTTGTCTGCCGGTATGGCCAGAAAAGTGTCGTCAACATATATCTTAATAAAAGGTAGCGTGAAGGAAAGCTGTGCTATACATTCACTGATAAGATGACTCATTACAAGGTTAGCCAAAGAAGGGCTGGTCGGGTTACCCATAGCAGTGCCATCTAGTTGCTCATAGAAGTTATTATTAAATTTGAAATAGCTAGAATTAAAGATAAAATTGATTATCGTTAAAAATAGGTCTTTTGACATATCAGTGTATGCTTCTATGTGGTGCCATCTTTTCTTAATTATTTGTATTACTAAATAATCTTTGGGTATGTTGGTAAACAAAGAAACTACGTCCAAAGAAACTAGGATATAACCTGTAGGTACTGTAATGTTCTCGATGAAGGAAACAAATTCATATGAATTTTTAACAGTAAAAGGAGATGTAGAGTTAACCAAGTTAACAAGTTTTAGAACAACACGGTTATTTCTTAAAGAACATCCCGAATTATTGGTTATGAAATCTGACAAAGATAATTTAACCGTTATCATGTACAAGGACGAATACTTTGAGTGCCTGAACAACATGTTATCTGATCCTTTAATTTATAAAAAAATTGCTATGGATCCCACTAACCGATTCCAAACTCATGCAAATGAGTTAGTTAATGAATTAAAAAACCATAAAATAGTAGATGAACAACAGGCGTTAAAATTAAAACGATATAACTCTGTATCTCCCAAACTATATGGCCTGAGGAAGACCCACAAGCCCACTGTCAGTCTCAGACCTGTGGTTAGTTGTGTAGATTCCCCTACATATAATTTGTCGGTTTTTGTACACAATATTTTTACACTGGTTAACTCTACATATCCTTTTACTGTTAAAAATTCATATGAATTTGTTTCCTTCATCGAGAACATTACAGTACCTACAGGTTATATCCTAGTTTCTTTGGACGTAGTTTCTTTGTTTACCAACATACCCAAAGATTTAGTAATACAAATAATTAAGAAAAGATGGCACCACATAGAAGCATACACTGATATGTCAAAAGACCTATTTTTAACGATAATCAATTTTATCTTTAATTCTAGCTATTTCAAATTTAATAATAACTTCTATGAGCAACTAGATGGCACTGCTATGGGTAACCCGACCAGCCCTTCTTTGGCTAACCTTGTAATGAGTCATCTTATCAGTGAATGTATAGCACAGCTTTCCTTCACGCTACCTTTTATTAAGATATATAATGACGACACTTTTCTGGCCATACCGGCAGACAAATCTGATGAACTGGTGAATATATTCAACCGGTTCCACCCTCGCATTAAATTTACGATGGAAACAGAGATAAATGGAATGTTGGCGTTCTTGGATGTTCAGGTGTTACGTCGGAATGATGGGTCTCTTAGAACGAGATGGTATACAAAACCTACTAATTCGGGACGGTTACTAAACTATAAATCTAATAACCCCAAGTCACAAAAAATTGCAGTAGTTAAAAATTTTATTTTTAGATCAACCAAGCTTAGTAGCCCAGAATACCAAAAAGAAAATCTTGTGAAGATAAAAAAAATTTTAAAACTAAACAATTACCCTACGACGTTGTAGCGTTTCAAAAATATCGCGCCTTATTTTTTGATTTGTAGATGTGTTAAAGTCACTAAGTTAGATGCTATAGGTTGGGTCGAGTTTATTGGAGAGAAAATGATTGAGTGTTTCACTGCCACTTCGCTGTGCATTTCCCATCATATTCAGAAAGGTTAGTAATTGTAGTCTGCCGTCTAAAACCGCTTGTTCTGTGGAATAAATTAGGGCAAACTAGATTGGTAAGTCCTTACCTGGTCAACGCCGGTTTTTCCGTGGCGGACTTAAGTTTTTGTGGCGTCCGGTGGTACCTACCGTTTTTGTTGGAAAAAAAGGCAGTCTGGGCTGAACCGTTGGCGAAATCTTTGGATTATTTCGTCCTCGGAATATTTTTGATATCTTCTGGAGTGCCGTACCTTGCCCTGCCGTACTTTGCCTATCGTTTGCATTCTGGAGAGTCAGTATCGCCTGGTGGACTGTTTCTTTTTAAGTGGGTAAGCTCGTTTTTATTATTCTTTTTGAATTCGACAATTTTTTTATGATCTTGTAGGCATACTTCCTGCCCGAGTGATTGGGACTGTTATACCCATATCCAGTTCTTTCATCCCTGTGTCACAGAAAGCCTGCAGCTTTGTCTAGTTATCTACGAAAACCCACAAGAAAGTGGTAAGTGTACAAGTTAGGTCATAACTATGAGATAGGTCGAATTGGTGCCTATTTTAGGGTTTTCTATTGGGATGGAGCTTACGACAGTTGCTAGTCTCTTGCATTAATTGGAATAGATAGAGAGAGCTATCCCTGGATTCAGTGGCGTCCGAACCTACGCAGGGTGCAGCAAAGACGGTTGCAGCGAACTCCTGCCTACACCCGACAAGCGGTTCTGCCAGTTTGGTGTTCTCCTCCGGCTCTTCCCGACTCAACGCCAAACCAGATAAGTGGTGAACACGTATTATTGTCTGACGTTACAATCGAGTTATTTTCTCGCACACTACAAGCAAACTTAGTATCTACCTACTTACTGTGGTCATAATAAGACCCCCTCATTTTATTTTGAATAGTGATCATATTATTGCATAATACTTTTGTCATGAAAGTAAAAGTGTAAACTTTAAGAGTTCGAACTTGAAAAGTACTAGTTACTATAATGCAATTTAATATATTTTTGTGCACGTCTCTAATGACATGTCATAAATAAGTTCATATCCATTTGTAGACGGTTGAGTTCATCCAGATGGATGACTTTTGTTTGTAGGTAGGTCCTACGCCTATTAAAAATGTGTTTTACATACAAGTTGTGTTTCATTGTTCACATCATTGCAAAGTGACACTTGTTTTTTAATCAATGTGGTTTTCCAGTTTTCCAAAAAAAAAGCTCGGTGGCGCCCTTTTTCTTTTTTTATAAACATTTGCTTTACGTTAAAAGAAATTGAATTGAAAATCTCCTTGCCCACGAACCCTGCTCTTCCCAACCCCATAGCTGCCGTACGCATTGTGCACTACCCTTAAGGTAGAGTGAATGTGAATTTCTAAATAATATAATAAATGAATATAATCCTAGTAACAGCAACAACTCACAAATATTAACAACTACGTCCAACAGCGCTACCACTGGTCACAGATATTTCAAAATTCCTTTCATTCCGGGTCTTTCTCACAAAATTGCTCACATGATTAGAAATATGTCAAAGTCAACCCAACTAGCATATTATAATACAAAAACCACGAATTCATTATTCTCACGACTCAAGGACAAAACTCCTAAAGGTGAATGTTCTAATATCGTTTATAAAATACCATGCAGTGAGTGTTCAAAGTCCTACGTGGGTCAAACTAAACAACATTTGAAGACCAGAATAAAACAGCACAAATATGACTGTAATGACAAATTCAAAAATAAAAAAGAAAAAACAGCTCTGGCAGCACATCATTTTGAGGAGGGCCATCTATTTAACTATGACAATGCCAATATTTTAGATAGAGAAACAAACTGGTTTAAGAGAAATGTTAGCGAGATGATACATATTAGACTAAATGAGACTGTAAACTGTAGAACGGATACACAAAATTTGAGCTTAGTATATAGTAATTTGTTGGCTTTATACAAAAAAACCGCGAGAATAACGAACTAATATTTGAGGTGAGATCGCCACTCACATGCGGACACACTGTGTATATGAACGTACCAATTGTATTAATTTTTTTTACCCATTCAATTTAAAGAAACTATCCTCATTCTACCTTTCCTGCTCGAGTGTGTGGTTCCATTTTCGCTTTATTTATTTATAACGTGTGCATTTACGGTAACAATGTGTCTTTCAATTGTCTATATGGTCTTTAACAATGTTTTCATAAGTGCTATAATATTCAACTGATTTAACTTGGTGAGTTTTTACTTTCTTGTTCGGTTTGTATTGTATTTCGTCTTTTTTCTGTAGTTCTTACGACATTGTATTTTTCTTTTTAGCCTTGAAAAAGTCAAAATATATTGACGAAACGTCGGCAATTGTTTTAAAAGGTTGCATTTATTTATTTATGTCCTATCCCTGTGAATTTTCAACAGTTTTTAATTTTGATCGCTAAATATTTTGTTACAGATTTGACAACCCCAGGAAAAAAATTATTGAGCCCCGCAAACACTGGAAGTTCAATATCTCAAGACACTTTATTGGCATGTCTCTCGCAAACTAGGAAATCTAATTCGCAGTGCATTTCATCAGGCAATTTGTCTCAAAACAGACTACGTGTGGAAGAAAATATTCCAACAAACTCTGTCATTACTCGAGGTATGCTTTGGTGTTTTAATTATAATGCACTGATATTAATGATTGGGTCCATTAGTAGCTCGATTTGTATAATTTAACTTATTTCTTAAATAATTGTATCTTAAATATACAGTTAAATAATCATGTTTTTGAACTATATATTTTATTTTAAATTTTTTATGAATATTTAAGAATTTATAAAGATGAGTGCATACAGTCAGGAATTTTATTAGCTATGTTAGCAATAAATAAGTTCATTCGACTATTTGGGCCCTGCATTTATAACAGTTGTTCTCACTGAATTCCAAAGTAACTAGACTATAGTTATAAATATTTATAGACACTTATACGCCTTCAGGTAATGCCAATATAGGGCAAGATGACATTTCCGAACTTCAGTTGTCACAACAACAATCATGTAGTTCTGTAACCAATTTATCGCAAACAATCGGAACACAATTTCACGAAAAAGAAAATGATAAAAATCTCTTAGTGGTATGTATTATAAAATATGTTTTTATATGTAGAAAAAATAATTCTTTTTGTAGATTACCCAAAGAAGTTATTGAACATATTAATACAAATAAAAACACAAAATTCGGAAATACTTAATCTTCTTAACCAAAAAAAAATCTAATACAGGAAATAATTTAGATATGCCAAATGATATGCCTGTTGAGCTGCCTTTAAAAAGCCATAGAGACGTAGGAATCTTTGAAGATTATTTGTCTGACGACAGGAAGTTGTCTGCTCTTGTAAGATATATTATCATCTTTTCATTATTTATGTAGCTAGCGTACTTTTATGCTCTGAAATGGCACAATATACACTGTTAAAAATAATAGTAAAAACCTTGGTAAAAACATAATATTATTCAAAAAATAGTTCTTCCCCAAGATTTTACTATAATTCACAATTTAATACCGTTTCTAGAAACTAAAAGAGGTAATCATTATTGTTGTGATTTTTTTACTATTTCACAGGTATCATATTTCACTACTTTTGGAGGAAAAAACCCAGTCACTAAAACTAATACTCTGCTAAAAAATTTGTTGTCAAATAAAGTAGCTGCCGATTATAGTTATCTTGGTTCTCGAAATGAAAAGAAGGCATTTGAATCACTACGGATAAGAAAGATTATTACAGGTAAGTCAAAATAGAATCTTCCAAATGTGAAACTATTAACTTTGGTAAGAAAATAGTTACAGGCTGTACTCACTCACTTCACTTCCTTCCTTGTGTCACCCGGTTTTCACAGAAATGGAAATAGTGAATCTAAAAGTAAAGCGTCATGTGTATTTTAGAATAGAGCCAGACTCAAAATATTAACTTCAGTCTTTTATTTTAATACATTTTTTCGTAAAATTATCATCTACTGTCTTTAAAAAACTGTAAAGAAAAAACATAATTCAATTAATTCAACATTCGTAATAGTTATTTATGTACCAAGGCACTGAAGTTAAACTTTTTATGACCCATGTGGAATTTAGTTGCCGAGGCCTCTGGCCGAGGCAAATAAACCACATGAGTCATAAAAATTACTTCAGTGCCGAGGTACATAGGTATTATATTTTTCTTGAAATCGGCAGTAAAGTGTCCCAAAATCGTCATTAAAAGCACAGAAATCTTACAATAATGGGCTACATTATTGTACGATTTTTTCAATAAGTAGCCCTTGGCGAGATGTAAACATCAAACGTCAGACGCGGAGAAATCACCCGTCAAAAGTGACCACATATTCAAAACCAGGCCGATAAAGGCCCATTTAACTTTTCGTACACATTGCGAAATTGTTTCCTATAGAAGCGCAATCCTTCAGTATACATATTTTAGTAAATTTGAATATCAATAGATTTGTTGTGTAGACTGCACAAGAAGCAGCAGTTTGGTTTTTCTGTATGAAGATGCCGTGTCTTGTCTTACCTGACTTAGGTAGAGCGATCGTCAAAGTCAAGCAACGCCGCGCGTAGTCGGTTCATGGACGGGTGATCCGTTATTATTATTTTCTTGCCTAATAAAACATTCTTTTTCCGATTTCAAAAAAAATGTAATATGTACCTCGGCACTGAAGTTCTTTTTATGACTCATGTGGCTTATTTGCCTCGGCCAGAGGCCTCGGCAACAAAATTCCACATGAATCATAAAAAGTTGAACTTCAGTGCCTTGGTACATAAATAACTATTTTTTGAAATTGGAAAACAAGTTTTATTGGGCGAAAAAATAATCATAAGGGATTACCCGTCCATGAACCGACTACGCGTGGCGTTGCTTGACTTTGACGCACGCTTACCTAGGTCAAGTGTGAGAAGACACGGCACCTTCGAACAGAAAAACCAAACTGCTGCTTGTTGTGCAGCCTCCATAACAAATCTATTGATATTCAAACCTACTAAAATATTTATATGGAAAGATTGTGCTGCTATAGGTAACAATTCCGCAATGTGTACGAAAAGTTAAATGGGCCTTAACTGCCCGGGTTTTGAATATTTGGTCACTTTTGACGGGTGATGGCTCTGCGTCTGACGTTTGATGTTTACATCTCGCCAAAGCCTACTTATTGAAAAAATCGTACAATCATGGGCTACGTCAGTGCCGATTTCTATGAGCTTTTAATGAGGATTTTGTGACACTTCACTGCCGATTTCAAGAAAAAGCAATTTTCTATTAATTTTATTTTGAGCAATTAAAAACATAGGTTGTCACTTCTCCACAAGTCAAGAATATAAAGTAACTATATTCTTATTATTTTTATACTGTCCATATACCTATGTGGCATAAGTAATTATCTGTCACTAGTCACCATTGATGGGAACTTCAGTATTTGAATGGCTCCTCTCTTTTATCGGCAACTAAACACGGCAATTTTTGTGAGGAAAAAAACCTTTTTATATTTTAGGTACTGTTTTAGCAACATGTGATATAACAGAAAATGAAATAAATTGTGCAATAAAGGTCTGGCTTAAAGAGGCTTGCCACTGAAGAGAAACGAAAGTCTCAAGAAACTGCGTGATATGTTATGGAACTCTCGACTCTTTCTCGACTTTTCCCTTCGAGAACTATTTAGTAAAACTGAAGAAATATGTTAGGACCCCAAAAAATCCTTAACAACAAATTTGCCGTAGAATATATGAGGCTGGTGAGTCAACAGTAACTACTAAGAATTATTTCATATATAAACAATTGAAGTTAGAGATATCACATAATGATGGGCCCATTGTTTATTATAGGAAGAACTTGAAACAGTATAAAAAAACTTACTTTAATTCTTGCTTTGTTAAGTATTCATTCTTATTTGAATGCTGACTCATATTGCTTCAGTAATAATAATTGTATAATTCAAATACATAATATTGTTGAAAGTTTTGATGAAATAAGAGTTATTGGTAAATTTTATAATTCCTTATCTTCATTTTATGAATATCCTATAGACTCTAAGTTACTAAATGTTTATATTGTTACAAATTTATCTGAATGTTTTAAAGAGTGGTCCTTAAAGGACATCAAAGGAAAATGTTTTATGTTACCTTTTAAAAATGTTATGGTCTCTATACCATTAATACATACTGTTGAGTAGGTATTAGTAGGAAGACATATTGCCTATAATTTTATTTTTTGAAGTAATAAAAACATTTACAAACAATTTGGTATCATTTATTTCCAATATTTTCCAGTGGTTTGAAATTCGACTTATAATGACGTATTTTTGACGTCTCTAATCGACGTCAATTAGCTATATTGTCGTCATCTTTACGTCATTTTTACGTCAAAATATTGATGATTTCGACGTAATTAGTGACGTATATTTCACGTCAAAATGACGTACCTTGCTATCTGGGACCCCGGTACCCCATATTGCCCCGCATTCCCCTATATAAACCAGTACCGACCTCGGAACGCCACCAACTTGAGGAGTGCCCAGTTGTGGCTGTGCTGAAACCACAGCAGGCTTACAAGCGCATACACTCAATACTCCATTTATTAAAGCCTGTTTTACAAATAAAAATTTTCACCCAACAAATCCCCCAATAAATCTTGCAAATTATTTTTCTGAGAACTTTATTTGAAATGAATGATTGATTTTTTGATAGGGTAACTTTGTGTAACGTTTTTGAGATCCATGGCCTACTTTCAGAGATATTTATGAAAAATCCGGAAACTGACGACATTTCTTCGGTGAGTAACTTTTTTGTTTCAAGAGTTACCGAAAAATGTCCCCCAATGACATTTGTGGGCAAAACTAATTGCTTTAAGCCTATTTTATCAGCCTTTAAAACAATGCCACGGTTTAATGGGTGCTCTCTTAGTACCTACCCACCGAAAAAATTGCCCATTTTATTGTATTTTTTCCCCAACATACTATATTGGAAATCTTGGATATTTCTTGCGAGGTATCGGTATCTTGCACATTTTAGCTATAAATAAAACAAAAATTTAACTGGTAAGAGAGCACACAACCATCGATGGTATTTTTCCAAATTCTGATAAATTAGGTTTAAAGCAATCAGTTTTGCCCACAAATTTCATTAAGAAATTTTTTCGGTAACTCTTGTAACTAAAAGTTAGGTACATGCCGAAGAAATTTTGGCGATTTTCGGGATTTTGAAAAATATATCGGAAAGTATAGATCATGTATCTCAAGTCTATTTTTACGCAAAGTTAGCACATCAAAAAAACCATTTTTTTTTCAAATAAAGTTCTCAGAAAAATGCATATTTGTCAAGATTTTCTCGAGTGGCCCTTCTTAAATAGTCACCCTGTATTTTTGACCGTAACTTTTCGATAACACCCTGTATATCGATTCTGAAGCTAGACTCGGATTCTCCAAAGAAAACTGAATCATCCTGGTTTTAAGCTGGTCTTTTTGTTTAAAAAACTAAGGATATATGCGAAAAAGACAATTCTATTATTCAATTTTCTATTATACTTATTATATTATTGTTATTTGTGTAACTAGTGCAAAAAGTGCATGTTTGTTGCACGAGGCATGAAGTTTTCAGCTCGAGACGCAGTCGAGGTAACTGATGGACAAACTTCATTTCCAGTAATTTTTTGAATTTTGTTTTCTTCATTGCCAGTCAAGGTCTCAGGTTCTTCACTTAAAACTCTTTTTCGAACTGTTGCGAAGTTTCTGGTACTGGTACTTGGTTCACCTTCCAGAATTTTAGCAGCTATTTCAGTTTTTTTACAAATTGACTCCTCAATGTAGCCCTCAGCTACAGTTGAAGGTTTAAGTATATTTAGTATCTTTAAGTATTTTGCAATATAACTTGGAATTTTACTAAAAATATTTACACCAACAGGTTGAACGGAGCATGTTCCGTAATAATATCTTATAAAAAAGTGTGACTGGTAGACTGGGGACGAAGGGATGCATATTTGCGATACATTTGAACAAAATTAAAACTTCTAATTTTACCGCTTATTTCAAAAATAATGATCGAGGTTTGTTTGTCTTGCTATCGGGAATTTTCAGTTATGATAGAATCCATGTCGTTAATATCATTTAATGGTAATTTCTGTAACTCGTCTCTGCGGCATGCTCCTGCAATGCCAAATACTGCAACTATCTATAACAATACACAAGTAAGTAGGTTAAAGTTAAAAATCGGCCAAGTGCGAGTCGAACTCGCACACGGAAGGTTCCGTACCACCATACTGTAACGAAAAATGCCTCTAAAGTTGTTATATCAGCTTCCATCGAATATGTCTGCACGGTTTTCTAACCTACTCAAAGATTTAGTAGATAAATTTTAGGTTTGGGTATTCTACTTACAGTTTTATAATTTTTGTAATTAATTTAGAGGCATTTTCCGTCATATATTTGTTGGCCTGAGGCGTCCAGGGCCCCATTTTCCTTTAGATTCATTGTTTTCCCTGTAAAGCTTCCATAACTTTCTAGAACGTTTGCTAGAACCTTATGATCTGTGAACTATCATTGGCCAGGAATATTCTAGAGTATTCTCCAGTCTTCCTTTTGAGTATATAAGCCCTGGGAAATGGGCCTGACGGAGGTGAAAAGATTAGAAACCGATTTTGTGCGAATTTTGGAGCTGAAAGAATATTCTTGGACAGTGACAGTAATCTGACAAGTTTATTTGAGATTTTTGAAGGCTAAACAATAAAAGTGGTAACCAAGGCAACGAGTTTGGTCTGTGATTGTTGAAATTCAGTATATTTGGTGTCAGAAGCGCGATTTTAAGAGGACCCCGAGGTGAATGCCCACAACCAGGAAACAGACCGCAATGGAAATGGAAAAGTTGATGGAAATGTTTATGAACAAATTTGATGAAATGGACAATAAACATGAAGAAAGAGAAAAGAAACAAGAAGAATTAATGAAGAATCTTCAAGAAGAGAGAGAAAAGAAACAAGAAGAATTAATGAAGAATCTCCATGAAGAAATGATGTACGAATTAAATAAGAATGACGAAGAAAGAAATTTAAAACAAGAAAAACTGATGAGTGGCCTCAACACAAAATTTGACGAAACCAGCAGGAAGTTTGAAGAAACAACAACCCGACTAGAAACCCAAATGAAAACCATTCAGATGGAGATGCAAGAAGATCTGAAAATAGAGTTACAAAAGAAGATTACCGAGTTTGAAGTAGTCGTTGAAGAAGAAGTAACACAAATGAAGAAAGAAGTACGAACGGAAGTCGGAGAAATGAAAAATGAGCTACAAAGTGAACTTGGTAAAATGAAAACAAAATTTGACAACAGTGAAGGAAGAATGGAACAGCTGGAGGCGAGGATGAATCATCTGTCGCTACAGGGTGTATCAAAATTAGAAGCAGGCATGACCACATCCTCTATGAAAATCAAGCCTCCCAAGTTTGATGGAAAAGTGGCATGGAGCACCAGTTTGAGGCTGCTGCAGAAGGAAACTTCTGGACAGGATAAGAGAAAGCTCGGAATTTGAAGTTATGTCTACGAGGTGAGGCCACCGAAGTGTTGCGAACGATACCGGCCGACGCTCAGCATGATTATAGTTCCCTGGTTAGAGCACTTGAAATGCGATATGGGGAAGCACATCTACAACAGGTATACCAGGCGCAACTGAAAGGTCGACGACAACGCACTGATGAGACCCTGCAACAATTTGAAGCCGACATTGCCCGCCTGGTAAATTTGGCCTATCCATTGGCCCCAGTAGAATTCCGGGAACAAATTTCGGTAAGCGGCTTTATAGATGGCGTGCGTGACAGCGAGACTAGCCAAGCACTTCGGCTAGCCCGCCACAAAAACATCTCAGAGGCCTTAGCGCACGCTTTGGAATTTGAAGCCGCCACGCAGGCAGCACGTAGACAAGTGAGGTTAAGACAGGTGCGACCGCAAAACAGAAGCAGTACCAGTAATGCCAACGTAGAACAAATGGTACGGGATATCCAAAACATCCTTTCCCGTGCTACGACCTCCAAGGATGGGATGGGTGTTTGAAGAGCCGAAGAAGTACACCACTGCGCTGTTGGAACTGCGGAGTTGAGGGCCATTTGAAACGTCAGTGCCCCACCTATTAGGATAAAAGTTAACCGGCTGCCGAATTCAGGAGACAGCTTGGTAGTACCAGGAAAGATCTGCGGCCGGGAATGTGACATTGTGGTGGACACAGGTTCTAGTCATACCATCGTGAGGCCGAACATCATAGCCCACTGCAGGATTGCACCACCACCAAACTACATCGTGGAATTGGCAAATGGTGAAGAAATTCCAGTTACAGGAGAGCACGATGCCTTTATATAACCATAGGCTCTAATAACTTCAAGCACAGAGTCCTTGTGGCCGAAATAACCGACGATGTCATATTAGGACTAGATATCATGTCTGAACACCGGTTCAAGATAGAAGTTCACGAGAGGATTTTGAGGACAAAGACAGAAGAGATTCTGAGGACACGTCCTAATATGGCTGGCAATACTACCCGAACTGTGACCGCTTATGAAGATACCACGGTTCCGGCTAATTCAGAAAAGGTTATCAAGGCCACCTACGATGGACTGAATGGCGAAACAATTATTGTGGAACCCGAAGAAGAATGCGGACTGAATAAAAGAGGTATATTCCCAGCAAAGACGCTGACCACCAAAAGACGGCGTGTAATATTTGTGCGGATTGCTAACCTGAAGAACTATATGCCAAGAAGTTCAGGTAGTTATGAAAAATCAGGTTGCACCACAGCAAGTTCCACAGCCCCTACCAGAGAGTCTGAAGAAGATGGTCGAAGAAGCCGCTGCTTACTTAACAATGGAGCAACAGTACCAACTGCGAAAACTGATTGAAGAAAATCGAGATGTGTTTGCTACGTCTGAATGCGATTTTGGAAGGACAGGTTTAGTACAGCACAGGATAGATACTGGTAATAGCCCTACGATCAAACAGGCTCCTCGAAGGATACCCCTTGCTAAGCAAGAAGAGGTCTCAGCTATGATGAATGAAATGGAACAACAGAGAATCATTGAACCGTCACAGAGCCCGTGGACTTCTCCAGTTGTCCTAGTGAAGAAGAAGGTTGAGGTTCTGCGTAGACTATCGACGGTTAAATGACGTCACCAAGAAGGACAGCTACCCTCTACCCAGAATAGATGACACTTTAGACACTCTATCTGGTTCTAAATGGTTTTCCACGTTGGACTTGAAGAGTGGGTACTGGAAAATCGAAATGCACACTCAAGATAAAGAGAAAACTGCATTTTCTACTGGTACAGGCTTATGGCAATTTAATGTCATGCCATTTGGACTCTGTAATGCACCAGCAACCTTTGAGAGGCTCATGGAGTCTGTGCTAAGAGGTATGACATGGAAAACCTGTCTAGTATATCTGGATGATGTCATTATTTTGGGAAGAACATTTGAAAATCACTTGAAGAATGTCCGAGAGGTATTCCAGAAGTTACGAGAAGCTAACCTAAAACTAAGCCCAAAGAAATGCTGTTTCTTCAAGAAGGAAGTTAGATATTTGGGGCATGTAATTTCAGAGCAAGGAGTTAAAACAGACCCAGAAAAGATAGAGACAATTGAAAAATGGCCAACTAAATAATTGGGACACATGCACACCACCTTTTCTATTGTCCTACCGTTGGGAAGGACCATACATCGTCGTAAAAAAAATTAATGATGTCGTTTATCGTATAAGACGTAGCCCAACAGCAAAGATGAAGATAGTAAATATCGTCAGGTTGTCTCCGTACCATGAGAAGATAGATGTAGATCATATAACTTGATCGGGACGATAAAATGTTAGAGGGGGGCAGTGTAACGAAAAATGCCTCTAAAGTTGTTATATCAGCTTCCAACGAATATGTCTGCACGGTTTTCTAACCTACTCAAAGATTTAGCAGATAAATTTTAAGTTTGGGTATTCTACTTAAAGTTTTATAATTTTTGTAATTAATTTAGAGGCATTTTCCGTCCTGAGGCCCCCAGGGCTCCATTTTCCTTTAGATTCATTGTTTTTCCCTGTAAAGCTTCCATAACTTTCTAGAACGTTTGCTAGAACCTTATGATCTGTGAACTATCATTGGCCAGGAATATTCTAGAGTATTCTCCAGTCTTCCTTTTGAGTATATAAGCCCTGGGAATTGGGCCTGACGGAAGTGAAAAGGTTAGAAACCGATTTTGTGCGAATTTTGGAGCTGAAAGAATATTCTTGGACAGTGACAGTATTCTGGCAAGTTTATTTGAGATTTTTGAAGGCTAAACAATAAAAGTGGTAACCAAGGCAACGAGTTTGGTCTGTGATTGTTGAAATTCAGTACGATACAATATTAAACACTACACATTTTTTAAAGATACTTTATTAAAAAATAAAAAAAAATAAAAAAAGCTTGTCCCAGAGCGTGGATTCGAACCACGGATCTCTGGGTTATGAGCCCAGCACGCTTCCACTGCGCTACTTCGCTGTTTGATACTAGTTAGTTGTTAGCCGTCTCATCATTGTTAACGAAAATTAAAAATATTACAATTACTTTATTTTACTTTTATTATTTGTTGTTATATCGGCTGTCGTCCATAGTGCTACACACTCTGTGAAAATTTGTCTACCTATTTCGATTCAAAAGATATAGCCCTATAAGGGATAGATGGTCGATGGTCTCTCTTGGCTTTTTCTAAAATATTCTAATAGATTTTACATAAAAATACACCGCGCCCGTACCTGAAAAAGTCACCCATAGAATACCAGATGGGCCTCTGAGCCCCCAAAGTCTCAAATAGCTACGAAATTTCAAAATCCTCCATACCAAAACAAACCCAAATGTCACTCGATGTTTACGAATATACTGCGTGCCGGGCGTGTGCATCGGCCACGATGTACACAGTACGATCCCGGGGACCTCGCCAAATCACGAAAAAAAAAAAGCGGCCCAAACGGCCGAATGGTTTTTTCGATCGGGGGCGAAAGTCCCATATCCGTCGGCGGCCCCACGCAAAAATTGAACTCGATCGGCGCTCCCCCTTCCAATCGCTAGCCATTTTTCCCGAAAAAAACGGGAAAAAATTTCCGGGGCCGAATGGTTCTCCCGATTCGCCCTTCAATAGGGTTGTTGCCCATGAGCTCGGGCGGCCGTACGCCAAATTTGGACTCGAAATATCGAAAACTGCGTCCTGTAGACGATAGCATAGGTACACGTATTACTGCACAGGAGCGCAGGCCATAACAAGGCCTATGGTCAGGCAAGGCCGGTAGGCGCTTGTTAACAAGGAACAAAAGCGTATATTATTATTATCATCTGAAAAAAAGTATTTTTGCATTTTTCAATTCAAAGAACCATCAAGAATTGGTAATGGCTTTCTACCAACTTAAATATAAAATATACATATACCTAAAATATAGAAACATGAGCAATATATAAATTATGTGAAACATTAGGTATATAGTGACTTCACAAAATATTCACTAAAGCCAAATATGATGATCTGAATTGCTGTGTATATCTCTATAGCTAAGTATGTGTCAAAACATACGCTATTGCCGTGACTAGATCCAAAAACGAAAGTTATCTCTCTTCGCTGGTGACACAACATTTGAACATGATTGTACTTACCTATGTGACTCTTACCGAAGCAGCAAACTCCGTAGTCGTTTAGATAAGTACGAGTATGTAACACAACTTGCTACTTCACTGCCTATACACGATATTAACAGAAAAATTACCTTAGAAATATCGAACACAAATCTCTAAAGACAGGAGGTATCGGTATTACGAGTATGATTTACTATACCCCTCGGCAGCACAGTGGAAGACCGCATAGACTGTTGCGGATGTTCACCAGTAATCCAAACAATGGAAAGTTCGCCCGGCTGATCGGATTATTATTAAAAACCGGTGTTCTCCCCACAAAGTGAAGTTTTGTATTTCTTATTCGTCCTACAATTTATCACATCAGTTGAACTTATATACAAATTAAACCTGTTTAATTCTATTTGTTTGACAAACAATTTGCACGTCCCCCACAGTCGCATGAGCACATGCCGTACAATAAATTATGTTCCTTTGAAAATGATTGCGGGGGACGGGTGTCCTTTCAGCATACGCGCTGGAAATTGCCCGGTCCCCCGACCGTGGACAATAAATATCGGATTTCGGACCGGTGGACGCTGGGCTCAATTTAACAGGAACATTAGAATCGTGTTGTTGGCAATGCCGCGGATGAATCCTGGCGTACATATCTCGGGAACCGGACGCCGCAGTGTGGGGATGGTATCGCACCCCGTCGGCAGAGGCGGCGATTTATTTGAATAAGTACGGGTGTAGATCGCATGCCGAATAACAAAATCTTTGGGTCTTAGATAGGGCCTTTCCAAAAATTTATTTATTTCGTGACGTCATCGCAGTGCCGATTTTGCAATTTTTAATTTCTTCTTCGATTCTTCTTCTGTTTGCATATGAGAGTACCTATATACATATTCAAAAACCATCATGATCACTTACAATGCGAAGAGGTATACCTACATTATGATATAGCTTTTTGTTCACCATTGTTTATCGGATTGGCGATTTAGATATATGTCGTAAATTTTTTTACCACTTATTAGCCCTAGGCCACTGCCACTGTTTAATTTCTTGGACCTCTGTATTAGTCTTAACGTCGAGCTTAACGTCGACAGTAATTTCAGTCCGCTCTTCTTTGGTGTCGTGTACTATATACATATACTCGTAATATAAAAGTCGATATCAGGAGTTGAAATTTAAATTTCTATATAAATATAATTTTAAAATATAGTTTTACGGCTTATTATGGGACACATTATTTTCAGTAATTGACAAAGTGAACAGCAGCATCCAATATCTAATGGATTCCATGGTTACATGATGCGTTACGGCCAGCTGATGACGACATAACAAGCTACAAACAGTCTACTGTCTCGATCTACCCAACCTACCTTTGAACGATTCAGCATGTAACCGTACGCATATTTACGTTTCCTATACGGTCAACGCTACTCGTTGCGGCAGCCAGCTAGGAAACTTATTTATTTACCATTTACCTGTTATTTTCAAATAATATAGACTTGAAGTGTTGATGTGTTTGTCGCTATTATGGCTATGACAGTCAAATCTACCTTTTTTGCATTTATTAATATATATAGCGTTGCGCTTACCGTCTAGGAAACGGAGCGATCAGAGCGCGTTACGTTTCCTAGCTGGCTGCCGCAACGAGTAGCGTTGACCGTATAGGAAACGTAAATATGCCTCCCGGGAATAGGTTTTAACGTTTTTCTTGAAAATCAAGTAGGTTGGGAAAAAGTTGTTTCAAGTAACTTTTATTTACTTTCGCGTGTCCTTTACATCTCCGAAGGAACCAAGTTTCTACCTTTGAAAACGAAAATATTGCACGCATTTTCTCGAAAATCCAGTAAGTGGACGAACATTTTTTCGGATAAAATATACAGGGTGTTTCGAGAAAGCGAGCCTGCACTTTTCAAAATTTTTCTATCGCTGAAAATAAAAAAACGGGTTTTTCCTGAAATCAAGAAGGCGGGTAAATTTTTTTCGCGTCGGTTTTCTTCCTTTCCCCCACCCATTCGATCGCCGCAGAAACGAAAATTTTATCTCTACAAACAAAAGAGTTGTATCTGTTCTGCGAAAACCTAGTGTATGGTGTGGAAATTTTTTTCTTTTCGATAATTTTCCCCTTGGCGTTTGGGGCCGATAAAAAAAACCGGGTTCTCTCTCTACTAATAACAAAGTTATACACTTCTTCATATTATAAAAAAGGTGTGTTTTCCGGCGAATCGAGTATAGACCATACAATTGTATTCTTCGCATTTCTTAATCATTTTATCCTGTCAATCCTTCAGAAACTTGGATTTTCTATTCCTAAAGACAAAAAAGTAGCACTTTTCGAGTTAGCCATGAAAAAATTTCGTCGTCCATTCTTTTCTATTCCTATCTGCTTATAATCAAAACAAACGGCAACCCTGTGTCTCTAACGGCAGAGGAGTTACGACCGCCTAAAGAATTTCGAGGTTATGTTGTATCCTAAATTTCCAACTAAATTTCCCATCATATTTCCCAAAAAGAGATACCCGGTAAGCACTCTGAGTTTGAAAGCTCTCTATAACCTAAAAGACTTTTTTGGAGGCAAAAGTTCCAACCTTCCTCGTCGACCGCTTCGAAAAAGCGCAATTATTCAACAGGTGTGCATGCTCTCGGTTGTGAGGCGCGGATCAGGTTCGGGTTCAAAGATAGATGTTTCTTGGTCTATGGTTAGAATATAATATATTGATTAAATTACAATCGACACCGATACAGTATTAAAATATACAAGTAAGCATTTAAGGTTCAGTTACCTGTACCCAATTGCAATTAATGCACACCTTTCTTTATTGCCTAATTCTATATGCTACCTACTTAAAAATACTTACTTCTATTTTACACCATATCTTCCCCTTAAACGAAAAAAAAATAATGCTTTTATATTATTTTTTTTTGTGTTTCTTATGTTATTCATTATATATCTTAACTCCATTTTTGTGTACTTCTACTAATTTATTATTTACTTTAATTACAATATTTGGTGACTTAATTTCTGTCACCTCGAAAGGTCCTTTAAATAACTCCTGGTATTTATTCGAACATCCCTCATTTCTTAATAAAATTTTATCTCCTACCTTATAATCTACTAATTTACATTTCTTATCATAATTGTCTTTTCTTTTTAATTTTGTTGATATCAAGTTATTCCTGGCATCAAGCGATGCTTGTTGCAACCTATACTTAAGCTCAAGCGGATAATTATCGAAATTATACAATGGATCTGGACGTTTTGAAATATTGGATGGTAGATTGCAAGCTTTTCCAAATACCAGCTCGTAGGGAGTGTATTTTGTAGATGTGTGTACGGTATTATTGTATGAAAAAGTCCAAAAAGGTAACCAAAGCTCCACGTTTCTGGATTTTTATTAAATTGAATTCTTAAAAATGCACCTAATGATTTATGCGTATTTTCCAATGATCCTAGTGTTTCATGATGGTATGCAGTCGAATTCAGTTGATGAATTTTGAGTATTTCGCAAGTCTTTTTAAATGTTTCAGCTAAAAATTCTGTGCCTTTATCGGTGACTATTGTGTCGGGAATACCGTATCTTAAGATAAAATTTTCTACAAAAAATGCTTTAGCTACTGTTTCGGATTCTTTGTTTTTTAAAGGAAAACATTCTACAAATTTACTTAGTTCACATTGTAAGGTTAGCACGTATTTATTATTTTCATTATCCGCGTCAATCGGGCCTACTAAGTCTAGGTAAATTTTTTGAAACGCCGAGGTTGCTGTTGTGGTTATTGTTAAAGGTTCAATATTAGGTTTCGCGTGTTTATATCGTTGACAGCTGTCGCATTTTTTAACAAAATGTTCAATGTCTGTACGTAGACCTTTCCAAAAATATCTTTTTTGACGTTATTAAACATTCTGTTAATGGACCGGGAGATAGTGACAGATTTTTGGACGTGATTTTACTCAGTATGCCTTTCAAAAGGCATTATGTGGCACATATTCTCACAATAATAAGGTATGAATCAGAGAGTCATCCTGGGTTCTTCATGTGAAAAACTGAGTTTTCAATTATTCGAAAAATATGCGTTTTGATATGATTTTATACAGGCTGCCATGTGTTTTATAATGAACTTCAAAATAAAAAATTCCTTGGAAAAAATAGGCATACCGTTAGGGTGGGTCCAAAGGGCTATTATTGTCACGTGATCTTGTATTTTAATAATTAATTTTTCCACGTTTCTGAACAGGCTGCCAATGAGAAGTATGCAAGTTCTTATTATGAAAATGCTGAAAAAAAGATGGCATACCTTTCGCGCATGTCCAAGTACTGTTTAAATTGAATGTTATTTAATCATTTAAACGAGTTATTCGATGTAAAGTGTACTTGGACATGCGCAAACGGTATGCCATCTTTTTTTCAGCATTTTCATAATAAGAACTTGCATACTTCTCATTGGCAGCCTCGTCAGAAACGTGGAAAAACTAATTATTAAAATACAAGATCACGTGGCAATAAAAGCCCTTTGGACCCACCCTAAAGGTATGCCTATTTTTTCCGAGGAATTTTTTATTTTGAAGTTCATGATAAAACACATGGCAGCCTCTATAAAATCATATCAAAACGCATATTTTTCGAATTGAAAACTCAGTTTTTCACATGAAGAACCCAGGATGACTCTCTGATTCATACCTTATTATTGTGAGAATATGTGCCACATAATGCCCTTTGAAAGGCATACTGAGTAAAATCACGTCCAAAAATCTGTCACTATCTCCCGGTCTATAATTCCAGCGTGTCCTCCCGTGGGCAGCATGTGGTAATCATTTAAAATTAATTGTTTTGTTTCGTTTTCTGTTATTTTTTCAACATTGTTTAAAATAGTTATTTTTAATCCTTCACATTTTAACATATTTTTAAGTTCTATTATTTCTTGTAACAACGCTGCAGTCGTTGCACATTTATTGTTTTTTATTATTATTAATTCCGGAATTTGATACTGTAAACAATTATCTTTCAGGTTCCTCAACGACTCGCCTAATGCAGACGTTGATCGGATATCCTGTCTTTTATAAATAATTTGGTTTTTACTCGAGTATATTAAATTATTCAATTTAAAATCGTACTTTTTACTGTTTAGTATACTTTGAAATTCAATATCATTAATAGGGTACGCCAAAAGATGCCTACGAATTACGATTCGTAGGCATCTTTTGGCCTCTTAACCAATTCTACCACGCCAGGGTGATCAAGCCTGTGGTGCGTATTATGTGGCTTCGACCTATTATCCGTTATGTCACTCTTTTTTGATGCAGATCTTGTTACCGCAAAAATTTTTTCTTCCACATTCATTGATTTTAGGTCATCTGATGTGATTTCTATGCGCGACAAAGCGTCGGCTGTAACATTATCCTTGCCTCTTATATATTTAATTATAAAATCGTATTCTTCTAATATTAAACGAAATTTTGTAAGTCTACTGGACGGGTTAGTCATTCCAAATAAGTAAATTAAAGGCCTATGGTCTGTGTAGATGATAAATTTTCTCATATACAGGTATGGCCTGAAGTGTGATACTGCCCAAACGACACCCAACAATTCTTTCTCTATTGTGCAATACCTTTTTTCCGCTTTATTAAGGGTCCTACTAGCATAAGCGACTGGTTTGTCATTACCGTTGCAAAGCACGGCTCCTAAAGCAAGTCCTGAAGCATCAGTTTTTAAGACGAAAGTATTAGCTGCACTAAAGTTTGGGTACTGTAAAATAGGATAGTGGATAAGCGAATTTTTAAGTAACTCAAAAGAGTGTTGGCACTCTTCTGTCCAACAAAACTTTACATTTTTTTGACAATTGATTCAAGGGTGATGAAATGTGCGCGAAATTTGGAATGAATTTTCTGTAATAATTTACAAATGCTACGAACCTTTTAGTTTGATTTGAATCTTTGGGTACTGGATAGTTTGGAATTGTATTGGTTTTCTCTTTGTCAGGGAAGATTCCTTCAGAAGTAATTGTATGTCCTAAGTATAATATTTCTTTTTTTAAAAATTCACATTTATTGGGATTTAACTTTAAATTAATTTCACGCAATCTTTGAAAAACTTTAGTTAGATTTTTGTTGTGATTTAACAAGTTATTTCCAAATACGATTAAGTCATCTAAATATATAAAACATCTTTCACAGGTTAAGCCAGACATTGCCATAGTCATGACACGAGAAAAAGCACTAGGGCTCGTTTTCAACCTCATTGGTAGCCTTGTCATTTGATATTGACCACGGTCTGTAGTAAATGCTGTACAATTTCTACTTGATTCGTCTAATTCAACTTGGTAATAACCCTGGGATAGATCAAGATGCGAGAAGTACATTGCTCCCGATAAGGAGTTCAAAATTTCAGTTATATTGGGCAATGGGAATTTATCATCTTCTATTTTTCTATTCAGCAATCTGTAATCTATAACTAATCTAAACTTTTTAGACGCGCAATCACTTGACTTTTTAGGTACTATTAATAATGGCGCTGACCAAGCAGATCTTGTCTACTCTATTATGCCCTCCGATAACATTCTGTCAATCTGTTTATGCAACTCAGATTTTTGCGCATGCGGTACCCGCTAAGGTTTCACGTAAACAGGACAAACACCTTCTTTTAATTGGATAGATTGTTTACATATATTAGTTGTTGTAAATTTGTCGTTTTCTAAATAAAATATATCGTTATACTTTGCGCATATCCTTTGAAGTAAAAATTTTTCTTGTTGATTCAGATGGCCAGTTTTTATTAAATTCAGCAATTTATCCACACGGCTCACTGAGGAAACATGAGTATCTGTAAATTGTAAAATATCATAATTACTTATCTTACTTACTCTCGGCTTAAAATTTTTTAAAGTAACCGTTTCATCGCGAACGTTTAAAATTTTTATCGCTATTGTACCATTTTTAGGACTAGCTAAACTTCCGGCCACAAAAATACCTTCTGCTATTTCCTCTGGTAAGACTACTAAATCTTCCTTTACTTTTCTCGAAATAAACCTTAAAACTTCACATCTGGCGGGTATTGTTAGATACAAATTTTGCTTCGAATGCATCGGGATTGTAATGTTCTTTTCACCTAACCAAAAAGAAAATTCAAAAAACTCATAATTTATATTAGCATGATGTTTTAGGAAAAAATCATTCCCTAATACTCCATGTAGCTGTAGTTTTGAAACTCTGGTATGACATGAAATATATGTGTTAAAGTAACATTATCCCGTACTTGTAATAGGATATTTGATGTGCCCTGCGAATATAGTGACCCACATATACCGTTTATTTTTATAATATTTGCTGTGTTAATCACCTGGTTTCCTATTAAATGTTTATGAAAAATAGCACTTATAGATGCTCCGGTATCTACTAAGAAAATTAATTCATTTTGGTTGTGTTTGAATTTCACATAATTTAAGCCATTTAAATAAGAAATATAAGCATCGTTAGGCTCGAAAAAACTGCTGAGACATAGATTGGGACGAGTTTGTATTAGCGGTTTGCGTGTCATTGTTACTAGAAGAATGGGGATTATTTTCTTGGTTTTCCATATATATCAATATTATTTTGACTTGAGTAATTTCCACTATAATTTCCTCGGAATCTAACTAGATTTCTTCTCGCGTATCTACTGCCGCTTGACCTGTTGGAAGAGTTTCGAAAATTTGTGTTTGGTCGAAAATGCGAATTGTTACAAAAATTGTTCGAGTTACCATAGGTTCCTCTCCCATTAAAAGTAGAAATCCTACCGCGTGATCCTCTACCAAAACGATTGTGATTAAAATTTCTGCTTCGTATATACTATATACGTCATTTGTGTTTGAGATACCCAATATTTTTTTGACAGATCTTCGTCTTTAACTCCTCTTATCGCGTCATTAAGTTTTCCATAATTCCGTGCTTTTACAATGGTGCGTAATTCACTACTATGAAGCCCGTTAGCGAAAGCATTTATAGCCAATTTTTCGTTTATAGGACTTAATAAACTAATTGTCATTGCCATCGGCCTGACTAAGTGCTAAATTTACCATTAAATCTTCGATAGTTGCTCCAAATTCATCAATTGACTTGTTTCCTTGTTTAATATTATTTAACTGAGTGGATAACGATGCGCTCGACTTTTTAGTGATAAAATGAGAACTTAAATCGGCAATAAGATCCCTACTAGAATTGTAAGTTCTTGATAACCTAACTTTGGCGCTTTGACTCAGCCTTGTTTTTAACACATAATTAATTAAATATTTTTTGCCTTCAGCATCCAATAATTCATCCTATAATTCGATACTATCGATAAGTTGCTTAGTAGTACTTTCATTGTTATCCATAACTGGCAGCAACCCAGCTGCGGTTTTCAAATCAAATTTTTCACCCATTTTAATGGCTAATTGTTCCTGCGAACCAACTACTTCTAATCTATCCCTTAAAATCTTATCAATAGCATTTATATATTTATGTATAGAAGTAACTAGATCCTTAGCTTCTGAGATTACTTCGGGCTCGAAAATGCCTCGATTAAATTCTGTCTTACAACTACCCAATTCTAATTTTAACCTATCTAACTTACTAATTTTCCGTTTTACTGTTTCACCATTATTTCTTCTACTTAAAGAGTCTTTTCCTAGGTTTCTATGGAACACTTTCTCCTCCAGTAGGTACCTGAAGTTGTCTACTGCTGCGGCCATACGCTGATGTGGACCACTTCCCTCGATGCGAACTAGCAGCTCCTTTTAGCTCACTAGCTCGTTCCCACGAAGCTAACCTCCTGGGGTGGAACAGTTAGTTGAAGTTCTCGTTGTTCTTAATGGTTCGTCAAGGGTCGGGGTTGTCCAAAGGGGAGAAAATGTCTATACGGTCTCACTTGTGCTACGTCGCATTTCTCTTCTTATTTTCTTCTCTAGCACCTGTTTCATTTTCTTGGCAAGGTACATGATAATAATTACTATTGCCAAAGCAAAAACAGCGTACATGAAAATATCCTTTGCTGATACTGTAGACGAGCTAGCTTCTGCATTCTCGGTTGTTCCTCCACTATTACCGGTTTGTGATATTATCACTTCATCTTTCGATTGTTTTCACCCCATAATTTCTATTTAATTTTTACAATTCACAAAAATTTGCACATCGCGTAAGGGGCGGAAGCATCCCTTAAAACTGGCAGGGTCGGCATGTGAGGCGCGGATCAGAATCGGGTTCAAAGATAGATGTTTCTTGGTCTATGGTTAGAATATATATTGATTAAATTACAATCGACACCGATACAGTATTAAAATATACAAGTAAGCATTTAAGGTTCAGTTACCTGTACCCAAATGCAATTAATGCACACCTTTCTTTATTGCCTAATTCTATATGCTACCTACTTAAAAATACTTACTTCTATTTTACACCATACGGTTCTCTAACCTCAAATTCTCATCGCTGTATCCGTCCAGTTCGATATTGCAAATATTTAACAGGTGTGAGTTCTTCGTCCGTCGAAAAAGCCACAGGTCGACAGCCGGTATGCACCATCAAGTCGCGGTTTGAAAGTCCCCCATATGTAACCTCAATTCGATTCATAAATTTTGTACTTCGGCTACAACGGCTATTCATCCAGTTCCGAGGACCAACGCCGACGTCACGCGGTTACGCCGTGCCCCTTCTGCACCTGACAGGAACCGTCTGGCTTTATACCATGTCCTGTCAGATTATTTATTAATTTACAAGTTTGGTCAAAACTATAGTTGCACCGCCCCCGGAGCCTTCCTCCGCCCGCCGATTCAGAAGAAACAGTAATGGCATGTGGCACGTGGCATCACCATTTTGTCGCCGGATGGACCGGTCACCGGCAGCCTCTCGCCTCGGAAGGCGCAGGCAGGCTCTCGCCATAACCTCAAAGGCCAGTCAAAGTCGCCAGAGGGCGCTGCAGGAAAAACTGGCACCTGTCTTATAGTTTCTAATCTTATAACCCGTCCCACGAACATTGGCCATCTTCATCGCAAAGGTCTTTCGATAACCCCGAATAGGGCCGTTTTAAAAATCTAAGGTGGTAGCAAATTTCTCAATTGGGTCTTGTATTTTCCTCCGGTACCGAAAGAAACCTCGAAAACCCGATATCTAAGAAAATTTCCCGACTCCCGATTTTCTTCTTCTGAGAAACGGGACGGCTGTAGAATTAGCTAAATTGGCGGGAAATTCTCGGGGACAACTCTTGTAAGTGGATTGTACAAAACAGACTATCATTATCCCATTTTTCATAACTTTCAATTTTCATTGTATAAAGTTTATAAATTACACAAAAATATAAAAATCTATACACTGCCTAAACAGCTTAACTGAAAATTTGAGGTAAAAGTAAACATTTTTCTTCACGGTTGTTTCATTGTCTCACCGTCCAAAGCCTACTTGTTGAAAGGGCGCGCTTCCAATTTTATACATGAAATCATAAATGTTATTAGTAATTTATAACTACTAATGTATACCACTAAGTGTTACATATTTTTGGAATGACATTTTTTGCTCTATTAAAAAATGCAAAAATATATAGGGTGTCCCATTTAAAAAATTATTTTTTTTATCGGTAACTCTTAAACCATTGACTTGAAAAAAAATGTAGTAGCAGCATTGGATTCTACGTAAAAAAGTGCTTTAGGAATATTTTTTCAGAAACGCAACATTTTCAACCCGAAAAAAGTTACGGCCACTTTTCGAAAACGCCCATTTTCGAAAAACGACATGCGTAACTCAAGAACGGTGACAGATATCGATTTGCGGTTTTCGCCATTAAGGTTATTATAAAAAATGAGCCTCAGACACCGATATCAGTTTTCGTCTATCTCCGTCAAAAATAGGAATTTCCCTTTAAAAGTGTCCAATTTGGCTCACCCTGTACAGTTTATAATACATCTGAGCCATGTATGAGACGTTGCCGACAGAACTTGTTACAGGTTTCTGTATACGCCAGTGGCTTCCCAAGTTGTTACATATTTCTCTATACAAAAAACTATAACAACCTCTGCTGCTTTAGGGCCAACAAGGGTTAAAAAAGCGCCACTAGCGGCCTCTGCACTAAACAGTCAACTGAGTGAACGCGTGAACTTGTGGACGTCAGCAACGTTAGTCAGCAGGCTATGGTTTACCAAGAACCGAAAATGTGCAACACAGATAGACACCGTTAGAGTTTGAGTCATACTGGTAGTAATTTTCTTTTCTAGGTAGATAGTAATAATTCTAAAATACCACCAACGCCACTGGATCTGTAACGGATATATCTGCGGAGGCGGCGGCGGCTGCGACGCCATAACGAAGCGACTGTAACAAAAAGCGATCGCGAATCAACCACCGTCCAATTAGAATTCGTTAGCGCAGCGGCACGTGAGGTGCAAAGATAAAAGTTGGCGGCGGGGGAGAATTTGGGGAAAAGACGGTTGGGGGAGAACCGAAGATAAAGATGCGTTAACAAACCTCATCAGTGTCTAACGACCCAGTCCGTAATTTAGCAGAATGGCGGTGCTTTAAGTTTAAAAGTAGTGCCGCCAACATAATGAACCAAATGATCCGATAGAGTTGGAATATCGTGTGAGTAAATCTAAGGCTAGAAAATTTTATTTCAGTTGATTTTTATTTTATTTCTTTATTTTATACTGGGCCGTAATATAGCGATGACCGAGTGGACAAAAGTGTGCGGAACAGCAACGGGTGCCCACGGTAGGTTCGCCGCAAGCCTAGTTAGATTCCGAGTGTCTCCAGATGGAAACTGGGGATGAGGGTGTTTGCGCAGACCTATATAACTTCACTATATAGGTCTGTGGTGTTTGTTAGCGCCTTTATAAATGTATACACCGCATACATACAAGACATTATCTTTCGGAGCACTGTTATCTATTTATTGACTTTTTTAACTCACTTTGGCTTGCAATTCTCCATTTCTAAGGATCTAACCATAGAAAAACAGATACTCAGAAGCTGTTAATATCTCAACTGGTCGAAGATATAATCAATATCAGCACGAAATGTAAACTAGTAATTGTTGTGAAATCTGAAATAAATTGGATGATTTATTTCACAGAATCAAAGTATCTAGGATTGTCTAGTATTACCTAAATAAAAAAAATCAGAAAAGTTCGGAAAAAATTTAAGTGGTAGGTACCTACCATTTACATATTTAAATAGTGTTTGATTGTTTTGTGCTTGTTTGTTTATATCCTCTCTACTGAGCAGAAAGGAAACATTTTAGATTTTGTTGCAAACAGAATATAAGTGATCATTCCAACAATCCTACGTTTGCTATTCTCAGACGAGCTCTGATTGGTGCCACCGAGGTTGAAAAGAAGTTGCGTTTCCTCTAGTGAAAGGTTTTTGGAGTTTCATTATCATTAAGAGTTGCAGCGATCAAACTCTGATCGTTTTATGTACGGCTTCTTTGAATTTTCTCTTTTTCCAATGGCGCTCCTTCTCTAACAATAATTTGTAATCCGGAATTATGACCACAAGTGTTATGCATGTTATGCGATGCCGTAGAGTCGTACTTCCGGGTAGTCTTCTTTCCCCTATTAGACCATCCCACATTCATAGGAAACTCCATGGTGACATTATTATCAAAATGGCGAAAATTTGATTGCCACGATTCGTAAAGTGCGTCCAATTTTCGGTCGAAATCGAAAATACTGTCTCGGTTATTGATGTGAAACGCACGACCCGAACTCGTCGAGGTCGTTCAGACGTCAATTCGTCATCGTGCACAAGAATCGGACATCACTAACCGAACGAGTATTTTCGAATTTTTCGATTATTCTTCTCGCAGTAGATGAATTAGGAAATGATCTCGACCAAACATTGGCCACACTTTACGAATCGTGGCAATCAATACCATTACCATTTTGACAATAATGTTTAACAATGAGGACAGGACGGGTTGTTTTATCGTGTTACTCTCCATTTTTATTAATTCCCATCTATCTCCTATCTTCCTGGTATATGTTATTGAAGAGGTGGATCAAATTGTGGTGGATAGTGACGCACAAACTAACTTTTATGTATTTTTTATGCTTTTGACTTTTAATAAGAGAAAATAGAAGATATATCCCTTGAGATATCCATTAGACAATTATAATGAAAAATAATACCCAAGGTTGAGATAATTCCGAGGATATTTTACTCACCTTTTATGTATTTACGAGAAATCACTGGTGTTTGGAGTTCAAATTCACGGCAGAATTTTACATACTCAATAATTTTGCTAAAAACGTACCTCTTTTGCGTTACTTTCTCATTATACGCAGAGTGGCCCATTTGGAATGGGGCCACCCCTGTAAAATTTTTATTTTCTATCCGATTTTAGCCCGGGTTTTTTCTAAAGAAATTCTACTTTGGTGCAAAATCTCAGGTCTCAATCTCAATTTTCAAGACCTACTACGAATTTTTTTTCGAATAAAAAATGACGAAAATCATTTAGCGATTTTTTTATTTAAAATCCGACATCACAGCGTTAATCAGAACACCCTTAGAACCCCATACACCAAATTTGAATAAAAAATATGCAGGGAGTTCCATTTTGCGGGTTGTCAAAGTTCAGCAAAGTAGGAATTTTAAAGGCATCTGGCAAGTCAAGTGTGCCATGGAATCCCTTCGAAACAGTTGAATGCTCAACAGTACCACTCAAAGTGTTGGTGTGTAAAGATTCAATATAAAAATATACAGGGCATTTTTCTCTGGGCCATCTCAAAATGCTGAATTTTTATGAAGCTTTATACTGGTCATGAGTGCTCTGGAATTATTGAAAAAACATTAACAAACACAAAAGTAATTTATTTCTTTACAAAATGCCAACCAACAAATAAAAAAACAATTTAAATTATCGGACCATACTCAATAAAGTCACTGTCAGATGATACATTTTTTCTCTGTGTTTACTGTTGTGGCACACCAGCCACCTTAACGCATATGGACTTACTGACTGGCAGGCTTCTGTATTTTAAGACTTAGTTCGTTTATAGTGGCTGGGGCGGTTTTGATATACTCGGCACAGAGAAAAACACTCTGTATATTTTTGAATTAGATCTTTGCGCACCAACACTTTGAGTGGTCCTGTTGACCACTCAACTGTTTTGAGGGGATTCCATGGCACACTTGACTTGCCAGATGCCTTTAAAATTTCTATTTTGCTCAACTTTGACAACACGCAGAATGGAACTCCCTGTATATTTTTTATTTAAATTTGGTATATGGCGGGGGTTTAGGGTGTCCTGATGAATGCTGTGGTGCCAGATTTTAAATCATTTTTTAAGTCATTTTTTACTCGAAAAAAAAAATTCGTAGTAGGCCTTTAAAATTGAGATTGAAACCTGAAATTTGGCACCAAAGTAGAATTATTTGTGACCTATCTTTAGAAAAAACCCCGGCTAAAATCGGATGAAAAATAAAAATTTTACAGGGGTGGCCCCATTCCAAATGGGCCACTCTGAACTCTGTATATCTTTTATAGATTTACGATAAGCACTACTTTATCGAGTTCTTATAATCAAGTCCAAGGCTACCGAAATTCATAGCATTATTCATAATATGTATGGTAGAAGTCACTACAGAAACGAAATCCATTGGTAAATTTTTGGAAAACACTACACGATTGCACAGTTCACAAACGGAATAACAGCTGAATAGATCGCCAAAAAAAAGAGAAAATTTCAAAAATTCCTACACCGAAACACAAGACGAAACAATATTAAAAAACGTAAATAACTTGAATCGAACCGACAAGGCACGTGCCGAACCGTTTGTTTGGTTCTTTTTTCATGGAACTATGGCTGACGTCACGCTCTACTAAACTAATGCATTCATTATGAGTGGTCGGCCGCCGACGACGGCGACTCTATTGTCTCTTTTCAGCTTCAGAGCGGGCGCGTATGCTGTTGTATCTGTCTCCCCTACAATGCATTTATCCTTGTGGATTGCCACAATACCCCATGAGGTCAATTTAAAATACGGCCAGGAGGGTAGCAATGAATTAGACATTAGTAAACTTGGCTCCATTAGTAATTGGGGAGTTTTTGCATGAAATTGTAGTTGTATTTTTTAAAGATAGTTTACTATTATTAAACATTAAAAAAAATGAAATAAATTAGGCGAGTCATTGACCAAATGACATTATGAAGAAGCCGCGCCTGTAATCGTGGCATCCAAACTATCGACCAGTTCAAATCTTGCGCTCTTGTTTTACGTAATCCTTAGATAGCTAATATATGATTACAGCTGCCTGTAAAAAAAGGAATGTAATAAAATTCTGTTCGCCGAGCCATTTTGATAGTTACCACTCTGGGGTTTTCAAAACAATTTCTTAAGTTACATATCTTTGTTAATTTTCTATTATTTACAGAAACACCTACGCAATACCAACATCGTTATTACCCCAACTTCTAAACTAATCAACCTGGCGGTTGTTCAGGAGCCTCGCTCCAACACTTCCCATTCCTACGCTTCCCTGGAAATTGCTAATTCGCTTTTATACTATTTATGCAAGCCCGTAAGTGGTATAAATATTTGCCTAATCAAATTGTGTTTAGATTACATTAAATTTAACTAGTAGTTTTGCGCGCAGGAGTACACAATACGCGGGAGCAAGTGTACATTCATAAGCTTAAACCTATTTGAACTTAGTCGGCTGGTGAAGTGTTTTACGACGGTAAATAATTAATCCTCTTCCCGGAGTAGCTGGCCCGCCTCGGTAAATTCCTGAATCTGCGCCGCTTTCGAGACAGCAAGCACGGAAACGAAGTGGGTAGGTATTCGAATAGGAGGGACTCAAATTGAGGTAGCTGGTTTCGACTTTAAATTTTGTATTTGTGCCATGCTTTTAAACGATTCTGAAAGAAAATATACACGTAGACCGACTACCTACTCATCTGTCGTCTGTTGTATTCCTAAACAGTTTTCTAAATAACCCTTCTTTGTCCAATTTTTAATTTCCCATATCCTCATCCAGCATATCTGGTTCATAATGATGGCTATTTTATATTGCGATCGGGACATGCCTTGGACAGTCTGGGCACATCGTCCGACTTTCCCCATTTTTAGTGCCGCAGTGTTGCCAAGAGGAGGGTAAATTTGCCAGGAATTTCCTGGAAACCACGTGCTTTCGAGAAGAGGTGAATCCCTCATTCTCACAAAACGTTTCTTCACTTTTTATTGGCCTTTACGGTCGTTAATGAAAAAATAATTGAAAAAGGCAATGTAAAAATAAAATAAAAATGAAAGTCAGAAAATCGGACATTATAACCAAAATGGTTATATTTGAGCGCCAGAAGCGAGGGGGTAACCACTCGGTAAAAAATGTACCAGTATTGCGGAAATCATTAGGATTTCCAGTGATTTCACACGATTTCGCAAATATTTAAAAGGTTGCATGGGATTTCTACGGATTTCTCGGGATTTCGCATGATTGCGCAGAATATTTCATGATTTCGAAGGATTTCCTGCGATTTCGCAGTAGTTTATTTGATTTCCGCAATCAAATTTTTGTAAGGATATATATGATTTTTCGCGTTTTTCGACCAAAAACTGCCAATATCTCAAAGATGCATCTTTTCGAATAAAAAGTTTCAAATAAAAGAAGTTCAAAAATAAATTTCCTATAAAATTGATCCTATCAAAAATTTCGATTTTCCCAAGCGTTTTCCCGTAAAATCGGAAAACCAGTATGCATAATTTAAAATGAATATAAATTATATATGCGGTTTTTCTGCTTTTATGAGAGAACACCGGGAAAATCCTCGAGGAGCTATTTTATAGGAAATTTAATTTTGAACTACTTTAACTATTAGCAGTTTTTAGTAAAAAAACACGAGAAATCGTATATACAGGGTGTCCAACTTTAAAACTGTACAAATCCGTAAAATATTCATTTTTGGAGATAATCACCTAAACTTTTTTTTGTTTGAAAGGCCTTCAAAAACCGCTTCTTTTGACCTTCCTGCTATTTTCAAAATGCAAATCCAGGGCCGGCTGCGATTTTTCTATACCCCAAATTTTCACGAAAACCATTTAGCGATTTTTTTTATTTAAAATCTGACCACACGGCGTTAATCAGAACACCCCAAAACCCCTATATACCAAATTTGAATAAAAAATATACAGGGAGTTCCATTCTGCAGGGTGTCAAAATTGAGCAAAATAGGAATTTTAAAGGCATCTGCCAAGTCAAGAGTGCCATGGACTCCCCTCAAAACAGTTGAATGGTCAATAGGACCACTCAAGGTGTTGGTGTGCAAAGGTCCAATACAAAATATACAGAGTGTCCTTATCTGTGCCATCTCAAATTACTGAATTTTTGGAACTTTATACGGGTCAAAAATCGAGTATATCAAAACCGCTCCACACACTATAAACGAACTAAATCTAAAAAATACAGAAGTCTGCCAGTCAGTAAGTCCATATCAGTTAAGGTGGTTGGTGTGCCACAACTGGAAACACACAGAAAATGTATCATCTTAGACAGTGACTTTGTTGAGTAAGGTCCAATAATTTAAATTGTTTTTATTTGTTAGTTGGCATTTTGTAAAGAAATACATTACTTTTATGTTTATCAATATTTTTTCAATGAATCCACAGCACTCATGACCCGTATAAAGTTTCATAAAAATTCAGCATTTTGAGATGGCACAGATAAGAACACTCTGTATATTTTGTATTGGACCTTTGCACACCAACACTGTTTTGAGGGGATTCCATGGAACTCTTGAATTGGCAGATGTCTTTAAAATTCCTATTTTGCTCAACTTTAACTCCCTGCAGAATGAAACTCCCTGTATATTTTTTATTCAAATTTGGTATATAGGGGTCCTGGGGTGTTCTGATTAATGCTGTGGGGTCAGATTTTAAATAAAAAAATCGCTAAATGGTTTTCGCGAAAATCGGGGGTATAAAAATATTGCAGCCGGACCTGGATTTTCATTTTGAAAATGGCAGGAAGGACAAAAGAAGCGGTTTTTGAAGGCCTTTCAAACAAAAAAAAGTTTAGGCGATTATCTGCAAAAATGAAGATTTTACGAATTTGTACAGTTTTAAAGTTGGACACCCTGTATATATACCCTGCCGTAAAATCTTCATTTTTGGAGATAAGTAATAGATTAAACTTTTTTTGTTTCAAAGTCCTTCAAAAACCTTCCTGGCATTTTCAAAATGCAAATCCAGGGCCGGTTGCGATTTTTTTATACCCCCGATTTCCACAAAAACCATTTAGCGATTTTTTTATTTAAAATCTGACCCCACATCGTCAATCAGAACACCGCAAAACCCCATATACCAAATTTGAACAAAAAATATACAGGGAGTTCCATTCTGTAGGGTGCCAAAATATGAATTTTAAAGGCATCTGCAGAGTCAACTGTGCCATGGAATGCTCTCAAAACAGTTGAATAATCAATAGGACCACTCAAGCTGTTGGTGTGCAAAGGTCCATTGCAAAATATACAGAGTGTTTTTATCCGTGCCATCTCAAATTACTGAATTTTTGGAACTTTATACGGGTCAAAAATCGAATATATCAAAACCGCTCCACACACTATAAATGAACCGTCGATGGAAATCAACGAAATGAACTAAATCTAAAAAATACAGAAGGCTGCCAGTCAGTTAAGTCCATGTCAGTTAAGGTTGGCTGGTATGCCACAGAAAAAAAAGAGCACAGAAAATGTTTCATCTTAGACAGTGACTTTGTTGAGAAAGGGCCAATAATTTAAATTGTTTTTATTTGTTAGTTGACATTTTGTAAAGAAATACATTGCTTTTGTGTTTATCAATATTTTTTCCATTATTCCAATTCCAGAGCACTGTTGATCCGTATAAGTTTCATAAAATTTCAGAATTTTGAGATGGCTCAGAGAAAAATACCCTGTATATTTTTGTAGTAAATATTTTCACACCATCATTTTGACTGGTCCTGTTGACCATTCAACTGTTTTGAAGGGATTCCATGGCACACTTGACTCGCCAGATGCCTTTAAAATTCCTATTTTGCTCAACTTTGATACCCTGCAGAATGGAACTCCCTGTATATTTTTTATCTAGGAATCGGCGTTAGCGCAGTGGCGCGGCGTGGCGTTCTAAAATAAATGTCGTGTCGTGCGCGTGTGCCCGAGCGCGAGCCGAACCGGACCGAATGTCTCCGATGCCTCGGGATTTCACAGAGGATTTCGCGGATTGCGGCGATTTCGCAGTTGATTTCGCGGATTTCGGTATGATTTCGCAGATTGCTGTATGATTTCGCAGATTGCGGGGGGATTTCGCTGATTGCGGCGGTGATTTCCGGGATTGCGGCCGAAAATGTACCCGTATTTCGCAGAGTGGTTACCCCCTCGGCCAGAAGTTTGAGCCATTTAATGGTTAAATAAAAAGCACATTTTCCAATTTACAATTTATTTACAAGTTGAAACTTGTACATAAAAGTGATTACAATAAAAAGATCTTGTCGAAAGTTCACTAAGTTCACACTAGAATTTCTTCACTATTGCAAAGTTGAAAGAAACTGAAAAATGTTTAAATGTTACAATACAACATCATTTCAGAAAAATTAAAAAGGATTTTTTGTCAGCGCCGCGGGTCGAACCCGTGACCTCTCGCTTGCTAGGCGAACGTTCTACCACTATACTACGCTGAACCGTTGAAATAAGTCGGTCTGTTTGTATAGTAGCTGAACGGAGAAGCCATCGTTCGCGCCGTACCACAGAAAATACTCTCCAATTTCCTCCGAAACACACCAGACACAACCTTGACGTTAGATACCGTTGTACCACCATACATCTTTGAAGTCATGCTGATGTAGTCCCTCGCATACGAATCTCTCGAAAGGAATGATTGAAAATGAAAATGGAAATTGGAAGAACTTTCATATGTAAAGGACGTTGACCAATGGACATGAAAAAAAGAAAATCGGACATCATTTCAGAAAAATTAAAAAGGATTTTCTGTCAGCACCGGGGGGTCGAACCCGGGACCTCTCGCTTACTAGGCGAACGTTCTACCACTATACTATGCTGAACCGTTGAAATAAGTCGGTTACTATACAAACAGACCGACTTATTTCAACGGTCGGTTACTATACAAACTTGCGTAGTATAGTGGTAGAACGTTCGCCTAGCAAGCGAGAGGTCCCGGGTTCGACCCCCGGCGCTGACAGAAAATCCTTTTTAATTTTTCTGAAGTGATGTCTGATTTTCTTCCTTTAATGTGCATTGGTCTACGCGTCCTTTGCGTATGAAAGTTCTTCTCCATTTCCATTTTCATTTTCATAAAATAAAAATATTGCAAATCTGCAGCTTATTTTCAAAACTTAACAGTCCACAAATATCAAAAAAATGAATTAAGCGAAAACAAAAATCATGAAATATTATGATCTTTGACAAAAATCACTAGAAATTTGTAAAACCTACAAAAACGCTAGACAATGTGGCCGACCCGAGCTCACCTATAACGTTTTGTTCGCACAGCCAACAGTGGAAACAAAATGTTACGTAGCTGTATGGTTCAGTCTCAAGAGATAATATAAATGACATTATATACCTAAAACGTGGACTAGCAGAAACTTGGAAACTACCATATTACAAATTGTTACACTGTTCATTACATGGCCATCGTGGAAGCATAACAACAAGCTGAAATGTCGAATCACCCGATTTGGAAACAAACGTAGCAGAGAAGGAACAAAGGGGGTGGTAATGGTCCCAAATCGCTTCATTGCAGGCTGATCCCCAAAAAAGCTAACGGCTTCCGGAGAGACTGATTTTATGGGGTCTCCGGGATTGACTAGCTGAGTCGCAAAAAAGGATTAACCTTTCCGAGCGTTCTGATCAAAATGACGGCGATTATCGAGATACAGAGCATTACAGTCTTATTTCCAAAAATAAATCTGCGAAGCACCTTTAATGACTTGAATTATAACTTTACCAGTGGCGCAATATTTATATTCTTTTATCTGTAAAAATACAGGATAATATGGCCCACAAATGAATGCACCTTTCAAAAGTCGAATTAAAAATAACGCGATTATTTGCACTATGTTTTTATAGTGTGTGATTTTTACTATGGCGGTTTCCCGCTTTTCTGCGAAAAGCGAGGGCTGATTATCTACATTTATTGTTGCTGTCAATTCTCTTAATCGATCTATAATTTTAGTAGGATAGTGTGAGGGTAAGGGTATACCTACACATACACATATAGTTTTTTATTTATTTTATTTTTTAGAGCAAAATACACTGCTAAAGTCGAATTAAATGTTATTAATTTATTGATCTCATCTGCAACATTTCTGTTTTGTCAATTATAAGTTGCTACACTAGCAACTTGATTTGCATTTTACACATCATTTGCTTATTATTTAGGCAATAATATGATATATTACTAATAATTATAATTGATATTAGTACCCACAATTATTACAAATCCAGCAAAAATTCAGTGACAGTAGTTGTGAAACGTTATGTTATGTTGTTCTGACAAAAGAATGTGCTTAGAAAAGAAGTATTATAGAATCAATTCCAGAACATGCTATTTATTGAAATAAAATATTACATTTAAATTATTCATTAGAATTCAATATCAATTGTCATTGAATTGATTATTGTTAGTTGCAAAAAAGCTTTTGCTTGAGTTTGAGGAATAATATCTCATATTGAATTAAACAGGGTTTTTTACAAAGTGACAGATTTTTCTCAGTGTAGTAACTACGGCCGGCTGCCCCTCAATCGTAGCACTATGAAGGGGCAGGCTGGAGTGGGGAGTCGTGGGGACTATAGGAAGGAAAAGGATAGGCATATCTAATCGAGCGACGTTTGTCCTGAATTGAGTCGGGCACTTGAGGCGGATTTCATAAGTATCGTAGCCTCTTAAGTAAGGCGATAATTATTACTATATGAAATGGACCTTTGTGTAGTACCTATACCATGCTAAGTTCCTTTATGGAGTTTTCCAGCTATGTTTTACAAGTGGGAGGTTGATATTTAAGATTTTGAAGTGGGGGTTAGTTGAGCTCAGTGTGTTAGGAGGAGGTACTTACTACTCCTATTGTATATTGAAACTTTTCAAAGTCACCTTAAATATTGCTTTAGAAATTTATTATTAGTATTTTATCTTACTTCCTCTTCTGTTCTGCATGTTTGTATAGCATTTTGATGAATTTTCTTTAACATGTACATAGTATAATAACTTTTTAATGTTTCTACTGAAAATGTGGGGAAATTAAAAATATGAGACAAATCTAGGAAAATCAGATTAATTACATTATATGCCGAAAACATCTCTGTCCCTCAAATATCTAGCCAACTAAATGGATTGGGTAGGAGAGGATATGCTCGAGATTCCCCTACCCTTCGTTAAATTATCTAGGTGAACGATGTGACGTGGTCGAGCACAAGAAACTGAATGACATTTTAGGGCAGAGGACAGCTGAGAGTAGGCGGTGTAAGAGAAGAGGGTGAATTTTTATAATCTTTAAAATTTGTGGTGCTAGTACAGTTGGCGTCAGATGGAACCGAATGACGTAATTCCATTTTCTTGACACTTTTGTAGTAAAAATACCCATAATCCATTTAACAATCAACTAATTCAAGCTCAGACCGAGGGATGAAGCGTCGGACGAACGCCACGTTGCCAAATGTCAGAACAGAATCCAAATATCCCAAGGAAATGGATTTTTAGCGTTCGGTTTCGTCTGACGCCAACCGTACAAGAAGCCGGAACTACATGGGTAATATTCTCAAGTGATATTATACATTGAAAGAGGGGTAAATACACTTACCCCTCGAGGCTAATGTTTAAGGGTCGAAACAGCGCGAATTTGGTAGTTTCTTGTAAAAAAAAATATGCACCATCTTATGCACCAAAAAATCTTACCCTATGCACCTCTGCGATTTTTGGCCTATAGGGATTTGTCGGACTCGCTGAACTTTTTGTTACTTATTTGATAATTTCTTCGTGCATTTTGTTTTCTTTCCTGTTACAAGAGATGGAATTGCAATATAATAATGAACTCAATATACATTGACAAGTGTAAAAAAACAAATTCCGAAACGGCGAAGTTTAGCTAAAAGTAGCAAAATGCCACTAGAACCGTTCTTCCACTTAACCGGAAAGGGTGTAGGTGAAGTATATAAATAAAACCAAAAACAATTGTTGATTTAGAACAATCTATCAAATCAATGATATTGTACTGCAGTGAGAGGAAAAAACCTCTTTTTAATATCCACTCAAATCTTTTTGAATTATGAGTCAGAAGAGCTGATCAGAGGATGTCTTTTATATTTTCCTTTAAATGATGAAATAGAGTAATCTTTCAGATATAGATGTAGTGAGTTACACAGGGTTAACTATCACTTAGTACAAAAATTTTTATGGTAGATAAAGAAAAATTAGACTTGCCAAAATAAATTTTCAAAACATTTCTCTGAAGCATAAAAAAGCTTTTTTACAAATTGTATTAAACCCCTCAAAAAACGCCGCCTATGGATGCCCGCGTGACGTGTCTTAAAATTTAGTCAATGGTAGTTACAGGTAGTGAAATAGCGCGGCGTTGCCACGTCTATCAATTTATCCGATGATTCACCACAAAATTACGATTTCCTTTTGAAAACGATTACTTTCTAAGAAACATGTAGAATGCCTATGGAACATCTACCTCACTGACCATTCCAGGATTGAATTGCACCCTTTTCGGTTTTCTTGCTTTTTTACATTAAAAGTCACAACACTACACAACATTCATCATATTTTCTAAATCTGTTGGGGACCTCGTTTCCCTCCGCCATTCCTTTTGTTTGAAGCGAGGTACTCAGCCTGACGACCACCTAGGAGGATCCCCTCCGCTAGGAAAACCCAGAAGGGTAACCAAAAAACACAACTGCACTAGCACACATTGCACGTGCAAAGCACTACAGTAGCTGTTCAAAGAGGTCGCCGTTAACCTCGATGCACAAATTCACTCGGTTAATTAAATGAAAAAATTTTGCATTTTTTACTTCAGCATCTTCTCTTCTACTTATTCTGGGCCAGGCCAAATAAGTGGGTCAATCTGCTGGCAATATACCGTACATGGTACTGCATCTAAAACCTACAATCCATTTACTAACAAATGAGAACTATTAAATAAAATCATTACTTTGACCAAGCGAGGGTGCTTTGCAACTTAGCCGTTTAAGTTTGCCTGGTCGATTCCACAAAGTACATAATCCTAAGGTACTTTTTTTTCATCAATATCCTCACCCTCAGTGGGAAAATGTTGGTCGCACGCCTAAAAACATGTTTCACTATTTCACATACCAACTTTCAAAACTAAATTAATTTTAGCCCTTCTAACCTGTAATGTTGCGGTTCTAGTGCACTAATAAAAAGCCTGGAGTTCAATTAATTGCAAAATAGCTTTAAAACACACCAAAATACACAAATACAGGAAAATATCGCAGAAAATTCAGAGGGACGCAGGGAAACGTCGAGTAAAATCGGCCGAAATACCCTGATTCACCCGCGCGTTGTCTGGCCATGTTTTGCAGGCAACCAGACCAGCCCCAGTGTGAAGTGAGGCGTAGAGATGCGACGTCGAACAAAACTATGCATCGATTCGATACACATCGACGTTCAGCAAAGCCCCAATAACGCCGGCATTAAGAAATCACAGAATTTTTTTGTTTAGTTTAGATAGATTTTCAAGTTTTCTTGGCGGGGGAGCAGTCGAAACGAGGTGCCCGACCAGGAAGTAGGCGGGTTTAGTTGACGCGTCAGCTGCCGCCCACATATTCCTTGGTAGGAGGACAACAACTGCCCGACGAGTTGTCCAAGTATTTTCATCGACTCGACCCGGCCAATACGTCGCTTAATTCATAGCGCCGAGGCTTCAGGAGAGGTTAGATGGTGGACAAGAATTTATCAGAGGAGCTGCGGAGGCATTAAGGGAGACGGAGCGTGGTGTCACGAGGTACTCCGCTCTCCGCGAGACTGTTGGTGATCGAAATAGGATCGCAAGGACCGGTTCGGATACGAGCTCGAGACGAATCTCGGGATTCTTATCCTGTTTTCAAATTTCAAACTAAGGTAAGGGGAATCCGGGCGAACCTCGGGTAAATCTAATAGCGCTGCAGCTGTACAGATTCAAATCGATTGTTTTTTTATGTATTTTTTAAATTTGTTTGAGTAAAAAGGTATTTTCATCCTTCCTAAAACAACGGCAAGACCGCGGAAAATCACTTCCAGCTGACAGTACGTTCCGAAGCCATATTGGAGGACGTAATTAGAGACGGAGATTTACAGGGAAAATAGGAGTTTTTACCCTTTTTATTAAAGGTCGTAAAAAAATCTAACAATATTTTTGTATGTTTTCTTAAGCCACCCTGCACACGTGGTAAAATTTTTTGTACTAAGTGATAGTTAACCCTGTATATCTTAACTAGGTGATAACTAAACGATCTGTGGAAACTGGCTGTCTTATGTATTGGAGGAGTTAGGTTACCTTTATGTCTCAAGTTGAGGTAGTGTATGTACATCAGTCCTGTATGTGATTTTTCTATGTAGATATATGGGATTGCGAAGTATAATAGTTTTGTGATACAAAGACGCAGCAGGTAGCAGTCTCCTATCTTTCATAGAGAGCCAATTAATTTCTTTCAATCTATGACTAACCCTGTCACGCCTCTTGATTCCCAAAATAAACCTTACATGAAAATTTTGCATTTTTTGTATTCTCTGAGACTTTTGTGCAGTAAGATATAGCCCATAGACAGTGTCACAGAAGTTAAATATGGAAAGCACCAAGGAATCACACACTCTAGCTTTTATAAATTTAGGTAAACATTTTTAATACCTTTAATCTATAATAACATTTTCTAATACAATTGGACACATATTATTTATTGAATCGCAAGTCAGAATCTATGATAAGCCCCATATTTCTATGTTCTTCACGAAATTCGAATTTTTTGATTATTTATTTCTATATTACAACCTGTTAACAATGCTTCTCTATGTTTTTTACATGCAATCAATCATGAACAAAACAAACTGGTTAAGACCAAGTCTCGAATTGGCGGACACAGAACGTGTAATGGTGGAGACTCCACACCGCCTCATTACAAACTGATCCCCGAAAAAGCCCGCGCTTTCGAGGAAACCGATTTTATAGACTCCATCATTAGATAAAATTAACTTCTTCTGGTTGCCGGATCGACTGGATGACTCGAATTACCACACTCTAACAGCCAACTAAGATATCCGCCCTAGATAAGAAAAGGGATGCAGAGGTAAGGCGCATAAAATTTATTAGGGGATCGAAACTGGAGTTAGTTCGTAACCTATATATTATTATTATCACTATAGGGATGTGAGTGGAAGTCTTGTTTCGGCATACAAAATCTCAAAGAAAAATCACTAATTCTAAACCATGTGCTCTGGAAATGGATAGCTCATGGAAAACTATCGCTTTTTTACCTAGCAACTATACAAACGTCCTTTGATATGCTAGTTCACAGGAAATACCTAATATATAAACCCAAGAATCACATTTGACGACTAACATGGTGAATGTCCCTTATTTTAAATACAATGTGATTATTAGAATATAATTATAAACACAAGTAATGGACCGTTTCTCCACATTTTTTATACGCATCATGATGTTGAAAATAAAGCCCAAAATTATTTTTTGGGACCGGGAAAGGTGGTAAAATTAAATATTACGTCCAAATTTTATAAGGGAGTGAGATCATGCCGAATATTGATCATTATCATGACAGCGGTGCAAACTCATTGAACCAAAATGTGGCTAATGTTTCAATATTGTTACAACTTTACTACATGAAATTACTGAGTATGTTCTCTCTTTTTAATCATACAAATATCCTGACTTCATCTTAGTGAGAAAGGCCCTTCGCTTTAGGAGAACCCAGTCTTTCCAACCCAATATTACCTAAGCTTATTAAAAAACTGGTAACAGTTCACTGTTAACATCAGTCTCCACTGGTAATGGACACAACTTTGAAAATAACCTTTTCACCATCCCATCTGAGGTATACAAGGAGGCTACCCGAGCGACTTCGTCTGCTCCAGGGTGTACTAAAACCACTCTTACCATACTCCAACGCTAAGAAGACACATTGCCTTCTCGGATCAACAATAATTACATTCCTCCATCTAACTTGTTAACTTTTGCCCTCCATTTAACTCTACTTTGTAATTCATTGACGTTGTAGTCCTTTGACCTTCTTTTCCAAAGGAACTGATGCAAATCTTATAAGCTTAGAATCCCAGGAGACGATTTTCTGGGATCTCTAACAAGTTGGGATCGGGAAAGGGGGTTAATCTTGTGCCGATTATGAAATGAGCATGGGAAAGTACCTCTAGGTCGGAGGAGTTCGAGGACATCGGTGTCAGAGTACGAAAATTTTACCGCAGCCTAAATATCCTTTAGCGAGTCTAGACTTTTTAGGCTCGGTTGTACGAAAAACACGTATTTGAAATTTTATTAGTGGATACTTTAGAGTGGATTGTGTGCATTTGATACTTTCAAGTTTACTAAGCCGTGACTAAGATGCAGGGAGATTTCTAAAATTCCAATGTAATTGTATGCTTTTCTGAGAAAATTT
Source organism: Pseudeuparius sepicola (assembly GCA_963920635.1). NCBI lineage: Eukaryota > Metazoa > Arthropoda > Insecta > Coleoptera > Anthribidae > Pseudeuparius > Pseudeuparius sepicola. The sequence goes on from OY987299.1 coordinate 92,299,022, forward strand.
CCCAGATCAATTCGGAACGCACATGCATCTACAAACCGATAAGACCAAACATTTCATCAGGCAACCGGCATCGTAATGGCGAAGATCTTATATAGATCGCATCGTTACATTTCGTTTCCTAAAAAAGTCGGCGGCGGTGGCTTCCGGAGGAACCGATTTTATGGGAGCTCCTGAACCCCGCTAGATAAAATTAACTTCTCCCGATCCCGGATCGACATAACAAAAAAGGGACTGACCGCCCCGTCGCCATCGCGCCCGATCTCCTAATCCACCAAACATTGTCGAATCACCACACACTAAAAAGCCAACTAAGATATCCGCACCAGATAAGGAGGAAGCACCAGGGGCGGAGGAACTAACAGTTCTGGTATAATGGTGTGTTTAGAAGCCTGCATGACTTCCGAAATTAAAGTAATTTTTTCATCCAGGCCACTGGTAAATGTGGTGATTCAGTTTTATTCTTGGACACTTCAACCGGTGATAGAGAACCAACAAAATAACCGCTCTTTCTTGTATATACTATATATTTTAATAAGGCCTTATAAAAAAGTTACAAGATGTTAAAATAATTGTAAAAAATATGTGGACTTTATTGATTATTTACCAAACTTGCTGAAATATTTAAGTCATATTTGGTACACGCTATATATAACGACATGGGTTGACATAAAACCTGTTAATATCAAACATCTTTAGCAACCAGTGGCGGAGAAATGGGTAATTATTATAGTACAATTATTTTTAGAAAAAAATGAATCACCTTGTATATAGCAATCAAATATATTCAATTTCTTATGTAAATTTTAATTGTAAAGAAATACGTCCTCTTGACGTGTCATGGTTTCATGGCAAATTTAATTGTTTTTATTATTTCGGGGTATTTCTGAAAAATTATCTTAAAAATTGCTCCATAAGTAAGACTTAAAGTAGAGATAATATGTCTACTACTTTAAATAGTGTAACTTTTTCCAAAAACTTACCTATTTAAAGCTATATTTTTGAAGATACAGGATCTAAAACATTAAGAAAGATACAATTAATGTTACGCTCTGTATCATGAAAAGTAACAGTGGCGGTTCGTGGCATTGGGCAGGGTGGGCAGTGCCCACCCAACCGGACAACGGAAAAGGAAAAAAAAGAACTTTTATCGTGTTGAACAATGGTATTAAATTTACCAATGAACTTCATAGACTCACGACTGAAACGTATAGGTACCAAAATTCAAAATTTGAATTTGGTAATAATTATTATGGGAGGGCACGATTGAATATCCCAAACTACGCGGTGCCCGGTTCTCCAGGCGTCCCAGCCGATGCCGATGGGCAAGCCCGTAGCGGCCCGAGCGGTCGAATCTAGCCAAGCCATACGTCTGCGACGAGAGCTAACGCGCCAGAGCTGCGCGAAGATATAAACGTAGGTTACGCTATGTTCGACATTTAATTATCAGGGTGGGCGAGCCCAGCCGACCCAGCGGCGAGCGGCCGGAAACAGCGACCGAACGAGGCCGTCTGCGTCTGTTATTTAATTTACATAGGTTAAATTAAGTCGCGAAAATTCAGAAAAAATGAATCCATGTTTATGTGAGTGTGTAACTATCAGTAACTAACAGTCAGTTAGTAACTTCATTTTTGTTTTGGTAAGGTATGTAAAGTATACCTAATACGTATATTTACGTTCAGTTAATTAATCGCGCCTAATCGGTCCAATTTTAAAGAAATTAGAATGAAAGTAAAGGGAAACCCGATTTAGATTTACATTCGAATTGCAAAAAAGTGATACTTATAACTTATACTTTATATTTATCCTTATCACTTATCATTTTATCAATCAAATCAGGAAGTAAAAGTAGTAACGTAGGTTCCTTTCTTTTTTCTTCAAATCTTAAATCTTATTACTTAGGAGTACATTACAAAACAAACAGAATTTTCCAATTTTCGGATCAGCGCCCTGAATTGAATAGCATTTATTTCTTATTCTTATTTCTCAGTCTCCGGCCGGGACCGGTGACACGGGCGGCGCGGCGCGGCGAAGGCCAGGCGGGGCTAGCCCGGGATCGTCCATTGATGAACGCTAGGGGAGGAAGGTCTGACTTCAAAAGTAAACTAGAGTCACAGCTTATGTTAGGGTAGAGTGACATGTCCAACGATATAAAGGGATAGATGACTCACTCTAATACAAATAAATCGGTTTTATTTTGCTTCTATAATTAGCGGGTCGAGGGGGACGAAGACGAGGTAATTTGTTTACATTGGCATTTCTTAAATTCAGTCTTTCCTATTTTGTATTGCATAATAAATCGTTTTTTTGATAGACTTGTGTATCGTATATATGCTTTGAGATACTTATATTTACAAAATAACCTAAGTCGTATAAAAAAACTGGAAAAACCTAACTTGAATGTGCCAACAATAACATATTTTCAATATCATGAAACAAAACAAGTTTATGCCTTTGGTAATGTACCTATATATCGTTGGATATATCCCTATTTCTCTATTTCCGGGGGGGATGTCACCTGTTATTTAGGCTTTACCTCTTCTTCACCTTGCCCACCCGCTGCCAAAACCCACGGGCCGCCACTGAAAAGTAATACCTTGAATGGGTATGTTTATTGGGGAAAGTTACTGTATTTAAAGTAATAAATACATTTTTTCTACTTTGAGTCTTACTTATGGAGCGAATTTTTATGTTAATTTTTCTGAAATACCCCGAAATAATACGGAAAAATCAAATTTGCTATGAACCCATGAGACAAAAAATGCTAAGAGAACGTTTTTTTTACAATTAAAATTTACATAAGAAATTTTATACATTTTATTGCTTCTAAAAACAGTTGTACTAATTACCCACTTCTCCGCCACTGGTTGTTCAAGGTTATAACGTGCACCAAATATGCGACTTAAATATTTCCACTGGTTTGGTAAATATTAAATAAAGTCCACATATTTTTTCGAACTTTAACACCATGTTACCTTTTTATAAGAAAGTGCGGTTATTTCTTGGTTTTCAGTCAACTGTTGAAGTGACCCAGAATAAAACTGAATCACCCTGTATAATATACAGGAGGCCCCAGTTTTTTTTGATCAGAATTTTAACATTTTGTAGAAAAACTTATTATAAGGTAGGTTGCTCATAATATAAACATAGGCCCTAAAGTTCTTCGTTTCTGAGATACAGGGCGTCGTAGTTCTGTCTTTGAAATTGAATTAAAGCAATATCTCCCAAAATAATCAAGTTGCTGAACTTAAATTTGGCACTGCATTGTTTTTGGGAGATGGAAAATATGCTCAAAATGTTTTCTACGTATTTCACACTTGCGTTATTTTTTGATAGTTTTGTTTCATAACGATAAAATCAATAGTTTGCGTTGAATTGACAAAACGTGCCCCAAAACACCTGTTAACTCGAACATTTCGAAACATAAAATTTTCACCTACCGCTTTCAAATGTTACAGAAAAACTGTACCATTTAAAGTATGAAAAGACCCCTATGAACAATGAAATAGTTAAAATCATTCTCTTCCAAAATGGAAAGGATTGAATTTGACATAATTTAGACATCCAATTTCAAGAAAGCCAGTGGTGTTTCGACCAATGTCCATTTGGCCAGTTGATCTGTAGCATTTGAAAGCGGTAGGCGAAAATGTTATGTTTCCAAATATTGCAGTTAACAGGTGATTGGGCCCCTTTTTGTCATTTCAATGCAAACGGTTGATTTTATCGTTATTTATGAAACAAGAATATCTTTTTGTTACAGAACAAAAAGATGTACTAAAAAGATGGACCTGCAAAACCAAAAATATAAACTCACAAAAAATTACGTGTCGAAGCACCAGGAAGCAATTTTTTTTAAAAACTCTATTACCTTTGCGGAACAAGAGCGATAAAAATCGATTAGGCGTATCAAAACCATCGTAGAAATTATAAACGAACTACTTCTAAAACATGCATAAGCCGCAACAAAAACCCATAAGCCACAACAAAAACCCATAAAAAAATATATTTTTATTAGACGATGGATTTGTCGAGAAAAGTCCAGTAATCGAATTTTTAATTACATGTCGGATAATATTTTCTAAAAAATAAATTAATTTTTACTTATTAATAATAATTACAATTAATTCCTATTTTGCTAAATTTTGGCACCCTGTAAAATAGATCTCCCTGTATATTTTTTATTCAAACTTGGTATAATATGTGGCGTCCTGACTGAGGCTGTGGTGTCAAATTTTAAACAAAAAAATCGCTAAATCGCTTTAGTGAAAATAGGGGGTTATAAAAATTGTAGCAGGTCCTGGATTTGAATGTTGACAACGTAAGAATAATATTGGTTGCGTTCAATCGCGGCACACGGGATAGAAGATAGAAGGCTTGCAGATCGATCCATGACGTCACACACTCAGGCCGATTCTAACTAAGATATTCTATGCGTTGCGGTATTTTGGGGAGTTTTACAGCCATTTTTTTTATTCTCCAGATTATTTATTAACACATACCATACTTTTTCCATTTTTTTGGGTCACAGAACGCGCTGACAAATTATAGCACGCTAATTGTGAGACACCCTGTGTAATGTTGCAAATGGTAATATTAAAACTGGTAAACACATCACATTGTTTTTTTATAGACTTGTACATCGTATATATGCTTTGAGATACTTATATTTACAAAATAACCTAAATCGTATAAAAAAACTGGAAAACTTGAATGTGCCAACAATAACATCTTTTTCTTGAAATCGGCAGTGAAGTGTCCCAAAATCGTCATTAAAAGTTCAGAAATCGGCACTGAAGTAGTCCATTATTGTACGATTTTTTCAATAAGTAGGCCTTGGCGAGATGTAAACATCAAACGTCAGACGCGGAGCCATCGCCCGTCAAAAGTGACCAAATATTCAAAACCCGGCCAATAAAGGCCTATTTAACTTTTCGTACACATATTGCAAAATTGTTACCTATAGCACCGCAATCTTTCAATATAAATATTTATGTAGGTTTGAATATAGATTTGTTATGGAGGCTGCACAACAAGCAGAAGTTTGGTTTTTCTGTTCGAAGACTCCGTGTCTTATCATACTTGACCTAAGTAGAGCGATCGTCAAAGTCAAGCAACGCCGCGCGCAGTTGATTCATGGACGGGTGATCCCGTATGATTATTTTCTTGCCTAATAAAACAATTTTTTCCGATTTCAAAAAAATATATATTATGTACCTCGGCACTGAAGTTCTCTTTATGACTCATGTGGTTTATTTGCCTCGGCCAGAGGCCTCGGCAACTAAATTCCACATGAGTCATAAAAAGTTGAACTTCAGTGCCTTTGTACATAAATAACTATTCAATATCATGAAACAAAACAAGTTGCGTTTGGTAATGTATCTATAGGTACCTATATATCGTTGGGTATGACGTTAAAAATTTGACGGGCAACCGTAAGATCGTCGAAATTATTAATAAATGTGGCCACTGTTGTAGTTACAATTTTATAGAAGAACTGGAAATGGAAGCAACGTTTGATGTAATATAAATCGCACAGGGGTGTGTCTAGATTCTATTTCCATATCAAAGAAAATACGTTGCATGATACTGTCAGTAACATTTTTATCAGACCTTACCCTTAAAATGATGAAATCGACGAGAGCATTCCTATGTCGATCCTGAAAATACTACTAGTACAGCTGATGCCAGTTCAGGTAGAAAAAGCAAAAAAAGAACAACTTTTGACACATTGTATATATACCGAACTTGCTACCTTATACAGAAAAACCCGTATGATAGAACCTTTATTATCATCAAGTGATGAACGAAGTAATATATGCGGAAACGTTCCCAGAAATACGACAATTGGACATACTGTAGATGATTTGTCACACTTTGAAGATATACCAAACACTCAGTAGGTTATTTTTAACCACAAAATAGTTGCAGATATCAATGCATCCAAGCAAAAAATTGCTTATTTAACACCAAATAATGAATCGCCAACAAATCCATCTGTTGTCTTTAAGCAATGAAAACAAATCAAAAGATCGCCGAAGAACTAAATCAAATGTACTTAGAAGTTACGTATGATTAGCCATTGCTAAACTTGCCCTCCAAATACAATCAATTCAGAAACTATTATGACAATTTATTTATACATCTTGGCCCATATCACATTATGTTAGATCAGTTCAAAGCAATTTTAAAATTTATAAACGGAAGTGGTTTAATGACAATTGCAGTCGACAGTGAAATTATTGCTAATGAATCTGTTGTCGGATTTCTTGAAGTAAAACTCTTCTACAAATGCAAAGGTTTGCACCCACTAATGGCAGCAGGACTTGCAATATTATGTAGAGAACTTTCAAAAATTATCAAGATATATTGCTCACAAACAGAGAAGTGAAAATGATATATGATATAGGTATGTTGATTTGGTCAATTACTATCGATTACTGAGTCACAATATTAGGACGGGTGATTTTCAACTATTTAAATACACTTGCCAAAAAGTTTATTTTTGTAACAAATCGACCGAATTACGCTTGTTGGCTGCTGAAATATCACGATAATTTACTAAAATTAGGAGAAACTCCTAAAATTTATGTTTTATATAATATATAATTTGGTTTTTCTTTTATTACAATAATCGTTTATCATACAGAGAGTTCATGGTTAAAGTTTTTGCATTTTTTCAGGTTACCCGTACAAACCGTATAAGCCGGTTGTTAGAGGAAGTTTCCCGGCCCTGACTGACATATAAGTGGCTATACCAGTATCAACAGCAAACCCACGCATGATTTTGGTACGACCGCTAGGTCCGCCACTGGCATACACACCGATTACCACAGGTCATATCCACGGAGGGGGGCGGTCTTCCATGGTCATTATTAAACGTTTGCTCAGCGGCACGGCGCGCCGGCGGCGCTGGCTCAAGTCGGGCCCGATCTAAAGACAAATGGGACCGGGGGCGGGAACCAGTCTGATTGAATCCGGTAAGGGGAGGATTCCTGTCGACGAATTTTTCCTTCCGGTTTATTGGGATTCTAGGAGCAGGGATTGTCTGTAGTGGTTTAGCATAAGTTATTTAAATATCTAATGCTGCTGTAATTACTGACAGAATTGTTGCGCTTTTTGTTTCGATGGCAATAAATAATAATTATTGTTCCTATAGCGGTTACTTTCGTCGATGTTAGATAAAATAAAACGTCGTGTTTAAAGCAAAATTACCTGGTCTTTTGGGGCATATTTTGCAGATTTCAACGCAAACCGTTGATTTTATCGTTATGAAACAAAGTATCCTTTTATTGCAGAATGAAAAGAGGCACTAAAATTATACACAGTAAAATATTGCCCGTGCAAGGCATAAAAAATGCTGGTAGGTAAACATTTCTCGTGTAAATTTATACACCAAATTTCGATAAAATGGATTATTTTTACCAACTCACTTCTGGTAAGTAAATCAATTTTTTTAACAGAAAATGCCTGGTGATGTAAAAAATACACGGTCTTTTTAATACCGCTCGTGTTTCATTTACACCTTTCGTGTGTTTTTTTAAACACCGCCCGTGTTTTGATCAAGCTCAAAATAACGGAATATTTGGACCTTCTCCTCCCTCAGTCAGTCTCTTGTTGGATTTCTGCGCGTCGTGTTCTATGTATAAGTCCGACAGAAAATTATAGTTCTAAACAAATTTAAATCAAAACCTTATTAAATATCATCCGTTGTGTGACACTGCTGGAACTTGTTCGGATGTGCTGACTATACCCATTGACTCGAGAATATATTCCTTCTCTCAACGCTATACCTAAAGGTAAGCAATTATTTAGCCCAAAAATTACAAGATTATTCACTATTCTTCGATTTTTACAGGTCAAGTGATTAGCTACTACCAAGTATAACAACTAAATGTCAAAGTTTAATCATTTCAGATATTAATAACTGCCTGTACTATATTTTTATAAATTTGTTTAATAAATTAATCTTTAAAGTGACTTTCTATAATAATCCTACCTCCTACCATACTATTGACTAGCCCAAAAAGCACCTACTACACCATGGTAGGTATACTTCTTTACAAGTTTGTATTAATTTTTGTTGCTGTAAATCAGTCCAGTCAGTAATGGTAATTGAATTCCTTACCTATTTCAGCAAATATATTAGCTATTAGATACTAATGAGTTTTATAATAATAATAATGATGCCTTTATTTAGACACAGAAAGAATTCTGCCAAGTCAGTTGTTTTGCTAAGATTTTTTTGCTGCGGTAAGTAGATATTTTGCTGTCATAGCAACAAACAATAAATACTGTGGCAAGTAAACAGGTTTTGCTAAAACTTCTTTGCTGCCACAGCAATATTTTTACTTGCGGTTATGTGGATGAGTCACTAGAAATTTCTTTTGTTTTGTTTTGTTACAAAATAAACTTTTTGGCAAATGTATTTAAATAGTTGAAAATCTGAAGCCAGTCCTTTTGTTACCACAGGTGAGTGCAGTCTGCTAAAATGCATTCAGTTAACGGGATCTTGTATTGTAGCACAGATTGTAGTGAAGAATGTAAAATTTAAAATTGATGGATATAATATTATCTACACTATATCTATAAGACAGCTCGTTTTATTTCATTTTGTCGTCTTTGCAATTATTGTATTTTAGTTATCTGGGTTAATATTTTTTTCACAACTTAGAATAGGTTCTAGATTAGATCAGGTTAAGTTCTTAGTTGCTGATAGGAGCAGCCAATGATTGGATACCGCCACCTTTTGTATATGCTTGCTTATAATGTAATTTGAAATTATCCACTAAAAGAATTACTTTGCTCCGGTTAGTAAGAACTCAATTACCGCAGCAAAATATCTGCATTAAATAAGCGCCGAGTGAGTTACTTTGCAGCCGCAGCAAAGCACGCTTTACTAAAGACAACTCAATTGCAGTAAATAAGCAGATTGCATCTGCATCTTCCCCGGATTGTATAAAACAGACTATCATATTCCATTTTTCATAACCTTCAAATTTCATTGTAGGTAGGTATGTTTGAAAGTTTATAAATTACACAAAAGTAGAAAAATCTTTACCTACACTGCCTAAACGGCTTATCTGAAACTTTGACAGGTAGCAATAAACATTTTTCCACGGTGGTTTCATTGTCTCACCGTCCAAAAGCTATACTTGTTGAAAGGGCGCGCTTCAAATTTTATACATGAAATCATAAAAGTGATTAGTAATTGATAACTACTTATGTAAACCATGAAGTGTTATATATTTTTGGAATGGTAATTTTTTGATCTATTAAAAAATGCAAAAATATATAGGGTGTTCCATTTAAAAAAATTTTTTTCATCGGTAACTCTTAAACCATTGACTTGAAAAAAAAAATGTAGTAGCAGCATTGGATTCTACGTAAAAAAGTGCTTTAGGAATGTTTTTACAGAAACACAAAATTTTCAACCAGAAAAAAGTTATGGCCACTTTTCGAAAAACGCCCTGTAACTCAAGAACGGTGACCGATATCGATTTGCGGTTTGAGCCTCAGCCTCAGACACCGATACCAGTTTTCGTCTATCTCAGTTAAAAATAGGAGTTTCCCTTTAAAATTATCCAATTTGGCCCACCCTGTATAAGGAATTCCTATTTCACTAGAACACTTCGCCAATTGGTTTGAAGAAGAAGTGGGTTCTATGGCAGCTGTAAGTTACCCTTTGCATCGATCTAAAAATCTTGCTAGGAAATAAACTTTGTTTTCTATGTCTTCAAGTAGGCCATCCCGCGAAGAAATGTTTTAAGAAGGAACCATGTGGAGCAAATGGCTGTAAAGGAAAGCATAATAAACTTCTGCATCTATAAAGAAACGCCGATGTAAAAAATGGAGACGTAGGCTTCTGCGGTGCAAATGTTACCAGAAAATTTGAGACCACACTTTTGAGAGTAGCGCCAGTTATTCTCCAAGGCAAAGGACAAAAGGTAACTACATTTGCACTATTTGATGAAGGTTCTACCTGTCCTATGATAGAAGAGGATCTGGCAGGAAAACTTAACCTATCTGGACATGTGGTTCCACTTTGTTTTCAGTGGACCAATGGTATAACAAAATACGAAGATGATTCCCGCACAATATTGATAGACGTTTCTGCAGATACGAATATACCGAAGTTCTACAGGATGAAAAATGTGAGGACAGTAAGTAACCTTGATTTACCAAGGCAGAAAATTGATGTTCAGTTTCTGACAAAGAGTTATGCTTACGTAGATGCCCGAATGTAGAACCTTATTAACAATTCCAAGCCATAAATATTAATTGGTCAAAGCAATATTGGTTTGATTATTCCAAGAAGAATTATACAACCCAGACTTAATGCTGTTGTAATGTCCCAGTGCAAACTAGATTGATCTGTACACGGACCGGTCCCGGTCCATGGGATTTTTAGGGCAAGCAACTGTAATGGCGACGAACACGTAACTCTTTGCTGCAAACACTCTTTTGATGAGGATGTATATTTATTGGTGAAGAATAGTTTCAAACTTGATAATTATGGTGTTAAAATGGAAGGCAATGTAATTAAGTAAGTATTATGGGGGAAACACTTTGTTATAAACGAGAGAGATACGATATTGTACACTTGTATAAAAACCGAGATAATACATTTCCTGACAGCAAAAATGTGGCAATGAAACGGTTAATGGAAAGAAAAATGAGTAGGGACTAACAATTTGCAAACGAATACTGCAAGAAAATAAATTAGTATGTGGACAAGGGATATGCCAGGAAACTAGAAATGTTTGAGATCACAGAGAATTCAAAACAAACCAGGGAAGATAAGACTTGTGTTTGATTCTGAAGCAAACAATCTTTTGGGAGTAGTCTTAATGACTTTCTCCTCCAAGGCCCCGATTTTGTACCTTCTCTAGTAGCTGTCTTGTGGCGTTTTCGCCAAGGTAGAATAGCGTTTAGTGGAGACATTAGAGAGATTTTCCACCAGATTGTAATTAGGCCAGAAGACAGATGTAGCCAGAGATTTCTAAGGCGTGGAGGAAATGTATCTCAGACACCTCCAGACGTATATGAAATGAATGTAATGATCTTCGGAGCCATTTCATCACCATCTATAGCTTAGTTTGTTAATAATAAAAATGCAGGGAGATTTGAACAAGAATTTCCAGGCATTTTGAGAACAATAACGAAACAACTTTATGTGGATGACTATTTGGATTCATGCAATACGGAGGAAGAAGCTGAGGAAAGAATTATAGAGTAATATACTCGATACCAGAGAAAGTAGATCCACATATTTTTGCCGACACTATTCGTACACATTGCGAAATTGTTACCTATAGCAGCGCAATCTATCAGTATAAATATTTTAGTAGGTTTGAATAACAATAGATTTATTATGGAGGCTGCACAACAAGCAGCAGTTTGGTTTTTCCGTTCGAAGCCGCCGTGTCTTTGTCACATTTGACCTAGGTAGAGCGATCGTCAAAGTCAAACAACGCCGCGCGTAGTCGGTTCATGGACGGGTGATCCCTTATTATTATTTTCTTTCCTAATAGAAATGGAAATGGAAATGGAAAAATAAAGTATATTTTCTTGAAATAGGTTTCCCAAAATCGTCATTAAAAGCTCAGAAATCGGCACTGAGGTAACCCATTATTTTACGATTTTTTCAATAAGTAGGCCTTGGCGAGATGTAAACATCAAACGTCAGACGCGGAGCCATCGCCCATCAAAAGTGTTGCACGCTTACGTCAATGAGTTACGTCTACGTAATAAATACGTATTGGGCTTCTCTTTAACTGTCTAATACGCTTTGTTACATGTCTGGTCACGGCTTTTACATGTCTGTACACGGCTTAAAAGACATTACAATTTATCTGTTTTAAAAAAATTAAACTATGACAGTTGGTGTGCCAGGATAAAACAATGCTTCTGAAGTGTTTTTGAATGGATGTTCTCTAACTATTACCTAGTTTCCATCAACAGCAATTCACATTCTTTGTTTTGCATCGCTACGATTTGTCTAGTCCCCAGGTATGTACGTTTCTACTGGCATGAGCAAAATGTTCTTTCCGTGGTTGGAAACAATGGTTAATTCTCCAGTGCTTTTTGTTATTCGAAAAACAAATATTATTCCGGTAACAAGTTAATTGGCTCCCCTTTAATTAGCCCATATTAGTTGGGTACTCCAAATGAAAAGAAAGAAGGGCCCCTCGAGTTGCATTTATAATTGAATAATGGTGGCCAGCAGCCCCAACCCGCCAGTGGCGTACTTAATTTTCCTTAGTTTAGTGATATACCTTATAAACAGGTTTTCTTTGCAAGTCCCGGCTATAATATTACTAATAAGTAGGGAGAAAGCAGGGGAAGAGGGACTAGGAGGGCAGGCTTTCCTCTAACCAATACGACATAGGGAGTCAGCGCACGGCACGACCAGTAGATGATCTCGCTCACTGCTCACGCCGCGTCACTCCCACCGTCTGTCTCCCTACTTCTACTTATTAGAACTAATACTAGAGTAGTACATTGAATCTGGGACTTGCAAAGCAAACCTAGCAATACGGTATAATACAGTATAGCTATCGCCATAAAAAAACTTGATCATTAGATCTTCTCCAATTACATACCTACCTAAATGAACTATAATTTTCCTTGCACCTACTCCTATCAAATATAAAAATGCTCTCCAAGAAATGATTTTTGGTTGCTACGGTTGGGTTATCTATTAGTCGTTCACTGATTTTTTTTTGTTACATTACATTGAGGTTAGTGGAGTTAGTTAAGATTTTTTTCCATTTGATTGTCTAAGCTACCGTAGCGTGTGATTTCCATCGGAAAGTGTAATTTGTTTCGACGGAGTATTAGTGATTAGCGGTGAGATGTAAGAGTAGGCGTTTCCCACAAATACTATAGAGACAGGGTTTATAATTACAGGTACTGAAATTCATGCATGGTTTAGTCGATAGATGGACAAAATATACAGGGTGTATCGGTCATCAGTACATTAATTTTAAGGGCAGGTAAGAAAAAATGCTCTTGTTACGAAACTGCAATTAATTTTTTTCTAAAGTGCATATTAATGTCAGAAATATGTTTTTAGAAAAACGTTTCAAAAACCCCTTATCCCGACGCCGCAGCCACGCGTCCATGACCTTGCCGGGTATTAACACGGACCTTTACCGCTACTTCCTCTTCATTCCCCTGTAAAGCGTTGCCAGACGTATCGCTTTTTCACGGGATTTGAGGGATCATCTTTCAACTAATTTTTGGACAACTCCTTTGTGGTTCTTTTAGCAAATAGCATAGAAAAATACCTTTGCAGATGTCGTACTCCTTTCTTTTGTTTATTACACGATGACCGCGAACGTGTTAAACTGCGTTGCCTTTTTTTACGGAAATACGTTATTTCACCGCACACCATGTAGAATTTAAAACTAAACATGAGTTTTGAGAGAGTTTTTTAAAATACTTAAATAATACTATATTTAAGTAAACGGCAATTGTAATTTGTGACATTCCAAAATAACCTAATGTTAGGTACTGTAGATAATTAATTTTTCCTCTCGTTTTTCCCTTACTGTGATAATAATTAGGTAACATTAACTAATGTCACTTGCAAAGAAAATAAAAGTTGTTCTTAACTTGTCAAATATCAAACGAAAGCTTATTATCTATGCAAATTAAACTAAAATGATTGAAAAAATGTTTTAAAGAACCAGGTAAAATAAGCCACAAATTATGAAACATAGATATTTAAACAATTAAATCTACATGCTAAAATACCGCAACGTGTGAAACATCACTCGTCGCTCCACAGAATTTGTCGATCAGGAACATCGCCTGGTTCCAATGCGTAGGCTTTTGGAATGTGGTAAGTGTTTGGAATGTGGTAAGTGTTTTCCAAGCCCTTGTGTGGGTGGGTAACTGGCAGTACTCTCCTCAAAATTGTCTGCGTGCTAATTTCGGGCTCGTTTACCCCCGAGTACCAGCTTTGACCTGTATTAAATCGTCGTCGGCACGATGTATCATTGCATCTCGACGAGCTTCTACAGACCCAGTGTCTCGAAGCCTTTGGACTACGCCGACGAATCGATGACTACGTCATCCCGATCTCCCTGGGATGACGTAGTGACGTTTCGCCTCGCCAGATGGCAGGCCTTTATCACTGCGACGGTGCCGGTTGAATCCCGTGGGGCCGCACAATGTTGCCAGGTCTGTTGAAAATACACTAGATTTGGTGATTTTTGGGCCCACCTGGTGATTTGGTGAAAACTTCTTTAAATATCCTTATTTATGGTGTAAATAAAAATTGTGACAAAAAAAGAAATTAGGCCCTGACACCCCAGACCTCTTGGTTCGTATGAACTACTTAAATTACCAATGTGTCAATAATAATTTTGGTGTCCCATTATTCGACAATACCTACCTACTTACAGCTGCACTCCACGTTGTCAAAATCCGTTTTTTTTCGAATATTTCGTTGAATTCGAAACAGTGGCGGCTCGTGAGTATTTAAACGGGTGGGGCCAAATATCGGAAGACATTTTAAAAATCAATGTGTCGATTTTCTGGCAGCAAAAAATTTTTCTCGCCCTTCCTTATCTATCTATAAATTTATTTTGATAAAACCTTCTAAGCAGATTAAACTGGAAAGTGAATAAATATTAACCAAAAAATAAACATTGACATTTTTGGCTGCCAGAAAATTGGCTGCTAAGTTCACACCGCCCCTAACTAATACAGGAAAAAACTTACCAAAGTTTTCCAGTGGCATTTATTTCCATGGGCATCTGGCGTCTCGGAAAAATGAACATCAGACACCATCACAAAATGTAGACTATTAAAGTTAAATTTAAACGAGTTTTTGAATTGAACCACTTTGTTTTTGAATAAATAACTCGAGATACCTACTCGTAGAACACAAACTGAGACACAATTTTAAAAGTTCACCTCGGTTGTCATAAATGTTAGTGAGTAAATGTTATTAAAAAAGTATACATATTCGCATTTCACACGTCTAATTTTACATTTTTTTTATAAACAAAATCCATTTTCCTCTGTTTTTTATTAGTAAATTTTTCAATAACTTTATTATTAAAATTGTCTACGTTGTTTACAAAATCTTTTTCAGTGGATAACATTCTGTACCTACGATTTTTCGTGTCTTCATTTTATCCCAAATGTGCACAAAATCGTTTGTTCCCTTTCTTGACCAAGTTTCTTCACCGCCGAACAAAACACATACAAAACAAAACAAGTTGTTTGTTTGTTCACATCCGCACAACCAATTATTTTTTAAGTAGACACACTTTTGTTGAATTTACGTGATCGTCTTTTTTGTCCTGCCTTTTGATTTTTCTCTATAGTTAAATCGGGTAACGGCCTGCCCAACTCTTTAATTTGCAGTTTTTGCTCAAATTCCATTGACGAAAATGAATTTCTTAATAAAAAACTTACACTGTTCATTTTGAAAACGTTACAAACACACTACACTACACTAAGCAGGACGGTCTATCGGCTCGCGAAAACAACAAAACATACGACCTGTGCGTGGCCTGCCTGGCGCCGGAGAATTGCTGTTTTTGGGCATATAATATAACTCAATGTACATTCCCAATTATTGTCGGACTCACTTCCACATTCGCCAGACCGCTTTCGCGCTCTCTCTAAGGAATTCAGAATGCTCTCAAATTTTGAGTCAAAATGGAAGTGGCACAAAACTTTTGACAACTGCCGATCTGCCAGCGCGGCGCGCGCCGCCGCGCGGGGACCTTCTAGACTATGTCTCTGGCTGGAGGTTGGCGCTCTGCGTTGCCGCTTCCTCGCCGTTGCCAGTTCGCACGGTAAGTAAATATCAGGAAGTTTAAAAATTCTTAAAATGAATTTGTGTGAACTAGGGTCGATGACGGGGCATGGTCGGTGGTAGGGCCATGGCACCGTGGCTCCACCGCACGAGCCGCCCCTGATTCGAAATGTAATTGAAAGTTACGTATACCAAATTCTGGCTATCTTCTTTATTTTCACATAAATGTTGCTAAAAAATACTTGCCAATTTTGAATAAAATTAAAACTCGCTTTTTGACAGAAGAAAATGGGAGTTTTCATTTTATTCAAAACTGGTTCGTATCAAATCAAATCAAATCAAAAATCTTTTATTTCCGTTGACATGACAGGTACATGTGTGGAATACGTCA
Source organism: Pseudeuparius sepicola (assembly GCA_963920635.1). Taxonomy (NCBI): domain Eukaryota; kingdom Metazoa; phylum Arthropoda; class Insecta; order Coleoptera; family Anthribidae; genus Pseudeuparius; species Pseudeuparius sepicola. The sequence goes on from OY987299.1 coordinate 92,315,188, forward strand.
GTTATATAAACACATAGATCATAAATATATATAAATACAATTATATAGGGACAATAACGAGCAAGCTACATAGGTACTAAAATGTCAAACAAAAATAACGACATACATTAATTATTATTTACGAACGCATGTTGTGTAGGTAACACAGTAAAATATTCATCCAACGAGTAGAATGAGTGTTCCAACAATATCTGCCTTGCCTTGCTTTTGAAGACTGGAATGCTACTTATGTTTCTCACGTCACCGGGAAAGTGATTATAAACTTTTATTGCCACTATGAATGGGCTATTGGCTGTTTTAGACATGTGGTGTTTAGGTAGTAGTAGGTCATTTTTGTTACGGATGTTATAGTCAATACATGTCTCTGAGAAGTTACACGTATTTTGCTAGCAACATATAGGTGTGCAAAAAGAAAGCGGTGAATTTGGGATGATACGCCAATTCGTGCAAAATTATGAAAAGCCTGTTTTGACAACAACTGATAGGGGGTGGAGGGCTATAGCCCCCAGAAATAATATCTCAAGAGAACTTTTGTGCTACAAAATTTAAACTATTTGTTTGTATTTGTTTCAATAGTAAGTGGTTTAACATTTAGTTTAGTTCAGCTATGAGTTAAACAAAAGTTTGTGAAAACAAATTAGACTAAAGCATTTATGTATATTTTTACATTCTAATATTTTAGTTTGCATAAGGATGTAATAAGATTAGCGAGTGCGAAAGTATTTATATACTAAAAAAGTGATAATCGGCAGGCACTCAAAATCAACAAAAAAGTAATAACCGTATACCTACACGTGTTTCATGCTCTTTAGCAATCCTCGGTGTAACATCAACCAAATCAAAAAGATAGACATGATTAGGGAAACAACAAATGGAAGTTCACTGCTTGCCCATTTCACTTTTTCTTGTACAGTTCGTTCCGCGAATGTTCGGCCCTACGTCACAACTCCCGTCCTTGTCTGGCTCGTGAATATATACGACCGATATCCGTCGTATAGTTATGAACAACTGTATGTAAATACAGAATATTTAAGTATAATGGGTTGCTTATACTATAATTACAACGGCCATGTAATGTGACGACCTTTCACACCATCAGTATGTGGAGGCTTTACGTTTTGTCAGTCTGGTACTGGCAACGTTGCCGCTAAAATAGAGTGGAATAGAGTGGCAACACTGCTCGCTGGCCGACGCAGTCGTCGTCCGGTCAGCGCCTCAGCGGGCCAGCGTGCTCCCAGGTCCCTTCAAAGTAATTTGCATTTTTTAATATTCCCAGAAATGCCACAAATCACTAAAAGTGCTGTTTCTAATAGAGGAAAAAATGCATTATTGTAAAGTCAGCGGCCGTTTTCACTGGTGCTATTACTAATAGGCGTCCTGTTTCGGCCTTTAAACGAATCGCACGATTGTAACAATATTTTTTTTCTAATAATTATTATTGAAGCCTAACTACACAAATAAAAAAATACTCGGATACGAATGTATGGTTGATACGAAGTTGTTGCACATTGTAATTTAGTGACTGCTTGTTTTAAATTCAATCATGACCTACACGACGGGTACTTTATGTGTGTCTTTCTGTCAGCCTATGAACAAAGCCCGCGATTGCCGATTATTATCTACTAATAAAATCTATCGGGCATAGCTGCCAGACAATTACGGGGTTTTCCTTGTTTTGTTGAAGTTCTTTTTACTAGCATTAATTAAATTTCCGCTGCCAAGATACTTATAATGTAGTCAAAGTGATAAAAAGCGACGTTTTGGTTAAATTATTTGTGTGCGTGCATGGAGAAAGCAATAACCAGTTCGTGGATAGCAAAGCTACCAACTAAGAATAATTTTCAAAGGTACCTACCTAATTCTTAAAGCATTTTTATTTCCCTCTAAAAAGAGACAACATCGCGGAATTCCCTCTCTCAATCTAAGGTTGTTCTCCTATATCTCCTAGGGAGAGGAGACACCCCCTAGCCATTTGATTTGGCTCATTTTCTTAACATCTAGTAAAAGAAGATTACGTAGTTAAAATTAATGTACTTACTGATGACCGATACACCCTGTACATCTACTTAAAATTGTAGCTGAATTGATTTTCCAAAAATATCTTTTTATAGTATTATTTTTAATTGGGGTTTCTTGGGTTAAAATACGAATCAAATTAATTTATTAAATTGTACGTTAACTTGCAATAATATACAACAGTGGTGGGGACACCACTGATCCTCCTGAAGTTTATTACATTTGTTCAAATGGATTTTCCTTACCTCTTTTGTTGCGCTCTAATTAGACCTCCGCGGCGGGCGGACAAAAAATAATGTTTTCACCTTTGTTTCGGCGCTTGTTTGATGTTTTTTCAAAGAGTTAACGTGAGAGGGGAGCATAATGTTTCTTTATGTGCTCGCTCTGGTGTCTTTGTGCCGGACTGGGTCGTGCCTAGGTAGGCTGTAGTTGCGGTCGTGACTGAAAAAAATGCAAAAAAGTTTGCATTTCAAACAGTAACAAGGGTAATTAATCTTATTTCCTTGAATGTAATTTCGTTCCCATTCAGTATCACTTTCCACATTTCCGACAACTTTGATTGTGGTGATAAGTTGACAACTTATAACTTAATTGCAAGCAACAATTTTGTCAATCGTTTAAAATATTTTCTAAATTCAAACAAGTTAATTTTAGCCTATTTAAATACGAATATTTTTCACAAGTTTTTATACATATAATAGGTTTAAGCTTCACACTTGATAAACTTTTCAGGTATATTTCGCCGGCTCCAACACAGACTGCTTTCCTGATCGAAGTTTTTCTACACTTTTTATTTTGACGCGTGTCTAGGGTCTCGTTTGTTTTTATTTCTCACAGTTGGTATATCTCTGACGTTCGAATAATCGTTGATAACAAATTATCAATAGCTGCGTTCAAATACTGTTCGGAACTGATCCAGTTTATCCTATACCCTTGTTTATGGAGGTTCTAGTTAGCTTTTGCTTATGGCGGAATTTCTATAACCTTCAAATATGTCCTTATGGTCTGTCTGTTACATTCCCACTTGTTACTAAATATTTCTGTCTCGTTCCCTTACATTTCACCGAGACGCGTCCGTACGGTGGCGCCAAATTCCGAACCACGGTCCGAGCCGTCGATGAAGGAAGGAATCCGCAATCGACGTTTGGAGAAAAAGCGTCGATGGAAGAAGGTTAAATTTTACAGGGCAGGAAACTGTAATTATGTACATACGTACGCGGGCCGGGTATCGATCGACCAAGCGCATCGTCACGTCCAAGGTCCAGCCAGCTGTTTTTGCTTTTTGCTGCCGGTTATTAATTTGCTGTGATTTTCGTTTTCTTATTTCCACTTATATTATTGTTACCTGTATTTGGTGGATAGTGTGCGGTGGTTTTCTAGTCCGATAATTAGTGTGTGCATATAAAAAACATTTCGTGTTTTGAGCCATCAGATAAACGATAAATAGGTACAGAGGTTTGGAAGTGAAAAAGTGTTTTGTTGTATCATAGAAGAATCTAGTCGTAGTAGATTCTTCTATGGTTGTATCAAAATGAGTGTTTTCTTGTGGTTTTAGAATCAATGCTAATTAACGGTTCTAGCCATGCAAGTGTTGTGTCCAAAATTCGTCGATGGAGGAAGGAATCAATCGACGCCCAAATTGGAAAGGCAATTACCTAACCGGGCCAAAGCCAAAAGTGTCCGTTTTTGCCTTTCCTAAGGATCCAGTTTTGAGGGCAAAATGGGTGCAAGCCTTATTTATACAAACAAGGGTGAAAGCCATAAAAAGTGCTTACTTTGTAGTCAAGAAACATTCAAGGTATGTTATATGTTACATTTTTTATATATTTTTTATAAAGCTTCGGGTTATTGTAGGTCTGTGAACAACACTTTTTAACACAAGACATTGAAAGGGAGACTACGTGTGTTCGTCGATGGTCCTCAATTAACGATGTGTTTAGAATCGACTGGTGAAACTACGTGCACCTTTAAAAATTCCACGTTTAGCTAAAGGTTTTAAATTTTCATGGCAAGTTATTTTTATTATATTTTTACAAAATATACTTACTTTTTTAGGTGCAATACCTTGTAAGTTAGCAGGTTGCCTAAGTTATTTCTCCAAATCGAGCACGAGTCGTAGGGAAGATCCCAAATAAAAAAAAACAAAAAATTGAACATGGACAGGTTGAAAAAGGCATGGCCGAAAGCGTTGAGAGTTGTGAAGCTTAAAAGTCTGCAAAATCGTATTCAAACATTGAGGAAGCGTATTCAAAAATTTTTGATATTGCCGAGTGGGGTAGGCGTTGTTTGAAGGCGAAAGGAAGCGAAGGAAGGGGCACACGTAGTCACTGAAATTTTTATTATCATAATATTTTTTTTTGTTGTGATATTTTTATTGTTGAATTATCATTTATTAAATAACTCTTAAATTGTTGCTGTATTAAAATATTTTTGTGTTCCACATATTAGTTACTATGTTATGTTTGAAACTGTACCTAGTAGTATTTTACCTGCACACAAAAAAACCACAAACTTTGCAGAAGTTTCAGTTAAGTGTTTTTAAGATGCTAGAGTTGAACGTAAATAAAAATCGTTGGTATCGTACTGTCATCCTGGAAGATGTGCCTCAAAATAGGTACATAGCTAAAATTAATATTATCTATTATACAGCGTGGTGAATAAAAAATGGGAAAGTGTGATTTTTCTTTCTTTTGAGTAGGTGCCTGTGAATTCATATTTGACATTGTCTTGGGATTCCAAACAACTCTTCTTAGTGCCATAGTGCTGTAGTTCTAAAAATAAGGTTACTTTACTCTTGAGGAATTTTCATAAGTATTTTTCAACCTTCCCTGTATACGAATAGAAATTTTAATATTTTTTCGAGTATATTTTTAGTTTAAGCACAAGTACCAACTTTTATCAAGAATACTTTTTTTCTGAGAAACTTCAAATATAGAAAATTCCCATTTGTGTCCAACTTTCTGGCAGACGCTATATATACAGGGTGAGTTTTTTCGATGCCCACTATAGGGATCTTGGAAACTAGCAGAACTACAACAAATAATTGCGGGGAAGAATTGCAGTTTTGAATGCTCAATCTAATGCCCCTTTTGGATTTTTAAAAAAGTTCATGGCTCACTAGATATTTTGAAAATAGTGATTTTTTGCTATCAGATCTCTGTAGCTCCTTTATTTCTGATTATACAGAAAAACTGTAGAGACAAAAATTGTAGATATGTAATCCAATTTTTTATGTTGTTTGTGATTTTTGAGATATGACATAGACTTGTGTTTTTTTAAATGTAAATCGTAGTTGGCTGTGGCCTTATCAAATCGGCCATTTTTTGAGCTTTTCAAAAATATAATACTCTGCATAGTTAACAAATAAAATAGCTATGGCTAATTTTCTGATTTTTTTCTTAATTTTCACATAGTCAGCTATGGAATATTTTCATAATTACGTTCTATTTTATAATAAGACATACTTCAAACTTTCAAATATTTTATTTTTAGCTGGTAACAAAATGTAACAAAATAAAACAAAAATTATCATGATGGAGCTCCATCACATAATTATCTGCCCGTAAAAAATTACCTAGATCAGCTATATCCAAATAGTTTGATAGGGAGAAATATACCTATTTCCTGGCAGCCCAGATCCCCCAATTTGTCTGTTTTGGATAGTACAAAATAAAGTACGAGACAATTGTTGAATTAAGAGCAGCTGTTTTAGAAGCAATTGCCAGTATTGACAGGCGCTCTCTAAGAAAGGCGACAAATTCAGTTTTAAAAAGATGCAATATTTGCGTAAATAATAATGATAGATTGTTTGAACACCTTTTTTATTTTAAAAGGTGACCTTTTAAAAAAATAATAATTTGAATTTGAGTTTTTTAATTTTTGTTTTATTTTGTTACATTTTGATATCAGCTAAAAACAAAATATTAGGAAGTTTGAAGAATGTGTAATTATAAAATAGAATGTAATTATGAAAATATTCCATGGCTGACTATGTGAAATTTTTGAAAAAAATCAGATAATTAGCCATAGCTCTTTCATTTTTTATAATAACTATGTCGAGTATTATATCTTTGGAAAGCTCAAAAAATGGCCGATTTTATAAGGCCTTAGCCAACTATGATTTACATTTAAAAAAAACACACAAGTTTATGTCATATCTCAAAAATCAGAAACAACATAAAAAAGTGGATAAGATTATCTTATTAAGCCCAAAATGATCTACAATTTTTGTCTCTAGAGTTTTTCTGTATAATCAGAAATAACGGAGCTACAGAGATCTTATGAAAAATAGCAAAAAAACACTCTTTTCAAAATATCTAGTGAGCAATGAACTTTTTTAAAATTTCAAAAGAGGCATTAGATTGAGCATTCAAAACCGCAATTCTTTTCCCATTTAACCTTTGTTCTAGCTCTGCTAGTTTCCGAGATCGCCATAGTGGGCATCGAAAAAAAAACTCACCCTTTATACCTACATTCGTCGATGAAAATCAACGCTATATTTCACAACATAACGACTATTTTGCAAATCTTGGAAATTTTCCAGGAGGTATTGGTAAAGGTATTGTTTATCCTGTGGTAAAGGTAAAACTATCTCGGACAGTTTTAAAATTTTCTAGCATGCCAGTTGAGTTTTTTTTAGTGGCCTTTTTCCAAATTCTAATAAAGTAAACTGAAAGCAGTCAGTTTTGCCCACAAACGTCATTAAGAATTTTTTCGGTAACTCTTAAAACAAGGCGGTTTTTACAAAGGTTTTTCAAAATTATCTCGGAAAGTATAGGCCGTAATTCTCGAATATGCTTTATTTGCATAAAGTTAGACCATCAAAAAAGCAATCTTTTTTCTTTCAACGAAAGTTGTCCGAAACCGAAAAATGCATATTTATCAAGCTATTCACTGGCTCCCCTTTAATATAGACATCCTGTATAGGTATGTGATCTTATCCTCGTTAAAAGCCTCGTCGATGGAGGAAGGAATCCTCAATCAACGAAAGCATGCACAAGCAAATTTTTCTTGAGGATTATTTCAGTTTATTATTTAAAATGTTTTCAATACCAAGGTATAGCTAGGTATATAATTGTAAATATCTGAATAAACTTTATTATAATTATTGTTTCCGTAATTATTTTCAACACCTAAAATTCATTTGTAATATAATGCATCGACCTAGGTAGGGAAGAATATAATGACCTTGGGAGGCATGGTTGTTCGCGGGTCGGTTGACCGGTGATGACTCAGCGATCGATACAAAAACTATAGAAAAAATCGCTTTCAACCGTGATAAGTCTGCGAATATACACCGTATGGGATCTGCGTAGCGTGACAGGTTTCTAAACGAGATCAAGTAAGAAGCGCTAAGGTTTTTGATTTTGATAATAGGTGGCGTCCTTGTGAATCCGATCATAGATCTCCGTTAGTTTTAGATTTTGATAATAGGTGGCGCCTTGCGAATCCGATCATAGATCTCCGTTAGTTTTAGATTTTGATAATAGGTGGCGCCTTGTGAATCAGATCTCCGTTAGTTTTAGATTTGGTCCTTAGAGGCCGACACAAGCAACTAAATCTATTAATATATAGAAATTCCGCCATAAGCAAAAGCTAACTAGTCTCATAAACAAGGCCTATACCTATTATTTTCTTAAATTTCCCACTAAATCTGTTAATCAAGCTTCACTTTTGTCTCAAGAACTCATTTATCACTTTTCTATCTAGTTTACGCTTGACTTTAATATTTTTATATCACTTGGCGCCACACTGGCAGTGCAGAACCAAAAATCAGTTTTTTGTTTGCTTTCCTTTTTGTTAGTCTGTTTTCTGAGATTTTGTAAACCTAAAGACAATACTTAAAGTATTTTACGAATTTTTGTTGATTCTGATCCAGCCAAACTAAAAGGCCACATAACAACTACAGGTGATATACGTTTATTATTATTTTTACATATTTTTCTTATTTGAATTATAGTATTTTGTGAAAGATATTTATGCAGATTTTTTCTATTGTCGTAGGCCTCAATCAAAACCTCAGTTAACATTTCAATTCTCAATTGCCAGACCTTGTCGTTTATACATAAATATATTGTTGCTGCGATTTTGGACGATCCCAAAGTTGATCAAGTCTATGGGTTTCGCAAGGTGTTTTTTTATGATTAGTGTTTCACAAGACTCTTGCAAATTTCTTGTTCTTGTCTTGTTCTTGCTGCAAGAACAAGACAAGACTCTTTTAAATTTCTTGTCTTGCTTTGCAATCTCCAAATTACTAATTAGTTAACCTAAAAGTTAAAGACATCAAAATGAAAACTACACTTAAGATAATAAACTACAAAGAAAACATTATGACACGACATATTATCTAATCGGCAAAATTGTTTAGTTCACTTGCGCTTATGTGAATTTAATCGTGTAGCTCGGGACGCATTATGAAGACCAGGTTTAGGCTGGGTATTAACCAACTTGTCCGCTTTCTTTAATTTTTGAAGCTGTTGTGACTGCGTGAACTGTTCATCTTCGTTATCACTATTAGATGCTCGCGGATCCTCTTCTAGTGATTTAAGTTGGGCGGCAGAAAACATTTCATCGTTGATTTGTAATTTATAACCTACGATTTTGGCGCTATGTTTCTGCTCCTTGGCGATCTTCAGATGCTTCCTCAAGATCTTGTGGTCAGCTTGATCTTCTTGGCATAGGTCATGAGCAATATAAATTCCAGTTCCTTTAAGTTTGTGTCCTTTTTTTAGTATCTTTATCTTATCTGAGTAGCGGAGGAATTCCACCTTAATTGGCGAATTGCTCTCCTTATTGAGGCGATATACATTATTCAAGTCTGCTTCTGTTATGGATAGTTGTAGAAGATCATTCAGTCGTTCCACTACAAAATCTGTTATATCTTCTTTTTTGCTATCCCACTTCAAGCCGAAAATTAGTACATTATTTTTTTTAGTGGTTCTTTCAAGGGACAAATATTTTTCCTGCAACACCTCGTATTTTACACTTAGTTCCTCGTATCTTCTGTTTTGTGAAACTATAAAATCTTCTATTTTCTTCTTCACTTCCTGTAGATCGTTTTTTATTTCCTGCTTACTTAATGCTATGGCCTGAAGTAACTCATTCTTAAAAGTTACTAACGATGGTTCAACTTCTGGCATAATATACGAATAAATTTACGGTAGTACCGGCCTGACGATTTTGTAGGTGGTCTTCAATAAACCAAAAAAACTGCGATCTCTGTCCACGTGTTCGTACTTTCGTATGTTGATTTAACGTTTTAGTGGTAAATTGTGACACCTACCGTGCTTGTTTTCGTTACAGGTACTTGTCAGCTGTATCAGATTATACTGGCACCACGATCTCTAATTATTTCCATTTACTGCCACTGTTTACAATGATTCTTTTATGAAGCACTTTTAATGGGTCTACATCAATACCATCGAGAAATATTTTTGCCTGCATTTATTTTGTTGCTTTTGAAACTTATCCCCACCTGTAAATTTTGCCTTTATCTTACCTTATTACCTTATCGTCATTAGCGATATTTTTGTTATTTTTGTACATATTTTGGTTATTTTGTAAATATTTAGATTTCGAAACAAATTCAGTATTTGTTGACATTGAAAGGTTATGTTATTTATTGAGTTGAAATAGACTTAAACAATACTTATTGTTTTCTTTATAAATTAAAAGTAGATATGTAAATATCTAGTTGGATTAAAGAAAATCTATCTTTTATTTTGGTTGGAATCTCAGTTCTGAAAATAACTTTGATTTTCTTTTTTTGTATATTTTTTCAATTTTTATCTCATTAAAAATTAGCACATAAAATAGTGCGAAGTCAAGTGTGATGCAATTTAAAATTTATTTTCTTTTTCTTTTGTGTCTATTCAGATGGCGGCCACAGCCTTTTGAGTCAAAAATACCCTTCAATTACCTGTACTTCCCCTTTTATGCTACTCCAACAAACCCCGAGCAGTCCGTCTATAATATAACCTCACAAATAAAGGCTTGTATATACATAAAAAATTTTAAATTAAAAACTACGTTATATATTCCCTTAGGTAATTTATAAAAAAAAGAAAAATTAAGATCCTCACAAACGTCTGAATTTTTAAAGGTAAATTAATTAACAACAAACCCTTTTTATTATTATTAAGAAATCACAATGAACAAATTAAAGTATGAAGAAATTAGGAGAGATATTAATAGTATGAGAGCCGGCCACATAGTTTCAACTCTCATAAGATCATAGAATAAGATGTTATATAAAAAGTAGACCGTATATTTCTTTACTTGAAGCGAGTAGGTTGCCTTAATTAATATATAATAATAATAATAATAATAAACAAATTTATTTACAGAAAAAAGAATACAAAGCAAATACAATTTTATATACGTAGATATACAACTAATGTTATTTTCTGCAAAAAGGACTAAAAACAGTAACAACTGATCAAAGTTTAGCCCTAATAATATAATATAAATTAGTGAAAACAAATCGAAGAGGTAATTGTGTGTGCTTAAAACTATCTGATCACAGAGACATTAAAATAAGGTCATATTATTTAGAAAAGCAGCTTTAATCAAATATTAAATAAGAAACTCTTATAGGCGCGTCTAAATCGAGAAAGGGTAAAATGTTTAAGATCCGATGGAATTTTGTTATAGATTGCATAGACGTTATAAGAAAAAGATCTCAAGAACATGGAGGTACGATGAGGCGGCTGAGATATAAGACCCCTAAAGCGAAGGCTCAGATTATGGATATCTGTACGGAACCTAATTTTATTGTATAGATAGGGAGGCGACTTATATATCATAATAGAGTGAAACAGACAACCAGTATGTAGTGTTCGACGCTGCTCCATACTTAGCCATCGCGCATCATCCAGCTTATGGGAAATAGATTGATATTTTTTAATTCCATATATGAATCTGAGACATGATTTTTGAACTCTCTGAATTCTATCTCTATCAAACTTCGTGAGACAACCACCGTACACCACATCACAAAAATTAAAATTAGACAGAACCAAGCTGTCGGTTAATATTTTTAATTTAATGGAAAGAATATGTCTGTAGGGATAGAGCATTTTAAGTCTACAGTATGCCTTTCTTAAAATCTTTGTTACCCTAAACTTTGCTGGACTAATCGAAAGCTGATGAATTTTTGAGTTTTTAGATAATTTCTCCAAATCTGAATTGATCAAATCAGCAGCAATCAGAACATTTTCAGGCCTAAAAGAAAATCGTAACTGTGTATCATCTACATAAAAATATGACTCACAATGATTTAAACAATTAGCAATACTGCTGGTATAGATACAGAACAATATGGGCCCTAGAACAGAGCCCTGAGGCACTCCCGAAAGAACAGGACTCACATTTGAATCGCCCAAATCCGTGTGTACATATTGATATCTATTGGTTAGAAAATCCTTGAGTAGATCAATTGCAGATACAGAAAATCCAATATATTTAAAAATAGAGAACATAATTTCATGATTAATCTTATCGAAGGCTTTCGAGTAATCAAGCAAAAACAACACAGAGGTCTTTCCCGAGTCAATATCTCTTAAAATATCATCGACAAGATCAAGCATTGCTGTTGCACAGCTATATCCCGACCTGAAGCCCGATTGCCTACCAGGCAGTATTTGATTTTTTTCTAGATAATCTTTAATTTGTTGTGCCATAATTTTTTCCAAAATTTTAGAAAGTGGAGATAATATTGAAATTGGTCTCAAGTCGGTGAAGCCTGAGATTTGGGATTTTTTAGGAATAGGTATAACTTTCGAAAGTTTCCACAGAGTGGGAAATTTGGACTCTAAAAGACATGAATTCACGACATTTAGCAAAAAGGGCAGAATGTAAGGACAACACAACACAATCATTGAGATATTTATATTATCGGGACTTATTGCATTAGATTTAATTTCACAAATATATTTAAGCACAGTACTTACATCCACTAATGTAAATTGAAACCTTTCTTTAAAATCGGTAAAACAATTTGTTTTATAATATCCCAGAATAGCGGATTCGCTTGTTGTGCGTTCGACCCTTGTAAAAAATAGTCATTAAGTTTTTGTGGGTCACAATATTCGGGCGGTATAGTTGCGTTACCTTTTTTGTTGCCGTTATTTATACCGAGTACCTTTAGGCGTTGCCAAAGAATTTTAGAATTGTTTTTATTGTTAAGAATGCAGAAATTAATATATGCCGATTTTTCCCTTTCAATAGCGTAATTTACTTCGTTCCTAATTTGTTTATAATAGTTCCAGTTAGATCTTGTCTTCCGTCGCTTATATCGCTACCATGCCTTATCTTTTAAATCAATCATGTTTTTGATGTTTTCGGTAAACCAGGGCGGATTGACTTTTTTAACACTAAAAGATTTGAGGGGGGCAATAGTATCAAATAAACCATTAATTAGTGCATTTAATGTAGAAGCTTTTAAATTAATCAATAAAAAATACATTTTCAAAAGGAGTAAGCTTTAACAGATCGCTTAATAATCCTTGGTCTATATTTTTTAAATTGCGGCAAGTTATCATTTGCCTTTTTCTAGATACTTGTTTAAATTCACGCTCACAAAAGACAGACAAGTGATCAGTCGAATCAATGGCATCTCTTACCCCACAGACACAAGAGTTATTGTCACCAGAAATAATTATTAGGTCTAGAAGGGTCATAGTGTTCTTTGTTATACGGGTTGGCTCATCAATTATTTGTTTCAGTCCCAGACCATCTAGTGCATGAAGGAAATTATGCGTTTTATTGTCACGCACCAATAGATTTATGTTTAAGTCACCTCCACAGACAATTTCGCTACAGGAGGGTAAATAGTCTGCAATACTATCTTCAAAAGAGTTCAAAAATTGGATATAATCAGAATTTGGTGGCCTATAAAGATTGCCAAATACCAAAACTCCTTTAGAAACAAAAATCTTAAGCCAAATTTGTTCCAAATATTCTTCACATTTTATATTCAATGGTTCAAAGGTAATATTATTTTTTAAAAATACACCTACTCCACCACCTCTCGAACCTCTGTCTTGTCTAACAAAAACATATCCATTAATTTCAATATCTTGATATCTAATTGAATCAGTTAACCAAGTTTCAGAGACGCCTACAATATCAAACCCGTGTTGAAAAACAAAAGCCTTAAAGTCATGAATAGAATTTAAAAGTGACCTTACATTGAGAAAGCATATAGAAAATTTAGTCATTTTACACAACTGAATGTTAACAAATTTGAAACAAAACAAAACAAGGTGCCAAGAAAATACCTTCGCAACCGTAGCTCCTACTTATACATCCAGCAATCTTATTAAATCATCATTGTCCAAAATACGTTGTTTTTTATCTTCATTTCTTGTCCACACTTTACCATTGCCCAACTTCTCTTTCGTCCTTTGCAGAAGTTCAAAGTGTTCTTTGGTAAGATCCTCACATATGACGATTTTAGTTCCTTTTAACTTCTTTTTCGCGGAGAAAACTGAATTTTTATGTGACTGACGAGCAAATTTTACCAGGATAGCTCTTGATTTACCTTTTCTATTTTCAGATTTGCGTCCAATACGGCAGCAACTTTCAATGTCACAATTATTTATTTGCAATTCGTTTTGAAGAATATCCACAACCTTGGCCCCGACATCCTCGTTCAAAGATTCACCAACACCATATATTCGAATATTATTATTTTTTAATTGCTGTTCCATATAGTTCACTTTATTCTTCATTTCATCATTCTCATCTTGGATCTCCTTTATTTGTTTTTCTAGCACGTTAACTTTTGTACAAAGTTTTTCGATACGTTGATCAATTTTTTGAGACACTATATCAGCCACCTTGCCCGCAAAGGAAACCATGAAGGTCTCGTCGGCGAAAATATCAGAGATAAGGCTTTTTAATTCGGATTTATTTTGCTTCGTAAAAGGCATTGTTACACACTAATTGTACTTTAGATATGTTGTAAGGCTTTACTAGCAGCACTATGATTAACTGGGTATGGCTTAATTAAAGTTTTAACTTTATAAACACGGAGTAATATCTAAATATTCAGGAGCTACCACACACACGTCTACCTCGTACGACACATCGATGTCTCCTGGTCATGTCAATGGGCCTGATCATTGTTATTTAAAGAAGTGGTAGTTAATTTTTAGGCAAATCTACTCTCATATGATTATAGAACAAAATAGGAAAGAAGGCCCATGGAGCAAGAATAAAAAAGCGTCCCTTGGTGGTTTAGAAATCCGATAGGCGTATATTTTACGGGCCCCGAAAATCCTCCGCAGTTGAATACGCGCGAAAGACTGGGGCAAGTCTGGTCCTCGGAGACGCGAGTTGTGTGCGAAGTCCCGCTATACAGCCAGTTCCATATACCGTTTGATGCCAAGGAAAAATTTTTTTCAATCGCTTTTCGGGAGATCTGACGGTACGGCGAGATGGCCGGAGAACGGGTTAACATATTTAACGAAACTTTTTCAGGTAAATTATTTCCCGTTTTCGAGTTATTAAGGATTTTTGGCGAAAAAAATGACCGACGCAGGTGGGACGCATCTTTTATAAGCTATTGGTCGGCATTTCTAGTCACCTAAAAGCCAAAGTCCGAAAACTGTCAGAAATCGCCCTTTTTCGCCGAGCTACAGCTAAGTTACTTCGGCTCGGGGCTCTGCGCGGTCGGAATTTTTAAAGCTTCCCTCAAGTCTTCAGGTGAGGTGCAGATGCTTCTGGTGCCCGCGAAAAATCAAAAAATTATAAACAACACCCAATTTCTAGGAGCGGTTCTCAGGATTTCCCGTCAATTGCGCTAATTCTACAGCCGCTCCGTTTCTCTTAACTTGAAAGTCGGGAGTCGGAAATTTTAGTTAAATATCGGATTTTCGAGGTTTCTTTCGGTACTGGGGGAAAGTACAATAAAAAATTAAGAAATTTACCACTTCCTTTGATTTTTAGAACGGCACTTTTCGAATTTATCAGAAGACTTGCGAAAAAGTAGTAAATATGTTCGTGGGACTGGGTTGTACCTATCAAAAAATTAAAAATTAACCACAACTTCTTTAAATAACAATGATCGGGCCTATATTATCTGAGGCAACCTACTCGCTTCAAGTAAAGGAATGTACTCTCTACAATACATTTCACATAACATCTTATTCTATATAATCTTATGATAGTTGATATCATGCGGCCGGCCCTTGGACTATAAGTTTTAAGTGATTTTTGCGTATTTGTGGACGTTCCGTGCACGACTACCTAATTTCTGAGGGTCTCGATGACACGAAGTGAATGAATCAGAAGAGTGACATATGGCCAGAAAGAAAGCTGGAATCACATATTATAACAGGTTTGTACAAAAAGCACAGGGCACAGGGCATACTATCCAAGTTTGCATTCCATACAGGGAGTTCTAATTAGGACGGTTTTAATTTTTTGTATTTTCGACTATCCTTATCCATATGAAAGTATAAGTAAAATAACAATTTATTTACGTTCACACAAAGTAATATTTCCGCACTCCTAGGCTGCTTCCTTCGGTGCTAGTTCTGCCCACGGGCGGATCTGGACCCCTCTTACTTTCCTCACCGCAGACGCACTCTTTCGATGCATACTATACTTTTGCACATTTTTGAATTTGCCCGAAAATTACAAATTAATTTTGTTTCATATAATAATTCTGCTCCCCGAATCACTATTTATGAATTATTTAACTGTAAAGGAAAATAAAACCAAACGACGCCCCTCGGAAATCCTTTACCTGTAACACCTATTATATACAGTGTTTTTTAGGTTGTGGCTTGATTTCCAATACAAAGTTTAACCAAAGTCTAGAGTATTCTCTAGACTTTGGTTTAACTTTGGAAAAAAATACTAAAAATATCAATATAATCTACATATTTCACTCATATTACTTACGCACTCATACCTATATATATTTTTTTACTTGTTGACGCGTCTTAGTTTCAGACGAAGGAGGAGCTATTCCCAGGATATCTATTAATCTTCACATAGAAAATTTTTTGATATTGAGGTATAGTATAAATTAAGTTATTTATCGGAACAGCATAAAAACCTTTGAATTTTATACGGGTGATTTCTGCTGATAATTCTGATATTTTTACCAGTAGCAGAGCTTGGTAAATTCTATGAAATATATCGCGCCCCGTATATCACTGTATTCCAAGTGAGTTCATTTATATTTTACCAGGGTAGCTCGAGAATATGCCCCTCGGCAATAATATACCAGACAAAACAATTTCTTAATAATATTAAACCGCACCTGGTATTAGTAGTGAAAAGAGATGAAGAAGACAGAGAAGATATATATTGTAGTAAAAACAAGTGACTGCATGCTCGCCTAATATAATATCACCAATACTTGCATGGGTTACACTGTTCGACGGCTGGCCACTTGTGCAGCGAAATGCGGTGGATAGGCGTGCAATAATTTCACAGATCGTAGGATATACTTGCGTAAATAGTTCAATAATTATAATCGATATGGCTTTTTAGAGACCTTTTGTCAATATTATATAGTGCATTATCCTTTACGTTGTGTTTGACGAAAACCCTTAAAAAAACCTTAAAAATGGGGGCCGCGGTGGCGTCGCTCGTACCGGCGCTGACTTTTTAGACTGCATGTTTTTCTGCCTTCGATCGACCTTGGTTCGAGGCAGGCGCATGTACATGTCTTTAAATAAAAACACCGCTATGGCCAAGAGCGCTGGACAAATGTGGGTTCACGGTATTGCTCCTAAATAGCTTTATCCGTGTGATTTACTAATTGTCCTACACTCACTGGGATTACTACGGTTTTCTAGGGTTTTCCGTAGGACTTGAGCGAATGCTCTCCTAGTTCTATCGGGAAAAAAGTCGGCCCTAGCCGCAAATGGCAACGAAGACAAAATAATAGTAATTGCCCCCCTCCCCCGCAAAAGCATGTGTTTGCTTCTGGGGTACTCCTAGTTTGGAGTATTGTGAGGGGGAGAATTATTATTATTATTATTTATTATTATTATGTTGCTTGTGAAAACTGTGTGACGCTTATGTCCTATATTTTTTGTGACGCCAAATAGAGTTTTATGCTGTTTCAAGTGACTTTAGAAGTACCATACACCTTACCCGAAATAAATCCACGGACACATACTGTATGCTTTAATAAAAACGGAGCAACTTTTGACAAAACATCCTCTGGGCGCGGCTTTGCACATCGTCATTATGAAGCACGTCCGGGTTGGCCCAATTGCCGATTTTCTTTAATTCTGGATAGATTTTCACGCTGTTCCCTCCCCAGTTAGAAACCTTTAGGGGCCAAAGACCTTTTAGTCCAGAAACAACAAATGTGACGTTTTGTTGCTATATCCACGTCGAAGTAAGCTAAACACATTTTTCTACAACGTGCGGCGCGGACTCAAAGTAATTTCGATCGGGGGCCAATAAAATTAATGCCGGGAGCTTTATTACTTTCGCTTTATCAACTTTGGCAGCATTTGTCAGGCGGGCCTGTTCCATAAATAATATATATATAGAGTCTATTGGTTTATTTATTAACATAAATCAAGTTCTAATTAATTTGCAGTAAGCACACAAATCCTAGCCTGCAGAAAGTAGGTAGTATAAGCAATTTCCTTCTTTATTCAATATTCACAAAAAGAGGAATAACTAAATAAATAATTTCAAGTACCTAGGTATTTCTTGCAAAAATAACAGTGTTATTATTATGGCCTAAATTAGTTTCAAAAAAGGCAAGGCTAAATTCCTGAAGCTCAAATTTCAAATCGATGTCTTTTACAAAAATCATTTCACCTCTCCGCAGACTTTATTTGCTTTTACGTAATGGATTTAATAATAATATAAATGATGCGGAAGTAAAATTCTATTGGTAGAGGCTCTACTGGTTGGAATTAGTGATAGCTTACTGGCTTCCTCTCCTTCGTCGATATTTATTTTAATTATTATAAGGATGTCAGATTAGTGAGTGTAAATGTATTTACAAGAAAAAGAAATAATGGGCACTCAAAACAACAACCAAAAATAGTAACCGCATTCACGTGTTTCATGAATGACAGATATGATTTGGGAAGCAACAAATGAAGTCCAGGCAGGATCCAACAGCACACTTGCAGCTTCAGTCAGCAAATCGCCACCGAGGCTGCTCATGTTGTCGTTTTGAGCCCATTATCTATTTTTCTTGTACATATATTTGCACTCACAACACGCAATGGTGTGTACACGTGCTTCGCCTTTTATTTAAACATATAAATATATACAAAGACACGGGACACGCCAATCGAGAGAGACAGCAGATGCAAATGAGCAATACGCTTGCACAGTTTTGCGCAAGTAGTAATACACTCCAAGGTTAGTTTATAGGAAGGTTAGGACTTTCGAGGACTTGGAAGAAAAGGAAAGGGGGGATGAGAGAGGCAAGGAGTCGAAGGGCTGAATTTAAGTTGGTAGCATTTACATTGCATTGGCGATTTAGTAACTCCCTAAACATTTAACGCTTCCATAGGCGTACACAGACATTTTTGGTATATTCATTTGAAGCTTGCAGTCAAAGGCGTGTTTCTTGTTTACTTTAGTTTGCGCGTAAATTTCTTATATTGCTTTGGCTATTTTCCCTCTTGAAATATCTCAGTATTTTTATTTTGTTTTCGGCATTCACTAACTGCGTTACCCCTTCTGATACGCCAATGGTATTAAGCTGTGACAAGAAGAAGAACAGTTGGCGGAGGTGGCACCGTCGCGCGACGTTGCCGGTGGTAAGGGACTACCTTTGGTTTTGTTTTAGAGTGAGGGAATGTCCTAACCTTCCTATAAACTAACCTTGATGCACTCAATATACTTTAAAGAGAAGGCCCATGCACATTTATACAGTGGGCGGCAGAATGTACCCAACAAGTGGATTTTTTTATTTTGCGCCAAAATAAAAAGCTGACTATGAGGCTCCATTAGGCATGTCCTGAAACCAAAATAGGGCCCGAAAAAAAATAATTATAAGGAAATGTTAAAATGAAATATATTTTTCCAAAGGAGACTAATAGTAAGTATAATACAGTGCAATCAATTTTTTTTTATTTAAATATATGTTTTTAAAGAAATTACTTATTTTATCATTATTATTTATTATTATTTTATCACCTTTTAATATTTGTTACGAAACACCCTGTATGAGCTAGGCTAGCTATACTATGTAAACTGATATCTTGGGATAGGCTATAAATGTCATTTAGGTATATATGTCTTCCTACATAATATATTTTAAATGTAAATATTATGGCAAAGCATTTTAGACTAAAATAAAAATATATGTTTTGTATACAGGGTACCATTAAAACTGGTACATATAGCGACTGCATATATTTTGTACAAAAAATCTTACGATTTGGCTTAACTGTGATATCTCTAGTGTCAGGTGTGGAGTATTTAATATTTTAATGGTGGTAAATTTAATTGGCTTCCTTTGTACAGTTGAAATCAGACGGAACCGAACAATGTAAAGCCATTTTCTTGAGACTTTTGAATTGACCATACCCAAAATCTATTGAACAAACAACGGGTTAACCTCAGGTCGAGACACTAAGCGATCGACGGACGTGACATGCTGGTAATCTGTGACATTGCCAAATGTCAACCGTACAAGGTCTTCACGGGAAAACTACGACCCCTGCCCCCTATTATTTCTGTACGTATCGGGCTTTATAGAAAGGTAGGCTTGCAGTTATACAGGGTGTATCGTAATAGTGGGACAAATTACATTTTTGTTTTTAATAATAAATTTTTAAAGACTTAATTTGATATTTGCATTTTTTCGCTTCAGCAAGATATGTGGATCTAAATAAATATTCAGCATGCATCATTTTTACTTTTTCATCTATCCGGGATGTACGTTACGAAAGCCTGGAGGGGCCATGGCATGTTAAAAATAAATAAAAATTTCTAGATAGCAATTAGAAATTTTCATTTAACGATCTCAAAATTTCTAAATATTAAATAGAAATTTTCACTTAGTATCTAGAAATTTCCACTTACTATCTAGAAATTTTCACTTACTATCTAGAAATTTCCATTTACTATCTAGAAATCTTCAATTACTATCTAGAAATTTCCACTTACTATCTAGACATTTCTACTTACTATCTAGAAATTTCTACTTACTATCTAGAAATTTGCACTTACTATCTAGAAATTTTCACTTACTATCTAGAAATTTCCACTTAGCTACCTTGAAATTTCCACTTAGCTATCTAGAAATTTCTACTTACTGCCTGGACTTCATTTGTTGCTTCCCAAATCATATCTATCATTCATGAAACACGTGTATGCGGTTACTATTTTTGGTTGTTGTTTTGAGTGCCCATTATTTCTTTTTCTTGTAAATACATTTACACTCACTAATCTGACATCCTTATAATAATTAAAATAAATATCGACGAAGGAGAGGAAGCCAGTAAGCTATCACTAATTCCAACCAGTAGAGCCTCTACCAATAGAATTTTACTTCCGCATCATTTATATTATTATTAAATCCATTACGTAAAAGCAAATAAAGTCTGCGGAGAGGTGAAATGATTTTTGTAAAAGACATCGATTTGAAATTTGAGCTTCAGGAATTTAGCCTTGCCTTTTTTGAAACTAATTTAGGCCATAATAATAACACTGTTATTTTTGCAAGAAATACCTAGGTACTTGAAATTATTTATTTAGTTATTCCTCTTTTTGTGAATATTGAATAAAGAAGGAAATTGCTTATACTACCTACTTTCTGCAGGCTAGGATTTGTGTGCTTACTGCAAATTAATTAGAACTTGATTTATGTTAATAAATAAACCAATAGACTCTATATATATATATTATTTATGGAACAGGCCCGCCTGACAAATGCTGCCAAAGTTGATAAAGCGAAAGTAATAAAGCTCCCGGCATTAATTTTATTGGCCCCCGATCGAAATTACTTTGAGTCCGCGCCGCACGTTGTAGAAAAATGTGTTTAGCTTACTTCGACGTGGATATAGCAACAAAACGTCACATTTGTTGTTTCTGGACTAAAAGGTCTTTGGCCCCTAAAGGTTTCTAACTGGGGAGGGAACAGCGTGAAAATCCATCCAGAATTAAAGAAAATCGGCAATTGGGCCAACCCGGACGTGCTTCATAATGACGATGTGCAAAGCCGCGCCCAGAGGATGTTTTGTCAAAAGTTGCTCCGTTTTTATTAAAGCATACAGTATGTGTCCGTGGATTTATTTCGGGTAAGGTGTATGGTACTTCTAAAGTCACTTGAAACAGCATAAAACTCTATTTGGCGTCACAAAAAATATAGGACATAAGCGTCACACAGTTTTCACAAGCAACATAATAATAATAAATAATAATAATAATAATTCTCCCCCTCACAATACTCCAAACTAGGAGTACCCCAGAAGCAAACACATGCTTTTGCGGGGGAGGGGGGCAATTACTATTATTTTGTCTTCGTTGCCATTTGCGGCTAGGGCCGACTTTTTTCCCGATAGAACTAGGAGAGCATTCGCTCAAGTCCTACGGAAAACCCTAGAAAACCGTAGTAATCCCAGTGAGTGTAGGACAATTAGTAAATCACACGGATAAAGCTATTTAGGAGCAATACCGTGAACCCACATTTGTCCAGCGCTCTTGGCCATAGCGGTGTTTTTATTTAAAGACATGTACATGCGCCTGCCTCGAACCAAGGTCGATCGAAGGCAGAAAAACATGCAGTCTAAAAAGTCAGCGCCGGTACGAGCGACGCCACCGCGGCCCCCATTTTTAAGGTTTTTTTAAGGGTTTTCGTCAAACACAACGTAAAGGATAATGCACTATATAATATTGACAAAAGGTCTCTAAAAAGCCATATCGATTATAATTATTGAACTATTTACGCAAGTATATCCTACGATCTGTGAAATTATTGCACGCCTATCCACCGCATTTCGCTGCACAAGTGGCCAGCCGTCGAACAGTGTAACCCATGCAAGTATTGGTGATATTATATTAGGCGAGCATGCAGTCACTTGTTTTTACTACAATATATATCTTCTCTGTCTTCTTCATCTCTTTTCACTACTAATACCAGGTGCGGTTTAATATTATTAAGAAATTGTTTTGTCTGGTATATTATTGCCGAGGGGCATATTCTCGAGCTACCCTGGTAAAATATAAATGAACTCACTTGGAATACAGTGATATACGGGGCGCGATATATTTCATAGAATTTACCAAGCTCTGCTACTGGTAAAAATATCAGAATTATCAGCAGAAATCACCCGTATAAAATTCAAAGGTTTTTATGCTGTTCCGATAAATAACTTAATTTATACTATACCTCAATATCAAAAAATTTTCTATGTGAAGATTAATAGATATCCTGGGAATAGCTCCTCCTTCCTCTGAAACTAAGACGCGTCAACAAGTAAAAAAATATATATAGGTATGAGTGCGTAAGTAATATGAGTGAAATATGTAGATTATATTGATATTTTTAGTATTTTTTTCCAAAGTTAAACCAAAGTCTAGAGAATACTCTAGACTTTGGTTAAACTTTGTATTGGAAATCAAGCCAATAATTATAAGGAAATGTTAAAATGAAATATATTTTTCCAAAGGAGACTAATAGTAAGTATAATACAGTGCAATCAATTTTTTTTTATTTAAATATATGTTTTTAAAGAAATTACTTATTTTATCATTATTATTTATTATTATTTTATCACCTTTTAATATTTGTTACGAAACACCCTGTATGAGCTAGGCTAGCTATACTATGTAAACTGATATCTTGGGATAGGCTATAAATGTCATTTAGGTATATATGTCTTCCTACATAATATATTTTAAATGTAAATATTATGGCAAAGCATTTTAGACTAAAATAAAAATATATGTTTTGTATACAGGGTACCATTAAAACTGGTACATATAGCGACTGCATATATTTTGTACAAAAAATCTTACGATTTGGCTTAACTGTAATATCTCTAGTGTCAGGTGTGGAGTATTTAATATTTTAATGGTGGTAAATTTAATTGGCTTCCTTTGTACAGTTGAAATCAGACGGAACCGAACAATGTAAAGCCATTTTCTTGAGACTTTTGAATTGACCATACCCAAAATCTATTGAACAAACAACGGGTTAACCTCAGGTCGAGACACTAAGCGATCGACGGACGTGACATGCTGGTAATCTGTGACATTGCCAAATGTCAACCGTACAAGGTCTTCACGGGAAAACTACGACCCCTGCCCCCTATTATTTCTGTACGTATCGGGCTTTATAGAAAGGTAGGCTTGCAGTTATACAGGGTGTATCGTAATAGTGGGACAAATTACATTTTTGTTTTTAATAATAAATTTTTAAAGACTTAATTTGATATTTGCATTTTTTCGCTTCAGCAAGATATGTGGATCTAAATAAATATTCAGCATGCATCATTTTTACTTTTTCATCTATCCGGGATGTACGTTACGAAAGCCTGGAGGGGCCATGGCATGTTAAAAATAAATAAAAATTTCTAGATAGCAATTAGAAATTTTCATTTAACGATCTCAAAATTTCTAAATATTAAATAGAAATTTTCACTTAGTATCTAGAAATTTCCACTTACTATCTAGAAATTTTCACTTACTATCTAGAAATTTCCATTTACTATCTAGAAATCTTCAATTACTATCTAGAAATTTCCACTTACTATCTAGACATTTCTACTTACTATCTAGAAATTTCTACTTACTATCTAGAAATTTCCACTTACTATCTAGAAATTTTCACTTACTATCTAGAAATTTCCACTTAGCTACCTTGAAATTTCCACTTAGCTATCTAGAAATTTCTACTTACTATCTAGAAATTTCCACTTACTATCTAGAAATTTTCCGTAGAAAATTAAAAATCTCGGGAAAAACGTTATTTCTCCCGTTTTCGTATTTTCGATGTAAAGTCTCTATTACTTGACGGAAGAAAACTATTTTTAGCAAGCGGCTCCAGAATTAACATAATATTACATAATATTTTTAGTGTTCCAAGATTTTTCGTGGAAAATGAAAAATTCATTTTTTCCAAGATTTTCCATTTTCTACGGAATATCCGTGCAAGCTATAATCTTATGTTAACTCTAGAGCCGCTTGCCAAAAATAATGTTATTCTGTCAAATAAGAAAGATTTTACATCGAAAATACGAAAACGGTAGAAATAAATAAATAAGTAGGTCAATACTACCGAAAAAGGCTTCCTCTGGGACGAAGGTTGCACTCATCAAGTATACGGTATAAAGTGGGATTCTCACTTGTACCACAGCATAACTGTGCAATTCGTTGCAGCAGCTCCGTTGTACTGTCAAAAATTTCATTGTTTTGTCATTTCTAACAATATAATTTTTAACACTCCAACCGAGTTCCTGCAACGAATTGCACAAGTGAGAATCCCGCTTAAGATCGATACCACGGTACCTACGTTTGAAATGACCCATTTTAGGAATGCATTTTCAAATTTCACGTAGACAATTAAAGTTGGTCAAGGAAACTATTATCAAAAAGAGTTTCATCCTTCATAGCTTGAAAAAAAATTCATCCAATACTGGGGACTGTGTTTCCTTAAAATTGACCACCATGATTCAATTCTTTGGTTTCCCGTGCTTCTTCCGTACAAAAAGTGAGAATCAGATACATTTTCGGCATTTTACTCCATCAAAAATTGCTGCATTTTTTCGATGTGACCGTTTTCAGTTCCATTATCCGCACGAATACAACGTGGAAAGGCTTGTAACAATTCAATCGTCTTGTAGCAGTATGACGCAACGACTTTAGGATCGCTGTTTGTGCTAGCTGCTTTTAGCCAAAGTATATACCTTGCATACCCGTCCACACAACCATTGATACATATACCATATGGTTTTAACTTATCGTATGAATCATCCAGATGCCAAAGAAAATTAGGACCTTTATTATAGTACTGCCGTCTTCGAAGTATTTTTCTTTTTCGAATTTCTACTCCCTCAGGATGAATTAACTGGAGCGCAATACGTACTGTTTCTCTCGAAACCGTAAGTCCATGCTGAATACATTTGAGGTGCATCCATTTGTAGCCGTGAAGTTGACCAGATCTTTCAATCTCATCTTCGATAAAGGCAACTCCAGTGGCTAAATCTGTATAGTGATTTGTTCTATACAGTCCAGATGTTCTTAAAATTCGTTTTAAGTTTCTTGGACTTACTATTGAGGTGCCCCGTAGATACCAACCAAATTTCTTATTTTATTTTATCAAATAATTCGATGCAATGTTAACTACTTCCTTAAAATATCTTGTTTCAAATTCATCGGGTTAGGGACCAAGCCGCCGAATATCGGGTCATAAATTTGATCGAAAAACCATGTTGTTTATATTAAGTAAGTACCGAAACCCTAGGAGGAATCTGCCAGGGATATTAAGGTTCCCCGAGAAACATGCTCCAAACCCATGTTTGTTTATATGTCCTATCCGCCGACAAATACGCGAGCGTCACGCGAACACCTGCACATCCGAGAATCAAGGCGAAAACAATGTCCCAAGCTGATATAAAAGGGGGTTACTCCCAAAGCAATGCCAGTCGTCGCCGACCACCACTTGTAGGGCGAAGTTCTGCCCGAGAAACCAGCGAGCGTCCGATGTCGTGCCAGTCATGAGAAGAAGCCGTAGAAGATCCCGAGTTGCAGGGCGAAGTACTGCCCGAGACATCATCCAGTGTCTGCCGCCTAGCCTGCTATAGAGTCAACACCAGAACCGGTTTTAGTACAGTTGCTGCCCGTTAAACTGACCAAAAAGTAAGAGATTGAATTTTGTTTTGTTGCTTTTTGTCGACTGAGTTGCCTTTCTCTTTCCAGTTAATTCATTTATTTGATTTTATTTTATTTAGATTGCTATTAGTGTTTACTTGAGGTGTCGTAAAGGATTGTTATATTTTGTCATATTTTAAAACAGTGTCGTTACAGTTCTGAATATTTTACGCTAAATTTTGGGTATTTTGAAATGCGATTTTGTGCCAATTTCGAATCATTTTTAAGAATTTACATATTTTTATTATCGTTTGTGTGATCAGTAAAGGGCGGAATATATGCAAATTGCATATATATGTATTTTTGCATATTTTATTCAATTTTGCAAAACATTGCATATTTCTGGAAAAACTATATTTTTGTGCATATTTGCATGTTTTTCCTATACTTATTTATAGATATAAGATATAACCAAGATTATGAGAGCCCAGAGACAACTCGCAGTATGTAGTGCAAAGTCAAGAAATCCTGAAAAATGCGGATGTAGCTAACCAACTTGTTTTTATTAAAGTTAATTTTAGTTTTATACCAATATAATTCTTTCATTAGAAAGTAGAAATTTAGGTTTAAGCGAATCGGTTGATTTTGTTCAAACATTTTCCGCTAAATGTGGAAAGGTTCCCGCGGTGACGTAGGTATTAAAGTTAGAAAAAAATTAGATGCTCTATACTGTAGAAAAGAATGAAGGGTTCAAATTCAGAATATTTTTGATGGTAAATCATCCAACGAAGTTGCACCTTGGCCTCTATTACATCGGCAGATGTTGAGAAAAGCTTTTCATATAAACATATTTTTACCGACAGAAGGCAAATATTTTTATTGGAAAACTTTGAAAAGTACTTAATCATAAATTCCTACTATACAATTTCAAATTAAAATATTTTTATAATTCTGCTTTAATATACCTAGGTATTTTATGAGGTATTTGTTTTCCTTTCATTTTGCTTAAAATAAACCCTTTCTCTAAAATCAGTTGGTGTTTTTTAAGGTATTTGTACATGTAATATAAATGCATATTATTGCATATTTGGCCAAATAAATGCATATTATTGCATATTTTAAATAAAAATTATGCATATATATATGCGCATATTTCGATTGAAATTAAATGCATATATTCCGCCTTTAGTGATCAAGCTAACTAACTTGTGTGCCAATAATTTGGATATTATTCTTGGAATAATTTGAGCTAAATTCACGTACTATTTCCGCAGGTTTTTTATCAGTTTATGCTATAAGCTAGTATTGTTCGCCACCTATGTTTGAAACCAGTTACTAAAATTTATAGATAATTATTTTGCCCTTAACCCTTTATTGTCGATTCTTTTCTGTTATATTTACTTAGTAATATTTTAATAATTCAATTGTACACATTTATGCATTCTCAAGTCATTTTACTGTATTCGTAACTGAAATATTTTATACGCCATAGGCGTACCATTTACTTTTTAAATATATGTATTAAAATTCCCCTGTTGTTTCCGTTAATCCTTAGACCCACACCAAAAATAAATTAACTTATGGACCACCTTATACATACCGCTCGACCAACTAACATCTAAACAAAGGTGGGCACCATACTATAATGCCGTCCCATTTCCAACGAAAGGATCTTATCTCTCTCTGAGTGAAGCCAAGATCGAAGTAAAACTTAACATTAGATCTCGTTAATGATGACATGTTATTATGGGACTTCTTACCCGTGATATCCGCAATTGCTTACGAAGTTGGAGTTAAGGCGTTTCCAAAAGATAAGGGGAAATTTCTAGATAGCTAAGTGGAAATTTCAAGATAGCTAAGTGGAAATTTCTAGATAGTACGTGGAAATTTCTAGATAGTAAGTAGACATTTCTAGATAGTAAGTAGAAATTTCTAGATAGTAAGTGGAAATTTCTAGATAGTAAGTGGAAATTTCTAGATAGTAAGTGAAAATTTCTAGATAGTAAGTGGAAATTTCTAGATAGTAAGTGAAAATTTCTAGATAGTAAGTGGAAATTTCTAGATACTAAGTGGAAATTTCTATTTAATATTTAGAAATTTTGAGATTGTTAAGTGAAAATTTCTAATTGCTATCTAGAAATTTTTATTTATTTTTAACATGCCATGGCCCCTCCAGGCTTTCGTAGTACGTAACTTAAAAAAAACTGGTAGGTAGAATTTTTTTGCACTTTTGTTATTATTTTGATTTACTAAATCCGCTTTAATTTCATGGATAACTGTGATCTTTTAAATGTTTTTTTTTTTGTAAATATAGGTCCACATATCTTGCAAAAGGGAGATGCAAATATCAACATGAAATATATCGTTGCAATCAGAAAAATTAGCTCTTTGAAAATATCCAAAAATATACAGGATGTATATTATTAAAAATGACACAATACATTTTGTCCCCTTTTTACGATATAACCTGTATAATCCGGAAGCATACCTTTCTAAAGCTCGATACTTTTCTTGCAACTTTTATAAAAATTTGATTCCTATCTGTAAAAATTAGAGAAATAATAATTGGGTTGGACTTTTCGCGTGAAGACCCTGTACGGTGTACACTAGGTAATAGAAATTTCGCACCTTCGGATGCGTTATTCCGTCATTTTGCGAGATCTCCATGTTGTAGCAAGATTCGGCCTAGTAATAAGCCACTGGGTAAGAGGGCTCTAGGTGACAAAGGAGACAGGCGTCTGCCAAGTTTTTTGGAATATAATATAATATCCCCTGAAAAGATAAAATCAGTCTTAATTTCGCGGTAGACGTATTTAGTTTAAAAAATTTGTTATGAAATATCATCTTCGTTGATATCCATTTCTTACAGAATTATAACATTGGACAAATTAATTAGAAAAAGTAATTATTTCTGATGGCCCTTTCAAAGTTTCGACTCCACCCGGAGTCTGAAGTTCGGCTTTTAGGGAGATTACGGTCCGGGGCGGGACCCGGATCGATTTTATTAGCTAATAGTGAGCGGCTTGCACGTTTACTGTAATGACATTTGTACAACTGTAACTCCATTACCTGAATTGGCCTCCCCATAATGAACTAGGTCTCCTTGGTCGAGGAGATACTAATTATTCGAAGAGATCATCGGCATCTCTTTTCGATTTCAGTTTGTGTGACCCCTGGGATGATATCTACTAAACTGCATTCAGGATTTGTTTTCTCGGAAATGAGGTTGTTATTTCTTGTTTTTTTTTCTGTTAAATAATAATCGATTTACTAAATTGATTCTTAAATAGGTCCTCATCATATTTACAGCGTTTTTAAATTATTCGATTTAAGTAAATTTTTATATTGCCAGCTATTTTTGCCAAAATTGTGACAACTGACGTGCTCAAAAGCAATCACAGCATTTGCTTTATTTTTCTATCAAATATAACATTTATAAAAAAAAAAACTGAAATGTTGTATACAAATGTTGTTCGCCTTTCTATTTTGCACCGCTATACCTAGGTACTAGATTTTCTTATCTCTAGAAAATATTTGAATGTGACTGTTTTCTAAACACATTAGCTATTTCATTCAAATTAATTTTAGTAAACCTCTCTCTTCCTTCTTAGATTATTATTTGTGTTAGTGTTAATGTCAGTGGCCACTGGAAAGATAGGTAAAAACTATATTTTAAAAAGGTAATGGCGGATGTTTTTTTTACTATCATTTGTTTTGATGTAGTCGTGTGTTCTTGTATTTTACGTAATATTGAAATAAAGCGAATTTCGAAGAGGCTTTTTAAACTTTGCATCAAATTTGACGAATTTTAATTTGTAGGTATATCTACTGTACCCTCGTCCTTTTACTCGAAAGCTAACATCGTGTTGTCCGATATCTCTCAACCGTTTTTAGTTGCTTTACTTCTAATCTTTGTATATCCATTCAACAAAATTCTAATATCCACGAATCATATAAAATAATATTATGTATGTTAGTATCTGTCATTTTTAGTTACCTTGATTTAAAGTACAAAATACCTTTTAGGGTGAAGGGAATAAAAATTTAGATAGTTCGGGAGATAGTTTTAGAAAATAGAATTTCGAAGGTGAAACCTTACGTCCGCTGTCAACAATAATTATAAGAATAAAATAAATAAACATATGGATATGACACAACTTAGACAACAAACAAGATCACTGTCATTAGCTGGGTTTTAATCAAATTAATTACCTGTTACTCTCTAAGGCCGCAAATACCGCCACATAAAGAAAAAAAGATGGTAATAATTGAATCTCAAATGGAAGTAAACTCGCCGTAAATAAACTATTCTATTAAATTTTCTGCCTAGCTCTGAGGACCCGTCTACCCTTGTTGTATTCATAGATATTTAAATATACACTGTATAAACGAGTCTTCCATTTCTTTAAATAGGGGAAATACACAGATCCTATTTTTCAATATTCACTGAACCGAAACAAAGAACTTTTAAGCGCAGTCACCTAGATGCTATTTAAGTTTTTATATACAAAATTTTACAAAAAAATCTAACGTTGTCCTAAACGTGATCGCCCTGTATGAAGACAAGGCGAATAGAAAAATGTATGTTGTATATAGTGGCAATAAAAATAAATCTAATAGATCGACCCAGATTTATATAGGTGACCCAAGCCCTGTTCAATTTTATTGCGCACCTACACTTACCTAATGACATTTGTAGGATTGTACTTTCATTTGCTCAAATGGACATCTCCCAATATATTAGTGGGATGAAATGGAATTCATGGATATCGAAGAAAACAGCCATCTTATTTCTATACATAAGTAGATAGATAATAGGAGGGATGATTGGATTTAATTAATTAAGAGATATTTTGTATTATATTTTGCAACAAAAGTCTTCTGCTATACAGGGTGTCTGGAAATTACGTGCACATACGGAAGGGGGTAATTCTTTGGCCCATTTTAAGAAAAAACTTCATATGAACGTATGTCGTAAACGTCCTAACTTTTGAAGTTCATTTTTTTTAAATTGAATTTTGGCTACATCTCCCGAAATAATCAAGCTGCTGAACTGAAATTTGGCACTGCTATGTTTTTGGGGACGGAGAATAAGCTGAAAATGTAAATTTCACCGTATCTCATAGAGGGCACCACTTGCGCTGTTTTTTGATCACGCTTTTACGCGTAACTTTTTTGAGGTTGTCTTTTTGGTCCTGCAGGTCCATCGTTTTAGTGCATCTTTTCATTCTGCAAGAAAAAGGTACTCTTGTTTCATAACGATTAAATCAACCGTTTACGTTTAAATTGGCAAAATGTGCCCCAAACACCTGTTGACTCCAATATTCGAAACATAAAATTTTCAACGACCGCTTTCAAATGCTACATATCAACTGTACATTCAAAATGAAGAAAAAAATGCTAAATGGATATTGGTCAAAACACCATTGGTTTTCTGGAAATAGGGTGTTCAAATTTTGTCAAATTCAATCCTTTCCATTTTGAAAGCGAATAATTTTTGGTGCATGCTTCATAGGGATTTTTTTCTCCATTTTGAAGGTACAGTAGTTGATCTGTAGCATTTGAAAGCGGTCGGTGAAAATTGTATGTTTCGAACATTGGAGTCAACAGGTGTTTTGGGGCACATTTTGTCAATTTCAACGCAAACGGTTGATTTTATCCGTATGAAGCAGGAGTACCTTTTTGTTGTAGAATAAAAAGGTGCACTAAAATGATAAATCTGCAATACCAAAAAGATAACCTCAAAAGTTACGAGTAAAAGCACGATCCAAAACAGCGCAATTGGTGCCATCTGTGAGACACGTAGAAACTGATATTTTCAGCTTATTTTCCATCCCCAAAAACATAGCAGTGCCAAATTTCAGTTCAGCAGCTTGATTATTTCGGGAGATGTAGCCAAAATTCAATTTAAAAAAATGAACTTCAACGCCCTGTATCTCAAAGTTAGGACGTTTACGACATACGTTCCTTTGAAGTTTTTTTCTTAAAATGGGCCAAAGAATTACCCCCTTCCGTATGTGCACGTAATTTCCGGACACCCTGTAGTGCTACAGTTTGCCAGAACTGGACATAAAAGTTAAAATTCACCTATCACCTATCACCTGAAGATGATTTAGGAGCTCAGAAAATTTGGAGGGCCCACTGAAAATTTCACATTTGAAAAAACTTAATTGTTATTGTCAAGTATTTTCAAATTTAAGTCCCCATTGTTCCTTAAAAATCAAGATCATGGCTCCAAATATTTGGCAATATACAATTTTTATAATAGTTTCATAACAGATATGAGATTTTAGCTTTCCATCTAGATAATACAAGTTGAATGCTAAATAAAATATCGAGAAGGGAGCGGCCCCAATAGATATCTCTTCGTATAAATCCATTTCTCATTCATAAAACAATATATAATTCTCCTTCGTCCGAATTAATTAGAAAAGCTAATTAATGCTGATGGCGATTTGAAAGTTTCCAGACCTTCCGGAGCCTCCGGTCTGGATTTTAGGGAGATTACGGCTTGGCGCCAGCACTACAATCGATTTTATTAGCCAATGTTTAAACGTGCTTACACTTGTGTAATGACATTTATAAAACTGTAATTCCATTACCTGAATTGGGTGTCTCCTAATGAATTAATGCCGGCCGGATAGGTCGGACGACGAGTCGGGTCTGATTAATTGGACGGGGACGCCTAACATGAAGTAGTTCATCAGCATCTATTTAAATTTCAATATGAACGTATTATATGAAGGTAGAGCAATACGAAATAATTTATTATTTACTTAGTATTTAGTTTTTACTATACAGGGTTAAAATTTTAATTACGTACCTATTTAACTCATCAAGAGCATTAACTTTTTAATTTTTTCCCACAAAATACAATTTTTTTTTCAGGTATTTTTTTTCCAACAAAAATAAAACTAACGACTTGCTTATGGATAAAAAAAACACCAAATAAATTCATGGGGATCAATGGTTCACTATGTGCGTATATTTTGCTAACCTCCTGCTGGCTAGGCACGAGTAATTTATAAATTAGTTAGGAGTTAGATACGGGAACATTTTGTGGCAATGCATGGCGAAATCCATGGGGATTTTCAGGTCTTCAAGCTCGTAGCATTATACAGAAGGATTCCGGAATTGTCTCACCCAAAGTAGGCGCACATCGCACATCAAAAAATGTGTTCCCGTTGTTAGTTGTATACGCACTTCGAGCAAATGGATATTTTCCAGATCGGCATTGTAAGTGTTGCAAATTATTCTGGCGTTAGAACTATAGTGTGATAGACTGGCTTTACTGCACAATGTATCACAAATTTTTGCAACATTATTCAACAGAAATAGTCTAATAGCTTATGGGACAAAACTACAAGGTGGGTCGACTGTCTGGGTCTACCCACCTTTGGGGGGGGGGGGATCCATTACATATTGGATGATGGTTTGCTCTGTCAATTACCGAAAAAAGTTTTCTTCTATAAGCCATTAGACTATTCTTGTTGCATATTTGCGGACGTTTATTTTCATTTCATTATTTTTCTACTGCATTAAAAGATGAAATAGGGTAAAATTGATTTGTAAACGCGGAGGATAATATTGCTATGAAATCTAAATATTTACTTGAACTTAATTCATAAGCCTTATGTAAAAAATAACTAAACTTCGTTGGAGTATATTATTGAGCATTTTGGCCCTAACTGGGCCTTTTCGTATTCCTTATAATTACAGGAATTCCCTCGAAGGGGCAAAAATAACCAAACTTCCAATAGAAACATCTATGGCCAAAATGTAGGTTTATTAATACAAGGGGCATTGAACACATAATATTAAAATATATAGGAAGAATACAACGATTAGCTTACCTTACGTTACGATTTTGTTTATGCGTAAGGAAATATAATACGATTCCGAAGTTATCGCAGTTTCGCCGAGCAGGACAAGCCGGTAATGTCGCTGCCGTCGGGAGACGGTTGTCCCGGGCTGTGGATTTGTAGTGGTGTAGAAAATCAGCTTTGAAGATGGGTTAGTTATAGGGCACATTAAGGTCAGAGATTGCGTCTAGAAAGAGTAAAGGGTACATTAATTATGTTTTTAGATGCATTCCACCTCGGAATCTTACTACCTGAATTGATAGGTTATTGAAAAGTATAATCTTAGTACAAAATAAATATTAATAGACATTTTTCATTACACCTCTCTGAAAACACCCTGTTTCCCCCTCATCTTCATTTTCGGTGCACTGCACGGGCAAATGGTTTTCCCGTTCGCTAACGTTCCTCGTCAAAATAACAGTAAATTAAATTAAAAAAAAAAGATTAACATTCAGTGCAATGGAATAATAACGTTTATTATCAGTCAGTATTATATTTCTGGTTAAGTTTCAGCCTTAGTACTTTAACTTCAAAGCCTATATAATTTCGTTTTTTGCTTTGGCAACGGTCGATTGGATATAATTCGTTTTCAGAAATGAGTAAAATCAGCATAGCAATCGCATAAAACAACACTAATTGCCAACAACGCTTTCCCTCTTTTATTACAAATATTTTCTCCAAACGAATCCCAAGAAATATTACATCAGGAAACAAAAATAAGTGCAGGGTTATTGCCAAAAAAATCAAGAGTTAGATAATTTTATGAATGGAACAAACAAGAAAAATTAAACAGCGTCGGATTATTTATCCGAAAAAGCCAAGACCACTTTATGGAGCCGATTCTGCACGATAAAAATTGTTTGGCAGTAGAAAAAATTTGGAGAAATTTTTCGAAAACAGTAGCATTTTTGAAGCTTCCAGTTGGTTATGTTCCAAAAAAATCGAAAGTGTTAACTGCAGATCAAATTACTCAATTTATCAATATTTTCTAAAATTTATTTGTGGCGTAAACAGATCCATTGAATTTTAATTGGGTTTTTCGCCACCAAACTGGTTAAAAGACAACTTTTTTAAGTTGCCTGGAAAATTAATAAATTCTTAACAGTAAATACTGTTAAAATTAAAATTCAATGGACTCAATTTATCCTTGAAGTCCCAGACGAAAAATGGTTAGTATCAAAAGCAGTTTTAATATTTGGCGCTATCAGCGCATGTCGAAGAGATGATCTAATTCTTTTGACTTTAGACGTTGACTGACAGTCAACGCTTTAGATGAAATAGACGATAACTGACGTTTTTTTGGTAGTTTTTCTAAAATATGACAAAAATCACAAATCACGAAGTTTTACAGTTATAGACGAATGATCCTCATTTCAACCATACAGATTGTATCGTAAATATATTAACCTATACGACCTGCCAACATGAAAAGTAATAGATTTTTTATTGCCCATCGCAATGATAAATATTATGCTCATCACGTAGGATAAATACCTCAATCTAAAAGATCCTACGGAGTACACTGGGCATGGCCTATAAGACGATCATCAGCATGCTGGTTGAAGGTGGAGGAGGTTTACTTACTCTAAAAGACAGGGAGGTTTTCGTTCTTCGGCGGTAGCCGAAGGTTACATCGAAGAATCAATAAGCAAAAAAAAAAGAAGTTTCACGAATATTTTTCAATAACAAACACAGCGCCAGAGGGCACCGTTATAATTAACAAAAACTAACCTGAATATTTTAATAATGTATCGTTGCCTCCTAACAATAAATATCAATTTTGATGGATTTAAAGTTTAAAGCGAGAATACATAATTATACTGTTATTGTGTTAATAA
Organism: Pseudeuparius sepicola; assembly: GCA_963920635.1. Classification (NCBI taxonomy): domain Eukaryota; kingdom Metazoa; phylum Arthropoda; class Insecta; order Coleoptera; family Anthribidae; genus Pseudeuparius; species Pseudeuparius sepicola. The sequence goes on from OY987299.1 coordinate 92,350,664, forward strand.
ATAAAATTGTAAACTATTCACTTCTTTACTTTCACGAGTTGTTGGCGGAGAGCTGTAATGTAAAATATCGTTCATCACTCATCTACAAAGGCTTTTCCCGTGCTATAGGACGACTTCTCGTGTTCGGCTACGGAAACCACCTAAAATAAAAACGCACCTCATTTAAACTCGTCTATCACCTATACCTTATCGTGGCTGTGAACCGAACGACCATTGAGACACAAGCCAAAAGATAGTAAGAACAACGTCTAATAAAGTCAGAAAGCTTGTACGTAACAGTAAACGGAAAATAATAATAATAAGGACTACAGTACTAAAAGAGAAAAAAGTAAGAGATTATAATACACTCACCGGCACGAAAAACGGAGCACTTACAATTTTTATTTAAAAAATGTGAAATTTTAATACTTTGCGATGGTTTATTATTATAATAAGTTAAACGCAAACAACAACATGTTTTAAGTAATTTCTAATAACAATTGGGCGCTTTTTTTTAAATAAAAACTTTTGTTACAATTTAAAAAATTAGAACGATAAACCCACATTGGTGTTGTGGCAAAATGTCCTTAAATGAATCAAAACATAAACGATTTTTGAGCAAAAACTAATGAGGAGCATTTTTAATAACGGGTATTACCCCCGCGAGCTCGAATGATTGCATGCATTCTCCGTGGCATGCCTAAAATCAAATGGCGAATGTCCTCTTGAGGAATAAGGTCCCATTCCTCTAAAAGAGCTTGTTTCAACTGATTTATGGTTAAAGGAGCAAGAACACGACTTCGCATTCTTCGCCCAAGCATGTCCCAAACATGTTCAATCGGGTTCGCATCTGGACTTAACGCTGGCCACTCCAAAACAGGAATGTTTACATCATTTAAATACTGTTGAGTGATTCTTGCGGTATGAGGTCTGGCATTATCATGCATCAGAAGAAAGTTATTTCCAATAAAATCAACATACGGGACAACAAAATCTTGGAGAATTTCATCAATGTACCTGGCAGCAGTTAAGGAGCCTCTTGGAACGGTGTACAACTCAGTGTGTGCCTCCAGAGAAATTCCAGCCCACACCATTACTGAACCTCCTTGGTATCCTACTCTAGGACTGAAGGTACATTCTGCAAAACGCTCTTGTGGTCTTCGCCATACTCTCTCGCGACCATCTGGAGATCGCAGGCTAAACCTGGACTCATCAGTAAATAAAATTCGCCTCCAATCATTTTCACCCCAGTGCTCATGATTTCTGGCAAACCGAAGTCGCGCAACACGATGACGCCTAAGAAGCTCTGGACCTGTTGCAGGTCTACGACTGGTAAGATTGGCTTCTCCAAGTCTTCGTCTAACTGTACGTTCGCTTACATTGGTATTCCGAACATGATGAAGTCTATTTCTGATTTCTACAGCTGTAGCACGACGATCTCGTAGACTTTGCAAGAGGATGAAGCGATCATCATGAGCGTTAGTTTTTCGTTGGGGACCAGTTCCAGGTCGTCTGGTGTCTTACGATTAACGTCATTGCACTGCGAGAATGATGCAATCTAGTCTCTTCGAGGCCAGGGGGATAATGTTTGCGTGCAAACAATTATTAGAAGCAAATAGCTGGAGAGCAGTATCAACGCAAGAATACCTGCAACTGCTCCTTTGTTGACCCAGCAACACCGGGTGGCCAGATTAAATTTTGCAAGGCAAGGCAACATGGGGAATTCGAGAGTGGCAAAATATACTGTTTTCCGACGAGTCTAGGTAGTGTTTATATGCTTCTGATCGACGTATACCGGTATATATATATATATATATAATGACTGAAGCTGCAAATGTGCTGTTGGCTCCTGCCTGGACTTCATTTGTTGCTTCCCAAATCATGCCTATCTTTTGATTTGGTTAATGTTACACCGTACTGATGATTGCCAAATAGCATGAAACACGTGTATGCGGTTACTAGTTTTTTCTTTTTGTTAACTTTGAGTGTTTGCCCATTATCACCTTTTCTTGTAATTATATATATATAGATGACCAGGAGGAAAATATCTGCAGTGAAATTTCCCGCGAACCCAGCCTTATGGAGGAGGGTCAATAATAGGGTTAATTTCTTTTGATGCAAGAATGCAGTTGGTACCTCTTCTTGGGGCCCGTTTGACAAAGTACAGTTTTCGATCAGGTTTATTACTATTGTCCCCTGTGCACCTCTTTTTACCATTTTCACTTGTTTCCATAACCACCTTAATAGCTGAACTCAAATTGAAATTTTGATTTTTTTCAATTATGATGCAGTGTAAAAAGTGTAATTTGTGGGAATAATTTCTTGAAATTTTGAATCTGGGGGTTTTCAGGGGCGCTGATTAACGCCACGTTATCAGATTTCCGATAAAAAATCGCTGATATCTTAACTCGAAAATTTGGGTCAAAAAATGTTTTTAATCCGGCCCTGGAATAATCGTATGGTCATTGAAAAGTGTTTGATAAGTACGTCTAGGAGGGCCCTATATACAAAAAAAAATTCGTTAGAATCCGTAAGCCAGTTCAAATTTTACAGGGGTGTTCCAGATCAAAATGAGACACCCTGTAGGTACACACTATGGACATTCTTCATGAACATGTTGTAACATAATATGGAATAATTATACAAGTAAATAGTAAAACAGTTTTTGTTAATTTTTTAAGAATAAGCATTTAATGTTATGTTTTAATTAAAATAATTAATTATCCCGTATGTCTTTTTTTATGCATTATATTATAAAATTATTATATAAAATGAAAAATGAGCGAAAATATTCATTTAAATTAATTATTATAAAAAATAAAGCCGGAAATCAAGTAATGCGATAATCCTTATGCGGTGTGTGTCTTGACGGGCACATTCTATGTTTTCTTTTATTTTGAATATTTTAACTAAATATAGGTATAGATATATAAATAAATGTGCACTGTTTTATATTTTATTCAAAGATTTGGCAGTTGAATTTCAAGTCTTTTACTTATAGTTTTATAATTCTCAGGTTAGTTTAGAGCCATTTACCATTACAGCTTTGTTGTCCTGAGGCCCGTAGGTTTCATTTTTCTTTAGTTTTTCATGGTTTTCCCTTTAAAGCTTCCATTGTTTTCTAGCAATGCTCCAGAACTTTATTATTTGTACATCTATCAATGGCCAGGAATATTCTAGAATAGTCTCCAGTCTTCCATTTGAGTATATGAACGCTGAGAATTGGGCCTGGAAGTTAAGTTAGAGGTTAGAATAAGATTTTGTTCGAATTTTGGAAGCTGAGGAATACTCCTGGTCAGTGTCAGTATCTGACAAGAATATTTTGTTGTGAATGATTCAATAAAGCTGTAAACCGAGGAAACGAGTTTGGACTGTGATTGTACAATCTGCAAATATTGGAAAGACAATATTGTGCAATCAAAGACTTCATTAAAAATATTTGAGAACACCGAAAATTTAAGATCATTTCCTATAATTGTGTCACTTTATCAAGAAATTGATAAGAAGTTCACTGGAGGGGTGTAGAAATTGTAGATCCGCCATCCCTCTCTTGATACACGACATCGCGTCTGACAAATTAATTGGAAAAACTAATTATTGCTGATGGCATTTTGAAAGCCTCCATTCCATCCGGAGTTTCCGGGTCGGATTTGAGGGAGATTATGCTCCGGACCCAAGCCCTGGATCGATTTTATTAGCTAATAGTAAGCGCGCTTACACTTATGTAATGGCATTTGTACAACTGTAATTCCATTACCTGAATTGGGACGTCCATTAATGAATTAAAGCAGGCCCGTTCAGATTGTCCCCGTCTGATTAATTGAACAGGGACAAGCTGAAAAACCAATGGAATTAGCCTCTGAAGCTAAATAAACTAGAGGCGATAGGGTAATACCTAGATATATTTGTATCAGTGTTTGAAAGTAACATCACTTAAAAAACTTTTCTTTTCAAACCTCAGTCAGTGTCTACAAATAGCTGCCACTAGCAGATTACGGATTTAAAGCTAGTTCCTCCCATTTAAATTTTGAAGGACTAAATATTTGCAATGTATCGAGGATTGCTTTTAGAACAGTAGGTACCTACTGAAAAAAAAAATTAACAAAACTTGAACAAATTAACTTAAACACAAGCCGCTTGAACAAATTTAAGGGCAAAAATATTGAGCGGTTTATTGTTTTTAAAAGAAACTTATTCTAACAGCTCTAACTTTAGAAATTGGTTATGGTAACTACTTACTAAAAATAATATCAACTACTAGCACTAGCACAATATTAAACTATTTTTAGAGCATTTTACACTACTGTATTCGACAAAGTAGTGGAAAGTTTCAGATATACTTACAAAAAATCGATATTTGGGATATAGCCCTATAAAAACAAGTCCATTTCTGGGGGCACCAGTTCTTGGGCAGCATAGTTCTCGTCCTGTAGTTCTGTTCTTGTTGCAGTTATTGGCCACCACATTCTCATGTACCAGGTCTACATTCTCCGCTGAATGAATAGGTGTGTTAACTAATTTTCAATGATTGTAACCAAAACTAAAGATCTAAGTCTAAAGAAACATGTGGCCATCATCAAACCGCTTACATGGTACGGTGAACATAGCCGCCATTATTCACAGTTTTACAGCGCCTATTGTGGGAGAAAAGAATTATGTTGTGCTTATCTGTATGCTTTACTTGGAGGTATATTTGTTATAGATCACCTTCCAACCTTCTTCGTATAGTAAAATTTTAACGGTTTTTAGTCATTCGGGTACTTGTTGAAATTTTGGTGAACTCTGCAGGTATTTAGTACTGACATTATGTGGACAAGATATCGTTGAGGCTAAAAGCAAAATAATTAGTTGATAAGGGTGGTAGGATAAATTTGCTCATTTGCTCAGGTAAGATATATTTGCTCATTTCCCTGGTAACCCTCCCTAACTGAAAAATTGTTATTTATCGCGGCTGCCGCTATGACCAATTTTCGTAGCCAGCAGAGCCCAAGGCCCTTGTTCCTATCGGAAAAATCCGTCAGGTATGGACATCGGGCGGTAAATGGCGGTTCCTGTCCAACCGGCCGGTCATCAGGCAATCGATTTAGCGCGCAAATTTGTCATTTCGCTAATGCGTGTTCCATTTACCAGATGCACTCCGGAATAATTCGTGGCGTTTTAATCCAATAATAAAATAGGCGGTAGCCAGAGGCGGCGCTCTAACCACGCGCTTGTACCATACGATACGCGGTAGAGGATACAATTTTCCGTCGACAATTCTTTTCACCCTGTTCTTGTTCAGGTTATGGTTTAGTGCAGGCAGTACCGTTTTGGTTCTGATTCCCATAGTGCTGCATTGCTCGAAACTGAATCTATTTAGTTTACAAAAAGAATGGTGTATCTAGCCTCATAGAATAGAAGTAACGGTTTTATAAACTTGCCTTCTATTGTCGGTCTAAACTAAAATTTAGGGAAAAATTTATTTGGATACATGTATGATAATATAAAACCTGTATCGGTTCTGTGTTTGGGGGCAACAAAAATAGTCCTTTCTTTACTAGCAATTAACTAAACTTTGTTACAATTAATGTAGGTTCAACTGGGGCTAATATGATACGAAAATAGAGACTTAAAAAACACAGAAATTTAATTTTAAAAATTATTTAAAAAATACCTTGAAGCACTCAACTGGGCTCTTTTTAGAATGTTGGTATCAAAATGCAAAGAAAGTACAGATGACCACGAAAAAAAAAAAGGTAATGCTGTATCAAAAAGTCCCGCCTTTGGGGCTATCATTGATACAGTAAGGGGCTATTGTGAGACACTATTGCCCTTTGTCAATTTTCCCTGCGAATTTGGTAGCTATCCAATTATAGTTTCCGAATTAAAGCATTAAATTTCATGTATTTTTTATTCAAGGAGAACCGTTGATGATATCACTGAAATTATGGCTATTAATGGGATTGCTGGATGTGAAATTGGTAAAAAAACTTACAAGTATATGTAAGTTCAATTTTTGTAAATTCTAAGCCGCAAACAAAATAAGAGCCTAATTAAAATGCGAAACACTGAACATATTCCTATAATAAAGTATATTTTCAAAATAAACATAAGCTTTAAATTGCCCCATACACTGGCACTAATTTTACAAAGACATAATTTTTTCTGAACAGATAGTTTTGCGATAATATCGGCATAACCAATCAATGATATTGTAACAAAAAATTCGGTCTAGTTTTCGTTACGACGTTTTTAATGTCCATTTCATTCCGATTTGCACCCCGTATAAACGAACCATTTTTAAAAATGTTTCCCTACTATCTGAAACCACCTATACAAGCTGATGCATAATAAATTGCCTACCGATGTGGAGCTTGTTGTTTCAGAACCATACTTTTGAACAGTACCTATAAAAAGGTATGTGCCGGTTGCCAAAGTAGGTACCTATTTAATTTTCATTAATTAATTGAAGGCATGTATTATTGGAACAACTACATTGTTGTAAACACTGTCTGACGTAAATGACAGACAATATTCACTTTATTCAGATTTGTGATCGGTTAGCGAAACGGTGCTAACTTCATGTACGATCAATCTTTATTTTCGACATTCTAGTATTTCTATTCTAGTATCAGTGGTAGAAGTTTAGCAGAATTATTGACAGTTGACACTCGAGCCTGCTCTCTTGATTTTTCATTTATACCTAGTTTTCAAGTTTTTGTTTCCTAATTTAACGCCCACAGGAAGTCTCCCATATTGTGCAAAAAATCTATAAGTAGTACCCGCGACAAGAAGTCGAGGGACTTCTCTATCGAACATTCGTGGTAAAGTCACGTCAGGTGAAATTCGGCTTTGATTATTTCTGTCCCGGAAATTTCCATGTGAAAATCTCTATCAAAGCTTAGTTTTACACTTTACGGTTGGCTTAAGTGGTTTTGTATAATGTGTGCATTTGTTTTCGCTGTGCTAATTTAGGTTTTCTGTTTTTTACATGTGTCTTGCGAGCACGTGCTTTAAGGTGTGGGAGTGGACGATTTCCACGCATTTTTCGAGTTCTGCCAGAGATCTGCAGCAGGTGAACCACGGAGAGGATTCCCGGGAGCACAGTCTGGGTGAGTTAGCTGTTAAATTTTAATATTTTTTTTATCAAATACCGTAATTTGACGACTTTTTGAAGCTACTCTCACCTAGGCTGTTCACCCCTTTTCTCTGTGGGCTTCACGCTGCGAGCTGTGGGCATAATTTTGGTTAGAAATTTGTTTTATTCGCACAGACTTATCGAAATGAACCCTTAAGTTGCCCGAGATTGACGTGGACTCTTCCATGGTTCTTTTTTGATTATCTTAGCCTTCCAGGCTGTTTATTCATTTTTGTCTTTTGTTCCAAGATCGAACGGGAAGTCGCCAATTGGTCTATATTTTGATAATGTTACCTTTTATCTTGTGAATATTGTACAGTAAATTTATAAGACAGGTTAAGCCAAGATAATTGATCGATTTTGGTTATTAATTTTTAATATATTTCAGTCTTGTTCAGGGTACATTAAGTAAAAGTTACCTACATGCTTTCATCCATCCAATCTTTTTACATTTAAGAAATTTAACTATCCATTGTAAACGCGTCGACGTCTCGACTGCAGTTTTTCGGGGACTGTTCGTTGTGTTTTCTTTTATAACATATGCATGACTTTTTTAAATTTTATGTTAATGCAATCCTCTCAAAAACAGCCACTCCTCCATAACGGCCCCCCCAGCATTGTTATGTGGCCGCTATGGAGAGGTTTTACTCTAATTTACTTATTACGTCAATCACCCTTTTTTCACCGTAGGAGTGGCTCATTTTAACACCCGAAATCCTTTTAACTAGTACTTAGTAGCGATGGCAGTAACAGTGATGACACGGAGGACGGAGGTAGAAAAAAAATAATCATGACCTAAAGAAGCGAAACTTGGTCTCCCGCATATAGCGCAATTTTCTATATTCTAGAAGGATTTAGTGCAAGTTGTTTTGTTTCCCATTCCACAAGTAAATTGGGCACATGTTCAGAGAACTCAGTATTATTATTTTTGTTGTATTTCGCTAATGTCGAATCGCTTCTTCAAATATTTGACCAATTTATGATGTTGCTCTCAGCACTCCCAGCCGAATTTTAGTAGCTGGTATTTCTTTTATTTTGGATTTTCGTGGTGAATTCATCCAGTCGCCTAACGGTGAACAGGAGAGAAGAATAGTAAAGAGTTTAAGAAAAGGCAAGTGTCCAACGGTGTGATATGAAGCCAGGTTCTATTAATTAATCATTTAGTGAACACGGCTTGCGTGAAGATATGGGCAACACATACTTTTATTTCTGTTAAGGAAAATCGAATTTTCCATATGTCATCCATCCCTTCATTCTACTCAACATCAATGTACGTTTCAACCCTCTTCGAGGCTTGTCACTATCTGACGGTCTATCATTATAGATGTATTTTGCGAGGAACCTAGTTTTAGGCATGAAGCTCGTTTGTTACGAAAATCTACACTCTACAAAAAAGCTGAATCTACAGAACATTTTGAACTGTATCATTCACTTGTAGATTCAGCTTAGGTACCTCTCTTTGAAAATACAGTGAATGAAGATTTAGAACTACCAGCGTAGCACTTGGTAAAACAAGGAATTGCATCATGTCACAGAGAATAATATTCTTTATTATGTATGTATGATTTTTTGTAGTTACAAGTTCAAAGTTTAGTTCATTTACTGTTAAGAATTTAGTAATTTTCCAGGCAACTTGAAAAAGTTGTCTTTTAACCAGTTTGGTGGCGAAAAACCCAATTAAAATTCAATGGATCTGTTTACGCCACAAATAAATTTTAGAAAATATTTAGAACAAAGGTATGGGCTTAATGTTTGCAATGATTTCAGATAAAAAATGGATTGACATATTTATGTAAATGTAGACAAGCTGATATTATACCAAAAGGATTACGCCTAAAATAACCTTTTACTAGTAGGAACTGTAGTAAAATATTGTTCAGATGTAGTATGATGCTGATAGGAGAAAGAATCCAGAACCAAAGAAGTAACATAAACAAATTATGGGAGGATATAAATAAAATACAGGAAAATATTAGGGAACGTGTATCTGTTTATGATGTTAATGACATCAAATTGTATCAGCATAAGCTATAATAGGCATTTTGATAGAGTCAAACTTAGGCAGATTAACAAATTTCTAAGATTAGTTGAGGAAAAGCATAGTGAGGAATTGAATCAAATAGACAATGATTTTGTCAACAGAACAGTAATTAATTTATCTAACAGAGAACTTTCAATTTCAGAAAAGTTAGTTTTGGCAAAAGGGTTAAACTTTTCTGTTGCTGACAACAAGATTTCTAAGCTTGACATAGTAGCATCGGTAGAGGAAACAGCTCAAGCATTACCTGAGGAATTAGGCCAAGAATTTAGAGTCAGTAATTCATATATATTAGAAGTTAATATGTTAAATAACAGACTTAAATGTTGCGTGCTATTATATAGACCGGGAGATAGTGACAGATTTTTGAACGTGATTTTACTCAGTATGATTTTCAAAGGGCATTATGTTGCGTATGTTCTCACAATAATAAGGTATGAATCAGAGAGTCATCCTGAGTTCTTCATAATGGAAAAGTGAGTTTTCATTTATTCGAAAAATATGCGTTTTGATATGATTTTATGGCTGCCATGTGTTTTATAATGAAGTTCAAAATAGAAAATTCGTCGGAAAACCATTAGCATACCGTTAGCGTGGGCCCAAAGGGCTATTATTGTCACGTGAACTTGTATTGTAATAATTAATTTTTCCACGTTTCTGAACAGGCTGTCAATGATAAGTATGTAAGTTCTTGCCATAAAGCTGCTGAAGAAAAGATGGGCATACCTACCCTTTGCACATGTCCAAGTACACTCTACATCAAATTAATCGTTTAAACGATTAAATAACATTCAATTTAAACTGTACTTGGACCTTCGCCAACGGTATGCCATCCTTTTTTCAGCAGTTCAATAACAAGAAGTGGCATACTTTTCATTGGCACCTGTTCAGAAACGTGGAAAAAATAATTATTAAAATACAAGTTCACGTGGCAATAGTAGCCCTTTGGGTCCACGTTAACGGTATGCCTATATATTATGATTTTCCGAGGAATTTTCTATTTTAAACTTCATTATAAAACACATGGCAGCCCGACTAAAATCATATCAAAACGCATATTTTTCGAATAAATGAAAACTTACTTTTCCATATATGAAGAACCCAGGATGATTCTCTGATTCGTACCTTATTATTGTGAGAATATACGCAACATAATGCCCTATGAAAGGCATACCGAGAAAAATCACGTCCAAAAATCTGTCACTATCTCCTGGTCTAATACCGTAATGGAAATGACAAAATTTACGTTTCGTCACTAGCCATACGGCTAGTGCATCAAAGGGCAGAAGGAAGAAATCTGAGCAACTCGCTAGCGTCAATCTCTTATGCACCCGAACGCTTAAAAGCACGTGCGGATCCAGAGAACCCAAAGCCTTGCACCCGAAAACGGCAAAGATCTGCGTTCTGCCTCTTTTCCAGCTACTGATAGCGACTGACAGTATACTGGTGGTATTAGTTCACAAAATAGTTTGATAACCAAGGTAAAGTAAGTCATTCGAGATTTAGTACCATTGTGCCCCAAATACCCCTCTGCATGTGCCTAGGGAATTAAAAGTCCGTATAAATTCTACGTTTATCCTGTATATTTATATTACGGACTAAAACTCTCCTCGGAATCCGTCCCATGCAAATCCACCATACCTAAAAATCCGGCAAATCTCTCCGCCGAAAATAAATACAAGGAAAAGTTGGCAATTAAAACACGGCGGCCCTTTTGTGGATCCGTTGAGCGGCAGATTAGGAATCGCGCCGCGCCGGCCCTGTTTGTTTTGGCCGGCGACTTTCGGTCGGTTTAATTCCCGCTTACGCGCCGCTCCGACTTCCGCAAACATAAAGCGACGATCTGCATGATATTTTTATTCTGGATTAAAATATGGAAATTATCGGGGTTTATGAAATATTAGCCATTGTAGTTGTGGTTGTGGGTTTAAAACTACAGTTTTAAATTGCGGACGTTTCGCCAACTTATATTGGCATCATCAGGGCGCTACAAAGGTACAAAATACAGTTCGCAACAGCAATCAAAAAATTAATAAATGAAAGGATAACAATTGATTCAGGTACTTACATTAAAAAGTAATTTTGTTGTTCAATCTTAAGAAAAGAGGATTAAAATCAACAGCTATATAAAATATTTGACTAGATTCGGACAATTCTAGGTAAACTAAGAATTTCTTGAATATTTTGTTAGTTTTTTCCGAAGAGAACAGTGTAGAAAAAGTACAGACAAGAGAGAAAAGTACATCTACAACCATCTATATCAGTCAACATGAGGACTGATATAGATGGTTTAAATTCTGCATACTTCAATATTATCGACAAAATTAAATGACACCATCCAAAAACGGATAGGCATGTGTTCCAACCACTCATTGGTATCTCTCCTCTTTTTTTCTTTCTTGTCTGCACATTTTCTGCACTGTTCTCTTCGAAAAAAAATAACAAAATCAATGATCTGTATACCTAGACGACCCATTCAAATGGCATTGTAATCCACGTTGATATACAATAAAATATCAAAACAAAGACCCTGTAGTGGTGCACAGATGATCCGTAAATATATCGCCCACCAGTGGGAAGTTCGGTTTGATCCAGTATTTCTAGCACCACACACGAGGCATTTTAAGCGCCCCGCATCACTATTCACAATAATAGGACAAATGTAAAGAGTTTATTAGCGTTTTTAATCTGTACTCGGCGCTCACTACAACAAGAAACAGGCGTTCGTTCGTGCCGCGTCGTTGCCAAATCTATTACGCTTGCCCCAGTTTTCCTTCCATGCAACCAGGCTTAGTACATAATTTAATATATTTTCAACATGTCTATTTTAATATTGCCAATTATAATATGATATATTATATAATGAAGAGATAATATTAACATAATTATATATCTCTGATGACTTTGCTATATTTACATTGTAAGAAATAAGTGCTTTTATTATTTGTCACATTAGGGAAGTTGCAACTCTGCAGAAATAAACACCAAAATGTTGAGGACGAAGTTGTATATTGGATTATGGATCTAGGTATATAGATCATTGAACAAAATATTCAAGAAATTCTTATTTTACCTGGAATTGTCCGAATCTAGTCATATACATATTTTATATAGCTGTTGATTTTAATCGTCTTTTAATGTGTTGTGAAATGTACTTGAGAATGCCTAGTATTATTAGTGTAAAGATTGAACAACAAAATTGCATTTTAATGTAAGTACCTGAATCAATTATTATCCTTTCATTTATTAATTTATTGATTAGTGATTGCTGTTGTGAACTGTATTTTGTACCTTTGTAGCGCCCTGATGATGCCAAAATAAGTTGGCGAAACGTCGGCAATTCAAATCTGTAGTTTTGAATTCAAACCGATCCCAAAACACCCACAACCACAACTACAAATTCCATTTGGATCGAAGCCATATTCCAAAAAATTATCCATTGTGCCACATATTATGAAGAAATAAAATAAGTATCCAGCTATACAATCTATTAATAATACCTAATAATAGGTAATAATTCTCACCCTCACAGTACTCCAAACTAGGAGAACCCCAGAAGCAACTGAATGCTTGTGCGGGGGAGGGGGGCAATTACTATTATTTTGCCTTGTAATTACTAATTAAGTATCAATTACTTGTATTGTCAAAGATTTAGAAAAATATGATATCAGTTTATAATTTCGTAAAGACAAGTTCTAGGAAAAAATATTGTGTCTGTGTGAGATATTACGTGTCGCTCCGTAGAAAAATAAAACTTAGCTACTAGCTAATCTAACTACCCTGTTACTGCGGGGTGCATTCTGAAATAGAAAACTGACCGCCACATAGTGTAAAACGTCCGAGGGTTGGCGATTAAGCAAAGTCTATAATGCAGAATGTAGACTACGAAATTTAATGATTTTTCTTCTTGGTTGAGAAATTAATAAAAAAGAAAGATAATATCACAAACCGTTATTTTATTGGAGGCAAAATTCCGTTATATTTCCATCCACATATTTTGGATCTCCCATAATATATTGTGGTTGCGTACAATAAAGCATTAAATTGTTCGCTGAGTCTAACCTCCCGGTACCAGAAACTGTGACTTAGCTTCGATGACGTATTTCTTTACCGGTTTTTGTTAGAATCCCGGTATATAAACAAAAAATACTCCTTGTTGTAAAGCAAAATACCACAAAATATCTAAAATATGTATTAGATATCAACTAAACATATGTAAACAGATAATAGGTACATTAAAATAGAATTAAAACAAAAAATCAAATGCAAGTTCTCACAAGTGAAAATATCAGTAAAACGTGGTCGGAAAATGGGTCTCTAAAAAGATGTAGGTTTAACATATCTTATCTCCAAGTACTTTATAACGAGTAACATACTATAATTATTAGAAAATGTGATGGGGAAGTGCTGTGCGATGTGCTGGGTGTTTATAGAAATTGGAAAAAAATTATTTCTTCTTGCAATCGGTGCAAAACCAGGTTTTTGTTTGTTTTTTCAAGGCAGTGCATTTAATATGCATACACAGCAAACCAGAGGACGTTAAGATTTTGTATCAATTAATTTTGTGACCAAGTTCCATGCATCGTCTTTAAAAAAATGTCTTAAATAATAATAGCAATTACAAGTTTACCTTACATGTATAATGTACATACCCATTTACCTATCTAAAAAAAAATTAAATAATAGTTGCCTACCTTATTAAACTAGGATCCACAGATTCCTGCAGAAATAAATGGGGAACTTTTTCTACATAATATTTAACAAAATTTTCCTCAATAAAGAAACGTGGTGGAATCTACATTTGTCACGATGCATCAAAATATATTTGAGGTTATAGAATCGCCAGGCGACGCGCCACAACCGCATCACTTCGTTCACAGATGGCTCTGGTCTACCTCCTAATTTAAAATAATATGCATCTACAGCAATCATGAGTTAAAATAAATTCAATGTAACAACATGCCCCACATAGCAACCTGCCCCCCTCCCCCCTACACGAATCTGTGCCACAAGTGATCTCTCCCTCAAAAGTTTTCAGTGTATATTTGTTATTATAATTTCGGTAATGGTAAACGCTGAATGGTTAATTTTATTGCTACACTCCAACTGTTTAAGTACAATTTTTAATGATTCTTGTGTCAAATATTAATTTTGACTATCTTCAGAGATACCATAGGTCGTCACCAAACGTTTTTGCAGTTGGTATATAGCTTTGTAGTCACGTTCGCCTTCTAGCGAATTTATAATCGTAAAGAAGCTGTGTAAAAACTCTTCCAAGGTGCTGTTTTTTCTTATTACTGATTTCAGATTAGAATTAATCGACTCAATACGATTATGTTTAGGAAATTATAGCTGGTTTTTGTCATTGAACACTCATGATTAATGCTGTACCAGTTTGCATTAAAATAGTCTAAGAAAACTTTGGGCAGGTTTTCACACATGGTTTTGTATAAGTAATCAAATTCCTCGTCGGTTTTTGCGTAAACCATCTTTTGAATTATTTCAAGTCTAAGGTTTCGTTGTTTAGAAGTTATTCCTATTTTTTCGCATGATATTTGTCTCTGAAATGTGCGCATGGAGTGGAAATACAGATTATAACGTTAGCATCTGGAAAAATACTCTTTAACTAATTTTCTTGCTAACAAAATCTTTGTCCGTTATAACATGTGTCCATTTGATTGTAACAATATTTCACTTCGTAATATCGCAGTTCCAGAGTCTAATCGTCTTTTTAATTCTCGACGATGTAATAAGCCTTTTCCTCTCTTTTCCAATATTTTGAAAATGTTTCACATTCATACTGCTTTGACTAAGGAAAAATGCTATCATTGCCACGTAATTTTTACAATCTAAATACGGGTTTATTTATTTTTTTAAGTTATCAGACTCAAGAGGTACTTCCCGATTTCGGCCTGCCTATAGCTAACTCAATCCACGGTAGAGTGGCGTGGTTTAACTTACGAAACGAAATAGAAAACTAAATTAGCGCTACCCGTTTTCTGTAAAATGGCCTTAGAAACAGGAGAGTACTTTTGTTGTTCGATACAAAACGGGAAATGCCGTTACAACAAATGAACAACCAATCCGTAGGTTTAGCAACATTAATTAATATTTTTAGAAAAAGCAGAAACAGTAATTTCACAGCCAGTAGTATAGATATCACAAAAAGGTAAATATCGCAGCCTCTCAAGGAAAAAAAAATTATTAATCGTAAATAAGTAGGTATTAATTATGGAAACTCTTTAGTCGACTACTCACTATAGTTAGGGAGCGCTTAAGGTGCACAATATATGATAGAAAAAGGGTACGTGGTATAATATTATACTCCGCATACAGTTTATATAGTGTATAAAAAAAACTTTTTTTTGAAATTGAGATCTTTAGAGTGTGGCTCAGAACAACGTTAAACGAGGTAAGTAATAATTGGAATAGACTTGCCAATTGGTAGGTTCTCCACCAGGCGAGAGGCTCGGTCAAAGGTGTTGCGTAAGTAGGTATCGTCCGGTTTTCAGACGAAGCGGAAGCGGCGGCGACTCACGCAAATCGCCGGTGTTGGATAACACACGGAGTACTCCGCAATGCTGGTTGATGAGGCGAAAGTACTACCACGTGGTAACTGGATCACACTGTACAAACAGGTTTTTGGTACAATAAAAAAAAGGCCTAAAACAAAACCAAAAGGACCCGAATTAGGTTCTCGTCCTGGCTTTCGAAAAACATCTCTTTAGCGTGCATAAAATGAATAATAAGACCGCTTACCGCAGTAGCGTGCCGTAGGGGGAGTACGGGGGGGCCTGTACCCCCCCCCCCCTCCCGCCCTCAGCCCTAACCCGCCCTTTGTGCTCTAGTGCAATTGCAAAATTGAACGTACAATCACGACAATATTATGGTCTATTATTTGTATTATTTTTGCGTTAGCGCCGGCAAATATTTCCTTTAAAGGAACGGTTGGCAACGCTGCTTTGTTCACTACTTTGCTGCGCCGCCGCTCTTGACTTTGCTCTTTCAGTCTTTCCTCGCTCTTCGAGTCGTCGTTACCTCCACCTCGCAAGTTCATCACTCACCGTTGGCTCTCCTGCTCTCACTGTTTTGTTAAAAATATTTTCCACCATACTTTGCAACTGCCCTGGAGCAGAAAGGTCGTTTAGCAGTTAGCAGGTTAAACAAAATTTTGAATTTCCAAAGGTGTTCAATGACTCAGGAAAGGACAAATAACTTATCATTACCAGCGCCGGTTTTAGGGGGGTGCTAGATAGCGCCCGGCCGTTAATTTTAGGAGGCGGTATAGTTGGTCTAATAACTAAAAATAAATCTCATTTGTTGCTATGTCACTCACGAGGCGACACCTTTATTTTGATCGTAGTCTGCAAACGTAACATCTGAAACGTTCCACTATTCATCATGTTATTCATCTGTACGTTGAAGATTTTACTCCCCCCTGGATTTTTGGACGAAAATAAAAATTTCTAAGTGAAAATATCTTAAACGCAGAATATACAACATTGATTCATTGATTGAATATAAATTGGAAAATTGTCATGTAATAATGTGTAACATAGATACATTTATTGAAAAATATACTTATTATTGTCAAGTAGCTAACTACCGATTCCACGAGACCTGGCTTTTCCCATACTAGCCCAGGGCCGTATTATGGTTTGGGTGTTCAAGCACCCTACATTGAGAAAACACGAAAAATACATTATACTGTCATAGTTCACAATTTTTAAGTTTTCTAACTTCCAGATAGTCAATTAAAGGTAATGCGGCCGCATGTAGTAGTCCCAATAATTGCAACCAGATTTTTCTTGTCTCACCTTTAGTAATCCTACAATTCCGATTACGTGGGCATTACGTATAAGTAAGTAGTTCAAAACAAAAATGGTATTTCCTAAATTTTAAATTATTAAGCAGGTAGCTTCAGTCAGGTCTTTTTTTAAACAGTTTTTATCTATAACTATAAGTTTATTTTACGTTTGTGAGGTACCTTATGGGAGAGAAATAAAATTACAAAAATTTTATAATGAGCACCGAGAAAAACTACATGATTAGAACTAAGTACAGGACCTATATTCTATTCAAACTAAACGCAAGTGAAAGATAAACACAAGTTGTTGCATGGCTAGCAGGTGATCGGCTTGCTATTGGCTAGATGGCAATAAAGTTTTCAGTTCAGCGAGTCGTTATTTATTACAGAGGTGTATTGAGTTGCAAGTGGACTTTTAATTTTTTCCGATATAATTCTTTCGCTGTTTATTAATTGTTGGAGCTACGATTTGTGTTAATAGTAGAAATTTGCAGGTAAGTGCAGGTGTGCCATAAAAGTTTGTTTTTAAAGTTCTTAATACTGGGGCATGTTATTTTAATATTTTATATTACAAAATTCATAGAAATCGTCCTTAATGCGACCCTGCCCCGTATTAGTCCTCGGAATTGTTCACGTGTTTCCATCGTGTAAATGTTTACACCCAACTTGCATTTTGATTGAATAGAGTGTAATCTTATTAGTCCATCCCGAAATCTGTGAAAGTTCTTTGGGTAGATATACATTCAACAAGGGAAGAAAGTTCAAGTTCGTACCTATTATAGGTATCTACATATTACAAATGAGGAACCTGGTAACAAGGTGCATAAGCGACAAATTCTCAAATAAGCAAAATCGGCACTGACTTACCATACTTATATTACTTAAATTCCTGGAAATAATTGCAGGAAACCAAATTCAAATATAAAATAAATTTAATCCATTTGGCACTTGCCATATTCTGTGTCTTTTGACACAACATTGTCAAGTCTAATTTTTAGAAATCATGGAAACCATTATTAATTTTTACTAATAATCAAAGTACCTGTTATATTCATATAGATTCTCCAATAAAATGGCATACTTGGCATCATTGAGACCATTAGAATGGGGAAAGAAGCGGCCTCACTTTGATAAGTAAAATACTGAGTCCCCTTACTTTAAAGGGTCCCTAAGTAAAACAAACACTTTAAAAAAAATCAAACAGACTTCACTTGTCACATTGCGAGACGTTTCATCATAGTCGAGCAAGAACTTCTCTTCTTTTCTCTAAAACGCTTTTTGCATGGACATATTACATGATTGTAAGAAAAAATTTGTACCGACACGGATGATAAGACGCTTTATAACCAAGATACGTGGTGCTATTTTCAAGGTTTTTAGTTACTAATATCATAAAAAGGGCAGTTTCAAGTAACGCCAAATTTATTTTTATATTATTATATCGGTATCTGGATGAACCAAAGTAGACAGGTATTAAAGAAAATTATAATGTCATCAACCAGTGGCGTACAGGTAGATAAGCGTTTAACGCCACTGCATTTTTGTCAATATTAATGCCATTTGCATTTTTGCCAATATATATATATATATATATATATATATATATATATATACAGGGTGTATCTTTGATAGGTACAGAAATTTTAACCACGTAATCGGGGACGTTCATAAAACCGAAAAATGAAAAAAAAAATTTTTTAATCGATGTTTAGAAAATGGGGCAAATCAATCTTTATCCGTGCTCAATGCACGCCGCTGGATCGTCACTAGAAGCGCTGAGAGGGGAGGTCTAACCTCTCCCTAGGAGATGGAGGGGAATAACGTTAGATTAGGAAGGGGAATACCGCGACGTTGCCGCATGTCAGAGTGGAATAAATCTGCTTGCAGAATTAGGTACCTAGGTACCTTTGAAAATTACTGCTGGTAGGTATCCACGTTTTTTTATGATGTCGGTTGCTGTGACGAACTGTTTATTGCTTTCTTCACAGGCGCACACAATAATTTAACAAACACGTCAGTTTTTATCACTTTACTGTTATTTTAAGTCCCTAGGCAGCAGAAATGTATCCGAGCGCCGCTCGGAGAAGTCATTGCTAGAAAACTCATTGCTGATTTCACACTCATAATTTTTTGACAAGTCTTTTGTGGAGTAGGTATCTACCTACCTACCTACCTATTTTACAACTGATTTTCAGGCCGCAATTTTTTTATACTAATAATTAGCCATCTCTTGGGACACCTTGGGATAATAAATTTCTGATCGGCAATCAACTGAATAAAGTATTTGTTTTAAAATACAAATTATCTGTAAAAATTGCAAATTTCCACAACCACCCATAGGGTAGAGCGTAGAGCAGCGGCGCGTTACTTTTTTTTAGCGAGTGTTCGCCTGTAGCCCTATCATCTCGAAAAAAGTGGGGGAAGACTGTAATTTGACGTGAATTTAACGCGCGGCTTCGATTTGTTCATAGTTTTTAATATTTTTCAACCCTTGCCCGATAGTGCGCCACCTTTAAACCCCCTCAGGGTTGTGGTCCTATGTATTATCTACTTTTAAAAAATTATTCGTTTCCGAAAAAAGTGGGGGAAGACTGTCATTTGATGTGAATTTAACGCGCGGCCCCGATTTGTTCATCGTTTTTAATATTTTTCTACCCTTGCCTGATGGTGCGCCACTTTTAAACCCCCTCAGGGTTGTTGTCCTGTCTATTGTCTACTTTTAATAGTATATTACACACCGAGGTGTCTCGAGATAAAGTAAACTTTCCACCCGGGCGGGAGGGCGGGAAGTAAAAGTCAAAA
This sequence comes from Pseudeuparius sepicola, assembly GCA_963920635.1. Classification (NCBI taxonomy): domain Eukaryota; kingdom Metazoa; phylum Arthropoda; class Insecta; order Coleoptera; family Anthribidae; genus Pseudeuparius; species Pseudeuparius sepicola. The sequence continues at coordinate 92,370,407 of OY987299.1, forward strand.
AATTTACACTTTCAAACTTCTAAAAAGTCAGAAATGTCGATATTACATACATGGTTGTAAATAAAAAATTATTCGGTTCCGAAAATAGTTGGGGAAGACTGTCAAATTGGCGTGCTTATCATTTCCGCATTTTTTAACCCTTTGCCGTTTCGGAACTATCTCAAGTTAATTCCTTACCATTCCTCTTACTTTTCGTAAAAACTTGGTGGCGAAATGTCGCGTAATGTCCCCAAAAACCGAAAAACAGCGACTCCTCCTGGTGAATTTAAGCTTCTGCGTGCCCTTGACTACTGCCCGACATTCCTTCGCCGAGATTCGCCAGGCGCGGGCATATGACGTTGGCGTCGGGCGCTGGCGTCCGACGCCAACTTCACACAAAAACGACGCCGCGCCGAATCGCGCAATAATTACAATTACGAATGAATTCACTGGCACTGATTCACTCGATTTTGCTCCATTTCCACGCCGCCCGGCCCGGCCGACCTACTAAATTACAGCTGGGCGAGGAGCGCAAGCGCGGGGCGCCACTTGACATCGACACTACAGGTGATCCCCACTACTCATAACTAGTGCGCGATATTAGCCAATCGCGGCTCGCGGCTCGCGGCCCCTACTTCTCTCGGGGCGGCGCTACTATGTTGCCAAGTGTGCTGAAAATTTACCTGATTTAGTAATTTAATTCCGTATAAATTTAATTGTGTAGTGGATTTTTACATGGATTTACCCGTTTTTGTGCGTAATAATTATACGAGATAGTAGATTAACTTATAACGAAAGAAACCCCGTATAAATCCGCGAAAATCAGAAATCGGATTTAAGGGACTTTAAGTCAGTTTGGGGACATGTCGGCATAAACGGCAACACCGAATAGTGGTTTTGAATGGTATGGGGGAAAGCTTGTGCGCCGTCACCGTACCGCCGCGCCGTAGCCGACGCGCTAGTCGAAGATCGTCCGTCCGATTATTATGGGATTTAACAGCTGATTGATATCGATCCGCGTCCGCCTGTAATTTTTGGGAGCGCCAGCTTCAACAAGCAATTTATTATTATACAGAATGCCTTACGTGTGGCTATTCTGTGGTATAACAATTCTGTTTCCAAAACGTGGACGCGTATGCAAACGTCGCGTCTCGCTAACCGATATTGTTCCGTTACTTTGCTTTGTTTTACGAACTGTCGTCGGAACTGAACCTGCTTCTGTACATTTTTCCAGATCCGTTCGCCATTTTTTTGGACCAGCAGTGATGTCCAAACCTGTTGCAATTGCCGCTACGAATTTGCAGTGAAATAACAAGTGATTTTTTCATATTTCCGTTAAGAAATGCAGTGTTAAACTTTCGCGGCCTTCGTATGAAAACAGTGCTAGATAGGTTCCTACTAGGTACCCCAATTACGCGCGAGGATAAAAGAAGCAGCTTCAAGGGTTCGCGAAAATTCGGGTTTTATTAGACGCATACGGTATGGATCTAATTGTACAATCCTCCTAGTCGAGTCCCCGTTGGAATAAATCAGCTGAGGGAAACCGAGACGTCCCTAATATTTGGCATCGCGCCGCTTTAAGTGTGCAGTGAAAAAAAAACAAGTGTTTTGTTCGTATTTCCGTAAAAAGAGACTATGAAGTGTTATACCTTCGCGACCATCGTATAAAAACAGTGCCACTAGTTAGGTAGGTACTTAGTGCTTTATGTGATTTTGTGAAGATTTTTGGATAGTATCTAAACACAAGAAAATAGTAAAAATAATCGATGTATCTCAAAGGTAGGCTTTTTCATGCTATTCGTCGAGCTATTCGCTAAAAGAACCTTTAAGGAGTTGTCCAAAAATTATTTATTTATTTATTTAATCTCCACATACACCAAATGATACATGGTTGCGTCAATATTCTTCAAATACTGCGAAAAAGCCTCGGAAAAAGCGATTCGACTGGCAACCAGTTACCTAGTGCTTCTTGTGATTTTCGAGAGGATTTTTGGATAACATAAGAAAGGAGTACGACACCCGCAAGGAAAATCATCCAGGCATCCGAAAGGTAGTTTTTTTGCATGCTATTCGCTAAAAGAACCATTAAAGATTTGTTCAAAAACTAGTTGAAAGACTATTCCTGAAATACTGTGAAAGAGCTATACGTCTGACAACGCTGCACGGCGGAATTGGGGGGGATCCGCCGGAACCGGCCTCAGTTCCAGCTGGTCCCGGCAAGGTCAAGGACCCATGGCCGTAGCGTCGGAAAAAGGGGTTTTAATAGCGTTTTAAAAAAAATTATTTCTGACGTTAATATGCACTTTAGAAAAATTTTAATTGCATAGGCGTAACAAGTGCATTTTTCCCGACCTGCCCTTAAAATTTCTGTACTTATCAAAGTTACACCCTGTATATATATATATATATATATATATATATATTATAAGTTCATGGGTAGGTACTGTATCTTTCTTATAAGGCGCCCAAATAAACCCAGCAAATGTATGATATATATATATATATAATGTATGATATATATATATATATATATAATGTATAAGGCGCCCAAATAAACCCAGCAAATGTATGATATATATATATATATATATATATATATATATATATATATATATATATATATATATATCATACATTTGCTGGGTTTATTTGGGCGCCTTATAAGAAAGATACAGTACCTACCCATGAACTTATAACAAGATAAGTCGGGTCATATAGGTGCCATCGGGCTACAAAAATCGTTCGACGGATGGTTGTAGTTCCATTCAAAGTAGATTTTTGTGGATTTTGAAATCAAAACAGATAACTTTTAATATTGTTGTGCATTTCTGATTTTTTGTATATCGCCTATCACATATCGGACATCAGACAGCCCCGCGCGGCGGCGATTCCTATAAAAGAAAGATAAAAAGAGCAAGTATACTGCGGTCCGGAGGCTCGGCGAATGTTCTAGATTTAAATATAACGCGAAAGGCGATGGAAAGTTTGGTTATAAACATATGCATTTTGTCAAGTGATTATATCTTTATACAAGTTAGAGTGTCATGGCACCTACCTATGGCAATACTTTTCACTATTCTATTGATCCTGGTCGAATGCTGCATTGAAACTGAAATTAACTTAATTCGAATTATCTAAACACTCAATTGCTATAACTTAAACTCCTTACCCAATTACAAGTTGCAATAGACTAGTAGGAAATGCGAAATATAGGACGCCGTAATTAAAGTCTAGAAAAACTGTTGTGTTTTCAAGAATTTTCGAAAGACAACCTCACGTGGTCATCAGATGGCCTACGAACGATCCCCGCCACCAATCGCAACTCGCCTCTAATTTGCGATTAAAGTTCGGACGACTTTGTTTCAGAATCACTCCGGCCAAATTGTGTGCATTCTCTTTATTCAACTATATTCCAATTTAATCCGTTTTAATGTTATTGGTGGAATTTCTAGTAAATTTACCGGAAGTGTTTCGACATTGCTCGGATGTTTGTCGGAGTGGAATTAGTTCAGTCCAAATTGGTACGGAGAGTTACGCTTCAAATAAAGAGCCCCTGCGCCCGCTCTAAAATCTGCCCATTTCCACTTTGGGTGCCTTTGGGCGTTTGGTGACCTAACCTATTTATAAAAGTAAAAAAAAATTGAAGCTACTGAAAGTTCCACTTATCAAAAGAGCGTAAAGACAGTAATTGTTATTCTTCGTAATGAGAAACAGTATAGGGGTCGATTATTTTCATTTATGAATTTATGGTATCTATGCCCCACATCGACACTACTTGTTAATTGCAGATCTTCACATTGTGACTTATTATGGGACGACCCAATGCATCAATACCTACACGGTGTACCGGAATTAGTTCAAGATGCTATAACTTCCTTATTTTCCAGAAAGGAGCGTATGCAAATGTTGAAAATACGAAAAGATGAAAGATTATCAAATGTGGTACATTATAAGTACCAAGGTGTAATTTCTAGTTATTAGTAATAACTTTTTCTATTAAAATTTTCCAATATCCCTTACAAGCAAAAAGTTACAAAATTGTAATTTTTGAATTTGTAAACTCTGTTTTCGTTGAGCAAACTTTTACTTTTATTTAAAATTTTTACGTGATCTTAGTAAATTCACGAAAAATAAAAAAAATTAAAATAAAAACGTTGTCCCAACTTATTTTTTGAAAAATATCACCCTCATTTTCTCCCGGAAAAATACCGTGGTTTCAACGACTTGTAATAATTGAACTAAGTTGCTTCACAAGTGATTGCATGAATGGATATACCTATGCATCCTGTATGCACCAGAAACTTAATGAAGAAGTTCGAACTTGGAGGTAATAGAGGAGACAATTCAAACTATAAACCGTCTATTTGCAGTTTGTCGGTGTGACTTCAATCAAAAATTTCTTGGTTTCAATTATTATTTATATTAAAAAATAATTAATGACTCTTTTGGAAAGCAACTTCGTCTAACTATTATACGAGTAGGTATGTGTATGTGTAGGTATATTATTATCAATAGTTATGGTGATATGTTTTTTTTTTTTCGGAAAAAAGTAAGGGGAGTGCGGAGTGCAAGACAAATGGTTCTAGAAATTCGTACGAGGGTAGATCTTGTGGGTGTGCACTTTTCTATTACTTCAAAGAGCCTCATAGTATCATTTTATAACCCCTTTGCCTCTCTAAAACAACACAATAGGATACATGACAATATTTTTAATTGCCCTAAAATTGTACTCAGTTTACAGTAGATACACCAACATAACACGTAATAAATGAAACAACGGCTTTAAACCCTTATTTATTTATGATAATTAAAGACGAAGTTGCACAATTTTGTTCTGGCTAAAATCTACAGTTTAGTCGTTCTATTGTACAGAACGCCAAACGTGGTAACCCTATACCTCTGAAGGGGAAACGGAACTGCAACGTTGCCGGTGCCCGTTTGCAGTAATTCGTAGAACAAAGGCAAATTTTACTGTTCTATTCAAATGTCTCCAGCTTTCCTATATGAATATCTTTTACTTAATGTATTGCAACCTTTGAGCTTTAACTAACGCAATTGCACACTCTGGAGACCACAGGGTGAGTTTTTTTTTTGATGCCCACTAAGGGGATCTCGGAAACTAGCAGAGCTAGAACAAAGGTTAAATGGGGAAAGAATTGCAGTTTTTAATGCTCAATCTAATGCTCTTTTTGGATTATTAAAAAAGTTCATGGCTCACTAGATATTTTGAAAAGAGTGATTTTTTGCTATTTCATCAGATCTCTGTAGCTCCGTTATTTCTGATTATACAGAAAAACTGTAGAGACAAAGATTGTAGATAATTTTGGGCTTAATAAGATAATCTAATCAAATTTTTTTATGTTGTTTGTGATTTTTGAAAATTAGCCATAGCTATTTTATTTTTTATAATAACTATGCCGAGTATTATATTTTTGGAAAGCTCAAAAAATGGCCGATTTGATAAGGCCACAGCCAACTATGATTTACATTTAAAAAATCAAAAGTTTATGTCATATCTCAAAAATCACAAACAACATAAAAAAATGGATAAGATTATCTTATTAAGCCCAAAATTATCTACAATTTTTGTCTCTACATTTTTTCTGTATAATCAGAAATAACGGAGCTAATAGCAAAAAATCACTCTTTTCAAAATATCTAGTGAGCCATGAACTTTTTTAAAAATCCAAAAGGGGCATTAGATTGAGCATTCAAAACTGCACTTCTTTCCCTATTTAACCTTTGTCCTAGCTCTGCTAGTTCCCGAGATATCATTATCCTTTATCTCTGTCACGTGACACTTTGATTAAAATAATATCTGTATACGGAACATACTATAAATATTCAGGAAATATAATATGGAAAATTCCATACCTACCTTTTTTGACCAATCAGAGGCTCGTTTTTTGCTTCGTTGTCATGGCAACTCAAAAAATTTCCGGAAATATTCTCACTTGCTCTAGGCAGCAGCGAGGCCAACGATAAAGACAGGCCACGGCGCTAACGCATAATCGCGTAGTCACGTGACCAACTTAGTTCTATATAATGAAAGGCATTTTTGGAGATAAGTACAAAAAACAAATTTCGTAACAATTTGGCAAGTTTTCTTTCATCTATTACATTATTGGTTTTGTGCATCCAAGCTTTCTCTAATTGTTTTTTTAAAAATTTTCAACCTGCCTCAGCTGTTTTAGGCTGAGAGTTAAACTGCACTGCACTCACAATATTTTGGCACTTCTCAAAAATTGTTGGGACATCACCTTCCTTTAGCTTAGGGGATATTCTCTATAGGTATTTTCCTCCCACAACACATTTGTCCACTTTAATTATTATTTCACTTTCTTGAAAATGTGTTAGCCACACATACTTAAGGGTTTTTTAGAAATTAAATCTCAGTTGGGATTTGACGAATCCATTTTTGGCGGAAATTTTCATCCCGAGGCAAAACAAATGTTTGTTATGGCGACACTTTCTTCCTGGCTTTTGTAATATGTATAAATATAATATAAACAGACTCAATATTTGGTATTTAGGTTATTTTTTACGAAATAAAAATGAAAACTAACCTCAGTAGGTATACTGCAAATATTGACGAGGTCTCAGATGTTCGGCAGCGTGAAAGACCGAATAGATAAACGATAAGCCGTATCGGGGCGTGGGTCGACAACGAAAATCAATGGTTACAACACTGATTTATTTCGCACAAGGTGAATGGTGAATACAATAAATACACAAACCCGAACGTGGTCAACGGGAACGGCTTCCAGCCACCCGGACCCTCTGAACTCGCGGATCTCCCGTAAGCAGTTCACCCCTCTGTGAATCAGGCTCGACTGTCCAATACGGTCCATGTCCATAATAGTCCATTCCGGAATTACGGGCTCCCTATTCTGTGGTTCGGGGGAGAATTCCCCTTTGCAGCGCTCACGCGTCGGTGCGAGCGGCACCAATACTCTTGGACGCCACGACTCCCACGCAGAGGCCATAATAACACCTGGGCGGTTCCCCTCCGCCAGGACACACGCGCACTAGACACAAACTTGTTTCTAAAATATAAACTAAGACGTTTAAAAACACTTTAAACATTGAAAACTTCTCAAAACCCAAGCTGCCGCTGTCAGTTATGTGACAAACGACATGTAACGTCTGACTAAGATGGTCACGTGATTTTTGTGCGCCAGGGCCTGTCTTTATTGTAGGCCTTGAGGCAGCAGGAGGTGATCACAGCCGAAATTGTAACATATATACTCAACAACAATTTTGATAACAATTTCGTTTAATTTACGGGTAGGTATGGAATTTTCTTACCGAATCGCCCACGTTCTTTAATTAATATCCGGAAATTTTTCTCTAACACGGATTTTTTAAGAAAATTCGTGTACTCGAAAAATTTTCGACAATAATTCAAGCACTAGGGCGGTTACTAGTGAAAATTCCATACCTACCTTTTTTGACCAATCAGAGGCTCATTTTTTGCTTCATTGTCATGGCAACTCAAAAAATTTCCGGAAATATTCTCACTTGCTCTAGGTTGCGTTCAGGAATTATTACATTGAACACATTTCTTACAGAGTTGTTACATTGCTCGTTCATTAATTCGTATTATTACTCTGTAATCCCATTTCCACAAGTTCAGAAATTGCTGAAATAGTTACCTAGGAAACGCTTGGGAGCCCATTTCTTACCATGCTTTTTCGTGTGTTAATTTATTACCGAGTTTGCGCATTGCCGGATTCTGTCTGATTATTTATTATTTTTGCTATATTAGTTAATGTTAGGACCTGTTCACTTTCATCTTCATCGCTTTCTTCCTCCAAATTATGCAAAAGTATATATTTTGCAGCAATAAAAGTTGCAAGACATATCAATTTCTTATATTATTGTTGTTATCCATTGTTCAAACTAGTTTCAATGCGGTTTCATTTCAACCACAAAACCGTTTCACATAGAAATCCGTATATTATTATTATTTATTTTAGGACAATGACATGTTTAGGAATGACAGAAAAAAGTCCCAAAGTTTGTTCAGAAATATATAGCCTGTCATATGTCATTTTCTCACTATTCAGTTACATTTTAAAATGTCATTGTCTCACATTACAGAGTAAAGTCTTCCATTACATTTTTATTTCTGAACGCACCCCTAGGCAGCAGGAGGTGATTACAGATGACAGATGTCATTGTTATAATGTGACATTGTAACGTATACTCCACAAATATTTTAATAATAATTTCGTTTAATTTACGTGTAGGTATATGGAATTTTCTTACCGAATCCCCCACGTTCTTGAATTAATATCCGTAAATTTCTCTCTTTTTAAGAAAATTCGTGTACTCAAAAAATTTCCGGCCATAATTCAAGCACTAGGGCTTCCACTACATAGTGAAAATTTCGCGTATGGCAACGGCACCCGCCCACCTAGGCATCTAACCTTATACCACAGACCTATATAGCTTCGCTAAAGCTATATATGTCTGTGCTTATACTTTATGCTTATATCCACTCCACATGTCATCTAACACGCATGTATGGTTTTCCGATCGGCAGTTGACATCCCGCCATGCCAACTGTCATTCCATATGTAGCTAAATGAAAACATTAGTAGATTATCTGTGCGATTTATTATATAGACCGTCAGACAATGACAGATTTTCCTTACTGACTTTCTCATTTATGCCTTGGAGAGGGTTGAAAGGTAAATCGATGCTGAGTCGGAAAATAGTAATTTTGAGTTTGGCCCCCGGGGAAAACATATGGAAAATTCGATTTTTCAAAACAGAAAAAAAGGTACTAATTCTCACTTATGCCATGTTCACCGTATGATTTCTTATACTATTCCGACCTCGAAAACCCAAAGGCATAAGTGTAGCGTGTGGCAAAAGGGTTGAATTAAGGGTTTGGCAGATCACACAAAAAATGACTTGGTTTACTGACTCCGTCAGTTATGCCGTTCGAAATGGTGAAAACTTATATCCTCACTAGCCCATAAATTAATTGGCAGAAGTGACGCGTGGCGAAAAATGCACTTTTGGTTCGGAAAATAAGTCGGAAAAAAATTTTTTTTTTCGTCAACAGATTTTTGCACTTATGCCTCTGCATAGAAAGTTTTATTATTGCAATTCATTTTATCCCTGACTAAATCAGTTGACGAATATTTTCCGATATATTTTCCGACACAAAAGTGCATTTTTCCCCACGCGTCACTTCTGTCAATCAATTTTTGGGCTAGTGAGGATATAAGTTTTCACCATTTCTAACGGCATAACTGACGGAGTCAGTAAACCAAGTCATTTTTGTGTGTTCTGACAACCCTTAATTCAACCCTTTTTCCGCACGCTACACTTATGCCTTTGGGTTTTCGAGGTCGGAATAGTATAAGAAATCATAGTGAGAATTAGTACCTTTTTTCTGTTTTGAAAAATCGAATTTTCCATATGTTTTCCCCGGGGGCCAAACTTAAAATTACTATTTTCCGACTCAGCATCGATTTACCTTTCAACCCTCTCCAAGGCATAAATGAGAAAATCAGTAAGGAAAATCTGTCACTGTCTGACGGTCTAATAGATTGTTATTGATGTTCAATGTTATTATATATTGTTCGCGTAGTTATCGTCTATCGTGTTGTTAGTTGTGTAGTGAGGAGGTCCGTTAGTGTAAGGTATCATGGACCCTGAAAGTGCAATCCGTAATTTGCCGAAATTGGATGCTTTCTTGGTACCAAAGTTTTTTTCTAATAATACGACTTTCTCGTCTGCCGAAATTCATGGGATAAAACTGCAAAGGTTTGTACCTATATGTTGTAGTAAGTAATAGCATTGAATGAGGAATAATAAGGGGCGCAACCTTACGGGACGCAGCGTAGCCGAAAACGCGGCCCGAAAAGGTTCCGAGATAAGAAGCGTCCGAGACAAAATAAATTAAAAGTAAAAAAATATTTTTAAAAAAAGCTTTTATTTAAATGCGCTAAAAAGAATAAAATAATCTTTTCTTTTAAAACTTTTACTATCAACTTATAACGTCATTCCACAATTTATATGATATAAAAGCTTGTCGCGAGATTTAAGTAGTGGTATTTACTTAGTTTGAAAACTTAAATCTCGCGACAAGCTTTTATATCATATAAATTGTGGAATGACGTTATAAGTTGATAGTAAAAGTTTTAAAAGAAAAGATTATTTTATTCTTTTTAGCGCATTTAAATAAAAGCTTTTTTTAAAAATATTTTTTTACTTTTAATTTATTTTGTAATTTTTAGTTTGGCCAGGTGTCTGAGTCTATTCATCTCAGTTAACGCATCATTGTTGCAAGGTCGTTTGCCGGTTAGTTTAGAACAGTCTACCTCTTCAATGAGGAGACCTTCTAATGACCATCTTGGGTGTTCCGCCATGTTGGATTTAGAATGACGTCACACATATAATCATGCATTGTCATCCAAATTAAACGTGTGTACAAAATTTCAGCTCGATCGGTTGAAATTTAACTAGTCCGCCATCTTGAGTGTTCCGCCATGTTGGATTTAGAATGACGTCACACATATAATCATGCATTGTCATCCAAATTAAACGTGTGTACAAAATTTCAGCTCGATCGGTTGAAATTTAACTAGTCCGCCATCTTGAGTGTTCCGCCATGTTGGATTTAGAATGACGTCACACATATAATCATGCATTGTCATCCAAATTAAACGTGTGTACAAAATTTCAGCTCGATCGGTTGAAATTTAACTAGTCCGCCATCTTGGGTGATCCGCCATGTTGGATTTAGAATGACGTCACACATATAATCATGCATTGTCATCCAAATTAAACGTGTGTACAAAATTTCAGCTCGATCGGTTGAAGATATCTGCTTCAAAATTGAGTTGCAAGATTCCACCCGAACAAATTACATACATACATACATACATACATACATTGCAAGTTAAATAAAAGCTTTTAAAAATACATATCCTTCCAGTAAAATATAAAATATATAAAATTGTACCGTTAGCCGGTTGTAGAGGGATCGGTGTTCTCGAAAACATAAACAAGTTATAAAAATCCGTGGTCGCTAGGCGACTATAGCGAGTGGTGGCAACGGGGGGCTTCAGGGTAAGCACACGAAAACCGGTCACGCAATTTTATATGGGCGCTGCGCCTCTTATTATTCCCCACTTATTCCTCACTCAACAGTAATAGTAAAGTACCTACTATGAGTTATTAATAAAGGGAGAACCTGAAGCTAGAGGCCATCTTGAAGGCGCGTGTATATAAAGGTGCCATTTTAGTGCTTAGAAATACTGAGCCCAAATTCCTTAGATACCTAGGCCCAAACTTGCCAAAAAAATTGCAGGAAAACACTACTGAATATTTACGAAAAAACACTTCTTGACTAAATGTGGTTTCACGGGGCATCCTAAATATGGGAATTTGAGGTTAGAATTTTGAAATTTCAACTTTCCTTGCATCTTTCATCTCAGAACACTTCAGTGATATCGCCATGTTACCAAATTGCCTTTATAAAACACTTGTGACGTCATAAGTGTTTTCCCGCCAAATTTCGAAGAAAGTCTAATAACTTGCTAATTATGTAAATATAAATTTTTTAAATAATCGTAGGGTCTTAGGCAAGTGTCCAGGAATTGTTTTATCAAGTTTGTACAATTTCGTCAAGTACCTATTATAATCAGTTAAACAAATTCTTAGACTCTGTAATATCAATATCCAACAGAAACCAACAAAAATTTATAAAGTCAGAACCTTTGTCTCGGAAGTGGGTTTTATGTGAAAGTTTTTGCTTAGAATTTAGGTACAGAAGAACCGCCTGTCGGTATAATTTTGAAATACCGTGTGGAGCACTTTATGAAAGTTATAAGCCAACCTTCATAATGTGTGATAAACCCTGTTATTTTCTAATAGTACTTCTTCACTCAATATCAGATAATAATCTACACGGTGTCCATTTTAAGTGGTTCACTGAAAATATCACAACGGTATGGGGACGCCAATTAAAGTTTTTAATCATATAGTTTAAAAAGGATAAGTACAGGGTTATTCATATAAAATTCTACCCACCTTAACTTTTTTGTTTTTACTTTTGGAAAAAATGTAAATAGTATTAAAATTGTATAAAATTTGCTTGTGATTTCAGATATAAAGATATTCAGAAAAACAAATAATGAATGTCGCATTTCGGAGATATAGACAAAACTTATGTTATTTTTAGTTTATTTCTCGATTTTTGAAATCTACGCATATTTCTGGTTTCAACGATATATTATAAATGTTAGATATATGTTTCTTTTAGTAGTTTGCACAAAATCGACCTTTGAATTGTTTAATCTTGGACAAAATTGCCGTGGAAAATTTAAAACAGTTAGCACGAGAATATTATAAAGATTTGACAGTTTACATTAATTGTTGTATTTCCACAATTACATCCAATCATATCTATATTGAAAATTCAACAAAGTCAATACTCCTTTGGAAATTTTCCATAAGCTAGGGGAGTGGGGGGCAAAAACGGACGGTTAAAGTAAAAATATTTAATTCCGAAAAGAAACATGAACACATTATTAAACCTAAATATAGCCTTACTTAAACCACATAGGGTATCGAGCTTATACTGTGCCCAGATATATAAAAATATTGACTTTCAATAATACCTACTACCTAGTCCGGTTATGCCCCTATCATAGGGGTAGGACCGGCCAAGACTTGGGGCAACACCGGACAAACAAAAACTTTAGAGAAAAGCGCAATTATTGCATTTAAATGCGCGTAATTATTTTTCTTCCATGCCAGTACAGCCTTCATGCGCCCATTTTGCACATGCTGTACATTGGACCCAACCATCATTTTTTTGTGTCTCGGAATATGATTCTTCACAATAGACACACAATTATTCATCTTCGCTATTTATTTTTTCACAACTTTTATCATTCTTAGAAATTTTTTCTTTTTTCTGTTTCTTGATCTTCTTTTTCTGATGTTCTTTGACTGTAATGCTTCTTTTTACTGTCTCTTTCTTTTTTTGCTTTTGTTTATCTACTGCTTCCATCAGCTCGTTCTTATAGGGCGATTCAGTTAGAATCACTGTTTTTCCTCGCATGCGGCTCTGTCCTCCTGCTGATCTTTTGGCTTGAGGCACAGGGAACAGGTCACTGGGCGATTTTGAAAATGAGGAAGGGCCACGCAGAGCCATCTCAGTGCTAATATTTTCATAAACTGTGTTACACACGGGGTTATTTAAACCAGAAGATCCCGGTTGAGGCGTAATAGGCCTTATGAATTCTTCAGGGTTTCTTCTTTCATAAACCGTGTTAGGTACCAGGTCATTTAAACCAGAAGGTCCAGGTTGAGGCGTAACAGGCCTTATGGATTCTTCATGGTTTCCTCTTTCCTAAACCGTGTTAGTCACCATCAGGTTATTTAAACCAGAAGGTTCAGGTTGAGGCATAACAAGCCTTCTGGTTTTTTCATGCTCAATGTCCTTTATGGAATCTTCCCGTTGCTCTTTATCTGTCTCATTTATAATATCATCTGGGTTGTTTATGGCTTGTATATTTTCATCTAGATTTATTTCCCTTTCCGTAATCTCTGCCGCGGCAAAATCAGCTTGTACAAACGTATTTGGATCAGTTGGATATATTCCAGCCTTTCTGAACCAGGCTGCGGCTGTTTGTATGGTCGCCGCTTGTTCGTAAGCTTTTCCAAACAATTTACAAATTTGATACTGGGTTACAACGCGACCAGGATTATTGCGGAGCCAAGTTTTTTGTTCCTGGCTATAGTATGCACTTAAAGGGGCCATAAAACTGACGTCGAGCGGTTGTAAACGGTGCGTGCAATGCGGCGGAAAGCACAGCATAAATATTCCATTGGCACGGGCGAAGTTGATTACTTCTAAATTCTTCGTATGCGTAGCATGGCCATCGAGCAGTAATAAAACAGGTTCCGCCAAAGATGGCTTGACATGAGATGCAAAATGTTTCATCCACTGAAGAAAAATTTCACTCTGCATCCATCCAGATTGGTGACATACTGCGATGGTTCCCAAAGGAGCTCCATCCAGTAGCTCTGCTTTCATTCGAACGCGTGGGAAAACTAGAAGAGGTGGAATGTAGTGCCCAGATGATGAGAAACACAGTTCTGCTGTAACTGTTTGCCCCTTTTCTGCTGACGTTAATGTGCCAACCTGTCTTCGACCCCTCTGAGCAATGATCTTTGACTGACTCTTTGGGACGGTCGTTATAGCTGTTTCATCAACATTGTATAGGCGATGGGGTTGTATTTTATATTTATCTAAGCAGGTCAAAAGATTAGTAAAAAACTTAGATACAGCTGTTCTGTTAAAGCCCATAGCTCTCGCAGCTGATGTTGGTTCAGGACTTCTTAAACTTAAATCTTGATGTCGTTTAAGAAAGCTTTTAGGCCAATCTAAGCCAGCAATATTGTTCTTGAAATTGTGGCTTATTCCATTTTTTTCTGCCAACTCAAAGGCTAAACGTCGTAAATCTTTTGTAGTCAGACCAAATAGTCTGCTTTCCATTAGTTTAATATATTCAACAAGTTCTGATTCTTGAGCATCCGTGAATGTCTTTTTAAAGTTACCCAAACCTAGAAAAAAAATTGTGAAAAAAACTCCACAAGTTTATGTTTCACTGAAAAATGTTTAATCTTACAACTTGTTTCTATTTTAATAGTTACCTTTTAAGGCTGCCTCTTCTAGCCTAACGGATCCACTTTTAAGTTTCTTGAGCCTATCCTCCAGAGTGGATTTTGGAACGCCGTAATTTCGTGCTGCTTTTCTCAACCCCATTTCACCTTTATTTACTGCCTCTATTGCCTTTTGCATTCAATTTGCATCCCATTCCTGCCTTGCTGTTTTTCTTTTATAATTCCTCATGTTAAAAGTTTCTGATAACGTCTGTAACTAAATATTTAAATTTATACCTCTAAAACATAAATCCCTGCTGGGGCAATATCGGACACTACGGGGTAACACCGGACATGTCCGATATTGGCCCGTCCGATTATGCCCCACGACATTTCAAACAAAAATATTTGATTTTTACCATATTGAGACCTAACCTTAAATTTATATTTTGATGTGAAAATTAAGCTGTAACAACCTAATTTCCACTGTGTAAAGGTTACCTCAAAATATGTAAGGTAATATGGGTTGTAGGTCACTTGAAATAACACAAAAATTAATTTACTCACCTGAAAAATGAACAAAATGTAATTGTCACGAAACTGACCGGACCACTTGTTCTATATTTCTAACTCGTAATGGCCGTTGTGTGCAGAGTAAAATTCAGCGTTTACCTAGGAGATGGCGCTCGATGTATGAAATTTATAGGTCAGTCCGGTTGTGCCCTCCACTCCCCTATATATTTTTTTCTATCATTTTAGTCTTAATAAAAGGCATATTATTTATGAATGGAACGTTATACTTTATTTTGAATTAAATTAAATTATAGAATGTGTTCTATAATGCTTCCATTTAGTGCAACAGAGAGCATACCTTCTTAATAAACTTCAGTTTGAAAAAATGAGTTCGATATTTTTTCATAAGAGAGTTGGAGACTAATCTTCGATCACCCTGTTTAATCAATATGAAAATGACTGGCCTTCTTAGTAGCAACCAACCTTCAAACTATAATAAAGCGTGGACAAAATTTGAACTTTTGCAACTGTCCTGAAGTTAGGGAGAATTTTAACAACTCCCGCAAGTGTCAAAAATTTCAAAAAAATTTAAATATACAGTTTATTAGACAAACTTATATTAAAAGTTAGCAAGGAATCCGAATATGTAATAATATACAGGGTATTCTATTTGAAATAAGGAAGTTGCCGTCAACTTACGGTATAACCGGGAGTAGCAGAAACTTGAAAATATTTTAGTTCAAGTGGCCGAGTCTGCAAATTTTCAGATTTTTATTCAGATTGGTTTTCCAGATACTTTTAATGCACGGTCTTCGCGCCGCACCCATTACAATACAATATATCAAAATGTAATTAAACAAATTTAATAAATAATAAAAAGCAAATGATTAATTACTGTAAAACTTTGTATGTTACTATTTTGTAATATAAAAATACATAGGTACTAGGTGATTCAGTCATGATGTAAAATAATTTAACCACAGGTGGAAAAAATAGCTTAATAGGTACTAATCCCAAACTTAAAAAATTAAAATTAACAAAAAAATATTAAAAATGTGTTTTTAGAAGTGTATTAAAACCCCATTAAAACGACCTATCGGAAATCGTTAATTTTTTACGTTTGCACAGAAATCTCAAAAAATATCGATATATTAAAAAAATTAAAAGTTTGATAATGTTCTGCGGAGTTTTTTCTGACATACAACTACAGCATGGTCTAAGTTAATTTAGGTATTACCTTTTGATTTTCCAATGTCAATCAAATATGCAAACAAGCACCAAGATTAAAGGATCTGTTTGAAAATGTCACCATTAAAATCTAATTATGTATTATCTAAGTTTGTGACCGATTCACGAATACAGTAAAATAATCCGGGGTTATTTGTTGATTATACGTACAGCATAATCTTTAATTCAAACACACTACAAACTTCATTTCTGTCTTCAATGTTTGGCAGCAGCCTGATGCTTTTTTTTTTCATGCTTTAAGTACCATGTCTATTAGATTGGCATTGATTTGATTAACCCATGTTACAGAAACGCAACGTAAGAGTTTCGAAAAACCGGAAAAACACTTTCAACTGTGAGACTCGCTAAACCTTAACCTATACTATGATCTGTGCAAATGACAACTGACATACCACACTCGGATTATCACTCACTATAGGTTCTAACTTTTTTTCGTATCACCTTTTTAGTGGGCCTCCCCCACTATGTGGTTAAAATTTTTTACATCACGACTGAATTGCCCACTGGATGATATTGAAAAATTGTTTTAACATATTTTCGTTAAAATATGCATTTTTGTATATTATCGTATGTAATATCACAAGTGCCGGAAATTTTTTGGATAATTTTTTCGAAAGCTCTATTTTGAGAATAAAATTATTTAGAAAAATTTCCGGCACGAGTGGTATTTGTCTAGATTATTTCAAGAATACGATTTAATAATTTCTGTATTGATTTTTTCTACAATGTTTACATTTCCAAAACGACGCATTTTGAACGAGTTTATTGACAGCTTCGGCTGTAGCGTTCGAGTAAACAAACATGACGCTTGCATATCCAAGGCAAATGCGATTATACCTACACCCTGTTATAGCGTTGGTTTATTTTCTGAATGTGTGACATAAATTTAAACGGAGACGGATGTCTAATAACAACAATTTAGCAATGTAAAAGTTATATAAATTCATTGATACAATGCAACATAATTTATAAGCTGCATAATTATTTAGGACAGCGTAAAACACTCACCAACTTTAAGAAGTACGTGTTTGTATCGAACATATTCGCGGTTGCTAAGCAACGAAGTGATAATTGCACAAGTGATATTACCGCTTTGGTTTTGCACAAGTGCACTTATTATAGCTAGCAGAGGCATATAATTGGTTGGATTTTTATGGAAGGAGCTACCTTATTGGCTCCTGTAAAAATTATGGCGGAAAATGGAAGAAAAAAATAATACCCAATTAAATTTGTTTACAAATAATCAATTGTTTTAGCTCAAGCCCAAGAGAGACCGAGCAGTGCTCACCAATTTGTTTGTATTTGAGGCTTTCTCCATCAGGTTTTCTAAACACCTCTTATAAATTCTTCTCCTGCATATTGAAAACGCATTTAAATTTAAAAGTTTCATTGAATTTTACCATTAATGCATTCCAATTCTCTGGTAATTAAAATTGAACGAAAAGGAAATTAAACTACCTCGAATGCTTTAGAAAGGTAAACAAATCATCCCCGGATGCGATTTCGTTCCGAAATTTTAATAAAACCCCGAAATATACCGAAGCAGACGATCCGCCCGAGGCGCCGATCGCATCGTGCCTTTAATTTACGATTAAAGTTCGGACGACTTTGTTTCAGAATCACTCCGGCCAAATTGTGTGCATTCTCTTTATTCAACTATATCCCCATCTAATCCGTTTTAATGTTATTGGTTGAATTTCTAGTAAATTTACGTTCCAGCATTGCCCGGATGTTTGCCGGAGTCGAATTAGTTCGGCTCAAATTGATCCGGAGCGTTACGTTTGAAATATACAGCCTCTACGCGCTCTAAAATTTGCTCGACTCTGCACTCTGTGGGTGTTTCCTGTTTGGGGAAATTCAGTTAACGCCATTTATGAAATATTAACACAAGGTATCTCTACAAAGATTTAATTTAAAAAAATTCGGTATACATAAATCAAACAGTTTGAACACTTTAAAACTGTCAACCCTTTAAAAAAAGATACATACTAAAAGTTAATTAATTATTCAAATCTAGAGACTACGCAGCAAAGAGGAACAAGCTACTAATGTCGTATAAAGAAGCTTGTCTTCTGTGATATAAGATACAATTTAGAAAATTACACAAGTCGCCAATAAAATTTATGTCTTTAAATTTTAAAACACTTCAATATATTTTTCTTGTTATTAGAGGAAGGCAATATCCTTCTTGTCTCTCCAGTAACTTTAGCTGCCAGTTCCTAAAAATTTAATGGCCTGCTCTGTATTTGTTCATACATGGAACCCCATTAAAATTGTATACTGACGTATTCAGAAAGAGCCAGTCTTTCCAAAAAGGCAAAGGAAGTCATATCATGCCATTTCAAATATAAAGTTGGTTGTCATGCGACGAAATTGTTTACGTCAAGAAAAATTTAATGTTGCCGGTAAAATATATGCATAAAAACATTGGGTATAGTATATTTCATTACGAGTCTGGAAATAAAGATTTTTCCGTGCGCGCCTCACACGGGAAGTCATGCAAGCACGGACAAATTTATTTCTGGACGTGTAATGAACGGTATTTTTTTTATTATATTTCTTTGAAAACGGAAACTTAAAACATTTTATCGGCATATTATAATAAATTTAATTGACAAAAAATAAACAATGCAGACAATATAGTGTTTGGTATGTATGATGCGTTTCCATGGTGAATCTCAAATTATTTCAAAGGTGCTTTGTTTAAATTAGTTATTGTCAGATAAGGTGAATAAAACGTCAAAAATATTACAGAAATGTATCTAAATATTGAAACACTTACGAATTAAAATACAAAATAGGTATATGTTAAATATCAGAGAGCATATAAAGTTTCTTAAATTTAGTTTACTTTACTGTATATTTCTATTTTAAAGCCATACGTATATTCGGTATTTTTATTCAGCGCACGGAAAGTTTTTCCATGCGATGTTTCCGTGCGCTAGCCCGAAAAACCCCATCTTTCATTATTGCTAAAACAGATGAAAATAAGGTGTTTTCAAAGAAGTATAACAAAAACAAATTTTTCTTAAACAACGTATATACAGTATGACCCATTCTGATGTTGGACACCCTCATAAAATCTGTAATTTTTGTCCGATTTTAGCCGTTTTTTTTTCTAAAAATAGATCACAAAAAACTCTTTTTTTGGCGCAAAGTTTCAGATCTTAATCTCAATTTTCAAGGCCTACTATGAATTTTTTTCTAGTAAAAAAAAGACGAAAACCCTTTAGCGATTTTTTTATTTAAAATCTGACAACACAGTGTTAATCAGGACATCCTGAAACCCCCACATACCAAATTTGAATAAAAAATATACAGGGAGTTCCTTCCTGTGGGTTGTCAAAGTTGAGCAAAATAGGAATTTTAAGGGCATTTGGCAAGTCAAGTGTGCCATGGAATCCCCTCAGAACAGTTGAATGTTTAACAGGACCACTCAAAGTGTTGGTGCGCAAGAATCTAATTCAAAAATATACAGACTGTCTTTCTCTGTGCCATCTGAAAATACCGAATTTTTTTGAACTTTAAATCGAGTATATCAAAACCGCCCCAGCCACTATAAACGAACTAAAGTCTAAAAATACAGAAACCTACCAGTCAGTAAGTCCATATGCGTTAAGGTGGCTGGTGTGCCTCAACAGGAAACACACAAAAATGTATCATCTTAGACAGTGACTTTATCAAGTATGGTCCGATAATTTAAATGGTTTTTTTATTTGTTGGTTGGTATTTTGTAAAGAAATAAATTACTTTTGTGTTTGTCAATGTTTTTTCAATAATTCCAGAGTACTCATGACCAGTATAAAGTTTCATAAAAATTCAGCATTTTGAGATGGTCCAAAGAAAAATGCCCTGCATATTTTTGTATTGAATATTTGTACACCAACACTGTGAGCGGTCCTATTGACCATCCAACTGTTTCGAAGTAAATCCATGGCACATTTGACTCGCCAGATGCCCGTAAAATTCCTATTTTGCTCAACTTTGACACCCTGCAGAATGGAACTCCCTGTGTATTTTTTGTTCAAATTTGGTATATGGGGGTTTCAGGGTGTCCTGATTAACGCTGTGTTGTCAGATTTTAAATAAAAAAATCGCTAAAAGGTTTTCGTCTTTTTTTTACTAGAAAAAAAATTCATAGTAGGCCTTGAAAATTGAGATTAAGATCTGAAACTTTGCGCCAAAATAGAGTTTTTTGTGATGTATTTTTAGAAAAAAAAAGGCTAAAATCGGACAAAAATTACAGATTTTATGAGGGTGTCCAACATCAGAATGGGTCACACTGTATAGATATATTAAGAAGCAACTTTCCATACTTTTTACTCATCTTCTATAAGGAGTTGCCTATCTTTACTCGTACATTGTGCATTTAATTTGATTTTATATCGATCTACACAGCCAAGAGATTGTATTAGAACCAAATGTATGCTTAAAATAAGGGCTGTTTTTCTGCAAATTGAAATGGAGACTAGCTTACTTTTGACATAGATAATATTATATCATTAAGGGGGCTTCTGTTTCGAAGCTATTTATTCTGTGCTCTTTATCAATCAAAGCAATATGAAAATGAGACACGAAAATTAATACTACCATATTTTACTTTAAAGTGTATAGTTCAAGAAATACCTATATATAAGAGCTAAGGTAAGTTCGCAATCATTATTAGTTGCAGCTGCTCATTGCCCAATTATTAGATATAATTGGAAATAATCAAACAGTTTAGTGTGCATGTGAGCAAGAATTGTAAAACTCATTATTTCTAATAACGATTCCAGTATGACAAAAAGTTCTATGAAAATACCTATGTATAGTCTTTTACTCAATGGTAGCTTCGCAATAGCTGAAAATATTGGAATTCCCGACATTCGTTTCCACAGAGATATTCCAAACAGTTTTGTCCAAAGGACACAAGATATTATCTTATTCCTAACTTATGTACTTATAAATTTGGGGTCAGAGACTTAAATGACATTAATTCCCAATAAAGGAACTCTAGCTTGCACGAGCCAGTCGATGCGGATATCAAGAACATGTCCACTAGAGCAACACCGTAGAAAAAATTATTATCATTATATATATATATATATGTATGGTAAAAAACTGATTGTCGCAACTGAAAACCAATCTGAGTTACCAGAAACAATAGACTCGAAAACTGATAGGAGCGTTTAGGCTACACATTGCTTTCGCTATCGGTAGGCGTCTGGCTCAAATTTCAAGAGGGCGAAGTTTTGTTTAATTACATGGCGCTTTACGGACGGTCGGAATGCCAGGGAAAATTACTTTTGCTTTTTAATGAAACGGTGGGCGGGCGACTCGTCAATTTGAGCGAATTGCCGCTCCTGAGGGAGTTGCTGGTAGGTTTATAGTATACCCTGTTCAATGGAAAAGGCGGACGTGCCGGCATGTACAGGGTGTCCCAAACTCGACGCCCCAGGGTTATTATAGGCAAACAAAAACAGACAGTAAAAATTTGACTTGTGGGTTTTGTTAGGAATTTTCTAATACATCATATATTTTTTTTATTTTCTTACTTTTCGGGACTAAACATATTTTCAAATTTAAATTAATTTTTTACGCGCATGCGCGCGAAGAGTACTTAAGTGGCCGGCAGGAAGATGGAAAGAGACGCTCGCTAGACGCGCCGATAGAAGTCGAAAGACACCAAGCGGCTCGCGAAACATTATTTTCAAATTTTATCATTATCGCGTCCGACTCCATTGGCTAATCTCCACATTCAAGACCAAGGAAATCAAGAACCAAGAGAAGTTCCGCAACCGCGTCTCCTACCGGACTTAAAAATAAGGTAGGCGAACATACGTAATTTTTAATCTTTTCATCGTTTTCTCTCTCCGCGTTTCTATGCATTATTTAACCTCAATTTGGCAACAAACGGGGGTCCTACTATCGTCCAAGACAGGTTACTTATACCACTCAAGTTGGGAAATATATAGGTTATGACGTCATCAAATATATTTTTCCCAAGACCATAGCTGTTTCTCTTATTTATATTTAGAAAGAGCATGTTTTTCTGATAAACTTTCGTAAATATTTTTTTTGATATCTTGTTTCATTAAAAAGTTATATACCTACGTATTATTTGTAAAAATATGAAAAACATGCCATGGTATTTTCTTAATGAAAATCGAGTTAGCCATGACTTATGAAGGCATATTTTTGACAGAAAAATCGACAGATGCTCGGACAGATGTATTATGAAGAAAGTATTAAAATTTTATTATTAGTTATAAATATATAACTGCATGAACGCCTTTTTAAGAAAAATTGTTGGTGTTATTTTTTCTATTAAATCATCAATATTCCGGGATGGAATGTAGTAAACAAGGGTTTTCAGAAATTTTCATAAATAGAGACCTAATAGAGTTAGGTCTGGCGACTTTTCTGGCCATTGTATGAGGCCATTTATCCCAATCCATTTGTTTCCAAACTAATTATTTAGAAATTCCTTTACAACGTTGGCTTTGTGTTGTGGAGCTCCGTCATGTTGAAACCACATGGTTCTTCTTAAATGCAATGGCACATTTTCCATGAGAAGTGACAACTGTTATTGCAAAAATTAGAGAGATTATATTCGTCCAATACAAAGTATATATATATATATATATATATATATAAGTCTCATCGTCATTTCTGCATCATTTTATCACACCATCATTTTTGCGTCTACCAGAAAGTGTAAAGTATATCCATTTCTGATTTTATTTATATTGGCCATATTATATATATATAGAAAAAAAAAGTATTGAGAATAATTAACACTATACACAAAATGCCACCAGTAACTTCACTACACAGATTAAAGGCACAAGTTGATTCTGTAGGTGAGCGTCAGATATTAGCATCTCCTAGCCTGTATAAGAAATCTGTTGTGATACAGTATGAAGCCCACTATCGTATAATAAAACTGCCAACTGTTGGAACGGGCGGCGCGCACAACTGGCAACGCAGCGCGTCGCAGCCAACGGAGCGCTGAGTTACTGGGGACCAGGGTTGATTTGCCCCATGTTTTAGACTTCGGCAAAAAAAAAAATTCGCATTTTTCTTTTTAGTAGGCTTCCCCCACTGTGTGGTAATTTTTTTTTATATCATAACTGAATCACCCTGTATACTTGCACTTTTCCTACATTTCATACAATCAATAATGTTTAAAAACCTTTTTTAGAGAGGTCTATCTGGTCCATTACAGACCACAATTCGATTGAAAGAACCTAATATATTAGAAGATGCGATTACTCTTGTTATACAAGAAGAAAATTTTAATAATGCACAAAATTTGTTTAAAAATACAGAGCAGAATTTTACAAGACAAAATAATTTTGATCATAATAAATTTAAAAGACCTAATTTCTAAAATAACTACCAAAATAATTTTCAAAGACCTAATTTTCAATGAACTAACAATTTCCTCAGATATAATAACAATACTAACCAATTTAGGAACACAAGTTTCCTACAACAATCCCAATCTCAACATCAATTTCCTAGCCAACAGATTAATGTACAACCTAGACAAATATAAAGACGCTACCCCATTAACCGTGTAGGTAAAAAAATATTGCCAAATCTTTAAGCCAATTATTTCACTCAACTGATTGAGCTGAAATTTTGCACACACTTTTGGTGCTGATGACAATACAATCTAGTATACTCGATATTATAATTTGTTCAAAATGGCTGTGAGTGACGGTCATACTAAATCCAAAATGGCGGTCGCTCTAACATGGCAGATTACCTATTTCCTCCCAACCTCCTTGACTTGGGTATCAAATTAAAGGGTTTGGCGAGTAGAAAACGATAACATGAATGACGTCAGACTAAATCCAATATGGGAGATCCCCCAAGATGGCCGACGACTCAAGATGGCGGACTAAATTTCATTACCAAACTCGTGACATGGCAATCAAATACTAAAAACCGCAAAATAAAATAAAAATAAACCTCCTTGAAAACAACTTTTTATAAAACGAGTGTAGATTTTAGTGAGGGTAATTCAATGCCAAATTAAGACAAGCTTACTTGAATCAAAAAGATTTGTTAAAAGAATTGTACACATGGGCCCCAAAATGTGTCGCTTTCTAAATACAGAGATGAACCCATTCCCGAAATTATCAGCAGCTTCTTGGAATTGCTATGTTTGATCAAAATCCAGATGTTTTAGGGTAAAATTGACAAGAGACATTTTTTGTGTAGAAACGATGGTATCTTCAAATGGTATCTACCAAATTTTAAATTAATACCATTTGTCGTTTTTGAGATATTGTCACACCGGGCTGGCAATGCCCTGTGTGTGCCGCGAGAGAACCCTGTTGTCCCTCGCGACTTGCCGGGGATCTTTGCGGGGGACGACTGGCAGTGGATGCTGGACGTAGGTAATCCCAGGAGAACACAGGCGTTACTAACGACACGAGGTAATTATAAAAACTTGGTTTTATTCAGACGACTCACAGTATGACTCCTAGGACACGCATCCTGGCGATCAGGGCGGCGACTCGGACGGGCGAGGGAGGCAGGCTTTTCGCGACCGTTCGGTCCTACGGCAAGCGGGCCGCGGATCCGGGGAACCGGGCTTCTCAGAACACCCTTCGACCCTCAACTACCCCAGGGTGGCGAACACGCCGATGCCCTTGCATCTAACTAGGGGGAACTCCACCTGTTTCGACCCCGGTGGCGAGTACGCCGATGCCTTGGTCTCCACAGGGGAGTAGTCGAGGATCTAGTGGTGACTAAGAAGCCGATGCCACTGATGTCCAGCTCTTGGCTGGCGCCGAATTTATACCCGTCGATTCTGCCGAATCGGCGGTGGACTTTGATTTGTTATTGTTACTACTTATAAATTGTTCCTCGTATTTACATTATCGACTTCCCCTTGTATACATTGATGAGGATGTTTTCTAAACATTTTATTAATTAAGGTCACCCGCCTCCAGGTGTAAAAATAATTAGTTAGACTATTTGAACATAGATGGTTCTCAGTGTCACTTTTCTGACAATATTAATAATAAACCGTTTAAAAAATAAACATTAACACTCTGTATATTTTTTATTAACCATTTCCAAACCCCTGTTCCCAAGGACTTTTTTGCTCAAAACCAAATTATTTATCGTTTATTTCAAAATTGGCTTACAACTGGGACACCCTGTATATTGAAGGTTAGAAGATTGAAGTATGACATCTTCCCATGTTAATTAAAAAGGGACCGTTTCGATTCTTGCGTGCCCAAATAAATTTGTTTTATTGCATCCGAACATTGGGACGGCGACGCGCCCGCGCGTAATTATATCGCGCCCAATTACGTTCTGCGCGATAAAATTTTAATTCGATTCGTTTTTTGCGCGTCCTGGGTGTTTACGGAATTGTTTTAATTAACGGGGGACCGCTTTTAATGGCCGGAGTAAAGTTGCCCAGCCCGCAATCGCGGAGGACGAGGGAGGACGGGGTATTATACGTGGTGAACACAAAATTATATATACATATAGGAGGAAAATAGCGCAAAAGAATGTCACAAGTGAAACAGAATTAAAAAAATCTTGTAATAAAAGCAAAATCGTTCGAATTTGATTAATTTGAATTAAGCGTCTTTTTCCCAGATTTTTTATTTTTAAGCAGTTTGGCTCTTTTTTGTTCCATTTTCTCATTTTGAGAGAATTCTGTAACTAAAGTCTATCCAAGTTACAGAGGCAGTGGATCAAAACATTGGCCACCACGTGACCTATTCTCTTATTGGTCTGGCCGTCATAAAATGTCAAGTGTTTACGCGGCGAGCAGAATGCAGGGCCGGCTCTTCCCTCAGTCGAGTTTCCTGCATATTTTAGATCGGATCGCGAGCAGTATATTCTGTAAATTTATTTTGCTACTTAATTTAAGGAAATTTATAAAGATCCACGAAAGGTAGAAACACAAATTTTAGAACTTCTAAAAGAATTAGTTCAGAATTACAATCCACTTGGAATCTCATATTAGTCCGACCCTGGTAATCGATCGTAAGGCGGTCATGTGATTTTGTTTATATCTACTGCCGCTGTAACTTGGATAGACTTTAGGTACAAATATGTACGAACCGCTTCTGTATTTGTTAGTATGAATTTACTAACTTATCACAGAGATCGGAATTTGGTAGCTACTATACAGCGTGTCCATTTAGTATTCCCTTCTTCGATTGTGGCTATACTTTTAAGGATAAAAAAAATCGGTTCGGGGGATCCAAATAAGGGAAGATGGAGCACATTTTAAAATTAGTTTAGTATATACAGGGTGTTCCAAAAAAGTGTGGAGACAAAAAAATAATTTTTTTTAAGTGGAATGACCCGATTTTTTTTATCGCAAATGAAGCATATCAAAGTACAGTATACATCCCTAAATTATTTCCGCTTCCATCTGCGGCGTTGCCAAGTTATAATCTTTTTAATGTATTTTTTGCTAAATATCAACCCTTCGTTAATATTGCTATATTTTTCTTTCGACTTGATTTTTTCTCTTGAAACTTTGGTTGTGGATTTACACTTAACCATTTTATCATGACTAAGAACCAAGTTGAAAATTTTTGTACAGGATGTTTCACTTTTCCGCCAAAACTCCGACATTTTCAAACTTAATTTACTTTTTTTTTCAAATGGAAGACCCTATATCTAACATTTCTATTGGATAGAGCATTCATTCAGCTTTAATTTGATACGTAATGCAGTACCTCTATCTTTAGCGGTTTTTTCAAAAATCCAGTATAAACAGAAAATTTGCAACTTTTTTACTTATTACATACACGCAAATTACTCGAGAATCAAACTTGTACTTATTTAAAAAGCTGCATATCAAAAAAGCGTTAGTACCAGTTACAATCTGTAGTTTACCATATTTTTGTATACCTACTACACCTGCATAAATAGAATATTAAAATAAAAAGTTAAAAGTTTTAGGAGAACTCATAGGTGGCCATGGTTTTGTTTCTAGTTTGACATTTGGTAAATATTTCATTTGCTGCTTGTATTCTGTTTTCGTTGTTTAATTTCAAACAGCAAAAAGTTGTCACAAAATGAATTATTGTAAACATGACTTGATAAGTATGATTTACGTAATTGGTGAACCAAACTAATTTTAAAATGTGCTCCATCTTCCCTTATTTGGATCCCCCGAACCGATTTTTTTTATCCTTAAAATTATAGCCACAATCGAAGAAGGGAATACTAAATGGACACGCTGTATAAATTTGTTGTAAATAACTTGATTGGATCAAGTTTGATATGGCCGTTAGGGGCGCCCACGGCAGCTACGCCTGACTTTTTTTTACGGTTTTTCACCTGATTTTTTGGACAAATAGATATCGAAATTTTGTTACCTGCATCTTATGTATAGAATTTAATTCTAAACAAAAAAGTTATATTGTGATTTTATAATATCTGTCACGGTTTCTCAGAATTTTTAATTGTATGAGCGTTATTATGAAAAAACAGCCAAGACATTTACCAGAAAAGAAAACATCATAAATTAAAAAATCTGTTATTGTGTTAAAACAAAGTAATTTTATCTGATTAATTGTTATAGTCAAGGCTTTAATTTTGTAGATACATTAAGGTTTCAAATAATTATATCATTAAGAATACCTATCTATAATAGGTAGTTACCTAAAAAATATGATTTGGTTTATTAGAAAGTACAAAGGATCGCATTATTTTTTGACCTTTAGCGGTCTGTTTGTCTTAGCTGATTGATCAAAAGAATATTAGAAAATCAATCAAAAATAAAATTAAGATAAGTAATTTGTATGATTAGGACATTTGGTAGTAGAACTCGACTTTCCAGTAAGATATTACACAATTTTCTATAATATATTTGGCCAAGAAGTTGCAAAAAAAGTTGTATACGTTTTGGATCACTTACCGATTTGCCCTGTTGCTATAATAATAAACTTCCGTGCATAAAAATCGGCCCACCATTAAACTTTAGACTTTTACTGTATTTTTTTAGAATTTATTCACAAGATTTTTAAAGGAATCGAAACATTTTCGAAATATTTTTTTAAAATTTAGCATATACCTATTTATTTTATCTGAAGGATAATTTCTAAAAAAATATATATAGTTAAAAGTCAAAAGTTTAACGGTGGGCCGATTTCTATGCACACAAGTGTATTATTATTATGGACATTTTCCAATATAAAAGTCAGTTAAACATAGGTACCTTAAAGAGTGTTATGTGTTACCGCGAAAGACCGAAATTAGTGAATGTCGACATTCGCCGGTGAATGTCGCCAACCAGTGGCTCTTCTACTTCCCATTTCCGTATTGTTGAACCGAAATAAAAAAAAATCTGTTCCCGCATACGACGCTTTGGCTGCTGCAAGAGATAACGCGGAAATTTTGCTCAATTCCTTCTATTTGCCGGATAAAATCAAACATTCATTTTCATTAGATGGGCTTTTTTTAATTTAGCGAATAATTAGGCCGAACAAACAGAAATTAATTTTTACATGGAGCGCGTAATTAACAGGGGGGTCAGTCCGAGCCCCGGCGGCCGAGCCGGCCGCGAGCCGTCCGAGTCTGCTTTCATTAACAAAGTACACTCCTTCCCAAATGGAAATTTATTTTTTTAATTAACTCGTCCGCTAATTTATTTCTCGACGTTGTATGAACGCGGGCGCGTGCATTGCCGACAGTTGTTTGTTTATTGCATCAGGGATCAGTCCGAAAAATTGCCATGAAAACTTATAGGCGATTGAATAAGGCGTAGTCAGACGTAGCCAGAATTCTTCGCAGATGACTTCTGATCATTAGCGGAAATGAACTACGCAGAATCCTGACTACTTCTGATTATGGGAACAGACCCATATAGTCGCAGTTCTAATGTCGACAATATACATACTGCTGTCACAATAATAAGTAGCAGTTGTGCTTTCACTTTCCTAATTATGATTAGCAGGCCGATTCAAAAATAGGCTGGTAACAAGGTTATTTTATAGGAAAGTTAGGGTATTCCCCCATTCTTAAACAAAAGCAAAGGTAGTCCCCCACCACCGGCAACATCACGTGACGGAGCCACCTCACCTCCACCAACTTCTCACAGCTTGATGCCAGTGGAGTATCAGAAGGGGTTTACGCAGTTAAAAAAAGTCGAAAACAAAAATATACCAAAATATTTTAAGATGGAAAATAGCAAAATAGCAAAAATAGCAAAAACAATCAGAAATTTACGAGTAAACCAAAGAAGCAAGAAACACGCCACATGGATATGCCAAAAGCGTCAGTATGCGTCTATGGCGGGAAGCGTTAAATACTCAGTGAATTACTAAATCGAAAATTCAAGTGTAAATATCACGAACCTAAAGTCACCTCTTCGCCCCCTTGCCTCTCTCACCCCCCTTCCCTTCCAAGTCGTCGGATGTCCTAACCTTCCTATGAACTAAGCTTGGCTGGCAGGAGTAGTGGAATTCTTAGTAAATCCCATGGAAATCTCTGGAAATCTGGTGGAATTCCCAGGAAAACTTGGAAATCTGGTGGAATTCCCTACAAATCTAGTGGAAATCTCAGGAATTTCCATGGATTTCTCCAGAAATCTGTAACTATTGCGCTTGCGCTGACTTGCGCGCTTTTTTGGCTGACCTAACCTCCAATAAATCTCGGTTTGTTTGCGAACTTGAGTCAGGACTCATGAACCTTTGTGAATTTGTGCCTATAACCTAAGTGCAATATATAATTAGCTAAGATAAGTAGGTAAGTACTTAGTAGATAAAATAACGATAGGTAGGTGTATTAAACTTCTTTTTATAATACCAAGCTTTCGGTCTACTTCGTGACCTATGATTATAATAAGAAGTTTAATATATACCTTTCTGGCTGGAAGACTCGTTATTTTATCTACTAAGTATAACTACACAGCCGTAAGCCATCTCTTTATAAGTAGGTGCATTAGAAATATTATAATATACCGAGGGATATACATACAACGTGTAGATCGAGCGAGGTGTAGATTTTAACTTCTGTATAGGAGTATAGGGTATTTTTTTCTAGGATTTACTGTGCAAATTAAGAAGTTTTTAATATTGTAGGATGAAGCGTTTTTTTACAAACTTTTATTTAACTTGCCCCGTTAGTATGTATGTATGCACGTATGTATGTATGGGTCGAATCTTGCAAGCTGAATTAGAACCGCTTCTTGACATCCGATTGAGCTGAATACGAAGAACTGAAACAAAAAGTGTGTAAATAGTAAGATAAAAAAATCAGTCTTGAACCACAATAAATCTATAGTATAATAAGTATAAAGTGACTATTTTCGGCTATAAGCCATCCTTAGGTCTAAAATAAGTAATAACAAGAAACTCTGATAATATTATTAAACAAATAAATTACCTTATTGTAATGTTTCACAACGATAAAGGAATAGATAGATACATTACCAAAGGCAACTTGTTTTGTTTCACGATTTTAAAATGATGGTATTATTGGCACATTCAAGGTTTCCAGAATTTTTAGGTTATTTTGTGTTACAAATTAGGAAAGACTGAATTTAAGAAATGACAATGTAAACAAATTACCTCGTCTTCTTCCCCCGACCCTCTAATAGAAGCAAAACAAAACCGTATAATTTGTATTACCGTGCGCTGTTACGAATCTGCATTAAAATTTTTCTAAAGCGCATACTAACTTCAGAAATATATATTCTTTAGAACGCTATTAAACCCCCTATTTCCGACGCCCCAGGCCAGGCGTCCATGAACTTGCCGGAACCAGCTGGGACTGATCCGGTTCCCCTCAATTCCCTTGTGCAGCGTTGTCAGATCTTTCACAGTATTTCAATAATAGTATTTCAACTAATTTTTGGACAAATCTTTAATGGATATTTTTTTTAGATGCCTCGATGATTTCCCTAGCGGATGTCGTATACTCCTTTCTTGTGTTTATTATCCTAAAATCCTCTCGAAAATCACAAAAAGCACCAGGTAACTATACCCCGATTATTGTAAGAAGTCCCGATTTTGTCAGATGACATTCTCTACAAAATCCCTAGGAATTTTCTGTTAATGACGGGTATAACATTGGTATATGTGTCTCAACCAGTTAATGACGTCACTCATTGAGTTATCATGTGAAAAGTTACCCAGGTGATACGAAAAAAAGAACACAATAAAATAAAAACCCTATTGTAATCACGATTATACCGCTATAAATAAAAATAACTATGACTACAACTCATTTTAATAATAATTTCAAACGTCATGGAAACACTTTTCATTTTGGTATAATTAGCTGCTTTTGGCAGCGTCTATGTGCGGACTCAGGCAAATTTAGCTTCGGTGTGTCAAAGTGACAGTGAAGGTTCTCCAGATCGTTCAAACTGGTTCAAACATTCGGCAGTGAAAATATTCGCGGGTTTTACCGTTATTTGTGTTGTTCTTGTTGTTGTTACATTTCGTGTTATTAGTGCAAACGGGCTCGTTACTGACCTGAACTTATGACCTGGTTGCATTTTTTGCTGGCATTGATGCCAACCTAGGATATCAAAATTACCAATTGACAGTTCCAGTAAGGACTTCTTAAAATAATTTGACTATAGTTGCACTGTTTTTACTCGATGGCCGCGAACACGTAGGTATTACACATCATTGTCACCGCACATTTGAAGCGGCGCGACCCCAAACAGTAGGTTCTCCCTAACTGATAATTTCATTCCAACGGTGTACGCAGCCCAATGACCACGACGAGGTTGATCCCCACCGCCAGAAATACCACAGGTCCTCTAAGTACTATTTTTACACGAAGGCAGCTAACGTTTAACATTGCTTTTTTTAACGGAAATACGAACAACTCATTTTTTATTTTACTGCAAACTTGCAGCGGCGATTCAAACAAGTTTGGACATCACTGCTAGTCCACTGCACTTCCGACGACAGATTGTCAAACACAGCAAAAGAGCAGAACAATATCGTTTAGAATAATTAGAACGACGTCTAGACTAGAGTGATCACGTAATCACCTGCGTCTAATCCCGTGCGCCTCACGTCCGCGCAATCCCTTCCCCTACCACCCACTACTCGGTGTTGCCGTTTATGGCGACATGTCGCCAAATTGAGGGCTTTTTCACTTCATGAAAGCGTTTCGACGATTTTTCAAAGGATCTATTTTTTCACGACTTTTTGCCATTCAGGATATTTTCTACATAATGAAAAAAAAAATAAAATTCATTTTAAAAAACCCGCTTTTATTTAAGCCACGTACTAAAACGAATAAAACAAGTTTAGGTTTTCGATAAGGTAAGTAGGTATGTACCTACCTAACTAAATGCCAAATTGCTAAGTTTCGCGATTGAAATCAAAAAGCTTGTCGGGCGAAATTTTTATAAAAGTAGGTACCAATTAATTTTATTGAACAGTCATTGGTTGATAAGCAAGTACATACTTACTTACATACCGAAGTATGTATTTTCTTTACAATTTGCGCGCCAAGCTTTTTGATTTCAAAACGAAAACCTAAACTTATTTTATTCGTTTCAGTACCTACATGGCTTAAATAAAAGCTTGGTTTTAAAAAGGCTTTTTTTTATTTTGTGGCTATAGTATTTTTTGATTCCCATGCGACGAGGTGGTACCTAAATAAATTTAGTCCGCCATCTCGAGGCCTCCGCCATCTTGGGGCATCCGCCATATTGGGTTTAGAATGACGTCTTTCACCTTATCGTTTTCTACTCGTCAAACCCTTTCATTTCATACCCATGTCAAGGAGGCTGAGAAGAAATAGGAAATCCGCAATCTTGGGGCAGTCGCGACATTGAATTTAGTTTGAAGTCACTCGCATTGTCGTTTTTTTCCCTTTCTTTTTTTGATATACATATCAAGTTTGTTATAAAAGAAAAAAGGCAATCCGCCACTTGGAGCGGCAGCCAATTTGAACAAATTACAATATTGCGTTTGTTCCAGAACAAACTGGTTCAGAACTATATTGTTGGAACAAAATTGAGAATACTAGATTGTTATATTACCAGCACTAAAAGTGTGAGCAAAATTTCAGCTCAATCGGTTGGGTGGAAGAGGTTTAAAATTCACTTGCAAGATATGAACCATGAACCCCACATAAGTAAGGGCTAACAATGTTTAGTTCAGATATGGATACTAACATACTAACAGATAAAACTAAATAAAAGTTTATAAACAAAAAAAAACAGATTAAAGCAAAGTTTATTATTACATTTTGATATTTTAGTTTGTACAAAATTACCTATAAAATTTGTTTTTGAATTTTGTTTTAATTTAGGATCATAAAACCAAACGACCGGATTTATTTATTTTTTAGTTTCAATCTGAAGATACATTCAAAACAAAAAATCATATTCTAGATTATGCTTATACTCTTGTTGCAACTGCCATTTCAACAGTATGTGACGGCTTTTCGTTTTGCCAGTCTGGCACTGGCAACATTGCTACTACTCTATCGCAAACGCAGTCGCGGTGTCTAGTGTCTAGTCTAATAATTGAAATTAAGCAGTTTTTACATTGCCGATATACGGAAAACGCGTATTTCTTTTCGTTGCGCGTCCGGCCGGAATTCTTCCCCGTAACTGGTGTCTGCAGTATTCCGAAATGAGACATATTCATTTTGAGACTAAAAGCGTTGACTGAAGGTTTAAATCTTCACCCAACGCTAAAAGTGTTGTCCGTAATGGGAAAAAAGTACGTTATTTAGAAGGCAGCCGCTGTTTCACCAGTACTAACTATCTCTTAGCAAACGCCGAAGTTTGAGCAAATCGCACCATTATAGTAATATTTTTTCTAATTGCTTACCGAAGCCCAACTATTAAAAAATAAGAAAATACTCGGATAGAAGTGTAAGTTTGCTTCAAAGGTGTAGCTAATTAGGATAAAAAAAAATGCGGCCTGAAAATCACTACCTAGTTGTAAAGTAGAAAAAGACACGACAACAAATTTACGTTATTCAAAAATAGGCTTACTTATTGTTATGAATTATGACAAAACGTCGAAGGAAAAACTGTTGGATTTTCTAAAAGATAGTGTAACTCTCGTTACAAGTTATTTGTACTGGCATTCTTTAAATTACCGCTGCCCAGGTATAGTATTTCTAAAGTCACTTGAAACAGCATAAAAAACTCTAATTGGCGTTACAAAAAAATATATAGGACATAATCGTCACGCAGTTTTAAAAAATATACATAGATATTCTACAAGCAACATAATATTTCACTTTTAAGGTTTTCTTAACACTGAGCGAAATGCGCTTTCTTCTTTATAAAAAAAATTAAATCCATTATAAAACCATTTTATACGATTTGGGACAGCAATTCGTGCTCATTACCTTCACATGACAAAGATTGCTAAGACAATTTATAGTAGCAATACAACAAGAGTTGCACAGGGCTATTTAGTGTTTCATAACAGGTTTAATAATGCTTTATACCGCTTACTAACTTAGTGTATAGCCCTCATAAATTAATCATATTGCCCTTATAATTCGTTATATAAGCATTATAAAACGAATCATTAGAAATATAAAACTGCTGCATTGCTGTAATTATCCTTTCCAATAGCCCCTATAATCTTGTCTCATGACGGTTATAATGTAATTTTCTTGTGGCCCCGGTGTCTAGAGCTCGATTTTTGAAAAATGTTTTATGTCCGAAAAGGCATTTCGATACCTTGATTAATTTGGCAGATACAGTGTTTCGTTTCTCACGTTTCTGAAATGTGTCATAATTTTTTGTTAGCAAATATTTTGATAATATTTTTTTGTTTTTTTTTAAGCAACTTACCAAAGAAAATATCTCTCTGTATCAAGTATTATACCTATGTAAAAAAATGAACAAAGAACGTTCTTAGCCGTTATTTACTTAAATCAAAGATCTTCATAAACAAAAACATTATGACACATAAGAAACGCGGAAATCGAAAAACGCGGTGTAGGTATGTATCTCCTAAGTTAATCAAGATGTAGAGATGCAGTTTGCGGTATTCAACTTTTTTCGAAAATCGACCTTTGGGCACCTCTCTACTTTTTGTCTATCTCTTCGGAAAGTAGGACACACCACCAAAAGCGTCCAGTTTGGGACACCATGTTCAAGATGGGAGAAAATCAATCTCAAAAGAAAAAATATTGAAAATACCTAGGTACATAGGTTATAATAATTTTCACAACAGCAATATAGGTATTGTTTGAAAAAGTCTGGACGAGTGTTGTATTTATTATAAGGCTTAAGAATTTAAATTACTTTTAAAACAAATTTTATGGGTGAAAAAATTCAAATGGGCGTGAACTTCTAGGCCTATGCATGTAAACAGTGAAAAAAAGCATACAGTTGGGGGCAAATAAAAGACCTGAATGTATGAAATAAAGAACAGTTTTATTTAAAAAAAAATACACTGGTGACATGAAACCAATTATACAAAATAATTGGGGGCAAGCTCGCCCATTGGAAACGTGATTATAATATTATCTGTTGTCTGAAGTACTTGAAATTAAAGACAATTAAATCGCCTAAAATTCCTGCCAAAGACGCAAAATTGTCCTTGAATAACCTGAAGGTTTTAGCAAACAGTAACAATTTACTTCGGTAAAAATAGTCCAATATTTCAGAATAACTTGTTAAATTGCAATATCAATCCGATAGCTTAAGGGTAACAGTCTTACCTATTGAAAATTAATTACCTATATCTACTGCGCTAGTCTGGTGGGGCTGTACCACATCGGTGGTGATCACTGACGAAAACTAGCGACTGGCATCGTGGCGTTGGCGTAGATGATGGCAACGATATAGCGGCACACCAATGTTCCTTCCACTTTTCATAAAATAGCTCCTCTTGATTCGTACAAAAGCACAATCAATTAACTACCTAGGTACTTCTTAAATGTCCACAGTATCTTTGAACTCTTGCACAGTTGTCACAGAGAGTCTATAGGCGCACAAGTACCTATGGCTAATCCAAGACGTGGGTGTTGCACTACATCCTCATCGAATTCTACCGGACAACTGGGAACGAGAAAGGGAGACCGGCGCATCCAAGTTCGTAGATTTCCCCCACTCCGCACCATTTTGGATTATGTCTTATAACCACAATGAAACGTTTTGTTGTTGCAACTACACGGAATAGCTGTGGCAACAAAATGCGTTTTTGGGACTATAAACCAATTATGTTATTTAACCGCTTTTATTTTTACTAAAAATATATTATTAGAAATAAGATCTTATAAAATAGGATCATAAAGGTAGAAATTTAAAATAATACCTGTTATAAGCTGCGCGGTAATAAAACGGTGTTAATTTGTTTAGAAAACTAAATTATTAGAGTTGCAACTCTTTTTATACCAATAACAAAATTTTTAGTAACTGTCATAAGTGAATTCTTAGCAAAACTGTTGTATTAATTGATTTTTCTCTGTGAAGGTTGTCCTTAACCATATAATATTGTTAAAAGGTCTCTAAAAAGCCATATCGATTACAACTATTTACGCAAGTATATCCTAAAATATGTGAAATTATCGCACGCCTATCCACCGCATTTCGCTGTACAGGGTGTTCCCGTATATTTTGACCCGCCCCTACAGCCTTTATTTTTCTTGTTAAAAAAAAATTACTTAAATGAAAGTTGTAGGTTTTTTCTGAACCGCTAGGATCTGTTACTAGATAAAACAAATGAGCGTCGCAAATTTATGAAAAAATACAAAATTACTTTTTTTCATGGAACACCCTGTATATTTGTGGATTTTTCATTTCAGGCATTTTTCCGATTTCAACAATATAAATATGTTATATGTTTGCTCTAAGCATTCGCATGATATTCCAAATTGTAGATAAATACGATCTTTATATTTAATCAAGGTTGCCATGGAAAAACATTTCATCTTAGACAAGAGCATTCCTGTCAATCCATGGTTTCTGGGACAATACACCTTGCTACCCTACAACTTTCATTTAAGTAATTTTTTTCTAACTGGAAAAATAAAGGCTCTAGGGGTGGGTCAAAATATACGGAAACATTCTGTGCAAGTGACCGGCCGTCGAACAGTGTAGCCCATGCAAGCATTGGTGATATATTATATTAGGCGAGCATGCAGTCACTTGTTTTTACTACAATATCTATCGTCTCTATCTCCTTCATCTCCTTTTACTTATAATACCAGGTGCGGTTTAATATGGTTAAAAAAGTGTTTCGTCTCGTATTTTATTGCCGGAAGCGCCTGTTCTCGAGCTACCCTGGTAAAATATAAAAAAAAACTCACTTGGAACACAGTGATATACGAGCGTGATCTATTTCATAGCATTTATCACGCTCTGCTACTGGTAAAAATACCAGACTTATAAGCAGAAATCACCCGTATAAAATTCATCAATACGGATCAATCGATTTACAACTTTTCCTTACATATTTTTTTATATATTTAAAAACGAAGGTATTTTACTTTCTTAATTTTTTTTTCAAGTTTACCTTAAAGGCAACCATATTATATCGAGATTTAGAACCATCATTTAATAGTGACGAGGGGATAGTGTCCATGGACACAGTATTTGAAGGTGTTTTAATTTTTTTTCCACGCTGTAGATAAAATCTGAAGCACTCGTGATTAGTATGAACATTTTTAATCATTCAAGCCGATCCAGAAATTAATAAAATCGGAGAGTGACCTGTCCGGGATGTGCTTCACAATGGCAATATTCACCGATAAAATTGATTTGAAAAGTGTTCGCCTGTTTTATTAATTTATGTTTCAAATTTAATTAAAATGTCCTGGAATTACAGTGGCTACAGAAGATTTTGTGTCACGTAAATTACAAAATTTAATCACTTAATCAATACTTAGTTAGGAATAATAATATAATAAAACTTTATTTGCACAACTGCATACAAACTCAAGAACACACAAGTGACACAAGCCAACACTTATTGACGTAGATATGTCTAAACTTAAACTGAATATATCTAAACAACTATACCATAAATAGGTACAATAGTTAATTCTATCCATCTGTGCAAATGAACCACGTACACTAATAAAGTAGATACCTAATAGCTACTTGTTGGTGAATTAAAACATAAATCCTCCTTGGCAAGCCTCTGACTAGTGCTAAAGCTACAAATTCAATCACGATATGATTTAATGTTCATTGTTGAACACAATAACACAATAAAGAAATTACAAAAAGTTCTCAGTTACCTCTCCCCCCTTTTCAATTCTGCTTTTGCTGAACATATTGTTAACAATAATCACAATTTTGACATTTGTGACGACGTTTCTTACTTACATTATCAAAAGAATGGTGCTACATTAAATCTACTTGAAAATTTAGATATTTTTAAAGCTAAGAGTTGTCCACATAATCGTATTGTAAAAAATGATCAGTTGGACTTTTCGAGTTTGAATTTTTATTTTTCTAAATAGTTTTGGTGAATGCGCTGGGAATACCACACTTCGTATTTTCAGATTTGTTTTTCCTATTTCCCGCACGATTAGATTCATCATTTCTCGCGCATGACTAATCAATCGGTCCTTCCTTTCAAGGGCTTTAAATTGATACTGGATAGACATGTTCAATGTTTAGCGGTCATGGTGACGTGACTCGTACAGTTTTTTAAAAAAGTTTAAATGACATTTTGGTTCCACGAAACTTCCAAGAGATCTCGATACAAGTTTCTTAATTTTCTCAACATCGTCACATTTTTAAAATAACGTAATAACCTCCCTCTCATGATAAGATACAAATTTCCTGCAACAAATTTTTCAGCCTGTTTTTACCACTCCTCTTCCTCTTTTTCCAGGTACCACCATCTTATACAGGGTTAACTATCACTTAGTACAAAAATTTTTATGGTAGTTAAAGA
Source organism: Pseudeuparius sepicola (assembly GCA_963920635.1). NCBI lineage: Eukaryota > Metazoa > Arthropoda > Insecta > Coleoptera > Anthribidae > Pseudeuparius > Pseudeuparius sepicola. The sequence goes on from OY987299.1 coordinate 92,409,616, forward strand.
AAACTTAGACTTGCCAAAATAAATTTTCAAAAATTTTCTAACATTTGTTTTAAGCCCAATTTTTTTTTAAATTGTTTGAAACCACTCAAAAAACGCCGCCTATGGACGCCCGTCGTGACGTGTCTTAAAATTTTGCCTATGTCGATGGTAGTGACAGGTAGTTAAATAGCGCGGCGTTGCCACGTCTATCAATTTATCCGAGGATTCACCACGAAATTTCGATTTCCTGTCGGTTATTTTTCAAGGAACATGTAGAATGCCTATGAAACATCTACCTTACTGACATTTTCAGGATTGAATTATGCACTAATTTCTGTTTTCTTTTTTTTTACATTAGAAGTCACACAGCACTACACAACACAACATTCACATTTTCTAAATCTGTTGGGAACCTTTTGGTTCCCCTCAGCCATTTCTTTTGTTTGAAGCGAGGTACTCAGCCTGGCGACAACGATGAGGTGGATCCCCTCCGCCAGGAAAACCCCGGAAGGGTAACCAAAAAACAAAACTGCACTAGCACACATATGCAAAGCACTGCAGTAGCTGTTCAAAGAGGCCGCCGTTAACGTCGATGTACAAATTCACTCGATTAATTAAAGAAGTCCGGATACGTGCAAAAAGTCCATGATTATTCCGGATTTGATCACCTGCATCTTCAATTCGTTCACGTAACTGCTGCTCGTTGTCGATTTCCTGTTCGTACACAATCGGCTTTATGTATCCCCAAATACAAAAATCCATTAGATTCATGTCTGGTGTGCCAGGCCCATTTAATTAGTTATTATTTGTATTTTTATTTCTACGCGACAGTAGGGGAATGCGGGGCAATATGGGGTACTTAATTTCATAGCCCCATATTTCTGGGATATACAAATGAAATAATTATATATTTATATTTACAGGTAGTTAGATATGTTTAGTAACATTAGCAACATTTTGTATAACGGAAGCAGTAACTGAGTTTTAACTTTTTTGGACTTTTATGAAAATTGCGCTTTGCCCCGTTTTGCCCCGTATGCGGGGTATAATGGGGTACCAAGAGGGGTAAAATGGGGTAGTACAATAATGCTTTAAAATAGTGAGTTTTCGGTGAATTAAAGAGACGTTTCTCCAAAATGTTTTATTAAGCAAACAATAATCTTTATATTAAAAAAAATAAAAACGTAAAAACATGAAAATGTTAGTTTTTCGTTTATATCGTTTTGCCATCTAAACAAATCAAACAATATTCAGGTTGATTCAGTTTTATTCTGGGACACTTCAACGGGGGTGATGTAAAAGCAAAAAAATTATTATTTTGTGGCACAACTTTTTATCTACAGCCGCTTCGTTTTTGAGATACAGGATATTTGAATTCTCAAAAATTTTAACATTTTATTTTTATTTTTCCAACCGTTAAAGGTATTTAAACGAAATTTGGTACATGCATTGATCAAGTGTCACAAAATGTGACAATACCAACTTCCCAAAATATAGCCAGTGGTGGAGATACACTACATTTGTTTTATCAAGAAAAATACTGACACGGCCCTGTAGAGCTTTTTTTTCTTCTAAGCAAAAACCGTCTCTTGGCATTTTTTATATCTGCCATAGTTTCACGGTAAATTTACATTTTTATTCAGTACTGGGCAAAGAGAAATCTAAAATGACATTTTTTTCAAATTAAATAAATTATTTTTTGCATTCCATAAAAGCAATAAAAGATAAATTAATTTTCCCGTAGAACTTCGGCAGATACAAAAAAAGTCAAGAGACAGTTTTTGCTTAGAATAATGAATAGGTACCTAATATTCAAGGGTATTGTTTACCCATATCTCCATACTGTATTTTGTGACACTGGATCAATGCATGTTGTGTGCAAAATTTCGTTTAATTATCTTTAACGGTTGAAAAAATAAAAAATAAAATGTTAAAATTTTTGACAATTTAAACATCTTGTATTTCGAAAACGAGGCGGCTGTGTATAAAAAGTTATTCACAAAATAGTAATGTTTTATGATTTTCTATCAACTGTCGAAGTGTCCAAGAATAAAACTAAATTGCCTTGTAGGTATTTCAAACTGTATTTATCTTGGAAAAACGTAAACACAAGTTTTAAAACACGGGAGCTGTTGTACTTCCAACAATAGCTATGTAGCTACTCACTGAATTGACTTGACCGGGGCGTGGTCTTGCATCGAAAAGAGGTGGCTGCTTCAGTTAGGCTGTATCTAGTAAAAATACTCGTACCCCGCTATACCCCGGTACCCTATATTGCCCCGCATTCCCCTATTCCAATAAGATGTATAGGTAGTGCTGATGTTGAAATTCAGGTAAAGAAACCTTTGATTTAATTTAGGCGATATAGGGGAAGTTCGCGGGGTTAAGCGGTAATAAATGTAGGTACGTCAGTTTGCGTGTTGGTCAACATCGCCGCGCGTCGTGACTTGCGCGGGAGTAGCGGCACACGTGCAGCAGCTCGCTTTTGCAGGTCCCGTGGTTTTTGGGACTAAAAAGGCGGAGAAAAGGGAAGCTGGAGTGTAGTGAGAAGCCTCGAGCATCGCCCGAGGCAGGAGAAGGAAAATTGTGGAGAACTTGGAGACGCCCTGTGCCCCGGATACAGGAAGTCAAGAGCTGTTGCAACGGCAGACCGACCAGGCCACCGGTACTCGATGCCCAGAGCCTCGGAGTGCTGTGTTCGATGAGGGAGCGGCAGGATTAGTGAACATCCAAGCCAGGGAATCAACTGCACCAAAGTTGTTGATGCATGGTGGGTGAGTGCATACAGTAAGTCGACTATCCCTAAGCAGCCGTTGCACAATATGGAAGAACATTGACTCGGACATTGGGTGAGCTTTTAATTGAAAATAAACTGTTGTTTCGGGTTCTGCACTGCGCGCTAAAAGAACAAACTATCAAAACGGGGTTTACGCCTTATTATTATTATATTTGTTTGAGTAGAATAGTATATTTCATTACGAGTCTGGAAATAAAGATTTTTCCGTGCGCGTGACAAATTCCCGTGTGAGGCTCAGCCGAACACGGGAAGTCATGCAAGCACGGAAAAATCTATTTCTGGACGTGTAGTGAACGATATTTTTTATTATACTTCTTTGAAAACGGAAACTTAAAACATTTTATCGGCATATTATAAAAAAATTAATTGACAAAAAATAAACAATGCAGACAATATAGTGTTTGGTATGTATGATGCGTTTTCATGGTTACTCTCAAATTATTTCAAAGGTGCTTTGTTGTAAATTAGTTATTTGTCAGATAAGGTGAATAAAACGTCAAAAATATTACAGAAATGTATCTAAATATTGAAACACTTACGAATTAAATTAGAAAATAGGTACATGTTAAATATCAAAGAGCATATAGAGTTTCTTAAATTTAGTTTACTTTGCTGTATATTTCTATTTTAAAGCCATATATTCGGTATTTTTATTCAGCGCACGGAAAGTTTTTCCGTGCGCTGTTTCCGTGCGCTAACCCGAAAAACCCCATCTTTCATTATTGCTAAAACAGATGAAAATAAGGTGTTTTCAAAGAAGTATAATAAAAAGGTATTTTCATCCTTCCTAGAACAACGGCAACACCGCGAAAATAACTTCAAGCTGACAGTACGTTTCGAAGCCATATTGGATGACGTAATTAGAGGCGGAGATTTACAGGGAAAATTGGGGTTTTTACCCTTTTTTTAAAGATCGTAAAAAGTGATAGTTAACCCTGCATATAATTTTTGTATTTTTTGACTTTAACTTTTTTATTATTTTATTTCCTTTTCATTAATAAATCAAGAATGTTAGGTACCCGTTTGGTTGGTTGAATCATATGTCATCGTCATATTCTCCTTCAAGGCATAGACTATTTGCTCCGTTTATACAAAAAGTATGTAGTTCCTTTTTACTGCACGCCAGTAAAAATTTGATTACCACACGACTACTTATTTACATATGATATTTTATATACAGGGTGGTGAAAATTTAGATGTCAATCTTTGGTGTATCTCGGAAACTACGAGAGGTACAACATCGGTCAAATTAGACAAAAGTTGCGCTATTGAACCCTCTCTGTTTTTTTTTTTCGAAATCCCCGATATCTTGATTCCTATATGATTTATACTCAAGTAACGAAAAAACGCAATTTCTTTGAAAACATTATATATCTTCCGCATCGGCAAAGATATATGGTTGTATATATCTTTGGCATCGGTAATGTAATAACAATAACCCGAATTTAATAAAACTTGGCCGTAAAATTGCGGATGATAGCAGCTGTATGCAGCATGTCTTGTGCGTCTGTGACATTATATTTAAAGCCATTTTATAATTGACACATCGATAAATCTATGTACATCTAGCGATTTTGGTTACACCTATTTGGTGTCGATTTCTTCAGCGGTTATTACCATTAATGCCTTTTGGACATACTTCTGACCGGAGCATCACGGGAGTCCCACTTTTCACGAAGCTTATATCCCAGGAGGTAGCTTCCGTTACAGCCCACCTTTAATATGACAGCGTTATGTTGCAGAGATAATACGCCCCAAAATCTAAAACGTTCTTTTGCGGCGCTATTAGATATCATGTGGCGAATGCGGTGTTGCCAATGAAGGTGGTCCTGTCGAGAAGTGGGCCTGGTTGTAATTGAGCAGTGCTGGGATTTAGAGTCGCGATAAGTGGGCCCCCATAATCTTCTTTTTACGAAGGTACAATCGAGTGGCAAATGCGGTGTGCGGTGTCGACAATTGGGTCTGGCGAGAATTGGGAGTGCTGGGAATTAGAAGTCGCGGTAGGTGGGTGTCGCGTAGCCCACGAGTGTAGAGAAGAGGAGATTTAGACGAACCCCGTAGCCTCCGTACAAAAACGGACGAAGATTTTAACTTTTTAAAATAATACCCTGAGATAAAGTCATTCTATATTCGGCAAAGGTTCCTGTCGGGGCGGGAACAACGCGAAAATCAATCCAGATTTGATAAAATTGGCAATTGGCCGAACCCGGACGTGCTTCATAATAATTTCATGTTCAGAGCAGTGGCCGAGTGGGTTTTGTGAAATGTTGGTTGGTTTATACTTACTTTATAGCTAGATATATTGACAGCTAAACTTAACTGTTGATTAAAATTAAAAATGCCAGTTTGCCACGCATCTTAAATTTTTCTGAATTGCGTAATATTGGTGAAAGTTTAGGATGTATGAGGTAATTTCACGATTCTGAGGAAAAATATTAATAGTGGTTCTAATTGGGGCAGCGGTGGCGATGTTCGTATATTTAGACTACATGTTTTCTGCATTCGATAGACATTGGTTCGAATCGAGGTCGAGGCAGATGCATGCACATGTGTTTATAGAAAAACACCGTCGATGGTCAAGAGCACTGGCTAAATTTTGGATTCACGGTATTGCTCCTTCATAGCTTCATGATTTACTAATTGTCATACACTCACTAGGATAACTGCGGCTTTTAGGCTCTTCCGTAGTAGTTGAGCCAATGCTATCCTAGTTCTATCGGGAAAAGTCGATCCTAGCCGCAAATGGCAACGATGCCCCCCTCCCGCCGCACAAGCATTCAGTTGCTTCTGGGGTACTCTTAGTGTGGAGTATTGTGAGGGGGAGAATTATTATTACTATCATTATTATATGGGAGTGTTATTTGATCACTTGGATAAACAGTACATGCCGACAATTTGGAAAAAGTGCAACGTCGATTGTTGCTAGACTTCGCCTCAGTGCCGGTGGGCCTTGGTTTCTGGAAATATGTTCATGACTCCTTAACTTCAATAAAGTATTAGAAGGCGCAGTTGAAACCGTTCATATTGTGCTCCTGAAACAATCAGCTTAATCTTTTAATATTTGGTGAAATAATTTGTGTTCTGTGCAGCTCCACTGGCTCAGCTTTTAACTGGACACCTGGTTGTATTGTGTGCCCCTGTATGAGCTACCTGGCCTACTTAGTACTGCATTTTTGTTGATGGTGAGACGTTGTTTTGATTTGTTTTTTGTGTGGTGGCCATTAATACCTGGCCTACTATAGCAGCGTTGGACCAGAAAAGCGGCCTAACCTTTTAATCATGACTGAATGCAATTGATGTGGGGTGACTGCTGATGCTCATAAGCTGGTTTCTTGTGCCATATGCAGGAAAACTTTCTTGCATTCCTGTATTGGGTTGTCGGCTTCAGAGGCAAGAATTCTGAAGCAGAACAAGAATCTTAGTTGGACATGTAAGCTGTGTCTTCAAGTTGGTTCTGACATTAACGAACTCAAAGCTGCCGTAATGGCGTTGACAACTGAGGTAGCTGAGTTAAAAAAACTGCAATCATCTACGGACCTCGTCAGTTTTACTTTTGAGGATGTTGTTAATGAGGTACAGGAGCGCGAAAGAAGAAAGTGCAACGTTGTTATCTTTGGCCTTCCGGAATCTGCTGAATCCGGTGGTGCAGCAAGGGATATTAAGGATAAAAACCTCTCGTCGCAGATGTTTAACTATCTAAGCATTAATTGCAATATTAAAACTGTTTCTCGCCTTGGAAAGTTTGATCCCACTAAAGCCAATAAACGACCATTGAAAATCACCCTTGATAGTTATGACTCTGTACTCAAGATAATACGCAGCGCCCATAAACTGAAATCCAGCAATAATTATAAGCAAGTCAATGTATCATTTGACCGTACTCCTAAGCAAATTTTACATTACAACAATTTACGTCGGGAACTTCAGGAGAGACAGTCTGGTGGCGAGATCAATTTGAAAATCAAGTATGTACAAGGCATACAGAAGATTGTCCAGGAAAACTAACAGTGACCGACAGATTTCCAACTTCTGATTTGCTATGTTATTTTCAAAATGTTGAGGGTCTACGTTCGAAACTTGAATTGATTTATTCGTCAGTGTCCCTTGGGGAGTTTGACTGCATTGGTTTTGTGGAGTCTAACTTAACTAGCGATATTGTGAACTCTGAATGTTTTTCGGACAACTATACTGTGTTTCGATGTGACCGAAGATATGACTTGGTTAATTTAAGCAGAGGTGGTGGGGCACTACTTGCGATAAAAAATTATATAAAGGCTGAACAACTTAATCTAGGTGATCTCCTTGCTGCCTTTCCAATTATAGATATTGTTGGTTGTAAGTGTTCCGTTAATGATTACTTTTATTTTTTTGTTTATATTCTGTATATTCCACCACGTGTAACAATTGCGGAATATGAGAGTTTCCTCGAATTATTCTCTCTTAAAGTTTGTCAACATAAGTTTTTCCTTGTTATGGGTGATTTCAATGTTCCTTTCTTTTCTAATAATAATATTGATGATACTAAATCGCAGATTACGCTTAGCTTTATGAATTTTTTGGATGTATCACAAATTAACTATGTTAGAAACTCTAATGATAGAATCTTGGACCTAGTTTTTACTAACATGTCAGCAGAGTTAAAGCGCGAAGATTGTCCTTTTATAAGGGAGAGTTTACATCACCCAGCTTTGAGTATTTTGTTAAATGTTGCCTCACCATCCAATGTTCGCTTTGATGTTTCCAATGAGCAAAAGATGTATAACTTTAGGAAGGCTCAATATCCAGCACTGTACATGGCACTCTCGGAGATTGATTGGAGCATTCTTCATAATTTTTCAGATGTTAATGAGGCTTGCCATTGTTTCTATGGCTTATTATATACCATATTTGACAGATATGTTCCTACATACCGAAATAAATTAAGTCGTAGGTTTCCGAGTTGGTATACTGGTGAAATTCGTTACATGATTAAACTTAAAGAGCATTACTGGCGTAAATTCAGAACATCTAAAAGCAACTCCACCTTTAATGACTATAAAAGACTCAGAGCAGTGTTAAAGAATCTTATCCATGAAGCTTATAACTTATATGTGAATAGTGTTGAATACTCTATTGTCACTGATCCTAAAAAGCTGTGGTCATTTGTTCATAATAAAAAAGGATCTACAAGAATTCCAGGCAGATTGACGTCACACCGGGGCGAGTTGACTGATCCGGATACAATTGTGAATGCTTTTGCTTCATACTTTGCTAGCACCTACCAGTTACCATTCCATTCTTGTGCTGTCAGTCAGACCCTCTCTAATCAATTGACTGATACTATCAATATATCAATGTTTTCACTTGCAGATGTAAAACAGGCAATATCCAAACTTAAAAATAAACTTGTGTCTGGTCATGACTTAATTCCTAGTTTTATTGTTAAAGATTGTTCTCCATTTCTTGCTGAGCCATTAACTTTTTTATTTAATCTCTCAATTAAAACATCAACGTTCCCTGATTGCTGGAAACTTGCTCGGGTGTGTCCTGTTCATAAAAAGGGGATTATTTCTGATGTATCTAATTATAGGCCGATTTCCATCTTACCTAACTTTGCGAAGGTGTTTGAGATGTGCGTGTATAACCGCATCTATCCGGAGCTCAGAAACCAACTATCAGTTTCGCAGCACGGTTTCATGAAAAATCGCTCAACGACCACCAATCTCGTTGAAATCTCCCAGTTCATTTGTGAGAGGCTCGATGACAGGGAGCAGGTTGATGTGGTGTATACGGACTTCTCGAGGGCGTTTGACAGGATCGATCATCCCACTTTATTGTACAAACTCTCGCTGGCTGGTTTTAGTGATAGCCTCGTTTCATTTTTTGAGTCTTACCTGAAGAACCGCCCTCAGTCCGTATGTTACAATGGCTTTAATTCTAACAAATATATTGCCACTTCTGGAGTTCCTCAGGGTTCCAATCTGGGGCCTCTGTTATTCCTTCTATTTATCAATGATATTACTGATAATCTCAAATGTGGTAAACTTTTGTTCGCGGACGACTTAAAAATCTATTGTTCAATACAATCCTTAGAGAACTGCTTATTTCTCCAGAAGCAGCTTTGTGAATTGGATGCTTGGTGTGTCGTTAATCACCTGGATTTAAACCCTGCCAAGTGCAGTGTGGTTAGGTACTCCCGAAAAGAGTCAAATATAACATTTGATTACAAATTAGGTAACACAAGTCTTGCTTCTAAGGACAGTGTTGATGATCTTGGGGTCCGCTTTGATAGTGTCATGTCGTTCAATGAGCATTTCAATAATATTTCGATGTCTGCCTACAAAACTTTGGGTTTTTTGTTGAGACACTGTCGAGGCTTCACAAATATTGCGGCTTTGAAGACTCTGTTCTTTTCACTCGTCCGTTCCAAACTGGAATATTGTTCTGTTATTTGGCATCCAATTTATGAAACCCATGAAAAGCAATTAGAGTATGTTCAAAGAAAATTTCTTAAATTTCTTTATTATAAAACTCACGGCATGTACCCTCCTCGTGGATATGACCATCAGGCACTTCTTAATGAATTTAATATGTGTTCATTGATAGTTCGCCGATCCGTTTCTGGTGTTTCCTTTTTATATAACTGTATCCGAAACAATATAGATTCTCCTTTTTTTCTTTCTAGACTAAACATACGAGTACCAAGACCTAATTCACGGCTAACATCTACATTTTACGTTCCCTATGCTCGTACTAATATAATGTTTAAGTCGCCAATTTATTTTACATCCAGTCTCCATAATATGTTGCCTGATGAATGTGATCTGTTTGATTGCTCCAAGCCTTCCTTTTTGAGGTGTGCCATTGAGTGCTTTTCATAATTTCACGTTATGTGTTGGGTAGTATTAGTATTAGTCCGCTGATAATTGTACTGTACAGGGTAGATACCCTGCGTGGGGCTCCCTATACTATGTTGATTATATTGATTGAGCTGTGCTTACTTTATAATCAGTTTTCTTTATTTTTTTCTGTGGTGCTATGTTCCCTTTATATTTATCTTTGTATGTTGTCCTGTAAATGGATTTTTCTGTTGGGCAATAAATAAATAAATAAATAAATAAAACAAGTTTTATTACTATTATTATACGTTAATATAAACTAAATATACAAGCTGTTTGTTTGCTGCAGGTAAGAGCAAACTTTTAAATTAACTTAAATAAATATTAAGATTTGCAAATTTTGAATAATAAGTATAGCAGGATAAACAGGGAAAGGGGAAAGGGAAAGTCCTCACCGAAAAGATCCATAATCCCTTTTTGAAATTTTCAATGTTAATCGGACTTGCATTTTCGTCACCGCAGGCAGGTACGATAGGTGTTCTCGTATATTTTGACGCACCCCTAGAGCTTCTATTCTTCGAGGGTACCAAGGTGTATTGTCCCAAAAATAATGGATTGACAGGAATGCCCTTGCCTAAGTTGAAATGTTTTTCCATGGCATCTTTGATTAAATATATAAAGATCGTATTTATCTGCAATTTGGAATATCAAGCGAATGCTTAGAGCAAACATATAACATATTTATATTGTTGGAATCGGTAAAATGCGTTCAATTAAAAAATCCACAAATATACAGGGTGTTCCAATAAAAAAAAGTAAGTTTATATTTTTTCATAAATTTGCGACGCTCATTTGTTTTATCTAGTAACAGATCCTAGCAGTTCAGAAAAAAACCTACAACTTTCATTTAAGTGATTTTTTTCTAACTCGAAAAATATAGGCTCTAGGGGTGGGTCAAAATATACGAGAACACCCTGGACATGCAAACTCGTCACTGACCACTACTCAGATACAACTAGGTGTAATAAAAAAGGTAATCCATTTTAATTATTGAATTATAAGTGAAACCTACCTATAAATATAGAGTTACCAAAAATGACAGTTTAGTATTACCGTAAACGGCACGTGACTATATTAAATTGATGGAGGCGAAAGTGATCAAGAGCATTCGAGGACAGCCAATGGTAGTGGTTGGTGATTTTAAATTTAATTTCAACAAAGACAACAAGTGTACGGGGGAGAAATTCTGGAAATGTACAAACCGACAGTGCAAAGCGACGGTTCACACAGTTGGAACGTTGGACAATAACATTTCAATATCCAGAAACACCGGGCAACACCCACATGAACCAAATGTGGCCAAACTAAATCGACAAATTGTAAGTACTTCTTGCAAAAGGAATGCCGTGGAAAATTTGGCTGAAAAGTCTATGAAGATTATAAGACAGGAATTACAACATAGTATTCCCACAAGTGTGACATCAACCGATGTGGAGTACATACGACATAGTATATACCTATAATGCAAATGGACATTACATTACCCTATTATTTGTTTGTTGCCAAATAAGCATTGCAGTACATACAAAAATTTATTTAGGTTAGTGATAAAGCAGCAATTAAATTTGAATATCACCGAAGTGGTTGCAGTTTTGAAAAGGCATAACATAGAGGAAAGTGTCCTAATATTAGGATAGCTCCTAATATTGGACACCATTGTATTTGCTAAAGCAGATAATTAAGGGGCGCCATCTATTAACGAGTAGTTCAGTTAAACCCAAAAACGCATAGCCTACGTTTTTAAGCTTGCTAGTACAATCCATTAAAGTGGTAATGGCGGATTGTTATATTTTGTGCTTCACAATCTTTTACTGAGCCCTTTTTGAGTGTCGGAATATCGAAAATCAGGTAAGAACTTCAAGTAATTGCATGCCAATGTTGAAGCTACTGTGATAGACATTATATTTGTTTAGTTTTCGCGGTATAATTTTTGTTATTTTTTCCGTAAAAAAATCTAACCTATAAATACTATCGGGTGCCTAATATTGGACACAAGCGGTGTTCCCAATATTGGATATCCAGAATTAGGATTAGAATTTTAAACGGTTAAGAAGTCGTTATTTGTTTTCAGAATGGCAACTAAAAGAAGGAAACAGTGGGATCTCCAAAATATGGAAAGTGCAATTAAAGCAAAACTGAATAACGAAATGGGATACTTGAAGGCCGCGAAAGTGTTTAATGTACCAAAGGCTACATTGGAATATTACTGCAAATTATAATATCCTATTGAAGCTGTCCATAAGTCTACCCTGGGTCGTAAGCCAGCGTTACCCGAAGCATTAGAAATAGAATTAGTCAAACACTGTCTAGAGATGGAGAAAAGGTTTTATGGTTTAACTTCGTCTGATATTCGTCGTTTGGCTTATCAATTGGCGTTAGCTAATAATATACCACATCCATTTTCAAAAGAAAAAGCCAGTGCTGGTAAAAAGTGGTTAAGGAATTTTTTAAGGCGGAACAAAAAGCTGTCCTTCAGAACTCCACAAGGCGTTTCTGCAGCTAGGATCAAAGGGTTTACCAAAGAAAACCTGACCCAGTTTTATGATATCCTGGAACCCCAACTAACGAAAATAAAATTTAACCCTTCCAGGATTTATAATGTTGATGAGACTGGTATAACCGCAGTCCAACATAAGCACACTAAAGTCATAAGTCTAAAAGGGAAAAAACAGGTTGGAGCATTGACGACGTCAGAAAGAGGTTCTCTTGTCACAGTTGTTCTGTGTATGAACGCCAATGGACATTATATACCCCCCATGTTCACTTTTCCCAGAAAAAATTTTAAAGCGGAGCTCATGGATGGTGCACCTCTCGGGGCAATCGGAAAATGTCATCCTTCTGGTTGGATCCAATCGTATTTATTTACCCAATGGATGGATCATTTTATTGCACATGTCAAGCCGTCCTTGGAAGACCCTATCATTCTAATACTTGACGGACATTACACGCATACCAGAAATATTGATGTGATTATCAAGGCCAGAGAAAATCACATAATTTTAATTTGCCTACCTCCTCATTCCACCCACAAAATTCAGCCATTGGATGTAGCTTTTATGGGGCCTCTAAAAACATATTACTGCAAAGAAATCGAAACTTGGTTAAAAGCGAATCCAGGGAGAACAATTTCACCTTACCAAATTGCAAGTTTATTTGGTAAAGCGTATTCAAGGACAGAATCTATGGAAATTTCCATAAATGGTTTCCGAAAATGTGGAATCATGCCTTTTAATAGAGAGACATTCCGTGAACACGACTTTGCGATTCATGATAAATTAGAGACTTCCCTTGAAGATGGGGCTGTTAATCAAGAAGATTTGATTGGAAATAAGGAAAATCTGAATGAAATCACCGAAGTTGAAAAAATTCCTAAAACATCTCCGAAGAAAATTGTCATTTTACAAAATATTTCTATCAAAGGATGTAGTGCCAATGCTGCCGTTGGTGAAAATAGTCAAACTGACTTTATAGATTTGAGCCCATTGCCAGTTTGGCAGGTTCTTCAGGAATAAAACGAAAAAATGCTGGCGCAGCTGTGTTAGTCAGTGGATCCCCATACAAGGATGCTTTAGAGGAAGCCCAAACTCCCAAGAAAGATGCAAATAAAGTTAAGAAAAGTCTAGAAATGGACTCTGCTTCTAAGCCTACTAAACAAGTCAAGGGAAAAACCACATCAAAGAAGAAGAAAATGCCCATTCCTTCGGATTCATCATCCGAGTCAGAAGACGATATTCCGTATGTTAACTCCGATGACGACATGGACCCCGAGGAAGAAGACGTGGATTGCCTATTTTGTTTAGGATCATTTTCTTCGGACAAATCTGGCGAGCGATGGATCCAGTGTTCTCGGTGTTATAGATGGTCCCACGAAGAATGTGCTGGGGCTAGATGGAAAAAACAATATATCTGTGACTTATGCATGGATGGATAATTGTTTGTTGCAATAAATATTAGTCACCTAATATTGGATACCCTATCCAATATTAGGACACCATTTTTTTAAATCAATAAAGTTGCATTTATGTTTCAATCGCCTGTTTATTTTAAAAATATGATAGAAAAGTTATGTCAGTCTGTCTGACAGGAAGTGCATTAATTTCAACAAGTAACAGAAAAAGAGAAAATTTGATTTGATTAATTTGTCCCTAAAATATGGCAGTTTAAAAAAATGTATCCAATATTAGGGCACTTTCCTCTATATCTATAGCGGATGTTTGGCCAAATGCTGAAATAATTGGCTGCCGTTTTCACTTGTGTCAATCTTGGTATCGAAATTGGACGCTGGCTAAAATTAACTTTTCATGTATTTAGAACCAGCAGAAGTAGGTGAATGTTTTGCACTGGACTTAACAGAAAATATGCCGAAAAATGTACGAGTAGTGAAACATTCGGATTACTTTGTAGACGTTCCGTGCACGACTACCTAATATCTGAAGGTCTCGGTGTCACGAAGTGAATGAACCAGCAGAGTGACATAAGAACAAAAAGAAAGCAGGAATCATATATTATAACAGGTTTGTACAAAAAGCACAGGGCACAAGACATACCATCCTATTTTGCATTCTATACAGTGTATTCTATTTAGGACGATTTTCATTTTTTGTATTTTCGACTTTAGAAATAAGTCAATTGTGCCATGGAATCCCCTCAAAACAGTCGAATTCAACAGGATCACTCAAAGTATTGGTGTGCAAAGGTCCAATACAAAATATACAGGGTGTTATTATCTAGGCCATCTCGCAAAGTGCTGAATTTTTGGAACTTTATAGGGTCAAAAATCGAGTATATTAAAACTGCCCCAGACACTATAGAGTTATAGACGAACTAAGTCACAACAGGAAACGCACAAAAAATGTATTGTCTTAGACAGTGACTTTGTTGAGAAATTTCCAATAATTTAAATTATTTTTATTTGTTGGGTGGCATTTGGTTCAGAAATAAATTACTTTTGTGTTTATTAATATTGTTTCAATGATTCCAGAGCATTCTTGATCCGTATAAAGTTTTCTAAAATTTCAGAATTTTGAGATAGGCCACCAACATTTTGATTGGTCCTGTTGGCCATTCAACTGTTTTGAAGGGATTTCATATTACACTTGACTCGCCAGATGCCTTTATAAAATTCCTATTTTGCTCAAATCTGACACCCTGCAAAATGGAACTTCTTGTATATATATTTTGTTCAAATTTGTTATAGGTATGGGGATTTTGTGGTGTTATGATTAACCCTGTGGTCTCAGGTTTTAAATAAAAAAATCGCTAAAAGGTTTTCGTGAAAATCGGGGGTATAAAAAATGGTATCCGGCTTTGAATTTGCATCTTGGCAATGTTAGAAAGGTCAAAAGAAGTGGTTTTCGCAGGCCTTGGCGATTGGTGCACAATGAGTTTTCCACCCTGACGTACAAAGAGTGATTGATATACCTATAGATTAGTATCGATGAACTTTAATTAGTTCGCTTTTATCAATTGCTCCAGCTTCTTCAGCTTCCATGGAAAGTAATGTAAATTACTTATTTTGTCTTGGGAACAACAATTTCTCAAATAGTTTTTTTATTTATTTTAATTTAGAGAACGACCGTTCTGAAGAAGCAACAGTTACAGGAAGGGTTAAAAATATAATATCAAAACAGAACACGGAGTATACGCCCGAAGGATGGTCGAGGGGAGGCCGTCGAGGGCCCCTTTAACGGCAGGGCCCCCCCGCGACCCCGGTGTTTCGCGGTATGGTAGCTACGCCACTGATAAAAACCTTTGAATTTTATACGGGTGATTTCTGCTGATAAGTCTGGTATTTTTACCAGTAGCAGAGCGTGATAAAGGCTATGAAATAGATCGCGCCCCGTATGTCACTGTGAAGTGAGTTGATTTATATTTTACCATCAGGGTAGCTCGAGAACAGGCACCTCGGCAATAAAATACCAGACAAAAACTTTTTTAACCATATTAAACCGCATCTGGTATTAGTAGTAGTGAAAAGAGATGAAGGAGACAGAGAAGATAGATAGTAAAAACAAGGGACTGCATGCTGGCCTAATATAATATCACCAATACTTGCATGGGTTACACTGTTCGACGGCTGGCTTGTGCAGCGAAATGCGGTGGATAGGTGTAGGTACCATAATTTCGCAGATCTTAGGATGTATTTGCGTAAATAGTTATAATCGATATGTCTTTTTAGAGACATTCTGACAATATTATATGGTGCATTAACCTTCACGTTGTGTTTGACGACAAGCTTAAAAATGAAATATTATGTTGCTTGTAAAATATGTAGATTTTTGAAAACTGCCTGATGCTTATGTCCTATATTCTTTTTGTGACGCCAATTAGAGTTTTTTTTATATGCTGTTTCAAGTGACTTTAGAAATACTATATACACCTTACCCGAAATAAATCAGCGGACACATACTGTATGTATGCAGAGCTATATGCTTTAATAAAAACGGAGCAACTTTTGACAAACATCCTCTGGGCGCGGCTTTGCACATCGTCATTATGAAGCACGTCCGGGTCGGCCCAATTGCCGATTTTATTAAATTCTGGATTGATTTTCACGCTGTTCCCTCCCCGGTGGAACCCTTGCCGAATATCGAATGCCCTCCCGGTGGTATTATTTTTTAGAGTTAAAAGCTAATTCCGCGACGCAGAGGGCCATCGAAAAAACGCCTACTTTGTAATATTCGCAGCAGAAGGGTTTAGGGACCAAAATCAATATTTAATCACCTTTTAGTCCAGAAACAACAAATGTGACGCTTTGTTGCTATATCCACGTCGAATTAATCTAAACATATTTTTCTACAATGTGCGGCGCGGACTCTAAGTAATTCCGATCGGGGACCAATAAAATTAATGCCGGGAGCTTTATTACTTTCGCTTTATTAATGGCTTGGCATCTGTAGTTGGATTCAATAAATAGTCAGCAGATTTTATCAACTTTGGCAGCATTTTTTGTCAGGCGGGCGTGTTCCATAAATAATAGACAGGGTGATTCAGTCATGATGTAAAACATTTTAACCACATAGTAGGGGACGCCTACTAAAAAGGAAAATGCGAAAACAATTTTTTTAAGAAGTCTAAAGCATGGGGCAAATCAACCCTAGTCCCCTGTAACTAGGCGCTCCGGTAGGCTTCGACGCTCTGCGTTGCCAGTGCGCACCGGCCACTAGTTGCGTAGACAGCTGATCCTGATCGGGTGAACGTCTCCTCCGCGGAAGGCCGGGCCGCCGCGCGCCGGCCGCCACCGCCAGTGTCAGTACTACTGCCACCCGATCACCCGCACAAGAGTCTCCGTACACACCCTATATTTTCTGTGACTTTAACCACAGCTTTAGTTAGTGCAAAATGACAAGTTTTTAAATATTTAGAGAAAAAATCTACCTAATGTATTTTATTTTTAGCAAAATGTAAATTTTTTTAGTTGGTTTGAGGCATTAATAGTTATTATTTACATTGCCAGATGCGTAAGTGCACTTTTTTGGCCGAACAGGCGATCATTATTTTAATACCTATACTGGATTAATTAACCTCCATGTTTGTCATATTGTTAATAACAATAATACCTAAAGTATAAAAATAATTTCAAAATTCGATAAACATGGAGTTTAATTAATCCAGTAGGTATTAAAATAATGATCACATGTTATAATTGGAATAGCTTTGAAAAAAAGAGAGAGAGATGCATAGTCCAGGACCGTATTAATTTTTTTCTTGGTAAATGTGCATTTTGGCGGCTAAAGCGAGACTTCTAAAATCCATAGGTACTATAAAAGATTATTTTGTATAATACTTACCTACTCGTATTTACAATTAAAAAGTATTTTGTAACATTTATTTGCATTTATTTAAAACCATTTATTTCCATGTTTCCAAACTGGTATTAAATATCTAATACCATGTAAATTTTCACTAATACCTCTCAAGCATTATATTATATATTCTGGAAATTAAGTAACACACAGACTTTCGCAGCATCGCATATTGCATCACAAGTTTTTTTCTCTTATTCGTGCAACTGTAAATCTTTTAACCTTATGAAATAAAAAACTCAAACATGGTTCATGACAATTTTTAAAACTTCAAGCTTTCGCCTTCAATTTTGCCTTTGTGAAATTTTAAATATGTTGCTGGTTGCATAATATACTACAGGTGAAGCTTTTCATCATTGATTCTAATGAAAGGGTGTGTACGGAGACTCTAGTGTCACCCGCCATGTCCGCAAGTGTCGAGTGGAAGGCAGAGGGAAGTGCACGTGCCTCTCTACTCTTCCCGTGGATCTACGCTGTGAACCGCTGCTACGGTCAGATTCTTGGATACCATCCTCACCATGCTCGTGCTCCCAGATTCCGTGTACGACAGGCGACAACGCAGGTAGAACCCGCCTGCTGCACGAGAAAATTGCTACAATCTTACAGAAGTATCCCATCATAAATTGGCAGTTTTATTATACGCTAGTGGGCTTATTACTGTACTGTATCACTACAGATTTCTTATACCTACGGGCAGTGATGTAATGTAGAGATGGGGGAGTCTCAGGAGGTCACTCCCTTAAGAAGAGAAGATTTAACGTATATAGGGACCTATATATATTTTGTGCTTAGAATAGCAACCAAGAATTGTTATTATTATTCCACTGTTATTATTCTAATAAGGTCACTCAAAGGGTGCAAAAATAGAAATTATCAATAATTTCCCTTCAAATGTCTCTTCTTACTTGTTTTATATGTACTAAGGATAAAAAGCAATATTTGCGTAAAAGGTTAAGCGAAAAATGTCACCCGATACAATCGAAGCTTTCCACTATTCTTGATATGCTGAAATTTTGCATTCCGAAATTGTTAAATGTGAGTACAATATTTATAGAGGCAATTGGACATAAATGTCTACATTGTTTTTAGTTAGCTGATATATCAGCGGATGATATTATCTGCACCAAATGTCTGGGCAAGTTAAAGGCTTGTGTTGAATTTGTAGAACAATGCCTCGTGGCTCTTAATAACCACAAGTGTAAAGTAGAGTTTATAGATTGCGAACGAAATGTTGTAGAAACTGAGATACTTTTTATGTACCTAGATACATATCTAGATACTTACAAAAATCAGGATCTGCATTAGTATCTAGATCCTTTTGAAAGTATCTAGATACTTAGATACTAGATACATTTTTTAGCCACGATGCCAAGGCGTGCCACGTGCCTATATTTAATTTTTAAACCGTTCCTATGGGCAAAAATTAATTTTAAGTTTATTGTAATTCAAATAGGATTACATGCTTTGTGCAATCGATGAGGCAAAAAATATAACACGGTTTTACCATCATCTGTACCAATCGAACGCCTCTTTAGTACGGGAGGACAAATTTTAACGCCAAGGAGTAACAGGCTCAGCGATGAAAACTTCAAAATGTTGCTAATGTTAAAAAAATAAACAATACAAATAATAAAATGGGGTGTGATTTAGTAATTTAGTGATTTTTTAAAAATAACGTACAGTGCTCACTTTGAAGTGACGTACACGGTAAATTACTAACCCACAACTTGTTTCAATTAGTGATAATCTAAACTTTACATTCGTCTAAACAGTTCTACTTTACCTACACACACGCTTATTTCATAAATATCTAAGTAGGTGATTGATTGCCTTATGTGAGGTCTGAAATTTTCTTAATTAACTGATAGTATCTGAATGTATCTGGAAGTATCTAGATACTTTTTTAACGTATCTGTATCTGTACCCAGATACTTTGGAAAAAATGTATCGGTATCTGTATCTAGATACATCTTCCAGACAGATTCTGTTTCTAGATACCGAAAGAAATGTATCTTACATCACTGCTTACGGGCTAGGAGATGCTATAGGATCTGACGCTCACGAACAGAATAAACTTGTGCCTTTAATCTGTGTGGTCAAGTTACTGGTGGCATTTTGTGCACAGTGTTAACACAGCTTAGTTAATACAGCTGAAAGACTCCGTGTCGGCGCCTTTGATGTAGCGATCCAGAACCAAGCGAGACGGAATCGTGCTAGCTCTCTCAGATCCAGCGGAATTGTCAGGGCCGGATTAAAAGGATTTTTATTATAGAAATAGAATAGTTAGTTTCTACCTGACAGTACCGTATTAGGGTATTTTAAAAGTGTATTGTAATATGAAGTTTGAAAGAATTTAGAGTATTGGTATGATATTAATGATGATATTAAAAGTAGAAAATTGGTATTTGTAATAGCGAGGATAATTATAGGTTTTGTACTTGGAGTTAATACAAATTTTTAAAAGAAAACTTGAGGTATTTGTAGAACCAGTGATTTTATAATTACATCATGATTTTAATGAAATAAATATATTCGCACTAAAACAATTTCATTAAACAGTATTCATATCTAGTACCAAAATAAACGGTGAAAATGGCGAGAAATAAAATTGCGTAGTTTCTAGTAGTTGTATTGCCTAAATAATATAACTGATAAATAAACAACACCACCAAACAAAAATGCCTATACATATACATTTTATAAAATATACCTGCTATAATATACAAAAAATATAATATAATATACAAATAAAAATATAATCATTACAGATTTTTCCAAATTATGAGTTTGTTTTTTAATTTTCCTAAAATTTTGGTTTATAGCTTTTAGCGTATAATAAATTCTAACCCTTAAATATAACCTGCTAAGTCAAATTTTTCGGAAAAGAATGGCACGAAGGACTAAAAGGTAGTATATTAATTAATTCGAAAAATGTTGTACAAATGTCATTTTTTGTGGATAATTGTTCAAAATTATCTTCAAATATCTTTCCAGTGTTACAAATTAGGTCAACAAAGTTATCGTTTGGCATTTGCAATAGTCCAAATAAGGTATCGTCATTATTATTATGTCTTCAAAAACCAATAAAAAGAAGAATCGTCCAATTCATTACCTTTGCTAGAATTGGTGCAAGTATCACAGGAGTGCACCCTCAGGGCTTTGTTTAAAAGGTAGCCACACACGTACCGAATAATTTTTTTTGCAATAACTCGTCCTTACACAGGGCCGTGTTAAGGGGGGGGGGCGAAGGGGGTGTTCGCCCCGGGCGCCCCATTTAAGGGGGCGCCAAAATCAACAAAGGCGCTAGTTCTAATAATTTACTGCTTCAAAAAAACATTTAAACATTTTTTAATTTTTCAGTTACCTACCGATTTTTATTTTTCTATAGGACGATGATTTCGCATACAACTACTGAAATTTTTGTAAGTTATGAATTCGGAACTTGAATTTGAATATTAACGCCCAATTCTTGATATGGCAAGTGGCAAACGTACTAAAGAAACACACACTGTGTTTAGAATAACGTAGCAACCATGCAAGTCGTTTCTATTGTGGCAAGTTTTCGTATCTTGTAAATTGTAATAAAATTGAAAATAAAAAAAAACCTTTTTAAAAACAAGCTTTTATTTAAGCTATGTACTAAAACGACTAAAATAAAATTAGGTTTTCGTTAAGATAATTCAATTCCAAATTGCGACAAGTTTTTGCAAATTGAAAAGCTTGTAGCACGAAATGTTGATGAAAGTATTTTATTAGACAATGATTGGTTCATACAAGTATACAGGGTGATTTATTCATAAATACATTAATTTTAACCACGTCATCAGGGAGGTACATATATACCGAAAACGCAAAAAAAAATTTTTTGCTGCATGTTTAAATAATGGGGCAATTTATCCCAAATCCCGCGTAACGAGGCGCACCTGAACGCATGTGGCTACGACGTTATGCTGCAGCACATGGCACCGGCCGCGACGTTGCCATTATTTATTGATAATTTAATCACGAAAAAATATTCAGTTTATGAATTATTTACCTAGTTGATATGCCAATAACAGGGTGTTAGCATACCTTGGACTTGGCGTGTTCAGCATCTAACTCGAGAGACCCTTATCACTACACTTTTCACAGCACCCGCTATAACAATACAAAAGGCCTTCACAATTACACGCACAAAACGCACTCAGTGTCTACAGAGGGTGGAAAATACTGAAACCTCAAAAGACTGAAACTGTCTCCGAAATTCGCTAGATTTTGAGATTTAAGACAAAAGTTTTATTAAAAAGAACGCAGGCGTCCCATCCGCATTCCACAACTATTATTTATTACGTCAAACTTGTCATTGTCAAGGATCTGCTGCCGGTTTCTATTGTATGTGGCGCCATCTCGTTGGTATTAACGTCGCCGAATCTGTGGTTGAGCTCTCAGTCACCCTCTGTGTGTTCAAAACCGAAAGTCTACAGCGCGCTTTATGACACGGTAACTAGCGAACCTTTCTAATAGATGGCAGCACGTACTACAGAAACCAGAGTTGCCTACATTCTGTAGGTATATTCGGTACTCTTTGTGCAACATTTTTGCTTTTTTACCAAAACGGTTCTCTAGACAAATGCGGAAATGATAGACATAATAATGATCCTTCATGGAGAATGCCTGCAGAATGTCAGTCAAGCTACCGCGGAACTATTTAGAAGCGCGCCACCTATCGGCAGGTAGCGAAACTAAGTACGAAACCACAACGACGTTTCATTACGGGAATGCTTTCTACGAACGAAGTAGTGTCAATGAATGCGACATGGGACATAACCTTTAAAAATATCCAAACCAAAATACGGAGAATGTGCACTGTGAAATACGGGAAACAATAACATCACATGTGCGATTAGTGAGGCGGAGTGCGAGAAACGAAAGGAAATTCACAGTGCACTCTGCAGAAACTTGGCAAGGATCAATGCCGCAAACACCAACGCGCCGCGTGCCGGAAATTCTCGGCCACGGGCAATCGCCAAGCTCCTTTTGCGGAGTTCGGGCTACACACATCCTCCTACTCCTACTAACGACTGCACGACAAGGGTTGTGACAAACAGAAGTCAAGAAAGCTAAGGACTTTTAGCAACCCATCATCCCTAACTCGCCCAGAAATAATACTAAGACTCGGTAGGTTACACATCAGGCTATACCCGGTAACATACCTAACGGCAGGAAAAGAAACTAGAAAAAGCTGTAAAGATCGAAAGGTGGAAATTAGAAAGATTCAAGTACTTACGACTGAACCAATGTCACAGAGGAGGACCACCCCCACGGAAACGATTCTATTGCAAATATGGATCCCTAGTAACAATGAAAAGCAAACATAACGAGAAATAAAGGAATGAGAAGTGTATCGTGGGTGATGGTAACCAACTTAAGCGGAAAGTAAGGTAATTTTAAGCAACTGTATCCCAGAGATGTTGGCTAATTTTGACGTTCTTATTTCAGAGGAAGCAGAACAATCACAGAACACAACTACTTACTCTAGGAGCGTCTTGGTGTAGTAAAAAGGATTATCAGTGAACCAGTGAGCGGAAATATTAGTGCCCCAAGCGAAAGTGAGTGAAGTTCGTTTTATCGAGAAAAAATCGTCTTCAGTGGTGTCGAGGTCCACGAAATCATGTAAGCCCCCTAGTTCAGTAGGTACCTACTTAATAAAGCATCCAAAAATCAAAAGGTCACGTAAGCAGTCGTTTCATTTATTTTTCTCGTTGGCATTTATCCCTTAAGGCTCGCCTTAAGGTGTCTCAGAGCAAAACTAACCGTTACAAGAGGTAAGCGTTAACATTTGTCCATAATTTCCGCAAGCATTTGGCGGAACATTCGCCTACAATACAAATAATTATGTACTGAAAACATTTCTTTAAATTTACGAAAGTTGCGTACATCTGGCAACAATGTTGACGCGCGCAACGGCAAGCGTCGTCCGATGCCTCATGCGCCCTGAAAGCAATCCAGTGGCAGCCGTAAATAGAGGGCCAAATAGGTAAAAATGCGGTTTAGAAAAAAAATAATTCCGGCTTTAAAAAAAAGTTGGAATTTTTTTAATTGCGATTTCGCATTCATAGTATTTTTCCCTACCCACTGTTAAAATTAATGTAGTTATGAATAAATCACCCTGTATAGGTACCTATTTTCCAAAGTATGCATTTTTTCTTTACAATTCGCGCGACAAGCTTTTCAATTTGCAAAAAACTTGTCGCGATTTGGAATTGAATCTTATCGAAAATCTAAACTTATTTTATTCGTTTTAGTAGTACATGGATTAAATAAAAGCTTGTTTTTAAAAAGGTTTTTTATGTTCAATTTTATTTTGTGCTTTTTACTACCTATTTGATTCCCATGTCAGGAGGGTAGTAAAGAAATTTAGTCCGCCATCTTGGGGCGGCCGCCATATTGGATTTCGTATGAGGTCATTCACCTTATTGTTTTCTACCCGTCGAGCCCTTTCATTTGATACCCAATGATACCCATATTAAAAGGGTTGAGAAGAAAATGTAATCCGCCATCTTTGAGCGGCGGCCATATTGAATTTAGTGTGATGTCACTAACTTTATCGTTTTCTACTTTTCAAGCCCATTCATTTGATACCCATATTAAGGGGGTTGACAAAAAATACATCATTCGCCATCTTGGAGTGGCGGCAATATTACAATATTGAGTATTGCATATTGCATTGCCACTGGAACTAAAGGTGTATGCAAAATATCAGCTCAATCGGATGTCAGGAAGTGGTTATATCTAATTCAGCTTGCAAGATTCGACCAACCTAACAGATGAAGTTAAATAAAAGCTTGTAAAAATGTTCTTTCTGATGGTATGAGGTTCTGCTTTCTGGTACAAAATAAAACGTAAAAATTAAAAGTTGTTTGCTTTTGTGAAGTATAAATGAATTTTTTACCAAAAACTGTATTATGTTCTAATGTTAATATTTTGTTTTATATAAATATAGAAAGCCTTTTATTGTTGTTATCTTAGTACTTAAAAATATATTATGTACCTACCTACTGATTTAGTTAATATAATTTTGATTTGGGGGGGGGGGGCGCCAAAAAAGAACTTTGCCCCGGGCAAATTTTTACCTTAACACGGCCCTGTCTTTACAATAATTCATGCTATTTATTATTTCAATGTTTATATCTTCATCTTGAACATGGGGGTTTCATCCCTAGACTCAGACAGAATGTAACTTTTATGTGGGTCATCCAGATTTTTACTATAAGGTCCTCGCGATTGGATTTCATTGCCCATATCCTAGCACTGTAAAAATTATTTATTTATATTAATAGTTATTGTGGATAAGTTAAAAAATGTAAATAGAAATTACTAGGTCTTTTTAAAGGATACCTCTTTTTGTTTAGAATTTACATTTTAAATATTTTATTCAAAATAAGCATCTTATTAAATAAATTAAAATAACTTATACATATATAAATAGTCTAACCCGCGTATTCGAATAATTCTAAGATAGGTACTTACCGGTTTGGTTCCTTGGAAAAACGAAAGAATTTCTTCTGGGAGTTGTAACCCTTATTAAAACAGCTTTTAACTGCACACACAGTGTGATGTCCTTTTCGTTCACTCATTTTACTCAAAACTCAAAGCATCGCTCAAAGCTAAACAGCCTATGAATTCTGAACGAATAATAATAATTCTACTACCCCTCTGAACGGACGCCAAAGACGCTTTTCCGCTGGAAGGCGGGGCTTAAACGCCTGCGCAACGGAATCGACGCAAACCGTTCCCGCCAAAAGAGTTGGCGGCCCAAGCAGCATTAAAGTTGCGGTAACTGAGATGGGAACTTTGAATAAGTAGTTATTACGTAATTACTACTTAAAAATCGACTTATTAGTTTTTATTACTTATATTTAGAAAGTATGAGTAATTATGTAGTAATTATTACTACAAGTTGGAACTTTATGGTTTCAGTACTTCTAAGTAGTTTTTGAAGTATCTGGAACGGAATTGTTACTATGCAAAATTACGATACAGTCACGTTAACTCTAAAGTTATATTCAATGGTCGCAATTACTTTGTTGTGTTACTTGTTTATCACTTTAAAGTTTTTATTACTTTATGGTAACGGTGAAAGTAACTTCTACATCTTAGCGACTTTAGAAATACCTCCAAAGTTACGGAACTATATAGTCATATTCAAAGTGGAATTAACTTTCCCGCTACTCGAGAAAACTACTGTATGGTAAGTTTTACTTCCCACTCCATTTTAAAATTACTAGAAAGTTCCAATTACTACAAAAAATACTTTAAAGTAACTGTCACTTCTATAGGGACCAAAATGGAAACTACATTTAGTTCCTTACAATCGTTTGAAGAATTCGGTAGTTTTTGCGAAGTGATGAATATGTCAGCTATTAGAAAGAAGAAAAATTATAGACACACATTCACATTTTATAGAAAATTAGAGCAGCAGTTGGATGAAACGAATCGAAACACGAGCACCTGTCTTCAATACAAAATTACAAAACGCTTCTCTTGAGTGGCTACAATTTTAAATATCAACATTTCGAAATATAGCACAAAACACACCGGCTGAAAATAACACTTTCATATAAAAATTATAGGTTAAAGTTCCAAATGGAACCTAGTAGTAGCATTCGGAACTTAAACGAAGCTTCTGGAACCTTGAAGTCCTCTTGTAGTAATTGGGACTTTAGAGTTTAAAATATCTAAAACTAATTTTCGTCTTAAAGGTAGGAATTACCTTAAAGTGAAAAAAGTCTAGTTGCCGTTACTACCAGTTAAGTGGCAAAGCCTTCAAACACCCATAAGAAAATTACGCCATATTTTCTTATAAAATGATAGACGCCATTAATATCAAACGTCAATTTCCTTTGGTACCGAAATAGTTATTTCTTCAAAATTGTCCCAAAAAAGAGAAAATTGAGCAAAAATGAACTCGTATAACTTATAGAAATATTAAAAAAGCATTTTTCAGCATTTTTAGGTAATTTCACACATTTTCGTAATTTATCTTCCCGATAAAAAAGTGTTAAAACATGCATTTTGAGAGGGCGCGTTGTTACTTTTCAATCTATCAATGTCATATTTGACAGAAAATTTTCAATCGTTTTAGTTTCTTGAATCCAGCAACGAGAAAAAAATCAGCGGGCTAGAATACTTTTTAATTATTTAGACAAAGACAAAGTGAGGACGCGAATGTAAAGAAGCAAACAAATCCAACAAAGTAGCGGTGACCACGCTGCTACGTCTCCACCACGTTGCCGGATAGTAGGTAATCGCGTCGTAGCGGTGTAAGTTGCTAGGTGGTCGCCGGTACGTATCCATCACCCTCAAAATGTTCTCCATTTTGGTCGCAGGGACGTAATAGGAACGTAGTAATTACGTTCCTATCAGTAGTAATCACAACTTTAAAGTTGCAAAAAAAAGTCGCCGGAACGTAACGGCGACTAAAAATGCTGCTTGGGGGGGAGCTGTATTAAGCTGTGGTGTTAATTCTCAATACATTTTTAGACATTATAATGATATTTCTTACAAAAGAAGAAAATGATTTACATTGGAAAATCAAAAAGCGAGTCAAAAAGGTAATAAATCAAGTTAGACCGTGATGTTTTTATCGCCACAACAGAAAAATGTTTCCCTGAAAATTTAAAAACCACAAAAACTATCAACCTTTAGGATTTTCTCAGAATTTCTACATTTTTGAAATAATTTCTGTGAACAATTAAAAAAAAAACAAGTAAATTTACGATATGTTGTGCAATTGTCAACTGCGCACAAGTCTTGACGCGCGAGCTTACCAGCTGACTAGGAAATCGCCGTTAAGAAGGGGTTTTAATGCAATTCGGAAAATATTTTTAATTTTTTTGGTTGACGTCAAACATTTTCTAATTTCGGATTCATATTCAATTTTATTCTACCTGTGGTTACTATTTTTTACATCATGACTGAATCACCGTGTGTATAGAGTCTATTGTTTTATTTATTAACATTAAATACAGTTTCAAGTAATAATGCAGTAAGCACACAAATCCTAGCCTGCAGAAAGTAGGTAGTATAAATAAAACAATTCCTTTCTTTATTCCATATTCGCAAAAAAAAACTAAATAATTAATTTCAGGTAGGTATTTCCTTTAAAAATATCAGTGTTATTATTATGGCCTAAATTAGTTTCAAAAAAGGAAAGGCTAAATTTCTGAAGCTCAAATTTCAGAACTCGTTTCACCTCTCCGGAGACTTTATTTGCTTTTACGTAATGGATTTTAATAATAATATAAATTATGCGGAAGTAAAATTCCTTTGGTAGAGGCTCTACTGGTTGGTATTAGTGATAGCTTCCTCTCCTTCGTGGATATTTATATTAATTATTATAAGGATGTAAGATTAGTGAGTGTAAATGTATTTACAAGAAAAAGAGATAATGGGCAATCACTCAAAACAACAACAAAAAATAGTAGCCGCATACACGTGTTTCATGCTATTTGGCAGTCATCAGTACGGTGTAACATTAACCAAATCAAAATAATAGGCATGATTTGGGAAGCAACAAATGAAGTCCAGGCAGGACTCAACAGCACACTTGCAGTTTCAGTCAGCACATCGCCACGGAGGCTGCTGAAGTTGTTGTTTTGAGCCAATTATCTATTTTTTCTTGTAAATATATCTACACTCACAACACTCAATGGTGTGTACACGTTCTTCGCCTTTTATTTAAACAATATACAAAGACAAGGGACACGCCAATCGGGGGAGACAGCAGATGCAAATGCGCAATACGCTTGCGCAGCTTTGCGCAAATAGTAGTGCACTCCAAGGTTAGTTTATAGGAAGGTTAGGACTTTCGCGGACTTGGAAGGGATGGGAAGGGGGGATGAGAGAGGCAAGGAGTCAAAAGGCTGAATTTAAGTTAGTACCATTTACACGTGAATTGGCGATTTAGTCACCCTAAACATTTAATGCTTCGAGCCATAGGCGTACACAGACATTTTTGGCATATTCATTTGAAGCTTACAGTTAAAGGCGTGTTCCTTGTTTAGGTTAGTTTTCGCGTAAATTTCTTATATTGCTTTGGCTATTTTCCCTCTTGAAATGTCGCAGCATTTTTTTTTGTTTTCGTCATTTACTAACTGCGTTACCCCTTCTGATACGCTACTGGTATCAAGCTGCGACAAGAAGAAGAACAGTTTGCCGAGGTGGCACGGTCGCGCGACGTTGCCGGTTGTAAGGGACTACCTTTGGTTTTGTTTAAGAGTGGGGAATGTTCTGACCTTCCTATAAACTAACCTTGGTGCACTCAATATATTTTAAAAAGAAGGCCCATGCACATTTATACAGTGACCGGCAGAATGTACGCAACCAATGAATTTTTTTTATTTTGTGCCAAAATAAAAAGCTGACTATGAGGCTCCATTGGCATGTCCTGAAACCAAAATAGCTCCCGAAAAAAAAAACAATAATTGAAAGGAAATGTTAAAACCAAATATATTTTTCCAAAGGAGACTAATACAATACAGTGCAATCAAAATTTTTTGTTTAAATATAAGTATATTTTTTGAAATTAATAAATTACTTATTTTATCATCAAATTTTAATTTTTGTTACGAAACACCCGGTATGAGCTAGGCTAGCTATAATATGTAAAATGATATCTTGGGAAAGGCTTAATCGATTCTCTAAAATATATCACAGGGTACTCCAGAAAACTCAATTTTTTCGAACTTTGACTCCATTTAGTGTATAAGCTTAGATTATTGAATTTTTTTACCAAGGCTTTGGACTATTGTCAACAAAGTGACATCTGTGGACCGATGACCACATCTGTGGACCGATGACCAAACCATTTAAATTCATTTCTACTAAATCATAACGAGTAAAAGATAACATTATACAAATTTATAAATACAGGGGTCAATCAATAACAAAACATACAAGGATCGTTCAATAAGATAAACACTAGGTAGATCGAAGTCCAATCGCCGAGTCGGCAAAATCTGCTAGTATAAATTCGGCACCAACCACAAGCTGGGCATCAGTAAGCCCCGCTTATTAGCAGCTACTTGATCACTGACCACCCTCGATGGTCTGGCCTGACAATGGATCCCGCTTAGTAGCCTCCTTGTTCAGGTCGGGCTCTGAGGGGCAGACGACGGCGCCCCCGGGTACTGTTGAAGTCGTCAGCTGGTCAGCAGCGGCATCGCGCCGCCGGGTCAAGGGCGCAGCTCGCGCCCCGGTCACTTCCACGTACTATCGGTCGCGTCGGTCCACAGTCCGCGGTACCCCTGCCATGGCCCAGATACTGTTAGAGGCATATTTGTGAGTGGAAGAATAAACACCCTACGTTGTACGTACTGCCTTCTTCAATCTGATGCGCTTCGAGACTCCCGTACGCATTTAAACATTCCGGTATAGGATTCGGCACCTAGGCAAATTTCATTGGTCCATGTCCATCGACAATGAATGCGGAGTGCCGAAATCCGTGCCTGAATGTTGAACGGTGCTGAGCATCAGGTCGGAATGGTGCAGTAAAATCAGCCAGCGTGGAGTGTCGAATCCGAGGTCAAAATGTTGAACGGTGCTGAAACACAGAACACAGGTCGGAATGTTGCTTTGCGTTTGACGCAGCTTAAATTGTGTATATAGTGTGTCCAGAGTGAGAGCCTTTCCATCCAATCTTAAATTATAAACTTTGCGCAGGTTGACCCTTATTCTCCCCACCTCTATTTCTCTGAGCTAGGATCGAACTTTCGTCTGTTTTTCAAGGTTACATTTCCAGCAAACTCATCAAGAGACTTGTCTTGGGTACGAATAGATGCAAGTGGATTAGAAAATACATTTTAGGTATGTGAGTGCTGGTTTCTGCAGCTGTGCGCATGGTAGATTGGGAAATTTTTGGTCAGTGGTCGCCCAGCACACGGTGGAACTGTAAAAAGTCGTAAAAAACGAAAAAGAAATTTAGCTCTAGCAGTCAAGTGCAATCAACCGAATGCCAAGTCGCGTGCCATGGGGCATTAGGCTACCAATAATTGTGTAAGATTTCTAAAATGTTTTCTTTAAATAAATGCTTATTTTTGGCAAGAAGTTCCGCGCTGGCCGATTTTTACTACAACATTCCGACCTGTGTTTCAGCACCGTTCAACATTTTGACCTTGGATTCGGATTCGGCACTGCATGCTAGCTGATTTTACTGCACCATTCCGACCTGATGCTCAGCACCGTTCAATACACAAATACATAATGTATAATTTACTAACTTGTTTTGTAGCTATCCTCTTTTGATGTAAGCAGACCGCGATCTAAATATTATAATAATCCTCGTAATTAAAAACCATAGTGCATTTATATATAGTATATAACACAAAAAGTCCCATCCCAAATATATCAATGTTTAAGCACGATCGAAAAAATAATGTATGGAGCTCATGCATCAAGTGCCTTGTTTTTATTAATGGGATTGCGCAGGTGAGTGCGCCCAACTTTCCCATTCATGAAAAAAATTACTAGTTTATGTATTTGTTGCATAAATAACTATTATCAACTATTTTTGAGATGGTTTCGGAAAATTCACTAATTATTTGAAAATCTGAATCATCTTCCGTGACATGTCCCAACATTTTTAAGACATATTTAGTAATGGCAAAAAATACATTGTCACGACCACAAGCGTAACATCATACCATAAAAGCTGGTATCTGCTCCAAGAGCCCATGCGTCAACCAAGCAAATATAGTTTAGGGATGCAAAAGTATACACATCCTGAATCTTGGTCAACAAAAGAGATGCTCAAGTGCCAAGTCAGATATTTAAAGTTTTTTGTTATGTGAACGTTGCTTTTAGGAGCATTGGAATGACCACTTCTCCCCAATAAAATTATTGCAAGGGAGAGAAGTACACTACTTTATAGCATAACCTGACTACGTGATATTTAACAATAATTATTCCAGAATAAAATCCTGTTGCAATGTTAATGAACTATAAGAAAGAACTTGTTTCTTTTTGGTAGTGCATTTACAACAGCAAATTTTTGGAATTCTGGATGCCCCTCTACCTTAGGATCCGAATAAAGTGAACGAATTCAAAAGTTGAGTATTTACGAAGAGAATCGCTTACTCGATTAGATAAATATAACCCATTCGATTTAAGAAACGGTATTTATATCTTGATTTTAAAATTGTAAAACTTAAAATCGAATCGTCAAAATTGGCTGAATTTTTTCATACAGTAAGGATGCAAAGGTTGGAATCAATTCAATAAAATTTGAACAGTGTGAATATATATCTATTCAAACATCGCTCGAACCATGCCATTTTTATACATTTAGTATCAGCCCATTGCACTGTATATAAAAGTAACTAAAACGTGTTGGTTATTTTATTTGGCAATAAATATTCAGCGTGATCATCCTGATTTTACGTTATCTGTGTGGCTATAATACTTAAACAAAAAGAGTATGTACTATATTTTTCAATTATTGCCCTAGAGGCGGCAAAATGTAACGTAGCTACGAAAAAAGAAGCAATTGGTACCATGCATTAATTAAAGATATATATACAGTGTGTCCCGTTTTTTACGTTAACATCTAAATAGGATGAGGTATTTGTGTCCCCGAAAGGTCATCATTTGCCAAGTATTGGTTTGACCTTGCCGCGAAATCCTGACCTACTGCGATTTTTTAAGTAGGTGCGTTTTATAAACAACCCTATTAGACATTCTTTTACTTAAAATCTGACACCACAGAGTTAATCAGGTAATCAGGTGCTCTTCTCTGTGCCAACTCAAAATGCTGAATTTTGGCAAAATTGGCAAAATGTGACCCAATACATCTATTAAATCCAATATTGGAAACATAAAATTTTCACCTAGGTACCGCTTTCAAATGATACATATCTACTGTATACTCAAAATGAAGGAAAAAATGCCAAATGGACATTGGTCAAAACACCATAGTTTTTCTTGAAATAGGGTTTCCATATTTTTTCAAATTCAATCCTTTCCATTTTCAAAGTGAATAATTTTTGGTACATTGTCTATACGGATTTTTTTGTCACTTTAAATGGTACAGCTGATCTGTAACATTTGAAAGGGGTAGTTGAAAATTTTATTTTTCGAATGTTGTAGTTAATAGGTTTTTTGGAGCACGTTTTGCCCATTTCAACGCAAATGGTTGATGTTATCGTTATGAAACAAGAGTACACTTTTGATGCCAAATGAAAAGTTGCACTAAAATGAGGGACCTACAAGACCAAAAAAAAGGCAAGCTCAAAACGTTACGAGTAAAAGCACGATTCAAAAATAACGCAAGTGGGGCCCTCTGTGAGATAAGTAGAAATTGACACTTTCAGCTTATTCTCCATCCACAAAAACAATGAGTATCAAATTGCAGTTCAGCAGCTTTATTATTTTGGGAGATATTAACATAATTCAATTTCCAAAAATGAATTACAAAGCCTTGCATCTCAG
Organism: Pseudeuparius sepicola; assembly: GCA_963920635.1. Classification (NCBI taxonomy): domain Eukaryota; kingdom Metazoa; phylum Arthropoda; class Insecta; order Coleoptera; family Anthribidae; genus Pseudeuparius; species Pseudeuparius sepicola. The sequence continues at coordinate 92,442,540 of OY987299.1, forward strand.
TAACTATTGAGATTTGACGCGTAGTGGTTAAGCTCAACCGAAATATGTTGACGTCCCGCAAGAGTGCGCCATACTTACCGGGCACCCTGTATAGCTTGCAACATAGAATTTCTTCCAGTTTAATGTCTACGCGTGTTCTTTGTAAATGAGGAGCTCCAACTTATTTGCAGGTAGGGTAAGTCAGTTGATCTTGTAATTACATTTGATTGACCTCAACTGCGGTCAACTCCTACGTGGATAGAACTTGCAGAGAAGCCTTTGGCCCCACACACCTGCCTTACAAATAATTCATCCCCTTGCCCGATACCCTTAAATGTCATCGTGTCGCGCCGCCCATCTATTATACAGGACCGGAATGAAAGTTTTACTCATATTCCCAGATGAGCACTGATGGGAACTCGTCCAGTATAAATTTGTCAAAGGCGGCGATGCATATATTGACGCGTGGTCGAGACGGAAGTTAAAAATTCATCAGCAACATGACCGTCCGCGTTGTACGTGACGTCCCGGGGTGGCCATGAACATTTAAAAGGTCTCCGTAGCGAGGTAAGGCGGATGTACTTATACACCGTGTGCCAGAAGTTATGAGTGTCCATCTCGGAAAACGAGGGAATAAACTGAAACTCTAATAATAATAAATTTAAAAGGATCCGGACGTGGAAAGGTGCGGTTCATTTTTATTACAAGATAGTTTATTTTTATTGGCCAATGTAACCTTTCCTACTGAAATTGAAAATATTGCAATCAACGCAATGGTAAAATATACATATTAATGAATGCCGCCAAAAGCTTATTAGCAAGTAACTCGCAACGCCTTCGGCCCACTACTGCTGCAAGTACCTACTTAACCTGCGCTGCTTCTCAATATCACTTCCAGCTTACAGCAATTCCATTTTCATTATTCTTGAACCAATACCGTTGTTGTTGCAGCAAGTGCGTTTTTCTTCTTATTTGATATTAGATATTAGTATTTAGGTACTCCAACTCAATAGAAAGTGTTGGAAGTATTTAAATCAATAAAGAAATAACTAATTTAATTTTTTAGTCAAAACGGCATTGCGATATCGAGTTTTCGATATATCGACAAAGTTATTATTTTTTGTAATTTTTTTGTGCTCTTTCTTTCTCATGTAATCGACACCAACAAATATATTAATCTCTAATATCATGTCTTAAACTACCTACAATATTTTCCCGCAACCAATCAGTCGGGTGTCTCTATACAATGTTAATAATAATAATAATAATAATAAACAAATTTATTTAGCAACAAATTGCTATCCAACTACATCATTAATAAATAAAACCTACTGTGTATTAATATCCTATTCTACTTATTTAAATAATTGCACTTTAAATTAAACTTAAACTGTTTTAATGAAGAATTTTTTAATGATGGAGCTAAATTATTGTAACAAATTAATCCTTTGAAAAAAATCGAATTTTGAGCAAATTTAGAATTTTTTTGGTCCAGAACAAAATTTGAATTTCCTCTTGTTTGATAATTATGTACTTCTTGAAATTTTGTTAACATGTTGCTAAAATACGGCGCTACTAATTTTAATTTAATTTTATGAATAAATATTAAAGTTTTATATTCTAAATAATTTTCTTTGTTAAGCCATTCTAATTTATTTAACATATCTAAAATTTTGCTATACTTATTCCACCCTAAAATAATTCTCATTGATTTATTTTGTAAAATTTGCAAACGATCTTTGTCAACTTTTTTAAATAAATATAAAATAGTACTACAAAAATTTAGATGTGGCAAAATTATACTATTATAAACGATTTTTAGTGTCCATTGACTTACATATAAACTTAACCTATAAAGTACACCAATTTTTGTTCCCATTTTTTTACATACGTAATCTACATGTTCGTTAAATTTTAATTTTCTGTCTATAATTATTCCTAAATATTTATATATTTCAACTATTTCAATTTTAGAGCTATTAATTTCAAATGAATAATTATTATAAATACATTCATTATACATCTTGTCTTCACCTAATATCATTGATTTAGTCTTAGAAATATTAACTTTTAATTTATTAGTATTCATCCATTTATTTATTTTGTTTAATTCTAAATTAATTGTATCCATTAAAACCTTAGAATTTTGCTCTTTTACGTATAAAACTGCGTCGTCGGCGAACAGATGATATTGACATGTAAGAATTTTTGGTAGATCATTTATATAAATAACAAAAAGTAATGGACCCAAAACACTTCCTTGTGGAACTCCTACGTTCACATCTTCAAGACAAGAAACATTTTTTCCACATCTAACCTTTTGTTTTCTATGTGTTAAATAATTTTGAAACCACTTTAATGCTAAATTTTCAATGCCATAAAATTTTAATTTTTCTAACAATTTTGATCTATCGATGGTTTCAAAAGCCCTTTTTAAATCTAAAAAAAACTATTCCCACCAATTTTCTTTCATCCAAGGCATTTTTCCATTCATTAAGTACATATTGAACTGCACATTCCCAACTATAATTTTGTCGAAAACCTGACTGAAACTCACATAATATATTATTATCTTCTATAAATTGTGCAAATTGAATATATACAACTTTTTCTAGAATTTTTTCTATTGCTGGAAGCATATTTATTGGCCTAAAATCATTAGCACATTTTGAATTTTTCTTATAGGAATTATGGTTGAAATTTTTAAATCATCTGGAACAACACCATTCTCCAAACTGAAATTGATTATAATTAATAATTGCTCACATACCTCGAAAAAATATTTTTTTAATAAAATAATATCAATTTCATCCGAGCTTCCCCTGTTTGGTAGACTAAATAAAATATTTATTAATTCTTCACATGATATTTTCTCAAATTTTACAAATTTGACTGAATTTTTAGTATTCTTTAAAACAAATGATTCACTAGTTACCGGTATAGAACTAACAATTTCATTAATGCTATCAATATAAAATTTGTTAAATTTTTCAGATATTTCTTCACCATCTGATATGCATTCATTACCAAAGGTTATTTCCATAAAATTTTCATTTGACTTTTTTGAAATTAACGGTTTTAAAGTTTTCCACATTTCTTTTGAATTATACTTACAATTATCAATTTTGTTTTAAAAAAATTTCCTCTTTTCAATCCTTATTTTAGCAACAACTACATTTCGTGAACGTTTATATTCCAACCAATCGTCAATTTTGTTAGTGAATTTAAAAATTTTAAAACAAGATTCTCTATATTTTATTGCTTTTAGAATATCCAAAGTAAACCAATCACTATTTGTTCTCATCTTAATTGTAATGTTTGGAATATTTTTGTTTAAAATCGTAAGAAAATGATCACGAAATGTGTCATATAGATCATTTATGTTGCTGTAATTTCTAATATCAATGGAACTTAGTTCATTCTTAAGAGACGTTTCATCTTTTAATTTCAGTCTTACTTCACCATAATTTTTATTTTTATTCAAGAGTAAGCAAATTTTCAAAATGAAATGATCAGATATGTATATATATATGTTGCCGCATATTACAGCATACCATCTACATAAAAAATGGCGACGTTGGCAGGATAGGCAGTATACCGCTCGTTACACGTAATGAATCTCGACAAGGCACTTTTTGTTACGGAGCCGCTGTGCTCAAATTAATTTAATTAAAATTATTCTTTGGCGTCGACGTGACGAGTACGGGGGCGGTCGCGATTCCCGGTTTTGTTGCTTTTTAATTGCCCGCCTTAATTAGGGGATAGCAGCGGTGCCAGAATTACGGTCTTACGAGCCCTTGGTCCAAAAAAGAAATGGGTTACCATAGAATATTTACAAATTAGCAAATTCGGTTATCGTGTTCTCTTGCAAAGATGTGAAGATATTGTTGTAGGTAAGAAGCATAATATCAAAAGAGATATACAGGCGATTTTATAACGAAAATGGTTATGTTTGAGCGCCAGAAGCTTGATCCAGTTGATGGTTGAATAAAAATAACATGTTCCTATTTACAATGTATTTACAAAATGAAATCGTACATGCAGATGTTGGAACAATAAGATGGTTTTGTTAAAAGTCCAACTGAGTAAGTTATCCTAAACGAGTATTTACAATTAAAAGGTTTGATTGATATTTGGTTCATGAAAAACCACTGCGAAAAATTTTCGATCTCTAAAATACACAATCAGACTATGTGATACAGTTATAAGAGCACTGCAGTTCAAAAGTTAACGCGAGGTGCTAAAGTTCATTTACGAGCACTCAGAAAAATTGGACTATTGGATTTCACAGAGTACCTCGAAACCTTCTTCAAGTAATGCTGAGTAGTTCCAACCACCGCTCCAAGATCCTTTTACGTGGATTACGACCTCGGCTAGGCCTCAACACTCGAGTGTGTCGTGAGGTGTCCGAGCTGGTGCTGGAAGGTGTGCTCAGTACTGAAAAGACAGATTGTAAGGTTGGTGGGCTGGTACTTAGTCCGCTACTGGCTCGCTTACGTGCTTCGGGTGCTCTCACAGGTATGGGAAATGACACAAAACAGTCTCTGTTAAATACCTATTGCAGTCGAAACATTGACGCTTTTACAAGGTCTATTAAAAATACTTAAGTGTAAAATAAATAAATATGTGTAGATTTTGCAATTTAAATTGACCAACCAAAAGTTTAACTTATAACCTTAAGATGGACTAAGCATGTAGCTTTGACTTAATGAACCTCGAACCCTGAGATTAGAAATTAATATCCAAAAACGATCAATTATCTTGACTTAACCCGACTTAATTATTTAAATTAAATGCATTAAATTGAACTAAATTTCAATACGAAAAGTAACATATTATATAAATGCAAAACAATTGGCGACTTTCCGATTTCACCTTTAGACAAAGATTCGTAAACAATAGCCCTGTAGGCTAAGCAAAATAAGAAAACTTGTTGTGAAGTCTACATCAAGTCAAACAACTTAATAGTGGGGTATGCAATGATTCTGTGCAAAAAAACTTTCCTAATATAATTTAAATCACCAAATTTTGGCCAAGACCCATTAAGTGAAGCCCACAGAACAACGGAAACAGATTCCGAATGAGATGGCTACGGCAAAGTCAGCAAAAGTCGGTGATAGAGAAAATCAATAATCTATGTAGGTAACTTACACGGAATACTGCCTTCTGTAAACTCCCTGTGGTCCTCATACCTTTGGTCGCTGCACCTGATAAATGTGTGAAAAAACCATCCACAACTTGTCCACAATGGTTCACCAACACGTGCTCAATCACATGTAAAAGAAAAAACCAGAAAACTTATTAGCACAGCAAAACCAAAAACACACATTATACCAAACCACTTAAGCTGTTCCAAAAGACGAGTATTAAGTCCCGAAAAGAGATTTCCCAGCGGAAAATTCGAATGAATAATTCGGAACTTAACCTCACGCCATGCAACCTAAACGAGTGATGAAATTGGGAAGCTACCGATTCTTGCCGCCGAGCCTATAAATAGCCTTTTTCGCAATATGGACGACATACGTTTCCTGGACTTCAAATTAGGTAAAAAAAACTTGGAATGGATATAAATGAAAAATCAAAGAGCAGGCTGGGGTGTCAACTGTCAATTCTGCCAAACTCCTACCACTGATACTAGACTAGAAAGAAATGTCGAAAATACAGACTGATCGTACATGAAGTTAGCACCGTTGTGCTAATCAATCACGAATGAAGTCACATGTGTGTGGTTTACGTCCAACAGGGCGACAGAATTTAGGACAATTTAGTTGTTCTAATAATATATAGCTACCTCAATTGATGCATAAAATTTAAACACTTTTGCAACCGGCACATACCTTCTTATACTGTTCAACAGATTGGTTATGATACAACAAGCTCTACATAGGTAGGCGATTTATTATGCATCAGTTTGTATAGGTGGTTGCAGGTAGTAGGGCAATATTCTTAAGATGGGGTTGCCGACAGCGAAAGTGACGTTAGATTTCGTATTTTTCTAAGTTGTATAGCATAAAATCTAATAACATTTTACCTGGCAAAAATTTAGTACAAACATCTCTGTCTTCATTGGGAAAATAATAATTCCAGTGCATTATATGCTTTTAAGATCTTATGATTAAAATGAAGTCAGAGATGTTTGTACTACATTTTTGCCAGGTAAAATGTTATTAGATTTTATGCTATACAACTTAAAAAAATACGAAATCTAACGGCACTTTCGCTGTCGGCAACCCCCTCTGCGTTTACACGGGGTCCCAAAATGAATGAATTGGAACATTTAAAACGTTGTAATCATAGAAGGCATTTACCCCTTGCTCTTGTCCCCGCTGAAATAATGCATGCAAGGTGCAGTTCACGTATATAGCCCACATACCTGTATATTAACATACTGTACTGGCAGCTTTAAAGGTCGTCGTATGGCGTTCAATGTGTAAGAATATATCCATAATGACAAATTTAATAAGTAGAAAAGTGATAGGTATAAATTCGACGTTGCGACCACTTGAAAGTAATCAAATATTATACAGCCAGGGTAGAGGGAGGCACGAGCGAATAGCAGATGGCATGTGATTATAATAAAATATTATAATCAGGGAATTATGTAGTGGGAGCTGGTGGAAGCACGTTCAAATTAGATAGTAGAGGCGGCGCCAGGCCTCCACCCAGGGATTCCCCACCTCATCTTTTAGTAGGGAGAATAAACGTATGTTCCGCCCACCGCGATGGGTTGATGGCAACTGGCAACGTCGCATTTATACCTATCCCTTTTATATTTATTCGATTTCTCATTTCGGATCTATTCTTACACATTGAACGCCAGACGACACCTTTAGAGCTGCCAGTACAGTATATCGCTTTTGGCCCCATTGCGCATGGCAAGGCGCAGGGGGTGGAAAGAGATTTTTTAACCCTATATTGGCAGTTTGAATGGTAGCTACCTTATTTCTTTGTGAATTTCTATTATATATTATATTATTATTATGTATTATACTTTTTGAATGCGCCGGTAATTCATAAAGTCACCGTGACATGCTTTTTTAAGAGATGCGTTTTTAGTTTGTAATCGCGTTTTTATTTATATTTTAGCTTTTCGTATTCATATTTACGAGATCAAAAAATGACGTCCTAAACCTGAAACTACATTCCATGGGTAGATAAATAGGTATCTAGGTATAATTTTTTGCCTTTCTTCATTGATATTCTCTGATTTTTTGCTGATTTTTAGGTTTCTAAGAGAAGGAAATAAATTTAGAAAGCGGCTTAGTACTCTAGGAGTCATCGACAAGAATATTCATTGGAAGGACTCTATGTATGCGTGTTCTATTCATTTTGATGAACAGGATTTTTTAATGCAATACGAAAGGACGCGAAAAGTGACGCTCTACCATCTACCAACTGAAGAAGCAGCGGAGTCAAACAAATTCGTTCCGGTTCAGAAAGTAACTCATGGAGATGGGCAAAACGGAAAAATTTTAATTCCCGATACGACAAAGAGAGCTGCATTTCTGAAGTAAATAGAATTAACCGAAGAAATGGATTGAGCAACAAGTAAACCTGTTAACTGCAGATAACCATCAGCAAAATTATTGAAGCTTCACAAAGAATAAGGTAATTAGAAATAACTTTATTTTGCTGCATTTTTTAATCAATGAGGAGTAAATCAGGCTGCCTATAAAGTCAGCCCACAGAACAAGTAGGTATTCAAAGAAATAATTATCAAAAGTAAATCTGTTACGAAAATGTTAGGAAATTAAAACCATTTTCATGTCTTTTATAATTATTTATAACGTAACTATTATACATATAAAGTATAATGTACAATAATAATTATATTAGTTATATTTAGGATAAATAATAGGTTGTTTTGAATAAGCTGTATAATTTCTCAACTTAGTTCGTTTCGTTATTTGTTTCCCGAATACATTTATAACTTAAAACCACAAAATTATTGCTCCTATGTGGTACTTTCAATTAAAATAATTTCCATTTTGCAAAAAATGACAACCAAGACATTACATGTGGAACCCAGCCGTATAAATTATTTTAAAATTTCCGCCTCATTTAGCGTTAAGATAATGGTGCAAGATAATGGTGAAGGCGACGGGAAAGGAGCGGCAAGCCTTGGGTCGCCGAGATCAGAGCGATGCTCCTATCGCTATCAATATTCGGTGAATATACGTTTGTTTGACAAGGAGTCAATTAAGAGTTCGTGATAATTTACAAAATGTAGATACGTTGTGTGCATGTCTTGGACCAGGACCGAAAATATATTAAAGACCCAAGTATGACGACATATTTAATTGTTGTTTGCGGACTGGGTATGGCACCTATGGCGACTTAGTATAGGTTATAGAGGGATAATCTCTGATTTTAGGTTTCTGTTATTTAGAATGTCTCACATTTACAATATCATACTTCAGTAACATTTACGTTTTTTTACGGTAACGAATTCCCTTTGCGGTCAATATTTCGCAGTTTTGTCATACCTACTTATTAACAGAGCTTTTATAGTTCCAAATTCTCTGAGAATCCCATAGAATACGCGTAGCCCTCTATCTCTCGCATCGCAGAATGAAGCACCGTGTGTGCTGGCGGCCGGTTGTGCGTAGAAATCTTCCGTCGTCTGTGGGTTTAAGCAGCTAGCGGCGGTCCAGGCTCTGTATCACAGAAAATATGCGCCAGGGGCTTATTTCCGAGGAAACGTTGTCGGATCGTGCAGAAAATGGTTGAAATTCCTGGGCCAAAAGAATTTTTGGTTGGACATTTTTCTTTCTTCTTTTTAAGGTATTAATTTTATTTTTGAACTTTTTACCCCTAAATAAACACAGAGTTTTACAGACTAGAGTACTCCAGTGTCTGTTACATATAAATCTGATCTCTAATCAGGTATAATTATTATGATATAGAATATAGAGGACCTAACACTTTAATTTGGAAATCTTGTGTGCGCCCATTCTATCCATCTCCGTTAATGCGTCACTATTACAAGGAACCATTGAGGAGTCCCTATAATGACCACCTCGCTCCATTTTCATCATAATATCATAATATTGCATTGGCACCAAAATTGAATAAGTTTGCAAATTTCAGAACGATACGACAATAATTAGAAATGGGCGAAAATTTGCTAGATTTGCTTACCAAATTACATACATACACACATACATACGATTCAAGCTATTAAAAGCGTGGTAATATGGAATATTCGGCAGGGGCCGCGGTAGCGTCGCTCGTACCGGCGCTGACTTTTTAGACTACATGTTTTTCTGCCTTCGATCGACCTTGGTTCGAGGCAGGCACATGCACATGTCTTTAAAGAAAAACACCGCTATGGCCAAGAGCACTGGACAAAAGTGGTTTCACGGTATTGCTCCTAAATAGGCTTTACCCGTGTGATTCACTAATTGTCCTACATTCACTGGGATTACTAGGGTTTTCTAGGGTTTTCCGTAGTACTTGAGCGAATGCTATCCTAGTTCTATCGGGAAAAAAGTCGGCCCTAGCCGCAAATGGCAACGAAGACAAAATAATAGTAATTGCCCCCTCCCCCGCACAAGCATGTACTTGCTTCTGGGGTACTCCTAGTTTGGAGTATTGTGAGGGTGAGAATTATTATTATTATTATTATCATTTTTCAATTGTACCAATTTTTGGGCCGGTCAGTATAATATTATTAATACAGTGCTTATTGCGGTCCTGGACTACTATAGTCAGGGAATTTACCTTTTCCCCACCACCCTCCTTCCTCCTACATCATAAAAGCCCAACCATAATATGGTATTGTCACCGAAACTGAATAAGTTTGCAAAATTTCAGGCCGATGCGACAAGTAGAATTGGGTGAAAATCTATTTGCTAGGTATTTAAAAAGTTACATACAATAATACATACATGCATAGATGCTTATCAGGGGCAGCTCGTGAGTTATTGTAGAGGTGGGACAAAATGTGGTAGTGCCACAGGCGCTGGCCATATACCTGTACCCTACAAAGGCAAAACCATGTATTCGCAAAAAATGACGTGTTTTGATAATACATGTTTCTGGCTCAGCATTTCTCGCTCTTTCGTTTGCTATTTTTGCCACATTGATATTATAATCCATTCCTAAATTACAACTGCTGCAAAACAGTGTATTAGTAAACATTAAAAAAAAATTACAGAGGCAGGAGAATTCTGTAGATGATCCTAGATGATAACAGGGTGAGTAGGAAATTAAAATTTGACCTGTACTTTGCCGATTTGAGTCTTTATTAAAAAATATACAGGGTGGGTTTTTTTCGATGACCACTATGGGGATCTCGGAAACTAGCAGAGCTAGAACAAAGGTTCAATGGGGAAATAATTGCGGTTTTGAATGCTCAATCTAATGCTCAATCTAATGCTCAATCTAATGCCTCTCAGTGTTTTTTTTTGCTATTTCATCAGATCTCTGTAGCTCCGTTATTTCTGATTATACCGAAAAACTGTGAAGACAAAAATTGTAGATAATTTTGGGCTTGATAAGATTCGAGCTTTCCAAAGATATAATACTCGGCAAAGTTATTATAAAAAATAAAAAATGGCCGATTTGATAAGGCCACAGCCAACTATGATTTACCTTTTAAAAAACACAAGTTTATGTCATATTTCAAAAATCACAAACAACATAAACAATTGGATTAGATTATCTTATAATAATTAAGCCCAAAATTATCTACAATTTTTGCCTCTACATTTTTTCTGTATAATCAGAAATAACGGAGCTACAGAAATCTGATGAAATATCAAAAAATCACTCTTTTCAAAATACGGAGCGAGCCATGAACTCTTTTAAAAATCCAAAAGGGGCATTAGATTGAGTATTCAAAACTGCAATTCTTTCCCCATTTAACCTTTGTTCTAACTCTGCTAGTTTCCAAGATCCTCATAGTGGTCATCGAAAAACTGACCCTGTAGGTATATATATATAATACCATGATCTTTGTTGTTGAACAATATACTTACTGCAAAAGAGCATATTTTTCAAAATAATTACAAATTTTAAAAATAAAGCTATGACAGTGATTTAAACAAATGCAATAAAACAAATTATATGCTCAAGAAATTACACTGGTTGAATATAAAAAATTTAACAAAATTTCTAGTATTTATATTCATATTTAAATTAAAACATAATTTAATTCCGATCAAGATCATTTTAGTGATTTTCATATACAAAATTTTAGTAAGAATATTTGTTATAAATCTATTTATCAAAAAGGTTGATCGAGTATAACAAATTGCCAGATTAATGAAAAAGTGAAAGAAATTTAAAAAAATTATTAAAAAAGTATTACTTGGGTTTTCAAAATGATGCAATTTAACTAATAATTTAATTCAAATGTTGAGGCAAGAAGGAAATTATTTGTTTTAATTTTTACATTATAATCTCTGTATTTAATTGTAGTTAGTAGCCATACAAGGCTAAATAATGAATGTTACTACTACTAATAGTTATGTACTGATATTTAAGGCTTTTATTATTAATCATTAATCGTCAGTGGAAGACTATTGGAACTTGTCCCTAAAATGAAGCGTCGTGGCTTTTAGATACTTAAATTTATCTACAAATGACAATGCTCCAGATTTTCTAGATGAAGGAATGTAAACAATGCATTTTTTTGTGCAATATTTGGTATATTCATACAAAAGTATGTAATAAACATTACCTCATTTATTATAGTTTTCTTTCTTCTCTTTCTCTAATTTTCCTTTGGCATAAAAATTTATTGCATTTTACCTTATTTTGCAGAAGCATTTTGTCCCAGTTCTTTGGTTTTAGCACAATGGCAAAAACATGTATAGTCCTTTTTTCAAAAAATAATAAAAAATTCGGGCATATTGATTAGGTAACCACTTGCTGAAGAACATAATTCTCCACTTCATAGTGGCGATTGTCACCAGTGGTAGCAGGAGGGAAATATGTCCTGTGAAATTAGTGAAGAACTGAAGAAAAATCTTTTTGAACTGATTTCCCAAGCCAACGCAACTCAGACGAATGAAATAAAGGAAGTACTAAACGAGGCGATTGATGTAATAAATAGTAAGTTAGGAAAATCAAACCAAGAGATAGTGAAACTCCAGTTGCGTGTTCAGTTACTAGAAAGGAAAGTTAGGAAAAATAAATAAATAAATAAATTAATCATTTTCGGACTAGAAACGCAGAAAGACAGCCTGCTGGAGGATACCATCACTAAAATTAACTCTCTCCTTGGAACTAACTTAATAGAGAACGATTTGAATAATATATATACCGTTGGAAAACAGAAGAAGCCGCCAGTAGTATTGGAATTTATCTCTTTCATTAAAAAAACGTCTTTGTTCAAAAATGCAAACCGTTTAAAAGGCACTGGCATAGTTCTAGCCAATGACCTTTCAGTTGAAGATCGATCAGACCAGAAGATATTAATTAATCACCTACGAAAAGCCAGAGAACAGCACTCAAATGCAAAAATTCAGGGATTTAAATTGATAGTAAATGCTTGCTCTTATACTCCAAAAGAACTATTAGAAATAGAAAATCTCCAATCAGAAGATTCCGAAGAATCTGAGGAAGATCAAGGAAGGGAAGCAGACGAGGAAGACATCAACACAGGAATTGACAAGATTAAGAACAAGAACGAGAATATTAAAGACAAAAAGAAAGAGAAAAAGAAACCTAAAAATCAGCAAGAAATCAGAAAATATCAATGAGCAGGAAATAATCATATTTGACAAAAAATATTATATTATGTATTTGCTTACCTATGGAATGCAATTTCACAATCTAAAAGTCTCTTTGCATTTGCACCAAGTCATGTTTTGATCTCGTAAATATGAGAACGAAAAGCTATTAACCGTACAAAATATAAAAGAAAAAATCGCGATTAAAAACTAAAAACTCATCTCTCATCAAAAAAGCATGTCACGGTGACTTTTATGATTTTACCGGCGCCTTCAAAAAGTATAATGCAATATCATTTATACTGTATACAAAAATTTAAACAAGGAATAAGATAGCCACCATTCAAACCGTCAAAATAGGGTTAAAAATGGCGGTGAATTTCATCTCTTTTCGTTCCCTGCGCCTTGCCGTGCGCAATAGGGCCAAAAGCGGTATATGTACAGGTATGTGGCGCTGGCCCGCACTAGAAAATTTTTTCGGAGTGATATCTACACACAAACTAACTTGTAATATGTATTTTTTATGTTTTTGACTTTTAAATGGAGCAATTAAAAGATATATCCCTTGAGATATCCATTAGTCTATTATTCTGAAAAATAATCTCTAATATTGAGATAATTCCGAGGATAATTCACTCACCTTTTATGTACTTTGTTACGAGAAATCATTGGTGAGTAATGGCAGTTTTAGTGCATAACCAATCGTCAGTACAAAACAAAGTACAAAACGTTTTTCATAAATCGATGTGTCGCTTATTTTTTAGTATTTCTTGCACAGTCACTACAGAGGCGGAAGCCATTGGTAAAATTTTGATAACTATAAACACTACACGATTGCACAGTCTACAAACGGAATAATATCTGAATAGATCGTCAAGAAAAGAAACTCGAAAATCCCCACACCGATAGGAATGAATTAGACATTAGTAATCTTGGCTCCATTAGTAATAATTGGGGAGTTTTTGCATGAAAATGTAATTGCATTTTTTAAAGATAGTTTATTACAAAACATTCAATATTTGTTGAAATAAATTAGATGGTGGAATATATGCATACATGCATTATGCATATACATACATATACCTCTGCATACAGTATGTTTCACTTCAAGTCTAGACAATTATTTTTTTACGGGTTAACCGATTTTCAATTTTTTTTTGAATATTCTACTTTAAACGATCTACATTTTGACACTAATACTTTTTAGATTCGTCTTTTCCACGACCTAGTACGATCAAAATTAGACCCCCAAAAACTGCAATAGTAGGTACCTACATTAGGCATTTTTTAGGAAAAAAATTAAAAGCGCAGTCGTTTTGGCCATACCCGAAAACTCCACATACGAAGTTTCACGGTCATAGCTTATACAGGGCTTTGACAAAATAGCTTCAAACATTGCAAAAATGCGGTTTTTCGGAGTAACCTGTACAAACACCAAGAGATATTTTAAGATTATCTGTTTGCAGTTTGATTAGGGCTTACATAAGCCATCAATTCCCACGATTTCATGGCTCAGTATTATACGTTATTTATTTAAAAATACAAAAATAGAAAAAAATCGTTTTTCTCTTGGTGTTTTTTTACATTTTTCTACACTTTTAACTTTTAAAATTGTAAAATGATGTTGGAAAAATGTATTGTTGTGCAGGGTAAACTTATTGAAAATACTGAAATTTAATATTGTTTAATACGAAGTTCATTAAAAAATATTTGAAAATTGATTGGTATCCACGTATCCAGTATGCTCTTTATTGAAAATACTTAACTAAAATTTAATATTGTTTATGTTTTCTTAATAGGCGTAAGTTAAAAGTGTAGAAAAAATGTAAAAAATTACCAAGAGAAAAAACGATTTTTTTCGATTGTATTAGACAGGGCCATGAAATCGTGGGAATTGATGGCTTATGTGTGACCTAACCAAACTGCAGAGAAATAATTTTAAAATATCTCCCGGTGTTTGTACAGGGTACTCCGAAAAACCTTATTTTTGCTATGTTTGAAGCTTTTTTGTGAGGTATGACTGTGAAATTTGGTACCTACGTGGGGTTTTCGGGTATGGCCAATACGACTGTGCTATTCATTTTTTCCTCAAAAATGCCTGATGTACTTTTGCAATTTTTGGGGGTCTAATTTTGATCGTAGTAGGTCATGGAAAAGACAAATCTGAAAAAAAAAATAATGTCAAAATATCGATTTTTTTTAAGTAGAAAATTTTCAACAAATTTTGAAAATCGATCAACCCTTAAAAAATAATGAATTGTCTCGACTTAAAGTGAAACACACCGTATATACTACATATTTTGCTCAAATTTGACTTCCTGCAGAATTTTTGGTTCAAATTCGGTAGTTATATGGGAGTTTCGGTGTGTTCTGATTAAGGCTGTGGTGTCAGATTTTAAATAAAAAATGCCTAATATGGTTTTTCGAAAAGAACAGCCATTTAAAAAATCCCTGTCTTTCGCGACAATATCCGACTCGAAAAAAATGACCTTTCAGGGACTTAAGTACCTATAAAAAAATTGACCCGTTCACTTCCTGCAGCCTACGAGCCTACTTAGATTTTTAGGGGCGTTGACACGAAAAAGAGAGACTGTATAAAATGTGAATGATGGGCTTTGGTTCTCGTCTATATATCGATATGTAGGTTTTCTGCTTATGGGGACGTTTTGACTTTTGATTAATTAAACTACTCGAGTCATTAGCTATCATGATAATATTCCCCAGGCAAATTTAAACTGTTAGAATCAGTGCTCTGAAGAAGACTAAAGTCAATATACTTAGTCTAAAGGTTAGCTAATGACTCGAGTAGTTTAATTAATCTTGAGAAAACGTCCCCACAACAGAAAACCTACAGATTGACTGTATAAAATGTGAATATTACATGGGGATGGCAACTGCTACCTAAAGGAAATTCAGTGATCATAAAGCCCTAAAAGGTTTTTACCGTGCCCATGTCGAATTACACAGCTGCAAATACTGGAAAATACTGGGGAAACAAGCAACAAATTAATAGTTGTAGATCGATAAAATTAATGACTACTCTGAATTATGGAAGAGGGCCGTTGTGTGGGAAAGAGCGGATGGTTCGAAAAACCCCACGCACGCGAAGCCTTCGGTAATACCCGCATTTAACGCTTGCTTTTTTGTTTTTGTATTTATACGATAGTTTCTAAGGGCACCAGAATTGAGGAATTTCCTGGCTTTTTCTTGATAAATAACTGTTTAATTGTATTGTTATTGATGAACCTACCGACAACTGATCAAGGAAGTATACAATTTTAAATTTGAGTATTTCAAACTCGTCTTCCTTATTACTTGGCCTTATTTAATGTTAAATAGGTAGAAGTAGGTAGGTATATCGTTCAGGATATTTTTGCAAATCAACAAATACATCTTAACAGGAGAATTATATAAGATTAAAATATTAATCATGTAGCCATAACATTTCTTTGTTTTTGTTTGGTTTATCTTATAAAGTGTCAAGTTTAACCTTATCAGTGTTAAAAGGGATTAACCCAAAACGTTTTTAAGTGAAATGGCAGTCATGTAGAAAAATTGGGCATGTTATTTGTTTATGGGGAAGCCAGAAAAATTCTATTCTGGCCTGCAATATTTATCGTCAACGATATCGAGAACGATGTGTGGCATAGTAGTTTATTATGATTAAGTAATTAAGATTTAAAATACTGCTGACCCAGCATATTGGGGTCAGCCGGTTTAATAGCTGTAGATAAATAAGTAGTACTATTGTAACATTAAACATGTAAGAAAGTATGAATAAAATATGAATGTGTTCAGAAACAAGGCGTAATCCTAGCTACAATAGATAGTCATCCTGAAGTCATCGGAGTGAGCGGCAACTGCATTATAAGTAAAACTATATCAAAAGAAGCTGAAGCTACTGACACGGGAATTGTAAATTTCAATTTTACTGCTCAAGAGAAAACAGTGAATTGACAATAATTGACATATTTTAATGTGTATCATAACAATAGCCGTCATGATAATGTATACATTCTCTTACAATAACTCACTCCTCATACCATAACTACATTCCTATCGAATTGATATTTGGCAAGAAGGAAAAACTGCCTCTACTTGGGTCAAGGGTTGAACCTTGTAGAGCGCCCAACTTCAGGTTAGTTTTAGTTTTAAGCGGAGATAATGAGAAACACCAGATGGTTACATGTAACGATAACAACGGGCAACAAAGAAAAGAAGACCAGCGAGGAGAGAGAGCGTCGGTATTGATATTTGTTTTTGGGGTTGATAACTAAAAGACAACGGTGAAGGTAGATCGTGCCTGAACGGCCCGCTACAGAAGGTCACCATTGCCAAAAACCCACTAGGAAACTCCTCTACCCAGCAGTAGTTCCATAACCAGGTTGCGGCTACTTAATGTGACAGATGACGCACAGTACTGAAGAAGCAACCCCGCAGGAAGATTGCTTATTCCAGCAACGACTTCATGGGCAAGTTGTAACAGTCTCAGCAGTTCACTTGACGGACGACAGAGAAGTGCCGAGACCGCATTGGGAAGATCTACATAATCCTAAACTCAAGTAAAAGCTATAAAACGGATGTTTTTTTATGGTAATTTGAACACTACAAGCGTCAATTTTTGAGTATTAAAGTAGATGTACCCAAAGACAATAATTAACGTAAAAAACAACTTATAATTAAAAGAAACTCTTTTTCAAGAGCACCACCATTTCTATCTCGGAAATTATGAAACACACAACATCGGGCAAATTAGACAAAAATTACGCTCTCATGCCCTCTAAAATATTCTGTTATTAAGGCTCAGAAAGCTTGGTTCGTTTGTGATTTATACTCAAAAAATTACAAAATTATATTTTGTCAAAATTTTGTGTCTTCCGCATTGGTGACCCGAATTTAATGAAACCAAAGAAGAATATTATAAAATTCTATGATGAAACTTGCTTGTTTTAGGTTATTGGTTGTGGTCAACGCAATGCCGGTGTCAGAAATTATCTAAGCCTCCTAGATTTCCAGCAACCACAGCCGAGATACCAATGGTGGCATCGAAATTGTCATCTCGAAGCGTACTATCAGGAATTACGCTATAGACTACAACTAGTCTACAGCCAAATATCAAAATATTTACAAGCCATATTGAAACGGAAGCAAAGGTACGACGAAAAGGATAAGGCATTAAAATTAAAACCAGGGGATAAAATAGCCATATCTAATGAAAACAAGTTCGATACTTGGTATGGTGAACCTGTTGTTGTTGTGGCTACCGAGGGAGTTAATTGTAAATTTTTAGACGTAGATGGTAGATAAACAAATTATTATCTATTCGTAGAAATAAAATTCAACCGTATAATTCAGCTTCATTCGTTACCTACTTTTTCAACTTATTTTACTGTTTATGTGTATTATTATTATTTCATAATATTACAACTAGATACGTTGTTATCGTTCACTCGAAAACGATCAGAGATTTATACTGATCGAAACGTCGTGTTTAGAAATAAATCAAGACAATGGAAGCCCCACCACAAATTTTTACTCAACAATTTACCTTGTCTGCAAATTTCAAACAACACCTCCAATGCATATAATGTGTACCAAATTTGGTGGGGATTCCTAAACGGGCTCGAAAGAAACTAAAAAAATACGTTATTTTTTAAAATTTTCAACATGTTGTATATGGAGAACCAAGCGTTTTTGAGCTAATTTTATTAAGCATCCCAAGTAACATTTCATGTTTTATTATGGTTTGCAAGATAGCTATAAAACCAGTTTTCAAGGGTTTCCTTTAAAGCTATTTTGCCTTCAGAATGTTCTGAAAGTAAATATAAATCTTTAAATCAAAAGTGGAGAACTTTATGAAGGTTCTAGGATAAAATAATAAAACTGCGATAAAACATGTTTATCCCCACCTTAGGTGCCAAACCTTCAAGGTATCTATAAAGCCGTTCATAAAGCTGCTACAAAACCTTCATTAAACTTAGTACTAAGACTAAATGGTCTAGAATTAGCAGTGTAATTCCTTTTGGTTTTATAGTGGATTTGAGAAATCCTGGGAGCTATAGGTAGTTAATTTGCTTTAAGCTTTCTACAAAGAAGATTTATTTGCCTTCTATGCATATTTCTGCGTGTCTTCAGATATTAGATATTTAAAAACGTGTATTATTATTAATGGCGTTCCAACTTGTGTTCTAAGCGCGAAATACGCGTGATCCGTAACCCAAATTCGCAAACGAAGAAAAGGTTTCTGATGCAATTGCACAAAATACGCACTGAAAATTAAAGCGCCCCAGAAATACATTAGATTTATACAATCTATATACGGGGTGATTCACCAGGAATGGGAAATCCAGAGACTGAGGGTAGGGGAGACCAAAATATGGCGATTGGGCCCAATATTATTGCTTATATAAACGTTGATATTTTAAAAGGTACCTGGCGTTGAAAGTTGAATTTTTATTTTCAAATATCTCAATAACTTAGACAGTTTTCATGGAATCGACTTGAAAACTGGCACAGTAGCATTTTCCTGGATGGCGAACAAAAATATTTGATCAGTTTTACGGTAGCCCCTAGAGGGCGCTAGTTATGCCTCGCCTGCTTGATAAATTGGAACATATTTTTTTGAAAGTCTAGATATGGGCAAACCAGATAGATAATCTGAAACTGTGCCTCGTTCTTTTTAATAAGGTACTCTAGTTTCATTTCGATATCTCTACCCGTTTTCGATATTTTCGCTCTCATACATTATTTCACTGTTTATTATTATTTTTATGTAGCTAAAACAAAGTCGGCCTGGAAACTTGACTAGTGCCATTGTAAAAGTCATACATTAATGTCAAATTCGTTAGTCAGTTTCAACGCTTATTAATTACGGCGACTTGATTAATTTCATTCCACCTATAATGTCCTATATAAACGCGACATTCATTTCCTATATACCTACCACGTCCTCAAATAAAAATTATTAATTTTTGGTTATGTGACATGCAATATGACAAACCACGCATATAACCAAACAAAAAATATGTCCGTCTTTACAATAAATCTATCAGGCAGCGATAAATGATGTTATAAAACCAAATTAACTTATGTGTGCATAACTAGATCCACCTCCAAACAAATTATTATTCTTAATATTGCCTTAAATAAGTCATTCAACTTTCATTTGTTCAAGAGTATTTAGTCCTATTTTAGATCTTCAGAACCTTTTGGCTTTGTATAAGTACATCACAGAGCTAAATAGTTTTATAGTACCCTTGACTCGTGTGTTGTGAGTGCCGCATTCGTATTTATAAATTCTGATCTAATAAAAGGTAGGTAAGACGGATAACCTCAAATTATTGTGTTGCAATATGTTTTTCGTTCTTTCATTTCCGGTGAAACGTCCCACTTTTCTTCACACGCATCCAGTTATTCAAAAAAGCGGGCATAATAATAATTATTATTAAAATGCACTAGCTGATCGTCATGTATATGCACTACGCTACTGACACTCATCCGTGGTGTGTCTATGGTCAAGATGGCGTTAATATTTATTTCAAGATCAATAGGTTTTAATCCACCTTCTTGGTAACACAATAGTTTTATTAAGGAAGGTTTATATTCTAATTTCACTTAATGATGCTTTCCGCTTCTCATTAAAAGCAAGCATAAAGCCTCACGTGATGTAATTTTATAGAAGACTACAAGGACTAATAGAACTGTCTTTCATTTAACACCCTCTTAAGATCAAGTGGCATTATAAAGCTCTTATTACCAGGCAAAGATAAAGCATTTATAGGGGCATGAGCACTTCAAGATAAAAAAGCTCTATAATATAGTTCTAGAGGGCTGCTATAAAACTTTATCATAAAACCAATTCGCCTCAAATAAATTTTGCATTTATCAGAGCCTTTTTAAAGCTCTTTGGCTTTTTTAAGTAGCCATAAAACTGTTATAAAACATACTAGAGGCCAATTGGAATTTAAAATGTTACTTGGGATATGTGCTTATTTTAGCGAATTCTACCTTGTGTTTTCGGCTCTGCCTTTAGATGTGACTCACCCTGTATAGAAAATAAATGACAGTGGCTTGTTGCCGAAAAAAGAACAAAACGTTCAAGACAAAAGTTAAATACTAGGGCTACCTAACATATCTAAATAAAGGTATGTTCGTTACAAAAAATATACCGGGCGTATTGACGCCGAGCGTCGTTTGTCAAAAATATTAAATTTAGTTGAGATCTAATCTTTATTCAGCCCCATTGAACGCCACGAAACGGCTTTTTTTTTCGCTTTTCGTTTGCCTGTAATAATGGGGAACTTGCACCCTCTGAAAATGGGTCGCCGAACTGTTTATTTTAACGTTCAATTTCCATTCTCCCTTCTCTACTTCTGTGTAGCTGTCACTCCTGTCACTGCCTTCCGATCGATCGAGCGGTGTGACGTCACGACCATTCCCGCACTTTTCGTCTCGTTTCAAATGAATAGGTTGTGGTTTGCGGTCACAACTTTAATTATTTATTGCGATTTGAGGGCTGATATTTGGTATGTGCATGTGCACTTTCTATAGGTAGGCAAATATATTAAAGAAATAAAAAAATGTTCAAGTTCCCCATTGGCCTGGGTCGCCGAGTGACCCTGTACCTATCATACTTGGTTTACTGAACATGTTTGTCTTTGGATTTAAGAAGTGACGTCACCCTGCTGTTCCAGAAATGGCCAGCCTCATTAAAATATAACGAAGGCCTTGCTCGGGGCTAAATCACATTATAACTAATTGAAGTGGCTCCGGTAAAAACCCCGCGGTCGGGGTCCTCGGACCAGGAGCACCGTTCGGGCCGCCCTTTCCCTAACCGCGTTTTTACAAGCTGTTTTTTTTTCCCTGGCGTACCATGAACTAATCGGATAATAGATTCGAATGCGTGGTTGGAGTTTCAGGCACGGCTTTGAAGTGGAACGTAGATATTATTGAAAATTCTATACCTACCTTTTTTGACCAATCAGAGGCTCGTTTTTTGCTTCGTTGTCATGGCCACTCAAAAAATTTTCGGAAATATTCTCACCTGCTCTAAGCACCAGGAGGCGATTACAGCGGAAATTCTTTGACAGATGTCATTATTATTATGTGACATTGTAACATATATAATCAACAAAAATGTTGATAATAATTTCGTTTAATTTACGGGTAGGTATGGAATTTTCTTACCGAATCCCCCACGTGCTTGAATTAATATCCGGAAATTTTTCTCCAACATGAATTTTTTACTCGGAAAATTTCCGGCAATAATTGAGTACTTTCAGTGATTCAGGTATTTCGGGAAGGAGGGGTTATATAAAAAAAATAAAAAAAATCTTGATGTAGGGCACATTGAAACTCTTGAACGTCACATCCTGTATGAATGGTGCCTTATTCGTTCTATTACTGAAAGCAGTACCCGAGAATTTTCCTATTTAGTTAATTTTGCTGCTGCTCAAATGGAAAATAAAAGTTTTCAAAACTATCTTTTCAGTTATATTATTAGCTCATACATTTACCAGACACACACGATTTTTCCTAGTTTGTATCGACTACACAGTCACTAATGATATTGAAATATTCTGTGCTGATTGACTGATGTAAACACCGGAACTCTGTATTACTGCGGATCTTAATAATGTTGAAGTATGAAACTGTTTTGAAAAAGCACCATTATAGATTAATCATATTCCTAGAATATGTCTTAGCGATTCTCGAATTCTCTTACTAGAGCATCCACCCTACGCCACTGGCGACTTCTCTAACGATGACCGTAGTATGTATGTAGTTATATACGCAGTGGACATTTCCGATGTTTGCGGAACTGATTAGTTTGGGAAAGGATGGCTTTTTAAGGATAACGAGCAAGAAACAGCATCCTCGAATTGAAAGAAACCGAGCTTTGTAAATGAACAGCTTTGTTAGACGAAACAAGCCAAGAATTTGCAATCAGGATTAAGCACATTTACTCTTCTTTTCTTTGGGAGATTTTAGAAATGGAGGATAGATTTTTAGGAACAACAAATCGCTTTTAGCAGATAGATTTTATTTAGATCACTTCAAATCATACAAAAACCTATGCGAAGAAAATATGGTGTGTAAAGAAATTACGGAATTTATTATTTCTTTGGCTGCTAAAGTCAATTGATTTTTTTCATTATATATCTATTATGTCCCAGCCCAAGGTAAGTGAAAAAAGACATAACCGCATTAAAGTTTGTATAACTAAATGGCCTTTTAGACTTAGTCACCAGAGGTTGAGTTCAGAAGATGGAGTTCAAATAAAACAAAACAAATGCATACTTACACGGTTTAATAAGAAACTTTAAAAGTTTTCTTTTTGATAAGATTAAGGAAAATTATTTAGGTTTTTACAAAATCTAGCGACTTTCCTGGCCATTTTATGGGACCATTTATTCCAACCCATTTGTTTAAAAAAACTCATCATTTAGAAATTCTTTTACAATGTTGGCCTTGAGTGCTGGAGCTTCGTCGTATTGAAACCACATGATTCTTCTTAACTGCAATGGCACATTTTCCATACAGCTGGCAGCTGTTATTGAAAAAATTAGAGATTATATTCGTGTAATACAAAGTATAAGTATATTTCCTGAATAAAATTAGCCTTGGCTTGATCGGGTATCCATGGTATCTAATTGACAGTTAATAATTTATTATTCTTACATGTCATAATTGAAATACCTTCTCTTGATATTTAATAATTGTATCCAGTCATTGAACATATCATAAAACTTCAATAATGGTAACACACAATGAAAAAGTTTATATGTTACAGTCTATCATTGCACCCTGTAGAAATATATATATTTTTTAATTCGTTTTACGCTCTGCGAAAACTATCTTGAATTATATTTGCAGGTGCAAAATTATAACGAATAATATGGTTAAAAAAAATCAAAACTTGATCACTTAAATCTTAGGTCTCCATTCACCGGATTTAAGCGTTGTATTGATTTG
The DNA here is from genome assembly GCA_963920635.1 of Pseudeuparius sepicola. Lineage (NCBI taxonomy): Eukaryota > Metazoa > Arthropoda > Insecta > Coleoptera > Anthribidae > Pseudeuparius > Pseudeuparius sepicola. Next base: position 92,466,173 of record OY987299.1, read on the forward strand.
ACTGATAATTGCTGAAAATTTTGATGTCATGTGTGTCTCCGAAACCTGGATTGGTGACGATCACGTTTCAGACTTTGTGAGTGTTCCTTATTTTAATTTCTTTCACAAAGTTCGGTATGGTAGAAGTTGGTGTTTTTGTTTGCAGGGAGGTCTCGACAGATTTTTCAGGTATTGAGGGAGTTGATCAAATTTTCTTTTAATTAAAATTACATAAATAAAAGTTTTATTAGGTGTACGTATTTTATAAAGCACCTTCCATATCATTGTGGTATTTATAGATCATTTGGATAATGTCTTTTCTTTTATTACGCCTTAGTATGATACATAGACTTGAGACGTGAATATTGATCATTTGAAAACTGATGTAGTTTTGAACTGCATTTAAATTACCATTTTGTTTCTCACGTAAATGAGCCGACAAGAGTTTCAGTTTAGGTACTCTCTAGTTTATTTTGTTTCATCAAATCATAGAGATTTCACACTTTTCTAGAGTATATTTCCAATCCGATTTAAGCGCGGATGAATTGAACTTAATTTATTATAATATCAATTTGAAAGACAAAATTCGTTTTATATCTGACGAAATTTTAAAACTTTTTGGCAAACATGCTCCCTTCCATAACTCGACGTGTCACAAAGCCGTGTTTCCTCTGGTTATCTCATAATAATTCTAAAATGTTGATCAGAGAGCGGAATATGGCCATGACTATTTACAAATGATCCAAAGGTGTTGCAGATCTGGTAAACTACAAAAGAAATGCCAAATCATGTCATCCGACAAGAAACGAGAGTATTCTTAAATAGCGAGGATCTTTGGAAAACAATAAATCTTTTAAATATGTGACCTACACAATCGGCCCCTATTCCACAAAACATACAAAATTCCGATGGTATAAAAATTATTTTGTTTCAGTGTATAGGCTACCCAATAACTGTACGCCTACAACAAAATTTTTTAGTTAGTAGATGAACAGGAGGTTATCGACATAATCTTGCCTTTAAAGTCTAATGACGGTATCTCTAACCAAATCCTGAAGGTTTTTTTGCCATGTGTTTCAATGCCCTTAACTCATATAATATGTTTTTCTTGAAATCGGCAGTAAAGTGTCCCAAAATCGTCATTAAAAGCACAGAAATCGGTACTGAAGTTTTTATTTATTATTGTACGATTTTTTTAATAAGTAGGCCTTGGCGAGATGTAAACATCGTGTCTTAACATACCTACTTGACCTAGGTAGAGCGATCGTCAAAGTCAAGCAACGCCGCGCGTAGTCGGTTCATGGACAGGTGATCCCTTATTATTATTTTCTTGCCTAATAAAACTTTTTTTTTCCGATTTAAAAAAAAAATATGTACCTCGGCACTGAAGTTCTTTTTGTGACTCATGTGGTTTATTTGCCTCGGCCAGAGGCCTCGGCAACTAAATTCCACATGAGTCATAAAAAGTTGAACTTCAGTGCCTTGGTACATAAATAACTATTGCCTGGAGGTGGGTTACTTTCCTGATGCCTGGAGACTGTCATTACTCTCGAAAATAATAAAAAAGTAATAATAAATCTCACTTGTTTTCCCGATTTTAGACCTATTTCCATTATTCCGGTGATATCTAGAATTTTAGGAAAGGTATTGAAATTTCCAATATATAGATCGGATATCTAATCCAACGATATTATTCCAGACAGGCAATCTGGTTTTAGAGAAGGGCATAGTACGGCTACTGTGCTTACCAATATATCTGATTCGATACTGAAAGCTGTTGATGATGGCAAGGCCTTTGCTCTGGCTCTGTTGGATTTTTTAAAGCTTTTGATTCCCTTGATCGCTAACTTTTAATTAGCAAATTACCCTCTAACGTTTTCAATGAAATACCTGTAAGATTTCCTACATATTATCTTGCCAATCTTAAGCAAATATTGAATTAGATGTTTCCCAACTGCGACCGATTACATCCGGAGTTCCTCATTGTACAGTGTGTCCCAAACTCGAAGCCCCAGGGTTATTTTAGATAAACAAAAACAGCCAGTAAAAAATAACTTGTGGGTTTCTTGTAGGACCACTCAAACTCAAGCTTGCTTTTGGGTCAAAAATATAGTTTTTAGGAATTTCGGAAATATAGGTTATGACGTCATCAAATATATTTTTTCCCGGACCATACCTGTTTCTCTTTATATTTGGAAATATCACGATTTTCTGGTAAACTTTGGCAAATAAATTTTTTTGACATCTTGTTTCATTAAAAAGTTATATGCGTATTATTTGTAAAACGATGAAAAAATGCCATGGTATTTTTTTAATGAAAATCGAGTTAGCCATCACTTATGAAGGTATATTTTTGACAGAAACAATTGACAGATGCTCGAAGAAATGGATTATGAAAAAAATTGAAAATATAAAAAGCCTTTTTAAAAACAAGCTTTTATTTAAGCCATGTACTAAAACGAATAAAATAAGTTTAGGTTTTCGTTGAGATAATTCAATGTATGTACCTATTTGCCAAAGTATGCATTTTTTTTCTTTACAATTCACGCGACAAGCTTTTCAATTCGCAAAAACTTGTCGCCATTTGGAATTGAATTATCTTAACGAAAACCTTAAAACTTATTTTATTTGTTTTAGTACATAGCTTAAATATAAACTTGTTTTTAAAAAGATTTTTTTATTTTCAATTTTATTTTGGGCTTTTTAGTACCTATTTGATTCCCATGTCAGGAAGATGGTAAAGAAATTTAGTCCCATATTAAGGGGATTGACAAAAAATACATCATCCGCCATCTTGGAGTAAGTAAGTAAAGTATTACAATATTGAGTATTGCATATTTTATTGTCACCGGAACTAAAGGTGTATGCAAAATTTCAGCTCAATCGGATGTCAGGAAGTGGTTCTAATTCAGCTTGCAACATCCGAGCCACACATACATACTAACAGGGCAAGTCGAGTTAAATAAAAGCTTGTAAAAAGTATTAAAATTTTATTATTAATTATAAAAATATAACTGTTTGAAAGCCTTTTTAAGAAAAACTGTTTTATAAACACTTACTATGTATTATATTTAAAAACCTAACAATTTTAGCGAAAAACCAAAACCAACAATATAAAACTAAATGCTAGGTAGGTTCTTACATGTAAATAATTTTCAATGTGACTACCTTCTTTTAATAAACAGAAGTCTAGGCGGCATCTAAATCCTGTCTTAGTGACCTTTCTTAATTCATCTGGTGTTATTTGCAGACAGGCATCGTCTATTTTTTCTTTTAAATGGTCAATATTCCGAGATGGGTTTTGTAAACAATGTTTTTCAGAAATCCCCATAAATGGAAATCTAATGGTGTTAAATCTGGCGACATTCCTGTCCATTTTATGTGACCATTTATTCCAATCCATTTGTTTCCAAACTCATCATTTAGAAAAACAGGTATGGTCCTGGGAAAAATATATTTGACGACGTCATAACCTATTAAATAAAGCTTATACAATTTGTCAATATTTCCAATCGACAAAAATTGTAAGAAATACATTATTTAATTCTTATGAAATTCTCAAAACATTTGCGCAGGAATTTCAGAACAGAATATTGTTTTGCGTTTCATGCAATCTCCACATTATTGTTATTTCTTAAGAAATTTGAAATCGTACAACATAAATTTTCTTGCAAATTGTTCACAAAGTTAAAATGCTTCTCCTTCAAGTTTTGCTGATAAAACTTAGATCAGATATTACATATTTGCTGTTAGGGCTGTATTGGAAATTAAAAAAATGTGCTGCATGACACATTTACGCTAGCTGGATACATTTTGTGTTACAAAACAGCCGTCAAATTAAAAACTCGTGTTCTTTGTAATCGGATAAAAAAACATTTAACTGTTGGCATTGCGCACAAATTTCATTGGTGCGATATTAAACATTTTACAATTAAAAGGGTCGATTAGGTTTAAACCGGTCTCACAAAACAATAAAACGAGTACGAACAAGAATAATAAATAACAGCGGAGGGGCCGGCGACGAGCTCATACCCGTCAACCCGTCCCGACTGCCACTCACCCTGATAAAGCCGTAAAAGATTCCTTTTACATACATCGCCATGCAATATTAAAATGTAATCACATTTGTAAAGGACCTCCGGCATAAATATATCATGTGTAATCACTATTTTATGACGGCCGCGGTTTTAAGTCGCTTGCAAATGGAATTTGAAGCAATCCCGGGGAGTGAGGCTGCCGGAAAAAGGTGCTCTCTATCGGGAATAGGGTTAGCGATAAGGTGATCTAGTTATCCGCTTACTCTATAGTTGGTCCGGTGTTAAACTAATTAATTGAAATAATATAAATTTTCACTTAAAAATAAGTATCTTTGGGATTGTTCAGGTGGATTGAAGTCATCAGCTGCTTTCCTCGACTTCGGAGGAAAACGCAACATTTTTAAGCAAACACACAAGAGATGTTGTTTTTTTTTTCATGGACATCCAGGATTTTTTTGTAGGTGGATAATTTTATTTATTAGTAAAGGTAGAGGATACGTTAAGCCTTTTTGAAAATAGGTTAAAATGACTTAATCAACCAGAAACCACATCAAGAACAAGACAAGCCTCTTTTAAATTTCTTGTCTTGTATCTGTAATTATAATTTCTTTAAAACTTTATTAAGATAAATAATTAATGTAAGTGACGATAATATTGATTTTTAAAAAGGAGAATAAATATAAATGGTTATTTAAGAATAATTACAGTATCTATATACTAGTATATTACGTAGTAAATATATGTTATTTACAATATTTCTAGTAAGTATAGGCACTAATTCATGTTTCCCAGGGACTCTTTAAAGTAAGGGGACCCAGCATTATACTTTCCAAAGTGAGGCCTATTCTTTCCTCATTCTAATGGTCTCAGTGATGCCAAGTATGCCATTTTATTGGAAAATCTACTTTAATTGTTAGTAAAAATTAATAATGGTTTCCATGATTTCTAAAAATTAGACTTGACAATTTTGTATATACAAGTGCAGAATGTGGCAACTGTCAAATGAAAGAAATTTATTTTATAGTTGAAATCGATTTCCAGCAATTATTTTCACGAATTTAAGTAATAAGTATGGTACGTCAGTAGTGCCGATTTTGCTTATATAAGAATTTGTCGCTATTGCACCTTGTTACCAGGTTCCTCAATCCATTATTATTTGTAATATGTATACTTGAACTTTCTTCCCTTGTTGAATGTATCTACCCAAAGAACTTTCACAGATTTCGGGATGGACTAATAAGATTAGGACTAGTAGTTCTAATGATATAGTTTTTCTCGGTGTTCATTATAAATTTTCTGTGATTTTATTTCTCTCCCAAGGTAGGTACCTCACAAACTTAAAATAAACTTGTAGTCGTAAATAAAAACTCTTTAAAAAAAGACCTGACTGAAGCTACTTGCTTAATAATTTAAAATTTTCGAAATACGTTTTGTTTTGAACTACCTACTTATACGTAATGCCCACGTAATGGGAATTGTAGGATTACTAAAGGTTACACAGGAAAAATCTGGTTGAAATTATTGGGGCTACTACTACAGGCGGCCGCATTACCTTTAATTAACACATCTGAGTATCTGAAAGTTAGAAAAGTTAAAAATTGTGAAAACCTGATGGCAGTTGGACACTGACATATAACATAACCTTGTATCGGCCCCCTTGTGGTCTCCTTGGAGTCAACAGAAAACAAACTTCCCCTCAAGGCTTCACTTTTCCTATGTGATATACTGTGACATGCTGGCCGCTGGGTCCCCTTATTTTAAAGAGTCCCTGATGTTTCCAGACATTACATGTACTCAAAAAGAAAATGAGAATTAACGTATTACGTTTCACGGCAGGAAATGCATACTTCTGGACTCCCGAGAAACAAAATTATTCTAATTCCAATTCTTTTAAATTCAACAAACTAATAGGTATAACTCTTGACTACATAAAAACAGACGGGGTCAGTTCTTACAAATTTATTATAAGAAAATAATACAGAGCCGCGATTCTAACGAGAGGCAAATCTCAACTAACTAAAGACCCCCTTCCGTGGGACCCAATGCTTTTTGGGGGTCCTAGACATAACAAATAATACAAAAATGTTAAGTGGTTAGGTCGGTGCGGCGCCCTCCCTTATCTAAGATCCCTCAGCCTCAGAGCTGGCTCGACTTGAATGTGTCGATTACAGTCGGCCACGCTAATATGTTTCACGACCTCGTGGAACCTCTTGAAAAGGGGTGACCTGTGAACATCGTAATAACAACCTGAACTACAATTTATTATATTAATCCATACATTCTATCCTTTCATTCCAGTTCTACCTTTAAGCATTATCAACGTTTCTTTATCCCCTTCTAATACTACATCTTATCTACTAGGACCCTAGATTCAATTAAATTCATATTCCACGTCGGTTTCTGAATTTAATTCGTGTTTGATTCCACGTCGGAATCATCCAACATCCACGTCGAAACTTGGATTCGATTCTTGTCGGTTCCACGTCGAAACCAACCTTTATATAATGTTCAGTCCCACGTCGGTACCTGAACCTTATCGTAGTCGACTCCACGTCGGAATAAACCTTTGTTGTGTTCAGTTTCCACGTTGTGTTCAGTTTCCCACTGTCCTCTGGCGACACCACGTCGGAATCTGAGCTTACTTCTGCAGTAAAGGGTCGTATCCAGGGACATGATTCCTTGGTATCTTCTCTGCGATCAAGAAGAACCTGTTTTATCTTCCACAAAACGATCGTGGTCTAAAACCTTTTTGAATTTAAATGGACCTGAATACTTGAGCAACATTTTCTTGCTCTGATCCGAGTTAGTTGCAGCGATACTTCGCACCAATACGAAGTCTCCTTCTTTATAACTCACACCTTTGCATCTTCGAGCATCAAACGAGACTTTCCGTTCGTCTTGTTTGATGTCCATTCTTCGCTTTGCATGCTGCCTCATCTGCTCCAAGTTTCTTTCTTCGTTTTGCCCCAGAGCTACTTCGTTAGCTAGGACAGCATTAGCTGCACCCCTTGGAGCGAATCAGAAAGGTAGCTCGAAAGGGGATTTCCCTGTCGTCGAATTCGTCGTAGAATTCAAACCCCAACGTACCTTCACTATTTGCTCATCCCATCTCTCCTCGTCATCCGTAGATGCGAAAGGTTGGTTGAATATCGTTCGGTTGTAACGCTCGACTTGACCATTCGCCCTTGGCATGGCGGTTGCATTCAAAACATGCTTCATATTAACAAATTTCGTGAAAGAGCCTACCACCTTGATCACTTATGCATTTTTTTCTTATACTTTACAAATGGACCCAGGTGATCTACAATCAAAGGGAGTTGTTATTTTCTCAATTGGATGCATGTACCCAGATTTCTTTCCACCTGATCTGCAAGGCAGACAACACGAAATGTACTTCTTGGTGTACCTTCCCATAGAAAGAAATCAGTAGGACTTTGAAATTGCTGATAAAGTTTTATCTATAGATAGATGACCGCTACCGTATTGGAAATGCATCAGATTTTGACGTCTTACCCTCTTTGTGTATATTATGATCTTCACGATCGATGAGCGTTTTCATTAGTATTATAATAAACTTACACCTATCATGAACGTTTAAAACCCAGTCTTCCTCTTTTATATTAACCAGGTTTATAAAAACTTGTGTGTCTCCATTTTTGCTAATTGCATTACGGCTTAAAGAGTCAACATGTGCCATTCGTTGTCTGGGACGGTATTCGACGTCAAATGTATATTTCTGTATACTTCGCCACCACCTTCCAATCCTGGGAATTAAATCCCTTTTAGATAAAGTCATTTGAAGCGCAATGCAGTCTGAAATCACTTTAAATTTCATTCCAATTAAATATATTCGAAAGGCTTTTAAGGTATAAACAACGGCCATTGTCTCAATTTCATAGGAGTGATAGCATTGCTCTTCTTTGGTGGTTTGCCGGGAGTAGTACATGACAGGTCGAAGTAACCCATTGCTTTGTTGCTGAAGTAAAATTCCGCCAACCCCCCACTTTGAGGCATCGGTAAGCGCTTCAGTTCTACATTCTGGGTCATATATCACTAAACAGGGTCGAGAAATTAACCTTGCCTTAAAGGTTTCGTAAGCTATACGTTGTTCGTCACCCCAGACAAACTTTACATCCTTCTTTGTCAGAAATGATAACGGTTTCGCTAGAGCAGCAAATTTTTTATTGTATTTTCTAAAATATCCTGCTAATCCAAGAAATTGACGGACGGTATGTACATCTACAGGTATAGGGAACTTGGACTGGAATAAGGAGATTCAGATTCTCGAATTATGTTGTTTTTCGTTAAATCGTCAGCAATGTCTTTTACTATTTTTCTTTCATTAAATAAAAGTCGATAAGGTCGATAAACTACTGGACTATTGTCATTTAGGTGTATTGACACTTTGGCTAAATTTGTTTTCCTTGACTGATTTGTGGTTTGTGAGAAACAGTCTCCAAATTTATTGATACTATATAAAAGATCTAGAACTTGACATTGAGAAAGATTGGCGCTGCAACGTATATCATTACAGTGAGGTTCTCTACGTTGCCTTCTAGAGGTATCTTAATATTCCTGTGGTAGTCAACGATTCGAATAGTTTATGTTTTATATAATGAACTTTCTTACTATAAGTTTAACAAATGTTTTATTTTGTAAAAAGCTAAATAATTTTCCCTTCATCTTGTCAAAATGAAAACTTTTAAAGTTTCTTATTAAACCTTATAAATATTCATTTGTTTTGTTTTATTTGAACTTTATCGTCTGAACTCAGTCTCTGTTCCATAAAAAAGTATAATTACCTGGTGGTCAACGCAAAAAAGCCATTTTGTTATATTGTTCCCCCCTTACTATGAAAAAAAAAAAAGTTTGTGTCTTGTATGTCCATTTTTTCTGTGATACACTGTTCATTTAAAAATTCCCCACCCTCAGTATTTTTTATTTTACACTGCCAAAAATTCCAAAAATCGCCGGGACACGTCGATTTTTGTTCTAAGGGGGACTTTTGCCTAAACAGAACGATGAAAGATTCATCCTCATAGCGACCAGCAATCCCAACTTTAAAATCTTAAATACGACAACCCCTCCTTGTAATAAATAACTTTAATGTGCCTTTAATTTGACATACAATTTATGGACAATATAACTATATTTTATTTTATTTCAGTTCTTTCCTCTAAAGTATACACCATAATGACTAACTTTTTACTATACAAGAAAACACGTAAGGTGCCAATATCTAATGTCGGTGTAATCTATATGATAACAGTTGTGATATTTTATGAAGTATGTTTTCTTTGATATTTTTTAACTACAAATAAAAAAATTGTTGTCGCAAAAACACCATCTTCAAATATACCTTAATAATAACTTATTAGCAATCATTAATAAGAAAATAAATAAAATATTGTTATTTAGTCGATAACTTCCTTCAATTCAACCAATTTTCTGATTTTAAAAACATAGTATAGTTGAATGTAAAATGAAACGCCTTTTAAAATGATGTATTACACGGGGGGTGGTCGAATTTAAGAATTTAAAGTTGGGGTTGTTGATGGCTAAAAAAAATTCTCCTTATTTTGGCAGTGTAAAAATACTGGGGTGGGGAATTTTCAAATTAATAAAATTTATAACTCGTTAAAATACGTTGACTGCTTTTTCAGTGTCCAGAAATCACATGGGTTGCTCATCTGAAGTACCTAATTCATATAATCAGTGACTATAGAAAGAATATAGTCACTGATTTAATGTAATCGACAGACTGGAAATGTAAGCTTAGGAAACAATATACTTGGCCTGTAACATTAAGGACCTATTATTATAGTAGCTTTTCGTTGCTTTAAAGGCAATGATGACAACGCATATTATAGAAGGAAACGAAATTATTTTATTATTTATTTAGGTACAAATATATGGAACCATATATAGTAATGGAAACAGCAGTAATGGAAAATCATGTTACTATAACTGAACTTAGTACTTAGTAGTAGTACTTAAATTTGATTTTTTTTTTCAGTGTTCGACGGAAACAAGTATTTTAAGCAATATTTAGTTAATGTTTGTTAATGCGCACAATTTAGTATATCAATTGCCATATTTCATCCAAGCATATGGTTGCTTCTGGGGTACTGCTATTTGGAGGTATTGTGACTGAGAATTATTACTAGAATTGTGGAGCTTTTATTGAAAAAAAAAATACAAAACTTAGGGCTCTGTGAAACCGCTGCTGCTTCCCACAACAATATACCACCAATATACATATTACCTATGTATATATACATGCGCATGATTTATTTTCCGTAACAGTGTTATGTAGTTCGCCTATGGCCATCAAATTACCAAAAAACTGGCGTGATCGATCATATTTATAAAGCCCTTTTTTAACATTTGGACAGCCAAAATATTAAATTTGTTCAAAATGGCCGTTACGAAAAACATATAGTAGTAACATAACAACAAACAGATTACAGATACAATCGATAGTCGTATTTCAGATGTGTTCAACACATTTTCTATTTTGTATTTAATCCACATTTATACACAACAACGGTATTCGCAATTAAAATCCAAGTTGACGAAGGAACGGACTCACTAACGAAATTGGAGTGAATGGCATCCGGCACATCGCCAGCGCAACCCCAGTGCACCGCAACAGAGCGCATGAGTACTCCCCCCGGCTGGCTGACTGTTATATTATTAGGGCATTCATTAGAGTTTGCTAATTACCAGCTGCTTTAATAAATAAACACTAATGAACCACTTTCTGTTAATTAAAGGGGAGCCCGAGACACTGCCATCTCTAGGAGTCGAGCGAAAAGAGTGCGGCCTCGGTTATTTTATAACTGTGGACTCTAAATGACTAGGGTTGAGAAGTTTCTAAAAAGGAAAAAAAAGTTACTTTATTCTTGAATTGCCTGATTTTTATAATTAAGTATTAAGCTACCATTTTTGCTAAACCAATCCTTTATGCGGAAGTTTATTCTCAACGGTTCTCTATGTTTTTGGGATGCCAAGTCCAAATTTCAAGTTTGCTGACATGTAGGAAGTGGGCTTCACAACGAAAAACGCAAAAACCCAAACCTTTCGCCATTTTTCGCTTATATCTCGAAAACTGCGTTTTTTTAAATGGCCATTCTATGCAAGATTAAAGTAGATAAAATTTCGTACAAACTCACTAGTCAACTTTGATTTGCTGATGTGCGGTACCGGCGCTAGAGCGCGCTGAAAATCAAAAATTTGTTTGGCCCTTCTACGAAAACAAAAAACGCCCACTCTCATTCCCTACAGCTCGATATATACACATGTTATCAACAAAACCCCTTATATCACGTAATTTGCTCATGAGGGAGGGAGCAAAGCGAAAATTACGAAAAATGCCTTCTGCTCCCTATACAGTTAAAACGACTTTCCCACCTGTCTCTCTCATCGCCGCTATACTTTCTATGTAAACTTAAAAGAGGTTGACCTAACCCGATTTACAAGGCAATTTTTTTGGCAATTTAATAATTAAAATTTACAAAATATCTATAATAAAGTTAAAGCATATCTTTAAGGTTATCAATAACTAATACATTTATATCTTTACAAAAACCTTTTTAAAAACAAGCTTTTATTTAAGCCATGTACTAAAACGAATAAAATAAAAGAATTCTAGGTTTTCGTTATGATAATTGAATGCCAAATTGTGAAAAGTTTTTGTAAATCAAAAAGCAAGCAAGCAAGTAACTACATACATACATACTAACGCAGGGCAAGTTAAATAAGAAAAGCTTGTAAAAAGGTATTTTCCTGAATTTACTAAGCAATGCTGGTTGTTGGTTATATTTCTGTAAGCGGAGCGGACTTTGTTCGCCATATATATGAAAAACAAATAAACATAAAAGTTGAGTTAGGTTAGGGTTTTACGTTTTCTTATTATAAATAAATCAACCGCATATTTATGTAAAATCAATTAAACTACGGACTCAACTGTGTAAGTTTTCCTATTTAATGAAGATGTGTCAACCTAATCATACATAACTAAATTCACTGATCCTTTAGCCCATCCAAAGGAAATAACAGTTGCTGGAGCGAAATTTCTGATTGCCCATTATGATGATAACCACCCAACCACAATTTATACTCAACAAGGTGAGGTATAAGCAATACGTGACATTAGCGTACAAGGCATCAGAAAACACAGCGTCCATACCTCCCAATGAATCTACAGCTCAACAACGCGCCTTCCGAGTTTCTCATCAGGTGCAGCAGTAGATCGGAAACTGCTTGGATCCAGAGCAGTGGTGGGGGTGGAACTTGACAAAAAATGGGTTGGTTGCCATTACCACACCGAGAGGCTTCTTCAGCTTACATCTTGCAAAAAATGCAAGACAGATTGCCAAGATCGGTGGGCTGTTCTGCACGAAACTGTGCCAGCAATGTGAAGGTTCGTGCTCCAACATCGACGACAATTTGTATATAGAAGAGGAAAACGATCTAGATGAGCTCCTGGCAGTGCCACTTTCTGAAGAATCTGAGACGACAAAAGCAATTAATTCATGTTATATTTTGCAGCATTTCGCATCTCTACTAATAAGTTTTTCTCTATAATATACAGTATGTCCACGGATAGGGTAAATAAGGGGACAAATGGACCAAAAGGTGAAAGATACGAAAAAATGTTATTCTTCATAAAAGTTTTTGCTTGCTTTAAAAATAAGATCCACGATGCCAAAAATTTGTTTTTTTTTTGTACAGGGTATGCAAAAAATTCAAAAACGTAAAATTTGATAGAGTAAAGTTGGCCTTTTATAAATTTTAATGCAAAACGTTAAATAAAAAACTTGTTTGAAATTTTAAAAGAATTCTTAGTCCAGATTTTCAAGGAAAAATTTGAAATTTCTAAATTACTCTCTTAAGTCATATTCTGACCTTTTTATTTGATTACGCCATTGATAACTGTTACTGTGAGATATTTGTCAAAATAAGAACGATGTTGTCTTTACAGCAAAGAATATTTATAATCCAAAATTACAGAAACGGCGAGAATAGTTATCACTACGTTATTGAGAAGTTTCAAGAAAAGTTTCCAAATGTACAATTATGCATAAGTTCAGTACATAAGTTAGTAATCAGATTTAAAAAAACTGGATCCGTTAATGATTTAAAGAAGACGAAGAAAAGATACGACGAAAACGATGCTTCTACAGTATTAATTTTGCAATCTGTTGATGAAAATCCTATGCTGTCTTTAAGAAAACGAGCCCAAAGTTTACAAATCTGTAAAAAAAGCCATATTCAAAATGTGTTGAAGGAAAATAAAATTTATCCTTTTAAACCAATTTTTAACCATACTTTGGAAGATGGGGACAGTTACAAACGCTTGGATTTTTGTTTGTGGGTCGGTGATGAAATTCTAAATAACAACGTGAACTTTCAAATGCTGAAATGTTCTCAGATGAGTCAACCTTCAGTACAAACGGCACTGTAGCCTCTCAGCATGAGAGATACTGGAGTAGGAAAAACCCAGAGTTTAGAATTGCGAACCGCCGCCAGTATTTTAAAAAAGTAAATGTTTGTGCGCCATTTCCTATTATGGGATTATAACATATTTTTTTGATAATACGTGTAACAGACATTCTTATTTGCATATGCTGGAGTCATTTCTGTCAGGCAAGTTAGAAGAATTGCCTCTTTAATATCGCCAAAATATGTATTTTCAGCACGATGGGTGTCCTGCCCATAATGCTACAGAAGTCAGGGATTGGCTCAATCGCAAAATTGGAAATCGATGGATGGGCCGAAATTGTCCAATTTTGTGGCCCCCTAGGAGTCCGGACTTGACAATTTGTGATATGTTTCTATGGGGGCGCATTAAACAACTATCATATGAAAGACCCATTGAAAATAATGAAGAAGTTTTAAAGCAGAGAATTTTAAGAGCGATAGAATAAATTTCACTAGGAGAAATAAGAAGCAGCTTTAGACATTTACGACGTCAGTTAGAAAAATGCGTAGAATATGGAGGAGAAGTTTTTGAAAAATAAAAATAATGTGCCCCTAATTGTTTTAAAGTTTAATAAAATAAGAAATATTTCTCGAGTATTACAATTATTATTTAATATTCCATTAGTAATTTTATTTAACCCGTCTGTAATTTTGGATTATAAATATTCTTTGCTCAAAAAACATCTTTCTTATTTTGACAAATACGCCACAGCTATAAAAGGTGTAATCAAATAAAAAGGTCAGAATATGACTTGGAAAAATTTCGGTTTTAAAAGAGTAATTTAGAAATTTCAAATTTTTCCTTGAAAATCTGGAATAAGAATTCTTTTAATATTTCAAACAAGTTTTTTATTTAACGTTTTTCATTAAAATTTATAAAAAGCCAACTTTGCTCTTCATAAAATTTTACGTTTTTGTATTTTTTGCATACCCTGTACAAAAAAACAAATTTTTGGCATCGTGGATCTTGTTTTTAAAGCAAGCAAAAGCTTTTATAAAGAATAACATTTTTTCGTATCTTTCATTTTTTGGTCCATTTGTCCTCTTATTTACCCATCCATGGACCTACTGTATATTATAATCTTTGATAATACCATTAATCAATTACAATTTTTCCCCTTCACCTGGTCCTTCTAGGGCACAAGAACCGTCATTACCTCGGCCACCAACAACCAAACGGAGACGACCAAAATACCTGCCCACATCACTGCTACTTAATCTAGCAGGGGTATTTTTATTGGATGGCGCCACTACAAGCTTACTTAACATCTTTTTATCTTTTCTGATTTTGTAAGCATTTAGATAGCTTCCCAAATTACACTTAAAATACCAATTTTACCCACGACCCGGCCTCCGACATAGAGCACCGTGCTGTGAACGTGAATCGAGTAATAGAACATTTTATGTTTCTAAGGTAACGTCACAGTCTTTTATAATTATTTAAATATTTAACGCATTTAAGCTATGTAGTATGTAGCTTAGGCAAAGCTGTCCCATTTGTAATATTAATTTTAGGTATAACATCGCAAAAATTTGAATTTATTTGATATTCTTCGAAATTCCTCTTTTGTTTCTGAAATATGTGGCCAATTATTGAAATATTAAATCGTTTAAGAGTTGTTTTAGCTCGATTTCCTGACAAAAAACACTCTTTCGCACAGATTTGTTTACGCAGTTTTAAAAATAAACTCGGCTGCTATAAAGCACCATAATTATATGGATATATGTATAGGTAATAATATCATAAATATGGTCAAAACGTTATTTTCTTAAAAACGGAAAATATAACTATCCGGTTAAAATCACAGAAAGAGATACCCTGTTTTACCATAAGAAGGAGTGTATAATAATTACTTTATCTATGCTTACAATATTAGAGGGTTGTAATTCAGTTACTGAAGTCCAATGTACGTGATCTGTACTCACAGAAGCTCCTGGACCTACTTTTCGGTTTTTCTACCTACAGGTTTCTCTTAAATGGTCATATTACGTCATCTGAATCAATCAAATTTGTTACAGCCTTTATTATAGAGAGCTTCCTTGGCATAGACGTTTTTTACGTCAATATTTTTAAAATTTCTTACCGGGTTATGTATTAGACTGCCTCAGATAGTGACAGAATCACTTTTTCTAAGCATAGGTCAAATGGCTTGCGTGAGAAAATGGTGGCAGTTTCCATACAATTTTCCTGCAACTTTCCAACGCAAGTCATCGCTCCGTCCACATCCGATAGTCATGCCAATTTTATTATACTCGTAATATGTAACACATGAATAACAATCTATAGTTTCAAAGGCTTGCATGGAAAAATAACTGAAAATGAAAGAAAATCTGGTTAAATTTTCCGACTCCAAAATGTACTTATCCGTTCGCGCCACTCAAGCCAATGTGTTTTTCGAGCTACTCAGGATGTACAGTCGCGGACAGTTGGTATCGAACGACCTGAAGAGGTTTCTCGTGGCTATCGTTACAGGGCGCGCGGAGACGGCAACATCGCGCTGGAGTCTGCAGCCGGCCGGTCTGCTAAAAATAGAACCATAAAATGCAAATTACAGCCTCCAGCCTCTCACAGCAAAGGAACAAAATTCGAGGAAAATGCAACTTTGTGCTGGTAATAATTCCAACCCCAGTGTTGGTATTTAATATTTCGTACTATTTTATCATGTTACTATACCGTCTAGTATTTATGATAATGAAATAAAAAAATAATAAATATCAAGGCTGAGATTAGAATCAACACCACAATAAAAGTTGCTTTTTCTCGAGTTTCCTTCCTTTGCTGCCAGCACCCTGTATTAATTAGGAATATGAAATTAGGTAAATCCATAGTCAATTTGAGCCACAATAGAATTCCGAAGAATTTCTCAAAAACAATAATTTAATATACAGGGTGTCTACTTTTAAACATATGCAAATTAATAAAATCTTTATTTTTGAAGATAATCCCTGAACATTCTTTGTGTGAAAGGCCTTCAAAAATCGCTTCTTTTAGCCTTCCTATCATTTTCAAAAGGCAAATCCAGGTCCGGCTACGATTTTTGAGTGTTTTTTTATTTAAAATCTACCAATACAGCGTTAATCAGGATCCCCCTAAAACCCCTTTATATACCAAATTTGAACAAAGAATTTAGAGAGAGATCTATTCTACAGGATGTCAAGGTTCAGCAAAATAGGAAATTTACAGGCATTTGGCGAGTCAAGTGTGCCATGGAATCCCGTCAAAATAGTTTAATTGTCAACAGAACCACTCAAAGTGTTGGTGTGCAAAGATTCAATACAGGGTATTTTTCTCTGCCCCATCTGAAAATGCTGAATTTTTATGACTTGACTCGCCAGAGATGCCTGAAGAGGTTTCTTTAAATTTCCTATTTTGCTCAATTTTGACATCCTGTAGAATAGAACTCTCTCTATATTTTTTGTTCAAATTTGGTATATAAAGGGTTTTCGACTGTCCTGATTGACGCTGTGGTGTCAGATTTTAAATAAAAAAATGGCTAAATGGTTTTTGTGAAAATCGGGGGAATAAAAAAATCGTAGCCGGCCCTGGATTTGCAATTTGAAAATGGCAGGATTGCTAAAATAAGCGGCTTTTGAAGTCCTTTCGGACAAAAAACAGATCAAGCGATTATCTCAAAAATTAAAGATTTCAAGGATTTGTATAATATGTTTAAAAGTAGATATGGGGGCTCTTAATTTTAATTAGAAAATGTATGGCACAAAATTAATGGATTATCGGATTACCTGAGTTGAAATATTTTAGCATAGATATTTATATCTTTTTAAATAGGTATTTATTAATTATACCTACCTGCACTTAATATAACTAAATTTAGGGGATTAACTTAATAATTGTAATATTGAATTGGATGTAGATTTTGAAAATATCGATTATACCTGCTCCTAGCCCTTTGTATAAATACTAAGGTGGGTGGGCTAAAATTATTTAGTCAGTATCCTAATTCGAGAGAGTAACTAACAGTGTTCGTTATGCCTCGTTTGAGTGAATCCGTCAAGCACCGTATCATCGCCAAACTAGAAAATGGTTGGGCTATTTCCCGACTGGCCGAAGAATTTGGTGTATCTAAAAGCACCATTTTCAATATAAAGAAGAAATATGACGAAACCGGAAGCGTGGAAAACATACATAGAGGAGGAAATGTGAAAATTACGTCTGACCAACAAGATGAGCAACTAGCTAATTTTTGCCTTGCAAATCCGTTTAAATCCGCCGTTGAAGCAGTATCTGCAACACAATTTCCAGCAAGTGTTAGAACTGCCCGAAGGAGATTAGATGCAGCCAATCTGAAATCTCGCACGGCCAGCAACAAAATTCAGCTGACCGAGGCTAATAAGGAAGTCAGGTTGCAGATATGCCGAGAGTTTCAGCGTTTACCGCCACATTATTGGGAGAAGGTAATATTTAGCGACGAAAAGATCTTTCAAAGCCATTACAATGGCAAAGTGCGAGTATATAGACCTTCGGTGAGTTCAAGATATGACGAAAGATTTGTGTCACCCAGGAAAAGGAGTGGGCATTTTTCCGTCAACATATGGGCCTGGATAAGCTACCGTGGACCTGGCATTTGTTGGAGAATCGACGACCGCTTCACAGCAGCTCGCTATTGCGAGATACTCGAAGGCGGATTGTTACCAACTGCAACGGAAATGTATCCCGATGGCTTCGTTTTCCAGCATGATAACGCTCCTGTGCATACAGCAAGAATAGTTCGCGAATGGTTCACCGAAAACAACGTAGAAAAGTTGCAATGGCCGGCGAAGAGTCCTGACTTGAATCCCATTGAGAATGTGTGGGGCAGAATGGCGCGGACAATGGAGAACTTCGTACCCGAAAATAGGGAGGCACTTTGGCAGAAAATTCAACAAACGTGGGATGAAGTCGTAACCCATGATCTCTGCTGCCAACTCATAGATTCGATGAGCAGGAGAGTTCAGAAAGTCATCCTATCCCAAGGTGGGTATACTAAATATTAATATACATATAATATAATAATGGAAAATGCATTTGATTTCTTGCCTTTATTTAATTATGTTATAGTCATAAAGATTTTAATGGGTTTATAGTTTTTTCGGATTCTTCCTGTGTCGGTGGTTCTAATAAAACTTCGTAATCATTATATCCAGCTTGTGGAAGTCCTCAATCACCTGAAATTATTTTATTTTATCCAGGTAATCACATTGAGGTCCAGGGAGGTGTGTAAAGCTTGACACGTGTCCCTGCTGTGTGTCTTCTGATGTTATTGATAAAGGTATGCAATTTAAATAATAGAGAGTTATTGCAGAAATAAATAACGTCGCGCTCTTTTTTGACGTTATTTTGACATTTGAGCATGCGCAGTCGTAGTTTGACATAAGGTCGTCCATAATAAGGTTATTTTCCTTTATTTTTGTTTATTGTGTATACCATAATATACGTTATTTTTACCTTATTTGTCACAATTCTTAAAATAAATTCTGATTTGTCAGAAAACGCTAGTGTTCTGTGAAAGTAGGACTTAACCTAAAATGTTCGTTGCTTGTTTGCGTTTGCACTTTGTTTGTTTTCATTAGTCTTTCACCTTGGTGTTCCGTGGTTATTTGGCTGTTTTCCCAGTTTTTTCCGGAGCAAAATTATAAAAGCACATAATATTCTAGTGAAAGTGTAGAAATACAAAACAATAAAGTAAACGTAAACAAGCCCTTAATTTGGATACATAAATTACGACTTGCAATAACTATTGTCAGAATCATAAATAACGTATGAGAGTATTCAAATAAGGTCGTCTTAAATACTGCTTAATGCCAAAAACAGTTTCTGCAATAACTCTCTATTAAGTTACAAGGGTAATTTTATGTCTGTGACCCCCTAATCTCATTTATCTGTTGAAGGGCATTTTATGAGAAACAATGGAGCATTGCAGCACCACGAAAACCAATTTATTAAAACTTCTGACCAATTTCTTCAAAAATAAGAAAAAATAAATAAAAGGGACACCCCTTTTATTTTATAATCATTTATGTTTAGGACTACGAGACCTAACAACTAAATGTTGGAACAAATACTTATTTTGCAAAGAAAAGAATAATTTATGAAAATCCTTTTAATTAACTTTTTTAATTCTAGGGTTATTAGCTAAATATATTTTTAGTGTTACTACATATTTTTTTATTATAACATAAAAATACATTTTTGTTGCAACGCAAAATATTTATTAACTTAATGTCTAAAACCGCTGACAACTATACTTAGTGTATTTGGAAATGAAAGGAGGCCATAAATATTGATTGAGAAGGAAAATTCGACCATTTCAGTGGCGTGCTCTTTTGCTAAAAATCTGATGAGGATAAATACGCAAATTAATATTCGGGCGAGTTATGTAGTATTTTATGACGGACTCTCGAGCCTCTGATAAAGAATTTGCATTTATATTTATAATAAGCCATAAACCTTCCTTTCATTTCCAAATACACTATGTATATACAGTATGTCCACAGAAGAGGTGTTGAATAGGAACACTTTCTTATCTTTAATTTTACCGCAAAAAGTTACTCTTGATAAAAACTTTGCTAACATTTCTTATGTGGAAATAAGTTGCTAGGAAAAGTTGTTCAAAAGTAAAGGATACTCCATACTACCAATTTTAGAAACAATTGGCACACTTTGATTTATTTGAAAAACATTTTTCGCTTTGGCCCTATCACTGCATTAAATATATTTTTTTTATGTAAGTAAGCTTATATAAGCATAATAAATATGGCAATTTTAGACGGCTAGGTGATGTTAAAAAATAAATCGGCATCCATAACCAACTTTTCACGCAATACAAAAAAAAACTCAAGTCGACAAAAATGTGAAAACAAAACTATCAATTTATTTATTTTTTTTTTGATCAAACAAGATCTTTAATATGAGAAAATTTGTCTTTAATTTGAATAACTGTTGATGTTTTTAATTGCTATTTCGACTTCACACTTTAAACAAATTAGCGGGAAAACTAGTACAAATTGTATGAAAATTTTCTTTTGTCAATGTTCTTGCGTGATCTAATTGCCGCTAATCTCCAATTAAAATTTTCCCTCGACTTTCAAAATAAATTGATTGTTTTCAGATTCTTGTTGATTTAAGTTTTTTTGGTATTGCGCGAAAAGTTGGCCATGGATACCGACTTCTTTTTTTAACATTAACCAACTATCTAAAATTTACACGTTTTTGTTTCTTAAGATTTTTCAGTAGGGAGCCAAATAACTACTTTAATAAACTAAAACAATGGCCTTTAATAACTAAAACAATGGCCTCAACAGAGCCGAAGAGCCTGTGTAATTTTCAGAAACTATCTGAGCACCCAGTTGCATAAAGCTTCTCAGTGCCATCAATTTTCAATATAAAAGTTTTCTTCGGTATCTTAAAATAAATAGGTATGTTACGGCTATTTAATAATTTTGCTCAATTGGAGGTTTTTTTATATTGCGCGACAAGTTGACCATGGATGTTGATTACTTTTTCAGGGCCACTTAGCTGTCCAAAATTGTCACCTTTTTGTTTCTCATGTTTTTTTTGTAGGGCGCAAAATAAGCGAGGAAATCGCGGTGGTAGTTTAAAAAATCATACTGTATACTTGTGAACTGTTTTAATAAATAGTTTAATACTGATTCCTTAATTTTTTTTAACCCTTTCGGTGACATCGGCTTAATCGCTTGCAAAGAATTCTCGGAACAAGACACCCGTTCGAACCATCCGATGCCGAAGGCGCGCGCTGTTGCCGTCTCCGCGCGCCCTGTAACGATAGCCACGAGAAACCTCTTCAGGTCGTTCGATACCAACTGTCCGCGACTGTACGTTTTCATACTGTCGATGAGCTTGTGTGGAAAAATCGGTCAAAATCTCGATTTTTCCTTACAAGATTACACCCCTATTTCATCCCTTTAGCCACCTGCAACACTCAAGCCTTTGGTTTTCCCAAGCCAGATTCTATTAATTAATCATTTAGTGAACAGTGAACAAGGCTTGCGTGAAAATATGGGCAACAGGCACGTTTTATTTCTGTTAAGGAATCGAATTTTCCATAGATATAATATTATCCCCAGGGGCTACTCGTAAATTACCCTTCATTTTACTCAACATCGATTTACTTTTCAACCCTCTTCGAGGCTGGTATGCGAAAATGGGGCACCTAAATCTGTCACTATCTGACGGTCTATATAGAATGGAATTATTCTAATGCAACAACAATATTATTTTTATTATACTTCTTTGAAAACACCTTATTTTCATCTGTTTTAGCAATAATGAAAGATGGGGTTTTTCGGGCTAGCGCACGGAAACAGTGCATGGAAAAACTTTCCGTGCGCTGAATAAAAATACCGAATAAATGGCTTTAAAATAGAAATATACAGCAAAGTAAACTAAATTTAAGAAACTCTATATGCTCTCTGATATTTAACATGTACCTATTTTGTATTTTAATTCGTAAGTGTTTCAATATTTAGATACATTTCTGTAATATTTTTGACGTTTTATTCACCTTATCTGACAATAACTAATTTACAGCAAAGCACCTTTGAAATAATTTCAGAGTAACCACGGAAACGCATCATACATACCAAACAATATATTGTCTGCATTGTTTATTTTTTGTCAATTAAATTTATTATAATATGCCGATAAAATGTTTTAAGTTTCCGTTTTCAAAGAAGTACAATAAAAAATATCGTTCATTACACGTCCAGAAATAGATTTTTCCGTGCTTTGCATGACTTGCTTTGTCACGCGCGCACGGAAAAATCTTTATTTCCAGACTCGTAATGAAATATACTATTTCACTGTTCTTGGACCAGCTTACACTGTTGGAGTTTAGATTTGACAGTTGTTGCGTCTCTTCATATTCCTTCACTCAATTTTCTTTTTTTCTATTTATTTTATATATTCTTCCTGTTTATATTTCAAATGTCTATCGTATTTAAAGTCTAAAAAAATTCTGCAGAAATTGTTACCGTATTTCCCGGAACACTCCGATTTATTTACCCGAAAAATGTAAATTTCTCGGGGTTCGGAGCGCTTCCCCCAATAAAAATGAAATTAATTTACTTCCCTTTGTTTTATTATCGCCGTGCAATCTCTCCGCGCCCGGATATCGAGTTTTTTAAGGTAAGTGCCGGGATTATTATAACTTTTTTACGAGCGGAAAGGGGCCGTTACATTACAAGTTTTACTAGATTTTACAAATTTCCGGAGCGGAATACAATGAGATGGAATTCTTACTTTGTATTTGGCACCGCAACCTTAATATAGTATTTCTTATTCAATATTACTTATTTATGACTTATATTATTTCTCCATTTTCTTCTTTGATGTGCGCTTTGTGGTTTTTCTGTCGAATATTACCCAATAGGCACAAGCAGACTGATATATCCTGTCTTGGTTTTACCGTATGGAAAACCTAGACAATGGCTGCATCTATACCGCCAGCAAAGCGCACATATACGCTTGTTGTTAATTGGTGACGCTATCTCAATTTTTTTCATACAAAACAAAGACAGAATATGTCTTGAAAACGAAGCTCGATAGAATATCCATATAAAAAAAGCGTCTTAATTTTTGGCTGAAGTACTTTCCGCCAATTCAGACACACTCTGTATATTTTGGTTCTCGTTTTAACAAATTTGGGGTATAAAGTTCCGAAATTCAGAAGCTACTCAGAAGCAAAAACACAGTTTAAACATGCATTTTTAGCACTCTCCTAGTTATTTCAAATATTGGAAAAGAAGAAAAGTTTCCTGTCAACTTTCTTTAAGAAAAATATTTATGATTACGCTTTCCTGCTTGTATAAAAGTTCCCATGCACTATGCACTTTGCTCTCTAGACTTTTATTTATTTTAATTAAGTATTGAAAATTAGGCAAATGTAATTTAAAAAAATGTTGTTTAATTGCTGACATCGAAGACTGGTAACGTATTCAGATCAGTAAAAAACGCTAGATAAATTATCAAAATTATTGTCGCCACAAAATGTGCTGATTTAAAAAGACTAGAAAAACGGAAGAAAAAAGTTTGGAGGAGAAGTTACAAAATTTGAGTTGAGTAGGTACCTATTACTTGACAAAGATATACTTCTGAAAAAAATTATCTGTATCTGTATCTCTGTTCTTTCTTACCAGACTTTCATTACACCTATTTGTAACACTCTGTATATATATGCATGTACATGTACATATCGTGTAAACGCGAAACAAAATTTTATTTTGTGGAAGTGTAGATGTGATTGCATATAAGTGTTAGTTTACCGCTTACAATTTAAGTTTTTAATGAAGTCTTCTTTCATTCGTAAAAAGTACGTTCATTTACTACGTGATTCTATCATGGTTTTACCTCGAATGCCGTAAAATAAGTACAAACTTTTCTTAAAGGGAACTCGAATAAACAAGAAAATAGAGGGCATAAATGGTTAGTATGTACAGGATGTCCCAAAAAAAGAAGACCAACACGCCTATTTGCACATATCAGTAACGTGTCAGTTACGTACCGTATCCGTGCATCTGTATCAGTGGTAAATATACCTAAATAATGTCGTTTATTTTAAATAAACACGTTCACACACGTCCGGTACGCATTTTTACCGACCCTATACATGTTCAGCGCGTCAATTTGCCGAAGATATGCGATGCTTCTTTTTACCGACCCTAGCTGATTTCAGCAGTTCGCGCTGAATATGTGTAGGATTAGTAACCAAATATCTCGCAGCATTTGCCACGTAGGCATTTCTTTGCAGAAATACTTATAGTTAGCATTGAGGGAACTTTATGTTTGACCTTCATGCCAAAATTTTATATTTTAATGCGATATGGAAGATAGGTAAAGTGTGATAAACCCAATGAACCAAAGCTTTATTTTACTTGGTTTTTTTCTCAGGGAGAAAATTACCATGTTTTGCACTGAAAGAAATCCTTTTCTTATATTCAGCTACAGCTGTTCTTGATAATATATTAAAAAAATAACTAAGTACCTACATATTTATAATGCTTAAAGGGTTGTTACTTTTAAAACAATGATTTATTAGCAAGCTCCAAACATAGGTACTTATAACACAATACACAATATAAAAGAAAATTTTGATTACCATATGCTTCGGCAACATTAATCAAATGGCTGTGCTAAACATGTATCTAAAAACAAAATATTAAGTTATCAATATTACAAAAAAATTAAGCAACAGGTAAAATCATAAAACCGAATTATCTTATTTCATAGAACGGACAAAAAACTTGAAAATAAAGTCTAAGATAAAAATTATTTAATTATTTATTGTGTCCTGATTAACACTGTGGTATCCGATTTTAAATAAATTAATCGCTAAATAGTTTCGTGAAAATAGGGGGAATAAAAAAATCGTAGCCGGTCCTGGATTTGCATTTTGAAAATGATAGATTCCGTTGTTGGCTTTTTGAACTTTTCTATCCTTTATTTTTAATTGTGTTGTAAAGCTGTCTTTTATTATCGGGGAATGATCTAAATACAATCCAGTTCGCCTTAGTGGTCACAGTACGTCTAGCACCAGCACCGTCACCGTGCCCTGAAGCCGTTTACGATCGGTACGCCTTACGTCCGGGCATCTTTGGCAAAATGACGCGCTGAACGTGTATAGGGTCGGTAAAAATGCGTCCGCTACACTTATGTGCTGTTACTGTTAAAACTAAAAATACGTCGCCATCGATATTTTTTGGTTATCATAAAAAAATCCATTTAAAAATCGACAAATTTTCTCAGGGAAACGGCATCCCTAGGGACCTCTCTAACTAATGGGTATAGAACCAAAAATTCCACGCGGGACTCTCGGAAGGTCCCGGAACACGTAAAAATGATATTAATGACGAAAAACGTGCGGGCCTGTGCTTTAAATCCCATATAAAATTTAAAAATGTACTTAGGCAAAAAATATTTTCTCATAATACATATTTATAGGGTTTCTCATTTTCAACGCTCGATCTTTGAAATCAAATTTTAAGAAGTGTGTAGGTGATATCTCCCGTATGTTGATGCCTATATTATATACATTATATTATGTTTTAAAAAGTACGGCGGTTCTTCTTTGTAATTCGAATCCAGGAGATCCAGTTTCCACTCTCGTCATTCGTGAAACTGAGCCACTTAACATAATGTCATTGTTATACAGGATGATTTTTTTAGGTCTACCACCGCGACTTATTTTGCGCCCTACAAAAAAAAAGCGTATAAGAAACAAAAATGTTGCAATTTTGGACAGCTAAGTGCTAAGTGCAAAACTATTAATAGCCGTGGAATGTTTCATTTAAGAGACAGAGGGAAGCTTTTATATTGAAAATTGATGGCACTGAGAAGCTTTATCCATCCACGTAGTCAGATAGTTTCAGCAAATTGCACAGGGTCTTCGGCTCTCTTGAGGCTATGAAATTTTTTTTGTTTATTTCTTATTAAGCGATTTTCTCGCTTACTTTAGGCCTAGTATTTTATGTTTTGTTTCAAAACTACCGATACTGTAGTACCCGTAACCCTAGATTCTTTACATTAAAATATGGCGATTTAACCGACTGCATGCAAAATATTTCCTTTAAAAAATACAGGGGTATAGCTTTGAATCTCAAAAACAACAAAAATAACAGGGAACATTATCTGTTATCCACTTCACTTTTTCTGAGGAACGTCCATGGAGTCTGTGAAATATTATTCTGATGTGCCCCTTCCAGATAATACCGCTTATGGATCTATCTATTATTTTTCTTCACCCTTCATAATACAGTCATGACGTAAAAAAATAAGGAAATATTTTCAGAATCGCATTTGAACATTTGAAACTTTGTTGTTTTTGTACTTTTTCCCAGAAATATAAAAAATGTCGAAGTATTAAGAGAAACGGAAAAGTTGCGGCCATTGAAACATAAACCTTCATTAATAACACTAACAATTTCAATTTGTAATTAGAATACTTTTAGTTATAACTAATGAAATTTTCACAAAGCGACTGAAAAAGTAGGTATCTTATTTCGAAATTTTTCAGCTTTAGTGCTTAGAATTTCCTGTCTTTCATTATTATTTTTTAAACTTTTCTAACTTTCTATCAGAGCAGAATTTTTCTATGTGGATTCATTTTTGGAAAAAATTAACAATAATAGGCTATGTCTTCGTCTTTTTCAAAAGTTTTGACTGTAGTTGAATATTAGGTACCTACTTGAAGTTAAGTTATCAGTTTTCTTGAGTTTTAATTCACAAAAACATGTAAATTAACAAACTGATACATTCGAACGTTATAGCTTTCGAATAGGTAATTATTATACATTTTCAAAAACAACAATCTTTTAAAAAACACATCAGAGCCATCTATGAGGTGTTGCCGACAGAACTTGTTATATGTAGATTTCTGTAGGTACACGTCAGGGGCTTCCCCTGGGCATACACAGAAACAACAGTAACAACCTCTGCAGCTCTAGTGTCAACAAGAGTTATACGCGAGTGCCGTTAGCGGCCACTGCACTAACCTGTAACCAATGAACTGAGAGGATGCGTGAACGTCAACAACGTTTTTTCTAAAATGTGTAATTATTTGGTAAATAAGACGCATATGAAATCAGCGCAGGATATAGACAGTGTCCCGTTAATAATGGTACCTAGAGCAACTTGATATAGTTTGTGCTAAAATATTAGGATTGAGCTTTTACAACTACCAGTCAAATCTCAATGGTTACAGAGCACTGAAGTTCATTTTTTAAAGTGAATTGTCTCCCAAAATAATCAAGCTGCTGATCTGAAATTTGGCACGTTTATGTTTTGAGGGATGAAAAATAAACTGGATATGTAAATTTCTACGTATTAGGAATGTTGTTGTTAACAGGTGTTTTGGCATTTCAACGCAAAAGGTTGATTTTGTCATTATGAAACAAGAGTATCTTTTTGTTGCAGAATGAAAGGATGTACTAAAACGATGGACCTGCAAGACCAGAAAGATAACCTCAAAAAAATTAGGAGTAAAAGCCCGATCCTAAAACAGCGCATGTGGCGCCCTCTGCGAGATAAGTAGGTATAAATTGACATCGTCAGCATATTTTCCTTCCCCAAAGACATAACAGTGTCAAATTTCAGTTCATCACCTTGAATATATTGTGAGATGAAGCCATAATTCAATTTTAAAAAATGAACTTTAATGCATGTATCTCAGTAAACACTGAAATATGTAAGTATATAAATATAGTTGCTCTATGTGCCATTATTAACGGGACAACTTGTATAATTCGCTTAATAAATATTCAGTAGGTATGTCTACTATCCAAACGGTCTTCTCCGAAAAAAATTTAAAACTGTAAATACACTACCACTCCACAGTCCACAGTGTAACAAGCTCAGACAATTAATAAACATAGACTAACCTAAAGGCTGCATTGTAATGAGCAAACTTAAAAAATGCCTACTCGAAACAAAAACAGCAAATTTGACACTTAAGCCTGCAACATTATGATAACCAGCGGTTACGTTTCCTATGCCACAAATCCAACACTTTACTCTTCCCATCGTTCTTAAAACTACACTAATTCACTAACTACTAACTTAACTATATGCCTTTTGTCCAATAACCCCAAAATCTCCTCAAAAAAAGAAGAATAACGCAAAAGTAAACACTCGAAACACATCAACACAAATCGCCGAAATCTCAAGAAATTTTGGATCAGCTGTTGGTGCATAATAAAGCAAATGCGCATTTATCACAAAGAACTCCTGCAACAATGCCACATTGGCCAGAATAAACAATTTAGTAAGGATATTTATAGACCAATTAGGATCAGAAAATTCACAAAATCAGTAAAGTTTATTGTTAAATGATAACTGTCTAACTTTTTACTATATGTAGATTATAGATATCAACTAATTGTTCCAAATCGATGTTTTTAACGTTGGTTTTAACTTTTATTCGTAAGTACAAGATATATTTATGAAGAAGTTTGGCAATGGTGCAATCATTGCATTGTTTTGTTTTAGATTTATGTTACTAACTCAGGCAAATTTTTTATTTTGGCAGGGTCTGCATTGACTTGAATTATTAGTCTATTTTTATTATTTGTCTGAGGTTTGCAGTAAATGCTGTTGCTCGTTGCATTTATTTAGTAATGATTGCACATGTACCCTTGTATGTGTATGTTGTTTTCTCGTATATTATAAAACAAACTTTTCAAACGACTATATAATCAATTAGAAGAAAAAAACAGTAAATATACTCTCGTATATATGAAGGCACTCTTGGCTGTCTGTTTTGTATATTGTTTCGTGTATTAACACATTTTTCACGCCACTTTATTTAGTTAATTAGAAGTAAGAACTGTGTAAACTTGCCATATGTAATGTAGGTATGTAATAAGACATTTTGTGCTATATTTTATTGAAAATGGCGTCAACAAGTAAGTGATACTGTAATTGTTAAAAAAGGACTTGAAAACTTAATTGCCGTTGGACATATTCTAAAGTATTCCCGCTTCAAAAAAGTGAAGTCGTCAGCATGAATGATTTTATCTCTCTTATCTAAAATTATTGAGAAAATAAAGGGTCATCAGATCTGAAGCCACTTAAATCAGTACAATTTACTTCCAAATAGGCAATCAGGCTTTCGTCAGAGTTATAGCTGCCATATTAGATGTGGTTGGTGATAGATTGCGATGATATATTGCGAGCTGTGATCCTTTTAGATTATTTCAAGGCTTTCGATAGAAGAATGATGCTTCTAAGTGATTACCTTGCGGTAATGCTCTCAGTATGTAGAAACTGGGAATGGCTGTTCTAATTTATTGCCTATCTCGAGTGGTGTGCCTTAAGGATCTGTCTTGGACCCCTTGTTGTTTTGTTTATATACTGCAAATATTATTCATCACTCAGTTACGATTTTATTTTTTACAACTTTCAGTGAATCCTTCCAAGTGTAATGTTTGGTATTTGGAAAGCACAGAGACGATGTGGTGGAAAGTCTAAAAATTCAGCTTAACGTGGAAATATTATCAGCTGTAAAAATCACTAGAAATCACTAGAAACTTCATCGGCACGTCTGGTCACAAAGAATAAATTTTATGCTTACTGACAGTTTGGTGCTCAGTCAATTTAATTATTATGACTAAGTTTATGGACCATGTCTAACAAAAAGAGATCGATACAGAATGCAAATACTGCAAAACGCATGTGGCGATGAGCCACAGACTTGCTGATTTTAAATGGCTTAACATGGAAAATCGGAGTAAACACTATGCTGCTTGTTTGTATCTCGGAATTTTATTATCAAAACCCCACTATATCTGTACAATAAAGTGAAGTTTCGCTCAGATGTGCACACCACAAATTTATTATCATTCCCAACTCCCAGGAGCGCCATTTTCACTAGGTCCTTTTCATCTACAATTTATGTTATTTATAATGCTGTCCCTTTAGTTCTGAAGTACCTAAAGTTAGGGTAACCATTCACAACTTCTTATTTGTTCAATAGGGCAAACACAACACCCATGCCCGAGGTGGGACTCGAACCCACGACCACGGCAATTGGATCGGGGATCACCCCTCATTTACCGGGCTCGCCACCGCGGCGGCATTTAGTGACTTAATAACACGCATCGAACGTGTAAATTCTAACCTACAATGTCGCAATGTCAAGACAAGAATATCAGGGCACTCCAACCGGGGCTCCAACCCGGGACTCCTACTGTAGCCGTAAGCCGACTAGGTGTCATTCGATACTTGCATTAAGTCGCTAAATGTCGAATTTTGTGGGTTGATGAACAAACAGGAAGTTCACATAACCAACAATCGTGAATGGTTGCCCTACCCCCTCTAACCCTTCTAGTAGTTGTAGAAGTCTTCTACATCTCACCGCTACTAACTAATATCAATAATTGGAATAAAAAAAATAGCATCTAGCCGATGGAACCCGTATCATAGGTATCAAACTATGTTGGTTAAGTGCCTACGGCGTCAGTAGGAGTCCCACGTTCGAGTCCCGGCTGGAGTCCATTTTTGGTTTCAATACGCTTCTGAAAATATTATTCTTTTTTGGTTGACATTAGATTTTTTTAGCTTAAGATTCGTATTAAGCTTTTTTTCCCCACTTTTTACACTTAAATCTGTTTACTTCATGACTGAATCCACCCTGTTATACAGGGTGATTCAGGAGGAAATGTCAATATTTTAGGTACGTATTCGGGGACCCAAAATAAACATAAAAGTTCCTATAAACATGGGTCCTATTCCCGGCCGTTACCGAAATACAGGGGTAAACAACATTCAATTTAAGGTTTTTATTACATTATTTATAACAGGTAGGCTAGGTTTTGGGTGATTCAGGCGGAAATTCCTGTTGCTTAGCAATAGTAGACCTTAATCCTCTGGATTATTGTCTTTGGGGGTGGTTTAAATCATTGGTATATTCAAGTAAAGTAAACACTAGAGATGCATTACTCGATCGAATAATAAATGCAGCAGCAACTATAAGAAACAGGCCCGTATCCATTCATAGAGCGACCCGAGCTATTCACCAGAGAGCTGACTTATGTTTAGAAGTAAACGGTGGCATTTTTGAAAACTATAAAACCTAGCCTACCTGTTATAAATAATGTAATAAAAACCTTAAATTGAATGTTGTTTACCCCTGTATTTCGGTAACGGCCGGGAATAGGACCCATGTTTATAGGAACTTTTATGTTTATTTTGGGTCCCCGAATACGTACCTAAAATATTGACATTTCCTGCTGAATCACCCTGTATATCTGAGGTGTCAACTTGTGCAGTATGAAATTGTGAGTGTTTGGGTCTTTTTGCTTTTGCCAAGTGTGCAGAAAATAAATACTTGTTAGAGTAAAAAGACGAAGATACTAAATGCAACGCGTTCCTGGCAGAGCTGTAGGTAACAATATGTAATCACAGGTAGTTGCATATTATAATGCCAAGTTTTATTGATGCTAGCACCTAATCAGTTGTCCTAAAATTCTGCTTCTTTCAAAGGCTATTAAAAAGTACGATGTTTCATTGTCATAATTTAATGGTTTAGACTTTCAAGTAATTTGCGAGAACTGGTTTGCGCAAGACATTTTGTACAATTTTTGTGCAAATCTATAAATTAAGCCTGGTTCATTCAGCTTCTTTATCTTTTAATTTTACTTTATCTTTAAGAAATAACCAATAGCATTTGTCCCTTGATTTGAACTGACCAATGACATTTAATATTTCTTAAAGATAAAGAAAAATTAAAAGATAAAGAAGCTGCATGAACCAGGCCTTATCTATTTTAGTTTACACATTCAGTTAGTTGGTGCTAGTTATCTGAAGGTTTTTTTTATCTAATAACCTAAAATAACAAAACTTATTAAGTTACATTTCAGCTTTTTGTAAAAAAAGGGAAAGTGCCCACGAATAGTTATTATCTTCTATTGCAGTATAATTTTGAAGAAAAAACTATGTAGAATGAAAAAATAAAATAATATTTTTAAAACAAGGTTTTCTAAGCCATGTAGGTACTAAAATAAATAAAATAAGCTTAGGTTCTTCATAATTAGGTAATTCAATGTTAAATTGCGACAAGCCTTTTGAAATCAAATCATTTGATACTCATGGCAAAGAGGTTGTGAGAAATAGGTTATCCGTCATCTTGGGGGCGGCCACCATATTGAATTTAGTATGAAGTACCTTATCGTTCTCTACTCGTCAAACCCTTTCATTTGATATCCATATCAAGGGAGTCGTAACGAAAAAGATAATCCGCCATCTTGAAGCGGCATCCATTTTGAATGAATTACAATATTGAGTGTATTAGATTGTATTGTCACCAGCACCAAAAGCGACTGCAAGATTTCAGCTCAATCGGTTGGGTGAAACTGGTTTAAAATTCACTTGCAAGATTTGATCGTCACAAAATAACACACTGATATAGTGACGGGTCAAGTTAAATAAAGACTTGAGAATTCTAGACTCATTATAAATTTTCTAAAAGAACTTCAAGACGAACCAAATGATTTTCCTAACTTTTCTCAACAAACATCAAAATCAACTGTGCATTTTGACCGAAACACGTTTACACTGTCAGATATCTATGCCAATCTCAAGATATCTGTACCAATCACAGTTGATTTTCAAGACGAAACAGATTTTACACAGGCCAAATTTTTGAACTGCCCAAATTGTCGATTTATATTTATATTTAACGATTTATTTCCACAAACTGAGTTTTTTTATTCTTACTTGGCGGTCGGCTATTATCCCGACAATAAAACAATAATAATAAATCTCACCCTCACAATACTCTAAACTAGGAGTAGGTACCCCAGAAGCAACTGAATGCCGGTGTCTTTAAATTGTCCCTTAAAAGCAAATATTTTAGTGAACATCATTTTGACATTGCCGCGTCTAAAAAAGGTTTGCTAATGATACAACTCTAGTATGTTGTATGTACAAACTCAGAAATTCGGTAAAAAGTAAAATAAAAAATTTAAATCGGGAACTTGGTAAATTTTAAATAGTCCGTTTTCATCTAATGGCAAACTTATGCACTGGAAACTCTGCTATCATACTCTTTGTTTGTTTGTGCAGTTACAGAAAAATAACATCTAGAAAATAACATACCTATAACTCACTCATCACGAAATTTCAGGCACAATGAAGCCTACCAACTTAAGATTTGGGAAGTACGTTCCTTATACGATGCAAGGATTTCTAAGAAATTATTTCCGAAAATTTAACCCCTAGGGGGTGAAATGGGGGTATTTCAGGAACTATATAGCCTACAAACATGAAATTTGCAGGTTGGTTCTTTATACCATGTAGTCATTCGCTTAGAAAGGACTTTACAAAATTCAACCCCTAGGGAGGTGAAATGAAGATTCAAAGTTTAAATTTTCATGCGGACGAAGTCGCCTGCATCAGCTATAGTAGACACAAATTAAACACATTCGCTCTCGCAAGTTGTATCTCGACCTGAAATGATCTTGATTTGAAATGAAAATAGAAAGAAAAACCAACATGTTACTCTTTTCACTCTGTACTATTTATTATTATTTACACGAAAATTAACAGACAATATTATGAAATAAGATTGCTTCAACATTAGCTGGACAAATGTCATTTAACACTGATAAATCAGTTTACAGGGTCCACATAACCACATACTCTTGTGATCGAGTTAACATCAAGGATGAATTTTTTTTTGGTTCTTTTATTCGATGACTAACACATAGGAAATGGAAAACATTTAAAAAGTGGTTTAGATTTATTACATTTCTACGTCAGACACTAAAAGATAATTTTATAGTTAAAATTGATCATTACAAAAAATCCACCCTTATATTATACATAATATTATACAGAAATGTAGCTATTGCACGTGATTCAAGGTAATGTAATTTACATAAGAAATTTTATTGTATTATACAAAATTTACAATATATACAGAGTATTGGGTTCGATTCATACATAAACAACATTCGACTTTTATTAAATACAAAAGATTGCTTTTCACAGGCAGAACGATAAGAACATACAATGGGAACAAACTCATTTTGAAATTTTGGTAAAGTCTTTAACTATAAAGGTTTTACTTTGGCTGCTTGATTGGGGTTTATGATTGTCCATTGAACGTTAATATTAAGCACGCTTTTTAATGATATTGTTTTAATTTCATCACCATTTGTTCGCCATGGCCATTTAAATTGTATGGTAAAGAATGTAGCAAGCGTTCCGGAATAAGTTTAAAAAATGTAAAGGTTTGGATTCTATGGAGATGTCATATATATACATATGATGAATAAATAATTAGATAGTAAAAAGTTAGATTTGCTTTGTTTAGAAATAAAATTCTGCTAGGTTTTTGCACCAGGTCCAAGTATTTGTTTGACCAAAAATTAAGAATTCTTTCAATAATTTCATGCGCTATAATTCGTTCTTTCATTAATATAGCAGGCATTTTAGTGTTGGGCATATGGTACGGAGGATTTCGATCATGTTCTAGAGAATCTAATATATTTTTTCTGCTCATTCCGAGACGCCATGTTAGGCCAAAGTTGTAGTATTACTGATAAGTCACATATCACGTAGTGTAAATAAATAAGTCTCATTTTCTCATTCGAAACGATCCAATCACGTCCGCGCGTCATAACCGACTCAAATACCGCCTCTTTCGTGGACACGATTCAATCCCGGTCGTCTCCGTAGAGGGCTCGTTGTTGCTCGTGAAGTAGCCGGGCGTGGAACTCCATCGCCTTGGCCAGGAAGTCGTAATCGTATGCGTACGGATGGTGGCGGAGGATGGGAGCCGATCCTAACGATGGCGGTCCCGACGAGGTGTGCTGGGGTGCACACCCGCCACCCCCGTCTGAAAAGGAAGAAAAGAAGAGTGGGTGAGAAAAGTGCGGTACCACAGACCTATACAGCAATAATAAACACGCATAGTTCACAATATTAAAAATTCAGCAGGTGATAGGAAATCATAAAGTGTAAAGTGAGGGCATTTTGTGGTATAACTTTTTTCCACAGTTGCCTCATTTTCGAGAGAGCGACATGGTGTTTAAATTCCCAAATATTGAAATTTTATATTTGTCTAGTGGTTACCCAAGTAACATTTTAAATTCCAAACGCTCTTGAACAGTTTTATAACAGTTTAAATGTGACTTAGATGAGTCAAAGATATTTAACAATGCTGGGAAAAATGCAAAACGCACTGAGGGCATGACTGTTTTATAATTAAGTTTTATAGCAGTCCTCCAGATATATTTTATAAGAGACAATACTCTTATAGTGAATGTTCTCTTGTAAATGCTTTGTAAATGGGATTTAGAAAGTCCTTATAAAACTTTCTTTCCTTAAAGTGGCTTTCAATTCAAAGTAGCTTTATTATGTCTGACTACGTGCAATATGACTTTATGGGAGCATCAATAACTGGTTTTATAACGCCCTTATATAACATAAAAAAGCTAATATTGAATGTTTTATGTTTACCTTCAAAAAAATCAACTATTCTATTATAAATCCAAATGTTCTTTATATTTTCTGGATAAAACTTCATTATTATTAAAACGGTTCGTTAAAACTATGTACTCTAAGAATTCGTAAAAAAATATAAACATACATGGGAGGATTTAAGATTGCGCCTGCGCGTTGTAATCAGTAGCGCCTTGGCAGTTAGTTGTTGCAGTCTGTTACCTTCAATGAAACATGTCTAATTTTTTAGGATAAGTGGGCGGCTGTGAAGAAAAGTGGGACATTTCATAGAAAATGGTAGAAGGAAAACCAAATTATAAGTGTAAATCCCTATAGGAGTCCTCAACCATCGTCCATCTACTGTGACTCCCGGTTTAAAGTTCTGTGCCTGTGATAGTTATCGATGCTTCCCATAACCTCTTCAATTATGTTTGACACACGAAAAAAAAACGCTTCCTGCAGTGTGGTATATTATCTAAACTTTGAGGTTAATGCTTGTTTCTCAAACGCGCAAGTGTCAAGATTATCAAAAAACCATCATAAAACTAAGTAGCTTTATGGCTTACTTGTGTAAAGCCAAAAGGCTCTGAAATAGGGTGAACTGATTTGTACACAGCAAAATCTCCCCGAAAGGTGCAAATTGATCTTATAAGTATCGTCATTAAATGCAATATTAAATATAATTAGTTTTCTTGAAGTCGGCATTAAAATGTCCCAAAATCGTCATTAAAAGCACAGAAATCGTACAATAATGTAGCCCATTATTGTACGATTTTTTCAATAAGTAGGCCTTGGCGAGATGTAAACATCAAACGTCAGACGCGGAGAAATTGCCCGTCAAAAGTGACCAAATATTCAAAACCCGGCCGATAAAGGCTCATTTAACTTTTCGTACACATTGCGAAATTGTTTCCTATAGAAGCGCAATCCTTCAGTATACATATTTTAGTAAATTTGAAAATCAATAGATTTGTTGTGTAGGCTGCACAAGAAGCAGCAGTTTGGTTTTTCTGTCAGAAGGTGCCGTACATCATTATACTTGTCCTAGGTAGAGCGATCGGTAAAGTCAAGCAACGCCGCGCGTATTCGGTTCGTGGACGGGTGATCCCTTATTATTATTTTCTTGCCTAATAAAACATTTTTTTTTCCGATTTCAAGAAAAATATAATATGTACCATGGCACTGAAGTTCTTTTTATGACTCATGTGGTTTATTTGCCTCGGCCAGAGGCCTCAGCAACTAAACTCCACATGAGTCATAAAAAGTTGAACTTCAGTGCCTTGGTACATAAATAACTATTTAATATGACTGAAGTAAGTAAATTTGGTTTTGTGACATCATTTATTGTTGCCTATTACATTTATGAAGAAGTGGCCATTTTTGTTCAAGACAAGCCAAGATGAAATGAATGTTGGCTGCCATATTGGACCATATTTATTAAATGAAATGTTGGATATTATGGATTTTCTGTACAAAAATTTAAAAAAAAATCCGTTTTATTAAAATAGTTAATAGAACAAGGCTGTATTTCTGAAAATCAGACCCATTCGAATTTTTAAACTATTCTGAAAAAAAAATCACGAAGCGAAATTTTTTTGACTTTTTTAGGCCCTTCAATTTTCCGGGCCTACCCTATGCTACTTTATCAGAAAACTAAGCTTCGTTCGCTATTTTGAGTAGGGGATCGGGCGTGATAATAAAATTCTGGGGTAACAATTATTGTATCCTATAATATTATAAAACCATATTGAATCTTTGGAGACATATAGGAATGTCTAGCTCAAAGACGTATGACACGGTCGCGGATATAATATTATTTAATCTTGTTTATGGAATCTTATAAAATAAAATATACTTTCAATGAGCTTCTTAAATTTGCAATAAAACTGAAAAGTGTAGTTGTCCTTATAGAAGTTTTATGGATGTTTTAAGGCAGGTTTTATAGTAAACTTGTAGTCGTTGTTAAAATATTTCGGTCCAAGGCAAGTATGTCTTAAAGAAGTTTTATAATTTTACTCTTAGAGCTTCTATAAGATTCTCCCGATGTTTTATCGTAGCTCTCAGAATATCCTGCAGGCAAAACAGTTTTAATCCACACCTTTGAAAATTGGTTGGGTAAAACTTAAAATGTTGCTTGGGTAAATACATATAATCAAAGGAAATTTGGTAGATAGTAGTTATGCATGGGTTAAGTGTCACAAAATGTGATAAATCCAAGTTCCCCAAACAACCAATGAACCAAATTTATCTCTTAAAAAAATTTTCTGATGCCGCCCTTTATTTTATTGATTATTCTTTTGTGTATGCCACAATGGGGCACTTAAACTTTTTGTTTTATTTTTTTAATATATTTGCCTATCTATAGAAAGAGCACATATACCAAATATCAGCCCTCAAATCGCAATATTCAATTTGCAACAAATAACTCAAGTTGTAACCGCAAGATACTCATTTGAAACGACACGAAAAGCGTGGGAATGGTCGGACACATAGGTAATTAGAGAAGGGAGAATGGAAATTGAACGTCAACAATAAGGACCTCCTAAAGTGTAAATTTAACAAGCACTTAATAATAGTAATTGCCCCCCTCCCCCGCACAAGCATGTGGTTGCTTCTGGGGTACTCCTAGTTTGGAGTATTGTGAGGGTGAGAATTATTATTATTATATATACTTCTTTAACTGAATGGCAAGGCCACGGGACTAGTAAGTTGTAGGTCCCGGGTTCAATCCCACATGAAGCCCAAGTTTTCTTTTTTTCATTATCACATCATTCTACCTTTTATATTTATCATTGATTATTATTTTTAGTAATAATAAGACAATTTTTATTATGAAGATTATTACTCACAATCTACTCCACAGCGCATTTAAATTTAAAGTACCTACCTACCTAATGAAATTGTCGGTCGCAGGAAAAACGTAATATATTGCTCGATGCGTAAGCTCTTTTTGGCCTCGGAGATAGTAGCGGAGGTTAAACAACATCCTCGGCCAAAAAAGTGCGCTTAGGCATCTTGCAATGTAAATAACTATTCAATACAGCACACACTTTTCAAACGTTATCAACAATATCAAGACTGAGATATATAATAATAAAAAGGATAGACAAGGATATAAAGCGTGCGTGGTGCTGTAGTTTTTATACATGTGCTGGTGTGCTGCCCATATTAGTTTATTCATGGTGCTGCAGCCCACCAGAGGCGCCACCACCAACGAACTGCTTGATGAGACAACCAAGGACGGCCCGTTACAAGAATGATTTGAATTACGCAGTTTTGCTTACATTTATTTCATAAAATAAAGAATGAGTTTTTTTGTGAACTGTGGTTCATTTAATGGCAACAAATTACGTTTGTGAGTAATATTTTTCAAATTTTATTTTTGTGCAAGTTCCCCATTTCATGACAAATTTAGTTTTTCGGTCATTACTCATTTGTGAAATGCGAAAAACAAAATTATTTAATTTGAAAAAATAACATCAGATTTACATTTGGTCAGAGGATATTAAACAAACTGTAGTAAAATAGTAATTGGATATAGTTGTTGAATTACTATGACATTTTAGTCAATTTGAAAACGAGGTGGCTGTGGATAAAAAGTCATATATTATAAAATAGTAATATTTTATGGTTTTCTATCACCTAATAAAACTGAATCATACGAGTTAAATAACCGTCTGACACAGTCTGCTTTTTAAAAACGTTTATTTAGAAAAGCTACAGCGACGGACAGAATCTTAATGCCGTAAAACATACGTGATGAACATTTTATAGGGGTAAATTTGCAAACTAAACATTTCGAGAACAAGGCATTTTTTATGTGAAATAAGGAATAATGGTGTATGTAACTTCTCCCTCCTTTAGATGACCACTGAGGGGTCAAAGACAACCGAAGGGGGCAAGTTTTCTTTCTTCTTTTCTTCTCTACTGGGTTGAGACTTCTTAAATTTCTTGAACAGCTGGTAAACAATATATGCGGCGATTGACGAAAGTATTGGTTGTGTTGTGTAGTTCTTCTAAAGGGATGTTATCTAATACCAATTTTTGATGATTTTGTTTTTGACTGGTTTTTATTTGGTACACATTTGGCAGCACCAACGGGTGCGTTGTTCCTGAAGTTTCTCTGTTTCCATATGTTGTTCTGTTGATTTTCACTGTGCAGTTTTTTCCTATTTTTATTAGGTTTGTTCCGTCAATAATTTTGTATTTAGGTCGATGACAATTTGTTTCTAGCTTCGATCGATGTGCGGCGATGACTATTAAGTATTCGTTGTTTATTTTCTCTACAGCTTCCTTTGGTGGTCGAATATTGATTGATTGGCAGTTGTTTTCTCTTTCTTTTCCATTGATAAGAGCTGTTGTACAGTCAGTCTCGGGGTTGTCGATAACCGATTCGTGTAGGCAGAGAAACGTTCCATTGATTTCTTCACATGGGTTGTTCATATACTGGTAGTTCTTCTCGCCAAGGGCTAAATAGGGTTTTTGGGGCGAAATAATGGTGTGATTTTTTGTGGGAATTGGAATCAGATGGAAGTATTGATATGTATCTGGATTGATTATTGGGACCTCTAAAGCAAATATTAATTCTTCGTTCACAAAGAAACAATTAGTTTTTATTACTGAGTACCAATCAAATACTTCGATATCTAAAATAAGAGTCGTGATTGCCTTATTATACCGTTCGCCATCATTCGCATCTAAAGTTCCTGTAAACCACTTGTTTATTGTGCCAATGACATTAAATAAACCACGTCTTGTTCTAGGAATTTTTTCTCGAGGTGAATAAATTACATTGGATAGTTTGGTTTCAATTTCATTGAGCATGGGTTCTAAATTATTATAGTTATTTTGCAAACTAGCAGTGAATATGAATTTAGTTTCTTTAGTAATTGATTTATTAAAGTTACTGTAGCTTTCCCTAAGGTTATTAATTTGTTTCTCTAATTCTTGAAATTTTACATAATGTAAAAATGTGTGTCTACCTGAAATTATTTTGGCTTTTCCTAATGAAAAGGGTAATATACCAGGAGTATCATTTATAGGAATGATCTCAACTGTAGGAAGGGCTAGGGTTAGGAATAGGTTAGTTATTATCGTCAGGGTTATTGTCAGCGTCGTCTTCATGATGTTCCTGTAACAATTGAGTGTTTGATAATTTTTTTGGTCTTTTTAATTTACCTTTATGGACTGTTGTAGTGTCAAGTTTTGCTTTAATATCGTCATTTGAAAGTAACGTTGCTTTTTTGTATTTAGGTTTGGATTTTGACCTCAAATTTTGTTTCAAATAAACAGTGGTGTTCGCGGGGTATTCTATAGGATGTTCTCGCGTTTCGTTTCGTTTAGCAATAACTTTTTCTTTTCTATTTTCGTTTAGTTCTTGAATTTTTTGATATAAAATTTTAGTTTTATTTCTATGTTCTTGAACGTATTCGTTCATTAGCATTTCTTGTGTGATGTCAAATGGATCGAGATTATCAGTATGTCCACTTATGATATTAAATGGTGTCTGTTTCGTAACACTATGTATAGAGTTATTGTAGGCCAAGATGGCATAGAGCATTAGCTGATCTACCCTACTATTTTTGTCTGTAAGTCTTAGACATCGAATTGTTTCAGAAAGCGTGGAGTGTAACCTCTCAACCGGGCTATTACTATTTGGATTATACGGGGTGGTCACGTGCAGTTCGATTTTGTGTAGATTGATAAAGTCCTTTACTACGCTATTGTTGAATTCTGGACCTCCATCCGATATGATACGGCGGGGTAATGATGTGAAGCAAATTGCAGAAAACAATCGATGGTGTTTATTCCACTGCACCCTACAATTTTGTAAGCCTGTGCGTAACGTGAGAATGTATCAATTAACGTAAGAAATTTTTGGCCTTCGATTTGGAAGGTATCCACGTGTATTGTTTGAAGGGGTTTAGAAGTATTAGGAGTTAGGTTAAATTTTATCTTTGGGGGATTCCTGTCATATTTTGACATTTGACAAATTTGACAATTATTAATATATTTTTCAACGTCTTGTCTTATTTTTGGCCAATAGAATTTAGATTTAAGAGACATTTCAGTTTCATTTATGCCCCTGTGGCAGGTTTTCGTTTCATGATTGTACTTTATTTTTAGTTGTTGTTCGTCAAAGTCTTCTATGTCTGTCAAAAATTTGGTACTTCTTAAAAGTTTAAAAGATGAATTTTTGAAAGTGTTTTGAACTATAACACAAAATTTATCGATGATTTCTAGGGTTTTGAAAAATAGGCAGTATGTGTTTTTGTTTTCGACGTACTCTTTTATTAAGGAGATAACTTCTGATTCAAAATTTTGAAAGGGTAGTGAAACTTTTAAGCGAGTCTTTTCTTGAAAATGTTTAG
The DNA here is from genome assembly GCA_963920635.1 of Pseudeuparius sepicola. Lineage (NCBI taxonomy): Eukaryota > Metazoa > Arthropoda > Insecta > Coleoptera > Anthribidae > Pseudeuparius > Pseudeuparius sepicola. The sequence goes on from OY987299.1 coordinate 92,507,998, forward strand.
ATCGAATAACATATTTTTTGTTTAATGTGTTATTAGCAGAGATTATAATTTCGTTTTGGTACGAGTTTATTGATTTTTCAGTTATAGGGATTGTCAAAACAGGGTCTTCGAGGGCTGTGTGAACAGTGTCATCGTCACTACTATTGTCATTATCGTTGTTTTGTATCGGTGGAACATCGAATGGGGGCCTAATTTGTATGTCAGAAATGATTTTGATTTTGGGTTTATTTCTTACTACTGGTTCGCTTAAGACGTCCTGTATAATATCATCTGATATTATAGGGAGTTCATTCGCGTTTTCTAGGAAATCGGATATGTCTTTATTTATGTCGCCGGGATCTGCTACAACAGATTGCGTTTCGACAGCATTTATCTCTATGCGAGATAGTGCGTCAGCGTTCGTGTTAAATTTGCCTTTTTTATAGCAGATCTCATAGTCGTACTCTTCGAGTTTTAGTCTCCATCGAATAAGTCGTGAGTTGGGGTCTTTTAAGGAAAATAACCACTGGAGTGGTTTGTGGTCACTATAGATTGTGAATTTTTTTCCGAATAAATATGGCCGAAAATATTTTACGGGCCAAATTATGGCTAGTAGCTCTTTCTCTATTACACTATAGTTAATTTCTGCGGGGTTAAGTGTCCTTGAGGCATAAGCGATTGGTCGGTCTTGTCCTATGGGTCCTTGCGATAAGATAGCTCCGAGTGCGTAATTGGATGCGTCGGTTGTCAAATTAAATGGTCGCGAAAAGTCCGGATATTGAAGAATAGGATCGTTTGAAAGAAGATTTTTGCAGTATTCGAAAGTTTTTATAAAATTTTCGTCATGAACAATTTTTTCGCCTTTCTTTAGACACTGAGTAAAAGGTTTCGTAGTTTTTGCAAAATTTTTTATGAATTTCCGATAGTAGCCGAGAAGGCCTAAGAATGATTTTATGTCTCGTGTTGTTTTAGGTAATGGAAACTTTTTGATTACTTCGATTTTTCGCGGGTTTGGTTTTATTCCGTCGGGAGTGATAACATGACCAAGAAATTCTACCTCTTTTCGTAGGAATTCTGACTTATCTAACTGTATCTTTAATTTAGACTCTTTTAATCTTTGGAAAACTCGACGTAAATTGGAAATATGTTCTTCGAGACTACTAGAAAACAAAATTATATCATCCATATACACAAGGCAGATTTTATTTTGGAGATCTTTAAGCACGTTATCCATGACGCGTTGGAAAGTCGCGGGAGAGTTTTTAAGTCCAAAAGGCATACGGTTGTATTCATAATGACCGTTTTCAACTGTGAATGCGGTTTTTTCTATGCTATCAGGATCCATTCCTATTTCATGGAATCCTGACGCCAAGTCTAGGGTCGAAAAATACTGACATCGACCGAGTTTATCTAGAATGTCGTTTATATTAGGAATCGGGTAACGATCATCTATAGTTTTGTCATTTACACGTCTGTAATCTACTACAATTCGCCATTTGACTTTACCGGAGGCGTCTTGTTTTTTCGGTACAATCCATATGGGCGATGACCATGAACTGTTAGAGGGTCGAATAATTCCATCTTCCAACATTTTGTTTATTTGATTTTGTACTTCTATTTTGTGTACGAACGGGTAACGATAGGATTTTGTGTGGACAGGAATTTCGTCTTTTGTCTTGATTTCGTGTTTAACAACGTTAGTAAAGCTTAGTTTTTCGTTTTCGAGATGAAAGATGTCTGAAAATTCTTTGCAGAGTTTTAAAAGTTTAGATTTTTCCTCAAAATTCAGATGATCGGTTCTAAGTAGTGATTTAATGTCGATTTTAGGGCTGTTTGTCGTTTCGGGGATAGTATCGTCTATATGAAAAATTTCAAAATATTGTTTTTGGGAGTCAGAAAAGGGAAGAGTTTCGATAGGATTTTTCAAAATGATGGATTGTATTTTATTTGAGCGATATTGAATTTCTGCGAAAGCAAAGCCTTTGTTAGCTGTGGTTAGCGTTTCTGGCAAAACACAATCTTCTCCGAATTGCTGCTCTGGGATGATGATATCACCCGAGTACATGTTAACTGGAATTCTTACTTTCTGGATTTCTAGAGAATTTATTTCCGTTTTAAAAATAATGCCGTTGTTTTTCTTGCGGTAATATATAGGAAGAGAAAAATCTTTGTTGTAAATTATGTCGTTTTCGGTGTCTATGTGAATTTTAAATTTCTTTATGTCTTCGAAGCCAATTAAGCCATGGAAGAAATCGTGGAATGAAAATAAATGGAAAGTGATAGCGTTATTCAAGTTGAAAAGAGAATTTAAGTCTATATCAGCTTTAAAACGGCAATCATTTATTCCGTGGATAGTTTCGACAGAAAATGGGTCGTGATAAATGCAATCTGGATAGAATTTTTCAGCTAGGCTAGGATCTAGAAGAGATTTTGTTGCGCCAGTATCTATTAGAAGTCTTAAAGGTGGATTTAACGTTTGAATATATGGTAGAGTGTTTAAATCTTTAGTATTATTAAGTTCTATTATTGTGCGAATTGGGTTATGGAAAGGAAAGTTATTAATTAAGGGTTCCCCTTGGGAGTTGTAGAGGCAGGTAAATGAAAATTTTCGTCGTTGTTAGAGTCGTCAACTTCAGTTATTTCGGTGATTGTAGGTGGATTTTCGGTATTAGGTTCATAAAAATTAAAGTTAGGGTTAGATTCGTCTTCGGGATAGTAAGGATTAGGGTATGGATTTTCGGAAGGTTGTTCACAATAAAAATTGTATAATTCTTGGGAAGAAAAGTTACGAGGGCCCGTTGATTGGAAGTAGTTAGGTGGGGTATTTGTTTCTGGTTTTGGGCATGTATAGTGGGATTTCGGGAATTCGTCGACATTGGGGTAGGCTTATGGTCGGGAGTCTTGCCTGTGGGTCTAAATACATTAGTTTTCGGGGGTCCAAAAACATCTTTGTTTGTGTAAAATCTCTGTTGTGGAACATTTGGTTTTGGTGTTATATTTATAGGTGCCGAAGGAAAGCGACTTCCTGTAAATTGAGATGGCAGTTGCATAGGATTTAGCATACGTACATTGTGAGGATTTGGTCCTGGGTTTCGAATTTCAGGATTCGGGTTAGGGAAATTAATTCTTGGTATATAGGGTAGAGTTGGCCTAAAAGAATTGGAATAATATTGTGTGGGTGGTTTAGACACTTGTGTTGGTACAGATTTTGGAGGTTGATTAGGTATTATACGGAGTTGATTTTGTGCGTAATGGAAATTTTCTTCTTCTATTACTAAACCTATAGCGTTTTCGAGAGTTGCGGGCGATTTAAGACTAATAATATCCTGTATTCGTGGTGGTAGGCCTCTAATGAAGGTTTTTAGAGCCAAATCTTTGTAATTTTTCAAATGCAAAATTTTTTCATTATTGTCCGCGAAATTTGTAGCGTTTAGTTTAGATATTATGAGACTGCAAGCGTCTTGGATTCTACTACCGAATTGTTGAGGGTTCTCGTTGCGTAAGGGTCGCATTATTATTAGGTCTTGTACTAGACAGTCGATATTTCGATTGTCACCAAACGTAAGTCGAAGTGTGTCGCGAATTTCAGTCCAAGTTTTTAATTCAGTCCGGTTACCTATCAAAATAAGGGCACGATCAGTGAGTTTTCCAATAATAGCTTTTATCAAAAATTGGTTTATAGGATCACCAGCATTTTGATTAGAATAGGTGTTAATAAGACAATCGCAACTATCAATAAATACTTCTAGGGTATAAGAGTTTCCTGAGAAATTCGGAATGTTGTCGATGTATAATCTTAGTAATTGATAATTAACTGATTGATTACTGTGGTACGTATTCATATTTTCAGTAACTTCGCTAGATTCTTGATTTTCTTGTACACTAATTTTATCAAAAAGTACACTTAATTCGTCATCAACTGATTTTTCGTTCATTAAAATGAAAATAAAATTTGAACTTTAAAATTTTTCAACTTCGGCCTCTGGTCCAGCCCTTCGTTGCTGCCCTGCACCAGCGCGGTTGCTTTTTGCCTCGATTGCCCGATTGGTTCGAACAAGTCCAAACGGTTTCGAAAACCGACGATAACACGCAAATCAATTGACTTCGACGCGTACCGGACTTGATCCTACTGTTTCGACTGCGCCAGTTAAATAACCGGCTGACACAGTCTGCTTTTTAAAAACGTTTATTTAGAAAAGCTACAGCGACGGACAGAATCTTAATGCCGTAAAACATACGTGATGAACATTTTATAGGGGTAAATTTGCAAACTAAACGAGAACAAGGCATTTTTTATGTGAAATAAGGAATAATGGTGTATGTAACTTACGGATGGTATTTATACTATACAGAAAAAGCACTTTTATATTTGATTATGAAATCGTGATTTTATAATACTTAAGTAAGCCGACCTTTTGTAGAAAAACTCTTCAATTTTACATATACGGAAAATCGCTGGTCTTTACAACTTTTATCTATGGTACTTTTAGTCATTTCCAAAGCTATAATGATTTGTACATTAAAATTTTTTCAGATATAAATTTAATACGAATATTTTCTAGGAATAGGGAGGAACAAACTTAAGGGGAGATCGGAGTCGTCAAAAACGTTATCCATATAAAAATACCACCTAAAGTTCACTTCTATACATCCGATTAATGGGCCTGAAAAATTAGATATACATTTTTTTAATATTTAAATATGGTCGACAAAAAAATTATCCGAATTTCTATCACCCTTGTCTCTTATAGACATGGTTGATGTTGGTTTATGCTGGTTTCGGAAAGATATAAATACAAAAATAAATGGAAATAAATCAAAACTGATTTTTTTATTATTACAAGTCATGATGACTGTGACAAAATAGCGGTGGAAATTTAAAAATATATTAATTATTGGGCGTGCAAAGTACATAAAATTTCTAATTTTTAGTGCTATTTTGACTTGTGACATGTGAATAGATATCAAATTTAATGGCAATGGTGGTAATAAAAATGGGTTTCCATTTGAAAAAAATTTAATCATCTTTATCTTTTATGAAATTAAAAATTTATTAAAATGACCATTCATTCATTAGGTATTGTGTTTCGAAAAGTTCGAGTTTTTGACCAGTTCAATATTTTAATCAAGGAACCCCTGAAGTACGCTTATTATTTTTTTGTTTAACTTAAAAATAAATTATATAATTTTTTTAATTGCTGTTTGCTAAAAATAATTAACATTTTTTTAATATTTTAAGATTATAATTTTTGTGGAGTGTGGTAACATTGCCAACTTTATGGAATGGAGAATGGAACAAAGGATCGAGATCGGCGGTCACAAAAGATTTTTAAACAATTTTATGGAAAAACGGAAATTACGTCTTGGAGTTTAAAACGAGGTATACTACAGGAAATCAATAACCCCCTGGTTACAATTTTGGTGCAGGAAAAAGGTTCACCCAGTATATCTAATTCCAATTTTATGAGCAAGTGCCAAAATATTATACATCATCTTAAAGTTAATTTCCAGAAGAATTCTAATGTTATCCTTGTACTAACTCCAGATGTGAACCATTCCAGAATTATTTAGAACTAATAAAAACACAAGAAAATTATTCCAAAACTTCTTCGGCGAATTTGGAACTGTTATTCACTCATTTGGAATGAACCTATTTAAAAAGTTGGGGAATCCATTTGGGATAATAAGAGATGGTTGCTATCACATCCAGTTAAACCTGAAGTAGCTTCGAAGGTCTGATTAGACAAAATTATAGGTATTTCTGAACTCCTGTATATTCAAAATTTTATTTCAAAAATTGCGAAAAAATGATGCAACTACCTACGAGCCAATCCGACGTAAATTGACCCGTAGACTCCGGATCCGGGCTCAACGTTTCTCTAAAAGTTTTCTCGTACTTCTTGTATCACCTTGTATCCTTATTTTTTGTAAGTTAGCAAAGGTATATTAAAAGAAAATTACTTTCTATATTTATTGTACATATCTATTATGCCTTCTATAATACAATTTTCTTGCAGCATATTTTAGTTTTAGTGAAAGATATTGTTCCGTAGGTCGCAACCCTTGAACCGTTTATCAAAATTTCAGTGCCAGACTCTTAATTAACTGGTAAATTTTGTAAACTCCACCTCTCCCCTTTCCCCGAAGGGGATCGTAGCTAATTAATGCCTCCTTCCCCTTCTTTTTGCAAGCCCATTTTAGTCTCTTTAACCACCGCGGCTGCGGATCCGGATAATGCCGAAATATTTACTAAAATCTCCAGAACAGAAAGTTATTTCAGGATGAATAGGAATTTTCGCCTTAATTTGCCGTTTGGAGTTAACTGGGCCAAGCGAACAACTATTTTTCAATTGGAAGATTTTTCGTTCATACATTTTCAGACAGGGCAGTATTTATACGCGCAGGCTATCTAGGCTGCAGCCTATGGGCCTGCACCACAAAGGGGCCCGCACCCACAAAAACTCCTTAAGTTTTTTAATTTAGAATTGGCTAAATTATAAAATATCTATTAAGTATTTATTTTATTACTGTGGTGAGGGCCGGTTCTCTAATAATTTTAAAATGCGTCAACAATACGTCAGTAGTTATTTTGTGTAGGTATATCAGCTGAATTCTTCAGTGGACAGCTGATATGAGTTGAGTCAGTATTTATACGCGCAGGCTATCTAGGCTGCAGCCTATGGGCCTGCACCACAAAGGGGCCCGCATCCACAAAAACTCCTTAAGTTTTTTAATTTAGAATTGGCTAAATTATAAAATATCTATTAAGTATTTATTTTATTACTGTGGTGAGGGCCGGTTCTCTAATAATTTTAAAATGCGTCAACAATATGTCAGTAGTTATTTTGTGTAGGTATATCAGCTGAATTCTTCAGTGGACAGCTGATACGAGTTGAGTCAGCAGGCAGCAGCAGTCAGCATTCTGCAATTATCCCTTAAGATTATTTCTACGCCTCTTTTATGTTGTCTGTAGGTCAGAAAGATAGTTATAGTCCTAACCAAATTTAAATCAAAGGCCTTATTAAATATTCGTTATGTGACACAGCTGGGACTTATTCGGATGTGCTGATTACCTACAGGTAAGCAACTGTCTAGCCCAATAATATGTTCACTATTCTCCGATTTTTACAGATCTGGTGATTAGCCTTTACCTAACATTCAAGTAAATATCAGAAGTTGAAACATTTCAAATGTTAGTCTTATTGAATAACTGCCTGTATATTTTTAAAAATTTGTTTAATAAATAAACCTTTAAAGTATAGGTGACTTTCTATATTAGTCCTACCAACACTACCAACTACCACACTAGTGACTCTTATACATATACCAAATTCTGGCTTTGCATCTAGAGGATCATAGTTCTATTTAAAAATTCAAGGTTGAAGAATTTATTGTATACCAGAAGTGAAGAAATAGTATCTAGCCCAAAGAGCACCTGCTACACCATGTTAGGTGTAGTTCTTTACCAAGATTCGATTTAATTGAAGGGTGTTTAGTAAACATAAGGCAAAAATTCAAGGGGTTGTTCGACAGGGTATTGTAAGAATATTTTGTCGTTTGGCGATTTTTTGAAAGCTGCTTTTGTTTCGAAGATACAGGGCTATACATAAAGGTTTTTCGACAATAATAATATTTTGAATCTACTTTAAACAATTGATTCAATGCATTCCAGTACATTTGATTGTAGATTAGTAACTTCACAAATGTGACAAATCCTTTTGTCAAAAAACCTTTATATAGCCGTGTATCGCCGAAACAAAGCTGGAAAGCTGCTGTCCTTAAATCATCAATGGGACAAAATATACTTAAAATACACCTAACCTTGACTTTTTGCCATATGTTCACTAAACACCCTGTATATGGGTAAAAAAAATCAGTATTATGAAACACCATAAACCGTAAAATATGTACACGGAAAATAGTAAATTTTACACTAACGGCGTGCACTATGCTACACATGAACGTGTAAAATAATACTCATGTAAAAATTCAAATTGTACCAAAACGGTGTGGACTTGACAATATCTTTGAGAAAGGAGGGAGATTTATTTTCCGAAAGTTTAGAAAACAAAGTTGTTGATGCTATTTTTTGAAATTATGTGTTATTAGAACAATTCATTTTTAACCCTGTCATACAAACTTTTTTCCACGACTATTGACAAAAAATATTACTTTTTATACATTGGGAAACTGATAACCAATCGCACCAGATATAGCAGACAGAAGTGTGTAGTTATGAGCTCATAAGGCATAACAATTATGTATGGTGATACAGGACACCCCACAACCATTTCAAATTCCAATCAGGAACATTAATTTAATAGTGTAAATTAAGAGTTTTTAACAAATAATGTTGTTCGTTCTAATATTGCATATTTATATAAACTCAAATTCCTCCCTTCCAAAGTCTGATCGTTTTCTAACATTTTTGCCTAAAAATATTCAATGATTTCTTAGCAAAGACATTGGTAAAAAGAAAGAAGAAGAAATTGATGTAGTAGTAGTAATAGCATATTCGCAGAATAATTAAACGGAGCGTTGTTCGTCCCTGTGTATACGGCTCGTAGCGGAACCAAATATTCGCGCGCTCTGCGTGATCCTTAGTGCGAGCCTGTGCAATTCAACCCTCACGTGGTTTTATTTAAATTTGCCGACTATAAAATATAATGACATTATATAGCGACACCTTTCTTTGACAAAGTGCACTCAGGATTACCTGTGATGGTCCACCACTCCGACACGCGTTTCTGGGAGGGGGCGAGGCATTGCGTTCGTTCGCCCGTTCGTCCGCGTACCGAACGTTGTTAGCGTGAGTGAGGCTCGGCAATTGTCTGGCCTGTTTCGCTGAATATTAAAACGCGAAGGAATGCATCGGGATGGATTAGGCGGGAAGCCTCCGTCGGATTACTCGTTTCATTAAGTTGAGTGCCTAACCGGCGCGCGCGGCCTCCTTCCGGGCACCCGGAACAGCGGCGGAGGGGCCACGCAGACGGAGTCTCGACTTTCTTCAAGAAACTGAAGGCTTGTGTGTATGTTCAAAATACTGCCGTGTTATAATTTGACGCATATTGAGGGATTTTAATATGTATATGCATTGAAGCACCTTGGGTCGTAATGACCGTAACAAATACGATAATTGGGTACTTTCTTTCTTATATTGGTGTTAAAGTATAGGTGCCACGAGTTAAACTTTAAAAATAACACAATTTATTGAAAACGAAATGGTTGCGTGAATCATAGTTTAGTAATGCAAATTTCTCACTTCCAAATTTTACATTGCATATAAATATTGTATGTAATGTTAAAACATTTTCAATACTGTCAAAGTTAACTCTGCTAGAATATCATTTCAAACAAATAAATTTTTTTAACAATAGAACGAAAAACAATTCCAATTTTTGCATCCTTGCATATTAATTAATATCTCTTATAGAAATAACGAATGCAAAAAGTTTATGTTTATTGCATGATGAGTGTAGCTTTTTACACAAGATTTCAAGCAAATAATGGTCGACGATCTGGTGCGAGCTTTGACACGTCCTGCACTTAACTTCTCTACTCGCCGCAAGATGTCACTACCATACATTTAGCATGGTCGTAAGTGGTCAAAACAGTAGCTCTGTTCGCGAAGCAATCCCCAACCAGTTTTGAACTAGTAACTGTTAATATTTGTGATTTTGAATTCTAGAATTTCTTTGAGTCAATCACATTGACGCTTACTAGTTCAGAGCTCTTAAGAAACTATGTTCATATCAATGATCTGTATACCTAGATCCATAATCCAATACACAACTTCGTCCTCAGCATTTTGGTATTTATTTACAAAACTTTTCTCCACAGTTGCAACTTCCCTAATGTGACAAATAATGAAAGCACTTATTTATTACAATGTATATATAGCAAAGTCATCAGAGATATATAATTATGTTAATATTATCTCTTTATTATATAATATATAATATTATAATTGGTAATATTAAAATACACACATGTTGAAAATATATTAAATTATGTACTACGCCTGGTTGCATAGAAGGAAAACTAAGACAAGCGCAAGAGATTTGGCAACGACGCGGCAGGGCCGAACGTCTGTTCTTTACAGACGCCTTGTTGTAGTGCGCCGGGTACAGGTTAAAAACGCTAATAAACTATTTACATTTTTGTTTAACTGTCAACCTATTATAGTGAATAGTGATGGGGCGCTTAAAATGCGTCGTGTGTGGTGCCATAAATACTGGATCAAACCGAACTTTCCACTGGTGGGCGATATATTTACGGATCAGCTGTGCACCACTATAGGGTCTTTGTTTTGATATTTTATTGTATATCAACGTGGATTACAATGCTATTTGAATGGGTCATCTAGGTATACTACAGATCATTGGTTCATAATATGAACTTCTTTCTTAAAATCGACCCAGGAATCTGCCCCTGAAAATGTGTTACTTACTTTATTAACACCCTATATATAATTTTTTTAAACTACCAGTCACGCCACTGAGCCGACTACATTCCATTAAGGTCTCCCTCTAACCGCGCCGCGTCGAGATGTCTTCATTTGAATTTTTAGCTCCTGACCCCCGACTCTCCCCCGACCACTTTGCTTTAATACAAATGTATTGGTTTGCTCGGCTTTTTACTTTATTGTTGTTATAAAAAGTCAGCCAAATGACAAGCAATACCAAAGTTAAATCATGTTGATATGTTATTTGATCACAGGTCTCTTTATTAGGTTCTTTATCAGTATTCTTTTATATAGACATGGGCTGTGAATAGATAGCTGAGTTTTTCATTAGACTTATCTCGTTTGTCAGACTGTAATACAAATCTGTGCTAACAAGTATACCTAAACTGAAACTTTTCGCACTGGAAATAATCAGTTCATAATATTAGTATTACTAAAAGTATTTCAAACCTTTTGTTTCGATCATGTATATATGTACTATGAGCAGGGCCGTATCTCAGGGGGGGTTTTGGGGGTTCAACCCCCCCCCCCGGAAATATCACCATTTTATATGCTTTTGCACCACCACTAGAACGAGCTCCCCGAGCATCAGTGAGTGTTTTTTTATTAAACTGGTTTTCCAGTAGAGCATGAAACCCCGCTCGAAAACTGCCAAGAAAACATAATTTTTGGATCAGTGCAGTACCGAGTTTTATCATCAGAATATGCATTCAAATAAAATAAGCTGCATGGCTGCGTGCGCCATGGATTAGGAGAATAGGGGATTCCCAGAGTCTCTTTTATGAATAGATTAGTACTAATTTGTATTTGGAGATTTATTTATTATTTTATGAAAGGTTCAGTTAGGCAAGTGGCGCGAAGAAATCTTTTACCATATCTACTGGCAATTCTAAAGGTGTCGTCAAGCCAGGCGAAGAATGTGTAGGAATGTATCCATAATTATGAGAAATCAAATAAGTAGAAAAGAGATAGGTATAAATGCGAGAAGGAATATTTAGCTATTATTATAATTATTAATATTTAATATTTTTAATGTTTTAATGTTAAACTTGTTCAACTTAAACCTGTTTCAGTTTTTTATTAAAAACTATTTAAAAATAGTAGGTTTTTTTAAACCTTATAGCTATGTCAACTTCAACAGCCACTGGTCTAACCCCTCCAGGGCCGGCTCTAGGCGGGTGCGAAAGGTGCGGCGTACGCGGCCCGCGTTTTGATTGGCCCCGCGCCTCCTAGTCCCGTGTACAGGGTTATCCAGTCAGTAGGGTATTTAAAAGGGCGGGGCCGAAACCATTTCAGAATTTGAAAATATTCACTGCAGCTTAAAAATCTGAAGATATTGGGATTTCCTAAGATTAATTTTAAGTAATTTTCCTTAACATTTCTAAAAAATTTCGCCTGCGGCACATTTTACAGAATTATTTATTATTTTAAATGCACTTGTTTGAAGGAAATTCGCAAAAATTGTCTCTCCCCACCAGAAATTAATTTCTATATACGTCACTGAAGTGATCTAAACTCATCGCCCCGACCTACTTTTTTAAAAAGTGACATGCAAAAAATATACCACTCTAGTGGCGTATCAATTTTCAAAAATTTGTCCTTGCCGGGGCCCCGCTCTTTCATCCGGTACCCAGCCCCACAAAAGCTTGAGCCGATCCTGAACCCCCACCCAAATTTTCGCTAGATACGGCCCTCACTATGGGTGGTGTTTTCCAAAGAAATAAGGAATATTTCAATAATAGTTGCTATGTAAAATGATTTGTGTATCATTAGGCTGTGTATATCATATCAAAACGGTAATCTGCACAACGTGCAGATCACGAAAGTGATTCGAACAGCTAATTTGTGCTCTTAGTTTTACAACCCTAACTGAAAAATCGACTGGACTGTTTACAGTCGCCCTCGGCTCCCTGGATTCGCGTTGTCGGCCTTCCCCAATTTAATCCTAATTAAAAAGTTACACCGCAATATTTTCGTATAATTATTTGGAGTGTTTTCATTCCATTAGGGCAGACGTCATCCGGTTTTAATTCGGTGTAAAAGGAAAATTAATTGTGTAATATTAAATTTGCCCGGCGCGCAAGCCTAATAATTCGCTAAAATATCACATATTATTGTACCTTTGTCTCTGGGACACACATTCCCGGGCGCCATTGTTAGCGTTGGGCGGAATTAGAACAGTACCGGATGTCCTGAATACGTCCTGCGGCTTGCGGTTGAATAGCTGCACTGAAGCTACGTACTGTCAAAATTTATGAATTCCTACTCATAATGTGAACTACCAACGGTCATATCCGTGTAGAAAAGTCATATTTCTCCCACACAAAACGAATTCCTGAAAGTTTGAATTTTACTTAACCACGAGTGATATTTCAAATAAAATAATATTGATTAGTAGAGACTACGGGATATTAAGTTAATAAAATTTTCACCCCTAGAACTTACGAGTAGGTATACCAGGATTTTCCTTCGGGTGTACTGACCGGTGCCTAGTTGTGCTGCTGCCTGCTGCCGTAGTCACGAAAGCGGTCCATAATAAAAAAGTGGACAATTCCAGCTTTTATTCTTACCACAGAGTGTCAAGGGGCAGCTTTTTGGAATTGTGTTACCTGGTCTGAATCCCCATTCATGATTAGCGGACGCGAGACTCATTTATATTACGACCGAAGATTGCTGGAGCGGGGCAAACTAATATGCGTGTAAAGTACTAGGAAAAATACAAGGTAAAGTAGGAGTCGTTATGGTTCTTCCAGAAGTACCTTTAGAGCCACCAACAGCTCATGATAATTTACCGGAGGGAGATATAGTCGAGCCCCGAAACCTATATACCTACGTTGACCAATCCCCAGAGGAGCCTACACCACCAGGCTGAATCAAGTTTCGCTACTATTGGCAATAGCGCTGTATATTATTTGATATTAGGTATATTACTAAATCGACATTATATTTTCGGAAATTTATTTGTGGCCGAAACAGACTCATTTAATTTTTAATTGGATTTTTGCCACCAAAACTGATTAAAAGACAACTTATTCAAGTTGCCTCGAAAATTCAAAAATTCTTATCACTATAAATGAACGAAACTGAGCGATTAACTTCAACAAATGTGTTTTCTGATTTTTCGGAGAATACCTAAATCGTCCTCCTTTCTCAAAGATCATGTCATGTCAAAATGAAATGACAGATTAATAAATGTCAAGTTAAAATGTCATGACAACAGAAACAATAGCCTATATAGCCACCTATCTGATATTGTACCTTGTGTTGTATCTAATTATCTGTTGAGAATGAAAGAAAAAAATAAAGCATGAAAGTAAATAACAATATATTTGAACGAAAGAAACAAATGTATGAAAAAATTAAAATCAGAAGTGGTGTTCGGTTGGATCCAGATTCCCTACTACCCTAGCGCGCTCGCTTTGCCCCAAAACCCCGTAGTCGGCAATGTGCGCTCGGCAATGTGCGCTTTGTAATTTAGACTAAAATAATATAGTATAAAAAAAAAATCAACAAGAATAAGGAATACTTAGTATATAAATAACTATACCTAATATACGTAACTTAATTTATACCTCGAGGATATATCCATCTGCACACATTGTTACCGCCAAGGCCTTACTCTCTTGACAACAATGCTTCCCGTGGACCACGGAACATACCTGACCTAAAAGCTAAGCTCCCGTATGAAATCCAGATTTTGATGGATAGGGTTAAATTCCCCAATAAGGCGATGTGCACTTACATCTTACATTCCCAAGAGCACTACCTTTAGCCGTACTATTCATAAGCCGGTTTACTCCTGCAACGACAGCCTCACCAAGTTACGACGCGGTTGCACCACTGAGCTCGCTCTGCCGCTCCCGTTCTTGACGTGTACACCTGAGCCTTTCCTCAGAAGAAAGAGACAACGACCGACTTCTCCGACGAGACAATGGACGACTCCTTCGACGAGACCGTGCGAGCGCCGTCGCCGCACAACTTGGCATTCCTCCGGGCGCAGCTGATCAACGGAGCCGGAGCGGCTCCTTCGTTGAAGCCTTTACCGAGCCTCCCTGTCCGTCTTCCCGCCGACGTCCATCAGCAACCGAGGCACATCCCCCGGTCTCCCCTCACGTCCGAGGTCACGGCGGTACTCGCGGTTTTGCGAGCGGTTCCGCAACATATCGTAAACGTCAAGCGTCACCGATTATCCAGGATTAAACATCCGAATATTTAATACTGTAGCGAGTAGGATCACTATCCCACTTCTGATGTTAAGAATGAAGTGGTGTTCGGTTGGATCCAGATTCCCGACTACCTGCGCGACACCCTAGCGCGCTCGCTCTGCTCCAAAACCTCTTAGTCGGCCATCCGACCTTCGTTCTAAGCGGTGGTTCTTAACATATCTATACTAACTTATCTTTGAATATCTGGCAATAATATTTTGTTGAATTTCATTGAACATTCAGCAACACATAGTTGTCCGTATTTCCTAGAATAAATGCTGATTCTTTAATTTTTCGTCTATTTCCGACTCCTTTGAGAATTGGTTTGGACCTATCCCACAAAATCCCATGATTGTTACTAAAAAAGTGTTCACATATTTTTGACTTTGCAATTTGAATTTGCCTAATATTATAATTTTCCAAAAAACATAAAATTAAATTAAAAATTATTACCAGCAGATAAGAGAAATGCAAATGTAATTTTAGAAAAAACTGTGTATTATAATAAATTAGGTAAGTGTTTTATTAAATGAAGGAACTAACAAGAGGTTAAACAAAGACCCATAGAAACTAAAATATACAAAACACTGTATAAATTCCGCGAACAAATGACACAGAGACAATGGATACTCTTTACTCCGTATCATTCAAAACCTCCACACTTATATGGTTTACCAAAAATACACAAAACTAATATTCCTCTTCGCCCCATTGAAAGTTCGATAAATTCACCATATCATTCGTTAGCAAAATATTTACATTTATCAGAAACAGTAAAAATTTTTTAGAAAAAAAAGGAAACATTAATTTCCGAATCATTATACAGGGTGATTCAAATATCCGTGCACAAATTGTTATGACGTATTTTTGAGACCAAAATAAGACTTTTTATAAACATGTGTCCTAAAATGCACCCTCTCCGACCTATTGCCCTCCAAAGTTTCACGAAAAAATCTATTATTTTGAACTACGGCTGCAGTTGTGCAGAATTTCTTGAAAATTTGCATGCAGCAATTTCTTGGTGCGCTTTATTATTTTTTGTGTGTAAGAAATGACGAAAACTGAATTTTACGTCATTAAAATGTATGCACATTTATGCTGTATATTAGCTAGCTTTGATGTCGTTAGTCTTTTCACAAATGTCCCTGTTGACAAACCATTGAATATTTTACGCGGGAAGTTAGAAAACGATCAGACTTTAAAAGAAAGAACAAATTTGAATATAGATGCAATACTAGAACTAACAACACTATGTGTTAAAACCACTTATTTTTAGCAAGGAAATTAATTTTAATAGCAGGAATTTGGAATGGCTATGGGGTCTCCTTTATCACCATTCAAAAGCAGTTTATTCATGGAAGATTTTGAACAAAATGGGGACTAGGTATGCTCATTGTTCACCAACCTAATGTTTGGTAGAGATAATATCTTTAAGAAAGTTTAGTTTCTCACGTCAAATCAGTAAGAAAAGTCAAATAATTGAAAATGCTTAAGAAAAGGAGTAATATACATTTTATGAATGGGTATTATTCCATTGGTGGATGTGTTAATTGGACATATAATCTATTATATTAATAAAAATTAGTTGTGAAGGCTACCTCAGGTTTTAATCGCAAAAATTTAATTGACGATAGAACTCGTAGAAATAAAAATAAAATTTCATATTATAGAATTGTATGTTTGAACACTTCGTTTAATAATGTAACCATTATCCTTCAGTATCTATAGCTCCCAAAAGGAATGGAAATAACTCAAAACTTTGCACTTCCATTTTGTAAGGCACATAAAATGCATATTTTTATCGAGTCGTAGATATGGAAGATATTTTGAACCGGTACTCTAAGTTTCACTAGGTTTCGATCGAATTATTTGTACACTATTGGTCCAATTCTATTTCCGGGCAAGCTCGCACCTGATTCGCCGAGAAACCAGAAAAGTATGAAATTATAGGCGCCCTCTATCGACTGAGAGTAATTTCACATGGGCGAAGGGGCTTTAGAGGAACTAAATATTTTGGGCCAGGTATAATTTTTTGAAAAAAACATTTGACAGAAGAATTCTCACCTTGTTGGTCCAAAAACCGAAAAACTATGAAATTAGCGGCATTGACTAAGGTAATGTGTAGATAATGTGAAGAACTTAGCAGCGAAAATTAGCCTTATTGTTCAACGGTCGTTGCCGTGGACGGCGTAACCATTTTGTTGACATTTCTGAGCCGGTCCAATTAATTGTGAAAATGCGTGATGCAGTTTCTGGCAGCAATATAGACAATCAGAAATTGATCTGTCGGTTTGGTATTTCGAGGTTATGTGCACTAGAATTCGTCAAATCCCTTGTTTATTTACTTATACCGTTATCACCACACCTATCATCACCTTCAACTCCATTTAGTCTAAAGAAATTTTCATTTATTGAATCTGTCTCTATGTAAGAGCAGGGATTTGGGCCTCTGCGTGACGACGTCCGCAGTAGCGTTAAACATCGGTCCCTCGTTCGATAATATCATGTATTTATTGTATCATAGCATTACATTGACTGTCGAAGTAAAAAGTTAGTCTTCGAGAATGAGGCACACTTGATTGAATTTCAATGAGAAAACTTTTCTCCGGTATGCATCTCTCGAAAGCTCTCAGTAGGTAGAGAGCGTCTAACTTACCTAATAATAAATCCGGTGGGTCAATTTTGGAAAATAATTTTGGAAAATATTTGAAAAATAATTAAGTAGAAACCTTGTATGGAGTCACAGGCATTCAAAACTTAAACGTAGTGCAACCTAGAGCACCTGTTCGAAATATCTTTCGTACAACTCTATAAAAGTGTGCATTTTGACACTTTGTCGACATAACTTAGAGGTATTTAATTGTATTGTATTTGACTTAAAAAGTGAATTGCAAAATTTTGAGATATTTTTCTTCACTTTTGAAGCATATAGTTACTGAAGAATAATGATTACATTATTAGGCGAAGCAAGTTTATATAATTTTTTTTTATTTTTACGAGTTCTATCGCCTATTAAAATTATATATAGCATATAGAAGTTTGTTAATGTTACACCGTACTGATGATTGCCAAATAGCATGAAGCACGTGTATGCGGTTACTAGTTTTTTCTTTTTGTTAACTTTGAGTGCTTATGCCCATTATCACCTTTTCTTGTAAATACATTTACACTCACTAAGCTTACATCCTTATTGTCATTGTATCTTGGGTTATGAAGATTTCCACACAGATCGCTTTAGCAGCCTCCGTGGCGATGTTAGTACAAGCCCCAAAATAGGGGATGTGCTGACTGAAGCTGCAAATGTGCTGTTGGCTCCTGCCTGGACGCCATTTGTTGCTTCCCAAATCATGCCTATCTTTTGATTTGGTTAATGTTACACCGTACTGATGATCTTCAAATAGCATGAAACACGTGTATGCGGTTACTAGTTTTTTATTTTTGTTAACTTTGAGTGCTTATGCTCATTATCAACTTTTCTTGTAAATACATCTACACTCACTAATCTTACATCCTAAATTAGGTATTAGTTTCCACATGTTTCGGCGTACTAGTGGTGCGTCTTCCAAAGAACCAGGCAAATCCCTTTTTGCAAAAAAATTAGGTGCCTAATTATCTCCATTCAACCTGGCTGGTAACTCAAAAGAACCAATTAAGGTTCAATTAACTATTCCTGCCCATAAATTTATGCTAAATTTGTGTTGAAACTTCTCGGTTCTTATTATCTGTGGTTTTTCTACTTCCCAATGATGCAGATTATGGATAGTCAGCCGGTAAAAGTTCTTGTACCTTTTGCACATACATGGTAAAGATGCAGTATTTCCCTTTTTAAAATTCGGTGAACTGCTGATTTTCCTACTCCAGTGTTGGGACCACGGTACGATTTTGATGAAGTTTTACTCTTTTTCTATCAAAAATTTTCGGCGATTTTTCATGAAATTTTAATTTATTTACACTAGCTAATATTACTTTTTTAATAACTTTCATTATATTTTTTTTTGTGCATAAGTACTTACTGAGATACACTTGTGTAGGCATCTGGATATGCGGTATTGGAACACTAAAAACTATACTGTAGTAGTAGGTTAGTAATTGTTAGTAATTCCAGGAGGCTTTTTGTTCTCTAGAGAGACAGCCTGTAGAGAAGATGAAGGGCAGAGACAATTTCAATTTCCGTCGTCGACGATGTTTGCTTTTCATTAAGTACTAAAAGTGTCGATATCGTGGGCAAACTGACTAGAATCACTACGCATTAATTTAGATTACTTTGTGCCGAGTGTTCGGACCAGAGGCGGCACAACAGCTGGTAAAACAGGGAATTGTAACTAGTCCATTATTGCTATGCTTATTCAATTCTCATACCCTGGAGTTTCAGTGAACAGGTAAGAGGTAAGGCGATTTGTTTGACACAGTAGTTGAGAGTTAGTTGGTAACCTCAGTTACAAGTTGAAAGCGATGTGCCGATCTACGTTGTCTTTTTGACCATTTTGGAAGTTTCTTGTATGGTGACAATGAGAAATAGAAGGAAAATATTCCTTGAAAAACTTAAAATGGACCCTTTTTCGCCTTTATTATATATGCTTGCATGCTCAATACTACTGACAATTACCTATATCAAACAATTTTAATATTCCTCGATATTCAATTATACAGATATGCTTATGAAATAACACTACAGTGTTTAAAGTGGACTTATACGAGCACGCCACTGCTTTGCTGATGACGAAACCAACAAGCGGCGTCTTCCAGCATCCCTCTGTATATATATATCTACGGGAGCAGCGCAAACAGACCGTTATTGTGCCTTTTAATAACATCCAAATAAATTAATTTGCTAATTAATTTACATAGAGCTCTTCGGGCCCGCCGGGGGACGATGTTTCCTTTTAATGAATAGGCTGCGCGGAGAGGTCGCGCCCGCCACCGCCGCCGCCGCCCCGTTTTGAATTTAGATGGGAATTTTGGGAGCGAATTGAGACTCCTTAGAAATGGCGGGTTTCGAGTGCGGCGGACGCCATTCGTAGAAATGCTTAAGGATTAAAGCCCGACGTGAAGCCATAGGATAATGAATGGCTAACAAAAAAAGGGGATAATAACTAAAATAAAACAAACAGACTAATTATAATAGTTGTATTAAAAGTTCTCCTCCAAAAGCTCTATTTACTAATTGCTAATACCTATGTCGAAAATATCGAAATTATTCGACGTTCTCTACCTGACCCGCGATTGATTGAAGCTGGTATTGTCTCTTTGCCGTCGCTGCCCGCGGGCGGCAAATCATTGTTGACGGTGACTGATATTTACCGTGAAACCAAAATTGTCCAGGCTTTTCACCCTGTATTACTGTCGGCGGTTCTTGCAAGCAAATCGGCAACGTCGCAATTGCTTTTGCAACGATACCGCACCAACTAGGCCGGCGAGGCCGCGGACGCGTTGCTGATGGCGACAACCGAGGTAACGCACTATGCAGACTACTCCCCGGTGCCTGGTGTTGCTGCCTTTTACCGTCGCTGATTCTTGGTGGCGACTGATACGATGAAAGGTGACCCAGGCTCAGGCTACACAGGCTGCGTACCTGTTATACTAACTACCGTCGCTCAGTGGCGGATTTAGACTGTTTGGGGCTCTGGGCGTTACTTCTATGAAGGGCCCTATATAGTCATGTGGCGCCCGTGAAAAATATTCGACAATCTATAAGAGGGGGGGGGGGTAGAGTGAACCATCAATTCTATTTTATACGGATGCAAATTTATCAAATATCCACACTTTCAATTTGTAAAATGGTTAGCGCTATTCCTATATATTAAAAATGTCCGGAACAGGCGGCCGTCATGTTGTGCTGACAGTTGAGGGGAAGCCAATAAGCAAGCAGCGGCATTTTTGGCGGTTTATTTAAAGTGAATTGAAACCGAGGAAGAAGAAGGCACCTGGACCGACAGTATATTAAAGACCCGAGCATGACGTCATATTTCATTGTTGTTTACAGTCTGGGGTGTACACAATTTTGGAACTTTATGTATTTTGTAACTTATGCAAGAAAGAAAATAGAACATTTTGTTTAAGCTCCAAAGCGGACCAATAGTCCTCCATATAAAGAAGAAACTGAAATAATGCGTTTTATGCTTACTTACACTACAACTAGCCATGGACTTGATTTCAAACCAGAAGATACCAAATACTCTTGCTTGCTTTTTAGGTTCGCTTTTCTTAAGAAAATATATAGAAGTATGCCATGTGAACTTGTCAAATTAGAGGGACATAACAAACAAATATTTTATTTTGGATATTAAATTCGTTGTAACAGACACATTTGCATGTTTTTATTTTATAAAAGATTTTGCAACAATGGTGTTTTAACATTAAACCACTGTGTAAATTTGTTTCGTAGTGTGGCGCCAGTGGCGATCGCTTGAAACAGAGCTATGCACAGGTCTTTAATATAGTGTTGGTCCAGGTTCCACAGACAAAAATACCTAATAACACAATTACCTGCAATAACCGCTATGTTTTGGCGACACGACCGATTATTATTTGTCAAGGGCATGTCAAGTGGGATAATATTTTGGGATGAGAGATTATCGGACGTTACCGAGCAGGTTATTAAGGATTAGACGCGAAAAAATTCCCTTTGAATTATTGACAATAATAAACTCACCAGTTTCGCAAATCACAAACTAAATTATTGGAAAATGGTTGCTATTTGTGACTTAAATTATTAGGTATATTTATATTTTGTGGTAAGTACATTTACTTTTGATATAGCCAATATCCAGGACTTTTTCACACAGTAGTAGCAGTCACAGACCTGCGACTCCTGAGCGAGGGCGTTATGCGCTTCAATTCAAATGTCAAATTCAGATCTAAAATCCCTGTATACAAAAGTTACCTTCCGGGTCTCCGGGGTCTCGAGTGTCTAGACATCCTGTTTCGAGCCACCAGATACTATAGGGCGCTTCTATGTCCACTACGGTCTAACTACGGCCAAATTTGAGAGTCCGAACTGTGCAGGGAATCAGAGCAGGCCGAAGCTCGGGGCCCCCAAATAAAGGGGGCCCCGGGCGGCCGCCCATTGCGCCCATTGGTAAATCCGCCACTGCCGTTTCTGCCCGCGAACGGTGCGTATAACAATAAGGGATTGATAATGGCGGAATGTTGGTGGTGATTGATACGATTAACGATGACCCAGGCTACACAGGCTGCCTACCTGTTGTAGATTGTAGATTGTAGATTTCTTAGGGGTCGTTTTTTTTTCCCTTACGGCCTTTCTTCACTGCGACCTAATTAGATCTTTTGTGAATGACCCTGCCCTAATAAATTCCAAGGTCACCTAGGCTTTTGACGAAGCTTAGTATTTTCCTTGGGGCTAAGTTGCCAATTTCATTTGGATTTATATTGATCCTTTCGAAATATTTAAGTCTGTTTCGAATTAAGAGGGGACACTCACACAGTATGTGCTCGCTAGTCTCATCCCGTTCATTGCAGAATCTGCATAGTCCATTGTCTGTTTTGCCCATTTTTTTAAGATGATATCTTAAAGGGCAGTGTCCAGTCAGGAGACCTGTGATGAGTCTTAATTCATTCTTGTTTAGAGTGAGAAGCTTTTTGGCGTTCTGAGGCGAATAGGTCAAAAATCTTTTCGCTTGTCTTTGTCCCGGAGTGTTACTCCAGTAGGCTTCCTTTTGTTCCTTTTCCCATGTTTTGATCTCTGTCAATAGGTGGCTTTTGTTTATGCCACAGAATGGTTCAGGACCGTAAAATGGAGCCTTAGCCCCTTCTCTAGCGAGACTATCAGCAATTTCATTCCCATGAACACCTTCATGCCCTGGCACCCACATTAAGGTCAATCTGTTGCCTATAACCAGTTGTTTTAGATGTGTTTTACATTCCCAGGCAACCTTAGACTCATAAGTATAAGACTTTAGAGCTTTCAATGCTGCCTGACTGTCTGATAAGATGTATATTCTTGCCCCCTTGATGCGTCTGTTGATACACTCATGAGCACATACATTTATGGCTTGAAGTTCTGCCTGGAAGATGGATGGTGTCTTGCCTAGGGACTGTGAGGTCCTATGATTAGGACCATATATCCCAATTCCAACCCCATCATCCATTTTAGATCCGTCTGTGTACCAGATGCTTGTTCCTGAAGATGTCTCTGGTATTGCGATTTGACTAGTTTGGCGATCTTGGATGACCACTTCAAACGATAGTTCAAAGTCGTGTTTCTTCTGCATGTAGTCCTTTGGCATTGTCAAGGATTGTAGTTGGACAGTGTCCAGTATTTTTAGGTGACCAATAAGGTCCCCTGCTTTCAATTTGTTGTCTTGGTAAAGTTGCGAGGCACTTTTTGTTGCCTCTTCTTGCACAAAAATGTATAGCGGAGTGAGGTCAAGCATTACCTCCATTGCAACTGTGGGGCATGTAGTTAAAGCCCCTGTGATACCTAGACAAGCCAGCCGTTGCATTTTCTGCAACTTGCCTTGCGCCCCTTTTTCCTTTGTTTTTGGCCACAATATAAGGGAGGCGTATGTGATGATCGGCCTTACGACAGTAAAGTAGGACCATAGGATCATTTTTGGTTTTAATCCCCATGATTTGCCAAATAGCGCGCGGCATGACCATAAAGCCGCTGTCGCTTTGGCAATGGTTTTTTGTAGATGTTGGTTCCAGGAAAGTTTGGAGTCTAGTATGACTCCTAGATATTTCACTTCACTGGAAAATGTAAGTTCCTTGTTGTTTAGCGTGGGTGCTTGCAGGTTGAGCTTCCTTCTTTTTGTAAAGAGAACTAGAACCGTCTTGCTTGGATTGACATTAAGCCCCTCTTCATGGCTCCATTTGCTGATAATGTTAAGGGCATTTTGCATTAGGTTGGAAATGACGCCTTCATGCTTGCCTTTCACTGTAATGACCACACCAACGCCAGAGTTTGTCAGTTCCTTCAACAGGTCGTCGACCACCAGTGACCACAGCAGAGGCGATAGAACCCCCCCCTGGGGACAGCCTTTTACCGTGGTAGCGGTGACCGAGTCATCTCCGATTTCAGTTGTGACAACCCTGCTTCGCAATGTGGATTGTATCCAGTTACAACAACCGTCGCTGCCCGCGAGCAGAGCATACAATAATAAGGGATTGATAATGGCGGAATGATAACACAGGCTGCCCAACTGGTATCATAAAAACAGTTGAAAGTCATATTTTCAGATATAAGCGAAACGTCTGTTTTTTACTGATATATCATTGGATATTTTTTGAAATATGTCTAAAATTCCAAGTCCAATGATATTATATTATGTTATAGGTACCTTTACAGGATGTCTCAGGTTTTAATTGGAAAATAAGCGATAGAACTAGTAAAAATATCGAAAAATACAATAAAAGTTCATATACATTTCTATGTTTTGAAGCTTCGTTTTCTAGATACAGGGTGTTATTTTTGTGATTGTTGGAATTATTGCTGACCAAGAATTATCAAAATTTTAAAATATAACAAGGCTTATTGGAAAAATAATGTATTCTTTAATTTTATGAATGGCATTAAGTTTCTTTCTTCAGGTGCGGACAGATAAACCAATTTTATTTATTTTTTCTCGAAAAGTATGCAAGATAGATTTAAAATGCAAAAACTGTTTTTTTAATGATTTAGTCTTAAAATAGCATTAAAAACTTATAAAAAAGTAGTGGTGTTCTCAGTTTACAGCCCCAGAAAAAAATTGTAAACGCCAAAATTTTAGGAAAGTCTTAAAAGCGACTAAATCAATTAATTAATAGAAGCAATAACTACTTCTACTAAAATCGGGGAGACAATATCAGTTTTTTGTTAAATTCGCAATATATTTGTCACTACACTAACTCTAAAACTAAACTAATATAAAAACAGTCGGAACAAATATATGACATACAGGGTTAACTAACACTTAGTACAAAAACATAGAAACATATTTTTAGATTTTTTTACGATCTTTAAAAAAGGGTAAAAACCTCTATTTTCCCTGTAAATCTCCGCCTCTAATTACGTCATCCAATATGGCTTCGGAACGTACTGTCAGCTGGAAGTAATTTTCCGCGGTGTTGTCGTTGTTTTAAAAAAGATGAAAATACCTTTTTACTCAAACAAATTTAAAAAATACATAAATAACAATTGATTTGAATCTGTACAGCTGCAGCGCTATTAGATTTACCCGAGGTTCGCCCAGATTCCCCTTACCTTAGTTTGAAATTTGAAAACAGGATAAGAATCCCGAGACTCGTCTCGAGCTCGTATCCGGACCGGTCCTTGCGGTCCTATTTCGATCACCAATAGTCTCGCGGAAAGCGGAGTACCGCGTGACACCACACGCCGTCTCCCTTAATACCTCCGCAGCTCCTCTGACGAATTCTTGTCCACCATCTAACCTCCCCTGAAGCCTCGGGGCTATGAATTAAGCGACGTATCGGCCGGGTCGAGTCGATGAAAATACTTGGACAACTCGTCGCGTCGGGCAGTTGTTGTCCTCCTGCCAACCAATATTTGGGCGGCAGCTGACGCGTCAAGTCAACCCGCCTACTTCGTCGTCGGGCACCTCGTTTCGACTGCTCCCCCGCCTGGCGGGCGGACGGCGGACCGCGCGCTCCACCGACACACCGAGAAGTAGAGGTTGGAGTGGTGCGTAATAATTATCTATATCGATGTCAATGTTAGATTAGTTGATTGCGTCTTCAAAAAAATAATTTTCATAAGAAAACTTATTGAAAATCTATCTAAACTAAACAAAAAAAATTCTGTGATTTCTTAATGCCGGCGTTATTGGAATGAACGCTTTGCTGAACGTCGATGTGTATCGAATCGATGCATAGTTTTGTTCGACGTCGCATCTCTACGCCTCACTTCACACTGGAGTTGGTCTGGTTGCCTGCAAGATATGGCCAACAACGCGCGGGTGAATCATTGTATTTCAGCCAATTTTACTCGAAGATTCCCTGCGTCCCCCTTAATTTTCGGCGATATTTTCCTGTATTTGTGTATTTTGGTGTGTTTTAAAGCTATTTTGTAATTAACTGAACGCCAGGCTTTTTACTAGTGCACTAAGACCGCAACATTACAGGTTAGAAGGGCTAAAATTAATTTAGTTTTGAAAGTAGGTATGTGAAATAGTGAAACATGTTTTTAGGCGTGCGACCAACCTTTTCCCACTGAGGGTGAGGATATTGATGAAAAAAAGAAGTACCTTAGGATTATGTACTTTGTGGAATCGACCAGGCAAACTTAAACGGCTAAGTTGCGAAGCACCCTCGCTTGGTCAAAGTAATGTTTTTTTTTTATAGTTCTTATTTGTTAGTAAATGGATTATATGGTTTTAGATGCAGTACCATGTACGGTATACTGCCAGCAGATAGACCCACTATTTGGCCTGGCCCAGAATAAGTATAAGAGAAGATCCTGAAGTAAAAAATGCAAAATTTTTTAATTTAATTAACCGAGTGAATTTGTGCATAGAGGTTAACGGCGGCCTCTTTGAACAGCTACTGTAGTGCTTTGCACGTGCAATGTGTGCTAGTGCAGTTGTGTTTTTTGGTTACCCTTCGGGGTTTTCCTAGCGGAGGGGATCCTCCTCCACGGTAGTCAGGCTGAGTACTTCGCTCCAAACAAAAGGAATGGTGGAGGGAAACAAGAGGTCCCCAACAGATTTAGAAAATGTTGTGTAGTGTTGTGACTTTTAATGTAAAAAAGCAAGAAAACGGAAAAGGGTGCAATTCAATCCTGGAAATCCGGTGCAATTCAATCCTGGAAATGTCAGTAAGGTAGGTGTTCCATAACCATTCTACATGTTCCTTAGAAAGTAATCGTTTTCAAAAGGAAATCGTAATTTTGTGGTGAATCATCGGATAAATTGATAGACGTGGCAACGCCGTGCTATTTCACTACCTGTCACTACCATTGACAGAGGCGAAATTTTAAAACACGTCACGCGGGCGTCCATAGGCGGCGTTTTTTGAGGGGTTTAATACAGTTTAAAAAAATTTTTAAGGCTTCAAAAAAATTTTTGAAAATTTATTTTGGCAAGTCTAATTTTTCTTTATCTACTATAAATTTTTTTGTAGTGATAGTTAACCCTGTATATTTTGATATTATTGAAACCGTTACATCCTTTTACTCTCATACGAGCGAATCGTCCAGGCAATGGATTTATTTTTGAAATATACGAGATAGTAAGGTAGTAAGTACTTTATAACTTAGTTTTACGACACATTTGCAGATTAATTTTTCTTGTGGAAAAAATTAAATATTTATCCTTATAACTTCTCGTAACATATTTTTTATTGATAAATTACCTAAGACAATGTACTGATTAACAATAATTAGTACGTAATAGAGTTAAAATCCATGCATCTATAGAATTTCTTTCTAAAATTTCCATATTTATTAGAAGGGATTACATTGTTAGCTGAGAGATCATCTATATCATTTATGTGGGAATGGACCCGAATATAGTGTCACATTCAGTTCGTTTAGAACTACTTAGTAGTTCGGAGAAAGGATTCCGTTCCAGTTCATATAAATCTCGAAAGCTGCTCCCTACAATTAAACGCGCCCCCGCTTCTAATCCACCCTAATTCTTCAGTTAATTAATTGACGTTTGTGTCGCTTTCCCAGTCTGTCGGATCAGTTGAGTTTATACGGAGCTATGAGGACTCTGGTGTCGGGCAGAAACTTCGAAGGATATCCAACAAAGGGGTTCTCACTTTTAGCAGTGATTATAGTATATTGTATAAGATTCCTTAACTACCAATTGGGAATATACGACCGACAAATACTTCCCGACGCGAGGATTGGGAATTAACTGGAGGCGCGCACGAAAACTATACAAAACAACTTTCCATAGTGCTCCATCGTGAAGTACAGCTTCCGTGTGTTAGATGGCGGCGGCAAAAGACATTCGGCTGAGGCTGAGAGTTTGGAATGAATTAATCTGTCTTTGCGGTTTTGTAATGAATCATCAGGATCGCATTGTGATCTCCGCAGAGATAATATAATGATATCTGTGGTTCTCCGGCATAGCCATGTAAGCAGCGCTGTTGGGGGCATCCAGCGACCAAAATGGAGTTTGCGGCTTAGTCGCTTG
The DNA here is from genome assembly GCA_963920635.1 of Pseudeuparius sepicola. Lineage (NCBI taxonomy): Eukaryota > Metazoa > Arthropoda > Insecta > Coleoptera > Anthribidae > Pseudeuparius > Pseudeuparius sepicola. Next base: position 92,535,744 of record OY987299.1, read on the forward strand.
AATACCCAACGGTCGGATATCATCTTCTCAATGCTATAATGTTGCTTAGAAAAATAATAAAAAAAGACTACATGCAAAATAGATCGCGGTAGGCGTCGTTACACTCTGCCGGTAGCAATATTCTTATGCACTTTAAAAATAATATGATTATGATATAAATGTGTGTGCGGAAATTCTCGAAAAGACCGTGTGCCTATATATGATGTGAATACCATCCTTAAGACGTTTGAAGTGTTATTACGCCCGCCCTTTGTAGAATCAAGACTCAGAACACCAATAATGCAGATGACAGCGAGAATGAGAGGTAGATATTTCTAATTTATTCAATTTCACTTTCTCCAAAAAGATTGATTGAAATGTGGCAACATAGCCCTCAAATACCAACCTTAACCGTTTACTTTGATGCAGAAGTGTCGAGTTACTCTGCTGCTAAGGTTCATTTGCCCCCACTTCTTAAACTTCGACAAACAAAATTAATTTCGCATTTTGTGGTTAAAACTCTTTGTATCATTACTGAATCCCTCTGTATACGTGTCGCGATGGCGAAATTCGGGACGTCGCTACCTACTCACATTCTCACTGCATGTTTTTCTGCCTTTGATCGACCTTGCGGTTCACTTCGACGTCGGCGCAGAGCGCGTGCACATGTCCTTATAAAAAAAATATAGATTCACGGTATTGCTCGTTAGTAGCTTTCTCTGTGGGATTCATTAGTTACCTTACACTCACTGGGATTGCTAGGATTTTCCGCAGCACCTATTTGAGCGAATGCTACCCTAATTCTAACGCAGAAGAAATAATGCTAATTGTCACCCCTCTCTCGCACACAGATTAGGTTATTTCTGTGGCATTCTTAGTTTGACGTATTGTGGGGGTGAGAATTGTTATTATTATGTTACACTAAACCGTGGCAAATCAAAATTTTTTAATTAATCATTCTATATACGGTGTCCTCCAAAAAGTTGACATCATAGGGCGAATTTTTTTATTATTATGATTTGTTTTGAATTTTGGGTTTACCATTTTTTGCTTTAAAAATATAAAATATTACCCACTTCAACTTGGTCACGTGACTTTCGCTATTTGTCAAAAATGCGATTTAAAAACTAAAACCCGACGGTGTCTCAGTGTATCAAATTTGTACACTGATTTCCAAACCAAAATTGTATGGTTCTTTATGATTACTAATGATTTCCAAAATTGTTACTGGGATTTCCGTTATTACTCGGAATTGAATTCCAGTGATTTCTGCCGATTACTTATGATTTTTTCACTGATTTCTTGTGATTTATACTGATTACCCCTGATTTACTATGATTTCTTCTGATTACCAGTAATTTCTGATTACTTGAGTGAGACACTCCTCGATAAAAACGCTAAAAAATGGGGTTATTTGTTAAAATTTCAAAAAATTTTGCTTGATAAAGTTGTTGTCAATTTTACATATCTAATAATAAAACTTTTTATTACTAAATATCAATAAAACTATATACATTTTTCAAGAGAAAATGATATTAACGCTTTAAAATTCTGTCGCGTTTGATGCAAAGTCGATGTATCATTTAGCATTTAGTATATAAATTTATTTACAAAAAATTCCCCGGTACTAAAGTGATGTCATAATAATAATAAATTAAAATATCATCAAATTTTTTCAATGTATCTAACCATAATTCAGGACTTTGTACAGAATAATTTACCTTTCATTTAATTATTGCATTTTCGCCATAAAACGTGGTGCAGTTATACGTGAAATAGTTTGAGGGTAGTTTCATTTATTATTATTTTAGCATCAATTTAGTACTGGAAATTTTAATGTAAATAAATGTGAATCCTTATTTCCTGAGACTACATCAACTTATCAATATCATTCTCTGAATATCATTCTCTTTTGAAAAGACATATTCTTATACATATTTAGTAATAAAAAGTTAATAGAATGGTAAAGCTAGTGATATAAAATTATTTTTCTTGAAATCGGCAGTAGAGTGTCCCAAAATCGTCATTAAAAGCTCAGAAATCGGCATTAAAATAGCCCATTATTGTACGATTTTTTCAATAAGTAGGCTTTGGCGAGATGTAAACATCAAACGTTAGACGCGGATCCATCGCGGGTCAAAAGTGACCAAATATTCAAAACCCGGCCACAAAAGGCCCATTTAACTTTTCGCACACATTGCGAAATTATTACCTATACCAGCGCAATCATTTAGTATAAATATTTTAGTAGGTTTGAATATCAAGAGATTTGCTGTGGAGGCTGCACAACAGGCAGCAATTTGGTTTGTCTGTTCGAAGACGCCGTGTCTTATCTTAGTTGACCTATAATAGAGCGATCATCAAGGTCAAGCAACGCCGCGCGCAGTTGGTTCATGAACGGGTGATCCCTTATGATTATTTTCTTGCCTAATAAAACATTTTTTTTCCGATTTAAAAAAAAATATATGTACCTCGGCACTGAAGTTCTTTTTATGACTCATGTGGTTTATTTGCCTCAGCAACTAAATTCCACATGAGTCATAAAAAGTTTAACTTCAGTGCCTTGGTACATAAATAACTATTATTTTATTATCATAAAGACATTATGAGGCTGCAAAAACCCGGCAAAAACCTAAATATTCTAAAAGAACCTCCACTTGGAGTTGGTACAGTTAATGTAAAATTGAAAAAGAAACGTGTTCGGAAAGCAGAATTTTTAAAAATTTTTAAATGTAATTTTTGAATTATTGTTAAAGCGAAAAACAAATAAAAAAATTCCTCTATGATGCGAACTTTTTGGAGGACAATGTATTATTTTGCATTTTTGAAATCTGCTCGTCACATGAAATAATATCCAATTTTGTAAAATTATCTTTTTCGTAGCATCATAGAACAATTCAATTTTTTTTTTTCATAACATAATACAATTCGAAAATATTATTGGCTTTCAAGTTTTACTGATATTGTAGAAATAAAATTATAATTTCAGTAAAAACTTAAAAGTTACTAACATTTTGGATTTTTATTATGTTGTTTTCTTGGTCAAATCATTTTTTTACTATTGCAACGATCTTCTGTTTTTATTGCGAGATCCACAAATTCATGTTAAATATATTTAGGTATAAAATTTGAAAGTGGAATATTTCAAAAGGGAAAAAGATAATAATTATATATAGATGGATCCGTTTAAAAAAACATACGTTTGATTTGTTGCGGTTTTATAAAATTATTTGGCATCATCCTAAAAAATACAATTCAGTATCTAACTTTAATACTACTTTTTTTTCATTTCGGGGTGACAATTTTCGGTGGAAAATATTCATTTAAAATTTAGTACGGTGTGAATAATTTAAAGTATAGACAGCACTATTTATACATTCATATTTACAGCGACGGAGTTAAGGGGTCAAGTTTTATATTTTCGCGCTAAAATTTTTTCACCGCACAGCTAGTGCTAGTGGGAGATAATGTCGAAAATGCCAATGAAATATTTGTTTTATTTTATAGAACGCAAAAATAACAATTTCGCACTTTTCCTTAATTAGCCCGGATTTACAAAAGACCATGTTTTATTTTAAACTAACAATTAGGGATTGTGGAAGTTTTTCTTTCGACCGTTATTATTGTTTACGTTTGCAATAATTTTATGCATCAAAATGGCACGTGCAAACTTTTCAAACTTATAGAAATAGTTTCGTGTCCTGGTTTGATTTGCAATGGGTACACTTAGTCGGTAGATAGGAAAAAATAACAACACTGGTGTTTTTTTTTCACAAAGCCGACGTTTCGATTTATGTCTAAATCATCTTCAGGGCTACAAGAAGATTAAGAAGATAATATCACAAACAATTTGAAAAATTAAAAATATTAAAACTTAAATAAGCTATGAGAAGGCGATTAACCTTACCTAGTGAGGAAACCATGTGGAAGTCAAACAAAAAATCTTGTTTACAGATGTGTACATCTTATCACGTAGAATTAAATAAAAATACATTAATAAGACTAAAATCAAGGATTTGATTGATTTTAGCCAATGTTGTTGTCTCCATATTTTAATCTTATTAATGTATTTTTATTTAATTCTACGTAATATGTACACATCTGTAAACAAGATTTTTCTGATCGTTTTCTTAATACAACGTGCTCTCAGAGACAGGAGAGTCACCAGCAATCTGCTAAAAAATAAATTAGCAGATGTTCGAAATATCGCTATATCGTCTTGATCGGTTAGAAGCCGTTTACACGAAGCAGGATTGACCAACAGAAGACCGTCCAAAAAACTATTGCTTACCAGAGAACGCAAAGTTCAGACATTGAATTTTGCAAGACATCAGAATTGAACCATCAATGATTGGAAACAAGTTCTGTTCTCCGATGAAACTAGAGTTAGCTCCAGAAGGACGTGGGCGTGTCTGGCAAAAGCGAGGAGAAAGGTTTGCCACCTGCAATATCTCTCCTAACGTACCTACCTTTTGGTGGTGGCTCTAAAATGTTTTGGGGGGAATTTGTTTCGATTCTCGTACGGAGTTGGTCCCTATACGTACGAGGTCTATGAATGCCCAATATTACTTAGACAACATTATTGTCGAACATGTAATGTCTTTTGCTCCGTTTATTGCACCAAATTTTTTATTCATGCAGGACAACGCTCCCCATGTGGCTAGACAGGTTATTGGCTACCTAAATAATGTTAATATTCCCTTTATTACAGTGGCCACCTAACAGTCCTGACATGAATCCTATAGAGCATTTATGGGACTATCTAAAAAAAGAATCGAAATCGTAGACAGCCTGTTGCTAGTAACCCATTCATAGAAGTCGCTATTGAAAAATGGGAGAATATTCCGCAAGCTTTTGTTGAACATTTGATATCAAGCACGCCTTGACGCATGAATGCAGTGATAAGAACTATAGGAGGGCCTACACGGTATTAGTGTTGACCCAGATCCATTATTTATTCTGTTTTGCTGTTTTTTCTTTTTTTTTTTAATTTGGAGTTATGTTAGCTTATTTATGCATTTTCAGCAAAAACACGTTTTTAATGAATCATGAAGGCAAATTAAGGTCATGTTGGGTTCATATTTGACTAATTTGTAGGTGTTTATTATCATCTCAATGTAACTTAGTTTTATTTTGTGTTTTTATTGTAAATATTTAGATTAATTAAAGTAGTGCGTTAATTTTGTCCAGGAGTTTGTAATATTTATTTTTAACACATTAAAATCTTTTCAGTAAAAGAGGTTTTGCAAAAACACTTTACGTGTTTCGACAATTTTAATGTCATCATCAGGTATCAGGGTGTAGCAGGTTTTTTGATCAGGACTTTGACATTTTGTAGAAAAACTCATTATAAGGTGGATTGCTCATATAAACATAGTTCTACGTTTCTGAGATAAAAGGCGTTGTAATTCTTTTTTTGAAATTGATTTATGGCAATATCTCCCAAAATAATCAACCTGCTGAACTGAAATTTGACACTGCAGTGTTGTTATTTATCAAAATAATATTACAAAATCGATTTCCACCTTTTAATAATAAAAATATATATTTTATTCTTGCATTTTTCCAAACCTACAAAAAAATAACTTTTTTGCTACCCGTAAATCGCTCCGAACACCTCAGTTTAATTCTAAATAAAATTGATTCACTCCTCTTCTGACATTTGATACAAACACATAATAAACTAAAATTTTCATCTAAATGGTTTTCCCTCCTTCTATGTTTAAATAAAATAACTATAATACAGTGACACAAATGACATAATATAAAGCGAAATGAAACAAAATTATACGAACAACGAAATAAAAACAAAAGGAAGAAAGATTCTTAATTGTTCTATAATTGTTAAACCATATAAATGTAATAGTTATAAGGTACAAATTAATTTTTGTATGTATTACTTTTTTTTGAATTTTTATTTTATGTTGCCTCCCATGGGAAGAGAAACCTATTGCAGAAAACTTATATAAGATATATAGTAATGGATCTTAAACATTTGAAACAAGAAATTTTTGATAACTGATGATGGCATTGAAATTGCCGACATACGTGTAGTGTCTTTTGCAAAACCTCTTTTACTGAAAATATTTTAATGCGTTAAAAATAAATATTATCACAGAAAAACAGCTAGCTGCCACAATATTGGTTGGAGTAGGATTTCGGTGAAAATACCACTAGTGGTATTATCGTATGTAATATCACTAGTGCCGGAAATTTTATCGATAATTTTTTCGAAAGCGCTATTTTGCCTAGAAAGATCACGAGTATAAATTGGGCTTTTATTTTCTGATAAAATCCCGAGAGCAAACTCGAGGGATTTTATCTCTGAAAATAAAAGCCCAATTTGTACGAGTGGTTTTGCTAATGGGCAAAATAGGGCTTGACAATAAAATTATCTAGAAAAATTTCCGGCACGAGTGGTATTTGTCCAGATTATTTCACGAATACGATTTAATAATTTCTGTATTAATTTTTTCTATGTTTACATTTCCAAAACGACTCATTTTGAACGAGTTTATTGACAGCTTCGACTGTAGCGTTCGAGAAAACAAACATGACGCTTGGGTATCCAAGGCAAATGCGATTATACCTACACTCTGTCGGCGTTGGTTTATTTTCTGAATGTGTCATAAATGTAAACGGAGGCGGAGGTCTATAAATAACAAGAATTTAGCAATGTAAAAGATATATAAATTCATTGATATAATGCTTAATAATACCGCAACATAATTTATAAGCTGCATAATTTAGAACAGTGTGAAACACACAAACTTTAAGAAGTAGGTACGTGTTTGTATCCAACAGATTCGCGGTTGCTAAGCAACGAAGTGATAATCTGCATAAGTGCAATTACCGGTAATTGCACTAGTGCAAATTATCGCTAGCAGAGGCATATCATTGGTTGGATTTTTATGGAAGGAGCTACCTTATTGGATGCAAGCAGTATGAGGGAAATAATCGCTGAAATCATCACCTATGATTGGTTCATATTTCAAAAAGCATGTCATTTCATTGGTTCATATCAGTGGCGTGCCCATGGAGGGGGTTTCGGGGGTTCAACCCCCCCCCCCCCAAGCAGGTTAAATTTTCAAACGAAAAGTAAAGAAAAAATGGAAAACAAAAGAAAAACCGAAAAACTACTCCACTAAACTACTCTATTAAACAAAAATGTTATCTTTTATGAGTTAAAACAAATGCACACTTTGTAGTCTAAAAACGGATATTCGGATAATGATAATGATTGCACTGTACAGTTCTCCTTCTGCGGCGTAGCTACAGGAGAAGGGGTACAGAATACAGATGATCAAATACATCTGTACCGTCAAATGGGACGAATCGGGATGCTGCGCTGGGGTCAATCGGGACTCGGGGCAAACAGGTTTTCGGGAAAATAACTCGCCGCGGTGTCGCGAGGCTAATCCCATATATAGCAAAATTACATTGGCGGAATAATCTGATAATATTTTTTCAGAGAACTTGCATATTGTAAGAATATTCATAAAAACTGTAGAAACATTATCTGAACATTCAGGCAACATTCAGGTGTTTGCCTTTTGAAGGTACTATTTCACGTATATTATAAATATCCACAAATATTCATTGAAGATTAATTTGAAACTTCAGAAGCATTTTTGTAGGTTCTATGTATATCCATTTAATATTCACGTGTAAATTATAAAATAAAAAAAACGCTAACGCCGGGTGCAGGGTTCGAACCTACGACCATCGATTTACAAGTTCAACGCTCTGACCAACTGAGCCATCGACGTACTTGGAAATATTAGCTAAAAATAGTGTAAGCTAGAGTCTCGGTGACGTCATGATATTCCAGTTATTGCCACTCGTGAACATTGATAAGATAAGTATATCGTGAATGTCTTATATACAACCATTTGTGAACATTCATAAGATATTTGCTGTATGAATATACTATTTAACATGTTCCAGCAATATTCCAAAATTGCACACTCCTAAGGTGAACGTGCCTGTAATGTATTTAAGTTAAATGTTCAATTTGTAAATATTTATAAGAACCACTAAGTTAGGAATATGTTACACAAGATATTGTGGAAATATACATCATTTCGACATTCATCTAATATATTTGTATCTGCGCTTAACAAATATCTTGGTTTTAAGAATATTTTTTTTTTAATTTTTAGTATATTTTTTAAATACCAGTCTTATATTTTTCTCCCCCCCCCCCTCCCATTCTCCCTCCCCTAAACCTCCATTCGCTTAACCCCCGAACCCCCCCCCTAGACACAATTTCTGGGCACGCCACTGGTTCATATTGGCAGGCGTTGAATTCTCTTTTAAATTCTATGTCACAAAATATCCGTCTATTAACTAGAAGAGTATAACTAGAATCTAGTTTATGATTACAAAAATCGATCTTTAGGTATTTTCAAAAATGGCAGCCTCGGCCGCTGCGTCACCGCCATCTCTTTTTGCACCTTATTGTCTACACTTATAAATTACACCATAATCTCAAAAGTGTAGTATAGGTGTAGTATAGTTGCGAGCAATAACCACTCCCACTAGGCCGGTGGCACGTCAGCAATCAAAACAATCGAAGATCATCCACTCTGGGGCTGTGCCCGCGCGAGGCCCCCGCGGGGCGGCCGGCGACACCGGCCCGGCCCGGGGCCAATTAGGCAAAGTAGGCCCCGGCAGCGCGGGTGCGACGAAGAGCGGGGCCAACGGGGCGCGCGGGCGACAGGGACGGCTCGCGGCGGCCCGACGCCGTGCATTAGGCTAATTGAACATTAGGCGGAATGAGCATTTGGACCCCATTAGCGGGAGGAGCGGCGGGGGGAGAACCGGTGATTAATTAGCTCGAGAAAAGTCGGGGCTGTTCGACGGGCAGGCGCCAGTGGTGGAGGTATGCCCTCCCTTTTTTCGAGTTGGTCCAGACTACTGGTTTGGACTAGCGCGTTTGGTTAGGTATACAGATACGCGACGCTGGTAATAGTAGGAGACACCTATATAGGGTAATTAAATTTTGAATACCGAAATGTTATATAATGAAAAATAGTGCCAGTTTGTTCTATAAACTTTTTATTCGGAGGCTCTTAAAGGAGTTAAAAATTTTAAAAACTACATATTGGGTTGGGTTCACGATACACAAACAACGGTATGCTACTCCCGATGTAAAAACACGTCGAGTTGGCGCAGATGACGTCACTGCGAAGCACCAAGCCGGTTCAGTATCGTGAGTTCAGTTCAAATTAGGCGTCCGTCAAGATGTTTCGGTTGGTATCAATGGAATGTGACTAGTGTTTCGTAAATGTGACATAAATTATTTTATTATATTTAAATTGTGCTTGTTGTTTTATATTTTGCGCTTGTTGAACATAGACAAAAGACTGCTTTTTCGCGAGAAAATTATTGTTGAATAAACATTAAACATACTCTTTATGTTATATGGTCAAGCTTTCGGAATGAATTTATTCCTTCATCAGGATAATATAGCTACAATAAAATATACATTATACAAATGTTATAATGTTAATGTTAGGACCACTTACAAACTTGAGGTTTAGTTTACAATTCGCAGAAAAAATACTAACAAAGTATCCTATGCAGTAAATGCAGAAATTCTATTATTAATCTTCTTTCGATGAAAAAATTTTTTGGTATTCTTTCTGCGAATTTTAAACTAAACCTCAAGCATGTAAGTAGTCCTAACACTAACATTATAACATTTTTATAATGTATATTTATTGTAGCTATTGTCCTGATGAAGGAATAAATTCATTCCGAAAGCTTGACCATATAACAAAGAGTATTTTCTTTTTGCCCTGCTGACTGCATCCCTACTACATACTTTTTTCTTTTTAACTAAGTCAGTCACGACTTACACCTGCTTATCAATAAATGCATGTAATAAATATAAATACAAATAATGTAGTATGTATAGGTACCTATTACTTCTGATAGATCTGCCCTAATGCATTTTGCTTAATTTTATTCAACAACTACACATTCAAATCCAACAAACACCTACATGAAAATAAAAAAACAAACAGGAAACTTGTTAAACAAGTTGATGGGGTTGAAGTCAGGATAGGTTTGAAGACCTTCAAGGAACACCCTTGTTTGAAAAGTTGAGCTTTCGGAAAGTTTTATTTCCTTTTTCAATACATCTAAAAGTTGTACAAAAATTAAAGATGCCTTTTAGATGTATTAAAAAAAGAAATAAAACTTTCCGAAACTTTTCAAACAAGAGTGTTCCTTTAAGGCCTCCAAACCTATCCTGACTGCAACCCCAGCAACTTGTTTAACAAGTTTACTGTTTGTTTTCAACTAGCCAGTCAAGTCTACCCACCTCTACCTAGAAATAAAAAATTTAGATTACTAGCTGATTCCCACGACTTCTTCCGAGTGCAAAGACCCTTTCCTGTACCCCAAACCGTACCTTCTTAGGGGTTGAATTTTGGAAAATCCTTTCTTATCGAATCCCTACGTCGTACAATGAACCTACCTGACAAATTTCAAGTTTGTAAGCTTTATAGTTCCAGAGATTTCGTGACGAGTGCGTGAGTGAGTCAGTGGTATTTGGTATTTCGCTTATATATTATATTATAAGAGTACAAATAAAAAGATGGCTGCAATGAAGAACAGGTCAATCTTTCTACTAAAATGCAGACAATATGGTTTAGTTCCAAGACACGTTAATGATAGAACAAAAGGGTTGCACCTCATGATTGACTTCCATGATAGTACATCAGGACATCAACTAAGAAATTTTAATCATAGGTTAAACAATAATATCCTTAATTTAGAAATTAGTGTAGCACATAGGAATATCAACAGATTAAAGAAGGAACTAACTTTTTTAGAAACTAAAATTAATAGCTTTTTACCTGCATATATCTGGTTTGAATTTAAACGTAGACAAAATCAATCATATAATAGAATTTTTAATCAAATAAAAGAAACTAATTTACGTAAATTTGAGCATCTTAGAAATGAAAATAAAATCTAACTTAAAATAAATCAACGTTGGTTTAAAAATCTTACAAATGTTGATATTCCTATCGAAGTTAAGAATATTCTATCACTTGGTCCAAAATTTAGTTTACCACCAACTAAAACTGACATTTCTATTAAGAATCTCTTAGCAGATGTGGAATTCTCTCTTGAACAAATAAATAATCACGATCAAAAAAACATTATCCTTTGTCAGATGACTAATATAATAACTAATTTCATTAATCATTTTCCAACGCATTATTCTGAAATTACCTCTTGGTATAATACTACAAAAAAGTTTTTGAAAGAGCACCCAGAAATTATTGTAGTTAAGTCTGATAAAGGTAATGTTTCAGTTATCATGTTTAAAAATGAATACAGTGAACTTGCAAATAATATGTTACAAGATCCAACTTATTATATCAAATTACCAAGAGATCCAACTAATACCATACAACAAAAAGCTAATAATTTAGTTAGTAATTTAACTAAAACTAAAGAAATAGAAAAAGATGTTGCTAAATCTTTAAAAATATACAATTCTATTGCCCCAAAATTTTATGGATTACCAAAAATCCATAAACCTAACCTAGCTCTTAGACCTATCATTGCTTCAATTGATTCACCAACTAGTAAAATCACTAAGTATTTAACTAACATCCTTAGTACATCTTATGAAGAAAATAATCCTTATTTTATTAAAGATTCCTTTAGTTTTGCAGAAAAATTCAATAATTTCCAACTCCCTGAAAATTATGTCATTATAAGTTTAGATGTTGTTTCTTTATTCACTAATATTCCATTAGAACTTAGTTTAAGTTGTATAGAAAGAAAATGGAATAGTATCAAACATCATTGTACTATTAAAAAGGAAAGTCTGTTTATATTTTTGAGATTTATTTTTAATAATACTTATTTTTCATTAGACAATCAATTTTATAAACAAATTTTTGGTACACCAATGGGATCTAATATTTCACCAATCATTGCTCAATATGTTATAGATGAACTTCTTGAAAATTTTATACTAAAATTATCTTTTGAATTACCATTCTTATTAAAATATGTTGATGATATAATTTGTTCAATACCTAAAGGTAAAGAGCAAGAGATTTTACAAGTATTTAACAGTTACAACCAATATATACAATTTACTCTGGAACCTGAAAATCATAATAGTGTACCTTTCTTGGACACTAAAGTGATCAGAAAAGCAGATAATAGAATAATATTGGATTGGTATACTAAACCAACTTGTTCTGGTAGATACACTAATTATTTTTCGTACCACACTGAAGAAACTAAAATAAATTTAGTGCTAAGTATGAAAAATAGAATCTCAAAATTATGTCACCCATCACTTATAAAAAAGAATTTAGTTAAATTAAAAAAACTTTTTATTGATAATTCTTATCCTGAAAAACTTTTAACCAAATTATTGTTTTCAACAAGAACATCTAATAATATATCAGATCAGCAACCTTTAGATCAACAACCTAGTACAATTTCGAGTAATAGTATTAATTTAAATCTTAAAATATACAGATCTTTTCCTTATATATTAAAGACCTAACACCGAAAATTTCAAATTTATTAAAAAAAGAAACCAATGTCATAATTGCTAATAAAACAATAAAAATTGTAGGAAATCTCTTTACGAATCTTAAGGACAAGGTAAATACTCAAGATAGGTCTAATGTAGTTTATCAGATTAATTGCACTAATTGTAATAAAACTTACATTGGTCAAACATGCAGAAGCATTAAATCTAGAAATATTTCGCATAAAAGTGATATTCGTCTATGTGTCTATGTGCTTTATCTCAACATGTTAATTCAACAGGACACAAAATGGATTTTGATAATACTAAAGTTTTGGCAACTGAAAGAAATTATTTTAAGCGTTCTTTTCTTGAAATGTGTTACATTAACCAAGTTGAAAATACTCTTAACAAAAAAACAGATATTCAGGACCTTAATATAATTTTTTCAAATTTACTTTTCTTAGAAAACAAACTAAATTTTACTAACAACAATAATAATTCAAATATACCTAGATAAAGGTATAATAATAGTAACTAGTGACATTTATATACCTTTAAAAATAAACTCTTTTTAAGTGTCATATTGAACTAGATTTTTGTCAAAACTAAATTTAAAAAAAATTTGTACTTTTGCCCTGTCCAATGCAAAATTCAAACATTAACATCTTTACATTATATTAGGAACTCACTTAATTGTAAGTAATTTTGAAATTTATATCACAAAAACTATTTTAATGTAATTTTAGAGTGACTGAAGAAGCAGTTAAACGACTGCGAAAGCTTTCACCAATAAAAAGAGTCTTCACACTTAAAAATTGGCTTATTTCCCACTAAATTTGGTTCTTATTATATTATATATAATACGAGTATAGATTTGACCGATTCGTATATTAACGATTATTAAAAATGTTAGTCAAACCTCTCTTCGTAATAACCTTGGGTGAAACCTATATAAACGTCGCTATTTTTGCATTAAAACTGCGTTTTATTTATATGGGATTTATATTATCTTTATGCTGCATGCTTCGAAGTGACGTCAGATATGGGAGGACGCGAGATGCGCAATAGCATACCGTTGTTTGTGTATCGTGGTTGGGTTAATATTTACCAAACGTGTTGAGATATTTAATTTATATTTTGATGCACCATACAACAGCATAGGTTGTCATAAACCTTTGGCTGCCAATGACGAAGAATTAGATAGTTGGTACATTTATTATTAGGAAAACGAAGCACCTTGCATAGAAATTTATTTGGTTTTCTATGTAGATTTTAATTTGAAACAAAAATGTTCTGTGTGTATTTTTCTTATGTTTTACGATTTCATGGCGATTTGGATTCTTTTAATTATTTCAAGGTATTTCGGAAAAATCAACTATACATTTTTGACAGGGTCTCAAACCTTTATTGAAGTCGCCACTTATGTTACGCGTTACGCGCTCTCTGTCCTGAAAAATAACGTCTTGAATGAGTACGTTGAATTTTTTTTTGTTTAAAACTAAGAAACACTTTTTTCTACTTTGAATCTTACTTATTATGAACCAAATACACTTTAGTTTTTTTTTTCAGTAACACCGTAACACATACGTAAAAATACTAATAGTACATATTGGTTTACAATTTTATTACTACACTCTAATGTACTAATTCCCTACTTCTCCGCCACTGGTCGTTTAAGGTGGTTGATACTAACAGGTTTCATGCCAACCCATGCTATCGTGTTCAAAATATGACTTGAATATCTCAACTTGCTTTTTAAATATTCGGTACACTAAACACAACATATTTTTAAAACATTAACACCCTGTATCTTTTTTATAAGACCTCCAAATAAAAGTTTATAAAACAAGCTGACAATATTTTTCGATATCCTACTGATTCTAGAAGTATGGGTATTTAAAACCGAATCACCCAGTATATGAGGCTGCGGTAATTGTCGAGGCATAGAAAGTCGAGTGGCTACTATCTGAGCCATTCAAATATCAGGTGAATATTTATTATAAGTACCTACCTAACCACCCTCTCGTTGACAATGTTGCCTCGTGGTAATCAAGTGTTTAGAAAAAATGCACCTTTAAGTTTGAATATAAAGTACGGTTCTAATTTGTGTGACTTGTGTCACTCCCGCGGTAGACTGGTATGCGGCGTTCCCCTTTGCTTTTTCCATCTTCATCTTTTTCAAGCAAACGATGCTGACTTCCTTTCAGTTCAACATATCAGAATAGTTCGATTAGCACTTCTTAGTATTCTTTTACGTGTATAATCCAAACGTTTTTTCCTAAATATTCACCAAAAAAATTTATCAACGAATAATTTTTGTTCATTTAACCTTATAGAGACGATTTTAAGGAAAATTTAAGTTAGGAGCTTGTTACATTAATAACATGAATGTAATTTTCAAATTAGAATTGTTAGGTTCTGTAGACGATGACATAATATGTTTCCTTTTATTAGGTTCATGTAGGCGGCCACCACCTGTAGTATTTTCAAATTTTAAGTGGAGTTAAGAGTTTTCCCAGAAAGGAGAGCTAGGACGAGTAGAGATACTAAGAGAGCACCAGACCAGACTTGTCGAAACCTGTCTGGTCTGGTACTCTCCTAGGTTTTGCCCGTCTCCCCACTCTCTCCCCACTCCTATTGAAACAGCTATATAGGAGAGGTTCAACTAAGATCTCATCAGACACGCAGATCATTTACAACATGTCCTTCATAAATAGTTTAAACAATTTGCTGGTGAAAAATCTGGTGAATGTTCGAGATTTGGAAGTAAATAAAAAATTTGAGATCCAGTGTTTTAAGAGAATAAATACCAAGTTTGGGGAAAAGGTAGTGGTGGAATTTGCCGACTTCAAGACCATCCTGCCTCAGCGTTTTACGGAGCAATTAACTCAAGAGCGAATTGACGAATTGAATGGTGACAAAAGGTATTTTTTAACAAGCTTGGGGCCCGTCGGCAAGACTACAAATATTATATTTTCTGAAGCATGAGCGAGAGACTGCGGCGATATATGGAGGCACTCGAAGAGCTGAGACGCTTGATTATTATGTATGAACTAACTAAAAAGTTTAGAAATGTAAAGTTGTGAAAATAAAAAATATTATTTGTTTGTGTGTTTTTTATTTCCCTATATAAGAGGGTGTGATTGAATAAACCTGTGTCAATCCAATGCTGGTTGTTAAAGGGGGTGGAGTGTTGAACACATTAATTGACAAATTACCGATCGAGTTACATTTTCCGGGATACCAGTATTGTGGCCCTGGTACTAAATTAGAAAAACGTCTTTCTAGGGGTGATACTGGCATAAACAAGTTGGATGAATCTTGCTTAATTCATGATGTTGCATACAGTAAAAACAAATCATTAGAAGAACGACGCAAGGCAGATTGGGAACTGGAAAATCGGGCTTGGGATAGAGTCAAATCAAGAGACGCCAAATTTGGTGAGAAAACAGCTGCCTGGTTCGTTACGAGTGCAATGAAAGTTAAAAGGAAATTGGGTATGGGTATGAAACGCCCATTTTCGTTTAGAAGAGATATTGTAAAGAAGGTTGAAAAAGCCCTAAAGAAATCTTTTACTAACAATGAGTTGAATGATCTAAAAAAATTGAAAAAATCATCGTTAGCAGCCGTGAGAGCAGCACGCGTACACATAAAAAAAGCGGGTGGAAAAAGTAAACTAAGAATACCTAGAATTATTCCCTTTGAAGAAAAGAAAGGAGGTTTTCTCCCGCTTCTGTCTATACTGGCTGCTTTAGGGGCCCTTGGTTCTATAGCCGGAGGGGCTAGCAGTATAGCCAAAACAATAATTGACGTAAATAATACAAAAAAAGCTGATGGAGAATGGAAAGCAATCTATGAAGATCGTCGGTTCTGGACTCTATTTGCGGAAAAATAAACGTGGGTTCGGTCTTTTTTTAAAGAAAAAAAACTATTGAAGCCGCCCAACAGACCTTTATCCAACCTAGATTTACTTAAATATGCCGATGGAATTCCTTACTTTAGAGGTGTGTATATGAGAGATACACTACCTAAAAAACCGAGAAAAAATGAGTCGGCCATTTTAAATTTGGATGTGCAGAGGAACTCCGGGTCTCATTGGGTGGCATATCGCAAGAGAGGAAGAAAATGCGAGTATTTCGACAGCTTTGGCAACCTGAAACCGCCAAAAGAACTCATCAGATATTTGGGAAATGAGGTTGAAGTTGAATATAACAACAATTCTTATCAAAACTATAACGAGATGAACTGTGGTCATTTGTGTCTAAGCTTCCTAAGAAACTAAATAAAATTTCAAAATATGAAGTGTGTTTAATTTGTTCCCAAAAGTCGCCGAAAATATTCTGAATACCAATTAGACAATAACAATAACAGTTTTCAAGTTTTTCTATAAAAGGGGTAGTTGAGGAGAGAATTCATCAATTATGTCGCTGTTGTTCACACTACACGGATTTACTTCCACACTGTCTATTGACTTTAATATTCCTATACATTTAGAATCAGATTTTGAGTATGGTTTGGCCCTGCTAGGATTTCACACATATAACAGTATACCCAATATAGATGTTGGTGTCAACAAATTTTATTATATAAATGCTGATGGGTATCGTAAATGTTTAGTAATCCCCACAGGCTCGTACGAAATTGAGGCCCTAGAAAAGTACATAGTTGGCGCTTTAAGAAAGGAGGAGTCTGATCAGAAAAATCCAATTTCAATAAAAGCCAATAACAGTACTTTAAAGTGTGAAATTTACAGTGATAAATATACAGTAGATTTTCTACCAACAGACTCTATTTCTCATGTGTTAGGATTTTCTCCTAGTCTATTAGAGTCTGGACAATTACATACTTCTGATATATCTGTATATATCGTGAAGGTCAGAACTATACATATAGATTGTAACGTAACATCTGGAGCATACTATAAAAATCAACCAACTCATACGATTTACGAGTTTGCAGTTAGCAGCGATCCTGGTTACGCTATAGACGAGTCTCCGAAAAATCTGGTGTACATGCCAGTTGCAAAGCGTGAGATTAATAATTTGACTGTAAATATTCTCGATCAGAACTCTCAACCTGTAAATTTTAGAGGTGAGGAAATAATTGTACGGTTGGAGTTGAAGCGTGTATGAAATTTTTGTGAAAATGGTTTTGGTTTTTGATGACAGATATCAACCGTATAAAAGGCAATCACAATGCTCCAAAAATTCACTAACAAATATTTCACCGAAGAGTGCAGATCGTCTCTCGTTGGAAAATCAACAATTTTTAAAAGATATTTCACCGAAGAGTGCAGATCGTCTCTCGTTGGAAAATCAAGAATTTTTGAAAGCACTTGGCTATGTCCCTAACACCTCAAGTGTTTAATGTGCATCGCACCCCAACCTATGATGAATCTATTCAACGTATAGAGAAGCGCACCTATTACCCATTTGTAAAGTCATTTAGGAATAATGATACTGTGGAAATAACCATTAATCAGGGTGATGCATGGTTGTTGATGTACGATGCGTCGATTTTTGTCAAAGGTACAGTGGCTAAGAAAACCGGTGCTGGACAATGCAAACTAGCCAACAACGGTGCCGCATTTCTATTCGATTCAATTTCTTATGAACTAAATGGCAAGGAAGTAGAAGTAGTGAGAAACCCCGGAATTGTGAGTACGATCAGATCGTATCTTTGCTATACTGCTAATGACGAAAAATGCATGTCAACAGCAAGCTGGGTTGGGGTTAATAAATCTTTTGCTGTTAACAATGATGGAACATTCAATGTAAGAATACCGCTAAAACATCTGTTTGGAATATTCAACGATTATCAGATGGCAATTTGTGGTAAACAAACAGTGAGACTAATACGAGCTCGAAATGATAACAATGCCTTATTACTAACCCAAGACGCTGCAAGACCAGATCCTGCCATAACTGCAGAAATAACAATTTCCAACATTGAATTAAAGGTTAAACATATTCAGCCGAATGATATCATTAGATTGGATCTGCTTAAATCTATAAAAATTGATCGTCCAATTATAATGGCGTTCCGCAAATGGGAGCTACATGAATTGCCAAATCTTACTGTAAACTCCCAAAGAGAAATATGGGCCGTAAAATCGTCAGCAGCCGCGTCAACTCCTCGGTACGTCATAGTTGGATTTCAGACTGATCGCAATGATAATTCTAAAAAAAATCCCACGTCATTTGATCACATAGATGCGACTGATGTAAGATTAATTGTAAACGGTGAATATTTTCCATTCGAACGTCAGAGATTGAATTTTGCTGCTAACGACTTTTTGGAGGCCTATCACAACTATGTGGAATTTTATCCGAGTTACATGAATGCAATGGAGAGTCGCCCGCTACTTAGCTATGCAGATTACAAAAATAATGCAACCCTGTTTGTAATTGACTGTTTTCGCCGGAATGAATCTATAAAAATAAACACAGTTGATGTTAAGTTGGACATAGAAAATAGTGATGGATTTCCTGATAGAACTCGAGCCTACTGCATAATTGTGCATGACTGTACCATGGAGTATTTACCTTTAAGTGAAACTGTACGAGATTTAATGTAGATCCGTATATATAAAAGAACATTTACTGATACATTTCAGTTATAATCAAGATGTTGCTGAGTTTGGGTCACATTATTTTGTTCTCATTAATAAATAATGTGTTCTATATTTACAACCCTGAAGATGCTAAGGTATCTATTTGCGAACAGGATAAAAGATGTTTCCCATTTAAAACGGTAGTTGAAAAAATTTCGGTAGCAAGACTGCCTAAAAATGCTACTCAGTTTAAACTTCGAGCAGTATTCCAAAATCATACGATTGCTGAAAGTGTGTGGAGGGAGGTCCCACCTTCCACCACGCCCACAATGGCCACACCCAGAGACCTCAGTCAAGAACAACATATAAAAGACCTCGCTTTCGTGCCACTAATTTACTACATTACTATATGTTCTTCATTGCTAGTAGCAAAATTATTTATTGAAATAGTAAGAGTATTACTGAATGAGCGATGGAGCATAATTACGAGAGTCTTATAAGAACGTTTGAAAACTGGTCAAGCCCCCTATCATCAGAGAAGCTTGCCCGAGCAGGATTTTTTTATACGAATTACGAAGATGTTGTCCGGTGTCCATTTTGCAATATTGAAGGATATAAATGGGAAAAGGATGATGATCCATGGCAAGACCATGCTAGCTGGAGTCCCAGTTGTCCATTTATTAAAGGTGAAATCAAGCCTGTGGACATCCCACCTGAAAAAGTAAATAACACCAATCCAGACTTTTTATGTATAGTATGCTACTGCAGAAACATAGAAGTCTTGCTGGTTCCATGTGGACATTTGGCATGCTGTATGAGTTGTGCAAACTCCATGGAGAAGTGCCCGCTGTGTAGGAGTATTGTGCAGCAGAAGATTCGAGCTTACATGCCTTAAATGTATTGTAATAGTTGTAGAAAATAAATATTCTTAATCGAAAAACTGTTTATTATTTACATCCCGATAGGTATATATGCATCAAGCATACGCTATCTTATTAGATGTATACAAGATGCGTATCGAATCACATCAACTATCTCTACCAATCGAAAATCTAGATTTTGCTCGAAGTGAGAAATCTAAACATGGCGTACTCTTACCAAATTCAATTAGAGCAATATTTTGCGGTCCTAGCGGTTGTGGTAAAACAAACAGTCTGCTTAGTTTAATATTCAACGAGAATGGCTTAAAATTTAAGAACATCTACCTTTACAGTAAATCTCTATACCAACCTAAATATCAGTTACTACAAGACGTGCTTAAAGAAGCAAAATGTGTTGGATATTTTCCATTTAGCTCAAACGATGACGTCATTGCACCAACAGAGGCTAGAGAAAATTCAATTTTTATTTTCGATGATGTGGCTTGTGGGACACAGGAAAAAATTAGAGAATATTACTCCATG
Source organism: Pseudeuparius sepicola (assembly GCA_963920635.1). Lineage (NCBI taxonomy): Eukaryota > Metazoa > Arthropoda > Insecta > Coleoptera > Anthribidae > Pseudeuparius > Pseudeuparius sepicola. Next base: position 92,556,199 of record OY987299.1, read on the forward strand.
GGTCGTCATAAAAATATATATGCTGCATATCTCTGCCAGACATATTCAAAAATACCTAAGCAATTAATACGAGACAATTGTAATGTAATCGTTTTGTTTAAACAAGATGAGGTAAACCTTAGACATATTTATGAAGAGCACGTATCACCAGACATCTCATACGGTGATTTCAAGAATCTCTGCTCGCTCTGTTGGAATGATAATTTTGGAACTCTAGTTATTGTTAAAGATTTCAATATGAATGAGGGACGCTATAGAATAGGTTTTGATAGGTATATAAAGTTATGAGAAGCACAATACGCTTATTATTAATCGAGATGTCGATGCAAGAACAGATTCAAGAAGCGCAGCGCACAAAGAAAATCAGTGAACTAGCTCGAACGATTAGAAAAAAATACACCGCCTTAAAAATAGGGAAATTTGATGAGAATGAAACTTTACAAAAAATTTTCAAACCTGTGACAAGCTCTCTAGCAAATTTACAAGTTAAGCAAGAATTAAAACCGAAAGTTGAACCAAAAGTTGAACCAAAAGTTGAATCATTTATGGAAAAGTGGCGCGAGTCGTTGAAAAGTCCAATTGCACTTTTAGGAGAAATGAATGACACGTTAAATGATGTTGAGAAAGGAATTGACAAAGTGTACAGGCATTTTGATACTGTGTATCCTAAAGTATCTATACCATGTATAACAGACTTTATGGCTAATTCACTTAAAATCGATAGGACATATGGTCCTAAGTATGACGAAACTAAATCAGTATGGATGCTAGGAAATAAATATATCGATTTTGAAAAAACGTCTGGTGATATAATCATCAACAATAGCCGATTCGCGGGAACTGATGGTCTCTACCAGCTAATTTTCTATAATAATCCAGAAGGTACTGATGATGATTTGAAAAGTTACAGAGATATTTTAAATCTCACTGGTGCTCATCTTACTTCAAACGGACGATTAAAACATAGCTACAAAAATAAGTATTCTAATATTATTAAACCTCTTATGAAGGGCCCGGTGGCTACCTCCACACCTGTAAAGGGTTCTGGCATGCATCTTAAGTATAACACAAAACCTGTGGAATATGTTTACTGGGATGATCCTAATGAACTTGTGGACAGGTTAAGGTTATTAATAGCATCAAAAGATGCCGGAAATACTTCCCACGAAAACGAAATAACAGCAATAATCAATGAATTGAAAGAAGCAAAAATTATTCTCTAACGTTATTTATAAGATGCCTTTAAACAAGTTCGGACGTGTTTCAAGGACTATTCCTTACTCGTTGAATGACGGGGATTATGATTTGAAAACCCGCAGACTGTGCAACGTTAATTATCCGATTAGCAGCAATGATGTTGTGACAAAGCAATATGTTGACAAACAAATGAATGAGGCATTCAAAACTTTTAACGTCACGCTCGAACAACATGATGTTAATATTGAGAGTAGCGTGAAAGACGCTTTGGAGAAAGAGATCGATGAAATAAGAAAATTTGTTAAAATTGTTGAAGAATGTTATTTAAAAATGGTTGGTGAACAGTCCGGGCCAAATCCCAAATTATTAGATCCCTATAGATCATTCAAGTTAGTTAAAAGATGTCCTTAAACAAGTTCGGACGTGCCTCGAAATCAAGGAGCAGGTCTTGCCCACCTGTTTACACATTAAATTTGACTCTAGAAGGAAACTATGATTGTAGCAACCGCAGACTGAGCAACGTTAATCACCCGATCGATGAAAGCGATGCCAGCACAAAACAATATGTCGATGAGGGGGTCATTCATACATTACAATATTTTTACACAAATCTTAAACAGCATTCTGATGAATGCGATCTTCATATTCGCAACACAATGATAGACAATTTCCAAGATAAGATCGATGAATTGAGAGAGTTGGTTAAAACTATGGAAGATTATTATTTAAAAATAACTGGTAAGAGCATGCAATCCTTACTATCTCTCAGACTTGCAGAGATCCTTGAGGGTGGAGCATAGTCATGCATAGTAAAGAAAAAATTCAAGTAGTTAAGGAATTACATAAACCAGCGCGAAAAAATTATCCACGTCGTCGAACTATCATTAAAGGTTTAGACGATTTGTGGCAAGCTGATCTTGCGCAGTTAGATCAGTATGCTAGTCACAATAATGGCTTCAAATTCATACTGGTTGTAATCGATTGCTTCTCTAAATTTGTTTGGTGCAGACCGCTCAAATCCAAGTCTGCCGAAGATGTTACCAACGCCTTTGCTGATATCCTATCGGGAACTCGAAAGCCTCGCAACCTTCAAACTGATCAGGACAAAGAGTTTTATAACTCTAGATTTCAAAATTTGATGCGAAAATTCAAAATTAGTCATTACAGCACTTTTAGCATCACGAAAGCCGCCATGGCCGAGAGAGTAATACGAACTCTAAAAGAGCGATTATTTAAGTATTTTAGTCTAAATGGTAAATTTAAATGGGATGATTATTTGCCTACGCTAGTTGCCGAGTATAATAACAGAAAGCATAGAGTGATTCAGATGAAACCCAACCAAGTTAATAAAAGTAACGAACAATATCTGCTTAAAAAAGTGTATAGTCACGTGAAGATTTTCAGAGGTAGTAAATTGAAGGTTGGAGATATTGTGAGAATAAGTAAAGTGAAACACGTATTTGCCAAAGGATATATGCCTAGTTGGAGTACAGAATTGTTTAAAATAAGCAAAGTACAAATTACCAACCCGCCTACATATCTTCTAGAGGATTTAAATGGAAGTCCTATAAAGGGCGGGTTTTACCGCGAAGAATTGCAAAAAACTGAACATCCCGATGTCTACCTGGTTGAAAAGATTCTTCGTAGAAAGAGGGGGAAGGTGCTAGTACGATGGTTGGGCTTTGATAAAGACCATGACTCGTGGATCTCTGAGTCAAACGTCGTGTAGAGCTTCAAGTGTTAAGATGGTTGACAGCGGCTATGAAACCGATGGTAGCGACCATGAAGAAGTAAACAATGTAAGCGAAGATTCTCTGCTTCTATCATCATGCTTCACATTACCTACATATATTATTAATAATGGTTTGAGCATTATGAGATATTTCAAACCCCAAGTTAATATCCGATCAACAGTGCGACGAAATGTGATTTCGCTGGACTATTTGGAGTGGAAAGAATTAGTGAATAATTTAAACAACTTTACCAACAACCTGGGTACCCCGATGTTCATCAGATTTGACGACATATTGTTAAGAACCATGTTGACTGCAGATGGAAATCAACGAGTGTTGCTTGCAAAAAATGGTGTTAGCCAATGGTTTTCCATAGCAGAGGTTTTCGAGCTACTAAATATCGCACCATATGTGACTTTAAGGATGAGCTTTTTGATTAATTTTGAATTGTATGATTTTTACCTTAATTTTTTAGATAAGGTCAATGAATTATTAGTACGTAGTAACTATGCCATAAATGTAATGGAAATTGTATTTTTAATGTGCAATGCGGTATGTAGCATGGAAACATATTGCATTTTTGAACTGTACTCTTATTATAATCAATTTTTGTTAGCAGACTTGTATAGAAGAAGGTTGGAATAAAGCACTGATTAAAAAATATGACTTTTATTTTACAATATTTTTATTTTACAACATTTTTATTCCGGGTCAATCCTGGGATTTCTTATGATCATCGACGGCTGATTGTTGATATGTCGGTAATACTCTTCCCAATTGATTTCAGGCACATGTCCCAACTGTCGCCGACACTTCACCAGATGATTCTGCAGTCGACTTCTCCGTACCATGTGGCTGGCAATGTAGGGGCAGGGCACCATGTCTGATTCGATCTGAATGGTCTGGTTGTACATGTTGCTGCGAACTCTTGTTACAAGTTTTCAGACTGCAGAATGAGCTCGATGTCTCGGTTATATATACAAACTGGGCGGTGGGACGTCAGGGGTGGGGGGGCTACAAGAGAATGAAACACTATTTGTAAAATATATTTTTTATTCATCCACACGTACATCTTTATGACCCCAAGGAAGGGTTGAAACACTATCAACTAAATATCGCTTATCGTCAAATGGATTTAAACCAATCTTAGATTGACTTATGCTAAAGACGTTATGAGAAAACGATCGTATAGATCGTTGATTTACAATTTTCTCTGTCTTATCGAATAAACAATCGAAATAATCTTGATACGTTATCTGCTTCGCTACAACACTACCTCTAACACCTTTGGATTTTTTAACACACAAATTTTTTCCTTGAACCTTATAAGTATACATTTTAGATCTAAGTCCAACAAAATGTGTTAAAATACGACCATTTAATTCGTCCTTCATCAGTCCTGGCACCTTCTTATTTACAAGCGGAATTCCATATTGATTATCTGCAGGATAGTCACTAGTGTCAAACCGATGAATATGATTCTTAATTTCATCCTCGAACATGTCCTCACAGCGGATTTCGTAAACTAAACTATCAGTATCAGTATATAATAATAAGCAGTTAGTTGGTGAAAATGTTTTCAACATAAAGTCATAGTGAAATTCGTAAACACAGGTTTTTGATATGTCCAGAATAGACATCCCAACGTACAGAGGTTTATCAAACATAATATTTGTCTTATTTAATTCGACACTTATTAAATTCTCTTCAAAAATTATCCTATGTCTAAAACGAGGGCTAGAAATTAAATTTTTGGCGCCGTATCTACCCTCCCACGTCCTTAATAATCTCACAATCCTATGTTTTCTAACATTTTGCATTGTTTTGCCGTAGATTGCATTATTCATTAGTTTCATTATATTTTTTTCAAAATCTAATGTTGTCACAGTTCTTAAGTGGGTATTGAGTTGTATATAGGGAGCTAACCAGGTAGACTGCTTAAATTTCAAAACTTTGTGAATTTTTTTCAGAATTAAACCATGTTGTAAAGCTTGCTTAAGCGCTCTATAATGAATCACATAATTCTTCTTATCATCGAGAGTGGTCATGAGCTTTTTTATTTTGGAACCTGGAGGTTTACGATGTTCAGGTGCGAAAGGAAGATCTTTATGATGGTCATGAAGATGATCGGGATACGACAAATCCACTTCTAAAATATATCCTTCATCGGCATTGTCAGCAACCTTGGTGACGTCAGTATCGTTGGAGGCCCACTCAAATCCTCCGTAAGGAAGGGGTTCACACATTGCCCAGCCATAAAGGTTGTTAACGTCCCCATAAAGAATATATTTTGATGGCATACTAGCATCATAGTTTGCCATATATTTGTTGTTGGCCTGAGAAAAGCGGTGGCTTACCTGGCTTACCCCACCTCGAATTGCCCTCTCGAAAAACATTAAGATGTCACTATCTTGGAAGGTTTCTAATTTACATTTCGTATATCGAAGCATGCAATCCCAACTGAATCCAGGCAAAGTATAGTACCAGGCAGGATCTAAACCGTAATTTTGAAGACAAGTCGTTCTAAAGTGTTCAAATATATCTGTGAGCAAGAGCACGTCAGTCTTTAAGTACAGATCTAAATACTCACCCAAGGTTTTTACACCAAACCTCTCCCAAATTAATTGCGCATGTCCGTAATCCTTCTCGTTAATATTAGTGTCATTTAATTTGTTATAAAAATGTTGAATCGATGGTAATGCGGTTTCTTCCAATTTTTCCAGAGAATCGATATAATCATAACAAAAAACCCCTTTCCTAGTTAACAAGTCAAAATTTTCGGAAGACAATCGAAATTCATTTCTAGTGTTTTCGAAACTATTTAGAGATGATGCGAGTTTGTCGAGAGGAAAGGCCAAGAACTTGAAAGAATCGATGAACCGAAATTTAATATTTGTTTCATTATCGAATACTGTAAAGCTTATATATTTTTCATTATTAACAGGAAGTAGGTTGACATGATTCCGTTTGGCAAGTTCTCGTATTATAAAGTGGCTGTCATACCCACTAAGATTGTGGAAAATGATGGGAACTACAAACGAGTTTTTATAATTTAAGTTGCACGCTTGATGTGCATAACCTCGAAACATCGATGACAGGTGACAGTGGTCACGTACAATTATGTCGTTAACATTGAATTTTTTCTCGCAAATGTGACAATTAGGGGTGGCATCTTTAAGACTTATGGCTTCATCCATAGGTTCAACAAGATTCAATTTGGATGATATAAACTTAGCAATTTCCTCTATTTGATTGGCAAACCATATCATACAGTCTCCCCCGCGATAAGCTTTGTAGAAAGAGAGCGAGTTGTCAAAAGAGCACTTGAAATAATAACCGGCACTGAATGCTTCGTGTCTTTGATATTTAACAGTTTTTAGGCTAGCATCAGAATCTCCGCAGGGTTTTAGCATTGCTTCAAAGTCAGCATACAGGGTGAATGGGGTGCGTTCTTTATTAACAAAATTTTTAAATTCGATAAACTTCTCTTTGGGAAACTCGATTTTACAATTATTTATTTGCTCGCAATAAACTGTATGCTCTTCTAACTTATCTTGCGATGAAAAGTAATTTAAACATCTCTCGCATATAAATTTTCTACCGTTATGTTTACTAGACTGTTTCGAAATCAGTCTAGATAAATCTTTAATCCAACAATAATGGTATTTTATATCAACGTGCGCATCGTCGACAGACGGTGCTTCAAAGTCGCTAGTTTTCAAAAAATAATGACTTTGAATTAGAAGTAAATTCACATGTCTATCCATTTTATTTTTAGTTAGTCGAGCTGGAGAGGTGATAAATTGACGTGGAGTCTCACTTACCAACTCCAAAATATACACATTTATAGAAATTTCATTTAATTTTTCGAATTTCGATATTTGAGATAATTGCATTGGTAGGTCTATATCATCTAATTTAAATTTCAGCCTGTAGTGAGGATATGAATTAACCCGATCAATATGCTTTTGAGAGGGGTAAAGAGCGGCAATAACACTCCAAAAGAAGCATGCTTCATCACTATTTTTTACATTGACACATGCTTGCTTTTTGGAAATTTCAACGGGGAGTGGCAGATATGAAGCACCGTTTCCTATCTCAACTTTATTTATACTGATGACTAAACTCAAAATTTTGCGTAACGCCCACCCCGATCCATTGTCATGAAAATCTTCAAGCTTCTTTATAATCCTATCCTTTATATTATCTGTAAACCACAACTTTAAATCACTCCCCTGGTCAATTATAGCATTTTTTGTGTTGAAGCATTTGTTGTCACTTATGACTGTATCTTGAGACATTTTAACAAATTCACCATTAAAAACCGCATTTACCTTAACAATGTGAAAAGCATTTAAAGTTCTAGTTATGCGACTCTTAAAAAGAATAAATGCATCGTCAAAAAACTGGAATAAATCGATGTGCCTCATATTTACTATAACACCTGTGCGAAGACGACTCTGGAACGCTGCTTGAACGTCCACCCATTTGACTCGATGACTTCTATTGAGGTGTTGCTTACCAGATCCAGTTTTGCATAATGTTTTGAAGTATAATTGAAGTCTTTTGAGATGTTGCAGATTGGCATGCAACTTTGACAAAGTGCCTTGGTGAAAATGACATCGGAGTGCTGAGGAATGCTGTCTCACCGACAATTGCAACTTTTGCTGCCAACGTTGTAATACTTGTGGAAGTGTAGGTCTGTCACTTTCATTAAGTATGTTAAACACCTTCTCATATGCCTTTACAGTTTTGTCGCTCTCTGTAGCTATTTCATTACCATCGATCATCTTCGAAGCAATGAGTAGAGCAGTGTGCTAGAAATAGGCAGAGTTCCTACCTATATAGGGTAAGAGCGTCGAAGGATGGTCCCCTCTCCAAAATTTTAGTATGAAAACAGGATCTGAGAAAAGGTTTTTTTTTTGCTCCCTTTTTTATTTTAACATTTTACCATTTTCTACAAACATTAATTTCACGAAGCACGTCTTTCCTGCAGCGGGAAAGTTTTTAAATTGACTTTTTTTCTTAATCATTCTTTTCTGCTGGAAATGAAACAGCATAATAACTTTACATTTTTATTTACATTTTCACAAAAACTAAATTATTTACATCGTCTTATAAATTCAGAAAAAAACATTAGTTCTACCCTCGGGCAGTGAAATGCTTTTCCAGGCCTCGTGATGTGTCGCTCACATTGGTTTGCACGCACTCGCTCGTAGAACCTCTGCTGCTTCCGAACAAGGACGTCGAACTTGGGGCAGCCTAGATCCTCGATATTGTAAGATAAGTGGGCATACCCCGCGGCCTGCAGCAGATTCCTTTCAACTTGTCCTCCCTTGTAAGCTATAAGTTCATCGCCAGCGGACTCCCCCAGACGCCGAATCTCTTCTAACGCACTTTCCTGGGCTTCATCCGTTGCACAATCTTCAAACTTCAAGCCGTGCAAGTTCATCGTTAACCAACGAGCAGTGCATGCATCCTTAGAAGATAGGCTGCGGTAGTTTCCCACACGATAATACCTGGATGTCACTTCCCTCGATTTCATATCGTATATCGACATTTCTTTTATAACGAACTTTCCACTAACTTGAAAGCCATCAGCGTCGATGATATACCTGATGTTAGACATTACGATTTGCAGAAAACTAAAGATTTGTAGAAACTATCACTGAAAGCAAAGATATGACTCTTATATTCCAATACTTCTTACTATGCGGAAAGAAGGGATGTGGGCGGTACCATGTAGGAGGGCACTGATGGGGCGGGGTTGGTGGGGACTTTCGGTAATCTGACAACGTTGCCTCCGGTGGGCGGGTCTCCCTAACGTTCAGGAAAAATCTACCAAACTGGCAACACTGTTCCGATATACACACGATGCGTGGCGCGTTTCCTCTTCAGTTCACCCGTGTTTCACAGTCGTGTTCCGAGCCGCTTTTACTCAGTTCACCCGTGTTCCGAACCGCTTTTACTCAGTTCACCTGTGCTTCGTCGCTTTGAACAGTATGGAATCATCAAAAATTAAAATTCTAAGTGATTGCCGTTTGGTAGCTGTAAGTTTTTTAGTTTAATTTCTCATTCGATTCTCATTGAACCCATTTACTTGTAGCCAACTCGGAGTGCCGACGAGACGGTCAACGCTGTGGCGTCAATTTGCCCCGAACCTGTAAGTTTGCATTAATCAGTATTTTCCCATATAATGTTTTCCTTTCATAGCTGCCCAATCTCAACTCAAGCGTGTTGAGTCTGCTGGAGGAGCCATTCATCGCAGGGCTCACCAACCAGCAACTCTGCGACATGGCTCTTGATGATTATGGTTCCGATTTTGAAGTTGGACGTCTTCCATCACCGGCAGCATCGTCAAAGGTAAGCTAACATTTATAAAATTCGCTATTTTCAAATAAGGTTTCTTCCTCACCGATAGATAATCAAAGCCGGTGTGGGGGCTCCAGGGCTTCATCGCGGTCGTCATGCAAGAGGTTAAGCGACGAGGCAGACGATTTGGTAGCGAAGCGACCCTCCCAGGAGTCACAGACAACGCGTGGGGGAAAGAATTTGACAATGCTAAATGAAAAGGGGAGATTTGTGAACGAGCAGCATCAAAGTGTGAGTGAAGTATTTATGAATATGAGAGAGTTGGCAGATGGGGGCATTTCAAACGCAAACGAAAAAAAGAGAAGGTTTGAATGTGTGATGAATCGAATGCAAAGGGAGTGGGATGAATGTGAAAAGAGGATGTTGAAAATAAAAGCCATTTATAATCGTGCGAAAGAAGGGCGTGCCTCATGTATGAATGAAGTTGAAAAACTTGAACGCATGAAAAAAAATCTCCTCTAAATATATTTAGTTATACGTATATGTATAGATAAGTTTCATTATTTTATCCAATTAGATGTAAGTGTGTATATATTTAGAAATTAGTGTTTATTGTATATATATATTTTTTTAATATAAAACATAAATATATTTCTCTTGTTTCATTCCACACATTAAATATCTAACAAAATCATTCTGAGCCTTTAATTTTCCAGTTTCTTAAACAAAGAAACCAATATAATTAGTCTGGAGAGCGCTCAGTCAAACACTCTGTATACCATAGAACTCTGAAAATATAAAGAAAAAACTATTTTTATAATAAATAGAGAATAATTTGTATAACACAGCCGTAAAGTTTTCAAAATAAACTATAGTCGCCCCCAGTTAATTTTCAAGAATGTTTCTTAAGCATAGAAACCAATATAATTAGTCTGGAGAGCGCTGAGTTAAACACTCTGTATACCATAGAACTCTCTGAAAATATAAAGAAAAACGATTTTTATAATAAATAGAGAATAATTTGTATAACACAGCCGTAATGTTTTCAAAAATAAACTATAGTCGCCCCCAGTTAATTTTCAAGAATGTTTCTTAAGCATAGAAACCAATATAATTAGTCTGGAGAGCGCTGAGTTAAACACTCTGTATACCATAGAACTCTCTGAAAATATAACGAAAAACGATTTTTATAATAAATAGTGAATAATTTTATATAACTCAACCATAAAGTGTTCAAAAAATAAGTTATAATCAACCCAAGACCACAGCTTCCAGCCCGAAGCGTCGTCTGTACCGCACGGCGACTGGAACCGCGCCTCGACCTTCGATGGAGCGCGTGGCGCGTGTCCGCCACCTTCTGGAATGAGAGCGCCGAGTTAAACACTCTGTATACCATAGAACTCTCTGAAAATACCATAAAGAAAAAACTATTTTTATAATAAATTTGTAAATATCGAATAATTTTGTATAACACAACCATAAAGGGCCCAAAAAATAAGCCATAGTCAACCCAAGACCGTAAGGTCGAGTCCAGTTCGAAGCGCGGTTATTCTACCTGCCTGTCTGGACTGTACCGGAGGAGCCCCGACTGAGCGGTATTCTAGCGTCCGACTAGACTGTACCCTCGGCACGCCCGCGGCAGCATCCCCCGAGAAGCGGTACCGCTGACTGTACCACCGCAGCGCGGCGTTTGATACTTTCTCCTACTGGCCCACCCACGTTGCATACCCCAAGCAGGCGACTTCAACGCGCTACCTGAATAAGAAAGGGTAGAAATTTTCAAGAAACCCCTTTGGAAATACAGCCGTGGTTAAGAGACAAGCGTCTTTTGCTACCAGCTAGGTGTCTCGGGTTCAATCCCCGGGTATTTCAGAGCACTGAAAACAAAACTAATGGGGGGAGGGGGGGCCAAGGGGGCCAAGGGGGCCAAGGGGGCCAAGGGGGCCAAGGGGGCCAAGGGGGCCAAGGGGACCAAGTGGCTAAGTGGCAATTAAAGCAATTGGCAATTGGCAATATTTTTTTAAATAAAAAAATAAAAATTACTTTTTCAAAAAATGTTTTACTTTTTTTTTGCATATTCTTAGAGCAATTGTCTAATTGGATATTATGTAGAATATTTTCTCACTGTCCTTGGGAAATTCGCTAGGCATTTTTTTTATGATTTGTTTAAAATCAGAATATCTGTGCCCAGACAATATTGGGATTTGTAGTAAAAAACACACAAACAAATAATATTTTTTATTTTCACAACTTTACATTTCTAAACTTTTTAGTTAGTTCATACATAATAATCAAGCGTCTCAGCTCTTCGAGTGCCTCCATATATCGCCGCAGTCTCTCGCTCATGCTTCAGAAAATATAATATTTGTAGTCTTGCCGACGGGCCCCAAGCTTGTTAAAAAATACCTTTTGTCACCATTCAATTCGTCAATTCGCTCTTGAGTTAATTGCTCCGTAAAACGCTGAGGCAGGATGGTCTTGAAGTCGGCAAATTCCACCACTACCTTTTCCCCAAACTTGGTATTTATTCTCTTAAAACACTGGATCTCAAATGTTTTATTTACTTCCAAATCTCGAACATTCACCAGATTTTTCACCAGCAAATTGTTTAAACTATTTATGAAGGACATGTTGTAAATGATCTGCGTGTCTGATGAGATCTTAGTTGAACCTCTCCTATATAGCTGTTTCAATAGGAGTGGGGAGAGAGTGGGGAGACGGGCAAAACCTAGGAGAGTACCAGACCAGACAGGTTTCGACAAGTCTGGTCTGGTGCTCTCTTAGTATCTCTACTAGGACGAAATCGGAAAGGCCTCTTTACTATTAAGTTTGCTGCATCAAAGAATATACAGGGTTTCCTAACGAAAACTTGACCCCCCCAAAATTAGAAAACCTACAAATATTTGAAAATTTGCAGAGACCCGTCGATTTTTGTTTTTGGGGGGAGCTTTTTTCACAGTCAAGCTAACCCGATATGTTCATAATCCCTAGCAACCCCAACTTTAAATTTCAAATGGAACTACCCCCCTTGTGGCGCATTATTTTAAAGCCCTTTTTATTGCGAATAGAGTGATGTATCGTTTTTAGAATTCTGTTGAGATTTGAGAGAATTATTGGCTAAAAACGGAAAGTTGACAATCCACTGTACGCGTAGTAATTTCTACACAAATGACCACCACTAATAAGTTTTTTATCTATTACACATACACACGACCAAATTACATAGTTTTTATTGACATGTCGATCAGTTTACAAAAAAGTCACAAATGCAAAAGCTGAAGCAAGAATTTCATACGAATTCAAACCATATATCTATCTTTTTAAAATATGTAACAAAAAGTCTCTGTCACACAAATAGTTCCCGTTTTTTAGCTTGTAACCACGAAATTGTTAGTTTCAGCCTGCTATTGAAAGTGGAAACGTATTTTCGAAATTCTATCGCGGAAAGGGTAGAAATTGTTGTTGCAATTTGTTATCGAAATCATGATTGCGCTAAAGCTACAGCACGAATTGCAGCAATTTCTAACCTTTCCGCGATAGAATAAACCATTTCAAAAACATGTTTACACCTTCAAAAGCAGGCTCAAACTAACGATTTCGTAGTTACAACCAAAAAAACGGGGACTTGTTTTGTGACAGTGACTTTTTGTTATTTTAAAAAGATATAAGGTTTGAATTCGTATGAACTTTTTTTGTTTTGTTTCAGCTTTTTCATTTGTGACTTTTTTGTAAACTGATCGACACGTCAATAAAAACTAGGCAATTTGGTCATGTGTAGTAAATAAAAAAACTTATTAGTGGCGAGCATTTGTGTAAGAAATTACTACGAGTACAGTGGATTGTCAACTTTCCGTTTTTAGCCAATAATTCTGTCAAATCTCAACAGATTTCTAAAAACGACGCATCACTCTAGTTGCAATTAAAAGGGCTTTAAAATGATGCGCTACAAGTGAGATAGTTCCATTTGAAATTTTAAAGTTGGGGTTGCTAGGGATTAGGGGGATGAACATATCGAGTTGGCTTGACTGTAAAAAAAGCTCCCCCCAAGAACAAAAATCGACGGGTCTCGGAGAATTTTCAAATATTTTTCGGTTTTATAATTTTTGGAGGGTCAAATTTTCGTTGGGAAACCCTGTATAGAGTAAGATAAGTATAAGATCTTAAATTCTGGTATTAGATCTTAAATCTAGCATCAGCAATTTCTTGCTATTAACCTACCTACATACTGGAGAAGAGCATAGCGGAGAAGATACGAGAAGAGCAAAATATTTTCTCAGAACAATAATTTCACAAATTCTTTCAAAACATTTATCAAACAAAATGAAACATTGTGAACTACGCCCTTCTGCGTCTCCATCCGTGGCCCTTATTTAATGGCTAATTAATTCTTAAAGTAGCACATTGGCCTGCAATTCGGGCTCGTATACCGGCCGTCGTGAAGGGGTGTCGATGATCAGGTTTACGGCCCAATATGTGTTACGACCCTTCATAACCGTAAAAAAGGGCTGATGAATCGAGAGGGGATCAATAGGGCGCCCCACGCCGAGATGAAACAACAAATTGGGGCCCGGAAAACGGTCCCAAGAAATTGACCCGGCCAGCAAAGCGATTCCAAGCCACTTTTCAAATATCCACGTTTTTAATACAGAATATTAATTTTATATATATTACAGAGAATTACAGACCTATTAGCTTAATGTCAAATCTCGCAAAGATTTTTGAAAAAGCATGGAAGAATAGACTGGTGGATTTTGTAGAATCTCATCAAATAATATCAAGATACCAATTTGGATTTCAAAGGTATAAGTCTACCAATGATGCCATTGCCACACTAGTGAGTAAAATATAGAGCAGCCTTGACAATGATAATCAATGCGCCGCCGTCTTCTTAGATTTAGCGAAGGCATTCGATACCATCGATCACGTCAGGTTAATTAACAAATTAGAATTTATGGGTATTCGCGGCCTCGAAAAAAGGCAACAAATGGTAAGAATTGGAAGTAAGCATAGTTCAAAGAGAATAGTTACAGTTGGTATACCTCAAGGAACAGTCATCGGTCCATTATTGTTGGTGTTATACATAAACGATCGGCTAAATATGGGCATACCAGGAAGTGTAATATCATTTGCGGATGATACCGTCCTGTACGTTGAAGCCAAATCATGGGATAAAACTCACGAAACGATAAAAAAGATTATTATAGAACACTGTTTTATGGTTGCACATATCTTGCTTTCAATTAATCTTAATCTAAACCATTTATGTACCATTCAGTATTAATAAAGCAAGACAACCGAGAACTGAGACTCTAAATGTTAACATAAATCATAGAGCAACCACATGGTCACTAAAAGCAAAAAACCAAGCACCTTATCTAGGAATTTTGATCGATAATCACCTTAAGTGGAATCACCATTTGGAAAATATTACCAAGAAGCTAAGATCACTCATGTATATTTAGACGGATGATTCCAATATTAAATACTAAAATACTAAGAAACACTTTACTTTGCATTAGTTCAATCAATACTTGAGTATGGTATTATAGGATGGGGTGGTACTTACAAAAAACATATGAGATCAGCTGAAGTTGCACAAAAGACGATCCTAAAAATGATATACAGGGTGATTCAGGAGGAAATGTCAATATTTTAGGTACGTATTCGGGGACCCAAAATAAACATAAAAGTTCCTATAAACATGGGTCCTATTCCCGGCCGTTACCGAAATACAGGGGTAAACAACATTCAATTTAAGGTTTTTATTACATTATTTATAACAGGTAGGCTAGGTTTTATAGTTTTCAAAAATGCCACCGTTTACTTCTAAACAAAAGTCAGCTCTCTGGTGAATAGCTCGGGTCGCTCTATGAATGGATACGGGCCTGTTTCTTATAGTTGCTGCTGCATTTATTATTCGATCGAGTAATGCATCTCTAGTGTTTACTTTACTTGAATATACCAATGATTTAAACCACCCCCAAAGACAATAATCCAGAGGATTAAGGTCTACTATTGCTAAGCAACAGGAATTTCCGCCTGAATCACCCAAAACCTAGCCTACCTGTTATAAATAATGTAATAAAAACCTTAAATTGAATGTTGTTTACCCCTGTATTTCGGTAACGGCCGGGAATAGGACCCATGTTTATAGGAACTTTTATGTTTATTTTGGGTCCCCGAATACGTACCTAAAATATTGACATTTCCTCCTGAATCACCCTGTATAAACTAGATTTTAGACACGCATCAGCCAACCTATTTTTAGAGACCAGAACATTAGACATAAAAAGATCTACTACAAAACATCACTAATGTACATAATCAAAAATAAGTTATTGGACACATCCGAACAGCATAACTATTTAACGCGATACCAAACAGATAGCCACTTTAAACCATACAGGACTCACAAAACCGTAGGTCAGCAAAGCTATATATATAACGGACAGAAGCGAATCAATTTATTGCCTCTAGAACTAGAAAATAAAAGATTTCAAAATAATTTTAAACACATTTTAAACACGTGGCTAATCAATAATCAAATTAGCCTTTAGTCCCTACCAACATCTGGAATACAGATTTTACTATTGTTGTTTGGTTTTGTTCATGTTTTTTTTCTCTTTTTAACCTTCTAACTGTCAAACAATTGTTATATTTTAGGTTTAGTTAAAAATAAAATTGTGAAATTCTCTCTAAATGTAAATAAAAAATTATAGGAGTTCAGGGAAGGACACGGACAAGTTTCAATCCGCAACTTATTGTAACCTTTCCTGGATATAAAACTTGAAACGATAATGTTTATCTTGTTATGTAATGTTTTGTTTTGTTCGTTAGTTTAAGTTACCTAATAGAGGCATATTTATTTATTTATTTAACTATTGTAGTTCTGTATTTAATTCTGTATTTTCATAGTTAAATAAATATTACTATTACTATATTATTTATATATACCTATATATTCGACAACAGTACTACCTCACTAAGTAAAATTTTAATTTTCACTATACTACCGAGAGTATCGTGGTGACATATTGATGAAATCTACTCTTAAAACACTTCAGGTCCTAGTGCATCATAAACAGTTCTCCATGGGTAGAATTCCAGAGAAAAAGGAAGCGTTAAGCTCAGAAGGCTGGGCAGCTTGTGAATAAAGGATAAATGACAAGTGGTGCTCGGGGTGGAACTTTAATCAGTAGAGGTATGTTAAAGACAAGTCTGAAACCTGGTCCCTGGTGCACAAGGTATTGGAGAGAATTCGCCAAATCCGGGTCTTCGACGATTCGACCCACTGCTATAGCACTCCAGTTCTAGAAAAGGGCAATAATCTGACCGCTAGGAGACAGTATCAAAACTTGGGCAGTTACAAGATTTTTGAAATTGTTTTTTTTTTGATAAATAACTAATCTACGTAAAGGTAAAACTTAACAAGAGTTAGGTATATTAAATTTTTCTCTATCTGGTAAGACCTCAAGGCAATCTTGATACAGTTTTTTAACTAAAAAACTGAAACTTCCAGCTTGTCTACCAACTTCAGACAATAGAAAATATATGTTCCGTTGTCGAAACAAATTATCTTTTACTAGCAAACTTATACGGGTGTCCCAAAAGTAATGGGACATTTCTTAAGAGGACATTCTTGACGTCAAAATATGACGACTTAGCCAAAAATGCCTTATAATGCCTTATACAAATGTTGCTCGTTTCCGTTCTACAGGGCATTAAAGTCGAAAAATCAATTTCGGCTTTTGTTAATATTGTCGCAACGGCTATACCGATTGACCTGAAAATTGACATGGGTATGTTTTTTGGCCGAGAAATCCAAATATTTTATCGGTTTACCATTTGCCGCTAGAGGGCGCGATATATGCCATTCTCGTCTGATAAATTCACTGTAAACTTTTTTCTTAAGGCAATTTACATTAATTTTTATGAAAGTACCTTTAATTTCAAACAAAAAAGGTATACCTGGTAAAACTCGAAAATCCTAACCGTTTTCGAAATAAAAGCAAGTTTATGGATCAGTGTACCACCCTCGAGGACGGCATTTAAAAAACAATTCGCTAGTATGCCTACTTGCGATATTAACAAAAACCGAAATTGATTAGAAGAAGAACGGAACGGAAACGAGCAACATTTGTATAAGGCATATTCGGCTAAATCGTCATATTTTGACGTAAAGAATGTCCCTTTAAGAAATGTCCCATTAGTTTTGGGACACTCTGTATAGTCGAGAAGTTAATACTCGTAATATTAAGCCAGGTGAGTGCCAAAGCCACAGTGTTTAGATTATGTTGATGATACCTTTGTCATCTGGCCTATCGGTCAAAATACCCTTCCTTGTTTCCCTAAATCACCGGAACTTCCTACAAGGCAACATTAACTTTACCATAGAATTGGAAAATGAGGGTTCTCTTCCTTTTTTAGACGTATTGGTTTCCAGTTGTTGGTCAGCTTATCAGAAATTAACACATACCTACAATCCGCCATTCATTAACTCCTAGCTTTTTCGCTTTCAGCACCCGATATACCTACCCCAGTCGCGATCTTGATCATATTAACAATGTACTACTAGCTACTAATTATCTACTCCTTTCAAAGTATCCAACGTTCTACACATACATTCACTACTCCCAGAAATACTAACGGAAACAGCCAATCCACTCCTCCCTCTTCCATAGCCTTTTTACCATACGAACATAACATTATACAAATATAATTTCTAAATCACTAAAGCGATATAACGTTGTAGCCCGATCAAGACATTTTTCTGCATAACTGTTGGGGCACCGTCAAATTCCCGACAAAAACAATTAGAAAATCACTTTTTTACTCCCTTCTATACCTGCTCCCGTATAAGTTGCGATCCCAGTGACACGAACAACCAGTCTCAGCTACATCGCCAGGCCCCGAGGATGTCCGATGCAATCGTAGACGAAAGCTGGCTCAAATAGCTCCCTTGACGCAAGATGTATCCGGAAGAATCAACACATTCAGCCTGCCGGAGGTCTTCAATCAAGAGTTGTCTTTCAAATTTGATCATTTCAGAGATATACGCACAATGCCTCGCTTTAACTTACATGTCGCCCCCGCGAAGGCCCCTTGCATACCTCGCGGTCCTTTCCGCACGAAGGAAGGTGAGGGGTGGCTCGGCGCGAGCTATAATTATTATTATCGTTGTCTGCGGCCGCCGTGTTTCGCGCCCGTTTTAATTAGGAACACCTTTTGTGAGCGGCGCGGGGGCCGTAATAGGGCCCAGCATCCCGCTCCAATTATTCCCCATTTCGTGTTTTTTAAGATGGGGCATCTGGGCGAGAATAAACAGGAAGACTCAGTTGCGGTCCCGCGGTAACTTGCGTGCGGGTAGGATAACGGACGCGATTAGGTGACAACGTTTTAGCTGGGATTAAATACAAAATGATTACAAGTTAGAAATCAGTTGTCGATAATCTAAAGCGGATAGTAGGAGCGAATTCTAATATTCAACATGAATTCACCTAATTAGTAGATAACGTCACAGCAGATCACAGAAAATTCAGAAAAAAATTGGGTGTGTGGGGGCAAAAAAGGTTTTTAAATGATTAAATGGAGTGTGAGCACTGAGCAGTCATTTCCATGGTTATACAAATATTCGTAATGTTTAAAACAAAACAATGAACAAATTTAGGTTAGATCACTCTTTCCGTCAGTCCACCAACCTCTTGAGCTTGGTGGTGTCTAACGAACCCCCAATCCTCATTTTTGTTTCCACCATGCAAGCAATCGATTGATATTTCAATACATTATTGTTGGCTGTTGGTGCCACCGGTGGATCCGCTTACGAATATTAGAATTCGGCCTATAGATTAAGAAGTTTCAGATATGTCAAAGCAGCTTTGGCGAAACCACCAATAACAATATTTAGTGCATTTTGGTGTTAACCTCAGAGTCCTCGTTTTGCACGGAATCATTTGTTTATTGCATCTAGAGGTAGGGGAGGTAAATCCCGATCGTACGAATATTCAAATCGGACACGTCCGAGTAAGCCCCGACTGCCCCGCGTACTTTGGCCGACGAGAGCGATCTAGGACAGTGTTTAACGTAATGATTGAGGTTTTATTATTTTATTAACTGTATTTCATTTTCATTTGTCTTCATTTCATTTTAAATACCGAATGCAACTTTTGGGGGTACACGTTGGCGAATTATAAGTTAAAAAGGGGTGAACTTTGTTCTTGCACTAAGGTACCTACATTCTGAAATGTTGTTTGAACTGCCTATTGTTGAAATTGGATAAGTATGGTTTCTTCGGCAAGATGTTGAACCTTATACCGTACTTTCACAGTTTTAGTAGACATTGCCATGGCTGGGCGGCGCGCCGCCGTGTATTCGGCTAGGTTCGTCAGTCGTTGGCGGGGGGCGGGGCGTGTTTTTTGCTCGCAAAACTCGACTGATAAGCGGTGCGGGACTACTGTGTACTCCCCCCACCAACGACTGACAAACCTAGTTGGACTCACGGCGACGCGCGGCCTATTCCCCTATGTCTACCAAAACGGTGAAAGTACGGTATAAACCGCATAGACTTGTTCTTCCTCATATGCACTAAATGTGTCCTATTAGCTCTGAACTAGAGATAATATAGCTGCTCTCACAATATTAATTTTTGTCATGAAACAGGAAAATAAATGATTTATCTTGTCCCTGACTATTACTATGATGAAAAATTAAAAAAATTAACTTGTCCCAATGAAAATATCTGAAAACAAATCCTTTCATTAGTTACCTATCGCTGTCACATCTGAAATCAGCTGACTTAAATTTGCTCGCATCTACCTTCATGAACATTCCTACAAACATAATCGCTATATTCACGGGAATTGAACATTCCTACAAATAAAATCAGGGGAATTGACAGTGGCGGCTTTTATTAAAGGTGAATTGGAACATGACCTCCTAAAGAAAAAACAATTTTTTGCAACAAATTGTTAAAATATATAATTAATTAAATTTATATATTGCCTGTTTTTATTTTTAAAAGCTTTTATTTAACTTGCAATGTATGTATGTATGTATGTATGTAATTTGTTCGGGTGGAATCTTGCAACTCAATTTTGAAGCAGATATCTTCAACCGATCGAGCTGAAATTTTGTACACACGTTTAATTTGGATGACAATGCATGATTATATGTGTGACGTCATTCTAAATCCAACATGGCGGACCACCCAAGATGGCGGACTAGTTAAATTTCAACCGATCGAGCTGAAATTTTGTACACACGTTTAATTTGGATGACAATGCATGATTATATGTGTGACGTCATTCTAAATCCAACATGGCGGATCACCCAAGATGGCGGACTAGTTAAATTTCAACCGATCGAGCTGAAATTTTGTACACACGTTTAATTTGGATGACAATGCATGATTATATGTGTGACGTCATTCTAAATCCAACATGGCGGAACACTCAAGATGGCGGACTAGTTAAATTTCAACCGATCGAGCTGAAATTTTGTACACACGTTTAATTTGGATGACAATGCATGATTATATGTGTGACGTCATTCTAAATCCAACATGGCGGAACACTCAAGATGGCGGACTAGTTAAATTTCAACCGATCGAGCTGAAATTTTGTACACACGTTTAATTTGGATGACAATGCATGATTATATGTGTGACGTCATTCTAAATCCAACATGGCGGAACACCCAAGATGGCGGACTAGTTAACTTTGACTTGTGTAGTTTGGTGAGATAGGCGTCAACAGCATTGGTCTGCAACCTGTCTCGTTGTATATTTAGGCTCCAAGCTCTTCGCGCCTGGTCAAGCATACGTGGCCTTAAGTAGGGTTAGATCATTAGAAGGTCTCCTCATTGAAGAGCTAGACTGTTCTAAACTAACCGGCAAACGACCTTTCAACAATGATGCGTTAACTGAGATGAATAGACTCAGACACCTGGCCAAACTAAAAATTACAAAATAAATTAAAAGTAAAAAAATATTTTTAAAAAAAGCTTTTATTTAAATGCGCTAAAAAGAATAAAATAATCTTTTCTTTTAAAACTTTTACTATCAACTTATAACGTCATTCCACAATTTATATGATATAAAAGCTTGTCGCGAGATTTAAGTTTTCAAACTAAGTAAATACCACTACTTAAATCTCGCGACAAGCTTTTATATCATATAAATTGTGGAATGACGTTATAAGTTGATAGTAAAAGTTTTAAAAGAAAAGATTATTTTATTCTTTTTAGCGCATTTAAATAAAAGCTTTTTTTAAAAATATTTTTTTACTTTTAATTTATTTTGTTATTATTACAAATACTACAGGGAACGTTGCTTTACTCTGCAAAGCGAAATTTGTAATATTATTTAAGAGCCGGGGCATTTTTTTTATTTGTCGATGAAAGAAATCCCTACAAGTTGCATGCAAAAGAGACAGGAAATGGGTCTAATGAAGGATAGCTATACGCTCGCCTTTGGACAATGTCCGCAATATAGCTCTCTCAGTCCCACTCGTTGCACTCAATACCGTTGTCTCTGTCTTTCGGCACTGGGCAGCGTACGCTGCGGCCAGAGATATGGCTCGGTTTTTGGTCGTGCACGTGTTACCGGCGCCGGCCAGGGCCGAAGGTTGGGGGTTTTCCATGGGGGTTTAGGTAAAAAAAGGTTAACTTTAAAACGCTAATTTACTTAAATGTTTGTTTGAATTTATAACTTATAAAACTACACTGCGGTTTTTTTAGACAAAATCTGTTTATAACATCTTCGGGGCTTACTAATATTTCTCTGTGAACTGATATAATAGAGCTAAACCGTTCAAACTTTCATTGGCCATTGAATTTCTTAGCCAAGAAGTTAGGCGTCTTAAAGTGGAAAAAGATCTTTCTGGTGTTGCCGTAGAGCAAGGTAAAGTTGCCGATTGCTCAGTTTGCGTTCAATTTTAGAACCGTCCCAAAACGGTTCTCGTACTTTCATTGATCTAAAAGAGTCCCGGGGTTTTTAATTTACTAATGACAGTACGAGAATCGTTTTGGGACAGTTCTTAAAACTGAACGCGAACAGAACAAATATTTGTAAAAGATCTTTAATAATTGGAAAAAATGGCCGCTCTTGGGAGAAGGTCAACATTTCCAATCCATTTCTTTTGCCACATATCAAATTCAGCCGAGAATGAAGAGTATAACCTTCAAAGTATAACTGACAACCTTCAAAGTATGCCTATAATATAAAATTGCCGATAGCAGGAAAAATGTACATTACACGATGCGTAAGCTCTTTTTGGCATCGAAGGTCCTTAAACAAGCCTCGGCCAAAAAAGTGAACTTACGCATCCTGAACTGTATAGATAACTATTTGTTGTATGGGAGTTTTTATTCACAGAGTTCGCTTTTCGTTGGGACACCATAATGTGTTTTTTGCTGGCCACAAAATATTATTGACAAACGAAATAAAGACATTTTTTCTTGGCAGTTGGCTAACTTTATTCACCTACTCTGTTTGCACCGTGGAGTTGGCAATTACAAGGTTTTAAGGCCCTAGGACGCGGGGAGGCTATAACTCGGAATTAATTGACGTGCGTTTTGTGGGCAAAAATGGCCAATTTAACCGGATAGATGGAATCGAGGCGGGCCGGGCCGGCATACCGACGCTGGTCTGATAAGCCCCATTATATCTCTCTAATGATAGTGGCGGAGGAGAGAGGCCACGCCGAAAGAAAAAACCCGCCTTCGTTATTGGCTTCATTCATGGCATGGAGAGGGACACGCAGGACTGATTTGTTGAAGCAGTTTTGAGAAACGCAGAAATCTGAAGACGAAAAGAAGAAAGATTTTAGATTTTCTAAAATGTCTGCGGATTCACTCTCTGGTGGACCTAATATAGCGGTGTTTGATATTTGTACAAAAAGCCTGAAAATTCCACAAGATTGCAAGAATTAATCAATTCTAACGCACGTTTCTCCAAATATTGTTGATTGCTGCTGCTACACCGTGGTCGGTCACAAACTATTCACCAGACTTTGCGCCCTATATTATTGTTGTTCGTAAGTCTATTTTGCCTTGCAAATAACATGCGTTATAAAATTTATTCACAATATGGACCAAACACGCAGAGATTTCCAAATTATTTCTACCGCCGTGCTAACTGAAAGGGCTTTTGAAAGGTGTATCCCAAGTAGTATTATCCCATTTAAAATATAGACCTGATGACTTTAAGGAAGAGTGAGTTTCTCCAAAATTATATTTTTTTTTTCAAAAAATGAGTTTCTCCAAAATTATTTTTTTTTTTTTTCAAAAATTTTCTCTCCAAGCCAGTATCGAGGAGTGCAAGCGATTTTACAAAACCCGCTCATGCTCTGAATTAGAAGGGGTGGATACTTTTACCTGAGACAAAAAAATAGAGGGGTGCTCTGGAGGGGAGGTGGTGGACATTACGAGTAGAATTATCTAAACCTATCCTACATCCTATATTATCCATGGTCATTATACAGTGTCCTCCAAAAAAAGTTCGCTGAATAGGGGAGAAATTTTTAAATAATAATTTAATTTTGAAATTTAATTTTGGGGTTACCTTTTGCATCAAAAAATATGAAAAAGACCCACTCAAATGTGGTTACTTTAAAAGTATATCGACAAAAATGGGTTTATTTACTAAAATATCAACAATTTTTACTTGAAAAAGTTGTTTCTTTTTGAATTTTATGTAAGTGTACCATATTTGAAATAAAAGATTTATTATTTCTGAAATTTCTGAAAATTTGAAAAACTTGCTTCTTCGTAAACACTATTTTATATCACTAGCTTTCTCATTCTATTAACATTTTATTATTAATTGCCGATAAGAATAGGTATTTTTCAAAGGAACATTATATTATCGCTTTTAAAGTCTGTTATGTTTGCTGCAAAGTTGATGTACCGTCTAGCATTTAGAGTATAAATTTAGTTACATTACGTTTTCCAGTTCTAAATTGATACCAAAATAATAATTAATTAAAATATCATCAAACTATTTTACGTATCTAAGCAAAATTCTTGACTTTTATGGAACAAATTTTTATTACCATTCAGTTTAATTTCACATTAATCGATATTAATGAGTAATCGAAGGAGATCAATTGTTTTTATTTGACAGTTTAATAATATTGAAACGGAGAATGATAAAAATATTGACTGTACAAAACATAATTTAAATTCTTTTAATATGTGGAGAAAATATGACATATCGGCAAGTTGGGGCAATTTTTAATGCACGACATCCGGAAATAAATGTACATAACTCGACTACGAGTAGAATTTTAGTAAAATTTAAAAGTACAGGTTCAGTTTTAAATAATGATAAGAACCTCACAATCCTAGGAAAAATACTGAGAAGTGCGACATAATGTTTACTCTTCCGCTAATTTGGGATACCTATACTGGATTCTTCATGTTGTGCCACGTTTAAACAAACATTTATGTCGCACTTCTTCTTCATCGGTATTTTTCCAAGGGTTGTGAGGTTTTTTAAAATTATTTAAAACTGCATTTCTAAATTTTACTAAAATTCTACTCATAGTCGAATTATGTACATTTTTTCTCCACGGCCATTCGTGAATGTAAGTATTCTAAAATCATTTTTAATAATAGAAGAATAGAAGTGACGTTAAATTTCGTATTTTTTTTAAGTTGTATAGCATAAAATCTAATAACATTTTACCTGGCAAATATTTAGTACAAACAGCTCTGTATTCATTTTAATCATAAGATCTTAAAAGCATATGCACTGGAATAATTACTAGTTTTTCCAAGGTTTTCATAACCTATAAAACAAAACACTGCTTGTAAGATCTTAGGATTAACATGAAGACAGAGATGTTTGTACTAAATTTTTGCCAGGTAAAATGTTATAAGATTTTATAATATACAACTTAAACCCCCCCCCCCCCCCCCATGGAAAACCCCTTGCTACGGCCCTGTATATTTTCATTCTATAACAAGACAATGAATCGAATCGCTAATCGGACTAAACACAGCATATAGTGCCATGGATTGCAAGACTGTCAACCTCGCTGTCAACAATAGCGGCGTGGGGGTGCGCGTCATAATAAGTATTTTCGAACGTGTTTTAAGTTAAATAAAATGAGTGAAAAATCAAGTGATTTTGATATGGAATTTGATAATACTCCACCTGAAATTACATTCACGAATGGTCGTAGAGAAAATACTGTCTGTTACTCGGTTAGAATGAAAAAAATCGATACTCGTGGTCCCTTACGCTCGCTAACGCTCGCGTTCGGAATCTTCCACTCGTATCGATTTTTTTCATTCTAACCTCATTACAGAATCTGCTATTCTGGATGTCGATTAAAAATTTCAGCAACATGTCGATATGTCATTTTCTCCACATATTAAAACAATTTCAATTTTGTCTTTTACAATGTAAAGTCAACATTTTTACCTTTCTCCGTTTTAAGAGTAGGTATTAACTGTCAAATAAAAACAATTGCTTCAATCATCTCCATGGCCTACTCGTCAATATCGATTAATGTGAAATTAAACTTAAAGGTAATAATTATTTGTTCCATTAAAGTCAGTTGCTTAGATACGTAAAATAGGTTGATGATACTAAGTTGGGAATTTGGAACCTATTGGCGATATACTATATTCTCCTTACGCTTAAATCCACATACCAATAACGTTGTTTTTTGAACTCGAGGCGCGTTTCGCTAACGAAGTTAGCATCATCGGGAGATGATTAAAACTGTTAGTTTTTTAAAACTGTTACTTTTAATCATCTCCTGATGATGCTAATTTGGTTAGCGAAACGCGCTTCGAGTGCAAAAAACAACGTTATTGGTATGTGGATTTAAGAGTAAGAAGAATAGGATATTTTAATTAATTATTATTTTGGCATCAATTTAGAGCTGGAAAACGTAATTCAACTAAATTTGTACCCTAAATGCTAGACGGTACATAAACTTTGCAGCAAACATAACAGAATTTTAAAGAGTTAATACTATTTCCATTTGAAAAACTCCTATTTTTATCGGTAATTAATAATAAAACGTTAATAGAATGTGAAAGCTAAGGATATAAAATAGTTTTTCCGAAGTTCATAAATATTAAAAATTGGCAAAAACTAAATCTTTTATTCAAATTTTAACACTTTCATAAATTTGGAAAAGAGACAACTTTTTCAAGTAAAACTTTTTGATAAACCCATTTTTGTCGATATATTTTTTAAAGGTAGTTTTTGACAGATAAAGAAGGTCACGGGACCCACGTTTGAGTGGGATATTTTTCATCTTTTTTCAAGCAAAAGGTAACCCCAAAATTAAATTTCAAAATAAAACATTAAATGGCAACGAAGACAAAATAATAGTAATTGCCCCCCTCCCTTCGCACAAGCATGGAGTTGCTTCTGGGGTACTCCTAGTGTGGAGTATTGTGAGGGTGAAAATTATTATTATATTATTATTATTAAAAATTTCCCCCCTATGAGTAGAGATACTAAGAGAGCACCAGACCAGACTTGTCGAAACCTGTCTGGTCTGGTACTCTCCTAGGTTTTGACCGTCTCCCCACTCTCTGCCCACTCCTATTAAAACAGCTAAATAGGAGAGGTTCAACTAAGATCTCATCAGACACGCAGATCATTTACAACATGTCCTTCTTAAATAGTTTAAACAATTTGTTGGTGAAAAATCTGGTGAATGTTCGGGACTTGGAAGTAAATAAAAAATTCGAGATCCAGTGTTATAAGAGAATAAATACCAAGTTTGGGGAAAAGGTAGTGGCGGAATTTGCCGACTTCAAGACTATCCTGCCTCAGCGTTTTACGGAGCAATTAACTCGAGAGCGAATTGACGAATTGAATGGTGACGACAAAACGTTACCTCAGAGTTACAGTGTTGTATGTAGCATTTTTTCGGAAATTGACTTATCGGTGTCACAAAGTTGTATGTATCATAAACTTGCCTTCCAGAGATTTACAGTGTTGTATGATACACCCTATGTCATTGGCAACCAGAAATACATTGTTGTATGGAGGCGAATTGCAATTTTTAGGGTTTCATAGTTGTATGTATAACTTACACCACTGTGCTTCTTAAAATTTAAAATAACATAGGTGTATGTGTCACATACACTTTTGTAATTTTATATTTTATGCCTATGTTTACAAATTATACACATACAACTTTGTTCTTTGTTTGGTTGAGTGAGTATTCTAGATCCGGCATTTTACTAACACGTGTAACTAGTGAAATTAGTAAAGAAATATCGTTTTTTATGTTTATCTCTTGTGCGATATCCAACTGACAACATACTCAGCATACTGTGGAATTGGTACCGCAATATAAA
This sequence comes from Pseudeuparius sepicola, assembly GCA_963920635.1. Lineage (NCBI taxonomy): Eukaryota > Metazoa > Arthropoda > Insecta > Coleoptera > Anthribidae > Pseudeuparius > Pseudeuparius sepicola. The sequence goes on from OY987299.1 coordinate 92,583,768, forward strand.
TTAATTCCTTTATATGATTTCATCAGACGAAAATAAAAAGTGAGGTTAGTTTTCTGTAAATTATTTTTTCGGTATTTTTTCACAAGTTCGTGCATTTGTAGTTTCTTCTTTTGTTCACCATGGACCATAAATTGGCTGATTCCAGTAATTCTGATTCTGAAAATGAGAGTCTAGCAGATTTAAGGTAAGTTTTTTTATTATTATACCTACACTGACTCCGGATGGAGTTGACAAAATCTCTATTATTTATTTTATGAAGAAAAGTTATTCTTTATCAAAAGTTATGCTTGTCGCGAAAATGAGTTTACCATATTAGAGTTTTAGATCAGACGTACAGGCTGTTAACAAATTAACCAAACATATAAATGCTTTAAGAGCCAAGTACCTTTATTTAGTATTTTTGTTAACATCCTGCCCACCTGACCTAAAATTTTATTATGAGCAGAAGTTTTTTTTATAAAAAATACTTTTTTATCGTAACATTGATAGAAAATATTTTTTCCTCTGGTCAACTCCAACCGAGGACATTGAATTTTGTATTTTTTAAGTAATTTTTCTAAGGAACTAAATTGTTTTAGATTTAAAATTCTTGAAAATAGAGATGTCATGAATCATGATGAAAATATGCATAATATGAATCAGAATGACTGTAAAAACAAAAAAACCGAACAAATACTTGAACTGAGTGACATCATAGATTGCGAAGGTTACGATTCCGACAAGGACAGAGAATACGTACCCTCAGATGAACACAGCGAAGACTCTGATGATTTTAATAACAGGGTCCACCAACATGTTTGTGCTGATGGAAACATTATAAATGAGACTGAACCTTCTCAAACCGACATACCTAAAAAACTAAAACGCAAGAGACAGAGGAATCCCAGTACTTGGAAAAGTAATGTAAGAAAAGCGGCCCATGACTCAGGAAAAGAATACATCTCTGTAAGAAAAAAAATAGTTCCAGCTAAAAGAATAAAAACAGTAAAAGACTGCAAAACAAAATGTATGTATAATTGCCAACGGCTTATTACAGAAGATGAAAGAAAACATATTTTTGAGCATTACTATACCTTAACCGAACATGCAAAAAGATTGTATATTTTATCAACTTCAAAACAATTCAGTCCTGAACGACACAGAAAAAATAAGAACGCCGAAAACAGCAGACGAAAACAAACATTTACATACCATTTTCAGATAGGGAGTCGGGACATTCAAGTTTGTAAAACCTTTTACTTGAGCACGTTAGCAATAAGCCAAACACCTGTATACACAGCTCATTCAAAAAAAGACATGTTTTCAAATATACCTGAAATACCGGCTCAAGGAAAACATATAAAATATAAGGTACCAGAAGAAGATGTTAATTTCGTCAGGATGCACATAGAATCCTTCCCTACCGTAGAATCACACTACTGTAGGGCTAATACTCAGCGAAAGTACTTGGAGTCATCTTTAAATATAAAAAAAATGTATTCGATTTACACTGAACTTTGCACTGCTTCTAACAAACAACCAGTAAAAGAGTCTTTTTACAGGACTATATTTTGCAATGAATATAATTTACATTTTCATGTCCCTAAAAAAGACCGCTGTGACCTATGTGAAGAGATAAGAATTAAACTACAGGAAGATAAATTATTGGGAGCTGAACAGAAAAACCTGTTTGACAGACATCTTCAAGAGAAAAATGCATCTCGTATGGAAAAAAATAAGGATAGAGAAAATCTCAATACTTTTTTGGTATTTGATTTACAAAATGTATTAAGCTGTCCACATGCCGAAGTAAGCAACTTTTATTACAAAAGTAAATTAAACGTGTACAATTTAACTGCTATATTATCCAGTACAAAACAAGTATACTGCGCGGTGTGGAGCGAAGGCCTTATGGGAAGAAGTGGAAACGATATAGCAAGTGCCTTGTTGAAAATTTTAAAGGCTGTTTTTACGGACAATGCCAATTTGACAACTTTAATTTTATGGAGTGACAGCTGCGTGCCACAAAATAGAAATTCCCTAATGTCTGCAGCAATTGCACTCTTTATCAAAAGAAATCCAAACATCGAATCCATAACAATGAAGTTTTCCACTCCGGGCCATTCATGCAATCAAGAAATAGATGCAGTTCACAGTTGTATAGAAAGAGTGCTGAAAAAGTCGGAATATTATTCCCCATTATCGCTTTTACGGTTGCTTTTAAAAGTTTCTTCGAGAAATCCTTACAAAGTAATTCAATTAAAAGAAATTGATTTTGCGGACTACAAGTCCTATGCTGCTCAATTTAACTATAAAATTGTACCCTTCAGTCAAATAGTAGCCTTAAAATTTTCAAAATCTCTATTTGAAATAGAATATAAAGTTAGCCACTCCAATAATGAGTGGAAGAAAGTCTCCATTCGGGATTATCGGCCTACGAGAACGAATGCTGCTAAAAAAGAAATTATTAAGGAACCAGTTCGTTCATCCATCACGAAGTCACTTCCCCTAAATAAAGTTGAGGCAATTAAAAGCATGTTCAAGTGGATGCCTGAGGTGGATAAGGCATACTTCATGGCTCTACTTCCCAAAAATAATAATAGCTAATATGTTTATTCCTATAGTTCTGGTTTATATTCATATTCATAAAGTTATTTCGCTTTTTGTAACGTTACCAAGTTGTATGTTTTCTTAATTAGTAACAAAATAGAATACCACAATTGTATGTGTTTTTTTAGTGCCCGAAATATAGAAAAAAAACTGTATCTTTCATATTTTTTCTAAGAAACGTTAGTAATTATAATAAAATTAAATCTGCTCAAATTTTCTTAAGCGTAGGTCTGCCCATAGCACTGTAACAAAAAGCCAATATTTCATTTTGCTTTTTCTCTAAACTTGGTTAACTGCACATACCACAGTGTAACTCTAAGCTAACGAAAAGGTATTTTTTAACAAGCTTGGGGCCCGTCGGCAAGACTACAAATATTATATTTTCTGAAGCATGAGCGAGAGACTGCGGCGATATATGGAGGCACTCGAAGAGCTGAGACGCTTGATTATTATGTATGAACTAACTAAAAAGTTTAGAAATGTAAAATTGTAAAAATAAAAAATATTATTTGTTTGTGTGTTTTTTATTTCTCTAAGAGGGTGTGATTGAATAAACTTGTGTCAATCCAGTGCCGGTTGTTAGGCAATTTTGCTTCAATTATGTCCGGACACAAATATTCTGACAATTTAAACAGCAAAACATAAAAAATTGACTAGTGAATTATCCAGTGAGAAAATATTCTACATAATATCCAATTGGGCAATTGCTCAAGTCGGTCCTCCAAATTTCTGGAATATGCGTTTTTCCAAAATATTGTTTGTGTTTTTTACTTCGGATTTGAGGGGTATATCGATTGGTTTGATGCCGAGGGGTGAGAAAATATTGTCTGTGTTTTTTACTTCGGATTTGAGGGGTATATCGATTGGTTTGATGCTGAGGGGTGAGAGGTTCGACCAACAGAGAAGTAAAAAATTCTAGAGTTTTAAGAGGATAAATATTAACACGTTGACTGCCATGTGTATATATATTATGCACAGATTGGTCTGGTGCTGCGGGTCGATCAACAGAGAAGTAAAAAATTCGAGAGTTTTAAGAGGATAAATATGAACACGTTGACTGCCATGTGTATATAATATTATGCATAGATTCGTCTGCTGCTGCGGTTCGATTAACAGAGAAGTAAAAAATTCGAGATTTTTAAGAGGATAAATATTAACACGCCTTGTGTATATATATTATGCACAGATTGGTCTGCTGCTGCGGTTCGATCAACAGAGGAGTAAAAAATTCGAGACTTTTAAGAGGATAAATATTAACACGTTGACTGCCATGTGTATATATATTATGCACAGATTGGTCTGGTGCTGCGGGTCGATCAACAGCGAAGTAAAAAATTCCAGAGTTTTAAGAGGATAACTATTAACACGCCTTGTGTATATTATGCACGGGTCTGGCTCTGCGGTTCGACCAGGTAAAAAATTCGAGAGTCTTAAGAGGATAGTGGTTGTCGAATTTGCATGAAAAAAATTTGTGTGAAAATTATGTGTTTTTTACTACCCAATAATGGCTTTCAGGCTGCGGCCATGGAGGCAATGTCTGAGAAGCATGATTATGAGCGAAATAAAAAGTTTAAATTATGAAAATATTTGTTAATAATAGTTAAAATAGTCCTCAAGTTGTGTGAATTTCAGATGATAGAACTTGTCAGGAAAAAATCAATACTACGGCAGAGCGCCCATAATCGGCCGCCGTAGGGCTCCGCATCATAAACCCTCTAAAGGGGCCATTTACCGCAAAGGATTGCTTCAAGAATTTTGTCTGAAGTTTTAAACGTGGGAATATGTCGCGTATTTAGTTTTTCTACATAGATGATTTTAATTTGGTCTGTAGTACCATGATTGTTTAAATCTAAAAAATAACTTATTATTTGTTACATGAGTAGTACCATGATGGTTTAAATCTAAAAATAACTTGTTTATTATTAATGAGTAGCACCGTGATTAAATCTAAAAAATAACTTTATATAGCTAACGCCCTCTGGGTGCCAGCGTCTGCTTTACTAGTCGAGAAATTTTAACCGTTACTAATGGCGGGTGGCTTTCTATTGAGACTATTCGAGCGCCGGTATTTTGTATTCTTTTTTCTTCCTCGGTCCGCCAGATGGGTCTAGTGTGCAACTTCCCGACAGGAGCTTGTTTGAAATAGATAAGTTCTTGTCCTGGACCTCTCAACGGTCGAGCTGGGGTTCAAAAGGTACAGCACTATTAGATATTAGTCAGTTATCAAGGAACCCCAATCAGCTCCCCGCCCCTTCTCCGTCACAATTCCGTCCGATCTGTACAGTTCCGGAAGGAATGGTCTGTCGGTTGGGGAACCGCCACCCTTTTTTTGGGTGGCGGTGGTGGTTATTAAAAGCTCGAACCCCCCGCGCGAGGCTCGGCAATAATGTATCTGCTAGATCCAGCTCTATGTTAAAAATGTTCGATCTAATGAAGTAAACATTTTTGCAGTCCTATTGGACTCTAAGTATATCCTGACTCGAAATATAACAGTCACATTCAAACAGAATTATGGAATAACTTTTTTGAATATCCATGTTTATCATCCGGTATATTGTCCGGATGCGGCACGTGCCAAGCAGAGGATATTACCTAGACCCATAGACCTTACTCTCCCTTCAAGATTTATGACTTGGCAATTATAGCTTCTTCGGTACAATAAGGTACGTAATAAATATTCTTGGCGATAAAAACCTTAACACGTTGAGTGTCGAACTTGCCCAACGCGCCATGTGCATATTCAGGCAGCGCTTTATGTCAGGCTGCGTAATGTGCATATGTACCGTGCAGGAATCTGATGGTGCGGCATGGAATTAACACCATCTTAGTTGGTGATATCTTACTATTTTGATTTTTGTTAGATATTAGCTGTCGTAATATAAATAACTAAATACAGGGAAATAAATGAACTGCGGTGGTGGTTAAAAAAGCACGAACCCCTCGCGCGAGGCTCGGCAATAATGTATCTGCTAGATCCAGCTCTATGTTAAAAATGTTCGATCTTATTATTTTGTCAGTTTAGAAATCCTACTCTCCATTCAATATTAAAAACTTGATTTTCAAACAAATTATAAAAGGAGCATGCACGCTTAGATTCCCTGACTTAGAATAAAATTTAAAAGATTTGTTATACAATTTCGAATCTGACGTTGAACTTAATCTACTTGAAGTATTTTTTCAAAATATGAAGATAGTCAAATTCTAAACACATTTGCAAGTGATCATCACATGTTTGAATACACAATGTATTATTTCAAATGTTGGATCTAATATAATAAAGTAAAAATTTTGACAGTTTACCTAATAGCACAGAATAAATAGCTTTGCAACAGAAGCCTCCTTACGGACATGTATCAAAAATAAGCGAGTCTCCATTTCAATTTACAGAAAGACAAACAGTATATTAATCATAAATTTGGTTCTAATACAATATCTTTGCTATGTAGATTAACGTAAAATCGAATAAAATGCAAATTATTCATGACTTTAGAAGATATTTCGCTAAAAAGCGAGTCTCCTTTTGACACATGTCGCTAAGAAATTGTCTGTATTACTCGTTAGTCTGTGCTAATAGGACCTCCCAACTCGATAATCCAGCTATAAAAGTCGCATTCAGGATTATGCTTTTTCAATATCCAGGTATATCATCGCGGCACGTGCCGCAGAGGGTATTAGACCTATAGACCTGTAATTATTATTCTCACTTCAAGATTTATGACTTAGCAATTATAGCTTCTTCGGTACAATAAGGTATAATAACGTATAAATGATTTAATATTTAAACAGCTCGCTTTGGGGATGTTTGGACTTTCTAAAACGGACAATATACTTTTGTGACATGCTTTATGGTGGGCAATACGTCTGAAGGGGTACCCTTCACCTGATAGTGTAAAGCCGTCATAAATTTTGTCCAAAAAATAATACAATAGCAATTGGATCGTTCTAGATTAACGTCGCTTTCACCTGCATCAAAAAGTTGTACCGCCAGCTTGTATGAAACATGTGGTGCTTTGGGAAACGAATAAGTTCAATACACCATAATTCTACCATAAAACATATATTCTAGGTATCACAGGTCTTACATTTTCCCTGCGCATACTGTATGGTTAGTATTTTGCCTTACCAACGCCTAGGATGAAAAAAGATTTTACTATTATTTACAAATTTCCAAGACAAGTAGACTATAGAAACTCATTTCAATTTTTGTTTAACGTCTGTTTAAGTTTTGAAACGTCAGGATCTGGATGTGTAACATTCATATTATTGTTTTTAGAATCTGTTTTTGTAACTTTAACCGATCAACTTTTCTATACAGGATGATTTTTTAGTACCGCGATTTTGCGTCCTAAAACGTAAAGATGTGTCAGTAGACAGCTAAGTGATGCTGCAAATCGGCACAATATAAAAAACAAATTTAGCAAAAACGTAGCTTATTTTAAGAAGAAGAAAACTTTGATGGCACAACTGGATACTTAGTTTCAGAAATTACACAGGGTCTTCGGCTCCCTTGAGGCTATGATGTTTTGTTTATTTCTCCACACAACAGGTGAGAAAATATGAAAATTTTGGTGAAATATTTGGTGGGTATGTGGTACTTATTATGTTTATACGCGACTCTTCCCTCAAACTAAGATGTGTTTGCAAGTATGAATTCATAATCGGAAAATTGCTATATTATGAATGATTCCTAAGCTTAAACTTTAACTTATAATTTTTTACATGTATTATACCGCTCAGTTTGTTGAAACAGCTCGCAGGTACTCTCTCTTTCGAAAAGTAACTATAGTAGTTAACACTTAAAAGTCGAAAAAATGTCCATTAGCTTTCAAGGTAGGTCAAATGTCTTTTAATTGCGTACTATATATACAGCTTGCGAGTCCAATTTTTGCGTCTCTCAAGGATTTGCATACATCTTGCGTTGCTTGCGAGTTGCGTCCAATTTTTGCGACTTTCAAGGTTTTGCATACATTCATACAAGGTTTTGCATACAAATTGTGTAAAACTTGTGATGTGTGAGACTTAATAGGTTGTAATTATTTAAATTCCATTATAAATATCGACAACATCGAACTCAAATTGCATAGATTCTAAAATTAAAGTTTGCTTCAATCCTCTTGTATATGAGACAAAATTAGAATAAGAATATTTTTCATTAATAAATAATTAAAAAATTTTACTGTATTTTATTATGCTAAGTTTCCTATTAATGTTAAACATACACGGTGCTACAATCCCAGAACTTCGAATACGTTATTATACCTTATTGTACCGAAGAAGCTATAATTGCTAAGTCATAAATCTTGAAGTGAGAATAATAATTACAGGTCTATAGGTCTAATACCCTCTGCGGCACGTGCCGCGATGATATACCTGGATATTGAAAAAGCATAATCCTGAATGCGACTTTTATAGCTGGATTATCGAGTTGGGAGGTCCTATTAGCACAGACTAACGAGTAATACAGACAATTTCTTAGCGACATGTGTCAAAAGGAGACTCGCTTTTTAGCGAAATATCTTCTAAAGTCATGAATAATTTGCATTTTATTCGATTTTACGTTAATCTACATAGCAAAGATATTGTATTAGAACCAAATTTATGATTAATATACTGTTTGTCTTTCTGTAAATTGAAATGAAGACTCGCTTATTTTTGATACATGTCCGTAAGGAGGCTTCTGTTGCAAAGCTATTTATTCTGTGCTATTAGGTAAACTGTCAAAATTTTTACTTTATTATATTAGATCCAACATTTGAAATAATACATTGTGTATTCAAACATGTGATGATCACTTGCAAATGTGTTTAGAATTTGACTATCTTCATATTTTGAAAAAATACTTCAAGTAGATTAAGTTCAACGTCAGATTCGAAATTGTATAACAAATCTTTTAAATTTTATTCTAAGTCAGGGAATCTAAGCGTGCATGCTCCTTTTATAATTTGTTTGAAAATCAAGTTTTTAATATTGAATGGAGAGTAGGATTTCTAAACTGACAAAATAATAAGATCGAACATTTTTAACATAGAGCTGGATCTAGCAGATACATTATTGCCGAGCCTCGCGCGAGGGGTTCGTGCTTTTTTAACCACCACCGCAGTTCATTTATTTCCCTGTATTTAGTTATTTATATTACGACAGCTAATATCTAACAAAAATCAAAATAGTAAGATATCACCAACTAAGATGGTGTTAATTCCATGCCGCACCATCAGATTCCTGCACGGTACATATGCACATTACGCAGCCTGACATAAAGCGCTGCCTGAATATGCACATGGCGCGTTGGGCAAGTTCGACACTCAACGTGTTAAGGTTTTTATCGCCAAGAATATTTATTACGTACCTTATTGACCGAAGAAGCTATAATTGCCAAGTCATAAATCTTGAAGGGAGAGTAAGGTCTATGGGTCTAGGTAATATCCTCTGCTTGGCACGTGCCGCATCCGGACAATATACCGGATGATAAACATGGATATTCAAAAAAGTTATTCCATAATTCTGTTTGAATGTGACTGTTATATTTCGAGTCAGGATATACTTAGAGTCCAATAGGACTGCAAAAATGTTTACTTCATTAGATCGAACATTTTTAACATAGAGCTGGATCTAGCAGATACATTATTGCCGAGCCTCGCGCGGGGGGTTCGAGCTTTTAATAACCACCACCGCCACCCAAAAAAAGGGTGGCGGTTCCCCAACCGACAGACCATTCCTTCCGGAACTGTACAGATCGGACGGAATTGTGACTGAGAAGGGGCGGGGAGCTGATTGGGGTTCCTTGATAACTGACTAATATCTAATAGTGCTGTACCTTTTGAACCCCAGCTCGACCGTTAGAGGTCCAGGACAAGAACTTATCTATTTCAAACAAGCTCGTGTCGGGAAGTTGCACACTAGACCCATCTGGCGGACCGAGGAAGAAAAAAGAATACAAAATACCGGCGCTCGAATAGTCTCAATAGAAAGCCACCCGCCATTAGTAACGGTTAAAATTTCTCGACTAGTAAAGCAGACGCTGGCACCCAGAGGGCGTTAGCTATATAAAGTTATTTTTTAGATTTAATCACGGTGCTACTCATTAATAATAAACAAGTTATTTTTAGATTTAAACCATCATGGTACTACTCATGTAACAAATAATAAGTTATTTTTTAGATTTAAACAATCATGGTACTACAGACCAAATTAAAATCATCTATGTAGAAAAACCAAATACGCGACATATTCCCACGTTTAAAACTTCAGACAAAATTCTTGAAGCAATCCTTTGCGGTAAATGGCCCCTTTAGAGGGTTTATGATGCGGAGCCCTACGGCGGCCGATTATGGGCGCTCTGCCGTAGTATTGATTTTTTCCTGACAAGTTCTATCATCTGAAATTCACACAACTTGAGGACTATTTTAACTATTATTAACAAATATTTTCATAATTTAAACTTTTTATTTCGCTCATAATCATGCTTCTCAGACATTGCCTCCATGGCCGCAGCCTGAAAGCCATTATTGGGTAGTAAAAAACACATAATTTTCACACAAATTTTTTTCATGCAAATTCGACAACCACTATCCTCTTAAGACTCTCGAATTTTTTACCTGGTCGAACCGCAGAACCAGACCCGTGCATAATATACACAAGGCGTGTTAATAGTTATCCTCTTAAAACTCTGGAATTTTTTACTTCGCTGTTGATCGACCCGCAGCACCAGACCAATCTGTGCATAATATATATACACATGGCAGTCAACGTGTTAATATTTATCCTCTTAAAACTCTAGAATTTTTTACTTCTCTGTTGGTCGAACCTCTCACCCCTCAGCATCAAACCAATCGATATACCCCTCAAATCCGAAGTAAAAAACACAGACAATATTTTCTCACCCCTCGGCATCAAACCAATCGATATACCCCTCAAATCCGAAGTAAAAAACACAAACAATATTTTGGAAAAACGCATATTCGAGAAATTTGGAGGACCGACTTGAGCAATTGCCCAATTGGATATTATGTAGAATATTTTCTCACTGGATAATTCACTAGTCAATTTTTTATGTTTTGCTGTTTAAATTGTCAGAATATTTGTGTCCGGACATAATTGAAGCAAAATTGCCTAACAACCGGCACTGGATTGACACAAGTTTATTCAATCACACCCTCTTAGAGAAATAAAAAACACACAAACAAATAATATTTTTTATTTTTACAATTTTACATTTCTAAACTTTTTAGTTAGTTCATACATAATAATCAAGCGTCTCAGCTCTTCGAGTGCCTCCATATATCGCCGCAGTCTCTCGCTCATGCTTCAGAAAATATAATATTTGTAGTCTTGCCGACGGGCCCCAAGCTTGTTAAAAAATACCTTTTGTCGTCACCATTCAATTCGTCAATTCGCTCTCGAGTTAATTGCTCCGTAAAACGCTGAAGCAGGATAGTCTTGAAGTCGGCAAATTCCGCCACTACCTTTTCCCCAAACTTGGTATTTATTCTCTTAAAACACTGGATCTCGAATTTTTTATTTACTTCCAAGTCCCGAACATTCACCAGATTTTTCACCAACAAATTGTTTAAACTATTTAAGAAGGGCATGTTGTAAATGATCTGCGTGTCTGATGAGATCTTAGTTGAACCTCTCCTATTTAGCTGTTTTAATAGGAGTGGGCAGAGAGTGGGGAGACGGTCAAAACCTAGGAGAGTACCAGACCAGACAGGTTTCGACAAGTCTGGTCTGGTGCTCTCTTAGTATCTCTACTCCTATGGTGTGAACTTTTTGGAGGACACTATATATCTAAAGCGACAGTAGTAGGTATGTATAATCAAAAACTATTTGCACGATTGTTTATGTACACATATTTTCGAAATGAACTCAGTTATTAATTTTTAACCCGTAAAAAGAAGTTTGCAAACGTAAACGGTGGACAGTAATTTATTACAGAATCCCCTTTTATGGGATCGGTGCAGATCAGAAAATTATAACAGATCGTCTGGGAGCAGTCATCCCGAAATAACTATGGATAATTCATGTCCCCGCGTAAAACCGGACGTAAAACCCGAATTCCCTAATTGGTGGGAAGTGAGCGAGGTGGCGGGTGGCGCTGTGGGAAGGGCGAAGTTTGATATGGGGAAGCGATATCGAGGATTACTCCGCCTGATGAGAAATGAAAATCTAAAACGCATTAAGGAAATTGGCATCGCCTTTAAATTAATGTTAATTGCAGCGCCGAATCCATTTCCATTCGGGATTGTTATTGAAATAAACGTACCTTGGCCGCTCTTTTCGACTGTGGAACAGTGGCGGCACCCTTTAACAAAACCCCACGAGTGAAATACATCGGTTTGAAGTTTATTATTAATTCTTTCTTTAAGGGCACGTCAATACCTTGGATGATATTTATAAAGCGTAGTTTAAGTAGATTTAAATATGCTTACTTGTAATATTTTGAGCAGAACACACATATAATAGGTAGGTACAAGACTTCACCGCAAAATTTGGAATTTCTTTAAGCGACACAACAAAGATATTATGGTGGCTTCATATATAGGCCGAGAGTGAGTCTCTCAAATTCGCATGGTTATTAATCATCCGACGTTCGTATTTCTACAGAGTGTAGTAATGGCAGGACCTTTTCGATATTTTTCTACAGACAATATTATTTGATTCTTTTTTATTTGACAAATTGAATTCGACGCTTTTTACAGCCTTTTTCTGGCATTTAAACGTATTTTTTTGTGAACGTCGCTATTGCATCAGTTGGCAGAAGCATCCCTAGAACCGCATATAATATTCCTCGTCGTTTTGTATGTTTGAATAAAAATCATATACAGGGTGTAACTGAACTGATGGTCAAAAATGAAACCACATATTCTTGGAGACAAAATAAGGGCACTTCTTCATATATTTTTTCTCCTACGGGCCATAGTTTTTTTTATACAGAGCGTAAAAGTTTGGAGAAAAATACACATATTTCTTAGTATCGCTAGAAGTATACGAGATATTTTGTTCAAACTTGGCATGTCACAAGAGCGGATGAGCTGTCAAATTTAAGGTTAATATAAAGCTTCTGAGGCTCCCAGTTGCAGAGATATAGGATGTTATTAAAATTAATTAGTTCAGAAAAATATGAATGCCCTGCATAATCGCATTTTTAAAAAAAAATTTGAATGGTAAATTGAATGGTTAACAAAAAGTATCTCTTAGTATTTTTTCATATTCTCAGCCGTTTCTTAATTATTTTCAAAGAACGGCAATGCTGCAATAAAAAAGTCATTTTATGAATAAATCTACAATCTGTGGATGTCAATTAAACTTGGCATTATTTGAATAATTTGGCTGCCAACTTTGCACTTTAGTATCAATATTTTGAAAAATGATATTTTCAGGGGTAATATAACAAGTGGTCCGCCTATTATCGATATTACCTTTCTTTAATTTTACGAATTATAATCCCAAAGCTGAAAATACCACGACTGAGCAGCAGGAGTGGTATTTTCTTAGCATTGGGGTTATAATGAGTGATAAATTAAGGAAAGGTATTATCTATTATTAGGCATACCACGAGTTGTATTTAAAAAGAGAATTTAACAACTGCAAATAGTTAGTTTGACAGCTAGCTGTCATTTAGATTGAACTTTCGGTTCTGAATATGTTTTTTGTGCTAATAGATATTTAAAGATCAATGTGTTAACTGAAAACATATATTCTAGTCCTATATTAAATTTGGTAATGGGAAGAAGTTATCGCGTTATCAATTTTAACTACCACAATATTGGTTTATCGTAACTAGGACGTAACTAAGAGAACAGGATTTCAGCGAAAATACCACTAGTGGTATTATCGCTGAAATCATCACCTGATTGGTTAATATTTCAAAAATCATATCATTTCATTGGTTCATATTGGCAGGCGTTGAATTCTCATTCGAAGAATTGACTGATATGCGCTTTTGCTATGGACTTGCCAATGGCAATAATAAACATGCGGAAACGCATAGTTGCGGGTATTGAAAGAGACGGAGGTCATTTTGAACATTTAATAATCTAATTTTATAATAGCGTTTCTTTTATTATCGTTATTGTTTTTGTATTTTGTTAAATACCTAAACATTAATTGACATCCACAGATTGCTAGATTTATTCTTAAGGTGACTATTGTTCATTCCAGCGTTGCCGTTCTTTTAAAATAATTAAGAAACGGCTGCGAATATGAAAAAATATTAAGAGATACTTTTTGTTAACCATTCTATTCACTATTCAAAACTAATTTAAAAAATGCGATTATACAGGGTATTCATATTTTTCTGATATAATTAATTTTAATAACACCCTGTATCTCCGCAACTGGGAGCCTCAGAAGCTTCATGTCAACCTTAAGTTTGACGGCTCATCTGATCATGTGAAACCCCAAGTTTGAAGAAAATATCTCATATTATTCTAGAGATACTAAGAAATATGTGTGTATTTTTCTCCAAACTTCCACGCTCTGTATAAAAAAATCTATGGCTCGTAGGAGAAAAAAATATATGAAGAAGTGCCCTTTTTTTGACTCCAAGAATGCGTGGTTTCATTTTTGACCATCAGTTCAGTTACAAAGTAATGAAAATGTAAGTATCGGTTAAAACTTAAGCTCAAAAATAGTGTTAAAAACGCCCCATTATTAGCCTCTCGTTGCTGAAATAATGTGAAACATTTAGGGTCGGCGTACGGGTGATTTAGATATGGAAGCAAGTCAACTGGTCTTTATTTGTCCTATCTCTCTAGATAGCTCGGGCACTCTGTATATTTACATAAAAAGCATTTATAATCAAGGTTAAAACCCTGGAGTAGGCCTTAGGAAGCTATTTTTTAAAGGTTGGGGAGGGGGTTCATGGCTAAAATTTTTGTTCAGGTTAAAATGACGTTGCGCCGCAGGCGACAATTCTTCCTTCCTTTTTCAAATCTACAAATTTAAAGAGTTTAAATGAACGGCAAATATAAATTATATTTTTAAAAAATTCCAAGGCAGGAGAAAATTTTTCGAATTTACAGGGCCAACAGTTGAAATGAATGCCAAATTTTTAATTATATTTTTTAATGACGTGATATATTTTAATAGCTATAGGCCCGTAAATATTTCTACTACAGTAACCAAAACGTACTTTAGTACAAAGTTATCATTTATTATTTTTAACTGACATACGTACAATTTCATTTAATAATTATTGACACTGTCCTTGTAGCCCTCGGGCCTATGACTACAAAACGTTTCTTTGTTACCTCACTGCTGAGACTTTGTATAGGTATGTGTTCTGTATATCCACTTTGACAATTTCTGACATAAGAAAATTCTCTACTTTTATTAAACGATCCGAAAAAATCAGCTTTGACGTCATAACTTTTCATGTTAGGGATATAGCTGATTTTTTCAAAGATTCTTTTAGGATCGTTCAATAAAAATATTTAAAATCAAGTGGTAACCTTGTCCGTCAAAAATAGTCGAAAAACTCCGTTGTCAGACGCCCTTAAAAGTTTGAAAGAGTCCCAAATAAACGCCCCATCCCTGAGAATTTTCTTATGTCAGAAATTGTAGGTACAAGTGGACATAAAGAACACATAATACAAAATTTCAACAGTGAGGTATTAACGGGCTCGGGCCCGAGGACAATCAGTCACATGAGAGTAAAAATACATACTTGTATAACCTTCCCATAACCCATAATATTTTTGCGACACCCTATAAATTCTAGCATAAAATATTTCTCCTATGTTGCTTCGTAAAAGACGCCGCAGGCGAAATTTTTTAGAAATAGGAAGCACAAACAGTGTAGGAACCAAGGGCCTAGACAATGTTTTTTTCTTTTTCTTTTCAATGGGATGCAACTTCGTCAAAAAAGGTTTTATTTCGCATTTTCTTTTTTAATATACATTCCCCACCGTAGTTATTTTTTACTTTTCATCATAAAACCAATAATAAAAAAAATTCTCCTCTTATAAACTCTATACGTGGACACACTCTAGGTATTTTTATTTTGATAATTTCAGTAAAATCTTAAAAACTTTTAACGTTGTAGAATTTTAATACGACTTTCCTTTGCTTTAAACAAACATTTCTTTTTATTTCTATCAAGCCACCAAGTTAAATAGATTTAGTGTAAAATGTAAATGGCAATGACGTGTAGATTTAAAAAATTAAAAGTGTGTGGGGGTGTTCCCATTAAAAAAAAATTTGTTTTGTCTCCCTTTTAAGAAACGGCCTTTTTTATTTCTAGTAAGTTCACAAAATAGCTTCAAACAGCAAAAATGCGGTTTTTCGAAATACCCTGTACAAACACCAAGAGATATTTTAAAATTATTTCTTTGCAGTTTTATTAGGGCTCACATAAGCCATCAATTCCCACGATTTCATGGCCCTGCATTAGACAGGGCGTCCGCATTAAAAATACAAAAATCGAAAAAATCGATTTTTCTCTTGGTGTTTTTTTTTACATTTTTATCTATAATTTTAACTTATGCCTATTAAAAAACATAAACAATATTCAATTTTTGGAAGTATTTTCAATAAAAAGTACACTTTTTTGAAAGAATTTAAAAATTTATTGGTATCCACGTATTCCAGGGAGTTCTTTATTGAAAATACTTTCTCAAATTTAATATTGTTTATGTTTTATAATAGGCATAATTTAAAATTGTAGAAAAAAATGTAAAAAAAACACCAAGAGAAAAATCGATTTTTTTAGATTTTTGTATTTTTAATGCGAACGCCCTGTCTAAGGCAGGGCCATGAAATCGTGGGAATTAATGGCTTATGTGAGCCCTAATCAAACTGCAAAGAAATAATTTTAAAATATCTATCGGTGTTTGTACAGAGTACCTACTTCGAAAAACCGTATTTTTGCTGTTTGAAGCTATTTTGTGAACGCCCTGTATAAGTTATGACCGTGAAACTTGGTATGTGGGGTTTTCGGGCATGGTTAATACAACTATGCTATTCATTTTTTCCTAATGTACCTACTTTTGCAGTTTTTAGGGGAATAAATTTGATCGTAGTAGGTCAGGGGAAAAACGAATCTGAAAAAAATTAATATCAAAATGTAGATCTTTCGGAGGACTATATTTTTTAAAAAAAGTTTTTGACAATCGGTCCACCCGCAAAGAAATAATGAATTGTCTCGACTTGAAGTGAAACACACTGTATCTATCCCTCTTACGTATTATGGCTATATTAATTTATATTCTTACTCATTGTTCGCCAGACGACAATTTTAGATTTGGCAGCCCAGTATTAGATAATGAAATTAGATTACCGTCCTCAGTTTCCCCTTTTATACCAAGGCTGCTGAATGTCAGCAATAAAATATTGCATACTTATTGCAACTGTAGTTATTCTACGCCACTGGTTTCCTATGCCTTCCCCCGTCGCGCCCGTCTTTCTCATTTCTTAATACCTAATGGCCATTAAATATTTATTAAACTAATTGAATTGATTTCGTCCCGTGAAGAGCCTTTTTAGAAATTACTTAATGGCCTTAATTGGTATCAGGGCTTTTTTCTAAGCCACATCACGATCACAAACAACCGGATGGAGGTCGAGCCAGGTCGATCGGTTGCGTTTTATTTAAGGGGACTCGCTAATTATCGCATTTTTATCGAATTTTCTCCCAATTAGCACGAAATTTTCTTGACTAACGTGGTCCCTTCTCTTCTGTGCGCCATTTAAATCCAAAGGAAATTCAACTCTCAATAATGTCGCAACTTGTAAAAATTATAGTTTGATTATAATTAATTTTCCATCATTAAAAAATAAAAGAAAAAGTAGGTATAAGGTATAAATCCTGGGATTAAGTTCGAGAAATATCTGCCTTGCGGGACGCTTCACGACGCTACGTAGGTATCCCAGCTCTCCGAATTATCGAAATTAAAGTTCTTAATGAGACACTCTAATACAGTGTGTCCGGAAATTATGCGCAAATACTTCAGGGGGTGATTCTACGTACGAAAAAAATTGTACAAGTTCAAGTGACATTTCCCGAAATCTCGATAGTAGCATAACTTCAAAGTTAATGTAATAATATTTCGCCATATATTTTTTGTACTGCACTGAGCTTCTTCAAATTTGGTACAATTTTTACTTGTATCGAGCTGTAATAGCGTACGAAAAGTCATGAAAATCCGAGGGTCCTAGATACCTAAATGAGTATTCCACAGATTTGATTGCATTTTTTTTTGATTTTCATTATTTCGGGAAACTAATAACTCCGCTTTCAAGATCAGTAAAAAATCTTACAAAAAAGTCATCTTGTTTCATGTCGATAAACTCAACCGTTTTTGCAACCATACCCTAATACAGCTCGACACAAGTAGAAAATGTACCAAATTTGAAGAAAGAAAGAAAGATTAACTTTGAGGTTATGTAACTCCGCTAATATCGAGATATTGGCACCCTGTATAAGGGTGTCCCATTAAGAACTCTAATTTTGAATAGCGGGTCACGGCTAACTGTCAAATGTTTAGTTGGTCATATTTGGTACCTACGCGTCTTACAGAAACTTTGACATTTTGGAAAATGACGCGTTACAGTTAATTTTTGTAGCATAGATCGTCTATCTTTATCGTGAGATCCACAAATTCAAGCTCAATAAATTTTGTATAAAATTTGAGAAGCAAATCTTTCAAACGCGGAAAAAGATAACGCTACCAAGTTTTATATCATTTTCATTGCCTTGACGAGCAAGTTTCAAAAATGCAACAACATAATATACAGATTAACAAATTCCAAAGATTAGTTGACTTGACGAAAAGTATAGCTATGAGTGGCGGATTTTCAGGGGAGGCAAGTGAGGCGGCGCCTCACCAAAGTAAATCAAGCAATTTTTTTATTAATCGAATCCCGTGACTTTTTCTGCGTGGAAAAACCTCGTCCGTCCCGTAGGTATAGGTACCTCCTTAAAAAAGCACTTTCAGTTTTTCAAAATTTTCCAATTTTCCGGGCAACTTCTCCAATTTTCCTTTCCCTAAAAACCTTACTATTCCCCATTACGAACATTTTTTTTTTAAAATTACCAAATCGTTCCGGCCGTTCTCAAGTGATGAGCTTCATAATTTTTATTTGTATTGAAATTGTCAATCGGTCTTCCACTGTCTTTACAATCGTCAAAGGACTATTATTTACCATTTATAGGCTTTCTGGCTTCTTATATACATCACCCAGAATACATATTCGATAAGCGCAGGCACAAAAATAGCTAAAATCACACTCCTTGAGGCGGAATTTCTTTTAATATTTGGTAGCCTCCTAGCGCACAGGTTTACCAGCCAGATTACACGCGCGCGCGCGCGCGCGTATTCAACGAGAAACCCGTTTCAAAATATTCCTTTGAAGCTCCGAACACGGGTGCCTCCGTTTGCAATCGGCTATAATCGACCATCTTCGTTCCCAGGCACTTGGTCGGTCCGTGCTCGTCTCCCATCTCCCGTCCGTATTGTTTACGACGACGATTAGCTACGTTTTTTCGGGGTGCATCAAAGCTGCTTGTTGGATAATATTCAATTATTTACCTATTATTTATTGACGTTATTGGGGTTTTTGTTATTACAATGGAACTACATCAGTACCCCATTCACGATATTATGGTGGGCTTAAAATCAGTGCCGTTTGCTGGTCGGCCAGAACACCAGCAAAGAGAAATCGTTCAGATGAAACCAACCCCAGCATTAGGCGGATTGGTTCTAGACAAAAAGGGCGGTGGTAAGTCCCTATTTTTAAAGTCTAACTATTATATTTATATTATAATTATTAGTAATAGTGGTCGCATTTTCTGTCCACATAGCACAGGTGTTATTATTATTTTAATTATTTAGTATTAAGCTTATTGATGCTTCTAGCCAAAAATAAAAGTTAGATAATAAATGTTCTAGGGAGTTTTATGCAGTTTTCTGGAATAATAAGAAATTTTGTACCTACAGGATGTTTTGCAAATGCGTGGCAAAAGAAAGTTGAATTTTTTAAATAGTAATGCCTCCATCTTTTAATTTTGAATACTACTTTTTGTAATTTCAGGAATATCATGTAATACACAGATAGAAAGAGATACTTGAATCAAATAAAATTTATTTAACTCAAACAAATTTGATGCTTGTATACGGCGAACCCTAGACTGACTTTGAATAAAACATTTGGTTTGTTTCAATTTAAAAACAGCATTTAATTTGGGACAAATAAAATATTATTTGGAAGAAATTAATTTTTAATCCCATGGAGATACAAATGATTTGAATTGAATAAATGATATATTTCGAAGGAACAAATATATAATGTTAAAAAACATTTATTCTATTTAAACAATTAAGAAAGTTGCGCCAAACAACTGTGGTGGGTTGAATTACCCATTCAGGGTATTCACTCAAATAAAATATTATTTATTTAAAGTAAAGCAACCTTTATCTTTATCATTATTTACAAATTTCAGTTTTTGTCCATTCATAAAAAACATTAAGTTTACTCGATTCATAAAGATGGGAAGTGGATTAGAAAAACACGATAAATTGTATAAAAATATTTATTTACATACAATTAAAATAAACTTTATTTGGTATAAAAACCAACTATGCAAAACATACCAACATACCATCATAGAGGTGGTCTATATGATATATTTCAAGTAGGTTCTTTGAGATTTGTTTCTATTATTGTTTATGCGTGTACTTACAAAATAGGTTGAAAAACACAATACACACTACACACAGTACACCACACTACACTCGGCTACTCGGCAAT
Organism: Pseudeuparius sepicola; assembly: GCA_963920635.1. Classification (NCBI taxonomy): domain Eukaryota; kingdom Metazoa; phylum Arthropoda; class Insecta; order Coleoptera; family Anthribidae; genus Pseudeuparius; species Pseudeuparius sepicola. The sequence continues at coordinate 92,604,105 of OY987299.1, forward strand.
TATAAATGATAATAAAATTGCGTGCACAAAACCTCCAGGGATACTGCAGGCGGGTACTACTTTCACGGACACTGAACAGCGCTGAACGCCGACACTAGAGTGCGCCCTCTATGCCTCCCATATTTTCTCTTTCTTTCTATCTTTCATTCTCTGGAGTGAGATAGCTATAAAATGGTACGCAGTATTATTTAACTCAAATAAGGTCAAATTTAAACCAAATATCAATGTGGTTGATCCAAACAACCAACAGGTATAAACAATAAATAAAAATTATTCTTGTTTGCACCAATTAATACCTTATTTCAGGAAAATAATATATGCTTCCACTAAACAATAATGTGTCAAACAAATTAAATACCTTACCCAAAAAACACTTATTTTTTAATTGAAAAAAATAAATCTTCGTTTAAATAACATAGTTTTTACGGAAATAAATATTATTTCTGGCAAATAATTCTTGATCAAACAACAAATATTTTTCTATGGAGAATTGTATTTCTATCTGTGTATATGTACGGATGTCTCATTTTGATCTGGAACACCCCTGTAAAATTTGAACTGGCTTACGGATTTTAACGAATTTTTTTTTGTATATAGGCCCTCCCAGACGTACTTATCAAACACTTTTCAATGACCATACGATTATTCCAGGGCCGGATAAAAAAAATTTTTACCCAAATTTTCAAGTTAAGGTATCAGCAATTTTTTTATCGGAAATCTAATAACGTGGCGTTAATCAGAGTCCCTGAAAACCCCCAGATTCCAAATTTCAAGAAATTATTCCCACAAATTATACTTTTTACACTGCATCACAAATTGCAAAAAATCAAAATTTCAATTTGAGCTCAGCTATTAAGGTGGCTATGGAAATAAGTGAAAATGGTAAAAAGAGGTCCACAGAAGACAATAGTAATAAACCTGATCGGAAACTGTACTCGGTTTCTCTTTTCATTATTGCTGTACAGTACAAATTTTATGCCATTTGAGACGCAAGAGAGCTCGCTGCCATCGCTATTGTCCCCTATGGACCTCTTTTTACCATTTTCACTTGTTTCCATAGCCACCTTAATAGCTGAACTCAAATTGAAATTTTGATTTTTTGCAATTTGTGATGCAGTGTAAAAAATATAATTTGTGGGAATAATTTCTTGAAATATGAAATCTGTGGGTTTTCAGAGGCGCTGATTAACGCCAAGTTATCAGATTTCCGATAAAAAAAATCGCTGATACCTTAACTCGAAAATTTGGGTCAAAATTTTTTTTTTAATCCGGCCCTGGAATAATCGTATGGTCATTGAAAAGTGTGTGATAAGTACGTCTAGGAGGAACCTATATACAAAAAAAAAACGTTAAAATCCGTAAGCCAGTTCAAATTTTACAGGGGTGTTCCAGATCAAAATGAGACACCCTGTAGGTATACAGTTTTACAGTTTTTGAAAGTGTTAACAAAAATAACCTTGATCACTGACCTTTTGTGCATTATAAAATTCACTTATTAACTTATAATGAATTAGCCAGGGACTAACAGTTTCAATTATTATTGACATTTAATAATAGAGAGAGTGGCTTTGAAAAGTGCAAAAATTATATACAGCGATATACAAAAAATACCCGTAGAATTAATATTCAAGCACACATAATATTTAGGGCTAAAGGGTAAACCACTGTTAAAAAATAAAACTTTGTTTTGCCTTTGCCACGCATTTGCGTAATATTTTACTTTCAGATCACCACAATATGGTGAGTGGAAGTAGCGTTCAACAAAAAAATTAAAAAAATATATAGGTATTCGCTAAATCGGTTTAATCGCCGAAAACCAAAATATGAGCAAGTGTATGTGTGTGTGCCTACGATAACTTTCGAAGGGAATTAAGATATATAAGCTTCAACTTCCGCCGATCCCTTAAGCGTTGAGAAAATTTTGAAAAATTATTCTTCGCAAATGTCTTACATAAACTCTAAGATACATAAACTCTAAGTCCGAATGTTTTTTTTTTTTTTGAGTTTCAATATTATGGTCGCCTCACCTCTCGCAATGTGTCAGATCCGCCACTGATAGCTATACACAGGCGGATTATCCGACAGTTCAAATACGTAGAGATTTGATTCGATAGATCCATATCGGACGAACTAAATCTTTACCTTGTCCACTAATTAACATACCAAGCACGCGTGCCGAATCTTCATGCAGGATTCGAGGTAGCAGATTGGAGTGAAATTCTACATTTCAGACAGATTTGATCTGGCGCGTGGTATTTTAGGTGAGATAAAAGATCTGGCCGCCATGGCAGAGGCAGATTTATATTTTAATTAGTGACGAGTGAAATAACCAACGGCATTTGTCCCTTGATTTGAAGTGACCAATGACATTTAATATTTCTTAAAGAGTAGGTACAATAATTAAAAGATAAAGAAGCTGAATGAACCAGGCTTACGCGTTTAAAATTGCCAAGCAAAAAACGCGTTGCCAGAGCTATTACTTTAAATTGTACTAGAATCTTGGTGAAATGTACTAGAGCGCAAATTTGTGTACTAAGTAAGCCATAAAAATCAATAAACTTTTATTATTATTATTTATCTAGAATATAATTAGCATATAGCATATTTGCCCATCATCCAAATCACTGTGATTGTAGATTGGATCAAAAGCTACCATTAATCTTTTACTCCGTAGATCAGGGATGCCCGAAAACGGGTATCGTAGCGAGAGCAACAATAGACGATATCATATACAACCAAAAAAATGTAGTACAGTTCCAGGGTAGAAGTAATACAAAGTAATCTAACTCCCTGTCCGTAATGTCCGTAAGGGTATGCGCGGTAAAAATATTCAACCACTAATGGCGACCGAGAGGGCTGGTTGGGTACTGGTATACTATGACCACGGTGATAAATATAAGCTTATCACCGTGACTATGACTAAATAAATACTGGAACGATACTGTCGTTTTTGGTTTTTGTAATTACTATTTTCGTATTTTTTAATTTGTTTTTCTGTAAAAATGAAATAATCAATATTCGGGCAAAATGTACCTACTAGAAAAAAAAATACCAATTGTACTGGATTAGTACAATTGTACTAAATTTGGCAACGCGACTAAATGACTTCGTCAACAGAACAATAATTAATTTATACTATAATTCCAGAAAAGTTCGTTTTGGCAAAAGGGTTAAATTTTTATGTTGTTGACAACAAAATTTTTAAGCTGGACATAGCATCGGTACAACAACAAACCGCTCAGGCATTTCCTGAGAAACTAGGTCAAGAATTTAGAGTCAGTTCAAAAATAATTTTAGAAAAATATTTTAAACCCAAGTCAAATATTTCAAAGGAAGAAACAGCAGCAATTAGATCACTTAAATCAGATAGAATAATTAAAATATTACCAGCAGATATTTTAGAGAAAATTGTGTATGACAATAAATTAAATAATTTATTAAATGAAGGAAGTCATACGAGGATAATTCAGAACCTTACAACTTTAACAGAAACTAGAATATTCAAAACACCGTGAACAAATAACACAAAGAACAAGGATATCTATAACTCCGCATCATTCAAAACAATACAATACAATAAATTTACCATATTATTCGTTAGCAAAATATTTACTTAAAACTGAGAGTCCGTTAGTAGGAAACTCGAATTATAACTTTTTAGAAAAAAATAGGTAACATCAATTTCCGAATCATTATATCTTAGCTAGCTTTGATGTAGTTAGAAAAGTTAGAAAGTTAGAAAACGATGAGACTTTAGTTGAAAGGACAAATTTGAATATAGACGCAATATTAGAACTAACAACACTATGTGTTAAAACCACATCATTTCAACTAGGAAATGAATTTTTCCAGCAGGAATTTCGAATCCCTATGGGGTTTCCTTTATCACCATTCATAAGCAATTTATTCATGGAAGATTTTGCTTTATTTTTATTTATTTTATTTTATTTTTTTTTATTTTATTTATTTTTATTTATTTATTTTTATTTTTTTATCTTTATTTTTATTTTCATTTATTTATTCAGCTTTATGTTTGGTTTAGATATGTAGATGACATATCTATTAGGTATATGGGAACATGGAGTGAATCATTTTTAAAGTCATTAATATATTTTATAAACTTACAAGAATCTTCTATAAAATTTACCCTAGAAATAGATCATAATAATCATTTACCTTTCTTAGATGTTTCTCTACTAAAATCAGATGGTATAGAAACTATGTAGTGTGTATAGAAAACCAATACATACTAATAGATATGCCCATCTTAATTCCAATCATCATATTAGTGTTAAAAAGGAGAAATTAAAAGTTTATATATGACAGGGCTAATACGATTTGTTCTAATAACACAAAATTTGAGAAGGAAACTAAACATATCAAAACAATGCATACATCAATGTTTTATCCTTCACCAACGTAACGTCAAAGATATTGCTACCTTTGTTGGGACATGTCCTGACAAGCTGCAGGCACAATGATCCCAGCCGGCCCATTATACCGGTTTCATCCTCTTTGGGAATCATCAGATGGACGTAGGCAAAATCCGGAGTGGATGGATTCAAAAGATAGAACCAAGAGAAAAAATTACTCCGAGGCCTAATACCCCTACCGGCATTGAACTGGCTGGGATCATTGTGCATGCAGCATGTCAGGACATGTCCCAACAAAGGTAGACGTTACGTTGGTGAAGGAGAAAACTTTGATCTATGCAATGTTTATTCCCAACGAAAATCGAGGACCAATGGTGTAGTACAATGCCGGTAGGGGTATTAGCCCTCGGAGTAGTTGTTTCTGTTGGTTCTATCTTTCTATCAAAAAAAGTTGTTAAGAAGAACAGTTGTCATTCTATCGAATTTGTGGAGAAAGTTTTTCAGCAGTGCCAACAAAACAACAATGCTGTCGACGGGCTTGTCCTCAGCTATGCTGCTTCAGATACAAAACTCCGTAAAATTCTTGCTATTTGACTTTTATTATTATTAATATTATAATCAATCAAAAATTGTCTCTAAGATACAGAATCTTTTTATAGTATACAGGGGCGTTCCAACATACTCCCCCCTTTGAAGGGCTAGATTCAAGTCCTTCAATAAATTAACTAATATAAAGTCACTTGTCGAGAGGTAACACAGCGATCCTTGTTACAGCTCTTTGCACAACACCATTTTTGGTTTTGATTTTTACCACACGCACGATATTATCTTTGCCAGGTATGACTTCGATGATTCGACCCATTGGCCAACGTTGGTGGAACGTTGTCTTCTTTTATCAGCACTAAGGAGTCAACTTGAATACCAGGCTTCTTGTCAAACTGCCACTTTGTACGTTGTTGAATCTGATGTAGATAGTCCTTGCACCAACGAGACCAAAATTGCTGGCTCATTAACTGAAGATGACGATATCTCTTGATAAAATTAACTTTCGTATTTAAATTATTGCGCTCCGGAATAGCTGTCAATTGGGTTCCAATAATCAGGTGACCAGGCGTTATAGGTTCGAGATCATTGGGATCGGAAGAGAGTGGGATAAGGGGACGAGAGTTCAAAATTGCCTCGATCTGAGTTAAAAAAGTATAAAACTCTTCATATGTTAAATGAGTACCATTTAATATCCTTTTTAAGTGGTATTTGCACAATTTTACAAAAGACTCCCAGAGTCCTCCGAAATGAGGTGAACGTGGCGGAATGAAATGCCAATTTATTTTTGAATTAGATATCTTCGAAATTCGGATTGTTCTGTCAACTTTTGAACTGAGAGCAATTCATTATTAGCGCCGACAAAATTTGTAGCATTATCTGAATAAATATCTGAGCACAATCCACGACGAGACACGAATCTTTTCATAAGGCTCAGGAAACCTTCGCTACTTAAATCTGTAATCAGCTCAGTATGGACCGCTTTTGACACTAAACAAATGAAAATGCAAATATATCCTTTAATGATTTTTTTAGATCTAGTTTTTCCATCCTTTAATTCATAAGGTCCTGCATAGTCTACTGCGACTGTCAAGAAAGGGCGAGAAGGAAAAATACGAGCACGTGGTAATTCACCCATTTTTGGTTCACCCATTTTTGGTTCAATCGAATGTAAATTTTAACCGCTTGTTTTCCATTTATTGGCCAGTATTTTTGACGTATGTGTGAAAGTGTGTTTTGAACACCTGAATGTAATGTACGCTTATCTTCAAAACTTATTATTAGATTGGTAAAAGAGTGTTTATATGGTAAAACAATTTGATGTTTCTGGTTGAACATGAGATTTGAATTTTTGAATCTACCGCCTACTCTTATTAGGCCATTAGCATCTAAAAATGGTGATAAAGATCTCAAATTGCTTTTGTTTTACTAACATTTTTCTCAGCACGTAATTTAGATAATTCATCAGGAAATGATTTTTGTTGTATTACTTTGACTATTGCATTTGTGGCTCGATCAAGTTCATCGTTGGATAATCTTCCAGATTTTCTATTAGCATTGTCTCTCGAATTATTAATAAAACGCAAGCAATAAGCTGTAACGCGAATGAGAGTATCTAACGATGAAAATTTTATAAATAGATTAAAATCTTCAACATCTTCGTCAATATTTTTTGATAACTTCAAAGCAATAATCCTTTTACATTCAGGATGAACGAGTAAAATTAGATGCATTTGAATTTTTTGGCCAATATTCTTCACCTTGCGAAAGAAATTGGGGGCCATGCCACCACAAATTAGACTGAGACAAATCCTGTAAATTGACTCCACGAGAAATTATGTCTGCAGGATTATTTTCAGATGCTATATAGTTCCAGTCAAGAATATTTGTTAGTGTTTGTATTTCAGCAACTCTGTTTGCGACAAAAGTCTTTAAATAAGAAGGTTCACGCTGTAACCAACTTAATACAATTGTGGAATCAGTCCACAGAAAGATAGATTGTATTTCAAGTTCTAGCGATTTTATACACATATTTCACAAGTTGGCCAATAAAAAAAGGGGTGCAACACGTGATTTTGCGCAAAGTAAATGTGATTTTATTTGACCGTTTATGTCAGTAGAACGGATATAAATGCAACATGCACATGCACGTTCACTTGCATCTGCAAAACCATGGATTTGTATAAAGCTGGGATTATTAGCAATGACATGTCTTGGAATTTCTAATGATCCTATTTGATTAATTTCCTTGATAAAATTGTTCCATTCTATACAAAGCTCGTGTGTTATTTCCTCATCCCAATCTAAATGTAACATCCATTTTTGAATGATAATTTTGGCACGAATTGAAATAGGCCCAAGTAGTCCTAGTGGATCAAAAATTTTTGCAATATACGACAAAATCGTACGTTTAGTAGCACGTTGTGGGATTTGATCTTTATTTTGATGAGCCTTATATTCAAAAACGTCAGAATTAGGTATCCAAGTAATACCTAGTGTTTTTTCACTAGATGCATCTTTTATAACATATTCGCCGTTATTGAATTGTTTTATTTCATTAAGTAAACTTGGATTGTTGGATTTAAATTTTCGAAGTTCAAAGCCATATGAGCTTAAGATAAAACAAATATTTTTTTGAATTTGACTTAATGCTTCTACGTCATTGGCTCCAGTAACGAGATCATCTACATAAAAATCAGAGCCTATTATTTTTGATTCAGTGGGAATTTTTTTAAAATTTTCTTTAGAAATCTGGAGTAAACAACGAGTTGCGAGATATGAGGCTGAAACTGTTCCGTAAGTGACAGTATTCAGTTGAAAATATTTCACAGCATTGTTTGGATTATCTCTCCAAACAATTCTCTGTAAATTTCTGTCGTCAGGATGAATTAAAATTTGTCGATACTTTTTTGCAAGATCTCCTATTAGAACGACTGCGTGCCTTCGAAAACGAATCAAAATTTCAAAAATATCTCTTTGAACTGATGGCCCGACTTTCAAAACATTGTTAAGTGATAAATTTGTAGAAGATTTGCAAGAAGCGTGGAAAACAACACGTATCTTTGTAGTGGTACTTTCGGGCTTCTCTACACTATCGTGAGGTAAATAAAAATAGGAGTTTTCGATTTAAAGTTTCGTGAAATCTCAGACATATGGCCTAATTTTTCATATTCTATCATAAAATCTCTGTATGAGGCAGATAAACCTGGTGACTTGTCCAGCCTACGTTCTACTGAACGTAATCTACTAAGGGCAATATCCTCGGAGTTGCCTAATTGCATGTAATTTTCCTTTAATGGAAGCCTAACCAAAAATCTACCATTAACATCGCGCGTGGTTGTTTCAGTAAAATGATTTTCGCATTATATTTCTTCTTTGCTTATTATTGCTCGTGGATTGAATGCAACTGATTCGATTGCCCAAAATTTTTCTAAATCAAAGTCATGTGGTTGAACAGAAAAAAGGCAACGTGATTCTGATTTAGAATAGGGAGTAGAATCTAATTGCGGTATCTTGCCTGCTACTATCCATCCTAGAAGTGTGTTCTGTAGAAGAGGTAGTCTTTTTCCTAATTTAATTTGACCAGGGCAAATTAAGGCGTAAAATATTTCGGAACCTATCAACATATCTACAGGAGAAGGTTAATTAAAATCTGGATCAGCGAGTATAATATCGGTAGATATATTTATATTTGAAATATCTAATCGTGTTTGAGGTGTACGTTCCGTGATTTTAGGTATTATAAGAAATGAGAGATTTGTTTCAAAATCTGAATTACGTGAAAGTATATTTATATCACATTCTTCGGTAATATATGTTTCCGAATCATTTAAACCTTCAACTGAAACGTATACATCTTTTGTACGTACCTTGAGCCTTTCAGCTAGTTTTCGAGTAATAAAATTCGATTGAGACCCACTGTCCAAAAGAATGCGACATATTATAGGTTTTTTAGTTTTATCAAACACCTCAATAAGTGCTATTGATAACAAAACGAAAGAACGAGAAGGCCTTTGAGTATAACTTACCAGTGTTGTTTCTGATATTCGATTAAAATTGTTATTATTCGGGTTATCATTATTTGCGGAAGTCTGAGAACGATTTTGGACCAAACTCGAGTTTGAGTTATTTTTTATGTATTTTGACTTGGTTTAAATTGATGTAAAAGAGTTGCATGTTTTCTGTTGCAAATTTTACAACTGCTCGACCTGCATTGGTAAGGATCGTGTCCTTGTTTTAAACAATGTGTACATAATTTCATTGGCTGCACTTCTTCATATCGAGATTCTGGTGGTAAATCATTGAACCCTTTGCAAAAATAAATGAAATGTTCTCCTTTACAAAAAGGGCATATAGCTTTATGTGGACTGTATTTATTTGACGATAAAAGCGATCTGGAAGATGTCTTTGATTCCACCGATTTTTTAGAAATATTTGTTTGGCATTCAAATGCCTCTAAAATTTGGCAGCGTTCAGTAATAAAGATTGTAAAATCCTTTAGTTTTGGAACTGAACATTTTGTACTGTATTCTTCCCATTTAGTTTTATTACCGAAATCTAATTTATCAGTTAATATTACCAATAAAATTGTATCCCATGAATTTACTGGTTCAGATTCCAGGGAAAAAATATTTTTTTGTACGGTGTTTAAAAATGACCGAAGTACCGAATGTTAAACCTTAGTCATATTTGCAATGTCTAAAATTTCTCTAATATGTGCGTTTACGATTATTCTTGTATTTTCATAACGATTTTTTAATAAATTCCATGCAATATTATAATTATCATTTGTTATTGAAAGTGGTGGTGATATAATATTAGCAGGTTCTCCCTTCAAACATGCTTGTAAATAGTAGAATTTTTCTACGTCTGCAATAGTTTTACTTGAATGAACTAATGCTACAAAGGTATCATGAAAATGTTTCCATTCATTATAAGAACCGCTAAATTCAAGTAAGTTTAATTGGGGCAATTTTGCTGTTACCCGTAATGGAGACTCCACATTTGCATGAGAAATTGAATCTGGAGACGTATTGTAAAAAGTAGTTACAGGAAGCGCGATTTCCTTATATTGTTGTATAATATTTTTTGCCTCTGAAATGACGGTGAAATAAAGGACTTCGAAATCATTCCTTTGTTGAAACGATTTGTCAGTGTCAAAAGCAGTGTCATTGTTGCAGAGAAGAATTTCTTCATATTCGTTTTGAATGTCTTTAAAAATATCTAAAATAGGTCTGATAGTGTCTAGTCGCGTTTGTAATTGCTCAAATTGGCATTGTAGTGGATTTTCGATATCGAAACGATTTAATTCTGCCTTAATTTGAGTTTGACGATGTTTTAGTTTTTTAAGTTTGAGTGCGTAATCGGTTTTGTCATTGATGCTTTCTGAATTGCTCATTTGCGAGTGATTTATTATTTTCAAAAATGAAATTCAGGTAGGTACGTATAAATTATAACAGCAAATTATATATGATGATTGATTCTGTAAAACCAGTCCAAATTGAAGATACTTTTTGCGCTTTGTTAGTTTTCGTGAGGTGCCTCAATGGCTTTAGTATGTTTCGTATTATGCCGCAATGGCTTTGATGTTTTCTCGTGAAATGCCACAGTGGCTTCGTTATTTTTGTTTTAGTTTTGAACGAGGTAAAATTGAGCGAGAGGTATGAGGAGAATGAGGTTTTGGACGGGTTTTATTTAGGGAGAAAAGGGATGATCTGACCTTGTGTCGATTTGATGTTTCAATTATTTTAAATCTCTCCTAATCTCCGCTGGTTTTATCGGGCTCGAAGGACCATGTCGACGGGCTTGTCCTCAGCTCTGCTGCTTCAGATACAAAACTCCGTAAAATTCTTGCTATTTGACTTTTATTATTATTAATATTATAATCAATCAAAAATTGTCTCTAAGATACAGAATCTTTTTATAGTATACAGGGGCGTTCCAACAAATGCTAAGAGAATGAAAGAAATAAATTTGGTAGACCGATCAATAAATTTAACTCTTTCTTATATTCCTGGACTACTAGATAAATTAAGACGCATATAGAGGCAATCTTTTTAATGTCAGAGCAGTACTTAAAACCAAAAACACAATAAAAATTAATAAAGCAAACCTTACTGTCGAAACTCCACAAACAGATTATATTCTCAAAAGGAAACTGTACATGTTTCAAACCATCAAGGGTCCATCTTCAGCAGCGAAATAATTCATTATGAGTTATACAAAGCTTCCAAGCACATTTTAAAAAACTATATTATCAAAAATTCATAGGAAAACTTCAAAAGTTAAATGGAGTCGAGTTGTAACCATAAAAAAAAACAAAATTAAAAATTAAAGCCACCAAAAGGCCTATGAATTTTTGATAATATAGTGATATCATAATGAATTATTTCGCTGCTGAAGATGAACCCTTGGTGGTTTGAAACATGTACAGTTTCCTTTTGAGAATATAAACTGTCTGTGTAGTTTCGACTGTAAGGTTTGCTTTACTAATTTTTATCACATTACTCCACTGTAAGAAGATGGACTATTTTTTCTATTTAAAAACACAATAAGATTGATGCTAGTTAAAACGAAACCATTTAATGAACTACAAAGTTCAAAAAATTGCATATACAGTGCCCGCCCGAAAGTCTGCACCATATGGGAAATTTTTTTAGTAAATAACTTACGGAAAATTTGTTTGCGGCATCAGATTTTGCTTGCTCTAGAACCAAAATTGACATAATCAAATGTTGTAACGTAGTCTTTTTTATATGTCAAATTTGACATTAATGAAAAAAATGTCCGAAAAATGGGCTTATTTAACCGAATTTCGAAAAAAGTCATAAGAAAAATATGTTTCTTTCGCAATTTTATACCCCTGTGCCAAATTTCAAGAGCCTACTACGATTTTCATATTTTGCCCTTTGTTGCCCTTTTCCGTACTTGTTAATCCATAAAAGTCGATCCTATGTAATGTAAAAAAAACAATCATTGACTGAATACATACTGCACAATACTTATTTTACGGTCTAAATATCCTTCTTTTCCTTTTTTTGCAAAAAAATTAAAATGAGGGCTTTTTGAAGAAGCACGCTTGGTGCAAAACTGATCTCATCTTTACAGATAAACACATAAATTCGATTTACAAACTTCTTTCTATAGTAAATGGTTGTAAAAACACACAAATATTTCTGTCATGCTGATCTGATCAGAAATATCTAGAAAATTTAAAATATTATGTCCAATAATATCCAACAAAGGGCAAAATATGAAAATCGTAGTAGGCTCTTGAAATTTTGCAAAGGGGTATAGAATTGCGAAAGAAACATATTTTTCTTATGACTTTTTTTGAAATTCGGTTAAATAAGCCCATTTTTCGGACATTTTTTTCATTAATGTCAAATTTGACATATAAAGGAGACTACGTCACAACATTTGATTATGTCAATTTTGGTTCTAGAGCAAGCAAAACCTGATGCCGCAAACAAATTTTCCCCAAGTTATTTACTAAAAATTTTTCCCATATGGTGCAGACTTTTTGGCGGGCACTGTATAAAATTTCTTGTGAATGTGGAAGGTGCTATGTTGGGAGACTTGTAGGCCATTTAGCGTTCATTTAAGAGAACATAAAAATTATATCCAGCAAAATCAAATTTCAAAGTTAAAAATATATGATTTTAATAACAATCTTAGAATTTTGTGGGATAGATCCCAACCAATTCTCAAAAAAGTAAGTAGGAAATAGGCGAAAAACTAAGGAATCGTCATTTATTCTAGGGAATATGGACAATAATAATTGTGTTGCTGAATGTTCAGTGGAATTCAATAAAATATTATTACCAGTTATTAGTTATTCAAAGAGAAGTTAGTATAGAAAATTAGATACAACACAGGGACAATATCAGACAAGTGGCTAGGTTATTTGTTCTGTTGTGATGACCCTTTGAGTTGACAATTGTTATCCTTTTGTCATTTCACGTTGACTTGACAATATTTTGAGAAAGGAGGAAGATCTATTCTCCGAAACTCAGAAAAACAAAGTTGTTGAAGTTATATTTTTTTAGTTAACGTTCAAAGTTTCGTTCTTTTGATATTGGGCATTTATGAATTTTCCTGGCAATTTGCAAAAGTTGCCTTTTAATCAGTTTCATTGAGGTTTATGTGGCGAAAAACCCAATTAAAAATTAAATGGATGTGTTTGCCCCACAAAGAAATTTCCGACAATATCCCTGCAACTTTTATCCAAAACTTTTTTATATCACACAAGATAACAAAATTGTAGTTTATACGTGAACACCCGCTACAACAATAATTATTAATACACGTCTTCAAGATTGTAACGCGGCATTTTCGAACATGTCAAAGTAACAAATATGGCTGACTAAACATTTGACAGTTGTTCGCCATGGCACCATATTCAAAAGTAAAGTTTTTAATAGGACACCCTATATCATTGCTCTTATAGCCTTTAGGTATAGCACAGCCGAATGGAAAAAATGATAGAACATTTAAACAAGTACAATTTTTTGGTAACTACAATACCTACTTTTCAAAACTACTCATATTCCTGCGGACGAGAAAAAAAGTTAATTTCTATTTTTGTTTCTCATTCAGAAACCTATTATAATTCTATAAGTACTCATGGTACATATTCTTGATTGGATGACCCGAACGTATAAATATAAAATCAACATACCTATTTAATTAAAATGAATCACGGCCCAAGGACAAATTGGGCAGCTCTCAATCCAATAATTTGACCAGAGGTTACCCGTGCGCAAAAATTCCATTTAATAATTAGACCTGCTTCGCTTCGCGGCTTATTAAATTTACGCGAACAAATCATTTAGCTAATTGATGTTTTGAAATTGTCCCCTTATAGGTTATACCAAGACACGTTCATTATAAGATTGGGTTTGGAATTGCCAACATATATTATTATTATTATTATAGGACTGCCGAAGTGACCTAATATTAACCTCGACAGCATTATCGAAGATATATATTATGATATGTCATCAAAAAGGAAATTTCGAGTACCTAGCTAGTAAACCTCTTAAAAAACTTAAACTTAAAAAACAAATTAAAAAGCATTATACGTAATAGTTACCAGAAAACTTAAAAGGCTCTGAATTTTTAGGTAACCATGAAAAGTGTCTCAATTTATGCAAGACAGCTAGGCACTCAAAAGCGAATTAATATTTTCGTTATGCCAGCGAATCCGTCCTACTATTTTCTTTTATGTAATATAATTTCTATCATAGCCAAGCAATCGAGAATTTTATGTGTGGATGACATTCTGTCGAACAAAAGATTCAAATTAAAATATTTATTGAAATTAATTATTATTAAGATTTGCACGAAGCAAGAGAAATTTTTTTGTGGAAGTTAAATAATAAATTGGCTATTAAAATGTCGACGTGTTGAATGATGTTAATTCTAAATAGCAAAATAAAAACCACACCTATCAAATTAATGTAAATGTTCAAAAGGATGACTTCGCTGTTCCGCAGATATATGAATTATTATTTGAAAAGAGTTCTAAACCCTATTAATATAAATGTAAAATGGTAGTAAGTAATAAAATTAATGATATACCTAGTGAAGTTCACGACAGAACTTTATTCACTGTTTGGCGATGCTAAAATTTTGCCTACTGATGCACCTTTATTTCAGACCATGCAAAATACTTAATTTTGACGTCTTGGAAAAGTCTCATTCGCCTTCTGACCTATGCAATGATATATCGAAGGACCTACCTTCCAATTTAAACAGAATCATCGTCAGGCGATTCATTACCGAAATTATTTGTTAAATAACTGCCCGTCATTAACTAAGAGGAATATTGCGCTTGTATAATTTTTCTTTTTGAACTGGAGATCCGTACTATTGTGTATGCCATATAAGAAAAAAACTATATTCTGCTAGACTTCCCTCATAGCACAAATTAATGGGCCCCTTTATGAGGTTATAAATAATCTTAAGCATTAAGAATAATATTATTTGCAGTTCTAATAATTTTAACACGCCACTGGCGGCACCGGAAGGCGTCGTCTGTCTCACGAAGGTTCAATCTCGCTAATGGGCAATGAGGGCCGCTAACAATTTCGCGTGGATCGCGCAAAAACACTCTCAGCCCTAAAGGATTTTCGAGCCGAGGGCACCGTGGGGTTCGCCCGCCTACTTCCCAAGGCATACCAGGTTACTTTCCGAGTTACCGCCGTCTTCTGCTAAGAGTCGACTAGGCAGATTTTGACTAAGGGATGCGAGTAGGTAATGGGGCACTTTGGCGTGGGAAAATTTACGGGACCGTGGTAGTTGGTCCAGACCTCTCCAGCATCTCTCCGCAGGCGCTCTGACGTCATGTCATGAACTTAAGTCGCTCTCCGTTTTCTCGTAACCAATCGTGGCGCCCTGCCCTAAGGCGCGTGCGCCGTTGGCACGGCGTTGACATGCTCTGACGAATTATGAAACTAAAAAGTCCCGCACCGGGGTTCGAACCTAGGGTTGTCGAGGTTAAGTTCGACGCTCTGGCCAACTGAGCCATCGACGCACTTGTAAAATATCGTTCAAAAGAATGTAAGCTAGAATCTCGGTCATAGAATTAAGAATATCGGATATCTCAAAATTCATTATACATGATGCGGTAAAAATCAAACTCAAAAAGAATTTAATAATTTCATCACGTGACGCCGCGCAGAATTAAGAATAAGGGGTGTCTGAAAATTCATATAGGTTCAGAGTGTGACAAAAAACACGTAGCCAAAAGATCCTTAATAGTTTCATCGCGTGACGTCACAGAACTAAGAATAACTAAACTAGGGATGTCTCAAAAGGCATAATATTTTACAAAAGTCAAGGTCTCAGGTACAATTTTGGACGATATTTATCGATTTTAGACACTTAATCAACCATGTGTGCGAAACATAATATTTTCAAAACTTAATTCATATTGTTTTTGATAACTCACATTTTTAGTAAGTGGTACTTTTGAAGAATGCGTAATACATATTAGATAGTCTACATATTTTTTAAGTAAAAGCTACTCTGTATTTCGAAAAATCAAACTTTTCGGAGATAAACACAGGTTACAAAATTTGCGCTGCTACATAGAGTACCTATATAGATAGAAAAACCAACACATATTTAAACATTTTTATTTCTTTGATCGCCATAGACACATAGACTGTCAGAACCATTGTAGAAATTTCGGCAGGGTACACCAAATGTTTTGCAAAAAATTTTATATAAAAACTAATAATTAAATTAAAATATCTATTCCTCAACTTAGTATCGAGTCCTAAGAATTGTAAGACATTACAATTATTTATCTGTTTTAGTTTGTTTTCTCTCAAAACATTTAAAGCTTGAAAATTGGTGTAGCAGGATTTTTTGCGAGCGGTTTCAACAATACTTCTGACTATCTATGGCTCATTTAAGCTATGGAATCACTAATAGTATTCACAGCTACTAAGTTGTTTAAATAAATCGCTACATCCTCACCATTTTGTAGGGCATTCCTATACATACGACGATATCATTCCCATTGGTATTTCGGTCCTATTTAAGCATTGGCTTCATGTTGGCACATATTGGAATTGACAGTTAGTTTACACCATAGGAAAACCAATTCTAACAGATTGAAATGTTACGTTGATTTTCATTAACTCAGACCTGGTAAAATATACTAAGGCGTATTTGTTTTGTTAAATATGATTCTCTAGAATTGATTTTTGAAATTTTTGTTGGATTCGATTTTTGATTTGTAGTTTAGATCGAATGACAAGCTAGTTAGGTAATCACGACTACAAATTCAAAAAGTGTGGTCACTATAAATTATTATTACACAAATAGACATTATTGTGCATTAAATGGTTTATTTCTTATCTAAATCTACATGTAAAAAAATACTTATTTTAAAATTTGTGCTATTGGAAAATAGCTATTTACTTGAGAAAAAAACATATTTAAATCAAAAACTAGTTTTTTTATCATTTGAAATTTAGCTGCAGGGTGACTCTTCCCCTGATCTTGTTCACCCCTAGATTATTGAAAATTTCTTTGACCTAAATTCACGCAGATGCGGTATAAAGTCTTCGGTCACTCTATTTGGTAGGAACACGGCACCCTGCTGCTCGAACTGCATAAGTACATTTTCTCCAAATTTTTCTTTGACGGTTTTGCCACCCAAGATTTGAAACTATAAGAAGCTGGTTCAGATTGACAGCTGGTTGGGATAGTAGCGGAGAGCGTGAATTGATTTTGTTTGGATCAATTTTTCTAAAATTAATTTTTATAACTAATACAATGACTAGAAAATCAGCAGCAGTAATAGTAGGTGTAATCTGCAACAAAATAAATTCATAAAGGATGTTTTAGCAGCACATCAGGTAAAGCATATCAATTGAAAAAAATAAGCCACTAAGACATCCTTTATTATTTATAATTGCAGCTACTAAAAATCTTTCTGTGTTTCATATTGGTTTGATATTTCAGGTTGGAATTTCGACGGTCGATACTTGCATTAAATCGCTAAATGTCGAATTTTCTGGGTTGATTAATAAATAGGAAATTCACATAACCAACAATCATGAATGGTTACCCTACACCCTCTAACCCCTCCTAGTCGCTGTAGAAGACGCCGAAGTCTCCTACATCTCACCGCTACTAACTAATATCAATTGGAATAAATAACACCTAGCCCATGGAACCCGTATCTCCGGTAGCTTAGTTACATAGGTTTCTGAACAACAAACAATATCTACCCCGCGACCGAAGAACTTTTTATTACAACTTTATGTCGCCAGCGTTATCATGTTTACCGTTTACCCAGCAAAATCCTGTTTCATTCTTTGAAATTATTAAAATACCGAAAACTACTGCACATTGTGTTATCCGGCAACAGTGGGGAGAACTTTCAATTTGTTTGGTTTTGAGGTTTGAGGTTACAAGACATAGACAATTTTTTTTTGGACTAACTCTGCATTTATTTTGTATCGGTTTGAAAATGAGTTTCATGATCGCCAACAGTTTATGTCTCTCTCTAATACATGAGGTTCCCTTTCTTTACATTTCGTGGAATGTGTGAAAATTATTACATTATTACATTATTACATTATGTACAGGGTCGCCAACTAAGAATGCGAGGTACGGGTGGCCCATCCAAGCGGAAAAAGTGTGCTACGTGGAGACACGTTAACATAATATCGTCATTCAAAAAATGAAATTGTAGTAAAAATTAAGGATAATTCGAGGGTGTACCCTAATTTTGTATACGGGGGTCGGTAAAAAAGTTATCGCGAAAAAAACTTTTTTTGCAAAATAAATAAAAATATTGTTTTACCTACACATCCATTAAAGAACCTTTAAGTAGTATTCCCGAATATTCAGTTTTTTAATATAACTTCCGGTTATAGCGGTAATGAAAGTGGTTTTCTCTATTTTACAACTTACACATTTCTCTTAACCATCATAGGATTCCTTTTTTAATTCTGAATCCAACGATATATAATTTGACCTATTTATCTCCAACCGTTTCCGAGATATTTATCAGAGAAGCTCCATCAAACTAGATACATGGTCTCATGGTCGGTGTCTGATGTTCGATCTGAGTAGGCCAAACAATAAAACCAAATTTATGACAAATCAAGTCAGCCATGATAATAAAACTGACAATCGAGTAGGCTGTCAATTCAATATTTCCATTTACGTGTCAGATTAGTCTAAAATTTTGTTGCTGAAGCTGCTAGTAGTTGCAGTATAAAACATGTTTTTGAAAGAAGAATGCTGTGATATTTTAGAGAGCTTCATCAAAAATGATAAGATACGTAGAAACTTTGAGGGAGTATTCTCGTAAATATCCAAATAGAAATGTTCAGAGTGCTTCATTTATATGTAAGCTATATCGAAGATTCAGATCGACAGGAAGTGTGATTAGCAAGAGAAAAAAGGGTTTAGAATTAGTGAGGACGAGAGAGAACGAATTTCAAATTATTTCAGAAGAAATAACGAAAAATCTCAGAGAGATGCAGCGAGAGACTTACAAATTCCCCGGTCTACAATACAAAGGGTAATGAAATTAAGCAAATTTAAAGCCTTCAAAATATTACCTGTTCAAAGGCTATTCTCTGGAGATGCTGCAAGAAGACTAGAATATTGTCAAACAATGTTAAACTTTTATTTTGCAAGAGGTGGAGCTGGATTTTTTAAACAAATTATTTGGTCGGATGAAGCTACATTTACAACGGCGGGAACGTACAACCGGAAAAATAGTATATTTTGGTCTGTTGACAATCCACGGGCATTTCGTGAAGTTGTGAAATCCGGCAGAAATTCCGTGGGTGTTTGGTGCGGAATTGTGGGAAATTTTATAATGGGCCCTCTATTTTATTCAGGAAGTATGACAGGTAGGAAATACCCAAGAACGGTAGACGCACCTACCGTTCTTGGGAAATACCTACATTTAATCCAGAACGAATTGGAACAATACTTTGACCAGTTGCCATTAATTTTTCTTAACCAACTCCAAGAAAGACAATTAATATGGCAGCAAGATGGCGCTTCCTTCCATAACTGTGGGCCCATAACGGAATTTTTGAACAATTCGTTTGAAAATTGGATTGGTAAACATGGAACGATAAGGTGGCCGCCACGTAGTCCAGATTTAACCCCCTTGGATTTTTTCTTGTGGGGGCACTTAAAAAATAAAGTTTATAAGAACCGCCTCGAAAATGTTGAGGAGATTAAAAGACGAGTAAAATTAGAAATTGATAGTTTAAACAATCGTCCCTTAATCTTTGAAAATGTCCGAAAAAATTTCTTAAAAAGACAAGGTTATGTGTAAATAATAATTTTACATTCCGAAACGGGTCGTATAAACAACACAAAAAAATAAATAATACAGGGTGGTTCACTTTTATGTGGTAGAACTTTAACATTAGATAGAAAAAGATAATCTAAAATGAAAATTTTATATCAACATATATCGGGGAAAGCTTAGTTTCCGAGATACAGGGCGTTGAAGTGTTGGAAAAAATATGAAGTATTTTTTACACTGTCCGAACCAGTGGAGATATTTAAACCAAATTTGATGTGTAGTACCACCTTTTTGACTACGATATTTAGTGATAATATGAAGGTCCTGAAATAACCAGTGGTGGAGTTATGGGTTTTCACTATCACTAAATTTAAAAAGTAATTAGCACGGACCTGTCTCACATAAACGTAATTTTTTTTCGTAAAGTTCTTTCAATTCTCTACAAAAAGTGTATCTTGACATTTTTTTTGTAAATTTGTTAAAATCGGCTCAGCCGTTTCGAAGATACAGGGAGTTTTTACGGAAACTTTTGAATACCCACCACCACTTTATTTTTAGAGATACGGCAAAACTTGTCAAACAAAAAAGGTTCAAATTATCCTCGACTTTAAAGATCAGGTATTTTTTTGTTAGGTTATTATAGCGGAATTCACAGAAACATCACTTTTTTAGATTCAAGATTGCAGTTACGCCCCCTAGCGGCCATTTCAGAAACTTGAAAATATTTTCCAAGTTTTTCTCTTGGCCGTTTTAGTCATAAAATTTTTTGCCGCAAGCCTCTACGATAGATAATTTCCCAGATACAGTACCTCGCATTCTTATTTGGCCACCCTGTACAATACCTATCTTTTAATGCACATTAATTTTTATTAAGTCACACCCCTGTATATTACTTTTTGTATAAGGCCATTAGGCAGAAAATCGGTGGCGATCATACGACTTAGACGAGTTTTGTTTCGGAAACCGATGGTGGACCCAACAGTTAGCAGATCGTAAGTAAATTATTCAAAAACTTGAAAAACGTGAAAAAATGCTGATAGAGGCAATTAATATTACAAAAAATAATCCAAGGCCTATAGGCTATTTGAGTACTTTTGTACACTATGTTACTGCGAATTAAGATTTGTGGTTTGTATTTACCTAATATGTGTCATGTTGTTCATCTACCCTGCATACTTTGACAAATTTTTACGATTTTTGTTACTATTTTTGCAGACCGGTTATATACCTACCCAATAATAAGGCCAAAAGAGGTATTTTTTACTGGCTTTTTAGATTTTTTGCCCAAGTTGCTGGTCGTTTTAAGATTAGGGATTTATTACTCCGCTCGTTCTTGCGTTGGAAGACCATTTTTAACTTGAAAATTAATTATTATTAGGAGAAATTGCATAGTTCGGTTTGTTTGCAAGTATATTTTGATCCCACCTGTATATCCGTCGTTTCTACCCACCCTGTACGCAACCTGAGAAAAAATCTGTAACGTCGCGTGATGAGACGATTAAAGTCCTTGGTCTCCGTATGTCTGTGTCTAACCTGGTATATGCACTTTTTATACAACCGGTGAACCGGTACACTAATTCATCACGCGCTATTTTGTGTCGCATTTTGGGCGTTATACTATCTTCCAGTAATTATTACGAAAAATATTCAAAGTTGTGTTGTAGGGTCAGTGTTGTGTTGTTTCGAGACAAAATTATTGTGTGCATTATGTTGCTACAAATTAAGGTTTGTTCTTGTTATTCTTTTCCCGGTGATTTCATAGGTACTTATAAATATTTCTTTTTCTTTTAGCGAGCAACACGCATAATTTTAAACTTTTGGTCAATGCAAATTTTAATCTAAGTAATTACTCACATTTTGAGACAAAAATTATTTAAAAATATTTATCACAATGACCGTCATTAGCATTTGCGCAAAAAGCCTAATGACGGCCATTGTGATAAATATTTTTAAATAATTTTTGTCTCAAAATGTGAGTAATTACTTAGATTAAAATTTGCATTGACCAATAGTTTAAAATTATGTGTGTTGCTCGCTACAGATCGAAAAAAGCCATTTTATGGGTCAAAATGTTTAATCACCACATACACTGAATCTCAAGTGATCAAAAATTCAGATTCGTTATTTGCCAAAAGGTACTTGCATGGTAACTACAATAGTTGGTTCTGTGCTATTGCTTATCAGCATACTAATGTATCAAAAACATATTTCAATAGTCGCGGAAAAATAAAACAATCATTGTTATGCTGAAACGTAATACCTCCGCAAACTGAACACCCTCACATAGGAGTATACTAGCGATCATGATACCGAGATAGTACAATGGATATAGATACTACTCTCCCAAACGTGGCTATACAGAATAGTAGTTGCAAAGTAAAGCAAATTATAGATATCCACTTCAAATCGCTTATTGCCTCATTTTCAATTGTTATCTCATTACGTTTTTATACTATATTAATTTTTTCAAACGTTGTTGATGTCAACAGGACTGATTGGTATCGTTGGGCCCCCAGCGGAAAGAAATCGCTCCCCAGACCAGGAGCCAGGGACTGCCGGGAGGAAATGAATTAATGTAACCCCGCCATGCATTATTGATTAGTCTTAATGCGGAGACCTGGGGGCGCCCTGTTAATTGTAACTCACGAATTGGGGGTCCGGAGTAAAAGCACGATACAGTAGGAATACACGTGGCAACGCATTTGCGTAGTTGTGTCTAGGGGGGGGGGGCTAACCGGTATTGGTATATTGTTTATAAATCTTTAAATAATTCACTAAAGGGTAAAGTTCGTATGAATGCAAAGCACCCAGGGACGTCGTACTGACAGATTTGATATAATAAGAGAGTATTTCTAAAGCCTTCTCGGTTTTTAAGTTGAAAATTTTCGAAATGGATAGGGAATGAAAAAGTGTAAGATCCGAAGAAGATCATATATATATATATAAACAATAATAAGCGCGTTATCGTATTATAGTGCCAGAGTTGCCATTGGTTTGTTGGCTCGAATGAGCCAGTCAGCGCATTGCTATAAGCGACGTTTTTGTCAAATGACATATTTTTCTAGGTACAAGGTGGCCCATCAAATCGGAAAAAGGGTGTTACGTAGAGAAGTCGCCATTCAAAAAACGAATTTGTAGTAATAATGAAGGGAAATACGAAGGTGTGTTCGGATTTTGAATGCGGGGACCGGTAAAAAAGTTATCGCCTAAAACCTTTTTTTGTGCAAAAAATCATTTTTTTTTACTTACACAACTATTAGGTAGAGAACCATTAAGTAGTACTACTGAATTCTTTTTTTTTTTAATTTCCGCTTTTAGCGAAATGAAGGTTATTATTTTGTGTTTTACAACTTACATATTTCATTTAACCAATTACGAAAATAAATCTGACAATAAACTAGGCTGTTATTCAATATTTCTACTTACCCGTGAGATTAATTATATAAATTTCTTGTGGATATAAATCTTCTATACAAGAGACAACATTCCTAAGAGATCGTCTCTTAAGAGGGGGTTGCCGACAGCGAAAGTGACGTTAGATTTCGTATTTTTTAAGTTGTATAGCATAAAATCTAATAACATTTTACCTGGCAAAAATTTAGTACAAACATCTCTGTCTTCATTTTAATCATAAGATCTTAAAAGCAGTGTTTTGTTTTATAGGTTATGAAAACCTTGGGAAAAATAATAATTCCAGTGCGTATGCTTTTAAGATGTTATGATTAAAATGAAGACAGAGATGTTTGTACTAAATTTTGCCAGGTAAAATATTATTAGATTTTATGCTATACAACTTAAAAAAAATACGAAATCTAACGTCACTTTCGCTGTCGTCAACCCCCTCTTAATTACCTTTGCCCGATGTTCGATCCAAACATTAAAACAAAATCTATGACAAATCAAGTTAGCCATGATATAATAAAACTAACAATCAAGTAGGCTGTCAATTCAACATTTCTACTTACCTGTCAGATCAATTTCACTTCCTGTCGATCTAAATCTTCAACACAGCTTACATATTATTATAAATGAAGCACTCGGATCATCTCTATTTGGGTATTTAGAAGAATATTCCCTCAAAGTTTATACGTACCTACCTTTTGTTATTTTTGATAAAGATCAATAAAATAGTACTACATTATTCCCTTAAAAACATTTCTTTAAACTGTAACTAGTAAATTATAGCTTCAGCAACGAAATTTGAAATTTATCTGACAGGTAAGAAATGTTGAATTTACAGCCTACTTGATTGTCAGTTTTATTGCCATGGCTCACTTGATTTGTCATAAATCCGGTTCTAATATTTGGTCAACTTGGATCGAACATCAGACACTGACACAAGAGACCATGTTCTCTAGTTTGATGGAGCTTTTCTTAAAAAAGAAATCCCATACTGGTTATATGAAATGTGTAGGTTATATGAAATGTGGTATGTTATAAAAACCTAATATTCAGGAATACTATTTAATGGTTCTCTAATAGCTGTGTAGGTAAAAAATTGGTATTTATTATTTGGCAAAAAAAGGTTTTTGGCGATAACTTTTTTTATAGACCCCCGTATATAAAATATGAGTACACCCTAGAATTCTCCTTAATGTTTATTACAAATTCATTTTTTAAAACACGATTTTATGTTAACCTGTCTTCGCGTAACGCACTTTTTTGGCTTGGATGGGCCACTCTGTACAAGGGTTACCCACAGTAGTGCTTGTTCTAAAGATTTTTAAGGCGTCAATTTATGGAGCTGGAATATTCATTTTTACTTTGTACACCTTTCATGTTCTTTCATGTTTTTATTTTTCATTGAGTTTATTATCTTGATTGCTCGAGTTCCCAGCCAAACATAAGTATGATTTTATATCTCAAACTCGTATACTCGGCGAGTACTTTACTTAGTATTTTGAAGCAGTAATGAAAAACGGCACTAGCAGCTTCTCGATACTCTCAAACCTCATCAAGTTCCAGAGCTAATCCAAGGGAAATGTTAAATATTTAGGCACTTAAGGGAGGACAGCGTTATTATAAGAATATAACCTGTCCTTAAAATAAACCCACCAAGAGTCCATCATAGTATATTATATATTATATTATATTATATATCGTTATTCAATTTGGTCTTCAAGGAGATCCTAGCCAACAACACATGACATAAGTATAGCGTTAGTAAAATTGGGTGCGTGTGTAAAAGGTAAATTCATCATTACCCTTCCTCTTCTTGCTAGCATTATGATAATGATAAATCTGGACCACTCTTGTCTGCAAGTATATACCTTAATGCTTTTTCCTTTAACATGAATTCTGTAGCCGCACGCCACTGGCCGGTCTCCCACCACCCACAAGTTAAACGCCAGCAACGAAGCAATTTTGAGAGCTAACTACTTTCCTGCGATAATTGAACTGCGGCATTAATGCAAGACCGATTCTTCTCAAATTAATAACAACATTACTGCAACAACAACAGAACGACAGCAGCGGGAGGGCAATGCGGCTCCTCGAACAATGTACCTACTTTACTACATGGGTAACGATCCTGGGGTGACCAAGTTAGGATAATTTAAGGGCAGTTCATGGCATGCTAACTTGACAGGAGTAGTAGTAGTTTGGTGCATCATAACACCAAACCCAACTTTGATCTTAGTTCGAGATTCTTGTAGCCGCTCTTTAAATACAAATTTATGGCACTGTGTTTAATCTAAAAAGTTTATTATAATTATTTGTATTATTATTACACAGGACGTTCAGTTTAAAAAATGAATTTTCTTGATTATCAATGGTGTGCACTTAATTTAGATCATCCTGTACACAGGGAGCCTCAGAAATAAGTGTACAAATATTAACTCATTAAAGGCAACAAACTTTATCCAAATGATTTTTTTTTAATTTTAATATTCCACTGGAAAATAAGTCTAAACTATTGGTTGACTAAATAATAACATACGCAATAATAATAAATATAATAGCATCTGTTATAAATTAAATTTGGGATTATGCAACAAAATTTATGCCGGCACGATAACGGGTGAAATGTCACAAATTAAAATGCAAAGATAAAACTACAGAAATCGGTGGTGCCCCCATCAGTATCGTAGGCCCTCGCCCTTCGGAACAAAAATACAAAACCTAGCCCACAAGAACCGAAAATAAGAAATATAATAACAACAGACAACTGTAAAGAAACACCGGCAACTATGGAGTTTTTCTCATTAGTCGTGAGTTGTTTTTCACGTGTTGGCGACGAAATGACCCATGTGCAAACTGAGATTTTCTTTAAACTCTAACGCAAAAGTTAAAAGTTGGTTAACTTTTACTTTACGCTACGTTAAAAATAGGTACGCTGGCTTACATAGACCCACCTTAAGTAAGAAAGGATTAAACTTACTAAACCTGGCTTAACAACAATATCAACTTTATTATTTTTCAACTATAAACTGTCGTATATTTTGCAAAACCCCAGATTCATTGCACAGCTAATCCGATATACCATATACCTAGCAGGACATACAAAATACAAAATGCAACTATAAGTTTATGCTGACGCCTAATATTATATTTAATATCATTTATAAGCTTCATAAATACACAAATTAAAATCAAATACTAATAGGTACAGTGACCGGCTGAAAGTTGAACACAAATGGAAAACTTTTTTATTATTAATTTCTCAGAAAATTTTATTCTTGATAAAAGTTGGTGCATCATTTCAAACTCAAAACGCACATATCAGAATTTAAATATCTCATTTTGGATATGAGGTAGATTCAAAAATGTCAAAATAATTCAAAAATAAAGTACCCTTATTTTTTAAAATAACGTTAAAAGTTACTTACAAAAGTTGTTTAGAATCAAAGGTGGATGTAAGATTTAAAGTCACAGCCATCTAGTCAAAAAGAAAAAGAAATTTAACTCTTTTTTATTTTTTTTGACCACCCTGTGTATTGCAAAAAAAAACCGCAAGCGCAACTTATTATCGGATAACACATAAATTTGCTACTAAACTTTAATTTTGTTCGATTAGCAGCTATAAATTGAAATTAATCGAAATTAGAGAATAAAAATATTAAATTTTTGTGTCCATCTTTCTGCCGGTCACTGTATAAGCATCACAAGGGAGATAAAAACCCTTATTTTAAAGTAGATGTCATTTCTACTATGACACATTTGCGGCATTTCTAATGCCTACATACAACATATCGAAGCCAACTGTAAAAAGACAATCAAAATAAAACATAACATATTATGTAATATAGTATCAAAAAAACACCTGCAAGTACAAATGACAAGTAATGCACCCAGCAAACCGCCACAATCATCACACTATTCATACTCAAACCAATAAGATGTTTGCATTATTAATATTTGCTTCAAATTATTTAAGCCGGTCTGGCCCCTCAAAGAGCCCCCTGTATACTTCCTGAAGACAGTTTAATATGTTGTTAAAATATGAGTATAGTGAATGATCGATTCCCACACATAACATACAACTCGTTGGCGTTATTTTAATGAGAAAAAAAAATACTTGGCTTAATTTGCTTATTTCTGTGACACCCTGTATAAACAGTTCTAAGCCCAATAAGTGTCAACTGGATATGTATGTCTCATATTATATTATAGGCTCGCTTCCCACCTCGTTCACCTGACTTTACCCGGGTATCAGTTCGATGAGAGGCGCTAGCGATGCAGTGGGGCCGGCTGCCAGCCTTGACGGCTCAAAATGAGAACTGAGAACGTTAATTAGCAATATAGATCGTGACTATAAATAAAGCGGGGCTATCCCCAGCAGTCCCCCCGCCCGGCCACCGCCGCCGGCGGCCTTTTAATTACCGGACGCCCCTGCGGGCGGCCATTGGCGTACCCGCGGATGAGACTTTTAGGGACGCGGTTTGAAAATTTGTAAATGCTGCGAAGAGTAAAATTTATCAGTTCATACAGTGTCCTTCAAAAAGTTTGCATGATGAGGGGGAAATCTTTTATCGATGATTTATTGTTAAATTTAACTTTAACTTTTTTAATTTTCCAAAAGTATAGATACAAAATATATGTAGTGAAATACGATATTAATACTCCTGTGAAATACGATATTAATACTCTAAAATTCTGTTATGTTTTCTGCAAAGTTGATTAGTATTAATTATTATTATCTTTTAATCGGCTTTAAAGAGCCTGAAAATCGCCAAAAAAAGGTCAAGAATCGACAGTGATCCAACAGAATCGACGGGTATAAATCATTATTTGCAGCTCTAGAGCTGGGGATGAGTGGCATCCGCTTCTTGGCAACCACTCGATCCTCAACTGCTCCCCTAATGGAAACCAAGGAATCGGAGTGTTTGTCACCTTAGCCGAAACGGGTGGGGGTCTCCTCTGGTTAGCTGCAAGGGAATCGGCGTGTTCGTCACACTGGGGCCACTGTACCGTCCAGTACCGCTGTAATTGGGGGTCGGGAGGCCTTCCCCGAGGAGCCGGATTCCCCCAATCCGCAACCTGCAGGTCCGAGCGGTCGCGTAAAGTCAGCCTCTCTGGCCCGTCCCAGCGGTGACCTTAAGCTGCCGAGATGTGTATCCTAGGAACGATCTTGTGAGTCTACGAAAATAAACGTGTTTTTCTTGTGTGCTTCGTGATCAGTGTTTTCCTGGAATACCTGCACCTGCACCCGCAGTCAGCCATCCCCTTAGAAGATCACCGGAGGCAACAGGGTTCTCTCGCGGCACACACAGGGCATTGCCACCCCGGCGTAACAACGCTGTTATAATAGAGCGCACACCCAAATAAAAATGTCACAAGCCGCCACTGCATCGTGTATACCTAATATTTATAATATCAGTGACTGTTAATCATTGTTAATACCAGGGACTCTTTAAAATAAGGGGACCCAGCATGTCACAGTCTATCACATAGGAAAAGTGAAGCCTTGTTTTCTGTATACTCCAACATAAGTGGGCTGGTACAAGGTTATGTTACATGTCAGTGTCCAACTGCCATCAGGTTTTATGTGACATGCCAGTGCCATAGATTCCAAAGGAGGCAAAATATTTCCCATCATAATTCACAATTTTTAAGTTCACTAACTTCCAGATAGTCAGTTAAAGGTAATGCGGCCGCCTGTAGTAGTCCCAATAATTGCAACCAGATTTTTCTTGTCTCACCTTTCGTAATCCTACAATTCCCATTACGTGGGCATTACGTATAAGTAAGTAGTTCAAAACAAAAATGGTATTTCCTAAATATTAAATTATTAAGCAGGTAGCTTCAGTCAGGTCTTTTTTTAAACAGTTTTTATCTACAACTATAAGTTTATTTTACGTTTGTGAGGTACCTTGGGAGAGAAATAAAATTACAAAAATGAGCACCGAGAAAAACTACATGATTAGAACTAAGTACAAGACCTAATCTTATTAGTACATCCCGAAATCTGTGAAAGTTCTTTGGGTAGATACATTCAACAAGGGAAGAAAGTTCAAGTACGTACCTACCTATTATACCTACATAATATTACATATGGTTTGAGGAACCTGGTAACAAGGTGCAATTGCGACAAATTCTCAAATAAGCAAAATCGGCACTGACTTACCATATTTATATTACTTAAATTCCTGAAAATAATTGCAAGAAACCAAATTCAAATATAAAATAAATTTGATTCATTTGGCACTTGCCATATTCTGTGTTTGTTGACAGAACATTGTCAAGTCTAATTTTTAGAAATCATATTAATTTTTACTAACAATCAAAGTACCTGTTATATTCATAGATTCTCCAATAAAATAACATACTTGGCATCATTGAGACCATTAGAATGGGGAAAGAAACGGCCTCACTTTGGAAAGTATAATGCTGGGTCCCCTTACTTTAAAGGGTCCCTGGGTAATACATACTTAGGGCAGATGATAAATGTCATCTCTACAGATAGGTGGGTTTACAAAGATGAAAAGTTACCATGCCAGAATCTAATGGTTGTACCGATTTTTGAAATTTGAACTGTTAGATAGTTACAACAGAGTAACTTGCACTCAGAGGTAAGACTAACCGCAGGGACTGTGCTGTATCACAGATGAAACGAAAGCTAAGAAGTGAACTGCGAAGCACCATTTATCAATGTTTCTTCTAAATATGTAACGCGTTTGGTAAATAATAAAATAAATAAGTAATACATTTATTTCAAAAGACCAAAATGATATAGAAAATGTCACAAATTACAAATTAAAAACATGAGTGCACTACAAATTAATGATCTTACAACATAAAATCGATGATATATATGTAAAAGCAATAAATCAGCGACAAAGTATATCAAGCGGTAAAATTCATATTATACGGAACAATTGTGATGAAATTTCTATGTAGTGACCTCTGAAAAGCCCCGATATCGTGACAGATTTAAGTGTCCCATTTTCGCATACAAGCCTCCAAGAGGGTTGAAAAGAACATCGATGCTGAGTAGAATGAAGGGAAATTTGCGAGTGGCCCATGAGGATTACAGGGAAAATCGAAAAAAAAAATTTACATTTTCTAACTCCAAAATGTACTTATCCACTCGCGCCCCTCAAGCCAATTTGTTTTTCGGGCTAGTGACGATGTACCTTTTCATACGATGGGCTTGGGTGGAAAAATCGGTCAAAATTTCGATTTTTCTTTACAAGGTTACGCCCTTAGTTCAAACATTTAGCCACCTGTAACACTCAAGCCTTTGGTTTTCCGAAGCCAGGTTCTATTAATTAATCATTTAATGAACACGGCTTGCGTGAAAATATAGAATCGAATTATTGTGAAAAATGAAAAATCGAATTTTCCATATTTTATCCCCAGAGGCCACTCATAAATTTCCCTTCATTCTACTCAACATCTATGAACTTTTTCGATTTTTGGTTTTGGGTTCGAAATAATTAAAGTTTTAGCCAATCGCTTGGCCAATTGTTTATGTTGACAGGGCTCCGAAATTGACAAGTTGATATTTCACGTTGAATAATAAGATTAGGCATTGCAAATCTAGTATTGAGTACAATTAACACCCCCCCTCTTTCAATAGGGTCATGGCTGAAGCAATATTAGTATGTCCAGCACCGCCTGTCTAATTGTAAGTGATTTTCTTAAAAACAGGATCCTTAAAAACAGGATCCTATCTATTAACAGATTAAAGGAGACATAGATAGTCACGCAACTTCGCTATAATGTAGCTGGATCCACAACAGTGGCACCTACTTACATATTGGAATTGGAATACTTTCTGTCACAATGTCGAGTAGATATCCATCTTTCAGGAAATAGCCGTGACAAGAACAAACATGACAAACATTTGTAAATTAATATGTCACTATCTGACGGTCTATTAATGTTTCTCATATTAGCAGGTAATCTATTAAATAATTTTATTCCTACACCTTCAAGATTTCGAACTGCTCTTTTTTGTAGCTTGAAAATAGTAAGCCAATGCGACTATGATACCCAAAAAAGTATAGCAGCATCCAGCATCAATTGAACCATGCGCACAGTCAACTAAGTTGTGTGATATAGGCAATATACGATTCATCATCAGCATACAAGGTAAAGTCCCTAGCATTGTTGACAACTGATGGAAGATCATTTACAAATCGCAAAGGCAACAAGGGCCCCAGAATGGAGCCCTGTGGTACACCCACTCGAACCGGTAACACGCCAACTCCCACAGTCGAGCTCTGAACAACAGATAGATATAACCCCAACCACTCCGCGACTCTACTCCTTGCTCAAGTCCACGAACAAACCAATACACTGCTATTACTGTCGACATGATCGTACATTTCACATAAGAGCTGCAGGATCGCCGGCGCCATGTGGGTGCCCCTGTCCCTCCAGAACTCACGATGGCTTGGTGTAAGCACCTGAAAATGCTTCACGAATTTACATATTTGTTCCGCCACAGTGTTTTTCAAAACCTTAGACACAGAGCTTATAAGAGACATAGGGCAGAAATTCTCAACTCTGCGTTTATGTCGCCTTTTTTGTGCAGGGGAATCACGCGAGCCATCTTACAAATATCTGGAAAACTCCAGCCTCTAGAGACATATTTGTAAGATACGTTAATGGCTGTATTATTAGTCGGCAATGAACCTTAACATATTAGACGACGTATTGTCCATTCCTGTGGAATTGAATCATTTCAGAGACTTAACAATATCGTTCACATCAATCTCACAGACCGGAAAAAAAACATTGTATGACCATGGATGTCTATAATATCACTAACATCCCTCTCATGAGGCATATTAGAGGCCCTCAACGAAATAACTGTTAGCATTAGCAATACTACGAGGATCTCGAGATAAGTGGTTATATGAGTGGTTAATACCAATATTTTGTTTTCTCCGGTGCTTTACCTGATAAGTATAAGTCTCTGCATTTAATTTATTTTTTCCAAAGATTCATTTCCCTATTTTGAAAGAAAAACTTGCTACCACGTAGCACTGAGGTTGGCTTAACACGTTATATACACCAAAATTTTTTTGTTATTTAAACCTTCAAACTGATCACTACACTGCCTCTCCCAAACTACCTATAGTAATATCCCAGACTACTTTGCTTAACTAGACGTATATAATCCCAATGCTGCGAAAATACCACTCCAGCTTTGGGATTATAATTCGTAAAATATTATCGATAATAGGCACACAACTTGTTATATTACCCCTGAGAATATCACCAATTCTTTGTATTTATCGTTTAAAAAAAGAAAATTATCACCTTTTAGTGATATTTAAAATGAATGTCAAAAATCTCTTCCCGACTTTTGTGAAGCGGCGGAAGAATTTTTCTTCTGGCATAATAGGCTGTTTTTCTGATATGTTAAAGTCACTAGTAGTTAAGTAAAGCGGATCCTGGCTCAAAGATGGCCGCCATATGTGAGCCAGCTTCCGCATAAGGGTTTTTGAGCCAGGATCCGCATAGGGTTTTCGGGGATAAAATCTAGCGGTGGGGGGGATTTGTGTGGGGGGATCCCCTCCACTTTTTTTAGTATATATTTCGATGGTTGATTGGTAAAGTACACAGTTCTCACTTTTAACTTAACTAAATAAGATTAAAAGTATGGCATCGTTTGTGACCCATTTAAATAACAGTTTGTTCCTGAAGAAATTCATTAGGGTCCAAGATTTGGAAGTCAACCGAAAGTTTGAGGTACATGCATTTACGAAAATAAACACCAAGTTCGGCGAGAAGATATCCTTGGAATTCGACGATTTCAAAACAATTTTACCGCAAAGGTTCACGGTAGAATTTACAGAAGAACGAATTGAGCAAGTAAACAAGGACATTTTCAACGGGCGAAAGTATTATCTTATTAGTTATGGACCTGTCGGGAAAACAACTAATATTCAATTTTCCGTCCAAGAACCGGAACAGCTATAAAAATACTTTGGAGTCTCACATTCGAAAATTACAGAAACTAAAATATGAAATTGATATATATGAAATTAATAAGAACTTTAAACAATTAAAAATAAAATATATATAGCATAAGAGATGTTTCATTTCTTCTACCCATAGTAAATTAATAAAATAACAAACTACCCAGCAGGTGTACAACAAAGTAATAGTATAAAAAAAGTGCAAAACTGAAACTTGAATTAAAACCAAACACAATTTTTTCTTGCAGCTTGATGTAGCTCCAAACAAAAAATAATAATGCCTAATGATAAAAATTCTAACAAAAATAATAATTTCTGTGCCCTCTAAGGAAGTCCATACATAGTCCCCATGCAAATTCCCCATGTAAAGTCCCCATTTTAAGTCCCACTTAAGCCGCCCACTTTAGACGCCAACTTTCGACGCCAACTTTCGACGCCAACGTCTCAGTTGGATGCAGTACTTTTATAAGGATCTACTAAGTAGGAGGAAGCTTTTCAGTTCCCACCTACAATTCTATAAACAGCCAATCCAGCGCAGATAGTGACTCGAACCATTTTTGGCATAATTCCAGAGAAAGTTAACCCTTTCAGAGTTTTACACCCGACCGTTCAAATTAGTTACACCTTCACCTGGTTTTAGTACCTTGAATCTTTTTGTGCCGAGTCAACAAAAATGCAGACAAGTTTGCCCCCTTTTACTTTTATTGCAGGCTGTTCACATTCTTTAGACTTTCACCTGTTTCTAAATCTTCTTGCGCGACCCTTCCTTCAAGGGATAATCTTACATAACAATGATCCACTTTTAAATGTTTTTTGTCAGACTTTTTTTTTATAGTCCTGTAAATGGCATGTTATAAAAATTTACTGCCTGGTAGTTTTATAGCAGACTGTTCAAATTATTTAGATTTTCACCTGCTTGTAAATCTTCTCGTGCGACCCTACCTGAGATTTTAATAAAAAAAGGCTTTCAATGTTAAAACTTAAATGAGAATATTTTGCTGTTATTGTTATTTTGATAAAAAAAAACCAGAAAACGCCTATTCTTACCAGCCTGATGATCAAACCATCCCGCGTATAAACCTTCATTATAGTGCCTCACATGAGTGTCCCTTAATCGCCTAATTGGATTTGCGTTTTCTTCCGTTTTCCACTGACTATACGAACTCCATCCTGCACTGTATCCATCATCTGTCACTTTTCTTTTATTCTGAGAATACATCTCAACGAGTGTTATAAACTTTTGCCACAATTATCTAACTGAAGCAATATTTAATTCTTTGTATTGAATTGAATTTAGTGAATTTTGTTAAGGATGTGGCTGCCTTTTATATTTAACGTAAGCATTGCCTATCCCCACTCAACAGCGTTGTCGTCTAATTAGAAAATAGAGCAATTTGAAGTAGAAAATTTTTTGGCAACGCCGAAGGGGTGGAGTTACCCCCACTCCCACCAGAGCAAAGTTAACGCCTAAATTAAAAAGTAGCAACGTTGAGAGCCATCCCCACCAACGCATTCATTTTAAAATCTACAAAAGGGTGTAGAAATTCAGCAAAAGCATCAGTTTTCTAAATTTTGTTGAATTGTGTTCGAGTTTTGTCGTGTGTTATTTTTAAATTTATTACTTTGCTTATAATTATGAGTGTGTTCCAAACTAAGGCGATTGTCCACTACAATGCTGTTGTGAGGGTAAGTCAAAACTTATTTTTTTATAATTATTAAATACGTTATTTCAATTTGCTTCGAGAAACTATTTTGCTTTTTCGCATCAGAAAATTTTTAGCCAACTTTTTTCTTGTTAGCCGCAAGTTGGAGATTTTCTTATGCGAAAAATATTTTTTTATTTGCGATATACTAACATTCAATAATTATTATAGTCACCATCTGCTTATAATCTCATCGAGACGCTTGCGGCAGAGGGGTCAGTTGAAAATTCATCCGAAGAAAACAATGTTGATCATGTAAGTAGACATGTTTATGAATTCTAACAAATAATAAATGTTTATCTTATACTTATAGTATTCCGAAGTGGACGATGAAAGCATTAGAAGCGCAACATCGTTTGCTGTGTCGCAGATCGAGCGTGAGCTGGCACATGAACAATCGGTATATGTACAGCCTGCACAACCTGCCGAATCGACACATGTGCAGCCTGCGCAATTGACATATGTACAGCCTGAACAACCCGCACCTGAATATTCGGCACATGTGCAGCCTGCGCAATTGACATATGTACAGCCTGAACAACCCGCACCTGAATACGAGCAACCCGCGCAACCTGCAGGGCATGCGTCGCCTGCTCAGTCTGAGCAAACCCACCGGCAGAACGTCTCCAGTCCTGTGAGGACTGTTGGGAAAAATATGGAGACGTTGAGAGCGGTTTATAACAGGGGGCGCCGCACAAACAGGTTTCCGGATGACAGCTTCGATTTTGAAGATCCAGCAGCTGGAGGACGTCACAATTTGGAACTTAATAAAGTGCTGGAAGATAATGTTGTCGTCTTACAGCTTCAAAGTAATAAGCTGGCCAAAAACAAGGCTGGTTTAAAAAATAAAATAGATAGGTTAGATAAATTAAGAAAAATTTTAGTAAATAGGATTAGTATAATAGAAATAGATGAAGCGCGTGTGAATAAAATATTAACTAGTTATAAGTAAGCATAAGTTGAATCATATATATATATAATATTACACATAGTTTTAAACCAACGCTTTGTTATTCATTTCTCACCCAATACCATTATAAACACCAAGCAATAAAATTTTATTACGTGCAATACAGAGTCGCTCGGTAGCTAAATACAAAAGTAATATTTTTCTCCTAAGCAGACCATACTTTAGCATAAGCGTACGTGCACACTTCCGGCTGAGGGAGATGTAAGAAAGGTAAAAAATATAGTCAGGGGATTTTACATAGCGATCGTCCTCGCTCGAACTCGCACGGACAAGCAGTAGCAAGCGGATACCTAAAATCCCAGAACATTTGTAGTATCAAACTGTAGTTTTTAAGTAAATATTTTATTAAACGTTTATTTTCTTATATTCGAGAATTTAATTTAAATAATAATAATAATAAAACAATTATCCAATAATACATTTCATTTACAATAATACCAATGGCCTAGTTTTTGCACCTGTTTTACATATTAAGCATGTATCTTGCCGAAAAGCTATGCTTTAGCATAACCGTACGTGCACACTTCCGGCTGAGCGATGTAAGAAAGGTAAAAAATACAGCCAGAGGATTTTACATAGCGATCATCCTCGCACGGACAAGCAGTAGCATGCGACTACCTAAAATCCCAGAACATTTGTAGGTATCAAACTGTAGTTTTTAATTAAATATTTTATTTCACGTTTATTTTCTTATAGTCAGGAATTTAATTTAAATAATAATAATAAAAACAGAATTATCCAATAATACATTTTATTTACAATAATACATTTTATTTACAATAATGGTATAATTTTTGCACCTGCTTTACACATCAAGCAGGTGTCTTGCCGAAAAGCTATGTAAAGCTTTTCTTTACAGGCACTACACCGCATGAATCTTTGCAAAGGCATTTCTGTCAAAGAAAAATGTAAAGTTTCATGCCGATGCTTCGCATTGTCGGTGAAACCATTCAGGGAAACCTCTGTAAAATCTACCACATACGCACGGTAACAATTTAGGCACAAACGCGCCCTTTCTGTTACCTTTACATATGCGGCAGATACACAGAGGCCCCCCACTGTCCAGTTATTATAACCCTCGCTCGGGTTAATGGGTACACTTTTCGCCACGACGGAGTCATCGCGGTCAACGTCTACCCCTTCATCTTCATCACTAGCATCATCGTCGTCGTCAATGTCGTCTATGTCTCTTCTCAATTCTGCAGGCACCGTTTTCTCAATCTCTTCTTTTTCTTCTAACGCAAGTTGGTATAGGGAATTATTTATGGAGGCAGCCATTGTTATTAAATTTAATTTGTTTGGAGAAAAACTGTAACTGATGTCTATTGAGATATCTCCAGAGTTTTTATAGTCTAAAACATCAACCTGTACGAGATGTCTAGGAGGGGATCCTAGTGTTTTATGTCCTATTTAAATATATGCTATAAAAAGTGATACATTTTTTTAAATTTTAATTCATCCATTTCAGAAAACTGTATTTTTTGCTGTTTTTTATTTTGAAATAAATGGAACAACTAATCTGCATATTTGAGTTATTCCAAATTTCATAAAGATTGCAACTACTGATTTTCTTTTATGAATTGACGTGTAATCAATACAATGAAAATATTAGATTTTTAATACAGGTCGTGCCCTCTATTTCTGTAGGGAAACAACTACAGTCGTGCTTCAAAAGTACTACCAATTGATCGATATTTCGCCGAATACTTTACCCTTGCAACAGGTATGCGCAAGGGGGTTCGAAAGATACCGCTGGGTGGTTCGAAGGCCCCGCCGTCGAGGGCGCGCTATGAGTCTCAGGAACGCGGCGGCTGTCACAAAGAGAGAGATGGGAGATATGGAACTGAAAATTTGGAGCACTCCAAAGGCGAATGATCTAAAGGCAAAGGCAAATGATTCAAAGGCAAAGGCAAATGATCGGAAGGCAAATGATTCGAAGGCAAAGGCAAATGATCCAAAGGCAAAGGCAAATGATCGGAAGGCAAAGGCAAATGATCCGAAGGCAAAGGCAAATGATCGGAAGGCAAAGGCAAATGATCCGAAGGCAAGTGATCCGAAGGCAAATGATCCAAAGGCAAATTAAAAATATAGTATGAATGTATTGTAACAATGTGTTAGTATATAATAAAGATAAAATTAAGTATAATTGTCAGTGTTTTATTCCCCACCTACGTGATGTATATGTGTGATATTTGCGGTACAACATTTTGTAGATCGGATAGTTTTACAAGACACAAGAATATTCACAGAACTATTATTTTTATGTGTGAATTCTGTAGTAAAACGTTTTCGAGAAAAGATAACTTAAAAACTCATAAAAGAATCCACCAACTTCAAAACGACTTAGTTGTTAGCGAGGTCGTTGGATACAACGATTCGAAAGACGCGATGCAAATCCATCAGCAGACAGTTTCACTTCCAGTAGAAAACCTAGATATTGTGCAAGAAAGTAGTGCTAAATCTAAACACGGTGTACTGTTTCCAAACTCATTTAGGGCAATTTTTTGTGGACCTAGCGGATGTGGAAAAACCAACGCTTTACTTAGT
Organism: Pseudeuparius sepicola; assembly: GCA_963920635.1. Taxonomy (NCBI): domain Eukaryota; kingdom Metazoa; phylum Arthropoda; class Insecta; order Coleoptera; family Anthribidae; genus Pseudeuparius; species Pseudeuparius sepicola. The sequence goes on from OY987299.1 coordinate 92,642,414, forward strand.
TTAATATTTAATGAAAACGGACTAAAATTCGAGAATATTTACTTGTACAGTAAGTCACTGTACCAACCCAAGTATCAGTTATTGCAAGACGTGCTTAAACAAGTTAGTGGCGTTGGATATTTTCCCTTTAACTCAAACGATGATGTAATTGGTCCATCAGAGGCTAGAGAAAATTCGGTTTTCATATTTGATGACGTGGCTTGCGATAAACAAGATAAAATTAGAGAATTTTATTCAATGGGACGTCATAAATCTATAGATGTTGTCTATCTTTGTCAGACATATTCTAAAATTCCTAAGCAATTAATACGAGACAATTGTAACATGATTATTCTGTTCAAACAGGATGACGTTAATCTGAAGCATGTCTATGATGAACATGTGTCACCAGATATCACCTACGAGCAGTTTAAAAACCTTTGCTCATTTTGTTGGAATGGTAGTGTTTTTGGAACATTAGTGATAGCCAAAGACTTTAGTTTAGATAATGGGCGATACAGAAAAGGATTTGATAGCTATATAAAACTCTAGTGACTCGGTATCTTTATTAGTAGCCAACATGCCCTTGACATCACAAGAACAAATTCAGAGAGCACAGCGTGCTAAAAAAATTAAAGAGCTAACTAGATCTATTAGAAGAAAATATGCTGCGTTAAAAACGGGTAAATCTGAGATGGATGAGACTTTAGATAAGATATTCAAGCCCGTAAAAGATTCTCTAAGCGAAATAAAAAATAATATGAAAGTTAAGGTAGGATCAAAGCAACAAACTGCAATTCGGATAAAACCTAAGATAGAATTATTTACTAGTACGCCAAGTAAAAAGTTACCGTCTGAAATATCGGGAGAAAATACATTACCTACAACGGTCTTAGAATCATCTCAAGTAACTGAATACGATGATGATGTTGAAGATGACGCAGATTATGGTTATCCTGAAACGGCCTTACCATACATTCAAAATTTCATCTCAAAATCTGCTGATATTGATAATACTTATGGTCCTAAACTTGATCGCAGTACCTACACATGGACCTTAGGAAATAAACATATCGATTTTGATAAAGACACGGGAGATATAATAATCGATAACACTCCTTTCAAGAGCACCGACGGACTTTACCAACTCATTTTCTATGAATATCCAGAATACAGTCAGGCGGATTTGTTAAATTACAAGAAAATTTTAATGTTAACTGGTGTTCACCTTACATCGAATGGTAAATTGAGGGGTTCTCACAAGACCAAATACCTTAATATCATTAGACCTCTAATAAAAAGTAAAACTCAAGATGCGCAAGGTACAGGTATGCAGCTTACTTATAACACAAAACCCATAGAGTACGTATACTGGGATAATGTCAATGAATTAGTAGATAGGTTGAAGTTACTTGTAGCTTCTAAAGATGCCGGAAACACTTCTCACGACAACGAAATCGCAGCCATCTTAAATGAATTAAAGGAAGCTAAAGTTATTTACTAGAAGTATAATTACTGTCAATATACAGTTAGTTACAAAATGACTCTTAACAAGTTCGGACGCTCGTCGAAATACAAAAAGGCTAGCGGCATTGTGCACTCTCCTTTGTCCCAAAACCAAAAATTGAATAGCGATGCTTCAGCTATTTCATTTCAATATAATAAAGATAACGAAAAGCTTAGAAATATATTAGATGAGCGTCATAACTTTTTATTACGGTCAGTAAACGACTTTAAAAATAACGTTTCCCAGCAAATACAGGATTTTAAAGAGTTGTTAGAATTAAATACTGTTGCTTTGCAAACTGCCATAGAGAAAATAACACAAGAGCAGGATGTGATTAAAGAACAACTGAAATTGGATAAACAAAAGAGCGGTGTAAAGTAATTTCATTTTAAGTTGGAATTGAGCAGTTGAACAATGAATTTCGGTCATAGTGATGAAAAAGTTCAGTTAGTTAGGGAACTCCATAAACCAGCTCGAAAAAATTATCCTCGACGTCGAACTATTATCAAAGGCTTAGATGATCTTTGGCAAGCCGATCTTGCTCAGTTAGATCAATATGCTTACTGTAATAGAGGTAATAAATTCATATTAGTTGTAATTGACTCTTTCTCCAAATATGTCTGGTGTAGACCGCTACAATCCAAGTCTGGAGCAGATGTTACAAAGGCTTTTAAAGATATTTTAAAAAACAGTGGGGGACGCAAGCCTCACAATTTACAAACCGATCAGGGCAAAGAATTTTACAACTCTGAATTCCAGAAATTGATGAAAACTTTTCAAATTAATCACTACAGTACATTTACCGACAAAAAGGCAGCTATAGTGGAAAGAGTAATACGAACTTTGAAAGAAAAATTATTCAAGTATTTCAGTCTAAATGGAAAATATAGGTGGATTGATATTTTGCCTACTGTAGTAAATGAGTACAATAATAGGAAACATAGAACGATACAAATGAAGCCTGGTGAAGTTAACAAAAACAACGAGCAACATTTAGTCACCAATGTGTACAACAGTCACTTAAAAGTTTTCAAAACTCGTAAATTTAGGAAGGGTGACATTGTGAGAATAAGTAAAGCTAGACATGTATTTGACAAGGGATATCGACCTAATTGGACAACGGAGTTGTTCAAAATAATCAAAGTACAACACACCAATCCTCCCACATATTTGTTAGAAGATTTACGTGGAAGAGCTATAAAGGGTGGTTTTTATAATGAAGAATTGCAAAAAGTGGCAAATCCTGACATCTATTTGGTGGAAAAAGTGCTTCAAAGGAGGAGGGGGAAAGTTCTTGTGCGATGGCTCGGGTTAGATAAAAGCCACGACTCGTGGATAAGCGAAACAAACATTGTGTAGTTCTCTCGGTGAACGAACCGCCAAAATGTCTGACAGTGGTTACGAATCCGATGTAAGCAGCAGTGAAAATGATATTGTAGAAGATTCTTTGCTTTTGGCAGCATGTTTTCCGATCAAATCAACTAATGGATTATTCATTCATACAGGGTTGAGTCTCAAGAAATATTTTGAGCCAGCAGTAATCATCACATACCTTTGTCATGATCGGACAGTAATTTCCTTGAACTACTCTGAATGGAATAAATTATTGGAACATGTATGTGAATTTATTAATAATGGTGGAGCTCCAATGTTTGCCAGATTCGACTCACGTATGGTTCTAAGTACGGTGATTGACGCCGATGGAAATCAGCACGTGTCGCTTAGAAAAAATAATGTGTATGTTTATTTTACCGAGGCAGATATTTTTGAATTGTTAAACGTTAGCATAAGTGCATCTTTGAGATTTGGCTTTTTGCTCCGCTTTGATTTTTATGATTTCTATTGTAATTTCTTAGATAAAGTCAATCATCTAGTAGTAAGTAGTAACTTAAATGAAACAGACATTATATTAATATTATGTAATATTACATTTAGTATAGAAACCTTTTGTATTTTTGAACTCTTCTGTTTTTACAAAGAGTTTCTGTTGGCTGATTTGTATAGGAGAAGGTTGGTTTAATAAAACAACGTTCTACAAATATGGGTTTTTTGAATTTTCTCTAGCCTCTGATGGACCAATTACATCATCGTTTGAGTTAAAGGGAAAATATCCAACACCACTAACTTGTTTAAGCACGTCTTGCAATAACTGATACTTGGGTTGGTACAGTGACTTACTGTACAAGTAAATATTCTCGAATTTTAGTCCGTTTTCATTAAATATTAAACTAAGTAAAGCGTTGGTTTTTCCACATCCGCTAGGTCCACAAAAAATTGCCCTAAATGAGTTTGGAAACAGTACACCGTGTTTAGATTTAGCACTACTTTCTTGCACAATATCTAGGTTTTCTACTGGAAGTGAAACTGTCTGCTGATGGATTTGCATCGCGTCTTTCGAATCGTTGTATCCAACGACCTCGCTAACAACTAAGTCGTTTTGAAGTTGGTGGATTCTTTTATGAGTTTTTAAGTTATCTTTTCTCGAAAACGTTTTACTACAGAATTCACACATAAAAATAATAGTTCTGTGAATATTCTTGTGTCTTGTAAAACTATCCGATCTACAAAATGTTGTACCGCAAATATCACACATATACATCACGTAGGTGGGGAATAAAACACTGACAATTATACTTAATTTTATCTTTATTATATACTAACACATTGTTACAATACATTCATACTATATTTTTAATTTGCCTTTGGATCATTTGCCTTCGGATCACTTGCCTTCGGATCATTTGCCTTTGCCTTCCGATCATTTGCCTTTGCCTTCGGATCATTTGCCTTTGCCTTCCGATCATTTGCCTTTGCCTTTGGATCATTTGCCTTTGCCTTCGAATCATTTGCCTTCCGATCATTTGCCTTTGCCTTTGAATCATTTGCCTTTGCCTTTAGATCATTCACCTTTGGAGTGCTCCAAATTTTCAGTTCCATATCTCCCATCTCTCTCTTTGTGACAGCCGCCGCGTTCCTGAGACTCATAGCGCGCCCTCGACGGCGGGGCCTTCGAACCACCCAGCGGTATCTTTCGAACCCCCTGCTGATGGATTTGCATCGCGTCTTTCGAATCGTTGTATCCAACGACCTCGCTAACAACTAAGTCGTTTTGAAGTTGGTGGATTCTTTTATGAGTTTTTAAGTTATCTTTTCTCGAAAACGTTTTACTACAGAATTCACACATAAAAATAATAGTTCTGTGAATATTCTTGTGTCTTGTAAAACTATCCGATCTACAAAATGTTGTACCGCAAATATCACACATATACATCACGTAGGTGGGGAATAAAACACTGACAATTATACTTAATTTTATCTTTATTATATACTAACACATTGTTACAATACATTCATACTATATTTTTAATTTGCCTTTGGATCATTTGCCTTCGGATCACTTGCCTTCGGATCATTTGCCTTTGCCTTCCGATCATTTGCCTTTGCCTTCGGATCATTTGCCTTTGCCTTCCGATCATTTGCCTTTGCCTTTGGATCATTTGCCTTTGCCTTCGAATCATTTGCCTTCCGATCATTTGCCTTTGCCTTTGAATCATTTGCCTTTGCCTTTAGATCATTCGCCTTTGGAGTGCTCCAAATTTTCAGTTCCATATCTCCCATCTCTCTCTTTGTGACAGCCGCCGCGTTCCTGAGACTCATAGCGCGCCCTCGACGGCGGGGCCTTCGAACCACCCAGCGGTATCTTTCGAACCCCCTTGCGCATACCTGTTGCAAGGGTAAAGTATTCGGCGAAATATCGATCAATTGGTAGTACTTTTGAAGCACGACTGTAGTTGTTTCCCTACAGAAATAGAGGGCACGACCTGTATTAAAAATCTAATATTTTCATTGTATTGATTACACGTCAATTCATAAAAGAAAATCAGTAGTTGCAATCTTTATGAAATTTGGAATAACTCAAATATGCAGATTAGTTGTTCCATTTATTTCAAAATAAAAAACAGCAAAAAATACAGTTTTCTGAAATGGATGAATTAAAATTTAAAAAAATGTATCACTTTTTATAGCATATATTTAAATAGGACATAAAACACTAGGATCCCCTCCTAGACATCTCGTACAGGTTGATGTTTTAGACTATAAAAACTCTGGAGATATCTCAATAGACATCAGTTACAGTTTTTCTCCAAACAAATTAAATTTAATAACAATGGCTGCCTCCATAAATAATTCCCTATACCAACTTGCGTTAGAAGAAAAAGAAGAGATTGAGAAAACGGTGCCTGCAGAATTGAGAAGAGACATAGACGACATTGACGACGACGATGATGCTAGTGATGAAGATGAAGGGGTAGACGTTGACCGCGATGACTCCGTCGTGGCGAAAAGTGTACCCATTAACCCGAGCGAGGGTTATAATAACTGGACAGTGGGGGGCCTCTGTGTATCTGCCGCATATGTAAAGGTAACAGAAAGGGCGCGTTTGTGCCTAAATTGTTACCGTGCGTATGTGGTAGATTTTACAGAGGTTTCCCTGAATGGTTTCACCGACAATGCGAAGCATCGGCATGAAACTTTACATTTTTCTTTGACAGAAATGCCTTTGCAAAGATTCATGCGGTGTAGTGCCTGTAAAGAAAAGCTTTACATAGCTTTTCGGCAAGACACCTGCTTGATGTGTAAAGCAGGTGCAAAAATTATACCATTATTGTAAATAAAATGTATTATTGTAAATAAAATGTATTATTGGATAATTCTGTTTTTATTATTATTATTTAAATTAAATTCCTGACTATAAGAAAATAAACGTGAAATAAAATATTTAATTAAAAACTACAGTTTGATACCTACAAATGTTCTGGGATTTTAGGTAGTCGCATGCTACTGCTTGTCCGTGCGAGGATGATCGCTATGTAAAATCCTCTGGCTGTATTTTTTACCTTTCTTACATCGCTCAGCCGGAAGTGTGCACGTACGGTTATGCTAAAGCATAGCTTTTCGGCAAGATACATGCTTAATATGTAAAACAGGTGCAAAAACTAGGCCATTGGTATTATTGTAAATGAAATGTATTATTGGATAATTGTTTTATTATTATTATTATTTAAATTAAATTCTCGAATATAAGAAAATAAACGTTTAATAAAATATTTACTTAAAAACTACAGTTTGATACTACAAATGTTCTGGGATTTTAGGTATCCGCTTGCTACTGCTTGTCCGTGCGAGTTCGAGCGAGGACGATCGCTATGTAAAATCCCCTGACTATATTTTTTACCTTTCTTACATCTCCCTCAGCCGGAAGTGTGCACGTACGCTTATGCTAAAGTATGGTCTGCTTAGGAGAAAAATATTACTTTTGTATTTAGCTACCGAGCGACTCTGTATTGCACGTAATAAAATTTTATTGCTTGGTGTTTATAATGGTATTGGGTGAGAAATGAATAACAAAGCGTTGGTTTAAAACTATGTGTAATATTATATATATATATGATTCAACTTATGCTTACTTATAACTAGTTAATATTTTATTCACACGCGCTTCATCTATTTCTATTATACTAATCCTATTTACTAAAATTTTTCTTAATTTATCTAACCTATCTATTTTATTTTTTAAACCAGCCTTGTTTTTGGCCAGCTTATTACTTTGAAGCTGTAAGACGACAACATTATCTTCCAGCACTTTATTAAGTTCCAAATTGTGACGTCCTCCAGCTGCTGGATCTTCAAAATCGAAGCTGTCATCCGGAAACCTGTTTGTGCGGCGCCCCCTGTTATAAACCGCTCTCAACGTCTCCATATTTTTCCCAACAGTCCTCACAGGACTGGAGACGTTCTGCCGGTGGGTTTGCTCAGACTGAGCAGGCGACGCATGCCCTGCAGGTTGCGCGGGTTGCTCGTATTCAGGTGCGGGTTGTTCAGGCTGTACATATGTCAATTGCGCAGGCTGCACATGTGCCGAATATTCAGGTGCGGGTTGTTCAGGCTGTACATATGTCAATTGCGCAGGCTGCACATGTGTCGATTCGGCAGGTTGTGCAGGCTGTACATATACCGATTGTTCATGTGCCAGCTCACGCTCGATCTGCGACACAGCAAACGATGTTGCGCTTCTAATGCTTTCATCGTCCACTTCGGAATACTATAAGTATAAGATAAACATTTATTATTTGTTAGAATTCATAAACATGTCTACTTACATGATCAACATTGTTTTCTTCGGATGAATTTTCAACTGACCCCTCTGCCGCAAGCGTCTCGATGAGATTATAAGCAGATGGTGACTATAATAATTATTGAATGTTAGTATATCGCAAATAAAAAAATATTTTTCGCATAAGAAAATCTCCAACTTGCGGCTAACAAGAAAAAAGTTGGCTAAAAATTTTCTGATGCGAAAAAGCAAAATAGTTTCTCGAAGCAAATTGAAATAACGTATTTAATAATTATAAAAAAATAAGTTTTGACTTACCCTCACAACAGCATTGTAGTGGACAATCGCCTTAGTTTGGAACACACTCATAATTATAAGCAAAGTAATAAATTTAAAAATAACACACGACAAAACTCGAACACAATTCAACAAAATTTAGAAAACTGATGCTTTTGCTGAATTTCTACACCCTTTTGTAGATTTTAAAATGAATGCGTTGGTGGGGATGGCTCTCAACGTTGCTACTTTTTAATTTAGGCGTTAACTTTGCTCTGGTGGGAGTGGGGGTAACTCCACCCCTTCGGCGTTGCCAAAAAATTTTCTACTTCAAATTGCTCTATTTTCTAATTAGACGACAACGCTGTTGAGTGGGGATAGGCAATGCTTACGTTAAATATAAAAGGCAGCCACATCCTTAACAAAATTCACTAAATTCAATTCAATACAAAGAATTAAATATTGCTTCAGTTAGATAATTGTGGCAAAAGTTTATAACACTCGTTGAGATGTATTCTCAGAATAAAAGAAAAGTGACAGATGATGGATACAGTGCAGGATGGAGTTCGTATAGTCAGTGGAAAACGGAAGAAAACGCAAATCCAATTAGGCGATTAAGGGACACTCATGTGAGGCACTATAATGAAGGTTTATACGCGGGATGGTTTGATCATCAGGCTGGTAAGAATAGGCGTTTTCTGGAGGGTGACGTGAAAATGGATAAAGTTCAATATGGTGCAGGATATCAAGATGGATGGATCAGATACGGTCAGTGTTTTGCGAACGCTAATGACATTTACATGGCTAAATCTGATATCATTGCATATAATAAGGCGTACTACGCAGGGTGGTTTAATCATCAGCGTCAAATCGAATACGAATCTGGCTATGTGGCAGGGTATTTTCGATTTGCGAATAATGAGGACATAATACGAAATCGAACGACTTATAATTATGCATATTATGAAGGTTGGTTCGACCGTCTACGCAGACAACGACAGTGCTAATATTTGTATATAAGTTTATTGTAACAAAATATATGAATTATTTTAATAAAACAAAACATTAATTAATTTTAGTTTGTTTTATTTATATACTGGTTTCTTGTTTAGTTTTGTTTACCTATTCCTTACTAACCCACTTTAAAGCAATATTTTTATCGAGGAATTTTAAGTGGAATATTAATAATGTACACAGTTTTTTTTATCAAAATAACAATAACAGCAAAATATTCTCATTTAAGTTTTAACATTGAAAGCCTTTTTTTATTAAAATCTCAGGTAGGGTCGCACGAGAAGATTTACAAGCAGGTGAAAATCTAAATAATTTGAACAGTCTGCTATAAAACTACCAGGCAGTAAATTTTTATAACATGCCATTTACAGGACTATAAAAAAAAGTCTGACAAAAAACATTTAAAAGTGGATCATTGTTATGTAAGATTATCCCTTGAAGGAAGGGTCGCGCAAGAAGATTTAGAAACAGGTGAAAGTCTAAAGAATGTGAACAGCCTGCTATAAAAGTAAAAGGGGGCAAACTTGTCTGCATTTTTGTTGACTCGGCACAAAAAGATTCAAGGTACTAAAACCAGGTGAAGGTGTAACTAATTTGAACAGTCGGGTGTAAAACTCTGAAAGGGTTAACTTTCTCTGGAATTATGCCAAAAATGGTTCGAGTCACTATCTGCGCTGGATTGGCTGTTTATAGAATTGTAGGTGGGAACTGAAAAGCTTCCTCCTACTTAGTAGATCCTTATAAAAGTACTGCATCCAACTGAGACGTTGGCGTCGAAAGTTGGCGTCGAAAGTTGGCGTCTAAAGTGGGCGGCTTAAGTGGGACTTAAAATAAGTGGGCGGCTTAAGTGGGACTTAAAATGGGGACTTTACATGGGGAATTTGCATGGGGACTATGTATGGACTTCCTTAGAGGGCACAGAAATTATTATTTTTGTTAGAATTTTTATCATTAGGCATTATTATTTTTTGTTTGGAGCTACATCAAGCTGCAAGAAAAAATTGTGTTTGGTTTTAATTCAAGTTTCAGTTTTGCACTTTTTTTATACTATTACTTTGTTGTACACCTGCTGGGTAGTTTGTTATTTTATTAATTTACTATGGGTAGAAGAAATGAAACATCTCTTATGCTATATATATTTTATTTTTAATTGTTTAAAGTTCTTATTAATTTCATATATATCAATTTCATATTTTAGTTTCTGTAATTTTCGAATGTGAGACTCCAAAGTATTTTTATAGCTGTTCCGGTTCTTGGACGGAAAATTGAATATTAGTTGTTTTCCCGACAGGTCCATAACTAATAAGATAATACTTTCGCCCGTTGAAAATGTCCTTGTTTACTTGCTCAATTCGTTCTTCTGTAAATTCTACCGTGAACCTTTGCGGTAAAATTGTTTTGAAATCGTCGAATTCCAAGGATATCTTCTCGCCGAACTTGGTGTTTATTTTCGTAAATGCATGTACCTCAAACTTTCGGTTGACTTCCAAATCTTGGACCCTAATGAATTTCTTCAGGAACAAACTGTTATTTAAATGGGTCACAAACGATGCCATACTTTTAATCTTATTTAGTTAAGTTAAAAGTGAGAACTGTGTACTACTTTACCAATCAAACATCGAAATATATACTAAAAAAAGTGGAGGGGATCCCCCCACACAAATCCCCCCCACCGCTAGATTTTATCCCCGAAAACCCTATGCGGATCCTGGCTCAGGCTCAAAACCCTTATGCGGAAGCTGGCTCACATATGGCGGCCATCTTTGAGCCAGGATCCGCTTTACTTAACTACTGTCACTTGTGGAAAGGATGCCAACAGTGCCGGTATTTTCATTTATGGTGCGATGAATTAACTTGGCGAGCTTCTCAGTAACATTTTCGATAGCTTTGCGTTTAACACTTTTGCACTAATTATTTGGTATTATGCACTTGATCTTGTCGCGATATTATGTTATCATCTCCTATGGTAAAAACTTTGATCAGATCATCCCATAATTCCAAAGTAGTGTTTATTCCTCTGCAATTCACCTGTGCAGTGTGCATACCATTTTCTTCATGTGCATGGAAATTTCATGTTATCACAAACACATCTACCGATAAAAGCTGTGTTAATAGGATAAAACTGCCAAATGTAATGCTGGATATTTAAAATTTTGGACATTTTAAACAACAGAAACTGGCATACCAATAACCACAGAATAGCCTCCTGTAACCTAGAATAAGTCGCCATTTTTTTCGTCTAGTAGCGCCACCCCAATCCGTAAACAACAATGAAATATGACGTTATACGTTATGCTCGGGTCTTTAATATAGTGTCGGTTCAGGTATGACAGACATCAAGCAACAAATGTAATAGCTTATTCGCCGATATTACAAACTTATAAACCTCGGAAGCACACTTCTCTTTCATATGGTTTTCAGAGCCACATTTGGTACAGATATCAGACTCCTGACACTCATTGGCTTTATGAAAGAAACCAGCACACTTGACACATCTCAATATCTTGGAAAAAGTTGACCATCCAATAGACAAATCCGCACTGAATTATTGACATACATCGTTTCTTCATTTTTCATTGTGCCAAAACTTTGATATCTACTCTATCGTGTTTCAAAAGAGATTTCTGTTTCGTTTTGCATTCAATTAACTCGTCGTCATTTACTTATCTTCTACGCTACGCCAGTAATCTTTAAACATGGATTTTTTTGTTGTGGAATATCGACCTGGTTATTTTTTCCCAAACTTTTTTCAGCTTACTTTTTTAATTTTTAAATTAACTTTATTTATTTATTCCCTTGTTTTATATTTCAAAAAACGCAACTGGTTACTACAAAATACAAGCTGCTCCTCAGGATACCCCGCAGATGGGAAGGAAACCAAATTTGAAATTTTAAAATACATTATAACTCAAATTTTAAGTCAAATTATTAATGTTAGAGCGACTAACGACAGGACTGCCTGGAATAGCCAGTCCGTACCAATGTGTTACCTCCAAGTTATACCCTACGTTAATTATAACATAGCTATTAACCTATTCGCTTTGAATTACTTATTCGACTGGAGTTGCGGCCGTTAATCAAATTTGAAAAACAGGTAACCTACATTTTTATTAGATCTTAAAACCGATTACATAATTCTCTACCTCTAAAGTCGTTTAGGTATATTTATTTTGCGACTCACTTTCTTACGTTTACAGACATATCTCTCGTACATGTAATAATGTCTTCAAATTATTAGCTGTGTTCCAACAAGAGTTCTTAACTAGTTTTAGCGAATCAGAATGCAGAAAAGTATAATTCCAGAACTGTTTTCAACCAATGAGATCGCTGAGAACCGGTTTAGAACTGTTGTTGGAACAAACCCATTGTTGATAAAGATAATTTCTCTTCATTGCTTAATAATTCGCAAAAACCTCTAAAATTAAAATGTTTAGGTTGTCTTCGCGGCAAATGCGAATTTTCCCGGGCCTAACGAAGAACCACGCAAACCCTAAATGTGGAGGGGGGCGACTGACCGTCTGAGCATCCCCCGCCTGCCGGGTTAAATGCCTGCACTTACCCCATCCCCCGGCCCCGCAGTTCGTTAATGGCGGCCGAAAGGGTGGGCATAATTAAAAGAAGGGGCTTTTAAATTGCGTTTACAAAATTTATCGAGTTATTTCCAGGGAACTCTTGTAAATAAAACAGAGCACTTTTAAGGCTCCCCTCCCCTGGATATAGGCCCTTCCACGAAATCATCTACCGCCGACCCGGATAGTGGGCTCAGTGGTAACAGGGGTAATTTGATGATGTATAGTTTCACTACTTCTACATAAATTTCCTTAAATTAAGTCAAAATAGAAAAGAATATGTTATCACAGAATAAATAGACATGACAGAAGCCTTATAGGCATGTTACAAAAATAAGCGAGTCTCCATTTCATTTGAAAAAGGGCCAAAAGATGTTTCGCCTTAAGAGTCATGACCGCGCAGACAAGATCTAAAATTAACGGTCGCGACGACCGGCTCCAATCTCAGGAATATTCTCCTCTCGTCACCCCTCACCACGCACTCTCGTCCCTTCCCCTCTCACCGGCAGCGCGTTTAGCGCGAGGAACGGTGTCGGGCGACGGACGACGTTTTTTTGGACCCGAGCGAGTCCGGAGTCGGACCATATAAAAATGAGTCGGACCGCCAGGCAGCCGAGAGCTGAATCGGTCGGAAGGGCGCCGGTGTACAGGGTGATTCCGCGAAATTAGGCCACTTCATAACTTTTTTATTTATCAACTTAGAAAAAAAATATTTGTTATTTACTAACCCTGTTTTTTTCTTCAGTGCCTTGCGGAAAATTGGGTTATAGAAATTAATAAAAAAAACATAAGTTTTGTCTGTATATTTCGATATTTTCTATGCAATAATAATTGTTTTTCTGATAACTGCACTGAATTGGAAAGAAATTTTTTTATAACTTTTTACAATTTTTTCTGACATGAAATTATTATTCCTATCAATCAAACAGCCAAAGTAGAACAGTGTTTCAATAAATTATTATTTCCACAGTAGGTAGGTAGGTTATGCTATATCTATGTGGTATTTTGGATTTCTATTACTTTTTTCTTTTACTACTTTGTGCCTCTTTAGATGTGTTGTGGTCGGATCTACCAATTCCGGGAGCAAACGTTTTAAATATAACTTCGTCAATTTTGGCTCCATCTGTTTTTTCAAAAAATCGCGACGTCTATATTTAGGTATAAAATTTTCATTTTAAAATTTTTCCCAGTCCAAATGCCAAAAAGGCACCCCACTTTTATTGGCTACTCTTAGTTGCCCTTGTACAGGGTGGTTCATTATAAATTGACACGCCCCTTAACTTGTTAGTTTTTGAGGTTAGAAAAAAAAGTTTTTGGAAAAAGTTTTAGATAAATACAAAGTTTTTTGTGACGCTATTGGACCGTGTACAGTTCTTTATTTCGAGAATATAATCAGTAAAATTTGAAAAGGCTCCTAAACATTTTGGAGTTTCACTGTATTACTCTCTTGTTTAAAACAAATATTTTTTGCTATTACATCGATCATCTATCTTTATCGCGAGATCCACAAATTCGAGTTAAATAAATTTAGTATAAAATTTGAAAACGGAATTTTTCAAAAACGGAAAAAGATAATGCCACAAAGTTTAATATCATTTTAATTGCCTTGATGATGCCCAGATTTCAAAAATGCAAAAATATATAGGGTGTTCCATTTAAAAAAACATAAGTTATGTCTGCCACGGCTTTCTAGAACACACTGTACACGGTCCAATAGCGTCACAAAAAACTTTGTATTAGTATCTAAAACTTTTGTAAAAAACTTTTTTTTCTAACCTCAAAAGTCAATTTATAACGAACCACCCTGTACTTGAAAATACCATTTATAAAAATTTTAAAAGTTTGATTTTTCCTACAAAAAAAGTACAGGGTGATCATTTTTAGAGGCCCAGCCTCTCTTGGTGGAACACGGTCAAAGATATGGAGATATTATACAGGGTGAGTCAGAATGTATAGTAAATACTTTAAAGGGGTGTTCGGCAGGTGGTTTTAAGGGGTCTTTCATATAAAATTTTTCGATTTGGGCTTTCCTTGCCAAGTTGTTCGGGTCTACAGGGTGACCCAAATATTTTTTATTTTTATCTCAATACCGGCGCTACTTAAAAATTTGAAATTTGGTATGTGTTATCTACTTACGGGAAGACGCCTTAGGGTAGTTTATTGATTTACACACTGCCCTAAAAAGGGTAAAAACTAACAACCCCTATTAATTTTTTTGCTCGAATTTTTTTGTGGGTCATTTTACGTATAACAAAAATATGATTTGCGTAGCCCTTTTATTTAAGAAACTTTTTTCCCTGTACATTTTTTCTCGAAAACACAATATTTTTCCTACAAAAAAATTATTTCATGATAAATGCCATTCCCTACAGAAAATCAAGTAAAAATTCATAGTAGACGGGCGTCAACAATTTAATTATTTTTTTTACTACTAACCTGAGAAATCAATGAGAAGTAATATTTCTCTCCCTAGGTAAATAATGAACAATTTTCTATATGACATTTAAAAATTATTTTCATTTTATCAGCTTGACAACTGAACTCCCAGGCTTTCGAAGTATTTGAAAAAAGCGAGAAATGACTAAAATATCAAAATCTAATCAAATATGTAAAATGTGGCAATATTTTTAGGGCAGTGTGTAAATGAATAAACTACCCTAAGGGATTTTGAATGATGTAACAAAAATGGTATTTTGGTGGGAAAAAATATTTCTTGGCGCCGCAACGCGACGCCTAGCGTCGTATTAGCAGAGAGTCGCTACATGAGGCCAATTTATTCCTTTATACACCCTATATCATCTCCCATATAATATAATATCTCCATATCTTCGACCGTTTTCCACTAAGAGAGGCTGGGCGTATAAAAATGGTCTCCCTGTACATAAAGACGAACTAACACAACCAAAATTTAAAATATTGCATTTACGGTTTTATATACTTGTGAATTCCATTGGGAAGAATTTCAGAAACATCAAATTCAGCCTATAGAAGCCTTCAATCAAGATTAGGATAGATAACTATTGTAGATAATAAAAAATAAAAGATAAAAAACCTTTTTAAAAACAAACTTTTATTTAAGTCATGTACTAAAACGAATAAAATAAAATACCTACGTCTTGTATCTACTAAAAGGAATAAAATAAAATAAATCTAGGTTTTCGTTAAGATAATTCAATGCCAAATTGCGAAAAATTTTTGTAAATCAAAAAGCTAGTCTCGCGAATTCTAAAGAAAATACATACTTTGGCAAGTAGGTACTTGCTTATCAACCAATCACTGTATATTAAAATTAATTGGTACCTACTTTCTATGAACATTTCTTGCGACAAGCTTTTTAAATTACAAAAACGACTTGGCGCAATTTGGCACTGAATTATTCTAACAAAAACCTAGACTTATTTTATTTTATTTTATTCGATGTAGTACATGATTTATTTCATTTTATTCGTTTTAGTACATGGCTTAAGCTTTTTTTTAAAAAGGTTTTTATCTTTTATTTTATTTTGTGCTTTTAGTACATACTTGATTCCCATATCAGGAGAGTGGTAAAGAAATTTAGTCCGCCATATTGGATTAAGTATGACGTCACTTATCTTATTATTTTGTACTCGTCAACCCCTTTCATTTGATACCCATATTAAGTATTAGAAAGTAGAAAGTATTACAATATTGAGTATTGCATATTGCATTGTCACCGGAACTAAAGGTCTATGCAAAATTTCAGCTCAATCGGATGCCATCAAGTGGTTCTAATTCAGCTTGCAAGATTCGACCCACACAATAACAGTAGTATTCTCTGGACGCTGCTAACAGGTGAAATTAAATAAAAAAGCTTGTAAAATACGATAAGCGGAAACAAGAGTGCGACGGCTAACGGGCGAACATATTGTACCTATCTTTGTCTATTTAGTGTCCCCTCTACGGAAACTCACTTGAGGAGAAGGCAAGAGTGGGGGCACGGTGTATTCATATTGATTTCGGCTTTGCAGTGTTTTTCTAGAAGTCGATCTACTTTTTTATTTTCAGTTCCAGAAATTCGATTTTTTTACCAAAATGTAACTAAAAGATGGGGAACAATTATGGACAATTTTTTTAAAAAACATTGTTGGTACTTGTAAAATTTACAAAAATGCTACCGTTTCATTTTCTCGGGAGTATTTGAAGGAGTATTTTTGTTACCATTAAAAAACTACAATTAAAAACAAAAAAATTGTCCATACTAATCGTAGACCTATATTTTCGCCACAGTTTGAGACAGGTTTGACAGAAATCAGTTTACGTATAACAGAGGAGATAGATTTTGAAGTTTCAAATTTTGTTTTGCATTTTTGGTGGACGTCCTGGGACTAATTCCATGTAAAGTATACGGTAGAAAGCTACCGGAATTCCGTGCGTTTATCTGTACTATTTGCAGTGCCATTGCTCTTAAGGCGAGTCTTCTTTTGTATATTGCTGCGTGTATTGCTGTGGGTGTGGTGTAATTTAAGGTGAGTCCAAGCAGGAGCTCATCGATTGTAGCATGCTCCCGATGTAGGTACGTACCTAACATTATACACTGTGTCCCGGATAAGAATGAACAGCATGGGGATATTGCAAACGGTGAGAGATAGGGCAACGGTTAAATGGGGAAAAAGTTGCGCAATTTTGAGGTCAATAAAATGGCACAAACAGATTTTTAATATCTTTTTTCGTTTTTGAGTTATTTTGAAAAAAGTAAAATTTTGCGTTTTCGATTTTATTTTTTTCTGAAGTTGTTATCACAGATAGAGAAAAAAGAAAAACACTTTCTTATGGCACTTTTTAACGGGCCTTAAGATGGCGTTTTTAGATTTGTTCTACAACGTTTCGTTTTTGAGAAACCATCTTCAACTTTATTTTTTTAAATGCGGACCTGGATTTTTTTTTGTAGATTTTGAAAGCACTTTCCATTGCAGATACCATGATGTATGACACGAAATATTTTTAAAATGTTTTGAGACAATTATACTGAAAATTCCTTTTTTTTTTTTTCATTCATTTTTGTCTAAAGCGGCAGACCCTGAAAGGAGGTTCCAACATGGTGAGGTGAAGCACAGGCAAAGCTAGACCCATATTTTGTGATTTGCTTCTGCCGACGTAGCTTAGCTTACTTTAAATTTTTGCTTGATATTCATATAAGCATTATAGCCGACCGCATAAACTTTATTTCAGGCAGGAGTCCTTATGACAATGTATGTACACGTACGGGAGCAGGCTCATCTACTATTTGTGGTGTCATTGTAACTACCCGGTATTAAATATCCGTTACTCGAAAATGTACCCGGTACCGGGTAACTGTAACCAGTAGATCGGTACCTATTATTAAGTTTGTTTTGTACCATTGCGGTTGCCGTCGATCAGATCTCGGCGGGTCGGCGGCGGGGTATTAGTACGTTGTAGATTCAACAAATATATTTGGTTGTCACCGATATCAGTAAGTATCCATGCGGTAATCGGTATTTGACTTGGTACCAGTAGTGTAAAATATGGATACGATAGAATTTTACCTATACCGGAGTACCGGTACCGGGTATAAAGTACCCGCTATTTGTTTCAGTATTACTCGGCACCGGTAATACCAAAATGTACCTATCTTTGACATCACTATCTACTACACCTCTCGCTTATATGACTAGGTCAAAGATATAGGTTAGGTTGAATAGAATATGACATTCATCTACTTCAGTCTATGCCTACTTATCCAATGAGAAAATTATCAAGCAAGCAGACGAATTTCAAAAAACCGCTGCCAATGGAATATCTACTTTCACATTTCACATCACTTTTTAAATCGATTATTTCAGAGTAAACTTGCACACTGCACACAAATCCTAGAATATACCAACATATTTTCACTTTTTAGAATTTTAGAAAGAACGCTAAAACTGAATTCCTTGCTTCCTAAAATACAGAAAACGACATATCGCTTGCTACCTATTTTCAAATTCGCCCCTACCCCTCACAACCACCCCCACTTTAGAAAATTGTAGAAAATGCCCTCTAGTAATGATAATGTAGGTACTAATGTCCTTGGCTACAAATTAAATACTGTTACATAATTATTTTCATCTCATTTTCACCCTGCGTAGAGCAAATTTGTCCAAAAGCAATTCAAGATTACATATTACACCAAATTTTTAAGTCTATATATTAACACGTCCACTGTGGTAGTGGTTTCCACTGCTATGGAAGTTTTTAGGTGCACACCCCTGACTGGTAGGTACTTAGTAACAAAGTTAATTCTATCATTACGAGACCCATGTGTCTGATAAACCCTCATGTAATTTTTGACACTATTTTTTTATTTGTTTAAGTTATATTTTCTAGGATTTCTTCCGAAAATGGCACTTTCGAATATCTGCAACCTATTCAAAAGTATGTATTTCCCTCCCTAGGGAGGAAAGTATTTTTCTTCCTGTTGTTACAGTAACTTCTATAAGCACAGAATAAATAGCGACCCCTTTCGAAAATAGCGTTTTCGACCCTCTCCATCCTATCCGAAAGAATGTATTTAACTCCCTGAAACAAAACACGAGACGGAACAATACACTTTCCTCCCTGAAACTTTTGTTTTAGAAAATATGCGATAAGTTTTAATAAATTCTCTGGAAGCGATAATCTATTTGCTGGGTTCATTTTATTTCGGTTTTATAAATAAAATTATTGCAAACCTTGTATATTACTCGGACCCTGTATTTATATATTATATTTTTTAAATAGAATTCTTAGGGGACTAAATGAAAGGCAAATATTAAACGCCGACAAATTTGAAGAAACGGAGATAAATTGTTAGAAATTAAAGATATTTTTTTAGTTGTTTTATATGCTACCTAGGTCTAAACAACCATGCATTTGTCACTACATTTGATGTTTATTTTGTATTTTGTTACCACGTTAGTTCATGACAAAAGCAAAAAAAAAACAAATAGAAACAAAAAAAATGCAAATATTTTCATAGTTCCTCTAAATTTGCCGGTGTAGTTATATTTCTGACTTCTGACATAACTGTTTTTATTATTTATGTCAACCGTTTTCTTCATACACCTACAACACCACTTTTGAAATTGTAAAAAAACCTTCTGGTTTCTACACCTGCAGAGCGATGGTGGTCATAGTTTTGTACAATGTTACAAGTGGAATTTGTACTTATAGATGTTAACGATTAGTAGAAGTGCTGGTAAATTTGGCAGTCATTTGCTCCGTTGCCGGGCTTGATTCTCAGTATTTCACCGTTTGATACCTGTGGAATATTTTTGGGATGTATAATGGGGTTTTTAGGGGGCGCTGAATGTGAATTACCATGCCGGAGGTCATGGGAAAAGTTCCATTTTCTATTTTCTGAAACTCTTGTTTTGATAATGATCTAACAGACAACAAGTAAATTAAGTGGAGTTATTATCGGTTTGACATTTGGTATATTTTGCCAGACCGTTGTGATTCTTCTTCTTCTTCTAATAAATTTTGTCAGCTGAGGGTTTTGTCTTCGTAGCAACAATTGTGCCCTGATTAATGAAATTGATGTTTATTTGTAAGTTTGTTTATTAGGAATGCCCGCTAACGGCGCTAACGAATATAGTTGCGGCTGGGATAAATATAAGGATGAATAGCCTCCGGGTACAATCGGTAGATTTAATGTTTTGTGGTGAGTCACCTGTCATTCGTTCAATGCCGTTTCCGGGTAGTGAAATGAATTACCAAATGGAATGCGCGCGTAACGCCGCGGAAGTGAGGCAGACTGAAATAGGTATAGTGTAGTATCCCCGTCGCACTCTTACACACTACACACTGCCAGAGAAATGGAGAAGGGAGAACGCGCTTTGAACTACTGCGCATCCTATTTCCAGGCAAATGTAATGTCCGGCATATTGTCCTCAGTTTGACGTTTGCAGTTTGTTTTCAGTGATAGTTGTTGTATGTTCAGCAGAGAAATGGTCAGTGTTTTTGGAAAATGTCGTGTGCACTGTGCAGTACCAAGCTGTAAAGGCCGCTCCACATTCGCGGCGCGAAACCCCGCGAAGAGGCGCGAACGTGAGTGTGGAGGTTGTCGGCTTTCGCGTAGTTTTCACGGCTTCACGTTCGCGCTTTCCGGTGTTCCCCGATCGGAGTCGTTTTTTTGTCCCGCTACAAATGAATTATAAGTCTAGGAGACCTCCGGTAAGTTTAGTAAAGTTGTAGTAAAGTTGTAGTAAAGTTGGTTTAATATGGCCGCCACTTTTATTAGGCAGTTCGCGCAGCTTGTAGCGCGTTCTCCCTACTCCATTTCTCTGCACACTGCCCAAATGACGATTATTAAAAATGTTTTCAATTTGCAAATTATATTTTTGTTATTATAAATAATGTAATACTTTTTTCATGGTATATTAATAAGAAATGATTCTTAAAAGTGTAAAGTAAAATTGGATACTAGATTTATATTTCATATCCCTAGCATTTCTGAAGCCAACTTGAATGACAGGTGACTACAGAGCCGTACTCAGAAAATTTGATGTTTGGTTAGGATATTGGCATTATTTTGTTTTAATATCAGTATCCTTTATATTTTCTGTTATGTACAGGGTGGTTCATTATAAATTGACACTTGTTAGTTTTTGAAAAAAAAAATTGACAAAAGTTTTAGATACTAATACAAAGTTTTTTCTGAGGCTATTAGACCGTGTACAGTGTGTTCTAGAAAGCCGTGGCAGACATAACTTATGTTTTTTTTAAATAGAACACCTTATATATTTTTACATTTTTGAAATCTGCTCATCAAGGCAATCAAAATGATATTAAACTTTGTGGCATTAACTTTTTCCGTTTTTGAAAAATTCGGTATTCAAATTTTATACAAAATTTATTTAACTCGAATTTGTGGATCTCGTGATAAAGATAGACGATCGATGTAATAACAAAAAATATTTGGTTTAAACAAGAGAGTGAACTCCAAAATGTTTAGGAGCTTTTACGATTTTCCTGAAAATCTTTATTTCGAGAATATAATCAGTAAAATTTGGAGTTTCACTATATTACTCCCTTGTTTAAAACAAATATTTTTTGTTATTACATCGTTCATCTATCTTTATTACGAGGTCCACAAATTCGAGTTAAATAAATTTAGTATAAAATTTGAAAACGGAATTTTTCAAAAATGGAAAAAAATAATGCCACAAAATTTTATATCATTTTAATTGCCTTGATGAGCACCAAAAATACCAAAAAAAAAATATATAGGTTGTTATATTTAAAAAAAAACATAAGTTATGTCTGCCACGGCTTTCTAGAACACACTGTACACTGTCCAATAGCGTCACAAAATTTTTGTATTAGTCTCTAAAACTTTGGTAAAAAAACTTTTTTTTCTAACCTCAAAAACTAGCAAGTTAAGGGGGGTGTCAATTTATAATGAACCACCCTGTACATATTAAATATATGTAGCAAAGAATTCTCTTCCATTTTGATTTAAATGTGGGGCAGAAAATCAAGTTTAAATAGCTGACATAATCTGTGAATATGCAAAGTGGCTTAATGTGCCCCGGGTCTAAGTGCCGTCAACTTTGGCTAAGTAGATTTAAAAATTGCATTTCTGGTGTCTAGTTAAAGAGAGATTTTAATATAATATATTATGATTTATCAAATTTTGACCCAAAAAATATGTCGCAGTAGGCCTCCCTTTTTTAAAATAAAATGTGACGTTTTGCCCTAAAGTACAGTTTTTGATGCCTTATCGATATCGTTAAAAAACTAGATCAAAATCGGATGATAAATGCAAATTTTATGCCAGTGTTCTGGTTTGAAGTTGGTCACACTGTATATTTGGGCGGTAATTTAATTTCTCAAAAGTTTTAAATCAGTTTTTTTTCTACAAATGGACTACTACATTAATTTTAAGATAATAGAGGAATTAGACAACTTGTTATTTTCATCAATTTAGGAGTTTGAAACTTGGTTCGTGGGAAAAAGCAATCTATTAACAAATGGAGTATGGGGCGTAGGCGTTTATAAGCCTGCCGCGGTTTCAGCGCGGCGACAACTTGGCACCCCTCAAGTTAGTGGCGCTCCGAGGTCTGTACTTGTTCAGTTATTTACCTTGTTCTGTTTTCAGATTTTGAGTAACGATTTATGGATAGAGAAGAAGCCCAACGTTTTCCTGTTGTTTGTATTATATTAAGCATTTATATTTAAATTGATTTTTTTGAAGTGCCTAGGGAATCAAGCAACTATCGCACAGTTTAATAAATCAAAATCTAATATTATTCTCAAGTCAAGAATACTTATCCCAAAATTTAGTGTGACATTTTTTTTAAATATGTTATCAGAAATTATTGAAGCTATCACAGTCCACAGTAAGGGAAAGTCGCCGAATTTCGGATACTACTTTAAATTTACTAAGTATTTATTATACAGAAGTGTTTTTTATTTATTTTTTCATATAAGCATATGCAACGTGTTATAATGAAACAAAATTTATTGTCAAAAGAATTTTACTACATTTGTTTTTTCCAAGAAAACGACGGTATATGAATTCGGTACATTTTGGTGCGACTGAAAAAAGGTTCCTAATTTCGGACACCGTATCCGAAATTAAGAGACTACTTTCTACAAGTGAAAAAACTATATATTTAAACAAAAGGCGCACACATACGTTTTTCAAGCTTCTTTATTAGCTTGTTTGATGTAATTTCCAATGTTTCGGGACCGAAACAAAATTGGAGACATTAGGATAGGTAGGTATCCCATTTGTTTTCCTCTGACCTCATTATAATAGTTTCAATGGATCTGTCACTTTTTCTGAAAATAAACAATTTACTCGCAACCAGCATATTATATTAAGCCAGAATTTTGGGATTCTGGTATCCGAAATTAGGAACTTCAGACTATCCGAAATTAGGCACCTTTTCACTTTTTAGGTTAGAGTAATGCAGTACTGTTATTTTTGAAATCTGTTTAATTGTGACTAGAATACCGGCTTAATTAATATATTAACTTAATTAGTACGCAAACACAAAATTCTGGAATGATTATTTCAAAGTTCGACACAGCTCAAATCGCGACTGAACATAAAACTCCGCCATGCAATTTAGACGTTTGGAGCTGCCATCTAATGGAGAGAGATTGTACCACCACAATATTGCATAGTGGGCTTGATTTGACTTTTTGCATTGTATAGGGTGAGGTTTCAATTTAAAACAACAGATGGCTTCTTAGATAAACCACTATCCGAAATTAGGAAACCATCCGAAATTAGGCGACTTTCCTCTATTTTTGTAATATAAATTCTAACCGATAATATTAACTATAATAGTTTAACTTCATAAACGCACCGGGCTTATTATCTACGTGTTAGAACGGATATTGTTTTTTTTTTACCTTTTCATGCAACTTCGAGAAAAGTGAGGTGACTACCCAGTGGAGTACCACTCCATTCCAACAACTACCGGACCATACACTGGTATCTGCAGTTAGCACACCACTGAACCTCACTCACTCACGACCTTGCTTCCAGCGAGAGCTATCTGCAGAAGTTGTACCACTTTCAAAGGAGTCTGTTTAACGGGTGCGGCTGTACAGCTGTCAACCTTCATCGAAGTACGGTATTCCAATATACAGTGTTAGTCAATAATTTCAAGGCACTTTTAAACGAGTTTTATATAATGAACTTTCTAACTATAAGTTTAACAAATGTTTGATCAAGTAATTGTTTTGCAAAAAGCTAAAAAAAATTTCCTTAATCTCATACGTGGTGAAGTTTTTGAAGGGGTGGTGGGTGTTTTTTTCCCCAACTTCTACGCTACTGGAAAAAGTACGATTTTGAGATGCCCATTTGAACCGCCAATGTTTTCTACACCAAAAAAGTACTCTTGGTCTTGGGCTCTAAAGTCGGTCGTTTTCGAGAAACATCAACTTTTATGTTGAACAACACGGTAAATTTTTTGAAATAAGATTTTTTTAGTAATTTAACAAAATTTATTTAAACGTTAGAACAGGTAACCAAAATAAACGTTAACTTCATAATTGCAAAATTAAAAAAATGTAACAAATCATAAACAGTTAAAGTAAATGTTGGAAATGTCCGCCGTTAGCTTCAATGCCCGCAGCAATTCTTCGACAGATTGACTGTCTAACACGCAGGAAAATTCCCGCAGTGTTCCAAATTATGTCGCAAGATGCAACCATGCGCTCTCTTAATTGGTAAACATTTTCAACTGGAGTAGCGTTGACTAGGGTTTTGAGATGGCCCCAAAAGAAAAAATCTAAACAATTAAGTTCGGGAGATCGCGGGGGCCAAGGGTGTGGGCCTCCTCGACCGATCCAACGCTCTTGGTATTCGTCGTCCAAGTATTGGCGAACAACCAAACTGAAGTGGGCCGGAGCGCCATCATGCATAAAATATATGTTTTGTGTTACTTGAAGTGGTACATCTTCCAGCAGTTCCGGCAGTTCTTCTACAAGAAATTGTCGATAATCTGCACCGTTTAATCTGTTCGGTAAAAAAATGTGGGCCTGTCACGTGATCACTGACGATGCCAGCCCAAACATTCACGGAAAATTGTTGCTGATGATGGCTCCATCTGTTTTTTCAAAAAATCGCGACGTCTATATTTAGGTATAAAATTTTCATTTTAAAATTTTTCCCAGTCCAAATGCCAAAAAGGCACCCCACTTTTATTGGCTACTCTTAGTTGCCCTTGTACAGGGTGGTTCATTATAAATTGACACGCCCCTTAACTTGTTAGTTTTTGAGGTTAGAAAAAAAAGTTTTTGGAAAAAGTTTTAGATAAATACAAAGTTTTTTGTGACGCTATTGGACCGTGTACAGTTCTTTATTTCGAGAATATAATCAGTAAAATTTGAAAAGGCTCCTAAACATTTTGGAGTTTCACTGTATTACTCTCTTGTTTAAAACAAATATTTTTTGCTATTACATCGATCATCTATCTTTATCGCGAGATCCACAAATTCGAGTTAAATAAATTTAGTATAAAATTTGAAAACGGAATTTTTCAAAAACGGAAAAAGATAATGCCACAAAGTTTAATATCATTTTAATTGCCTTGATGATGCCCAGATTTCAAAAATGCAAAAATATATAGGGTGTTCCATTTAAAAAAACATAAGTTATGTCTGCCACGGCTTTCTAGAACACACTGTACACGGTCCAATAGCGTCACAAAAAACTTTGTATTAGTATCTAAAACTTTTGTAAAAAACTTTTTTTTCTAACCTCAAAAGTCAATTTATAACGAACCACCCTGTACTTGAAAATACCATTTATAAAAATTTTAAAAGTTTGATTTTTCCTACAAAAAAAAGTACAGGGTGATCATTTTTAGAGGCCCAGCCTCTCTTGGTGGAACACGGTCAAAGATATGGAGATATTATACAGGGTGAGTCAGAATGTATAGTAAATACTTTAAAGGGGTGTTCGGCAGGTGGTTTTAAGGGGTCTTTCATATAAAATTTTTCGATTTGGGCTTTCCTTGCCAAGTTGTTCGGGTCTACAGGGTGACCCAAATATTTTTTATTTTTATCTCAATACCGGCGCTACTTAAAAATTTGAAATTTGGTATGTGTTATCTACTTACGGGAAGACGCCTTAGGGTAGTTTATTGATTTACACACTGCCCTAAAAAGGGTAAAAACTAACAACCCCTATTAATTTTTTTGCTCGAATTTTTTTGTGGGTCATTTTACGTATAACAAAAATATGATTTGCGTAGCCCTTTTATTTAAGAAACTTTTTTCCCTGTACATTTTTTCTCGAAAACACAATATTTTTCCTACAAAAAAATTATTTCATGATAAATGCCATTCCCTACAGAAAATCAAGTAAAAATTCATAGTAGACGGGCGTCAACAATTTAATTATTTTTTTTACTACTAACCTGAGAAATCAATGAGAAGTAATATTTCTCTCCCTAGGTAAATAATGAACAATTTTCTATATGACATTTAAAAATTATTTTCATTTTATCAGCTTGACAACTGAACTCCCAGGCTTTCGAAGTATTTGAAAAAAGCGAGAAATGACTAAAATATCAAAATCTAATCAAATATGTAAAATGTGGCAATATTTTTAGGGCAGTGTGTAAATGAATAAACTACCCTAAGGGATTTTGAATGATGTAACAAAAATGGTATTTTGGTGGGAAAAAATATTTCTTGGCGCCGCAACGCGACGCCTAGCGTCGTATTAGCAGAGAGTCGCTACATGAGGCCAATTTATTCCTTTATACACCCTATATCATCTCCCATATAATACAATATCTCCATATCTTCGACCGTTTTTCACTAAGACAGGCTGGGCGTATAAAAATGGTCTCCCTGTACATAAAGACGAACTAACACAACCAAAATTTAAAATATTGCATTTACGGTTTTATATACTTGTGAATTCCATTGGGAAGAATTTCAGAAACATCAAATTCAGCCTATAGAAGCCTTCAATCAAGATTAGGATAGATAACTATTGTAGATAATAAAAAATAAAAGATAAAAAACCTTTTTAAAAACAAACTTTTATTTAAGTCATGTACTAAAACGAATAAAATAAAATACCTACGTCTTGTATCTACTAAAAGGAATAAAATAAAATAAATCTAGGTTTTCGTTAAGATAATTCAATGCCAAATTGCGAAAAATTTTTGTAAATCAAAAAGCTAGTCTCGCGAATTCTAAAGAAAATACATACTTTGGCAAGTAGGTACTTGCTTATCAACCAATCACTGTATATTAAAATTAATTGGTACCTACTTTCTATGAACATTTCTTGCGACAAGCTTTTTAAATTACAAAAACGACTTGGCGCAATTTGGCACTGAATTATTCTAACAAAAACCTAGACTTATTTTATTTTATTTTATTCGATGTAGTACATGATTTATTTCATTTTATTCGTTTTAGTACATGGCTTAAGCTTTTTTTTAAAAAGGTTTTTATCTTTTATTTTATTTTGTGCTTTTAGTACATAGTGGTAAAGAAATTTAGTCCGCCATATTGGATTAAGTATGACGTCACTTATCTTATTATTTTGTACTCGTCAACCCCTTTCATTTGATACCCATATTAAGTATTAGAAAGTAGAAAGTATTACAATATTGAGTATTGCATATTGCATTGTCACCGGAACTAAAGGTCTATGCAAAATTTCAGCTCAATCGGATGCCATCAAGTGGTTCTAATTCAGCTTGCAAGATTCGACCCACACAATAACAGTAGTATTCTCTGGACGCTGCTAACAGGTGAAATTAAATAAAAAAGCTTGTAAAATACGATAAGCGGAAACAAGAGTGCGACGGCTAACGGGCGAACATATTGTACCTATCTTTGTCTATTTAGTGTCCCCTCTACGGAAACTCACTTGAGGAGAAGGCAAGAGTGGGGGCACGGTGTATTCATATTGATTTCGGCTTTGCAGTGTTTTTCTAGAAGTCGATCTACTTTTTTATTTTCAGTTCCAGAAATTCGATTTTTTTACCAAAATGTAACTAAAAGATGGGGAACAATTATGGACAATTTTTTTAAAAAACATTGTTGGTACTTGTAAAATTTACAAAAATGCTACCGTTTCATTTTCTCGGGAGTATTTGAAGGAGTATTTTTGTTACCATTAAAAAACTACAATTAAAAACAAAAAAATTGTCCATACTAATCGTAGACCTATATTTTCGCCACAGTTTGAGACAGGTTTGACAGAAATCAGTTTACGTATAACAGAGGAGATAGATTTTGAAGTTTCAAATTTTGTTTTGCATTTTTGGTGGACGTCCTGGGACTAATTCCATGTAAAGTATACGGTAGAAAGCTACCGGAATTCCGTGCGTTTATCTGTACTATTTGCAGTGCCATTGCTCTTAAGGCGAGTCTTCTTTTGTATATTGCTGCGTGTATTGCTGTGGGTGTGGTGTAATTTAAGGTGAGTCCAAGCAGGAGCTCATCGATTGTAGCATGCTCCCGATGTAGGTACGTACCTAACATTATACACTGTGTCCCGGATAAGAATGAACAGCATGGGGATATTGCAAACGGTGAGAGATAGGGCAACGGTTAAATGGGGAAAAAGTTGCGCAATTTTGAGGTCAATAAAATGGCACAAACAGATTTTTAATATCTTTTTTCGTTTTTGAGTTATTTTGAAAAAAGTAAAATTTTGCGTTTTCGATTTTATTTTTTTCTGAAGTTGTTATCACAGATAGAGAAAAAAGAAAAACACTTTCTTATGGCACTTTTTAACGGGCCTTAAGATGGCGTTTTTAGATTTGTTCTACAACGTTTCGTTTTTGAGAAACCATCTTCAACTTTATTTTTTTAAATGCGGACCTGGATTTTTTTTTGTAGATTTTGAAAGCACTTTCCATTGCAGATACCATGATGTATGACACGAAATATTTTTAAAATGTTTTGAGACAATTATACTGAAAATTCCTTTTTTTTTTTTTCATTCATTTTTGTCTAAAGCGGCAGACCCTGAAAGGAGGTTCCAACATGGTGAGGTGAAGCACAGGCAAAGCTAGACCCATATTTTGTGATTTGCTTCTGCCGACGTAGCTTAGCTTACTTTAAATTTTTGCTTGATATTCATATAAGCATTATAGCCGACCGCATAAACTTTATTTCAGGCAGGAGTCCTTATGACAATGTATGTACACGTACGGGAGCAGGCTCATCTACTATTTGTGGTGTCATTGTAACTACCCGGTATTAAATATCCGTTACTCGAAAATGTACCCGGTACCGGGTAACTGTAACCAGTAGATCGGTACCTATTATTAAGTTTGTTTTGTACCATTGCGGTTGCCGTCGATCAGATCTCGGCGGGTCGGCGGCGGGGTATTAGTACGTTGTAGATTCAACAAATATATTTGGTTGTCACCGATATCAGTAAGTATCCATGCGGTAATCGGTATTTGACTTGGTACCAGTAGTGTAAAATATGGATACGATAGAATTTTACCTATACCGGAGTACCGGTACCGGGTATAAAGTACCCGCTATTTGTTTCAGTATTACTCGGCACCGGTAATACCAAAATGTACCTATCTTTGACATCACTATCTACTACACCTCTCGCTTATATGACTAGGTCAAAGATATAGGTTAGGTTGAATAGAATATGACATTCATCTACTTCAGTCTATGCCTACTTATCCAATGAGAAAATTATCAAGCAAGCAGACGAATTTCAAAAAACCGCTGCCAATGGAATATCTACTTTCACATTTCACATCACTTTTTAAATCGATTATTTCAGAGTAAACTTGCACACTGCACACAAATCCTAGAATATACCAACATATTTTCACTTTTTAGAATTTTAGAAAGAACGCTAAAACTGAATTCCTTGCTTCCTAAAATACAGAAAACGACATATCGCTTGCTACCTATTTTCAAATTCGCCCCTACCCCTCACAACCACCCCCACTTTAGAAAATTGTAGAAAATGCCCTCTAGTAATGATAATGTAGGTACTAATGTCCTTGGCTACAAATTAAATACTGTTACATAATTATTTTCATCTCATTTTCACCCTGCGTAGAGCAAATTTGTCCAAAAGCAATTCAAGATTACATATTACACCAAATTTTTAAGTCTATATATTAACACGTCCACTGTGGTAGTGGTTTCCACTGCTATGGAAGTTTTTAGGTGCACACCCCTGACTGGTAGGTACTTAGTAACAAAGTTAATTCTATCATTACGAGACCCATGTGTCTGATAAACCCTCATGTAATTTTTGACACTATTTTTTTATTTGTTTAAGTTATATTTTCTAGGATTTCTTCCGAAAATGGCACTTTCGAATATCTGCAACCTATTCAAAAGTATGTATTTCCCTCCCTAGGGAGGAAAGTATTTTTCTTCCTGTTGTTACAGTAACTTCTATAAGCACAGAATAAATAGCGACCCCTTTCGAAAATAGCGTTTTCGACCCTCTCCATCCTATCCGAAAGAATGTATTTAACTCCCTGAAACAAAACACGAGACGGAACAATACACTTTCCTCCCTGAAACTTTTGTTTTAGAAAATATGCGATAAGTTTTAATAAATTCTCTGGAAGCGATAATCTATTTGCTGGGTTCATTTTATTTCGGTTTTATAAATAAAATTATTGCAAACCTTGTATATTACTCGGACCCTGTATTTATATATTATATTTTTTAAATAGAATTCTTAGGGGACTAAATGAAAGGCAAATATTAAACGCCGACAAATTTGAAGAAACGGAGATAAATTGTTAGAAATTAAAGATATTTTTTTAGTTGTTTTATATGCTACCTAGGTCTAAACAACCATGCATTTGTCACTACATTTGATGTTTATTTTGTATTTTGTTACCACGTTAGTTCATGACAAAAGCAAAAAAAAAACAAATAGAAACAAAAAAAATGCAAATATTTTCATAGTTCCTCTAAATTTGCCGGTGTAGTTATATTTCTGACTTCTGACATAACTGTTTTTATTATTTATGTCAACCGTTTTCTTCATACACCTACAACACCACTTTTGAAATTGTAAAAAAACCTTCTGGTTTCTACACCTGCAGAGCGATGGTGGTCATAGTTTTGTACAATGTTACAAGTGGAATTTGTACTTATAGATGTTAACGATTAGTAGAAGTGCTGGTAAATTTGGCAGTCATTTGCTCCGTTGCCGGGCTTGATTCTCAGTATTTCACCGTTTGATACCTGTGGAATATTTTTGGGATGTATAATGGGGTTTTTAGGGGGCGCTGAATGTGAATTACCATGCCGGAGGTCATGGGAAAAGTTCCATTTTCTATTTTCTGAAACTCTTGTTTTGATAATGATCTAACAGACAACAAGTAAATTAAGTGGAGTTATTATCGGTTTGACATTTGGTATATTTTGCCAGACCGTTGTGATTCTTCTTCTTCTTCTAATAAATTTTGTCAGCTGAGGGTTTTGTCTTCGTAGCAACAATTGTGCCCTGATTAATGAAATTGATGTTTATTTGTAAGTTTGTTTATTAGGAATGCCCGCTAACGGCGCTAACGAATATAGTTGCGGCTGGGATAAATATAAGGATGAATAGCCTCCGGGTACAATCGGTAGATTTAATGTTTTGTGGTGAGTCACCTGTCATTCGTTCAATGCCGTTTCCGGGTAGTGAAATGAATTACCAAATGGAATGCGCGCGTAACGCCGCGGAAGTGAGGCAGACTGAAATAGGTATAGTGTAGTATCCCCGTCGCACTCTTACACACTACACACTGCCAGAGAAATGGAGAAGGGAGAACGCGCTTTGAACTACTGCGCATCCTATTTCCAGGCAAATGTAATGTCCGGCATATTGTCCTCAGTTTGACGTTTGCAGTTTGTTTTCAGTGATAGTTGTTGTATGTTCAGCAGAGAAATGGTCAGTGTTTTTGGAAAATGTCGTGTGCACTGTGCAGTACCAAGCTGTAAAGGCCGCTCCACATTCGCGGCGCGAAACCCCGCGAAGAGGCGCGAACGTGAGTGTGGAGGTTGTCGGCTTTCGCGTAGTTTTCACGGCTTCACGTTCGCGCTTTCCGGTGTTCCCCGATCGGAGTCGTTTTTTTGTCCCGCTACAAATGAATTATAAGTCTAGGAGACCTCCGGTAAGTTTAGTAAAGTTGTAGTAAAGTTGTAGTAAAGTTGGTTTAATATGGCCGCCACTTTTATTAGGCAGTTCGCGCAGCTTGTAGCGCGTTCTCCCTACTCCATTTCTCTGCACACTGCCCAAATGACGATTATTAAAAATGTTTTCAATTTGCAAATTATATTTTTGTTATTATAAATAATGTAATACTTTTTTCATGGTATATTAATAAGAAATGATTCTTAAAAGTGTAAAGTAAAATTGGATACTAGATTTATATTTCATATCCCTAGCATTTCTGAAGCCAACTTGAATGACAGGTGACTACAGAGCCGTACTCAGAAAATTTGATGTTTGGTTAGGATATTGGCATTATTTTGTTTTAATATCAGTATCCTTTATATTTTCTGTTATGTACAGGGTGGTTCATTATAAATTGACACTTGTTAGTTTTTGAAAAAAAAAAATTGACAAAAGTTTTAGATACTAATACAAAGTTTTTTCTGAGGCTATTAGACCGTGTACAGTGTGTTCTAGAAAGCCGTGGCAGACATAACTTATGTTTTTTTTAAATAGAACACCTTATATATTTTTACATTTTTGAAATCTGCTCATCAAGGCAATCAAAATGATATTAAACTTTGTGGCATTAACTTTTTCCGTTTTTGAAAAATTCGGTATTCAAATTTTATACAAAATTTATTTAACTCGAATTTGTGGATCTCGTGATAAAGATAGACGATCGATGTAATAACAAAAAATATTTGGTTTAAACAAGAGAGTGAACTCCAAAATGTTTAGGAGCTTTTACGATTTTCCTGAAAATCTTTATTTCGAGAATATAATCAGTAAAATTTGGAGTTTCACTATATTACTCCCTTGTTTAAAACAAATATTTTTTGTTATTACATCGTTCATCTATCTTTATTACGAGGTCCACAAATTCGAGTTAAATAAATTTAGTATAAAATTTGAAAACGGAATTTTTCAAAAATGGAAAAAAATAATGCCACAAAATTTTATATCATTTTAATTGCCTTGATGAGCACCAAAAATACCAAAAAAAAAAATATATAGGTTGTTATATTTAAAAAAAAACATAAGTTATGTCTGCCACGGCTTTCTAGAACACACTGTACACTGTCCAATAGCGTCACAAAATTTTTGTATTAGTCTCTAAAATTTTGGTAAAAAAACTTTTTTTTCTAACCTCAAAAACTAGCAAGTTAAGGGGGGTGTCAATTTATAATGAACCACCCTGTACATATTAAATATATGTAGCAAAGAATTCTCTTCCATTTTGATTTAAATGTGGGGCAGAAAATCAAGTTTAAATAGCTGACATAATCTGTGAATATGCAAAGTGGCTTAATGTGCCCCGGGTCTAAGTGCCGTCAACTTTGGCTAAGTAGATTTAAAAATTGCATTTCTGGTGTCTAGTTAAAGAGAGATTTTAATATAATATATTATGATTTATCAAATTTTGACCCAAAAAATATGTCGCAGTAGGCCTCCCTTTTTTAAAATAAAATGTGACGTTTTGCCCTAAAGTACAGTTTTTGATGCCTTATCGATATCGTTAAAAAACTAGATCAAAATCGGATGATAAATGCAAATTTTATGCCAGTGTTCTGGTTTGAAGTTGGTCACACTGTATATTTGGGCGGTAATTTAATTTCTCAAAAGTTTTAAATCAGTTTTTTTTCTACAAATGGACTACTACATTAATTTTAAGATAATAGAGGAATTAGACAACTTGTTATTTTCATCAATTTAGGAGTTTGAAACTTGGTTCGTGGGAAAAAGCAATCTATTAACAAATGGAGTATGGGGCGTAGGCGTTTATAAGCCTGCCGCGGTTTCAGCGCGGCGACAACTTGGCACCCCTCAAGTTAGTGGCGCTCCGAGGTCTGTACTTGTTCAGTTATTTACCTTGTTCTGTTTTCAGATTTTGAGTAACGATTTATGGATAGAGAAGAAGCCCAACGTTTTCCTGTTGTTTGTATTATATTAAGCATTTATATTTAAATTGATTTTTTTGAAGTGCCTAGGGAATCAAGCAACTATCGCACAGTTTAATAAATCAAAATCTAATATTATTCTCAAGTCAAGAATACTTATCCCAAAATTTAGTGTGACATTTTTTTTAAATATGTTATCAGAAATTATTGAAGCTATCACAGTCCACAGTAAGGGAAAGTCGCCGAATTTCGGATACTACTTTAAATTTACTAAGTATTTATTATACAGAAGTGTTTTTTATTTATTTTTTCATATAAGCATATGCAACGTGTTATAATGAAACAAAATTTATTGTCAAAAGAATTTTACTACATTTGTTTTTTCCAAGAAAACGACGGTATATGAATTCGGTACATTTTGGTGCGACTGAAAAAAGGTTCCTAATTTCGGACACCGTATCCGAAATTAAGAGACTACTTTCTACAAGTGAAAAAACTATATATTTAAACAAAAGGCGCACACATACGTTTTTCAAGCTTCTTTATTAGCTTGTTTGATGTAATTTCCAATGTTTCGGGACCGAAACAAAATTGGAGACATTAGGATAGGTAGGTATCCCATTTGTTTTCCTCTGACCTCATTATAATAGTTTCAATGGATCTGTCACTTTTTCTGAAAATAAACAATTTACTCGCAACCAGCATATTATATTAAGCCAGAATTTTGGGATTCTGGTATCCGAAATTAGGAACTTCAGACTATCCGAAATTAGGCACCTTTTCACTTTTTAGGTTAGAGTAATGCAGTACTGTTATTTTTGAAATCTGTACCACCACAATATTGCATAGTGGGCTTAATTTGACTTTTTGCATTGTATAGGGTGAGGTTTCAATTTAAAACAACAGATGGCTTCTTAGATAAACCACTATCCGAAATTAGGAAACCATCCGAAATTAGGCGACTTTCCTCTATTTTTGTAATATAAATTCTAACCGATAATATTAACTATAATAGTTTAACTTCATAAACGCACCGGGCTTATTATCTACGTGTTAGAACGGATATTGTTTTTTTTTACCTTTTCATGCAACTTCGAGAAAAGTGAGGTGACTACCCAGTGGAGTACCACTCCATTCCAACAACTACCGGACCATACACTGGTATCTGCAGTTAGCACACCACTGAACCTCACTCACTCACGACCTTGCTTCCAGCGAGAGCTATCTGCAGAAGTTGTACCACTTTCAAAGGAGTCTGTTTAACGGGTGCGGCTGTACAGCTGTCAACCTTCATCGAAGTACGGTATTCCAATATACAGTGTTAGTCAATAATTTCAAGGCACTTTTAAACGAGTTTTATATAATGAACTTTCTAACTATAAGTTTAACAAATGTTTGATCAAGTAATTGTTTTGCAAAAAGCTAAAAAAAATTTCCTTAATCTCATACGTGGTGAAGTTTTTGAAGGGGTGGTGGGTGTTTTTTTCCCCAACTTCTACGCTACTGGAAAAAGTACGATTTTGAGATGCCCATTTGAACCGCCAATGTTTTCTACACCAAAAAAGTACTCTTGGTCTTGGGCTCTAAAGTCGGTCGTTTTCGAGAAACATCAACTTTTATGTTGAACAACACGGTAAATTTTTTGAAATAACATTTGTTTAATAATTAAACAAAATTTATTTAAACGTTAGAACAAATAATTAAAACAAACGTTAACTTCATAATTGCAAAATTAAAAAAAAGAAAAAATTAACAAAAGTTGTCTTGTCAAAATTCCCCAAACCGTAAAGGAAACGCATTTCGCATATTTCAGCGTTTGTGTTTTTTTATCAAGTAGGCTTGAAATTTCAAAATCATACTTTTTCCAGTAGCATAGAAGTTGGGGAGAAAAACACCCACCACACTTTCAAAACCTTCACCACCACAAACAACATAGCTTATTATGAGTAGAAAATGCCTACAAAAGCTGTGTTCCGTACGATAAACGGTTCCGGAGATATTCGTAAAAAACCTTTTTTTTTAACTTTCACACCCTGTATCTCTAAAATGGTGCATTTTAGAGGGTAAGTTAATAGAAGCTTTTTTTCATATTTTTGAACGAGCTATCACATCCTGAAGTCCTGCGCATATATATATATATTATGAAACACCCTGTATAAAAATAAACGATTTTAATAGTAAATATGTATATTGAAAAGATTCCAAATATTCATTATTAAAAAGAGAAAAATTACACTTTCAAATTCGCGCAATGGATGGGATATAATCCACTATATCGAAGTGTCAGTTATAGTGGGCCGGTCCGGGCCGTCCCTATTTTTAATTGCGGGTCCGCTCGCTCCACAAATAAATTGCGACCGGCCGTGGATTTACTGTCGGTCCGTCACAGCTAATTAGAGCAGCCGTAATTTACCTTACCGTGAAATACGGCGCAGCGCGCCTGGCGATGTGCCGCCGCCACTGGTCCGACACATGATAAGGAAATATAGGGACTAGGTATTCGCTTTCCAGTAAAATTGTGAGGAGAGTAGTGAAATGTTAATATTTTAAAAACAAATACCTGCTAAAGAATGAAAATCGTTATCTCATATAATTTTCTATGATTATTATAAAGTACCCACATGTACCGGATATCTCCGAATCTTTAGAAAATGGTACATACACAGTAAAAAATATTTACATATATTTATATGGGTAATTTTAATGCCTTGAATTTTTATGTACTAAGGAGATGTAAATTTACCTCGAATATTTAAATTTACATAATATACGTACCGTGTAAATGCACTTAATTACCCTCCATCAAGTATGTATACGAGTATTTACGTACACCATTAGGTTTACTTTCAAGAATTCAGAGCATTTGTCTAAAATTTACATTAAAGTGCATGTAGAGTCACTTAAATTGAACCGTAAAATAGAGTAGCTTTTTAATGTTAATTTAGTATTTAAAGCTGAAATTACATGAATATAAATGTGTATTTACGATTTATTGTCCGAGAAATTACCTAGGTAAGTAAGTAATTTTATACAATATTTGTAATATTACTATTGGGAGTATGAATATTTTATCTTTCAATTATGGTAAAGTACTTATTAACTGTCGTTTTTTTACATATTCATTGTCGTAAAGTTACACGTCAATTACACCGATAGCTGGCTATACAGGGTGTTTCCTAAACAACTGGCACAAATTTAAGGCGATATTCCTATAAGTATGTCAAAATTAAAAAAAAATATATATAAAAAATGCCCAGAATAGCTTTATTTCCAAAATACAGGATGTTAAAGTTTTGTAAGAAACGTGTTTTTTATTACTATCTAGGAATTGTTTTTAATAGGTAAAGCATAAAGCAAATAAAAATAAAACTTTTTTGTTCCTTGATTTTTTTCGTATGTCGTTTCGTTTTCGAGAAAAATAAATAAAATTCAAACTTAGCGACTTGCAAAGGTCCGGTTATTTTTTCTCCAGAACGAAGCAATATACGAAAAAATAAGAGACAAGAAGTTGTATTTTTATTATATCTAATTGCTTTATTACTGAAAGCAATTATGAAAATTGCAAAAATACACTGGGCGTTATTGTTTTTGTCAAAAATACACCGATAAAAAACAACTGTAAAAATTTTAATGAATTCGGCCCAAACGTTTCTTAGATAGAAACAATTTTTTGACAAAATGTATTTCTAAAATTAAGCTTTTTTGGGTATATTTTTATAGGAACTTTTTCCTTATTTTGACCTGAGGAATGTCCCCTTAAATTTGCATGTTTAAGAAATACCCTGTATTAGATATATCTTAATACAGCCGAAATTTTACCGAATAATTGTTCGATTCTTGCCGACAAAGTGAAAGCCTCGCCATCAGGTCGCTGTCTATAAGAACTATTTAGAAAAGTACCTAATCGTTTAAAAACTTTTGCTTACAGAATAAATAAATACGTAGGTTGGTACTCATAAAATTTATTTTTCATATAAATTGATTATTTGTGAATTCACCTCAAATTTCAAATTTGCTCCTATTTCATTCTAAACAACTTTTTAATTTAGTAGCCCGGTTATATTATACAAAAGTAATAAAAAAAAAACCTCTGCTACAAACTATTTAATCATATTTGTAAAGAAAACAGTAACAACCTTAAAAGATATTTCTCTTAATTTACCTGATTCATGAGAGATCAGAGACATATTAGGCAAAATGCCACAAAATA
Source organism: Pseudeuparius sepicola (assembly GCA_963920635.1). Taxonomy (NCBI): domain Eukaryota; kingdom Metazoa; phylum Arthropoda; class Insecta; order Coleoptera; family Anthribidae; genus Pseudeuparius; species Pseudeuparius sepicola. The sequence continues at coordinate 92,680,621 of OY987299.1, forward strand.
TTATGATAAAGTCACGAAATGAAGACAGTAACCTACACCTTCTAACAAAATAGATACCTAAAAGTTTATATAACAAAAATATCAACTAATCAACTCTACTATTGTTAACACAAAATTGACATCTTAAATTCATTTCAGTTATATAGGTAGGTACTTACTGTTAACAATAATTGGTTAGGTATAGTATAAGGAATCAGAAAAAGCAAGCGGGTTCAAGCGTGGCGTGTTGAAAATATGGCGACGGGCAGGACCTGACTCCGCACGTTTGTCTGTTGTCTCTGATGCACAGTAGTGCAACTAGCTGTTCCCTCCGGCGTCCTGTGAAATGGCCGGCGTGCTGCGCCGCTCTGCACTACAATAATTATTTTGCGCGGTAAATTCGTCGATGCACTATGCAGTATTCCGGAATACGACAGACGACAGGGACACGGTACTCTATGAACAGCGCACGGCACTCACCAGAACCAATGGAGGAAGGCGTCAGGCTTCTAGAAGCCTCACCATGCGCATGCTTCGAGTTATTATTACATGCAAATGCATGCAATGATTGTACGTAATATATTGTAAATTTACATTAAATTACATAATTTATGGTAAAATAATGTATTTTTCATTTTATTTACATTTTTTGCTCAATTTTACCTCTATAGTCTCGTAAAATAAGAATTACCTATAAAAGTATGTAAAACTTTACCAGTTTGCAAACGATAAGTTTACATGGACTTTTTATAGTGTATCAACCTTAGCCCGTGTGTAATGTAACGCCGCTGGATTGTCAACAAGCGTCCTCCGAAGCTGTTTCCCGAAGTTATTTTCCTTCATTAGTAAAGGCCAGTACACGACGCCGTCACATTTCAATATAAGTAACGAAAATGATTATATATAGTACTCTTTTCCGCACGCATTTTAGTTTAGAAAATGTCACTTTTCCTCACTAGTGCGGAAAAGTGTCTTTTCCACACTCGATTTCTTGGCTGAACGACGCGTAGCAATCGCGTGCGGAAAAGTGGTACTTTCCGCACTTGTTAGGAAATATACTAAGACACGTTAACGATATTTTAATTATTATTAATAACAGCACTGGGGATAACGGGCGCTGCCTTGATAATAACGCACTTATTTTCATTATACGAACGATACTTTTAGCCCCAAAAGTAATACACATTTCCCGGATATCTGCAATAAAAACTGCTTGTTGTTCAGACTAGCGACCACCGATGTCAACTGGACAGTGGGCATAATAATTAAAGTCCTCCACGGTAACTCCGTTCCCTTCGCCTTCACCATTGTCCAAAGGACCATGCTGTTACTTTGAAATTTAATGTTAAACTTTTTTATAAGTATAAAATTTCCATTAACCGTGTTATTTAATTTTTTTTAACACTAGCCCACGTAAACAAAAGTGCAATCAGCATGGGGCTGGTAAAATAGCTGTACTAAGTGACTAAACATATTTTAATTTAATCCTTCCTCAAATTAGTGCAACTGTTGAGAATATTTTTTACAAGGTTTTATTTAACTTGCCTGTGTGTTCGTATGTTGTCAAATATTGCAACTGGTTTTTATATCAGTTCCACCCAAAAGATTGAGCAAAAATTTTGCACACACTTTTGGTGCTGGTGACAATATGTGTACTCAATATTGTAATTTATTCAACATGGCCGCCGCTCCAAGATGGCGGATTACCTTTTTCTTTACAACATCCTTGATATGGATATCAAATGAAAAACTTTGACGAGTAGAAAACGATAAGGTGAGTGACTTCATACTAAATCCAATATGGCGGACGCCCCAAGATGATGGATTAACAATTATTTCTTCACAACCTTCTTGACATGGGTATCAAATGAAAGGGTTTGATGAGTCGAAAACGACAAGGTCAGTGACGTCATCCTAAATCCAGTCGAGGCCAACGATAAAGACAGGCCACGGCGCTAACGCATAATCGCGTAGTCATGTGACCAACTTAGTTCTATCTGGACCAACACTATATAGTGTTGGTCCAGGTTCTATATGAAAGGCATTTTTGGAGATAAGTAGAAAAAACAAATTTCGTAACAATTTGGCCAGTTTTCTTTCATCTATTACATTATTGGTTTTGTGCATGCGGGCTTTCTCCAATTGTTTTTTCAAAAATTTCAACCTGCCTCAGCTATTTTAGGCTGAGAGTTAAACGGCACTGCACTCACAATATTTTGGCACATTTTCAAAAATTGTTGGGACATCTCTTTCCTTTAGCTTAGGTGATATTCTCATAGAGAATATATTTTCCTCCCACAACACATTTGTCCACTTTAATTATTGTTTCACTTTCTTGAAAATGTGTTAGCCACACATACTTAAGGGTTTTTTAGAAATTAAATCTCAGTTGGGATTTAACGAATTCATTTTTGGCGAAAATTTTCATCCCGAGGCAAAACAAATGTTTGTTATGGCGACACTTTCTTCCTGGCTTTTGTAATATGTATAATTATAATATAAACAGACCCAATATTTGGTATTTAGGTTATTTTTTACGAAATAAAATTGAAAACTAACCTCAGTAGGTATGCTGTAAATATTGACGAGGTCTCAGTTGATCGGCAGCGTGAAAGGCCCAATACAAACCATATCAGGGCGTGGGTCGACAACGAAAATCCTCGAGTACGTTACAACACTGATTTATTTCGCACAAGGTGAATGGCGAATACAATAAATACACAAACCCGAACGTGGTCAACGGGAACGGCTTCCAGCCACCCGGACCGTCTGAACTCTCGGATCTCCCGTAAGCAGTTCACCCCTCTGTGTCTTAGGCTCCACTGTCCAATACTAATACTGTCCCATGTCCATAATAGTCCAATAGGTTCCCTATTCTGTGGTTTGGGGGAGAATTCCCCTTACAGCGCTCACGCGTCGCGTCGGTGCGAGCGGCACCAATACTCTTGGACGGCACGACTCCCACCCAGACACCCAGAGGCCATAATAACACCTGGGCGGTTCCCCTCCGCCAGGACACACGCGCACTAGACACAAACTTGTTTCTAAAATATAAACTAAGACGTTTAAAAACACTTTAAACATTGAAAACTTCTCAATACCCAAGCTGCCGCTTTCAGTTATGTGACAAATGACATGTAACGTCGACTAAGATGGTCACGTGATTTTTGTGCGCCAGGGCCTGTCTTTATAGTAGGCCTTGAAATCCAGTATGGCGATCGCCCCTTGTCATAACAACAATTAAGACCAATTTTAGTTTAAATAACATTTAACTCAGATAAAAGTTACCAACAATACAATCGATTTTGTTTTGGAGGGCGACACTTCTTGAACCACATATACCTACGAGCAGGTACCTAATTCTCTTTTGTAAAGGTAACCCCTGGCCTCCTCTCCCCCCACTTCAAAAAGGAAATTATAAGTGATTCCAAAGACGACTGTATCCTATGCCTACTGTCCTGCTGCCCATATACATATTATGTGTATCGAAGTTGCAGAAAATAGGAATTTTCTCAGCAACGGCCATACGATCCTGTAGTGTACCAGGCCCCGTCGTAGTAGGCAATAAATAATAATAATATGTTGAATTACAATAAAATAATTACAATTTAGGTATAGCTCCCGTCCGATTGTTGATGATGTTACAAGACTATTTACTATATATGAACTTCCAACTCTAAATATACTAGCTAAGTGCCTACTACTGTCAACACAGTGGATTGAACTAAAGTTTAGTTTAGTTACTTACTAAAGTTGCTGCTTGAACGTCTTAACTTCTGGTCTTTATAGTAGTGTGGCCGCAGGGGTGTGAAGAACTTTTAAAACCATAAAATATCTTATTCATCACTAATATGTCCTTAAGTCTGGGAATAAAGTATAGAAACATAAGCTATATTTTAAACATTTTAAAAGGTCCATGATTGTCCATTATCCGCTCGTAGTCAAACTCCCAAGATGAGCTGTTGCCAAGGTATCAATTCAAACAGCTAGTAAGTACGGAGTAGGGTACCTTTAGTTCTATTAGAAAGAATAACCAGTGCCTAGTACCTTTATGTTGTTCATACACTGCGTTGTAAGTATAGTCTCGCATGGGCTAATCAGAAAGTCAAGGAATGCAAGGCAAAATTATTTGATTGGACATAAATTTGAAAGAAAATCACCATTTACCTCCTATTATCTGGAAAATGTAGCGGTCCAGTGGCGGCGGCACAGCGGGAGGCGCAGTCAGCCGTATTTCACTTTTGGAGGGGTAAATTACGGCGGCCCTAATTAGCTGCGACGGGCCGGCAGTAAATCCACGGCCAGCCGCGATTTATGCGTGGAGCGGGCGGGCCCGCAAATAAAAATGGGAACGGCCCGGCCTGGGCCACTATAATTGACAGCGAAGCGCGTTGCCGACGCGGAAATTTAGTCTTCTGTTTAGCGGGCGAGATTGCGTCATAATTTCCTGGAAGTCATGATCATGTGGAAGGCATTCCTTACCAGCTTCTTGCTGACGTCACGTTCTTTAACTTTGCCAAATTTCTCCAAATCAAGCTGCCGTTACTTCAAGGTCATGTTGCTGAAAGTGGGTTCAAGTTTAACTTTTCCGAACTGGATAATAAGGGTAGGATCTTTTCACTTAAAATAAAATTGAAGATACTCAGGGATTCGCATTGGGGTGATCTTCAAAATTCCGAACATACGACGATTTTTTCGTATAAACATGCCGACTTATTATGTAAATCTCCGGGGGCTCACCACATTTTTAATTTACAGTACTTGAGATAGCACAGAGAAAGATACCCCTTTATATTTTCTATTGGATCTTTACACACCAACACTTTGAGTAGTCCTGTTGATCATTTATCTGTTTTGACGGGATTCGGGATTCCATGGCACACTTGACCCTCCCAGATGCCTTTAAAATTCCTATTTTGCTCAACTTTGTCACCCTGCAGAATGGCACTCTCTGTATATTTTTTGTTCGAATTTGGTATAGGGGGGTTTTAGGGTGTACTGATTAACGCTGTGGTGAGATTTTAAATAAAAAAATAGCTAAATGGTTTTCGTCATTTTACACTAAGTAGAAAAAAAATTTCGTAGTATATAGGCTTTGAAAATTGAGATTAAGACCTGAAATTTTGCACTAAAGTAAAAAAATAAGTTTTTGCGAACTGTCTTCAGAAAAAAACGGCTAAAATCGAATGAAAAAAAATAGGGGGGTGCTTCCATTTCAAATGGGTCACCCTGTATACGACTAACTATTTGCGAAATAAAGATATTAAAACTTAAAAAATGATTTTATTAAAAAGTGTGCCACGGCTTGTCAACAATAAACACCTATATAGAAATATAAATATATTATAAATCTGTTCTAAAAAAATTAAAATCACATTCTATCACAGCATGAATGCTCTACCAGTTTTACAAAATAACAAAATTAAAGTTATTAAAGTTTGTACGGAGTACGGTGACAGAAATAAGACTTTCACAGTGCACATGCACACGAAATAATGAGTCAGTTCTGCGTACCTACATCTGTGAACATTAAAAAGCCTATTTATGAATGAATGATCTGGTCTCCCCTTCCCCTTGCTTATTAATTTTGTTAATTAGCGATTATCATTTGAAATTTGAAACAATTCCTGGGGGGAACCCCCGAGCCCCCCCGCTTTCGGCGCCTATGCATAGGTATGTCGTTCGTTTCCAAGATAGAAGGGGAGAAACATTTTTAAAAGTCAGTTTTGCAATAACTATGGAATAACATGTACTAAAGTGCGTGAAATTTCACTGCGATAGCTGGATTTACTTGGAAGTTGTTGCACAAGAACGAATTTTTAAATATTTTTCAACTCTGTCTTGGAAATTAAGTCTTATTACAAGCTTTTATTTAACTTGCGATGTATGTATGTGTCAGTTTGCTTGTTTAGGTCAAATCTTGCAGGCTGAATTAGAACCACTTCTTCCGATTGAGCTGAAATTTTGCATACACCTGGTGACAATACAATATACAATACTGAATATTGGAATACTTTTAAAATTGCCGCCGCCCCAAGATGTCGGATGATGTATTTTTTGTCAACCCCCTTAATACGGATATCAAATGAAAGGGCTTGAAGAGTAGAAAACGATAAAGTTAGTCACATCACACAAAATTCAATATGTCCGCCGTTCCAAGATGGCAGATTATATATTTTCTTTTCAACCCCCTTAATATGGGTATAAAGAAAGGGCTTGTAGAGTAGAAAACGATAAAGTTAGTGACATCACACAATAAATCCCCAAGATGGCGAATTGCCTATTTCTTTACAACCTAGTTGACATGAGTATCAAATGAAAGGGTTTAACGAGTACAAAATAATAAGGCAAGTGACGTCATACTAAATCCAATATGGCGGATACCCCAAGACTGCGGAGTAAATTTCTTTACCACCCTCCTGACGTGGGAATCAAATAGGTACTAAAAAAGTACAAAATAAAATAAAAGATAGAAGAAACCTTTTTAAAAACAGGTTTTTATTTATTTAGCCATGTACTAAAATCATTGAATAAAGCCTTAATCAATGCTAAAACGAATAAAATGCCAAATTGCGACAAGTTTTTGTAAATCAAAAAGCTTGTCGCGCGAAATGAAAATTACTTTGGCCAGAAGGTAGTTGCTTATCAACCAAACATTAATGGGCATGGACAGTATGGACACAGACCTATTAGGTCTTTGGCATGGAGCACAGACCTATACAGCTTCGCTAGCTATATGGCTATATGGCATGTAGCTACTTTTATGAACATTTCGCGCTACAAGCTTTTTGATTTACAAAAACTTGTCGCAATTTGGCATTGAATTATCTTAGCGAAAACCTATACTTATTTTATTAGTTTTAATACACGCCTTGTTTTTATTTTATTTTATTTTTGTAGGAAGAATATCCCGTTACAATACCTCCCACCGATTGCTACCTATGTACAAAAATGGCTTACTGGGACACAGAAAATACATTAATATTTGATAATTCACACTAATTATATTGTCTGTTACTAGCTAGGAACTGGTTTGGGATTGCTCCGCGGACACTGCTTATTATATCTTCAAAACGAAGTGTTTCTCAATTGGTGTGAATTATTTTCAAAGTAATATCCTTGACCTGCTAGGCAACAAAAACGCCCCTCTTGATGTATATAATTAAAAGTATAAAAATCCATCTCTATTTATTAATAATATAATCTATCTTCTTTTGATACCTACGAAAGACTAACACTGAAAATTCATACCGACGCACCCGTTCACTTCCTTAGAAATATTCTATGACTTGGAACTATATCTACGAATCTTGATGGTTCCTTTTGGTCTCTTGTATTTTAAATGTTAATCAGTTGTTGAGATAAGTCCTAAACTCATTGTTAAATTAAATTGTTTTAATAATAATACAAAAGTTATCATTAACAATACGTTTATTATTTACAAAAGTAACAACAACATACTTAAAAAACGCGTTCGGTTAAGACGTTCAATCCATATAAAATCACCTGTTCACAGGACAGTTTCCTTTTATACAAGTCACTTAAGTAACAAAACCATGAAGAAATTGTTTGTATGTACAAGTATTTTGTATTTTACAATTTCACAACACAGGCCATTCAAGTTATCTATAGACGGATTTTGACATGATTGTAACTTCATCTATCCTGGCAAGAGAGCATAATTATTTTATACAATTTTCATTATTCCTCAATAATACCATGTCTCATATTGCTCATAAATTATTTTTAAAGCTATACAATTTTGACCTGAACCAGTCTACAACAAAGGAAAGAATAACCTGTGCCTTAATCTACCCTATCGAAATTTCTCTTTGCCGAGAAAAGTTCGTCATGTCATTTCGTGCAGCACAAACCGTTGCACCTATCGCCAATTCTGAGGAAATGCTTCTGTGTTTTGAGTTATTGCACGGCCAATCAGAGCCCGGCTTAGCACGGTAAAACTGAAAAAAAAAATAGAAATAAAATTTTAATTTTGCAGCCACAAACTAAATAAAATTATAGGAAAATAAAATATAATAAAGCCAATTGCCAACAAAGATCAATAATTACAATAAAAAGCTAATCAATGTAAAAGAAAGTAACTCTTATATGTTGGCTGCCGTTTTCCCCAAATTGAAGATATAATAATTTTATGGAAGGTGTGATTTAAACCATAATGTGCCTTTTTCACACTGACTTAAAAACAATGCGATTTTTTCGCTACCGAGAAAGGTTCGAAAATTAAATATTAAGTCCAAATTTTCAGTTCACTTGACGTTACAGTTTGCTATTTATCTTTTTGGTTTTCAATAGTCCCGAAAGATCAATATTTCAAATTTTGAATCAATGACAACAAAAAATACTAAATCGGTATGTAGATATATAAGTAGGTAGTACCCTCGTTGACATAAAATGTGACGGGATATTTAAATGTGGTTGCTGTGCTATATTTGGACATCACTACACGAAAATAGTGAATGCCTCTCTTTATTTTTAATCATATAAAATCCTTGGCTTCAACCCTGTAAAAAAATAAAGAGAATATCCACCTATTCCTTTCTCACAATAATTTGTCAAATCGCCATTTGGTTTTCAGGAATTAAATTTATTGCTTTAAATATCAAGAAATACTCAAGAAGAACTATATAATACAGGATACACAGTTGCAGCACTCATTTAAATATTTTCAGAGTGGCTTAAAAAACGTCATATTATTCCAAGATATCCTTGGATATCTTTTACTATAAAACTTAGTCTCCCAACTTCACGCGAAGTTCCACCCGCTCCGAAATTACATACAAGAAAGGTTGTTTCTGTGATATATCATTGCAAAATTCTTGAAATTCTCAATGCAGTTGTGTGAAATTTTGTCAACTGATCTGGAACATATTACTGGGTAATAAATAAATATTTTTCAGTATTTTCAAAATTGTTTCTCGGGGTCACTATTAATTAAAATTTATTACACAAGTCAACCAGCCCCTTTGAGAGAGTTACGAGGATAATATATCGTCAACGAATGCAACCAAATAACTCCAGGAATGCTTCACAATAAACAGAATCTTCTCAAAATTATTGTATCTTCCACACGAGTTGACAAAATTTAAAAACACATAGTAACTAATTAATTCAAGATATAAACACTATATTCCCAATAATTCTTGCCAGCCTGCTGCCCCAGACTCATCTATCGCTCGATTTCCGCCACCATATCGTCGAAGATCCCGGGAAACTTTCGCTAATAACGTTAAAATCTCTTCTGCGGAACGCCTTCGGTTAAAATTTAATGGAAGAAGTAAATTTCCGCCGTAATGAGGCTGGGCGCAAAGTTTATAATCCTCCGGCCTCCGGGCCGCCGCCGCCGCCCGCCCATCAATACGCTTTTTAAAGTGATCCCGGGACCCTTTCACGAGCAATTAATACTTTGCCGCGGCGAGCGGGCCCGCGCCGGCGCTGTTAACGCGAAACAATGCGAGGGAGAAGCTCGGTGCCTCGGCCTAGGTAGCTGCCAGACACAAATCTTTCTTATTTATTAACATTTCTGTACACAAAACCCGTGAAGTAAGAACGTTACGTATAGGTACTACCGTAGAGAGAGAACGATTCCGAATTCACATGAATGCTGTGAATGCCCTTGCCGAAAATTAAATATTATTGTCAGCATTCCCATGACGTCATCAGAAACGCTCTATCTCAACAAGAGGCAACGGTGTTACTTTACGGACCTTGTCCTGCACCTATGTACAATCTAAAGAGCCCGAGTCATCAGTGCCTGCCAAGACAACAGTACGATGATGTCAGCAGGTATAGGTATTCTGTCGCCTATTCTGGGGTCTACCTTAGTACAGAATATGCCAAACAGACAGATAAATCAACCCGCTAAAACCGAAAATTGGGAACACAGCAACCGGCTAACTTGTTACTGTTCAATCTGGTTAAGTAAAAAAACCAAAATTTCTATATAATTCACCTGTTTACCTCACCCTCAACGAAATGCCTATCAACCTAAAAAGTCTTGCAACAATTCACATATCTCAGAAGACCAACATCCTATAGCCACTAGCCTGGTCAACTTCGGGGCTATTTTTGTTATTTAGATAGTTGATTGTGGAAAATATATCTAAGCAACTACATTTTATTATAATGAATTAAGCGTTATAAATTAGTGGTGTACCGTTAACCAGACTATCACTCAAAATAGCTCGGCTATTTTTTGACAGAAAAAAACGGTGGTGGGTGCGATCGATAGCTCTTCGGAGCGGTCTTCTTTTTTTCAAGTTCCTGTCCGTGGCCACCTTGGAAAACTATGACCAAAAATCAAAAACATTCAAAATATCTAAACCGCTGTAACTTTTTTATTTATAGTTACAGAAAAAAGTATAATATGAAAATTGTTTGCAACAACTGTGAAAATACCGCTATTGTATCAATTTTGAAATATTAAATATGATTAACGTTGGGCTTTGGAACCAACATCTACAAAAAAACTATTGCGAAAGCGACAGCGGCTCTATGGTCGTGCCGTACGTTATTTGGCAAGTCATGAGGATTAAAACCAAAAATGATCCTATGGTCCTACCTTACGGTGGTAACGCCAATCATCACATATGCCTCCCTTATATGGCGGCCAAAAACCAGGGAAAAAGTGGCGCAAGGCAAGTTGCAGAGAACGCAACGGCTGGCTTGTCTAGGTATCACAGGGGCTTTAACTACATGTCCCACAGTTGCAATGGAGGTAATGCTTGACCTCACTCCGGTGCACATCTTTGTGCAGGAAGAGGCAATCAAAAGTGCCTCACAACTTTACCAAGCCAAGAAACTAAAACCAGGGGACCTTATTGGACACCTAAAAATTCTGGACGCTGTCCAACTTCAATCCTTGACAATGCCAAAGGACTATATGAAGACGCAATATGACTTTGAATTACCGTTTGAAGTGGTCATCCGAGATCGCCCAACAAGTCAAATTGCAATACCAGAAACATCCTCTGGAACAAGCATCTGGTATACAGACGGATCAGAGAGATCCAAAATGGACGATGGGGTTAGTATTGGGATATACGGCCCTAATCACAGGACCTCACAGACCCTAGGTAAGACTCCCTCTATTTTCCAGGCAGAACTCCAAGCTATAAATGTATGTGCCCATGAGTGCATCAACAAACGCATCAAGGGGGCAAGAATATACATCTTATCAGACAGTCAGGCAGCATTAAAAGCTCTGAAGTCCTATACTTATGAGTCTAAAGTTGCCTGGGAATGCAAAGCATATCTAAAGCAACTGGCCATAGCCAATAGATTGACTTTACTGTGGGTGCCAGGGCATGAAGGTGTTCATGGCAATGAAATAGCTGATAGCCTCGTTCGAGAAGGGACTAAGGCTCCATTCTACGGCCCTGAACCATTATGTGGCATAAATAAAAGCCACCTATTGGGAAAGATGAAAATATGGGAAAATGAACAAAAAGAATTCTACTGGAGAAACACTCTGGGCCAAAGACAAGCGAAACGATTTCTAACCTATTCGCCTGAGAATGCAAAAAAGCTTCTCACTCTAAACATGAATGAAATAAGACTAATCACAGGTCTCCTTACTGGACACTGCCCCTTAGGATATCATCTTAAAAAATGGGCAAAACAGATAATGGACTATGTAGATTCTGCAACGAACGTGATGAGACTAGCGAGCATAATATTCTCTGCGAGTGTCCCCTCTTAATCCGAAACATACTCAAATACTTCGAAAAGATTGATATAAATCCAAACGAAATTGGCAACATGGCCCCAAGGAAAATACTGAGCTTTATTAAAAGCTTAGGTGACCTCGGCATCTATTAGAGTAGGATCACTCACAAAAGATCTACAATCTACAACTTTGGGCTCTCTTGGGATCAAAAATTAAATTATATCTGGAAAAAATTTTGACGCATTTTTTATACCTAAAGCAAAATATCCAATTTATGTATGTTTATATATGTAACACTTGCCAGTTTGTTTTCTATTTACCATAAGAAATTAAGAAAAATTATTTGTAATATTTGCGATTGGCAGAAGGTCTAGGTAGAAAATAAATAATCGATTTTTATGCACTTCATCGATTGTCGAATAGCTAGTCTAGAATTGTTATTTTAAATAATAAAAAAATGCAAAACTCGTGGACATTATTCTTTTAGGAAAATAAATTAAAAATACTTAATATTTTCAATTTAACCTAACACTTAACAGGTAGGTAATGCCAATACAATAAATACTCTTGAATACCTAGTATTTACACCCACTTTTCACAACAAACACCGCACATTCTTCAACATTTAACATTTTCAGTGTCTGCCTTTGAGCTGCTGCATATACTTCAAGTATTCTCATTTGTTAGTATTACACATTTTGCGGAGCTGTTGAGTAAACTCACCTATTTAGGTACCCCGATTTGCAAAATTCCAATAGGGATGTCATTACTAACGTCACAACCCTATCATTGCATATTTATTTTCATGGGTAACTAGATCTTATGTCAACCACAAATATTACCAATACTTTTTCTTAATTTTATTTAAGTACATACAGAAAAAACGGGCTTTACAAATCATACATATTTAAATATTTTTACAGATAATTTAATTTTAGAGCCCAAGAGAGTCCAAACTTTATGGTAATCCACACATCAAAACTAATATCATACATTAATTTTGTCGGTTCTTGCAAACAATTTTCTTGTGTTTGCCATATTTCGAAAAATAAAAAAGTTACAGAATTTTAAAAATTTCCAATTTTTCCGATTTTTTACCATAGTTTTCGAAGATGGCCATGGACAACAATTTTCATCATGAATAAAGAAGGCCGCCTGGAAGGGCTATCGATTGCACCTGCCACCGATTATTTCTCTTAACCTTCCGGAGGTGGCGCCAAGTCTGCTAGACCCCGCGCATCTCTAATCCTTCGGCAAAGTTCGCCCATAGGTCGTACAATTCCGACGCCTTATGTACCTTCCCATCACACCTTTTAGTTGTGCCTGCACCGGTGAAGCCGCCGGGTCTAGTGTATTAGACGAGTTATTTCGGAAAAAGTCTGCCAGACTTGGCGCCACCTCTGATGTTACTACTATGTATAACGTCGTTCTTTAGAGATGAATGTTCCACGAGCAGTACGGGAGCGAATGCTGGCACATCTACCATAGAACCACCGCAGCAAGAAATTCCTCCAGGAACACGCAAACGGTGTTTCTTTTGTGTAAAAGACTCAAACACAAGATTCTATTGCCAAAAATGCACAAAATTTGTGTGCCTCTCCCACCTCAAAGTTTGGTGTCCCCAGTGTCTTGATTCGTTAGAAACCACTTAAAACATGTTATGTGGATACTTGTGAAGTATTTATGATACATGAATTAAATTTAGTTCTGTTTCGTTACTTTTATAAGTGGATTTTTTTTTCTTTATTTTTACGCATAGAGTTATTTTAAAAGACGAATTTTCATGACAATTTGTACCTGTTTATTTCGCTTTTTCGTTTTCTTGATAATAAATGATCTCTGAAAACACTTCGTGTTATTATTTTTCATTAAAAAAATATATATGACCTATTTTTAGCCATGGGTTTGTCAGACCCCGCGCCACTTCTCGTGTCCTGAAACATTGCGCCACTTCTGAAAGGTTAAAAACAGCCGAGATATTTTGAGTGATCCACTTATATAAGCCACCCTGTATATTTTGCTTCGGTTGCCGAACTACAATTCCTAAAATTGTTTACGTACTTACTTCTACATTGGGAGGTATCACTTCAGGCTGGACCTTGAAGTCAGTAGGCGATGGACCTAAATATATTAAAGACCCGTGCCTGACGTCGTAACTTCATATGTTTGCGATCTGGAGTGGCGCTATTATATGAAAAAATTGCGTCTTTTATAGGTTATAAAATAGTCAGTTTCTGACATTTAGAACGTCTCAAATTTTAAATATCCAGCTTTATTACATTGAGCTGAAATTTTGCACCCACTTTTGGTGCTGGTGACAATACAATCTAGTAGAATAATTTATTCAAAATGGCCGCCGCTCCAAAATGGCGGATTACTTTTTTCTTTAAAACCCCTTTGGTATGGATGTCAAATAATAGGGTTTGATGAGTAGAAAACGATAAAGTGAGTGACGTCATACTAAATCCATCCAATGCCCAAGATGGCGGATTAAGGGTTTGACGATTAGAAAAGGATAAGATGTGACGTCATAGTAAATCCAATATGGCGACCGCCCCAAGATGGTGGATTACCGATTTCTCCACAATCTCCTTGACATGGGTATCAAATTAAGGGGCTTGAAGAGTAGAAAACGATAAGGTGAGTGACGTCATACTAAATCCATTATGGCGGATGCCCCAAGATGGCTGAGTAAATTACATTACAACCCTCGTGAGTCGTGACATGGGAATCAAATAGGTACTAAAAAGCACAAAATAAAACTTTTTAAAAACAAGCTTTTATTTAATTGAATGCCAAATTGAAACAAGCTTCTTGACATAATAAGTAAAGAAAACATAAAGAAAATATATTCTTTGGCAAGTACTTGTATTTTTATACAGGGTGGACCCAGATGGACTCTATGATAGGTGTAAAAGACAAACAAATTTCGAGTTGAATCTTGAGCTTTGGGGGATCAGCCTTGCTTGATTAGAAAGTGATTTGCACCGTATTCTTATATTTTAAAAATGAAGCAGGCCTTGACAGGGGCAATTTATTCATTTTCACTTCAGGTATACTACCTTTTCCTCAAGAGATATCGAAAAATTTTATTAGAAAAAGTTGTTCAAAATGCAAATCCAAGTCCCCGTGCCAAATTTTAAAACAATCGGCACACTTTGATTTTCTACAATTTTTTTAATTTTTAAGGTTTTAGCGCAAATCAAGTTTGTGTTATAAGACATTTTTTCAGAATACAAATTTCAGGTCCTGTATTAAATTTTAAAACAATCGGCTTACTTTGATTGGTTTCCAAAAAAATCAAGTTTAAATAAAAAAAAAACAGTCTGCCGATTGTTTTAAAATTTGGTACGGGGACTTAGATTTGCATTATCGACAACTTTTTCCATTAAAATTTTTCGATATCTCTTAAGAAGAAGGTAGTTTACCTAAACTGAAAATGGATAAATTGCCCCGGTCACGGCCTGCTTGATTTTTAAAATATAAAAATATGGTGCAAATTAGTTTCTAATCAAGCAAGGCTGATCCCCAAAAGGACAAGTTACAACTCGAAACTTTTTTGTCTTTTAAACCTATCGTATAGTCGATCTGGGTCCACCCTGTACAAATATTTTTATTTTTTACGGCAACGAATTGTCTTTGCAGTCAGTGTTTCGCAGTTTAGACATAGAATTTTTCAAGGTAGATTTGTTTATAATATGAAATTACGACGCAAATGAAGAAAATCGTAATTGTAGAAGAATACTACAATACACTATCACTAGAGAGAATTCTAGAAACTATATTTTGGATGAATATTTTGTAAAGAATGCAAAAGTCCTAAAGCCAACCAAGCCCGATATACGAGTATATAAAGAAGAATCTAATGCGTTCTATGCTTTACTTACTTACACTACAAAATCAGCCATGGATTTCATTTAAAAGTAAATGGTTCCAAGATAGCTTTAAATTCGTAAAGGCGACACATTTGCATGTTTTCATTTAATAAAATATTTTGCAACAATGGCAACATTAAACCACCAACTACCCTGTCGATTTTTTTCGGTAAGTGGCGATCACTTGAAACAGCGCTATGCACAGGAGGTCTTTAATAGTATAGTGTTCGTCCGGCTTCAGGTCTCCCAAATCAATACAAAGCCATTTTAATCTCTAAAATTGTCTATAGGTATAGTTTAAAACTTTTCACTTTGAAATATAAGGCCGCATCGCTGGGAGTGGATTTATATTCACAGTAGGCAATTTTCTGTTTATGTAAATTCATGAAGCTGATGGAATTTTAAAGCCGACGGCAATATCCGAATAAATTTACCAAATTGCTTCATTAGTGTAAGTAAAGTGGCTCTAATAAACGGGGATTTTATCGAATCGTCCCGTCCCTGCTACGCATGAATGTTGATCAGAGCGAGCCCGCCCGGGCACATATTAAGCAGCAACTTCAAATAAACACTTAGTTCCACTGTAATTAAACTAACTAAGTATTAATTAAAGTTGCGAAGTCAAAACAATTAATTACTCATCTGGATGTTTGGACGCTAGGAAAATGCTTCACTTCAATTAGAGGGGAATGTGCTACAAGAATTTCATTAAATTAAATTATGGACCCGACCGGAATTCATTATAAATCCTTGGAGAAGAAAGGCACAACTCGGCTAATTAAATTGTGAATATTACTACAGTGAGGCTAGCCAGTTATACAGGGCGTTTGTGCTATAACCGACGCGCACGTTTCCACATAATCAAATATTAAATGGACATATGCGAGAACGAAATGTATTTTTGAAACGATAAAGCAAGTACGTGTGTCAAACAAGATCTCCTCATTTATAATTTTAATATCACTTTTGGTTTAACATAAATAAATAGATATTTTTAGAAATTGTTAGTTCATCAAAATGTCATTAAAAAATAGCCCTTAGCTTTTGAATGGTATGTAACATTATAGGGTTACCTCTTACCGTTTTCGAGATATTAGATTGTGTTTTCCCAATTTATTTCATCCATTTAGTAGTAAGAGACGTTTCCTTATTTAATGTCAACCAGAAAAGCATCTCAAAAACAGAAAGAGATTGCCCTACAATATATCGTTGAAAAATCTTAATTTTAAGGGCTATTTAATGACATTGACAATTTTTAGAAAATCATGAAAATATCTCAAAAACGGTAAGACATAACCCTATAATCTTACACTTCGTTGAAAAGGTAAATTTAGCAAATAATATTTTTTATCTTTTAGGAAAAATAGTTTTTCGAAAAACCCTGTACGTCAATTCTGTTAGACTAGTATTTGTCTGGTTTGTTGGAAAAAAGTGCATAATCCTGGTTTTTAGTTGGTCTTTTTATCTCACAAATTAAGAAAATAATTGTACTTAACACTTTATTTGATACACCCTCTACCTATTAAATACATTCAATTGGACTCACCAGTGATTTGCAGAGATTCTTATTGTATATTTATATCGATGGGTAGGCGAATTTGGTATATCCTTGTTTAAAATCACTAAGCACAATAAATAACAAATAAAAATATAACTGTAGTTTTAAATAATTTTTAGTTAGTTTAGTTTAGTTTTTTTTGCTTTTTGGGTAAATGGAGTTTGCCCTCTTTTTAGGTAGCTAAAATATGTACTTGAATTAAAGTTTTGCAGCCTTTGAATGTTCTACATACAATTTAATCGGGTTTAAATTACGTGCAGATATTTTATATTATAGATTTGCTGCCCTAACTATCCTCTGGCCCCCATTTCTGTTTGTTCCCCAGTATAGTTTTTATTGGCGTTTTTTTAGAAATCTTCTATTTGTAGAGATGTAATTGGGCAGAAATCTTCTGGAAATTTCTCCAGTGTTCTTACTAAACATAATATGACCTACAGTTTAATTACAGGTTAGAAAGCGAATATTTTTATTTTTGAAGTGAAAAATACTTCCGGTCAGTGACAGGGTTTGATAAGAAAATTTGAAAGAAATAAAGTTGGTTTCCCAAGTCAAAGAAGTCAAAATAGCCTTATTTTGAAATAATAACCTACCATCGGCGGGGGTAGCGGTGGCAACGTTCGTAGAGTCGCGAACTCTTTAGACTGCATGTTTTTCTGATTTCGAACGACCTTGCTTCGATTCGAGGTCGGAGCAGAGCATCAACATGTCGTTAGAAAGACAAGAACACCGCTGATGGCCACGAGCGCTGGAAAAAATGTAGATTCACGGTATTGCTCCTTAATAGCTTTATCTGTGTGACTTACTTATGATTGTCCTAGACTCACTGGGATTACTACGTTTTTTTTGGGGGGGTTTTCCATAGTACTTGAGCGTATGCTAAACTAGTTCTATCGGCCGTAGTCGCATATGACAGACAATGAAGCCTAAAGAATAGTAATTGTCAACCCTCGCTCACAAGCATGTGGTTGCTTCTGGCGCACTCCTAGTTTGGAGTATCGAGTATTGGAGTATTGGAGAATTATTATTATTATTATCTGCTCCACACTAACTGCAGTAATATACTTGTATGAGGAAGAAAACAATTCTGCTGTTGTGTAATCCGTTTTCCATGGAAAATAAGTATTTAATTACTTCCAACAATTATTACAAAAATAATAATAATAAATCAAAATAATTAGTTCCATCAGTGCGTTCAAATACATTTGCTGCCTTTAAACTCAGTTTAGTAGGTACTTAGCTAAGTAATTTGTCACGATTTACTGAGCCTTCTCATAATATGTAGGCGTTTTTGTGCATTTGTGGAAGGAAAAACTTAATATAATATACCATCCAGGCTCATCGAACAGTTGTTTTTGCCGAAGTTAATATTCACTCGAACGAACTCTAAAGGAATTCAGTTCAGAATAAACGTAAAGAGCTCTATACTCGTCGATTAAGAGCAGAAAGCCCGCGAGGCAAACCATGGGCGTCGATGTCTGGGGGAAAGTGATTTTGAGAATGAAAGCAAAAACAACTTTTTTAGTAACATTCTTTAGAAGAGACACCGGTGTGTTGAAACTCGTAAAGCAGTCTAGAAATAGCTGGGTATCCGACATGTATTGCCAAAGTACCTGTATAATGTAGGTGGTACATAAACAGGGCGAGTCGCGGGCTGAGTTTTTGACTAGTTGGTACAAAAATTTTAACGAAGTTATTAAAAAAATTAATGTAGTCACACCGAAAGACTGCGTTTTAAAGTATATTATGTCCTATAAACTGGACAATATCTATCCGGTTGTGGGTGTATCCCACAAAGAACTTCTTTGAACTTCTTACGCGACATTCTTTCCATAGTCTGCATATAGTAGGCGCCTCAGTTACGTGCTGGTGCTTCTCCACGGTATGTTCAACAACGTGATTGATTTTCCTGAGTAACTAGTGAAACTCAATTTCTCGGTGCCCAGACTTGAAGCTAGAACGAGCTTGACCTTTTATACCCTCGATGACCACGTATTGATTTACTCAAATATTCCCCATTGAATTTTCTTTGCAAGACTTGTAATGATACCGATGCACAGTTGGGACATTTTTAATTGCAGCAAGAATGATATAGTTTCCTACTTTAAAACTGCTGAAATGAACTCATAAACCTAAACCTTTTTTGACTTTCTGTTGTCGTGTGTTGTGAGCCTTTTAGGATCTCACGTCTATTTATTGTAGGTATATTTGATGTAGGAATATCATATTCATGTATTCCTACCCTGTAAAATGGCTTCGACTGTAGGAATAATATTGTATGTATTAAATAAATAATAAATTTCCTAACCGACACTAGAACTTGCTAATTTAAAACAGTAATACAATTTGAGGTAGGTATGTGTATTAGAACAATTAAGATTGTTGCTAACTTGTCTGACATGGATAACACCCAATATGCTTTCCCCTTCAATTATTCATCATTCGACTAGCGCAGTGTTTTTAAGTTAGGGTCTATGTTTTGACAGTTCGTTCTTAAGAGGGGGTTGCCGACAGCGAAAGTGACGTTAGATATCGTTTTTTTTTAAGTTGTATAGAATAAAATCTAATAACATTTTACCTGGCAAAAATTTAGTACAAACATTTCTGTTTTCATAACCTATAAAACAAAACACTGCTTGTAAGATGATCAAAATGAAGACAGAGATGTTTGTACTAAATTGTTGCCAGGTAAAATGTTATTAGATTTTATGGTATACAACTTAAAAAAATACGAAATCTAACGTCACTTTCGCTGTCGGTAACCCCCTCTTAATATTTTCGGCTGACAGAATTTGTTCCATATACCATCTCCGTGTTTCGAATTTTTTATTATAAAAACATTTTACGGTAAACTCGTAGATGCCGGAAGTTCGTCCATTATGAGCCAAAGCCTATAAACAGGGCTGGCGACAAAATTTGGGGCGTTTCCCATTCTGCGACTCGTAAAGTTCACGTCAAAGAAAAATTTGGTCTTGAATTTTTATTTTTGAAAGCTTCCTCGTGGAAAATCTCTTTTCGGGGCCCAATCCTCACCTTTACGGTCGACTTATGTAGTTTTATATCTATAGTGTGTTTCAGGTTTCACTGTGCTAACATTAGTTCTTCGGTTGAAGCAACGACCAACAGCAGTGTGAGACCACAGAAAGGATACAAGGAGCAGAATTTCTGGTGAGTTAGGTACTTATATTTATTAGTTTCTAATAAACGACACTTGTCGGCTTTTTCATAGCGATCCTCACTCGGGGTCTGTTCACTCTGTTCTGCGGGCTTCACGCTGATCCTATTTTAGTTATTTATTAATGTATTAATTAGCACAAAATTACCTGGCTACACAACACTTAAGTTGTCTAATTTTGGCGTCAAGTCTACGACATGTTTTTGCTTGCCTAGTCTACTGATCGATATTTTTTTGTTTCGATTTGAGATTGATGGGAAGCCTCCAATTTGTTTTGTAATCATTCTTAAGTAGGTACCTTTTTCGTGTTATTTAGTTCAATTAAGTTTATTTAATTTGAAAAATTGGTCAAGATAATTGATTATTTTTCAGCATTAATTTTTAACTTTATTTCATAGCCAATATGTATATAGATTTTACAATGTTCATTAAACGTTGACTAAGTCAAGGTTACATCCTTTTTTCGTTCGTTGAAGTTATATTTTTAAGTTTATAAGTTTTTGGTTACAAATCTGTACAGATAGATTTTTTTATATTTTACTTTCATGTACCTAATTTAGCCATTGTAGAAGCATCGACTTCTCGACGGCATTATTTACAGAGACAATTTTGTGTAATTTCCTCTACATATGAGCACCAAAACACACGAGCGAAGCACCAATGTTAAGCCCAGCTCAGAAAGCCCACGACCCAACACGAGTCTCGAGTTCTAGCCGAGGTCGTAACCTACGAAAATGAGCTTCGTTTTCGAGTAAACTCGTTTTGAAATTTTTTTGCAGAGGGCCATGAAAATGCTTATTAGAAATTAGCCTGCCACATTTTATCAGCGTGTTCTGCGACCCAAAAAAAAAATAAGTTCCTATAAACATGGCCTCAAAAATGCTCCCTAAGAGTGTAGCCCCCGAAATGGACACTTTGGCAAACAGTTTTTTTCTAAATATTTCAAGAATGAGCAAAGATAAAATTCTGAAATTTGGTACCTATGTGACATATCTGGCAGAATAAATCATGAAAAAAGCGTACAAAAATTTTATTTGGATATTTTATTAGTCATTTTTTTGTATCAAAAATCGTGGTGGTAAATTATGGGAGGCTAATTTTTATTGGGCATTTTCATGGCAGTCTGCAAAAAATTTTCAAAACGATTTTACTCGAAAACGATGCATGCTGTCTATGTTCAACAAGAGCACCTTTATTACGTAGAATACTTTCAAATTTCATAATTTCGCAAGAAATTTGGAAAAAAAAGTATACAAAAAAATTTGGGGGTAATTTTAACTCCTGAACCCTCCCATTTTGGGACGCCTATGAGATTAAGAATGTCTAACTATCGCTACCTCGGTAAATGTCAAATCTCACAGGTACATCACATAATAACTTTCAGAATTTTACCTTTGTTCGTTTTGGAAATATTTATAGAAACCCGTTTGTGAAACTGCCCTTTTCGGGGGCTATTGCCCCATTAGGGGGCATTTTTGAGGCCATGTTTATAGGAACTTTTTTTATTTTTTTAGGTCGTAGAACACGCTGGTAAATTATGGCAGGCTAATTTCGGGACACCCTGTATAGTAAGAAAAATAGCAAAATCAACGGTCCATCAAGCTCTGATTTTTTACTTTTCTCGTGAAATCGACCCAAAATTTTGATTTTTAGTCTAAAAGCCTTATGATGCGTATCTAATCTTCTTTGATAACATGTATTTTTTATTTGTAAGAAAACTTCATTTGAAAATTCATTTCAAACTAATCACTACCCGACGTAGATTTTGGCCTATTATGGTCAACATCAGGTTATAAAAGAGTAATAAAGAATTACCTAAAAAATAATTAGTTCAACAAATAACACTTAGTAGACGCAGACAAAAGTCCATACAGATACATACGAAGATACATATATAACAAAATATTGTTTTAAAATGATGTTTTATATTTTGTTCATTATTTGTCTAACAATTTTGCCAAGAACTTATTATGTACAAATATGCTAAGGACTGTTAGTTGCGAAAATTTATCTGCGCGGGCAGTCGTATTTGGTACAGGTGCAGAGGACCAAAAGCCATTGCTGTGGATGAATATGAGAACAAATTTATTACAAAAAATAGTAATGGCGACAGGTATATAGCGTTTCACATTATTTTTCAGTGTTTACTGAAATTCTTTGGTGATGAATACCTATACTAAAAACAATAAAGTCAAAATCTGATTCGTTATTTTTTCTTTGTATTTACTCTCTGTGGAGCTAGATTACTAAGAAGAGTGCGAAGATGGGAGGATTTCCTTTGTCTACAGAGTATCTACATAAATTTTTTTTTGAGAACACCCAGAGTCATTAAAAAAACCGGCGCCTATGTTTATGACCCTATATAATGTAATTAGGAATAATATGCACACTTCATTTGAACAAACCTTTTCACCAATAGCAACGATTTGAGGTTGTGACTTTAAATTTCATCTACATAGGAAGTAAACAGTATATGTATAATATAAAAAAAAATTCACTGATGCACCGATGCACTATCCCGTCGCCCTGAACTATAGCGCAACCTCTGATGTCAAAGTTTCCGAGCTGCACGAGCCGGCATCCCTGCATGGCCTTCTAATAAACCGAATCCCCACAAACTGCCCCTTTGTTGTGAAATTATTAAATTAATGTGGGATTAAATGTAATTGCGTGCTCAAGAAAAACTGCCGGGAGCATTACAAAGGAAATCGGAGGGCCTTCATTGGAGGAGTAATTATGACATCAAAGGGCACGTCCGCCGGACTATGGTGTCCCTGAGGCAGACTGCCCAGCACTAAGGTCGCCGGGACAGGGCCGCCGGCCGCCCCTTTGAACGGGTAGCGACAAGCCCGTCTGTCACGTGCAGGAATAGAAATTTGCAATTACAAAGTGTTTATAGTTAACAAGAAGAAGTGAACATCAAAATAGCCCTATGCTCTTGTTTGTGGATAGTTTAGAGCGACTGGTCGCGATCGAAAATACCCTACATAATTTGTACGGGTTCATCCAAATTGGGTAATATTGGTGGTTTCTCCTATTTCCTGAAGAGTTAGACAAAAAGTAGCTAAGGTGTCCAATGCTCTATTTTCGAGAAAAATCTCTGATGTCTAGATTCGTTTGGAAGATACAGGGCGTTTTTCGTTTTTTTTTAAACGTACTATAACTTTTTTGTTAGGGAATGTTTTAGATTTCGGTAAAAACATGTTTGTTTTTTTTTTAAATTCATTGGCGTAGAGATATTTTCTTCGGTTAGCGGTTTTAAAGAAACGAAATTCCCAAATGTACAAATTTGACCTACAGGATGTTTGTCTTTAAAACCGCTACCCAAAAAAATATCTCTCTACAGCAATACATTCATGGCAAAGAAATAAAAAATTGTGCTCGAAAATCCAGCACTGGACACCTTAGCTACTTTTTGTCTAACTCTTCATAAGTGACAGTTTGAGACATCCTGTAGGTAAAAAGGACAAAAATGGTACCCCTTAAAATGGTTTACTTTCATCTAACAACTAAGACAAACATGATATACCTAACTACCCGATCGTTGTTCTGACCTTCTCGCCATCATCTTTTCTTTCAATCCAGGATAACATTCAAACATCAAGCCAAGCACAGATGACTGATGAACGCGAAATGAAGGAACAGTCCTGATTCATGTTAAATTAAATAAACTACTTCGATTAAAAACAACAAAATAGAGGTTTCAAGGTTCATTTTTAAATCCAAATATGTATTCCAAAAACTCAAAGTTGCCGAAAGCAAAGTTGGAACACTAAGATTCCCCTGGAAGGGAAAATACTTACGCTTCACTTCCAAAATTTAGGAAAAAATAAATATTGAATATTTATTATATCTTCCAGAGACATTGAAATGAATTTTGGTATGGTACCAACATATACAGGGTGATTCAGTTTTATCCTGGTACGCTTCAACAGGTGATAGAAAACCAAAAAATAACCGTCTTTCTTCTATAAACTTTATCATTTAAGGCCTTATAAAAAAGTTACAGGGTGTCAAATTTGTGAGAAACGTGGACTTTATTGAATATTTACCAAACTAGTTGAGATATTAAAGTCATATTTGGTACGCGTCATAACGGCATGTGTTAGCATAAAACCTGTTAATATCAAACACCTTGAACCACCAGTGGCGTAGAAGTGGGTAATTAGTATAATAATTGTTTTTAGAAAAGAAAACGAACCACCTTTTGTATAGCAATAAAATGTATGCAATTTCCTATGTAAATTTTAATTGTAATCAAAAACGTTCTCTTACATTTTTTAATATTATGTGTCATGGTTTCAAAGCCAATTTGATTTTTTCGTATTATTTTGGGATATTTCTGAAAAAATAACTTAAAAGTTCGCTCCATAAGTAAGACTCAAAGTGGAAAAAATGTGGTTATTACTTTAAATACACTAACTTTTCTCCATAAACTTACCCATTCAAGGTTTTACTTTTCAAGATACAGAGCGTAACATTGTATCTTCCTTAAATGTTTTAGACCTTGTATCTTCAAAAGTATAGCCTTAAATAGGTAAGTTTATTGGAAAAAGTTACTTTATTTCAAATAACAAACACATTATATCTACTTTAAGTGTTACTTATGGAGCAAATTTTTTAGATAATTTTTCAGAATTACCCCGAAATAACACAAAAATCAAATTTGCCATGAAACCATGACACATTATACGAAAAATCACCAATTGCTATACAAGTTACTTCTACTGGCAAAGGTACGCAGAAATACAAATTCGGGAAGAAAAAATGATACAGCCCGGTATAAAATTAGAACTCATTACACCCCTAAATGCAAATTTTTTAATTTTTAAAAAATGTGGTGTAAACCAAGGAATATGCAGGTAACTTATCGAAATTAATTATGTTAAACAGACACCCCGCAACGCTCTAACTCTTAAATATCAAAATTTTGTGCTACTCGTTAGTCTGTGCCTATATTTATAGGAAATTTTCATTTTAAAATACCATTTTTTATTCAATGGTTAAGTCTTGCTACTAATTCACTCTGTACAAATAGGTAGGAACAGAGCTAATATATGCAGGGTGCCGTTTTCTTTTTGCTTTTACGAGTTCTATCGCCTATTAAATTTGTCCGAATAAAACCTAAGACACTATAATTATCGCCTTTAATTTTAACACCGCATTCACACGATATACATATTATAAAAAATTAAAAAAAACTGCAATACAAACAAAAGCAAAAATAAATTCTTAACTGAACTTAAACGAATGCTGTAAATCCATTTTCTTGATTATATTTCTATGATTCTGGATTTTGGCTATTATTGGCTACTCAAAAAGTATCAAGAAAATGGCTTTACATCGTTCGATTGCGCTTGACGTCAATATTGTCCCCTATAACGATATACATATAGGAATAGATACATTACCAAAGGCGACTTGTTTTGTTTTATTAAAAAGATGTTATTATGGCACATTCAAGATTTCCAGTTTTTTTTTATATGATTTAGATTATTTTGTAAATATAAGTATCTCAAAGCATATATACGACATTCAAGTCTATAAAAAATACTATTTATTATGCATTACAAAATAGGAAAGACTGATGAAAAGCCAATGTAAACAAATTACCTCGTCTTCTTTCCCCGACCCGCTAATGTTGAAGCAAAACGAAACGGTGGTTTTTGTATTACCGTGGGTCATCTATTCCTATATATCGTTGGTACCCTATATTTTCTTTTCTGAAATGAGTCATGTTCACCAAGAAAATGTTAAGTAATGATTTATTTTTGCGTATTTTTAAAAATAAAGAAATAATAGGGCTAGAAATTTGTTTACGAACCACCGTGTAGTTGGTGGTAGGACCGATCTTGACAGCGGGCGACTCCGCAGAGGGCCGCCCCTAATTAGAAGGCCCGCGCGCGCTCTCCGCTAAACCGGGACAAGTCTAAAAACGGCAAGGGGCCCGTAAAATATACGGCCGCGCTCATTATCTTGCCGGATGGCATTTTAACAATGGCGCGGGCCGCCATTGACGCGGGCCTAATTAATGTCAACGATAGATTTAGGCCCTAATTACGCAGATTCGGCGGTTTTTGCGCCGGAGCGCCCGCCGCCGCCCGTCTAATTAATGCGGTGGTACTGAAAATGTTCCGCGCTGGCTAATGGTGACCAAATCGAGAGCGGGCCGCATCAGCGACCGAGGAAAAAGTATCGGAAAAAACGAAAAGTGCCTGCGAGAACATGCCGAGAAGCCACGTATAAATACAGGAAATTGAAAGACCTTCAAAATTTGTAGAAACAGTTCATAATCCAAAGCTATAATATTGCAGGTGCCTACTGATAGTCTATGTTTTCCCTAATATGAAAAACACAAATAAACCGCTCTGCTTGTTACCTAAGTGATTATGAGACGACGCCTGCATTATTTAGAAGCCTCGCTGAGACAAAGCATCTGCAAACGGTTTAATACCATAGAAGAATCTGTTGTGGTAGGTTCTTCTCTGTTACTACTACGTTTGTGATTATAAAGAATGAAGTCTTCCTTGCTGCCTTTCGGCAGACGGCGAGCGAAGGCGCGACAACCTGACACCGCCGAGCTGCATCACATGCAAATGTTTATATTGGTTTCACCTAGGAAGTGAATATATACTGTATACAGATAGTTCATCCCGAATGCCCTTTAAAATTTTTGGTACTTCCTAAACTAAAGTACTCAATTGTTTGCATACAAAAATTAGTGGAATTTATTCAGGGTTGGCTCCCCAGTGGGTACCCACATAAAAAAACCCAAAGTGGTTTTTTTTTAAGTAAGGTTAGGTCTGGTAAGTTAAAATCTTAATATAAAACTGTAAAACTACCAGTCATTATTATCTGATCTGAGGTATCTATAGACCTTAACTAACTGCAGAGCTTTCTCGAAACCTAGGCGGTTTCTTAGTTTTCCCCAAATCAACCCATAATTAGAAAAAATCCGTTCTATGCATGCGGAACTCGCCGGACACGAGTGTAAACTGATAAAAAAAATGTAAAAAAGAATCCGGGAGTTTTTTTGATATTTCGTTTTTTGATTTTAGTATTTTCCACCATTTAACAGCAGAAAATTTCTCTATAACAACAGGCTTAAAAAGGGATTGTGGATAATATTCCGGATCTTCTATTTTAAACGCCAAGTAATATGGCAGAAACTCTGGATAATTTTCATTAATCCAAGTTTCCGCTATATTTTCTTCAAATTCTGAAAGAAGTGGTTGTTTATAATATTTTGGGTGCATCAGGTATGCCAAGTAGTGAATTGGAAGCAGTGCCTCATTTAAACGCTTTTTAATGTACTTCTGCTGGCCAATTGGAAGGTCTTCATTTGCAGCCAAATTATTCCAGTAAAATACAGCATCTGCCAAAGAACACCTATCTGCCTGCATTCTGTCTAAATTTTTTGCTAAAATTGACAATTGTTTCTCTAAATTAATTGCCTCTGAATATAAAGCTACATTATTCAGTATGGCATTAATATTTTGATAGGTTTTATTGAAATCTTCCAAATGCTCGCTTCTTATTTGAGTATATAAATGATAATTGGCAACAAATGTTTTAAGGCAGTCTTCATAGGAATTCCACCTTGTTTCGTTTGGAATTTGCGGCATTACCCCTTGTTTTTCCTTTAGCCAGCCGTGTGGTTGATGGTGGTTTCTAAAAAACTTTTGAACTTCTACTATATGCTTTGTAATATTTGTGGGAATTATGTCTTTATATAGCAAATTCAGGTAATGTGCAGAACAGCCATATGTCAAAATTCCTTTGGTTTCTCTCAAAATTTTTTTTCATTTTGTTCATTTTATTTTCATTATCTGTGCAGCATGCAAAAACATCTTTACCATACACTGTTTTTATTTTGTCGATAGCTTTTTGAGCAACTTCCGCGCAGTATTCAGCGGTTTTCTTTTCAGCCAAAGAATCTTCTGCAGTGACTAAGTACACCCCGTAACCTGTATGCATAGAACTTGCAATTACAGAGTCGTTAGAGGAATTTGACCAACCGTCTAAAATTAAAGTTACACTACAATCTTCTACTTCACGTTTCAACTCATTTTCAATTTCACTGCATATTTCAGGCAAATATTTATCAGACAATTGTTTTCTGTTTGGAGCGGTGTAACCTGGTCGTAATTTAGATATCATGTCTTTAAACGTTTGGTTTTCAATCACATTAAACGGAATATTACTTCCGAAAAAAAATTTAGCTATCGCCTTATCCAAATTGTTTTTCTGTTCAGATGTGTTTTAATAACAAAGTCAGTTAAATTTTTTTGGGAGTTTTCCTTAAGCACACGTTTATTTCTCTTGATTTCCGGTTTCTCATTTTCATCTCCACTGTCACTAGTGTCACTATTACTAATGTTCATTAAATTGTCAGCATTTTCATTACTACAAGAATGTGACAAGCTGTGACTCGTACTTACTAGCGCATTTTTCTAAATGCGTTCTCACTCTCTCAATTTTTTTACTTATTTCTATATTGCAATATTTACAATTAACCCTGTTTTTGTTTTCTGAATCTACTACTTCAGACCATTCTCGGCAACTTTTTCTGCCACTTCCCTTTGGCATTTTCAATTTACTTATAAATACCTAAAAGGCAATAGCAGTATTAGGCAATAATAGAAATAGATGTCCACAGGAGTACTTACCTATGTATACACCAATTAATACATACACTCGTAGCAAACTAACACATTATTATAACTATAACTGATAGTTGACACACAACCTCTAACCTCTCCCCTTTATGGTTGAATAAGGACGGATCAGTGATCACAAAACAGAAACAGCATATAACCAGAGAACATATAACAGCACGAAACAGGTCTGGACGCGCCTACTCTGTTCACCATCTAATCTGAACAGAAGACAATATTGGATAGTTTCTTATGCAGGTATTTTTTATTATATGTGTATTTTTGTATTGGAGGAAAATATCAATTTATCCGTCTTTTGTAAATATTAGTCAGGAAATTTATTATTTTATTAATAGCAAGGTGGAAAATAAAAAACCCAATTAAACCCAAAAAAACCCGAATATTAAACCCAAAAAAAAAAACCACTGGGTTGGGTTTTTTATATAAAACCCGGGTTTTTTCCAACCCTGAATTTATTGCGAACTAGTTTTTTTAATCGACAATAAATCAACTCAAAATCGCCATTAGAAGCTCAAAGAGATTTTGGGACCGAGTATCACACGAGCCCGTTGCCCGTCAAACGTGGCCAGATATTCAAAACCCGGCCAATAAAGTATCATTTACCTAACTTATTGCGGAATTCTTATCTTTCAATATGAGCAGTTCGGTTGGTTTCAGCAACCTATACTTAATATTCCATACTGTAAACCAGTGGCGCACCCAGGGGGGGCAGGGGGCCTCGCCCCCCCCCCCCCCCAGACCTTCCATATTTTAAAAATTCTCGAGGGTGGTATCCTATAGATGTACTGTCCGCTGTGCGACCCTCGGCAATTATTGCGCACTGACTGGCTAATATCTGATCTTTATTCACCTTATTTTGGAAATTTCTTTGAATCATAAAATATTTTTTATGTAATACGTCAAACTTTTTAAATTTACCCAGAGCCGTAGCCGGGGGGGGGAGCTGCCTGGCAGAATGTTTGTCCTGCGTGAGCCACAAGTTCACCTCACCTCACCAGAGCCGTAGATAAGGCGCTGCTCCATTGAGAAAAAAAAAGAGTAAAAAAAGACATCGTGTTGATTTTTTTATTTATTATACTTCATTGAAACTGAATTTGCCCTTAAATTTAATAAAAAAATTGCCTGCGGCGCATTTTAGTATGCAGACACCTCTAAGTACACTTTTTATTGCCCGCTTAAAAAAACAATAATCTTTATTGTCCGGCCTTCAAACAAATTTCAATTTACCTATACCTAACTGCACTGGCCAGAAAATTATAGACATAATGTGGCCCTTTGAAATAATATGATAATCACAAAAGGGTGTTGAGTGTTGTTATTGATAATTACAGGATTTTTGTCAGTTAAAAAATATTCTTGCTTACTGCACAAACGATTATGGGCCCGCATAATTAGCAAAAAAATTTCATGTTCATATTATACTTGACCTTGAAAATTTCAAAAATTTTCGCCTGCGGCGCGATTTGTGATGTCGAAGGTTGAATTTCTTTTTTTTTACCCCCCCCCCTCTCTCCCCACCGACAAAGTACCGTCCTGTAGGTACCTCTTCCTCACTTCTCAAATGTGTACTAACTGCCCTGATTGGAAAGTCATTTGCCCTGCCTGAAGTTTCTGTCTGACGGCCCTGAGTTGCCCCCCCCCCCCCCAATCATATTTTCTGGGTGCGCCACTGCTGTAAACTGCAAGAGATTTGCCAGAGGACGCGGACGCTTGGCTCGATCTACAGTCCGACACACGAGAGAAGTCCAATGAAAAACTCAGTCTAACCGCCCGTGCCCACATTAATAACATACGGATGGCGCTTAGACTGAGTTTTTCATTAGACTTCTTTCGTTTGTCAGACTGTAGGTAGAGCGATATTGAAGTTGCGGTAACTGCGCGGTCGGCTAATGGAGGGGTGACTGCGCTTTTTTTTTAATTATATTGCGCAATAAAACTATTATTCAGGATTTAAAAAAACATACAATATGTTTCAGAAAAACCTGGCATAACTTCTGGAGCATATAATAAAGTTATTTGGAGACAAGTGCCTAATTGAAGACAATAATTTATTGTTGTAGTCCTGTGTTGTATCAATAGACAATAATTTAGTTAAACTCAAAGATGATCATAGCCTACTAAAGAAAAATTCCATCAGTTACCTCGTTTAAATTTCATGCGCATACTAAAATGAGTACTTTAAAATATGGGGAACCCTATACAAATATAAAATTCATAACTCTCCTCTTTGATGTTTGCTAAAATTGATACACGCGCTGTGTTTAAGTACATAACGTACAAATTCAAAGATGCCAAAAACGTTCGCTCTAATTTGGGTAAAAGATACCACTATCATGGGCACAAAACTGTTAATTTTACAGCCAAACGCAATCCAATTAATTATGGCTAGATCCCCGTCAATTTACAGCACTATTAGTGAGCAGCGCTGGGATTTCTGGATATTTGCATAAATCAATATTTTCTTTTCACTTAGGAATACACATATGCGGTAAATTGTCCAAAACGCGGGAATTACTCGTAATTCGTTTTTGGTCATTATGGGTCGATTGTGTAATGTTGGTATTGGGAAAGCTCTTAAGTTATCACCGTTAATCGTTTGATAGTTACGCTCAATTTAACTAAATATTGATAAGAAGTGTCATGGAAATTCCATAAAAAAATTACATGGATACAGTAGCGTCAAATTCAAACCTAGTTAAAAGTATAAACTGATAATCGTCATACCGTATAATAATCAAATCAAATTAAATCAAGAAGCGGGGCATATGGATTGAAAAGTACATTTTCTTCTTCCAAGGATAAGCCGAGTACCTATCTGTTGTATTTTGTGTTAGTTGTGTTTGACAAGGATTACATAATATACCATTCCTTTGCCCCATCCTTAAAATTCCTATCTTTATCCAGCACGTCTGCTTCCCCTGGCCGTGTATGACCTTGGAACATCGTTCGACTTCTCCCATGTGTAATTCTTTTTTATTGGCCTTTGAGGCGTTACATAAAACATGATTTTGAAAAAATAAA
This sequence comes from Pseudeuparius sepicola, assembly GCA_963920635.1. Lineage (NCBI taxonomy): Eukaryota > Metazoa > Arthropoda > Insecta > Coleoptera > Anthribidae > Pseudeuparius > Pseudeuparius sepicola. The sequence goes on from OY987299.1 coordinate 92,712,590, forward strand.
AAGTAAAAATAAAATAAAAATATCTTAAAAGAGGATTTAATGAGAGGCTGAAAAATCACCTGTTGCTAAAAGCCTCGCAATATCTCTACAGACATTAGGCCAGTTTTTCTTTTAAAAAATAACCCTACAAGAAAAAGTAGCTAGGCTTCATATCTAGACATAGCGGAGACCAGCACAGATTGTGCATCTTGTTCAGGAAAATTAAATGTATTACATTTTTCACAGTCTTAGTATTTCTTAAAAACAATAGGTTTAAGATCAACAACATCCACTTTCTCGTGTAAATGGTATCTTTTTAAAGTCTTATAAAAAAGTAAAAATTGTTAAAGTTTTAAAAAATATATGGACTTTATTGAATATTTACCAAACTAGTGGAGATATCTAAGTCAAATTTGGTACACGTTATAACCGTATGGGTTATCATAAAACCTGTTAATGACATACTCACTTTGAACAATCAGTGGCGGAGAAGTGGGCAATTAGTACAATTAGTACAATAATTACCTTGTATAGTAATAAAATGGTTTGAAATTTGTGTCTATATTTTAATTTTAAACAAAATGTGTAATGGTTTTATGGCAAATTTAATTTGTTGTGTTCAGGGTAGTAGGTACTTCTGGAAAAATAACAAAAAAATTGGCTCCATAAGTAAGACACAAAGAAGAAAAAAATGTTTCCTACTTTAATAAACGTAACTTTTTCCAATAAACTTACCTATTTAAGTCTATACTTTAGAAGATACAGGGTCTAAAACATTTATATGGAAGATAAAATTAGTGTTACGCTCTGTAAGTAAAAGTTTGAGTGGGTAAGTTTATTGAAAAAAAATGTACTTTATTAAGTAAGAAATTCATTTTTCTAAATTGAGTCTTACTTGTAGAATCAATTTTGCGGTTAATTTTTCAGAAATAACCTAAAATAATACAAAAAAGTCAAATTTGCCATGAATCCATAAAACATGATATGGCATTTTTGTTTGCAATAATTAAAATCTACATACAAATTTCAATACATATTATTAGGTACTATACAAGGTGATTAATTTTTTATAACAATAATTGGACTAATTACCCACTTCTCCGCCACTGGTTATTCAAGGTTTTTGCTATCAACAGGTTTTATGATCACCCATGCCGGTATAACGTGTACCAAATATGACTTAATATCTCAACTAGTTTAGTAAATATTCAATAAATTCCACATATTTTTTTTTAAATTTTAACACCCTGTAACTATTTATAAGGAGTTAAAAGATAGTTTATACGAGAAAGTGCGGTAATTTTTTGAAGGTCTATCACCTATTACAGTTTGGTCCCTTAAAGGTGAACCACCCAGTACTGTCACTGATATCGAGATTAAACATGGAAATGCCTAATATGAATATTAGTTCCAACGTCTGATTGAACGTCTGGTATTATACGAAGCTATAAGTTAAACTCATCTGTAAAATAACTGAATATGGATGAGAAATATCTGGATGTTTCCCGTTAATCCACGTCATTCAGTTTAATAAGGGTTTAGATTAGGACTGTTGGTCAAAAGGCCTCGCTACTCCGCAACCGAGCTATCGGGTTTTCGTACAGCTATCTGTCTAATTAAGGCTAGAGAGCCCGGCGATATAATGAGCCAATTGTTAACTACCCCGCCGCCATTGGAAGGTTAATTATTAATTAAATCAAGAACTGGTAGGTTAATTAAAGACAGGCTGTAGCCAATTATTATGCGGGGCAAAAATACGGAAGGCTTGTTAGAGGGGGGAATTTTTGAGGATTACAAAATTATTAATTTATTGTATATTTGTATATTTAATATACAGCAGCGTACTGCAGTAATAATTACGAAATGCTGCCGGTTGTACAGAGGGGTTCAATTTACACACTCAATCACTATTATCTGCTCTATTTTTTCGCTAGAAAAATAAAGATGTGCATGCAGTATTTTCTAAGGATTCCGAATCTCATCTCGCACTAACTGTTACACCAAAAGTATTCATTGTTCAATGTTGCTCTAGAGTAAAAATTGACAGATGTAAAAAATATACATGGCTAAGTATTTCAAAGAAGAGTAAGTAAGAAATCAGATAAGTATAAGTGTATACCTATACCAGGTGTTTCGTAACTAGGCAGCCAAAATGAAAGGTCGTAATATAAAATCGAATTTAAAAAATAATAAATTTCAACAAAAGTTATTACAACTTTAAAAACTAGAGTAGATGTTCAAAAATGCCACCATTTACATTTATAACGTAAAACAAGTTAATTGTAAACTTGTGCAAAATTTACAGTGTTTTGAAAAAACGAAGCCCGATCTGAAAAAAGCTACTCTTTATTTCATGTTTAAAATTCGATTCTAGATAAGTATGAGATTTTATTTTGGCTGCCCAGTTACGAAACACCCATTGCCACTACCTTCATACCTACTTGATTTCTTATTATAGATATATTCTTGCACATTATATCGTAGACAACAATAATTTTAAAGTGGTCAGATCACTATATTCTTTGTAAAAAGTTCATTATTTAGTTACATGAAAATACTGCTTCAAGTTCTCTAATTTTAGAGAAGGGTTAACAAAATTATTGGAAGTTGTTTAATCCATTAACTTAGGTAGTTATCGATCTTGATATTCCGCGAATCCTGAATGAAAACTGGTGGTTCAGTCGAAATAATTCTTGGAACAATCTCAAAAAAGTTCTACAGGACTATTTATATATTCTTCACTTTTTGCCCAAGTACAAACCGGCAAGTCTAATTAAAATCCTTTCCCCCAAAACCAGTGTTTATTAGCAATGTAACAAGAAGGCATTAGCCTAATAGTGACCAAATTTGGCGCGGCCGTACTCTGGACCCCGCATAAAAAGCAGGAGATTTAGTTTGGCCACTTAAGTTTGATAGAAGACGTCTAAAAAACGTTAATGCCATACCCACTTAGCAGAGTCTTATATGCAATTCCTATTAATACGGACGCGGATAGACCGTTGGGCAGTTTGAGCATTTCGTTGTGCTTTAATTGGCATCGTTGCTGAAAAAAAACCGCCATCCTACTAACGAGGAGTATGGCTCTTTAATGGGCGAGCGAACTTAAACTATTGAAGGACTTTTTTGTTATATGTGACAGTGAGAACATTAGATTTTTTCCAAAACACACTGACAATTTAATGCAATAAAGAGAAAATATGATTCATAAATATCTACAATGACTAGGTATGCCTTCGCCAGTCAACTAATCCACGATATCTACCCAAGCTTCTTTATTCGCAGAGGTATCTGAAATTTAAAAGTAAATATTCAGTTGTTTATAGGCGCCTCAACTTCATTTTGCAGACGATCCCAGAGCAGTGGAACATCATGTAGGCCTGACTTTCAGATAGATATCTCTGATAGTCTTGCCTTTGTTTGGCTCAATGAGGATGAGATGCCGTTGAAACTTATTTCTTGCTCAGGCGCTTTACCAAACTTGGACGAATTTTCCGGTCACTCATAAATATGATTTACAAAGTCATAAATGTAACTTGTTAAGGGAATCCAGTACTGACCTGCATCGATGTTGATCTCTATTCAGTCACGACTCCGGCGAGGTCTCCCCACTTTGCCCTTCCGGAGGGTGGGCGCCGTCGCTGAGCTTTTCAGCAGTTTGTGCCAGTCCTGCTCGCACACTAAGCTGCCTGCTAGCATGTAGTACCTTACAGAAATAACTACTATTAGAAACTTATGCAACACAAAGAGTATTAATGGCACTCTTGATTTATTAAATGTTAAGTATCTAAAATACTCTTTTTAGTTTTCTTATAATGTTTCTTAAAATAAGGAGAGGTAGGTATTTAAATTATTAAAAGTGTCTTGACTGTTTCTTTAGATTTATGTTCCTTAAAAATGTTGAGCTTTGCGCAAAAAAATATCTTGTTTCATATGTTGTGAGTTAGGCATATTAACGTATTCTGTAAGCGATTGTCAATATCATATACCTACTGGGAAACAACTTTATGATTTTGATATGTATGAACCCGGTACGGGTAGTAACTTTGACAGGGATAAATTCGGTAATATAGAACAGAAACTTTTTCCAGATAGGTGTATTTTTATAGTAGTACTTTTGGAGCTGTTCAGAGGATAAGGCTTTTTTGTAAAAATATACAACTATTTTTAATTTTACAATGTAGCACTTTTTTCCGGAAGAAATAACATTAACGAACATAGTTCTGTACACTTTTGCATAGATTAATAAAAATTTCTTAATTAGTAGGTAGGTACTCATTATTAGTTAATCTAAGATATTATACGCCAGACAAAAATGTATGTAATATGTATCTAATAAAAGAGCAAAACCTCAATGAATTACAGAAATGTACCTATCAGGTATGAAATCAGGAAAATACCTCCACCTCGAGATGCCATAACAGAACGTTAGAAATGAGTTTTATCATCGACTGGGGTGTCGCGCATTGCACATTTCGAATATTTTTGCTCTAGAGATATTTGCACAAGCGTACTTATAATAATTGTTCTTCCTTCCGAAAAAAGATTAAATACCTATTTTAAACTAAAAATAGTTATTCACTCGCTTGAAATTTGATGTTATGTAATAAAATTATAGTACAGAGCGTACCAGGGTTTGGGCAAATTTTATAAGCGATAGAACTCGCAAAAATAAAAATAAAAAGTCATATGAATTTTTATATTTTAAAGCTAAAAAATCATTCGCGCTCAATAGTTAGTTGTTTGGTTGTTTAAAACAGTTCGATTTATCCACAAATTGGATTTCTTGGCATAACCTATAATTCTAAACAATTGTTTCGTTGGTAACATTTTTTGTCTATAAAAATTAGCTAACTAGGTATACTCTTACACAATTTTGAAATTTTTCAATTTCTTGAGCACGCTCTAAAATATGGAATGTTATCTCCGATTCGCGAACTGAGCTAAGAAAATAAACTACCGACCTTTTAGATTAGACGCCTTATCATACTCAAATAATTTAGAAATTTTACGAGTAGGTAAATAAATTATTACAAAAATGGAAAAGGATTTTCCAGTGGAAATATACGGACCCGAAAAAAATTTGCATATAAAAATCTAGTTAAAGAAGAAAGTTCTTTCTTTCCCCTTAAAGGGCATTTAAGACATATCTGTCAACATCAATTGTGCAATGTTGCTAACTACAAATGGCTTAAATCGTTTTTAGATTTCTGGCTACATTGAGCACGGCCAATAGTATATGTGTGTTTTCCAAAAATATATAGCTCAGACTGTCCATTTCAAGAATTAAGGAACTAATTCCTATATATAATCTGTCAAGCATAAGAACAAAATTAATAATGCTAATCAAAGTCAGAAAAGACGTCCTAAAACTTTAATTTGCCCGATCAAGCCCAATGATTCTTCAGATGTCAAAAAAACTTTAAAATAACTTAGATAACAGATAAAAACAGTAAAGTTAACCCAGCCCCATTTTGAGTCCCTGTATGCTCTGGCGAAAGCAATAAATAAAGGATATATTTTAAAAATTATAAGGAAAAAATAATCACTCAAATAAGAAATTCATTGATTGTTGAAGGCCCCGCATCGAGGCCCCATTTACTAAGTGACATTACGGATAATTAGTTAACTACCTACCAATCATTGTACCATCACGTTTTGATTAACCAGACTGTTCATTTTTCATCCTAAAGCTACCAACTTAGGGAATAGTACAGTAAAACTAACACAAAATTAGGCCAAACCCAAACATCCAAAAAAAAAGTTCTTTCTAGCGCGAAATTGTTCCATACCCTCCCAAGAGTTAGTACTAAAAGGTTACACCACCAGCAGCGTCGGGTTTCGGGGGGAGGGGCTGAAAAGGGTAGGAAATTCTTATTTTTCACAGTTTTGCGTGAATATCTAGTAAACTATGAGGTTTAGCGCAAACGACATCCTATACGCAAATGATATACATCAAATTCCGAACAAGAATTGTTATAATAATATACAGAATTATGGTAAAGTGAACGGTTTCCATGATATGGAGGGGTAAAGATTTCTTTGTTTTTATTTCAAGTAGTTTTTGTTGAAAAAAATTTAAAATGACTACAGTATAAATTAGTAACTGAATAATGTATGTAGAATATATATATAGATATATCTATGCATATATAGATACATATTACACCCATAGATTGTTATTTTTTGTCACAACATAACCTCATAAGTATATGACTGTAAATATATCCAATACAATACAAGTTAATTTGTACTCACTTTTTGCCCTCATTCATTATAGCGTTCTGATTTTCATTCGTTCTTTTATGTCAAATCATTCCCATATCTAATTTGTCCTTAGCCTGTAAAAATGAGAAAGTCATGAATAGGAAGCTCATGTGAAAAACAAGAAAATATATATAAAACAATCCTCATCGTATGCTTCTGCAGAGATGGATGCGTCGAAAACTGTTGAACTGTTGAACTGAGTGTTGAAGAAGTGGTCTCAATTGTTCAAGTATGTGCAGCAATTGCTTAGGACTTCGCATGCCTCAATAGAGATACTGTAATCATCGACGACGATTTAAATGATGATTCTCAAGTGGACGAAGAACACGAAGATTTGTTTCCTCTCACCAGCCCGAGTGAACTATTTGGTGCTGACTGATAACGCAATTAATGATTAACCTAAAACTTATAACTTATAACCTTTTGTATCATTTTGATTTCCCTCCCATTTTTTCAATATAGATTGTTTAATATATTTTCTTGTTTTTCGCATGAGCTTCTTATTCATGACTTTCTCATTTTTACAAGCTAAGGACAAATTATAAATATGGGAATGATTTGACATAAAAGAACGAATGGAAATCAGAACGCTATAATGAATGAGGGCAAAAAGTGAGTACAAATTAACTAAGGCTACTAACTTGTATTGGACATATTTACAGTCATATACTTATGAGGTTATGTTGTGACAAAAATAACAATCTATGGGTGTAATATGTATCAATATATGCATAGATATATCTATATATATTCTTTATACATTATTCAGTTACTAATTTATACTGTAATCATTTTAAGTTTTTTCAACAAAAACTACGTGAAATAAAAACAAAGAAATCTTTACCCTCCATATCATGGAAACCGTTCACTTTACCATAATTCTGTATATAACGATTCTTGTTCAGAATTTAATGTATATCATTTGCGTATAGGATGACGTTTGCGCTAAACCTCTTAGTTTACTAGATATTCACGCAAAACTGTGAAAAATAAGAATTTCCTACCCTTTTCAGCCCCTCCCCCCGAAACCCGACGCTGGTGGTAGTGTAACTTTTTAGTACTAACTCTTAGGAGGGTATGGAATTATTTCGCGCTAGAAAGAACTTTTTTTTGGACGTTTGGGTTTTGGCCCAATTTTACTGTACTAGAACTTGAGGACATTTTAAGAGAAACTGGATTTCTCCGATGCCACCTAGCAAATGGGCCCTTAACTACTACTAAGTACCATAGACACACTAACCAAGTACTCATACCGACCTGTCGCCGGGCACCAGCGGGTTGAGGCACTTGCTGCACATGAAGCACTTGAGGTGGAAGACGTGCTGGGCGGGCGGCGCGTGCGGGTGGGCGCCGGGGCCGCCGCCGCCGCCTCCGGCCGGCGCCCCCGACCGCATCACGAGCTCGCTGGCGGGGATCGTCTGGCCGCACGCCGAGCACGCGCCCGAACTGCCGAACAGCCTGCGGGACCAGCAAGGTGTCGCAGCACGTTATTACGGAGGACGACATTGAGGTAGGTACAGTAGACAACGATCTCAACAAAAGGGTTCCTAATACATGCCACCTGTGCGCGAAACTAAAACGCGAGTATGACTATGCAGTCACGAATGCGTCTTCGCAATTGATTTGTTCGGCCCGATCTCGGGCAAAGACTTCCCACTGGACCATCGCCCAACAACCAACGGTATACTACCAGTTCGGCCGCGGAAAGATCAACTAGTATATCGCTATATCGGTTGTTATTATGGATAAAGACGAATATGGAGAACTTACTACTAGGAAGAATCGCTGAAGCGCCTGGGTTCAATCAGTTCGAATAACTTACGAAACTTATGGACCACGAAACATACATTTTAAAGGCACAAAGAAGGTTACCGAAAAGTAACCAGGACGTTTCAGTTCTTCAGTATAAACACCCCAGTCTCTTCTTCTACGACTTTCCCTGCTAGCAAGTACTTCTCGATTTTCCTTTTGAACCAAAATAACAGCCATTACACCAAGTTCAAATATTTAAAATTTATTTAATAGGTATATTGCTTGATTGGACTGTTGGGTGATCGTACTATAATGCGAAGAGTTACTGTGCCTTATTTTGTAACATTGTTGATATTGCTTTTGGGACCAGTGGGATGCTAAGAATTAGGTATTTATCCTTTAGTTGAGTTCGGTGAGTACAAATAATGAATGCTTTAGGTCTGGAATTTCATCATTATAACAATGTTAAATTATAACACACAAAAGAAGACTCTTATAAATTTGTAATTAGTTGATACGGTACAATATGACTCGTTCAATTTTAACAACTTACATAAGTTTTTCTCACTATAGTAATTAATATATTTTTCTAGTCATATACTTAACAATAATAATTCTCACCCTCACAATACTCTAAACTAGGAGTAGCCTAGCAGCAGCTGAATGCTTGTGCGGGGGGAATTACTATTATTTCGTCTTCGTTGCCATTTGCGCATAGTGACGACTTTTCCCGATTGAACTAGTTTAGCCTTCGCTCAAGTACTAGGGAAACCTTAGAAAATTGTAGTAATTCTAGTGAGTCTATAATATGTATACGACAATATTAGTAAATCACATAGATAAAGCTGCAATACTGTTAATTCACAATTTGTCCAGCGCTCTTGATCATCAGCGGTGTTTCTTCTATAAAGACATGTGCGTGCAGTCTGCCTCGGCCTCGATTCGAACCAAGGTCGCTCGGACGTAGAAAAACATGCAGTCTACATAGTGGTTAAAATGCGCGATGGTGAGAGTGAAATTAAGAATTATACTAAAGCAAAAAGCAAAATTAATATCTATAATTCCCCGGTGTCAAATATGAGCGGCGTGTTATATAAAGGTATCGATAAACAAATTGTAATTTAGTGCTTGGATTAAAGCGTTGGCTGCGTCTAAGGTTACCAAGCGCACGCGATACTTATAGATTGATAGATTTGTAGTGTAGGTATCCTGGTATAACCGGGTATAATCCCCAAAGACGGTTGTTTTTCAAATGGATCTTCTAGCTTCTAGTTTTCCGGATTTTTGGAGAGGGTGATAATGCCAGTTGTAAATATTGGACTAATATTGTCACGAATAAAAGGTACCAAATTAAATTAAAATAAAAATAAGTTATTGAACTCGGTTTTGAGTTCAAGCACGGCCTGGCGTTTCGCAAGAAATCGATTGGATGACTCAGCCAATAAATCAGGGTTGATCTAAAAAACTATTGGACGGTTCAAGGCGGTCAGTCTGGAAGTCAGTCAGTCAGTGGTCGTGGTCATCGGTCATCCTAGCAATAAGATCAACCTACTGGTGGGGCCAGCTAGTTCCAGTGATGATGATGATGATGATGATGATGATGCCTGACCGTAAGTGTCAGTTAAACATTGTCAGTTCTGTATTGCATCTTCATTTTATAATTGATTAATTAATAATTTTGTTCAGCGTCATCTGTTTTCCAAGACATACAGCCATAGCCCTGAGAAGTCTTATAAATACGTCAGTAAGCGGTTAAAGCATCTATATCTACAAAACCGTGGGTCAGCGGATCAAATCTCAATATAATCTTAAACAAAATCGGCAAAAACAAACGAAAAACTTTATTGAAAATTGAAGTAGAGACAGTGAATCAAAACATGGGCCACGTGGTTGCGATGTGACCTATTCTCTTATTGGTCTGGCCGTCGTAAAATCTCAAGTGTTTAGGCGGCGAAAGGAATGCAGGGCGGCCTCTTCCCTCAGTCGAGTTTCCTGCATAGGCCGGATCGCTAGCAGACTTTTTGAAGAATCTCGTATTAGTCCGACACTGGTAATCGATCGCAACGCGTTCATTTGATTTTGTTTATATATACTGCCGATGTAACTTGGATAGACTAAAGATAAAATCCCGTTCTCACATGGATTTATAATGTTATTATTGATTTTAATGTCTTCGCTACGTAGGGATTGCTAAGTAACACTTTTTGTGCCTAGCAACCAATTTCGCAATTAGCAACCACAATAACAGAACACCTCTAACATTTGACTTTCGTTTTCGGGCCTGTATATAAATTGTACTTATAAGGTAGGGAGCAAGAAAAGTGTACTGCTTCTCAAAATTCCTCTCACAAAAAGAAACAAAATTCCTCGAACATTAACTGCACACAATGGTAAGTGCAAATAAACCTTTAATGACAATAATTATTGGACAACATAATAAGGTACAATTTTTTCGCCTTGAAAAGGACCAAAATGTTGATTTTATTTCCGCCCACGCAGTTTAACTAACAACTTCTCAGTGAAATATTAACTATACTCAGAACTTAAAAACTGGAAAACTGAGTGACACACGGCATGCATGACGCCATCCTTGCAAAGCAAGTACACTTAGCTCACTGGTTGCACGCCGGGGTATAACAATCCCCCTAATTGGGTTCGTTAATCAGGGCCGCCTCAGGACCATCGCAGTATTTTCCATGCCGCCTAAGATATTTCTAATTAATGCCGCCGACGGCAATGCTGGCTGGCATGTGGTAGAGGGGAAAAGCATAGGCGGCATTCCAGGAAGGGGCCCTGTCACACAAAATTCGCACAATAAACCATGATACTATTAAATACCGACAAAGCAGTCGGAAAATTTATAGTGCTTTGCTAATTTTTCTTCTGCAAATTCCGGACAGTATGCCCTGGATTATTATTCACGATTTTGATTGCATAATGTGTGGAAAGATCACTCGAAACATCTATTAGACATAAATAAATCTAGCATAACTTATGTAAAAACAAAAAAAATACGTATTTTTTGGTGCAGTTTATAAAACACACCCCTATAGTTTATAGACGACCTTTTCTTAGAAGTATTCTACAATGATTTAGAAGATTTGAAAACCAGCTGCAAGCTGTACTATTGTTTATCCGGAGGGGAATTGCGCCATTCGGGTTTTTAGTACACAAAGAGGTTTCAGTTTTTATTTTCTGAGATACAGCCCAGTGAAAATATAACTGCGTGTATTTGCAAACTGTTAATACTTAAATTATATATTATAAACTATAAATTCATTTCCCAACATTACAATTTGTGGTCGGCATTAGTCTAGGCGCCACCCATGGCCAAGAAGTTTTCCTGGCTTGTTCTTTCTCGCTTCTCCCGGCGTCTCTCTCCCTATCGCATGGCGAAAACTCCAGTAATTAGTTCGGTTATTATTTATGAACCCCTGAATAGTAATGAGGTCCAATTATCGGGCGAGTGTGTGCTCAAATCGGGACGAGACGAGCCACCGCGGGCTGTTTCTTGTTAAAACTCAAACAAATGTATATCCAGTGCTGCGTGCTTAATTTACGAACGCCGAGGCTTTTGCTCTAGATGAAGGAATTAGGTGTTTCCCAGTTATATGAGACGCAACAAATCTTCTCTGTTTTGACAGTTATTGGTGTTTCTCCTCATTTTGCCTTCAGTAAAATTTCCATAATATGATATGCATAAAAATTATATTATTAATAATTATACATAATGTACCTAAACGAAATCAACATGATTCCTATAACTTCTTTAAATAATGGGCGGCATATGAAAATGCCATACACCCATTTGTACTAAAAAAATTTGCGCCGAAGTAGGCACTTACCCCTTCTCAATGTTTATTATATAAAAATAATTAGAAAAGAGACACGTAAAAACTTAAGTTAAAAAGTTACCTTTGTTTTGAAGCTTTGAAGTACTTTGAAGAATGCAGGAGCGGAGTTATTGTTATTCATTTTTTTATATTTGGCATTGGCACTGGCTAACCCGGACCGACACTTTAATATAGTGTTGGTCCAGGTCTAACGCTAACACACTAACACTTACTATATTTATATTTTTATGTAAAGTCTTCGAAATGTAGGTAATATTCAAAGTTGCTGATATTACATAATAATTTTAAAACAGTAACCAGGGAAAACAACACAGTGCATTTAATTTGTCGCATACGCATATCCACTTGTTCATGTTGTATATATTTCTAGAAAAGTGTCGCGTAGAATTGCCACTTGCATTTTTATCTGGCTGAGAAAATTGTAAATCTGGAGTTGGTTTTTATTTCAACTTTTTCCGTCAATGAAAAACTTAAAAAGTTACCTTTCAAAATGTCCTGCACACTATTTTTCATTTTGTTTATTTATTACAAGTAGTACATGCGAGGCTCCGTTCGGGACTATAGAGGACGAACCGAGCAGGAACAGGACCAGGCAGACGCAGCGCGGAACTAAAATACTTCGTTCCGCCGGAAAAACTGGATTGAGTACCTCGCTGTAAACAACTTGTGTCGGAAATGTAACGCACTACCTAATTACTATTCGCGCTTTTTTTTGAATATCAAAAAAAGGAAAAAATGTCAGAAAATTGTTTCTCCAAAAATTTAAAAACCCCAACAAAATTATCAAACTTTTACTTTTTTCTCAATATTTCGACGTTTTTGAGATTTTTGGGGATAAGTAAACTAGAAATAAATTTACAATATACAGGGTGTTTCTAAATTATGGTGCCAACATAATATGACGGGTAGAAAATATCATTTTCAACAAAATGTTTCCTATAAAGATTGGTCCGAAAATGCATAATAAGAAAGTAACATTTAAAGGTACAGTTTGAAAAACATATTTTTCGCAAAAACTTCTACAGAAGTTATGCAATTTAAATGAAACTTGGTGCAGTCCTTTAGTCGGAAAAGTGCAACAATTTAGTGTAAAACCATTTATTCCCATCGCCCAGAGGCGTAGGGGCGGGGTAGCTCAATGGGTTTTATACTCATAACATTTTTGAGGTAATCTTTTTGGTCTTGTATGTTCATTATTTTAGTGCACCTTTTCTTTTTGCAACAAAAGGGTACTCTTGTTGCATAACGATAAAATCAACCGTTTATGTTGAAATCGGCAAAATGTGCCCTAAAACATCTATTAACTCCAAAATTCGAAAAATAAAATTATCGCCTACCGCATTTAAATGTTACAGATGAACTGGAAGTTTAAAATTAAGAAAAAACGCCTAATAGGCATTGAGTAAAACATCACTGCTTTTCTTGAAATAGGGTGTCAATATTTTCTCGAGCTCAATCCGTTCCATTTTGAAAGTAAATAATTATTGGTACGTTATTTATAGGAAATTTTTTATCACCTTAAACGGTACTATTATTCGGGAAAATTTGAAAGCGGTACTTGAAAATTTTATTTTTCGAACTTTGGAGTCAACAGGTGCTTGGGGCTCATTTTGCCAATTTTAACGCAAACGGTTAATTTTATCGTAATGGAACAAGAGTACCCTTTTGTTGCAAAATGAAAAGATGCACTAAAATGATGAAGCTGCAAGACCCAAAAAATCGAGCAAAAAATAATCTCAAAAAAGTTACGAGTATAAAACACATTGAGCTACTCCGCCCCTCCGCCTCTGGGCGATGGGAATAAATTGTTTTTACACTAGATTTGTTGCACTTCAGCGACTAAAGGACTGCACCAAGTTTCATTTATATTTCATAACTTCTGGAGAAGTTTATGCGAAAAATATGTTTTTCAGACTGAACCTTTATCACCCTGTAACAATTTTATTATCTATGCATTTTCGCACCCACATTTATAGGAAACTTTTTGTTCAAAATGACATTTTATACCTGCCAAATTACGTTGGCACCATAATTTTGATGCAATTGGCAACAGCGCGCCGGTAGTTGCAAGCCTCCACGCAATGTTTACTAGCTCCGCCAGCCAGAACCGTTAATTAGGTAGGGGTTCAAATGCACTTCTGAAAACATTTTTTATTATTATATTTTGATTTTATTTTTTTTTAATTCGGATTCGTATTGCGCTAATTTGTATCCACCTGTGTTTACAATTTTTTACATCATGACTGAATCACCCTGTATAGACAAATACGAAATGCGATTATAAGCAACGCTAGATATGAGATCCATCTTTATTGATTTATCAATTGACCTTTACTAACACATCATTTCAATATTCCACTTTAAAAAATTTGCATTACCTATACAGAACGTTTTGGCGAAAGCCATAAAAAATACTTTAATACTTGCAGTAGATATTTTATGCTTTCAAGAATAAATCTTAAAGAATCTCTTAGATAGAGACAATTAAAGTCTGCGGGCAACAAAAGGAACCCCATCACATAATGGCCTTTTTCCTTCGAGACGCCTAATTATTCGAGGCAAATTATGCAAGGATCTCCCAGATGGTCTTATAATAGACGCGAGATCTCGCCGCACGAAGCCGCCATCAGCCTTCATAATAGGGTAATTTTAACAGGAATAGGATTATAAATTGAAAGACATTTTAAATTTGCATCTAAATCAGTATCGAAGTAATCGAGCGCGGCCGTCTGGAGGAGCGTGGGCGGGGAAATTCCTCCTCGAGATTTTCCGAGCTTTCAGCCACTTGTTCACCCGCGGAGCGGCTCGACTATATTTACTCGCTGGTTAGGGAACATCGCGGCGGCTCTTGTCGGTTTATTTATCGGATAAAAGGCGATTTTTAACCTTTTCGTGGATTTGACTTGAATTGCAATCTTATTCTAATTTTATGACAATTTATTTGAGATACGATGTAGTATTTTCATTTGCAACCAGACGCTGGATATAATGACGACTTTCTATTGGGTTTTCCATAGAAGACGTAATAGTAGGAAAGTGCTATTATTTCTCTCCCGCAAGCACCTTGTTAGTTTGGGTGGATGATGGGATGAGTGAACAGTCAGAAGTTCGAAAACTAAAACGAGTCTTCTACTTTTAAGAAGGATCATTTGGAAAAGGCGATATTCTTGAAAGATTGAGGTCAATAGAATGAAAAATATAATTAAGAATTTTATTCAGCTCTTTATAGATTTCCGAGTATTGCGACTAATAATAATTATTTAAATAAACATCGTTCATGATTTAGGAGTTTCATTTAGGGATTTCTTCCTTATATTTATGTCTTTTACAGTAATCGACACCTACACGTGTTACAACTGACCCCCGTTATATGTTAAAATCACATACAGGGTGGACCCAGATCGACTACCTATACGATAGGTATAAAAGATAAAAAAAATTCGAGTTGAAACTTGACTTTTGGGGGATCAGCTTTACTTGTTAGAAACTAGTTTGCACCACATTTTTATATTTTGAAAATCAAGCAGGCCTTGACAGGGCCAATTTATTCATTTTCAGTTCAGGTAAACTACCTTTTCCTTAAGAGGTATCGAAAAATTTTATTGGAAAAAGTTGTCAAGAATTAAAATTTAAGTCCCCGTGACAAATTTTAAAACATCTGGGTCCACCCTGCATATTTTCAAAACTTCTCACATTACACGGCATTCCTGAAAGCAGTAGTGCTACAAACAATCAAATCTAATTTTTTTTACAACCGTCACCGCTCTCCCCCACAGGTTGGTGATCCTTTTTACAAATCCAATAATCTTTGCGTAAGGAATAATTTATTGTAAGTAGTATAGTCAGTCTAAGCCATACAGGGTGTTCAAAACAAATTTGACGAAAAAATCATTTATTACAAAAAATTATCGAAAGAAAACCCTTTCAAAGCTTAATCTATTGGCAAAAAAATATCACCAACATGTGCCCCGTGTTACTCCGGAAAATGCGTTTTTTTTTTTAAATTTTGGCTCCACTTTGTTAACGGCCTGTACATAACTTAGAGTACTGATATTTTGTACAAAAGGTTTTCAGCTATTGGCAATTCGATGGCACCAACAGTGATTTTAACCTTAAAATGGTCATTAAAAAAACCATAGCTTGCCATGGAATAGTCACCAAATCGACTGAGACATACAGAGGTACCCTCCCTTGGGTCAACCTAAAAACATTTCACAAGGAAACGCGGTCACACTGTATATCTCATTAACTCAAAAATCCTGTTCTCACAACAAATTTAAGGAATATACATTTCTCCACCAACACCATCACCGAATTATTTACAAGAACAAGAGAAAGGAGGAAAAGATAAGGTAAAATAGCCCCCAGGCAAGATGTATGCAAATAGCATTATCTCGCAAAGAGCGTATAATCGCCCTTAAGAGTCATGACCGCGCAGACAAGATCTAAAATTAACGGTCGCAACGACCGGCTCCAATCTCAGGAATATTCTCCTCTAATCACCCCTCACCACGCACTCTCGTCCCTTCCCCTCTCACCGGCGGCGCGTTTAGCGCGAGGAACGGTGTCAGACGAGGGACGACGTTTTTTCGGACCCGAGCGAGTCGGACCGCCAGGCAGCCGAGAGCTGAATCGGTCGGAAGGGCGCCGGTGTACAGGGTGATTCCGCGAAATTAGGCCACTTCATAACTTTTTTATTTATCAACTTAGAAAAAAAATATCAAATACAAAAGTTGTAGGGCTGCAACCTGGCGTTTTGTTGTTGACTCGGTTTGTGTATTTGTTGGGCTATTGTTGAAAAATTATAAATATTAAACACATACCTACCCCTATTTGTACGAATTCCGAAAGTATCTTTTCGGGTCTTTTTTGTTATTTACTAACCCTGTTTTTTTCTTCAGTGCCTTGCGGAAAATTGGGTTATAGAAATTAATAAAAAAAAACATAAGTTTTGTCTGTATATTTCGATATTTTCTATGCAATAATAATTGTTTTTCTGATAAGTGCACTGAATTGGAAAGACATTTTTTTACAATTTTTTCTGACATGAAATTATTATTCCTATCAATCAAACAGCCAAAGTAGAACCGTGTTTCAATAAATTATTATTTCCACAGTAGGTAGGTAGGTTATGCTATATCTATGTGGTATTTTGGATTTCTATTACTTTTTTCTTTTACTACTTTGTGCCTCTTTAGATGTGTTGTGGTCGGATCTACCAATTCCGGGAGCAAACATTTTAAATATAACTTCGTCAATTTTGGCTCCATCTGTTTTTCCACAAAAATCGCGACGTCTATATTTAGGTATAAAATTTTCATTTTTAAATTTTTCCCAGCCCAAATGCCAAAAAGGCACCCCACTTTATTGGCTACTCTTAGTTGCCCTTGTACAGGGTGGTTCATTATAAATTGACACGCCCCTTAACTTGTTAGTTTTTGAGGTTAGAAAAAAAAGTTTTTGGCAAAAGTTTTAGATAAATACAAAGTTTTTTGTGACGCTATTGGACCGTGTACAGTTCTTTATTTCGAGAATATAATCAGTAAAATTTGAAAAGGCTCCTAAACATTTTAGAGTTTCACTGTATTACTCTCTTGTTTAAAACATTTTTTTTTGTTATTACATCGATCATCTATCTTTATCGCGAGATCCACAAATTCGACTTAAATAAATTTAGTATAAAATTTGAAAACGGAATTTTTCTAAAACGGAAAAAGATAATGCCACAAAGTTTAATATCATTTTAATTGCCTTGATGAGCAGATTTAAAAAATGCAAAAATATATAGGGTGTTCAATTTAAAAAAACATAAGTTATGTCTGCCACGGCTTTCTAGAACACACTGTACACGGTCCAATAGCGTCACAAAAAACTTTGTATTAGTATTTAAAACTTTTGTAAAAAACTTTTTTTTCTAACCTCAAAAGTCAATTTATAATGAACCACCCTGTACTTGAAAATACCATTTATAAAAATTTTAAAAGTTTGATTTTTCCTACAAAAAAAAGTACAGAGTGATCATTTTTAGAGGCCCAGCCTCTCTTGGTGGAACACGGTCAAAGATATGGAGATATTATACAGGGTGAGTCAGAATGTATAGTAAATACTTTAAAGGGGTGTTCGGCAGGTGGTTTTAAGGGGTTTTCATATAAAATTTTTCGATTTGGGCTTTCCTTGCCAAGTTATTCGGGTCTACAGGGTGACCCAAATATTTTTTTATTTTTATCTCAATACCGGCGCTACTTAAAAATTTGAAATTGGTATGTGTTATCTACGGGAAGACGCCTTAGGGTAGTTTATTGATTTACACACTGCCCTAAAAAGGGTAAAAACTAACAACCCCTATTAATTTTTTTGCTCGAATTTTTTTGTGGGTCATTTTTACGTATAACAAAAATATGATTTGCGTAGCCCTTTTATTTAAGAAACTTTTTTCCCTGTGCATTTTTTCTCGAAAAAACAATATTTTTCCTACAAAAAAATTATTTCATGATAAATGCCATTCCCTGACTACAGAAAATCAAGTAAAAATTCATAGTAGACGGGCGTCAACAATTTAATTATTTTTTTTACTACTAACCTGAGAAATCAATGAGAAGTAATATTTCTCTCCCTAGGTAAATAATGAACAATTTTCTATATGACATTTAAAAATTATTTTCATTTTATGAGCTTGACAACTGAACTCCCAGGCTTTCGAAGTATTTGAAAGAAGCGAGAAATGACTAAAATATCAAAATCTAATCAAATATGTAAAATGTGGCAATATTTCAATGTTAGTAGTAAAAAAAAAACTATAGACACTTCGGTTGAGAAGGCCATTATTTAATGGATCACTTCTCAACCTAAGTGTATAATGTACTATTATTGAACATTAAAAAAACAAAAATATAGTGTTACAGTAGATGCCCAAAATGATATGTCCATAATAAAAGGGCTACCTACACAAATCATATTTTTGTTATATGTAAAAATGACCCACAAAAAAGTTCCAGGAAAAAAATAATAGGGGTTGTTAGTTTTTACCCTTTTTTAGGGCAGTGTGTAAATGAATAAACTACCCTAAGGGATTTTGAATGATGTAACAAAAATGGTATGTTGGTGGGAAAAAATATTTCTTGGCGCCGCAACGCGACGCCTAGCGTCGTATTAGCAGAGAGTCGCTGCATGAGGCCAATTTATTCCTTTATACATCCTATATCATCTCCCATATAATATAATATCTCCATATCTTCGACCGTTTTCCACTAAGAGAGGCTGGGCGTATAAAAATGATCACCCTGTACATAAAGAAGAACTAACACAACCAAAATTTAAAATATTGCATTTATGGTTTTATATACTTGTGAATTCCATTGGGAAGAATTTCAGAAACATCACATTCAGCCTATGAATCTAGCCTAATCAAGATTAGGCTAGATAACTATTGTAGATAATAAAAAATAAAAGATAAAAAACCTTTTTAAAAACAAACTTTTATTTAAGTCATGTACTAAAACGAATAAAATAAAATACCTACGTCTTGTATCTACTAAAAGGAATAAAATAAAATAAATCTAGGTTTTCGTTAAGATAATTCAATGCCAAATTGCGACAAATTTTTGTAAATCAAAAAGCTAGTCGCGCGAATTCTAAAGAAAATACATACTTTGGCAAGTAGGTACTTGCTTATCAACCAATCACTGTATATTAAAATTAATTGGTACCTACTTTCTATGAACATTTCTCGCGACAAGCTTTTTAAATTACAAAAACGACTTGGCGCAATTTGGCACTGAATTATTCTAACAAAAACCTAGACTTA
The DNA here is from genome assembly GCA_963920635.1 of Pseudeuparius sepicola. Classification (NCBI taxonomy): domain Eukaryota; kingdom Metazoa; phylum Arthropoda; class Insecta; order Coleoptera; family Anthribidae; genus Pseudeuparius; species Pseudeuparius sepicola. Next base: position 92,732,243 of record OY987299.1, read on the forward strand.
TTTTATTTTATTTTATTCGATGTAGTACATGATTTATTTCATTTTATTTAATAAAAGCTTGTTTTTAAAAAGGTTTTTATCTTTTATTTTATTTTGTGCTTTTTAGTACATATTTGATTCCCATATCAGGAGAGTGGTAAAGAAATTTAGTCCCCCATATTGGATTTAGTATGACGTCTTATCTTATTATTTTGAACTCGTCAACCCCTTTCATTTGATACCCATATTAAGTATTAGAAAGTAGAAAGTATTACAATATTGAGTATTGCATATTGCATTGTCACCGGAACTAAAGGTGTATGCAAAATTTCAGCTCAATCGGATGTCAGGAAGTGGTTCTAATTCAGCTTGCAAGATTCGACCCACACAATAACAGTAGTATACTCTGAACGCTGCTAACAGGTGAAATTAAATAAAAAAGCTTGTAAAATACGATAAGCGGAAACAAGAGTGCGACGGCTAACGGGCGAACATATTGTACCTATCTTTGTCTATTTAGTGTCCCCTCTACGGATACTGGCTTGAGGAGAAGGCAGGAGTGGGGGCACGGTGTATTCATATTGATTTCGGCTTTGCAGTGTTTTTCTAGAAGTCGATCTACTTTTTTATTTTCAGTTCCAGAAATTCGATTTTTTTACCAAAATGTAACTAAAAGATGGAGGAACAATTCGTATGGACAAATTTTTTTAAAAAACATTGTTGGTACTTGTAAAATTTACAAAAATGCTACCGTTTCATTTTCTGGGGAGTATTTGAAGGAGTATTTTTGTTACCATTAAAAAACTGCAATTAAAAACAAAAAAATTGTCCATACGAATCGTAGACCTATATTCTCGCCACAGTTTGAGACAGGTTTGACAGAAATCAGTTTACGTATAACAGAGGAGATAGATTTTGAAGTTTCAAATTTTGTTTTGCATTTTTGGTGGACGTCCTGGGACTAATTGCATGTAAAGTATACGGTAGAAAGCTAGCGGAATTCCGTGCGTTTATCTGTACTATTTGCAGTGCCATTGCTCTTAAGGAGCCCGTATATCGATTGGTGTTCCCCCGAAAGTATCCCTTGTGGTTTGAGGCCCACGGGGCCTGCGGCGCCGCTGGAAACCAGCCAGGATAGCTCTCCGTATAGGAAAGTGAAATTGTTATATATAGGCGGATAAAAATTAGCGTAATACAAATCCGAAATTAAAAAAAAAATCTAAAATCAACAAAAACTTAAAAAATATTTTCAGAAATGCATTATTTGAACCCCTAATAATTAACGTCCTTTCTGCATGGCTGGCCGAGCTCGTATGTCGGCCTGCAACTACCGGCGCGCTGTTGCCAGTTGTACCAACATATCTTAAATTTATTAATGTTTTACTTATTCACAGAAATCTCAAAAAATATCGAAATATTGAGAAAAAACTAAAAGTTACATAATTTTTCTGGGGTTTTTAAATTTTGGAAAAATGTCAATCCAATTTTTCCTTTTTTGATATCCAAAAACAGTAATTAGTGCGTTGCATTACCCTCGGCCGACACAAGTTGTTTTCGGTGCAAGGTCTCAGTCCGACGGCTACAACCAAATGGATAACCTTCCGCCGATATTCGGGAATACTGCGAAGGACTGTGCAGTAGCAAACAAAACACAAAACCAAGTATAAAACGTGCAAATACGCCCCAAAACGCGCACTCTTACTATTTTGGAAATGCCACCATTAAATTAACTTGAATAACAAGTTATTAATTTAGTTCTTCGTAAGCGATCCAAGGCTAGGCGCAAATAATCCGGGATTATTGCGGACACGAACGGCAGCATCTTTAATTCGCGCACGTAACTCTTGCTCACTGGCAAATTCAGTTTTTTCGTATCCCGAAACACACGGGGATCGCGCAGGCCATAGTACAGGCCCTTCCCTACCAATGTAGCGATTCTTGCATAGTGCTGGTCCAGAAATCCACGCACTGGCCGTGCAAAATGTGCAGAGGCCCATCATGGAAATTAAAGCGACGAACTGCGAGGAGGTTTTTGTCTGATCGCATGTTCAGGCGGTGCCGACTGTCATCTAGGGATAGTGTCATTAGAACTTGCGGGCCCTCTGCCGTCTAAGAAATATATGTAATCATCCTAGCTTGTAAGAAACTGACAAATACCTACAGAATGCGAAGGAGTTGATGATGCTGCTTTCATCACTAGATGGCGCTAGCAGTCGTAGTATTCTGTTCTCTGATATTGTATAGAGATCGGATCTAGTAAACGCAATGAAGTAATAATATAGGAACATTTTTAATTGTTAATTTTTAATTTGTCACATTTTTATTATTTGTCATTTAAAAAAAACTTTGAATCCCAAGTAACATTTTAAGTTATAATTATTTATCTTAAGTCCAAATAGTTGTATTAAGGTTATAAAATTGTGGCTTAGGGTAGACAAAATAACTATAGGTCTTATAGTAGTTGTTAGGATGTTATTTACTCGAATCGTGAAAGTAATTGTTGTATAAAAGTCTTATAACAGGCATAACATGGTTACTTTAACGTCAACATTATATAGTCTTTCAAAGGTTATTATAACGTTGTAAAGAGGTCTCCGTCGTTGAGAATACAACAACTTTTACGACTTTAGAAATACAGTTGTACGACGGTTGTAAAGAAAATAATTTGACCACATTAAAACTTTGTGGAGCGATAGTCGTATAAAGACGATTTAAATATATTATAAGACATCAGTAAGTGGAAGTCATAGATGTTGTAGAACAGTTTTTAGCAAGATCTTAATACGACATAGAAATGAGAACATGACGATAAGAAAGTAGTGCACATGCGCGTTAATATTAATTTCAACCTCAGTATGACCCCAGTAAGTGGTAATTTTAATAAAATACCTTTATGCGACTTTCGTAGGGTCATTAGTAAAAGTGAGACGTAATTTATTGTATCATAATATGTATCATATTATGTGCCATATATCATACAGTAAATGTAAATCAGTAATAAATATCTACAGTATAAGCATATCAGCATCTGTTAAAAATTATTATGAATTTTACAAAAACTGGGCAAATACAAATGCTCAGGAAGTTATAGACGAGCAGTTCAAAAATTAGGAATTAAATCAGTTTTGTCATACAAATCTTTATTTTTTTATACTACTACTACTACTACTACTACTACTACTACTAGCACTACTACGAACTTGACGAGGCACCTACCCCGGACCGCAGAAATGTCTAAAGACAGCCCTCCATGCGCATGCGCATATAAGTACTTATTCTGTAATTTTGATTTTAGTTTTAGTCGCTTTATAACCTCTTAATAATAGTCGTTTGACAGTTTTAGAACTATTTATGACCTCTTAGTAGTTTGACTGAAGTTTTACAAATACTAAGTCATATAAGCATACCGTCGGCCATGTATGCCATCAGAAATTCAGTTAAATAGGACAACCATGTTTGTCTTACGAAAGTGGCAAAACTTCGAATTTAATTTGTGGGCACAAATCATAGAAATTTGAGTGGAAAACATGTATTTTCGACATTTCGAACGATCCTGTACAACTGTAACACTTTAAATTTTAATTTAAAGCACGTTCATATTTTACATTTTTTCTTTCATTTCCTTTAATTTCCATTATTTTAAAGGCGCGTTGTAAATTTTCGAGCTATATTTATAATTTTCACAGTAAATAAAAATTCGCAATAGATTCCCTTGAGTACAATGGTCAAAAACCGAGATGCTTTATTGCATAATATCACCAACGACCAACGTATAATTTCGTTTTTACCACTTACGGCCGAGACAGAATGAAATGTCTTCGTATTACAAGCAAACACTGCACAATATAACACTACGTTCCATATTTACGACCAATTGGTAATATGAACGTATTAATAGAGATCTTCACAACTTTAGAGCTACTTCTTTATAACGTTAAGGTATCTTTGAATTTACACGACCTAATGGACTTCCAATCAAGTCAGATAAAAGTTGTATGAAAAGTCATGAAAACCCGTTTCCAACCGTCCATATTCAGTCATAAAGGAGTTGTAAAAAGGACGATACGTCTATAGATAAGTTGTATTATTGGTCGGAACAACGTCTTCACGTGTTTTATGCAACTTTAAATGTTACTTGGGATTCCATTCGAGAGTGTGTATAAACCACCTTTACTGCTAGAGAACATGCACGAAGTAACCTAGCAAATTGTAGGAATTCGAAATACAGCATTATGACTTTTCTTTAGTTTTAATTCACAAAATTATTCTAACGTTATAGTTTTCAATTAACTATACGTTTTCAAAAACAATCGGGTACAGATTTTATTTAAAATACCAAGTATACCAATACTAATTGTCGACAATGTAATTTCCATTGTCGACCATCATTGTGACGCAGGGATTAGCGTTCGTGATACCCACTACAGGTACTTATTGTGACATCAGAACCATCTATTATCCGGCGTTTCCGACAGAACTTGCCGTCCCCTGTGGCGTAGGTGTACAGAAATCTGTAAATTCAGCTTTTACTGCCTAAAATAATTAGATAAAAGAGAGTGGCGCTAGCGGCAACCTAAATGTCAACAACGACAGTCAGGATGGTTTAGTGGTTCTCCAAAAATAGAACGTGCGAAGTGAAAACGGGTAGACAGCGTTCTACAGTGTTACTGATAGCAAACATGCAAATTATTGTGTACCCAAAATGTTCTCAAGTAATTGTGATGTGATGTGAATACAAGAGCTACCTATAACAATTGCCATTTGAAGAATCAAGTCTGACAACCGTAAAACTTCCGATAAAAGATAAGTATTTCTTATTTCTTCAGATTAACTTTCATTATAAAAGTTTAACACTGACAATGAAATTCGGAAACATCGCTCATCTCAGACATGTCCTTGAAATCAGTTGCGTCGAATTACTCTGGTGCTAAGGTTGATTCGCCCTACGTTTTAAGCTTTGTCAAAAATATTCCTTCCCCACTATGTGGTTAACATTTTTTATATCATGTCTGAATCACTCTGTTTATTGCGCACTCAAAGGCCTTTCTCTCAGCGCGTAATTGTACAGTTTTCAGATTTTCTTATGACGGCCAAATTTTAAACAAATTTCTATCTCCCTCTTCCACTCTGGCTCATCCCGACGATTGTCGCTGGCAGTTATGAAATGTTTGGTTCGCATAGAGATGACTCCCCTGCTTTCGTCTACTTCTACGCGTTGGCAGAGGTGCGCGTCCGCCCAATTTGGCGGCACAAAGCGGGGCCGTAGTCGACGCGGCGGCGCCGAAGTGTAACTTTTAATGAGCTCACGTGTGGGGCGCGTGTGTGGAGCGCCTCCTGGGCCTTTTCGCCGGCCTAATGATCGGCAATTTGCGCCCCCGGCCCCACCGTGAGGATGCGCGAAGGAGGGCAGCCGGAATGGGCCTCGCCGGGGGGACATACCTACGTGAGGGCCTCGTTATACCAATTAATCGGGGCGGTTTTTTCCTCAGCATTTAATTGCCTCGAAAAAAAGTAACGTCATGATTTCTAATATGTTTTTGAGGCACAGATTAGGAGACATCTTTGTATACATACGAAAGATAGTAGTAGTATTTTTTGTATATTTTCCTAAAAATGCTCACAAATGCAGACACTGCTGGAACCCCGATTGGAGTTATCTGCGGCGTGTCACGTGTAAATCAAGCCAGCCACATGAGCCATATTTTAATTACCTAATTTTTTATTAGAGGTAAAAAGCATATTATATTATTTCAGTTGAAACACTTTAGTCCCAACAGATTTTAGTAGAGTAGCTTGATGTCTTGTTTAACCGCTTAAATTGAACCAGGTATAACGCAGAGGAGAAGAAAGACACAAAACAGAAACCAAGTGAATATAATAGTTGAGATTCCAGGAATTATTGAACAAAAACTACAAAAACATATTTTTTTGTTTTGACCATACTTTGAAACTGAAACACGGTTTGATTTGATTGCAAACAAAAGCATCACGAAGAGATCAAATGCAAGGTATTTTTTTGCATATACCTTTTGTAATGTCAAAAAAGTACTGACAATTCGTATTATTGCCGTGTGTTAAAGTAAGAAGTTTTTATGAATTTGCGATCTTCACTGTCCTGTCGATGTTAGTACAATGGTACAGTTGGTACAGGTATGAGGAGCGTGGCGTGGAGCATTATTTGGCAATTCGCGAAAGAATCGCGGAGTCCATGAACTTGTATTGAAGTTGATGTTGATGGTGGCATTTTCGAAAAGCTTCTCTAAACTGCTCTTTAGTTTTGGTGCATATTTGCACATTTTATGCTTAGTTCAGTCTTTTGTTTGCAATTACAGCCGCGCCGAACAACTTGCATCCCTTGAGGAAATCCAAACCTAGGATTCCAACGCTCTTAGGGCTCCGTACGCAGCCCACTAATTAGGTACTGTTCACGGCAGTTTTGGATATTAACAAAATAATGGAATGTCATTGAAAAACCAAAAAGCTAATAAATTTACTTATGGGCAAGTCAAATTTAGTTTTGAATGGAGTTTCTAGGTTCAGATATTTTTAAGTGACGATAAAATACCAATGAACGAAAATACAAATTATAAATATAATTTTCTGTTGTTTTGAGTTTTAAATAATTTTAACATGGAGTAAAGGCAATTTTTTGTTTGCAGAAGTAAACTTTTCTTATTATTAAGTTTTTTTGGAGTCGATCTAATAATTCTTTTCGTGGAATATTAATTATTAAACACGAGGCACAAAACAAAACAAAAAAGAAATTTAAAATTGGACCTAGGTATGGTTATTAAGATATCCGGTTTGAATGGAATGGCGCATTTGCATTTATTGTGACTTTTGTATGCGTATTCTATAACCTTAGGGCCATCAACTGAGGCATTAAAATAAATCTCTGGAAATGCTTCACGCCAAACCCAATATTCTTAAGAATTTGACTGGCCTATTAGACCATGCTTTATTTATCGTCACAGCAGAAGACTGCCCCCAAAATTTTGCTGCCAAGTCATTGTATTTTGTTATTTTTTTGGTTGATTCTAGCTTTTTTTATTTCAAATGCATGTGGTTGCTTCTGAGCTACTCCTATTTGAGTGGGCGAACGCTATATCATCTCAGAAAATAGCATCACTACCGAAAACGCCTCAATATTGTCCGTACTGTTACATGACCAAACCATTTTCGTGCAAACTCGCTGTAGCTGTCCAAGTAAATAAACAAAAACGGTCCCTTGAGGGAAACCCCGAAAGCAAATAAAGAGAACGGGCGGGAATCCGGTAATTCCCGCGCGACGAGGGCTAGGGGCAGGAAGTCACGTAACGCGCAAAGCCCCGCCAGAAATGACAGACGGACGCGTAATTTGACAGCGCGACCGCTCTAACAAGATCTAGGAGAGCGAGGGAATAAATGGTGAACCAATAGAAGCTCAGTCATCATGGTTGGTGTACTCAGACGATTACCTATTTTCTGATTCACGTGTGTTTTGCAAACATAACTTCATGGGCACTCCAACCTACTAAATGTTTTAAGGTATTGAGCACCACATTGGCACGGGCCCAACAGCTAACTGCTCAAGGTGCAATAGCTCGGGAATTCATGCTCAAATCCTATTATATTAACAGTAACGGTGGTATATTTTGCAACCTATGACAGAGTCGAAAACTCGAGCACACTTTTATGGATATACACAAATACATATAGAACTTATTTTGGCAGATTTCGTATCGGCCATTGCTTACCGTTTGAAGCATTGTCAGGAATTTTTCGATACGACCAATATTCGTTTGCAGCGCAAAGGAAGTGACAGGGGAGGCAGTCGCCGGTTGCGCTGTCAAAACTAACGAGCGAAAGCGCCGCCGTCGATGGGCCATAGGCGGCGGCCGGGAAATGCTGATTGGCCGCCCCGCGACCCGCGATCCCCGGGACTGATTGCTCCGCACGCCGACGGTGAAGGACGACACGGGGGGGGGGGGGATAGGGAAAGATTGCACGGAATGGCGAGGTACTCTTGTTTTCGATATTTTTCCTCGGAAAATTTGAAAAGATTTTTAAAATTGTTTGTAAATGAAGCAAAGTTTGTCAACTAGTGTATGAAAACAGTAAATTCCAAGACCATATATTATAAAGTCAATAGGCAAGACAGACAGCATCAAGAACATATTTTTCTATGCTTTAAGGTTTAAAGACTTGATTATCTAGAATAGGATATAGGATACAAACAATCCCAACGCAGGTTGCAGAAGTGACAAAATTATTAGGTAAGTACTAAACACATTAATCTAGTGTACCAGGACACTTGAATATAGATTCCAAGATAAACAATGCTGCTGAAGCTACTTTCCGATTCTCGTTAAGTTTATAGGTACTCTCTTTCGAAGAAATATTCAAGGAAGCATGTACAAACGAGGACAACGAGGTTTGCTGTCCAAATTCTTATTTACTGCTTCATTATAAGTTGGAAAGAGCAGGGTCAACTTCTACTTTGCGCTTAAAATCCTAGTCTTAGAGCAGATGCTTTCTGTTTGATGCAAAGGAGATATTTTTACATTAAGAAGGAGGTTAAAAATACGGTTTGCGTAACACAAAATAAGTTAACTATATCACTATTAAGTAGTAAGTAACTGTTTTTGTACAGGATGCTAACGCTGAGTCTCGCACCAACCCTACACCTTTTTAATTCGCTGTGTTAGAAAATAAAATTTTAGATAAAAGTTGTAAGGGATTAGGTATATAGTTTTCTGGGAGAGTAATAAATTTTACGAGGGTGTATTCATCGCAAATGAGTAACAAACCAGACGTACGTTGTTAAAATGGAATACCCTATAGTATATTGTTCATTTTTGAAATCTTCTCGTCAAGGCAATCAAAAATGATATAAAACTTTTTATTTAGAGTTCTTCATGAGAAGAAAATGAGCTAAATTAAATAATCAGTCAACCAACTGTATACGCTGTTCTCAAGCTAATTTGCCGACTAAAGCCATAGACAGAACTACACATAGACTGTCAGAACCTTGTCGAAATTTCCGAGACACACCAAATGTTTTGCATCAAATTTTATATAAACACCTAATAACGAATTTGAATACCTTATACCTCAACTTAGTATCGAGTCCTAAGAATTGTAAAAAGATATTACAATTTATATGTTTAATTTGTTTTCGTTCCAAAACTAAAGTCTGGAAGTTGGTGTGCCAGGATTTTTGCAAAAGGTTTCAATAATCTAATGCTAATAAGTGAGATGGTTCACAAGAGGTTATCTAATTTACTCATAAACGTGTTATTTCATTTTGTTATACTAGGTACCTACACGGTCTTTATTATTGTTTTACCGCTATACCAGAGATATTCTAGATGCTTACTGAAAGATATTAACTCGTTTTATCCCTTTGCCGAATTAACATTATCAAAGCACATCCGAACAGGTGTTAATTTCAACGTACGGAGACAAGCGAGTGGGCAGGTAACGTAGGTCGTCTTGTCAAAAATAACGAACTAAGGCGCAACCGTCACTCGAGCGGTAGGGGCTGCCGGGAAAGGCTGATTGGCCGCCCCGCGATCCCCAAGGCTGATTGCCCCGCGTGCCACAGGGTGCGGGGTGGTTAGGGGCAGGGATGGAGTGCACGGGTGGGCCAGGTATGTTACTTATAAGTTTTGCGTTTCATGTTTCATTATAGTTTCAGAAGCTCGTGGCATTTTCTTAGTTCAAGAATCAGCTTCACCACGAATAAATAATGTGAGTAATATAATATAATATAATATAATATAATATAATATAATATAATATAATATAATATAATATAATATAATATAATATAATATAATATAATATAATATAATATAATATAATATAATATAATATAATATAATATAATATAATATAATATAATATAATATAATATAATATAATATAATATAATATAATATAATATAATATAATATAATATAATATAATATAATATAATAAATATAATATAATATAATATAATATAATATAATATAATATAATAGTTGCTTCTAGATCTTAGAATTATTTTATATAAATATGTTCAGAATTTGTAGATCATGAACAGACCAGCGCAAGTTTTTAAGCATTCTATCACCATGTCATTTGTTTAACTCATTAATTCCCAGGCAAATTTTTGTTACGAAAGCGTGTTTCGGAAAATGACCTACACTGTATCCACATGTATGAACTATATGTAATTCGTTTTATTTATCATTTTCCTGATGGAGTGGAATTATACAGTGACCGGCAGAAAGTAGGACACAAATGGAAAACTTTATTATTAATTTCTCAGAAAATTTTATTCTTGATAAAAGTTGGTGCATCATTTCAAACTCAAAACGCATATATCAAAATTTAAATATCTCTTTTTGGATACGAGGTAGATTCAAAAATTTCAAAATAGCTCAAGAATAAAGTGCCCTTATTTTATAAAATACGGTAAAAAGTCAAAAGTGGATGTCGATTTAATGTCACTGTATATAAACTCTGTTCAACGAGTGTTCATACCTATGTCACAACTCCCGTCCTTGTCTGACTCGTGAATCTACGACCGATGCCCATCGCATATTCATGAATAAGACAAGGACAGGAGTTGTGACGTAGGTACGAACATTCGTTGAACAGAGTTTAAAAAGATTAATCCATGATAAGGCCTAACATATCGACGTATCGTCCAGTACACGTTAGAAGATACCTATTAAAATAGCAAAGAAAGTTGTCAGTTTAGCTTAAAGAAAAACACTGATGATGATTCCATATCCCATAGTATTTAATAGTTATATGTCAACGATCTAACGTGATAGTTTAGGATTTTATATGAAAATAGGCCCTCGCTGTATCAGCTTCTCTAATACAGGAAGCCTAGTTAGGAGCATATAACATGCATACAATGCGTCCCAAATTCGACCTTCATCATTGGGATCTCGGTAACTACAAGATAGAAATGCGGTTAAATAGAGAAAGTTTTAGGCAATTTTATGGGCAACCTGTTTCCGCTTAATGTAGGTATTCCGCAAAAAATTACTCAAATATGTTTTACGTAGAATATTGAAATTTTGTACCAAGGGATTCGAACTATGGCCCAGTTCGATGAAGATGTCAATTTTATTCTCAAAAAATGCCTAATATGGTTTTGTGATTTTTGGGGGTTTTCCGGGGTCGCGGAATATGACTATTTCAAAAATATATAACCCAAAATGTAGCTCTTCGAGTAATATTCAAGACGATTTTTATACAAATATTTTTGGTGTGTGTGACGTCCCCTCAGGTTAATATTATAGTATAGTGGTCATAAAAGTAGTAACCTTCAGTTTTTCGACTCAAAAATGTATTAGTCTCTGGCAATTTCTCATGACAAATTTAATTTTTTACGTAGGTACAGGTTCTCTACGCCTAAGAATGGGGTTAACATGTTGTACACTGAAATGCTCCAAAAAAGTCCTTCTTAAAAATATTAAGTTGCTGTTTCAGTTTCCGACATAATAAAAATAACATACCTACCTAGATATTGCCAAAAATTACAAAAAACAATTTGAATGAAATCGAGGAACTAACAACGGCCGGGAAAGAATAACACACAATAAAGTAGGCAAAAAGCATTTCGTTGCGTTCTACAGATTTTATTTCGTACAGAATATTAACAACTGTTAGTGCTTTCCACATTGCCCTTCTAGTTATAGTCGTTACGGAACGTAAAAATTGTTGGCTGACATTACACACATTCCCGAATTTGCTTTAGCCTAACAGGGGCATTGTACAAATTAATAAACGATCCGATTCAAACACAAGGACAATTGTTGCAATACGTTGGAAATGTCCGATAATTTCATCCGTGCAATCGGTCCCGACCGCCGCGTCGGTCCCGGCGTGTCTCGATACATACATAATGCACAAAAGCCCTGATTATGTCCCCCAAACCGTTTGTGGAGCCGGCGTACCAGCTTTTGCCGCCAAATCGTCCGGAATCGCTCTACGTCAACAGAAATTACGCTTGCAGGACCATAATAAACGTAGTTTGAAGAGGCACAATGCTCCGAATATCCTCTATTATAGTATCCCCTCAATAACAATAACTTGGTTGAGTTACAGGCGCGGTATTAGATAAGTTTGGGGACAAAAGTAATAATTAGTTATTTTACATTATGCTGTGTGTCAATAGGAACTAACGTATTTACATTTATATGCTATAAATTTACTGTCAATAAAGTCTTCTTCTTCACCGACAAACACTTAGAATACTGAGCAATATAATTATATTGGTATAATTTTTAAATAACATGTTAGGCAACAAGCAGAGGCAACTGTCTACAGTTCATGCAAAATTTGAAGGCGGAGAATTCCTAGAATAGATTTGTAGGAAATCGTAAATATTAATACAGATTTGAGTGGCGTGCTTGGAGAGAAATTGCACAGAAATAAATTACGAGTGATGAATTTTATTAAAAAGGAATTTAAATAATTATTAGCAATAAATAATATATTTATTATCTTACACAACTATTGTTCACGCTCTGTTCACGATTTATGTTTGTACATATTTTTGGTTATTTTAAAATACATTTTTATTTCTTTGGGAATAAAATTAATATAATATTTTGCTTTAATTACATAATTCATATGCAGCAGAAAGAAATCTCTACGCGGGTATTATTCTTGACTTTTGTTCATGCTTTACTTTTCGCGGTTCAAAATTTACATTCGGTTGATTTGGGTAACACTGCTCGCACTCCATCGGCGGGGTAACAAGACTGGTAGCAGGACCAGTACCAGTAGAACGCGCAACAAAAAACGACACAAAACGTAAGGTCCTAAATCAACATCTTGTGCATTTTCGCTTTCTCAAAATTTACAAATTCCGCAGTCGCATACAGTCCATTACGCCACAACTATTAAGTATAATAATTTACAATTACAATTTAATAGGTAATATTTGTCAATCTGATGCATAGTCACTAACATCGTCATCGGAGGAGTCACTTTTAGTAATAATTAGCTGTTCTGTGATTACGTCTATATTAATTTCATTTTTCAGATCAAGTCCCTCTATCAGCCCTTTATACCTAGACCCCCGCTCCAATTGTTTTTACGCTGCTGTGCGTAATGAGCCAGTGCAGGTGGGTTTTCTGGGTATTATTTACATACTACTTCCTAGAATTCTCGGCCTTCAAATTTTGTATGAACTCTACGTGGTGGTGTTATTGGTTGAACTATGTTTTATAAACCTTTTCAGAAGATGGTCTGCCTGATCAAAAGCCTAATAGGATAGACTACACAAAATTAAAACACAAACAACTCATGATTTTTGCTAATGATAATCATATAGATATGACAGATATCATAGATCATCTTCCAAGAAACAATACGAAAAGGGATATTTAGCTTAATTCATTCATTGATTATAATCATTGTGTTTACCTGTTGAGGATTGTACCACATGATTTTGCGAATATCTCTAAAAATTGTATTCTCGATTTAACTAGAGGAAATAAGTAATTTTTTTTCTCGTCATAAATTGTGCTATTTGTCATTTCCACAAATTATATGATAACTGCCTCACACTTCCAACATAATAATAAGGTTGACAAAATAACTTTTTTGTTCAAACATCCTTGTGTAGTCATTAAGAAACATGATGAGCCACGACCATCATTTTACATAGAAATCGTATGTATACTTGTACCAGAATGATATCGGATTTTATATATATGCTTTGATTCTTAAAGATTGCAGAACTGGGATTTAGACACATAAAATAAAATATAGCAATTCCTGATGCTGATTGATGAGTTTTGGGATATTTTGATGTTAAAATACTTCTACTAAAATAATACTGAGACCTGTGCATGTACAGTACTCTCGATAGAACCAAATATTCCCATAATAATTTTCTTTACTAGTTAAGGTTTCTTATAACTTATTTTCCGTAAAACTCTATAGAAACTACTCGTATATCCACAAATTGTGGTAAATACATTCTTTTTAAGGAAGTTTACACCGCTAGATATTAAGCTTTTTTGTTGGAAGTTGCTAACCGTGCCTCGTTCACATCCATCACCCTCTTGGTCCGTTCAAGTGTGGTTCCGCTCGCAAAATTAATTAGCCGCCGTGTACTGGCGTTTTAATAACACTGGGCCAACGCCTTCCGTATAGAGAACTATGGGCCTTCACCCTGCTTTGATGTTGTTTTAGAGCTAATTGCCTACGCGACCAGCCAGATTTTTTTCTGTGATAGCTTTGTTGCAGACTGAAACGTTATATTAGGAGTAACTGAATTCTCATGTTAATTAAAAATCAACTGTACTAAAGACGCTACGACATAGACAATGTTAGTTCTCTGAAGTTGATGGAACTGGAGTGTCACAGTGCCACTACCATATAAGATATTATGTATAGATACGGTAGACGCATCTCCCTGATGACAATATAATAAATTCATTGAATGGAAAAACGATTCTACCTAGTTGAATATTTACCTAATATAAAAATAAAAGGTTCCATTTAATGATATATATATATTGTCAGCTGTGTCGTTTCACTTTTATTAGATAATAATGCATGACCGCTGAGACCGCTAAATGTAGCAGCTGTAATATTTGTGTCTGAAGTGTGTTCATTCAAAAACTAGCCACCCTTAATAATTCGATAATGAAAATAAATTTTAAAAATCGTCCATTTTTATTAGAAGGGAGACCATTTTCAGTCATTATGTATTGGCAATTTAATCACTTCTCTAGGATCCCTTACCACATCAACATTGCAATCATAAATGGGACTTCTATGCTTGTGATACCTCATTGTAAAGGTAATTTTGTCAGTACGTGGTCCTATACACAACTCCAGAAGTTTGTTGTTGGAAACCGAAAAACAAATTAAATTACTTCTTTATTTTAAAAGATGTTAGAAGCGAGCATCATTAGTCCCTAGACAATAATAAAGTTTTGCAAAAATTCTCCTCGCTAGTCTTCTACATTCTTGACTTATTATGCCGTTTAGATCGTCAATATATACAAGTAGTGTCTTTCCCGTTACCGATAACACATCTATTGAGTTGTTTAGGACCAATGGCTGAAAGTATTCTTTATGCGATATTTTTTTTTATTTCCCAACGGATTTAAAAAAAATTAAACGGTCGTGCATTGCCGGCAAAATTACCTATACCACGGGGTATCAGAAGCATGGGAGTCCCATTAAAGATTTAAAAAATTAGAGTGGTGTGGGAGAGAGAATTGAGTGAATTGACATTACATAATGACTAAAATGAGCCCCTGTTCCAATAAAAATCGACCCGTGTCGGTGATTTTTAAAATTTATTTTCATTACCGAAATATTATTACGCCTAGCCGTAAATGGCAACAAAGACAAAATAATAGTAATTGCCCCCCTCCCCCGCACAAGAATGTGGTTGCTTCTGGGGTACTCCTAGTTTGGAGTATTGTGAGGGTGAGAATTATTATTATTATTATTAATATATAATGTTTAAATGAACGCAGTCATTTTATATTACCTAATAAGCCGTTTAATATTTTCATAAAAAAATACTTTTGAATCACAATAGCCCACGAAAAAAATACAAAAAATATGTAATATATAATATCCAGCTGTGTGGAAAATATATGACTTTCAACTTTTAACTTTTGCATTTCCGACAATTATTATTTCGAAACTGAAGCATTTGGAGGTATGTTTTAGATAGGAAAAGATGACACAAATACCAAGGCCTATTCCCCCGTAAAATGTAGTTGCATTGATTGATATATTGCGTTGAGGCGAGAAAATTGAATTTTTAAAAAACTGTCCCTGTTACAAAATATTATTCTCAATTGCCACTTTATTACTAGTTTTTGATAATTGACAATTGAACATCTTTTCGAAGTTTACCTAATTCTCCATTTAAAAAGGGTTGTTTCAAAAAATGAGGCAGAAAAGAAAATTGTCAAGAAACGAGGTGCCTATTTGACAGGAAGTCTCCACAGCCAGCTAGTTCAGATCTTTTTTTTTGCGAAATAATCCTTTAGTGTATCTTCTGAGCTACTTTTTCCAAAGTTTTCTTTTCGGGTGTTATATAATCCCATTCAAGAATTTCCCTTATTATTATGTAAACAGTTTTAGCAAAAAGTGGACCTCTGCTGATAAAAGTTTGCCGGCTGGAACAATCGATAATTCCTGCGAGTTTTTGGGGTATATATGCAACGATACTGGCGATATCAACAACAAAATTAAAACGATGAGTTTGAAACCTGTCACCTACACCACAGAGGAGAGGGCACCTTGATGCACAAGTCCAAATTTCTCAATTTAACTGGAGCAGATATCAGACGTTCTTATTTTTGTGCTGAAAAACAAAACCAAATCGGGCCAGATTCGTTCCAATGAAGTAATATGCATCGTAAACATCGTCTTTGTCTTGACCATTGAAGAATGGGCAAAAAGCACGAATATGGCCGAGGTAGTCTAGGGCGGGAGGTAATCGTGGAGGCGACGGAAGCGGAGCGCTTCCTATTTGAATTCATCCGTGGTTCCAATTCTCCTTTTGGTCCCCGCCTCCTGAACTATTGTTAACCTGGCAAATTTAGGGATAAACACGAGATCAAGGTGCTGCGGCCAAGTGAACCCACTACGTGACATGCGAGTATATACGGTGTCTTGACATCGCGACTTCCCTCTATAAGCAGGCCTTCATCCCGGAAGGCTTCGGGCGTCCAGCAGGGGTAGCGGGGGTGGGCGCTGTCGCCGCCCTTGATTAATGCGACCGCTTTGCATTAACAGTCCCGTAAATGCAAATTTGCGGACGGCGCGCCGTTTGCATCACTTTTACGGGCTACCGGCCCAGTCGGCCGCCGCTGCCAGCCTAATTTGGGGGCCTGCACAGTGCACACCTCACAAAGGAAAATAAGGGCAAGGGGATTGGTCGGACCTTCAGGTACCTACATCCCGAAACTAACGAATTGGTTAGTCGACAAATAAGAAATACCAATGCACATACAATTGGGTGGATATTTTCTAAAAGTAGATAACTTCAGTTTTGGTGACTAAAGTATTTTGCTTTCTCACAGTGGAAGGAAGAAACAATGTATGCATAATATCGCGACAAAACGACGCGAAACACAATAGTGCATGACAAAAGGGCGCAGGACCAAAACCTCCCAAAATTGTAGTAGGCCCTGTCTTGGAAAGCACGAGGTAAAAGGAAACATGTCCAAAGAGCTCCTAATTTGAGCTCAAACCTGCATATTTTGGGACAAAATATACAGGACAAAATATACCACAGTTTTTTTGTATACTCGACATATTTTTCCGCAAAATACAGGGTGTCTACTTTTAAATGTATACAAATCGATAAAAAATGTATTTTGTCAGATATTTTCAAAAACCTTTTTTTTGTTCGAAAGATCTTCAAAAAACGCTTTTTTTGACGTTTTTACTTTTGTTAAAATGCAAATCCAGGGATGGCTACGATTTTTTATACCCCGATTTTCACAAAAACCATTTAGCGATTTTTTTATTTAAAATCTGACACAACAGCGTTAATCAGAACACCCCAAAACCGCCATATACTAAATTTGAACAAAAAATGTAGAGGGTGTTCGGTTTTACATCGTGTTAAAGTTGAGCAAAATAGGAATTTTAAAGACATCTGGCGAGCCAAGTGTGCCATGGAATCCATTCAAAACAGTTGCGTGGTCAACAGGACCACTCAAAAAGTTGGTGTGAAAAGATTTACTACAAAAATATAAAGGGTATTTTTCTCTGAGCCATCTCAAAATTCTGAATTTTTATTAAACTTTATACTGATCAGGAGTGCTCTGGAATCATTGAAAAAATATTAATAAACATAAAAGTAATTTATTTCTTTACAAAATGCCAACCAACAAATAAAAACAATTTATATTATTGGGCCTTTCTCAACAAAGTCACTGTCTAAGATGATATATTTTCTGTGCGCTTCCTATTGTGACACACCAGCCACCTTAACTAATATGGACTTACTAACTGGCAGGCTTCTGTATTTTTTAGATTTAGTTCGTTTATAGTATGTGGAGCGGTTTTGATATACTCGATTTTTGACCCGTATAAAGTTACAAAAAATTCAGTAATTTGAGATGGCACAGATAAGAGCACACCAACAACTTGAGTGGTCCTGTTGACCATTTAACTGTTTTGAGGGGATTGCATGGCACACTTGACTCGGAAGATGCCTTTAAAATTCCTATTTTGCTCAATTTTGACACCCTGCATAATGGAACTCCCTGTATATTTTTTGTTCAAATTCGGTATATGGAGGTTTTGGGGTGTTCTGATTAACGCTGTGGAGTCAGATTTTAAATAAAAAAACCGCTAAAAGGTTTTCGCGAAAATCGGGGGTATAAAAAAATCGCAGCCGGCCCTGAATTTGCATTTTAAAAATGCCAGGAAGGTCAAAAGAAGCGGTTTTTGAAGGCCTTTCAAACAAAAAAAAGGTTTTTGAAAATATCTCACATTATATGAAAATTTGAAATAGTCAATTTTAGTTAAGAAGTTTAAAAAATGCAAAAAACACTATTTTTGTTTTCTTTTGTTATTGTGACTGCATTCATTGTAGAAAACTGCATCATATTATTTCTAAAACCAGATAAATAATCAAATTCAACAATAAATTTGGAACGCCCTGTAGATGCGTTGATTGGAAACATAGCGCTTATCTAGTTCCCCAAATATATTATGTACGAAAAGGAAAAGGTACCTAGTGAATATTTCGAATCTAGTAACGTCATAAAAATATCTAATGGACATTTTTTAAACCACCTTGATGCATGCGACCGCACAGGACCGTACTTAATAAATCATAAACACTAGAGAAAAATAGGCTCTGCTGACTATAAAAGAATGTTTATTAGGTATTTTAGTCTAATAGGCTGCACACCGCACCTAACATGGAGTCGCCCTTGCCAGTACAATTAAAATTAGATAGTAAGTATAACCATAATTTTGTGTGGCGTATGGATAAAAATATGTTTGCTGGGAGTTGGTCGTTGGCAACGAATTATAAACTCGGCAAGAAGCCGTAAAATTATATCACTTTTTAAAGATCAATATCTGTTTAAAATCGAAGAACGCTGTATGTACAATTCATTGAATTGTTTGCGCAGCCTTTGACCGCGCAACGTCCTGTAACACTTATGTAGCAACTACTGCTCGTGAGTTTGGAAATATTTTAGAGAATGCGTCTATTGACGATGACAGAGTAACTTGCACTTAAAATCCGCTACAGTTGATCTCTAGCATCCAACTGATAGTATCAAAGCTGAAATACGTTATTAGCATGTGTATTGTGTATTCTACCACCTCGAACAAGTCAAATTTGAGCAACCGGTACATCCATATTAAGTCTTGGATGCTGGTATGATATTACCAAATACCGACGTAGTCCCACAAAGCCACTAACTTTTCCTTATAGTAAATCTTTTTTGGAAATCACAAATCATCAGTTAACTGGCGAATATTCAAGTAAAAAATGCTTCGTTTGGTACTAAAAAATATTACAGAATCCATAACCACAATCTGAATCCTGATGCTAAAGAAAAAGACTTGCTTGTATAACATGAATTTCTGGTATTCTCACAATAATAAGGTATGAATCAGAGAGTCATCCTGGGTTCTTCATGTGAAAAACTGAGTTTTCAATTATTCGAAAAATATGCGTTTTGATATGATTTTATACAGGCTGCCATGTTTTTTATAATGAAGTTCAGATAGAAAATTCCTCGGAAAACCATAGGCATACCGTTAGGGTGGGTCCAAAGGGCTATTATTGCCACGTGATCTTGTATTTTAATAATTATTTTTTCCACGTTTCTGAACAGGCTGCCAATGAGAAGTATGCAAGTTCTTATTATGAAAATGCTGAAAAAAGGATGACATACCTTTCGCGCATGTCCAAGTACTGTTTAAATTGAATGTTATTTAATCATTTAAACGAGTTATTCGATGTAAAGTGTACTTGGACATGCGCGAAAGGTATGCCATCCTTTTTTCAGCATTTTCATAATAATAACTTGCATACTTCTCATTGGCAGCCTGTTCAGAAACGTGGAAAAATTAATTATTAAAATACAACATCACGTGGCAATAATAGCCCTTTCGACCCACCCTAACGGCATGCCTATGGTTTTCCGAGGAATTTTCTATTTGAACTTCATTATAAAAAACATGGCAGCCTGTATAAAATCATATCAAAACGCATATTTTTCGAATAATTGAAAACTCAAGTTTTTCACATGAAGAACCCAGGATGACTCTCTGATTCATACCTTATTATTGTGAGAATATGTGCCACATAATGCCCTTTGCAAGGCATACTGAGTAAAATCACGTCCAAAAATCTGTCACTATCTCCCGGTCCATTAACCAATATTCTCGTCGAAAAACAGCTTTCCAAACCCTGCGGATTTATACACATTATAGGCATATACACCGTGGGTCTGTGGTCTTATCTTCCACATGCAGATGCTCCTCTCGGACAAGCCTCGCGCTGGGCTAAATGACGGGAGCTAACTACTCTGGGGCGCCCAGATAACACCTGAAAGTTGAGCTTTTGCTTTGGGGACGGGAGATTAATTAATTTGTTTGGGGGATTTGGCCTAGCAGATCGTGGGTGCAAAGATATAGAGGTTGATGTAAATACGCCGAGACGGAAGAAAAAATATAACCGGCATAATTCTTTACATCATGATGATATGGTTCAATATATACCAAATAATAACAATGACAATGCAACTATCACACAATAATTTACTAGAATATTTGAATATAATCGGAATGAGTAATAACCATTGCTGAACAGCCTGAAGGATGTTAAAGGCAAAGCTCTAGTATTCCTCGGAAAACTTATAAGTCAATTTTGTTGAATACTTCCTTTGCAGTCCAATTGTTTTAAGCGCGTCTGAAATAACTATTCACACTCCTATTCCCGATGTGTCAACCATACAAATAAACGACTAGCCTCTAAATGTTTCGCCACAAATTCACATCTAATCAGTTCGTAAAATAACAGTAGCAAACCATTCCACATTATCAACATATCTCAACATATATTTCTCCACCCAAAAAACAACTAATCTCTTCCAAATTATCCCGCTCATCGTAGGCATATATACATCCCGGGACCTCAGCCTTATCTCTCGCATGCAGATGTTTCCCCTGGACAAGCCCCACGCCCGTCCTAATGACGGGAGTTGACTACTCTGGCCCAGCCAGATAACACCTGAAAGTTCGCTTGTTTGGCGATAGGAGACTAATTAATTAGAATTTGTTTGGGAGGTTTAGCCTACAGCGGATCATGGATGCATGTTTATAAACGTGATGTGGGTCTATGTAAATATGCTGGGACTGAAGAGAGAAAGTAGCTGGTTGAGTTCCCGATGGATGAGCGACGACGTGTTTACACAAAGTTTTAGATGATCCACGATAAATCAACAGAAGCCTGACTCAAATATTTTCAGATTCTCGCACAGCTCGTAGCTTCTTTCGATTTCCACCCGATATAAAACGACACGAAGTGTTATATTTCTCTATGGTTTTTTCATATATTTATTAAATAAGGGCTCGTGCTACCTGATGTAGAATAATAATAATATTAATAAAATAATAATAATATCAGTAACAATCTAGCACATAACAGGAGGATGTATAATGTTCGCATCAACGAAATACAAGGAACGACACGATTCGGTTGCTAAGATCTTGCACCAGGAACTGGTGGAAAAACTACTGCTTGTGCAGTCAGAGAGGGTCCCATATTACAGGTGCAGGTGTGTACACACCGGAGCCTGTTCCTGAAAACAGCGACTACATGTACTGGGATCGTACAGATCAACGAGTTGCCCATAACAGACCAGACCTTATAATAGTTAATAACATTTCTAGGAAGGAAACTCTGATTGATGTGGCCATCTCAAACAACAATCTGCGTGTGAAGCATGCCGAGAATATTGCGAAGTAGAGAGACTTACAAGAACGAATTAGAAGGCAATGGAAAATGGTGAACGTTCAGACGGTTCCAATCATCGTATCAACAACTGGTGTCATACGAAAAAAATTGCTGAAAAACATCAAAGAACTAACTGATCATCTTTACAAGTCCATGCAAAAAGCGGTAGTACTTGTGACAGCCCAAACCGCCAGGAAATTCATGGGGAATGCAGGAACATCCAACAACGTCCATGTCACCTAGGGCCCGATAACATGGCAAGGCTTTCGTCCGAGCCAGATCCTCATGGTATCCGAGATACCAGGAATCTGAATGAATGTTTCCCGTAGAAGGAGTACGAATGCCTTTTGGCTAAGTCGATAATAATAATAATTCTCACAATACTCCAAACTAGGAGTATCCCAAAACCGGATGCTTTTTCAAGGAAGGGGGGCAATTACTATTATTTTGTCTTCGTTGCCGTTTACGGCTAGGCCCAACTTTTCCCGATAGAACTAAGATAGCATTCGGAAAACTTTAGAAAATCATAGTAGTGCGAGAATGGCCAGTAAAGTAACGGTTTTCGTATTATCACACAAATTAGAGAGGCATCCTTATGGCAACAGATTGCTACCTTTTCTTATATAAAATGTTCAGCATTCAAATAGAGTAGGTTATTTTAGATAGTGAATAGTGAATGAATTAAGTTACCTGTTATCAAGATCTTCTGCTCTCCACGTGCCTCGGGAATGTTTCTAAGCAAGCATTTGTTTTCTGTTGGTATATGTCATTTACTATTTCGAAAGCGATAATAATGTCTTAGCATGTGAAGACCTAAAAACTAAAGCCATAGCCGGAGCCGCGGTAGCGACGTTCGTAGCTCCGCGACCTATTTGGACTGCTTTTTTTTTCTTCCTTCGATAGACCTTGGTTCGCTTCGAGACCGGGGCAGAGCGCATGTAGGTATATGTCTAGTAGGTATAGTACAATATCGCTGATGTCCAAGAGCGCTGGGCAAAATGTAAATTCACGGTATTGCTACTGAAATTACCTAATATACGGTCTTCTGTAGTTCAAAAGAGTGGGTCAACACTCGTAATAATCGACAAATTTCTACTAGGTAGGTACTCTATTCCATGAGTTCGTTACTGTACGCCGTTAAAACATAAATAAATGCGAAAACAGCAAAACTAAAAATCAAACTTAAAAGAAATCCAAATAGATGTTGTGTTGTCTGTAAATTAAAAAGCTGTGTTAGATTGCCTCAGAATCCAAATTTAAAAGGTTTTAGGAAAGGGAAGGTTGCCCTATTAGAAATTAAGCATTTTTCTTAAATGGGCCATTAACCCGTTCTTATTATAAACAAGACTCGAGCTTTTACAACCCCCAACCCTTTCACCCTCCACTCTCTCGAATCGTCTTCCTCGGGATTACCGCCCCCATCCCCCGCCGCCTTCCTGCCCCGGAGCTCGCTGCGCCATTTATTATTGTTTCGGCGAAAACTCAATTTGTCCGCCATCGTAAAGAATGGCGCCCGGTTTATTGCTGATAAAGTGTCACGTGTTACATTTCAATTATTTCCTTTTAAGTTGGGCCGACACCTGTGAGTGACGTAGGCGCGGCGGCCGGACGTTATTGCGGCCCCCCGGTTGAATAATCGGGGGTCGGTTTCGGCTCTCGGCCGTCCCGGCCGCTCCGGGGATATTGCGTTTTCCACCCCTTTTGCTTCAGTCGCCGAAGCAATATCTGTAGAGAATACGTTTAGACACGTTTTGTCCAGGCACCGAATTGGATATACCTGAAGTTAATTTTGCTACGCTTCGTACAGGGCGATCCACATATCATTTCATTCGCTCCTTCATTTCTGTATAGTTTTAGGATTTTTGATGGACTTTTCCATGATTTTATCGAAATTTTACACAGGGTGTGCCCTAAAAGCCGGACAAATCAAACCTATGTTTTTTTTAATGGAATACCGCCCTGTATTTTATCGAATTTTCGGCATCTACGCTTCATCCCGATTCCAACGATATATTACGTCCATATGTTATGTCGTTGGTCCAGCCGTTTTTACAATACAGGGCGTTCGAACTTCATTTCTTTCATGTTTTTTCACATCCTGTATATCGAAAACGAAGTGTTTGGGGATCAATAATTGTGTATAAAAAAATATGAATCGGGATGAAGCGTAGATGCCGTAAATTCAATAATATACAGGGTTTTTCATTAAAAAATCATAAGTTTGGTTTATCCAGCTTTTACGGAACACCATGTATTAATTTATTTAAACAAGACCGTGGAGAAGCCCTTCCAAAAATCCTAAAAGTAAAAAGTCCGCGACAGAAATGAGAGTCCGCGACAGAAATGAGAGCGTCTGGTTGCTAGGTAAAGGAACTGCGGAGTGCCTATACTAGATCATGTTTGATTGATAAAGGCGAATAGCCTGGGTTTGAAATTTTAAACTGGCCGTGCATAGTTTTGTATTTAACACGGGTACAATCAGCGTTTATGCGTTGACTAAATCTTCACCCAACGGTTTATGGCTCTCGCCGTGTAATAGCCCTAACCATGCGCCTCGGGCTATTATCTTCACGCCGCTGGCCATAACCGCCTCCTTTATACGTTCTTCAGTTTACTCGCAGAAGACAAGCTCGACATAATAAATTCTCAAAACAAACACTTAACTTCAAAGCCTGTGGGCAACCAAAAATTAAAAAGTTAAGCACGCCACCTGTCGTTCGATATGGCACTTTTTGAACCTAGCGTAACATCTCCATCGTTTGCATTTGTGCTTTTGTGGTCTAATAGTACAGTCGGTAGGGACACCGAAAGTGCATTTTCGTCATCAGCTAAATGAATGTTGGAGTTATGTTCCGAATAATATGTATAACAACATATAATTTTATGTGAATGCGTACTAAATCCGGGTGCCTCTAAATATGTCATTAAAAAAGTTTAGAGGGGCGTAGAATTAGAAACAAAATTTTCGGTCATGGTTTTCTTGAAAACGGCTTCACGTTATGGTGTTTGCTTTTTCCCCAAAACAGGATTACAGGATTACTTCCTATGGCAAAAATATCCACAATGCAATTTGTCCGCAATGAAAATAATTACAAAATAGCGCTGATTCGATTGTTACAAATGCGATAATTAACTTGCAGAATTGAAAGCACTGCAGTCTTTTACACGAAAATTAAGAGTTATTGTTGCCGCGAAAATTGAAATAATTAACCAAAATAAACGAAACTCATGCAAAACATATCGCATAACATTGCGGGATTGTGCATAAGTATAGTGAAAGTATGTTGGAAATCGAGCCCTTTTTGCAAAATTAGATTTCGTTTATTTTTTCAATTTTGATGAAGTTTTATTCAGGTGCATATTTTTTGCGTTTTTTTTAATGATATTTTCAGTACATTGGTTACAGCAATTTCCCAAGTTTCTTACTTGCATATTTGTATCAGAAATTAATGTACAATGTAAAATCAATGGGCGCGCGCCCTATACCATAAAAATGCATACTGAAAACATAATTATTAATGAACACGCGCGGCTTCTCCATAAGGTCATTTGGTCAATGACCCACCTAATTTATTTCAACAAATTTTGAATGTTTAATAATAAACTATCTTTAAAAAATGCAATTACATTTTCATGCAAAAACTCCCCGATTATTTAGGTATTACTACTACTAATGGAACCAAGATTACTAATGTCTAATGTCTATTATGACAATCCACAAGGATAAATGCATTGTAAATAGATACGCGCCCGCTCTGAAGCTGAAAAGAGACAAGTAGAGTCGCTGTCATCGACGGACCACTCATAATAACGTGTGCATTTGGTTTAGTAGACTGTCGCACCGCGTCGCGATTGTCGCGTCAGCCATAGTTTCGTGAAAATAAACACAAACAAACGGTTCGGGCGGTTCGGCACGTGCTTTGTCGGTTCGGTTCAAGTTATTTACGTTTTTTAATTGTTTCGTCTTCTATTTCGGTGTACGGATTTTCGAAATTTTCTTTTCTTGGCGATCTATTCAGATATTCCGTTTGTAGACTGGGCAAGCGTGTAGTGTTTATAGCTATAGCTATCAAAATTTTAACAATGGCTTCCGCCTCTGCCTCTGTAGTGACTGTACCAGAAATACCAAAATAAGCGACTAATTGACTTATGAAAAACGTTTAGAAGTAAAAGGAACCTCTTCTAGATCGAAAACAAACCACAAAAGACAGAAAGAAAGAAATTAACAGGTATTTTAAGCCAGTTATGTACAACATTTCTGGCTGGATTTGTGGATGCAATGTAAAAACGCGTTTTTCCATTGCTTTCCCTTTATAGGTACTTTGTTTTGTACTGATGATTCGTTATGCACTAAAACTGGCATTATTGACATAAAACATTTAAAATAAAAAGTGGCAAAACATGCTTCATCTACCATACAATACTACCTACTTATGGTTCGTACAACACAAATTCCGTTGCACGTCATCAATAACAATTAATGACGAAAATTGTGTTACCAACGTTTTATATGAAAACATATGTGATTTTGTGTGTTGATATTTGAATTTGGCCTAGTATTATGTTGGTACCGCTGTTAACGCTACGGGCGACGTTGCCGAATTTACAACCGCCAGAACCCGAGTTATAAGTTATAACCTCGTGGACGCGCACATGAACGTTTTCACGTGTTTTGCATTGGAATAAACAATTCCGAAAGCTTGGCAATTAACTAATAGTTTTCTTTAAAGACCAACTTGACTGCAAACCCACTTAAAGTTCAATCTTTTATCATATAAAATACATTTTATGCTTGTGGTTTAAAAATATGGTGAATGCGACGGTTATTGTTTACATCTTTATTTATCACGATACGGCAACGCTGCGTCCCTATGACGAGTCTTTTCCAATGCCGTATACGATGACGTGCATCGGAATTTGTTTTGTACAAACCATATATGAATAATGCTCGCAATAATTCTATGAATTTCGGTAGCCTTGGACCCGTTGATATAAAAGTAAGGCAAAATAAGTATATTTTCAGCAAAATTATTGACTGAAAAAATCTGCGGTGCATTTGAACTCCAAACACCAATTATTTCTCGTAACTAAGTACATAAAAGGTGAGTGAATTATCCTCAGAATTATCTCAATTAGGGTTTCATCAAGTCAAGTAGCTTGACATTTTAACAAATAACTTGACTTGAGAATCAAGCTTTTGACAAATTACATATTTGACTTGACTTGATTTCAACTAGTTATTACTTGACTTGATATCAAGTAATTTCAATCTACTTAATATTGCTTGATCTTGATGACGAATTACGAATCTATATTACAAACACCCTTGTTTATCCAGAATAAACAACGCATGAACCATTTCTGCAAGCGCCACATAATCTAAATGATTATATAGCCCAAAACTCGTTGAGTTTTCGATGCGCAATCGATTAAAATCGGAATATTTATCTATAGTAGTGGTTCAACCTTTCTTTGAACAGGTACCACTAGAACTTTTTTGTTCGGGGTGTGTAGGTAAGGGCCCCAAAGTCCGAAATAAACAGTTTGAGGATTTAAAAATAAATTTTTACTTGTCCCTTGTCCCGCACTCCACTCCAGCGAAAATGTCCTAATCGTGGAACGATTACGTTCGCGCCAGAGAAATGAAGGAGAGGAGAACGCGCTTTTCCCTACTGCGCTTCGTGATTTTCGTCTACAATCTGCCGACCACTTTGAAGACACCTTTTGACATTTTACCGGCTGGTGCGGAGTGCATACCTGTTTTTATTTGGAGTTTTCGAAGTAATTTCGATTGATTTTAGCGTTATGTCGTGTTCTGTGAAAGACTGTAAGAATTTTACAAGAGAAGACGTGTGGAAATATATTTTTTCCGGTAAGGATTTTCGAATAGGTTTGTTTACTTTTTTCAGTTCTCACTGCCGTACCTTACTGTATCAATTGCATTTATTACTAGATAGATTAGGTGGATTGATATTAAGGTTTTTATTAATATAAGTATATAAACTGGGCAATGTCTGTTCAAAATGGCGCGAGACAAAATTAGTCAGTTCGCGCAGCTTGACGCTCATTCTCCCCAACTCCGCATATCTCTGGTTCGCGCTCGCGTGGTATTTCCCCTGACAGAGACAGAAACGATCACGCGTTTGCATTAGTTCAAGTAATCAAGTAGCGTCAAGAAAAACTTGATTTTTCAATTACTTGAAAAATAAATACTTGACTTGACTTGATATTGGAAAATTACTACTTGACTTGAACATGACTTGATTTCAAGTCAAGTCTAGTCAAGTAGCTTGAATATCAAGTCAAGCCGTGAATCTCTAATCTCAATATTAGGTATTATTTTTCAGAATAATTGTCTAATGGATATCTCAAGGGATATATCTTTAAATTGCTCCATTTAAAAGTCAAAAACATAAAAAAATACCTAAAAGTTAGTTTGTGTGTACGCATATCACTCCGCCTACGGCACTATCCACCACATTTTGACTCATCTCTACAATTACTCACGAGCCGGGCCTGTATAAACGTAAAAAATTATGCACCCGTATAAAATGTCACACATATTTTAAAAACAAACAAAACCGAATTATGGATTCCTAACATCTTACACTATATTTATGCACAATTCCAATATTATACGAAGCTTGTATTGTGCAAAAGTCCAAAGTGATAGGCGAGTTATGTTCATCGACCCCACAGCACACCGACCTGGACGAAAACCCCGAATCAGCGGAATCAGCTTTTTATTTTTCGTACACCGCATTTCCAATTTATATAAATATCGCGACCGCAATTAATCGAGCAGTAATAGTTTATACCCTACGTTCAATAAACCTTTTTAAAAACGAAGATTTTCGACCCCGGAACATAACTGGCGCTGCGAACAGGATAGCTGCACGGAATCCAAAGGAGGATCATCGGTTCGTCTCAACGATTTGGCAGTTATCAACGACCTGGGAGAAGAAACCTGTGCAGAGATTGGAGAACCATACGGCAGGGATGTCCAGAGCGATTCTTCTTGTCCTGTAAGTTCACTTCCTTTTTCTCATGAGTTCTGATTACCCTGAAGGTTCATTATTAGAAGATTTAGCTCATTTTTCTATTACTCCAAAAGCTCCTAAACAAAAACCTCGTTTTAAACCATATTCTAAAAATTTATCTGAAGATTTAAAAAACCCTCAAATTTTAATTTCTCAGCCCTCAACTTCAAAAACTCAAGAAATGGCTTTAACAAATACCGACATTAATAATTTGTGCAACACTCTTCCAGAATATAAACCGGGAGATAACCTCTCCACATTTATAAATTCAGTTGATAATTTAATTGCTTTTTTCACTCAACAAGGTGCTAATGCCACTCAACTATATATAATTAACACTCATATCGTTTCCAAAATTAAAAATGAGGCTCGTGATTTCTTAAATTTACACAATAAAACTTCTTGGGCAGAAATAAAGCCCCTTTTACTCCAAAAATATGGCGACCGTCGCACAGAAGAAATTTTATTAACACAATTAACCACCACAGTTCAAAAGCGTTCTGAATCTTATGATGACTATTACAACCGAATAACTTTAGCACTTAATGATCTTTTACAGCATGTTTCTTTACATGAAAATAACGCTCAGGCAATCGAGTTTAAAGCTTCGTTTTTCAGAAAACAAGCCCTTAGAACATTTTGTACTGGCATAAACAATCCCTATTGCGATCATTTATCTCATTTTGAATTAAACTCTCTCGACGAAGCACTTCAAAAATGCATAGCTTTAGATAACCACAAACAGCAACAGCAATATATGTCTTATCTTAAATCTACCACCTATCCCCGCGATTATCAAAGAAACAGTCAACCTACCACTACCAATCGCCCTACTAATCAAAATCCTCAACCACCTCGCAACCCACAACCTAATCATAATACGAATATGAACCCAAATTTTAATCAACAATTCCCTCAAAACTTTAATCAAGGTCCTTCAAACTCACCTAGAAATTTTGGCAACACAAATAGGCCCATTCCTCAAAGACAAAACCCTCCACCTAATAGACAAGTATTCAGCCCACCATCTAATAGACCCAACAATAATTACTTCCAAAATCAATATCGTCCAACTCCAACTCCCATGTCCATAACTTCAAAATTGCCGTCACAGCAAACTTACAAACCAACCCCAATGTCCACACGTACTTTCCATAATAATATAGAATGCGATTCCAATTTAGAAACCGAAGAATACTTTTCCGAAAATTTTCGAGAACAAGCCTCGGAATCTCCTCCCAATCCCGAATTATCGAATTAAATAATATTTCAAAAGCCACCAAACTTCCATTTTTCTATCTCCCTTATTCTAATCTTAAAGTATTAATAGATTCTGGTGGATCCGATACTGTAATAACTCCCGAAGCTGCACAAAATTTCGATCCAAAATATCAATTTTTTGAACCCTTTACTCTTATTTCTATGAAAACTCCTAAAACCTACTCCGAAAACCTTTATTTTCCCGTTTTTAACGAAATTGGCATTGATCAACCGTTTATAGTTAGAATTGCCGACTGGCACAATGATTTCGATATTCTTTTAGGTACTGGTGAACTCGACCAATTAGGTGCAAATATAGATTATGAAACTCATATATTTTCTATTCGTAAATTAGGCGTTTCCGTTCCATTTGAAGTTATATATCGTTCGAATAATCGACTCCGTATCCCAGTAAATATCAATAATGGTGAAGTTGTACTCCCAGAAATTACCCTTGATAACCAAACTGTACTCCCAATTTCAATACACCATGCCAATGATGGGTTTGTAGAAATACCACAACCAGAAAATTTAAATATTGACTTCCCTGAACCAATATCTGTTTATCCACTATCCGATTTTGAAGAATTATCACCTCCCTTCTCCAATAACTCATTTGATCCCAACTCTATTCGAACAAAACATCTGAATTCCGAAGAAAAGCAAAAAATTCTTGATCTATGTCATAAATTTAAAGATATTTTTTACAATGAATCATCTGATCTGTCATTTACTAGTTCTGTCAAACACGAAATCCGCACAAAAGACGAAACTCCTATTTTTTCCCGTTCTTTCCGACATCCTAAAGTCATGCAAAGCGAAATTTCTTCCCAAATTGATAAACTCTTAGAACAAAATATAATCCGACCTTCAATTTCCCCTTATTCTTCGCCCGTTTGGATCGTTCCAAAGAAAATGGATGCATCCGGTAAACGCAAGTTTCGCATGGTTATAGACTATCGCAAACTAAACGATAATACGGTTGAAGACAAATATCCCCTTCCCCGCATCGACGAAATACTTGACAATTTAGGCAAATGCACATACTTCACAACCCTCGACTTAGCCCAAGGTTTTCACCAAATTGAAGTACACCCCAACTCCGTTGAAAAAACCGCCTTCACAGTTCCCAATGGCCACTTCGAATATACAAGAATGCCGTTTGGTCTAAAAAACGCCCCAGCGACCTTCCAACGCATGATGGATGAAATTCTAAGAGAATACCTTTACAAATCATGTTTTGTCTATATGGATGACGTCATTATATTTTCCAAATCTTTACAAGAACATCTTATACATATAAAATCCATTTTTCAAAAATTCCGTGAAGTAAACCTAAAAATTCAACTCGACAAATCTGAATTCCTAAACAAAGAAGTAGCTTTCCTTGGCCACGTGATTACTCCCGAAGGCATTAAACCCAATCCAAACAAAATATCCGCAATCCAAAACTTCCCCATTCCTAAAACTACTAAGGAAATTAAAAGTTTCTTGGGACTAATAGGCTATTATCGCCGCTTCATTCCTAATTTCTCAAAAATGACAACACCCATGACACGTTGTTTACGAAAAGACACCAAAATTGAAATTGACCACCCTCAATATATAGATTGTTTTGAAAAATGTAAATCCGCTCTAAGTAACTCCCCAATTCTCCAATACCCTGACTTTTCTCTACCTTTTACACTAACTACTGACGCCTCTAACGTTGCTATTGGCTCTGTCCTATCCCAAAAAGGAAAACCAATCGCTTACTACTCCCGCACCCTTATTACCGCAGAACGAAACTTATGAAAAACAAACTGGACTATCCACACAACACTCCACACACGAAAACCCTATTGCAACTATTCCATTTTCCGAAGAACCCATTAATTATTTTCCTAATCAAATTATCTTAAAATTTGGAAACAAACATGACGTTCAATACATCCTTAAATTCAAAAGTAAACACCAATATTACGTAACTCTTACTGAAAAAGATTGGAAAACTGACATTAAAAACACTCTCCATTCTATAATATCTCCTAATCAACGCTACCATATCCTCACAGAACAAACGGATATCCAAAAATTTATATCTGAATATGTCCGCAATACTTTTAATGAAACCGTTCGTATCTCTTTCTGCTCTAAACAAACTCAAGACATAGAGAATCCCGATAAACAACTTCAATGTGTTCAAGATTACCACAAGCAAAATCATAATGGCATACTCGAAACTCTCAATCACTTAAAACTCCATTATTATTGGCCAAATATGCGCACTACGATTTCCGATTATATTAATAAATGCGATATATGCCTCCGAAATAAATATGAAAGACACCCTTATAAACTTCCCTTCAAAGGCCCCCTATTAGGACAAAAACCTTTTGATATTATCCACATAGACACCTTTTGCTGTAATCGTCAAAGTTTTCTAACAATCATAGATTCATTTTCCAAATACGCTCAAGTTTACAATATACAAGACAAAATGAATATATCCATTCTCAGCAAATTACGTCATTACTTTTCTCATCACAATTATCCGCGCAAAATTGTCTGTGACGAAGGAACTGAATTTTCCAATAATCTCTTTAAAGAATTTTGTAAACTCCACAAAATAGAACTCCATTTTACCACAGTTAATAATCCTAACTCTAACAGTCCTATCGAACGATTCCATTCCACATTTACAGAAAAACTGCGCGTTATGCAAGATGAACGACCTAGAGAATATTTCCAAGACCTAATCACCCACTGTGTCCTTATTTATAACCAATCCATCCACTCAGCTACTGGCTACTCCCCTTTCTCAATCCTCTACGGCCCCTATATCGAAGAAATACAATTCGACGACGACTTACCTATTTATGAAAAATATAATCAACGACATAAAGATGAACTCCGCCCTTTTATTGATTCCCTTTACACTAAACTTCACGAAAAAGAAACCCGCATTTTAGAAAACCGCAACAAAAATCTACCAGATCTCACTCCTACTCCAGAACAAGGACAAACCGTGTACCTTTCCAAAAACACTCGTAACAAACTCGACGCACCCTATATACCCGCTACTGTTACCTCTACTGACAATACAAAAATTAAAGTCTTAACTACTAAGAATAAACCCACTAACTCTCATCCTAGAAAAATCAAACGCTTACGCAAACCTCCCTTGTTACAGAAACACCCTCCTAATAACCAACTGCCTGGCCCTTCAAGTGCACCCGATCCCTAATAATGGATACTATCAAGAATTGGTAGGCCAAGCACAATTATTTGACCACTTTCACCGTCACATACTTACTTTCAACTTAAGCACTATAGATAATACCCTTAAACTTTACCCCGTTAATTTAGTTCTTTTTAATACTTCAACGACTTCGTCTTATTACAAAATGTTTAATCAATATCAACTGCTTTATCATGAAACTCTTGACAATTTTCATAAACTAATTCGCCCTAGACAGAAACGTGGAATTATGAACTATATAGGTACTTTCATTAAATCAATCACAGGTAATCTCGACGAGAATGATCGTATATTTTTGGAAAAACATATTCAAGCTATCGAAAACAAGCAATCTCAAATTATTGGCACCCTCAATAACTCTACAACTTATGCCTCACAAACAATAAAACGATATAACATGTTAGTTGAAACTATTAATAATAACACAGTTAAAATTGCACAAGATATTAATCTCCTCAGCGACGAATTTGACAAATATCTCTCACTTCATAGCGAAATACTTAATCTCGATCGTTTAAATCAATTCCTTCAAAAATTACTTCGAACTATTAATTTAGCTGCATTGCAACAGTCGAACATTGAACTCTTTTCTCTCTCTGAAATTATTAAACTAGAAAATCAACTCAAATCAATCTATAATAAAGCCTCTCTCTTATCCGATAACATGCACCCTTTTGAACTAATCGAAACTGCTCAAAGTACAATAATCTCTACAGAAAGTCAGATACTCATTATCCTAAAAATTCCTATCCTTGATGAACTTGTATTCCCACTCTACCAAGTTTACCCAATCCATAACAAAGAAGATATCGTTTTGGTACCCCCTGCTGTTTACTATGGGAATAATCGTTGGTATTCCACATGCACACCTACAGAAAGAAAAATCACCTGTCAAACTATGTCAACAACCAGATGTCAACTGCCCACATTAGAAAACTGCACCACTGCCATTCTCCTGCAACCGATCATACATCAAACTAAGAGAAGCCTCATTGCCAGCACAAACCACCCACTCCGTATCACCGAAAAATGTTCAAAAACAGAAAAAATCATAAAGCAACCAGCAATCATCCAATCACCCTGTCCAATTCAAATTGAAAATCAATGGTATACCGCCACGCAAGAAGAAGCCGAAATCCCAGCCATCGTTCCTGTCAAAATTAATCCCAAGTATCGTCTACAACTAAATCATTTACAGTCTCTTCAAGAAACACCGCAATTGTCGGCTATCCAACCCATACACCTAGATCCAGTCGTCATCTCCACAACAACCTGGTCAGCCACACTTCTTATCATCACTCTAATGTGTGTCATCATCTACTTCATCCTAAGAAAACGAAAAAGACTCCAAACACTCTTTTTCAAACCAAGAATATCACTCTCAGAACTCCAAGAACTTCAACAACTCAACAAGAAGCCCGAGGACGAACTTCCATCCTAAGGGGGGAAGAGTTATGTTCATCGACCCCACAGCACACCGACCTGGACGAAAACCCCGAATCAGCGGAATCAGCTTTTTATTTTTCGTACACCGCATTTCCAATTTATATAAATATCGCGACCGCAATTAATCGAGCAGTAATAGTTTATACCCTACGTTCAATAAACCTTTTTAAAAACGAAGATTTTCGACCCCGGAACATAACTGGCGCGTTAAAACCTCGTCAAACAAAAGTTTTGCATATAGGTATCTGATACTAGAGTTAGGGGTACTTGTTGAAGTGAAGTAGGTACATTTTGCAAGAGTGTAGATAGCTACCTTCATTGCGAACAAATTGCATTATGAACATTTTTACCATAGGAAGTCATCCCGATGAGTTATTTAAGATTATTATTCACATCTGTTGTTATACATTATTCTGAACAGAAACATCAATGCAAATGTTGTTAAGAAAATGCATAAAACAGGTACTTTTGGTTGTAAGATAACTTGGACAAGATCCATAAAGTAGTAAGGACATACTACCGTTGACTGAAGTATTTATAAGTCTTCTTACGGCTATAGCTTCATGTTCTGGAAAACAGATTGCTCTGATGGCTAACAGTGTGTTTTGCATTATATTTTTTCTCCGGAAAGCGCATGGTGAGTTGAAAAAGTGTCAGGCGTGACAGCCGTGAGCAATCTTTATTAATACGTCAATCAACGCTACTGCCGCAGAGAGAAAGCGTTGCTGACGTCCATTATTGTATATAGTATTCCCATGACGTCATCAGAACGCTCTCTCTCTCCCTCTCAACAAGAGGAAACCTTTTCACTTTAGACCTCGCTTTAGACATTTTGAACTCGAATATCATTCATAAAAGTCATTTTTTAAGAGTATGCAAAAAATATTAATCAACTCATTATTTCTCGCAATATAATTTGACTGGACAACCATGCAATTATTTAATGATTTGATGTAATCCAATAATGTTTACGGCAACATTTAATATTTGTGTTTATCCCCAAATAATATTTTATTACCTAATTATTTAGATGTGTGTGTCAGTTAGTTTTCCTATTTTCGAAGCAAAACTGGCCATAATAAATGAGTAATTGATAAAGTAATTGATAAAGTTTATTAATATTATCAAGGCATAAAGGACCAGAACGCACATTCCATAAGATGCTTGCTCATGAGTCTGTCTGATATACCGGGTGACCCAAGAGCTAGTTGCAGCCCCACTATTTTCTGCAGCTTTTTAAATAAAAATTTGATACAAGAAAATTACCTATATTATACACTTAGGTTATAGTTTGTAGGAAATAGGTTTCCATTTCAAAAAAATGTGAAATCCCACTTTATTATTTATGTTTATACATGCTTCCGATTCTAGCTGTTTTCAGTCTGAATACTGTAAATTGACGAAAAACAAGTACATCCTAAACATTGAAATACATGCCAAGAAATGGGTGGCCTTTTTATACCTATTTGAAATGAAGGATATAATTTCCTAAATAATGAAGTAAAGTTAATTGAGACAACTCAGAAAAATGACAAATTTATAAATACTGTAATTAAAAATGTGCGAATGCTGTCTCAGTTGGAGAGCTTTTCGAAATATACTTTCGTATATCACACATAATATATTACGTGACGACTGATACTACAATGATTTCCATTTTGAGAATGAATCTCCGCACCTTTGTAGAGCTAACCCCAAACCACTCTGGTAATACCTAAATAAATCTTTAATTTATACTTAGACTAATTAAAAAATGTCGTGTCAACGGGCAGTAAAAAAAATACATGATTGGCTGTTGTCCTGGAGGCACGTTTGCACGCACTGGACACGCACGCGGTGGATTCGATAACGCACAAAAACGATTGTGTCACGCACCAATCAGTCTTATTTCATTTCAATAGTCATTACGTGGAAAACAATACGCTACATATTTTAGAATGTCAGGCAAGGAATCGCCAACCACACCATTTAGAAATAGGTAGATACTCGATGTGTCTACAATAAAAGTCTGAGAAACCAACCTTCACCCCTGCATCCTCGTTTGAATTATAGAGGATACACTTTAAATTATTGAAACTATATTCAAACACTTAAGTGCAACATATTTAGGAGATATAACAAATTAATAGATTACAAAACTAAAAAACACGCTTTTATGTTGACTAAAAAGTAAAAAATAATTTTTAGTTTTTTAAACTTCTAATCTTATTTTGTAACTTTTTAGTCATAAATAAACTTAGATGGTTACAGATAAAGAATACTATCCAGGGTCTTTTACATCCAAATCTAATCAGATAGGCATCTGATATGGAGGACTTAACTCTTTCATTGTCACATCTGTGCACGCATTCTCTCCGTATCTTCTAATGGGTCACAATTACAAGGAACTATTGAGGAGTTCTTACGACCACCTACCTCTCTTCTCCAACATGCTATCATAATCGTGTATTGTCACGGGTTACGGGAAGTGTATAATATAAGTTTGTAACATTTCTGATCGATATACCAAAATAATTGGAAGTGCTGGGTGAAAATCAATTTGCTACAGGCTTTTGTTCACGAAGTTACACACATACATATACAAGTCAAGCTATTAAATGCCTGTTAATATAGAATATTTTTCAACTGCACAAATTTTTGGGCCGGTCACTATATTAAAAATACCTACAAACACGGGTGTTTATATTGGTCCTGGACTTCCACTGGTCGGGGAATTTTAATTTTTCCCATCTTTCTCTTATCTCCAGCATAAATGCATAATATTGCATTGTCACTGGGAATGAAGTTCGCAAAATTTAAGATCGATACGACAATAATTAGAAGTGGGTGAAAATCGATTTGGTCAATTTGTTTACAAAGTTACAAACAAACACACAAGTCAAGCTAATAAAAGTACATTAAATACAAAAGTCAACTGGAAATTGTGCCTTTTATCTTCCAGAAATTACCTACCAGATACTTAGCTCTCTCGTATCTCTAAAGGCACGTCTACACCTCGCGGCAAAGCCGAGCGGCTTTGCCGATCGCGACATTGAGGCCAGAGTGTGGACGCATCTTAATAAGATAAGGCGTTGCGGCCGCGGTGGCGACGTTCATACTGTCGCCGAACTATTTGAACTGCACCTTGTATACATGTATACATACGTCTTTATAGAAAAACACCGCTGATGGCCAAGACCCTGGACAAAATGTAGATTCACGGTATTGGGTCTTTAGAGCTTTATCCTTGTGGATTACTAATAATTGTCCTACACTCACTGAGCATATTACGGTTTTCTAGGGTTTTCTGTAATACTTGAGCAAGTGGCATCCTAGTCCTATCGGGAAAAGTCGGCCCTAGCTGAAGCCAAATAAAAGTAATAATTGACATAGGTACCTCTCCCGCACATGCATGTGGCTATTGTGGCTGCTTCTGGGTAGCCCTAGTTTGGAGTATGGGGATGTCCCGCTATGTGGAAAATGAAATTTTCGTTATATACGTTCATGATTCTAGACTATACAGGGTTTCCCAGGACATTGACATTTTACAGAAAAATTCATTAGTACAAAGATTAAAGGAGCCATAGAAACATTGCTGAAACCGTCCGCAAAAAATCCCGCTACATCGCAACTTCCAAACTTTAATTTTGAAGCGAAGACCTGCCCTGTTTACCTGTTGCAAAACCAAAAAAGAAAGAATTTGTGTTTTAACCATTACTGCGATCGATTCCCGTTGACGGCGGTTGAATCTAGCATCATATGTCAAAGCGCCTTTTATCTCTTTTCTGGATCAACACCTCTAATTCGACGCAGTTGAGTGACCTCACGGAAATCCTATCCATCGACAAGTCAGTAATAATGAAAACGGTGGTGGTGTGCGGAATAAAAACCAGAAAATTGATAAAGGCATCGCGTGCCGAGTATGACTAACCAGCCCCGGCGATTCATTATAACGAAACCCGATCGTGATTAGTGGGGAGGGTTGCAGGGGAGTGGGGGGCGGCGCGGCCTTTGTGGCGTGTGATAATGCATCGATCTGCAATGCGGTCTGTTTCAGGAGCAGTCTAATTTATTAGCATAAGTCCCATATACAGGCCCCGCGACTTGTATCGATCGGCCGTTGCCCTCGGCAGACGGGGTACGAACTTTGGGGTGCGCTAATTTACTTCATTAAGGTGACCCAGATGCCTAATGTGCTGCTGCCGGGCGACGCGACTCTATAACCTCTATTGTTGTAATCTGCCCTAGATAAAACCGAGTACTTAAGTATTGTCAAAAATATTAAATTCGATTCCTATTCCGTACCTCGTATGCCACAAGCAAGGTACGCACAGGGGAGATTTGCACATATCTCGCATTAGGGTACTCTTTCTATTTCTATTCTTACAAAAGCCCAGGGCGCAGTTTTCGATATTTAAAGTCCAAATTTATCCTGGGGCCGCAAAAAAATATGTGCCACATCGCTATTGAAGCGCGCCAGAAGCGGAAAGCCGTTCGGCCGTTTGGGCCATTTTCCGATTTGGTAGGCTTCGATGAAAGGTTCGAATTTGGCGCGATGCGCGCCCGTCGATCGAGCAAGGTCCCTAGATATCTAGTTAACGTAATGATAATGATATTGTTACGTTTAAAATTGTAAGCGAGCAGAATTTCCAAAAATTCCTACCAATTGAATCGCTACTTAAATCTATTTTTTCAGAGTAAGCTTCATCATTGCACACAAATCCTATAATTATTATTATTATACTCATTTTAATTTTTTTTAGATTTTCATCCCTTCATAACTATACTCGTTCACTTTGTTTTTGCAAAATAATGAAAAAACTTAATTCCTTGTTCCCTAAAACGCAGAAAACGACATACAGGGACCGGCAGAAAGTTGGATATAAAAATTAAATATTTTTAAACTTTAATTTGATTACCTAATTTAAATTTCAGCTGCTAATCGAACAAAATTAAAGTTTAGTAGCAAATTCATGTGTTATCCGATGATAACTTGCGCTTGCGGTATTTTGTTTTTTTGTAACACAGGGTGGTAAAAAAAAAGAAAAAAAAGGTAAATTTCTTTTTTTTTGACTAGGTGGCTGTGACTTTAAATCTTACATCCAACTTTGATTCCAAACAACTTTTGTAAGTAACTTTTTACCGTATTTTAAAAAAGAAGGGTACTTTAATCTTGAGTTATTTTGACATTTTTGAATCTCCCTCGTATCCAAAAAGAGATATTTAAATTTTGATATGTGAGTTTTGAGTTTGAAATAATGCACCAAGTTTTATCAAGAATAAAATTTTCTGAGAAATTAATAATAAAAAAGTTTTCCATTTGTGTCCAACTTTCTGCCGGTCACTGTATAATTTGCTATTTTCAAATTCGCCCCTTTGCACCCCTCTCAACCACCACCTCTTCATATTAATGTTAAAAATGCTCTCTAGTAATGATTATGTGTACCAATTTCGTGGGTTAAAGACTAAATAATAATACTAATAATAATAATATATTTTTTCATCAAGTTTCCACCCAGCGTAGAGAGATTTTATCCAAAATCAATCCGAACCATTCTATTAAAGGCAAGATAACATAGGATACCAAATTTTAAGTCGATATCTTAATCGGTTCGAATACACAGGACTTTGGTTTTCATCATTTAAGAACATTTTAATGTCAGTTACATAGTAGGTTAACAGCAAACTGATATAATCAATATTCTTCAAATCGCCTCTGCTTCCTTACTAGGCATTTTGCTAATGTTTCGAGGTGGCCCGTCAGATGTTCCGTTTTAAATTTTTTGTTTCCAATAGACACTGGCACTGGATATAGTGCACAGCCGAAACCGTCGAAAGATCATTGAATATTCTTTCTGATTCTAGGCGGGGTAATAAAATAGGTATATGTAAATTCGACCTGGTTTGTATATTGGCCGATCTTCTTGGGTGAGTATGAGCATACTTTTCAATTGTCGATCGTTTGCTGGCTTCGTCGCGAATTCCGTGGTGAATTCCATTTCCAGCACAGGATATACCTATGGAGTAAATAAACAACAAACACACAACAGAACGTACATGCGTGGTTTGACCAACAAAATATATAGGTTAGGTGGTTTGACCCACACAATATATAGGTTTGTGGGTTGAACAGAGGTTATTGTCATGTCGCAGATCATTTGATCTGTAAAAACTACAGAATTAGAGTGGGAGAATGGAGATTAACCGTTAAATTACATACCAGTTCGGCGCCCCGTTTCCAGAGAGCTCGCTGGTGGGTACATGCGCATTTCATTTTGCTTTCAGAGATTTGACATTTGCTGTTCAAGACAGGAGTAAGGAATTTCGAAGAGTAATATGATGACTGGATATGATACGTTCTGAAACGGATATTAGCTTTATTGGCTTGGATAATTAATTGAAAATGTCACTACTGAACTTATTGATGAAGAAGGAAGATCACGGGTTTACAGAAACACAGCTTAATATAACGACTTCACACTATAATTCTAATTTTTTTATAATATCCGCTTGGATAATGTTATTTGCAAATTTTTTTATAGGTGTTACTACTAGAGATGTAGTATGAATGAAATCGACGTATATTAAACACTCAGAGTATTCTGTACCATTCTGAAGTGCACGCAGAGAACCAGACAAGGCGCAATCTTAACACTCAGAGCTGTCAACTGCTGCTGACGGCGCCAGCTCCAGGGAAAAATATGAATTTCTTTACCCAAGCCCAAGTCCCAAATCTATGACTATGTACATAATATTGTGTACTTACAACGTGAATAATTTACATCATTTGGTAGATTGCTGGATTTGTAAACTAGGCACTTCCACTATATCTATCGCATAAAACGTTCACAAACGGGTATATCCAAAAATAAAACAAAGTCGAAAAAGCCACTATACATGCAAACATATATTAGAGAAGCCATAGATAGTCAGAAGCATTGTTGAAACCGTCCGCAAAAAAACACCCGAACTTTATATTTAAATTGCTTGCGTTATTTTTCATTATACTATGCTACTCAATATGAAAATAATATAATATTTAAAATTACAATGGAATTGGAAATTGTGGGCGAGTAAAAAATCAGCGTTCGGCTGCAAATAGTGCTTAACCCCCGGCTTAACCCGAATAGTGTTTCGTACACTGGGAGCTTGAAACACTGCACCCGAAAGTATCTCTGAGAGGTGTCAAAAACGAAAGTGATCGGATTGCATTTTTCAGTCAAAATGCTAAAATGTGCTGAGTTTCCTGGCTAACTGGCTAACCATTAGTACGTTACGTTAGTACCTATATAGACAATGCGTTGGAGACATTAGAGTACTCGGATCGAAAATAATCAGCGAAACACTTCTGGTTCCCAGAGCCACCACAGAGATCGCTGTGATCGGCACCTGTTCCTGAACTCACCATACTAACCGTTGGTTGAATAACTTTCGTTAGTAGGTACCTATATAGACAAAGTTAAATATGGTACCGGGGTGTACCATTAATAATGGTACATAAAGCATCTGTATATATTTTGTGACAAAATATTAGGATTTAGCTTAACTAAGAGTTAAATCTCAATGGTTACTGATATTACAGGGCGTTGAAGTTTTTTTTTTAATTGAATTATTGCTGTGTCTACCAAAATAATCACGCTGCCGAACTGAATGTGAAACTGGTATGTGTTTGGGGATGGAGAGTAGGCTGAAAATGCCAATTTCT
This sequence comes from Pseudeuparius sepicola, assembly GCA_963920635.1. Classification (NCBI taxonomy): domain Eukaryota; kingdom Metazoa; phylum Arthropoda; class Insecta; order Coleoptera; family Anthribidae; genus Pseudeuparius; species Pseudeuparius sepicola. The sequence goes on from OY987299.1 coordinate 92,774,863, forward strand.
ACGTATCTCGCAGAGAGCGCCACTTGCGAAGTTTTTTTATTGGAAAAGTAACTTAATGTAGGAAATAGATTTACTAGGAATATTGGGTTCATTTTATAGGTTACTGGACGAACCTAGTCTTGTTTTACGTATGCACAGCTGCGGCCAATTTGAACTTGCGATGTCTTGGGGGTTTCTGAGAGGCCATCCGGCTACATCGCTAGCCGCCAGCCGCTTTCGTCTGCCTTCCCTTAACCGTCGGCTCTTTTGAAACGCGATGTGCGGGGCGGGAAAGGGCGGTGTTGCCGGATGTCGCCGGATCTCCCTCATTTCGTCATAGAGTTTAGACGGTCTTGCAAATTTAAATTGGCCGCAGCCGTACGTTACTAAACTTTATTGTTTTGATGTTATTTTAATCAATTTCAATAGTGGGAATCTACTACATTCTTAATAATTTTTGTATTTATTTTATAAGCTAACGTCCTCCTTGAAGGAGAAATAGACATGTGGAACTAAGTCCTTCCAGCAGGTCCCAGGCTCCTGTACAAAAGTGCTACCAGAAAAGCTTTCAGCAGGACAACTCTTTGAAAGTTTTTTTTTTGCAAAAAATATTAAGTACATATAGGAATTTTTAATGCATAGTCTCTGAGATTGTTGGTTGAAATAACAATATAAAGTAGTAAAACATTGATAACAATTAATTCAGCTACACTATTTTTGTTAACGCTAAAAATAGTAGTTTTAGAGAGAAAGAGCAAATCACTTAAAATTAATTACTATGGTTAAAACGTGTTACACATCATTGTGTTCAGAATGAAGAGTACATTTCAACGTCCAAGAAAAAATAGGAGAGACAATTGAAAAAAAAATTGGGGGTGAATCATCAGGGGTGCTTCCATCTGAAGAGTGCGTGTATATCTCCCCATAAAGGCATTTCTGTCCTATGTAAAATGGTTCAATTATTTATCATTAAAAATACAAACCAAAAGTTATGCCCTGTTGGACAAATTCTGGAACACCGAGTATATTCTTTTAAGTTCCGTGGTAATAAAATATATGGGAGATTTTTAAAATATCCAAGGTTTCACCCATAACATGAAATAAGAGTTCTAGTACATACTGAAATATAGTATAATAAGACTGTCCCATATGTACTAAGAGTAACACGTTTATCTTTATTCGGATATTAGGTATATTATTCCCTAACGCCTCTGCATTCTCCTTTTCTACATAACAATATCTAGTGTTTAAACGTTTAAAGCCAATGAACAAGTGCATAGCTCCTTCTTTCCTCGCCCTTACAAAAATAATAATCTCGACGAAACCTCAAGAGGCAGAAATAAAAAGGGAGCTGGAGCGCGACGGGAACAAGCTCGTAAAACATTCTCCTCGGACGGGATAATTCGTCTAAAACATTTTTATCCGGCAACACCTCTTAAATAGCCCTTAAACGTCGCTATAATAACCCTCTGAATAAAATTACAATGCGAGAATCTTCTCCGGCACACTTGGCGCCCGGCGCGGCGCGGCACACTTGAGATTCCGTCGTCGTGATCGCGCCATGAGGGTTGATTCCTCCCCAACAACGACGCAGTAGGACTCCCGTGGAGAGGCTACACATAGGCGTATCACGGCAAACGTGAACACTAAAAATTCAGTTAAATGCGTGTCTTTAATTAGGTATCCTATTTCTTGAGAAGGTGGAATATCGATTCATATAATTAGTGTATTGAATGTGTGAATATTGGCGTGCTTTATGGCTTATAGCTACGGTGCGTAATCAAAGATATACTAAAATAAAACAAGTAGTAGGGCTGATTCAAAACATCATGAGTGATAATCGTGAGGCATTACTAGCAAGACTATAAAAATATGAGATATACCTACCCGTGTATATCAATAACGCAGATATAATAATATGTCTCTAGTCCCGCTGGCAAAACCTAGCGATTATCATCGTTTTTGGCAAATTGCTCAGTAAAGCTATCAGCTTATGAGGCTTTAAATCAGCTGCATATCTACTAAATAATAAGAGATTGCCATAGAATGTACTAATTGTTTATAATTGCTACATGTGGATAAACACAAACTACTTCCACCACAAAAAATATTTGCGTTTTCTTTACACGAGAGAGAAATACGAACACGACTGTTTTTCATTATTATTATTACTGTTATTATTATTATTAACTCGCCAAAAGGCATTCGCACTCCCTCTACGGGGAACATTCACTCAGATCCCGGGTATCCCGGATACCAAAAGGATCTGGCTCGGACGAGACCCTTGCCATGTTATCGGGCCTTAGGTGACATTGATGTTGTTGGACGTTCCTGCACTCCCCATGAATTTTCTGACGGTTCGGGCTGTCGCAAGTAGTACCGCTTTCTGCATGGACCTGTAAAGACTATCAGTTAGACCCAGCTCCTTGATGTTCCTCAGCAAACTTTTTGGTATAACACCAGTAGTTGACATGATGATTGGAATCGTCGGGACGTTCTCCATTTCCCATTGCCTTCTAATTCGTTCTTCTAAATCTCTGTACTTCGCGATCTTCTCGACTTGCTTCACACGCAGGTTGTTGTTGTTCGGGATGGCCACATCAATCAGAGTTGTCTGCCTAGAAATTTTATCAACTATTATAAGGTCCGGTCTGTTATGGGCAACTCGTTGATCTGTCAGAACTGTACGATCCCAGTACATCTTGTAGTTGCTGTTCTCAAGAACAGGCTCAGGTGTGTAGTTGTAATATGGGACCCTCTCTGCCTGCACAAGCAGCAGCTTTTCCGCCAGTTCCTGGTGCAAGATCTTGGCAACCGAATCGTGTCGTTCCTTATATTCCGTTGATGCGAACATCTGACATCCTCCTGTTATGTGCTGGATTGTTTCTGAAGTTGGGCACCCGTATCTGCATCTGTCATCCACTACCGATGCATCTCCTACAATGAATTTTAGGTAGTTGCGAGTTGGTATAACCTGATCTTGTATGGCCAGTAGGAAGCCTTCAGTCTCGGGGAACATTCGTCCCGAGGTCAGCCAATAGTTCGACGCTAACTTGTCGACATGTTCCTGGTTAACCTCATTAGGATGCCTCCCGTGCAGCGGCTTCCCCAACCACCTCTGTAGTTTATCGTTGTCGGTTCGGTGGTGATTTTGACGCTCGTGTTCCGTCAGACGTAGCGGTGTTGAGACGTCTGCTCCGCATATAGCCCTATGTAGTGTGGAGCTGTTGGCCTGCCTGTAGAAATAATTACGCAGATTTAATATTTGTTGGTCCAATTGCTTGCTGAGATCTGCCAATCCTCTTCCTCCTAGTTGACGTGGCAGAGTTGTTCTTTCTACGGCGCTACGGGGATGATGTTTATGAGCTTTTGTGAGTAGTGTCCTAACTTTTCGTTGCAGGTTGTTGATGTCCGTGTTGGTTCAATTCACTATTCCGAACGAATAGCTGAGTACAGAGCACGCATAGGTGTTCAGGGCCTTAAACAAATTCCTGCTGTTAAGATCAGTTCGCACTACTTGTCTTACTCTCTTGATGAATTCATTCGTTAAATCAGTCTTCATTGTTCGATGGTCTATCCTTTGAGCTTGTTTCATCCCGAGATACTTGTATGTATCTCCCTTGCTCATTGCTTCGATCTCCTGGCCGTCCTGCATCTCGTGTGCGCTTTGTTCGAGCTTTCCCCGGATGATATTAAGGGTGCGGCACTTGTCCAGTCCAAACAGCATTATTAATATTGTTATTTGTATTATTATTATATTTTTCACAATGTGATGAAAAAGGGGTGGTTGTGAGGTGCGCCCCTCCCAACTTCACAAAATGGCGATTATACTTTTGATATAAAGGAAATGATAATTGAAATTATTTTGACAGCCAAGTAACTGAGAATGTTTACGAGAGGATAACAATAGGGATACTCACAAAAAACAATTCTGTTAAAACGCCATAGAGAGGTCGTAAGGACCATCCAAATTAAATTATTGTAAAGTACAAAAAAATAATCAAAAATATTTTCTGTACAGACAAATATAGCGAGAAGTACCTGCATTCGTTTGAATTCGCGGAATGTTCTCGTTAGTATGACGTCAGTGCTGCAATTGGGAAGTTTGTTCGTCTCTGACCCTTATTTATATTACCTTAGTAGAAACTTAACAATTGCGGCACAAATAGACTATATTTCCTGTGTTACCACAATAGACGCCATAAAACTGCGGATGATAGTGGCTGTATGCAGAGCGTGTCACGTGGGCAGTGACGTGTCACTCGTCCTAGCCGTTTTGTAGCCGCGTCAAATTCGCTGTTTCTATTTTGCATTTCTATCTGTAAAAATTTTGTTTAAAGCAGTTTCATACTTGTGTATATAGACTTACATTTTCGCTTTGATCTATCGATTTTGGTTGAAATTAGAAATTAGTTAACACACGTAAGTATTGAAAGGAATATGTTTCGTCAATATACTACTCATATTTACTCTTTAGAAGTTGTGGGATATATTGCAATTTGCTACTGGTTTAAAAAAAGTTATGTATTTGAAAGTGGTGATTAAATTGACATCAACGGTTTTTAAATATGTATGCATTCTTACAAAAAGATACCGAGAGACTGAATAGTTAAAACCCAGACTAACAAAGAAAGCTTTAATACTTTCGAAAAGTTATGGTAAGACGACATAAAAAGCGGAAATAGGCTACGCCATAGTCGAGTGTTCGTAATATAATAACACAGACGTATATAGCTAGCGAAGCTATATACGTCTGTGATAATAATGTTCTGAGCCAGGCGCAAATACCTACTTTTGAAATCTGGTGAAGTCGCCAGTTTTGTTGAGCGAAATCTGATTAGTGAAATGTATAATGTGGAATTACTATTAATAATAATTATTGTGGATAATATTAGAATCTCCTCTAGAAAGTTCGATACACATTTTAATTAATTGGAAAATCAGTTATAGGTACCTATCGTTTAAGGGCCGCGGTGGCGGTTTGCTGCCGCGGACCCACGGAGGCGATGTTGGGAGCAGCGCTCACGATATTTTAGACTGTTTTCTGCATTCGATCGACCTTGGTTCGAATCGAGGTCGAGGTAGACTGTGCATGCCCGCCTTTATAGAAAAACATGCGCCAAGAGCGCTGTCTGGGGGGGTTATTGTCTGGTAACCGTCCAACACTCACTATGGGATTACTACGGTTTTCTAGGGTTTTCCGTAGTACCTGAGCGAATGCTATTCTAGTTCTATCGGGAAAAGTCGGCCCTAACCGCAAATGGGAACGAACTCAAAATAATAGCAATCGCCCCCCTCCCCCGCACAAGCATTCTGTTGCTTATGAAGTACTCCTAGTTAGTTACTCCTAGTTAGTATTGTGAGGGGAAAATTATTATTATTACATATTATTATATTTCAAAATGAAAGGAACTTTTGAAACGATACTTCAAACAATGCTTGGTATATTGTTAAAGCTCCTTTAATTTTAAAGGACACTTCATCTTAATAAGACTCTTATCAGATGTAAATAATATATCAAACATACCTCGAGAGCAATAACAGAAAATCTCGAAAAAAAGCAGGGCTCGTCAAAACATGGAGCCTAAAGCAGGGCGTAAATTAAACTCTACGTGGTTACAGGGCTTTTGAAATTGAATAAAATGATGTACAATAATTATTAACGGACACTTTAATTGGATTTTCCTCGGCAATTTTAAATTGCTTTTAAGGTAAAAACTCTTTAAAACATAATTGAGATTTCAATATCCATCTTCCTACTGGAGTCCGACCAATTTTCTTCATTTTTCTGTATTTTTCGTGGACATTTTCTCCGTCCCGTAGACGACTACGTTGGTAAATGCGGCCACAACTTCTAGTCATATTTCTAGGCAATTGAGCATGTAAGGGTATGTGGAACGAATAATTTTCTTTTCATTTATCGGACTTCGGAAAGCGCATTCTCTCCAAAACGCATACCTAATGTCCCACTCTCGGGAAAACAAGAATCCGCTGCCACAACATAACATCAATTTAGTAGATACTTGTAATCGGTAAGTAATATATAAAAAATATTACATTTTGTATGTCAGCAAAAGAAAAAATCTTATATATTATATCTCGTTCGTTATAAAATGAGAATGGGGTGGGTAAATACTCTGGGACTTTCACACTTTCATTACCATCTCTTGTCCTTAGCCTCAATACTATCATTTAATCTGCTTTATTTTTTAAATGGGAAACTCTGGAAGCCAAATAAATTTTTTATTCTATTTCAAATATGTGAAAGGTAAGGCGGATTAACTGCAACAGAAATTATTTATGTGGGTTTAACAAATGACCACAATTAATTATAGAAGTCATTACTGTCCCTTGATCTTTAAATCCCACTTTCAGCCAGTAGATGGGGCTTTAAGCCTATATTCCGTTCACACTGATATCTGGCATTTCCGATCTGCACGGTTCGGACACAAGGGTTCCTGTAAATCTTGATACGGTGTTAGTAATTAGTATAAAAAGGTAAGAAGAATGTACTTTACAAAAAATTGTAATTGCTGCCCCCTCTTTCAAAAAGGTAGTTTTTCTTAATACAACCAGTTTTCATTTTGGGTCACATATGACCAGAATACGATCAAAATAACTGTCGTGCTGTTGAAAATTCAAGAAGATAACCTCAATTCAATCACAACCAAAACATCGTGTCACTACCGGCCCGTCATCACCATCACTCTAAACATAGAAACAGGACAGTTATGCCCCCTAAAGGGATGGTAGTGAAAATCTCGGAAAATATAATAAATGATAAAATACCTATATTTTCACTTTCAGGGAATTATAAAAATGAATGAAAAGAAAATACGGCAGTTAAAAGAAAAGTTAAAAAGTTTAAAAGATTACTATAAATATTCGTGGTATTTGGGAGAGTGGGTTTCGCGGATTCCACACATATATCGAGAGAAACAGACATGAAAATAACTTTAACAAAAGGGAAACTCTTCGACTTAAGAGGTATTTCAAATTGAAAATCATAAAAACATTAAAACAAAATTATTATTAAAATATAAATAGAAATACAAATAATGACAAATAAATAACTATATGAATAATAAAACAAATCATCGACCCGCCTCACCGAGGCTCTGCAGCGCGGCGCCAACTTGTCTCGACAAGCTTTGTATGTAAAAGAGTCTTGGTAATAAGAGTTTTGGTAGCAAGATTCTTGCTGCGATGACGTTACTAAACAAAAAAATGCAAGAACCAGAAGTTGCAAGAAGTCTTGCTTGCAAGACAAAATTTCTTCCAGCAAGAGTCGGGCAAAACAAGAATGAATTTAATCTCTTGTCTTGCTTTTCAAGACAATACAAGAATAGGTCTAGCAAGACAAGACCGGTTATAGAGAGCTTTTTTGTTAATTGAAAATAAGTAACTGTGAGTTTTCACTATTTTCAGAATACAAGTTGTAAGACTAGACATTGTTTCACCATACTTATGTAAAAAATATCACTCAAATTCCAAAAAATATATTTACACGCAGAATGGAATAGAAATTTTTTTGCATATTTATATTTTTCACATAGCGTTTATGTTCCATAATATAAATGTTTTGACACATGAAGTATAATATTTATCATGTAGCATAAAAAAATATCTTCATACAGTGATTAACAATTTAAGCACTTTATATAACTGAAAAGATTAATTTAATATTTTTTTGAGTTTGCTACTTGAAAGTGTAAAAGTCCCAGGAAAATACCCATGCGTACATGTGAACTATTATTCTATAAAAACAAACAGAATCGGCCTTTAAAAGGTTATGAATAAAAAGCGCAACTTTGATAAAAGTTATACCTAATATAAAATGTAGATTTTCCAAAGTTCTTTATTTTTATCCTCGCGATTTTATTACCGTCAATTGAAGCGGTGATCGCGAGCGCTTGCTCGGAGCGACGGCATTAAATATTCCATATTTATTTGAAGCGCGACAGGGCCCTAAAAGCGGCTAAATAGACTCTAAAATAAACATTAAAAGCGGAAATAGGTCTGTTCAACTGCAGTGCTTTTTAACGCATTTATTTATTACTTTAGCTAACTGCCTACAAAGCGCCCGCTATTAACTTGTCAACACCACTTTAGCATTAAAACAAAACCAAACACTCGGCTGCGGCGGTGGTAATGTGGTGTTTACGGAGTGCAGTGCGTTTGGAATTTACAATTTTCCCCGGCAAATGGAAAAAATCACAGGCGGAATAAGGCTGCAAAAATATGAGCGACGTTTCAATTTAAACAGCAATTTCGCGAGGAAATAGGGAAGGAAGTGGCTGCTTATATAATTCAACAGTTAGCAGATAGGTTGGTTACCGTGGCATTGGAGGGCCAATCATAAATTTAAACTCTCTATTCGGCGGAGAAACCAAATTTAATAAACTGGTTATTTATTTCCACCTCACAGCGCAATCTCCTCAACAGTCATAGTCGGCTATTTCCTTATATCGAGTCAACAAGGAAATAATCTTGGTAAACAAATTGTCTAATTCGAAACTAAATTTTGCCGAAGGACGCCTCGGATTTATTTTAGTCTTTCGACGGAAATTAATGATCCTGTCACGATAATTGAAAAGCAATATAAATGCTTACGTCTTTACTAAAATATTGATTGAAAGAGCTAATGTTACGTTGATTCCTGGACTTTGCTATAGATATAACTATTTGTACTTTACTTTATACGCCAGTGTAAAACAACGGCTGCCAAGCAACAGCTGTCAAATTTACTAGTTCATTCGTGCTGAAGTAGCCACAATACAATACAATACAATACAATACAAAATTCATTGTTGTGCCAAAATTTTATACAAAGATTGATGGCGACATGCTGCTTTAGTACCAGTTAATTGTCAAATTTGACATTGGTTCATCGTCTTTACATACAGGGTTAACTATCACTTACCACGTGCGCAGGGAGGCTTAAGAAAACATAGAAAAATATTTTTAGATTTTTTTTACGACCTTTAAAAAAAAGGTAAAAGCCCCTATTTTAATTGTAAATCTCCGCCTCTAATTACGTCAACCAATATGGCTTCGGAACGTACTATCGGCTGGAAGTGATTGTCCGCGGTGTTGCCGTCGTTTTAGAAAGGATGAAAATACCTGTTTACTCAAACAAATTTAAAAAATACATAAATAACAATCGATTTGAATCTGTACAGCCGCAATGCTGCTAGATTTAGGTACTCGAGGTTCGCCTGGATTCAGCTTACCTTAGTTTGAAATTTGAAAACAGAAAACAGGATATGAATCCCGAGTCCCGAGCTCGGTCCCGAGGCTAGGTAATCCTGAATCTCTAGGCGTTTTTTGTTTTTGCATTTTCACATAGCAGCACCAAGGATTACAAAACTACATACACTTGAGATGACGGACTGACAGACGTGTTTACAAACGCACAAAACAGTAGAGGTTGGCGTGGTGCGTAATAATTATCGATATCGATGTCAATGTTAGATTAGTTGATTGCGGGTCATTGAAAATCTATCTGAACTAAATAAAAGAATGCTGTGATTTCTTAATGCCGGCGTTATTGAACTGAACGCTTTGCATTACAAAGAATGTCGATGTGTATCGAATCGACGCATAGTTTTCTTCGATGTCGCATCTCCCGCATCTCTACGCCTCAGACTAGTTGCTGGTCTGGTTGCCTGCAACCTGCACGACAAGGCAGGGTAACGCGAACGCGTGAATCATCGTAGTTCGGCCCATGCACGATACATTGTTTGTGTATCGTGGGCCGATGCACAGCACAGATTACCCGGCCGATGTTTACTTGACGTTTCCCTGCGTCCCTCTGAATTTTTGGCGATATTTTCCCGTATTCGTGTACTTTGGTGTGTTTTAAAGCTATTTTGCAATTAATTGAACGCCAGGCTTTTTACTAGTGCACTAGGACCCCAACATTGGATTATGTACTTTGTGGAATCGACCAGGCAAACTTAACGGCTAAGTTACGAAGCACCCTCGCTTGGTCAAAGTAATGTTTTCTGATTGACCCACTTATTTGGCCTGGCCCAGAATAAGTAGAACAGAAGATCCTGAAGTAAAAATGCAAACATTTTTAATTTAATTAACCGAGTGTGCAACGTGTGCCAGTGCATTTGTGTTTTTTGGTTACCCTTCGGCGTTTTCCTGGCTGAGGGGATCCTCCTCCGTGGTCGTCAGGCTGAGTACCTCACTTCAAACAAAAGGAATGGCGGAGGGAAATAAGAGGCCCCCAACAAATTTAGAAAATGTGAATATTCAATCCTGGAAATGTCAGTAAGGTAGGTGTTTCATAGGCATTCTACATGTTCCTTAGAAAGTAATCGTTTCCAACAGGAAATCGAAATTTTGTGGTGAATCCTCGGATAAATTGATGGACGTGGCAACGCTGCGCTATTTCACTACCTGTCACTACCATTGACATAGGCAAAATTTTAAGACACATCACGCGGGCGTCCATAGGCGGCGTTTTTTGAGGGGTTTTATACAATTTGAAAAAAAAAATTAGGCTTAAGACAAATTTATTTTGGCTAGTCTAATTTTTCTTTATCTGCCATAAAATTTTTTGTACTAAGTGATAGTTAACCCTGTATATTATATATTATATTTTACTCAATGCTTCTACAATGTTCATAGACACTGGTGTGGCAACCAAACCCTATAGTTCGGATTTGGAATAGAAAATTACATAAAATTATGACGAGAGCACTGCTTGAACACTTACCTCATGTAGTCCTGTTTGCAGAGAATCATTCCGCCTTTGGTGAAGCAGGAGCTGCCTATGTCTGCCAACATTGTTGCGCAGCAGGAACACTTGAGACAACTATTGTGCCAGTATCTGTCTAGGGCGTGTAGAAGGAACCGTTCCACTATTTTTCCACCACATCCTGCACAAACCTATAGCAAAAATATCATTTAAAAAGCGCATTCTAAACGAAACGTAAAATACAATGAATTTGGATCAAAAGCATTTGTATCAAAGGTGGTGTAGAGCAAAGTACAAAAGCTAGTCTTGAAGTTAGCCAAACACGTTTACTAAGGGAATGAGCTTGGCCAAGGTAAGACATCAAATATTTATATCTTCAAGAAAAACGCGAGGTAAGTGATGGGAAGATACTAAAGCTTACTTTAACTGATCCTCCCCCATTGGTACCGGCTGCAGGGTTGTGATGTTGCTGTTGATGGTGAGGTCCGTCTGAAGGGGGTGGGCCACCACCACCTGTAGAAAATGCGGGGTGCGCGTGATGGAGAGCATGAGGGTCGTGTGGACCATTCATCCCTGCAAGAAAATCTTTGGCTTCATATTTTTGATGTATACACTCAGAACTGCTAAACTAGTAAAATAGAAATGTTATGAAAAGTTTAGTTATTACGAACCTTGAAATAAAAACGATATCTGGAGTAAATGTGGCTAGTGGGGGTCCCAAGAGGGGCCAGAGGGGCCTGACCCTCCCCCATTGAGGTATTATTTAATAAATAAAGACTATATGAATGTATCTAATAAATTTTGTAGGTGAAAAAAGTTGGCTGTAAAGTAACTGATATTATCGGCCTCCTCCTATGTTAAAATCCTTCGCTGCCGCTATTGAACGAGGTGTGTAGCTGTCAGCATTTTGAGGCGCGGAAATAGTTTCTGAGCATCAAACGGTTTCTAGAACTATTATAACGAATGATATGATCTAGTTTCAATTGAAACACTTTAGTCGCTAGTGATTTTCCCAAGGTAGCTCGATAATAGGCGCCTAGACTAAATACGTTGTTTGGCGATTTAAACGGATCCCGGCACACACAGTAGTAGAAAGAGAAGGAGACGGGGAAGATAGGTACTGTATATTAAAAGCAAGTGGCCGCATGCTCGCTTAATGATACAGGGTGATTTATTCATAAATACGATAATTTTAACCACGTCATCAGGGAAGTACATACAGTGAGCACGCGAAAGTTGGAACAAATTCAATAAAATTTCTATGGCCACGGAAAAAAATCACTCGGACACGTCGCCCTTAATTTTGTAATGCGCAAATTGAGGCGCAAATTTTAACATATAAATGCATCATGTGACGTCATCGGTGTCGCAGATATGACATCATCGTCATTTTTTTTAATTGTAAGCTACAGATACAGAATGATGATTTTAGGTACAGGTTAAATCACATTTTTTGAGATAAAAATATTTTGTTTATTTTTTACAATTTATTTACTTTCTTATGTATTTGTCAATTCATTCATTTATAACAAGAACAGTTAAAGTAAATAAGCCTACCGACATTTGCAAATGAGAAAATAATATTAATAATGATAGTAATTCTATAGTCTATAGGCTTTTCAAATATTTCACGCCTACTCAGTTTTTCATGGTGAACAAATTTTCTTATACTAATAACATCTTGATTAAAAAGCTACAGAATGGACCCTTTCCTAAAAAAAGCGAGAAAATTAAAAAAATTGCATCGTGGCATGAAGTGGCCAAGGAATAGTATGCGCCATTGAAACAGCGTGTGACGTCACTACGCCGCTGAACAAGGCCTACTATAAAGACAGGCGCTGGCGCACAAAAATCACGTGACCATCTTAGTCAGACGTTACATGTCATTTGTCACATAACTGAAAGCGGCAGCTTGGGTTTTGAGAAGTTTTCAATGTTTAAAGTGTTTTTAAACGTCTTAGTTTATATTTTAGAAACAAGTTTGTGTCTACTGCGCGTGTGTCCTGGCGGAGGGGAACCGCCCAGGTGTTATTATGGCCTCTGGGTGTCTGGGTGGGAGTCGTGCCGTCCAAGAGTATTGGTGCCGCTCGCACCGACGCGACCCGACGCGTGAGCGCTCTAAGGGGAATTCTCCCCCCAACCACAGAATAGGGAACCCGGAATGGACTATTACGGACATGTGACAGTATTAGTATTGGACAGTGGAGCCTGAGACACAGAGGGGTGAACTGCTTACGGGAGATCCGCGAGTTCACACGGTCCGGGTGGCTGGAAGTCGTTCCCGTTGACCACGTTCGGGTTTGTGTATTTATTGTATTCACCATTCACCTTGTGCGAAATAAATCAGTGTTGTAACATACTCGAGGATTTTCGTTGTCGACCCACGCCCTGATACGGTTTCTATTCGGTCTACCTACTGAGGTTAGTTTTCATTTTTATTTCGTAAAAAATAACCTAAATACCAAATATTGGGTCTGTTTATATTATATTTATACATATTACAAAAGCCAGGAAGAAAGTGTCGCCATAACAAACATTTGTTTTGCCTCGGGATGCAAATTTCCGCCAAAAATTGATTCGTCAAATTCCAACTGAGATTTAATTTCTAAAAAAACCCTTAAGAATGCGTGGCTAACACATTTTCAAGAAAGTGAAACAATAATTAAAGTGGACAAATGTGTTGTGGGAGGAAAATACCTATAGAAAATATCACCTAAGCTAAAGGAAGGAGCTGTCCTAACAATTTTTGAGAATGTGCCAAAATATTGTGAGTGCAGTGCCGTTTAACTCTCAGCCTATCTCAGCCTAAAACAGCTGAGGCAGGTTGAAAATTTTGAAAAAACAATTAGACAATGCCTGACGAAACCAATAATGTAATAGATGAAAGAAAACTCGCCAAATTGTTACGAAATTTGTTGTTTTTGAAATCGGCATTAAAATTTCCCAAAATCGTCATTAAAAGCACAGAAATCGTACAATAATGTAGCCCATTATTGTACGATTTTTTCAATAAGTAGGCCTTGGCGAGATGTAAACATCAAACGTCAGACGCGGAGAAATCGCCCGTCAAAAGTGACCAAATATTCAAAACCCGGCCGATAAAGGCTGATTTAACTTTTCGTACACATGGCGAAATTGTTTCCTATAGAAGCGCAATCCTTCAGTATACATATTTTAGTAAATTTGAATATCAATAGATTTGTTGTGTAGGCTGCACAAGAAGCAGCAGTTTGGTTTTTCTGTCAGAAGGTGCCGTACGTCATTATACTTGTCCTAGGTAGAGCGATCGGTAAAGTCAAGTAACGCCGCGCGTAGTCGGTTCGTGGACGGGTGATCCCTTATTATTATTTTCTTGCCTAATAAAACATTTTTTTTTCCGATTTCAAAAAAAATATAATATGTACCTCGGCACTGAAGTTCTTTTTATGACTCATGTGGTTTATTTGCCTCGGCCAGAGGCCTCAGCAACTAAACTCCACATGAGTCATAAAAAGTTGAACTTCAGTGCCTTGGTACATAAATAACTATTTTCTACTAATCTCCGAAAATGCCTTTCATTATATAGAACTAAGTTGGTCACGTGACTACGCGATTATGCGTTAGCGCCGTGGCCTGTCTTTATTGTTGGCCTAGGCCGTTGAATATATGTTTTTCCAATCAAATCTAAATTGGTAACATTTATTTATAATTGGGATTTGATTGGGAAAAAATTAATCTGTGGCATTATGATGTCACACGTCGTTTTTAAGAATTTACGTGTAGCGGCGTGAACTAATAATTCAAATCCACGTCATGCCACTTTATAAAAAAAGTTCCTCAGGTTTCTTAAAAATAACTGAGGCGTTGATTTTGGATCACCCGGTACTCATAAAAAGTAAAAACCCATAAATGATTGTTAATCGAGTTGTTAATACACATCATAATAATTATTATATGACTATAAGATTTTGCCTCGGATTTTGGTATTGCCGACAAGTTAATTTTCAATAGTCATCCTCCAGTTCTAATCACTGAAACGGATTTTTTTGTGTGCGACAAACTACAATTTTCTATTCAATGCACTAATTATTTTCTATCTAAAAAATTAATAGTTTTTAATTAACGAGGAAGATGACTCAGATGCACTCTGATGCCGAAACATCCGATTCTCGTTTAAGTTTTTACTTTCGGATTTACCAGTTATAAAATAGGTTCTTAATTCCAATCTCCAAATCAGGAATTTAGCTAGCAATCTAGGTAATAATTTATTATGTCTTTATTAAACGGCTTATTGGACTTTTGTCACAAGAACCTGTAACAAGCTTATTAAAAAACAACTTCTTGTTGCCAGGAAAAAATGCTCAAAGAACTTTGGTTTTATTTTTTTGTTAATACGCTAGCTATTCAAAGGGAAACTTTGGGCAGATAATAATTATTAGAGTAAGAAACATGGCATTATTCTTTGCATAAATAAGAATCCCAGGAAGGGGCAAATTTGCGGGCATAACCCTTGACCGGGACAGTATCTGCATATGGCGGGATGCCGTTTTCGTTTTTACAGTAGCGCGCACCATTGAGTTGTTTCGACAAACTAATCGAGTCGGAAATCCTCATTTTTCGTGAAATCAGTACCTACCTACAATATAGGCAAAAAAATTATAAGGCACGTTTATATATTTAAGTATAAGAATTCCTCATAATATAGCAACACCAATTTTAAATTTCCAATTATGACAAAGTAGGTACCTTCTTATACAAACACCTATGCCACTTTGGTGTACGACCTCAAAAGTTAATTTAAATTACAAAATTACTTACCGATGGATTATTATCCACAAACATTTTAGTTTTGGCGGTCAGGGAAGTGCCACAACACACAACAGATATTTAAGTACCACATACTGACACCTATCACCGTGTCAGATATGTATCAACATATTGTGTCAAAACTTGGTTACTACTCAGGGCGATTTCCGTCTCAGGTCTCACGTATTTTATAATACACATAGAGCTTTGACTCCTTCCTGAGATTAGGTATTACATCATCAGATGACTGCGTTCCAATTTATCGTGTCATTAAAATTTGACATTTTGTTCGAGAACGGAAACATTTTTCTCGGAGAGTTCAGAAAACCAAAGTTTTTTTTAACTTTTTCATGGTCACTTGAAAAAGTTCTGATCAGCTTGCGTCACAAAGAAAAAAGAAACTTCAGACAATTATTAGGCATTTCTTCGTTAGGTATTGCATTTTTATGTAGGTATTACCACAGACCTATATAGCTTAGCGAAGCTATATAGGTCTGTGGTATTACTTTATCCCCAGCACAAGCATGTCGTGGTTGCTTCTGAAGTCCTAGTTTGGAATATTGTGAAGGATGAGAATTATTATTAGGTATTATTATTATTAATTGGTATTTGCATGCAACATATTTAATAAATTAACGATATTTGCTGAACTCAGTAGGAAAACCTAAAAAACAGAAACAGAATTTTAATTTGAAAGACCTTAAAAACACATATCATTAATTTCACAATTGGAATTAAATTGGAATTTTATTAGCTTTTGATTTGTTGCGTAGAAAAAATCAAACATTTCGTTCCGATTATTGAACCGATGTTTTTCAGCTATGGCCAGTGATTTGGAATGAGATTTCATTTCATGGATATTATTGGTATTAATTATGCGAGCAGCTTCAACAAACGGAAAGAATAAAAATTCATTTTATTATTGCATTTTGTCCCTTTCATAGTTTCTTTTCGTTCTAAATTATATTCGCCATTTTATTTTTACTCTAAACCTCTTAAGTCTTTTAGACACTATGTATTGTATATTTTGTTGTTAAAGTTACAGTTTTTGTTGTGTTAGTCCCTGTACAGGGTGGCCAACTAAGAATGCGAGGTACTGTATCTGGGAAATTATCCATCGTAGAGGCTTGCGGAAATAAATTATCACTAAAATGGCCAAGAGAAAAACCTGGAAAATATTTTCAAGTTTCTGAAATGGCCGCTAGGGGGCGTAACTGCAATCTTGAATCTAAAAAAGTGATGTTTCTGTGAATTTCGCTATATTAACCTAACAAAAAATTACCTGATCTTTAAAGTCGAGGATAATCTGAACCTTTTTTGTTTGACAAGTTTTGCCGTATCTCTAAAAATAAAGTGGTGGGGGGTATTCAAAGGATTCCGTAAAAAACACCCCGTATCTTCGAAACGGCTGAGCCAATTTTAACAAACTTGAGCCAGTTGAAAGGAGCTACTCTTCGGCTACAAATGTTATAATATTTGAAGTTTTGGTTATTTCACATGTCGCCGCTAGAGGGCTTTTTTCGATATTCCGACAGAAATGGTTAATTTTCTCAAAAAAATTAAATGCATTGGTATGATTTTTTTTTCATGAAAATGTATCTAAATAATGCCTAAACAAGCTCGCGAAAACCGCATCTCGATATCTTGTTCCTAACCTAAAATTTAGGGCAAAGAAAATTTTATACGGAAATCCCTTAATTTTTTATTTTCTTAAACTAATTTTTCTGGAATTAAGTTTTTTGTTCGTCAGATTAAAATCGCCCTTTTTGGAAATATTACAAAATATCCCTAAAAGGTAAGTAACGTTAATAACAAAATGCATATTTTTTGTTTAAATGCATATTATTAATTATGGGTTATGGGTATATACGAAAAAGACAATTAATAGTAGCAGGCCATGGAATTACAAAACAAATACCTAATCAAAACATAAATCATCCTCAAATTGTCAATAGTTGTGAATAGTTTCGCGTTACTTTGAGCAATTTTTGTGCTTACAAAATGCGTTTTACGAACGACGAAGCTGTTGATATGTTTATTTTGAATGTCTTCAGAATGCCGCAGTAGCAAAAAGAGTTTACGCGGCTCGATATCCAAATCGGCGTCCATGCGATGTGAGAGTTTTTCCCCGGTTAGTGGCGAGCTTACGAGCCAATGGTAGTTTTCGGCCTACGTTTCAACGGCAAAGAATTGGAAGAACAGAAGAAAATATTAACCGCGTCCTGGGATATATTGAAGGAAATCCTCATGTTAGCACAAGAGCATTATCCCTTTAGTTGGGCATATCACGAACAACGGTTCAAAATATTTTGAAAGACCATAGGTAAGTTCTAATTGCCATCAAAATATAAGGACTTATTTAAATTTAACTTTTTTTAAATTACTTTTAGAATGCACCCATATCATGTCGTTTTGCATCAGGCCTTGAAAGAGGAAGACTACGCGAAAATAGAGAATTTTTATTTCAAATTCTTTGGACCGATGAAGCCACCTTTAATAGTAACGGGAAAGTCAATCTGCACAATATGCATTATTGGTCTGCAGAAAATCCGCATTGGTTGCGTGAAGTTCAGCACCAAGGACGTTGGACTTAACTTGTCTTGATTTTTATTTACGGGGGCGGTTAAAGGACATCGTGTTTCAGACTCAACCTACGACCAGAGAAAATATGAAAAACCGGTTTCGTAATGCAATTGTCTACCCATGAGAGGCTTCAGCAATGCATAGAGCGTGATGGTCAGCATTTCGAGCATTTACGTGGACACTATAAACTTTTCTTTTTTAAATCGGTCCTTTTTAGGGCCACAACTTACATAATAAAAAGAATTTCGGAAAAATTAATTTAAGAAAATAAAAATTTAAGGGATTTCCTTATAAAATTTTCTTTGGCCTAAATTTTAGGTTAGGAACAAGATATCGAGATGCGGTTTTCGCGAGCTTGTTTAGGCGTTATTTAGCTACATTTTGATGAAAAAAAAAATCATACCAATGCATTTAATTTTTTTTGAGAAAATTAACCATTTCTGTCGGAATATCGAAAAAAGCCCTCTAGCGGCGACATGTGAAATTACCGAAACTTAAAATATTATAACATTTGTAGCCCACGAGTAGCTCTTTTTAACAAGCTCAAGTTTGTTAAAATCGGCTCAGCCGTTTCGAAGATACAGGGTGTTTTTTACGGAAACATTTGAATACCCACCACCACTTTATTTTTAGAGATACGGCAAAACTTGTCAAACAAAAAATGTTCAAATTATCCTCGACTTTAAAGATCAGGTATTTTTTTGTTAGGTTAATATCGAGGTTAATATAGCGGAATTCACAGAAACATCACTTTTTTAGATTCAAGGTTGCAGTTACGCCTCCTAGCGGCCATTTCAGAAACTAGAAAATATTTTCCAAGTTTTTCTCTTGGCCGTTTTAGTCATAAAATTTTTTGCCGCAAGCCTCTACGATGGATAATTTCCCAGATACAGTACCTCGCATTCTTAGTTGGCCACCCTGTACTTCGTGTGCGATTCTTGATTGGAGAAAATCTGACTAAATACTAGGGTTGTAATCTTGGACACAGAAAAGATAGTTCCACACGAGAAGGCACCTTTGTACCCAGCAATATTTTAGTAATTATTCTTTTCCGGAATAGTAAGAATGCTAAGTTTTAGCACAGACCTATATATAATAGGTCTGTGGTTGTCTCGGTGGTTGTAGATTAACTGAGATGCGATATGGGACAACAACATAGTCTAGATACAATAAGTTTAGAAAATTATAAAATTAAAATTTGAATAATTGTCCATTTGACAGCGGCCAATAAGGAGCTTTCTGCTGTAGAGTTATATTTATGTGTCTTGGGTTTGCGTTAATCATCATTTAATGAACCTTATCAAATTAACATTGGAAAATAATTACACAATCATATTCATGTTATAATACCTACAGTTTTAATTCAATATTGATTAATTATAATAATTGAAACGTTAAAATATCGCCCCGACGTTCTCGCTACACAGGGCTCTGTGAGTCTAGCGCAGTGACTCCCAAATGTTGCTATATCTCGTCAAAGAGATACAGGGCGACTCACCCTGTATCTCTTTGACTTCTCACTAGTCAGAAACTGGACCCTCGGTTGAACCCTGAACTGAATAAACGAGATATAAGATGTCTAAAAATTGGGAGAACTTTGGAGGGTCAGTGCTAGACTCGGTGCTAGAAAAGTAAGCGCAGAGGGAATGTTGCCAAATGTCCAATGCTAAAATGTTAGCATGAACACTTTTTGTCAGTTCACTTTATTTATTAGATAATGTAATGGTGCAGCCAATTTGAATTTGCACTAAAGGGATTCGTCTAAGAAAAAATAGTGGAAACCTAGAGGACCCCCAAGAAGACAATAATTGCGTAACTATAACGGGGTGCCAAGTGCCAGGGGCGTGGAATAAACTTGTAAAACGTGTTCCGGACATCTTGGTTTATTATAACAAAAACCAAAAAATGGAAATAGGCCTGTTGTTTTGAGGTCTGATGTAGGAATATAATTATGCAATCCTGAATAACATTTTCTTACAAAATTTTTCTATACCTTTTTCGCAACTACCTAACGCTTGAAAAGTCACGAAATAAAAGTGGGCTTATTATTTTCAAACTACACACTGGGGCTTAATTTTATCAGAATATCGTTTAGAGAAAAGTTGCTTTGCTTAAACCTCAGAGAAATAACCAAGGATAGAAGGAGCAACAGCATCAAAATACACACGTTTGTAGTCAAACCAACACCTTATGCAAATTTACAGAAGTAAACAAACATTAGGCCCGGGTGTACAACGTTTACCTGAGATAGGTTATATCTTGAGAAATATCAATTTGGCCACCCACCACACACTTTCTGTGTCCCATTGTATACAGAATCAGTCACTAAATCCTAAATACTAATAAATAGCCTATAAATTAAGAGAAAAACAATTGAAAACACGAAAAATGCATACCTAAACAATCGGAAAACTTGACTTGCTGGGCAAACACAAAACAAATACCGCCGAGTTAACGAACGCGGAGGTAAAGGAGGCGTTGCCATGTTGGGAGGTTTGAGGTATGTTGACGATTTTATTAAAGTGATAATTAGCTAGCTACTATAATTACAGCGCAATTTCGTTTTAGCTTAAAATTGTTATATACAAGAAATTAATAACTACATTATTTGTTAATTTAGCGTTATGGGAGGTGTGCCTTCATTTAATCGCATTATTAAACCCTTCTATTTTGAAATGAAATGCTGTAAACAATGGAGTACGTGGCATCACTCAAAAAGATGTTGGCCCTATTTACTTTTTGTTCTTACTCCCTCTATCCTTCGTTATTTCTCTGAGGCTTAAACCAATAATAAGTTTTTAGCTCTTGCCAAGGCCTACCTACTTGATTTCCAAAAAAATAAAACAAAAATGTCACATATTACTTTTTAACAAAACAGGCCTATAAATCTCCGAACGTGTGTGGACATACTTTGTGATGCGATGAACCCCGTGAGCGTTTATCAAAATTTATAAAACTTTACCATGAGCTAATTGCCCCGAGAACAAATCGCGCCGAAATTCTCGAAAACCCGCCAGTGGAAAGCCGCCCTTTTAATTAATTCTTTAATGACTAGTTACCGGCAACCGGCAGAGGCAAATGGAAAAAATCCACGAGTTGTTTTTGTGAGGCCCGTAATGGATTAATGGATAATCAATGTAATCGTGTACGCCTATAAATTTACTCTTGACACTTTTTGCGACCCATTAATAATTTAAAATTTAATAACAGCTTTTTGGTATTAATTATAGGTTGTACGTGGACGGGTTTCTGAACCGACCCCGGCCGAAATTTCAGGTGAATTTAGACCTCCCGCAACATTAGGATTTTCTGGGAACCATTTCTTATCGAGTATATTATTTAACAAAACATATATTCCAACAGAAGTTTTAAAATCATGCGTTAGGATGGTTATGGCTATAATAATTGTATCAAGAAATATTTTTTGCAAAAAATTCGTGCGGGGGAGTGACTCAAAAGTGAATATAGTTCAGGGGACTCGTTTCCGACAAAGTTGCAGAAAGACAAAAATATCTCACGAAGTTACGGAACAGGTTACTATAATAAAAGAACAAAACAGAAAACGTGGGTGTTCCGGTTTGTTTAGGATAAACTTTAACAGGTGATAGAAAAACTCATTTTAAGGTGGGTTTTTCATATAAACATAGGTCCTATAGTTCTTCGTTTCTGTTCTGATATACAGGGCGTTGTAGTTCTCTTTTTGAAATTTAACTAATGGCAATATCTCCCAAAATAATCGGGCTGCTGAACTGAAATTTGGCACTGGAGTGTTTTTGGGGATGGAGAATAAGCTGAAAATATCAATTTATACGTATCTCACAGAGGGCGCCACTTGCGCTGTTTTTGGGTGGTGCTTTTACTAGTAACTTTTTTGAGGTTATTTTTTTGGTTTTGCCATCATTTTAGTGCATCTTTTCATTTGCACCAAAAAGGTACTCTTGTTTCATTACGACAAAATCAACCGTTTGAGTAGAAATTGACAAAACGTGCCCCAAAACAACTGTCAACACTAAAATGTGGTATTCTGGCGTATTTTTTTAATTGCAGCAACTTTGTCTAACAAGTTTTTCATGTTCTTGGCGAAAAATGTCTCAACCTACCAGGAAGGAATGAAAATATGTATTGAAGATGCAAAAAGACAGATCACTAGAAATCATTCTACTTTTTGTGCAACATTTTATAAAGGTCCCCGGTATCTTTTTAGAGAGTACATTTATTTTATATTTGTGGATTAAAGTAAAAGCGCCAATGGTTGACACGTTAAGAAACGTTTTTATTTTCTCGGCAGTTATAACAGAAAAAATTGCACACACAAGATGAAAACGTATGATATATCTTTAGAAAATAATCTCTCTATCAGTACTGGATTATCAATTAAGGCTCAATGTACAGCACGTATGTGGCGATGCAACATTTTGACCAATAAAATGGCTTTTTTCGATATGTAGCAAGTAACACGCATAATTTAAAACTTTTGGTCAATACAAATTTTAATCTAAGTATTTACTCACATTTTGAGACAAAAATCATTTAAAAATATTTATCGCAATTGCCGTTATTAGGCTTTTTGCGTAAATTAATAACGGCCATTGTGATAAATATTTTTAAATAATTTTTGTCTCAAAATCTGAGTAATTGCTTAGATTAAAATTTGTATTGACCAAAAGTTTAAAATTATGCGTGTTACATTTCAAAGGATGATTACTCAGGTATTTTTTAAGATAATAAGTATAGGGTGTTAGAGATTTATTTTTATTTTTGTTTTTTCTAAATAAGGGGCCGAACTTAAATCAAATTTGAACTTCTCCATATAAAAAAAAACAAGTACCAATTTGCGTCCAAATATCGATATTCATTCAAGAATTATTCAGAAAAAGCAAAAGTAGAAATAAATCTTTAACACCCTGGATCTCAAAAATAAAGGCCTTGCGGATATAAACATGGGTTTATATGAACGTTTTACCTTAAAAATACTTGATGAATCGTCCTCTGAAATGCCAGACACTTATTAAAAAACACTCTGTATATATTCATAATGAGATAGCTTGCATTGATATCATATAAATTTCAAAGTGCCAATAGTTGACTTTTATAAAAACAATATTAATATGTATATTAAAGAAGGAAATAGTGTTCCCTTCGAAGTTTCTCTAGTAACATTATTATTAAATGCACAAGAAGATAAAACATTATTTTTGTAATACATAGTGTTATACTGTCTGTTGACATATTAATTTCCAAATGTTTGACATGTTTGTTCTTGTCAGGGCTCTTTCCTGAAAGATGGATATCTACCCGACATTGTGACAGAGAGTATTCCAATTCCAACAAATATATAAGTAGTTGTCACTGTTATAGATCCCACTACATTATAGCGAAGTTGCTTAAGTATCCTGGCATTTTGAGGATCTATAAGGTAGTAAAATAGAGAGAGACATAACTATCTATGTTTCTTTTAATCTGTTATTAGATAGGATCCTGTTTTCGGAGCCCTATCAACATAAACAATTGGCCAAGCGATTGGCTAAAAACTTAATTATTTCGAACCCAAAACAAAAAATCGAAATCGGAAACACGCTGAACCAAAAACTCAATTTATAGACCGTCAGATAGTGACAGAGTTAAGTGCTCCATTTTCGCATACAAGCCTCGAAGAGGAAATTTACGAGTGGCTCCTGGGGATAACATATGGAAAATCGAAAAAAAAAAGATATTAAATTTTCCGACCCCAAAATGTACTTATCCATTCACACCACTCAAGTCAATATGTTTTTCGGGTTAGTGACGATGTACGTTTTCATACTTTCGATGGGCTTGTGTGGAAAAATAGATCACGCCTTTATTTCAACCCTTGCGTGTTGCAGGTGGTTGCAACACTCAAGCCTATGGTTTTTCGAAGCTAGATTATATTAATTAATCATTTAATGAACACGGCTTGCGTGAAAATATCGAACCGAATTGTGAAAAATGAAAAATCGAATTTTCCATATGTTATCCCCAGGGGCCACTCGTAAATTTCCCTTCATTCTACTCAACATCGATACACTTTTCAACCCTCTTCGAGGCTTGTATGCGAAAATGGGGCACCTAAATCAAGTCAATTTCTCTAAATTCCCGTATGTGCACATTAACCAGCAGTTCGTTCAACGCACGAATTACACTCTTCCACAATGACCAATGTCAAATGAAAATCAACTCTTGTTGAGAACATACACACATGCTGCTAACATGGTAATATGTAACATTTTTGAATTAACCAATATCCAGATCCGGTTAAAATCTATTATATTCGTGTAATTTGCAACTCATGAATGTATCAATGGCAAAGGGAGTAATGCGGTTTCTTAATGCGATTGCTATTCTAAGTGGCATATTTTGTTATCTTCCACCGATAGTGACTGCTCCTATATAACTTTCGCAACACCGGGACGGGCTGTATAACCCAATCACCGGCACCAAAGCGACTTAATCCGGCCTATAATCTGGCTCCGGACAAATTCCGCCGCCGAATCGCCGGGTTTGCTCAACAAATAGGCATCCGCCCGGGCCGGCGAGGAGAGCGATTTCATTTCGCTCATTAGCCGAATTAGGGTTCCAATAGCGCCCGCCGAAAGCCGGATATGCTAATGAACGGCAGGCCGTAATTGACGACAGCTTGTCCAATGTATCCTGGAAAGGCTTCGCAAAGCAGACGGTTTCTTGGAGTTTTGAACGGCAGATAAAAAGCAGTGTTCCCACAAGCTCGCCGATTTCATTTCGTAGTTCGAAGGAAGATCACGAAAATGACGAAAAAATTTTTTGGGAACACCATCAATTTGTAGACCACTGTACTCGGAAGAATTTGTTGAGATTTCCTGAGACCTCAATCGACTTTCACATAAATTTACAATATAACCCTGTGATGCCATGAGATGGATGATAAGAAAGCAGACAGGACGAGAGAAGTTAAGGAGCAACTTTGTAAGTACCTAGATATATCCATGCAGACTAATAATAAAATATATTCGCAGTGAAGCGCAATCGACTTCAAGCCATCTTCAGTGTTACCTAGAAGCAAATATTAAATATTACATAATACCTAACTTTTTTTATAGAATAATGATTGACAACTCAAACACGTGCCGAAGGTGAGGTTTATGGCTTGCTTGTTAGGTGATGTAGAACTGCAGATATTACCTACATAAATATTATTATCCCGTTACGGACCAGCATGGTTCATAATATAGGTATCAAATAATTTGGTAACTGAACAGGGTGTAACTTTGATTGGTATACATACATTTTAACTGGCGGTAAAGGGTCCGACCCCAAAAGCACGCCCATGAAAGTATTTTTTTATGTGCAGAAACTAAAAAGTAATAGGCCTTTCAAAAAAATTTCCCGAATATTAGAGGAAGTTTGAAAGCCACTGGTTGCAAGGTCCCTTCATTATTAATGGCTTCTTACTATAGCGTTGCCATACCGTTAGATAATTCCTTGAAATCTGTAAAAAGTTGCAAATTTCCACACCTGCCATGGAAGTATAGCAGCGGCGCGTCACATTTACCACTTCACTAATTTGTTTTCACTTTTCAGAATAATACTTTCAGAACACAGCTCCTTAACGACGTAACATTTTCATAGAAGTTGTTCGAAATGTTGTTCTCCATTCCTAATACAGGCTTCAACTCTTCGCTGCATACTTAGATTCTTTTATTTGAGCTAGTGTAGGTATCGTGGCTATTTTTTATTTCATTCGCAGAGCTCGTCGAGTGGCAAGTTCCAGTGATTACCCCTGGCCAGCTGGCTGGGGGCGTTGGAACCAGCAGCACTAAAAAAGCTTCTAAGTATAAGATTAATAATATTTTTGGTGATTTTTTTTAAATACACTTCATGGCGTGCTTTTGATGTCGAAACCTACCGCCAGTTAAAATTTAAGAACTAATCAAAGTTACACCCTTAAACACTTTTAAACTTTTTAAATTTCTGTTAAAATAGCCGCATTCTGAAAGAGATTTCCTATTTTTAATTTTGATATTGATATTCCCTTTATTGATTGCTAATATCCTGGTGCCATCAACCAAATTGATAGAACTATGCAAGAGGTAGAAAGATTGTTTAATTAAATTGTCAAATCTGCTGTTCCCTTTATAAATAAGGTTAACGGATTATACAGTGTCCTCCAAAAAGTTCGCACCATAGGGGGAAATTTTTAATTAATGTTTTATTTTAAAATTTGATTTTGGGTTACCTTTTGCTTGAAAAAAGATGAAAAATGACCCGCTCAAACGTGGTCATGTGACTTTCGTTATCCGTCAAAAATGACATTTAAATAAAATATATCGCCAAAAATGGGTTTATTTTTTAAATCATCAAAAAGTTTTACTTGAAAAAGTTGTTTATTTTCCAATTTTACGCAAGTGTAACAAATTTCAACGCTCTAATAAAAGATTTAGTTTTTTGCCAATTTTTAATATAAAGTGTGAAATTTCTGAAAATTTTAAAAACTTGTAACTTCTTATAAATTATTTTTATCACCAGCTTTATCGTTTTATTATCTTTTTAAAATAATAATAAATTAAAATATCATCAAACTATTTTACGTATCTAGGCAAAATTCTTGACTTTTTTGGAACGAATAATTATTACCTTTCAGTTTAATTTCACATTAATCGATATTGATGAGTGGGCCATAGAGAGAATTGCAGCAATAGTTTTTATTCGTTTAATATCCTTGAAACGGAGAAAGGTAAAAATGTTGACAGTACAAGACAAAATTGAAATTGTTTTAATATGTGGAGAAACTATGACATCGACAAGTTCTGAAATTTTTAGTGCACGACATCCGAAAAACAATGTACTATACATAACTCGACTATGAGTAAAATTTTAGTAAAATTTAAAAGTAGAGGTTCAGTTTTAAATAATTTTACAGACCTCACAACCCTTGGAAAAATACCGAAGAAGTGCGAAATAATGTTTGTTTAGACGTGACACAACATGAAGAATCTAGTATTTCCCAAATTAGCCGAAGAATGAACGTTATGTCGCACTTTTTCAAGGGTTGTCAGGTTTTTAAAATTATTTAAAACTGAACCTGTACTTTTAAATTTTACTAAAATTCTACTCATAGTCGAGTTATGTCAAGGGCGTAGATAGCTTTTTCTTCCGGGGGGGGGGGGTAATGGTAATACCTACTATTTATAGTTCATCTGTTCCCCAATTATTAGGTTTTATTGCGATTTTATAGGTGGGTAGGTATGCATAAGTAAAGACTATTATAAAGCCACATAAAACCAACACTAGTAATATATTGAATAACAATATAGGTACTATATACTTAAAACAAAGAACACTGAAACAAACTCAAAATAAAAAATGATAAAAAATATAAAAATAAAATATATACTTTTTCTTTGATGAAAACAGGAACAAAAGAAAAAAAATAACAAGAAAAAAAATCAGTCTTTAAAAACCCTAATCTTAAAAGAAAAACATTTATAAACTAAAAAAAACAGTCAAAATATAAAAAAATAAAAGTATATGCACACATAAACCAGTTTTTATAAAACTAAATCTAAAATCCTTTTGTTACTATTATTGGCAAATCTGTTTAGCACCGCTTCAGGGCAAGGTTTTATATCCCTGTGAATATGTAAAAGCGCCATCCCTACAAGCCTCTCCTGTCCCATAGTGGACCTCAACCAAGATTTGAGTCTTTTTAAAGATGAAAAACTTCTTTCGGCCGAGGCTACACTTACAGGCAGTGTACACAGAATTTTCAAAAGTTCATATATTTTTGGATATACAATTAGGATCACAAAGGTAATGTTTCAAAAGCCGAATTTGGCAGACTTTCTTTGCTAAAATTTTTAAATTTAATTTTCCAAAGTTCTATTTCGCTTAGTAAACTAGCAGCTATCAGATCCTTACTTTCATTGGTAAATTTGGATAAGGTTTGGTTTTCTTGGGAGGGGTAATTACCCCCTCTACCCCCCCCCCGTATCTACGCCCTTGAGTTATGTACATTTTTTTCAGTCAACATTTTTACCTTTCTCCGTTTCAAGAGTATTAAACAGTCGAATAAAAACAATTGCTTCAATTCTCTCCATGGCCTACTCATCAATATCGATTAATGTGAAATTAAACTGAAAGGTATAATCATTCGTTCAAAAAAATCAAGAATTTTGCTTAGATACGTAATATAGTTTGATGATATTTAAAGTTATTATTATTTTGGCATCAATTTAGTACTGCAAAACGTAATGTAATTAAATTTATACCATAAATGCTAGACGGTACACCAACTTTGCAGCAAACATAACATCGTTAATATAATTTTCTTTTGAAAAATACCTATTCTTATCGGTAATTAGTAATAAAAAGTTAATAAAATGATAAAGCTAGTGATATAAAATAGTTTTTACAAAGTAAAATTTTTTTAAAATTTTCAGAAATTTCATAAATTATATTGTTGGCAAAAACTAAATCTTCTATTAGAGCGTTAAAATTTCGTACACTTACGTAAAATTGAAAAAAAAAACTTTTTAAATAAATTTTTTTGATATTTTAACAAATAAACCCATTTTTTGCGATATATTTTTTTAAATGTCATTTTTGACAAATAACAAAAGTGACGTGACCACTTTTGAGTGGGTCATTTTTCCCCTTTTTTTCAGGCAAAAGGTAATCCCAAAATTAAATTTCAAAATAAAGCATTAATTAAAAATTTCCCCCCTATGGTGCGAACTTTTTGGAGGACACTGTATATTATTTAAAGAAAACATGATTACTTTACATTATGTAGACAACATAAAGGTGTACATACCTACAACACTGTTTATTTGATCACGCAGATAAGAGTCCTAGGATCTTATTTGCATAAACGGGATACCAAGCGTGTGATAGTCGCAATTTTTATTGTTCTTATTTACAGGGCTTTTTACACACAACATAACAATAATCCGAATAAGGTTTTGTCAGCATGCTGCATGAAAAATCTAACGATTGGGGATATGAAGAAGTTAACTAGTTAGCGGAATAATAAATATCTAGCATTCCTGACGGGCTTTCGATCGTGAAAAGCCTTGAGAAAAAGTATACATAATATAATTTGTTGAGATAAAATTTGCCTGATAACTCGGCATACCGCTTACATTAATTAGATAATAGATACTATAATGCACGTAGCATGTCCCGAAAGCATATTATTGGTGGACGGGCAGGACCAGGATGCTTTCCGGACGTGTTTCGTAAAATATTTTTGGGTCGCAACTTTTAGCCCCAAGGGACTGATAAGTAGACCCACTAAAGTGGCACTTTACTCTCTAAGATGAGGGAGTGAAGTGCAAGTTACAAGTTTCAGTTTGTTTTTTTTTCTTTTTTAAACGGTTCGTTAACAACAATCATTTCTACCAAAAGAAAGTTTCTCACATAATTTCATGTACAAGCACAAAAAGCTTCTCTTTTATTCAAAATACATTATTGGACCGAACAATTTTTTATTAAACTAACTCTCATATTTTAAATTATTTTGTTTATTAATAATTATTATATTTTGTGTTTACTGGTAGAGGAAGCTATAAGCCTATAAATCTGACCTAAGCTTTTTGTCGTTTAGATGCCAAAACAATAGTTGAATAGTTGAAAAGCGGAAATTAAGTCATTTTGTAAATAACAATAAATGTGCAAAATAATATCTTGTACAGGGTGACTCACTATAAATTGACACCCCCTAACTTGTTACTTTTTGAGGTTAGAAAAAAAGTTTCTTACAAAAGTTTTAGATACTAATACAAAGCTTTTTGTGACGCTATTTGAACTTATACAGTGTGTTCTAGAATGCCGTGGCAGAATTAACTTTTGTTTTTTTTTAAATGAAACATGAAACACCTTGTATATTTTTGGATTATTGAATTCTACGCATTTTTCTGATTCCAACAAAGTATATATATGTTCGCTCCAACTGTTCGTTCAGAACAGAGCTTTTTTTGGGAGGGATTACTCCTTGGGTCATAGGTTGCCATGGAAGACAAATAAATGCCAAATTATTGTAATGAGTATTGACAGTTTGCAAGTATATTCACGCTTTGGAAAAGAAAATGGGCTATTTTAGGATTTCAGAGAAAAATAAATAAGGAAAATTGAGAGAAATGAGAAATTTTAAATAGTAACATAGTAACATAGTTAATAAATTTCGTCAGATTTATTGTTTGAAATTCAATTTTTATTGAAAACGACAATAACATTTAGAAAAAGGGTATATTTTATATATTTTTTGGAGCCGGCTTCCTTTCGGGCTGCCAAATAATTACATTGTGTGGAACTTCTGTGCGCGTAGCGTATATTTTCTGTGGTATACACATTTGATTTTCGATGCGAGCTTAACTTTATGTAGTGTATTAATCTTCTCATATTGCAAAGGCGCTTGCTTTTTCGATCGGTTCGGTCAAAGTCAAACTTTGGGTTCGGCCTACTCTACTACAAACACTACACCACTGTGCTCCTATAACGACTGACGTTCTTGTCATAATAGATTCTTCTGTATCAGTAGTTACGTGCGGCGTGCGGCTAACTTGTGTCGAATACATATACATAAAGATACATATACTGCTGAATAGAGAGGTCCGACCTGCGGACTTTTCCAAACTCATCTAGACTCCATTTTGATGCCCTTACGCCACGGTTACCATGGTAATCACGCGAATTCTGACGCATATATGTTTTCCTGCCAGCAGGCCCGTAAGTCCAGTTGCCTACCTATACCTATGCGCTAGACAACGCATGCAGAGCATATAAAACAGAGACTTGTTGATGGCAAGTCTCTGATATAAAACAACCATCAGTAAAACTCCCCATGGCGGGAATATTCTGCGCACCTGTTCGCGCAGCCGCCATTGGGGAATAGACACGTCAAATGGATGCAGTGTCGGGGCGATTGGGCAGTTCTTTTTTTGGCTGTATGAGGGATATTACAGTGCCGTGGAGTGTGCTTTTTTTGTGCTTTGTGCTTACCACACACTATATACTTTACTCTTTAATTTCTGAATTGATTTTCCCGACTACACCTCTGACTAACATTATGGCTCAAGGTCATTGAATTTGCGGATGATTTCTCAAGAGTAAGTTATACTGCTGGTTGTTTTATATGCTCTGGCACAGGTAGGCAACTGGACTTACGAGCCTGTGGGGAAGGAAACATATTTTGCGTCGTTCGCACACGAGTTTGCATGATTACCATGGCAACCGTCGCATAGGGGCATCAAAATGGCCGCGTTTTGCATCTCTTTTTAGTCCGCGGCGCAAATCGCTGCGCAGTGGGTTTATCAGCGATATAATATGTATCTTTATGTATATGGTCGAATATTGTCGAGGATGTTTCCTTCGTTCGGGTCATGAACTCGGCTCACCTATGGCGCCGATGGCGTGTCCGTTGGCGTGGTGCAGCCTGGCGCCGTACCCGTGGGCCGCCGCTGCGGCGTCCGGCGACGGCGGCTGGCCGCCGGCCGGCGAGGCGCTGAGCCGGTGGTCGGGGGGCGCGGCCCCCGCCCCCCCACCGGCCCCTCCGTACGGGTGGTAGTGCGGGTTCATGGCGGCGAGGGCGCTGGCGGCCAGCTTGGCGGCGTTCTAACTGCTGCCGGGGTGGGCGGGGCTGCCGCCTGGTCGGCCGCCGGGGGCGCTGCTGTCGCTGCCGCTGGTGGTGCCCCTATAGCTGGAAAGAAAGAGAGACACTGTCGCTTAACTGGAAATTTCGATGAACTGGAAACGATGAAAACGATTTATTGTTTCTGACACAAAGTTTCCTCCATAATAGAATAATTTTGATGCCGATGTACAGGTTGTTCCCGTGTATTTTGCACCAGGTACCTACCCCTAGAACCTCTATTGTTCGAGTTACAAAATAAGTTGTATACGAAAGTTGCAGAGTTTTTTCCAAGGTTCCTTCTGAACCGCCACTGTCTGTTATTAGAAAAAAGAACAAAAGAGTAAAATACTTAATCATCGCAAAGCTATCAAAAACTATTAACTTAATTGTTTTATAGAAACACCTTGAATGTATATTTTTGGAGTTTTTAATTGTAGGTACGTGTTTTCCCGGTTTCAATGACATGAATAGATCATACTAGTCCAAGAGCCGGCCGTATGATTTCAACTCTCATACTCTCATAAGATTATAGAATAAGTTGTTATGTAAAATGTAGAGAGTAGGTATATTTATTTACTTGAAGAGAGTAGGTTGACTCAGAAAATATGGTCCCTATCATTGTTATTTAAAGAAGTTGTGGTTCATTTTTAAATTTTTAATAGGTACAACCCGTCCCACGAACATATTTACTACTTTTTCGCAAAAATAAATTCTAAAAGTGCCGTTCTAAAAATGGAAGGAGGTGATAAATTTCTTAATTGGGTCTTGAACTTTCCTCCAGTACCGAAAGAAACCTCGAAAATCTGATATTTAACCAAATTTTCCGACCCCCGATTTTCAAGTTTCGAGAAATGGGACGGCTGTAGAATTAGCGAAATTGACGGGAAATCCTGAGGAACCGCTCTTAGAAACTGCCTGTTTTTTCTCATTTTTTTATTTTTAGGGGGCACCGGAAGCATCTGCACCTCACCTGAAGACTTGAGGGAAGCTTTAAAAATTCCGACCCCAGAACCCCGAGCAGAAATAACTTAGCTGTAGCTCGGCGAAAAACGGCAATTTCTAACAGTTTTCGGACTTTGGCTTTTAGGTGAGGGGAAATGCCGACCAATCACGTAAAGAAGATGCGTCCCGCACCTGCGTTGGTCGTTTTTTTTCGACGAAAATTCTTAATAACTCGAAAACGGGAAATAATATACCTGAAAAAGCTTCGTTAAACATGTTGACCTGTTCTCCGGCCATCTGGCCGTACCGTCAGATCTCCCGAAAAACGCGTTTGAAAATTTTTTTCCAGGGAATCAAACGGTATATGGCACTGGCTGTATAGCGGGACTCGCACCAGTGACTATAGAAAGACTTTAGTCACTGCTCGCACACAACTCGCGTCCCCGAGGTCCAGACTTGCCCCCGTCTTTCGCGCCGTATTTAACAGCGAAGGATTTTCGGGGCCCCGAAAATTCGCCTATAACCACAACTTCTTGAAATAACAATAATCGTGCCCATTTCTATTAATTAGGCAACCTACTCGCTTCAAGTAAAGAAATATACTATCTACATCTACATACTACATACCATACGTTTATTGTAGTGGAAATAGTTAGTTTAGATATTTTTAATTAAAATCAGTCAATAAATTAATTTTCATCAGGTTGCGGCTCTTCGTTCTTTTAAAAAATGGAATATATTACATGGCGTTTCGCGTTTCATTAAAACTTCTCAATTATAACGTGTTTATCCATTTTCATATTTGTATCGTTGGAATCAGGGAAACATGTAGATTTCAAAAATAAAAAACCGTAAGTTTAACTATATTGTTTCCTCATTTTGCGGTGCTCCTTTGTTTCTTCTAATAGCAGATTGTGGCGGTTCTGAAAAAAAAAACACAACCGGCGTATAATATTTTTTAAATCGGCATTAAAGTGTCTCAAAATCGTCATTAAAGCTTAGAAGTCCGCACTAAATAAATTAGTGATTATTGTACGACTTTTTTATTGGTTGACCTTGGCAAGATATGAAAACCAAACGTCAGACGGGCCCGTTGCGTCGCCCGTCAATCGTATTCATATTCAAAACCCGGCCAATAAAGTATCATTTAAATTTTAACCCTCATTGCGGAATTGTTACCTATAAGAATGCAATCTTTCAGAATAAAGTCTCGGAATAAAGTATTTTGGACGGTCTGAACATCAATAATATTTTATATGTAGGCTGCAAGAGAGTCGCCAAAGGAGCCCTGCAAGTCAGTTGCACAGTACCGCATCGTGCTCGATTTAAGTAGAGCGATATAGCGGCAAAGCAGTGGCGCGCGCGGTCGCCTCATGGATGGGTGACCCTCTTTAAATTATTTTGCCCAATAAAACTTCTTTACGCCCGATTAAAAAAAAAAGAACGATTTAGTTGCCGAGGCCTATAAGTCCGAGGCAAATAAACCACATGAGCCGACCGCATCGTACGTTGCTATAGGTACCTAATAATTCCCCAATTAAGGTGGAAAGTTAAACGATACTTTATTGGCTGAGTTTTGTCCACGTTTGACGGGCGATGGGCCATGACCTTTGGTCCTCAAATATTTAGTGCGGATTTAAAAAAGATTTTTTCTAACTTGAAAAATAACTCTCCCTGTACCTACTGTCTTCACGCGATAATTCCGATCCGACCCCCCTCCCATTATTTTTCAAATTTTTGTTGATAGAGAAAAAACTGTTGTATGAAAGACATACAATAAATAGCGGGCTTTAAAAAAGTCGGCTTTTGGACTACAGATTACACATGGTGTATTGTAAAAGTGAACGAAAACATGTTTTCGTTTCTAATAGTAAACACTCTGTATATTTGCATTTTTCTGATTGCAGCGATATATAATAAATTGATATATTAGCTTTTTCCTGTAGCAAGGTATGTGGGCGTTACCAAAAATTCATTTAAAAGATCCCAATTAGTAATGAGGAGGACCTTAAAAAGATCTTTTGACAGTTAGGTATGTTTGATAATCTCGGAGAGATGGTGGAAGGTAGGTATACATAAAAACTCTAGAAATTAAATCGCTGCCAATGAAGTCTTCCTCCATATCGCCCTTTTAAAAGATAGTATACACCTATTCCAATATTGCACACAAATGCCACAATATTCCGTCACATTTCACTTTTGTGACTTTTATCCCTTGGTGACAAGGGATAAAACACAAACATACATACATAAACATACACAAACTCGTAGTTTGTGTATGCACTTTGTTTCTGCAAAATAATGCCAAAACTGAATAACTTGGCCACAAAAACATAGAAAACAACGCATCACTAGCTATTTTTTCACCGCTTTGAATCCTCAACAACACCCTCTTTACAATAATAATAACAATACCTAATTGTGTACCTAATAATTTCGTTTGCTAAAAGCTAGGTATTGTATTGCGAAAAACTAAATGATATATTTTCATCCCTCATTTGTACCCTGTACCCCTTCGCGAATAGAGGACGTTGACCAAAAGCACTCCGCGTCCGCAAGCACCGTAGGTAGGTACCTACCTAAGATTATGTGTACCAGATTTGAAGCCGATAGCTCTACTCACGTACCTAGTGATGTGGAAGTATTAGGATAAAGTAATATAACTTTTAACGAAATCAACTTTTGTCAGAAAAGAGAGTTGTTAATAAAAATAAACTATAAAATATGCCCAACGGTTTTTTTTGTTTGGGCGATCCAAAAATGACTACCCAACATACATGATCTTAATGTACTCAAAAAATTAAGGTTTTTTTTGTTTTGTGCACACGTCCTTCTTAATAGATTAGATACGGGCCCTTAAATGAGGCCCTAAATTTCGGGCTCGATAGCTTCAATACGTTCCAAATTAATGTGAAGGAAGTCGGTCGATCCAACCAAAATTTGTTGCAAAAAAAAACAAATTTGGGACCTCATTATTTAAGGGCCCGTATCGCACTTATTATCCGTGTACGAAACGAAAAACACGGGTCACCTAATTTTTTGCACAGTTAAAAATCTAAATCAGATAATTAAAGATAATAAAAGTCTTATGTGTCCTCGTTTATTTTATACCTAAATTAAAATGTGGTTGATTACCTAATAATCCTGGGGGAATTTATACAAGAAGCAATCAGAAATTAATCAGTTTCTACGAATGAGTAAGAAAATCCTGCAATTTTAATGTATTCATATTATTTTTATTTAGAAGCTACTAGTTGAATAGGTACCCATAAATAATTACATCACAATATACCTAATTTTGTTCGGTACCAAGAATTTATTGTGATATGTGTGCACGAAGATATAGGTACTTACGCTTTATGGTAAAATAAAGAGTGGGACAAAGCAATGCATACTAACAACACGTTATAAACTATTCATATTTATCAATAATAATTAGGTATTGTCAGGCTATGACTTGAATATTTTAATTCCTAAGATTCCAGTACCCTTTTGATTGAAAAGTGCAGATTAGATTGCAAGTCGTGGGTTTCGTCCGGAACGCCTTCTTTAAAATATCACCACTATCTATCCCAGATCCTTGACACGGTCCCTCTTGCTGCCTTTAATTAGTGTTAACAACACCCTTAACCTCGCCCATAACTCAAATGCGAGTTAACAGACAAAGGATACCGCTCGTGGCGTCTGTAGCACGCTGCATTCTGAAGAAACAAAACCGAACAGACACTTGTAATTGTTTAAGTGGTGGTTAGGACTTTCTGGACGGTTGTTTGCCTGCAAATTATACACCGCCGAAATGGGGTTGAATAAGTAGGTAGACGGAGATCGAGGCCTCACAAAAAAAACTACCTCCGAGAAGATAGGGTCTCATTTAAATCGATAAAGGCTGTGGTCTTTCGTGCATCGCAAACAAAAAAATACAAGGAAGTTATAACAGCACAAATATGAGTGTTTTTGTTTAAATATTCTAATTTTTGCAATAAAAAAATGGGAAACTTGTTCTGATATGTATAATAAGGAAAAATGAGAGGCAAAATGATTAAACGCACGATCCTCAAAGCAATAATTAGATATTGTAAACTGTCTTAAATGGTCAGAACTGTGAAACTATGTGAAGTATTAAGACGAGTGATAATTAAAATTAGACACGAGGTTAGTTTATTAGGAAGGTTAGAACCTCGGTTAGAACATTCGATAACTTGGAAAAGGAGGTGAGAGAGGCAAGGAGATGTAAGGGTGAATTTAAGTTGGTAGGATTTACACGTGAATTGGCGATTTAGTATCTGCCTAAACATTTGACACTTCCAGCCATTGGCACACACAGATGTTTTTGGCGTATTCATTTAAAGCTTGCAGTCTAAGGCGTGTTTCTTGTTTACTTTGGTTTACGCGTAAATTTCTTTATATTGGATTGGCTATCTTAGGTCTTGAAATGTGTCCGTATTTTTTGTTCTAGACTGTTTTCAATGTTTGTTTTCGAATTTCGGTAACTGCGTTACCCCTTCCAATACGCCACTGGCATCAAGCTGTGGGAAGAACAAGTGATGGGGGCATTTTGTTTAAGGGTGGGGGAATGTCCTAACCTTCCTATAAATTAACCTTGATTAGAGCGAAATTTTTAAGGTCAAGTAGATGTGTAAATTTTGTGTTTTGAATGACCTACAAATTATATTATTGAATACAATTAGGTAGATATAGGTAGGTATAAGATAAACCTTTACAGAATTAAGTATTGGTTATTGGTAAATTTTATTTATAGGGATTCTGAGATACTACTCATTTTTTTAGTAAAATAATGCCCGATATCACTTTCGCAATTTCGGGAAACATTATTTAGAATAACGAAACACCCTCGGAAATACCAGTGGCTCACAAAGTGGTCAAAGAAAGTTTCTGGCTTCTATTAAGGTTGACGGTGAATATCCTGAGCGATCCTGTTCGAGGTATTATAGTCATAGTCATTTACTGTACTGGCACTGGCAGCTCTAAAGGAGTCGTCTGGCGAGCAATGTGTAAAGAAGAATAAGCATAAGAGGGATGGGTATAAAGGTGACGTTGCCACTACTATCTAACGCTATTGAAGCCATAGGCGCCGAAAGCAGGGGGGCTCGGGGCTCGGGCCCCCCTGGAGAAATTTCCGGGGGGGCTTAGCCCCCCTGGAAATTGTTTAAAATTTCAAATGATAATCGCTAATTAACAAAATTAATAGGCAAGGGGAAGGGGAGACCCGACCATTCATTCATAAATAGGTTTTTAACTACGGAATTTTAGTCTTTTTGTGAGCCACAAGCCACAGATCTATGCAGAATTAATAACTTCGTGTGCATTTTCATATCTTATTTCTGTCATCGTAGTCCGTACAAACTTTAATTTTGTTATTTTTTTAAACTGGTATGCGTATATACATGCTGTGATATACTGGTGATTCTTATGTTTGTAATTTTTTTAGAAAAAAATATAGAATATATATTTTTTTATTTTTGACAAGCCGTGGAAAACTTTTTAATAAAATCCTTTTTTAGATTTTAATATCTTTATTTAGCAAATACCTACTCGTATATATAGATTCAATACAAAAATATACAGGGTATTTTTCTCTGGGCCATCTCAAAATGTTGAAATTTTATGAAACTTTATATGCATCAAGAGTGCTCTGGAATCCTTGAAAAAATATTGATAAACACAGAAGTAATTTATTCCTTTACAAAATGCCAACCAACAAAAAATAAAAAACAATTTAAATTATTAGACCTTTCTCGATAAAGCTACTGTGTAAAATGATACATTTTCTGTGCCTTTCCTGTTGTGGCACACCAGCCACCTTAACTTATATTATGGACTTACTGACTCTCAGGCCTATTTTCTATTCGATCTTTACACACCAACACTTTGAGTGGCCCTGTTGACCATTCAACTATTTTAAGGGGATTTTGCTCAACTTTGTCAACCCGCAGAAAGGAACTCCCTATATCTTTTTTGTCCAAATTTGGTGTGTGGGGGCTTTAGGGTGTCCTGATTAACACTGAGGTCTCCGATTTTAAATATATAGAAAAAAATCGTAGTGGGCCTTGAAAATTGATTGAGACCTGATATTTTGCACCAAAGTAAAAAAAGAGTTTTTTGTGACCTATCTTTAGGAAAAAACTGCTAAAATCGGTTGAAAAATAAAAATTTTACGGGGTTGCTTCCATTTCAAATGGGCTACCCTGTAGATACGGTGAATTCAAAATGTGCTGAGCCCCCCTGGAGATTTACATAAGTCGGCGCCTATGATTGAAGCGGTTCAACCCATCGCGGTGGACGAGCACTAATCGTAAGAAAGTTCTCCCTACTAATGGATTAGGTGGGGAATCCCTCAGGGAAGTGTGGCGCCGCCTCTACTATACAATTTGCCCGTGCTTTACCTCACCACCTCCCACTACTTCATACCTTCATTATAATATTTCGAATATTTTATTATAATCACATGCCATTTGCTATTCGTTCGTGCGTCTCCCTACCCTGGTTGTAATATTTTATTGCTTTCAAGTGGTGGCAACGTCGCATTTATACATATCACTTTTCTACTTATTAGATTTCTTATTATGGATATATTCTTACACATTGAACGCCAGACGACACCTTTAGAGCTCATCTAAAAGAAGGGTAAGAATCTAGTGTATTTTTTAATTAAATTCCAATGTTTTTTATCCAATGAAACGCCAGGTCAATAGTAATATTAGTAAATAATTATGCAACATCAAAAGATACAAGAATATGCTCTTTTGGAATGCATTTATTTCTTTATGAAATTATGAAAGTCCTAAGAATCTTTTATATGAAATTGAAAATAATAATTCCCTAAATTTCATAGACCTCACCCTTACGTATGACCAAAACTGTCATACCTATTAGTTGAACACTCGGTTGAACATTATGTCAAAAGAGGCACCATTGCTTTACAACTATTAAATAACGTTATCTTTGGATAGGTTCTTGACAGTGTATATACTTGTTTTCTTCCTTTAGGATGAACTAAAACTAGGTACAACTAAAATTATCTTAACCTGATGATGGCTATATATGGCCGAAACGTACGTCGTTTTCATAACAGTTAAAAAAACCTAGCAGGAATAACACAGAAAAATTTCTCTATCATCTAATCTGTTCTTCACAAGTACAATAAACACAATTCTCTGATACGTACTAATTCCGTAGACCCAAAACCTATATAATAAATGTGAAATCCCACAATCTTCCTTTTTATAACTAGCACCTTTAAGGTTCAAAGTACCCATACTTTTTTTGTCTTATCTATATTTGGGATAACGCCCAAATTACAATATCTCTTCGGTTTTGTTTCCAGAGATTGCAACAGTGCGGCGGTCTTTGTTCAGGCCGTACTTTTAAGCTAAGGGTATTGTTAAGGCTAATTAAAGACGAAAAGATGGCTATCAGGGGCGGAGACGAGTTCGACTCATTTCCAGATTTAATTTGATGGGTTTTTATGGCTCTGGCCGGACAGACTCGACTCGAAAAACTGAAAGACGTTTAAATTGCTCATTCTTGGCGAACGACATGGACATGGAGCGAAGAGGTTTTGTAATGAACAACAAACCACTTGGGAAAGGAAGGGAGGAATGCAGACTCTAAATTTTTGTCTGTGGCCTAAAATAGTACGAACTTTAAAAATATTAATAACAAAATGGCACATCATAGAATAGTTAATTACTAAGATGTCGTGAAATTATTTCTCTAATCCTGAAAATCTGCTCTAGGCGACACAAATATAAGCGTACCTATACTAGTATATCAGAAATAATACAAAATTACCCAATTTACTGAACATATAGGTACATACAAGGTGGCCCAACTTTGATCTGTAGTACCTAGGTACCTATTTCTATAATCGATAGAAAATATCAAAATAGCACGATCTTTGCTCAGTCATCTAAAATTCAGTTCAGTTTTACCTCTTTAAATAGCCATAACGTCTATCCAGAGATCCGATGTTCGCAATATACAGAATGACCGAATTTCGAGTCTTTGCAGGGGATCTTGGTTATCTTAAGAGATACGAGGTCGGTTAAATTGGGGCAAAGTTGCGGAATTTGATGCCGAGTAACATGGTAAAAAAATTTTGGCTGGCCCTTGTCGTTTTGAAAATAATGCGAATAAACTGAAAATTGTCGTTCTCGTTTTTATTTTTTTAAACGAAAACGAATGGCGCTGGTTATTTCTAAGTTAAACATTATTAAGGCACTTGTTTACAAGGAATGTAAATATGATCTCGCATTTTTTTTCTCGCCTCCCTGGACAAAAATATGACGATCAATTTTTATTTTTCTTAGGGGTGCCATATTGGATTTTTGCATTCTTGAAAGGAGGATTTTTTTCTGGTTAAAATTATATGTCACACAATATTCTTTACTTTGTTTTTCTTGCCGTAATATCAAATTAATCATTTTTGCATAGGGTGCCTTGGAAATGTAAGCCCCATAATGTTTGACGTTTTGGCATAGAGTGCATTGGAAACATAAGCCTAGTTACCCATTGTTGCGAAGTGTGCTTTGGAATATTGAGTATGATCTGAGACCTTGCTATTTATTCGCCAGTAAATAATCCTATTTTACAATAAATGTTTAATTTGTCCTCCTTGTTCCTCAAGGCACAATGCAGCACGTTTCTTTAAATTGTTTATGGCTCGTCCAATATCCCTTCGACGTCATTTATATTTGAGGAATAATACACTTGAATCATGTCACGCTTTCTTCATGTGACATTTTTTTCAGTAAAGTAAAGTATGCGTGACATTTAAAATTGTACTAAACTATCAAACGTTATGGGGCTTATGTTTCCAAGGCATTCTATGCAGAAATGTCAAACATTATGGGGCTTATGTTTCCAAGGCACTCTATGCAAAAACGTCGAACATTATGGGGCTTACGTTTCCAAGGCACTCTATGCAAAAACGATTAGTTTGATATTACGGCAAGAAGAACAAAGTAAAGCATAATGCGTGACATATCATTTTAACCAGAAAAAAATCCGTTTCAAAAATGCATAAATCCAATATGGCGCCCATAAGGAAAATAAAAGTTGATAGTCATATACTTATTTGTCCAGGAAGGCGAGAAAAAAAAAAGTGAGATCATATTTAGATTCCTTGTAAAAAAGTGCCTTAATAAGGTTTAACTTAGAAATGTCCAGCGCCATTCGTTTTCGTATAAAAAAATAAACACGAAAACGACAATTTTCAGTTTTTTCGCATTATTTTCAAAACGAGAAGAGCCACCTAAATTTTTTTTACCATGTTACTCGGCATCAAATTCCGCAACTTTACCCCAATTTAACCGACCTCGTATCTCTTAAGATAACCAAGATCCCCATGCAAAGACTCGAAATACGGTCACCCTGTATATTATAGTAACTAATATAAATATGGCATAATAGTAACTAATACTATAATGTAAGTAGGTAGAGGGAACGTAACACAAAAACAGTGTTTTTCCCCATAAGATATAGGTACTTTATCAACCGTTTTTGCCATGGTTTCAATAAATACTTCAACATCTGAAGCAGGTACCTTTCCTTAAAATATCCAAACATTAAAAAACTACATTTCATAATGACAAAAATTACATTGTCACAAACACGGGTGTAACATCACACTACAAAAGCTGGTATCTCCCCAAAACGTCATTGTCATCTCTTGTAGTGGGTTATAAGGAGGTAGGAAGTGCCATATAGTGCAAATATAATTAAGGAGTGGAAAAAGTATAATCATCCTGATTCCTGAACAAAATAGATTCTCAAGTGCAAAGTCAGATATTTAACGTTTGTTATGTTAACGTCGATTTTTAGGAGCTTCTGCGTCCAATCAAATTGTCAGGAGAAAGAGAAGAAGAGAGCTTGATGATGTTTAAAAATTATTATTCCAAAATAAAATATATAATATAATGTTGTCATGTTGATGAACTATATGGAAGAAATTGTTTCTTTTGGTAGTACACTGACAACAGTAACTTTTAAATTGCGTCTACCATAAGTGCCGAAGTAGGTAAGCTATGTGCGTCCGAGCGCACTTTCCCCATGTTAATCCCCATAAGGCCAAAACGCGGTAAACTTCCCAAACTTTCCGAGACTTAGATTTAGGTTAGATATAAAATGCATACTTGCAGATTAGCATTGGGTTGAAGATGTTTTTCAATGTACCTAATCCGCGGACATAAATATACGTACCTATACCTACGGTGCGTATATTGAACCTTCATGGTAGCTTAAACGGTTCAAAATATCTTTGATAGATCGTTGTTATTCTTTAAACATCTACGTGTGTTCTTTGTAATTGAGGATAAGACTGAAGTATATAATTATAAGATTAACTGGCTTACCTGTAAGGAAGTTTGAGCTGACTTATACCTCAAATTGACTTTATACCTCAGTCTCATCCGACATTACAAACCCTCCGTGAAGACCCACCTTTAATTATCTATCAATCGGTCAAAAAATATAAGCACTGAAGTTTTGTACAGAGCGAAACAACTACGTGTATTCCTCGTGATGTTC
Organism: Pseudeuparius sepicola; assembly: GCA_963920635.1. Lineage (NCBI taxonomy): Eukaryota > Metazoa > Arthropoda > Insecta > Coleoptera > Anthribidae > Pseudeuparius > Pseudeuparius sepicola. The sequence goes on from OY987299.1 coordinate 92,818,035, forward strand.
GTGGAGACTGAAGTATAATTCAGCTCAAACTTCCTTACAGGTAAATTAGTTGATAATTTGACTGACTGGGCTGGCTTGTACGCTAATTAATGACTGGCGCAATAGCGTAATACAAGTAGCTAAAACAGTGCAAGAAACTTTGCAAACAAGAAACGGCAATGAAAGTTAATAATATACCGTACTTTCACCGTTTTAGTAGACATTGCCATGGCTCGGCGGCGCGCCGCCGTGTATTCGGCTAGGTTCTTCAGTCGTTGGCGGGGGGCGGGGCGTGTTTTTTGCTCGCAAAACTTGACTGTTTATTATTATTATTATTATTATTATTATTATATCGACTTAGCCAAAAGGCATTCGCACTCCCTCTACGGGGAACATTCACTCAGATCCCGGGCATCCCGGATACCAAAAGGATCTGGCTCGGACGAGACCCTTGCCATGTTATCGGGCCCTAGGTGACATTGATGTTCTTGGACGATCCTGCATTCCCCATGAATTTCCTGACGGTTCGGGCTGTCGCAAGTAGTACCGCTTTCTGCATGGACCTGTAAAGACTATCAGTTAGACCCAGCTCCTTGATGTTTCTCAGCAAACTTTTTGGTATAACACCAGTTGTTGACATGATGATTGGAATCGTCTGGACGTTCTCCATTTCCCATTGCCTTCTAATTCGTTCTTCTAAGTCTCTGTACTTCGCGATCTTCTCGACTTGCTTCACACGCAGGTTGTTGTTGTTCGGGATGGCCACATCAATCAGAGTTGTCTTCCTAGAAATTTTATCAACTATTATAAGGTCCGGTCTGTTATGGGCAACTCGTTGATCAGTCAGAACTGTACGATCCCAGTACATCTTGTAGTTGCTGTTCTCAAGAACAGGCTCAGGTGTGTAGTTGTAATATGGGACCCTTTCTGTCTGCACAAGCAGCAGCTTTTCCGCCAGTTCCCGGTGCAAGATCTTGGCAACCGAATCGTGTCGTTCCTTATATTCCGTTGATGCGAACATCTGACATCCTCCTGTTATGTGCTGGATTGTTTCTGAAGTTGGGCACCCGTATCTGCATCTGTCATCCACTACCGATGCATCTCCTACAATGAATTTTAGGTAGTTGCGAGTTGGTATAACCTGATCTTGTATGGCCAGTAGGAAGCCTTCCGTCTCGGGGAACATTCGTCCCGAGGTCAGCCAATAGTTCGACGCTAACTTGTCGACATGTTCCTGGTTAACCTCGTTAGGATGCCTCCCGTGCAGCGGCTTCCCCAACCACCTCTGTAGTTTATCGTTGTCGGTTCGGTGGTGATTTTGACGCTCGTGTTCCGTCAGACGTAGCGGTGTTGAGACGTCTGCTCCGCATATAGCCCTATATAGTGTGGAGCTGTTGGCCTGCCTGTAGAAATAATTACGCAGCTTTAATATTTGTTGGTCCAATTGCTTGCTGAGATCTGCCAATCCTCTTCCTCCTAGTTGACGTGGCAGAGTTGTTCTTTCTACGGCGCTACGGGGATGATGTTTATGAGCTTTTGTCAGTAGTGTCCTAACTTTTCGCTGCAGGTTGTTGATGTCCGTGTTGGTCCTATTCACTATTCCAAACGAATAGCTGAGTACAGAGCACGCATACGTGTTCAGGGCCATAAACAAATTCCTGCTGTTAAGATCAGTTCGCACTACTTGTCTTACTCTCTTGATGAATTCATTCGTTAAATCAGTCTTCATTGTTCGATGGTCTATCCTTTGAGCTTGTTTCATCCCGAGATACTTGTATGTATCTCCCTTGCTCATTGCTTCGATCTCCTGGCCGTCCTGCATCTCGTGTGCGCTTTGTTCGAGCTTTCCCCGGATGATATTAAGGGTGCGGCACTTGTCCAGTCCAAACAGCATTCCGATGTCCCTGGAGAACTCCTCTACAATTTTAAGCATTTGCGTTAGTTGGTTTTTGGTTGCGGCGATCAGTTTTAAATCATCCATATATAATAGGTGATTCAACTTGATCGCTTCTGCGTTGTTGCTTTTGATAGCGAAGCCATATTTTGTAGAGTTCAACCGATGTGATAGAGGGTTCATCGCCATGCAGAACCACAGTGGACTGAGTGAATCTCCTTGGAAAATCCCTCTTCGGATGTTGATTGTGTCGGTCTCGATGTTACTGTCTGCGGTTCTGAGTTGTATCTTAGTGCGCCAGGTTGTCATAACGTGTTCTAAAAAGGAAACTGTATGATGATCTATTTTATACAGCTTTAAGATACCTGTGAGCCAGTCGTGAGGTACGGAATCAAATGCTTTTTTGTAGTCCACATAAGCCATGTGGAGGTTTCGTTGCTTGGAATGAGCCTGGTTGCAGATGACAGAGTCTATGATGAGTTGCTCTTTGCATCCCATTGCGCCCTTCGAGCAGCCCTTCTGCTGCATTGCAATGATGTTGTTCCGCTCGCAGTGAGCATATATTCGCTGCGTAAGGCAAGATGTGATTATCTTGTACAGCGTAGGCAAGCAGGTTATTGGGCGGTACTTGGCAGGGTTATCCGTATTCCGCTGGTCTTTTGGTAACAGGTAAGTTGCACCCTGTGTAAGAAACAATGGCATTTTCAGAGGATCGAGCAAGACTTCATTAATTAAGGTAGTTATTTGTTCATGCGTGCACCACAACTTCTTAATCCAATAATTTTGGAGATGATCTGGACCTGGTGCCTTCCAGTTGTGGGAATTCTTGATGACATCGGAGACCTCAGCGGTTGTGAATTGCTCGTGTTGCATCTGGCTATAGTTCCGGCCCATCTCGCGTTCTTCGCTGATCCAGCTTGCACTGACATTGTATGGACCTGGTGTGGCAAGTTGATTTCTCCAGAAACCGTCGACCTGTTCTCTGCTAGGGTAACTCGCATTTGTGGCATCGGCGCTAGAATTAAAAGCACGGTAGAAACCCTTTTCTGATCGTTCAAAGAGTTTATTGTCTCGTTTCCTGTTGTTACTAGCCTTGTATCTCCTCAGACGCCCTGCGAAAACAGAAAGTTTTTGTTTTAATGTGTCAAGACATTGTTGAGCAGTGATGTTCGCGGGGTCATGCCGAGAATGCATTTGGGTGCGGCTCATTACTGCCTGCACCGCCCTCTGGATCCTTCTAGTTCTAACTCCTCTGATATATTCCGTCACTTGTTCTATGTCTTTACGGAGACTCTCGATCTTCCGATTTAGTCGCATTTCCCATTGAGCCATTCGTGGTTCTGGTCTTGCACGATTCAACTCTTGGGCCGTTCGGATCTTGGCACCCATTACAGTGATGACTGCCGTTGCGGCACAGTAGATTAACATGTGCATACGTTCTAATGTTGGTGTCACTGAAACATAGTTTGGTAAAATTCGTGTGTTCATAAGATCGAGCACGATCGCAAGTTTCCTGGAAGAATTTAATCTTGGTAGCGGTGGCCTGCTAAGTGGGTCTGTGCCTTCGTATCGCAATACTGCCTGTCTCATATGTGTGTCCAAGCCTTCAAAATGTTCTTCGTTAACCCGTTCCAGACTCTCGGTTGTTGGTTCTCCCGTTTCGGCTTCTAGTTGTTGTCCAGGCTCTTGAAGTTCCCCATTGTTGTTGTTGTCATCTATGTCTATGTGTTCGCCGTGGATCTCTAGCTCAACTTCCCGTTTGATAGCGTTAAGTCGCGTTTCTGGAATTCGGTTATTTCTTAGAATAGTTCGATACTGATCTGACACTCTTTGTTCAGACACTTGCATGTGTGGAAACTCCCTGCAGAACTCGGCATGCAGTTGTTGTCGGTAGCCGATAATCTCTTGTCCTAAGTTTGTCACCCTGTAGAAAATACGCATAATCGATTCATTCATGGACACAGTCCATTTCATGCGTCGTCGTTGTAATCCCGCCTCTGTGAACGCTGGCTGAAGTTCCCGCGCAGCACCTTCGGTGGGTGGAACCCTAGTTCTCGTTTGGCTCCCATGTTGTAGATGTTCGTGTTGTTGTTGGGCTGTAGCTGTTTGTGCAACAGGGGCCCGCCTCATCAGCGCCCTGTCACCGACGTCCCGCTCGCTGTCATGCCCAGCGCCGGCTCCAGACATGCCCTGGCGATCCCCAGGCAGCGGCCCTATTATTATTATTATCTCGACTTAGCCAAAAGGCATTCGCACTCCCTCTACGGGGAACATTCACTCAGATCCCGGGCATCCCGGATACCAAAAGGATCTGGCTCGGACGAGACCCTTGCCATGTTATCGGGCCCTAGGTGACATTGATGTTCTTGGACGATCCTGCATTCCCCATGAATTTCCTGACGGTTCGGGCTGTCGCAAGTAGTACCGCTTTCTGCATGGACCTGTAAAGACTATCAGTTAGATTCAGCTCCTTGATGTTTCTCAGCAAACTTTTTGGTATAACACCAGTTGTTGACACGATGATTGGAATCGTCTGGACGTTCTCCATTTCCCATTGCCTTCTAATTCGTTCTTCTAAGTCTCTGTACTTCGCGATCTTCTCGACTTGCTTCACACGCAGGTTGTTGTTGTTCGGGATGGCCACATCAATCAGAGTTGTCTTCCTAGAAATTTTATCAACTATTATAAGGTCCGGTCTGTTATGGGCAACTCGTTGATCAGTCAGAACTGTACGATCCCAGTACATCTTGTAGTTGCTGTTCTCAAGAACAGGCTCAGGTGTGTAGTTGTAATATGGGACCCTTTCTGTCTGCACAAGCAGCAGCTTTTCCGCCAGTTCCCGGTGCAAGATCTTGGCAACCGAATCGTGTCGTTCCTTATATTCCGTTGATGCGAACATCTGACATCCTCCTGTTATGTGCTGGATTGTTTCTGAAGTTGGGCACCCGTATCTGCATCTGTCATGCACTACCGATGCATCTCCTACAATGAATTTTAGGTAGTTGCGAGTTGGTATAACCTGATCTTGTATGGCCAGTAGGAAGCCTTCCGTCTCGGGGAACATTCGTCCCGAGGTCAGCCAATAGTTCGACGCTAACTTGTCGACATGTTCCTGGTTAACCTCATTAGGATGTCTCCCGTGCAGCGGCTTCCCCAACCACCTCTGTAGTTTATCGTTGTCGGTTCGGTGGTGATTTTGACGCTCGTGTTCCGTCAGACGTAGCGGTGTTGAGACGTCTGCTCCGCATATAGCCCTATGTAGTGTGGAGCTGTTGGCCTGCCTGTAGAAATAATTACGCAGATTTAATATTTGTTGGTCCAATTGCTTGCTGAGATCTGCCAATCCTCTTCCTCCTAGTTGACGTGGCAGAGTTGTTCTTTCTACGGCGCTACGGGGATGATGTTTATGAGCTTTTGTCAGTAGTGTCCTAACTTTTCGTTGCAGGTTGTTGATGTCCGTGTTGGTCCAATTCACTATTCCGAACGAATAGCTGAGTACAGAGCACGCATACGTGTTCAGGGCCTTAAACAAATTCCTGCTGTTAAGATCAGTTCGCACTACTTGTCTTACTCTCTTGATGAATTCATTCGTTAAATCAGTCTTCATTGTTCGATGGTCTATCCTTTGAGCTTGTTTCATCCCGAGATACTTGTATGTATCTCCCTTGCTCATTGCTTCGATCTCCTGGCCGTCATGCATCTCGTGTGCGCTTTGTTCGAGCTTTCCCCGGATGATATTAAGGGTGCGGCACTTGTCCAGTCCAAACAGCATTCCGATGTCCCTGGAGAACTCCTCTACAATTTTAAGCATTTGCGTTAGTTGGTTTTTGGTTGCGGCGATCAGTTTTAAATCATCCATATATAATAGGTGATTCAACTTGATCGCTTCTGCGTTGTTGCTTTTGATAGCGAAGCCATATTTTGTAGAGTTCAACCGATGTGATAGAGGGTTCATCGCCATGCAGAACCACAGTGGACTGAGTGAATCTCCTTGGAAAATCCCTCTTCGGATGTTGATTGTGTCGGTCTCGATGTTACTGTCTGCGGTTCTGAGTTGTATCTTAGTGCGCCAGGTTGTCATAACGTGTTCTAAAAAGGAAACTGTATGATGATCTATTTTATACAGCTTTAAGATACCTGTGAGCCAGTCGTGAGGTACGGAATCAAATGCTTTTTTGTAGTCCACATAAGCCATGTGGAGGTTTCGTTGCTTGGAATGAGCCTGGTTGCAGATGACAGAGTCTATGATGAGTTGCTCTTTGCATCCCATTGCGCCCTTCGAGCAGCCCTTCTGCTGCATTGCAATTATGTTGTTCCGCTCGCAGTGAGCATATATTCGCTGCGTAAGGCAAGATGTGATTATCTTGTAAAGCGTAGGCAAGCAGGTTATTGGGCGGTACTTGGCAGGGTTATCCGTATTCCGCTGGTCTTTTGGTAACAGGTAAGTTGCACCCTGTGTAAGAAACAATGGCATTTTCAGAGAATCGAGCAAGACTTCATTAATTAAGGTAGTTATTTGTTCATGCGTGCACCACAACTTCTTAATCCAATAATTTTGGAGATGATCTGGACCTGGTGCCTTCCAGTTGTGGGAATTCTTGATGACATCGGAGACCTCAGCGGTTGTGAATTGCTCGTGTTGCATCTGGCTATAGTTCCGGCCCATCTCGCGTTCTTCGCTGATCCAGCTTGCACTGACATTGTATGGACCTGGTGTGGCAAGTTGATTTCTCCAGAAACCGTCGACCTGTTCTCTGCTAGGGTAACTCGCATTTGTGGCATCGGCGCTAGAATTAAAAGCACGGTAGAAACCCTTTTCTGATCGTTCAAAGAGTTTGTTGTCTCGTTTCCTGCTGTTACTAGCCTTGTATCTCCTCAGACGCCCAGCGAAAACAGAAAGTTTTTGTTTTAATGTGTCAAGACATTGTTGAGCAGTGATGTTCGCGGGGTCATGCCGAGAATGCATTTGGGTGCGGCTCATTACTGCCTGCACCGCCCTCTGGATCCTTCTAGTTCTAACTCCTCTGATATATTCCGTCACTTGTCCTATGTCTTTACGGAGACTCTCGATCTTCCGATTTAGTCGCATTTCCCATTGAGCCATTCGTGGTTCTGGTCTTGCACGATTCAACTCTTGGGCCGTTCGGATCTTGGCACCCATTACAGTGATGACTGCCGTTGCGGCACAGTAGATTAACATGTGCATACGTTCTAATGTTGGTGTCACTGAAACATAGCTTGGTAAAATTCTTGAGTTCATAAGATCGAGCACGATCGCAAGTTTCCTGGAAGAATTTAATCTTGGTAGCGGTGGCCTGCTAAGTGGGTCTGTGCCTTCGTATCGCAATACTGCCTGTCTCATATGTGTGTCCAAGCCTTCAAAATGTTCTTCGTTAACCGATTCCAGCCTCTCGGTTGTTGGTTCTACCGTTTCGGCTTCTAGTTGTTGTCCAGGCTCTTGAAGTTCCCCATTGTTGTTGTTGTCATCTATGTCTATGTGTTCGCCGTGGATCTCTAGCTCAACTTCCCGTTTGATAGCGTTAAGTCGCGTTTCTGGAATTCGGTTATTTCTTAGAATAGTTCGATACTGATCTGACACTCTTTGTTCAGACACTTGCATGTGTGGAAACTCCCTGCAGAACTCGGCATGCAGTTGTTGTCGGTAGCCGATAATCTCTTGTCCTAAGTTTGTCACCCTGTAAAAAATACGCATAATCGATTCATTCATGGACACAGTCCATTTCATGCGTCGTCGTTGTAATCCCGCCTCTGTGAACGCTGGCTGAAGTTCCCGCGCAGCACCTTCGGTGGGTGGAACCCTAGTTATTATTATTATTATTATTATTATTATTATTATTATTATATCGACTTAGCCAAAAGGCATTCGCACTCCCTCTACGGGGAACATTCACTCAGATCCCGGGCATCCCGGATACCAAAAGGATCTGGCTAGGACGAGACCCTTGCCATGTTATCGGGCCTTAGGTGACATTGATGTTGTTGGACGTTCCTGCACTCCCCATGAATTTCCTGACGGTTCGGGCTGTCGCAAGTAGTACCGCTTTCTGCATGGACCTGTAAAGACTATCAGTTAGACCCAGCTCCTTGATGTTTCTCAGCAAACTTTTTGGTATAACACCAGTTGTTGACATGATGATTGGAATCGTCTGGATGTTCTCCATTTCCCATTGCCTTCTAATTCGTTCTTCTAAATCTCTGTACTTCGCGATCTTCTCGACTTGCTTCACACGCAGGTTGTTGTTGTTCGGGATGGCCACATCAATCAGAGTTGTCTGCCTAGAAATTTTATCAACTATTATAAGGTCCGGTCTGTTATGGGCAACTCGTTGATCTGTCAGAACTGTACGATCCCAGTACATCTTGTAGTTTCTGTTCTCAAGAACAGGCTCAGGTGTGTAGTTGTAATATGGGACCCTCTCTGCCTGCACAAGCAGCAGCTTTTCCGCCAGTTCCTGGTGCAAGATCTTGGCAACCGAATCGTGTCGTTCCTTATATTCCGTTGATGCGAACATCTGACATCCTCCTGTTATGTGCTGGATTGTTTCTGAAGTTGGGCACCCGTATCTGCATCTGTCATCCACTACCGATGCATCTCCTACAATGAATTTTAGGTAGTTGCGAGTTGGTATAACCTGATCTTGTATGGCCAGTAGGAAGCCTTCAGTCTCGGGGAACATTCGTCCCGAGGTCAGCCAATAGTTCGACGCTAACTTGTCGACATGTTCCTGGTTAACCTCATTAGGATGCCTCCCGTGCAGCGGCTTCCCCAACCACCTCTGTAGTTTATCGTTGCCGGTTCGGTGGTGATTTTGACGCTCGTGTTCCGTCAGACGTAGCGGTGTTGAGACGTCTGCTTCGCATATAGCCCTATGTAGTGTGGAGCTGTTGGCCTGCCTGTAGAAATAATTACGCAGATTTAATATTTGTTGGTCCAATTGCTTGCTGAGATCTGCCAATCCTCATCCTCCTAGTTGACGTGGCAGAGTTGTTCTTTCTACGGCGCTACGGGGATGATGTTTATGAGCTTTTGTGAGTAGTGTCCTAACTTTTCGTTGCAGGTTGTTGATGTCCGTGTTGGTCCAATTCACTATTCCGAACGAATAGCTGAGTACAGAGCACGCATAGGTGTTCAGGGCCTTAAACAAATTCCTGCTGTTAAGATCAGTTCGCACTACTTGTCTTACTCTCTTGATGAATTCATTCGTTAAATCAGTCTTCATTGTTCGATGGTCTATCCTTTGAGCTTGTTTCATCCCGAGATACTTGTATGTATCTCCCTTGCTCATTGCTTCGATCTCCTGGCCGTCCTGCATCTCGTGTGCGCTTTGTTCGAGCTTTCCCCGGATGATATTAAGGGTGCGGCACTTGTCCAGTCCAAACAGCATTCCGATGTCCCTAGAGAACTCCTCTACAATTTTAAGCATTTGCGTTAGTTGGTTTTTGGTTGCGGCGATCAGTTTTAAATCATCCATATATAATAGGTGATTCAACTTGATCGCTTCTGCGTTGTTGCTTTTGATAGCGAAGCCGTATTTTGTAGAGTTCAACCGATGTGATAGAGGGTTCATCGCCATGCAGAACCACAGTGGACTGAGTGAATCTCCTTGGAAAATCCCTCTTCGGATGTTGATTGTGTCGGTCTCGATGTTACTGTCTGCGGTTCTGAGTTGTATCTTAGTGCGCCAGGTTGTCATAACGTGTTCTAAAAAGGAAACTGTATGATGATCTATTTTATACAGCTTTAAGATACCTGTGAGCCAGTCGTGAGGTACGGAATCAAATGCTTTTTTGTAGTCCACATAAGCCATGTGGAGGTTTCGTTGCTTGGAATGAGCCTGGTTGCAGATGACAGAGTCTATGATGAGTTGCTCTTTGCATCCCATTGCGCCCTTCGAGCAGCCCTTCTGCTGCATTGCAATGATGTTGTTCCGCTCGCAGTGAGCATATATTCGCTGCGTAAGGCAAGATGTGATTATCTTGTACAGCGTAGGCAAGCAGGTTATTGGGCGGTACTTGGCAGGGTTATCCGTATTCCGCTGGTCTTTTGGTAACAGGTAGGTTGCACCCTGTGTAAGAAACAATGGCATTTTCAGAGGATCGAGCAAGACTTCATTAATTAAGGTAGTTATCTGTTCATGCGTGCACCACAACTTCTTAATCCAATAATTTTGGAGATGATCTGGACCTGGTGCCTTCCAGTTGTGGGAATTCTTGATGACATCGGAGACCTCAGCGGTTGTGAATTGCTCGTGTTGCATCTGGCTATAGTTCCGGCCCATCTCGCGTTCTTCGCTGATCCAGCTTGCACTGACATTGTATGGACCTGGTGTGGCAAGTTGATTTCTCCAGAAACCGTCGACCTGTTCTCTGCTAGGGTAACTCGCATTTGTGGCATCGGCGCTAGAATTAAAAGCACGGTAGAAACCCTTTTCTGATCGTTCAAAGAGTTTGTTGTCTCGTTTCCTGTTGTTACTAGCCTTGTATCTCCTCAGACGCCCTGCGAAAACAGAAAGTTTTTGTTTTAATGTGTCAAGACATTGTTGAGCAGTGATGTTCGCGGGGTCATGCCGAGAATGCATTTGGGTGCGGCTCATTATTGCCTGCACCGCCCTCTGGATCCTTCTAGTTCTAACTCCTCTGATATATTCCGTCACTTGTCCTATGTCTTTACGGAGACTCTCGATCTTTCGATTTAGTCGCATTTCCCATTGAGCCATTCGTGGTTCTGGTCTTGCACGATTCAACTCTTGGGCCGTTCGGATCTTGGCACCCATTACAGTGGTGACTGCCGTTGCGGCACAGTAGATTAACATGTGCATACGTTCTAATGTTGGTGTCACTGAAACATAGTTTGGTAAAATTCGTGTGTTCATAAGATCGAGCACGATCGCAAGTTTCCTGGAAGAATTTAATCTGGGTAGCGGTGGCCTGCTCAGTGGGTCTGTGCCTTCGTATCGCAATACTGCCTGTCTCATATGTGCGTTTAAGCCTTCAAAATGTTCTTCGTTAACCGATTCCAGACTCTCGGTTGTTGGTTCTACCGTTTCGGCTTCTAGTTGTTGTCCAGGCGCTTGAAGTTCCCCATTGTTGTTGTTGTCATCTATGTCTATGTGTTCGCCGTGGATCTCTAGCTCAACTTCCCGTTTGATAGCGTTAAGTCGCGTTTCTGGAATTCGGTTATTTCTTAGAATAGTTCGATACTGATCTGACACTCTTTGTTCAGACACTTGCATGTGTGGAAACTCCCTGCAGAACTCGGCATGCAGTTGTTGTCGGTAGCCGATCATCTCTTGTCCTAAGTTTGTCACCCTGTAAAAAATACGCATAATCGATTCATTCATGGACACAGTCCATTTCATGCGTCGTCGTTGTAATCCCGCCTCTGTGAACGCTGGCTGAAGTTCCCGCGCAGCACCTTCGGTGGGTGGAACCCTAGTTCTCGTTTGGCTCCCATGTTGTAGATGTTCGTGTAGTTGTTGGGCTGTAGCTGTTTGTGCAACAGGGGCCCGCCTCATCAGCGCCCTGTCACCGACGTCCCGCTCGCTGTCATGTCCAGCGCCGGCTCCAGACATGCCCTGGCGATCCCCAGGCAGCGGCCCTATGACAAAAATCCTATTAATCTCCATTCCATATGTTTCTCCCGTAACGTGGGAGTGACGGCCCTTGGTCGCCTTTTACGACTCGCGGAGCCACGATAGGAGTATTCTAACCCGCTACCCACACAGGTCAACTAGGATAACGCGGGATCGTTACACCCGAGGATCTGCCCCTCTCACAGGTCAAACCCCTCCTTGCGTTAACTGGGAAACACGGGATCGTTACACCCGAAGATCCGCCTCTCTCACAGGCTAGATCCATCCCTGTGTAACCGAGAGTCGCGGGATTGTCACACCCGAGGATCAGCCCCCGTCACCAGCTAGACCCCTCCCTGCGCAACTGGATATCGCGGGATTGTCACACCCGTAGGTCTGCCCCTGTCACAGGCGAAACCTCTCCATGCGTAACTGGGAATCGCGGGATCGTCACACCCGTGTATCTGCCCCTCTCACAGGTCAGACCCATCCCTGCGTAACTGGGGAGCGCGGGATCGTCACACCCGTGGGTCTGCCTCTCTCACAGGTCAGACCCCCCTGCGCATTTATTTCATTTTTTATTTATTATTATTATTCCGACTTAGCCAAAAGGCATTCGCACTCCCTCTACGGGGAACATTCACTCAGATCCCGGGCATCCCGGATACCAAAAGGATCTGGCTCGGACGAGACCCTTGCCATGTAATCGGGCCTTAGGTGACATTGATGTTGTTGGACGATCCTGCATTCCCCATGAATTTCCTGACGGTTCGGGCTGTCGCAAGTAGTACCGCTTTCTGCATGGACCTGTAAAGACTATCAGTAAGATTCAGCTCCTTGATGTTTCTCAGCAAACTTTTTGGTATAACACCAGTTGTTGACATGATGATTGGAATCGTCTGGACGTTCTCCATTTCCCATTGCCTTCTAATTCGTTCTTCTAAGTCTCTGTACTTCGCGATCTTCTCGACTTGCTTCCCACGCAGGTTGTTGTTGTTCGGGATGGCCACATCAATCAGAGTTGTCTTCCTAGAAATTTTATCAACTATTATAAGGTCCGGTCTGTTATGGGCAACTCGTTGATCAGTCAGAACTGTACGATCCCAGTACATCTTGTAGTTGCTGTTCTCAAGAACAGGCTCAGGTGTGTAGTTGTAATATGGGACCCTCTCTGCCTGCACAAGCAGCAGCTTTTCCGCCAGTTCCTGGTGCAAGATCTTGGCAACCGAATCGTGTCGTTCCTTATATTCCGTTGATGCGAACATCTGACATCCTCCTGTTATGTGCTGGATTGTTTCTGAAGTTGGGCACCCGTATCTGCATCTGTCATCCACTACCGATGCATCTCCTACAATGAATTTTAGGTAGCTGCGAGTTGGTATAACCTGATCTTGTATGGCCAGTAAGAAGCCTTCTGTCTCTGGGAACATTCGTCCCGAGGTCAGCCAATAGTACGACGCTAACTTGTCGACATGTTCCTGGTTAACCTCATTAGGATGCCTCCCGTGCAGCGGCTTCTCTAACCACCTCTGTAGTTTATCGTTGTCGGTTCGGTGGTGATTGTGATGCTCGTGTTCCGTCAGACGTAGCGGTGTTGAGACGTCTGCTCCGCATATAGCTTTATGTAGTGTGGAGCTGTTGGCCTGTCTGTGGAAATAATTACGCAGATTTAGTATTTGTTGGTCCAATTGCTTGCTGAGGTCTGCCAATCCTCTTCCTCCTTGTTGACGTGGCAGGGTTGTTCTTTCTACGGCGCTACGGGGATGATGTTTATGAGCTTTTGTCTGTAGTGTCCTAACTTTTCGTTGCAAGTTGTTGATGTCCGTGTTGGTCCAATTCCCTATTCCGAAGGAATAGCTTAGTACAGAGCACGCATACGTGTTTAGGGCCTTAAACAAATTATTGCTGTTAAGATCAGTTCGCACTACTTGTCTTACTCTCTTGATGAATTCATTAGTTAAATCGGTCTTCATTGTTCGATGATCTATCCTTTGAGCTTGCTTCATCCCGAGGTACTTGTATGTATCTCCCACGCTCATTGCTTCGATCTCCTGTCCGTCCTGCATCTCGTGTGCGCCTTGTTCGAGCTTTCCTCGGACGATATTAAGGGTGCGGCACTTGTCCAGTCCAAACTGCATTCCGATGTCCCTGGAGAACTCCTCTACAATTTTAAGCATTTGCGTTAGTTGGTTCTTGGTTGCGGCCATCAGTTTTAAATCATCCATATATAATAGGTGATTCAACCTGAACGCTTCTGATCTGTTGCTTTTGATAGCGAAGCCATATTTCGTAGAGTTCAACCGGTGTGATAGAGGGTTCATCGCCATGCAGAACCACAGTGGACTGAGTGAATCTCCTTGGAAAATCCCTCTTCGGATGTTGATTGTGTCGGTCTCGATGTTACTGCTTGCGGTTCTGAGTTGTATCTTAGTGCGCCAGGTTGTCATAACGTGTTCTAAAAAGGAAACTGTATGATGATCTATTTTGTACAGCTTTAAGATACCTGTGAGCCAGTCGTGAGGTACGGAATCAAATGCTTTTTTGTAGTCCACATAAGCCATGTAGAGGTTTCGTTGCCTGGAATGAGCCTGGTTGCAGATGACAGAGTCTATGGTGAGTTGCTCTTTGCATCCCATTGCGCCCTTCGCGCAGCCCTTCTGCTGCATTGCCATGATGTTGTTCCGCTCACAGTGAGCATATATTCGCTGCGTAAGGCAAGATGTGATTATCTTGTACAGCGTAGGCAAGCAGGTTATTGGGCGGTACTTGGCAGGATTATCCGTATTCCGCTGGTCTTTTGGTAACAAGTAGGTTGCACCCTGTGTAAGAAACAATGGCATTTTCAGAGGATCGAGCAAGACTTCATTAATTAAGGCAGTTATTTGTTCATGCGTGCACCACAACTTCTTAATCCAGTAATTTTGGAGATGATCTGGACCTGGTGCCTTCCAGTTGTGGGAATTCTTTATGACATTGGAGACCTCATCGGTTGTGAATTGCTCATGTTGCATCTGGCTATAGTTCCGGCCCATCTCGCGTTCTTCACTGATCCAGCTTGCACTGACATTGTATGGACCTGGTGTGGCAAGTTGATTTCTCCAGAAACCGTCGACCTGTTCTCTGGTAGGGTAAGTCGCATTTGTGGCATCGGCGCTAGAATTCAAAGTACGGTAGAAAACTTTTTCTGATCGTTCAAAAAGTTTGTTGTCTCGTTTCCTGTTGTTACTAGCCTTGTATCTCCTCAGACGCCCTGCGAAAACAGAAAGTTTTTGTTTTAATGTATCAAGACATTGTTGAGCAGTGATGTTCGCGGGGTCACGCTGAGAATGCATTTGGGTGCGGCTCATTATTGCCTGCACCGCCCTCTGGATCTTTCTAGTTCTAACTCCTCTGATATATTCCGTTACTTGTCCTATGCCTTTACGGAGACTCTCGATCTTCCGGTTTAGTCGCATCTCCCATTGAGCCATTCGTGGTTCTGGTCTTGCACGATTTAACTCTTGAGCCGTCCGGATCTTGGCTCCCATTGCAGTGATGATGGCCGTTGCGGCACAGTAGATTAACATGTGCATATGTTCTAATGTTGGTGTTACTGAAACATAGTTGGGTAAAATTCTGGTGTTCATAATATCGAGCATGATTGCAAGCTTCCTGGAAGAGTTCAATCTTGGTAGCGGTGGTCTGCTCAGTGGGTCTGTGCCTTCGTATCGCAATACCGCCCTTTTCAGCTGTGTGTCTAGGCTTTCAAAGTGTTCTCCGTTAACTGATTCCCGATTCTCAGTTGTTCGTCCCGTCGTCTCGGCTTTTTGTTGTGGTCCAGGCACTTGAATTTTCCGATTCTCAGTTGTTCGCTCTGCCGTTCCGGCTTCTTGTTGTGGTCCAGGCAGTTGAATTTCCCCATTGTTGTTGTCTATGTCTATGTGTTCGCCATGGATCTCTAGCTCAACTTCCCGTTTTATAGCGTTAAGTCGCGTTTCTGGAATTCGGTTATTTCTTAGAATAGTTCGATACTGATCTGACACTCTTTGTTCAGACACTTGCATGTGTGGAAACTCCCTGCAGAACTCGGCATGCAGTTGTTGTCGGTAGCCGATCATCTCTTGTCCTAAGTTTGTCACCCTGTAAAAAATACGCATTATCGATTCATTCATGGACCCAGTCCATTTCATGCGTCGTCGTTGTAATCCCGCCTGAGTGAACGCTGGCTGAAGTTCCCGCGCAGCACCTTCGGTGGGTGGAACCCTAGTTCTCGTTTGGCTCCCATGTTGTAGATGTTCGTGTTGTTGGGCTGTAGCTGTTTGTGCAACAGGGGCCCGCCTCATCAGCGCCCTGTCACCGACGTCCCGCTCGCTGTCATGCCCAGCGCCGGCTCCAGACATGCCCTGGCGATCCCCAGGCAGCGGCCCTATGACAATACTCCTATTAATCTCCATTCCATGGGTTTCTCCCGTAACGTGGGAGTGACGGCCCTCGGTCGCCTTTTACGACTCGCGGAGCCACGATAGGAGTATTCTAACCCGCTACCCATACGGGTCAACTAGGATAACGCGGGATCGTTACTCCCGAGGATCTGCCCCTGTCACCGGCCAAACCCCTCCTTGCGTTAACTGGGAAACACGGGATCGTTACACCCGAGGATCTGACTCTCTCACAGGCTAGACCCATCCCTGTGTAACTGGGAGTCGCGGGATTGTCACACCCGAGGATCAGCCTCCGTCACCGGCTAGACCCCTCCCTGCGCAACTGGATATCGCGGGATTGTCACACCCGTAGGTCTGCCCCTGTCACAGGCCAAGCCTCTCCATGCGTAACTGGGAATCGCGGGATCGTTACACCCGTGAATCTGCCCCTCTCACAGGCCAGACCCATCCCTGCGTAACTGGGGAGCGCGGGATTGTCACACCCGTGGATCTGCCTCTCTCACAAGTCAGATCCCCCCTGCGTTATATTTATATTATTATATCGACTTAGCCAAAAGGCATTCGCACTCCCTCTACGGGGAACATTCACTCAGATCCCGGGCATCCCGGATACCAAAAGGATCTGGCTCGGACGAGACCCTTGCCATGTTATCGGGCCTTAGGTGACATTGATGTTGTTGGATGATCCTGCATTCCCCATGAATTTCCTGACGGTTCGGGCTGTCGCAAGTAGTACCGCTTTCTGCATGGACCTGTAAAGACTATCAGTTAGACCCAGCTCCTTGATGTTTCTCAGCAAACTTTTTGGTATATGATGTTTCTCAGCAAACTTTTTGGTATATTATTACTTTTTGGTAGATTATTTATTATTATCTCGACTTAGCCAAAAGGCATTCGCACTCCCTCTCTGGGGAACATTCACTCAGATCCCGGGTATCCCGGATACCATAAGGATCTGGCTCGGACGAGACCCTTGCCATGTTATCGGGCCTTAGGTGACATTGATGTTGTTGGACGTTCCTCCACTCCCCATGAATTTCCTGACGGTTCGGGCTGTCGCAAGTAGTACCGCTTTCTGCATGGACCTGTAAAGATTATCAGTTAGACCCAGCTCTTTGATGTTTCTCAGCAAACTTTTTGGTATGACACCAGTTGTTGACACGATGATTGGAATCGTCTGAACGTTGTCCATTTCCCATTGCCTTCTAATTCGTTCTTCTAAGTCTCTGTACTTCGCGATCTTCTCGACTTGCTTCACACGCAGGTTGTTGTTGTTCGGGATGGCCACATCAATCAGAGTTGTCTTCCTAGAAATTTTATCAACTATTATAAGGTCCGGTCTGTTATGGGCAACTCGTTGATCTGTCAGAACTGTACGATCCCAGTACATCTTGTAGTTGCTGTTCTCAAGAACAGGCTCCGGTGTGTAGCTGTAATATGGGATCCTCTCTGCCTGCACAAGCAGAAGTTTTTCCGCCAGTTCCTGGTGCAAGATCTTGGCAACCGAATCGTGTCGTTCCTTATATTCCGTTGATGCGAACATCTGACATCCTCCTGTTATGTGCTGGATTGTTTCTGAAGTTGGGCACCCGTATCTGCATCTGTCATCCACTACCGATGCATCTCCTACAATGAATTTTAGGTAGTTGCGAGTTGGTATAACCTGATCTTGTATGGCCAGTAGGAAGCCTTCCGTCTCGGGGAACATTCGTCCCGAGGTCAGCCAATAGTTCGACGCTAACTTGTCGACATGTTCCTGGTTAACCTCATTAGGATGCCTCCCGTGCAGCGGCTTCCCCAACCACCTCTGTAGTTTATCGTTGTCGGTTCTGTGGTGATTTTGACGCTCGTGTTCCGTCAGACGTAGCGGTGTTGAGACGTCTGCTCCGCATATAACCCTATGTAGTGTGGAGCTGTTGGCCTGCCTGTAGAAATAATTACGCAGATTTAATATTTGTTGGTCCAATTGCTTGCTGAGATCTGCCAATCCTCTTCCTCCTAGTTGACGTGGCAGAGTTGTTCTTTCTACGGCGCTACGGGGATGATGTTTATGAGCTTTTGTCAGTAGTGTCCTAACTTTTCGTTGCAGGTTGTTGATGTCCGTGTTGGTCCAATTCACTATTCCGAACGAATAGCTGAGTACAGAGCACGCATACGTGTTCAGGGTCTTAAACAAATTCCTGCTGTTAAGATCAGTTCGCACTACTTGTCTTACTCTCTTGATGAATTCATTCGTTAAATCAGTCTTCATTGTTCGATGGTCTATCCTTTGAGCTTGTTTCATCCCGAGGTACTTGTATGTATCTCCCATGCTCATTGCTTCGATCTCCTGGCCGTTCTGCATCTCGTGTGCGCTTTGTTCGAGCTTTCCCCGGATGATATTAAGGGTGCGGCACTTGTCCAGTCCAAACAGCATTCCGATGTCCCTGGAGAACTCCTCTACAATTTTAAGCATTTGCGTTAGTTGGTTTTTGGTTGCGGCGATCAGTTTTAAATCATCCATATATAATAGGTGATTCAACTTGATCGCTTCTGCGTTGTTGCTCTTGATAGCGAAGCCATATTTTGTAGAGTTCAACCGATGTGATAGAGGGTTCATCGCCATGCAGAACCACAGTGGACTGAGTGAATCTCCTTGGAAAATCCCTCTTCGGATGTTGATTGTGTCGGTCTCGATGTTACTGTTTGCGGTTCTGAGTTGTATCTTAGTGCGCCAGGTTGTCATAACGTGTTCTAAAAAAGAAACTGTATGATGATCTATTTTATACAGCTTTAAGATACCTGTGAGCCAGTCGTGAGGTACGGAATCAAATGCTTTTTTGTAGTCCACATAAGCCATGTGGAGGTTTCGTTGCTTGGAATGAGCCTGGTTGCAGATGACAGAGTCTATGATGAGTTGCTCTTTGCATCCCATTGCGCCTTTCGAGCAGCCTTTCTGCTGCATTGCAATGATGTTGTTCCGCTCGCAGTGAGCATATATTCGCTGCGTAAGGCAAGATGTGATTATCTTGTACAGCGTAGGCAAGCAGGTTATTGGGCGGTACTTGGCAGGGCTATCCGTATTCCGCTGGTCTTTTGGTAACAGGTAGGTTGCACCCTGTGTAAGAAACAATGGCATTTTCAGAGGATCGAGCAAGACTTCATTAATTAAGGCAGTTATTTGTTCATGCGTGCACCACAGCTTCTTAATCCAATAATTCTATTATTATTATTATTATTATTATTATTATTGAAGGGAGCCATTGCTGCCTATATTCCATACATGGTTTGCATGATATTTTCATTTCTACTTAGTTCCTCTTTCTTTACCTAAGTAACATAAATTTTCTTTCCTTGCCTAATTTTTATATCTGGCCTATTTTTTAGTAGTGCTTTTTCGGCATCACACTGGTATACTAAGTTGGTGGGAAAAATGGTACAAACTAGTGCGGTTTTTGCCTCTTACGGCATTTGGTGCGCTATTTTAAATTTCAGTGCTTTTAGGGCGGTTTTGTTTTGATAATCTGGTGTGAGGGTACCGTTTTAGCGTGATTAGGTTCCTAATCAAGTAGAATATTTGTAAGGAGCCTGTTTTTGACCCTAAAGGGCGCATTATGTTCTCGTATCTGTCCTATGTCGCTGGTGTAGTCATCACGGAGAACTATATCGTCGTAGAATTTTGTTGTCTGTCTTTTGACTATGGTCATAATCGGGGTGGTCTCCGTCCGTTCATAAATTTCTACATTGGATATTTCGTTGTTGGTTTTGCCATTATTAATCGTAGGGACGAGGTCTCTAGGCCACTTATCATCTTCCTTTTACTTTTGGCGCAGCAGCTCCATACTTGACACCCGTACAATATCTGTGATCGGATGTAAGCGCCGTATAGTTGTATTTTTAATTTTTCAGATAAGGGATTTGTTTTGTGTAAGTAAGGGCCAAGTATCCTTTTCGTGGCGATGCATTTGCCTCTGGTGTAGTCTGTGTGTTTTCTAAAAAGTAGCATTTTATCAAGCCATATGCCCAGGTATTTCATTTGGTTTTGTTCGATCTCATGTCCTTTAATTCGGATTTTTACTTCAGGATCTTTAACTACTCGTGTCATTGTGAAAGTAATGGCCTGGGTTTTGGCGTAGTTGACTTGTAGCTTCCACTTGTGGTAGTATCTTAGTAGTTCTGGTAGATAGTTATTGACTTTCTGTATTGCTATCCTGCGTCTTAGGGATTCGGTTATGACTGCCATGTCGTCAGCAAACATCGCTAATTTCACTCTATCGTTTTTGGGTACGTCATTGATATAAAGGTTGAAAAGAATCGGCGATAGAACGCTTCCTTGTGGTAGCCCAGCTGTCAGTGTTGTGCGGGGCGATTCTGCTCCCCGGTATTTAAATTGTATCGTCCGGTCTTTTAGGAAGGAACTCACTATTTTGGTTTGCCACGTTGGAATTTCTTGGGTATGCATTTTTAATAACAAGGCGTCGATCCATACAGTGTCGTATGCTTTTTCAAGGTCTAGGGCGACCAGGGTTGTAAATTTATTACTGTTGATGTTTCTTTTCGCGATATCTGCTATTCTAGCGACTTGTATGACAGTGTTCTTACCCCTTACAAAGCCGAATTGTTCTTGGGTGATGGTGTGATTTTCTTCTAACGTGTTATTAATTCTTTTGTAGATCAGTTTTTCTAGGACTTTCCCCAGTAATGGTAATAGTGAGATTGGTCTATATGAAATTGGCTCTGAGGGTTTTTTCCTGTTTTCCATATCGGTGTTACCACTGCGTTTTTCCATATGTTTTGGAAGAAACATTCTTTCAGACACCAGCTAAAAATGTAATATAGGTGCACCAACATTTTCTTTGGGATGTTTTTGAGTAAAATGGCCTGAATTTCGTCTTCCCCTGGTGCTTTGTAGGGTCGGAGTTTACTTATTACTCGTTTGATTTCTAACGGTGAGGTGTTTTCTTCTTGGGGGAAGTCCGGTGGGGTTCTGTTTAGTTCGGTTTTGAACGTTGTTACTTCTGCTTCCGTTTCGGCGTTTGATAGTTCGTTTGTCAATAAAGTTGTTTGGCGATAAGTTTCTGTAAGCAAGTTGAATTTCTGCTGTGCTGTTGTGTAGCTATGGTTTCCTACTTTTACAGTGGGGATTGCAAAGGCATTTTTGTCTCTTTTCCTTGCTTTGATGGCTTTCCATACATTTGACTTGTTTTCTTCGATTCGGCGAATATTATTGTGCCACAGAGTTTCTCTGAAACTCCATATTCGAGTTGAAATTTCATGGTTTAATTCTCTTAATTGCGCTCTTAGCTGTGGGTCCTGTGTTCTTTGTAGTCTTCGCCTCGTTCTGTTGCGTTGGCGCATAACTTCTAACTTGACTGATAAGCGGTGCGGGACTACTGTGTACTCCCCCGGCCAACGACTGACAAACCTAGCTGGACTCACGGCAACGCGCGGCCTATTCCCCTATGTCTACCAAAACGGTGAAAGTACGGTATAAATTTGGAGTTTTATTAAAGCAATTTTTCGTAAAACATCGATAATTTTCTTAAAACAGCGACTAATATATCTGCCACGAAGTAAGTACAAAAGAAAAAATAGGTTCCGGAGAATTTTGTCTCGCCATCTGAACTTCATCGTAGGGAATATCTGCTCTACAAGTTGTGTCCTATACGATACAAACAACAAACAAATTAAGAAAAACAAACGAAACTCATGGGTAACGCAAGGCTAGCAAGTATTATTAATAATAGCAATGACGTCAAATGATAAGAATGAACTACGAGACATGATTTCTCGAAGTGAGAGGAAGTAGGTGATGATCATTATTGTCTATTTTATATCGCTTTTAGCAAACACATTATGCAAACTCTGCCAGACGTTGCCTGCCATTCTTGGTGACAGTATCGAACGAATTTGAAATAATTACATATTAAACTGTATAAAAATATGTTGCAATATTACAAATATGTAAGCCGCTGCCAATGGAACCATTGCTTTCACGTTATTTTTTGAAAAATCCATTGTGTAAAATAAACTCCAGTATTTCAGGCAAATCCTAAAATAATATAATGATATAATATACATATAATAACCAATATACCGACACTTTTTTGTACTTTCAAAACCATGGCAAAATTTGATTCCTTGAAAAACATAGAAAACGGCATATTATATCGCTCGCTATTTCCACACCATGTCACCCTATCTCAATCAGCCTCTTTTTTGTAATACATAATGTCAAAAATATTAAAAGGAAAAAATCTTCTTAATGTTTTTATCATTTTTGTTTTTTTCTGTAGTAATTTATAAATCATAATAATTTGTTACTTAATAATTTAGGTACTCGTTCATTTAAAACCTGGTTTGATGAAAATGTATTCTTGGTTATGAAATTCCGTTAGTTTTTTTTTTTTTGTATCACATCGTAGGGTTTTAAAATTTAATGAAATATTGCAAATTGAACTGGACCAAGTTAGGCTAGATCCGAGGATATATCATTAAATTGCATCTTTCGCAAGCACTTTCGGAAAATATGCTTTACGTAAAAAATAGCAGTACTAGCGATAGGACGCCTCATATATTATTGGTGTATTATTATCATACCTACTGTGCTATAAAATTAGAGTAATCAGTAGCTTGACAAAATATCTTTTTTTGTTATCAAAATAACTTGGGTACCTATTATGAAATGTACTAGATTTTGGAATATTTGTTATGCAACTAGGTGTGTTTCTACCGAGGTTTCTACCTTGGGATTTAATCAGAGATAAGCCAACCTTATCTTTCTATATACGATTTTTGAATGTGCGGCTTTGAAATATAATCAATTTGTTTAAATTTTTGTTACAGATTTAGATACCTACATAACTGTGCAAATGTATAACACCATCATTTTATTTTGGACCAGTCCAAGGCAAAGAACGCCTTGATCAATAACACACATAACCGATTGAGAAACTCGCAATCAGCAAAATTACGGGGCTCCTTTTCCCATTCTTCATAACGAGCCGTGGGTAAACCGCAGCCGACCAGTCCGTTCTGATGGAGTCCAATCGACTAAACAACGTGTACGTGTAACTAGTCCCTACGACTTACGTTAACCAAGTAATTGCCTTAACAACCGTAAATTCCCTCATAAAATCACCGTGACTTGTTTATATCGCCTTGCCATCAAAGCAAATTAAAAATAACGTACTGTTCCCAAGCTGACGAATCGGAGAAATGCCGACCACAGTCTGTAGTCTGTATCTCTATATCTACCGAGGAGTTTTGATAATGAAAATGGACGGGAATACAGAAGATAATTATATGAAACAGTATTTCCGTAATAACCAATAAGAGCATTTGTGCGACGATGGAGTACAAAATAATAAGCGGCCTTTTATTTTTCTAATTAATACGGCACTAGCACCTTACAATTCAATATTATTATCTACATGTAATTTAAAAAGTCTCAAAAGGTTCTCTCTGGACAACGAATTCAAGAGTGAGGAGATCGCCAAAATAAGTAGGTAATTCTTAAAGCTAGGGTATTAATAAAAATCGGCCAGTTTTTCGGGGCGTTTACCAAAACGCTAGAGAAAGGTCAAATCTCGGGTCAAGTCCAATCCAATCATTAACAATTCGTAGTGTTCATCTTATAATGTCCGCGTATGCTTTATATCAGGGTTATATATAGCTAGTCTAATTCGAACCTTGCTTAGTATATTATAAATAATATGAAGTTTTTCTTGGCTACATATTTGGCTATAGCACATACACGCGATCGTATGAAATGAGATTGCTATTATATTTCTTTCGCCACCGTTGATTTTCTTGCATCAGCTCTTTTGTGTGTTTTTTTTTCCATAGATTTCCTTTTCCCGTAAAAGTCTTTGGAAAACCTTGGAGGTTCTATTGCTCGTGACTTTGTTTTTCCAAAATATAGTTAAAATGTAAAAGTAAATTTCTTCTTAATAGTTAAATAATAATTTAGAATACAGTATGCTAAAAGAACGGATAATGGATTATCCTACCTACAAGATATTATAAAAATAATTAAATATCTCATTAAATTGACAGGGTAACAAATCTTAAGCTTTATCAAAAACCGAGTCAACATACAAGTTTCCTTGGCACTCAAAAGGTAGAAGAAGAAAGGATTTCTTGCCAAACTTTACAACCCAACAGGCAATAGCCTCTCGAACAATCTGCGATCTTGGTAGCAGATACAGATACAAATACCAGCGAAATTCCATGGAATTTCTAGAATTCCATGCTTTCAATTTCGTCTGAAAACAACGAAATTTGCATTAGTGGACTTTCTTTATCCACTTTATACCTAGGTTTATATCGACGTTACAAGTATTAGAGCCAGGCATATATTTTTATGTTTTAAATTAGGTAAGATGCACAGGGTGTCCCAGCTAAACTTATGTGGAAATGAGGACCGACAACTTTTTGTTATTTTCCGTATTCGCATTATTAATACCTATTATGTGTTAAAATGGAACTTCATAATTTTTTTTTGGAAATTTTTTGGCACTAGCACCCTGTATATTAAGTCTGATGTTATATTCAGATAATAGGTACAGGGTGGCCCATCCAAGCGGAAAAAGTGTGTTACGTGGAGACACGTTAACATAAAATCGTCATTCAAAAAATGAGATTGTAGTAAAAATTAAGGGGAATTCGAGGGTGTACCCTAATTTTGTATACGGGGGTCGGTAAAAAAGTTATCGCGAAAAAACATTTTTTGCAAAATAAAAAAAATATTTTTTTACCTACACGTCCATTAGAGAACCTTTAAGTAGTATTCCTGAATATTCAGTTTTTTAATATAACTTCCGGTTATAGCGGAAATGAAAGTGGTTTTCGCTATTTTACAACTTACACGTTTCTCTTAACCATCACAGGATTCCTTTTTTAATTCTGAACCCAACGATATATAATTCGACCTATTTATCTCCAACCGTTTCCGAGATATTTATCAGAGAAGCTCCATCAAACTAGATACATGGTCTCTTGGTCGGTGTCTGATGTTCGATCTGAGTAGGCCAAACAATAAAACCAAATTTATGACAAATAAATTAACTATTAAAATAATAAAACTGACAAGCGAGTAGGCTGTCAATTCAATATTTCTATTTACGTGTCAGATTAGTCTAAAATTTTGTTGCTGAAGCTGTTAGTAGTTGCAGTTTAAAAAATGTTTTTGAAAGAAGAATGCTGTGATATTTTAGAGATCTTCATCAAAAATGATAAAAGATACGTATAAACTTTGAGGGAGTATTCTCGTAAATATCCAAATAGAAATGTTCCGAGTGCTTCATTTATATGTAAGCTGTATCGAAGATTCAGATCGACAGGAAGTGTGATTAGCAAGAGAAAAAAAGGGTTTAGAATTAGTGAGGACGAGAGAGAACGAATTTTAAATTATTTCAGAAATAACGAAAAATCTCAGAGAGATGCAGCGAGAGACTTACCTCCAAATTCCCCGGTCTACAATACAAAGGGTAATGAAATTAAGCAAATTTAAAGCCTTCAAAATATTACCTGTTCAAAGGCTATTCCCTGGAGATGCTGCAAGAAGACTGGAATATTGTCAAACAATGTTAAACTTTTATTTTGCAAGAGGTGGAGCTGGATTTTTTAAACAAAATATTTGGTCCGATGAAGCTAAATTTACAACGGCGGGAATATACAACCGGAAAAATAGTATATTTTGGTCTGTTGACAATCCACGGGCATTTCGTGAAGTTGTGAAATCCGGCAGAAATTCCGTGGGTGTTTGGTGCGGAATTGTGGGAAATTTTATAATGGGCCCTCTATTTTATTCAGGAAGTATGACAGGTAGGAAATACCTACATTTAATCCAGAACGAATTGGAACAATACTTTGACCAGTTGCCATTAATTTTTCTTAACCAACTCCAAGAAAGACAATTAATATGGCAGCAAGATGGCGCTTCCTTCCATAACTGTGGGCCCATAACGGAATTTTTGAACAATTCGTTTGAAAATTGGATTGGTAAACATGGAACGATAAGGTGGCCGCCACGTAGTCCAGATTTAACCCCCTTGGATTTTTTCTTGTGGGGGCATTTAAAAAATAAAGTTTATAAGAACCGCCCCGAAAATGTTGAGGAGATTAAAAGACGAGTAAAATTAGAAATTGATAGTTTAAACAATCGTCCCTTAATCTTTGAAAATGTCCGAAAAATTTTCTTAAAAAGACTTAGGTTATGCATAAATAATAATGGAAACCATTTTGAACATTTAATGTAAATGAACATCTAACTAATTTTTAATAACTAATCATATTGTTGTTGTTATAATAAATATGACAGTAGTAAAAATAATAAATGTTTCATAATTTCCACGAGATTTTTAATTAAGTTGAATGCAGTTGAATGGCTATAGCCACTTTAACATCCAGCCTACTCGCTTGTCAGTTTTATTATCATGGCTGACTTGATTTGTCAAAAATTTGGTTTTATTGTTTGGCCTACTCAGATGGAACATCAGACACCGACCATGAGACCATGCATCTAGTTTGATGGAGCTTCTCTGATAAATATCTCGGAAACGGTTGGAGACAAATAGGTCAAATTCGTTGGATTCAGAATTAAAAAATGAATCCTGTGATGGT
Organism: Pseudeuparius sepicola; assembly: GCA_963920635.1. Lineage (NCBI taxonomy): Eukaryota > Metazoa > Arthropoda > Insecta > Coleoptera > Anthribidae > Pseudeuparius > Pseudeuparius sepicola. The sequence continues at coordinate 92,844,527 of OY987299.1, forward strand.
TAAGAGAAATGTGTAAGTTGTAAAATAGAGAAAACCACTTTCATTTCCGCTATAACCGGAAGTTATATTAAAAAACTGAATATTCGGGAATACTCCTTATAGGTTCTCTAATGGATGTGTGGGTAATTTTTTTTTTATTTTGCAAAAAATATTTTTTCGCGATAACTTTTTTACCGACCCCCATATACAAAATTAGGGTACACCCTCGAATTCCCCTTAATTTTTACTACAACCTCATTTTTTGAATGACGATTTTATGTTAACCTGTCTCCACGTAGCACACTTTTTCCGCTTGGATGGGCCACCCTGTACACAAGTTTGAACCACCAATTTATCTTTGAAATTAGGGAAATCGGGTTTATCACGTTAATTTGGATACCCTGTATCGAGCCCTGTATACAATTGAATTCTTTTAAAGTGTTGGACACGAGGTTGGACATAACTAGGGGTAGTGTTGGATCTCAGGAGCATGCCCGTGGCGAATTTTTTTTATCTTTTATCGGTATCCAATGTTCTACTTACTGATTTTTAAAAATGTTATATTTCCTGTATTAATTTTTGAGTTTTTAAATTAATAATTGTGTAACCTACACAGTGTGTCCCTTCCTCGGATCCTTCTAAACACACACCACCCCATAAAAATGTTATTTATGGGCCGATTTTGAAAAACTTCTTTTTTATGGATAGGTCTCTGTAAAATGGATCCAAAGCATCGTTCACTTGTTTTAAAAACCAACTGCGATCATTTTTATGTGTTCAAAATCCAAAAAGTATTATTAGCGTCCAAAAAGTTTGACAATTTTCCAAGAATACTCCGAATTTGGTTTCAGAGACAACAGGCCATTACAAGGGCTATATTTCCAAACACTCTGTGGGTACCTATATTTTTACATTTTGAAATGCAATTTTTTTTTATTTTATTTCAAGAAATGATACTTTCAGATTACTAAATGGCCAGAAGATATAAAATAAAGCTTTATGGTTAAGAAAATCAAAGCTTGCCTGTCCAAAAAAGCAATTTTATTCACGATATGCCTTTCTGGTTAGAAAAATAGGTAGTTGGACATGGATGACATTATTGTTGTATGTATTGTTATTGTATTTTTGACAATGTAAACACTCTGTATTTCGAAAATGTGGAGGCTGTGGATAAAAAATTACACCACATGGTGGAGATCAACCACTGGCCATTCGGGGAACTTTAACGGTTAGAATAATAAAAAATAAAACGTTTAAGAGAATTTATACACCCTGTATCTCGAAAACCAGGCACCTGTAGATAAGTAAAAAAGTATAAGGTATAAGGTAAGATCCGAAGTAAGAATTTGTTTACCACCAACAAGAATTTTATTACAAACAGTATCGAATATTCTAAACGATATCCCATAACAATATTACCTTTCCCCTATATGTAACTCTTGCAATATCAGCCGCATTCCTTGCTCTACCTTACACCAATAACCCCATACTCCGGCAGAACTTACCCCTAAACTTGCTGGGAAGTTTCGTTATTTCGTGGGGCGCAATATTAGATCCCCGCATCGGCCGAGATCTCGTGTTTTCTTCCATAATGGATATAAAGTAGCGAGTAATAACGAGACGCCATGCGTAATTAATTGTTCGTTATAAATATGATTGTTTACTTGCTTTTAATAAAAATTAATCCAACTCCCGGTGGCCACAATGTTCTACCTAGATAGGTGAATCCGTTTTCTAGTATTATAGAAAATGGATGGTCAAGCCGAGTACACAAAGCCACTGCAATGTATGTATTTTTAGAACACGTTATGACAACCTGGCGCACTAAGATACAACTCAGAACCACAAGCAGTAACATCGAGACCGATACAATCAACATCCGAGGAGGGATTGATTCACTCAGTCCACAGTGGTTCTGCATGGCGATGAACTCCCTATCACATCGGTTGAACTCTACGAAATACGGCTTCACTATCAAAAGCAACAACGCAGAAGCGATCAAGTTGAATCACCTGTTAGAATATATGGATGATTTAAAACTGATGGCCGCAACCAAGAACCAACTAACGCAAATGCTTAAAATTGTAGAGGAGTTCTCCAGGGACATCGGAATGCAGTTTGGACTGGACAAGTGCCGCACCCAACATCGTCGGGGAAGACTCGAACACGAGATGCAGGATGGCCAGGAGATCGAAGCTACATACAAGTATCTCAGGATGAAACAAGCTCAAAGGATAGACCATCGAACAATGAAGACCGATTTAACAAATGAATTCATCAAGAGAGTAAGACAAGTAGTGCGAACTGATTTGTTTAAGACAGCGAAAGTTAGGACACTGCTGACAAAAGCTCATAAACATCATCCCTGTAACGCCGTAGGGAGAACAATTCTGCCACGTCAACTCGGACGAAGAGGATTGGCAGACCTCAACAAGCAATTGGGCCAACATATATTAAATGTGCGCAATTATTTCCACAGGCAGGCCAACAGCTCAACACTACATAAAGATATATGCGGAGCAGACGTCTCAACACCGCTACGTCTGAGGGAACACGAGCATCAAAATCACCACCGAACCAAAAATGATAAACTACAAATGTGGTTGGAGAAGCCGCTGCACGGGAGGCATCCTAATGAGGTTAATCAAGAACATGTCGACAAGTTAGCGTCGAACTATTGGCTGACCTCGGGACGAATGTTCCCCGAGACGGAAGGCTTCTTACTGGCCATACAAAATCAGGTTATAAAACTCGCAACTACATAAAATTCATTGTAGGAGATGCATCGGTAGTGGATGACAGATGCAGATACGGATGCCAAACTTCAGAAACAATCCAGCACATGTCAGATGTTAGCATCGACGGAATATAAGTGACGACACGATTCGGTTGCCAAGATCTTGTACCAGGAACTGGCGGAAAAACTGCTGCTTTTGCAGGCAGAGAGGGTCCCATATTACAGCTACACACCGGAGCATGTTCTTGAAAACAGCAACTACAAGATGTACTGGGATCGCATATTTCTGACAGATCAACGAGTTGCCCATGACAGGCCGGACCTTATAATAGTTGATAAAATTTCTAGGAAGACAACTCTGATGTGGCCATCACAAACAACAACAACCTGCGTGTGAAGCAGGTCTAGAAGATTGCGAAGTACAGACTTAGAAGAACGAATTAAAAGGCAATGATGGTTCCAGTCATCCTGTCAAGAAATTGTGTTATACCAAAAAGATTGCTGAGAAACATGAAAGAGCTGGGTCTAACTGATAATCCTCACAGGTCCATGCAGAAAGCGGTAGTACTTGCGACAGCCCGAACCGTCAGGAAATAAATAAGAAAGCGAGCGTAGCGATTTTATTGGTCGGCGTTTCGGAGATCCACGGAGCAGGTGTCGACGTAGGTCAGTTAGGCCAGTATAAGCAGTGCCGTGCACGGAAATAAGGAATACGCGGATTGCGCTTTATTTTACGGATTTTGGTTTTGTGTATAGATTTTTGTGTGGTGTTGTTTTGTTTGAAACAAAATTATTGGTTTGCTTTGGTTTGGATTAGGCGTTTCAAAGTTTATTTTATTCTTTTTTAGAGCATTTAAATAAAATTTTTAAAATATTATTAGGGGCCCGCGCCGCCTAAGACTCGGACTTGTTTTGCAAAGCAAACGCCGCCCAAGCGTTTTTATGCTATTCCAAGGGACTTCATTTATACCATACCTAGTCCATTTTTACCTCGATTTTTACCTTTTTGAAGAAATTATTCTGGAGTGGTTAAGTGTAACTTTAAGTGTTTATCTGTTGAGGAAATCTATATAGGAAAACTTGATTTTTTTATGTATTTTACCTTTATATCGAATAGGCTGTAACTTTCTAGGGTGGCCTTGGATCGCAAAATTTTGCATGAAACACCCTCGTAAAATCTGTCTAAGATTACGCAGTTTCATTTCATAGATCTATTTCCGGAACACGCTATACATATAAAACATAATACTTTGGTGCAGATGCAAGAACATTGTACCGTTACATGAAGGGTGGTTAATATAATAGACTAAAAACAATATTAACGGAAACTGCACAAGAACGTTTTTCCGCGAAACTGCAGCTTAAAAAACGAGAAAACAACAGAGGGAGCAATCCCTGTAATTGGCTTAATCCGAATATTATCCCGAACGAATGGAAACGCAAAAATTAAACCCATTAATCCGGTGGCGGTGGGGAACAAAAACCGGCGACGGCGCGCGGTAATCGAATAAGGGAATTATCGAGGAAATCATCTGAGGCGCCGCGGCGCCGATAATGGAGTTACGGAGCGCCAATTTAAAAATCCCGCCTCGCCGGGAATTACGGCCCTGAAGCCATTTTCAGGACAGTATCTGGAGTTTTTTTTGTTAGTTCGAAGGACGCAACTTGTTGAAGCTCGCGAGATGCAGATTAGCGGCAAACTAAATTATCTGGAAGCACGATTATAAATCTGATCAATTTTGATTGGTGTTGAAGCACAACCCACGCAAATAGGCGTAAAACTGAATCCCTACGGCACAACCAGTGACAAAAGTTGAACTGAACCTGCAGTAAAACTCAGTACTTGCATTTCAGTAAAGAGCTGTGATATACAGGGTGGCCCACGAGATATTTCTTACCCTTAACTTCTTTATTTTTCGATCCTGAAAAAATGGCAAATACGAGTGTTTTAGACAATTTCTTTGTCATCTCAGCGCACTCATCAGAATAAAAATTGAATGTCGAGTTTTCGAGATAATAACCAAACCTTTGTTTTCTAAATGTGACACTATCTGTATTTTTTGCATTTTTAAAATCTGCTCGTCACGACGATTAAAATGATATATAACTGCATAAAACATTCAATTTTCAAATTTTATACAAAATTTTATTTGCCTTAAATTTGCAGATCTATCGTTAAATACAGACGATAACAATAATGGCAACAAAAAATGTTTGGATTCGCCAAGGGAGTAGTATAACAAAATTCCAAAATGTTAGTACAATTTTAGATTTTACCGAGGATTATTGATAATCCCAAAGTAAAATACTTAATAATTTTAGGAAAATCTTAAAAACTCCTAACATTGTGGAATTTTATTATATTATAATTTTGGTTAAAACAAATATTTTTTGTAGCATCGTTCATCTGCGTCTTTGTTATGAGATCCACAAATTTAAGTAAAATAAGTTTAGTATAACATTTGAAAATGGAATATTTCGAAAACGTGAAAAGATAATAGGTTCATTTCCTGGTTTTACATGAAAGTTACACTAGGGTAATAACGACACCAAGTTGGTTAACTTTTGAAAAGCCCTGAACTTTCAACTGAACGTTGTTTTTTTTTAAGAAAAAGAAAAAAATGGTTAGCAATATTGTAGTTATAGAATATTCTCTGACCATGACGTTAATTTCTTGTTGCTTGTTTTTTTTTATAGTCATCCTTGCAGCTATAATCACAAAGCATCTCTGTCTAATCAGTTATTAGCAAGTGCGTTGAGTAAAAAAACTATTACCATGATGAGCTAACCAAGAGAAATTTCGTTAAAATCAACTATAAAATATTATAGTTGTATAGTTAGGTGTTTAGAAAAGTTTAGTCATTTTCTGATATCACAGACAAAGAAGGGGATTGTCTTTTTTATGAATCTACTGCGAAACTAGTCGTTTCAATCTGCAACTCGTTTAGTTAACCCTCGATTTAACCTCCTCTATAATTCGAATGATTGGCCATTGTGTAAGCCTATTGATAAAGTCGTTGGTTCACACTGAACACAACAGGAGTCAAAAATGAGGAACAACATCTTTTGGATCAGGAACCGGTATAATTCATTATATCATTTCCCCACGGGTTGTTAAAATGAAGTTATAACGCGGGCTGGACGGTGGCATGATAAAAAACTAGTATAAACTTCGGATTTTCATTACTGCGCAGATCTCAAATTACGACTTGGTGCCGGCCAGCATGCTTATCTTGGGAAATTAGACAGGTGTCTCTAAAATTTGGATAACCGCAATGAACGCCAACCAATTATTTCCTTAATGATGTTGGGTAATAGCGGCAATCTCCGCCATCTGTTCTGGATCTAATTAGGAGAGGACCGGGCATTATAAAGTTAATTTGTTAAAAATAGAAGCACCCGCTTTTCGGCTTAAGGAATTGTCAAACTAATTAAAATTGTTTATTGAAGATGGCAGCGGAACCGCCTAATTAAACGCAAAATTTTTATTGGTTTTGCGAAATTAGACACGAGCATGTGCAATGTGCAACCCTATCCAATTTGCATCTGGGCCAATTAAAAGATTTTCAGAAAGTACGAGGTTTTTAACATACTATGTACCAGAATAAAATATTCTTCTGCGTCTCCGGAAGCACTCAGAAAGGCATGTAGCGTTTTATTTCGGACAAACTTACCGGAATACCTGTGTTTCTTGATTATTTCGGTCTAAAAATTGCACGGCAAGGACAAAGCTAGGTTTCTTAGCATATAATATGAGTGAAACTATCGCACATCAGTAACTATATAGTCTGCAAATGTAAGCTGACATTATCTTCTATAAAAAGTAGGTACCCAACGTGTTTTAAACTCGGTTTTAACCGGTTTTAACTATTTGTCAGACGGATCACCCTTGAAAACAAACACGACTTTAAAAATTTGCATCTGCAGCCAATTATTAAAGTACAGGCGTCTCTGTGTTCACCAGAATATTTGAAATATGTTCTTGTGGAAGAGTGAAATATGGAAAATTTTAGGCACAGTATAGAAGTCGTTTTTAACGAACTAAAATAGCTTGTTGTTATAACATAAATAGACCGCCAGAGAGTGACAGATTTTGGTGTCCCATTTTCGCATACAAGCCTCGAAGAGGGTTGAAAAGTACATCGATGTTGGTAGAATGAAGGGAAATTTACGATTTTTCATTTTTCACAATTCGATTCGATATTTTCACCCAAGCCGTATTCATTAAATGATTAATTAATAGAACCTGGCTTCGGAAAACCCAGGGACCCTTTAAAGTAAGGGGACCCAGCATTATACTTTCCAAAGTGAGGCCGTTTCTTTCCCCATTCTAATGGTCTCAATGATGCCAACTATGCCATTTTATTGGAGAATCTATGGATATAACAGGTACTTTGATTGTTAGTAAAAATTAATATGATTTCTAAAAATTAGACTTGACAATGTTCTGTCAACAAACACAGAATATGGCAAGTGCCAGATGAATCAAATTTATATTATATTTGAATTTGGCTTCCTGCAATTATTTCCAGGAATTTAAGTAAGGTAAGTCAGTGCTGATTTTGCTTATTTGAGAATTTGTCGCTATTGCACCTTGTTACCAGGTTCCTCAAACCATTTGTAATATGTAGGTATAATAGGTGCGTACTTGAACTTTCTTCCCTTGTTGAATGTATATCTACCCAAAGAACTTTCACAGATTTCGGGATGGACTAATAAGATTAGGTCTTGTACTTAGTTCTAATCATGTAGTTTTTCTCCGTGCTCATTTTTGTAATTTTATTTCTCTCCCAAGGTACCTCACAAACGTAAAATAAACTTATAGTTGTAGATAAAAACTGTTTAAAGAAAGACCTGACTGAAGCTACCTGCTTAATAATTTAATATTTAGGAAATACCATTTTTGTTTTGAACTACTTACTTATACGTAATGCCCACGTAATGGGAATTGCAGGATTACTAAAGGTGAGACAAGAAAAATCTGGTTGCAATTATTGGGACTACTACAGGCGGCCGCATTACCTTTAACTGACTATCTGAAAGTTTGAAAACTTAAAAATTGTGAATTATGATGGGAAATATTTTGCCTCCTTTGGAATCTATGGCACTGGCATGTCACATAAAACCTGATGGCAGTTGGACACTGACATATATAACATAACCTTGTACCAGCCCACTTATGTGGTCTCCTTGGAGATATACAGAAAACAAGGCTTCACTTTTCCTATGTGATAGACTGTGACATTCTGGGTCCCCTTATTTTAAAGAGTCCCTGGGAAAACCCAATAAGGGTTAATGTTGCAGGTGGCTAAAGGGTTGAAATAAAGGCGCAATCTTGTAAAGAAAAATCGAGATTTTGACCGATTTTTCCACACAGCCCATCGAAAGTATGAAAACGTACATCGTCACTAGCCCGAAAAACATATTGGCTTGAGTGGCGCGAATACATAAGTACATTTTGTGTGCGGGCAATTTAACAGATTTTTTTTTTCGATTTTCCACTCGTAAATTTCCCTTAATTCTACTCAACATCGATGTACGTTTCAACCCTATTCGAGGCTTGTATGCGAAAATGGGGCACCTAAATCTGTCACTTTCTGACGGTCTAAAAGGTCAGCCTGCTGGGCCCCAATGGCAGTTGCCCCGCTTCTGTCGACGTCTTTTAGTAGTCCTATACTTATTTAAAATAGCCAGCTTTATTGCGATTTACGTTCTATTTACGGCAACGAATTGTCTTTTCGGTCAGTATTTGGCAGTTTTGCCATATTAAGTTTTTACAGGTCGACTTGTTTCTAATCGCGGAAGAAAGAGCACTATTTTCCGTTGGTGGGATGATCTGTTATCTGTTGAATCAGTTGAAGAAGTGAGAATTCTACATGTGTTACTTTATAGAACAATATTTTGTAACGTATGCGAGAATAGAAAATTTTGTTTAAAGCTCAAATCAAACCAATATACCACTACATACAGAAGAAATTGACAAATCTAATACATTCTATGTATCTGCTTACTTACATTACAACTACCCATTATCCCTGTACTTTGTCCCAAGCCAAAAGGTACCAGAATACTATTGCTTGTTTTGGAACTCTTTTATTAAGAAACTTTAAGGAAGTATGTTATATACAGGGTGTCCATGCACTCTAAGTTTCCCACTACCACTATAACTTTTTAATTTATGTGATAGAAAAAAATTAGATAAAAGTTACAGGAAATTTTATTCTGTTTTTTGAGATAGTAAGAAATTGTTGACAGGGTGTTTCCAAATGCATGGCAAACCATACACTTATGTTTTTTAAAATGGAACACCCTATATATTTTTGGATTTTTGAAATCTGCTCATCAAGCAAATCAAAATGATATATAAAACTTTGTGTCATTAAGTATCTCTTGATATATAATTTTATACTAAATTTGTTCTGGCATTGATGCATCTTTGTCAGGAGATCCACAAATTCAAGTTAAATAAACTTAGTAGGTATACTCGTGTAATTTGAAATGGAATATTTCAAAAACGGAAAAAGATAATGATACAAAGTATTATATAATAATAATATCGTCTTTCATTCATTCGTTTTGATTGCCTTGATGAGCAGAACTTAAATTTCTAAAAATATGTACGGTGTCCTATTTAAAAAAAAACACAAGTCTGGTTTGCTACACATTTGCGGAACAGCGTTTATAAAATTTCTTTCTAACCCAGAAAACTGTATAAATTCCGCACAACTTTTATCTTAAATTTGTTCTTATAACAAAAAATTACAAAATATAGGGATAGATCTCGGGATAGGTGATAGGTAGACCTAGCGTGAACACGTTGTACACTTATCAAATTAATGAAGTATAACAAACAAGAATTTTATTTTGGTTTTGATAGTAAATTTTTTGTAGCAGACACATTTGCATATTTTTATTATTCTATAACATAGGTATTTTGCACAATGCTATTTTTACATTAAACCGCCCTGTAAATTCTTTGGTCATGTTACAGGGAGTTACAAAAAGTAGGTAAATCTACTGAAAAATGATTCTTTTAGCTAAAATATTGTGACTTTCCCTACGCCATTTCTTATTTAGACGGTTCTACCTCAAAATACAGGTTGTTACAGTTAATTTTTAAGAATCAAATTTTATAACTTAATACTTAAATGCTATGTTTTTTTTTTAAGAAAGTTAGTTGAAATTTGGCAAGAAAAATTCTTTACAATCAGCGTTAATTTCCGTTTTTTTTATTCTTCTAAAATTCTCATTTACGATATTGATATAAATTATTCGGCTTCGGCTATATTTATAAGGTATTCAATTTTTTTTGTTAATTTTAGGATTGGCCCCTTTAAAAAATAATTGTGTGTTTTAAGATCGAGCTCATATTTGGCATGAGTTCTCACACAATCTCGTAATTTGCCTAACGTAAAATAAGAAATTAATATATTTGAGAGATTTTGGAAACATTGACCCACCTATATGAGTATAAAACCGTTGGGTGATTCACTCTTCAGTCAACGATAAAACTGTATTATTCAAATATGTTAGGCAAATTACAAGATCATATTTAGGATAACTAAATTTTAAGAAGTCACCTTATTTTAGCACAAAGATTATGTGGTCAATGGATTCTTTTGTTACACCCCGTACGAGTATAGCTAGTGTTGGTCCAAGCAAGACTACTAGTGTTGGTCCAAGCAAGAATACTAAAAATGCAATCACGGCGGGCGCGGTCGGCTCTTGGATGAGTGACTCTTGCGACTCTTTTGTTGTTATCGCATTGTATTCTTAACCAACAATAAAAAAATATAGTCTTACGTAAAGAATACCAATAAAAATTGGTGATTCTAAAAGTAACAAAAAGAGAAAACAGTAGAAATTTATTTCAAGTTGTTGAAAAAAATTCGCATCTTTGCACAAAATGTATTGTACCTACCCTTGCCTATATAGGATAGACAAGGATTGTACAGAATTGCTCTACCAAGGATAAGTTTTAATGTGTAATCCCAGACACGGGGGCAACAATTACTTTGACTTGAGTGTTTGATCTAACCAGTGAAAAAAGAATCTCATGTATAGTCCCAAAAAATGTAAACATACCAGAGAGCAGCTTGAATCTCATCTTAGATGTCAGGAAAATGGGACAGAATTTAATTATGAACCAGGCTACGCCTTCTACGTTTAAAATTACAGTATTTACTATTGGTAAATACCTAGTTTTTACTTGAACATTTTGTTTCTTGGACCGAGCTTGGACCCCTTTGGATGCAAAGTCTTTAAAATTTCTGCAGTGTTCAAATGTTTAAGAATATGGTGAAAGAAACCCGAGAAGAAATCTCTTTCATATGTAGATAAGAACAATATAAGTGTATAGTTTTAAGGACATTCGATAAAATTAAAATAATCGGTTTTAATTTGGTGATCACCTGGGATGACAAACATAAATTTACGACTCTCGCAACTAATTTTAACAAGCTAAAACTTTCCAAAATCGCGCCTTTCCTAGTTTCCAGCGATTTTGGAATTTATATTAAAGAACTGAGAAATTAATTTATTATAATTATGCCAAGGCACTGTAGCATTATATCAGATACTTCCGCGGCAAACAGATAAATGAGCAGATACATTACAAAACCCCATCAAACTTTCTCCAGTGAAACTATTTGTGTTAATCTTATTTGAATTTTAAAGTGGAAAAAATGGTATCGGTAGCTAAATTAATAGTCAGAAACATGGCTGGTTCTAGGTTGTACGAGAGGTTCTATTAAATTTATTATTTTACCTTCACACACTAATAAACAAGAACGCACATGTGATAAACCATAGTTTTCCTCCTTTTAACTTTTTGCAAAAGTTAATTTGAAGTGAAATCAACATGAATTGATTTGATAGTGAAATGATTTTTTATTGGTACCTAAATGGAACAGTATACGACCACGTTATCCATAATCTAACCCTTGTTTTCATTGTTCCCTGCTGGTCACCACACTTTTCTTAAAAAAAACTTTGGCTCGGATAAAAACAATGCTATAAATATTTTTGTGTACAAACTCAAACAAATATTTCTCATCGGTTGTCACCTCATAATCTTCAATCTTTTGGGATTCCATTTTTAATTTCTTTAGCATAGTTGTATAATTCAATGTCTCCCTTGTTTTTCACCGATTGTTTTATATTTAAATGCATAATATATTTAAGTAAAGCATCAAATATCCGGTTTTTACTCATTACCGCATATTCATGAATTTTTTCAATATTTTCACCAGCTTAACCCCAAAACACTTAAAACCAACACAAATCACATAAAATGATCACCTCATAATCAACTGAACCAACACAAATCACATAAAATGATCACCTCATAATCAACTGAACATTTGTTAAAGGGACACTCGGTATCAGCTTTTGTGATTTCAAAGTGATTCGGAATCGATTTAAGATCACTTAAAACTGTAAAAGGAGGACGATTCATGTAAGTAAAAGTAAAAGCAATTTGGCAGTCCTTCGTCAATACAGACTGTCTGGTATACGTTCAATTATTCATGTGAAATGAACAACACCAAGCTTGAAAGTCTTCCATAGAATGGAATCATAACAAAAAATATCACCTCCAAAAAAATACTGCAACAAGAACATGAACTTGCATCGTCTTAAACGGGCCCTGGCGGATTATACACAGTGGGTACATTCAAAAATGCCAACGATACTCTTTCAGAGAATAAAAAAATTACTTATGTAAACAAATAATATTATTTTGCTGCAGCTACTGACTGACGTTCTTCTTGTCAGTTTGTGGTTGGTTAGTCGGTTCTTAACTCGGTTCCTAAGGACAACGATTGCTTTTCTCTCAACAGAGAATAGGCTCTGAGAATCTAGTTATTTTCTCTATTCGCCCACAAAGGCTCAAAACCCAACATTCTCGCCAGTCGTAGAAACGGTTCCCTTCTTGTAAATTCCCTTAATAATATGAGTTTCAATGGCTGAACCCTTGCCAGGTAGTAAGAAAAATGATCTCGGCCTACACCTGGTCAGAATTTTTGGGAGCAGGTACAAAAGAAATATGGCTTCGGCTTGCATGGGCCATAATAAAGTTTTATAAAGATTTACAGCTTATTATGCCCAAGAAGCGCCGCTCGTCCCGTAAGCTTGTTAGTGTTTCCCAGGAGCGCTAGTGGGTATACTGGGAATTTTTCAATTATGCTATACCGAGTGCTATATTTACTTACTTGACGCATTGGTAGGGTTATCGAAATGCTTTCGATAACAAGGTCGATAAGAAAACTTGTTTCAAGTAGAATCCCTCAGAAGAGTTGGGTAATGCAACATCAAGGTTATTTCATACTACTTGGAATAAAAGTAAGAAATATTATTTGATGAAGCTACAAACGAGGTGGAAATATGTTTTTTTCTACTCCCACGTGGATATTGATCGTAGTCAATTCCAGTTAACTAAACAGATATATTTTCACTTCCATTTTACCTAGGACATAAGATCGGAATAAATCAATCACATCAGTTAATATTTGTCCGACGCATTTTGACCATTTCCAAAATGCAAGTGTGATCTGTCAAATTATCTCAACCTTTTATCCAAATATTCGTTTATCAGCATTACACGCCAGAAAAAATACAGTGTACAACTCGAGTGGACATCGTGCTCAACCCTCTTCCTCGATCGATATGTAATTACATCATATCCATTCATATTGTACAATAGTATATTGTATTTCTAGCATGGAATTGCATTAATTTCCCTTGAGTATGGCAGTGAGGCACTAGCCACAGGCGATTGCTGCAATCATATGAGTGGGAAATAAATATTTCGTGCGAGTTATTCACTACACTTTCTCTACGACTGTTGTTATATGGGTTTGAGTTGGAATTCTAGCTTTTTAGTTTTTTTTATAATTTAATTATTTTGAACATGAAAAAGAGGTATACAATTTTAGACACATTTTAACAAAATATTGCTAATCTATATTTATATTTACAATACTAATATGCTGCATAAGGAACATCGGATTAAGTAGGACAAAATAAATCAACCAAATTTTACAGTGTAATAAATCAACCAAAATTTACATAGTGGTGAATATTCAACACTATTTGGTGAATATTTAGCACTCGATTTAACATCAACCAGAACGAATCACACAAACATTTAGCAAGCTTTTATTTAACTTACTCTGTTAGTGTGTGTGTGTTTGTGAAATCTTGCTACTGCATTTTAAACCACTTCCACCCTCGCTTCCACCCAACCGATTGAGCTGAAATTTTGCACACGTGACCAAAGTTTACAGAATAAAATTCTGTAAACTTTGACGTGACAGTGCAATCTAGTATACTCAGTATTGTGATTTCCTCAAAATGACCGCCACTCCAAGATGGCGGATTACCTATTTCTTCGCAACCTCCTCGACATGAGTATCAAATGATACGTCCCGACGAGTAGAAAACAATAAAGTGAGTAACGTCATACTAAGAAATGGCGGACTGCATTTCTTTACCACCCTCCTGACATGGAAATGAAATCGGTACTAAATAGCAAAAAAATAAAAAAAACCTTTTCAAAAACAAGCGGCGTATACACGCAGGCCCCAAAATGTGTCGCTTTCTAAATAGAGAGTTGAATCCGAGGTTGAATCCATCTCCGAAACTATCACTTTTTCTGAGCAGCAACTTGGACTTGCTTTCTTTGCTCAAAATACAGTAGTTTTAGGGAGAATTAAGAAGAGATAACTTTTATGTAGAAATAAAGGGGAAATTCAAAAATGCTGTCGGATTGATAAATAGGCCGTGGGTGTAAAAATTATTTTTGAAAAGGGGGCGTATCCTACCTTCCCGTACGCCACTGGTTATAACAATAAAACGCTGGTATATCTTCAGTTTATTGCATTTTATACCCGCATTCTGTGTACTAAATTTTAAGTACTATCTTTTGTCGTTTTTGAGATATCACTAATCGAGTGGGCATCCACTATCCACAATACGTGTACAAATAGTCCCGCATTACGTTACATTATGCTCGCATTACGCTCGCCATGCCACATTTCGTCCAAATTTTGTCGCATTATTCCATATTTCGCCACATTTTTTGGCATTTCGAAACTGTCCTGTATGCATACTTAGTTACTTTTAAAGAATTTCCATCACACCTAATAGGTTAAAGCAAAGCCCAATGAGACGCATTTATTATGTAGACGTTACTAATAAACCGTTAAAAAAAGAAACTTTAACATCCTGTATCTTTTTTATCAAACATTTCTGAACGGAGTCCTCCACCCATTTTCATAAGAATTTTTTTCTCAAAACTAAATGTTTTATCGTTTATTTCAAAATTGTGGTTTACAGCTGCGACACCCTGTATACAGGTGGTACAACTAACAATAGACAGATATTATCTAATAGTCCTGGAAAAAGCATAATAAGTACTCAAAAACTGGCGACTTATGGTCATTACTTGTTCGCATTACTTCCCCCACCCCACGGGCTCTAGTCGCAATTCTCCCGAACCATGATACAAATGATGTATCACGCACCCGAACGAGTAATGACAATGACTAACATAACCTGCTTGTTGAATGGATCACTTTCTTGGAAGAACCTGACCTGATTCTTTGCGGCAGTTGTCTCGGACATACAGTGACCGGCAGAAAGTTGGAAAACTTTTTTATTATTAATTTCTCAGAAAATTTTATTCTTGATAAAAGTTGGTGCATCATTTCAAACTCAAAACACACATATCAAAATTTAAATATCTCTTTTTGAATATGAGATATGAGATTCAAAATTGTCAAAATAACTCAAGATTAAAGTACCCTTATTTCTTAAAATACGGTAAAAAGTTACTTACAAAAGTTGTTTGGAATCAAAGGTGGATGTCAGATTTAATGTCACAGCCACCTAGTCAAAAAAAAAAGAAATTTACCTTTTTTGTATTTTTTCGAAACAAAAAAAAAACAAAATACTGCAAGCGCAACTTATCATCCGATAACACATGAATTTGCTACTACTAAACTTTAATTTTATTTGATTATCAGTTAGAAATTTAAATTAATCGAAATCAAAATTTAAAACCATTAAATTTTTGTGTCCAACTTTCTGCCGGTCCCTGTATAGAAAATTGTTGCAACTAATAGATACAACGTGGTACGTATGCCAGACGTATGTCTTCATAGGTAAGCAAAATACGAATTATGGTTGAGTATGACTCGTAACTTTTTAAAATAGTTAGCTCAACCGTCATGCTTTGTCTTTGTTGTAAGATCATTTTGAGGCAGTAGACGACAGACAAAGTACAGAGATGGTTGTTGGTTATATTATTTATTATTTAAAATTTGTTGTCCACTGGATTGTTACACATCTTGCTTTATAAGTTTAAAATGTTTGCCCTGCTGCGAAGAATAATCAAATTTAGCCTGACCGCTTTCTGAAAAAGATAACGTTGAGTGCGAGTTAATGAGAAAACCAGCAACTGATATGAAAAATTGCAATTCTTCCGCCATACGCCCACCTTTTTGAAGCTCATTAAAAGCGGCAAGTTTACTACCAGCTTATAAGCAGAAAGCCGTAAGCTCTCTGCTAAGTTTTTAATTCACAACACAGAGAGCTTTATAATTCCCTGTGTGTGCTCTTTATTTAGCTGTCTGCCTTGAAATAAATCATATCCAGATGTTCCCGCTCTCCCTCCTTTTGTGTTTAAAATCTACATGCATCTTTCATAAACATACCTATTAATACGTAATTTTACGACGTAAACTCTCCAAAAAGTGTACAGTTACAATTATGTAGTTATGTACCTTATTAGTATTAGTATTCACTACTCGTAGTAGACGTACAATAGCTAGATACTATCGTTGTCGCTTATAACACCATATTGTCCTCCCAACTAGCCAATTTAATAGCGGCAAAACAAAACTACAATTTTATAAATGTTATTCAAGGTAAATGCAGTTAATGGTACGATTGGTCAATTCGGTCGTGAGGAGCAACAAAATCGTGGGGGGGGAGAGGTGGGGGCGAACCGAGGCAACACAACTCACTGATTGCCCTGACTTCTGGACATGAAACTAAGCAGCAAAATAATTACCGCGTTAACCATCCGGACATTCGAAGGAGTGCAGGAACATCCAACATCGAGTCCAATATTAACATCGTAACCTAGGGCCTGATAACCTGGCCAGGAAGCCGAATTCTTTTTGTATCTGGGATCTCGAAAGGAAGTGCCAATGGCTTATGGCTAACTCGGAGGCTAACTCCAAAGGAAAAAGTGCTATGATACTGTTATGTGCATAGTTAAGTAAATAACGTACACGGTAGGTACACATACGAGAAAGAGTTTGGGAACAAATAAACCAGGTACTTATTAGCAGTGGCGTATTCTGGGGGGGGGGGGCAAAGGGGGCAATTGCCCCAGAGCTGTCGAGATAAACGAGATTTGTAATATCAAAATTAATAATACCAAAACTTATATACTCCTGGCTCCTGGCCTAATCTGAAAATGCAGTGAACATCAAACATCTACAATTTGTTATTTGTTTCATCTTGTCTTCTCGAAATTAAAACCTGTGCAGTAGATTTGAGTACGCGTCGCCGCGCCGTATATTATGCATTATGCACACACTCCGTCGGTCGCAGCGCGTAACAGTAAATTAGACAAAACAACCTACTAAACATATTTTGCACAAATACAGTGCGCCAGAAAGAACATTTTCAAAAATGAACATTTTAAAATTTATATTAGAAACAATATTAGTGAAAACTGACTGAATGGGTTAACATAACACTCCTTTATGTGTACCCTGAAATACCCATATCTCCAGAGGAGATATTTGACGAGCTCAAGACCAAAAAAAGAATACTTGATTTTGTGATATAGATTTTACTGGTTCGAAGAATAATTATTTTTATGTAATAACTTAAAAAATTAAAAAGAAAAATGGAAAATATGACGAAAAGTTCATATGAACATAGATGTTTGGTTTTCGCGATGCAGGGTGTTGAAATTGAAATTTTATTTATGTCAATAGGTATATCAAGAAATATTACTCGAAAATTAACCGGGATATGCGACACTTGACAGCCTTCCTAGTATCCCGGCCGCATCTGATTTATTTATGTTTTCAATAAAGCCAGTTTATAATAATTATTATTATCTAGAAGTCAACCGAGCAGTCAACTATCGGAAATCGTAAAATATTTTAATTTGACTACCTATTAGTCATTTTTCTTCTATTTTAGAGAGTACGAGCTTGCCAGAGTTGACAATGCATTCTGAAAATGGCTATCGATTGTTCAAACGTTTTAATTTTTAATAACAACATCCTAATGAGAAATATAAGGCACGAAATTCATTCATTCAAAGGAAACAAAATCTATACCGAGGAATTATAAGAGAAAAACTCGATTTGTCGTCTATATGAAAAAACAAAAATTCCACCTGTACCAAAGTTTGAGTCAAACTAGAATTGCGTCAATATGTCGATATTTGACAGCCACTGTCGAGGCCGCACTCGTATCTACCAATTTTTCCTGTCACGGTGTAATTTACGCGGTAAACTAATTGGCAAAACCTTATTCCCAACCCCGGTATATCGATCCGATCAATTTTAAAACTGATTACCACGTCCCCTATTCGGCACAACGTAATTGCACCCCACCCAACCCCAAAAAAATAACTGTGCAATAACGGAATCGACCATCCCTCACCCTTATTTATGTCGGGACCCCTCCGGCCCCGGGCATTGATTGTGATATAATAATATTGCTTATTGTGATGGGGCGCAAATTTATGATATTTAATAAGAAGAGAACGTAATTGCTGGATTAGGATTGATGGGAAAATTAGAAATATCAATTTCGACTAAGAGTGATCCTGGTAAATTGGATGAGGGTGAGCTAGTCGTTATAACAAAACGAATTAAGTATGAAATTTTAATGTGAGTACTAACAGCACTCTAACCGATCAAATCGAGGATCAAATATATAACATGGGTGTACGTGTACGTATATCCAACATAAATCTCATAAAGGGCCCTTTGAAGGAAATTGATTTTTTAATGTTTTGCTAAATGCTCGAGGGAAAAGAACTAACTGCAAACCAGGTTACAAATTGACTACCATCTCATCGTTATTTTAAAATATAAAAACTATTATAATAATATACTAATGTAACACAATTGTAAAAAGATTACTTAGATGTAGGTATCAATATCGACAATATTTCACCGAGTGCAACAGATAATTGAATGCTCTATAGTTTTAGATACGTATGAAATACTGAATACCTATACCTTAAGCGGTACCACCATTGTGTGGCATAGCCTATCCCCAAGAAAAATGCATAGTTTTTTTATTAGTAATAACTACGTACATTGTAAACGATAATCGATTGTTCAATATTAAACAAAGTTATTAGATAAATATAGGTACACCCTTCTATCCAACCTTGAGGCTATATACTTTCGAGAAATATTCGGGCTCCGTTTTGCCCTCGGTTTTGCGCACTGACAAATATGTCTCAAAGTTTCCATTATATTTTCATTTTACTTAATTCTTGAATTTTCTCACACGAATTTGTATAATAATTATTTACCGCGTTTTCTCGTTAGCTACCAAAGATGCATTGGCAGCGATCCTCGGAATACCCACAGAGCTCCGCTTAGGTTAACTTTAGTGCATTCGTTAAAGCACCCATAAATTCGATGCCATAACACTTTTTACAGGCTATTCGGAGAATATATTACCAATTAAGCACTTATCTCGATTAAGGCCTGATTAATTCAATAAATATCCCGTTTTAGAAAGCAACCTACTTAGCGTAGGTGTCCAAAATAATTTTTCTACGGTTATTTTGTTGTCAAAGAAAATGGGAGGTTTTATCAGAAATACATAGGTACCTAGATACTATAATAATAATTCTCACCCTCACAATACTCCAAACTAGGAGTACCCCAGAAGCAACCACATGCTTGTGCGGGGTATGTACTGTTGTAGATCATCGGACCGGGCTAATGAAAACTAACTATGACGCCAACGGACCAACAAGAGTGAACCTGGGTAGATAACCGTCTAACCGACACTTTGATAGAAAACCGTAGAAAACCGCACTTAGATCATGATAAGATTATACTCAAACGGTGTACTGTGCACTGAAATGCCGAGTGAAGTACCTTCCTTTAAAAAATAGGTACCTGGAGATATCATAAATAATTTAAATTCATCTATTTGGACAAATTGGAAGTATACTATACTAAAGTATAGTT
Source organism: Pseudeuparius sepicola (assembly GCA_963920635.1). Taxonomy (NCBI): domain Eukaryota; kingdom Metazoa; phylum Arthropoda; class Insecta; order Coleoptera; family Anthribidae; genus Pseudeuparius; species Pseudeuparius sepicola. The sequence continues at coordinate 92,864,492 of OY987299.1, forward strand.
TCATGTCCCTTGAGAAAAATTTGTACCACGCGGAAACGGACTTTTCCGCCCTTGCCGACAGACCGATCTCGAATTAGGTATCGCAGAAAAACTATCTACATATATTATGAACAGTACCTAGTCGTTTTATCTTGGATTTTCTTGTCAGAACAATGATCTTTGGAAACACTTCCTAAGTAAAATTTTCTAAGACGATCCGAATGCGAGAGTCTATCAGTTTTATATTTTTTAGCCATTACCGGTTTCTTATCAGAGATATCGATTTTGGAGTCATTTGTACGAGTGTGAAAACAGCCACGGTCGAGGCCACGGTTTTTCATCCACGGTTTTGTAAAAATCCCGTCCACGAAAAAATTCGGCAACACTGCATTCGATAAGCGAAATACTCCCTCCACGGTCATCCACGGTTTTGTTTTGATCATAGAACGTTATTAAATCTTCTTTCAAGGGACCTTATTTTAAATTTTCGGCAAAATGTACGATATTGCTGTCACCTGACAAACAGCCGCAGAAATTATAGCCTCCTCCTGGACGAGTTCAAAATATTTGAGATGGAGATGTGCCGATGTGCGCTATTGCTAATAGTTGCTAACCATTCGCTAGACCAGTTCCAAACCTTTGGCCGGCGATTTGAGAAGCCGCAATTTAGAAACTTCAGGAGATGTGCGCAATTGCCGATAGTTGCTAAATATTCGCTAGTTGGTGCCCTTCATCTGGACCAGTTCAAAACCTTTGGCCGGCAATTTGAGAAGCGCGAATTTTTCAAGTTTTTAAATTGCAGCTTCCCCCAAATGACGTTTGAACGGCCTGTATTATAAAAACGGCCAGAGGAAATATATGACGTGTACCTAGGTACCTACATATACAGTGTGTCCACGGATAGAGTTCGGATAGGGTGTAAATGACAAAAAAATTTTTTCGAGTTGAAATTTGAGCTTCTGGGGATAAGCCCTGCTTGGTTTGAAATTAATTTGTAACGTAATTTTACTTTGGAAAAATCACATAAGTATGCCTTATGGGAATTTTGAAAAAACTAATTTTCCACATCCATAAAGTGCCCTTTCTGTAGGTTTTACGACAAAATCTTATTAAGGAAACTTGTTCCCAATGAAGAACTGAGTAGGTTTGCGAAATTTCGAAAGTCTAGGCCTACGAGGCCTACTTTGATTTTTTGGCATTTTTTCCCACTTTTCTTTAGATAAGTGCACTTTGTGCAGCTTTAACATTAAAATGTTATGAAGAAAACTTGTTGACAATGAAAAACTGGATAGGTATGAAAGAATTTCAAAAGCCTAGGTATACTTTGATTTTTTGCTGCTAAAAAATTTAAAATGCTAGAGGTAATTTTGAAATTCCTAAAACTCCTGACGCACCTATAAGACCGCATAAAAACCGTACTCCGATTTTACACAACGAGAGTTCAAACTTAAGTGTTGGGACACCTTTTAAGAAAGCTCTAATATGAAACGATAAAATGAAAAAGGAACATTGAGAAGACACCATCAGTTGAGCCATCATTAGTCAGGTGGGTACCTACTTCCTCGGGTAGGTACTTCTAAAGATCAGAAAAAATTCATTTGACGATAAAATAGCAATAGCTCCTGAGCAGTACTATGCAGTATATTAGGAAGAGCAATATTTTATTGGGAGATTCATTAATATTGACAATAAAAAATATACAGCAATAGTAAAGTTCTTAAAAGAAACAACAGAAAATTCTTTTTTTGGCCGGTTAAAACAATGCAGTTCATTTATTTCGAATTTTCTTTGGACCTATTAATTGGCAATAAGCCATTCCCCATAAATAATGACCATCAAAAATATAAAAACTGCTTATCTGCTAAATCTAACAATAGAGTAGGCAAAAAGTAATAATTTTGTATAGGTATTTAGGTATTACCTATATTACTAAGTAGTAGGTATTTGAATTATTGTTGTTTTTTTACTTTACTCTACTAATAGTATTATTATTTTGATAATTTTTGATAATAATAATAATAAAAATATAAACGTAATTGACCTAACTAATTATTTTCCAGCATTTGTCTGGTACCTAACTCAAGTAACTGCTAGTAGTGGCAACCACTAGAACATAAAGTGGCAACTAGGTAGTACCTACTGTTTTTTCTGTTTGAGCTTGGGTTTGAGTAATGGCAATCATTATCTTTTGACTACAATATAAAAACCAGCATTGTTAGAAATATCTTATTTGGAATGTATATTAAGCTTTTTGAGAGTGACTAAAAAAAAACTTTAAACCTACTTATTTTATTGTTCATCTTGATTTTTTCATTTTTTTTTGACCAGATTTATGAAAAGACCTTCTTATACTGGCAATTACTTACTGGTGCAGTCACATTCGCTTCTATTAAACTAAACACCCTTTATCAATTTCAACAAGACAATGGAAACGCCCACCAAAAACCCTAAAACTTTCAATTCTAATTTTTTTCTTTAATCCAAAAAAATAAAGAAATTAAGAAAGGGTAAAATTATCGGTAAAATGTTACGTGGATCAGCCTGTACACGGTTTTCAAAATTCTCTCGTTAAAATGGGACGAATTTCAAATCACAAAACTCAACATTTTCTAAGCTCGTCCTGATGAAAATATGTTCGTCAAAATCGAGGTCAAAATGCAGCTCTATATATCCAAGGTAACAGTAAGATCCTTGTGTTTTTTCTTTCCGTTGATAATTTCCACCGTTTATGATAATATAATCATTAGCTGCTGTGTGATTTTTTTCTTTCATTTACTCATGCTAAAAGATTAAGGGTCTATTGAAACCGTACTTCTACGATAACTCTTTTACAAAAAGCGTTAGGTACATTAATGCGGTTTTGACCAATTATATTTGAATTGAATACAAGAATCTTCTTTTTGCTAAAAATTAAAAAAAATAAATATAAAATGGCTATCTGGCCTTTTTTGGGAAATTACAACTACATATGCAAAATTAGCAACGTTAGAATGGAACTACTAAAATGCTTTATTTTTTAACTGTAAGTTGTTGCCCGCTCAAGGTCCCCCCCCCCCCCGCGGGATGGTGAAGAGAATTGTTCAAGAAAGCTCGCACCGAGGCTAGCACCTATAGAAGACCCTTAAGAGACATTGAAGGGAAGAAAGCTTTACAAAGACCAGTTGTATAGATATGCTATTTATACAGGGTGATTCAGTCATGATGTAAAAAAATTTAACCACAGGTGGAAAAAAGTAGCTTAATACGAATCCGAAATTAAAGAAATTCTAAAATCGACAAAAAAATATAAAAAAATATTTTGAGAAGTGTAGGTATTAAAAACCCCTTGTTAACGGCGCTCACCTGATCAGCGGTTAAACTCGGCCGGCGACCTCGGGGCGCGTTCCCAGTTGCATAACATATCCGAAATCTTTAAATTTTTACGTTTGCATGGAAATCTTCAAGCCATCGTGGAATTCTTTCTGACATAAACTACAGCATGGTCTAAGTTAATTTATGAAAGAAAGAAAATCGGACATCATTTCAGAAAAATTAAAAAGGATTTTCTGTCAGCGCCGGGGGTCGAACCCGGGACCTCTCGCTTGCTAGGCGAACGTTCTACCACTATACTTACCACGCTGAACCGTTGAAATAAGTCGGTCTCTTTGCATCTCGGTTTGCATAGTAGCTGAACGGAGAAGCCATCGTTCGCACCGTACCACAGAAAATACTCTCCAATTCCCTCCGAAACACACCAGACTTATAGACACAACCTTGACGTTAGATACCGTTGTACCACCATACATCATGGAAGTCATGCTGGTGTAGTCCCTCGCATACGAATATTTCGTAAGGAATGATTGAAAATGAAAATGGAAATGGAGAAGAACTTTCATACGTAAAGGACGTAAGCGTAGCGCCGGGGGTCGAACCCGGGACCTCTCGCTTGCTAGGCGAACGTTCTACCACTATACCGCGCTGAACCGTTGAATTAAGTCGGTCTGTTTGTATAGTAGCTAAACGGAGAAGCCACCAAACACTATTCAGATTAAAGGATCTGTTTTGAAAATGGCACCATTAAAATCTAATTGTGTATTATGTTTGGGAGCGATCCACGAATACGGTCAAATAATCCGGGGTTATTTCGTTATTTGTTGAATTATACGTACAGCAAGAGCTTAATCTTCAATTCGCGCACACTGCAAACTTGATGGCTCTCCGTCTTCAATATTCGGCAGCAGCCTGATGTTTTTTTCATACATTAAGTACCATGTCTATTAGATCGTCACTGATTTGAGTAAACCATGTTACAGAAACGCAACCTAAGAGCCTCGAAAAATCGGAAAAACACTTTCAACTTTCAATTATGAAACTTGTGAAAGTGACAACTGACATGTTAAGTATTTATGCCACAATTAGATTGTCACTTCCTAGATTATAGGGAGTGCGATATCAGCGCGAACTATTAGGCAACGGCAAATACACCGATGTCATCGGGGTTGCCTATCTAGGGATTTTTTAGACGCGGACAGGCGAACAGACAGCTGTGACTGCGTCTAGTTTCGAACATTTTAGAATTATTAGAGGTTTTAGAGGCCTACTGGCCAGTAGGTAATCACCACAAAAACGTGCAACGGATCGCGGTGTAGATGCAGTTTAGATATGATAGTGCTGTTGACGTGCCGGTAGCAATTTTTTGGTGCAATTTAAAAATCGGTGTGTCATCTGTGGTCTGCGGAAACTCGCGAAAAGTTCTCAATACTTAAGTGATGGTGCTTATTTCAAGTTTTATAACGCTTGCCCTTTGTAGAATCAAGACGACACCATCTGGGACAACAATATAATGCAGATGAAAGGTATTTCTTTTATTTAAGTATTCAGTTTAACTTTCGACATTCGAAAATAAGGCTGAATACCTAATGTCAAGCCTAATGTACTTAGTGTGGCAACATCGCTCTCCAGAAGTCACATTGGCCGTGTCTTTTCAAACAGAGGCGTCGAGTTACACGGGTATTAAGGTTCAGTTGCCCCATGTTTTAAACTTCTCAAAAAAAAATTTTTTCGTATTTTCCTTTCCTTTTCCTAGTGGGTCTCCCCCGATATGTGGTTAAAATTGTTTACATCATGACTGAATCACCCTGTATAATCGTGCATCAACTCGCATTCGGCAGGGATTTTAATTTCTTTATAAATTTTAAAATCCGCGAATAATTCACAGTGAGAATGCTTGATGACATCGAGTAGGTCGTTTAATGTAAAAAAGAGGGGCCGATGCCCCAAATTAGACTCCAGTGGTATCCCAGATACGGCTGTAAAATAATACGAAGCAATTCCTTTAAACACTACATAATGTTTCCTTTCATTTAAATACGAAGCACAGAGTTTCAGGATATCGAGAGAGATAGAAAACTGATGAAGTTTTTTGAGAAGAAGACTCGGAAGTAGCTCATTCCCTCTATCATGTCCAACCTCGTGTCCAACTTTGCTAAAGGCTTTGGCAAAATCTGCGTCTACCTGCCCGTTGTTAACGAAGAAGTCTATGTCTGCAACTCTCCGAATAAACACAATTAGGTTGGTTGAAGTTGATTTTTTAGTCATAAGCGTGGGTGTAATCACTACTCGCAATAGGTACTGCCACAAATTTCTGCCTCAAAGCCCGCCACAATCCAAGCAATTTCTGTTGCAATCGCTCCAATTCCCTCGCAGTTCCCGCAATACTCTCACAAACTTTGAAATTCGTGTAGGTACAATTTAGCAGTACTGTCACCTCGACATTTTTGCCCATTGGTTAACATACTCATACTCAATCGATGCCATCGGATTATAAATTTCGATAGGTATCCAGGCAATTAATTTATTGCCGGTTTCTATCTCGACATCTTCGTCGGCATCAATAGGTAGCTAAAGTTAAACTACCACTCCGACAACCCCCGAAAAATTCCGACGACTCGACGCCAATTTTGGCGCCAGAACTCCAGTGCGCATGCACCTAACAGGATGACCGAAGGAACTTCTTTTGTAATTCCATGTATCTCCACAGTAATTCCATGGAATTCTTCGGAATTCCATGTAATTCCACTGTAATTCCTGAAAAGTGTACACTAAAATTCCTCTGATTAAAGCGAGGATTAAAGGACCTGTTTTGAAAATGTAAAATCTAGGGCTCGATCGAAGGCTACATCTATCAATTTTGAGCAGGTACGCTGTAAGGTCACATTGAATTGGACTTCCAGAAGTATCTTCTATAATTCCCTGAAAACCTAATTTGTACCCCTTTACTTAGTACTTAAGAGTGATTTCTGAGGTGATTTCTTCCATGTTTTCTTTTCGAAAAAAAAAAACAATAAGTCACGGAAGCATACATTTTTGTTATTTGGAGGCATATGAGGGAAGGGAGATAATAAATAAACAGGTAAATAACCTAGCAACCAACTTAATATTTATAGTTACTTAGGTATCGACTTGGACTTCTGGATCACACCTTCTCCAGAACTGCGGCAAATATAGAGGACCGAGGTCCCTACAACTCTATAGAAGTACTCTTAGAACTATAGTGGCAAAAAGGAACAACACAATAACGTGACTAGTTATGCACTGTGCATTTTGTGGTACAGTGTCGATGATTGTTCTTATTAAAAAATTACAGCATATAATATTCCGTAGTCGGGTATTACCTGCGCATACTATTCAAAATACAAGAAAAATATAAAGTGAAAACGAAAACAGAATATTTCTGTTGGGTGCATAAAAAATAAAAAGATATATTCAGACAAGAAACTCTTTATTTTTATTAGATAAGAAAATAAGCCACTTATATCTACACAAATAAATAATGTAGGCAAATATTCCGCATATTACTTGAATGCCAACTAGGACTACATGGATACGGCAAACATGGCATCAAGAAATCTGGGAACTCCTGAACTCGTATGTCGTATCTGTATCTGCCTCACAATCAAAACATCAGAAACTATCTCGGAAACTATATCGCTGAATTTGTTGAAGAGGTTAATCAGGAAATAAATTTCCTCTTTTATACCTCTGCAATTTTTATTTCCATAAATTAACTGCTTAGCCATAAAGGGTCTTCATGAGATCTGGTCATTCAACATTCACACGGTGTATTCTGGGACAAGATGAGAGCACGTGGTCATCATAAACAATAAATTACGAAAAAACCCTTGTAAATACCTTGTTCTCAAATTTTGAGAGATCGTGAATTAAATCACATATCTTGCAAGCCATCATATCTTGAAAGTTTTGCTTCCTTATCTACTATATCTTGATGGATTAGATTAATTAACTTTCCGCGTGTAAATTCTACGACATTCTTTGTCAGCTACTTCACTGATGTTAGAAGGTTATTACGTCTACAATCCTAGAAATAATTATTACAGTATATTAATAGCGAGGTTAATAGGCATACCTATCTAAGAAGATAGCTGTGACATTTCTATATAAAAATGATTGCATTAGGCAAATCTGTTTTTAAGTAACACAGTACCTATCTACTTAGTCGTTTTTCATGAGATTTGGTAAATTTTATTTTGAAATCATCTTAATGGACGAAAATGAAAGCACGTGTCATGGAAAACCACAGAACTACGGAAAGCCGCAAAACTCCTGCAAACGCACCTTCCACCTGTTAGTGCGGCATCCAAGGTCTCGCCAAAACTGAGTTGCTGCAACTATTAACCTCAAAGTCTCGGGCTTCGACTCTCCTTTCAAGATTTTGATGGCGTATCCACGCACAACTTCGTTCACAACCGAACACACCTCTGGCTGTCAAAAAACCGAACAATTCACCAAACGGAACGCACCCAAACACTTTCGGCGCGAAGCAAACTCGTTCCCGCGTTCGGGCGTTGTTGAGGCTAGGCGCGCGACGCTCTGCGGCGACGGTCGAACGACGACTGAGCCAGGGACCCGAAACGGCCGACCGCCGAGACGGGGAAAGGGGAGGGCGGCGCGAGACGGGAGGCGCGGGGGGCTGGCCGGCGCGCGGGACGGGCTATTGGAAAGCAATTTGTGAATTGTACAAGAGCCGGGGACTAACAACGGGTAGGGGGAGCGGGGAGGGGGCGCGGGCGGCAGGTAATCGGCCGGGTAACGAGGGCGGTTAATAAAGGCGGGGATGGGGTGGAAGGAGGGTAATGCCGGGTTCGGATACAGGAATTCGGGAAGGTGCTCGAGGCAAATGCATATAGGATATAGGTACAATGTCATTACTTACTTTGTTGATCGAGCTGGCGATGCTCGTGGTGATGTGACCGGCTGGCATTTTTATATTGGCTAGCTTATCGTTTAGTCTGTTGCAGTACCATCGCATTGCACTAACTTTTTTCGACGCCACTATTTTTGTAGATTTTGGAAAGATCGTCTCCTTCCCAGCCCCTCTTGAGCAAGAATCCCAAATTAAGGAAGATAAAAGCAACACCTCCTTGCCACAGCTAAAACGAGTGTCATAGATAATCAATAGTTACATCATTGACAATTGATACGATAATATCTTATTGCAGAGCATTAACGACCGCCAGCGCAGTGTCATCGTAATATGCCGTTGATTGTTATTGGGCATGATTTTATGTTGAACTTATGTTCACATAGAGCTCTAATTTTACGTTTTCTTCGTATTTATATCTTCTAATTAGAACCCCGTTAGAGTCCTCGAGAGCAGATGCATAAAATATTGTGCTTGTGCGTTAACGAAAAGTCCGAACCAGGGAGATACTAGTAGTAAAAGCGGCTTTGAATAAAGCTTTCCCATGGAAGCATATGAACCTGCAGCTGATCAGTTTCCAAAAGAAAATCTGGTAATCATGAAAAAATATATTTTATTATGTAAACATATATTGCTAAAATATGCCTTATAATGTTATGGAGACGATGGACGATGGAGTTACCTTCCAATATAGGCCATGTGTAATCTGTACGGTACCTACTAAGAAAGATCATCCAAAGGAGATACATATAAATATGTCGAAGATTAAACTCTTTTTTATAAAATAAATTATGCTTTATAATAATCACAATCAAATCTTCAGGACCATAATATAACCTTTAAAGACCATGTGAACAGTTGGTCCGCGGGGATGTGGGCAAAAAGCTACAACTGGAAGCAGTTACGTAAACGAATGTATGCTATGATAAATAGACAGTAAACAATTAATTCTTGTTTTTATTTGGAAACTCGCCAATAAATTTACAGATACTATTTTCACATCGGTCAACTTTTGGTCTATTTAACACCATCCACAGAAAGTTTACAGTCATAAAATATACATAATATATGTATACATAATATGTACGTTTTATGACCATTGTGCCCTTTTCCTACTAGTGTTACTTAGTAAATACCGAGTTTCACATATTTTTGTGTAGGTACGTTCTGTAGTATTTATTGAAATTTGTGTTTGTTACAAAGTATGTAACCATTTTTTTTAAATACATACGTTTTATGGGGTGTTCTTTTTTATATATTTTTAGTGAAATTCGGATCCATTATTAATAGTTACATTAAGATTTCTTGCAGATATATGTGGCATAATAATAAATTTTATTTTGGTATGACTCAAAACTAATTTAAATGTACATACAACAGTATAACTCTAAGGTGACGATATTAAAATTACAACAGGATTGTTTGAAATTTACGTACAATATTTTATTTTTTATTTGGACATTATATTTTACAACGAGCTTTGTTTTTCCCTTGAAATACTGACAAATAACTTTTTAATGGTAAATCTTCGTAAATATAGCGGACACCAGACAATAGCTCACATTGAACAAACCAAACGCCTCTTAAAACCAGTAGAACACCATTCAATATCCTCCTACTATTCACTTGGACGAGCTCTTAAATTGGTACCTCTGGGGTCAAGTTAATAAATTCAGGCTGTCCTCCCTTGCATTCTTTTCGAATACTCTGAATTTTTCATATAGAAATTACCGAACCCACATCATTGCACAGACAGGCACTTTTTTACTTTGAAACGTTTGCGTTATATTTTTTTAGAATTGTATGTAAATATGTAATGTAAAATAAACGCGTGGCTTTCTTTTATCGTTCTTTTGGAGTCGCCATTAAAGTTGGTGGTCTTGCCCTGGCTTAACCAGATAATTCTAGCACTTTGTTACTTCGCGGCACTTAGTTTAATGACGCTTTAAGTGTTTTATTGCATAGCACTAAGGGGCAAACACAGGCTTTCAAACTCTGCCAGATAACGCGAAGAACAAAATAACGCCCTCAACTTTCTCAAAGTTTTATTAATTTTCACCTTTCCCGCAACTTAACAACAAGTATAACTAAGACTCGGCCGAATTCGATATGATTGCCCTTTTTCTGCAAATTACCCGAACGCTTATGAAATATCTCGGACATGTATAATTACGCTGCTTGCGTGCAAAATTCAAGTCGTGACGTTGCACGGCGAGTGCGAGAAAAAAAGCAAGAAGGTAATAGTCGGTAATTTCACAGGCCACCTCCTATTAGGTATCTCATAAATTCTGCAACAATATGATGCATATGGATTTGAGCACACTTGAAAAGGCACGTATTAACTGGCGTGTGAAGACTTAAAATATATTCACGGCCACACAAGAAGAAGTCACCAAACTTCTACAAAACAAAAATGATGTTTAAACAAAAACACGCAATTCATTCCTTGAAAGACTCTATGCTTAGCATTCGCCGACCAAAGACATAAGTACAAATCTCTGTTTGTTAAGACAAATAAAATGAAGTGAACGTTTTACTTTCTTTATTGCGCTATTAACACCGAAAGTGATATCAAAGACGACTGTGATCACATTAAATTGTAGGAAGCAATGTATAAAGATATAATATGCATAAAGACACTTTTTCTTGTACATAAAGACATAGGTAACTGAATACTGAAATTCATGGTAGCTGGCAATATCAACAGAAAAACCATAGAAATTGATGATAGAATGAGAGTGGATTGAACCAATATTCTAATATCAGGTCTACGGAATCTGTCAGGAGGACAGTTGATATAGACGAACCGATCTGAAAGTTAACAAGCTGACAGGTCAGCTTAAGCTAAAGAGCAAACTTTACAGGAACAACGGTCTTCCTATTGTTTAAATTATTTTCTCTATCAAAACTAAAACAGTCTTATAACAGTAATAAATGGATAATCTTCTTTTCTCCCTGAAAGAGCTGCAGGTAGCCACACGAGCCCCCGCGGAGTCCGAAGGGCAGGAAATACGTCGAGGGTAGTAGCAGAATTGGTGGTGTGTGCAGTATCATCAAGATCCCGACGACGGATGCATAGATATCTGGTTTGTAGACGCTGTGAATTCCTAGCAAAACGATGGCTGGGTTGTAGGTCGTGCTGGAGTCTCGAATGATAACAGCCTTCGGTTATCTGTGTAAACGTTCGATCATTCCATTACATTTTGGGCGATAGGTGCAGGTCCGATGCCTGGTTGCATCAAGCATCAAGAGTCATTTCGAAAATTCGGAACAGCCTGGACTCTGAACTGGCCTTCTTGGTCAGTCGTGATGCTTGTCCACGATCCAAAACGAGATATCCAGCAATTCATAAGAGCTCCGGCAACAGGAACACGGGAGCACGGGAGGTTCCTTTGAACAGGGGGAACTCTTGGAAGTTATACACCAGGAGCTTGTGCGCTGAAGGTACTGGGTAGCATTAAACGGGGAACAATTCCCTATAATACGCAGGCTAATCTGGCATGGGATTAATATCTGGTGAAATAAAGCAAGGGATTTCCATGTTTCGTCAACGCACTGTTGTAGGCGTGCCAACAACGATGCAGGAGGCGTCTGTATAAAAACTCCAATCTAGGCATCTGGATCAGGATGTATCATCAAAGTAGCGTCAGCCTGGTTCTTCATGCATTATGATTCTTAGCAGCTGAGGGGAGGAACCGAGGTAAATAATTAAGCATGCCTAAGAATTGGCGTAATTCAGTTGATGTGGGAGGCAAAATTCCGGAGGTAAACAACTCTATCTTGTAGAGATTGCGTGTCAGAGGCGGAGACTTCTAGGCGAGAAAAGTGGCTGAAGGAGAGCAAAGCACATTCTTAATGCCATTGACAAGAAAGATACCGCATTCAGCAAGACGCTCGAAGAGGACACTTAATGACGAACTTGGTGTTCATCGACGTTGCCAAAGAAGATTATAATAACATCAATATATCGAAGCCAGAGAGGGCTTCATCAATGATAGGCACGTCGCCGTCGGCTACGACAAAAAAAAACAGGTGGAAGCACGGCGCAGAGAGCTCGTAATCTATAAAGTAGCAACAGCTTTAACCTGTTTGCGGGGAAAACAACATAAGTCTGAACCAGTATGGATTAGTAGCCTTTCTCCCAGACGGCAGCCGGCCGCCGCTACTACTGGTTACGGACAAGATGTTAAAAGAGAGCATTTTGATGACGTCAGAAAGGTATGATGATAATAATAATTGTCCGCAACAGTGACATACGGGAAAACGCCAACCACATCATCTGACAGCATTCCTGTGACGTCGGCATTACTCTCTCTCTCCACCTTCTTACTTTACGGGTCTTAGACTACGGGAAAAGTTTAAATGCTTGAAGTTACATGCTGCACTCTTCTATCGTAAAGGCGATGGAAACAGCATACTTGATCTTCAGAGTAGTTACGACCGATCTTGGTCCGGAACAGGTGCTGGAGTTGATAATGCGCATACAGCACAAATCCAATTTTTCGTGTTTTATATAGCACATATAACACTAGACACTCCATCTTTCGGACCACAATGTAGACAACAGCAAATAGCATCCATAACATCGATATTCATCTTCAAAAAGAAAGCCAGAAATAGCGAAGGTCCTATTAGATCTGTATCTACTAATACGAGTATATCCTGACAAGATAATGTATTTGACACATACAGACAAATCTACTCCTAGCCGCACCGACTCAAATTACATAAATACGTTTACATTATTAGCCAAAGCCCAAAATCGAGCAGACCCAATGACACTTACTAAAGATTTCATCAAAGTTTCATGTTTGTGATAAGCATAGTCTGCTAGAGTTCTGACGGAAATTGTGATACAGATGCACCTTTACTGTACCTAAATCAATCGTCGCATCATATATTACATTTTTCCTCCTCCATAATGAGGCATAGTATTTGACTCAATTACAGTTGGCTTAATTTAATTATAGTGGGGGACCTTTGACGAACGGGTTTCATTCGTTTATGTTATAGCTGCGCGGAGTCGAACTGTTCCGTTTAAATTAAACACAATGACTCCACTATTTTTTGGGCGGCGCGCTCGCGTAAGCACGAAATCAAGTCTAAATGTTTCGTTTCCGCCTGCGCCGCACCGTTTAATTGCCGGGCGAAATTTTCAAATTAATTGTCAGCGCTTTTTGCGGCCTTTGAAAAAGTCAATTAAGGACGACGGACAACAAACGCGACCGGTTCATGATAGCTTTCAAATGCCGGTTCAAGAGCAGTATGGCTGTAAGGCTGTAAACGGACCGCTACGTTGGGATGAAATGCTCATTCATTGGCTGTCGATGTACATGCGTTTGGAGATAAAAGTCAGATAAGACAAACTCTCAAATTCAAGACAACAGCGACGAAAATTGACAATTATGTGGGCGCACGAGGGAATAAGGGACGGCAATTACTCCTTCTTTAAAACAACCCATCCCCATCCCCATGTGGTAGTATTAACAAATTAAATAAAGTAGATATTTATAACCATCATCAGTGTCACATCGAAAGTAAACATATATATATGTTTATTGGTAAACATATATGAGTGACATGATTTAATAAGCGAAAACGCTTCAAAAATTTTTGGTATATGCATATAGCGTAAACTACATCTTCAATTTCGTATTAGGTAAGAGCTGACCAGAAGAACTAACTGATATTGGTCAATAATTATGTAGGTACATACGCCCAATGAGACAATTCCAATGATCACCAGAAAATATGCTTCAAAGATATTTCCAATATTCTCTATGTTCATATTTGTCGCACACTAACCCCAACTATTCCTCTAAAGTGGAATGTTCTTATCTTTATTTCAGTTGAGAATTACTGCAGTTAGTTGCCTGCTGTTGTCGCTGTTGACATTACAAAAGAATCACTTCTACAAATACTTAATAATGATTTCCTTTCCAGCATTGAGGAAGTAAGAAGACTTTCAGCCCCTTTAGTCAGTAAGTGTTAAATTGTGTAAGGTGTGAAGAATCTCCAACGTTTAACTACAAATTATTATCGCAAACAAATTAATTAATTATATTTTAGCAGTAATTATATTATCGTGCTTTAATTGCTGTTTTTTTTTCGTCATTGTGTAGCCTTTCTATAGGCTTCTTAGCATTACTATTCTTTGTTGAACCACGACATGCCGTTTTGTATTCGAAGGAAGACAGATGATCATTATTAAAAAAATCCCTGCCACAAATTATTCAAAATTTCCAAATAGTTTTTTGAGCCTATAAAAAAAGTCCCATTATTTATGGGATATACATATTTTCCAGATATGTTAATGAACATCTGATCGTAAAGTGTGTGCTTTGAATTGGCATGAATACAGTTCCGTTAGTGTGTAAACGGGGCCTAGCTCGTAGAATTTTAAAGATAACAACTTGATTTGTGGTACCACAAACCTATATAGATTCGCTAGATATATAGTTCTTTGGAGGTACGGTGGTGGGGAGCGACAAGAGGCGTATTTTGAAAATAGTTTTGGGTTCCAACGATCACTTGATATAGGATGATAAACTAAAGTTACTTTTATTGATGGAATATCTCCATTATTTTTGCGCATGTTGCATGTTGAATAAGCGTTTACGGAAAAAATCTGAAAATAGACCCATTCATTATTGTATCGTTATCGATAGCTATGTATATTGTGCTCTTTCTACAGGGGCACTTAGAAAATTGAGTTGGTCGATTTGATTTTTTGTTGTTGAGGAAAACGTGATTCTGCAAATGTGATTTTGATGCAGGTAAATTCGACAACTGTAATCATAGGAACTAAAACTATAGAAGTACTTAGTATCTACTACTATTTTTTTAGTAGAGGTTTTTTAATACCATCGTTTATACAGTGTGCATGAACGACCAAATGAAGACCTATTTTTTTCATTTAAACTAGCTTATCTCAAAAAGTTCTGGCCAAACTCCCCCAGCTCTTATATCGTTGGATTGGTCGTGATATAAGGGCTATCCAAAAATGAAAAATAGTGGGGCTATTCCATTAAAAAAATATAACTACTTAACGTAAGTGATCATGGTGTATCAGGGGATCGCTGGACACCAAAACCATCTTCAAAATACGCCTCTTGTCGCTCACCACTAACCGTACCAAAACTCATGTTGATATCTTTAAAACCCTAGGAGGTAGGCTCCGTTCACATACTAATGGGACAACAGTAGTATATCAAATTAGAAAAATGTTTTCTACATTACTTTAAAATAACACGTCTTTTGTTGCTCACCAATTTATTTTAAAAATTCTTCCAAAAATTATTAAAAATTAAAAAGAGTTTTACATATGCAAGATAAAAAAGTCTGATAAAACTATTATCTCATGGTACATGAAAGATGTATGATAGGAATCAGGCCTACAAATGAGAGTTGACTATCTGAATGTGGAACAAAAATCAAGCATAAGTCAATAAATCCATAATAGAAATTTATGAAGTTTGCATAGTAGCTTGTTGGACCTAATTTTTTTTTATTAAAAGTCGGAGTTGTATAGTTATGCCATTTATGAGAAACAAAAAATACCAAAAGAAATTGATCAATATGTTTTCCTATATGATGGGGATAACGATATACAGGGTTAACTATCACTTAGTACACAAATTTTTATGGTAGGTAAAGAAAAATTAGACTTGCCAAAATACATTTTTCACAATTTTCTAACATTTGTCTTAAGCCCAAAATTTTTTTTTAATTGTTTAAAACCCCTCAAAAAACGCCGCCTATGGACGCCCGCCGTAACCTGTCTTAAAATTTCGCCTATGTCAATGGTAGTGATAGGTAGTGAAATAGCGCGCCGTTGCCACGTCTATCAATTTATCCGAGGATTCACCACGAAATTTCGGAAACGATTAGGTAGGTACTTTCTAAGGAACATGTAGAATGCCTATGAAACACCAGGATAGAATATTGCATCATTTTTTGTTTTCTTGCTTTTTTACATTAAAAGTCACACAGCACTACACAACACAACATTCACATTTTCTAAATCTGTTGGGAACCTCTTAGTTGCCCTCAGCCATTCCTTTTGGTTGAAGCGAGGTACTCAGCCTGGCGACCACGACGAGGTGGATCTCCTCCGTCAGGAAAACACCGAAGGGTAATCAAAAAACACAACTGCACTAGCACACATATGCAAAGCACTACAGTAGCTGTTCAAAGAGGCCGCCGTTAACCTCGATGCACGAATTCACTCGGTTAATTAAATAAGTCCGGATACGTGCAAAAGTCCCAGATTATTCCGGATTTGATCAGCTGCACCTTCAATTCATTCATGTAACTGCTGCTCGTTGTCGATTTCCTGTTCGTACACAATCGCCTTCATGTATCCCCAAATACAAAAATCCATTGGATTAAAGTCTGGTGTGCCAGGCCCTAACAGTGCGCAGGTGCTGTGACGTCAACGGTGACGCTTATTCGACAAAATCATGGCCACCTTACTACCTTTATTTTTAAACCGAAAGTTGACTCGTTTACAGTGAGCCAGGCAACCACATACCTACACCACGGTGTCTCAAAGGTGCCTACATAGAATGTTGGGATTTAACTTGACATGAAATTGATACCTGACGTATGTCAGTAAGACTATTTTTGGTAAGTTGGCCGCGCTTTTGTCGAAGTGACTTAGGTGCGCAGAAGAGTTTAATTTTCCTTCTCCTAGCTGGCATACCGTTTTCGGTGTATCGTGTGCTTATGTTGAAATTCAGGTGAACGCACTGGGATGGGAAACCTTTGAAGAGGGGAGGACAGTAATGGAGTAACGGCACGCGTGTAGTGTGGTAGCTCGCTTGCGCGGGTCCCGTGGTTCTTGGGACTTCAAAGGCGGAGAAAAAGGGAAGCTGGAGTGTAGTGAGAAGCCTCGAGCATCGCCCGAGGCAGGAGAAGGAAAATTGTGGAGAATTTGGAGACGCTTTGTGCCCCGGATACAGGAAATCAAGAGGTGTTGCCACGGCGGACCGACCGGTACTCGACGCCAAGAGCCTCGGAGTGCTCTGTACGACGAGGGAGCGGCACGATTAGTGAAAGTTGTTGATGCATGGTGGGTGAGTGCATACAGTAAGTCGACTACCCCTAAGCAGCCGTTGCACAATATGGAAGGACATTGACTCGGACATTGGGTGAGCTTTTAATTTAAAATAAAGTGTCGTTTCGGGTTCTGCATTGCGCGCTAAAAGAACGAACTATCAAAACGGGGTTTACGCCTTTATCTAGGGCTTAATAAGTCAGGTGAATTTAGGTTAGTTAAATTTCAAAGTGAGTTAAGGCGAATCCGGGAGAACCTCGGGTAAATCTAACAGCGCTGCGGCTGTACAGATTCAAATCGATTGTTATTTATGTATCTTTTTATTTGTTTGAGTAAAAAGGTATTTTCATCCTTTCTAAAACAACGGCAACACCGCGAAAATAACAACAAGCTGACAGTACGTTCCGAAGCCATATTGGTTGACGTAATTAAAGGCGGGGATTTACAGTCAAAATTTGTGTTTTTACCCTTTTTTAAAGATCGTAAAAAAAATCTAAAATTATTTTTCTATGTTTTCTTAAACCACCCTGCGCACGTGGTACAAAATAGAAAAGACGGAATTTAAGAAATGCCAATGTAAACAAATTACCTCGTCTTCTTCCCCCGACCCGCTAATGTAGAAGCAAAATAAAACCCGCGTTATTTGTATTAGCGTGAATCATCTATTCCTATAATATATCGTTGGACGCGGGCATCATACAGTGAAACTGGACACAGTAGGTAACATAAACTTGAAGAAATATGATATCCAACAGATCCACTGTACTGCGCATGGACAAATAATTCATCATATATTTACATAATGCATCGTAAATGTTTGTTTCTAGAAGAAGCAGTGTCTGTACAGTATTCGCCCCAGCGTATACACAGCAAACCATCCACAATCCCCTTAAATAGACTGTAGACCGCCTTGTGGAAATTATCTCCCCAAACGGCCAATAAATCCGGCTTTTGTCTCAATTAAACGATACGGAGCGGGCGGCTCGGCGCGCCGTTTATAAATCTGGCCCCTTAACGAGTTTCTTCTCATTTCCCGGTTTAAATGCAACCTGTCCGTCGGCCAACAATTAAAACGTCGGGACGCGGGTATGGGAAACGATACTATGGCCACTGGAGCGTGCCGCCGCAATGAGCCCGCACACAAAATTGGAACATACTATAGCAAGAACACTTTACATTTAACACGCGCGAGTAGGTGAACCATGTGAGTTCTGGTTCGGAATGGCTCGCTTCAACTCGTCTCGACTCGTTTGAACTTGCAAAAATAGGTTCACAAGGTGGCGAGGTAATTGACCTTGATGGCAGGTAGTGGTAAATTTAAAAACAGCTGACAGAATTTGTGAGCAATTTTTGACGTGTATGAACTTGCAAAAACTGGTTCATTAACTTTGCTAACAGACGCTGATAATCATATATTATGTCTGAAATTTAAAAATTTACTTCTACAGGTGTTCGAGCTGGTTATGCACTGGTGATGCTCAGATGATATTTTGAACTCATCAGTTATGTGTTGGTACATAATAATATGTATCTACAGTAAATTCGGGACTGACATTTTGACCATTGTAAACCACACTTTACGGTTAGTTTATTATTATTATTATTTTGTCAATTTTGGAATTATTCCCTTTTTATTATTATTTATAATAATTAAAAAGTAATGTCTCATAAGGGACAAAATTTTTTGGTTCTTGTCAACACCAAACTGGTTTCCAATATCTAATGGAAATTTAGTAGGGTTCTTTCGGAGGTGTGCAGACCACGACAGGACAGGCACCTGTTTCGGACTTGTTGGCCCTGATCAGGCAGACACAGCGCACCTCACCGAAAGGCCCAAACATTCGCTGAATCATACATGCGGGGAGCTAAGGAACTCAATTGGTTCATCACCGAGTATCTTCTAATATATAGAAATCAAAAAGGATGGAACTGTGAGTTTCCATCCTCGTGTGCTTACGTCTATAGCCAAACGATGATCAAACAAAATGAATGACATGAACAAAAGTATTTTTTCGGCAGCAAAAAATATTTTCTATTTGATAAAATTATTGATTTAAAGGGACGATTTGAAAAAGAAACTCGCGGTACTCCTACAATAATATAGACAGTTGTTTTAGGAAATAGAATCATTCAGCCACAATTCTTTCAAACCTCTTCCAACAATTTTGCTACTCCTGTCCTGTATGATTCAGACGCTTGATTTTAATGTCTAATATGGAATTAAATTTTAAAACTAGTCCCAATTCAAAACTTTTGTCATATTTTTGTAGCAATCTGCCAACGTTTTGATAGATGAAAGTCACAGAGTACCACGGATTCGTTTATGTTGAATATTGCTATCGAGGTTATAATCACTGTTGCAGCTCTGAAAAGTGGGTTAGGATGGGATGACAAGATGAGGTGGGACAAGACATTTTATTTTTGTGAAGCATTGTAAACATAGCTTTTAAACGTTTTCTGCTTTTCTGCTTCTGCGTATTTTCTGTTCAGATTAAATTATTATGCTTTTTGTTCCTTTCTTTTTTCATGAGCATATTAGGTACTAGGTAGGTACCTAGTACCTAATATGCTAAATTTATTTTAATAATTAGTCAAAATTATCTCTATACTACGCGGTAACTGCGACATCCTACATTGGATAGGAGTGAAGTGATTTGGTCCATCCGGCTTGTTAATAACTCGATGCACCCAGGATACAAATTATCCTCAGTAAATGAGTAAACCTCTATTATTATTATTACAACCTTTGTAATATACTTGTGAGTATATTATATGAGTGATATGAAACAAAATAAACAAAACAAAAAGCTTCTGCCGGAAAGCCTGAAATCATTACATTCACATCGCTTTGTTTAAATCCATTTTTCATTTATTATGTATAGTAGTAAATTCCAATATTCACAGCAAATTCTAAAACTGTATATTACAGAAATCAACATACTGATACTTCTGTGCACTCCTACCAAATCGTATCTATTTTCAATTACTTTTTCCCCCACTTCTAAAAGCAATTCAAACCTTCAGATTGTATAAATAAGATTATGTAACGATACCGCATTTGAATTTAATTGAATTTAAGGATTATTATTGGACTTCAAAACGAACTGGGAGGTATGTAAAAAACAAATAATAGTTCTGCGAAAAAAATGTTGTTTAATGTGATTTACAAATAATTGAATTTTCTTTTATTTCTGTACAAACTACAAAAATAGTAATTTGTAATAAATAATATAATTTACGCTTAATATTTAGCGAATAAAAATACATTTTAAAAATCACCGAAACACGTCGATTTTTATTGGAGGGGACCTATTTTAGTGATTACGTAATGGCAATTTATTCACTCCTCCATCCTCCACCTCTCTCAACTTTAAAATCTTAAATGCGACTACTATGACTTTGATGCCTTATTTTAAACAACTCCATGATCTCGTTGTTAACGGAAAACACAAAGTATATTATTATCTGAACTTCTTAATTTTGTAAGAGTTAAGAACCATTAATCTAAAGTCTATTTTCAAATTCTTCTTTCAATTTTGCAGAAGTTTGCCTCATTTTTTGTGTCTTTTCCGCTACCAGAAACAAAGTTATCGAGCTGTTTAAGACCAAGTGTTGAAAGTGGTGTTTATACCGTACTTTTTTATTTTTCAACCGATTTCAGAAAAGAAATCGGTCCTGACAAAATTACCTTTAAAATTAGTTATTACAAGTATGGTAGTCCCATTTGAGATTTTAAAATTGATGGTGGCGCTAGATAGAGAAGTGAGTGGATTGCCATTGGCAAATAAAAATTAACCAGGCCTTGGCGATTTTTTAAATTTATCTTCATTACCGAAATATTAAGGGTGACTAGATTCCACACACTATATAATATGATAATGGGGTTTTGTAAAACGTATATGGTATTCAAGACCCCCAGATATGAAACCAAAATCGCATTTTGTGAAACTTATAGCTCGACGACTATTATGCATTCTACCAGCGTCTACCAGTATAGTTCCAATAGTAATTTTTCTAATTTGATTTTTACTGGAGTTGCAGATTTCTCAGGAACTGTTTCCAGAAATGAAACAATTTCCTGATCAACCCTCCTGATCGTTAATAATTAAACAAATTAAGATTCAATTATTTTACACAGATCACATATCGGCCGGCATGTGGCACATATTTAACACCGACCGTTTACAGACCCCGAGGGGAGCAAAAGCAAGAAAATGTGAATGTAATTCTCCCCAAGGCAGGGGCGTTCGCATTATAAAGGAACATGTCAAGTTAATTGCAATAAGAAATGAGTTCCGTGCGATCTCGATTTCGCGCTTGTTCTGTAGTGGAACAAATTTAATGTGCTTATCGCAACCAACCAGCTGCCCCATTAAAGAAAAATTGGTTGAATAGGAAGCACAATACGTGTGTGGGTATCGCAGATGTATTAACGTTAAGTAAAAGTTATGCGCCTCTAAGTTTCTGTCGGATAAGATAGTCGGATAGCATCACACTATTATTCTTATGAATAAAGGAAATCCTATTTGAAGGAAAGTCAGTATTGTATACAAAATATTCACAATCACACAGAAATTTTTGCATTGCTAGACAATATCATCATCAGTATTGCTAGCCAATTAAATCATGTTCTCTAATTTGTACCTATTATTAGTGTATTAAAATCATTCGAAACATACTTACGTTTCGATATATCAAATAAACGAGAATTTCAATACAAATACAATATTGCGTTTTTTCGGCCTATACTGTACCTAATCGATCGCCAATATATTTTCAATGAAAATAATATTACAATAATATTTTTTCTTTTAATATTTTTATAAAAACTATATGATTGAGAATAAAATAATACATATATACATACGTTGACGCACGTTTCATTAGGTACAGTCTCAGGATTTAGGTGACTTGTCGCGCCTTGTCCTTGTCGTCCTAAAATATACATACTGCAATAATAATAGGACTTTCACCTCGGCGTGTAACATGGGTGGGTACTATTAATTACCCAGCCAGGGGATAGTACTTTACTTTTGACGAATTAACATAAGTTTGTGTCACTCATTGATAAAACGTTTCAATAGAAACGCTAGAATTAATGAAATACTCAATGACGAACAGGTACCTACATAATTTTACAACATAACTGTTAATATGCAGTACTTTGACTTTATTATAAAAAGGGATGTTTGAGATGGGATGGCATGAGGTGAATTTGGAGAAATTCAATTTTGGCATTATTTTGGAGGAATATAGTCATTCGGACTCTATACTTCAGTTAGATCTTGGGTGCTGGTATCCTACTGCAGTCAAGCCCTTTCAAACGATTGTTTGCATCAAAGACCAAAAAAACCTCAAACCAAAAATGGGTTGCTTTTTAATTATAGAATTGAACCCATTTCCGAAGTTTATCACTTTTTCTGACCAGCAATTGAAGTTAGTTTTGTTTGTTCAAAATTCAGTAGTTGTAGAGCAAATTGGCAGGCTTCATTTTTTATGGAAAAACGAATGGCCAATTCAAAACACTGTATTTTTCCCGCCTTCCTGTACGCCACTGGTAAATGCAAAGATATGCCGATAGCCTTATTTTATTGCATTTTATACCCACGTGTTGTGTACAAAATAATTGCCGTTTGTCGGCTATATAATTAAAAATTAAAATAATTAAAAAATTAACTTTAACCCCATTTTTTACATGATTTGTTTGCTTAAAATGCAATTTTATAACATTCATTTCAAAAATGCCCTTTACAACTGGTACACCCTGATTATTCTAGGATTTGCGGAAAATATTGGAATTTACTATCTTATAGATTTAAAAAAAGTGAGGTGATGAATATCACCAGGCTGAAGTGTTGTTGCTAGTAAAACTATTAAAAATTACCTTTTATTTTAGTGAGACTACGTGTACCTACCTAGAGTCTCTCTATAACTAGAGAACCCTGTACTTTATTGGCAAAAAATGCTGTGCAAGTAGGATGCGTTAGTTACAACTAGAGTAACCCAAATATGCAAGTTGAAACCCTAAAAATATGCGCATAAATATGCAAATAATTTACTCAAAATATGCAGGAAAATGTTGAAAATATGCAAATTAAGAAATACTTTAAAAATATAAAAATAGCGAACGTGTCTGGGTCTTTTCGGTTGCGGTGCGCTGCGTCTGCCTGATGAGGGCCAACAAGCCCGAAACAGGTACCTGTCGTGGTCTGCACACCTCCGAAGGACCCATACACAATTTCCATTAGATATTGGAAACTAGTTCGGTGTTGCCAATTACCAAAGCATTTTGTCCCATATGCCACAAGCCATTTCTTTTAAAATTATAATGGGGACACTAAATATTCATTTTGTATAAATTTATTGTTTCATTTACAAATAAACACATATAACGTACATACAAATTTCTGAATGCATTTATACATAGTAAAAGTAACAAAATTTTATTTTAAATTTTCTACATACGGGGCGATTGAACTAAATCTAAATCTGCATTTATTATAAATTATAAAAATCAGGTTGAAATTTAGTTGTACCTAAAAACAATAAACCACTAAATGTTGCTCAAAATTCTCAATTAAAAAAATTTGTCTTCTATCAGAATATAAAAATTTATAAATGGAGAAACTCCTTGCCAGATCAACCGATGTAAGAGGTGCGCTTTTAAAATTGCTCACTATGGCAGGATCCAAATCGATGGATTCGGTAAAATCTCCCTTTAAAATATTTGCTACTTATATTGGCTAAGAAACTGAAACCCACTATTTTTTTCCATCACATTTGTAAATTTTTTAAATATTTTGTCCCCAATTTTACCTGTGACATTTTGAAAAGCAACCTCAGATTGTTTTACCAGTTCTACACTTCGGGTTAAAGGCAAATTAGATTCCTCCATTTGTGTTATTGTTTTAGAAAGAAAGCTATAATTTGCTTTTAGAAAGGAAAGTTGTTTCTTTATTTCCTTGTTTTCGAATAGTTGTTTAACATCTGTAAGGGACTGGGAAGATTCGTTCGAAAATTCTGAAATTAGATCTTTCAGTTGGCAAAAATTCTCGCAATAAAAAAATGCAGCTTCCAACTAAGTGCCCCATCTTATAATAACAGGTTGAGGTGGAAGAGGAGTGTTTGGTAGTTTTTCTTTGTAGAACTGAACAAGGACTGAACCCTTATAGGCGCTTTAAGGAAGACTTTTTCATGTTGGAAATTAAACTATTTACAAGCAGAAAAAAATGCCCGTAAAGTTGTCATATCAGCTTCCAATGAATATGTCTGCACGGTTTTCTAACCTACTCAAAGATTTAGCAGATAAATTTTAAGTTTGGGTATTCTACTTACAGTTTCATAATTTTTGTAATTAATTTAGAGGCATTTTCCGTCATATCTTTGTTGGCCCCATTTTCCTTTAGATTCATTGTTTTCCCTGTAAAGCTTCCATAACTTTCTAGAACGTTTGCTA
This sequence comes from Pseudeuparius sepicola, assembly GCA_963920635.1. Classification (NCBI taxonomy): domain Eukaryota; kingdom Metazoa; phylum Arthropoda; class Insecta; order Coleoptera; family Anthribidae; genus Pseudeuparius; species Pseudeuparius sepicola. Next base: position 92,889,185 of record OY987299.1, read on the forward strand.
GAACCTTATGATCTGTGAACTATCATTGGCCAGGAATATTCTAGAGTATTCTCCAGTCTTCCTTTTGAGTATATAAGCCCTGGGAATTGGGCCTGGAAAAGTGAAAGGTTAGAAACCGATTTTGTGCGAATTTTGGAGCAGAAACAATATCCTTGGACAGTGACAGTAATCTGACAAGTTTATTTGTGAGTTTTGAAGGCTAAACAATAAAGTTGGTAACCAAGGCAACGAGTTTGGTCTGTGATTGTTGAAATACAGTACAGTTTCCTAATTTATCATGTCCTTTTCAATAATTGTACTTTATTAAATAGGTAGAAATACGTACTTTATTCGTTTTCAGATCACCAGGATTAGTGCCCATAAAATTATAATTTACCTATATTATTTTGGGAAAACCAGGTACTTATACCTAGACACCGACCCCTGTTCTCAAAAATGATTGAAACGCCTGCCAAAGATTAAAATTATCCTAAATTCTTTCAATTATGCACAATATGCCATATTTTAAGGATATATGCAAATATTTAAAAAAATGCATATAATATGCTAAATATGCAAAATATGCGTGTTGCATATTTGGGTTACTCTAGTTAGAACCCTGCATTAAAACTACTAGTATTAAATGGGGCCATGCGCGTGTTAGTAAGTAGGGCGACGGTAAAAGATTTATTCAATTCAAGTAGTCTAAAAGGACTTAATTTGAGAACAACGTAAGCATATTTGTGAATAGAAACAAAACCTGTAATAATAAACAAAGGGGGATGTTTCTGTGGCATATCAGGTAAAGGATAAAAACGGCTGGTGTGTGTGTGTGTGTGTGTGTGTGTGTGTGTGTGTGTGTGTGTGTGTGTGTGTGTGTGTGTGTGATGGTGTGGGTGTGTGGACTACTTTCTTCCAATCTTCAAATGTGTTCTATGTGTACTAATACATAACTACCCAAGTAATTGTACATATCAGTAGTTTTCACCGATTTTCCTAAAATATTCCTGGCTATATTTACAATATGTTTGCTACATTAATTTTATTTGCAATTTAAAGTATCTAGGTATAAACATGATTACTGCATCTACTTACCTATTTCCCAATTCTTGGCAATCTACCTGAAAAAAATTTCAACCAAGGCAATGCTGGTTGCATGCTCATAGACATTATTTTTTTCCTAATAATTTCGGCTTATTAGACGCTTATGGATCTATCCTGTTTTAACTTTCGTCACATCATCAAGGACGACTTTTACTTCAAACTATGTTAGATAGCTTTGTGAAGTTTCTAAGGTCTAGTTACAGGGACTCTGCTAAACTATTTAATAGTTGTATTAAATATTAAATTATTTAATAGTTGTATTCAGGCATTTATAATTTCCATCAAAGCAGGATACGCTATATTACATACAGACCAACTATGGTTAATTTTCTCGTACTAGAAAATTGCAAAACGGGAAATTCTTTTGTAAAATTTCTGTGTTTGTTCTGCGATTGTTTGAGGATATACCTATTTAGTTGCCTGGTTGCATACATAAAGACCACCCGATATTCCTCGTTCGTGTATTTTTCAGAGCCGCTCCAATCGAATATTGATTTAAAATTTATGGAAAAATGATGGCTTGAATTTAAATGCAAATTTGTAAAAATGCATATAAAATATTTATTCGTTTCTAGTTTACACTCGATGTATAAAAATAGTGTGGACTCCCACCCAAGGCTAAATGAAAACACGTTTCCGCAATGCTTCATAAACATATAGATGAATTGGAATAAAACAGAAAATTAAACCATTTGACCGAGGTGTCCATGTGTACCTGGTATGCTTTGATGAAACAGGAAATCTGCTGAGTTATGAGCAATCGAAAGAAATAACGAGGAGGAACTATTTTTAACTTTATGAGTTTTTAAAAAATGTCTAGTCCATGGACCCTATAAATAAGATATTGGACCGCATTCCAAGTATTGAGGAGCACATGAGAAGTCTAGCGACATTTAGTTCTAAACAGAATGTTACTGAAGTATTTAAGAAATGCCACATATTGACGTGTGCTCACTGTGCTCCGTGCAGTTTAGCATTTAACTAAAAATGCAAATATTTTTACCAAATGGCAAACTTTATTAATGGGAGGTTCGTGAATTTTCGATTAGGTAATTATAATATGCAAATTACCTAGGTACTGTCATTCTTTCAAATTCCAATTTGCATCTTGCACTATGACTTTAGACCAATTAATATCCAAGAGTATATAGATAATATAGAATTAACTTTTTTAGATAAAAAAATATCCACTCTAATGGACACGTTTTTCAAATATATAATTACTACCTAAAAGAATATTATATTTTTTTATTCATCCAATTATTCTCATCACTTCTGGCGAAAATATACAGTGCAGAAGAATTAATAGGGCAAACAATAACAAAACTTGCAAGGCAGGGTAAGCAAAAGGCAAGAAATAGTTATTTATGTACCAACAAGGCACTGAAGTTCAACTTTTTATGACTCGTGTGGAATTTAGTTGCCGAGGCCTCTGGCCGAGGCAAATAAATCACATGAGTCATAAAAAGAACTTCAGTGCCGAGGTACATACATATTATATATATTTTTTGAAATCGGAAAAAAATTGTTTTATTAGGCAAGAAAATAATCATACGGGATCGCCCCCGTCCATGAACCAACTGCGCGCGGCGTTGCTTGACTTTGACGATCGCTCTACTTAGGTCAAGTAGGTATGACAAGACACGGCGCCTTCGAACAGAAAAACCAAACTGTTGCTTATTGTGCAGCCTCCATAACAAATGTATTGATATGCAAACCTACTAAAATATGAAGGATTGCGCTGCTATAGTTAACAATTTCGCAATGTGTACGAAAAGTTAAATGGGCCTTTATTGGCCGGGTTTTGAATATTTTGTCTCTTTTGACGGGCGATGGCTCCGCGTCTGACGTTTGATCTTTACATCTCGCCAATGCCTACTTATTGAAAAAATCGTGCAATAATGGGCTACTTCAGTGCCGATTTCTGAGCTTTTAATGACGATTTTGGGACACTTCACTGCCGATTAAAAAAAAAATCTTATTTGACCACGTGTGCGTCTCTGATGCCAATAATTTAGTCAGTTTCGGTATAGGGTCAACATTTAAATAATTTATGCAAGATCGGAAAATTTTAAATTTACCACACACGAAAATCTCGTTTAGGGAATATAACAATTTAATTACACAAATCTATACCCATATCAAATTATTTCAACATTGTACTATTTCCTTTCCTGTGTCGCCAACAAAATGCAGAGCAGTTGTGCGAGTATTAAAATTACACGCACCAGTGCTTTTTTATACAGTATTTTTTATGGCTCCGGAGTCAAGGACAGTCATTAGTTGGACCTCCACAAACACTTGGGTCTATTCCTCAGAATATTATTTTAACTCTTTGAAAGTAATGGAATCTTTGGCGCTACTTACTAAATTAGGTAAATTAATAAATAAAAATATGTTTAAATAGAGCGAGTACTACCTAATATTGTAATTACGGTGTCCCAACATTATTTAAAACAAACAGTAATAATTATTGTTTATTATTGGAGCCCAAGAATTTCGAATAATCACAGGGACGAACTTTAAATCGCCGCTGAAATGGCTATTAACGTTGGGCTGTGATCTGCAGTGGCGTAGCGTGACATTTAAAACTGGGGGGGGGGCTAACTTTCGTGACAGATTTAGTAGTAGTAAAATGAGTAATAGTGGTGGTTCGTGGCTCATTTTTGTTATTTTATTTAAAAAAACGCAAAATAATGTTTTTGACACAGGTTTTTCCAATTTATAAACCAGAATTCTGTCAACCTAACGCAACAAAAATTATCAAGAAGTCAAAAAATCTTATTGAAACAAGTTACACACATTGCCGATAGAATTGAAGTAGCTACTTTAAATTTGTAAAATGAACAACAAAGAAACAATAAAAAAACAAACATCGACATCGAAAACTACGGATTCAGAAGAGGAACGCGGGAAATTACGAAGACATACTGAGCCATCTAGGATCGGCAAGCGGAACTACTTAGAGGGAAATTCACGGTCCCAGCGTGCCACCTATCGGTAGATAGTAAAAATTTCGCCCCGTTTCGTTGTACGAAGGCAAACTAGTGTCAAATGCGACATAACCTTCAAATATCCAAATCAAAATACGGGAAACAAATATTATGAAAAGTGTCAACAAACTGAAACATATTTACAAAGTATTTACATTAGTGAGGGGGAGAGAGAAAAGAGAAAGGAAACCCACAGTGCGCTCTCCAGAAACTCGACAAGGACAAGGCTAGTGTTTCACAAGACAAGATTTCTTGTCTTGTAAGGCCCATTCTTGTCTTGCCTTGCAAAGCAAAACAAGAAATTAAATTCATTCTTGTCTTGAACGACTCTTGCTGGAAAACATCTTGTCTTGCAAGCAAGATTTCTTGCAATTTCTTGTTCTTGCATTTTTTGTTAAGTGACGTCATCGCAAGACTCTTGTTTGCAAGAGTCTTGCTACCAAAACTCTTGTTAGCAAGACTCTTGCATTATTTATTATGTGTAAAGCTTGTCGAGACAAATTGACGCAGCACTGCAGAGCCGCGGCGCGGCAGGGCGCGGGGTCCACAGTGCCAAAGAACAAGGAAGGGGAGGATATAAACTCGACGGCGGCGCCTTTGATGTTTGACAGCGGGTGGTCGCCATGTTCTCTGTTTAGAAGACAGGGCCGTATTTAGAATTTAGTGAAGGGATAGTGTAGGTCTGTACTCAGATATTTTAAATCATTCATTGATAAACCTACCTACATAGCTATGACCACAAGTAAACGGAGTAAACCCACACATCTAACAATAACTTATGGCCTGTTTATGCAGACTTAATTTAAAGACAGGATTTATGGTTTAATTTAACCCTTTAAATAAAATTAGTTAATCTATTAATCCACATTTGCTTAATGATATTTCTTGCAAACTTGCAAGACTCTTGCAGAATAATTTCTTGTCTTGTCTTGCAAAGCAAGACAATAAATTTAAAAGAGTCTTGTCTTGTTCTTGCAGCAAGAACAATACAAGAACAAGAAATTTGCAAGAGTCTTGTGAAACACTAGACAAGGCCCCAAACACACCAACGCGCCGCATGTCGGAAACTAACAGACCTCGTCCTGCACAGACCCTCCTAATGACTGCAAGACCCCGTGTCCGAAGGCAACACGACACCAACGCGAAGGTATTGCCCAAAGCCAAGCGCTAGACATGGGTTGCGACAAACAGAAGTCAAGAGACTAGGGGACTTGGCAACCCAACACCCCTAACTTGCCCAGTAACTCGGTACTAATAAAAGATCCAAAAATCAAAACGTCGTTTTTTCCTTAAGGTGTCTAAGGCCAAAACTAACCGTTACAAAAGGTAACTAAGCATTAAAAATTTCCACATGTTGCTCTTCAGATTATCAGTAATTATTAGAACCCCAAGGAGGGACTAAATATGAAACTAAATAAGACGGTTCTGGTTTCTTTAAGAATATAATTTAAAAGCACCTATGCTAAACAACGAAGAACGTCAAATTTTCTATCGAGATTAAATACTCAGGAGTCATGCTGAATTCCACACCTGAAACCAACACCTACAAAAAACCATTACTAAAGCGACAGCAGTTTTTTGGTCATGCCGCACGCTATTTGGCAAATCGTCGGGATTAATATACAAAAATGATCATATGGTCCTATACTTAACTATAAAGTCATCACGTATGCCTCTCTTATACCAAAAACTGAGAAAAAGCGGAGCAAGTCAAGTTGCACAAGATGCAACGGCCGGCCTGTCTCACCAGCGGTTTTAGTATGTACATGTCCTACAGTTGCAATGGAGGAAATGCTCGACAGGAAGAGGTAAATGCTTGACAGGAATATGCATCCAAAAGTGCCTCGCAAACCATAAATGTATATGCGCGTCAAAGACGCATTAAGGGGGCATAAATTAACATCTTATCGGATAGTCACGCAGCAAAGAAAGCTCCTAAGTCTTATAATTACAAGTCTAAAGTTGCATGGGAATAAAACACACTGGCGAGCAACCCTCTAGACTGGCTAGAGTAACAGATTTAGCTTATTTTTGGTGTCAGGGCATGAAGGTGTTCTTGGCCATGAAATATCTGATGACCGAGAAGGGGTTATGCTGTGGCATAAATAAAAGCCACTTCTTAAAAGAGATCAAAATATATGGGAAAATAAAGAAAATAGGTGTACTACAGAAAAAAATCGGGGAGTGTTTTGGGCAACAATATTTTTGACCGAGTTTTTGACATATTCGTTAATTTCTTTTCAGGAAAAGTGAAAGTTCACTTTTTTAAAATACCTTAAATCATAATAAGGATTTCCTCTTTTCTATTAGTTACCGATACATCCTTCAGATTGAAAGGTTCCTTTATTACACAAACATTCACACCTAAAATCAATTAGCACAATCATTAACTATACCAGCCTGCTTGTTCATTACATAATAAGGAGCGTAATAATTGTTCAAATTATCTTACCTAGTAATTACAAATATGAGTATTTGTCCGCTGTATCGTAATATTGTTGTAAACATGTTTTTAGTGCCGGTATAATAGTTAACAAGTATGTTATAGGATAGTAGTAAGAAGAATAAGTTTGTAGTATTGTATAGTTACAATTAATAAGTTGCTATCATTTAGATCTTAAATTATTTTATTCTAGGCATATTGCATAGGGCAGCAGCGTTCGGTAGTTCGATCTACTAATCAATAATAGAGTCGGTGGCTTTACCGATGAAATAGAGCACGCAATAAATGAATTTTAATAACCATCATATAATCTTACTATATATTAAAATTTCCATTTACATAAAAGCAATTAACTTCAAGGTCCGAATTTTCCCCCTCCAGCGCCCTCATACGGTTTTTACAACAGTGGTGTGCGATGATTTTCTTAAAGTAATTTGTAATCGATGAACCCGAAAAATATATAATAATTTAACTTCGGCGACATATATGCCTATGCCGGTTCTGAATATATTCCCATAGAAACGATCTATTTTTTAGGTATTCGGAAACTATTGTGGGAACACAGAAAATATAACCCACTTGCGCGACGATAGTTAAGTTTCTACTGTTGTAAAATGCCCAATGGATAGCAGCTCGATATCCAATACGGATGTTCACAATAGGGATGCCCAGTAAAATAGTATACAGTGACCGGCAGAACGTACGCAGCGAATGGCATTTTCCCGCAGAAATAAAAACTCAATTCGGGCGCGGTTTACGGTTAAGGGAGTGTCAAAAATTTAAAAGTGGCACAAGAGTAAATTGTTCTTATTTTACGTGATAGAGGAATAATTTTTCAGGCCCTATTTTGGTTTTTAATGAAGCCACTATTCCGGCCCAAAATAAAAAAATCCCATTTATTGCGTACGTTCTACTGGTCACTGTATAACTATTATCACTGTTAATTGGTTCAAACATTACTTATATATAACTATAACTGGACTAGGCCGTTTTGTATAATATATAATAAATCAACATTTCAAAGAATTAATGAAAAAACACACCTCCTTTAATATAATAATAAATAATGTGTCACATTAAGAAGTTTAATGCTACAGCGAGGCACAGAGTCTCTTTTGCATATATTATGTTTTGGAAAAAGTAATTAAATTATTATTTTTTGTATTATTTACCTTCGCTACCCTCCAAGCCTGGTGGCGCCTATGGCCGGTAGTTTGATAACAGTCTCGATTTTATTAATTTAACCCCCGTATCACGGGCGTTGGGGTGACGTTATCTTCGTTATTTTCTGGTGGATGGAAAGGGTGCGAGTGGGTGGAAGGGCACGGAATGCAAATGAGGTCGATCCGTGAGCACGCGAGACTGACCGACGGCTCTTGGTTTGTGCGTGCATCGATATACACTGCTGCAAATATTTTATTCGTGCTTAAAAACCATACCAGACACTAATATCTTTACTTATAAGTTAAGGTGCCAGGCTGAAGATGTGACCATTTTTTAACACAGTTTCGGAAGGTTACACTATTTTCTGACTGAATTTTTGAATTGTGCTTAATTGTTACTAACTTGTTTGCTATTATTATTTGTTATAAAAAAATTAAAAAATAATCCAGTTGAATAAATTTAAGGGTCCGCAAGGCCCCCTAACATACTCTTCAATAATTTCTGATTATGAATTATTGTTGAATTGTTTCCATGTTTTTTTTTTACATATTTGACCCTGTAGATTTTGAACAATAAAAGGTACAGAAAATCTTTTCCTACAAAAGTTGTTGAGAATGATAAGGGCTTTCAATATATAGGGGAAAATGGTAAGTTCCATTTAAGAACCCCTTTCCGAAATTTTATTTTGAGTTTTCGTGTTCCCGCTGTAGACCTGGGACGTCGAGTTTCGCTCACCCTGTACAGTTGGCGTCAGATGAAACCGAACGACGTAGAGCCGTTTTCTAGATACTTTTGGGGTAATAATAATACCCAAAATCCATTCAATAAACAAGGGATTCAAGGTCAGACCGAGGGAAGAAGCGTCCGACGAATGAGATGTTGCCAAATGTTAGAACAGAATCCAAATATTCCAAGGAAATGAATTTTTGGCGTTCGGTTTCGTCTGACGCCAACCGTACATACTAAGAGGTGAAGTAAAAAAATAAAAGCTGTAATAAAAAGTTCTGTTAACAAAGACGAATAGGTGTTTCGGTATTTTACCCATAGGATGCATCTAGGCTGGGCCGAAAAAACTTTTTTTATATAATTTTGGAGGGGTAGTCATAAAAGTTGTCTTACCGGCATAAAAAATTATCTATAAAAAAGCTGGGCACCATAAAATAAAATTTAGCTGCTCCTCTCCTCCCACGAAGGGGTGATTTTTTGAAAATAAAAAATTTCGTTTCGTGTAGTTACCAAACCGTTTGCTCTACGGAATATAGAAAAATATTAACGCTAAATTTTCAATTTTTGCCGCGCCCTTGTGCACCTACGCAGAGACGACGATTCTTGCTACAGATCAGACAGAACGAGTTACAATATTTTAGGTTCAAATCTTAAATATATAGCAACATTGAGTAAAGGAATAATAGGGGTCCTTTACTCAATGATATAAGTAGTAATATAAAATATGCAAACTTAGCAGACACTTGTCCGCGTATTCAGCGTTTATCAGCACTTTCACGTGAAAGGGGTCAATTCTCTTAAGGATAGAACTCTCCCTTCCTAAGAGGAAAATAGTAACCTGGAGTGTTGATTTTACATTTTCTTCTCCACCATTTCTATCTTGACTTGTCCTCTTCTTATCTTGAACTTCCTTTGGTAGATTCTCTATGCGATGTATCCAATTAATAATGTAATACGTACTAATAATAATAATGCTTGTGGCATATCCATAACTAACGGAGTGTTCTATGTCGGGAACTTGTAGAAGTGTAGACTTTTCTTGAAGTTTGTGAATATTTTCCAAGTTGATTGGTTGAAGTTGGAGAGGTTTCGCTAGTAGATAATCGATGAAGTTTAAATCGTTGATTTGAATTTCCTGCAAGGTGAATGGTTTTCTTTTCATTTCCTCATTTTTATTAATACATTGGAAGTCTTTAAATTTTAATCCGCAATTTTCCTGTAAATGTGTTAAATTTGGTTCAGTACTAATTTTGATGTCATCTTTCTTTGGAATATTCGTTGAAATTTTAAGTGCTTCTTCGGCAGGAATGGCAATAAAATATTCGCTGTTAAGTTGCCTGTATTATTGAGTTTATTATTTTGATTGGTAAACCATGACAAAATTTCCCTTCTGCTTCTTTTGTCGTGGAAATTATTTATTTATTAAGCCTCTTTTATTCCTATTATGTACAGGGTGGTTCCTTATAAATTGACACCCCCTTAACTTGCTAGTTTTTGAGGTTAGAAAAAAGTTTTTTACAAAAGTTTTAGATACTAATACAAAGTTTTTTGTGACGCTATTGAACCGTGTACAGTGTGTTCTAGAAAGCCGTGGTAGGCATAACTGTTGTTTTTTTAAATGGAACACCCTATATATTTTTGCATTTTTGAGATATGCTCATCAAGGCAATTAAAATGATATTAAACTTTGTGGCATTATCTTTTTCTGTTTTTTAAAAATTCCGTTTTCAAATTTTATACTAAATTTATTTAACTCGAATTTGTGAATCTCGTGATAAAGATAAATGATCGATGTAATAACAAACATATTTGTTTTAAACAAGAGAGTAATATAGTGAAACTCCAAAATGTTAAGGAGCCTTTTCAAATTTTACTGATTATATTCTCGAAATAAAGAATTTCAGAAAAATCGTAAAAGCTCCTAAACATTTTGGAGTTTCACAATATTATTCTCTTGTTTAAAACAAACATTTTTTGTTATTACATTGATCGTCTATCTTTATCACGAGATCCACAAATTCGAGTTAAATAAGTTTAGTATAAAATTTTAATACGGAATTTTTCAAAAACGGAAAAAGATAATGCCACAAAGTTTAATATCATTTTGATTGCCTTGACGAGCAGATTTAAAAAATGCAAAAATATATAGGGTGTCCCATTTAAAAAACATAAGTTATGTCTGCCACGGCTTTCTAGAACACACTGTACACGGTCCAATAGCGTCACAAAAAACTTTGTATTAGTATCTAAAACTTTTGTCAAAAACTTTTTTTTCTAACCTCAAAATCTAACAAGTTACGGGGGTGTCAATTTATAATGAACCACCCTGTACTTATATTTCAGCTTTGATTTTAGCCCTGCACGAATCTATTACCCGAAAGGGGCGCGGCTAAACTGAACGTATGACGTCCAGTTTTTTCTGTGTTATTTAGTGCACTAAGTGTAATCATTGAGTAAAGGAATAAATTATTCCTTTACTCAATGGTGTAATTTAGTAACTACCCCTAGCGAGTTTTATTATTTAAAAAAATACCCCTCAAAGAGCGGAGGGGGGTGGCTAAACTTTAATTGATAGGGGTCTAAATGAAAAATGGCATGAGAGAAGTCAAGTTATTTTAGCCCAAATAATCTGTGATCAATGGATTAACCTACTTTTTTGTAACACCGTGTAGTATAAATTTGGGAGAAATTTCGTGGACGTTGCAAGCTTTGAAGCACATACTATTAGGCAATAGAATAAAATTACTGGGTCATCATAACAAAAAAATTATTATTCAATCTTGAAAAAGTTTTCTCGTGTAAAATATACTAAGAACTGCTGACACTTGTTCAATATTGATGCAAAAGTTTTTTTTTTAATTTTAAAGTCGAAAGATACTTATATGTATTAGGAAATTCTATTAAATTGGCCATAACTGGCATTTCAATCAGAAGAGATTGCTGTCCCTCACAACATTTAGTTGTCTGTTCACCTGTTCTTTTTATATTTTTAGGAAGTTTTATCATAAGTTAAGATAATCATCGTTTGCCAGCAGGCACTTTATGAAAAATTCCCCAAAAAAATTCTTATAACAAATGCAAATTCTATTAAATATGCCATCGCAAATTCAGTCGAAAATGTACCTACCCACACTAGGAATGATGGTACTTAGATATGGTTATGTGTCTATTTTATTACTGCCTTTATCATTGTTTGTTGAAAAAATATACCCAATTATCGAAATTTACAAATGCATCTAATTATAATTTAAGTAAAAGGGTTGACAATTTATTAGAAAAGAGAAACTGAAGCTCAAGTGCCGAAAAGTTCGTCAAAAAGGCCGATAGCTACTTACACTTCATATAACCTGTAAATGTAAATGGCGTCTAAGTTGGGAATCAGGAACCTTTGGCACTTAGAAAATACCTCTAATCTGATCTGACACGCCATTTACAAATTGGATTTACTGATTAGACTTAATCATATCCTGATGATGCTAACATGGTTAGCGAAACGTGCGTCGAGTGCAAAAATCAAAGTCGTTGTGTGTGGAGTTAAGCAAAATAAGTATTTTTGTAAATGACGTTTTATTAGACGATGGGGAAAACAAGCCATGCGAAGGTTGATGTTATAACAGTATGCCAGTGATGACATGATCTATTGGAGAAATTTATAACAGGTAGATATTAGGAGTAAGCACAATACCAAACTTCTTACGTTAAGCTTTTGAACAGATAGGTACCTATATAAGGAGAAAATCAGTAATTGGAGAAAATGAAGAAACTTGCAAATCTCAGACAATCGTATGATATCTAGGAAATAAATCCTACCTAACCACTCTTCCTGAAGTAAAAATCGACTGCACGGCAAGGCACCGTGTTACAACAGATCCATTGCTGTCGTCCGTCGTGGTCGCATCCCTGCTTACCTCCGCGTTAAGTTGCGACGCCGCGAGAACACAAATCCAATAACTGTCGCATTAGCGGCTGTGCGGGCACCTCAAGGCAGGCGTCAAACGTCACGGGTCGCGCCCGATTTACTGCCCCCGGCCGCGTCGGTAATTGGTCGATACGCCGCGGATAGAGCAACATTCCGGATGGTAACAGTAGGGAAAATTTCGCCCGTCTTGTCAACCGATCAACCGTCAGAGATTTGGTGAATGGAGAAGGAACCGGCAACAGAAAGAAAGAGCAGCCCCTGAAATTGCAAGTATAGGCAAAAACACTTACCGGCGGTTTCTTCAATAATAAATGTAATATCGAGGGTAATATATTATGTTGGAAACACCAGGAAAAGTCTTTTTAGCAATCGTTCAAGATCGTTGCGGCAAATGTGTAGGAGATGTTAATATCGTTGATTAACGTATTTATAAGACTTCTCACAGCTATATAGCTTCATGTAGAGGAAAACATATGGCGCTGATGGCTAACAATGTATACTTGTATTTTGACTCCGGAAAGCGAATGGTGAACCAAAAAAGTGCCAGACGTGTTAGCCGTGATCGGTCTTTATTAATACGTCAGCAACGCGAATATTATCTTTTACTATTCGCCTTTGGGCAGGGTGATGTGTCACAAAGTGGTATTAGGTATACTCCTAAAATGATGTAATTAGTAGTACCTGGACCAACACTATACAGTGTGGATACAAATTGTGGAATATTGCTTATTATTTCTTAAAATATTCCTCATATCAAAAACATGTTTTAATAAAAGTGTTAGGGATAATTATTTCCCGTTTAGTAATAATAATACATAATTATAATAATAATTTCCCCTAACACATTATTAAAACATGTTTTTGATATGAGGAATATTTTAAGAAATATAAGGAATATTCCACAATTTGTATCCACACTGTATTAAAGACCTTTGCACAGCGCTGTTTCAAGCGATCGACACTGGCGCCACATACGACGTAACAAATTTACTCGGTGGTTTAATGTTAAAACACCATTGTTGCAGTATCTTTTATAAAATAAAAACATGTAAATATGTCCGTTACAACGAATTTAATATTCAAAATAAAATAAAATATTTATTTGCTATGCCCCTTTAATTTGACAAGTTCTCATCGCATATTTCCATACATTTTCTTAAGAAAAGCGAGTCTAAAAACCAAGAAAGAGTATTTGGTAGGTACCTTTTTGTTTGAAATGAAGTCCATGGCTAGTTGTAGTGTAACTAAGCATAAAATGCATTAGATTTTTCAGTTTCTTCTTTATATGGAGGACTATTATTGGTTCGCTTTGGAGCTATAAACAAAATTTTCTATTTTCATTCTTGCATACGTTACAAAATACTCTCCCAAAATAATATCTAGAATTTTCGCATCTTAAGCTGGTTCCATCCCATAATTCCAAAATATTGTTTATTCTTCTGCAATTCACCTAATGGTCTGTGCAGTGTGCATAGCATTTTCTTCGTGTGCATGGAATGGAAAACAAATATCCCTATAAAAGCTGTGTTAATAGGATAAAACTGCCAAATCCTCGACGCAAAGACAATTCCGTTACCGTAAAAAGAAGGTAAATCGTAATAAAGCTGGATATTTAAAATTTGGGACATTTTAAACATCAGAAACTGTCATACCAATAACCACAGAACACCCCCCCTATAACCTGTAACAAGCCGCCATTTTTTTCGTCGAGTAGCGCCACCCCATCCCGTAAACAACAATGAAATATGACGTCATGCTCGGGTCTTTAATATAGTGTCGGTCCAGGTAGTACCATCTAAATGGCAAAAGACAAGAACAGGCACAAAACAAAAATCATCAAGGATCATCGATACCCAAAACTTACAAATTTCCCATTCCCATACCTATACATTGTGAACCACACATTCGTCTGGAGCAGCGCGCACTCGCCGCACCGGCCAGCGGTGACCGTAAAAATCTTTGTTAAAATTTAATCAGGCGCGCACCGGCGGGCTGTAAAATATTCGGCGATTGTGTGAGTAATGCGAAAACGCGAAATTTAATTTAGTTTTATACAACTCGCGCGCGACATGTGCCGCCGTTGTTTCGTTTATTGCGGGCTGGGCCAGGGGGAGCTCACGCGGGCCCTGCAATACTGCCCTTAATGAAATTAAAACGGTTAGGCGGCGCGCAATTGGCAACGTCGCCCTCGAGCTTTTATTTTTCCCGGTTACGTCACATGAGATAAAGAGGTCGATTTCCGAGAGGTACCGGGGGTTTCGCTTGAAAATCACGATTCCTCTCTATAACTTTGTAAAATCGCAATATTACTTTTTCGAAAAGCACCATGCATATTTTATCAATAGCACAGAATAAATTATTGCTCCGCGGCAGAAGCCTCCTTAAAAACTTGTGTCAAAAATAAGTGAGTCTCCATTTCAATTTACGGAAAAATAGCCAGTATTTAAAAAAATTCATTCAAAAACTATCTCTTTGCTATGTAGATTAACCTAAAATCAAATAAAATGCTGAACGTTTACCTTTTTAGAAGATATTTCGCAAAAAGCGAATCTCCTTTGACACATGTCGCTAAGGAATTGTCTCTACTCGTTAGTCTTTGTCAGTAGTAACTAGTAAGAATTGCTGTCAATAGAATCGCTACTTCCACATCAACATAACTTAAAATCTATCATCTGACATTAAATTCCAACGATAACGATATAGTCGTATAGGAATAGATGACTCACGCTAGTACAAATAACATGGGTTTATTTTGCTTCTGCATTAGCGGGTCCGGGGGAAAAAGACGAGGTAATTTGTTTAACATTGGCACTTCTTAAATTCTGTCTTTCCTATTTTGTAATACATAATAAATAGTTTTTTGATAGACTTGTATATCGTATATATGCTTTGAGATACTTCTATTTACAAAATAACCTAAATCGTAAGCAAGTTACCTTTGGTAATATATCTATTCCGAGATCTATTCCTATTATATCGTTGTTAAATTCCAATATTTCAGACAACGTAAGTAGATGTTTTAAGGCTCAATGTACAGGGTGTTCCCGTATATTTTGACCCACCCATAGAGCCTCTATTTTTCAAGTTAGAAAAAATTACTTAAATGAAAGTTGTAGGTGTTTTGTCCCAAAAATAATGGATTGACAGGAATTCCCTTGCCTATGTTATAATGTTTTTCCATTGCAACCTTGATTAAATATAAAGATCGTATTTATCTGCAATTTGGAATATCATGCGTTGTTGGAATCGGAAAAATGCGTGCAATTCAAAAATCCACAAATATACAGGGTGTTCCATTAAAAAGGGTAAACTTTCATAAGTTTGCGACGCTCATTTGTTCTATCTAGTAACAGATCCTAGCGGTTCAGAAAAAACACTACAACTTTCATTTAAGTAATTTTTTTCTAACTCGAAAAATATAGGCTCTGGGGGTGGGTCAAAATATACGGGAACACTCTGTACAGCACGTGCGTGGTGATTCAATATTTTGACCCATAAAATGGCTTTTTTCGATCTGTAGAGAGCAACACGCATAATTTTAAACTTTTGGTCAAAACAAATTTTAATCTAAGTAATTGCTCACATTTTGAGACAAAAATTATTGAAAAATATTGATCACAATGGCCGTTATTAGCATTTGCGCAATAAGCCTAATAACTGCCATTGTGATAAATATTTTTAAATAATTTTTGTCCCAAATGTGAGTAATTAGATTAAAATTTGTATTGACCTTAATATAAAAAAATCAGAGACGGTTCAATGTTGGTGGAAGTAAAATATAAAGTATTCTAGTGAAAATATTGAACATTGTCCAACCAACAAAAATTTCAAGAAAAATATTAGAATGTTTCGCAATCCAAAATGATGATGACAATGACAATTCAAACCTACTAAATTTAGTGATGGTTTATTAGGCAATCTCCCTAAAATATCTCTTGTATTGTGGTCAGATGGGCAAGTTTAATACTTTTGATAACATCTATCACTGTAAGGTATTCTGCATATTTTTAATATTCAATGAACCCTATACGTTGAACCGCTCACGAGACGTCCACAATGGCCCCATGTCGGCCCGGAATGCCCCTTAATTTTACCGGAAGTTTTGGATTTAATATAAAACATCAAAACGCAGTTTGGAGAAACATATTGCCATTTTTATGGCGCGTACAGTGGTGGAGTTTTCATATCCAAGC
This sequence comes from Pseudeuparius sepicola, assembly GCA_963920635.1. NCBI lineage: Eukaryota > Metazoa > Arthropoda > Insecta > Coleoptera > Anthribidae > Pseudeuparius > Pseudeuparius sepicola. The sequence continues at coordinate 92,905,706 of OY987299.1, forward strand.
CATGAAATTTAATAAATGTGTAGACTTGCACGCTGCAGATTTGACACGTATACGAAAATAGTATTAAATGTTGGATTTGCCGCATGGTGTATTTCAGTGTTTGTGGGGAAGACTTTCAATATTAAAAAAATACAGCCGTAGTGTTATATTGATATTTCATCATTTCCATCATTAGCACGTTTCAATAAATGAACTCACTTCTGATTGAAACTTGTTTCATTTAGCCTGCTTTTGAGATGTCGCATTGAATTTATTTTTACAGAAAATATAATGCTATTCCAGTACATTTCATTTTTCATCGCTACCTATCTTTTTATCTAGGTATATAAATTGTAGGTGTTGGCTAGAATCACATTAGATTATGTATACCTACGTATAAGATAAGCATCATTTCTTAATTTGCTTATTTTTCACATCATCGCCGTTGAAGCATGTACTTTCACTCAATAAATAGCAAAAAATAACTTTCTATCAAAACCAAATCAATCAATCAATTCTTTATGCGTCTACGTACATACCTATTCGATTTATCATTGACAAATCACGTAGTTGGATTGCGTCTAGATACTAATAAAGTTATATACCTACTTACTGAGTAAATTTAATAATAATTGTTATCATGTAAGAGCTAGGTACTCTATATCTGGGAAGAATGGCGGGTTTTATATAAAGGGTTTTTCTATAAGGACGGGTCGATGTTGAAATGGAATAAAACAATAAGCTGTGTGTGAAGTAATAACGAACTTCTTTTTTTATTTGAAAGGCCCATGTGTGCCATTATGTATGGAACATAACATCGTTCAAATGTCCGCCGCGGCTTCTCACGGTGGCACGGATCCGAGTGGTCCAATTTTTAATGACTCTGCCGCATAGATCCGGCTGAATTTGAGCGATGTCATTGGTTATGTTGGCTCTAAGGGCATGGGTCGATTGCGGCATATTGGCATAGACCTCTGACTTCAGGTAACCCCACTAGTAAAAGTCTAGCCGGGTCAAATCGCACGATCTCGGTGCCAATTCACGTCACCTCTGCGAGAGGTAACCATACCCTCAAATCGTTCATGCAGAATGTCCATCGTGGCGCCTGCTCTGTAGAACGTAGCCCCGTCCTGCTGGAACCACATGTCGTCTACCTCCATATCCCATATCGTTCAATTTGGGCCAAAAGAAGTTTGTTAGCATCGTTCTGTAGCGCTCGCCGTTAATGGTGATGGCCTCACCAACGTCGTCATTTTCAAAAAAGTAAGGACCAATGACACCGCCGGCCCAAAATCCGCACCAAACAGTAACTTTTTGTGGATGCATTGCCACCTGGTGAACCTCGTGTGGGTTGGCGTCGTCCCATTTTGCTTGTCAACAAAGCCATTCATCCAAAAATGCGCCTAGTCGCTAAAGATGATTTTTCGGCCTCTTCCAAACGCTCCGAAGCCTAGTTAGCGAACAAACGGCGTTGTCTATGGTCAGCTCCTGGGTCAGTTGGATCTTGTACGGGTGTAGGCTCAAGCCCCGATGCAAAATTCGCCAAGTTGAAGTCTTGGAAAGGCCTAGTTCCTGTGCAGTGCACGGCGAGGAATTGACTGCCTTGGGTTCTCCTGAAAACTTTCACGAACTGCGGCAATGTTCTCGGCCTATCTGGCGTTCCTTTGACTTAAGGGTGTTGGCTGCTTGTTTACCGAACCGGTTTTTATCATTTGGACGTGCTGCTCAATGGTGTAACTTGCGATGGTGATTTGGCATCAGTGACTTAATAATAAACACCAGATTAGACAGACGCCACCAAAACAACATGACGGCCACAGGATGCCAACATCGACCTGTCCCAATTGAAAAATCCTTTACCTACTTTTAATAAACTTTGGAGAATGTTTCAAAATATTTCTGACTAATCTACAAATCATAAAGTTCTAGAGTCCTTCTAGAAAACCTATGGAAAGAAGAATTACAAATAGCAAAACAAGGGACACTGGAGCCTCAGGCCAACAAAGGTACAACAGAGAATGCCTGCAAACTATATCTAAAAAGGGATAAAACTGTATGTAGAGTTTGTAGAGTGCCCAAACTTGCAATTCAACTGCTAAAATTATGATTAAAAAGAAGCGCAAATATAGTTATTGAAAACTAATAGAACTTAAGAGAAGAGGTAGGTATTTTCAGTATAATTACTATACTTTATTAAGCTGTAACGAGAAACTAGATTTGTAACTTAAACAAAATCTGATTAATTATATATTTGTTTCGTTTTAGAATAAATCGCACTGGAGCCCGGACACATTACGCAGCAAGTATATGAGTCAGAAGAGGTTTTGTTGATATAAAACACGGTAAATTAAATTATTAGATATGCAAATTCTGGGTTAACATTTTTATTGAGTAAACACAATATTAATATTATGCTTGTTAGTTATCAAACTGTAAACGTGTGAAATATGTCATTCTTTATTTTAGACTACCTGTTGACCAGACATTAAATTTTCCAAAATTGATTGTAGATATAATTCAATCTATTCCCTGCCACGGCCCACCTGTGTGAAGTTAGCAGCCAATAATGTTAGAGGCAAGTTTTCCTCTAATTTTGTTTTGTCTTATTATGAAAGGATTGTTAAAAAAATCATGTAACACTTAACCCAAAATCGTCATTAAAGGCTCAGAAATCGTCACCAAAGACGTATACAACCCAGACAGACAGAGCCGGAGCACCACGGGGATACGCCTAATCACGCAGACCTATACAGTGTGTCCCAGGATAAGTGAAACGACAGGTGTAAAAGACCAAACATTTTCGAGTTCGAATATGGCGAACAGTATGCCAGTGATGACATAATCTATTGGAGAAATGTATAACAGGTAGATATTAGGAGTAAGCACAATACCAAAGTTCTTACGTTAAGCTTTTGAACAGATAGGTACCTACAGTGTGTCCCAGGATAAGTGAAACGAGAGGTGTAAAAGACCAAAAATTTTCGAGTTCAAATTTGGCCCTTTGGGGTCCCGGCCTGCTTGCCTAGAAAATAATTTTCACCATATTTTTAATTTTGAAAAATAAAGTAGGCACTGACAGGAACGATTTATTTTCTGTGTGGGTTAAGTGCCCTTTCTCGACAAGATATCGAAAAATTTCATTTTCAATTTCAGAAAAAGTTGCTGATAATTAAAAATTATGTACCTATGCCAATTTTCAAAATAATTGGCCTACTTTGATTTTCGTCCATTTTATTTCCTATAGGTAGGTGAACTACTATCCTTGTCGTTTAAAATATCGAAAAATTTCATAAAAAAAGAATTGAAAACTATGACCCTGTGTCAATTTTCAAAATAATTGGCCTACTTTGATTTTTGTCCACTTTATTATAATTTCTTATTATAATTATAATTTTTTAATATTAATAATTTCGCAGTATTGCATACTTTTTTATTCTGAATAACATTTTCTAATGAAATTTTTCGATATTTTAAACGACAAGGATAGTTCACCTACTTATAGGAAATAAAATGGACGAAAATCAAAGTAGGCCAATTATTTTGAAAATTGGCACAGGGACATAATTTTTATTCTCAGCAACTTTTTCTAATGAAATTTTTCGATATCTTTTCAGAAAGGGCACTTAACCTACACAGAAAATAAATAAATCGTTCCCGTCATGGCCTACTTCAAAATTAAAAATATGGTGAAAATTATTTTCTAGGCAAGCAGGCCTGGACCCCAAATAGCCAAATTCGAACTCGAAAATTTTTGGTCTTTTACACCTCTCGTTTCACTTATCCTGGGACACACTGTATAAGCGAAGCTATAGTCTATCCAATAAGTTACAGAGACAGTAGATATAAACAAAGTCACATCACCGCATTGGAATCGAAGAAGTCTACGCGCGATCCTACCTATGCAGGAAACTCGACTGAGGGAAGAGCCGACCCTGCATTCCACGCGCCGCCTAAACACTTGAGGTTTTACGATGGCCAAACCAATAAGAGAATAGGTTACATCGCGACCACGTGGTTGCCAATGTTTTGATTCACTGCCTCTGTAACTTGGATATAGTATAGATGTATGTACACGCGCGGCCCTTGAAATCGTTCCAATACTTGCGGACGCAAAGGCGTTCAACTGACAACGTTGCAATTACCCCTCCCCTCTCTCGCGGTTTGAAAGCCAGCGATAACCTCAAAGGCGTAAGTGACGGCAAATCTAACATCTTATGACGAGACATTGCCTTACGTGACATTGCCTGTTACAGAGCAAAAAACAGTAAATTCGGGGCTGTTAGGTTGGCCTTAGTTTGCCTGAATAATAGCGTAAAATCTTACAACCTTGCCCACGGATATTGACGGCTTTTTTTCGCAAAAGTCTTTCGACAACCTCGAATAGAGCAGTTCTAAAGATCGAAGGACTTGGTAAATCTCTTAATTGAGTGTCGTACTTTCCTCCGGTACCAAAAAGAACCTCGAAAATCCTCGATATCTAAGAGAAATTCACGACTCTTTCGAGAAACGGTATGGCTGTAGGTGCAGAATCAACGAAACCGACTGAAAATCCTCAACTCATTTCTCGATTTTTCGGGGGCCCGGGAAGCATCATCCACTAAATTATTATAATGACAATGCATGGATTTATTAACCTTTTTTCGTTGACTGGCGTGTGAATACGTCAGTTAACGCAATTTTTATCTTTTACGGGGAGGAACGGGGTGGTACGAGGGAATGTACGGGAAGGTATTGACGCAACGTTGCCTCACTTACCCGAAATTCTTGATTTCTTGCTCATTTCTCGTGCCTAGTGGAACGATTTATGAGGCCGCGCGTGTACATGGTGTTATTGTTGTTACATGACACATCGCGACAATGTGGTGGCCAGTGTTTTGATTCACCGCCTGTATAACTTGGATATAGTATGTATAGGTCTGTGGCCTAATCTCTCGCGATTTTTGAACTGCTACACAAAATCCCAAGACAAACCTGCTCGTCGGCAAGGGCGAGAGAGTCGAAGCGAGACGGAAGTGGAATGGGCGCTCGCCAGTGGCCACTTAGAACCAGAATCTAGATGGTTCATCTACTTAATACTTAGATAGCGCAATTATCAATTTATTTGGAGAATCGGCGTTTCTGAATATCTAGCAATATCTATATTAAGGTTCCTGGATAGGGAGAGGATATGGACAATAAAGTCATTAGTGTCATTATTCGCCGATTTTGGGCATTATAGAGAGGTTATTTTCTATCTTTTACCCCTCCAAAATTTTAGATTTCCATAGAAACTGTAGGTATGTCAAATTAGAGGTTTTTTTGTATTTAGGTTAGGTATGAGCAATGTCAAATTGAAGAAAAATTATGGGAACTCATGGGCGGAGTGTTTTTTTTTAATAGGAAACTAAAACAGTGAATGTCTGGTTAATACATGGATAATATGGATTATCCATACCTATTATCCATGTAGTTATTAACCAGATATGGATATGGTATGTATGAATAATATTATCGAATGCATTTAATTTTTAATTGGGTTTTTCGCTACCAAACTGATTAAAACTTTTTCAAGTTGCCTGGAAAATTCATAAATTCTTAACAGTAAACGAACGATACTTTGACCTACTAAGACCTTAACTTATTATACTTATTCCATAGTAGATTGGTGAACATTCTGGCCAACTTCTGTTTGGAAATAGAGGCTTGATTTGAAATTTTAAATATGATTGTATTTCGATCTGTAGGGTTTACGACGTCTATTTGAGTCCGCTCCAGTGAATGCAAACCTCTCTCAATCGGATCGAACTCGTCGAGATGTAAAATATTGCACATTAGTTTTCAAGCATTAGTTGCAGCTGCCCGATTATTAGAAGTAACCACATACAGTGAGCACGTAAAGGTTGGAATAAATTCGGTAAAATGTTGTACTGTGCGATTAGAAAAAAACGCTTAGACACGTCCAACATAATTTTGAAAGGCGCATATTTTACATATTTGTCGTTCTTGTGACGTCATTACTAACCAAGCTATGACGTCATCTATATTGTTTAAATGGCAACCACTATTTTTGATAGCGTCATTTAAAAGAAATTTTAAATTTAATATACGTAAATTTTAAATTTAATATACGTAAATTATTAAGTTTTTAGACATTTCATTATCAGACGACTGGTCCTACATTGTAGTGCTTATTTTTTGCTCAGTTCCATTTTTAAGCAGGCTCAATTTTTAATCGAACAGTACAACATTTTACCGAATTTATTCCAACCTTTACGTGCTCTCTGTGTACTTGGTATAGCGAAACTAATATGGTTTAGCGAGTTTAGCGTGCATGCTAGCAAGAAGTGTAAAATCTCTGGGAATTATTTCAAATGACCCCACAAAAGGTTCTGCAGAATTATTATTACAGAAAACAGTAGAGAAAAGAGCAAAGAAGATGTCCTATAGAATAAATGGGTGATAATGACGAATTAAGTATCTGCATAATAAGATGTATTTTATCTCGTATTCCAAATCCTAGTGCACAACCACAACCATTAATAAACTATATGTATTTTGGATTGTATCTAGAAAGTAGTAGTAATTTATGGAAACCATGCAGTCTTTAAGAGCTAATAAAATTATTGGTGCTGGACAGAAACTAGAGCAGAGGTTACCTACATTAGAAGACATTGTTTAGATGTGTTCTAGATTATATTATAAATTTAATACATTCATTTTATTTGAATTTTAATCTTAAATTTTATTACTACCTAAGTCGTATTTGTTGGCAAAACTTTTTCATAACTACACTGTGGATTTTGGCAAAAAATGCGATTTAGTAACAATGATAGTTAATTAAATGAATATAAGGAGCTTTTCAAATAACCAGCCGTTTATTTAGTGTATTCCTCATATCATAGATGACGCGCGTGTATAACGGACCTACTTTAATACATATAGAGATTCCTGTGGTCAGAAGTTTGTTATGCCCATTGGAATCTATCCCAAATTATTTTTCATCCAAAAAATTGATGTCACTTTTGAAAAGTTATTTTTTTGTTCAAGAGTTACATTATTGTCCTAACTCTCCTAATCCAGGGACTGTATATATATATATATCTTTGTCGGAACTAAAGTAAGCCGTTATTGTACTTTTTTTTAATAAGTTGGCCTTGGTGACATTTTGAGGACCCAATGTCACACTAGCAAGTGCTGTCAAAGGTGGCCCGATTTTCAAAATTCCGGCATCATTTAAGTTTTAACTTCATTGCGGAATAATAAATGTCTCCTATAAGAACTTAATCTTTCAGTAGGAGCAGTTCGGTCGGTTTGGATAACCATCGTCTCCTATGATGTAGACTGCAAGAGATTTGCCAGAGGATGCCTGCAGATCAATTGCACCATATAGTCCATCTGGCTCAATATATAGGTAGAGCTATATTAAAGGAGCAGCAACGGCTCGGTAGGCTCATGGAGGGGTCCACGCTCTTTAAATTATTTTGCGTAATAAACTTATTTTTTCCCGATTTAAAAATATATAATGTGTCCCTCGGCACTGAAGCTCCTTTTTACAACTCATATTGTTTATTTGCCTCGGCCTAGCCAGCCTCATTTTCAGCCAGCATCTTGTGGACAGTTTTTAACCAGCACTGTCTAGACGGTGCAGTACTCAGGCCATTTTTGAAATGGAATTGGTATTGTATTTGCCAGGTAGAATTGGGAGTTCAGATACAGGTAAACCTACTAACCAAGGTTAGTTTAGAGGAAGCTTAGGACATTCCCCCACTCTTAAACAAAACCAAAGGTAGTCCCCCACTACCAGGAACATCGCGCGATAGTGCCGCCTGTACCAACTGTTTTTCATTTTCTCACTGATTGCATGAAAACAAAAAAATACAGCGATATTCTAAGAGGCAAAATTGCCACTACAAATTTATGCATGAACTAAAAAACCCAAAACCCACGAAACACGCCTTTGGCTCAGAGATATAGAGGGGGAGAATGCTTATAATTTGCTTTTCAAATTTTTGTTGCATTTATTTACGTTTAGGTATAATTTTGTATTGATGTGGAAGCAACTTTATTAAAAAAAAACTGAGCCCATGTCTTGCAGTGGAGAAGGAGAATATGACGAAGGGGTAAAACTTGCAGTCTCTGCTCCACAAACACAGTTCTTTTTAATTTTCAACTATACATATGTTTAGACTCACCTAGGGAGTCATCATCAGCAGTGTGAAGTTAAAGAATATTAAAACTTCCTAGACATAATCAAGTTTAGTATGTGAATGCGGAAAATTGATGTATGAAAACATCTAATAAGATAAAACGGCTTCGATTGCAATGGTGACTTGACTTATTTCACAACTAAAAAACTTTTTCATATGAATTATTGGTTCTTCGGAACCCCTATGAAATCTAGGTATAAATTTCCGCATAGTTTTGAGATTAATTCTCATAATAACTTTGAGGATTCCGCCATTTTACCTTTAGGTTCTGAAGTTTTTTGAGTTGTTACGAAGCCGTTTTATCTTATTAGATGTTTTCATACATCAATTTTCCGCATTCACATACTAAACTTGATTATGTCTAGGAAGTTTTAATATTCTTTAACTTCACACTGCTGATGATGACTCCCTAGGTGAGTCGAAACATATGTACTGTTGAAAATTAAAAAGAACTGTGTTTGTGGAGCAGAGACTGTAAGTTTTACCCCTTCGTCTTAGTTAAAAAAGTTTATTTTTACCTGGACCGTTTTCGGCGAATCTGCCTTGGTGCCTCATTAGAAGAAATCATTGAATCTGTTGAAGTTGAAGCTTGTAGTAGGCTCGGACTACTTTGTTGTTAGATATTTTTTTTAGATAAATTTTCCGACGGCATAGATGTTGATTGGAGACATTTGTTATTGCCCACCATCAGATTTAAAATGTGTTGAACAAACGAATTTGTTATTCGACCATAGTACATTGCTGGGCACATTTAAAGCTTTTAACCATTCCAAGTATAGAGGTTCCGGTCTTTGGGAAACCTAGAATTTCTAGAATAAGCACCACTAATACATTTTGTCCTAAATAATGCAACATACCAATGGAAAGATATACCTTCAGGTATAAATCTTTTGCAATTTGTGCATCTTCTTACAGAGCAAGACATGTTAATGAATACAACACGATTACCAAAACACGCCAGCAAAAACGCTAAACACACGCAAAAGGCCTTAAAAAAGCAAGTAAGAAGTAAGCACGTCAAAACGTAAACAAACTACAAGACAAGACTGGGTTAAAATGGCGGTCGTCCAGGCTCCCAATTTGTCGCCGAAAAATCGGCTGCGCAGTAGGTCAAAGCGCTTTCTCCTCCTCTATATCTCTGCTTCGACTGCAAGCGCCAAATGAATAATATATGCCAAAAACGTCTCTGTGCGCCTCTGGCTGGAAGCGTTAAATGTTTAGAGTTACTAAATCGCCAATGGGCCTGTTTCACAATTTTTTTTATTTTTGATTCTTAATAGCAAATAAAACACGAAAATATTTTTTTCCGATTTTTTTTCGGCTGGGAAATGCCCTAAAAACGTTTTTGAAATTCAAATTCCTTGGGCCCGTGACGTCACCGGCCCAAAAAGCTGATTGGCTACTGTTTTGCGACGTTGACACGATTGACGGCAATATCGATGTTTCTATTTGAGATTTGTGAAGACTGAAGAAAAAGAAAATTTACCTAACTTATATTTTGTGGCAGGCAAAAGCCAAATAGACATAACACATGGCCTCAATATCAGGGGGCCGCGCGGCGCGGTGGTTCACGAGTGGGTGGGTTTTTCGTGGTGCCCCACGCTTTGGCACCGTTCGTCGCTCCATAGTGACTAGATTGCTCGAAAAGAGGAGAGGCCATAAAAAGAAATAAAAAAATAACCTGAATATCAATTAATTTTTATTAATATACCAAAATCGCAATGTTTCCTTTTTTGAGTTAAAAGTTACATGCAGAATGATCACCAACTTGTAAGTTGTCCAAACCTAAATAAATCTGGTTTATAACAACATTTTGTCAGTCAACTATACATAATCTAGGCAACCAAAATTCAATTTATTAACTCGAAATATTCTGACATCGTTGTTTCTTGCCGTTGATCTTCTCCATTTTGCAATTATTCTTAAAGCTAAAATGGCTATCAAAAGGTTTTCCGGATGAACAAAATTTTCCTTTCTCCTTTCTCTCAATTACGCAATCTATCACTTTTTCAGTTCTTCAGGGAGGTAACAATAATATTGATAATGCTAAATAAATGCCTAGCACCAACCTTATTACAAGACCAATTAAATTTGATTTCAAATCAGCATACGGTATACACTTTAACTTTAAACTTTTGCAGGTTTCAGAAAAACATTTTTAGTTTTATTAGCTCGGTTTACAAAGAATGACAGAATGACATGACCAGCCCACAGATTGTTATAGACACGACACACGACCCACAAAACAACTACCTGTGTCAGTGCGGTCGAGTTCGGACAACCTTTTATACAACTGTCTTTCTCCAGAGAATCGATTTCGATTCAATGTGCACGTCTGAGATTAGAAAGGAGATCGAACTTTTGGAGCTTCGATTACTAGTATAACCGGCAACGTCGCAAACGCAATTTCATTGCTCCAAATTAAAGCGCGCAGTTTAAAATTTTTATATATTTTTTTAGTTAATAACAAAGTTAGGTATTGACGAGAAAGATGCTGAGGGGGATTTTATTAAAGAGTTATGTGATTAATTTCATTCTAGTAGTAAGAAATATCGAAATTCGATTGAGTTAACAAGGCTCATTCACTTGTAAATGTTACCAACTTAAATTCACCCTTTTGTCCCCTTGCCTCTCTCACCTCCCCCTTCCCTTCCAAGTCGTCGAATGTCCTAACCTTCCTATAAACTAACTTTCCTACTAACGTATACTAACGATTAGTCAGTAAACAAAGTGTTGGAGACGTTGGAGTACTCGGATAGAAAATAATCAATTAAACATTTCTCTATGACAGCGAAACCTATCCCTGAACTCCCCAGTAATTGAATAACTCTCATTGGTGTGGAGGCAAGAGCAATATCAAAGTGAGATTAACAGTACCTTATAGGTCTACTTAACCTTATCTACTTAAAAGGTAAGCAATGGCGGACAGTTATTCTGGTTTTTGGTCTACACAAATTGTTAACAAAAAATTTTACGTGAAATCTTACCTTTATATAACATTTCGTCGGTCTATCTACTTCCGGAACAACAGCTGAGCATTTTAGCTGCTGGACTCCCCCAGCCGCTATCGCTACCCCGTCCCTCCACACTACCCGCCACTTTTATAATTAGCCACGCCACCCCTTCACCCCCCTCCGGCCGCTCGGACACCCCGTGCCTTAATTAAATTCGAGGGGGATGGCGGCATCGATAACGGCCGAAGAATGGGGAACAGGTGGAGTACGTGGTATGGAGATAAGCAATGGATAATTGAACAAAAAACTGCAAGTGTACATAGGCTGATCGAAAAATTTAGAGAGGGTATCATGTAAAATCCTAGGGATAAGAAATCGTTCACGATAAATGTTGTAAAAAATCCGAAGAGCGTGTAATATTCTCGGAGGCCGTAACACTTTATTGTTGTAGTTAGCCAAAACATAATGGTGTTTCTGTTATTTTTGGACTTTAAAAAAACATCCTTATGTTTTCCGGGGAATTCGAGTATAGGTAATGAAGTCAATATACACATGGTGTTATAATTTTTTTTCAAAATATACACTTTTGCTTAAAAAAATTAAGTTTAATTTTAACAGAAAATGTTACTAATGACTAGGATCTACCGCGAATAACAAACAATCTTCAGTTCCAATGTTTGACTTCCGGTTTGACAGGAAACGAGAATCACTTGGCCAGTTTTTTGTCATTCGGCATATTTTGAGATTTTTTGGTTCCATTATCTTGACACCAACGATATACATGGTGATTTATTTATAAATACAATAATTTTAACTACGTCATCAGGGATGTACATACAGTGTTGTCCCCGGATTAGTGTCCGGAGGGGGAATTTTCTTTACCTATTATTCACTTTTTCGAAAAAAGTCATTCTTGGTAAAAAGTTTTGCTTGCAAAAATAATTGGTTTGCAAGAAAAACATATTGCTTTAAACATACAGGGTGGACAAAATACTAAAAATATGTGAAAGAGAGGAAAGTACTTACCCCTATTGTTCAATTTCATGTAAAAAGTAATTAAGAAAAAATTTTCGTTATTCGTCACTGACATAAGATATGAAGTACGGCTGGTATAGAAGCAACTTGAATATTTAGTTAGTACCAAGCAAGACAAATAAACAAAGGTATGCTCTAGACGCGAACGAAAATTCGACCGCGCCGCGTATCACGTCACGTTCGATGAAGAACAAGCGAGGATCGTCGGCTTGACGCGTTAGATGAGCTGTTTACAAGGTGCTGTCAAAGTCAAATATCATGATCTTTGGTGCTGTTTATAACGTATATCGTCGAGGCTCGCGCGTGACGGTAGGTCTGGGCTCCTCGAGGTGCGCGGTAAAGAGGTGGATAGGATTTCGGGTGATACAGTGGCCCGTGAAAACTGTCTCGGCCGAGAGCGAGGCGAAGAAGATGCTTAAATAGGGCGGTAGGGTGAGGGAAATCGCAACGGGAACCGAGAGGAAGGTCCGGAGAAGAAATTTAACACATTTTCGGATTTTTTAAGAGGTAAATGCGAGAGATATTAAGTTTTTTTCTCGATAGAAATCTGTTCGTTTTCATGTGTCGCGCTGCGCGTAAAATTTACGGCGAAAATGTCGCGAAATTGTCAGGAATTGACCATTTTCGTCGGGCCGTAGCTACGTTATCTCGGCTCGGGGCCGCGAGGTCACAATTTTTAAAGCTTCCTCCATGTCTTCAGGTTACGTTCGGATGCCTCCGGCGACCCCGAAAAATCGAGAAATAAGAAAAAACACCTCATTTCCAAGCGTGGTTTCGGAGGATTTTCCGTCGATTTTGCCAATATATACAGCCGTCCCATTTCTCGGAAGAATAAAATCCAGATTGCGGAAATCTGGTACCTACCTATATCTTAGCATAAAATGTATATTTTCAAGATCATTTGTAGCAGAAAAAACTCGACCTACTCAAAAGTAAGAATCCAAAGCGGTAACACTTACGAGTATTTTCCCTCGAATGTGAATTTACCTTGCCTTGATACAACCTGCGAAATTACAAAATTCCTGTTATTCTCTGAACACACCTCGTATTTTTGCTCCAACGTGACGTCACGCCGAGATGCGCGTGAGCATACCTTTGTTTATTTGTCTTGGTACCTAGGTAATAAATATTTTGTGCCCCATTGTTGCAATGTGAAGCTTGTGTGACAGTTCATGTCGTAACATTTATAACAATTATTATTTTTTAAATTATAAATATTCTTATAAATAAAAAAATGTAAGCTTCTGTGCGCTTGACTACTACCCGACATTCTTTTTTTAAAGATATCTCCTGCTTTTAAGTAAGTATTTTAAAGAAAAATAGAAATGTTAATGAAATGAAAATTCAAACATTCAATTTTATAGTTTTGTCAATAACATTATTTAAATTGGTGTTGATAGAGGTCCAGAATCTAACATACTGTTGGTAAATCCTCTTAAAAAGACCGTAAATAGTCTCCAAATCATATCTGCGAAATGCAAAAAAGAATCGTGATCCTTCTTTAAACTAAGCGGGCGCAGAATGAGGGGCGAAAATAGCCTACGAAAACACGGCAAAAATATTTTTTAATGTTTTTTCTTGTAACTATCGCCGTAATGGATATAGTTTAAAGAAAGGTAATATATGATTCTTTTTTGTATTTCACAGATTTAATTTGGAGACTGATGGTCTTTTTTAAGAGCATTGTGGACCTCTATCATGCCAAATTCCCTCGTGCGGATTGTGAGAACAAGCGCTCAAGCGCTCCAGTTTACAGTTTACTTCTCTTAATATCGGTGGTACTTTAAACCAGCTCCCCTTCCACTCAAACGTCACTAACGTCAGGCGTAAAACAGAACAGAAATAGCGGATAGGCAACCGCCCTGAAAAAATGCATAAATTTTGAACATTTCCTGTTTTTCCGCGGGTTTTCGCGAAGTGTCGATGTTGCAAAAGGTGCAAAACAGTCTGGTGGTCACTTTGAGCTGCGTACAGTAAAAACTCCATCTGGATTATAACCATAAATATCGCCGTGAAAAGTGAGATGTGAAAAGGAAATTTGAAAATTCATTTTCTCAGAAACTACGCCCGAGCAAAAAATAACTAAGGTCAGATTCGTGTTCAGGGACCTCGAAAATAGGGGGGAGCCAAAATTTAAAAATAAACGGGGGCGGCGTACCTACCCCGTAGGGAACTTTTACCGCTATTTTTTCCATGACAAGCACGAGACGCAAACGGGGGCGGCGTACCTACCCCGTAGGGAACTTTTACCGCTATTTTTTCCATGACAAGCACGAGACGCACATAGTATCAACAAACAGTGATTGGAAAATAGGTAGGTACTGAAACTGTTTCAATAATTTCGATTCTATTGCAAATAGGTATGATTAACTATAACGAGGAAACATAACGAGAAAGAAAGGAATCAGAAAAGTGTATCGTTCGTGTTGGATACGACCCAAGCGGAAAGCACGGTAAGTTTAATCAACTAGACGCCAGATATGTTGGCTAATGTTGACATTATTATTTCAGAGGAAGGGGAACACCCATAGAACATAACTGTAAGAGCGTCATCTCAGTGCAGTAAAAAGGATTATCAGTGATCTAGTGAGCGGAAAAATTAATGCGCCAAGTGGAAGTAAATGTAAAGTTTGTTCTATCAAGAAAAAGATCGTTCTCGGTGGTGTCGAGGTCGAGTTGAGTATTTAATAAAGCATCCAAAAATCACAAGGTCCCGTAAGCAGTCGTTTAATTTATTTTTCTCGCTGGTATTTATCCCTTAAGGTGTCTACGGTTAAAACTAACCCTTACAAGAGGTAAGTGTTAACATTATTTGTCTATAATTGTCGCATGCATTTTGCAGAACATTCGCCTAAAATACAAATAATATTGTCCTGAAAACATTCCTTTAGATTTATGACAGTTTCGTACATCTGGCAACAGAGCTAACGCGTATGACGGCAAGCGTCGTCCGATGCCTCATACACGATGGAATTAAGTCAGTGGCAGTCGTAAATAGGGGGCCAAACAGGTATAACGATGCGGTTTAGAAAAAAAAATATTTCCGGCTTTAATAAAAAGTTGGAATGTTTTTAATTGCGATTTCACGTTCAGTGTATTTTTCCTTACCCACTGTTAAAACTAATGTAGTTCTGAATAAATCACCCTGTAAATCTATAGGGTGAATTAGTTATAATGCATTTGTGGGCTTATATTGATATGATATTTTTTTAAATATCATTTTCTATCCAATGCTAAAGTCCTTCTACAAAAAAACTGACTCATACTGTGTATTGCATCCTACTAACACCTATCCACCCCCTTAGTTTTTTATAGACCGAATTTCAAAATACATTTTTATATTAAATAGGTTGAAAGTGTCGAGTAAATAGCAAATTTAATACTGGGTTCAATGATTATAATAATCTTATGCAAATAGTATGCCTGCACTACCTTTAGCGACCGACAATGACAGTATTTTGACGAGGTTAAAGGCATAGTCAAAATAACATTTGGACACGCCATGTAAAGTTACTTTACACACGCATTGCATACAAAATTTTAATTTTAATTTAATGTGACCATTAGGTAATTTAGACATCTGGTCATATCATACCAGCATCCAAGATCATCATCATCATGTGATGTGTCGGTGTTTTATAATATTTGAATCGTTCTTAGCTTCATCAAGGCAGCACCCTCGAACAACTTATACAGAAATGGTAGATGTTATAATAGGGCAACTTGAACTTGGTGGTGAGAAAATCTACCAGTGGTACCATCTAACATCAAGCTGGTTTACAAAAACAATAAAGAATATAAAACACCAACAAGGTTGGTTGGTGTTCAATCCCAATATAAAGAAAAAAATGTAAAGAATAGACTCATTGGTCATTCACCACTATATCTTCCAACTTTGTGGAAATCAACAAATATGTGGCCGGGAGCCCCATTCTTGTGCAACTTGCATCTTCTAGCCAAAGAAATAATAAAAAATTACATATTTCACGTCCCCAATAGATTGTAAAATATCAAAAGGATTTCATTGTTCCATTCCCTGATTATGTCACTCGTGGTAGTCTCACAACCAAGGTAATTTTTCTACAAAAGTTCAGGGTTCAGGTTATAATAAAATGTTCCCCTACGAAAGCCTAGCCGAATGAATAGTAAAGTACCTATACGCATACATATATAGCCATTAATATTTCACCCTCGGTTGAACAGTCTTTCATTCGGCACAGTCCGGGGCCCGGGGGCCCCGCTCGGCCCCTCTGCCGCCGCCGGCGGCAGAAGCGAAACAGTGTGGCCCGGCACCGCGGCACCGGCCGCGGCCGTTGCTCGTTGCCCGGCCCCGCCATGATTGATAACCACCTGGCCTGGGCCGGCCCCCCGCTCTGACGTCACTTCATTAACATCCTCCTAATGAAATACCACGGTTTTACTAATTGAATGTCCGTGTACGCCGTAATAGGATTGTCGTATCGAGCGCCACGATTAAACTCATATATGTCTGCGGTCGCGGCCGCGGCAGCGTTATAGACGGTGCGTGAATATAGTATGTCCGCGGATTGAGTTAACAAGAGGGGAACTTTTTATATTTTTGGCATTTTGCGCAAAATTTATTTTCGTAAATATGTTGCTTGCAAAATGAATCAGATTGGTTTAGAGTCAAATAAGGGTGTCAAATCTAAAATGTCAACTAAATACTCGTAAAATCTATAAGGATTAAAATATACCTACATATATAAGGATTTAATAGTCATCATATCAGAAATATCCATTTAATTTTTAATTGGGTTTTTCGCCACCAAACTGATTGAAAGACAACTTTTTCAAGTTGCCTGGAAAATTCATAAATTCTTAACAGTGAATGAACGAAACTTTAAACGTGTAACTCAAAAAATAACTTCAACAAATTTGTTTTCTGAGCTTTCGGAGAATAAATCTTCCTCCTTTCTCAAAGATCATGCCACGTCAAAGTGAAGTGACAGATTAATAAATTTTAGGTTAAAATGTCATGACAACAGAAACAATAGCCTAGCCACCTGCCTGATATTGTACCCTGTGTTCTATCTAATTATCTATACTAACTTCTCTTTGAATAAGTGGCAATAATATTTTACTGAATTCCACTGAACATTCAGCAACACAGTTGTCCGTATTTCCTAGAATAAATGCAGAATTTTATAAATGCAATTTTTTGAACTTTGTACCTCATTAAATGGTTTCGTTTTAACTAGCATCGATCTTAATGTATTTTTGGTTTTAAATACTCTTCTCACATTAAAACGATTGCCTATGTTAGCTTATCTGATAGTCCAGGAATATAAAGAATAATTAAATTTACTGGTCGGTCCACCAGATTTATTTCTCTAATTCTATTAGTATTGTTATTTTGTTGGCAATCCTGAAAAACTTGCTCAACAAATTCGATAGGATAACTACTCTTCTCAAGAACATATTTTATATGTTTAATTTCCTCCTCAAATTTTGTGTTATTAGAACAAATCGTTTTAGCCCTGTCATGCAAACTTGTAATTACTCCTTTTTTAAGGAGTAATTAAAAGTTTGACAGGGCTAGAACGATATGTTCTAATAACACAAAATTTGAGGAGGAAATTAAACATATAACATATGTTCTTGAGAAGAATAGAGGAGTAATTAAAAGTTTGCAAAAGTTTGTCATGACATTTTAACCTGAAATTTATTAATCTGTCACTTCACTTTGACGTGGCATGATCTTTGAGAAAGGAGGAAGATTTATTCTCCGAAAGCTCAGAAAACAAATTTGTTGAAGTTATTTTTTGAGTTACACGTTTAAAGTTTAGAGTTTATGAATTTTCCAGGCAACTTGAAAAAGTTGTCTTTCGATCAGTTTGGTGGCGAAAAACCCAATTAAAAATTAAATGGATCTGCTTGGGCCGCAAATAAATTTTAGAAAATATATCAGAAATATTTTTCACCAAAAAAAAGAGTAAAAATATAGTAATAATTCCATTACGTTAGTATTGAAATTTTCATTCCAACACTTTATGTTGGAATGATAATTCCGCACGGCTAATTGGACCAATCAGAAGCTGTTTAACCGCATATTAGCGAGGTATATCAAGTATCTTGGTTCGGTTGATATGGTTTCTTCGTTGCAAATAAAGAATAATTTATTGCTGGATTAGCCTGTGACGTTTTAAAGTTTTAAAGTTTTTGTGTTTCTAAAATCTTGTTAGAGAAACTATAGTCTAAAACACGTTTGTAGAGTAGGTACTATTCTTAATTTCAACTGAATTCCAATTTATGATAGAACCAGTAAATTCTTGTTATTAATTTTATGAACATTCAAATCTAATTTCATTCCAAACACCTTTTTTATTTTATATTTCTTTCCAAAATTACAAATGTAGGTATTTTTTTGTAGTGTAGCATTTTCAGACTTTCGCATTCTATGGTCATTCTGGCGTATCTGAGAAGAAACTGCAAATCTTATTTACTTTCTAAGGAATCGTTTTTATAAAGAATAAATTTTTCTGAAAAATTAAAAAATAAAAAAGTTTATCCTCTGTCCATCCGCGGACATAGAAAACTGGAATATCCAGTTTTCCAGTTATCGACAAAAGGTGTATTTTTTGGTGTTCGATTTTAGAGAGAAAGTCAGAAAAATGTTCATCCTAGGATTTGGTACACCGTTAATTTTACGTTATTTTCACTGAACACCAAAACATATTAACTCGATATTCCAATGCCGTTTTGACATTAAAAATCAACATTTTGCAAAGTGAGATATACAAAGTGTCCCAGGATTACTTCGTCAAGGCGCACTACTTCGTTATTTTGAAAAACAAAGAATTTAAGCAAAAAACGTTTACATGGAAATAAATTTCCATAAAGAGATATAAAGTCACTCTACAGGTGGAAGAATCCGTTGGGACCACCCCCAACCCCAACGGTTTCTTTTCCATAGCTCTCCCTACTTTTTATTGCACGGGTACTGAAATTTACTATTCGTTTTCAAGACAACGATGTGTAACACTACTTATACATTTTATGCAAAATTGGTGTGCCTCGCGCTTCAGCAGTTCTGACAGTCTGTGTGTAGCTTTGTCGATGGAATTTAACACTTGACGTTTTATTAGAAGTAGTAATAAATTTTAAGTGACTTCTATCTGTTTAAATGTTCGATAAGATAGTACTGTTTAAGCTGTTTTTAACTTTCCGTCCAAAAAAGTAGTGTCGATAAAGTAATGATATCTACTTTCCATTTATTTTCACCCGGTGATGGCACGCCACTGTGTATAAGCGCAATAAGAATAGATCTCACAGCGTATTACTTGTGAGTATTGTTTATTTCAAATTAGAATATTTGTTTCTAGGAAGACAAATTTAACTATAGTGTTTTAAGTCAATGATATTATCTGCTTTATTTTACTGCATAATGACAACATGCCTGGGTAGGTATAGATATTAAGACAAAAAATAACAATGCCGCTAGACAAATATTAACTATAACGCTTATCCGCCGTCATTAATTCATTAATGAAGAAATATTTATTTTCTGTATGTGTAATAGATAAACACGAGACGCCGGCCGCGCCGCGGTCGCCGCGCACCGTTTACTTAGCTTATCTCCCCTTTTGAAGAAAGCCCAATTTGCTGCCGATACCGCGCACGATCTTTCCACGGAAGATTGATGAAGAGCGCGTTCCGAGTAGCTCCCCCTTATCTCTCCTCTTCCTCCCGGCTTAATGAAGCCATTAGGGGAGTATTAACTCGATGCAAATGAAGACTGGTATCTGGGCCGCCGCGTGAACTATAGGTGTGAAGGAACCGTGTCGCGATTGAGCAGAAGAAGAAGGGGACGACCATCACCCACTCTTAGTCGTTTTTCAGTGCATAATGAACCGGTCAGACCGCTCCCGGCTTCTTCTTGTCCATTTGGCTTCCCTCACCGTCTCAACCTCATCCGCTGAGATCATCCTTTGTTCTGTTCTTTTTGCACGGAAATAATCACAGTCTGCGCGACGGCTGGAACTCGTGAGAAGTGAGCGTTCTGTGCTTATCTTGTTCGCCGTTGTGTTATGGAGTGTTGGTGTCCGTCTTGACTTGGTTTTACGGGAGACACGAATGTACTGGAATCAGATAGAACGATGAAAAAAAAACTAGAAAACGGGTTAGTCACATTGATAGCAGGAGGATGTATCTGCCAACTAGCACTCTATCGTATAAATGGAATTTGCGAAGTCACTCAAATCATCGGATATTTCAGACTGATGTTTGGCGTACGCCAATGTAAACATGTAAATATGTGAAAATTTAAAGCACGCGTCGAGAATCATTAATAGGCCAGGGTAGATAATTTTTGAGAACAAAAAAATCTAGAACAGCATAACACCCATTGGAAAAAGAAGAAAATATAGCAAAAAGAACAGAAAAAATAATTTAAGGGCGATTTGAGGTACGGAAGTTGTAGTGGGTGATCTTTTAGTGGTGGAAAACGGTTTATCATGATTTCCGGCAAAACTGCAACTTCTATCGAAAAAAGTTGAATGGTAAAGTTGTAGGCAATAAAAAGAGCTACAACTATTGTATTTACACTTTTTTCACATAACCTCAAGATATCCGCGAAAAATCGAAATAACCGATTTTTTGGTTTTTAATTTTTCTCTCCCACAAAAAATTTTTTTTTACAAAGTTTGGTGGAAACTTACCTTTTTATGTCCCGAATACGCTGTAATTTTTTCGAATCAAAATATTTATTTTTACCCCTTTTTTTGATTTTAAACCGAAAAAGTAACCTCATTTTCAATCGAAAATGCCCACGTCAAAAAAGCTGCTTTTTCGACGTGGTCGATTCGCTTTTGTTGGCTGAAACCTCTACTTTCTGATGGTGTAAAAAAATATACATCACTATGGAAAATTTTCTCAGAAAATGCAAAAAACGAAAAAACTCGATTTCGAAAAAATGTTTTAATCATTGTTTAAAATTGTGCGCTATTTATTGAAATTTACACTTTAATTAGGTGCTTGAAAAATTTAAGATTCCATGTTATATTGATAAACCAAGAAATTGTAAATCGATATACAATGTGTCCCGGATAAGAATGAACAGCATGGGGATTTTGCAAACGGTGAGAGATAGAACAACGGTTAGATGGGGAAAAAGTTGCGCAATTTTGAGGTCAATAGAAGGGTACAAACAGATTTCTAATATCTCTTTTCGTTTTTGAGTTATGTATTTTGAAAAAGTGAAATTTTGCATTTTCCATTTTATTTTTTTCTGAAGTTGGTATTACAGATCGGGCCCAGGGAATTAAGTTTCCGTGGGCCCCGCACAGATAAGAAAAAAAGAAAAACGCTTTTTCGTGTCACTTTTTAACGAGCTTTAAAATGGCGTTTTTAGATTTGTTCTACAACATTTCGTTTTTTGAGAAACCATCTTCAACTTAATTTTTTTAAAGACGGACCTGGATTTTTTTTGCATATTTTGAAAATATTTTTCATTCCAAATACCATGATGTATGACACGGAATATTTTTAAAATGTTTTGAGACAATTATACTGAAATTTTTTTTCCATTTAAATACAGGGCCGCATTAGAAAGAAGTGAGTGGAAAAAAAGGAATTTTCAGAATAATTAGCTCAAAACATTTTAAAAATATTTCGTATCATACATCATGGTATTTGGAATGAAAAATATTTTCAAAATATGCAAAAAAAATTCAGGTTTGTATTTAAACAAATAAAGTTGAAGATGGTTTCTTAAAAAACGAAAAGATGTAGAACAAATCTAAAAACGACATCTTAAAGCCCGTTAAAAAGTGACATAAGAAAGTGTTTTTCTTTTTTTCCTATCTGTGATAACAACTTCAGAAAAAAATAAAATCGAAAATGCAAAATTTCACTTTTGTCAAAATACATAACTCAAAAACGAAAAGAGATATTAGATATCTGTTTGTACCATTTTATTGACCTCAAAATTGAGCAACTTTTCCCCCATTTAACCGTTGTTCTATCTCTCACCATTTGCAAAATCCCCATGCTGTTCATCCTTATCCGGGGCACATTGTATATCGATTTGCAATTTCTTGGTTTATCAATATAACATGGAATCTTAAATTTTTCAAGTACCTAATTAAAGTGTAAATTTCAATAAATAGCGCAAAATTTTAAACAATGATTAAAACATTTTTTTCGAAATAGAGTTTTTCGTTTTTTGCATTTTCTGAGAAAATTTTACACAGTGATGTATATTTTTTTTACACCATCAGAAAGTAGAGGTTTCAACGAACAAAAAGCGAATCGGCTTTTTTTAAAAAGCAGCTTTTTTGACGTGGGCATTTTGGATTGAAAATGAGGTTACTTTTTCGGTTTAAAATCAAAAAAAGGGGTAAAAATAAATATTTTGATTCGAAAAAATTACAGCGTATTCGGGACATAAGAAGGTAAGTTTCCACCAAATTTTGTGCAATTTTTTTTTTGTGGGAGATAAAAATTAAAAACCAAAAAACCGGTTATTTCGATTTTTCGCGGATATTTTGAGGTTATGTGAAAAATGTGTAAATACAATAGTTGTAGATCTTTTTATTGCCTACCACTTTGCCAATTAGCTTTTTTCGATAGGAGTTGCAGTTTTGCTGGAAATCGTGATAAACCGTTTTCCACCACTAAAAGATTACCCACTACAACTTCCGTACCTCAAATCGCCCTTAAATTATTTTTTCTGTTCTTTTTGCTATATTTTCTTCCTTTTTCAATGGGTTTCATACTGCACTAATTTTTTTTTTCGCTTTTTGCCATTTTCAAAGGCTTAGGCCCTGGCCAATAAACATATTATCACAGAAAATATATCCAGTACAGAAGGCTCCTTAATGACAGCTGTCAAATGGACTCCAACTTTTAACCTTAATATTTTCCAAATGCAATGATATTGAGGTCCACTATTAGATGATCGCTAATCTATAAATTGGGAAGATTATATTTTAGGAAAATATCATTTCATAAGAAATGCAAGTCTGAAGTTGGAGTCCATTTGACAGTTATTGTTAAGGAGCTCTCTGTTGTGGAACTATATTTTCTGTGATATTATTTTGATGAAACTTGATTTGTGTAATACAACCTGTATAGGCCGGTATAATAATGAGTGTTGTTGATGTCGTTCTGACTTTGAATAAAAGAGTATTTGAATATCCATTAGAAATTTATTACAAATGGCGCCGTCCGCAAATTAAAAGGAGAATTGTATACAAATAAATTATGGTAAGGATAAAGACACGCGTGAAGATAATAGTATAGAAGGAAATATTTCCGTTATTAAGGATGACTTAGATGAAATGATGTCAAAATAATTAAAAATTGCCAAGGATGAAAAGAAGACAAATTTAAAACCTTCCATATTTACCTAGTGGAAATAGTGAACACCCAAATTCATGGATCAATTCATTTGAATTTATTTGTAGCGCAAATAATAAAGGATCAATGGAAAAAATATTATTAGACTTTTGATGAAACCGATGGGTAGATACTTATAAATGGAATCAAGCAATATTTCATATACATATAGAAAAGTGGTTCCATACTAGAATATTTCTATGAAAAGCAAAAATTATTATATTGGACAGAAAAATTTGCCAGAGAAATCCGTCATTGCAACAAAAGAAGATGGTTCTAATAGGCTATGTATTGATTATTCCAAATTAAATGAACATACTCAATTAGATCTATTTCCATTCCCAATGATAGAGGACATAATTCAAAAATTTTGTGGTTGTGAGTTCTTCACGAAAATTGATTTAAAAGATGCATTTTGGTGGGTACATTGGGATATCAGAATTAAACATGAAACATACTGAATTCATTACAGAACATTCTCACTACGAATTTAGGAGGTTGTCATTTCGTTGGAAGAATTTTAGTGCTCAGCTTCAACGCATTATGCAAGAAATTCTGGGAGATCTGTTGGAAGAAAATTGTGTTGTGTATATTGATATTATGAGTGTAGGATACAAATCTGAGGTATATAAAAATTTAACAGTAAAAAATTTAGAAAAATTGGAAAATAACAATTTAAAAGTAAACAAAAACAAGTGTTCATTTATCGTACCCAAAGTAACTTTTATTGGAAGACAAATAGATGAAGATACAAAGATAATGATATAAGAAAATGTAGAATAAGTAAAAAATATAAGAAACCAACTGATATAAAATCGTTACAATGTTATTTGGGCCTAACAACACTTCAGGAGTTTCATAAAATAATTATGCTCTGCTTGCAAGACCACTGGAACAACGGAAATATAAAAACAAGAAATTTATGTGCTCGGAATATTGTAATAGTATATTTCATTACGAGTCTGGAAATAAAGATTTTTCCGTGCGCGCGTGACAAATTCCCGTGTGAGGCGCAGATACAGAAATGTATCTAAATATTGAAACACTTACGAATTAAAATACAAAATAGGTATATGTTAAATATCAGAGAGCATATAGAGTTTCTTAAATTTAGTTTACTTTGCTGTATATTTCTATTTTAAAGTCATATATATTCGGTATATTCGGAAAGTTTTTCCATGCGCTGTTTCCGTGCGCTAGCCCGAAAAACCCCATCATTCATTATTGCTAAAACAGATGAAAATAAGGTGTTTTCAAAGAAGTATAATAAAAAAGTTATTTCAGAACATTATTTGAAATGATAACATCCGAACCAATTTTAACAATAATTCCAGATAATAGATTAAGTTATGAACTTGCAACCGATTCTTCTTACTATGGTATACTATACCAAACAGACACAAATGAAATTAAATATAGTTAATTAAGGGTTATTGGGTATTATTCAAACGCATTTTCAGAAAGTGGGCAGAACTATTCCGTTACCGAAAAAAAATGTTTGGCATTAATGCAGCTTTTATCTACTGTAAGTTTATGTGACAGCCTTGCCAGATGGCAACTATTTTGGAAAAGTTCTGATTTCCAAATAAACCACAAGAGAGGTAAAGAAATTGAAGATGCAGATTCGATATCTTGTTTATGTATTAAAATATCTGCTAAAGATATAAATGAAAGTTTTGGTGTAACAGTATTCTAAATAATTTGGGAAATGGAAACTATGTAATAAAATCAAGAGAGACGATAGGTGATATATTAAGTTTATATTATGACGATCCATATTCTGATGGATATTTTAAAACTTATTATAAAATTAAAAATAGAACATAATATGTAGTAAGTACCGTAAGTTTTTAGTTACCAAAATATTTGGTGAAATTTAAACAAACACACACTAATTGTTAATTGTAATTTGTATGCACTTATTATACAAGCTTAGCTGTAAAATTAGTTAGGATAGCATGTTTTTTGTTTCTATATCAGCAGTTTGGCGTCAGTGGTCAACGTATCCCTGGTTTATTTTCACAAAATAAAAATTATGGAGCATAAGTAGGTAGGTATGTAAGGAAAGTTTTGATGCAAATGTTGCCACCATTCAATCACTTATGCGGCACATAGCACAAAATCGCGATGGATTGAGGTTCACGGATGGCCAGTGGCGGTCCCAAGGGGGGGGGGTCAGGGGGGCCTGCCCCCCCTTGGGATATTATTTAATAAATAAAGACTATTAGACTATTTTTTGTATAACCAGATCTTATTCACACATGCGATGCGACATGCATCAAATAATAATAAAAACAGCAATGCAATATTCAATATTCCTCGAGTATCCCGCGGACCTGCGCTACCCAGCATTTTGGCAAGCGCGCGTTCGGCGATGACGGCGATCCAGTGGAGTGGGGTGTGCGGATCGGTTTAATTTTTATTTTGCTGTTTTTATTTTGTTAAGAGTACCTAATTAATAGGTAGTCAACCATGGCTCAGTGTTTTCATTAAAAAAATTAAATTTGCCCCCGAGGGGCGTTTCACTGATCAAAAAACGTACAAAACTTCCCTCTAAGTCTAAAAAGGAAGTTCTGGTGAATTTCCCTAAACTTCCCCGAACTTTCTAGGATTTCCAGTGGACTTCTTCCAAATTTCCCTGGACTTCCCTATAAATTTCCGCGAAAATAAAATTTTTATTAATTTTTGAAAATGTATACAGAGTGAATCAAAAACTTGTTAAAGCTAAAGGGACTTAACGGCATAGGTATAGGGTGGACAACAAAATTCATAGGGTGTGATAAAACATAGGAAAGACCTTAATAATTTCATCGCTTTAAGTCACAGATTTTTTCTCAAAAAGCATAGGGTGGACGCCAAAAAATTCATATACAGGGATTGACAAAAATCCAAAGCCAAAAAGGCCTAATTTAATCACGTGAACTAAAACACTAAAACACGGTAGTACTGAGCCGCGATGTATCTTGTGAACGCTTCTGACATTTAACTAAAAAGTTAGGTTAAAATGGAACGACCTCGTTTCTAGGAAAATGGACTCGTCCAAAGCTATGGACTTCCCCGGACTTCCCTGTGACTTCCTTTGATTTCACCCAACTTCCCCGGATTTCCCGAAACTTCCTCGAACTTCCCGAAACTTCCTCGAACTTCCTGGAACTTCCTGGAATTTCCTGCAAGTGTACAGGACTTCCTGCTGCGAAACGCCCCTCGCCCCCCCTCTTAAATTTTTTGTAACTGATCATTGATCGTCGCCCCCCCCCATGTTAAAATCCTAGGACCGTCATTGCGGATGGCTATTAACATACGTTAGCATAATATCTCAAAAGTAGAATTTAGGGACATGATGTTGGCATATTATGGCGATTGATTACAAAATTAATAAATTAATTTAAAAGCATTGCCTAGTTTTTCATATTCCAAGCGAGGTTCTTACACCCTAAGGGCACATAGTGGTAGTTTTCTTCCCTCTGACACCCCTGCGAGAGACGGCCCAGGTGGATTCGTAATCTGCGATTTTTTTTGAAAATTTTGACGTATCAATAATTCCCATCGATGAGCCGACCGCGCCGTTGCTGCTCCTTCCGTATCCCTCCCTCTACGTAGATCGAGCTCGATAGACTACGGTGCAATTGATCTGCAGGCGTCCTCTGGCCAATCTCTTAGAGTCTACGTTAAAGAATATTATCGTTTTTCAAACCGACCAACTGGATAATGGGGAACTTGAACAATTTTTTTTAGTTCTTTAATATATTTGCCTATCTATAGAAAGAGCACATACCAAATATTAGCCCTCAAACCGCAATATTTAATTTGCAGTAAATGATTAAAGTTGTGACCTCGACCTATTCATTTCAAACGATACGTAAAGCGCGGGAATGGTCGTGACGTCAAATATCTCGATCGATCAGAAGGCAGTGACAGGAATGACAGCTACACAGAATTAGAGAAGATGAGAATGGAAATTGAACGTTAAAATAAACAGTTCGGCGCCCCATTTACAGAGGGCTCTGATGTAGGTCTCGGTACGTGGGATTTCATTTGCTGTCAGAAACGTGACACTTGCTGCTCAGGACAAAAAATTAGTACGCTTACGCATCTCGCAATGTAAATAACTATTTAATTCAGCACACACTTTTCAAACGTTATCAACAATATCAAGACGGACAGACAAGGATAGGACGTTTTCGTTTGGTCTTTCTAAACAAAGCTTGCGTGGTGCTGTAGTTTGTTTACATGTGCCGCCCATATTAGTTGATACATGGTGCCGCCGCCCACCAGAGGCGCCACCACCAACGAGATAGTTGACGTCACAACCAAGGAGGGCGCGTTTCAAGAATGATTTGAATTATGCAGTTTTTTTTCTGACTTGTGAGAGAGGCAGATCCACGGGTGTGACAATCCCGCGCTCCCCAGTTACGCAGGGATGAGTCTGGCCTGTGAGAGGGGCAGATTCACGGGTGTAACGATCCCGCGATTCCCAGTTACGCATGGAGAGGCTTGGCCTGTGACAGGGGCAGACCTACGGGTGTGACAATCCCGCGATATCCAGTTGCGCAGGGAGGGGTCTAGCCGGTGACGGGGGCTGATCCTCGGGGGTGACAATCCCGCGACTCCCAGTTACACAGGGATGGGTCTAGCCTGTGAGAGGGGCAGATCCTCGGGTGTAACGATCCCGTGTTTCCCAGTTAACGCAAGGAGGGGTTTGGCCGGTGACAGGGGCAGATCCTCGGGAGTAACGATCCCGCGTTATCCTAGTTGACCCGTATGGGTAGCGGGTTAAAATACTCCTATCGTGGCTCCGCGAGTCGTAAAAGGCGACCGAGGGCCGTCACTCCCACGTTACGGGAGAAAACTATGGAATGGAGAATGATAGGATGATTGTCATAGGGCCGCTGCCTGGGGATCGCCAGGGCATGTCTGGAGCCGGCGCTGGGCATGACAGCGAGCGGGACGTCGGTGACAGGGCGCTGATGAGGCGGGCCCCTGTTGCACAAACAGCTACAGCCCAACAACAACACGAACATCTACAACATGGGAGCCAAACGAGAACTAGGGTTCCACCCACCGAATTGCTTATATTTATTACATAAAAATAAAAAATGATTTTTTTTTGTGAACTGTGGTTCATTTAATGGCACTAAATTACGTTTGAAAGTAATATTTTTCAAATTAAATTTTTTTGCAAGTTCCCCATTATATTGAAAGACTACGTTGTTGTAGGAAACAATCCCGCTGAAAAGCTAACAGATACTTTATTGGTCAAGGTTTTGAATATCTGGCCATGTTTGACAGCCGAGTTACTTTGGTGCCGATTTCAAAACTTTTAATGTCGATTTCAAGACTCTTTAGTGCCGATTTAAAATGAATTTTGAATTTGATTTATTAGAAATTAATTAAATTATCAATGTAAATAAAAAAACTCGTGCTGCATTTTTTCAATATTATTATTTCCAAAGTTACAAAAAAGAAAACCGCTTAGGCAGTTTTATATGATTACTGGGAGATCTTGATTCATAATAATAATAAATAACCTTTACATAACCTGGCAGTATTATATACAGTATTTATACTTACGTTAACTGGTAAACAACTAATAACATATATACCTATAAGCACACTGTACAGTGAAAAAAAAATGAGACAATAAACACAGAAACATCAACTGGTACCTATTCAAGGTTCAATGCTACATTAAAGAATTCAGTTATTTAGAACGAGTTTCTTGATTTACCATATCTCACACAGCATCATTTAAGTATATTATTATTCTGTCAGATAATTGCCATATCAATGCGTGCAATTCTCGCATTACCCATTCCTTAGGAACAAGGTATGAAGCTCATTCAACATTTCAAATTATGTAAAGTCTATAGCAAAGTAGCAAGTCGCTTTTCACTATATGAACCTAACTGAAGTTAGCCTCTGCCCCTGACAGCTGCTCGCAGTACCTTTACTCCTTAACAGTTTTACCACTTGTTCCTCTTTGCTCGATAAGTTGGAAGTTCGCCAGATCCCAGCCGAGCGAACTCGAACTGCCCAACCCGTAAAGCGCTAACCTGATTTTGGAAGTGAACTGACGCTGCGGGCAGAGAAAGCCACCTCGCCGAGGTTGGTACAATACTCGGAGTGCATTAAACATTAATTATTCTTCAACGTTAAACACCTGGCTCGGTTATAAGCTGTCATTGTTTCTGTAAGATGTGGAGGCATGGATGTAATTGTGCTGGAATCGCTTTTGCCTTTGTGCGAATTTTAATTAGAAAAAGAGAGAAAGTAAACTGGTTCGAAATTAACGCGGCAACATGATGGTAATAATTCGTAACCTAATTTGGGCGGGTGATTGACACGCTGAGTGAATCACCCGCAAATGACTAATAGGTATTGTAATTTCGTTCTTAAATAGTGAAGAAAGCATATGAGTCGATTCAAATTATTTTGGCGGAAGTTAAGTTGAAAAAGGTGTAATGTGATAATCCGTTTGTCGGATGCCGATGAAACGAATCTGATTAGACCTGAACCAGAAGAATAGGATTTTTTGTGCTGTATATAAAATTTGAATTTTTTAAACGTCCCCCAACCCATAATATGATGATTGTTAGAATCCAAAAATGGAGACATACTCAGAATTTTAAAGCGTTTGTTAAGATTTTCTTCCGCAGGAACAAAACGCTCTATTCTTGTGAAAAGCTTTCTTCTTGTGCTAATCTTGTATCGAGATGGTATCTTGATCACCCATATTTAGTTTTCAATTGGGCAACTTTTCGGCAATACTTAATATGACAAAACAGTATGCGTTTAAACAAAAAACGTCGTAAGGAGAATAAAAATAAGTTTGTTCTGCCCTGTATCACTGAGGGTATGTTTGCTAATCGATAAATAAACTGGATCAAGCTCACTGATTTGGCCGTCAATCTTATTTGCTCTGCAGCTGTCGCTGGAGCGGAGATGTCTACTGTAGAATTGCAGCAAAAGTCCACGTCCACACCCAAGTCTCCCGCAACACGCTTCGACGTGTCTCGTTAAAAAAAATGTTTTTCTCAATGAACTGCAACCGCAAACTATAGGGTAGCGATGGTCCATGACATCCGTACGCGGAGGACCCAGAATATGGGCAATACGGCACTCAGTGACAGTATCGACCCCATAAAACGTCTTTTAGAATGTCAATAGATGTCAATAATGTCTACAAAACAAAATGTGACAATAATGAGGAGACCAGCAATTTCATATAGTTTAGATTGAAATTCAGATTCTTGTCGAATTAATAAAAGACAACGATGAATTTTTAATTCGCCAAATCGTTTAGTTTAATAAATTCCGAACTTCTTCAACATATATTATCGAACCAGCCTCACAACCCGCGTACCTACATATAGAAGTGACCAAACCAGTCACCGCATCGGCTAACGGTTGATTTCTTGGCGTGAACTCCTACGCCATCGAGTGAACGCACAAGTAAACAGGACGACCACAGACCATGAAAAGAATAGTTAATAATAATTAAGTTGAAGACATAAAACACGTTTAAAGGAGATATGAAAATTTGCATATATTTTTTAATAGCCTACACTAAAAATTTTTTTAAGAAGGAAGACATCGGTTTTTATTTATATTAAATAATTTTTAATCGCTTTAAATAAAATTTGTTTACTACAATAATTCCAATAGCATGTTTGCATTTTTTTCTGTATTTGTTTTAGTCGTTTTCCGTTTAAGTCAAACAAATATTAAATAGAAAAAATAGTCCATCTTCTTACAGTGGAGTAATGTGATAAAAATTAATAAAGCCAACCTTACAGTCGAAACTCCACAAACAGTGGAGTTTCGACTGTAAGGTTGGCTTTATTAATTTTTTTCAAACAAATATTGTTTGTTGGAAGCAATAAAAGTCAGGTTTGAGTAGTTAAACAACGAATTATTTGTCCCAAATAAACCTGTTTTTAAATATCGCTTTTAAGGACGTTCCAGAACCTACGAATCCCGACGCGCCGGCGTGTATCGTTCCCTATTGTGACAGTCGCGTTTCGCAGAAATGGAAGTTCAAACTTGGCTGGAGCTCAACAAGCTGCTGGAGCACTTGTGGCCAGCATTCGAAGGTATGTAGTTTACGAAAATGCTGTTCTAGAAATTAATGTACCTACTTAAAATATTTAATATCTGGTCTTTACCTATTATATTATACATTTTACAGATTTTGGAATAATCCTATCTTAAAAAATGCTGCTCTGAGAACAGGGATTATGTGTAGGAACTTAAATGTTTTATTAGTAGGTACAGGGGCGGACTGGCACCTAAAAACAGCCCGGGCGCTTTGTATGAGACCGGCCCATGGACTGGAACTGGAAGCGGGGGTTCCATAGGGTTCCTTGTAGCCAAAGTGCAAGAGACGTCAGAAACAGATTTTTTTAAGATTTTTTTTATTTATTTAGGTATTTTTAAACTTTGGGGCGGACCAAATTGTCGAAATTAGTTTATGTCACGGTTTTTATTTCAAAAGAATATAACGAAAATAAAAATAAAAAACAATTCTTTGAAAGAAATAAAACACATGTAAACCTAAAAATCACGCTTCATCTATTGCGAACCATTAAAAAAAAATTAAAAACATAATACATTACGTATGCCTTTGTACTCACCGACTAGATAGTTTATTAGATCTTTATTAGGTATCTAATGAAATTATAAAATATTTTTTCACAAGCCATTAACATGAAAGCCACGAAAGCTTCCAAATCGAAAAATGGTCTTGGGTTAGAGAACTTCTCAGCCGGTTCAAGATTATTTTTAATTTGGTGAAAGATCTTTCACAAGATACTTGTGAAATAGACAAAGTTAATGCGAGTGCGTCGCGTGATATTATTATTGTGGTGTTGTCATAATGCCTATAAGTGACGGCGCGGGGGCGTTATAGGCCCATATAACGGCCCAAGTAGGTCCGGCCGATGGCCCAGTCCGCCCCTGTGTAGGTATATGTAATAAGCGAAAAACTTTAAATACTGTTATGTGCTGCCACTTTCTTTCCTGCGTGGACAAGCTGATGCTTGAATATAAAATTCACTTGCAGCAAACAAATATGTGTTCAGTTAATTCGGTTTCATATTTAAAATTTATTTAAGGTAAATAAATATGTATTTTTAGTTAACTCCAGTTTGTTGTTTATGTACTGTATTTCAACAATCACAGTCCAAACTCGTTGCCTTGGTTAGGTACCACCTTTATTGCTTAGCCTTCACAAATCACAAATAAACTTGTCAGATACTGTCACTGACCAAGGTTTCAGTTAATTCAAAATGTCTAAACAAGCCATAAAATTTTGTCTGTTCTATTGGCTTCGAAAAACAGCAAATATTTCCCCATTTAACGATTTCTTTACCTGCATTAGTTTGGGAGATTCTCATGTTTAAAATAAAAAAAACAGCATGTATAAGGGCAACAGAGGATCATTATCCTCTCTACCAATGTAGATCTATATATATTTTCTATTTTCTATTTTCAAATCTGGAGGATACTAGCTGCAGGTACCCTTATAGGCCAGGGTAGATAATTTTTGAGAACAAAAAAATCTAGAACAGCATAAGAAAATATAGCAAAAATGACAGAAAAAATAATTTAAGGGCGATTTGAGGTACGGGGGTTATAGGGGGTGATCTTTTAGTTGTGGAAAAGGGTTTATCACGATTTCCGGCAAAACTGCAACTCCTATCGAAAAAAGTTAAATACCAAAGTTGTAGGCAATATAAATATCTACAACTTTTGTATTTACACTTTTTTCACATAACCTCAAAATATCCGCGAAAAATCGAAATAACCTATTTTTTGCTTTTTAATTTTGATCTCCCGCAAAAAAAAATCCCGCGAAATTTTATGGAAACTTACCTTCTTATGTCACGAACAAGCTGTAATTTTTTCCAATCGAAATATTTATTTTTACCCCTTTTTTTATTTTAAACCGAAAAAGTATGCCCACCTCAAAAAAGCCGGTTCCCTTTTTGTTCGTTGAAACCTCTACTTTCTGATGGTGTAAAAAACTAAATTTTTCTCAGAAGATGCAAAAAAAAAACGAAAAACTCGATTTAGATTTTTTTTTTTAAATCATTGTTTAAAATTTTGCGCTATTTATTGAAATTTACACTTTAATTAGGTGCTTGAAAAATTTAAGATTCCATGTTATATTGATAAACCAAGAAATTGCAAATCGATATACAATGTGTCCCGGATAAGAATGAATAGCATGGGGATCTTGATGCAAAGGGTGAGAGATAGAACAACGGTTAAATGGGGAAAAAGTTGTGCAATTTTGAGGTCAATAAAATGGTATAAACAAATTTCTAATATCTCTTTTTGTTTTCGAGTGATTTAGAAAAAAAGGGAAATTTTGCATTTTTGATTTTATTTTTTTCTGAAGTTGTTATCACAGATAGGAAAAAAGAAAAACACTTTCTTATGTCACTTTTCAACGGGCTTTAAGATGGCGTTTTTATATTTGTTCTACAACATTTCGTTTTTTGAGAAACCATCTTCAACTTTATTTCACCCACTTCTTTCTAATGCGGCCCTGTATTTAAATGGAAAAAAGGAATTTTCAATATAATTGTCTCAAAACATTTTAAAAATAGTTCGTCATGGTATTTGAAATGAGAAGTGTTTTCAAAATCTGCAAAAAAAACCAGGTCCGTATTTAAAAAAATTAACCTGAACTCAAAAAAAACGAAATGTTCTAGAACAAATCTAAAGACGCCATCTTAAAGCCCTCTGAAAAGTAACAAAAGAAAGTATTTTTCTTTTTCCTATCTGTGATAACAACTTCAGAAAAATATAAAATCAAAAATGCAAAATTTCACTTTTTTCAAAATAACTCGAAAACAAAAAGAGATATTAAAAACCTGTTTGTACCATTTTATTGACCTCAAAATTGCGCAACTTTTTCCCCATTTAGCCGTTGTTCTATCTCTTACCCTTTGCAAGATCCCCATGCTGGTCATGAAACTTGAACTTGAAACATGAAATCATCAATTTTTCAAGTACCTAATTAAAGTGTAAATTTCAATAAATAGCGCAAAATTTTAAACAATGATTAGAACAAATTTTCGAAATCGAGTTTTTTCGTTTCTTTTTGCATTTTCTGAGAAAATTTTCCATAGTGATGTATATTTTTTTACACCACCAGAAAGTAGAGGTTTCAACGAACAAAAAGCGAACCGACTTTTTTAAAAAGCAGCTTTTTTGACGTGGGCATTTTCGATTGAAAATGAGGTTACTTTTTCGGTTTAAAATCAAAAAAGGGGTAAAAGTAAGTATTTTGATTCGAAAAATTACAGCTTGTTCGGGACATAAGAAGGTAAGTTTCCACCAAATTTCGTGGGATTTTTTTTTGTGGGAGATGAAAATTAAAAACCAAAAAATCGGTTATTTCGATTTTTCGAGGATATTTTGAGGTTATGTGAAAAAAGTGTAAATACAAAAGTTGTAGACCTTTTTATAGCCTACAACTTTTCCATATAACTTTTTTCGATAGCATGGAAATCGTGATAAACCGTTTTCCACCCCTAAAAGATCACCCCCTACAACCCCGTACCTCAAATCGCCCTTAAATATATTTTTTCTGTTATTAGGATGATTTTTTTTAAGTCTACCACCGCGATTTTCTCGCTTATTTTCCGCCCTACAAAAAAAGCGTAAGAAACAAAAATGTTGCAATTTTGGACAGCTAAATGGTGCTGCAAAAGAAATCGGCATCCATGGCCAACTTGTCGCGCAATACTTATTAAAAAAGCCTCAAATTGAGCAAAACTATTAATAGCCGTGGAATGTTTATTTTAAGAGACAGAGGAAAACTTTTATATTGAAAATTGATGGCACTAAGAAGCTTTATCCATCCTTGTAGTCAGATAGTTTCAGCAAATTACACAGGGTCTTCGGCTCTCTTGAGGCCATGAAATTTTTTGTCGATTTAAAGTTTTTTTAGTACACCGCGAAAAGTTGGACATGGAGGCCCATTCCTTTTTTAAAGTCGCCTCGCTGACCAAAATTGGCATATTTTTTTTTCTTACGTATTTTCTATGCGGCCTAAAATAAGCGAGAAAATCGCTTAAAAAGAAATAAACAAAAAAATTTTCATGGCGTCAAGAGAGCCGAAGACCCTGTGTAATTTGCTGAAACTATCTGACTACAAGGATGGATAAAGCTTCTCAGTGCCATCAATTTTCAATATAAAAGTTTTCCTCTGTCTCTTAAAATAAACATTCCACGGCTATTAATAGTTTTGCTCAATTTGAGTTTTTTTTAATATTGCGCGACAAGTTGGCCATGGATGCCGATTTCTTTTGCAGCACCATTTAGCTGTCCAAAATTGCAACATTTTTGTTTCTTACGCTTTTTTTGTAGGGCGCAAAATAAGCGAGAAAATCGCGGTGGTAGACCTAAAAAATCCTCCTGTATATTATATTATATATTTTTATCCTTTTCCAATGCGTTTCATACTGTTCTAATTTTTTTAAACTTTTTGCCATTTTCAAAGTCTTAGTCCCTGATCTATTATTCCACTTTATTCCGGTTATTCCTATATGGGATATAATTTTTCGAAGTTGATCCCGTAATGTTTCTGATATAGGTCGACAGGTATAAATGAGAATGCGGAGGTTTCTAGTGAAAATTTTTAAACATGCAGCTCTTATATTTTTCTAGGCATGTGGCGCAGAAGAAGAAGACGGATGCATTACGGTAACGATCGAGGGTGCTTGGAATTCCAGAAGAACGGAATGTACATACAGGGACTTATCTCTCTTGAGATTTGCATTTGTTTCAAACGCAACATGTTTTTTCGCATATTATGCATATTTTTATTGGGCTAAGTGCTAAATTTAGACCAGCATCATTTGTTTTGGGAAGCACACTGGAATGTTCTTCTCAAACTCTAATGCTCGTTCTTGATCGTTGCCATATTGCAGAGTTCTTCTTCTATGTCATACGCGTCAATAGCAATATATTATTTTTCTTTAAAAGATTAGGTAGACATAAGTAGATCTAGATTCTAGATAACATTGGATCGAATCATAATAATTATTAGTGGCAGGTATATTCCAGTTTACACCTATATCTATAAACATATTATGTGGCAATTGCCATTGGTAAGGGAAGAGAGTAATCCGGCCCAAACCAGTAGAATCGCTATAAGACAATACAATCCTTATTACGCCTAAAAGATGTTTTTATAAAAGCCTGAAGCTAATTCGGACTCCTTGTAAGATTTGTGTTTGCCAAAGAATGAAAGTCGTATCATTAAACTGGTCTCAATAGTTTGAAGCAGGAATTGTTGTAGACATTTGACTACTTAGTGTTATAGTAAAAGATCGCCGAGTGCAATAAATCCTTTAATAAGTATAAAGTAATAAAATTTATCGTTTGGCTCGCTATCGGGTGAGCGTAAAGTAGTAATAAAATGCTCGCAGATAATTTGTTGTAATTGATAATGTTGTAGTGCTTAGTTTTGTGATCAAATTGTTTCCACTGCAAACCCGGTAATTGAGCTTCGAGCGCTTTATCTGAAGAAAGAATGCTATAGGAATTTTATTACGCCGGCAATTAATTGAGTTTTACTTTTATGTCCTGTTGAGGAACAGTTATATAAGGAACTTTACTCTAGATATAAAATACCTATGCGGCAATTCGATTATTTGGTAAATATAAAGGAATTTGAAAACAGTCAATGTCTTTATTCTATCTATATATCTATATGCCGTTAAACGACAGAAAAATCAACGTACGACACATTACAATTTGAATGCAGATAACAACACTCTTTTTCAAGGCAAAAAGATAGATTTCTTCCCTGCACTGAAATAATCTGAACGAGTAACACTGATATAAGAAAAAACACGGTGTCAAATAGTTTCTCCAAAAATAAAGATGTGGTCAGAAAACATAGCAAAACGATTACAATTCCGTGTCAACAACGTTTTGGAATATTATAAACATACACAGGGTGGCTTATACAGGGTGATTCATTGGGAATGGGAAATCCCGAAACTGGGAGTAGGGGAGACCAAAATATTGCGATTGAGTCCAACATTGCTTAAACAAATGTTGTTTGTTTGAGAGATACAGTGCGTTCAAGTTCTTATTTTTAAATTGAATTATGGCTATATTTACCAAAACAATCAAGCTGCTGACCTGAAATTTGGCACTGCTATGTTTTTGGGGATGGAGAATAAGCTGAAAATGTCAATTTGTACGTATCTCATAGAGGGCACCACTTGCGCGGTTTTTGGTTCGTGCTTTTACTCGTAACTTTTGTGAGGTTATCTTTTTAGTCTTGCCTGTCCATCATTTTAGTGCATCTTTTCATTCTGCAACAAAAAGGTACTCTTGTTCCATAACGCCCAAATTAACCGTTTGCGTTTAAATTGCCAAAACGTGCCCCAAAACACCTGTTGACTTCAATATTCGAAAAATAAAATTTTCACCTACTACTTTCAAATGTTACAGATCAACTGTACATTGAAAATGAAGAAAAAAATGCCAAATGAACATTGGTCGAAACACATTTGTTTTCTTGAAATAGGGTGTCCAAAGTTTGTCGAGTTTCAATCTGTTCCATTTGGAAAGTGAACATTTTTTGGGACATTCTTCATATGGGTTTTTTTCTCGCTTTAAATGGTACAGTCGTTGTGCAATATTTGAAAGCAGTAGGTGAATATTTCATTTTTCGAATATTGAAGTCAACAGGTGTTTCGGGGCACGTTTTGGCAATTTCAACGCAAACGGTTGATTTGGGCATTATGGAACAAGAGTACCTTTTTGTTGCAGAATGAAAAGATGCACTAAAATGATGGACAGGCAAGACTAAAAAGATAACCTCACAAAAGTTACGAGTAAAAGCACGATCCAAAACCGCGCAAGTGGCGCCCTCTATGAGATACGTAGAAATTGACATTTTCAGCTTATTCTCCATCCCCAAAAACATACCAGTGCCAAATTTCAGGTCAGCAGCTTGATTAGTTTGGTAGATATAGCCATAATTCAATTTAAAAATAAGAACTTGAACGCACTGTATCTCTCAAACAAACAACATTTGTTTAAGCAATGTTGGACTCAATCGCAATATTTTGGTCTCCCCTACCCCCAGTTTCGGGATTTCCCATTCCCAATGAATCACCCTATATAAGTTGGTCAATTAAAATATCTCGGCTATTTTTGACAGAAAAAAATCGGAAAAATTGGAAATTTTAAAGAGCTGTAACTTTTTTATTTTTGATATACGGTATGATAATTTATGTATTAGAGTTTTGTTTTATGGATTACCGTGAAATTTGGACTCCTTTGGGCTCAAAAATTAAATTATATTTGAAAATGGTTATTTATGTGTATTTTGTAAAGCAAATATTCGTAATATTTTTAGAGAAATAGTTTCGTGTCCTGGTTTGATTCGCAATGGGTACACTTAGTCGGTAGATAGGACAAAATAACAACACTGGTGTTTTTTCACAAAGCCGACGTTTCGATTTATGTCTAAATCATCTTCAGGGCTACAAGCAGATTAAGAAGATAATATCACAAACAATTTGAAAAATTAAAAATTAAAAAATATCACAAACAATTTGAAAAATTAAAAATATTAAAACTTAAATGAGCTATGAGAAGGGGAACAACCTTACCTAGTGAGGTAAGGTTGTTCCCCTTCTCATAAGGGGAACAACCTTACCTAGTGAGGTAAGGTTGTTCCCCTTCTCATAAGGGGAACAACCTTACCTAGTGAGGTAAGGTTGTTCCCCTTCTCATAAGGGGAACAACCTTACCTAGTGAGGTAAGGTTGTTCCCCTTCTCATAGCTCATTTAAGTTTTAATATTTTTAATTTTTCAAATTGTTTGTGATATTTTTTAATTTTTAATTTTTCAAATTGTTTGTGATATTATCTTCTTAATCTGCTTGTAGCCCTGAAGATGATTTAGACATAAATCGAAACGTCGGCTTTGTGAAAAAACACCAGTGTTGTTATTTTGTCCTATCTACCGACTAAGTGTACCCATTGCGTAATATTTTTTGTGGTTGACCTAAAATATAAATAAATGATCAATGATAGCGTTACGACGTTAGTAATGACATTGGAACTGAACAGGAAGGTTTACTCAACAGCTCAGCAAAATGTGTAATACTGAAAAATGAGAATACTTTTGAAGTATGCAGCAGCTGGAGTGCCGAAGCTGAAAAGATTAAATGTTGAAGAACGTGGTGTTGTTTGTTGTGAAAGGTAGGCGTTCATACTGAGCATTTATTGTAACGTCCAATATTTCGTTATTGTTATTGTTATTGTTAAGAAAATTATTGCTTTGGGACTGCCACTACTAAAATGTTAATTGTTACGTTAAATTGAAAATATGAAGTAGGTACCTACTTTGAATTTATTTTTATAACAGAAAAAATAATGTCTAGGAATTGCGTATTGTTTTGTTACTTAAAATAACAAATTATTTAGTTTATAGAATTAATTTTTTGGTTCCGTGCTAGACAACGTTCAATGTTTATATCTGCACAACTAGATCAAACAAACGATTTCAATGTCAATGTTATACATTTGTGTATTATTATTTCATGTAATAAGTTGGGTGTCTCTACCTGTTGGAAATAAATGCTTTGTTTGTTTATAAAAAATGAGTCATTAATATTTTTTCGAATTAATTTATTTTCGGATCAAAAGAGAGCCGAAATTTAGCCATATATCTAATATTTCAAAACTGATGTAACACTTGGATTCTTACAGTTATTGCAAACGATTTTCATATTAAACTATTTTTGTGTAACTCTAGTAATAAAAAAGTTACAGCGGACTAAATATTTTGAATTTTTTTAGATTTTGCTCATATTTTTGACAGCAACTTTCATTATAACAAAAGAAGGCCGCACGGAAGAGCAATCGATCGCACCCGCGACCGTTTTTTTCTGTCAAATAACAGTTGACATATTTTGAGTGAGCCAATTACATATATAAGCCACCCTACATACAGGGTGTCTACTTTTAAGTGTATACAAATCGATAAAAAATGTATTTTGTGAGATATTTTCAAAAACCTTTTTTTGTTCGAAAGGTCTTCAAAAAATGCTTCTTTTGACGTTTTTACTTTCGTCAAAATGCAAATCCAGGGACGGCTCCGATTTTTTTATACCCCGATTTTCACAAAAACCATTTAGCGATTTTTCTATTTAAAATCTGACCCCACAGCGTTAATCAGAACACCCAAAAACCCCTATATACCAAATTTGAATAAAAAATATACAGGGAGTTCTATTCTGCAAGGTGTCAAAGTTGAGCAAAATAGGAATTTTAAAGGCACCTGCAAAGCCATAGACCGTCAGACAGTGACAGATTTTCCTTACTGATTTTCTCATTTATGCCTTGGAGAGGGTTGAAAGGTAAATCGATGCTGAGTCGGAAAATAGTAATTTTAAGTTTGGCCCCCGGGGAAAACATATGGAAAATTCGATTTTTCAAAACAGAAAAAAAGGTATTAATTCTCACTTATGCCATGTTTCCCGTATGATTTCTTATACTATTCCGACCTCGAAAACCCAAAGGCATAAGTGTAGCGTGTGGAAAAAGGGTTGAATTACGGGTTTGGCAGATTACACAAAAAATGACTTGGTTTACTGACTCCGTCAGTTATGCCGTTCGAAATGATGAAAACTTATATCCTCACTAGCCCAAAAATTGATTGGCAGAAGTGACGCGTGGGGAAAAATTGATTTTTTTTGGGTCGGAAAATAAGCCAAAAAAAAATTTTTTTTTCGTCAACTGATTTCTCGCTTATGCCTCTGAAACTATAGAAAGTTTTATTGCAATTCATTTTATCCCTGATAAAATCAGTTGACGAAAAAAAAATTTTTTCCGACTTATTTTCCGACCCAAAAGTGCATTTCTCCCCACGCGTCACTTCTGCCAATCAATTTTTGGGCTAGTGGGGATATAAGTTTTCACCATTTCGAACGGCATAACTGACGGAGTCAGCAAACCAAGTCATTTTTGTGTGTGATCTGCCAAACCCTTAATTCAACCCGTTTTCCACACCCTACACTTATGCCTTTGGGTTTTCGAGGTCGGAATAGTATAAGAAATCATGCGGTAAACATGGCATAAGTAAGAATTAGTACCTTTTTTCTGTTTTGAAAAATCGAATTTTCCATATGTTTTCCCCGGGGGCCAAACTTAAAATTACTATTTTCCGACTCAGCATCGATTTACCTTTCAACCCTCTCTAAGGCATAAATGAGAAAATCAGTAAGGAAAATCTGTCACTGTCTGACGGTCTATCAAGCTTCCATGGAATCCCCTTAAAACAGTTAAATGGTTAATAGGACCACTCAAGGTGTTGGTGTGCAAAGGTCCAATTCAAAATATGTTCTTATCTGTGCCATCTCAAAATGCTGAATTGTTATGAAACTTTATACGGGTCATGAGTGCTGTGGAATCATTGAAAAAATATTGATAAACACAAAAGTAATGTATCTCTTTTCAAAATGCCAACTAACAAATAAAAACAATTTAAATTATTGGACCTTACTCAACAAAGTCACTGTCTAAGATGCTACATTTTCTGTGGGTTTCCTGTTGCGTCACACCAGCCACCTTAACTGATATGGACTTACTGACTGGCAGACTTCTGTATTTTTTAGATTTAGTTCGTTTGTAGTGTGTGTAGCGGTTTTGATATACTCGATTTTTGACCAAAATAAAGTTCCAAAAATTCAGTAATAATTTGAGATGGCACAGATAAGAACACTCTGTATATTTTGTATTGGATCTTTGCACACCAACACCTTGAGTGGTCCTATTGACCATTCAACTGTTTTGAGGGGATTCCATGGCAATCTTGACTTGGCAGATACCTTTAAAATTCCTATTTTGCTCAACTTTGACACCCTGCAGAATGGAACTCCCTGTATATTTTTTATTCAAATTTGGTATATAGGGGTTTCTGGGTGTTCTGATTAACGCTGTGGGGTCATATTTTAAATAAAAAAATCGATAAATGGTTTTCGTAAAAATCGAGGGTATAAAAAAATCGCAGCCGGCCCTGGATTTGCATTTTGAAAATGGAAGAAAGGTCAAAAGAAGCAGTTTTTGAAGGCCTTTCGAACAAAAAAAGGTTTTCGAAAATATCTCACAAAATAATTTTTTTTATCGATTTGTATACACTTAAAAGTAGACACCCAGTATATTTTAATTATTTTCGGAAACAATACCTACTTCTAATCACGGTATAAGTTATGGCGGTAAACTCAAACTGATGAGCACTGAGCAGATATAAATTATATCTTTACCCGCAACTGTCACACCTCGACGCTCCTCATTTGAAAATATTTTACTTTATATGCTGATTATTCTACTTATTTTGTTTAGGAGACTTTGTATACATATTTTATTTCAAGTAGGTAGGTACTTTATTACTGCTAATACAGACATGTCCATGTCATTTACAATAAAAGGTTCACTCCTATCTGACTTTATAAAGTTAGTGAATTATTATAATACGTATAAACCCAATCATGTCTACCCATAAAATTATCTTACTTACCTATACTAAGCGCACTATAGACTCGGGCGGCCGCTTACCTGAAACAGAATTATAAATTTTTAATAAACGGTCGTATAGATAGATGTTTATCTCGAATATTTTAAACGATTTCTAAAACGGGCATCGTCTGCCAAACCGGATCTCATGAAAGAACGGAGGCATGAATGAAAATATGTTGTAACAAAATAACTGTAGTCCGTACACTTCTTCCCGCATGTTCAATCTTATTCAATTAGCTATAATTATCTGTATCTAAAACTGTTGATACACTTGATTTACCGCTTGTAGGTACAATACAGTGGCGTAGCGCAAGTAGGTGTAAGCAAAATAAATATGTCACTGATATGTACGAGTAAATAATTCTTTTCGTTTTAGGGAATATTAACTAGTAATTTATGTAAAATATGGGATTTATTTAAATTCGCTAATAAGGTTGCCTAACAAGATATAGAAGGTATTAGCTACACAGGAAAAATAGACCTGTAAATAAATAAACTTTCCTGGAATCAATACTAAATGTGGTCGGAAAACAGTTAGGTATCTACGCCTATAGGTATACTACGTTTTTGAGAAGACCTGTCTCTGAATAAGTTTATGTATAGTTTTATTTTATCCGAACTCCGGATTATGCTTTACAAAAGGAAATATACAGGAAGTAGGTACAAGGTAGCCAAGTGGAAATATGGTACCGGGTACCTACCGGTGCAATTTTGCAAATTTCCAAAAACTTTTTCCCGCAGCACCAAATCTTAAATATCTACAATTAAATCTAAATGTATTTTGATGAGTTTTGATAAGTATAGATAAGTTGCATTTGAAAATCATCGAAATAGCTGCAGTCAGCATTGACCGTTGAGTGAATATATGCGCAACGGTTGTCAATTCTCGACGTCACAAACCACAAACCCAGAACAATAAAAATAAGATTTGTTTCTAGTAGCCTGAAATCATTATGCATATGGAGGAAAGAAAGAATTGCAGAAGAAAAAGACATTATTTGATGATCTGTACTACAAGTTGAAGAAGCGCGAATTCTAGATATTATATTTTGGAAGAGTACCTATCTTGCAACGTAGTGGTGCACCCTGGACAAGGGGCGGGCCTAAGGGCCAAGCCCCCCCAAGCTCCCGCTAGTTTACTACGCCAATTCACGCCGATCGCTGCCCGACAGGAAGTTTTTAAAACATTTTCCTTAATAATTAGAAAACATGTCGCCTGATGTGAATTTTAGTAAACGAACACTTACACTTTTTTGAATATCCGCTCAAAAACCATAACTTTGTTAAAACGGGCTAGGTCTTGGCTTCTGCACTAATGATTTCGAGCCCATAGTTAGTTAACAGAAAAAAAACCATCAGTTGAGTTACTTAATATTATTTGCTCATTAGGCTAAGTTTTTTTTGCTTAA
Organism: Pseudeuparius sepicola; assembly: GCA_963920635.1. Lineage (NCBI taxonomy): Eukaryota > Metazoa > Arthropoda > Insecta > Coleoptera > Anthribidae > Pseudeuparius > Pseudeuparius sepicola. The sequence continues at coordinate 92,950,189 of OY987299.1, forward strand.
TTAAACTGTTTGATCTTAAAAATTTAGAAAATTTTCGTCCGCGGCGTAGTTCTTGACCACTGAAATTCCATTTCAATTTAAAGCACCAAAGCAAAAAATAGTCCTTTATACGGGGGAATTCAGTAATGATGTAAAACAATTTTAACGGCAGCTGGAAAAAATAGCCTAATATTATACAAATTCGAAATTATAAAAACTCCAAGTAAACCAAAACAAAAAGTGTAATGTGACCTCCAATTAACGGCGCTTTGTTGATCAGTTGGCAAGCTGATAACCCCCGGCGCCCGGCGCACAATTAACAATTATTGTCAATTGCGCAACTAATCCTAAATTTACATATTTTTTACCTTTTCCCAGAATTCTAAAAATGTGATGGAGTTTGATAATTTATCATGATATATCATAAAAAAAATTATAAAGTAAGTAACTAAAATACGTATTTGAAGTTTTGAATACTGAAATCTATTTTTCCATAACATTCCGAAAGACAATGGTGACAAAAATAATCAAAGGGTCGTTGTTAGCACAAGAACTGGGCGCCAATTTATTCCGTACATGTCTGAATCACCTTTCTTTGCAGCCTTTTTTTATTTCCCTTGACTTTTTCTGTCAGTGTTGCACTTATTGTAGTTCCTTCTTTCAAAACTATTTTTTAGCTGCAGACTCCAAACTTTGGTTGTAGGTATCTCTCTTCCAGCAGTTTTTTCAAGAGTATCTGTAAGCACTTCGGTCTTTCCTTTTAATCTTCAAATTGTATTAGTCTTGATTTTGGTAATGGGCGAATAGATTCTGTTGTCACCTTTGAGGGCGGCAATGGAATATTTTTTCTAAAATAGGTGGTGGTGTTGAACAACCCATTCTACGCTGCTCATTATTTGCACAGCTTTCTGGAGTTGAAGTGGACCCTTTAATTATTGTGTCTAAAACAAATTAAAATAAGTTGAATCGATAAATTAATGCAGAAGATGATCACCTAAGTTAAATTATTAGTCATTGCTTACCGTCAAGAATTGTGACCACTTCTACTTTTGAGGCGCTAGGCGCTAGGCTTGAATTGAATTGTAGTGTCTGAAGCAAATTAAAGGGGGTTGTAAATTAAAGTAGAAAATTATCACCTAAGTTAAATTAATCTAGAAATATGCATTGCTTACCGTAATTCATTTTCCTGGATTTGATCTGATCCACTGGTCGCACTCATTGTTAAGAAAGTTCTTAAATGGCCCACAAACTCCTCCATAAAGCGGTTGGAGCTTGTGGGATGTATGGGGAGGGAACGATAGTAGAGTGATGAAATTTGATTTACAAAACTCTATTACAGTAAGAAAAAGGTACAAGATAAAGATAAGTATGACCCTGTTTCTTCACTGGGTTTTGAATAATTGGCAAAATGTTGGATGAACTCTATAAAAAAAATTCCTGCATCCAACCACTTTTGCTGCCTCCACCGACACAACCCTGAGGACCATCTCTTACAATATGTTCATGGTATGGCTTCAACGGAAATATGAACATATAAGAAATACGCACATCGTTACTAACGAACCTTGTTTTAAACCGTTCTTTAAACGACTTTGCTAGGCTTTTACAAAGTAGTGCAGCCAGTTTCATCTATTGCTTGGATTAATATTATGTCTGTCCATTACCATTGCTAAATTGTCGAAAAATGTATTAACATTTTTTCAGTTGAACTTCATTACGCGAGCAAGACTAGTTGACTCTGGTGTACTTATTGACAGATTACTATTCCAGATCAAAGTCTTCTCCTTCACCAACGCAGCGACAAAGATATTGCAATCTTTGTTGGGACACGTCCTGACATGCTGCAGGCACAGTGATCCCATCCAGCCCATTATATTTTTCCTCCTTTTTGGGAATCATCAGATGAGCGCAGGCAACAATCCTGAATGGACAGGTTTCAATAGATAGAAACTACTTCTCTGAGGGCAAATACACCTACCGCATTGAATTACACTGTTGGTTCTAGATTTTTGTTAGGAATAACATTCCAGATCAAAGTCTTCTCCTTTACCAACACAACGAAAAATATATTGCCATCTTTGTTGGGACACGTCCTGACATGCTGCAGGCACAGTGATCCCAGCCAGCCCATTACCGGTTTCATCCTTTTTGGGAATCATCAGATGGACGTAGGCAACAATCCTGGATGGAGAGGTTTCAAAGAAACAACAGAAACAACTACTTCGAGAGCGAATACCCCTACCGGAATTGATGATTCTCAAAAAGGATGAAACTGGTAATGGACTGGCTGGGATCACTGTACCTGCACTCTGCAGCATATCAGGACGTGTCGTTGGGTTGGTGAAGGAGAAGACTTTGATCTGCAATGTTATTCTCAACGAAAATCGATAGCCAACAGTGTAGTTCAATGCCGGTAGGGATATTTGCCATCGGAGTAGTTGTTTACGCTGTTTCTATCCTTTGAGATTACTATTCCGTTTCCGCTGGCCATTTGCTTTCGTTCTCATTCTTCGGAAAATTTGAAATCAATGTGTTTGGTAAATTTCGATGCCAATTTGAGTAAAATTCCTTTGGCCAAAATAAAGCTTTGCGAAACCCTTGCAATATTGACATAACTGTTTTTTTATAAGGTTTAGAACCAGTTGTTGGTACTTTATTATTCTTCAAGGCTTCTACAAAACGATATCTACAATGTCACATGGCACATCCCGTAATCTTTGGCTACTGCTTTATAGAAGCATTTTCATTTATAACTTCTTGGGCGGATGTTTCAAATAAGTCTTGGGGAATTTCGCCCCTATTAGTTTTCCTTTGTCTCGGTTTGACCATTTTCGTCACAATATGAGAGTTATGCTAGAATAATAGCAGTATATTAGCTAATTGTTTTCACGTAAGTATTTAGGTACAGCAATAATTGGGTGTTTAATGTAACAGTAACATATCTAGTTATATCCAATTTATGAAATACCTTAAAGATAGGTAGGTAACTAATTTATCAAAAACTAATGGTGTCAGTTGTAACATGTTACAAACGACACCCATCAAAATGTTAACAATCGACACCAGGGCACATCAGAAAATGTCCGGGCAAATTATTTATACATAACCTCAAAATTACAAGCTGCAATATAACGTTAAAATTACATAAAGAAATACTGCTTTCGACATACCAGACATTCAGGAACTTTACGTAATCACACCCGAACAATTTGCACCTTAATAATGTGTGATATACAAATTGGTATCAAAAAAGCAAAATCACGATAACACACGGGGACTGTAAGTTTAGCGACTGTGCACTAGCCTCGATTCAGGTGGGCAGGAATAGGGCTAGTTCAAGAAATTATAATCCAAAATGTAGAGCTCCTCTAGTACTCTAGGTTGACTTTTTTTTAAATCGGACAATCTCGTGAAAAATACGGAATTGTTCAACTGAAGTAAAACACACTGTTGATATTGGACTACGAAAATGCTGTTCGAAGATTCACAGCAGAGCAAAGTGCGATTATCATTATAACGTAATTCGGTCAAAAAGTTTTCTAAAGAAAGAACTAAAGGTGCAAAGGGTCCAAGGTGTAGGCGGTAGTTCACATTTACAGCTTCAATTAGATTGGAATATGTCCGGAGCTGATTAAACAATAACCGTTGTGGCACCAGCAATAACAATAATTATTATTGAAGTTGGACTACCGAATGTTAAAACTCCAAGCAAACCGAAGGTGTTTTAGCAGGCTCCGTGGCCTAAAATCTAATCACTGAAGTTTCAAACCTGCTAGTGACTTCACAGATGAGAGAACGGACTGCGGAACTCTTTAACTCGACGACCATAAAATTAATTGCAGTCACATAAAAGGTGTCCCCGAAATGATTAAAATATACCTAGTTCCGAACGGTTACAAATTTAAGAATAGGTGCTTGACGCTTGGAGATTCATGCGTTGTTTTGTTATAAAAACTTATATTTATATATATTTTAAATCGGCATTAAAAAGTCTCAAAATCATCATTAGAAGCTCAGGAATCTCAAGAACGCTAACGCAAGTCATTATTGTACCTATAAGATTTTTTTTAAGTTGCCCAGGCGAAAATTATTTGAGGAATTATAAGGTCACACGGGCCAGTCGCTCGTCAAACTTGTCAACACATTCAAAACCCGGCGAATAACGTATTATTTATCTTTTCGACTTCGTTGCGAAATTGTTACCTAAAACAACGTAATCTTTCGCTGTGAGCAGTTCGGTCGGACAACAATAATATTCTATATAATGTGGACTACAAGAGATTTGCCGGAGGACGCCGTCAGATGAATTGCGAAGTCGGGGCTCGATCTAGCAAGAACGATATGAAAGGTTAAACTTATTTTCCATAGTAAAACCTCTTTTTTCTCGATTAAAAAAATGCATATCCGTCGGCACTGAAGTTCCCTTTTATAACTCGCAACTAAGTTCCATTCCTATATAAAAAATTTTGACTTCAGTGCCTTGGTACACAGTTAATTACTATTAATATTAGCAACGTCTCCTTTCTACCTATCTCTCTTATACTCATTATTTTTCTTATTATGGTTAAATTTCTTACACGTTGTATGCCAGACAACACTTACCTACCATATTATAGACATACCTAAGGCGAATATTTTTATTGGATTCACAAAACTCTCCATGACATAGATATAGATATGATTAAAACTCACGTGAGCAATTACCTTGACTGAGCGATTTACCAAAACGGTATTCCTTCGTTATCAAGGTGCACGGGCTACGCGATTATCGTCGTTTTGGTAAATTGTTCGGTCAAGGTCATAGCTCATAACTAATAAGAGTTTGAATTATCTCCATCTATCAGATGATGAATGACTGGTTGCTGACACATAGTTACATCTACAAAGTTGGCGCCGCGAAAAACGCGTGTACCTAATCCAATTTCGAACCGGCTCTTGCGCGGCTCGCACATGTCAGGGGAAAAAGCTAATTGCGCGAGTTTACACATTGTAAGCATCGGCCTCGGGTTTTTTGTCGAACAGGAGGAAATTGTATTGTGTGTGTTATCCACGTTTAATTTCATGGTTTACGGACCGTGCCGCCGCCACCGCCGCCGCCGCCACGCGGACTCTGTCGGTTACAGAGGAAAAAGCCTTTCTGGCAGCCGGTGGTAAAAGTTCGTTTCGTACCTCATAACGGATGGAGACAGAATACGTTTTTGGGAGTTGTAAAGTTTGATCATGTCTGCGATAAAACAAAACGAAAAGAGTTATTTAGAGTCAGTGATAAGTCAGAAAATTGTTGGTAACATTATTTATTGGCACCTAACATATTTTGGCCGAGAAGGTTCTCACTCAGCCTGCCACCAAGAAACTGTGACATACCTGTACCTGTAAGTATCAAATTATCAAATAGCACTGTGATTCATAGGGCTGTCAGATTTTGCGATAGCCGGTCAAACCCGTTCAAGAACATTAACCGGTTACAGAATAACCGGATAACCGGTCAAACAGGTCAACAGATCAAACCTTATAACGGGCAACAGGATATCAAGATAACCGGTCAACCGGATAACCGGATACTAAATAACTGTTTAAAACAACGCCTTATTAAATTGAAATAGTGTAATATTTGTTTTATTTTGACTTTTTGCGAAAAAAACTTGGGTTTGCAAAGTTAACAAGATACCTGCGTGGTCACTCCTCCGGTGTATAGGTTGATCAAACGCAAAAATCTGAGAATAGTATAGGAAAGTACCTTGATTTGTAATTTTAGAGAAAAACACAAAATAAAAATGTTGTTCCAAAGTGAATAAGGACCTCAAATGTAAAATTTCAACTAAGTGCTAATACAATTATCATATACAGGATGATTTTTTTAGGTCTACCACCGCGATTTTCTCGCTCATTTTGCGGCCTACAAAAAAAAAACGTAAGAAACAAAAATGTGGCAATTTTAGACAGCTAAGAGATGCTGCAAAAGAAATCGGCATCCATGGCCAACTTGTCGCGCAATATTAAAAAAACTCAAATTGAGCAAAACTATTAATGGCCGTGGAATGTTTATTTTAAGAGACAGAGAAAAACTTTTATATTGAAAATTGATGGCACTAAGAAGCTTTATGCAAAAGGGTACTAAGATAGTTTCAGAAAATTACACAGGGTCTTCGGCTCTCTTGAGGCTATGAATTTTTTTTGTTTATTTCTTATTAAGCGATTTTCTCGCTTATTTTGGGCCGCACAGAAAATATGTAAGAAAACAAAATATGGCAATTTTCGACAGCGAGGCGACTTTAAAAAGGAATGGGCCTCTATACCCAACTTTTCGCGGTGTACTAAAAAAAACTAAAATCGGCAAAAATTTTCATGGTCTCAAGAGAGCCGAAGACCCTGTGTAATTTGCTGAAACTATCTGAGCACCTGGGTGGATAAAGCTTCTCAGTGCCATCAATTTTCGATATAAAAGTTTTCATCTGTCTCTTAAAATAAACATTCCACGGCCATTAATAGTTTTGCTCAATTTGAGCTTTTTTTAATATTGCGCGACAAGTTGGCCATGGATGCCGATTTCTTTTGCAGCACCACTTAGCTGTCCAAAATTGGCACATTTTTGTTTCTTACGTTTTTTTGTAGGCCGCAAAATGAGCGAGAAAATCGAGGTGGTAGACATAAAAAAATCATCCTGTATAAGATCAAAAAAGAAGATCTAGAGCTTATACTTCATGAAGCTGTGATCTAAACTTAAAACACAATATGGACGAATCATGCGGTCTGCTATCATTACCATCCTCAAACATGTGAACTTGCAAGCAACTTTTTACATATTTATTTAGTTTGACATATTTGGCTATATACAGGGTGGACCCAGATCGACTATACGATAGGTGTAAAAGACAAAAAAATTTCGAGTTGAAACTTGACCTTTGGGGGATCAACCTTGCTTGAATAGAAACTAATTTGCACCATATTATTATATATAATATCATTACCAAATTTGTTGTTTTCAAGCTTTCGCTCTGGATTGAGAGCTTCTTCAGGGAATTAACTGATGGAAGTACCTATCATTAATACATACTCTCCAATTTATAGATGTAAAAATGGCCAAAAAAGTGGTAAATATGGTGGAAAATTTCTTTTTTACGTGGTTTGTAGAAAAATTGTAAGTCAAAAATTTTTCGTGTTACCTATTATATTTTAAAAATCAAGCAGGCCTTGACAGGGGCAATTTATTCGTTTCCAGTTCAGGTAAACTACATTTTCCTTAAGAGATATCGAAACATTTTATTGGAAAAAGTTGTCGAGAATGAAAATAACAACTTTTTTTAATAAAATTTTTCAATATCTCTTGAGGAAAAGGTAGTACCTATACCTGAACTGAAAATGAATAAATTGCCCCTGTCAAGGCCGGCTTGACTTTTAAAATATAAAAATACGGTGCAAATCACTTTCTAATCAAGCAAGGCTGATCCCCTAAAGCTCAAGTTTCAACTCGAAATTTTTTTGTCTTTTACACCTATCGTATAGTCCATCTGGGTCCACCCTGTATATAAATAAATTTAAACTCTTACATTGTTAGCCAACATTTTAATATTTAGGTAAGTCTTGTACGAACTAAGGACAAAAGGGATTAAGTTTGCAATAAAGGTACTGAATAAAAAAACTGTATAGCAATGAATATCAATCGATATCACAGTCATTGCGGTCATTGCATATTTGTCTTGAGTTGGCTTGTCAGAGCTTTTAGCAATGGTGTATCTCAAATTGGAGATAGGATTAGGGCATGCCATCCCTAATCAAGAATGAATACAGGGTTTTCTAAAATGGTTAATAATCATAATCTAGAATATAGTTTACACCTGTTAATTTTTTCTATTACGAGTATTTTTCCGCGAGCTCTTCTCTTCGACACGTCATATTACTCATATAATGGCTAAAAAAAGTCGTAGCACTAGAGACGTCTATGGCAGACACCCATCGACTGTGCCTTAACTGCCGAGAAACGTCACCGACCAGCCCTAACCCCTATAAAATACTAAACTGGGGCAGCATAAATGACTTCAAAATAAATTCCAAAGATCTCCTCGTTTTTATGAATTTTATTGCCCAAGTGATTTAGTAATAAAAGAAGGAATCTGGTATGGAGAAACGTATTATTATTTCATATTCAAATCAATATTCTTGATTCATAAATTATTTAAAATGGGACCACTTTATATCTAAATCACATACTACCGGAGTCACTGGAGAAAAATTTGCAACACAATATTTAAAAAATTATACCTAGTAACTGGTTGGTTGATTTAAATAGCATTTTAAGATGTCTAAAGGAGTAGACACACTCTTTAGTACATGGATGTCCCAATCTTAACTGGCCAAAAATGCACGTTTCTTATAGCTCCTTTAAAACTATAAGTAGTTACAAGTGTGGTTAAGCTTCCAACATTGGCGTCAAGAAGATGAACAGAAACAAGTGATTTATATTTTCTGCATATTTTGTAAAATTTGGATAATTTTGAACGATACATAGTGAGATTAGTAAGAACAAAGAGTTCCTCAATATACATTGGTATATAAAAAGCCATTTTGATAATAAATCCTACGTGAAGAAATCATGTCAAGGCCAAGCGGAAATAACTTAACAATTAGCATAACTAAAATCCATATCTCTCAAAGCTCTCCCCGTTACTTTCGCTGATTCTCTCCTTCTCGGTTAGCCTGGGGAGCAGGAGCGCAGACCGGTGGTGCACAGAATGAGCACAATCAGAGCCCGATCATTATGGGCCCATTCAGAATGGCATAGCGGTCTCCACGATCACCGTCGTCATTTGCGTACTTCACTTGTCATTTGGGTGGCATTGTGGTGGCGGGGGGCGCGTCGTTAGGCCACAATAGGTTGAGGATGAGGGGCCAAGCGTCGATGGAAGGGAAACGCAGGATCCAGCAGGAGCAGTACAGGATCTAGGGTATGCTAGAAAGGTACAGCATGCGTGTTTCTATTAGGAAGATTAAAAAATATAAATATACTGACGAAGAAATTTGTACGTCGTGATATTTTAAATGTTGCTTTATGGGACTACATAATTTATTAAAGAGTTCACGTCATATAATTGAAATCGTCTCGAGCGAGGGACACACAGCTTTGCTACATGAAGACTCTCGTAATAGAAACCGGATCTGTGACGAATTTATACTATGGGGAACCGACTTTAAGTTGTTGTCTGAACGTACCTTTGTATTTCAAAGTAGTCTCCTTACAGTTTAAAATGTTAACACTACTAAAAGTTTTGAGTGTTTGTTCAAAATAAATATAATCTACCAAATATTCTGGTGAAGAGTTCATACCACACATTTTTGCATACCTATTTCTTAGGCCGATTTAAAGTAACACTAAGCTGCGTCTTCTTCACCACCAACTTTCGTAAAATGTTATTCAATAAAAACCAGTCATTCGGAATTTTTCGTTAATCGCCAGAAATATAATAAATACATTTTCTATAATTTATGGATAACATTCAAGAATTAGTGGCAACATCAAAAATTCTGTGATAACTGCGGAAATCCCACAAAATTTTGATGCCTAACGAACATGCGAGTCGCTCTAACTGAGATGGGTTGAAGAAATTAATAAACAATACCAATGTTTATTTTATAGCTTTTTTTTTCAATATCTACAAATTTTGTTATCATATTTTTTAGTTTAAATAAATTTTTCAGTCAAAATGTAGAAAAACTTATTTTTGGAAAACTTGGCGCCCTATACCCGTTTGGAAATGAATTACAGTAAGTTGTAAACTCCAAGCTCAACACTAATTATTGTTGATGTCATACTTTTTCCTCCGATCATTATGAAACGAGATAAGTCGATTCCAAAATGTTTTCAAGATCGCAGCGAGATGGGGAGGGTGAGGATGCGCCAATTTGAGTTTTCACTTTTCTAACCACCAGCATCTATTCGCTGCGTAAGGCAAGACGTGATTATTTTGTACAGAGTGGGAAGGTAGGTTATTGGGCGGTACTTGACAGGTATATCAGTGTTCCGCTGGTCTTTTGGTAACAGATACGTAGCACACTGGGTAAGAAACAATGGCATTTTCAAAGGATCGAGCAATGCAAAAAGAGAAAGTGTTTTGTTTTCATGTATCCAAACATTGTCGAGCAGTGATGTTGGCCGAGTCATGCTGAGAATGACTTTGGATGCGGCTCATTATTGCACCGTCCTCTGGATCTTTCTAGTTCTAACTCCTCTGATATATTCTGGTACTTGTCATACGTCTTTAGGGAGACTCGCAATCCTTCGATGTAGTCGTATCTCCCAGTGAACCATTCTGATGTCCATAGTATCGAGCAATATTGTTTCTTGGAAGAGTTTAAATTTGGTAGCGGTGGTCTGCTCACTGCGGGTCTATGCCTCTTATAAGTGCGTATATAAGCTTTCAAGGTGTTGTTCGTTTTCGATTTCCGATTTTCAGTTGGTGGAATTTCCCCATTGTGGTTATCTTATCTAGATATGTATGTCCAACGTGGATCTCTATCTCAACTTTCCGTTTGATAGCGTCAAGCAGCGTTTCTGGAATTCGGTTATATCTTAGGCTAGTTAGGTACTGATATGACATTCTTTGATCAGACACTTGTGGATACTCCCTGTTGTGGGTAATCCCTGCAAAAAACGCCGTGCAGTTGTTGTCGATAGGGACGATAGGCGATCATCTCTTGTTTAAATTTGTGACCCTGTAAAAAATGCGCATAATAGTCCATAGACCCTGTCCATTTCACGCATCGTCGTTGTAATCCCACCTAAGTGAGCGCTGGCTGAAGTTCCTGCGCAGCACTTTCGATAGGTGGAACCCTAGTTCTCGTTTAACCCCATGTTGAAGATATTCTTGTCGTTGTTATTATTATTAATATAAAAAAATACTCTTTTGTTTATTTTACTATTATTTAAATTTCGTATTTAAATAGTACTTATTGTCACTTTCTTGTTTTACTCTTTACTAGCTTGTTAGTAAATACTTTTTCCTATATTCAGAGGAATTTAAATTAAAAAATGTTTAGTGCAAATTTAAAAATGTAAATTGTTACGCAGGGGTTCAATGTTATTTATTATTACAATGTGCTAGACAAGGGGCTAGCACCTTCAGTGTTGCCAAGCGGAGGGTAATACTATAAATATCCGAGAATACCACGTACTTTCGAGCAGAGGTGGCTCTCTCATTATAATAAAATCTGTATCTGTCTTTTATTTGCATTGAGGTGTTAAATAAACTAAAAAAATAAAAAATATAAATGAAATAAAAACCTTGTTGAGCCTCAAAGTATCCCAGCTTGCTATAAAACTCTCTACACACATCAGCCAAAGTTTCAGATGGAATATTGCTACATAAAAAATGTGATATTTGTAATCCTTCCAATGTCCTGGCCTTCTTGTGTCCTATGTTCGTAGATATAGTTTCCTTTAAATAACCTCACAAGAAAAAGTTGTTGTCAGACATGTCTGAACATCGAGGAGTCCAACAGATTGTGCATCTCGTGCCAATGGGCAATTTATTGCACTTTTCCTAGTTTCCCTATTTAGTAAAAAATCGCAAATTGATCATCAAAAACAAAATCTCAGTTTTCGCATATCGAAATCAGGAGATCTCATTTTAAATCAGTGCACTTGGCAACGCTGACGATCGGCAGATCACGCTACCTTCCTCCCTCGCCGGTCGCAGACACCATTCTTTATTAAATCTCCTGGGGGCATCAAATGCATCAAAACAGAAAGACAGGTGTTGCAAACTTATCTTAACAACAGAAATTTCTTTAATGCTCTCAACACGTATGGGTGCTCTGTACTCAACTATACGTTCTGAATAGTGAATTGGAACAACACGGACAGTGTAGAGAGAACAACTTTGCAAGATCGACTAGGAGGGAGAGAATTGGCACATCTTAACATCAAATTAGGCCGATAAATATATAAAAAAAAACAGTTTAACACTACATCGAGCTATACCTATTCGGAGCAGGCGTCTCAGAGGGAACACAGCATTGAAATTATAGATTTGGTGGAGAAGCCTCTGCACACGAGGCATCTTAATGAGCTTAAACAAGTACATGTGGACCATTGGCTGACCTCGGGATGATTCGGCACGATTCGGTTGCCATGATATTGTACCAGGAACTGGCGGTAAAACTGTTGCCTCTTTTTGAAAACCGCAACTACAAAATTCTACAGTTCTGACAGATCAACGAATTGCCCATAATAGAGCGGACCATTTAATGGTTGATACATAAACAACTGTGATTCTCGAACAGCAAGAACAACCTGCATGCCGAGAAGATTGCAAATACAGACTCTTAGAGGAACGAATAAGAAGGCAATAGGAAATGGAGAGCGTCGAGAAGGTTCACACCAAAGAAATGGGTCTAATTGAAAGTCTTTACAGGTCCATGCAAAAAGCGGTACTATACCTAGGGCCGCCCGAACCGTCCGAAGGTTCATGGGAACTGCAGGAGCATATCGCAACATCAATGTCTCCTAAGGCCAGATAACATAGCAAAGGTCTTGTCCGAGCCAGATCCTCATGGTACCCGGGATGCCTGAGGTCTGAGTGAATGTTCCCCTTAAAAAGTTGAACTCGAATGCCTAGGTAATAATAATAATTATTATGCTAGGTAATAATAATTAGTATTTATAATTATTGTTAGATGTACAAAAATCCATTCTTGCAAACAAGGGAATGGCGATTGCAGGTTTCTACCTCTAAGTTGAATAGAGTGCAAACAGTAATTTTACCGTAAAGTGCGTGTCTTCAAATTTGTCGGTAATGTATATAAAACTGAAGTTTGTAGATTCAACTTTTCGAGGAAAATTAAAACCAAATTGTTTGTTCTCTCTCTTAAGAATACTTTTTCAGGGGAGGCTTAAATCGAAAACAAATACATGGAAGACCACCTTTCAAATCACCTGGAAATCACTCCCCCCACAAACATTTACACATCATTACGGAACACGCTGTATACATGCAGGTTCACTTTTAAGAGACCAAACTGAATCATGTGATAGATCTGCAAAAAACGCGCTTTATCGTATAAACTGTATCTTTTTAAGGCTAAAAAAAGTTACATATTATGTGGACTTTATTGAACATTTACCACACTATACTAAAATCAAGCAATTCTGACGCCTGGCATAAATAAAAGCACGTGTTCGATGACGTTCCACGAAACAAGGGCCATAAAATATCAGCGCGACTGGCAACAGAGACGTACTCAATCGCAAAAGTGTATTTACGCGATTTTATCTTGTTCTTTTCAGTTATTTAGACACTGCCACAAATAATTTTATCGATGTTTTGAATCATTTTAATTAAGCCAATAATTATTTTCCGAAATATTTTTATGTAAACAATTGTAAAACCATAGAAGAATTTACTACGATTCTTCTGTGGTAAAACTAAAATTAAATAAAGGTCGTGCCTGAGTGGGGCTCTGGCGAATATCTGAACGCCCGTGCTCTTGTTTACGCCAGGCGTAAGAGTTGCTCGATTTTAGTATAGTTGAGATATTTAAGTCATATTCGGTACACGTCATAACGGCATAAATCCTGTTAATATCAAACACCTAGTACAAACAGTGGAGGAGAAGTGGGTAATTAGTATAATATTGTTATTATAAAAAATAATCATATTGTATAGTAATAATAAATTATATTGAATTTTGTATGTAAATTTTAATGAAAAAAATTCCTGTTGGCATTTTGTCATAATATGTCGTGGTTTAAAATTAACTTAAAAATTACTAAAAAAATGGCTCCATAAGTAAGACTCGAAGTATAAAAACTGTGTCTTACTTTAAATAAAGAATTTTGTCCAATGAACTCACCCATTCAGGCTTTTACTTTCGAGATACAGAACGGAACATTAATTTTATGTTCCCTATACATGTTTTAAACCCTGTATCTTCAAAAGTATACCCTTAAGTATGTAAGTTTATTGGAAAAAGTTACTTTACTTAAAGTAGGAAACACATTTTTTCTACTTTGAGTCTTACTTATGGAGCCAATTTTTAGTTAAATTTTCAGGATAACCTTACAAAAAAATTAAATTTGGCATGAAACAATGACATGAAAAATGTGGAGATTACATTTTTGTTTAGAATTAAAATCTACATAGGTACAAATCCCAATACATTTTATAGTGATTAATTTTTTCTAATAAAATTATTATTAACAGGATTTTTGTTAACCCACACCGTTATAACCTGTATGACTTAACTATCTCTGTGACTTAAATATCTCAAAATCAAAATCTCAGTTCACTAACATCACTTTATTCCTTTCAAGGTTTCCTATTTACCCTTCCGTTCTCTCTTGATTGGTCGGGTGGCACGGTCTGGTTGGACAGAGAAGTAGCACAATCAGCGACCAATTAAGTATTAATGGATCCATTCAGGATGACTGCGGCAGAACATGGGATCTATGTCGTAATTTGCGCACTTCACTTGACATTTGGCCGGTACTAGGGCGGTGGCATGGTGCGCCGTTAAGACCAAGTTTCGATGGGGGGAAATTAAACGTAAAAGTCCAACTTAAGTTATTAAATATTTGTCGTTCTAAATAATGTATGATACCTATTTTTTTGTATCAACTCACAGTTTGGAATGGTGGTTTAAGTAATGTACTGGAACCAACCCCGTAAAAAAATCTTATCTAGGTAGGTATAGAGAAACAATACAATCGCATAATATTAAAACTTGGACATTTGTCATTGGACATTTGACAAAGATTGTCCAAAATCAAATATATCCAATTTCCAAGCGTTAGAAATGGCGAACTATAAAGCATGAAAACGTAAACAGAGATCGGTAGCTAATTAGAAACGCTAGAATATTCTGTACTAATCGAGTGCGCTTAAAAAATGTTAGTTTACCTGACCAAACCCGCTCTCATCCTCCCCTATGGCGCAGCACAGAGTGAGCACAATCAGAACCCAATCATTACGAGCCTATTCAGAACGGTAGCAGACCGCGCAATCCGCGTCATCATTTGCGTACTTTACTTGTCATTTGGGCGGCATTGTGATGGTGTAGGGGTGCGTCGTTAGGTCACAATAGCTCGAGGATGAGGGGACCAAGCATCGACGGCAGGGAAATACAGGTAACTGGGTCCAGCTAGAGCATTAAGTGAAATAAAAATTAATTTCTTCCATATTGTGGTGTTCCAAAAGATGCCGAAAACATAACACCAAGTATATTTAATTTAACAGAAATACTAGCAAATTTATACGTATGCAACTTGGCATTATTGTTCTTATAATTGATGTGTTAAGAAATGTTAGTTAAACATTGTTTTTAGGATCTTAGCCGACCTATAACTACCTACAGGGTGTCTACTTTTAAGTGTATACAAATCGATAAAAAATGTATTTTGTGAGATATTTTCAAAAACCTTTTTTTGTTCAAAAACCGCTTCTTTTGACCTTTCTGCCATTTTCAAAATGCAAAATATAGAATCATCGGCTAACTTTAGCTCTATTTTGCTTTCATGATTTTGCGATTTTTCCGGTTGGGAATTGTACATAAAAAGGACATGGAATTAGTGATCATCAATATGGCAGCACTGATTGCGTCGTATAAAATTGTCGCGATTTTTAAATGTCTTTAAGTAATTTAGGAGTAACTCGATTTTTAGCCGCATTTTTTGCCAAGATGGAAAATATTCAAAATTTTGAACAAAAACGTTTTTAGCCAGCTAAAAAAAGTATTTTCCTTAGCCGATTTTTGCCAAAAGAGGAAAATTTTTGGATTGAAGAAATCCGCCACTCAACACTATTATCTTATTTTATTATTTATAACGTCTCTATTATATGTGTAGAGTAATAATATACCTGTGTATAAAACTATTGATAATAACTTTTTACTCGAATGTGTCTTGAATATGTTGGCTACATTTTTTTCTATTTGTTTTTATCTAGGTAGGTACTTATTATTGAGTTTATTTGTAGCATATTTATAATCATATAAATGTATATGTAAAAAATGTAAATACACTTTTTCAATTCATTCAATTAAGTCTGTGTCTGTCATTATGTTCAATTACTTATGATACATAGATACCACTTAATAACAAGGATTTTATGGTTATTATTTAACGTTTATTTTATATTTCTCTTATGTAATGTACAGGGTCAGATAAGAATGCAAAGTGCTGTATCTCGGAAACTATTCGGCGTAGAGACTTGCGGTAAAAATTTTTTAGAATAAAGTGCGGCCAAGAGAAAAACCTGGAAATTATTTTCAGATTTACAATATACATCAGGGGGCGTAACCGCCATCTTAAACTTTTAAAGTGATTTTTCACTGAAATCCACCTACTAATGTTACCAAAATAATATATGCTTTTAAAGGTAAGCTTTATTCCAGTAATTTTGGTTTAACACTTTTTGACATATCTATTAAAATAAAGTGGTGGGGAGTGATTCAATGTTTTTTTAAATAAACAGCTGTAACTCCTAAATGACTGAACGGATTTTAACAAACTTGGTCTCGTTGGAAAAAGCATTTATTGGTCCATCAAACTCATCTTATCCGTGATGTCTAAGTCTCAGTAAGCCTCAGAGCGCGTTTTTTGATATAATAACAGAAAATTGCAAAATTCTCGAAAAATTAAATGCAATAATATTACTTTTTTTCCATAAAAATGTAGTGAAATGATATCTAAATAGGCTAGTGAAAACCGTATCTCGATATCCTATTCCTAACTGAAAATATCAAAGAAAGAAAATTTAGTTTTATCATAAAATTTTAAAAAGACGCTGTTACACTGGTATTTATTCTTACTTGTCTTTTTTAAGATTTAATGATAAACTTTCATAATTTTATCATTTTTTAATTTTAAAAGTATACTTAGTTCAAAAAATTAAAAAAAACGTGTAGGGGCATAATAATTAATGCATTTAATATGCAAGTGCAAGGTAGGCAAAATACGAAGGGTAGGCCATGGAGGAAAAACAAATGCCTAAAATCAACTTGTCAACAATGGATGGAAGACAGTTCGAGCATTTAAGGAAGCATTAGTTTTATTAAAAAAAACATTTTCAGTTAGGAATAGGATTTTAATATTTGTACGAGGCAAAAAAGGAGGTTAAAGGCAATTTAAAAAAGATACAAGGTTTAACCTCCTGGTAAATTTTACAAACAAAATGTTGAATTTGCGTCCAGTTATAGATAAGAACATTGCAATGCTAATATTACATAACTGCGCTAAGTAAAAAAAGCAAAACTTACACGAAACGCCGTGTCTGTCGAATGCGAAGGTTACGCAACAAAAGAAAGTAAATTACTGTAAGTATAATAAATATTTTTTATATTTATATTTAAATCCAGCCACTGATAGATCTTTAAAATCCATTGGAATTTGGTTGTAGAGTAACCACATAAAACAAGTATAAACAAGGTAACGTATTTGTTGTTGTTGAGTATCGAGGTACTTACCTAAACTCATTACTTTGCATTTCGATAATATCAAACACCTTTCTCATTTTAGAAGAAAAAAGAAAAATTGAATTCGATTTAATGCGGCAACCGTGTGTTAGATCTTGGGTTAGGTCAGATGTGAGAGCCATCTTTTCAAAAAGGTCTCTACTAAAAAATTCCATGTTATGCAATATGCAACCATCAATACTTTTTGTGTTTGTATGGTTTTGTTTTGAATATTTTAGGTAGGTATATTATTTTGGAAAACAGCTCAAGTTCTTGTTGTTGTTGTAGTATTGGATTGAAGGAAACCTCTCTATTTATCAGGCTAAGCTTCATTTTTTATATAAGGGGAATTTGTATTTTAATCCTTATTGTCAGACCTGTGCATAAAAATGACTAATTATATATAAAATCGGGATACTTTCAGCAATCATCATCAAGTATTTACTCCAATGAATGAATCCTATAGCTCCTACACATTCGTTTGTCTGTCAAAAATGCATTTAGATACGGAGAAGACTTTACACCGGAAAATTGTTAATTTTAGTTTAAATTTTGGTAGACCCGCCCCTCTGAAAATGTCACCTTAACCGATAGAATTGGAGAGGCGTTTCAAAATCTGAAGTAATCCAACCACACATTATTCCTTTTAAGGTCATTTACCCCCCCTTACCCTCTTGCCTTGGCGGGAGGCGCGTCCTCACAAAATTATCACAATCAGTGTCCGATTATTAACGGGTCCATTCAGGATGGAGGCACACCTCGCGATCTGTGCCGTCATTTGCGCACTTCACTTGTCATTTGAGCGGTATTGTGGTGGTAGCGGGGCGCATCGTTTGGCCACAATGTGGCGGGAATGAGAGGAGCAAGCTTCTATCGCAGCACAGGTAAATGCATCTAACCGTACAGGATGTCTCATACAAAGTGTTATAGCTTTCTAAATTAATAAATTATTATTCATGTAAATCGTTGCCAGCGCTAACGTCGCGTCGAGATAGTTCCCATATTATTTTTTACATAATTAAAACCTTTGACTCTAAATCTCTAGGCGTTGACTGACGTATTTATAAGACTTTTCACGGCCATAGCCTCATGTCCTGAAAAACAGATGGCGCTGATGGTTACAGGGCCGGCTCAAGCTTTTGTGGGGCCGGGTGTCATATGAAAGTGCGGGGCCCCGACAAGGAATTATTTGATCCATTACGAATACATTTTTGAAAATGGCGTGTAACATCACCACGCCGCTAACTACATTTTCGTTCCAATCAGATTCCAGTTGGTACGCCACTAGAATGGTATATTTTTTGTATGATGTCACTTTTTAAAAAAGTTCCGCTGATTTCCTAAATGTAGGCCGGGTCGAGTTTGGATCACTCCAGTTACGTATACAGGGTGAGTCACATCTAAAGGCAGAGCCGAAAACACAAGGTAGAATTCACT
This sequence comes from Pseudeuparius sepicola, assembly GCA_963920635.1. Lineage (NCBI taxonomy): Eukaryota > Metazoa > Arthropoda > Insecta > Coleoptera > Anthribidae > Pseudeuparius > Pseudeuparius sepicola. The sequence continues at coordinate 92,969,047 of OY987299.1, forward strand.
AAAATAAGCACATATGCTTAATAAACATTAGCTCAAAAACGCTTGGTTCCCCAGCGTGTTGAAACTTTTTCAAAAATAACATATATATTTTTTAATTTCTTTCAATAACGTTTAGGAATTCCAACCAAAATTTGATACATATGATGGGTTGTCATTTTGTGCAATAATTTGGCCCTGTTCAGATGACCAGCGGCGTAGATACAAACAATTTTATTTTAAATGCGAGCATAATCGCCTTGGCACTAGTTTAAAAAATCCAAAATTAAGAAGAAGAAACTGTACCAGATATAAAAAATAACAAGAGGCGTGTTCCAAATTGAATGGGCTATCCAAAAAAGCAACACTTTTGTTGCACAGGAAGGTACTAATATTTTTTTACAATTATTTACAATAACTATTTGTATCTACGCCGCTGGTCATCTGAGAGGCCAAATTATTACACAAAATAGCAACCCTCCAATGCATAAATAATGTGTACCAAACTTGGTTGGAATTCCTAAATGGGCTCGAAAGAAATTAAAAAAATATATTTTTGGAAAAATTTCAACACGCTGTATGTGGAGAACCAAGCATTTTTGAACTAATGTTTATTAAACATATGTGCTTATTTTAGCGAGTTCTACCTTGTGTTTTCGGCTCTGCATTTAGATGTGACTCACCCTGTATAAAAATTAATTTCGAGTGGGGAGGGAACATTTTTTTAAAAAAAAATTAAACAAGTGCATATAAAATAATTCAGTAAATTGCGCCGCATAGACGAATTTTTCTAGAAATTTTAAGGAAAATTAATTAATTAGCGTTAGGAAATCGCAATATCTTCAGATTGGTTTCGGCCCCGCCGCGCCTAAATACGCTATTGGTTCTCCCTGTACAGGGGACTCTGAGGCAAGGGTCAAAACGCGGGGCCGGGTACGCCGCACCGTTCGCACCCGCCTAGAGCCGGCCCTGATGGTTAACAATGCATTTTTCATCGTTTCCTTATTTTGTCTCCGCAAAGAGCGTAGTGATCCAGCATGGTGGATAAAAAAAATATGGTATAAAACATCTCTCAATATTTACAACCCAATTTTGCACGTTTCTATTCTATCCGGATATTGCTTGGCTATTAGATCCGTTGTGGGCTTCTTAATTGTTTCCTCCTGCTGTGAAAAAATATATAATATTAAACGGTAATAATGAGTGGATTTCAAAGATGTAAAAATATATAAGGTGTTCCATTTAAAAAAAGGAAGTTTGGTTAGTACCTTGACAACATCTTGACGCCACCCCTGATAATCCTATTAGACTCGCAGGAAAATTTCTACAAGTTTTGTATTTACTATTTGCTACGGCGAAAAACAACAGAATTAAGAGGAGGAATCTTACGTGAATACCCCTGTAGACAAGGAATTATTATAAATAAAATTTCCGCGCAGATCATTGGTCAATAAGCGAGTTTAGAAAATATACCCAAAGTCTAGAGTCTAGAGAATACTATAAGATCACTTCTTTGAAGTCGTCGAAAAGCCGCCGAATTTTTGCGGCCAGTGACCAGTCGTAAATTAATGTCAGCTCGCTACTCCGTTATTTACGAGGGTGGACTATCCAAAACACCGTAAAGCTGGTTGAACCAAGTTATACGGGGGCACCTCTATATTGACTTTCCATTATGCACAATATAGGAGTAATAGGTACCTATAGCGGAAAAATAAGGAGCATAATACGTATAATAAAAATGCAGGTATTTTACTTTTTTCCGTTTAAATAACGCAAGATATATCTACTTACTAGGGTAAGTAAAAATATACATAAGTATGTACCTAGGAGCAAACCAAATTATTTACATAGTTTACAAGTTTTGCAAAATTGTAAGTTTTGGATTTGATTCCTATTTTGTCTTTGTGTTTTTAATTCCCTACTTGGAAATTTAAGTATGTAGTAAATACGAACTCGCGTATATAATGAAACCAAATAGTCGTGGGGAAAATTTGCACAGGGATATATGTATTTTACTGATCGGAATTCCTTTAGTAGGCTAGAACTTATGCCATCTTGATGCGATAAGTCATTAAATTTCGATAAGAAAATATTTTCTAAATCGATTATATGTATATTCACTAAATTCTCGTGGAGGTACTGTCAAAGTGTCAAATGGTCCTGAACTGCCTTAATAGGCTTTTAGTTCACAAAATATTGTTGACTTGCCTCTGCCTGCCAGATTACACATACAAATATGCCTCTAACCATAAGCTTCTGGTAATAATCTTAATGGAACAACAGTTGTTAATAAACTTTTCCGGAAGAATGAAAATGTGCCTTACACATTTTTATACGTTCAGGTGAAATATTCGCAAATTTATAGACTTTCACGAACCCCAAGGCCTTCTTCCATTGCTGTCATCTGCAATAATTATCAATATTTTTATTTACAACAAAGAAAGAAACGCACCTGTGACATGTTGGCTTTATATCAACATATTATTATACAATGCATATGTCATATAATATTATGCATAATACGAGTATTATGTAATAATATAATACTATTTTGATGACTATAGAAATAATCGATTAAGAGATTTTTCTTAATTATACATCAAACTAAATCTTACCTTTCAGGGTCTTTAGGAATTCGAAAAAAGGACACACAGATTTTGGGATATAATTTACGTGCACCCGGTAGCGATTTTACTAAATATACTTCACGCTAGCACAAGACACGCCCATCGCAATACGTCACCTCCAAACATTTCCGATATACTCGGCGTCAGCACAGCGCACTAAATATACTGCACTCCAGCACAATTAAGCTGTATTGTTTGTTTTAGTCTCATTTTAGTCCCCTGTGGAACGGTCCATCTTATTGGAATGAAAATGAGCGAAACTCGGTTGAAACTTGAAACAATACCTAGATTTGCACGAGAAAGATGTGATTGAAGTAATTTCATTTGATAACATTACAAATTATCATTTGCGGGTGCGAACAAATCTGAACCTAAGTGAAGAAAATATTGATATTGGTACACAGTGTAGTAAGTGGATCAAGAAATTTAGCGAGAGTACCAAAACACAATGGATTGTGCGAAATTCATGGCCTAATCTCAAGTTTATGCTTTACCAGAAAGTGTTCGTTTGTCATCACTCAAACTTTAACAAAATTAACACCGAAGACAGCCCATAGCCCATAGTACGCCCCTGACTTTTCTCAAATGTGCTACGGCGGGAAGTTTTTCTTGCTACAAAAGACTTGGTAAAAATCTGGTGGTGTAACAAAATCGCCTTCCACCAAAAATAAATTCGAAAAAAATGTTACGAATTTTAGAACATAGTACGCCCCTGATTTTTTTCAAATCTGCTATGGTGGATTGTTTCTGTTGCTGCAAGTGACTTTTGGTAAAAATCTGAGCGTAGTCTCTAAAACATCTCAAATATTTTAAAGAATTTGAATTTTTGCTTGTAACTTTTTTGCTATTGCGATCCTGATTTTTTTGCGTTACCTTCTTTCCTTAAACAGAAAGGTCCCTAAAGTTTTTTTTGAAAAATACCTTATCTTATTTATTTTTTAATCAAATATATATATATATATATATGACTACTTAATACTTGACTGGTCGACTGTAAAAACGTGGTTTCCATTTCTGAATCTATCTGTCTTCGGGGACGTCTTCTACGTCAACTAGATAACCGCTGTATAACCTCTGTACGTCGGGAATTGACGTAGATAAAAGAGTATAGTCTGTTCACAGATAATATATGGCAGTCCCTCCCGAAACCAAAATCGACATCCGAGCATTTATTATTTTTACAAAAATCGGAAAAGTTATAGGTGGATACTTTTTGTTGAACCACTCTGTATAATGTTTCCTTGATAAAAATCAAAACTAATTTGCCTAAATTACCTCAATAACAGCGCACAATCCATCCTTCAGATAATGGTCATTTCATATGGTGAACCGATTGACCTTTTTGACTTTAATGTCGATACTTGCTCCACAGCCCCTTGCTTTGAATCGACTTTTACTATGAATTCTGTCTTCGGTGTTAATTTTGTTAAAGTTTGAGTGATGACAAACGAATAGTTTCCGGTAAAGCATAAGCTTGAGATTAGGCCATGAATTTCGCACAATCCATTGTGTTTTGGTACTCTCGCTAAATTTCTTGGTCCACTTATACTACACTGTGTACCAAAATCAATATTTTCTTCACTTCGGTTCAGATTTGTCCGCACCCGCACATGATAATTTGTAATGTTATCAAATGAAATTACTTCAATCACATCTTTCTCGTGCAAATCTATACTAAAATCGAGCAATCCGTACGCCTGGCGTAAATAAAACCACGTGTTCAATGACGATCCGCGATTGGTCGGTAGGCTATAAAATTTCACCCGACTCAGCAACAGGGACGTAGTCGATCGCAAAAGTGTATATATTCAGTCTTATCTTGTTGTTTTCAGCTATTTAGACACTGCCACAAATAATTTTATCGATGTTTTGAACCATTTTAATTAAGCTAATAATTCTTGTCCGAAATATTTTGATGTACACAATTGTAAAACTAAAATTAAATAAAGATGGTACCTCCGTGCGGCTATGGCGGATAATTCAACGCACGTGCTCTTGTTTACGCCAGGCGTAAGAGTTGCTCGATTTTACTATAGGTATTGTTTCAAGTTTCAACCGAGTTTCGCTCATTTTTATTCCAATAAGATGGACCGTTCCACAGGCGACTAAAATCAGACTAAAACAAACAATACCTATTATAGCCTGGGAAATCAGCGGCGGCGATTACTTAGTTGTGCTGGAGTGCAGTATATATAATTAGTGCGCTGTGCGGATGCCGAGTATATCGGCAATGGTTGGACGTGACGCATTACGGTGGGCGTGTCTTGTGCTAGCGTGAAGTATCTTTAGTAAAATCGCCACCCGGTACAATACGAAGCAGACCGTTCTGAGAAACACTGTGTAATAAAGTGACGCTCGGAATCGCCCGCTCAGCGGGATATCGATCGAGGGCTAAGGCTATGGGAGCGGGATCGGGCAGGAGGGAAATATTTGTTTACACAGGCCAAGTGAGCGGACTTATAGTATTCTCTAGACTTTGGTATACCCTTACAACTCGGGTTGCGAGTTGTTGGCTTCAAAATATGTTCTTGGGTACGATATACGAATGTTAATATTTGTATGCATGACGCCTTCATCTATAGGTTTGTAACGAAAATTTTATCTAATTTCCGTTACAGCGTTTAAATGCATTATTTAATTCTTATTAATTCATCACACCCCGTATACACCTACCATTTTTAAAAAATGTTGCCCTGCTATCTGCAACCATTTATACAAAAGCTGATTCATAATAAGTTGCCTACCTTGGTGCTCTTAAACAAACCATTTATTAAAGGGTATGTGCGGTCGCAAAAGTGTTTACATTTTATTCATCGATTGAAGGTATGTATTACTAAAACAGTTGCATTGTTGTAATCACTGTCTGACGTTAATTATAAAGATAATATTCACTTTATTCAGTTTGCGATTGATTAAGTGCCACGGTGAGTCCGTGTACTAATGTCACTCTGTGTGTTCAACGTTTCTACTAGTCTAATATCAGTGGTGAAAGTTTGGCAGAATTGACAGTTGACACCCTGGCCTGCCATCATCGTCTTAAATTGCGATTTCCGATTGTTTTTCTACATAGATTTAGCTTCTCAAACCTTCTAATTCATTCTAGAAACGGAAGTCGTCCTTATTACAAAGGTTATAAATAGATCCCGCAACAAGAAGTAGGCCACGTCCCTTTCGAACATTCGTGGTAAAAGTCGCGTGGGTGAGATTTGGCCTTGAATTTTCTGTATCGAAATTTCCATGTGAAAATCTCTGTTCAAGCCTAATTTCCCACTTTACGGTCGGCTTAAATGGTTTTGTATAGAGTGTGCCTTTATTTTCGATGTGCTAATTGAGGTTTTCTGTTTAATTACATGTGTCTTGCGAGCACGTGGCATTAAGCTGTGGAGTGGATTATTTCCACGCATTTTTCGAGTTCAACAGCGACCTGCTGCAAGTGGAACCACAGAGAGGACCCCTGGAAACACAGTCTGGGTGAGTAGCTGCTCAATATTTAATAATTTCTTTTTAATAACGTCATTTTGACGACTTCTTGAGCTACTCTCACCTAGGCCTGTTACCCATTTTCTCTGTGGGTTACACGCTGCAGGCTGTGGCCAGAATTTGGTTGTAATTTTGTTTATTAGCACAGATTTAGGAAAACGTACCCTTAAGTTGCCCGAGGCACGTGAACTTTACCACGGTTCCCTTTTTTGGTTATCTAGCTTTTGTAGCTGTTATATTTTTTTCATCTAGTGTTTCGAGATCGAACGGGGAAGTCACCAAACTATTTATATTTTATTAATGTTACCTCTTATTTTGTGAATATTGTATAGTAAATTTATAAGGCAGGTTTAGTCAAGATAATTGATCGTTTTGGTTATTAATTTTTAATCTGTTTCATAGTCAGAGTTCAGGGTACATAAAGTCAAAGTGTTATGCTTTCACACATCTAATCTTTTTACGTTTAAGAAATTTAACTAGTAATTGTAAAAGCGTCGAAACCTCGACTGCAGGTTTTCGGAGACTATTCGTTGTGTTTTTTTACATGCACTCTGGTACGTGAGCGAAGCACCATCGGAGTACGGACACACACCATCGTACGACACAGGTCTGACAGTGGTCGCACATCGTCTAGGCCCAGCTTGATACGTCCACGACCCAACCTTGAGTTTCGAGTCTAGCTGAGGTCATAGCTACAGCTGCTACGTATAAAGGTCGGGACACACAGTTCCGCACCGAGTCCGCGCCGAGTCCGCACCGATCCTGTTCCGTAGCACGGCCGTGTCTCGCCCTGTGAGCTACAAACCACACATTTCCGATACACGGCCGCATATCGGTCGCGTGGTGGGGCGTAGTAGCAGCGTCCAGAGATAGATATTTCTAGACTTTGGTAGTAGTTCGACTATTTTTGTCAGTTTACACTTCGGCATGTACCGAACTGGCAATTGTGTTGGATGAAGAAGAGAATGAAAAAGGAAAGAAGTCAACTGAAAAACGAAAAAACATATTTTTTTCCACGCCCGTTACTTGTATTCTGAATTTCTATATTTTTAATCTGTCTGATCATATCAAACGGAATATTTCCGCACCTCTTCAATTAGCCTTTCTATGTATATTTTTGTTTCTTTTCCTGAGGATGAACGTGCACCGAGAGTCGTCCGTGTCCGTCAAAAATTCAAACAAAACTAATCTAAACGGTGCGGGCACGGTGCGGTCTCCGCGCTCGGACTCGGTGCGGGGATGTGAAGACTACGGCGTATGATTACATGATACTATTCGCCTCCGTGACACGGCCGTGCTACGGAACAAACTCGGTACGGACTCGGCGCGGACTCGGTGCGGAAATGTGTGTCCCGACCTTAAGATGTTTGGAGCAACGGTGGCGACTCACCCGTGTCAACGACCCAGAACGGTTAAGGTACTCTGTTGAAATCAGTAGGTAGTCCAAATTTTCGAAGTGCTCGTAAACAAGACTTTAAATGCTCACGTGAACTTTTCGTGCTAGTAGTGTTGTCGAACATCTCTGATTTTGTATTTTTAAGATGGAACATTTTTCACAGTGTTTTCTTTACTTTTCAACAGTAACAAATCCTAATTGTAAACAATAAAATTCACTGCTCAATTACCAACTTTATTGTACTTAAACATTTTTATGTACGATTTCAAATTGTAAATATATTGTAAATAGAAAAATGTCTTATTTTATTTAACCAACAAATAGTTCAAGCTTCTGGCGCTCAAAGATAACCATTTTGGTTATAGGTTATAATAAGAACTCGTATTCTGGCATAATACTAATTTAAAAACGCTCTTTAATTGTATACTAGATTGTGACATGTAAATATTTCGTGGCTCTAAGCGGCCACCATATTGATATTATTGACAAGTGACGAAGGACAGGGCCGTAATCAACAGAATTTACGTTATACGCACACAAATCCTAAATTTCAATATATAGAAATTAACATTAAACTCTGTTCTTTGAAACCCAGAAAAAGGCTATGGTTAGTTTCTGTGTTTGAAGTTAGGTTAGAGAAACATAATATCAAGGTTAACGTTAGGCATCTGTCACAGGTTCTGACATTTCTTCCGGACATGCTAAATACGCCCCTGGGAGGCGCCCAGAACAATGCTGCCAACCTTGTATTACCAAATTAAGAAATGTCATTTCTAGTGTATACAATTAAATACCGTTTTTAGATTATTACTAAAGCCGAAAGTCACCATATTTTTCATGTTACGTTATTTCGTCACAATTTGCTCGTTATTTTATTATCTTGTTTTCGTATGCGAACAAAAACTGTGCGGCCGAAAGGCCGAAAAGCCGGAGCACGCGGCAGCGGACCTATATAGTGCGCGAGCCGGAATCTCCTCCTTTTTTCGCGTCGCGCACATACCTGTTGGGCCGCCGCCGGCCCCGGCCCCCTCGTTAAAAAGTGCCACGTAACGCCCCACCCCTCATTAAGTGAAAACTCTCCGCGCCAAAACGGCCCCCGCATGTGGCCAATTAGGAAAATAAATAAAATGAATAAGCTGAATGCGGCCCCGCTTTTTTGACTGACGTGGGAACGGCGAGCGGCGAGGGTGGGACGACGAGGAGGTGAACGTGAATGGACGTCGGTGGTGCTGGGCCTTCAAAAGAACCCATTAGTAGGGTAGGAACCTAGGTACTCTGCGTTAGGGTACCGCCGGTTTTGCACCGGTTGAACCAATTTAGGTTGTATTGTTGTTCCGTACATTTTGGAACTCAACTCTGAAAGCAAATACCTTCAGAGATCAATTTATGCAGTGCATAGATATCATCATTTATTCTATCTAAGCGCCGTTAAGTAGGTGCTTTAACCGTTATGAAAAATATTTTTTTATTGACTTGTTTTTAATTTCGACTTTGTATTAAGCTCTTTTTTTACGTCATGACTTAATCTCCCTGTACAGGGTGTTCCCGTATATTTTGACCCACCTCTAGAGCTTATATTTTTCGAGTTAGAAAAAAATTACTTAAATGAAAGTTGTAGGGTTTCTTCTGAACCGCTAGGATCTGTTGCTAGATAAAACAAATGAGCATCGCCTTCTATAAAGACAGGCCCTGGCGCACAAAAATCACGTGACCATCTTAGTCAGACGTTACATGTCATTTGTCACATAACTGAAAGCGGCAGCTTGGGTTTTGAGAAGTTTTCAATGTTTAAAGTGTTTTTAAACGTCTTAGTTTATATTTTAGAAACAAGTTTGTGTCTAGTGCGCGTGTGTCCTGGCGGAGGGTAACCGCCCAGGTGTTGTTAAGGCCTCTGGGTGGGAGACATGCCGTCCAGGAGTATTGGTGCCGCTCGCACCCACGCGTGAGCGCTGTAAGGAGAATTCTCCCCCGAACCACAGAATAGGGAACCCGGAATGGACTATTATGGACATGGACATTATTGGACAGTGGAGCCTGAGACACAGAGGGGTGAACTGCTTACGGGAGATCCGCGAGTTCAGACGGTCCGGGTGGCTGGAAGCCGTTCCCGTTGACCACGTTCTGGTTTGTGTATTTATTGTATTCACCATTCACCTTGTGCGAAATAAATCAATGTTGTAACGTACTCAAGGATTTTCGTTGTCGACCTACGCCCTGATATGGTCTTTCACGCTGCCGATCAACTAAGACCTCGTCAATATTTACAGTATACCTACTAAGGTTAGTTTTCATTTTTATTTCGTAAAAAATAGCCTAAATACCAAATATTGGGTCTGTTTACATTATATTTATACATATTACAAAAGCTAGGAAGAAAGTGTCGCCATAACAAACATTTGTTTTGCCTCGGGATGAAAATTTCCGCCAAAAATGGATTCGTCAATTCCCAACTGAGATTTAATTTCTAAAAAACCCTTAGGTATGTGTGGCTAACACATTTTCAAGAAAGTGAAACAATAATTAAAGTGGACAAATGTGTTGTGGGAGGAAAATACCTCTAGAGAATATCACCTAAGCTAAAGAAAGGTGATGTCCCAACAATTTTTGAGAATGTGCCAAAATATTGTGAGTGCAGTGCCGTTTAACTCTCAGCCTAAAACAGCTGAGGCAGGTTGAAAAATTTTGAAAAAACAATTAGAGAAAGCTTGGATTCACAAATCCGATAATGTAATAGATGAAAGAAAACTCGCCAAATTGTTACGAAATTTGTTTTTTCTATTTATCTCCAAAAATGCCTTTGATTATATAGAACTAAGTTGGTCATGTATTTTTGGGCTAAGATGAAACTACTCTGGGGCGATCATCTCTGCTTCCAAAAAGATTCAAAATCATATCATTAAAGGTCATGACGTCATTTGAGATACTTGTCATTTAATTAAATAACTGGCCAAAATACGCTTTATTTGTGATTTTATAGAAAAAAAGTTATTTGAAAAAGTTGCTTAGAATTCTATTTTACCCCTATGTGCCAATTTTCAGACAAAAATTCTGACAATGATAAATATTTGATTTTTTGAAAAAAATATACAAATTGCACCTTGTTAGTTTAGTTTTTCTTGAAACTAGCCGATTATGACCCAACAAGGATCCATAACTAAAAAATATCACGTTTGGATGATTGGCAAACAATTCTAAAGTCAAATATGGCACCAAAACATGAAATTTATTAGTTTTTATATTTTTTCAAAAAATCAAAATTTATCAGTCAGAATTTTTGTCTGAAAATTGGCACATAGGGGTAGAATAAAATTCCAAGCAACTTTTTTAAATAAATGTTTTCAATAAAATCACAAATAAAGCGTATTTTGACCATTCATTAAATTAAATGTCATTTTTGACAGTTATGTCAAATGCCGTCACGGAGTTTAATGATCTCATTTCGAATCTTTTCAGAAGCAGAGATGATCGCCCCAGAGTAGTTTCATCTTAGCCCAAAAATAAAAAAAAAATCCCATATGCTTCCAACTTTTTGGCGGACACTGATATAACTCGTAAACGGTAGAAGATACGGAAAAATTGATAAGAACTAAATTTGTTCGTCTGCTCATGCAGAATAGAAAATGTTCTATGCACATTTTGCGTATGAGCCTCTGGAAGGAGTTATTCTTGATGAAAGGAATAAATGTCTTGTATGGCGGCCATCTTAGATTTATGACGTCATAAAAACCAAACACAGCAACTCGAAGGTAAACACCCGGTACTACAGCATTAAAAAGCATATAATAAACAGATTCCACATAGTCGCAACCTCCCTTCACAGGTAGGTAAATGTGCATTATGCTCCTCAACTATAATGAGAGCGATTCGTAAATTAAAACTAATGAAGGTATTACTTCTTGCTATGTTTTTATAGAAAAAATTGTTTGATTTTTTTATTTCATAGATTTAATTATTTGTCCTTTAAACAAATTAATTTGGTGTGAACATCCCTATTCTTGCACCTATTAACCATTAGTAGCCAAAGGTGTGTATTGTCAACACACAACAACCCCACCCCTTTTGACCAATGATTAACATATATTTTCATAACCCAACAGTTTAGGCGAAAATTTCGTTATGAAAAGTAGGTTGCCAGGGACGACGGCTTGATGCAAAATAATCTGTCAATTTGTTATTTCATTGTAGAAAAGGGGGTTCGGACAATATCAAGATTTATAGAAAAATATGTCGGTAGGCAATAGTATCTCCTAAACTGCAATGAACGCCCAGCAATTTTGAAATTGCAATCCGCAATTCTCTGACAACAATATCCCCTTGATGAATTTCTCACATTTCTTCTGCAGTTTCTGACTTCCCAGCCGATGCGTTTTCCTAAATAATAACTCTTCATTGCAATTAGAACACCAAGAGCAGAACCCCCATCCGGAAATCCAGGCAATCACTGCGCTCTCCAGACGGGTCGAGGGTGCTCTCAGAAAAACCAACGATTAAGGCTGCGGTTTCGTTGCAGAGTGAAAGAGCGTTAAACTGCATGATTGTTTCTCCAGAAGAGAAAATTACAGACGTATGTTCATGTTCATCAGGGATGAGGGGAGTCAATACGCCTTTTCGATATGAAGATGTTGTTCTCGTTTAAAAAAAAATAAAATAATCATTATTCAAGTTATCAGAGAACAAATTATCATAACGTATTTTTTATCTACATTATTTCGAATGACAAGCAAAAAAATTAATCAAGTTTTTCTTTTGAATAAACACATCTCAAAGAAAAACGTTGCCAATGAAATCACTAGGTTATACTTCTTTATATTACTCTCACACAATATTCCAGAGGAGTACCCCAGAAGCAACTGAATGCTTGTAGGGGGGGCAATTACTAATATTTTGTATTAATAGTCATTTGCGGCTAGGGCCGACTTTTCCCGATATAATTGAGATAGCATTCGCTCAAGTACTATGGTAGTAATCACAGTAAGTGTAGGATATTAATTAGTATATCACACAGCTAAAGCTATTAAGGAGCAATACCGTAAATCCACGATTTGTCCATCAGCGGAGTTTTCCTATAAAGACATGTGCATGCATCTGCCTCGACCTCGAGTCGAACCAAGGTCGATCTAAGGCACAAAACATATTTTCATTATTTTTTTTTAGTCAAAGCCATCAATATAATATAGAAGAATTTACGTTTTCTGTTATCTTTAATTCCCACGCAACCATTGTCAATGACTTTCATTCTTCTAAATAAAGTCAAAATGAATTCGTCAGGGACAGGGACCCTTTAAAATAAGGGGACCCAGCATTATACTTTCCAAAGTGAGGCCGTTTCTTTCCCCATTCTAATGGTCTCAGTGGTGCCAACTATGCCATTTTATTGGAGAATCTAAGAAAATACCAGGTACTTTCATTGTTAGTAAAAATTAATAATGGTTTCCATGAATTAGACTTGACAATGTGGTGTCTACAAACACGGAATATGGCAAATGCCAAATAAATCAAAAATTATTTTATAATTTACATTGATTTCCAGCGAATTTAAGTAGAAATATGGTAAATCAGTGCAGATTTTGCAAAAAGCTTAATTATAAGCACCCCCATTTAACTTTCCACAGGTAAGAACCGATGTAGTTCTAGAGTACAGGTTACAACAATTTTCAGTGGCGTGTTTCTAGTCAGGAAAGTAGGTACGTTTAATCAGGCCGTAAAATAAAGTTTATACTTATTTACAATTTGTCGCTAATGCACCATGTTACCAGGTTCCTCAATCCATTTGTAATATGTATAATTGAACTTTCTTCCCTTGTTGAAATGCATCTACCCAAAGAACTTTCACAGATTTCGGGATGGACTAACAAGATTATGTCTAATAGTTCTAATAATGTAATTTCTCGGTGTTCATTAGTCCTTATAATTTTTTTGTAATTTTATTTGCCTCCCAAGGGTACCTCAGAAACTTAAAATAAACTCGTTTGATAAAGTCTTTCAAAAACTTTGTAGAATGCTGTTGGTAATAAAGTGAAGACTTGACTGAAGCTACCTGCTTAATAATTTAAAATTTATGAAATACCATATTACACTACTACTTTCAGAGTTAAGTCACCATTGGGACAAAAGAACTTGCTTTCGATTACCTCTGAATGCACCTGAGTCTGAAGCCGACCCTGGTGAACCTAGTAGGAAAAGGTAATTTCATATTTCAGGCAATAAATATATCCACATAACCAAATATATGTACAGGGTGTGTCAAGGAAGAATCCCACCCCATTAACTTTTTAATTTTTCAACATAGAAAAAAACGTTTCAAATTAAAGTTGTGGGGAATTTTGTGTTTTTGATAGTGTCAACCGTTTTTATACAGGGTGTCTCAAAAAAGTAGGGCAAACCAAACTTGTAGTTTTTTATGGAAACTTTATATTTTTGAAAACCATAATTTCAATAATAATAATCATAAGTTCAATCCGTTCCATCCCCATTGTTCATAGATTTTTTTCTTTTGCCTTTTTGTTGCAGAATAAAAAGATGCACTAAAATGATGGACCTACCTGCAAGACCAAAAAGTTACGAGTAAAAGCACGATCCAAAAACAGCGCAGGTGGCGCCCTCTGTGAGATACGGCGAAATTGACACTTTCAGCTTATTCTCCATATCTCCATCCCCAAAACACAGCAGTTCAGTTCTGCAGCTTCATTATTTTGGGAGATGTAGCCATAATTCAATTTAAAAAAAAGAACTTCAACGCCCTGTATTTCTAAAACAAGGCATGTTGGCCTCAATACATATTTTGGTTCCCCCTATCTTCGGTTTCGGGATTTCCCATTCTCAATGAATCAATTTGTATAATTTGATAAACAGCTGATAACACGCATGTGCGTAAAGACAGGAAATTAAGTATAGTTTTATAAATAAAAATGCAGCTTTATTTGTTTGTATGAGTGTTCAATATACATATTTTTTAAATTGAATTTTACTTTTTATACTTTTAGAAGCTCATAATGAAATATTATACATGTATATATCAAATTCAAAATTGTATTAAACATACATCAATTCAATGGGAACTTTAATACGCTATTATTTTTTCCAAACATTTCTTGTTATAAGAACTATAATAAGGGTAGGTACTTAACTTTCTAAGATTTTTAGATCGCATTTATAACTAAATTCATTATTTTATAACGAGACAGCTATAGGTAAATATTCCAAGTCATTTTTATTCTGTAAAATTCGAAAGTTGGATGTGAATTATGATTGGAAATATTTTGCCCCCTTTAGAATCTATGGCAGTGGCATGTCACATAATACCTGATGGCAGTTGGACACTGAAATATAATATAACATAACCTAGTACAAGCCCCCTTGTGGTCTCCTTGGAGTATATAAAAAACAAACTTCCCCTCAAGGCTTCACTCTTCCTATGCGATAGACTGTGACATGCTGGGTCCCCTTATATTAAAGGGTCCCTGGTCAGGGACTATGCAGAGGATATCGCGCTGTAATCGCAGAAAATATATCCTTAGAAGGCTCCTTAATGACAGCTGTCAAACTTTAGATTATTATTTTCGAAATACACTGAAGTTGAAATTCATTGTTAGATGTTGGTTTTGGCTAATCTACGAATTGATAAGATTTAAGTTTAATACAAATGCCAAGTAAAATTTAAATTTGACAGTGTTGGCGTTAAGGAGCTTTTTTGTTGTGGAATTTTATTTTCTGTCGTATAATGTAAAAGTATGTAAAACACGATATTTCTTTTATTGATTTCCTGTATTCAACGCGACATATACACACATAAATTAAAGACATTTGCCCAAGGGGGAGATGTTTTATTAAATAACACTGCCGAGCTGGAATCTCCATATACGCGTCTACCCTAATCTTAGGTGCAGATGGGACGTGCTTTTTTTACTGGCCCCAAATCCCGCGCCTTTACGAACACACTGGGGGTAATTGCTTTTAAATACTGGGCATATTAAACGAATAAATTGGGGTGCTGTCAGTCTGTGGGGTGCAATACGGTCCCCGTCCTTCGGTTTCGAGCGAATACGGGGTAAGGTCGATGTTTAAGTTTGGTTTGTCCAAAATACTAATTGACAATAAAAGTGTTGACGATATTAAAATTTCAAATATTTATGTAGGTTGAAACAACTATAGCAGGTATCAAACTATAATCTACTATAAGAAATAAGCGACCAGTATTTTGCACCTTGCAAAATGCTCAAAATTAAGAATCTTATGGGACTTTCAGAAGAAACGAAAGCTATAGTGCCAATCGTCACGTCCCCACTAAATCGTTTCTTGTGTACTATTGTACACTTGTACAGTACACTTGTACAGGGTGGAAACACTGTCCCTTAAGAGAACCAAATTGGTACGATCAGAAAAGTCTAAAAAACCTACACTTATTTCTTTTATCTTTTATTTTATTTTGTGCTTTTTAGTACCTATTTGATTCCCATGTCAGGAGGGAGAGAAAGTCTGCTATCTTGGGCTTGGGGCATCCGCCATATTGTATTAATATGACGTCACTTGCCTTATTACTTTGTACTCGTCAAACCCTTTCATTTGATATCCATGTTACGTAGGTTGTGAAGAAGTAGTTAATCTTGGAGCGGCGGCCATTTTAAATTTAGTGAAATGTCACCAACTTTATGGTTTTCTACTCTGTAAGCTCTTTCATTTGATACCCATATTAAGGGGGCAACGAAAAGGGTCGTAATCTCCTACTCCCTACTCACTCTAAAATATGTACTGCTTCTTCGTTTTCGTATTAAGTGGGTTGAAAAGAAAATGTAATCAACCATCTTGGAGTGACGGATATATCGAATTTAGTGTGATGCCACTAACTTTATCGTTTTCTGCTCTTCAAGCCCTTTCATTTGATACCTACCATATTAAGGGAGCTGACAAAAAAATACATCATTCGCCATCTTGGAGCGGCGGCCATTTTGAAAGTATTCTAATATTGAGTATTGCATATTATCACCAGAACTAAAGGTGTTAAGAAGTGGCTGTAATTTACCTTGCAAGATTAGATCTAAACAAACATACCTACATACATTGCAAATTAAATGAAAGCTTGTAAAAAACGACGATTCTAGTAATAGAAATTTCAAAGTTTACGTAGTTATGTGTGTTCAAAAAGTATTTTTCAAAACCAGTTTAGCAAACAAATAAAAATTTGGAATGCCAATTCTTTAGAGGCTATATGGAAAATGCTCAAAGGCTGATATTAACTATATCCGAAGTAATAACGCTCTTTATTTTTTTCGAGATACCCTGTATATTTTCTGTTCTCGGAATTCCTTTAGTCGTCCCAAAGCCAACGATAAAGGAAAACCTAAATAATTGTTATCTTTTTTATTATTTTTCATAAATACGAGATTAGATTACATATTTTTGAAAAGATAAACATACAAAAATATATGTAGGCTATATTTGAGATGAGTATAATAGGAATCCAAAGGGCATAAAACATACAAGGTGTCTCGCAAATATGAACATGTGATATTGACTTATTCGGATATTAACTTCAATAACCCCTTAGGTACCATCTAAAACTTCAATTTTTAATTGTTTTTAAACATTGTTTTTTACCCTATAAGTACATACATTTTAAAAATTTCGTCAAAAGCGACTCAATTTTTTGAATATTTTAGTTTTCAAACGTACTTTTATTTCAAGTGGTTTTCCTATAATGCCACTGTTTTCTCTTAGATGACACTCCCTGTACCTATATTTAATTTTAAATTACATTTTTTAACACACACACTTACACCCATTTCTGTCGGAATATTCAGACGGTACCCCAAATTAGGGGTTTGTTCGGCGCGTCACCTGACCCCCCTACCCCTAGTTTTATTATTCGTTCTTCCTCTGCATTTCGTAATATTCAATTTAGCCATATTGTGTGCCCGAATTGCTCCTATTTATATGGATATATCGGGATTGCACAGCTCAATTAATAGCGACTGGTCGAACAGAGAGCAGCGGCTCAATGCTGTACGGGTGACAGAGAGGGATGTTTCGGAATAAGCAGCCCCTGAAAGGTTATTACTCTGCCCGGTGTTAATCGCTCAGGAACGTGTTTTTTAATTTTGTGCATTGTTTGTGTTTTTTGCCATCCGACGACATGAAAACGGCATCGCTCCGAAATGAATTCGCTGTTTCCCGTTTTTTGCCTAAATTAGATTTGGTATTTTCGATAGATTTTATCCAGGAATAGTTTTCATCGTTTATACGAGAACCCAACGCAAGAATGACTTTGGTGGCTTGTAACTTTTAAATAATAATGCTGAAGGAAGTTTGACTTTGCCGCTGACTTGGCCCCATAGTAATTTGTTGTAAATGATAATTTTTATCAGTTTATGTTTGATTATTATTAGTTATTATGTAATGTAAACGAAACATAATACAGGGACTGGCAGAAAGTTGGACACAAAAATTTAATATTTTTAAACTCTGATTACGAATAATTTAAATTTCTAGCTGCTAATCGAACAAAATTAAAGTTTAGTAGCAAATTCATGTGTTATCCGATGATAAGTTGCGCTTGCGGTAATTTGTTTTTTTGTAATACACATTGTGGTCGAAAAAAATACAAAAAAAGTTAAATTTCTTTTATTTTGACTAGGTAGCTGTGACTCTAAATGTGACATCCACCTTTGATTCCAAACAACTTTTGTAAGTAACTTTTTACCGTATTTTAAAAAATAAGGGTACTTTACTCTTGAGTTATTTTGACATTTTTGAATCTACCTCGTATACAAAAAGATATATTTAAATTTTAATATGTGCGTTTTAAGTTTGAAATGATGCACCAACTTTTATCAAGAATAAAATTTTCTGAGAAATTAATAATAAAAAAGTTTTCCATTTGTGTCCAACTCTCTGCCGGTCACTGTATAAGTATTTTTCTTAAATAATAAAGATAATTTTTAACTAAAGCTTAATAGTTAAAGCGATATCGTGCACACAGTATAAGTAGAATTGAGTAGTCTTTTATGAATTTTCTATACAGTGTGTCAATAAAACGCGACCGGCTTTGAATGGAATATTAGTGATTAGTTAATGTTCTCAATAATAATAATAAAGCAGTTACCTACTTCTGGTTATTTTTTGTTCGAAAAATATAGTTTTACAGTACTAGACAAAAATGTCAATCTTGCAGCTGCCCCATACTGCGTACGACCAAAGAAAGACCATTTTTTTTATGTTAAATTTCTTACCTCTGAAAAGTAGCTCCGGTAGGATAGCGACGTATATACATAAACTTATTTACTTAATAGAAAATATCAGACACAATAGCGATTTAAATATTGAGATTTAAAAATATAACCTTGAATTAAGGCCATGCTTTCAAATCAACACGGAATATAAAATAATCTGTGCCTAAATGATTCCTATACTAAACCCATTTCTAGCGATTTTATTTTTTAAATGTCATTTAAGACAGATAGGTAAATCACGTGACCATATTTGAGCGAGTGTTTTTTCATCTTTTTTAAAGCAAACGGAAACCCCAAAGTTTCATTAATTAAGAATTTCTCTCCTATGATGTGAACTTTTTTGGAGCACACTGTATACCTTCAATTTAAGCTTTTACGCTTGCAACTGTCGAGTTGGAAGGGTGGGTGTTCTCCCAAAGCTTAAGCGAATTGTGGTGGTCCCCGGATAAATAAGTATAATCTTAATTAAAAACTAAATGAGTTTTTGCCTTGCCATTAAATTTGCGGCCCTTATTTGTTCAGCGTATACACGCAAATTACGTTTCAAAATAAAAGTGACGGCATCGGATGAAACCAGAGGCGTCTTGAGAATATTTTTTTAATTAAAGGAATAATGTGCATACAAAAGTAATAACAATTTCAAACTTATACATTGACATTAATACTATTGAGGTTATAGGTAGAGGAATAGTCGCAATACTAAAGGCTATGACAATATAGCAACCATCGTCTATTATTATGGTGGTGAATATTTTCCCATGGTGGCCTTAGGACGTCTATTAAAAGTTTGAGGATTATACCCTACGATCACGAAATTGTGCAAAATAGTCCTAATACATACATGTTTCTGAAACCAACTGTCTTGATGTTATCAAGCAGGTCAAAATTAGCAATTTAAACATTTCCTTAGCCTGTTAATCACCAGGTGTCTTGTCTTGATGATGTCATGGCCAATAAAAATGCTGATATATTATGATTTGTCTTAGGAAAGGAAACTTTGAACAGAATGTCACTACTTAATAAAAATGGGGCTCTGTTAAAAATAAGAAAGTTTGTGTCATTTTCGGGCAAACCGGAAGTAGTATGGAGTATCTGATTACATTGAAAAGCAGGCATTTGTAATGATCCCTGAAAATACAAGTTTTTATTTCACAGACTGCGGAAAAATGGGGTGGAACTACTTCCTGTGTCACCCTGTATACAAGTGACTCAGTTATGATGTAAACAACAACTTTAACCACGGGAGGAACAAAATTGATTAACACGAACCCGAAATTAAAGAGCATCAGAAGTCAACCAAAAATAATTTAAAAAATATCTTACAGAGTGTGTTAAAACCCTTAGTTAACGGCGCTTATGTCGGGTCAGCTGGTAAATTGGTAAATATCGCGTTGAGACTGGCGACTTCCGCCGCCCAGTTGCGAGTTGAACAGGGTGTCCCATTTTGGGTGTTTTTGGGTATTTTTCTCAAAAATCTCGGTTATTATTAAAGCTAGAGGGTTGCGGTTTTCACGTCACTGTACTATTTTTTGAGAAGAATTTGGTGGACCAATCAGATTTTAGATAAGTTTTATAGTTTCCGCGCATTGGCGCAGGACTGAAATTTTCGATTTTTTGGAAACCTCTCTCCTGGCTACATCCATAGAAGAATCTAGATTTTTCTTTGCTACAACTTATATATCGACAAATTTAATCAACTATTTTTATAGATTTTTTGGAGTAGAATCGAATGGAATAGGTAGCGTTAATAGTTTTTGAGATATGAACTATGGGTTTCCATTTAAAAAATATATAACTTTGGTTCATATCTCAAAAACTATTAACGCTACCAAAAAACTAATTATTTCATTCGATTCTGCGCCAAAAAATCTATAAAACTAGTTGATTAAATTTGTCGATATATACAGGATGATTTTTTTAGGTCTACCACCGCGATTTTCTCGCTTATTTTGCGCCCTACAAAAAAGCGTAACAAACAAAAATGTTGCAATTTTGGACAGCTAAGTGGTGCTGCAAAAGAAATCGGCATCCATGGCCAACTTGTCGCGAAATATTAAAAAACCCTCAAATTGAGCAAAACTATTAATAGCCGTGGAATGTTTATTTTAAGAGACAGAGGAAAACTTTTATATTGAAAATTGATGGCACTGAGAAGCTTTATCCATTCACATAGTCAGATAGTTTCAGAAAATTACACAGGGTCTTCGGCTCTCTTGAGACCATAAAAATTTTTGTCGATTTAAAGTTTTTTTAGTACCTACACCGCGAAAAGTTGGGCATGGAGGCCCATTCCTTTTTTATAGTCGTTTCGCTGACCAAAATTGCCATATTTTGTTTTCTTACGTATTTTCTGTGCGGCCTAAAATAAGCGAAAAAATCGCTTAATAAGAAATAAACAAAAAAATTTTCATAGCCTCGAGAGCCAAAATTGCAACTTTTTTGTTTCTTACGATTTTTTTTAGGGCGTAAAATAAGCGAGAAAATGGCGGTGGTAGACCTAAAAAAATCATCCTGTATAAGTTGTAGCCAGGAGAGAGGTTTCCAAAAAATCGGAAATTTCAGTCCTACGCCAATGCGCGGAAACTATAAAACTTATCTAAAATCTGATTGATCCACCAAATTCCTCTCAAAAAAGTAGTACAGTGAGGTGAAAACCGCAACCCTTTAACTTTAATAATAACCGAGATTTTTGAGAAAAACACGCAAAAACACCCAAAATGGGACACCCTGTACAACACATCCTAAACTTACTTTTTTCCCGCAATTTTTAATTTTTTTGGGAAATAGTTTTCTGCCTTGGCGATAAATAGGTATACCTACAGCATGTGGTCTAATTTAATAAATTACCTTTTTAATTTTTCAATGTCAATCAATTTTTTCCTTTGTTAATAAAAATATGTTAACAGGTATCCAAGAATGCGCCGAACAGTAATTATTACTGCTTAGAGGAACTATTCGCGAATGCCACCACAACATAAACATAAGTTTATTATGTTCGTGAGCGAGCATAATACCAGAGCAATCTATCAGGTGTTGCCGTGAAAACTTGTTTCCCATAGCGCGTATAACAAATATGTTATAATAACAAGCCCACCGCTTAAATGCGTTGCGGTATTCAAGGCCCAGGGATATATGGCGACCCGAGCCATGCTGCTTTATGGAAGACACCGGCGGCAATGGCTATGAACACTTTTACTCACGCCACGAGGCAACTAGTAGCGCCAGACGAGCGGGAGAGGACTGAGAGAAGTCCTCTATTTTTGATCACGAGGGGGAATTCCCGCTGCCGTATCCACTCGCTTGGCAGTTGCAAGTGGGCTGGGTGGATACGGCGCAACTGCGCGCGGTAGGCAACAGGGCTCAGGAGCACCGAGTTACTCGGGTGCTAAGGTTGATTTTCTACACGTTTAAAACTTATGGACAATAATAGTTGCATTTTCCTTTTTAGTAGGCCTTCCGCATTGTGTGGTTAATTTTTTTTACGTCATGACTGAATTACGCTTTGTAGTTTTTATTGTCACAAAGAACGTAAGATTGTGAGTGTAGATGGAAAAACAAGAAAAAGTGATAATGGGCATAGCACTCAAAGTTAGAAAACAGAAAAAAAGAAAAAGATGTTACACCGTACTGATGATCGCCAAATAGCATGAAACACGTGTATGCGGTTACTAGTATTTTTTTCTGTGTTCTAACTTTGAGTGCTATGCCCATTATCACTTCTTCTTGTTTTTACATCTACACTCACAATCTTACGTTCTTTGTTTCATTGTATCTTGGGCGAAAAGATTTCCACGTAGGTCGCCTTAGCAGCCTCCGTGGCTGTGTTAGTATCAAGCCCCGAAACTGGGGATGTGCTGACTAAAGCTGCAAATGTGCTGTTGGCTCCTGCCTGGACTTCATTTGTTGCTTCCCAAATCTTTCCTATCTTTTCGATTTGGTTGATGTTACACCGTACTGATGATTGCCAAATAGCATGAAACACGTGTATGCGGTTACTAGTATTTTTTTCTGTGTTCTAACTTTGAGTGCTATGCCCATTATCACTTCTTCTTGTTTTTACATCTACACTCACAATCTTACGTTCTTTGTTTCATTGTATCTTGGGCGAAAAGATTTCCACGTAGGTCGCCTTAGCAGCCTCCGTGGCTGTGTTAGTATCAAGCCCCGAAACTGGGGATGTGCTGACTAAAGCTGCAAATGTGCTGTTGGCTCCTGCCTGGACTTCATTTGTTGCTTCCCAAATCTTTCCTATCTTTTCGATTTGGTTGATGTTACACCGTACTGATGATTGCCAAATAGCATGAAACACGTGTATGCGGTTACTAGTCTTTTTTTCTGTTTTCTAACTTTGAGTGCTACTTTTTTGTTTCTTACGATTTTTTTGTAGGGCGTAAAATAAGCGAGAAAATGGCGGTGGTAGACCTAAAAAAATCATCCTGTATAAGTTGTAGCCAGGAGAGAGGTTTCCAAAAAATCGGAAATTTCAGTCCTACGCCAATGCGCGGAAACTATAAAACTTATCTAAAATCTGATTGGTCCACCAAATTCCTCTCAAAAAAGTAGTACAGTGAGGTGAAAACCGCAACCCTTTAACTTTAATAATAACCGAGATTTTTGAGAAAAACACGCAAAAACACCCAAAATGGGACACCCTGTACAACACATCCTAAACTTACTTTTTTCCCGCAATTTTTAATTTTTTTGGGAAATAGTTTTCTGCCTTGGCGATAAATAGGTATACCTACAGCATGTGGTCTAATTTAATAAATTACCTTTTTAATTTTTCAATGTCAATCAATTTTTTCCTTTGTTAATAAAAATATGTTAACAGGTATCCAAGAATGCGCCGAACAGTAATTATTACTGCTTAGAGGAACTATTCGCGAATGCCACCACAACATAAACATAAGTTTATTATGTTCGTGAGCGAGCATAATACCAGAGCAATCTATCAGGTGTTGCCGTGAAAACTTGTTTCCCATAGCGCGTATAACAAATATGTTATAATAACAAGCCCACCGCTTAAATGCGTTGCGGTATTCAAGGCCCAGGGATATATGGCGACCCGAGCCATGCTGCTTTATGGAAGACACCGGCGGCAATGGCTATGAACACTTTTACTCACGCCACGAGGCAACTAGTAGCGCCAGACGAGCGGGAGAGGACTGAGAGAAGTCCTCTATTTTTGATCACGAGGGGGAATTCCCGCTGCCGTATCCACTCGCTTGGCAGTTGCAAGTGGGCTGGGTGGATACGGCGCAACTGCGCGCGGTAGGCAACAGGGCTCAGGAGCACCGAGTTACTCGGGTGCTAAGGTTGATTTTCTACACGTTTAAAACTTATGGACAATAATAGTTGCATTTTCCTTTTTAGTAGGCCTTCCGCATTGTGTGGTTAATTTTTTTTACGTCATGACTGAATTACGCTTTGTAGTTTTTATTGTCACAAAGAACGTAAGATTGTGAGTGTAGATGGAAAAACAAGAAAAAGTGATAATGGGCATAGCACTCAAAGTTAGAAAACAGAAAAAAAGAAAAAGATGTTACACCGTACTGATGATTGCCAAATAGCATGAAACACGTGTATGCGGTTACTAGTATTTTTTTCTGTGTTCTAACTTTGAGTGCTATGCCCATTATCACTTCTTCTTGTTTTTACATCTACACTCACAATCTTACGTTCTTTGTTTCATTGTATCTTGGGCGAAAAGATTTCCACGTAGGTCGCCTTAGCAGCCTCCGTGGCTGTGTTAGTATCAAGCCCCGAAACTGGGGATGTGCTGACTAAAGCTGCAAATGTGCTGTTGGCTCCTGCCTGGACTTCATTTGTTGCTTCCCAAATCTTTCCTATCTTTTCGATTTGGTTGATGTTACACCGTACTGATGATTGCCAAATAGCATGAAACACGTGTATGCGGTTACTAGTATTTTTTTCTGTGTTCTAACTTTGAGTGCTATGCCCATTATCACTTCTTCTTGTTTTTACATCTACACTCACAATCTTACGTTCTTTGTTTCATTGTATCTTGGGCGAAAAGATTTCCACGTAGGTCGCCTTAGCAGCCTCCGTGGCTGTGTTAGTATCAAGCCCCGAAACTGGGGATGTGCTGACTAAAGCTGCAAATGTGCTGTTGGCTCCTGCCTGGACTTCATTTGTTGCTTCCCAAATCTTTCCTATCTTTTCGATTTGGTTGATGTTACACCGTACTGATGATTGCCAAATAGCATGAAACACGTGTATGCGGTTACTAGTCTTTTTTTCTGTTTTCTAACTTTGAGTGCTATGCCCATTATCACTTTTTCTTGTTTTTATTGTCTACAACACATTTTTGACCTTGGCCTATCTTCTAGTATCTCTTCCGACACTGACCTATCACCGCCGGAGGTGTTCCTTCTCATCCTCCCCGTTCTCCTCATCCCCCAAGTTTCCGCACCCGCAAAAAACGTTCCAAATTGAAAAACTTCTTTCCCCCGTTTAAACTTCGGCGCTAATTAAGGCCTCCCCTAATTAAATCGGATGAATCCGGGCCCGGCCACACAAAAGCTAATTAATCTTATTAGGGGGCGCTCCGGGCGGGCCCGTAATAATTCTCCCGTGTATCAGCTTTTTAATTAGCTGTCAAATGTACCGAATTGCATTTGACGCTTAATTATAGTTTTTTGCCCGGGCTACCAGGTCCGGACCCGCCCAACCACCACCCTCTGGGTCCGGAGTTGTGTGCCAGGGGGGAGATTATTCACGCTGTTATTGAAGCTTGCTAGGTTGAAATTAACAAACAAGTCCGGATATCCTGGAAAGGTAATTACTATAGAAAATCCGATCTCCCATCAAAATAATCTAAGGGACAAACACAAAAATTAACATATTTTCTTAATTATATCATGTTTAAGTATTAAAGAAAATAGTACGACTACCAGGAGTTCTAGCAACTGATAATGAAAACGTATTAGTGTTTTTTGCATTAAAAAAAATCATTGCAGATTTTTTTAAAATTAAAACGAAAAACCTTCCTAATTTAATAGATGTTTGTCATTTAGTGCTGGGCAAGTTGTTTGATACAGATAAATTATTTGGACCGTGAAACGATGTTACGTACTATTCTATTCTCATGTTGGAGGCTGGAATTTCAAAAAGGGATGTCGCAGAAGCTCTTAACGTCAATAAACAGAAACTGTCCGTAACAGGCTCCATATGAAGATCACATTAATGCCCGCCGGCCTGATGTAAGAGTTCCAGCATTATCACGAGAAAATCGCACAACCAGGTGACAGTGGGCAGAAGAACATTTAAATTTACAGCAGCAGGAATAGGCACCAATTGTATTTTCTGATGAGACCCGATTTGGACTTCGTCCAGATTCGAGGAGGCATCGCGTGTGGAGGCGTCGTGGAAATGCAGAACGCTTTGCAGCTGTTCGAGCGGTTCATATCTTTCAGGCAGGTACAATTATTGTATGGGGCGGTATAAACTTCGGCGGAATAACTAATCTCGTTTGGTTGGAGCGGTAACTCAGTGCTAATTATTATCAAAACATCATTCTTCTATTGTTGTTCCATATATGCTGAGAGAATTGGCCCAGAGTTTCACCCAATGCACGACAATATGGACGTCCCCATACGGCAAGAGTCATGTGCAAATTTCTGCAGAAAAATGAAAGTTAAAAAATGAGTTCAAAGATCATTGAGGGAACTGTTTGAAGTACACTGAAACAGTATGCTTAATTTATCGTGTAATGCAAAATTAAATTTCAATAATGTTTGGGTAGTAGCGGGAGCAAAAATATACGTTTCATATTTTACCCGGTCAACCGTCAGCGCGGGCAGGCAGAATAATGACCTGGCGGAAGCGCGAATCGGACATTCGGACATCTTCGGCACCCCTCGCTGGGTTTAGTCGTGCGGTCTAGCGAAGTCGCTGCGCGGCGAAAAATTTGGTCAAGAATATGCAAGATTATCTTTTATGGGTGATTAACATGGGACTGCTGCGCTAAAACATACATAATATAACCTAACTACTTTCCTCTAACCTCTAATTTGGAGAAATAATGTATTTGACTGTATACTGGTACTATATCTAATTATTGGTAGTGATTATATAGCGATATAATTGTGTTCTTCATTGTCTTTGCTACATTTCAAACAGACTAGCACGTATGGTCGTAATCCCGCAGAATTCTCCTCGGCACACCTAATTCCTAGAGTTGGAGGCGTTGGGGGAGCTGCAGGTTGGCCACCCTCCAATTAAAACATGGAAATTGTATGTGTTGCCTTAATTGGGCCATTTAAAATTTAAATATGGTTTGATTGCTTCATTGTTCGGGCCGCGCGCGTTGTGTGCCCGGTTCCGGAGGTGAATTATTCGGGACGCGCTACGGGTCGGCGTTAATTCTAGATGAGGCCATCTAGACTCCTTCGCTACGCGGCCAGTAGCTAAGAAGTGCATAAGCGGTTCTAGTTACTATTTTTCAAAGTTTGCATTTATTGCTTGTCAGACGCCAAAGTAGACCAAGCAGTTGCACGCAGAAATCGTTATTGAGTATGGAATAATAAGAGGCGCATCTAATGCGGAGATATCGAGCCAGATTTCTACGTCCGGGCCTATTGCTTTAGGACGACTTAATCAACGCAATTGACCAGATTCTATCGGCATTGAGATTGTGGATTATCTATAATATACAGGGTGTTTCTAAATTATGGTGCCAACGTAATATGACAGATAGAAAATGTCATTTTGAACAAAAAGTTTTCTATAAACATGGGTCCTAAAAAGTTACAGGGTGATGATGAAAGTATAGTTTGAAAAACATCTTGATCGCAATAACTTCTACAGAAATGAAACTTGGTGCAATTCTTTAGTAACTGAAGTGCAACAATTTTGTGTAAAAACGATTTATTCCCATCGACCAGAGGCGGAGGGGCGGGGTACCACAATGGGTTTTCTACTCATAACTTTTTTGAGGTTATCTTTTTGGTCTCGCCGGTTCATCATTTTAGTGCATCTTTTTATTTAGCACCAAAAATATACTCTTGTTTCATAACGATAAAATCAACCGTTTGCGTTGAAATTGGCAAAATGTGCCCCAAAACACCTGATAACTCCAAAATTCGAAAAATAAAATTATTGCCTAAGAAAAATGTCTAATGGATATTGAGTAAAACATCACTGGTTTTGCTGAATATGGATTTCAAAATTTTGTGGAGTTCAATCAGTTCCATTTTGAAAGCGAAAAATTGTTCATATGGAATTTTTTGTCACTTTTAATGGTACAATTATTTTGTAAAATTTGAAAGCGGTAGTTGAAAATTTTATTTTTCGAATTTTGGAGTTAACAGGTGTTTTGGAGCACATTTTGCCGATTTCAACGCAAACGGTTGATTTTATCGTTGTGAAATAAGAGTACCCTTTTGTTGCAAAATAAAAAGATGCACTAAAGTGATTAACCTGGGAGACCAAAAAGATAACCTCAAAAAAGTTATGAGTAGAAAACCCATTGTGCTACCCCGCCCCTCCGCCTCTAGTCGATCGGAATAAATCGTTTTTACACAAAATTGTTGCACTTCAGTTACTAAAGAATTGCACCAAGTTTCATTTAAATTGCATAACTTCTGTAGAATTTATTGCGATTAAGATGTTTTTCAAAATACAGGGTGTCCGGTAAGTTCGGGGAAATCTCTCGCCAGCGTGTTGGTGACGTCAAAATATACCTGGTGTTTCATATATTTTTTTCCCCTAAAGTACTCCGTAACAGAACTACAGGGTCCCAAAGGGGTACTCACTGCTTTACATTTTTTGATTTAACTTTTGAACGCCCTTGTATATTTTGATGAAATTTTGGAATTTTGCATAGACGGTAAAAACCAATTACCTCATATTTGAATCATGCTTGGACAATGCCGTGGAAGTCAGGAACGGACTTCACGCAATACCCATGGGCTCAAAATTTTGACTGGTATAAATTTAAAAAGCCGAAAACAAATTTTTTTAAAGCCTTGAACATTTCTCTTCAAAAAAGGTACTCTTTATTCGTTTCGAAAAAGTCAACCGTTTTCATGGAAAAATCGCTTTTTTGAAATCCGTAACTTAAGATGCAATAATGGAAACTACCAGAATTTAGTGTTTTCACCTGACGGATAACAACAATTACGTGTGACAAGATTTGTCAATAATTTTTATTAGCAATGGAGCATTTTTATACTTATGCCGAATATGCAGACATGCATTTAATTTATGGACAAGCACACTGCAATTCTCTGGAGGCAAGCAGAATTTATGCTCAAAGATTTCCAAATCGCAATTTGCCAAATCGAAAAACATTTGTGAGAGTTGATCGTCGTTTAAGAGAAACAGGTAGTAAACAAACCGAGTTTAGAATGTCTTAAATCAGTCTCCTAAAATTTACATTAGGTAGTTTTTTACCTCGTCGTGGTGGGGAAGGGCCGCAAAGGAGAGCAAGAAATCAAAACTTAGAAGAGCACATATTGGATGAAATATCCGAAAACCCTTCTAATAGCGTTCGTAAGCTTGCAGCTCAGTTAAATACCACAAAGGGGGTTGTTCATGAAACATTGCGAGAACAGCTACTTTATCCTTATCACGTCCAAAAAGTGCATGCAATGTCTCCGAATGATTATCGTCCACGGCTTAACTATGCAAACTGGTTTTTGCAACAATTTATAGGCGATCCGAGTTTCACAGAAATTGTTTTATTTAGCGACGAAGCTGGCTTCACGAGAGACGGTATTACCAACAGTCGAAATCTGCACATTTGGCATGACGAAAACCCTCACGCCATAGTTCAGATCAAGCACCAACAAAGATTTCTGGTTAATGTTTGGGCAGGGATAATTGGGAATAATTTGATTGGTCCTTTTGTTTTGGATGAACGTTTGAATGGAGCTCTGTATTTACATTTTTTACAAAATAATTTAAATGATTTACTGGAAAATGTGCCCTTACAAATAAGGAATCAAATGTGGTTTATGCACGATGGCGCTCCCCCACATTATTCCCGGGAGGTACGTCTCTACTTAACCCAGCACTTTGACAATCGTTGGATAGGCCGAGGAGGACCTGTTTTGTGGCCACCTAGGTCTCCTGACCTCAATCCGTTAGATTTTTTTTTCTGGGGTCATCTCAAGGGACTAGTATATTCAACTCCTGTAAATACCAGGGAAGAGTTATTGGAAAGAATATTTCACTATTCTGATCAAATTCGAAATGATCCTGAAATGCTGTTTAGGGTGCAGCAAGAAAAAATTCGCAGGATAAGAAAATGTATTCGGGTAGAAGGAGCTCACTTTGAACATTTGCCCGACTAAACGAAACATTTTCTTTATAACCAAACTTTATTAAACTATTTTTAAACAGTTTCATTGTTTTTTTTCATTTTCTCGATATTAATGCCTACTGAAAATTGCAGTGTGCTAATAAAAATTATTGACAAATCTTGTCACACGTAATTGTTGTTATCCGTCAGGTGAAAACACTAAATTCTGGTAGTTTCCATTATTGCATCTTAAGTTACGGATTTCAAAAAAGCGATTTTTCCATGAAAACGGTTGACTTTTTCGAAACGAATAAAGAGTACCTTTTTTGAAGAGAAATGTTCAAGGCTTTAAAAAAAATTGTTTTCGGCTTTTTAAATTTATACCAGTCAAAATTTTGAGCCCATGGGTATTGCGTGAAGTCCGTTCCTGACTTCCACGGCATTGTCCAAGCATGATTCAAATATGAGGTAATTGGTTTTTACCGTCTATGCAAAATTCCAAAATTTCATCAAAATATACAAGGGCGTTCAAAAGTTAAATCAAAAAATGTAAAGCAGTGAGTACCCCTTTGGGACCCTGTAGTTCTGTTACGGAGTACTTTAGGGGAAAAAAATATATGAAACACCAGGTATATTTTGACGTCACCAACACGCTGGCGAGAGATTTCCCCGAACTTACCGGACACCCTGTATACTTTCATCACCCTGTAACTTTCTTATTATGCATTTTAGGACCCATGTTTACAGAAAACTTTTTGTTCAGAATTACATTTTCTATCTGTCATATTACGTTGGCACCATAATTTAGAAACACTCTGTATATGAAGGTAGCGCCTCTTATTATTACTCACTCAACGCTAAAAGCCTGTATAACGCACCTGAGCCTTAGCCTAGCATATACAGAGAGCGAATCTATCCCAATAGGGAAGTTGACAATATTGAAATTGACCATTTATATAATATACAGGGTGTTCCGGTTTGTTTCGGAAAAACTTTCACAGGTGATAGAAAAAGTCGTTTTAAAGTGGGATTCTCATATAAACATACATCGTAAAGTTCTTCGTTTCTGATGTACAGGTCGTTAAAAATAATGTTTTTATTTTTTAATTTGTAAACTCTTAAAAATAGTTAAACCAAATTTGGCACATAAGATGTAAGTATTGAGGGTCGCAACAATGTGTAATATCAAGTTTCTAAATGGAGATGCGGGTAATCGGTTGCACTAATTCGATAAAAAAAATAGTACGTCTATGAACAAAATAAAAAAGACTACCAGTTTTGTATAGAGAATTTAATTTTGAACAAAAAGTGCCTCTCGGAATTTTTTCGTATCCGTCACCGTGGACCATGGTAGGTCAATTTTGCGCGGAGTGATGACATTGTCAATTGTAACTTTTAATATAACTTTTGTTAAATAGAATTTGTTTTCGTATAAAATCTACAAATAATAATTGTATAATATGTTCTGAAATAAGTGTAAAAAATCAAATTAGCCGAGGCTCGATCAAGTGCTCTATATGGAAAACAGGGAGTTGTTTTATATTATTTGTAGCTGTCACTTAATGCTATACCAAGTGTGTTTAGTTACTTCATATTTAAGTAATAATAATTATTATTATTACCTTCACAATACTCCAAACTTGGAGTACCCTTGCCAATAAGCAACCACATGCTTGTACGGGACAAGAGTGCCAATTACTATTATTTAGGCTTCATTGCCATTTGCGGCTAGAGCCGATAGAACTTGGATACCCTTAGCTCAAATGTTACGGAAAACCGTAAAACTCCCAGTGAGTGTAGGACAATAATTAGTAAACCACACAGATTAAACCATTGAGGAGCAGCAGTACCTACCTTGAATCTACATTTTACCCAGCGCTCTTGGCCATCAGGGTCGATCGAAGGATGAAAAACACGCAAATTTGTTAGTGCGTTTTTCTATATTATTTATTTCAATTAAAATTGATTTTCTAATATTACAACCCGATTAGCAGAACAAAATTGGCACATGATAAAACATTACATAAAATAAAAGTTAGAACAGGAAAAAAAAATAAAACAGTTCCCACACGGAGATTTCCTATCGAGCAAACAATCAGAGACAATTTCGACTTCAAACATATTTTTAATTTGTATTTGCTTAGAATAATAATTATTATTGTTATTTAAGACAAACGCTTCATTTTCCTTTTTCCTGTTTGCTTACAACAGCCCTGAGGCGCCAACTCTGGGACACTCTGTATAAGATGTCCCAAATTATATACTTTTGAGGGTTTCTCCTTTTTTTTTCTATCATTTTTACTAGTTCTAATTAACTGACTTTTAAGTTGGTAACAAAAGCATCAAATAACCTAAATAATACCTATAACTATTTTAATTATTAGGTTATAGGTATCATTTGCTTGTAAATTTTAAACGAAAACAGATAGAGAAAACTTTCTTTTACAAGAGTTATTCAGAAGAGAACATTCTTCGAAAATATGAAAAAAAGGGTATGTTTCTGGAAATTCTTTTTCTAAATATTTCGAACTATTCCTCACGCTTACTGATAATTTTCGCACAATCCGACAACGTCTTTCGAACAAATATCAAACGCTAGTGCCGAAACCAACCAACCGGAGCCCTCACTCGATACACTTGTATTTGTTCACGATGCACTGTTCCCTAGTTCTGTCATTGAATGTTAGACAAAACTTGTGTAAATTTTTATTTAGCGATTGATTCTTTACCCTATTAAATAAAAAAGTATATTTTTACTCAATGATATTTTATGGTGCACACTTTTGTGCAAACGTTGTATAATATGTCGTAGGCATCGGGCGTAATACGTCATTTCGCGGAAAGCCTAGTCATTACAGGTATTGCCGGCAAAAGCTGTAATAAAATAACTATTACCTCGTTTCACTCAAATTATGCGTCATTTCAGGGATTGCCCTTGCCCTTGTTAGTCAAACAGTAATCGGTCGAACCATTGAACGTTACAGCGTCTGACTGCCGTTTGTTCAGTCATTTGTTGAAAATTTGTAGAATTTGACTGAACAAACGGCAGTCAGGCGCTGTAACGGCCGATTGCTATGTTTGACTAACAAGGGCAAGGGCAATCCTTGAAATGACGCAAAATTTGTGTCAAACAAGGTAATAGTTATTTTATTACAGCTTTTGCCGGCAATACCTGTAATGACTAGACATTCCGCGAAATGACGTATTACGCCCGATGCCTACGACATATATACAACATAATAGTTCAATAAGGCACAATCACTGTAAATCATACGCCAAGTCGTGTGACAATATAACAGAAAGTATGTTTCAAACCCGCCAGCTGGATGATGTGTAGATATATTTGTTCTTCAGTTTAAATTCTGTAAAACGTTACAATCGATCTTAAATCCGAAAGTAAAAAAAAATAGTTATCGACTTGCTCCATTATTACACCTTTGGTAGATTCTGCTGAAAGTGATGTTTTATACAACTGGTTTATTCTACTTCTTGTTGCGTGATTAAGAGATTATGAACAAGTAGATTCAATAATAATTATTGTTGGATATCCTTAAATTTGTTTATAATAAAAGTGTCGATAATATCTAGTGTCACGAATTTTTGTTTCTTTTAACAACATATAGAGCGGTATGTACAAAATATACGTAAAGTATTCTTTTCTGTATTAATAATGATCTAAAACTATACCTCCACATCCCAATATGCCAAATCTAATCTCTATCAAAGCCTAATACACTCTTAAAAGACGGAAAAGTAAGGAAAAACATGGCAGAGTCTCCGAGGCAAATATAGGTACAGTCGCGGACAGTTGGTATCGAACGACCTGAAGAGGTTTCTCGTGGCTATCGTTACAGGGCGCGCGGAGACGGCAACATCGCGCTGGAGTCTGCAGCCGGCCGGTCTGCTAAAAATAGAACCATAAAATGCAAATTACAGCCTCCAGCCTCTCACAGCAAAGGAACAAAATTCGAGGAAAATGCAACTTTGTGCTGGTAATAATTCCAACCCCAGTGTTGGTATTTAATATTTCGTACTATTTTATCATGTTACTATACCGTCTAGTATTTATGATAATGAAATAAAAAAATAATAAATATCAAGGCTGAGATTAGAATCAACACCACAATAAAAGTTGCTTTTTCTCGAGTTTCCTTCCTTTGCTGCCAGCACCCTGTATTAATTAGGAATATGAAATTAGGTAAATCCATAGTCAATTTGAGCCACAATAGAATTCCGAAGAATTTCTCAAAAACAATAATTTAATATACAGGGTGTCTACTTTTAAACATATGCAAATTAATAAAATCTTTATTTTTGGAGATAATCCCTGAACATTCTTTGTGTGAAAGGCCTTCAAAAATCGCTTCTTTTAGCCTTCCTATCATTTTCAAAAGGCAAATCCAGGTCCGGTTACGATTTTTGAGTGTTTTTTTATTTAAAATCTACCAATACAGCGTTAATCAGGATTCCCCTAAAACCCCTTTATATACCAAATTTGAACAAAGAATTTAGAGAGAGATCTATTCTACAGGATGTCAAGGTTCAGCAAAATAGGAAATTTACAGGCATTTGGCGAGTCAAGTGTGCCATGGAATCCCGTCAAAATAGTTTAATTGTCAACAGAACCACTCAAAGTGTTGGTGTGCAAAGATTCAATACAGGGTATTTTTCTCTGCCCCATCTGAAAATGCTGAATTTTTATGACTTGACTCGCCAGAGATGCCTGAAGAGGTTTCTTTAAATTTCCTATTTTGCTCAATTTTGACATCCTGTAGAATAGAACTCTCTCTATATTTTTTGTTCAAATTTGGTATATAAAGGGTTTTCGACTGTCCTGATTGACGCTGTGGTGTCAGATTTTAAATAAAAAAATGGCTAAATGGTTTTTGTGAAAATCGGGGGAATAAAAAAATCGTAGCCGGCCCTGGATTTGCAATTTGAAAATGGCAGGATTGCTAAAATAAGCGGCTTTTGAAGTCCTTTCGGACAAAAGACAGATCAAGCGATTATCTCAAAAATTAAAGATTTCAAGGATTTGTATAATATGTTTAAAAGTAGATATGGGGGCTCTTAATATTAATTAGAAAATGTATGGCACAAAATTAATGGATTATCGGATTACCTGAGTTGAAATATTTTAGCATAGATATTTATATCTTTTTAAATAGGTATTTATTAATTATACCTACCTGCACTTAATATAACTAAATTTAGGGGATTAACTTAATAATTGTAATATTGAATTGGATGTAGATTTTGAAAATATCGATTATACCTGCTCCTAGCCCTTTGTATAAATACTAAGGTGGGTGGGCTAAAATTATTTAGTCAGTATCCTAATTCGAGAGAGTAACTAACAGTGTTCGTTATGCCTCGTTTGAGTGAATCCGTCAAGCACCGTATCATCGCCAAACTAGAAAATGGTTGGGCTATTTCCCGACTGGCCGAAGAATTTGGTGTATCTAAAAGCACCATTTTCAATATAAAGAAGAAATATGACGAAACCGGAAGCGTGGAAAACATACATAGAGGAGGAAATGTGAAAATTACGTCTGACCAACAAGATGAGCAACTAGCTAATTTTTGCCTTGCAAATCCGTTTAAATCCGCCGTTGAAGCAGTATCTGCAACACAATTTCCAGCAAGTGTTAGAACTGCCCGAAGGAGATTAGATGCAGCCAATCTGAAATCTCGCACGGCCAGCAACAAAATTCAGCTGACCGAGGCTAATAAGGAAGTCAGGTTGCAGATATGCCGAGAGTTTCAGCGTTTACCGCCACATTATTGGGAGAAGGTAATATTTAGCGACGAAAAGATCTTTCAAAGCCATTACAATGGCAAAGTGCGAGTATATAGACCTTCGGTGAGTTCAAGATATGACGAAAGATTTGTGTCACCCAGGAAAAGGAGTGGGCATTTTTCCGTCAACATATGGGCCTGGATAAGCTACCGTGGACCTGGCATTTGTTGGAGAATCGACGACCGCTTCACAGCAGCTCGCTATTGCGAGATACTCGAAGGCGGATTGTTACCAACTGCAACGGAAATGTATCCCGATGGCTTCGTTTTCCAGCATGATAACGCTCCTGTGCATACAGCAAGAATAGTTCGCGAATGGTTCACCGAAAACAACGTAGAAAAGTTGTAATGGCCGGCGAAGAGTCCTGACTTGAATCCCATTGAGAATGTGTGGGGCAGAATGGCGCGGACAATGGAGAACTTCGTACCCGAAAATAGGGAGGCACTTTGGCAGAAGATTCAACAAACGTGGGATGAAGTCGTAACCCATGATCTCTGCTGCCAACTCATAGATTCGATGAGCAGGAGAGTTCAGAAAGTCATCCTATCCCAAGGTGGGTATACTAAATATTAATATACATATAATATAATAATGGAAAATGCATTTGATTTCTTGCCTTTATTTAATTATGTTATAGTCATAAAGATTTTAATGGGTTTATAGTTTTTTCGGATTCTTCCTGTGTCGGTGGTTCTAATAAAACTTCGTAATCATTATATCCAGCTTGTGGAAGTCCTCAATCACCTGAAATTATTTTATTTTATCCAGGTAATCAAATTGAGGTCCAGGGAGGTGTGTAAAGCTTGACACGTGTCCCTGCTGTGTGTATTCTGATGTTATTGATAAAGGTATGCAATTTAAATAATAGAGAGTTATTGCAGAAATAAATAACGTCGCGCTCTTTTTTGACGTTATTTTGACATTTGAGCATGCGCAGTCGTAGTTTGACATAAGGTCGTCCATAATAAGGTTATTTTCCTTTATTTTTGTTTATTGTGTATACCATAATATACGTTATTTTTACCTTATTTGTCACAATTCTTAAAATAAATTCTGATTTGCCAGAAAACGCTAGTGTTCTGTGAAAGTAGGACTTAACCTAAAATGTTCGTTGCTTGTTTGCGTTTGCACCTTGTTTGTTTTCATTAGTCTTTCACCTTGGTGTTCCGTGGTTATTTGGCTGTTTTCCCAGTTTTTTCCGGAGCAAAATTATAAAAGCACATAATATTCTAGTGAAAGTGTAGAAATACAAAACAATAAAGTAAACGTAAACAAGCCCTTAATTTGGATACATAAATTACGACTTGCAATAACTATTGTCAGAATCATAAATAACGTATGAGAGTATTCAAATAAGGTCGTCTTAAATACTGCTTAATGCCAAAAACAGTTTCTGCAATAACTCTCTATTAAGTTACAAGGGTAATTTTATGTCTGTGACCCCCTAATCTCATTTATCTGTTGAAGGGCATTTTATGAGAAACAATGGAGCATTGCAGCACCACGAAAACCAATTTATTAAAACTTCTGACCAATTTCTTCAAAAATAAGAAAAAATAAATAAAAGGGACACCCCTTTTATTTTATAATCATTTATGTTTAGGACTACGAGACCTAACAACTAAATGTTGGAACAAATACTTATTTTGCAAAGAAAAGAATAATTTATGAAAATCCTTTTAATTAACTTTTTTAATTCTAGGGTTATTAGCTAAATATATTTTTAGTGTTACTACATATTTTTTTATTATAACATAAAAATACATTTTTGTTGCAACGCAAAATATTTATTAACTTAATGTCTAAAACCGCTGACAACTATACTTAGTGTATTTGGAAATGAAAGGAGGCCATAAATATTGATTGAGAAGGAAAATTCGACCATTTCAGTGGCGTGCTCTTTTGCTAAAAATCTGATGAGGATAAATACGCAAATTAATATTCGGGCGAGTTATGTAGTATTTTATGACGGATCTCGAGCCTCTGATAAAGAATTTGCATTTATATTTATAATAAGCCATAAACCTTCCTTTCATTTCCAAATACACTATGTATATACAGTATGTCCACAGAAGAGGTGTTGAATAGGAACACTTTCTTATCTTTAATTTTACCGCAAAAAGTTACTCTTGATAAAAACTTTGCTAACATTTCTTATGTGGAAATAAGTTGCTAGGAAAAGTTGTTCAAAGTAAAGGATACTCCATACTACCAATTTTAGAAACAATTGGCACACTTTGATTTATTTGAAAAACATTTTTCGCTTTGGCCCTATCACTGCATTAAATATATTTTTTTTATGTAAGTAAGCTTATATAAGCATAATAAATATGGCAATTTTAGACGGCTAGGTGATGTTAAAAAATAAATCGGCATCCATAACCAACTTTTCACGCAATACAAAAAAAAACTCAAGTCGACAAAAATGTGAAAACAAAACTATCAATTTATTTAATTTTTTTTTGATCAAACAAGATCTTTAATATGAGAAAATTTGTCTTTAATTTGAATAACTGTTGATGTTTTTAATTGCTATTTCGACTTCACACTTTAAACAAATTAGCGGGAAAACTAGTACAAATTGTATGAAAATTTTCTTTTGTCAATGTTCTTGCGTGATCTAATTGCCGCTAATCTCCAATTAAAATTTTCCCTCGACTTTCAAAATAAATTGATTGTTTTCAGATTCTTGTTGATTTAAGTTTTTTTTGGTATTGCGCGAAAAGTTGGCCATGGATACCGACTTCTTTTTTTAACATTAACCAACTATCTAAAATTTACACGTTTTTGTTTCTTAAGATTTTTCAGTAGGGAGCCAAATAACTACTTTAATAAACTAAAACAAAGGCCTTTAATAACTAAAACAATGGCCTCAACAGAGCCGAAGAGCCTGTGTAATTTTCAGAAACTATCTGAGCACCCAGTTGCATAAAGCTTCTCAGTGCCATCAATTTTCAATATAAAAGTTTTCTTCGGTATCTTAAAATAAATAGGTATGTTACGGCTATTTAATAATTTTGCTCAATTGGAGGTTTTTTTATATTGCGCGACAAGTTGACCATGGATGTTGATTACTTTTTCAGGGCCACTTAGCTGTCCAAAATTGTCACCTTTTTGTTTCTCATGTTTTTTTTGTAGGGCGCAAAATAAGCGAGGAAATCGCGGTGGTAGTTTAAAAAATCATACTGTATACTTGTGAACTGTTTTAATAAATAGTTTAATACTGATTCCTTAATTTTTTTTAACCCTTTCGGTGACATCGGCTTAATCGCTTGCAAAGAATTCTCGGAACAAGACATCCGTTCGAACCATCCGATGCCGAAGGCGCGCGCTGTTGCCGTCTCCGCGCGCCCTGTAACGATAGCCACGAGAAACCTCTTCAGGTCGTTCGATACCAACTGTCCGCGACTGTACATCTTTTCTGATGCATATGGCATGACCCACATAGTCCAAGATCCGCCAGGCTTACGTCATTTTAATAAAGCTGTGATTTTTTCTATAATCGAGTGCGATTCAGGTAAGAATGTATTGTATATTTGCTACCAGGGGGCATTTCACACGTAACAAGTACTAAAGGTATACAGGGTGGACCCAGATGGACTACCTATACGATAGGTATAAAAGACAAACAAATTTCGAGTTGAAACTTGAGCTTTTGGGGG
This sequence comes from Pseudeuparius sepicola, assembly GCA_963920635.1. Taxonomy (NCBI): domain Eukaryota; kingdom Metazoa; phylum Arthropoda; class Insecta; order Coleoptera; family Anthribidae; genus Pseudeuparius; species Pseudeuparius sepicola. Next base: position 93,008,479 of record OY987299.1, read on the forward strand.
ATCAGCCTAGCTTGATTAGAAAGGGATTTGCACCGTATTTTTATATTTTAAAAATCAAGCAGGCCTTGACAGGAGCAATTTATTCATTTTCAGTTCAGGTAAACTACCTTTTCCTCAAGAGACATCGAAAAATTTTATTAAAAAAAGTTGTTCAGAATGCAATTCCAAATCACCGTACCACATTATAAAACAATCGGCACATTTTGACTTTTTTTTATTTTTTCAATTTTTGCGGTTTTAGCGCAAATCAAGTACCTACATTATTTATTGAAAAATTTTATTAGAAAAAAATTCTCAGAATGCAAATTTAAGACCCTGTAAGTACTAAATTTCAAAAGTTGATTTTTTTCCAAAAAATAAAGTTGAAATTTAAAAAAAATCAAAGTCTGCCGATTGTTTTAAAATTTGGTACGGGGACTTAAATTTTCATTCTCGGCAACTTTTTCTAATAAAATGTTTCGATATCTCTTAAGGAAAATGTAGTTTACCTGAACTGGAAACGAAGAAATTGCCCCTGTGAAGGCCTGCTTGATTTTTAAAATATAATAATATGGTGCAAATTAGTTTCTAATCAAGCAAGGCTGATCCCCCAAAGGTCAATTTTCAACTCGAAATTTTTTTGTCTTTTACACCTATCGTATAGTCGATCTGGGTCCACCCTGTATAAAAATGTTGCTCTTCTACGTCAAAATAATGAAGTTGATTTATGCATAATATCTATGTTTCATGCGGGATATTATTAGACCGTCAGATAGTGACAGATTTACGTGCCCCATTTTTGCATACAAGCCTCGAAGAGGGTTGACAAGTACAAAGATGCTGAGTAGAATGAAATGAAATTTACGAGTGGCCCCTGAGGAAAACATATTATCAGTGACTATAGAAAGAATAAGACTGTCGACGCTGTATATGTTTAACAATTCTTTCTATAGTCACTGATATTATGGAAAAAAATTGCTACTAAATTTTCCGACCCCAAAATGCACTTATCCGTTCGCGCTATCAAGCATAAATATGTTTTTCGGGCTAGTGACAATGTACATTTTCATACTTTCGGTGAAAATCATTTTTCTTTACAATATTACGCCCTTATTTCAACCCTTTAGCTACCTGCAACACTCAATCCTTTGGTTTTCAGAAGCCAGGTTCTAGTAATTAATCAAAATTAATGAACACGGCTTGCGTGAAAATATCGAATCGAATTGCGAAAAATGAAAAATCGAATTTTTCATATGTTTCCCCAGGGGCCACTCGTAAATTTCCCTTCATTCTACTCAACATTGATATACTTTTAAACCCTTTTCGATCTTATTCTCCATCCCCAAAAACGCACAGAGTGCCAAATTTCAGTTCAGCGGCTTGATTATTTTGGGAGATGTTGCCATAATTCGATTTAAAAAAAAGAACTTCAACGTCCTGTATTTCACTCAACAAGCGTCTAAGAGAAAAACGTTATACGACAAATTCACATTTTTTTAGCTCAAGGTACCCGCACTTGGATTTTTTTAATCATAAATGGAACACCCTGTATAATTCAGCGCATGCGAGGTTTTTGAAAAATTACTCGCCACTATAGCCACCACGCTTATTTTTTTAAATGAGACCATACCACTTTTTCATATTCTGGCCAACGCATTTGTTTTTATTATTGTATTGTTAACTAAAGTGGCTTTCCAAGAACAAGTCAAAGTAGTATGGTCCTGTTTAGATCCCCTTAAAAATAAATCCATAAATTTTAAGTTTCTTTGAAGACATAGAATAGTAGGTCTAAAGTTATCAGTATAATAGGCTGGAAATTCCTAAGTATCTTCTTTCCCTATAGAAATCAGCTTAATCGCATAGGGGGTACCTGGTTGCTATTTATGTAAACGATTTATCCAAATGACGAGCCGTCATAATCCAGGTTAGCAAAGATCGTCTGCCAAACAAAGAAATGAAAAAACCAGCGCCCTAATTATATGTAGGTACATTATTAATATTCACTTAACAGTTATACACCACAATTTCATTTGTACCTATTATTATTATTATTATTAATATCAGCCAGGTTATATAATAAGGTTCACCAGAACCAAACTTCACTACACATCCACAGAGACATGAACATACCCTTCCTAAACGACTGCATCAAGGAACTCTCCCAAAAGACCTACACAAAGACGGAAACCCATCCAAACACACTCCTCAGAGACGCAACAAACTACATACCAAACCACGACCTACCCCACAAAAGACCTCGACACACTATCTAACATAACACCCTAGTTCCGCGCAACTACCCAACAGCCTATACTCTTCTGGCAAAACTTCCAACATCAAACATCACACCCAAACGCTAAAGGTTTCATCTAACAGCCTTCACCCCAACTCAACCGCCAACTGTCCCACAACAAAAGGCGTAATGACTCTGTCTGACCTTGAAGGAGGAGAGGTTTTAGTGGGTATGCCCCCTCGGGGATGATTCCCACACTAAGTACCACGGAAATTCCTATTCGCGTGGTGTCCATAAAGGGCTTCCTCTCCTTCCATCCAAAACAAAAAAAAAACGTCACTTGTTACTTGACACTTGTTCAAACTTCAGTCACTCCACAACGGAGTGACCCCTTTGTAACTTGTTACTCGTGTTTGCAATTTCACATGCTCCACACGGAAGCGTCAATTGTCTTTGTAATTTACGTGCAACAATATAGTCTCACATATTTTCCCGGAAGTTGCTCTTTATTTTACTATTTGTCTAACCCGTTCCCCACGTCGGAAGCATTGTGGCATCGGGAGAAGATAGCCAACCTCGGAGAAATATCGGCAGCAGACACCAGCTTGGAGGACACACATGCCGCCGGCAATTAGTACAACACTTCATCTAGCCGGAGCCTCAATGCGCGCGGCTTTGCAGAATGACAGAGGTCGAGACAACAACGCACCATAAGTAGTAAATCAGTGAGTACCTTATTTTCTAAAATTTATTTGTGGCGTAAACAGATCCATTGAATTTTAATTGGGTTTTTCGCCACTAAACTGGTTAAAAGACAACTTTTTCAAGTTGCCTGGAAAATTAATAAATTCTTAACAGTAAATGAACTAAACTTTGAACTTGTAACTCAAAAAATATCTTCAACAAATTTGTTTCCTGAGCCTTCGGAGAATAAATCTTCTGTCATTTCACTTTGACGTGACATGATCTTTGAGAAAGGAGGAAGATTTATTCTCCGAAAGCTCAAAAAACAAATTTGTTCAAGATATTTTTTGAGTTATAAGTTCAAAGTTTAGTTCATTTGCAGTAAGTACCTTTTTTGCATTATTGGGTTTTCGCTGATTTCTATATTTCCGATTCTCAGTAAGCCTTATACTCATTTACAACGATCTGCATCCATTTTGTTCTACTACGAATAGTTGTCAAACTATCAAACTTTCCATTAAACAACAGTCCCATTAGAAAAAAAAAACATTGGTAGCTATGGAGGGGAGGAGATACAATTTTCAAAAATGAAGGTTGATTTAGTTTGATTCAGTTTCTCCCTAAAAGACATGCGCTGAATTAAGAGGGTGGCCAGAACACACATTCTTTTGGACACAACTTCCGTATTTTATCTTATTCAAAGGGCTTTCCAATACGTGATATGGTCCCATATAAAAGGAAATCGTAATGTGCAAGTCGACAATTAATTTTTGGTAAAGTTTCATTCATTTAGGAAATCTGGAGGTGCCAAGCTAGGTAATTTAATAATAATTACAATAAAGAAAATAAATTTTCTTGTACTCATATCGTCGTCATGTTATAATGAAATAAATCCGTACGACCACCGTTGTCTTTGGTAAATGCCGAACAGAGGAGCTTACGTATAGGAGTAATCCCGCGGAATTCTCTCCCGCGCGCACCTAGTTCCTAGAGTAGGGGGGCGTTGCGGGGGCTGCAGGTGGGCGACCCCCCAATTAAAACATGGAAATTGTATGTGTTGCTTAATTGGGCCATTTAAAATTTAAATATGGTTTGATTGCTTCTTTGTCCCGGGCCGCGAGCGTTGTTTGCCCGGCTCCGGGGTTGAATTATTCCGGACGCGCCCCCGGGCCCGCGTTAATTCTGGATGAGGCTGTCCGGGCTCCTCCGCCGTGTGCCTATTAGATAAGAAGCAATTTAAATTAATATTTTTTGAAAGTATGCAGTATCTGTACAAAAAGTGTAGGTAACCATCGAGGTGGCGAAAATGTTATTCAAAATTATTTTTTTACTTAGACATGTATTGCATCTAACTGACCTCTGTTGCGATTCGGAATTATGACTCCAAAAATCACTGCAGAAGAGCAATGCCACCCCTCTATCACGCCAGCATATATGGTTGCTTGTGAGGACATGTGAAACGCAAATTTGAAGTTAGCTTTCGACCAATCGACGTAGCTCCCAAGGATTGATAAGTAGACACTCTAGCACACGGCAGATTTAGTAAAATTTTCGCAAAAAAACCACAAGAAATTTAGTAATACCTACTGGGATTCTTCTAAAGGTCCTATATAATATTAAAATTTACATAATATTTTGTTCGCTTATCGCTTCTCTCCCTTTCTTTCTAGCATATGGATCTTATTTTCCATAAAAATGCAATTTCTTGAAACATACTTAATTTTCATAGTTTCTATCATTTCCATAATTTCACTAGAAGCGAAATTTTAAGATTTCCAAATTCTATAAATAATATAGGTACAAATTCCGGTTTGCCATTAAACGGACAAAACAAAAACAAAACAAAAATTAAAAACTCGTGTCCAAAAAGAAAAAACTGCAACTTTTCACAAATTTTTGAAGACTCGAGGTTTTTGCGACAGTTACAATTTTGGAATTCCGTTCTTCGGTTAAGATCAAAGAGTTTCGACAACTCGCGTTTCTAGTTTATGTTTAACTTGGTTCCTATTGTGCAGGGTGATCCAGTTAACATTTCACCCCCTCTTAACTTCCTTCGTTTTAGGATTTTTGGTGGACATTTCCATCGTCTTATTGAATATGATACGGGGTGTTCTGTAAAATCTGAACAAACCAAACTTATGTTTTTTTGACGAAACGCCCTGTGTACTATTGAATTTTCGGAATCTATGCCTCATGCCGATTCCAATGATACTTATATATCTTTTCTCCGGCCATTTTTACAATACAGCGATCGTTCAAACTTCATCTTTTTATCATGTTTTCGTACACCCTGCATCTCATTTGTAATTATATACACAAAAAAAGGTAAAGTTGGGTTCAAAATGATTATTGACGTTTTAGGGGCACCATTTTCATCATTTTTCTAATATGTACTCAATTTATCCGTAAACGTTTTGTTCCGGAGATACAGGATGTGGAAACATAAAAAAATTAAGTTTGAACGCAAATTTGATTAACAAAATGGGGCGTTAAAACATTTTAATGGTATTTGGGTACTGCAGAGATATCAGGAAATATGTAACCCGAGCATTGTGAGGAAAATCCACATCAACTTCACCGTCGAACGGAACCTTTCCCTGGCAGTGCGGCGTGCTCCGTCCCAAGGTGGCGACGCTTTTTGCCGCCTCTGTAATCCTAATTAATTTTTGTAGCATGAAATTAACTATTTAGTTTCCAATTAATTCGTTTTTGTGCCGGTATCACGAAACGCCGTGCAATTATTCCCGGTGACAATCCGACATTTCGAATTCCATTTTCGCCCCGTCGCTACTGGCCGACTCTTAATTAGACGCCATTGTGGCGATGGTTTTTTCCGGCCCGAGTCGGGGAATTGAAATCTGAAAAATACGATACCCGCTGTTTTCGGGAGAGCAAATAAGCTGTTTCCTAGTATTAAGAGGCGTAGACTTTTCAGCTGGAAATAAAGATTTAAGATTGAAATTTATAAGCTAGGTGTTATCTTACAGTAGGTACAGGGTTATTCACATAACATTCTACCCTCCTTAACCTTATGGTTTTTAATTTTGAAAAAAAATGTAAACATGAAATTGTATAAAATTTTCTTGCGATTTCAGGTAAACAATTGAATGTCGCATTTCGTAGATATAGACTAAACTTATGTTTTTTAGATGGATTTTAGGGTGATTCAATCATGATGTAAAACAATAATTTAGGTAACCACAGGTGAAAAAAAAAATAGCTTAATACGAATCCGAAATTTAAAAAAATTCCAAAAGCAACAAAAAAATATAAAAACATATTTTTAGAAGTGCATTAAACCCCCTTGTTAACGGCGTTCACCTGACCAGCTGTTAAACTCGCGCGTCGAGGCCGGCGACCTTGGGGCGCTGAGTTGCCAGTTGCACAACATATCCGAAATCTTCAAATGTTTACGTTTGCAAGGAAATCTCATAATACAACTACATCATGGTCTAAGTTAATTTAGGTAGGGACCTTTTGATTTTCCAATGTCAATCCAATATGCATACACACACAGAGCCGGGTTAAGTAGTGTTCTGGCCCCGAGGCGCTACAAACTTTCGGGCCCTAGGCCTTATTGCTTTTGCAATTAAAAAACACAATAAGCATATCTGATGAAACATTTTTAATATATATATATTTTTGTATAAAATATAACTAAAACTAACTAAAAACATTAAAACATTAAAAACATAAATAAAACTCTGAAAAATAAAATTAATAAGTATTTTAAATCATAAAAAAATATTTAAATCATAAATGAAATATTTAAATCATAAAAAAAACATGAACTAAATGTTTATAAATTTGTTTCTGGTCTTCTTCTTTGCAAACTGATTTATTATGTCATCCGTGTTTAATTTTTCTAAACAGTGGCTTTCTATTAATTTGTAATAACGAGAGGGCCCCTAATTTTTCTTGTCCCATAGTCGACCTTAAATAATTTTTAGTTCTCTAGAGAAAAGAAAACGACCTCTCTGCTGATGCATTCGATACGGGAATTGTGAGGAAAATTTCTAGGACTGTCATAACATTTTGTTGTTTTAGGAAGTTGTGTCTTTTCATCTTCTTGCTGTTTAGGTTTTTTCGTTTTTCAGCACCAGAAGCATGTTTATAATTCATTATGATCTTGAAACAAATTTCAGAGATTAAAGCTGGATTTAATTTTCGATTTACATTTTCGTGTCTTATCAATTTAAGGTTTCTTATTTTTGTATATCTATACCCCACACATTTTACACTACATAGGTTTGCTTGCTGCTTGCGAGTTGCGGGCAGCAGTGAAAGGGCCCAATCCAACCAGGCGTAAAAGAAAATAAACATAGAAAAAAATATTTTTGACTTTTCAAGTTCTTTCATTTTTTTTATTCACCTTTACTCTCTAATTGGGGGCCCTACCGGGCCCCTAACTGGTACTGGCCCTGAGGAGCACCAAACGCACCGAACTACCAAACACTGTCCAAATTAAAGGATCTGTTTGAAAATGTCACCATTAAAACCTAATTATGAATTATGTTCGTAAGAGATTTACGAATACGGTCGGATAGTCCGGAGTTATTTCGTTATTTTTGTTGATTATACGTACAGCATAACCTTCAATTCGCGCACAGTGCAAACTTTATGTGCCCCTTTCTTAAAATAAAAAATGCTAATCAGAGTCTGACTCATATATATGTTGGTTTAGACCTTTGATCATATCATATTGTCGCCGCGCCGGCCGCCTGGTTGCATAAACACGATCCGGACCGTCGCGGTAGCAGAATTTTAGGTTAGGTTCAGAGAACTAGAGTCGCGAGGGGAGACAACGATGCCAAATGTCGCAATGTCAATGTCGGGATATACATTTTTGGCGACACTTTTTTGTGAAATAAGTCGAATTTGCTTACCTACTTTGTTATTTGAAGTTTAAGTTAAAAAGCATGAGATTTTGCGACTAAATAATGAGAGCATGAGATTTGTTTGGAAAACATGAGATCTCATGCAAAAGCATGAGACCTGGCATCACTGTATATGCCACAATCGGATCGTCACTTCCTAGATTCTAGGGAGTGGGAGTGTGATATCAGCGCCATCTATTAGGCAACGGCGAATACACCAATGTAAACGGGGTTGCTTCTTCTCTTCTGTCGCTATATAGGGTGCGCTATTGGACGGAGGCGGAATATCTAGGGTAGGGATCTTTTAGACGAGGACAGGCGAAAACGCGACATTCATTTTTTTTTTCTCAATACACAACTGAAATCTCAAGAAAATTTTTGTATATTTTTTTCCAAAATTAAAAACCAAAAAGTTAATCGAGGAGGGGGGGTAAAATGTTACATGAATAACCCTGTACAGTCAATCATCTGTCCAAAAATGGGGTCGATCGAGAAGAAAATCCGCGAATGCTGAATTTTTTATATATTATGTTGTTATTGTTGTTTAGAAAGATTAAAACCAAAATTGGCGTAACCCTACAACTCAATGTTTCGCCGCCATCTTGAAAAAAATCGATTAAAATCGATTTGTCACGTTTCCTATTGGTGGGCGGGAGGAAAAAAGTACGAGGGCAAAAATTGTCGAGCCTGGAATTTGCTAAAAATTTTTGTTCGGGCCGAATTTTATTCATTTCCAGAAAGATAGAGGGCACCAAAGTTTCCAATAAACATCAGCTTTTCTACATTTTGACCTAGAAAAATTGATTTAATTAATGTCAACCAAAAATTTTTTTAGCAAAAGTTACAGATCATGAAAAAATAAAAAAAAATTCAAACCGTCTGAGTTACGGCGAGCCGCAGATTCGTTGCGGATTAAAATTGGGTAAGATTTCTATATTTTCGGGATGAAGTTTTGAAGGATATGCATAAATTGTTGAAAATATATTATGTTTCTGGTGATTAACGAATATTTTCGAAATAAATTATTGACACAATTATAAAAATATCAGTTTTGTTACAAATCCCAAGATATGAAGAAGAAATCATACCCAAAGGAGAAGATATTGCTTTTGAGGAAGTCATGATGACGTATACAACGAAAAATTCTATTACTTTTTGCAATTGGGTAAACAGTTTATTTCGGAATTGATCTTTATTATTTATATTTGTTCTTCAAGAATTATTGTGAAAAGATTAAAAATTCTGTGATAACTCCGGAAATCGCAACCAATTTTAATGCGTAACTAACATGCGACTCTGCAACTCAGAGGGTTTGAAATATTAATAAATAATACCAACGTTTTATAAATATTTTCAAGTTCTACAATAATTTAGTTAACAAGTTTTTTGGTTTAAGGTAATTTTTATAGGTCAAAATTTGGAAAAAAATCTTTTGGGAACTTTGGCGCCCTCTATCTTTTTAGGTTAAGTTCGGGCTGGCACAAGAAGTTTTGAAAATTCCAAAATGTTTGTCATTATACGTTTTCCTCCCACTATAGTCCAAGAGCCGGCCGTATGATTTGAACTCTCATAAGCTTATAGAATAAGATGTCATGTAAAATGTAAAGAGTATATTTCTTTACTTGAAGCGATTAGGTTGCCTCAGATAATATGGGCCCGATCATTGTTATTTAAAGAAGTTGTGGATAATTGTTATTTTTTTAATGAGTACAACCGCCCCCCCCCCCCCCCCGCCCCACGAACATATTTACTACTTTTTTCGCAAAAGTCTTTTGACAAATTCGAAAAGTGCCGTTCTAAAAATCGAAGAAGATTGTAAATTTCTTAATTGGGTCTTGTACTTTCCTCCAGTACTAAAAGAAACCTCGAAAATCCGATATTTCACCAAATTTCCCGACTCCTGATTTCCAAGTTTCGAGAAACGGGTTGTAGAATTAGCGAAATATAGACGGGAAATCCTGAGGAAGCGCTCTTATAAATTGCGTGTTTTTTTATCATTTTTTTAATTTTTCGGGGGCACCAGAAACATCTGAAGGAAGCTTTAAAAATTCCGACCTCAGAGCCCCGAGCCGAAATAACTTAGCTGTAGCTCGGCGAAAAAGGGCAATTTCTGACAGTTTACGGACTTTGGCTTTTAGGTGACGGGAAATGCCGGCCAATCACGTAAAAAAGATGCGTCCCACCTGTGTTGGTCGTTTTTTTCGCCGAAAATTCTTAATAACTCAAAAACGAGAAATATTTACCTGAAAAAGTTTCTTTAAATATGTTTACCCGTTCTCCGGCCATATCGCTGTACCGTCAGATCTCCCGAAAAACGCGTTTGGAATTTTTTTTCCTGTGCATCAAGCGGTATATGGCACTGGCTGTATAGCGGGACTTCGCACACAACTGGCGTCCCCGAGGTCCAGATTTGCCCCCGTCTTTCGCGCCGTATTTAACAGCGGAGGATTTTCGGGGCCCCGAAAATACGCCTACCGGATTTCTAAAAGACCAAGGGATCCTTTTTTATTGTTGCTCCATGGGCATTCTTTTCGATGGTACCTATACCTATTTTATTATATACATAATCATATGAGAGTATATTTGCCTAAAAATTGACCGCAACTTCTTTAAATAACAATGATCGGGCCCATATAAATTGAGGCAACCTATATACTCGCTTCAAGTAAAGAAATATACTCTCTACATTTTACCATAGCTTAAGTAATAGGTAGCTGCGACACTCAAGCCCCCGGCGGGAGTCAAAACAGAGTCTGGCGGAATGAAGCCGGAGTGAAGCGTATCGGGGACGGACTAAACGTTTTCTCCCAAGGATGGGCAAAGGCAGAGAGGCTTGTGCAGCGGCTGGTTGATCGAGCCACGCATAATCATTACACGTATTTAGTTACAACGTATAGATAGTATTTTTTGTCTAATGATTCATTTTTCACTTAATATTTTGAGTTGAAAACTAAACCTGAATTATTTTGCAATACGACCCTGTCCGATTCGTCACGTCCGCAGTTTAACCGGGTCGAATCAACCAGCCGTCTGCCCCACCGCCGCCAAAACTGGCTCCGCCTAAAATGCTCCCACAGAAAGCATGTAAAAAAAGGGAGTGTCGCAGCTAGTTATTCCTTAAGCTATGATTTTACACAACATCTTATTCTATAAGCTTATGAGAGTTGAAATCATGCAGCCGGCTCTCGTACTACTAACAGAAATCGGGATAGATCGATTCAGAATTTTTTTCACAATGGCGGTGAAACGGTGAATGGTGGAGATACGCCAAGTTTGATCGATATTATTTCCAATATTTAAAGTAAGCTGTTTGTTATCCATTCAAAATTTGACATATGAAATTTATTTGACAGCTCAAACTAGAAAATTTGACCATATACCATTTCATTTTAGCGTCTTTCCCGGTTGCAAAAAGAACCGAAAAAAATATTTTTGAGCTTTATTTGCAACGTACTTTTTTCGATTTCTAACAACAAACCGACTGTACTATCTTGAACTAGAACTCTATTAAACAAAGGTTGTTTGAAGTAAGGAAAACATATTGTCTGTAGGCACTCCATAAAAAAAACATTCGTTTCACGCTCTTTGTAACTTGCCAGCACAATATGCCGTAAATATTTAAGTACATTGTAAATATATTCATGGTCAAGACAAGTATCGTTGTTAATGATATTGTCTCTTATTATACCTACCTAGCCTGCATTCTACGAAACTCAGTTTTCCTTTAATTTTGGCATTCCAAGAGTCACCGCTTTAGCTATAATAGAATTATCTACAAAGGCACGCAATTCCTCATAGTTTTCCATCATTTAACGGCAATTATTCAACAATCTCCGTACACATCTGAGATATTTGTCCCACATGCAGTGGAATGTGTTTGGTGAAAAACGCGACCGAACGCCGCATAAGAAAAACAGAATGCCTTCGATACCTCCCGGATCACCGGAATGCCGATCGTTAATTTTATCTTGTTAAACGTGAAACTTTTCATTTGTACCAATAAGAAGTATCAAAAGGCTCATCTACCGCCAGTGGTGTGCTCAGCCACCTATAATAGGCCACTCCGTATGAAAACAGGTAATTTGTCTTTCCTGATGGGACACATTTCATAAATAATATGCATAATTCAATATCGCACTACGTAACCTCTATAGTTTGGCTCCCTCGATTGTTTTAGGTAGGATGTAGGATCATATCATGCGGAAAGCTGGCAATACCTACAGAACATTGAAATCGGATAAGAAAACAGGGAATTTATAGTGAAATGGAATACTTACTGAGGTGGGCAGTAGGTGGGCAGTAGGTGGGCAGTAGGTAAGTACTTCATTACTACAGTCATGTGCTACTTTGAAGTAGCCCTCAGGCAGTAGTGAAATGTCTCCTGGAAATATGTGTAGGTACCTACCTACTATTTTATTCACAATCATTTTAATCTAACATTTTTAATTTTTCATAATGTAAATGAATCACCCTGTATATCTAAAAACTTAAGTTTCTCGTTATCAAAAATAACCAATAGTAGCGGGGAGTGTAAGAACCCTGTAGAGGTTGGGAAGTGACCATTTCCCGACCAAGAGATCAGGCGGGAAGTAAAAAGATCCGCATAATTTATTTTTACAATATGCCGTGACAGCAAAACACCTTTGGGAAGTTATAACCACCTGTGGGCTATAATTATTACATTTTCATATGAAATTTTGCAGGTCCAAATAAGCTTTATTAATTTCAACTTTTCTTTTTCAAAAGCCTTGTCTACTAAAAATACATTGCTTTTTGCACAGTCCGTTTCGTTATGTTCCAAAGACTATTATCGAATATCGTCAAGAAATTCAATATTTCAAATTACTTTCACACTTTTATCTTTTGTTCGGATGTGTTTTAGGAGAAGATTTTACACTGTATATTTTGGCTACATGTCCCTACAAGCAAGAATAATATTAAGTATCCTTTATTTAACTTTTATATAAAATGCGACCGAACATTATATTTTTTTTATTGTAATCCACAGTGCCCACAGGCGGGTAGGGTCACCCATAACGGACCATTATAATTGCTATACGCCTCACCTCTTGCAGGTGTTTCAATGGCAACTCACCCGTGGACCAAAGGCGGAGAGGCAAAGAATTTATTTTCATAGAACGAAATGTTGGATACTTTTATCTTTAGGTGGGTCATAAAGGATTAGATTCGAAAGTATGGAGATCATAAAAAATGTGTTAGAAATTATAGTCGTCAGTTGTCAAGTGAATATACGGAAATGAGGAAAGAAATCATTTCCGCAAAAGTGCAGAAACCCCACAATACAAATTCCTTGTATTGCTTATTGTTGAGGCCTTTGGTCAGTGGCGTAACCAGGTGGGGGCTTTGGGGCCTTTACCCCCCCCCCCCCCAGAAATATGTCGCATGGTATTTATCTCTAAATAAAATTTATTTTAAAACAATAGTTTTGCCGAAAATATTACCGAAGAATAATTAGCCCCTCCAACTTTACATTCTGGTTACGCCACTGCCTTTGGGTTAACATTACCTAACGTTTATTAACATAATAACAATAATTATTAACATGCCATCGGACAACTATCGGCACATTTTAAAGTTATATTTGCCGCTACAATGCACTAAGCCATTCCGCTGAGAGATATCCAACATGAAGTTATATAACCCCAGAAAAGTAACTATATAGGGGCAAGCAAAGAAATGTTTCCGCTGCATCTCTTTTTGAAAAGTTATAGTTCGTCAAAGCGATGGCCGCTTTGCATGAGATCGACTGGCGATACTCGGCCAATTCCCCGACGGTTCCCGGCTTTTGAAGTTGCTTTTGACGGGGAAAAGACTCCAGCCCCAGCCCCCCAGGTGATGTTCCCCAAACGAGGGAATAAGCAGGCGAACTCACCGCATTAACATAATACCAATACCTATCGTGCGGTGGCGGAAACGGGAGGCAGATGTGAGGACTGGTGCATTTTTATCTTGTCTTTGTGCACGGTTATTAGAGTAAATATACGGAACACTTTTTTAATTTACATTTTACGGGAAATAGCACAGTTCCACCACTGTGTGAAGTAAAGTGAAATAACGTCCAGGGATAAATTAACCTATTAACCTCACCCCACCCCTCTCATTCACATACATTTTCTAAATAGTCAAATTGGACCGATTTGGCCACACATGGGAATAACACCGCAACATCTAATTCCAAACAACAACTAATAATCCCTAGTGACACTTTTTTGAAATACTAAAATAAAGGTAGTGTACTATAAATTTTCATATTTTTTGGCCATCCCATTTTAATCAGAAACAAAATTTTCTATCAAGTGTTCTTTTTTCCGTAAAATATAAAATAAAAAAGTTTTCCCTCTTATTCCCTCTAACCTTGGACGACATACCTAGGTACTGTGTAATATATTTTTTAAATAATTTATTTTTTAGCTCAAGACAGCCAAATTCATATTCGCAATATTTCAAAGTTGAAATATTTCCATTCTGACAGTTGTTACAAATATTAATTAATAATGTTAATTTTTTTTCTGTATTTTCAGAATTAAATAAACTCATGGCGGTGTATAATCTTTTTTTCTTTTAGAGTTACTATCAGGAAGTACGCCACGAAATAAAAATGTAAGATGAAGTACCCAATTTTTTTTTAAATTCAATATATAGTTTAAGACCCTTTATTTGAGTCAACAAGCGTCTAAGAGAAAAATGTTATAGGACAAACTCACATTATTTTAGAAAAAGGTACCCGCACACGGATTTTTGAAGCATAAATGGGTCACTCTGTATAGACTGGAAGAGAGGAGGGAGAGAGGTCGCCCGTAGATCAGATGCGCGATGCGCAGCAGTCCATCGGGCTCGATCTAGCAAGAATAATATGGAAAATGCAGCAACCAGCGTTGCCAACAGTTCTTAATAAAATTCCTGGCGAAAAATATCATTAATCAATTCCTGGCAACGTGAATGCTTTTGAATGAAACCAAGAATTTATAATTTTCACAATTTTTAGGTTAGGAGCAAAATAGCAAATCCATTAGTAATTTCGAACAAAAAAATGTAATTTTTTCTATTCGAACCAAATGAAATGGATGAATGAATGAATGAATGAATGAATATGAATGAATGAATAGGAACATTACATTATTATTTTAATGGCAGATGCCAGTAATTGCTGGGATACTGGTAACGCTGCCAGCAACGTCTCGCAGTCGTCTCATGGGTGGTTGACAGCACACTTTCAATTACTCGGCCTTGCAGGCGTCGCCAACTAAATTCCACATTCGTTATAAAAAGTTGAACTTCAGTGCCTTTTTTTAAAATGTTTTCTTGTTTAATGTACTCAGAGATAATCAGACGTAACTACATAAAAAAAATCCTCCTTTATTTTATGATTGTTTTTAAACTGCGATTTTCCAAATTAAATTTTGGATGTTCAAAATAAAAAAATATATTTTGGTTCACATTTACGATACACCCTGTATAATCCGCAAGGCAATGTTTATAAAGCCAGATAGGTTGTAACTCTTTTATATAACTGTGAGTCAAAATTAGAGAAATGTTAGGATTGTTGTGAGGATCATGCACACTAATAGCAAGCTAATAGTTTCTCTCAAATTTTCTACAAACCGTCACAATACTTGAATTAAATACGGGCTCAGTAAAGTCAAAATTTGAATTGCTTGTTTTTCTGGATGATATAACACAAAGCGTATAATATTTTCTGTGGTTTGCACTTTTTGATTTAATTAACTAGTTGACAACATTTAGATATCTAAAATTATATAATAAGTATTAAGTATATAGTGTATACCTACCTATCCATTAGCATGATTAAAACATGGCTTTATCAAAAATCCAACTTCCAAGTCGCAAATACTTCATCTATAGCAGTGCACAGGGTATTCCATTTCCGATACTTTTGCAGGCTATATTTATATTTTGAAACTCTTACGTCCTCAGAAAAATCATTGTACGTCACTTAATTCGAGGTAAAAAATATATAAGGGTCAATTTTTACCATTTCAACAAGTTTACGTATACCTGAAAATGGCAAATTTTCGAAATCACCTTGTACCTCAAAAACTAAGGAGGCCATGAAAATTCTGTTTACGGGGCTTTTCCTTTTATAAAAAGACTAGTGTCTCTAAAACCACAACTCCCTATCTCTAAAAATATCCGAAATACCCTGCAAAAGTATCGAAAATGGGACAGCCTGTATATACTATAATATGCTTCATTGTTTTCGTTCCAAGTAGATCGTGCAGATTATTATAGGACCAATCTGTGGCTGAATTGAACATAGAAAATAAAAACTTGTATGAAACTTCAACTCGATATCTTTAAAACTGATAATAATGATATAGACAAAAAAATCAATTCCATCATTTGACCAGTGAACTGAATTTCACAGGACAGGCTCCTATTGACAAATAATAACTACTATTATCGAAGTATCAAACACACCACTTTATAGTTTTATTTGGCCTTTTCTAGCAATCAATTACAAAAACATTTTTTTAAATGTGATCAGGAATAAAGTTAATAATTATATCTATTAGGCTGCGAATGTGATTTCACTCCATCACCTAGATCCATTGTGACTGTTGTAATTTTAGGTCTTTCTCAGACTTTCGTCTTTCTCCAGTTTTACTCAACCAACCGCATTCCTTTATAAATACCCGAGGCGTCTTGAGGTTCAAGGCATGGCCGTGCGCCAAAGAATTCTCTGTATATACCTACTAAATACAATAGATATAGATTACAAATCATTTGTAGAAGTACAATGTCGAAATAATTACATCTAGTCTTAACTAATTATATTATCCCATAATAGAATATGAAGGAAGTGAATATAAACACCAATAAGCAATGATTGCTTTTCTAGTTTGAGATGTACGGTTATGACTTGAGTTGACCTAGGAAAGGACAACAGTTAATCCCACCCACGGTCTCTATAGCCAGTAAAGGTATAAAAACGCGGGTTCATGATCTGAGAATTATAGATTTAACAGTTTAGATAATTATTGGAAAGAAAAATATTATGTTGAAAACTGGATGTGGCTGAAGACCGAATCAGACTACTTATTATAATATTAAATATCACGAATTTCTATGTTTAGGGGCTAATATGCTAGTAAGGTAGGTTATAAATTCAGGTCGGTAGTTTTATTCAACAATTGAGTGTAATAAGGTGTATTAGAGTAAGTGAAAACTACATTTATAAGCATTTTTTTGAAAATGTCAATTTCTATATATGTCTTGTAAGGAGCGCCACTTGTGCTATTTTTGGATCGTGCTTTCAAGGTGAGTGTCCCAAACATCGAACACGGCCCATTTATCGAACAGAATTCATTTCATTGTGATAAAATAAGAAAAATATATACTTCGCCAAACTGGCATACGTTTATAATAAAAGTTGTATCTTTTGCCAATATTTTGGTCTGAGCATGCGCAATATTGGTAAAATATCGTTTACTTAAAATATTTAAATCAGTTGCTCTGCCACCGCGATTACGGCAACACGCGTATTTCTTGTGCTTTTGGTTAAGACTTGTGCCATTCCCAAAAACTGTATTTAAAAGGTAAGTAACAAGTGCTGATGTTACTGATGTATTTAAGTTGAAAAAAAAATTAATGATAACGTTGATTTTCTACTGAAATTTTGAATATTTTTCTCAATTTGTTTAAAAACTATGCCGTTCGATATTGGGGACAGCAAAATTCGATCCGGTCCCATTTATCGAAGAGCCGTTCGATATTACGATCTTCGCAGACATTTTTTAAAATGATAATCCCCAATTTATTTCAAAATATTTTTTAATGTAATTTTATTTGAATTACGTGAAAAGGTACATAGACTAATCCTTCGTATTATCGAACATAGAAAATTTGTCAAATTAAAATAATGAACAACCCTCAAAAACTTATTCGATAATACGCTAAAATTTTGTTCGAAAATTAGGTCTTCATAAAATCGATGGATTTCTAAACCCATCAGACACGCGTTTGGCTGCGGTTTCTTCCATAATTTGACAAATTTCATATGTTCGATAATATGAAGGATTAATCTATGTGTCTTTTTCTACAAATTATGAATAATTCCGTAAAAAAAAGTTAGAAATAAGAAAAATATTCTAATTTAAAGAAAAGTCTGCAGTGACCGTATTATCGAACGGTTGTGTTTGATAAATTCTAATTTTGATGTTCCCAATATTATTTTAAAATTTTACATAAAAGACTCTCCTAAAATTACATTTCTTTTCCAGAATAACATAAATGGCTAGAAGACTTCAATATAGCGAAGATGCAATGCTTAAAGCTATAGAAGCGACCAAACAAGGAATGAGTATTTCAAAAGCGAGTGCTACTTATAACGTCCCTAAAACTACTTTATATGACAAACTTACTGGAAAAACACCAATTGATAGAAAAATTGGTGTTCCTTCAATTTTAAATAAGGAGGAAGAAGGGCATCTAGTTAGGTGGATCATACATTCGGCCAAAGCAGGATTTCCAATAACAAAAAGTCAACTTACCGACAGTGTCCAAATGCTGGTGAAAGAGCTGAAACGAGAGAACCCCTTTCCAGGGTTTTTAAAAAGGCATCCTGAAATTACCCATAGAGTACCACAAAATTTATCTTCAAGAAGAGCCAATGTCACAGAGGAGAAAATTCGTCAATGGTTTACTGAAATATCACAATACATGGAAACTGAATGTAAACAAAACATTACGGATCCAAGAAGAATTTACAACTGTGATGAAACAGCTATATTTTTATGCCCGAAAGGAGAAAAAGTTTTAACAGCTAAAGGTCAGAAAACTGTATATTCTGTAACAAATAACGACGAAAAAGAGTGTTTAACAACTCTTTTTATGTGTAATGCTCAAGGAGAGTTGCCACCTCCACTAATAATGATGCCATACAAAAGAATTCCTAGAAATATAATAGAAACAATTCCTTCTAACTGGGGAGTAGGAAAATCAGATAACGGGTGGATGACGGGTGAGTCATTTTTTGAATTTATTGCTAACGTGTTTTACAAATGGATAATAGAGCAAGAAATCGAACTTCCGATAATTCTTTACGTCGATGGTCATAAATCACATCTCACGATGCAACTAAGTCAGTTTTGTTTGGAAAAGGGTATTATTTTGATTAGTCTTTATACCAACTCCACGCACATTTTGCAACCCTTAGGTGTGGCAGTGTTCCATCCATTAAAATCAGCATGGAGGAAGGCCGTCGTTCAATGGTGAATGCAAAACAATGGTGCAAAGCTTTGCAGAGAACATTTTGGACCATTATTAAAAGAAGTTTTGGATTCTATGATAAACACTTTACCACAAATAATACAGAACGGATTTAAAACGTGTGGTCTCTGTCCCTTTAATCCAAATAATATTAAGTTTGATAAAAAATTTATTCTGATAACGAACATCCCATGGAATCTTTTAGTTCTATAGAAGACAAAAAAACGTGTTTAAAACTTTTAAATAAATACGACAGGAATAAAGTAGCTGAATTCCAGGCAGCAGGAGAAACCTGGCATGGGGAAATTGAGGATTTGAATTTATTTAAATTTTGGAAATTTCTCAAAGAGCCAGCCGATCAAAATAAACCAATCCCCAGTGAAAGTATAGAAGATGATAACGAAGATGAAAGAGAGAAATTTGCAGACAGAAGTGAAAAAACTGATAATTTAGATCCTAGTTTTGAACCAATCTTAGAAAATAATTATTTTATGTTAAATGATTCGGAGGTATTAAATTTGGAGAAGGAAATTGAAGAAACGCGTAAATTGTTAGAAAGCGAAGGAATGGAAAATGACAGTTTTTTGCAGGATATTGGCAATGTCTCGGACAATATATCTACCTCAGATTTGGATACTCCTTTCAATGAATCCCTCCTAAGAGAATCAGAAACCTACTGTGATAAAGAAAAAGAAACTAACCATACCGACTTACAGCACACATTAGCCACTAATGTAGCTTTAAGTACTATACAACTAATAACTTAATCACATCAAAAGTTGTAAGTAAGATCGATCATACCACTCAACAGGTCACACCATTGAAATCGAGTGATATTATAGAAGAAGGCCAGCATGCTATTCAACCTTTTCAGCGACAAGATTCTAGCAATCACTCAAAAAATCTCTCGATAGAACAAGTTGGTCAAAATATTCCAACTCCTTTTAAAAAGGCTCTTTTTTGGAAAAATTCGGATTTAAATAACAATAAAGAAAATGTTAAACGTGAAAGAAAGGAAAAGGTTCCTGCTGTTGCAAGTTCACAACAATGGCGAGAGTACCATGAGAAAAAAAAACAGAAAAAGAAGGCCGAAGAAGAGGCTAAAGAAGAAAGAAGAAAACAAAGAGCAGAAAGAGTTTTGAAAAACGAGAAGAAAGAAAAACCAAAAAAATGCGAAAAAGATAGGAAGATAGAACACGTTGTTACCGATCTTCAAGAAGTGATATACGCCATTGGTGATTTTGTTATCATTAAATATGATAATAGTTTCTTTCCTGGTCAGATTATAGATACAATTGAAACAACGGACAAAGATAACATAGAATATTCTATAAAAGCCATGAAACCAAGTAATAAAAATTGGAAATGGCCTCCTAAAGATGATATATTGATTAATGACACCACAGACCTCATGTGCATCTGAACCAAAGTTAATCAATAAAAGGGGAGTTTATGAAGTTCCGGAAATCAAGAACTATTATTCTTAGTTACGTACCTGTTTACTTAGTCACATTTACTTACTAGTCTTAATTTGTGATGACCATTAAGGTATAAATTTTTATTTATTTTAAAGTAGTATATATTTTATTTTAAATAGGTACCTACTTATTAAACAAATATATCCTGAGAATGTTTTTTTTTTTTTTCAAATAATATAGGTAAATACCTACCTACTACCTACTTACCCACTGTCAAAAATGTGAAATGTTTAGCAAAAAAAAAACGAAGAGTAAGAGCTTGTGATCCATTGGGAACACTGGTTCGAAAATTGGGACAATGTGTGTTCGAAAATGGGGACAAACGAAAATTTGCCTGTTCGATAATATGGACAATTGTACATTTAGAGTTTTATCTATTTTTTTTATTCATACTGAGAATTTATAACTAAATAGATATTTATAAACAATGTCATATAATCAATGAACAAACTAATGCTTAAATAAAGCTGATCTTGCCACAGAGTAATTGCCGGTGGCCATGTATACATTGCTTAAACCCTTAAGTGTTCGATATTTGGGACATTCACCTTACTTGTTACTTTTTTCGGATATTTTTGGTCTTTTTTTAGTGCATCTTTTCATTTTGCAATAAAAAGTACTCTGGTTTCATAACGATAAAATCAACCGATTGCGTTGAAAATGGCAAAATGTGCCTCAAAACACCTGTTAGCTCAAAAATTCGAAAAATAAAATTTTCACCTACCGCTTTCAAATTTTACAGAATAATTGTACCATTTAAAGTGACAAAAAATTCTCTATGAACAATGTACCAAAAAATGAACCGGATTAAACTCGACAAAATTCTGACACCCTATTTCAAGAAAACCAATGATGCTTTACCCAATGCTCATTTGGATTTTTTTCTTAATTCTAAACGTGCAATTCAGCTGTAATATTCAAATTAGGTAAGTGAAAATTGTATTTTTCGAATTTCGGAGTTAACAGGTGTTTGGAGACACATTTTGCCAATTTCAATGAAAATGGTTGATTTTATCATTATGAAAAATTACCTATACTTTTGTTATCAAATAAAAAGATGCACTAAAATGATAGAGCAAAAAGATTACCTCAAAAAAGTTGCGAGTAAAAGCACGATCCAAAAACAGCGCAGGTGGTTATTCAGGGTATTCTCCATCCCCAAAAACTCCGCAATGTCAAGTTTCAGATCAACTGCTTTATTTATTTTGGGAGATATTGCCATAATTTAATTTTAAGAAAGAACTTCAACGCCCTGTATTTCAGTCTAAGAGAACAATGTTTTACGACAAACAACATTCCTTTAGCACGAAGTAATGTAATGATGTAAATGTAATGTAAATAAAAAATATACAGGGTGTGCCGGTTGTAAAGAACACTTTTGACATAGATGATAAGAAGTTTGATTCTGGGTCCGGTTTATTAATAAAGATACAGGGAGTTAAAGTTTATTTTTTCAAATGGTTTTTTATAATAATATATGGGAAACGATTAATGATATTAGCTTAAAAATTTTTGCACAGTATGCGAGTATTTTTGAATAATTGTCCATTCATTTTTCCATAAAAAATGTGTCTTGTCGATTTGCCCTAAGACTACTGCTGGATGTTGAGCAAACAAAGCAAAATATCGCTAATGTCACCTATAGACATTTTGTTTTTTTAAAAATGAATGAGCAATATAAAAAAGTTGTCCAAAGAAAGCAAGGGTGAAGAAATTATTATTGAAGGAGGGGCGTATCCCACCTTTCCGTAAGCCTCTGGTTATGGCAACAATACTTGGGTAGCTTTACTTTATTGTATCTTGTACTCGTATACTCTCTACCAAAATTGTTAATATCACATTGGTCGTTCCCGAGATATTAAAAAAAAACCTTTACAAATTAAGCTTTAACAGCCTGTATCTTTTTTATTAAGTATTTATGAAGTTCGCATTTCACATTAACTTTTTTGCTTTTAGGTAAAATTAAAATTCCTATCGTTTATTTCAAAATTGTTGTTTACAACTGGTACACCCTGTATATTTATATTACGTACGTATTTATTTCAAAATGTAGGTAACCTGTAAGAACGAGGGGCATATGTCAAATATACGAGCTGCCTTATACACGAAGAAATTGTTACTTCATAACAAAAACTTAGTCTTCACCTAAACTACTTGCGACAGCTTCTCTTTCTTTTTATAATAATCCATTATTAACAACTATCGCAAAGGACAGGTGCTATTACAAGTTACACTTAGCTGGGCTCATTCATCGTTTTACGTTTCGCATCGCTGCACCCGGTTCAAGGTAGTAGCAAAACGGTCCTGTTATTAAAAAAACTGTTATTTTTTTGTCTTGGTGGTCAATTTAATTTCAAAATACAAAGTAATCAAAGACTATATCCGCAAACTTGACCGCAACTAGACTCGTTTGAGTTCCTCACGTGGGAATGAACATTCAGTTAAAAACAATTACATTTTAGCAGTTCTAGAAATAAGAAAAAATAATAAGGAAGGTGTAAATTTGATTGGTCTGTCGACTCCACTGAAAGATTTCTGGACTGGCTTTTTTCGTCAACGAGGAGTTTTAGTAGAAAAGTCAAAGGGACTTGTTTACTTAATTGAACTATCAAAGCATTTAGCCAAGCCTTCTAAATTTTCTTTTTCTTTGACAAGGACATAAAATAGGTAATTTTTTGACGCCATAGCCTGCCATAATCAAGTAACTTTTTTTTTAAGTGAAGAGAGCACCCCGTAATCACGGCATTTTTCCAAATTCTGTTAGAGTCGGCTAAAAGCAATCAGCTTTGTCAACAGATTTCAGTAAGAAACTTGTCGGTAACTCTTGAAATAAAAAAGTTAAAATTTTCGGGTTTTTCCAAAATATCCCATGGATCTAGAACGTGTTTTTACACAAAGCTAGAATATCAGAATAGTTATTTACATTGCCAGATGCGTAAGTGCACTTTTTTGGCCGAGGAGGTCGTTTAAATTAAAAGTACATCCGAGGCCAAAAAAGAGCTTACGCATCGTGCAATGTATTACATTTTTCCTGCTACCAAAAATAAGTTATAGGTGCTTTGAATAAAGCTCTAAATACAAATGGAGTAGATTGTGAGTAATAATGATCTTCAAAATAACCTTTGTTCAATTACTAAAAATGATAATCAGTGATAAATATAAGAGGCAGAATGCAGCGATAATAAAAAATAAATAAAAAATGTTGAACTTTGTATGGGATTTGAACCATAGATCTACGAATTACTAATCGCGTACTCTTACCCCACCGGTAGCGCGGTGCTTGTCAAATTTGTTCTGTTATGCGGCTCTTATTTGACGCCAGAGAAACACTTAAATTATTAATTTTTATTTGGTATATTTCGTGTTCTTTATGATTAAAACCAGTTTGTAAAACGATTGTTGTGTAGCCTATTAAAATTGACGCATAAGATTAGCGTTTCTACATATATTTTATTAATGGTTTTAAGGTCCTTGCTGCGTAAGGGTTGCTAAGCAATACTTTTTGTACCTAGCAACCACTTTCGCAGCTAGCAACCAAAATAACAGGGCACCTCGAACATTTGACTTTCGCTTTCGGGCCTGTTGGCGAGTATGTAAAGTAAACTTACGGGGGAGGGAGCAGGAAAAGGAATTTTTTTCGTTCAATAACAAAGTTGTCCTAAAAATGCAACAAAATGATTGAACTGTGTACTAACATTTCATAATTTTTTATTTTATGGTGTACAGGATCATTTAAATTTGGCGTCCCAGACCGATTATTGCGGGCAAACGAAAAGCGGAAAAAATCTGCTGCGGGACCAAATAAAGATTAGATCGCAACTAAATTTCACATTTTTGACAAACGACGCTCGGCGTCGCAACGCCCTGTATTTATTTTATGTAACGAAAATAACTTTTTTTAGATACATATTTAGGAATCCCTATGCGTTCTAAGTAACTTTTGTCTTTAACGTTTTTTTTTCCTTTACTTACAATTTACCGGCAAGAATATAAAAAAAATTAAGGAAATTAATTGACTTGATTCACCCATGAAGTGGACGACGAGCGACTGTCAACTGTTTAATAAATGAAATAAGTCATATTTTCTTCAAATTTTTAGCGTGTCCTCCACCATTCACTAGGCACATCTCCAGGTGTTTTCTAAAATGTTGCGCTGCATTCTTTAACATTTTTTCTGGTTATTGTCATAAAAGCGTCCCAATTTTTTGTTTTAAATTATTGACATTCCTTGAAGGTGTTTTATAGACCCAGAAGAAATAGTCTAGTGGCGAAAAGTCGGTAGACTTAGGAGGCCACCTGTAGAAAATGTAAAGAATCAAATAAATTAAAGTAAAAGTATTATTTGTTTAATTATGCTTAGAGTATTTGTGCCAATCCATCTATCTCTAAAATTATGACTAAAAAATTCTTCTACTCGTCTTGCATTATGCACTAGTGCTCCATCTTGTTGAAACCACATCATTTGCATAAAATACATATTTTCCAACATAATTGTAAAGAGTGCCTTCAAAAAATATAGTTGCGATCTAATCTTTATTTGGTGCCAAATTTAATGCCACGGAAGCAGTTTTTTTTTTCGCTTTTCGCTTGCCCATAATTGGCCGAATTTGAATCTCCCTGTACATACTCAGCACATTATAATGCAAACTAGTGTTTACCAGAAGGCATTTTCTAAATAATGCGTACCAGTATTATTATTCTTTGTACTTCTCATTATGAATGTTAATTTGTAAAGTGTGTGAAGATAATGAAGCCCGAAAAGCCAAGGTGTCTTTTAAGACGAGACTCGGGTAGGCATCCAACCGGTTTAGAATTGGTTCTTCACGAGAGATCTTCTCGCTGCGTAGCCAATACCTATATAAAGCGTTGAGTGAAGAATTTCACTCAACGCTATAAGCTACACTTTTGTTCGAACCTAGACAAAAATTATCTTATATTTTTAGTGTCTGTTTACTAGCAGCACAGACCTATATTAGCGAAGCTATATATTAGCGAAGCTATATAGGTCTGTGCTAGCAGAATGATTCGCAATCATTTACATATGTAGTTAGGAGAAAGAAATTTATTATATAGAAAACATCTGGTTAAATATTACTTTCGTTTCTCTACAGTAAAAGGTGGTTAAAAAAACCGAGTTTTGAACTTGAAGTTTGTTGTTAAAATGCGCCGCAGACGATTTTTTTTAATTTGAAAGGAAATGATTTAAATGAGGCATAAGAAATTACAAAATCACACAATCAGTGTTCACAGTACTTACCATATTTTTTTTTGTTTTTTTTTTCTCCATATTTCGGAACAAAGGCACCTTTCTTCTTACCTAATTATTATTGAATTTAAGTTTAAGATACCGTAAAAAGTTGTGCATTTTGGTTGGAAACGTGAAATAGTTTAATGATGTTTTAATTTATTATTATTTTGGATTCAATTTAGTATTTTCTTTTGAGAAAGATATACAGGGTGTCTACTTTTAAACATATACCAACCCATAAAATGTATATTTTTAGAGATAATCGCCTGAACTTTTTTTCGTTTGAAAGGCCTTCAAAAACCGCTTGTTCCGACCTTTCTGTCATTTTCAAAATGCAAATCCTGGGATGGCTGCTATCTTTTTATACCCCCGATTTTCGCGAAAACCATTTTGCAAGTTTTTATTTAAAATTTGACAGCATAGCATTAATCAGGACCCTACGGAAACCCACATTTATATCAACTTTGAACAACGAATATACAGGGAGTGCCAACTGCAGAGTGTCAAGGTTGAGCAAAATAGGAATTTTAAAGACACCTGGCATGTCAAGCGTGTCAAGCGTGCTGAATTTTTATGAAACTTTATATGAGTCAAGAGTACTCTGGAATTATTGAAAAAATATTAATAAACACAAAAGTAATTTAATTTAACGCCAACCAAAAATTAAAAAACAATTTAAATTATGGACCTTTCTCAATAAAATCACTTTCTAAAATGATATATTTTCTGTGCCTTTCCTGTTGTGGCTCACTAGCCACCTTAACTCATATATGGACTTAGTGACTGGCAGGCTTATGTATTTTTAGATTTAGTTCATTTATAGTGTCTGAAGCGGTTTTGATGGACTTGATTTTTGACCCAAAAAAATTAGTACCTACTTTGAGATGGCACAGAGATAGACCCCTGTATATTTTGTATTGAACTTTTGCACATCAGAACTTTGAGTGGCCCTGTTGACCATTAAACTGTTTTGTGGGGATTCCATGGCAGATTTGCCAGATGCCTTTATATGTTTAAAATTAGACACCCTATATAATACTTCTTAATACTTAATAATCGATATTTAGCATAGATTAAAGGAGACATAGATAGGTAGCTTTGTTGAAACCGCCCGTAAAATATCCCGCCACGTCAAGTTTCTACTTTTGGAACGGGAACAAATTAAATTAAAACAGATAATTATTGTAATGTCTTACAATTCTTAGGCATCGATGGTACAGGGTGGCCCATCCAAGCGGAAAAAGTGTGCTACGTGGGGACACGTTAACATAAAATCGTCATTCAAAAAATGAGATTGTAGTAAAAATTAAGGGGAATTCTAGGGTGTACCCTAATTTTGTATACGGAGGTCGGTAAAAAAGTTATCGCGAAAAAATTTTTTTTGCAAAATAAAAAAAAATTTTTACCTACACATCCATTAGAGAATCTTTAAGTAGTATTCCAGAATATTCAGTTTTTTAATATAACTTCCGGTTATAGCGGAAATGAAAGTGCTTTTCTCTATTCTCAACTTCCACATTTCTCTTAACCATCACAGGATTCCCTTTTTAATTCTGAATCCAACGATATATAATTTGGCCTATTTATCTCCAACCGTTTCCGAGATATTTATCAGAGAAGCTCCATCTCCATCAAACTAGATACATGGTCTCATGGTCGGTGTCTGATGTTCGATCTGAGTAGGCCAAACAATAAAACCAAATTTATGACAAATCAAGTCAGCCATGATAATAAAACTGACAATCGAGTAGGCTGTCAATTCAATATTTCTATTTACGTGTCAGATTAGTCTAAAATTTTGTTGCTGAAGCTGCTAGTAGTTGCAGTTTAAAAAAATTTTTTGAAAGAAGAATGCTGTGATATTTTAGAGATCTTCATCAAAAATGATAAAAGATACGTAGAAACTTTGAGGGAGTATTCTCGTAAATATCCAAATAGAAATGTTCCGAGTGTTTCCTTTATATGTAAGCTGTATCGAAGATTCAGATCGACAGGAAGTATGATTAGCAAGAGAAAAAAAGGGTTTAGAATTAGTGAGGACGAGAGAGAACGCATTTTAAATTATTTCAGAAGAAATAACGAAAAATCTCAGAGAGATGCAGCGAGAGACTTACAAATTCCCCGGTCTACAATACAAAGGATAATGAAATTAAGCAAATTTAAAGCCTTTAAAATATTACCTGTGCAAAGGCTATTCCCTGGAGATGCTGCAAGAAGACTGGAATATTGTCAAACAATGTTAAACTTTTATTTTGCAAGAGGTGGAGCTGGATTTTTTTTAAAAATATTTTGTCCGATGAAGCTACATTTACAACGGCGGGAATATACAACCGGAAAAATAGTATATTTTGGTCTGTTGACAATCCACGGGCATTTCTTGAAGTTGTGAAATCCGGCAGAAATTCCGTGGGTGTTTGGTGCGGAATTGTGGGAAATTTTATAATGGGCCCTCTATTTTATTCAGGAAGTATGACAGAGAGGAAATACCTACATTTAATCCAGAACGAATTGGAACAATACTTTGACCAGTTGCCATTAATTTTTCTTATGTAAACCGTGGTTATATTTTTATTTTGTATCCTAAATACCTATATTATATTCTTATCCGTAATATATATATTTTTTACGCGTACCTAATCACCCATAATTTAAACTATTTCAATTATCACTAACAATTAAATATCATCTAAACAATAAATACTTCCAAAACAGATAGTGTGCGCAAAAGTACAAGCGCGCTACTGGATTCATACTATGTGAGAGAGCAATCCTAAAATTGACCTGCTCAGTAATAATCGGCCGTCGCATGCGTAAACACTTTGGGTACCCGCCGTCAAGTTGTTGTTGATCGAAGTGTGGTTTTCTGTGATTTTGAGATCGGGAAATGTCCTGGTCCTCGAGGTGATGTTGATATGAATGATAATGGTGCCTTTGATACACCTGGCTTTTATGAGTAAGTCCGTACAGATCTGTTAACGCATATTTGGTGCCGGCACAATGGGTGCGAAAGCCTCTGTCCATTTTGGGGACGATAGCTTGTTCCTCGAGTGCTGAGTGGTGAGATTAGAGGCCTCACCTGGGGCTCGATGACACGAATAAACACGTGGGGTGCCAGTACCGCACCTCCTGTCTAATTCGTTGCGATGCTTTACTGTTTAGCGGCAGTTGAGTATCCGGGGAAGCCTTTACTTATTTTAGGTGACACTAGCTAGTCGTCGAAGATATTATATGATAGTAAAATGCTAAGAAAGATATCCGATATGAAGGACGCATGGAGGTTAACCGGGAGTATGGGGGCTAACAACCCCTAGTGAGTATACCCATAATTTTATCAAGGTAGCAGGTCAGTAACTGTTGCTTTTGTCTTTTTCATATGCCCGAGTTTGTACAACAAAATAAAGTATTTAGCCATTGAGTGAATTTGCATTGTGAAGACCCGCTGATTGAGAGCCACTGATAAATATCTCGGAAACGGTCGGAGATAAATAGGTCAAATTATATATCGTTGGATTCAGAATTAAAAAAGGAATCCTGTGATCGTTAAGAGAAATGTGTAAGTTGTAAAATAGAGAAATCCACTTTCATTTCCGCTATAACCGGAAGTTATATTAAAAAACTGAATATTCGGGAATACTACTTAAAGGTTCTCTAATGGATGTGTAGGTAAAAAATATATTTTTTTTATTTTGCAAAAAATGTTTTTTCGCGATAACTTTTTTACCGACCCCCGTATACAAAATTAGGGTACACCCTCGAATTCCCCTTAATTTTTACTACAATCTCATTTTTTGATTCACGATTTTATGTTAACGTGTCTCCACGTAGCACACTTTTTCCGCTTGGATGGGCCACCCTGTACTAAGTTAAAGTATAGGTATTTTAATTTAGTTATTAGTTTTTATAATATAGAATTGTATATTGTATTGTATAGTTCTGACAGTCTATTCGTAACTATGAATGATACAGTTAGTGATATAAAATCAATGACGTCAATGACCAATAGGCAGGTTTGTTTTGATAAACGCTTGACGCCCAGAACTAATCACAATCTAAGCGCTCCATTATAAATAATAAAATGATTTGTCCGAATCTAGATATTTATGAATTCGTATACAGGTAGGGGTGACCCCAGAAGCCGGACGGGACATTGTCCTAATTATCATAATAAATAATCTTAAATACATTAGGGGGAGCTTTAATTATAATAACAACAGTTATTTGACAGTTGATTACGTTCATTATAATTACGCAATTAAAATAGATATCCCCGTTAAGATTTCAGTTTACATCGCGGGTAATTAGGTGTAATTAAAATTCTTTGTTTTTATCTCCGTTTAATCGGAATTGAGAATGGCCGTTATGGGAGTTCTCCGATAGGAATAGTTGGGTAATTAATCTTATCTAGATTCGATAAATTGAACCGTGTATATGGAGCTCGGGGACTTTCATTTAAATTCAGTCCGAGCGATTCCGGTGAATACAGAGCAGGCTATAATATTAGACGTTTCTGTAACACTTTAGTGCCTGTTTTAATTAGTGACAAAGAATATAGGCGACTCAACCGGAACGCTTGGAACAAGGCTTGGAAATAGGAAAGTACTAATTGAGCAATGAGAAATCATTCACAGGTAGAAATGATAGAAATAACACATATGTCATATTACGCCAAGGGACAATTCGGATAAATAAAATACAACATGTTATGATGTATAAAACATTTTTGAAACCAATGTTGTCTGAGGTCCAGCTATCAGTTCTGTACCAAGATGATTGGTACAGTTTGGTTGGTTTAGGTATCTGAATTGTTCGTTCTTTTTATTATTTGTCGCGTCACCCCTACAGGTTTTTCCGTTCTCCTATATCCCCTAGCTGTTCCCCACCAGCATCTTTAAGATTGAGATTGATTTGCACAAGGAATTCAGAATTTTCTTCTTTGGGATTTTTTGCAAGGCCACTGTCGTTTCTGACGGCACCCCTACAGGTTCTTTCTGTACTCCTACACGTCACCATAAGTATCTCTAATACGAAGTATTAATTTGCACACACAAATTTGGGGTGTTTTTTGCGACGCCAGTGTCGTTTGTCACGGCACCCCTATCTACTCCTGCATCCTCTATGTGTCCCCCAAACATACAGGGTGAGTCTGAAATAACTGGCATCCTTTTTTGGGTAATAGAGATGGATATTCTGAACCACTTTTCTTAATAAATTTTTTTCCTAGCGCCGAGATTTTTCTATAATTCATCCCCTCAAAATCCCCCCTCTATGAAAACACGGCACTGGCGCCCTGGCAACAACCGAGTAGAAAATGGTAATTCATTAACTAGTATAGTATTTTAAGACCAAGTTTACGCTATTCTATCCGCTGTGTATGAAATAAATGTTGGTAAATTTTAAAAAAATTAGAGAAAAATTTTGGCGATAGGAAAAAAAAATTATTAAGAAAAGTTGTTCAGAATGACCATCTCTCTTACACAAAAAAAGGATGCCAGTTATTTCAGACTCACCCTGTATATTTGAGATTGAGATTGACTCAGACAAAAAAGTCGAATTATTTTTATATGTTTTTTTCTGCGAAGCCTCTGTCGTTTGTCGCGGCACCCATATAGGTTTTTTATATACTTCTCACACCCTACGCCCCCCACAAATATCTTTGACGTTGCTTTACAGAGAAAAAATCAGAATTTTCTTTTTGGTTTTTTTTTGCGACGTCACTGTTTTTGTTACAGCACCCCCTACAGGTTTTTTCTATACACCTACATACCCTATGCCTCCTTTGCCCCCAGTATAAAAAAACCTGAAATTGTATTCGGATTCCTCATTTTTATGGGGAATTAAATTTTATTTTTAGCTAAAAAAATAACGAAAAGTGGGCATTTCAAATGCACCACCCTTTACAACTTTTGTGTTGAACTTTTGTTTCTGGAGTCAAAAATAAAAGTATGGGATGGACCTGGTGGATCTTTTCGTTGCATAATCCTGTACCTACGGTGTGCTCCCGGTTTTTTTCTCGGGGATTTTATTTTTATATCTGAATTTCTTCCGGATGAATCATGCGTCAGCAAAACTTCTCGTTCCAAGCTTTTGACCTAGATTACACGGGACATCCTCAGGGCGCATTCTTATTCCTCATAGCCAGCGAATGTTTGGGCATGGCCACAGAAAAACAGCAAGCTGTTTTCTGTGTCATGGGCATTTCCAGTGTCTACCTGATGAGGGTCAACAAGCCCGAAACAGGTGCCTGTCGTGGTCTGCACACCTCCGAAAGACCCATACTAAATTTCCATTACATATTGGAAACTAGTTTGATGTTGCCAAGAACCAAAACATTTTGTCCCGTATGCCACGCGCCGATTCTTTTGAATTATTATTGGGAACATTAAATATTCATTTGTATTAAAAGATAAATTGTGGTTCAAATTTGTAAAAAAGGTCGTAAAAAAGTGGCAATATATTTTGGCTTCAACCAAGCCAATCATACCCGCCCCTGAAGGATTCAATGTTAATTCTTATACGCTTTCTTGTATAGCATCAAAAGTTTAGTTGGGGTAAAAAATTTCGTTAATCTATCACTAACAGTTTCAGATAAATGATATAAAAACCACTACCAGAACTTTCCCTTTAACATAGTGACTCACGGCTCAATTTTCGATGTTACTCTCGAAACATAAGTATAAGTTTGTGGCGACCCTCGTTGGTGTGGCGATCCTCGCCACAGCAATGAAGATTTGGCCGGTTATAAAAATAACAAAAAGTTTTGTAACTAAGCAAAGCCTGGTTCATACAGCTTCTTTATCTTTTAATTTTACTTTATCTTTAAGAAATATTAAATATCATTGGTCAGTTCAAATCAAGAGACAAATGCCGTTGGTTATTTCTAAAAGAGAAAGTAAAATTAAAAGATAAAGAAGCTGTATGAACCAGGCTTTAACAGTTGTAAAAACAGTTTAATAAAATTTGTCAAATCGACAACATAGTTTTTATTTTAAGTGGAGTTCGTGTTAATTATCCAGCACCAACAAACTCCATAGTGGTGACCCATGACGGACCCCGTGCCAACTGATCCTGCATCTACGATTGCGGCCTACGGTACTATGCTTCTCACGCTCGATTTTTGGACTTCGCCGGAGCTTTCAGTGGCGCTTTGTCATCGCGGATGTTGCAGAATCTATTCTGGGTGCTGATTTCATTGCCCATTACCACCTGCTTCCGGATGTTAAGCTTTCTAAACTTATCGATGCCGTTACTGGTCTCTCTGTTACAGGGCGACGTGCTTACTGTGGCCAGTCGAGCATAAAGACAACTGCAGACAACTCACCGTTTCGTAATCTTCTAGATGAGTTTCCAGACATCACTCGCCCGCCCGGTGTACCCAGACAAAGACGTCATACCACGCTACACCACATCAGAACCACTCCAGGTCCACCAGTCTTCTGTCGAGCTCGCCGACTAGCTCCGGACCGCCTCTGCATCGCGAAGACCGAGTTTGAAGCTATGGTTCGCGAGGGCACAGCGCGTCGCTCTGAGAGTCCATGGGCGTCTCCTCTCCACCTGGTACCTAAGAAGGACAACAGCTGGCGACCCTGCGGTGATTACCGGTCCCTTAATGCACGGACAGTCCCAGACAGGTATCCCATTCACCACCTTTTAGATTTCTCGCATGCTCTCTCCGGCTACACGTTTTTCAGCGTGATTGACTGTGCAAAAGCTTTCACTCAGACTCCAGTCTCCCCAAAAGATGTGCCCAAGACCGCCATCATCACCCCGTTTGGCCTGTTCGAGTTCATCTTTATGACTTTTGGCCTGCGCAATGCCGCGCAAACATGGCAGCGTTTCATAGACCACGTCCTTCAAGACCTACCATTCTGCTTTGCCTACCTGGACGACATTCTTGTGTTTTCCAAATCTGAAGAAGAGCACAGAGACCACTTACGCACGCTTTTTGGCCGTCTCAACTAACACGGCACCATTATAAACCTAAAGAAGTGCGTGCTGGGATCCGACGACGTCATCTTCCTGGGCTACTCCGTATCAGCTACCGGCTCTCGACCTCTCCCCGACAAAGTTGCTGCCATCGAGACTTTTCCGTGACCTACTACTGTTCGTCAGCTTCGAAGGTTCCTAGGCATGGTAAATTTCTATCGCCGCCATCTTCCTCACGCTGCTGCTGCCCAGGCGCCTCTCCACGCTATTCTCTCTGGTCCAAAAGTAAAAGGTTCACATCCCATCACTTGGACTGCAGATTTAGATAGAGCCTTCAAGGATTGCAAGGCCGCCCTGTCAAATGCTACTCTACTGGCTCATCCAGATGTTTTGGCTTCCTTGGCCCTTGTCGTAGATGCCAGTCAACAAGCCATTGGTGCGGCACTCCAACAGAAAACCCCGACTTCTTGGCAGCCGCTCGCCTTGTTCTCGAAGAACCTCAGTACCCCGCAGCAAAAATGAAGTGCTTACGATCGCGAGCTCCTAGCCATCTACGAAGCCGTTAAGCATTTTCTGCCAATGTTGGAGGCACGCAACTTTACCATCTTCACGGATCACAAACCATTGATATTCGCCTTCATACAGAAGAAAGAAAAGTTTTCTCCTCGCCAGTTTAATCATTTAGATTTTATTTCGCACTTTACTACCGACATCCGACATATCTCCGGAAAAGACAACGTGGTCGCTGATGCTCTGTCACGAATAGACGTTGTCACCGCTCCTCTGAACTTCTCTGCACTCGCCCGCTCTCAGGAGGAGGACGAGGAACTTCACGATCTCTTGGATCACGGCTCCTCTCTCCGGCTCGAGAAGGTTCCCATCCCTGGTGGTGACTCATCAATTTTCTGCGACGTTAGCTGTACCCGACCTCGTCCATATCTTACACCTTCCTTCCGGCGTCAAGCTTTCGATAGCCTGCATCAACTTAGTCATCCAGGCACCAACGCATCGCGCCGCCTTGTATCTCAGCGCTTCATCTGGCCGTCCCTGAATAAGAACTGTCGCAATTGGGCTCGTTCCTGCATCCAGTGCCAGCGCAGCAAGGTATCCCGTCATGTGTCTACGCCACTAGGTGACTATGCTGTTCCTCCGATCCGTTTCGCCCATGTGCACATTGACTTGATAGGCCCACTTGCTTCTTCAAACGGTTTTCGCTACTGCTTGACAGCCGTGGATCGTTATACTTGCTGGCCAGAAGCCGTACCTTTACAAGATATCTCCGCCGAAACCGTCGCTAAGGCTCTTCTGGATACCTGGATTTCCCGCTACGGTTGTCCACTTCGAATCACTTCTGACAGAGGACGACAGTTTGAATCTGAACTTTTCAAATCACTTACTAATTTGTGTAGAATATCTTTATCTAGAACGACGAGTTATCACCCCCAAAGCTATGGTATGGTGGAGCATTGGCATCGCAGTTTGAAGGCCGCCGTCATTTGCCACGAAGACCCGTCCTGGACAGACTCGCTGCCCTTGGTTCTCCTCGGTCTGCGCTCCGTCTGGAAGGCGGATATCAGGTCATCTGTCGCCGAGCTGGTATATGGTGAACCAGTGCGCGTTCCTGGCGAGTTTCTCTCCCCGTCGCCCTCTTACCTAGAGCCATCAGACTTCGTGGAACACCTGAGGGGTCTTATCTCTAGACTCCGTCCCGTCCCAGCATCAAGACATGCTTCACCCGGTGTCTTCATCTACCGTGATCTGGCTACCTGCACTCACGTCATTCTACGCACCGACGCCCTCCGCACCTCCCTGCAACCCCCGTATACTGGACCCTACCTAGTTCTGTCCCGAGCCGACAAGACCTTCGACATCATGGTCCAGGGCAAGCGGTCAACAGTGTCGTTGGACCGGCTTAAGCCCGCTTATTACCTAGCCGACCAGAATAAGTCTCCTCCGTCCAAGGGCAAGAACCCATCATTGTTGACTCCATCTCCACTTTGCCCTGCACATCCAGATGGTAGCACCAAGTCTTTATCTCCATGTCCTCTAACAAACAACTCTCGCCCTAGTCGCCCTACAGTCGTCACACGTTCAGGCCGACATGTTCGTTTCACTCAGTTCTACAAGGCGTAGCAACTCACTCCGCAGGAGGATGGTGTGGCGACCCTCGCTGGCGTGGCGATCCTCGCCACAACAATGAAGATTTGGCCGGTTATAAAAATAATAAAATGTTTTGTAACTAGTTCTATCGGTAAAAGTCGGCCCTAGCCGCAAATAGCACCGTAGACAAAATAATAGTCAGTTGTTTCTGGGGTACTCCTAGTTTGGAGTATTGTGAGGGTGAGAATTATTATTATTATATAATATAATTAAGCAATGGGTAAATTATGGGCAATCGACAATATATCTTAAATTCAATAATAAAATAATTAAAAGTAAGAATATATTAAATGGAGTTTTATAGCAGAGCAAGAAAACGTCTTTTTTTTAAATGCTTTGTGCTTCAAAATAATTATCCCCTTATCTTATATGAATTATTGCTATTCACGATAATACTGGGTGGCGTGAATAATTAATTTAATCATTTAAATTGTAACCTTAATTTTTCCAGTAAATTTATGTTGTGGTCATATAGATCTACATCTCAGCTAAAAACTCTTGATGGAAATCGGCCAACAATTTTCTAAAATTTTCTCGTTTGAATTATAAATAAAAGTCCGTGTGCGATTTGGAAGAAACTAGACAATACTAATAATTAAAGCGTTGATTATTTGTTCAAATAATTAAACTGTTCCTTGTGGGCCTAAATTAAAGGTATAGTGCTTAGGGATTCTTTCCCACCGACAAAACATCCCTAGCAGTGTTGCCAATAGAAAAAAAATCGTACTTAAATTGAGAGAAAAATGTAATAGATTTGGTATATTTAGTTATAGATATGTTTTCCCCATTTTTACTTTAAAAAAATTAATTAAATTTTTTAAAGCAGAAAATGGAAGGTTTGTTGCAGCGGCCGGGCCGGACGTACCTAAACACGGCATAAATCTTTCAAAATTTCGATCTTTCCGCGGGTTTTCGCGAAGTTTCGATGTTGCAGAAGGCACACAATAGGGTGGTGATCAATTTGAGCTGCGTAGCTAAAAATTTATCCGGATTATAACCATAAATATCGCCGTGAAAGTGGGGTGTCAAAAGGAAATTTGAAAATTCATTTTCTCGGAAACTGTCCGACCTCAAAACACCGAGGTCAGATTCGTGTTCAGGGACCTCGAAAATAGGGGGATAGCCAAAATGTCAAGAAAATCGGGCGGTACATACACTAATTTCCATAATTACCCCTTCATTATTAGATAATAATATGTATTTTTTGCTGATATTTGTAATTTTGCTGCATTTAATTTTTTTACTAGGTTATATCGATGAGGCTTCTTCACAGAGTCCTTCTGTGTCTGTATGCAGCAATTTGACTTTGTTAGAACCTCAACGAGAACTTGATCAACCAGTCTCGATCGCTCAACCTTTGGATCAACCAAGTACACCCCATCTGTCACAGTCACCTATAGGCGATCTCCACAGCATTACCGAATTTTCAGTTGCATCAAAAGGTAATGATCTATATTCACAAACTGTTATTATAGTATACACACCCAAACTTATATGGCATCACGTATTATTTGCGATAATTTTTTTTGTCAAAAAAATTATATGTTCTGGAAAGTCAAAAGTGTTTACTAACAAAAACAGTTAAATGTGAAAAACCCGACAATATAAATTGTAATAAATATTAAGTGATTCCATATTATAAGTTTGGGTGTGTGTATATTGTAATTTTTTGTATTACTTATTTTGTTATTGAATAATTCTATTTTTAGATGCTAGTCAACAAACTCCTCTTAGTTTGAGTGCACATAGTCCGAGAAAGCATTCATTAAAGTTACAAATAAAAAAAACTCCAAAGAAAGTTGCGTTCAAAGTTGGAGCAAGCTGTCGACAGTACCGACACTGAAATAAATGACGAACAATTTCTTGCCATTTGTGAGAAAAAACTGTCTGCTTCAATGCTACTATTTGTAAGGCATTATTTAGAAAATTCCAAAAAAGATCCACAGGGATATCGTTACTCGTCAGATATGAAACAATTTATTTTCTAAGCCCAAATGCTTATAGATTTTTAATGAAACCACTTTATTTGCCATCTAAAAGCACTCTTCAAAGAATAACTAGCAAATGGCATATAACTGCAGGTCTTAACAGTTTCATTTTTGAGGTTATTAAATCAAAAGCTACAAATTTAGAGGGTTCTTCAAAACAGTGCATTCTTTGTATTGACGAAATGTCATTAAAATTTTTTTTATTTTACAATAGATTTTCCGATACCATTGTTGGCTTTCATAATACATTGAAGGAAAAAAGATATGCTCCTGCCAAATATGTTTTAGCTATTATGGCTAGAGCAATATTTGCTAAGTGGAAGCAACCAGTTGCTTATTTCTTTATTGATACTTGTTCAGGGGAGGAATTAAAATTTATTATTTTTGAAGCAATAAGGAAACTTAAATCTGTAGGATTACTAGTAAGTGCATTAGTGTCTGATCAAGGATCAAATTTTGTACAATTTTCAAAATCAGTTGGTATCTCTCCAAACTCTTCACATTTTTATGTCGATAGGGAAAAAATATTTTATATTTTTGATGTGCCGCATCTCTTAAAATCAACACGAAATAATTTTTTCAATTACACATTTGAAACTTCTGAAGGATGTACAAATAAAACGTATATTGACCAAATTTATAATAAACAAAAGCATAAGCCTTTGGCTCTTCGGCTGTGTCCAAAATTAACAGATGAACACATTAATCCGAGTCCTTTTAAAAAACTGAAGGTTAGTTTAGCCGTCCAAGTTTTCAGCGCAACGGTAGCTGCGGCACTTAATTCCTTTATTGAATTCGGACAATTCCCCCCTTCGGCAAACGCTACAGTTTCATTTGTAGAAAAAATTGATAAGTTATTTGATATCTTAAATTCCTCAAAAATATCAGGCAGTAAGAAATACAATAGACCTTTTATAGGAGCAGATTACCAAGTCCATTTTTTAAAGGAAATGTTTACATATTTTGAGAATATTAAAATTTTAAAACAAAATATAGAGGTTACCAATAAAGTTAAATTTTTGAAAGGGTGGCAAATCACAATAAATTCATTTTTAGGTCTTTGGGAAAAATTTCATTGTTTAGAGTTTAGTTCCTTATACACTCGACGCTTAAATCAAGATTGTCTCGAAAATTTTTTCGGCACTATTAGGCAGCAAGGGGGAAATTGCTTGAATCCAACCCCCATCCAATGCGAAAGGGCTTTCAAAAAATTATTTTGTTTAAATTATTTCCAACACGCGGATGGGGCTAATTGTATTGAGGATTTTGATTCATTATTGTCATATGTAACCACCGAACATACACAAATTTACAACAAAGTTGTTGTGGGAAATGCAAGATCTATTTTTTCTGATTTAAGTGCGGTGGCACCAGATTATATTGATTTCGAACTACATGAATCAAATAGTATATCATATGTTTGTGGATATTTATTAAGAAAGTGCTTGGAACAACATTCATGTGAAGTTTGTATTAAATATTGTAAACGTCATACATTAGGGGATACTGATTTGTTTACTTATTTTAAAGCATACAAATCAAGTGGTAACGAAACCTTTGGACATTTATTTTCACCTCCTGATAATTTCCTCAATTATATTGAAACTCTCGAAGTTAATTTTTGTACCCTCTTTCCAAAGTTTGCTTTAGAAGAAAATGTTGGTGTGAAATTAAAAAATGAGCTGCAAAACATTTCATATCAACATCCATGCCCTAGTTTTAATCATGCCTATTTATTATCCCTTTATGTAAGATTTAGAATCTATTCTTCTTTAAAATTTTTAAATCGTGATATTGTTTCTAATAAAACTAATAAAAATTATAAACTTCGAAATTTACAACATTTATAAGTGCTGCCAGGGGTCATTATTTTTAAAAATTAGGCTAAGTTGATAATGTATAGTGTGCATGTGCATAATATGTACGTAAGTAGTTTATAATATCTTTTGTATTTATAGGTATTATATTTTATATGTCATATGTGCTATTGTTTTTGAATTTTTTTATAGATTTTAGTAATAAACATTTTTGATAAATAACGTTTTTTACTACCAGTCATACGAAGGTCAACCAATTTTGCAAATAATAATTGTTATGGATCTATATAAAAAACAAATTAATTGCCAAGCTATGAGTTTTGACGCAAGTCGATTGCAATATTGTAATATTTCAACCACCCAAGTCCAATAGTTCACTTGATCCTAAATCATAGTTATTTCTAATTAATATAGGTAAGTATAAAATAATAAAGAGGAAATATTGTGAAATTTCCATGTACAATAAATAAAATGTATTTTTCTCATTAGTAAAATATTAATATTAATATTTTTTTCATTAGTAAAATACCTACTTAAAATCACTTCTGGAGATCCAAATTTAACTATATCTAATCCCAGAAAAAAACTTTACTATTCTAAAAATTAATTTTGCTATATAAAACACAAAATTTTCTATAGCCCGGACCTGGCCGTGCAATGGGCAAGTTCTACTCTGTCCAAACTACGGTGGGCGTGGCCAATGCGCAGATGTCAACGGCGGAGAGTTCATTTCCTATGCGCGTGAGGGGAAATTGGAACCGCGACATCAAAGGCGCCGAAAGCAAGTGCCACTTCTGATTCGTCCTTTTCTGGGCTAGAACCCCCACATACCAAATTTGAATCAAAAATATACAGGGAGTTCCGTTCTGCAGAGTGTCAAAGTTGAGCAAAATAGGAATTTTAAAGGCATTTGGGAAGTCAAATGTACCATGGAATCCCCTCAAAACAGTTCAATGGTCAACAGGACCACTCAAAGTGTTGGTGCGCAAAGATCTAATTCAAAAACTTAGAGAGTGTCTTTTTCTGTGCCATCTGAAAATAATTTTTTTGAACTTAAAATCGAGTATATCAAAACCGCCCCAGCCACTATAAACGAAGTAAGTCAAAAAAATACAGAAGCCTGCCAGTCAGTAAGTTCATATATGTTAAGGTGGCTGGTGTGTCACAAGAGGAAACACACAGAAAATAAATTACTTTTGTTTTTGTTAATGTTTTTTCAATAATTCCAGAGCACTCATGACCAGTATAAAGTTTCATAAAAATTCAGCATTTTGAGATGGCCCAGAGAAAAATACCCTGTATATTTTTGTATTGAATCTTTGCACACCAACACTTTGAGTGGTCCTGTTAACCATTCAAGTGTTTTAAGGGAATTACATGGCACACTTTTGACTTGCCACTTGTTTATATTCTATCTTTTGTCCTATATATACACACGCACATGCTCACAATAATTATTATACAGGGTGAGTCGAAGTTAAACCGCCATACTCAAAATTTGAGTAGTATTTTTAAAAATAAATGGGGTTCTTCATATAACATTTTGTCCAAAAACGCTTCGTTTTCGACATACAGGGCATCAAAGTTTTCTTTTAAAAACAGAAAAAAAATAGTATTTTCGGTTCCATTTATGCTATCGAGTTTGGTATTGGTACTTTTATGTTTTCTGGGACGGCGATTATGAATTTTCTATCAACTTTCTTCTAGCCGCTAGAGGGCGTTGGCTACATCGTTACTTTCGAACAAAAGTGTTTTAAACTTTTTTGTCGTTGAAAAATCTGCATTTTAGACAGCGGAATATTAAATTACATTCGATTTTGAACAAAAAATGTCTCGTAAAAATATGAAAACCTTAACCGTTTTCATAAAAAACTCAATTTTGTGTCGCGGTGCGCGTGAATTCGAAAAAATTAAAATTTCGTAGTAGGCTGAGAAATGGGATTTATTCATTTGGAATTCTTTATTTACAGTAGGTATTGTCCTAAATTAACAATTTTTGTGAAATTAGTAATAAAAAGAACTTTAACCAAGACAACTTTATTAGCAAAAACAGAGAAAAAGCGCTTCAACGTTTAGTAGGCTTTGAAAACAATTGTGGGTTTATTTGACATGCCAATAATTAAAATTCTAGTGCATTCTGCGTGCGATTGCATAAAGTGAAATAATGCCAAATATTTACAGTGTAGCCGAATACGCGGATATTGTGTTTGTTTACGGGTTCTGCAATGGCAATGCGCGCGCAGCAGTAGCTGAGTACGCCCAGAGATTTCCCCTAAGGAGATTACCTGACAGATCAGTATTTTCCAATACTTTCCAACGTTTGAGAGAAACAGGATCAACTTCTTTAAATTCGCAAGCAGGCGGCATTTTCGCACCCCTTCAGAATAATAAGGACTTAAAATATCTTAGAACACTTTGATACAATGCCTTCCAGTAGCACGCGGAGATGTTCTACCTACTGTAAATAAAGAATTCCAAATTAATAAATCCCATTTCTCAGCCCACTACGAAATTTTAATTTTTTCGAATTCACGCGCACCGCGACACAAAATTGCGTTTTTCATGAAAACGGTTAAGGTTTTCGTATTTTTACAAGAGACATTTTTTGTTCAAAGTCGAATGTAATTTAATATTCCGCTGTCTAAAATGCATATTTTTCAACGACAAAAAAGTTTAAAACACTTTTGTTCGAAAGTAACGGCGTAGCCAACGCCCTCTAGCGGCTAGAAGAAAGTTGATAGAAAATTCATAATCGCCGTCCCAGAAAACATAAAAGTACCAATTTTCAACTCGATAGCATAAAGGGAACCGAAAATACTATTTTTTTTCTGTTTTTAAAAGAAGACTTTGACGCCCTGGATGTCGAAAACGAAGCGTTTTTGGACAAAATGTTATATGAAGAACCCCATTTATTTTTAAAAATACTACTCAAATTTTGAGTATGGCGGTTTAACTTCGACTCAACCTGTATATTAAAAGTACTAACTAATACACTAACATACACAAATACAGTCACGCACACAGATTTTTCTTTTCACAAAATACTATAGCACATACAGTAATGTACACAGTATACAGGGTGATTTAAAAAAAATTGTTATATAAATATCTAGTACTTTATCTATTTTTTGTATTGATTTGTGACCAAACTAGGAGTTTTCGGACCATACCTATGCAAATGGGGACATTTGATCAAATAATATGAACTACCGATTCCCCAGGGACAGATTGAAATCCACCGAAAGCATTTTACCACTACTTTTGTGCGGGGCCCTTTGAAAATGTAATAGATTTCGTGTTGAATATACCTAATAATATAATAAAATACACCCATATGTAGTACAATAATAATGATTGTACTACATCTACAATTATACATTATACAATTATTGTAATAGCCTTGGCAACACTGATCCCTAGGCACCTATAGCCACATTTTTTCTAAAAAATAAATTGTGAGGTACAGGGTGGCCCATCCAAGCGGAAAAAGTGTGCTACGTGGAGACACGTTAACATAAAATCGTCATTCAAAAAATGAGATTGTAGTAAAAATTAAGGGGAATTCGAGGGTGTACCCTATTTTTGTATACGGGGGTCGGTAAAAAAGTTATCGCGAAAAAACATTTTTTTTGCAAAATAAAAAAAATATATATTTTTATACCCACACATCCATTAGTGAACCTTTAAGTAGTATTCCCCCTTAAGTATTCACCCTTAATTTTTACTACAACCTCATTTTTTAAATGACGATTTTATGTTAACGTAGCACACTTTTTCCGCTTGGATGGGCCACCCTGTACATACACCTACTTACTTTTTCACGTGCAGGGACACCTAATTATAGGTAGATACTATTAATTATTATACTATGTAGAACTTTTATTTGAATAATGAAAACCTGTAGCCTCCGGGTACACCGTGAATAAATATGCAACTTGAATTCCCAGTAGTTCTGCTTACAGGTTAATGTGAGTAATTAGGTATGTCAAGATGTACGGTTAGGTATAAATTGGATATGTCTGGTTGCCTGACTAGGCACACTTTGACAATTATGTTGACAAATCGAGTTATCAACTTATTCACTACAACATAATAATATGTAATAGGGTAAATAAATGGGTAAATTTTAAATGGAAGACCCTATTTTTTAAGATGCCAGATTATAATACTTTTCGAATACTACAACTTTTGTTATTACAACTTATACCCTAACGTGAGCCATGACCGATGTTCACCAATAATTGTCACTTTTTTACTTTTAACCTAACTTGACTTGACACTTTAAAGAGATTCCGGAGTCATTCGAACTGTTTTAAACCGTCCCCACTGCATAGAGCGAATAGTAGATCTTCGTAAATGGTTTTACATCAGGGTAAGCGGCGATGCAGGAAGCCAACGAAATGAAGTCACAGAAATTGTTAATAACTTAGAAAGGGTCAACGAGTAAAAAAAACAATTATTAGTGAACATCGCGGTCATAGCCCGCTGTAAAAAAACGAAAAATAAGGGTATTTTTAAAGAAAATGTAAAATTGTGGGAAAAGGGGCCACTTTAGGCTATAAGTTGTAATAAAATTGAAAAATTGTCGTATTAGAAAAGTACTATACTCCGGCACCCTAAAAAATATTGTGTTCCATTTGAAAATCTCAAGTAATTGCCCGTTGAAAAATTTTAAACACGTGACTCTCTATAGAGCTCTCTGTA
Organism: Pseudeuparius sepicola; assembly: GCA_963920635.1. NCBI lineage: Eukaryota > Metazoa > Arthropoda > Insecta > Coleoptera > Anthribidae > Pseudeuparius > Pseudeuparius sepicola. The sequence goes on from OY987299.1 coordinate 93,052,820, forward strand.
TATTATTTTCCAAATATTTTTATATTCTGCTGTTAAAATCGCCTATTACTATAAATTTACCAAGCAGTTTTTTTACATGAAATAATGCTGTAGTGGCATATTTTCTTAATGTCTGAAATCGTACTTTTTCATATATTTTCTTGAATAACTTGGCAACGCCGCAAAATATTTAAAAAATAAAACGGCACTATAAAGATAAAAGAGTGTAGAATCGAATAAGCGAAAAATATATAGGGTGTTCCATTTAAAAAAATTGTCCAGTTTGTTACCAAACTTTCGTGGAACACCCTGTATATCTATCTGTATATATATATATATTTTTAAAATATGGAATCCTTATAGTAATGGTTAAATGAAATGTGTAATTTGTAAAATAGAGAAAATCACTTTCATTTCCACTATAACCGGAACCTGTATCAAAAATCTAAATATTCAGGAACACTACTTAAAGGTTCTCTAATGGTTGTGTAGGTAAAAAATTATTTTTTTATTTTGCAAAAAAAGTTTCTTCGCGATAACTTTTTTACCGACCCCCGTATACAAAATTGAGGCACATTATCGAATTCCCCTTAACTTTCAATACAAACTAATTTTTTTAAACGTCAATTTTATGTTAACCTCTCTCCTCGTAACACACTTTTTCCGCTTGGATGGGCAACCCTATACTAATAGGCCACCCTGTATATGTTGGATAATTATTGGTATAGATATATTATATTTCGCCTGGAGATTCTTCCATCGAACGGCATCCAAAAAATACGATATGAAATTCTGTGTGTTCCTGGTCTAATTTGGAGTACGCGGCGTACACCGCGTCGATCAATCTGCGACGTACGTGTCCAATCGGAACGCGTGCACGCGCGTACGTGACCAGGTGGCGTCTTATTACTCGCGTCGTGCGTGACGCGGTCGAGCGTGGATTGCGAGGAAATTAGGGACGTGTGTGGCCAGACAATCGGACACAGTACCGTTGCGACGTAATTCTTAAGACCCAAAACAAAACTACCTATACAAAACGATAAATTATAAATTAAACCGCGCCAGAAGGAAAACAATGGATGGGCGGATTCTTTCATTTTATCAATGGGCTATTAGGGAACACATAATAATCCAAGACATAATATTATTATGGAGTTGCAAAAGTAGGTATTTCACTCCGAATAATCGAGGAAATTACATTTTTCTACAAGCGTGGGGAAAAATCGAGGGAAAATTACACTTTTCCGCACGCATTTTAGTTTAGAATGTGTCACTTTTCCGCACTAGTGCGGAAAAGTATAGTCGAAAAAACTAAAATGCGTGCGGAAAAGTGTACTATTCCGCACGCATGTAGAAAAAGTAGTGTTCCTAACTCTTGCGGAAAGTGTCTTTTCCACACTCGATTTCTTGGCTGAACTCCGCTACGCGTCGTTCAGCCGACTGCAATCGCGAGCGGAAAAGTGGCACTTTCCGCATTTGTTAGGAAATATACTATTACAAAACCATCCCTAACTCTTCAGGGAGTTTTATTTGGAAGGGAAAGGGAGGCAGATTGCAAGGTAAACTTTTGTCCACTATGACAATTTCCCTCTTTAACTATGACCGAAGCCAATATCAGCATTGGAGAGGTCTTGATTTTCTAGTAAGATACCTGTCAACCCACTTTTCCGAAATTCAACATTTATTATGGTGGATATGGGGTATCTTTATGAGTCAAATAAGGAAGTGGCGATATGAAATTTCGAGTAATTTTTTCGTTTTCAAATATAGGATAGATACAACTAGTTAAGTGCAGAAAAAATGTAACTTTCCACACGATCATAGAAAAACAGTTATTCGTTTTAACGACAACGTTTTAACAGAACGATCCTTCCTTTCTCCCCGTAAAATGCATTTTATGAAACAGACAAGCAATTTTTCATTTTTCCTTTAGTTTCAAAAATAAGTAAAAAGGGCAGGTAAGGGTTGGAGTTATTTTTTTAATTGATTATACCTTACCTGATATGCCACAAAAACATCCCTCTTTCTTTATAATTACAAGTAGGAACAAAAATTCATATACTTATTTATTTCTTAATATTCTTGGCTTAAAATAATTATAGGTTAGAATTTCCACGATCGATACTCGCTATATATGCCGAATATGGTTGATAGAAGAACAAATAGGAAGTTCACATTTCCAACAATAATGAATGGTTACCCTCCTCCCTCTAACACCTTCTAGTACTTGTAGAAGACTCCTACATCTCACCGCTACTCCAAATCTCGAACTTTCACAAGATTTTTCATTAGCAAATACTTACAAATAATTACCTTATTAAAGGGACCAGAACCTCAAGATTAATTCCATCTTTGACTACGAAGAGATAGGTTCATTAGCACAATATTTCGCCAGTTTTTCCCTTGATAGTTTCTATCATGACTTGGAAAATAAAAAACTGTAATAAGTAATTACATACTTTTTAAGTTTGCGCTGCACAAAATTCTCTATGAAATTGCTCTCAATAAATTGTTGACTACAAATGCAAGTAAATACTTGTAGACTACAAAATTTTTCCTTTTTATTGCTGCAATCCACTTGTCTCTAATATCACCTTATCTCTTGGAAAACTGCATAGTTATTAGCAAAGATTTTTAAGACTTACGAATGAAAAGAAACCCCACTATTCTTATTATTTCCGTCCCGTTTGGTACATCCAAATAAACAACAGGAGTTGACCATCTTTTTTGTAAATTTTCTCTCCGATCTAAAAATAATATTAAACCAAATACCAACTAAGAAAACTCAACGCCGTTTTATACGAAACTGCCACCACGACACGAACTCAAATTATATAAATAATACAATAATTGTAATTACTCGTATTGGACTTGGGACAGAAGGAAAATGACGTTTGACAACGGAACTCGTTTGAAGCACAGGACACAAAAATAGAAAGTTAGGACAAACACCTCTTTTGTGTTATGTGGTTTTTGCCGGAATCAGCTGATTTATTTACTATTTCACTTACTCAAGTTTGGCTGCCAGTTTCTCTCTCTACACTCCTTCCATCTACTTGTCAATTCAATGTTATGCACACTCCGTATCGTTAACTGAAATATTTTTCAGTCAACGTCCGTATATACGACCCCAGTAGGAGTCTGCTATATAGGTACCATGAAACCATCATTTTTTTTATTTATAATTACAGGTACAAAAACCAAACCTTGTTTGTTTAATTTTAAGGTTGGCGTTAACTACAGTAAACTCCATAAAGGTGAGTATTCAAATACGGCTCAAAAATTTCAAGTTTTTGAAAACGTTACGTTTCTGCAATTAAAATAGCTCGTTTTAGCATTACTTCAGCAGTTGTAGATGTAGATCAATTAATAAGTGAGTTTAACTAACCTGCTATTTGTAATTTTATTTTTAATAAACAAAATAAACGAGTAAAAAATTGCGAAAAAAAAAGGTTAATTTGGATGGCCAGAATAAAAGTTTGCATTTATCTCGGAAAAAATAAGGCATTTAACGAGAAATTTTCAAAAGTATAATAAAACATTTTAAATAAAATCCTACACGAGAATATTTGAAACGATTTCCATTGAATTAGAAAAAATTGTAGAAGGGAGGAGACCAAATAGTTTCTACGCTTATTTGTAAGGGCATAAACATACCTTCCACGAAATGGTTAACTATTATAAGAAGTGTGTATCTCTACCAAACTTCAAACTGATGCATACAAAATGTTCAAAATAATCACAAAAAATCAATTTTGAAATTTTAACTTAACGACCTGCATGCATAGGTATTATTAAAGAAATAGGAATGGAGAAGAAAATGTATGAAACTAATAGGTAATACGTTTTCCGTTTGTAAACATTATATTGAAACATTATTTTTTATTAAATATTGCTAGTTGCTATTAACATTTAACTTTTTTTAACTCCTTCTGTTTTCCTGTTTCCTATTGCAAACTATACATCCCCCAAAGACCATATTTAAGATCTCTTTTCGACTTGGTTCAGAGGAAAACTGTACCTCCGGCCCTGTTTTGTGTCTCAAAGATCGAAATTTACCAATGCGATTTTGACCGTATTTAAGCCGAAAAAAATTTATTCGCAAAGTTGCAAATTCAAATAAATCTCTGGGGAAAACCACAACCAAACACTAACAGGAGTTCAGATGTGTGTATCGTTATTGGGACAGAAAACTCTAGTGCTACCAGCGCCATGCGTGACATTAGTCACTGTAAGTGCCCAGACCGTGAAGGAGGCTTCTGTTGTTAAATTATGGTTTAAACGGTGCCAAATAGTCCCAGAAACTATCCTAGGTTTTTCAAGCAAATCGCCATTTTCGCGTTATTATTGTTATACATAAAAAAATTGTAAAATTAAACATAAGAATAATGCTAATACTAATTTACTATAATACCTACATATTTATGTTGTGAAAGCCGATCAGCCGATCCTATATTTTTAATACTTACTTTTTGTTTATATAACATCTTATGAATAGGACATTTATGGAGCCGCAGCGTGAAGCAGGCACAATAGATATAAACAGTTATGTTAGGTAAAGAAAGAGTTTACCTGATACTTACGAAATTATTGACCTTACAGAAAGAAACCAGTATGAACACCAAATAATTTATCTTGTCAGAATTTGAATATTAGGTATTTCTTCACTACCTAACCGTACATACATAATATACAATAAAAGGGAGTTGCCTATACAGGGTGAGTCATTAGTAATGGCGCATAGTGCAACCGCATAATATTTTGGGCCAAAATATTACTATTGAGGATAATATGCCTTATAGAAATGAGATATAGGGCGTTAAAGTTCATTTTTTTAAATAGAATTATGGCTACATATCCCGAGATAATCAAACTGCTGAACTGAAATTTGGCACTGCTATGTTGTTGGGGATGGAGAATAAGCTGACAATGCCAATTTCTACGTATCTTACAGAGGGCGCCACTTGGTCTGTCTTTGGATAGTGCTTTTACTCATAACTTTTTTGAGGTTATCTTTTTGGTCTTGCAGGTCCATCACTTTAGTGCACCTTTTTATGCTGCAACAAAAAGGTACTCTTGTTTCATAACAATCAAATCAACCGTTTGCGTTGAAATTGCCAAAATGTGCCCCAAAACACCTGTTAACTGCAAGATTCGAAAAATAAAATATTCACCTACTGCTTTTAAATATTGCACAACGACTGCACCATTTAAAGCGAGAAAAAACCCACGACTAGACGACTAGAGTTTAAAAGCTTTAAAATTACCATAAGAACTTTCTGAGAGAAAATGTATTTTATCAGTTTTGTGAGTATTTGTCTTATTTTAATTGATGTGCTTTGTGTAGAATAATGTATATAAGGTTTTTAAAAATATGTTTTATCTGACAGGTGTAAGCATTATATATAATGTTAAACACGTAATATACTACATACATACATACATACATACATACATACATACATACATACATACATACATATAAACAATGTCCCAAAAAATTTTCACTTTCAAAATTGAACGGATTGAAACTCGACAAAATTTGGACACCCTATTTCAAGAAAACAAATGTGTTTCGACTAATGTTCATTTGGCATTTTTTCTTCATTTTCAATGTACAGTTGATTTGTAACATTTGAAAGTAGTAGGTGAACATTTTATTTTTCGAATATTGAAGTCAACAGGTGTTTTGGGGCACGTTTTGTCAATTTAAACGCAAACGGTTGATTTGGGCGTTATGAATCAAGAGTACCTTTTTATTACAGAATTAAAAGATGCGCTAAAATGACGGACCTGCAGGGCCAAAAAGTTAACCTCAAAAAAGTTAGGAGTAAGAACACGATCCAAAAACAGCGCAAGTGGCGCCCTCTGTGAGATGCGGCGAAATTGACATTTTCAGCTTATTCTTCATCCCCAAAAACACAGCAGTGCCAAATTTCAGTTCAGCAGCTTGATTAGTTTGGGAAATGTATCAATTAAATAAACAACATTTATAAAAAGCATATTAGCCTCAATCGTAATATTTTGGCCCAAAATATATGCGCGGTTGCACTATGTGCTCGCCCACCTTTTGTTAAGGATATATGGGACATATTTTGCAAGAAAATTAATAAGCCATTCATCTATTTTTTGGTATACAGGGTGACCGTATTACGAGTCTATGCATGAGGATCTTGGTTATCTTACGAGATACGAGGTCGGTTAAATTGGGGCAAAGTTGCGCAAATTTGATGCCGAGTAACATGGTAAAGAGAAATTTAGGCTGGCCCTTTTCGTTTTGAAAATAATGCGAAAAAACTGAAAATTGTCGTTTTCGTTTTTATTTTTTTAAACGAAAACGAATAGCGCTGGACATTTCTAAGTTAAACATTATTAAGGCACTTTTTTACAAGGAATCTAAATGTGATCTCGCATTTTTTTCTCGCCTCCCTGGACAAAGATATGACGATCAACTTTTATTTTTCTTATGGGCGCAATATTGGATTTTTCAATTTTTGAAAAGAGGATTTTTTTCTGGTTAAAATGATATGTCACATATTATGCTTTACTTTGTTTTTCTTGCCGTAATATCAAATTAATCGTTTTTTGCATACCCAGAGTGCCTTGGAAACATAAGCCTAGTTACCGATTGTTGCGAAGTGTGCTTTGGAATATTGTTTAACGGTTCAGTAAAAATTCAGTTAATGTCATGAATTAAATAAGATTAAATAAATCATAAACGTACCACGAGAGTATGATCTGAGACATTGTTATTTATTCGTCATTTGCCATATAATACATTAACACCAAAAGAGTCAAACTGGAAACACAAGAACAACAAAAACCTAGACGAGTAGACAATCCTATTTTACAATAAATGTTCAATTTGTCCTCCTTGTTCCTCAAGGCACAGTGCAGCACGTTTCCTTAAATTGTTTATGGCTCGTCCAATATCCCTTCGACGTCATTTATATTTGAGGAATAATAAATTTGAATCATGTCACGCTTTTCTTCATGTGAAAATGACATTTTTTCAGTAAAATAAAATATCCGTGACACTTAAAATTATACTAAACTATATCCAACACGTTATATGGGGCTTATGTTTCCAAGGCATTCTATGCAAAAATGTCAAATATTATGGGGCTTATGTTTCCAAGGCACTCTATGCAAAAACGTCAAACATTATGGGGCTTACGTTTCCAAGGCACTCTATGCAAAAATGATTAATTTGAGATTACGGCAAGAAAAACAAAGTAAAGCATAATGTGTGACATACCATTTTAACCAGAAAAAAATCCTATTTTCAAAAATGCAAAAATCCAATATGGCGCCCATAAGAAAATTAAAAGTTGATCGTCATATCTTTGTCCAGGGAGGCGAGCAACAAAATGCGAGGTCATATTTAGATTCCTTGAAAAAAGTGCCTTAATAATGTTTAACTTAGAAATGTCCAGCGCCATTCGTTTTCGATTAAAAAAATAAAAACGAAAACGACAATTTTCAGTTTTTTTCGCATTATTTTCCAAACGAAAAGGGCCAGCCAAAATTTCTTTTTACCATGTTACTCGGCACCAAATTCCGCAACATGCATAGACTCGAAATACGGTCAACCTGTATTTTAATTTAAGAAAAGTAGTAGGTATTATCTGTTACCGTCATACTGACATCCAACGTTGCTTTCATGTCTTTACATGGTATCATCTTCCTCCGCCCATGTTGGAGGGGTACAGCACGCCGCCCGCGCTGGGGAGTGCAGCTAATTTCTGTTCCCCCAACTCCTACCGCCCCCAAGAAGTTATACGGCCGCACATTTTACACACTCCAATTGTGTTATCTCCCCCGTACATCCCCGGGCTTTACCCGACGCGCCCGGCCGCTCTAATCTTTCCCGTTCTTCCAGGAATGATTGACAAAACAGGATTCCGGGTGTCACTGAGCGGAATTGGCCGTATTCCCCGTCGCGCCGGGTGTGCCTTTATTGAATGTGCCACTACTGCCACGAGGAGGCTATATACGACGCCGCGCCTCGCCCCCCGGTAAATGGTAAACAATACGCGTGAAATGGGGAAAAGTATCTGAATATAATAAAAGTATGTAGATAAAAGTATATAGTGAAAATAACAGTCGTTACAATAAGCTACGAAATATCGCTGCGAAAATTAGCAAACATTCACAGTTTAGAAACCTTCAACGTATTGTAGGTGCCGATATCTCGGGGGTATGAAAACAGCGAAAAAATTGAACATTAATTTGTTTGGGCCACTTCAAAGTCGTAAAATCATGACTCCGCAAAACCCAATGCGGGTATGTTGGTTCGCGGGAAAACATTACATAGGCAAGCAAAGGGATATTGCGGCAAATTAATATTACAAGAGTAGATATGCGAAGAGGAAGAACAAAATAAGCAGATTTTTATTCTCCGATTTCTAAAGCTTTGGCACGGCTCATAGTCCACAGTATTATCGTTGAATGATATTCCCTCACTCAACGGTATTATCTGTGCCTGTATGGAATGACCGCATTCAAGCGTTTTTGTGTTGCGTTCTTCCCCTCTGTCCTGCAGTTATTCTGCCGAGTCGAAAACCACCAGAAGAATCTAAAGGACAAGGATAGAAATTATGAAATAAAACACAATTTCCTTCCATATATTTTTTTTTATATTATAGATGTACAGCGTGTCCCAAATAGTTTGTCCTACCCCCTGGATCTCAGGAACCGTAAGAGATACGAAAAAAACTTTAATACAAAAATGGTAAGGTTGGAAGTGGACGTAACATATCTTTTATTTTCACATATACAGGGCGATTCGTATTTGCAGGACAAAAATAAAATATTTAGATTTTGACAATTGCATTAATCCTTTGGAATATTTGCATTCTCCATGAGAACCGTTTTTTGCTTTGTATTTTGGATGCAGCGTTGCCAAGATATCGATTTTTTCTTGGAATTTAGGGACTTCGTGGAGGTTATGGAAACCGAATGCTGTATCTTTATTTTAATAGGTACCATCGAAATTGTTTTTTTCATATACAGTGTGTTCATAACAGGCTCTCAAAATCAGATAATTTCAAACAGCAATAACTTTTTTTTTCAAATGGAATGACCCATATAGGACCTAATGTGCGTCTACACAACATACCACACCAGACGTGCATCATAGATTTGTGCCCTTGTTCTTTTTATTTATTTATTTTATGGCTTTAAACTTATTATTTGGTGACGAGATATACTACCTGCATTACCGTCGAGGGAAGGCATATAGAAAACTTATTGTAAATATAATTTTTTTTGTTTCTGTTTTATCGATTAAGAAAATATAAATATTAATTCCTGTTGCCCCGTGAAAGCTTCTTTTTGTTTCATATCCTAATCACTAATGTAAAAAAGCGACCTTTATAGTGTGACAAGCTGTATACGGGTATAGGAATTTTATTTCCCGTATTATCTAAAATGACAATTATTTCTGCCACTGTCTGGAAAAATAGTTATGGCTTGCTTGATAAAACCTGCTCACCTGAATGAAAAATGCAAAGAAATTTTTTTAAATACTAAATATCTCGAAAACGGGTAGTTTTTGATATAGAATATTATTTACATAAAATGTGGGGCTTGGACGCCGGCATCCAACAAACTATAGAAATATGGGTCATTCCATTTGAAAAAATAAGTTATTGCTGTTTGAAATTATCTGATTTTGAGAGCCTGTTATGAACACACTGTATATGCAAAAACCAATTTCAACATACCACACCACACACGGTTGTGCTGTCATACTTCGGCTAAAATATATCTTTGATATCTATTAAAATAAAGATACAGCATTCAGTTCCCATAACGTCCACGAAGTCCCTAAATTCCAAGAAAAATTCGATATCTTGGCAACGCTGCATCCAAAATACAAAACAAAAAAAAACGATTCTGTAGCAAACTTCATGGAGAATGCAAATATTCCAAAGGATTAATGAAATTGTCAAAATCTAAATATTTTATTTTTGTCCTGCAAATACGAATTGCCCTGTATATGTGAAAATAAAAGAGAGGTTACGTTCACTGCCAACCTTACAACTTCTGTATTCAAGTTTTTTTCGTATCTCTTACGGTTCCTGAGATCCAGGGGGTAGGACAAACTATTTGGGACACGCTGTACTATAAATAGACTTTTATGCGTCAACATTCACAAAAGAATTAAGAAATTCTACAAATTTGTATAGTTTCCAGAAAAAAATTATGCATGTTTTTGCAACACATAATTAACAACAATAAAGCAACATTAAATAATAATTAATACAGAGGATTTACCACTACGACTGTTAACAACCGTTCTACATCTACGAGGCATACTCAGAACTAAGTTGTCAATGTCATGTTGTTGGATGGCGTTCCATTCATTTGAAAGGCACTCGAATAGTGGTTGGTCAGCATGAAACAAAATATTTTGCACCAAAAGTCTTTGTCAGAGCATAAGTGATCGATGTGATTAAGGTCAGAGGACTGAGAAGGCTAAGGAAAAGATTAATTTCATTGTCCTGCAGAAATTCGCGCGCACGACATGCTGCATGCAGGAACGCGCATTGTCGTGCATTAGTTGAAATTTTGGTCCAATTCTCTCAGCATATGGAACAACAATAGGCCTAAGAATAATGTTTTGATAATCATTGGAATTCAGATACCAATTCAACCAAACAGATGTTGATACCGGCACATATACCATGATCGTACCTGCTCGAAAGGTGCAAGGCGTTCTGCATTTTCAGGACAATTCCACCAGCGATGCCACCTTGAATCTATCCAAGTCCAAATCGGGGATCATCAGAAAAGAAAATTGGAGTCCATTCCTGCTGGTGCCAATTTAAATGTTCTTGTACCCACCACTGTAAAACTGGTTGTACGATATCCTCGTGGTAATGCTGGAACTCGTACAGGCCGGCGGCCATTAATGTGATCTTCTTGGAGGATGTTTTGGACAGTTTGGTCACTAACCACACTATTGTGTGCATTGTGCAGAGTAACCAATTGCGACGCAGTGATACTGCGCTCTCGCGCAAGGCTAGCAATCTTAGAAATGTGCACAGTAAAAATTTTTCTCGTGTAAAGCATAAAAAATTGCCGGTAAACTCTTCTCATGTCAATTTATACACAAAATTTCGTTAAAATGCATTCTTTTTACCAACTTACTTCTGGTAAATCTATTTGTTCTACAGAAAATGCCATGTGATGTAAAAAATATACGAGCGGGTGTTTCTAAAAACGCACAACATATCTTGAAGTGAAATTTAGGTGCTAATAATGGATGCTATTTTTAACACCAGTATTGTCTTTTTAATTCCGCTCGTGTTTCATTTACACCGTTAGTGTGTGTTTAAACACCGCCTGTGTTCCGCCTCAGTCAGTCTCTTGTTGGATTTCTACGCGTTGTGTTAAGTCTATAGGCCCGAAAGAAAATTATAGTTCTAATTGAATTTAAATAAAAAAAACCTCATTTCATATCCGTTGTAACAGCGCTGGGACTTGTTCGAATGTGCTGACTATACCCGTTGAGTGGAGAATATACCCTTCCCTCAACGTTATACCTAAAAGTAGGCAATTATCCAGTCTTAAAGGCTAAATTATCTAGCCTTAAAGGCTAAAGGTTAAAGCAACTTAAAGGTTATTCACTATTCTTAGATTTTCAGGTAACTATTAACTGCCTATGTATATTTTAAAAAAATTATTGTTTAATTAATAAATCTTTAAAGCGACTTCCTACAATAATCCTACTTCCTATCATACTATTCACTATCCCGAAAAACGACAGCTATACCATGGTAGGTGTACTTCTTTTCCAAGTTTCGATTAAATACCATAATAATATAAATAGAAGGCAAACATTCAAATGGTTGCTCCATGGGTTATTTTAAGAATATTTGGTCATTTGATGGTTTTCTGAAAGCCGCTTTTGTTTCGAAGATACAGGGATATTCCATATTCCTAAAGATTTTTCTACAATAACAGTATTTTGAATGTTATCTATGTCGACTTTAAACAATTGAGTCAATGCATTGCAACATATTTTATTAGAAAAATAATTTTAAAAATAAGAAAACATGTTTTGTCGAAACACCTTTATCGTTTTAGATATATCGCCGAAACAAAGCTGCTGTCATAAAATCGTCAATGGAACAAAATATACTTAAAATACCATAATATGTAAGTATATGGGCAAAAAATCGTATTATGAAACACCAGATGTCGTAAAATTTGTACACGGAAAATGGTAAATTTTACACTAAAGGTGTGTATTATGCTACACAAGCCCGTGTAAATATTCGTGCAAAAATTCAAATTTTACCAAAACGAAAGTGATTAATCCGTGTGGACTTAATGTGACCACTTTTAGTGTTTTAATTTTACCAAATTTTATTATTGTTTATAATGTTTATATATCCTGAATTGGGGTAGTTACCCTTGTCCGGCCTGTATGCCGTTCTCTGACATCTCCTGTTTCTCGGTATCTTATCCATAAACGATTAATAACACTCTTGGGTGTGTTAAGAGTTTTATCGTAAAGAATTGCGAAATTATTTAGCGATTTTTAGAAATAAAAAATGGTCAGAATCATAAATAATAATTGTCCTTATCGATAATTTCGCAGTATTTTTAACAGCTGTTATTTTTTAACAAAACTTGGCATTTTAGATGGTCCTGAATGAAATGACGCAGCCAGTTTTGAGGTAAAAAATCGCTAAATGATTTTGGTAATTTTTTTCTTCTAAAAAAAATAATCTTAGTACGCCTTGAAAATTGAGATTTTGTCCTGAAATTTTACACCAAAGTACAGTTTCTTGTTACCTATCTTTAGGAGAAAAACGGTTAAAATCGGGTCAAAAATAAAAAATTTACGGGGTGCTTCCATTTCAAATGAGTCACCCTGTGTAAGAAAGCGATAGGGTGCTACGAATACGAAAGTGTTAGAAATATTGACCTCAATATATCTCATCAAGATCTTAAAAGACCAAGGATATTCGTTAGCTTTGTTAAAAGCTCCAGTCTCCAGTAAAAGATCATAGACTAAAAAGATCTAAGGAAGTTCCATGGATATTTAAGAGTACCTATATCCAGTAAAAAACGTAGAAATAAAAGTAAAGTTTATTGATCCTTTTAAATTGAATGTTCCTAATCGGACCCTTGGCAGTGTTTTATTAGTGGTCAGGGGCGTAGCTAGGTGGGGGGGGGGGCTTCACTAATTAAAATTTTTTTTTATTATTTTTGTGCTTAAAAATTGCGCTATAGGGGAATTTTCCAAAATTTCTAGGCCAAAAACTAAATAAACAACAAAATGCGAAGTGACCTAATATGAGCAAAACGAATATTATCAACTGATGGCATTTTTTTAGGCTACATTCCTAATATTATCTCAAACATTACTCTTCTTAAAGCACATCTTTCCTAGTTGCTTTAAAAATCGTTAGTAAAAAGTGGTCCTTTCTTCAATATTTTGTCAAAAGACATGTCTTGTGAAGTAGGTATACCATAATAAAAGAAAATATGTTTTGCCTTTTTTTTATAGTTCGATCCTAATTGGACCTTTTCAACGTACCGATGCGCTAAAGGCCTTTGCCTTCCTTTTTTAACCGCCGGAATAAAATGACTTTATAAGGTCCGTAAATATATTAATTTATGACGCTTATAAATTAGCGATAAAAACTTGAGTTTTGTACCGGCAATTATACGAGTTTTGCAGTATAAACATCAATCAAACGCCACACAATTAATTTATTGTTGATGAATAGCGGCGGGAACGCATTTGCATAATTTTACGATTTGTACTGGTGCTGTAAAATTCAAGAGAATTTTAATGTCACAGAGGATTCAAGGACAAAATGCACCGACGATATGGAATCTTAGCAATACCTTGATTATAATATTATATTCGTACCTGCCGCTCGAAATTTCGGTTTATGACGTATTCTTCTTATCTATCATAAAACTAAATTAGTGATTATTAAGAAACTGTGATGCTAAGCTTGGTAATTGAGTGCTCATAGGTAGCGATCACAGCCCCCTTTAGCCAGAATAATCTGACCAACGATGGAATGTTGGTTGTAGCGCTTTGTGCAGGATCATATAGCGTGAATACAACAACTCAATACAAGTGTGTAAATAGCAAAAATATAAAGAAAGCTATACTTAATTGTCAATTATGTTGTATATTCTAGTTGCCCCCAAAAATAACACTATTACTTATTATATATAGAAAACGGTGATATGTTGTATGTCATATGGCTATGGATCAATGCAAATCATTTTCACCTCTGGTGTACCGCAGAGTTCGAATCTACGTCCACTAAACATTCTCTAAGCAACGTATCCAAAACGTTTAGCGTTGCCTCACTTAATATAATGCAGGCAATTTAAACAGACAACACTCGAGACAACATATATGTTGTCTGTTTGAGAAACAACTTTAAATTGATTGATTATGATAAATCTACAACCAACTATTGATTTGCCTTCAACTTCCTACCATATTCAAGCTATCGAAATGGTGCAAAGAAAGTTCCTGCATCATGTAAGTTTCAAAGATATGGACTATATTCACCATTATTCCCCGCGACTTGTACCACGTGATCACGTATATTTTATACCCCCCCCCCATTATTTTCTATATTTTTGAGGTCAGGAAAAAAGGTTCAGATCAAAATTGTAGAAAGCAAGCTTTTTTCTGCGTTTATTTAGTTTTATATATAGGATATTCAAAAAAGCGGTGCCAAACAAAACTCATGTTTTCTTAAATCTGCTCATTGTCACAATTTCAATGATGTATACATGTACATATTATGTATGTTTCAAGCGTTTGGAAAATATTCTAGCTTGAAAGTTTCAATTTTGCACTTTTGATGAAAATGAAACTTTTGCCGGTAAACCTTAGATGTATAGGAAAAAATGATGACGAGTATTCGCCCTTAAAATATGGATTAAGTGTTTTAAGTTCAATGTAATGTGTTTACCGAATCAACAGGTTGTATATAAATTTGGACTATGGGGAAATGCAACCATATTTTAAGGGCGAATACTCATCATCAATTATGACATTTTTTCCATAAGGTATAACCGCAAAGGTTTCATTTTCAAAAAAAATATATATCAAAATGCCAAATTGGAAGTTTCAAGATCGAATATTTTTCAAACGCTTGAAATAAACATATTACGTGTATACATTATACAGACATAATTGAAATTGTGACAACGAGCAGATTTAAAGTATCTGAAAATATGGTGTTCAATTTAAAAAAACATAAGTTTGGTTCTGCACCGCTTTTCTGGACACTGAAATAAACGCTGACAAAACGTGCTTTGGCTTCAACAACTTTTATCTGAAACTTTTTTCCTAAGCTCAAAAATATAGAAAATAAGCAGGGTGGGAAAATATAAATATGTAATCACATGGTACAGGGTGGCCCATCCAAGCGGAAAAAGTGTGCTACGTGGAGACACGTTAACATAAAATCGTCATTCAAAAAATGAGATTGTAGTACAAATTAAGAGGAATTCGAGGGTGTACCCTAATTTTGTACACGGGGGTCGGTAAAAAAGTTATCGCGAAAAAACATTTTTTGCAAAATAAAAAAAATATTTTTTTACCTACACATCCATTAGAGAACCATTAAGTAGTATTCCCGAATATTCAGTTTTTTAATATAACTTCCGGGTATAGCGGAAATGAAAGTGGTTTTCTCTATTTTACTATAATATTTACTCTCTTAACCATCACAGGATTCCTTTTTTAATTCTGAATCCAACGATATATAATTTGATATTTATCTCCAACCGTTTCCGAGATATTTATCAGAGAAGCTCCATCAAACTAGATACATGGTCTCATGGTCGGTGTCTGATGTTCGATCTGAGTAGGCCAAGCAATAAAACCAAATTTATGATAAATCAAGTCAGCCATGATAATAAAACTGACATTCGAGTAGGCTGTCAATTCAATATTTCTATTTACGTGTCAGATTAGTCTAAAATTTTGTTGCTGAAGCTGTTAGTAGTTACAGTTTAAAAAATGTTTTTGAAAGAAGAATGCTATGATCTTTTAGAGATCTTCATCAAAAATGATAAAAGATAGGTAGAAACTTTGAGGGAGTATTCTCGTAAATATCCAGATAGAAATGTTCCGAGTGCTTCATTTATATGTAAGCTGTATGGAAGATTCAGATCGACAGGAAGTGTGATTAGCAAGAGAAAAAAAGGGTTTAGAATTAGTGAGGACGAGAGAGAACGAATTTTAAATTATTTCAGAAGAAATAACGAATAATCTCAGAGAGATGCAGCGAGAGACTTACAAATTCCCCGGTCTACAATACAAAGGGTAATGAAATTAAGCAGATTTAAAGCCTTCAAAATATTACCTGTTCAGAGGCTATTCCCTGGAGATGCTGCAAGAAGACTGGAATATCGTCAAACAATGTTAAACTTTTATTTTGCAAGGGGTGGAGCTGGATTTTTTAAACAAATTATTTGGTCCGATGAAGCTACATTTACAACGGCGGGAATATACAACCGGAAAAATAGTATATTTTGGTCTGTTGACAATCCACGGGCATTTCGTGAAGTTGTGAAATCCAGCAGAAATTCCGTAGGTGTTTGGTGCGGAATTGCGGGAAATTTTATAATGGGCCCTCTATTTTATTCAGAAAGTATGACAGGTAGGAAATACCTACATTTAATCCAGAACGAATTGGAACAATACTTTGACCAGTTGCCATTAATTTTTCTTAACCAACTCCAAGAAAGACAATTAATATGGCATCAAGATGGCGCTTCCTTCCATAACTGTGGGCCCTTAACGGAATTTTTGAACAATTCGTTTGAAAATTGGATTGGTAAACATGGAACGATAAGGTGGCCGCCACGTAGTCCAGATTTAACCTTCTTGGATTTTTTCTTGTGGGGGCATTTAAAAAATAAAATTTATAAGAACCGCCCCGAAAATGTTGAGGAGATTAAAATACGAGTAAAATTAGAAATTGATAGTTTAAACAATCGTCCCTTAATCTTTGAAAATGTCCGAAAACATTTCTTAAGAAAACTTAGGTTATGTGTAAATAATAATGGAAACCATTTTGAACATTTAATGTAAATTAACTTCTAACTAATTTTTAATAACTAATCATATTGTTGTTGTTATAATAAATGACAGTAGTAAAAATAATAAATGTTTCATAATTTCCACCAGATTTTTAATTAAGTTGAATGCAGTTGAATGGCTATAGCCACTTTAACATTCAGCCTACTCGCTTGTCAGTTTTATTATCATGGCTGAATTGATTTGTCATAAATTTGGTTTTATTGTTTGGCCTACTCAGATCGAACATCAGACACCGACCATGAGACCATGTATCTAGTTTGATGGAGATGGAGCTTCTCTGATAAATATCTCGGAAACGGTTGGAGATAAATAGGTCAAATTATATATCGTTGGATTCAGAATTAAAAAAGGAATCCTGTGATGGTTAAGAGAGTAAATAATATAGTAAAATAGAGAAAACCACTTTCATTTCCGCTATAACCGGAAGTTATATTAAAAAACTGAATATTCGGGAATACTACTTAAAGGTTCTCTAACGGATCTGTAGGTATTTTTTTTTTTATTTTGCAAAAAATGTTTTTTTGCGATAACTTTTTTACCGACCCCCGTATACAAAATTCCCTCGAATTCCCCTTAATTTTTACTACAACCTCATTTTTTGAATGACGATTTTATGTTAACCTGTCTCCACGTAGCACACTTTTTCCGCTGTACCTAGAATTACTGCTAGAAAATCTGCACTTTTTATTTATATATTTATACCACGAACGTCTCTGATTTTGTATTTTTAACGGAACATTTTTGTGATGTGGTTTTCTGAACATAGTAGGTACCTAGTTAACAAAACCTTTCTATCCAAAATTTCAAAATTTAAACTTACAACATCTTCAATCACTTTATTGTAACAGTTTTTAATTGTAACGATTTCTATCTTGTAAATAGATTATAAATAGGAAAAGGTTATGTTTTATTTAACCTTCAGATTACAGTAGAACGAACGAATTTGGTTATACTTTATGTAATTAGTACATACATGTGCTGTTGAGTGGTGAATAGCTAAATAAATATTTTATTCCAAGCAAAAACTGACCAAGTAATGCCTATAGTTTTATATGATGTACAAGGTGGTAACGGCTTTATGTTGCTTTATTTAGGGAATTAGTCACCACTGCGAAGGGTATAAGGCCATCCAGAGCCCATGAAACGGCAGAGCCTTAAATGCTCAACTTACCAGAGGCTATGAGCTCTTTGAAATTGGACACACTGCCTTCATAAAAAGTAGATATTTGATTGCTTACACTGAATAATAATAATAACTGTATAGTGATATTTTCAGAACACCCATAATATTTAGGTATTTATAAGCTCCTGAAAGAACATGTTTTACACAAACAATGCTAACCACAAGGGATATAAAATTTAAACTTTCCTGGTATCGGGCGGCCACTTTCCCATTAAATGACTGAGCGTTCACAGCTTAGCCACGAAATTCCTTCCGGCCAGACCGGAAGTGACCGCTCGTCATCTTCTTGCAGGCCGTTTGTCGGGGTAACCGCCGACGGAAGTGACCCTCCCGGACGTTTGCTGGAGGTAGTTTGCAGGGAATTTAATCTAAAGTTGAAAATTCGATGGGAAAGTCGTTAGGGTGTTAACTGATTTTAAACGACAGAAGTTGGGAGACCTAGGGACAACAGGGGATGGAATAATAATAGTCTACTCTGGATGCTGATATACATATAGAATACATGCCTTTAACGTCTAAACTGTACGTACTTGTATTTTCAAACATAAGACTTCTTATATGTACTCTAAAGAGAGGAACGGAATTCTCAGTTTTTGTTTGTTCCCAACATATTGTGCCAACAATAAACAGACAACAGCATCTATTACCCGCCAAGATCCAAAAGTGTGTAGTTATGAACTCATAACCACACCTTGTGGTCAATCACGAACCTGCATTTGCGCATTACTCAACAGTTCAGACTACATATTCGTTAAACAATTGTTGTCGGACCCCGAAGTGGTCTAATAAATGCTGGCAAACATAGTGAAACATAACATAACATAACATAATGTGGTGCAGTGGAATGAATATGAAGTTCATACTACACTTATTCAATATTTTTATTTAGCTATATAATGTGTCACCTATATGGTAGACAGATTAGATCTTTAAGTCAACACTCACTTTTCTCGGAAAGATCTTAGGGTATGACAATGCAAATTCGTTCAACAGCTTGGCTTATCAGTAAGGTGGCCTCATCGCTCATCATATATAGAACAAATGAAACATTTCGGTACTGTTGTGTACATATATAAGTAGAAGTATTTACTTGCCAGGAGTCCTCATTGGAATTGTTGTACTTCTGTATTTGCTCTCCAGTTCCTTAGTTATTCTGGGTGTTATAATCTTCGACAACTAGCTAGTGCTCCCTAAAATAAGTCACGGCTTCCCCAGATACGCAACAACCGCTAAACCGTTGGTATCTCAACGAACAGACAGCGGAATGTCGTTACTTGTCATTCCCCCTTCTACTCGTGTTAATCGAATCCTAACTAAATCCCTGTCTTAATGCAAGCCCTCGAAGGAATGATGCCCGTACCTAATTGTATAGAGGTTCTCCGCACTTATTTGCAACTCTAGAGCCTATAATGCTCTCCTCACCAGTGTGCTACATGAACTCTCAATTCACAACTGTAATAATACAAATATACCTCAGTATTATTCATACCACTACTTGTCTTACTGAACTGCCAAACACATGTGTGCACTCAACGTCCGTCGGCGCGTCAACTCTCCCATTATTCACTAGTCTCCCGTGTTTTTTCTTAGTTAGCTAGTAGTCAGTTCTTATATATTGAGAATTACTAAAGGCGATATACAATTTTATTACAAAATAAATATTCCTTTACATGACATGTCACGTAATATATCGCAATTTGTCAAGATGCATGATGCATGTGTGTGCAGGTATCAGTGTAGATTGCTTTGCTAACCATCCTTTTCTATACAATATACCGTAATAGAATATTGTCAGTGTTGTTTAGTTAACTGATGCAACCGCAAACTATCGTCAGTCTCTTTGAATAAGCAACATTGTTGGATATACCATATACAGATAAACGAGATGAATACAAACAAACAGGACTATATGCTAAGGCCATCAAGTCCGTGTTGTTGATTTCTATAATTTCAGTACGATAGAAATACCTATGCAATTATCTAAAACAACAATAAATTTTAAAGTAGGTACTCGGGCTGTATACAGCATGGTAAAGGGGAATATCGTAGAAATTGCACGACCGTAAATGAACAAAAATAAGCGACACACCTATAGAATGTGATCCAACAAAGAGTACCTTTATGTTTTGACATTTTGACCAAAACGATAGTAGTTATTTGTGGTAGATATATTGCGCCAATTAGTTGATCCCTAGAGTGACGTGACATGATTGGATTGGTGTATGTTTTGCTTTATGTTGCATTCAAGATTGGAAA
Source organism: Pseudeuparius sepicola (assembly GCA_963920635.1). Classification (NCBI taxonomy): domain Eukaryota; kingdom Metazoa; phylum Arthropoda; class Insecta; order Coleoptera; family Anthribidae; genus Pseudeuparius; species Pseudeuparius sepicola. Next base: position 93,073,348 of record OY987299.1, read on the forward strand.
AATGTAATATTATTTGTTATACGTTATACGTTTTGTTAAATTAAGGCGAATCCTTGTCCTGAGCTTCTAGGAGTGTTATCAGTTACTTGGCCCTAAAATGTTGTTGCCCCCTGTACCTTATTCGCGCAGCTGTGGACCCCAGGCTTACTAAGGGTACAGACCTGGACCGACACTATATTAAAGACCTGCTGTTTCAAGCGATCGCCACTAGCGCCACACGACGAAAAAAATCGACAGGGTGATTTAATGTTAAAACACCATTGATGGAGAATCTTTTAGAAAATAAAAACACGCAAATATGTATGTTATAAGGAATTTAATATCCAAAATAAAACACATGATTGTTTGTTATGTCCCTTTAATTTGACAAGTTTACATGACATATTTCCTTAGATTTATTAAGAGGGGGTTGCCGACAGCGAAAGTGACGTTCGATTTCGTATTTTTTAAAGTTGTATAGCATAAAATCTAATAACATTTTACCTGGCAAAAATTTAGTACAAACATCTCTGTCTTCATTTTAATCATAAGATATTACAAGTAGTGTTTTGTTTTATAGGTTATGAAAACTTTGGGAAAAATAATAATTCCAGTGCATATGCTTTTAAGATCTTATGATTAAAATGAAGACAGAGATGTTTGTACTAAATTTTTGCCAGGTAAAATGTTATTAGATTTTATGCTATACAACTTAAAAAAATACGAAATCTAACGTCACTTTTGCTGTCGGCAACCCTCTCTTGAAAAGCGGGTCTAAAAATCAAGCAAGAATATTTTGGAACTTTTTGGTTTGAAATGAAGTCCATGGCTACCTGTAGTGAAAGTAAGTATAGAACGCGTTAGATTTTCCAGTTTTTTCTTTATGCATATATACCTATAGTGGACGTATTGGTTCGCTTCAGTGTTATAGAAAAAACTTTCTACTTTAGTTCTTGCATACGCTACAAAATACTCTTCCAAAATATAATATCCAGAATTCTCGCTTCTTCACCTGGTTGGAGAGATCATCACGTAATTCCAAAATAGTGTTTAGGTATTCTCCTGCAATTCATGTAATGGTCTGTGCATACGATTTTCTTCATGAGCATGGAAATTGCATGGTATCACAAACAAATCTAAATACAAAAGCTCTGTTAATATGACAAAACTGCCAAATATTGACCGCAAAGGGAATTCGTTACCGTAAAAAGAACGTAAATGGTATTAAAGCAGAATTAAAATATGGGACATTCTAAATGTCAGAAACTGACATATCTACCTAAAACTACAGAATATCCCTCTATTAACCTATAATAAGCCGCCATTTTTTCGTCGAGTAGCGCCACCCCAGTCCGCAAACCACAATGAAATATGACGTCATGCTCGGGTCTTTAATATAGTGTCGCTCCAGTACAGACTAACGAGTAATACAGACAAATCCTTAGTGATAGTTGTCAAAATGAGACTCGCTTTTGGGCGAAATATCTTCTAAGGGGATAAACATTGTGCATTTTATTTGTTTTACATTGCAAAGAGATTGTATAAGAACAAATTTATGTTTATTTTGACACAAGCTTTATAAGGAGGCTTCTGTTACGAAGCTATTTATTCTGTGCCAAAGGCCATAGAAACAAAGCCAATATGCTATAACTAGTACTGTTAGTACTGGTGCCGATTATGTGTAACCATAAAAGCGTTGACTGATATATTATTAAAGACTGCTCACGGCTGTCACGTCTGACACATTTTTGGCTCACCATGCGCTTTCCGGAGATAAAATACAATGCAGAATACATTGTTAGCCATCAGAGCCATCTGTTTTCCAGGACATGAAGCTATAGCCGTGAGAAGTCTTTATAAATACGTCAGTCAACGATAAAAGGTTCACTTGCCAAATACGCCCAAGAAGTCTGACCGCCTATTACCTACCCCTTGAACCTCGTCCCCGCTGAAATACATGGAAGACGCCTCAGACAAATAATAATAAACAGAGACTAATAATTCAATACAATATAGACCCTGCCAAGATGAAAAATATTTAATAACTTTATTTGTCTGAGTTAGTAATAGAAATCTAAAACAAAACAATGCAATGATTGCACCATTGCAAAACTTCTTTATAAATTTATCTTGTACTTACGAAAAAAAAGTATAACCAACATTAAAAAAACATAAATTCAGAACAATTAGTTGATATCTACAATCTACTATCTAGTAAAAATTTGGACAGTTATCATTTAACAATAATTTTTTTTGATTTTGTGAATTTACTGATTTACTTGGTCTATAAATAATATCCTTAATATTGCTTATTCTGGCTAAGTGGCAACATTGCATGAGCTCTTTGTCATGGATGCGCATTTGCTTTATCATGCCCCAACCGCTGATCCATAGTTCGTTGAGATTTCGCCGGATTGTGTTGATGTGTTTTATGTTTCGAGTGTTTACTTTTCGTTATTCTTGTTTTTTTTTAGAGATTTTGGGGTTATTGGATAAAAGACATAATATAGTTAAGTTAGTAATTAGTGTAGTTTTAAGAACGGTGGGAATTTGTTGTTTTTGTTTTGAGTAGGCATTTTTATGTTGGCTGATGCAGCCTATAGGTTAGTCTATGTTTATTATTTGTCTGAGGAAGACGCAGTACATGTATTATAGGGTCCAGTCGACAGTACTTACTGGTCTATGAACAGCAGTAGACTATAAATCAAATAGGGGGGGGGGGGCAGTTAGAACGGATTGTAGGAAGTAAATTTTTTTATGTCCGAAGTTTTTACCGAGGTTCTCAATAAACTTTCCCCTCAAGGTCCCATTGTCCGGGCCCGACGCGACGTCTTATTCCCTCTCCCACCGGGAGGGATCCGCCTTATCGGCGGACACATCTCCATTCACCTATAATTGGCGGTAATTCGTTATTGTGCGCGCGCCGCTATCAAGATCGGGCGCGGGCGCGAGCCGTGCGCCCCGCATGAATTTCGACAGGTCTCGTTTGTAACGCTCGATACGGTCTCCGGCGTTAGGGGTAATTATTATCTTCGGCGGACTTCACGGGCCTGGCCTCGGGAGGTGCGCATAAAAAATGAGACAGTCGACCACGAGGCATGAGAATGCTGAGAACTTTGGCTGTCCATTCAAGAATAATAATAGCATCACAAAAAGATAGTTACGAAAAACAAATTAACCGCCACTTTCAACAAATATTGTTGTCCAGTGCCTAAGGAAAATAAAACTAAATGGAAATGAAATTGAATGGTTCCCCGATAAGTAATTTAATTTCTAGTTTACATCGTAGCAACTGCATCCTGTTGGGTGGTTGGCAATATATTCTAACCGGCGCGGCGTTGATTTAAGTTCGAGCTCATATAGTAGGCTGTGATATATGATATATACGTATAATTTGCTCCATTATAACTGCCAAGTATAGGGTTTCTTCAAGTCGAGAAATCTTGACTTGAACGTAATTTCTCGACTTGACTTGAAATTCAAGATCTTGACTCGATGGTTTCTTGAAAGCAAAAGTCTTGACTTGAATTCAAGATTTCTTGAAATTTCTTGAAAAGAAGCGGCGCGCAAAGTTTAATGTGTTTAAATTCATGGCTCTCAAATCCCGACGTAGGTATCCAACTTGGATACGTCCAAGCAGTAGGTATTTTTTTGTTATATTTTCTTTAGTTAATATTTATTTTTTGTTTTGTGTTATAAAAAGAATATTGTTTTGCTTGTTGTATTTTTAAGTTCATTATTATTTTTTTGTTTTGGGTTATAACATGAATATGTTTTGTTTATCATAATCATATTTTTATTTAATATGATTAAGTACCTAATAAATTTTGTATGCTTTATAGACGTGTTTTTTAATTCATATTAAAATCTAAAGTATGCACCTAAGTAAATAATCATAAGAATTTACCTAGAGCAATTATTATTTTATAGTCACTAATAAATATACACCGGAATTTAAGCATTATGCATATTGCTGAATTTTATAAGCAATCATAATATATTTAATTTCTACACGAATTATGCAAAACTAAAAGTATATTGCCACAGTTTTTTTTTCGCTTTTTTCCAATCTAGTCTCTAGTAAAGACGGGATTTTAAGCATCACGAATTACCCAAAACTGAGTATATTCGATAGCTGTCTTTGTGTTTTTTGCATTTTTTGAGGTTTTATGCTTTTTTCCCTTTGTGTTCATTTGAACTTTTTTACGTACGTTTACGTAATTTTTAAACATTTATTTTTGCTTAATTTGCGTATTTGATGCTTTTTTGGCAAATTTTGTGCTTTTTTAAACACTATTTTTCAGTTTTTGCGCTTTTTTGTCCGGTCTCTACTAATAAAACTTAATTTCAAGAAATTCGAGAATTTCTTGGTTTCTTGACAAGTAATCTTGATCTTGAAACAGAAAATCTTGACTTGTCTTGGAAACAGTTTCAGATTTCTTGACTTAAAAATTCCTTGAATTCAAGTCAAGAGCAAGAAATTTCTTGAAAATTGTGAAACCCGTACTTTTGGACTTTTTTGCTACATAACCTGGTAGCCCGGGTGCCATCCCCAAACATTCCTCTTTTTTTTTGTGAATATGGGTATAAGATAATTTTTAACTTTGAGTAAGAATAAATAAAAATCAAATTTTTTACAAACATTATTCTAAATGACCCCCACTTTGTTATATAAAACATTTCTGGCACATTTTTCGAACATATTATGAGATGAAACCAGGCTGAGAAGAAAATCATGTCCAACCATATTCGCAAAACTCTGCTCTACGCAGAGGTAAGCAGTAAAGCTAGAGGTGTAAATCTTTTTTAAATACTATGACAAGTATGTTGTTCCAACATATACTATAGTTAGCTGCGACAAAACTCGCACAAGCGTGGTTGCATCTTCCATAACTTGCCGGACATTTTCCTCTAGCCCTTCCGTTCGTATATTCTCGGTCGGCCAGGCCGCTTCCCTTCTTTCGTTCCATTGTGGGTCTATACTCCCAGTTTCCCGGAAAAATTGAACAATTGACGGTTTGACCTTAACAGTTGTCAACAAGTTAGACTGCAAAACATCACATTATATGCAGTTCTACCTCGGGAACAGCAGCTCTAACATTGCGTTTAAGCGCTTGAATGGGTTGTAGTTCATTAGCGTAGGTAATGGTGTTCTTGAAATACGCATCATGCACATCCTCTATAATATAGGACACGAATGTAATGTAAATGTAGACTAGATTTTTAAATTGCTAATTGCGATAATATATATTGAAATGGATAACCAAGAGCTTCTATGGTACATTCAGCCGCAACAGCAATATTTTCAGGACCTGCGATATGTGCATCATATTGTTTGTATTGAATTATCATTGTTTTTCTTTGGTCGTTGAGCCTTTATCGACCTATCTTAATAAATGGGTTTGATAGCAGCAGCAGCAGCGCCGACCAAGAAACCAAATGTTTACCTATTTTAATGGAAAAGCCGATAAATGGGTAACCTTTTGTTCATGGAATATACTGATTTTCGTAATATAGCAATAATAATAATAATACAGCTGAAAAACTGCTGCTTTTGCAGGCAGTGAGGGTCCCATATTACAGCTACACACCGGAGCCTGTTCTTGAAAACAGCAACTACAAGATGTACTGGGATCGTACAGTGCTGACAGATCAACGAGTTGCCCATAACAGACCGGACCTTATAATAGTTGATAAAATTTTTAGGAAGACAACTCTGATTGATGTGACCATCCCAAACAATAACAACCTGCGTGTGAAGCAGGCCGAGAAGATCGCAAAGTACAGAGACTTATAAGAAGAGCGAATTAAAAGGCAATGGGAAATAGAGTACGTTCAGACGGTTCCAATCATCGTGTCAACAAATGGTGTTATACCAAAACCTTTCCTGTAAAGCAACAAAGAGCTGGGTCTAACTGATAATCTTTACAGGTCCATGCAGAAAGCGGTACCATTTGCGACAGCCCGAACCGTCAGGAAATTCATGGGGAATGCAGGAACATCCAACAATATCAATGTCACCTAACGACCAATAACATGGGAAGGGTTTCGTCCGAGCCAGATCCGGGTATGGTATCCGGGATACCCGGGATCTGAGTGAATTTTCCCCGTAGATGGAGTGCGAATGCCTTTTGGCTAAGTCGATAATAATAATAATTATTATTATTGTTATAACTAGACACGAATTCCATAATCACTGCCTTGTGATTAAACTTATAGTGGCCATTCAAACGCGATTCTTTGATTGCTGGATTCGATCGTTATCTGAGATTTTAAGTCTAGATTCTGAAATATCCATGTTGTTTACGTGCGTGTCAAGTGTGTTTTTGGTAGAGTAGGAACAGTACAGTTACCGAATATAATGAGTAGCTTCCACTTCCGTTCAACCTTAGCCTACAAACAATTTGGGCGCCCCGCGACCGGCAAAACAATGCTTCCACAGGGTGACCGTGAAAGGCCGTCAACCTTCGGAAGGGGCCGTCATTATCCCAGAACATTAACCGACAGATTTTCCGGTGAATGATTTTTAATTATACAGTGTCCGGCAACAAGCAGCGGGCCTATCATTTCGCGGTCCGCAGGCCAAGCGGGAGTCGGGAAAAGCACAAAAACGGGACGAAAAACGCGACCGGGGCATCGCAGAAGTTGAGTTATCATCGGGCCGTTTATCTCCTCATCGGATTTCGGAGCAACAGGTGCTTTCTTACTGGGAGGATTACGAAAATGCGAGCTTCAGGTGCGCGTAGAACAAGATGGCGAGACGATTTTTCCTCCAATTACCAGATTGTCAGCAACTTAGTTATAACTCAATAAACACGCTTACGTATATTAAACGTAAAATCAACGTGTCATTGGTTGATAAAACGTGTACGTTAGAATATCAACCGTTTTATTTTGATACAAAAAAAAAAACACCGTTTTTATTCAACGTTCTTTATACGAACATTTTTAACCAAAATCTAAGTTAAGAAAACTTTTAGGTTAATATGACGTTGTTTTTAAGTGTTAAATTTATTAAATTACGACACGTTTTTATAACTTACATTATAACCATATTAGCATCTTACACACGTTTTTTTAATGTGTTGATAATACATTAAAAGGTCTAATACAATTAACGTCTTTTAAACGTTATAACTAACATCAAATTAAATTAATTTAACGACTGGAAATAACAAACGTTTTATAATCGTATTTTTTTGACGAAAATATAATAGTCAATATTTTTATATCAGAATAACGTACAAACGGATCACATGTTTGACGTTTATCAATACGTGTTTTTAACGTTGCTTGAAACCAATTTCTAAAATATGGGCTCATTAAACACCTACAACTAACGTTGAAATATAACGTAAAAATATGGTATTATTTGAACGTATTTATAACGTTTCTATAAACGCGCAACTAACGGCTTTTAATAAACCAATGAATATGATTGGTGGACAGAAGATCAGGTGACCGCGTGACTCGAGATTGCGGCAGACCAACATTAGAAAAATCGTCGCAGCTAGATAAGCAAGTGTACACCAGGTTTGCTGAATAAATAGGTATGTAAATAGTGATTTTTTCTTATTTTGGGCAAGTTCATCTATCAAAACTCTTGCTCTGCATGTTTAATATACTCAATTTACAATTAATAGTTATTGTTGTTATGATATGTTACACATAAATAATGTTTTATTTTTTATTTTTATTTATTAGGGTCGCACCCTTTATACCTATCACTAACTGCTAAATTAATAAAAATTAATCCTCAGGAGCAGGCTTTTCTAAAATATTATTAGAACTAGGGATAAACTACACACTAATATTTTTTGGCTGTTCGTTTTATGAGCATTATGTGTTAATATACAGTATGTATCACTTTAACTCGTGACAATTCATTATTATTTAACGGGTTGAGCTATTTTCAAAATTTTATTTTCTATAATACAATACTCCAAAGGATCTACATCATGATATATGATTTTTGGAAATTTACATTCTCCATCGCCTCCTATTTATTTTATAGCTTTGTTAAATTTTGATCATTCTTGTTTTAGAGGCAACAAAATTGAACTTCCCAGTTCACGAAAGAAACGATAACCAGGTTGCTTGGACAGTCAAGGAATGGTTAAAACATTCAGGGACTAGACTAAATCAGGGAAAGATACAAAAATAAGTATTGTGACTTGCATGTAGCTTTATTTAACTTACTTATAAGTAGTTCACATATTTTTACACATTGTAATTTCTTATATAATTCATACCTACTCAGTATTTTATAACACAAAATGTTACTTAATTTTAATATTTTTCGAAAAAATATAACACAAACAAAATAACAAAAAATAGCATTTTATTGGAACGTTGAAGTGACCCACAAGAAATAAAAAAATTAAAAGTTAAAAGATGAAGAAACCTTTTTTGTATTATAAGTCAACTAATTATTAACAAAACAATATATTAAAAGATGTCAGTTTCCTTGAAACAAATTTTTCTTGGTATGAAACTTATGTCAAAAATTCGATGGTTATGACAATTATTATTCAAATAATTTAATAATTAGTTAAGATTTGAAAAAAATTATCAATCTTTTTGGATTTTAAATTTTAAAATTAGAACATTTAAAAATAAATTGTCTTGTAATAGTGTTGGTTGTCAGACCATAAACGTCATATTTTCATTACTTATAATTCAAATTGTTATACTATAATTGTTTACTATTTTGTAACTGAACATTTTGTATACAATTTTTAAACAATTATTGTACCCGAAGTAATATAGAATATTAATTATATTACATATTACTTCGGGTACAATACGTTAAAGTGTTGTCAAGAAAACACATTTAGACACATAATTTAACGTCTAATTTACGTTAAAACTGCAATAAGATATAACGTTATAAAGAAATTAAAATACTCGTTGAACGGTACGTATAATATTATCAATTTAGACACTAAAACAACACGTTAGGAAGAACGTTAAAGCAACCTTCTAACAATACGTAAAATTTGAATATTTTATAAACTAAAACAAAACGTTTCTTTATGCGTACATTCACACGTTTAAAACCAAAGTTGATTCTACGTATGGAAGACACGCTTTTTTCAATTGGTGTCTTGATATTTTAAAACGTTTAATCAACGTGTGTGTGTTTATTGGGAAGCATTTTAAAAACCATACTTGTCATAATTCCATAGTAAACTCTATTGAGCATCAAAACAATAAATGTTTAATTATTGTTGTCTAGCTTTCTGTCTTACCGGCTTCAAAACTAAATTACTTAAAAAGTTTAGTTTTAATTTAAAAGTTATTTTTTATGTAGATTCTAAATAGTTAAATCGTTATCGAAAATAACATGACATACTTAGTCATTACATTCGGGAGTGTTTTCGGCTTATGACAGAGTTAACTATATGGTGTTGATATACATCTTTGCAGCTACTGCTGTTTAAAGATTAACTTAAAGCCATCAATCGTTATCCTAATTTAAACCAAGAGGCCACACAAGAACTACAGGTGATATACTTCAATGATATACTTCAAATATTTCAATTGCCAGAATTATAAAAAAATATATATATTGTTTCTGTGATTTTGGACGATCCCAAAGTTGGTCAAGTCTTTTTATGGTGCCACTGTTGGCTTGATACCTATACCAGTGCATCTGCTGAAGTTTGCCAGTCACAGTTAGGAGAATTTTGGTTAATCAAAAGAAAGGCCGAAGATTGGTTGTGTGGAAAACGTATGGTTTTATTACATTCGAGTAATCGGATCTGCCGTCACGCCAAGACAAGTGGTTGTTTTACCTTATTTGATTACGAAAGTTCATTGTTGGGCCTATTTGCACCTTTGTAACCTTAAACTTACAACATTTATATTACATATTTTTGTTTAGTTGCTTTAGCGAGCTGCGAAAGCTATTAGGCACTTTTGTTTACCAAGCTAGAAAAAGTTATCTATTTTTGTTTATTGAGCTACGAATGCTTCATTTTAATATAAATATATGTTTAAATATTGTAGATTAAAGTTATTTCATGACGACAATACGAGATTTAGTTCGGCTAATATTTGCCTGCATTTTATTTTGTTGCTTTTGAAGTTTATCTCTATACCTGTAAATTTTGCCATTATCTTACCTTGTTACCTTATGGTTATTATTACTGTTTTTGATACTTTTGCACATACAGGATTATTTAAAAACAAATGCCATCCGTAGCACAGCGGTATTCTACTCCAAAAATAAAGTGACCCGTGTTTTTTCTTTTTGTTCAAAAAAGGGGCCTCAAAATTTCGTTTTTTCGCTATATCTTTTAAACGGCTTGATCGATTTTAATGATCTTTTGCACACGTTCATAGATAATTATGTTATAGTGCAATATCCGCAACCGCCAGAGGGCGCCACTGGTGCCAACTAAATTCATTTATTATGCTCAAAACTTTTTTGCCCACAGTTAACATGTAAATTAATTTGAACCACTTTGTAAAATTCCACTCTCTACAAAAAATTATTCTACTGTTTTTTTTTTTTTTTTCATTTTACCGTTTCGGAGATAACGCTCAAAATTCAGCCATCATGCACGTACCACGAACCCACACATATTAAACATTAGTGGCATAATAATCTAGTTACTTTTGGAAACAAACAATGAAACAATCACATTTACCTTTTGATCATGTTTTCTAAAATTCAAATACAGTTTTGTAATTTAATACATTTAGTTAAGTTTCCCTAATAAAATAATAATACAAATACCTAATATTGAAATAACTAAAGCAAATGCTCATAAATTAAGTTCCTTCAAATTCTTAGCATTTGCTTGAAACTAAATGTCAAATACTTAATAAGTCCTCTTAATAAGTGTGATTGTTTCCAAAGGTAACTAGATCATTATGCCACTAATGTTTAATGTTTAATATGCGTGGGTACAAGGTACGTGCATGATGGCTGAATTTTGGGAGTTACCTCCTAAATGGCATAATTTATGGAAAAAATACAAGAATATTTTTTTGTAGAGAATGGAATTTTTTACAAAGTGGTTCAAATTAATTTACAAGTTAACTGTGGGAAAAAATGTTCTGAGCATAATTAATGAAACTAGTTGGCACAAGTGGCGCCCTCTGGCGGTTGCGGATGTTGCACTATAAACTATAACATAATTATGGGACATAATTATCTATATGAACGTGTGCAAAATATCATTAAAATCGTCCGTTTACAAGATATATCGAAAAAACGAAATTTTAGTGCCCCTTTTAAGGGCCCATGGGGCCCTTAATATAGAGATTTGAACAAAAATAAAAACACGGGTCACTTTATTTTTGGAGTAGAATACCGCTGTGCTACGGGTGCGGCATTTGTTTTTGAATAACCCTGTATTTTAGTTATTTTGTAAATACTTATATTAGAACAAATTCAGTATTTGTTGACATTTAAAGGTTATGTTATTTATTGAGTGGAAATCGACTTTAAAATACCTATTAATTTTGCTAAGATTTGAAGGTAATTATTTATAAATTTTCTTGCTAATTTTTCACTTGTTTTGTTTATAAATAACAAGTATGTAAATATATATATTTAGGTTAAAGGAAATCTACCTTTTCTTTTGCTTAGAATCTCAGTTCTGAAAATAACTTCCATTTTTATTTTTGTATATTTTCAATTTCTATGTTTCATGCAATTTAAACTGTATCTATCGTTTTCTTCTGTGCCTGTTGTCTGTGCAGATGGCACCCACAGCCTTTTGAGTTAAAAATAGCCTTTAGTTATCTGAACCACCCCTTTTATGCTACTCCAAAAAACTACAAGCAGTCCGGCTATATAACGTCACAAATCAAGGCTCGTACATAATTTTTTTATAATAACTACGTTATATACTCTCTTAGGTAATTGATAAAAAAGGAACAATTAAACGACTCACAAACATCTGAATTCTTAAAAATAAATTTATTAAAACCAAACCCTTTTTATTATTATTACAACTTCTAATTATTTGAGATGCATGGACATCATTTCAAACTAAAAGGTGCCAAAATGCTCTTGCTTGCTCTTTAGACTGGCTTGGATAATCTATAGAAATATGCCATAACAATAATCATTTTATTTTAATTTTGGACATTAAATTCGTTGTAACAGACAAATTTGCGTGTTTTGATTTAATAAAATATTTTGCAAAAATGATGTTTATAACATTAGAATACTGTCGACTGTTTTCAGTATGTGGCACTAGTGGCGATCGCTTGAAACAGTGCTATGCACAGGTATTCAAGCATATAATATAATGTTCGTCCAGCCAGACATTTTGAAAAATTCTCCAAATGTGCCAGAGTATGTTTTTTCTTAAACCGCTAACAAAAGAAAATCTCTTTCTACACCAATGTGTACCTATACCGCATTTGCAAACAAAAAAGTTTCTACACGTTTAGCAAACTCGAAAAACCAGAATAAACACCGTGTATCGCATATCAGGATGCGGCTTGCGTCAATGAACGTTTTTTCAAAAATCGATCTCATGAAACTGAAGCTACATTTCTTATCTCTTTAATAAATAAGAGAAATGCACAAAAAGTGTGGGATTTGAACCACTGCTTGTATCTCATGCAATTTTTCCAAAAGCTTACCTACTAAATTTTATGAAAACTAAAAATAAAATTAGTTTCTCTACCAAGAAGGGTTGAACCAACACCCCCCATTGTATTATCGGTGGTACCGGTTGAACTCCAGAATAATAAATTTTAAATTGACATTTTTCGTTGTTTAAAAGAATCGTTTCGCCTATGCGGGCACATTGTAACTCCTACAACACTGAAAAGGCAAATTCATTCAAATATTTTGCGAAGTATTCATTTCTATTTTTCAACAGCCCCGAGATTCTTCTCCAGTTTGCAATGGAAATCGACTCTCCCCTTTTTGAATAAACACGGAACATGGCGCAGGTCAATATTATCCGCTACAGCCCCGGCAATTACCCGAATTCATTAAAACTGCGGGCCGCAGTTAAAACTGAACAATTTATCGCATTGGCATTTTAAATTAGCCCTTAAAACTGTTTTTAAACGGGCCATAACTCTGGGAGAAGAGTATAATTCTGCGATATTATTCCGCTCTCCGCTAGGTACACTGTTGTTACAATGGTAATTTGGCAACGTCGGACCGCGATCTCCGAAGCAGCATTTTGTCGGGGATCGCTTTTTTACGATTTGCGGATTTTAATTTGCAGAATGCTGTCTGAATTTCATTCCAAATTTTACTTGCTGGAAGATTTTTTCTGGCTACTGAATTCATTTATGAAATTATACAGAAAGAGACGTCATTTATTTCCGAAACGTAGCAAGAATTAAAATGTTCAAGTTCGTATAAAAACAGGATAAATTAGATTTTTAGCAAGAGGCCAAATGGTGATAGCTAAGAAAGGTATACAGGGTGTTTCTAAATTGTGGTGTCAATGTTGTAATGTCTATAAACATGAGTCCGAAGTCCGAAAATGCATAATAAAAAAACTTACAGAGTAATACAAGTACAGTTTAAAAAACATATTTTTCGCAACAGCTTGGCATTTTGCAATTCTTTAGTCGCTTAAGTCCAACAATTTCGTGTAAATACAATTTATTCCTATATCGCCCAGAGGCGGAGGGGCGGGGTAGCACAACAGGTTTTATTTAAAAATTGTCCTTTGCATATCGCAAAAATAAGAATATTTTCTAAAAAAAATAATTAATGTCACAAAAAGGTACTCTTGTTCAATGTCACCAAAACGTGCCGTTCTCTTTAAAATTTGCAAAATGTATTATCGTGCACCTATACAAGAAGGATTCTGGAAATCAGCAATGGCATAGAGGATCATTTGTCCTAGCAGCCATGGAATTTCGACCTACGACACTACCTATAGTCAGAAAATCGTGTTTTATGCAAAAATTATGGATATAATGTAGCCCTTTGAAGAGGCATGATCATTTAAAACAATTTATTCCTATATCGGGTATCGCAAAAATTGTATAAGCACTAACTTATATTTGATTTCCACATTACTAAGGAATATTGAGTGTTGCTATTGATAACACATTAGGTAATAGAATTTTGTCAATTCAAAATCAACAATAAAAAATAGGTAACTTTGCTGACACTTTTGTCTTTCTATAAAAGGAAAAGGAGTACCTTTAAACGTCTTTGCTTACTGCACAAATGCTTATGGGTCCATAGAAAATTACCACCAGTTGATTTGCCCAATATTTCGTGTTCGTATTTGGTTACTTCTAATTGGTTTCTTTCACTTAATGAAAAAATTTCACCCGCAGCGCCATTTTTAGCCGCGAAAATTAAGTTCCAAATGTTTTTTTTTATTTGCGAACCCCACCATCAACTAAGTCTAGCTTATATGGCCCCAGAGTTGCGACCTCTTATTACTTCGCTAATATGTTGGGTTTTTATATTTTGTATCATGTTATAGGAATATTTTTATGGTTTTTCTTAATGAAATAAAAATACTGTCATTAAGTACCTACGTAATGTTCTAAGGGAGGGAGCAATTTTTTATATTTGCTTAGGGGTGTTTTTTCTTAAACCGCTAACAAAAGAAAATCTCTTTACAGTATTACACATTACATAGAAGAATGAAGAGTCTACTACGACAAGAAGGTCAATATTTATGTGAGCACTTAAAATGACTCGCTGGAATAAACTGGTGCAGTGTTTGCAGTATAGTAGGACCATCCAATCAAAAAAGCAAGCGCCGTTGCCATCTCCACAACAGTCAAGTTCGCATCGAAAACCAAATGTACAAATAGTAGTCGGAAATTTAACATGTAATTGGTTTTCTTGTCGTAGTAGGTTCTTATCTATGCCCATACGTATTGCTCTAATAGATATTAAAAGTCAAAATATTACATCATATATTCACATTGGTTATTACCTTTCTCGGCGCTCGGGCTATCGTAAATTAAAATTAGATTACTTACTTACAACCGCAATGCATGCTCTCGCTTCATTAAACCGTTTATTTGTATTGTAAAATAATTGGCATTCTGCACTAAATGGGCCGATAAATCTGCATTAGCGTCTCAAAAATACCTAACGGTTCCTTTAATGTACTATTTATTTGTAATAAGCAGGTATATGTAGATGAATGTGAGTATAAAATTATAAAGATATAAGTTAGTTTCTTAGAACGAGCAAGAAGTAAAAAAAATAAGGTAAACAATTTTTCATGTGGAAACTTCTATAACGGGAAAAGAACTGCATGTTATTCACCCAGGGATCAAATTTTTAAGAAACACTTATTTTTTTCCGAAATTTAAACACCATGTCACCATGAAAATGAGGCGGTTGATATGTGAAAGACAGTTATATCAAAGTCTAGAGAATAGTATTCTATATCTATATACCTACTTTGGTTTTCTATCAACTGTTGAAGTCCAGAATAAAACTGAATCACCGTGTAAAAAATATGTCATAAAAGGAGATGAGAATTTGCGCCCCTATGATTTCATATCCTCATATTCCAACTTTAACATCAACGTTTTCATTTAGCACTTTCATAATACAACTAAAGTGTGTGTTAAAATTAAAGGAACTTTTGCAATAATATTCAATGTTTAGATTCAATCTGAGTTTCTTACGGCTGAATCCTGTGTCAGCCAAACTTCTCATTCCTAGCTCGATTTCTCGGGACATAGCTACTCAGGGCGCGAAGATCACACTGAGACTGATTGGGATTCTTCTATTGCCTGTGATGTTATTTATAGGAGCACGAAAAATGAAGGGAATAGGCGAAAATCCGGGAAAATTAAGGATAGGATTTAAGGTGATTGGTTTTGCCTCGTGTTTGTGAAAATCCTCACCAACAACTATTTAAACATAAACCCTGAACACGGTTCAGATTGTTAGGATGTTTTAAGATTTAAACGGATTAAAGGATTTTTCTTTCGATGGGGCGGGATGATTTTGATGAGATTTAAGTATCACTAAGCAAGACTTTTGTAGCCCCGTGTCCAGGTAATGCCCGGAAAGTGCAAAATGGCCCAGTTGACGTAACCGTATGCACCGTTCGTGTCCTTTAACCCTCGTTGATACAATATGTCCCGTTTCTCCAATATACACTAGTCCACATGAGCATGGTGCACGATATACACCTCTCGGACTCGATGGTATAGAATTATCCTTAAGCGGTCGGTAATATTGTGATAATTTAGAGGGCGTGGAAAATCTTGTTAGTATTTTAGTATACAGGGTGATTCACCTAAGACTCCCCGGCTTCATATCTCAGCAACGAAATGAGGTATTTTAGTTCCGTAAAAAAGAGCTCGTTGAATACTTTACTTGTATGCTCAAGTTTAATTTTTCCATTGCAATTTGTAGATGGCGCTGCGGTCGATAGAATTTTTTCGTTTATAGTGACCTTGAAAAGTGGTGCATCCGAATTGTCCTTTAATTTGAAGCAAATTATGCACTATATGCAAATTCTGAAAAATCAACAGTTTTTTCGTTTTCGCACTTTAAAATTAGCAATGCATGCATGTGGAAAATCTGTACCTAGTAGACAATCCTAAGAATATTTCCAAAACAAAAAACGATAAATTAATTTTCTGAGGAGTTCTTACGACTATCCTAATATCTCACAGAGTTGTTTTATCATTATTTCAAATCTACAGGGTGTCCCAAGAAACAATTTCTCCCTTTTAAATCTTTAAGTTTTCGAGATAAAAAAACTTTTCAAACAAAAGTTGTAGCTTATTATAAACAGAGTAGGTATTTCTTAAAAGCGGGGCAAACGAAACATACGCTTTTTTAATGGGAACTGAGAACACCCCATATGATTTTAGTTTTTTTTACGCCACTCGTAAACTTTATTAACATTATCTTTTACCGTTTTTTAAATATTTAGTTTTCAAATATTATACTAAACCTATTTAATTTGGATTTGTGGATTGCCTGATAAAGATAGACAATTCATGCAATATGCAATAACAAGAAGAAGAAAGGAACCAAGGTAAAGTCACATCAAACAAAATTACATCAAACATTTTTTGTTATTACATTGACCGTGTATCTTTATAACGCGATCCACAAATCCAAGTTAAATATATGTAAGTTTAGTATATAATTTGAAAATTATATATTTCAAAAACATTAAAAGATAATGTTATAAAGTTGTATACCGTTTTAACCATAATGATGAGTAGATTTCAACAACTAATAACCTATGTCCCCGTTAAAAAAGTATGTTTGGTTTCGCTTTTAAGAAATGCCCTGTATATTCATAGTATGGTTAATAAAAAACTGTTCATAAGCTAGAACTTTTGTTTATTTTTTTTGTATCTCAAAAACTTAAAGAGGTAAGGGTGGTGGGATTGTTCCCTCGGAAACCCTGTACATTTAAAATGACAAAACAACTGCGTGAGATATTAGGATAGGTGTAAGAACTCCCCAGAAAATTATTTTCTCGTTTTTTGTTTTGGAAATAATCTTAGTATTTGTCCACTACAGATTTTCCACATGCCTGTACTGCCAAATGTAAAGTGCGTTAACTCAAAAACTATTGATTTTTCGAAATTTGTCTATAGCACATAATTTGCTTCAAATTCAAGGGAAATTCGGATGAATCACTTTTCAAGGTCACTGCGATCTAAATTATTCTTTCAACCACAGCGCCATCTACAATTTGCAATAGAAAAATTCAATTCCAGCCTAACAGTAAAGTATTCGACGAGCTCTACCTGTTTCTTTTTACGGAACTAAAATATCTCATTTCGTTGCTGAGATATGAGGCCGGGGAATCTTAGGTGAATCATCCTGTATATTATGTCGATTTAGAATTTTGGGGATGCGATCGGTTATGTTATGGATGTAAGGTAGGAAAGCCATATATACAGGGTGTCCGGTAAGTTCGGGGAAATCTCTCGCCAGCGTGTTGGTGACGTCAAAATATACCTGGTGTTTCATATATTTTTTTCCCCTAAAGTACTCCGTAACAGAACTACAGGGTCCCAAAGGGGTACTCACTGCTTTACATTTTTTGATTTAACTTTTGAACGCCCTTGTATATTTTGATGAAATTTTGGAATTTTGCATAGACGGTAAAAACCAATTACCTCATATTTGAATCATGCTTGGACAATGCCGTGGAAGTCAGGAACGGACTTCACGCAATACCCATGGGCTCAAAATTTTGACTGGTATAAATTTAAAAAGCCGAAAACAATTTTTTTTAAAGCCTTGAACATTTCTCTTCAAAAAAGGTACTCTTTATTCGTTTCGAAAAAGTCAACCGTTTTCATGGAAAAATCGCTTTTTTGAAATCCGTAACTTAAGATGCAATAATGGAAACTACCAGAATTTAGTGTTTTCACCTGACGGATAACAACAATTACGTGTGACAAGATTTGTCAATAATTTTTATTAGCACACTGCAATTTTCAGTAGGCATTAATATCGAGAAAATGAAAAAAAACAATGAAACTGTTTAAAAATAGTTTAATAAAGTTTGGTTATAAAGAAAATGTTTCGTTTAGTCGGGCAAATGTTCAAAGTGAGCTCCTTCTACCCGAATACATTTTCTTATCCTGCGAATTTTTTCTTGCTGCACCCTAAACAGCATTTCAGGATCATTTCGAATTTGATCAGAATAGTGAAATATTCTTTCCAATAACTCTTCCCTGGTATTTACAGGAGTTGAATATACTAGTCCCTTGAGATGACCCCAGAAAAAAAAATCTAACGGATTGAGGTCAGGAGACCTAGGTGGCCACAAAACAGGTCCTCCTCGGCCTATCCAACGATTGTCAAAGTGCTGGGTTAAGTAGAGACGTACCTCCCGGGAATAATGTGGGGGAGCGCCATCGTGCATAAACCACATTTGATTCCTTATTTGTAAGGGCACATTTTCCAGTAAATCATTTAAATTATTTTGTAAAAAATGTAAATACAGAGCTCCATTCAAACGTTCATCCAAAACAAAAGGACCAATCAAATTATTCCCAATTATCCCTGCCCAAACATTAACCAGAAATCTTTGTTGGTGCTTGATCTGAACTATGGCGTGAGGGTTTTCGTCATGCCAAATGTGCAGATTTCGACTGTTGGTAATACCGTCTCTCGTGAAGCCAGCTTCGTCGCTAAATAAAACAATTTCTGTGAAACTCGGATCGCCTATAAATTGTTGCAAAAACCAGTTTGCATAGTTAAGCCGTGGACGATAATCATTCGGAGACATTGCATGCACTTTTTGGACGTGATAAGGATAAAGTAGCTGTTCTCGCAATGTTTCATGAACAACCCCCTTTGTGGTATTTAACTGAGCTGCAAGCTTACGAACGCTATTAGAAGGGTTTTCGGATATTTCATCCAATATGTGCTCTTCTAAGTTTTGATTTCTTGCTCTCCTTTGCGGCCCTTCCCCACCACGACGAGGTAAAAAACTACCTAATGTAAATTTTAGGAGACTGATTTAAGACATTCTAAACTCGGTTTGTTTACTACCTGTTTCTCTTAAACGACGATCAACTCTCACAAATGTTTTTCGATTTGGCAAATTGCGATTTGGAAATCTTTGAGCATAAATTCTGCTTGCCTCCAGAGAATTGCAGTGTGCTTGTCCATAAATTAAATGCATGTCTGCATATTCGGCATAAGTATAAAAATGCTCCATTGCTAATAAAAATTATTGACAAATCTTGTCACACGTAATTGTTGTTATCCGTCAGGTGAAAACACTAAATTCTGGTAGTTTCCATTATTGCATCTTAAGTTACGGATTTCAAAAAAGCGATTTTTCCATGAAAACGGTTGACTTTTTCGAAACGAATAAAGAGTACCTTTTTTGAAGAGAAATGTTCAAGGCTTTAAAAAAAATTGTTTTCGGCTTTTTAAATTTATACCAGTCAAAATTTTGAGCCCATGGGTATTGCGTGAAGTCCGTTCCTGACTTCCACGGCATTGTCCAAGCATGATTCAAATATGAGGTAATTGGTTTTTACCGTCTATGCAAAATTCCAAAATTTCATCAAAATATACAAGGGCGTTCAAAAGTTAAATCAAAAAATGTAAAGCAGTGAGTACCCCTTTGGGACCCTGTAGTTCTGTTACGGAGTACTTTAGGGGAAAAAAATATATGAAACACCAGGTATATTTTGACGTCACCAACACGCTGGCGAGAGATTTCCCCGAACTTACCGGACACCCTGTATAGTGGTCGGAGGGTCGTTTACGCGTCTGTTGATATTGTTGTTCAGGTTAATAAATTTACTACTAAATTGCTAATTTTATCTACTAATAAGTTTACTAACTGTACATCGAGGACGAAAGCTTGGACGAGAAGTTTCGTCGGCGCAGGATTCATCTGTGAAACTTTCCAATCAAGAATATTATAGATTGTTACAAAGAATAAAATTGATTATTTCTATGTGCCCTAATATTATTCTGGAGCATATTTTTTGTTGTTAGCACTTGTCAATTTAAAACTATACGCGTTTCACAAAAAGATACCCCCTAAAATTTTCGATGTGTGGTACGGGTGCTGCATAGTGTGCGCAAGCGTTAGGTGCAGTCAACGGAAAAGAGCTTAATCGAAAAAATCGACAGCATATAACAGAAGATGACGAACCTATCTTTTTTTCAACAGGATAAACCTGCACATTGTACCTACACAAATTCGTCAAGGAAACATTTTAGAGATAACTGAATGAATTTCCCGGCAAGGATTATTCTATTTGAATTCAATATATCAAAATTTGTTGATGAGATAAACGACCAGAGGAATTTGAAGAATCCACAAAAATCTAGAACAAGTGACAAAGCGCTAAAATAGTTTGTTGGGTTTTTTTCTGTAACCTTGAGAAGATAATCCTTTAGTAATTTTATTTTAGGTTCCCTGTGCCAAAAACAGTAGGTAATAATAAAATAAAGAATTTATGTGTTTTTCAGTAAAACGAAAAGTTACCGAATGAGTTCGTTGAAAGGCGTATATTTGCACTGGAAATAAATCGCGGCTTGAACGGTCGTTCGACCACTGGATCTTGTAGGATGTTTCCGAAGGAATCACGTCCGTCCGTCATATTGTTACAGTAATCACACATTAGTCGAAGCCCTGGCCGCGTGTAGTGCTGATTGCGACAAAAAAACTTAGGTTCATCACACCCTAATTGGGTATTAGAAAAATTGTGTGACTTCCGTGCTTGGGGTACTACTACACAGTAAAAAATATGCTGCGGGGAAACAATATTTTTCTACTGTTGAAAAATGTATAATTTTACACTCTTGCAAATATTATACAACATATTTGTACAGGGTGGGCCAAATTGGACACTTTTAAAGGGAAACTCCTATTTTTGACGGAGATAGACGAAAACTGATATCGGTGTCTGAGGCTCATTTTTTATGATAAACTTAATGGCGAAAACCGCAAATCGATATCTGTCACCGTTCTTGAGTTACAGGGCGTTTTTCGAAAATGTGCGTTTTCAAAAAGTGGCCGTAACTTTTTTTAGGTTGAAAATTTTGTGTTTCTGTAAAAACATTCTTAAAGCACTTTTTTACGTAAAATCCAATGCTGCTACTAAATTTTTTTTCTAGTCAATGATTTAAGAGTTACAGATAAAAAATATGATTTTTTAAATGGAACACCCTATATATTTTTGCATTTTTTAATAGAGCAAAAAATTACCATTCCAAAAATATATAATACTTAATGATTTACTTAACTAGTTATCAATTGCTAATAGCTTCTATGATTTCATGTGTATAATTGGAAGCACTCCCTTTCAACAAGTAGGCTTTGGACGGTGAGGCAATGAAACAATCATAGAAAACTGTTTACTATTACCTACCTGTCAAATTTTCAGTTAGGCTGTTTAAGCAGGGTAAAGATTTTTCTATTTTTGTGTAATTTATAAACTTTATATCTTTATAACATACCTACAATGAAATTTGAAAGTTATGAAAAATGGGATATGATAGTATGTTTTATACAATCCGGGGAAAATGCCTATCTCTGTTTTACTCGTACCTACCTTTTCGGCCTACTATTAATCAAATCTATTAACTATTACTCTAACACTATTAATCAAATTGTGTCGCAATCTTACAAAAATGTGCTTGAAAGGATGTCTACTCTCTGGATACCGCTCGTAGTATAAATTGCTCGTTGCATCTGATTTTTCCCCGGATTGTATAAAACAGACTATCATATCCCATTTTTCATAACTTTCAAATTTCATTGTAGGTATGTTATAAAGTTTATAAATTACACAAAAATTTAAACATCTTTACCCTGCCTAAACAGCCTAACTGCAAATTTGACAGGTAGGTAACAGTAAACAGTTTTTCAGGATTGTTTCATTGTCTCACCGTCCAAAGCCTACTTGTTGAAAGGGCGTGCTTCCAATTATAAAAGCTATTAGTAATTGATAACTATACTTAAGTAAATCATTAAGTGTTATATATTTTTGGAATGCTAATTTTTTGCTCTATTAAAAAATGCAAAAACATACAGGGTGTTCCATTTAAAAAATAATATTTTTTATCCGTAACTCATAAACCATTGACTAGAAAAAATTTAGTAGCAACATTGGATTCTACGTAAAAAAGTGCTTTAAGAATGTTTTTACAGAAACACAAAATTTTCAATCCGAAAAAAGTTTCTTTTCGAAAACGCACATTTTCGAAAAACGCCCTGTAACTCAAGAACGGTGACAGATATCGATTTGCGGTTTTCTCCATTAAGTTTATCATAAAAAATGAGCCTCAGACACATATATCAGTTTTCGTCTATCTCCGTCAAAAATAGGAGTTGCCCTTTAAAAGTGTCCAATTTGGCCCACCCTGTACACCCACATGCGCTATTAGTATAGGCGTTGACTGAAATATTCGATTTCAACGGTCAACGGTGTAGGTTAATTTAAGAGAGTACTTATCAGTGCCCGGGTGCTGAAATAGTGTAATAAATGTAAAATGTGGTCGTGTCTCTATTAAAAATACCGTTCTCAGTGTAAATACTATACATGGTGTCTCACCACGAACTGCATCGATCGATATCTCAAAAAGTAAACATAGAATTTTTTTGAAAATTTGGCAGCTGATCAATGTCATGGAGTACTATTCGTCTAAAATATTTTCAAAATGGCGGCACTTCCGGTTATACCGGAAGTCGATGACAACTTCGTTATTTTAAATGGAACACTCTATATTTTATTGCATTTTTTGGATTTTACGGAAAATTCTAGGTACATTTCATGTATCATGTCCTATGCCTAAATTCAACCGTTTTTGAGATATTTGCCATTTTAGAGAAAAAACGACAGATGCAGACCCGTACTTAATTGACAGTTTCTTCATAACGGCTACGCTACATATTTCGTAACGCGCTCTTGGCATTTTGTAGTCAAAGGCTTGGTGCAGAGAAATACCATAAATAAAATTTCCGATCTTGTACAGGGTGCTCACAAAAAATTATTCAAATATTAATTCAAAAAATGCCAAAAACTCAAAATTTTCAAATGGAACCACCCATTTTTATTGTAGTAGTCGTATTCAGCACAAAAAATTAGAGCAAGTTTGTGTTTGGTTCCCTATGAAGAAACTGTCAATTAAGTGCGGGTCTACATCTGCCTTTTTTCTCTAAAATGGGAAATATTATCTCAAAAACGGTTGAATTTAGGTATAGGACATGATACATGAAATGTACCTATAATTTTCCGTAGAATCGAAAAATGCAATAAAATATAGGGTGTTCCATTTAAAATAACGAAGTTGTCATCGACTTTCGGTATAACCGGAAGTGCCGCCATTTTGAAAATATTTTAGATGAATAGTACTCATTGACATTGGTCAGCTACTAAATTTTCGAAAAAATTCTATGTTTACTTTTTGAGATATCAATCGATGCAATTCGTGGTGAGACACCCTGTATGTCCGGTTACATTTACACACAATCTGGTAAATTACATCGCACCAGTGTGAAAATCAAACACCACCACCACACTAGTATCTAAACACAAATGCCGAAGCAACGCCGGCGCCGCCGGTCGCTGACAGCGATTTCTATACCTATCCTGTAGACAGGTATACATAAATATAGTGCTTGTCTCGACGCCGGAGTAAAAAAGTCTATATTTAAATTAAAATTTAAAAACAAAAGCATATAATTGCAAAGTGGATAACTCTGCGTCCTATGAAGCTATTGTGGAATTATAGGTAATGCAAATGTTAAACTTTAAAAAAGATGCAGCTAGGTATTATTGTTCATGACGCGAAAGTAAAGTGCTAAGCAACGATGGCCAACAATGCAATTATGGATTGTCGACCATTGTGCGTATAGCAATTTACTAAGTGTTATAATACAGGAACTATAGGTATTTGAAAACATTAGGTTTAATTTTGTATTTTTTTTAAATAAAAATATTAAAATATAAATAATCTGTATTATTTTTGACCTAACCTTCAAGGTTGCAAGTATACCTACTTTTAACAATAAAATTTACACTCACAGTAAGATCACTTTTACACTGTATGAGAAATATTTTACACTCATGAGTGAAGAAAAAAAATTTTTTTGCACACTATTAAAATAGATCTACACTTCTGGAGTGTAGTGAAAAACAATTTGCATTTACACGGCATTAAATTAAATTTACACCCTATTAATTACTTTTTACAATCTTCAGTGTAGTTTCAGTTTTACACTACAATTAATTAATTTTACTCTCTGGAAATTACATAATGAAGATAAAATTAACTCTCATAAATTTAAGTAGAATTTACACTCAAAAGGATGGACCTATATACATCATCCTGAGTGTCTTTTGAATGTATAAGTTTACACTCCATTTTTTACTGTGTATTGTTATACGAGATAAAAGCTTGTAAAAAGAGTCGACCTTCGTGACGACCTAGACAGATGGAGATGATGACTGGTTTTGACATTGACATTGACATTGTCATTATTTATAAACTTTTCAACAAAGACATTTTTTTGTTTCTCTATATAAAGTGTATATCAAGCTAAACGTAAATCGACAAGTTCTCGCTCCGCAAGGAATTATCGCGTAACTTGTAATAATAGGTATATGTTGACACAGACCAATGAATCTATATTAGATAATTCAGCGGGTCTATATTCTATCGGAAGACCAGCAGCCACGTCTTCGAACCTTTATAAACTATACATTAGTTTAGGGCCCCTCTCGTGTAAGAGACAGCCGGAACAGTCGGATATTTTATTAACCTCTGTGCAGGCAGGCTCGCGGAACGACGGCGAACAGTGCACCTCATATTTTACAACTCTTACCAAGAAAACTGAAAATTTTATGTGTTTGCCGTGCGCGCCGGTCCCTAGTTGAACTTTAAGTTTAAAACAAGTTCCAGCCAGCCGCTTGACCCCGTGTAATTTCCGATACGGATCATAAACCACCAAAACCGGACCCGGCCGGCGCGAAATCCCAGAGAAGACAAGCCGCACAACCGCACAATACTTTTGCCATCAATCCTTCAAGAATGAAACAGTTAACGGTTAAACTAAACAGTGGCCCGCAGTAGCAAAATTTGATGCAAAAATAAAATTCTGTAAGTTTTAATTACTTAACTTAAAATTTTGTAAATTTTTTACATTCTCAAAATAGCACACCATGAATTTTATATTAATTATTCAAGGAAGCTACACAAAGATTCAAACGTATTAGTAACCAGACGAATACTATATGTAAGATAGATTTCAAAATTAAAATTTTCTGTTCACGTAATTTCTCACAAAATGCCTCCGACTGCCGGTGTTTTGATTTGTTTTTGCCACTCAAAATTTAACCGACGATATCGTGTATGATATATTGTGTATATTTGTCTGTGCAATATCATTATGGCCATGAAGATAGTATAATATTGCATATTGTCAGACAATTTACCTGGATCGATAGCCTGCCATAGGTAAATCTGGAGAACCTTCGTGAACATCACATAATATGTAAAGACTCTTTACTATATATAGCAGAGATTCACGGCTTGACTTGATATTCAAGCTACTTGACTTGACTTGACTTGAAATCAAGTCAAGTAGTAATTTTCCAATATCAAGTCGTCAAGTATTTATTTTTCAAGTACTTGAAAAATCAAGTTTTTCTTGAAGCTACTTGATTACTTGATTTTTTATCAATTTAAAATTTTATTATCAGTTAGGGCAGTTACAAGTAAATAATAATAATACACCTTTGCATTGTACACTTTTTTGCAAAACTAGGAAAGGACTAGGAAAGAACAAAAATAAACTATTTCAAGTCCACTTTTTAATGTTATCATTTTCCATCTACGACTTAAGGCACATTAGGCATCTAGTGGATTTGGCGCTTAACCGATTTCGCGTTTTTGTAACTGTCAAAGCAGCCCTGGAAAACTGTCTTTCAATAGGAGCTGAAGACGCTGGAGTTGACAAGAATAGAGATTCATGGCTGGACTTGATATTCAAGCTACTTGACTTGACTTGAAATGAAGTAGGTACATATTAGGCAAGTTTTTTTAAATAGGCAAATATAATTTCCCTTTTAGACTAGTAAGATGTGGATCGCAGCGGTACAAGTATTTATTTAATTAAAATAATCAATAAACAACAATGAAGGCCGAAGGGTCCCAGAAGTACTTAGGTATTATTTATTTGCGAAAAACTTAATACGTACTAAAAATGACGCAACACAAAGTAGGTATAAAGCCGGATTTATAAACTTTAACGTTTAACCTTTCCGTTTGAAGTTTACAGTTTCCGTTTGACGTTGACGCAGCTGATGTATCCAAGTCGTTTATAAACTCTTTCCGGTGACTAATATCACAGACATATATAGCTTCGCTAAGCTATATATGTCTGTGCTAATATATTATTAAAGACTGCTGACGGCTATCACGTCTGACACATTTTTGGCTCACCATGCGCTTTCCGGAAATAAAATACAATGCAGAATGCATTGTTAGCCATCAGAGCCATCTGTTTTCCAGGACATAAAGCTATAAAGCCGTGAGAAGTCTTTATAAATACGTCAGTCAACGCTTTTTCCGTTCGGAATTTTCTGTGCGCCTGCATGGTAGGTATCAACGCTAGAAAAATAAACAATGAAACAACAACCATTGTCATGGGAGCGAAGTTGTTCGATTTTAATATTCTGATTTAGCAACTCTGAATCCATTCTGTTCACTACTATGTAGCGTTTTTTGGACAATTAATATTAAAAATATTACACAAAATCAATACAGATGATCACCTGTTAAACTGGAAAACCATGTGACCTCCCACGTGACCCTTTAAAAAGGCGCAAACAATCCCAAAAATCTTATTTTTGTGTAAATCAATCTTAATCTCAATAATATTTTTGGGAGACGCGTAAGGGATGTGGTAATACAGAAAAAAAATTGTAGGGGGTGCCGTGACAAACGACAGTGGCGTCGCAAAAAAATCCCAAAAATATTATTTTTGTGTAAATCAATCTTAATCTGAACGATATTTTTGGCAGACGCAGTAGTATAGAAAAAATCTGTAGAGGGTGCCGTGACAAACGACAGTGGCGTTGCAAAAAATCCAAGAAAAAAATCAAATTTTTTGTATAAATCAATCTTAACTATATGATATTTTTGGGAGACGCATAGGGGATGTAGTAGTATAGAAAAAAATCTGTAGGGGGTGCCCTGACAAACGACAGTGGCGTCGCAAAGAATCACAAAAAATCTGTTGTTTTTTTTTTGTGTAAACCTATGTCAGTCTCAAAGATATTTTTAGGGGACACAAATCCAAGAAAAAATATTATTTTTGTGTAAATCAATCTTCATCTCAAAGATATTTTTGGGAGACGCATACGGGATGTAGAAATATAGAAAAAACCTGTAGGAGGTGCCATGACGAACGAAAATGTTGATTTTTTGTGCAAATCAATCTCAGTCTCAAAGATATTTTTGAGTGACGTATATGTTATGTAGTAGTATAGAAGAAACCTGTAGGGGTGGTGTTAACAAACAACAGTGGCGTCGCAAAAAAATCCCAAAGAATTTTTTTTTGTGTAAATCAAAATTTATTTGAAATATATTTTGTAGAGAAGCGTAGGAGATCTAGAAGTATTGAAAAATCTGTAGAAATGCCGTAAACGACAGTGACATCACAAAAAAATTCCAAAGAAGAAATTCTGAATTTTTTGTGTAAATTAATCTGGATCTCAAAAATATTTTGGGAAACTCGTCGGGGGGATGTAGGAGTATAGAAAAACCGGTATGGCTGCCGTAACGAACGACAGTGCGGCTTCGCAAAAAAATCACAAAGAAGAAAATTCTGTAATTGTTCTGCAAATCAATCTCAAAGATTTGTGGGGGACAGGTAGGGGATACAGGAGTAGAGAAAAAACTTGTAGGGGTGCTGTGATAAGCGGCAGTGGCATCGAAAGAAAAAATCCGCGTAGGCGTTTTTAAGCCTGCCGCGGTTTCTGCGCGGAGACAACTTGGCACCCCTCAAGTTGGTGGCGTTCCGAGGTCTGTACTTGTTCTTCCGTTCGCACTGTAGGTCGGCCAGGCTACTTAACTCCTTTCGTTCCCCTGTGGTTTTATACTCCCCGTTTTCCGAAAATACTGAACAATATGATGAAGAGAACAACTTTTAAACGTGTTGTAAGCAACGTTATTTTTGTCCCGAAGAAACTGTTCTTGGGATTCCCGGTAGCAAACTTTCCCGGAAAACGTTCATTGTCCGTCAACTTTCCATCCGTTTTTAAAATACGATCATCATAAACTTTTTTGTTGTTGAGTAAACACTATTCTAACGCAGAAATATGATTTTGAAAAACGGAATACGCACGTGAATTCTGTCAACGCTTTTACATTTATGACTATGACATTTACCTTGGCGGTTTGACATTGACAGTTGTCAAAAGGTTAGCAGGTTAGATAGCAAAACATAGAAACCTATCAAAGATATACTTTTGAATTTCTAACGCCGACTTGAGTTTAAGTTTAAATGAATGCTCGATTATATCCGAACGTGCTCGGATTATAGAAACTTTAATAAACAATAATGTGAATAAGGAAAACGTATAAGTAGGTAAATATGTATGACATACCTCGGTTTATCAGCCGTGGTTTAAATAGAGGGTGTCCCAGGTTTTTTGATCCGGACTTTGACATTTTGCCGAAAAATGAAAGGTAGGTTGCTCATATTAACCTAAAGTTCCTCGTTTCTGACATACAGGACAAAATCAATGTTTTTATTTACTTATTTTTATTTATTATTTCACTTCCACGCAAGAAATAATGGCAGTTATACCAAAACTTGAATAAAACAATACATGGCAACTCTGATTGTTGCCCATAACAACCAAACTACAATTTAGTGAAATAATTCACAAAAATTAAGTTTGCGGCCAAACGGCGACGGAACATGACGAACAATGTCATGATATCTACACTTTTTGTTCAGAATTGAATGCTTTATCTGAGAATGATATTAGTATGATTTTATCCAGGACCGTACTTCTTTTATTATCGAATTAGTACCTAGTACCGACTACCCGACCCATATCACCGCCACTGGTTCATTTAAAAACTTCATATTTTTCAGTCTTATGACCCTCCATCCGTGTATCTTGTGTGCCAAATTTGGTTTGAATATCCTCTACAGTTCGGAAATAAATAAATTTAAGACAGAAAAGAAATAATTAAATAAAAACATACCCATTATTCAAAACAAATGTTAAATAAATAGCTCCGCTGGTGAAATATTTTTTCGTATATTTTTCAACGGATTCACCATTTTGTAAAATATTCACATACATGTAGGTACATAAGTACCACAGCGTGTCCCCAGTTCGGGCTGCTATGCTTCAAATGCACAAAAATATTCAATTTGTAGAAAGTTATTCTTGATGTAACAAAAAATGCTTGCCTTGAAGCCCTCGAATAGATAGTTATTAATTCGAGGGGGTTCTTTAAAAATTACAGAAAAAAACAACATAATTAATGATTATAAAGCAACAGTAAAATTTAAATCTGAAACTCACCTTATTTCCTGATATATGGATGTAGGCACACCCTCGGGCACATTAAAATAATTGAAAAAGTCACTGGAAAGTTCACCAACTGAAATTGAAAAAACGAAAAGGTGTTTTGCAACTTGTTTAGAATGAACGTGGCCCCTTCTATTTGTGTGTGAAAAATCATTTTTTGAATAAATAACTTCCAATTGTGTTTTAAACGATCTTTTAAGAGCATTGTGACATTTTTAAAAATTTCACGGCCAAAATTGTACCTAGGTGTTATCTGTGAGAAGGTCATTTTTTTTCTAAAATGCTAAACATAATGAGTCATTAAGTGTTTAGTAATCTGCTGTCGGTATGCAGAGCTCAATTGTTGGGTAATATTGACTTTTGAAGTATTGCAAGCTCTACGCAAGCTTGCATATGGGATTTTGACGATCAAGTTTTTTTTGTTTCTTCTTACAAATGGTTCGGCTCCAAATCTTGTCCATATACATGGTCGGAGTGTAAAATAGCAAACATCGAAAACAAAATAAGAAGTTTCTCACAATACTCCAAACTAGGAGTACCCCAGAATGCTTGTGCGGGGGAGACGGGAAATACTATCATTTTGTCTTCGTTGCCATTTGCGGCTTCATTTGTATCGAACGTAAATATCGGTTTTAAAATATATCATTATTATACCTACAATGCGTTGTATGGCTAGTCGAAATTAGAAATGCCCAGATTTATAATATTAATAGTTATAGTTTAAGTTTAGATTTTAGATGCTATGTAGAAGACAACATTTAATTTATTTTTTCTGCTAATTTTTGCAGGCAGTGCGTGTGCACGGGCGCACTTACTGAGAAGCCTCCTCTAAAAATAATTAATTGCCGTTTTACCGACAACCCTTAATTTAAAGTTATGTGTGAAATGCCATTTATGATGGACCTATTGCATCTCGGTATCGAGAGAAAGTGGTTGCACTGCCCGCAACACGAATAAGGAACGTCGCGTTGAGGCGGACTTTCGCCGTCTCCCTAATTACTTGTCAATTAAAACATTAGGATGTTTATGGGCCGTTAAAGCCCGGTCCGAGGGGCAATAAAATTTTTATGTCGCAGAGAACGCGCGGCGATCGCCCTACTTAAATGGCAGAAAATAATTATCATAAACGGCTAATTGGATGTTTCCCAATTAGCACCGTTGGAAACGGGAAAACGGCCGGTTAGTCTCATCCTCGAAATATTAAAAGTCAAGTTGCAGTAATCGGCAGTTTGTAAGCTTGTTCCCCAATTTTGGTCACAAATTAATTATCTTTTTTTTTTACGGAGATCACTTCGTTTTTTTATCTATACTTTTATATTAATTCTATTATTTATTAATTAATTTTATGCACTTCTATCAATAACTATTACCAGAAAAATAGAAGATAAAAAAATGTATAAAGGCCTTTTGAAATCTTCAAACAGCAGCATGTTATTTAGAACAGAAAGAATGCATTTTATTTTTTAGTAAGACAAAAATTGTATTTGCAAAGTTACATTGGCGTTTGCTATTTATTTGTATGGGAGTAATATTTTATCATATTATCTTGGATTATTGAGTATTTATTGTCAGATGTGCACGAGAAAGTTTAAAATGGTTGGGCCAACAGCATTCTTGCATCGGGCATTTTTGCTCATTACGTTTAATTTGGTTACAGGGTGTTGCAGATATGGCGCAGATATTTTGCTTTGTGGTTATTAAATGCGTTGAAATAATTTTAGGTGGCCTGTTTCATATGATACAACCATTACTAAAGATATTTGGTATTTTGTTTAAAACTATACTTAATAGGTATTAATATTTGAAAAGTCGACATTTAACAATCTGTAACTACGGCAATGTGGAGGGTGAGTCAATTTTTTGTACCAAATTGTATGGAAAATGACATTTTAAAACGAGAATTCAACGCCTGACAATATGGACCAATGAAAATAAAATATTAAAATATCGTTCAGGTGATGATTTCAGGGATAATACCACTAGTGCCCCTACCATGCAATCCATACCTGGCTCGTGGTATGCATAATATAGGATAATACTCTTGTTTATGGAATCCCTGGTTAGCTAATGTATGTCACAGTCATAAAGATACTAGAGCAATATTGGATACAAGCAATAGATGGCTTTACAAATTAAAGTGGCCCAGTCACTACCTACTAATTTGCTTTTATTAAAACCTACAAAAAAAAACAACTTTATTTTTTGCAATATCTGTTCCCAGTATCTACTGTACTTCTGTCATGTTCTTATGTCAGTATCAGACATTGGCTAACTAGAGTATCCATATAAGCAAGGAAAATACCTTTTATTATAATCCTATGCTAAGAAAATACGACTCTTGTTGCGCAGACGTGGTATTCTCAGCTTTGGGATTGCAATTTTTAAAACGGACGAAGGGTATTATCGATAACAGGCCATACACCATTAGTGATATTACCCATGAAAATGTCCAATATTGGTCCACAAATGCTTCATTTTCAATAAGATACAATGCGCGGGCGCTTAAATTTAAAAAATATATCCTGGATTTTCTTATATTCATGTATGTTTTTTTAATAATATATTAGTTCATATCAGGTAGCTAGCAACATTATGTGTTAATTTAGTTATTTTCGTGCAACCAGTGGCGGAGGTATGGGGTTCAGAAGAACAACAACAATTTATATGGTTCTGCATAAAATTAGAACTCAATACACTCTTAAATGTAAAATTCAATTTTGAACAAACACTGTCTATCAGTTTTTTTTTTTGACAAATAGGTATATGTGACGGTTTCATGTATAACTTCACATTTTCGATTAATTCCCAAAGAAAAGTTTAAAAATCAGGTCCAATTATTTTTTCCAAAGAATCTGGTATAAACCAAGGAATATGTATGTAATCATAATGATATTAAACACTAACTGGAAAAGTACAAGAAAATGACTCACCCTGTATGATCATAAGGAAGGACAAAACTAGCTTAATTTTTCTCTACCTATTTACCTATTATAGGTACTAAATGTGGAAAACACCATGCAAATTTTAAAATTAATTTGATGATTGTGATGAAAAATTACAGTCATCTAGTTACCTATAAGCTGAATGCCCAACATAAATGTCCAAAATCTTAGAAATCTGAATAAAACTTAAAAGATTCTTTGATCTTCTTTAGCTACATCACATTTTTTGCCAGAGATAATTTCAGGGCACATCAATAATTAGTGGATGATTTATGGGATACGTGAGCTGATTCCAAGTCAATTTGTATTTTTTTAAATAATTGTAAAAATTAGATATTAGGTAATTGCTCTCTGTTGTTTCTTGAATAAGTTATGGTTATTTATTTATTTACTCAGTCGCATTACAAGGGCTTGGAGGATAGGTATCTAGATAGGTAACGAATAAAAAATCTTTTTGTAAATGCATGATCTACGTTTTCCATTGGAATATAGTAAAATAAAATAGTAATAGTAGGTAAATAATATAGTAAAATAATAAATAAAAATTTTAACGTCGTAATTTCGGATATACAGATTGTTAAAGTCCTTCATATTTTTTGCATTTTTTAAATTTTTTAAAAAGCAGCTTTGGTCAAAGTAAGAAATTAAAAAAGCGATTCCTAAAAATGCAAAAATATTTTGTCTCTTTATTCTCCCACATAAATCCTGAGGGACTTCAACTCTAACTCACGCAGCACGTTTACATGTGATCTTCCGATCTTCCTTAAATGAAACTTATATTTGTGACATATTTCATTGGATATATTTGCCCCCAGTACCCATAAAAATAATAGCTCACTTGGCAAAAGCCCTGCTCGGTAATTGATTTTAATAATTGAATAATTGTAATGAACGCACATTGTGCCAAACCGAGCTTTTCCATTAAATCGTACGGTTACCCGAAAAAATAAATAAATTTCGTAAGTGGCCTCCGCCGACACGCATTTTCCATTTTATTAAACATTTCATCGGAGGCTAAATCCAGCGCTGAAAGCGCTAAAAGCCTCTATAATTTTTAACTGCGCGAAAAGCGATGTGCGGCGTTAATTTGGGCGGTGCATTAGGGGAACGCAAACACTTCTTGCCGAAACGGGCGACAGGTGATGGGTATAACTAGCAATATTGCGCAGATGTATAATCTAAATAATGTATTAAAACCTATAGGGAGAGCACAATATGGTATTTATGTATTTTATGAAACAATTTCGATGCCAGGCATGGATTGGTAGAGGCTTGATCCAAAAAAATCGTTGACGTTATTACTTCACTTTACAAATTTGGAAAAATATGCAAATTAGGGTTAACAGGGATATTACTCAATCCCATTAAAGAATCTCTTTTAGATTTTTTAATTGTTTTTCCTTTTCTGATAATTGAGCTGAGACATCGAATTTCGCTCACAGCTAGGAAGGTGTGGCAGCTAGAATCTACTAATATTTTGGAATTACTTGTGTTAGTTCTTTCCCGCTAATGAATATTGAAATATTCTTACTTAGTTGATTACTATTACTTCTAATGACCGCCAATGGTGGCAATAAACATAAACAAGGATACAACATTTGCATTAATAATTGATTTGCTTGATCCGGTAATGCACAAAAAGTATATCAATTATACTTTTATTTTCTCCTTTCCATTATTACACATTTCAATGCAATTATATGTGACTTAGATAACGTAATTAGTTCTGGTAATCTTGTAAAATTTCTGGGTTGTATTTGTGCAAACAATCCCTTGCGAGATATATGTAAAACTAGTTTTTTGGATATGGCAACATGGACTCCTCGATCGCATGAAGACATGTTGATATTAAGAAGTTTCTTCTTATTTCGTCCTTCACCGGCAAGAAGGTTAAGAGAATATATTTAGATAAATTTTTAACACCTTTTTATACAACGGATGTACCGACTATTCATGGGCAAATGTAAGATAAGACTTTTTCCTGCACCTGTTGTCAGTTTACGTACTCTTAAGTCGGTGACGTGTTAGTTTGGTGGCTCGCTATAGGCGTGTGTTACCTAGCTTATACAGGGTGGCAACTTAGCATGTTTTTAGAGTTGCCTTTATTACATATTTAGTAAGCAGCGTTCTAACTCGGCCGGTGCCTTGAGACCACATACCTGTACATTAACATATACCACTTTTCGCTCTACTGCGCACGACAAGGCGCAGGGAACAAAAAGAGATGGAATTTGCCGCCATTTTTAACCCTACACTGTCAGTTTCAATGGTGTATATTGCCATAATGAATTTTTGATTCATTTTTGGACTTAAAAACAAGTTATTAGTTCACGTTTAGTAATTGTCGAGGATTTACCATTTTCTGAATGTTATACTCACAAAATGATCGGCCTCATAACGATCCAAAAAACGTACTTCCAGACCGGGAGATTACATTCTTTGGATTCGCAAGAGTAACGTGTGTAACGAAAGTTTTGAGACAAATGTTGCCACCATCCAGTCACTTTACGCGACACTTAAGAACAAAAGTCTGATGGATGGATCATAAGAGCCGCTATGTATTCTTCTACAATCTTGTTAGGAAATGATTTTACCAGTTATTTTGTAAAGATGAAAATTTGAATAGTAGGTAGTAATTTAAGTTTTTTTTTC
Organism: Pseudeuparius sepicola; assembly: GCA_963920635.1. Lineage (NCBI taxonomy): Eukaryota > Metazoa > Arthropoda > Insecta > Coleoptera > Anthribidae > Pseudeuparius > Pseudeuparius sepicola. The sequence goes on from OY987299.1 coordinate 93,108,915, forward strand.
TCAAAACTTTCGTTACATACTTACTATACAGGGTGGGTTTCACTTTGGGTCGAGTCAATTCCGTATTTTTTGAAAGATGGTCCTATTTTCAAAAAACTTTTTTCAACCAGTACTCGAAGAGCACTTCATTGAAATACTTAGTCCTATTCCATGGCCTATTTTTATTAAGAGAAGAAAAAAAATATGATTTTTTTTAAAGAATGAAATGGGTATAGTGTCATCGAATTGGCCGTAGTTCAACTCCTTGTACAAAATCTCATATATGTTCACCAAATAGGGCCAAAATTCGAAAAAATTGGGTTTTCCTGAGTACCCTGTATAAATCACCGGGCAAATGTTGGTGACCTTTTTTTGAGATGATTGAGTTTTATCTAAGGCGTGCCATGAATGCCACTGAAAACAAAAACGGTATATCTACATATTTTGACAGTTACCCAGTGGCGGCTCGTGGGTTAATGAACGGGGGGGGGGGCTACGTTTTGAAAAGAACACACTTGTGCGTCACTTAAAAAAATAGGGGGGTACTGAGGTGGAGGTAGGTACCTACTTTCGGCATGGGCTTTTTAATTTTTTCTTATTAGTATAAATCACTTATTTTTGCATAATTAATATAAAAAGTAAAAAAGTGCATAAAACAATAATTCCCGTTTTTCAGAAAAAGTTAATAACGCAAAATCCGTAATTCCTACTAAAAAAATCTATAAGCCGAAGTAGGTAGGTACTTACCACTTACCACTATCTAAATATCTAAATATCATTACCATTTGACAATGATTCAAAATGTCGGTTGTTTCATCACACTGTATCTGTATGGCCAAAAAGTCTGTTTTATTTATTTGCTCTCGAATTTCATGGTGACAAACTTCCAGAATACTTTTCAAAATTTCATTTTGTACTGTTTTTGATGTTCCCTTGAATACTGCAGTACTTTTTAAATGTTCTTTCATAATATAATCTAACTAGGATGTAACATCGATTAATTCTCGAAAAATCCCACGATTTTGAGAGTATTTTTTTCGTCGTGCCCTCGCAACGCTAATTCTAGTTTGCCACAAAATTTTATGCAGTTTATTATTCTTTTTAAAATATATCTATTTTTATCCACGGTTTCGTTATGTTTAATGTTTGCCGGTACGTGGAATCTAACTAAGCGGCAATACTAATAACCTTGCCTAAAAATGCTAGTTCTGTAGCCGAATGTGCCGAATAGAAAGCTCGTGTTTTTTATTTTTTGATTTAAATATTTTAAATCTTTGAATCCTATATTCTAGTCCATGTCTTATCCATTCCCATTCCTTTTTTATAAAACAGTAAGCAGGGAAAACCAAACAGTGCATTTAATTTGTCGCATCCAGATATCTACTTGTTCTTGTCGTACGTACTTCTAGAAAAGTGTCGCGTATAATTGCCGTTTGCATTTTTATCCGGTTGAGTTAATTGTAAATCTGGAGTTGGCCTGCCAAGGGTTTTTATTTAAACTTTTTCAGACAATATTAGTCTTAAAAAGTTTCCTTCCAAAATGTTCTGTATGCTATTCTTCATTTTGTTTATACAATAGAATACAAGAACGAGAACACGAGGTCGCGAGGTACGCCCGCGGAGTCTGGAGGCGGCCAACGCTGACGCATTCTCTAGAGCAGCCCGCGATCGATTGAACTGAAAGGGCGGCATCAACTCAGCGCCACTAACGGCGTAGCGGCCGAAACAGAACTACGCCCGGGCGGTGTACAATGGCGGCTACTCAGGAGGTTAGCCGCAACGCCTGTGCCCGCCGTAGAGGGTGCAGACGTTGCTCTAGCGCCTAATGTAAAACCCAGGTTAGCTATGGAGTAGGCCTATTTAAAAAAAAATTATAACCCATTAGAAGAATCTAGTCGTAGTAGATTCTTCTATGCCCATAGGTTCAAACAGTTATTTGAAAATCGGCCCATCTTTCAAAAATACAGAATTGTCTAGAATCAAAGTGAAAGTTACTGTATATTGTTTTTTTTTTATTGAATAACCATATTGTCAGCATTTTATGAAGGCGAACAATCAGAAAAAAAAAGGTTATCTTATAAACGACAATGTTTTGAAGTCTTCATGTTTTTAGGTTTCCAAAAGAAAACGTGCATTGGGAATGGCTGAACTACATTAGCATAGAAGCGACTCAACAAAGAAAAACTATTGCGTATACTGGTTATAGAAAGATAGAAGATACTTAGGACAAAAAGTTAGTCAGTGCTGGAAGATATATTGGAACATGAAGAATCGGTCGCATCAACGAGTACTAGAATTATGTTAATTTAGAAAAAACCATACACAAAAAAATAAAATATTAAACAATGAATAATTTGCTTCAACGCCTATTTCTTATTTGTTTTATAAAAACTCAAGCATTTATATTTACAGAACAATGCCGTAGGTACGTACCATTCTAAAATACCTGCTTCATTAGGGCTCAAAATGGCCGCTAAATATTCCTTCGGTCGGACGTCTCTTTTGCGCAGTATATGCTCGAGACTAGTAGGGATTTGGAGCTGGGAGTTCATCCTACCACTGTACGGCTCGGAAACGACGATACGTCCTTATATTTTATAGTAGGCTTGAAGTTTTTCGAGGAAGCAGTAAAGTGAAAACAAGGCATTGCTTGAAGGGAAATGTGTTATTTGAATTTTTGTCGGCTCACGCGTGGGAGAAGATTAATTTGAATTAATAATTAAGTAATTCAAATTAATATTATTGTATTAAGATGAGATACAAGCGACGCGATTTCGTGAGCACTCATCCGAATAATAATATTTCCCTCAAGTAGGTACACTCAGACCAGTGTACGCAAAGTTATAATATGTAGGCGTTACATCAGAACAAGAGAAACTAGCTTTTATTCTCTAAGTTGACAACCAAATTGCGTATTTACTTGGTTCTTATTAGGTATAACAACCACCAATCTCAGTTCTTAGCCCCGTCGATGGAAATAATTAGAGCGCTGCTGGCAGGCCCACCCGCCTTGTACTTTTAGTTTTGTAAGGGTGCCCGCCCGCGGAATCCTCTGCGGCTCCATATTTAATTAGCGCCGGATAATTATATACAGGTTTAATTAGGAGAAGTTTTGACGAGCAGTCATTTTATTATGTCGTTCGGGCGGTGCGCCACAGCTTCAGATAAGACAGGGGCGCACGCAATGTTAGAAAATGCGAAACGGTAAAAAAAACGCTTTTTGATGGTCTTAAAACAATAACATAAGTTACTGAAATATTTCCCATAAAAGAGACTTTCGTCGCGCTTTCAAATTTTCTGTAGCGAAAGTATTGTGGACGAAGCTCTTCGCACTGGAAACCGAATCTGATACAAATTTTTGGCCTGCCAAAGTAAATTAAAATATCAAATATATTTGCTAATTATTTCACAGCATGGGAATTCATCAAGATGGCTTAAACTGGAAGCCATTAATAGTAGAGCTCTTCCGCAGCGGCGTTGCCGTTCTACCCTCACCGCTCGAGTTCTGACCACCGGCCCGGAGCAGCAGCACCACTCGGCAGAAAGCGACGCAAATTGAGGGCGACAAGCCATCGGCCCGGCCTGTACACTATAAAATGTGGCGCATCCAGTCTCTTCAGGCTCCGACATAATATCCGCGGCTTCCTGAAGCCCACATAAACGGGTTTCTTTAAGCCTTGAGCTGAGATGAGGTTTCTTAACCCCTAAACTGAGGGCTTCCTTAAGCCCTACATTGAAGCGGGCTGCCTAAAACCCTGACAGGCGGACCACTCCAAGCCCACCATAAGTCGTTGCGTGTCGGGCGTCGAGACCATGGTACATTCAGTAAGTAAAACTATCAAATATCTTTGTCAATCATTTCACAGCACGAGAATATATCATAAATACGATCGGGGCAGAGGCGCTTCCTCTCGGAGAGCACAAAAACGCTAAGGCGGTTTATAAATACGGCTGGAACTGGAAGCCATTAAGTCAAGCTCTCCCGAGGAGGCACGACTCATCAGGCTGTAGGAAACGGCAACGCCGCACGCCCGCTCTGCGGCAAGAGAAATACTCTCCGAAAAATGAGTCCTCTGACTTCCAACCCGCAAGTTAATTCAACCTTTAACAGTGAGATACGTCTTTTGGGCGACCCGCTCAGTACCTATATATTATTTGTGAATCGCTTCTACCTACCAAATCACATGAACCTACATGTAATAAATGCAGAACAGTACTCTTCCGAAAGCGAATGCGGTTGATCGAACAACGTGAAGCGGAGTTTTATCAGCTCTAGCTCTAGTGCGGAGAGGTCTCTTTGTGCCAGAGTTAGGAATTTCAAACCTTTTTTCTACCAACGTGCGGAACGTAAAGATTGTAAATCTGGTCATTGCTTATAAGGTTATCGCGAATGACTCGCAATCCAAACCATTGTTTCTCTCACGAGGGGAAACCCAGGGGAGCAACCTCAAAGGCTTATACAGACTCTCTAGGAAGGAGAATCGCAGTTAGGTTAGGTTGAAGATAGACTTCGTCTTATCAGTTAAAATGGCGAGCAGTTACCGTCAACCCTTTACTTTAGAGCGGTTTCAGGGCTGTATCTCTAACTTTGGTTAGAATTCGGAGCTACAGATTGGAATTGCTTAGCCTAATAACGGAAGTCAGACGATGCCGAACATCTTTGAATCTTAAAAAAAGACTACCCACTTTTATTCAGCCTCCACAGTTCAAATAAGGGACATCGTGATTGATTCCAGACTGTTCCAATAAGGTTGTTACCATGAACCTAAATATACATATTTTCTACACGCGCCTATCTGAGTACTGTATAGGAAGTATCTGTCTAGTTTCTAGTTTTCAAAACCTTATTTAGGAGCTCACTCAATTTCCCTACAGACTGTCTTCGGCCCGTTTATTTCACGAAACTGATTAAACCCGAAACTCAATTTCCTACTGAGAAGGGTAATATATACGTTCATTACCTAAACGATTCATTAATTGACATACAAAGCAAGGGGAATTACAATAAAGCTTATTATTTAGCCCTGAACCTGCTTCAGTCGTTGGGGTTGTCAATCAGTTTTAAGAAAAACGTTGGGGGTAAATTCTAGAATTTACTCGCCCGTCCTGTGGCTGCCTTACAATCTAGAGACCGGCTTTCAATGGTGACTGCGCAACGTACACTGCCTATATAATAAATGTCAATCAAGACTCCTTCAAAGGACCCACAATAAAAGAAAAAATAATATTCTTATCGCAAGTGTTAACACAGCGGGCGATACATTAGAATGAGCGATTCCCATCATCCACATTTACCTAAATTATCCGGGAAAATTCGGTTGTATATACCCATCTTGTATTAGTTCTAACAATAACTTGAGAGCAGACCGAGAATCCCGTGCTTTTCCTAAGGGAATCAAAACGGGCTCAGTGGTCGTGATTCTCGAAAACAGTTAATGAACTGGAATTGCTCGACGCACACTTTTTTGTCAGCAATCATTATCGCAAATGCCGATCATACGTTGTCTGGCATAAAGATAGACAAGCACTCTCAGTAGGTACCATCAGACATGCATCTCCATGCTTTGCTACCTTTTTAAAAACCATATCTTCTGTCGCACAAGGCTTTCCTGTTATCTGTAAGATCGTTAAGCCACCCTTCACATTAAAACAGCTGCCAAATATATCAGTAGAAACCATTTGCTTACCCTCTTTCGAAGGCAAACGTTGGCAGTACCTACTGAGTAACAAACATAATATACAGTGTCCTCCAAAAAGTTCGCACCACAACCACAGGGGGGAAATTTTTAATTAACGTTTTATTTTGAAATTAAATTTTGGGGTTACATTTTGCTGTAATAAATATAAAAAATTACCCACTCAAACGTGGTCATCTGTCAAAAATGGCATTTAAAAAAATACATGGTTAACTATCACTTAGTACAACAAATTTTATGGCAGATAAAGAAAAATTAGACTTGCCAAAATAAATTTTCGAAAATTTTCTAACATTCTTAAGCCTAAAATTTTTTTTTTCAAATTGTATAAAACCCCTCAAAAACGCCGCCTATGGACGCCCGCGTGACGTGTCTTAAAATTTCGCGTATGTCAATGGTAGTGACGGGTAGTGAAATAGCGCGGCGTTGCCACGCCCATCAATTTATCCGAGGATTCACTACAAAATTTCGATTTTCTTTTGAAAACGATTACTTTCTAAGGAACATGTAGAATGCCTATGTAACCCCTACCTTACTGACATTTCCAGGATTGCATATTGCACTATTTTCTGTTTTCTTGTTTTTTTTTTACGTTAAAAGTCACACAACATTACACAACATTCATCACATTTTCTAAATCTGTTGGGGGACCTCTTGTTTCCCTCCGCCATTTCTTTTGTTTGAAGCGAGGTACTCAGCCTGACGACCACGGAGGAGGATCCCCTCCGCCATGAAAACGCCGAAGGGTAACCAAAAAACACAACTGCACCAGCACACATTGCACATGCAGAGCACTACAACAGTAGCTGTTCAAAGAGGCCGCCGTTAACCTCGATGCACAAATTTACTCGGTTAATTAAATTAAATTTTGCATTTTTTACTTCAGGATCTTCTCTTCTACTTATTCTGGGCCAGGCCAAACAAGTAGGTCAATCGCTGGCAGTATACCGTACCTACATGGTACTGCATCTAAAACCATATAATCCATTTACTAACAAATAAGAACTATCAAATAAAAACATTTTAAGCCTTTTAAGTTTGCCTGGTCGATTCCACAAAGTACATAATCCTAAGGTACTTCTTTTTTCCATCAATATCCTCACCCTCAGTGGGAAATTGTTGGTCGCACGCATAAAATCATGTTTCACTATTTCAAATACCTACTAATTTTTCGAGTTTTCAAAATTTTCAGAAATTTCATAAATGTTAAAAATTGGCAAAAAACTAAATATTTCAGTAGAGCGTTCAAATGCGGTTCACTTACGTAAAATTTTTCCAAGTAAAACTTTTTGATATTTTAACAACTAAACCCATTTTTTGCGATATATTTTTTAAATGTAATTTTTGACAGATAGCGAAAGTCGCATGACCACGTTTGAGTGGGTCATTTTTCATCTTTTCTAAAACAAAAGGTAACCCCAAAATTAAATTTCAAAATAAAACGTTAATTAAAAATTTCCCCCCTATGGTGCGAACATTTTGGAGGACACTGTATATGTATGTATAACCGCAGAAAATTTAAAAACTAAGGATTTTATTAAAGAATATGTGAATGCTCAAAAGTCCAAAGATTTTATAAAGAAGTGTCATAAGACGTTTGCGCATATTGGTTTTTCTAGTTTAAAAGCAAATGAAGTTGAGTTTTGTGAGCCATGTATTGAGGGAAAAGTAAGTAAAATACCTTTTGGTACACGAACTAGAGGTTTTAGGATTTAAGAAATAGTACATGCAGATGTGCGTAGGACTGTTACACCTGAAACTGATGATGGAAAAAATATTTTGTTACATTCACTTAACGCTATAGCTATTTTGTATAGTGGCACTCCTGCCACAAATCACGCATTTCAATGTTTATAGGAGCAGTCTTTCAAATTCTTTAGAAACAACGAATGTGGTCTACATATCCTTATCTCCAACCTAACCTAAAAAACGCCAGGCATAAATAGCCAACGCCATGTCCCGAATTTATTCTGATAAGTGAAGTAACTACCAATCTATTTTTGTAGTGTGAGCTTTTAAAACGGTTTTGTTTTAAACATGTGAAGTTCTATAGTAATCATTAGAGTAACCCAAATATGCAACACGCATATTTTGCATATTTAGCATATTATATCCATTTTTTTATATATTTGCATATATATCCTTAAAATATGGCATATTGTCCATAATTGAAAGAATTTAGGATAATTTAAATCTTTGGCAGGCGTTTCATTCATTTTTGGGAACAGGGGTCGGTGTCTAGGTAGGTACCTGGTTTTCCCAAAATAATATAGGTAAATTATAATTTTATGGGCACTAATCCTGGTGATCTGAAAACGAATAAAGTATAATTATTGAATAATTTAATAAAGTACAATTATTGAAAAGGACAGTATAAATTATATATAGGTAAATATTTATATACGAAGGGCAATCCATTTCTGCATTTTATTTCTGATTCTGCTTTTGAAGTGATCACGTCGGCCTCGATTTGTGTTTGTTTTGTGTTGGGAGTTCTTGTATTTTACTAAGTAAAATGCCCAAAGTCAATAGTGCGTCAGTGTGGATTAAGCCATACAAAGAACTAAAAATATATTTGGGAAAAGTATACTGTTTTGCGTGCGTTAAAATTGTAAGTATAGTTTTTGAATATTCAATATACAGGGTGTACCAATGGTGCAAAATCGTTCGAAAGTTAAATTCTTCTTGGGATACCTATATTATGGAACCCCATATATGTTTTATTCGTTTGTCTATCTATATTTTTTTTATATAGAAAAATAACACATATTATATTAACCGATTTCACACCATTGGGACACTCAGGAATCACGACACTTTCGTTTAACATTTCTATCGAAGTTCCTACCTACGTATCTACTGATAGTCAGTTGAATAATATTGCAGATTCCATGCGATAAAAAATTCCGAGTAGACCAACATGTGAAAACTTCTACTCATATTGCCAAATTGAGTAAGATGAAATCTTACCACAACCGACATTAACTCAATGTTTCCAACCAATGTCCAAAAATAAGGAGCCAAATGAAAAAAACATCTTTAACCGAGACCTATGTCGTGCAATGATGGCGTCAAATATTCCGTTGTCAAAGCTACGTAATCAAAACTTCACTTCTTTTCTCCAGAAGTATTGCAAATTTAATGTCCCAAGTGAAACAACACTACGAAGAAACGACGTAAGTTTTTATAGCGAATCCATCGATTTGGATCCTGTGATAGTGAGCAATTTTAAAAGCTTAAGGGAGTTTCTCCATTTATAAATTTTAATATTCTGATAGAAGACAAAATTTTTTAATTGAGAATTTTGAGCAACATTTAGTGGTTTATTGTTTTTACAACTAAATTTCAACCTGATTTTTATAATTTATAATAAATGCATATTTAGATTTAGTTCAATCGTATACTATGTATACATGCATTTAGAAATTTGTATGTACATTATATATGTTTATTTGTAAATGAAACAATAAATTTATATTTTTAAACTATTTCTTAATTTGCATATTTTCAACATTTTCCTGCATATTTTGACTAAATTATTTGCATATTTATGGGCATATTTTTAGGGTTTCGACTTGCATATTTGGGTTATTCTAGTAATTATACTAGACCAAAGATCATAATATTCTATCATGATCTTTGACTAGACTCCGGTCCGAAGACATCACCACCCTGCCTCCCGTCACGCCAGATGGCAAAAGAGAATATCGTGGCTAAAAAGGAATACTACTATTCAATCAAATAACGGTGATACCTTCTCACCGGAGTCTAGTGTCATTACTATCAAACTTCACGTGTTAGTTCATTTGATCTGTTAATTATGGATATATATTTTATATACAATACAATATAATTATATATATTCAGTCATTTTACTTACCTATTAAGATCTAACTAGGTAGGGGCAAGCTTACCTGTAACAGAAAGAAAATAAAATGTTGAGGTTGTTTTTACGTATATTTAATAAAGTCTTGATCTTTGACAGGAAATAATGTCACATGAGAAATAGCTTTATTGGGTTCATATAGCTAGTCAAGCAAAATATTAAATTATTTGTTGCAGAAATGCGACACTATTGATCTACCAGTTTTTTTTCTAATTTTTGATTCTTCTTTGTTTTTGTAATAATTTGACATTTTTCAAAACTTTCACAAGGTAAAAAAATCCGAATTTTGCCGTGAATATTGGATTTATGAATACAAAAACTCTGTGTACGCAAATACGAAATTTTTTGTGTATTTTTGCACAACAATTAAATTTGACATATTAACGTTTATTTTTGCAAACTGGTAAAAAAAATCACAAATAATAGAAATAACTATCTGGTAAGTAACTAAACAAAAATCACTCACGAAACAACTTTCACGTTATTGGTTATTTGCTCGGTTATTTGTTATTTGGGTGACAGGATCGTCCATGTAATAGTAGATATTAGAAACTGCATATTTTGTAATTTTCAAAGCAAAAATAATTGGCACATTGATTTTTCCTGAGAAATTTAATAAAAACGAGTCTTCGATATTAGTACGGGGCCAATGGACTTTTTTGACTAGGTTGAAGTTAGGTAATTTGTATGAATAAAAAGATAGGAAGTATTCAGTAGATACTTTAATGTAGTTGAGCCCGATTTATTAAAGTACCACACCATTTCTTATTAGGCGAAAAAGTTACAAATACCAAAAGTTATTTCAACGTGGCGCCACATTTTGTATCAATGGTAGGTACAGGATGTCTGGCTTAAGGTGATACTCTAGAGAGAACTTGAATTATCTAGACAAATGCCTTTCAATCTCATACCAAATGACTTTTGCGGTTATCTATATGAGAGTCGCCGTCTTTCAAACAAAGAGCTACCATACTTTCGCTTTCTAACAACTCAAATTTTTCCCAAAATCTCTTCATTAGGCGCAGCGACAGCGATGGCGATTCGTTGGAGGCCCCCGCGTTGCATTCTGAGAGCAGCGCAGGGTAATAATTAGTGCTCGGGTTTCTGCCGCAAATGCGACGCTGCACCTCGGCGAGCCAACTTTCCAACAGTTCAAGCCTAATAAATGTTATAATGAGGCGCTTTTATGTGTATTTACGGGCCTGATACTCCGTTCATCATCTATTACGCAGCACTATAATTAGTTTCTCGTTTTAATTAATAATTAAGGAGAGTTGCCGGGTAATCCGTTGTCTTCCGCCCTCTCGTCGCTTATAGAGGACCCGTTTGTTAACCGGGTAGCGTCGTCCTCCGGATAATTAGGCTTCAAAGGACCAGTTCTTGCAGTCGCCAACACCACACAATACGAAAGGCACAGCACGCAAAACATTCAATTAACAATAACGACGAAGAGTTGGCAAAGTTCAAGGTACATATACGTAACGGAGAAAAGAAATCATTTAATCAATAAATATTCACTAGAACCTAAATCACAGAGAAGCAAGGCGATGCGATGAACTGCTCATCTGCGCCATAATCATGTAAAAGTTTAGGTGCAATTTAGGTGAGGTGTGGTTTACCTAATTTTCTGGGGAAGGTAAGAATGCTCCGTTCAGTGCTGATTGTCACAACCACTAGATACTTAAATTTAACGAATTAACCTCACTTTTGCTATGCCCGGAGTTCTCCAATATTTACTTAATGAAATTTATTTATTTAATTTAGAGTATGATTTTGCACAAAGTAGTGTAAACTGTATGAAAATAGTATTAAAATATTTGATAAGTTTAAACCAAAATTTGAATTTATTAAATCGTGCACTATTACTTCTGATCATTGGAATGAATATAAGAAATCAAGGAATCAGGTTGTTACAAAAATTAGGCAGGAAAACGTAAGTATTATGAAAACAGAATTGATGAACACGAATATGATTCAAAAGATATGTGGAAAACCTTGAAGTCATTAATATCAGATTACATAATATGTGAACATTATTATAATATGGCACGAAATGCATTTCTATGGACTCGGAAACAGCTGACAATTTTAATGATTTTCTCATTTAGAGCATCAATGAAATTGTAAATAGCATTACAACTTCAACAAAACGTTACTTTGCTAGAAAAATTAATTGTGTTTTCTAAAATACATTGCAGTGAGTTAAAACAAACAGTTTTCAGTTGTAAAGACAATTTTAGAGCTGAAAGAATATTCTTGGACAGTGACAGTAATCTGACAAGTTTATTTGTAATTTTTGAAGGCTAAACAATAAAGATGGTAACCAAGGCAACGAGTTTGGACAGTGATTGTTGAGATTCGGTAAATTTGGTGTCAGAAGCAGGATTTCAAGAGGACCCTGATGTGAATGCCCACAACCAGAAAACAAACCGCAATGAAAATGGAAAAGTTGATGGAAATGTTTATAAAGAAATTTGACAAAATTGACAAGAAACACGAAGAAAGAGAAAATGAACAAGAGGAATTAATGAAGAATCTTCAAGAAGAAATGAAGAACGAATTAAAAAATAATGAAGAAGAAATGAAGAATGAATTAAAAAAGAACGAAGAAGAGAGACTCAAGAAGAAAGAAACTTGAAGCAAGAAAAGCTGGTGAGCGACCTTAAAATAGAGATTAAAACTGGACGAGATGAAACCAACATAAAATTAGAAGAGATTCAAATGGAATTAACAGAAGAAAATTATCAACTTTGAAGAGGTTGTTGAAACAGAAATAACCCAAATGAAGACAGAAATTAAGATGGAGGTACAAACCGAAATTGATAAAAAAACGAGATTTGACAGCAGTGAAGGAAGAATGGAACAGTTGGAGGCGAGAATAAATCAGCTGTCTCTACAGGGAGTATCAAAATTAGAAGTAGGCACGACCACGCATCCTCTTTTAAAATGAAGCCTCTCAAGTTTGATGGAAAAGTGGCATGGAGCACTTATCTTAACCAGTGTGAGGCTGCTGCAGAAGGAAACTTTTGGACAGGCAAAGAGAAAGCTCGGAATTTGAAGTTATGTCTACGGGGTAAGGCTACCGAAGTGTTGCGAACGATACTGGCCGAAGCTCAGCATGATTATAGTTCCCTGGTTAGAGCCCGTGAAATGCGATATGGGGAAGCCCATCTACAACAGGTATACTGGTATACCAGGCGCAACTGAAAGGTCGACGACAACGCACCGATGAGACCCTGCAACAATTTGAAGCCGACATTGCCCGCCTGGTAAATCTGGCCTATCCATCGGCCCCAGTCGAATTTCGGGAACAAATTTCGGTAAGTGGCTTCATAGTTGGCGTGCGTGACAGTGAGACTAGCCAAGAACTTCGGCTAGCCCGCCACAAAAATATCTCGGAGGCCTTGGCGCATGCTTTGGAATTTAAAGCCGCCACGCATGCAGCACGTAGACAAGTGAGGTTGAGGCAGGTGCGACCACAAAACAGAGGCAGTACTAGTAATACCAACGTGGAACAAATGGTACGGGATATTCAGAACATCCTTTCACGTGCTACGACCTCCAAAGACGGAATGGGTGTTCGAAGAAATACACCACTGCGCTGTTGGAATTGTGGAGTTGAGGGGCATTTGAAACGCCAGTGCCCCAATCCTGTTGATGGTGAGAAGCAGGAAAACTCCGAGTAGCCAGCTTTGAGGTGCGAAAGCTGGCTGGGTGCTACCAAGCCCCGCCTATTAGGATAAAAGTTAACCGGCTGCCGAATTCAGGAGACAGCTTGGTAGTAACAGGAAAGATCTGCGGCCGGGAATGTGACATTGTGGTGGACACTGGTTCTAGTCATACCATCGTGAGGCCGAACATCATAGCCCACTGCAAGATTGCACCACCACCAAACTACATCTTCGAATTGGCAAATGGTGAAGAAATTTCAGTTGCAGGAGAGGACGACGCCTGTATAATCATAGGCTCTAATAAGTTCAAGCACAGAGTCCTTGTATCCGAAATAACCGACGATGTCATATTAGGACTAGATGTCATGCGTGAACAGCGGTTCAAGATAGAAGTTCACGAGAGGATTTTGAAGACAAAGACAGAAGAGATTCTGATGACACGTCCTAACATGGTCGGCAACACTACCCGAACTGTGACCGCTTACGAAGATACCACGGTTCCGGCTAATTCAGAAAAGGTTATCAAGGCCACCTATGATGGACTGAATGGCGAAACAATTATTGTGGAACCTGAAGAAGAATTCGGACTGTATAAAAGAGGTATGTTCCTTGCAAAGACGCTGACCACCAAAAGAGGGCGTGTAATATTTGTGCGGATTGCTAACCTGAAGAACTATGATCAAAATTTGAGCAAAGGCGAAAAGATTGGGTTATGCCATGAAGTTCAGGCAGTTATGAGAAATCAGGTTACACCACAGTAAGTTCCACAGCCCCTACCAGAGAGTCTGAAGAAGATGGTCGAAGAAGCCGCTGCTTACTTAACAATGGAGCACCAGTACCAACTGCGAAAACTGATTGAAGAAAATCGTGATGTGTTTGCTACGTTTGAATGCGATTTTGGAAGGACAGGTTTAGTACAGCGCGGGATAAATACTGGTAATAGCCCTCCGATCAAACAGGCTCCTCGAAGGATACCCCTTGCTAAGCAAGAAGAGCTCTCAGCTATGATGAAGGAAATGGAACAACGGGGTATCATTGAACCGTCACAGAGCCCATGGACTTCTCCAGTTGTCCTAGTGAAGAAGAAGGATGGTTCTATGAGGTTCTGCGTAGACTATCGACGGTTAAATGACGTCACCAAGAAGGACAGCTACCCTCTGCCCATAATATATGACACTTTAGACACTCTATCTGGTTCTAAATGGTTTTCCACGTTGGACTTGAAGAGTAGGTACTGGCAAGTCGAAATGCACACTCAATATAAAGAGAAAACTGCATTTTCTACTGGTACGGGTTTATGGCAATTTAATGTTATGCCATTTGGCCTCTGTAATGCACCAGCAAACTTTGAGAGGCTCATGGAGTCTGTGCTAAGAGGTATGACATGGAAAACCTGTCTAGTATATCTGGATGATGTCATTATTTTGGGAAGAACATTTGAAGATCACTTGAAGAACGTCTGAGAGGTATTCCAGAAGTTACGAGAAGCTAACCTAAAACTAAGTTCAAAGAAATGCTGTTTCTTCAAGAAGCATATAATATTCTTGGGCATGTAATTTCAGAGCAAGGAGTTAAAACAGACCCAGAAAAGATAGACAATTGAAAAATGGCCGCGACCGAAAGATAAACATAAACTAAGAAGTTTCCTGGGCCTGTGCACTTATTACAGGAGATTCGTCCTAAACTTTGCACACATAGCCAGGCCGCTGCATAGGCTCACAGAGGATGGGATCGAATATATGTGGACCTCAGATTGTGAAGAAGCATTTCAGACCTTGAAGAAAGCTTTATGTTCTTCACCGATTTTGACGTTTCCCGTTCCTGGGAAGACATTCATCATGGATACAGATGCCAGCAACTTTGGTGTTGGAGCAGTGCTGTCCCAGGAGCAAGAAAGGCAAGAAAATTTTTTTTCGATTTCGAAGAGTGATGCTGCCGGTGTGAAGAATGTGCTTCGGCGAAAGGACCAAAAACTAGGAACAGGGGTAAAATGATGCAATACCAGGTCGGAGCTCCTTTTGAAAGGATTGTCATCGACGTAGCGGGACTGTTCCCAACCAGCGAATCTGGCAACCGTTATGTGTTAGTCGTCATAGACTACTTTAGCAAATGGCCAGAAGTTTATCCAATCCCCAACCAAGAGGCCACCACAGTCGCAGAGGTCCTGTTCCAAAATTGGATATGTCGTTTTGGTGTCCCAAGAGAACTACACTGTGATCAGGGCCGCAATTTTAAGTCGGAGGTATTCCAAAATGTCTGCCGCCTGCTAGGGATTTCCAAGACAAGAACAACACCCTTGCACCCCCAGTCTGATGGTATGGTGGAACGGTTCAATAAGACTTTAGAAACATCCCTGAAGATGGTAGTAAATCAGAGATAAAGTAATTGGGATACATGCATACCACCTTTTCTATTGTCCTACCGTTCCGCTGTGCATAAACGACAGGAAAGTCTCCAGCTAAGATTATTTTCGGAGACAATCTAAGGCTCCCTATCGACGTCATAACCGGCCGACCAGAAAATCCAGAATCTACAGATGACTACATGAGTCATATGAGAGTGCGTCTCCAGTTGGTTCATGAAGACGTTCGCCAGAAGTTGCGTAAAAAAAGTGACAAGATGAAGATCCGCTACGATCTGAAAGCAACCAGTGTTGAATTTAATGTGGGTGACAAAGTGTGGTTATACAATCCCAAGCGAACAAAAGGTCGGTCTCCGATACTCGATAGAAGTTGGAAAGGACCATACATCGTCGTGAACAAGATTAATGATGTCGTTTATCGTATAAGACGTAGCCCAACAGCAAAGATGAAGATAGTAAATATCGTCAGGTTGTCTCCGTACCATGAGAAGATAGATGAAGGTCATATAATTTGATCGGGACGATCAAATGTTAGAGGAGGGCAGTGTAACGAAAAATGCCTCTAAAGTTGTTATATTAGCTTTCAATGAATATGTCTGCACGGTTTTCTAACCTACTCAAAGATTTAGCAGATAAATTTTAAGTTTGCGTATTCTACTTACAGTTTTATATATTTTTTTTGTAATTAATTTAGAGGCATTTTCCGTCATATCTTTGTTGGCCTGAGGCCCCCAGGGCCCTATTTTCCTTTAGATTCATTGTTTTCCCGGTAAAGCTTCCATAACATTCTAGAAAGTTTGCTAGAACTTTATGATTTGTGAACTATCATTGGCCAGGAATATTCTAGAGTATTTTCCAGTCTTCCTTTTGAGTATATAAGCCCTAGGAATTGGGCCTGGAGGAGTGAAAGGTGAAAGAATATTCTTGGACAGTGACAGTAATCTGACAAGTTTATTTGTGATTTTTGAAGGCGAAACAATAAAGGTGGTAACCAAGGCAACGAGTTTGGACAGTGATTGTTAAGATTCAGTACAGTATGTTAGAATAATTGAAGTGTCTAAGAATCGACAATTTTCTTGTGTATAGTTTTAACGTTTTCACAAAATTTTAACTTAAAATTTTATTATATTTACATAATTTAATAAAGAAATTTAAAGAAATACATAATTATAGTACAAGAGGTCAAGGCAATTTTAATTTAAACCCTAAAAACTTTGTGAAAACTCAAAATTCTATATTTTTAAAGGTATACAGGGTGTTTCAGACCTAAATACAATAATTTTAACCACATGTGGAGAAAATTGAGCTTATTACGAATCCGCAATTAAAAAAAATAAAGTTAATAATAAAGCCAGAAATTTTTTTAAGGAAGCTATTTTTTACAGACAATAACGACGCCACTGGCGAGGAAACGACCGCAAAGTGGGCCGGCCAGAAGCTACATTATTGGACGATGTGCAATGTTGCCGGTTTTAGCTGGTATTCCTCGATTTTAAATACTTTTAAATATAGGTCTTTACCATGTATGCATTTATAAAAGGCCCATTCAATTAAAATTACGTTCCTTCCATTATGGCCGTCCAGCAACTGACTAATGACATCAGGCTGTGGAGGCGGCCCTTTCGCGCGGCAGGAGAGGGGGCGATCATGTATCTATCTGCCGTATGCCAGTTTAGTTTTTAGTTGTTATCGTGTCGCCTTTTAAAACATAAAACCTTAACCAAGCGCGGCGTTTTGTGCTTTTATTTTTTTGTTTGCTAAAGATTATCCCTGTTGTCGGAGGACACTCACTGTACATAGTAATAAATAGGTACAAAAATAATAAATCTAGTTAGTAGTAAAAAAATCAGACAATGAACTGTATCGGCAACGTCGCGCCGCGAGCAAAACGAAGGTTTCCCCTCGGAGGTCTAAATTCCGTCGGTGGACGCCGTGAAAAACCGCAGTGCCATATTATCGTCCGGGCGCTGCCGTGCCGCCGAACTTTCTTTACGAAACCGGGAGTTTTGTGATAATATGGCAAGTGCGAATGTGAGTGCGGTCTTATTACCGAGGTACCATCCAACTTACCAGGGGAGGATAGTTTTTAAACCACCTTTCATTTGCTATCAGCGATTATTATCCTAAAGAATAATAAAAGGTAGGCACATTTAGATAAATCAGTAGATACCTTGAAAAGATAAAAAATATTGAGTGTATTCGTTGCCTGGGGGGAGGGGGCGCCGCGATCTGGCAACGTCGTAAGGAAGACCTGAAACGAATTTGCCTCTCCCTCGCGCCTTGGGTGCGTCTACCCGATAATAAAACTGAGCGGCTCGTTAGGGGAAATATTAAAATTATTTAATTATTTCTAAAATATTTCCGAGAATTTTTTTTTCGATTTTCCGCATTTAGACCTTTCTGAGTATGTGGTTAAAATTATTGTATTTAGGTCTGAAACACCCTGTATAATACAATATAATAAATTAAGTAGACACAAAGAATATGAATATTAAAAAGTTTATTGTTTCCCTTAAATACATACTTTTGACTTTTAATCCTCTCATTTAAATCAAATAACACGAATGGTACCTTTTGAAACCCTGTAAAACATTAACTAGGTGTCAGGACAATGTGTACAACGATCGAATTTTTGTATTAAACTTATCAAAAAATTTAGTGCAATAAACACAGCCACAGAATAAATAGCTTCACAACAGAAGCGTCCATAAGGACATGTGTCAAAAGGATGCTCGCTTTGACGCGAAATATCTTCTTAAGGGATAAACATTGTGCATTTTGTTTGATTTTACGTTAATCCACATTGCAGAGAGATTGTATTAGGAACAAATTTTTGTACAAGTTATTGGTTATTTTCCTGTAAATTGAAATGGAGGCTCGCTTATTTTTGACACATGTCTTTATGGACGCTTCTGTTGTGAAGCTATTTATTCTGTGACACAGCTTATAGGTAGTCCGAAGAATCCTTGCATTTTTGAAATGATTACACACGTCATGCCCAATACAGTCTGTGCACTCTAAGCTGACACGCGAAAACCTCCACCGCACAATAAGCTGCTTATGGATCGCTGGCGCTTAGACTGATGTTTTCGCGTGTCAGCTTAGATTGCACGAACTGTAGTTTGTAAATGTAAATTTACTGCAAATTCATATCCCTTCTCAAATAAATTATACTATGTTTCAATTTTGTCGAATATTCGATTCGTGCAATAAGGCTAAATGCAGCTACATCACGTGTACCTTTTCAAATCGGTAGTCACATTTCGGCGGGAATAATGGTAGACGCTAGAACTTCTTTACTCGTGTGCGAATAAACAGTGTCTGACGTCGGGCACCAGGTACCTACAAACCACCCACCTTTATGCTTAGCCTAGTTAAAAATTTTGAAGATGTTGAAAAATGGTGATTAGAAGATTATGTAAATCTTGAAATATAACGGGTAGGTACAGGGTCTTCACGCGAAAACTACGACCCCCTATTATTTCCCTAATTTTCGCAGATAGAAAAAAAGTATTATATAAAAGTTGCAAGGTAAGTATCGGGCTTTAGAAAGGTAGACTTGTGGTTTATCCAGGGTGAATTGTAATAGTGGGACAAAATGTATTTTTTTGTTTTTAATAATAAACATCCTATATATTTTTGGATATATATATATATAATTATTCTTATTGCAACGATATATAACATGTTGATATTTGCGTTTCCCTTTAGCAAGTTATGTGGACCTAAATGTACAAAAAAATATTTTAAGAGATCCCAGTTAGCCATGAAATTAAGTCGGATTTTTGATAATTATGCTAGAATATCTATTGCTTACCTTAGCAAATCAAAATAATAACAAAATGGTAATAAATATTCATTATCCATTATTTTTGCGTTTTCATCTATGCAGGATGTAGATATAGATACATAAAAAATCTGGTAATAGGAAATTTTTAAAATTTATTGTCATTTTGTGGTTATTTTGATTTCCTAAACGCAGATAATCTAGCATAGCTATCAAAAATCTGTAAATTTAGGTCCACATAACTTGCTAAACGGAAACGCAAATAGCAATATGGTATATATCTTTACAATTATTAGAAAAATTGGCTCTTTTAAAATATCCAAAAATATAGCCACATAGCCAGTTAGCCATGAAATTAAGTCGGATTTTTGATAATTATGCTATATTATCTCTTACTTACTTTAGTAAATCAAAATAATAACAAAATGACAATAAATATTCAATATCCATTATTTTTGCGTTTTCGTCTATGCAGGATGTAGGCATAGATACTTAAAAAATCTGGTAATAAGAAATTTTTAAAATTTATTGTCATTTTGTGGTTATTTTGATTTCCTAAACAGATAATCCAGCATATAACTATCAAAAATCTGTAAATTTAGGTCCACATAACTTGCTAAACGGAAAGGCAAATATCAATATGGTATATCTTTACAATTATTAGAAAAATTAGCTCTTTTAAAATATCCAAAAATATACGGGATGTTTATTATTAAAAACAAAAAAGTATATTTTGTCCCACTTTTACGATACACCCTGTATAAACCACACTTACCTTGCCACTTTTATATAAAACTTTTTTCTATCTACACAAATTTTGGAAATAATAGGGAGGTCGGAGTTTTCGCGTAAAGACCCTGTACATACCTACATGTATAAATTGCAGTTTTTGCCCAATTAATCGCAATCACAGTAATTTTGATCCATTTAAAGATGAGTAATATGTTATTTTAGACTGTAGATTTAGATTGTAGATTTAGTACCCTTGCTTTTGTGGGATAAGTTCTCAACTATGATCAAACCCCAAAGGATGGATCTCCTTCCCCTTCACTATATACGAATCATAAGTTAGCCTAGACGCTGAAGACCTAAATAAGCCATTACAAAATATTTTCTCCATCCCTTATCTCCAAATATCAGTAATATATGCAGGCAGGGGTAGGCAAATTTTTTTAATCTTTAGCAGCATTAAAGTTAATTCACTAGTATTTCAGAATTATTATAAATTACACTAGAAGCATTTTTTTTTCAGATTCGAAATAATATGTCGCATGAAAATTATGTTTTAGAGATACTACAAACGATGTTTTCAAGCAACTTCTTTCGGGAGATTCAATCCATTCACTTATAAAATAGAAATTATAATAGGGAAGTTAGTAGTTGTAGATGAATTATTTAGCTAGCTTCAGCTCTCTACCTGAACAGGTTTAGATAAAGTATTAGCGAACTTCACTTTCCTCGTATTCCATTTAGCCTGATTGTCTTGGAGTCCTGTGTTGGTTAGCTTTTTATGGGCCTCTTACGTCATTTTTTTAAAATGTTCCTTAGCCGTTTTTGGTGAAATGGAGTAGATTCTTAGGTGGGTATAATGTTAGTTATTGATCTAATAATAATAATTAATTTAACTTACAGGTGATTTTACATACAAGCAGTTACTCCACTACTTCTGTGATTTTTAGTTGCTTTAGTTAGCCTATTAAATTAAATTGTACCCATAAAAATTTTAGCTAAGCCCACCTATAAAAACATAAATCAAGTTAAATAGTACACGGAGGGATCTGTAATGCTGTATCAATCTTTGATTCGAAACTATTATACTGAAAAATTGTTTTGTATTTTAAGTGTTTCTCTATATTATGTAGTGCTTCCATAGATTTTCTAGACCTACTTCAGAACTCTGTGATTTGTAGATATAATATTACCCAGCAGTATAGCGAATACATTCAGAAATCACAAGCCTAAAATCAACTAAGTTTAGACATCCTCAACGTCTGGCGCCCTTTGGTTCAAAATGCAGGAGTCGCGCGCGCCAGCCCGTTGGCTCCAAATCAAGCCAACAGATCATATAGGATAAGATTAGCTTGAATAGGTACATAAGATTAAAATTCCCTTAAATAGGTACAAAACTGTAAAAACTGCCAAAGGTCACAACTGGGCGAAAAGTATTAATTGTAATTAAACAAATAATGACAATGGAAATCCAAAAAGAGAATATTACTCAAATCTACACCTCGTCTACAAACTATAAACAAAATTGGTGATTATTTTGTAGATTAAAATAAAATTGAGTAACCCAGGAAATATCCACACATTTGGTGTTGGAAACGAGACTTGAAGATGACCCACGAGTGCATGTCTGCAGCAAGCAGTGAACAGTAATCAAGAACAAAAAAGAACAATAATCTGCTTGAAGATGATATTAAAAGGAACTAAGCAGAAATCAAAAGAAAGAATTATAAAAAGAAGAAAGAACAAAGAAAGAAAAGTGAGAGAAAAACCAACATCTGAAAGAAATGAGGCAAGACTTGAAAAATTTAGATTTAATAATTACCGACTTCGAAGAAGTTGTTGAAGAAATAAGTCAAAGACACAAATGAAGGAGATACGTAGATGCAGATATTGGGTTAGTAAAAACACAAATAGGAGCAATGACAGAGAAAGTGCTTGCCGAATAAAGCATATTGATTTGACATTACAGTATTGCTGCCTCTATTGGCAGCAACGTGTATTAGAAGTAGAAAATTATTTAAAAGTAAGAGAGTACATTTTATGTGTACTAAGAATGTGATTTTGCAATTTTGTGTCGTAACATTTGTTAACATGTTTAGTGTATGAAGAGAAAATGTTTAGATTGATGACTTTAGTTAAGTTACATTTTCCATTACGAATATATATTTTAAGAGTTTCGTTATCCGATGTGGAATCTTTTGTTTTTTTATTGTTTTTAATTTTTATGTCTTTCTTCCCCGTCTTTGCTGTCGTTTTAAAACTTTCACGACCATCAGACAAATTATATTTTGAAATCGTAAATATATAACCCACGAATCACCGCTACCAAAATAGCTGAACGTCTCACCACATCGGTTCAGTATCAGTTGGTTTTCTTTATAATAAAATATAATATTAGGCCCCTTGTTTATTTTCGATCTTGGGCAACGAGCAGTCAGTTCTGGCCTATTTTTAACCTTTATAGCCTGTTAATACGTAATTTAACGTTTAATAACTCTGTATTTTTGACGCACGCGTAATTTACGACCGACGGTCGGATTTGCAGAACACGCTGCCCGACTCTTTTTTTTCCGAAAATAATTTCTAAACGAGAACCGAGCAGCTGCCGGTTTATTTCTTCTTTTGGCGGAGCGGAGAAGTGCCGCGCTTCCGCATTTTTTGGCGTCGTTTTTCTGCAAGGCAAGAATAAGTTGTACTTGAAGATTTTTCTGCACGTGCATGCAATAAAAGCAGATGTTATGCAGGTTCTTTTTAGAAATAGTACCTCACAAACGAACATGAACCTTACATAGCGCAATATATATGTAACAAGTCAGAAAAAAAAATGAAGTGTGGCATCTGTTACAAAAGAGAAGAGTTTTTGCACATATGTCCATACTTAGATATTGCTTTTGTATAATCACATAATTAAATGTAAGACAAAATTGTTTCCACATAGTTAGCTTCCGCTGATTTTATAATTGTTAATGATTGTTTTCATCCATTTATTCATAAAAGAGAATATGAAAGTGGTTTAATTACGGCTATTTAATACGTTTATATTTCGCAACAGCCATTACGTGCTATTACGGATTCAGATACGCCACAATGGATCATTGTGTGAAATAGACTTTACCATCTACATTATTATTAATAATAGTTTAATAATACGTTCTGTTATAACCTTATCAACGAGTATCAATAACAAATTATGAACATTTTTATGGCTATGAAAGAGGAGGGATGTCTCTCGTGAGCATCACCAGTGTACCTATTATTTTCAAGTAATTGGTGCCCCTCAAATAAATTTCCTGAAAATAATACTTTTGATGAATATTACTAGTTTTCTAACGGTGGCACTGTGCAGTCACTGTCTATAACTGTCGGTTTAAAATAGAGGTCATTTGGTTCTAACAAGCTAGGTAAAAAATAAATATGAATCCATAGTAGTTACGGAAGTATCCCGGAATGTAGCAGATATCAGCATACTCTCTCAATAAGGAATTTAATGCATTCTCTAAAAAGTGCCACAATACGAGTTCAACCACATCCAACCGTAAAAAAACTGGCGTACAACATAGAACGTGAGAAGCGCTGGACGGAAAATCATTAGGAAAACAGGCTTAATCAAACAGGTATGAAGTCCTCATAGTTTTTCACCTCGCATGAAGACATCACATCGCCGGCGTGACGATATGTCACTTATGACGGGTTTTTCAAGCACTTGTCCATCAGGCGGGTCAATGCAAGACGAGTGGTTGTTCTGTCGTCTCCAGTGGCGGAGGATACGTGTCCCGTATAATTCTACATTACATCGCGTCAAAATAATGAGGATTTTTTAATACCCTTAACCCTTAAAGAGGGTTATCGAATAAAAACTGATATCCTGTATTTTGCTATTTTTTTAATAATGTTTGAGTCAGTTTCATTTTGTGTGAGACCCATTAGTATGAAGGTATACCTTTTTAACCAATTAGAAGGGAGGAGCACATTTTTTTTTCGATATACAGTGCTATTCATAAAGTTTGCACCAAATGGGAAAAATTTGTATTACTCTATTTTTTGAAAATCTGATTTTGGGATATGTTGGCACATGTTTTGTTTACACTATTGCGCCTAAAGAGGGTCGTGACGTCACAGCCCTTGCCTGTCAAATTTGACATTTAAAATGAAAAATTGGGAAAAATCAGGTTTGCCTTAAAAATATCGGAAAAAGTTATTAAGGAAATGTGTTTTTATTGTATTATTTTGCCCATTTTCAGAAGGATATCATAATATTCGTGTTTCTTAATTGATATTCCTGGAATTGAAACTGAATCCATAAAATTCGGTACAAAACTGTCCCTTATAATTTTGTTTCTGTATTTCAAAATATGGATGTATTTTATGTAAAAATATTACAACACTGGCCCAGGGACTAGACTCATCTTAAAATGAAAGACTCTTTGCACCAAGATTGCGTTCTTACACAATAGCTATTTTAAAAAATCTAATGTTTCTCCTTAACTTTGCATTGAAATTTATTTGTATTGTTATGATTTAGTAAGATTGCAGCCACTAAATAGGTTTCTTCGGTTATTTGCCGGAAAAAAAATATCGAGTACCGATTTGAAGATAAATAATAATTAAGAAAAAACGAACATCGTGATATCCTTCTGAAAATTTGCATAGATTAATGCAATATAGACACATTTTCTTAATAACTTTTTCCGATATTTTTAAGGAAAACGTGATTTTTTCCATTTTTTTATTTTAAATGCCAAATTTGACAGGCATGGGCTGTGACTGCACGACCCTCTTTAGGCGCAATAGTGTAAACATAACATGCACAAACATATCCCAAAATCAGATTTTCGCAAAATATAATAATACAAACTTTTCCTATTTGGTGCAAACTTTATGAATAGCACTGTACATACAGGGTGTCTACTTTTAAGTGTATACAAATCGATAACAAATGTATTTTGTGAGACATTTTCGAAAACCTTTTTTTGTTCGAAAGGTCTTCAAAAAACGCTTCTTTTGTCGTTTTTACTTTTGTCAAAATGCAAATCCAGGGACGGCTACGATTTTTTTATACCCCGATTTTCACAAAAACCATTTAGCGATTTTTTATTTAAAATCTGACCCCACATAGTTAATCAGAACACCCAAAAACCCCTATATACCAAATTTGAATAAAAAATATACAGGGAGTTCTATTCTGCAAGGTGTCAAAGTTGAGCAAAATAGGAATTTTAAAGGCACCTGCAAAGTCAAGTGTGCCATGGAATCTCCTCAAAACAGTTAAATGGTTAATAGGAACACTTAAGGTGTTGGTGTGCAAAGGTCCAATTCAAAATATACAGAATGTTCTTATCTGTGCCATCTCAAAATGCTGAATTTTTATGAAACTTTATACGGGTGATGAGTGCTGTGGAATCATTGAAAAAATATTGATAAACATAAAAGTAATGTATTTCTTTACAAAATGCCAACTAACAAATAAAAACAATTTAAATTATTGGACCTTACTCAACAAAGTCACGGTCTAAGATGATACATTTTCTGTGCGTTTCCTGTTGTGGCACACCAGCCACCTTAACTGATATGGACTTACTGACTGGCAGACTTCTCTATTTTTTAGATTTAGTTCGTTTATAGTGTGTGTAGCGGTTTTGATATACTTGATTTTTGACCAATATAAAGTTCCAAAAATTCAGTAATTTGAGATGGCACAGATAAGAATACTCTGTATATTTTGTATTGGATCTTTGCACACCAGCATCCTGAGTGGTCCTATTGACCATTCAACTGTTTTGAGGAGATTCCATGGCACTCTTGACTTGGCAGATGCCTTTCAAATTCCTATTTTGCTCAACTTTGACATCCTTCAGAATGGAACTCCCTGTATATTTTTTATTCAAATTTGGTATATAGGGGTTTCGGGGTGTTCTGATTAACGCTGTGGCGTCAGATTTTAAATAAAAAAAATCGCTAAATGGTTTTCGTAAAAATCGCGGGTATAAAAAAATCGCAGCCGGCCCTGGATTTGCATTTTGAAAATTGTAAAAAGGTCAAAAGAAGCGGTTTTTGAAGACCTTTCGAACAAAAAAAGGTTTGTGAAAATATCTCACAAAATACATTTTTTATCGATTTGTATACACTTAAAAGTAGACACCCATATACATAGGTTCAAAAATTTGAATTTACTTTAATAATCTCAATATTTTTCTAAACAAAAATCTATCTTCTCATTACAGTATTTAAACAATCAACTGTTTCTCAAGAATATTATTAGAATATTCCGAAAGGCGTCATAAGGTAACTTATCTATAGGTTAGTTACGTCGGCGAAAGTAACAAATTTGTTTTTAAAAAAGATGTTTATTGGCAAAAGTTACAAGAGAGACTGTCGTAATAGAACATGTTTTAGTATATATAATATTAAAAGTGTGTTCTCAGCATGTAGCGTCTTCTTTCCAGAAACATGGCAAATGTGTTCATGTAACTCCTCCGGCCCTACTGGGAAGCATATTCTTTAGGATGTGGTTCCCAAAAATTAAATGATGATTTCTTCTCGGGTTTCCTTTTGTTTTGGGTTAATAGAAAATTTTTGAAAATGTTTTTTAATTAATTTGAGCAAGAGTAGTAATAAAACAATTAATATTATAATGAAAATAAAAATTGTAAAAATGTTAATTTTCTTTGTTTCAAGTGGTGACGACATGTCTTCTAAAATCTTTTTCTGTTCTTCAAGGGTGTCTTGAATACTTCTTGTGTCTTCTAAGTTGATTTTGTTGAGGCTGAGTTCTGGCAGACCTAGCTTCTTCGGGATGCTAGTAAGGTTTTTACTCGAAAAGTTTATAGAGGGTAAAGATACTTTTATAAAGGGTAGTTTGCTAGTTTTGTAGCTTTGTAATATTATCGAATTTAATTTTAAAGTGCAATCGGAACACAGTTCAACTAAGTAACTTCCTTGTAGTGATGTGTTATTTGGTACTGAGTTTTTACAGGAACTAACAGCTATTCGCTTTGACGGAACAGTTATTAGCCATTTATTTTTGATAACTTTGGCTATCTCAACTTTTTGGATAGTAGTCTTGAAGGGAGAACAGTTCGTTAAATTTTTGAATGATATTAATTGCACCTCGCAAGGAGCGTCATCATCAACATGCGTAGGACTAACTTCTTCACAAATGTACTTGGTTTCTTCAATTTTCTTGCAGATTTTGTCCATGGAAACATACTTTTCATTGTTAAGTGCAAGGGATGGTTTATAAGGTAGGCAAAAGTAAAAATCGGGTTCATTATTTTTTTGGGATTGGTAATGGTAGGATTTTGTAATATTGGTATAACTCTGATTCAACCAAGGGTATTTCTAAAATAAATGTGATACTGAACTCTTTTGAGTAGCTTTTAATTTCAATAAATTTTTCGAAATTCAAAATATTATCAATAGTTGGTGAAAGAGGTACTTTGCCTAACTTTAAATATTTTTCAGATTCTTTTATTTCTAATAACATGTCCATAGGATTTATGATTGAGTTATGTAAAGTATTCAATTTTGCAAAAGAAACTGCTACTTCCATTGTATCAAATATATTGTAGATATTTTGGTATATATTAGTAAGTTGATGAATCAAAATATGAATTTGAAAATAATTGAAGTCATCTAGTTGGGCTTGAGCGAATTTCTCGAGAGCTTCTCGTATTTGATTAATTTTAAATTCTATTTGTTTTTGGTTGTGAGTTATGTTTGTCACTGTTTCCTCAAATTTCTTAATGGTAGATTTTAATAATGTAATTTGACTGAAGGCAACACCCTTTAATTTGTTTTGATTTTCTTGTAAGTTTTTTATCTGCATGTCATATTTTTGGCTATCTTCTTGATCTAAATTTCCTGTAATACATTTAATGAGCGATCCCAAAGGATTAAGTAAGCCTCTTTTCTGTCTAGTTACATTTTGAATAGGATTTATTTGATTTATTTGTAAATCGATCTGCTTTTCTAATGCAAACAAATATGAAAATGAATTATTGTATTCGTCACCATAGTGTCCAATTTTACTTTTAATGTCATTATTAAGTTTATACACTTGATTTTTTATTTCTAAATATCTTGAAACTACTGGGGCTAAGTCGTATACTTGAACAAGTGGCCAGTGATTAGATACAATTTGTGTCGTTCCTAACTTGTATGGGAAGAGTCCGGGATAGGAGTTGAGGTTATGGAAGTTTGTGTCGGTTGCGTCGATGGTGTTTTATTTTAGTCTCGTTTTTGTGTGTAATCTCCGTCTTGTTTGTATTTGGGTTTTGTATTTCAATTTTTCCGTTTTCGAGAATTTTTTTAACTAAATAGGGGTCTGTAAATTTGGATTTTAATTTCGCTGACCTCGGATCCACTTGTTTAAAAACCTGAGTGCCTACTGTAATTTCAGCCGCTGTCTTACTACTGTTTCGCTTGTTAATTATATTTCCCTTTTTGTCAACACAGTCGGAATGAATTTTATCATAAAGCGCTTTCGTGTTATTCTGATAATTGTTAACATATTCCGTGAAAACTTGAGCGGGTATAAGTGACATCGGATCGCGAGAGTCTGTATGACCTGAGATTATTTCAAAAGGCGGGTGATTAGTATGAGAATGAATTATGCTATTGTAAGCTATTATTGCCTATGTCATTAAGGTCAGTATATCAGATGTTTTGTCCTTTTCTCTAAGAATTCGAAGGTGCTCAATTAGGGTTGAATGTAGTCTTTCTATTGGGGAGTTTGACTCATGATGACGGGGGGTGGTGAAATGTACTTTTATATTATGAGTTTTCAATAAGTCATCTAAAACGTCGTTTTTAAATTCTGAGCCGTTATCACAAACAATTAGCTTTGGAATTCCGTGGAATGAAAAGAAATGAACTAGTTGTTGGCAGGCCGATATTGCTGTTCCAAAGTATGGTAAAGCTTGAGCAAATTTCGAAAATTTGTCTATTAAAGTTAGAAATTTATATTTTCCTGTAATAAATGTGTCAATATGTAATATTTGGAAAGGCCTAGAGGGGGTTTGAGTTAAAACTAGGGGTTCATTAGGAGGTCTTCTATTGTATTTTGACCGTTGACATATTTCGCATTGATTTATGTACTTAGAAATATCGGATTTTTGAGATTTCCAATAGTAATTTTGTTTTAAAAATTTATAAGTTTCGTCGATTCCGCGATGATTTGTCTTGCCTTCGTGTTTGTATTTTATAAGCATCTGTCTCTCTTCCGGTTTAACATTATTAATAAGTTTGGTACATTCGATAAGTTTGCAATTTTGAAAATGTGTATTAAGTGATTCTTGGAATTCTTTAGAATGAAAGTAAATATACATGGTTTTGTTACTTATGTATTCTCTTAAAAATTTTGTTATCTTATTAACATGGGTAGGTAAGGTTGCATAAATGATATGGTGGTCGTCAAAATTTTCTTGTTCAATTTTTGAGTATAACTCGTAGGGTGATTTTTTGATAATCATCTGGTTTGGTCGATTGTTAATAATTTCGTCTAATATTGGGATATTTTGCAAAATTCTTATTTTTTGTTTGGGGTTTTCAGGTAAGGTAAATTTTTGTAAATCATTCATTATTTCGTTAATTTCTTGCTTGTCAATATCATTCTGTTTTAAAGATTCGTCTAAGTCAGTAGTTAACTCTGAAGTTGGGGAAGGATTAGGTAAAAATTTTGATTCTTGGCGCAAAAATTCATTTATGTCAAAGTCTATGTCTCCGGCATTATTAAAGGTACATTGGGTTTCTATTGCATTTAACTGGATTCTAGAAAAGGCATCTGCATTCGAATTTTGTTTTCCTTTTTTATATATAATTTGGTAATCGAACTCTTCAAGTTTGAGGCGCCATCTGACTAATTTGGAGTTAGGTTCTTTCAGATTAAAGAGCCAAACGAGAGGGCGATGATCTGTGTATATAAAGAATTTTATACCGTATAGATAAGGCCTAAAATACTTTCATGACCATAAATTCACGCTCAATAGTCGAATATTTTTGTTCCGTATTGTTGAGGGTGCGTGATGCGTATGCGATTGGCGAATCGTTAGGCGGGGTTCCTTGTGACAGGACTGCTCCTAATGCTACACTAGAGGCATCTGCTGTTAGAACGAAGGGTTTGTCAAATTCTGGATATTTTAAAATAGGGGCATTTATCAGCAAATCTTTTAAATGATTAAAAGCTTCGATAAATTTCGGAGAGTGATCTACTTTACGGTTTTTCTTGAGGCATTCAGTTAAGGGTTTACTAATTTTGGAAAAATCTTTGATAAACTTACGGTAGTAACCAGCTAAACCTAAAAATGACTTAATTTCTTTTTGCGTAGGAAAATCTTTAACTGCTTTAATTTTATCCGGGTTGGGCTTAACTCCGTCAGTGGTAATTTGGTGTCCTAAATAAGCTACTTCTTTATGTAAAAATTCCGATTTGTCCAGTTGGACTTTAAAGTTTGATTCTCTAAGGCGTTGGAAAACTGATTTTAGTCTGTCTATATGTTCTTGTAAAGATGTCGAGAAAATTATAATGTCGTCGAGGTACACTAAACATGTTTCGTTTTGTAATCCGCGCAGAACATTATTTATAACCCTTTGGAACGTAGAGGGTGAGTTTTTAAGTCCAAATGGCATTCTTTTGAATTCAAAATGACCGGTGTCTGTAGAAAATGCTGTTTTTGGGATGTCGTCCGGTGACATTTCTATTTGGTGAAAGCCGTTCGCCAAATCGAGTGTCGAGAAGTATTGGGCTTTTCCGAGTTTGTCTAGAATGTCCGAAATGTTTGGTAATGGAAATTTGTCGTCAATTGTCTTGTCATTAAGTTTGCGATAATCAATCACAATCCTCCATTTTCGTTTTCCTGATGCGTCCATTTTTTTTGGTACTACCCAAATGGGGCTACTCCACGGGGAATTTGAATGTTGGATTATGCCGTTAGATAACATTTTGCTAATTTGCGTTTTGACTTCTTGTCTGTGAATTTCGAGGTATCGATATGTTTTTGTGAAAATGGGAGATTCGTCAGTCAATTTAATTTTGTGTTTTATTTGGTTCGTGAATGTCAAAGGAGTATTTTCTACATAAAAAATATCTCGGTATTCGACACATAATTTTCGAATTGCGTCATATTCTTCTTGATTACAGTGACTTAAGCGTAAATTTTTTAAATTCTGTTTTTGTAGTTGGTCAATATGGTCGTCTAGATCTTGGTCAGTTTCCATTTTTTCGAAAAAATTTATTTCAGCTTCATTGATAAGTACAATATCAAAGGGCTTAAGAAATTTAATTTTGATTGGATTTTCCGAAATATTAGTAACAAAGGTAGTAGCGAATGAATCTACAATATTGCAAACTGCTTCAGGCATTTCTGCTTTTCCAAAATTTGTGTAAGGTAAGATACAAGTGCCAGAAATTTTATTTACGGGTACTTTTATTTTTTGTACGCTTCGGGGCTGTATAATTATTTCTAATGTCGTGAAATTTGCATTTATGAAATTTGAAACGATATATTCAGTGTTATTTAAGGGAATAGCTACATAAGGCGTAACTAGATAGTCACAACGTAAATCGATATTTGACATAATTTTATGTTTTAAGAAATCGGTGCCAAATAATCCTGCATAATTTTTTGAAAAATCAAATAAATAAAATTTATGGTTTCCATTCATTTGAAATGAGGGAAAAACTGGAATTTCCATCGCTTCGTTATGTATGGATCTAGCGTGGGCTGTTTTTACACAAAAAGGTTCTTCGAAAATAAAATCTGTAAAGTATTGATGAGCTAATTCGGGATTAATAAAACTTCTTGAACTACCTGTGTCTATTAAAAAATTTGCATTTAGTTCGGGGAGATAAACGTAAGGTAAGGTGGTTTCGTCGGTATTATTTAGATAAATTACGTTGTAGGGTTTTGGTTCGGAGTTATCTGAAAATTTTCGTTTTCAGTTGTTTTGTCTGAGGGTTGGGAAAAGTCGGTATATTCGTCAAAATTCGGGTGTTCTGGGTAATATAGAAATTGGGATAATTCGTTATTTTCGTAGTAGTTTCCGTCAGGAATTTGAGGTTCAATTTGTAAGGTTGTTTCGGTACTCTCTACGGGGTCAATAACCTGGCTATAGCATTCTTCAGAAATAAAATTTTGATGTAAAACTGTATTTCCTGTTGTAGTGTCCATTGGTTCGTTTTTAGTTATTCGAGTAATTTTAGGGAAAGGTTTTGGAAAATTTTGAGGGGATCTTTGAAATTGATTCGGTTGATACTGATTTGATTGGTATTGATTTGGTTGATACTGAGGTCTAAAATTGGGATTTTGAAATCTTTGCATGGTGGATGGTGAATTAAAATTTCTATATTGGTTATTATAAGATGGTGAAGGGATATTTTTTGGTGGAAATTGAGGTTGTACGTTAGGTCGGGGATAATTAGAAAAAGTCGTTGGTTGGTACGTTGGTGGTCTTGGATAAGATTGGGTACTTGTAGAAGGTTGTAATCTCATGTTAGGTCGTGAAGTTTGAAAATTAGGAACTATTTTAGTTTGGGGAATTTGTGAACGATTTTTGTAATATAAAAAGTTTTCTTCTTCTCGGACGAAAGCCATAGCTTGCTCCAAGAAATCGGGATTTTTTAATCTTACTATAAGCTGTAAATGATAATTGAGCCCATTGATAAAAGTTTTGAGAATAAGAGCTTCATACTGAGTTATTTTCAAAAGTTTTACGTCTGCTGTATCGTTAGAAGCATTAATTTTAGAGACCAGTAGACTTCTAGCGTCTTGTAATTTTAAGCCAAAATTATGATTGTTTTCATTTTTATCGGGTCTTAAAGATATAATATCTTGTATAATACAGTCCTCTGTTCTTTGATCAGAAAAAGTGACAATTAGGGCATTTTTAATAAGTTCACAAGAATTAAGTTCTACTCGAGAAGCTATTAAGTCAGCTGCTCTTCCAACTAGCTTACTTATGACAGTATCAAACAGACAAACATTTATCGGTGCGAGAGGGGTTGTAGCATTTTGATGGTTGGTGAGAAAGTTTTCAACGCAACGAATAAATCTGTTAATTTGTTTAGGGTTTCCGTCGAATCGAGGAATGTTGTCGGCTTGGTACCTTATCATTTGATAGTCTGGGTTTGCCATAGTACTTGAAATTGTTGAATTTGCTGGGTTAGAAGTAGGAATATTTGGAATTTCCGAAAGTTGGAGAGTGTTAAATAAATTTGCTAAATCTAAAAGATCGTCCAGATTGGCGAAACAGAAATATAAACAATATATACAAAAGGGGGTTAATATGAATTTTTTGTTTAAGGATTCACTTACAATGCTAAGATGAAGATGTTTTTCTTCATGGAAATCTTCTTTTTCTTCTTAACCTACGGGTGCAATAGGAAAAACGAATTTGTTTTTAAAAAAGATGGTTTATTGGCAAAAGTTACAAGAGAGACTGTCGTAATAGAACATGTTTTAGTATATATAATATTAAAAGTGTCTTCTCAGCATGTAGCGTCTTCTTTCCAGAAACATGGCATATGTGTTCATGTAACTGGTTATAAGGTAACTTATACACGGTATCCCAGTTTTAAATGTCAAAAATATATCTGATGTAGAAAAAAGTTCACATGAACTTGGGTTTGGAAATGCTTAATAAAAAAGATACAAGGTGATGAAGTTTAACTAAAAAACTGGTTTTGTTGAATATTTTGGAAATGATTATAAATATCAATCTTTAATCTGATCTTTGGTTTAATAATAATAATTCTCACCCTCACAATACTCTAAACTAGGAGTACCCCAGAAGCAACCACATGCTTGTGCGTGGGAGGGGGGCAATTACTATTGGTTTATAAGGTAAAGCGTTTATTAGCGTCGAAGACAATAAAAACGAGTGTTCGCTTAATTGCCGCAGTGGCTTGCTGGCGGGTACGTTGTACCCCTTTTACACGAAAATTACGCATACCTATGACATAGGTATTTGAACTATTTGTTATATTTTACATAAAAAATATTTCTTTCCTAGAATGCTTTCATTTTGCGTATAAAACAGGAAAACTGATAGGTTGTACCAGGTTGCTTGGGTAGATTTCAACGACCAGTACTTTATCGTTAGTTTTAGTTGACATTTACAACTGGAACACCCTGTATAAAAAGCAATAAAGCCAATAGAATGTAGTAAATAGTAGATAAAAAATTTCAAAAAGTATACGGTTATTTAAAGCAAAAGTGCTAAGAACCAAAGCCCCCTAAGGGGCCATTTAAAAATCGAGACTTATAGAAATACTTTCGTGTCCTGACCTAATATTAAGTGGGTGCCATTAGTCGGTGAATAGGCTTCAAAAATAATACTGTTTTTTTTTTACACAAAGCCGATGTTTTGATTTAATCTTAAATCATCTTCAAGGGTACCATGTGGAGTCCAAAATATTTTATTTAAAGATATACAGGGTTAACTATCGCTTAGTACAAAAAATTTTACCACGTGCGCAGGGTGGCTTAAGAAAAAATAGAAAAATATTTTTAGATTTTTTTACGATCTTTAAAAAAAGGGTAAAACCCCTATTTTCCCTGCAAATCTCCGCCTCTAATTACGTCAACCAATATGGCTTCGGAACGTACTATCAGCTGGAAGTGATTGTCCGCGGTGTTGCCGTTGTTTTAGAATGAAAATACCTTTTTACTCAAACAAATTCAAAAAATACATAAATAACAATCGATTTGAATCTGTACAGCCGCAGCGCTGCTAGATTTAGGTACTCGAGGTTCGCCTGGATTCAGCTTACCTTAGTTTGAAATTTGAAAACAGAAAACAGGATATGAATCCCGAGTCCCGAACTCGGTCCCGAGGATAGGTAATCCTGAATCTCTAGGCGTTTTTTGTTTTTGCATTTTCACATAGCAGCACCAAGGAATTACACGAAAATTTCGTAGAGATGACGGACCGACAGACGTAAAAACTGGACACAAACGCGCAAAACAGTAGAGGTTGGTGTGGTGCGTAAAAGTTATCGGTATCGATGTCAATGTTAGATTAGTTGATTGCGTGTCAAAAAAATAATTTTAATAAAACTTATTGAAAATCTATCTAAACTAAATAAAAAGAATGCTGTGATTTCTTAATGCCGGCGTTATTGAACTGAACGCTTTGCATGTGTATCGAATCGTTTTCTTCGACGTCGCATCTCTCGCATCTCTACGCCTCAGACTAGTTGCTGGTCTGGTTGCCTGCAACCTGCACGACAAGGCAGGGTAACGCGAACGCGTGAATCATCGTAGTTCGGCCCATGCACGATACATTGTTTGTGTATCGTGGGCCGATGTTTACTTGACGTTTCCCAGCGTCCCTCTGAATTTTCGGCGATATTTTCCCGTATTCGTGTATTTTGGTGTGTTTTAAAGCTATTTTGCAATTAATTGAACGGCAGGCTTTTTACTAGTGCACTAGGACCCCAACATTATAGGTTAGAAGGGCCAAAATTAATGTGAAACATGTTTTTAGGCTGCGACAAACATTTTTCCACTGGAGATATTGATAAAAAAATAAGTAGGTACCTTAGGATTATGACTTTGTGGAATCGACCAGGCAAACTTAACGGCTAAGTTACGGAGCACTCTCGCTTGGTCAAAGTAATGTTTTTTGATTGACCCACTTATTTGGCCTGGCCCAGAATAAGTAGAAGAGAAGATCCTGAAGTAAAAATGCAAACATTTTTAATTTAATTAACCGACTGAATTTGTGCATCGAGGTTAAAGACGGTCTCTTTGAACAGCTACTGTAGTTCTCTGCATGTGTAATGTGTGCTAGTGCAGTTGTGTTTTTTGGTTACCCTTCGGCGTTTTCCTGGCGGAGGGGATCCTCCTCCGTGGTCGTCAGGCTGAGTATCTCGCTTCAAACAAAAGGTATGGCGGAGGGCAATAAGAGGTCCCCAACAAATTTAGAAAATGTGAATATTCAACCCCTGGAAATGTCAGTAAGGTAGGGGTTTTATAGGCATTCTATATGTTCCTTAGAAAGTAATCGTTTCCAACAGGAAATCGAAATTTTGTGGTGAATCCTCGGATAAATTGATGGACGTGGCAACCCTGCGCTATTTCACTACCTGTCACTACCATTGACACGTCACGCGGGCGTCCATAGGCGGCGTTTTTTGAGGGGTCTTATACAATTTGAAAAAAAATTTTTTTAGGCTTAAGACAAATGTTAGAAAATTTTTGAATATTTATTTTGGCAAGTCTAATTTTTCTTTAGCTGCTATAAAATTTTTTGTACTAAGTGATAGTTAACCCTGTATACATCTTGCATACGAATAGACAAATATTCACAAGAGCTCAAAATGGAGGGCACCTCACTAAACACTAGATGCAAGTCAATTAGTATGCCAAGAAATTTCGAAATAGCCAAGACTATAAAATTATTCTAGTTTAACATCACATTATGTTTTATCTATATCTGAAAAATGCGACTTTCAATTGTTTTTCTGATCAGTGCATTGAGACGAGTCACACGGGATAGAAGGCCTGCAGACTCAATCGATGACGTCACACACTCAGGCCGATAAGATATTCTATGGGTTGCGGTATTTTGGGGAGTTTTACAGCCTTTTTTTATTTTTCAGTTTATTTATTAACACACATACCATAAGAAACAGAAAAATGTTACGCCCAACAGAAAATAAATCATTCTAAACAATTAAATTCGTAGTAGTAAACATGATAAACTCAATGAAATTCAACAATTATTAACGGTGGCTTTATGCAGCACTCATTATCACTTCCCTATCACTCTATTATCATTTTATAGAGCAGATTTCAGTAGATTACAAAGATAAAAGTGGGTTATCTTCTAGTGAGATAATAATGAAATTGTAAGGAAATGAAAACTACATAAAAACTTCGTACAACAAGCAACATTATGAACATTTATCTTTTTATTAATGATAATGAAGCGGCAGAGAAGTGATAATACGGAGAAACAAACGTAATAAGATCAATGAAAATAAAAAATATTCTTAGACGCAAATTGCTTTAGCGATTGAGTACGTAGAAATAAATATAATATAATGAATGAAAATAAGAAATATCACTTACTCGCCCTAATTTCTTTAGTTTTCTCTCAGCCTTTTGCGCCATTATTGTATCATTGCGAATCTTTCGATAATTATCGAGATATATGTTTGCCATTGTAGCCAAACAGTTTACAATAAACTGATGATAGGATAGATCACAAGAACATATATTTCTTTCTGTTAACAACGACATATTTTGCAGAATTTTGAGACGAATTTCCAGTAATTTAACAAATCTGTAATTACGTATTGCCCCTGTTTTTTTTCTTCAATTAAATGATGATATACGGCCTGAATACCTGAATTGCGCTAAACACTATATAAGAAAGGATAACTGAATATGAGGATTTGTAGCTGTATATGCACGAACACCGTGCCATAAAGCCCCGTGCCTTGGTGCGCTCCGAATGAGAACTGAGAGCGTGAACGAGGCTTTGACATGAGCCTGACAGTGTGACGTTGCAGCGGAGGGGAGGGGATGGCTGCAGGTCTTCTATCCCGTGTGCCTCGATTGAGATCGCAAGGAAATCTCTTACAACTTTCATATTTTTTATCATTTGTTTCTAGGTCTAAAATTTAAAAAGTTAAGGGGCGAGCAATCTTTAAATAATATATATCTACCCCTGTACAAGGTCTTCAAATTGATTTCTAAATAATGACTTCGTTACACTGTGTCGGTTATTTAAGTAGCCTATGTACAGAGACGAAACGTTGACTTAGCTAAAAAAACGAGTTTTATTCCCCTGATAACCCTGATCTCTGGAAAATGTATTACTTTTGTATTTTTGTTCTGGTTTTATTGTATAAAATGGATCAAACTGATTAATATAATGGGATTAGTTTAAAAAATTTGACAAAAGTAACAAACACTATATTCTAAAATATGAATTTTTCAGACTTAATAGCTATACACTAGAATTTTCAATCTTGGACCAATCGGCATACTTTGATTTATTGTTATTATTTCGGACATTACTTTGGGACACGTTAGATTAGCTATGAAATCAAACAAAAGTTATTCCCTACGTTTTTTTTTTCTTTATTTAGACCTTTTCAGATGCATCCAGGAACACCCACTATAGTATAGAGTGAGACAGAGGAGGTATTATTTTTCTCATAGATTCTTTTATATTTCAACAGTTTTTTTCTTTTTAAGTTTCGCTGGAAAGCCACATGATCGACTCAATGTATACACCACGTACGTGGTGGCCGTTATTAGCATTTGCGCAAAGCCTTATAACGGCCATTGCGATAAATATTTTTAAATAATTTTTGTCTCAAAATGTGAGTAATTACTTAGATTATAATTTGTATTGACCAAAAGATTAAATTTATGCGTGTTGCTCGCTACAGATCGAAAGAAGCCACTTTATGGGTGAAAATGTTGAATCACCACGCACGTGGTGTACATTAAGTCTTAAGGTTTAAGTGCGAGTTTGAACATTTTAGGCTGCTAAATAATCAAAACATCGTAAGTTTCTAAAAACGGACATTATGCTTAAAGCTATGAAGGAAAATGTCCAAGAATGCAATAATTAAACTAGAGATGTTGATTTTTACAGTCAACGCCATATTCCATTGGAAACAAATGAATTATGTTTGAAGCTGTATCCACTGGTTATACTGTTACCTATATCCACTTATGGTTATACCTGTATCATGGAAGAACATTTGCCTGGGGAGTATTTTTATGGTCAAAACAAGGGAGAAAGAATGAGCTGCCCTCCTGCGCGCGCATTTGAATTGCTAAACATCGCAACGCTATAAGTTTCCGCCGATGTTAATTATTATATTACTTTGGGCAGAGCGGCATAAATTTGAATAATGAATAATCGACCGTGCAGATGGAAAAATCTGCATTAGCATGCGGCCGGGCACCATTTGCATTGTGTATATCTGGCCCCACGTTTAACCAAACTCGTGTGCTCTGGTCGGCAGAGAGCGGAACGCTGTTCGGTTTTTTCTCCTCCGGGGGTGAATTATCATTTGCAGGTGCAATGATGCACCCTCTCTAATTAATGCCCCTTGGCCCATGAACACACTGCCCGTTCTCCATTTCAGCAGAAATTCCGGCAATTTTATTTTATTCCAGTATCTAATGTCGGAGCTTAATGATACGTTTCAGTTATAGAACAAATAGGTATTCCAAATTTATTTTTCACAAATACCCTGAAATAATTTAGAAAATCAAATTAGCCACGAAACTATGTCAGATATCAAAAATTGTCAAGCGGTAGTTTTTGTTTTTAATTACTGAAAACTTTTTAAATATAGTACTTATAGTGGCCAGTTCTGATTTTATGCAGTAATATACTATTATACTATTTACCAATAATTAACACCACATTTTGAAATATCTTTGGTAATTTAGGAGATATTAAAATATTGACCCTATACATAATCTTCACTCGCTAATATTCATAAAGTTTGCCCCAAATGTGAAAACTTTTTATTATTAGATTTTTTGAAAATCTAATGTCGGACTATGTTGGTGCATGTTTTGGATACACTGTTACGCCTGACCAAGAAAGCTTTCTCTTTAATTCTAGTAGTGCGTATTCGTGTCCAATTCTACGTTCATCAGTTTTTCAAATAAAACTATTTTAAGAAAAAAGAGGTGTCTAACATTAAACACACCATACTCGGCAAACAGTATGTCATTCTTGGATGGGTAATTGGTTTTTCATATATTATTTTTAATGCCCATTTTTGAGCACATTTAAACTTTGTATATGGGTATTATTTACCGCCCCTCGTCCTATCAGACAATTATGATATTTAGGATTGTATGAGGGCATAGTTAATCACCTTTAAATGATTTACACTTAAGTAGCCCTTTAAGAATTTAAGTAGGAACAGTATGCTTAGAATTTTGTTGGTTACAGACCTATCGTGCGAGTCACAGCATAGGTTCCTATCTACGATCACTCCCTAATACTTAATGGATACGGCTTCTGGTATTTCCATTTGGTTACCAATAGACAATAGTCTGTATAACCTTAAAATTAGCTTCCGCGCCTTAGCTTTCACGTCTGCCCATATATGTCTGCAGAATAGGTAATTGTTGTATCATTAGCCAAACATATGATGTAGCTGTCAGGTGGTTATTCCAAAAGGCTATTATTTGTATAAATAACAAAAAGAAGTGGACCCAATACAGTGCCCGCGAGATACCACAAGACACAGGCCTGGGAGCACTATATGTATATTCCATCTATTTTTACTATTTGCTAACGATTTGTTAGGTATTAGCATTTAGAAGGTTATTGACGATACCTCTGAAACCATGTTGTTCCAGCTTTCGCAGTAGTATGCTGTGATTGATGGTATCGAAGGATTTTTTTAGGTCCACGAAAATGCTTACAGTGGGAATTTTCTTGTAAAGTTTTTCATAGAAATGCATCGCGAGCTTAAGGAGAACATTTTCAGTAGACTGGCCAATTATAGAAAATGTTTCTAAAAAGACTGTTTTAAGGCCTTCTCAATAATTTTCACAAACACTGATACCATCGATAACGTCATCTTTTCTGAATCTGTCCTAAATAACCAACTTAACCACTTTTTGATTAACAAAAAGATTATTAACCCTACACAGCACGGATTCACCCAAAGTCGTGGCCTTGACACGGCTCTATATAGCTTTGTTTCGGAGGTTCTTGATGCAATCGACAATAAGGCAGCTGCCGTAGCACTGTTCATTGACTTAAGCAAGGCATTCGACAGCATAAAACCCAATATACTCTTATCTAAGCTGGAGAGATACGGTATTCGCGACCCTGCTCTTGACTGGTTCAGGTCTTATCTCGAAGGGCGCTCTCAACAAGTTATGCTTGCTTCCTCCCCCGAACATGTCTACTCGGGTGTTTTTAATGTACCCTTCGGTGTTCCTCAAGGCTCAATACTTGGTCCACAATTGTTTATTTTATTTACAAACGACCTTTGCAAAGCGCTCTCTTCCTGTCAAGGTTCGCTCTTATCATATGCGGATGACACAAGTTTCATTTTTAGAGCCACTGACCACAGAACTGCTGAAACTACAGCTGATAATGTTTTTTTCTGCAATAGCTAAATGGATGGACAAAAACAAGCTGACTGTGAATACAGATAAAACTGCGTGTATGATTTTCCGCTCAACTAGACCTGGTCTGGACTGGAGCGGGGACCTCTCAATCGGAGGGCTCGTTGTTGGTCCTGCCCCTTCCTTTAAACTTCTTGGGATATATTTGGATGAGTGGTTGGATTGGTCAGAGCACATCGATTACTTGGCTGGCAGGCTTAGTTCTGCATGTTATGGCCTGCGTTTTATGTCGAACCATTGTAGCGGAGAGGTGCTTAGAACGCTTTATTTTGCGAGTTTCCATTCGATTCTACGCCAAGGCATAATAGTGTGGGGCCTTGTAAAGGACTTCCAGCGAATATTTGTGATTCAAAAATACGCAATACGAATCATTTAACCTAGGTTATAGAGACAGTTGCAGGGAGGCCTTTCGGAGTAATAAAATATTGACAGCTGTTTCGGTGTACATTTATGAGCTAATGTGCTTCGTTCGAACACATATAAATTTATATAACCATAATATAGTTGGTCATAATTATGGAACAAGGCACAAAAACCTCCTTACCTGTAACTTACATACCTCAGCACTGTACGAGAGGGGAGCTCATTACAATGGTTGTGTCCTATATAACAGACTTCCAGACTTTATAAAATCGGCAAGGTCCAATGAGATTTTCAAAGGGAGATTAAAGAATTTCCTAGTTTTGGCTTGCCCTTACAACATTGCCGAATTTCTGAACTCCACGTAACTTCGTTGAGCCTGGTCTCCTGTACACTCATATTGATAGGGCATTTTTTTGTTTTGTTTCTCTTTTTCTTTTTTGTTATGTGTATGTGAATTACTTTTAATTGAGCTTTAAGATTTACCTAGTTATCCAACGAGGTATCTACTACTCGCTTGTAATCAATGTTATACCTATTATTTGTGTTATTTTACTTTATGTGTATGTGAATTACTTTTAATTTAGATTTAAGCAATACTTACTCAACGAGGTATCTACTATTCGTTTGTAATCAGTGTTACATTATTTGTGTGTTATTTTACTTGACGTATTTTCTATGTAGTATCGCATATGAAAATAAAATGTTATATCTATCTATCTATCTATCTTTTCGTCCATTGTTATGTACCTACACGTTGGACCATTGCAATTTTCAAGGCATCTAGAAAATATCCGACTTTGATAGATTAATAATATAATACAATATCGTAACATATTTCTTTAATAATTTCAGCAGCAATATTGTCGTAACCCGGTGATTTCTTTGGCTTCAAATTTTTCATTAATTTGTTACTTCAGTTTCTGTGATATCATTATACATCGAATTCCTTCTATTTTTTCTTCTTCTTTGTATTCTCTTTCATTTGTAGGAATTTGGCTCAATAATGTTTCACCTATAGTGCCAAAGCCACATTTTTGATGTTATATTGGCGTTTCAATATGTTATAATTATTACAGAAATATATTATGTATAGGCTCTTGGAAAATGGTCTGTTATGTCGGACTTAAAGACAAACTTAATTTTTCGTTCTCACGCGACTATTGTATCTATCTATGGAATGGACGTGTGATTTCATTTATATAATATGATGTATACAGGGTGGGCCAATGGAAACTTTCCACCCCGATTGTTATGGTTTAAAATAAAAATCTGGGAAAACGCTCGGACACGTCGATTTTTTATTTGAGGGGAACTATTTTTCAGTTTTTTCATCCCCCTAGCTTTAACCCCCTAGCTGTGAGGAGAACAACCCCCCAAATTTGAATAGGGGATAGGGGTCGTGCCATACCTCCTTTTAAAGGTCTCATCGAGTTCATTATGACCCTCCAGTTTCGCCTCATTATTTTTATCTGTAACGAAATGACAGATTGTCAAAATAAAAATAAATAAAAGTACTTACTAATTTAAAGTTGTAATATTTAGATGTACACGTAAACTTTATCTAACAAACTGTTGTTCACAAAATATTCACACCGGTTTGTTTAGGAGTTTCGTTAGAAATAATCTCAGCAGGAGTTATCGTTGCCATAGTGTATCCGTCTATTGACTCTAGCAACAAAACCTCCGTGAACGAATAAACTGTTCAAAAACTCCCCAAAAGTCAAAAACGGATGTTTTGTTGTTAGTTTTTATGCCAATAGGCGGATACACTATGGCAACGGTAATGCCTGCCGCTGAGATTATTTCTAACGAAACTCATAAACAAACCGGGGTGAACATTTTGTAAACAACAGTTTGGTTAGATAAAGTCCACGTGTACACCTAAATAATACAACTTTAATTAGTAAGTACTTTTATTTATTTTTATTTTGACAAGCTGTCATTTCGATATGGATAAAAATAATGAGGCGAAATTGTAGGATCATAAAGAACTCGATGAGACCTTTAAAAAGAGATATGGCACGACTCCTATCCCTTATTCAAATTTGGGGGGTTGTTCTCCTCACAGCTAGGGGGTTAAAGCTAGGGGGATGAAAAAAACTGAAAAATAGTTCCCCCTCAAATCAAAAATCGACGTGTCCGAGCGTTTTCCCAGATTTTTATTTTAAACCAAAAAATTGGGGTGGAAAGTTTCCATTGGCCCACCCTGAATGTATAGCCATTACTGCTTAAAATATTTTTATAATTTTCCGTGGAATCGTGTTACTTCGATAAGTAAAAATTTAGGTCTCCAGTTATAATATGATTGCCATAGTTCTTAACAGTTGATTTTTTTCAGTTGATCTGTAGCACTTGAAAACGGTAAGTGAAAATTTTATGTTGCGAATATTAAAGTCAACAGGTGTTCTGGGGCACGTTTTGGCAATTTCAACGCAAACGGTTGATTTGATCGTTATGAAACAAGAGTACCTTTTTGTTGCAGAAAGAAAAGGTGCACTAAAATGATGGACCTGCAGGACCAAAAAGATAACCTCAAAAAAGTTACGAGTAAAATCACGATCCAAAAACAGTGCAAGTGGCGCCCTCTGTGAGATACGGCGAAATTGACATTTTCAGCTTATGCAGCAGTGCTAAATTTCAGTTCAGCAGCTTGATTAGTTTTGAAGATACCATAATTCAAATTGAAAAAAAAAAAGAGTTACAACGCTCTGTATCTCAGTAACTATTGAGATATGACCCGTA
This sequence comes from Pseudeuparius sepicola, assembly GCA_963920635.1. Classification (NCBI taxonomy): domain Eukaryota; kingdom Metazoa; phylum Arthropoda; class Insecta; order Coleoptera; family Anthribidae; genus Pseudeuparius; species Pseudeuparius sepicola. Next base: position 93,153,258 of record OY987299.1, read on the forward strand.
GTTGTTAAGCTCAATCGTAATATTTTGACGTCCCCTACCTGCTCCTGTGAGATTGCCATATACCTATAGCAACCATAGGTACAGGTATGTGGAGATTGCCCTATACTTTCCGGACATCCTATAGAACGGTTCGGTCAGCAAAATCCTCAGAATTTCCAATCACAAACCCATAGGCATTACTGGCCAATGCCAAAGTAATAGTTTGCAGATATGAATATTGGGTATAGTTGTATCGAAAAATTGTTTTTTTTATTTCAAAGTCAGATTACGTAGATTATATGGCTTTGGCCTGGCATTTAAAAGGCGAAAAGTTGCATTTTAATTTTGAAAATGTCATTTTTTTTGTGCTCCCAGGGTATTTCATCCAAAACTTTACATCGTCAAAACGTTTCTTGTTAATCATGAATAATAATCAAATATACCTAAACGTTTTAATTTTTATATTGTAACGACAAATGCCTCTAAAGTTGTTATATCAGCTTTCAATGGATATGTTTTCATTGTTTTCCCTGTAGAGCTTCCATAACTTTCTAGAAAGTTTGCTAGAACTTTGATTTGTGAACTCTCATTGGCCAAGAATATTCTAGATTATTCTCCAGTCTTCCTTTTGAATATATAAGCCCTGGGAATTGGGCCTAAGGGAAGTGAAAGGTTAGAAAGCGATTTTCTGCGAATTTTGGAGCAGAAAGAATATTCTTGGACAGTGAGAGTAACCTGACAAGGTTATTTGTGATTTTTGAAGGATAAACAATAAAGTTGGTAACCAAGGCAACGAGTTTGGTCTGCGATTGTTGAAATACAGTACAATATATTTTGTATAATAATACCTCCGATCAAATATGACTTGATCGGAGAATAATACATATTCAATAATACTTACCTATTTTATTTTACACGTCACTAAATTGGGGTGTCACTTTGATTTATGAATAGGAAACATATAAACACACAATGAAAAGGAGATTTATTATTCTGTATTTAAAACAAAGAACACCGAGCCACAGACGAGTCTGATTCATCTGTGACAAAACACCTAGGAGCAGGAGCCAAGGTTTTAAAACATCAATATCGAGAACTCGGCTATCTTAAAATGACATGTACATATCATCCCCTAAGCATAATCTGTTTATTTATTCCTTGTAACACAAACAAAACTCGGCCGACTCGACGAACCGGGACCATGTCGCATGTCGGTTCGATTTTACGAAGACAGGAATATTTTCAGAAGTGTATTAAAACCCGGCGCTCACCTGATCAGCTGTTAAACTCGCGCGTCGAGGCCGGCGACCTTGGGGCGCAGAGTTGCCAGGTGGACAACATATCGAAATCTTTAATTTTTTACGTTTGCACGGAAACCTCAAAACCATCGTGGAGTTTTTTCTGACATACAACTTTTGATTTTCCAATGTCAATCCAATATGCATACGCGCACCAAACACTGTTCAGATTAAAGGATTTGTTTTGAAAATGTTACCATTTAAATCTAATTGTGTACTTATTATGTTTGTGAGCGATCCACGAATACGGTCAATTAATTCGGGGTTATTTTCGTTATTTGATGATTATACGTACAGCATAATCTTCAATTCGCGCACACTGCAAACTTGATGGCTTTCTGCTCTCTATGTCTCTATGTCTGCAATATTTCGCAGCAGCCTGATGTTTTTTCATACATTAAGTACCATGTCTATTAGTTTTGTGTGTGCATGACTTTAGATCGGCACTGATTTGAGTAAACCATGTTATTACAGAAACGCAACGTAACAACCTCGAAAAATCGGAAAAACACGTTCAACTTTCAATTATATAAAACTTGTGAAAGTGACGACTGACATGCCATGTATGTCAAAGTCGGATTGTCACTCCCTACATTATAGGGAGTGCGATATCAGTGCCAACTATTAGGCAACAGCGAATATATCGATGTCATCGGGGTTGCTTATCTAGGGATTTTTAGACGCGGACAGCCGAACAAACAGCTGTGACAGCGTCTAGTTTAGAACATTTTAGAATTATTAGAGGTTAGAGGCCCACTGACCAGTCATCAATACAAAAACGTAGTACGGATCGTGGTTTAGATGCAGTTTTGTTGTGATATAGTGGACCTTGGGGCAAGACGGGGTACTTAAGCTTTGAAGTCGAATTACAAAAAAAAAGAAACATGAGACAAAGTTGAACAAACGTTTATTGTAAACTATAAACATTTTCAAACACAAAACGAAAATATAAACTCGAAAATAAAATAGCATTTAAGTTATAGTACAGGTAGAGTGAAAAGATGCTAATTCCCCATCTTGCCCCACATGCGGGGCAAGATGGGGTAGGTACTAAAATTCTGTAACTGAACTATTGACACCATTTTCCCCTATCAGTAATAATTCTTCTATAAGTTCTCACCATACTCTGCAAGAAAGCGGCAAATAAATAGTAGAAGAAAAAATGATATATACAAGGTGTCCCGTATCGTTATGTTCAAATTTTGGCAGCGTAAAGAATACTTCTTTTAAAGTGAAAATAACGGAAAAATTGTATATAGATTTTTATTTATTTCAAAGTTGCACTACATTATTTACATACAATAAATAATCAAAATTCATTCTTAACGTAAATAAAATATGGCTTTGGTAAAAAAATGTAAATTAATAGTATTTTATACGGAACACCTTGTATAAATTTACAAATGAAAATCACACACAACACACATAGAGACTCTCTGCTGATCGTATGGGAAGGAGGAAGAATAGGTAGGTGTTAATGCGAAACCCTCAATGAAAATAACGGTGGGGAAATACGCAGGCTGCGATGGGGCAAGACGGGGTATTACCCCGTCTTGCTCCCTCACAAGGTACCCCATCTTACCCCACAGATACACTTTTAAATCATCTTATTTTTTTTTTTCGAAAATTAAAGCGATATTTGTGTAATTTGACTACCGTTATAGAGTCTCTATATGATGTGTTTGATACAATACGAATTGAAATTAATTTTATGAATTTGCTTACTTTTTTGTAGAAGAAAACAGACAAACATAATAACCAGTACTCAGAAATCGAAAAATGCGACCGACTCTGGCGACTGTAGCTGCGAGACTGGTGGAAGCCGATTAAAATCAACAGCGCATGGTCTGTAGTTGTCCGTACACATAATTCACCGTCAAAATCATAGATGGCTCTAGTAGTTTGCCAGTAATAGCTAGTACCCCGTCTTACCCCTAGTTCCCCTAGTGCTGTTGCCGTGCCGGTAGCAATTTTTGGTGCAATTTAAAATTCGTGAGAAAATGTGTGTGCCATCTTTGGTCTGCGGAAACTGGCGAAAAGTTCTCAATAAGTGCTGGTGCTTATTTCAAGTTTTATAACGCTTCCCCTCTGTAGAATCAAGACTGACACCACCGGGGACAACAACATAATGCAAATGAAAGGTTTATTTTTTATTTTTTCACATGAACCTTCGACATACAATAATAAGGCTGAATACCTCTGGCAACATCGCTCTCCACAAGTCACATTTACCTTGTCTTTTCAAGCAGAGGCATTGAGTTACACGGGTATTAAGGTTCAGTTGCCCCACGTTTTAAACTTCTCCAAAAAAATTTTTTTTCGTATTTTCCTTTTTAGTGTGCCTTCCCCGCTATGTGAATAATTTTGTTTACATCATGACTAAATCAACCTGTATAATGTGAAAATAAAAATCCATCCATAAGTAATAGCCGTAGAATCTAAATACGTATAACTTGTATACAACTATAACAATTACAGTCATTCAGGTGCAATAATTTGAAGCCGTTTACTTTTTAGATCTTGCTCTTTGCCTATCAGGCATACTCATCACAGGATTTTGCTTAGTCTTATTAGCTTTTAAGGGTTCTTAGGAGTTTCGACCAAGAATGTTTTACCTTTTTGTGTCTTAGGTTATTACTTGCGGGAAAAATATCGATTTGAAGAGAAATAATTAAGAAAAAACGAACATCCTGATATATTTCTGAAAATTGACATAGACGCAAAATAACACAATACAAACGCCTGTGAACCGGCAAATCGTGTTGCCAGTTTTCTTAACTTTAGGACTTTTCTGGAGTAGGCTGTGGAACAAAGCTATATAAAAAAACTGTCACCAATACTCCGAGCAGCCTATACGCACGCAGTTGATACAACGTCTCGTCGTAGAAATTGTAAACGATATCAGTTTGCGCATAGGTTAATTTCTGGACAACTTTGTATTACACGCACTTAGTAAAATCATGTTACAGGAATGACAGGCCACGTGGAGGGATCGGATGGGTGGACCGTCAAGCCTTGTTGCCAGTTTTCTCTAGTTCTGCGCTTTTCTGAAGTCTGTTATGCTATTATAAATCTGTAGTTTTAGTGAGAGACGGAGCCTATAAGAAAGTAGGTACCTAATTATTTTCTTATTTTTATGATTTATCTCTGGATATGACAGGCCACGCGGAGGGACCGGCAAGGTGAACCCGCAAGGCTTGTTGCTAGTTTTCTCTAATTCAGTGATTTTTTCATTGCTAAGCCTTTAAATAGTTTTGTGCTCTAAACCTTTAGTTTTCCCGAGATACGGAACGTTTAAAAAGTAATTATTTTCATATTTTATGTTTTATCTCTGGAACGAAACGAGATTTTATCAAGCCCACAGGTGCCTAAAGAACTGCCCATTTAGATTTACCAGTGGCGTGCGTTAGGGTAACTAGCACCTGTTTTTAAAAGGTAATTTTTACACCTATGGCTTTTGAAAAATTTTAGTTAATTTTTTAGTTTTTAGTAAATATTTATAAGAGAAAGAGTTAGACTAGTAGAATAAAATAAATTATTATATAGTAAAAAAAACACCCTGTATAACTTAGAGCTTTGAAATTTTGTACAGAGTGTTTTGAACTATGGCTCATTAGATGGCACTATCCACCTTATTCCTAAAATATGCCTAATATGGTTTATTGATTTTTGGTTCTCCTCTTTTAATAACAGTAGGCCATAGAATAGAACTATTTCAAAAATTATAGGTAACCCAAAATTTAGTTGAAAAAGTTTTCTGAAAATGGGCTCATCTTTCGAAAAATATACGGAATGTTCTCGACTCAAAGTGAAACGCACTGTATACCATATATCATATAACTTTGATAGACATTGCACGTAAAAGACCATATTATCTAGTTTGATGCAGATTTTGTTTGGTAAATATCTAGAAAAGGGTTGAGGACGAATAGGTCAAGTTATCTATCGTTAGATTCAGAATTAAAAGAGGAATTCTATAATGTTTAATTGAATGTGTAAGTTGTATAATACAGAGACACAATTAGTTTACGCGCCTCAGGATATAAAAATGCTCGGTAAATAATGGCTCACTTGTCAACCTAAGTGTATAATATACTATTATTATTTTGAAAAAAAAAAGATTTTTGGCGATAACTCTTTTATCGGCCCTGTATACAAAATCTGAGTACACCCTCCGGTTCCCCTTAATTTTTACTGCAAATTTATTCGTTGAATGACGATTTTATGTTATAACCGGTCTCCACTTAACATACCTACTTTCTCCTCATGGATGGGCCACCCTGTACGTGGAATAACAAAAATGCAATGATTCCAATATGCAAATGAAAGAACCGAGAGGGATACAAACTAAGGTAGGATACGATAATAATAATTGTGCCTGCTACCTCCGCCTAGACATACTTGCAACTTTTCCGCGACCGCACAATCACGGGCGTCATCGCACATGCACAAAGCGCTCCTGGCTAAATGAAAGCCCATTTAGGTAAAACGTTCCTCCGCTCGCCGCGTGAAATATGTATTCCTGCGCGATGGCCATTTGCTAATGTCGGTGTAAAACATTAAACTGGGCCCGCGGGGGGCACTAATGGATCACTTCAAATAAGTTATTATCGTTGAAATTTCGACTATTTCGATGGGCAGGGCTGTTAAAAATCCGCCGGCTGCTAACAGCGCTAAAAGCGGAAGTTCTGGTTATGTAGGGATATCATTAGCTGCGATTAGAGTAAAATGGCGGATGACAGATAAAATGTCTAAACATAGCTTCTGTGTTTCTGCAGTTTATTTACTTAGTTGTGTAATTATATTATGTAGAACTTTTTATTTGTCTAGTAAATATACTTTATTCGTTCATTCATTTAAATCCCCTGGTATGCTGAAATAAATTAATTGGAGGGATTTACTAGTGTTTTTTTTTTCAACCACAAGTTGACCGGAAACAACAGTTAATTTTCCAAATTGTCGCCGAAAAAAATATTAAAACTTGTGTGTAGAAGTGTTTTAAGTACGGTCGCGTTGAATTTATTTTGTTTAAAAAATAAAATGTAATGGGGATGACAATCCGAACATTACAACAGTAAGTTCTCTCAAATTTTGATGAAATTCGAGAATTTGAGGTTTATTGATAAGTCGAAATAGGTTAAATTGAAAATATAAAGAAATTTATTCGCATAACAAAAAATAATCTGTATGTTTTCCACCTTTTTTATTATTTCATAATCTGTTATTTGTCCAATATTAGCAATGTTTTTTTTTTTTTCAAATTTTTATAGTATTACAGAACAGACAGGCAAATGTAACACAAACATATTAAATGGAACATTTTGATTTATAAGAAAAGCTTCCTTAATTTTTTTCCAGATAATTTATTTTTTTTCCCAAGAAAGCCTAAATTTTATCAAATTTAACTGAGAAACGCAGGCACTCAGGACTGGCAACATAAATTAGCTAATATATTTAAAACGGACCTTACATAATGAAATAAAAAGGTAGAAAATGGTTAATAACAAAAACATGTCATAGAAACCTACACAGTTAGGAATAATTATTGAACGTTCCATCCTATTCCCGAATTACTTGTAAATTTTCGGCATCATCACAATCACGGTCTTCATCACACTTGAACAGAGCGATTTGGTTTAACGAAAGCTCATTTAGGTAAAACGTTCTTCTACTCCCTCCATGAAATATGTATTCCCGTATAGTCATTTGCTAATGCCGGTGTAAAGTATTAAATGGTCCTGCAGGGAACTCTAGTAAAGAGTCACTTCACATAGGTAAGTTGAAATTTGGACTGGAGAGGGTTTTTAAAATGTTACAAAATTAACATCTTGATTGTAAGTGCGCCAACGATGTGAATGTGCATAGATGGGAATCTTCTAATGACCGAACATGCTCTAGTAGAAATTAGAAATAAATAGATTTAAATGTTTTGGGTTAAGATAAACCAGGAAAACGCAGATGCACATTGCACAGATCTGTGGATACTTTCTCTCAATAATTTTATAATGCAATATTTGGGAATGTGCATTTCACAAGAAAATAATAGGTGCAGCTAGACAAATTTCGGCCCATATTTTTTGTTACATCAGAATCTAAGCAAAAACACTTTAAGCAGAGTAAAATTGGCGGGCACAAATTTCTTGCGAAAGAACTAGGTAGTAAGGATACATATTATTTTTTCTAAAATTTTGACACCTAATGTGTATACCTATTTCAAATTTCGGGAATTCAACGTAGCCTTGCCCCAAAATGTCCGCCAGCTGCCACATAATTTTATATTATCGACAATCAATAATAACTTAAATCATGAAAATACTTATTAGGTACTAACTAAATGCAAGTGGCCCGTAAACATTTACACGATGGAAGCACGTGAACAATTCTAAGGGCTAATACGAGGCAGGGGCGCATTAAGGGCGATCTCTATGAATTTTCTAATATAAAATATTAAAATAATATGCCCCAGTATTAAGAACTTTAAAAACAAACTTTTATGGCACACCTAGTCATTCGCTTACCTGGAAATTTCTACTATTAACACAAATCGTAGCTCCAACAATTAATAAACAGCGAAATAATTATATCGGAAAAAATAAAGGTCCACTTGCAACTCAATACACCTCTGTAAGAAATACCGACTCGCTGCACTCTCTCGCCGGGACAGACTTTATTGCCGACTAGCCAATAGCAAGCCGATCACGTGCGTATCACGCTCTAGCCATGCAACAACTTGTGGTTATGGTTCACTTGCGTTTAGTTTGAATAGAGTTTAGAGCAGTGATTCGCTGAAACATTGCGCAGCTGCCGTGTTTGTACAAGCTGTAGTAAGAAAACATCCATATTTGGTTTTAATGTTACGGAGAGCCGACAATTTTGAATGTTGCATGGCCGCTAACGAATAGAGAAATCGCGGAAACAAAGAGATACAAATTTCGCGGTACTTATATTTAAAGTATACTGTAAAAAGTTTACATAGGTAATACAAAATTCACAGACCTCGCATCTTACGCAAGTATCTTAAGGGTATTGAAAATACCAGATACAAATAATTTTATTTTACATTGATTTTATTATAAGAATAGTAACAGTAAATACATTTTACATATTCGCTGCAAGTACACCTATGGCCAATTTTCTACTAGAAAGACACGTAAATTTTGTATTTTTTAAAGTTTATCAAAAATATCCTACCAATAAAACTCATTTTTTTATTCATAAAATACATATATTTTGTTTAGCATGATAGGTATATCATTTTAACAAAAGGTAGGTACTACATAACATATTATAACATTAAAACATTTTATTGTTCATTAAACATTAAAACGTAAACTATAAAATTTGATTAAACACATTCATATTATCATTTTACATCTAATAATTAAAACCTTAATTAAAAACTTCAATATTTCGAAAGCAGTTAAATTTAGATATAGATCATTCATAAAATTATTTAAAATTTATCGTGGACTTTAAAAATGTAATTATATACATAATACATGGTATTATAAAAAATACTTGGGTAGGTACTCTTTTCTCTTTTCCCACTGTGCATTGCTTAATTGTTTCAGCTAATAAAAAATCCTGATGATTTAGAAGAAACCTAACTTAGGTACTAACATTTTTGTTCGAAAAGGTGGGGTACACAATATGATGACTCACCCAGTACATTGAAAGTCAAATCACTAAAAGTGGTCAATCAATAAATTTTCATTGATAATAATAATAGGTACTACTTTAGTAAACACTTACCTATTTTATTTGATTAATCTTATATAACAGTGGCAGAGAACAACCAAGTAAGAGAATATAAACTCGAGGTGCGGTCATTGTTGTCGCTCAGCTAGAGGCCGCCATTACTTTGGAGAAGTCCCGTATTTAAATTTAAATAAAATTGAAATAGATGGTTCAGGTCTGTTACGTAAAAATTAACGAGTTACGTACATAGAAGTTCCTGATACATCAAAAGAAGAAGTGCAAGAACAGCTGCCACATCAGCAAAAACGATTTTATAAAAACTTTGTATAACATTCGCGAGAGACAGATTGAAGCCGTACTCCTTGTAACGCGTTTACCCAAATAAACGATTTTTAAAAAGCCTACTGCTGCGTTGATACATGTAATTAACGGAATGTAATTATGAAAACATAAAACTGGAGGAAACAATATTACATTAGAAACGAAAGGTGTGTAAGTTTTGAAAAATAGCAATAATATATCCGCTAATATAAGTGCCTACATCCTACATAGGTACAAGGGATTTTGTAGAAAGAAAGCAAAATTATATTTAAAAAAATTTATTGGTGCTTCCATACTGTCACGTTTGTTTAATGGTGTCATATACATTGCGTGACTAGGGGGTAGCTCATGAGGTAGTCAAAATCAGAACACTTAGAAAAATATGATAGCATTTCATAGCAAATTTGATTTTTTCGTATTATTTCGGGGTACTTCTGAAAAATTAACTTAAAACTTTTCTCGATAAGTAACACTTAAAGTAGTAAAAATGTGTTTGCTACCTGAAATAAAGTAACTTTTTCCAATAAACTCACCTATTTAAGGCGATACTTTTGAAGATACAGGGTCTAAAACATTTAAGGAAGATACAATTAATGTTACGCTCTGTATCTTGAAAAGTAAAACCTTGAATGAGTAAGTTTATTGGGAAAAGTTACTGTATTTAAAGTAAAAAACACATTTTTTCTACTTTGAGTGTTACTTATGGAGAAAAGTTTTAAGTTAATTTTTCAGAAGTACCCCGAAATAATATGAAAAAATCAAATTTGCTGTGAAACCATGACACCTATGAAAAAATGACAAGAGAACATTTTTGTTTACAATAAAAATTTACATAAGAATTTGGATAAAATTTATTGCTATACAAGGTGGTTCTATTTTTTTTTTCTAAAATAAATTATACTAATTACCCATTTCTACGCCACTGGTTGTTCAAGATGGTTGATATTAACAGGTTTTATGCTAACCCATTCCGTTATAACGTGTACCAAATATGCCTTGAATATCTCAACTAGTTTGTAAAATATTCAATAAATTCCACATATTTCTTGCAACTTTAACACCCTGTAATTTTTTTATAAGGCCTTAAAATGATATAGTTTATAGAAGAAAGTGCGGTTATTTTTTGGTTTTCTATCACCTGTTGAAGTGTTGCAGATTAAAACTGTATCACCCTGTATATTGGAAGCTGATCCCTCACAGTCCTTGCCACCTGACCCCAATGAAATAATTATTGAAACCGATTATCGCCAACATGATGTTTTGCAAGAAAATTTTCACAAATATATATTATGTGGTTACCTTATTAGAAAATGTTTACAAGTACCTATATACTTGCGCAATTTGTGAAAGATATGCCCATCAAGTTAAAGAACTATAGACGACAGTTACTTTAAAGCATACGAAAAGGGTACCGTCAACATTTTTGGCAGCTTAATGATGCCCGATAATAATTTTATAATATTTGTTTCAAAATTGGAAATTGTATTCAACGATAATTTCGAAAAATTATCTACACAAGTTAATATAATAAAAAATCTTTTAACGTTGAGTTCACAAATACAATTTGACCCCCCCTTGTGAAAATTTTCCAATATCTCACCTTATTAAATTATATTTTAGGTTAAGACTATTTTATAAGTTAAAACTTATTAATAGAAATTTTAAATGTATTAATGAAAAATAAAATGATTATATGGAAGCACCAATAAATTAAACATAATTTTGCTTTCTTTCTACAAAATCCCTTGTACCTCCCTACTTAGGCACTTATATTAGCGAATATATTATGGTTTTATAAATACATTCCGTTTAATTTTTACGTTACAGACCTGAACCATCTATTTAAATTTTATTTAAATACGGGCCTGACTTCCAAAGTAATGGCGGCCGCTGGCTCAGCGACAACAATGACCGCACCCCGAGTTTGTATTCTCTTACTTGGTTGTTCTCTGACAGTGGTATATTATTTATCATTCTGCGTTGCATAAAAATTTGACAGCTTCTTTTTTATCTTCCATTCTTCCTTAATTTCCAAAATATTGAATATTTATTTGTTTAGGCAACTGATGTAAAGTAGGTTATGGGGCCCATGTAGGTATTATAAAATTACAAAAGTTTACTACTTTTTTTATAAATATAAGTAAAGCATGTAACGAAGTTACTAAATTTCCGGGCTTTTATCGCTCTGCTCTCTCCCGATCGTCTTTTGATCACGATACTTCCAGGATAGTAACTTTGCGCTTAGAGTGTTCCCACCTGCGTGACCCATCCTCATTTCCTGTTCTCTACCAGGGAAAAAATGTGAACTTTGCCATAACCTCCTGCCTATCGCGGCCCCTTTAGCTTTTCACTCATTTTCTAATAAATTAAATCAAGTTAGACATCCGAGAACTTTGCTAGTGGCCAATTCCGTTGTTTAGTCGCTAACTAACATCCGAAGCGAATACTTTGAGCTTGCACTCGGCTTTTCCGTTACTTACGTTAACCATTGACGCATTTAAACTACCTCGAGCAAACCAAGCCTAGGATTCATAGATTGGTACTAAAGTAGCGTTGTTTCTTTTATTTCCAGAACTCCCGTGGGCCCCCCTGATCGCGACTCGCCGAGTAACTCATTACTCATTATATAACATTAATACATTTAGCTACAGAACTTTGTGTAGACAATATACTATATCTTGAAACATTGTTTGATTTGCTCCTCTTCCTCAGACACAGCACTATTGCACTCTAGAATTAATTTTCTCTGACGAAAGCTATCCTGGGTATAAAAGCGGAGACAACCGCTATAACAATCTGGCGCCAGAGCAATCCGTTCCGTCCGGGTTCTGGTTTTTCTTTCTTAAAAGAGGCTATAAGGAAGCCTACCGCACCTAAAGAAATTCACCTTACCTGGAAAGGAAAATCAGAACGAAAAAAAATAAATCAAACGTTTTGCAAATTCTTTAATACCCGAAAATAAGACCGAATGTAAAGAAAAAGTAAGATTATAAAAAAATAGAATTCCGAAGTAAAAAGTACCTACGTCATAAGCAGGTACCTATAAATTTTATAAAAGTGATCACCTTTTTTAAAATTACCATATAGGCGGCAAGTAACGTAGAACTTTTAAAGCTTCTGCTAAAAAAATTGGCGATGTCAAGTTTTGGATCAAATATGTATATTGTATATAGCTTACACAAGATAAGCTGAGCCGCGCGCTCTGCAGTATGAAATAAATGAGACTGTCGGCCGTGGTCGCGGCCACAGAAAAACATCACTTAAAAAAAACATTTTAGTTTTCGAGAAAAATTGTGTCAATGAGAAAAATTCAAAAATTGGTATTTTTGCCCTTGTTAATGTGTTTTTCATCTGAAAGAAATTGTAAGCCGTTTTGGTGAATGCGCACTGTTCATAAATCTGCTGTTTCTAAAATCCACTTCCAACGTTATTTTAATTTTTTAAAATGTCATTTGTTCTCCCAGTATATTTCATCCAAAACTTTACATGGTCAAAACGTTTCTTTTTAATAAGTAATACCTACATTTCAAAAAATTGTATACGTGATTTTTAATTTTTAAATTTTTTATTTTAAAATTTCTAATTATGAATAATCAAATACACCTAAACGTTTTAATTTTTATTTTTCGGAGTGAATCAGTTTATATTAATAAGTAGTATAATATTCAATAAAACTTTCCTGTTTTATTTTACACGTCACTAATTGGGTGTCACTTTGATTTATGAATACATATATAACGAATAATAATAATAGTTAGGTATTCATCCTGACATCCACGCTCCGACTTGAGCCTTGCAGTTGCATCTTTTCCGAGTCCTCGCACGATAACCCAAAGCATTCTTAGCTTAATAAAAACCCACTTAACTAAAACTCATTCTTACCTGCGCGGAGCATGAAATATATATTCATGCGATGCGGCCATTTGCTAACGTCGGTGTAAAACATTAAACTGGGTCCACCCGGGCACTAATGGATCACTTCACATATGTTATTATCGACAAAATTTGGACTATTCCGATGGACAGAGCTGTTACTTCAAGCCAGGTGGTATTGTAGATAGGTAACCTAAAACCAAGTCTTTTGAAAGTCCTCGCAATGGTATTACCCACGGATTGTCTTAAAATAATTGACAAGTAAAAAATTGTCCCATGCGATCAAACGCTACATGTTGTAGAGTCCCTGTCACGTAGAAGAGTCGGATAATAATTTATAATATTAATTTTCACCATCATAATCCTCTACTAGTACCCCAGAAGCAACCACAGGCTTTGCGAGGGAGGGGTGGCTAGGGCCTACATGTTCCCCATAGAATTAGGACAGCATTTGCCCGAATATTACAGAAAAATCTAGAAAACCGTAGCAATCCTAGTGAGGGTAAGACAATTAGTTAACCACAGAGATAAACTTATTTTAAAGAGCAATACCGTGAATCTACACTTTGCCCAGCGCCCTTAACCATCAGCGTTGTTGTTCTATATACCTAAAGACATATGCATACGATCTGCCCCAACCTCTAACCGACCCAAGGTCAATCGAAGCAAGAAACAAGTGAACTTGATTCGCCACTCTTCGAAGTAGAAAACGATAAGGTGAGTGTCGTCATACCAAATCCAATAGAGCCGATGCCCCAAGATGGCGGACTCAATTTCTTTACCACCCTCCTGACGGGGGAATCAAATGGGTACTAAAAAGCACAAAATAAAATAAAAATAAAAAACCTTTTTAAAAATAAGCTTTTATTTAAGCCATGTACTGAAACGGTAAAATAAGTTTAGGTTTTCGTTAAGATAATTCAATGCGAGGGTGAAAAGGGCAGGAAATTCTTATTTTTCACAGTTTTGCGTGAATATCTAGTAAACTATGAGGTTTAGCGCAAACGTCATCCTATACGCAAATGATATACATTAAATTCCGAACAAGAATTGTTATATACAGAATTATGGTAAAGTGAACGGTTTCCATGATATGGAGGGGTAAATATTTCTTTGTTTTTATTTCACGTAGTTTTTGTTAAAAAACTTAAAATGATTACAGTATAAATTAGTAACTGAATAATGTATGTAGAATATATATAGATATATCTATGCATATACATATAGATACATATTACACCCATAGATTGTTATTTTTTGTCACAACATAACCTCATATGACTGTAAATATATCCAAAACAAGTTAGTAGCCTTAGTTAATTTGTACTCACTTTTTGCCCTCATTCATTATAGCGTTCTGATTTCCATTCGTTCTTTATGTCAAATCATTCCCATATCTAATTTCCTTAGCTTGTAAAAATGAGAAATTCATGAATAGGAAGCTCATGTGAAAAACAAGAAAATATATTAAACAATCTGTATTGGAAAAATGGGAGGGAAATCAAAATGATACAAAGGGTTATAAGTTTTAGGTGAATCATTAATTGCGTTATCAGTCAGCACCAAATAGTTCACTCGGGCTGGTGAGGGGAAACAAATCTTCGTATTCTTCGTCCACTTGAGAATCATCATTTAAATCGTCGTCGATGATTACAGTATCTCTATTGAGACATGCAAGTCCTAAGCAATTGTTGCACATACTTGAACAATTGAGACCACTTCTTCGACACTCGCAGTTTTGGATGCATCCATCTCTGCAGAAGCATACGATGAGGATATGGGAATGATTTGACATAAAATAACGAATGGAAATCAGAACGCTATAATGAATGAGGGCAAAAAGTGAGTACAAAGTACAAATTAACTAGGGCTACTAACTTGTATTGGACATTTTTACAGTCATATACTTATGAGGTTATGTTGTGACAAAAAATAACAATCTATGGGTATATATATATATATATATATATATATATGAACGGTTTACATGATATGGAGGGGTACAGATTTCTTTGTTTTTATTTCACGTAGTTTTTGTTGAAAAAACTTAAAATGATTACAGTATAAATTAGTATTTGAATAATGTATGTAGAATATATATATATATATATATATATATATATATATATATATATATATACCCATAGATTGTTATTTTTTGTCACAACATAACCTCATAAGTATATGACTGTAAAAATGTCCAATACAAGTTAGTAGCCCTATATATATATATAACTTGTATTGGACATTTTTACAGTCATATACTTATGAGGTTATGTTGTGACAAAAAATAACAATCTATGGGTATATATATATATATATATATTCTACATACATTATTCAAATACTAATTTATACTGTAATCATTTTAAGTTTTTTCAACAAAAACTACGTGAAATAAAAACAAAGAAATCTGTACCCCTCCATATCATGTAAACCGTTCACTTTACCATAATTCTGTATATAACAATTATTCTTGTTCGGAATTTAATGCATATATATCATTTGCGTATAGGATGACGTTTGCGCTAAACCTCATAGTTTACTAGATATTCACGCAAAACTGTGAAAAATAAGAATTTCCTGCCCTTTTCACCCCCTCGCCCCGAAACCCGACGCTGGTGGTGGTGTATTTCGCGCTAGACTTTTTTTTATGTTTGGGTTTGGCCTAATTTTGTGTTAGTTTTACTGTACTAAAATTAAGCTAATGTTAATGTGAATAAAAAAATTAAATAATTTAAAAATAATGTCAATAAAAATGCAGGATGGTAGAAAAAAAGTGCAAAATAGTTGTCATTCCACAAAGCGCATCGCGTCTGTATGGGTAATTTTTACGTCTCACTCACCAAACATTAACTTTTCGCACCTGATTGGAAAGATAGATATAACAATTTGTCATGTTCTTGGCAATTTTGCTTTGGCATCATAATGTATAATGGTACTTCCGTGTTTAAAAAACATGCCGCGGGGTGGAAGGTATGGTTAACCAGCGATAAAAAACGAGCAAAATGCCGGGCGTACTTACACAAGTAATGCAATTAAGCTAAATGAAAGCCTGTACGGCATTTCCGATAACAGCAGTGCCTTAATGGCCCTAATTGAATACACGGGCATAATTTATGTATCTGGAAGGAGACTAAGCAAGCGGCTCATACGTGCATTAAGCAAATATTTGCGTCGGCGAGGGGCCTGAGTGCCTTTTCGAATACGAAGTAAGTGCTCAGCGCGGCGGGTGTGCATCAGCAACGGGTACGTATCCCAAGGTACCTAATCACCAAAGTGTGTTCGGAACTTTTAGGTTTTACCAGAGAACATTGTTCTCTGGTTTTACTTTGTCGTTTTTAAAAATTGGTCAACTTTCCGAGTCACTAAATCAAAAGTAAGTTGAATGCAGACTGTATAGTATAGAATATAAAAAATACTTCCAACAAAAAGCTAAGCACAAAAATGGCACCCTTTAACGGTCACATTACATGAGAGCGCCGAAAGAATCACCTCTGAATATGCTGGCAACTAGACTCACTACGATGTATATTAGAAGATTTCGGTATAATAGCCAAGAAAGTCGTATTCGCAAGTGTCAAATACACTGTATACCGCGTGTCCTATTCTACAGTTATTTGTCTTTTAAATCTGTGCTTTCACTTGAACCTTGAACTTGGCTCGCGTTTGGCTATACAATAAATTTGAAAAGGAAAGTGAAAATATTGAACATGAATTTCCATCAAGTAGTTAGACAGTAAAAAAATTAAAGACGAGCTCTTGCTCTTATAATTTATTGAAATAGTGCGCTGCTGCTAAATGCAATTTTTATGTATTCTCCTGAAATAATTTACCAGAGATACTTACGAAATTATGAAATAAAACTTGTGATTACCTAAGTAGGTAGTTTATTTTAGCATTTTTTTTTGTTACGGGCACAGGCAAGAAGACAAAAATTTTTTTAAGAAATATTTCAGGGCAGTCTAGGATACTATGGTTGGTTGTACTATGATATTAGCCTCTATGGACTTGTGGAGCCATCTGGTAAAGGAACTACGTTTTCATAACGAAGTGACTGCTTTGCGCACCAGTGTCTGTCTATTGGCGCCAAAAATATTTAGAAAATTTGGTTACAAACACCAGATATTGCACTCAATTTATAGAGTTAATTTTTTATACACAGGTTCTCAATTTGATAAAGATAAAATTAAAACCACTCCCATTTAAAACTAGCGTTGGAAAATTGCACCTTTCAATTAACAATCATGTTTTCAGGGTCTTCTAACCTACTCAAAGTTGAAGGTTATAACGCGATTTTAGTGCGATTTTTGGAGCTGATAGATTATTCTTGGTCAGTGACAGTATCTGACAAGTTTATTTGTGAAGGCTATACAATACAGGTGGTAATCAAGGCAACGAGTCTGGACTGTCATTGTTGACATTATTTGGTACAGTTTGCAAAATCAGCTGCTATTTGCGACCCCCGTCTTAAGTATACAGGGTGTCCAGTAAGTCATGGATCAAACGGCTCTGGATGACAGGGGAGGCCATTTGCGACAAGAAAAACCTCACATGTTGTTATCCAAATGTTAACTGTTTTCAAGATACGGGGTGTTGAAATTTCCGAAACTAGAAATGCAAATTTGGTATACAACATGATGTTGTGAAGAACCAAAACTACTGTCAATATCAAGCTCGCCGGTCCACCAGTGGCGTAGATATGGGTCACCCGATGTACGATTAAAAAAAAACAATTTTTAGACACGCAATTTTTTTGAATTTTTAAAGTTATGTTGAATTTACTTGTGTTGTGTACCAAATTTGGTTCAAATATCTTATTTGGTTTCGGACATAAAAATAAAAATTGTTTTTTTCGCGAAAATTTCAACAGCCCGTATCTTGAAAACGGTTAACAGTTGGATAACAATATGTGGGGTTTTTCTTGTAGCAAATGGCCTCCCCTGTCACCCAGAGCCGTTTGATCCATGACTTACGGGACACCCTGTATAGTAAACATTTGATTATTAGTGGTAATTAAACGTAGGTTCTATCTATATGCGACAATCAAATAGGTTCATAATTTCCAATGAACAATCTCGCAACTGGTAGGAAATCCTCCGTGAAATCCTCTTTTATTGACACTGAGGCTGGTTCATAATAGTACAACCGACCAAAGCCAGGCTAACAGCCGCAGCTTCTTGGAACCGAATCGATGCCGGTAATTTCCACAGAATGATGGATGTTAGTACGCGAAGGAACACTAATTAAATCTCAGCCTTGTAGTCGCGTCTCGCTCCTGCACCATGAGCCTCTCACTCCGATTTTAATTAGCCCTACTTGAATATACCGCACAAGTAACTATTAATAGCTGGTTATTGTACAATACACTAGCCTGAGACATTGCGAATATTAACACGAAATGGCAATGCATGGCACACAAGCTCTAATCATACAGGAATAAATAATAATGTAGGTTGCGAGATGTTTTCATAAATAAGTCAGTATTTAATTTTTTTTCGTAGATTTAAAACGCACGTTTCGATTTTACCAGATTGTCATCGAATTGGTTATTACATTCGGTTCTATTCATAAAATGCTATTATAGATTGTAAAGCGTAACATGTTTCGATTAAGATCGAATTTTTCAAATATTTCGACGCATTTCAACGCATTGAAGGCCAGGGCTTAGTAAACTACTCAAATCCCCAGTAAAAGATCGCTCTATCCACATAATACAATCCTCTAAGCTCAAATATCTCCATAACAGTGAATGCCTTTTGGGTTTTTTCCATTTTTATGGGAGCATTATGTAATCTCCCGCATTGCGTGTCATGTCGACTTTTAAAAGCTTCGCATTTAAAAAATCAATACGACCGGCTAAGCAAGATAAAATACACTCCATCAAACATAAAAAAACCGTTTCATAAAATTTTAATGGATGGGCAAAAGCCCCACCGGCCAACGTTATTAGCGAGGCACGCAGTGTGTGGCCGTTCGAAATTCAGCATGGTATGGACGAATCAAACTAATATCACTCCTAAAATCTACTGGGTTGCAATTATTATATTATACAATGTTTAATTATTTGTTATTTTAGTCAGTTTTTAAAATCGCGTAACGTATCTCAACTGAAGTTAGTCATATACCGCAGGAAAATATCGCTTATGATATCTACTACCACGTAAATGTTCATAATGGCAGTACAATGTAGATTCCAAATGCAAAATACCATAGGTCCTGTATAAAAATTATAGAAACTTTTAAGGAAAATTGAATAATAAAATTTGTTAGTATACAAAAATTACGAAATATTTCTGTGTGCCTCGCTTGCTTCTGGGGTACTCGAAGTTTAGAGTATTTTGAGGGTGGGAATTATTATTATTATTATATCGACTTAGCCAAAAGGCATTCGCACTCCCTCTACGGGGAACATTCACTCAGATCCCGGGTATCCCGGATACCATAAGGATCTGGCTCGGACGAGACCCTTGTCTTGTTATCGGGCCTTAGGTGACATTGATGTTGTCGGACGTTCCTGCATTCCCCATGAATTTCCTGACGGTTCGGGCTGTCGCAAGTAGTACCGCTTTCTGCATGGGCCTGTAAAGACTATCAGTTAGACCCAGCTCTTTTATGTTTCTCAGAAAACTTTTTGGTATAACTCCAGTTGTTGACAGATAATTGGAATCGTCTTGACGTTTTCCATTTCCCATTGCCTTCTAATTCGTTCTTCTAAGTCTCTGTACTTCGCGATCTTCTCGACTTGCTTCACACGCAGGTTGTTGTTGTTCGGGATGGCCACATCAATCAGAGTTGTCTTCCTAGAAATTTTATCAACTATTATAAGGTCCGGTCTGTTATGGGCAGCTCGTTGATCTGTCAGAACTGTACGATCCCAGTACATCTTGTAGTTGCTGTTCTCAAGAACAGGCTCAGGTGTGTAGCTGTAATGTGGGATCCTCTCTGCCTGCACAAGCAGCAGTTTTTCCGCCAGTTCCTGGTGCAAGATCTTGGCAACCGAATCGTGTCGTTCCTTATATTCCGTTGATGCGAACATCTGACATCCTCCTGTTATGTGCTGGATTGTTTCTGAAGTTGGGCACCCGTATCTGCATCTGTCATCCACTACCGATGCATCTCCTACAATGAATTTTAGGTAGTTGCGAGTTGGTATAACCTGATCTTGTATGACCAGTAAGAAGCCTTCCGTCTCGGGGAACATTCTTCCCGAGTTCAGCCAGTAGTTCGACGCTAACTTGTCGACATGTTCCTGGTTGAGCTCATCAGGATGCCTCCCGTGCAGCGGCTTCTCCAACCACCTCTGTAGTGTATCGTTGTCGGTTCGGTGGTGATTTTGATGCTCGTGTTCCGTCAGACGTAGCGGTGTTGAGACGTCTGCTCCGCATATAGCTTTATGTAGTGTGGAGCTGTTGGCCTGTCTCTGGAAATAATTACGCAGATTTATTATTTGTTGGTCCAATTGCTTGCTGAGGTCTGCCAATCCTCTTCCTCCTAGTTGACGTGGCAGAGTAGTTCTTTCTACGGCGCTACGGGGATGATGTTTATGAGCTTTTGTCAGTAGTGTCCTAACTTTTCGCTGCAGGTTGTCCGTGTTGGTCCAATTCACTATTCCAAACGAATAGCTGAGTACAGAGCACGCATACGTGTTCAGGGCCTTAAACAAATTCCTGCTGTTAAGATCAGTTCGCACTACTTGTCTTACTCTCTTGATGAATTCATTCCTTAAATCGATCTTCATTGTTCGATGGTCTATCCTTTGAGCTTGTTTCATCCCGAGATAGTTGTATGTATCTCCCATGCTCATTGCTTTGATCTCCTGGCCATCCTGCATCTCGTGTGCGCCTTGTTCGAACTTTCCCCGGACGATGTTAAGGGTGCGGCACTTGTCCAGTCCAAACTGCATTCCGATGTCCCTGGAGAACTCCTCTACAATTTTAAGCATTTACGTTAGTTGGTTTTTGGTTGCGGCCATCAGTTTTAAATCATCCATATATAATAGGTGATTCAACTTGATCGCTTCTGCGTTGTTGCTTTTGATAGCGAAGCCGTATTTTGTAGAGTTCAACCGATGTGATAGAGGGTTCATCGCCATGCAGAACCACAGTGGACTGAGTGAATCTCCTTGGAAAATCCCTCTTCGGATGGTGATTGTGTCGGTCTCGATGTTGCTGCTTGCGGTTCTGAGTTGTATCTTAGTGCGCCAGGTTGTCATAACGTGTTCTAAAAAGGAAACTGTATGATGATCTATTTTATACAGCTTTAAGATACCTGTTAGCCAGTCGTGAGGTACGAAATCAAATGCTTTTTTGTAGTCCACATAAGCCATGTAGAGGTTTCGTTGCTTGGAATGAGCCTGGTTGCAGATGACAGAGTCTATGATGAGTTGCTCTTGCGCCCTTCGCGCAGCCCTTCTGCTGCATTGCCATGATGTTGTTCCGCTCGTAGTGAGCATATATTCGCTGCGTAAGACAAGAAGTGATTATCTTGTACAGCGTAGGCAAGCAGGTAATTGGGCGGTACTTGGCAGGGTTATCCGTATTCCGCTGGTCTTTTGGTAACAAGTAGGTGGCACCCTGTGTAAGAAACAATGGCGTTTTCAGAGGATCAAGCAAGACTTCATTAATTAAGGTCGTTATTTGTTCATGCGTGCACCACAACTTCTTAATCCAATAATTTTGGAGATGATCTGGACCTGGTGCCTTCCAGTTGTGGGAATTCTTGATGACATTGGAGACCTCATCGGTTGTGAATTGCTCGTGTTGCATCTGGCTATAGTTCCAGCCCATCTCGCGTTCTTCACTGATCCAGCTAGCACTGACATTGCATGGACCTGGTGTGGCAAGCTGATTTCTCCAGAAACCGTCGACCTGTTCTCTGCTAGGGTAACTCGTATTTGTGGCATCGGCGCTAGAATTCAAAGTACGGTAGAAAACTTTTTCTGATCGTTCAAAAAGTTTATTATTATTATTTAGTATTTATATATTATTATTAATTGTTTCTACGAAACTTTATTTATTATTGTTTCATTATGTGTAGACTAACGATCTTGGGAATAGTGTCAAGTGTGTTCATTGTTTTTGGGTTGGGATCGAGCTGGATGATGAAGTAAAAACTACTGGACTAGTGTAACGCAAATCTTTATTTGCTTCTTCAGGGCAATGAAAGAAATTTAATTTGGATATTATAATTTCATCAGTTTACAATCATTGCAAGTATAGAGCTGATTAAAAAAGCTATGACCTTGGCTCAATAATTTAACAAAACGACGATAATAATTGCGAAGCATATTAATTTTAAAAGTCTTGCAAGTAATGCCAGGAGACTATCGTCGTTTTGGATTGCTCAGACAAGGTCACAGCTCATAAGGTTTTGAATCAATTTATTATTAACAACAGAGGTATAAATACGTATACGAATAAATATAATATAGGTTCCCAGTCTTCAGTGTAATATTAGAAAATGATTCCCATAAATAAGATTATTTTTTAGTTTATTTTAACAATTTGCTTATTAAACTCGACATTTCGCTTCTGATTTAGAGCTTTTTCAAGAAGCCTGCGTATAAAAAAATTAACATTAATTTACTCTGAAATAATACAAATTATTTTAAACCATGTTCTGTTAAGGTCATTTTTAAGGTTGGCCATATTCAAATTAGAAAATTAATGTTAATTTTTTATACGCAGGGCTCGTGAAAGAGCTCCAAATCAGGAGCAAATTCTTAATATACTCTAAAATAGAGTCTTATTTATGGGAATGTTTTTCTAATGTTACGTATAGTTACGTATCAATTGTTGTTTTTCTTAGTCGATCAAATATCAGTGATATCATAAAATAAGTACCTTGAGGGACACCATAAGACACAACCCTTCCCTCACTGTCAGTCTCCCCAATCTTTACGAAATGAATTCGTTCCCAAAGATATTTTTTGAATAGATCGTATGCTTTTCCTCTAATGCCATATTTCGCAAGTTTAGATAGCAGTCGTGTATATGCGCGAGTATCTTACTGGATATCATGCGATATACAGCAGAACTCAAGGTTGTTAGAGTGTCTTTAGTGGATTTGCCTTCCTGAAAGCCATATTGGTGCTCTGAGAGTATTGGTGCTCTGAGAGTATATTTTATTTTATTTTCTCATAAATTTATATTAGATATTAGAGTAACTGGTCTTTAGTTATGTATGTATGTTTTATTTTTTGTATTTTTCCCTTTTTATTACTGGAGAGACACAGCCTGTGTGGCTGCCGAAAGGGGGGATCCACTGATGCCCAGCTTAGAAACTGAGCTGTAGCTTAAACCGCGAGTGAACATAAAACAGCGCCATGCAATTTGTACGTTTGGAGACAGGTTGTACCACCACAATATTGCATAGTGGGCTTAATTTTACATTTTGCTTCATATAAGGTAAGGTTTCAGTTTATAACAACAGATGGTTTCTTAGATAAACCACTATCCGAAATTGGGAAACCATCCAAAATTAGGAGACTTTCTTCTAGGGGAAACACGGCCGTGATGGACCCCTGGGTCTGATGGCACCCCTATTAGCCGTTAGTATTTTATCGCGGGGAATTCAAAAACGGCACATTTAGGGTTTGATGGCACCCCTATATTCTGGGTGTGTCGTTGGAACAGGGTACTATCATACCCAAATAGGTCTTATGTATCTAACGATAACATTTTATCTTACAGGAATAGATATGGGGAAAGAAAATAACAGGCAAAATTGGGATGAAAATAACATGCGGAAGGCTATAGAAGCAGTTCGCAACAAAACCATGGGATGGAAATTAGCTGCAAAAACTTTTAGAGTTCCTAAAAGTAGGTACCTTACGTAGGAGAGTGCTTAATTGCAACAAGATTTCTAAAGAATCGAAAAAGGGATTCTTGGGTGGTGCTACAACAGTATTTTTACCAGAAGTCGAAAATGAATTACTTGATTATATATTAAGAGAATGGCGGCTAGATTTTTTTGGTTATACCACAACAGATATCCGAAGATTGATTTTTTGAGCTCGCCGAGAAGCTTAAAATTAATCACAATTTTAACAAAGAAAATGGTACCTACTGCTGGTTGGGATTGGCACACCAATTTCATGAAGCGACATCCTACACTGAGTTTGAGAAGCGACCTCCTTAGCTCGCGCAAAAGCATTTAATGTAGTGCAAGCTTTGCTTGCAGGTAAGTACTTTCAGGCGTTAAGGAATGTTATAAATGACCATCAGCTGCTACTAGAATAGATTTATAATAAGGACGAATCTGGTTTCTCCACGGTCCAGAATAAAACTGAGAAAATTTTAGCGCAACGTGGAAGAAAGCAAGTTGTCACTTTAAGCAGTGTAGAAAGAGGACACCACTTTACAGTTGTGTGTTCTATGAATGCGCTGGGGAACTTTGTGCCACCTGCAATGATATTCCCAAGAAAAAATATGAAACAGGAGCTTATAGATGCTGCACCAACGGGAACAATAGGACAGGCTCAGGAAAACGGTTGGATGAACGCCGAAGTCTGCTTGAAATGGATGCAACACTTAAAAAGATATGCAAATCCAACAAAAGACAACAATCATAAGGATAGTCTCAGATGGGAGATAAAGTTGGATGAAAATCTGAACGAGAAGAATCACCTGACGCCACCTTAAAACCTGATAGAAATTGCAACCGAACGTTCGCTAGTAAAGATCAAGATGGAACAAAACTTTTGAAGAGAGGGAAATGATATTTATCTAAGTCTCGTTTCACAAAACATCCAAGTTAGGTTTTTGATCTGATGACGTCAGGACTCAAGAAACACATAATTTTTGTGTGCACGAAAGAGTAGCACTGAGTCCAAAAACAGACCCGTCGAGGGTACACAGATCCATGAGTGAACCAACCAAAACTAATCTATTCAGCGTGAAACAGTGTGCCTTATCGACTAGGTACGTACCTTATGGATCAGAGACGGTGATCACACCCGCACCACTACGTTACAATAAAAATCGATATTTGGGTGCGCTACCTCTAGTCGCCGCTAAATCGTTGAGTGAATAATTCTTTCACTCAACGGCTAAATGAAGTTGATAGCAACAAATTTGCGAGTATTTTGAAATTTCGCATTTTATCAACAGACGTGGTAACTGGGTTTTAACACAAAAATGTCGTTAAACAATATAACAGCCAAAGGTTACTGATAAAGTTTTGGATTTGCCGGATTTAGACCACTCGTTTACAAGGACCTCATGCACTATTTTAGCGAAAAGTGGTGGTGATCTTTTAACGTCACGGTGGTTGAAAATTTCCAAGGGGCAGTCGATGAAAATATACACAGGACGGAAGGGTATCTAAAGGGAGTTTATGAAGGACATAGCAATTGTGAGTAGGAGTTCATTGAGCATGAGCGTAGCCTTACCTATCAGATACAATATTATAATCCACTTATCCCGGATACATCTCATACCAAATATAAAAACCTGTTCACTCACATCAAAGGTTATTTTAATAACCCAAATAATATCTATAAATCTAACCACGGAGCTCCAACTTATTTTTCCATTCGATATTTATAAACCTGGAGGTAGGTACCTACTTTCGGCCAGATAAATTAATTATTCGCGAATTTCGCTTCCCGTTGAGCGAAAACAATGGCGCGAACTGGCCGGGGTAAATGGATTTTTTTGGATGAGTCGCCCAAATAAATGGAAGCAATTCCAGGTCGGAGATAAAGTAGATAAAATTTAATTAAAAGCAAATAAAAGTCGAAAGCTAATGAATTGGACCAGTTAATTTAAAGCCATACATTTTTTTCGTTAGAGTCGCCCCGGTCCAATCAACGATGAATTCTGGTGGCTGTGCGCGGGTAGGACAAATTACACGACCGGCTCGGGTATTCATTAGCAAAATTTACAAATGAACTATTCGGACGGAAGAATGGAAGGTAGTTAATAGTTGAAACTTTCTTAACTACTAACTGATTAGTTACTTCGTAGGAAATACAGGTATAATTGGAATTACCAAATAAATTCTTCTCTTTATCTTGCTCCTTAACCATGACGTTTGATAATTTCATTAATGAAAGTTGGCCACAGTTCAATACACAGTACTTACAGCCGGACATTCAAATTTAAATATGCAATATTAAATATTAAGAACATGCTGTTTGAAGTCTGTAGGGTAAACGAGGTGAATTTATTTGAATTTTTAAGTACAACGTTTCAATGTATAAATCTCCAATCGTTTTCTAGGGAAAATTAGGAATTCAAGAAAAAGATTGAGGTTCTCTATACGGAGCATTTACATTACTTTAAACGTAATCAGTGTTGGCGTCAATGTGTTTGTGTTGTCGCGGTTTTCTCCCCGCGCGCCGGCTTGACCAGAAGGTGTCAAAAGTTGGGAGTGTCGACAATATTAGCTGAGTGATTGAGTGTTTTCGATGGGGACTGTTTCCTTTTTTTGCTTCTGTGTCAGTAAGGCATCTGGCCAATTCATTCGATGTTGAATTGTTCACACTATGTTCTGCTATTATTCCCGATTTAAAGACGATGAATCCCTGGTCACAATACCAGGGGACCTCATACACAGTTTGTTCAGCGAATGTTCGGCCCTACGTCACAACTTCCGTCTTTGTCTTACTTATGAATATATGATGGATATCGGTCGTATATTCACGAGTCAGACAAGGACGGGAGTTGTAACTTAGGGCCAAACATTCGCTGAACAAACTGTAATTCCTTGACACTGTCTAGGTCGACTGGTTTTGTTTTCGTAAGTGTGGATCGGATGGTGGAAAATGACTGGAAGAATGTTCGAACGTTGCTCTGGCTGGCAGTTATTTTAATTTTCTCGGAGACTTCCAAAGATTTGGACATACAAGATAATTTTAGCCATAGCACACATTTTTGGGCACATGTCAAAAGTCGATTTATTCATACATATTGCATCTCAATGAATTGAATTTCAATTCCATTTGCAAATACAATTCGCATTATAAGTCAAAAGATAAGTATAGAAAACTTTAAATAATTTTTCTGCGAAGATTAACAACTAAGCCTTTCTATGCAGACGGTCCCTGGTCAAGTCGTCTGCGCGGGTGAAACGGCTTTTAACGCCGTTTTGATCTGCAAACAACTTTTGTAACCGAGCCAATCTACTGGCAGGCTTAAGTAGTTACACAAATAGACTTAATGCTTTTTCGAAAATGCTTAAAAGCTTTTAATGTGTTGGACACTCTCGCGCGGCAGCTCTCGACTCGCCGTGGAGTGCGGTTCGAATGACGAGGATTGCCAATTTAGGGTGACAACACTCTGCACTATATTTATAACGGAAAATATAAAAGAGTAAGTGCTATCTATTATTGAATCAATATGTAGGATATTTCAATATTCGCAATAATTTTACGTCTTATTCGGTAGTTTGGCAATCCCGGAAGCCCATGTATTTGAATTTCTACTCGACCCGTTCCTTTTTAAGATTTTTCACAACGTAGCTAAATTTTTAATAGAAGATTATTTAATTTTTTTAAATAGTTGGCCCAATTTTATCTTTAGGTTTTTCAATATTTACCTTCAATTTTTCTATTAAATCTCGAATCGGATAGTAGAACTTTTAAAATCGTATCAATAATTATTTTATATACTTGCAAAATACTTTCTGTTGCTGGAAATCTAAGAAAATAAATGAGAATAACTAAAAATATTTCATAAAAAAAAGTTACTACTTAGAAGAATTAAAATTTTACGACATACGAATTTACCTACCTACCTAACCTTAAATTTACAAAATATGTCTTGAAATGAAAAATAAAAAGGCAGTTTATTTCCGTAAAAGGCAGAAAATGGATGGAATAGGCAGACATACTTAATTTTATTTTAATTTTTAAGTGGCAAATCACAAGTATATTTGTTTGACAATTAATTATTTATAAATTTCTTCTTCTCTCTTCAGAATGCCAAACCAAACAAGAGGCGTCCAATGCCGAAAAACAAAAAGGCACCATCCCATTCTTGACAATGACTTGCGCATTCCAGGACACATCCACACGGTCATCGTGCCTAAGCAGCCGTCTGCGGCCCTGTAATGTGGCCGGCACACGTACGATAATTGCTATAAATTGACAGGTGGAACTCCTCCAATATTATTTGGCGATTTCACGCTTGTTACCTCATTAAAACGGTATTTTTTTCCTTGCGAGATCGAATGCAGCAACATCTGGGTCGACGGGAGGTTTCACAAGGACCACGTGCCAGATGAAAAATTAATTATTAAACAGTATCGAAAGGGTACCTATCTATTATAAATTAGTATATGCGCAATACTGAGAGAGGGTGTCCTAATAAAAACTCCGTGGGCCGATATCTTCCGAACGAAAAAATATATTCCGAGTCTGTTAACGGCGCATGCTAGATTGCTTGAAGAGTTTAATTTTTGAATTATAACTGCTCCTGTTATACCTATAGCCTATAGTTGACATGTAGATGGAGCTGCGGCGCAAAAAACTTTTAATTTGTATTAAGCATTAAATCTGAATGAAGTCGAATTTGTTCCACCATCTGTGAACATCTAAAGCCCACGAAGATCAGGCAAAAGCTGCAAGTTAAAATTTAATGATATACATAGAGTAGAGTACTGACGGAGTTGGCTTACCTATCGAATGCTTTCTTTACTAAGTAAAAGCCAAAAATTTACCTTTTTAGAAATATTATTAATATGATTTTCCTAAGAGTAAAAGTAACTCTAAATCTTTATAAAATTGATGGCCAACACTTCTAAACCTCCCCGCACAAGCATTCACTTGATTCTGAGGTACTCTTCGTTTGGTGTATTTTATGAGGGTGAGAATTATTGTTATTACTATATACTATTATATGAGTTCGATAGATTAGGTCCAGTATTATGTCCAATGTGCAAAAGTATAGATTTATCTATAGTAAGTGGGATCATAATATACTGTATGGGACTGTAAAAACATGTATAGCTTTTAATTCGTTGTTAGAGGAGAGAATAACTAATATTGTTCCCCGAAACAATACGTAATACGTCCACAACAGGATGTTCAAGGTTGTGAAAAATTGTTAGCCACCTATCTGAAGATTACTAATGAATTCCTTGATATGCCGCCAGCCATCAGAAATATGCTTCGGTGGTTCGCAACCGGTCGGTCCGGTCGGTCTTCCTGGGTCCCCATCGATCGCCCGAACAAATGAAGATGTCACACATCGGGGCCCGTTCTACTTGATCACGCATGACTTAATTGAACTGTTACGGGCCCAATTAAGGTGGCGGAGGGCGTGCCCGCCTTAGTTTTATTGATAAACGGCTTTCATTTGTTTTCTTACCTTAATTCGAACTGGGCCGGGCGGGCCCCGGTGGGACCATTAATTATTTTTTACGCGCGGCTGATGGCTTCCGCGTCGTCTGGCTGGCACTAAATTGTTAGTTACGTAAGAAAAAAAAAACAGTTGCCGGTTTCAGAATCGGGAATTGTTTTGGTAGTGCTTCAGTTGTACCACTGAAAATCAATGCTTTTTCTTCAGATGCATGTCGTCTTGCAAAATAATAGGTAAGTTGTGAAGCAATAATTGGGGATATTATTTATCGTAACGAGACAGACTAGGCTATTAATTAGGTCATCACCGGTCCTTTTCACCAATATTCTATAAAAATATTATAGTATAGGAACAAAAATTTATATATTTAAAAATATATTTTTTTGAAAATTTTTAACACACACTGCTTAACAAATCTGTTATTCCTGCCTTTGTTTAAACATAATTCATAAAAAAGTATTTTGAATGGAAGTATTGGATAGGAGAAATACAACGCAAGAAAATATGCTGCGACTATACTCCGCAAATTCATAATTAAACCATCCAAAATTGGCAGGATTTATATATTTTAATTCTGAAGGCTCTGACAGATTGCCCGCATCCATGCCATGGATGAAAAGCGGGTTATTTTTAATTCACTAAAAATTCTGAAGCAATTTAGGTCACCTCAGACAAAAAAATCATAATAAGGATTCAGGTAGATTTGAAATTATTGTTATAACTTTATTTAAAGCTGTTTTATGATTCATATATATTTCTATACATTCTATTGATTTTGGTTACAATTGGAAATTAGTAGACATACCTAATCGTATTGTTGCAGTTTTTTATCTCTCAGGAGGCTTTGCTGGGTTTTGACAGGACTTTTTAACCCCAAAAAGGGTCAATGTATGACAAGGCTCTTTAATCACAGCAGTTCGTTTGATCACAGTTCTACAGTACAGGTACAAAATGGTGGATGGCTTCACGTGCTGGCGTGGGTTTCGTAACTAACGATAGACAAAAGACAAACCAATTACACAAAATATCTTTTCCAAAATATACTCAAGCTTACCTAACGATAGACCAGGCACCCTCGGCCTCAAGAGCACAGCTTAATACGAGGGAAAACCTCAGGTTCTGCCGATAGTTGACCCGCGCACGGCAGCGATGGCGGTCTCAGAAAAAAAAGAACTTGCTGGTCGTCGGCCCGCAAAAACCCGGATATGGGCGCGACTGCGCCGCACTCAACACGTTATATGTAGGAAGAACGCGCGTTATTTTTGAGTAGTGGTAGCGCTCCGGTCGGATAGATGGCGTGGCCCCTGCAAATAATGTAGGGTTGCCTAAACAAAGCCTCAGTAGCAAAAGTGTTCCGCCACAGTATACGTTAGAGTGATTTTTTTTTATAAATGAGCATATATCACTACTAGGGCCATCTAGACTTTACTGAATGTTATACTAGCTTCAGTTGAATAACTTGTCCATTCTACTTTTACACCGTCGGTTCGGTCAGTTTCTACATCTGTTCTCATTTCTGTTCATTTCAAAATGGGCGGTGAAATTTTGTCATCGGTTGCCTTGACACCAACTTGCTTTAGGAAAATCAGAAAAATCGAAGGCAAAAATATCAAATTGGTCTTGTCTCATATCAATCTGGTTAAATGAACTTAACTTTGAACCGAGGTGGTCCTACTCTCGGTATACTTGGTGTCGTGAACGGATAAGATGTATTATTTGCAGCCAAGCTCATGTAGTTCTCATGTGTCCGGAATTACCAGAACACCAAAAGGCTGAAAAAATTGCTCAAGGTAAAGAGAAAATCAGTGCAAAAGATCAATCTCTTATGAATGGTACTAATTCATTTATATTTTTAGAGACGTTGCGAATAAAAATAGGTTCTGGAATCGCTAGGAAAGTGGTACGAACGTTGATCGACAGTGGGTCCCATAGCTCATATATTCTGACGTCGACTGCTGTCCAGTTAGGTTTGGCTACCAAACAGAAAGAAAAAAATATTCATTGTTTGTTTGGAGGAACGCAAGTTACTAATAGTCATCCTTGTTTTGAGGTTATTGCGAGCAACGGTGAGTTTTCCTGTGCACGAGGCGCTTGGTCAGAAGAAAATATGTAATGACATTCCACCAGTCTTTTATGGTCCGTGGATCGATGAGCTCAAGAAGTTGAAGATTCAGCTGACGGACATTGGTGAACCTCTAGATCTATCGAGTTATTTTTAGGTGCCGATGTTCTTGCAAAGCTGTACAATGGGCGGTTTCATTTGTTGCGATGTGGATTAGCAGTCACCGAAACCCTGTTAGGTTGGGTTCTTTTGGGAAAGGTTCCAACTAGTGTGGTACCGACCACTATTTCGATGTCTGTCTTGCCTATGCTCATTAACGATGCCACAATAACGAAGCTATGGGAATTAGACGTTCTTGGTATTGAGGAGCCTTCAGAGAAAAGGTCTCGCCAAGATATGGCATTGGCTGCAAAAGAAGTTTTTGTCGTTATGAAGTATGTTTGCCATGGTTAAAAGATCATCCACCACTGCATTGTAACTATAGTATTGCTAGAAAGTACATTGTCTAAGTTGAAGAGTGATCAACTTCTCTTGGCGTATGACCTAGTTTTTAAGGAATAGTTGGAAGAAGGAATAATAGAAAAAATCGATGGATTATCAAAAGCTTTTTCAGTTCCTTATCTTCCACACAGACCTGTTATTAAGGAGAGCAGTGCTATAACCAAAATTCGTCCAGTATTTGATGCGTCTGCAAGAGAAAAAGACAAGGTATCCCTCAATTCCTGTTTAGAGAAAGGGCCAAATCTCATAGAAATGATTCCAACTATATTGCTTCGATTTCGAGAACATAAATTAGGTATCATCTCTGACATTCGTAAAGCATTTTTGCAAATCGGATTGCAAGAAAAAGATAGGGACTTTCTTAGTTTTCTGTGGATAGATTGAGATGGAAAAGAAATAATATTCCGCCATAGAAGAGTCGTTTTTGGTGTAAGTTGTAGTCCATTTCTTTTGGCGGCGACGTTGGAGTACCATTTGAAACAGAGCCTTTGTAAAATTGACTTCTCTGATACCACCTACTCCAGAGAGAGCATCGTTCGATTGCCTAGAAGCTTTTATGTCGATAACTGCGTCACTAGCTTACCAAATGAGACTACACTTCAAAAATTTATTACAGAAGCGAGTATGGTAATGGCTAGTGGTAAATTTGATATACGAGGGAGGAAGTTTACCGGTAAAGCCTCGGGAGACATAGTTATACCAATATTGGGTTTAATTTGGGACACACAAAAATATGTTCTGTCAATTAGTCC
This sequence comes from Pseudeuparius sepicola, assembly GCA_963920635.1. Lineage (NCBI taxonomy): Eukaryota > Metazoa > Arthropoda > Insecta > Coleoptera > Anthribidae > Pseudeuparius > Pseudeuparius sepicola. The sequence continues at coordinate 93,186,049 of OY987299.1, forward strand.
TAGCTGTATATAAGATATGGAGAAACAAGGAACAACGAAGAGAATCATTTTGTCTGCGGCACAACGAGTGTTTGATCCAATAGGTTTTACTTGTCCTACAACTTTAATTCCAAAGCTGCTTTTACAGAAGTTATGGGAAAAACACATAATATGGGATACTCTAGTTGATGACGACATAGCAAAAAAAGTTAGAATCTGCGCGTCATTTCGTTGTATTTACCCCTTTATTTTTCCCAACCGTTGAGAAAGGGTTAACGGGTAGTTTTCCGCTAGTCTCGACACTTGGTATATTTCTCCGACAAAATATAAGCCTGATCCTCTTTGACGGCATTGTGATATTAGTATCGCTCCTTCCATATAGACATGGAAATCTTGGATAAATTTCGAATTTCATATCGAAATCGACACAATTGCGTATCGAAACTGAAGGTTCTATAGGAAAACTGTTTCAGTTCTGCAGTTTCTAGAGTCCAGTTAACAGATACGTAAACCGAGACTGATACGGAACTGACAACTGAAGTGATCGTGTAAAAAGCCCCTAAACAATGGTTAGCCAGAGCCGTCGTGAGCGTGACTCTAACCGCCATGTCGGTGTTCGATGATATAGATAACTTAGGCATATGGAATAGTCACAAGTCGGCCATTTGCAGGGAAAACTGCATCATTTCCCATATATTCCATACGGTGTGAGCGTGCACGTAACGTGATGTTGAAAAGCCGTTATTATATTGATGCGATTGGGTAGAGGATAAGCACTGAACTCACCGTTTGCGATGATAGCGAATTTTCGTCTAAATGGACGTATACGAGTGTATAGGGAAATTGTAAATTTATGATTTAAGTCAACCAGTGGATTGTAGCCCTCTGACGAGCCCTGAAAGCCGCAACAGAAAATATTATTACCTACCTATTTCGATAAATTATCCTTGACAACATTTGTCTGTATCTGCTTTGTCACTAGGCTCCGTTGGTCATCATATCGGACAGTCGAAACGAAAACTTTCCTCAAACGATTTAAAATATTAATTATTGTTTAACGACAGGTTTATAAACACCTCGACTTTTTTTCACCAAGTAATGTTTTGGCAGAATAAATAAATTAGAAAAGTTGCCTTGTTCTGAACAAGGAAAAACGATTATTTCATCTTTAGGCGGTCTTGTTTGGGCAAAAGTTATAACTAATTATTTTTCATAAGACAAAAAGAACTTTACTGTCAAACCTTGAGAGATGAAAAAGATACCTTTTTATGCATAATTATATTCCACATATTATAAGAAACGCGTGAGAAAGTTATTTGTGCAAAAGCCCTTAAAAAAGAAAAAAACGAATGTCACTTTTTGTGCCAAATTTGAGCAATCCAATAATTATCATACAGCCGAAAAACGAAAAGCTATAGGGCCAATTTTAAATCTCGCTTATTAAACCAGATCTGTACGAAGGAAAAGAAAAAACGCGAACCCTTAGTTTTATGAATTACAATATCGCCCTATACACTGTGTATATAGCTCTCTTAATCGGAATTAAAAATCCTCAAACCAGTCATTGAAAGCTCAAAATGTGGCACTAAAGTAAGCCATCACAGTACTTTTTTTCTTTCGGTTTTTCCTTGGCAAGATGTAAAGCGTAAAAGGTGCCCAGATATTCAAAATCCGGCTAATAAAGTATCATTTAACGTTTCAGCCTCATTGCGGAATTGTTATCTATAACAACGCAATCTATTAGTTATAAGTATTTTAGTCTGTTTGAACATCAATATTATTTATATGTAAGCTGAATGTGATGCACCAGCCTGGTAGTTTCTTCAAGATGCGCCGTGCCATATCGTGCTTGATCAGTCCAGATGCCTGCCTCGGCAACTAAATTCCACATGAGTCATAAAAAGTTGAACTTTAATGCCTTGGTACAAAAATAATTATTAAATCATAGACAACAACATTATACTCTTCAGTATTTCTTCTTTTCAGAATTTCAATTGCCGATTAATTATTTCATATAAATATTATCATTGTTTCGTCTTCCTCATGTTCCGAAGCTGTGAAGTATAATATTGCATATGCGGGAGTCGAGTAAACAATGAGCCAGGTGAATAAAAATTAAGCAAATGTTTTATGTACTAAGATTTCAAAGAGAAAGGAATAATTTGATTTTTCGGTCGCTACATAAGCAATTGAAAATTATTGTGCACGCTTCTAATACAGTTCAATATCAAGAGACGTTGAAAGATTGTCAAATTGTTTTAAGATTAAAAACTATTCTATAAATTTTTTAGTAAAAGCATTTGCTGAATTTTTATTCACCTGACCCAATGTATCACAATAAAAAAGCATGGATTTAAGACCGGTGACCGGCCAAGCAACAGGACCTCCTTATTCGATGCATTGAAAATATTCTAGCACTCTAGCCACCCTCGTACTATTCTAGCTTGGTGGAGCACCATCGTGCTGTATCCAAAAATTTCTAAAAAAAACTAACAGCACGGCGATCGCGAAGTCTCTGGATTCGCTTAAACCGATGCGGTCGCAATCATTTACCTAGATACATAGGTATTAATTGAAGTCGGGTCGCTTGCAGGCGCACATGAAGCAGTGGTACTAAAAGAGTATAACAGCAATTTTGTCATACTTTTGGTGATAAAAAAATTGGAAAACAAACCTGCTAGGTGTGCTTTAGGGGTTAAAACCTAACGCCAATTAATATTTCTGTACTAATCAAAGAAAGACCCTGCATAAAAAAATCCATAGGGGACATCATTACAAATATCAACGCTATTATTGCACATTTATTTCCGTGGGTACCAAATTTGGTGGAAATTTGGTGCAAAAGTGAATATTTCGATTCTGACAGTTGACAAATAATTTTCATCTTAAACTTTGTTTGTAGCTCCAGTAATAGAAAAGGTACAACGGTTTAAAAAATTTTGAATTTTTCGAGATAAGCTTTTAAAGTTTGTTGGCAAAAAAGTCCGTCCTATTTTTCGTACAAAAATTTCCCGAAATATTTTGAGTAAGTATGTACGAACTAATGTTGTTCTTGACGTATCGCGAAAATTTAAATGATGGACATGTTCATCTCCTCATATGATCCGTTTTTTATAGAGAGCTTCTGCGCACGGGCAGCCATATTTTAGTCGAGATTATATTATGTACCTACCTCCAAATTTTAGAAAGCTGTCGACACTTTTTGTGTACGCTTATTAAAAATGTTTGAACATTTCTCCATAATAATTTCATACTACTACTTTCGTGATGCGGAGGTAATAATTAGTGACATAATCCCATTCTCTAATGAAAACTGCCGCTGTCGACTCAGCCATTACCTGGAGCCTCTAGAGATGCTCCGCCGTCGGCCTGCTGAGGACAAAGCCCCTTTCCCTGATAATCGGGGGCCGAAGAACCTCGCAAAACGGAGGCGATTCATCAACACTTTAATTAATACATAATTAAAGGCCGCAACAAAGCCATTGTCAGCGCCAGCCGTCGCTGGCACTAATTGCAAGCGAGGTGTTTTATTAGGGATGAGGGCGCGCCGGGGGTGGTAGGGACGGGGTGGCTTCTCCTCAGGGGTGGGTGGAGGGGGTAGTCGTCCCTGGAGCTATGAAAATTAGTAGCCAGATGATGGATCGAGCCAACTTTTTTGCTTCCTCACGCAAGTTCAGTCTGTATTGTAAGCATGCCCCCAATATGAAATACCAGTAGGTATTTCATATTGGGGGATGTACAAAGTAGTAACTTTCTACAACAAGAGTGGAAATATATTGTCCACATGTCACGAGGATTGGGGTTCAGAACGACTAGGATCCATATAAGAAGGTTACCTACCTGTTATTGAGAGTGCGTTTCACCACAGACCTATACTACAGTGTGTCCCAATTTGATACTGGACACCTCATAAATATATGAAGGGCAAGGAAAACAAATGGTCTCTATTTTTTTATTGGTAGTACCAAGGGAGAGTATCTCATAGGCGGTGGTATTTGGATGGGGTAATTATTTCATGGCCTGCTATGATTTTTTAAAATAGCTAATTTTCAAGAAACCCTATTAGGGATTTTTTTACGACAAAATGTTATTAAGAAAACTTGTTCATAATGAAAAAGTGAGTAGATTCGCAAAATTTTAAAAGGCTAGTCCTACTTTGATTTTTAGATTTATCTCCCACTTTTTCTTAGAAAAGTGTCCTTTCTGGAGCTTTTACGTCAAAATTTAATTTTTTCATGATGATCAAGTTTCCTTAATAATATTTTGACGTGAAAGCTCCAGAAAGGACACATTTCTGACAAAAAGGTGGGAGAAAAAGGCGAAAAAGCTAAAAATCAAAGTAGGCCTAGACTTTTGAAATTTTGCAGTTCTACTAGTTTTTCATTCTGAACAAGTTTTCTTAATAACATTTTGTCGTCAAAAAATCCCTAATAGGGTTTCTTAAAAATTAGCTATTTTAAAAAATCATAGCAGGCCATGAAATAATTACCCCATCCAAATATCACCACCTATGAGATACTCTCCCTTGGGACTACCAATAAAAAAATAGAGACCATTTACTTTCCTTGTCCTTCATAGAGTTCTGAGGTGTCCACTATCAAATTGGGACACACTGTATATAGGTCTGTGATTTCACCATAATGGGGTGACATAATATGGGATAACGCCAACTACATCATCAGAGAGCATCCCTGTGACGTTGAAAATTTTAAAAACTCATTTCTAAGAATACGTGCAATAATCTAAATGATACTGTAGGTACATAATATAATTCATAGAAATAACATTTTGTATTTGCCCATATGTTGAAATTTCTACTAAACAAAATAAGACATAAATAATATAAAATAGGTAGATATATTATATTAGAAAAATTAAAGTATATTAAATAGGTAAGAAATTTTTTACTAAAAGTTACCTTTATAGAATCTATTTAAAAGCACATAAGATATTCATGTTTTATCTGAAAGCCTACATCATTCTCCAAATGCCATAGTTTATAAAACAATCTTGCGTAGGTTGTGAACGTGTTCAGTGATGTGTTAATGGACAAACCACGACTTTTAGTAGGTAGTTTCCAATGATATTTTTACAACAGGCACAGCATAGGGTAACCAAAACATATCATCAGTGGTTTCTGCACTTATTCTGGGATCTTTTCATAGTTACTGCTTTCTTCCAGACCAACTCGTTTCACTTCCATTTAACTTGAGAATATTTTGATTCTTGTAAACTACTAAATTTATTTATAATAAATTGGAAAAAGTCGTACGTAATATTACACTGATTGTTGACCAATTTTACATTGCGGCAATGTTAATACCATGAATATAATACGTTAAATTTATGGTAGGGAACACCCTCTACCTTAATATAACAATACGTGCGGTCGCAAAGGCGTTCAACTGACAACGTTGCAATTACCCCTCCCCTCTCTCGCGGTTTGAAAGCTAGCCATAACCTCAAAGGCGTAAGCGACGGCAAATCTAACATCTTATTACGCGGCATTGCCTTACGTGACATTGCCAGTTACAGTACGAAAAACAGTAAATTCGGCGCTGTTAGGTTGGCCTTAGGTTGCCTGAAAATAGTGGAAAATCTTACAACCCTGCTCACGGATATTGGCGGCTTTTTTCGGAAAAGTCATTCGACAACCTCGAATAGAGCGGTTCTACAAATCGAAGGAGGTAGTAAATGTCTTAATTGGGTATCGTACTTTATTCCAGTACCAAAATGAACCTCGAAAATCCGATATCTAAGAGAATTTCCCAATTCACGATTAACCACTTTCGAGAAACGGGACGGCTGTAGAATCAACGAAACCGACGGCAAATCCTCTAAAACCACTCTTGTATAATTGCGTGTTTCTTTCTTATTTCTCGATTTTTCGGGGGCCCGGGAAGCATCAGAACCTCACCCCAAGACTCCGGGGAAGCTTTAAAAATTAAAATAAATCAAAGTTTTAGTTCGCGATTAAGGTAAAGAAGTGTGACAATCAAAGAAATCGCGTAGTTTCACATTACGTGAATCTCAAAACACCAAGGAACAGTGTAAAACTTTAAATTATTATAATAATAACCTATTTTCGTTGACTGGCGTATTAATACGTCAGTCAACGCAATTTTTGCAGCGGAATCGGCGCAACGTTACCGCACTTATCCGAAATTCTCGATTTCTTGCTCATTTATTTCTCGTGCCTAGTGGAAACATTTATTAGGCCGCGCCTGTACATAAACAGGTACTAAAAAAATCAGTCTTTATTAAGAAATATTGTTCGTCAATATAATAGACAAATTATATTAATTCAACGAACAGTACTTTTATACCTATACAAATCTATAAAATCTTTATTTTTGGAGATGTTCGCCTGGACTTTTTGTATGAATAGTCTTAAAAACCGCTTCTTCTGACCTTCCTACCATTTTGAAAATGGAAATCCAGGACCGGCTATGATTTTTGTATACCCCCGAATTCAACTAAACCCATTTAGCGATTTTTTTAAATCTGACATCACAATGTTAATCAGAATCAGGGTACCCAAAAATCCCCATATACCAAATTTGAATGAAAATTTTCCAGGAAGTTCCATTCTACAAGGTGCCAAATTTTATCCAAAGAGAAATTTTAAAAGCATCTGGCGAGTCAACTATGCCGTGGAATTGCTTTAATACAAGACCACTCAAAGTGTTGTTATGCAATGATTCGATAAAAAATAAACTGGGGGTATTACAGAAGCCTGTCAATAAGTAAGTCCGGATGAGTTAAGGTGGTTGGTGTGCCACAACAGCAAACGCACAGAAAATGTCAGTGAAATAATTGTGAAACGTCCAATAATTTAATTTGTTTTTATTTGTCGACTGACACTTAGAAAACTTATTTTTGCGTTCATTAATATTAAAAGCTTTTATTTAACTTGCAATGTATGTATGTATGTATGTATGTATGTATGTAATTTGTTCGGGTGGAATCTTGCAACTCAATTTTGAAGCAGATATGTTCAACCGATCGAGCTGAAATTTTGTACACACGTTTAATTTGGATGACAATGCATGATTATATGTGTGACGTCATTCTAAATCCAACATGGCGGAACACTCAAGATGGCGGACTAGTTAAATTTCAACCGATCGAGCTGAAATTTTGTACACACGTTTAATTTGGATGACAATGCATGATTATATGTGTGACGTCATTCTAAATCCAACATGGCGGAACACCCAAGATGGTCATTAGAAGGTCTCCTCATTGAAGAGCTAGACTGTTCTAAACTAACCGGCAAACGACCTTGCAACAATGATGCGTTAACTGAGATGAATAGACTCAGACACCTGGCCAAACTAAAAATTACAAAATAAATTAAAAGTAAAAAAATATTTTTAAAAAAAGCTTTTATTTAAATGCGCTAAAAAGAATAAAATAATCTTTTCTTTTAAAACTTTTACTATCAACTTATAACGTCATTCCACAATTTATATGATATAAAAGCTTGTCGCGAGATTTAAGTTTTCAAACTAAGTAAATACCACTACTTAAATCTCGCGACAAGCTTTTATATCATATAAATTGTGGAATGACGTTATAAGTTGATAGTAAAAGTTTTAAAAGAAAAGATTATTTTATTCTTTTTAGCGCATTTAAATAAAAGCTTTTTTTAAAAATATTTTTTTACTTTTAATTTATTTTTGTAAATAATTCGCTCTTGATCCATATTAAGTTTTATAAAAATTCAGCATTTTGAGAAAAATACCCTGTATATTTCTTTATTCGATTTTTGCACACCAACACTTTGAGTGGTCCTGTTTAGCATACCGACGTGAAAGCAGCAGCCAAAGATAGCAGCCAAATTCCCGAAGATGCCCGATCGGTGCGGTCATGCGCACCACGCAATTTAAAGGCCTACGTCCATAAACCAGGCCGTATTTACACCGCGCAAGTATCGCTCATTGACGAATTTGGGTTAATCTCAATATCACTGCGATCGTCTTACGTTTTAGCAGTATGAGTGCCTATTCCTCATATTATATTATGTTGCCAGGCGGCTTTCAAAATTTTACATATGACATGTAAATATGAACCACCGTATAACACCTAAAGGGGTGTCGATCGATGGGTGGATACTCCGTAATTATCTCGGACAAATCTGATCAAATTTGAGTTTTCCGCTACTGAATTTTTAATAGACGAACGATACGCGTCGCGTCAAAGATTCAACCCCCGTAGCTCCTAAACGGGGTCGTGTTACACCTCGAACAAGGTGCCGTTCGATGAGGGGATCTTCCGTGATTATCTCACCCAAATCTGATCAAATTTGATTCGTTCAGTTTTTCGCTACTGAATTTTTAAATAGACGAACGATACGCGTCGGCTGACTTTTTCAAAGATTCAACCCCCGTAGCTCCTAATCAACTGTTTTGAGGTAATCCCATGCATGTCAAGAACAGAACAATTTTTCATCATTTTAGTTATTTACTGCTAATGGACCGTCTGTAGGGTAGGTATTCCGGCCAGTAGGCAGTCCAGGGGGAATGGTGTCCTTAGGCCCGACCTGCGCAGGCAGGCCAAGCAGACCTCTGAGCATGTGTGTAGGCTCCTTAGTTACAATAGGTACAATATAAAAATCAAAGTGAGCTTCCCTGACTCTTGTCAGATATTGATCCAAAGCTGAAGGGTTCTAACTCTTTGTGATGCAAATGTGAACCTTGCTGCTATTTGGACGCATTTGCTTGTTTTTTCAAAGTCCATTATATTTCTCGATTTGGCTGCACAGTTCATAGTAACGCAGGCTAATAACACAAGTCTGAAACACGTGTATGTGCGGTTCCTTTTTTTCGATTTCTTGGAGTATACAGAGTGTCTCACTTAAGAGAAACAACCTTATAACTTCTTTAATTTTTAACCGACCAGAACGAAATTTTTACCAAAGGTAGATGGCATTGTTGCCTAATTATTTCCAAAAAATTAGTTGCCTACTTCAAAGTCAAAGCCACCTGCGATGCCACAAACGAGGCTAAAAATCCGAAAGTCATATTAGGCATTTTTTTTTCAAAAAAATTTACTAGAAAAGTTGTTCAGAATCGATTCAAAACCCTAAATCCAAAATTTTGTCAAAATCAAAAAAAAAATCCAAAAACAGCAACTTAATAATTTTCTGTGTTTAGAAAAGTGTACGATTGAAGTTTTGAAGGCAAATTGTTTTCATAAAGTAATTATTTTAAAATAAAAGCCACCAAACAAATTTTAAAAATTTAAATTTTAAATTTTTACTTAAATTTTATTTATTTAATATTTTTTGATTTTGACAAAATTTTGGATTTAGGGTTCTGAATAGATTCTGAACAACTTTTTCTAGTAAATTTTTTAAAAAGAAAAGCCTAATATGACTTTCGGATTTTTAGCCTCGTTTGTGGCATCTTAGGTGGCTTTGACTTTGGAGTAGGCAACTAATTTTTTGGAAATAAGTAGGCAACAATGCCATCTACCTTTGGTAAAAATTTCTTTCTGGTCGGTTAAAAGTTAAAGAAGTTATAGGGTTGTTTCACTCTTAAGTGACCCTCTGTAGATGCCCATGATTAACACCTATGTATTTATAATTTATAGATGAATTCTGGATATCCTTTCGAATAGTTTATTTAACTTCCATCCAGTGCTCATTCATTATTTTTATCATCACTAGATTTGTGTCGAATTTGTTATAAAAAGGTGTGGTTGAAGTCAATTTCGATTTTTTAATATTTTTTGTAGCGTTTTTTAAAGAACTATGCATTCTTAGAGACAAATCTCTACGAGAAAAAAGTTTAATAACCACAATTGAAATTTTAATGGTTGCAATTAAAAAGTACACATAAATAGGGGACAGATGAACTGTGCACCTGCCGCATGTAAATACAGTTACTTGAAACAGTTTAATTGCGGTAAATATCTGAATTTAAACTTTAACATAGTACTTGGTACTAATAGTATTCAGATTTGTGGAAATTACCACATGTGCTTACAGTAATTACGTGAATTATTTATCTGTAGTTCTTAATTTGATTACAGTAATTGAACAGTATACCTACTTGTCTCCAGTAAAAAAGCCTTATTACCATTAATATATAGTTTAACAGTAGTAATAACAATGTGCACTTACTGTAATTACTTGAATTATCTATATTTGGTACTTAGTTTATTTACAATAAGTGTACATAATATTAACTGCAGGTTAACTGTTTACTTGTGCCTATTAATTATTGGTAGTAATAAAAAAAATATTTGTGGAAATACACAAAAATGTTCCATTACGAAAATACGGGACGTTACAGTTTTTAACTCCCTGTATTTTCGTACTTAACATTTTTGGACCATAGTTCTATAAAGCAAACCATTATTAATTTTCCATGTGGAATCAATAATCAATCATATTCGCATATAATTAAGGGACACCCTGCACATAAGTGAAAAAACAGAAGGTCCTGTGCCATCATATACAGAACAGACTGGTAACTTTTTCGATGCTCACCATTGAGATCTCACAAACGGTAACTAAAAATCTAGCAGCCCTAGAAAATTTTTGAGTCAACTAGTGAAAAGAGCGTGTCTGAAAACTGAAGAATACAAAATTTGAGGACTAAAATGCGCAACTTTTCTCTAAATCAACAACAATAGTGATATATATGATATAGACCATAGACGAACACAGGACTAAAAGAAGTTCTATCAATAAGACATGCAGGATGTATAGGGAAGAACACAAGAAGCACAGTTTATTTCCTATATCATGCACACATGGACAAAATTTTGGAAGAAGAAGTTCAATCGATGCAGCATTTTTTCGATTCAAAGTTATTATTATCATTGTGTTTTGTTTTGCGTCGGCAAAAGCTGTTGTGGCATTTGTATATTATTGTTATTATTTTTAATCAACAAATAAAACTATAAAGTGTAGAAAATAGTTTATTTACAGAAACTTTAATTTATAACGTTTGTTTAAAATAAAACAAATTTTAAAATACTATATAAATAAAAAATACAATCCTTGCACACTATGCCCCGGTGTCTTATGTTTTAAAGCATTGAGTAAAGGATTACTCCTTTACTCAATGATATAAGTATCGGAAGCACAAATTCGCGGGCTGTATACTTAGGTGTAATCTAACCTACTCGCACGGATCACTTTTTTCCGCGAAAACGCGCAGCACTTTTGTCTTTGCGGACCACCACCCGAACTCCTCACGTACCAAATCGAGAATGACGCAGGCGGCGCGGCATGGCCTTGGCGATGGTTAGACGAACCCTCATCGGGCATGGTTCGGGTAAATTCGGCGGCATATGGACGTTATTAAATACTTGAACACTTACAATTAATGTTTTGTTTATTTGAAGCCGATGTGTTTTGAATAATTTATTTGTGGTTAATACCCTTTGCACTTGCCCCAAGAATTGTCTCTTAGGTAGATGGATTCATTAGAGGCAAGTGGAGTTGTTTGATAGTTGCAAGTAACAATTCAATTATGTCTATTAAACTAGTGTCAAGTGCACTGTGCTCTTGGGCCTCTTTTTTCAGTATATAACAGCAGTTTTTGGAATTCACATGAAAATTTACCAGAAGCAAGAAGAAATTAATTTTACAGTGGCGTATTATTTTTCTGTTAAAAATAGGTTAGCGCCGCAGATAACAGTTATACCACCTTGCATTACGCTAACTGTCTTGCACCTTCTAACAATTATTGTAACTTTGTTCCGTATTTCTAAAACACGATGTATAAATGAGTTTATACAAAGCTTATTAAATTCGCAGGAATATTTTCGACAACTTCAGTATGTGCAATTTTGTTCTAAATTATAATTTAGAAAAGATACCATGTAGAATTTAAAGTGGGTAAGATTTTAGTGGATTGGGGAGCTCGGCATTCGATCTTATCAGTCGAACCCCGTACGGGTGGTCACTCAGTCGCCCCCGAGAATAGCCTGCAGCCAGCGCGGCGGGCGCAGCGAGACCTGCAAATTGCATCGTTAAAACTGGGGGGAGGGGGACATGGGGACACAGAATGGGGAACAGGGAGGGCGGGGGAGAAGTAGTAGGGGACCGTCCCCGCCGGCCACTCTGGACGAGGGGGTAATTCTATTTACTGGACATTTCACTTTGAAACCGTCTAATAATGCATGGCGCGTTTAAAATTTTAAATGGGAGGCCGCGGCGGACACGCCAGCCGTCTGTCGGAAAATCGTGTGTTTTGTTATAGAGAACGGGTCAATAGGAAAGAAGATAACTAGATTTTAAATATGATTATTTTTTCGCCTAATAAAACATTTTCTTTCCCGATTTCAAAAAAATATATATATATATGTACCTCGGCACTGAAGTTCTTTTTATGACTCATGTGTCATAAAAAGTTGAACTTCAGTGCCTTGGTACATGAATAACTATTATTTAAATGTTGGGTAGTACCTAGGTTCCTAAAAAAGAACAAACACAAATTAAACTAAAACTGAGATGACTTAAAAAACACAACACACAACTAAAGATTGGATTGGAAACCCTAATCATAAATCAAATTCACCTGTGGAGAAATTCTACTAAACAATAATCGAACATTTAAGACTTTTAAAAGAAACGGCCAACAAAGCGTCAATAACCTCTCAGCAAGCACTATTCATTCAAGTACGAGATTTACGCCGTACGAGTTTAACACTAGGTCACACAGATTCACGAGACTCAAAGATTCTTATGCCAATGCACATTTTTATACTGATTACGTCCATAATCATTGTACTAATGCACAAACGCTTTACGAAAAAGTAAAACACGATTCAGCAGATAAAAAAACAAAGAATTATTGAAAAACGTAATGAAAAAAAGCCCAATAAATGTGAAAATGTATGATAATATCTATAAGAAAACCGAAAAACGAACCAGTAAAATGACAAATAAATTTTTAGGCTATTATAAAGTTACAGTTAGGTATTCTTGAAAATTCAAATCTAGAAATTGAGAATCCTAGGATGAAAAGGAAAGAAATAAGTCTCATTAACGAAACTAAATTTTAACTGTCAGCGACGACATTGATAATATATACCCCTCTATCTAGGTAAAAATAATTATTTATTAAACGCCTGATTTTGATGCATGCATAATACCTATGACATAATATATCGTATGACATATTATGTCATATATACATCAAAATCAGATGTTTATAATTATATTATTCTATTAAATAATAATTTAGGGGGTTACGCCTATACATACATAAATAGTTCATAAATAAATAGTTCATAAATAAATGCTTAATTATACCTCAACTTGCTATCTGTTAATATAGTTGAAATGTAACTTTTAAATTAATTAGGTAAATACTAGCTAATAAGCATTTTTTGTTAGATAAAATTATTTGTGTGCTAAGTATATCTACTAATTTCGTAGACGTCGAGTTTATATGCATATAAGAGGTGGCGATAAGTAGAATTGTACCAATTGAAAATAGACGTTTTATTAAACAAATATTAGACGATAATTACTTAGTCTAATATACAGGGTGGCCCACCACGAACTGCATCGATCTATATATGGAAAACTAACAGTAGGAAAATTCTGAAAATTTGGCACCTCACCAATGCCGATGGGTGCTGCTCAACTAAAATACTTTGGTGAATGTGGCACTTCCGGTTATACCGGAAGTCGATATCAACTTTCTTATTTCAAATGGAACACCCTGTATATTATTGCATTTTTGGATTCTAGGCATCATTTTGCAACAAAAACATGTAACATGTCTCATGTCTAAATCCTACCGTTTTTGAGATATTTGCATTTTTCCGAAAAAAATTACAGGTGCAGACCTAAAGTCAATTAGCAATTTATACTAGGAAACCGCAAAATTTCCAAACGAATTTTTGGCATCGTGTAACAGAAGCCCTGACCTAGTGATCTCTGCTGAGAAATAAATCCGTTCTTATACAGGGTGTTCACAAAATATGAATAAAAATTACATTCAAAATGTGCTTAAATCTCGAAATTTTCAAATGGAAACCCCCATTTTTTTTTAATGTGATCTTATTCACCACTAAAAATGATGACAACTTGGTGTAAGGTTTCCTAAACCTAAATGCAGTAATTTTCGATTAATTTACGAAAAACCCACTTTTCGCCCATAAAATGCGGGGTTATTGCTTAACGCTTGGAAAATCATATTAGCCGTGGACGTTGAAAAGACAATCGCGGCTGAGGAAATGTCACTTGGTTTATAAATTATTGACAACAATTACAATATTATCCAAAAAGTGTTAAAATAAACTCACAAAAATCTACCCTTTTCATGAAATCATTATCTTTCAGTTCTTGAACCAGAGAAAAGGGGTATGGGTGAAATTTGTGTTTATGTAGTATTCTCTGTATTGAGGTTCTTGATGTACCAGATTCCAGTGAACATTGTCCGACAGAATTTTCGGCAAAAGCGGCAAAATATCCCAAAACAACTACTTCAACATTACCGTCGTCCACGATAGGCTTATTTTTAAGTGATATTTCTCTGACACATCCATACTCTTTAAAATTTTGTATTATTTTTTTAACTGTGTTTGGCGATGGTTTTGTTTGTTGCATTCTCCGTAGATAATAAACAAATTTAAATAATCTTCGTTCGTGTAATTTAAGCGCGCCGGCATTATTATTGACAATAATTTATAAACCAAGTGACATTTCCTCAGCCGCGATTGTCTTTTCAACGTCCACGGCTAATATGATTTTCCAAGCGTTAAGCAAACCCTGCATTTTATGGGCGAAAAGTGGGTTTATCATAAATTAATCTGTAATTTTTTTCGGAAAAATGCAAATAACACAAAAACGGTTTGATTTAGACATAGGACATGTTGCATGTTTTTGTTCCAAAATGATGCCTAGAATTCAAAAATGCAATAATATACAGGGTGTTCCATTTGAAATAAGAAAGTTTATATCGACTTCCGGTATAACCGGAAGTGCCAGATTCACCAAAATATTTTAGATGAGCAGCGCCCATCGGTATTGGTGAGGTGCCAAATTTTCAGAATTTTCCTACTTGTAGTTTTCCATATATAGATCGATGCAGTTCGTGGTGGGCCACCCTGTATAGGTAATATCAATACGATGATCTATATGGGATAAAAAATACATATTATAATAACCTATACCTAATATGTAAATTTATATGAATATAAGAGTATATTTAGACCGACATTTTCCTAACGAAAAATGTTATATCAGCTTTCAATGAATATGTCTGCACGGTTTTCTAACCTACTCAAAGATTTAGCAGATAAATTTTAAGTTTGGGTATTTTACTTACAGTTTTATATTTTATGTAATTAATTTAGAGGCATTTTCCGTCATACCTATCTTTGTTGGTCTGAGGCCCCCAGGGCCCCATTTTCCTTTAGATTCATTGTTTTCCCTGTAAAGCTTCCATAACCATAACCTTCTAGAAAGTTTGCTAGAACTTTGATTTGTGAACTATCATTGGCCAGGAATATTCTAGAGTATTCTCCAGTCTTCGTTTTGAGTATATAAGCCCTGAGAATTGGGCCAAAAAAAAGTGAAAGGTTAGAAAGCGATTTTGTGCGAATTTTGGAGCTGAAAGAATATTCTTGGACAGTGACAAATCTGACAAGTTATTTATTTGTGACTTTTAAAGGCTAAACAATAAAGGTGGTAACCAAGGCAACGAGTTTGGACTGTGATTTTGAGATTCAGTACAATATAAAACAGATATTACAAGTTTTCCTGGGTGTTAACACCCCTAAAAATCTAAGTAGGCTGCGGGAATTTAACGGTACAATTTTTTTTATAGATATGTTCCTGAAAGGTCATCGTTTGCGAAGTATTGGCTTAGCATTACCACGAAAGCCTGACCTTCTGCGATTCTTTAAAGTGCATTTTTCGAAAAACTATATTAGGCATTTTTTAATCGAAAATAGTCAGTCGTGAAGTAGGTTCGACAATAGCCACTCCATCTGAATTTCAGATGGCGTTGCAATAGAGCAATCAGCCCAGGCTCGAAGGAAACATGTTTCCGACGATGGGACGTTTTTATGATAGTTAGTAAAAGACGCATATTTACAGAAACGCCCAAACAATGCAGTTAGTACAACGGGTGTCTTAAAGAATAAAGACAGAGTGTCGTTTGTTTAAGGTTGTACGGTTGTTATGTGTTTTTAACTTTTGACTTGGTGCTTTGGATATTTTAAAGATATGGAGATAGAGGATTGAGGTTGAAGAGGAGAATGCGAGAAATTGTAAGATGTCGATGGTTAAAAAAAACAGATTTAACAGGCAGTCTTATGAGGGCAAACCGTCCATAGGAGTATTGTGAATTCTTGGTACCTACAGTAAATATAATTGGTTAACTGACCCTGTGTTTTATTTTCAGAACGTGGAGAACTTTGTAAATGACATCTTTTGGGTAAACAAAATATAGGTAGTAAATGTCATTGATTCTGCACGCCAAATCGTCAGTCAGTAGGGAAAAATAGAGATATTTTCCTTCCAGTCCTGGCATTTCGTCCACTATATTGTACCTTTGAATATGATCAATGAGAATTTTAATTAAACTTTTGCCGTTGCCTCCGCCAGCAAATTAACTATTGCTTTTAATGTATTGTGGAGCAGTAAGGCAGACGAGAGGCTAAAACCCACTTTGCATTCCATGTTTTCATTGGTCAACTCAAGATTAAGCCTTTCGTCTTGTATTCAATAGCCCGTTGTGACATAAATGCAAATGAATTAAGAAATAACGTCAAATCCGGATGAATTTCGGCGCGCCGAATGTCGGGTGAAAACAGCGGCCAGGCCGGACGTAAACACGGCACAAATCTTTCAAAATTTCGGTTTTTCCGCGGGTATTCGCGAAGTTTCGATGTTGCAAAAGGTGCAAAATAGGGTGGTGATCAGTTTGAGCTAAATTATTCATCTTGATTATAGAGGTCAGATTCGTGTTCAGGGACCTCGAAAATGGGGGGGGGGGTAGAAAAAATTTCAAGCAAGTCGGGCGGTGCTTACGGTATATTCCATAATTACCATATTATGTTCTTCAGATAAGTGATTAACTAAGCTATTATTATGCTGGAAGGAACTATTGCAATGTGATTCTAAACTGTAACCTTGAGTCGATCAATGAAAACGTGGAATGCAAAGTGGGTTTTAGCCTGTGGTGTAAGGCAGATGTGCAGCATTTAAACCAGTGGGCACTTGACGATGAAATGTAGACAGAGCTAGCTGGTAGTATATACCAGAACAAAAAAAATAGGGGAAATTGGAATTGTAAGGAGGGCAATAACGGTTGTTTGACGACCTTGAGGTGGAAACATGCCTATATGTAGTGTGGACTCGAAAATTCAAAATTTTAAAAAGCCATCATAACTCATAAGCCTTAGATTTCCAATATTTATTTGAAAGGATTGGGGGGTTGTATTACCAGATGCCGAAATATTAATAACTAAAGCCACCAACTTTTTTGTAAACAAGAGAAATGAGCATATCTATAAGTAGATTCTGTTAAGACTCAATGTACACCACGTGCGTGGTGATTCAACATTTTGACCCATAAAATGGCTTTTTTCGATCTGTAGCGAGCAACACGCATAATTTTAAATTTTTGGTCAAAACAAATTTTAATCTAAGTAATTACTCACATTCTGAGACAAAAATTATTTAAAAATATTTATAACAATGGCCGTTATTAGCATTTGCGCAAAAAGCCTAATAACGGCCGCATTGCGGTACATATTTTTAAATAATTTTTGTCTCAAAATGTGAGTAATTACTTAGATTAAAATTTGTATCGACCAAAAGTTTAAAATTATGCGTGTTGCTCGCTACAGATCGAAAAAAGCCATTTTATGGGTCAAAATGTTGAATCACCACGCACGTGGTGTACATGGGTCAATCGACATTTAGAGTGTGCACCAACTGTTCCAAAAAATGGCTTTACAAATTAAAGACCTTGACAGGAGTAACGCCCAATTAACAATTCGGACGTCTTCTGTCTAAGTAGGTACCATAAGAAATATGCCACGTAAAACTTTAGTTTTGCCGGGAAAAATTTGCATAGGTTTTTGCAAAAATTTTGCCAGAAAATGATTGAGACTAAATACGAGACCGAAGGTCGAGTGTGGTATTTTCCTAATATTAAAAATTACTTCGTCGAAACCATTTGGCAACGGACTACTGAATTGTCTGGCGACATTGTCCCTAACTGCCAGCACGAAGCTAATGTGCAATATTCAGCGATAAAACAGCAAATCAGTGTTGAATTGCTGTGGTGCTGTAAAATAATCTATATTATGTATAAAAAAATCATTTTAACAATGCAAAAAAATTCCGCATACGTGCACGCTTTTTCCACCCCCGCTTTGGCCGGATCTCCCAAACTCGATACGGCGAGCGGGTGCTTGCTAATTGCAACCTTCGGCTCTAATTACTGATATATTTATGTATATACCAGTACATATATAGGAAATTGTTGAGCAATACTTTGAAGTGGTGGACCGCCCCCTTGGATTTAATTAATTAACGGATCACTAATTAACTTGATTGAGAAATTCCATGGCGGGGAATATCTTGGCGCAGTTTTCGCCTGGCGTCAGGCCCGGCTTTTCTTTTCCCTCTTTTTCAGCCCCGTTCGATTTATGAAAATAACGCCGTGATTTGCTAATTACGCTCTTCGCCGCGGGCTATCACGTCCGCAATTACGTTTTTTACCAGGTGCCTGTTCTCAGAGTTTTTAAATCTGGTTATAACCGAACTCAATTTCGAAAATAATGTTACTATATTTTTAATATGACATACCGCTACATTCTAGAAAGATTCGTATCCTGTCATGGCGAATTCGTATCTTGTCATGGCGAATTCGTATCCTGTCATGGCGAATTCAACGATGTAATAGTTGGGCGAGGTAACGCACGTAGGAATCTATACTTTTTTTAACAGGGACTTGTAGATCTTGCTTTTGAAAGTAGCTAGCTACTCAGAAAGCTAGCTAGGCTACTTTCACCAACCTAGTTATATTATTGCCTTGAGTAAAAGTAACTTAAGTAACTCTTTGCT
Organism: Pseudeuparius sepicola; assembly: GCA_963920635.1. Lineage (NCBI taxonomy): Eukaryota > Metazoa > Arthropoda > Insecta > Coleoptera > Anthribidae > Pseudeuparius > Pseudeuparius sepicola. Next base: position 93,205,085 of record OY987299.1, read on the forward strand.
CGAGTAAGCTCGAATATGTAGAGCTGCTTTTACGCTGTTAATGCTGCTTCTGTTAAAAGATTTCAGACAAAAAAACATGACTGCATCACTGAATGCTGCAAACAAGAGCATCCGTTTTTTCCCGTATACATAACACATACATATCATACAGGGTGCTTTTAAGAGTGTCATTCATTTAGGTTGTTTCCTAAATGATTACAAAATTAATATACAGAGTATAAATGAATAAGTGGGAACAAATTCAGGCATTTGTTTTTTTTTTAATAAGTGGAGTATTTTGTATAAAATTTTTCGATTTGGCATTTCCTGCAAAGTTATTTGCTTATATAGGGTGAAGCAAAATCGCAAATTATCGATTTCTCAAAAACGGTTCACACTAAAAAAAATGAAATTTTGTGTGTAGATCTCACTAATCAAATCTCGTCTTTAGGTGAAATGCTTATTTGGGTATGTCACATACAGGGATTTCAAACAGCAATAGCTTACTATACTTTTTATCCCTCGACTAATTATGAAATAAAGAAAATTCTAGCGTATACCAGTCAATTTAGAAACTTTTTGTCTGTACACTTTTTTTCTACATTGAGCAGTTAACAAGAAAAAAATATACAAACTTCAATATTAGTCTAATCCCATTAGAACTGCACATCAAATTCGTAAAAGTAAGCGCTAGTCAGATTGCTATTTTCTATTTTTTATTTTTTTATAAAATGTTTACGTTAATTAAGAACAATTTAAGATTTTTTAGGACTCTATTTTTCTTGCTAGGGAAATAATGGTTCTACAGTCAATCATATATTTATTAGTATAACTTTTTTTAATAATTATTATAAATCAGTCAAATGTAGTTTATTGTATACCTTGTAATAATTGCGAATATAAATAAATATAAATATACATCTGCTTTTTCAGAATATTTATACTACTACTTTTCAACATATGCAAATACATAAAATGTCTATTTTTGGAAATAATCGCCCGAACTTTTTTGAAAGGCCTTCAAAAATCGCTTCTTTTGACCTTCCTACCTTTTTCCAAATGAAAATCCAAGGCCGGCTACGATTTCTTTATACCACCGATTTTCAGGGAAACCATTTAGAGATTTTTCAATTTGACAACACAGCGTTAATCAGGGCAACCATAAACCCCTATAGGTATACCAAATTTGAACAAAAAATATACAGGAATTTTAAAGGCCTCTGGCGAGTGCCATGTAATCCCCTCAAAACAGTTGAATGGTCAACGGGACCACTTAAAGTGTTGATATGCAAAGATTCACTACAAAAATGTACAGAGTATTTTTCACTGGGCCATCTCAAAATGTTCAATTTTTATGAAACTTTGTATGGTTCAAGAGTGCTCTGGAATTATTAAAAAAATATTAATAAACACAAAAGTAATTAATTTCTTCCAAAATTCCGACCAATAAATAAAAATAACTTAGTTCGTTTATAGTGTCTGGGGCGGTTTTGATATACTCGATATTTGGCCCCAAAAAACTCAGGTTAGAAAAAAATTCGTAGTAGGCACAACAACAGCTCTGGGCTTACAAAATCTTACTTATAAAGTTATCTACTGAATTCGTAAATTCCAGCAAAGGGAGTAGTTCTCAGACAACTTTATTTTACATCAAGATAAAAATATCGGAGAAAAAAAATAAAAAAGTTACCAGCAAGTGGGCGTTTTTTGTACTTGTGTTACTTTTTGTGCAAAACTTTTTTAGTTATAATTTTCGAACTGAATTACCAAATAAGCATTTATCTTTCCGGAATCTTAAATAGTATTGCATAATATCCTTTAAAAATAAACTAGTGGGTGTCATTTACCGAACATCGTATTTTTGTTTGCCCACACATAATTCGATATCGTTGAAGTGTTTTCAGCGGGCCGTTGCCGCTATACCGAAAAGATTTATCTGATGCGTTTATGTGGGTTCAGCATTCGGCTGATGTGTTTGGAGTGGGGCTGTTAAACAGCCGATTAAGTTACAAGCTTTCAACGGGTTATTTTGATCCATATTCCAGTCATAGTATATACCTATTTGTTGAAAAAAATTATATAATTTCCCCGCGAACTGACACGGCCGCCTTTACTCTTGTGACACTAGAGGGTTTAAGAACTGAAATGGAATCAGTACTAAAATTTGCATAGGTATCGAAGAATTGTACAAATAAAAGTTCAACAATTTTGGTTACATGTTACAGTAGCAGTTCATAGTGCATAGAAGTGAAAACAAAAAATGGAACGAACTTATGTGTATCTAAATCCAGCCCGACAGTGCGTCTAACGCTAAACGATGGGGCAACTGCGGCAATTTTTCAGACAGGGAATGTTGCGTTAACGTTTTGGGGAATAATTCGCCATTTGTCAAACTCTAAAGAGATAGGACATAAACTCTGGCCACCTACCTTGTTGGCAGACACAACTGCTCCATACATCAAAACAGCTCTGGCCTTACGGTTGATGGGTGGATAGGTAGTGTTTTATTTAGACACGACGAACACGAAGTCGACTCTTTGTTGGGCGTTTTTTAATTGGATTTGATGTATTTCCTCTGCAACATGTTCCGTCCCAAAAATGTAGCTTTAGGAAGCCTTCAAAAATACAGAACACACTCTTCGTAGCACTTAATTGGTATTTTTCAAAAATAAATCGTACTTAAATGTTTATACAATTATTTTGGGGAGAAAAGCGTACGAATTAAATAACGATGTTAATATAAGTGTGTTTCTAGGCAACTATGTCGTTATATTATGGTTTTTTGGCGACCAAGCACTGTATATGCAACCAGTATAAAAACTGTATAAGACCAAACAGGACCGTATTTGATAAATCGATTTCTGTTGAAACTTTAGAGAAAAATAACCTTCAAACGCGGACGGGTACGGCTTTGACCGGGACGCATTTAAGCAAAACGTACATGGCCCGGGCACCTAGGCTGCAATGAACGGTTTTCATTGGTTAGTGCCGAATAACAGTACGGATTGCCATAAGGTGCTGACCGCGTGTACGTTTTGCTCTCAACGAGCTCTCACATTGAAACCCGCGTATCTCCATATTTTAAAATAATAATATAGGTATTTGTAATAATTAAACCAGGTTGCATCAAAAATACTGATTACCGATAAATTTCGAAGCTAAATCAACGAATTTTTAAATTATTTGCGAATTTTATTTTTTATTAAAAATCAGGATAGGCTGAAGTGAGCAACTTTTTAAATTGTCCGTCTTATTGTTTATTTATCTTTGGCAAACGACTCACACGAAGGATTCGGCGCCGCGGAAATACCAGAATTTCTCAAAGCACATTTCGTGATTGCAAGCTATGCGATTGACGGAGAAAAGGTCGCAACACAAAAGTGACAAAAGGTCGAATTTTTAAAAAATGTCGAAAGCAGAAAAGTTGCAATAATCAAAAGATCGAAAAAGGTCGATCACAAAAGGTCTAACTGATTAAAAAATTAGTTCTAATTTATAGGGAATAATTAAAAATAATTGGATTGCTTTTCTTGAAGTTTCTAAAATTGCGAACGAAATGTAGGTACAAGGTGGCTCATTATAAATTGACACTCCCTTAACTTCTTAGGTTTTGAGGTTAGAAAAAAAGTTTTTACAAAAGTTTTAGATACTACTTTTGTGACGCTATTGGACTTTATGTGTGTAGTCTGGAAAGCCGTGGCAGACGTAACTTATGTTTTTTAAATGGAACACCTTGTATATTTTTGGATTATTGAATTCTGCGCATTTTTCTGATTCCAACGAAGTATATTAATATGTTATATTATGTTTGCCCCAACCGTTCGTTCAGAACTGAGCCTTTTTGTGAGGGATTACTCCTTGGGTCATAGATTGGCATGGAAGACAAATGCCAAATTATAGTAATAATTATCAACAGTTTGCAGGTATATTCAGGTTTTGGAAAAAAATGGGCTATTTTAAGATGTCAGAGAAAATGAAGAAGAGAGAAATGAGAAATTTTAAATAGTAACATAATTAATAAACTTCGTCAAAATTAATGTTTGAAATTTAATTTTTATTGAAAACGACAATAACATTTAGAAAAAGGATATATTTTTATATATTTTTTGTGGGGTTATTTAAAAAACAAAATTTATTATGACAGACCGGAAAATGTAGAAGCACTGAAAGGTAGAATTCGGTAAGAAATCCACATATTAAATACTGAACACAGCAATTTTATCGTTGACTCAATAAACAGAAAATTAGTAGTAAATATCAATAAATTTATTGAGCATGATGGAGGCCATGTGGAGCATTTGTAATACGTATATCTTTTTCTAAATGTTATTGTCATAATAAATCTGACGAAGAAGAAAAATTTCCCATTTCCCTCAATTTCCCTTCTTCATTTTCTCTGAAATCTTAAAATAGCCCATTTTGTTTTCCAAAGCCTGAATATACTTGCAAATTGTCGATAATTATTACTATAATTTGGCATTTATTTTCCATGGCAATCTATGACCCAATGAGTAATCCCTCACAAAGAAGGCTCAGTTCTGAACGAACAGTTGGGGCAAACATATAAGATATATACTTTATTGGAATCAGAAAAATGCGCAGAATTCAATAATCCAAAAAACATAAGTCATGTCTGCCACGGCATTCTAGAACACACAGTATAAAGTTCAATAGCGTCACAAAAAACTCCTGTATTAGTATCTAAAACTTTTGTAAAAAAAACTTTTTTCTAACCTCAAAAACTAACAAGTTAAGGGAGTGTCAACTTTTAATGAGCCACCTTGTATCTACATTTCGTTGGCAATTTTAGAAACTTCAAGAAAAGCAATCCAATTATTTTAATTATTATTCCCTATAAATTAGAACTAATTTTTTAATCAGTTAGACTTTTTGTGATTCGACCTTTTTCGATCTTTTGATTATTCCACCTTTTCTGCTTTCGACATTTTTTAAAAATTCGACCTTTTGTCACTTTTGTGTTGCGACCTTTTCTCCGTCAATCATAGAGCTTGCAATCACGAAATGTGCTTTGAGAAATTCTGGTATTTCCGCGGCGCCGAATCCTTCGTGTGCGTCGTTTGCCAAAGATAAATAAATAATAATGCGGACAATTTAAAAAGTTGCTCACTTCAGTCTATCGTGATTTTTAATAAAAATAAAATGCCCAGATAATTAAAAAATTCGTTGATTTAGCTTTGAAATTTATCGGTATAATCAGTATTTTTGATGCAAACTGGTTTAATTATTACAAATACCTATATTTTAAAATATGGAGATACGCGGGTTTCAATGCGAGAGCGCATTGAGAGCAAAACGTACGTGCGGTCAGCACCTTATGGCAATCTGTACTGTTATTCGGCACTGACCAATGAAAACCATTCATTACAGCGTAGGTGCCCGGGCCACGTACACAGAAAGAAATTCTTGGCATGATACTAATCACCACTAGTGATTAACTTCAGAGCCATTGTCACAATGCCTTTTTCATCGACACAATGAACAAAAATGATTGTAACAATGAATGTTGGTGATTAGGTAATTAACATGTTCATTAACATAATGACCCAACGAACATTATTGTAATGTACTAAAGTCGTTAACTCAATGTAAAAAGTGATGTCTACAGTGAATAATACGTTGTCTCAATGCAAATTGGGCATTGAAACAAGGCACAAATACATTGACTTAATGATTTCAAGGTGTTTAATATTATGTACCGTTCATCACTGTATGTTGTTGCTATGATGTATACCGTAATTGTCTAATGTTTAGTGGTGATTATGTCAACGTACAGTTTTATAGTTTAATACAACTGTATTATCATAGTAATGTTCAAAAACATCAGCCAATGTACTCAAGCATAAATATAAGGAACAATATCATTAGTTAATATATTAATGCGTGCTGTCAATGTCCTTGTGCCTTGCGACAATGTCCTAAGTTATCAATACTGGTCTTTTTCATTTATTGTGGACCTGCCACGTCCCAACGCCATCACGCTGTACTCTAGTATGAAACTTTCTGCCGGTGTGTTAACTTGTCAAGTTATCCTGTGTCTGTGCGTTTAATACTAATACAATCTGTTAGTGCGACGATTCTGTTAGAGTTTTGCTAAGGTAAGTCATCTGGTATTAAATATGCAAATTTCCAATATTATGGTTAAAGCAAAGTCTAGAGAATACTGTAGACAGTAACAGAAAATACAGTGATTTACAGTGGTCCCCACCGCTCGCCGCGTATATTTTCGGTTTAAACGCATCTTTAAAAAAGGTTAACCTTTAAGTTATAAGTCACGATTAAACGCCCTCGAACAATTTTGTTGATCCAAAAAAATTTAATGGATTTTTGATTGTGTGTGTGTGTGTGCACAACCAGTGAAATTAAACTCTGAAAACTATGAAAACTTTCACACACATTCAAAATATTATACCTACAGACCTATGCTGTTTTCATTAATTTATTAGATATCTAATATCTAATACCACAGACATATATAGCTATATATGTCTGTGCTAATACCTAATAATAATTGTTTTAGTATGTACCACTCAGAAGATACAGACGAAACACTATAAGATCATTGAAATCTGATAACTTGTCACAAGAAAAATTTGACCATTGCTGGACAGCAGGTATCGTCTAAACGAAATTAGTGCGATAGACATTTTACAAACAATCGTCAAGATTTAGGCTGGAAGTTTATACTTCAAATTTTGATATATACCTACATAATGTTGGAGATTTGGAAGACTCAAGGGTGTCAAATCGTCCTAATTAGGAGACTTAGGAGTAAGAGACTTTTTCCTAACTCGTTACCTACATAAACAGCATTTTTGAGGCTATTTTTAATTTGATTTGTTGTATTTTCAGAAATATGGACTTTACTATGGGTATAGGACCGGAGAATGGGGTCGAACTTCTAATAAGCTCGGAAAAAGAAGTACCACAATAAAAGTTATACCTATAGGCAGATTTGAGTATATGAATGATGAATGGTAAGGCAAGACTATCATCAGAACTCTACTAGAGAGATTGCAACAGGAAAAAAAAATTAGGCAAAGTAGTACGTCTATTAAGGTACAGTGTGATGATGTAAGTACCTATAGTCACGAGTAATGACAAAATGAAACCTCATAAAAATGTTGCTTATCTAAAAATATAAAATAACATGCCATTTCATAAATAATTACTTTAACTCCCAGCAATTTTTCAATAGCGTTATGTTTCAAACCTTTTTAGACAATTTTTTTTTATATAGAATACAGTCTACAAATTCCTACTCCAAAACACATGTTTATGGGAATATTTAAATAATGTTTAATAAATGCTTCTATAAGAATTTCGCTGTTGTGTTCTTAGTTCTTTTGACCTAGATTTTACCTCTCCATTGTAAATTTTATAGAAGAAATTGGTTTCTAAATAAAATTACAGGTGAGAGTTTTTAAAATATCCTTTTTATTTTCTGTTCAAAAAACGTTGGCACTCAACGGTAAAAACTAGTGAAAAAAAAAATAGGGCACTTAGATCAGAATTACATCGAATATTGAACCAAAGGTCCGAAGTGATAGAAGTATGTATACAAAGTGTGTCATTACTCGTTTTTTATTGATTATATTGCTAAAAATTTTAACAGATTTAACGATTTATAAAAAATAATATGGTTTAGAAAAAATACGAACCATTGTATACGTTATCATGAATATATAGGAAGTATGATAAAAATGTCAGTTGTCATTTTCGATTTCCCATTCAGCGTGAAGTGGCGGCCTTGAGCCACCTGGTATATGTGTATATTCCAGCGATTCCAGCAATATAATATACACAACATGACTATAAATATTTAAAAATAACCAACATATTGGTTTTTACATGTTCATTACAGTACATCCACAAGGTAATATTCAAGTATAGATCAAGATGCTGTCTAAGTGGCCGCTACTTCCGGCTAAACCAGAAGTCGGAAATGGAAACTGACCTACCGTACCTACTCAGTATATGCTCGGTATATACTCATTAGCAAAAGCTGTTAGCAGAATTTGACTTAATTTTCTCGTACAATCTGTTTTTCATACCTTTTATAGCAACGTATGAACAGCCATTTGGTTCAATTTTTTCTGAATCGAATAATTTGTCTAATAAACAAAATCCGTTAATTTTTGGCAGAATAATCAATAAAAAAGAGTTCTGACACACCCTGTATAATAAATCATCATGACGAATCCTAATATTAATGCCATCGAACATTAAGCCAATGCCCTGAAGTGATTGACCAATGATAATAGATCATCATGAGAATGTCTGTGATATCACAATATTAATGTCCTCGAACATTAAGCCAATGCCCTGAGCTGATTGACCAATGTACAGGAAATCACTACGAGCATGACCGTTTCGACATAATAATAATGACTTGTAACATTGAGCCAATGTCCTGAAGTGATAAAGCCAATGTAAAAAAAACATTAAAGGAAGACCGTATTGACATAGTAATGATGCCTTCGAACATTAAACCATCACTCTGAAATGATAATCACAATCACCTTAAGTTCAAGCAATGACCAATAAAACATCATATTGATCAAACCACAATGTATTTTTTAATTATATTTAGGTACGTAGGTTTTTCGTTCTGTGTACGTTTTGCTTAAATCACAGACATATATAGCTTCGAGCTATATAGGTCTGTGCTTAAATGCATCCGGCATGATCTGGCTCAGCAAAACAATCAGCTACCACAGGGCCCTCGTGAGCTGATGTTAGTCGAAATCGTAAATATCTGGGAGAGTTAGGCTACTGGTTACACTGTGATAAAAACAAAGGTAAAAGCTTTTATTTATTACAGTGTACCTACCTATGTGAAATGTGATGAGTTATTGAAATAATAAGAATTAAAAAAAAACTCGTCTGTAAATAAAGGACATTTTTTATATAAATGCTTTTAATAGAGTCACGTTACTTCGAGCAGTGAGTTTATCGATATTGTGCGCGAAAGAGAAAATACTATACTATAAGTTTAGTAAAGCTCGCCTAGATATAAACAGAAAAATACGAAAAAATCGATGCATTTCGGCTTTTTTGTCCATAAAACTTGTTTGTTAAAGTGTTCCTGAGAGCGTTCTCTCTATATCTTCCTACCCTGGAATCGAAAAAAGCTTAGGTTGTAAGAACTAAATACAGAGCGCCATATACAGGGTGAGTCGAAGTTAAACCGCCATACTCAAAATTTGAGTAGCATTTTTAAAAATAAATGGGGTTCTTCATATAACATTTTGTCCAAAAACGCTTCGTTTTCGACATACAGGGCGTCAATGTTTTCTTTTAAAAACAGAAAAAAAAAATAGTATTTTCGGTTCCATTTATGCTATCGAGTTGAAAATTGGTACTTTTATGTTTTCTGGGACGGCGATTATGAATTTTCTATCAACTTTCTTCTAGCCGCTAGAGGGCGTTGGCTACGTCGTTACTTTCGAACAAAAGTGTTTTAAACTTTTTTTTTGTCGTTGAAAAATCTGCATTTTAGATAGCGGAATATTAAATTACATTCGATTTTGAACAAAAAATGTCTCTTTTAGAAATACGAAAACCTTAACCGTTTTCATGAAAAACGCAATTTTGTGTCGCGGTGCGCGTGAATTCGAAAAAATTAAAATTTCGTAGTAGGCTGAGAAATGGGATTTATTCATTTGGAATTCTTTATTTACAGTAGGTATTGTCCTAAATTAACAATTTTTGTGAAATTAGTAATAAAAAGAACTTTAACCAAGACAACTTTATTAGCAAAAACAGAGAAAAAGCGCTTCAATGTTTAGTAGGCTTTGAAAACAATTGTGGGTTACTAATTTCACAAAAATTGTTAATTTAGGACAATACCTACTGTAAATAAAGAAATCCAAATGAATAAATCCCATTTCTCAGCCTACTACGAAATTTTAATTTTTTCGAATTCACGCGCACCGCGACACAAAATTGCGTTTTTCATGAAAACGGTTAAGGTTTTCGTATTTTTACAAGAGACATTTTTTGTTCAAAATCGAATGTAATTTAATATTCCGCTGTCTAAAATGCAGATTTTTCAACGACAAAAAAGTTTAAAACACTTTTGTTCGAAAGTAACGACGTAGCCAACGCCCTCTAGCGGCTAGAAGAAAGTTGATAGAAAATTCATAATCGCCGTCCCAGAAAACATAAAAGTACCAATTTTCAACTCGATAGCAAATGGAACCGAAAATACAATTTTTTTTCTGTTTTTAAAAGAAAACTTTGACGCCCTGTATGTCGAAAACGAAGCGTTTTTGGACAAAATGTTATAGGAAGAACCCCATTTATTTTTAAAAATATTACTTAAATTTTGAGTATGGCGGTTTAACTTCGACTCACCCTGTATACATATTATACAGGATGATTTTTTTAGGTCTACCACCGCGATTTTCTCGCTCATTTTGTGGCCTACAAAAAAAACGTAAGAAACAAAAATGTGGAAATTTTGTACAGCTAATTGGCGCTGCAAAAGAAATCGGCATCCATGGCCAACTTGTCGCGCAATATTAAAAAAACCTCAAATTGAGCAAAACTATTAATGTCCGTGGAATGTTTATTTTAAGAGACAGAGAAAAACTTTTATATTGAAAATTGATGACACTAAGAAGCTTTATACAAAAGGGTACTCAGATAGTTTCAGAAAATTACACAGGGTCTTCGGCTCTCTTGAGGCTATGATTTTTTTTTGTTTATTTCTTATTAAGCGATTTTCTCGGTTATTTTGGGCCGCACAGAAAATATGTCAGAAAACAAAATATGGCAATTTTGGTCAGCGAGGCGACATTAAAAAAGGAATGGGCCTCCATTCCCAACTTTTCGCGGTGTACTAAAAAAACCTAAAATCGACAAAAAATTGCATGGTCTCAAGAGAGCATAAGACCCTGTGTAAATTGCTGAAACTATCTGAGCACCTGGGCAGATAAAGCTTCTCAGTGCCATCAATTTTTAATATAAAAGTTTTCCTCTGTCTCTTAAAATAAACATTCCACGGCCATTAATAGTTTTGCTCAATTTGAGTTTTTTTTAATATTGCGCGACAAGTTGGCCACGGATGCCGATTTCTTTACTTAGCTGTCCAAAATTGCCACAATTTTGTTTCTTACGTTTTTTTTGTAGGTCGCAAAATGAGCGAGAAAATCGCCGTGGTAGACCTAAAAAAATCATCCTGTATGTATATAAGGTAGTGTACCTACTTTTGAAAAATCAACGGAATTTTGTTATATCAAGTAACACTGATTCAACATTTACGTTATGTTCGAAATTTCCTTGCCGGTGATGACATACAGGGTGTCCTTTAAACTGTACGAATCCGTAAAATCTTCATTTTTGGAGATAGTCGCCTAAACATTTTTTTGTTTGAAAGGTCTTCAAAAGCCGCTTCTTTTGACCTTCCTGCCATTTTCAAAATGCTAATCCAGGGCCGGTTGCGATTTTTTTTATACCCCCAATTTTCACGAAAACCATTTAGCGATTTTTTTATTTAAAATCTGACTCCACAGCGCGTTAATCAGAACACCCCAAAACCCTTATATACCAAATTTGAATAAAAAATATACAGGTAGTTCCATTCTGCAGGGTGTGAAAGTTGAGCAAAATAGGAATTTTAAAGGCATCTGCCAAGTAAAGTGTGCCATGGAATCCCCTCAAAACAGTTGAATGGTCAATAGGACGGACCACTCAAGGTGTTGGTGTGCAAAGGTCCAATACAAAATATACAGAGTGTTCTTATCTGGGCCATCTCAAATTAATACATTTTTGGAACATTATGCAGGTCAAAAATCGAGTATATCAAAACCGCTCCATACACTATAAAGGAACTAAATCTAAAAAATACAGAAGCCTGCCAGTCAGTAAGTCCATATCAGTTGTGTGCCACAACAGGAAACGCACAGAAAATGTATTATCTTGGTTGAGAAGGGTCCAATAATTTAAATTGTTTTTATATAGGTACATTACTTTTGTGTTTATCAATACTTTGTTCAATGATTCCAGAGCACTCTTGATCCGAATAAGTTTAATAAAATTTTAGAATTTTGAGATGGCTCAGAGAAAAATACCCTGTATATTTTTGTAGTAAATCTTTTCACACCAACATTTTGAGTGGTCCTATTGACCATTCAAGGGCTTCCATGGCACACTTTACTCGGCAGAGGCCTTTAACATTCCTATTTTGCTCAAATTTGACACCCTGCAGAATGGAACTCTCTGTATATTTTTTGTTTTGGGGGTTTTGGGGTGTTCTGATTAACGCTGTGGGGTCAGATTTTAAATAAAAAAATCGCTAAATGGTTTTCGTGAAAATCGGGGGAATAAAAAAATCGCAGCCGGCCATGGATTTGCATTTTGAAAATTGCAGGAAAGCCAAAAGAAGGGGTTTTTGAAGGCCATTCGAACAAAAAAAAGTTTAGGCAATTATCTCCAAAAATGAAGATGTTACGGATTTGTACATAAAGTTGGACACCCTATAGGTATATGCCACGTTAGCATTTCTTGTAAAATGGGCCAACAGAATTAGAATTTTTATCTACTTTCTAAGACAACAACGAAATCGCCAACACCAGACGTCAGGTCAAAAGGTATCTACCTAGTACACATCTATGCTGAGATTCATCTTGCCCTGTGGCTTATTAGAGCGCCACACTTCCGACGGTCCACCCTTGCGAAAACCTTAACTACCACGCAAGCTCCAGCTCTGGAGTATAGAACCAGGTCCGGATAAATCCGCGAACAATGCGAACCAATTACCGGAGGCCGGCGAGCCGATCAATCCGCCTAGCAGGAAGTTATTAGTACATATAAAATAACTAACATATTGATTTAGATGAGGGACATTGTGATCGGCAGGGATGTAATTAAAACCCGACACGCCCCCTCTGCCCGACGAGAACCGCCAGTGGCGTTCGGTATAGGGGAGTCACTAAAGTTGATATTGCTTGACATTATTTTGTTCACCAATATATTTAATTTTTAATTCGGTTTTTCGCCACAGAAACCTGAACCAAACTGATTAAAAGACAACTTTTTCAAGTTGCCAGGATAATAATTCATATATGCATGACAATATCTTATGAGAAGGGAAGAAGATTTATTCTCAGAAAACAAAGTTGATGAACTTCCAAAGTTTCGTTCTTTTAATGTTCTTTTAATTTATGAATTATTTTCCTGGCAACTTGAAAAATCTGTCTTTTGGAAGTGCCCATATTTGCGGCGGCAACGCAGCACTAGCACTAGCCCTTGACCTTCACTCTCACTCCTATTTATTATTGTCACTGGAGCTTCGTCGAAAGACGGATACACAAGTAACAAGCCAGGTTGCTAATATTGGGCTCGTTTTCCACCAAATTTAGACCAGCTTCGACCTGTACTAAATCGTCACGATGTACCTACCGACGAACTTCCACAGACCCCGTCTTTCGAAGTCTTTGAACTTCGCGGACGAATGTTCGCGGATTGAAAATTTGCCAGGGTTGGCGAAAATGTACTAAATTTGGTGATTTTTGGGGCTCATCTGGTGATTTGTTAAAAACTTCTTTAAAATACCATTATTTTTCGTGATTTTTGACACTGATGTATTTATAAATTTATATTTTTAAAAACACGATGTTAGGTATTATGTTTTTTATTATTCGTTGTTAAAAGCTATGTCACATTTTACAAACAATGTCTAATTATATAGATATAGGTGTTTTTAGACGTTTCTTATTTAAGAGTGTCGTCAGTGTAGCCAATCGCCGCCAATTGGATTTGAATATAATTTAAAGTTGGTGGGATTTGTAAGGAAAATATGGGATATATTATTATGCCTATGCGTGGGACAGTTTTTTATCCTAGGGTGGCAAGGGCAACACTGCTCGAGGGGCGTTAGGTCAGCGGGTCAGCGTTCTTCCGAGGCCCGATGCATATTCGCATATTCGGAATTCGCCGACACATTAGCCGCTTCGGAACAATTCGGTTGCTGCGATCAGAGGCTCGTAAACTGCAGACGTATTATAGACTAATACGTCTGCGATTTACCATTTTTATCTTGTAAGTACTTCTTTTCGCTGTAATTTGGATTTATTTGGATTTAAAATAAATATAAATAGCTAAAAATCTACAAAATGGATTTAAAGACTTTGCCAAGTAATTGTTATAAGCAGATATCCTCTATTATAATTAGGTTCCAAATAAACGACAAGGGCGAATTTGAGGTATGTTGATTTGTATTATTTCTAGGTTAGGTATGTTTAGGTTATATACGCGCCATCTTATAAAACGTCTTGTGGACTGTGAGCTTGAATGAAATAATAAGTTTTTAGAATAATGGCCGTGTTCAATGTGCCTACAGTTTTTTAAAGCGCTAAGTAGCGCCATAGAAGAATCTATACTGCGACGTGGCGCTTTTCCTAATCTGTGGGCATTTTGAGTCATTAATAGACACCATATTGTAGCTTAAAAAATCAGAAGTAGGAGGATTGGAAATAAAAAATGGAAAAGGCTTTTCTGTTAGAATGCATTTTTGGAAAAATAAAATTATCAACAGGCAAGGACAAGCAAGAAAATTTAGTTAAGGTCATAACAAAGAGAAAAGAAAAACAAAAATTAAACACGGCATCAATGAAATGGCGGTGCCGTTTAGGGGTTGAAACTTGCGATTTTTGAGCGAAACGTAACCTCCTAGCTGAAAATTTTCAACGTTCAACACAAAAGTAGTAGATATTAAAATTTTTTAAAACTTTCATAGGTACCTATTATAAGGCATTTATCAACATAACCTGAAAATTTCGGAGAAAATGGCGGAAATCTTCTGATTTTGGTTTTTTTATCTCCTAAAAATTACTCAATGTGCCGGGTGACCCAATAAGACTGTCCCTCGGCCATATCTCGGGAACCCTTCGTCGTATGACTTTGGCGTAAAAAAAATTATAGGGTAAATCGGCCATGAAGTATCGAAGTAAAATATTTTCAAGTTCTAAAAATGACCACCAGAGGGCGTAACTGCCATCTTAAATTTTTAAATTGCATTTTCTATAAATTTCGCATAATAAACAAAAAAATTTTTTTCCACATTTGTAAAGAGAACCAGTTTATCTATCATTTTCGTAAATACAAAATTTCAGTTATTTCAAAAACAAAGATGGTGGGGGTGTTCAATTGTTTTTGCAATAACCTGCTTTAACTTCTTAACGGTTTGACCGATTTTAACAAATTTGGTATCGTTGAAAAGAGCATTCCTTGGGCAATAAGAATCAACCAAAATATAGTTAATTTATTTGAATATTTCTCCGCCATGGGGCTAGTTTTGACACCGTGCGACCCAAATTCCAAAAAAAAATCAAATGGAATGATATGACTTTTTCTTTATGAAAAAGTAGCCAAATAACATACAAATAGGCCAGTGAAAACCGTTTTTCAAAATCTTGTTCCTAACCTCAAATATTGGGAAAATGAGAATAATGGATGTTTGAAGGCCAAGGACCGCGCGGTAAATTTTCTAAAACTACTAAAAATTTAGCTACAAAATGAATAAGATGCTAAAGAGACAGTTGTGAGTCTAAATAGAATTCATTTAGGTAGATATTATTTAAAAATATATATATCATCAGAACATTCATGTTGCTCCAAAGGGACTAAACGCACTTTGAACTTATTAAGTCACTTTAATATTACCTTTAATTTAAAAAATTATTCGAATATGTTAGACCATATATTTTGGAACCATTTACAAAGATTTTAGTAGGTATAATATTATAGTTACTTTACTGAATTCTTTTTATGAAATGATCTGTGGCTATAAGAAGAACCGTTTTTTAATAAAGCCCATAAAAGGAGAAAAAAGCGATCTAATAGCGACCCAGGTGTTCAAAATGGCGTCCGTTATTTTGGATGCACATCTGAAGACGCTGATGTGTTGGTTTCAATTTCAGCTCTTGGGGTGTTCAAGATGGCATTCCTAATTCTTGCAATCATATCCTCGCGGGAAGTTGGCCTTGTTGCAAAGACTACCTATATCCTTAATTCTTTCCCAGAGATAAAAATCAAGGCAGGTTAAATCGGGAGACCTAGAAATATTTATTAAGTTTTAATATGTGCGCAATTATAAACAGAATCATTCCAAAAGCCAACATCTAAAGATGTCAGGGTCAGGGAAGGTGGCATCTCAATACTGACGAACAGCAAGGGCATAATGGGCGGGACAACCATCGTTCTGGAAAAACATATTTTGGCGGACGTCCAGCGGAATATCTTCCATTAAAATTGGAAGAACATTTTCTAAGAAATGTAGGTATGTTCGACCATTTAATGCTCCGTCCAAAATAAACGGACCAACAACCCGCCCTCCAATTATCCCACACCAAACATTTACAATATATCTCCCTTGATGCTGGACTTCTCCAAGCCGCGCGGATTATTTCGGGCCCAAAAGTGCGTATTATGTAAGTTCAATTGCCCATCGCTACCGAAAGTGGCTTCGTCAGTCCACAACACATTTGACAAAAATTGAGGATTTTCTGCTACCATATTTAATAGCCAGTGGCAAAAATCTATCCTTCGGTCGAAATCCGGAGGAGTAAGGCCTTGGCGTAAGTTGATATGGTAGGGGTCTAGCCTAAAATAGCAAAAAATGTAAAAAACATGGGGGTTTATAATTTGACTGTAAAATAGATTAAACTTTATAAAAAGAGGTATACCTCTGTGATATGATATTTAGCAGGTTACATACCTCTGGGTTTGAATAATGCGATGAACCGTACTTTGAGGAAGTCTCTAGTACTAATTTGGGGATTGATTTCTATAGGTGCCAGGATATTAATAACATTTTCTTCGTTATTTTGCATATTCCCCCGATTCATGGCAGGTCTATAGATGCTACCAACGATCATATTGAATATTATGATCTTTGATGCTACCCGTTGTTATTTTAAGGCGCTGGGCCAAATGCACAAACACGCGGCGATAATATCGCGGTCGATTCGGATAGCGCAAATAGAAGATGCGAGTAGCGATGGTCCCATTTTGAAACATTCAAAATATATCGCCAGCATATTAAATGCTTCTTGGTTAGAAATCGGCATTTTAGAAAAGATTACAAATTCAAAAAACTGCACTTTCTGAATGTAAACACAACAGAATAATTTACAAATTACGGCTGTCATTTTATAATGCATCGTGTTTCATTTGTTGAATTTTCCAAGGCCTACTTAAAAGTGTAGGGTGCTTTTACTTTACTTTAAAACCAAGCCAAGACTTACCTTGTTTTCTATTATTGCGATTAAAAAGTTATACCTTATACTTTTTAATTTTCAAATATATTATATTTACCTATCTTTCTTTTTTCCAGGACCACACACCATATTGCAAAAAAAAACAGCTTAAAACTTTACGCAAAATGCTAGATTTGGGGCATCAAATTTTACAAAGAATCTTTGTAAAATGGTTCCAAAATATATGGTCTAAATTATTCGAATTTGGATATAGTATACCTATTTGGGTTTTTAGGCTTACTTTTTAAACTAAAGGTTAGAATTACGAGAGTAATATTAAAGTGACTTAATAAGTTCAAAATGCGTTTAGTCCCTTTGGAGCAACATGAATGTTCTGATAATATATATTTTTTTAAATAATACCTAAATGAATTCTATTTAGACTCACAATTGTCTCTTTAACATCTTATTCATTTTGTAGCTAATTTTTTTGTAGTTTTAGAAAATTTACCGCGCGGTCCTTGGCCTTCAAACACCCATTATTCTCATATTCCCAATATTTGAGGTTTGAGGTTTTTGTTTTTTTTTTAATTTGGGTCATGGTGTCAAAACTAGCCCCCTGGCGGAGAAGGATTCAACTAAAATAACTATATTTTGGTTTGATTCTTATTGCCCAAGGAATGCTCTTTTTAACGATACCAAATTTGTTAAAATCGGTCAAACCGTTAAGAAGTTAAAGCAGGTTATTGCAAAAACAATTGAACACCCCTCACCATCTTTGTTTTTGAAATAACTGAAATTTTGTTTTTACGAAAATGATAGATAAACTGGTTACAAATGTGGAAAAAAATTTTTGTTTATTAAGCGAAATTTATAGAAAATGCAATTTAAAAATTTAAGATGGTAGTTACGCCCTCTTGTGGTCATTTTTAGAACTTGAAAATATTTTCCTGCAATTCTTCATGGCCGATTTACCCAATATTTTTTTTACACCAAAGTCATTCGACGAACGGTTCCCGAGATATGGTCGAGGAAGAGTCTTATTGGGTCACCCGGTACATGCAATTTTGTGAACGTATACGTTTTTTGCATTGAGTAAGCCTGATTTTACTAGAGTCTGAAACCTGCGGAGATAGAGAGAAGGTTAAATGGGGAAGGAATTGAAGTTTTGTGGGCCCAATTTAACGCACCTTTTGGATGTTCGAAAAAAGTCATGGCTTACTAGATATTTTTAAAAAAACGAAATTTTCCCGATTTATTCTAATCCACCTAGCTTCATTTTTTCTGATTTTAAATAAAAAGTGTAAAAACCAAAAGTTGTGTCCACAATGCGGTTATCATGTCCTACTTTCCATGACAGCTGCCATTTTCGAGATATGACTCAAACTCTTGTTTTTTTAAATGGAAACCATAGTTATTTCCGCTATTTTCCTGAATAGCCATTATCGAGTATTATGGGCGAGTTTTTAAAGTCAGCACAAATATGTGATGGAATCCATCAATGCAATGTGATTGGGCCGCTCAAAAATTTCCGCACAGGTGATTGCCTTGATGGATCCCATCACATATATTTGTGTTGACTTTAAAAACTCGCCCTATATCGTTGGAAAGCTCTAAAAATGCCTGATTTTTTTAAGACCATGACCAACTATGGTTTCCATTTAAAAAACACATATTTGTGTCATATCTCAAAAATGGCAGCTGTCACGGAAAGTAGGACATGATAACCGCATTGGGGACACAATTCCCTTCAACTTTGGTATTTACACTTAAGTCCATATTAATACAATACAATGTTACATTACAACGATAAGGGTAAAAACTTACAGTCTCAGCTCCACAAACACAGTTTCTTTAATATCAACTGTACATAATGTTTCAACCCTCCCGGGGGTCATCTTCAGCAGTCTAACATTACAGAAAATTTAAAGCTTTCTAGACGTGGTCAAATAATGTATACGAATGTGTAAAATTAATATTAGTAAAAATTATGTCAAACACGGGCGTAGCCAAGGGGGGGGGGGTTTCGGGGGTTCAACCCCCCCCCCCCCCCCCGAAATAAGCAAAATATTACCTAATATTATACCGAAAAAATACGAGGAGTGAAGAGTTAAATTATTATTACGTTTGAATATATGTAGTAATAGTAGCGCCTAGCGCCATCTTTTGACGAGAGGCAGACGCAGTTGCAGCCAAACTATTTTGTATTGTAGGGACACTTTGCGTTGTTTCTCGATTATTCGCCACGCCCCTCGGTCGAAATGAGCGGAACTTTGTGGAAGTTCGTGGAAGTTTCTGGACGGCTACTGGGCTGCTATATAAGCGGCGCCGCGGCGCGTGACCGCGCTTACGGCAGTATTGTTCCATGCGAACTCGAAGCGAATAAAAGTGAAAAGTGGTGAACGAATAGTGAAGAGAATTAAGTGTACCGTGTAAGTGAGTAATTTTAGTGCGCTGTTATTCGATGACCTTGTTAAGGATAGATACGTGAATCATTATTACTGTCGAAAAATGGAGGGGAAAAAAAGGAAGGGTGATAAACTTAAAGGTATGGACTACTGGAAAAAGTGGTGTAGTCAAGGTCAAGGGGTTTCTAATAAAGAAACAAATTTGGATTTAGCTATCAAAGCTTCAGCTACCTTGCATGCTGATAAGAAGACTGCCTACCCCGAAATCTAGTTTGGAATGCCTACATATGTGCGATAAAAACCTTTATCCTAATATTTACACATTACTACAAATCTTGGCTACCATTCCTGTATCCACTGCTACCCCAGAAAGGTCTTTCTCGAGCCTCAGGAGACTGAAAAACTATTTACGAAACACTACAAGTGAAAACAGACTTAATGGTTTGGCTCTAATGAACATTCACTGTGGAACAGAAATTCATGCAGATGAAGTAGTGGATATATTTTAAAGAAAAAGCCGAAGATTTCTTCTTTAATGGTTTTAGATTTAGCGCAGAGGAACGAAATTAATTTATCCATTTCATTTAAAGTTAAGAACTTTATAAATATGTCGTAGTTTTTCGGATGAATATATAGATATTAAATTTCATGTAAGTATATTTTTGTTGTTTTATTTACTTCTCAAACTAAACCCCCCCCCCACCAAAACTAAATCCTGGCTACGCCCGTGATGTCAAAAGGCTTAAAACCTTAAACAACGTATATTGGTAAAATAGTGTAGACGAATCCTGAGGACACTACGTAGTCGCAATTATAAAAATAAGGCGACTGTGTTTGTTGTGTTGTTTGTGTTTTTCGACTTTATGGGGTCCCCGATTACTTTTTTAAAATTCACTGAGAATTGACCCCCACCTAACTTTTTTGGTTTTTTAAGATAAAAGGGTGATTCAAAAAACAAAATCAATGGTTCGGCGAATACTTTTTTATGCCATGACCGTTTAGTGTACAGGGTGTTCCAAAAAAGTAGGACCAATGGCAACTTAATTTTTTTAAATATAACACCCAGTATATTATTGGATTTTTGACATCTGCTCATCAAGGCAATCAAAATGATATTATACTTTGTGGCATTACCTTTTTCCGTTTTTGAAAAATTCCGTATTCAAATTTTATACTAAATTTATTTAACTCGAATTTGTGGATCTCCCGATAAAGATAGACGATCAATGTAATAACGAAAAATATTTGTTGTAAACAAGAGAGTAATATAGTGAAACTCCAAAATGCCATTTACAAAAATTAAGTTGCCATTGGTCCTACTTTTTTGGAACACCCTGTACACTAAATGGTCATGGCATAAAAAAGTATTCGCCGAACCATTGATTTTGTTTTTTGAATTACCCTTTTATCTTAAAAAACAAAAAAGTTAGGTGGGGGGTCAATTCTCAGTGAATAACCCTGTACTGACGACCGATACAGCTTGTAAATAGGTACATTATTTTAACTGCTTCTGTTGTAGACCGCATGATTTACTAATTATTGTATTGCACTCACTGGTCGTACCAAAGTTTTCTAAAATTTTTCCTAGTTGTTCAGCAAATGATATAGTAGGTCTATCGGAAAAAAGGCAATCAAACAAAATAGTAATAAAGCTGAAATAATAGCATCGCAAGTGCTCGTTTTGAGTATTGTGAATACGAGTTATTGTTATTATACATATCTAATTATAATTCCGCTAAGTTTTAAATAATTACTATAATAATTTTCAAAGAGGTGACAGGTTCTAATAGGTCAATTACTATTATTGTTGGGCGACGCCAGATAAAATTAGAAAGAACAGTAGCTTATTTAGTTATGTAGGTTGGGTCTAATATTATATTAATTTGAGTCCACACATGCTAGTAGCATTTTTAAAAAGATAACAATTATTTTAAAGTAACCCAAATTAATATACAGGGTGTCTCAGAAAAAGAGACCCACTCAAAAACCGTAGGTTCTTAAACTCAAAATGTGGCGATTTAACCACACGTTACATATTATGTACCTACCTAAGCATGTAAAAATGCCGATGAATCTCAAAAATCGGTTTTGCTTACATTTTCGTCAATTTTAGAGATACCGAGATGAGATTTGATACAAGTTATTGCTACTTATGTCAAGGTCGACCAGTTGGTTCTCATTGTTGTAACAAACAAATGATATGAACTTTTATTCTCTCAACTTTTTCTGAGGTACGACTATGTCTATGGAGTCAGAAACATTTTTGTGGTGTAGAAATAGATTTCCCGAATTTTTTGTATCTTGTAAATTTGTATTAAAAAACATTGTTTTTGATATAAGCAGGGTTTTTTGGAATAAAATACCTGATTTCCAGATGAGTGGAATCAATAGGGTGAGACATAACCGTCTAAAGTAATATTTTGCGAAAAGTAAATAATAAAACACATAAGCGACAATATGAGGAGAAAATACCCAAAGAGAGAAGCCATTGGTTGGACAAATAGGAGGAAACGCATTCCAAATGAAGGAGACTAGGATATTTGTCCACAATGTTATGTTATCGGGAAGATACTAGCCACAACATCCATCCATACAATCCGCCTGAACCCCACCACCCATATACCCCCGGCCACTCGTGCATGTTTAACTGTACCGCGCGCGGCAAAAACTTTAATTTGAGCCGCAATCAATTTGCTCAAGACAACAGAACGCAATCAACCCCTGCCCGCCCCCGTCCCGCCACCCCTTCCACCCTCGCCGCCCTCACCGCCTCACCGACTAATCGTTAAATGAGGGCCGGGATACACGTCGTAATTAACGTCGGGTTTTTGGGGATCTTTTTGGGTAGATGGCAGATTCGATGGGCCTGACAACACGTACACCCCCGGCAAAATATTACTAGACCAACGATAACAAATTGCATTGTTATCATTCCGCACATAGTAAATAACAAATCAAAGTTTACAGAATAAAATAGGTAAACTTTGACCAAATCAAAACAAACACTGTGCACGGGCTGTTTCCGTTTTAGTGGCGGTTTTTCCATATTCTCACTTCGCACTTGCTAGGATAGAAAACAATATACGCTACGCTAGCGTATATTTTCTGAAAGAAAAATAAGGTATAGAAAAAGATTTGATTTAGAATAAAAGATCATTGTCAATAATTACTGGAAATACCAACAATTTTTGTTAAAAAATTGTTTAGTTTCATAAACACATGAAGCATAAGATTCCTTGAAACAAGCTGTAGATAAGGACATTATATCAATATGACGAACGAAAAACCTAGCTTAATTGATATAGTTTCAGTCAAACTTACGTTCATTAACAACGTGTACACAAAGAGACATGCAGGGTGTTAAGATTTAATCCAGAACACCCCTGTAAAATTGTGATGCTCTGCACGATTTCGATGATTTTTGCTTATTTTTTTTCGATACGATTTTTTGGAAAATGCTCGTACGCAACATAGGTTTATTAAGCATCCCCTGAAACCGAAATATCATCAGTTTTATGAAATTACATCGCCAATTAACATTTCTGCAGGACCATATAATTGGAAAAATCGATTTTTTATTTTGTTTGGAAATCAAGCCAACTTATACAGAAAGCCCAAAAATGTAGCATTAGTGAAGAAAACGGAAAAGAATACCGTTTAATCTTTTTAAAATAATGGTTATAAATATGCCACATTTAATTAGGTATGATTTTTTTCGATGCGATATTTTGAAAAATGCTATTAGCAATGTTTTTTATCGATAATGTGGTAACATATATTCAATTATCGCCCCCTGAACCCAAATATCCCACGTTTTATGAATTTACATCACCAACTAATAACATTTCTAAAATACCTTATACCGTTGAGTGAGGAATAATCAACGCTTATACCTAGTTGGGAAAAATGTTTTTTTTTCTTGAAATCGGCATTAAAATGTCCCAAAATCGTCATTAAAAGCACAGAAATCGTACAATAATGTAGCCCATTATTGTACGATTTTTTCAATAAGTAGGCCTTGGCGAGATGTAAACATCAAACGTCAGACGCGGAGAAATCGCCCGTCAAAAGTGACCAAATATTCAAAACCCGGCCGATAAAGGCTCATTTAACTTTTCGTACACATTGCGAAATTGTTTCCTACAGAAGCGCAATCCTTCAGTATACATATTTTAGTAAATTTGAAAATCAATAGATTTGTTGTGTAGGCTGCACAAGAAGCAGCAGTTTGGTTTTTCTGTTCGAAGGTGCCGTACGTCATTATACTTGTCGTAGGTAGAGCGATCGGTAAAGTCAAGCAACGCCGCGCGTAGTCGGTTCGTGGACGGGTGATCCCTTATTATTATTTTCTTGCCTAATAAAACATTTTTTTTCCGATTTCAAAAAAAATATAATATGTACCTCGGCACTGAAGTTCTTTTTATGACTCATGTGGTTTATTTGCCTGGGCCAGAGGCCTCAGCAACTAAACTCCACATGAGTCATAAAAAGTTGAACTTCAGTGCCTTGGTACATAAAAAATTATTATTTTCAATTAAAAATTAGGAAACCTTTGGAAGCATTTGAAAATCGTGTAAACTTAATCTGAACATCCCAAATCTGTCCCATAAATAAAAAACGTGAAACATCATACACCATCCTACCGTTTTAAAAGAATACATATTATGTGGCATATTCTTCATAGATCACAGAAAATGTGCCATATATACTATTTTAAAAAGGTAGTTTGTTGTTTGTTTTCTTACCTCACAAGCATGAATTTGATCCTCTTTGAGGTACCTACTCATAGCTTAGAGTAATATGAGAGTTAGAGTTATTACAATATTAAGAATTGGTCATTCTTTCTAGTTTTCTGATGTGAAACTTTTTTTTCAGGTGAATTTTGTTGTTTATAAATAATTCTGTTCTAATTCCAATTTTCAGAATTAAAAAGTATGCATTATTATAGTTAAGGCGATGCATTATTATAGTTAAGGCGATACCAAAAAAATATATATATTTTGAAAGTACCTTCCTAATTCCTACAAAACTAATTATGTAACAGGAAATAAACAAGATTTCTGTATATTTAATGTAAAAGCATTCCATGTCACCTACGATAAATGAGCTGTTTGGAAAGATTCCAATATTTTTCGAGAATGACTAAGATAAATTTAATTAAAGCTGGGTTGTCACTGTTAATAAAGCATAAATTTAATAGGCACCGAAATAAATTAGTGGGAGAAGTAATAATCGCAAATTTTCACTACACTAAGTACTGGACCGTGGAAAATTTCGAAGTAATTATAATAATTATTGTTTAACCTAAATGGACTATATAAGGCGATTCAAAACTAACCAGATAAAATCAGGTAAGGATTTAACTATGCCATGTAGCGCTAACTTTAAACTGGACCAACACTTCATTAAAGACCCGAGCATGACGTCATGATTTCATTGTTGTTTGTGATAGAGCGGCGCTAGTGTATGAAAAAATTGCGACTTCTTATGGGTTATAGGGGGTACCTACTCCAATAATGTTGTGCTCGGCTTATAGGGGTCGCAAAAAAATCCAAACGCAGTACGATTTTTTTTAGGGTTGTTTGGGGACTACCTCCTGAGTGTTGAGTGTCCAACCAAAAGATCACTCTCGAACAAATTGCGATATAGGGTGGTTTCCTAAACAATTTTTAGAGCAAAATGACCGTAACACGATCTTCTTTAAAATGCCCAGAATAAATATACAAGCCGCATGCGCTTATTCTATAGGATCACTACACGCAAAAACTGATTTTAAACACAAGTCAATAGCATTATTTTAAAATTATACCTGTTCCAGCACCAATTTATTTGACTCAAGTTTTAAGTTTGATGCTACTGTTTGGGAATTCAAATAAAAGCAATTGCTCATAGCGGCAATTCGCCACGGAATACAACCGCATTATTTATACAATAATATGACTGAGAACGACCCCTGTAAAAAGAACCCAGCTTTTTAAGAAATTCAAAACAAAGCTCACATTCGCTCACTAGTCCAAAAAAATGGCACACAGCTCCGGTATATTTCGGTAAAGACATACTAAAACACCTATAGGTACAACTAAAATAAATAATGCACAGAAGTAACTAGGAATAATAACAGACATTAATAAACCTTATAAACATGAAAATATGAAAAACTTCTTAGTCGTCCCTTGATAACTGCTGATTTATGATTTATTTCTGACAGAAGGGCGACATAACCTTTATATTTTGTGTTTGGCAGAAGTACGGCGGGTGGCTGCGTCTTGCGGTAGACTCTCGAAGTACGCGAACGGGTTTTTAGATTCGAATGGGCAGGCCAGAAAGGACGCCGAAGGGAGCCGTAAATCGTAGGAAGCCATGCTGTAGTTATATGTACAGAGAATACCACTAATGTTAATCCCTGGGTCACTGGCCAACAATGTAATTTCCATTGTCGACCACTGTGACGCAGGGATCATTATTCGTAGTCAGTTTCTAACGTTTAGAATTAATTAATTTAAATAATAGGCCGTGCCTCCGCTGCTGGCAACGGTGCCTGCAAAGAAATACTAATGGTAGTGGCGCCGGTTTCCGGATGCCGGCAACGGCGGAAAATTAGACCAGATGCCTATGACTACGAAATCTGGTCAAACAATAAGTACCTAATGAAGAAGGATCATTTCAAAAACAATAATTCACATTCTTGTTAAACTTTAAACTATTCCCCAATATGCTATACCCTACAAGTATTTTATGAGATTAAGATTATAATGTGCTTTTAAACCGGCTACGTGTACTTCCTTCTTCCCAAATTTATACAGGGTGTTACAAAAGGAGTACCACAGATTCTTTGGGATCTTTGACTTTTCTACTCCATTTTTCATTTAGACGCATCTACCTCAAAAGAGTGATAAAGTTGATCTTTAAGAAACTAATTTTATATAACTTCTATGTTTTTAAGATGTTTAAGATACAGATTTTTTTGTTGCAGAATTTTATATATAACTCCTGCGTTTTTTAAGATACAGTTGAAATTAGATACAGATTTTTTTGTTGCAGAAAGGCATTTTTTGTGTAATTTTAGCCAAAAAATTAAAAAACAAACAAAACAAAAGGGGTGGTGCATACTTTGACCCTTAAATTTTTTTCTGCGTGCGCCTATGTATTAAATGAATCATTTTTTAGATCCACCATTTATGTTCAAATTTTTTACTCTTGTAAAATTTTGATTTAAGATTTGGATTGCCAGATATTGCATCTTATTTGGATACTATTATATATTTATTTTTTATTTTTTATAAAAATTTTATTTGCGTCTTGTAGTAAGAAGCTGGAGGGACAATGGTTCCAAAACCCCCAAAATCTATTAAGTTCTCAATTCAGGCCAGGGAAATTACTAGTATATACTCCCATAGTATTCTGTTTCTTGTTTGAATTCTTTAATTAAAATTTTAGAAAAAATATATTTATATTAACCAATTTTAACACCTTGTATTTTGAGGTAGAGTTGTCTAAATGAAAAATGGAACGAGAAAAGGAATGAGAAAACATAGGCACCTATAATATGTATTGTTTGAAAAATAAATCTGTACGCATTTTTGTGTTAATACACTAGAATTTATTTATATTTTGTTTATTTGTTCATAACAATACTACAAATTTGACTTTAATGTTGAATTTTAAGGGAATATAATAATAGATTTGTTTGCGATCACTTTAAATTTCCTCCCACATGAAGAAAATCTTATGCACAAACAATTACGTGAATTCCAGAGTATTTTGTAACATATGCATGAATGTAAACAGAAAATTTTGTTTAAAGCCCTGAAACAAATCAGGGGTCCACTATTTATAGGTAAAGAATAAGAAACTGAATATCTAATGCGATCTACTTACAGTACAACTAGCCATGGAGTTTGTTGCAAACCATGATATAATAATAAATCATGATTGCAAACCAAAAGGTATGTACCAAATAATACTCTTGCTTGCTTTTTAGACTAGTCTTTCCTAAGAAAAAGTATGGAATTGTGCCATGTAAACGTGTCATATTGAAGGGACATAACAATCATTTCAGTTTATTTTCGATATTACATTCGTTGTCATTTGCATGTTTTTTTAACATTAAACCACCACGTCGTGTGGAACCGTGGCGATCGCTTGAAACAGCGCTATGCTATAGTCATGGTTCAGATTGAAGGAACGTTCAATTTAATAAAATTTTCACATCATAAAAAGTTACCATCATTAAACTTGGTTTTATGTTCAAAAACAGTTTATTGATTCCGGAGTAAAAAATGAAAAGAACCATTGTTCTATTCTCTTACTCTTACAAAATAAGCTGTTTTAATTAGGTATCAATGTTTTTGTAGCTGTGCTGACAAAAAGGGGCGCAGTGAATCAATTTCAAAGAATTTATACAGACAATACTAAATAGAATAGTTGCCTTTCACCGAGCCGCTTGGAGAATTCTATACGCATTTCCCCTGGCCGGACCGTTTTGGCGTAGCAATTATTTTCCACACACCTACTTTCCACGACGCCACGCAAATTATGGCAATGTTGCACTTCAGATCGCTGAAAACGTTATATACTATAATACACGATTCCAAACGGGTTAAAACATTCTAATATCAAATGCTGATATTCTACGAATATGCTGAAAATGTTTTATTTTCTGTTATTCCTCTGCAAATTGAAGAGTTGAAGAATATTCTTTGTCAATGGAACGTGACAGTGATGGATGAGTGTATTTTTGGATGGATTAGTTTATTTATTAACTTTCAAACTTTAAGTGTATTTTTGAAGGTTACAATAAAGTGCGATAAACAAGGCTAATAGTTTGCATTGTTGGACTGTTGGGAATGAATATCCAGTGCAATATGTCGATATCTTTAACAATGAAAATGTCCGATTACGTAGGCTATTGCTATTGGCGAGTGCCACGCGGTGGCTCTAGCGCTACAAAGATCTGCCTGGCCACAAGTCTATGAAGGGGAATTTATTAGTCTCGTGGCGCACTCCGTTTTGTGCTTTGGATAGCTGAAATAGCGGACACATAAATCTTTCACTGTTTCGCGGGGCATACCACCCATTGAAAATACCTAATCCGATGGCGCTGCGCGGCGGCCCGTCCTCCACGGTTATTAGCTTTTCCCAATTAATAACATGACGAGGTATTCCAATAATAATTTTAATTAGTGACAAATTATTCCGATAAAAGCTCGCCCGGCACGCGCCTATATTATATTAATTAGCAATGTTCCTGATAAATAAAATAGGCCGAATAACGCATCGCGCGCTCGCCGGTGCGATATAATTGGGTGGAGATAAGCGGGTAATTCGAAGGGGCAATTAATGCCTGAAGGCAATAACCGGTGTAAGTACTGGCGGTCGGACAAAAAAAAACATACATATCGAATGGTTAAAAAATGCAACATGTTATGTTTAGGCTGCTATAAATATTTGTATACCTACATAGTTTACCTCGTATTACATTGCCTCCTATTACAGGTGTATTGATTTAATTTATATTTAATTGCCATTGAGTTTATTGCTTAACGGTAGCGAGGAAATCAAACTCGGAAATCACTAAAACGCTGTTCTTCCATTTATTAATACTTATAATACTTGGGATATTTACACTTGATAGTTTATTTATTTTATTTAAGTAACGAGTAAGTTATACAAGGTGATTCAGTCATGATGTAAAAAATGTGGAGAGGCCCCCTAAAAAAGGTAAATACGAAAACTTGTTTTGAGAACTTTAAAACGTGCGGCAAAGCAACCTTGGCTATAGCACCCATGTAATTCTACGCCCCTGCTCGAATACACACGGTCAAGGTTACTTCTGGAGAACAATGTTGCCACATTACATATGTATTCTACGAAGGCGTAGAATGGCCAACGAATTTTTCTTTATTTTAACGCAATTTGCAATCAACAATAATCGTCGGCCCGATCGACAATTTGTCGGCCCGATCGGCAATTTTCCACTCAATGGTAAGCCGTCAGTATGGTCTTGACTCAGGGCCGTATCTAGCGAAAATTTGGAAAATTAAGAAAATTAAGAACAAATTTTAGAAAGAAAGAAAGAATTCGCAAAGAAGAAGTAGGAAATAGGCGAAAAATTAAGGAATCGGCATTTATTTTAGGAAATACAGACAACTGTGTTGCTGAATGTTCAGTGGAATTCAGTAAAATATTATTGCCACTTATTCAAAGAGAAGTTAGTATAAATAATTAGATAGAACACAGGGTACAATATCAGGCAGGTGGCTAGACTATGGTTTCTGTTGTCATGACATTTTAACCTGAAATTTATTAATCTGTCATTACACTTTGACGTGACATAATCTTTGAGAAAGGAGGACGATTTATTCTCCGAAAGCTCAGGAAACAAATTTGTTGAAGATATTTTTTGAGTTATATGTTCAAAGTTTAGTTCATTTACTGTTAGGAATTTATTAAGTTTCCAGGAAACTTGAAAAAGTTGTCTTTTAACCAGATTGGTGGCGAAAAACTCAATTAAAATTCAATGAATTGCATACCTATTTAAAAGAATCCTGTAAAATGCGCTGCAGGCGAAATTTTTTAGAAATGTTAAGTGAAATTACTTAAAATTATTCTTAGTAAATCCCAGTATCTTCAGATTTTCAAGCTGCAGTGAATATTTGCAAATTCTGAAATGGTTTTGGCCCCGCCCTTTTAAATTCGCTACTGACTGGATAACCCTGTACACGGGACTCGGAGGCGCGGGGCCAATCAAGACGCGGGCCGCGTACGCCGCACCGTTCGCACCCGCCTATAGCCGGCCCTGGAGGGGTTAGACCAGTGGCTGTTGAAGTTGAAATAGCTTAAGGTTTAAAAAATCTACTTTTTTTGAAAGGTTTTTAATAAAAAACTGAAACAGGTTTTAGTTAAAAAAGTTTAACATTAAAACTTTAAAAATATTAAATATTAATAATTATTGTAATAGCTGAATATTCCTTCTCGCATTTATACCTATCCCTTTTCTATTTATTTCATTTCTCATTATTACGGATATATTCCTACACATTCTTCGCCTGGCCTGACGACACCTTTAGAATTGCCAATAGGAATTGTTTTAAATAGGCAATTGTCCCTCCCTCCCTCCCCCGAAATTAATTTCTATATGCCTACTTTTTTAAAAAGTGACATGAATATACCATTTTAGTAGCGTATCAATTTTCAAAAATTTGTTCTTAATGGATTAAATAATTCTTTGGCGAGGCCCCCCACTGTTATCCGGCACCCATGCCCACAAAAGCTTGAGCCGATCCTGAACTCCCCCCCAAATTTTCGCTATATACAGTGTGTCTGGTTTTTCGTGTTAACACCCCTGAAAATCTAAGTAGGCTGGGGGAATTGAACAGGGCAATTTTTTTATAAATATGTCCCTGAAAGGCTATCATTTGCGAGGTATTGGTTTGGCATTGCCGCGAAATCCTGGCCTACTGCGATTTTTTAAAGGGGTGCGTTTTTCGAAAAACCCTATTAGGCATATTTTTATTTAAAATCTGACACCACAGCGTTAATCAGGACACCCTAAAACCCCCACATACCAAATTTGAACAAAAAATATAGAGGGAGTTCAATTCTGCAGGGTGTCAAAGTTGAGCAAAATAGGAATTTTAAAGGCATCTACCAAGTCAAGTGTGCCACGGAATCCCCTCGAAACAGTTGAATGGTCAACAGGACCACTCAAGTTGTTGGTGTGCAAAGGTCCAATACGAAATATACAGAGTGCTCTTATCTGTGCCATCTCAAATTACTGAATTTTTTGTAACTTTATACGGGTCAAAAATCGAGTAGGTATATCAAAACCGCTCCACATACTATAAACGAACTAAATCTAAAAAATACAGAAGCCTGCCAGTCAGTAAGTCCATATCAGTTAAGGTGGCTGGTGTGTCACAACAGGAAACGAACAGAAAATGTATCATCTTAGACAGTGACTTTGTTGAGAGAAAAGAAATAAATTACTTTTGGGTTTATTGATATTTTTTCTATGATTCCAGAGTACTCCTGATCAGTATAAAGTTTCATAAAATTTCAGAATTTTGAGATGGCTCAGAGAAAAATACCCTGTATATTTTTGTAGTAAATCTTTTCACACCAACATTTTGAGTGGTCCTGTTCACCATGCAACTGTTTCGAAGTAATTCCATGGCACACTTGACTCGCCAGATGCCTTTAAAATTCCTATTTTGTTCAACTTTGACACCCTGCAGAATGGAACTCCCTGTATATTTTTGGTTCAAATTTGGTATGTGGGGGTTTTAGGGTGTCCTGATTAACGCTGTGGTGTCAGATTTTAAATAAAAATATGCCTAATAGGGTTTTTCGAAAAACGCACCCCTTTAAAAAATCGCAGTAGGCCAGAATTTCGCGGCAATGCCAAACCAATACCTCGCAAATGATGACCTTTCAGGGACATATTTATAAAAAAAATTGCCCCGTTCAATTCCCCCAGCCTACTTAGATTTTCAGGGGTGTTAACACTAAAAACCAGACACACTGTAGATACGGCCCTGAGTCAAGACCATACTGACGGTTTACCATTGAGTGGAAAATTGTCGATCGGGCCGACAATTGTCGATCGGGTCGACAATTGTCGATCGGGTCGAGAAATGTCGATCGGGTCGACAATTGTCGATCGGGCCGACACTTGTCGATCGGGCCGACAATTGTCGATCGGATCGACAATTGTCGATCGGACCGACAATTGTGGATTGCAAATTGCGTTAAAATAAAGAAAAATTCGTTGGCCCTTCTACGCCTTCGTAGTATTCAATCATATTTTCGAATGTCGATGGTTAAACTTAAGAAATAAAAAAAATTAGCTACATTATGATGTTGTGCGAGGTCTTGTCGGTTTTGATTATATTCGCGAGTTTTCGCAGCAAAAATTCCTACAGCATCGTGACGAAACTGCGTCTACTCTACACCTCGACACGTTGCAAGTTTTTGTCACGATTGCTGGCCAGTGGGCCGCTTTTACAAGTCCCTAAATATTCACCAATAGATGGCGCTGATATCTCACATCGCACCCTCTAGAATCTAGTGAGTGACAAGACAATCCCATTGTGGCATTCCAGTTGCCACTATCACATAGATATCATGGTTGGTTAGGGTTTAGTGAGTTTCATATTTATAGTTTAAAGTGTTTTTCCGATTTTTCGAGGCTCTTACTTTGCGTTTCTGTAATATGTTTTACTCAAATCAATGCTGATCTGATAGACATGGTACTTAATGCATGTAGTGTACGGTATTCGTGGTTCGTTCACAAACATAATACCAGTGACTATAGAAAGCTATGGTCACTGAAAATACATAATTATACATAGATTTTAATGGTGACATTTTTAAACAGATCCTTTAATCTGAACAATGTTTGGTGCATGTTAGTAGTTAAGTAAAGCGGATCCTGGCTCAAAGATGGCCGCCATATGTGAGCC
This sequence comes from Pseudeuparius sepicola, assembly GCA_963920635.1. Taxonomy (NCBI): domain Eukaryota; kingdom Metazoa; phylum Arthropoda; class Insecta; order Coleoptera; family Anthribidae; genus Pseudeuparius; species Pseudeuparius sepicola. The sequence goes on from OY987299.1 coordinate 93,238,157, forward strand.
AGCTTCCGCATAAGGGTTTTGAGCCTGAGCCAGGATCCGCATAGGGCTTTCGGGGTTCGGTTGGCAGGTATAAACGCCGCGGTTAGAATATTTTTTCCTTGATTTAACGTCCTGTTTCGGGTGACCTTATTTTATAAGTTTATGTGTATTGTGAATCAGTGGGATGTTGTCAGTTCACGGGGAAGGTTTACTAAATTCCTTAATCGACAAATTACCAGTTGAATTGCACCTTCCTAAATATCAGTTTTGTGGGCCTGGAACTAAGTTAGAGAAACGTCTGACGAGAGGAGATTCTGGTATAAATAAATTGGACGCAGCGTGTAGGACCCACGATATTTTGTATTCAAACAGCAAGTTATTAGAAGATCGACACAAGGCTGATTTAGAATTGGAAAATCGTGCTTGGGATCGAGTAAAATCCAAAGACGCTAAATTTAGTGAGAAGGCTGCTTCTTGGCTTGTAACAACTGCCATGAAAGTAAAAAGAAAATTGGGTATGGGAGTTAAAAAACGACGACCGATTTCTTTTAGAAGGGACATCGTAAAAAAAGTGGAAAAAAATCTCAGAAAATCTTTTACTCCTAAGGACTTGAATAACACTCAGAATTTGAAAAAATCGTCATTGGCTGCTGTAAGAGCTGCCCGTATGATTGTTAAAAAGATTGGAAAAAAGAATTTGAGGATACCGAGGTTGATTCCATTCGAAAGCAAAACTGGCGGATTTCTTCCTCTTATTCCTATTCTAGGAGCTCTAGGGGCATTGGGTTCTTTGGCAGGTGGAGCAAGTGCTGTAGCTAAAACCATTTTGGATGTAAATAATGCTAAAAAGAGTGTGACGAAACAGTCGATGGAACCTGTTGGCAAAAAAGGTTCGGGTCTTTATTTAAGAAGAAATAAACGCGGAGGATTCGGACTATTTTTGAAAAAAAACTCTCATTGAGGCTACCCAACAGACCTTTAACAGATAGAGATTTAATAAAGTTCGCGGCAAAGCTTAACATACCATTTTTTAAAGGCGTATTTATGAGAGACACGCTACCTAAAAAGGTGAGAAAAAACGAGTCGGTCATTTTAAATTTGGATGTTCAGCGAAATCCGGGAACTCACTGGGTAGCCTATCAGAAAAGAGGAAATATCGTCAAGTACTTTGACAGTTTTGGTAATTTGAAACCGCCCAAAGAATTGGTTCAGTATTTGGGAAAGAACGTAAAAATAATATATAATAACGATTCTTATCAGAATTTTGATGAAATAAATTGCGGGCATTTGTGTCTCGAGTTTCTGTATAAAGGTGACAGTTAAGACGAGAAGACGATGTCTATGCTTTTCACCTTACATGGATTTAGTTCAACGCTGTCTATTGACTTTACCAGTCCTATATATTTAGATGAGGATTATGAGTATGGCTTAGCATTGTTGGGATTTCATTCGTACAACAGCGTGCCGAATATCGAGAGTGAAGAAGACAAGCTATATCTTGTTGGTAAAAAGGGATACATAACTATACAAATTCCTACAGGATCGTATGAAATAGGAGCAATAGAAGAGTGTATAAATAACAGTTTAAAAATTAAATTTGGAAAAAACTTTGTCGAAAAAGATAGAATTATATTAAAACCTAATAACAGCACCTTAAAGTGTGAAATTTTTAGTGAAAATTTCGCTATCGATTTCCGAAAAGAAGGTTCTATTGGAAAACTGCTGGGATTCTCCGAGCGTTTGTTAGAATCGAACAAATTACACATCTCCGATTTGCCTGTGAATATAGTGAAAGTTAGAACGATACACATAGATTCTAACATAACATCTGGAGCATACTATAAAAATCAACCAACACATACCATTTATGAATTTGCTATTGTTGATGATCCTGGATATGCTATAGACGAAACGCCAAAAAATTTGCTATATATACCAGTGACAAAGCGAGAGATCTATAACATAACATTAAACATTCTCGATCAGAACTTCAGACCGGTAAATTTTAGAGGCGAGGAAATAATTGTGAGATTAGAATTGAAACGTTTAACTCATTAAAAATGGTTTTGATTTTTGGGGACGCATATAAGCCTTATAAATTGCAGTCATTTCTCTGTAAAAAGTCATTAACGAAGAAATCGTCGAAGCGTGCAGATCATTCTAAAAAGTCGTCAATTTTGAAAGGTGCTGGTCGCAACCGTGTACTTACTTTCGAAAATCTTCAGTTTTTAAAATCAATTGGTCAGAATGTCGTTAACTCCTCAGGTGTTCAATGTGCATCGCAGTCCAAACTATGATGAATCTATTCAACGCCTGGAAAAACGTACCTACTACCCATTTGTAAAATCTTTTCGAAACAACGATATTGTGGAAATAACTGTCAATCAGGGAGACGCATGGCTGTTGATGTATGATGCTGTGATTTATGTTAAAGGAAAATTAACCGACATGCAAGGGGACTGTAACTTTGTTAACAATGCACCTGCATTTTTCTTTGACTCTGTTTCCTACGAGCTAAATGGCAAAGAAATAGAAACAGTGCGAAATCCTGGAATTGTGAGCACAATTAGATCATACTTGTGTTATTCTCCTAATGAAGAAAAGTGCATGGCGACAGCCGGTTGGGCTGGAGTTAATAAACATTTTAATGCAAGCACCGATAGCTCATTTATTTCCAGAATCCCCTTGAATCATTTGTTTGGGATGTTCAATGATTATCAGTTGGCTGTTTGTGGTAAACAAACTGTGAGATTGATACGAGCTCGAAATGATAACAACGCTTTATTGCTACCTACTGCAAACGATTCTTGTGAAATATCAATTTCCGATATAGAATTAAAAGTTAAGCATATACAACCGAACGATTTAATTAGACTTAACCTTCTTCAGGCCATGAAAATTGATCGTCCAATTATATTTGCCTTTCGCAAATGGGAACTTCATGAATTGCCAGCTCTTACTACCGGTGCTCAAAGGGAGATATGGTCTGTAAAGTCATCAAGTGCATTAACCTCTCCTCGATACGTCATCGTGGCATTCCAGACTGACCGCAATGACAATCCTAAATCCAGTACTGCAGAATTTGATCACATAAATATAACCGATGTGAGATTAATTTTAAACGGCGAATGCTTTCCTTTTGAACGTCTAAGGTTAGATTTTGATAAAAATAATGTTCAGGAAGCCTATCACAATTACGTGGATTTTTATTCGAGTTATATGAATAAAGATAGACGACCCCTACTTGGCTATACGGAATATAAATCGTATGTACCTCTGTTTGTTATCGATTGTTCTCGAAGAAATGAGTCTATAAAAATAAACACTGTTGACGTTAAGTTAGACATAGAAAGCAATAAAGGATTTCCAGCCAAAACTCGAGCCTACTGCACAATTATACATGATTGTACTATGGAGTATTTACCACTAAGTGAAATTGTGAGAGATGTAATGTAAATTAAGAACAATTAGTCAAATCCAACAGTCCTGTCCAAGATGTTATTGAGAGCGGGTCACATTACATTGCTAGCAATAATTAATAATGTGTTCTATATTCACAATGAGCTAAATCAGACTAACATCTCTGTTTGTGGAAGCAATGATAAATGCTCACCATTTATTTCTATTGGAAGTGCAATTTCAATGGCTATCCTTCCGAAAAATTCAACGCAATTTAAATTTCATTTTAAATTTAAAAACCATACGATTGGTGAAACTAGATGGAGGAAAATTTCTGAAGTTACAAATACTACAAAAAGTACCCCTACTGCACCTAAATTAACCCCCGAACAAAAGGAATATAATATGGAAATTACTCTTGTTCCTCTGGTTTATTACATTACGGTGTGCTCATCGCTGTTAGTAACAAAACTCATGATTAAAATAGTACTTACACAAAGAGAGAGATGGGAGATATGGAACTGAAAATTTGGAGCACTCCAAAGGCAAATGATCTAAAGGCAAAGGCAAATGATTCAAAGGCAAAGGCAAATGATCGGAAGGCAAATGATTCGAAGGCAAAGGCAAATGATCCAAAGGCAAAGGCAAATGATCGGAAGGCAAAGGCAAATGATCCGAAGGCAAAGGCAAATGATCGGAAGGCAAAGGCAAATGATCCGAAGGCAAGTGATCCGAAGGCAAATGATCCAAAGGCAAATTAAAAATATAGTATGAATGTATTGTAACAATGTGTTAGTATATAATAAAGATAAAATTAAGTATAATTGTCAGTGTTTTATTCCCCACCTACGTGATGTATATGTGTGATATTTGCGGTACAACATTTTGTAGATCGGATAGTTTTACAAGACACAAGAATATTCACAGAACTATTATTTTTATGTGTGAATTCTGTAGTAAAACGTTTTCGAGAAAAGATAACTTAAAAAACTCATAAAAGAATCCACCAACTTCAAAACGACTTAGTTGTTAGCGAGGTCGTTGGATACAACGATTCGAAAGACGCGATGCAAATCCATCAGCAGACAGTTTCACTTCCAGTAGAAAACCTAGATATTGTGCAAGAAAGTAGTGCTAAATCTAAACACGGTGTACTGTTTCCAAACTCATTTAGGGCAATTTTTTGTGGACCTAGCGGATGTGGAAAAACCAACGCTTTACTTAGTTTAATATTTAATGAAAACGGACTAAAATTCGAGAATATTTACTTGTACAGTAAGTCACTGTACCAACCCAAGTATCAGTTATTGCAAGACGTGCTTAAACAAGTTAGTGGCGTTGGATATTTTCCCTTTAACTCAAACGATGATGTAATTGGTCCATCAGAGGCTAGAGAAAATTCGGTTTTCATATTTGATGACGTGGCTTGCGATAAACAAGATAAAATTAGAGAATTTTATTCAATGGGACGTCATAAATCTATAGATGTTGTCTATCTTTGTCAGACATATTCTAAAATTCCTAAGCAATTAATACGAGACAATTGTAACATGATTATTCTGTTCAAACAGGATGACGTTAATCTGAAGCATGTCTATGATGAACATGTGTCACCAGATATCACCTACGAGCAGTTTAAAAACCTTTGCTCATTTTGTTGGAATGGTAGTGTTTTTGGAACATTAGTGATAGCCAAAGACTTTAGTTTAGATAATGGGCGATACAGAAAAGGATTTGATAGCTATATAAAACTCTAGTGACTCGGTATCTTTATTAGTAGCCAACATGCCCTTGACATCACAAGAACAAATTCAGAGAGCACAGCGTGCTAAAAAAATTAAAGAGCTAACTAGATCTATTAGAAGAAAATATGCTGCGTTAAAAACGGGTAAATCTGAGATGGATGAGACTTTAGATAAGATATTCAAGCCCGTAAAAGATTCTCTAAGCGAAATAAAAAATAATATGAAAGTTAAGGTAGGATCAAAGCAACAAACTGCAATTCGGATAAAACCTAAGATAGAATTATTTACTAGTACGCCAAGTAAAAAGTTACCGTCTGAAATATCGGGAGAAAATACATTACCTACAACGGTCTTAGAATCATCTCAAGTAACTGAATACGATGATGATGTTGAAGATGACGCAGATTATGGTTATCCTGAAACGGCCTTACCATACATTCAAAATTTCATCTCAAAATCTGCTGATATTGATAATACTTATGGTCCTAAACTTGATCGCAGTACCTACACATGGACCTTAGGAAATAAACATATCGATTTTGATAAAGACACGGGAGATATAATAATCGATAACACTCCTTTCAAGAGCACCGACGGACTTTACCAACTCATTTTCTATGAATATCCAGAATACAGTCAGGCGGATTTGTTAAATTACAAGAAAATTTTAATGTTAACTGGTGTTCACCTTACATCGAATGGTAAATTGAGGGGTTCTCACAAGACCAAATACCTTAATATCATTAGACCTCTAATAAAAAGTAAAACTCAAGATGCGCAAGGTACAGGTATGCAGCTTACTTATAACACAAAACCCATAGAGTACGTATACTGGGATAATGTCAATGAATTAGTAGATAGGTTGAAGTTACTTGTAGCTTCTAAAGATGCCGGAAACACTTCTCACGACAACGAAATCGCAGCCATCTTAAATGAATTAAAGGAAGCTAAAGTTATTTACTAGAAGTATAATTACTGTCAATATACAGTTAGTTACAAAATGACTCTTAACAAGTTCGGACGCTCGTCGAAATACAAAAAGGCTAGCGGCATTGTGCACTCTCCTTTGTCCCAAAACCAAAAATTGAATAGCGATGCTTCAGCTATTTCATTTCAATATAATAAAGATAACGAAAAGCTTAGAAATATATTAGATGAGCGTCATAACTTTTTATTACGGTCAGTAAACGACTTTAAAAATAACGTTTCCCAGCAAATACAGGATTTTAAAGAGTTGTTAGAATTAAATACTGTTGCTTTGCAAACTGCCATAGAGAAAATAACACAAGAGCAGGATGTGATTAAAGAACAACTGAAATTGGATAAACAAAAGAGCGGTGTAAAGTAATTTCATTTTAAGTTGGAATTGAGCAGTTGAACAATGAATTTCGGTCATAGTGATGAAAAAGTTCGGTTAATTAGGGAACTCCATAAACCAGCTCGAAAAAATTATCCTCGACGTCGAACTATTATCAAAGGCTTAGATGATCTTTGGCAAGCCGATCTTGCTCAGTTAGATCAATATGCTTACTGTAATAGAGGTAATAAATTCATATTAGTTGTAATTGACTCTTTCTCCAAATATGTCTGGTGTAGACCGCTACAATCCAAGTCTGGAGCAGATGTTACAAAGGCTTTTAAAGATATTTTAAAAAACAGTGGGGGACGCAAGCCTCACAATTTACAAACCGATCAGGGCAAAGAATTTTACAACTCTGAATTCCAGAAATTGATGAAAACTTTTCAAATTAATCACTACAGTACATTTACCGACAAAAAGGCAGCTATAGTGGAAAGAGTAATACGAACTTTGAAAGAAAAATTATTCAAGTATTTCAGTCTAAATGGAAAATATAGGTGGATTGATATTTTGCCTACTGTAGTAAATGAGTACAATAATAGGAAACATAGAACGATACAAATGAAGCCTGGTGAAGTTAACAAAAACAACGAGCAACATTTAGTCACCAATGTGTACAACAGTCACTTAAAAGTTTTCAAAACTCGTAAATTTAGGAAGGGTGACATTGTGAGAATAAGTAAAGCTAGACATGTATTTGACAAGGGATATCGACCTAATTGGACAACGGAGTTGTTCAAAATAATCAAAGTACAACACACCAATCCTCCCACATATTTGTTAGAAGATTTACGTGGAAGAGCTATAAAGGGTGGTTTTTATAATGAAGAATTGCAAAAAGTGGCAAATCCTGACATCTATTTGGTGGAAAAAGTGCTTCAAAGGAGGAGGGGGAAAGTTCTTGTGCGATGGCTCGGGTTAGATAAAAGCCACGACTCGTGGATAAGCGAAACAAACATTGTGTAGTTCTCTCGGTGAACGAACCGCCAAAATGTCTGACAGTGGTTACGAATCCGATGTAAGCAGCAGTGAAAATGATATTGTAGAAGATTCTTTGCTTTTGGCAGCATGTTTTCCGATCAAATCAACTAATGGATTATTCATTCATACAGGGTTGAGTCTCAAGAAATATTTTGAGCCAGCAGTAATCATCACATACCTTTGTCATGATCGGACAGTAATTTCCTTGAACTACTCTGAATGGAATAAATTATTGGAACATGTATGTGAATTTATTAATAATGGTGGAGCTCCAATGTTTGCCAGATTCGACTCACGTATGGTTCTAAGTACGGTGATTGACGCCGATGGAAATCAGCACGTGTCGCTTAGAAAAAATAATGTGTATGTTTATTTTACCGAGGCAGATATTTTTGAATTGTTAAACGTTAGCATAAGTGCATCTTTGAGATTTGGCTTTTTGCTCCGCTTTGATTTTTATGATTTCTATTGTAATTTCTTAGATAAAGTCAATCATCTAGTAGTAAGTAGTAACTTAAATGAAACAGACATTATATTAATATTATGTAATATTACATTTAGTATAGAAACCTTTTGTATTTTTGAACTCTTCTGTTTTTACAAAGAGTTTCTGTTGGCTGATTTGTATAGAAGAAGGTTGGTTTAATAAAACAACGTTCTACAAATATGGGTTTTTTATTTTTACATCCTTACATATTACATTCAATATGCCTTATAGCTTTGTGTCCCCAAGGAAGAGTTACAATACTATTAACTAAATATCGCTTATCATCGAAAGGATTCAAGCCAATTTTAGACTGTTCGAGACTGAAAACATCATGAGCAAACGAACGTATAGAACGTTGGTTTATAATTTTTTGTTTCTTGTCAAACAAACAACTTACATAATCGTTGTACGTTATATGTCTCGATACAACGTTTTTCTTGACTCCTTTCGATTTCTTAATACAAATTTTTTTCCCCTCAATCAGATAAGCATACATCTTAGATCTAAGACCCGCAAAGTGAGTTATAATGCTACCATTAAGTTCATCTTTCATTAATCCCGGAACTTTTTTATTTACCAATGGAATACCATATTTATTATCTTGGGGGTAGTCACTAGTATCAAAACGTTCTATATTATCTTTAATAATGTCTTTAAAAACGTCATTACAGCGTATTTCATATACTAGGCTATCAGTATCGGTATACAAGAGCGTACAGTCAGATAATTTGCGTAGCATAAATTCATAATGAAATTCATAAACGCATGTTTTTGAGATATCGAGTATTGCCATTCCCACATAGAGGGGCTTATTGAAAATAATACTCGTCTTATTTAGTTCTACGCTAACTAAATTTTCATCAAATATGGTTCTGCTCTTAAAACGTGGGCTAGAAATATAATGTTTTGCTCCAAACCTACCAGCCCATTTGCGTAATAGTTTAACAACCCTGTGTTTCCTTATGTTCTCCATTGTTTTACCATAAACTGCGTTGTTCATGAGTTTGATTATAGTTTTTTCAAATTCTAACGATGCTTGCTGTCTCAAGCGTGTATTAAACTGTATGTAAGGAGCTAGCCAGGGGGCCTGTTTAAACTTCAGAATTCTGTGGATTTTGGTCAAAACTAGACCGTTTCTCAAAGCCTGTTTAAGCGCTCTGTAATGAATTATGTAATTCTTCTTGTCATGAAGTGTGGGCATAAGCTTGGAAAATTTCGATCCTGGTGGTTTTCGCTGCTCTGCTGCAAACGGGAGGTCTTTATGCACATCATGCAGATGATCTGGGTACGACAAATCCACCTCCAAGACATAGCCTTCGTCTGCATCGTCGGCAATCTTGGTAACGTCAAACTCTGAGTCCTCAATCCATTCAAATCCGCCATAAGGGAGATGCTCACACATCGCCCAGCCATATAAGTTGTTAACGTCGAAATAGGCAATAAATTTGGAAGGTTTGGTGGAGTCATAGCTTCGCATATATTTATTATTCGCTTCGGAAAAGCGATGGCTACACTGACTTATTCCACCTCTTACAGCTTTTTCGAAAAATAATAAAATATCGATGTCTTGGAATGTCTCCAGTTTGCAGTTGGTATATTTGAGCATACAGTCCCAAGTGTATCCCGGTAATGTGTAATACCAAGCAGGATCTAATCCATAGTTTTTGTAACACGATTTTCTAAAATTCTCAAACACATCTGTAAGCAGCATCACATCGGTTTTTAAATACAGATCGGAGTATTCGCCCAAGTTAGTTATATTGAACTTTTCCCATACTAATTGTGCGTGTCTGTAGTCTTTTTCGTCGATTTCAACATCGTTTAGTTTGTTATAGAATTGATCGATTGAAGGTAATGAGGTTTCCTCTAATTTTTTAAACGAGTCTATGTAATCATAGCAAAAAACGCCCTTCCTGGTTAACAATGTAAACTTTTCAGGTGACAAATGGTGAAATTCTTTTTTAGCATTTACGAAATCGTCACTTTTTAGAGAGGAAACGAGAGTATCAAGCGAAAAACCTAGAAATCTAAAAGAGTCGATAAAGCGAAACTTGATATTTGTCTCATTATCAAACATAGTAAAACTAATATATTTTTCTTTGTTTATCGGAAGCAGAGTAATGTGATTTCTTTTGGCAAGGTCCCTTATTATAAAATGGCTGTCGTATCCACTTAGATTGTGAAATACTACGGGAATCATAAAAGAGTTCTTATAATTCAAATTACAATTTTGGTGGGCGTAGCCGCGAAATTTGCCGGTTAAGTGACAATGATCGCGCACAATTATGTCAGTGTCTATGAATTTTTTCTCGCAAATATGACAGTTTTCGCTAGCATCCTTAAGGCTAATGGTTTCGTCCATAGGCTCCACAATTTTTAATTTAGAGGCTACAAATTTCGCGGTCTCATCCAGCTGATCTGCAAACCAAGATAAACATTGGGGTCCACGATAGCTGTTGTAGAAAGATAATGAGTCATCGAATGTACATTTGAAATAGTATGCAGCACTATAGGCCACATGTTTTTGATATTTTTTAGTTTTCGTCTCGGTTTGCAGATCGTGGACGGGTGTTAGCATCGCCTCCACGTCTGAGTAGATTATGAAAGGTACATGTTCTTTATGTGCAAAATTTTTAAACTCAATAAATTTTTCCTTGGGAAATTCAATTTTGCATTGATTTATTTGTTCACAGCTAGTAGCATGCTCGTTCAATTTATCTTGAGATGTAAAATAATTTAAGCATCTGTCACATATAAATACACGTCTTTTATGGTTGTTTAATTGTTTTGAGACTAATTTAGAAAGATCCTTTATCCAACAAAAATGATATTTTATATTATCCATCGACTCGTCTTGAGGGGGAGCTTCGAATTCCCCGATATTTGGCGAATATTCATTTTGAATAAGAAGTAAATTCACATGTCTATCAAGTTTATTTTTTGTTAATCTGACAGGTACAGTCATAAATCTAGATGTTTTTTCTTTGCCCACTAACTCCAGAACATACACGTTTACAGATATTTTATTTAACTGCTCAAATTTTGTAATCTGTGGCAATGTCATCGGGAAATCTATCCCCTCCAAATTTAAAACTGTGGAGTAATGAGGGTATGAACTTACTCGATGCGCATTAGAATGTGTTGGATAAAGCGCTGAAACGATAGCCCACGCGAAACAAGCCTCATCCTGATTTTGGACGTTAATGCACGCTTTTTTACTTGAAATTTCGTAGGGCAGAGCTATGTATGACGTTCCACCGTTTCCAAATCCAACTTTGTTTATATTAACCTCTAAACTTAATATTTTATGTAAGCTCCAATTGGACCCTTCATTTTCAAAATCGTCAAGTTTTCTCAAAATAATAGCGCTAACATTGTCATTAAACCATTGCTTTATATCAACGCCACGATCGATTGCAGCATTTTTTGTATTAAAATACTTGTTACTAAAGATTTCACCATCGCCAGATATTTTCACAAATTCACCACAGAAGACAGTATTTACTTTAACTACATTTAGAGAACGTAAAATTTGATTTATACGATTTTTAAAAGGAAAAAATGCGTCATTTAAAAACTTTACTATATCTATGTGAAGTATGTTTACTATAATACCTGACCTTATTCTATTTTGAAAGGCGGACTGAGTGTCTTCCCACTTCAATCGATCAGATCTCTTTTCACGTTTTTGACCAGCCCCCGTATGTTTCCATGATTTAAAGTATACGCCGATCCTTTTCAGATGACCCAAATTTGTCTGAAGTTTCATCAGCGTACCGTGATTATAGTCTCCTTTCTTTATTGCAGTATTATGTAATTTAATATTTGCTTGTAATTTTTTTGTCCATTGCTCTAAAACTCTTTCCTGCGTGCTGTCCCTTAATAAATCCAATGCTTTTTCGAAAGTTTGAACAATTTTGTCACTTTCAACAAATGACATAATGAAAACTTAGCAATAAATTATTCTTAGCTTTAGCTGTTTCGAAACGCTTTGAAAATCTATATGCGTTGCATGCCTTTTTAATCTATTTTTCCCCACTGTTTTCTCATAGGATCTGTTTCGGCACGAAAGGGGAGGGGATAGGGAGCTGGCAATATAAGATGTTGAAATTGCCTACCATACGTATCAAAATGGTGCAGCTTACAGTTGAATTCAGAGCTTTCAGAGCCGCGCTATACGAAATGAAACGTTCGTGTTACGGTAAAAATTTAATTTCTCTCCTGAATAAACCGAATTTTTTAATATTTGATAAGTGCTTCAAAACAATTGCCGAAAGTAAAGAGTGCGACGAGGCCGATTATTGTTTGATGCTGGAGAGCAAGCGAAGAATGGATAACTTTATACGGATACTTGGTGATATTTTCGAGCGAGAAGGCATTAATGAAATCAATGTCGTTGACCTTGGTAAGCTTTTGAGGGATCATTGTTTAAAAGATACTTTTGCACACCAATTGTACGTCCTTAATTTACTTTACGATGCTGATGGTGTGGAGTTACCGTATAATCCGAAAATAGAAGCCTATCAAGTGAAAAATATGAAAAAAAATTACAACGATATATATAAATGTATTGACGATTTCATATGTGCGGCTGCATATATGGCAATTCCAAAGAATATAGAAAATTTTAAGGCTGCATTAACTAAGTTGAAACTAAATTACAAATTTCAACCGTCTGAAAACAAAGTGCATTTAATTATGGAATGGTTAAATAAAAACGTAAAAAAGTACGAAGAAAATCCTGACGCTATACTGGGTTGGCAAGATGGTCCTTGTTGTTCTCCATGGCCCTCAGAAGATGTGGACGATTATAGAAAGACAATTGCACTATTAAATACCTTCATATTGTAACTAATATACTTGTAAAAAATAAAACTTTTACTAATATTTTGAATTTTATTTCATATTTGTATTTTAAAAGTGACAACGCTATACTGGGTTGGCAAGATGGTCCCTTCTCCAAGCACACAATACAATCATGCAACAAAAATTGTAAAATTCATAGAGAATGCCCGCAGCCAGGTAAACCCAGTTGACTGCGCAGCCGCCGCGTTCCTGAGACTCATAGCGCGCCCTCGACGGCGGGGCCTTCGAACCACCCAGCGGTATCTTTCGAACCCCCTTGCGCATACCTGTTGCAAGGGTAAAGTATTCGGCGAAATATCGATCAATTGGTAGTACTTTTGAAGCACGACTGTAGTTGTTTCCCTACAGAAATAGAGGGCACGACCTGTATTAAAAATCTAATATTTTCATTGTATTGATCACACGTCAATTCATAAAAGAAAATCAGTAGTTGCAATCTTTATGAAATTTGGAATAACTCAAATATGCAGATTAGTTGTTCCATTTATTTCAAAATAAAAAACAGCAAAAAATACAGTTTTCTGAAATGGAGGAATTAAAATTTAAAAAAAATGTATCACTTTTTATAGCATATATTTAAATAGGACATAAAACACAAAAGATATGTTAAAATATTTATTTGTATGTACAGGATAATATAAAAAACGTATTAAAAAAAACTATTACTAACTAAATATATTACAAACACTTATAAATGTATTCTGCAAAAACACATAACTCTACCTGAGGACAGTGCACGGGTTTTCGTAAATTTTGCAAATGTCTTTTACATTGATTTTTTTTAACCTGATTATATAATTCAGGATTTTCCCCGACTATAATATCAAATTTGGGACATCCCAGTTGTTCTATATTATAGGCTAAATGTCCAAATCCTGCTGCCTTTAAGAGATCCAACTCCACATGTCCGCCTTTATAACCAATGTTTTGATCACCTGAATTGAAGCCCAGACGCCGAAATTCTTTGATGATGTCGTCTTGCGGTTGGTCGCCTTTCTGATCCTCATATCTCAATCCATGAAGATTGTTAGTGACCCACCTTGCGGTTCTGGCGTCTTTTGAATTGAGAGCGTAATAGCTTCCAACAGAATAATATTTGGAGGTGGACTGTTTCCATTTCATATCAAATATTCCAAGTTCCTTAACTAAAAATTTTCCGTTGACGTGGAAACCATCAACATCTACCAAGTATCTTATGGATGGAGTCATTTTCTTGAATAGACTTAGACGATTACATTGGTTCACTTAGCTAAAGTGTGCCTTTTATACCCCTCTTTTAATACGAAAACAGTTTGGCATCATCAGAAAGGGGGGGGGGGGATCCCCTCCTAGACATCTCGTACAGGTTGATGTTTTAGACTATAAAAACTCTGGAGATATCTCAATAGACATCAGTTACAGTTTTTCTCCAAACAAATTAAATTTAATAACAATGGCTGCCTCCATACATAATTCCCTATACCAACTTGCGTTAGAAGAAAAAGAAGAGATTGAGAAAACGGTGCCTGCAGAATTGAGAAGAGACATCGACGACATTGACGACGATGATGCTAGTGACGAAGATGAAGGGGTAGACGTTGGCCGCGATGACTCCGTCGTGGCGAAAAGTGTACCCATTAACCCGACCGAGGGTTATAATAACTGGACAGTGGGGGGCCTCTGTGTATCTGCCGCATATGTAAAGGTAACAGAAAGGGCGCGTTTGTGCCTAAATTGTTACCGTGCGTATGTGGTAGATTTTACAGAGGTTTCCCTGAATGGTTTCACCGACAATGCGAAGCATCGGCATGAAACTTTACATTTTTCTTTGACAGAAATGCCTTTGCAAAGATTCATGCGGTGTAGTGCCTGTAAAGAAAAGCTTTACATAGCTTTTCGGCAAGACACCTGCTTGATGTGTAAAGCAGGTGCAAAAATTATACCATTATTGTAAATAAAATGTATTATTGTAAATAAAATGTATTATTGGATAATTCTGTTCTTATTATTATTATTTAAATTAAATTCCTGACTATAAGAAAATAAACGTGAAATAAAATATTTTATTAAAAACTACAGTTTGATACCTACAAATGTTCTGGGATTTTAGGTAGTCGCATGCTACTGCTTGTCCGTGTGAGGATGATCGCTATGTAAAATCCCCTGGCTGTATTTTTTACCTTTCTTACATCGCTCAGCCGGAAGTGTGCACGTACGGTTATGCTAAAGCATAGCTTTTCGGCAAGATACATGCTTAATATGTAAAACAGGTGCAAAAACTAGACCATTGGTATTATTGTAAATGAAATGTATTATTGGATAATTGTTTTATTATTATTATTTAAATTAAATTCTCGAATATAAGAAAATAAACGTTTAATAAAATATTTACTTAAAAACTACAGTTTGATACTACAAATGTTCTGGGATTTTAGGTATCCGCTTGCTACCGCTTGTCCGTGCGAGTTCGAGCGAGGACGATCGCTATGTAAAATCCCCTGACTATATTTTTTACCTTTCTTACATCTCCCTCAGCCGGAAGTGTGCACGTACGCTTATGCTAAAGTATGGTCTGCTTAGGAGAAAAATATTACTTTTGTATTTAGCTACCGAGCGACTCTGTATTGCACGTAATAAAATTTTATTGCTTGCTGTTTATAATGGTATTGGGTGAGAAATGAATAACAAAGCGTTGGTTTAAAACTATGTGTAATATTATATATATATGATTCAACTTATGCTTACTTATAACTAGTTAATATTTTATTCACACGCGCTTCATCTATTTCTATTATACTAATCCTATTTACTAAAATTTTTCTTAATTTATCTAACCTATCTATTTTATTTTTTAAACCAGCCTTGTTTTTGGCCAGCTTATTACTTTGAAGCTGTAAGACGACAACATTATCTTCCAGCACTTTATTAAGTTCCAAATTGTGACGTCCTCCAGCTGTTGGATCTTCAAAATCGAAGCTGTCATCCGGAAACCTGTTTGTGCGGCGCCCCCTGTTATAAACCGCTCTCAACGTCTCCATATTTTTCCCAACAGTCCTCACAGGACTGGAGACGTTCTGCCGGTGGGTTTGCTCAGACTGAGCAGGCGACGCATGCCCTGCAGGTTGCGCGGGTTGCTCATATTCAGGTGCGGGTTGTTCAGGCTGTACATATGTCAATTGCGCAGGCTGCACATGTGCCGATTCGGCAGGTTGTGCAGGCTGTACATATGCCGAATATTCAGGTGCGGGTTGTTCAGGCTGTACATATGTCAATTGCGCAGGCTGCACATGTGCCGAATATTCAGGTGCGGGTTGTTCAGGCTGTACATATGTCAATTGCGCAGGCTGCACATGTGCCGATTCGGTAGGTTGTGCAGGCTGTACATATGCCGATTGTTCATGTGCCAGCTCACGCTCGATCTGCGACACAGCAAACGATGTTGCGCTTCTAATGCTTTCATCGTCCACTTCGGAATACTATAAGTATAAGATAAACATTTATTATTTGTTAGAATTCATAAACATGTCTACTTACATGCTCAACATTGTTTTCTTCAGATGAATTTTCAACTGACCCCTCTGCCGCAAGCGTCTCGATGAGATTATAAGCAGATGGTGACTATAATAATTATTGAATGTTAGTATATCGCAAATAAAAAAATATTTTTCGCATAAGAAAATCTCCAACTTGCGGCTAACAAGAAAAAAGTTGGCTAAAAATTTTCTGATGCGAAAAAGCAAAATAGTTTCTCGAAGCAAATTGAAATAACGTATTTAATAATTATAAAAAAATAAGTTTTGACTTACCCTCACAACAGCATTGTAGTGGACAATCGCCTTAGTTTGGAACACACTCATAATTATAAGCAAAGTAATAAATTTAAAAATAACACACGACAAAACTCGAACACAATTCAACAAAATTTAGAAAACTGATGCTTTTGCTGAATTTCTACACCCTTTTGTAGATTTTAAAATGAATGCGTTGGTGGGGATGGCTCTCAACGTTGCTACTTTTTAATTTAGGCGTTAACTTTGCTCTGGTGGGAGTGGGGGTAACTCCACCCCTTCGGCGTTGCCAAAAAATTTTCTACTTCAAATTGCTCTATTTTCTAATTAGACGACAACGCTGTTGAGTGGGGATAGGCAATGCTTACGTTAAATATAAAAGGCAGCCACATCCTTAACAAAATTCACTAAATTCAATTCAATACAAAGAATTAAATATTGCTTCAGTTAGATAATTGTGGCAAAAGTTTATAACACTCGTTGAGATGTATTCTCAGAATAAAAGAAAAGTGACAGATGATGGATACAGTGCAGGATGGAGTTCGTATAGTCAGTGGAAAACGGAAGAAAACGCAAATCCAATTAGGCGATTAAGGGACACTCATGTGAGGCACTATAATGAAGGTTTATACGCGGGATGGTTTGATCATCAGGCTGGTAAGAATAGGCGTTTTCTGGAGGGTGACGTGAAAATGGATAAAGTTCAATATGGTGCAGGATATCAAGATGGATGGATCAGATACGGTCAGTGTTTTGCGAACGCTAATGACATTTACATGGCTAAATCTGATATCATTGCATATAATAAGGCGTACTACGCAGGGTGGTTTAATCATCAGCGTCAAATCGAATACGAATCTGGCTATGTGGCAGGGTATTTTCGATTTGCGAATAATGAGGACATAATACGAAATCGAACGACTTATAATTATGCATATTATGAAGGCTGGTTCGACCGTCTACGCAGACAACGACAGTGCTAATATTTGTATATAAGTTTATTGTAACAAAATATATGAATTATTTTAATAAAACAAAACATTAATTAATTTTAGTTTGTTTTATTTATATACTGGTTTCTTGTTTAGTTTTGTTTACCTATTCCTTACTAACCCACTTTAAAGCAATATTTTTATCGAGGAATTTTAAGTGGAATATTAATAATGTACACAGTTTTTTTTATCAAAATAACAATAACAGCAAAATATTCTCATTTAAGTTTTAACATTGAAAGCCTTTTTTTATTAAAATCTCAGGTAGGGTCGCACGAGAAGATTTACAAGCAGGTGAAAATCTAAATAATTTGAACAGTCTGCTATAAAACTACCAGGCAGTAAATTTTTATAACATGCCATTTACAGGACTATAAAAAAAAAGTCTGACAAAAAACATTTAAAAGTGGATCATTGTTATGTAAGATTATCCCTTGAAGGAAGGGTCGCGCAAGAAGATTTAGAAACAGGTGAAAGTCTAAAGAATGTGAACAGCCTGCTATAAAAGTAAAAGGGGGCAAACTTGTCTGCATTTTTGTTGACTCGGCACAAAAAGATTCAAGGTACTAAAACCAGGTGAAGGTGTAACTAATTTGAACGGTCGGGTGTAAAACTCTGAAAGGGTTAACTTTCTCTGGAATTATGCCAAAAATGGTTCGAGTCACTATCTGCGCTGGATTGGCTGTTTATAGAATTGTAGGTGGGAACTGAAAAGCTTCCTCCTACTTAGTAGATCCTTATAAAAGTACTGCATCCAACTGAGACGTTGGCGTCGAAAGTTGGCGTCGAAAGTTGGCGTCTAAAGTGGGCGGCTTAAGTGGGACTTAAAATGGGGGGCTTAAGTGGGACTTAAAATGGGGACTTTACATGGGGAATTTGCATGGGGACTATGTATGGACTTCCTTAGAGGGCACAGAAATTATTATTTTTGTTAGAATTTTTATCATTAGGCATTATTATTTTTTGTTTGGAGCTACATCAAGCTGCAAGAAAAAATTGTGTTTGGTTTTAATTCAAGTTTCAGTTTTGCACTTTTTTTATACTATTACTTTGTTGTACACCTGCTGGGTAGTTTGTTATTTTATTAATTTACTATGGGTAGAAGAAATGAAACATCTCTTATGCTATATATATTTTATTTTTAATTGTTTAAAGTTCTTATTAATTTCATATATATCAATTTCATATTTTAGTTTCTGTAATTTTCGAATGTGAGACTCCAAAGTATTTTTATAGCTGTTCCGGTTCTTGGACGGAAAATTGAATATTAGTTGTTTTCCCGACAGGTCCATAACTAATAAGATAATACTTTCGCCCGTTGAAAATGTCCTTGTTTACTTGCTCAATTCGTTCTTCTGTAAATTCTACCGTGAACCTTTGCGGTAAAATTGTTTTGAAATCGTCGAATTCCAAGGATATCTTCTCGCCGAACTTGGTGTTTATTTTCGTAAATGCATGTACCTCAAACTTTCGGTTGACTTCCAAATCTTGGACCCTAATGAATTTCTTCAGGAACAAACTGTTATTTAAATGGGTCACAAACGATGCCATACTTTTAATCTTATTTAGTTAAGTTAAAAGTGAGAACTGTGTACTTTACCAATCAACCATCGAAATATATACTAAAAAAAGTGGAGGGGATCCCCCCACACAAATCCCCCCCACCGCTAGATTTTATCCCCGAAAACCCTATGCGGATCCTGGCTCAGGCTCAAAACCCTTATGCGGAAGCTGGCTCACATATGGCGGCCATCTTTGAGCCAGGATCCGCTTTACTTAACTACTCATGTTTGCATATTGCGTTGACTTTGGAAAATCACAAGATAATACCACAATTAACATACTGTAGTTGTATGTCTTCACAGAAAATTATTGAAATTTTTTTTATATTTCCACATGATAGTTTGAGATTTCTGTGCAGACGCAAAAAACTAAAGATTTAGGATACGTATAACAAGGGGTTTTAATACACTTCATATTTTTTTATATTTTGTTGGTTGGCTATTTTTAATTCACCTTTTTTCACCTCTATTTAAATTTTTTACGGTGGTTTGTCCACTCGGCCACGGCCGCTAGACAAGGCGCTATACAGGGTGTTTTAGACCTAAATACAATAATTTTAAGCACATGCGGAGAAAATTGAGCTTAATACGAATCCGCAATTAAAAAAAAAATAAAAGTCAATAATAAAGCCAGAAATTTTTTTAAGGAAGCTATTTTTAACAAACAATAACGACGCCACTGGCGAGGTAACGTCCGCGAACTGGGCCGGCCAGCAGCTACATTATTGGGCGACGTGCAATGTTGCCGGTTTTAGCTGGTATTCCCCGATTTTAAGGACCTACTTTTAAGTAATTTTACCATTTATGCATTTATGAAAGGCCAATTCAATTAAACTAATGAAATCAGGCGGTGGAGGCGACCCTTCCGCGCGGCAGGAGAGGGGGCGATCATGTATCTATCTGCCGTATGCCAGTTTAGTTTTTAGTTGTTATCGTGTCGCCTTTTAAAACATAAAACCTTAACTAAGCGCCGTGTTTTGTGCCTTTATTTTTTGTTTGCTAAAGATTATCCCTGTTGTCGGAGGACACTCACTGTACATAGTAATCAATACATAAATAATAAATCTAGTTAGTAGTAAAAAATCAGACAATGAATGAACTGTATCGGCAACGTCGGTCGCACCGCGAGCAAAACGACAGTCGCCACATCGAGAGGGAGCGCAGAGCGTGACCGCGCAGGACAGTCGGCCATCAGAAACCAAGAAACTAACAACGCGGAAAGGTACGCGCCACGCGGAGAAGGTACTACAGTTATTCCCCTCGGACGCAGGGCGAGTTGAGGTCTAAATTCCGTCGGCGGACGCCGTGGAAAACCGCAGTACCATATCGTCCGGGCGCTGCCGTACCGCCGAACTTTCTTTTCGAAACCGGGAGTTTTGTGATAATATGGCAAGTGCGAATGTGAGTGGATGTCTTACCGAGGTGTTACCAGAGGAGGATAGTTTTTAAACCACCTTGCATTTGCTATCAGCGATTATTATCCTATAGGATAATAAAAGGTAGGCACATTTAGATAAATCAGTAGATACCTTGAAAAGATAAAAAAATATTGAGTTTTTCGTTGCCTGGCCCCGCGATCTGGCAACGTCGTGAGGAAGACCTGAAACGAATTTGCCTCTCCCTGGCGCCTTGGGTACGCGTCTACCCGATAATAAAACTGAGCGGCTAGTTAGGGGAAATATTAAAATTATTTAATTTCTAAAATATTTCCGAAAAAAAAATATTTTTTTTTTCGATTTTCCGCATTTAGACACCTTTCTGAGTATGTGGTTAAATTATTGTATTTAGAAACACCCTGTATATTATGTGCTGTTGAGCCAACACACTTGATCAAAAAGTTGCTCTTTTTCGATTTACCATGCAGGGTGATAAAGTTGAAGAGTTTCGAGAATGGTTGGTGAGGTTATAAAGCAACTTGGAAATATATACATTGTGTAGTTTGATAAAACACGTTTCAGAATTAGAATTGTTAAATCTAAGGTTCACTCTCAAATTTCTGCTACATATCTATGTTTTTTAACTTGAATAGATAGATCTCGCCTTAAAGCTTAAAGTTCCACGCGACATCATATCAGAGAACGCATAATATGTTAACGATCCGTTATTTTAGAGAAAACTATTATGCGTCTGTCGCTGTGCCTACAAATGGCCACCACGTTTTGACGGTGGAACGATAATAAAACGCCATATTAAATATAAAATCCCGGTCCACGACTAACACACACATTACATATTCCCTTGGCAATGTTTCAAGCAGACATTCTCAGGATACAGGATGGACCAGAGGCGCCCACTAAGATGATTTTCATTTTAGAGTGTCAGTATATGTAATATGCTTTAGCTCGGAATAGAGGCGGCGGTCTCTACGTAAAACTATCAAGTAGAGTTGTTATAGGTGATGTTGCTTCCACTGAAGTCACATTCAGAAAAATACAGTTTGCATTAGCGCAGAAGAATGCTAGGAATGCATTCTGCATAGTACTTTGAATTTTGTTGATGATTGTATTGGAAGTAAGTACTACTGTTGCGCTACATGTTTTATCACTAAAATAACAATATTAGTTATGACAAATCTCCAAGGAAGAACGGAAAAAGCGTAGACTGACGTATTAATAAAGACTGCTCACGGCTGTCATGTTTGACAGTTATCTGGCTCACCATGCGCTTTCCGGAGACAAAATACAATGCAAAATACATTGTTGACCATAGGCGCCATCTACTTTTCAGAATATGAAGCTATAGCCGTGAGAAGTCTTATTAATACGTCAGTCAACCGAAAAAGAGTTTATACAAATTTAAAGATAAGATAATCGACCATTTTGTAGACATACGTAAATCCCCCCTCAGCCTTAGGTACTTGTTTTGAAATTAAATTATGGAATAATTTTGGTTGAAAAATGATCGTTCGGCTTGGAAAGTTTGAAAAATCTAATTTTCATACCTGCTGTATATTGCCGTTTTTGTAGGTTTTACCACAGAAGCTATTTTTTATTCTGTGCTTTTACGAATATATTATTAAGAAAACTTGTTCCGAATGAAAAACGTAGTAGGTGTTCAAAATTTCCAAGCCAAACCTACTTTGATTTTTTAGCCTTTTCCCCTTCTTTTTAGAAATGTGCCCTTTGTGCACTTTTCATGCAAAAATGTTATTAAGGAAACTTGTTCATGATGAAAAACGGAGTAAGAAAAAGTTCAAAAGGGTACGTTGCTTTTTGTGAGTTTTAAATTTTTTAGCTGAAAAAAATCGATTAGGCCTAGGCTCTTAAAATTTTGCACAAATAATATTTTGTCATAAAACTTTCAAAAAGAGGACTTTACTGATGTGAAAAAGATTTTTCAAAATTTCCAACGCATACCTGACATTTCGAACCTAAAATTGTGCGACAAATTAGTTTCAAAACAAGCGAGGCCGCTCTCGTGTGGTCATGTGGAGCCATCAGAGTATCAGAGTATCAGATCATCAGATCAGATAGTATTTGCTCTAGCATGCATTAAGAAAATACTTTTAAAAAACCCTGATAGTCCCAATAGAAGGGGAATAAAGAGGTGATCGATATCACGTGACACGTATCCATTTCGTCACTTTTATGAGATATTTATTACTGCTGCTGCTACCACCGCAGCAGAAGCGTCACAAACCTTAATGACGCTTCTGAAATCTACTAGCTACATGATATTTTTCCAATTCCTTATGATAAAGTGTTTTGTGCGCCCATGTCTTTCGACTGGTGCCGTTTTACTTATAATAATAATAATAATAAATAATAATAATTCTCACCCTCACAATACTCCAAACTAGGAGTACCCCAGAAGCAACCACATGCTTGTGCGGGGGAGGGGGGCAATTACTATTATTATAGAACTAGGATAGCATTCGCTCAAGTACTACGGAAAACCCTAGAAAACCGTAGTAATCCTTACACCGCAATAATGCGGGAATTAGTGGTCGTCGCTCCATCAATCTAATGACCGCGCCACCCGCTTGTTTGTGCTTCGTTAAACACCCTGTATGCATTCCTCCTGCCCCTACGTGCATCTTTCAAAACAATTTCCCTGTATGAAGATAAAAACGCAGCAGAGGTGAGGTGCCCAGAAGATAGTCGATTT
The DNA here is from genome assembly GCA_963920635.1 of Pseudeuparius sepicola. NCBI lineage: Eukaryota > Metazoa > Arthropoda > Insecta > Coleoptera > Anthribidae > Pseudeuparius > Pseudeuparius sepicola. The sequence continues at coordinate 93,261,402 of OY987299.1, forward strand.
TCCTACATTACCTTTTCTATAATATTGTGCGCTGCTTTAGAGAAATACCCGCTACTGTTATGTGGTACTACGTTATTCATATAGGTTTTTGTACATTTTCACACTCTTACTACATACGTTTTATTAAAATCTTTATGATTAAATAATATTAAAGTGCTTACCGTAATACCAAGTCACCAAGGTTATTGGAAGATTCTAACCTAATCACAAATATTGCAGACTCCTCCAAAAATCTTACCTGCAACAAGAATAAAAAATAACAACACTGGATTAATGTGAAGGAATAGTTGATATTTAAAATATTCGAAGCTAATATTGATAAACCCATAATGTATCATTTTTAGTATGTCATATAAATTGTATGAGAGTTTTATGAACGAGAATTGATGGATTTAAAATCAAGGTGGCGCAGAGCAGAAGTTTAAATATTTAAGATTCTTTGTATAATAAAACCTGACTAGGTACGTATATGTATATACTTAACTAGCAACAACGATTGGTTTGTTAAGTGGAGGATAAAAGGTATATTAGCCCAAAGACCATAGTTGCAGTTTGAATCCAACTTTGTCGATGGTTAATAACCTGCACTAATAAACTTGTATGTACAGATAGAGTAAACGTCCGAGATACTGATAAAATTCGAGTTATTACAAGGTACAATAATTCGCAGCAACTAAATATATGAGCTCTTCCTGTCATTTGGAATGACTTATTAGACATATTAACCGATTCCAACATGTCTCATATTACACAAACAGCAAATTAATCTTTTAGGGTCGGAATCTTTACTATCGCAACCATCTTCAGAAACGTCGTGTTTGGTGCAGTACAGATATTTTGGAATATCAACATCATTATGTATGTGCCCGGACAATTTATGCCAAACCAATGCCTCTAGGGCACATGCTGTTATTATCCGCCAATTGTTTCTCATTTTAGTTAAACTGCATAAACGGGAAAACGCCATCAGCGAATGCGTAATTCTTTTTATTGTTTCACGATCAATTTTTTGTGATTTAAGTAATGTCTGTGAGAAATTACAAGCACAAGTGCCCATACAAGAGACTGTGTTAAATCCTTGATCTCTTTCATCGTTGTTGTATACCGTATCCTACTCGTAAGTTGCGCATTATTTCTGAAAAATATATCTAATAACTATTTTACTCTCGATTTACTTTTAGTTTACCGGAAATGTAAGCATTTCAGTCCAACTCTGACATTATATGAAAATAATATGTAGATAAAGAAGATGGGCTTTATTAAAACAGTAAAAAAAGTTATTTTCCTTCAGTATAAAAAAGCATTCAAAAAGCTTAATTAAGTGTTAAGAGATAGAGCGAGTTTTTAAGGTCAACACAAATATGTAATGATTTTCATCGAGCCAATCACCAGTGCAGAAATTTTTGAATGGCCCAATCACATTTCATTGATGCATTCTATCACTCATCTGCTATTCCAGACTCGGCTAACGCCTCGTCCGGAAACAGAAATGATTCGTCCTGAAAAACTTCATTTTAGGTATTTGAAACAAAAATAACTACTAATGCGTTGACTGACGTATTAATAAAGACTACTCACGGCTGTCGCATGTTTGACAGTTCTCTGGCTCACCATGCGCTTCCCGGAGACAAAATACAATGCATAATACATTGTTGACCATAGGCGCCATCTACTTTTCAGAATATGAAGCTATAGCCGTGAGAAGTCTTATTAATACGTCAGTCAACGATTAATGGCTTATGGAGCTAGTCATTTTCGGTAAGTGACAGAGTTGACAGCATCCAATATTTAATGGGTTGCATGGTTACATGCTAAACTATGCCAAGGTGGATCAAGACAGTCAACTGTTTTTAACTTGTTATGCCGTTATCAGGCTGGCCAAAAACCGGTACAAAATATCTACGAACTATTCATGTCTTAAGTTAATCTTTAAACATTAGTAGCTGGAAGGATGTACACTAACGCCATCTAGTTATATCTAGAAACAGTCGACTGTCTCGGTCTATCCACCTTTAAACGAGTTAGCATGTAAAAATGCAAGATATTGGATTCTGGTTTACTCTGCCAGTTGCCGAAAATAGTTTGTCCCACAAGCCGTTAAACTGTATTTTGTTCTAATAAATAAACGTTTGTTTCATATACACGTGCGATTATCATTCGTCCCTGTTGCTCCCGTAATCTCCCCAATATGCAAATAGTCAGCCGTTGGCGCAACAGTCCTCCTCCAACCCCATAAACCATAACCTGACGCTACATCCTATAAAATAAAATAAATGGGCCTTCTCGTTGCCGGCATTCCGGCTATAACAATGCGCCCCTCAGCGCGAGCCAAGCCAGCCAGCCAGCCAGCCATCCCCGGCGATCGCCGATATAGAAATTATTATTTAATTCGGTGGAGTCGACGGTAGGGGGATGAGAAACGGCGAGATAATCATCGAAATACGTCGACGGATCGACGCCAAGTGATGTTTTGGCGAAGCCGTATTTGGAAGAGCGGAGAAATCGAGATAAGTATCGAGAGGGCTGTGAACTGCGAAATGGAGATTTGTCACTCTCGGTGTTCAGGTGTCGAGTATACAGGATGTATCAAATGGGGTTAGCCAAACAAAATCAGTTATATTGATTAAGTAATTTAGATAATTTGTAAAATTAAAATGGAAGAACATATTCAGTACCTTCCCATAGTAGAGGCCGATTTTTCATTAAGTTATCACATAACATTTTATCGGCATAAAAGTTGTAACAAAAAATCAGTTGTTTGACAAAATATGAAATATTGGATAGCTGAAAACGTGGTTTAGCAGCAAAACGCCGACAATGACGTTAAAATGTAATCAGTGTATTAGAAGCATTCAGTCAAGCCCTCAGAAAATTTGGCCTTGACTTCTTAAAAAGGCTTATAGCTTCACGCGAAGAATAACTGGCAGATGTGCGAGTATACAGACGAGGCATCCCATATTTTGTATTATTTTCCCAAGCTCCAAGACGAGCTCAGCCTAAATAACGGTTTCCCTCCCGAGCAATCTAGCTGCCCGTACTTTTATTATATCCAAATTATCATCTACTAGTCTATTCGTGACCAACTCACTCAGTGGTTCGACAAGTGAAAAAGCAACAGTAAACTACCATCAAATAACTGTCCGGCGGGTTTCTGCGCTAGAAGATCATTTCACTATCTCCTATACCTACTCAGCTTGGCAATGCACGGATGGCAAGTTTACATAAAAGCAAAGATCTCGGACCCATCACAGATGCCGACTGATACACATCGCCAATCGTCACATCCATCGTCATCTCATAATCGACTTTTAGTCGCTGCGATTAATAGTTTTCAAGATAAGCCCAAAGTCATCTAAGCAGGTGTCAGAAATCGTTGCAAGAGGCGGAGAGGAAGAACGAGACTTCTTCTGCGAGTAGTTATTCTCTACGGACTATGGATTTTACATCTCGTCAAATACTTGATGATTTCTAAAGACGGTTGTTGAGACAACAATATTTTCCCAAAATAAAACTTGCAAAGATTGACATCTATGTGACATTAGGACATTCAAATGACGTTTGTGTGCGGGCAGCGGCGGCGGCCGGCCGGGCCGTCCGTCATTCGAGGAACAATGGCGCCCCAGGCCGGGCCGGATGTGCGCTCCGCCGGGCCGGGCAGCCCGCCGCCCTAGGCCGATGCCTATTGCGCCACCGGTAAAAGTTAAATTGAAGTTTATATTCTCTGAACCAGTTATGTCACTTCCTCAATTTCTCATTGTTTCGGGTTTCAAGGTTTATTTTTATAGGTACACCGCGTTGGTCTCACTGTGCATATGTATCCCAGAGCAGGCGGGAAGAGATCGCTATTTGAAATCGCTGTATACGGGGTTACTTTAAAAGCAGGTTTGAAGGTTTAAACCAACTGTTAAGGAAAAAAACCTGTTTTTTATATTTTGCAGATTCCTTTAATTTAATTAATTTAATTCAGCATCCAGCGTCTCTGTTTACCAGTTATAGTAGTTGTATCTACTACTCAGTAGGCGGCGCTGGACGTCTACCAGTTCTTTCTAAGGGATTCCCCTTTCCATGACAGCTGTCGGTGTCAGTTGTCACTGCTGTCAGTAAGAATTGTATTGCACTTGCTTGCAAATCAAATCTCTTTAGTTGTAGTTTAAAAGGTGTGTGACTGTGTAGTGTAGGAAACGATTCTTGAACTTATTTGGATTGGAACAATTCTAAATTATAGGGAAGACTTGAAAAGAGAAAATGTCAGGTGGAAGAAGCCGAGATATACAGGGTGGTTCACTTTTATGTGGTAGGACTTTAACATTAGATAGAAAAAGATAATCTTAAATGAAAATTTTATATCAACATATTTCGGGGAAAGCTTAGTTTCCGAGATACAGGGCGTTGAAGTGTTGGAAAAAATATGAATTATTTTTTACACTGTCCGAACCAGTGGAGATATTTAAACCAAATTTGATGTGTAGTACCACCTTTTTGACTACGATATTTAGTGATAATATGAAGGTCCTGAAATAACCAGTGGTGGAGTTATGGGTTTTCACTATCACTAAATTTAAAAAGTAATTAGTACGGACCTGTCTCACATCAACGTAAATCTTTTTTCGTAAAGTTCTTTCAATTCTCTACAAAAAGTGTATCTTTACATTTTTTTGTATCTGCCACGGTTGTGTAGTAAATAAATTATTTCGTTTCCATCTCAGCCTTTTTTGCCTAAAAATGTGTTTTCTAAGATTATTGATAAATATCGCAAATAACAGAAATTAATTATGGAACACTTATCGGATTCAGCTATTTTATTTTTAATTTTATGGAAACAATTTTAAAAATAAACTGGCACTTGGTTTGAGGTACATTACTTTATTATCATTTTAACATTTTTATCAAATCTGTATTATTTCTTAATAATTTTTATAATTCTAAATTTGTAGAATTCTAAATTATACCACGACGAGTAAAGCATGATTCTTCCGCCCATAAAATGTTATTTAAAAATTGTCTTATTTCCTTTGACTACAAAATCCATCGGCAAAATACTAATGTCCTTTCTGCATCACCGTACTGGTGAAGATAAGTGTGCCGTGGAAAAGAAAATCTTATTGACAGTTAATAATACAATAATCTGTCATCCAGTAGATGAACGTAGCAGCGCCGCAGTTTGTCTTTGTTAATAATTAAAATGCCGTTCCAATTTACAAATGAAGAGCAGGCTGACATCCATTTCTGCTATGGAGTTGCAAATGGGAACTCTGCGGAAGCAGCCAGAGAATACCGGAGGCGATTTCCAAATAGGCGCCATCTGCGTCCCTCGGTGTTTGTTAACATGCACCGGCAATTCAGAACTCGCGGTCTGAGAACTAGAATCGTCGAACGAGAAAATGAAAACAATATCCAACAAGTCAGACGCAACAATGAGATTCTTCGTGAATTCGATAGGAATCCTACAACAAGTAGCAGAAGAGTGTCAGTGGCCCTACGTGTTTCAAAGTCTGCAATTTTGCGAGCTTTAAAAAGAGATCACAGGCATGCGTATCATCTACAACCCGTACAAGGTTTAAGGCCCGGCGATGCAGAAAGAAGATTAGTGTTTTGCCGATGGATTTTGGAGTCAATTGAAGGAAATAGACAATTTTTAAATAACATTTTATGGACGGACGAGTCGTGTTTTACTCGTCGTGGAGTAGTAAACTTTCATAATCAGCATATTTGGGCACAAGAAAACCCACATGCAATCCGGCCAAGAAATTTTCAGGTCGAATTTAGTGTCAATGTTTGGATTGGACTGTACAACCATCATCTGTTTGGACCCTTTTTTTTGCCACAGTGAGTGAATGGTGACAATTTTTTGGAGTTTTTAGTAGCTGAGCATAATAATATGTGGGAAGACATTCCTTTAAACTTAAGATTGTTGGCTTGGTTCCAATTTGACGGCTGTCCTGCACATTTTCACCGAAATGTGAGGAACTGGTTAAATAATAACTTTCCAAATAGGTGGATCGGACGAGGGGGACCGGTCGCTTGGCAACCACGTTCTCCGGACATAACACCTCTGGACTTCTTCGTATGGGGATTTTTAAAAGAACAAGTCTATGCGACTCCTGTAGAAACAAGGGAACAACTTATTGATCGTATCAGAAATGCGTGCGATGAATTGAGAAATGGCAATTTAATCGATGCTGTTCAATCCGTTAGGCGTCGAAGTGAATTATGTGTGCAACAGAATGGATCACATTTTGAACAATTGTTGAATGTTGTACAAATTTAGAATTATAAAAATTATTAAGAAATAATACTAGATTTGATAAAAATGTTAAAATGATAATAAAGTAATGTACCTCAAACCAAGTGCCAGTTTGTTTTTAAAATTGTTTCCATAAAATTAAAAATAAAATAGCTGAATCCGATAAGTGTTCCATAATTAATTTCTGTTATTTGCGATATTTATCAATAATCTTAGAAAACACATTTTTAGGCAAAAAGGCTGAGATGGAAACGAAATAATTTATTTACTACACAACCGTGGCAGATACAAAAAAATGTCGAGATACACTTTTTGTAGAGAATTGAAAGAACTTTACGAAAAAAAAAATTTACGTTGATGTGAGACAGGTCCGTACTAATTACTTTTTAAATTTAGTGATAGTGAAAACCCATAACTCCACCACTGGTTATTTCAGGACCTTCATATTATCACTAAATATCGTAGTCAAAAAGGTGGTACTACACATCAAATTTGGTTTAAATATCTCCACGGGTTCGGACAGTGTAAAAAATACTTCATATTTTTTCCAACACTTCAACGCCCTGTATCTCGGAAACTAAGCTTTCCCCGATATATGTTGATATAAAATTTTCATTTTAGATTATCTTTTTCTATCTAATGTTAAAGTCCTACCACATAAAAGTGAACCACCCTGTAGTATGTGGATATAGTGTGGAACTCCTTTGAAAGTATGAAGATTAGCGGCAGGAAAGGTGAAACGGCGAAGTGTGAAAAATGTGGGATAACTCTAGAAGGTCAGGTATCCAGGATGAGAAATCGCTTAACCGACAAATGCTTAACAATAAACTTAACAATAAAATAAAATTTTATTTATTGTTAAGTGAATATATCTACTGAATTTGTAATGTTTTTAAAGTTTTAAATACAGTTAGTAGTAAAATAAAATACTAGGTAACTAAAAAAATAGTTTCAATTTCACGTTTTTTCACTGTTTCTTATTTGTTTATGTATGTATAATAATAAAAAGTTGTAATATAACTTTTTGTGTTTGTGTGTCGCTGTTTTTAGTTTTATTCATTTTTAGAATTTTTAGACTTAAATAGATTAAACCAAATAAACCTGGTTACTCCTATTGTCTACATATAACTTTAACTCGCAACACTATCGCGAAATTGAACACAACAGAGATTTGCTCTTCTAAAAACTGAGAACATGGTATCCCTATGAGCCGAAGTAGAAGGAAGATCTAATAATATATTCATATATATATGCCAATTTCATCACGCGTATTTTTGGGTTTAAAAAGCAAAATGCAAATCCAGGGCCGGTTACGATTTTTTTATATATAAACCAGATTTTCACGAAAACCATTTAGCTACGTTTTTATTTAAAATCTGACACCGCAGCATTAATCAGGACACACCAAACCTCCACATGCCAAATTTAAACAAAACACATACTGGGAATTCCATTCTGCAAAGTTGAACAAAATAGGAAATTTAAGGCTTCTGGAACTCCTTCAAAACAGTTGAATGGTCAACAGGAGCCCTGAAGGTTTTTGGCGTGCAAAGATTCAATACAAAAATGGACCTACAGGATATTTCTCTGGGCCATTTCAAAATGATGAATTTTTATGAAAAATGATGAATTTTTATTAAACTTTATACGAGTCAAGAGTGATCTGAAATTATTGAAAAAGTAATAATAAACACAAAATTAATTTATTTTTTTTACAAAACGCCAACCAACAAAAATAAAATGCAATTTAAATTATTAGATTTTCTCAACAAATTCACTGCCTAAGATGATACATTTTCTGTACATTTCCTGTTGTGGCATACCAGCTACCTTAACTAATGGACTTACTGACTGGCAGGCTTCTGTACTTTTTACGTTAAATTATAGCTTAAGAAATGGTATGCCAAAATTGATATGCCTAAGTTTGTCTGAAATGATTTTATTCATAACTAGATTAGCGAGGACCGGGCTGGCTGGATTTCCCATGGCTGTACCGTTTAGTTGGTTATAATATGTACCCCTAAATGAAAAATAATTAGACTCGAACAAGAAATTTATGATGATCTCTGCAAGGGTGTTATATTCAATGTTGATGTAAGCCGATATAAAGCAATATCTTTTTTCACGATTTCCAACACAAGCGTTTTGGGGACTTCGAAAAGTCGGCATAATCCGAACAACAGATATTGTTACCCTCAAAACAAGTCTCGACCTAATATTGAGTCTGTTGCAGTTGTGTCATTAGCGTAAAGTACTCACCTGGAATCAATCCGACCGGAGATGTCATTCATAAAAATTATGAAAAGGACAGGTCCTAGAATGGATCCTTGAGGTACTCCTTGTTTTATGACTCTGAATTTAGGGATCTCACACACTGATAACGTCCTTCCAAATATGTCTGGATGAAAGAGAGCGGTGGCCCCCTAATACCACACATTTCCAGTTTACGCAGTATATGTCGTAGGTTCAAATTGTAGGGACGCAAATGAAATATTTTTGGGAAATAATAATATGTTAGTTTGCATATAATCTGTATATTTAATTAATATTATAGGTAGGTAGATTTTAGAAATTATGGACAATGTTCAAAATAATTCACATACCTACATTGGGTCTTGCTTAGGTAATTTTCCAATTTTCTCTTAACTATCAATAGTTACCACCGTTTATCATTGAATGTGTAAATAATTTTCAGCATCACATTTAGTCCATTATTAAAATTTATTAGGTACTTGGTCCATAACATCCCCACTCTAGAGATATGGAACAAAAGAACCTTTTTAAAAGAAGTTAAATCATTGTTACTTTGCATAACGGGAACCGGGAAAACATATCGTTCATCCATATAATGTATTCAAATACATTCACAATGTATCTCTGAACAGTGATTATTTTCTATAGTCACTATATAAGTATACATGAAGTCTGTTTACTGTATAGAAGTATTTCATTACGGAGACCGACCTGAATGGAACACCCGGGTCAAAGTTAGTTTTAGTGCCACCTATTGGGAGACATACTACCCATTAAAACCTCTCCTACATTGAGTGATAGAGCGAGTCTCCATTAACTAGCTTAAAAATGCCTGGGGTGGATGTTGGCTTTGAACAAACCTTGACCGTTTGAAGTATAGGCTGAAGAAGAATAATAATAATTATTGTTCGATAGACACTGATAAGATGCTAATAACACGTTTATTTGCATGAACGGATAATTAATAACATTCAACTTTTCTTCAACCCGCGATTTTAACGCTTTTGTTAAAGTTAAAGTGTGTTCTTATAACGTCCCAAACTTAGAAGGTACATTACATAAATGTTGCCATTGTCGGCTCATATTCGTAGACTTTCCCGCTTGCAAACAACGGCGTGGCGCGCTAATACAAATGTAATTACATTATTTCGGCGGACAGGTCGGAGTCAAATATAAAGCCTGTTTAATCAACGAATTATCTGGAAAATTAACTACCACTATCGATTGATAACGTTTACCTTTCACATTATGTTTGCCGATCAAATATCGGGGGCGGCGGGGGCGGCGGGGGCGGTCGGGGTGGCTGTTTGGCTTTTGTGGTTATGGCCGACGCTGCGCCAATCATTGCGCAGCTTATTAGTGCTAATTGGGATGGGGTTAGAGCGCGGGGAGGCGGGGGTGGGGGATGGTCTCATTTGTTAAGGAACGAGTGTTTTTCGCAAATTGGGGGTGTTGTTATTCAACTCCCTCCACGTCGAGAATGCTGGAATTCATTACCTATACCTACAAGGGGTTTGGATAAGAGTTTTTGTTTTTTGTGAGTTGTTAATTCTGTTGTTAATGCAGCTGCAATTTGCGGTTTTGTAAAGTCTACCTTTAAATTCCTATTAATTTTATTGTTTTTCTAAAATTCTACCTACATAGCACCGGGAGAAGTACTTGGTTGTTTGTGAGGTACTCCTAGTTTCGAGTACAGAGTAGGTATTTTGTAGGTGGAGATTATTATATACACTATATTATTTATTAGTATACTTATAGGCCAGGCCGCAGGTATTTAGTAAGGAAATAATTCCTGGATATTTGAAAGTGGCTTTAATCGCTTCAGATATACCTACCTCCAGATGAACGTACTAAGTTTGCCCCTTCCTGTGAAGTCTGCGCTAGCCGCCATAATTGAAAAAAATGGCACCGAAATTAAGCTTTTCACGAATACCTCCTAAAATATAAACTTAATTATTAATTAGTAGATAAAATAACGAGTTTTGCACCCAGAAAGGTATATATTAACTTCTTTTTTTTTTCATATATACCTTTCTGACTGCAAAACTCGTTATTTTATCTACTAAGTAAAACTACACAGCCGTAAACTAACTATTTACTTAATTATTAAAGCAAAAAATATTAATCCTTATTAATTATTCCATAGGAAAGGTTTTTACCACTTTCTGTGTCTAAAGTTAACCATTTTGGAGACAACCTTTCTCGATATTCAATTATTTTGCGCAAGAATGCGAAAAAGGTTATGTTTTTGTGACATTTCAATTAGTATGTATAAGCCCGCCGTTATTATTGTCTGAGCTCTATCAAACGACGTCAGAACCTATAGGCAGGTGTGTTTTGATAAACGCCTGACGCCCATAACTAAGCACAGTCTAAGTCCTCCATTAAAGAGGCAAATAAGTATATTTTTGGGTGGTACAGTAGCCTGGATGAATAAAAAATGCAAAAAGTGTGAATTTTTCTTCATTTGAGTAGGTGGCTGTGAATTCATATTTGACATTGTCTTGAGATTCCAAACAACTTTTCTTAGTGCCACTCTGATGTAGTTCTAAAAATAGGGATACTTTACTCTTGAGCAATTTTAATATTTTTCAACCTACCCTGTATACGAATCGAAATTTCAAAATATTTGCGGGTGGATTTTGAGTTTAAGCACAAGCACCAACTTTTATCAAGAATAATTTTTTTTGAGAAACTTCAAATAAAGAAAATTCCCCTTTGTATCCAACTTTCCGGCAGACACTGTATATTTAAGGTAAATTCATGCAGCTTTCTATAGGAGTTGCACCTATTCATGCAGCCGGAATAAGAATAGTAGATAATAGATAATAGCAATAAGAAATAAGAAGTGACCTTGAAGTTGGTTAACTTTTAGCTTTATTTTTATTCTTACATCAAGATCGCAATATGTGCGCATGCACGAACACTCGCGAAATGGCGAGAAAAGACCCAGACATTGTAAATTATAAAAAATATATTTTATAACAGGAGACCTTCAGCTCTGATGATCGCTAAATTCAGTGATCACTATTTTTGTAACATTTAAAATTTTATGGTTACGTAGAACTTGATAATTTTGGAAGATACCTATATTATTACTATTGTTATTCCGGGTATGCATGAATACCACTTAAAGTTATTGCTATTGCTATTCATATTACTATTATTATTCTTATTGCTATTCTTATAGAAAGCTGCATGAATTCACATTTAACCGTGAAGACAAACATATTTTAGGCAATTTTTTTTCTATAAACTGGCAACGTTTATTTTTTCCTGACCGAACGCCAAGACTTGACGTAAACGATTTCTTTATTGCTATGACAATCAACTTTGTTTTTTTTAAACGCCATGATGTGGTTTTCTTTGCATTTTTGGAAATGCCGTTTCTTCCTGGATACGTCAGTACACAAGAGAAACATGGAAATCAAATAAAATGTCAATGTCTATAATGAAGTCTACAAAATACAGGTCATTAAAATTTAAACTGACCAAAATTATTGGAAGGGCATTGCCTTCCATTTTAATAAACGTGATAAATATAAATGTGATAAATTCTTTTGAAAGGCGACTCTAAACTTGTGCACTGATAATAATGGCCTACATTTTCAACGTTTATGGCATTAGCAGTTCTTAGTATTATCATTATTATTTTTATTTGTATTTAAGTTATGTAGGCATAGACTTTGATATTTCAATTGAAGGAGGTGATTTTTAGAATAGTTAATTTGTCCTCAATTTTTTTCTTATGGAACCCCATTAATATTTTATACTGGCATATCCAGAAAGAGACGGCCTCTCGAAATATGCAAAGAAAATCGTATCATGTCATTTAAAAAGACAAAGCTGGTTGCCATAGCGACGAAATTGTTTACGTTAAGAAAAAGTGAATGTCAGTTCATGGCAAAAATATGCCTAAAAACATTTTTTTAAATAACGATTATTTCAGAAAATATAAGCACATCTACTAACTCCTCTAGATACTGTTTACACATTTTGTACATACAATATAAAAGAGAACCTACTATCAACGAATAAAAAAAAACAGGAAGGAGTCAAAGCTCTATAAGGATATTATAAAATACATAAGGCGAAAATTGCTCCGTGTGGGAACCAAGTTTTGATATCTTACACGGTGATAGGTGCCAGTATGTAGCGCATCGATTCTTTTTCCAGTTATTATGCTTAGCTATGCGACTTGTAGCTCTTCCCTGACTGCCAAAACTAAATGTTTGAGGATAATAATACAACGGTAAGTCATTTTGTAATTTGAGTTAAACTTTTGAGGCCATGCTCCAAAGTGGAGTTTGTGCAGGTAGGTACCTAATTCTTCACAATTGGAAGTTTAAAATTAGAATTGCTACATTATCAAGGATTCCTAAACTTAAAGACATAAACGTACCTGTATTGTAGGTACTGATTTAAATGAAGATTTCCGCCTCGATTAGTTTGTTGAAACAAGTCAAAAACTATCCCGGTCGTGCGTTAATCCCAAGCATGCTCCTTCCTGGGGTTGTTTATTCATTGCCCACTATCGATCCTTGTGGATCACCGGAATGGATACCTCCCATACTCGAGTCCCATGTACTGCTGGAGACATCTGTTATTTAATTAGCTTTGGAGCATCCCAAGCAGCATTTTTAGTCGCCGTTACGTTCCGGCGACTTTTTTTTGCAACTTTAAAGTTGTGATTACTACTGATAGGAACGTAATTACTACGTTCCTATTACGTCCCTGCGACCAAAATGGGGAACATTTTGAGGGTGATGGATACGTACCGGCGATCACCTAGCAACTTACACCGCTACGACGCGATTACCTACTATCCGGCAACGTGGTGGAGACGTAGCAGCGTGGTCACCGCTACTTTGTTGGATTTGTTTGCTTCTTTACATTCGCGTCCTCACTTTGTCTTTGTCTAAATAATTAAAAAGTATTCCAGCCCAGCATCTTCCGTCATTTTTCAATAACCGTGGAAAATGGAAGTACCTAATATTTGTTTTTAACTTATATCTATGAATATGGTAGATATAAGAAAGGTGTTAATTTGCTGATTTTTTTCTCGTTGCTGGATTCAAGAAACTAAAACGATTGAAAATTTTCTGTCAAATATGACATTGATAGATTGAAAAGTAACAACGCGCCCTCTCAAAATGCATGTTTTAACACTTCTTTATCGGGAAGATAAATTACGAAAATGTGTGAAATTACCTAAAAATGCTGAAAAATGCTTTTTTAATATTTCTATAAGTTATACGAGTTCATTTTTGCTCAATTTTCTCTTTTTTGGGACAATTTTGAAGAAATAACTATTTCGGTACCAAAGGAAATTGACATTTGATATTAATGGCGTCTATCATTTTATAAGAAAATATGGCGTAATTTTCAGTAATTACTTCTAAGTATTATTTACCTTAAAATGGGTGTTTGAAGGCTTTGCCACTTAACTGGTAGTAACGGCAACTAGACTTTTTTCACTTTAAGGTAATTCCTACCTTTAAGACGAAAATTAGTTTTAGATATTTTAAACTCTAAAGTCCCAATTACTACAAGAGGACTTCAAGGTTCCAGAAGCCTCGTTTAAGTTCCGAATGCTACTACTAGGTTCCATTTGGAACTTTAACCTATAATTTTTATATGAAAGTGTTATTTTCAGCCGGTGTGTTTTGTGCTATATTTCGAAATGTTGATATTTAAAATTGTAGCCACTCAAGAGAAGCGTTTTGTAATTTTGTATTGAAGACAGGTGCTCGTGTTTCGATTCGTTTCATCCAACTGCTGCTCTAATTTTCTATAAAATGTGAATGTGTGTCTATAAGTTTTCTTCTTTCTAATGGCTGACATATTCATCACTTCGCAAAAACTACCGAATTCTTCAAACGATTGTAAGGAACTAAATGTAGTTTCCATTTTGGTCCCTATAGAAGTGACAGTTACTTTAAAGTATTTTTTGTAGTAATTGGAACTTTCTAGTAATTTTAAAATGGAGTGGGAAATAAAACTTACCATACAGTAGTTTTCTCGAGTAGCGGGAAAGTTAATTCCGTAACTTTGGAGGTATTTCTAAAGTCGCTAAGATGTAGAAGTTACTTTCACCGTTACCATAAAGTAATAAAAACTTTAAAGTGATAAACAAGTAACACAACAAAGTAATTGCGACCATTGAATATAACTTTAGAGTTAACGTGACTGTAACGTAATTTTGCATAGTAACAATTCCGTTCCAGATACTTCAAAAACTACTTAGAAGTACTGAAACCATAAAGTTCCAACTTTTAGTAATAATTACTACATAATTACTCATACTTTCTAAATATAAGTAATAAAAACTAATAAGTCGATTTTTAAGTAGTAATTACGTAATAACTACTTATTCAAAGTTCCCATCTCAGTTACCGCAACTTTAATGCTGCTTGGGATACTTAATCATAGAAGACTGAAATACCAACATAGTGCAAAATAGAGAAAAAGATTTTATGATTGATATTGTCGAAAGCATTTATGTAGTCTAGTAAGACTAATATCGTTTTGCCGCTACCAGTATACTAATAACTACTAACTTAAAATGTCATCCACAAGATCTAGCATAATATAGCAGTGAAATTATTGTATCCTATAACCTAAATCCAGATTGTTTTGCTGGCTGGACTTTGTATTTATCTAGGCGGTTTCGCATTTTTCTGCCATAACTTTTTCAAGAATCTTGGATGTGGGAGATAAAATTGAAGTGGTTCTCAGATCATTAAAATCAGTAGGAAACTTGCGACTTTTGAAGTATTGGCCAACACTTTTGTAATTTTCTACATATACGGTAATTTAAATTCAAGCAAACACAACATAACATTTCAGCCGTTCGGTTATCAGGCCCAAGAGCAGAAGGTTTGATTTGTTTTAAATGGTTATACACTGGAAGTGAATCAGTCAAAGTCAATGTAAATTCTGCAATCTGCATGAATGGTAGTGAAATATTCTGTATCATAAAAATTAAGCAACACTATCATCCGGTGCGGTATTTTTTGACACCTTTGGATAGAATACTTGTTTAATTTTTCCAAATGATTAAGATGATTTGGTAGAGTGGAAGGTGATTTTTTACTATGGATTCTAGCGCTTGTAACCTCAACCATAGATCTCTGGTTCTACCTTGGCTACTAGTGGTGTGATATTAAATATTAAATTAAGCTGTATTATCTTTATTAATTGTCCTCATTCCTAAGTTGCTTGTGCGACTCCCAACACGGTCCATGCCTGACACGCTTGAACTGCTGCAGTGCTTTATTTTTTTACTTATATCATTTGTTCTATGTTTTCAATAAACCTTATTTCTTTAAACTTTTATCAGCGGTGAAATCGTATCAAACAAACCCAAAATGAATTGATTAAGAGTTGACACCTTCAAATTAATGTTATAAAGATACAAAATATTTTCCAATGGGGTAGCATCCAAAGAGACCAGCAGCTTCAGATCGGCTCTCTTTATATTTCCAAGTTATTATTATGTATTGATTTTTGGGACTGGAGACTGTTGATCGAACTTAGCAAAAATAGGCAGGGGATCATATATGATACATTAAATAGGTAGGTACATTTTTTGTTCTACACACATATGTATTAATGTCATTATACATATATTAATATGACATCAATTATTAAAGATAGTGTATTTTTAGTAACCCTAGATGGAACATCTAGGATGGAACATCATATACGATTTTTTAACACAATTATTACAACAGCATAAATGTAGAATGGCGGGGCTAATTGATTTAAGTGCCAAAAATCTTTTTTGTGGGAAAATAAGAAAAAGTGCTCATCAGCGAAAGCTTACACAAATGTTTATTTCTAATAGTGGTAAGCCAACGTTCAAACCAAAAATTCAAATGTTATATAAACAAATTAAAGAAAAATAGAATATTTTTGCAAAAAAATAACTTTGAAAATGGAAAGGATCTAAGTGCCAAGTTATGGTCATGGAAATGATCTATCTCCATGATCTATGTCAGTTCTAGGCACTTATAATTTTTCTGAAAAACTCTTTGTCCTCCTCGGTCAAGTACTGTAACATAGCTTCAATGTCTTTTTTTTTTCGAAGTCTTCAGGGGCACCGCATCAGGTAAACTTGACAGTTCAGCTAGACTGATGTTGCGAATGTGGTTTGCCTTCTTCAGTACACGACATCTCTCCCATTGCACCAAATCACTAAACCCTTTTTTGTAAGACACAACACCGGGATCATCTTTGGTGACTCGCAACCATGAAGCCTGGCTAATACCAAGTTTGGAGGTGTCAATGTATTTGGAAGAGGCGCTGTCAAAATCAAAAAAAGATTTTTCTCCCATATCCAGTACCATGAAGGGGTGGGTCGGTCTTGCAGAAACAATACATTTTTTGACGTCTTCAACATTATTCAATTTTGAAACTCTTGCACGTTTCTCGATGATGGCAAAGTCCCGATCTGAAGCAGAGAAACTGTGTCCCGAAAGTAAGAATTTGTGTTCAATCTGGTCAAACTTGTCAGTGGCTACTAGGAAAATGTACAAAAACAGTAACATTCGATTTTTTAACTGCCCAGCACAGTTATCACTCCATACGCACAACTTGCGTTTATAGGTGGTAAGGAGTCCAGTGTTCAAGGCTTGTAACAAGCAGGTAGCCATCTGGTTTCCACCTCGACCAGACTGCCCTTCGTGCCAGACACACATGATCCCATCAGCAGTGTCACTAACATGGATGCCGAAGTTGTAGCACGACAACTGGCGACTATAATACATGCTAGTGTGTGTAAGTTTGGGGAGCGGAAAAACTTTTTGTAAATCTATAGTCACGGTACAAGTGTCGCTTACTGGTAAAGTGCTATTCGCAGAATCGTGCTTTATAGCCTTAAACACATTTTCTACCCGTCTGTGGTGCAACTCAAGTTGAATTTTGGCTTGTTTTGCAACAGTAACATCTGTGCATTTCGATTTTATGTTGAGGGAATCACACGTCTTGCACGTGTCAACCCGCGGTTTTTTAAAAGATAACTTGGGAAAGTCCTTTAAGAAAACTGATCGATAAAACTTGTATGTAACAATGGTACCGGGATGTTTTATTTTGTAGGCTTCAAACAATCTGTTTACGTTAAGGTCTGAGCTCAAGTACTCCTTCTCTGATTTAGTCCTGTTGTAGTGGCTCTCCTCCCGCGGAAAGGTATTAATATGATCCTTTACCATTTGCCTGTCCTGCATAGTATATTTGAACCGCTTCAGACCACCGCGCTTATCTTTAAAGGTTACATATCCAGCTTTCTTCCTTTTGACGAGTGTGGTAATCTTCTGCGGCCGAACGTCGAAGATTTCCATGAAGGTTTTTTTACATACCCTTGTCAAATTTCCGTCCATCTGGGACGGTAAAACTCACGGTGCACTGCCTCCGACTCTGTGCCTCCTTGTCGTAGGTGCCGTGGCGACGTCTCTGAACAGGAAGAATTTGCATGAGACCCATCAAATACGATCCTTGTTCGTTCATCCCCAGTTTGTAGTATGACTCAAACAATGCTTGCATCATGCCCGCTACATCTTTGCAACCATATTTACACTTACACGTAACCTAAAAAAGTAACCTTTATCCTATCGGTAAAATACTGTTTTAGCAAATTTCAGCTTGATTCATGTTGTGTCGTTCCAGAGATATCAGGGGAACAAACAGACACACATACAGATATGGAAGCAAAAATATTATAATTTTATTGAGTTCGCACTTACCGTATTCGTTGGTCGTTGTCTCGCAGGTTTGTTCTTCTTACTTTTGCTAGTCACGTATTCATTTCCACTCACTCTGGCCTCACTCTCCACTTTTCTTTTACGTTTTTTTTTGGTATTGTCTCCTGTAAAAGCCATCTCATCCATGTTGTTGGCAAATATATTTATAATAACCTCAAAAAAGAAATCAACAACTCGAACAGTGTCATCAGAGAGACTGACGCACTGGCGGGATTACATGCGGGTTTGTTTGGGTTTTCGTGGCACTTAGATCAGTTACACGTGCAACGAGGTCCCGCTCTTAGCAGCGGAAGCAATTCTCGCCGGCTTATACAACGAGAAGGAAAGCGTATTGGCACTTAAATCATATAGCTCTGCATTGGCCTTGGAACATAGATTATTTTGGTGGAAAAATCCGAAATCACGCCATTTTGGCACTTAGATCAATTAGCCCCGCCACTCTACAAATTTATTGTGTTGAAAGCTGGTAGGATTTATTGCTGATGTTTTGAATATTTTACTATCATCCTCATGGATCAAACTAGTATTTTCTTTTGTCTTTGTTTCCTTCATCTAAAATTGTTCGATTTAAGCCTACCCTGCAAAGTTATTTCAGCCTTAAAAGGGACAAAAAATTCTGTTTTGATTTTTTTTCTCAAGAATGGTCGAGTCTAGATACTTGAATTTTGGGACACTATAGCAAGTTAGAAGACACTTTACGGTACAATTACTTTGTGCTTCATAGGGATACATATACAGGGTGACAACTGGGAACCGGATGTTTTGGGAACGCATAGTACGGAGCTTACCGCGATTGGAGTGAAGCGAATGCGGCGTTACTACATTTGTAATGTTATGCCATTTCAGTAATGATGGAGCAGTGGACGGTAGAACATCGTGTTTTTGCATACGAGGCGTTTATTCGAAATCGGGAGTCAGCGATCACTACGCAGCGGCTTTTTCGCGCTCACTTTAATATTGGTAGAAGGGGAGCTGTTCCATCTCGCAACACGATCTTGAGATAATGGTCAATAATGTAAGAACAACTGGCAATGTAATGAAAAAAAAGTAACAAGGTTTTCGGGCGGACCGTGAAGGACTTCTGACGACCGCTTCTCTCACTCGTTCTACCTTTTTAGGGGTTCTTACGGTTCTTTGTGGACTTTGTGACTTTTTTTTCATTACACTGCCAGTTGTTCTTACATTATTGACCCATCTCAAGATCGTGTTGCGAGATGGAACAGCTCCCCTTCTACCAATATTAAAGTGAGCGCGAAAAAGCCGCTGCGTAGTGATCGCTGACTCCCGATTTCGAATAAACGCCTCGTATGCAAACACACGATGTTCTACCGTCCACTGCTCCATCGTTACCATAGTAGAGTAGATTCTTCTATGTCGTTACTGAAATGGCACAACATTACAAAGGTAGTACCGCCCCATTCGCTTCACTCCAATCGCGGTAAGCTCCGTACTATGCGTTCCAAAAACATCCGGTTCCCAGTTGTTACCCTGTACATAGGTAATATAGGTATCCTAAGGGTAGAAGCCCGCAACACCTATTCGTTTTTTTACAGAACTTTCCTACGTGGTAGGCAGTTGTTCAAATTTTGCATGAAACGTCTCCCTTAAAACCACCTGTAGAACACTTCCTCCAAGTATTTTAAGGAAAGATAGGTATGTCATAGCTATCCCTCTAGAAAACTAAGTTCCCTCTCTTTAATTTTACGATAAGTTGTTAATGTTTACTATTTTTGCCTTTGCTACCAGTAGAAATTAGTTAAAACATTTCGGTCACCGGTCCATAGATGCCACTTTCTTGATATAATGAAATTGTGTTTTCATTCTTTGAAATGAGGGGACCCAGAATATCACAGTCTAACGTACATTAAAGGTGGATTTATAAACTCGACGTTTGCGTTGGCGCTCGAAGTTGACGGTGACCTTCGCAGTTTGCGTCGAGAAATGCGAACGACTGAACGTGAAAGATGAAATTAGTTTATCTCGGACGGCATCGGACGCAGACGGCAACGTTCGACGGCGGCGTTTATAAACGGTTACACGTAAAATATTGGGATTGAATTTTCGACGCAAACGGCAACGGCGAGCGGCAACGCAAACGTCGAGTTTATAAATCCACCTTAAAAGTGAAGCCTTGAAGGGGCTTGCAGCAAGGTTAGTTTATAGGTAGGGCAGGCGACGTTATCGCCTCCACTACCCATTCTTCTTCTTCACATACAACTTGATGCCAATGGCATATCAGAAGGGTTAGCGCAGTTATTGAAAATAGAAATAAAACAATGCCGAGATATTTCAAGAGCCAAAGTAAACAAGAAACACGCCTTTGACTGCAAGTGTCAAATGAATGTGATAAAAATGTCTGTGTGCGCCTATGACTGGAAGTGTTAAATGTTTAGAGAGTTACTAAATCGCCAATTCTCGTGTAAATGCTACCAACTTAAATTCACCCTTTCGTCATCTTGCCTCTCTCACCACCCTTCCCTTCCAAGTTGTCAAATGTTCTAACCTTCCTAAAAACTAACTTTGGCTTGCACAAGGCTATGTCAGGTTTAATGTAGTTGTAATATAGTTTCGACGATGTATAGCATAACCAGTGCCATAGATTCCAAAGGGGACAAAATACTTCCCATCATAATTCACATCAACATTCAAATTTATTAAAAACAACTAATACATGTTCACTTTTTAAAAATATGTTGCATGTCGAAATTGTCGATTTGAAATGCCTTAAATTACAATTAAACAGGGAAAGAGGGATTTTTGTAATATTTACCTATATCTCCTTATGAGTATGGAATTGAATTGAGTTATAAATATTCTCTAAAAATCTTCAATATATATTAATTTACCGCTATTATAGTAGTCGTAATAATAAGATTTTTTTGGAAAAAACATAGCTTAGCGATATCCTCTTCCCATTGCTATATATTTATTACGTTTTTGTATATTTGATATACATGTATGATATTTTATTATGATGTTTTAAATGTAATAAAGCCAATTTAAGGCATATTGAACATGTTTATGATTCTTACCAATCTAATAACAATAATAACAATATTAACTAAGCTTATCGGTACCTATACCAAGATTAGTATAATACTGCTTTCCTTGTCATGGTAAATATAATTTTTTAAGAGGTATCTTCAAAGCCTTCTCGGCATTCTTAGAGATCATTTCTTACTCTTTTAAAACCTTTATTATACCATTGAGAGTTTTTCGCTTTTACTCATAATTTTGTTTCTATAGGGTTTTAATTTTCTCTTCTGTTTTTGTTTTGTAACCTCAGTTGATGTTATGAAATTCATCTCAAACAATTAACAAATTCAAAACTTGTTCCTCTGCTTTTGATTCAATAGGTTATTTTTCTTTAAATCTAAAATATGTCGTATTAGAAAAATAAAATTGTAGAAGAAATCCTTATTGGGTGATCTAATCGTGGTTAATTTCAAATTAAAAGATTATCTGGACCTGCATAGTAAATTTATGCCTCTCATATTTTTCTCTATTTGAGTTTTTTGCATTGGCAAAATAAGCGAGAAATCGCCTTAATAAACTAAATGGTCGCCTCAATTTTTAAAATCAAAATTTTCTTCTATATCTTAAAACAAAATATATAAGCACGGAAATCGTGGTGGTAGTACGACTAAATCATCCTGTATATCAACTTTCGTCTTAAATCTGAAATTACATCTCCGTACTAGTTTCGACTATGTCGGCTTCTACGGAAGCGTAGAAGGGCCACACCATTATTTTATTTTTATTGAATTTGAAATTCCGACTTTTAAAGTCGAAGTCCGACTTTGAAGTCGAAATTCCGACTTTAAAAGTCGAAGTCCGACTTTGAAGTCGAAATTCCGACTTTAAAAGTCTAAGTACGACTTTGAATGTCAGAGTTCAAACTCGGAATATCAAATTCAAAGTAGGATTTCGACTTTTAAAGTCGCACCATACCTTATTCCTTTAATTCGCCGAAATAATACTTAAATACAATCATTTTCAACTACAAAAGAAATTTGTCACATCTGGCAGGCGCGCATAATCTAGGTACTGTTTGGTGAGAAACTATTGCAAAAATCTAATTTTTAGAAATCATGGGAACCAGTATAAATTTTTACTATATAACCACCTCCAATAAAATGACATACTTGGCATCACTAACGCCATTAGAATATGAAAATAATATGGCTAAATAACTTTGCGAAGTATAATGCTGGGTCCCCTTATTTTTTAAAGAGTCCCTGGTTTTCACTAAATTCGTCGTGCACAAGGTTATTTGTTGCTGATTATTGTTGTTTTAAATAAATTTTTATTTGGAAAAAACAGAAATGCACCAGCGACAGGTCATCAAACTTGTTCCAAAGTTACCTATCCTTTTTACGAAAAAAAAAAAGAAATGATAAAAAATAAAAAGTTTGAAAACGGGTATGGGGGTACAAAATTAAAAAAATAACAACTTCTTCTTTTAACATGATCCCAAATTATGAAAAATAAAGCCGTATTTCTGCATTTTTGAAAAAAGTAAACTTTAACAGCTATTAGGTACAGGTACACTCACCTGCGCATCATCACTTTTCAAGCAGATTCAAAATTTACTCGATAGAATATTAATAATATAAAAAATTCTAATATGATATATGACTATAGTGTTTGGAATGTTGCTTTCGTAGATAAGAAAAAATAAATATTGCAAGGAGTCCCTTAATTAAATAACAATTTCGAACAATAAATTACCTGTCGGCATCAGACTGTCGCAGTAGTGCCAAAAAAGATTTTTCCGCTGAAGGGAAAGAATCCATTGGTCAAGTGCTTTACTACCGAAAATTATAGGACTTGTTGTGAAAATACCTTCCTTTGTAATTTACATGTGTGCTCGCCAGCAATCCAGTCGGCCCCGGCCAAGGCTCAGGCGTGTAGAATCGATTTCCGATCCGGCTGCAGCTCGCAAAACAAAACCGGCCGCGTGTCTACTTATTAAGTTGACTAATTACTTACTAAATTGCAATAATTGTTCGGCAACTCCGCCGGCGGATTCGGCCAATTAAAATTAATGATTTAGATTCGATTACTGGGCCCGAATCAAACGCGCTTTAATTGTAGCGCGCCAGCGGCGCACTTCGGCAATTCCCCCTCGTGTTCGGAGAAGAAGCACGTCAAATTTTGTGTGGGAGAAACGAACTATTGGGAGTTTATGAATGATAGAGAAATGCACAAGCGAGACGGGAGAAGTGTTGTGTGCGCGCGTATGGCCAAAGTCAGCAACACAGCTTTCAAGAACAATAGTGCGGTAGGTACTCGATATTCGCAGGAAAAAAACGCTATGTAACTAAGTAACTAACCTTTTCGGCATATAGGTGTATTGAAGACGCGTTAACCTATACTACTATGTTTATTTTAATCAAATCAAAATTTGATGTTTATCAATAGCACTGATTCAGATGAGAGGCACTTAGCGTTAAGGGTGCATTCCCAAACCGTTCACTGCGCCATCTCTATATTATGACGTTTGGTTTTCTGCGCACCTGGACCCTAGACGTGCTGGCTGATCACCAGGGGGATTCTAATTACCGAGTGACGAATTTATCAAATCGATACTTGATACTCGATTGCCAATTCAAAGTCGAACGCAAGCTGATTCTAATTTATTTTCGAGCTCAGCTACGAATAGCGAGGTGTAGCATTCGTATAGCATCGAGTTATAAATAGAGACGACTTGAAACGAATTATACCGAAGAAGTCACGAAAATCACGACTTTTGAAAATCAGCAAATTGTTTTATTTTCATAACCTTAAAAATAACCTTATAAATAATAAAAAATGTTACCAATAATGCACCATTTGATTGAATATAGAGATGCTGCAGATGCATCTCAAAGGCATAAATAAATGAACGAGTAATCAAGCAAATCGCTGAAAATTGATTATTGAACAACTTAGGTTGAATAATGCAGGCGTTTATGAACTGGAAGGGGTGGTACTATCTCATCTGCAAATAAGTCGATACACTAATACCGTGCACTAAAACTTTTCACTGCGCATATATTTCATGCTACAGGTTCTTATCAACGATCGATAATTATTGGAGATTTTAATTTCTGTTTGAGTCAAACTGCCGTTCATAGGTATAGGAGTTATTTATTTTTATAGTAAACTAGGAATGATAGAGGCTTTTAGTTTTTGTTTATGAAAATATTTTCAGATGCATTCATAGTTGTCCTCCTTTTGACTTTTTGCACAAGTGAATTTGCACTGAAATGAACATGAAGTGATCTGACAGTGAAATGATTTTTCAATATTTTTCACCACCTTAACCCCAGAAACACTCAAAACCAACACAAATTACATAAAAATCGATTTGCTGCGTAAACTGATCACTTCATAATCAACTGAACATTGGTAAAAGGAACACTCGATGTCATCTGATGTGATCTCAAAGTGATTCGGAATCGATTTGAAATCACTTAAAACTGTAAAAGGAGGACGGCTCATGTAATAAATGAACATAGGTATGACAGCTGTTGAAATAAACCAAAGAGCAGTTAGAAGTAAACAACAAACGAATAATAAAGAAAAATGAATGGATAAATTTAATTGGTGTGTTGGACTGCATCGAGTGCACCCACATTGCTATTCTGAAATCCATGTAACGTGTTAAAAATATTAAAACTTTTTTTAATTCAAGCACGGCTTGTTTGTAAATCAATAATTATTACTCTCCTTTAGTTCAAAACACTCTACTCGCTTTGATCACAAATAAAATTAATTGCCTTATGGTTCATGCACTTCACGGCTCGCAAATCTAAAACGTAACGTATCAACAATTAATAAATTCACAATTTGTTTTTATTTTACAATACAAGCATATTTAAATCCTTCTCAGGAATTAGTTTCTTCGTCTCTTGTATATCCCCGTTGTGCCTGCATTGTGTTTTTGTTCTACTTTGTATCCATGTGTCGCTTGTGTTTTTCAAGCTTGCGGCTTTTG
Organism: Pseudeuparius sepicola; assembly: GCA_963920635.1. Lineage (NCBI taxonomy): Eukaryota > Metazoa > Arthropoda > Insecta > Coleoptera > Anthribidae > Pseudeuparius > Pseudeuparius sepicola. The sequence goes on from OY987299.1 coordinate 93,286,642, forward strand.
TCGGTCTCCGTGGCTTCTTCGCAGCATTTATTGTCCAATAAACTCTTTAATTAGCTAACAATAATAACCTGAATTGCATAATTATAGGCTTCTTAGCCTAATATTCTTGTTTATGGAAACCCTAATTAGCCAATGTGTGACAGAGTCATAAGGATACGGGAGTAGAAATATCAGGTGGTGTCGGTGTCAGTATACATAATATTATATAGACGCGGCACGAAATTAGATGACAGTGGCGGCTCATGGGGGGGCTCCCATTTAAAAAGAAAAACACATTCTTGGTCAATTAAAAAAAAGGTGAGTACCGAGGTGAGTACCTATTTCCAGCATGGGATTTTTCATTTTTTGTTTTAGTGGTAGTTATGTATTTTTGCATAATAATTAATAAGTGCATAAAACAATAATTCTCATTTTTTCTCGGGTTTCCAGTTGTTTCATCACACTGTATAGGTAGCCAGAAAGTATGTTGTATTTATTTGCTCCCAAATATCCTGGCGACAATTTCATTTTGCACCGTTTTTGATGTACCTTTACCCTTGAATACTGTAGAACTTATTAAATATTCTTTCACAGTAAATAGAATCTAACTGGATGTAAAATCAATTAATTCTAGAAAAATACCACGACTTTGAAAGTATCCTTTTTCGTCGTACCCTGGTAACGCTAATTCTAGTTTGCCACAAAATTTTATGCAGTTTATTATTTTGTTTTAAATATATCTATTTTCATACACGCCTTCGTTATGTTTAATAATGTTTTGCCGGTGCGTGGAATTTAACTGAGCGGCAATACTAACCCAATAGCCTAAAAATGATAGTTCTGTAGAACAATAATTCATGTACCGAACAGAAAGCTGGCGCTTTTTTTATTTTTTCATTGTACATACACAATAGGTAGGTAATCCAATTCCGGAAGAAAAAAGAAACATGTTGTGGCACTTGGAGAAACAATTCAATAACGCAGATATTCAATGGCAAGACCTTCCATCCATTGGAGTTTTTTTTTTAATATTTTGGAGGAAAATACCGGACATTTTTAACAGGAGCAACAAGAAAAGGGATAGTATGAGACCCTCGATGAGACCTTTGATTACCTTGAGAATGACAAGGAATTGAATATTTAAATAATACAGGGTTAACTATCACTTAGTACAAAAAATTTTATGGCAGATAAAGAAAAATTAGACTTGCCAAAATAAATTTTCAAAAATTTTCTAACATTTGTCTTAAGCCTAAATTTTTTTTTTCAAATTGTATAAAACCCATCAAAAAACGCCGCCTACGGACGCCCGCGTGACGTGTCTTAAAATTTTGCCTATGTCAATGGTAATGACAGGTAGTGAAATAGCGCGGCGTTGCCACGTCCATCAATTTATCCGAGGATTCACCACAAAATTTCGATTTCCCGTTGGAAACGATTACTTTCTAAGGAACATGTAGAATGCCTATGAAACACCTACCTTACTGACATTTCCAGGATTGAATATTCACATTTTCTTAATTTGTTGGGGACCTCTTATTTCCCTCCGCCATTCCTTTTGTTTGAAGCGAGGTACTCAGCCTGACGACCACGGAGGAGGATCCCCTCCCCCTCCGCCAGGAAAATGCCGAAGAGTAACCAAAAAACACAACTGCACTAGCACACATTACACATGCAGAGAACTACAGTAGCTGTTCAATGACCGTCTTTAACCTCGATGCACAAATTCAGTCGGTTAATTAAATTAAAAATATTTGCATTTTTATTTCAGGATCTTCTCTTCTACTTATTCTGGGCCAGGCCAAATAAGTGGGTCAATCCAAAAACATTACTTTGACCAAGCGAGGGTGCTTCGTAACTTAGCCGTTAAGTTTGCCTGGTCGATTCCACAAAGTACATAATCCTAAAGTACTTCTTTTTTCATTAATATCTCCAGTGGAAAAATGTTAGTCGCACGCCTAAAAACATGTTTCACTATTTCACATAGGTACCTACTTTCAAAATTAAATTAATTTTAGCCCTTCTAACCTGTAATGTTGGGGTCCTAGTGCACTAGTAAAAAGCCTGGCGTTCAATTAATTGCAAAATAGCTTTAAAACACACTAAAGTACACGAATACGGGAAAATATCGCCGAAAATTCAGAGGGACGCAGGGAAACGTCAAGTAAACATCGGCCCACGATACACAAACAATGTATCGTGCATGGGCCGAACTACGATGATTCACGCGTTCGCGTTACCCTGCCTTGTCATGAAGGTTGCAGGCAACCAGACCAGCAACTAGTTTGAGGCGTAGAGATGCGAGAGATGCGACGTCGAAGAAAACTATGCGTCGATTCGGTACACATTGATATTCTTTGTAATGCAAAACGGTCAGTTCAATAACGCCGGCATTAAGAAATCACAGCATTCTTTTTATTTAGTTTAGATAGATTTTCAATAAGTTTTATTAAAATTATTTTTTTTGACACGCAATCAACTAATCTAACATTGACATCGATATCGATAATAATTACGCACCACACCAACCTCTACTGTTTTGTGCGTTTGTGTCCAGTTTTTACGTCTGTCAGTCCGTCATCTCTACGAAATGTTCGTGGTTTCGCGAGGCGACAAATGTGTATGTAGTTTTGTGATTCCTTGGTGCTGCTATGTGAAAAGGGTATTTTCATCCTTTCTAAAACAACGGCAACACCGCGGACAACCACTTCCAGCTGATAGTACGTTCCGAAGCCATATTGGTTGACGTAATTAGAGGCGGAGATTTACAGGGAAAATAGGGGTTTTTACCCTTTTTTTAAAGATCGCAAAAAAAAATCTAAAAATATTTTTCTTAAGCCACCCTGCGCACGTGGTAAAATTTTTTGTACTAAGTGATAGTTAACCCTGTATAACACTTCACTGTATCCAAAAAAATCCAGACATCTTCACCGTGTGTTGAAACAAAACCACCCATATCTGTTGTGTTCACGCAATTTTTCTGTCAAATATCTCCTAGATTTTTTTTTTTGTAAATATCTTTCCTTAATATATTTGTGGAATCCTTTGATACAGATCAATTTAAACCTAAATTAACAGACTTTCGCCAAACCACTTTTTGGCGTTTTTTCTCAATAATTTTATAAAAAATGGACATAGGTAATGTCTGTATTTGCATGAACTCTCCTCAATTCATGTGCCGCACAGAAAGCTCGTGTGCACGTTTATAGGAGTTCCCACCCTTGTAATTTTTTTGTTAAATAGGTCTCCAAATGCGGATTAAAACGTTAGGCACTGTTTTCCTTAAGCTGTAACTATGGCCAACTACGACCCAATCCAGTGGCGCAGTTAGAATTTTTATAAAAATATGCCTAATATAATTTGCCCAATTTTGACCCAAAAAATATGTCGTAGTAGGCTTTGCTTTGTTAAACTAAATGTGCCGTTTTGCCCTAAACCTAAAGTACAGTTTTGATGACCTATCGTTAAAAGAAAATTCGATGAAAGGTTTGCTGTCAATTTTTAATAATTATTACTACAATGACAATTGATAAGTCACTAGAGTGTGATATATTAAATGTCATGAAATCTTGTCTTGTGAACAGATGTCGTCTTTATTAGATCCACCAACGTGGCATAGCTCATCTAACGGAAATGGAGCAATTTATCAATATTCGTCGACAAAAAACAACTTTCAACTCCAAAATCTCAGGAAAATAATTAATGCATAGAGCGTAGTAGGTGTTTTTTCTAGTTCAAGAGTTTCAAGTTCTTTTGTTGTTTAGTGCAAAACTCAGTTGCTATAATTGACTCACGTAACAACCCTTAACAACTTAAAGATAGGTAGGTATATTAGGTAGGTATATTTACTAACAATATCTGATCATTTTAATTTTAAGATTCTCGCCCACCACTGCTCGAGGCCAGAGTGAATTGCTCTGCCAGGAACCGTAATGAAGGATTTCCAGTAATAAGGGTTTGTTTTAAGCCGTTAATTTGCAGAGAAAAAGTGGATATTTTAATTAAAAGGTCGCACTATCCCGGCTTAATCAAGCGCTCCGCCGAGTTAAGGGATGAATACTATTGTATTTTTTTGCCAAAGTCAGGTTAGAACAGTAATTCGTATTTCAATTAATTGGATAAAGTTTGGTAAAAAAAGCCGATGACACGAAGTATGGAGTATTGTAATTTATCAAAAAAGGCGTTTTTCACAACGGTGTCAAAACACGCGAGGTAGGTACCTCGCTGAAATTTTGTATGTAATATTACACACTGGGTAGGTTTAAAGTTTGAAGTGCCTGCTCTCGCGAGTGGCGTAGATGCGGGGGAGTGAGTTAGACATTTTATTTCTGAAAAATACTACGCCTCTGGAAAAATTGAAATTTATCTTCATCTTTAATTTCATTCGCGATTTTTACTTGTTTTTGAGTTATAACAATGAGAACCAATTAGTCGAATAGGATCAAACCTCAACTCGATCTCTAGGTAGGTACCTAATACACGGACAGTGGCAGGGATGCCTGCCCAGCGCCTTGGGATATTATTTATAAATAAAGACTATTTGTGTTGGTAGTCGCAGAGTAAATAAGAAATAGTCAAACTTGACTCAGTGTCTTCATTAAAAAAATAAATTTGTCTCCCCTCTTAAATTCTTTGTTGCTAAAAAAACTGGGCTGTAAAATAATTGAGCATTGATCGCCGCCCCTCCCCATGTTAATATCCTAGGATCGCCACTGTACACGGAGCAAAATTTGTCAGAAAATATACAAAAATGTGTATTTTAAGGAAAATCCGTTAAAATGTACAATTTATTTTAAATTTTATAACACCATTCTTTTTTAAATTCTAAATCCTCAAAAAAATTCAATTTATTATAATTTTTGGTAAAAGTTTTTATGATTATTTTAGAATTTTTATGAGAACTAAAATTGTGGTTCGAATTTTTTAAATGATCTCCAAAAACCGAGTTGTCTCTTGTGAGATGTGCATGAATACGGGTCTTTAACGGGCGACAAGTTCTGCCAATATATGAAGCCGAACATGACGCACAATTAAGCTTGTAAACATAACTTTTGTTCAAGTCTTGCACTTTATCATTTGTTTGTCCTAGCCTGTTACGTGTCTTAAAAGAAACTTGAACACTTTTAAAATATTGGTGAAGGCACTGGGCAACTTCTTGTGACAAATTTTCGTCAACAAAAGGAATAGAAATATACCTAAGGATGTAAGGTAAGCAACATATAAATAATTGTGGAAATGTTCAACGGCCTTTACCACTGCTAGCAGTTCCCTTCTTGTCACGCAGTAGTTTCTCTCTGGTTTTGACAGAGTTTTACTGACGTAGGCAATAACTTTTTCTTGCCTTCCTGCTCCTGAGGCAGTACTGCTCCAACACCAAAGTTGCTGGCATCTGTATCCACTTCAAGTGATCTTCAAATATTATTTCCAAAATAATGACATCATGCAGATGTACTAGACAGGTTTTCCATGTCATTCCTCTTTGCACCATTGAGTAAAGGAATAATAAGAGGAATCGAGCAAATGGCCGGATCTGTAACACCCTATTTCCTGATGCGACAGGGAATTTGACCCAGTGCATTCACCACAAATTTAAAAATTCTCTGAAAGTTCTTGAGCTTACTACAGGCAAAGTTTACAGAAGAAATCGCTATCGCGTTGGGCGCCATCTGGGCCACGGTAGAAAAAATTGTGGTATTGAAAGGATATAAGTTTAAAACTCTAAACGGGAACATTTCAGACGTTGCCATATCGGTGACAACGGGTGCGATGCTAATTTATTGACCTTGACCCAAAAAAAAAAAAAACAAATGCCGTGCGCGAAGCTACGATGAATTCTTTTTCTGTGGTGCAATAGATTTTTAACCGACTTCAAAAAAGGAGGAGGTTTATCAATTCGGTTGTATTTTTTATCTTTGTTACCTCATAACTCCGTCATTTAAAAACCGATTTGGACAATTCTTTTTTTATTTGAAAGGGTATACCTACAGAATGGCCCCATTTAAATCTAAAAAAAAAAAATTCCACCCCTAAGGGTGCAAAAATAGGGGATGAAATTTCATATTGGACCGATTTCGATGATTCTTTTTTTATTACAAAGGGATTACTTTAGGAGTGGCTTCATTTAAATTTGAAGAAAAAATTCCACCCCTAAGGGTGGACAAATAGGGGATTAAATTTCATATTGAACCGATTTCGATGATTCTTTTTTTATTAGAAAGGGAGTACCTTAGAGGTGGCCCCATTTAAATTTGAAGAAAAAATTCTAGCCCTAAGGGTGGAAAAAAAGGGGATGAAATTTCATATTGGACCGATTTCGATGATTCTTTTTTTATTACAAAGGGAATACTTTAGGAGTGGGTTCATTTAAATTTGAAGAAAAAATTCCACCCCTAAGGGTGGACAAATAGGGGATGAAATTTCATATTATCCGATTTCGATGATTCTTTTATTATTAAAAAGGAAGTACCTTAAAGGTGGCCCCATATAAATTTGAAGAAAAAATTCCACCCCTAAGGGTGGAAAAATAGGGGATGAAATTTCATATTGAACCGATTTCGTTGATTCTTTTTTTATTAGAAAGGGAGTACCTTAGAGGTGGCCCCATTTAAATTTGAAGAAAAAATTCCACCCCTAAAGGTGGAAAAATAGGGGATGAAATTTCATATTGAACCGATTTCGATGATTCTTTTTTTATTAGAAAGGGATTACTTTAGGAGTGGCTTCATTTAAATTTGAAGAAAAAATCCCACCCCTAAAGGTGGACAAATAGGGGATGAAGTTTCATATTGAACCGATTTCGTTGATTATTTTCTTATTAAAAAGGAGGTACCTTAAAGGTGGCCCCATATAAATTTGAAGAAAAAATTCCACCCCTAAGGGTGGACAAATAGGGGATTAAATTTTATATTGAACCGATTTCGTTGATTCTTTTTTTATTAGAAAGGGAGTACATTAGAGGTGGCCCCATTTAAATTTGAAGAAAAAATTCCACCCCTAAGGGTGGAAAAATAGGGGATGAAATTTCATATTGAACCGATTTCGATGTTTTTTTAGAAAGGAAGTACCTTAGAGGTGGCTCCATTTAAATTTGAAGAAAAAATGCCACCCTAAGGGTGGAAAAATAGCGGATAAAATTTCATATTGGACCGATTTCGGTGATTCTTTTTTATTAGAAAGGGATTACTTTAGGAGTGGTTTCATTTAAATTTGAAGAAAAAATTCCACCCCAAGGGTGGACAAATAGGGGATGAACTATCATATTGAACCGATTTCGATTATTCTTTTTTTATTAGAAAGGGAGTACCTTAGAGGTGGCCCCATCTAAATTTGAAGAAAAAATTCCACCTCTAAGGGTGGAAAAATAGGGGGTGAAATTTCATATTGGACCGGTTTCGGTGATTCTTTTTTATTAGAAAGGGATTACTTTAAGAGTGGTTTCATTTAAATTTGAAGAAAAAATTCCACCCCTTAGGGTGGACAAAATAGGGGATTAAATTTCATATTGAACCGATTTCGATGATTCGTTTTTTATTAGAAAGGGAGTACCTTAGAGGTGGCCCCATTTAAATTTGAAGAAAAAATTCTACCCCTAAGGGTGGAAAAAAAGGGGATGAAATTTCATATTGAACCGATTTCGTTGATTCTTTTTTTATTAGAAAGGGAGTACATTAGAGGTGGCCCCATTTAAATTTGAAGAAAAAATTCCACCCCTAAGGGTGGAAAAATAGGGGATGAAATTTCATATTGAACCGATTTCGTTGATTCTTTTTTTATTAGAAAGGGAGTACCTTAGAGGTGGCCCCATTTAAATTTGAAGAAAAAATTCCACCCCTAAAGGTGGAAAAATAGGGGATGAAATTTCATATTGAACCGATTTCGATGATTCTTTTTTTATTAGAAAGGGATTACTTTAGGAGTGGCTTCATTTAAATTTGAAGAAAAAATTCCACCCGTAAGGGTGGAAAATAGGGGATGACATTTAATATTGGACCGATTTCGATAATTCTTAATAATTCACTAAAAATAATAAATAAAAAAATTAACAAAAAAAAATAAAACCGAGTTCAAAATTTTCCCCGTATGCACTTTCCACTAAATCACCAAATCCAAAGATACCTCAATTTAGAAAGAGAAACCTATTTCTAAAATTTTAGTTTAAATGTGCATACGCGCAAATTTGTGAAGTCGGTGTTAATTTTTGTAATTTTTAAAATTTTTAGTGGAGTGTGCATACGGGCAAATTTTTGAAGTCGGTTTTAATTTTTTTGATAATTTTTTTTTATTAATAATTATTATTGGGGAATCGTCTGGCGTGGCTCGATGGTTTCTTACTGCGTTTAATAAATACAATTTTTTGATGTACACAAACTGTATGTATGTATGTATGTATGTATGTATGTACGTATGTATGTATGTATGTATGTATGTATGTATGTATGTATGTATGTATGTATGTATGTATGTATGTATGTATGTATGTATGTATGTATGTATGTATGTATGTATGTCCTTCCTGACATGGGAATCAAATAGGTGCTAAAAAGCATAAAATAAAATAAAAATAAAGAAAACTTTTTAAAACCAAGCTTTTTTATTAAGCCATGTACTAAAACGAATAAAAGAAGTTTAGGTTTTCGATAAGATAATTCAATTCCAAATTGCGACAAGCTTTTTTAAATCAAAAAGCTTGTCGCGCGAAATGTTCATGAAAGTAGGTAGGTACCAATTAATTTTGTCGGTTGATAAGCAAAGTACGTGCTAAAGTATGTAGTTTCTTAACAGTTCGCACGACAAGCTGCTTTTTGATTTAAAAAAGCTTGTCGCAGTTTGACATTGAATTATCTTAACGAAAACCTAAACTTATTTTATCTGTTTTAGTAGGTAAATGGCTTAAATAAAGGCTTGTTTTAAAAAAAGGTTTTTTATTTTTTAATAAAAATTCCGGTATTATATTTTATTTTTCCATAGACAAAAATCGAAGGAGGGATAGATAGATATTTACAAGGACAGGGGCAGGGTCCGCACTAATCGTTTTGTATCCTCTAGGCACATTATTTCGTTAAAAAATAAAAGAAACGCGGGTGTTTCAATTGCAAAATAAAATAATAATGGGAACTAGTCTAATAAAGATGTCAGGGGACTGCCTCCTGAGTGTCCAACCAAAAGGTTACACTCGAACTCCTGGTACGAATTGTGCTATAAGGTGGTTTCCTAAACAATGGGGGTAGTTTCCTAAACATGTTTTTAGAGCAAAATGACTCCAATAAAAGTATTAATACATGAGTTACAGCGCATTACCTGCATGACAATACAGTGTGGATAGAAATTGTGGAATATTGCTTATATTTCTTAAAATATTCCTCATATGAAAAACTTGTTTTAATAAAAGTGTTAGGGGAAATTATTTCCCGTTTAGTGATTTCAAGCAATCTTTCGTAGCACAAAAAATGTGGTTGCCATGTTAACCGATTTAATTTTTTTAAATGGCACCATATACTTTTTTGGTGAAAATTGATATATTGGAACTTTCTGAATACGATACAATACAATTTTAATGGGGTCACATAAAAAAAAATACAAAAAGATTAAGTTTTCTATTATGCTATTGACAATGTTTATCAAAATAATTATTACATCAGGTTAGCCATGCCAAAATCAGAACAATGGGAAACTGTCACTAGCTGTCAGTTGCTTGTAATTGTGTGCATTGTTACAGTAAACATACTTTTTTTACTCAATTTTCTGTGCACTTAAGTACTTAGTAAGTTATAATGGCGCTTCAATTAAGTGAAACTGAAAGAATACAGGTTAACATACTGAGTACTTAAGTACACAGAAAAATTAGTAAAAAAGTACTTTTAGTGTAACAATGTACACAGTTACACAGATAGTGTCAGTTTCGCATTGTTCTGATTTTGGCATGGCTAACTTGATGTTAATAATTATTTTGATAAACATTGTCAATAGCATAATAGAAACCTTGTTTTTTTCTTATGCGACCCCATTAAAATTGTATTGTATCGTATTCAGAAAGTTCCAATGAATCAATTTTCACCAAAAAAAGTATATGGTGCCATTTAAAAAAATAAATCGGTTACCATGGCAACAACATTTTTGGTGCTACGAAAGATTGCTTGATATCACTAAACGGGAAATAATTTCCCCTAACACTTTTATTAAAACATGTTTTTGATATGAAGAATATTATAAGAAATATAAGCAATATTCCACAATTTATATCCACACTGTATAACTTCGCACGCAGCAGGGGTGGTCATGTAAAAAAAATAACAAAGAATGACCTTAAAAAAGTTTTAGAAGATGAACTTCTGGTCACCTTTTTATTATAAAATTGTTTCGTGTCTCTAATGTTTATTGATTTACAGGGCGTTATATGACAAAAAATTCGTTTACCACAGGACAGGTCTTGTAATTTTTTTTTAACAAAAAAATTACCTGAATATAAGTTGGAGAGGGGTAAATGATCTACAATTTTGTTTTACATTTTTTTTTATTATCTTGACTGCTTAAGTTACAGCGCATAAATTACAAAAAATTTCGCAGTTTTCTCCAGTTCCTACCGATTAGGTAATTAGAAACACGTTGGATGCAAACACAGATGTCATTTTTCAGATTCCATTACCTGCTACTTGTATTTAGGGAAATAAATTGCTTTTTGCACAAATGAATTTTTTATGAAGCGAATTAACAAGTGCATTGGAGTTGATAATCATTTTGAACATTTTCTTAATGTTGTCATTTGTATAAAAAAAGTACCCCATTTATTGATTTATTTATGCATTATTTAAGAACAAATGAATGAATATTTCAGATCAAACACACTCGTTTTTTCCTGCATATTAAGATTCCGTAAGAAAAAGTATAGGTTCCGATTTGAAGAAAAAAAAAATAGAGTTTACCTTGTAGTGACCTTGAAAATAGTGGATATTTATAACTATTCAATTATACAGGGTGTCCCGTTAATAATGGTCCATAGCGCAACTGCACATATTTGGTGCCAAAATATGACGATTGAGGCTAATATGAATTATAGAAATGCTGTTTGTTTAAGAGATACAGGGCGTTGAAGTTCATTTTTTGAAATTGAATTATGGCTACATCTCTCAAAATAATGAAGCTGCTGAACTGAAATTTGGCACTGCTGTGTTTTTGGGGATGGAGAATAAGCTAAAAATATCAATTTTGTTGTATCTCACAGAGGGCGCCACTTGCGCGGTTTTTGGATCGTTACTTTTTCGGTTTAAAATCAAAGAAAGGGGTAAAAATAAATATTTTCATTTGAAAAAATTACAGCGTGATCGGGACATAAGAAGGTAAGTTTCCACCAAATTTTGTGGAATTTTTTTTTTGTGGGAGGTAAAAATTAGAAACCAACAAATCGGTTATTTCGATTTTTCGCGGATATTTTGAGGTTATGTGAAAAAAGTGTAAATACAAAAGTTGTAGATCTTTTTATTGCCTATAACTTTGCCATTCAACTTTTTTCGATAGGAGTTGCAGTTTTGCTGGAAATCGTGATAAACAGTTTCCCCTAAAAGATCACCCTCTACAACCCCCGTACCTCAAATCGCCCTTAAATTATTTTTTCAGTTATTTTTGCTATATTTTCTTTCTTTTCCAATGGGTGTGATGCTGTTCTAGATTTTTTTGTTCTCAAAAATTATCTACCCTGGCCTATATTCGTTGGTCCTCTATCCAAATATTTCACACAACGGTTTTAATGAAAAAATGTACCTACTAACATTAAGCATGTAATGCATTAAGTACATAATATTTATTTTACGATAATATTTTCTGTAATTTACTAAAAGAAATAATAATTTACTCCATGATTTGATGCAGCCACTTACCTTTTAAAAATGGCATCGGCACTGCATTAGATAGAAGTCGCTTTTTTGAGGAATCCGCACAGTGAAAATGGTTGTTATTGAAATGTTTTTCGTACACCATGTACCGACCGATCTGTTCCACATCGCTTAAAAACACGTAAATAGGGATTGTCCCGACGCGCGTGAATTGTCACAATTGTTATTATAAACGCACTTGTATTTTGAGATAGGCATTTTTCTGGAGAATAATTGTCTTACAGAAAAATCCCTATTCTTGCACGTAATATTATGAATTACTAGGTTGATGCGATCACAAATTAGGGAGTATGTATATATTCGTATCGGTTCCTTTGATTTCGGCGGTAGATTATATTTTTGTGCAAGACGATTTTCCAGAATAATTATTTCACTTTCAAGTCACAAGAGCGAAGAACGTAAGAAAACACGCTTTCAGTCAACGACGAAACTCTCGACGCAGTGCCAATAAGGTCGTAGTCGATAATAAAATTCCGGATTGTTTGATCTACATTATATCATTGAGTAAATTATTCCTTTACTCAATGATTATTATGTATTATTCCTTTTCTCAGTCAGTTGAAACAACATAAAAAAAATTATGCGGCAGGCACCCGGCAGGCAGATTCTTTTTTTATATCCCTGAAAATTTACTAAAATAGCCGGCCGCCGATGCCGACAAGAGTAATCCCTTTGTCTTTGTCAGCTGCCGCGCCGCCGACAAAAAATACCTATTTAAATAAGTGTCCTATACTCCTATTTTTTGTTTATAGCAAATAGCACAGCCGACAAAAATATGAATATTGTGCCGCATTTCGCCCTTTTGATTAATCCCCAGTTTTGTTTGGTGTTTTTAAAAATATACCTAAATCCAATAGGAAAATTATAGTGGGGTGGGGTGCGGGGTGGGGGTTAGTTGTTACTTTGCTTTATAACTTAACTTCATACAATTTAAAGAGTCCCTTTCCTAATTTATTTTTAGCTTTACGAATATTTTTAACCATGCCGGGAGAGATCATTTTCAAAACTGAAGCTAAACAAAAACATTCTAAGATCTACTTACTATGAACCAGTCGAGACTTTCGAATTTAGCAACAATAAGCAGAAAAATAGATTTGAAATAAAATAGATTTAAAGGAATTAATTAGGGAATTTACAATCAAGAATGGTGGCAATGGCAAGCTGGTCTTCTGAAGGTATCACCTGAGTAAAGGTTATAATAAGTATCACCATTGAGTAAAGGAATATTACTCAATGGTATCACCACCAACTGTTCGCGATCCTATTATGGCTTTAATACTAATAAGAAAGATTAGAGGCAACAAACTAATTTAATTTATTACTTGTAAAAAAAACTTTTTAAAAACAAGCTTTTATTTAAGCCATATACTAAAAGAATAAAATAGGTTTAGGTTTTCGTTAAGATAATTCAATTCCAAATTGCTTCAAGTTTTTGTAAATGAAAAAGCTTGTTGGGTAAAATGTTCATGTTCAATTAATTTTATTGGACAGTGATTGGTTGATAAGCAAGTACCTACCTATACTTGCCAAAGTATGTATTTTCTTTACAATTCGCGCGACAAGCTTTTTGATTTACAAAAACTTCGCAATTTGTCATTGAATTATCTTAACAAAAACCTACACTACACTTATATTATTCGTTTTATTCGTGGCTTAAGCTTGTTTTTAAATAGGTTTTTTTTATCTTTTATTTTATTTCGTGCTTTTTAGTACCTATTTGATTCCCAAGTGAGGAAGGTGGTAAATAAATTTAATCCACCATCTTGGAGCATCCGCCATATTGGATTTAGTATGAAGTCACTTACCTTATTATTTTCACGCCCTTTTATACGCGACTGAATTTAAGATGCCAACGCCCCGACGGGACTATGCGCACTAACATATGGGCCATCGTTACCATGTGAACGGTGCTAGCCACCGGGTCTACACTGCGTTGTTCTTTGTTGTTTTAGTTTAGCATTGAGCCTATAGGGGGCGTATTTATTATATTTAATGGCGTATTTGATACCCACATTAAGAGGGTTCAAAGAAAATGTAATTCGCTATATTGGAGCGGCCGCCATATTGAACTTAAGTGTGATGTCACTAACTTTATCGTTTTCTGCTCTTCACGCCCTTTCATTTGACACCCATATTAAGTGAGTTGAAAAGAAAATGTGCTGCCATGTTGGACCGGTGTCCATATTGAATTTAGTGCGACGTCACTAACTTTATCGTGTTCTACTCTTCAAGCCCTTTTATTTGATACCCATATTAAGGGGGTTGACAAAAAATACATCATCCGCCATCTTGGAGTGGCGGCCGTTTTGAAAGTATTACAATATTGCGTATTGTCAGCATAACTAAAGGTGCATGCAAAATTTCAGCTCAATCGGATGTCAGGAAGTGATTCTAATTCAGCTTGCAAAATTTGAGTTAAACAAACTAACATACCTACTACATAGTAATACATTGCAAGTTAAATACAAACTTATAAAAATAATACATCATATCATTCTGTAAACTTTGATCATGAAGCAAAGCTCACACCAGCCCAATTCTACGGAAGCGCTGAGACGCCACATGGTGATTTTTTGTCGCCGACCGAGTTCGAACTCGGCCAGCCGACTTTGAGCTCGGCCGGTCGACTTCCAACTCGACCGGCCGAGTTTGCTTATCATAAGTCATAAGTATTATACAAAATACCTATAGGTACCTAACACAATGTTGGTATGAATCGGAAAAACCTTCTTAGAAAATGTCTATACATTCCTATATTTAAAAAAAATTTTACAAAAAAATTAAAACCGACTTCAAAAATTCAAAAAAATTTTAAAAAATTAACAAATAACACCGACTTCAGAAATTTGCCCGTATGCACATTTCAACTAAAATTTTAGAAATATTTTTCTCTTTCTGAATTGAGTTATGTTTGGATTTGGTGACAGTCAAGGCAAATAATCTAAGTCTTTCACTTTAAGTAGTCTTGTTGATGATTCAACTATTTTGATGGGATTCCAGGACACACTTGACTCGTCAGATGCCTTTAAAATTCCCATTTGCTCATCTTTGGAGCCCTGTAGATATATATTTTTTGTTCGAGTTGGTATGTGGGGGTTTTTTGGTGCCCTGATTAACGCTGTGGTGTCAGATTTTAAATAAAACCACCAAATAGAGTTTTTTGTGACCTATCTTCAGAAAAAACAACTTTTATTCTACAATTCCCCCTCTCCCCTCTCCTTCCACTTTCCCTCGGCTCCTCCCTTCCTCCTTCCTATCTAAATAGATATGAATACATCATAACTTACTGTCACCGACTCCAAAGATAACTCGATTTAGAAAGATAAAAATATTTCTAAAATTTTAATAAATAGCTAGTTTACGGCTGTGTAGTTTTACTTAGTAGATAAAATAACGAGTTTTGCAGCCAGAAAGGTATATATTAACTTCTTTTTATAATACCAAGCTTTCGGTCTAGTTCGTGACCTTCATCAGGGAATTATGTTATTTATTATTAATTTATCTATCCGTATTACTTAAGTGTGGATTTTTTTCTTTAAATTTAAATGGGACCACATCTAAGGTAACCCCTTTCCAATAAAGAAAGAATCATCGAAATCGGTTCAATATGAAATTTCATCCCCTAAAAAAAATTGACGGTATAAATTTTCACACGAAATTATGTAAAAACCTTTTTCTGGCCCTTTTAAACCTAAAATCTATCTGGTTTTAATATTGGTAAAAATCTTCAACATAATTCCCTGATGAAGGTCACGAAGTAGACCGAAAGCTTGGTATTATAAAAAGAAGTTAATATATACCTTTCTGGCTGCAAAACTCGTTATTTTATCTACTAAATCTAAAATTTTAGTTGAAATGTGCATACGGACAAATTTCTGAAGTCGGTGATATTTGTTAATTTTATTAAAATTTTTAGTGGAATGTGCATACGGGCAAATTTTCGAAGTCGATTTTAATTTTTTTGGTAATTATTTTTTATTTCTTATTTTTTAGTGAATTACTAAGAATTATCGAAATCGGTTCAATATGAAATTTCATCCCCTATTTGTCCAACCTTAGGGGTGGAATTTTTTCTTCAAATTTAAATGGTTCCACCTCTAAGGTACTCCCTTTCTAATAAAAAGAGAATCATCTAAATCGGTTCAATATGAAATTTCATCCCCTATTTGTCCAACCTTAGGGGTGGAATTTTTTCTTCAAATTTAAATGGGGGCCACCTCTAAGGTACTCCCTTTCTAATAAAAAGAGAATCATCGAAATCGGTTCAATATTGAAATTTCATCCCCTATTTGTCCAACCTTGGGGGTGGAATTTTTGCTTCAAATTTAAATGGGTCCACCTCTAAGGTACTCCCTTTCTAATAAAAAGAGAATCATCTAAATCGGTTCAATATGAAATTTCATCCCCTATTTGTCCAACCTTAGGGGTGGAATTTGTTCTTCAAATTTAAATGGGGCCACCTCTAAGGTACTCCCTTTCTAATAAAAAGAGAATAATCTAAATCGGTTCAATATGAAATTTCATCCCCTATTTGTCCAACCTTAGGGTTGGAATTTTTTCTTGAAATTTAAATGGGGCCACCTCTAAGGTACTCCCATTCTAATAAAAAGAGAATCATCGAAATCGGTTCAATATGAAATTTCATCCCCTATTTGTCCAACCTTGGGGGTGGAATTTTTTCTTCAAATTTAAATGGGTCCACCTCTAAGGTACTTCCTTTCTAATAAAAAGAGAATCATCTAAATCGGTTCAATATGAAATTTCATCCCCTATTTGTCCAACCTTAGGGGTGGAATTTTTTCTTCAAATTTAAATGGGGCCACCTCTAAGGTACTCCCTTTCTAATAAAAAGAGAATCATCTAAATCGGTTCAATATGAAATTTCATCCCCTATTTGTCCAACCTTAGGGGTGGAATTTTTTCTTCAAATTTAAATGGGGCCACCTCTAAGGTACTCCCTTTCTAATAAAAAGAGAATCATCTAAATCGGTTCAATATGAAATTTCATCCCCTATTTGTCCAACCTTAGGGGTGGAATTTTTTCTTCAAATTTAAATGGGGCCACCTTTAAGGTACTCCCTTTCTAATAAAAAAAGAATCATCGAAATCGGTTCAATATGAAATTTCATCCCCTATTTGTCCAACCTTGGGGGTGGAATTTTTTCTTCAAATTTAAATGGGACCATTCTGTAGGTATACCCTTTCAAATAAAAAAAGGATTGTCCAAATCGGTCCAATTCTAAAATGTAAAAAATATTGCTTTGCCAGTTATTATTGAAAATTAAAGTTGAATATGCTTAACCATTAACTAAAACAAAAAGAACAGCTTTTACTGAAGTGTTGTGAACCGAAATCGTTAAAAAATACCTGGCCTAAAAGCTAAAGCTTGTTTAAAGGCATTTAACTTATCCCCCTATCGTTGAGTGTAAATTGGAAGCGTTCTGAAGGGAGAATTCGCACAATCCGGCAAGACCGCGTTCTACCCGACGACGGTCAGCATTACGGGGAAAAGCGATCTGTAAATAAAATATGAATGAAACGACCGACATTTTAATAATTTTGCCGCCTACTAGATGGCGCGAGGGGCCGAGGGACGAGACTATGATGTTTTAATAATTTTGTAGACCACTAGATGGCGATCCCTGTTTTCTACAAAATTACCTGTTAGCAAATCACAACACGGGAGCGGTTCCTCTTCCCCTATTTATTCCTTTACTCAATGTTTGCACACACTCCATGAGCCTCTCAAAGTTTGCTGGTGCATTACAGAGGCCAAATGGCATAACGTTAAATTTTCATAAACCTGTGCCAGTAGAAAATGCAGTTTTCTCTTTATTTTGATTGTGCATTTCGACTTGCCAGTAGCCACTCTTCAACTCCAACGTGCAAAATCATTTAGAACCAGATAGAGTATCTAAAGTGTCATCTATTCTGGGAAGAGTATTTATCCTGTGCTGTACTAAACCTGTCCTTCCAAAACCGCATTCAGACGTAGCAAACACATCACGATTTTCTTCAATCAGTTTTCGTAGTTGGTAGTGCTGCTCTATTGTTAAGTAAGCAGCGGCGTCTTCAACCATCTTCTTCAGACTCTCTGGTAGGGACTGTGGGTGTGGAACCTGCTGTGGTGCAACCTAATTTCTCATAATTGCCTGAACTTCATGGCATAACCTAATATTTTCGCCTTTGCTCAAAATTTGGCCATAGTTCTTCAGATTAGCAATCTGCACAAATATTACATGCCCTCTTTTGGTGGTCAGCGTCTTTGCAGGGAATATACCTCTTTTATACAGCCCGCATTCTTCTTCGGGTTTCATAATAATAATTGTTTCGCCATTCAGTCCATCATAGGTGACCTTGATACTCTTTTCTCAATTAGCCGGAACCGTGGTATCTTTATAAGCGGTCACAGCTCGGGTAGCGTTGCCAGCCACGTTAAGACGTGTTTTATAGAAAACCCATGGAATCTCTACAGGGAAAACTAAAAGAAAATTGGGCAATTAGGCACTTTTGGTCACAATATTAACGTAACGTAACGTAACGTAATATAAGAATTTAATATACCGTTTATGCAATGATGCTGCATAAACGCTCCCATTGAATAACATGTATTTTAACTTCTCTCTTACGTTACGTTAATATTAAATTACGTTAAATTGGCATGCATAAATTTAATTAAAATTGTTACACTGTTGATTCATAAGTTTGACGTTTCAATTTGAGTAATTATTTTTGATGTTTACATGAAAGTCATGGCCTACTTGTTAACATACTGACGACTTTGTATGTTAAATCTAAAAATGTAGTAGTTCGTTTATATTGGTTGTATTCAAAGCAAGAAAATTCCGATTGGGCCATAGCAAGTGTTAACTAGTTCTATTTTTTTACTCGGAAAACACGTAACATATTAACGCACTGGAATACCCGTGGTCCGCCGACATTTTGTTGCGTTAATAGAATCATTCTATATGCGCAAAAGCAGTGAATAGTCATTATTCACTAGTGAATAATGAATATTCACTGGTAGTAGTGAGTAATGTATATTTTTATATGAGGAAACAGACTAATCGGGACAATGTGTAGATTTTAAAAATTCAATGACATTAGTCTGGTTGTTACCGCTTTTACGAAATACCCTGTATCGATCTCAAGAAGACCACGGAAACACCCACCGAAATTCCTAAAACTTTTATATCTAATTTTTTCTTTAGCTAGAAAAATAAAGAAGTTATAAGAGGGAGTAAAATGCCACGGATCACCCTGTACCATAATTTACAACTAGAGTGGAATGTCAATATCGCCCTCGAACGATTGAGCGTGCTTACTGCGTCGTGCTCAACCCTCGCCCATGTGCGATATATATAGTCTCATTTTTGTCCGAAGAATACCCTCTTGTAATACTTCCCATCGATTCAGGAACACCATGTCTGTATAGTGTAAAGCGTCCACCAACATTAATAAATAGCCATTTAGAGTATTAAAGCAGCAATTTTATTCCGAAACTAATTTTGAAGTTCAATTAAACAGTAATGAAAACTGCAGTGCGCGAAAAGGACCAATTACCTATAAAATGAAATCAAAGAAAACCTAGCTCACACTGTACTGAAATTGCTTTTACGTAGCCCATGCAAAATATCATTTTGGTTTCAAACGATGTACCTACCTACTTTTTCTAAATTATTCAGCTTGTCCTGCAATAATGTACTTAAACCTTATTTATAAAAACTATAAATTTATTATCAAACTATTCTTATTAGGCAAGCCCATACTCCCGCAGCTTCTGGGAATCCTGATGCGTAGGCATCCCTTAACGAACCTCCGTATTAGGGGATGTTTCGTTAGCGCCCCCTGCCCTCTTCCGTAACATGCTTGTCTCTTGTTTGATATTAGAAAGGGGCCGTTAATTAGGGAATGGAATTAATTAGAGCCAGCCAGCGCCCTTGGAAGGTATGCGGGGATGATGTGTGATCGGCGACGTGCTCAAATATCTCTCCGAAGTAGGGTGGACTAAAAAGGGGGCAATTATTCAAAGTTATAATTGCCGGCGAAAATTTAGACGATAATTGGCCCGTCAACTATGAATTTGGGTTGTGCAATACTATTTATAATCGTGTGGTAAAATTTGTGAAGTTTCCTCATTTTTGGTTCTTAATAATACTCAATTGTCTGGAGATTTTCTAAAAAGTCAATCTCAGCCAAATATCTATACGGTTGCTGATGGTTCATGCAAAGATACACTTTATACTACTGGTCAAGCTCGTACTTGGATTCAACCTCGACTTGAATGACGACTGACAACATCCACAAACGCTTGCCAACCGAAGATTTTTGCTCTCATATTATATATTTGTGAGGTCGGTAGTAATAGGGTAGATGCTTCCACTACAACTGATCATTGGTGGACCAATAATATATCTTTGTCTTTACCGGTCTAAGAAAATAAATTATCTAGATTTTGGTGTGGCTATTTGTATGTTCGTCAGTGGTTCACCCATCCAGAACCATCCTGAGCCGAGGCGGGTCTGGTGCCCGGTGTCTTTGTTCTCTCTAACCTAATTAGCTGGCGAACAAGCGGCTCAGACACGGCCAATTTGGAGCAAACTTCAAATATCAAATTAGACGGGGAGAGTTTAAGTTTTCCCCTGCGAAACAACAAATGATTAGGCGAATTCCCGAGCAAATTGCCTCCTACTTTGTTTGTCCAGTTTTGTTTTAAACATCTTAATATTAATTAAATGGCTCTTTTGCCTCGGAGGAAGCGGGAGTAATTAGCCGACGTATTGAGTTAATAATAATCCCCGAGGTATTCATTACGCTGAATACTCATTTAATTAGCTCATTAGTTGTTTAATTGATGTTGCAAACTTCTGAAATTCTCGTAAATAAACTTCCATGGCAGGGAGTTGCTCCGATGCTTGGCCTGATTATAAATCTCTTTTCAGACGCTGCAATCGACGATATCCAATCCAATCTCATCGGTCTACAGACAATCGGCCTATTGCTAAGTCCCGGTGCGATTATGCCCATAATAGATGTGATTAGTGTTAACATACAAAGAGCAACTTGCAACTATATGGGACATGACATATTAGACTAGACGCATAATCGATCTGAAGTAAGCGCATCACGAGTATGACAATTAGATACCTCAATCTATAATAATTATTATTATCTATTGAATAGTATTGCAATTTCGTTTTGAAATTAGGGTACCATTTTTTAAATTAACGAACTTAAGCGACGAAGTTTCCATGAAATAATTAATTAACCAAGTAAAAAAGTTGGGTACTAACTCTACGGTGTCCGCCACCTTAAATTTCTTATAGACTTATAGGCTTTTCCCTTTCTTGAAAGACATTTAATTGGAAACTTTTGGCACCTGTTGTTACTAATCTCTTCTAACCGAGACATCGAAAAACTGTGTTAAAGAAGGTTCTTAGGAATTATAAATTACGCCATCACAAAATTTCACAATATTGTATATGATATAATATGGTTCCACTTTTTCCTTTTCCACTTGTTGGCTAAAAATTGCATTAGATAAAATAAAATGCATATGTGTACTTTTCTCGAACTTTTCTGGGCAAAGAAATTGTTTATTAAGGGCAGAACAGCCATATAATAAAAAAAATGGAAAACGTTGTGCGTCGTATGGGATCTGAACCACTGGCCAACGGTTTAGTAAACGAACGCTTTAACTCAAACGCTAAATTACTGTGTATTTATTTACACTTCTAATACGCCACTCTTATTTTGAGAATGGGGAAATATAGATATTAATTTTACTTTCGTATGATTCTCAATTTCACTCTAACTATAGCATACTTTAAACCAAATTTTTTGAAAAAGCACAAATTTTAGAATTTATTAAGTAAACAGTAACTATGAACATGAACTGTCAAAATTGATACACATTAAATCTGTCATTGTCATGGCAACTGTGATGTTGCATTTCTATTGGTTTTAAACTTGTCAAAAAGTGTTGTCGATATCCCAAAATCCAATTTCTTGAAAACTTCTTGTCGGTCACTGTACGAAGCGAACTTACCTTTATTATGCTAAACAGATGGAGGCGTTACCACTGAATGCAACGAGCCTGTAAAAAAGTAAAAAAAATGTCAAGATTTTAATCTATGATTTTAAAATATTTGGGTTATTTAATGAATCATTTTCTAAAATACAACCATCCAACCCCTGCCCCCCCCCCGCTGTGAGGCCGAAAGGCGAAAAATTAAAAAGAGCCTCCGTTGTCATAGATATCCCTCCGCCATTATGTAAATTATCAGGTCTCGGAGGAAATTTACGATTCGGAGAAATATCAGATAAGCATCTCTTGTCATATATTTTGAGTTGCACATTCCTTCCACTACACTCTCGCGGCGACAGTGGCGTAACTAAGCACATTTGTTATTATCGGTTGCAAATACTTAATAGGAGAGCCTATTTCATTTAGTCAATAAATTGGGTCACACTGCCACGTTAGTTTTACACAATCTAAAGTGTTTTCTGAACACCAACTAAAACTCATTTCGGAAAGTATTTTTATCAACACGGCACGACAAATGATAAAATTAATAAAAACCGCGATACCCATCAAATCATGGGAGGATGAATACGAGGTTGAATACAAGTAAGGTACACCGGGGTAAGAGGAAATATGGGGTAAGTGGATACCAAGGCCCATAATATCATTTAGAATAGTACTGTTGCTGCCATCTACCGGGTAGTTCGGTAGAGATAGTGCATTGCAGAAAACTGCCAATTTCAACTGCCATACAGGTTTTCCTCCACTACAATTTTTGACATCAGTTTGTGCTTAACCTCCAAATTGTGCGCGTGGCGTTTGATTGCAATCTGAAGGACTAACAAGCTGATATAAAAATTGGTTTTCTGTTGGTAAGTATTAATTGCAAAAAATAAAAGTGCAATAATGTTCTTTTTAAATAGAAGTCAACTCCTACACAGAATCGTTAGTGAGAAATAGCTGGTTCCACTTGCCCCAGGGTTTTTTAGAGTTGGGGCAAGTGGAACATACAACTAAAGGGGTAAGTGGACACTAGATTCCACTTGCACAAAGGTGTTTTTTGCGTACCTTATTAAAATTCATTCTTCTGTTGTAGTTGAAAATGGTTCGCAATTACATTAAAAAGAGGCCACCGGCAACGTACTCGAAAGAGAACAAAATCTGGAAGGTGCACAAAAAAGTAAATCGTCACGGAAAGGAACAGCTCACCAGAAAGGGGGCGATAACATTGCACCAACAGGAATCAGAAGTTACTTTTCAGTAACAAGGGCAAGAGATGGGTGTACCTCTCCAGCAAGAATCAATGATGCGTTTAGTCGAGAATTCCTTTGAGACAATCCTTCTTGGGCATATTAGTAAACTCCATTATACCGTACTTTCACCGTTTTAGTAGACATAGAAATGGCTCGGCGGCGCGCCGCCTTGTATTCGGCTAGGTTCGTCAGTCGTTGGCGGGGGGCGGGGCGTGTTTTTTGCTCGCAAAACTCGACTAATAAGCGGTGCGGGACTACTTTGTACTCCCCCGCCAACGACTGACAAACCTAGGTGGACTCACGGCGACGCGCGGCCTATTCCCCTATGTCTACCAAAACGGTGAAAGTACGGTATACCCCGGAGCAGAAGTTACCACGTCTACTAGATACGTCGAAAAAAATGAAAGGAAAGAAAGAGGAAGAAAAGACACAGTTATCTCAAAAAATAAAGCGGAACAAAAAGCCAAAGAAGACATTGCTTTCGGACAGTAGTGATCGAGAGCAGTGCGCTGTTTATCTTTTATAATGGTTTTTCTTTCGTCGAAGAAAAATTATAATACAAAACTCGAGTTGTAAGCTTATTACATACTCGTGGAATTACAGCGCTCGCGGCTGCGCGGCTCGTGCGCAATTTTTCCACTCATACGTAATAAGCTGTTTACAACTCTCGCTATGTAATATACTATTCTGTGGCACAAGTTTTACGTGGCTTTGACGATAAAGTCGAAATAAAAAGCTATCGAAAGAGCATGAAAACGGTATGCAAATATTACTATCCTCAAGTTCCAGATATCTCAATAATAACAAAAAGTCAAATTGTTTTTGTACTACCAAAACCACCATATTACAAAAGCATCACACAAAGAGGCAGCAATCCCTCATCTCATTTCCAACATCGCACTTAATCAGTACAATGTTCGCTGACATGTGCATTTATTTTTTTATAATTATATTCTTCTAAAATCAATTGTCTAGTTTTATTTCCACTTTTCCCAGTGTTATTTCTCAGTAGTTAAATAGGTAAAATACGTATAGGGTCCACTTGCCCCGCATTGCGGGGATTAAATTTCACATTCGTTGTACAAAAGTTGAACTTCAGGAGCTTGGTATACAAATAACAGCATTATACTCTGTCAGGACTGTCAGTATGAATCTAAATGACAGTAACTTTAAAATTTTGAACCCCAATGAATTTGAATTTAAATTCTGCTCGCTGGTCATTGACTTTTAGGATGTTGGATATTTTGGTTTCAGAATATGCACTTAAATTCAATTGTTATTTATTTTTGCCATGTCTATGGAATCCATATTCATATTATCATAGACAAAGTTTGAACTAGACTGTCAGGCACACTAATAACTGAATTAAGGTACCTATACCTCAACTTATTAGTCCTACTAAGACTAAAAAGAATTATTGTAAGACTAAAAAATGTATGTTTGTGTTTTCTTTCCAAAATCGAAGTAAGTGTGCCAGATTCTTTTTGCGGGCAGTTTCAATAATGCCTTTGACTATCTACGCCTCCTTTAATTTATGATATTATGTACACGCGCGGCCTCATAAATCGTTCCACTAGGCATGAGAAATAAGCAGGAAATCAAGAATTTCGGGTAAGTGCGGCAACGTTGCGCCAATTCGACGGCTACTCAAATCAACAATTTCCCCTACATTCCCTCGTACCGATCCGCTCCTCCCGTAGAAAATAAAAATTGCGATACGTCAGTCAACGAAAATAGGTTAATAAATCGCTGCATTATCATTATAATAAAGTGGATTTAAAGTTTTACACAGTTTCTTGGTGTTTTGAGATTCACGTAACGTGAAATTACGCGGATTTTTTTTTATTGTCAAAGTGGTATTAGTTAAATAAAGTATATAATATCTAAGTATAATTGTGTTATTATAGAAGAATCTCGTAGTGGTTTTTTACATTGGTTTATTAAATCTTTCGTTTATTTCAATTTTTAAAGCTTCCCTGGAGTCCTCGGGTGAGGTTCTGATGTTTCCCGGGCCCACGAAAAATTGAGAAATGAGAAAAAACAAGCAATTTCCAATAATGGTTTCAGAGGATTTTCCGTCGGTTTCGTTGATTCTACAGCCGTCCCGTTTCTCGAAAGTGGTTAATCGTGAATCGGGAATTTCTCTTAGATATCGGATTTTCGAGGTTCTTTTTGGTACCGGAGGAAAGTACGACACCCAATTAAGAGATTTACCACCTTCCTCGATTTTTAGAACGGCTCTATTCGGGGTTGTCGAATGACTTTTGCGAAAAAAGCCACCAATGTCCGTGGGCAGGGTTATAAGATTTTCCACTATTATTCAGGCAATCTAAGGCCAACCTAACAGCGCCGAATTTACTGTTTTTTGCACTGTAACTGGCAATGTCACGTAAGGTAATGTCACGTAATAAGATGTTAGATTTGCCGTCACTTACGCTTTTAAGGTTATGGCTGGTTTTCAAACCGCGAGAGAGGGGAGGGGTAATTGCAACGTTGCCAGTTGAACGCCTTTGCGTCCGCACGTATTGGAACGATTTCAAGGGCCGCGCACTTACCTTAAAAGTTTCACATAACTCACATGGTCCGATCTATAAATTCTCGTCCGCTGTCATCGGTACTTTTTACAGTAGATATTCAACAAAACTCTTTCAGTAATCTACGCTACTGACTACCTGAGGTCTCTAGAGGCCATAATAATAATTCAAGCGCAAGGACGCTCCGCCGCCGGTGATTTTTTCGAAGTGCACGATTCGCTGACCTTTCTTCTTTTTCTTGCGGCTTTCTTCTTTTTTTATATCAAACGATAAGGATCTTTGAGCCTCACTCCCAAGGCTTATCGCCCTTATGCTATCGCCACTATTTGGAATAATTTTCAGTTTTTTAAGAGACCGCGTCCCGTGTTGCCGACACGGTGGCATTTTTTATGGTTCACCGCTTGGACCTCAAAGGAAAGGAACCTTAACCTTCTTAGATATCCATCATTCGAATATTAAACCAGAACAAGAAAGCGACTGCAAATTAATTGTTGCAATATAGGCACCTACATACAAGGTGGTTCAGTCATGATGTAAAAATCGTTGACCACAGATCTGTTGTCAGAAAAGGAATTATACAGGTGTTTAAAATATACTGACCAAACTTGTGTTTTTTTATGGAACGTCCTATACAGTGTGTCTGGTTTCTCGTGTTAACACCCCTAAAAATCAAAGTAGGCTGTGGGAATTCAACGGGACATTTTTTTATAGACGTCCCCGAAAGCTTGGCTTTCTACTAACTCCGTAACATTATTCGGCATACCTTGAAATAGTCATGTAACAATTTTGATGCAAAAAATATGGAATCGTTTTTTTTTTTCTGTATGGTGTCAAACTTTGGAAAAGTGATTAATTCAAATTCGCTGTATGAATATAGGGTGCAATGAAATCAAACACAAATGAAGCTCAGAGCATAAATTAATATTCGGTTGTGAAAGGATTTTATTGCTTTAAAAAAATAACGCCATGCTAAATTAAAAAAAATATATATTGCATGCCTATCGAACAGGGCAGGACAATAATTTTTATCGATGAAGTAAAGGTACCAATTACCCGCATATTTACGCCCCTGGTTGCTGGTTGCTTACGAAATGTGGTATAATCACAATTTAAGACATCCTACCTATCCGTATACGTGTATCGTGTACCAAATTTGATCGCGATACCTTTAGTCACACGGAAATAAAAAACAGTATTTTTGGTCAATTTGAAAGCTTTATATTTTTGTTTGTAGGAAAAAGTCACCTTGTTTGTCTCGTGAATTTGGACTATCAATTAATTAAATAATTTGCTGATATATGGGCGCCATTATATAGGAGCAAGGAGCGGTCCCCCCTGTGGATTTTTGGACGGAGACGAAAATCAAAATTTCTAAGTGTTCAGACAATCGTCATATAATAATGTGTAAGATTGATACATTTATTGAAAAAATTATTGACAAGTGTCTACATACCGATTTCACGACACCTGGCCTGGTCTGTACATAAGCCCATAGGACTGTAGATGGTTTGGGGGTTCTCACCTCCTACATTTAGAAAAGAGAGAGAAAATTCATCCTAATATTTTGATTTTGTACATATCTTTGTAGATATTTGTATACCCCGTTTAAAAAACAATGCTTTTTATGGGGTCACACCAAAACAAATTTCTATTGGAAACACTGGCTCTATAAATAAAAAAAAGAATACAAATGATTATGGGCCCATAATTAACAAAGAAAAATTTCTACCAATTTACAGTAATATTGTTTGCTTCAAAATTTGTTTTCGTTAATTTAAACTGCTTCTCCTTGAATATTTGAAAAATTTTCACCTGCAGTGCAATTTTTACCACGAAAATTCAATTTAATTTTTTTTTGCATTTGTGACCCCTTCCCAACGGCAAAGCTAAGCTAGAGCCCCCCACTGGCGGATGGCGTAACGGTGCTCATATTTGCGGAAGTAACGATCATTTCAAGCACATACTATCAAAATCAGAATCTCTCCTAGTTTCGCTGATTTATTCATTTCGCTCATAATAATGGTTCGTTTTTACTAGGTTGAAGTTAAGCAATTTAACATATGATTAAAATGAAATACCATAGTACTTTCAAATAGTATACCAATTGATGATGTCACACAATTTATTTACTGGGAATAAATTGTGTCAACATTTAAATATCTCGTCACATATTGGATCAATGAGAGTAGGGACGTACCGATTTGTCCTTATAATGGACATTTCCAATACCTAGATATAAGCAAAGATTCGAGAAGATATCTCACCAAGTGGGGGCAAACGACTAAAATTGGTTTCGCTGGAGCTCACTAGCGCCTCTACATACCGGAGAATGTACTATTTTACCAGTTTCCATCAGTACCCTCTAAGCGCCCACTGTCATATCCAAAGTTTTATGAATTTACCTCGACAACTAACATTTCTATAGGACCATATAGTTGAGAATTTTTTTTTATTATAATTAAAAACAAGAATGCTTTGGAACTATTTGAAAATCGGATAAACTTAATCGAAACGTCCCAAAAATGTCCCACTAATAAAGAAAATGGAAAAACAACACCATCCTACCGCATATTATTTAAAAAGAGCTATTTTTTCTGAACACTCTTTGCGTAAAGAAAAAACTTTTTCTTGAAATCGGCAGTGAATTGTTTCAAAATCGTCATTAAAAGCTGGGAAATCGGCACTGAAGTAGCCCATTATTGTACGATTTTTTCAATAAGTAGGCCTTGGCGAGATGTAAACATTAAAACGTCAAAGTGACCAAATATTTAAAACCCGGCCAATAAATACCATTTAACTTTTTACACATTGCGAAATTGTTACCTATAGAAGCGGAATCTTTCAGTATAAATATTTTAGTAGGTTGAATATTAATCTAATTTACATGGAGGCTGCACAACAGACAGCAGTTTGGGTTTTCTGTCAGAAAGTGCCGTGTCTCGTCATACTTGACCTAGGTAGAGCGATCGTCAAAGTCAAGCAACGCCGCGCTCAGTTGTTTCATGGACGGGTGATTCCTTCCAAGATAACAGATGGTGTTCTGTAAACTTCCCCACAAGAAGTTTAGTGGGGTTAAGTCCAGTGATTTAGGCGCCCACTAATCGGTATATTTGTACCCATACAAAAGGGTCAATTCTGACCAGGGACTCTTTAAAGGGACGCAGCAATATACTTTCAATATACTATTCATTCCTCATTCTAATGGTATCAGTGATGCCAAGTATGCCATTTTATTGAAGAATCTATGAATATAACAGGTACTTTGATTGTTAGTAAAAATTAATAATGATTTCCATGATTTCTAAAAATTAGATTTGACATTTGTGTATACAAGTGCAGAATGGGGCAACTGTCAAATGAAAGAAATTTATGTTATAGTTGAAATTGATTTCCAGCAATTATTTCCACGAATTTAAGTAATAAGTATGGTAAGTCAGTAGTGCCGATTTTGCTTATTTAAGAATTTGTCGCTATTGCACCTTGTATTACCAGGTTCCTCAATCCATTTGTAATATGTATACTTGAACTTTTTCCCTTGTTGAATGTATCTACCCAAATAACTTTCACAGATTTCGGGATAGACTAATAAGATTAGGTCTATAGTAGTTCTAATGATGTAGTTTTTCTCGGTGTTCATTATAAAATTTTTGTAATTTTATTTCTCTCCCAAGGTACCACAAACTTAAAATAAACTTGTAGTCGTAGATAAAAACTCTTTAAAAAAAGACCTGACTGAAGCTACCTGCTTAATAATTTAAAATTTTCGAAATACGATTTTTGTTTTGAACTACCTAGGTACTTATACGTAATGCTCACGTAATGGGAATTGTAGGATTACTAAAGGTGATACCGGAAAAATCTGGTTGCAATTATTGGGACTACTACAGGCGGCCGCATTACCTTTAATTGACACATCTGAGTATCTGGAAGTTAGAAAAGTAAAAAATTGTGAATTATGACGAATTATGAAATATTTTGCCTCCTTTAGAATCTATGGCACTGGCATGTCACATAAAACCTGATGGCAGTTGGACACTGACATATAACATAACCTTGTATCAGCCCCCTTGATTGTGGTCTCCTTGGAGTCAACAGAAAACAAACTTCCCCTCAAGGCTTCACTTTTCCTATGTGATAGACTGTGACATGCTGGGTCCCCTTATTTTAAAGAGTCCGTGATTCTGACAATACTGTTGAAATTGTTCTGCATATTTTGAAGACTATCTAAGGAAATCGATTCGGCAAGATTGACGTGAGTTGAACTTAAAATATAGTAGATCAGTACGACAAATTTTGAAAGAAAATGGTTACCACGATCATAAACTTCACAACTTAGAACACTTATCAGATAAACATTATTAAATTATTATTAATTATGTTGCCAAGTGATGGTAATGGTAATGGCAATCGTTTTTTCCTGCATGTGTTGTGGACGGACGAAAGCCGTTTTGTTAGTAATCGTAAGCCCAATAAGAAAAATGAACATTACTGCTCTAAAAATCCATATTTTGTCAATTCGATTGAAAACCAAGGACTCTTCGGATGTAATGTTTGGTGTGATATTATTATCAATACATGCATTCCATTGGTCATACGAGTATTTTACGATAGAGTTTTACGTAGTGAGCAATATTTGCAATTTCTTCGAGAACAACTCCCCGTGCTCCCCGAGCCTTTTCTCGATTTGGCGACTATAGTCTATTAGCGATTTCATGGAAGTTTGCGTGGTCTCTTAACAGAAGTAGTCCTTAAAGTATTTATAGATCTGAAATATGGCTCTCTACAGGTGCACTTTTCCAGCAACTGAGAGGCGCCGCAAGCGCCGCCGGGAACACTCAAAATGATTTTTCCATTTAGGGGGCATCGCGGCTCGAACTTCTGCCATTAGGAGGCCAAATGGGGCTCGAACAAAACCGGAAACAGCGATTTGTCGCCGGCGCGTTATTGATGGCGCCGCATTAATGATATTATCATGTTAGGCGGGGCGCTTAATATTGATACACGCCCGCGCCGTCTTGCACCAAAAGGGAGTTATAGAAAATGCTCAAAAAATATAAGACAACAAAATTTTTTGAACAAAACGCGAGTATTTTTTACGAAGGCCTGGAAGGGAAAATCGCCTTTTTTTCTAGATCCGTTCCTAAAATTTCGACTTATAAGTAGAAATATTGACCCAAAATTTCGACTTACAACTCGAAGCTTTAAGGTTTCGACTTATAAGTCGAAATATTGAACTAATATTTCGAATTATAAGTCGAAACTTTAGTGACGGACAATAGTTGTTAGACTTATAACTCAAATCTTTATAGTTTCGACTTATAAGTCGAAATATTGACCGTCAGTATTTCGACTTATAAGTCAAAACTTTAAAGCTTTGAGTTATAAGTAGAAATTTTGGGTCAATATTTAGACGTATACATCGAAATTTTAAAGTTTCTACTTATGAGTCGAAATTTTAGGGGAGTGTCCCTTCCAGGCCTTCGTAATTTTTGCATGTCATACGATTTTATTATTAAAGCCCACGTCCATTACTCCTGACCGATATAAGGAGATATTCTATTCATAAAATTAGGGAACCCGTCTTTTTGGCCATTAAATATTAATTAATTGTTTGGTCGTTTTTGCTTCAATTGGGTACACAGGATACTACAAAATGGTTACGCTTTCGGCTCTATTGCGTACGCTTCGATTTTTTGTTTTTTATAATACTATGCTGAACTTATTTATTTAAACCTCTTTCCATTTTTTAACATAGTTTTAATTAGCTTTACATTTTTATATATTTTTTTAACGTTTCATTTAATAACGTTTTAAAATAATATAGTTTTACATTCGTTTTTGAAAATATTCACTGCAGCGTGTAAAATAGACTTTCAGATTTCCTAAGGCTCGATTTATGTATTTTTCCTTAAAATTTCTAAAAATGTTTGCCCTTCCCTCAGACAAATTTCTATGTTTCACTGCTGGGAAACACTCGAATTTTGGATGGTAAAATATTAGAGTAAAAATAAGATAAAATATGAACAAATTACATCGCACTGCGGAATAAGGGTAATAATTCATTGTACCTTTCGGTATATTTTTGTTGATTTATTTATATCTTGTTAGGAGCCTTAAAAAAACGTTAATGTGACAGGAATTTTGTGTCGATAAACCGGGTCATCCACAAATGAGGTCAAAATTTACCGAAAATGGTGCCCAAATGGGTCACTTTAAATGCATTTGCTGGCTCTGACTATCCAAAACGGAAAGACTATCATTAATTGTTTTTTTTTTGTTAGTTGGTTATCTGAAATATTTAGGATCTTCAGTCTCCATCAAAATGTGTCCACCATATTATTATATATTCTTTTACTGTCGAGTTGAATTCAAATTAAAATAATTATATGTTTTGCATATTCGTCAAATAAAACATCAATATTCAAACCTACAAGTTCTAAATCATTCAGCACTTTTCCACTACCTGTTTCAGTATACAGAGCAAGTAAATGCATGTAACGATTTGGTGCACTATATTTCGGCAAATTTGGGTCTCATTTGTGGATCACCCTGTATGCCCATACAAAATTCCTTGCATATTTACGTTTCTTCTAAGATAACAACATATAAAAAAATCAGCAAAATCTACTGAAAACCAGGATTAACCTTATTCCAGTGCCATGTTCTTTGATAATTTTCGCCCCCCTCCCTTAGGTAGGTAGTCCGGCGGCGCCCATTTGCGCACGATAAGGAGCGGGGAACGAAATAAGATTTTTCTCTATATTGGCAGATTGAACGATGGCTAAATACTTATTTTTTACATATTTCCAGGACGGCATTAAAAAAGATCCTCTCTTTTGGAATCAGTTTTCATATCATTCCGTTTTTTATTTATTTTTGGCCTAAAACAAGTTCTTACCTAAGTCTAGTTTCATGAAGGCCCATTCTATCCATGGACAAATAGGAAAAAATGGAAGAAGAAAAATGAAGTTCTGGACATTGAAGATTTGGAAACCCTAATAAAGTCTCAAATAAATTGAATAAAGTGATTATTCTTAGATTGGAAGATTTTTTAAAATTTGAGAATGGGTGTTCTTCTCGAAAAAATATAAATGATATTCCTAAAATTTCAGAACTAAAATCAGTAAAGTTTATAAAAGGAAGTAGAAAGATGTATTACAAAAGAGAACTAGAAGACGAAACATATGCGGAAGCAAATATTCTTAAACCTAAGTTGAAGTTGGAGATGCCAGTGCGAGTTGAACGTGCTCATAGTATTAACAAAGAAAAAAATAAGAAAATTGTTGATGATCTCGTCCCGCATATGACTCCAAGAAAGCAATTGTTTTGGAAAAATCTGCCAGAATCGGATGAACCTGATCTGAATGAGTCATTCCCGGAACAGTAGATTAGATTTGACGGTATTCTCATGTGTTTATGAGTAGGCAGAAAAACTTATATTGTATTTCTATCGATAATAGGCATGCGTTCTCTTAATACAGAAATATAATCTATACGTATTATCTCATTTATCCTATTAAACCTTCGTACCTTCGACTTGCTATATGTATCTTTTGATAACTAAGAACGATGAATCGACTTAGTGCTTTCTCCTTTTGTATTTTTAACATTCAATTCAAATGTTTGGTTTGAAATACGTTAATGCGGTACCCGAAAGTAGTAAGTAAAATTCAGTAAATATTTTCCTTATCATCATTTCTAACTAAATTTCAAATACACCATTCGAAAGAGCGGAGAAAAATATACAGATCCACTAACATTGTTAATTTACAAAACCAATTACTCTGGCTTCAGTAGACTGAATATAGTTAAAAACTTTAAATCCCTCTCCTGAAAAGTACGTTTTTTCGACTTACTTGGTTTTTGATTTGTACGCCAGATTTGAACTAGCAGCCGCGGGTTAGCTGCGACCGTGGTGCCCTCTAATGTCGGTTCGAACGGACTTAGTGGTGACGAGGAGCAACGTTTGTGGACTAGGACTTCGCGGAAAACTTGGCGAAACTGTAACATCGTTACAGTACATCGATGTTGACTAGAATGAAGGTAAATTTACGAGTCGCCCCTGGGGATAACATAATTCATAATTCAATTTTCCTATATACCTAATATAAATAATATGTTATTTACGTATATGTTTTTTATGTTTTTTTGGGCTATATAGCCGTACAAGATTGCGCCCTTATTTCAACCCTTTAGCCATCTGCAACACTCAAGCATTTGGTTTTCCTAAGCCAGGTTCTATTAATTAATCATTTAGTGAATACGGCTTGCGTGAAAATATGGACAACAGACACCTGTTATTTCTGTTAAGGAAAATCGAATTTTCCATATGTTACCTACCCCAGGGGCCACTCGTAAATTTCCCTTCATTCTATTCAACATTAATGTACTTTTCAACCCTCTTCGAGGCTTGTTTGCGAAAATGGGGCACCTAAATCTGTCACTATATCTGACGGTCTAAAAACAAAGGGCATTTTATGAATGGAACGTCATGTCTATAAATTCTGATGTCATTGGAAGTGACCTTTAAAGGTTGGTTGCCTAGGGTCGCTAAAATACAGAAAGTGCCAAACGTCTCTGAGCCAAATTTGAAAACAATTAATTGCCCTACCTTGATTTTAGGTAGGTACATTTTTATTATAAAATGTAAAAACTATAAATCTACCTACATAAAATTATTTTCAGACAAAGTAGGAAAATGTCCAATTTCAGTAAATTTTTTAACTGTAACACTTATCCTGAAGCACTGTATAATGTGTATAATAAGGGAAAAATCGATTTTTCAACGATTTGGAAATATTCATCAGACATTCACCAATATAATGATGCAACACCGCAACAAGAGAGGGCGATCCCATCTTTTAAGCAGCATCAAGCAGCGCCTCGCCCTGCGGCGCGGCGCGGCACGTAGCAGCATTTCACATAGCCTTATTCTGCAGCAGTATCCCATTTGTGGGAAGTTTTGCTATATTGAGCACGTCAGGTGGAATGTTTTCTACATTGCGGAAATGGTTGTAGGGGCTATAATATGCCATGAACATGAAGAAAATGAAAATATTTTATAATATATATATTTTATATCATGTAGTTAATGTCAGTCAACGCAAATTTTTATTTTCTAAGGGAGGGGGGAGCGGGGTGATACGAGGGAATGTAGGGGAAGTTGTTTATTTAAGAAGCCGTAGAATTGACGCAACGTTGCCGCACTTACCCGAAATTCTTGATTTCTTGCTCATTTCTCATGCCTAGTGGAAACATTTATGAGGCCGCGCATGTAGGTACCTATAAAAAAACGCTTTGTGATTCCCACTTGTTCGTCAACGAGCGGCAGATCGCAGCATGGTGACAGCCAACGCCCTCAGTGAACATAAATTTTTTCTGCTATGTGCTGCGCTGTCACGTGCTGTGAGGCTCTGGTTAGGTGAGAACGGTATTATTTATTAAATACATTCAAACAATTGGTAGCAGCCGCTCTGGGAGGCGCTGCTTCATGCTGTCTATATAAAAACTATAAAGTACAGACAATTGAATGTTGTAAAGGAGAGCAATCTCTTTAGATTAAACACACTAAAGTGCCTTTTACAATTAAAAGAGCTTTTGTGAGCAATCGAAACATTATTTAAATATTCTAGAAAAAGTTAATTAATTTTAACGCATGCTTTGGTTGGATTTTAAAATTGACCCTTAATAATTTTATTCTTAAATTTCCGTCCTTTGGAAAGCCAAAAGCGAATACAAGTTAACCACATTGACAGCCTAAACCTTTAAACACAGAAAACTTAATTACTTGAAGGTATTATTCCAACTTGATTTACAAGCAGCAGAAACTAACAAAATTAAACTCCTTTGCGCTTCCAAGTTTACAAAAAACTTATTGCAGGATCGCCGGCTTCCACCATTTTATACAAATGCCAACTCAACAATGTTTGAATTTGACACAAAAAAAGGTTATTTGCAAAAAGGTACTGTCACCAACACCCCGGGCAATATTTTCACAAACAGATACGCATTGTCTCATCGTAATATTCGCACAACCATATCAGTTATCGCATGGCGTAGACACTTTTCAGATCAACTGCGAGCCCATGCGCGGGAACGTCTGGGCCGCGGTGGGCCCGCAAGTCTTGTTGCCAGTTTTCTGAGTTCAGGGTTTTGCAATTTAAGTCGGTTGTGATCAGGCGTCCAGAGGCCAGTGCCACACAGTTTGTTAGCATCCAGAAA
Organism: Pseudeuparius sepicola; assembly: GCA_963920635.1. NCBI lineage: Eukaryota > Metazoa > Arthropoda > Insecta > Coleoptera > Anthribidae > Pseudeuparius > Pseudeuparius sepicola. The sequence continues at coordinate 93,322,538 of OY987299.1, forward strand.
GAAAATCCCTTTGACGACGTCATTAGTCGGAACCCACGGGCTCGGCCGCACACGCTGACGGCCCGGCTGCGGCATTCCCCCGCCGAACTATCCAGGGCCGGGCTCGCGGTAATTAAGCCCATTTAATTAATCCAGCGGGGCGCTAATTCGGCGCGCGCCCCATAAATTGAGATTTCGTGTACGTCGCGATGGCTTTTATCTCAGGCGGGGCCCCGACCGTCTCCCTGTTCGGTTCTGCCGGCGGGGACCGGGGACTGCTGCTCATTCCCAACAGGGTGGCAGGATGTCGGGTAGAGCACTACTAGCGTATGTATATTTTTAAGAACTACCAACATACACTGATAAATAACTAGCACATTTCTTCCTTACACACTCTCTCGTCTCGAAATCGTCAGTAAAAGCTTAAAAATCGGCTCTAAAGTAAGTTGTTACGTATATTTGTTGCGTTATATAACCTTTTACTTACTTGCAGGCAAAATGCGCAGGGGCATATAGGAGACTGGAGACTCTTCTAGAATATTCCTGACCAGTGAGAGATTTACAAATCATAAAGTTCTAGGGTATTTCTACAAAACCTATGGAAACTCTACTGGTAAAACTACTGGAAAACTTAACAAAAATGGGACCCCTGGGGGCTCAGGCCAACCTGGTCGTAACGGCACAGCCTTTGGAAAACCTCGGATTCAACATTGCGACCTAGGTCAGAGTGAAGTTCTCTCGGTACATCAAAGCGACATATCCAATTTTGAAACAGGACCTCTGCGACTGTAGTGGCCTCTTGGTTGGGTATAGGATAAACTTCTGGCCACTTACTGAAGTAATACATGGCAAATAATACGTGTCGGTTGCCAGATAGATTGGCTAGTTGAGAATGGTCCTGCTAGATTTATGGCGATTCTTTCAAATGATGCACCAACCAGGTACTGCATCATTTTGCCCCTGCTCCTAGCATTTGGACCTTTTGCAGAAGCGCAATCCTCACATCGGTTGCACCACTCCTCGACATCTTCACGGCTATTTAACCAAGGTTTTGCTGATACCGAAGTGTCCACCTCCAACACCTTTGTGGACAGAGTCTAAAATTTCTGAAACTCTTTTCTTTGGTAGTACAGTCAGATAAATCGTTGCTTTTCCATCTGGGCCCTCCCAGATTCTTTTTAACAATCCATCCTTGATTACTAAAGAATCCCATTGGGATTGCCTTTAATGTCGGCGATATATCCGATATATATCTTTCCACTCAAGCTTGACCATATTTCTGTCCCTTAAGTCGTATATCAGGCCAAATCGTGGGTCGTCTTCACTTTTCTGCCTGGAGATAACTTTCTGATTACATTCTTCAGGTCCACGTATGTTTGTTCGTTTACACATAATCGGGTCTGGGTCTTCTTTCAGCTTTTGTTGGCTACAGTGGTGACAGTCCTCACTGCAATGCCTTCCTTATGATAAGCCATCAGCGTTCTTGTGCTGTTCTCCTTTTCGATGTTCGATTGTAAAGTCATATTTCTGTAGCCTCTGCAGCCATCTCACCACCTGTCCTTCTGGGTTCTTAAATTGGAATAGCCATTTCAACCTGTTCTCAGAACAAATGACCTGTTATCAGAACAAATGACCTGTTCTCAGAACAAATACTTGACCATAGAGGTACTTATTATTACCTACTTTTTATGTTTGTACAGATTTTTCCAAATTTTTAAAATAGTTCGAAAGGCGTACGCAATTAAGTTCTTCATTCGAATTACATATAATACAGCATGTGACAAGCTAGAAGTGGAAGAAGTTTTTGGTTGCTTTTCTTGCAAGCCAAGGAGTTTTAAGTAGCCCTCATACCCTAATTTGGAAATTTAAGATGTGAAACTCCTAACAACTTCTTAAATATGATTAAATTAAACACAAGGACTAAAACTACAATATACATATATTAGGGCAAATGGATATTTTAATATAATTATGACCGGGAATACGAAGATGAAACAAATAGACAAAAATTAATTACTTCGGTTCGTTTTCTTCCTCTCCTGTATGTAGGCCAAAACAAATGGACCTATACCCCAAAAAATAGAACTCATATATACAGGAGTCAAAATTAATTGAGAACGTAAAAAGTAATTTTACTTTTTTTTCCATAAATTGGCCTTGGTGACATGGCCAGATATTCCACAACTAAATTCCACATTAGTTATAAGAAGCTGAAATTCAGTGCCTTAATGCACAATTAACTGTTAATGGAACTTGTCTGTAGTTAAATCATTTATAAAATTTATGAGTTTTTGAAAACATATCCAACATTTAGAATTTTCCAAAATACCATTAAATGAAATTCTGTTAAAATAATATGTTTGATAACTTCAATGAAAGCTTCCAAATTAGTGAATGGTTTTATCTGCGTAGCAACAACCAAAAACTCCTCCCACTTCTAGGTTGTCACGTGCTGTATTAAATCCAATTAGAATCAAAGGAATTATGAAGAACCTAATTTTGAGTACGCCTTTCCAACTATTTTAGAGATTTGGAAAATCTGTACAAACACAAAGCGATAATAGTAGGTAATTTGGCATGATTGAATTTTTATTTATTGCTTTCTTATTCCCTTCTTTACGTATGTACGTCCTTTTTATGAAATCGATTTTCAGAGCTCCAATCTGAAATACTCCATTGGCGGAGACCCTGAAATATGCCTGCCACCATAATTTACACAAATTAAGTAGGGAGGGTGAAGTAAGTTGACGTGGTTAAGGCAGAACGGTTGCAATAAAGAATTATGCAATTTTTTAAAAAGATCGTAACGACTTTAAATGCACATACTAATATGTTTGATAACCCTTAGAGAGAGAAAATAACTAACTATTGCTTTATAACATTTAAAAATTATTATTTTATATCATTTCATGCATTTTTGACTTCTTGTCCCACCTAGCTATGGGTAAGATGGCCAACATATTGACGCAAGTTGACCATTACCGGTGTAAAAATGTCACACTTAAAAATAGACCTTGTCCTTCATACCTTGTGCACGATTCATGCTCTCACGATTCGCACAAATTACACTTTATGCAGTCTTTAGAGTTACCCATCATAAATCGCTGGGGCAAGATGACGAGTAGTATGTCCCACGGTAATTTAAAAAATCGCATTAAAGAAAATAAATATAATAAAATATTTGTATAAACATACCGGGTGCTGTTTCCTTTAAAGAATCCTTATTTTAAACCCACAGCATTTTTGAACGTTATTTGCGTAAACATACTCAGTGACCTAATTCGTCTAGAGCTGTCTCTTGAAGTATAGTAGGTAGCTATATCAGATATATTTTTCCTTTTTTAGAAAATGGTAATTAGTCAACTTGCCCCGTTTGCCAAGTTGCCCCAACCAGCCTCTATTAAGTTTTATTTTTGTTTTTTTGTTTAGGAATAAATTATTACGTTGATGACCAATTTAGTTAAGAAAAATTTTACGCATTTGATGATAAACTGTTCACATTAGGATACGTCATAGAGTACTTACTTAACATTGCTTCTGTCTGGATGCCCATTAGTAGAACTCGCCATGTTAAAATAAATTATTTCATTTCTTCCCTTTCGGGACCCTTAAAACATAAGATTATAATAATCCCCATATTATCTTAGATTGACTAACGAGGCATGGATTTTTTCTTCCTCATAGCTTTACCTATCAAGAAATTCGCGAAAATGAGTTTTCCTATAATTTATCCATTTAAGGTTCGGCTGGAACTGAAGCATCAATTATCTCTAAGACGAAAAATAATATCTAGTGGATGTTCTGGTTTTTCAAATTTGAATTGTTGCAGTGGACAGCGTCAGTTGCTTCCTCCTTATTAGGATCGGGGCTTAGAACGTGACTGTGCCGATGTTCTAAGCTTTATAATAACTGTTGAAGAAAATGCACTCTCCATCTTCCGATTTCTTGTTACTATGTCCAGATGTTTGGTATACATCTGAAACCCTTTTTCTCCGACGTTTGTGCCGTTCTTGGAGCCCGCCGAAACTCCGACGCGAAATAATTCAATACAAGATAATGTCCCATACATATTCATGCGGCAATTACGTGCCGCCGCCGCCGCCACAGCCGCGCCGCGCCGCTGCCGCGAACGATATTCGGCGCTGCGGAGCTTCTTCTCGACTATGGTCATGATTGAAAGTAGATCGACATGGACTAGAAGCGTGGACTGAAGAGTGGATACCTAACGGTAAATGTATGTGGTAGAAGCAAGAAGAGCTATATGCCAACACAGGTGCAACTGTCAGTATCCTACTTTTAAACGATAAAGAAAAATAAAACAATTCTAGGAAGAACGGTAAATCCGCTTTTTTCTCATGCACCCCTGTTTTATATAGATAGATAGATAGATGGATAGATGGATGGATGGATGGATGGATGGATGGATGGATGGATGGATGGATGGATGGAAAGACAGACAGACAGACAGACCGACAGACAGACGGCTTCAAAAACTATTTTAATAACAAAATTAGAACGGCAGATACGCCTTGAAGATAGTTAAAAGTAAGTAACCCGTTGGACGTCGAACGACGTTCGATGCCTATATCTACATACTATTAAAACATATCAATATAAATTTAAAAGTAAAATAAGGAATAAGGTGTTTTGTAGGATAAATATGACACTTCGTTCTTATAACGAATCGGATTGCATGAAAATACGTTATTTACATACTCTTACCACAGACCTATATATCTTCGCTATATAGTTCCGTGCTCTTACGAAAAACTACAAATTTGTCCGCGATCATTTTGAGCAGAGGAACAGACAAAGGTATGATGCAAAATCTGACATATTGACTCGGATCCATATTGACTAAACTCAGTTTTATTTCAAATCTGTATAGAATAGAGATAAATAAAATATGTTACATATGAAGTAAAACCATAATCTAGTTGGGGCAAAAAGCAGATATTATATACCTAATAAGAAACCTGTTCGAGAGAGTACCAACGAACATTTAGAGTTTATTTCTGCGCCCCTGTTAAAACTCGGCAGTTAAAGCGAATCTCGGCTTTTGGGAAATTAAATACATTGAAAAAGTACCTATCACTATTCTAAAACCGGGTTAAAAACTTAACCAGGTTCAGAATTATTGCTCCGCAGGAAGGCACACCCCGTGTACCTACCGGCCGTGATAACCCATCATGCATTCCGCCTTGCCCCCACGGTATTCGCCCACTTTTGGCGCGGCTGTACACACAATTGATTAAGCCGCTCGCAACCCTTTCAGCGGGGCTGGCGCGCGGGGATGGGTCTCGCCTGAATTATGAACATATTTGGGGTGTCATAAATTTATCTCCCCCCGGCCAGACCCGCCTGCGCCGCGCCACCCCCTCCATTTTTCGGTAATTGGGATATCTGGTCCAGGCGGGGCCTGATTTCCGGTAATTGAAAATCGCGGTCGTGCGAAAAAGTTATCCGGGAGTAATTTGCGGAGTGATGGATGCGGTCCGACCAGGCCGGGCTGTGTGTTTGCCGAAGTACGAAAATGGGCGTTCGAGGTCCTTCATTAGCGAGACAGTGGTGGCGGTCTGAGCAGGCTTATGGCCTCGAATTTCGAATATTTTAAATTACTAATTACAGTATAATTGACCAGGAATGTATTGAAACTAAAAATGCCTCTAAAGTTGTTATATCAGCTTTCAATGAACATGTATGCACTGTTTTCTAACCTACTCAAAGATTTAGCAGATAAATTTTAAGTTTGCGTATTCTACTTAACAGTTTTATAATTTTTATTATTAATTTAGAGGTATTTTTCGTCGCATCTTTGTTGGCCTGAGGCCCCCAGGGCCCCATTTTCTTTTAGAACATTGTGATTTGTGCATCTGTCATTGGCCAGGAATATTCTAGAGTAGTCTCCAGGTTTCCATTTGAATATATAAGCTCTGGGAATCGGGCCTGAAGGAAGTTAAAGGTTATAACTCCATTTTAGTGCTGGTTTTGGAGCTGATAGAATATTCTTGGTCAGTGGTCAGTGACAGTATCTGATAAGTTTATTTGTGATTTGTGAAGGCTAAACAATAAAGGTGGTAACCAAGGCAACGAGTTTGGACTGTGATTGTTGAACTACAGTACATTTGGTGACAAAAGCGTGATTTTAAGAGGACACCGAGGTGGACAAGAAACATGAAGAAAGAGAAAAGAAGCAAAAAAAACTGATGAAGAATCTTCAAGAAGAAATGAAGAACGAATTAAAGAAAAACGAAGAAGATATGAGGAACGGATTCAAAAAGAATGAAGAAGAAAAGAAGAACGAATTAAAAAATAACGAAGAAGAAAGAAACTTGAAGCAAGAAAATCTGGTGAGTAGAGATTAAAACTAGACGAGACGAAACCAACGTGAAATTAGAAGAGATTCAAATGGAATTACAGAAGAAAATTACCAACTTTGAAGAGGTTGTTGAAGAAGAAATAACCCAAATGAAGACAGAAATTAAGATGGAAGTACAAACTGAACTGGACAAAATGAAGACAAAATTTGACAACAGTGAAGGAAGAATGGAACGGCCGAAGGCGACGATGAATCGGCTGTCGCTACAGGGTGTACCAAAATTAGAAACAGGCATCAATGATACCGGCCAACGCTCATCATGATTATAGTTCCCTGGTGAGAGCCCTCGAAATGCGATATGGCAACAGGTATCCCAGGCGCAACTGAAAGGTAGACGACAATGCACCGATGAGACCCTGCAACAATTTGAAGCCGACATTGCCCGCCTGGTAAATAGTGGCTTCATAGATCGCGTGCTTGACAGTGAGACTAGCCAAGCAATCGGATAGCCCGCCACAAAAACATCTCATAGGCCTTGGCGCACGCTTTGGAATTTGAAGCCGCCACGCAGGCAGCACGTAGACAAGTGAGGTTAAGTTAAGGATTTTGAGGACAAAGACAGAAGAAATTCTGATGATACGTCCTAACATGGCTGGCAACACTACCCAAACTGTGAGCACTTATGAAGGAACCACGGTTCCGGCTAATTCAGAAAAAAGTTATCAAGGCCACCTATGATGGACTGAATGGCGAAACAATTATTGTGGAACAAGAATGCGGGCTGTATAAAAGAGGTATATTCCCTGCGAAGGCGCTGACCACTAAAAAAGGGGGTGTAATATTTGTGCGGATTGCTAACTTGAAGAACTATGACCAAAATTTGAGCAAAGGTGAAAAGATTGGGTTGTGCTATGAAGTTCAGGCAATTATGAGAAATCAAGTTGCACCACAGCAGGTTCCACAGCCCCTACCAGAGAGTCTAAAGAAGATGGCTGCTTACTTAACAATGGAGCAGCAGTACCAACTGCGAAAACTGACTGAAAAAATCGTTGTGTTTGCTACATCTCAAATCAATGCGATTTTGGAAGGACAGGTTTACTACAGCACATGATAAATACGGGTAATAGTCCTCCGATCAAACAGAGCCCATGGCCTTCTCCAGTTGTCCTAGTGAATAAGAAGGATGGTTCTGTGAGGTTTTGCGTAGACTATCGACGGTTAAATGAAGTCACCAAGAAGGACAGCTACCCTCTACCTAGAATAGATGATACTTTAGACACACTATCTGGTTCAAAATGGTTTTCCACGTTAGACTTGAAGAGAGGGTACTGGCAAGTTGAAATGAGAAAAGAGACAACTGCATTTCTACTGGTCAGAGCAAGGAGTTAAAACAGAACCAGAAAAGATAGAGTCAACTGAAAAACACATGAACTAAGGAGCTTCCTGGGCCTGTGTATTTATTACAGCAGATTCGTCCCAAACTTTGCACACATAGCCAGGCCGCTGCATAAGCTCTCAGAGGATGGGATCTATTATATGTGGACCCTAGTTTGTGAAGAAGCATTTCAGTCCTTGAAGAAAGCTTTATGTTCTTCACCGATTTTGACGTTTCCCGTTCCTGGAAAGACATTCATCGTGGATACAGATGCCAGCAACTTTGGTGTTGGAGCAGTGCTGTCCCAGGAGCAAGAAGGGCAAGAAAAAATTATTGCCTACTTCAGTAAAACTCTGTCAAAGCCAGAGAGAAACTACTGCGTGACAAGAGAACTGCTAGCAATGGTCAAGGCCGTTGAACATTTCCACAAGTATTTATATGGCCAACCTTTCATATTAAGAACAGATCACGCGTCACTAAAATGGTTATTCCAGTTCAAGAATCCAGAAGGTCAAGTGGCAAGATGGCTGCAAAGGCTGCAGGAATATGACTTCAAAGTGGAACACCGCAAAGGGGACAACAATAAGAATGCTGATGCATTGTCAAGAAGACCCTGTAATGAAGACTGTCACCACTGTAGTCGACAGGAATTAAGAGAAAACCCGGACCTAACTTTGTGTAAACGAACTATTGTCCGCGGACCTGAAAATTAGGATTCTGCATTTAAAATACAATTTAGTAAATTGCATGATACAATTTTATATTACTTTTTCATTGTCTACAAAGAATGTTATTAATAGAGTAACGAAAAATGCCCTCGTGTAACCACAGCTGGGCAAAATACTTTTAAAAAGTATTTAAATACTTTATAGTTGATTATTAGAAAGCATGTTTAAATACTAGATATTATTTTGAAATTAAACGAATTTAAATATTAAATAGTATTTAATTTAAATACTTTTTGGTTGTTAAATACCCATTTCGAGTATTTAATTACTTCAAAGTATATTAAATACTCTAAAGTATTTAAATACGTAGAAGTATTTAAAATACTTAAAACCTAAGTACCTATATTGTTTTATGGAAAGAAAAAGTAGGTATATGTATATAGGTACCTACACTACATATATGACAATAGTTGGTGAGGAGTTTGTTCAGAGGCTCAAGTAGGTACTTACCAAAGGGTGTAAATCTACCTTAAGGGTAGTGCACAATAAGTACGGTAGCTATGGGGTTGGTGAAGAGCAGGGTTCGTGGGCAAGGAGATTTTCAATTCAATTTATTTTAACGTAAAGCAAATGTTCATAAAAAAAGAAAAAGGGCGCCACCGAGCTTTTTTTTGGAAAACTGGAAAACCACATTGATTAAAAAACAAGTGTCACTTTGCAATGATGTGAACAATGAAACACAACTTGTATGTAAAACACATTTTTAATAGGCGTAGGACCTACCTACAAACAAAAGTCATCCATCTGGATGAACTCAACCGTCTACAAATGGATATGAACTTATTTATGACATGTCATTAGAGACGTGCACAAAAATATATTAAATTGCATTATAGTAACTAGTACTTTTCAAGTTCGAACTCTTAAAGTTTACACTTTTACTTTTATGACAAAAGTATTATGTAATAATATAATCACTATTCAAAATAAAATGAGGGGGTCTTATTATGACCACAGTAAGTAGGTAGATACTAAGTTTGCTTGTAGTGTGCGAGAAAATAACTCGATTGTAACGTCAGACAATAATACGTGTTCACCACTTATCTGGTTTGGCGTTGAGTCGGGAAGAGCCGGAGGAGAAAACCAAACTGGCAGAACCGCTTGTCGGGTGTAGGCAGGAGTTCGCTGCAACCGTCTTTGCTGCACCCTGCGTAGGTTCGGACGCCACTGAATCCAGGGATAGCTCTCTCTCTATCTATTCCAATTAATGCAAGAAACTATAGCAACTGCCGTAAGCTCCATCCCAATAGAAAACCCTAAAATAGGCACCAATTCGACCTATCTCATAGTTATGACCTAACTTGTACACTTACCACTTTCTTGTGGGTTTTCTTAGATAACTAGACAAAGCTGCAGGCTTTCTGTGACACAGGGATGAAAGAACTGGATATGGGTATAACAGTCCCAATCACTCGGGCAGGTAGTATGCCTACAAGATCATAAAAAAAGTCGAATTCGAAAAGAATAATAAAAACGAGCTTACCCACTTAAAAAGAAATAGTCCACCAGGCGATACTGGCTCTCCAGAATGCAAACGATAGGCAAAGTAAGGCAGGGCAAGGTACGGCACTCCAGAAGATATCAAAAATATTCCGAGGACGAAATAATCCAAAGATTTCGCCAACGGTTCAGCCCAGACTGCCTTTTTTTCCAACAAAAACGGTAGGTACCACCGGACGCCACAAAAACTTAAGTTCGCCACGGAAAAACCGGCGTTGACCAGGTAAGGACTTACCAATCTAGTTTGCCCTAATTTATTCCACAGAACAAGCGGTTTTAGACGGCAGAGTACAATTACTAACCTTTCTGAATATGATGGGAAATGCACAGCGAAGTGGCAGTGAAAAACTCAATCATTTTCTCTCCAATAAACTCGACCCAACCTATAGCATCTAACTTAGTAACTTTAACACATCTACAAATCAAAAAATAAGGCGCGATATTTTTGAAACGCTACACTATCCCCCTCCAAAAAGAAAAAAAAGGTATTCACCTTTTTTTTAATTTCTTTTGAGAGGATCCGTAGCATGATAACTTCGTGTATCAACCGTCCTAGAAGGAATCAAAATGGGGGAGCAACAAATCGGGTAAGGTCGAAATTTGGAAAAAGTCAAAGTCGGTAAAGTCCAAGAACCACGGGCCTCTCTATTTACCTAGTAACGAGGATTTCTGCAATCCTCAATACCCATAACTACAATAATAATTATAAGAAAACTTAAATAAAAAACGTATTTACAATAATCTCATTAGCCCTAAAACTACATGTGTATCTAACTGATCATCCAATAATTATAAAGTGACAGAGACATGGGGTTGGAACAGCACAGAGCCAGCAATGTTTGGCACTACATCCTTCCCTATCGCGGGAAACCACTACCTATTGTGATGAGTGCTACTCCAAACATCCGAAGACTATTTATAGCGCCGCCCATACTCCGACACAAATTCTGGTACGAATAGGTAACTAAAATGATAAATTAACCATCATTTGAGGACTCCTCTGAGAAGTCAGGGTCATCATCTCCCGCATACGGTTTCATATCCTTAATGTGCCATTTGCCGGCATTTGAACCATCGGGATTGACCAGCTCATAAACTAATCTTGATATTTTCTTTTGCACGGTACAGAGTACAAAACGAGGGGCTAACTTCGCAGAAAACTTGTCTGCGGCACTAGATAAGACTTTATTTCGCCTCCAAACTTTATCACCTATGTTAAAAGAAGCGTCACGTCGGCGCAGATTATACTGCTTCGCATTGCGATTATAGGCAGCGTGTAAGCGATCTCTAACTTCGGAGAAAATGTGGCGAAGGCCTAGGAGATTTGTGGCATAACTTTCACGATCACCGGGAAGAATTTCCACATCTTCGAATAGAGAAATCTGGTCTGAATAGAATCGGCCAGAAATCGGGAGGTGCCTGCCAAAGACGAGAAAAGCGGGGGAATGGCCAGTGACAGCATGTTTTGCCGTATTGATGGCGTATTGAATTTTTGACAGTTCATCATCCCATCTATCATAGTCAGATACATATGAACGAATAGCCGTTCCTATGGTTTTATTCATTCTCTCCACGAAGTTACACTGTGGAGAGTATACGGCATTAAACCATATTTTTTCAACTTCGTACCGCTTTGATAGATTCCTAAAAATTCTCCCAGAAAATTGGGTGGCATTATCTGCGATAATAAACTGAGGCACGCCATATACCAAAAATACTTTGTCCTCCAAGAATCGTTCTATTGCGTGGGCTTTAGAAGTCCGCAAAGGAACGAGCAACGTATACTTGGAAAACCAATCTCCAACCACCAATAACCACTTATGGCCCTTCTTTGATAGAGGAAAAGGTCCCATAAGGTCTAATGCGATAACCTGAAAGGGATAATCGACCTTTTTCTCTTTACCAAAAAGGCCAAGAGGCGGGTTGGTGGAGGATTTTTGGGCCCCACATATGACACAGTCACGGATATACCTTTGTACGTCGACTCTCATTTTAGGCCAAAAGTAAATCTCTTGTATCCTGGCAAGAGTTTTGGAGAATCCAAAGTGTCCTGCCGTCGGAGGGTCATGGCATGCTTTGATGATATCATTTCGTTGGGGCTTTGCCACTACATATTTCCATTCAGAAATATTGGAAGAGAGCGGCAAACGAGACGGGATAAATTTGAAAATAAAATTATTCTCCACCTTCCAGTGTGGGTAATTTTCGGGGAATGATTTAATTTTCTGCCTTAACTCGTCATACCATATGTCGATACGATCTGTATCTACTAACACTAAATTTTCATGTGAAACCTTATCTGGTGAATCAGGGTGAGGAATACGACTTAGGAAGTCGGGAACTACATTTGAGCTACCCTTCCTATGAACTAAATTAAACGTATGCTGGCGCAGGCGTACTGCCCAGCGGGCCAATTTACCAGTTGCATTTTGCAAACGGTTTAGCCATAATAAAGAAAAATGATCGGTCACTACCGTAAACTTAGTTCCTTCTACCCAGGGACGAAACTTTTCTATTGAAAATATAACCGCCAAACACTCGAGCTCGGTAGCCGAATAATTGCGTTCAGCCCGAGAGAGTGAACGACTGGCGTAGGAAATCACCCGTTCGGTACCATCTATTTTTTGAACCAGCACACCGCCTAGACCAGTACTACTAGCGTCGCATTCAACTATAAATGGTTGCGCAAAGTCAGGCTGGGAGAGAATAGGGCCTGAAACTAAAAGTCGCTTAATTTCTAAAAAAGAAACTTCAGCTTGGGGAGTCCACAAGATCGACTGCTTTTTCTTTTTGCCCCTCAAGAGATCATTGATAGGGGAGACTAGGGCAGAAAAATCCTTGATGAACCTACGGTACCACGAGCACATACCAATAAACCTTTTTATTTCTGTAGTTGTGGTAGGGCGTGAGTAATTTACTATACACGCAACCTTGTCAGGATCCGTCTTAAGTGAATTGGAGCCCACTATGAAACCAAGAAATTTAAGGGATTTCTTTAGAAATTCACATTTCTTCAGGTTTATCGTCAGTCCAGCCATCTTAAGTCGGTCCTTCACTTCGGTAAGGAGTTGCATGTGTTCCTCAAACGTCTCGCTACAGACAATTATATCGTCGAGATAACAGAAAACTCTCGGTTCATACTTTGGACCGAAAATGGAATCAACAAGACGTTGTTGCATTTGGGCTGCATTGCACAACCCAAATGGCATGGTGACAAAATGAAATTGACCCCTACCAATTACACTAAATGCCGTTTTTTTCTAGAGGCAGGAGATAATGGAATCTGCCAGAAACTTTTCCGCAGATCTATACTGGAAATGAAATTTGCTCCCCTCAACATATTTAGAATCCTGTCTATGTTGGGCATCGGGTAGCTATCGTGCTTTGTAATTTCATTTAAGGCCCGCCCATCAAAACAGAAACGGTATTCATTATTGGCTTTTTTAACAAGCAACACCGGGGAGCACCACGGGCTCTGTGAAGGTTCTACCACACCCAAGCGCAACATATCATCAAGTTCCCTATTTAGAATTTTCATCATATATGGTGACAGTACATACGGGCGTTTTTTGAAAGGTTTGGCATCACCAGTGTCGATTTCCATCGAGACCAAATTGGTGCGTCCTAAACCTTTTTCACTACAGATATCATTAAAAGAGTCAATAACTTTTTTCGCAATGCTGCGGTGTGCAAACGTGAGATCGTCTAACGTGAAAAGAAAGTCCGATGTTAATGGCGGCGATATGTTTAGCAGAGAAATCTTAATACCAACGGTATCTTTCTGGGTGTTCCAGGTGTTATTTTTATAATCGACGAAAATGTCGAATTTCTTTGAGAAGTCGCTGCCCAATATAAACGAATGAGGTAAAGATGGAACGACTAAAACTTTTAAAACTTCACAAATGTTTTCCACCGTGATCGGCAAATCAACATAATTTTCAACAGTCCTCCGCGTTCCATCAGCAGTCACAACTACAATATTAGAGCTATCGTTGAAAACTAGATTCCAGGACTTCAATAAAGGTATACCTGCTGCTCCTACAACGGATGTGGTACAGCCCGTATCTAAAAGATCAGTGATCTCTTTGCTATACACACTTACTACTATATATGGCCGGTTGTCATCTTCCATTGTACTAAAAAGTTGAACAATTTCGTGTTTGTTTGAAAAAAAGAGTTTTAGCTTTTTCAGCCAGTTAGTTAAATTAACGATTTCGAAAAATACGTTTTTAAAACAATTTATTTTGACAGTTACAGCAGGGCAGCGATTCACGCTACAAGACAAGACAAGACTAAATATACATGGAGCAGAGCTCATATTTATAAGTATACAAAAAGCAAGCTTAGCCTACACGTGCCCGCGCACTCAGCACTTTGTCCGCACTTTTACACAAACGGGACCATTGTTCATACGGCCATAACTCCTCCACCCTTAGAGGAAAATATCAACCTGGAGGGTTGTTTTTCCGTTTCTTCTTTCTTCTCCACCATTTCGAACTTAACTTGTCTTTTCTTCTTCATACATCTTCTCTGGTATATCTTCCATATTATATATGCAGTAATTAATAATAAAATAATGATAATACTGGTGGCAAATCCACAGCTTAAGGTGTGAATTTTCTGAATGTCGGGAACTTGCAGAAGTGTAGACTTTTCTTGTAATTTATGAATATCTTCCAAATTAATTGTTTGTAGTTGAAGAGGTTTCGCTCGTAGATAATTAAAGTTGACTTCGTTGACTTGGATTTCGGGTAAATTAAATGGTTTTCCTTTAATTTCCTCTTTTTTATTAATAAATTGGAAATCTTTGACTTTGATTTCACAATTTTCTGGTAGATGGATCAAATTTGGTTCGTTAATAATTTTGATTTCTTCTTTGTTCTGACATTTTGTTGAAATTTTTAATGTTTCCTCGGCGGGAATGGCGATGACATATTCGCTGTTGACTGCTTGTATTATTGGGTTAATTAAGTTGATTGATAAACCATGACAAAATTTTCCTTCGGCTTCTTTTATCATGGAGATGATACATTCATTTGAGTGAGGCGTGAGTAAATTTTGACAAATGTAGAAATGTTCTATCTTCGGGCATTCTTCATTCTCGAATTGTTGTTGGTTTGAGCCAAGTACAAGGTAGGGATGACTCGGGATAATAATTGAATTTTTTATAGGAATTGGGAATAATCGATAAGTTTGGAAATTTTCGTGTAAGAAAATTGGAAGGTGGATTGCAAATATAATTTTGTCATTTTTAAAATTTACTTGAATTCCAGCAATTTGGTAGTAAGAGATAACATTTTTTAATTTTAAAATAGAGTCAGTAGGATATAAATTTTCCAATGATTTAATCATAGAACGTAATTGTGAAGAGGGGATAATAGAACTATGTAAGGTATTTAGTTTTGCGAACATTATCGCGTTTTCCAAGTTATCTAGAAAAGTCACCAAATTTTGACAATTAAGGATAGTTTGATCTAAAATATTTTGTGCTTGCAAGTATGCTGAAATGTCGTTAATCGTTTTATTTATATTCAACTCAAAATTTTCTAATCTTTCTTTTATTAAATTTTGGTTTGATTGTAATATAGTTATAGTAGAATTATAGTTATTAATAAGCTGTTTGGTCAACGAAATTTGTAAAGAAACTTCCTTTGTAAAGGATTGTTGATTGTTTTGAAGGGCGTAAATTGCTTTTTCATATTTTTCACCGTCGTCGGAATCTAGCGTTCCAAAAAGCCATTTGGAAGCTTTGCCTATTATGTTTACTAAGCCTCTTTTATTCCTATTATGTGGAGTTATGTTATCTAACTTCCTTTCTACTTCCATTATTAAGTATTCTACATGCTGTAGTAAATTATATAGAACATTAGAGTATGAGTTAGTAGTAATTTCTGATATATTACTCTTATTTAAGGATAATTTTATAATAGTGTAAAATTTTCGAATATTATTAAGCTGTTTAATTATAGGGTTAAATCTAATATAATGAATAAAAGTGTGTTTAGTTTTTACAATCTTCGTATCTCCTAGCTGAAAGGGTAGCAAAGGAGTTTTTATCGGAGTAAATGTCATTTCACTCGTCGTCAGTACTGGAGTCAATGTTAATAATATTGTCGTTGTCAGGAATAACATGACTGCACGAAGGTTCATTTTCATTTTCCTGCAAACAAGGAATCAATTTAGGTTTCGGCCTTTTTAGTTGCGATTTATGAATTATTTTATTGTCATAAGTTTTAACTTTTGTTCCTAAATCTTCTTCAATTTGAATTTTCAAATGTTTTGGTTTAGTTTTATCTCTTAGTGATGCCTTATTTTTCTGAAATTGAGTGGTATAAGGTTCGTAATTTTCTCTTATAACATCTTCATTATTTATCTCAACTTTATTTTTATTCTTCTTAACTCTACTTTTATTTTTCCTAACTTTATTTTTATTTCTTTTAACTTTATTAGTTCCTTCTGTAAAAACACCATTTATTTCACAAGTTTTATAAAATATATCGTCATTAACATTATCATTATCATTATTAAAATCTTGAAAATCTAAATATAGCGAATTAATCATATCATCAGAACCATCGTCGTTATTTAAAACAATGTCTGTTGTTTCTGGATAATAAAGATTTCCTATGTTGCACTCGGGAACAATAGCGTTATTATTAAATGTATTTACCGGGATTCTAGCTGAGAGTGTATTAATCGAAATGGTGTGACAATCTTCTTTTGTGTCACGATAAAAGAATGGGATATTTGTTACATTATTTGTTAAAAATTGTCTGTCGAGGTCAATAATAAATTTTAACTTCCTCATTTCACGTAGTCCTAAAATTCCATCGAAAAATTCATGAAAATCAAAAAGTGTACATATAAACATTTGATCTGTTTTAAAAATATCAGGAGCTGGTATATTCGCTCTAAATTGAACTTCTGTTTGGCCTAAACTAGTTCGAATTCTTGTTGGACAGGTATAAATGAAATTTGGGTAATATTTTTCAACAATAGAAGGTCGTAAAAGGGATTGAAAACAACCAGTGTCAACTAGTAATTTTAAAGGGGGATTTTCTACAATAATATAGGGTAAACTATTGCAGATTTCAGTGTGGATTTCAATAATTTCGGGTTCTATTTCTTCCGTTTCGGGGACAATCTGACTTGCTGAAAATTTCCGGGACTTATATCATTTTTGTTTTGAATTTGAACTTCATTCTGAGAGGGGACCAAGTCATACGCATTGCGCATTGACTGGCTTCCATTATTAGCATTTTCGCTATTAATCTGATACAACTCTTCGGTTATAGTATTTTGTGGCTGAAAATTATTTCTCGGGAAATTATTTTGTCTAGCAGAGAAACTCCTATGAACATTAGAGGGTACTCTAGAATTTGTAGACATAGCTTCGTGATTTCTAGGATTAAAAGCATTATTATTTCTACTGGTTTGGGAATTAGTTTGCATAGGCTCGTATTGCCTTTGTATGTTTTGTCCAGTAGGTCTGAAAACATTACGAGGTGGACCAAAAACTTGTCTGTTGGTAGGGAAACGTCTTTGTTGGTTATTATAATTTGGTTGTACATTAATAGGTTGACTTGGGAAAACTGGTCTAGGAGAATAATTTTGGTTTTGGAAATTGTTCCTAGGTTGATGGTTGTATCCTTGATAATTATTCCTTGGGAAGTTATTTTGGAAATTAGGGCGAGAAAAGTTGTTTTGGTAATTATTTTGGTACGAGTTCTGTCTGTTAGTCCGTGGGTTATTTTGTGGTGAGTTAGAAAAATTACTTTGTGGACCATTCCTAAAAATATTCTGAGTGTAATTGAAATTTTCTTCCTGTATAATTAAATTCATAGCATCTTCTAGGGATGCGGGTTCCTTCAAACGAATTATCGTCTGTAAGGGACCTGATAAACCTCTAACAAATGTTCGTAGACATAATTCATCATACTGCCTACCATAAATATCTTTAGCAGCTTGGTTTAAGTAAATATCAGAATTTACCTTTTGTCTTAAGTTACTACGCATGACTTGTAAACGTTTTGCAAAATCTAAAGGTGATTCGTTTTTAAAGGGTCTAGCTGTAAATACGTCTTGCTCTAGGCACTCTAGATTCCTACGATCGCCAAAGCATTGTGTTAACGCGTCTTTTATCTTTTGCCAAGTGTCCAATTCGTTACGACAGCCTATCAATAATTCGGCACGTCCAGTCAATTTCATCTGGACTGCTCTAATTAAATAGTTTTGCAAAAATTCGTCATTAATTCCGCTATATGTTTCGAAAAGATAATCGCAAGAAGAAATAAATTTGGGCAAAGAAGTCGCATTGCCATCGAATTCAGAGATCGTTTCAACATACATCTTAAGCATTGGCAGGTCAATTTTTTCGTTCGCCATTGCGATTATTATTTGATCACTTTTCTTATTAATAACTTGGGTAACCTCGGTTACGTTACTTTGTTCCTCAAAGCTTAAATTATTTGTGAATAAACTTGAAAGACTCTCTATATCAATAGAAATATCGCTCTCGCTCATCAAAAATATTCAAAACTCAAAAATATGTTATAAAAATCAAAAATATCTCAAAATATCTTAAAAATAAAGGGAAATAGGGTAAAATGGGAACCAAAGGAGTACTCAACTCTTACCAAATCGATGGTCGCAGGCCAAGGTCCTCTGGTGAGCAATGTCTTGTTGTAGCTGCTGGTCGTTGTGTCTGCCGGGAGTTGGGTTGATCCAGGGGCTGCCTCTCTGCGATGCCTCGAAGATCAGGGTTGTTGGACGACGTCTTCAAGATAAAAATCTTTCAGCTTCTCGCGACGCGGTAGAATGCGGTTCCGATACCGTGGGGATTCCAAACTTACGCACGAACGCGGAAACTGGACGCACGTCCTACCGACTGCGCCAGTTAAATTAACGATTTCGAAAAATACGTTTTTAAAACAATTTATTTTGACAGTTACAGCAGGGCAGCGATTCACGCTACAAGACAAGACAAGACTAAATATACATGGAGCAGAGCTCATATTTATAAGTATACAAAAAGCAAGCTTAGCCTACACGTGCCCGCGCACTCAGCACTTTGTCCGCACTTTTACACAAACGGGACCATTGTTCATACGGCCATAACTAGTTTAAGCGGTCCTTGAGATCAGTGAAATTATTTCGCGACGCCGATGGTGTCGGATTAGTGCAAAGAGGAAACGACTTATTATTTTTTCGTGACGGAAAAGTTGAGGAATTACGCTAATAGAAATTTGTAGCCACCGTAGGTGATGAGGAATGCTGGGGGCTACTCCCAGGTTCCTCACTCACTCGTTTTTTGAGGAACATTTGGGACATTCCGAAAGTTTGACACCTGGATGTCCACACCGATAACAAAATACTTTGCGTTTTAGGCAACAATTATTATACGTATGGTTTAGCTGTAGGCAATTCCAGCAAGTGACTACACTTGGCATTTTTGTAGGCGCATTACTACTTCTGGTTTCAGAACGAGAAAATGGGGACGTTGAAGCGTTATTAGACACAGTTTTGTTATACAAACTTTTCTGTTTGGAGAACTTTTATTTTGATTCGAAGCATTCGAGTTCGATTTCTGTGTTGGCACATCTCGGATGGTAGATACTTCTGTCATCGCGTACGCTTTCGCTTTAAGTTGAGAAGCTTCTTCTAATTTTCTACAAAGTAAACTAAGCTGATTTACTGACTCGATATCTAAGAGAGCAAGCTGAGAAATAAAATCTGGGAGCAAGTTCTTTCTTATATGCTTAACCTTAGTTGACTCTAGAGGTGGATGTGACAACCTACAAAAAAGATTCTCCATTTGGGCAATAAATATTACGACAGACTCTCCCGATTTCTGTTTTCGAGACTTAATTTGTTCCCAAATGTCCTCCTCACAATGAGCAGGCAAAAAGTCGGTCTTTAACCTATCTACCAGAGTTCCCCAGCTATTAACATAACCCTTTATGCTCCTGAACCAAGCGAAAGCGCTGCCGGTAAAAAGTTCGACTGCAGACTCAAATATTCTTCGTCAGACACTTTGCGAGAATGAGCCAACTCAGAAACACGTTCGATAAAATCGTATAATTTTTTCGAATCCCCAGAAAATTTTACAGGCCATTCAGAAATGTTAGACTTATGTACGTAAGTCACTACAGTAGGAGGCATAGGAAGGACAGGAAAAGAATCAGCCTTTGGCTTAAAATTTGCCTCTTTAGGAAGCTTATCAAATAAGTCACCCTCTAACTGGAGAGTCGTAGCAAAGGATTCCATTTTGAAACGCTCTGCTTCTTCTTCGTTATCCTCGGGGATTTTCACGTGCTTGATACGCTTAGTAATATGTATAAGTCGCGATCTGAGACGTGCAAAAGCTGAATCTGATTCATCTCCCTCAAACTCCGAAATAGCAGATGTAATGGTATCTAAGCAAGCTTTAATTTCCGCAGATTCTTCCGCATAAGTTTTTTTGTATTTAGATAGGTCGACTTCCGCATCTGGTTTAGCTGACTCCCTAGCCAACAAACGTGCTAACATTTTTCTTTTATCGGTAATATTTCGTTTGGTAACTATGCCCCGTATAGCTAATTCGTAATCAATTTCGTCACTAACCAGATATTTTATATGAAAAGTGTCCTCCATTTTGAGAGACTGAACGATACCTACTATTATCAACAACCAAACTATCGAATTTCAAATTTTATAACAATGCTTGTAAACAAGGTTTTAAACGCCCCTGTATAGTTATAAATTTAAAATTAGAGATAAATATCGCTGTTTAGAAAGAGAAAAAACTGACCACCGATTCCAAGTGCCTTAAAAAATCTTCGAAAAGGCATACGACAAAAAAACTAACAAAAAAATAATGTCCAGCACTTCCAACCAGAACCGAATAACGTTAGATATTTTATAGAGAGTTTAAGCCATCCTAGTAAAATTCAGGAAGTCTTATCTACTACGTCTACTCACTATTGTTTAGATAGTAATTAATCTCGAGCCTATGATATCTCTCACTCTCCCCGAGACGAATAACCAGACAAGTTATTTTTTTTTATTGCTAACATCACTGCAAAGGCAAAAAACGAAAAAAAGTAATTTCAAATAAACTAGAAAATGACTCAAAATCTCAAGCCCCAGACGTTGGTCGCCATTTGTGTCAATCTACCTTAAGGGTAGTGCACAATGCGTACGGCAGCTATGGGGTTGGTGAAGAGCAGGGTTCGTGGGCAAGGAGATTTTCAATTCAATTTATTTTAACGTAAAGCAAATGTTCATAAAAAAGAAAAAGGGCGCCACCGAGCTTTTTTTTGGAAAACTGGAAAACCACATTGATTAAAAAACAAGTGTCACTTTGCAATGATGTGAACAATGAAACACAACTTGTATGTAAAATACATTTTTAATAGGCGTAGGACCTACCTACAAACAAAAGTCATCCATCTGGATGAACTCAACCGTCTACAAATTGATATGAACTTATTTATGACATGTCATTAGAGACGTGCACAAAAATATATTAAATTGCATTATAGTAACTAGTACTTTTCAAGTTCGAACTCTTAAAGTTTACACTTTTACTTTTATGACAAAAGTATTATGTAATAATATAATCACTATTCAAAATAAAATGAGGGGGTCTTATTATGACCACAGTAAGTAGGTAGATACTAAGTTTGCTTGTAGTGTGCGAGAAAATAACTCGATTGTAACGTCAGACAATAATACGTGTTCACCACTTATCTGGTTTGGCGTTGAGTCGGGAAGAGCCGGAGGAGAAAACCAAACTGGCAGAACCGCTTGTCGGGTGTAGGCAGGAGTTCGCTGCAACCGTCTTTGCTGCACCCTGCGTAGGTTCGGACGCCACTGAATCCAGGGATAGCTCTCTCTCTCTATCTATTCCAATTAATGCAAGAAACTATAGCAACTGTCGTAAGCTCCATCCCAATAGAAAACCCTAAAATAGGCACCAATTCGACCTATCTCATAGTTATGACCTAACTTGTACACTTACCACTTTCTTGTGGGTTTTCTTAGATAACTAGACAAAGCTGCAGGCTTTCTGTGACACAGGGATGAAAGAACTGGATATGGGTATAACAGTCCCAATCACTCGGGCAGGTAGTATGCCTACAAGATCATAAAAAAAGTCGAATTCGAAAAGAATAATAAAAACGAGCTTACCCACTTAAAAAGAAATAGTCCACCAGGCGATACTGGCTCTCCAGAATGCAAACGATAGGCAAAGTAAGGCAGGGCAAGGTACGGCACTCCAGAAGATATCAAAAATATTCCGAGGACGAAATAATCCAAAGATTTCGCCAACGGTTCAGCCCAGACTGCCTTTTTTTCCAACAAAAACGGTAGGTACCACCGGACGCCACAAAAACTTAAGTTCGCCACGGAAAAACCGGCGTTGACCAGGTAAGGACTTACCAATCTAGTTTGCCCTAATTTATTCCACAGAACAAGCGGTTTTAGACGGCAGAGTACAATTACTAACCTTTCTGAATATGATGGGAAATGCACAGCGAAGTGGCAGTGAAAAACTCAATCATTTTCTCTCCAATAAACTCGACCCAACCTATAGCATCTAACTTAGTAACTTTAACACATCTACAAATCAAAAAATAAGGCGCGATATTTTTGAAACGCTACAAGGGTAAGGGAGTTTTTACACTGGAGAATTTTTTAAGAATACCTATTCATTTTTTAAGACTATTCATTTTGAAGTTTCAGTATATTTGCCGCTATATTTAGGATCCATAAATATTCTGTGTGCGCCGGTGTCAACTCTCAAAGATACAACTCTGCATAGATTTCCTCCTCCACCGTTACAACAGTGAAGCTTTTATCACAGTTAGGTATACCTTTGTCGTTTTTTACAGACACAATAATATATAACGTGTTCAGATTTGATCAGAAACACCCTGTACAATTGTAATGTGCTACACGATTTTAATGATTTTTGTGTGTATAGGAAGTGTCCTTATGCAGTTGTGAAGTAAATTAATAAAACTAGGGACATTAGATTTTCAGGGGGTGCAGTATAAAGCTGCGATGTCAGATTTCCGATGAAAAAATCCCTAATAGATTTTTCAAAAAATCGCATCGAAAAAATCATAGCATTAATTGGAATAGTGCTGCCACCATGACAATATACAAGGTTATTCAAAAACAAATGCCATCCCTAGCACAGGGGTATTCTACTGGAAAAATAAAGTTACTCCTATATTTTCTTTTTGCAAAAATAGCTATATTTAAATATTATCTACAAAAATATTTAAAGACTAAATACTTTGGTTGAGTATTTGGAATGTCAAATAAGAATACTCGCAATTTTCAATTGTATTTAAATACTGAGTATTTAAATACCGCAAAGTATTTAAATACTAAAAAGTATTTGTAATGATAAATACTTGCCCAGCTCTGCTTGTAACTTACTAACTATAATTTTTTTAAATATATTTTTTAGTTAAAGGTAATAGAAGAAATTATAAATAAAAGTTTATTTTTTTATAATATTTAGTGTAATTGTTCCAAATTATAAAGCATAATATTTGTATTAATATTAATATACGTTTTTCTCCGTGTAAGCGTGGTCTCACAAGGCTGCAGCTGCAACCCCGGCCCTCTGGTTAATAATGGTTTAAATAATTAATATGCCTTTATTAACCCATTCTAAGTTATTCAATCGTTTACTTTTATACATATTTTAATTAATACAAAGATAGCGTTCCATGCTTCTCTGTGTACTTTTAGAAATATAAATTAATTTCGTAATAAAACAAAACATTTCATAGAGAATCAAAGTACCTATTTATTTTTATTGTTACCTATCCTACGCACATTCAGTGGTATTAGGACACTCATATTCATTACGACAAAAGCCTTAGGCGAGTGTCGTAATTCTCAAACTCGATTTTGATATTTTAAATTAAATTAAATGTATTTTAGCGTTTTTTTATATTCACTCAGATCTGTTTTATCTAATAAAATTTTTAGCCAACAAGTTGAAAAAGAAAAAGTGGAGCCATATACAATATTTTGAAATTTTCTGATGGCGTAATTTCTAATTTCCTTCTTTAACACAGTTAGTCAAGTGCGGAAATAAATAAGAAAAATGGATCGCATCATAATCTAATCTCTCAGCTGTACCAAAAGATGATATTAGAGCTGAAAACTATTATTATATTCTTATCTCATTATTTAGACAAAAGTGGCTTTAATAGGACGACTTAAATGACAATAAAGTTCATCTGCATATAATGCAAATTCAGATGACTGCAGGACGAACCAAAGCGTCGGGGAGTAAATACTTATTAATATGAAATAACTTTTGAACTCCTTGAGTTTGAAGAGCAGCGATGCAAGAGCGACCACTGCGCTACTATAGCTAAATATGGCAACCCCATTTACCACCTTATCTCTAGCTCATTATTATTATGTGACGTGCTCACTGTTATCTCAGATACATAAAATAGAAATAGAAATATGTGCATTGGCCTGGCTCCCAGCTCTCAGGGTACCAAGGAAGATATCCATCCCATCGTGATATCACCCTTTTGTAATACTCTAAGGAATACAGTGAACGGTTTACCCTAAAACATTTTTTAGGAAAATTTGAATATTTCTAGAAAATAATTTTCGGATATACTTCGTATTATTTTTGGGTTCCTGTTAGTGGGGAAAATCTATAAACTAACCTTGGGGAAAATCTAAAATTCCTGATCCAGAATCCAGGCCTTGTGCAAGTTCTTATATTTACCTCTGATAAAAATATTCTAAACAGTTATTTATTTAATTTCATCCTAGACTAGACTCGACTGATTGTCATCCGATTTGCGGATTTCCCAAGCTGCCGCTTTGCTCCTAAGAAAACCAGCAACAAGTTGGTGGAAAAACGCGGCCGGGCGAAATAAAGATTTCAATCTGGACTCCGCAGCCGGGTCGAGCCGTTGCTGGCAGAGTTGTAAAATGCCGGGACGGCGGGCCCATTACGCACAACAAGCCGGCTCACTTGTAATGTTAACGAATGTCTGCTCTCTATTACCGTGATTACGTATTACGTGCGTTGGTCATGGACAGAACACATGGAGGGGCAGCGTCGCGTGCGGGGTTGCGACTAACTTCTTACACCTCTTCCCCTTTATTAACTTCTTAGTTTTTGTCTAGAGTTTGTCAGTAAATCAGAGTAGATTAGCGTTTTGACATTATATTGTCCCACTAATTGTGCTGTACCTAGTCTCCAGTGGCGTATTCAGGGGGGGGGGGCAAAGGTGGCAATTGCCCCCCCCCCCCCAGAACTGTCGAGATAAACGAGATTTGTAATATCAAAATTAATAATACCAAAAATTATATACTCCTGGCCTAATCTGAAAATGCAGTGAACATCAAACATCTACAATTTGCTATTTGTTTGATTCTCGAAAAAAACCTGTGCAGTAGATTTGAGAACGCGCCGCCGTATATTATGCACACACTCTGTCGGTGGCAGCGCGTAACCGTAAATTAGGCAAAACAACCTACTAAACATATTTTGCCACGCCAGAAAGAACATTTTCAAAACTGAAAATTTTAAAAATTTATATTAGAAACAATATTAGCGAAAACCAACTGAATGGGTTGACACTCCTTTATGTGTACTCTGACATAGGTCCGCAGATGTTTGGTTTTCGAGATGCAAGGTATTGAAATTGAAATTTCGATTTTTTTAAGTAACTTTTTGAGACGACAAAATTGTCTTGCAAAAAAACAACAAGTTAATTAAACTGTCAAAAAAGAAATGTGCTTGTTTATTTAAATTTTATTTTCAATTTAATTGCATACGAGTGTCGATATGCACCTGCATCGATGCAGAAATTTGAAAATTTCTCGAAAACGGTCACCTTTGGCGTTATTCACCAAGTATAACTTTTTTTGGTTAGAAAACATGTGGGAAGAGGATACATTCACGAAATGTCGTAAAAGTTTACTGTTAAAAAAGTTAGGGCAAATTAAATTAAATAATGATAGCGTACGCAGCGCCCTCTACGGATCGCACCAAAAATAATACCAAATTATGACTTCTCTTCCTAAAAAAACCCCGGCTACCAAATTTTGCAAGAAAATTTTGTCGTCTCAAAAAGTTACTTAAAAAAATCGAAAATAAAATTTCAATTTCAACACCCTCCATCTGGAAAACCAAACATCTGCGCACCCATGTTCATATGAACTCGTCATATTTTCCATTTTTCTTTTTAATTGTTCAAGTTGGTGCATGTATTTCTGTATTTCCGGACACCCTGTATTTATTTATTTTAGAAAATATGTTTTTGTTCTGTTTGTATTCATTAAAACTATCGACAGAGTTTTGTTATTTATAACTGATTGCCCCCCCCCCCCCCCAGACGTTAATCCTGGATACGCCACTGCTAGTGTCTTTGGTATACCCTCTTTTATCAATACTATGCTTGGATTCTTAAGCTTTTTCTTCGATTATCGAATCTGCTTACCAGCCCTTGTCGTTTCTAACCTTTCGCTCCTAGTTCTTTAGTTCTTGGTGTTTGTGTTGAACCAGTTCATTATTTCGAATAAGTAGCTAGACACTTCGCATTTGGAATTAGTGGTAATCACATAAATATTTACTGTGATGAAAGTTAATACTGCAGAAATCAGTGTAATCAATAATGGATCAATGTAATCAATAATGGATGTTATGCAGAAGAACCTTCTTATGGGAGGATCAAGATCAGTAGATAAGCTATGTCGGTCCGAGCACAAATTCCCATGTTATTTCTTATGAAGCTTCATTTGGGATTTCAGGAACTCGATGCATGGCCCACGTCTCACGAAGTGAATCTTGACACTAGTCTCACTTGAAACTTGCCTGACACAATAATGAGAGAATATTAACAATCTCAACACAAGAATTCTTAATAATTCATGTCCATATATGTGAACAAAGCTCAGCAACTCACATGTGGATATTTTGACAATGTAAAATTGAAGACAGTGAGAAAACAGATGCAGTGAGACTGTAATGTGGTGTGTGGACTGTAAAGATAAGCAACGTTTTTCCTTTTCTGCTCAGTCAGTATATGCTTCTGGTGTACTTGCCTATTTATCACAGCATCGTGCAATCGGTCTGCGCTTAGAGGTATAGGTTAGGTAGGTTCGTTTCTGCCTTTAATTACGAAATTTACTGTTTCGACCGGATTATGCACGATAAAAATAAATTAATTCCAGTGTTCCTGGAATAATATGGAACCGGGATTATGTGGGGTCAATTAATTTCGGAATGGGCAACACACGGACGTTAATTGGACTTAAAATTAATTCTGGATGCTGGAATTCTCTCGCACGGGTGGAAATTCTTTTCGACGTATGCAGTTTCATATTTTGTCGAGGTATTCATTATCTGCTATCTGGCATAAATTGGCTCTACCTATAAAATTTGTAGTACCTTAATTGGAATATGTTCAACGCGGTAATTTTCAGCACATTGTAATTCAAGGGCCAAAAGCCAATTATCCACAAAAAAATGAAATGAAATGCATACAGATAATATCATGTCCAAAGTAAGATTTCCATTGGATACATTTTTTAAATAAATCAATGTATTGGAATGAAATTTAATTATAAAGTTTTAAGCAATATTTCTGGGAGTAATTTTGTATGTGATATTAGCATCTTTTGAATTTTTTTTAATATATGAATCAATATACAGGGTTTTCCGTAATGCAAGTATTTGAAGAAAGTGCTCTACAGGAAGTTTTAACAGAGGTCTTTCATGTAAAACTTTTCGATTTAAGGCTCCCTTGCAAACGTTTTTCCACCCTTAAGAGGAACAAAGAATTTGTTTTCATTTTTTTCTCAAAAACGGTTTCATCTAGATACTTCAATTTCGTTTCCGCAGTCGGCACAGTCCGGCTTCGCCTATTCCCGTGCAGTAAACCAGGAACAAAGAAGTAAATAAAATGGAAAATAGTGTACAGGACATTTTGAGAGATAACTTTTTAAGACTTTCATTAACAGAAAAAGGTGCATTAAAAACTCTTTGGAGACCAACTCCATCATCTCAACCAGATAAAGTTGCAGGTTGCATGTCGCAATTTTATGCGATATGTTTCTAGAAATATATATACGACAAGAAGAAGTGGATATGTGGATGCGACAAATTAAATGCACAGTGTTGTTTCCCCAGTTTATTGTTTTAAAATTATACAATGTGTCCCGGTTAAGAATGAACAGCATGGGGATCTTGCAAACGGTGAGAGATAGAACAACGGTTAAATGGGGAAAAAGTTGCGCAATTTTGAGGTCAATAAAATGGTACAAACAGATTTCTAATATTTTTTTCGTTATTGAGTTATTTTGAAAAAAGTTAAATTTTGCGTTTTCGATTTTATTTTTTTCCGAAGTTGTTATCACAGATAGAAAAAAAGAAAAATACTTTAGACACTTTTTAACGGGCTTTAATGAATGTGTTCATTTTTCTTTTCAAAACGAGTATTAACCCACTCTCCGCCACTTCCGAGAACTTGCAGCCACGGTTAGTCCTAGTCAACATAAACTAAAATGCCCGCGAAAATTGCTATAAATGATTATTCTTTCAACATTGCAGACTTTAAAGTAGGCTGGAACATGGAACGAGGTCAGTGTTACTAACATTTATTTTTTTGGTTAAAAAATAACTTCGTAGGCGTGCTCCAAGGGTTCAAATTTACCCCTGAAAAAATCAATTTTGTGCGTTTTAAATTTTTTTGCAGAAGAGAATCAAAGGTGTTCTAGGCCTTTGAAATTTTGCACGCCTACTCAGTTATTAATTCTGAACAACTTTCCTTCATAAAATTTTGTCGTAAAACCTACATAATATATGGCACTTTAATTATTTCAATTTCAAGATGGTCACTTTTACGTGATGTGTTTTACAAAATACCGATGATCAAATCAAGTTGGTCACATTTTCCTGTAATATTATTAGTTTCATAAATTTGGCTATAACCCACAGGGGTGTGAAGCTAACCTAAAATTATGGCGACAAAAACAGAAAATTGGCTATTTTTGAATTGGTCACTTTTCGCAGTACACCCACTATATTTATAATCGGCATGTCGATTATAAATATCAAAACCTGACAGACCTTGCAAGGTCTGGCAGGTTTTGAGGTTTTGAAGCTGAGGTTTTGATTGAACATTCGTAAAAATTCCGAAGTAAAATACTGTTTTTAGATTTAAAAAATCTCTAAAGACTACAGACTAACAAAAAGCAAGGCAGACAGAAAATCGATAATTTTGGTTCTGCACTGCAAGTCATATAAAAATGTTAAAGTAAACCACAAACTGAATAGAAGTATTAGGTAAATAAGTTCTTGAGAAAAAAAGTTAAAAAGTTAGCTCTTAAATGAGGCATCCCGCCATCTTGGGAATCCGCCATATTGAAATTATAATGTTGTCACGTATTCTGTTTGACAAAAACTTTCATTTGATACCTATGTCAAAGAGGTTGTAAAGTGAATAGGTGATTCGCCATCCCGGAGTAGCAGCCATTTTGAAAAAATTGCAAAGTTGAATATACTATATTGTATTGTCATCAGCAGCAAAAGTGTTAGTGGATTATTTCTTATTTGTTTCTGATAATCTAATTAAAATAGTTTTGTTCCACCAATAATAGTTCTTAATCAGTTCTAGCGAATCAGGATACAGAAAAGTAATATAATTCCAGAACTGTTTTCAACCAGCCATATCGCTGAGAACCGGTTCAGAACTGCTGTTGGAACAAACTCAGTATTATGCATATTTGTGTATCTTGGTCGAAATAAATTACTATTAGTATTATTATCATTATTATTATTATTTCATATAACTTGCAATCATATTGATTTCCGAATATTACAAGATGCAATTTTTAAGTAGAAAATATCATTACCTCCTTTCCTGATGGACATGTGATTTTGCTGCAAAGCACTCGACATTATAAATTATAACCCATATAATCTCACACTTATTTATAAATGTCCGAAGGCAGAGAAATAATGCAAGAGTTACCGGCTCTTGTAGGTCAGTCGGGCATTTCATTACTGCCGAGCCCATTATTCGATCAATTACTCCAAGTAATTAAATATAAATTACGCCTTGGCACTCCTCCTCTATAACTAAGAGCGAGTGAATAAGCAGAAATAGCTGCACGACGATTCAATCGCGCCAACTTGGCAGCGTGATGATTCGAAAACGTTTCGTTATCGAAAGATGGTTCGATACATTATTGGACCTTTAATTAGGTGAAGTCTTCATTGGAATTTTGTTATACGCCAACAGAGACCTATCGCTTAACGAAGTTTAAATGGTGTTGTATATAGGTATATGTTTTATTTCATATTCTTGACTAAAGGTAAACGACTGTCATTAAGTTAGTAAGTAAGGTTATTTAAAACTGGACTCAAGGAGGCTTCATGTAGCTTAGCTCCGGCCAGTGCTAAGCAAGATTTAGGTAATACCTATTATTTAATAATAACTAAGTTGAAATATACTATTAAATACGAAGTAAGTAATCAATCAGTCACCTAGGGAATCAATTGATCACGGAGTATTAGAGAGATAGCATACTCAAAGGTGCGGGACAAAGTCACTGGTCTGGATCGGCAAAGACTGAAGTCACAATTACCGAGACCTCGCTATCAACCGTCTCCACGGTGTCGGTTAAATAACCGAAAATATTAATCAATGGCAATTGTGACGACAGTCTTTGCGGATCCAGACCAGTGGCTTTGTCCCGCACCTTTGGGTGCGCTATCTCCCTAATACTCCGAGATCAATTGATTGCTTAGGTGACTGATCGATTACTTAGTTTGATTCATTGTTATTAGACTACTACTTGCTGTATGGCAGTCGGGTGAGCCATACTGATAAGGGATCACCGTCTCGAATCAATGCTGTCTATGGTCGACTGTCATCTGTTATTAAATTCGAATTTAAACTCGACCAACAATATATTATAATGTTGATCCAGATTTAAATATTTATTTAACGAATAAATAAATTTAGATAATACCTACTTTAATTTTCACAATCAAGTTTCTTACCACCTGTATAGCTGGTAAATGAAACAAAAGATACTATCGTCATTAAATGTCATCATTCTTTGCATTAATCTTTCTCTTCTTCCATTTTCCTCATATTTTAGACCAATTAATTTTCATTCTCCTTGTACACGTAATTGCTAGATTGTTGTTTGGGATATAATTAAGCCATTAATGGTGTAGGTACTTATAAGACGGCTTTTCTTGATTCTATCGCAAGAATTCTACATACTATCAACACAAGTGATCGTGCACTGCGCATGACATTAGCACCCTCAGTGCTTACTTCCGGGTAGCACATTTTCATTGGATTTTACAAATTTAATAAGTTGGCGAGCGATGCAAATTTTGACGATTTTGAGTATTCTAGAAAATGTAGTATTTACGTTAATCAGCTCTTTTAACCAATAGGCCAGGGAAATTACGGTAAAAAATAACGTAAGTAAAAATTCATAACCGCATTTTTATAATGCCATCACAAAATATTGGTAATAAATTAACGCCAGAATTGTTTTTTATACAAAATAAACATACGCGTGTGGGCGTTTTTTTTATTTTAGAAAAATACATTTTCTTGTTGTAATAAAGACGGCATAAATATCAACTGCGAATTTTAAGCTGCATTTATTAGTAAGTAAGTTATATAAAGTTGAGATTGATAAATTAAACAGATTACGTTTGCGCGAGTATCCGAATGATGTAAAAATGACATTTTGCGTAATATTTTGTTGGGCAAAAATATTAACTGCGTTTTTATTATTTATAATTACCTTAAAAATCAAGTATTAACAGTTTGTTCTGAAATTAAACATATTGTTTCGCCGGAAATCGCATTTTAAAGAAATTTGAACCTGTCTTTGAGAGCAAAATTATTAACTGGCTGATTTTTGTTAAACTTTGTAAGTGGATACTAAGTCTTGTTAAATTTTTTGAAATATTTTTTACGTAGTGAGGTAGTATATGTATATGCACCGTAAATAAATGTTTAATTCTGCCCTATATGATTCAATACAGTTAGGTATAAAAAGTTTAAAAAATAGTTAAGTAATATTTTTGCTCTACCGATACAAATGACAAATGACAGTTGACCTACATGCGCCAATTGTGCCCTAAATAAATGTTTAATTTGGCTATATGTGATTTAATATAGTTATAAACAAAAAAAACAGTTAATATTTTTGCTTTTCCTAAAGAAATGACAAGTAACAGTTTCCCTATATGCCTAAATGTTTAATTTCGCTATATATGATTCAATATAGTTATATTGTAAAAAGTTAAACAAGCAAAAAACAGTTAATATTTTTGCCTATTCTATACCAATGAGAAGTGACAGCTGGCGTACATGCGGCTCAGATAAATGTTTAATTTTGTATAAGTTGCATTCTATTTGTAAAAGGGAATGATCATCTGCAATAAAAACCTAGTTAATATTTTTGCTTTTGCCGAAATAGAAAATTATCCGATTTTTATCTCTCTTTGTCGATCTAAGTTACTTCCATATTCTTAAAATGTTTAATTTCTTAATATATGTTAGCAAAAGAAGTTTTTTATATAAAGAGTCTAAAAAAATCCAGTTAATATTTTTGCTCGAAATTTCTAACGAAAAATTCATTTGAAAATTCCCCACATCCAGTACTTTTTTTACAGACTTTTTTTGTGGAAACGCATCATAAATATCAAACACCACTGTATTGTCAGCGTTGTCTATTATCGAAAGTAAAAATAAATTAAAAGTAAAAAAATATTTTTAAAAAAAGCTTTTATTTAAATGCGCTAAAAAGAATAAAATAATCTTTTCTTTTAAAACTTTTACTATCAACTTATAACGTCATTCCACAATTTATATGATATAAAAGCTTGTCGCGAGATTTAAGTAGTGGTATTTACTTAGTTTGAAAACTTAAATCTCGCGACAAGCTTTTATATCATATAAATTGTGGAATGACGTTATAAGTTGATAGTAAAAGTTTTAAAAGAAAAGATTATTTTATTCTTTTTAGCGCATTTAAATAAAAGCTTTTTTTAAAAATATTTTTTTACTTTTAATTTATTTTGTAATTTTTAGTTTGGCCAGGTGTCTGAGTCTATTCATCTCAGTTAACGCATCATTGTTGCAAGGTCGTTTGCCGGTTAGTTTAGAACAGTCTAGCTCTTCAATGAGGAGACCTTCTAATGACCATCTTGGGTCTTCCGCCATGTTGGATTTAGAATGACGTCACACATATAATCATGCATTGTCATCCAAATTAAACGTGTGTACAAAATTTCAGCTCGATCGGTTGAAATTTAACTAGTCCGCCATCTTGAGTGTTCCGCCATGTTGGATTTAGAATGACGTCACACATATAATCATGCATTGTCATCCAAATTAAACGTGTGTACAAAATTTCAGCTCGATCGGTTGAAATTTAACTAGTCCGCCATCTTGGGTGATCCGCCATGTTGGATTTAGAATGACGTCACACATATAATCATGCATTGTCATCCAAATTAAACGTGTGTACAAAATTTCAGCTCGATCGGTTGAAGATATCTGCTTCAAAATTGAGTTGCAAGATTCCACCCGAACAAATTACATACATACATACATACATACATACATTGCAAGTTAAATAAAAGCTTTTAAAAATGTTCCAAGTTCCTTCGTTTTATGGTTTCGTTTTCAAAAAAGTAGGTGTTGGTAATAAACAATATCGTTCACTGAACGTCCACAAATAGATTTTTCCATGCTTGAATGACTTCTCGTGTTCAGTTTAGCCTCACACGAGAATTTGTGACACGCGCACGGACAAATCCTTATTTCCAGACTTGTAATGAAATATACTATTTTGTCAGCAACGATAATGAAATAACCAGTTTTGGAAAATATTTCCTCAGCTAAGGAGCACTGCATCTTTATGACGATTTCTACTAATAGGTATTATAAGTTTCTGCCCACTGTCTTCTTATGGATAGTAGTAAGTTGCGTTGAAATACTACATGGTGGCTTAGACTTGACGTCCTATCAGCTTTGTAAAGTGAAATATTGACCTACTTTTCGCACCCATAATTATTTTGCGCACTAGTGCGACAAAGTCTTACTTTATGCACCGGTCAGCAGTGCGTAAAATGCAATTTTGCGTAGGTAAAATTCAATTTTACACACTGCGTAGAAAAATATATCGAAGGAGTCGCCTTCTATAGCCGGGTTCTGGTCACCACACGTAACATAGTTCAGCATAATCATAATCCTTAGATTTAATATAATATAATACTTGGCGTCGCTTTTTTACGCTCCAACAGCTAATAGCCGCTGGTTTCTAGTGCTCATATTTAACATGGCATTCCCTTGTTTATATATTATATCTTTATCTTTATATACAGGGTGATTCAGTCAAGATGAAAAACATTATAACCACTCTAAAATCAACAAAAAGTGCATTTGAACCCCTAATTAAGTGCTTCTGACTGGCCGCGCCAGTCAATATCGCACGGAGGCCTGCATCTCCCGGCGCGCGGTTGCCAGTTGTACCAACATATCGTAAATTTTAAGTTTTTACATTTGTCAAGAAATCTGAACAAATGTCGATATACCTATTGAGAAAACCGAAAAGTTCGACAATTCTTCTGGAGTTTTTAATTTTTGGGAAACAACATGGTTTAAGTTAATTTATTCCCTTTTTGATTTTTCAATGTCAATCCATTTTTCCCTTTTTTACTATCCAAAAATACGTTGAGATGAATGTTGAATAAGTGCATTGC
This sequence comes from Pseudeuparius sepicola, assembly GCA_963920635.1. Classification (NCBI taxonomy): domain Eukaryota; kingdom Metazoa; phylum Arthropoda; class Insecta; order Coleoptera; family Anthribidae; genus Pseudeuparius; species Pseudeuparius sepicola. The sequence goes on from OY987299.1 coordinate 93,357,226, forward strand.
GTACGGACCTCTTGGTTTCTCTAAACCGACACAAGTTGTTTGCGGTGAAGTAGGTACTCAAGCCGACGACAACGACCATAAGACTAAGCACAAAATGTAAAACGCGCACCAAAACGCACTACAGAGGAGCGGTTCGAAAATACCACCATTAACTTCAATATACAAGTTAATTCTGTTCGTAAGCGATTCACGAATACGCGCAAATAATCATCTGGTTCTAAGGTTTGCACATTTTGAAGATGGTAAGGGTTCAGGCTGTTTTCTGTAAGAATTCGCCACACCTTGCTCTGCGATAATCTTAGCCGTCTAGTAATGGATGATCAAGTACTAAAGTTGTAACATAATTTTTGTTTAAAAACTCCACTACCACGTTTTAAATAATAATACATCGTTTTCAGTAAGATGAATCACAATTTTCTATTTAAATTCATTTCTTTTGGTATGTGTGCTTCCATCTAGCGATGAATAGATGCACTAGTGGAAGTACAGTGATTTTTTGTGCATCGAGTCGAACGTATGTTCCAACATTTAGCACTAAGGTGATTAGCAAGTAATCCGCTACGTATTTGTTGATGTCAATTGTTCAAATCAGAGCAAATATTTTCTGCGAGTCTGGTTCCATGCCCTATGCGGGAAGCCATCGTGAAATTTTAACGTGCGAAGTTTTTGTTTGCTCTATGATCAGATGGCGAGATGACCTCGACAAATGCGACGTCGTGATTGGCTGTGTTACATTGTTTTTTTTATAATGCAGGATCTTTCAAAACTACCTGCGAGAGCCGTCTCGGCCCCTTTCCGATTGCCATCTTTAGCGAGAAGTGTCCCGTCAGGTATTTGGTGATAGCAGGAAGACTGTGTGTCTCGATTTAATTATCTACTTTTATCGGCTTCCTGGGTTCTAAACGTCGGGATATCTTTCTTTAAATTAAGTAAATCTTTTTGTCGTTGATTTTAACTCGCAATCCAGTCAATTAAGTGTTATTATACAGGGTATATTCTGGAATATACATTTGGGGTTTATTAACTAGTATATTATCTTAAACTTAAGCAAATTGTTGGACTTTTTATAATTATTAAAATCTTTTTTTCGAGCATTTTTCGTGTGAATAAACATTTATAAACATTTGACGTCACTGACTGAGTATATTGGCTGTGTCTAATTGCTTCTGAATTTTCCACACGGTGAAAACTGCACAAGGCACGAACACCTCTACGAGTCAACACACAGGACAGCCTGCAGACCATCCAGCCGATACAAGATAAGGTCAGCTGAACTTAAGCCAAAGCCCTGAGATACATGCTAGCCAACCACCAGAGCCTATAACGCAGCTGACAGTCTGTGAAGCTTGGTCGCAGACAACCTCGAAGACAATCCCGGAACCTCGTAAAGAACAAACGTTCAAGTAAGGTGTTTTGACAAATCGTTCCAAATTTAAACTCGGAACAGTGCAGAACTTTGTTATCTATAAATTTGAGCTTTCGAACTTTCTTTATCAGTCAGTGCCAATTTCGTAAACTTTAGACTTTGACCTTATTGTATTATCCAGTTTTCCTCAAGTTAGATTTAAATTTAAACTATTGTCGAGTTTTCAATTTCACTGCTTTCACCTCTATTGTAAATCATCATTTCACAATTTTTACTGTTAACAACATTCCTTAATATTTTTTTAATTAACCACCTTTGTAAATACTTTTATACGTGTGTTTTATTCCTGGGGTATCAACAATCGAGTCATATAACCAGTTTTCCTTCACCCAAGGAAAATTGTCGTTATAAAGTCAGGTCCGTCTTTGACCCTGTTTAAAACATTTTCGACAACATTTCAATTGTTTCGACGTCGTCGATGATCGTGACGAACTGCAAAAGATCCCGTGTCATGAAGGTGCTGAGCAGTCCTGACAAAAGTTGCAGGATTTGGCATATTTTGCCCATTCGGAAACTCGAAATTCCGCCGCAGCCAAATGTGCATTTTGCAGACATTTGCCATTCATTAGTTACCATGTCTAGCAACTCGGCAGTTGAGTAGACTATGTTGCACGAACGCAAATATTACAAATACAATGCGCAAGAGTCGAGAAACACATTTTACTTAAAGTAAATTTTTTGAAACCAACGCTCAGACGAAACCCACATGTCATATTAGTGCCATGCGTTCTTCGGTTGATGCCATCGCCCGCCATGTTATGTATGGTTCTGGTGTCATAAGAATTTGCCCCTCTATCGCATAAGAAATCTGTAACCTTCCTACAGCGTGTAAGAAAGTGCCACAATACACTGCTGCTGCTTTTATTACTAGATACTAGATGGCGCGAACAGTCCAACTAACGAAAACTTCTCATGTAAATGCTAGTGATTGTGGTGCGATTAAGTCATTTTCTCAACATGTTGCAAGTACTATAACGTTTGCCATTTGAATAGAATCAAGCCTGACAACCCCGATACTGCCGATAAAAGATATTTGCCATTTCGTCAGATTAACTTTCAATAATAAGGTTGAACATTGATAATGAAATGCGGCAACATCGCTTACGTCAGATGTTCCTTGGAATCAGGTGCGTCGAGTTACTCGGCTGATAAGTTCGATTTGCTCCACGTTGGGAACTTTGCCATTTTTTTACATTTTCCTTTTTAATGGGCCTCCATAATTGTGTGGTTAATTTTTTTACATCATGACTGAATTACCCGGTATAGGTATATTGTTTAATGGCATATTGGTTGAGTGTATATTTTTCATAAAACCGTAACTTGTGGGTAAGACCTTGCCGGGTGGCATGAAGAGGGATAAGAAAAAAGAACAAATAAAAAATTTACATTTCTTTCATCCCTTGGTGAGCCCAGATACAACGTTCGCATGTTGGTGAGACCGTGCTTTACATATTAGTTATTATTATTAATTTAATGCCATTTATACACTATACGCCTCTTGGTTAGCCTGGCGGTGTTGCCACGTTTTTGAATACGCAATGTGCACGCCGCCGTTAGTTCGCCCGGATTAGCAAGTTCTTTAACGGGTCTCTCAAACATCGTGTTTCCGAGATACAGATCACTTGCGTTTACTTATGTAAGAACATCTTTCTACTTTTAAAGTAACTTATTATTGTAGGTAACTCTTATTTAAAATAAACATAAATTTAATAAAATATCTTTTTGAACAAAATGCTGTTATTCCAAAAACCCAAATTAATATTTTCTTTAGAGTATTATAAGTTTTATTATCTTTAATTATAATTTCATTAATTTATTAATAATTATTTTAAAAATGGATGGACAATATTGGGCCATAATCCTAGTAAAATGGAGTATAAAATCCTGTAATAATCTTTATTAACGTTTGAAATATTTGATATGGCGTTTTGAAAAGTTTAATTTTCATCCTGATTTTTGATTGATCTATTAGACATAGAAATAAATTCAATAATAAAAATCTTGGAAATGCTTCAAGAATGCCGTAGTACTTACATAAATTAAAATTAACAAGTATTATTCTAGTGAATTTCAAAATTATTATATATGGAATTTATAATAATAATAATAATTCTCACCCTCACAATACTCCAAAAATTCATCATAATCATTTTGAGATGAGAAAAATACCCTATACATCTTTGTATTGAATCTTTGCACACCAACACTTTGAGTTGAGCGATCCTGTTGACCATTGAAATATTTTGAGGGGATTCCATGTCACACTTGACTCGCCAGATGCCTTTAAAATTCCTATTTTTGCTCGATTTTTACTCCCTGCTGAAAGGAACTCTTTGAATAGTTTTTCAAATTTGAAAAAATATTAAAGCTCCCATATTACGGGAGTTTTGGGGTGTCCTGATTAACTCTGTGGTGTCAGATTTGAAGTAAAAAATTTGCTAAATGGTTTTCGTGACAATCGTAGCCGGCCGTGGATTTTCATTTCGAAAATGGTAGCAAGGTCAAAATAAGCGGTTTCTGAAGACCAAAAAAGTTCAGGCGATTATCACGAAAAATAAAGATTTTATAGATTTGCATATGTTTAAAAGTAGACACCCTGAGTGTTGAAATTTTATTAGACAAAACATTCATTCATTACAAATTACTTGAAAAATGTCACATTCATTATAATTCGTGACACTGTGTGTTACTGTAGCTCCCCCTTCTGCAGAAAGTGTAGCACGGGAGCTTCTCCCGGTGCTTCCAGCCCCCTTTCGGTGCCTAGAGCCCACTACCGGTGACCGAAGGTCGCTTTCGTTGCCATAGATGAACTCGCCAACCTCAAAAACATAAGTATCGACATGTCACATGACCCTGTGTGCGTTAGAAACATTAACCGGCCGCGGGTCGGCCATTCCGGTTCTCGGATCGCATTTCCGGGGCTACGGTTGGATTTCTAGAGTCGAAATTATGCGGAATCGACACCCAGCTCGTCTCTCTGGGCCACTTTTAATTTTTTTTTAAATGCTAACATTAAATTTCCCCCACCCCTCTATGAAATCTACCCATACGGAAAAGGTCTAGTGTTCCTCGGGCCAAATCAACTAAATATGTCTAAGGAACAACTGGTATCACAAATTGCCGTTTATTTCAAGAATAGTCGATGTATCGGTAGCACATCAGTTTCAGATCCGGTTCCTATTAGTTCGGTTTAATTGGTTAATCGTTTCGATACGGTCATCGAAAATCCGAACCGTACCTGTTATTTCTACGGAAGGGTACATCTGTTTCAGTTTTCTCGGTCATCTACCTGTTCCAAAAGTAATAGGTCCAGTTCCATTGGCTCATCTCTAAACAGGAGTGTTGGGGCAACAAGAGTACACTTTTGTTGGAAAATAAAAAATGCGCTTAATTTACAAATTAACAATTTGGTGTGGTGTGGGGGGAATGGTCAACTAGGATATCTATTAACGCTGGTGCGGGTCATGATGAGACGCTAGAAGTATTACCCAGCTGGGATCACGGTCAAATTATCCCCACCAGTTTATGGCTTCAGTTATTCCGAATATTATTAGCGTGCTGCGGGGGAAGGGAGCTGGGTTCTGCCAGAGAACAACCCTTCCTTGTTCTCTGGTTCTGCGGTCCCCTCCGCCAGCGGCAGTCTACTTGCCCTCTTCCACTGCTGCTTCCGCGGCCATAATTCAACTTCGGGAAACGGCCCGCGCCCTCCTATATACTTATTAAGCAGCATTCCAATTTAACATTTTTGATTTTTTGTTGAAATATTTTATTTTCAAATTTGGTATTAAATCTGCATAATAGCTTAATTTGTTGTGAATCGCTTCATAAAGACAGATAATCGACGTAGTAACAAGAAATATTTATTTTAAACAATATTATTATTCCTCGAGGCACCCTGTACCCAAAGTCTATGTATGAGAAGTTGGCTCACGCCCGGACACCTGCGTCGAATAACCGGTTCTCGCTGTGCATGTAGTGGGGGACCCGGGCACGCCCGCTGTGACGTAGAATGTAGACCGGCAGCGCGGTCTGGACACTGAACCCCGGCAGTTTATATTCGATAGCGTCCAAATTTCGTAATAATTGTTAGTAAACATATTTTACACATATAAAAAATTGAGTTGTGTAAACTATAGGTGTTTTTCTCAAGTTTTTATGGTGAATTTAGATGCGCCTTTTATTTATAGGTACTTACATGAAGTACTTATACATAAATGACGCATTTTTTGCTTGTGTTTCAAAAACTCATAATAATTCAACTACAAAATTCCAACGCGGATTTAACTTTAAACCCGTTTTTCTTCTTCAAAACGGCTGCTGTCAGCGACAAACAGTAAGAGTTGCTTTTGTGCGTAAAATTGATTGGAGAATAGGCATGTCTAGTCAAAAATGACATAGAGTGCGACACGAAAAAGTTATGGTTATTTAAATCCAAGTATAACACGGCAAGTGGCGCCCTCTAACTTTAAACAAAAGAAAACAAGTAAATATTTGAGTTTCTCATCATCAGTACTCCTAGTATCGCGAATGCCATGTTATTGAACAAAAATATAATCAAAAAAACAAATAAAAATGTTGGATGCCCTGTACCTCAAGAACCAAAGCGTTGCGGGCCCATATTCATACGAACATTTTATCTTAAAAAAATATTCAAAGATTCACCCTTTAAAGCTAGTGTAAGTACTCAATAAACACCCTGTATAGATATATAAATAGCAGAAAGAAAAATCTTGTTATAGGACCCCTTGTACCTATATACAAAATCTAAGAAATTTTTTTTACATAAAACATAGTTTTCCTTTTACATAAAGCCATTGTTCATGTTTAAAATGCGTTTACTTCCCTATACACCCTGCACTCATTGAAGATATAATACATTTAATTCTTTTCCAATCATCTATGCCTATTGTCTATGGCTTTAGTTGCAATAAAAAACATTATATAATACATATTTTTAAAACTAATGGATTCATTTACAGGTCATAAGTTACTAAAGTATTTTTTATATTTATTAGGTAGGTACTAGGAAAACACGTAATGATAGCAACAGCAACAATGAGAATAATAATAATAATAATGTTTATGTAATTGTAGATAGTTTACATGCTATTTACGCGTGTACTAAGGTACTTTATTATTAAAAATAAACAGATAATCCCATAAAGATTTTAGTCGCCCCGATTCCAGCGTGCCTTGCAATCCGGCCGCCGATCATTTTCGGTCTACGGAAGACGTCACATTACGACCGCAGCCGAACGCCGCCGGCCAGTTACGAAGTGAGCGTGAGCCAACTTCTCATACATAGACTTTGCCCTGTACCTACCTACATACATACCTACCCAACAGTATTTTTTTACAAAATCCTTTCACTTTTTGGTATTTAGAAACCTTACTAATTTTGAAGTGGGCTGTCAGCCCTGAAAATTCTCCCCCATTTAAGTAAAAGTTTTTTGTATGGAGGTGAAGGGTATGCTGAATCCCTTTGGGGATTTAGTCCCTGAATAATCCTAAACAACTGCTATTGATAAAACAAGGGCCTTCTATTAAAAAAACTCAAGGTGTATTTTACTACAAATACACTAATTGCAATGCTGAGAATGTATCAAAACAAAAAAATTACACTCTCAGTGCAAATTGTAAGAAATAATTAAAAATCAAAGGTTTATCCGCATCTTGCATCTCAGTGTCAACTTGACACTGTCATCAAGTTGACACTGACGTCCCAAGTTTCAGCTACGACGTCAGAATAAATAATACTAAATCTATTAATTTTTCCTTTTTAAAAGGGTCACATAAGAGTATTTCATTTTAGACATATTATCCGACGTGGTCGTCGTTACTTGACCTGTGAACTTCTTATAGTGGGTATGGCCCATTTAACCTCAGAAAAATAAATTTTGCCTGCCAAAAATACAAAAGCGTTTTCGCAGGTCACAAAAATCGACTTACTTTCAATATAATTCAGCAAAATCTATTATCAATAAATGGAACACACCGTATAGTAATATTTATTGATATCGACTGATGGCACCAAAAAGTAGAGTTGCGCAGTCATTGCCTACTAATTTTCTTATATTAAAATCTACATAAAATTAGCTGCAAAACTTTATTTTTTTGCAAAATTTGTCCCCTGATCTATTATACTTCTCTCACATCATTTCACACATTTCCTAACTAGGGCATTCATAGGCAAGGGGCAAGGATTATAAGTATGTGTTTACTTAAACTCGGCTCTTCCAAATAAAAAAAATCCTATTAAGATGAATCGGAAAGGTGACAGAAATTTAGCACTTAGCTGTATTATTTGCCTCGACCTTCTAAACATCGGCAATCTTAAACGACTCTCGCAGTCAATATTTGAACAAAACGTTAAGATGTTTGCCGGAGCAATTTTACGTAGTCTTTAACGCATATTAACTTTTATGCTTACGGAACCGCGAAGTTGTTAAAGACGCATTAATACCATCAACGAGTTTTTCGCATTCCTTCTGTTTATTTTTCATCGACTGAATTTTCTGAAAATAGATGGATACCATATAATAATAATATTGATAACGATAATGACAATGACAATGACAATGATAATGGTAACAATAATTATGGTAATAGTAATAATAACATCGACGAACTATTTAGACTGCACGTTTTTCAGCCTTCGATCGATCTTGGTTCGAATCGAGGTCAAGGCAGATGCATGCGCATGCCTTTATAGAAAAATACCGCTGATGGCGGTTGGATAAAATTATGGATTGGCGGTATCGCTTCTTAGTAGCTTCATCAATGTGATTTAATAATTGTCCTACACTCGCTGGGATTACTACGGTTTTCTAGGGATTTCTGTAATACTTGAGAGAATGCTATCCTAGTTCTATCGGGAAAAGTCGGCCCTAGCCGCAAATGGAAACGAAGACAAAATAATAGTAATTTCCCCCCCCCCCCCCCCGCACAAGCATGTGATTGCTTCTGGGGTACTTCTAGTTTGGAGTATTGTGAGGATGAATGAACAGTAAAATAACAGACAAACACGTGTTTGACAAATAAGCATTTTTTATATAACGTTGCAATTTGTATCCAAATATCTCGCTGTTCCTATTTCCCACTTATTGCCCAGCCCACTACACAACAAAAATACGACATTTTGCAGTAAAACCCGTGTAAACAATGGCAACTTGTGCTCTGTTTGTCCCCAACAGTAACAGAATGACATTTGTAAAGAGACGTCACAGTTAAATATGCTGAATATTATCTAAAAACTGCGTCATACAAAATAATTTGTAGGATAGTTTTTAGTTGTTGTCAAGTTCTACCAGTAAAGTCAGTCAAAGGTTACAATTAGTTGTCACGTCATGCCAAAATAAACTTTGGAGATAAAAATAATTATCAAACTATGACATGAACAGATTTTCATTCCACATAAAATTTTCATCGCTTCAGATTTCTTATACTTTTATTCAAAATTGAATGAGACATCACTTTGACGTTCCATGTCCTAACTCTGTTAAATTCTTCTAGTATAGGACTACTACTCTTTAAACGCCACGAAAATCCCTAATAATTTTCTGTAATCATCGGTATAATAATGTGGCATATGCGTTTCAACCAGTGAATGACGTCACTTATTGAGTTACAACGGCAAAAGAAAAAAGTCCATACAGATGAAAAGCCTACCGTAGTCACGACTATTATGCCATTACACATAAAAATAACTATGAATACCATCAATTGTAATTAATAATTTAAAACGTCATACTGAACACTTTTAATTGTGGTATTTTGGTGCGGTTTGGTGTATCAAAGTGACAGTGAATATTTTCTTGCTATTCCGTACGTCCAGGGCCTGGAAACTCCCCCTTGTTATATACATTTATCGTTATTTTCATATATTATTTCGTTTGGTTTTTAAATGCTTTTTGGACGACGCGACAGTCGAAGATATAAATAATGCATATTTTTCCTAAAGACGAAAAGGTAAGTAAAATTATATCTAGATATTTATTTATTGTGAAAAAACAAATTCTGCTATTTTTACAGCTTCGTAAACTTGGGCTGAAAAAAAATAGGAACAAAAAATTAAATGATCTTCCCCTTGAATCAATAAGAAGATCCTACCGGGTTTGTGACATGCATTTTACGCCAACCAGATTTTTCTTGTCTCATCTTCAGTAATCCTACAATTCCCATTACGTGGGCATTACGTATAAGTAAGTAGTTCAAAACAAAAATGGCATTTCCTAAATTTTAAATTATTAAGCAGGTAGCTTCAGTCAGGTCTTTTTTTAAACAGTTTTTATCTACAACTATAAGTTTATTTGACGTTTGTGAGGTACCTTGGAAGAGAAATAAAATTACAAAAATGAGCACCGAGAAAAACTGCATGATTAGAACTAAGTACAAGACCTAATCTTATTAGTCCATCCCGAAATCTGTGAAAGTTCTTTGGGTAGATACATTCAACAAGGGAAGAAAGTTCAAGTACACATATTATTACAAATGGATTCAGGAACCTGGTAACAAGGTGCAATAGCGACAAATTCTCAAATAAGCAAAATCGGCACGGACTTACCATACTTATATTACTTAAATTCCTGGAAATAATTGCAGGAAACCAAATTCAAATATAAAATAAATTTGATTCATTTGGCACTTGCCAAATTCTGTGTTTGTTGACAGAACATTGTCAAGCCTAATTTTTAGAAATCATTATTAATTTTTACTAACAATCAAAGTACCTGTTATATTCATAGATTCTCCAATAAAATGGCATACTTGGCATCATTGAGACCATTAGAATGGGGAAAGAAACGGCCTCACTTTGGAAAGTATAATGCTGGGTCCCCTTACTTTAAAGGGTCCCTGGTAATTTGTTATTAGACATTTTATCTTTTCTACAACTTTTTAATAAATTACTAAAATGGTATCTAGGATTCTGCGATTCATACCCAGTGCAACATTAAAACACTAATAATTATTAGTATTTATTATTTTGCAGGGATTTACCGAGAAATTCATCCGAGGATTTACCCAATAAAATTCTACTAATACCTATTACTAGTTGGGAGTCCCCTGCAGGCTGAACCGTAAATACTTTGAAGCATTTCTTCACCGGAAAAACAAAAAAGTATGCAGGTTTTAGAGCCACACGGCTGACTGCATGGTATTCGTGCATATACAGCTACAAATTCAGTTAAGAACATAATATCATCATTTAATTGAAAAAAGGGAGCACTACGTAATTGCAGATGTGTAAAAGGCCAGAAAATTTGTCTCAAAATTCTGCAAAATATGTCATTGTTAACAGAAGGAAATTGCTCTTGCGGTGTATCCTATTATCAGTTAATTGGAAAATGGTTAGCTGCCTTGGCAAACATATTTCAATAATTATGGAAACACTCAAAATTATGGAATAATGGCCCAAAAGAAAGAAATTAAAATAACCCACTTTTATCTTTGTAGTCGGCTACAGCCTGCAGTCTGCTCTATAAAATGATAATGGAGTGACAGAGAAACTATAATGAGTACCTAGTGCATAAAGCCACCTTTAATAATTGATGAATTTCATAGAATTTATTATGTTCACTACTACGAACTTAATTGTTCAGAATGCTTTATTTTCTGTTGTGTATAACATTTTTCGGATTCTTATGATATGTGTTAATAAATAATCTGGAAAATACAAAAATGTTGGCTCTTAAACCGTTGGGTGAAGCTTAAACTCTCCAAAATATTGCAACGCATATAAACCTTATTTCGGATCGGCTCGAATGTGTGACGTCATCGATCGAGTCTGCAGGTTTCTATTCTCGTGTGGCTCGGACGTATTAAAGTATATGAAGTTGCCTATCTATCCCTATATACAGAGTGTCTCACTTAATAGTGAAACAATCTTATAACTGCCACAGCCACGTGAGATGCCAAAATTGGGGCTAAAAATCTGAAAGCCATATTAGCAACATTTTTCAAAAAAATTTACAAAAAAAAAGTTTTTCAGAATCGATCCAGAACCCTATATCCAAAATTTTGTCAAAATAAAAAAATATTAAATAAAAAAATCCAAAAATAGCAATTTAATAATTTTCTGCATTTAGAAAAGTGTGCCATGGAAGTTTTGAAGAAAAGGTGTTTGCTGTAATGTTTATTGTCAACACAGAACACAGGAAATTATTAAATTGCTATTTTTGGACTTTACTAACTAAAAAACGCCCAATACGACTTTCGGATTTTTAGCCTCGATTGTGGCATCGCAGATGGCTTCGACTGTGGAGTAAACAACTAATTTTTTGGACATAAGTAGGCAACAATGCCATATACCTTTGGTTCTGGTCGGTTAAAAATTAAAGAAGTTATAAGGTTGTTTCACTATTAAGTAAGACACTCTGTATAAATCCTTTATCTATGGTACTGTCGCCCGTGAATATTTATTGTGTCTTTACGTTCGTGCCTCATAAGGGTTTTACTATTGTCGGAGTTGTTGCAAAAACTTCGTAGTTTGGTTGATGTAAATGTTCTTGTAATCGCGTTTTCCCCTGTTTTTAATTAATTACTACTTTAATGAAAATTATAGTTTTAGCTTGTTGAATTAATTGGATTAATATTGGATGGTAATTTGGGGATAATGCAACCAATGGTGAACAAAAAGGATGAAAAACTTATGGTGTTCGTACGATGTACAATCATATTATTATGCAGTACTTTCTTAGATATTGCCCTTGCAGTAATCACCTCATTGTAGGTATTGCAGGTATTTTAGATACTATAATATTTTCTAGTATGGTTCAACCTAAGACATTTCCACGCCACCATGCTCCTCGAGAGAAAAATACCGCTTAGAGCTATTGTAAGTCTCTAGTCTCCAGCCATATAATGAGTTCTGCCCTAGGTAGTTCATTAATAGTATTTAATAGTTTTGAGTATCTGCGTATTTTGTTGAAACGTATATAGACAATAAAAAATTAGGGTGTTTTTCTTCATTATTAGATATTTTTTGATAGATTTTGCATATTTTCCAATGCAATATTTTTTTATTATATTAATATTTATAATAATATAATATAATATAATATAATATAATATAATATAATATAATATAATATAATATAATATAATATAATATAATATAATATAATATAATATAATATAATATAATATAATATAATATAATATAATATAATATAATATAATATAATATAATATAATATAATATAATATAATATAATATAATATAATATAATATAATATAATATAATATAATATAATATAATATAATATAATATAATATAATATAATATAATATAATATAATATAATATAATATAATATAATATAATATAATATAATATAATATAATATAATATAATATAATATAATATAATATAATATAATATAATATAATATAATATAATATAATATAATATAATATAATATTTATTTATTAATTAGTCGATGGTAAAGGTTAATAAGTTCTGAAGTAAAAATATGAAACTATCTTAACTGTTCTTAAAGCATTTTTTTAGTTATAATTGGCAACTATTTAAAATATTGATTTATCGTTCATTTTAACCAACGATATTATATACGAATAGATGACTCACGGTATTACAAATACGGGTTTTGTTTTGCTTATTAGCGGGCCGAGGGAAAGAAGACGAGGTAATTTGTTTACATGACATTTCTTAAATTCGGTCTTTCCCATTTTGTAATAATAATATAATGCATAATAAATAGTTTTTTGATAGATTTGAATGTCGTATTATGCTTGGAGATACTTATATTTACAAAATAACCTAAATCGTTTAAAGAAACTTGAAACCTTGAATCTGCCAACAATAACATCCTTTTGAAATCATGAAACAAAACAAGCTCTCTTTGGTAATGTATCTACAGTGTGACCCATTTGTTTTGGGGTCAGTCTGTAAAAAGTGTATCAATCATGCGATTTGGCTGATTTTTTTTTTAATTGTAGAGCTCGATGAACTGCACATTTTGAACAAAAATTGCCTGGTTCGCATAAAATCCAAAGCCTACTATGACCGTTTTTATGAGCAAAATTTTAAGAAACCATATTAGCGTTTTTTTTTTTAAAAATCTGTGTGCGCCAATGGATTGAGCACCCCTCGAAATGGGTATGTACAAAATTTCATCAAAATATTTCAAGTAATAACGATTTTGTAGAAAAATTAAAAATGCAGCCAAGGTACGTCTTTATTTTCAAAAATTCAAAGTTGGCCATGGAAAATAATTGAATTGTTTACTTTTATTAAGTGTCAAACTGTCTAAATTGAGTTCAGAAATTGTTTGTGCTCAATACAATTAATTATCATAATTATGGAATATTTAAGCATAAGAGACAAAATAGAAATTGTTCGACTCGTGGGCGACAACGAGCGCTCGGCAGCAGAAGCTGCGGCCGAATTTAACAATAGACACCCAGGTAGATCAGTGAGTCGAAGTACTGTACAACGTATAAACAATATTTTTGATGAAACTGGATCGATTTCTAAAAATTTATTAAAAACTAGGCAAAATGGACGCCGTGGACTTGTTGAAAATAACAATCAAATTCTGCAATACTTTAGTGACAATCCTCGAAATAGTGTTCGAACGGCTAGTTTAGACCTTCATATACCCAGAGAGAGTATAAGGAGATGTTTGAGACAAAACAAAATAAAACCGTTTAAGCCAAAATTTTTGCACACCCTGGAACCAGGAGATGAGTAGAGAAGATTAGAATTTTGCTATTGGCTGCAAGGTGAATATCTCCATAATGGCAACTTTTTAAATGAAATTTTATTCACCGACGAAGCCACGTTTACTACAAATGGTGTAGTATCAAGTCAAAACTGCCGTCACTGGTCAGCTGAAAATCCAGAGTTTATAATAAATGCAAGGAGACAATATTCACAAAAAATTTACGTTTGCTGTGGAATACTACGCGACAGAATAATTGGCCCATTTTTCTTTGAAGGGAATTTGAATGCGGCTGGCTTCTTGAATTTTCTAGAAATTGAATTTAGAAATGCTTTAGATGAGTTACCATTAAGATACCGTTTAAATTTAAAGTTACAGTTAGATGGCAGTCCTATTCATAATGCTCGTTTAATCAGAAACTGGCTAGATAATAATTTTGAAAACTGTTGGATAGGGCGAAATAGTCCTTTCTGTGAGTGGCCACCGAGATCTCCGGACTTAACTCCTTTAGATTTTTTTCTTTGGGGTACACTTAAGCAAAATGTTTATAAGTCAAGACCCCATAATTTACAATAACTGCAAGCTAGGATAAACCGTAGTTGTGAGGAAATTACTCCACAGCAAATACGAAATGTAATTTTGAATGTACGCAAGAGGAACGACAAATGCATTGTAGAAAATGGAGGCTTGGTAGAAGTTACAAAAATTTTATAATTTTAATTGTTTTTATGTTTTGTGTTTATAAGCATAAGGTTGTATTATTACAATTCAATTATTTTCCATGGCCAACTTTGAATTTTTGAAAATAAAGACGTACCTTGGCTGCATTTTTAATTTTTCTACAAAATCGTTATTACTTGAAATATTTTGATGAAATTTTGTACATACCCATTTCGAGGGGTGCTCAATCCATTGGCGCACACAGATTTTTTCAAAAAAAAACGCTAATATGGTTTCTTAAAATTTTGCTCATAAAAACGGTCATAGTAGGCTTTGGATTTTATGCGAAACAGACAATTTTTGTTCAAAATGTGCAGTTCATCGAGCTCTACAATTTAAAAAAAAAATCAGCCAAATCGCACGATTGATACACTTTTTACAGACTGACCCCAAAACAAATGGGTCACACTGTATACCTATACAGGGTGGCCCACCATGAACTTCATCGATCTATATATGGAAAACTGAAAGTCGGAAAATTCTGAAAATTTGGCACCTCACCAATGCCGATGGGCGCTGCTCAACTAAAATATTTTGGTGAATCTGGCACTTCCGGTTATACCGGAAGTCGATATCAACTTTCTTATTTCAAATAGAACACCCTGTATATTATTGCATTTTTGGATTCTAGGCATCATTTTGGAACAAAAACATACAACATGTCATATGTCTAAATCCAACCGTTTTTGAGATATTTGCATTTTTCCGAAAAAAATGACAGGTGCAGACCTAACTTCAATTAGCAATTTATACGAGGAAACCGCGAAATTTCAAAACGAATTTTTGGCATCGTGTAACAGAAGCCCTGACCTAGTGATCTCTGCTGAGAAATAAATCCGTTCTTATACAGGGTGTTCACAAAATATGAATAAAAATTACATTCAAAATGTGCTTAAATCTCGAAATTTTCAAATGGAAACCCCCATTTTTTTTAATGCGATCTTATTCACCACTAACGACGACGAAATAACGACAACTTTGTGTAAGGTTTCCTATACCTAAATGCCGTAATTTTCGATTAATTTACGAAAAACCCACTTTTCGTCCATAAAATGCGGGGTTTGTTTAACGCTTGGAAAATCATATAGCCGCGGACGTTGAAAAGACAATCGCGGCTGAGGAAATGTCACTTGGTTTATAAATTTATTGTGGACAATAATGCCGGCGCGCTTAAATTACCTACACAAACGAAGATTATTTTAATTTGTTTATTATCTACGGAGAATGCAACATAAAGTAATATCAAGAACGTGCGATACATTTGGTGCTCGCTCTGCACAAAAAACAAAACCATCGCCAAACACAAGTACAAAATTTTAAACTGTATGGACGTGTCAGAGAAAAATCACTTAAAAATAAGCCTATTGTTACTGGCTTAAATTACACTACATTAAAACACTAAGAGACTAATAGTTAAAGAACCAACAAAATTTTAAACAGTAAGGATGTATCAAAGCAAAAATACAGTGTTAAAGCACAGAAAATATACGCTACGCGTGTAATGTTGTTCGTGTTAATTTAATAAATGTTAAATTGTCTTCCTTGAACGTCTAAACACTTTTCACATCTCCGAAGTAGTTCTTCATGCGTAGCCCTTCTAATAGAGAGTGGATTTAAATTGGCAAACGCATGTCGCACTCTGTCCATGCAATCTTCCATTGTTATTAATGGAGTACTGTAAACTTGATTCTTTATTGTGCCCCAAATAAAGTAGTCAAGAACTGTGCATAGCGAGCCCCAAATGTATCGCACTTTCTGGATATTACTTTGTTGCATTCTCCGTAGATAATAATAGTTATTTATGTACCAAGGCACTGAAGTTTAACTTTTTATGACTCATGTGGAATTTAGTTGCCGAGGCCTCTGGCCGAGGCAAATAAACCACATGAGTCATAAAGAGAACTTCAGTGCCGAGGTACATATTATATTTTTTTTAAAATCGGAAAAAAAAGTTTTATTAGGCGAGAAAATAATAATAAGGGATCACCCGTCCATGAACCGACTACGCGCGGCGTTACTTGACTTTGACGATCGCTCTACCTAGGTCAAGAAATAAGACAAGGCACGACATCTTCGTACAGAAAAACCAAACTGCTGCTTCTTGTGCAGCCTACACAACAAATCTATTGATATTCAAATTTACTAAAATATGTATACTGAAGGATTGCGCTTATATGTATAGGAAACAATTTCGCAATGTGTACGAAAAGTTAAATGGGCCTTTATCGGCCGGGTTTTGAATATTTGGTCACTTTTGACGGGCGATTTCTCCGCGTCTGACGTTTGATGTTTACATCTCGCCAAGGCCTACTTATTGAAAAAATCGTACAATAATGTAGCCCATTATTGTACGATTTCTGTGCTTTTAATGACGATTTTGGGACATTTTTCTGCCGATTTCAAGAAAACAAATTTAAATAATCTTCGTTTGTGTAATTTAAGCGCGCCGGCATTATTGTTGACAATAATTTATAAACCAAGTGACATTTCCTCAGCCGCGATTGTCTTTTCAACGTCCACGGCTACTATGATTTTCCAAGCGTTAAACAAACGCCGCATTTTATGGACGAAAAGTGGGTTTTTCGCAAATTAATCGAAAATTACACAAAGTTGTCGTTATTTTTAGTGGTGAATAAGATTCCATTTGAAAATTTCGTGATTTAAGCACATTTTGAATGTAATTTTTATTCATATTTTGTGAACACCTTGTATAAGAACGGATTTATTTCTCAGCAGAGGTCACTAGGTCAGGGCTTCTGTTACACGATGCCAAAAATTCGTTTTGAAATTTCGCGGTTTCCTCGTATAAATTGCTAATTGACTTTAGGTCTGCACCTGTCATTTTTTTCGGAAAAATGCAAATATCTCAAAAACGGTTGGATTTAGACATAGGACATGTTGCATGTTTTTGTTCCAGAATGATACCTAGAATCCAAAAATGTAATAATATACAGGGTGTTCCATTTGAAATAAGAAAGTTGATATCGACTTCCGGTATAACCGGAAGTGCCAGATTCACCAAAATATTTTAGTTGAGCAGCGCCCATCGGCATTGGTGAGGTGCCAAATTTTCAGAATTTTCCTACTTTTAGTTTTCCATATATAGATCGATGCAGTTCGTGGTGGGCCACCCTGTATATATATCGTTGATTTTAACCAATTTTTATGCAAAGCATTACTTGTATATGACTTGAAATTTACACCCGAATGGTATGCTGTGAAATATAAATTATTAATACACAGGATGATTCAATGAAAATGGGAAATCCCGAAACTGTGGGGGCAGGGGAGACCAAAATATTTCGATTGAGCCCAACATTGCGTAGAAAATGTTGTTTGTTTAATAGTACCTAGTTATTTATGCAGCAAGGCACTGAAGTTCAACTTTTTATAACTCATGTGGAATTTGGTTGCCGAGGCCTCTTTTTTTGAAATCGGAGAAAAAATGTTTTATTAGGCGAAAAAATAATCATAAGGGATCACCCTTTCATGAACCGACTGCGAGCGGCGTTGCTTGACTTTGCCAATTGCTCTATCTAGGTCAAGTATGACGAGACACGGCACTTTCTGACAGAAAATCCAAACTGCTGCCTGTTGTGCAGCCTCCATGAAAAATAGATTGATATTTAAACCTACTAAAATATTTATGCTGGAAGAATGCGCTGCTGCTGCTACAGGTAACAATTTCGTAATGTGTACGAAAAGTTAAATGGGTCGAGTTTTGAATATTTGGTCATTTTTGACGGGCGATGGCTCCGCGTCTGACGTTACTGACGTTTGATGTTTACATCTCGCCAAGGCCTACTCATTGAAAAAATCGTACAATAATGGGCTACTTCAGTGCCGATTTCTGAGCTTTTAATGACGATTTCACTGCAGATTTCAAGGAAATTTATTTTTCTTGAAATCGGCATTAAAATGTCCCAAAATCGTCATTAAAAGCACATAAATCGTACAATAATGTAGCCCATTATTGTACGATTTTTTCAATAAGTAGGCCTTGGCGAGATGTAAACATCAAACGTCAGACGCGGAGAAATCGCCCGTCAAAAGTGACCAAATATTCCGATAAAGGCCCATTTAACTTTTCGTACACATTGCGAAATTGTTTCCTATAGAAGCGCAATCCTTCAGTGTACATATTTTAGTAAATTTGAAAATCAATAGATTTGTTGTGTAGGCTGCACAAGAAGCAGCAGTTTGGTTTTTATGTCAGAAGGTGCCGTACATCATTATACTTGTCCTAGGTAGAGCGATCGGTAAAGTAAAGCAACGCCGCGCGTAGTCGGTTCGTGGACGGGTGATCCCTTATTATTATTTTCTTGCCTAATAAAACTTTTTTTTCCCGATTTCAAGAAAAATATAATATGTACCTCGGCACTGAAGTTCTTTTTATGACTCATGTGGTTTATTTGCCTCGGCCAGAGGCCTCAGCAACTAAACTCCACATGAGTCATAAAAAGTTGAACTTCAGTGCCTTGGTACATAAATAACTATTTTCAAATTGTGGCTATATCTACCAAAATAATCAAGCTGCTGAACTAACATTTTACACTGATGTGTTTCTTAGAAGGGAGAATCAGCTGAAGATGTCAATTTCAACCTATCTCACACTTGCACTGTTTTTGGATCGGGCTTCTTTTCGTTACTTGTTTGGTGTTATCTTTTTGGTTTTGCTGGATTATACTTTTAGTGATCTTCATTCTGCAGCAAAAAGGTTTCGGGACAATAAAATCAACCATTTTCGTTGAAATGGACAAAATGTGCACGAAAACACCTCCAAAATTCTAAAATAAAATTAACGCCTACCTCTTTCAAATTTTGCAGATTAATTGTCCAAATGAAGAAAAAATTCCAAATGGGTATTGGGCAAAAGACCATTGGTTTTCTTGAAATATAGGGCGCCCAAATTTTGTCGAATTCAATACGTTTTGAAAGCGACAAATTTTTTATTCATTCTTCATAGGGATTTTTATTTCTCAATTTGTTAGGAGTAGAATTTGTCCTTATAGAAGTTAACGATTAGTAGCCTCTTTCTTAGTCGAGATTCGATTGGTTTCGAACAGACTTCTTTCCCGAAGTAAGAACAAACACAGTACTTAGATGAATCATTGTATTTACCGTGGGCATCCTTGTAAATTGTTTCACATAGGTAGCATGTGTTTTCACATATCACTTCACTAATCACTGCCACCGAGCTCCATTCTAACCGCAGACGTAGGGAGTTCATCGAATACTAAAAAGAGTCGACATTAAAACCCGAAAAGGCCAAAGCCGTGAGATTCTTACTGTTTCATGCATTGCGGGCCACAGTTTTTGCCTGTATACGAGGCCTTGGTGCTGCTGGGAAGTGCTAGTAATTTTGGCAGTCATTTGCTCCTTTGCCTGGGCTTGATTCTCAGAATTTCACCGTTTGATACCTGTGGAATATTTTTGGGATATACGATGGGGTTTTTAGAGCGTGCTGAATGTGAATTACCATGCCGGAGATCATGGGAAAAATTCCATTTTCTATTTTCTCGAACCTTTGTTTGGATAATGATCTGACAGATAAATTAAGTGAGGTTATTATTGGTTTGATATTCGTATATTTTGCCGGACTCTGCTTCTTCTAATGGGCATTGTCAGCTGAGGGTTTTGGCTACTTAGCAACGATTGTTGTGCGCTGATTAATGAAATTGTTGTTTATTTGCAAGTTTGTTTATTAGGAATACCCGCTAACGAATATAGTTGCGACTGGGAAAGATATAAAAGTTGAATAGCCCCCGGGTTATAGCGTTCTCGAATGGTACTTTTGGTAGATTTAATGTTTTGTGGTTCTGGTGAGTCATCTGTCATTCGTACAATACCGTTTCCCTGGTTTTTCTGGGAATTCGACATTTCCCCTCAGCAAGGGTGCCTGAAGAGGTTGCACCGGTGTTCTCCGTAAAAATTCATGGTGACTGAGTACCGTGAGTAATCGATAAATTCGGATAAATCGGAAAACGCCGTGTAAAGAAGAAATGCACCTTGGTAAGCTTTGACCTTCATGGCCACGTGCTGCCATTTCACCAACTACCTTCTTTCCAGCTGTGGATGATACTATCCTTTGGACATTAAGTTACCCCGAAGGTCACCAGCGGCCACACAATATCTAAGTGAGTTAATATTTCCGGACCTTGCCATATTTCATAGGTATACTAAGACATGGTTCTCCTTTTAGGGCCTGTGTCTGTGTGCCTGTCTGCCTGTGCCTGTCTGTCTGTCTGTCCTGTTCAGTGTCCCGCTCCGTCGGTCCGTGTGTAGACGGGCGTGGGTACTGTATACGTTCCTGCCGGTCAATATTGGATTTAGTCTGTCCACTCTTCGTTCCAGTCCTGCCTGGTTGCCGTCTAGCCTGGGCTGTTGGTGCAGTCGTATACCGTAACCACTGCGTGGGATTGTAGCCCTGGGTTGGAGCTTCCAGGATCATAGCTCATCTTGTCAACGTAGATTGGAGGCTCGGGACAGATAAGTTGTAGTCGAAAGATTTTAGGGAAGGGAAAAACAGTAGCACTCTGGGAGTATAACGTGAGCCAGTGGACCCGTGAATATTTTTGCACTCAATATTCGATTTCTATTTAAATCTCAATTTTACCGAGTCTTAAACGATTGGTCAACCGTCCGTTAACCGTAACGAGTTCGCACATATAAGACCAGCTTAGTTATTTAATCAGTCTTATTTAGTTAACCGTACTAATCCCCCCTTTTAGAATTACCTTTAAATATTTTTTTTAATACAGCTTTAATTCGTTGTAATTATATTATTATATATTTATTATTGTTAACCAAAATAGTGTTCCTTGTTTTCATTTTGAAGCCCTGCCACCACCACAAACCTACTCCCCCCGCCGACTGGAGCTACCCGTGGGCCACAAGCTAGCGTATAATTTTACTACAATAGTTTTCTTAAAATCATTACAACAAACATAAGTTATAACTAGTCATACCTTCAGTGGCGCACGTAAGAACAAATTCTTGCGTTAGGGTATTTTTTTTTATTTGTCAATATATAAGCTCTTGAAGCACCGAACCATGTTATTATTATTTTCTTGTGGAAATTGATCCCAGTTTCCCGTAAATTAATTAAAATTCATGAAAAATTAAAACTCTTGTCCTCCCCCCTTTTACACCCTAACAAATTTAAATGGTACAGTTGGTCTGTAACATTCGAACGCGGTAGGTGAAAATTTTGTTTTGAATAGGTGTTTTGGGGCACATTTTGTCGATTTCAACGCAAACGGTTGATTTTATCGTCACGAGAAAGTACATTTTTGTCACAAAATGAAAAGATGTAGTAAAATAAGTAAAACTAACTACAATCCGGCAAGACCAAAAATAAATAATCCCAAAAAAGTAACGAGTTAAAACACGATCTAAAAACAGCGCATCTGTGATACCCCTAGAAATTGACTGCTTCAGCTGGTTCTCCACCCCAAAAAACAAAGAAGTGCAAATTTTCAGTTCAGCAGCTTGACTATTTTGGTAGATATACCCATAATTCAACTTCAACACCCTGTATCTCTCAAACATACAACATTAGTCTAAGCAGTTTTGGGCACAATAATAACCCCACAACCCCCAGTTTCGGGATTTCCCATTGCTGGTAAATCACCCTGTATCTAATATCACAGATAACGTACTAATATCAATCTACGAAATATATGTAAGTAAATTTTCAAAATAGTTTCTGCGTGTAGAAGATTCATGAACCGGGAAAGGAATAAATATTTATTGTATTGTTTTATATAATAAGTATAGTATATATAATTAAGAATAAATTCTGCTAGTCAATCGGTTATTAGACTAGTGCAAGCACAAAACCAAATAACATAAACAGACAATATAAACTGATTAAATATTTCAACGTGATATATTCGAAGATGTAGATAAAGATACACAACGTAATCGCAGTCGTCACGTATGCGTATGCGGTTTCAACATGTAAAATGTTTATGTTAAATATTTCATTCGAGGCCTGTGCGT
Source organism: Pseudeuparius sepicola (assembly GCA_963920635.1). Lineage (NCBI taxonomy): Eukaryota > Metazoa > Arthropoda > Insecta > Coleoptera > Anthribidae > Pseudeuparius > Pseudeuparius sepicola. The sequence continues at coordinate 93,380,059 of OY987299.1, forward strand.
TCTCACAAACTGGCAATTTTCACACCTTTGTACCTTCCGTAGCGGAAGTTGATAAAAATTATCGGCGGGAATATATTATTGCAACGAGTAAAAATAAACAAAATAAAGCTATGCCAGACTGAATTGCGATAACCCAGCAAATAAAGTGAGTCGTTAAACTTGTAACTTCCGTAAACTGATGGAAGTACAAATAAACTGTGTTTTACGGATACCGCGAAGGTCTGAATCACAGTACGCGGTAGACGCTCTCTTAAATCAGGGTGTCTATACTTTTAAACATATGGACTGGGAGATAGTGACAGATTTTTGGACGTGATTTTACTCAGTATGCCTTTCAAAGGGCATTATGTGGCACATATTCTCACAATAACAAGGTATGAATCAGAGAGTCATCCTGGGTTCTTCATGTGAAAAACTGAGTTTTCAATTATTCGAAAAATATGCGTTTTGATATGATTATATACAGTCTGCCATGTGTTTTATAATGAACTTCAAAATAAAAAATTCCTCGGAAAAAATAGGCATACCGTTAGGGTGGGTCCAAAGGGCTATTATTGCCACGTGATCTTGTATTTTAATAATTAATTTTTCCACGTTTCTGAACAGGCTGTCAATGAGAAGTATCTATGCAAGTTCTTATTATGAAAATGCTGAAAAAAAGATGGCATACCGTTTGCGCATGTCCAAGTACACCTTACATCGAATATCTCGTTTAAATGATTAAATAACATTCAATTTAAACAGTACTTGGACATGCGCGAAAGGTATGCCATCTTTTTTTCAGCATTTTCATAATAAGAACTTGCATACTTCTCATTGGCAGCCTGTTCAGAAACGTGGAAAAATTAATTATTAAAATACAAGATCACGTGGCAATAATAGCCCTTTGGACCCACCCTAACGGTATGCCTATTTTTTCCGAGGAATTTTTTATTTTGAAGTTTATTATAAAACACATGGTAGCCTGTATAAAATCATATCAAAACGCATATTTTTCGAATAATTGAAAACTCAGTTTTTCACATGAAGAACCCAGGATGACTCTCCGATTCATACCTTATTATTGTGTGAATATGTGCCACATAATGCCCTTTGAAAGGCATACTGAGTAAAATCACGTCCAAAAATCCGTCACTGTCTCCCGGTCTAATATACCTACAAATCCATGAAATCTTTATTTTTGAAGATAATCGCCTGAACTGTTTTGTTTGAAAGAACTTCAAAATCTGCTTCTTTTGGCCTTCCTACGATTTTCTAAACCATTTTTAACGGAATTTGTACAAAGTTCCGTTACTGCGGTAAAAATCATTTGGCTCGTCCGATATACGCTATGTTTTAGAAACTGACAACAAATTACCCTCACCACTATGCAGCCAACCATACGCGGAGACGATTTATTTGCCGATTGGAATTTTATAAATTTTGCAATAGTTTATTACGTTGTTTCTTTACCTTTCAAATTATTTTTAACAAAATTATATAGGTAATGAACTATTTAGTCTTAATGAGGTACTTATGTATAATAAAAGTATAATAAAAGTAAAATGAAGTTATTGTAATATTTTCAATTTTCGTTAACAATGATGACACGGCTAAATAACTAGTATCACATAATTATTTCTGAGCGGAGTGGCGCAGTGGAAGCGTGCTGGGCTCATAACACAGAGGTCCGGGATTCGAAACCACGCTCTGGGGCAAACTTTTTTTCTTTTTTAATTTTTTAGTAGGTATTTCTAAAAAAATATGTAGTGTTAAATATTGTCCGGCGGTACGGAACCCTTCGTGTGCGAGTTCGACTCGCACTTGGCCGATTTTTAACTTTATACCTACTTACTTGTGTATTGTTATAGATAGTTGCAGTTTGCAGTATTTGGAATTGCAGGAGCATGCCGCAGAGACGAGTTACAGAAATTACCATTAAACGATATTATATTTTTTGTAGTAAGCGGTAGAATTAGAAGTTTTAATTTTATTGAAATGTATCGCAAATATGCATCCCTTCGTCCTCAGTCTACCAGTCACATCAGATTTTTTTATAAGATATTATAACGGAAAATGCTCCGTTCAACCTGTTGGTGTAAATACTTTTAGTAAAATTCCTAGTTATATTGCAAAATACTTAAAGATTGAAAACCCAATGCAATACACAAGACACTGTTTTCGCAGATCTTCTGCAACATTGCATGTGGAATCTGGGGCAGACCTGTTAACATTAGCCATTAAAACGCCATGGAGGATGGAAGCTCTAGCTGAGTGCTACATTGAGGAGTTAATTTCTAAAAAAACTGAAGTAGCTGCTCAAATTCTGGAAGATGAACCAAGTACTAGTACCGGAAACTTCACTACAATTCGAAAGAGAGTTTTAAGTGAAGAACCTGATACCTTCATAGGTAAGGAAGAAAACAAAATTCAAAAAATTACTGGAAATTAAGTTTCTCCATCAGTTACCTCGACTGCGTCTCGACATGCCTCGTGCAACAAATATGCACTTTTTGCACTATATACAGAAATAACTATTTTTCTAAGTTTAATAGAATTGTGTTTTTCGCATTGCAAAAGGAGAAACTTTTTCAGGGTATACTCGTATTAGGTGTCTCAAATAAAGTCCGATTATATCCTTAGTTTTTTTAAATAAAAAGACCAGCTTAAAACCAGGATGATGCAGTTTTCTCTGGAGAATCCGATTCTAGCTCCAGAATTAATATACAGGATATTTTCGAAAAGTTACGGACAAAAAAACAGGGTGTCTATTTAAGAAGGGCCGCTCGAGAAAATCTTGACAAATAAGCATTTTTCTGAACTTTATTTGAAAAAAAAATTGCTTTCTTAATGAGCTAACTTTGCGTAAAAACACACTTGAGATCCATGGCCTACTTTCCGAGATATTTTTCAAAATCCCGAAAATCGCCGAAATTTCTTCGGCATGTAACTTTTTTGTTTCAAGAGTTAGGTACCGAAAAAATTTATTAATGAAATTTGTGGGCAAAACTGATTGCTTTAAACCTAGTTTTTTAGAATTTGGAAAACTACCATGGTTTGTCGTATGCTCTCTTAACACCTACATTTTTTTTTATTTATAGGTGCCCTGCAGACTAGAAAATTTTTAAAATGTGAAAAATGTGCAAGATACCGATACCTCGCAAAAAATTTCCAAGATTTACAATGCAGTATGTTGGGAAAAAAATACCTAAAACATGAAGGTACAGGATTCGAGGCCACGGCTCGCTACAATAAATTGGGCAAATTTTTCGGTGGGTACTAAGAGAGCACCCATTGTTCTGAATTCTGGTAAAGTAGGCTTAAAGCAATTAGTTTTGCCCACAAATATCATTGGGGAAAATTTTTCGGTATCTCTTAAAACAAAAAAGTTACCGAAGAAATTTCGGCAGTTTTCGGGTTTTTCAAAAATATCTCTAAACCATTTGAAATGGATTTCAAATGTTACACAAAGTTATCCTATCAGAAAAGCAACCATTTATTTCAAATTAAGTTCTCAGAAAAATAAATCGCGTATGCTAATAAATGAAAATCTAATATTTTTTTCAAGTCAGTAATATCACATAATATACAGGATGATTTTTTTAGGTCTACCACCGCCATTTTCTCGCTTATTTTACGCCCTACAAAAAAAAGCGTAAGAAACAAAAATGTTGCAATTTTGGACAGCTAAGTGGTGCTGCAAAAGAAATCGGCATCCATGGCCAACTTGTCGCGCAATATTAAAAAAACCTCAAATTGAGCAAAACTATTAATAGCCGTGGAATGTTTATTTTAAGAGACAGAGGAAAACTTTTATATTGAAAATTGATGGCACTGAGAAGCTTTATCCATCCACGAAGTCAGATAGTTTAAGCAAATTACACAGGGTCTTCGGCTCTCTTGAGACCATGATAATTTTTGTCGATTTAAAGTTTTTTTAGTACACCGCGAAAAGTTGGGCATGGAGGCCCATTCCTTTTTTAAGGTCGCCTCGACCAAAATTGCCATATTTTGTTTTCTTACGTACTTTCTGTGCGGCCTAAAATAAGCGAGAAAATCGTTTAATAAGAAATAAACAAAAAAATTTTCATAGCCTCAAGAGAGCCGAAGACCGTGTGTAATTTGCTGAAACTATGTGACTATGTGGATGGATAAAGCTTCTCAGTGCCATCAATTTTCAATATAAAAGTTTTCCTCTGTCTCTTAAAATAAACATTTCACGGCTATTAATAGTTTTGCTCAATTTGAGGTTTTTTTAATATTGCGCGGCAAGTTGGCCATGGATGCCGATTTATTTTGCAGAACCACTTAGGTGTCCAAAATTGCAACATTTTTGTTTCTTACCCTTTTTTTGTAGGGCGCAAAATAAGCGAGAAAATCGCGGTGGTAGACCTAAAAAAATCATCCTGTATGTAGTTGTGACATTTTTTAAAAATATCTTATCGGAAATTATTTACCTAAGCTAGCATTGTGCACAGTATTATTGTAATATACCTAAATTATAACCTCAAATTTTAACTGTAACCTTTAATTTTAACACCGTGCTTATTATCTACGTGTTAGAACGAACCCTGCTCTTTTTTTACCTTTTCATGTACTTCGATAAAAGGAAGGCGACTACCCAGTGGAGTACCACTACATTCCAACACCGGACGAGACTGGTACCTGCAGTCAGCAGTCCACTGAACTCCACTAGAAGCTCATGACCTTGCTTCCAGCGAGAGCTAGCTGCAGAAGTTATACCACGTTTCAAAGGAGTTTAGGTGACGTGTGGCTGTACAGCTGTCAACCTTCGCCGAAGCAGAGATACAGGGGTAGTCAAAGGTTCCAAGGAACTCCTAAACAAATCAAGTGTTTGAACCATAGACTTATGATTATAAGTCTATAGTTTGAACAGTTCAAGTTATATATAATGAATGTTCAAACTATAAGTTTAACAAATGTTTGACCAAGTAACTGTTTTGAAAAAAGCTAAATAATTTTCCCTTAATCTGGTCAAAAAGGAAATTTTTAAAGTTCTTTATTAAACCTTGTAAATATTCATTTGATTAGATCCATATTCCAAATTTTAACAAATAATATACAGGGAGTTCCATTCTTCAGGGTGCAAAAGTTGAGGAAAAATAAGAATTTTAAAGGCATCTGGCAAGTTCAGTATACCACGGAATTTTCTCAAAACAGTTGAATGAGCAACATGTCCACTCAAAGTATTGGTGTGCAAAGATCCAATATAAAAATATACAGGATATTTTTCTCTGGATCATCTCAAAATCAAATATTTTTACGAAATTTTATACTGGCCCAGATTACCCTGGAATTATTGAAAAAATATTAATAAGCCCGAAAGTAGTTTATATTTGTATAAAATGCCACCCAACAAATAAAAAACAATTTAAATTATTGGACCTTTATCAACAAAGTCACTGCCTAAGATGATACATTTTCTGTGCATTTCCTGTTGTGGCAGACCAGCCATCTTAACTGATAGGAGTTACTGACTGGCAGGATTCTGTATTTTGACATAGTTCGTTTATAGCATCTGTGGTGATTTGGATATATTCGATTCTGACCCCAAAAAATTCAGTACTTTAAGATGGAACAGAGAAAGACCTCCTGTATATTTTGAAATGGATCGTTGCACATCAACACTTTGAAAAGTCCTGTTGACCATTCAATTGTTTTGTCAGGATTCCATGGCGCACTTGACTTGTCGGATGCCCTAAAATTCATATTTTGGTCAACTTTAATACCGTGCATAATAGAACTCCCTGTAAATTTTTTGTTGCAATTTGGTATACGAGGGTTTTGGGGTAAAAAAAAGTTTTTTTGAAGGTCTTTCAAGCAAAGAAAGTTAAGGCGATCATCTCCAAAAATAAAGATTTTATGGATTTGTACGACTCTCTCCGAGACGATCTGACGCAGTAACACAACCTTCTACAACAGAGAACTCGCTAGCGAAAAATAAGCTGAGTGGAAGTTAATCGAAGCGCGGGATTATTTGAGGGAGTTACGCTACCGTCCGCGCTCGGGAATACCACTGGATATTCTAGGCACATCATGTTTCCACCCCGAGCTCCACCCTCAAGTATACTGTATCTCACTTCAGGGGCACTTACACCAGTGATCCCGAATTCAAAAGACTTGCCAAACAGGCTGAAATCTTAACTGAAAAGCGCTCTACAGTAACTCAGAGAACGACGGTTGGCCATCAGATCTATGTACGATCCCTAAATTCCAATGACCGTAACTTTTGGCACATTGTCAGATCGCTAAAAAGTACCATCTCCCGTAAGATGCCACATATCCGGACGATGAAGACAGGCTGTAGCAATTTCTGTGGAACACCCGTCCAACAATAGTACTTCCACATTTTTTATATTGTTTGGAGCTGATGATTGGGTATTTACAAAATTGCCAATTTTACAAAATCGAGCTATGAGGACAATTTTAAATTTAGATAAGTACGTAAAAATAAATTATATGTTACAAAAATTAAAATGGCTTAATGTGTGAAATTTTATTAACTATTTGACGTTCATCTTTATATTTAAAATTACGAATAATTTACTTCCGACATGTTTAAAAGAATTTATTACATATAATTTTAATCACCATGGGCATTCAACAAGATTTATAAATAATTTCCATTTGCAAAATTCAATTAAAAATGTAAGTTATAAATCCATATTTCAAAAAGGCATACTAGAATATAATAAATTGAATAATGACATTAAAGATGAAAAGAGTTTTAAAAAATTTAAAAATAAATTGAAAAGTTATTATTTGAAATTACAAAATTAATATAGTTTAGATAATATATATTATAAATACCTTTATATTATGAAATATTGATGAAATTATGTACTATTGTATATATATATATATATATATATATATATATATATATATATATATATATATATATATATATATATCTATATTATGTAGCCCTACAGAGAGCTAAATAAAAATCTTTACTACCTACTACGACTACCATAGAAGAATCTATCGTAGTAGATTGTTCTATGCTACTACTAACTGCACCTATGAAGAGGTAATTTCCATTACCTCCACTCTAAACTTTCAAAAAGTTCCAGGTCATGACAACATCTCCAATAAAGTCATTAAACACCTTCCTCACAAGATCAAGTTCAAACTCGTAAACATTTCCAATTATTGCCAGGCTTTTAAAACTAGTTATCATCACCACAATTCCCCAAAAGAAGTGCGATCTTTTTTCCCACAGGATTATCGTCCCGCATTACTCTTGTACCTTCTGCGGGCAAAATATAGCAAAAAAGTATATAAGTGATTCTCTGACATTTTTGCATTTCAAGTCCCGGGCAAGCTATTACTTCAAATTACCAATTACCATTAAACATCTTTTACGAATTTAAACTATACTATCACTCCAACTGAGGTACGACTTAAAAATGTCGATTCTTTTGTCACAAATGCTCCTAATATAGAGAAGAATAGGTCAAAGGTCATTACCGTCCCCTGTCCCTACCCACTAAATTCATGGTTATTTTCTGCAGTATTATAACAATAAACCATTTTCAGACACGTTTGGTGCTTGCTTATACTTGTAAATAGTATGAACAATGTATTAAAAGTCGAAATTTGTTACTTTTTTACGATAGTAATTGACTATTAAATATTGAAAGTGTGTCCAGATTTTTACACGTCATTACCGTCCCGTCTTCTTTTAATACGATTTGCGGCCACCAAATCGCACCCCGTCTCAATGTAACATATTTTTTAGACGCGCGTCATCACTCTTTAGTTGATATTTGGCAGCCGAAGTGTGCGTGCGATGCTGTTGTGCAGTGAGCATCTAAGAAAGGTATGAAAAATTGTTTAATTTACATTTTGGGCTAATTACCGTCCCTATGCCTAAAGCAAAGCCTACTGGGAGTAAACTGCTTTACTAACCTGCATAAGATGGCAAAAATAGTCCAAATTACTTTGGTGAACCTTATAAATGTCATAACATAACCTCAATTTAATAAGCGCGAAATAACATGTTTAAACGTCATTACCATCTCCGTCACTACCGTCCCTTTGGAAGATTTTTCTGCCTGGGGACGGTAATGATTTTAAAGGGACGGTAATGATTGCTTGGTGATATGTATATAACTTTTAGGGCATAATGGATGACTATCAAGTAAACAGATTAAAAGCAAAGTTGAAAAATATGAGTTAAAGAAAAAATGCAAAGAGAAAAATACCATAAAAAAAGAAGAAGCCAAAGAGGGAATAGCAAAGGAAGAACCGTCCCAAGAAAATAGTAATAGTAGTGAAGTTTTACCTTCGGTTTTGCCAAAGAAAAATACTTTAAAAATAAAACTAGGGCCAAATATTGCCGAAGAAAACCAATCTACTAGCTCCACCATATGTGCTGATAAGAGCTGCGCAAAAAAAGGACAAGTAAAAAAGAAAAAGGCCAAGGTAAATAATGAAGAGGAACGGAAAAAAGCACGTGAAAAAAAGAGGAGGCAGAGAGAAAAAGAGAAAACAAAACATAGAAGCTTATAAAAAATACACCTAGAGAGAGAGAGAGAGAGAGAAAGAACGAAATAGGAAAAGGAAAGAAGAAGGAAAGTTAACACATATAATACAAAAAAATACACGGGAAAATAAAAGACAAAGAAAAAAATTGGCAGAAAATTCCAGGACATACAGATTAAAGAAAAAGCAGCAGATGAAGTTAGACAAATTTAGGGATGAAGAAACCCCACATGCAAGCCCGTCAACATCACCTCTGCCAGAAGTAGTTATTAACAAGCTTGGATACACCTCGCGCCACCATCTTGAGGGGTGCTGAGTTGTCGCCTCGCTGAAACCGCGGCAGACTTACAAATGCCTACGCGCAATACTCCATTTATTAAAGTTCTTTCACAAATAACAATTTTCCCCCAACAAATCCCCCAATAAATCGTACAGTTTATTGGCATAAATCGTAGAATTTTTTGTTTTCAATTTAATGGTAGGTATAAATTACAAAATTGGCGAAGAAATTAAAATATTGAGATGACGATTTACAGATTAAATTATTCCAAAATTCCAGAGCTGTCAACACAAAGCATTCTGCTGTTTGCGGCAACTTCTGGCTAATTTCGAGATTTTTCTATTTTACTGTATAGAGGTTTTTTTTAACGAATTTTGATATTAAATTTTGAATTTCTACTGGGAGGGAATTTTTTATCATTTATTTTACTTTGACGGGGCTTATCTTAATTCAAATTTTGTATCAGTTTCGATAGAACTAAGATGAGTGCCATGGAAAACCCAAGTCGTTTATATATCGCTAATAATAATAAACTTGTTAACCTCCAAACAATTCTGAAAATAAAAAATTGTTAAATTCCCTTATACATTCCAAAGACAATGCAAGTTGTTCCAAATTTTTATCTTTAATAATAAAAAAAAGTTACGCCTGTTTCAAAAAATAATTGAAATATTGACCGTTCGGATTGCTTTCTGTCTATAATAATACACTAACTTCAGAATTTTTGCGCTTACCATCGATGAAATAAAAAATATTTTTCAAAAACTATTCTTTTTACGGCCGTTTTCTTCCTTTTGATATGTGGGGTCAAACAAAAAAAATCCCATGTCTCTACCTGGTCTAATAATAAAAAAGTGATTCACTTCCAAAAAATCCTTGGTGGCCATGAAAAAAATTTGGTTCAATCCCTTTTTACATTCTCAACACAATGCAAGTTATTGTCTTAATTTCTATCTTCACTAATAAAAATAAGTTAGTTTTTTTGTAATGTCATGGGATGTTTTGTTGATCGACATTTAAAAATCGCACACTTTTAATTGGAGATTAGCGGTACTTATATCAAACAAGTCTGAAATAACAATATAGTTTAAAAAACTAAAAAAAAAACACGCTTACGCTTAGCAAACTGAACTAAAAAGTAAAAAATAATAATAGCAAACCGAATTTTATTGTAAAAAAAAAGAAGCGTGGGGTGCATGATATCAATTGTTATAAATATTTCATTAGTAGCTATTGATAAAAGTAGAGTTATCATAAAAAATGTATATATAATAAAAAAAGCACCCCGCACGCTTCTTTTTTACAATAAAATTCGGTTTGCTATTATTATTTTTTACTTTTTAGTTCGGTTTGCTAAGCGTAAACGTGTTTTTTTAGTTTTGTAAACTATGTTTTTATTTCAGACTTGTTTTGAGTTGAATAAATTTTTTATAATTGGGGATATATGTAAATGAATAAGTGCGAAAAAATTCAGGAGGTGATTGCCTTTTTAAAAATAAGGGGGGGTTCTCGTATAAAATTTTTCGATTTGGCGTTTCCCTGCAAAGTTATTCGGGTTACAGGGTGACCCAAAAGAATTTTTTTTTATTTATATCTCTAAATAATCAAGTTGCACAGCTGAAACTTTGCACTGTTATGTTTTTGGCGATGGAGAATAAGCTGAAGGTGTCAGTTTTTATGTATCTCATAAAGGGCGCCGCTTGTGCTGTTCTCTGATCGTGCTTTTACTCCTAACTTTTTTGAGGTTATGTTTTTGGTCTTGAAGGTTCGTCATTTTAGTGCAAGTTTTCACTTTGCAACTAAAATGTACTCTTTTTCATAACGATAGAATCAACCGTTTGCGTTGAAATTGGCAAAACGTGCCCCAAAACACCCGTTAACTTCATCATTCGAAACATAAAATTTTTATCTACCGCTTTCAAACGTTACAGATTGGGCAAAACACCATTGGTTTTCTTGAAATAGGGTGTTCAAATTTTGTTAAATTCAATCCTTTCCATTTTGAAGGCTAATAAGTTTTGGTACATTGTTCATAGGAATTTTTTTCTCAGTTTAAATGGTACAGTCTACCTGTATTTGGAGATAAATGGATTATTGCGCGTAGGCGTTTGTAAATCTGGCGCGGTTTCAGCGAGGCGACTACTCGGCGCCCCTCAAGTTGGTGGCGCTCCGAGGTCTGTGCTTGTTCTTCTGTGACCATTAAATTTCCATTGATGCAATGTGAATTACACATAATTTCAAATAGAAAATTGAATTGAATACTTATTTTTTGTATCTATGGCGAATGCGCTGGGATAGTTAAAAGAAACATTAAGTTAATTACGTGAACGATATCTAGTCTTACTTTTCTGTGTAATTTCATTTGGAGTATTTTGTATATTCCATCATTAGTGTTAAATTTTTCGTAAATAAATAATACTTCCAGGACCTCTTCACTGCAGTTTATTTTAAATAAAGTACACATTGTATCAGTTCGATAACTTCTCGACAATCATAGGGTAAATACTCCTGCAGCTGTGGTCCATATCTGAGTGTACTAAAAAGGAAATTATATTTAGGTGATTATTCACAACTACTGAGCCAAGAGACTAACCTTGTAGCTTTCCATTAACCCGCCTCGCCGATAAGGTACTTTCAGTTTTTCGTTTAAACACGTATAGACAACAATAACAAACTTTGAGGTTATGGTTGGTTGGCCGAAAGATTGAGGCCTGTCATTTCTGGCAGTTCCGTCTAGCTGTCATTTCTGGCATTCAATATTTGCGTTCACTTTTAATACAGAAAAACAGAAACTAAGAAATTGTCTCCATGTCTCGTCAATCTCTGTCGCTACTTCGGGAGATGTACATGACCCAGGGGCCGCTGTACTTTACGGTTAAACGTTTGAGGTCCTTAAAATAAGATAGAAACTGACGGTGGTGTTTCGTAGCCATAAGACTAACTAATCAAAACTACCCCACAACTTTCCCGCCAGGGGTTCTTTTGAGCACATATTGACTGTATTTTAGGCAAAGACTTCCAAAGCAAGAAGAGGACTAGTGCGAGCGTTCTTCACACCTGAAACAAAATTTATGTATTGAGATATAATTCTGCGACAATTAAGCAGATATTTAACGTAACATAACCCATATCGACAGAAACAGGTTCGAAATATGTATATGTGCTTTTTTAAACGGCAAAAACATATCTAGAAATATCTACTTACGACAAAGTTTTCCGTCGGGTTAGACTTGCCAAAACCCATGTAAAAGGACATTGTCTAAGAAACCCTTTCTTCGGCACAAGCATCGATCAAGTTTAAACGGCAAATTGATACCCCTCAGTCTTCCGCATATATTCTTTTAACGGTGCATTGTCCTCGCTTCGTTTCGCAGGATTATTAGACGGCAACAAAGACCCCACAGTACCTAAAAATCTGAAATAGGTGAAGCAAATCGTATCTAAAAATGCTCTCCATACCTTTCTGTACAACTCAGTTTTCCTTTATTCCTGTTAAGCCGGAAAGCGCCAGATCACCACTAGAGGGACAAGGGCACGGCCATAAGTTCGTTCTAACACGGGTTTCTGAGTTTCTCAAGCCTGATTTTCCAAGAAAGGCAAAGTAATAAGTGGATCTCTCCCGTGGCGTTTTCTAAAACCGAAATTTTACATAAAAACCTACATACATACATACCTAACCTACAGTGCGCCCGTACCTGGAAAACTTACCCATGGAATAACAGATGGGTTTCTGAGCTCCCAAACTCCCAAACCACTACGAATGTTGGAGTCCACACCAAAACCAAACGACAGCTGATTACCACCATTTTGTTTCTGAATTCTAACTAATCGATATATTATCTAGCGCGTGCGCCTCGGCCACGATGAATATACAGGGTGTTCTCGGGCCCTTTCTTTCCAAAATAGTCTAAAAAAGTTGGAAAAAAATTCCGGGGGCCGAACGGCTCTTTTAATCCGGACGCTTTTCAATAGTCTTCTTCCTCATGTACTCCCGCGGACGTACGCGAAATTTGGGCTCGAAAAATCGAAAACTGCGTCCTGTAGAGTGTTGCCAAGACAGCCCGGACTAGCCAGAGGCAAGGGCCATAACAAGCGCCTTTCAGGCGTTTGTAAACAAGAGAGTAAAGACTAAAATGAACTCTACTAAGCCTTATAGGGAACACAAAAAAACGATTTTGGACCTAAGAAAATCTTTGAAAACTGCAAAACAATGCGCTGAGCGTTACAAAAAACGGTATAATAGGTTATCCAAGAAAAAATGTGAACAATCAAGTTCCTCTACACCTGATACAAAGGTAAAAACAATTCTAAGGCAAGCAACTAAAGAAGTAAAAAAGAAATTACTCTTTAGTGAATGTTTGGTAAGAGAAATCACGGCAGAGGCAAAAGTATCCAATGAAGTGGAAAAAATATAATAGGGACTTGTATCTCCTCTCCTATTTAAAAAAATATCACGTTCAATCTGAAGCAACGTCTATTGTATCCCGTCACATTTTTAAAAAACACCTTCCATCACAAATTAATCATGTTAAAAAAGGCAGCTCCGAACCTAACAAATGATGAGTGTAAAATCATTACCGTCCCACAATAATTGTCATTACCGTCCTTCTTCACAATTTTTTTTTTATTTAATATAGCTTCCGCAAAATAGAATTCGATGGATTTATATGAAGTAACTATAAGTGACTAACCGTTCCTAATAAAATTTATAATATCCCGTACGTTTTCATAAAATTACAAGAAAGATAAACTTGTAAATTTCAATTATTCCACCTTTTTCTTATTCTTCCAGTTGCCATTATAGTACAGAAAGCGTCATTGGCTTTTGTTACACACTTTTTTATTATATGCTAGGCACTCGTTATAATGTGTGACGCAAAATCTCAAATATAATAAAGACTTCACATGGTTTCATGCAGAAGAACATAAAGGACGGTAATGACGGAATTCTCGACATGACAGGTTTCTTCCTACTTTATCTCATAACTTTTACAAAATATTTTGTTACCCAGCTAGAAACCAGAAGCCATTATATAATCTTTAGAATGAGCAAGTTGCAAATCTAATTAGAAAACAAATTTTTTTTTCTTCCACCCTTCTGAAAATGTAAAAATGCCAGAGAATCACCCATATAATAACCTGATCTTTCAGTACGAGCAGTTCGGTCGGTTGGAACAATGATAATATTCTCTATAGACTGCAAGAGATTGGCCCCTAGATCAGATGCGGGGCAATAGATCGGACTGGATCTAGCAAGAATGATATGGAAAGTGTAGTAACGGCTCATTATATTCTTTGGCACAATAAAACTTCTTTTATCCCAATTTAAAATATATGTACCTCCATTAATTGACCCCCAAAGTGGAAAAACTTTTTTATTTGTGGGTTTATGAAAAAAGTTATTTTCCATAAAAACCTTTACCTTTATGTGTAGAGACTATGAAAAGTAATTAGTAAAGGTGTAACAACTTTAAGGGGGCGGCCACGGTGGGGTGGGGCCACGGTGTCATGGCCCTACCACCGACCATGGCCCGTCATCGACCCTAGTGCACACAAATTCATATTTACAATTTTGCACTCCTAAAGTAAACTTCCTGATATTTACTTATTTACTGTGCGAACCGGCAATGGCGGCAATGGCGGCAACGCCGCGCGCCAACTCGCGACGGTGGCGCTTATTGAGCTCTGCTACCTCAAGCCACCATCCGTTTGTAGAGAGAGAGACCGAAAGCGGTCCGGCGAAGGAGGAAGTGAGATCAACAATAATTGGGAATGTACAGGGTGTTCCCGTATATTTTAACCCACCCTAGACCCTATATTTTTCGAGTTAGAAAAAAATTACTTAAATGAAAGTTGTAGGATTTTTTCTGAACCGCTAGGATCTGTTACTAGATAAAACAAAAATGAGCGTCGCAAATTTATGAAAAAATATAAACTTACTTTTTTTAATGGAACACCCTGTATATTTGTGGATTTTTGAATTGCACGCATTTTTCCGATTCCAACAAGATAAATATGTTATATGTTTGCTCTAAGCATTCGGATGATATTCCAAATTGCAGATAAATACGATCTTTATATTTAATCAAGGTTGCCATGGAAAACATTTCAACTTAGGCAAGGGCATTCCTGTCAATCCATTATTTTTGGGACAATACACCTTGGTACCCTACAACTTTCATTTAAGTAGTTTTTTTCTAACTCGAAAAATAGAGGCTCTAGGGGTAGGTCAAAATATACGGGAACACCCTGTACAGGGTGGGCCAAATTGGACACTTTTAAAGGGAAACTCCTATTTTTGACGGAGATAGACGAAAACTGATATCGGTGTCTGAGGCTCATTTTTTATGATTAACTTAATGGCGAAAACCGCAAAGCGATACCTGTCACCGTTCTTGAGTTACAGGGCGTTTTCCGAAAATGTGCGGTTTCGAAGAGTGGCCGTAACTTTTTTCGGGTTGAAAATTTCGTGTTTCTGTAAAAACATTCTTAAAGCACTTTTTTACGTAGAATTCAATGCTGCTACTACATTTTTTTTCTAGTCAATGGTTTAAGAGTTACGGCTAAAAAATATTATTTTTTAAATGGAACACCCTGTATATTTTTGCATTTTTTAATAGAGCAAAAAATTACCATCTAAAAAATATATAACACTTATTGATTTACTTAAGTATTTATCAATTACTAATAGCTTTTATGATTTCATGTGTATAATTGGAAGCACGCCCTTTCAACAAGTAGGCTTTGGACGGTGAGACAATGAAACAACCGTGGAAAAATGTTTACTGTTACCTACCTGTCAAATTACCTTTTCGGCCTACTATTAATCAAATCTATTAACTATTATTCTAACACTATTAATCAAATTTTGTCGCAATCTTGCAAAAATGTGCTGGAAACGATATGTCGTTCTCTCTGGATACCGCTCGTAGTATAAATTGCTCGTTGCGTCTGATTTTTCCCCGGATTGTATAAAACAGACTATCATATCCCATTTTTCATAACTTTCAAATTTCATTGTAGGTATGTTATAAAGATATAAAGTTTATAAATTACACAAAAATAGAAAAATCTTTACCCTGCCTAAACAGCCTAAACAGCCACAGTTGTTTCATTGTCTCACCGTCCAAAGCCTACTTGTTGAAAGGGCGCGCTTCCAATTATACACATGAAATCATAAAAGCTATTAGTAATTGATAACTACTTAAGTAAATCGTTAAGTATTATATATTTTTGGAATGGTAATTTTTTGCTCTATTAAAAAATGCAAAAATATACAGGGTGTTCCATTTAAAAAAATAATATTTTTTATCCGTAACTCTTAAACCATTGACTGGAAAAAAATGTAGTAGCAGCATTGGATTCTACGTAAAAAAGTGCTTTAAGAATGTTTTTACAGAAACGCAAAATTTTCAACCCGAAAAAAGTTACGGCCACTTTTCGAAAACGCACATTTTCGAAAAACGCCCTGTAACTCAAGGACGGTGACAGATATCGCTTTGCGGTTTTCGCCATCAAGTTTATCATAAAAAATGAGCCTCAGACACCAATATCAGTTTTCGTCTATCTCCGTCAAAAATAGGAGTTTCCCTTTAAAAGTGTCCAATTTGGCCCACCCTGGAGGGTGGGATGATAAACTTAATGGCGAAAACCGCAAATCGATATCTTGAGTTACAGGGCGTTTTTAGAAAATGTGCGTTTTCGAAAAGTGGCCGTAACTTTTTTCTGGTTGAAAATTTTGTGTTTCTGTAAAGACATTCTTAAAGCACTTTTTTACGTAGAATCCAATGCTGCTACTTCATTTTTTTTATAGCCAATGGTTTAAGAGTTACGGATAAAAAATATTATTTTTTAAATGGAACACCCTGTATATTTTAGCATTTTTTAATAGAGCAGAAAATTACCATTCCAAAAATATATAACACTTAATGATAATTGGAAGCACGCCCTTTCAACAAGTAGGCTTTGGACGGTGAGGCAATGAAACAACCGTGGAAAAATGTTTACTGTTACCTACCTGTCAAATTTTCAGTTAGGCTGTTTAGGCAGGATAAAGATTTTTCTATTTTTGTGTAATTTATAAACTTTATAACATACCTACAATGAAATTTGAATGTTATGAAAAATGGGATATGATAGTCTGTTTTATACAATCCGGGGAAAAATCAGATGCAAAGAGCAATTTACACTACGAGCAGTATCCAGAGAGAAGACATCCTTTCAAGCAAGATTGCGACACAATTTGATTAATAGTGTTAGAGTAATAGTTAATAGATTTGATTAATAGTAGGCCGAAAATGTAGGTACGAGTTAAACAGAGATAGGCATTTTCCCTGGATTGTATAAAACAAACTATCATATCCCATTTTTCATAACTTTCAAATTTCATTGTAGGTATGTTATAAAGTTCATAAATTACACAAAAATAGAAAAATCTTTATTCTGCCTAAACAGCTTAACTGAAAATTTGACAGGTAACAGTAAACATTTTTCAACGGTTGTTTCATTCATCAGCATATCGCGATACACTGCTTAAACATAATAATATAATTGATAAAAATCTGTACTTTTAAATCAAATAATTAACTGCGTTCGTGTTTGTTAGGCGTTCGAATTGGCACTAAGAGGCACAGTGAGGCAGGGGTTTTCGAAAATGAGGGCATTTTTCGAGAATTTGTGAACTTTCGCGTTGAATGTCTTCCGATATTTGGCCCCACCTGTTCAAATACTCACGAGCCGCTGAAAAGCTACGCCTCAGTACCAAATTTGGACTCGGTGCCTAAATGTACAGGGACTGGCAAAAAATCCACCCCGTATAAAATATGATTTCTTTTAAATAGGGGTAGTTAGCAGTTTTTGACAATTCCTCGTATTTTATCAATCTTCCACAGAGCAATTTTGTATACAGGCAAACAGGGTTTTAATTCATTCATTTATAAAGAATAAATACCATTTTTTCATAAACCCGTAAATAAAAACGTTTTCCTTCTCCCTTTTTGGGAGTCAATTCATGGATATTATGTAATGTGTCCAACGGTACTGAAGTTCTTTTTTATAACTCGTGTGGTTTATTTGATTTGGCCTTGCAAGTTTTCGCAACTAAATTCCACATCAGTATAAAAACTTGAACTTACTTCTTGGTACACAAGTACGTAACTACAGAATTAAGTATTGCAGCGTACACTATTTAATTTACACCCTTCGTTTCCAAAATGCGGCGTGTCAAAATTTAAAAAAATAATGAATTATTGTTTCCTTTTTTAAAGTTCTTTTATTATCGTTATTATTATATACCTACCTAAACCTGATTAAATAATGGAAGTAAACTTAAAATTGTTTTGGTTAAAAAGTTTGGAGTTTAAGTATCTGTGTTTTCTATTTAAAATAACGAACTCGTGAAATAAATAAAATAAATAAATTTGCCCCGAAATGGTAGTAGATATAGGAAAAATGTCAAGGGTAGTTTTTGTTGAAAATTAATTGCTATATCGGAAATAATGTGTGAGTTTACGTTATACAGCAAATAATTTGTCTGAGTACCCATATAGATACTGCGCCACTGGGTCAGTAAGAAAGTCAACATTAACAAAAATCATAACCAGTTCAAAAATAAAGAGATAAAATCTAATCTTTTTGAAAAACTTCGGCGCCCTGTATCTTCGAGACGAAGGGTTTGTATAAAACAGTTAATCACTCTGTATAACTTGAAGGTCCAGGCTACTTCAAACAGCCAGGCCAAAAATCTTTAAGAAGTTTTAGTTGGTACCTGATAAGTTTTAACTGATATCACTAACTCCGATCCGACAGGTCGGTGTCCGTAACGGATTTCCTCTCCTTTCATTTTTCCCGAATATACCTAAATCCAAGCAGTGTTTTTGGAATACGATATATATGAATCCAGTACAATGTAACATGAAACAAGAATAATATTCGTTTATTGGAACCTTCGAAAATAAGCCCAGCGAGCGCGGGTTACATAATATCTTGTCAATTCTGCATTTCGCAGACAATCATTTATTGTTTTTGGAACGTATATTAGTATAGGAATTTCTGAGTGATTGGCAGGGTACCTCAATTTGAAACTCCCGCCTCTGACTTTTTAATAACTCGCATTGACGAATTAATTGGACCCGGCTGATACAATGTTGCATTGTTTATTTTTTTTGCGTCGACTCCAACGAGTTGTTTATTAACGTACGGGGCTCTACTTTTTTCGTATTTTGTGACACGCGACCCACCGTTATTAATTAATACAATGTATGATGATATTAATTAAATTTCCGCCAGCAATTAAAAAGGCTCGTGTTTTTTTTTATTAAAAACTAAAACAATTTCATACCGGCGCGCCGGTTTTTTTAATTGATTGGATGCCCGGTGGCTGTTGTGTGCATATATATTTTAATTAAATTCGCGGACTTTCCAGGAAAAAAAACACTTTTTATCCAGCCAATCGAATTGTTTTAATGAAAAAAAAGTTGATAGGCAATATCGCTAGATCGCACACAGAGATATATTTTAATTTTTTTATATAAAAAATGCATTATTTTAATATAGATAAGATATTATGAAAATAGGTACGGCATATTGTTCTGGAATGAATCTAAAGATTGATGCACATTGCTCTTTGCGACTTGACCCTGCATTTTTTTAAATTGTAAACTGCGTTTCTTTGGCAAAAATGTTCTCTTTCATACATAATCCAAAGAAATAATTTGTATGCGCCACTTGATTCAGCTCCATTCAAAACGGGCCTGTGCCAAATTTTACCAAAACAATTTAAGTAAAAACGTTTCTGTAGAAAAATAAAAAATTAGGAACTTATTTATTTTCAGAAACTTGGTGATATTAATATTGGTCTTATGCTTATACAGAACAAAAGAAAACAAAAAAATAGAAAATTCCATCACTAAAGCTGCTAAATTATTTAAAAATTAATTTTTAATTTAGTATAAGTAATAGGCCCGTTTTACAAATGTATAGAAATGAAAGGCCCATGCGCTAATATACTTTGGAATGAAAAGAGATGCTAGCTCGCTTGAAAGACTTCAATTTTCAATGATATTTTTGTTCCTGCCATATAGTTAACGCATACCTGGCGCTGCGGTCCAGACAAACTTTTTGATCGTAGGAACTTTCCAAAGTAACGCATCTCAGGAACAGTTTTTGTTGTACAAATTTTTGCTATAATTAAGGATTATTTTAGAATGATTAATAGTTTTGAGCTGCGTCAAGCAGGCCTCAAACAAGAGCCACAAAAATCCTAATTAAAAGTTCGGAAATATTGTACGATTTTTCAATAAATATGCCTTGGCGAAATGGAAACAAACCAAACGTCAGACGTGTTCATCGCCAGTAAAACGTGGCCAGGTATTCAAAAACCGGACAATAAAGTATTATTTAAAGTTTCAGCCTCGTTGCGGAATTGTTATCTATAACAACGCAATGTTCAGTACAAGTATTTTGATCTGTTTGAATATTTCATGTAAGCTGCATGTGAAGCACCATCTTGGTAGGTTCTTCAAAGTGCGCCCTGGCATATCGTGCTTTGTCAGGGTAGAAATAAAGTAACCCAACCCTTTTAGTTAATTTACATAATAAAAATTTTCCATTTCAAAATTATATAATGTAATGTAATGTAGTATAGTGCAGTGTAGTGTAGTGTAGTGTAGTGTAGTGTAGTGTAGTGTAGTGTAGTGTAGTGTAGTGTAGTGTAGTGCAGTGTAGTGCAGTGCAGTGCAGTACAGTAGGTACAATACAATACAATACAATACAATACAATACAATACAATACAATACAATACAATACAATACAATACAATACAATACAATACAATACAATACAATACAATACAATACAATACAATACAATACAATACAATACAATACAATACAATAAAATACAATACAATACAATACAATACAATACAATACAATACAATACAATACAACACAACACAACACAATACAATACAATACAATACAATACAATACAATGCAATGCAATACAATACAATATAACTGACATGAGTCAGTTGAACTTCAATGTCTTGGTACATAAATAACTATTACACTGCAAAATTATTTAAAATATTTACACTTGACCCTACTTCCATGCTCGGGTGTTTCGTGCCACGTCTCACCAGCTTCTTATACTTTACAAAGCTCAGATGAGACTACCACTTCAATATTGCGGAAGATCAATTCCATAATATTCAAGCCGTTGAAAAACATCATCATTTTAGTATTTTACGTAGATACGAATATTGAATAGTGGATGCTTTCAGGGATATTAAATTTCCCAAGGCTTTCTGCAGGTACTTTTCGGTATGACGGGGGACAACAACTTCAGTGTCGTGTGAGAATAATAATTATTATTGTTCCTGTGGCGTGAATCTATCGTAGTCCGAAAGCTACACGCATGTTTTTGTTAAACGTTTTGCGTACGAATGCAAATTGAAGCTAATGATGAATGAAAAATGTCGGGTTAATGCTTTGTCGTTATCACTTCATTTTTCTGAAATATTTGAAGTTACCTGTGGTTTCTAATTCTCTCTATAGACTTAGTTCCCCATTTTCGCTAATGGAGGGCGCAGCTCGTACTAAAATTTTTATCCATTAAGTTTTTTAATATATAAAAAAAATACTCTCGAACCGATTGGAAACATCTACAGCTATTACGCAGCCGAAGTGGTTTGACCAAATAATATTTTAATCAGTATGTCCTTTGTCTTAGTTTGTTTATATAATAGCTGGTAGTTAAGTGCGATTACTTTTATACAGATATGTTTAAACCATTTTTTATTAGATCAACCGACTTTTGACAAATTACTTTTTGCCGTTTTTCTCACGTTTGTAAAAAGTGAACACGTCTGCTTTGCATAAACCCTCCTCATTTAAGTTGATTAAGAGGGGGTTGCCGACAGCGAAAGTGACGTTAGATTTCTTATTTTTTAAGTTGTATAGCATAAAATCTAATAACATTTTACCTGGCAAAAATTTAGTACAAACATCTCTGTCTTCATTTTAATCAGAAGATCTTTAAAGCAGTGTTTTGTTTTATAGGTTATGAAAACTTTGGGAAAAATAATAATTCCAGTGCATATGCTTTTAAGATCTTATGATTAAAATGAAGACAGAGATGTTTGTACTAAATTTTTGCCTGGTAAAATGTTATTAGATTTTATGCTATACAACTTAAAAAAATACGAAATCTAACGTCACTTTCGCTGTCGGCAACCCCCTTTTAATAACGAATAATAATTTTATTTAACTTAATGTTGGATGAAATAAATAATTATAGGTTATATAGCTGGCATTGTTGTTGGCTGTTTGTGACTCTCAGACAAATAATAAACATAGACTAACCTAAAGGCTGCATTGTAAAAATGCCTACTCAAAACAAAAACAACAAATTGGACACTTAAGCCTGCATCATATGATAACCAGAGTTTACGTTTCCTATGCCACAAATCCAACACTCTACTCTTCCCATCGTTCTTAAAACTACACTAATTCAATAATTACTAACTTAACTATATGTCCTTTAACCTATAACCCACAAATGTCTTCAAAAAAAAAACAAGAATAACGCAAAAGTAAACACTCGAAACGCAACAACACAAACCGGTAAAATCTCAACGAACTCTGGATCAGCTGTTTTTTTTCTTGTTATCTGCTGGTCAATTTTGGAAATTTTGGTGGACCTTTAAATTGATTTTTTTTTAATGTCAAAGAAATCAAGCTCCTATAATTTTGTACAGTTTGAAAAATCAGGGTATAATATTTGCCTCGAGTCAAGAAAATCATGATTTGACTATTGCTGTTTTCATATTTTTATGTTTTATTGGAAATTACTTAGGCTATCACTAGACTTTGATCACTATGCACAGTATTATTGTAATATAAAATTTAACATTTAACCTTATTATTATTGTGTTAGAACGGACACTGCAGTATATTTTTCCTTTACACATGTAAAGGAAAAATAAACAGCAGTTACATAACTTCATCATCTAAGAAGGACCCACTGGAATACCCCTCTGCATGACAACCACTTTCAGACCATACTGGTATCTGCCTCAGCATGTAGCACTTTTTGTTGTTGCACACAATGCGCCCGGCAGCTTCGGGGTGGTTGGAGAGCAGGGTTCGTGGGTAAGGAGGTTTGTTGTTAATTGTTATGAGGCTTATTTGAAGGAAGATATTTTGGACGCCACCTAGCTCTTTTATTTTACTTTCAAAAGCGATTTTGGAGAGCTGGAAAACCAAGAAAATGGGATGGAAAACTGTTATTTGTTTTTACCTGGCAATATTGCAAACAATGAAACACTGACGACACTTATACTAATATATTGTTTACACTATATACACAAAAACATCAAAATAGTAATGTTAATTATTTCAACAATGTTCAATAGGTATCCACTGTTCTAATTAGGTAGGATATTTATTATCTCAATGAATTGAGGTGGTATTTACTGTTAAGTTTCGAAAATTTAAGTTTCATAACCCCGTTGTTAAATTGATATTTTAAAATTTTCAACACATCTAACCAAAGTTTATAACCTATTGTATGTAAAATGATGTTCCCAAAAAGCAAACTAGTTCAACATATAAGGTAACTTATTTTTGACAACTAGATAGTTTTATGCCAAATATAGATAGCTAGACAAAGTTATCTAGTTATTAACATATATTAAGATATATTAAGTAATTAAGGTAAACTACAGGGATTATAGGCACAAGTTAGGTAGTTTACGTAAAACCTATCTAGTCATAGGCTCAGCACGAATAGTTTGGGTATAGTTATCTGGTTTTAGGCGTGCTTGTCCAGTGGTAACGTTCTGGGGAAGGATATCTCTGCTTACTGCGCAGACGGACGACAAATCACGTGATCACCTCTGACGTGCGGGTAGTTGTGATCCACCCTGTAAGTGTATGTGGTGTCCTCCAAGTAGATCGGGGACCAACCACCAAGATAAGCGAAATAGGTACTCAAAAAAAACTGAAAATTATCCCTATTTGTGCAAAACGACTAAAACATATTTACAAAAAAAACTTACCATTTCCTGTGGGTTTTACACGTAAAAAAGAAACGGCAATCGGTAGAAAATCGGCAGACGATACGTCTAGAGTTTTTCTGTTTACAGAAAAACTGGTATTCGGCAGTGTTACGGGTTATAAATTGGCTTGATATATTATTAAGACAATAAAGTTCGAAGGGGCAGGGTCAAAGATGACCACCCTGTATGTGTCAACCCAAACAAATTTGTTTTATAGTGCGCCGTTTGAGGCCAAATGGGGAGAGAAACGGCCCACTAGCCAGCTCACGTGGGCGTATGGGAGTGGGTTATTATTATATGGAGTGGTGACTGCGCAACCCCAATAAAGAAAATGTCAGCTACTATAGTCTATAAATATTTAATAGAAAAATTACGTTAAAAGGTGGCAAACATTTAAATAATAGAATGCGGGTATCACAAGCTCGTTGTATAATAGGTTCTTATTAATATTATTGTGGAGCACCTTTCGAGATGATAACCACTTTTAAATATCACTTTCCTTTATACCAGTTCTCACGTGAGCACGGTTTACAGTAGGGCTACCAAATGGAGGGATATTTCCTGTATGCCACCGCAAAATAAGTAACAAAATGTTAACATTAAAGGTTAAAACAAATTTATAAATATTTACGAACTAAATTAATAACACGTTAATATCTTGTAGGTATGTTGTGAAGCAACTAATAGGACACTGATGCCTTGGTGCAACTGATAGGTGTTCCACACTTTAAAAACTTCAGACTAGACAAAACTTGCAGAAGGGAAGTTTCCTTGTGGGAGATCGGAGATTTTAATTAAAAAAAAAACTTATCTTAGTATTTCTTAAAACTACACTTAGCTGTAGGTAGGGTGGTAGTAGGGGTACAAGCAGGGTACACCTCACAACAGTCTCGCGCAGCCTCTCCCAGGACCCAAGGTTCAGCTCCCAGCAACTGCAGCCAAGTGCTCGACAGGACAAACAGGACAAACAGAACAAAACTCGGAGACTATATGGGAAAAAGCCGTGGGTGGTGGGTGGCTTTCTTGCAATTCACCCCTGGAATTTACAGCTTCAGGCAATAAATTTGGTTCTCATCAAGCTCGGTTCGACGTGTGTTATAAATCCGACCAAAGTCGTTAATTGTGTACCACAACGAAACTCAACAACCAAACTGCAAGGTATACAATATTTGGCAAATTTTTTTCATGAAGAAAAATCCTACAAAATGTAGAGCCGCAATCTCGGCAACTTCCAGAAATTTGCACACACACACTTGGCCGACCGAACTTGGAAAAGTGATTCCAGGAATGGGGCGAGGACCCTCCAATGACGTTGGCGTGTCATGTGACCGGAAATAACCCGTCAAACTGAATGCAGGAACCATCAAAGAACCAGATAAAGCCCAAAAGTAAAACAGCTTTGCCCAACAAGATAATATTGAAGACCTTCCGGATAACCGAAATAACAATAATATTAAATAATTTACCAAAGGGAGTACATTGCAGATACTATTTTGACTGCTACGTTAACGACGTCATGCGTAGAACGGGCCCGCGCATCACGGACTTCCGCGGCAGGAGAAAGGCAGTCTGCAGGCCGACCGGAATTGTCAACAGCCGAACATGGCGATTGAACCAAAACAGTGCGTGGCCGGTACCAGCGCATATTTCCGCACAAGAACCATCCGGGCTGCCTCATATTCTTCATCCATAAGTTCCAAGCGATGAAATCGGTAAGCAAACCTACGCCCAACTCATAATATCGCATTTAATACCGGTTATTATTTATTTAGCCCGAAGTTCCAAATGTAAACATAAACAAACCATTTCCCCGCAAATACGTCTATAATCCTTTCATTTTCAGGCAAAATAACAAGGAACAGATAAAATTGGCCACTCTATTCACCAAAAACCAGTGCAAAACAAATCGCGCTCATATCAGAGATCAGCAAATGCAAGACTTCTCACATAATCAACCAACAATCCACAACACACCTCAGGTATTCTTCCAAAGCCACAAGACAAGAAAATATTCCGGACAATTTAAGTCAAAATGGTAAGTACTGGACTAATTAATAAATTTACAATAATAATTAATGATTTGATTTATTTTCAGGCTCAAAATTGAATTGTATGGACTACAGAAAAAGTAGGGAATATGGCAGAGCAGCGATAGATTGGTTGATAAACTAAATAAGTATAATACAAAGATTAAAATCTTGTAGTGATTAACTATTTAGTTATTTATTAGGTTATATGTATTTGCTAACGAATGTATACTACTTGCCTATTGTATTCCAAAGGTATGACGAGTATCTGCGTTGGGAAAATGCCTGGAAGTTGGGAATTGGACTTAGGTGTATAAAAAAACTACAAAATGGAAGAGCTTACCCCCGTGCTGCGAAATGTACCGTGTACCGGCGAGAAATACTCGATAAAGACGGCACTGAGGGAGGATAATAGGTGAAGATTGCGTGGTGATATGAAAAATAGCTTCATTGCCGAGATTCACTCACTTCCGATCCGCTTTTTAATTCACCTTTTGTTCCGAGAAAAACCTCACAAATTCTCCCAAGTAACCAGTACGACGGTTTGCAGTTGAAAAAAGGAGTTTTTTGCTCTCCCTGTCTCGAACGCATGGTTCTCTGAAGGCTTCTATTAACGACTAATCGAAATTGCCTAGGTAACTACCAGTTGGAAAGATTTCCCGTGTCAATCTCGTCGAACAAAATACAAACTTGGACGGAAACACAACTGACATACCCAACTAGCCAAATGGAAAAGAAATAAAAGTTACTATTCTACGAATGACGATCTAGCAATAAATAAAAATAAACGCCCTGACCTGGTGTGGTAGGCGATAGGGATTAGCTACCTTACTCGCGGCACGTGGACCGGACTACGAAGGTAGGGAAATATCATCGTTTCCAGAAAACGCGGCCATAGGCTAGGTACCTCATACGTAGATGGCGCTGAGTACCCTATCTTCAATCAAAAATAACCATTCCGGATGTAGCGGAATTTTCAAACGCTACAAGTACACTACGGAACCCCACTCAAAACTCACGACCTGCTTTCAGCGAGAGCTAGCTGAGGAAGTGCACCACGTAACAGAGGAGTCTGGGTAACGTGTGGCTGTGCAGCTGTCAATTGTCTACTAAGTTGAGGTATCTCCATATACAGAGCGAGTCAAAAATTCCAAGGATATTTAGAAGTGTTCTAACTAGTCGAGTTTTATATCACGAACTTTTTAACGAAAGGTTTAACTATATATATAACATTTTGTAAAAAAGCTAAGCAATTTCCTGTGCTCTGTCAAAGAGTAATTTTTTTTTATTAAATCTTGTAATTTTTTATTGTCTTGTTTTATTTGGACTCCATCTTCTACACGCAGTTTTGTTTGGTACGCCGTAACTGCGAAGTGCGCACAAGGGGCAACATTAGCATACCGGAACGCCGAATTACTAGGGTACCAAGGTTGATTTGCCTCATGTTTTAGACTTCGCAATTTCCTTTTTAGTAGGCCTCCCCCACTGTGTGGTTATAATTTTTTACATCATGACTGACTCGCCCTTCATATTTTAAGGGGATAACTGGTTATCCAATTATACATTTTGAACGGTTATCTGGTTGACCGTTTATCCGGTTTGACCGGTTATCCGGTGGACCGGTAATCCGGTTTGACCGGTTATCCGGTTGACCGATTATCCTAATCGAAATTATGTTAGGTTCTTCAATTTTAAATACGCAATCTGTATTATAAATTGTAGATTACCATTACTGTCAAGAAGAAGAAGTTACTTTCACTTTATCAAGAAATACATTTTCTACTTTAATGCATTTTATTGGGGAAAATGTTTCAGTTGATTTTGAATGATAGCACAATCAATAAAAAAATCCAATTTTGGCGTAAAAGCATGCCATCGGATATGAAAATATATCAAGAGTCACATTTTGATAGGAAGTGAAATATGCAACAAAAACGTAAAAAAAATAATTTTGTATATAGCAACCTCCGCCATTGGTTGCTTCGTAAACTTTAAACTAATTTGTATTATGGAAAACTATATGGTTATACGTATTGAATACTAAATTTGGTTTCAATAAGTCAATAATTTTATGGAAATGTTAGCACCCACTTATGAAGCCATTAAAATTATGTATATAGTACCCACTTAGTACAGTGAGTCCGGAAAAAAATTAAAATCTGTAAAATTTTCAGTAATTTTTTTCGAAACTCGCACGAACTCAAAGATGTAAATAAATGCCATATTGCGCCAAAGCTACCAGCAATTTTTTTAATAGCATCCTTAATTTAAAAGAGCATATTTTTCTACACGTGATGACTGTGATGATGACTAAAAAAATTGAAGGAATCACACACAAACAATTTAAAATTCTGAAAATCGTCGTCCAATTTTCTTCTTCTCAGCGGCACTGTATTCCGCCGAGAACATTGTGGGTCGCAGCTTTAAATAAACAAAAAATAAACTTTCGGTCTACCACGTAATTTAGCGATAAATAAAAAATCACCAAGAGTAAATTCCCACTAGCTCGTTCACTAATATCGTTGACTGACGTATTTATAAAGACTTTTTACGGCTATAGCTTTATGTCCTGGAAAACAGATGGCTCTGATGGCTAACAATGTATTCTGCATTGTATTTTGTCTCGGGAAAGAGCCAAAAATGTGTCAGACGTGACAGCCGTGAGCAGTCTTTAATAATATATCAGTCAACCAGGGGCGATTCTTCGATCACTTTTTGCGAATTCGTCAATGACGTCATCATAAAAACGTCGATGCTCTTACATGTTCTGGAGAAGTATATTCTCAAGAGACAACAGCGATATCTGTGAAAGTCATTCATTCATGGTTAAATTTTTCACATAGGGGGTTTTGCTCTTCCGTTTGTAATTAATTGAAACTTATCCGCAAAGTTTAATGTTGAAAATCCCTTTATTATTAAGGCATACACTACACATTCACACACACTCTTCTTACTTAATAATTGTCCAACTTTAACATTTTCAACGTCATTCCCGACAGCCGAAGTTGACGGTATTTGCATGTCCACGTCCGTATTATTGTCTTCCATATCGCCCGAGATACGACGCGATACAACATATTGTAGATTTGATATATTTATGATATATAAGATATTTTTTAGCGTTTTTGATATACCTACCTAGGTAACTAAACTAATTGCTTCCTGTTTAAAAATTCAAAAATTATATTTTATCATTTTACATTGTTTTGGTTTAGGGGAAGCACTGCTTCCCTTGCTTCCATGGACTGCACGCCCCTGCAGTCAACGCTAATATGCTTGCCTCTAACTACAAAACTGAAGTGAAATTGACTTGTCATTATTTTATAATTACGCTGTGTGACAGCTGACAGAGTTAGTAGTATAGCAAAGGGGACTCCAGGGCGGAAGTGACGTCACAAGATGGCCGCCAAGGCGGGAAATTTGAAAATGACCTTGACCTGCGGGTTCAATGAACTTTAAGGGGTCACCTTGTTAACCTTGACCGGTCAATGAACTTTAAGAGGTCACCTTATTAACCTTGACCTGAAGGTCAATGAACTTTAAGAGGTCACCTTGACACGTGGCACTTTTTCTGGGAACGGAAGTGACGTCAATATGGCCACCAAGGCGGGAAATTTGAAAATAACCTTGACCTGCGGGTTCAATGAACTTTAAGGGGTCACGTTCCATTAACCTTGATCTGAAGCTAGAGGTCAAGTGGTTACCAGATCGATAACCTGTAAGGGGTCATTGACCCGCGGGTTCAATGAACTTTAAGGGGTCACCTTGTTAACCTTGACCTAAAGGTCAATGAACTTTAAGAGGTCACCTTGTTAACCTTGACCGGTCCATGAACTTTAAGAGATCACCTTTTTAACCTTGACCTGAAGGTCAATGAACTTTAAGAGGTCACAGTTAACCTTGACCTGAGGGTCAATGAACTTTAAGAGGTCACCTTGTTAACCTGAAGGTCAGTGATCTCATCACCTTGACACGTGGCACCTTGATATAAAAAACGTAAGCAAAAATTATGCAGATGTTTGAACTAAAACAGTTGACGTAGCATTTAGGTGGGGGGCATTGGGGTTATAAGGAGGACGCCGTTGGGAGAGCTCACTATACCCAGTCAACAGTGCTTGAATAATATTGAAATATGTCTTTACTCAAACAGTTGAACGAAAATAACTTCGTAAAAGAAATTGTGAGTGCAAGAGAGTTAGTGGTTGGTGAAAAACATAAAATTTTATCTTTTAGAAGAATTGAAACAAGGTACGGGGAGAAAGTGTTCGTCGAATTTGAAAATTTTCAAACTGCGCTACCTGCACGGTTCGTAAAAGAATTTACGTCTGAACGCATCGAAGACATAAACCGGGAAATCACCAACGGAAAGAAGATCTTCTTGACGAGTCTGGGCCTCATTGGTATGACAACGAATATTAAATTTGAGGAAGAATGAATCCCACTGACAAGAGGCGACGCAGACAACACTACAAAAGAAGATTGGAATTTTATCTAAGATCTCTTCAAAATTTGAAATATGAAATTCAAATTGAAATAAATGAAAAGTTCAAAAACATAAATTTAGAAAATTGTAAAAATAAAATATGAAATC
Source organism: Pseudeuparius sepicola (assembly GCA_963920635.1). Lineage (NCBI taxonomy): Eukaryota > Metazoa > Arthropoda > Insecta > Coleoptera > Anthribidae > Pseudeuparius > Pseudeuparius sepicola. Next base: position 93,410,509 of record OY987299.1, read on the forward strand.
TAGTCTATCTTTTATTTACCCCTACAAAATTGAAACTCAAATCTGAATGTTCCGATTGCTTCTGAGCGCCGAACATATAAATACGTCCAAGTGCATTTGACAGGATTCATTGACACTTGATAGACTATATTAATAACAATTTTGGGTGCGGTTACTTTAATTCCTAGTATATTTTTGGACATTTTCGTTCATTTTATTTACAAAATTATTCTTCCTTATTTTTTATGAGATTATAAGTTGGCTGAAGTAGCTGCATTAATGTTAAGAAATCTAAAAAACGTTGAAAAGTTATAAGTCTAAAGGAATAGCTCTGGATATTCTTATCTATTAATAAAAGTATTTCATTTTCTGACACGTCAGGTCAACAATCTACCGAACAGCGAAATTATACGCTGGTTTCTTGACGCAGCGGGTCAATAATCGACTCACATTGCAAACTGCAACATCAGCTAAATATATGCTAACGCCGCAGGTCAACAACCATGCTATGTCGTCAGATTGTTTTCTGCCGAATAGCATGAAATTTGAAACCGGAAATGAAACATGATACCACGGTGTCAGATTACAAAGGTGTCAAATTTCATGGGTTTCTGACTCATCGACTCACATTGTAAACTGCAACATCAGCTAAATATATGCTAACGCCGCAGGTCAACAACCATGCTATGTCATCAGATTGTTTTCTGCCGAATAGCATGAAATTTGAAACCGGAAATGAAACATGATACCACGGTGTCAGATTACAAAGGTGTCAAATTTCATGGGTTTCTTGACTCATCGACTCACATTGCAAACTGCAACATCAGCGAAATATATGCTAACGCCGCAGGTCAACAACCATGCTATGTCATCAGATTGTTTTCTGCCGAATAGCATGAAATTTGAAACCGGAAATGAAACATGATACCACGGTGTCAGATTACAAAGGTGTCAAATTTCATGGGTTTCTTGACTCATCGACTCACATTGTAAACTGCAACATCAGCTAAATATATGCTAACGCCGCAGGTCAACAACCATGCTATGTCATCAGATTGTTTTCTGCCGAATAGCATGAAATTTGAAACCGGAAATGAAACATGATACCACGGTGTCAGATTACAAAGGTGTCAAATTTCATGGGTTTCTTGACTCATCGACTCACATTGTAAACTGCAGCATCAGCTAAATATATGCTAACGCCGCAGGTCAACAACCATGCTATGTCATCAAATTGTTTTCTGTCGAATAGCATGAAATTTGAAACGAATTTTATCTAAGATCTCTTCAAAATTTGAAATATGAAATTCAAATGTATGAAATAAATAAAAAGTTCAAAAACATAAATTTAGAAAATTGTAAAAAATAAAATGTGAAACCTGGTCAATCTTTTATTTACCCCTACAAAATTGAAACTCAAATCTGAAAGTTCCGATTGCTTCTGAGCGCAGAACATATAAACACGTCCAAGTGCATTTGACTCGGATCAGTTCAATGTCATCCTTCACAGGTGAAGGGTTGGTGAACACGCTAATAAATAAGTTGCCCGTCGAATTACATCTTCCTGGATATCAGTTTTGTGGTCCTGGCACAAAATTACAAAAAAGAATTGCGAGAGGTGACGCTGGTATAAATAAGTTAGACGCTGCGTGCAAGGAGCACGATATTGCATATTCAGAAAATAGATCTTTAAAGGAGAGACACGCAGCCGATTTAGAATTGGAAAATAGGGCTTGGGGACGTGTTAAATCAAAAGACGCAAAATTTGGTGAAAAGGCTGCCGCTCTTCTAGTCACGACCGCAATGAAAACTAAACGAAAATTGGGAATGGGAATAAAGCCGAGAAAAGGTTCGGTTTCTTTTAAAAAAGATATCGTGGGAAAAGTCTCGAGATCATTGAAAAAAACATTTGATAGAGATCAGCTTAATGATGTCAGGAATTTAAAGAAAACTTCATCGGCAGCTTTGCGCGCTGCACGATTAGCCATCAAGAAGGTGGGAGGGAAACGAAAAATTCGAGTACCGAGAGTGATTCCCTTTGAAAAGAAAACAGGGGGTTTTTTACCCCTACTGCCCCTCTTAGGAGCTTTGGGGGCCCTCGGTTCGGTAGCTGGTGGTGCTAGCGCTGTTGCAAAAACCGTTATAGATGCAAAAAACGCGCAGAAAAAAATGGATGAACAAATACGTCATAATAGGGCAATGGAAGCTATTGGAAAATCGGGATCTGGGCTTTACTTAAAGAAAAATAATCACGGAGGATTCGGTTTATATTTAAAGAAAAAAAACTCCCATTGATGCTACCCAATAGACCTCTAACGGACAAAGATTTAATTTTTTACGCTAAAAAGATAAAAATACCTTATTTTAGAGGTGTCTTTATGAGAGACACGCTTCCAAAACTTGGTCCAAACAAAAACGAATCGGCAATTTTGAATTTAGACGTCAAAAGTAATGTTGGAACACATTGGGTAGCATATGAGAAAAGAGGTAACAACGTTGAGTATTTCGATAGTTTCGGGGCGCTGAAGCCACCGAAAGAACTGATCCTATACTTGGGGAAACATGCTAATATCGTATACAACAATAACTCGTATCAAACATACGATGAAATAAATTGCGGACACCTCTGTTTGGAATTTTTACGTGGAAAAACCCTATTATCATATTTTTGCTCAGTCATGTCGCAGACGTTTACTTTGACGGGTAACGGTAGCTACATCTCCAAATCGTTTTTTCCGCCCCTTGAGCTAGATCCTCAGTACGAATATTCGCTAGCGTTAATTTCTCTATCTACTTGGAATTCAATTCCAAATATAGAGGGAGGACACAACAAGCTATATTTCGTAGATCACAGAGGAAGCGAGATAGAAATTGAGATTCCGACAGGAGCATATGAGATTCGGGATATTGAGAATTACGTTCAGAAACAACTAGGAAGTTCGCTGGATAATCAGCAAGAACTAGACGAAATTTTTTCGTTGAAACCTAACAATAATACTTTAAAGTGTGAACTTAAATCTCTGTATAACGTAAATTTTAAACAGCCCGATACTATAGCTAAATTGCTTGGCTTTTCCAATAAAATATTGAAATCCGGAGATTTACATCAATCCCAGTAGAGAGATTGTGCAAGTGGTAACAATAAGAGTGGAGTGCAATTTAATTTCGGGATCATATTACAACAACGCACCTTCGCATACTCTTTTTGAGTTTATGCCTACAGTAGACCCGGGATACAGTATCAATATCGAACCTAGGAATCTAATTTATTTGCCTGTCAGTAGGAAAACCATCGACAATATTACAGTGCAACTTTTAGATCAAGATTCAAGATCGGTAAATCTCAACGGGGAAGAAATCATAATCAGATTGGAGCTGAAGAGAAATGGTGTTAGTTTTTGATGGTAGGTACCGACCATATATAAGGAGTGTCGGTCGGTCGAGAAGTTCACAACCAGCAGAGCTGTACAAGAGTAGAGATCGTAATACGAGTCTTACACCTGAAAATCGCTTGTTCCTAAAATATCTCGGTTATCATGTCATTGACGCATCAAGTGTTCGACGTGCATCAGAAACCAAAGTTCGATGAATCTATTCAACGTTTAGAAGCACGCTCCTATTATCCGTTCGTAAAGTCCTTCATGAACAATGACATCGTAGAAATAACCGTTAATCAAGGTGACGCTTGGTTGTTGATGTATGATGCTGCAATTTTCGTAAAAGGTAAAATAAGCAAGAAATCAGGCACTGGTACTTGCAAGCTTGTAAACAATGGTGCATCGTTTTTCTTTGATTCTGTCTCATACGAACTTAATGGCAAAGAGTTGGAAATGGTGAGAGATCCTGGAGTTGTGAGTGCCATGAGGGGATATTTATGTTATTCTCCTAACGATGAAAAGTACTTGGTAACTTCAAGTTGGAGCTATCCCAAGGACAATGCGCCAATCTTGAATAAGGACGGAACATTCAGCGTAAGAATACCGCTTAAACATTTGTTTGGGCTCTTTAATGATTATCAATATGCCATTTGCGGTAAGCAAACAATAAGACTAATTCGAGCCCGCAACGACAATAATTGCCTGCTACTAGAGAAAGCTGCCGACTCCACTACAGAGTTGACAGCAGAATTATTGATTACCAATATAGAACTAAAAGTGAAACATATACAGCCAAACGATATGATTAGATTAGATCTCCTGCAATCCATAAAGCGAGATCAACCCATTATTATACCCTTTAGAAAGTGGGAATTACATGAATTGCCAACTCTTACGGCAAACTCTCGTAAAGAAATTTGGTCAGTGAAAACATCTGCAGCAGTGGAATCTCCTAGGTTTGTTGTAGTTGGTTTTCAAACTAATCGCAAAGAAAATAGCAAAAGCGATCCCACAAAATTCGATCACATAAGTATATCAGACGTTAGGTTAATTCTAAACGGTGAATATTTCCCATTTGAAAGGCAGAGGCTGGATTTCAAAAATAATGATTACTTAGAAGCTTACAATAGTTACATTGAATTTTATTCAAGTTTTATGGGCGTTCGTGAGAAACGTCCACTGCTAGATTACAAAGATTACAAAGATAACGTAACTCTGTTTGTTATCGACTGTTCTAGAAGAAATGAGACCCTTAAGACCAGCACTGTTGACGTCAAACTAGACATAGAAAGTGATGTCGGTTTTCCTAAAGACACTCGAGCGTATTGCTTAATTATTCACGACAGTCTTATGGAATATCTGCCGCTAAGCGAAGTAGTCAGAAACTTGATGTAAGACCGTTTACCTCAATAAACTCCCAGTTGCTAGTTTGACTCGGAAGAATGAAGATCGCAGTCGTAGACACTCAAGGGGTTATAATTGACGGACTTTTCTACCCCAAAGAATTGTCGATCAAAATTAACAATCAAATTTTACACCTGCTGATAAAACCCCCTAAGGATTATTATTTGCTAACTGAGGTGGATAGAAAGCAAGTATCTTATTTGGAACACAATTTTCATGGTTTATGGTATTCCAATGGATATGTGGAGTGCAATCATGTGCGAGAAATTTTAGAAGAGTTTCTTTTCAATGTCGACATCATCTACATCAAAGGATATCAGAAAGAAAAATTCTTGCAGACTATCGACATCGATCCTACGAAAATAATCAATATTGAGAAACTGGAGAATAATTTTGGAAATTTACCGAAATTCGAAAAAGATGTACCCCTTTGCTTGTATCACCTAAAACATTCTAAATATATGTGCAGTTTGAGAAATTGTGAAAAGTTGGACAGCTGGTTGAAGAATTTTCTATTTAAAAGGAATATCGAAGCGACGACTTCACAAGGGTGGAAGGGGTAAAAGAAAAAATGTTTTTTAATATATATTTAAGTGTAGAATGTAATATCTAAAAATGTTAAAAATAAAGCAAAGCAATTTTTAATTGTTGTTTCATATTTCACCTTACACTTGAAATTTGAGAACAAATGAACTCGACACTACCCCTCCTCATATTTCACCTTACACTTGAAATATGATAACAAATGAACTAGACACTACCCCTCTTCATATTTCACCTTACACTTGAAATTTGAGAACAAATGAACTCAGCACTTCCCCCCCCCCTCCAACAATACTTATATATAAATAACGATCTGCGGAACCTCTAGCCAGTAGTACTCGAATCGTGTATTAAAAAATGGAACTAGTGTCATATAAAAATATTGATGACAGACTCAAATCGTTTGAGTCTTGGCCATCAAGTAGTGTGATTGCGGGGCAAAAACTGGCGGAAGCTGGTTTTTTCTATAAAAATAACGAAGATGTGGTTGAGTGTCCATACTGTCATATCGAAGGATATCATTGGGAACCTGAAGATAATCCTATGCTCGATCACGCAAGTTGGTCTCCGAACTGTCCCTTTGTGTTACAAGGTGGTGATACTGATGCGGAATTTCCTGAAATTCGCCCGAATGCCGTTCCCGAAGATGAGGTGTGGACTCAAAAAGTTGATGCTTATTCTCAAACTGAGCAAACTTGTAAAGATGAAGAAAAAAAATTATGTAAAATTTGTTTCTCTAACCCTATAGAGGTATTAATGTCTCCTTGCGGGCATTTAGTTTTTTGTATGGAATGTTCAACATCAATAAATAGATGTCCGTTGTGTAGACAAGTTATATGGAATAAAATGAGGGCATACCTTCCATGAAAACATTGTATTTTTTCAATAATAAAAATTACAACAATGTTCATTTTTGACTGCCCCTTATCCTACCAAGAAAAAGCTTAAAGCGTCTAAGCGACTCAAAAAACGACTAGACGACTTGTATAAACGACTAGACGACTCGGAAAAACGACTAGACAACTAGAAAAACGACTCGGAAAAACGACTAAACGACTTGAAAAACGACTATAACAACGACTAAACGACTCTAAAAACGACTAGACGACTCGAAAAACAACTAGACGACTCAAAGCGACTCGAAACTATAAATACTGACGTATCTTTGTCGGATCAGTCAGACTGATTCATAATGCAAATCGAACAACAGCAAACATCGCTCCCTATTGAAAACTTAGATGTTCTGGCTGAGAAGCAGCTTAAGTCGAAACATGGTAAACTATTTCCAAATTCAATTCGTGCAATTTTTTGTGGTCCAAGTGGATGTGGAAAAACAAACGCACTTTTAACTTTAATATTTAACCAAAATGGTTTGAAATTTGAAAACGTGTATGTATATAGCAAATCGCTCTATCAGGAAAAATATCGGCTACTACAAGATGTTCTAAAAAATATTGATTGTATCGGATATTTTCCATTCAAAGCCAGCGATGATGTAATAGATCCATCTGATGCTCGAGAAAATTCCCTCATTGTCTTCGACGATGTGGCATGCGACAAGCAAAATAAAATCAGGGAGTATTATTCTATGTGCAGACATAAGGGTATTGACGCGGTGTATCTTTGCCAGACTTACTCCAAGATACCCAAGCAGTTGATTCGAGATAACTGCAACTTTATAGTACTTTTTAAGCAGGATGAGACAAATCTCAGACACGTGTATGAAGAGCACGTGTCACCTGACCTAACCTTCGAACAGCTTAAAGATATATGTCGCCAGTGTTGGAATGATAATTATGGCTCTTTGGTAATCGTGAAAGACTTTAGCATAAACGAGGGACGTTATCGACAGGGATTCGACAAATATATAAGGTCTGGACAATAGCTTCTACGGATCATTAGCGCATCTGACGATATGCCGTTAACATCTCAAGAGCAAATTGCTGAAGCCCAACGCTCAAAAAAAATTAAAGATCTTACTCGCTCTATCAGGAAAAAGTATACGGCTTTAAAATTAGGTAGATTTGAAGAAGATGAGGTCTTGGAGAAGGTATTTCAACCTATTACCAAATCTATTACAAAAATTGAAAAAAATAAAAATGAAAGAGCGGAAAACATGAAGTTTGAACTCAAAAGAGATAATGATGGTTTATGTAAGGTTGAGAAAAAGGAAGGAAGCGTCGAAAAAAAGGAGGAAGAAAACGTTGAGGATAGAATCAGCAAGAAACTCGATAAGTTAATAGCAAGCATTAATAGAAACAAGCAACAATCCCTCAATGAGTCACATTATGAAGCTACCGTACCAACTGATAACGATACCGTTCTCAACGAATCATTTAACATGAGTACATTTCGACCGGAGGTTTTGGAGGAGTACTTGGATGCCTATCCCGAAATAGCTAAGAAGTACATTTTAGACCACAATGAAAAACTTCCAAAAATTGATCCGGTTTATGGACCCCTTTACAATGCGTCACAGTCACAATGGATGCTAGGAAAAAAAGTTATGGACTTCGATAAAAGTAGCGGAGACATTTTGATTGATGGACACCGCTATAAAGGTACCGAGGGACTCTACGATTTAATTTTCTACGATGATCCACGTATAACTACTAAAGAGGAGAACGATAGGTATAGACATATTTTAGTTAATACCGAAGTTCATCTAAATACTCTTGGAAGACTGAAAGGCACAAATCGTTCAAAGTATGTTGACATCATAAAACCTTTCGTTACGACTTCAACATCTAAATCGAGGCCCCGTGCGAATACAATATCTGGCTCGGGTACTTCCGGGATGCATTGGATTTTCAATAAAAAACCCATAGAATACGTTTATTGGGATGATGCCAATGAATTAGTTCACCGTTTAAAATTGCTCGTGGCATCTAAAAACGCAGGCAATACATCGAATAACAACGAAATTGTAGCAATAATAAATGAGCTCAAAGAAGCTAATATAATCAGATAGATGCACAAAAGGTGTTTAGTACCAAAATGAGCTTGAACAAGTTCGGACGTTCTTCCAAAGCGCCTAACGAAGTCAAAGTTTTTCGTACTCAGAATTTGTTTGCGGTAACCAAAGAAGGAGACTACGATCTTCAAAACCGTAAATTGTGCAACGTTGAACTACCGACTGAAGGTGGCGACGCCGCAACAAAAAAATACGTCGATGCTAGCTGTACTTCTATAATGAATTCGATCGATGAAAAATTTCAAAATATCTCTAAGATCTTTACAAGCAATTTCGATAAAAAGATTTCGAGTTTGAATAAGATAGTATTGAGTTCATCTTCGACGTCAACCGATAACACGACTCTACTCAATAAAAACGTTGAAAAAACTTCCGTGATTGACCAGAAAGTGACATCCCTGCAGACTCGAATCACTAATTTGAATATAGAATATCAAAATCGTTTAAAATCAATATCCATTCAACTTGATTCGCTAAATAGCGACTACAAAAAACTAACTACCATACTTAATAGTCTGGATGCAAAAGGATCGTCTCAAAAGAAATCGACATGAACTCCAATCACTCAAAAGAAAAAATTCAAATAGTTAAAGAGCTTCATAAGCCTGCACGCAAAAATTATACACGACGACGAACTATCATCAAAGGGCTGGACGATCTCTGGCAAGCCTATCTTGGACAACTTGATCAATATAAATCCTATAATAGAAATTTTAAATTTATACTTGTCGTTATTGATGCTTTCTCAAAATTTGTTTGGTGTAAACCGTTGAAAACGAAAACTGGAGAAGAGGTTACGAGAGCGTTTGCAGAGATCCTTAAAAGTTCAGAACGGCGGTGTCCGAAAAACCTTCAAACTGATCACGGAAAGGAATTTTACAACACTCATTTCAAACAGTTGATGGGAGCGTATAACATTAATCACTATAGCACATTTAGCGTCAAGAAAGCTGCCATTGTTGAAAGAGTGATACGTACTTTGAAGGAAAAGCTTTTTAAATTTTTCAGTTTGAGCGGAAAATATAGATGGATCAATGTATTGCCTACCTTGACAGATGATTATAATAGTCAAAAACATCGCACTACACAAATGAAACCTAAAGATGTAAGCAAAAGTTGCGAAAAGCGGTTATTAAAAAACGTCTATAGCCACTTGAAGACTTGTGGTAATAGAAAATTTAATGTTGGTGATATAGTTAGGATCAGCAAAATGAAGCACGTTTTTAACAAAGGTTATACCCCCAACTGGACTACTGAATTGTTTAAAATTGTGAGGGTTCAAATCACCAATCCCGCAACATATTTGCTTGAAGATATGAACGGAAGTCCCATAAAGGGTGGATTCTACGCTGAAGAACTACAGAAAACGGTTAATCCCGACGTCTATCTAGTTGAAAAAGTGTTACGTAAGAAAGGAAAAAAAGTTTTAGTTCGGTGGCTTGGTCTTGACAAATCTCACGACTCGTGGATAGAGAGCAATAACGTTTTATAAAAATTTAGAGGGGGTAGATGGAAGGGGAGAGAGTGGAGGGGGTAGAGTAGAGGGGGTACGAGTAGTGGGGGTAGAGTAGAAGGGATAGAGTGGAGGGGAGTATACTATAAGAGACAGCTACATAAAAAAATACTACTTACCTTCAAGAAATATCTACAGTAGCAGTTCGAATATTTTAAAAATGAGTGACAGTGCTTACGCTTCCGAATTTAGTGAAGATACAACATCTGTAGATGCTGCCAACGATGATGATCTTATTCTAAATACGTGCTTTGTGTTGAAGCCCAATCATGTGTTTACTGTTCATTGTGGATTGAGCGCCGCACGATATTTCACTCCAGCTATCAAGATTGTTAACCACCTAGATACGCAAGGTTTCGCTAATATTTTATTAGATCGCCTCGAATGGAACGAGGTAATTCTAATTTTGACAGGATGCCTAATTCGTCTGCCATATCGAGATTTGTATCCAATGAAAATGTTAGAATTAATACAATGATTAGAGTGGATGGGTTAAAAGTTGCTATGCTTTCAAAGGAGGGCGTCGACTTCTACTTTTCTCATTCAGATATTTTAGAATTAATAAGCCTCGATAAGATAATTTCTTCTAAAATCGATGTAATGTTAAAACTAAATATTTGCGAACATTATTTAAACTTTTTAGATACAGTAAATATGCTTTTGTTTAGATGTAATTACATGTTGAATCCTATAGATTTAATTACAGCATTATTTAGTTCAACGCTCAATTTAGAAATGTATTGTATTTTTGAATTTTTTAATTTTAGTAGAGATAAGTTTTTAATTGACTTGTATAACAGAAGGTATTTTTGAAATAAAACAATATAAAAATATAAATGATTTTTATTTCTTAAACATATATACATACAAACAGTAATACAAATCGTGCGAATACTAAAGGTAAGTAAGATATTCTGCTTCTAAAACAGTAATACAAATCGTGAGAATAGTAAAGGTAAGTAAGATATTCTGCTTCTAAATAGTTGCTCGGAAAGTAAAAAAGTGGTGTTAATCTATTATACTATAATGACCCCAAGGAAGCGTATCGTGAGAATGCTTTAATAAAAATCGCTTATCATCAAAAGGATTAAGGGCGATTTTTTTCTGTTGCACGCTGTAGACATCGTGGTTGTAAGATCTTATACAGCGTTGTGTTTCACTATTAATTTTAAAATTTTGAAGGGGGTGCAAATAATCTTCAAACCGAATTTTTTGTTTAACTACATTATATTTAACACCCTTAGCCTTCTTAACGCATGTTCCACCTTGAACTTTATAAGTGTATTGTTTAGAACGTAAGCCGACAAAGTGAGTCATGATTTTTCCGTTATTCTCATCTTTCATAAGGCCCGGCACTTTTTTATTCGCAGATGGTATATTATATGGGTTGTCAGCTAAATAGTCGCTGGTATCAAACCGATGTAGATCTGTTTTTATAACATCTTCGTACACATCTTGGCAATGTATTTCATAAATCAATGAATCCGTGTCGGTATATAGCAGCTTACATTCAGACGGTTGAAATTTCCGAAGCATATATCCATAATGAAAATCATAAACACAAGTTTTCGAAATCTCTAGAATTGCTGCTCCAATATAGAGGGGTTTATTGAAAATTATTTGTGATTTGTTTAATTCTACGCTAATCAAGCATTCGTCGAAGATCGTTCTACTTCTAAAGTGTGGACTAGAAATTAGATTTTTTGCACCATATCTACCCTCCCATTTTCGAACTAATTTGACTACGCGATGTTTTCTTATATTCTCCATCGTTTTGCCGTAGACCGCGTTATTCATTAGCTTGAAAAGATTTTTTTCAAATTCGTTTTTGGCCTGCGAGCGGAGTCGTGTATTGACATCTATATATGGTTTCAACCACGGTGCCTGACTGAATTTTAAAACACGATGTATTTTTTTAAGCACTAACCCATTATTCATAGCTTCTTTTAAGTTCCTATAATGTAAAATATATTTCTCTTTAGGATGTAAGGTTGTCATAAGTTTTGATAATTTCGAATTTTTGGGGGTACTATGTTCGGCACAAAACGGAAGATCTTTGTGTAAGTCATGCAGACGTTCCGGATAGTCGAAATCTACCTCAAGCATATAGCCTATTGGACCTTCGTCGGGAACGGTAGTTACATCGATATTTGAATCGATCCATTCAAATTCTCCGTATGGAAGGTATTCACTCATGGCCCAACCGTATAAATTGTTTACATCTAAATAGAGGAGATACTTTGAAATTTCGTTGGATTTAAAATTCTCCATATATTTGTTGTTTGCCTCTGCAAAGCGATTGCAACATTGGCTTATACCTCCTCTTATAGATTTCTCAAAAAACATTAGCATATCTATATCTTGAAAAGATTCAAGCCTACACCCCGTATATTTGAGCATACAATCCCAAGTGTATCCCGGAACTGTGTAATAATGTGCAGGATCCAACCCGTAAGTCTCGTGACATGTTTTACGAAAATTTTCAAAAACGTAGACTAACAGCATCACATCAGTTTTAAGGTATAAATCTGAATATTCACCTAAATTTTTAATATTAAATTTTTTCCAAACGTTTTGAGCATGTATATACTCATTTTCATCAATATTAACATTGTTTAGTTTGCTATCAAAATCATCAATTTTAGGTAAAGATGTTTCCTCTAGTCTTTCAATTGTGTCTATATAGTCATAAGGAAAAATACCTTTTCGGGTTAACAATTCGAAATTTTCTTTAGGTAAACCGCGAAACATATTTCTGGTATTTATTAAATTCCTTTCATTGAGATTTGAGACTAGAGTGCTCAGTGATGAGTTCATAAATCTAAAGGAATCTATAAATCGAAATCTAATATTAGTATTATTATCAAATATTGTGAAACTAATATACTGTTCTTTGTTTACGGGAAGCAATGAGACATTATTTCTCTTCGCTAAATCTCTAATTATAAAATGACTATCGTATCCAGAAAGGTTGTGAAAGATAACGGGAATTACAAAAGAATTGGTATAATTTAGATTACATTGATTATGCGCATATCCCCTGAAGTTACCTGTCAGGTGACAATGGTCTCGCACTATCTTATCGGTAAGCTGGAAATTTTTATTGCAAATATGACATGACTTTGTAGCGTCCTTGAGACTTACGACTTGATTCATTGGTTTCACGTTTTTCAATTTTGATGATACTGCAGCGGCGACTTCAGCCAACTGGTCTGCGAACCAACTCATACAGTCTGTATTTCGATAGCTTTTGTAATAAGAGAGACTATCATCATAACTGCATTTAAAGAAATATCCTGCACTAAACGCTTCATGCTTCTGATATTTTTCAGTCTTTAGCGTTCGTTGGGAATCATTGTATGGTTTTAAGATGGACTCAAAATCGGAGTACATTAAAAATGGAACGCTTTCTTTGTTAACGTAGTTTTTAAATTCAATATATTTTTCCGTAGGAAAAATTATTTTACATTCATTCATTTTTTCACATTCATCTGTATGCTCTTCCAACTTTTGTTGCGTTTGAAAGTAATTTAAACATCTGTCACAGAGAAACTTTTTACACCGATGCTTATTTAATTGCTTATATATTAGTCTAGACATATCCTTTATCAAAACGTAGTGATATTTTATTTCAACATTTTCATCGTCGTTGGTGTCCCAGTTATCGTAATTTAGTTTAGGAAAATATTTATCTTGAATTAATAAGAGGTTAACGTGTTTGTCTACTTTCTGTTTGGTTAGACGACTGGGCACAACAGAGAAATTATATTTTGTATCCATCTCTAAACAAAAAACATTAATTGAGATGTAGTTGAGTTTTTCAAATTTTGCAATTTGAGGAATAGTCATTGGAAACTGGATTCCAGTTAAATTCAAAATATCGGAATAGTGAGGGTACGAAGAAGTTCTACAGGTTTTTTTGTTTGTCGGATATAGACCAGCTACTATGCTCCAGGCAAAACATGCCTCATCTTGATTTTGTATATTTAAGCAAGCATTTCTATTAGAAATTTGTTCGGGTAACCTTATGAAAGATGAAGCTCCATTGCCCAATTCATATTTGTTAATATTTACTTCAAGAGATATTATTCTGTTAAGAGCATACCCGCTTTGTCCTTCTTCGAACTCTTCGAGCGAATTTAAAATTTTTTCATATACGTTCGTTCTGAACCAGTAGTCTAAATCTACTCCTAAATCGATCTCACAGTTTTTGGTGTTAAAATACTTATTTTCTAGAATTTCATCATTTCCAGACTTTTTTATAAACTCTGCACAAAAGCAAGTATTCACTTTAATCATGGAGAGAGATTTTATTATTTTTTTATTTTTAATTTAAAAATTGTGGAGCAGTCGTTTAGAAATTCCTTTACGTCTTTGTGTTTTAAATTGATTATTATGCTCGTCTGCAGTCTGTTCGCGAAAGCGGAGGTGATATTTTCCCACTTTATGCGTTTTGCTAATTTCCCCTGAGCTAAACCCATTCCTGTATGAGTTTTTTCATTTAATAACTGCTTGATGGAGGCTCGAAATGCTTTAATCAACCCTAAAGAAGATTGTAATTTTCGACGAATACCCACCGAAAGATTTTGTTTCTTAAGACATTTATTGAAAAGAGTCATATTTTTGTTCGAAAAATTAACCCACCTATTTATTTTTATCGGTAATGGTTTTATGGGTAATAACTGATAGGCTTTGGTAGCATTCTCACAAATTCCTTTAGTAATTTTAGTGATTTCTTGTTCATCGTTACTATTTGAAATTATAAGCATCTTTACTTAAATGAGCAACTAAATTAACCTTACTTCTAAAACTGATGACAAGGTTCTTGGAATCTTAGACCAATTGCGCGACCACTTGCATTGGCTCTTCGCCGACTAATATAAAAATTAAACCATTTTCAAATATTTATACATATCCAATCTGATGACATAGCATGGTTGTTGACCTGCGGCGTTAGCATATATTTCGCTGATGTTGCAGTTTGCAATGTGAGTCCATGAGTCAAGAAACCCATGAAATTTGACACCTTTGTAATCTGACACCGTGGTATCATGTTTCATTTCCGGTTTCAAATTTCATGCTATTCGGCAGAAAACAATCTGACGACATAGCATGGTTGTTGACCTGCGGCGTTAGCATATATTTAGCTGATGTTGCAGTTTGCAATGTGAGTCGATTATTGACCCGCTGCGTCAAGAAACCAGCGTATAATTTCGCTGTTCGGTAGATTGTTGACCTGACGTGTCAGAAAATGAAATACTTTTATTAATAGATAAGAATATCCAGAGCTATTCCTTTAGACTTATAACTTTTCAACGTTTTTTAGATTTCTTAACATTAATGCAGCTACTTCAGCCAACTTATAATCTTATAAAAAATAAGGAAGAATAATTTTGTAAATAAAATGAACGAAAATGTCCAAAAATATACTAGGAATTAAAGTAACCGCACCCAAAATTGTTATTAATATAGTCTATCAAGTGTCAATGAATCCTGTCAAATGCACTTGGACGTATTTATATGTTCGGCGCTCAGAAGCAATCGGAACATTCAGATTTGAGTTTCAATTTTGTAGGGGTAAATAAAAGATAGACTAGATTTCATATTTTATTTTTTACAATTTTCTAAATTTATGTTTTTGAACTTTTTATTTATTTCATACATTTGAATTTCATATTTCAAATTTTGAAGAGATCTTAGATAAAATTCCAATCTTCTTTTGTAGTGTTGTCTGCGTCGCCTCTTGTCAGTGGGATTCATTCTTCCTCAAATTTAATATTCGTTGTCCTACCAATGAGACCCAGACTCGTCAAGAAGATCTTTCCGTTGGTGATTTCCCGGTTTATGTCTTCGATGCGTTCAGACGTAAATTCTTTTACGAACCGTGCAGGTAGCGCAGTTTGAAAATTTTCAAATTCGACGAACACTTTCTCCCCGTACCTTGTTTCAATTCTTCTAAAAGATAAAATTTTATGTTTTTCACCAACCACTAACTCTCTTGCACTCACAATTTCTTTTACGAAGTTATTTTCGTTCAACTGTTTGAGTAAAGACATATTTCAATATTATTCAAGCACTGTTGACTGGGTATAGTGAGCTCTCCCAACGGCGTCCTCCTTATAACCCCAATGCCCCCCACCTAAATGCTACGTCAACTGTTTTAGTGCAAACATCTGCATAATTTTTGCTTACGTTTTTTATATCAAGGTGCCACGTGTCAAGGTGATGAGATCACTGACCTTCAGGTTAACAAGGTGACCTCTTAAAGTTCATTGACCCTCAGGTCAAGGTTAACTGTGACCTCTTAAAGTTCATTGACCTTCAGGTCAAGGTTAAAAAGGTGATCTCTTAAAGTTCATGGACCGGTCAAGGTTAACAAGGTGACCTCTTAAAGTTCATTGACCTTTAGGTCAAGGTTAACAAGGTGACCCCTTAAAGTTCATTGAACCCGCGGGTCAATGACCCCTTACAGGTTATCGATCTGGTAACCACTTGACCTCTAGCTTCAGGTCAAGGTTAATGGAACGTGACCCCTTAAAGTTCATTGAACCCGCAGGTCAAGGTTATTTTCAAATTTCCCGCCTTGGTGGCCATATTGACGTCACTTCCGTTCCCAGAAAAAGTGCCACGTGTCAAGGTGACCTCTTAAAGTTCATTGACCTTCAGGTCAAGGTTAATAAGGTGACCTCTTAAAGTTCATTGACCGGTCAAGGTTAACAAGGTGACCCCTTAAAGTTCATTGAACCCGCAGGTCAAGGTCATTTTCAAATTTCCCGCCTTGGCGGCCATCTTGTGACGTCACTTCCGCCCTGGAGTCCCCTTTGCTATACTACTAGAGTTGATTACCTACTGTTTCTAAAGTCGCATATAAAAAAAAGACGAGAATCAATTTCATTAGAGACTATCCCAATTTCGGCTGGCTCGAGGATGGATATAAAACAGGCGCGCTAGGCATTTAATAAAACCCATCCCAATTTAATCTATTTTAACGGCCGCCATTGCCTGAGTTAGGAATTACAAGTTTAATTAGCAACCTCCAAGAATTCAAGAGCGCGCACACACTCCCCGGCTATGATCCAATTAAAATTTCTAATTCGTTCGCCATCTTTCCGCGCAAGATAAGAATAGCCAGAATGGGCTGCAGACTGCGACAGGAAAAATGGGAGTTTTAGTTGCAATAATCACACATTTTAATATTGTCTATATATACAGCGTGTCCATTTACTATTCCCTTCTTCGATTGTGGCTATACTTTTAAGGATAAAAAAAATCGGTTCGGGGGATCCAAATAAGGAAAGATGGGGCACATTTTAAAATTAGTTTGGTATATACAGGGTGTTCCAAAAAAGTGTGGCGACAAAAAAATATATTTTTTTAAATGGAATGACCCGATTTTTTTTATCGCAAATGAAGCCTATCAAAGTATTGTATACATCCCTAAATTATTTCCGCTTCCATCTGCGGCGTTGCCAAGTTATAATTTTTTTTATGTATTTTTTGCCAAATACCAACCCTTCATTAATATGCTATATTTTTCTTGCGGCTTGATTTTTTCTCTTGAAACTTTGGTTTTGGATTTACACTTAACCATTTTATTAATGACTAAGAACTAAGTTGAAAATTTTTGTACAGGATGTTTCACTTTTTCCGCCAAAACTCCGACATTTTCAAACTTAATTTACTATTTTTTTTTCAAATGGAACACCCTATATCTAACATTTCTATTGGATAGAGCATTCATTCAGCTTTAATTTGATACCTAATACAGTACCTTTATCTCTAGCAGTTTTTTCAAAAATCCAGTATAAACAGAAAATTTGCAAATTTTTTACTTATTACTTACATGCAAATTACTCGACAATCAAACATGTACTTATTTAAAAAGCTGCATATCAAAAAAGCTTTAGTACCAGTTACAATCTGTAGTTTACCCTATTTTTGTATACCTACTACACTTGCATAAATAGAATATTAAATTAAAAAGTTAAAAGTTTAGGAGAACTCATAGGTGGTCATGGTTTTGTTTCTAGTTTGACATTTGGTAAATATTTCATTTGCTGCTTGTATTCTGTGTTCGTTGTTTAATTTCAAACAGCAAAAAGTTGTCACAAAATGAATTATTGTAAACAAGACTTGATAAGTAAGATTTACGTAATTGGTGAATGTTTTGGAAATTGTTTTTTGGCATCTCGAGTTTATGCCCAAAATTTCCCAGATAGAAGGCATCCTGATACCAGAATACTGCAGAACTTAAAGGAGCAATTCGATCGCACAGGAAACTTTGCCTATGAAAAGCAAACTAGAATAAAACCAGTTTTAAATGAAGAAAATCAGAAAATCATTGGCTGTTGTGGAGGACCCTGAAATAAGTGTAAGAGAACTGAGTCGGGATTTAGAAATAAAAAAGTCCTCAGTAGGACAATGCCTTAAGCGTAACAAATTTCACCCATACCATGTGCAGTTATACCAGGAACTGAATGATAACGATTTTCAAAAAAAGTAAGGTCCAATTACAAAATTATGGACTATTCCTCCCCAAACATTAATACTCCAGTATGTCTATTTACAAAACCATTTCTGTGGAATGTAGATTCATTGGTAAATAATACAAATTTAAGAAAAATTTCATCCTCCGCTGCTTGACCTTGTTCCAATGTACAAAAAGTTACTCTTTTCTGAAAGTCTTTATCATTTAGTTCCTGGTGTAACTGCACAAGGTATGGGTGAAATTTGTTACGCTTAAGGCATTGTCCTACAGAGAACTTTTTTACTTCTAAATCCCGACTCAGTTGTCTTTTGCTACCAGAGGTGCGATCCTCAGAAGGGGTTCCGGTCCCATGGGCCTGCTCATGGATCCCTCCCTGGCCAGAAGGTCGGCACGACAGAGTCATTTATTTCAGGGTCTTCCACAACAGCCAATGTTATAGCTAACTGATTTTCTTCATTTAAAACTGGTTTTGTTCTAGTTTGCTTTTCATAGGCAACATTTCCTGTGCGATCGAATCGCTCCTTTAAGTTCTGCAGCATTCTGGTATCAGGATGCCTTCTATCTGGGAATTTTTGGGCATAAACTCGAGATGCCAAAAACAATTTCCAAAACATTCACCAATTACGTAAATCTTACTTATCAAGTCTTGTTTACAATAATTCATATTGTGACAACTTTTTGCTGTTTGAAATTAAACAACGAACACAGAATACAAGCAGCAAATGAAATATTTACCAAATGTCAAACTAGAAACAAAACCATGACCACCTATGAGTTTTCCTAAAACTTTTAACTTTTTAATTTAATATTCTATTTACGCAGGTGTAGTAGGTATACAAAAATATGGTAAACTACAGATTGTAACTGGTACTAACGCTTTGTTGATATGCAGCTTTTTAAATAAGTACAAGTTTGATTGTCGAGTAATTTGCATGTAAGTAATAAGTAAAAAAAGTTGCAAATTTTCTGTTTATACTGGATTTTTGAAAAAACTGCTAGAGATAAAGGTACTGTATTAGGTATCAAATTAAAGCTGAATGAATGCTCTATCCAATAGAAATGTTAGATATAGGGTGTTCCATTTGAAAAAAAAATAGTAAATTAAGTTTGAAAATGTCGGAGTTTTGGCGGAAAAAGTGAAACATCCTGTACAATAATTTTCAACTTAGTTCTTAGTCATTAATAAAATGGTTAAGTGTAAATCCAAAACCAAAGTTTCAAGAGAAAAAATCAAGCCGCAAGAAAAATATAGCATATTAATGAAGGGTTGGTATTTAGCAAAAAATACATAAAAAAAATATAACTTGGCAACGCCGCAGATGGAAGCGGAAATAATTTAGGGATGTATACAATACTTTGATAGGCTTCATTTGCGATAAAAAAAATCAGGTCATTCCATTTAAAAAAATAATTTTTTTTGTCGCCACACTTTTTTGGAACACCCTGTATATACCAAACTAATTTTAAAATGTGCTCCATCTTCCCTTAATTCGAGCCCCCGAACCGTTTTTTTTTATCTTTAAAAGTATAGCCACAATCGAAGAAGGGAATAGTAAATGGACACGCTGTATATCTAGTAAGACAGGTAGATAGCTAGTTACTATATATTAATAATAATAATATAATAATTCTCACCCTCACAATACTCCAAACTAGGAGTACCCCAGAAGCAACCACATGCTTGTGCGGGAGAGGGGGGCAATTACTATTATTTTGTCTTCGTTGCCATTTGCGGCCAGGGCCGACTTTTTTCCCGATAGAACTAGGATACCATTCGCTCAAGTAGTACGGAAAACCCTATAAAACCGTAGTAATCCCAGTGAGTGTAGGACAATTAGTAAATCACACGGATAAATACTTTTCAGCATTATATTTTAACTAAATTTTTCAGTCCATTAGTGATTGAAATTTAATTTGTTTTGCGTACCACTTGTGAATTTGATGATGTGTTACAATTGTAGTGTGTTGGTATTCACCAAACACGGGATGGCAGGGGAAAAAATTAAAAACCGTGAATTTTTTGTAGTAGGTTGTAACGAAGTTACTAGTTTCCAGTTTTAATTTTTATTTTACACCCACTTGATTCTTCCGCCGCGCTATTTTTAGCGGCCGGCTATCCGCCGTAGTAGTTTCATGTTCACACCGATGACTTTTTCTACATAGTAGGCCGAGATTCGATCGATTTTAATTGCATTTAATTAAATCCTGGCTTTGATTATTTTCCGGCTTTCCGCCGCTTAATAATAAATTCTTATGTTACCATAAGGGTTGAGGGATACCGGATAAGGGTAGAACCGGGTTACTAACTCAAATTGCAGCTAGAATCGCCGTTCTTTTTGGGAAACCGGGTATTTAAGACATCGCCGATCCAAGGAAGCCGCCGCTGAGGACGCGCCGGGGGTGGTTCATCCCTTAGCCGCTTTGCCCGGCCGTCAGCCGCCGCAGCGAGACCGATGTGGAGGGGATCGCTTGCGAATTCACGTCGGCGACGCCGACCAATGGGCTGCCGCCGCACGCCGCTTGGTCACGTGGTTGCCGGCTATAAGACAGCCTGCGGAAGCCACGGAGGCCCTGCTTCTCCGTCCTTTTGCCCGCTAAATTCCAGGTTAGTAATTTGCGCTCTTCGAATATTCTCTATACCAGGGGGAAAAGTGTGAACTTTGCCCCAACCTTCTGCCTACCGCGGCCCTTAGCTATCCGAACTTTACTAGCCGTCAAATCCGTTGCTTAACCGTAACCTAGAATCCGAACCGAATATTTTGAGCTTGCTTCTAGCTTTTCCGTTGCTTACGTTAACCGTTAGGGCATTTAAAGTACCGCAAGCAAGCCACGTCTAGCAACCCTAGATTAATACTAAAGTCGCGTTGTTTCTTTTATTTACAGAACTCCCGTGGGCTCCCCGATCGCGACTCGCCGGACTTATTTTGTATTATTTATTTAAGAATTTATTACCTACGTTGTTTAGTCAATATACGATGTCTTGAAATATTGTTTAATTTTGCTCCTATCCCTCAAACACACCACATTTGCACTCTGGAATAATTTTTCTCTGACGAAAGCTATCCTGGGTAAAAGCGGAGCATACCGCTCTAAAAAAAAGTGGCGCCTGGGCATTCCATTCCGACAGGGTTCTGATAAAAGAGGCTATAAGGAAGCCCCCGCATCTAGAAAGGGAAATCAGAACGGGAAATACATTAAACAGTATAAATTTCCGTTTGTCAATTCTTGTATATTCGAAAATCAGACCGACTGCACAGAAAAAGTAATTTTGTAAAAAGTTTAATTCCGAAGTAAAAAAGAACGTTATAAGGTGGCTGTAACATTACATTTATTGACATCTCCTTTTAATTCAAAGTAACTTTCTTAAGTAACTTTTTTTGTATTTTAAAAAATTCGGCCACTTTACTCTTGAATGCTTTTTATATTTCTGAAACTTCCCTGTATACGAAACAAAGTATTTGACAATCGAGTAGTGCATTTGCAGTTTGCTGGGAGGCAGTGAAAATTGCAGGAGATAACATAAAAATCGATAGATATTTTCTCTTTAACTTGATAGTAGATATTATTTGAGCTCTCCGCATATACGCATATAAATTATTTGTATAATTATTTTCTATGTATAATATTCAGATGATTATCACAGCGATGAAAGAAAACCGAATTAATTTTGTATTCAGATGACATAGCTTTTCTCTGATGTTATAGAGAGAATTTTCGAAGACGGCAGAAAATTTGCCGAAGGCCACCTTGGGTTGAGCCCCCACTTTAAAAACGCTCGCCTCGCCTTGAGCTCCCCGCTCTCCCGGTTGCACAGATCATACTTAGTACAGTTTCAAAAAATTTTAATACTTTTATTAAATGTTATTTCATGCCACGCGACGAGCATCAAACAACCTAGTGTCAAGGCTCTCAACAAAGAATCCATGTGGTATGCTCTTCTGGCCAAATTTCTAGAACATACCAGACCTGCAGAAACGCCCCGAAAGGTATCCCATTCAGCTCTCCATTATATTAAGACTGAATGTACACCACGTGCGTGGTGATTCAACATTTTGACCCATAAAATGGCTTTTTTCGATCTGTAGCGAGCAACACGCATAATTTTAAATTTTTGTCAATACAAATTTTAATCTAAGTAATTACTCACATTTTGAGACTTACTGCGGAAATGCTAATAACTGCCATTGTGATAAATATTTCTAAATAATTTTTGTCTCAAAATGTGAGTAATTACTTAGATTAAAATTTGTATTGGCAAAAATTTAAAATTATGCGTGTTGCTCGCTACAGATCGAAAAAAAGCCATTTTATGGGTCAAAATATTGAATCACCACGCACGTGCTGTACATTGAGCCTTAAGACAGCCCTGATACGCCAGTTTTTTGTCGACCTCGTCGATTATTACCAGACCGCCTTCAAATCTAAAAGGCTGAATTTTGGTCTGTGAAGGTAAAGCTCGCCGTTCTAAGAGTCCTTGGGCTTCTCCCCTGCACATGAATCAAAGGAAAACTGATGGTTGGAGACCTTGTGGAGACTACTGTGCAGTGTGCACTCGAAGCAAGAACGGTCCCACATCCTATCCGCCATAACCACAATTTCACACACCAGCTACGTGGTTGTCATTGGGACCCGTTGTTATGAAATACCTATAACCAATCTGAGCCTGCTGAATCATCCGTCGATTCGTTTTATTCGCTAGTATATTTGAAAAGCGCGAAGCAACTTTCACATGTAGGCGCAGAGAAATAACCAATATTTTTCTGGGCAAGGAGGTAGAATAGTTAGACATTTCCTTTAAATGAAGAGTTTTGTTCTTCGAAAGCTCACGAAACACAAACTTTCGTGATGTTATAGGCATTTGTTGATTTTCATATACTGAGGGAATGGATTTCCCGACACTATACCTAGACGAAGATAAAAATAGTACTGGACGAAAATAATAATTGCTTTTGACAAATAATATCAGAAAACAAGCTTTTTTTCATACCACTGAAAAAAAAAGCATTGTCAGTTTTTAATTGAGATACAATGGCAACGCCAATTTTCCTTTATTAAATACAGAGCGGTCCTAGGCAAAAAAAAAACTATGAAGTCAGGTCGATTGCATGCACGTATCAGGTTCGGTCCCGCATTCAAAAGTGCAATCAACGACTGCCCCTTTGATCAGTCCGGAAACGTTATAGTTTAATTGGCCCTCAATTAAAGTTAAAAACATGACTGCGGCGGTTTAATCAGCGCCCAGGGCCGACGTTGCCGCTTCGGTCCATCGATTTTCAGTGCGATCCTCCGAGTCACGTCATACGGTTGTGAATCACGTGGTGCATACTACACTTGCCGCTAATTGCTTAGAAATTCAGTGAACAATGAAATTATTGGCAGTTACCTAAACAAGCAGTTTTATTTTTATTTTAGCTTTACAAATTGTTATCAAACTAAATTTCAGAAATCTGTCATATAGAATTAGAAACACTTTTAGTATTAAGGAAACCATCACCATTTAAAACTAATCTTGGACCCCAAAAACATTTCTTTATTATGTTTCTAATAATAAATGTGTATAATACTAACCTCAACTGCAGATTCCTGTCTATAACCCGCTAGGACCGCAGGCATCCACACTTGAATGTCAGGTGTCTGAAATCGAACAAAGTAACAAGATGTTAATATTCAGAAGAGAAAGGCTCTCCATGAAGATGGAGAGTAGCGCAGCGGACGGAATATATTGTAGAAATTAAAGGCAATGAACTTCTGACTAGCTGCAATCAATAACAAATTGAACATATGTAATTCAGTCTTAATTAAAAAGCTTCACGGTGCTTTTCAATTCGAATGTGTAAATAAATTCATGAAAATGTCTTTTTTTTATTAAGTTTTCTTTTTATGCAGGAAATTACAGAAGCGTAGCAGGGCCACCCCATTATTTTACTTTTATTGAACTCGAAATTCCGACTTTTAAAGTCGAAGTCCGACTTCGAAATCAAAATTCTTACTGTAAAGTCGAAATTCCGACTTTGAAATCAAAATTTCGACTTTAGAAACCGCAATCCGACTTTGAACTCGAAATTCTGACTTTGAACACGAAGCTTCGACTTTAAACTTCGACTTTTACAGTCGTAATTTCGACTTTGAAAGCCGGACTTCGACTTTCAAAGTCGAAGTTCAAAGTCGGAATTTGGAGTTTAAAGTCAAAATTTCGATTTTGATTGTGCCGTTCTTCAGTGTCATATAAAAAAGGGTTTAATAATCAAATAATTTCTAGAGTATTTCCAAAGAAAATACTGAATTAAAATCGTAATTATATTTAAAGAGTCAGGAAATGTAAACAAAGTTACGGCTGAATTGCATATAGGGTCGCACTATAGGGAGTACGCAAAGTTCGCAGATGCCCATTTCGTTTTGGAGGCGCCACATTTTCACCTGCACCCAAAAAATTAAGTATCTATTATGTCAATTATAAGCGATCATTAATATAAGCATTCCATACTACGTTGCGAATAATTTAACTACAAGTAGTAATACAAAGAGAGTACGGGCTCACTTTGACCTCAGTTGACCCCTTGATCCAGAGAGTCCCCTACGGCCCGAGGTCACGGGAGCAAAGTGGCTACGTCATGCCCGAGGTCACGTGACGTCACCGGATGACCCCAGTTGACCCCTAGATCCTGATAGGTTAACCTTTGACCTTTGGGCCACGTGTGACCCCCAGTTGACCCCCCCCCCACTCCAACGACGGGGCAACCCCCACTCCAACGGCTTGGTGGGGTGAGGTCTATATATTCGTGCGCAAGAGCAGTTTTCCCGTTATATACACTTACAATTTCCCACAGTCTGATTTGCCGAGTTCAAAATGCAGTCGTTCCTGAATCACCTGAACAAGGAAGGCCGAAGGCCTCCGTCCGACTGGCATGTAGTTGCCCGAACAAAATCCACCCTTCCCCCTTGCACGCGTTTCGCGCATGCGCAGTTCCGCACTTTTGATACCTATGAAAATTCGAAAAATTTTGAAAATTTTTTATTCAAAAAATGTAATTTTAAAAAGGTCCTGATCCTATAATCCCGATAACATTTTGGGAAATTTTCCTTTTTTGACGGTAAAATGTACAAGACAAGACTCAGACGAATGTTTTATATACAAGTGCAGATAGAATTTTTTCGAGTGACTGATAAAAACATTATTATAATAGTTAATCGGAAGGGCCCAGATAACATAGGAAATTTTGTTTGAACAAAATCTGTAAAAAAATCCAAGACGTGAAAATGTAGGTAGAATTTTCGAATAAGTTTTGTATACCGGGAAAAATATATGTAAAGGTAAAAATAACGTCAGTTTCACTTGGAAAAAAATGATGAAAAAATTTCAGTAAAAAAAATACGATGTAGAGGTTGTACCAAAAAAAATTGGAAATAATTATTTATTCCAGTAAAATATACACAAGACCGAAAAAGGTAATTGCGCAGCTGTCCCATTTTATACACCCTAGCTGTTTCAGTTCATCTCGTTTGGAAAAATTTTAGGGGTTATTACTTTTTTAAATACCGGTTTCCTCAACCTTATTTGAAAGTAAATATTTTTTAGTTCCCCACAGAAGGAAATAATGACGATATTTTATACCGGTGGATTCAAAAAATATATAAGGTTAGGAAAAAACCTTGGTAGGCAAACGCGGCTCTGCTGACCAGACAAAAAAAAACCTTAGTCGACAAATAATGGCCTATAAGAAGGGTGCGTGATTCCACTGCGTATCAGTTCGAGTGCTCCAAGATGCAATTAAGTATATACCAGCTGTCCCATTTTTAAACAGCTAGATATTTGGAAACCTTTCGTAAAAAAATTCCCAAGGATTACATGAGCAAAAGAAAGAAAAAAATGTAAATATACCAGCTGTCCCATTTATAAACCGCTTGATATCTTGGAAACGAAAACTTATATAAAGGAAGTAAAAGCCATATCTTAATAGGCGGAGGACCGACTGTCATTCAGACAGGTGAAAAATTTTTGTGATTTTTTGTAGAAGTTTTTTTGCCAAAATTTTTTTTGTCAATTATTTTTTGGCAGAATTTTTTTTTTGCCAAAATTTTTTTTTGCCAAAATTTTTTTTTGGCAAAATTTTTTTTTACCAAAATTTTTTTTTACCAAAATTTTTTTTTGCAAAATTTTTTTTTCCTCAAATTTTTTTTTCGTCAAAATTTTTTTCCCCAAATTTTTTTTTACCAAAATTTTTTTTTGGCAGAATTTTTTTTTACCAAAATTTTTTTTTGCCAAAAATTTTTTTACCAAATTTTTTTTTGCCAAATTTTTATTTTTGCCAAATTTTTTATTTACCAAAATTTTTTTTGCCAAACATTTTTTTTTACAAATTTTTTTTTACAAATTTTTTTTTTTGCAAAATTTTATTTTTGTCAAATTTTTTTTTTACCAAATTTTTTTTTTTGCCAAAAATTTTTTTTGACAATTTTTTTTTTCCAAATTTTTTTCTGCCAAAATTTTTTTTTTTGCCAAAATTTTTTTACCAAATTTTTTTTTGCTAAATTTTTATTTTGCCAAATTTTTTTTACCAAAATTTTTTTTGGCAGAATTTTTATTAACAAAAATTTTTTTTTGTCAAATTTTTTTTTTACCAAAATTGTTTTTGTCAATTTTTTTATCAAAATTTTTTTTGCCAAATTTTTTTCTATAATATGTAAATTTATATCTTCCCAATGTTTTTTGAACTTTTTCACTTTTTTCTATTTTTTTAGTGTAGCAAATGTGCCGTCCGATAGGTATATAAAGAGGTCTCGCATCGAACGGCACCAGTCTGCGACCGCACGACGAACATCATGGCTGCGGAGATCTCCGCAGTGAGTGACGACATCGTCGAAGTTTGCGAACGGGCTTTTCGATTACTAACAAACGGTATGGACATGACGACGCGAGAGCGCTGGCTGAAGCTAATCAACAGAAATATTAGACTGGTTTACGCCGCCATAAAAGTATACGATTGCAATCCCGGTACGATGACTAAACTTGAAACGAATTTGGGGCATTTAAAAAGATTCAGAGCTTACTTAAAAACGAGACACAGGGGGAGCGGTTTGACGAGACGCGATCGGGTGAAATGGGAGGAAACTAAGTCGGCATTTAAACGTAGAATTCGTTCTGGCATAATTATAAATCTGAGTCATAAAGACATTACGGAATTTTTGAATGACGCTTTTCTCCTTCTAAAACGTCGCGTACCTACGATCGTGAGAGAATATATGATGATCAAGGTCAACACCGTTTTCTGCGGTGAATTTATAAAAAAATCGGAGACGAAGAAATTTTGGAAAATAAATATTTCAGCACGAAAAATGTCACTATCGACGGGGGGACGGACCTAAAACGATGGTTCGCCGACCACGTTACCGATAGCATCCTAAAGAGCCTGGAGGAGTTCCAGGAGCGCGATTCCGGTTGGGCGCTACATCGAATTTTAAGTTTGGAAGTTAACATAAGCAAAGTCGAAATGGGAAACGGCGGAGGGACCTACGTGAGCCTACCGAATGAAATTTTGAAGAAGCAAGCTTGCGTTAACGTTAAAAACAACGACGATGCCTGTTTCTTGTGGGCCGTCGTTTCCGCGCTATACCCCGTAGACCGTAATTCGGATCGCACTAGTGCATACCCCTATTTCACACAGGTTTTAAATCTGGATGGGTTAGAATTTCCCATGACGCTAGCTAAAATTGATAGGTTCGAAAAGTTAAACGAAATATCCGTAAACGTGTACGCCCTAGAGTTAGTATGTGAAGATCCGCGTAAATTTAATACCGGTCCGGTGCGGTTAACAAAAAAGAAGATGGATAGGCACGTGAACTTACTCATCGTTCAGGATCAATATTTCCCGAATATGAACGATTACGAGACGCCTCCCGCGGAAGACGTCCCAATGACAGATATAAAATATCATTTCTGTTGGATTAAAAATTTATCGCGTCTAATTTCAACGCAAATGAATAAACACAACGGCAAAATGTTCATATGTGACAGATGTCTGAATTATTTTCAAACCCAAGCGAAATTAGACGAGCACGCGGTTTACTGTCGAGAACGGAATAATTACCAGGTAACGTTCCCCAAAGAAAAATTTATATACTTTAAAAACTACGTACATAAGGAACGTACTCCTTTCGTCGTGTACTCGGATTTCGAGTCTATTCTAAAACCTTATCACGACTCTGAGCCGATGTCCCAGACTTCCAAGTATCAGAAACACGAGGCGTTCAGCGCCGGCTTTTATTTTAAATGCTCCTACGATAACTCTCTGTCTTTCTACAAAAGCTATCGAGGGCCGGATTGCATGTCTTGGTTCGCGGATCAGATGGAGGAAATCGCGAAATTTGTCGCGTCGAAACTGACAAACGTCGAACCGATGAAGGAAAACATAAGTTTGAAAAATGCCACGGCGAATTGCCATATTTGCGAGAAAAGATTCACTCCCGATGACATCATAGTTCGCGATCATTGTCATTTGACTTCGCGGTTTCGTGGGTATGCCCATCAGAGCTGTAATCTAAATTATAGAAATTCGTTCATGATCCCCGTGGTATTTCACAATTTCAGCGGTTACGACAGTCATTTCATAATCAGGGATCTCGCCAAACGCAATCATATCACCCTGCTTCCCATAAATAAAGAAAAATACATAAGTTTTACGATTTTCGACGCCGACACCAACGTAAAATTCCGCTTTATCGATTCCCTCAGATTCATGGGGTTTTCACTCCACACGCTAGCTTCCTCTCTCACAAAAGCGGATTTCGTCAATACCGGAAAGGAATTTCGTGACGTTCCCTCTGACGATTTGGCATTGTTAACTAGAAAAGGCGTTTTTTGTTACGACTACATCGACGACTTGGAGAAATTACGAGAAAATTCGCTTCCGCCCATCGATAAATTCTATAACAAACTAAACGACACCGATATTGCCGAAAGTGACTACGCGCACGCGCAACTTATTTGGGAAAAATTCCACATACAGACTATCGGCGAGTACTCGGATTTGTACTTAAAAACCGACATAATGCTGCTGACCGACATCTTCGAAACGTTCAGAAAGTCGTGTCACGCTAATTACGGATTGGATCCCGCTTGGTATTACACCATGCCAGGGTATACTTATGATTGTATGTTAAAATTCACCGGCTGTCGACTGGAGACGTTTCAAGATATAGATATTTTGCTATTTTTCGAGAGGGGCGTTAGGGGCGGACTGAGTCAGTGTTGTAAGCGCTTCGCGCGAGCTAATAACAAGTACATGGAAGAGTACGATCCGAGCGATCCCTCCAAATATATCTTGTATCTAGACGTTAATAATCTGTACGGCTGGGCGATGTGCGAGTGTCTGCCACAGGGCGATTTTCGTTGGGTCGACAATATCGACGCCATCGACGTCACTAAAATTCCCGACGACGCTAAAGAGGGATACGTGTTAGAGGTGGACTTAGAATATCCGGAGGGACTACATGACTCGCACAAAGATCTACCTTTCGCGGCCGAACATCGCATACCGCCGCAAGCGAAATCGTCTAAACTCATGACCACCCTTTATCCTAAAGAAAAATACGTGATACATTACAGGGCGCTCAAGCAGGCCCTGAATCACGGTCTGATTTTAAAAAAGACGCACAGAATTTTAAAATTTAAACAGTCCGCTTTTTTGGCGCCATACATAAAGTTCAACACGCGATTGAGGGCGCAGGCAAAGTTTGATATCGAAAAGACCATCATTAAACTTATGAACAACGCTATCTACGGAAAAACCATGGAAAATATTAGGAAACACAGAATCGTTAAGTTGGTGAATAAGTGGGAGGGCAGGTACGGAGCGAAACATTTAATTTCGTGTCCGGCTTTTAGATCCAGATCGATATTCGACGAAAACCTAATTAGCGTCGAATTGAATAAGACGCGTATTAACTTTAATAAGCCGCTGTATATAGGAATGGCGATTCTAGACATATCCAAAACCTGCGTCTACGAATTTCATTACGATTTTATGCTAAAAAACTCCTCGCCTTCCGACTGTCAATTATTGTACACGGACACGGACAGTCTCATCTATGAAATTTCTTGCGATGACGTTTACCGCGATGTCATACTTAAAAATTTAGCTCGTTTCGACACCTCCGACTTCCCACCTAATAATGGTTACGAAATTCCGCTAGTAAATAAAAAAGTGCCGGGACTGATGAAGGACGAGTTAAACGGTAGGATCTTAACCCATTTCGTCGGACTCCGATCGAAAATGTATACTTATCTGGTGGACGGGGGAAAGAAGTGCGTGAAAAAAGCCAAGGGAGTCAAATACAGCGTGGTAAAAAATAAAATCACGTACCAGGATTACGTCGATTGCTTGTTCGAAAAGAGGGAAAAAATCGCCAGCCAGTGCACCATACGTTCTTACGCCCATACGGTGTTTAGTATCGAACAAAGCAAAGTCGGCCTCAACCCTTTCGATAATAAGAGATATATCGTCGACAATATAGTCACCCTGCCTTGGGGTCATAAGGATATCATAGATGTAGATTGAAATGTGAGAATGTGTGGGTGTGTGAATAAAAAAATATTTTTAAAATGTCGTTTTATTTAAGAAAACCTTCTCCTATACAAGTCAGCTAACAAAAACTCCCTATCAAGATAAAAGAGTTCATAAATACAATACTTTTCTATGTTACACATTGGATTACAAAGTAACTTAATAGTATCTCTAATACTTATTCTAAAATTACTTTTTATCAACATATCATTTACCGTATCTAAAAAATTAAAATAGAAATCAACTAACTTAAAACTGTGCAATAAAGCGATTTTAAAAGAAACATCCTTATCTAGGCGCAGCAGTTCGATACAACATGCCTCGCTGAAGTAAAAGTATACGCCGTTTCTGCCGAGCGACACGATTTCTAGTCCGTCCGAATTAATCGTGTCCAATTCCATGTCGCAACCAAATTTCACAGGCAGACCATCACCGTGTTCGAAAAACTTATACAGGTGCAAGATAAGTTCTTTCCACTCCACGTGGTCCATGGTCATAACGCATTCTTCTCGGGTACCTTGTCCGCAGACGATATTTACAGCAGGTGTAAAAAATCGTAGTGGACTCAACCCACAATGTACGGTATATACGTGACCAGGTGCCAAATGAAAACATGTTTTCAACAGAAGAAGTCTCTCTCTTTGAGTCGTTTGCTGTGGAACGTCATCGACATCGCCGGCTGCGTCAGATTCGTAGCCACTACTGTCACCCATGCTCCGCCACTACTACAAGACGTCTGTTGCGTCTATCCAGGAGTCGTGGCTTTTATCGAACCCCAGCCAACGGACCAAAATCTTCTTTCCTTTTCTACGCAACACCTTTTCTACCAAGAAGACGTCTGGATCGGACGTTTTTTGCAATTCCTCGGTGTAGAAACCCCCCTGGATAGGTCTTCCGTTCAAGTCTTCCAAGAGATATGTGGGAGGGTTCGTAATTTGAACCTTTGAGATTTTAAACAATTCAGTTGTCCAGTTGGGCGTGTATCCCTTCTGAAAGACGTGCTTGACTTTGCTGATCCTAACTATGTCGCCTAGTTTAAACTTTTGTTTATCGAAAGTCTTTACGTGACTGAAAGAGGCATTAAGAACGTTCCGTTCGTTTGTTTTGTTCACATCTTTGGGTTTCATACGTATGATTCTATGTCTCCTATCATTATATTCGTCAACTAGCGTCGGTAAAATATCGATCCACTTGTACGTGCCACTTAAACTGAAATACTTGAACAGTTGTTCTTTCAAGGTGCGGATCACTCTCTCTACTATCGCCGCTTTCGTGTCGCTAAACGTGCTATAGTGGTTGACGTTAAAAGTATTCAATAACTTCTTAAAATGACAGTTGTAAAATTCCTTGCCTTGATCGGTCTGGAGATTTCGAGGTCGACGCCCCGAGGAATTTTTGAGAATATCGGCGAAAGCCTTCGTGACTTCTTCTCCCGACTTGGATTTTAACGGTTTGCACCAGACAAATTTGGAAAAGCAGTCGATCACGACTAGTATGAATTTAAAGTTTCTATTGCGTCTGGCGTACTGATCCAGCTGTCCTAGGTCGGCTTGCCAAAGATCATCCAAACCTTTAATAATAGTTCTACGCCTAGGGTATTTTTTTCGTATCGGTTTATGCAATTCCCTAATCAGTTGAATTTTTTCCTTGGTATACTTAGAGTTCATATCGAAATTTGTGACCCGCTTTCTTCAGCGCGACTAAGTTATCTGATGACTTTAGCTTCCTTCAGTTCGTTTATAATGGCTACGATTTCGTTGTCGTGAGAAGTGTTGCCGGCGTTTTTGGATGCCACCAGTAATCGCAATCTGTCAACTAATTCGTTGACGTCGTCCCAAAACATGTACTCCACCGGTTTTTCGTTATAAGTGAGACGCATACCTTTACCGCTTGCCCCCTCATCTTCTCCGCGTTTTAGTAATGGTTTAATAACATTCGTGTACTTATATCGAGATGAACCTCTAAATTTACCCGCGCTATTCAGATGTACCGACGTTTTAGTTAGAATTTTACTATAATTTTTCATCTCCACCAAATTGGCTCGAGGATCGTTATAAAAAATCAATTGGAAAAGTCCTTTGGTACCTTTATACCTCTTCCTACCCACTATTATATCCGACGTTTTTCTATCGAAATCTAAAGTTTCTTTTCCCAAGGTCCATTTTGATTCGCTTGCGCTATACTTGGGTCCGTATACAAAATCGATTTGGGGTGCCTTTGCGTTATATTTTTGAATATACGGTCGAGCTATTTCCGGATATGCTTCTAGGTAGTCCTTTACAACGGTAGGAGAATACTGAGATACATCTTCAAAAATCTCCTCTTCCTCTTCATTTTTCTCTTCAACTGATGGCAGTGTCGGACTAAAATCTGCCGTTGCCTTTTCGGCGTGTGGTGGAAGTTTCGGGGTAAAATCTCCTTTTAACTTTTCAATCCGTTGCTTTAATGTTTCTACTTTTTTCTGTATTCTTGTATCACTGCTTTCCCCAATTTCTTCTTCTTTTTTAGTTTCCACCTTAGTTTTTTCTTTCTTCGGTTCGATGTCTAGAATGTCTTTTTTTATTTGTAACGTTTTGATAGATTGCGTCACTGGTTTGAATATTTTTTCCAGCGTCTCGTCTTCATCGAATTTCCCCAACTTCAAAGCCGTGTGTTTTATTCTAATCGCTCGTGCAAGTTCACTGATTTTCCTTGCGCGGTGCGCTTTTAGAATTTGATCCTCTGACGTCAGCGGCATGTTGACCACTAACGTCAGAGAAGTACTCACAGCCTTATATACTTATCGAAACCTTTCCTATACCGCCCGTTTTTCAGACTAAAATCCTTAACTATGACCAGAGTGCCATAGCTGTCGTCCCAACATTGATAGCACAGCTTTTTGAAATCTTCGTACGTGACGTCTGGCGACACATGTTCCTCGTAAACGTGTTTCAGATTTACGTCGTCTTGTTTAAATAACACGATCACGTTGCAATTATCGCGTATGAGCTGCTTCGGAATTTTCGAATACGTTTGACATAGATAAGCGGCGTCCACCGCTTTGTGGCGCCCCATCGAATAAAATTCCCTGATTTTATTTTGTCTATCACAGGCTACATCATCAAATATGAATATCGAATTTTCTAGAGCTTCCGACGGATCGATGACGTCCTCGTTTATCGTATACGGAAAGAAGCCGATGCAACCGACTTTTTTTACTACATCCTGCAATAATTGATATTTCGGTTGGTACAACGATTTCGTATATAAGTAGATATTTTCGAATTTCAGACCGTTTTCGTTGAAAATCAAACTAAGGAGTGCGTTCGTTTTACCACACCCGCTAGGTCCACACAAGATTGCCCTAAACGAGTCTGGTAGTAGGGTACCGTGTTTTGATTTTACCGTACCCCCTTGTATGACATCTAGATTTTCGATAGGGAGACAAACTTGCTGTTGCTGAACTTGCATCTTGTCAACTGAGAAATTCTGCGTGCTACTTCTCAATATATAGGCGACTGACCCCAAAATAAAAACAAGTTTTTGTTTTAAAATTTTATTTGTTTTATACATTTACTACATAAAAAGCTTATGGTAGATAGACACGCACTTTTTCACGTATCATCGTTCTGCACAAAGGACATGAGGAGATTTGAAGTGCGCATTCTATGCAAAGCATTACGTGTCCGCAGGGAATCATCACAACCTGTATATCGTTGTTGTAGCAAATTTTACATAAATTACTTTTTGATGCGGTTTGAGGTTGACGAACTACGGTATCTTCGACGACGGAGTTTGGTAGTATTGCGACCACTGGCAAGGGTTTAATATCCGCGAACGTCGTATTAAGTCCCGCATTACTTGCTTGGATGAAAGGGCAACTGGGGTTCCAACTTGCGTGGTCTTGCAATGGATCGTCGCCTTCTTCCCACCGGTAGCCTTCTATGAAGCAAAATGGACACTTGACTACGTCTTCATAATCTGTGTAATGGAATCCCGCTTCAGCCAATTGTATTGGGGAAATCGACGGATTTGACCACTTCGCGAAAGATTTCAATCTATCATTTCGGTTTGTATAGTCACACACTTCTTCCATTTTATACACAGTAGGGACATGCTCGCTGTGTTTAAATAGGTATGAAACAGAAGTGGGAGGCGTTTGTGGTGGGGGGAATCTTAATGGGAGGCGCCTGCCTCCCACTACCGAGCCAGGCAAATAATTTCTCGCAATTTATGAAACTGCACATCCACATTGACTCTTGGTTGGGGTGTGCACACATCGAAATGCTTTTTTCAAATTTAGGTACGCCTGAATGACGTTCCAGGTTAATTACTTCGGCATCGATGGTTTCTCGTAGGAAGCGTTCTTTCTGTTGGCCCTTGACGTATATACGCTCGACACTGAGATATTTTTTTAGGAGACCTTCCATCTCGACGTAGTTCACATGGCCGCTAGTTTATGTGATCCCCAAATGATTTTTCTCCAAATACCGCACTTGTCTTTTGTCGCGTTCGTTGAGATCACTAAAGGTTTTCGGAGGTCTTATAAGAATATGTAAAGTTTCATCGTTAACTTTTATTGTCAGCTCTTTAGGACAGAAACGTCCGTCTATCATAAATCCCTGTGCGTCCACTACGGCAACCTTCATCTTAATGGGGATCTGTCTACCCCAACCACTTTATTTATCGATTTCGAAAAATGTATGGTAATGGGAGGGGGAAAGGAAACACCGATATTTTATTTTTGTGATTTTATTAGGTCAAGTACAAGTATAATAATACCTTACACCTAAAAAACTCTCCTTAAAATTAAACTACATAAGTTCCCTAACTACTTCACTTAATGGTAAATATTCGATGGTACTATCGTGTATAATAATACAATAAGCTCGGGTTGAGGCTGGAAATCCTGCGTTACTCTCGATGTCCAGCTTTACGTCAACCGTGGTGCTTTTCATGGACTCTATTCGTCGGGAACAGTCGATGACAAAGAGAGCTGCGTTATTTTTGTATTCGGTGTAGCTAAGCAAGGGGTGCCTCTCATTCATATAACTAGAGCAAAAGTCTAGGTAATTATGGTAGGCCTCCAGATAGTCATTGCCATTAAAATCCAATCTCAGCCGTTCAAAAGGAAAATATTCACCATTTAAAATCAATCTGACATCCGCTATATTTATATTATCGAATACGAAAGGGTCCTTTCTAGCATTTTCATTGCGACTCCTTTGAAATCCCACTATAACGTATCGAGGACTCGACACGGACATTGAAGTTTTGATTGACCAAATTTCTCTGTTGGCATTGACCGTAAGACTTGGCAGTTCGTGAAGTTCCCATTTACGATACGGTATAATTATAGGGCGATCACGTTTAATAGACTGAAGCAGATCCAATCTAATGAAATCGCTAGGTTGAATATGTTTCACTTTTAACTCGACATTGGAAACTGTTATTTCTGCCGTCAATTCAGCAGCAGATGCAGGATCATCTTCCAGAAGTAAAGAGTTGTTATCGTTTCTAGCTCGTGTTAATCTTAAAGTTTGTTTTCCGCAAGTGGCCAACTGATAATCGTTAAATATTCCAAACAAATGTTTCAGAGGTATTCTCAAGCTAAATGTTCCATCCAAATTTACGGTCAAAGGCTTGGTTGGACCAGACCAACTTGCAGTTACCAGGAATTTTTCATCGCTGGGGGCGTAGCATAGATATGTTCTGATAGCACTCACAATTCCAGGATTTCGAACTGTTTCCAATTCCTTTCCATTCAGTTCATATGAAATCGAATCGAAGAGAAACGCACCTCCATTATTAGCAAAACTACATTTCCCCGTTCCCGTTTTCTTCTCTATTTTACCTTTGATATAAATTGCAGCGTCATACATCAATAACCAAGTGTCTCCTTGGTTAATCGTTATCTCCACAATGTCATTATTCAGAAAAGATTTCACAAACGGGTAATATGTTCGTTGCTCTAATCGCTGAATGGACTCATCGAAGGTTGGAGTGCGGTGCACGTCGAATACTTGCGGCGTTAACGACATGGTAGCCGAGTGCTTCTAGAAATCGACGGTTTTCCGGCGTTAGATTAAAGTTGCAATGGTGTTTCCACTTCGATGACGTCTTCGTCAATGAGGGTCGGAGGTCACTAAACCGCCTTTTATACGGTTGGTAGTTGCCTCCAAAAACCAAACGCATTTCACATAGACAGTCGTTTCACTTCCAATCTAACGATAATTTCTTCACCTCTGAAATTGACAGGCTTGAAATTCTGATCGAGGATGTTTATGGTCAGGTTGTTTATTTCACGTTTCGTGACAGGCACGTAGAGTAAATTTTTAGGGGTTTCGTCTATGGCGTAACCGGGGTCGACCCCAACGGCGAATTCGTAAATCGTGTGCGTAGGTCGGTTTACGTAATAAGCACCGGCTGTGATGTTACAATCTAT
The DNA here is from genome assembly GCA_963920635.1 of Pseudeuparius sepicola. Taxonomy (NCBI): domain Eukaryota; kingdom Metazoa; phylum Arthropoda; class Insecta; order Coleoptera; family Anthribidae; genus Pseudeuparius; species Pseudeuparius sepicola. Next base: position 93,447,771 of record OY987299.1, read on the forward strand.
ATGTATCGTTCTAACTTTAATGATATTTACCGGCAAATCTGAAACGTGCACTTTCCCTTTATCTAAGTATCGTTCGGAAAACCCCAAAAGTCTTCCAATAGACCCGGCTGTAACAAAATCTATGGTATATTGATCGCTGTAGATCTCACACTGCAGAGTGCTCTTGTTCGCTTGTATCGATATGCTACCGCTATCGTTTTCGTCTTCCGATTTTTTCAAATTTTTCCGTATGTGCTCTTCTATATTCTTTATCTCGTATGAACCGGTGGGAAGTGATATTTCTTTGCTAGCACCGAAACTACCGGTTAGATAACGAAAATTGTTGTCGCCGCTCTCCTCTTCGATATTCGGTATGCTGTTGAACGTGTGGAATCCCAGCAAAGCTAAACCGTACTCGGCGTTTGGGTCCAAAACTATCGGACTGTCAAAATCGATGGAGAGCGTGGATGTGCGTCCTTGTAGAGTAAACAACAATGACATGACTGGCGACTTTTAAGTTGTCCCCCACCTTTTATAGAGAAATTCAATGCACAAATGACCGCAATTTATTTCGTTAAAATTTTGATAGGCGTCGTTATTGTACGTGACCTTGACACCCTTTCCAAAATATCGAATCAGTTCTTTGGGCGGTTTCAAAGCGCCAAAGCTATCGAAATATTCTACGGCACAGCCTCTTTTTTTGTAAGCTACCCAATGCGTTCCTTTGTTGCGTTGCACGTCTAAATTTAAAATGGCCGCTTCGTAATTTTTCGGCGTCGACGGAAGTGTATCTCTCATAAAGACGCCTCTGAAATATGGTATTTTTAAAATTTCGACGTAATTCAATATATCTTCGTCGGACAGCGGTCTATTGGGTAGCTTCATTGGGAGTTTTTTTGTTTCTTAAGGAACAGTCCTAATCCATTCTTATTTTTACGTAAATATAAGCCGGAGCCTTCCTTTCCGATGGCTTCCATCGACCGATTATGCCGTTTTTGTTCTTCCAAAAGCTTCTTCGCATTATTTGCGTCGATAATTGTCTTGGCTACAGCACCGGCACCGCCTGCCACCGAACCAAGGGCGCCCAAGGCACCTAGGAGGGGCAGTAAAGGAAGAAATCCGCCGGTATGCTGGAACGGAATTGTGCGAGGAATTTTCACGTTCCTCTTTCCACCCGCCTTCTTAACGGCTATTCGTGCCGCTTTTAAAGCAACCAACGACGCTTTCTTCAAGTGCTTCATGTCATTCAACTGACTGTTGCTCAAAGTTTTTTTCAGAGATCTTTCAACTTTCTTGACGATGTCTCTTTTAAACGAAACCGGGCGCTTATTTATACCCATACCGACCTTGCGTTTGACCTTCATCGTATTTGTAACGAACCACGCGGCAGCTTTTTCGTCGAATTTAGCGTCCCTCGATACCACTCGCTCCCACGCTCGATTTTCCAATTCTTTGTCTGCTTTATGTCTCTCTTCCAGAGACTTATTTTTGGAATATGCGATGTCGTGATCTTTGCAAGCGGCGTCTAGCTTATTGATTCCGGGATCTCCACGAGAAAGACGTTTCTCCAACTTTGTTCCTGGACCGCAGTACTGGTAGCCGGGAAGGTGTAATTCGACTGGCAACCTATTGATGACGCTATTAACCAATCCACTTCCAGCGAAAGACGACATCACACTGAGCTGAACGAACAACGATGAGTTTTATTTATACCTTTTTCCAAGATTTGAAAAAAAAAAACAAATGGTTTTTAGGCGTTTATTAAAAATCAATTATTATACATATTTGTTATATTTTCCTATTAACTACAGCATATCACATTCAAATTTTTCAAATGTCCAGTTTTCTCATTCTACAATAAATTCGATATTTGTAGATCGGCCGACGGGTCCAAGACTCTTCATGTAATACCTCCTTCCGTTACCGATATCCCTATTAATTTCTTTGATCCGTTGGGGCGTAAACTCGGCCGTGTATCGTTGCGGCAGCACCGTCTTAAATTCTTCGAACTCTACGTAGACCTTCTCTCCGTATTGCGTGTTCACTTTGTCCACGCTCGTGATTTGAAAATTTTCATCCACGTCCATATTTTGAACGCTTTCGAATTTCTTGACGATCAAATTCTTGTTCAGGTGATTCAGGAACGACTGCATTTTGAACTCGGCAAATCAGACTGTGGGAAATTGTAAGTGTATATAACGGGAAAACTGCTCTTGCGCACGAATATATAGACCTCACCCCACCAAGCCGTTGGAGTGGGGGTTGCCCCGTCGTTGGAGTGGGGGGGGGGTCAACTGGGGGTCACACGTGGCCCAAAGGTTAACCTATCAGGATCTAGGGGTCAACTGGGGTCATCCGGTGACGTCACGTGACCTCGGGCATGACGTAGCCACTTTGCTCCCGTGACCTCGGGCCGTAGGGGACTCTCAGGATCAAGGGGTCAACTGAGGTCAAAGTGAGCCCGTACTCTCTTTGTATTACTCAGGATCTAGGGGTCAACTGGGGTCATCCGGTGACGTCACGTGACCTCGGGCATGACGTAGCCACTTTGCTCCCGTGACCTCGGGCCGTAGGGGACTCTCTGGATCAAGGGGTCAACTGAGGTCAAAGTGAGCCCGTACTCTCTTTGTATTACTACTACTACACTCTATTAAATCTAAATGCAAGTGGCGCGTAAACATTTACACTATGGAAGCACGTAAACAATTCTGAGGACTCAAATGGATTACAGTAGTTCTGAAAGGTTCAAGGTATACTAGGACAGGATAGTATTTTGGTCTGGTTGTTCTTCATCCATAAAACGTTTGGAGAGGGTTGATGATACCGAATAGCAAAATACTTGATTCTACCATATTTTCGCAAACAAATAAATTTCTATTGCGGATAAATAATATATTGACACCTCTAAAAAACGGTAAGATGCAGCTACACATCTATGGTTTGTAATTCCGGTGTTAAAATCTACGAGTCACTTATTCTTGGACACCTTGTACCTACTCATATGGTCTTAAATATCTATATATGATCTAGAAACGTTATATAATTCTACCCACTGCACTGAAAGACTGATGATCTGACTCATTCTTTGTTGGTCTCTAATGGAAGGTACCTACTGGAATTGAGCTGTTCGTCTTTATGGAAAATTTAATCTTTCATCGATGCTTTAAGGACTACAGGAGCCAAAGGTGGAATTTGATGACGGTGCAGGCTCATGCTGCATGCCGATTTGTACCTGCGTGCGGGTCGCGACTTTTTGTCTATTAAATAAACAGTGGCCGTAATGGCCATTAAAATGCTGCCGTCCTGCGGCGAGCCGTTACCCGTATATATTATTTATGGGCGGGAAAAAACGGTGAATTATTTATCGGCCTCTACTGGGCCGCGACAGATCAAATGAATAGCCATATACAACGCCATTCCGGTTGCCGTTGCGATTCATTTGGAAAAACAGTGTCGGAAAAATATATTGTTTCCAAAAACTTATTTACTAAAAACTTAAAAATTTGTAAAATCTTGACCAACGCTATATTTTTAAAGCAATCGCGACTGATGCCACATGACCGACAGGGTGGTTTAATGTTAAAAACACCATTGTTGCAAAATATTTTATAAAATAAAAACATGCAAATGTGTCTGTTACATTCAATTTAATATCTGAAAGAAAATAAAATGTTTGTTATGTCCCGTTAATTTGACAAGTTTAGATTTCATATTTCTATAAATTTTCTTAAGAAATGCTAATCTAAAAAGCAAGCAAGTATAGTACGTACGCATTTATACCGTTGATCTTTTGCCTACCATCTACCATAATACGGTCATTATCCCTTTGACCATAAAATGCCTCAGGGTCGGAGTAGGCATATACCTGCAACCGTAATTCATAATATAAATACAATTTTAAGCAGGTATTTTTATACTTATAAATATTGCTAATTGTATCAGCGTTGTATTAGTCTTGTCTTAGTGTTATAGTGTGGCGTTCTGGTGCTTGTGCTTTGTGCTAATAGTGGGTCATCTAGTGTCATGTTCAGAAGAAAGCATTTATCTCTTGATGCTAAATAAATAATTAAAAATGTATATAAATCGTTGCTGGCAAGAGGCCAGAGATGCTTTAGCGGAGACGTCTGCCTTAACAAATACTCCTCTAACTTCGGTAAGGGACATAGTATTAAAACATTAAAACCTATTATTCCCAAAAAAAGCACACTGACTCCGCGACAATAAGAAGTATTGACGAGTATGATGTGGAATTATTAAGAAGAAAGATTTATCAAATGTATGAAGAACAATCTGTACCCACCTTGGTTTCCATAAAGAAGAGGCTGATCAACGACGAAACAAACATTTCAAATGCTCTTCAAAAAAAAGACAAACTTTAATGGAATCTAAACTTACGAGAAAGGCGTCATCAATATCTAACAGCTATTCTACAATATAGAGCAGAAAATAGCCCAATTATCTACATTGACGAAACATGGTTTGATAACCATGACACTGCAAAAAAAGGATGGGTTGATTTTTCACAAAACTGTCAAACCAGGGCCCCTTCAAATAAATGCAAATGAATTAGGTACGATAATTCATGCAGGTTCAGAAAATGGGTTTGTTCCGAACTGTCTTTTGCTTTCAGCTAAAAACATAGCAGTCTCTTCCTTAGATTACCACCAAGACACTGACGCAAAACTGTTTGAAGATTGGTTTGAACATCGTCTTTTGTAGCAGTACTAAAGCGGAGATTTAACATTTCATGATAGAAAGTGATATTTATTTTGAAGAAACATACAAAAAACAGGACATGTAGTGTTGTGTCTTCCCCTTAATACTGTATTTTTAACCCCATTTAGTTAATATGGCACCAATTAAAATCAAATATTAGAAGAAATAATTCGAAATCTTCAACTGATAGGTTTAGGTTTAGATGAGGATAATAGTGATAGTGACACAGAACTAATGGAGTAAGGAACAATTGGGTTTCCAGATTTAATTATGTCCATACCGACAAGCCAAATTGTAAAACTCCTACATTGTGCTGTGTTTTAATCTAAATGTGTAAATTTAAGTATGTATTTTATTAAATTCTATATCGTACCTGTATAATTTAATATATTTAATAAAATATTATTATTCACTGTTTTGTATTTTCATTTAGTTTAGAATGTCTACTTATTTTAAAATAAAAATAAATAAATAATATCTCAATAATGTTTAAGCCGATCCTGCACCCCAGTAATATATTATACCAAAAGTATAAATCCGTACACACTATACCTTTCGGTTGGAAATTAAGTCCGTGGATAGTTTCAGTGTAAGTAAGCATAGAACGCATTCAATTTTTGTTTTTTTTTCTTAATTGTAGACTAGTGTCTGCATTCGTGCATTTAAAAAAAATCCATTTTAATTCTTTTTCTTGACATATACGTTACAAAATACTCTACCAAAATATAATATCTTGAATTCTTCTTGAACTAGTTGAACAGATCATCCCGTAATTCTAAAATAGTGCCTATTCTTCTGCAATTCAAGTAATGATCAGTGCATATGATTTTCTTTTGGTGTGCGTTGTAATTTTAAGTTATCATAAACAAATGTACCTATATAGAAGTTTGTTAATATGGCAAAACTACGAAATACTGACCGCAAAGACAATTCGTTACCGTAGATGAACATAAATCGTAATTAAGCTCGATATTTAAAATATTATGGAACTTAATAAACGGTCAAAACTGACAAGCATATTATAACCTATAACAAGTGACACTTTTTTCGTCCACTAGCGCCATTCCAGATAAAAAAACACAAAAATGACAATGAAACAATTGATGTCATGCACCCCACGCTTCTTTTTTACAATAAAATTCGGTTTGCTATTATTATTTTTTACTTTAGTTGGGTTTGCTATTAAAGCGTGTTCTTTTTTAGTTTATTTTTAAACTAGTTATATTTTTAACAATGAGACTAAAAAAGCGGCGGGCGTATTTTTATACGCCAGAAATTATCATTCTTCTCACTCTGTATTGGATTGGGTGAATTCCTGTAAAAATTTACGTTGTGGAAAAAGAAGTGACTAGCGGAACCTCGCGACTGCTTTGACTAGCGGGACCTCTTGACTACTTCAACTGGGTGGATGGATATCATTCTGAACCGCTCTCATCCTCTGAATGTCTAAGTTAAAATAGCAATTCTGGCACAGTATCCATGATATGTTCCCTGTTGTATCATTCTGGAGTACACGTTTCGAAAGCTCTGTTCCATAGAGCAAGAACTTTATCATCCCCCTAACCCTGTTCACCTATGTGAGCATCATAAAAACGCTTTGCCTGCGCCCATATTAATTCTATGGCATTAAATTGGCAGTGGTACGGAGGCAGTCTCAATACTTCGTGGCCATGTTCCCTCAAATATTCGTCAACCACATACCTAACAGGTTTAGCATGTATTTTTGCATGTATTTCTGCCTTGAATCGGTAATGCTATACAGATATGTCGTTATCTTGCAACCATTGTAAGATCTCTGCTTTCTTCCACGATGGGTTTGGCTGCCTTTCTAATAAAGTGCTGTGGTAAGGTGCATTGTCCAAGACTATGAGTGACGGCTCTTCCAAATTTGGAACAAGTTTTTCCTTAACCCATTTTATAAAAAAGTCGATATTCATGTCTCCGTGGTAGTCAGCTAGTTTTGACCGAGTGAAATAAACAAGGGAAGCGTTGTCCACAAATCCTTTATTATGACCAGCATCCAAATTATAAAGCGCTTTCCTTGGTATCCCTCAGGTCTTCGAACGCTGTTTATGGATTCATCCTGCCAAGATCGTTTTTGGTTTCCTCTTGTAAATATCCAAGTTTCGTCAAGGAAAACAACTTGCCGCTTCAACTCAGAGTTTTGATTATTTTTATATTTCCGCAGAAACTCTGCTCGTCTCAAGACAATCTGACCCTTTTCCATTAACGCCCTGCGGTTTTATATTTAAAACCAATCTGTGGTAATAAACGACCCAAGGATGACTTACTAATATCAAGCGGTACTTTAATAGCCAATTCCTCCCTCAAAGTCTTCAGAGTTATGTGCTTTTCTGTAAATAATAAATGAATTTAAAATTTAAAAAATATATAAAATATAATTAACCCTAAAACAAATACATTGTAAGCAAATTTTGATATTTGCAAGAATGAAAAAAAGGTAATTTGTTAATTTAAAAGTTGGTGTCTAAAACATTAAGCCAGATACAAAACTCCTAAATATATTTTGTATTTTAGAATATTTTTTCTGCTCTTTTCCTTGCATTAACACATTCTACTTGTAAAACGCAACCAGATATACCAGATTACCCAGACCTTTCACCCCGGTGAATTCACCCAAATTTCAATTGTAAAATAATGCGTTTTACCATTACCTTTTTAGAGATGTTATAATATTAGGTCTGTGTGTGGTTTTACCATATATATTATAATTATACATTTTACCGTGCCTTGAAATTGTATCTCATTTTATTAAATTCATGTTTAAAAAAGTGGCGGGTGCTTCGAAAATGTTATAAAATCACAGTACATCTTATAAATAAGCAAAGGAGAAAAATTGGTGAATGTCGTAATCTTTATGAAAATATAATAAGAACCTTTTCGTGGATATATTGAGAATAGCCGGCGTGTGTGCAATGTGCGAGGCTGGGAAAATACCAAGCTCGAAAACACTATACGAGGCGACTGCACAGATTAGTAACAGAGAACAAGGACGCCTTGTTCTCTGTTAGTAATCTGTGGCGAGGGAACAATCTTTGAGTGAGGAATAAGAGACAAAAAAATACGTATCCTTCCAGTAAAATAAAAAATATATAAAATCGTACCGTTAGCCCGTTGTAGAGGGATCGGTGTTCTCGAAAACATAAACAAGTTGTAAAAATCCGTGGTCACGCAATTTTATATGGGCGTTGCGCCTCTTATTATTCCTCACTCAACGGTACAATGCTATGGTCCTAGGCGCATAGCGCCCATAGCGGTGCGCCGATGTGGCCATCCGCATTTAAACCAATGAATCTATTTGCTTCGCCGTTCCAGGCGAAGTGCGGTGAGATGTGCGGTGCGCCAACGTGGCCACCTACTTATAGCAAACAAGTTAGTAACAAGCACAATCTAAAACTTTAAAAAATATTCCAGTTGAATAAATTTAAGGATGCGCAAGGCACCCTAACACACTCTTAAATAATTTCTGACTATCGATTGTTTCCATGGCTAGATAGATTTCGGAAAATAATTAGAAAAAAATTCAATGTTATTTTTACATATTATTTGACCCTGCAGATTTTGAACAATATGATATACAGAAAATCTTTTCCTACAAAAGTTGTTGAGAATAAGTATTTTCAATATACATAAGTAGTAATTCGCTGGAAGTGGATTGTTTAATAGCGTCATCAATAGGTTGCCAGTCGAATTACACCTTCCCGGCTACCAGTACTGCGGTCCAGGAACAAAGTTGGAGAAACGCGTTGCTCGGGGAGATCCCGGCATCAACAAGCTAGACGCCGCCTGCAAAGATCACGACATCGCATATTCCAAAAATAAGTCTCTGGAAGAGAGACATAAAGCAGACAAAGAATTGGAAAATCGAGCGTGGGAGCGAGTGGTATCGAGGGACGCTAAATTTGACGAAAAAGCTGCCGCGTGGTTCGTTACAAATACGATGAAGGTCAAACGCAAGGTCGGTATGGGCATAAATAAGCGCTCGGTTTCGTTTAAAAGAGACATCGTCAAAAAAGTTGAAAGATCTCTGAAAAAAACTTTGAGCAATAGTCAGTCAGAATGACATGAAGCACTTGAGGAAAGCGTCGTTGGCTGCTTTAAAAGCGGCACGAATAGCCGTTAAGAAGGCGGGTGGAAAGAGGAACGTGAAAATTCCTCGCACAATTCCGTTCCAGCATACCGGCGGATTTCTTCCTTTACTGCCCCTCCTAGGTGCCTTGGGCGCCCTTGGTTCGCTGGCAGGCGGTGCGGGTGCTGTAGCCAAGACAATTATCGACGCAAAGAATGCGAAGAAGCGGTTGGAAGAACAAAAACGACACAATCGGTCGATAGAAGCCATCGGAAAAGAAGGCTCCGGCTTATATTTACGTAAAAATAAGAATGGATTAGGACTGTTCGTCAAGAAACAAAAAAACTCCCAATGAAGCTACCCAATAGACCGCTGTCCGACGAAGATATATTGAATTACGTCGAAATTTTAAAAATACCATATTTCAGAGGCATCTTTATGAGAGATACACTTCCGTCAACGCCGAAAAATTACGAAGCGGCCACTTTAAATTTAGACGTACAACGCAACAAAGGAACGCATTGGGTAGCTTACAAAAAAAGAGGCTGTGCCGTAGAATATTTCGATAGTTTTGGCGCTTTGAAACCGCCCAAAGAACTGATTCGATATTTTGGAAAGGTGTCAAGGTCACGTACAATAACGACGCCTATCAAAATTTTAATGAAATAAATTGCGGTCATTTGTGCATTGAATTTCTCTATAAAAGGTGGGGGACAACTTAAAAAGTCGTCAGTCATGTCACTGTTGTTTACTCTACACGGACGCACATCCACACATCGATTTTGACAGTCCGATAGTTTTGGACCCAAACGCCGAATACGGTTTAGCTTTGCTGGGATTCCACACGTTCAACAGCATACCGAATATCGAATAGGAGAGCGGCGACAACAATTTTCGTTATCTAACCGGTAGTTTCGGTGCTAGCAAAGTAATATCACTTCCCACCGGTTCATACGTGATAAAGAATATAGAAGAGCACATACGGAAAAATCTGAAAAAATCGGAAGACGAAAACGATAGCGGTAGCATATCGATACAAGCGAACAAGAGCACTCTGCAGTGTGAGTTCTACAGCGATCAATATACCATAGATTTTGTTACAGCCGGTTCTACTGGAAGACTTTTGGGGTTTTCCGAACAATACTTAGATAAAGGCAAAGTGCACGTTTCAGATTTGCCGGTAAATATCGTGAAAGTTAGACCGATACATATAGATTGTAACATCACAGCCGGTGCTTATTACGTAAATCGACCTACGCACACGATTTACGAATTCGCCGTTGCGGTTGATCCCGGTTACGCCATAGACGAAACCCCTAAAAATTTACTCTACGTGCCTGTCACGAAACGTGAAATAAACAACCTGACCATAAACATGCTCGATCAGAATTTCAAGCCTGTCAATTTCAGAGGTGAAGAAATTAGCGTTAGATCGTGTGAAACGACTATCGTCTATGTGAAATGCGTTTGGTTTTTGGAGGCAACTACCAACCGTATAAAAGGCGGTTTAGTAATCTCCGCCCCTCATTGACGAAGACGTCATCGAAGTGGAAACACCATTGCAACTTGAATCTAACCCCGGAAAACCGTCGATTTCTAGAAGCAATCGGCTACCATGTCGTTAACGCCGCAAGTATTCGACGTGCACCGCACTCCAACCTTCGATGAGTCCAGTCCATTCAACGATTGGAACAACGAACATATTACCCGTTTGTGACATCTTTTCTGAATAATGACATTGTGGAGATAACGATTACCAAAGGAGACACCTGGTTATTGATGTATGACGCTGCAATTTATATCAAAGGTAAAATAGAGAAGAAAACGGAAACCGGGAAATGTAGTTTTGCTAATAATGGGGCCTCATTTCTCTTCGATTCCATTTCTTATGAACTCAATGGAAAGGAACTGGAAACAGTTAGAAATCCGGGAATTCTAAGTACTGTTAGAACATATCTGTGCTACGCTCCGAGCGATGAGAAATTCCTGGTAACCGCAAGTTGGGCTGGTCCCACCAAGCCTTTAAACGTAAATGCCGATGGAACGTTCAGCTTGAGAATACCTCTGAAACATTTGTTCGGAATATTTAACGATTATCAGTTGGCCACTTGTGGTAAACAGACATTAAGATTAATACGAGCTAGAAACGACAACAACTCTTTATTTCTGGAAGATGAGGTTGGATCAGTAGCTGAATTAACGGCGGAAATAAGAATTTCCAATATCGAATTAAAAGTGAAACATATTCAGCCGAGCGATTTCATTAGATTGGATCTGCTTCAATCGATTAAACGCGATCGCCCTATAATTATAACATATCGTAAATGGGAACTTCACGAACTACCAAGTCTTACGGTTAATTCCAATAGGAAAATTTGGTCCGTCAAAACTTCGATGGCCGTGTCGAGTCCCCGATACGTTATAGTGGGGTTTCAAAGTAGTCGCAACGAAAATGCTAAAAGGGACCCTTCTATATTCGATCATACGGATATAACGGATGTAAGGTTAATTTTAAACGGAGAATATTTTCCATTTGAACGACTGCGATTGGATTTCAATGGTAACGACTACCTGGAGGCCTACCATAATTACGTGGACTTTTGCTCAAGTTATATGAACGAGAGGCACCCGTTGCTTAGTTACGCAGAGTACAAAAATAACGCAGCTCTGTTTGTCGTCGACTGTTCCCGACGAACCGAGTCCATGAAAAGCACCACGGTTGACGTAAAGCTGGACATCGAGAGTAACGCAGGATTTCCAGCCTCAACCCGAGCTTATTGTATTATTATACACGATAGTACCATCGAATATTTACCATTAAGTGAAGTAGTTAGGGAACTTATGTAGTTTAATTTTAAGGGGAGTTTTTTAGGTGTAAGGTATTATTATACTTGTACTTGACCTAATAAAATCACAAAAATAAAATATCGGTGTTTCCTTTCCCCCTCCCATTACCATACATTTTTCGAAATCGATAAATAAAGTGGTTGGGGTAGACAGATCCCCATTAAGATGAAGGTTGCCGTAGTGGACGCACAGGGATTTATGATAGACGGACGTTTCTGTCCTAAAGAGCTGACAATAAAAGTTAACGATGAAACTTTACATATTCTTATAAGACCTCCGAAAACCTTTAGTGATCTCAACGAACGCGACAAAAGACAAGTGCGGTATTTGGAGAAAAATCATTTGGGGATCACATAAACTAGCGGCCATGTGAACTACGTCGAGATGGAAGGTCTCCTAAAAAAATATCTCAGTGTCGAGCGTATATACGTCAAGGGCCAACAGAAAGAACGCTTCCTACGAGAAACCATCGATGCCGAAGTAATTAACCTGGAACGTCATTCAGGCGTACCTAAATTTGAAAAAAGCATTTCGATGTGTGCACACCCCAACCAAGAGTCAATGTGGATGTGCAGTTTCATAAATTGCGAGAAATTATTTGCCTGGCTCGGTAGTGGGAGGCAGGCGCCTCCCATTAAGATTCCCCCCACCACAAACGCCTCCCACTTCTGTTTCATACCTATTTAAACACAGCGAGCATGTCCCTACTGTGTAGAAAATTGAAGAAGTGTGTGACTATAGAAACCAAAATGATAGATTGAAATCTTTCGCGAAGTGGTCAAATCCGTCGATTTCCCCAATACAATTGGCTGAAGCGGGATTCCATTACACAGATTATGAAGACGTTGTCAAATGTCCATTTTGCTTCATAGAAGGCTACCGATGGGAAGAAGGCGACAATCCATTGCAAGACCACGCAAGTTGGAGCCCCAGTTGCCCTTTCATCCACGCAAGTAATGCGGGACTTAATACGACGTTCGCGGATATTAAACCCTTGCCAGTGGTCGCAATACTACCAAACTCCGTCGTCGAAGATACCGTAGTTCGTCAACCTCAAACGGCTTCAAAAAGTAATTTATGTAAAATTTGCTACAACAACGATATACAGGTTGTGATGATTCCCTGCGGACACGTAATGCTTTGCATATAATGTGCACTTCAAATCTCCTCATGTCCTTTGTGCAGAACGATGATACGTGAAAAAGTGCGTGTCTATCTACCTTAAGCTATTTATGTAGTAAATGTATAAAACAAATAAAGTTTTAAAACAAAAACTTGTTTTTATTTTGGGGTCAGTCGCCTATATATTGAGAAGCACGCAGAATTTCTCAGTCGGCAAGATGTAAGTTTAGCAACAGCAAGTTTGTCTACCTATCGAAAATCTAGATGTCATACAAGGGGGTGCGGTAAAATCAAAACACGGTACCCTACTACCAGACTCGTTTAGAGCAATCTTGTGCGGACCTAGCGGGTGTGGTAAAACGAACGCACTCCTTAGTTTGATCTTCAACGAAAACGGTCTGAAATTCGAAAATATCTACTTGTATAAATAGCAAATCGTTGTATCAACCGAAATATCAATTATTGCAGGATGTAGTAAAAAAGTCGATTGCATCGGCTTCTTTCCGTATACGATAAACGAGGATGTCATCGACCCGTCTGAAGCTCTGACAAATTCGATATTCATATTTGACGACGTAGCCTGCGATAAACAGAATAAAATCAGAGAATTTTATTCGATGGGGCGACACAAGGCGGTGGACGTCGCTTATCTATGTCAAACGTATTCGAAAATTCCGAAACAGCTCGTACGCGATAATTGTAACGTGATCGTGTTATTTAAACAAGACGACGTAAATCTGAAACACGTTTACGAGGAACACGTGTCGCCAGACGTCACGTACGAAGATTTCAAAAAGCTGTGCTGTCAATGTTGGAACGACAGCTATGGCACTCTGGTCATCGTTAAGGATTTTAGCCTGAGAAACGGGCGGTATAGGAAAGGCTTCGATAAGTATATAAGGCTTGAGTACTTCTCTGACATTAGTGGTCAACATGCCGCTGACGTCAGAGGAGCAAGTTCGAAAAGCGCACCGCGCGAAGAAAATCAGTGAACTTGCACGAGCGATTAGAAGAAAACACACGGCTTTGAAGTTGGGAAAATTCGAGGAAGATGAGGCGCTGGAAAAAATGTTCAAACCGGTGACGCAATCTATCAAAATGTTGCAAATAAAAAAAAGACATTCTAGAGATCGAACCGAAGAAAGAAAAACTAAGACCGAATCTAAAAAAGAAGAAATTGGGGAAATCAGCGATACAAGATTACAGAAAAGAGTGGAAACATTGCAGCAACGCATCGAAAAGGTAAAAGCAGATTTCCCGACACTTCCACCTGCTGAGAAAAATGTAGAAGAAATTGGGGAAAGCAGCGATACAAGATTACAGAAAAGAGTGGAAACATTGCAGCAACGCATCGCAAAGGTAAAAGCAGATTTCCCGACACTACCACCGGCTGAGAAAAATGTAGAAACAAACGTTGAAAATACAAAAGCAGATTTTACACAAATACTTACACCACACGATAATAACGAAGATGTTTTTGAAGACGCGTCTCAGTATTCTCCTACCGTTCTTAAGGACTACTTAGAAGCATATCCGCCAATAGCTAGATCATACATTAAAAAATTTAATGCGCCAGAATCGTCCCAAATTGATAATCTATACGGACCCAAGTATAGCGCAAGCGATTCAAAATGGACTTTGGGAAAAGAATCTTTAGATTTCGATAGAGAAACGGCTGAGATAATCGTGGGTGACAAGAGGTATAATGGTACCAAAGGACTTTTCCAATTGATTTTATAACGAACCTCGAGGCACTGAAGAGGATTATAGAAATTACAGTAAAATTCTGACTCAAACGTCGGTGCATCTGAACAGCGTCGGTAAATTAAGAGGTACATCTCGATACAAGTACACGCATATTATTAAACCGTTAACAAAACCCGAAGAATCTACGAGTAGAACGCGTTTACAAGAGGGGGTGAGTGGTAAAGTTATGCGTCTCACTTACAACGAAAAACCGGCGGAGTACATGTTTTGGGACAACGTCAACGAATTAGTTGACAGATTGCGATTACTGGTGGCATCCAAAAACGCCGGCAACACTTCTCACGACAACGAATTCGTAGCCATTATAAACGAACTGAAGGAAGCTAAAGTCCTCAGATAACTTAGGCGCACCGAAGAAAGCGGTCAACAAATTTCGATATGAACTCTAAGTATACCAAGCAAAAAATTCCACTGATTAGGGAATTGCATAAACCGATACGAAAAAAATACCCTAGGCGTAGAACTATTATTAAAGGTTTGGATGATCTTTGGCAAGCCGACCTAGGGCAGCTAGATCAGTACGCCAGCCGCAATAGAAACTTTAAATTCATACTAGTCGTGATCGACTGCTTTTCCAAATTTGTCTGGTGCAAACCGTTAAAATCCAAGTCGGGAGAAGAAGTCACGAAGGCTTTCGCCGAAATCTCCAGACCGATCAAGGCAAGGAATTTTACAACTGTCATTTTAAGAAGTTATTGAATACTTTTAACGTCAACCGTAGTAGATAGGCTATGTCGGTACGAGCGCAATTTCCCCATGTATTTCTTATGGGGGCTAAAACGTGGTCAAAACGTGACCAAATTTCTCCGGCCCGACTTTTTCCGACGCGACCGAAGGTGCCCGAGTCCGCCGACCGTTGACCTTCGCCCCTGCTCCCAACCCTGCCGAAGGTGTCCGAGTCCCGCTTTCGCCGATCGTTGACCCAGCCGCGACGCCGCGGACATGTCACGACTCGCAACTAATAAAAATCCTAAATCGTAATTAAGCCCTGTCGATCTTTAGCCGCGGCCATGCATGGATTTTTACTACCACCTCTGCCTGCGTATTTTTGCGTCCGCGACGCCGAGACATGTCGAGACTCGCAACTAATAAAAACCTAACACCTATAGAAAAAATACCAGCTTGCAATATGTACGTGATGTAATTCCTCGGAAAAAAGTACTTTCTCTTAGTCGGAATAAGCGCCTATGAAACGAGCACGCTGATCTCATCGGTACTGGCGATAAAAAATTTGTAGGAAAAGTGTAATAAAGAATAGATATGAGATACATATGAGTGTATACATTTTCTTGACTACATTACCTAAGGATGTATAAAAAATCCTCATATCTTCCTATATTTAGAGAATAGGACTGCTCAAAAGGAAAGTGGACATTAAATTTGGGGCATAAATTAACCATTTTTAGTTGAGTTTATAACCATCTAGGTAAGTAAAATTTCTTCAATTCCGAGAAAGCCAGGCCCTGTTTTAAATTACTTGACTAAAATATAAGAGGTGCAAAGTTCACCAGTTTTTAAAAATATCCCGTCACACGATTATCAAGTTGAAAGACTAGCTGGAAAATCGAATTTTGTGCAACGCGTTTCCTGTTTAAAATTTCACCAAGAAACAAAAAAAAGGTACTAATTCTCACTTATGCCATGTTCACCGTATGATTTTTATACTATTCCGACTTCGAAAACCCCAAGGTATAAGTGTAGCGTGTGGAAAAAGGTAGAATTAAGGGTTTAAAACCCTTAAACGGTCTATATATGGAATAAAATGAGGGCATGCAACATGTTCTTCAATAATGATTAAAACAATGTTCATTTTTACCTGTCCATTATCCTACCAAGAAAAAGCTTATAGCGTCTAAGCGACTATAAAAACGACTCTAAAAACGTCTAAACGACTCTAAAAAACGACTAGACGACTCGTAAAAACGACTAGACGATTCGAAAAACGACTAGACGATTCGGAAAAACGACTAAACGACTCTGAAAACGACTAAACGATTCTGGAAAACGACTAGACGATTCTGAAAAACGACTAGACGACTTGAAAAGCGACATACCATGGAATACCATCGAATACCATGGAATACCATCGAATACCATGAAATACCATCAAAGACCATGGAATACTATCGAACAAAGACCATGGAATACCATCGAATAATATGGAATACCATGGAATACCATCGAATACCATCGAATACCATGAAATACCATCAAAGACCATGGAATACTATCGAAAACCACGGAATACCATAAATGGTCTTGGATATCCCTGTGAAAAATTTGCCTCGGGGAGAGCATAAAAGGAAATTATCCGTGATCGATGCTCTGTGATCGAAAGATATATAAGCCTTTGATAATACAATCACTCTCAGTTAAAGACATGTCTTTGTCACTTGAGATTGAACCTAGGAGTTATGGTATCCAACACACCAATGACGGATTAGTCATGGGACAAATACCAGTAACCGTTGAAGATAACGTATTATGTATTGGTCTGTCTCAACTGCTTTTGAAGAACAAACCACAAGGTATTAATGAGAGTGACCTAAAAATATACAAACAATTGTTGATTACTAATTTTCGATAGGTTCAACAAATCAGGTTTTAAAAGTATTTGTGTTTAGGTGCCTATGGTTTCATCTGGTATATGTTCCATACAGGATTCGAACCTTAGCCCACATTCCAAAGCCAAACACTCGGCATTTAAGTAAAATTCTAGGAAATGCTTGGCAGTGTGGTAATAATCTCGACGCGCTGTTGTAGCAGGGCTCCGCTGGCTCCCGCAGGCCTCGCCGGTCTCTGTAGACTCAGCAGGTCCCTTTAACGATGTGTACCGCAGGCTCCGATTAAATTAAAAAATTACTATTAACACTAAAATACCGGGACAATAACCATCATTCCAACGCCAAAACACACCGACAGTAGTATTTCTGCGAATGCATCGCAGCCGGGCGCAAGGTGGATGACTCACATCCGCTAGCCGGAACTTGTCAGGACAGGTTGACAACCTAAAAACAATTCTCTCTACTTAGATAAAAATAGAATGTCCAATAAGATTTTTTTCACACACTTTTTTATATAAGCCAGATAACGTAACCATATAAGTATATATTAGAATATTATAAAATATTTAAGCCCCATATAGTTCGAATTTGAATGAGGTATTATGTTACATGGGTAATATATCTCAACACTTCGTACACAAACAAAACTCGCTCGTTCTTTACAGTTTTATTACTGTGAATTCGGTACCTACTAAAGCGGCAGACTTGGGATGCTGCAGTAGCAAATACAATATGAAGCGCAGCTCTGATGTATACTAAAAATGTTATCAATCTTGAGACGCACACATATTTAAAAATATAAATACCGCCGGATGAATGCAAGGCCAATTTACGGAATAAAGCAAAACAATTAGATTATGGACATGGATATTAATTTATTTAGGTAAAGGTAATAAACATTTGATACTATCGACAGGAGTCTACGCAAGATAATTGTATCCGTATTCAGCAAATAAAAAAGTTATGGGTACCCGTCACCGATGAAAAAGTATACAAAACTGATAAAATGTTCGTGGCATCTTGTATATTAAAATATTTAATCGCGTATCTAAGTTGTTATTTTATTCATTGCCTATCCCACAAATTTGGATTTTAGCTCTTGTAATCGCTCGATCACGATTGAAACTACACTCATAAAATGTTTAAAAAATGCCCATCCCACGTGATCGCTCGACAAAAACAAAACGTGCAAAGTGGCTACTGCTCGAGGTTTGACCTTTGTCCTTAGGGACACGTGTGACCCAGTTGATGTAGAATCTAAAAAAAACCCTGTAAATCATACTTCCATAGCATAGAATCTAAAATCCCCCGGTACAGTACGGATGAAAATTTCAAACCAGGCATAATCAACATGTACGTTCAAAGTAAAAAAAACTTGTCGATCAACTGTTTAACCCCGAAATTTTGTTGATTTCTAGGAATAAAAAGAAATACTGCGATTGTAAGTCCAAAGCTATCAAATTCGTTTAAAATGCGAATGATAATTTGCCGCATTAAAACCAGGCGTGAAAAATTCAACATACGTCCCTAAGAAGTTTAACCAATTTTACCCTGGAAAACATTTTTAATGAATAAAATATCGAACATACAACAACACCCTTCTAAATATAGTATAAATCATGGGGTTTTTTTGATAATGTGGAAAGCTAAACTGAAAATTGTTGCTAGAGGTTCTAAAAGCCAGGGTGCCAAAAATCAACTATTATTAGAAAATACGCCGATGTCATAATATAGCCGTCGATGACACCGTTAGCGTGTCCTATCAAAAATGCGTTCTGCTTAATAAGGTGTAAAAAATCCATGACGGGGCTTAGATGAATAAATAAAGTTTGATGTATATGAAAGTATAGACTAAATTTTCGTATAGCCCGCGTGATCGCTCGAGGTCACGGTATCCTCTGGACTAGAAAATATCATATCGGCTCAATCTCCAAACATTTTCATTTTGAATTATACGTTTTCACTGATATAGCAAGAAAATTGGACTGGATTCGATATGAGAGACATTAATCTAACTTTCACTAAACTGCACGTACTACTTAGAGGGTTGTAAGCCGTTTTTAATAAAAGCACCAGACTTGCTTAAAATTCATGGCTAAACGTTAACATAATGTCATACAAACATGCGGCACGCAAAATATTAAGAATAGATATATGAGCTCAAACATGTTGATCAAAAAATATATTAATTTCTGGCGATTTAGTTTAACAGTTATCATTTAAAAACAAAACCTGGCCCCAATATTCAATGAAAATAATAATTGAAAACTTTGAACCTTATAAACCACCACTAAATAGCGAGTCGGAAATAAGTAAAAAAATATATATAAATATATTATTTTGATATTATAGCCGAAACTGAATTTATTGGGGTGAAGATGTAAGGAAATATTTTTAGCTAGGAAAAAGTAATGCAATTATCATAGGTACTGGTTGCAGAACCCGTTGTCAGTTTTGCAAGGATTTTTGATACAAATATAATTGCTAACGTTTAATTTGTTTACCCCATTTACGAAAATGATAACAAAATTGGATCAGACAAGATCTTTTTTCGAAGTATAGTTTTTAAACACAGGGTGCCACCACCGGTTTTACGATATAGGTTTAAAAATGCGACGCAAATACATAAAAAAAATACCCTAGAGATAAGAAAACAAAATACAACTCACTGAAAGATTCTTGGTGATGTATAAAAAGAAATCAGGTTACATCTAATGCCCCAGACAGTAGAATAAACATCCCCGAGCGATGAGATATAGCCAAACATCATTTTTCCAACGGCACAGTCATTTTCACGGGAAAAACAACCAGTAACCGTTCAAATTCCATAGATAGATACTGCCGTAATCCAAAATTTCACTGAACTACGCGTATCTATTATACTGGAGTAGGTACTGATACACTTCCATCTTTCCAAAGAAAAACAAACACGAAACTCAGACTTTTCATATATTACAACGCCTCGATAGAGTCTTTGTGGCCACGACCGAGAATCTACTGAAGCAAGTGCGACGCATAGGACGTGAAAAGTGCCGAGTTGGTTTTATTAAACAATGAAACTTATACCTACGTATATATATAAAATAAATGAGAAATATGCCAGAGATTTGAAACCTAATTGTGTTGCAAGTTTGAGGTCCAAAAAAATATTGGTTTTAATTTTTTAAGGTGAGAAACACATCTAACAGCCAGTTTGGAAATATACAAGGCAAAAAAAAGTAGTGATGTGGCTGCCCCATTTTATGTTTTATACAGGTTGGATTATTTTAGAATAGTTGTTCAATAGACAGAGACAACATCATAAACGCTTCCCGTTAGAACAGAATCTGATGAAAAGAAAAATTCCATCTGGGTCAAGCTACTAGATAATCAAAATAAAAAATACTGAACGGTATAAAATTTAAAAAATCATATTTTCAACGGATTTTTATCCTCTGAAAATTGCGTAAAATTCAGTTTCACTGGGTCAAGCTAGGTGGTAACTATATAACCAAAATAAAAAAAATACTGAACGTTATAAAATTAAAAAAATCATATTTTCATGGGATTTTTGTCCTCTGAAAATGACGCAAAATTCAGTTTCAATAAGTTACTAATTGGGGTAATAGGGGAAAAATCTTAAATAGGAATTCTGAGACAACGAGGCTGAGAGTAAATAACATACAAAAATCTTGTGCGTTGACTTTCAACTGAATTTAATAATTAGGTTTAATAACGACAATTTTCTCGATTATCTAGAATCAAAAATATTGTAAGTGACAATTCACTATTTTCTCGACATTATGTAAAGCCTTATTATTGCGTCGTAAATTAAAATATCCAAAAATATTGGCATCAATTGTTTAGTGAATGTGATTAAAATATGTCTACTTTATCAACAGTTATTTGTAACAGCTTATTATCTTGGAAGCGTAAACTCTTTGAATTTTTTAGACAAAAAGTTGTAGTTTAATAATGGTCAGTTGGATTCCTTTTTGAATCATGTTTGCGTATTACCTACAAGGATTTACAACCTCCAAACATAGAAATCGCTCATTTTAACCCGATTTAATAAAAATTTCACCAAAAACAATACTTTCAGTCATATAATACACTTCTGATTAATAAAAAAGGCACTATAGTAATAATGAGATTTTCAATGGAATGTTTATAGACTGTTTGCCCATTTTGAGAGTCTGTTTGCTAGCTTTTGGGGGTATTCCTTGATATTTTAGACGGATAAAAATGAATAACATTGGGTTTCCTAACTAAAATACAAAACGCACTGTTGACTTTTCTTCCCTGGATAGTAAGCCTATAATACGTATCGAAAACAGAGAAATATTCAGGTCAAGAAAAAAGTAGCCTAATTTACAAGTTTGCGAATCAAAAACTACCTTTTGTCTTTTAATTTTGATGAGAAAATACGTCTAATTCGTAAGTCAAATAAATGGGGACATCATGAAAGATATACTAATAATTGAACAAATGCTATCTCAGTTCTATAGGCACAAAGGTACTATGGGTAGTAATAGTTTTGGGATCAAAAGACAAGCTTTTAAATTTGTTAAGAAAATACGTCTAATGAAATTGAAAGTAGTAACTAGATTTTGGTTAACATTTCGTTAACGCGTTGATGAATGTTTGATGCAAGTGAAAAGTAGATCGAATTTTCCAAAAAACGGTGACTGACCAAACAAGTTATTATAAAAAGTTGCTCAGGAGACCGATGTAACCTAGAAAACGCCTTTCCTTCGAATAGAAAGTGACATAAATAGTTACAAAATGGGACTTAGACGGATATTCGATGCAAGTGAAAAGTAGGCAGAATTTTCGAAAATCGGGGCGGACCAAAAATTATTAAGTTGATCGGGAGGTTGAGATAACCTATGAAACGCCTTTCATTCGAATAGAATCTGACAAAAAAAAATCCAAGAAAATTTTAGACGACTGTTTGCAAGTGAAAAGTATACAGATTTTTTTCGAAACCCGGCGACTGACAAAAAAAATATACTTATTAGAAAATTTTGCTCGGGAGACCGAGGTAACCTAGAAAACGCCTCTCGTCCGAATATAATCTGAAATAAAATTCCATGATGGGGACTTAGGCGAATGTTTGATGCAAGTGAATAGTATAGACCGAATTCCCGAAAAAAACGCCATTCGTTTGAATATAATAAAAAAATCGAATAAGGAACGGGACTTATTAGACGAATATTTGATGCAAGTGGAAAAGTATAGATAGATTTTTTCGAGTGACTGATAAAAATAGTTAGTCGGAAGGCCCCCAGATAACATTGATATTTTGTTTTGAACAAAATCTGTAAAAAAAATGCCAAGACGTGACTTAGACGAATGTTTGCAAGTGAAAAAAAAACAAAAAAAATTATTAGAAAAGTTGACCGGAAGGTTTAACCTAGGAAACGCCTTTCATTCGAATAGAATATGACAAAAAAAATCCGAGACGTGACTTAGACGAATGTTTGCAAGTGGAAAAAAAAAACAAAAAAATTATTAGAAAAGTTGATCGGAAGGTTTAACCTAGGAAACGCCTTTCAATCGAATAGAATATGACAAAAAAATCCGAGACGTGACTTAGACGAATGTTTGCAAGTGAAAAAGAAACAAAAAATTATTAGAAAAGTTGATTGGGAGGCCGAGGTAACCTAGGAAACACCTTTCATTCGAATAGAATGTAACAAAAAATTCCAAGACGTGACTTAGACGAATGTTTGCAAGTGAAAAGCATACAGATTTTTTTTTCGAAAAACGGCAGCTGACCAAAAATTATTAGAAAAGTTGTTCGGGGCCGTGGTACCTAGGAAACGCCTTTCATTCAAACAAAATGCGACAAAAAAAATTTATACATAGATGAATAAGAATGCAAGGACGATTGGAGTGATCTATAACCCTAAACAGAAGGGAGAAAATGCCCCTCAATAAGTCGAAATTTGTGTGTTTTCCATATGATTCAATGTGATTTTTACAAATTATTGGAAACTTAATGACGTGAGAAAAATAAAACGTCCATTGTCTGCTCACATTTTAGGAAATTTATCACAATTTATTCTAATTAATAATACCCTTTGTTTATGGAATCCCTAGTTAGCCAATGTGTCATGAGTAAGTATATGACAGGTCAAATACGTATATAATGTAAAGTAAAAATATAGTTAACAAGGCGTTAACGAGCATTGACAACATGTTAACGAACGAGGTGCTAACAACGCGATAACTTAACTTTGACAACTCGTTAACGAAGCGTTGACGAGTGTGGACCCTCCAAATCTTAGGAGATACATTCGCAACCTTACACCGGATCACGCGTCACAAAGATGCTACCTTAAATTAATGCGTTGACAACTCGTTAATCCCAGGAGATACAATCGCAACTTACACCAGATCAAACTCAACTGTGGAATCCTGTGACGTCACAGAGATGCTACCTTACATTTCTTTAGGTAGATAACCTAACCTAACATTATTGTCGCGGTGTCCAAGAGGTTAGCGACTGGTGAACCGATTGCTATTGAGCAAAACTGACTTAATCCGCCTCTG
Organism: Pseudeuparius sepicola; assembly: GCA_963920635.1. Classification (NCBI taxonomy): domain Eukaryota; kingdom Metazoa; phylum Arthropoda; class Insecta; order Coleoptera; family Anthribidae; genus Pseudeuparius; species Pseudeuparius sepicola. The sequence goes on from OY987299.1 coordinate 93,471,393, forward strand.
ATACACCTCTCTCAAATCCAAAACTGACTTAATCCGCCTCTGATACACCTCTCCCAAATCCAATTGCAATCGGTTCACCAGTCGCTAACCTCTTGGACACCGCTACAATAATGTTAGGTTAGGTTATCTACCTAAAGAAATGTAAGGTAGCATCTCTGTGACGTCACAGGATTCCACAGTTGAGTTTGATCTGGTGTAAGTTGCGATTGTATCTCCTGGGATTAACGAGTTGTCAACGCATTAATTTAAGGTAGCATCTTTGTGACGCGTGATCCGGTGTAAGGTTGCGAATGTATCTCCTAAGATTTGGAGGGTCCACACTCGTCAACGCTTCGTTAACGAGTTGTCAAAGTTAAGTTATCGCGTTGTTAGCACCTCGTTCGTTAACATGTTGTCAATGCTCGTTAACGCCTTGTTAACTATATTTTTACTTTACATTATATACGTATTTGACCTGTCATATACTTACTCATGACACATTGGCTAACTAGGGATTCCATAAACAAAGGGTATTATTAATTAGAATAAATTGTGATAAATTTCCTAAAATGTGAGCAGACAATGGACGTTTTATTTTTCTCACGTCATTAAGTTTCCAATAATTTGTAAAAATCTCATTGAATCATATGGAAAACACACAAATTTCGACTTATTGAGGGGCATTTTCTCCCTTCTGTTTAGGGTTATAGATCACTCCAATCGTCCTTGCATTCTTATTCATCTATGTATAAATTTTTTTTGTCGCATTTTGTTTGAATGAAAGGCGTTTCCTAGGTACCACGGCCCCGAACAACTTTTCTAATAATTTTTGGTCAGCTGCCGTTTTTCGAAAAAAAAAAATCTGTATGCTTTTCACTTGCAAACATTCGTCTAAGTCACGTCTTGGAATTTTTTGTTACATTCTATTCGAATGAAAGGTGTTTCCTAGGTTACCTCGGCCTCCCAATCAACTTTTCTAATAATTTTTTGTTTCTTTTTCACTTGCAAACATTCGTCTAAGTCACGTCTCGGATTTTTTTGTCATATTCTATTCGATTAAAAGGCGTTTCCTAGGTTAAACCTTCCGATCAACTTTTCTAATAATTTTTTTGTTTTTTTTTTCCACTTGCAAACATTCGTCTAAGTCACGTCTCGGATTTTTTTTGTCATATTCTATTCGAATGAAAGGCATTTCCTAGGTTAAACCTTCCGGTCAACTTTTCTAATAATTTTTTTTGTTTTTTTTTTTTCACTTGCAAACATTCGTCTAAGTCACGTCTTGGCATTTTTTTTACAGATTTTGTTCAAAACAAAATATCAATGTTATCTGGGGGCCTTCCGACTAACTATTTTTATCAGTCACTCGAAAAAATCTATCTATACTTTTCCACTTGCATCAAATATTCGTCTAATAAGTCCCGTTCCTTATTCGATTTTTTTATTATATTCAAACGAATGGCGTTTTTTTCGGGAATTCGGTCTATACTATTCACTTGCATCAAACATTCGCCTAAGTCCCCATCATGGAATTTTATTTCAGATTATATTCGGACGAGAGGCGTTTTCTAGGTTACCTCGGTCTCCCGAGCAAAATTTTCTAATAAGTATATTTTTTTTGTCAGTCGCCGGGTTTCGAAAAAAAACTGTATACTTTTCACTTGCAAACAGTCGTCTAAAATTTTCTTGGATTTTTTTTTTGTCAGATTCTATTCGAATGAAAGGCGTTTCATAGGTTATCTCAACCTCCCGATCAACTTAATAATTTTTGGTCCGCCCCGATTTTCGAAAATTCTGCCTACTTTTCACTTGCATCGAATATCCGTCTAAGTCCCATTTTGTAACTATTTATGTCACTTTCTATTCGAAGGAAAGGCGTTTTCTAGGTTACATCGGTCTCCTGAGCAACTTTTTATAATAACTTGTTTGGTCAGTCACCGTTTTTTGGAAAATTCGATCTACTTTTCACTTGCATCAAACATTCATCAACGCGTTAACGAAATGTTAACCAAAATCTAGTTACTACTTTCAATTTCATTAGACGTATTTTCTTAACAAATTTAAAAGCTTGTCTTTTGATCCCAAAACTATTACTACCCATAGTACCTTTGTGCCTATAGAACTGAGATAGCATTTGTTCAATTATTAGTATATCTTTCATGATGTCCCCATTTATTTGACTTACGAATTAGACGTATTTTCTCATCAAAATTAAAAGACAAAAGGTAGTTTTTGATTCCCAAACTTGTAAATTAGGCTACTTTTTTCTTGACCTGAATATTTCTCTGTTTTCGATACGTATTATAGGCTTACTATCCACGGAAGAAAAGTCAACAGTGCGTTTTGTATTTTAGTTAGGAAACCCAATGTTATTCATTTTTATCCGTCTAAAATATCAAGGAATACCCCCAAAAGCTAGCAAACAGACTCTCAAAATGGGCAAACAATCTATAAACATTCCATTGAAAATCTCATTATTACTATAGTGCCTTTTTTATTAATCAGAAGTGTATTATATGACTGAAAGTATTGTTTTTGGTGAAATTTTTATTAAATCGGGTTAAAATGAGCGATTTCTATGTTTGGAGGTTGTAAATCCTTGTAGGTAATACGCAAACATGATTCAAAAAGGAATCCAACTGACCAATATTAAACTACAACTTTTTGTCTAAAAAATTCAAAGAGTTTACGCTTCCAAGATAATAAGCTGTTACAAATAACTGTTGATAAAGTAGACATATTTTAATCACATTCACTAAACAATTGATGCCAATATTTTTGGATATTTTAATTTACGACGCAATAATAAGGCTTTACATAATGTCGAGAAAATAGTGAATTGTCACTTGCAATATTTTTGATTCTAGATAATCGAGAAAATTGTCGTTATTAAACCTAATTATTAAATTCAGTTGAAAGTCAACGCACAAGATTTTTGTATGTTATTTACTCTCAGCCTCGTTGTCTCAGAATTCCTATTTAAGATTTTTCCCCTATTACCCCAATTAGTAACTTATTGAAACTGAATTTTGCGTCATTTTCAGAGGACAAAAATCCCATGAAAATATGATTTTTTTAATTTTATAACGTTCAGTATTTTTTTTATTTTGGTTATATAGTTACCACCTAGCTTGACCCAGTGAAACTGAATTTTACGCAATTTTCAGAGGATAAAAATCCGTTGAAAATATGATTTTTTAAATTTTATACCGTTCAGTATTTTTTATTTTGATTATCTAGTAGCTTGACCCAGATGGAATTTTTCTTTTCATCAGATTCTGTTCTAACGGGAAGCGTTTATGATGTTGTCTCTGTCTATTGAACAACTATTCTAAAATAATCCAACCTGTATAAAACATAAAATGGGGCAGCCACATCACTACTTTTTTTTGCCTTGTATATTTCCAAACTGGCTGTTAGATGTGTTTCTCACCTTAAAAAATTAAAACCAATATTTTTTTGGACCTCAAACTTGCAACACAATTAGGTTTCAAATCTCTGGCATATTTCTCATTTATTTTATATATATACGTAGGTATAAGTTTCATTGTTTAATAAAACCAACTCGGCACTTTTCACGTCCTATGCGTCGCACTTGCTTCAGTAGATTCTCGGTCGTGGCCACAAAGACTCTATCGAGGCGTTGTAATATATGAAAAGTCTGAGTTTCGTGTTTGTTTTTCTTTGGAAAGATGGAAGTGTATCAGTACCTACTCCAGTATAATAGATACGCGTAGTTCAGTGAAATTTTGGATTACGGCAGTATCTATCTATGGAATTTGAACGGTTACTGGTTGTTTTTCCCGTGAAAATGACTGTGCCGTTGGAAAAATGATGTTTGGCTATATCTCATCGCTCGGGGATGTTTATTCTACTGTCTGGGGCATTAGATGTAACCTGATTTCTTTTTATACATCACCAAGAATCTTTCAGTGAGTTGTATTTTGTTTTCTTATCTCTAGGGTATTTTTTTTATGTATTTGCGTCGCATTTTTAAACCTATATCGTAAAACCGGTGGTGGCACCCTGTGTTTAAAAACTATACTTCGAAAAAACATCTTGTCTGATCCAATTTTGTTATCATTTTCGTAAATGGGGTAAACAAATTAAACGTTAGCAATTATATTTGTATCAAAAATCCTTGCAAAACTGACAACGGGTTCTGCAACCAGTACCTATGATAATTGCATTACTTTTTCCTAGCTAAAAATATTTCCTTACATCTTCACCCCAATAAATTCAGTTTCGGCTATAATATCAAAATAATATATTTATATATATTTTTTTACTTATTTCCGACTCGCTATTTAGTGGTGGTTTATAAGGTTCAAAGTTTTCAATTATTATTTTCATTGAATATTGAGGCCAGGTTTTGTTTTTAAATGATAACTGTTAAACTAAATCGCCAGAAATTAATATATTTTTTGATCAACATGTTTGAGCTCATATATCTATTCTTAATATTTTGCGTGCCGCATGTTTGTATGACATTATGTTAACGTTTAGCCATGAATTTTAAGCAAGTCTGGTGCTTTTATTAAAAACGGCTTACAACCCTCTAAGTAGTACGTGCAGTTTAGTGAAAGTTAGATTAATGTCTCTCATATCGAATCCAGTCCAATTTTCTTGCTATATCAGTGAAAACGTATAATTCAAAATGAAAATGTTTGGAGATTGAGCCGATATGATATTTTCTAGTCCAGAGGATACCGTGACCTCGAGCGATCACGCGGGCTATACGAAAATTTAGTCTATACTTTCATATACATCAAACTTTATTTATTCATCTAAGCCCCGTCATGGATTTTTTACACCTTATTAAGCAGAACGCATTTTTGATAGGACACGCTAACGGTGTCATCGACGGCTATATTATGACATCGGCGTATTTTCTAATAATAGTTGATTTTTGGCACCCTGGTTTTTAGAACCTCTAGCAACAATTTTCAGTTTAGCTTTCCACATTATCAAAAAAACCCCATGATTTATACTATATTTAGAAGGGTGTTGTTGTATGTTCGATATTTTATTCATTAAAAATGTTTTCCAGGGTAAAATTGGTTAAACTTCTTAGGGACGTATGTTGAATTTTTCACGCCTGGTTTTAATGCGGCAAATTATCATTCGCATTTTAAACGAATTTGATAGCTTTGGACTTACAATCGCAGTATTTCTTTTTATTCCTAGAAATCAACAAAATTTCGGGGTTAAACAGTTGATCGACAAGTTTTTTTTACTTTGAACGTACATGTTGATTATGCCTGGTTTGAAATTTTCATCCGTACTGTACCGGGGGATTTTAGATTCTATGCTATGGAAGTATGATTTACAGGGTTTTTTTTAGATTCTACATCAACTGGGTCACACGTGTCCCTAAGGACAAAGGTCAAACCTCGAGCAGTAGCCACTTTGCACGTTTTGTTTTTGTCGAGCGATCACGTGGGATGGGCATTTTTTAAACATTTTATGAGTGTAGTTTCAATCGTGATCGAGCGATTACAAGAGCTAAAATCCAAATTTGTGGGATAGGCAATGAATAAAATAACAACTTAGATACGCGATTAAATATTTTAATATACAAGATGCCACGAACATTTTATCAGTTTTGTATACTTTTTCATCGGTGACGGGTACCCATAACTTTTTTATTTGCTGAATACGGATACAATTATCTTGCGTAGACTCCTGTCGATAGTATCAAATGTTTATTACCTTTACCTAAATAAATTAATATCCATGTCCATAATCTAATTGTTTTGCTTTATTCCGTAAATTGGCCTTGCATTCATCCGGCGGTATTTATATTTTTAAATATGTGTGCGTCTCAAGATTGATAACATTTTTAGTATACATCAGAGCTGCGCTTCATATTGTATTTGCTACTGCAGCATCCCAAGTCTGCCGCTTTAGTAGGTACCGAATTCACAGTAATAAAACTGTAAAGAACGAGCGAGTTTTGTTTGTGTACGAAGTGTTGAGATATATTACCCATGTAACATAATACCTCATTCAAATTCGAACTATATGGGGCTTAAATATTTTATAATATTCTAATATATACTTATATGGTTACGTTATCTGGCTTATATAAAAAAGTGTGTGAAAAAAATCTTATTGGACATTCTATTTTTATCTAAGTAGAGAGAATTGTTTTTAGGTTGTCAACCTGTCCTGACAAGTTCCGGCTAGCGGATGTGAGTCATCCACCTTGCGCCCGGCTGCGATGCATTCGCAGAAATACTACTGTCGGTGTGTTTTGGCGTTGGAATGATGGTTATTGTCCCGGTATTTTAGTGTTAATAGTAATTTTTTAATTTAATCGGAGCCTGCGGTACACATCGTTAAAGGGACCTGCTGAGTCTACAGAGACCGGCGAGGCCTGCGGGAGCCAGCGGAGCCCTGCTACAACAGCGCGTCGAGATTATTACCACACTGCCAAGCATTTCCTAGAATTTTACTTAAATGCCGAGTGTTTGGCTTTGGAATGTGGGCTAAGGTTCGAATCCTGTATGGAACATATACCAGATGAAACCATAGGCACCTAAACACAAATACTTTTAAAACCTGATTTGTTGAACCTATCGAAAATTAGTAATCAACAATTGTTTGTATATTTTTAGGTCACTCTCATTAATACCTTGTGGTTTGTTCTTCAAAAGCAGTTGAGACAGACCAATACATAATACGTTATCTTCAACGGTTACTGGTATTTGTCCCATGACTAATCCGTCATTGGTGTGTTGGATACCATAACTCCTAGGTTCAATCTCAAGTGACAAAGACATGTCTTTAACTGAGAGTGATTGTATTATCAAAGGCTTATATATCTTTCGATCACAGAGCATCGATCACGGATAATTTCCTTTTATGCTCTCCCCGAGGCAAATTTTTCACAGGGATATCCAAGACCATTTATGGTATTCCGTGGTTTTCGATAGTATTCCATGGTCTTTGATGGTATTTCATGGTATTCGATGGTATTCCATGGTATTCCATGGTATTCGATGGTAACTCCTAGGTTCAATCTCAAGTGACAAAGACATGTCTTTAACTGAGAGTGATTGTATTATCAAAGGCTTATATATCTTTCGATCACAGAGCATCGATCACGGATAATTTCCTTTTATGCTCTCCCCGAGGCAAATTTTTCACAGGGATATCCAAGACCATTTATGGTATTCCGTGGTTTTCGATAGTATTCCATGGTCTTTGATGGTATTTCATGGTATTCGATGGTATTCGATGGTATTCCATGGTATTCCATATTATTCGATGGTATTCCATGGTCTTTGTTCGATAGTATTCCATGGTCTTTGATGGTATTTCATGGTATTCGATGGTATTCCATGGTATTCGATGGTATTCCATGGTATGTCGCTTTTCAAGTCGTCTAGTCGTTTTTCAGAATCGTCTAGTCGTTTTCCAGAATCGTTTAGTCGTTTTCAGAGTCGTTTAGTCGTTTTTCCGAATCGTCTAGTCGTTTTTCGAATCGTCTAGTCGTTTTTACGAGTCGTCTAGTCGTTTTTTAGAGTCGTTTAGACGTTTTTAGAGTCGTTTTTATAGTCGCTTAGACGCTATAAGCTTTTTCTTGGTAGGATAATGGACAGTTAAAAATGAACATTGTTTTAATTTTCATTATTGAAGAACATGTTGCATGCCCTCATTTTATTCCATATATAGACCGTTTAAGGGTTTTAAACCCTTAATTCCACCTTTTTCCACACGCTACACTTATACCTTGGGGTTTTCGAAGTCGGAATAGTATAAAAATCATACGGTGAACATGGCATAAGTGAGAATTAGTACCTTTTTTTTGTTTCTTGGTGAAATTTTAAACAGGAAACGCGTTGCACAAAATCCGATTTTCCAGCTAGTCTTTCAACTTGATAATCGTGTGACGGGATATTTTTAAAAACTGGTGAACTTTGCACCTCTTATATTTTAGTCAAGTAATTTAAAACAGGGCCTGGCTTTCTCGGAATTGAAGAAATTTTACTTACCTAGATGGTTATAAACTCAACTAAAAATGGTTAATTTATGCCCCAAATTTAATGTCCACTTTCCTTTTGAGCAGTCCTATTCTCTAAATATAGGAAGATATGAGGATTTTTGATACATCCTTAGGTAATGTAGTCAAGAAAATGTATACACTCATATGTATCTCATATCTATTCTTTATTACACTTTTCCTACAAATTTTTTATCGCCAGTACCGATGAGATCAGCGTGCTCGTTTCATAGGCGCTTATTCCGACTAAGAGAAAGTACTTTTTTCCGAGGAATTACATCACGTACATATTGCAAGCTGGTATTTTTTCTATAGGTGTTAGGTTTTTATTAGTTGCGAGTCTCGACATGTCTCGGCGTCGCGGACGCAAAAATACGCAGGCAGAGGTGGTAGCAAAAATCCATGCATGGCCGCGGCTAAAGATCGACAGGGCTTAATTACGATTTAGGGTTTTTATTAGTTGCGAGTCGTGACATGTCCGCGGCGTCGCGGCTGGGTCAACGATCGGCGAAAGCGGGACTCGGACACCTTCGGCAGGGTTGGGAGCAGGGGCGAAGGTCAACGGTCGGCGGACTCGGGCACCTTCGGTCGCGTCGGAGAAAGTCGGGCCAGAGAAATTTGGTCACGTTTTGACCACGTTTTAGCCCCCATAAGAAATACATGGGGAAATTGCGCTCGTACCGACATAGCCTATCTACTAACCACTATAGCACGTTTAGCGACACGAAAGCGGCGATAGTAGAGAGAGTGATCCGCACCTTGAAAGAACAACTGTTCAAGTATTTCAGTTTAAGTGGCACGTACAAGTGGATCGATATTTTACCGACGCTAGTTGACGAATATAATGATAGGAGCATAGAATCATACGCATGAAACCTAAAGATGTGAACAAAACAAACGAACGGAACGTTCTTAATGTCTCTTTCAACCACGTAAAGACTTTCGATAAACAAAAGTTTAAACTAGGCGACATAGTTAGGATCAGCAAAGTCAAGCTCGTCTTTCAGAAGGGATACACGCCCAACTGGACGACTGAATTGTTTAAAATCTCAAAGGTTCAAATTACGAACCCTCCCACATATCTCCTGGAAGACTTGAACGGAAGACCTATCCAGGGGGGTTTCTACACCGAGGAATTGCAAAAAACGTCTGATCCAGACGTCTTCTTGATAGAAAAGGTGTTGCGTAGAAAAGGAAAGAAGATTTTGGTCCGTTGGCTGGGGTTCGATAAAACCCACGACTCCTGGATAGACGCAACAGACGTCTTGTAGTAGTGGCGGAGCATGGGTGACAGTAGTGGCTACGAATCTGACGCAGCTGGCGATGTCGACGACGTTCCACAGCAAACGACTCAAAGACAGAGACTTCTGTTGAAAACATGTTTCCATTTGGCACCTGGTCACGTATATACCGTACATTGTGGGTTGAGTCCACTATGATTCACACCTGCTGTAAATATCGTCTGCGGACAAGGTACCCGAGAAGAATGCGTTATGACCATGGACCACGTGGAGTGGAAAGAACTTATCTCGCACCTGTATAAGTTTTTCGAACACGGTGATGGTTTGCCTGTGAAATTTGGTTGCGACATGGAATTGGACACGATTAATTCGGACGGACTAGAAATCGTATCGCTCGGTAGAAACGGCGTATACTTTTACTTCATCGAAGCATGTTGTATCGAACTGCTACGCATAGATAAGGATGTTTCTTTTAAAATCGCTTTATTGCATAGTTTTAAGTTAGTTGATTTCTATTTTAATTTTTTAGATACGGTAAATGAGATGTTGATAAAAAGTAATTTTAGAATAAGTATTAGAGATACTATTAAGTTACTTTGTAATCCAATGTGTAACATAGAAAAGTATTGTATTTACGAACTCTTTTATCTTGATAGGGAGTTTTTGTTAGCTGACTTGTATAGGAGAAGGTTTTCTTAAATAAAACGACATTTTAAAAATATTTTTTTTATTCACATACCCACACCTTCCCACATTTTCATCTATATCTATCATATCCTTATGACCCCAAGGCAGGGTGACTATACAGGGTGAATCTTTGATAGGTACAGAAATTTTAACCACGTAATCGGGGACGTTCATAAAACCGAAAAATGAAAAAAAAATTTTTTTAATCGATGTTTAGAAAATGGGGCAAATCAATCTTTATCCGTGCTCAATGCACGCCGCTGGATCGTCACTAGAAGCGCTTAGAGGGGAGGTCTAACCTCTCCCTAGGAGATGGAGGGGAATAACGTTAGATTAGGAAGGGGAATACCGCGACGTTGCCGCATGTCAGAGTGGAATAAATCTGCTTGCAGAATTAGGTACCTAGGTACCTTTGAAAATTACTGCTGGTAGGTATCCACGTTTTTTTTATGATGTCGGTTGCTGTGACGAACTGTTTATTGCTTTCTTCACAGGCGCACACAATAATTTAACAAACACGTCAGTTTTTATCACTTTACTGTCCCTAGGCAGCAGAAATGTATCCGAGCGCCGCTCGGAGAAGTCATTGCTGATTTCACACTCATAATTTTTTGACAAGTCTTTTGTGGAGTAGGTATCTATCTACCTACCTATTTTACAACTGATTTTCAGGCCGCAATTTTTTTATCCTAATAGTTAGCCATCTCTTGGGACACCTTGGGATAATAAATTTCCGATCGGCAATCAACTGAATAAAGTATTTGTTTTAATTAACTGTAAAAATTGCAAATTTCCACAAACACCCATGGGGTAGAGCAGCGGCGCGTTACTTTTTTTTAGCGGGTGTTCGCCTGTAGCCCTATCATCCCGAAAAAAGTGGGGGAAGACTGTAATTTGACGAGAATTTAACGCGCGGCTTCGATTTGTTCATAGTTTTTAATATTTTTCAACCCTTGCCCGATAGTGCGCCACCTTTAAACCCCCTCAGGGTTGTGGTCCTATGTATTATCTACTTTTAAAGAATTATTCGGTTCCGAAAAAAGTGGGGGAAGACTGTCATTTGATGTTAATTTAACGCGCGGCCCCGATTTGTTCATCTTTTTTAATATTTTTCTACCCTTGCCCGATGGTGCGCCACTTTTAAACCCCCTCAAGGTTGTTGTCCAGAAATGTCGACATTACATACATGGTTGTAAATAAAAAATTATTCGGTTCCGAAAATAGTTGGGGAAGACTGTCAAATTGGCGTGCTTATCATTTCCGCATTTTTTAACCCTTTGCCGTTTCGGAACTCTCTCAAGTTAATTCCTTACCATTCCTCTTACTTTTCGTAAAAATTTGGTGGCGAAATGTCGCGTAATGTCCCCAAAAACCGAAAAACAGCGACTCCTCCTGGTGAATTTAAGCTTCTGCGTGCCCTTGACTACTGCCCGACATTCCTTCGCCGAGATTCGCCAGGCGCGGGCATATGACGTTGGCGTCGGGCGCTGGCGTCCGACGCGAACTTCACACAAAAACGACGCCGCGCCGAATCGCGCAATAATTACAATTACGAATGAATTCACTGGCACTGATTCACTCGATTTTGCTCCATTTCCACGACGCGCGGCCCGGCCGACCTACTAAATTACAGCTGGGCGAGGAGCGCAAGCGCGGGGCGCCGGATACCCACTTGACATCGACACTACAGGTGATCCCCACTACTCATAACTTGTGCGCGATATTAGCCAATCGCGGCTCGCGGCCCCTACTTCTCTCGGGGCGGCGCTACTATGTTGCCAAGTGTGCTGAAAATTTACCTGATTTAGTAATTTAATTCCGTATAAATTTAATTGTGTAGTGGATTTTTACATCGATTTACCCGTTTTTGTGCGTAATAATTATACGAGATAGTAGATTAACTTATAACGAATGAAACCCCGTATAAATCCGCGAAAATAAAAAATCGGATTTAAGGGACTTTAAGTCAGTTTGGGGACATGTCGGCATAAACGGCAACACCGAATAGTGGTATTGGATGGTAGGATGGGGGAAAGCTTGTGCGCACGCACGCCGTCTCCGTCACCGTACCGCCGCACCGTAGCCGACGCGCTAGTCGAAGATCGTCCGTCCGATTATGGGATTTAACAGCTGATTGATATCGATCCGCGTCCGCCTGTAATTTTTGGGAGCGCCAGCTTCAACAAGCAATTTATTATTATACAGAATGCCTTACGTGTGGCTAGTCTGTGGTATAACAATTCTGTTTCCAAAACGTGGACGCGTATGCAAACGTCGCGTCTTGCTAACCGATATTGTTCCGTTGCTTTGCTTTGTTTTCCGAACTGTCGTCGGAAGTGAACCTGCTTCTGTATATTTTTCCAGATCCGTTCGCCATTTTTTGGACCAGCAGTGATGTCCAAACCTGTTGCAATTGCCGCTACGAATTTGCAGTGAAATAACAAGTGATTTTTTCATATTTCCGTTAAGAAATGCAGTGTTAAACGTTCGCGGCCTTCGTATGAAAACAGTGCTAGATAGGTTCCTACTAGGTACCCCAATTACGCGCGAGGATAAAAGAAGCAGCTTCAAGGGTTCGCGAAAATTCGGGTTTTATTAGACGCATACGGTAGGTATGGATCTAATTGTACAATCCACCTAGTCGAGTCCCCGTTGGAATAAATCAGCTGAGGGAAACCGAGACGTCCCTAATATTTGGCATCGCGCCGCTTTAAGTGTGCAGTGAAAAAAAAACAAGTGTTTTGTGCGTATTTCCGTAAAAAGAGACTACGAAGTGTTATACCTTCGCGACCATCGTATAAAAACAGTGCCACTAGTTAGGTAGGTACTTAGTGCTTTATGTGATTTTGTGAAGATTTTTTGATAGTATCTAAACACAAGAAAATAGTAAAAATACCTAATCGATGCATCTCAAAGGTAGGCTTTTTCATGCTATTCGTCGAGCTATTCGCTAAAAGAACCTTTAAGGAGTTGTCCAAAAATTATTTATTTATTTATTTAATCTCCACATACACCAAATGATACATGGTTGCGTCAATATTCTTCAAATACTGCGAAAAAGCCTCGGAAAAAGCAATTCGACTGGCAACCAGTTACCTACCTAGTGCTTCTTGTGATTTTCGAGGGGATTTTTGGATAACATAAGAAAGGAGTACGACACCCGCAAGGAAAATCATCCAGGCATCCGAAAGGTAGTTTTTTTGCACGCTATTCGCTAAAAGAACCATTAAAGATTTGTTCAAAAATTAGTTGAAAGACTATTCCTGAAATACTGTGAAAGAGCTATACGTCTGACAACGCTGCACGGCGGAATTGGGGGGGATCCGCCGGAACCGGCCTCAGTTCCAGCTGGTCCCGGCAAGGTCAAGGACCCATAGCCGTAGCGTCGGAAAAAGGGGTTTTAATAGCGTTTTAAAAAAAATTATTTCTGACGTTAATATGCACTTTAGAAAAATTTTAATTGCATAGGCGTAACAAGTGCATTTTTCCCGACCTGCCCTTAAAATGTCTGTACTTATCAAAGTTACACCCTGTATACTTACATGTATCTTGGAGCACTCGAACTGATATCGCAATGGAATCACGCGCCCTTCTTATAGGCCATTATTTGTCGACTAAGGTTTTTTTTTGTCTGGTCAGCAGAGCCGCGTTTGCCTACCAAGGTTTTTTTCCTAACCTTATATCTTGTGACGTCACTTCCGTTCCCAGAACTGTGAGCATAGTTCAATTTTTCAAGTGCCACGTGTCAAGGTGACCTCTTAAAGTTCATTGACCTTCAGGTCAAGGTTAACAAGGTGAACTCTTAATGTTCATCGACCTTTAGGTCAAGGTTAAGTCAAGGTGACCTCTTAAAGTTCATTGACCTTCAGGTCAAGGTTAACAAGGTGACCTCTTAAAGTTCATTGACCTTCAGGTCAAGGTTAACAGGGTGACCTCTTAAAGTTGATTGACCTTTAGGTCAAGGTTAACAAGGTGACCTCTTAAAGTTCATTGACCTTTAGGTCAAGGTTAACTGAACGTGACCCCTTAAAGTTCATTGAACCCGCGGGTCAATGACCCCTTAAAGGTTATCGATCTGGTAACCCCTTGACCTCTAGATAACCTTCAGGTCAAGGTTAACTGAACGTGACCCCTTAAAGTTCATTGAACCCGCAGGTCAAGGCCATTTTCAAATTTCCCGCCTTGGCGGCCATCTTGTGACGTCACGTGACCTCGGGAATGACGTAGCCAATATGCACGCTTTTTCAAGGTCGTGGGTTAGAACTCTCTTTGTATTACTACTTACATATAGGGAAAAAATGGTATGTTTCTAGGAAAATAATATCGATGACGTCACGGCGGCCATTTTTCCAAACATCAAAAAAGCTAATTTTCGGTCATAATTGGACCTTAGTATTTCCCATTTAAGAACACCCCTTTCCGAAATTTTATTTTGAGTTTTCGTGTTCCCGCGCTGTAGGCCTGAGACGTCGAGTTTCGCTCACCCTGTACAGCGGCAGCAAGATAATTTCGGACAGATTCAGAATTTAACCTTTTTAAAGATATTTGTTTTTTAAAGACACGGTAGAGTAAAATAATAAACAATGAACAAAAGTGCAGCCCCAAAATTTTCAGACCGCAACTGTACAGGGTGTCCCATTTTGGGTGTTTTTCTCAAAAATCTCGGTTATTATTAAAGCTAGAGGGTTGCGGTTTTCACGTCACTGTACTACTTTTTTGAGAGGAATTTGGTGGACCAATCAGATTTTAGATAAGTTTTATAGTTTCCGCGCATTGGCGCAGGACTGAAATTTTCCATTTTTTGGAAACCTCTCTCCTGGCTACAACTTATATATATCGACAAATTTAATCAACTATTTTAATAGATTTTTTTGGCGTAGAATCGAATGGAATAATTAGTTTTTTGGTAGCGTTAATAGTTTTTGAGATATGGTTTCCATTTAAAAAATATATAACTTTGGTTCATACCTCAAAAACTATTAACGCTACCAAAAAACTAATGATTCCATTCGATTCTACGCCAAAAAATCTATAAAAATAGTTGATTAAATTTGTCGATATATACAGGGTGAGTCACATCTAAAGGCAGAGCCGAAAACACAAGGTAGAACTCGCTAAAATAAAGTTGTAGCCAGGAGAGAGGTTTCCAAAAAATCGAAAATTTCAGTCCTGCGCCAATGCGCGGAAACTATAAAACTTATCTAAAATCTGATCGGTCCACCAAATTCCTCTCAAAAAAGTAGTACAGTGACGTGAAAACCACAACCCTCTAGCTTTAATAATAACCGAGATTTTTGAGAAAAACACCCAAAAACACCCAAAATGGGACACCCTGTACATGTAAATTATGATAACGAGAGAGATGGAACCAGGTTTAGATTGAAAGTAGAGATTAACTCCCAATTCAAAACAAGTTTATTATCCTTTAATTGCCTCATTAACATTCTTCACGGAATGAATGTAGGTGTCCTGATATTAAATAGCTAATAATAAATCACCGCCCATAGTTAATTGAAGTTGTGTTCGAATTGCCAAGAGCCTATACAGGGTGGCCCACCACGAACTGCATCGATCTATATATGGAAAACTAAAAGTAGTAAAATTCTGACAATTTGGCACCTCACCAATGCCGATGGGCGCTGCTCAACCAAAATATTTTGGTAAATCTGGCACTTCCGGTTATACCGGAAGTCGATATCAACTTTCTTATCTTAAATGGAACACCCTGTATATTATTGCATTTTTGGATTCTAGGCATCATTTTGGAACAAAAACATGCAACATGTCCTATGTCTAAATCCAACCGTTTTTGAGATATTTGCATTTTTCCGAAAAAAATTACAGGTGCAGACCTAAAGTCAATTAGCAATTTATACGAGGAAACCGCGAAATTTCAAAACGAATTATTGGCATCGTGTAACAGAAGCCCTGATCTAGTGATCTCTGCTGAGAAATAAATCTGTTCTTATACAGGGTGTTCACAAAATATGAATAAAAATTATATTCAAAATGTGCTTAAATCTCGAAATTTTCAAATGGAAACCCCCATTTTTTTAATGCGATCTTATTCACCACAAAAAATGATGACTACTTTGTGTAAGGTTTCCTATACCTAAATGCAGTAATTTTCGATTAATTTACGAAAAACCCATAAAATGCGGGGTTTGCTTAACGCTTGGAAAATCATATTAGCCCTGGACCTTGAAAAGACAATCGCGGCTGAGGAAATGTCACTTGGTTTATAAATTATTGTCAACAATAATGCCGGCGCGCTTAAATTACACAAACAAAGATTGTGTATTCTCCCTAGATAATAAAGAAATTTAAATAATCTTCGTTTGTGTAATTTAAGCTCGCCGGCATTATTGTTGACAATAATTTATAAACCAAGTGACATTTCATCAGCCGCGATTGTCTTTTCAACGTCCACGGCTAATATGATTTTCCAAGCCCGCATTTTATGGGCGAAAAGTGGGTTTTTCGTAAATTAATCGAAAATTACTGCATTTAGGTATAGGAAACCTTACACAAAATAGTCATCATTTTTTGTGGTGAATAAGATCGCATTAAAAAAAATGGGGGTTTCCATTTGAAAATGCGAACAGATTTATTTCTCAGCAGAGATCACTAGGTCAGGGCTTCTGTTACACGATGCCAATAATTCGTTTTGAAATTTCGCGGTTTCCTCGTATAAATTGCTAATTGACTTTAGGTCTGCACCTGTAATTTTTTTCGGAAAAATGCAAATATCTCAAAAACGGTTGGATTTAGACATAGGACATGTTGCATGTTTTTGTTCCAAAATGATGCCTAGAATCCAAAAATACAATAATATGCAGGATGTTCCATTTGAGATAAGAAAGTTGATATCGACTTCCGGTATAACCGGAAGTGCCAGATTCGCCAAAATATTTTAGTTGAGCAGCGCCCATCCGCATTGGTGAGGTGCCAAATTTTCAGAATTTTCCTACTTTTAGTTTTCCATATATAGATCGATGCAGTTCGTGGTGGGCCACCCTGTATAGAACGCTCTAACCACGTCTATATGAGTAAGAATTTTAGAAAAAGGTTAACGCAGAAACGTTAACAATAATAATTATTGTAGATATAAATATAATTTTTCAAAAACATTTTAAAGATCCTACCTAGTGGTAAATGACAAGAACTAGAAGTTGTCTATACTTCTTTAGACACAATTATTAGGCATGAAATAAATCCTTCAATTCCTGAATGTAAGTCAAGGTGAACCAATATAAAAAGAGACTAACGTGTGCCGGTTTGAATACGGAAACTATACCATTCGTGAAGCAAGAATACTAAGCATTACACCAACGCGACATAGGTAATATATAAACAAAATTGAGAAGAGTCTGTATTTATTAAACACGCAGCTATAACTAATTTTTCCGCTCAATTAGAGGGTACCTTGGCTATGACAAGAATTAGCTCTGCTCTGTTAATTAATGAACTTTATATTTCTAGATATTAGGGGAAGTTTTAATCTGGAAAAAGATAAAAGTGCCGATTTCTGAGCCTTTATTAACGATTTTGAGACTCTTTGTGCTGATTTAAAGAAAAATCATTTTGAAGTAGGGATAAAGAAGAAATATAAAAAATGAAAAAACCTACAAAACTAAAAAATAGTCTTTAAGATGAAGAAGCCGTTCCATATCTTGTATGCCGTTAAACGTTCGATGCAGATTGGATACAATATTAAATTTATGTAGCGCATGCAAAAATTGGGTTCCGAGTTCCGAAGTAATTTCCTTTTGTTTTCAAATAGTTAAAAAATAATTTTGTTGTGTCCGGGGTTACCCTCCAACATTTTGAGTACTACTATAAAGATATTATTTCTAAATGGGCAATAATCCGTCTTTTTGAATGTAGTTTTATTTACTCACTTATGCCCTACGCGCTACGCGTGTACAGTGGGATTATATTTTCAGATCACATAATACACAGTGTCACAGTGTGTCCGCGTTTGCTTTTGGACACTCTAGAAATCTATGAAGAGCCGAGCATTACATATTTTTTAGATTCACCTAAGGGAAGATATATCTCAAACACTAGGTACTATACCGGTATGAAGTTAGCAGCCATTTTTTGGCAGCCAAAAATTTTAGCAGCTATAACAAACATGGTGTGAAGTTGGCAGCCAATTTTTGGCAGCCATTTTTTCCTTGATTAAGCAACCCGAATTTTTTGTAACATTTTATTTACTGCACAAATTACTACTTTTCAATTAACCGAATAACATTGGTTCTTCCCTTACTAGCCGTTTGAAGAATCGAAAACATCCCTAGAAAACATAATAATAGGTAATGATTTTTCTCATTTTCGCAATGATTCGCTCTTGCCCAATAAAGTGGCCAACTAAGAGAGGCAAAAAAGCCCCTAGTGAGAATTATATACTAAGGTTAAAAACCGCCCTTGAATGGCATAATAATTATTTTCGCATTTTCAGAAATGTTGTGCACAATTCGTTTTTACGGCAAAAAGTAGCCAACTAAGAAAGGTGAAAAAGCACCCTAGTGAGAATTCCTTGCTAGCCGTTCGAAGGGTTAAAAACCGCCCTTTAATGGCAAAATAATTAATTTCGCATTTTCAGAAATGTTGCGCACAATTCGTTCTTACGGCAAAAAGTTGCTAACTAAGAGAGGTAAACAAGCACCCTATTAGTGAGAATTCCTCGCTAGCCGTCCGAAGAATTAAAAACCGCCCTCGAATGGCAAAATAATTAATTTGGCATTTTCAGAAATGTTGTGCACAGTTCGTTCTTACGCCAAAAAGTAGCCAACTAATTTATAGTTATTTTAATTTTAAATGACCTTAAATTTTAAATTGACTTGCACAAACCCACTTTTATACGTAGAAAAGTTGAGGCAGCGACAATAACTGACAGCAAGCACATGCATACGTCCTGTTGACGGTCATGCACCCAAAGCTACACATAGACTGTCAGAACCATTGTTGAAATTTCCGCGAGGCACGCCAAATATTTTTCGAAACATTTTATATCTAAATTAAAATACTTATACCTCAACTTAGTATCGAGTCCGAAAACAATACAATTTACCTATCTGATTTAATGAAAGTTTGAAAGTTCGTGTGCCAGCACTTTTGCGGAAGGTTTCAACAATGCTTCTGACTAGCCATGCTTCCTTTAATCTATGTGGAGATTGATATCTGTAAAAATTAAGAAAAAATAAAAACATAATGTAGGTATTTCACGCAGCCGATAGTCCGAGGAGGCCAACTAAGAAAGGTGAAAAAGAAATGTGGTGCACATTTCGTTCTTACCCCAAAAAGTAGCCAACTAAGAAAGGTGAAAAAGCACCCTAGTGAGAATTCCTTGCTAGCCGTTCGAAGGGTTAAAAACCGCCCTTTAATGGCAAAATAATTAATTTCGCATTTTCAGAAATGTTGCGCACAATTCGTTCTTACGGCAAAAAGTTGCTAACTAAGAGAGGTAAACAAGCACCCTATTAGTGAGAATTCCTCGATAGCCGTCCGAAGAATTAAAAACCTCCCTTGAATGGCAAAATAATTAATTTGGCATTTTCAGAAATGTTGTGCACAGTTCGTTCTTACGCCAAAAAGTAGCCAACTAATTTATAGTTATTTTAATTTTAAATGACCTTATATTTAAATTGACTTGCACAAACCCACTTTTATACGTAGAAAAGTTGAGGCAGCGACAATAACTGACAGCAAGCACATGCATACGTCCTGTTGACGGTCATGCACCCAAAGCTACACATAGACTGTCAGAACCATTGTTGAAATTTCCGCGAGGCACGCCAAATATTTTTCGAAACATTTTATATCTAAATTAAAATACTTATACCTCAACTTAGTATCGAGTCCGAAAACAATACAATTTACCTATCTGATTTAATGAAAGTTTGAAAGTTCGTGTGCCAGCACTTTTGCGGAAGGTTTCAACAATGCTTCTGACTAGCCATGCTTCCTTTAATCTATGTGGAGATTGATATGTGTAAAAATTAAGAAAAAATAAAAACATAATGTAGGTATTTCACGCAGCCGATAGTCCGAGGAGGCCAACAAAGAAAGGTGAAAAAGCACTCTAGTGAGAATTCCTTGCTAGCCGTTCGAAGGGTTAAAAACAGCCCTTGAGTGGCATAATAATTAATTTCGCATTTTCAGAAATGTTGTGCACATTTCGTTCTTACCCCAAAAAGTAGCCAACTAAGAAAGGTGAAAAAGCACCCTAGTGAGAATTCCTTGCTAGCCGTTCGAAGGGTTAAAAACCGCCCTTTAATGGCAAAATAATTAATTTCGCATTTTCAGAAATGTTGCGCACAATTCGTTCTTACGGCAAAAAGTTGCTAACTAAGAGAGGTAACATTTTATATCTAAATTAAAATACTTATACCTCAACTTAGTATCGAGTCCGAAAACAATACAATTTACCTATCTGATTTAATGAAAGTTTGAAAGTTCGTGTGCCAGCACTTTTGCGGAAGGTTTCAACAATGCTTCTGACTAGCCATGCTTCCTTTAATTTATGTGGAGATTAATATCTGTAAAAATTAAGAAAAAATAAAAACATAATGTAGGTATTTCACGCAGCCGATAGTCCGAGGAGGCCATGCACCAACCGGGCCGCCAACGCCGACGACGACCACGTGTTGCAGGAAAAGGGAACAACAAAACAAAGGAAGGTCTCGAAAAACCAGTTTTCAAACGCTCCAGCCACATTTCAGCAGGCCCGCGATGCGGCGTTGTCAGATTGTGTGAATATTACGCGCTATTGGGTAAATTGCTCGGTGAATTGTGGACTAATGGGATTAATCTTTCCATTTTTGCAATATCTCCTTTAGGAGCTAAATGAACCAAATTTGGTACATCATTATGTTCCTCCAAATCCGTTAATTCGATCATATTTCCTTGATTCCTATTTATCCAGGCCGCAATGTAAATTTATATTTATGACTATATCCCCCTTCTCTTGACGAGAAGGAAAGATCCTAACATCATGGCCGATTTTTTTACTTTATTAGCGTCAAAAAGAACCCTTCGAAAACTTTCTATAAAGGAGTTTTTAAACGTTTAATCGTGATTACCGAATAGCTTGAACTTCCAATAATAACTACACATTGAAATTACAAACGAGTACAAAAATTGGAGGTACACACTGAGATGATGATATGAGCTTTCAACTTATGTTAATTTTTTGGTCAAGAGCTCTTACTCAAAATTGCAACAACTTTATTATTTGCATAGAGCAGAGCTACAAACACAAACCTTAAACCCAGGCTTTATGACTCGTTAATAATTATTTGCGTTACGGTGATAGCATAATAATTATTGTACCTACTCTAAGTTCGTTTTCTTACATGGCTGTCGATATTTTTAATACTAGGAGCGGCGCCTTTAAATATAAATATCAAAAAGAAGACAAACGGCTACAAATTCTCCCCTTTCGATCTTGTCTTCATATAAAAACAAATTCATTCACTGTTTTGCCAAGCTAAATAATATCCCAATCTTTATAAAATTAATCTTTCTGGCTTTTGCCCACGTTCGCTCATCTCATTTTTGATCGAGAACATGTCACATTAAAAAAATTGTTTTGTGATAGTCGGGAAATACGTTATAATGATTAATTTCAGGATATCAAAAACATTATGTACCATAATAAACCTACCGCTAATGTCTTGCAAATTTAGGGTCCCGTCTGTAAATTGGACACAAAAGTCGGATTTGGTACTAAAACTTAATGAAAATATGTAATAATAATAATACAATATTTCGAGTTAGTCGCCTTAAACTTTATTATGAAAACACCTTTTTGCTATTTTGCAAACGCACACCATAAATAATTCTAGTACAAACAGAAGTAGACTAAAAGAACCAAATAGGACAGTTTTAAGCAACAGGTTATAGTAAACTCTCAATCACAATAATAAAGTATTTTTCAATGGTACAGGATAAAGATTTCAACTAAGGGCGTTTGGTTCATTTGCGGTTGTTTTTTTTTTTTTTTTCGTAAAATACTTAATAAATTATTAATATAGATGAATAGGTACTAGCCTAAACAATAATAGTATGTTCATTTCCAAGGTGAAATCAATATAAATACTAGCACGCCGCTTGTACGTGATATGGCCCGGCGGTTGAGGTTGTTCAAGCCGTCGCAGGCATCAACCATCATAAATGTAAAAAAACTCATAACATATGATATTATGGCAAACAAACAACATAATTAAAAATTTACCAACTGACTACAGCACAAAATCTACCCGAACAATTTCCTTGAAACTTTTGAATTTGATGAGATCCAGTTGATCAAGCCCTACTAAATGATATTTCTTACGACCAGTGATCCACTTTTTTCTCTTTTAGTGAGCATTGTCGATCAGCAAAGTTCACAGTACCTTAAATTTGTCTTGTAAATCTCCATTTATCCTTCACGGAATCCAAGGTGAGAAACTTGGCAACACCGAGTTCCACCGACGCCGTTGGAAGCAGACTAAGCCGTTTAGCAGAATAAAGGGGATATTTATAAATGCATCTCGCAATTTAATATTTTTTGTTCGAACATTCTTAGAAGGATTGCGTGAGGAGCGCAATTTTGTCACATTGGTCACTCCTCGCGTCTTAATTTTAGTTTATTGTCAACCAGTACACTATCCATTTATCCGGTAATTTGTACCAACGAAGTTATTATAAGTATTATATTTTCATGTGAATTTGGATTACATGACCTATACAAACATTATCTAGGTACCTAATAAATTAAATAGATTTCGTTGGCCATTTAAACATAGTGAGTAATATGGGCAGGCAGACTTGGGAACCGTTTGTATTTTCTGCTTAGTTTGTTCATTGGGGATTACGTATTGGTTATTGGGATAAACACAGTAGGTAACTTCTGTGTCAAATCTTGGTTGGGTGTATCACGTGTGGAAACTTGTAAATTTGTGTACCTAGGTAACTAGGTACCTAGCTATAGTTCTTGTTTGGTTTTGTTTAGGTGCCTGAAAATATAATTATTATCATAAACAAAAATGTCTTTCAATATCTTGTTTTTAATGAGATCAACTTTCGGCCTAATGGCATGAGCAATTGCGCATTATATATATATATATATATATATATAATGCGCAATTGCTCATGCCATTAGGCCGAAAGTTGATCTCATTAAAAATATATATATATATTAAATATATATATATATATATATATATATATATATATATATATATATATATATATATATATATATATATATATATATATATATATATATATATATATATATATATATATATATATATTTCAAATCAAAATGTAGGTATTAGCAGCCAAACCAAAAAATTACCAGTGTGAGACCTCGTTCCCAAATTGTTTTCCATGTAATTATAATAATAACTATTGTCCACAGAATAGCTACAGAAATGTGCACTTAATTTCTTAGATCGGTAGTATTTCTAGCACGAAATTATTATCAAATTTTTTGTTGAGTATGTTACAATGTCACATTATAATAATGACATCTGTAAAAAAATTTCTAGTGCAAATTCCATACCTACCTTTTTTGACTAATCAGAGGCTCGTTTTTTGCTTCGTTGTCATATCAATTAAAAAAATTTCCGGAAATATTCTCACTTGCTTTAGGCAGCAGGAGGTGATTACCATCGAATTGATAAGTACAATGGAAGTCGCACAGGTACCACATTCATTGTTGTTTGGGGCAGCCAACTCTAGAGAGAGATAGGTTTCAAATGGCAATAAGTAAGACAAGGACGCCTAATGAACGTGTCAGCTGATTCAGGCAAAGGAGGTATATAGGGATGTTGCATATTAATCGACGAACTTAATGGGCATGTTCCGTAATTCTCTTTATTGTATTATCTGTATTCCGAAATTCGGGGCTTGTTTGTAGGAATGAGAATTTTTCTATATCACCACAATTATTATGTAAATATTGCACAGAAAAAAGTAGTGAATTGATTAAAAAAAATTACCTACATGGCAATTTTATGTACCTGGAAGTAAATTGAGACAAATAAAATACAAATTACAAAATAAAAGTTTATTTTAAAATAACAAAACGACAAAATATCTAGGATAAGGTATACATTTTCAACTTTTATTACTTATAATAATTGATTTATTAATTTTCAAATTCAATTGAATAGGAAAAGCATGTAAGACAGGTAGCTTTTACATATTTTTATATATATTTTATATTGTTTAGGCTCTCTTGGAAAACTGCAAAGTTATTAGCAAAGATTTTTAAGACTTACGAATGAAAAGAAACCCCACTATTCTTATTCTTTCCGTCCCGTTTGGTACATCCAAATACACAACAGGAGTTGACCCTCTTTTTTGTAATTTACAACTTAAACAGAAAGAATTTTGCCGCAGAGCTAAATTAAATTTTCTCTCCGATCTAAAAATATAGTATTAAACCAAATACCAACTAAGAAAACTCAACGCCATTTTATACGAAACTGCCACCACGACACGAACTCAAATCAAATATAAATAATACAATAATTACTCCTATTCGTATTGGGACTTGGGACAGAAGGAAAATTAAAATGACGTTTGACAACGGAACTCGTTTGAAGCACAGGACACAAAAATGGAAAGTTAGGACAAACACCTCTTTTGTGTTATGTGGTTTTTGCCGGAATCAGCTGATTTATTTACTATTTCACTTACTCAAGTTTGGCTGCCAGTTTCTCTCTCTACCCTCCTTCCATCTACTTGTCATTTCAATGGTGATTACAGCGGAAATTTTTTTGACAACTGTCATTATTATAATGTGACATTGTAACAATTAGATACCCGACAAAAATTTTGATAATAATTTCGTTTAATTTACGTGTAGGTATGGAATTTTCTTACCGAATCCCCTACGTTCTTGAATTAATAACCGGAAATTTTTCTCTAACACGAATTTTTTTAAGAAAATTCGTGTACTCGAAAAATTTCCGGCAATAATTCAAGCACTAGGGAGATTACTAGTGAAAATTTCACGACCAAATGTTTTAACCAATCAAAACTCTTTATTTTGTTTCGTTACCATGGCAACTAAAATATTTCCGGAAATATTTTGCTTGTAGGGTCCCTTGCGAATTCGTAATAAGTGGAAAGATTTTAGTCACGTGACATAATATGACGTTTCAGTTTTAAAATTATAATAATATTTAATGCTGTTCTGGGCAAATAACAAAACAAACCATAAAATTAAAACAACGAAATATTATATTTTGTTCCTTTAATCCAACATATTAATTACGTGATTTAAGTGCTTATAAAAATCTATAATAAATTCTTCTTTTTTCAATGGTGAATACGCAGGTGATAGAACCACATCAGTTGTAATTAATTAAGATTAATTAAGATATTGCAAATAGCTTTAACGACTTTTTTATTAATATTGGCGAAAATATAACAAAAAACATTAATGTAAATAATATCTCAAATTTAGAACTAACTAATAACATTATTAATCATTCAATGTTTTTACAACCTACTGATTATAAAGAAATCGAAGAATTGATATTAGGTCTAAAAAATAATGCTGCTCCTGGTATTGATAAAATCTCTGCTAAATTAATTAAACTAATAAAATCTGATATTAGTAAACCTATTGCGCACATCATAAATTGTATCTTCCAAAATGCCGTAATTCCTTTTCAGTTTAAGGAGAGCTGCGTAACGCCTATTTTTAAAAGTGGTAACAAGGATGAAATGACAAATTATCGACCGATTTCCGTTGTTAATAATTTTGCAAAGCTTTTTGAAAGGTGTTTGAATAATAGACTTTGGAAATTTTTGTATAAGCACAATATTATTTCAAAGAATCAGTTTGGCTTCCAGAAAAATATTGGTGCTGCGCAACCATTAGAAATACTCACAAATAAAATATTGGAAAATTTTAATGATAATAAAAAGGGTATTGCTGTATTTTTGGATCTGCAAAAGGCGTTTGACACAGTTTCGCATATAATATTGTTAGATAAACTACAAAATATAGCATTAGAACTTTTTAAGAACTATTTAAAAGATAGGGCGCAGTGTGTAAAAATAGCATCTGTACACAGCTCCAAGCAAATAGTCAAAATTGGCATCCCCCAGGGAACCATCCTGGGTCCAACAGTTTTTTTGATATTTATAAATGACCTTTTGTCCTATAATAGATGCAAAATATTGTCTTACGCAGATGATACGGTCTTACTTTGTGAAGGTGCATCTTGGAATGAAGTTTGGAACACAGCACAAAATGTATTAAATGATGTGAAAAAATGGCTTGACACTAACCGATTAAATTTAAACATATCCAAAACAAAATATATAGCATTCTCTCCAACAAAGACTGGTTTAAATATTAATTTATCACCGTTGAAAATTGACGAGATGCAAAACCAGGTTAACCGTACAGATAGTTTGAAGTATTTAGGGGTATTAATAGACCAACACCTTAAGTGGGGAGCTCATATAGAATACTTAGTAAATAGAATAAAAAAATTATGTTACAAATTTTATACATTACGCAATATTTTATCTAAAGATACCTTGATAATAGTGTATACAAGTCTGGTGGAGTCCTTGTTTAATTATGGAATTACAGTTTGGGGATCGGCATACAATAGTAATTTGAAAAAATTACAAATATTTCAAAACTATATATTAAGAATCATATTTAAAATAAAAAATCGTGATAGTGTCAGTAGGGTTTTTACTCTTGAAAGGTTACTAAATTTAAAAAGTCTGTATATGCACGCCGCACTCAAGTTTGTCTATAGGCAGAAAGATCTAAAAAAAATTTGTCATGCTTACTCCACTCGAAGCAACAATTCTAGCCTATATATTTATAATAAACACAATAAAACTATTAGTCAAAAAATGTTTATTTTAACGGCATAAAACTTTTTAATTCTATTCCTTATGAATACAAACGATTGTCCTTTTTTATGTTTAAACGTAAAACAAAAGAATACATTATTCTTAATTACAGAGATTTGCTCTCCAAACTGGCATGATGTACACCTCTGCTGGATAGTGTTCATTGCTTCATTGCATTCATTGCATTTAATCTTGCATTTAATCTCATGTTTTTTGGGGTTTTGTGGATTTATTATGGTTTCAGAGTTTTTTTCTCTTAAAAAACTGTTTTATGTATGAAATTTGCTGTTTGTGTGTGGCTAATGGTATGGTTTCTTTTCTTCTTTTTTCTCGTTCTTTTTTTTTCTTTTTTGGACACAGCACAAGCTAGTCTTAGGTGTCCTAAATTGTTTATATCTAGTGCATTATTATTGTAGCCATCAAATATTTTTATTGTATAAAAGCTATTAGCTAATAAGGGTGCTTTCCTTGTATAGATTGTTTACATTTGGTGCATTGGATTATTATAATGTAATTGTTATAATGTAATATATAATAATAAAAATAATAATAAAAATAATAATAAAAATAATAATAATAAAAAAAAATTACAACTGATGAGGTTCTATCACCTGCGTATTCACCATTGAAAAAAGAAGAATTTATTATAGATTTTTATAAGCACTTAAATCACGTAATTAATATGTTAGATTAAAGGAACAAAATATAATATTTCGTTGTTTTAATTTTATGGTTTGTTTTGTTATTTGCCCAGAACAGCATTAAATATTATTATAATTTTAAAACTGAAACGTCATATTATGTCACGTGACTAAAATCTTTCCACTTATTAAGAATTCGCAAGGGACCCTACAAGCAAAATATTTCCGGAAATATTTTAGTTGCCATGGTAACGAAACAAAATAAAGAGTTTTGATTGGTTAAAACATTTGGTCGTGAAATTTTCACTAGTAATCTCCCTAGTGCTTGAATTATTGCCGGAAATTTTTCGAGTACCTACACGAATTTTCTTAAAAAATTTTCTTAAAAAATTTTTTTAAAAAATTCGTGTTAGAGAAAAATTTCCGGTTATTAATTCAAGAACGTGGGGGATTCGGTAAGAAAATTCCATACCTACACGTAAATTAAACGAAATTATTATCAAAATTTTTGTCGGGTATCTAATTGTTACAATGTCATATTATAATAATGACAGTTGTCAAAAAAATTTCCGCTGTAATCACCTCCTGCTGCCTAGAGCAAGTGAGAATATTTCCGGAAATTTTTTGAATTGCCATGACAACGAAGCAAAAAACGAGCCTCTGATTGGTCAAAAAAGGTAGGTATGGAATTTTCACTAGAAATTTTTTTTACAGATGTCATTATTATAATGTGACATTGTAACATACTCAACAAAAAATTTGATAATAATTTCGTGCTAGAAATACTACCGATCTAAGAAATTAAGTGCACATTTCTGTAGCTATTCTGTGGACAATAGTTATTATTATAATTACATGGAAAACAATTTGGGAACGAGGTCTCACACTGGTAATTTTTTGGTTTGGCTGCTAATACCTACATTTTGATTTGAAATATATATAATGCGCAATTGCTCATGCCATTAGGCCGAAAGTTGATCTCATTAAAAACAAGATATTGAAAGACATTTTTGTTTATGATAATAATTATAAAGTACATAAATGTAATATTTCGAGACGATTTTATTCAATTTGTCTTTACTAATCCGTGACAATTTACTGGCATTTTGTCTCCCTATAAATTTTCCTGTATTTCTTGAAACAAATGTTTACTTTCAAGTTTCCATATTCTGCATCGTTCAATAATGTGTTCTAAATATATAAACTTTTGATGCTTTATTTTAACATCGGATCGAACTTTGCAACTTTTACACAAACTGTATTTTTCTTCTGTCATTATTATTTGAAATTTTAAGCTGCACATGCACTGATGAAAAAACTATGCCATTCGAATAAAGTACTGCGGTTGAACTGTCACTTTAAATTTAATTTAAGTGCATTTAAAGCCGCCTAAGATAAATACCTAAATGTAGTTGCTTCAGGCATAATATACCTATCTAAAATTACAAAATATATATACCTAATTCAAAAAACAACGTTCCACTATTTTAGTACACAAAACTCAATGTGTAGCAATAAAATAAATTTGTTTTTGACTATTTTTCATACTTTCATAAAACTAAAATGGGTGGAAGAGGTTTTTTTATCGATATGTTGGTCGGGCGTGTTTGACCTCAATTTCGCTCCATAATTTCGAGTAAAAACACACGTTTCACCTATTTTAGTACACAAAACTCGATGTGTAGCAATAAAATAGATTTGTTTTTGACTATTTTTCATACTTTCGTAAAACTAAAATGGATGGAAGAGGTTTTTTTAACGACATGTTGGTCGGCGCGATTTTCCTCAATTTCGCTCCATAATAATTATTTAGGGTAAGAAAAACACGTTCCACCAATTTTAGTACACAAAACTCGATGTATAGCAATAAAATATATTTGTTTTTGTATATTTTTCATACTTTCATAAAACTAAAATGGGTGGAAGAAGTTTTTTTTAACGATATGTTGGTTGGCGTGTTTATCCTTAATTTAGCGTAAGAAAACCAGAATCCACCGCTTTTATGACAAGTTTAACTAAATAAATTTAAGCTGATGAATTATGGTTGAAACGCGTTGTATCACACAACAGAAATGTTAATAAAAAATTATTAAACGAATTCCCAAAAGTTTTCTCTAAATAATTATTCAAGTATAACAATTTAACAATGTTTATTAATTCTGCCTACAACAACCTACTTATTATTTGTAATATTAAATATGCAATTATTATAAACAATCGATGATGACGCATGACTTGAACTTGCGGCTGCTTGATTGTTATAAAAGTTGGTGCTCCTCATGGATTCAATTATATTCTGGTGATGTTCAGCATCTAGTTGCAGATAGGGTTTAATAGACTGGCTATTACTATGCCCAGTTATTTTAATGAGTTGCTGTTCTCCAACTCAACTTTTAGCTAATTTTGAGACAGCCATAGCTCTAGCCGAGTGGTTAGTTACTTTTTTCTTTTTAGTATCGATACCAATACCAGATGCGCCTACCTTAAACCATGTGGAAATCGTATTTTTGCCAACAGGAGAATTTTTGTACCATCCTTTGGAATCAGCATGATTCCAATTTAAATTTGGTGTTAGAAACAATCTTTTGGTTATTATGTGATTGCCCCTTTTGTCCAATAATTTTTTGAATAAACGAACTGGACAGATTTCGGGATTATTATCATTCTTTACTAGCCACTTGCTATCTGTTAATTTGTGTATACCACCTTGGGCAGTTTTTGAAAACACCGGGTTGTATCTTATTCTTCCATCTGTTTCCTCCAAAAAATATTCTATACAAGCTGAAAAACCTTCTCCCCTCCATGCCAGCTCGTGGGATGCGACAAAAAAAATTTCTTTGGAGACCTTCCGGAGTATTTTCATCGCAATTTTCTACAATCTTTGTGTATTCTTCGTGACTTAAAGTAACAGAACTTACTTTTCGTTTTAAAGGATCTTTTTGTAATTTTTTACGCATCGCATCACGTGCAGCTCTGGCAGACGCAAACTCGAGATCGGTGAAAGGATCGAACTTTACATTGTACTTATGAAAAAACATTTCTTGTAACTGTTGGGCTGTGCTATTCCACATCACCTTAACTACACCTTCCTTATAATCTTCACAATTCTTTTTTTTTTTCATGTTAAATGCATAACTCTCTAAGATTGTACAAACTTCGTTAACCGAAATAGACGGGTTGTTAATCTCATAACCCTTTTCCTCACAAAATTGAAGAAACTGTTTCCATATACTTTCTTTACACCTCTTTGTGTTCCGTGGCACTAAATTTTCAACTTCTTTTTTAATATTTTCTTCGTTTTCGTGACCAAAACGAGACATTTTTGCTTACACTTGCTTGAAATGCACGTTAACAAATTGTTGGTTATCTGTCACAACAAATTCAAAGCCAACTTACTATCAATTTTATGTGACATTTATTAGTTACTTTATATTGTCAAAATATATTTTATTTAAATTTTTTTTGGTCGTGAAATTTTCTTACTGAATGCCCGCGTGCTTGAATTAATTGCCGGAAATTTTTTCTCGGTCACGAATTTTTTTAGGAAATTTCGTGCACTCGAAAAAATTTCCGGCAATAATTCAAGCACTAGGGAGATTACAAGTGAAAATACCACTAGTGGTATTATCGCTGAAATCATCACCTGATTGGTTAATATTTCAAAAATCATGTCATTTCATTGGTTCATATATTGACAGGCGTTGAAGTCATATAGCCCGGAGAACTTCCGGTAGCCGCGGGCTTCGGGTATCCTCTGATGTGTCCCATTTAGATGATTTTAGGATAGTTAATAATATAAATACATGGCCGTTCGATTTTCAGTAGTATAGTAACTGATGGTTCAATTTCCAGAGAGGTTACACGTTTATTTGACGGGCAATTATTTTTGACATTAGGAGTGACGCGTGGTGCTTCAGAAGCTTCCCGCAGATATCTGAGGGTGGCTATCTTTATATCCGTTACTTAATTTATAACATACATGATGCGACTTTGTAGAAGAAGGAAATAGACAACTTGGTGCATTATCCTTGGATTTTTCAAAATAAATCTTCTAATAATTCGTATTTTCAAAGTAAGGTTCCTATGAGTCAAGCCAATGTTGTTTGCAGTGCAATAATCAAAAATGCTTCAGTGACTACAAAAATTTTCTCTAGAAACAGATCCTTCCAAGATCGCAAATCAGAAAGACAAACAGAAAGTTCGTTTGTCGTAACAGATATAGCAAGGAGAGCCCCGGTCCAGTTTATCGATTTTGCGTAGTTACGTGCGGCGGGTCTCCGCAGTCAATGAGACGGACAAAGGAGTAAATAAAGGCACGATTGCCGAAATAATTGATCTGGGAAATGGGAAAAGTCCCCTTGCGACTCAGTTGGATAAATGGGGCTTGAGGTGCCGCCAGTGTGAGTTTCCATTTCCTATAGAAAAGCTTTAATCAATTTTACCTCGATAAGTTGCTAAATATTTTCTTGAAGTTCGTCCCGATAAAACTGTATTATAAGTAGGTACTTTTAAATATTAACAAATACAGGGTGATTTATTCATAAATACAATAATTTTAACCATGTCATTAGGAAGGTACATATAGGTATGTTACATCCAGAATATTCCTGACGTTTCACGAAAACTACGCATTACTTTACTTATCATGTTTACCACTTTTAAGAACTGCTGACTCTTTCCTGTATTCAGATTTCTGCAGACAATAGTTCCTTAATCAAATTACACTTGTAGATGTTTTTCTCTAGAAAAGATCCAGAAGCTTGCCTAAGCATTTTGTCTCCCTATAAATACTTCGAAACCCAGAAACCGAGCGTTCTCCGGTAGTAATAGTTCTCCGCAATAGTTAATAATAGTTCTTCTTTCTCAGTTCCCAGTTCTTAGTTAGTTTCTACTACTTCAAGTTACGTTGTGTGCCATTCGACGAGCTAATATCGCAAACCAGTGTACAAAGTTAAAACAAATAAATATTCCTTTTTTAAAAAGTCATTTTCACTGGCACCGGCGTAACAATTTGGTGGCAGCGGTGGGATCCACTAGAAGAGGGGTTAAGAAGACACCCAGTGGATCCTAATCTACACTTCGAAGATACTACAGTTCCTAGGCAACGAGTTCCTGAAGCAACGAGTTCCTGAGCAACACAGATGAAACTACAGATTTTGTGAGTGGCAATTTTGACTTTTAAAACTTATTTTTTGTTGCATTGTTTATTTTTGTGTATTTGTTTATTTTATTCATTTCGAATCATCAATTTTTCAAAATGGTTAACGAACAAGAAGAGGTAGTAGGAACTAACGAACCACAATACAATTTAAGAGACATTTTCGCTTTAATACCGGAATACGACGGAGATCCGATATCCTTAAACACATTTATTAGCGCATGTAAAACCGCATTTCAAATATGCGATGAGGAACAGAAATTATTTGTAACAATTAGAATTAAAAATCAACTCCGTGGAAAGGCAGCGCAACTTATTAATAGTAGAGATTTAGACAAGTGGGATGATATTAATAATTTATTACAAACACATTTCGGAGATCCGCGAGATTTAAATGCTTTGATTTCAGACCTTCAGAGATTACGTCAAACGCCAAATGAAAATCCATTAACGTTCTGCAATCGTCTAATAAATGTAAATTCTAGAATGCAAAGCGCAATTACTAAACAAAATTTAACTAATGCTCAAAAGCAAGCGCAATCACAACTTATCGAAGATATGACTCTCAATACTCTTTTAACAGGTCTTGAACCAAAAATTGGTCAAATAATTAGAGCAAGTAATCCAGATACCGTACTAGAAGCTGTAAACCGAATAAAAAGAGAACTTCAACTTACATATTTCGAAAATCAAAGATTTCCAAGACAAAATTATGCAAATAATACCTTTAATAATCAAAATAAAAATTTTTCTAAACCAAAATTTTGTTCATATTGCAAAAAGCAAGGGCATAACATTCAAGAATGCAGAAGTAAAAATAAAAGACATAATGCACCCAGTAATCATTTCCAAAATTCTTATGGAAATCAAAATAAAAGATACAGTTCTAATTTCCAAAGAAATAATAATAATAATTTCTCTAGATCTAATTTTTCTCGACCAAATAATAATTTTAATAGACCGAATAATTTTTCATCTCAAAATTCAAACTCTAGTTTCCCTCGTAACAATTTCCAAAATTTTTCAAATCAGAGGCAATTTCCCCAACAAAATTCTAGACCTAATTTTCAAAATAACTCCCCTAGAACTCATCACATAAATGCAAAACCAACTTTCCCTTGGAACTCAAATCCAACTCCTTCAACTTCGAGAGCACCCTCTATAACTCCAAATTCTTCCCCTGACGTAAATTTTGCTCAACCAGCGGGCCATTACTTCACAAATGAGGAATCTGAACATGTCCTCAAAATAGAACCTGTATACAAAGTAAACTTGCATTGCGAACCAAACGAAGAACTTTACTATATCAAAAATTCAGATAATTTTAATTTTTTAATTGATACTGGAGCGTCTATTTCATTAATAAAACCTCATGTAATTCGGCATTTAAATAGTTATAACTCCAGAGAATATAAAAATCAAAGGTATTTCAGACGAAGTATACACTGTCACAGAATCTTGTTTTCTTTTTCTTGTAAAAGACGAACTTCCACAAAAAGTTTTTATTTTTAACCTTCCTATAGCTTTTGACGGAATTTTTGGAACCGATTTTATAAGATTATTTCATGCTTTTATTGACATCCCTGGAAGACAATTAATAAGTTATGAAGGAATAGTATCACTGCATTGTACCTTAGATGATTATCCACAAAATGTAGAAAATATAATTTCGATAGAACCTCGAGTAGAAAAAATATGTAACTTTAAAACATAAAAATACTGATGCTATTGTTTCAGCAAGAAATGTTGAAAATGTTTATTTACCCAATGCCTTAGTTCATATCGATAATAATGGAGAATTTATTACAACAATTTTAAATAATGAGTCTAATAAGGTAGTTAATTTTAAGGAATTAGAAATACAATCATATAATGAAAATAATTACAATGATCCTACTAATAAAGTAGATGAAAACGGAGTATATAAAAATGTTTATCCTACAATAAATGTAGATGATTTTGATCCTACTATAAAAGTAGATGAAAATGAAAGTTGTAATTTTAATAATCCTACTAATAAAGTAGATGAAGACGAAGTAAGTATTTCTGAGATTTATGTTGATCCTACTGAAAAGGTAGATGAAAATAATACTTATCCTACTATGAGAGTAGATGAATATAATAATTATGAAGTTAGTAAAGTTGATGAAAATAAAGTCTATGAAGATATTGATGACGATGATGTTTTTATTGCTGATAATGTTACTAAGTTTTGTATTATTGATATAAAAAATGATAATGAGTATAAAGAATTTAAGAAAGTAAAAGTTTAGCTTGTCCTAAGATAATTGAAGTTAACAATAATTTATTTGATATGCCAGAAAGATATTCGCTAGCGCATTGTTTCTTTAGACTTAAAAATGAGCGCAGGAATCGCGGCTAATTTTAAAGAAAAATATAATCAAATTAAGTATTTAAAAGAGCAAGTTAATAATGTAGGACAAATTGCAATTCTTAAAAATCCAAATAGTTTTGTGTATTATCTAGTAACAAAAAGATATTTTTGGCAGAAACCAACGTATAGTTCTTTATGGGTTTGTTTAAAGGAATTACGGGAACATATTATAAGAAATAATGTCAAACACTTAGCTATGCCTATGATTGGTTGTGGAATTGATAAACTAAAATGGTCCAAAGTCAAAAGAATGATAAATTTTGTTTTTCGCTATATAGAAATTGAAATAATTATTTGCAAACTGGAAATTGTAAAAATAAACCAAAATTTTAAAGAATCACAAATACAAATTTTTCCAATCTCTTCTAAAATTTCTGATATAAATAGAAAAAGAAATGTAAGATGTGAACCTTATATTAAACCTAAAAACATACAAATTTCGTTAAAAGAAGATCAAAGAGAAATAAAATTCAAAGAACAACCCGAAACTAATAAAGAAAGAATAGTTCAAGGAAATCAAATTACTATCAAAAATAAAGTTCCACTTGAAGAAAAATTTCCAAATAATCCTAATTCTAATTTTGAAGCAGAACTAGACAAATTTCTAAAACAACAAAAGGAAAAAGTACGAAATTTAAGAACAGTTCAAATTTTTAATATTTCTTCATTTGATAGGCAAATCGCTATTACAGATAATTTACGCTTAGAACACTTAAACGAGGAAGAACGAGAAATTATTACTGATCTTTGTTTGCAATATTCAGACATATTTTTCCTAGAAGGTGACCAATTAACTTTTACAAATAAAATCAAACATTCAATAAATACAAACGAGTCGAAACCAAATACATAAGCAAGAGGTAAAGTCACAAATAGCAAAGATGTCGGAACAAGGAATTATACAACCTTCTATTTCACCTTGGAGCTCAGCAGTCTGGGTGGTGCCCAAAAAACTAGATGCCAGTGGAAAACAAAAGTGGCGTGTGGTAATAGATTACAGAAAGCTTAACGAAGCAACAGTCGATGATAAATATCCCTTACCAAA
Organism: Pseudeuparius sepicola; assembly: GCA_963920635.1. Taxonomy (NCBI): domain Eukaryota; kingdom Metazoa; phylum Arthropoda; class Insecta; order Coleoptera; family Anthribidae; genus Pseudeuparius; species Pseudeuparius sepicola. Next base: position 93,507,431 of record OY987299.1, read on the forward strand.
CATAACAGACTTGTTAGATCAGCTAGGAAAGTGTCAATATTTTACTACTCTTGATTTAGCGTCAGGATTTCATCAAATTGAAATTGATCAAAAAGATATGGAAAAAACTGCTTTTTCGGTAGAAAACGGACATTGGGAATTTTTAAGGATGCCATTTGGGTTAAAAAATGCGCCCAGTACTTTTCAGAGTGTTATGGATAACATACTTGCAGGTATTCAGAATGAGCGATGTCTTGTATATATGGACGACATAATTATTTACTTAATCTATAGAAGAACACGTTTCCCGACTTTCTGAAGTCTTCGATCGATTAAGAAATTCAAATTTGAAAATTCAACCTGATTAGTGTGAATTCCTTAGAAAAGAAGTAGCTTACCTTGGTCATGTTATTACTAAAGACGGAGTAAAACCAAATCCCGAAAAAATAGAAGCTGTAATTAAATTTCCTACTCCCAAAAATCAAAAAAAGATATTAAGTCATTTCTAGGCTTGGCAGGATATTACAGAAGATTTATCCGAAATTTTGCGAAAATAACAAAACCATTAACTACCCTACTAAAAAAGGATGTTCCATTTAATTTTAATGATGATTGTGAAAATGCTTTTAATCAATTAAAAATAGCTTTAACTACCAGTCCAATTTTGAAGTACCCAGATTTTGAAGAACCTTTTGTAATAACTACTGATGCATCTGCCTTCGCAATCGGTGCTGTTTTATCGCAAGGACCAATCGCTAAAGATCTTCCAATAGCATACGCATCAAGGCCACTAAATACAGCTGAATCAAAATATAGCGTAATAGAAAAAGAATTACTCTCAATTGTATGGGCCTGTAAGACCTTTCGTCCTTACATTTATGGTAGGAGTTTTAAATTAGTTACCGACCATCGTCCCCTAACTTACCTTTTTTCAATCAAAGACCCAGGAAGTAGACTTGCAAGGTGGCGTTTAAAATTAGAAGACTATAATTACGAAATAACTTATAAACCATGCAAAATAAACAAAAACGCTGATGCATTATCAAGAATCAAAATCAACCCTATTGAAGAAGCTGTAATTTTTCATACTAATCTAAATAATGAACCTTCGACCTCTAAAGAACCTGAATTAACTGATGAAGATATAAATGAACTAGACAACGAATTTGCTAGATTTATGAACTTATACAAGACTCAAGCTTTAATTGACTACTCTAAAGTACAAATCTCTAATACACAGTTACTTGACAAAGATCATAAGGATATAATCGTATTTATTCAACAAGACAAAATTAGCGAAATGCATGACAAAATAGTTGATGACATTTTTGAAATGGAACCCAAATTCGATTATAATAAAATAAGTATAATGACAAGTCATTCCGTCCCAAGAAGAACATATTATATTATTGTTTTACCTTATAATCTCGAAATGGCTACACAATTACTTTTCGTTTCTTTGTATAGAGATAAAGATGTTCTAACCAGCTCTAAAACTTATTATGTTGAAAATAATACAGATTTCCCAATATTAGAGATGTTAAGTTTTATTTATTCAGATAAAGAAATGAGGTTTATAATTTGCCAAAATATTGTCGAAATCCCGGATGCAGACCAAATCCCAATAGTGATAGGTAATTACCATTCAGGCAAATCAAATTTTCACAGAGGAATTAATGAAACAATCAGACGAATAAGACAAAAATATAATTGGTCCGGACTGACAAAAGACGTCGAAAATTTTATAAAACAATGTGAGATATGCCAAAAAGCTAAAATTTGCAGGAAAAACTTATCAAATCCTTTGGTCATTACTGAAACACCTCGAGCCCCTTTTGAACGAATAAATTTAGACATTTTAGAAATTCCAACAAAACATTTAATTCTAACAGTTCGCGATGAATTGACTAAATTTACACAAGCATATCCTGTTGAAAATAAAACTGCAAAACATGTAGTTAACGTCTTAATTTCATATTTTCAACATTACGGTACACCCTTAAGAATTCATTGTGATAGCGGACGAGAATTTAATAATCAATTAATGAAAGATTTATGTACACTATATAATATTAAATTAACATTTTCTAGTATCAATCACCCTCAATCTAACGGCTCATTAGAAAGATTTCACGCGACATTACTTGAAATGATAAGAACAATGACTTTAGAACAACCTGGAGAACACCCTTTACAATTATTACCTTATGCTTGTATTTGTTATAATAATTCTATCAATCATACAACAGGTTATTCCCCATATGAACTACATTAACATTATTATGAAATTGCTAGAAAACGTACTGATCTAAGAAAACAAAAAGCCAAAGAAAGATTTGACAAACAGAATCCAACCCAACATGAATTTAAGATAGGAGATAAAGTCTGGTTAAAGGAATCACAAATCAAAAACAAATTAGCAAACAAGTTTAATGGACCTTACGAAGTTAGAGAAATTTATAAAAATTCTTGTCTAATCTATAATCCAATAACTGATCAAACAACTAAAGTTAATTTTGATATGTTGAAAGAATGCTATAGCAAAGAACAAAATTTGAATCAAACAAACTTAAATGAAACGGACAATATAGAAGAAACTAGGTCAGTAGGTTCAGAAGATGATTAGTCAACACAACAGCATTGGCTGACTAAAGTATTTTGTTTCAGGTTTATGTACCTCGGCATTGGTACACTCATCTCAGCAGAATATGCAGAAAATCCGACACAATACTCTCTTAAAACGATTTATAACACTGTAGGGCTTTATTTTCACCAAACTCCTAATGTAAAAATTTCTAATGATAAGTGGACTATTTTGGTATATAAAGACATATACTCTCTTAAAAATGCTTACGTTTATAACGAACAAATTTTAATAGACCTCGATAACTTTTTATATACCCCGAATCCACGTATGGAAAGATTCAGAACAGAAATAAAAACTCATTTAAGGCGCTACGATACCCCCCATTTGCAAGGGTTTCGTAGTTTACATCTCCTACTTGCATTTCTTAATATTTTCACTTGATTTTTTTTTGTGGCTTAGATAAAACTATGAAGAATCGTCGTTGTGTATCACGAACTGTGCAGGGCAAATGCGACACTGTTAAAAAAAATGCCAAACATACCCGAAATTCGACTATATTCGGTTAAGAATTTCGAGTATTTCCGCCGCTCAAAAATAATTCGAAAGACACAACGACGATTGAGGCATTCGATAACATCATTTTAAGACTGCTTTCAAGTCGATACGTTTGTTCGTTTGGCTATGATTTAAAAACTACGAACCGATTGCCCGGCAATAAAATGATCCGTGAATTGGCCATCCGAGCAGGAATTAGACGTACGGAGATAGGCGGGCGGGCGGGCGTTCGCTGGAACTCGTGGTTCCCCTACTTCCCCCTACTTCGGCCTACCTCATCGGGCTCAGGAACCACGTCAGGGGAACTTTCAATCGATATCAGATGTTTCATATTTCATTTTATTAGTCTCCCTTATTTGTGTTTCGCTTGTTTTGAATATTAGCAAATATTTATATTTCCGAGTACCCGAAGGTGAAGAAAATATTTTCTACCGCGACATTATGTATGTCGACTGACATATATAATACTCATTATTATTATTCCTTCAGGAATAATAAATAAATAATTATTATTCACAAAGTACTGTTTGCTTTTGTGTAAAATGGTTCAATTCCTAGGGCATAAAATGGCCTGGTCGTGCAAAAAGAGTAAATTTAAATTCTAGACCATATTGTGCGCTTGATGTTTACTTAAAAATGTGATAGGTAAAAGCAATATTTTTGTCAAATAAATGGGTCCTGTGAAGCTTTTTTGAAAACGAATTATATCATATGTAATACGATTATTGTGTCAAATCGCTGCATGATAAAAGCTAATTTATATCCTTTCCAGAGAGAACGATGATAAATCTGACATCCAGTCAGTTTTAGAGACTTGTTCGTTAGAAGATTGTTCGAAAGTCATTGGAGTTGAAAATCGGGCAAAATAAAAATAGTACATTTTATTGTTCCAGTCTGTCGAATTTACGACATTTTAATACATTTTCTAGGAGGTTTGATAATTCAGATTTGTCAGAAGGTTCTGAAACTGAACGGCAGTCAAGACAATGTTTGATAATGATGTCACAACTGTCACAGTGAAACCAATAGGAGTAATTTGTGGGCTTGTGTGCTTTTATTCCCGTACCTAATAGGATTCTCAGAATTTGAGACAGGGCTACTGGGGTACTAACACATATTTTGCACACTTATTATTCGGATTTAGGTATACCTAGGTATAAGTAGTAGTGGCAGGTGCATAGGGTTTGAGAAACAAACTTTCTGGGAAAAATAGGGCTTTGAATGGAACATTTACAAGGGATTAGAAATTAATAGCTGCTGTTATCTCACAACTATTACTTTATTTAAAAAAGGAGACCGGTTTCGTAACTCTATAAATTTACCTACATCCTCAGGGCAGGTAGTAGGTATATGTATATGCATAAATAAATAAAGAACCTTTACTTACCTAGCCATTATATTTGAAATATATACATTCAGCCACAAGTCAAAGTTGAAACAATTAAAAACATTTACATCATTATTATTTTTTTTAAGTACCTCCTCCCAATTTTCTGCAAGCTCTTAGACTATAAGTAATTATCCTTTATTTATTTATTTACTTTTTTAAATCTTATATTGTAGTCCTTGATGATGTAATTTTATAGATTAACGAAACCGCTTACTGTTTTTAAATAAACAAATAATAGTTGTGATATAATAGGGCCTATTCACTTCCAATCCCTCTAAAATGAACTCTTACAGGGTAGAAAATTTTCAATTAGATTAGATATAGATATAAAACATTTTATAGAAGTAGACTTTAGACACTTGTCTAGTCGTAGCAACACTATTATGCAGAACAATTATCTAATCAAGCATTGATAGATATTATCAAAATGATTTTTAACACCTGTGAAATAATAGTAAAATTGCCTAGACGTCAAAAAGCTATGCAGTGTGTTGCCAACGAAAAGTGAACGCCCTGAATAACTCCCAAAAAATATCATTTTTACAATAAAGCAAACAGGCCACCGCCGTTTTTTAAATATATATTCGCCCCTCTTCATCGGCATCGGCGAGACTCGTGTGTCCCGTCGGCGGCGGCCTGCACCCGACTTATTATTTCATATTATCTACACAGAAAAAAAAGACTGTTGTGATTTTAGTGAGTTCGTGTATATAGTCATTTTTACATTACTTTAAATATACTAGCAAATCCATGTGGTCCCAACAATATAATCTATACTTTCGTCGCAATTGCAGATGAACCAATAAGTTTAAAATAGTTTTATTTCCGTTAAGAGGGGGTTGCCGACAGCGAAAGTGACGTAAGATTTCGTATTTTTTTAAGTTGTATAGCATAAAATCTAATAACATTTTACCTGGCAAAAATTTAGTACAAACATCTCTGTCTTCATTTTAATCATAAGATCTTACAAGTAGTGTTTTCTTTTATAGTTTATGAAAACCTTGGGAAAAATGATATTTCCAGTGCATATGCTTTTAAGATCTTATGATTAAAATGAAGACAGAGATGTTTGTACTAAATTTTTGCCAGGTAAAATGTTATTAGATTTTATGCTATACAACTTAAAAAAATACGAAATCTAACGTCACTTTCGCTGTCGGCAACCCCCTCTTTAGAAGACGTATTGCCACTTCGATACTACAATTGGCATACTACAATGAAAGCATAACCTCGGTTTTAAAATGTCTCATGTTTTATTTAAACAATTAAATTTATTTTATTTAAATAATAATAATTCTCACCCTCGGACTACTCCAAACTATATAAGAGTTCCCCAGAAGCAACTGAAAAAAACATTATAATTCATTGGATGAACAAAGCAACTTAATTGCAACTTTTATATTCATCAATATAATCAGTAAATCATGTTTTTAAATTTTTATGGTATTCAAGAAATTATTAGAATTACATATTAGAATTCATGTCAAATACAAGTTAGATTGAATCAATTACTTTTTACTCGACTGAACCAAAGATATATACTATCTTTGACTGAACTAAATCTCCTATTACAAACACGTTAGTAAAAAAACTGTGACCTTGACTGAGCAATTTCCCAAAACGAGTGATGGCAAATTTCTCAGTTAAGGTTTTGAATCAACCCTACACTCTAGATCGTTCGTAGTCATAATGAACACTGTGCAAGTGAATGGCAATAGAAGAGCTATTAATAAACTGGGGGTTAATAGAACTATTGTATCCACTAAAATTAAATGTTATTAATTTATTGATCTCATCTGCAACATTTCTGTTTTTGTCAATTACAAGTTGCTGCACTAGCAACTTGATTTGCATTTTACACATCATTTGCTTATTATTCAGGCAATAATATGATATATTACTAATAATTATAATTATTAGTACCCACAATTATTACAAATCCAGCAAAAATTCAATGACAGTAGTTGTAATTTCAGTATAATAATGAACAGTTAAATGTACCCCTATTCAATTCAGCAACATGAGGCCTCAAATTAAACGTTATGTTATTCTGAGAAAAGAATCTGCTTAGAAAAGAAGTATTATAGAATCAATTCCAGAACATGACATGGTTTTGATTGAAATGAAATATTACATTTAAATTATTCATTAGAACTCAATATCAATTGTAATTGAATTGATTATTGTTAGTTACAAAAAAGCTTCTGCTTGAGTTTGAGGAATAATATCTCATATTGAATTAAACAGGTTTTTTTTTACAAAGAGACAGATTTTTCTCAGTGTAGCGCCCTGCCTCAGTCGAAGCACTGTGAAGGGGCAGGCTGGAGTGGGGAGTCGTGGGGACTAGAGAAAGGAAAAGGATAGGCATATCTAATCGAGCGACGTTTGTCCTGAATTGAGTCGGGCACTTCGGGCGGATTTCATAAGTATCGTAGCCTCTTAAGCTTACTTCACCAAATTTCGAATGACATTAATTCAAAATTTAGAGATTTAAAATACGATGTTAGTAAAAGATCGAAACGTGGTTTAATAAATGGTATAGGTTCAATTTTTAAATTTATAACCGGAAATCTTGATTCTTCTGATGGTGAATACTGTAATTGTATCAATAAATTAGCTAGAGACGAACACGAACTAGAAAATCTTATGAAAAAACAAATCTCGGTTACAACTTCAGTTATTAAAAATTTCAATGACACCTTACGAAAATTACAAGTCGATGAAGAAACATTTAATGATGATATAAAACAGATTGAAGAGTCTATTTACGATATTACTGATAACCTAAAATTTTATGATGCTAAATTACAAATATTGGAGATTGCTGAGCAACTGATGGAATCATACTCTTTTATCGAAACGTCTTTAAGTGACATGCTAAATTCAATTACTTTTGCTAGACTAAACACAATACATACTTCAATAATTTCTCCCATGGACCTTCACAGCGAACTAAAACGAATTTCTGAAAATTTGAATAGAAATCAATTACCTTTTACAGTACAATTAGAAACTATGGATATTATCTCGATATCTCTGAATTAAAAGCATTTGAAACTGAAAGAAATTTAGTTTTTGCTATAGAAATACCACTTGTTGAACGTCAAACTTATACAATCTTTCGTATCTATCCAATACCAATTAAAGACCAAAGAACGCATTTAGTCCATACTCTATTTCCCAGTTCGAATAAACCATATATTGGCAGAAATGATGATTCAAGCCTTTATATATCAATCCAAAATTATGAAAATTGTAAAAACATGCAACAAAATATGAAACTGTGTAAAGACTTAGTGCCCGTGCCTATAGACAATGACGCTGTCTGCGAAGCACAACTTTTAAAGTTCCAAATCCAGATGCCACAAACTTGTGAAAGTGTAGTAGTGAACATGAAAGGATACAATATCTACGTTTTAACCACAAACACATGGTTAATAGTGACTGTCGAAAACTTACCAACGACCATTAAGTGCGACGACAAGACGACTTCCCTCGTAATAAAAGAAAACTCAATTTTAACAATGGAGAAAAATTGTTTCGCTTATATAGGAAACATTTATATAAAAGCTCAAAATGAAAAAACTACGAACATTACCTATCCCTACGAACCAATCAGGATACCATATGATTGTTGTCACAATTTACCTGAAGACATTAAGTTACCAGAACTAAAACCATTAAAAATGAATAATATTAATTACGAAAATCTTGAAGTGGCCAAACATCAATCAGTAGCGGCTCGTGGGTCTGTAGGAGGGTGAGGCTACATGAGATTAATTTTGTTGTTTAATAAGAATAAATTTCCTCGTCACCCCTGAGGTATTATTCGGCGACGCGTTGACCTTTTTTTAAATGGAGGTCATCGCCAATAGCCCTACTAAACCATTATAAAAAAAAGAAACAAAAAACTTAAAAAAACAGAAATAAACTAAAAAGAAACAAAAAATAAACTCTAAAAAACATAAAAAAATAAAATATCACAACAAAAGTATTCTTAACGCGAATTGCGATATTCAAACATTCCTTTTTAAAACTTAAAAATAATATACATATTCTTAAAACAAGTTATAAATAAATTAATAAAAAATAATCACAAAACTAAAAAAATCAATTCTCAATCACGAATATGCATACTATAATACCTAAATACCCTCCAAAAGGCATAGTCCCGGTCTAATACGGTGTATTAAATACTATGTTATTAAAAATATTTAAAAAAACTACCTACTTTTTGTAAATTAAATCTATGCGCCTGTCTTTTATGGTTGCAAATTTATCTGTTATTTGGTCAAAAAATTGTGGGTCGGCACTGAGATTTGACAGTAACTCTTGTTCTATTGACATCATTGCTAACCCCGAGAGACGTTCTTGTGTCATTGTGTTCCTTAGGTAGGTTTTAATTCGTTTGAGACATGAGAAGTTTCGTTCGGCAGATACACTTGTTGTAGGGATTGTTAAAACGAAATTAAAAAGCTTATATGCTTCCGCAAAAATTGTCTTAAAATTTTTAAATAACAAATCTAAACTTTTTTCAACACTTAAATTAAAAAATTGTTCATCCCTATATAATACCGATAGTTCATTCTTTAATCTATCTTTGTCAAAAATATTTGGATAATTTTTTAATAAATTATTTAGTAAGTTGTCTGGAAAGCATTTAGCATATTCCGAATAGTTTGTGCAATCGACTAAAGCAAAAAAAATTATTTTATTTAGATTTTCAAACCGCGTCTCTAATTGAAGAGTTATGCAATCTATTATTTCGAAATACAATATTTTATATTTCGTAAAAATATCGAATTCGTTAGAACATTGACCTCTGCGTGTGTTAGTTGGCAGCTCAGTGGCATTTTGAGCAATAGTAAAAAAAACTTTGAAATGGTCTTCGTTTCTTAATTCGTTGATTCTTTGCTTGGCAAGGTTTATTTGCGAGGAGCAGTAATTTATATCTAAATGCTTAGCTTGTAATATTTGAAACAATAAATCGGTGCAACTAAAAATGTCTTTATAAATATGTGTTAAAAGGCAAAATTCAAAATCGTTAAAATGCTTAAGAAATCCTTTTGCGGCATTGATAGATTCCGTTCCGGAACTTAAGTCATTAATGATAGTTTCAAATACTAAAATCAAATTATCCCATTCATTAGCCACTAAATTTAAAATTTTAGATCGTGAATACCATCGTGTTTCTACAGCTCGCGGAATTCTTTTACCAACTATTTGGTTAAGCACAAACGACCGTTTTGGTGATTGGTGGAAATAATTTGGTATCCCCAATAAAGTGGCAAAAAATATACGACTTTGCGTAATCCGTTTTGTTCCTTGTTGCAACACTAGATTTAATCTGTGGGCACAGCAATGGGTAAAAACAGCTAAGGGAGCAATAGATCGAACTTTTGTTTGAAGTCCGTTTATTTCACCCGCCATAACACTGGCACCATCGTAACACTGCGCGACCAATTTATTTTTAAAGTCATAAGGCTCTAAACTGCTTTTTATTAATTGGAAAAGGCTCTCTGCTGTTCTATCTTCACTAACGTCAAAGAATCCTAAAAACCTTTCTTTTAAAGATCCGTTGGTCACATACCTAACTGTTATCGAACACTGTGATTTTTCCGTTATATCGGTACTGTCATCCGCAATTACGCCAAAAAAACAACAATCTGTATCATTAATTTCTTTTTTTGTATATTCTTGAATATATTCATGTATGCAACCAATTAGTTCATTTTGAATAGTCTTAGATTGTCCTGTAAAAATATTACTAAATTTTGCGCAATGATCGGTAAGTTCGGCATTTCTTTTTATTAAACATGCAAATATTTCTTTAAAATTTCCACGGTTAGAAGAATCTGTTGTTTCATTGTGGCCTCGAAATGCCAGGTCCTGTTTACCTAACGTAATAGTAAGATCAATTAAATAACTTAATAATAAACGATTTTTACGCACGTTTTCATTATATAAAATTTTATTAAGACCTGCATTTTCTATCAGTGCATCCGCTATAGTTGTTCTATTTTGTTCCAGTCTCGTAAGTGCTACAGAATTCTTAATATGTTCTTTGGAACCTTCGTGTGATTTTACAGCCCGTGAAAAATTTTTTAAATCAGAATACCCGTCCCCTGAACTCCAATTGTTTTTGACGATGCCTAATAAAGTACAAGGCCAACAGTACAAGCTTTCTTTATAAGTACTTCCGCATAGCCACTTATAGGTTTCGTACCAAGATATTTGAAAAGTTCTTGAATATTGTTTACCTTGCCTCTTATCGTTAAATATTGCTGAAATTTTTGGCGTTGGACGACTGCTTAATATTTGTCTCTTTTCAGTTTCATTTCTTCTTAGAAAGGGCGTCTCAATTATTGAGAGAATAATGTCATGAATAGGATTCATTACAAAGAAAAAAACACTAAAATTTAACTGCTAAATAAATGCTTACTTACCGGCGACGGACAGCGGTATTCTGAAAACCTAACCTTAACCTTAATTGCCAGTTGCAGTCTCCTACTTCAATAACCACCACTTGTATTCCAAAAACTGCTAAAATTCTACCTTATCTGTGTCCTCTGTGTATGTGTATCCACGCCACGTGCACCACGAAAATAATATAATAACCACCAATTAATTTAAATTTCGAAACAAGAAACAATCTAACTTAACCGAATCAAAACAAAAACAAACGCTACCGGCTACATTGCACTTTACACAGGCTGGCTGCTGGCTTCAACCTCGACCTCGACCACATGCACGCGCGCGCGACAGGTCATGTGATTATCTACTACCAATCAAAACGTACCCAGGCTCCAGATTTGTCGCCTCAGCGTGAGATAGAGGGAGAGCGAGAGAGCGTGCTTACCCCGTCCCCCGTCGTGTCGTTCGTACGCCGGTAGACCGTCGCGTCGCGTCGCCTGATGATTGCAAGATTGCCGCTGCTGCTGCTGGTAAATAGTCGTAAATAGGTAGGAAATCAGGATTTTAATGAGGGTACATGGTTTGCGTCGCAGTGTCGCAGTCGTCGGATTTATTTAACACCGTGGCCTGGATTTATTTAAAAAATAGTCATTTTTACGGATTAAAGATTGATTTTTTAGATTTTTTTTATATTGTGGTTCGTTCCTTCATTTTGAGAGTTTTAAGGGTGAGGCGCGGCCTCAGAGGCCTACCCTGACGAGCCGCCACTGACATCAATTAGATCAATTTTCCAAAGATATCGACGATTTAATGAATCAAACCTTTGTTGACAAATATTATCCTTGGTTTACTTATTTAACTATTACATTAATTATATCCTTAATAATTCTTTATATATTTTGTAAATGTCGTAAGAAACCTATACCTAGACTAAAGATAGGTATTGCGAACGAAAACTCAGGTGACGACTATCCACCTTTTCCTCCAGACAAAACTGTAATCCAAAAATTAAAAAGGTTTATACCTATTAAGAGGAAGCCTATTCCTAGATCAGTTCGTATTGGCGAACCAATCGAGGAAGGCGAAGATATGGAATTAAATTTAAATAAATCCACTATATAATAATCATATTAGATATTAATTGTATTTACTCTCATTATTACTTAACTATTGTTTATTATTATACCTATTGCTCATTGTAACTAATCTGTATACCTATTATTACTTAATTATATTATTATTATTTTATATTGTAATCTCGAACCTTACTAATTGATAATTTTATATTGTTATATTTTACCATAAGCTTTGAAAAGCTGTTGCATGGCACCAACTTTTTTAAATAGGGGAAAGTAATTGTTACATCCAGAATATTCCTGACGTTTCACGAAAACTACGCATTACTTTACTTATCATGTTTACCACTTTTAAGAACTGCTGACTCTTTCCTGTATTCAGATTTCTGCAGACAATAGTTCCTTAATCAAATTACACTTGTAGATGTTTTTCTCTAGAAAAGATCCAGAAGCTTGCCTAAGCATTTTGTCTCCCTATAAATACTTCGAAACCCAGAAACCGAGCGTTCTCCGGTAGTAATAGTTCTCCGCAATAGTTAATAATAGTTCTTCTTTCTCAGTTCCCAGTTCTTAGTTAGTTTCTACTACTTCAAGTTACGTTGTGTGCCATTCGACGAGCTAATATCGCAAACCAGTGTACAAAGTTAAAACAAATAAATATTCCTTTTTTAAAAAGTCATTTTCACTGGCACCGGCGTAACAATTTGGTGGCAGCGGTGGGATCCACTAGAAGAGGGGTTAAGAAGACACCCAGTGGATCCTAATCTACACTTCGAAGATACTACAGTTCCTAGGCAACGAGTTCCTGAAGCAACGAGTTCCTGAGCAACACAGATGAGACGTGAGGGCAATAATAGCTGTCTAAACCGTGGTTAATATACCATTTTTTCCACTACTAACACTCCATAAAAATATTTGTCCACTACTAACACTCCATAAAAATATTATTGTAAAAAATTGTAAAGCATTTTTAATAGTAAACTTACCTTTGTTTTTTCTTTCATATTATTTAATCACAAATCAAGTTAGCCTTGATTTTTGTTTCATCAAATGAAGTTTCTTTACTGCTATCTGTCAAATTTAGCCATTAATTATTATTATTATTATTTATTCTTGACTAAATCAACTGTGAGTTTATATTATTTTTGTGAAAAAGTGTGATAATAATTATCATGATGGCTCATCCTCGCCAAACATATTCTGCATTCCTCCGGAAATTAGAGAAGAGGCACAAAAGATGAATGATCAGTTGCTTCCACAGAAGTCTAAAAGTGTTTACTTAAAAACTTATACAATGTTTAAAGACTGGTGCAAAATGAAGAATATTGAAACAATTTCTGAAAATATATTATTGGTATATTTTCGAACGCAAGCTGAAAACAAGAAATCATCAAGCTTGTGGGCAACGTTTTCTATGTTAAAATCCACGATTTCATTGAAGGAAAATATTGACATTTCGAAGTATTTTAAACTGGTAGCATTTTTGAAAAGGCAAAATACTAATTATGTAGCGAAAAAATCACTTGTTTTTAAAGAAGATAAAATTGCACGATTTTTGAGAGACGCACCAGACGAAGTGTTTTTAACAGCAAAGGTACCTACCTAAACATGCCCCGTTCTACTTTACATATATTTACATATTTACAATAAACAATAATTACATAATTACTTACTAGGTTGTACTCGTTACCGCAGTTGCTGGTGCATGTAGAACAGACGAACTTTGTAATATGCTTCGAAAAGACTTGGATGTTCGAGACGATATGATCGTTATTGATATTTCTACTAGTAAAAATGGAACAGCACGAAAGTTTGTTATCATGAAGCCAGTTTGGGTCGAAGTTGTTAAAAAGTATATTCATAAACGGCCTACCCCAGACTTACCACGCTTATTTTAGCGGAAAATGGTGGCGATCTTATAACTGTAAAACAGCACGGAGGTTGGAAATCTTCCACTGTTGCCGAAGGGTATATTGAAGAATCTCTGGCTTCTAAAAAAAGAATAGCTAAAATGGTTCAAGGGCCAGTTTACAGTGCTACATCAGTACCTGTAGTTGCGCAGAGCGATAACACTATCCATCCAAATGATAGTCATAATGAACCTCGTGATGAACAGTTATTTGATATTGGTAGTTCTAGTTCCTTTGCTAATATAGAATCGAGAAATCCCGCCAGTGTTACACAAAAAATATCAGATAATATTCACTTAAACAATCAACACATTAATATTCCGGTTACAAATACAAGCACTGCAACAGGTTTAATTAATATGACTAGTTACAATTGCACAGTCAATTATTACATTAATAATAATAATTAGTTTTAGTTGTAATTTGTAATTTTTGTTTTCCCAAATACTTAAATAAACGTTGTTTCATCAGCTGTTGTTACTAATTTTAGGTTAGAACGGTTAGGTGGAGGTGGGGGAAGGGAAGGTTAGATTTCTGTTTTGTGGGCAGAGTCCACAAGTAAAAATATCTACATTGGCGTGTGTTCAGCGTTTAATACAAATTGAAAAAAATCAGTGAAATAAGTAGGCGGGGTTGTATAATAATACGAAATTGTGCCGTACATAGAAGAGCCTGATACTAGTGACCCGTGACGTCAATTCATTATTGACCTTGGTCAATAATAAATTATTATTGACCTGGGGAGAGAAAATTAACTTCTCGGGTTAATGATGGGTCAATAATACATGCTTTTTAGGGTTAGTAGTGGAAAAACAACTTTATTATCCACAAGAAGAAGTAACATTACAATAATTAGGTAATATTATTATTCACCTTCAAAATCCGCGAGAACCCGACGATTTCGATAATTTGGAGGTGTGTGAGCTTTTGCGACACTCTTTTCTCATAGGCATGCTTTTAGGGTCGAAACTAGGCCTGAGACAAAATAGTATTGAAGAGTATCGATACTATCGATTCTATCGATACTCGATATTCAATTTCGATAAATTGAAATATCGATAATATCGATTTTATCGATATTTTCGATCTTTTCGATTTTATCGATCTTTTCGATTTTATCGATCCTTTCGATTTTATCGATCTTTTCGATTTTATCGATACTTTCGATTTTATCGATCTTTTCGATTTTATCGATCTTTTCGATTTTATCGATCTTTTCGATTTTATCGATATTTTTGATTTTATCGATATTTCCAATTATATCTATCTTTTGAAATTGTGTGAAAAAATAAAGGAAATTGCTGCACCCATTGCGTCCAGACCGCGCCCGCAGCAAGCCGATCGGCCTTTTTTTTGTCTAGCTTCTTAAATAAAATTGATTATATCGATTTTATAAATAAGTTCAATTATATCGATTTTATCGATAAGATCGATTTTATCGATAAGATCGATTTTATCAATATGATCGATTTTATCGATAAGATCGATTATATCGCTTTTATCGATAAGATCGATTATATCGATAAGATCGATTTTATCGATAAGATCGATTTTATCGATTTATCGATTTTATCGATATTTTTTCAGTATCGATTTCCGATACTGAAATTCGGAGATCGAACAGCCCTAGTCGAAACCTACCGCCGCGCCAGTTAAAATATCAGTACTAATCAAAGTTACACCCCGTATACCTAAGCTATATCTACCTATGACAGTAATCTGTTTTCAAACCGATCCAGTAAAAGCTCAGCCGGTCTAGCTTGAAAAATATTTCCCGGAAACGGATTTTTCCTTCCTCCCTGGTCGGAAAATCAGAAAAACAAACAGACGGCGGTCAGGTCCTGTGAGGACCACCCCGACATATCGCTCGCCTGCAGTCGATGAGACCGACACAGGAGCAAATAGGAGTAATTGTCTGGGGAACAAGGAGACCTCCCTATTTTATATCTAATTCCAGTCACATTTCTTACGACAGACATATAATGTATCCCAAGCTAGAAATCTATTTATTATGAACTGCACTTTTCAATAGGAATCGCATTATTTTAAGACAGACCTCTTGTACTAGAAAATTTTTAAGAGTCGAAAATAGTTGTATCTACACCTTGCACACTTTGTCAAATAGGTACTGTGGATGAGAGCACAGACTAACGAGTTATACACAGACAATTCCTTAGCGCCATGTGTCAAAAGGAGACTCGCTTTTAGCGAGATATCTTCTATAAAGACATGAATAATGTGCATTTTATTTGATTTTCCGTTAATCTACATATGAGATTGTATTAGAACCAAATTTATGCTTAAAAACTGTCTGTCTTTCTGTAGGTAAATTGAAATTGAGACTCGCTTATTTTTGACACATATCCGTAAGGAGCCTTCTGTTATTCTGTGATGAAAGCCTCTGTCTTGACGCGCTATGTACAATATATAAAAATGGCGGCTGTAAAAGTTCCGCTGGTCCGACGTTTGTCTTGAGCGGTAGGCATATACAACATAATATAAATATTATGCTTGTTAACCCCCTGCCCTGCCGGACCATAGGCCTTGTTATGGCCTCCGCTCCTGTGTAGTAATATGTCTACCTATGCTCTTGTCTACAGGATGCAGTTTTCGATATTTCGAGCCCAAATTTGGCGTACGGCCGCCCAAGCTCACGGACAACAACCCTATTGAAGGGCGTCCGAATCGGGAGAGCCGTTCGGCCCCCGGAATTTTTTTCCCGTTTTTTTTTTGGCTGGCGATTGGAAGGGGAAGCGCAAGTAGAGTTCAATTTTCGCGTGGGGTCGCAGACGGATACGGGCCTCTCGCCTGCCAGAGGGCACCCCGATCGAAAAAGCCGTTCGGCCGTTTGGGCCGCTTTTTTTCGCGATTTGGCGAAGTCCCCGGGATCATACTGTATACATCGTGGCCGAGGCGCACGCCCGGCCCGCCCGTTACTTATTCGTAAACATCGACTGACATTTGGTATTGTTTTGGTGTGGAGAATTTCCAAATTTCGTACCGATTTTGGGCTTTGAGGGCTCAGAGATCCATCTGTTATTCCATGTGTGACTTTTTCAGGTACGGGCGCGCTGTATTTTTATGTAAAATCTCGTAGAATATTTTAGAAAACCCCACGGGACACCAACTATGCCTTATAGGGCTGTATGTTTTGAATCGTTATAGGTAGACACTTGAAATTTTCACAGAGTGTATATGGCCGCTATAACAACAAATAATAAAAGTAAAATAAAGTTAATATAATAGCGTTGACTGGCGTATTAATAGACTGCTCAGGGCTGTCATGTTTGACAGTTCTCTGGCTTACCATACGCTTCCCGGAGACAAAATACAATGCAAAATACATTGTTGACCATAGGCGCCATCTACTTTTCAGAATATGAAGCTATAGCCGTGAGAAGTCTTATTAATACGTCAGTCAACGATAGGTAATAGTTTCGAATTTTGTTAAGAATGATGATACGGCTAACTAACTAGTATCGAACATTTCTCAAGCAGCGAAGTAGCGCAGTCGAAGCGTGCTGCGGGCTCATAACCCAGAGGTCCGGTGTTCGAAACCACGCTCTGGGGCAAACTTTTTTATTTCTTTTTTTTTAATTTTTTACTAAAGTATTTTTTAAAAATATGTATTAGTGTTAAATATTGTACGGTGGTACGGAACCCTTCGTGTGCGAGTTCGACTCGCACTTGGCCGATTTTTAACTTTATACCTACTTACTTGTGTATTGTTATAGATAGTTGCAGTATTTGGCATTGCAGGAACATGTCGCAGAGACGAGTTACAGAAATTACCATTAAATGATATAAACGACATGGATTCTATCATAACTGTGAAAATTCCCGATAGCAAGACAAACAAACCTCGATCATTATATTTGTAATAAGCGGTAAAATTAGAAGTTCTAATTTTCTTGAAATGCATCGCAAAAATGCTTCCCTTCGTCCCCAGTCTACCAGTCACACTAGATTATTTATAAGATATTATAACGGGAAATGCTCCGTTCAACCTGTTGGTATAAATACTTTTAGTAAAATTTCAATTTCTAAAAAAACTTCAGTATAACTCGTGGTTCCCCTACTTCGTCCTACCTCACTGGGCTCGGGAACCACGGCAGGGGAACTTTCAATCGATATCATATGTTTTAATATGATATGATGATAATAGTCTCCATAATTGTGTTTCGCTTGTTTTAAATGTTAGCAAATATTTCCGAGTACCCGAAGGTAAAGAAAATATATTCTTCTGCGACATTATGTACATCGGCCGGCACATTATAATACTCATTATTATTATTCATCCAGGAATAATAAATAAATAGTTATTATTCACAAAGTACTTTTTGCTTTTTGTAAAATGGTTATTAAACCATTTTACCCTAGGGATTACCCTAGGGCATAAAATGGCCTGGTCGCGCAAAAAGAGTAAATTTAAGTTCTAGTTACAAAGACGATTGACGCTTCCGTGTGGAGCGTGTGAAATTGCAAACACGAGTAACAAGTTACAAAGGAGTAAGTCCGTTGGGGAGTGACTGAAGTTTGAATAACAAGTGCTGAGTAACAAGTAAAAGTAACAAGTGAAGTTTGGTTCGGGTGAACCTTATTATATAACCTGTCTGATATTAATAATAATATTAGATACAAATGAAATGGTGGCGTATAACTAAGTAACTATTAATAATGTATATAAAATTAGGGTACTGGTTTTCCCAGTTCTTTGTTCAGCAGACGATCTCCGGTTACCTCGATTATGACGGTTCGTCATTTGGATAAATCATTTACATAAAGAGTAACCAGGTACTATGCATAATGGAATTAAGCTGATTTCTAATAGGGAAAGAAGATATTTAGGGATTTCCAGCCTATTATACTGATTACTTTAGACCTACTATACTATGTCTTTAAAGAAACTTAGAACTTAGGAATTTATTTTTAACGGGATCTAAACAGAAATTTTGGGCAGCTTGAGGAGTTATTACAGTATTAGATCCACCAGAGTCTATTAATACTTTAAGATTAGAATAAGGGAGATAGAAAAATTGAAGTTTGGTGGCTTTTGAAAGATTATTTAATTCGATAATTCGGGAGTGGGTGGAGGTTCCAAGGCTAGTTGAAAATTTTCGGAATAGTATTCTTCGGTCTCCAAAGTGTGATTGCACTCTATATCATTGTGAAAAGTACGTGTGAACATCGGGGTTGATTTATAAGTTTGTTGTGATGGCAATTTTGAAGATGTGGGCATAGGAGTTGGACGATATTGATTTTGATAGTGATTGTTGGGTCTGAAGGTTGGACTGAATGCCTGTCGATTGGTTGGATGATTTTGTCTTTGAGGAATGGGTTTCATGTTACCAAAATTTCCAGGTCCGATAGTATTTGGATTAATGAGTTGAAGGAATGGTTGGTTAAAATTTGGGTTTATAATCATATTATGGTTAGGTTGTGGGTTGCGAGGTGGTTGAGGATTTTGTTGCGTAGGGCGATTGGTTGGTTGATTATTTCTTTGATTATCACGGGGATAAGTGGTAGATTTAAGATAAGACATATATTGCTGTTGCTGTTTGTGGTTATCTAAAGCTATACATTTTTGAAGTGCTTCATCGAGAGAGTTTAATTCAAAATGATATAAATGATCACAATAGGGATTGCTTATGCCAGTGCAAGGAAGGACTTGTTTTCGGAAAAACGAAGCTTTAAACTCAATTACCTGAGGGTTATTCGGTTATAATATTCGCCATAAAATTCTGAACATTTTTGTATTGTTGTTGTGCGACGATCGCCATATTTTTTGAAGTAAAAGGAGCCTAACTTCTACCCAAGCAGATTTGTTATATAAATTTAAGAAATCACGGGCCTCATTTTTTATTTTTGAAACGATATGAGTGTTAATTATATACAGTTGGGTTGCATCAGCACCTTGTTGAGTGAAAAAAGCAATTAAATTATCTACTGAATTTATAAACGTGGAGAGGTTGTCTCCTGGTTTATATTCTGGAAGAGCATTGCACAAGTTATTCAGGTCAGACTTTGTTAAAGCCATTTTTTTTAACTGTTTCTTGAGATTTAGAAGTTGAGGGTTGAGAAATTAAGCTTTGGGAGGTTTTTAAAATTTCAGATAAATTTTTAGAATATGGTTAGAAACGTGTCTGCTATTAACGAAACATTAGTCTTCTTAACTGGAGATTTCCATAGGCCAAATATGATCTAAGATCTAATGAAGTTCTTCCAGTACATCCTTTGTCTAAGGAACTGCTAGAACCAAGCTTCCGACCATTATATGGCACGGGCCATCCTCAGATCACGACAGTCTCGGCCACATGGTCGTATTTTACACATTTAGATTTATTATAACTTATAACAATAATTTTTAGATTTACTTTATTTTGTCATACCTGTTAGTAGATATTATCCTCTAAATTTTACAATACAAAACGAATCTTTGTTCTTTCCTTATTGGCACGGAAATCACAAAGACAAACTGGAGGCTTGTTTGTCTTAGCAGAAGTTGCGGTCAGACTCCGAGAGTCCCGGTCCCGTCTATCGATCTTGACGGAAGAGCGGCGAACCCTCCGCAGTCAATGAGACGGACATGAGAACAAATAAAGATGCGATCGTCGGGATAATTGGTTTGGGGAAGGGGAACACCCCCTGCCGCCTCCAAGCCAGATAAAGGATGCTTGAGCATTCGATTCCGATGGAAAGAGATTTAAGGCGTTTAATCTCGGGCTAATAACTAGAAGATAAAATTTCGAGTGTTTGTACACAGTCTATGGCCTACTTAAGATGAAGACACTCCTGCATTTTTTTTTTGTTTCTGGAGTTATGTATTTCAACTTGGCGTAATTATAGAACTGGATGAGCTCTTTCTTTAGGGGTATATTGAACTTAAATGTCACGTGCATTCCCAGCCTGATACGACCTCGCGACTAAGACCAATGTTCAATATTTTGTTTCAGGTTTAGAGAAATCAAAAAAGTTATTAGGAGAAGTTGTTTAGAACCAAATTTTAACCCAGAATACTAAATTTCAGTAACAAATTAGCATTTTCATTTTTTTTTGTTTTTCCCCCACTTTAAGTCCCAATTTTATAACCAAAATTTCCAATTCGGAGTCATGGAAACCATTCAAAATAAGGGAGGTAATGATTTATTGTAATAAAATTAAAAGAAAACAAAAACAAAAATAACCACATTGAAAAAAATACAGAAATTAAAATGGGAATATGTCGCTGAAATTTGGTATAGTATTTCTAAAGTCACTTGGAACAGCATAAAAACCTGTGAATTTTATACGGGTGATTTCGGCTGATAAGTCTGGTATTTTTACCAGTAGCAGAGCGTGGTAAAAGCTATGAAATAGATCGCGCCTCGTATATCACTGTGTTCCAAGTGAGTTCATTTATATTTTACCAGGGTAGCTCAAGAACTGGCTCTTCCTGCAATGAAATACGAGTCAAAACACTTTTTTAACCATATTAGACCGCACCTGGTATTATAAGTAAAAGGAGATGAAGGAGACAGAGACGATAGATATTGTAGTAAAAACAATTGACTGCATGCTCGCCTGATATAATATGACGGTGTCACAAGGGCGATTTTAAATTGTTGAAAAGACAGGGAATAGTTTGCCCACTTTGCTCGGCATTCGCGTTGTTGCACCCCTGTTTTCGACAATTGTGACGCAGTTTTCGATATTTTGTGGTGTCATTTTTCCATTTCCATTTCCGTTTCCGGCGACGTAAGAGGGAAGAGACCGCGTGGGCGTTGGACTCCAATTCATTCGGTCGTCGGCAGTTGAATTGAAAAGGTCGTTTGTTGGTGGTTTCAAGTGGAAGTGATTTTTAGTAATTCGCCATTTGGAAATGTTGGTGAACCTCACAAGGAGGGATTTGAATCGCTAGATCCACTAAAGGAACACCCACATTGAAGACATTGGGAATACTGGTAATTGTTGCAGTTTTGGTTCTTCGGGGTTCCGCCAGTTTCTGGGATAAAGATAGCCACCCACGACTTGTTACTGTGCCGTTTTATTTTACCATCTGACTGAATCACCCTCATCTGAAATAGAACCAGGTTTTTGAGCGTCCACCACAATCTCAGGGTCATTTTATTGGATCATCTTGGAGATGTTGCATAGTAACCGCAAAGGTTAATTGGATTCAACCACGTAGGGGTTGATTGGTTGTTTTTTTGAAGGAAAACCCTCAACCAGAGGTAAGTTTTCTTGGACGACCTTGTGCTGAGACCCACATGAATATATCTTTTTGAGAACGTCGTATCCTGCTATCTGACCATTCTGAACTGTCATCTGAAATTGTGTAATGGATGACATCGTGGTTTGGAAGACCCAACGACAGCTAAGTCTTGCTACATTTTACTTGTACTTTTATTATGCCCTAATTAGGATAGCTGAATTCAATACGTGTACATTTGAGAGCGTACACTGTTGTCACACCTTATTACGTTGTACTACTGTTATTGTGGACGTTGTGTTATTATATTTTGCGTACGTTGTGATTTGTAGAGTACGTCGTGTGAACCGTACGTGTACACGTTTGGGGATTTAAACCGGCTTGTAAGAACAATATACTTAGGTTTCAATAAGGCATGTAGGGTGCGTAACTTTGAATTTGTTTATCAAGTAACAATATAGTAAGGGACTAAAGTGTTAAACTGTTGTCGTAAACCACTTAGTAGAATAAACAATGTATATCTAGGAAGACCTAGCTTTTCTTGTTTTTGGCTTGGTACAAGTATCGGCACGTTAAACAAAACAAGTGGCGCCCGTATTTAATTTTTTGCAGTTGATTATACTGCTAACCCAGCCCGTCTCCACTATCTAAAAGCTGGCGGCCGTGTTGTGCTCGTAGAATCTGCTCAGGGAGGTAGCGAACATCTCTCGTGAGTCTTCGAGGTTTATTCTACATTATTTGTTTATTTATATGTTATATTGTTTTTTTAAAACGCCACATCACCAATACTTGCATGGGCTACATGGTTCGACGGCCGGCCACTTGTACAACGAAATGCGGTGGATAGGCGTGCGATAATTTCACAGATTTTAGGATATACTTGCGTAAATAGTTGTAATCGATATGGCTTTTTAGAGACCTTTTGACAATATTGTATGGTGCATTAACCTTTACGTTGTGTTTGACGACAACCTTAAAAAACCCTTAAAAGTGAATTATGTTGCTTTTAGAATATGTATATCTTTAAAAAACTGCGTGACGCTTATGTCCTATATTTAGTTTTTTTATGCAATTAGAGTTTTTTATGCTGTTTCAAGTAACTTTAAAAATACTATACCCAGGCCCGTTTTTTGCTGAACGATTTTTGTAATAATAATATTTATTGATAATAATCGACATAATGTCAGAAGAAAGTTCTTTGAAAACTCTCTTTCAGAAACACTAAAAACGCCTTACAAGTAAAGCTTTTCAAGCCGTTTGTTTATATTTGTTCGTGATTTTTCCTGTTAGAGATATAAAAAAGCTAGTCTGTTTATACCCAAATAAAAAATATTTCCATTAATAGAATTCTAAAACTTCTTGAAAGTCTCAGTAAAGCAGCAAATTGGTCACCCCCTTCATCAAGCATTTATCTGGTGCCCAAATGAAGGACCTCCTAAAAAACCATCCGATACGCCACGATCTGAACTCTCTAGGTTTTACCGTATTCATTGATGTATTTATTATTCATCCGGTTCGTTATTTACGTTCCGATACATACAGTGCAAATAGAAGCCTCTCTATGCCTCCCGCTTTAAACACGAACATCAAATATTGACGGCGGATCCGCACTATCTGTCCCCCAACTTCCTTATCAAGGCTATTAATGGCACCTCCTGTTTACACGTATTAAAGCCTTCGGGCATTTAATGGTACTTTTATCGATAAGGGACGGGTTTGTTTGCGGGTGGTACACTGCTGGTGGAATTAAAATGCAACTACAGTAATTACCTTCCCGATCCGGACAAAAAAATGTTGTTGGTAAACTGATAAAAGCTTACTTTTCTGTCAACTGTCAGAGCGATTATTTCTCTCGCTATTTTCTTTTACTCCGTGGTAGTATTGATTGTCGTTAGAAACGCTGTACCAAGGTTTGGGATGAACAATGTTTCTAATAAATAAATAATATGCTTATACTTGGTTAAAAGAGTCGTTTTTCATAACTTCATTATTCAAGACCCTAGTCTTAAACAAGTCTACCTACACGAAATGTCGAAATCGAAATAATTATTGTACGTACAAAATAACATTTTGCCAAGAGTATATTTTATTTTACAATATGTATTTATGTATTTTATGCATTTATGAATGTATTTTATGTATATTGTATGTTTCACATGATTTTTATTATTTTAATAAAACGCCGAAGATTATATATAAATTAGTTTTTTTTTAATATGGGGTAGATACTTTTACTACAGCAAGTCGATCAACCTAAAAAATAAATGTTGCATTTAATAAAATCATAATATCTTATTTAAGATAATATACATATATTTCTATCCAATAAACTTACGACCATACGAGTATTCGTAAAATCGTGCTGAAAACCCTCTTTTCAAAAACGCTTTCAGGTTGTTTTGCATCTGTTATTATTTCAAAGAAAACTTTATTCGTTTATAAACAACTCAAATTTTGTATGGTAAATTCAAATTTATGTTTTTTTTTTAAATAAGTCATATTCTTACATTATACAGGGTGGTTTAAGAAAGTTGTGCAAAATATATAACAGATAACAGAAATAAATTTTGAAAAGAGAAAAATATTTATTATTTTGAAACAACAATATTCAAGGCGTTTTTAAAAACTTATGGGTTTCCAGTAAATTTTTATATTTTTCCTCCAAATTTGTTTCTGTCACCTGTTATACATTGGGCACAACTTTTTCAATCACCCTATGGTAATGATACAAGAGGTGCATCGGTTTAAGGTAAGTAATTCCTAATATTGTATTAATTAAATAGTGCTTCAATACAAGGAATTTATTATTTTACACAACTGTAGAGCTGGAAGAGGTAAGGGAACGTCCATATATATATATTGAAATGTGACTTGACTATGTAGAAGTTTGTACGGAGGACCAGAATCCTTACCTGGTTGAAATGAAGTTAATGTAAGTAACATACACATTTCTGCGACCGCCGTAATTTCATACGACTGCTTTTCTTCAGGAATTTGAAGCACTGTTGAGTAAATACCCCACTAGAATCTTATTAGTAGAGGATATCAATGTTAATATCATCCATGGTTTTGAGCTTGCTCATACAAAGGAAGAAGATGCTGTGAAATGTACAGTGACAACTCAACATGTCTTTAATTTCAAGTGGGCAAAATACAGATTCTTTTAAAACACTCATTGATGTAATTTAAAGAATTAAAGATATGGCTCTTAAAAAGTATTCATTCAAGTATCATGAGAACAGTGAGTAGGCTACAGAAGAATTTATACGGCTGCTTTTGAGTAGAAATAAGGCGTAGAAAAAAAACTAAAAGAAATTCATTGAATATTGAATTAGCGCAAGATTAAAACATAATAAATCGTAAACAGCACAAAAGAAAACTTAAGAAATGTATTTAAAAAATAAATGGCAAAAGGCAGAAAATAGTGCCAAAAAAGAGTAGCAATTTATAAACAGTGTAATGAAAAAATAGGGAGACAGGAATAAATTATATAAAAGTGGGTCACATTAATGTGTATGACGAAGATAAAAGTGCCAATACCAATATTTCAGTACGATATAAGATATTTTAGTTCAAGTATCTCAACAAGACATATGAGGCGAGGGCACAATTTTTGAGAAGATTGAGTGTGTCAACACGGAATTTCTGGAGGAAACCACTGAAAAGGAAATTGTTCTGATTTTAAATAAAATAAATATAAACTCTGCAGCAGGTCCCACCAGGTCTCGATCATCCAGCAATATATAGTCCCATTTTTAGGAGGTAGGAAAGATTACTCCAAATTTATAAATCTAGAACCAAGACTTAGAATTACAGACTGGTAACTGTTATAAGTTGCATGCTTAAAATTGAGACATTCAGTTTGTAGAAAAATACATTGGTTTTGACCCATCTCAATACTGATTCGGTACAATGGGCATCGCAAAAAGCGCCACCGCAGATTTTGATGAATATATGGCAGATAAACTGAATAAACACAACTTTGTGTTATAAGTTTTTGTGAACCTGCGTAAAGTATTTGATTTTGTTGACCATACAATCCTTTTATCAAAATTGAAACAAATGGGAATCAGGAAATTTAGTAAAATTAATTAGCACATAATATCATGTAATAAGAAGTCGGACTCCGGGCTAGATTCTTTACTTATGCAGTTGACACTGTCTTGGTTCATCATGGACCAAATCTTATAGACTAGAAAGGAAAGTTAATTCTGATCTAATAAAATATAAAGCCTAGTTGGTAGCAAATAAACTAAAGATAAATGAGAAGAACACTACCTCTCATATATTGTTTGCACAAAAAATGAACGGATACAACATGTTAGTAGCAAGATAGGTGATAAGATTATTGACGGTGTTACCAGTGTGAAGTATTTAGGTCTCTGGGTAGCCGCCGGGCTACACTGGGACCTCCACATTGACCGAATGATTGGTAGGTTAAGATCTATGGTATGGGTCGTACATCACAGAAAATATTATCTAAAGAAAATATGACATATGTTGCATAATATATCTAACGCTTACTTTCTATCAAACTTAAAATACAATTTGGGGTACAGGCGGTGCGCCGGTGCAATGGTTTCTAATAGAATTTCTGTCATGCAGAGTAAGTAATATTTTAGGTCAAATGGAGTATCGAACTCCAACAAGGGAAGTATATCGTGGAACTGGACTGTGGCAAATTAGTAAAATAACGCTTTAGCAATGCAAGTTTATTTATAAAATTAAAATGAATGCACTAAATGCAACAATTTCTTACAGCATGTAGCCGTAAATCTTATCGATACATTTTTCGATAGTGCTATTTTCAATAGAAAAATCACGAGTACAAATTATTGGTCTCTTTATTTTCTAATAAAATCGCGAGAACAAAACTCAGTTAAGGATGTCCGTTCAAGGCATGGGCAATTTTTTCGACTTTTAACACTAGTTTATTTTCTGAATCTAAATAAATACAAATTAATTATGAAATGCCGCAAGTTCCCCTAAAAAGTTTATTATAGTTCTAAAAGCAGTCGGTAGGTACCAAGCTAGATTAAGACTAATATAAAAGTATAACATTATCGGACACAACTAAAAACATGTAAAGGAAGGAGATACAACAAGACGCTAAGTCCACTGGGAAGTAACACTCGGCACCAGCAGGGCCGCTCACATTTCTAAGAGTGCAGCATTAAAGGATCATAAACCTCCTCCACGCCTAGAAGGAAGCTCCTCTTGGAAAACGATTTTTCTTGAAGTTTCATGTAGGCCCGCGGCGATTCTTCTTTCTTCTTTTTTAAGTTATTAAATTTCCAATAGACTAATTATACAGTATCAATCGTTGGGATTATTGGTTGCATGGAGAAGTTGAGTTTCTAGTTCAATTTGAAATTTCGGGCGTTCCGACTTTTTAAATTTTAAACTTATACCTATGGTCCATTACTAATGGTTGTCCAAAACGTCTTCAAATCTAAGCAATTGGTTTGGGAATATTTGACAATCGTTGCTTTTTGTTGAAGGAATCCCGTTCAGGGATTTCGTTTCAGCTTGACTTTTACATTGAAGTTCTAAATTTTCGGTATTTGGAAAAACGGCTAAATATCGATTGATTTGTGGAACGATTTCTACATGGTTATGTAGAATATGTACTTTGTCGAGACGACAGTGACTTGACGATTCATTTAGCAGAATTTCCTTTTCACACAACGCATTAAAGTTGTTTTGGACTTTATTGAAACAGTAGTACCTATATCTCGCCTTGTGTATACAAATGTGACTTAGAGGTTTAAATTGAATTATTAGATTGTGATTTTAAAAGGTATATCTGCCCTTCGACGAGGCCTCCATATAATCAAGATCGAACATCACTTAGGTAAGTTCGTTTGATCTTATGATTATATTCGGCCTCGTCTCGTAAATAAGTAAGTGTAGATGTTTAATAGTATATTACATAGCGAGAGTTGTAAACAGCTTATTACGTATGAGTGGAAAAGTTGCGCACGAGCCGCGCAGCGGCTAGTGCTGTAATTCCACGAGTATGTAATAAGCTTACAACTCGAGTTTTGTATTATAATTTTTCTTCGACGAAAGAAAAACTATTATAATAGATAAACTATACTTCTGATTATCTGACAGGCAACAATTAGTATGTTGGTTAGTTGCTACGCTGACGCGGATTCCGCGCTAACAAGGCACCCGTGATAATTGCGTTTTAATTAAGAACAGATACGTAATTTTGTTTATTACGTATCAGTTATTACGTGTCAGTCATTACGTGTCTGTGTTCATAACAATGGACTTACTTATAACCTAAACGTCAGTTTTTGTGTTCAAATTTAACACTGTTGTTGTGAATTATGTATTATCTATAACTGGCCTATTGTAAAAAACGGCAAATGTGTTGGAATTTTTTGTCCATCCTGCAGCTAGTCTGATGGTGTGAAAACTTACTCCGGCTCCTCCGCTTTAGATGTCGACACGTGGCGAATGCTTTGAGGTGTATATTGACTTGTATCTAAGCCACATTGCTCTAGGATGGCGCCTAGCCATCTGCCAATTGTTTGCGAGGAGGCACTGTGGGCCAGCTATTTATGCAATTGCAGATCGATAAGAATTAAGACCACTATAGGATGCACCATCCTTGAATCTGCGTATTAAAAATTCCAGTACATTTGGAACAGTAACGTGAAGTGGATCTATGTTACATGAAGAAAAAAAACAATGTTCCCACCATAGCCTTTTACCTACATTATATTGCTCTAAGGTTGAATTTGTTACTGAAGCTAAACAAAGATCTAGTGAATTTTTGGGACCTTTCCTTGTAGTAAATCTCGCTGGATATTCTCCCTGCTACCAGGGAAAGGTTCATTAATAATGGGTGACTTGTTCCACTAAAACTAAGTAAAGCTTCGTTAGGTTCAAAGATGATTGGTTCTTGCAACAAGAGAGATACAAAAAACCTGATACCACGGTTGAAAGATCCCCAGAGGAGCCACAACAATCCCTTCTGCTTTGTCCTTAATAATCTTTTGGATACTTTTATCCCAAGATCAAGGCGAATAGAGGAAAACGCATAGAATGCAATTTCAACCAATCTAGCGTGAACACTTTGAAAGCTTCTGGGTTCTTCAACCAAGAAAAAATATGGCGCATTTTTTATTTATACGACTTGCGAACAAGTCTATGCATGGATTACCAAAGTTCTCCTTTATTTTACTAAAAGCATAATCTATCAGAGCCCATTCTATCTCTTGGTGTACTTGTCGAGAAGCCTTGTCAGCGACGAAATTGTCTGCCGAATTATTGTAAGAGGCAAAAAATATAAATGTTTTTATTCTCACACCAAGAGCAAATCTTTTGTGTTATTCTATTTAACCTCTCATCCCCGTACACAGTATATTACAATCAGACATCTTTCTCGAAAAATATTATAAGCCCAGGTAAACAGCTAATAATTTTAACTCATTAATATGACGCTGTTTTTCCTCTTCCGACCAAAAAAAAACATGAATCGTCTTGTTACAATGACAACCCAGCCAGTCTTTGACGCATCTGTAAACATTTCGATAGAAAATCTGTCCTAACGTAACGCATTACCGGAACATTGTAACTATCTAAGCCACCACTGAAATTCTGGTAGTAATATTGACGATAAATTCATTATTCCATCGTAGTTTCCCTGAGTTTTTCTTAATGTAAGAAATTTTTATCGTTCTAATTGTTTTAACTATATGTAGAAAAATATATTTAATAGCGGGAGCTACCGAAACCAAATTACCAATAAATTTATAAAAACTTCTAATCCTGCATTCCTTCAATAAAGGAAACTCTCTTACCAGTGCTATAAGCCTCCGACGTTTTTCAGAAGGTAGCTCAAGTGACATTTCCTTAGAGTTAAATATAAACCCCAAATATCTACAGAGCTGACTGGGGATGAGGTTACTCTTTTTATAATTTATGAGGAGTCCTAAATGTTCTAATAAACCTATTGTCTCCTGTATATTCTTTTGACATTGAGAAGTGTCCCTTCCTAAATCTAATATATCATCCAAATAGATAACTGAAAAGAATCCTCTTTCACTCAACCATGACATTACTGGTCTTAAAATCATGGTAAAAATTAGGAGGGCACAACTCAGCCTAAGAACCAACACCTTGTATTCATATATACAATTGTTAAATCTAAATCTTAAAAATTTCCTGTGAGACAGTTTGATAGGTACAAGATAGGTCGATAGTTCCCATAAAGATGTTTGATGTAATCAAACGCGAAACACTTCTATAGTCCCCTATCTTATTGACATGAGATAATTTAACGAATTTATTAAAGGACCGAAGGTTTAAAATTAAACGGTAACTACAATCCGTTTTTGGAATTATAAGAATATTAAAGATGAATCGATCTTCCCTTTGATCAACTTTAGAAATAGATTCTAAATCTAGAATTATACATATAGATGATAATATTAATTTCCTCCTTGAACCACCTTGGTTCGGGAGGAACAACAATCTGTATTGGCCTCCCAATAAAAGGAATGTTTATTCCCTTTATATAGGAAATAAATCTCCTATCCTTAACCAAGTCACACCAATTCTGAACAAGAAACTTTAATCTACTCCGCAGATACCAACCTCTAAGGGTAGCGACGTCTCTTGTCGCTCTGAGGCTTGTGTCGATCTTGCCTCTTCGGTTGGTACTGTTCCTGATATTGGTATCTACGACGTTGGCTTTTGGGAGCACGGTGAACTTGTCCACTCTGCTGCGCTCTCCTCTTTTGCAGAAATGGACGCTTTTAGTTTTCCAACTTCACTGCGTTCGAATGTTTAGATTCTTCTTTTGAATCTTTAATTGATCATCTGACTTCTCTAAGTCCTTAACACTCTTGATAGTGCCATCTAAGTTGCTTTCAAATAGTCATTCGGTTATTAGGGTATCTTTTTAGGTGTCTTTATTTTGGTTTATTATAAACAATTCCCGTCTTGATATAAACTTACAGTGGAATATATCACTAAGTAATCAACTAGTATCACTGAGCGCCTGCACCTCTATGAATTGCATATTTACTGCCCCCCATCCTTTTTTTGTTATTACAATTGCGATAGCACGCGTGGTAGCGCACACTTGCTCTTGTAATTGTGATAATCGTAAGTCCCTGCGGACGGTGTTTTCAGGAAGCGCTACTTTGACTTCCGGATTTATCTTGGGTGGGTATCTCTTGACAATTCTCGGGGAGGGGGGGTATATTTCTTCATTAATTCTGCCCTTAAGTTCTCTGGCAGTCCAGATTTGAGAATCGCACCCCAACGTGTAGCAAACTCTGGTTGAACCGGATCTGAAAATCTCTTTTCCGGAGAACCGACCTCTCCAAGTATGGATAAGATGTCTGGTTCTATCTGAGGCATTGTTTCCGCACGGTTCCTGTCACTTATAGTAAGTCTATCACCCTATACAGCATTCTTATATAGCAGGTAGACCTGAATATAATATTTTCAATATTTTTAATATTGCGACCCTAGGCAATACATCTTTTAATAGTTCGACTGAAATCGAGAACCGCCGGAACGGCGCGGCGTCGCTTCTCTAGTTGTGTTTTTTCAACCTTCCCCAGGCGACGCTCCATCCGTTTTATTATCTTAGTGATAATATACTCACTAGCCGGCGAGGGGCTTCGACGCTTTTTGGAAGGTTTTGGCATATCTGCGCAGCACGATTCTCGAAACGCTAGCGGAGCGATGCGGTCAGTACAACACAAAAACGAAGACTGACTGAGTGGGCCGACGCCAGTTGGCGCGAGAAGAGGGGCAAGCGGATGGCGGGAGAAACCTATTTTCCTTTAAAATTTGTGGTCAGATGGACAGAAGCGAGGGTACTACACTTACTTATTTACGAGACGAGGTCGAATATAATTGAAATTTTTAATTTGCATATGTGATTTATTATTTTATAAATTCTTCCTCCATCATTGGAGTCTAAATTACCTGTAATAAACTTTACTACAGATCCAAGCCTGTTTAGTATTTCCCTCTTATTTTTATCACTTCCTATGCTATGCATGGTAAACGAAGGAGCAATAATCGCTCAATACAGTAGTAATTTAGATTTAAGAGTATTATTGCGTGGATTGGATTGCCAAAATGATGCCTAGAATCCAAATATGCAATAATATACAGGGTGTTCCATTTGAAATAAGAAAGTTGATATCGACTTCCGGTATAACCGGAAGTGCCAGATTCACCAAAATATTTTAGTTGAGCAGCGCCCATCGGCATTGGTGAAGTGCCAAATATTCAGAATTTTCCTTCTTTTAGTTTTCCATATATAGATCGATGCAGTTCGTGGTGGGCCACCCTGTATGTATGTGTCTGCAATATCATCGAAAAATTTCGATTTTTCCATGAAACGGTGACAGATACGAGAAAATGTAAAGGCATCATCATCATTTTTACTTACAATTAAATTCTACATTGACCAGGCTGCTAATTTTAACGTTATACCGAGTGTTAAATTTTCTGGGATAAATTATTAAGGTTGTGGACCACCTAATTATACCTTCGCGGTTGGGTAATATTCTCCATCCTAACAAGTTATATGCAGTATTGTGCACTCAAATTTGTATTAAATGCCTTTTGCAATTTGGATTTTATTTTAAAAAAATCTTTTTTTTTTTAATTCAACACTATTTAGAAAACGGAGCTTTTGAAGACCTGTAGGTGAAGGTATTGGGGGAAAAGTTGCCAGAATTACTTTTTCTAGCACGTCTTAAAGTTTGCTGAGACAAATCTGGAATACTCTATTATTAGAGACGGTGTTGCTATGAGACAAAAGTACAGGGTGTCCCATTTTGGGTGTTTTTCTCAAAAATCTCGGTTATTATTAAAGCTAGAGGGTTGCGGTTTTCACGTCACTGTACTACCTTTTTAAGAGGAATTTGGTGGACTAATCAGATTTTAGATAAGTTTTATAGTTTCCGCGCATTGGCGCAGGACTGAAATTTTCCATTTTTTGGAAACCTCTCTCCTGGCTACAACTTATTTATATTATTATATATCGACAAATTTAATCAACTATTTTATAGATTTTTTGGCGTAGAATCGAATGGAATAATTAGTTTTTTGGTAGCGTTAATAGTTTTTGAGATATGAACTATGGTTTCCATTTAAAAAAAAATATAACTTTGGTTCATATCTCAAAAACTATTAACGCTACCAAAAAACTAATTATTCCATTCGATTCTACGCCAAAAAATCTATAAAAATAGTTAATTAAATTTGTCGATATACAGTATGTCCACAGAAAAGTTGTTGAATAGGAAAAACTTTCCCATTTTTCATTTTATCGAAAAAAGTTATTCTTGATAAAAAGTTTTCCTGGATCTTAAAGTAAGATTGGGATAAAGAAATTTAACATTTCTTGTACGGGGTGTTCAAAAAATTGAAAAAACTTTAAGTGGTACAAGAGTAAAGTGCACTTATTTGTGAAGATGTGAAAATAAGTTACTAGGAAAAGTTGTTCAAAAGTAAAAGGCAGTCTCTAATACCAATTTTCGGAACAATCGGTAGTCATTAAATTTATTTTATACAAATTAAGTTATTCCAAATTAACACTTCAATCTTGTTCTAGTAGGCGTTGATAGTGACAAGTTGATTTGACAATTCGCTGTTAAAATTTATTAGCCATAGCCATTGTCAGGATAAAATGCTTACTTTACAGCAAAAAATTTACGTAGTACAGTGTTAATTTATTTAATGAATGGATGAATAAATAAAAGTAGGCCGATTGTTTCGAAAATTGGTATAAGCATAGATTAAAGGAGCCATAGATAGTCAGAAGCATTGTTGAAACCGTACGCAAAAAATCCCACTACACCAATTTTCAAACTTTAATTTTGGACCGAAAACAAATTAAAACTGGTAAATTGTAATGAGGTACAAATCTTAGGACTCTATACTAAGTTGAGGTATACGTATTTTAATGTAGTTCTTAGTTTTAATATCAAATTTTTATGTGTAGCTTTGTCTATGGTATTAGATCAAGATTAGATCAATCTTACTTTAAGAACCAGCAAAACTTTTTGTCAAGAATAACTTTTTTCGATAAAATGAAAAATGGGAAAGTTTTTCCTATTCAACAACTTTTCTGTGGACATACTGTATATAAGTTGTAGCCAGGAGAGAGGTTTCCAAAAATCGAAAATTTCCAGTCCTGCGCCAATGCGCGGAAACTATAAAACTTATCTAAAATCTGATCGGTCCACCAAATTCCTCTCAAAAAAGTAGTACAGTGACGTGAAAACCGCAACCCTCTAGCTTTAATAATAACCGAGATTTTTGAGAAAAACACCCAAAAACACCCAAAATGGGACACCCCGTACATTGCGGCCTCAACTAGACCATCTCAGCGAGGTTCTCAGTGACCACCAGATAGTATTTTATTAGGCGTTCAACGAAAGAATCAAGATTGAAGCCACCAAACCGCAATTGTCTTCTACTTGGTCAAGTCAATAAGCAGTCACCATAGCGATTTTCTTGGTCAAACGACGGCGACAATACTTTTCGTATATTTAGGTATATTTTTATATAAATTTATACCACTTTGGTATATTCCACATTACAACCTGAAATGTGGAACATGCTGTAATTTGATTTATATGTCTGATGTCAAATTTGTTAATCTACATAACAATTAACTCCTATTACTAGTACCATATGATATACCTATACTACTTGTTATTAAAAAGAATACGTGTTTAGGCAATATACCTACTTATCTAACTAGGTAAATAATTATTTTCTGAGAAACTTTCGTAAGAAATCGTGACTCTAAATTAAAAATTTCGTTTGACATCTTGAAATAACTTAGGAAGGTCAAGGCATACGCTATTGTTTATATGTGAATGCGAACGTGAATGACAATCCGATTAATCTGGTTGGTTTATAGCACATGAGTAATGGTCATTACTAGTGGGTCGTTATTACGGCGAAATTATTAAAATAATGTTGTATGATTGGGGAACTAGTTCAACAAAAAACTTGTTTAAAGCTAAGTGTTTGATTTGAATATGCTGAAGCCTGAAATCATTATTCAGGTAGCGTGACAAGTACCTTTCAAAATTATATACATATACAGGGTGATTCAGTCATGGTGTAACAAAATTTAACCACGCACTGTTAAGGCAAGTGTTATATTCGAGGTTATATACCTTGAAACACCTTGAGAAAATGTTTAAGTCATACCACAAGCACCAGCTTTTCATTTTTCTTTCGCATAAGTAATATAACGTACCAAATCATAACAACGACAATTCCGCGATCTGTTTTGCAGGTTTTCGGTTTTTTCTCTATGGCCAGTGAACACGTATGTTGTTTCCTCGGGCATCAGAGGTCAGATCAGAAGTAGGTAGGTAGGATGCTTATTACAGACAAGATTACAGATTTCTTGTACGGGTTCTGACACCGCCTAACAGATGGCTCTGATTTTCTACTGCTACACTCCTGTCGATAGGAGTCTCGGTAGGAGTAGAACTTGTATTCAAGGTAATGGTGGCATTTTCAAACAGCTCCTCTAAACAGTGATAATAGTACGTTTTGTATTTTTTTGCAGTAGCCGCAAACCACTTGCACCCGTTGAGGGAAACCAAGAGGTTCCTACCCACCAGGGCCGTGTTAAGGGGGGGGGGGCGGGCTCCCTATTCAAGGGGGCGCCAAAATCAACAAAGGCGCTAGTACTAATAATTTACTGCTTCAAAAAAACATTTAAACATTTTTTAATTTTTCAGTTACCTACCGATTTTTATTTTTCTAGGACGATGATTTCGCATACTACTGAAATCTTTGTAAGTTGTGAATTCGGAACTTGTCTTCGTCTACCGATGTCTATGTCGTTGTGGAATATTTTTAATTGATTTCGCTATTCTCCCCGAGATGACGCGGTGGCGGCCGGCGCTTGACGATTTGACGTTGACGCGAATCGTTGTAAAAAGGGTTGTTCTGTAAATAAAGAACCCAACACGAGCAACGTGTATCGACATAGTTTTTTAGTTTCTGGATACTAATCGTAAATTAGTTGGTAAGTAAGTACAATAAGTACATACATTATCATATTAGCTGAATCCTGAATCTGTAGCATCTAAGGAAACCCTGTTTTAATGAAGACTTGTTTTTGTTGACCTTGAAAATTAATGCCCAATTCTTGATATGGCAAATGGCAAACGTACCTACGAAACAATCACACACTGTGTTTGGAATAACTTAGCAACCTGGTCGTTTCTATTGTGGCAAATTTTCGTATCTTGTAATTTGTAAAAATGTTCTTTCTGGTATGAGGTTCTGCTTTCTGGTGCAAAATAAAATGTAAATATAAAAGTTATTTGCTCTTGTGAAGTATAAATGAAAAATATGTATCTAAACTAAAATCGCTCTTTTACTGCTATTTAATTGTACACTAGATTGTGACAGGTAAATATTTAATGTCCCTAGAATTCCGTAAGCGGAGGCCATATTGATATTATTGATAGGTAAAAGAGGAAAGGACAGTAATCAACAGAATGTCCGTTTGACGCGCACGAATTCTAAATTTGAGTAGATAGAAATAAACATTAAACTCTGTTCTTTGAAGCACAGAAAAAGGCTATAGTTATATAGTTTCTGTGTTAGAAGTTAGGTTAAAAC
Source organism: Pseudeuparius sepicola (assembly GCA_963920635.1). Taxonomy (NCBI): domain Eukaryota; kingdom Metazoa; phylum Arthropoda; class Insecta; order Coleoptera; family Anthribidae; genus Pseudeuparius; species Pseudeuparius sepicola. The sequence continues at coordinate 93,544,179 of OY987299.1, forward strand.
CATATAATATCAAGGTTAAGGTTAGGCCTCTGTCACAAGAACTGACATTTCTACCAGACATGCTAAATACCTGGAGGCGCCCAAAACAATTATGCCAACCTTGTATTACCAAATTAAGAAATGTCATTTCTGGTGTACGGTTAAAGAGAGATTTTAATATACATATTTTATTTAATTTAGTTAATATAATTTTGATTTGGGGGAGGCGCCAAAAAAGAACTTTGCCCGTGCAAATTTTTACCTTCACACGGCTTTCCTATCCACCCCACTAATGACTGTTCAACGCATTTTTGGACATTATCATTGATACCTGATTAATTAAAGAAGAAATGTATCGATATTAAAAAGTCGAAAAAGTTACTCAGATCATGCTGTGTCATATCATCACAGCAAACAACTGTTTCCTAAAAATGTAAAAATTGAAAAAAGTTCGGTATGTAAGTTTCTCTCAACGGCTGTTCCGTCTTTTTATATTGTTGGTAAAAAGTAAAAAATAAGTTAAATTTACTATATTTTATCAGCACCATTAATTATAGATATTTTAAATTTCATATTTCGTTTAAAACCACAAATTTAGGTTTTCTGACTAGACTGCGATACTCTTATTTATTTTCATTGACAGAATACGGGTCGGATAATTTTTTAAAGCAACCTTCATCTCTTGACTTTTTTATATCACCAAAAATAAAGGCCCTAAGTGGGTGACGAAATATCCTTTATATTGTACATACTTATATTGTATTAATTTTATTCGAATTTTGATCTTGAACGAATAATTGCTAGGCATCACATTGTGCTTGATTATTTTAAAGGAACTTCGAGACTGCTCTCTTGGCTTTAGCATCTAGAGTTAACTATAATAATTACTTTAGATCGATGATCGAATTTCTATAGTCTTATTTTTTTTTATCTAATACTTAAATGTTGTCGAAATATTGCCTTGTTTTCAGTAAGAGCAATAAAAATAAAAGCTCATTTGAAACACAGGTTTTGTCTCGATTTTTTCTTTTCTCTAAACAAACATAAAAAGTTTATTTCTTTACATTATTCACTTTTCATAGATATTTTTGTAAAAAACAGGAACCCATGGCCCCTGGCCGTTTTTTCTGAAGTTGGTGAAGTTAAAATATTCAGTAGCATGGTGGGAACATAATAGAAAGTTAATAAATTTAGTTGAAATGAGCAAAAATTACCTTATTAAGTATATTTATCTAAAAATTGGTTTGTTTCATTTTCAAAGTAAACACCATACTTGGAAGCATAGTACCTAGTTGAAACCTGTGTAAAACTAACAGCTAACAGCGCCACTACTGTAGGTTTTCAGTTTCAGTGGACTTAATCTCCACTTACCTACTTAACTGCTGACAGTATATTTATTATATATTACATTTCTTAATATAGGTAGGTACCTGCTATTCACTACTAATGTTTAGTATCGGATTTAGCTCGGGATTTAGCTTTCAATTGGATTCTTAAATAAGTAAATGCCGAATGATTATTCTGCAGAAACGAAATCAGTCAGCCTAACCGAGAGAAAAATATCCCAGACTTAACAATTGTATGGTAATAGTCGGCCAAAACCCAGGCAGAGACCGGTCTCGTCAACCTTGGCCACCAGTCAGAACACACCATTATCAACGACCTACGTGCCCAGGCCCAGGTCAAGCTTGCCTCCAAAAATTTGTAGGGTCTCAAAACCAAACATAAATTTTGGTAGGCCTTCATATGCATAGCAGAATGTTAAAAAATTAGATATTATGTGAAAAGTGAAAGTAATAAAAATAGTAGCCGAAGAAGCAGACGATAAAAATGTGGTATCAGATTTTTCACGGCAAGGCTCAAGCAGGGTAAAGAAAGAGAACTTGCTGGATGTCGAGATGTCTTGGAAAAGATGTTAAGTAATAAGCCATGCTAGAAATCAGCAAATCTAAAATTATTTAAAACGGGAAGCAAGGAGAACCGACAGGGATAAATTATTAAGTTTCATCATGTGAGCGATTTCGAGTCTTGCATATTCCAAGCTCGAGAAGGACAAGTAGGTATAGGTTAGTATGTAATAATTACAAAACTGACACGCATAATATGCAAAAATGTTCCCTGATAGGTAAGTGTTCTGAAAAGTAGGTATCTGAAAAATTATAAAATGGCCAGCACTAATGTGAGTATACCTACATACTAATGCTTCAGATTCGTGGGTTTAAGTTCAACTTAGATAATGAATTGAATTCAAGGTAAGCTTAATTAAGTAGTTCTTAGAGCGCACGCACTAGACTTAGTTGAAAATATTATGTAGTTTTATGATGATGATTCGTTACATCATTAATACTATACCTATACTACTATAAAATGATTGAAACTAAACTGTCTACCTTTACCTAATATATTCCGAATAATGGCATTTACGACGGCATTTTATTACTGAGTTTAAATTTCATAGTTTTATTTATTTACGATCAGGGCCTGGGGCAGGGCACTTGAATTAATATAAATATTTATTTTCTTAAGTTAGCAAAATTTAACTGTGCATCTGTGAATCATATTATGAAAAATTTGCAACTCGACGATGACACGACGCCCAAGCTCAAATTCGCATACCAAGACTAAGATTCAGTACCTTAATCATGTTTGAGGTAGGCAAGGACGATTATTATTGTTGGTTTGCATTGTAGGTATCTAAACTAATTCTAGTTATAAATGATCTAATTTGGATTGCCAAAAAGGCAGCAATAATTATTGTAAGCAGTATAGACGTCATAGTCCTCGTCATCGTCTTATTTCATGTTGCTATCTTACCTCTTTGGAAAGCGAGGATTCGACAGCATCTGCTGATAATGTACCAGTTGTGGTGGTATTCACATCTATTTACAAGTAAAATGATTTATTTAGTTTTTTATCATATGAGAAAATTTAGCAACAACGTCCCTAGAAGGAGAGTATTCATAATAACATAAATCGAAATATACCAAAGATTTCACGCCGCGCCAAAAGACCACGAGGTGAGCACAGGAGGCTGTTTGACGCCACAGACGCACCTCGACAAATGCCCGCCGTCGACTGGTCGCGACGCGCTGTTCGCGTCTCGCTTCTGTTTGCCGCGCTTATCCCGGGAAACCCTCGGGAAAGTTCGCAAACATTCGGGAAAGTTCGAGGAGGAGCATTTACCTGACGTCGGTCGCGGCTGCGGCGACGATCAGGTGCCCCGCCGCGTTAAATGGTGGCGACGTTGCACGACTGTGAACAATAACGTCAGAGTTAAGTCTAATAATTATTTTGAACAGGAGGTGAAGTATATCACTCTACTGGCATTCCCAACCAACGTAAATTGAGTAACTTGCCTACCTAACAGGATTACCTAATTATTATTGGGGTTATAGATATAAACTGTTACATTGCGTTCTTAGAGACATAATAAGTATGGTTCTCACTTCTGCGTTACTTATCGAATGCAAGAAAAAATATTTTGTACATAATGTAGATTATATATACAGCCATTCATTTGTTTGGCCAATATTATAGATATAAAAATATGCACCCTGCCGTCCGCACTCAACTCAAATTCTTAGAATAAGAATCCAGAATTGATGAGTGCTACAGGTAAAAATGGTATCCTGATACCATTCATTTGTATCTCTGCATCAGATAATTACTCACCAAGGTACCAAAACTGTTTTTGAGAACCATCGCTAAGTATATCGTTGCAGCAGATTTACAAATTAATTTATTAGGTAGTAAGTCATTTCCACTGGGTTTTCACTTGATCTTTCCGTTTCCAGTGAAAGTACACAATTTCGTTGTCTCTATATTATATTGTATATTGACATCACGCCAGGGCCGTAGCTAGGGGTTTTCCATGGGGGGGGGGGGGTTAGGTATAAAAAAAGGTTAACTTTTTGAGCATTGTCCTCAAATATATATTGCCAAACGCAAACGCTTGACCTTGATGGCATGTTACATGTTACAATCGTCCAAGCAGTAAAATTGACCAGCACGATTATTTATTTTTCCATTTTGGCGGGCGCCGGGCCTGTTAATTAATTTTATATAAGGTAACTTGCCTAAATATGGGCACCCTTAAGAAAAATGTAGTTAAATGTTAAAAAAAATGCTAGAAAAATGTGAAAACTATGGATTTGGAGAGTTGTAACGAATAAGCAGTTATGTCCAGAGAGCATTTAACGACTTTCAAGAGTTATGTTCTTATTTAAGACATCGTTAGTAATATATACTTAGAGCGAAAATTTTTTACCGTATTTTTCGTTTTTATGCTTAGTTTAAAAGATATCTTGGTCGAAAGTTGAAAAAGATAGGTTTTAATTTTCAACTTAGCTTTTTAACTGTCTATATGAATTTATTTAGAAGAATGTTTAGTGTTTATTGAACTAAACCTCGATTTTTTTTAGTTTGCGATATAGAAAATATAAAAAAATATTTCAAATCGAAAAATATTTTAAAACAAAAACGAAATTTGAAAAAATGGATTTGGTTAAATGGATGACTTTAAAACTCAAACATATGTTTCTCAACATTCGACCAAAATTCTTATAAACTACGAATGAAAAAGAAAAATTTTATTAAAATTTGTTGTTTTAATTGTCGATTTTTCACAATATATTAAATAAAAAAACACTACATTTGAAAGTTTATAAAATATTCCCCATAAGTATTATAACACCTGAACATTTTAAATTATAAAGTGGGCACTGCCCATATTTCGCAACACAACAGGTGTCCATATTTGGAACGCATAACCTACAAACATGAAAATGGATTTTCAAACAAACGGAAAAAGTTTTCGCTAAGAAAAATATATCGGCACAATTCACGGACTTGGACCTTTGGTCCTGCATGCAAATAACTAATTATGTGAAATACATTGTACCAAAAATGCCTTAAAAATAACATACCGAATTTTATAGCGGCCGCACAGCTCTATCGTATATACTTAATTTCCAGTTCGACGTTAGCAGCGCCCTCTTACAGCCGATGAACATTATTTTATCTCTGCGCGAGGGCAGGTAAAGGAACCTGTTTACAGTATTTTTACTTAGAACACATGAATCAGACAGCATTTACAGGAAGGTGCTTATATTTGGAGGGGTGCCCATATTTGGGGAAGGTATCTTATACCATCATGGGGGGGGGGGGTTTGAACCCCCTAAACCCTCCCCTTATATACGGCCCTGCATCACGCACTCGGTCACATTTACTTACTTGTAGGTACGCACTGAGGATGGCGTAAGCCGAAAGCGCTTTGCGGTGAAAAATTCTCAACAGAAGATAATTTTGGGCTTAATAAGATAATCCTATCCAATTGTTTATATGTGTTTTGTTATTTTTGAGATATGACATAAACTTTTGTTTTTGTAAATGTAAATCATAGTTGACTGTGGCCTTATCAAATCGGACATTTTTTGAGCTTTCCAAAAATATAATACTCGGCATAGTTATTGTAAAAAATAAAATAGCTATGGCTAATTTTAAGATTTTTTTAAATTTTTCACATAGTCAGCCATGGAATATTTTCATAATTACGTTCTATTTTATAATAAGACATACTTCAAACTTTAAAATATTTTATTTTTAGCCGGTAACAAAATAAAACAAAAATTATCATGATTGAGCTCCACCACATAGTTATTTGCCCGTAAGAAATTACCTAGATCAGCTCTATCCAAATAGTTGGATAGGGAGAAATAGACCTATTACCTGGCAGCCCCGATCCCCCGATTCGTCTGTCTTGGGTTTCTTTTTGTGGGGAACAGTACACAAAATAAAGAATGAGACAATTGTCGAATTAAGAGCAGCTGTTTTTGAAGCAATTGCCAGTATTGACAGGCGCTCTCTAAGAAAGGAGATAAATTCAGTTTTAAAAAGATGCAATATTTGCAGTGGAATTTGAGTTTTTCAATTTTGTTTTATTTTGTTGTATAATCAGAAATAACGAAGCTACTGAGATCTGATGAAATAGCAAAAAATCACTCTTTTCAAAATATCTAGTAACTTCGTTACAATCTAGTGAGCCATAAGCTTTTTTAAAAATCCAAAAGGGGCATTCAAAACCGCAATTCTTTCCCCATTTTACCTTTGTTCTAGCTCTGCTAGTTTCCGAGATCCCCATAGTGGGCATCGAAAAAACTCACCCTGTATACACATTGACTCTTTTTATAATGTGGAAAATTGGCTTGTAATAATGTGTAGGTAGCATTGATACATTCACAATTCAAGGACTTTTTGTTAATAATTTCTTTAAAAAAATTGCTCTACCTACATAAAAGTTGGTGCTTGTTATGAAAGGTATAAGTTATATAAAATTAAAGTTTGCCCTATCACTTTAACTATAAATATAAATGTATTTTGGAAATTTCATAATATATTCTCAAGAAGTATCTACTTACGCGGTGAAGGATTCGGAAAATTTTTTCAAACACGTATTGTGTTCTCACTGTATAGCTACATTAAGAAATAATTAGAAGATGTAGGAAGAGAATACGGTGGTATTACAGCATCCTGTTTATATTTTTGTTGGTTTGTTTAATACAGGTATCATTCAATATTGTTTATTGACTGACACTGCCTTTTTTCTTTTTCACGTGATAGGCCATCATAGGCATCCTAATTAATTGAATGTTGTGCCAAAACTCTGAATATTATCAGAAAAGTTGTGACGCAGTAAAGAATTTACAGTGCCAAAAGTTTGGTTCCAGGTCGTTGTATATTTTGTGGGGCACACTGTAGAAAAATAAACAAACATAGAAAGGGCTTTATGTACAGATATACCTACAGGATGATTCACTTGCCATGGGGAATGCTGTTTTCTCTGAGAAACGGCTTTAGAAACTTCGTTCTGTACAAATTAGTTTCGTTATGTTGTCACTCCGTCAGTCAAAGATTGATGAAGTAGAAATTTAACAAAATTCGAAGCCGATGCTAGGCGTCGCGATGCCCCGAATTTTTTCTCAGAAGTATACCTTTTTATATCATATTTTAAACGGATTAGCATACATTAATAATAGCCAGTTAAACTTGTGAAAGGGTTGTATTTCGTTAAAAACAATAACGCCATGCTAAATTTTATTTACTTCCACTAAATGTAGGTATACTTTTAATAAATACATTTTCTAGTCTTCCCTATCTTATAATTTGTCATATAAATTATCCAACTCGTAATAACTTCAATTCTATTTAAGATGATGATTATTATTATTGCACTCATTAAAGAAGTAGGCGTTGACACTCCTGTTGCTTTATTTCATAGGTCCTACAAAAATTTAGCTATACACTTTATATAACGTGTCAGAAAAACTTACTTTACAATTCAAGATCTAAGTTATTAGATCCAGTTCTAGAAGTTTTAACGAAGTGGCTCAAATTTTTAGAAAGCGATTTCCAAACAGAAATTATTTTGCCCATTTGCATTAAATCCTTTTTGACATATTCGTCAATGCTCTGAGTGTCATTTGTTTTTGACTTCACAGGGGACTCCAGCTTCATACAACTAATTTGAATTATTAACTTTTTTAATAAATATGTTGGGCACTTTCCAGAAAAATAACGAATGGATATTTTTTCACCAAAATTTCCACATTACTATTTTAGGAGTTGCCGAATAATCCTACGGTGTTATTTCTTCTATCAAAAAATACCTAACGTATGTACTACCTATAAGTATACAGTGTGTTCCAAATTCCACCTCACCATTGGAAAGAGATAGAAAGTCGGTTAAATGGGGAAAGGTTTAAACAATTGTATAGGTAATCGTTGACAAACCGAAGCTAACTGCAAAAAAATATATATAAATATAATTGCCATTTTGGTGTTTGTTAAATATCTCAGAAACCGATGATTACCCAAAGACAGGACTTGTACATTATAAGGCACTTTCATCCAAACTTTTTAACGGTAATGTCAGTTTTTTATAAACGCCAATTTTTTGTTTCTTAAAACAGTCTTTAAAAAAGAACGGATATTACCAGGAACTCTTTAAAATAAGTAAAGAGTCCCTGGATATTACCGTTAAAAAGGTTGGATAAAAGTTCTTCAATAATGTCAATGTTATATGCCTTTGCTCAACCATCGTTTTCAAAGATATTTAACAAAATCGAAAATGGTAAATTTAAGTATTTTGGAAATAGTTCGAAAACGATTTTTATATAGCCTTTTTTATTCAATGGCATCAGATTGTCAAAAAAATTCTCTAAAACTTTCCCAATATTACCGCCTTCCTATTTTTGTTCCTACTTCCCGAGATTCCGCAATGGCGCAATGGTGCGAGGGTCGATTTTGTGTATACTATCTAATAAGTGAACGCGCCCCTTTTAAAATTCGCAGAAGGCGACGCTTTCGTATCTATGCTGAGCCAATTGTTGACCTTTCTGGGATCTAGTATCTATATAAAAGCAGCATAGGTAGGTACTTAGATTTTTAGGGCACGAAAAAGCAGACACACTGTATAATATGTATTAATAGTTGTTACTTACAATTTACTTAATAGATATTATTAGAATGCGGCTTAATTATAAAATGTCAAGCTGAGCTACAGAGGGTACAGATGATAGTGTGGCACCTGCAACTTGTATTCTTCTACACACACAGAAATAGAAATGAACATCCGCGCACTCCGTGTCCCTATAGCGCGACCCTGTGCAGTTCAACCGTTGCGTTGGCGTGATTTTGTTTATATACGTACTGACTAAAATGAATAGATGTTTCTTTGGTATTTTGGAATTGTCAAAATTTCTATTTAAAATGTTTTGTGTCGGGTTTTGTTGTTTGCTATTTATATTTTAGAACTGATAGTTACAGTTTACTTATTTGTATTAGGTAGCTATTAGGTACACCTACATGTCATACCTTTATGAAAGCCGTTCCAATATGAGTTAAGTTTTGCATTTTATATAACTGGTTATCACTTTTTCAAATGGTTTCATAATAAAATGTACCTATTCGAATCTATAGTGTCAGTATACTAACATACACAAAGCTACACGTAGACTGTCAGAACCATTGTTGAAATTTCCGCATGCTACGCCAAATATTTTGCATAAAATATATAAAAACTAATAACTAAATTAAAATACCTATACCTAAACTTAGTATCTGGTCCTAAGAATTGTTAGACGTCACAATAAGTTATCTGTTTTAATTTGTTTTCGCTCCAAAATTAAACTTTGGAATTTGGTGTAGCAGGATTTTTTGCGGACGGTTTCAACAATGCTTTTGACTATCTATGGCTCCTTTAATCTGTGATACTTATGGGTTTTTAACATTTCCTCAAGTAAATTGTAAAAATATATTGACTCTAGGGAGACCCAGGTCTGTAAGTAATTGCACATATTTACCCTTTTCCCTTTTCTATAATATAAATATAAATTTTAGCTCGTCTGTAAAAGCATTATTAATTTAATAATGTATGGTTCTTCGTTCGTTGTTTCGTATTTAAAAAAAGATGCAAAATGTTCCAATTTGAATAATAATGTGTTGATGGATGTCAATCGGTTTGTCATACATATTATGTATAGGTACAATATGCGAGAAAATAAGTAGATGTTTAAATAAAGCAAACAAAACTCTGTTTATAGACAGATGTCTTTATTGTATAGAGGGCTCCAAACATGGTTCATACATGACGTTAAAATTTTTGGGCTCGAATTATAGGACATCCCATCCTTTGTACTTTTCCAATTATAGTGGGGGTGCTATGGGGGTCTGTTTCACATAATTAATTTTGACTAGGTACATATTTTCCGGTTTCAACAAAGTTTTTGGAAAAGGAAAGATGGTGATTTTTAATTTTTTTACGAATGAACAATTAATCTTAAAAGTGAAATTACCTAGTCATGAAATCATAACATATTTATGTAAAAAGCCAAGAGGTATTCTCTTTCCTATAAACGAAAAGAAAGTACCTGCCTACTTCCTGCGGTTGCAAACTGACTATGATGGGCCCATAGTAAAGAAAAAAATTACCACTGGTTGACTTGTGTAAATTTTTTTGCTAATATTATGGGTAACTTATAAATTGTTTGCATTCATTCATTGATTTAGATGATTTAAACTATTTGACCTAGAAAATTTGAAAATTTTTCGCCTACGGCGCAACTTTTTGCCGCGATAATTAAATTTAATTTTTTTTTAATTTGCGAACCACCTCTATCGATAAAGTTTGAATTGTATACTAATGATAGGTACCTGCATATGTCAATCTTACTTATTTTTTAAGCAAAAACTTGTGCAATGATTATTTTTTTTGCAAAAGCCCGAAAAAGATTTTGTTAACTCAATCCCTTGACGTATGAAAATGATTCTTGTTATTCAGGAAAATATTGGGTATTTTCCGAGAAATTTTCTTCTGCTTCGAAATCAAAGGCATTTTCTTCTAGGGACGTTGGCAACGCCGCACATTGCTGTGGGCGGTTGCGGCTGCGCTGGCTCCGCCAACAGCGGCAACGTGGGCGGGGCTTATCCCCCCGATTGGCCGCCCCTGACCGCCCCGACCGCCCCGCGTCTGCACGCGAAGATCTGAAGGCGCTAGGATGAGCTGGAGGATGACAATAATGTTACCAGAAATGGAGCATATAAAATGCCTATCCCCATACCTACCCGTTATTAAAATTGTATTAAAAAATAATGCTACATAGTTGTTCGATTTAAATTTTTTTGAATTTTTTTGGGATCTTAAAGTGATAGTTATTACTAAGTATCTATATGAATGGTATTCTTTCGTACTGATCTAGTTTAAAATGAACCAATATAGAAAATGTAAGCTCGGATTAAACTAATCTAGAGAAATTGGAAAAACAACGAAATCGGCGATGCACTTTCCGGATCTTAATCCATCATATTTACTACTTTTTACAAGCCTTTATTTAATTTGCAATGTACGTTTAGGTCAAATCTTGCAAACTGATAGAACCACTTCTTGACATTCGATTGAGATTGAGCTGAAATTTTGCATGCGCCTTTTAGCCCGGGAGCTGGCAACACTTTTCATTGTCACATTTTCTAAAGCTTAATTTACCTTTCATTTAATAATATTAGTGAGACTCCTTAATAAAATGAACTCCTGCCATCGGTGGCAGATAAATGTTAAATATTCTAAAAGCTGAAACTTTTTCTATTATTGAAAAATATTTCAATAAGATGTAAAACAAACTCCTGCCGCACTTCTCGCTTATAGAACGGTCAACTCCTGCCATAGCGCTGTGACTTCATCGATATTATTTTCCCAGAAACATAACATTATTTCACTATAAATATAGGTATTGAAAGTCCTTATCATTCTCAACAACTTTTATAGGAAAAGATTTTCTGTATCTGGTATTGTTCAAAATCTAGAGGGTCAAATATACAAATAAACTTTTGGATCTGCCACTTCTCACGTAGAACGGTCAACTCCTGCCACAGTCATCTTTATTTGGGAAAAAAATCAATTGATACAAATACTAAAAGCTAAAAATTCACAGCTTGAACACGAAAACTCAAAATAAAATTTCGAAAAGGGGTTCGTAAATGGGACATACTAAGGTCCAATTTTTACCGAAAATTAGCTTTCTTGATGTTTGGAAAAATGGCCGCTGTGACTTAATCGATACTATTTTACCAGAAACATACCATTATTTCTCTAATATATTAAAAGAATTGTAGGAAAAGATTTTCTGTATCTGTTATTGTTCAAAATCTACAGGGTCAAATAATATGTAAATAAACATGCGGATGCCACAGGGTGTCGGTTTTCCGAAATGTAGCTAGCCATGGAAACAATTGATAGTTCGAAATTATTTAAGAGTATGATAGGGTGTATTGAGTACTTTTAAATTTAATATACAATTGGATTATTTTTTGGATTTTCTAAAAAAAAATTGTAACAAACAATAATAGCAAAAAAGTTAGTCAAAAGACGAAGACCAAGATTCAATATAAAATAATTACGTGCGTTAAATCACACTCTATATATTATTATTTATCTGACAGGATACGTTTTTTAATTGCCTTAATTATCAAAGAAAAAATTCAGCTTTTAATAGGTATTTGTATCAATTGATATATATTTTTTTCACATAAAGGTGACTATGGCAGGAGTAGATCGTTCTAGGGGCAGGAGGTCGTTTTAAGTAATAGGTACAGCGTGTACCAAATAGTTTGTCCTACCCCCTGGATCTCAGGAACCGTAAGAGGTACGAAAACAACTTGAATACAAAAGTTGTAAGGTTCGCAGTGGATGTAATCTCTCTTTTATTTTCACATGTACGGGGCGATTCGTATTTGCAGGACAAAAATAAAATATTTAGATTTTGACAATTGCATTAATCCTTTAGAATATTTGCATTCTCCATGAAATTTGCTACAGAACCGTTTTTTGTTTCGTATTTTGTATGCCTCGTTGCCAAGATATCGAATTTTTCTTGGAATTTAGGGACTTCGTGGAGGTTATGGAAACTGAATGCTGTATCTTTATTTTAATAGATATCAAAGATATATTTTAGCCATTTTAGCCGAAGTATGACAGCACAACCGTGTGTGGTGTGGTATGTCTAAATTGGTTTTTGCATATACAGTGTGTCCATAACAGGCTCTCAAATACAGATAATTTCAAACAGCAGTAACTTGTTTTTTTTTTTCAAATGGAATGACCAATATTTCTATAGTTTGTTGTTTGGATGCCGGCGTCCAAGCCCCACATTTTATGTAAATAACATTATAGTTATACCAAAAACTACCCGTTTATGAGATATTTAGTATTTAAGAAAATTTCTTTGCATTTTTCGTTCAGGTGAGAAGGTTTTATCAAGCAAGAAATAATAATTTTTCCAGACAGTGGCAGAAATAATTGTCATTTTAGATAATACGGGAAGTAAAATTCCTATACCCGTATACAGCTTGTCACACTATAAAGGTAGCTTTCTTTACATTAGTGATTAGGATATGAAATCAAAAGAAGCAAAAAATTTTAAAATTGGCTATATTGTATAAAATTATTTCTTGATTTTGAATCAGAGGAAGTATAATATCAAATTTTAATTTTTGCCCATGAAATATAAGACCTAATGTGCGTCTACACAACATACCACACCAGACGTGCATAGATTTGTGCCCTTGTTTTTTTTATTTATTTTATGGCTTTTGGCTTTTGGATTTCTGTGTGCCCATTTATGAGAATGAGAATGGGCAAAAATTAAAATTTTATATTATATTTCCTCTGATTCAAAATCAAGAAATAATTTTATACAATATAGCCAATTTTACAATTTCTTGCATCTTTTTATTTCATATCCTAATCACTAATGTATAGAAAGAGACCTTTATAGTGTGACAAGCTGTATACGGGTATAGGAATTTTACTTCCCGTATTATCTAAAATGACAATTATTTCTGCCACTGTCTGGAAAAATAATTATGGATTGCTTGATAAAACCTTCTGACCTGAATGAAAAATGCAAAGAAATTTTCTTAAATACCAAATATCTCGAAAACGGGTAGTTTTTGGTATAGAATGTTATTTATATAAAATGTGGGGCTTGGACGCCGACATCCAACAAACTGTAGAAATATGGGTCATTCCATTTGAAAAAAATAAGTTATTGATGTTTGAAATTATCTGTATTTGAGAGCCTGTTATAAACATACTGTATATGCAAAAACCAATTCAGACATACCACACCACACACGGTTGTGCTGTCATACTTCGGTTAAAATATATCTTTGATATCTATTAAAATAAAGATACAGCATTCAGTTTCCATAACCTCCACGAAGTCCCTAAATTCCAAGAAAAATTTGATATCTTGGCAACGCTGCATCCAAAATACAAAACAAAAAACGGTTCTGTAGCAAATTTCATGGCAAATGCAAATATTCCAAAGAATTAATGCAATTGTCAAAATCTAAATATTTTATTTTTGTCCTGCAAATACGAATCGCCCTGTATATGTGAAAATAAAAGAGAGGTTACGTCCACTGCGAACCTTCTCTTACGGTTCCTGAGATCCAGGGGTAGGACAAACTATTTGGGACACGCTGTACATCTTATTAAAATATTATATTAAGTAATAGAACAAGTTTCAGCTTTTAAAATGTTCAACATTTACCTTTTTTTTCTTAACATAATTGGCAGGCCGCTGTCAATCGCTGTCCCGCTGTTACCCCTGCAGGAGTCGATTTCAGGCAGGGCCGTATATCTAACGAAAATTTTTGGGGTGGGGGTTCAGGATCGGCTCAAGCTTTTTTGGGGCCGGGTGCCGGATGAAAGTGCGGGGTCCCGGCAAGGAATTATTTAATCCATTAAGAACAAATTTTTGAAAATTGATACGCCACTAGAATCGTACCTATATTTTTTGCATGTCACTTTTTAAAAAAGTAGGCCGGGGCGATGAGTTTAGATCTCTTCACTGACGTGTATAGAAATTATTTTCGGGTAGGGAGGGACAATTTTTGTGAATTTTTCTCAAACAAGTGATTTAAAATAATTCTATAAAATGCGCCGCAGACGAAATTTTTTAGAAATGTTAAGGAAAATTACTTAAAATTGGTCTTAGGAAATCCCAATATCTTCAGATTTACAAGCTGCAGTGAAATTTTCAAATTCTGAAATGGTTTCTGCCCCGCCCTTTTAAATACGCTACTGATTGGATAACCCAGTACACGGGACTCTGAGGCGCGGGACCAGTCAAAACGCGGGGCCGCGTATGCGCACCGTTCGCACAAGTTGAAGTTGAAATAGCTTTAATTAAAAAAAACTACTATTTTTAAATGGTTTAAAAAACGAAACAGAAGTTGAACACGTTTAACTTTAAAAATATTAAATATTGATTATAATAATAGCTGAATATTCCTTCTCGCATTTATACCTATCCCTTTTCTATTTATTTGATTTCTCATTATTACGCATATATTCTTACACATTCTTTGCCTGGCCTGACGACACCTTTAGAATTGCCAGTAGGTATGGTAAAAGATTCCCTGGCGCCTCTTGCCTAACTGAACCTTTCATAAAAATAATAAATAAATCTTCAAATGCAAATTAGTACTAATCTATTCATAAAACATATTCTGGGAATCCCCTATTATCGCAATCCATGGCGCATGCAGCCATGCACCACCGTTCACCGTTTACTTTTGTCCAGTGTTGCCAGTTATGTTTTATTTTATTTGAAAGCATTTTCTGATGATAAAACCCGGTACTGCACTGATCCAAAAATTATGTTTTGTTGGCAGTTTTCGGGCGGGTATTCCATACTCTACCTGTAAAACTAGTTTAATGAATTATTATTACCGTCACTGATGCTCGGGGAGCTCGTTCTAGTGTTGCTGCACAAGCATATAAAATGGTGGTATTTCGGGGGGGGGGGGGGTTGAACCCCCAAAACCTCCCCTCAGATATGGCCCTGATTTCAGGTATTCCTAGCTCCGATATAACACAAATAAAATAAAATTAATCTTTAGGAAATCTTGCAAAATTTAGTGTCGCCAGCTCTCGGACTATTTACTTGTGGTGACAATACAATATGCAATATTTAATATTGTAATACTTTCAAAATGCCCTATAAGAAGACGAATTACCTATTTTCTTTAGAACCCCTTAATATGGGTAGGTATCAAATAAAAGGGCTTGAAGAGTAGAAAAGGATAAAGTTAGTGACATCACATTTAATTCAATATGGCCCCCGCTCCATGATGGGGCATTAAATGTTTTCTTTTCAACCCCCCTAATATGGGTATCAAATAAAAGCGCTTGAAGAGTAGAAACGATAAAGTTAGTGACATTACACTAAATTCAATTTGACCACAGCTCCGAGATGGCTAATTCATAATTTTCTTGCTTTGTGATGGCTGCTTCACTCAAAGTTGGCTCCCAGTGAGGGAACTCCTCAATGGTGAACATCATAGACACGAAATTGTGTATACACGCATCCAATTATAATAGCCCATATATATTACGCAGGGTTGTACTGTCGACAATGCGTCGTTGTCTATTTAGGCTCAAAGCTCTTCGCTGCTGGCCAAGCATATGTGGCTTTAAGTAGGGTCAAGTCGCTAGAAGGTCTCTCTGTAGAACTAGATTCTAGTAAATTAACAGGCAAGCGACTGTACAACAATGACCAATCAATTGAAAAGGACAGATTTAGAAACATGTCCAGCGAAAACTAAAAAAAATATATAAATTAATTGATAGTAAAATTTTTTTTAACAACAAGCTTTTATTTAAATGCTCCGATATATATGATATAAAAGTTTATCGAGAGATTTTCGTTTGTGTAAATTTCTTTTATAGAAAAATAGATTTCCTACTTAGAATTATTTTCAATATTGTACTATATACTCTCGCGACTTTTGCCTTGAATGTTTTGGTGGTTTTTTTTTTCGTTTACAATTTACAGAAAATAAAAGAAATTAATTCACTTGAGTCTCACATGAAGTGGGCGACGAGCACTGTCATTTGTTTTCTATATATTGACGTAAAGCAAACAATATAATATACTGTAAAACCACTATTAGAAACCTTATTAGAGTGATGCAAAGATTAAGAGAAGTACATTTCAAACAGAATTCTAGGAAGTCTGATTTTCTAAAAAAGGAAATTTTATATTTAGGCATTGAGTATATTATATATTCTTTTACTCAATGATTTAGGTCATATCATATCGGCAAAAGGCATTTCACCAGATCCGGAGAAATCTACGGCTCTTTCAAAATATCCCACCCCTGAAAGTGTAGATGAAACGAAACGGTTTGTAGCATTTGCAAACTATTATAGGAAATTTGTTAGAAATTTTGCACAAATCGTGTAACGGAATTTTTTGATAAAACTCCGTTACCACGTTTTTAAGTACCTAATTATTATATCAACCTT
Source organism: Pseudeuparius sepicola (assembly GCA_963920635.1). Classification (NCBI taxonomy): domain Eukaryota; kingdom Metazoa; phylum Arthropoda; class Insecta; order Coleoptera; family Anthribidae; genus Pseudeuparius; species Pseudeuparius sepicola. The sequence continues at coordinate 93,561,025 of OY987299.1, forward strand.
TGAACACATAGTTTTGGGTATCTATTCTGAAATCGTAAATTCGAACCGCAATTCAGTCGAATATTCGTGCTCTCAACTTTTCATATCGATTTTTAGTGTGACGTAGTGAATACGAACCCATCTCTAATGGATCCAAGGTACGTTCAACAATAGAGTTCGCTGTAATACATGTGGTAGGTCGTTCTGCTTGGTTCACTTAGATCTAAGTTAACGCTTGGATTCAGGTGATCTGTTCAGGTACACTGGCTGGGTTTCTTCCACCTGGATCGACACTATAATATAATGTCGGTCTCAGACTAATAAATAATAAAGGGGACGTATTGGTTTACAAATTTAAGTGAATTGTTGACAGGCAGAGTTATTTATTACTGTCCACATGTTTACAAATATTGGTCCTTTACTGACCTGCCCCAAACATGTTGTCACATTTAAGAGTAACAATAAGTAGGAATATCATAATAAAACAGGCAATTTCTTTAGTAGATGCATTGAATGTAAAATTGCCCCCACTTATAAAATTCAGACGGAACAGTATCTAAAGTAAAACAATCTTTCCGTGTTCTAAAAGAAAGATTATCTAGGTGTTTTGACAAAATTGTTATATTTTTTATTTTTTTATTACTGGGAATCGACCAAAAATCAAAAAACGACAGTTTTTGTTTTTATTGTTTGTCCATTAAAATTGTTTGTTTTTGTTGCTTACATATGTTACGATCTACTTTATGAGATCATCTTATGCTCCGAAGATGAGATCATCTTATGCTCAGAAAATATTAAAGTCGGCCCGCCACAGGGTAGTATTTGTAAATTCATCTATCTCTTTCATAAAGTGAAAAGGTTCAGCTTACTGTTTACATCTGTAGATCTGTGTAAAGACGCTGTAATGCGGTGTCCCCTTTATTTATTAGTCTGAGGTGTCGGTCCAGGTTCCACTAATCAGTGGTATTCTTCCGTGCACGCAGAAAGGTTAGTTCAGGAATCCTAACCGTAATAACATATTCTGTTTGGGAACGTCAACGACGTCGCAGCTCCTTCTGTCTGATTTTGTCTTCGAAAACGAGAGGTTCGGGTAAAAGGTAGCATCGGGTGATTAGTTTTTCGGAATTTTATCCATCTTTATCGCCACCCCGATACTATCTTTTTGTTATCTTGTGTGCTTTTTGCAGTATCTTGTTTTAGTGTAAAAAAATTTATGGTTTATTTCTGTATTTTCATGTGGATCACCGGCATTGGAGCGGCACCGTCGCAATAACAAGGCCCGCCAGCTGAAAGCGATGAGTCATCCAAGGAAGGTGAGCCTAAGGCGCCAAATTCAAATTTCAAGGTGTCAACTTGGTAAATTTAGTAAAAAAAAAACACTTTAAAATGATTGTTTACATATATAGCTCATGGTTTTACAGCACGGATAATAATCTACGAGAGTGAAAGTCACATTTTCAAGGGCTTTTGGCTCATTTAGATATCTACCGGTAAAATTTTCGTAAATGCCAATTATTTCTTATTTGCCTGCCTAGATACAACTAAATTCGAATAAATAAAACCATAAAACTTACTGATTTCAAGGTGGTAACGTTTAATCCTGGAAAACTGTGTAGGAACAAAATCTTTTGATGGCCCTAACCCACTTTTTCCTTAAAATGGGGTCTTTATGGAGGAAAAAACGGACACATTAGGACCGCCTTTGTAGTTTTCCTTGCAGTTGGGAATGGAGCACGTCCACGGCATGATTTAAATTAGTCCGAAACTATAGACACAACCTAAAACCTATAAACTAAAAATGAACTTAATCACTTTATTATGAACCACTGCTGTTTTACCACCTTATTAATAAAACTCCACGTCCTATATTACTAAAAAAACACAGTCCAAAACACAACAAACGTTCTTTAAAACAGGAAAATCGCCAGACAAGTATACGAAAACAACGTCAAAAAGCAACCTCCCGACGTCCCTGTGATGACATAGTGACGTTTTGCGTCGCCAGCTGGCAGGCCTTTATCATTGCGACGGTGCCGATTGGAGGCTTTTGAGATTATCGAGGACGTCGAACAGGACGTCGATTTTGTAGGTTAAGGGACGCGTGGAGTCGTTGCGGCCGACTGCGTCTTTCGGTATTTTGGAAGCAAAGGCACCGGACAGGACTGGAACAAAGGACAGGTGAGTTATTGTGAAATTATTTCTTTATGCCTGTTCTTTTTGCACGCCTCTTTCTTGATCTCGATCAAGAAATAAGCGTGGCTGCCTTGTCCTGATCTGTGCTGCTCGATTAAGTTTGGGTACCTATTTTGTGGGTGACCACACGGGTTTCTAGCACACGAGGTTCGATTACCTGACAGTCTGTGAGACATACACCGATCTACCTATCCGACGTGATCGGAACCTGGTTCGGAAACTTCTACGATACCCAGTGGAGTATTGTGGGCTACTCCTAGATGAATCAGACGTACTACATGTAAGGTGTTCCTTTAGTTAAAGCGTTCCTTAAGATCGTACCTGCAAAAGACTAGACATTGGTTTTTTTAACGTTCACACGTCTCGTGCAGTTGTTTTGGACTTTCACTTTGATTTAATTTTAAAACTTACAGTGGTTTTATTCTGTCGGACACTTTTTTTATAAAACACTTCACAATTTTTTATTGTTAACAAATTTCAATCATTTCTTTATAAACAATTCTCACGTTTCTAATAAACAACCTTTGTAAATAATTTTAAATGTGTGTTTTATTCCTTGGTGTCGAGTCATATCAGTTTCGATAGCTGGGCCGAAACTGTCGTTATAATTGCATAACCACTAAACGAACTTTCGCGGAAAGGAAGAATTTTTAATTGGACAAATGAATGTCAATATGCGTTTGGTGTTTTAAAACAAGCTCTAGAAAACCCACCAATTTGGCAGCATCCAAATTTTTCAAAAACCAACACTTTTATACTCGAAACTGATGCTAGGGGCTATGTAATAGGAGCAATTTTGTGTAATGCAAATGACCATCCAGTAGCGTTTGCATCGCGGGTATTGAATAAGGCAGAAAGAAATTATTGCACGATAGAGAATAGCTGTTAGCAATTGTTTGGAGTGTACAACACTTCAGGCCCTATTTATATGGTAGGAAGTTCGATATTTTTACGGACCACCGTCCTCTATTTGTTTAGTATGCCCGACTTATTTAAAGTTATCTTCTATACAGCACGTACCATTTTAATTATTAATATAGCTGGTGAATCTGACAGGCATAGCTTTAAAGTTATGACTAGTAATTGATACCTAACCTGAAGATAACATAAGTCGGGCATACTAAACAAATAAATCAGAGGACGGTGGTCCGTAAAAATATCGAACTTCCTACCATATAAATAGGAAATAACTACTTAGTTCAATATTTAAGATTTGTTTTTGGAATCTTCTAAGTAACATAAATATGGCAAGTGTTTACAAAGGACTATGTTCAGTTAATAAAAAATGTAAGCATTTGCTTGTTCTTAAAATATGGTTTGGTAAAACCTGCTTTTTTCTACATTGTAGTACGAACTTGCTATGATTTTCTTGATTGGTTAGCTTCTTTATTTTATAAGTTTCACCCATTCCTTGAAATCTTTTTGAGTCTGGTTACCATACATGTTTTTAAGTTGGGAAGACACCACCACAGCATTAATAAGTCAATGCAAAGGACTAATGGCTTCATTAACCAGAAGTGAAATTAACTGAAATTTGATATTATTCAAAATATATTTTCCAGTAACAATATCATAAATTAGCATTTATTTAGAAAATCGCCTCCTAAACCAAATTCGATTTCAAGGTACAATGGCTTTTGGCTATTGGCTCGAACGAGCGAGACGAGCGAACCAACAATTCAATGGCAACTGTAGCACTGGCCGATGACACGAGTATGAGTGTTTTTATAGTTTGGTATAGATCAAATTTTGTATTGTTTTTAAACAGGACGATTGAGCACCTTTTTATATCTATATGAATATTCTTTACGCAGGGACCTCAAAGACGAAAACCATCCACACCATAATCATAACAAATTAATCAATGATAATCTCTAATCTTGCCTATCCCGTTCTGAGAGTTCACTCTGATTTGCGGCCGCGGTAAACATGCATATAGCAATATTATTAGCATAACCTGGATGTTCTATTCTTATAATGAGGAATACTATATTTAGGTGAACAATTTATAAGTTACTATATGTTAGAAATCCGACATAAAGCTCTGTTGAACACTAAACGAATACCTATGTCCGTAGATACGTAATTCTGTTGGGTCGATGGTTACTGCTTAATTGACCTCTAGATGGCCTTGCACTAAGACCGTGTGTGGTTAGGATCCATAAACCTTGGCGTAGGTGCTTATTAAGATGAGGTTTATTCCCTGCCAATGTCTATAGGTCCGACTGTCGACTTGCTTGCGGGCATCAGACAAAATGGAATAATGTTAGCAATTCCAAATCGACTAAAAGAGGGAAAATAATTATTGTAAAAATATAATATTGATAAAAAAATACTTGACCAAACGTTTTTCTACCAAAAGTATAACTGCCTGCCGTGAGTCATCTATTCCTATATATATCGTTGTTATTCAGTATTAGGTAATAATAAATTATTGTCATTACAACAATAGGTACCTATGCAATAATGGTACATATTGTATCAGCAAATCACGCAATACACACAACTTCTTACTGGCCGAACTACCTTTATTAGCCAGGACATTGGCTCCTTTTCTAGGGTAAACATTCGATATCTTGCCGAGGCGCCATTCATATTCCTTGGAGGTTTTTCGTCGGCAATTACTACAATAATAGATATCATCAGATTGTACAGGTTCCGTGTTCTTATGAAATTTATCACGCTTTATTTACTTAACCCACGTGATCGTTCCCAGGATTTTGCAAAAGACGGGGGGAGGGATGGCGAAATACATCAATCTAAAAATTAGCACTTTGTTTAAAAAATATGAAAAATGTAAAGTTCTGTATCTAATAAAATATCAATAAAAACTCAGGTTTCAATGGCACACGACAACGACATAAACAACGGTTTGATGGGTTTGAACCAACTTATCTACCGATCAAGTTAGCGACATAGATCTCTAGCTACTGACGGAGAGATGGCCCTTATTTTCTTGGCGATTTCTAATTGTTACAGCTTTTCACTGCACACGACATTATGAAACACAACGAAATAGTCAGGAAACCCGCGAAAATACTCTGAAATCGAACAATACACAATCTGCATCAGCTGACAACTGTCAATACAAAGGTACAATATGGTGGCTGACTGTGGCGCCCTTGCTTGCCGTAGCCTGATAATTGGATGGACAGTGGTCGAAGCGCGTAGAACTCAGAGAGGGAAGCCAAGCCCGTCTGTCCCTATTTCTGGGTACGCCCATGATCGCGCTGTATTTGAAAATCCATCTTTTCCAAAACCAATTTGTCAATTATCCTTTTCACTACATTTGGAAAATCCCACATTTGGATTCTACAATCTTTTTAATATACATAATTAATGATTTGTTTTGAAATTTATAACTTTGGGGTTGCCTTTTGTTTTAAAAATACGAACAATGACTCGGTGATTTTCGATATCCGTCAAAAATTTCATTTTTAGAAAATATAAACGAAGGTCTGCCAAGGGTTTTCCAATTCTTCCGTTGAGGTTTCGGAGGGGTTGAACCTTGATCTACTAGTGTGGTGAAGTCACATTAACCAAAATACAGTTTTTTTTATTTAATTTGGCATTTATTGGTATATTATATACAAATGATTTTGCCTAAATAAAATCGTAATCAACCATTTTTATTGTAGCAAATGGACTTGAAGAATCTGACCATGCGTTCCGATTATATCTAATGTCAAAGATCAATTTATTTACAACTCCATCCCGGGGTCGATCTATCATTGTCAGTTCCTCGATAATAATAATTATCGGACGTGCTGTGCCAAGAAAATCTCATGGCCGGAGGTGTGTACGGCAATACCCCAACGCAAATACTCTTCCCAGTGCCATAAAACCACATAAAAAAATACAGTAAGCTGGAGAATGCCTTTTGGCTGCTCGAAGAGTCATCATAAACATAAGTTTTTCGTCTAATTTTTTTCCTAAATAAAATACGACATATTTAAGAAATCCATTTAATTTTTAATTGGGTTTTTCGCCACCAAACTGATTGAAAGACAACTTTTTCAAGTTGCCTCGAAAATTCATAAATTATTAACACTGAACGAACGAAACTTTAAACGTGTAACTCAAAAAATAACTTCAACAAATGACATTTTAACCTGAAATTTATTAATAACATTTTTTAACATTTTTTAAAATGTCATGACATTTTAACCTGAAATTTATTAATCTGTCACTTCACTTTGACGTGACATGATCTTTGAGAAAGGAGGAAGATTTATCCTCCGAAAGCTCAGAAAACAAATTTGTTGAAGTTATTTTTTGAGTTACACGTTTAAAGTTTCGTTCGTTCAGTGTTAATAATTTATGAATTTTCGAGGCAACTTGAAAAAGTTGTCTTTCAATCAGTTTGGTGGCGAAAAACCCAATTAAAAATTAAATGGATCTGTTTGCGCCACAAATAAATTTTAGAAAATATATTTAAGAAATATTTGATACATTTTCTGAAATAATTCGTGCTCTACTTTACAGAGTATACACAGAAAATTTTTGATTCGCTTCGGACTACACGATATTTCAAGTTGAAATTGGCCGCAGCTGTACATCTAGGTAAACATCTGTCAATTAGAAAAAGAAATTCGTGGCCTTTCTACGCCTTAGTAGTTTATTATTCTTTTTAAAATATATCTATTTTTATCCACGGCTTCGTTATGTTTAAAAATGTTTTGCTTTATACGGAATTTAACTGAGCGGCAATACTAACCTTGCCTAAAAAATGCTACTTCTATAGAACAATTATTCATGTGCCGAACAGAAAGCTCGTGTTTTTTTAATTTTTTCATTGTACAGTGTATCTACGTCAAGGACTTCTCACCCTTGTAATTTTTTTGTTAGATACGTCTTCAAAATGTGGATTATAACGTTATGCAGTTATGACCTTAAGCTGTAACCATAGTCGACTACGGCCATTTTTATGGGCCAAAATTTCCAGAACTGCTGTATTACCGATTTTTTTAGAAAAAAAGTGATGACGGATTCTTGTTTAGGATGACTTAAAACCACCTTGTGCTAATTTTCATTTTTTCATATACAGTGTCCTCCAAAAGTTCGCAGAATAGGGGAGACATTTTTAATTGATGTTTTATTTTAAAATTTATTTCTTTGGTTACCTTTTGCTTGAAAAAATATTAAAAATGACACACTCAAACGTGGTCATGTGACTTTCGTTATCTGTCAAAAATGACATTTAAAAAGATATATCGCCAAAAATGGGTTTATTTCTTAAAATATCAAAAAGTTTTACTCGAAAAAGTTGTTCCTTTTTAAATTTTTCGTAAGTGTACCAAATGTGAACGCTCTAATAAAATATTTAGTTTTTTGCCGATTTTGAAAAGGTACCTACCTAATTATGAAATTTCTGAAAATTTTAAAAACTTTTAACTTCGTAAAAACTTTTTTATATCACTAGCTTTATCATTCTATTAACTTTTTGTTACTAATTAACGATAAGAACAGGTATTTTTCAAAAGAAAATGATATTAACGCTTTAAAATTCTGTTATGTTTGCTGCAAAGTTGATGTACCGTTTAGCATTGAGGGTATAAATTTAGTTACATTGCGTTTTCCAGTTCTAAATTGATGCCAAAATAATAATAAATTAAATTATTCTTGACTTTTATGGACTACAATTGGCTTTTTTGAAAGTAAAACCATATGAGGGCTTCGCTTCGCTATCGTCATTTTATAAGAAAATAAAGAGACCAATTTACTTAGATACACTCGTGATATTTCTAGGAAAGATCGGGCTTTCGAAAAATATTTGGACAAAACTTCTCTCACTTGTGATTTTACATATGATAATATATAGATTCTTTTTCTATGTTAACTCAAATATGGTTAAAGAAAAATTGTATTATAGGTAGGTATTGCAGTATCTACTTATATAACATTTGCTTCTTTTTACAAAAGGAAGAAGATAGGCCTCTGGTCTCTGCACAAAAACGCTTAGCAAATATAGGCTTTAGGTCACCGCTGGTCCTTGCGGCCAAGCATTGACAAACCCAGTAACCAGTAACCTTAAAAGTATGCTTCAATCTTTTTGGTGAAACTCTCCCAGCCTCCTATATATAACTATTGTTTCTCGAACACAGACTGCAATCTTCTGAAATATCCTATTATTTCAAACTACTCTTTGCTCAACGATTGTTCATACCTACTACGTCACAACTCCCGTCCTTGTCTTACTCATGATATACGATGTATATCGGTCGTATATTCACGAGTCAGACAAGGACGGGAGTTGTGACGTAGGTATGAACATTTGTTGCACAGAGTACAAGTTATAGTTTACAGGTAAACGAATTATTCCATCAAAGGGACCTAGTTTTTATATTTATGTCCAATTTGCTTGAATTAGAATTATAAGCTAGATAGGTGCATAGCAGGTAGGAGCAAGCACATATTCTGTGGTATAATCCTTCACGACTATATAGATACTATATATTTCCTTACGCTATAGGCAGGCACCCTCATGATGCATCGCCGACCATTTATCACTTATGGAACACCCGCGCTCCTCGTCGACCGATGTCCGATCTGATGTATTATTCCCGCAACTTGCAAACTTTCCCGGGATGAATAATTCCGATCGCGTCAATTACCGGACCCATGTGTAATTGACTGGCGGACTGAGCTCGAGAAGTCGCTGGGGATCGTAGGTGGGTATCCCACACATCTGCACACGTCCCCGTGCATTCGATTTCTTGGAGCGGCATATTCAATAATTACCGGGGAATTGACAATGATGGAACGGCTATGGGATTCAAAAATTAATGCACCTCTAAGGTTTGCTTCATACACATTATATTGATCTGTAGTTATAGTCTTGTGCAGAGCAGACCATAAAAATATAAACATCGCTATATTAGATATCTCTATAATGTTATAATTAAATTTTGTTTATTTTTTGGGCGATAAATCTGCCGAGAACTCAGTTATGTATCTCGTCACGAGTTAATGGTGCAATTATTACTTACAATGGAAATGCATAAAATATATCAAATTGATCTATTGTTTTCTGGTTGGAGATGAATAATCAATTTTCGTTCATCGAATATATTTTAAACACGCCACGGGCAAACTGTAATAAAAATGAAACCAGCTAATTATTCTGATATAACGTTTGGCTCCCTGATAAATTGGTAAACGGGGCAAAAAATTGATTGATTAACATACCGTTAATTAATTTTTTCAATAATGCATAGGCAAACAATAAAATAATGCGGTCCCTATTTTTCTGAGAGTTTAATTATTGAACGTTGTTTAAAAATAAACGGTAGCTTTTATTGTGTATGGATTTCATACATTTTTAATTATTTTTCTAATTAAAAATAGTTAAATTAATATGGTTTATCGGAACCATGCTAAAGGCGATGCGAACAGGGAGGTTTGTAAGTAGACTAAATATAGAAGTATCTAACTAAGTATATATATATATATATATCTGTATATTCACATTTCTTTAAAAAAAAGTTTTCGCCCCAAGTCGCAATAAAAGTGCAACAATCTGGATCTGGCGAGTCCGTTTCCTGAGAGAAAAAAGGTAAACTTTTAAACTTAGGTCTTATGCGATTAGATTATATTCAATTGGGCTTGATACATTTTCCGCCAAAACTTTGCTGCCCTGGGCAACTAGATACCTATTTTTTAGGTTTTACACTTTATATGTAGTTTTAATATATGTACCTACATATTGTATAAATTATATGGAATTTTAATATTTACAAAATATTCGAAACCATTCTGGAAAGAGAGACATTGTCAAATCGTTTCCCCAATAACTCAGGATTGTAAATTACTTCTACAATGAAGCTATTGGTTTTATGTAGCTATATCGCGTTTTCTTGTTATATGACAATCGTCTAGTAGATATTTTAAATTTTAAGCAAATTTTTAGTTTCATTATTTTTTGTTTTGTTGTATTGCATCGTATTACAAATAACAATAGACAGTTAAAGTGATCGCAACACGTAATCGTAAACTTAGACGTAAACGTATAAAAATTAGCTTTAAAGGAGCATTGGAAAATAGAGTTCTGTGAAATGTTAGGTACGTAAACGTCAAGGGGGGGTTGCCGACAGAGAAAGTGAGGTTAGATTTTGTATTTTTTTAAGTTGTATAGCATAAAATCCAATAACATTTTACCTGGCAAAAATTTAGTACAAACATCTCTGTCTTCATTTTAATCATAAGATCTTACAAGCAGTGTTTTGTTTTATAGGTTATGAAAACCTTGGGAAAAATAATAATTCCAGTGCATATGCTTTTAAGATCTTAATGAAGATAAGATTAAAATGAAGACATAAATGTTTGTACTAAATTTTTGCCAGGTAAAATGTTATTAGATTTTATGCTATACAGCTTAAAAAAATACGAAATCTAACCTCACTTTCTCTGTTGGCAACCCCCCCCTCAACGTATGGCGTCAAACAATTTCTAATCTTCAAAACACTGCGAGTAAAACAATACATATTTATATTAATATAGAGGATTAAAAGTACTTTTAAATCCTAAAAATCAACTTCAGACATCGTTTCGTGTCATCGTGAGAGTTCGGAACGTTTCGGTTAACTATAAGGGCGCGTACGTTACAGCACGCAACCCTACGTAGGCCAGAATTTATCTCAAGCCCATGTGCATATGTGAAATGACACGTTAACGACTACTTTCTAATATTATTTGAATTTCCAGATACTCGTATACTGACGCCAGAGCTGGGCAAGTAATTGGCATTACAAATACTTTTTGGTATTTAAATACTTTTCGGTATTTAAATACTCAGTATTTCAATACTATTGCAAATTGAGTATTCGTATTTGACATTCCAAATACTCAAACAAAGTATTTAGTATTTAAATACTTTTTTGGTATTTAAATACTTAGGTACAAAGTATTTAAAATACTCTGAAAGTATTTAAATATTTTCGTAATATTTAAATATTGCAAAAATATTTTAAGTACTGAAAAGTATTTAAATACTTCTGAAGCATTTAAATACCTTGTTTTATCCAGTGTAATGACAAAAAATATTTACGGGTCATAAATATAGCGGCAAATATGCAGGAATTTTAAAATAAATAGAAGACTGAATGAAAAAATTCTCCAGTATTAAAAGTCCCTTACCCTTTGGTAAGTATAGGTACCTCTTGAGCCTCTGACCAAACTCGTCACCAAAAAATATTGTCATATTATGTAGTGTAGGTAGGTATACCTATACCTACTTTTTCTTTTCATAAAACTATATAGGAACTTAGGTTTTAAGTATTTTAAATACCTGAAAGTATTTAAATACCGCTAAGTATTTAAATACTTGAGAGTATTTAAAATATTTTGAAGTATTTAAAAACTAAATTCGGTATTTAAATACCAGAAATGATTATTTAAAACCAAAAATATTTAAATGGATTGAAATACTAAATAGTATTTAATATTTAAATACTTTTAATTTCAAAATAGTATTTTGTACTTTTTTAGAATACATATTATACAGTGTGACCCGTTTGGAATGAAGACACCTCTGTAATGTTTTTATTTTTTATCCAAATTTAGCCGGTTTTTTTCTAAGGGTAGGTCACAAAAAACTCTATTTTGGCGCCAAGTTTCAGGTCTTAATCTCAATTTTGCTATGAATTTTTTTCTAGTAAAAAAAGACGAAAATCATCAGGATTTTTTTTTATTTAAAATCTGACACTTCAGTGTTAATCAGGACACCCCAAAACTCCTATATACTAAATTTGAATATAAAATATACAGGAAGTTCCATTCTGCAGGTTGTCAAAATTGAGCAAAATGGGAATTTCAAAGGCATATTTGGCAAGTCAAGTGTGCCATGGAATCCCCTTAAAATAGTTGAATGATCAACAGGACGGCTCAAAGTGTTGGTTTGCAAACATCCAATACAAAAATATACAGCGTTTTTTTCTCTGGACCATTTCCAAAAAATTCAATATTTTTGAATGGAGACACCTCTGTAAAATTGTTATTTTTGTGATACTTCTCCAGAGGACCTAACCCAAAATAGTCCCTGTTTTGCATGTGGTTGCGTAGTACAAAGAAAATATTTATGGTGTATACATCTAGTCTCCACCGAAGCTCTTTGGTCCGGGTCTGCACCGGACATTTTTTTAATTAGAGAGGTGAGGCGCAACATGCACACCCGCACACGTACACTCCGATCGGGCCGGGTAGGCCGGACGTCGGAAACGCGAAACGCGCCCCGCCATTTAACAATAGGCCGAAATTTAATTCTGTTTTCATCCCCCCGAAGGCATCGCCGATTGAAAACCCTGCGTTGCCCGCTATCCAAAGCCCGAATTGGAAACTTATTCTATTGTTAAATTTTACGTGAACAAAAACGGTAATTTTCCAACAAAAGCCCGATGCGGCTCTGACAAAGCCTGCATCGCGAAACATTGATCCGACTGTTGACAAAACGAAATAAGGCGCGTATGTCGAAGGATGTCAAACATTTAGGCAATATAGGTGTAAGGTGAAAGCAGAGCATATGAAGGAAATGCCTTTGAAGGACTAACTAGAACTTTAAATAATACCTGTTTATAAGCAATATAACCACAAAAAATTCTTCTGTACTTTTTAAAGTTGAAACTTTCAGTTGATTTCTTCCTTGTAGAAGCATTTTTTTGTGTGAAAGGACAAAAGGAACAAAAAGTTTTTTTTTCCCTTAAACTTAACTTTTTTCTATTAAAGGCGGTGTCTGTGGCAGAGATTTACGATATATTGCAACTTATTTGGCTCTGTTACAGTTTTTTGTACAGGTAATAACGTAATTTCGGCTTGTTTTCTGTTGAAATATAAAGTTTAATTTGGTTCGGGATTTTAACGATTTGTTGAAGTTTGTAGACAATGAGGAAATTTGACTAATACTCCCTTGTTGGGCTTTCTATGTTTTTATTTGTTTATTTGTATATTGTTTATTTGGTCAGTTGCGATCTCTGGATGTTTTTCAATTGAAGTAAAGGACATGAGAAAATATTTATAGTTTTATACCTACTTAGGCTAATCTTAATCCTTATGTTCTGATTTGGCGCCACTCGTGTGGCGTGCACGACTCCCGCATTTTGGATCAAAGGGCGCCAGACGTTGGGGGATGTCTAAGCTTCGTTGACTGAAAGCTTGTGTGTTCTAAATTCGGCTTCTTTAAATTTTGTTTTGTACCAACGGGGCCGCTTGTCGATAATCTTGGCATTGCCCCATTAGGTTTGTTGGTCCAGACATGTCTGGCAAGTCCGACTTGGCTGTTTCCCTCCTTTGTGTGTACTGACCATGTTTCAGTTGTGGCCGAAATATACGTATAGCATGCTAAAAAGTGGTAATCAAACTATTCTACTGAAATGAAAGTAAGTATCGCTTGCTTGAAAAAGACGAAGATAGCCGTGAAGCTATGCCCTGCCCTGCCTATTCCACTAGAACCTTATAGCAAACCGAGGTCTGCTATAGCTGGGTCTGTCCAATAAAACCTTGTTACCTTAGTAAAATAAATATGATTTATTATTTACAATAATTTGTGAGATATTACAATATTAATTAGATGATAACCATAAACAGTAAATCAACTTTAATATAAAGTTAAATTGGGGCAACTATTTAAAAACAGTAAACTATGAAAGTTAAATTTTAGTTAAAATTTGGTTTGGAACAAAACTGAAATTGTTACCAATGCTCTGACTGTTCAGCTATAATTATTATTCCTCTGAATAATAAGTTGGAACTCCGTTTTCAGTCGCTTACGCTCAAAACGAGGCTTGTGGTAGTGCGGGGCGAGGCTAGGGCTTCCTCCGGTCCTTGTCTGCTCGTGTAGACGCTGCTGTTGTTGTGGCTAGCAAATATCTCGGGGGTTTCGCCGAAGTAGAGCTGACCAGGAATCCACACCTATGCCAACGCAACTCCTCTCTATGCCTACGCAACTCTCGTTACGTCGTTCGTCGTCAGAAGGCTGTGGTCGTAGCGTCCTCAGAGATGGTGTGCAAATCAGAGAGAAAATAGCATTAGACAAGGTCTAGGCCTTTTACAAAAATTAATAAACCACTAGGTTACGATTAATATTTAAATTTTGATATCAAAGTTATTTATTATTGACAATTAATGATAAAAATTAAATGTTTAGAACTATTCTAAACTAAGGGGAACTACACATAGTTTTTTAAATTTTTAGATAAGATAGATCAACTGACCGGAATAGCAAAGTGCTTAATATTTAATTATTTTAATTTTAATTAATAAAGAAAATTATAATTAATTTAATTATAAGAGAAAATTGTGAGAATGCTCCAGCCCGAATTTAATGAAAATTATTATATTTTAAATCAAATTTAACACGAAAACTTTATTTGAGACTTGAACGGTAAGTACAGAATTTAAGAAAGCTGATAAAACTGCAGTCAATACGAATTTACTAGAAAACTGAATTTATCGGTGTCAGATTTATCTGAGTGGCTCCGTAGATACTACAGAATCGAGACTTAATGTGACTTAATGTGACCAAAACTTCAAAATATTCAACCAGAAAACAACCGCAAGATGGTGGGTATTCAAAGATGGACAGTGCTATGTTTTTGAGTTAAAGAAGGCCGGGGCCTTGGACGAAATGAGTCCTTCAAAAAAACAGCACGTCAAAAAAACGCTACAGGTGAGTAGTAAAGTCGCTGAATTAAGCAAAAATCAAAAGAAATTACTCACCTGTAGGGTTTTCCAGGAGAAACAGCCACCACCTGCTCGCTGTGTCCAGCGCTTCATTAGCTGATGAAGCGCTGGACACAGCCTTTTTGGCTGCGTAGCTACGCTGCCAAAAAGGAAGGGCCTCGTGCAAGCGTCGTTGCCTCACGATGCCGTGAACATAGAAATACAAAAAAAACCTAAAAATATTAGTCACACCAAGTCAATCCCCAATATAAAAATACAAAACCACTCAAACAAATCACCCGATGGCAAAAATTGAACGAGATAAATGCCGAAAATGTCGAAAATTTGGCGGGAAATGGGCAGATGCCTCTGCGAACCTAATACAAGCGAAGGCGGGAGCAAACTCCTCGAAAGATCGGACCCTCCCGGCTGTTGGCCAGCAGGACCTACGTCATCCGTCCGCTCTCGACCAATCAGGTTTTATCATGAAACGTATTTAATAAACTAAACACTGTTTATGTTCAAATTATGCATCAAAAGAACCGAAAAAACGAGTAATTCATAATACAGATTTTTTATTACATACCTGCTGATAGGTAAACACACACTTGAATTTTCGCATTTTGAATATGCGCGGGGTTCGAGGCTAGGCGGAAGTATGCGGCCATTGACCATATGACGCCCGAAAATTTGAATTAGTCGAAATAATTTAAGTTTTAAAATTTGAAAAAGTCGTAATAAAATTGAATACAATATTGTAAATGAATTGAAACTGTACGAAAAATAAATTAGTTATTAAGTATGGATATATGTTTGAAAATAATGACTCTATGTTAATGTGCTTTCGTCGAAGCCAGGCGCAACATGTACACCCACACACGTACACTCCGATCGGGACGTCGGAAACGCTAAACGCGCCACGCCATCGCCGTATTTCCGAAGAAGTTGGCATTCCTAGCAGCACCGTAAGGGAAATTTTAAAAAAGAACAAGTATACGCGTTACCGGAGACAGGAGACGCAAGAAATATTCCCCGATGACAATATCCGAGGGCTGGAATTTTGTGAGGCTATGCGAGAGAAATGTGACAACGACGAAAACTTTTTAGAACTGGTTTTGTTTACTGACAAGTCATCGTCTTCTCTTCATCGCAGCCACAACCATTCCGCCGTTAGATATTGGAGTCAGGAAACCAAACGCTTGAGTGTACCCACGGAAACAAAATGTCTGGGCGGGTATTTTGGGTGACCGCGTTATCTGTCCTTTCTTCATCGAAGACACTTGAACAGCCACAAAATACTTGGAACTCCTGGAAAACAACATTTTACCTTCTGTTACTGCTGTGAATGTAAAAACTTAGAAGAAATATGGTTGAGCACGATGGTTGCCCGGCGCATAACGCACGACAAGTACAAAGTCTCCTGAACGTACCATTGGTACCACAGGTACAATCTGTTGGCAATTGTGCCGTAATATTTCGACGAATATTCTCTGTAATGTTTGTAAAGAGTTTTACGACAGGTTGGGATATTGCGAGGCTCAACAAGGGGGCATTTTGAACCCCTAATTAAGTAGTGTTTTATTTTTTACAGATAATTTTTATTTTTTGAGAATTTATTTTTATTTATTTTCTTGATAGTTCATCTGTATTTTTTTTTTAATTTTTCTTAGAAGAATATTTTTATTTTATGCCTATCCAAGGCAAATTACAAATAATAAATAATGTTACATTTAAGAAAACGTGGGGTACCCGCTTCGCTCTCACTCTAAAAAACACTACTAGGAGTGCATTCTAATGGGTAGGCAGGGCAGGGCACAGCTTCACAGCATAAATGAACAATCTGCTATCTTCGTATTTTCAAGCAAACGATACTAACTTTCCTTTCAGTTCAACACATAAGAATAGTTCGATTGCCACTTATTAGCTGCCATACGTGTATATGTTACAGACCGTATATGTAAAACAGGCCGTATACAAAAGGACTAGTCCATATGTAAACGGACTGACGATATTAGTCCATATGTATAAGAAGCTTGTCCGTCAACAAACGGTCTAGTCGGTTTGCAAAAGGACTAGTCCTATTATATACGGTCTATCTGCAACTAGACCGTATATCACAGAGAGATTTAAACAAAGCCAGAATGTATGTGCAATGTTTTCCGGGCGATTTCGACGTCCGCCATTTCTTAATTACCCCTTCTTTTTTATATAGGCCCATCAAAGAAGGAGATTACTTCTTGCTGGTACGCAGTATTTTGAAGGAAAAAAAGGTAATTATTTAGTACCCTACATTTTTTTTCTGCAAAATACATACTAAAAAGAAGGCATATTCTTCTTTAATGGGCCTATATAAAAAAGAAGGGTAATTCACTGCGATTGCACATACAGCCTGAATGTCAATAGTCCGTATGTTAACGGTCTAGTCCGTATATGAAATGCCATGTCATTTACATACGGTCTGCGCCATTTAGGCCGTATAGATACAGCCTAGACCGTACCTATACATATGGTCTTTTCATATACGGGCTGTAAGATATACATGGAATAGTTAGAAGAACAAGCAATAATTAAGTATACTGCCAAAAAACAATTCAATATCTGGCTTAGATGTATTAGACGATATTTTTATCAACCATCTAAACAACATGAAATCCACGATCAAGTTCACAGTGCAAAGATAAGAGAACAGCAGCCTGCCTTCCTAGGTGTAATGGTCCAACAAAGAAAGTACAGCAAAAAGTACCACTTGGAAAACATTTAAGGTTATGTAGTCCAAAAATGCTGCTACTCTAGGCTAGCTAAGGGATTATTTCAAAACTGATACTTTCATAATAATGGGCTTCACACCGTATGAAACTGACGCAACAATTATTTAAGTAAATAGCATAATAAAAAAGTCATGAAGGGATAACCGATATTGGGTAACCCCCTTTAAAGGAACCAATTCGGCAGGCCCTTGATGCCAAACAATGTATTAAGAAAACCACCCTAACAATTTGAGGCCAAGATATATTAGGAAGATTAGAGACTTTTCTCTAATATTCCTGACTAATGATAGATCTGCAAATAACAAAGTAACTAGACTCACTCTAGAAAACCAATGGACGCATTACAGGGAAACCAATGCCTCAGGCCTCAGGCCAACAAAGTCTCCAAACTAATTTTAAAATTATTAGTTGAAAACCGAAACTTGAAACTCAACTGCCAAAATTTTGAGTAGGTTAGAAAACCGTGCAAATGTTCAGTAAAAGCTAATAAAACGACTTTTGATGCATTTTCTACGACCACACATTGCCATCCACTTTAAATCCGATACTACTTGCTTTTAAATCATATAAGGGATAGCCATTTTCTCGCTTTCCGGGTGTAGCTTCTGACGAACCTACGCAGGAACCATTTAAAGACGCTATCTCATATATGACTCAGGTAGTCACCAGTGCACTCTTGGTATTCTGGTTAGCCGGATATGATGTCGGCGGGAAGACGTAGTCATTTCCGAAGATAATCTTCGATGGAAGCTTTTCAGTAGATGTACGGCCAATGCGGTATATCCGAATAAGAAAGGTGTCATCAGACCGAGGGTGCAGGGGCGTTGTTTAGGTCTTAGATATCCCTAGGATCTGACAGATATTTTGTGAAATCACTAACGGAATAACTGAAAAATTGCGGTCCAGAGTCCGAGTTCTGTTGGTGTACTGAAACGACATAATATTTCATTTTTAAACAGGATTTTTGCGACTGTGGTGACATCATTTTATTTAGTAACTCATCTTTAATTACTAAAGACGCCAGCTAAAGTAGCCAACATTCTGCACCTACTATTAAGAGTAGTTGAAGCATAATCCTCACATAGGAGGCACCTCTCCTAGACACTTTCTCGACTATTTAACCGCTATTGTTCTTAGAAACTCAGTGGCTTCATCTTGTAGACACAGCCTCAAATTCTGTCCAGTGGGTGCCTTCTGCGGCAACCTCGAATGGGTTAATGTACATTGTATAGGTGCTCCATCTCCATGCAATTTTTCCGTAAAACTTGGAGGGCTTTATTTTCCTAGTAACCATGATGTATCGATATATGATTCATCCTGACTCCTAATTGTTGGTTTGGTGTTATTAAATATTGTCAGTTTCTTTAAAACCAAACAACTTTTTTGTAAATCACTTTCTATCTCTTCTAATTTATTGTTGGTTTCGTCCCCTCCGGTTTTAATTCCTTCCTTAAAGGTCGGTTCTTTCTGTTTCGTATACATTTCTTCTTCCATTTTACGCCACTATCCTTTCTTCGGGTTTGCTATTTTTTTATTCTTCAGTCTTCTGGAATTCGCTCTTCCTTTCTTCTTGGAAATTTTTCGTTGAATCGTCTTGTTTACGTTTCTTCGTGTTCATTAATTTCGTCAATTTTTTTTACAAATACTTACACTATATTTTCCATCTCTATCTCTGCTAGGCTTCTAGTTGTGTGCAATTTTTATCTGGAGATCCTTTTCAAATCCGCTTGCTTCGGACACGAAGTATTCTTAATTTTTCAATAACAACAAATGTCCAATCTCGTTGCCTGCATAACCAAATTTATATTGTAACGTCCACGTGCACTGCACTGCAGCTCTCAAATTCCCAGCAAAATCACGATCTACGCTTTCACTGTCTTTGTTTGAACAGTTTGTTTTATGAAGTAACGTTAGTTAATTTTGGACAATTTTATATAATTATAGATACATTCAGTCTTCTTAATGTGAACGGCCCTTTGACAAACGCTATCTTTTATTCCTCAGACCCATCTGTTCAATACTCAACCCATTAACAAAATTTCTTCCCACATATTTTGCAAAGTTAAACTTACTCGTACTAGTATCTGTGATGTAACATTTTCCAACAAGTTCCGAAAGGCAAGGATAAAAACTTCCTCGAGTATTAAGAAACGATACGCATATAGTTATATATTATCTCTGGGATGCCACTGAATGAAGAAATACGAAAAGAAGAAATATATGTAATATGGCACAATTTATTTTCTTTCTTCTTAGAAATAATCTCCACGATTTGTCATTTTTCTCTAATCAGCGAGTCAAAACGACAACAATCACCTCGATTCGCAGAAAAGCCATATAGTCGCGCCTACAAGCCAATTTCACGGCCTCGTCGTTTCAGCAATTAAAAAATTTTAATTTACAATATTTATCACACTTAAATAGCGATTCGCAAGGCTTCTCGCCTTTTCCCTGGCACGCAAGTGTCGGCTTGCCTGATTTACGAGAATTTTTTTACATCCGTGCACTTTATTGTTGCTATTAGGCCTAATTAGCGCTACGTGTGTTTACTGCCCCCTCGAGAGGCATATTTGAAATTTTAATTTAAAAGATTCCTGTTTAGCGTTGCTAATGTTAATGTGTGTTAATCATTGCTACCTGGAGGGGAGTATCTTACGTTGTCGTATAAGTATACAAATGAAAATTGTAGATCTGCCGGGAGTTGTATAGTTAGGTAATAGTATTCTAAACAGTGGTAGTGTTTTAATTAAAGAAATTTATAAATTTGCTTAACTACTTCTTTTTTTAAATGTAGTGGCCCCAACATTATTTATTCTTAAATAAATATTTATGTTCTAAACTCGTTTTTTTAATCCTGCTGCCTTAATTTTTATAAACTGGTAATGAAAATTTATTTAGAGGAACAACGGGGAACAACAAAATTTCATTAGTTGCAGTATGTACCCATTATTCAATTCGTCAGCTTAAACATATACTTTTAAAAAAATTCTGATAGGGTTAATAAGACATCGGTATAAAAAAAAACTCTCACGATCAGCTGGCCAGCACAGGACTAATGTTTAGGTACATGTGTGTGGGTGGTAGGTGTGTCCTGCGCCGTTCACAGGATTAAAACCTCTTTTAGTCCAGAAGATATCGCCTCAGGGAGTTTTTATTGCGACACCCAATATTAGGTATAACGCAACGAAAATTACGCACCTCAGTTGAAGTTTTTCAAAAAATTTAAAACTCCAAAATTACGCAAATCTTAAAATTATACAATTGGCTGACAACTTAAAAACGGAGTTTCCCTACAAATTTTCGATCATTGCTCTATGAGAATATTGAGATCAACGAGGAATATTGTTTTACATGACTAGGCCGAAAAATATAAGTAGGTACCTATACCTACATAATATTATTATGTAGACGTTCGTTAGGTTATTTACTTCACTATAAAATTTTAGCTTCGATTGTACTTAGAGTACATTGATGTTGAGTATAAGCATTAAGTAAAAGAATAATAAGTTAATATCGAACTAGTCATTTTTTTAGATCATAACAAATAGATTTTAATTCATTTACCTTGAGCCATGTGGAGAGTGTCCTCGGCATATTATGTGATGCCTGTTCCGTTAATTTTTATGTTTAACATGGTAGTTATATAAATAACATTAAACGGAACGGTACCTACCTTAAGAAATATTCTTCTATAGTGTATAATTTATTTTGCGACTAATTACCCGTGCCGAATGTTTAGATATCATATTTATAGTTCACAACTAAAAAATGTTCTCACAAATCAAGGATAAAAATGGATCTGAGAAACTCTAATTACCACAAGAAATTACCTCGAAATTAAATTACTCTTACCTGCCTTCCAACATTTCAACAGAAAGCCATCCCCTGAATGCGCTAATCTACTCGACGAACAAATTGAAGCTCCCCCCGTGCTCGCGATGAGCAGAGACGGTGGTTTGGGATTCAGCCGGCGTGCGGAGTTAACCGTTTAGATATTGTCAATAGAGTGAATTTAATTGGAGTTTCAGCCAAAAAGTGTTCGAGCGCTGATATGCAAATTGCTCTTACGCCCAGTTTAGCAGATGAGTGACGGCAATTGTTGGCATCATGGGCGGCCCAATGACGTCTTTCTACATTCCCTGATTCCCTTAATATAAAAGGTTTTGCTGTAGGAGTTATGAATTCTTCAGTTCGAAAAAAATACACCTATATGGAATTGTAGAAATATAGGGGATAACGTAAGATCTTCACGTCCCATTTTTTAACGTTTCCAGAAATAATAGGTATCAGGAAAATAAAACTCGTTTTTTAAGGGAGCCAACGTTTTTTCGCTATATTTCTACTTTTTCAGTTAACTTAGTTTAAAAAAACTAGTTTTATTGTCTTGATACCCGTAATCTCTGGAAAAAAGTATATGGGATCTTGCTATAGTAAGTACACTGCCTTATATTTGAGAGTAAACTGATGAAGAGATTATCAGAAACAGGACAAAGGCGCAAGATAGTTGCATTCTAGTTTGACCTACACCAGCTATGCTTAATTCCCCTAATTTGTTTCTCTACCCTATAGAAAATAAGTTATATATGACTAAAATCGCCTAAAATCTAACAACCGACTTCATTTATTTTTTAGTTTCAATCTAAAGATCCCTACAAAATAAGAAATTATATTCTAGATATACAACACAGAACATTTAAGTATTATGGGTTGCTTACTCTTATTATAATTAATTGCCTTGTAATGTGACAATTGGCGACCTTTCACATCAGTATGTGGCGTAATTCCGTTTTTCCAGTCTGGCACTGGCAACATTGCCGCTACCCCGTCGCAGGCGCAGTCGGTGGACGGTGTCTACGTGTCTAGTGTCTATTACCCATTAGTCCTAATGGCAAAAAATGCGTTATTTTGAAGGCAACGGACATTTTCTTAATTGCTATTATCACGAATAAAATAACTTTATCGGCTTCAACAAATCGCACGACTGTAGTAGATAATATTTTTTCTAATAATTTACCGAAGCCTAATAGAGATGCTCTCAATCTAACGTTGTCCCCCTCCATCACCCAGGGAGAGAGGAGACCATACCAACCATACCCTCGCCAAGCGCTTCTTGAGAATCTAGCGGCGTTACATTACGCACGGGCTAATAAGATTGATTTGCCCCAGTTCATCGAGTTTTTTTTTGTGTTTTCAGGCTTCATGCACACAAAGAAAAGTATATTCGAAATGAATATACACATTTTAACATGAGTGTAACTTAATTTCACATATAAGCAAAAATATCTTAATTTCACAGTGAAACAAGTACCTATGTTATTTGCAGCTTCCAAGAAAATAGTATATTTCCTTCGATTAAAGTACAGGGTTTTTTTCTAAAATTTATTTGTGGCGCAAACAGATCCATTTAATTTTTAATTGGGTTTTTCGCCACCAAACTGATTGAAAGACAACTTTTTCAAGTTGCCTCGAAAATTCATAAATTCTTAACACTAACTGAACGAAACTTTAAACTTGTAACTCAAAAAATAACTTCAACAAATTTGTTTTCTGAGCTTTCGGAGGATAAATCTTCCTCCTTTCTCAAAGATCATGTCACGTCAAAGTGAAGTGACAGATTAATAAATTTCAGGTTAAAATGTCATGACAACAGAAACAATAGCCTAGCCACCTGCCTGATATTGTACCCTGTGTTTTATCTAATTATCTATACTAACTTCTCTTTGAATAAGTGGCAATAATATTTTACTAATAATAATAATAAATAATAGTTATCCTATTGAATTTGTTGAGCAATTTTTTCAGGATTGCCAACAAAATAACAATGCTAATAGAATTAGAGAAATAAATCTGGTGGACCGACCAGTAAATTTAATAATTCCTTATATTCCTGGACTGTCAGATAAGCTAAAACGTACCTATAGACAATCGTTTTAATGTGAGAACAGTATTTAAAACCAAAAATACATTAAGATCGAACTTGAAAAAGTTGTCTTTCAATCAGTTTGGTGGCGAAAAACCCAATTAAAAATTAAATGGAAAGTACAGGGTTATTCACTGAGAATTAGCCCCCCACCTAACTTTTTTGTTTTTTAAGATAAAAGGGTGATTCAAAAAACAAAATCAATGGTTGGGCGAATACTTTTTTATGCCATGACCGTTTAGTGTACAGGGTGTTCCAAAAAAGTAGGACGAATGGCAACTTAATTTTTTAAAATAGAACACCCTGTATATTATTGGATTTTTGAAATCTGCTCATCAAGACAATCAAAATGATATTAAACTTTGTGGCATTATCTTTTTCCGTTTTTGAAAAATTCCGTATTCAAATTTTATACTAAATTTATTTAACTCGAATTTGTGTATCTGGTGATAAAGATAGACGATCAATGTAATAACGAAAAATATTTGTTTTAAACAAGAGAGTAATATAGTGAAACTCCAAAATGTTTAGGAGCCTTTTCAAATTTTACTGATTATATTCTCGAAATAAAGAATTTCAGGAAAATCGTAAAAGCTCCTAAACATTTTGGAGTTTCACTATATTACTCTCTTGTTTAAAACAAATATTTTTCGTTATTACATTGATCGTCTATCTTTATCACCAGATACACAAATTCGAGTTAAATAAATTTAGTATAAAATTTGAATACGGAATTTTTCAAAAACGGAAAAAGATAATGCCACAAAGTTTAATATCATTTTGATTGCCTTGATGAGCAGATTTCAAAAATCCAATAATATACAGGGTGTTCCATTTAAAAAAATTAAGTTGCCATTCGTCCTACTTTTTTGGAACACCCTGTACACTAAACGGTCATGGCATAAAAAAGTATTCTCCCAACCATTGATTTTGTTTTTTTAATCACCCTTTTATCTTAAAAAACAAAAAAGTTAGGTGGGGGGCTAATTCTCAGTGAATAACCCTGTACCTATTGGTTCAAATAAAAGATAATATCAAATTTTAATTGGATTTTATCGTTGAGTGAAGGTTATTCTTCACTCAACGATTTTATGCTAATTTTCACTTTAATAATATTTATAGTTTTATCTCAAACTCATTTTATATTCATAGTGAAGATATATATAAGAATCACTTAAATATTTAAAAATATTTGATATAAGTGATTTTTAGAGTTATAAGGCATTTTGTTCCCAGTAGGGGTGTATCTTTGATAGGTACAGAAATTTTAACCACGTAATCGGGGACGTTCATAAAACCGAAAAATGAAAAAAAATATTTTTTTAATCGATGTTTAGAAAATGGGGCAAATCAATCTTTATCCGTGCTCAATGCACGCCGCTGGATCGTCACTAGAAGCGCTTAGAGGGGAGGTCTAACCTCTCCCTAGGAGATGGAGGGGAATAACGTTAGATTAGGAAGGGGAATACCGCGACGTTGCCGCATGTCAGAGTGGAATAAATCTGCTTGCAGAATTAGGTACCTAGGTACCTTTGAAAATTACTGCTGGTAGGTATCCACGTTTTTTTATGATGTCGGTTGCTGTGACGAACTGTTTATTGCTTTCTTCACAGGCGCACACAATAATTTAACAAACACGTCAGTTTTTATCACTTTACTGTTATTTTAAGTCCCTAGGCAGCAGAAATGTATCCGAGCGCCGCTCGGAGAAGTCATTATGCTTCACATGACCCATTTATTTGGCAAAATTATTACTTGTACCTATTACATTTTTAAAGTAAAAATCAAGCGCACAATTTGGTCTAGAATTTAAATGTACTCTTTTTGCACGACCAGGCCATTTTATGCCCTAGGGATTAAACCATTTTACACAAAAGCAAAAAGTAGGTACTTTGTGAATAATAATTATTTATTTTCTAAAATTTATTTGTGGCGCAATGGATTAATAATTATTTATTTATAATTCCTGGAGGAATAATAATAATGAGTATTATTATATGCCAGTCGACATACATAATGTCGCGGTAGAAAATATTTTCTTCGGGTACTCGGAAATATAAATATTTGCTAACATACTAACATTCAAAACAAATGAAACACAAATAAGGGAGACTGAGACTAATAAAATGAAAAATGAACCATCTGATATCGATTGAAAGTTCTCCTGACGTGGTTTCCGAGCCCGGTGAGGTACGCCGAAGTAGGGGGAAGTAGGGGAACCACGAGTTCCAGCGAACGCCCGCCCGCCCGCCTATCTCCGTACGTCTAATTCCTGCTCGAATGGCCAATTCACGGATCATTTTATTGCCGGGCAATGGGTTCGTAGTTTTCAAATCATAGCCAAACGAACAAACGTATCGACTTGAAAGTAGTCTTAAAATAATGTTATAGAATGCCTCAATCGTCGTTGTGTCCTTCGAATTATTTTTGAGTGGTGGAAATACTCGAAATTCTTAACCGAATATAGTCGAATTTCGGGTATGTTTGGCATTTTTTTTCACAGTGTCGCATTAGTCCTGCACAGTTCGTGATACACAACGACGATTCTTCGTTGTTTTATCTAAGCCACAAAAAAAATCAAGTGAAAATATTAAGAAATGCAAGTAGGAGATGTAAACTACGAAACCCTTGAAAATGGGGGGTATCGTAGCGCCTTAAGTGTGCAGTGAAAAAAAAAACAAGTGTTTTGTTCGTATTTCCGTAAAAAGAGACTATGAAGTGTTATACCTTCGCGACCATCGTATAAAAACAGTGCCACTAGTTAGGTAGGTACTTAGTGCTTTATGTGATTTTGTGAAGATTTTTGGATAGTATCTAAACACAAGAAAATAGTAAAAATAATCGATGCATCTCAAAGGTAGGCTTTTTCATGCTATTCGTCGAGCTATTCGCTAAAAGAACCTTTAAGGAGTTGTCCAAAAATTATTTATTTATTTATTTAATCTCCACATACACCAAATGATACATGGTTGCGTCAATATTCTTCAAATACTGCAAAAAAGCCTCGGAAAAAGCGATTCGACTGGCAACCAGTTACCTAGTGCTTCTTGTGATTTTCGAGAGGATTTTTGGATAACATAAGAAAGGAGTACGACACCCGCAAGGAAAATCATCCAGGCATCCGAAAGGTAGTTTTTGCATGCTATTCGCTAAAAGAACCATTAAAGATTTGTTCAAAAACTAGTTGAAAGACTATTCCTGAAATACTGTGAAAGAGCTATACGTCTGACAACGCTGCACGGCGGAATTGGGGGGGATCCGCCGGAACCGGCCTCAGTTCCAGCTGGTCCCGGCAAGGTCAAGGACCCATGGCCGTAGCGTCGGAAAAAGGGGTTTTAATAGCGTTTTAAAAAAAATTATTTCTGACGTTAATATGCACTTTAGAAAAATTTTAATTGCATAGGCGTAACAAGTGCATTTTTCCCGACCTGCCCTTAAAATTTCTGTACTTATCAAAGTTACACCCTGTATAGCTTCACTTTGAGAATATTGTACTTTTAAGTTGAAGCCTACGTAGAATCCCCACAGTTACAAGACGATATCATCTAAAGGAAATAAAGAGTTTTTGCATACATAAAATTTTACTTTCAATAAATATAAGGCAATACATCATAAAATTCAGTCTGTAACATTAAGAAGCTGTACCTAGGTACAGTCGCGGACAGTTGGTATCGAACGACCTGAAGAGGTTTCTCGTGGCTATCGTTACAGGGCGCGCGGAGACGGCAACATCGCGCTGGAGTCTGCAGCCGGCCGGTCTGCTAAAAATAGAACCATAAAATGCAAATTACAGCCTCCAGCCTCTCACAGCAAAGGAACAAAATTCGAGGAAAATGCAACTTTGTGCTGGTAATAATTCCAACCCCAGTGTTGGTATTTAATATTTCGTACTATTTTATCATGTTACTATACCGTCTAGTATTTATGATAATGAAATAAAAAAATAATAAATATCAAGGCTGAGATTAGAATCAACACCACAATAAAAGTTGCTTTTTCTCGAGTTTCCTTCCTTTGCTGCCAGCACCCTGTATTAATTAGGAATATGAAATTAGGTAAATCCATAGTCAATTTGAGCCACAATAGAATTCCGAAGAATTTCTCAAAAACAATAATTTAATATACAGGGTGTCTACTTTTAAACATATGCAAATTAATAAAATCTTTATTTTTGGAGATAATCCCTGAACATTCTTTGTGTGAAAGGCCTTCAAAAATCGCTTCTTTTAGCCTTCCTATCATTTTCAAAAGGCAAATCCAGGTCCGGCTACGATTTTTGAGTGTTTTTTTTATTTAAAATCTACCAATACAGCGTTAATCAGGATCCCCCTAAAACCCCTTTATATACCAAATTTGAACAAAGAATTTAGAGAGAGATCTATTCTACAGGATGTCAAGGTTCAGCAAAATAGGAAATTTACAGGCATTTGGCGAGTCAAGTGTGCCATGGAATCCCGTCAAAATAGTTTAATTGTCAACAGAACCACTCAAAGTGTTGGTGTGCAAAGATTCAATACAGGGTATTTTTCTCTGCCCCATCTGAAAATGCTGAATTTTTATGACTTGACTCGCCAGAGATGCCTGAAGAGGTTTCTTTAAATTTCCTATTTTGCTCAATTTTGACATCCTGTAGAATAGAACTCTCTCTATATTTTTTGTTCAAATTTGGTATATAAAGGGTTTTCGACTGTCCTGATTGACGCTGTGGTGTCAGATTTTAAATAAAAAAATGGCTAAATGGTTTTTGTGAAAATCGGGGGAATAAAAAAATCGTAGCCGGCCCTGGATTTGCAATTTGAAAATGGCAGGATTGCTAAAATAAGCGGCTTTTGAAGTCCTTTCGGACAAAAAACAGATCAAGCGATTATCTCAAAAATTAAAGATTTCAAGGATTTGTATAATATGTTTAAAAGTAGATATGGGGGCTCTTAATATTAATTAGAAAATGTATGGCACAAAATTAATGGATTATCGGATTACCTGAGTTGAAATATTTTAGCATAGATATTTATATCTTTTTAAATAGGTATTTATTAATTATACCTACCTGCACTTAATATAACTAAATTTAGGGGATTAACTTAATAATTGTAATATTGAATTGGATGTAGATTTTGAAAATATCGATTATACCTGCTCCTAGCCCTTTGTATAAATACTAAGGTGGGTGGGCTAAAATTATTTAGTCAGTATCCTAATTCGAGAGAGTAACTAACAGTGTTCGTTATGCCTCGTTTGAGTGAATCCGTCAAGCACCGTATCATCGCCAAACTAGAAAATGGTTGGGCTATTTCCCGACTGGCCGAAGAATTTGGTGTATCTAAAAGCACCATTTTCAATATAAAGAAGAAATATGACGAAACCGGAAGCGTGGAAAACATACATAGAGGAGGAAATGTGAAAATTACGTCTGACCAACAAGATGAGCAACTAGCTAATTTTTGCCTTGCAAATCCGTTTAAATCCGCCGTTGAAGCAGTATCTGCAACACAATTTCCAGCAAGTGTTAGAACTGCCCGAAGGAGATTAGATGCAGCCAATCTGAAATCTCGCACGGCCAGCAACAAAATTCAGCTGACCGAGGCTAATAAGGAAGTCAGGTTGCAGATATGCCGAGAGTTTCAGCGTTTACCGCCACATTATTGGGAGAAGGTAATATTTAGCGACGAAA
Organism: Pseudeuparius sepicola; assembly: GCA_963920635.1. Lineage (NCBI taxonomy): Eukaryota > Metazoa > Arthropoda > Insecta > Coleoptera > Anthribidae > Pseudeuparius > Pseudeuparius sepicola. The sequence continues at coordinate 93,590,207 of OY987299.1, forward strand.
AGATCTTTCAAAGCCATTACAATGGCAAAGTGCGAGTATATAGACCTTCGGTGAGTTCAAGATATGACGAAAGATTTGTGTCACCCAGGAAAAGGAGTCGGCATTTTTCCGTCAACATATGGGCCTGGATAAGCTACCGTGGACCTGGCATTTGTTGGAGAATCGACGACCGCTTCACAGCAGCTCGCTATTGCGAGATACTCGAAGGCGGATTGTTACCAACTGCAACGGAAATGTATCCCGATGGCTTCGTTTTCCAGCATGATAACGCTCCTGTGCATACAGCAAGAATAGTTCGCGAATGGTTCACCGAAAACAACGTAGAAAAGTTGCAATGGCCGGCGAAGAGTCCTGACTTGAATCCCATTGAGAATGTGTGGGGCAGAATGGCGCGGACAATGGAGAACTTCGTACCCGAAAATAGGGAGGCACTTTGGCAGAAGATTCAACAAACGTGGGATGAAGTCGTAACCCATGATCTCTGCTGCCAACTCATAGATTCGATGAGCAGGAGAGTTCAGAAAGTCATCCTATCCCAAGGTGGGTATACTAAATATTAATATACATATAATATAATAATGGAAAATGCATTTGATTTCTTGCCTTTATTTAATTATGTTATAGTCATAAAGATTTTAATGGGTTTATAGTTTGTTCGGATTCTTCCTGTGTCGGTGGTTCTAATAAAACTTCGTAATCATTATATCCAGCTTGTGGAAGTCCTCAATCACCTGAAATTATTTTATTTTATCCAGGTTATCACATTGAGGTCCAGGGAGGTGTGTAAAGCTTGACACGTGTCCCTGCTGTGTGTCTTCTGATGTTATTGATAAAGGTATGCAATTTAAATAATAGAGAGTTATTGCAGAAATAAATAACGGGGTCCTCTTTTACGTTATTTTGACATTTGAGCATGCGCAGTCGTAGTTTGACATAAGGTCGTCCATAATAAGGTTATTTTCCTTTATTTTTGTTTATTGTGTATACCATAATATACGTTATTTTTACCTTATTTGTCACAATTCTTAAAATAAATTCTGATTTGTCAGAAAACGCTAGTGTTCTGTGAAAGTAGGACTTAACCTAAAATGTTCGTTGCTTGTTTGCGTTTGCACCTTGTTTGTTTTCATTAGTCTTTCACCTTGGTGTTCCGTGGTTATTTGGCTGTTTTCCCAGTTTTTTCCGGAGCAAAATTATAAAAGCACATAATATTCTAGTGAAAGTGTAGAAATACAAAACAATAAAGTAAACGTAAACAAGCCCTTAATTTGGATACATAAATTACGACTTGCAATAACTATTGTCAGAATCATAAATAACGTATGAGAGTATTCAAATAAGGTCGTCTTAAATACTGCTTAATGCCAAAAACAGTTTCTGCAATAACTCTCTATTAAGTTACAAGGGTAATTTTATGTCTGTGACCCCCTAATCTTATTTATCTGTTGAAGGGCATTTTATGAGAAACAATGGAGCATTGCAGCACCACGAAAACCAATTTATTAAAACTTCTGACCAATTTCTTCAAAAATAAGAAAAAATAAATAAAAGGGACACCCCTTTTATTTTATAATCATTTATGTTTAGGACTACGAGACCTAACAACTAAATGTTGGAACAAATACTTATTTTGCAAAGAAAAGAATAATTTATGAAAATCCTTTTAATTAACTTTTTTAATTCTAGGGTTATTAGCTAAATATATTTTTAGTGTTACTACATATTTTTTTATTATAACATAAAAATACATTTTTGTTGCAACGCAAAATATTTATTAACTTAATGTCTAAAACCGCTGACAACTATACTTAGTGTATTTGGAAATGAAAGGAGGCCATAAATATTGATTGAGAAGGAAAATTCGACCATTTCAGTGGCGTGCTCTTTTGCTAAAAATCTGATGAGGATAAATACGCAAATTAATATTCGGGCGAGTTATGTAGTATTTTATGACGGACTCTCGAGCCTCTGATAAAGAATTTGCATTTATATTTATAATAAGCCATAAACCTTCCTTTCATTTCCAAATACACTATGTATATACAGTATGTCCACAGAAGAGGTGTTGAATAGGAACACTTTCTTATCTTTAATTTTACCGCAAAAAGTTACTCTTGATAAAAACTTTGCTAACATTTCTTATGTGGAAATAAGTTGCTAGGAAAAGTTGTTCAAAAGTAAAGGATACTCCATACTACCAATTTTAGAAACAATTGGCACACTTTGATTTATTTGAAAAACATTTTTCGCTTTGGCCCTATCACTGCATTAAATATATTTTTTTATGTAAGTAAGCTTATATAAGCATAATAAATATGGCAATTTTAGACGGCTAGGTGATGTTAAAAAATAAATCGGCATCCATAACCAACTTTTCACGCAATACAAAAAAAAACTCAGAAAATTTGTCTTTAATTTGAATAACTGTTGATGTTTTTAATTGCTATTTCGACTTCACACTTTAAACAAATTAGCGGGAAAACTAGTACAAATTGTATGAAAATTTTCTTTTGTCAATGTTCTTGCGTGATCTAATTGCCGCTAATCTCCAATTAAAATTTTCCCTCGACTTTCAAAATAAATTGATTGTTTTCAGATTCTTGTTGATTTAAGTTTTTTTTGGTATTGAGCGAAAAGTTGGCCATGGATACCGACTTCTTTTTTTAACATTAACCAACTATCTAAAATTTACACGTTTTTGTTTCTTAAGATTTTTCAGTAGGGAGTCAAATAACTACTTTAATAAACTAAAACAATGGCCTTTAATAACTAAAACAATGGCCTCAACAGAGCCGAAGAGCCTGTGTAATTTTCAGAAACTATCTGAGCACCCACTTGCATAAAGCTTCTCAGTGCCATCAATTTTCAATATAAAAGTTTTCTTCGGTATCTTAAAATAAATAGGTATGTTACGGCTATTTAATAATTTTGCTCAATTGGAGGTTTTTTTATATTGCGCGACAAGTTGACCATGGATGTTGATTACTTTTTCAGGGCCACTTAGCTGTCCAAAATTGTCACCTTTTTGTTTCTCATGTTTTTCTTGTAGGGCGCAAAATAAGCGAGGAAATCGCGGTGGTAGTTAAAAAAATCATACTGTATACTTGTGAACTGTTTTAATAAATAGTTTAATACTGATTCCTTAATTTTTTTTAACCCTTTCGGTGACATCGGCTTAATCGCTTGCAAAGAATTCTCGGAACAAGACACCCGTTCGAACCATCCGATGCCGAAGGCGCGCGCTGTTGCCGTCTCCGCGCGCCCTGTAACGATAGCCACGAGAAACCTCTTCAGGTCGTTCGATACCAACTGTCCGCGACTGTACCTACCACTAAAATATAGAATATAGTTCGGTGGTACCTACTTACATAGCCGAACGAGTAAAATCTAAACACTGCTATTTATATATTACCGATGCATATACAGGTGGAAGAAAGAATAAAGATCATATTAGGAATTACAATAAGAATAATATAAATTTAACTTATGTGTTAAAAATATAACCGTTGTATGTACAGGATGACTATTGAAATACGGACACCCGAAAAGAGAAACAATGAAATTTTTGAACTTAATATCTCAGAAAATAATGAAAATATGGGTATTATAGTGTCACATAACAAACACCATGAACCACTCGACCTTTTGAACAGTCTGTTTTTTTTATCTGATCACGACGGCCGGCGCAAAACCACAGTGTCTGCTGCACGACGACGCCTAAAATAAAGACTACTGTCAAAGATATATACAACCATATATCTTTGACTGTCAAAGATATATGGTGCTATATATCTTTGCTACTGTATACGGAACGAAATCGCTTGCCCAAATGTGAACTTCAATGCGAGGTGTGGGGTGTAGTCGCGCGCTCCAAAGACAATCTCATCTATTTGCGCGCTCTAACTAAAATTATTGGTTGAATACTTCCATAATTTCATTTCCTTAAAATGAATGATATACATACTTAAACAGAATATAAACTAACAATAACAGTTTCTTTTAAGACAATGCCGTTATTATTTCAATTCTTGACATTGTTTGAGAACTAGGTAGGTATAAGTATATTTATTAATTCTATTTGAATATAATGTTATTTTCAAATTTAGATTATGGATAATCGCATATAACGCTATTCTCAAATTTATATGTTGGATGATATTCTTGAAGCTATGGGTATTTCAAAGTGCGTGATTAGAGAATTTATTCAGTTCAGTGAATCCAATCAATCAAACAGATTTATGAATTGAGAACATTCCGTGAAAATTTTATAATTTTTCAATGATATGTCGTTTTGCTTTATTAGGTTGATATTATTTAAATTTGGATTGAATACTCGTATACATTTTTAAGAAAATTTAAATTTTTATTTTGAAAATAGATTTTTCTGTGTGTGGGTGTGGGGCTCCCCAATTACGTGGTTAAAATTAATGTACTGATGACTGAAACACTCTGTATACTTTGGACTTCGAGCTAGACAAATTCGTTTAAATGCAAAATTAACCGAATTCGGTGAAACAAAAAGTTGGCCTGAAATCCGACAGCACGACAGCAAACATGAGTTTGTTATTTAGGTCATCTTCAGAATTTTTAGATCAAATTTGGTCAAAATTCGTAGAAGAAAGTAAACTCAGTTGGAACAAGTCGCAAGTGCCAGCTAAAAAAGTAAAAGCGAGAGCCTTAAAGGTATTAAAACATATTAAAAGGTATAAATAAAAATATATAAATATATATTTCCGACAAATTTTCATTTCTGTTTAATTTGGCTACCGGTTTCGCAACTATATAAGTACCTAGTTAAATCATCAGGCCACATAAGGGTATTATTTAAATTGAATGTGTCAGAAATATAGACAACTCCTATGGGCAACAGAAATATATACATATAGCGTTAGTGGTGGTGGAGCATCTACGATTAAGATACTCACGGGCCTGTTTTCTATTCTTACGTGGGTACCGTCAATCGTCCGCCTATATCAGATTAAATTCTGCTTGTAGGAAACTATATAAATCTCTGTTTTATCCATAATTTTAAGAGGCTACGATACTTATGAAATCCGCCCGAAATGCCCGACTCAATTCAGGACAAACGTCGCTCGATTAGATATGCCTATCCTTTTCCTTCCTCTGGTCCCCACGACTCCCCACTCCAGCCTGCCCCTTCATAGTGCTACGATTGAGGGGCAGGCCGGCCGTGGGTACTACACTGAGAAAACTCTGTCACTTTGTAAAAAAACCCTGTTTAATTCAATATGAGATATTATTCCTCAAACTCAAGCAGAAGCTTTTTTGTAACTAACAATAATCAATTCAATTACAATTGATATTGAATTCTAATGAATAATTTAAATGTAATATTTTATTTCAATAAATAGCGTGTTCTGGAATTGATTCTATAATACTTCTTTTCTAAGCACATTCTTTTGTCAGAACAACATAACGTTTCATGGTGTTGAATTGAATAGGGATACATTTAACTGTTCATTATACTGAAATTACAACTATTGTCACTGAATTTTTGCTGGATTTGTAATACTTAATTGTGGGTACTAATATCAATTATAGCCATTCACTTGCAGTGTTCATTATGACTACGAACGATATAGAGTGTAGGGTTGATTCAAAACCTTTAATTTGCGATCACTGTGTGCACTCCTAAGTTAACCCCCAGTTAACCCTGAAAAAATCAGCTTGTTTTAAAGAATTTTTTTTTACCCTTATAAAGCACTTTAGATAGTGGTGATCTTTTACCTATATCTCGTGAAGTATTGAAGTTAAAAAAAAAACTTCATGAGAGAAAGTTGTAGAGAACGTAATAATGTATACATAAGAAGAAAAAAAATTGTACACATGAGAAGAAAAAAAATTGCAAAAAAATGTTTGCAAAACCACTCCTATTGCGGGGTTCGTAACACGACTTCGACGGTGATTTTTTGGGGTTATACTCAGGACGCTACCCACAACCAACCCTGAAAATATCTACCTGTTAAGAATCTTTTTTTTTTCTACCTCTATAAAAAAATGACAATTTGCTTGGACTATGATTACTTACATTGATGAATATAAAAGTTGCAATTAAGTTTTTTGTTCATCCAATGAATTATAATGTTTTTTCAGTTGCTTCTGGGGTACTCTTATATAGTTTGGAGTAGTCTGAGGGTGAGAATTATTATTATTCAAATAAAATAAATTTAATTGTTTAAATAAAACATAAGATATTTTAAAACCGAGGTTATGCTTTCATTGTAGTATGCCAATTTTAGTATCGAAGTGACAATACGTCTTCTTAACGGAAATTCAAACTATTTTAAACTTATTGGTTCATCTGCAATTACGTCAAAAGTATAGATTATATTGTTGGGACCACATGGATTTGCTTGTATATTTAAAGTAGGTAATGGAAAAGTGACTATATACACGAACTCACTAAAATCACAACAGTCTTTTTTTCCTGTGTAGACGTGTAGATAATATGAAATAATAACTCGTGCCGGCCGCCGCCGACGGCCGCCGGGGTCACACGAGTCTCGCCGATGCCGACGAAGAAGCGCGAATATATATTTAAAAAACGGCGGTGGCCTGTTTGCTTTATTGCAAAAATGATATTTTTCAGGGCGTTCACTTTTCGTTGGCAACACACTGCATAGCTTTTTGGCGTCGAAGCAATTTTACTATTATTTTTCATATCAGCAAAGGTGCATGCTATGAAGGGTTCGTGTATAAAAAAAACTTGTAATTGCTCAATTATAAAATCTAAATTAACGACTCGATTACGGAATTCTTCTTGAACCACATTAGGGTCAGTTGAACATCTATTAATGTTTGATTGGATAATTGTTCTGCATAATAGTGTTGCTACGACTAAAAAAGTGCGTCTAAAGTCTACTTCTTCAAAATGTTTTATATAACTAGTAGGTATTCCATATTTACATTTGTGTAATAATAAATAAATCTAACTAAAAACTTTCTACACTGTAAGAGTTCACTTTAGAGGGATTAGAGTGAATAGGCCATATTATATCACAACGGTTTCGTTAATCTATAAAATTACATCCTCAAGGACTAATTTATAGAGTTACGAAACTGGTCTCCCTTTTTAAATAAAGTAATAGTTGTGAGATAATAGGAGCTATTAATTTCTAATCCCTTGTAAATGTTCCATTTAAAGCCCTGTTTTTCCCAGAAAGTTTGTTTCCCAAACCCTATGCACCTGCAGTACTACTTATACCTAAATCCGAATAAGTGTGCAAAATGCAAAATATGTAGGTACCCCTCTCTCAAATTCTGGAAACCATATTAGGTACCTACGGGAATAAAAGCACTCAAGCCCACAAATTACTCCTATTGGTTTCACTACATGTGACTGTTGTGACATCATTATCAAACATTATAGGTATTCTTGCCCTGACTGCGGTTCAGTTTCAGAACCTTATTCTGACAAATCTGAATTATCGAACATCCTAGAAAATGTATTAAAATGTCATAAATTCGACAGACTGGAACAAGAAAATGTACTATTTTTATTTTGCCCGATTTTCAACTCCAATGACTTTCGAACAATCTTCTAACGAAGAAGTTTCTAAAACTGACTGGATGTCAGAATTATTATCGTTCCCTCTGGAAAGTATATAAATTAGCTTTTATCATGCAGCGATTTACATAGGAATTCGTTTTCAAAAAATGCTTCACATGACCCATTTATTTGGCAAAATTATTACTTGTACCTATCACATTTTTAAAGTAAAAATCAAGCGCACAATTTGGTCTAGAATTTAAATTTACTCTTTTTGCACGACCAGGCCATTTTATGCCCTAGGGATTAAACCATTTTACACAAAAGCAAAAAGTAGGTACTTTGTGAATAATAATTATTTATTTTCTAAAATTTATTTGTGGCGCAATGGATTAATAATTATTTATTTATAATTCCTGGAGGAATAATAATAATGAGTATTATTATATGCCAGTCGACATACATGTTACGGGCGACGTGAAGACGAAGACTTTTTTAAAAAACTTTTATTCGAGTAACGCGAGTTACAGAGTTTCGGCTTAGACTACAGACAAGACTAGAATTCACACTCTTACTTTACTAGGTCCTATTTATACAGATCTGTTATGCTGAGGTGTTGTGGTTCTCATGGGAAAAGAATATAAAGACAAAGGGAAGATCAAATTCTGCAATTCTTGCAGTAAGCAAGTTTTAACAATACTCAAAAGGAATATGATATGTTCTAGTAATCATTCTAGAACAATATACAATGGAAAATGATATCTTTGTAGTAAGCATCTTGAACAATAGAGAATGAGAACATAATATCCAACAGTAAACAGAATCAAGGGTAAAAACAAGGTTATGATCAAGGTTATGCTTGAGGTCGGATATAACACCTTCCCCCTTATATTAAAAATTTGTGTTAACAAATTTTGACATTAAATTAGGCATATGTTTTAGTATTAGAATTTAGTTCAATTTCTTCTTCTTCGCGAGGTTCGTCCAATCTATACGAAGGTCTTCTTTTGACAGTAACAAATTTTCTTAAATTTTGAAAAACGTGATTTCGAGTTCTAGGAGGTTGTGGAGGATCGTCTCCGTTGTTAGTAGTAATAATGCCTATTTTAATGTTCCTAGACTTTTTACATTTAAAATAAAAGTACACAATAATTAAAAGTATGATTAAAGTAATGGATAGATATGTCAATATTGGCGTATACTTATTTACAGTTGGTTCGTTAATAATATTATCAAGATCCTTTGCATATTCGTCTAATTTATGCTTTGCGACATTTAAATCGTCATAATTAAATTTATTTAGTTGTAAAGGTTTTAAGTCAGGATATTTTAGTTTATTTGGAGTTTCTTTGCAACATTCAAATGGTATATTAATTGGGTGAAATTTATAGGTTTGATTAGATTTATTTAAATTTTTCGTTTGAATTTTAGTACTTCCAATATAAGCAATGCATTCAGATTTTAACGTTAAAATTGAAGTTTTGTCTAGCATTATAGTCAAAGGATTTTGATTTTTGCACTTAATAGTTATAGGAAATATTTCACTTAAAATTATTAACCATTGATTCTCTTGAATCAATTGTACATTGTAACTTTCAATTGAAATTGTGACTATGTCACAAGTATTAGGTAAATGGGTTTTTACCTCTAATAATTGAGCTTCACATCTTGAATGTGAGTCAATAGGAGTAGGATATAAATCTTTGCACATTATTAAATCAAATGCTAGTTCTTTACAATTTTTTATATCATAGAGAATTACATAGAGAGTTGGGTCATCGCTTTTTGCTACAAATTTAGTATCAGTGGATACCATGTGATAAAATCCAGTTTTATTGTCGAAAATTGGAATAGGATAAATTCTATAAAGAGTATACCATTGAGGTTCTACTAAAGGAATGTCTAATATAAAAACAAGTCTATTTTCTGTTTGAAAAACCTTTAGTTCTATAAAATCAAGATAAGTTGCAACATTTAGAAGTTGAGGAGTTAAGGGCAAATTATTTTTGTTTAAAGTTTGAGCGATTATTTGCAAATGATGAACTAGGTCTTCAGAAGTTATAACTGACGTGTGAATGATATGTAGTTTTGCAAAAGTAATAGAGTTTAGAATGTCATTTAAATTGCTTTCGATAAAGGTATAGGATTCTAGGAGTCTTTCGGCCATCTCTAAAACTTGTAATTTTGCAGTGTAATAATTAAAATTATCAATTATAAATGTAATTTTCGATTTGTTTTATGTCATTATTAAAAGTAATTTCATCAATTTGTAATTTGTTGATAGAGTCGTTAAAGTTTTTGATAACTGAAGTAGTTACTAAAATTTGTTTTTTTCATTAATTTTTCTAATTCGTGTTCGTCTCTGTTAATTTTGTCGATACAATCGTTATAATACTGTCCGTCTGAAGCGTCTAAATTTCCGGTAATAAATTTCCAAACTGACCCTAAACCATTAATTAAACCTCTTTTATATCTTCTTACATCAATAGCTAATTCTTCAAATTTGAGCGCAATGTTTTCGGAAAGTTGATTTAGTAAAGTGAGATGTGACTTAACTTCGCTTAGAAAGGCGGCCATTCGTACGTCTTTTGGTTGAATTATAAATTGCATATTTTCTAAAATTTTATTATTATTTTCGAATGTTGTTTTTAGAGATGAAATGTCTTTATATACCAATAAACTCCACTTGTCATTAGAAATTTTGAGTCCGGATTGCTCTTGATAGAACACGCCTATGGTGTTATTAATTGGTCGCAGTGTATATTGTGCCATAGCGGTAGCGAACAAAGAAAATCTGTAACGAAGTTTCAGAATTAGGAACTTGGTTCGATATAACAAATTATTTTAATATCAGTATTTTTGAAAATATATTTGATCATAGGGAGAACTGTGTCCCAATCTAATTTGTCTAATCCACAAGCTAGCTTGGGTATAGCTATAATTTTATCTTTTTCATCAGTGCTCTCGAGACAATTTGTTCGTAATTCCTTCAAGCAATTAAATAAATTAGCATAAGTTGGTTTATAATAGAAAAATTCTTTAGTTATTAAATAATAAATATTTCTTGTCGGAAGTTGAAGTACTGCTATTTCACCAATTGACTTATTTTGATTTTTTAGTTCATCTACGTGTCCAAATTTATTCTTAAATTCTTTTGCAATTCCTGCATTCATTTCTAAATCTTTAGATACACAGTGAGCTAATGAAATATTTTCAGGGGCATCAAATAAATTGCCCAGTTCAATGGAAACGTTATTATTTTCAATAGGGATTTTTCGATCTAGAGTATAAAAGAATTCTTTAACCGTTAGTTCTTCTTCTTGTAATTCGTGACATTTCTTTAGCATATCAAAATTCATTTTTGTAGTTTGGTTAGTAATTGAGTTATGTAGCAAAGCTGAATTCGTATAAATTTCTTTAATTTTATAGGGTCCATTAAATTTGTTAGCTAGTTTATTTTTTATTTGGGACTCCTTGACATAAACCTTTTCTCCTACGCGAAATTGTCGCTGCTCCGAAACGTGTGTATCAAATCGCTGTTTCGCCTTTTGTTTGCGCATATCCGTACGCTTTCTTGCCACTTCATAATAATGCTTTATTTTATTGTTTAAATCGCGAACGTACTTAGAGATTAATTCTTGCTGATTATACAAAACTTCTGGAGGTCGAGACGAGGTGTGACCGAATAGCAATTCGTAAGGAGTAAAGCCGTGTGTTTTATTTATAGAATTGTTATATGCTATACAAGCGTAAGGAAGCATTTGAAATGGGTGTTCGTTAGGATTTTCTGTACTACATGCGCGTATCATTTCAGTTAAGGTGGCATGAAATCTTTCTAAGGAGCCATTTGATTGCGGATGACTAACACTAGAGAAAGTTAATTTTATATTGTATAATTTACAAAGATCTTTCATTAATTGATTATTAAATTCTTTACCTACATCGCAATGGATTCTTAAGGGAGTTCCAAAATGTTGAAAATAGAGTAACAGAGCGTCTACTACAGATCTCGCTGTTTTATTAGGAAGTGCATAAGCTTGGGTAAATTTTGTTAATTCGTCTCTTATGGTAAGGATATTATTTTTTACTGGGATTTCTAGGATATCGATATTTATTCTTTCGAAAGGAGTTTTAGGAGTTTCGGTAATAACTAAGGGACTGTCCAAGTTTTGTCTACAAATTTTTGTCTTTTGGCAGATTTCGCACTGCCGAATAAATGTTTCGACGTCTTTAGTTAGTCCTGTCCAATTATATTTTTGTTTGATGCGTCTAATTGTTTCGTTTATTCCTCGATGTAAGTTTGTCTTGCCTGAATGAAATTGATCTATTATTATAGGTATTTGGTCTTCGTCTGGTATAGTCACAATGTTCTGACAAATTGTTAGTTGGAAATTTTTATCTGAGAACAAAAAATTAAACATTTCTAAAATTGGAAAATCTGGATTGTTTTCAATGTAATAAGTTTTATTTTCTTCGAATATATCTTTACTGTAATAAAGAGATATGAATAGTACTTGTATTGCGGTTTCAAAATTAAAAGGAACAGGAATTATATAATATTTTCTTTTAGCTACGGTTTGACTGGAAAGAACATTTGCTTTATTATAGTTAAAATCAGGATTTAGCTCAAGTAAATCATCAATAACTTTTTCGTGAAGGTCTGTTAATTTGTCTTGTTGAAAAATTAGTACAATGTCCTTGTGTGTTTTGTCTAAAAGTTGATTATTTGTATATTGGATTTTAGAATAGTCGATCATTGAAGTCGTCTTGTATAGATCAAAAAATCTGTCAAATTCATTACAGATTATAGCAATTTCGTCAGTCTCATTATTGTCAATAGGCGGGTCAATGTCTTGAGGATTATCATGGGAAGTAGATGGTTCGTCTAGGGAAGTATGAAAGGAAACAGCTTCTTTTATATGATTGATTTTGATTCGAGATAAAGCGTCGGCATTTCGATTAATTTTTCCAGGTTTATAAATTATTTGATAATTATATTCTTCTAATTTAAGTCGCCAACGTGCTAAACGACTACCGGGATCTTTTATTGAGAAAAGCCAGGTTAAAGGTCTATGATCTGTAACCAATAAGAATTTTCGTCCGAAAAGATAAGGTCTATAGTTTTTTACGGCAGCAATTATTGCCAATAGTTCTTTCTCTATAACGCTATATTTTATTTCTGCTGGACTTAAGGTTCTTGAAAAGTATGCTATGGGAAGATCATTTCCAACAGGTCCTTGCGAAAGTACCGCGCCTACAGCAAAAGCGCTTGCATCTGTAGTTAAAACAAATTCTTTTTCAAAATTAGGATATATTAGAATTGGTGAAGTTATTAATGCATTTTTAAGTTGTTCGAAAGATTCACGACAATCTTTATCAAAAATAAATGGTACGTCTTTTCTTAAAAGTCGAGTTAAAGGCTTTGTCATTTTTGCGAAGTTTGGAATAAACTTCCTGTAGTAACCAGTAAGACCCAAAAATTGTTTAATTTGTTTAGTATTGGCAGGTTGAGGAAAATCGATAACAGCTTGTACTTTTTGTGGATTTGGTTTGACCCCTTCAGGTGTAATAACATGTCCTAAATAAATTACTTCTTTTCGTAAGAATTCACACTTATCTGGCTGTATTTTTAGATTTGAATTTCTTAATCTTTGAAAAACTTCAGTAATACGAGAGATATGTTCATTAATTGTGGAAGAATAAATAATAATGTCGTCCATGTAAACTAAGCACTTTTCGTTTTGTATCCCCATTAGTATATTATCCATAACCCTCTGAAAGGTTGAGGGCGCATTACGAAGGCCAAAGGGCATACGTAAATATTCGAAATGTCCATTTTCAACGGAAAAAGCAGTTTTCGAAATGTCTTCTGGATTCATTTCAATTTGTTGAAAACCAGAAGCCAAATCTAAAGTAGTAAAATAATGGCAATTACCCAACTGATCTAATATATCTGAAATATTAGGCAATGGATACCTGTCATTAACTGTTAATTCATTTAATTTCCGATAATCAATTACGATTCTCCATTTTTGTTTGCCTGAAGCGTCTAATTTTTTTGGAACGACCCATACTGGGGACGACCATGGTGAAACAGAAGGTCTAATTATTCCTTGAGAAAGCATTTTATTAATTTGTGTTTTTACTTCTTCCTTGTGAACTTGTGGATATCGATAAGATTTAGAAAAAATTGGCTTAGCGTCGCCTGTATCGATAGTATGTTTTATTTCATTAGTGAAACTTAGGAAATCTCCGTCAAAGTAAAATATATCTTCAAAATTCAAGCATAAATTAGTAATTAATTCTTTTTCTTCTTCGTTTAAATGTTCTAGCCTTAATGATTCTTTTATTTCTTCTACTCTGCTTTTCGTTTTATTAAAATTACAAATAATATTACTACTAGCGTTCGTTTCTTTAATGTAAGGCTCAAATTCAAATTCTTCGAAACAAATATCCTTTGTTATGGCATTAGCGTTTAATATTGTCGTATAAAAATTACCGTCTTCGTTTATTTTTACTATAGCATTTGGCACGTATACCTTTTCTACTCGTAGTGCGCATAAAATCATTTCTTTATTCGTATATTTATTCGTATGAAACTTGCATATTTTTTCGCAACGCGGTTCTATCGTAACCTGATTTATATTATAACTCGTATTTTCGCTTTCAAAATTATTTATATTTTCCGTGTAATCGTTATTATTATTATTATTTCGTTCATAAGCGTTTATATGAAGGCTATCGTATCTTTCGTCAACATTAACTTGTCTTTTATAAACAACTCGATTATTATTATCATTATTATTCGTTAACTCGTTTAATTCATCTCCGTCTTTGAGTAATTCGTGTACCTTATAGTACGTAATTAATTGTTTATTCCTAAAATCTACTACTGCACCGTACCTTTCTAAAAAGTCAGCGCCTAAAATTCCGTCGAATCCTATATCTAGATCGCAAATATAAACTTTATGGGGAGAAAGAGGACCCGTAAAAGAAACAAATACCGCTTCAGTAATAGGAATTGATTGGCCAGAAATACCTTTAATTTGAAAATTTTCTGGACATCGATTTAAAAATTGCTGAACCGTCTCTGGTTTGAAAATTGAAATACCAGCTCCTGTGTCAATTAAAATTTTGTACTTATCGGTATTATCTTTAATATAATATAAGTTACTATTGTCAACGGTATTTATGCAAACGTTTGGTCCGTATTGGTCATACCAAGATTCTTGAAATTCGGAATAGGGTTCTGGTCCGAGGCTGTTAATTGAAAATTTTCGCTTTGGCCCAGATAATGTTGTTGGGGAGTTCTATTTTGGTTATTTGGATTTGAATTTGGGAATCTAGGAGTAAAATTTTGATTAGAAGGCTGGAAACCTGAATTATTATTAAAAGTTCTGGGGAAGTTATTTCTTGGAGCATTATTAGAAAAATTTCTAGGAGGATGATTTCTTGGTTGGAAGTTTTGAGGGTGATTCCTAGGTTGGAAAGAAGGAGTTTGAAAATTATTTTGCTGAGGAAAAGATGGTCTTTGATGGAACCTATTTTGGGAGAAATTATTTCTTTGGGAGTTGTTTTGGAAATTGTTATAGTAGCTAGAAGGATTTGGACCATTTCTGTAATAATTATTTTGATTTTTAGTTCGACATTCATTGATAGTATGTCCATTTCTTTTGCAATAATTACAAAATTTTGGAAAATTATTACTGGTTCTTTTGATATTATTATTGAAGACTGGTACACGATTTTGCCTCTGAAATTTTTGATTTTCAAAATAAGAAAGTTGCAATTCTCTCTTAATTAAAGCTATAGCATCCATCATGTTGGGTGGATTGCTAGCACGAATTAGTTGCCCTATTCTTGGTTCTAAACCTGTCAAAACTGTATTTAGACACATGCTATCGATTAATGTAGCTTGCGATTCTTTTTGTTCCCTAGTGAGAAGGCTTTGTTTTCCTATTGCGGCATACATTTTCGAGCAGTGAGTTTGAACTCTGCCTACAAAAGTCAAAGCATTTTCATTTTGGGATTGACACATTCTTTGTAAATCTTGAATTAATGAAGTTAGATCGCGAGGATCTCCGAAATGAACGTTAAGTAATTGTTTGATTTCGCGCCAGGTACTCAAATCTCTTGAATTAATGAGTTGGGCTGCACGTCCCTTTAATTGATTTTTAATTTTTATAACAAGTAAAATGGCTTGGTCGCCAACAGTCATTTGCATGGCCCTATCACATGCAATGATAAAAGTATTTAAATTGATTTGATCCCCATCGTATTCAGGGATGATAGAAAATATTTCGCTTAATTTAAATGGTACTTCGTCGTTATTTGAAGCGTTTGCTTCATTGTTTACATTAGAGTTTATAGCTTCGTTATTCGGCATGTTGAAATGAAAAGGTAATATCGTTATAACGTAGAAAGTTCAATAATAGCAACGTAGAAAGTTCAAAAAAAAAATCACAAATAAAATTCACTTCAAGTTTTTCACTTACAATAGAAGTAACTTCATGCTCGCTGGATGTCGTTGATGCTGCTGTTGTTGCTGGATGCTGGCCTCAGGAGACTGTCCTTCTTAGTGCCTCCGGATCTTCCTGTCGAAGACCCTTTTCAGCTGGCTCCAATCGTAGTGGTGTGGTGACCCCCGAGGAGACTGTCCTTCTAAGTGCCTCCGGATCTCCCTCGTTGAAGACCCTTTTATCGAGGATCCCACTTCTGACACCAAATTGTTACGGGCGACGTGAAGACGAAGACTTTTTTAAAAAACTTTTATTCGAGTAACGCGAGTTACAGAGTTTCGGCTTAGACTACAGACAAGACTAGAATTCACACTCTTACTTTACTAGGTCCTATTTATACAGATCTGTTATGCTGAGGTGTTGTGGTTCTCATGGGAAAAGAATATAAAGACAAAGGGAAGATCAAATTCTGCAATTCTTGCAGTAAGCAAGTTTTAACAATACTCAAAAGGAATATGATATGTTCTAGTAATCATTCTAGAACAATATACAATGGAAAATGATATCTTTGTAGTAAGCATCTTGAACAATAGAGAATGAGAACATAATATCCAACAGTAAACAGAATCAAGGGTAAAAACAAGGTTATGATCAAGGTGATGCTTGAGGTCGGATATAACATACATAATGTCGCGGTAGAAAATATTTTCTTCGGGTACTCGGAAATATAAATATTTGCTAACATACTAACATTCAAAACAAGCGAAACACAAATAAGGGAGACTGAGACTAATAAAATGAAAAATGAACCATCTGATATCGATTGAAAGTTCTCCTGACGTGGTTTCCGAGCCCGGTGAGGTACGCCCAAGTAGGGGGAAGTAGGGGAACCACGAGTTCCAGCGAACGCCCTCCCGCCCGCCTATCTCCGTACGTCTAATTCCTGCTCGAATGGCCAATTCACGGATCATTTTATTGCCGGGCAATGGGTTCGTAGTTTTCAAATCATAGCCAAACGAACAAACGTATCGACTTGAAAGTAGTCTTAAAATAATGTTATAGAATGCCTCAATCGTCGTTGTGTCCTTCGAATTATTTTTGAGTGGTGGAAATACTCGAAATTCTTAACCGAATATAGTCGAATTTCGGGTATGTTTGGCATTTTTTTTCACAGTGTCGCATTAGTCCTGCACAGTTCGTGATACACAACGACGATTCTTCGTAGTTTTATCTAAGCCCCAAAAAAAAATCAAGTGAAAATATTAAGAAATGCAAGTAGGAGATGTAAACTACGAAACCCTTGAAAATGGGGGGTATCGTAGCGCCTTAACCGTTACAGACTTTACAGTTTTTTGACAGAGTGATTAGATACATTCCTATATCTTCTGCTACAGCAGTATACTTCATAAAAAATACTAATTTAATGAATTCGCAAAATCCCGATAATAATCATCAGGATCATTATTTTATCCTGATTTTTTTTATACCATATTGGCGTGTATTCAACAAAACCCCAACTGAAATAATAATATTGAACGCCACATTAGTCAATTTAATTTTAATGTTCATTATACCCATTTTGGTTTTGGTTTGAATTTTATAATTTTTAACTATGCTGGTGTAATTAAAAAAATGAATATTATACATGCGGTTGAATGTCAATATAATATCACTAAATTACTATTCATTTTATATGTTAAGTTACCTATTGAGATATTGATAAAATACATTGTGAGCACAAAAACTGTTGATTTTGCCCTGATTGGGGCACATTGCGGTTGCAATTTGCAAAGTTGGCGTTCGAATCGGGCTCTAACGAGCCGCTTTTGAGCGCCGCGGCGCCTCGCCACGAAGACGCCGCGACGTGACGAGGTTTACGATGGGGTCTTATGTTTGGGCGCGACGATTATGGCAAATTCTGTAATTTTCCAGGTAATCAATTGTGCTTTGGTGTGTCAGAAACTTCTCAATTTGCGCCAAAAATACTTACAAAAAACAAAGAAAGATGTTTTAATACCTGCAATTATAAATAATAAAGGATGTTTTGGTGGCATATCCAGGTAAAGGATATCAACTGAAAAAAATGCACTCCAGCCAGGACTCGAACCCGGAACTCCTACTGGCCGTAAACACTTAACCAACTAAGCTACCGGAGATAGTTGTTCCATGGGCTAGGTGTTTTTGTCTCTGTCACAGCATTGTTTCGATGATCCATACCTAAATATATGTACAATAATGCACATAATCTACAGAACTATTAATTGTATTGCTTGAAATTTGCGACAACTCCTAAGTACAGAAGGCTTTCGAGTTGATACTTGAGATGCTCGCCAAGCTCGGATAACAATGACTTTCTATAAAAATGCTTGGCCTGAATATCCCCAAAATATAAGCCAATCAGTGTAATAAAATTGCTTCATCAGTCACTTATTGCAGAGGTATACTCACCGTTAGCTTTGAGTATGGAAAAGTATAGTAGTATTTAATACCTAGCATGCTAGCGGTGACAGCGACAGCTGTAATTTCTGAATGCTGATGCCAACTACAATTCTTCTTAATATTATTAATCTTTATTTTCACACTTCAACGTTAGAATTATTAAATAAAACGCGTTGTATATGGAATATTTTTTGGATACGCTTCTTTTGTTTACTATTTGAATATTATTTTGAAACAAGGAAACGACAGTTGAAATTGACAAGAATGACAATATTTATCGGAGCGTCTCATAGGTACATGGGTTTGTCTATGGCCAGTTCCAGCCAGTTACGTGTAGGTATAGCACGCGTCCCTCGCGTTCTCTACAAAACTTCTCTCGGTGCCTGGCGTAATCTAAGTCAACCAAATGAAAAATAGCAATAGTAGTAACTTTTTAAAACTTTCATTGGTATAAAAAGTTGAAATAAAATCCCTTGGGGGGAGATCAACTCCAGATTTGCAAATATCTCAACCGGAAAAAAAAACTCATGCGAGGCACGCGTGCCACGCACTTGACTGACTTGACTGGCTGGAACTGGGGCTCAAGAACCGAGAGCTCTCTCGTATCGCGTATAGCGGAGCAGCCGACTCTGCCTGATCACGCCCGTTTCCTCGCGGAATCGCGGCTGAAATATTCGTAGGCGCTAAGCGACGAGTTTACGTTATTATAAGCTATATCCGTTATGCGGGCGTTTAAATAGTACGTATTAGTACATTATCGGCTGCGGGCGTCCCGGCTATTTAATTAGGAAGGAACAAGGAAGTAAAATATAGTATATAGAGCTCCTATGGACTAGCCGCCACTGACATCGAAGTCAAAATAATAATAATAATTGCCCCCTCCCCCGCACCAGGATTTAGTCGCTTCTGGGGTACTCCTATAGTTTGGAGTATTGTGAAGGTAATAATTATTAATATTATAAGTGTATATAGGGCTATAAATAGTCATGAATATTAGTTAAAGGTTAATTAATATTACAAAGAAAAATGCCTCTATAGTTGTTATATCAACTTTCATTGAACATGTCTGCACTATTTTCTAACCTACTCAAAGATTTGGCAGATAAATTTTGGGTTTCGGTATTCTACTTACAGTTTTGTAATTTTTATGATTAATTTATAGGTATTTTCCGTTTTTTTCGTTTTCATTGTTTTCCCTGTAGAGCTTCCAAAAGTTTCTAGAGATTTACTAGAACTTTATGTTTTGTGCATCTGTTATTGGCCAGGAATATTCTAGAATAGTCTCCAGGCTTCCATTTGAATAATTATATTATA
Organism: Pseudeuparius sepicola; assembly: GCA_963920635.1. NCBI lineage: Eukaryota > Metazoa > Arthropoda > Insecta > Coleoptera > Anthribidae > Pseudeuparius > Pseudeuparius sepicola. Next base: position 93,609,929 of record OY987299.1, read on the forward strand.
AGGCCTGGGAATTGGGCCCGAGGAAAGTTAAAGGTTAGAACGCGATTTAGTGCGAATTTTGGAGCAGAAGGAATATTCTTGGTCAGTGACAGTACCTGACAAGTTTATTTGTGAAGGCTAAACAATAAAGTTGGAAACCAAGGCAACGAGTTTGGACTGTTATTATTGTTGAGATTCAGTACAGTACAATACAGGGTTAACTATCACTTAGTACAAAAATTTTTATGGCAGATAAAGAAAAATTAGACTTGCCAAAATAAATTTTCAAAAATTTTCTAACATTTGTCTTAAGCCTAAAAAAATTTTTTTTCAAATTGTATTAAACCCCTCAAAAAACGCCGCCTATGGACGCCCGCGCGACATGTCTAAAAATTTCGCGTATGTCAATAGCGCGGCGTTGCCACGTCTATCAATTTATCCGAGGATTCACCACAAAATTTCGATTTCCTTTTAAAAACGATTACTTTCTAAGGAACATGTAGAATGCCTATGAAACACCTACCTTACTGACATTTCCAGGATTGTTTGCACCATTTTCTGTTTTCTTGCTTTTTTACATTAAAAGTCACACAACACAACATTCACATTTTCTAAATCTGTTGGGGATCTCTTGGTTTCCCTCTGCTATTCCTTTTGTTTGAAGCGAGGTACTCAGCCTGACGACCACGACGAGGTAGATCCCCTCCGCCAGGAAAACCCCGAAGGGTAACCAAAAAATCACAACTGCACTAGCACACATTGCACATGCAAAGCACTACAGTAGCTGTTCAAAGAGGCCGCCGTTAACTTCGATGCACAAATTCACTCGGTTAACTAAAGAAGTCCGGATACGTGCAAAAAGTCCATGATTATTCCGGATTTGAACAGCTGCACCTTCAATTCGTTCACGTAACTGCTGCTCGTTGTCGATTTCCTGCTCGTACACAATCGCCTTCATGAATCCCCAAATACAAAAATCCATTGGATTCAAGTCTGGTGATCGCGGCGGCCATGCAATGGGCCCTCCTCTTCCGATCCAACGGTTGGGGCATTGGTCGTCTAAAAATGCACGAACAGGTCTCGCAAAATGGGCTGGTGCACCATCGTGCATAAACCACATGTCATGCAGTACTTGTAGTGGCAAATTATCAAACAAAACATTTGTCAGAAAATACAAGTATCGTTCAGCGTTTAAATTTTCCGGTAGAATGTATGGTCCAATTAATCGATCTCCATAAACTCCTGCCCAAACATTGATGGAAAACCGACGTTGGAAATTAAACCGCCGAACAGCATGTGGGTTCTCATCGGACCAAATATGGCTGTTGTGTCTAAAAAAAAACAACAAAAATTAGAAATATTCACAATTTTGGCGAAGACGTTAGGATTGACATAGCCAATTTTATAATAAATAAAAAAGATAATATGGAAGAGAGAAAGCTATAAGTAAGTAAAAATTTACATACGTGTAAACCCCAGCACGTGTGAAGCAGCATTCGTCTGTCCAAAGAATGTTGAAAACAAAGTTTGGGTCTTGGGCGATTCGATCACGTAGCCAAGTGCAGTAGGTCATTCTCACCGGAAAATCATTTGCTTCTAATGCTTGGACCTTTTGTATGTGATAAGGGTGAAGGCCGTTTTCCCTTAGAATCCTCCATGCCTGTAAATAATTTTATTGTTACATTTTAAATTTTATGTAGGTATTAGGTGCAAGCAAAGACAATCCCATCACATGGGATAGTCTTTGGTAGAAGTCAGTTTTATTGGTTTTATTTTACTTGCCTTGTTCTGAGATATTCCCAATCTCCTTGCAATAGCTGTAGTGCTTATGGAAGGTTGCTCGCCCACCCCTTCGAGCTTGCAAAACACCAGTGTTTCGCATACGTTGTACAATGTTCACAAGTACGTGGGTTAGGCATATTTGCCCTGTTAGGAAAACGAATACGGTATTCTGCTGCAGCTCGATGTGCACTTTCATCGCATCTCCCGTACATTATAACCATGTCCGTTAACTCGGCGTTCGAATACTCCGGCATTTTCACAAAGACGCTGAACGATTTGCCGCGAAAATCAAGACCAAACTGGGAAATAACGCCATGTTACATTCGCAAATGCCCTCCGTCGGCTACTAGCCAAACTTGAAAAGGTTTGTTCCAACAGGACCAATAACCGTTCTCAAGCACGTTCAGCGCATGCGCACTACCCCACTGGCTGTTCCAACTGAATTATGTACCTACCGACACGGGACGATACACGCACTGTTCCAGCCGATTTATGGATCATTTGTGTATCGTCCTTGTACGATAAAAACGGTCCCTGGTCTAAAGTAATAACCGCGTGTACTGACATGCGCAGTGTATAGTCATGTGACAGAGATAAACAATAACCTCATATTTTTGTTTTTACGTAGATGGTTTTAAATCGATGGCTGGGATCGTGTTTTTTATTTCTTGTTGGTTTTTGGCTTGTTGGGTAGGGCGGGGAATCGTTGAACAATAATTTTTTAGAGTAAAGAGTGAGGTTAGCCCACCGAACATTCGGTTAGCCACATATTAAACACGCAGGTTAGGTGCGGTCACAAAACGTGATTTGGTCGATTTGATTCACAATCCGTTCCATCTGAAATTTTCTTTGGGATCGCACATGAACGGTGCAAAACTAGCGCATGCGTTCTTTAAGGGTTATCATCTAGTTCATGTACAGTTCTGTGACCGTACGTAAATTCGAGTTGGAACAAATGATCCCAAAGAAAATTTCAGATGGAACGGATTGTGAATCAAATCGACCAAATCATATTTGTGACCGCACCTAACCTGCGTGTTTAATATGTGGCTAACCGAATGTTCGGTGGGCTAACCTCACTCTTCACTCTAAAAAATTGTTCAACGATTCCCCGCCCTACTCAACAAGAAATAAAAAACACGATCCCAGCCATCGATTTAAAACTATCTACGTAAAAACAAAAATATGAGGTTAATGTTTATCTCTGTCACACGACCATACACTGCGCATGTCAGTACACGCGGTTATTGCTTTAGACCAGGCACCGTTTTTATCGTACAAGGACGATACACAAATGATCCATAAATCGGCTGGAACAGTGCGTGTATCGTCCCGTGTCGGTAGGTACATAATTCAGTTGGAACAGCCAGTGGGGTAGTGCGCATGCGCTGAACGTGCTTGAGAACGGTTATTGGCCCTGTTGGAACAAACCTTGTATGTACAGTTAGTTGCCTAGCTAGGAAGTTATGAAATGACGAACGGGGCAACGCGGAGCAGTCGAAAAAACGTTTCATAGACTCGACCGGGCCGATACGTCGCTTAATTCATACCGCCGAGGCTTCAGAACAATAAATCCTTTATCTATGCTTCAGAAGAGGTTAGATGGTGGACAAGAATTCATCAGAGGAGCTCCGGGGGTATTAAGGGAGACGGCTTGTGGTGTCGCGGTAATGAGCTTTCCGCGAGAGTAGGAACCGGTCCGGATACGAGCTAAGGTAAGGGGAATCTAATAGCGCTGCATCTGTACAGATTCAAATCGATTGTTATTTATGTATTTTTTAAATTTGTTTGAGTAAAAAGGTATTTTCACCGTTCCTAAATCAACGGCAACACCGCGGAAAATCACTTCAGCTGTCAGTACCTTCAGAAGCCAAATTGGATGACGTCATTAAAGGCGGCGATTTACAGGGAAAATAGGGGTCTTTACCCGTTTTTTTAAAGATCGTAAAAAAAATCTAAAAATATTTTTCTATGTTTTCTTAAGCCATCCTGCGCACGTGGTAAAATTTTTTGTACTAAGTCATAGTTAACCCTGTATATTTCTGGGGTTGATTAATATTCTTGGGGTTTAATGAATATATATTGTTTTGTGTTTTAAAACATAAGCTTAGTATTATAAAATATTAAGTCAATATTATTGTTTTTTAAAGTTTCTCTATTGGCAAACAAACAGTAGTAGTAACTTTGGCGATTTATACGTAGAGGGTATTAGCAGTGTTTAGGCGTTCGGCTATGATATTAGCGTTGACTGAAGCAACGGTACGAGTCTAAGTATTAGCGTTGTGCAATTCGCCAGATTTATTTTCGCATGCTGAAACTGTACACGATACGGATACCAGGCCAATCTACACGTCATGGCATATATTGACAATCTGCAGGCCACAAGCTGATGCAGTAAGTAGCAGCTGACTTTGGCCACAACCCTGAGAGACTGTTGGACTCTCAAGCTTGGTCGCAGTCCCAATAGTGGCTTGACCGGAAGTTTCGTCGAAGACTGTTACGAGACGCCAGTCGAGGACTGCTAGTCACTCCTGAGTACTTCTGGACTTTCATGTAAGATGGTTTCCTTCTATATATAAAGCGTTCCACTTTTAAGATCATACGTGCAAAACATTGTAATTTGTGAGCTTGTTAGACTTTAACAACGTCTCCTGTAAGTATCGGTTTTCGACTTAAAATGTATGTAAAATGTATTTATTTGAATTTTTTGTATCATCTGATTTCAGAACTTGTAAATTTTAATTTAAATTTTCATCATAAATAATTGTTTAATTTTTTATTGTTAACCAATTTCAAAGTTATTTAATAACAATACTTGTAAATAGTTGAAACGTGTGTTTTATTGATGTGTATCAATCTATTAAGTCACTCTTTCTAATCAAAACTTCTTCATATAAAACGAAATTTGTGAAAGATATTTTAAAATGAGGCTTTGAAGACAAGGAAAATTTTACCATCAATCTTTTTGGTCAATATTTACTTATTTTTATAGGGGAGAGTAACCTAAGGAGGGACACTTTTTCTTATTTTATATTTGAAAGGGTAATTACAGCACAAAATAAATAACCAGATATGTTAAATAACGAACTATTTATTGAAAAAAACATAAGACAAAGTTAAACTTTCTTAATTAGTAACCGAACTTTAAATTTTGATTTAAAACAACATTATGTAATTTGTCCCGTTTTGGGACGCCGGGTCCCGAAGATGGGACATATGGTTTCCCAAAATGAGACGTCAATTGGTGCATTTCAGACATGTAAAATATAGTTCGTCGAGTACTCCACACGTCTCATGAGCCCAAAAGGAACATTCGTTACACTGATACCAGTCTTCCTTACTGTCAGTATATGCACCTTGACATACACTGCATTGGCTATTCTCATTTCTCTTGACCGTCTTCGTGGCACCATTGCTTTCACGAAAAACTTCTCTCTTGGCAGAATTTTTCAGTTTGTTAGAAACTTTAATCTCCAATTCATTTCTGTATGGTGACTCAGTAAGTATTGTTGAAGGCAGTGTCCTTCGGGCACACATCTTTTTTCTACCGGAATTGGGCTAATGTCGATCAGTTTAACTTTTCTTTGGGAATTAATGTTTTTAGGCATTGGTTCCGAGAAAATCTGCTCTCTGGATGTAGATGGTACAGGATTATGATACAAATCAACAATATCGTTATCCATGGATTGAGATTTAGTCGAATCGGTTTCTTTTGAAGTTGATGCTTCCGGACTGCGATGTAAAATGGACACAATATGAGATGATTTCTGTTGTTCAATTCGATCTGCATCTGTATGAGTAGCAACTTCTGTTGCTGTAGCTAAAGATGGGGCAAAAACAAAAGTTTTTTAGCCATCTTTCTATAGCTGCGTCATAATAAGTCATGAATGGCTTAAAGAAAGAAACATCAAGAGGTTGCATTTTATGTGTGCAATGAGGTTACCACCATGTGGTTCTGTCGGGCAAAGTCGATAACTGCTAAATTTTTTGTATGCGATACGTGTCCATCTAATATTATCAATTCTGGCGATTCTTTAGAAGGTCTGACTTGTCCTACAAAATACTTCAAATACTTCAAAAAAACCTCACCGTCCATCCAGCGATTATCCTGAGCAAAAGCTGGACTCCCACTGGGTGCTTCATCCATAAGCTCGGGCTTAACTTTTTTCCGTGCAAAAATAAATGCCGGTGCTAATAAAGACCCAGATGCACTCATGGCGCAAACAATAGTTGTATTCGCACCTCTCTCTGCACTTGTTTGCCCTCCAACCTGTCTCTTTCCTTTCTTTGCCAGGACCTTTGATAATTTTTGGACATTGGTAACCCCAGTCTCGTCTATATTCCAGACTCTATCCGGTGTAAATTTATATTTAGAATAGACCTTATCTAAATTTTTTTGAATATGGCTTCGATCCAAATGGAATTTGTGGTTGTGGTGGTGGGTGTTTTTGGGATCGGTTTAAATCAGAAAACTACAATTTCAAATTGCCGACGTTTCGCCAACTTATATTGGCATCATCAGGGCGATTAGAAAGCAGTTTCGTTGTTCAATCTTAACACTAATAACGAAACGTCGGCAATTTGAAATTGTAGTTTTCTAATTTAAACCGATCCCAAAAACACCCACAACCACAACCACTTATCTAAATTTTCAAAAAAAGCCCTCTTATTAAAGCCTGCAGCTCTTGCATAAGAGGTTGCCTCAGGTTTCCTCAACTTAACATTTCTGTGTCGCTCTAGGAAACAGTAAACCCTCTTTTTTGACGTCATTCGTTTGTCGACATTAAAAGAGTTTGGGATGTTGTTTGCAGTGGCAAAGTCAAATGATAATCGTCTCAAGTCAGTCAAAGTTTTTCCAAAAAATTTTGATTCCAACTCAAATATATATTCCGTTATTTCCGATTCTTGCTCTGGAGTAAAAACAGTCCTGAATCGTCCTAGATATTTTTCGTCACTCTGTATGACTTTATTTTTATTTTTAGTTCTTCTGGCTAGTGTACTCTTAGGGACATTAAATCTTTCTGCTGCTTTTCGCAAAGATAGCTCACCATCATTCACTTTTACCATAGCTTCTTTCATATCTTCTACACACCATTTTCCCCGATCTGTTTTTCTACTGTATTTGTAACTGCATTTTCCTTGTTTTGGCATCTGAAAAATAAAATAAATGTTCATTAAATGTACCTACATATACTTCACATTTTTAATGGCCTGCGATAAACGATAAAAAACAGTGTTATTATTATTTAATAATTTTGCTCAAATTAAGTTCTAATGGTTCTCAAGATGGGACACGTCCCATCGAATATGGCCCACTTGCGGCCGGTCCATTTGCGGCTCGGGGAAAAATCGAACCACTTGCGGCCCGTCATAAATCTGTAATCATAAATAATATTATGTTATAAAACTTTAATTTTTTTCTACCCTTAAAACGGGCAGACAAAGAAAACTGTCTACTCCCAAAGTCACCCCCAAGTATGCCCTCTCTAGATACAGTATTGGTCTCGTAAAACGGAACTGGAAAACTTGGAAAATTCTCATTATATTGACACATTACCTCTCGGTAGAAACTTTTACATCCAGATTGTGAAATTACATTCTTTTTATTGATATTTTCTGATTTCTTGCTGATTTTTAGGTTCTAAAGTTCTAAATAAAACTAGCCTAAAAATTCGGAAAGAGGTATAGATAGGTTCTTGGAAAATAGGTTATTATTATTAAAAGTATTTAAATAAATAATTATCCCAAGTAATAGTGTATAAAAGGGTTAGGTAATTAAAAATATTTTCATGTTTTGTATAAGTAATTATTTAACAAGAAATAAAGTAGCCACCATTCAAACTGCCATATAGGGTTTATATGTTAATATACAGGTATGTGATCAAAACCCAACATCTTCAAGCTACTAAAATATTGAAAAATGAGGCACATATTATATAAACCTTGACAATTCTATAAAAAATAAGATAGTTGGTGAATATAATATAGGCTCCAAAGATTTGAAGCAAACTTTAAATTGTAGCGCAAAATACGCGGCGTATTATACGCTCGTGTATCTCAGCACTTATTGAATTTTAGACACTCTTTTTTCTAAGAAAATGTTGGTGAAAGGAAAGTATTATGACGAGCCCTCAGACGGGCCGCAAATGGTCCGGCTGACTCTGCTAACATTCTTCTCGCCCGCAACTGGTCCGATTTTCGACTGGACCGCAAGTGGTCCGGGCGCAAGTGGTCCGACACCTTTGGAAACTGATGTGTGTCCCATCTTAGGAAATAGCCGTTATAATTTGTGTTAAATAACCTCACTTTACACACAAAACAAATCAAACTGCATTTCAGGGCAAAATCAAGTATACTTATAGTATATACTAACTATCTACCGTATGTGCTATAGAGCATACATACCTTTTAAGGTGAAAATCACACTTCAAATTAAGTAAAATATTTTTAAAAATGTCCCGAAAAACTGTACACTGTGTTCTTAACGCACTGAGCGGATAGAGCCGATACCTAATGTAAGTAGCTGTCAGCAAGAGTAGTTTATCGAATATAATCTAGATGGCGCTCAGCACTTACGATTCGTCCGGAAACCATACCGTCCCATCTTAGGTACCGTCTCGTCTTAGGTTACGCTCTCCTACCTTTAAAAGCGAAAGATAATTCATGAAATTTTGGAAGTCACAAAGAATATTTTTTTCTCAATATTTGTGTCTTTAGGTTAGGTCAAAAAAACGTCTGTACCGAGGTCGAGACGAGCTTCTAGATTATATACGGGTGGCCCACCACGAACTGCATCGACCTATATATGGTAAACTAAAGGTAGGAACATTCTGAAAATTTGGCACCTCACCAGTGCCGATGGGCGCTGCTCAACTAAAATATTTTGGTGAATCTGGCATTTCCGGTTATACCGGAAGTCGATATCAACTTTCTTATCTCAAATAGAACACCCTGTATATTATTGCATTTTTTGATTCTATGCATCATTTTGGGACAAAAACATGGAACATATCCTATGTCTAAATCCAACCGTTTTTGAGATATTTGCATTTTCGCGAAATTTCAAAACGAATTTTTGGCATCGTGTAACAGAAGCCCTAACCTAGTGATCTCTGCTGAGAAATAAATCCGTTCTTATACAGGGTGTTCACAAAATATGAATAAAAATTACATTCAAAATGTGCTTAAATCTCGAAATTTTCAAATGGAAACCCCCATTTTTTTAATGCGATCTTATTCACCACTAAAAATGATGACAACTTTGTGTAAGGTTTCCTATACCTAAATGCAGTAATTTTCGATTAATTTACCAAAAACCCACTTTTCGCCCATAAAATGCTGGGGTTGCTTAACGCTTGGAAAATCATATTAGCCGTGGACGTTGAAAAGACAATCGCTGCTGAGGAAATGTCGCTTGGTTTATAAAATTATTGTCAACAATAATGCAGACGCGCTTAAATTACGCAAACGAAGATTATTTAAATTTGTTTATTACCTACGGAGAATGCAACGAAGTAATATCAAGACGTGCGAGACATTTGGGGCTCGCTATCCACAAAAAACAAAACCATCGCCAAACACAGTTAAAAAAATAATACAAAATTTTAAACAGTGTGGATGTGTGAAAGAAAATTCACTTAAAAATAAGCCTATTGTTACTGGCCTAAATTACACTACATTAAAACACTAAGAGACTAATAGTTAAAGAAATAACAAAATTTTAAACAGTATGGATATATCAAAGCATGGATGTATAAACCAAGTGACATTTCCTCAGCCGCGATTGTCTTTTCAACGTCCACGGCTAATATGATTTTCCAAGCGTTAGCAAACCCAGCATTTTATGGGCGAAAAGTGGGTTTTTCGTAAATTAATCGAAAATTACTGCATTTAGGTATAGCAAACCTTACACAAAGTTGTCATCATTTTTAGTGGTGAGTAAGATCGCATTAAAAAAATGGGGGTTTCCATTTGAAAATTTCGAGATTTAAGCACATTTTGAATGTAATTTTTATTCATATTTTGTGAACACCCTGTATAAGAACGGATTTATTTCTCAGCAGAGATCACTAGGTCAGGGCTTCTGTTACACGATGCCAAAAATTCGTTTTGAAATTTCGCGGTTTCCTCGTATAAATTGATAATTGACTTTAGGTCTGCACCTATAATTTTTTTCGGAAAAATGCAAATATCTCAAAAACGGTTGGATTTAGATATAGAACATGTTGCATGTTTTTGTTCCAAAATGATGCCTAGAATCCAAAAATGCAATAATATACAGGGTGTTCCATTTGAGATAAGAAAGTTCATATCGACTTCCGGTATAACCGGAAGCGCCAGATTCACCAAAATATTTTAGTTGAGCAGCGCTCATCGGCATTGGTGAGGTGCCAAATTTTCAGAATTTTCCTAATTTTAGTTTTCCATATATAGATCGATGCAGTTCGTGGTGGGCCACCCTGTATAATTATACAGGGTGAGTCACATCTAAAGTCAGAGCCGAAAACACAAGGTAGATCTCGCTAAAATAAGCACATATTCTTAATAAACATAAGCTCAAAAACGCTTGGTTCTCCATGTGTTAAAATTTTTCCAAAAATAACATATTTTTTTAATTTCTTTCGAGCCCATTTAGGAATTTCAACCAAATTTGGTACACATTATTCATTGGACGGTTGCCATTTTGTGCAATAATTTGACCCCGTTCAGATGATCAGCGGCGTAGATACAAATAGTTACTGTCAATAATTGTATAAAAAAGTAGTACGGTCCTGTGCCAAAACAAAAAAAATTGCCTTTTTTTGATAGCCCTTTCAATTTGGAACAAAAAGCGCCTCTTGGTATTTTTTTATTTCTAGTACAGTTTCTTCGTAATTTCGGATTTTTTAAACTAGTGCCAAGGTGATTATGCTGGCATTTAAAATAAAATTATTGTATCTACGCCGCTGCTCATCTGAACAGGGCCAAATTATTGCACAAAATGGCAACCCATAATATGTATCAGATTTTGTTGGAATTCCTAACCAGGCACGAAAGAAATTAAAAAAATATTTGGAAAAGTTTCAACACGCTATATATGGAGAACCAAGCGTTTTTGAGCTAATGTTTATTAAGCATATGTGCTTATTTTAGCGACTCTACCTCGTGTTTTCGGCTCTGACTTTAGATGTGACTCACCCTGTATATAATATCCAGTTTTCAAATTTCAAACTAAGGTAAGGCGAATCCGGGCGAACCTCGGGTAAATCTAACAACAAATCTGCGGCTGTACAGATTCAAATAGATTGTTATTTTTTTTTAATTTGTATGAGTAAAAAGTAATTTCATCCTTCCTAAAACAATGATAACACCGCGAAAGTCACTGCTCGCTGACAGTATGTTCCGAAGCCATATTGGATGACGTAATTATATAGGCGGAGATTTACAGGGAAAACTGGGGTTTCACCCTTTTTTTAAAGATCGTGTTTTCTTAAGCCACCCTGCGCACGTGGTAAAATTTGTTGTACTAAATGATAGTTAACCCTGTATAGGTAGAACCATTTATAGATAGATAGATAGATAGATGAATTAGTTTAGGGCAAGACAATTAACAATATAAAATTAGTGCTTATGCCGATGATGTAACTACAGAAAATATAATTTTCTGTGATATAACAATCTATCTGAAGGATATAACGGATTTAAAAATGTGGAAAAGCTAACAAATATTTTTCAAAAAGAAGCAGGTGCTAAAGTAAATGACAAAAAATCGGCATTACTGAAGTTGGGGAATTGCGACAGCAGCTCACAAACAAAAATAGAATATGAGTTCCCCCAAAAGATACAAATTTTGGGGATAATATTTAAAGCATGGTTCGTAGCACAACTGTTACCTTTACCAAAAAAAAGGTAATGCCGAAATCCTTCAAATTATTGGCAAATTTTTATGGTAAGGGCACTTTTATAAAATTGCAAGAGACCAGCTGTATATGACTTATGAAAAAGGAAGATTGAAACTAATAAATGAAGAAAACAAAGCGATAGAACTATTTATAAAAACGCAGTTCAACTCATGGTCCAATAATATAATAATAATATAAGGATGTCATTTAGAATCCACAGGTGGTTACAAATTTGAGGTTTCAGCAATTTATGTTGAATTTTTTTTTAACAAGGCGGGCAGGTAATTTGTTTGTGCCGCTTTATTTGATATTTGCAGAATTTATACAATAATCAATTTCTCCAATGCTTTTAAGTCAATTTATTGCTAACAAAATAGAGAATTTACTTAAACAAGAAATAATGTTATTAAAATTTACAAAAATAAATTTCACTCAAATTTATTGGCTCCAACTTCTGTACAAATTTCAACTATATTCTAATAAATTTTCTATACAAATTTTATATTTCGTGTAGAGGATATTTGCAATTCCCTTATTCTGCTTTTTACAGTGTCCACATTATCATCATTGATCAAGCGGTTCAGCGTAAACTTTTTGTTTAGATTGCCCGCCTTGTTAAAAAAAATCAACATAAATTGCTGAAACCTCAAATTTGTAACCCCCTGTGGAATCTAAATGACATCCTTGATAATATTTTTTGATATTGTCAAAAAACAACGGTCCTTTACTCTTGGTGACTAACAAAATTTTTCTAAATTTTCTAACTGTATAAAAAATCAAAAATATTTTAACAGTTTTGGGCATTTTTGGTCAAGCAGGAGTTTTTATAAAGAGTGACTTTTTGTCGTAAACCCACGAATAAAAAACTTTTCCCTCTTCCGGACATCAGAGCGGGACACGCTGTATACCTATATATTACCAAAAACTAATTATTGTAAATATTGAACATTATAATAAATGATTTTGTAAAAAAGAGTTAAATTAAAATGTGAAGATCGCCATGTTCAAGCGTAATTTTTAAACGGGATAAAGATTTGAGAAATGTGCCAAAAAAGTTATTTTTGAGAAAAACTACTTCGCAGCGACTCTTTTCAAACGTTTACCTATATGGTGTCATTTTTGAAAAAAATCCCAGACAATCCCGTGGGGCGTCGAGTCTGGGACCAGACCTTATAAAATTTCCAAACAAGTGCAGTGACATCATTTCTAATTTTTTTTCAGGAGTTTTTTTTTGCAAATCCGACGTTTTCTTTTTGGGGTATCCTAGATGATATCACATATTTTATAGAGAATCTATTTTTTACCTGGTATCCTATCTCAATTACTCATGTTTAAACTATGTTCTATTTCGATTATAATAGCATATTTAAAGTTTGTCGAAATATTGTATAAATTCGAGTAATAGAGAACTGTTTTCCGGCTTAAACTTGGCTCCGTCCCGTCTTTTGACAGCGAAATAATTAATCCACAGCTAAAACTAATAGAAAACGGAGCTGGCCTCCTAGAGGATGGCCGATAGGGAAGCGATTTAGAAGTCAAATATTTGGCTAGTGTTCGGATTTATACAGCAAATCGGTTAAGCTAAACAAACAACGAGCTAGATGAGGCATGAAGCTTTGACCAGGGATTCCTCTGGGGGCAATATTCCATCCGTCCACTTGCCAGGATAAAGCAAACCGACCCATTCGGGTGATTCTCTGGTAATATTGGGTTGGTGTTGTTACGTTAAGTCTATGTTTAATCTAAGTATAATTAATGAATAGTGCGAGGACCTGTAACATATTATTCCTTAACCGATAGGCCAATACAGTGAAAATTGTGACTGAATCAAATCAACGGGCTAAACACAAGATAACTACACTAGATACCTACACTATAGAAAAAAATATTACAAGACAAAATATATAGGAACCCACCACAAAAGCTGATACTGTCCGTGGGGGCAAAATTAATCTATTACACATATATTTCTATATTTCTACCTATACATATCATAGATTCCTAAGTAACTTTTTAAATACAAGAAAGTGAATTTTAAACCTTTCGCATCTCAACTGCACACTTCTAACGAGATTCCTATCCAATAAAAAAGTAGTATTTTTACAAGCTTTTATTCAACTTGCTCTGTTAGTGGGTGTGTTTGTGTGTTTGTGCATATTATGTATCTAAGTACTGAATTCTATTATCTGAAATTTGAACCACTTCCACCCAACAGATTGAGCTGAAATTTTGCAAACACTTTTGGTTCTATTATACCCAGTATTGTGATTTTTTCAAAACGGCCGCCACTCCAAGGTGGCGGATTACCTATTTCTTCACAAACTGCTTGACATGGATATCAAATGCAAATGAAAGGGTTTCACTAGTACAGGATGATAAGGTAAGTGCCTTCATACTAAATCCAATATGACGGATGCCCCAAAATGGCGAACTAACTTTCTTGACCACCCTCCGGACATTGGAATCAAATATCTACGTACTAAAAAGCGCAAAATAAAATAAAAATAAAAACCTTTTTAAAAACAAGCTTTGATTTAAGCCATGTATTAAAATGAATAAAATAAAAACAGTAGGTACCAATTAATTTTCTTGGACAGTGATTGGTTGATAAGCAAGTACCTTCTTGCCAAAGTAGGTAGGTATGTATTTTCTTTACAATTCGGGCGACAAGCTTTTTGATTTGCAACAACTTGTTGCAGGATTATCTTATCGAAAACCTAAATTTATTTTGTTCGCTTTCGTAGATACATGGCTTAAATAAAAGCTTAAGTAGGTAAGCTATGTGCCTACGAAAACATATTCCCCATGTTAATCCTTATGGGGCTAAATTCTGCATATTTTTGACCAAATTTCTCAACTTCGCGCCCGACTTCCCCCGATCTTCCCGAGATTCCTCTACTTTCTCGCAGGCCTGATTTTTCGATATTTTCTGAGTTAAGAATTTCCCACACACAGAAGCAGGATTCGAACCTCAGCGAGCATACCGGACGTCGACTTATTTTTGCGACTATAATTATGTAGACGGAATGCCTTGCCTGAGAAATCAACGTTCGGCCCGAGCATATCGATCGGCTACCAAAATTTCCGACAACTTGGGTTTTGAATTGTCACAGGTCATTTTCCGGGACAGTTGGGAAAACTGAGACTACTAGGAGCCATTCCACTGTGTAATTAATTCAACCGAGACGATCAAGTTCTGATAAATCAGACCTATTGGCGGTGTTTCCGGGCATTTATTTTCGTTTACCTGGCCGGCCTTCGTCTTGGTAGATATTATTATTAAATGATAACAGTATTGGCATGTTCTTCGGAAAAACCTATTATTGGCAGTGTTTCGATTGATAATATTTTTCATTCAGATACTGAGATTCGATTTTAAACAGTCATATGTGTTTTTTAGTTAGGTATCAAATTATGTGTTTGTTAGGTATTAAATTATTTGAACAGTAGGTAAAATTCTGGAGATATTTCAGTTACAATTAATTAGTGGCTACACTTTCAAGATATTACGACTGGAATGAGAGAAATTTTTTGGATAGCATTTTCGGCTTTTAACGCGAAATTTGAAAAGTCGAAACATGAAATTAATATGATGGGATTATAGTTTAGGAACGGTCGATTGGTGGTATTTTCAAAACAATTACGGGCAATACCTGGGAACCGCTCGGGGGAAAACTATTGTGTCGAGGAGGCAATTACTATTACTTCACTGCCAAGTGACTATATATAGGGTCGACTTACCCCTATTAGAACTGGGATAGCATTCATTCAAGTACTATGGAAAGATAAACCGTAGTAGTTGAAAACAAAAACAACATTATTTTTATGCTTAATAACATTGTATTGCTAAAACCGCGCGGTAGGTATGATTTTCGCACTTTCCGGGACCTCAAGCTTGGGAAAACTGAAGCAGCCGATTCGCTTCAGCTATTAGAATATCGATCGGACCAAAGAAGTCATGACCTGAGCGGTAAGGATTTGGTATCAAATGATTTGAAGGGTTTATTGTATTTATAAAATTCGGGATTTTCCGATTTAATATTTTCGGTGAAATATCATGTAACTCTACATTTTTAATCACAAGCTTAGCATCGGCAACGACAACGGATTTAGTGCGACTTCGCACCCCGGCGCTTTTTCGCCCATAACTCATCCGTTGTGTTCGTCTATTTTCCACGATTTTTTCCAATTTAAACACAATAAAACAAACGCTGCAAAGACATCGCACGACCACTGAACCACCGGTTGAGGTACGGACCCCGCATAGCATGACGTCCAGCCAGCGGCGTCACAGATGCAACTTTACGGTCATTACGTCCTCATCACTACGTGAATGGGCGCATTGTTTCGGCACGATATCTTTCGGATTAAAATATCCACTTCAAATTTGATGCATAAAAATGTTATACACGTAATACACGTAATGTCATTCTCTATGTGTTTTTGGTCAAGAAATTCAATTTTGGCTTAGGTATTTTAAAGAAACGGAGCGATTGAAGGGATTAAGGTCAAAACAATTGTCGATATTATGTCGGGTATTGGTTTAGGAATTGTGTGAAATATTAGAACTTACTTAGTATTACCACAGAAAAACAGCAAGGGCTTGCTGTTTAATGGATAAGGAATGTTGAAGAAGTGATTACATTTAGGGCGGTTTTATTATTACAGGGAAGTTTGGTGGGTCCCAGAGGTATAAGGTAGGTACCTAATAAAATTGTAAAATAATGAAAACTATAATAGGTACATGTAAATCAGTCCCTAGGAAGAGATGTTGTAACTAAACAACATAAGGAATTACTCTTTTATAATTTTGACACTCTAAGAATATCACTAAATAGATAAATCGGAAAGTCGAGTTTCAAATAGGTTTTTGTGT
Source organism: Pseudeuparius sepicola (assembly GCA_963920635.1). Lineage (NCBI taxonomy): Eukaryota > Metazoa > Arthropoda > Insecta > Coleoptera > Anthribidae > Pseudeuparius > Pseudeuparius sepicola. The sequence continues at coordinate 93,626,447 of OY987299.1, forward strand.
ACCAAGGCAGTGAAGCTAAACTTTTTATAACGAATGTGGAATTTAGTTGCAGAGACCTCTAAGACCCAGGCAAATAAACCTCATTATAAAGAGGAACATACATGAGGCGACCGCGGGCGCCGGCGCCGTTGCTTTCCTTCTATTGCCGCTCTACCTAGATCTCTTGCCGTCTATAATATAGAAAATATGTTTGGTTGTTCCAACCGTCTAAAATACTTAGTTAGATATAGTTTGCCTTGTTATTGGTAACAATTCCGCAATGAGTCTGAAAAGTTAAAAGATACTTTATTGGCCGGGTTCATATCTCGCCCAGGCTTACTTATTGAAAAAAATCATAGAATAATGGTTTAGTTTAGTACCGCTTTCAGAGCTTTTAATGACTGTTTGTAGTCTTCTTAATGCTGATTAAAAAATTTTTATTTGTAGGCACATTCAGAGTATAACCACAGCTTAAGCTGTGGTATAACTTCGCTGCATAGATTCTTTTATTTATACCAATCAAAGTTACACCCTGTATATTGTATCTATCAGGGATGTTTCGAAATGTATATTATTATTCATGTCTCAAATACCTCCTTAGGTATCTAGAATCTGATGGTTGCATATCAAGGATAAAGTTTTACCTATCTTCACATTGTTGTGGATAATAATAAGCCGAAAAATGGAAAGACAAATATATCTCAAAAACTAATGTAATTATCTTGTTTTGACAAGTATATATTTTTGATTGTTATGGAGTTACATATCCAAACTATAGGTATTAGCTTTCAACCCGATATTTTAAGGCTTATAGAAGTTTGAGATATCTATTAATGCCTATAGAAAAACAAGAGTTCTGCGTTTCTGGAACATTCGCAACACTCTGTTACTACAGGCTTCCTTTACGTACTAAATTTTATCAAAATAGTGCATGGCCTTCAAAAGTTGTAATAGTGGAGCGAAATCGGGCTAAAAAGTCGCTCCGTTCTCGAAAAAAAATTTTTGAAGGTAGAACTAGATCGGACCCCATAGGTTTTGCTAAGTACATCACTCTGCATACGAAATGGCGATTTACGATATTTTTTTGGGGTCGAGACCTTTTTTATTTCGAAAAAACTGTTGAAATTGGCAATTTACGGAAATTGTGTTTTTTTACGTTTCAATCGTCATATCTTTGAGAGTAGTGGAGCTATCGACTCGATTTTTTTTTAAATTGAAGCTAACATATGGGCGCATCGTTGTTGTCCAATATTGTTTATTAACCACTTTAAATAGCAACAAATTTGCAAGGTTATAAAAAGTGTAATTTACATGCGCAAGTGAAACTATCACAAGTATAAATATCTTAAATTTGACTACTTCCTAATAGTTTGCCAATGTAAACCCTCTCAGGGAGAACTCTCTGCCATTGTAAACGATCACTAAAAGAGTAGGTACGTCTCTGGAAGGGTTTACATAAACTATTTTCAAGTATTCTGATATACGACTTGTGATAGTTTTACCTCACCGTGTAGACTATTCTATAAGGGATCGCTGGTAAAATAAATTAATAATTTTAGACCAAATAGTGTGGGTTCAAGCAGACCAATAAAATACAATAAGAAATAAAATAACCAAATGGTTGATTTTTGGCAATTTTTGAGCAGAAATTACAGTTGCCAGATGAACAAAAAAACACCTGCTTATTTTATGTATCTGTTTAAAGTCACCTAAATATAGGTATAAAATAAATATTAAAAAATCTCTTTCACGTTATCAACCGACTCATCTTCGGTATTTTCTACATTACTCTCACTATTATTGCACCTGCCACATTTACATTGATCACAGCATTTCAGTCTTATTTCCTTGATACAGTTGCACTTTTTCGTATTACACTTTTTGTCGGAACAAAAAGGCTTAAGCTTTGGCGTATCTACAATGTTTGGTATGGATGAAAATATGCGAATTCAATTGTCCTTTACTGAAGTCTATATCCATAAGATCCAGGATCTTCAAGTTGCAACTTCGCAACGTTACTTGAATACCATCTTTTGCACCTGAAACTGCCAATAATGAAACAATCCAATATATAATTTCAAACTTGTAATACCTCAAAAAATGTTGATAAAAAGCACAGTCAGTAGGGGGAAGTTCGTAAGAAGGTTTATTAGATTTGGTGGCCATTGCTAGGCGTAAATCGTTTAGTGACTTGGCCACATTTTTGTATTTATATAATAGGAGAACATATTTTGTGACAATTTTTCAAGCACATTTATATTCTTCTGTATAACTTGAATAGCGTTTTTTGTTTTCAATTTTCTAAAATGCGCTTGTAGTATCGCATCCCGTCAAACGATGCATCGACGAAAAAATCTGCCCTAATTTTTGTAAAATTTTGTTTATGGAAATGAAACGTTTATTTATTTTATAGATTTTAAAGTGCATGGTAGTAGAAAGGTGCATAAGTTTCGTGACTTTTTAAAATTATGCAAAAACAAAGAGCTGTAAACATAAAAATGTGGCCATAGTCACTAAACGCAATGGCCACCAAATCTAATAAACCTTCTTCCGATCTTCCCCCTACTGACTGTGCTTTTTATCAAAAATTTTTGAGGTATGACTAGTTTGAAATTAAATATTGGATTGTTTAATTATTGGCAGTTGCAGGTGCCCGTGGCAGTTAAAAATATGGTATTCAAGTAATGTTGCGAAGTCACAACTTGAATAAGATCCTGGATCTTATGGATGGACTGGCTTCTCATATATTTTCATCTCAAGAATCCATACCACACATTGAACGCCAAAGTTTAAGCGTGTTTGTTTCAACAAAAACTGTAATACGAAAAATTGCAACTGGTATCTGTAATCTGTATGATACATAAAATAAGCAGGTGGTTGTTTGTTCATCTGCGGCAACTGTAATTACTGCTCAAAAATTGCCAAAAATCAACCATTTGGTTATTTTATTTCTTATTTTGTTTTATTGGTCTGCTTAAACCCACATTATTTGGTCTAAAATTATTAATTTATTTTACCAGCGATCTGTTATAGAATAGTCTACACGGAGAGGTAAAACTATCACAAGTCGTATATCTGAGAGTACTTGAAAATAGTTTATGTCAACGCACCCAGAGACGTACAGAGATCGATTATAATGGCAGAGAATTCTCCCTGAGAGGGTTTACATTAGCCCTGTATATTTACAAGCTGAAAACATTTTAGTGAAATCTGGTAAACTTGTTTAAACATAATAATTTTTGTATAATAATATAATTATTATCGGCTCTGTCTCTAGCAATTTATACCTACTTATATGTTGTTTTGGTCATAATATTTAGTTTCCGTTATTATAATTATTCTCACACACGGCACTGGGCGCGCACCTCTTCCGCAAAGGAATCCGCGCCTGGAGTGCATATGCGCAAGTGAAATATGGCGGCATTAATCTTGGAGCCAGTCCGAGGGGGGACTCTGTTAATCTACACCACAGTGACGTAGTGTGGAACACCACAACCCAGGAATTAAATGTAGGTACATTTAAAAATTTTACACTCACGAAACACCACCGAAACATTTTTAAATCCTACAAACAAAAATTTTCTTCTTTAGGAATATCATAAATAAAAAAATTCACTGATATGCACCTTGGCAGGTGGCGCAAAGGCAATGCGAGTGCGAAGTGAGATATTGCTATCACCGAACTCATCGTGGCTATTATCTAGATAATCCACAGAAAGCTAGTGGTGGTTTTGATTAATGAAGTCTTTTTCAAAAAGCTGCAAGTTCTACTATACAGAAAATTTCTCGGGATAAAGACTACAAGAATGAGAAAGCTCACCGAAAAAAAATCTTGTAAACTAATATTCTAGCCGTACCAATCTGAACTCAAATAGGTTCATGGGTTGACAGGGCCAAAGATTGATCTGGGTGAAACAATGCCTGCTAGTTCTGTCTAACTACCGTGCTAATAGCGATAGCGATAGAACAAACATAATCACCAACATAATTGCGTATAATATGCTCTATATAGTAAATATTGTCTGTCAAATCCCGATTATTCGTGCTAGATCAATTTCTGAATGATCATATTAATTCTTTGCTTTGGCCCTGAAAATTCGTAGTTTGTACAAGATTGAACATTATTTTTTATCGTTGAGGACGATATGAACATTCTATTGGAGTTATTTACAATATATTTTCCTACGTGTAATGTCAATAGCCGATTTCAATTTTTTCTTGGCGTAAACAATAATTTGGTAGCTAAAGCAACCAACTTTATTTTTCCAAGCTATTATTTAACTGCACCTGTTAGTTATATGATGAGTCAATACGGCCGCCGCTCCAAGATGGCGGATTACCTTTTGTTCACAACCTCCTTGGCTTATGTATCAGATTAAAGAGTTTGTCAAGCAGAATACGTCGAATACGAATTTATAGTGGATGTCCCAAGATGTCAGACGCCCCAAACTAAAAAGCGCAAAATAAATAAGGAATAAAAACCTTTTAAAAACAAGCCATGTACTAAAACAGATAAAATAAGTTTAGGTTTCCAAATTTTGTTCACAAAATGCTTAACGCGTGAGTTTTAAAGTAAATACACACTTCGGCAAATACCTACCTACTTGCTCAACCAATCAACCAATCACTATCCGATAAAATTAATTGGTAGGTGGTAGGTAGTAAAAGTTGGGTTAATATTTTTTTATGTATAATCTTATTTTAATGGCATGATATGCTTTTTTCCATTTTCGAAAGTCCGTCTCTTAATGGGGGAGGGGTACGCCCCGTCGGAATTCGCGATGACCGTCGATCCATGTTTTATGTGCTGATGTGTTGTTGTTAGTAATTTTTTATTTGAATTTATTATTATTATTTCTTATGTCACATAATAAAGTGACATTTTATTCTATTTAAAGAATGTAAATATATTATTCTTGCTAGATATTTAAGGACTTTTTTTATTCATTTCTCAGTAAGTGTAGTCAATCTCCCCAGAAAAAATTTGGTTGGTTCTATATGTTTAGATAAAAATTTACCGGATGGCGAATGCTTTCAGAAATAGTCATGGGCGCCGCCAGAAAAAAATATAACAAACATATAATATATACATACATACTATACATAACCAAATTTGTTTTTGTTTTATCTTATTTTGTACTCTATTTTAATATTTTCAAGCAGATTCGTATAATACCTCTAGAAATTTGTGGGGGGGGGGGAGGCGCAACATTTTTAATGGATTTTTTAAACAGATGTATTTCAAGAAATCAGTATTTGGTTACTAAAAATAATGAATTTTGTTATTAGAAAATTCCGCCTAATATTAACGCCGAACCCTAGCGCATTTGCAAAAAAGGCAACCTATCTTTTATAACGTTTTTGGAAATAGTAAGTAATAATAATTAAATAAAAAAATCTAATTTCCGTGGTCTTTCTAGGGAAAGCATTGTTTAAAGCAACTGAACTATTATGTACCCATATCTACTGCTCGAGGTAGAAACTGCAAATCTGGCTGCTCAACTTGGACAAGCAATATAGGAAACACGATCAAATCGACATCAAAACGGAACGAAAAAAGGTTTCTATAAATTTTCAACCACACATACATTCCTGCAAAAATTCGTGAAACAACGTAACACCGCTCAGTAAGCTTTTGAAACACGCCAATAATCAATGAGCCTAATTGTATATAAATTTTAACCTGAAATAAAATGTGCCGCGTGGTGGTTGTTATTACACTGCTTCAGATTAGTGCACTCTCAACTCTCGATTTAGAACAGAAATGAAAATGTCAAATTTTGTAATATCAACTTGTTTATATCTAGTATATTATGTAATCTGTGGATGTCACCAACGAGAATACCTTCTGGTACGCCACTGGCCCACACAAGCTGCGCGCACACGAAGGATCCGCGTTGAAAAACGCCCATAAATCTACATTATTAAATTACATCAAGTTTAAAATTATTAATGCATACAATAATGAAATACCTGTATATTATAAGTGGTATTTCCCTATGGAATAGCATAATATGTGTTGCTCTTGGAGCCCACCTCTAGCGAAATATCCGCGAATCGTTGCTTCCATCCTATCGCTTTCCATAATTGAACGTTAATAGGAGGTGCTAGGTATATGTAGTTAGCGAAACAACTTTGGATTTTTTAAATCTAACATATGTCATAATTTGTCGCTTTTTTGTCGCTAATTTGTTATGCAAAAAATAATTTTGTCGCGCTCTTATTTTTCTTAATATTCGCTGTTTCCCTAACTACCTACATATCAACTTAGCGAAACAACTTATCTGCCGCGAAAAACTAAACGGTCAAGGTTGCTCGCCGATTTTGTCGCTATAATTTGTCATGGCAAAAAAAAACATTGTCGCGCCCTTCTTTTTTAAATATTCACTGTTTCGCCATAGCTACATATCAACTTAGCGAAACAACTTATCTGCCGCGAAAAACTAAACGGTCAAGGTTGCTCGCCGATTTTGTCGCTAATTTGTCATGACAAAAAAAACATTGTCTCGCCCTTCTTTTTCTTTTAATATTCGCTGTGTCGCTAACTACATATAAACTTAAGTGGAAATATATGACATTGTTGCAAACACACACTGATACCACTTCAACGCTTTATGCTTGTATAAAACTTGCAAGCAGTAGTTGTAGCAATCAGCTGACCATAGCTAAGACGCTGCCACCTATTAGTGAGGTACAAAACGTAGGCAAAGTTTACAGTTTTCATTTTATTATTTTATGTGAAAGTGTTAAGGTGCGTCCACACGATGCCAAATGACACAATTCCGCACAGTTAGGTAAGTTTTGCCGGGCGACAAAGTTGAAGTAAATTCAATCCCGTAAACTTGAACGTAAGAAATTTAAGAAATTCAAAAGCAACTTGCTATAGTTCTTTTTAGTCAGGGAATAAGAGGCTGAAAAGGCGCTTCTAAATACATCAAGGTGTGCACTTGAAGATATAGTTTTTTTTTTTGCGTACTTAGGTACTAGCATAGACGTAACTAGGGGGGCGTAGCCCCCCTACATTTCTATTAGCCCTCCCTAAAATGTAAAGGATGTGCGAAGATATGCTTCTCGTAAACAGATTAGATCTAACATTCTGACAACGCAAAGTTACGCAACACGGCGAACACCGCACGCGCCTTTTTAAATTCGCCAGTTTCGACGAATCGCTTAATAGCGGACATTCCCAATATTTTTTATCTGGTTTCTACTGGGAAACCTCTACTTTTTCATAATGTTTTTTTCTTAAATTAATTAAAGATGATTCAAAATTACCAGTAGATAGACCTATAGGTACATTATTTTTTGAAGCCTTAAAATTAACGTTTTTGGGTGTGGCACCTCAAGGGTGGTACAGGGTGATCCAATCAGTAACGTATTTAGAAGGGCGGGACCGAACCCATTTCGGAATTTGAAAATATTCACTCCAGCTTGTAAATTTGAAGATATTGGGATTTCCCAAGACTAATTTTATGTAATTTTTCTTCAAATTTTTAAAAAATCGGCGAGCAACCTTGACCGTTTAGTTTTTCGCGGCAGATAAGTTGTTTCGCTAAGCTGATATGTAGTTAGCGAAACAGCGAATATTAAAAGAAAAAGAAGGGCGCGACAATGTTTTTTCTTGCCATGACAAATTAGCGACAAAATCGGCGAGCAACCTTGACCGTTTAGTTTTTCGCGGCAGTTAAGTTGTTTCGCTAAGTTGATATGTAGTTAGCGAAACAGCGAATATTAAAAAAAATAAGAGCTCGACAAAATTATTTTTTTCATAACAAATTAGCGACAAAAAAGCGACAAATTATGACATATGTTAGATTTAAAAAATCCAAAGTTGTTTCGCTAACTACATATAGGTAAATGATAGGGTATTTTCGAATTTTTTTTCAATAAATATCTCGCAAAAGATTATTCGAGATTATTGAATGTCTCTGAAGATTTTTTTCCTGCAATTTGATTTTTATTTCTATGGAGGCAGATTTTTAAGCCTGGACATTTTATTTCAACAGAATTATGCAGGTATGTTAAAGTAGATTATAAAACTGTAGATTTTGAGAAAACCAAAAACAACCAAGTAGGTACCTTTACTTAGCTTTTCATTTGCTGGTAAGGACTCACTTGTTTCGATAGAACTGGGATATACTATGCTGCTATGCTATAGGTGCTTCGTGCGACGAAAACCCTTACTATACGTAAAAATCCCAGTGATTATAAAGCAATTAGTAAATCACGCAAATAAAACTAATTGGTTTTGTGTTTAACGCGTCAGTATAAATTATTAATAATTATTATTATTAGATACCTACGTTCTTACTTCAGACCTCTATACATTTTTAAAATTTTAAAATCTTATACTATATTACCATTATATTATTATGGTAGCTTCCGTTTAAAAACCCTTGTGTCAAGTATTGTTGTAAATGTGATATACAATATTGATATGTTCCTTATACACAGTTCCTTATAAAAGCACATCTCTGACCCGTGTAAACGGTGACCTATCAAAATATTATGTACAGTAGATAGGTACGTACATACATAGCTACTATGTTGATTTTTTTCTTATTATGTTTCTTTCTTTCTTTGTTTATATGTATATCTCCCTTTAGAAAAACAAAGGAAAAAAAGCATAGGCATGATGATTTCGGTTGCGGCTCATTTTAGTGAACGAACAATTCTAATAATCTTTTTTTAATTGCGAGACCCCCCCCCCCCGTTCAAATCAACCAAGTATAGCTACGGCTCTGGAGTCATCGGTTGTGCTTCCCTTCTCTTATTTTATCTAGCTATTATTTTGTGATTGGAGGAAAATAGTTTTTATTCCATACTACAGGGTGTTCAGATTTGATTCGGAACACCCCTGTGAAATTGTGTCTTTACGCACTTGTGGGACATATCGTTATGATGGCATCACTATTCCACGGCCTGCCATGTTTTTTTTTTTCGATGCAATTTTTTGGCAAATGCTAGTAATGACTTTTTATCGGAAATCTGGCAACGTAGTTTTATTTAGCACCCCTGAATTCTTCGCCGACTAACATTTCCATTTGAAAATCGGCTAAACTGAATCTAAACAAAATGTACCACTAATAAATAACACAGGAAAATAACAGCATCGTACAGTTTTTCATTGTGAACAAGTTTCCTTAATAACATTTTGATGTGAAAACTACACAAAATGCACACTTTTCTAAAAAAGTCGGGAAAATGGCAAAAAATCAATGTATAGGCCTAGACTTTCGAAATTTCGCAAACCTACTCAGTTTTTCATTCTGAACAAGTTTCCTTGTAATACCTAAATATGACATATTTTCTGTGGATGGAGATACAAAAGAAACTTATCATAGGCCTAACATCTACTATGTATCTAATTACATTGCCTATACCTTTGCGAGTTTTTAAATGCAAATACATTTTTATATCTCAGGATAGTAATAGTTTGGTAACAATACATTCTCATTTTATTGCATTTTATTTGGTGGTGATTGGTGATTATTAGTGGAGATCGAGATACTGTGGTGGTGGCAAAGTCTAGAGAATCTCTAGACTTTGGGTGGTGGTGGCCATGGGGAGTTTGAACAACGGTGCACTACGGGAATTACATCGAGGAATACAAAACTGTATTAAGGCAAGTAGCCATGGGTCATTAAAACAATAAATTATTTTATAAATAAACATTAGCATACTTGATTTTCGTCTCACATCTAAAGATGGAATACCAAACTCCTCCCTAACATGCTTCGACCGTATTGAATTATAGTCGGGCCATTTTTTATGTTTTTTAAAGTACAAAAACCTTAGATATTCGAATTTTTTCAAGCTGCTGTTGTTTGTTGTTTTTTCAAGTTGCTGAGGTTGATTCAAAAACAGTATTGCACCATACTGCCTCCTTGATCTTACCAGGGTAAAATACAGTGACTTAATGGTTTCAAATTGTAATAAATTCTATGCCATATTCAAGTATTATTTTAAAACAGTAGGATGGTGTTTTGTTTCCGTTTCCTTTATTAGTGGGACATTTTTGGGACATTTCGATTAAGTTTATCTGATTTTCAAATATTTCCAAAGCATTCCTGATTTTATAATTTAAAATTTAAAAAAAATTGTCCCAATTGTAAGGCCCTATAGAAATGTTAAATGTTAGTTGGAGATGTAAATTCATAAAACTTGGGATATATCAAATTTTCTATAAAAAGTTGCTAATAGATTTTTTTAACATATCGTATCTATCGAAAAAATCATACTTAAAAAATATGGCATATTTAAGAATTATTTTAAAAAGATAAAACTATGTTCTCTGCCGTCTTCTTTATAATTACGGCATTTTTGGATAATTTTGAATAAGTTTGCTCGATTTTCAGATAATTCCCAAGCATTCCTGATCCTGAGATTTAATTGAAAATAAAATATTCTTTTTTTCCCAACTTTAAGGCCCTGTAGAAATGTTAGTCAGCGAAGTATGTTAATAAAACTTAGGACATTGGAGTTTCAGGGGTACATTGCCAGATTTCCGATAAAAAAATCCCTAATAGGATTTTCCAAAAAATTGCATCGAAAAAAACATACCAGGCCGTCGAATAGTGAGGACGGTATGTCCCACAAGTGCGTACGGACACTACTTCCTACACACACAAAAGTTCATATAACCAACAAGCGTTGACTGACGTTAATAATATATCAGTCAACGCAACAAGAGTAGATCTAGTAGATGTAGAAGGCGCCGAAGTGTCATACATCTCAGCGCTATACAGGGTTATTGGTTATTCGATACATTCCTTTGGAGATGTGATAGGGGAGGAGGTAAGGAGTAAATTTAATCCTATGTGGATTATACAAACTCAATTTTTTTACATTTTTGACAACTTCTTATTTATAATTTTCCTATGATCTAAATGTTTTCGGACTTTTTTCATTCCAAACATAAGACCACACATAGTGTTGGGCAAGTAATCCAGTTGAAGAGTTTAAAAAAGTTCTGTAATTTTTTTGTCTACTAAGAAAAATTGAAATATCTCAAAAACTTTTGAGTTTGTATAATACATATTAGGATTAAATTTACTCCTTACCTCCTCCCTTATCACATCTCCAAAGGAATGTATCGAATTACCAATAACCCTGTATAGTCCGTTGGGACAAATACCACCCAGCCGATAGAACCCGTGTGCTCCCGTAGCTTAGTTGGTTAAGTGAGTACGGCCCCAGTAGGAGTCTCGGGTTCGAATCCCTGCTGGAATGAATTTTTTCAACTGATTATAATGTACCTGATATGGCATAAAAACATACATCCTTATTTATAATTACAGGCACAAAAATCCATCCTTATTTTTAAAATAATCTTGATTATCTTTTTTGCCTAGAAGCAATATCAAAATACCTGTTTTTCGTTAATGGGAAAGAAACAGTTCATATTTTAGAAAATTGACATCCTAATAGCTATCTCACATATGTATGGAGGTTGATGTGGCTAAATTATAAACATGTACTGCAAATAGTTTTTACAAAATTTATCAAAATATGTAAAAAATGTTACAACTTGCCTCGCTCTCCTTTTATTCACTAATCTAACCGACACCGTCCATCGGCACAATATTTCACTGCATTTACTGTGACACCGCAGACAATGGTAGATTTGACAACCGTTGCTCCTCTTGCTAAATTTTTCAGTCAACGCTGAAAGTTAGTGTAATAAAGTTTCTACGATTCTTCCAGCTTCAATACAGCTATTAGCAAGACCCCCCAACCTAGTACCAGTACGATTACCGATCCACTTGTGCTAATGTTATGCTTGATTAGGTAATAATGTGGCAATTTTTGCAAGCTATTTCCCCACAATAGAAATGAGGTACCTAATTGCAGTTAATCAAAGAAACTCGTCAAGAGGGAGAAGAGCACCTATTGCCGATTAGTCATTGCGTGCGCTCCCAAGCCGAGAATTATTACGTCTTCTTCTGCCTTCCTTCAACGCTTCATTTGGGCCCCTCGATTACACGAATTATCTCCCACCGGCCGTAATCCAATTTCCGGCCGGCCCTATTCTAATTTCAAGCTAATTGAAAAACTATTCGATCTGTCGTTATTTTTATGTCGCGTGACGGATCGATCGGGACGCGGCCAGACCGCAAGACTGCTGGGCGCAGGAAACGCGCGGTATTTTTATTGCCGTAGAAGAAGAAGAAGTCTGTTATTAAATCGCGATTTCATTTCACGATGGGGGCTCCTAGAACGGGCGAACCGCAAGAGCTGCGTAAATTTTTCCCAATGGGATCGTTTACAGCTGAATAAATGTACTGTAGCAGAACACTTTTTGAATGGGTTTCATTAGGTTTTTTGAATTGTTATCATAACAGCAGGCATTTAACATTACTATATATTTTTTGTGAACAACATAAGATTGCGAAAATCCCGTTCTGTTCACCAGAAAATAGTAGCGATAAAGAAATTACAAACTCGGTTGGAGACATAAAGCACTTACTATTTACTATCGGACCGATTTCCAGATTTGTCTCGACAATGTAGCCACATTTACTTCTAACCAGAGGCTTTATATTTCCGCAATTGGTCCCCAGAAAAATGTATGGGTGGTCAAAATGGTGGTTTACTAAGCCGGTAAATCGCCATCACAATCACCATATTACAATGTAATTTTCATAAATTAGGCGTTTATAACCACTGCTGCTTTTTATCTCTTTAGCCACTTTCTTGCTCCTTAGATATGTTCGTATATATTTATCAGCATAGCGACATATTAATACCATTGAGTGAAAGAATATTTATAAAGAATCGCAACAGCCGTCAAATCTCAACCTCAACAATCTGAGCTGCTCCACGAACAATGAAAATAAAATTGAACCAACTCTGATTGTTGGCGGCGAGATTTTTCAGAGGCGTCTCTTATTACAATCTTTCGCTCAACGGTAGGTAGGTAATACATCAAAGAATAATTTTAGAAGAATTGTAATTAAAATACCTTCCAAAGAGGGAAATATTTTATTTAATTTTATCTTGCTTTCTTGCTTATTTGTTACTTTGTTACGCATACCAATAGGTACGTATGCTTTTGCAAATCTATTTATGTTGTGCAATTATTATCTAATTAATTTGCCTTGTTTTATTCTGGACAAGTTTTTCAACAAAATTTTCCAATATCTTTACCGGTAAAATCATTTTCGTTCACCACAATAATAATTTTCTAGGACACACTTCCATTGCATCCTAGAGATTTATAGGGTGTACAGGGTGTCCCAGATTTGATGGTTTTGGGAGTTTCTCCTATTTGTAGACAAAAAGTAGCTATGGTCGATTTCGAGAAAAGCTAAATGCCGCAAACCATATCCTGTTATTTCGATTCTTTTGGAAGATGCATGGCATTTTTTCGAGTTTCTTAAACGTGGTATAACTTTTCTATTTGTGAATATTTTCGATTATAATTAAACTTTTGCGGACGGTTTCAACAATACCTAATGCTTCTGACTATTTAGGGCTCCTTTAATCTGTACTATATCTTTTTTATTTTTTGCTAGATACGGTGTTACTTTCTAGAGTAGGTACCTGGTTTGAGGTTTCACAAAAAATTATGTATGCTTCGCTACTCATACAAATTCTTTGTTTTAGAGAACGGACTGCAACATATTTTCTCTAATTAATCGTAATTCATTATCATGTCTGGTTTAGAAGATATTGACGCAACTAGTGAATGTTTTCACAAAAACCTATAGGGCTTAAATGAAGCTAGATATAAGGTGTGTTTATAGGAACTTTCTAAGAACCTTTCTTGTCCTGTTTTGACATCCGACGAGAAGGTAGGTACTTACTTATTTTAGATATACAGTATGTTCATTCCAAAAGTAGGTATTCACCCGGAAATAAATTTTCACCACCCTCAACTTTCAAATTTTAAATGAGAATACCTTGATTGTAAAACTTAATTTGTAAGTAATTTTTTCAGGAATGCAGTGCCGTTTCAGTTTTTGAAATCGGTTGAAATATGAAAAAATACGACATAAAGGCCAGTTTCAGCTTGGTACTAAACAGTTCAATAAGCTTGTTGTTGGTAACGGAAAACAAAGTAAATTATTATCCGAATTTCTTTATTTTACAAGATGTTCGAAGCAAACACCGTTTGCCTCATGGCAATAATAGAGTCTATTTTCAAATTCTGCTCACTTTTGCAAAAGATTGCATCATTAATCTTCCATATTTTTGAGTTATTCTGAATATCTGCAGGAAGTGTCTTGTCGGTTACAATATAGAATTATTTAGAACAAAGTGCTGAAAGTATGTTTTTGTGAGGTATTTTTTTATTTTTCAACCGATTTTAATTAATTCCTAACAAAATTACATTTAAAATGAGGAAGGTAGTGGGGGATAGAGAGAAGTGAGGGCACTGAAAATAATATTAATACACAATATTGACTAAAAGAGGTCACCTTCTAATAAAAACAACGGGCCTAGGCGTCTTTTAATTAATTATTCATTCATTCTTCATTCAAAATGAATAAAATTGAAAATAAAAAAAAATCCTTTTTAAAAACAAGCTTTTATTTAAGCCATGTACTAAAACGAATAAATAAAGTTTAGGTTTTCGTTAAGATAATTCAATTCCAAATTGAGTCAAGTTTTTGCAAATTGAAAAGCTTGTCGCGCAAAATGTTGATGAAAGTAGGTACCAATTAATTTTATTGGACAGTGCGATTGACTGATAAGCAAGTACCTGCCAAAGTATGCATTTTTTTCTTTACAATTCGCGCGACAAGCTTTTCAATTGTCCATAGGGATTTTTTTCTCACTTTATCTACAGTAGATATAGTTGATCTGTAACATTTGAATGCGGCAGGTGAAAATTTTATGTTTGGAGTTAACAGGTGCTTTGAGGCACGTCTTTTCAATTTCAACCCACACGGTTGGTTCTATTGATATGAAACATGAGTTTTCTTTTGTTTCAAATGAAAAGATGCATTAAAGACCAAGAAGGTAACCTCAAAAAAGTTACGAGGAAAAGCACGGTCTAAAAGTAACGCAAGTGTCGCCCTCTGTGAGATACGTAGAAATTGACTTATCAGCTTATTCTTTATCCCCAAGAACACAGCAGTGCTAAATTTCAGTTCAGCAGTTTAATGACTTTGGGAGATATTTTCACAATTCAATTTCAAAAAGAGAACTACAACGCCCTAGGTAATACCTAATTTGCCAATATCAGGATTTAATGTCAACATCAAGTATAAGTTTTTACAGTGTTGGGAGTAATAGTCGAAATAGTTTCTTTTTTGTCTTAATCGGGATGGCAATAATTTATATGGATATAAACACTCAACAGTCAACACCATAAATCAACTAAATATCAGTCATAATATTTGGGTTCAGTTCTACCTATTATATCCATTATATTGTCTTTCTTTTAAATGCTATAAGTATCTAGACATTAGGAATTATTTAAACTGACAGACACATTTTCGTTTATCCACCAACTTGCAAATACATTCTTTTTAATAAATAATCACCTCAGAGGCTGACATGTCTCGCCAGTCGAAAGAAACATTAAAGAAGCCAGGGGCGTTTCATGGTACAGTTAGTAAGTACCTACAGGATGTAACAGAAATGATGCGCAATATTGATACAGCGTGTTCTAGGAACAGTTAAAAATAATTCTTCATTTATTTTTCTTCGAACATTTTTCATGATACAGGGTATTGAAGTTTCCCAAAAAAAATCGTTTTTTACAACTGTAGCAAAATCCGTGGAAGTATCTCCCTGAAATTTGATATGGCCTATTACACGGTAAGGGTGAGATTTACATTAAAAGCTTAAAGTTCCATCTCTCGCCAGTATCTTAGATGAGGGGTTCGAGTAGACATATTTGAGAAAATGCTATGCCACTAGAGAAATTTAACTTTATATTCACAATCTTATTCTATGATTTGTGTGTAACAGAAAAGTTTTCTCTAGTTTTTCTCCAATTCTTAATTCTTTTGGTCACAAACTTAATTCCATTGGTCACACACGGGCATCGAATAAAATTCTGCATCTTCATTTTATTGTGAATTTTTGGTTAGCTGGTTATTTTGAGAAATAAATGTCAATATTCTGTATCGTGAAAACCGTGGCCCGCAAGGAAAAAATTATGAAGACTTATTTGTAACTCTAAAACACGCTTAATCAATATTGACCATCATTATCATTTCTGCTATACATGTTTTATAGATATTTTTTCGTTAATTCACGTATTTATAAGTCTTTTCACGGCTATAGCTTCATATTCTAGAAAACAGATAATGATAATGCTGATTGCTAACAAAGTATTTTTACAAGCTTTTATTTAACTTGTCCTGCTGGTATTATGTATGTATGTATGTATGTATGTATGTATGTATGTATGTATGTATGTATGTATGTATGTATGTATGTATGTATGTATGTATGTATGTATGTATGTATGTATGAGTCGAATTTTGCAAGCTGAATTAGAACCACTTCTTGTCATCCGATTGAGCTGAAATTTTACTCAATGTTGTAATACATTCAAAATGGGCGTCGCCACAAGATGGCGGATGGTGCATTTTTTGTCAACCTCCTTAATATGGGTGTCAAATGAAAGGGCTTGAAGAGTAGAAAACGATAAAGTTGCAACTATGCAATCTAGTGAAGGTACTCAGTATTGTGATTTTTTAAAATGGCCTTCGCTCCAAATGGAAGAAATGGCTATTTCTTCAAAACCTCCTCGACATGGGTATAAAACCAAAGGATTTGACGAGTAGAACATATCTACCTAATAACACGAGTGACGTCATACTAAATCCAAGATTGCGGAGTGAATTTCTTTACCACCCTCCTGACATGGGAATCACATAAGTATCTACTAAAAAGCACAAAATAAAATACAAAATAAAAAAAACACCTTTATAAATATACAAGCTTTTATTTAAGCCATATATACTAAAATGAATAAAATAAGTTTAGGATTTCGTTAAGATAATTCGATGCCAAATTGGCACAAGTTTTTGTGCTTGCCGTGCGAATTGTAAAGAAAATACATACTTTGGTAAGTAGGTACTTGCTTCTCAATCAATCACTGTCCAATAAAATTAATTGGTACCTACTTTTGTGAACATTTCGCATGACAAGCTTTTTGATTTAAAAAAGTTTGTCGCAATTTGGCATTGAATTATCCTAATGAAAACCTAAATCCATTTTATTCGTTTTAGTACATCGGCTTAAATAAAAGCTCGTTTTTAAAAAGGTTTTTTTATTTTGTATTCTATTCATTATATTATTATATCTTGTTTCCGGAAACATATGGTGAGCCAAAAAACTGGCAGATGTGACAGCCGTGAATAATCTTTAATAATACGTCAGTCTCACTTTTGCTTCAAACTTTTTTACAAAAACTGGCATGTCATGTCATATTTCGTGTCATATACATCTAATACTAGATTTTGATTAATTAAACCGGGATTCGATATAATTTTTTCCTCCATTTTTTCAATTACCTGCTGTCACTTTTGCGTTCCAATTATTATAACAAAAGCAAATATAACATTTTGACAACAACTTTATTCTCCATGCTACCTTCGAATTTAGTCATCCTCTAGTCAAAATCATGAATACTATTAATTAATAAATAATATTCTGGTGTGTTATTGTCATAGGTTAAGAA
This sequence comes from Pseudeuparius sepicola, assembly GCA_963920635.1. NCBI lineage: Eukaryota > Metazoa > Arthropoda > Insecta > Coleoptera > Anthribidae > Pseudeuparius > Pseudeuparius sepicola. The sequence goes on from OY987299.1 coordinate 93,644,073, forward strand.
TAGGGTATGCGCGTGACCTCAAATATAATAATAAAGAAATTAGAATCAATATTTTCAACGTCATGGGGAACCAGAATAAGGACTGTACAGCTGCGTTCACAAACGTTCATATTTAGAGGAGACGGATCCGGCTTCGGTTTTACAAGATTAATTTAAATCACTATTACCGAAAATTGTTTTTGCTCGATTTTGCGAAACCGTTGCTTCAAAATATTTCCTAGAATCATTAAAATATATAAATTGTATCCTGAATTATAATTGAATTTCCAAGAAAAGATTATAATTTCTTAGAAGCTACTCACCTTTTACATAAAACATTAAATGCGTAATTCATGTTTGGAGGAAATATATGAGGCGCCATTTTGGACTAAATTATTATTTTTGAATATATAAATTTCTCACGCTAATATATTTTTTTAATATGATATTTATAGAAATTTGCGTGAATAATCTTTTTTTAGTCAAATTTATGTATTACGCATCGCCCAAAAGTATATATTACAGTAAACGCAAAAAAATATATCAAAACACGATGTATTAATTTGGTGCGCCAATATATAATAATTTAGGGTACCACTGGTCGTCACCAGAGGTCGCGCCGCGCATCCCTAAAGTGCACCGGCAACGCTGCAGCAGAAAGGGCAGAAGCGCGAAGTCGAAATATATATATTTTTTTGATATTTATAGAAATTTGCGTGAATAATCTTTTTTTAGTCAAATTTATATATTACGCATCGCCCAAAAGTATATATTACAGTAAACGCAAAAAAATATAGCAAAACACGATATATTAATTTGGTGCGCCAATATAATAATAATTTAGGGTAATACCGGTCGTCACCAGAGGTCGCGCCGCGCATCCCTAAAGTGAACCGGTAACGCTGCAGCAGAAAGCGCAGAAGCCCGAAGTCGAAGTGATTATGATTCACACGTCCGAAGCCGAAGTAAACATTATTGATACGTCTACGTCGGAAGCCGTCGGAAGTGCATTTTTCTCAAGCATCTTTGCAATAAGGAGCGTATTCCCTCCTTTTTGGGGGATAAGCGCTGCCGTATGAAAAAAGAAGGGGACATTCGCATCATATTGTGGCAGTCGGCAGCGATGCGCGCTGCCGTATGAAAAAAGAAGTGGTAATCTTTTCCAATGGTGTAACGTCGGGCGAAAATAGGGGATATGAACCTATCTAGCCAAAATTTCAAGAAAATCGGGGGTGGGTTTTACACAGGGACCCTTTTTATTTTAAAGAGTCCCTGGTTTTACTCCATTCTGCGCTTTCTGCTGCAGCGTTACCGGTGAACTTTAGGGATGCTCGGCGCGACCTCTGGTGACGACCGGTGGTACCCTAAATGATTATATATTGGCGCACCAAATTAATATATCGTGTTTTTTATATATTTTTTTTGCGTTTACTGTAATATATACTTTTGGGCGATGCGTAATATATAAATTTGACTAAAAAAAGATTATTCACGCAAATTTCTATAAATATCATATAAAAAAATATTTCGACTTTGGGCTTCTGCACTTTCTGCTGCAGCGTTACCGGTGCACTTTAGGAATGCGCCGCGCGACCTCTGGTGGCGGCCAGTGGTACCCTAAATTATTATGTATTGGCGCACCAAATTAATATATCGTGTTTTGATATATTTTTTTGCGTTTACTGTAATATATACTTTTGGGCGGTGCGTAATACATAAATTTGACTAAAAAAAGATTATTCACGCAAATTTGTATAAATATCATATTAAAAAAAATATTAGCCGGAGAAATTTATATATTCAAAAATAATAATTTAGTCCGAAATGGCGCCTCATAGAAATAAGTCTTACAAATAAGTACTATAGGTTGAAACAAATGTTTTTTGAAAATTGTTTGCCTCGAAAAAGCCGCAAACCGATAAATGGGGAGACCTCTCTGGACAGGGAATATTTCAATTTTTAAAGATTAACCTATTGAATGTCGGCGTGTGAAGCATTTTGGACTTCTGTCCATATGGTACTAGCGGTAAATGAGAATATACGGCACAGTTGTTCCTTAGATATTTTAGCCCGAGGAACACTCGACATTTTCCATATGGGTAGATTTTATAGGGGGGTGGGTGAAATTTAATCTAAATGGTTTTGTGAAATGGGGGTTTAAAAAAATCGTAGGCGGCCCTGGATTTGCATTTTGAAAATGGTAGGAAGGTCAAAAGAAGCGGTTTTTGACGGCCTTTCGAACAAAAAAAGTTCAGGCGATTATCTCGAAAATTAAAGATTTTAAGGATTTGTATTTGCTTAAAAGTATATATTTTTTAATTATTAATTTATTTTTTAATTATATTAAACAAATAAAAATTTAGGCGTATTATTTATTACTTATTAATAATTACTTGAAACATGTCGCATTCATTATCCTTCGTGACCGTGTGTGCGTTACTGTGGCTCCCCCTTCTTCAGAAAGTGTAGCATAGCTTCTTCCGGTGCCTCGCGCCCCCTTCCGGTACCTAGAACCCATTTCCGATGACCGAAGGTCACTTTAGTTGACATAAATGAACTCGCTGATTCCAAAAACATAAGTATCGACATGTCACATGTCAATGACCCTGTAGATACGTTAGAAACATGAATCGGTCGCAGCTCGGTCATTTTTTTAAAATGACGGCTTTTGACCGACTTCCGGTTCTCGGATCGCATTTACGGGGCTACGGTTGGATTCCTCGAGTCGAAATTATGCCCCGCTCGACTCTCTGGGCCATTTTTAATTTTTTTAAAATATTAACATTAATCTCCCCCACCCCTTTATAAAATCTGCCCACAAGGAAAATGTCGAGTGTTCCTCGGGCCTAAGGAACAACTGTATACTTCAAATAATGTGCTTCCTCCCCGAAGACTAGGGTAGGGACCGAACACAGTCCAGTATTAAGTAAGAGTGTACAGGCTTCTGAAGCTGCAAAAGTATCGAAAAAAGAGATTACCAGATTTTTTGCGTATTATGACATTTTTTGAACTTCTAGGAAAAAAGTTATTAGTTTACGTACAATTATTAAGCTTATTTATTCTATTTTATTCTATTTTTCATTTTCTTAAGATAGCAGATTCTTGAACATCATTGTCCTGCAGAAATTCGCGCACGACACTTGCCGCATGGGGACGCGCATTGTCGTTCATTAGTTTTGAAATTTTGGTTCAATTCTCTCAGCAAAATGGAACAACAATAGGCCAAAGAATAATGTTTTGATAAACATTGGAATTCAGGTACCGCTCTAACCAAACGAGATTAGTTCTTCCGCCGATGTTGATATCGCGTGATACCATGATCGTACCTCCTCGAAAGGTGTGACCCGCTCGAACAACTACAAGGCGTTCTGCGTTCCAGGACAACTACACACGCAATATCTCCTTGAATTTGGCCGAAGTCCAAATCGGGGTCCATCAGAAAAGAAAATTGGAGTCCATTCCTGCTGGTGCAAATGTAAATGTTCTTGTTCTTGATAAGAAACCAAGAAATAGGAGACGTCACAGAACGGCATACAGGCCGTACAATGGAAATTATCCCAATTCAGGATACATTTCTAAGATTGCTAGCCTTGCGAGAGCGCAGTATCACTGCGTCACAATTGGTTATTCAGCTGCACAATATACACATAATGTACGGGTTAGTGACCAAACTGTGCGAAACAGGTTCCACGAAGATCACATAATGACCGCCGGCCTCTAAGAGTTCCAGCATTAACACGAGGAAATCACACAACCAGTTTACAGTGGGTACAAGAACATTTACTTTTCTGATAAGCCCCGATTTGGACATCGGTTAGATTCAAGGAGGCATCGCGTGTGTAGTTGTCCTGCGGAACGCAGAACGCCTTGTAGCTGTTCGAGCTTTCGAGGAGGTACGATCATGGTATGGGGGCGATATCAACATCGGCAGAAGAACTAATCTCGTTTGGTTAGAGCGGTACCTGAAATCCAATGTTTATCAAAACATTATTCTTTGGCCTATTGTTGTTCCATTTTGCTGAGAGAATTGAACCAAAATTTTAACTAATGAACGGCAATGCGCGTTCCCATGCGGCAAGTGTCGTGCGCAAATTTCTGCAGGACAATGAAATTAATGTTTTGCCTTGGCCTTCTAAATCCTTTGACTTTAATCCCATCGAGCACTTATGAGCTGTGCTCGGACGAAGACTTTTGGTGCAAAATATTGTCTTTCAAACTGACCAACAACTATTAGAGGGTCTTTCAAATGAATGGAAAGCCATCGAACAACATAGCATTGACAACCTAATTCTGAGTATGCCTCGTAGATGTAGAGCAGTTGTTAACAGTCGTGGTGGTAATCCCCTGTGTTAATTATTATTTAATGTTGCTTTATTGTTGTTAATTATGTGTTGCAAAACCATGAATTTTTTTTCTGGAAACTATATGTAAATTTGAAGAATTTTCTAATTCTTTTGTGAATTTTGACACATATAACATTACACAAAACTTTCCCATAACAAGACCATTTTTTACAAAGTTTATATTAACAAATATTGTTATAAAAACTCGACGTTTCGCTCCTGATTCGGAGCTTTTTCAAGAGTAATTCCTATAAAAAAATTAACATTAAATAGGTGTACTAATTAAATTTTATACAAATAGAAAAATCTATGAAATAAATAAAATTGTAAAATGTTACATTGGCCAAACTTCAAAATATTTACGAAAAAGAATCTACCAACATAATATAATATAAGAATTAATAACGATCAACATTCTGGATTATCTGACCACACCTTAAAAACAGGACATTCATTTGATTATGACAACACTGAAATATTACACGGTGAAAAAAATTACTGGAAAAGACTTTTTCTTGAAGCCTGTTATATTAATTCATTAGGAAATAATTTTAACAACAAAACAGATATAAATAATTTTTTACAATTTTAAAAATATATTTTTTCCTAATTTGAATTTCTATATAATAAGCCAACTAATAACTGTACTTTCTTTTACAGTATCCACCGTTTTTTGTTTGTAACACAGAACCTTGTATATATATAAAATTGTTACCTATTTGTCAATATGATAGTCTTATAAATATTTTTCTAATTTTATGTCTGTCAAAATTTTTCCATCGTCTTTAAATTTATAAATACCCGAAACAATTTTTATATCTAACAACATTTTGCAAATTAATCTTTTTAAAAATTTTTGAGGTCATGTTAAGGTAGGCTTTTTACAATTTTATTTATTTCATAGATTTTTCTATTTGTATAAAATTTAATTAGTACCTATTTAATGTTAATTTTATTTTATAGGAATTACTCTTGAAAAAGCTCCGAATCAGGAGCGAAACGTCGAGTTTTTATAACAATATTTGTTAATATAAACTTTGTAAAAAATGGTCTTATTATGGGAAAGTTTTGTGTAATGTTGCACTGAAGATCGGGAAACTATATTAGAATTTGACACATATAAGTTTATTTAGAGTACAGATAGTCAGAAAATTGTGTTTTATTTCTAATTTTTATCCTTGTCCATTAGATTCTTTTGATGTGTGTATGTGGTTCACCGCCCAAGATACAACGTTACAATAAAAATTTTCGAGCTGCACTGGAGAGGATAAAAGCAGCTACATTTATTTCTTGAGTTAGAAGTTATATAAAAGCTGTGAGATTCATTTAAAATTAACAAATGATGGGCCAGAAGCAAGTCACAGGTGAGTTTTCGCTAAATTCAGAATTCACCAATAAATTTATCAAGATAATTTGTAAAAATTCACCTGCTCCTTTACTCCAATCCAGACCAATGCCCTGCTCCAAAAACTACGGGAAAACGCTGTTACCGCAAACACGTTGACCCTCAACTCAAAATGGTTGTCCTGTTTCGTGTATCCAAAAATTCAATGCTACAAAAGGCCGTTTATCCACAAAAAAATACACTATTAATCGGTGAAACCGAAATAAACTCCTGGACAAAATTAATGAACGATATTTTTCCCGATATTTTTTTACATTTTTATAATTTCTACTCGACAAGTAGGCCAAAGACCTTGTTTGACAGTGACAGTTGTTACTGCTAACTATAGTATCATATAACCTTGTTTTGACAGTATTCGTATTAATCCTCGTTTTAGAATATAAAGGTGGATTTATAAACTCGACGTTTGCGTTGGCGTTCGAAGTTGACGGTGACCTTCGCAGTTTGCGTCCAGAAATGTGAACGACGGAACGTGAAAGATGAAATTAGTTTATCTCTCGGACGGCATCGGACGCAGACGGCAACGTTCGACGGCGTTTATAAATGGTTACACGTAAAATATTGGGATTGAATTTTCGACGCAAACGGCAACGGCGAGCGCCAACGCAAACGTCGAGTTTATAAATCCACCTTAAAACTGTATTAAAATTTTCTTAAAAAGTGCTGATTAAAGCAAAGTGTCTGTGAAAAGCAAGCTTTCGAATGTGCTGTTTTTTATAACATGCATGTTGGGGAGTTCATTTGCGTAATTCAAGAAAGGAAAATGAACCGCCAAAGAAATTTGTCAATTGAGGATGCAGTGCGAGCAACGCCTCTCCTGGATGAAGGATATTCAATGCGATATGTTGCTGGTTTGTTAGGAAGACATCATTCCTTCATCTGCCGCATGGTGAGACGACATAATGAGACGGGCTCGTACCATCGAAGACCAGGGCAAGGGCGAAAACGTTGCACTAATCAAATTGATGATCGTTTTTTGTGACAACGTGCTCTCGGAGACAAGAGATTCACTAGCTATCTGCAAAAATATGAATTAGCAGATGTTCGAAATATCTCTATATCGCTTCGAACGGTTAGAAGACGTTTAAGTCAAGCAGGATTGAGCAACAGCAGCCCGGCCAAAAATCATTGCTTACCAGAGAACACAAAGTTCAGAGATTGAATTTTACAAGACTACAGACTACATCAGAATTGGAACATCTGGAAACAAGTTCCGTTCTCCGATGAATCTAGAGTTAGACTTAAAGCTCCAGATGGACGTGAGCGTGTCTGGCGAAGGCGAGGAGAAAGGTTTGCCAGCGGCAATATCTCCCCTAAAGTACCTTTTGGTGGTGGCTCTAAAATATTCTGGGGGAGAATTTGCTTCGATGCTGGTACGGAGTTGGTCCCTATACGTACGAGGTCTATGAATGCTCGATATTACTTAGACAACATTTTTGTCGAACATGCAATGCCTTTTGCTCCGTTTGTTGGACCAATTTTCTTATTCATGCAGGACAAAGCTCGTCCTCATGTAGCTAGATAGGTTATTGGCTACCTAAATGATGTTAATATCCCTTTATTACAGTGGCCACCTAACAGTCCTCAAATGAATCCTATAGAGCATCTATGGGACTATATCAAACAGAAGATTCGAAATCTTAGACCCCATGGTTGCTAATCACAACCAATTCACAGAGGTCGCTCTTGAAGAATGGAAAAATATTCCGCCAGCTTTTGTTGAACATTTGATACCAACATGCCTCGACTCATAAATGCAGTGATAAGAAATAGAAGAGGGCCTAGACGGTATGAGTGTTGACCCAGATGCATTTACTCTGTTTTGCTGTTTTTTTTATTTGGAATTATGCTAGTTTATTTATGCATTTTTAGCAAAAACACATTTTTAATGAAACAGTAAGGCGAATTAAGGTCATGTTAAGGTCATGTTAAGGTCATGTTAAGGTCATGTTAAGGTCATGTTAAGGTCATGTTAAGGTCATGTTAAGGTCATGTTAAGGTCATGTTAAGGTCATGTTTGACTAATTTGTAGGTGTTCATTATCATTCCAATGTAACTTAGTTTTATTTTGTGTAAATATTTAGGTTAATTGAATTGGTGCGTTAATTTTGCCCAGGAGTTTATGTTACACAACAAATGCACACAAGATTATCAAGAGATAGTATCAAGCCGAAGACAGAAGTCCACCTCTATCTTCGGCTAAAGATCTGAGGAAGGAACGGAGTCTGACACTATCTTACACCTGGCTAAACTTGAAACGACTGCTTAAGACGACCAAATGGAACAGGGCTTCCCAGTGGTGAGAGGTGATATTTATAAGCTTTATTACATAAAACATCTTAGGACACCAGAACTCAAGGAACTCTGAACTGTCCGAGTGTATAAAGGAATAGCACTGGGTCAAAAACAAACAAACCCGTCGTGGGTACACCGAACAGATTCCTTCAACTCAAGCACTGACTCCATTAGATCCATGACTGAACCAAGTAGAACTAACTACTTTATCCAGCATTAAACAGTTTGCTTGTCGAACAGGTACGTTGTATCAGAGACGGTGCTCCATTACGTCACGATAAAAATCGATAATTTGGCGTGCCTTCTCTGGACGCCGCTGGGATGGAGTTACTGTATCGAATTTGGGAGTTCTTTGAAATTTCGCATTTTATCGACAAATATTGTTAAGACATTTGGAGGATGATAATAATTAATTCAAACGTGGCAGCGGAGTTTTAACACAAGATAATAATAATTTGAAACTTTAACAAAACGTAGCAAGTTTAACACTTGTCAAGTTAAATTTTGAAGCTAGAAATGTTATTCGAACTGTACTCTATAGAAATAAGATAATGTTATTTTGCTAAATTCTAGAGTGATTTAAAGATGTATACCCGCCGTCTAACGCGTACTAACATTCTGAATAGATGAAAAGTCCAGATATATGTTACACCAAATAGCATATGACAAGTCTATTCCTCCAAAATGTTCAAGAATCTGCTATCTTAAGAAAATCAAAAATAGAATAAAATGTGTTATTACGATATTACCAGTATATACAGAGTGTCTACTTTTAAGTGTATACAAATCGATAAAAAATGTATTTTGTGAGATATTTTCAAAGACCTTTTTTTTGTTCGAAAGGTCTTCAAAAAACGCTTCTGACGTTTTTACTTATGTCAAAATGCAAATCCAGGGACGGCTACGATTTTTTTATACCCCGATTTTCACAAAAACCATTTAGCGATTTTTTTATTTAAAATCTGACACAACAGCCTTAATCAGGACACCCCAAAACCCCCATATACTAAATTTGAACGAAAAATGTAGAGGGTGCTCGGTTTTACACCGTGTTAAAGTTGAGCAAAATTGGGACTTTAAAGGCACCTGGCGAGTCAAGCGTGCCATGGAATTATTTCAAAACAGTGGAAGAATTAACAAGACCACCCAAAGTGTTAATGGAAGAAATTGCAAGAAGAAATATACAGGATGTTTTTCTCTACAGCGTCTCAAATTTACGATTTTTTTTTCGAATTTTATGCTGGTCAAGTTTGCCTTGGATTATTGAAACAATATTACTAAATGTAAAATAAATGAAATTTTACCAAAACATCAACAAATAAATTCGTGTACTCGAAAAATTTCCGGCAATAATTCAAGCACTAGGGAGATTACTAGTGAAAATTCCATACCTACCTTTTTTGACCAATCAGAGGCTCGTTTTTTGCTTCGTTGTCATGGCAATTCAAAAAATTTCCGGAAATATTCTCACCTGCTCTAGGCAGCAGGAGGTGATTACAGCGGAAATTTTTTTGACAAATGTCATTATTATAATGTGACATTGTAACAATTAGATATCCGACAAAAATTTTGATAATAATTTCGTTTAATTTACGTGTAGGAATGGAATTTTCTTACCGAATCCCCCAGGTTCTTGAATTAATATCCGGAAATTTTTCTCTAACACGAATTTTTCGTGTACTCGAAAAATTTCCGGCAATAATTCAATCACTAGGGCGATTACGAGCGAAAATATCTCACAAAATACATTTTTTAACGATTTGTATACACTTAAAAGTAGACACCCTGTATGTCAAGTATATATATGTCAATCTAAATAATTGTACGTAAACTATACTATATCCAAGTTACTGCAGTGAATCAAAACATTGGCCACCACGTGGTCGCGATGTGACCTATTCTCTTTATTGGTCTGGCAGTCGTAAAGTCTCAAGTGTTTAGGCGGCGAGTGGAATGCAGGGCCGGCTCTTCCCTCAGTCGAGTTTCCTGCATATTAGTCAGACCTTGGTAATCGATCGCAATGCGGTCATGTGACTTTGTTTATATCTACTGCCTCTGTAACTTGGATAGACTATAATAACTTTTTTCCTAGAGGTCCAAAAAATGTCATAATAAAAAATCTGGTAATCTCTTTTTTCGATGCTCTTTCAGCTCCAAAAGCCTGTACAGTGTACACTGTTACTTAATGCTGGACGGTGTTCGGTCCCTAGTGTTCAGGGAGGAGGCACAGTATTTGAAGTACAACATGCTCTCTGCACAGGGTGTATCAAGATGAGTTCACCAGGTAAGTTTTAAGCTGCATTTCTGGTTTTTGGTAGCATCTATCCATTGATAACTATGTTCTCATCTCTCATTGAATTCAAATGTCGCGGAGTTCAACCTGATGTAGAATTATTATAGTGGGCTAAATAATAAAACTTTGGCCTAAATAATAAACCTTTGGCCACAGACCTATGAAGCTGCTATATACAGGGTGACATAGAAAAAAGTACATTACATAGTGCCACACCATAGAGGACACTAAAATAAGAAAAAAAGTTCCTATGAACATGGGTCCGCAAGGCCTTCGGTTAAAAGATACGGGGTGTTGAATTGTAATTTATTTGTTTTGTTTTTTACGAATATCTTTAGCCAGAGACGCAAGAAATGGATAAAATGTGGTATACAGGTTTTTTTTATCATGCTAAATTCAAATACGCTCTACATTACACGGTTCCATCTCTATTGAATCGGTCCTAACTTTTTTGCTATACAGTGTATGTTATTTTCGACTGAAAAAATGTTAGCCCATCTTTTATACTTACGAAAGGTATACCTTGTCCAAGTCGCATCTAAAGCCGACAATGCATGCAAATTACTTATTCAAAAAGCATCAAAGTAACCTTTGCAAAAACAATGATAAGTAACAATGAAATAATGTGTCATAATGACACTTTTGTCAAACTAATTTAATAATTGTTATTAGGTAGTAGGTATTTTGTGTTCTTGTTTATGTTTTTTATTGGTTTTCCCTTTGATAATTCAAAATTGATTTCAAAAATGGTTCACTATACTTTTGAAGAATACAGGGACATGATTATGTGTTACGGCGAAGCTAGATCAAATTTTTACGAAGCTCAACGTATCTATCGAGAAAGATATCCTTTAAAACAAGTTCCTAATGTTCGAACATTTATTGATGTGCATAGGCGTTTGGGAGAAGATGGCTGTTTTAGAAAACCAAAAGTGAATAGTGGGGTTTCCAGAACTTGTCGCACTGTGCAAAACGAAGAAACTGTTTTACGAATGGTAGAAAATAATCCGAGAACAAGCACCAGGAAAATAAGTTCAGCGGTGCGAAACGTTAACCGTGAATCAAGTAGACAAATTTTGAAAGAACAACTTCTTCGCCCATACCATTTCCAAAAAATTCATTCACTATTGCAACATGACTTTTTTCCTCGTGTACAATTTTGCGAATGGTTGCAAAACCAAAGACAAAACATTATTTCATCAATTTTGTTTACTGATGAACCTAGTTTTAGTCGTGATGGTATTCTGAACCTACATAACATGCACTATTGGAGTGATGAAAATCCTCATCAAACTGTAATTCGAAGTCACCAATATGGGTTTTCTATTAATGTGTGGGCAGGTATAATCGACAATTACTTAATTGGCCCATTTCGATTGCCCAATCGATTGACAGGTGCACTGTATCGACATTTCTTGGAGAATGATTTAAACACATTATTAGAGGATGTCCCATTGGCCATTACTGGAAGAATGTATTACATGCATGATGGGGCGCCAGCTCACTTTTCTCGAGTGGCAAAGGAATATTTGGACAGGAGATTTGGAAATACGTGGATTGGTCGAGGAGGGCCTGTACCCTGGCCAGCTCGTAGTCCCGACCTTAATCCCCTCGATTTTTCATTTTGGGGATTTACGAAAAATGAAGTTTATGCTGTAGAAATACATGATGAAGCACAGTTATGGATAAGAATTATGGAATCGGCAGATAGATTTCGTAATGACCCAGGAATATTTCAAAGATGCCGTCAATCATTAAGAAGAAGAATGGAAAAATGTATTGAAGTACAAGGGCAACAATTTGAACATCTTGTAAAACCTTAATGTTTTGTTTTAATTAATCATATTTTTCATCATACCATTACAATTTAATTGTTGGAGTATTTATCATTGTTTTTGCAAATAAATAAAAAAAATTACAATTCAACACCCCGTATCTTTTAACCGAAGGCCTTGCGGACCCATGTTCATAGGAACTTTTTTTCTTATTTTAGTGTCCTCTATGGTGTGGCACTATGTAATGTACTTTTTTCTATGTCACCCGTATATATGTCTGCGCTTTGGCCTAGGATTTTTTTTTGAGTAGGTAATGTCGATATTCGACTTCGTTATTGTTGGACACTGTTTCACTCGAATGTGTGAAATGTGGCTATTTGTGTTTATTTTTTAATGTGAATATTCTGCTCCACCACTGTATCATCGCGTGTGTCTGGTGAGTGCACCTGCATCAGCGGAGGACGTGTGGCGTGTCCCTGCTCACCGCTAAGGGGGGAAAGAACGCGGAGGAGGCATCATCCTTTAGGGGATACCCCTACGCTATCCTTATCCATAAACAGGAGTTTTATGTCTCTTGTCTAGGAAAGAAGAGCGTGACTGGTCTGGGGGCCGACATCCCGAAATGAAAAATATATGAAGTTATGCCCTTATATGCCTCTCGTGTAACGTATAACAGGCATATCGCGTGTGTTTCATGAAAAGCCGTTTAGGAGATGAGGGAACAGGTACAGAACAAGCACATTGAAACGGTTAAGTGAGAATTTCTAATTAGGAATTGGCCCTTTAGTAATTTATATGATATACGAAAGAAAAACCATATTCGTTACTTTCATGTAGTTGATTTCTCTTTTTCATTAAAGTAGCACATAGTTTTTCTGAGTAGAAAAGTTTTTAACAACATTTACATATCGCGACACGTGACACATTTTGTATAAATGGGAGTACTTGCCGATCTGCCCAGTTGTCTTACTTTTATGATCCACATATTCTAAGAAATCAGCGCCCCTAGAAAATTTGGTCTTATTATAAAATTTTAGGGCCTTTTTCGGTCAAAAAATTGAAAAAAAAAACATATTTCAGATTCATTTTCAACATACCTATACCCCATGATGTACCTACATCCGCTAACCATGCAAACTCTTCGTTTTGGCACGATTTTAGTAAGGCTGCCATGTGGTTTAAAATGAAGTACAACATAAAAATTCCTCGAAAAACATAGGCACAGTACATTATAGTAAATTTATTTAAACAGGAGTGTAGGAGGCGAAGTCTAGCGTAGACAGCTACTCCACTCAACCTTGTAACGGAAATTTTATCATTTCCATTACAATATAATAGCAAGGAACAATTTGGTCAGTCATTTAAAATAATAATTTCTAAATTCAAACCATTTAATTTCAGCGTATATAAAATACGAATATTTTTTCAGGTTCAAGTTTTACATTTTTTGATAAAATTTTCGTTTAATTCAGGTATATGTCTCCAACACAGACCGCTTTTTTTTTCTACACTTTTTATTTTGGCACGTGTCTATAATAAGGTCTATTTCTCACAGTTCGAATAATCCTTGGTTACAAATTATCGATAGCTGCTAGATCCAGTTTCTCCGATACAATGTATTATTTCTATTATTATCTTAATTTTCCCATTAAATCTATTAATCAAGCTTCACTTTTGTCTCAAGAACTCATTTAACACTTTTCTATTCAGTACATGCTTTACTTTAACATTTTTATATTGCACTTTGGTGCAACACTGTTATTGTAGAACCAGAAATCTCGAGTAATAACATGCCTACTTTTTTTTTCAAAAATGAGGCAAGCAAAAAGCAAATAAATAGACCTTTGTTCCACAATTTCTATTTTTTTTTATTCCATTGCATCTTATGTATACATAAAAACGAAATAAACAATACCCTAAATGTTTTTAATAATTTCCATCCACGCTTACAATTCACTTACGAATTAGAACAAAATAAAAATATTAATTTTTTAAATCTCTCTCTAACCTATGATAAAAACGGTTATATAACAACAAATTGGTTTACAAAAGAAATTTGGTCCGAAAGATATCTTAATTTTAATTCCTCTGTTCTCACAACTTACAAAAAAAGCGTTGTTAATAGTTTGACTGACCAAGCCATTTCTCTATCACATCCAAAATATAGACCAAACAACCTTAAAAAAATTAAAAATGTACTCTCAAAGAATAATTATCCAAAACAATTTTACGAACCTCTTATTAAGAAACGTATACACCAAATTTATAATCATCCTAAAATTAATAATAACAATCAATCCAAATATTTTTCAATGCCATATATCCAAGGCGCTTCTGAACAGATCAAAAAAATTTTTAAACAATATAATATTAATATAGGACATAAACCAAATCACTATACCAAAAAATTCTTTTCCAAATTAAAACCCAACGTTACAAATAATTATCAATCAAATTTAATTTATAAAATATCATGTAATAATTGTCCTTCAGTTTATATCGGTCAAACTAAACAATATCTCCATAAACGTTTATACAAACATAAATATGACGTAAGAACTAACAACAACAACTCCACAGCATTAACTAAACATTCTTTAGATAATTTCCACCACTTTGATTTTAACAATACAAAAATTTTAACTAAAGAAAATAATCATACTAAAAGGAATGTCTTAGAAATGATTTACATAAAAAAACATAAAAATAGCATCAATTATAGAACAGACACTGAAAATCTTTCTCATATTTATTATAATCTTATAACTTAAAAATAATTCCAAAAATAAACTTCCTTTATAATAATTATAAATTAAAAAAAATAATAATAAAAAAACCCAAAAACCAAAATTTTAACAAACTCCAAAACCAAATGTGTTTTTACCAACAATAACAAAACAAAATTTCAAAAATATTTATTTTCTTGCATTTTCCAAAGCCACACTGTAAAAGAGTCTTTCTTCCTCTCCTTCTTTTTATAACATTTTTTGTATCCACAAACCGCACCGAGCCTTTCAATTCGTGTCTAAATATAAAAATAATTTACTTCGTCTCCGGCAATCCTTTTGAAAGCATATTCACATATTTTTCCACAAATGCTTTCCCCACACACCAGTACTATTATATAATTTAAAAAAAATTAAAAAAAGAAAGAATTTTGAACACATACAATAAAACTATGGAAAAAAAAAGACTAGTTGAATAAGAAAATTATTACAAGAAAGAAAGAACAAAAGGAGGAGGGACTCTTAAAAATAATAAGTTAGTAATGTAAGTAATAATAACTATTATTATTTTTTCAAAATCTATAATGTTCTAAACATAAATAAAAAAAAATCTTGTATTCCCATAAAAATAACAAAGAACTTCTCCTCTTTCAGATATACTTATTATTATTTAAGGTGAATTTTAAATTATGGAGAAAAAAAAACTATCCTAGATACCTGATGATGGCAAAAATGCTGAAACACGTGTAGTGTCATGTTTTTAATAAATAAAATTTTAATGTGTTAAAACAAAATTTAATTGGTCGAACCCCAGGAAATTCTATTCAGAAAAATTAATAAAAACGACCAGGAAGAAAAGTTTTATTCGAAAAAAGCTACAGATTTCCTAACACTCAACGTCTAATTAGCCTGATGATGTAACGTTCTGATTTATAAAATTGACATTGTTTTTGGTCGTATGATTTTGAAGAGTCCAGTTTTCAATTATTGTCTTCATGTGAAAGCTGTTTAATATTATTTAATTCAGAATTAATTTTTTTGTTTGCAAGCACATAGGTAGTCATTTTTTTATCAAAAGGAAAGAAAAGCTGAGTCATATGCGTATATCTAATAATATGCTTGAACCTTACAGTTTTTGAGAGACCTTGAAATTTCGGCACTATAAATGACAAAAAAAAAACAATAAAGAACACAGAATAGAACCCTGAGGCACACCCGAGTTCAATGAAAGTTCAGATGATCGAAAGATATCATCTACGGTCGAAACCATAATACCTATACTTTAATTTGGCAGATAAGACTCGATGATCAATACCATCGAATGCCTTAGTTAGAGGAGTCCATCAATACAAGCACTCCGACCAATTCCTCATCACATGCCCAGGATATCCACATTTTCTTGATATTCGCAAATTCTGATATCTGTTTGAACAATATTATTTCAAAGATTTTTGATGCCACTGGCAAAATACTAATTATCCTCAAGTCATAAAAAGCCTAATATTTTCATGCGTTAGGCTTTGTAATCCCAGTCGTAATCACAGGGGCATGCTTGTCAAGAGAAGTTATTAAGTTATTAAATACCATTAATTTTCTTTGGATATCGGGCTCAGTGATGACATTACCTAATGGTCTTGGCGGAGTTTTATCTTGTACTGAGACATGTTGATGTGGCAATAAGTCACGAGTAGTTTGTCAAGTCAAATAGTAGTTTGTCATGGCTGGCGGACAGACGTGCATCAAATGCTCTGACAATTTTATCGTAAATAACATGTCTATATTGTGTGTAGATTGTGTGCGGGAAGTATCATATTCATTGTGCTGGTATGAAGGATACTTAAAGCTGTAAATGAGAACCAAAATCGGTTTGCAGCGAATAGACCAGGGCCGTAACTAGGTGGGGGCTAGGGCGGGCAGTGGCCGCCCCAGAATTTGTTTTGCCCGCTCTCAAAATATTCTCCAAACATAAAAAAATAAGAGCGTGCACGGATAAAAAGTAAAATTTATTTTCACCTTCTTGAAAATAGATGCTCCCGCCTCTGGAACCATCTATTTATCGCTAGCGACCTCTCTTTAACAAAGTGTGATTTGTTGTCGTAGGCAGAACAGCATGCATTATAATTGGAGATTTCAATTTATCTCTATGGATCTGAAACGCGTGATGCTAAGAAAATAAATAATGAAATCATTAACGGGTTCGGTTTGTTGGAAGTGATTAGCAATTTCGCTAAGCTGTCTGATCGCTATACCTACGCTGGCTGTAGAGTTATTTCCTCCAGAAGAGCACATTCATAAAAGAGATTTGAGCCCTGAGAACATTCGAGCCATGCAACTAGAACTTGTATAGTTCAATCTCGAAGAAACTTTGGGTAAATAAAAATGCATGACAAGCAGAGACTATAACAGACGCTGCTTATAAAAGAAATAAAATCTCGAAATTAGCATTGGACTGGATAGATTACATAACAAAAAGGAATAATGTGACAACAACATTACTTCAAGAAAAGAGGGTTTTCTACAAAATAAGCATTTACAGGAATAAGGGAGACTAGCAACAAAAAGTATGGCGATATTCAATGGGACGATATTCTGTTTGAAAATGGCTGTACATTGTACATTGTACGGAGAGTATCGACCTGATGTCATCAAAAGTATCTTTTGAACTCCACAGTTTTAAAAAGATTACTATGATATAAAAATAAACAGCGTGACTATCGAATGCGTAACTTAAATAAAACACCTAAGCGTTGATTTGGATTCGGGCCTCAAATTTCCACTACATATAGATTTCCTTTATAAAAAAAATTGGAACGATAGTTGGTTGTTTTCGTCGTGTGGATAAATGTTTGTCCGAATGGTGTAGGATTCTCCTATATAATACTATTGAAACACCCCGGCCCCAGGGCCGCTGTTTCGTAGATTTTTACTGGTAATATTTTCTTATTCCTATTTTATATTTACAATGTTGTCCCCTTCAAATTATAAATATTTTTTGTAAATATTTCTTTCGAGATAAACAGCATTTCCAATAGCCGCCTATAAAGAACCAGGCAGAGCAACCTGCGCTCGGGCCCTACGCCACATCTGGTCGACACTCGCACCTAGTCTCCAGAGCCCTTTTGTTTTCGACCTACGCCATTGTCGAGGCACTCCTCAGAATTCGCCGCTTTTTGGGAAAGCGAAATGAAGTCTGTTTTTTGTCCGTCAATGCCCACATCTGTAAACCGCAACATAATTAATAAACGAGACCTATTAATTATGCAACGAACAAATCTTTGTCTTATTTACTATTTTCCCTCACAGCTGACTATACAAACTAGGTCAAACCAAATTTTATTGCGGCAGCCTCGTCTACCTAATACTATCATAAAATAACTAGTGAACAAGTGTTTATGACTACACCCTACAGTTAGATTAACAAATATGCAATCAATACTTTAAAAATTACTAAGGTTACAAATAAACAAAACACAACGTAGAACAAGGTCCTAACCAATTAAACTAGACGATCATGCCAATTAAAGCTTCCTTTCTTCGGCACCGTAAGGGGCCGGGGGTTGGGACGTTACACTGGTGCCGTAACCAGTATATAGAGTTATTTAAATTGATTGTTATGATATGTTAAAATTAAACTGATACTGCCCCTGTTTTGTTTTTTCGTGGTTTACGAGCAAACCAGGTGAACTTCAGGCTAACAACGAGCAGGTTCTGTCTATGGCCGAGGGCGGCACACCGACAACACCACACAGCGGCAGCAATAGTCCCGAGGCACCTCAACCTGCGGCCTTGGAAAAATGGAGATCAGAGCAGCGGGCCTACAACACACAGCAAGGCCCCAGCCTTGGCAACTTCGCACTTGTACCCTGGAAGGTGCACCAACCCAGCGCCGGTACCTATAGCACCGGGTCAGCATCCGCCGGCCTTCGACTCTCGTCGGCGTAGCGGCCCCGGCCGCCGCCTCCACCAGCAGCGGCTACCTGCACCCCAACGGCGAACCACGTGGCCGCCGGTGCCTATAGCACCAGTTCAGCGCTCGTCCGACCGTGTTCTTCACCCCACCCCAGCTGCGACCGTCGCCGACTACCTGCAGCACCCTGGGAGCGCGGCGCACCGGCCGCAGCCGGTCCAGCGCCCGTCCGAACTGGATTCTTCGCCCGGGCGCCATCTACACCGACCGTAAGGGCTCAAAATCATACCCAACGAGGTTTCCGTTCGGCCTAGAGCGCTACTTTCGGGAAGTGGGCATCTCAGAGGACCAGAAGCGCCCCGTGGGCGGCGCAGCCCTTGTCGGAGATGCTCGCGAGCGGACCAGCGTCTTACGCTTCACCTGAGCCCCTAAAAGGACTGCAGAGAAGATTTCCGGCGGACCTACTTGTCCGCATTGGTTCCTTAGCACCGCCATGTAATAGGTGGCATGCGTCACGTGGACGCTTCATGTACTCGTACGTTGCCCACCACGTATATGCCAAGCCCGTATGCTCGCAACCCAAGTACCGGGGGAGCAGCTCGGCCAACTGTTGGTCCGACATCATCCAAAGTGCAATCCTTATGAACCATACACCGGTCCGCAACCACCACCGCTGCCTTCCTGCTGACTGTGGACCCGATGGCCGGTGTCCTGCGACAATAATCTCAAGCCGAGGTTATCCCTCCTCCCAGCAAGCGCAGGGAGGCTACCTGCCTATCATCCTACCCAGGAATGTCTCTGCAATCGCCACCACCTCTAGTCACAGCCAGATAGCAAGGGTACCAGCCTCCACCTCCAGGAGGACCGCGGCGCGCTCCCCTGGCCCTTTTCAGTCTCCATGCCAACCGTAGGGCGTGTCCCCACGATCGGTATCCACCTCCTGTCCATTATAGGGGCCAGGCGATTGACACCACACCTCCGGCTGTGCCCCGATGTCACCAACTGGGAGAGGCCACCGCCTCCAGCCACCAGTCAGGAAACGAGGAGGTCGAGTTAAGCCAGCTACCCGGCTAGCGCTCCCTCCTGTATACCAGCTCTTCACATCCATCTCTCCTCATCCGATTCAACGACGTTAGGAGCTCCCGCTACGACCCGGCTGGGAGGCCGGAACCACTTCCTGCTGCCACCGCCAACCAAATCCAAGCACTCGCTGGAGATAAGAACCCATTGCCGCCCACCAGTCGATTGGGCGTGTCCAGAAGAGGCGGAGACGCCTCCGTCGTAAGTAAAGTATCTAGGTATGATTTTGGGGTAGGGACTACTCAACCATCATGTTAGGGACTCTCCTTGTCGCGCAACGCCCGTTCCAGGGTAACTTCCGCTCACGACAAGCGGGGGAGAGTGAAACACCCCGGCCCCAGGGCTGCTGTTTCGTAGATTTTTTCTGGTAATATTTTCTTATTCCTATTTTATATTTACAATGTTGTCCCCTTCAAATTATAAATATTTTTTGTAAATATTTCTTTCGAGATAAACAGCATTTCCAATAGCCGCCTATAAAGAACCAGGCAGAGCAACCTGCGCTCGGGCCCTACGCCACATCTGGTCGACACTCGCACCTAGTCTCCAGAGCCCTTTTGTTTTCGACCTACGCCATTGTCGAGGCACTCCTCAGAATTCGCCGCTTTTTGGGAAAGCGAAATGAAGTCTGTTTTTTGTCCGTCAATGCCCACATCTGTTATCTAGCCTATAGAATAACGCCCGGTCACATCTAGCCTTTTCTAAGAACTTGCTAGTCCCGTCGCCACTTCTGGGAGACCACCCAAAAACAGGTGACGACGAGCCCTTTCCTCGGCTTTGTTCGAACTCCCATAAATAGCGTCCGCGCGGAGTCCTCGGGGAACAGTTTTCACTGATCCATATACGGGCGAACATTGCATAAGCGCTCCCTCTATCAGAGGTACCAGTGCGTTGCAACGTTTACCTACCCGCATAAGCGCTCCCTCCAACTAATTAGAGGTACCAGTGCGTTGTAAGGTGTTCACCCACCTGCATAAGCGCTACCTCAATTGACCTGAGGTACTAGTGCGTTGCGAGGTTTTCGTATCAGCTACGTTCATAATTGTTTTTCCTAATCGCGGTTGGCCTTTGTGGATCTCGTATTCAGTCGCGTAAGTGCCTGTATCGCAATGAAAGTCGGGCCGGACCCGCGGTGTAGTCGCGAGTTAAACCGCGAGACCATGAACCGAGAGCCAGGTGAGTATAAACCACGAATTTCCATTTTCCTCTGTTCTCTGGTCACGGCATCTTTAATTTGTCCACGGCGCTTTTGAGTCTCGCGGCTTCTTTAATTTATATTCACGGCGTTCTCTAATTTCTTCACGGAGCTCTAATTTAGGCGCAGCTTCTTTAATTTCCACGACATCCTTTATTTTTCCGGCTTCTCTGGTATGTTTACAGCTTGCCCAATTTATTCACGGCATCTCTAATTTATTCACGATTTCTTTAATTCATTTCCTGTATGCATAGCATGGACGAATAGTCTCTTATAAAAAGGGTTTTGTAGGGAGATATATTTTAATTCTATCTATTGCGGGAATATGTATCTCGTCGAGTAAAGAAACTATTTGCATTTGTTCTTTGACCGCAGTGCGCCACACAGATGTCATGCAATCCATGTTATAATATGCTCTATTATATTTTTGATCAGATACCTACAAGACTACAAATTACCTTTCATTACAGTAACAGTGTCTGTGTACACGTATTTTTATCTTGTTTATTCTCACTGAAAACATTACTTTTTCCGAAGTCAATATGCGGTACTAAAAACACTTCGCCCAGTAGCGAACTGTCAACTAAACGGCAGAACATTGTCGAGACAAGCTTTTTCTTATTTTTTCAATACCGACGAGATCTGTATTCCGCCATCACTCACTCAACTTTTCACTTACATGTTTAGCACGGCGCACGCGCCGCCTGTTGTACACACACACGCCTTACCAACGTCAGGGGACCCATGGTCATGGATACAATAACAATGTTAATGTAAATACCATAGGCGTCAGGCTAAACAACAATAACCTTTCATTCTTAGATGCTCTTGTACATATGTGTACTATATATTCAAATTTAGCTGTTCTCCGCTGTACGTGTCGCTCTCGCCGAGAGGACACCCACCTAAATTTAAATTAGGGAGTTGTTTCTGAACTACACCATTCCTAAATAATATGTTCCCGTACTACATGATTTATTCTTGTGAGAATTAATTAATTCAGTAACCAGCCGTGTAGTTAAACACTCGACCAAGCGTGGTGCTATGTTGGAGGACGCCCTGTCCGATTGGTTGTCAGTTAACACCTTTGTTACCGAACGTAACCCGACCTGTTAAGGTCCCGGGGGAGACTCCCCGACCGAGGGATGTCAAACCCGGTCCGCGACTGGACGGGTTTCGTTTCCCCCTACCTGCACGCACCTGAATCCCTGCGATCCGTCGTTACCGGAAGAAAGGAGAACCCATGGGGCTACAGCTGGCTATCCTGGTCCGAGAGAGGCCGAAGGTCCAATGTGACCTGGTAACGACGGCCACGATTCTATAGGTGCCTACATATCTCTATATCTACCTACGGGTGTTACCTGAACCAATCGGCGGTGTGGCCGCCGATATACACCTCGTGTGTTCCAGTATTTATCCACACCTATTAATTATGCAACGAACAAATCTTTGTCTTATTTACTATTTTCCCTCACAGCTGACTATACAAACTAGGTCAAACCAAATTTTATTGCGGTAGCCTCGTCTACCTAATACTATCATAAAATAACTAGTGAACAAGTGTTTATGACAACACCCTACAGTTAGATTAACAAATATGCAATCAATACTTTAAAAACTACTAAGGTTACAAATAAACAAAACACAACGTAGAACAAGGTCCTAACCAATTAAACTAGTCGATCATGCCAATTAAAGCTTCCTTTCTTCGGCACCGTAAGGGGCCGGGGGTTGGGCGTTACACTATTATACAGGATGATTTTTTTAGGTCTACCACCGCGACTTTCTCGCTCATTTTGCGGCCTACAAAAAAAAAGTAAGAAACAAAAATGTGGCAATTTTGGACAGCTAAGTGGTGCTGCAAAAGAAATCGGCATCCATGGCCAACTTGTCGGGCAATATTAAAAAACCTCAAATTGAGCAAAACTATTAATGGCCGTGGAATGTTTATTTCAAGAGACAGAGAAAAACTTTCACATTGAAAATTGATGGCATTAAGAAGCTTTATGCAAAAGGATACTCAGATTGTTTCAGAAAATTACACAGGGTCTTCGGCTCTCTTGAGGCTATGATTTTTTTTATTTCTTATTACGCGATTTTCTCACTTATTTTGGGCCGCACAGAAAATATGTAAGAAAACAAAATATGGCAATTTTGTTCAGCGAGGCAACTTTGAAAAAGGAATGGGCCTCCATGCCCAACTTTTCGCACTGTACTAAGAAAACTTAGAATCGACAAAAATTTTCATGGTCTCAAGAGAGCCGAAGACCCTGTGTAATTTGCTGAAACTATCTGAGCACCTGGGTGGGTAAAGCTTCACAGTGCCATCAATTTTCAATAAAAAAGTTTTCCTCTGTCTCTTAAAATAAACATTCCACGGCCATTAATAGTTTTGCTCAATTTGAGGTTTTTTTAATAATGCGCGACAAGTTGGCCATGGATGCCGATTTCTTTTGCAGCACCACTTAGCTGTCCAAAATTGTTTCTTTTGTTTCTTACGTTTTTTTTTGTAGGCCGCAAAATGAGCGAGAAAATCGCGGTGGTAGACCTAAAAAAATCATCCTGTATACCCGAATTTTACTGCTTTCACGCAATAAAACAGATTTGTCTAAGTCACAGTTGTTGCACGAGGATAAATCTAAATTGTAGCAAGTGTACATCTATATCGTCTATGTTTGAAAAATTGCGATGGTTATCGGCGGAGGATTGTGTTAGTAGAGCTGCTTTAACTTATACCTATATTAAAAATATATCGGCTATTTTTTGACGGGTGCAATCGATAGCTCTTCCGAGTGGCCTTCTTTTGTAGTGATGAAAGTTGCTGTCCATGGCCACCTAGGAAAACTATGGCCAAAAATCAAAAAATATTCAAAATTTTTAAACCGCTGTAACTTTTTATTTCTAGAGATACAGAAAAAAAATTAAAATGAAAATTGTTTGCTGTGAGAACACAACTGTTGTATCAATTTTGAAATATTAGATTGGACTTTGGACTTACTTTGGGCTCTCTTGCCAGTTTGTTCTGTATTTACTATAAGAGATTATGCAAAATTATTTGTAATATTTGTGATTGGCAGAGGGTCTACTTGCCCTTGATAAATAATCGATTATAACGGTAAATGAAAGTAGGCACAGTATAGGCTTTCAAATTTTGAAAATAAAGCGGGTTTTACGCACTTCATCGTATCTCGAATAGCTAATCTAGAATTTTTCTTTTAAATAATAAAAAATGCGAAACTGGTAGACATTATTGTCTGTAATGAAAATAAATTTGTAAACTTAACAGGTAGGTAGGTAATGCCATAGCAATTATCCTAAAAATTTATTAATAATGTGTGGTCCCTTCTATTACAATACAATAAATGATCAGTGGATACCTAGTATTTACACCTATTTTATACAACCACCAACACCGCACATTCTTGAACATTTAATCTTTATAACATCTGCATTTCAGCTGCTGCATATTTCAATTATTTTCATTTTTTATTATTACACATTTTGCGGAGCTGTTGAGTAAACTCACCTGTTAAGGTATCCCCATTTGCAAAATTCCAATAGGGATGTCATTACTAATGTCATAACGTTATCACTGCATATTTATTTTCATGGGTAACTAGATCTTATGTCAACCACAAATATTACCAATATATTTTTTTCTTTTTTTTTTGTAAGTAAATACAGAACTAACGGGGAAGTGTGACACTTCAAACTGAATGGGACGTTTTGCTTTACAAAACACACATAATTACATATTTTTAAGGATAATTTAATTTTCGAGCCCAAGAGAGTCCAAACTTTACGGTAATCGACACATCAAAACTAATATACGTAATTTCTGTCGGTTCTTGCAAACAATTTTTATGTTAAACTTTTTTGCCATACTTCGAAAAATAAAAAAGTTACAGCAGTTCAAAAAACAAAAGAAAGCCGCCTAGAAGGGCTAATGATGGCTCCTACTACCGATTTTTTCTGTAAAAAAGTAGCGGGGATATTTTGAACGAGCCACATATACAGGGTGATTCAGGAGGAAATGTCAATATTTTAGGTACGTATTCGGGGACCCAAAATAAACATAAAAGTTCCTATAAACATGGGTCCTATTCCCGGCCGTTACCGAAATACAGGGGTAAACAACATTCAATTTAAGGTTTTTATTACATTATTTATAACAGGTAGGCTAGGTTTTATAGTTTTCAAAAATGCCACCGTTTACTTCTAAACATAAGTCAGCTCTCTGGTGAATAGCTCGGGTCGCTCTATGAATGGATACGGGCCTGTTTCTTATAGTTGCTGCTGCATTTATTATTCGATCGAGTAATGCATCTCTAGTGTTTACTTTACTTGAATATACCAATGATTTAAACCACCCCCAAAGACAATAATCCAGAGGATTAAGGTCTACTATTGCAAAGCAACAGGAATTTCCGCCTGAATCACCCAAAACCTAGCCTACCTGTTATAAATAATGTAATAAAAACCTTAAATTGAATGTTGTTTACCCCTGTATTTCGGTAACGGCCGGGAATAGGACCCATGTTTATAGGAACTTTTATGTTTATTTTGGGTCCCCGAATACGTACCTAAAATATTGACATTTCCTCCTGAATCACCCTGTATATTATAAGATTAATATTTTTATTGAAACGAAGAGAAATATGCACACTTATAATGGAGATAATCGCCTGAACTTTTTCTTGTTTGAAATGCCTTTAAAAACCCCTTCTTTTGACCTTCCTACCATTCTTTGCTACGATTTTTTATAAACCCGATTTTCGCGAAAACAATTCAGCGATTTTTTTTTATTTAAAATCTGACAATACAGCGTCAATTAGGACACCCCAAAACACCCACATACCAAATTTGAACAAAAAATATACAAGGAATTCCTTGGGAATAATAAATAATGGTGGAATGAAATGGTCTCCGGTAGCGTTCATACACAACATGATGGTAACTGAATGACCTCTTTCACCTGAAGTCAACTTGCTCACTTGTTTTTTGCCTTTCAGAGACACAACCTTTTCTCTGTTTTGGTGGACAGTTGATACTCCGGTCTCATCGGCATTGTAAATTTTAGAGGGACTGAATGAATACTTCTCCATTAAAATCTTGAGATGATTGTAAAAACGTTCAACTTGAATACGATTGTATCCTGCACACCTTTCCGCCGTTCTGAGCGACAGTTCAGGATGGCGTTTTGTGAAGGCATAATAAAAATCTTTTCCCGACAACTTTTGACTTTTATTGAATCTATGTGGAATTTTTAATCTTTCGGCTAAATCAAATGCTAGTTTGCAAAATTCTTTTCTTTTAGGCCGCATGAATCTGCCGTCTAGATCTTTAACGTGGTTAACAATTTCTTCTTCATATTCTTTTGAAATTGTTGGACGATATGTTCCTAAATATGGAGCTAATTTAGCTTCCTGACCAGCCACATTTTTGTTTGTTCTATTCCCAAGTGAACTTTATGGGACTTCATATTTTTCTGAAGCAACTCGAACCGAATCCTTGTTGATAATAACTTCCTCGACTGCGGCTTTCATCTGACCTTCGGTCCATTAGCCACGTATATTTATATTAGTGTACCTGGGTAAGTTAATCTGAAAATAAGAATGTTCAGTTTAAAATTTCAGTGTGTCCGATATCATCCGAAATATGTGTGTCCGATAATACTACCCGAAAAGTGGGAAACTTATTTTTTACGACCCTCCGATAATTTTCATAAAACCATTTTTATATTCCAAAATAACCAACAAATGTTAGATATGAACATTTTAAAAGAACTTAGCGTTTATAAAATACAGACTGGTAATCTTATCTCCGGGAAATTTGCTTCGGCCAAAAAAAATAAAACGGACGACGTGTACCGTTCAAAGTTCAAATTTAGAACGCCATCTATTAGGGAAATTGAAAATATGCCGTTGTCCCATACTATCCATTGTCCGATATTACCCGACTCTCCCCTAAATCAGAAAATGACAAAGCATAAAATCGTTGACTGACGTATTATTTATAAGACTGTTTTCCAGTACATTTTCATGTCCTGGAATATGAATAAAAAACATAGTTAGTTTTGGCATCGGTAAATCTTTGGCAAATCAAAAGTTCTGACATAAGATTTTACTAAAGTGACCTACATAGATAAAGGATTTATATATAGGGATAGATAGGCAACTCCCTATATTTTTTGGATGCGATACGCCCCCTGGTGACCTAAGTACAAACTAGATTATTTAAGCGGGAAATTTGAAATCTTTTATAGTCATTATACTTACAATTTTTAAGACACGTTTTAATTTTATAACTCCACATAGACAAATGATAAATATCTATGTCTATGTCGAGTTATAAAATTAAAACGTGACAAGTGACAATATTAGGATAGGTATAATGAAAACAACAACTATATGGGAATAATTTTATATATTACAAACAGTTTGTAAAATACAGGGACTCTTTAAAATAAGGGGACCCAGCATGTCACAGTCTATCACATAGGAAAAGTGAAGCCTTGTTTTCTGTATATCTCCAAGGAGACCACATAAGTGGACTGGTACAAGGTTATGTTATATGTCAGTGTCCAAGTGCAATCAATTTTAATGTGACATGCCAGTGCCATAGATTCCAAAGGAGGCAAAATATTTCCCATCACAATTCACAATTTTTAAGTTTTCTAACTTTCAGATAGTCAGTTAAAGGTAATGCGGCCGCCTGTATAGTAGTCCCAATAATTACAACCAGATTTTTCTTGTCTCACCTTTAGTAATCCTACAATTCCCATTACGTGGGCATTACGTATAAGTAAGTAGTTCAAAACAAAAATGGTATTTCCTATATATTAAATTATTAAGCAGGTAGCTTCAGTCAGGTCTTTCTTTAAACAGTTTTTATCTACAACTATAAGTTTATTTTACGTTTGTGAGGTACCTTGGGAGAGAAATAAAATTACAAAAATGAGCACCGAGAAAAACTACATGATTAGAACTAAGTACAAGACCTAATCTTATTAGTCCATCTCGAAATCTGTGAAAGTTCTTTGGGTAGATACATTCAACAAGGGAAGAAAGTTCAAGTACACATATTATTACATATGGATTCAGGAACCTGGTAACAAGGTGCAATAGCGACAAATTCTCAAATAAGCAAAATCAGCACTGCCTTACCTTATTTATATTACTTAAATTCCTGGAAATAATTGCAGGAAACCAAATTCAAATATAATATAAATTTGATTCATTTGGCACTTGCCATATTCTGTGTTTGTTGACAGAACATTGTCAAGTCATAATTTTTAGAAATCATATTAATTTTTACTAACAATCAAAGTACCTGTTATATCCATAGATTCTCCAATAAAATTGCATAGTTGGCATCATTGAGACCATTAGAATGGGGAAAGAAACTGCCTCACTTTGGAAAGTATAATGCTGGGTCCCCTTACTTTAAAGGGTCCCTGGTAAAATACGTTCACCACAATAATAAAATAATTCTAAACGTCACAGATATATTATAACATTTTAGTCTTCTTAAGGTTATTTATATGTAAATTAAGAAAAAAATGTATTGTTTAAATAGGTAAAATCTTAAATCTACATATTTTTGTTTTTCCGGTGAACAAATGTTTCCAAGTATTGGTAGTTCAGCTGCAGGGGACTCCCAACTAGTAGGTTCCTACCTACTAGCTATTAGTGAAATTTTATCGGGTAAATCCTCGAATGAATTTCTCGGTGAATCTGTAGAAAATAATAAATAATAATTATTATTAATTAGCACTGGGTATAATACCAGCAGAATACTATATACCTATAATTTTAGTAATTTATTAAAAAGGTATAAAAAAGCTAAAATGTCTATAAAAAAAATTACTAATACGATTTCTAGGATTTTGGGAGTATATACAAAAATTCACAGTACGCAAGTTATTGCAAATAGAATTTAAGTTTTTGAAATCAAAATTAAGGCACTGCCGAATGCAGCAAGAAGGTATACTTATTTGATTTTTTTAATTACCTAGATGTACTATATATATATATATATATATATATATATATATATATATTTTCGAAAAATATATCATTAATTTTGTCCTGCCTGTGTGGTAAACATAGCGGCACATACACGTGCCCTGAGTCACAACGTTTGAAGAAATAAACACCATTCGTAATACTTCTTACCAATGTAAATTGTGGGCAAAAATAAAGATGGCACACCATCCCTCTTAATTCTAGAGTTTGACCATTTGCCTCTTGGATATGAACATGTACAATCTGGCGTAAAATGCATGCCACAAACCCGGTAGCATCTTCTTAAAATGATTCAAGGGGAAGATCATTTAATTTTTTGTTCCCATTTTCTTTCAGACCATAAGTTTACAAAGCTGTAAAAATAGCAGAGTTTGTTTTATCACAATAAAATCGAGATATTTTACTTACCGTTTCGTCTTTGGGAAGAATATGCATTTGCATCTTCCAACTCGACCGTCGCGTCGCGTCTCCCTTCTTCACAACCAGATAGGTACACAAACAAACCAAAACTATTTTAAAACACCAATCCAAATAATACCTATATGAAAATAAAGATAAATATATACTTAAATGAACAAAACAAACACTAAAAAACGCAGAAAATATGAAACAATACACGAAAAACTATAAATAAAACGAACCGAGAATGACAAGCAAAACATGTTAAACGCAAGGCCACAAATTAAAATAATGGCGACTTAAGTACAAACCGAGGTATTGTGGGAATATTGGGAAGGCATTGCTAAGTACAACGGGGAAATTTCCAGGCCCTGGTGACCTATCTCTGACTTACCTACCTATAGCAACAAATTCATTTGTAGTAGATTTATTATAGTACAAATATAAAACACTAAAGTACCTACCAAGTTTTACTCAAATCGGTTTTTGATCTTCAAAAAACTGTCACTGTCAGCCGCAGTGTCACAGGCTCTAACGTTGTATACAGTTAGAACGGGCCAGTGTGTTCACCAAGGTTTACCATTTAATTTTTCACAACAAATTCCCGAACAATTATTTTATTACTTATTATTAGACAATACTTTTTCTGTATTCAAGATTAGCATTAAAATATTTAATAAGAATAATTGTTTGAAATTAATATTTATAATAATATAAGCAGTGATAACCCAACCATATTATGAGTACCTAATGGTTGTATAAGGGTTGTCTATGGTTGTAAGAGCTATTTCAATTTTTACAAACTTTTGCAAATGCCCCAGGCACGTAGTACAATAATATAAGCCTCTGGCCATGATATAAAATACCTTCCGCGCTATGCGCAATATCCGCCCTGTCCAAGAGTAATACGCTAAATACCTACGTATAACGACGTATGAGAGGCACTCCCAAAGGATCTGGAGTTATTTCCAAAATAAAATCCCCATAACATGGGCCCCGACAATTTATTGTTCGAACAAAACCCTGTGAAGTATGCAGAAATATATGAGCCAAAATCCGCATTGTTCGCTGAGTTTTCAACAACTATATAGAATGGGGATTATTGTATTTATATTTGAAATAATATTCGACCGCGAATGCTACTACCGCCAACGTATTTCCCCAGGACAAAAGTGGATTTCCTGGAAAATGCCTGGCCAGCGGTATGTTGGGAAATGTTCCAACCTCAGGGCTCAGGGATATAACCAAGGCAGTGGCGTAACTACAGGGTGTTCAGAGTGTGGGGTGAACACAGGCCCAGAGCTGCTAGGGGCCCACCGCCACCAAGATTCATGCAGGGCGCATAAATTTCGGTTTTCCCGATGCGAGCCGATTGATGTGGTACCAGGCGCGGTCTTAGGGGGGGGGGCATAGGGGCCATGCCCCCCCCCCCCCTAACAAAATGAAAAATAATAATAAATAAAAAATAGATAGAATAATATTACTATAATATCCTAATATTATCTAACCGACCAAGGGCGTATCCAGGGTGGGGCAAGGTGGGGCAGCTGCCCCACCTTCCAAGTTGTGGTAAAATAATATTAAAAGGGTTAATTTGGTACTTTAACAATAATTAAAGATAGATAGAGAACTAATTAATTATTCGTCTTAGGCTGGTATTACAATAATTGCCCGCTCGCCGCTAAAAAGTCAGCTTTGCCTCCTCATCCCACAATGTTAATTCACTCGCCGCCGTGGGGCGCTAGATCACTTAATTCAGTCACAATATAATATAAAAATTAATTTCGGGTAGGCAGAGACAATTTTTGTGAATTTCTCTCAAACAAGTGCATATACAACAATCCTGTAAAATGCGCCGCAGGCGAAATTTTTTAGAAATGTTAAGTAAAATTTCTTAAAATTAGTCTTAGGAAATCCTAATATCTTCAGATTTTCAAGCTGCAGTGAATATTTTCAAATTCTGAAATGGTTTCGGCCCCGCCCTTTTAAATACCCTACTGACTGGTTAACCCTGTACACGGGACTCGGAGGCGCGGGGCCAATCAAGACGCGGGCCGCGTACGCCGCACCGTTCGCACCCGCCTATAGCCGGCCCTGGAGGGGTTAGACCAGTGGCTGTTGAAGCTGAAAAATCGTTTAAAAGTATCTACTATTTTTAAATGATTTTTAGTAAAAACTGAAACGGGTTTAAGGTGAACAAGTATAACATTAAAACTTTAAAAATATTAAATATTGTAACGAAAAATGCCTCTAAAGTTGTTATATCAGCTTTCAATGAATATGTCTGCACAGTTTTCTAACCTACTCAAAGATTTAGATTTAGATAAATTTTAAGTTTGGGTATTCTACTTACAGTTTTATAATTTTTGTAATTAATTTAGAGGCATTTTCCGTCACATCTTTGTTGGCCTGAGGCCCCCAGGGCCCCATTTTCCTTTAGTTTTCATGGTTTTTCCCTGTAAAGCTTCCATAACATTCTAGAAAGTTTGCTAGAACTTATGATTTGTGAACTATCATTGGCCAGGAATATTCTAGAGTATTTTCCAGTCTTCCTTTTTAGTATATAAGCCCTGGGAATTGGGCCTGAAAGAAGTGAAAGGTTAGAAAGCGATTTTGTGCGAATTTTGGAGCAGAAAGTATATTCTTGGACAGTGACAGTAATCTGACAAGGTTATTTGTGATTTTTGAAGGCTAAACAATAGGGTTGGTAACCAAGGCAACGAGTTTGGTCTGTGATTGTTGAGATACAGTACTTTTGGTGTCAGAAGCGCGATTTCAAGAGGACCCCGAGGTGAATGCCCACAACGAGAAAACAAACCGCAATGGAAATGGAAAAGTTGTTGGAAATGTTTATGAAGAAATTTGACGAAATGGACAAGAAATATGAAGAAAGAGAAAATAAGCACGAAGAGAAAGAAGAAGAAAGGCGCAAGAGGGAAGAAGAAAAAGAAGAAGAAAGGCGCAAGAGGGAAGAAGAAAAAGAAGAAGAAAGGCGCAAGAGGGACGAAGAAAAAGAAGAAGAAAGGCTCAAGAGGGAAGAGGATAGGGACACGAAAGAAGAAAAACTGATGAGTGACCTCAACACAAAATTTGACAAAACCAGCAGGAAGTTTGAAGAAACAACAACACGGCTAGAAACCCAAATGAAAACCATTCAGATGGAGATGCAGGAAGATCTAAAAATAGAGTTACAAAAGAAGATTACAGAGTTTGAAGTAGTCGTTGAAAAAGAAGTAACATAAATGAAGAAGGAAGTACGAATAACGGAAGTCGGAGAAATGAAAAATGAGCTACAAAGTGAACTTGGTAAAATAAAAACAAAATTTGACAACAGTGAAGGAAGAATGGAACAGCTGGAGGCGAGGATGAATCAGCTGTCGCTACAGGGTGTATCAAAATTAGAAGTAGGCATGACCACATCCTCTATGAAAATGAAGCCTCCCAAGTTTGATGGAAAAGTGGCATGGAGCACTTACCTTAACCAGTTTTAGGCTGCTGCAGAAGGAAACTTCTGGACAGGAGAAGAGAAAGCGCGGAATTTGAAGTTATGTCTACGAGGTGAGGCCACCGAAGTGTTGCGAACGATACCGGCCGACGCTCAGCATGATTATAGTTCCCTGGTTAGAGCACTTGAAATGCGAGATGGGGAAGCACGTCTACAACAGGTATACCAGGCGCAACTGAAAGGTCGACGACAACGCACTGATGAGACCTTGCAACAATTTGAAGCCGACATTGCCCGCCTGGTAAATCTGGCCTATCCATTGGCTCCAGTCGAATTTCGTTAACAAATTTCGGTAAGCGGCTTCATAGATGGCGTGCGCGACTGCGAGACTAGCCAAGCGCTCCGGCTAGCCCGCCACAAAAACATCTCAGAGGCCTTGGCGCACGCTTTGGAATTCGAAGCCGCCACGCAGGCAGCACGTAGACAAGTAAGGTTAAGACAGGTGTGACCGCAAAACAGAAGCAGTACCAGTAATGCCAACGTAGAACAATTGGTACGGGATATCCAAAACATCCTTTCACGTGCTACGACCTCCAAGGATGGGATGGGTGTTCGAAGAAGTACACCACTGCGCTGTTGGAACTGCGGAGTTGAGGGGCATTTGAAACGCCAGTGCCCCAATCCTGTTGATGGTGAGAAGCAGGAAAAACTCCTAGTAGCCAGCTTTGAGGGGCGAAAGCCTATAAAGTTAACCGGCTGCCGAATTCAGGAGACAGCTTGGTAATACCAGGAAAGATCTGCGACCGAAGAATGTGACATTATGGTGGACATTGGTTCTAGTCATACCATCGTGAGGCCGAACATCATAGCCCACTGCAGGATTGCACCACGACCAAACTACATCGTGGAATTGGCAAATGGTGAAGAAATCCCAGTTACAGGAGAGCACGACGCCTTTATAACCATAGGCTCGCTAAGTTCAAGCACAGAGTCCTTGTGGCCGAAATAACCGACGATGTCATATTAGGTCTAGATGTCATGCGTGAACAGCGGTTCAAGATAGAAGTTCACGAGAGGATTTTGAGGACAAAGACAGAAGAGATTCTTATGACACGTCCTAACATGGCTGGCAACACTACCCGAACTGTCACCGCTTATGAAGATACCACGGTTCCGGCTAATTCAGAAAAGGTTATCAAGGCCACCTACGATGGTCTGAATGGCGAAACAATTATTGTGGAACCCGAAGAAGAATGCGGACTGTATAAAGAGGTATATTTCCTGCGAAGACGCTGACCACCAAAAGAGGACGTGTAATATTTGTGCGGATTGCTAACCTGAAGAACTATGATCAAAATTTGAGCAAAGGCGAAAAGATTGGGTTATGCCATGAAGTTCAGGCAGTTATGAGAAATCAGGTTGCACCACAGCAAGTTCCACAGCCCCTACCACAGAGTCTGAAGAAGATGGTCGAGGAAGCCGCTGCTTATTTAACAAGGGAGCTGCAGTACCAACTGCGAAAACTGATTGAAGAAAATCGTGATGTGTTTGCTACGTCTGAATGCGATTTTGGAAGGACAGGTTTAGTACAGCACAGGATAAATACTGGTAATAGCCCTCCGATCAAACAGGCTCCTCGAAGGATACCCCTTGCTAAGCAAGAAGATGTCTCAGCTATGATGAAGGAAATGGAACAACAGAGAATCATTGAGCCGTCACAGGGCCCATGGACTTCTCCAGTTGTCCTAGTGAAGAAGAAGGATGGTTCTATGAGGTTCTGCGTAGACTATCGACGGTTAAATGACGTCATCAAGAAGGACAGGTACCCTCTACCCAGAATAGATGACACATTAGACATTCTATCTGGTTCTAAATGGTTTTCCACGTTGGACTTGAAGAGTGGGTACTGGCAAGTCGAAGTACACACTCAAGATAAAGAGAAAACTGCATTTTGTACTGGTACAGGTTTATGGCAATTTAATGTTATGCCATTTGGCCTCTGCAATGCACCAGCAACCTTTGAGAAGCTCATGGAGTCTGTGCTAAGAGGTATGACATGGAAAACCTGTCTAGTATATCTGGATGATGTCATTATTTTGGGAAGAACATTTGAAGATCACTTGAAGAATGTCCGAGAGGTATTCCAGAAGTTACGAGAAGCTAACCTAAAACTAAGCTCAAAGAAATGCTGTTTCTTTAAGAAGGAAGTTAGATATTTGGCCCAAATAATTTGGGGCATGTAATTTCAGAGCAAGGAGTTAAAACAGACCCAGAAAAGATAGAGACAATTGGAAAATGGCCGCGACCGAAAGATAAACATGAACTAAGGAGCTTCCTGGGCCTGTGCACTTATTACAGGAGATTCGTCCTAAACTTTGCGCACATAGCGAGGCCGCTGCATAGGCTCACAGAGGATGGGATCGATTATATGTGGACCTCAGATTGTGAAGAAGCATTTCAGACCTTGAAGAAAGCTTTGTGTTCTTCACCGATTTTGACGTTTCCCGTTCCTGGAAAGACATTCATTCTGGATACAGATGCCAGCGACTCTGGTGTTGGAGCAGTGCTGTCCCAAGAGCAGGAAAGGCAAGAAAAAGTTAGTGCCTACTTCAGTAAAACTCTGTCAAAGCCAGCGAGAAACTACTGCATGACAAGAAGGGAACTGCTAGCAGTGGTCAAGGCCGTTGAACATTTCCACAAGTATTTATATGGCCAACCTTTCCTATTAAGAACAGATCACGCATCACTAAAATGGCTATTCCAGTTCAAGAACCCAGAAGGACAAGTGGCAAGATGGCTTCAAAGGCTGCAGGAATATGACTTCAAAGTGGAACACCGCAAAGGAGACAACCATAAGAATGCTGATGCATTGTCAAGAAGACCCTGTAATGAAGACTGTCATCACTGTAGTCGACAGGAATTAAGAGAAAACCCGGACCTAATTTTATGTAAACGAACTACTGTCCGTGGACCTGAAAATTGGGATTCTGAAGTCATCGCCAGGGAGCAAAGTGAAGATCCCATATTCGGTATAATATTTGACCTAAAATTAAGACATATACCCATCCCATTTCTACTTATTTGATTTCTCATTATATATGGTACACTTGCGCCACTTGCCTAACAGAACCTTTCATAAAAATAATAAATAAATCTTCAAATACAAATTAGTACCAATCTATTCATAAAAGAGACTTTGCGAATCGCTTATTTTCTCCTAATCCATGGCGCACGCAGCACGTAGCCATGCGCCACCGTTCACCGTATTGTCCAGTGTTGCCAGTTATTTTTTATTCTATTTGAAATCATATTCTGATGATAGAATTCGGTACTGCACTGATACAAAAATTATGTTTTGTTGGCAGTTATCGGGCGAGTTTCTATGCTCTACCGGAAAACCAGTTTTATAAATTATTACACTCACTGGTACTCGGGGAGCTCGTTCTAGTGTTGGTGCAAAAGCATATAAAATGGTGAAACGCCACAAATCATCGAGATTTTAAAAAAGAGCATTGATTTTTCCGACTATTCGGAAAGCGCTAGTGATACACGCTTTCACAGCCCTGCGCAACTAGTATGTAGAGCGTTCATTTAGCTCCCTTCATCGAATTAAAATGTGAATAAGAAGCACTATTGGTGAAAATAGGTTAAACGGCTTAGCCATGCTAAGCATTCACCGTCAATGGGTTTTCGCAAACAAGGAGCAATTAGTGGAAGATGTAGTTAAAAAATTTAGTAACAATCCTCGCAAAACTATTGTTCAAAAATTAAAATCAGTGTTTTTTAGCAAACGGTTTTAATCCTTTAGTTATTCTACATTTTATGCCCCCCCTCCATTCGCTATGAACGAGGTTTAATTCGGATGGCTGCCCCACCTTCTGTTTTGAGCTGGATACGCCCATGTAACCTACAGTGTCCACGGATTGAGTTCACATAAAGTGTAAATAACAAAAAAAATCTAGAGATCAGTGCTTCTTGGTTTGAAACTAATTTGTGACATAATTTTACTTTCGTAAAATCACCTTGGAAATTATGAAAAAACTAATTTTCCACATCAGTAAAGTGCCCTTTTTGTAGGTTTTACGGCAAAATTGTATTAAGGAAACTTGTTCAGAATGAAAAACTGGCATTTTCCGCCTTTTTTTTAGAAAAGTGCATTTTGTGTAGTTTTCACATCAAAATGTTATTAAGAAAACTTGTTATCAATGAAAAACTGGATAGGTGTGAAAAATTCCAACAGCCTAGGTCTACTTTGATTTTTGTGAGTTTTAATTTTTAGCATAAAAAATCAAAGTCGATTTTGGGCTCTTGAAATTCTTCACATCTATCCAGTTTTTCATTGTCAACATGTTTTCTTAATGACATTTTGATGTAAAAACTACACAAAATGCACTTTTCTAAAAAAGTGTGAAAAATGCCAAAAAATCAAAGTATAGGCCTAGACTTTCGAAATTTCGTAAACCTACTCAGCTTTTCATTCTAAACAAGTTTCCTTAATAACATTTTGCCGTAAAACCTACAAAAAGGGCACTTTACTGAGGTGGAAAATTAGTGTCTTCATAATTTCCAAGGCATACGTGATTTTTCGAAAGTAAAATTATGTCACAAATTAGTTTAAAACCAAGCAGGGCTGATCTCCAGAAGCTCAAATTTCAACTCGAAAATTTGTTGTTACTTACACCTTATGTTAACTCAATCTGTGGATACACTGTACAGGGTGATCCAAACTCGACGCCCCAGGCCTACAGCGGGAACACGAAAACTCAAAATAAAATTTCGAAAAGGGGTTCTTAAATGGGACATACTAAGGTCCAATTTTGACCGAAAATTAGCTTTTTTGATGATTGGGAAAATGGCCGCTGTGACGTCATCGATATTATTTTCCCAGAAACATACCAGTTTTTCTCTATATATTGAAAGTCCTTATCATTCTCAACAACTTTTATAGAAAGAAATGTTCTGTATCTTTTGTCGTTCCAAATCTACAGGGTCAAATATGTAAAAAAACATGGAATTTTTTCTAATCATTTTTCTAAATCTAGATAGCTATGGAAACAATTGACAGTCAGAAATTATTAAGGAGTATGTTAGGGTGCCTTGCGCACCCTTAAATTTATTCAACTGGAATATTTTTAAAAAAAAATTTTGTAACAAACAATAATAACAAACAAGTTAGTAACAAGCACAATTCGGAAATTTAATAAATATAACATTATAACAACATATAACAACAACTTTTATAGGAAAATATATTTCGTATTTTTTATTGTTCAAAATTTACAATTGATAGTCAGAAATTATTTAACAGAATGTTAGGTTGTCTTGAGCACCCTTAAATTTTTTAACTGGTATATTAAAAAACAATTTTTTTAACAAACTATAATAGCAAACAAGTCAGCAACAAGCACAATTCAAAAATTTTAAAAATACTCCAGTCGAACAAATTTAATGGTGTACAAGGCACCCCAACATACTCTTAAATAATTTCTGACTATCGCAATTGTGTTCATAGCTAGCTAGATTTCGGAAAACCGATCCTAGTGAATAGAAAAATTCCATGTTTTTCATTCCATTCCATTTAAGAGCCCCTGTTCGAAATTTTATTTTCAGTTTTCGTGTCCCCGCAGTAGGCCCGGGGCGTCGAGTTTGGATCACCCTGTACAGAACGTACATGGTGATTCAACATTTTGACCTATAAAATGGTGTTTTTCGACCTGCAGTGAGCAATGTGCATTATTTTTAACTGTTGGTCAATACAAAGTTTAAGTTGCACCTGCAGGGTGTCCCATTTTCGATACTTTCGCGAAGTATCTCGGTTATTTTTAGAAATAGGGAATTGCAGGTTTCGGGACACTGACCTTGTAACGGAATTTTTATTTTAAAAATTCCATTACGACGTCTTAAAGAATCGTTATTTGTAAGATAAATCACAATTTTTGTTTTAAATTCATTTCTTTTGGTATGTGTGCTTCCACCTAGCGGTGAATAGATGCACTAGTGGAAGTTTACAGTGATTATTTGTGTATTATGTCGAAGGTACGTTCCAACAGTTAGCACTAAGGTGATTAGCAAGTAATCCGCTATGCATTTGTTGATGTCACTTGTTCAGTTCAGAGCAAATATTTTCTGCGAGTCTGGTTCCATGCCCTAGGCGGGAAGCCATCGTGAAATTCTGGAAAAAGAAACCTTTCGGTTGCTCAATGATCAGATGGCCAGATGACCTCGACAAATTCAGCGTTCTGATTGGTTTTATTACGTTTTATTTTTTAAAATAGAAGATCTTTCAAAACTACCTGCGAGCGCCGTCTCGTCCTCTTTCCGATCGAATCTTTAGCGTGAAATATCCGACAGGTAGATACCTGGTGATTACAGGAAGGCTGTGTGTCTCGATTTAATTATCTCCTTTTATCGGCTTTCTGTTATCTCCATTTGCGAATATTGAGTGCTTATATTGTGTCTAATTGTTTGCTGCAGCGGAATACAACCGTATTTTTCTATGTTTCATGTGAAATCTCGACCTGGCGCACCTGGAGTTTTTGTGAAGTTTGGGACCAGGTGGCCATCTTGGCGTTCAAGGGCGACGCGTGGTTTTTTTGGAGCATTTGGAGCAGGGCAAGAGAAGGTGGACACAAGTACCAGGTGAGTTTCATTTAAAATTATTTTTATAATTTTGGTAATTTTCCTTCTTTGTTGAAACTCACCTGTGGCTTGCCCCAGGCACGTTTGTTCTTTTTGGAGATTTCTCCCAGCTTAATTGCAAATATAAAAGGAAGAATAAACGTGGCTGCCTTTCAGTCCTGGTCTGCTCAAAAGTACGTTTTATTGTATCGGTAAAGTTGCACGTCGCACTCAATACATACCAATAGCCTGACGGATATATATTTTTTCTTTTCTAGTAGTTTCATCGTTGTCTAACTTATCGTTTACCTCAAATTGGTACCGTTATTTTCTTAATTTGCATCGGAAAGAGTAGCGTTTGTAGCTGTTCAATAGCTGAACGTTTTGTTTTTTGTAAATTTAATACCTAAATTTTCGTGACCTCTTATTGTCTGTTTTTGTTTGGGTTCTAAGCTCGGGATATATTTCTTTAAATTCAGTAATTTTCTTGTCGTCAATTTTAAACTCGCAATCCAATCAATTCAGTGTTATTATACAGGGTATATTCTGGAATATACATTTGGGGGTTATTAACTAGTATATTATCTTAACTTAAGCAATTTGTAGTACTTTTATAATTACTAATATTTTTCTCGAACAATTTTCTTGTAAATAAACATTCGACGTCACTGACAGAGTATATTGGCTGTGTCTAAT
Source organism: Pseudeuparius sepicola (assembly GCA_963920635.1). Classification (NCBI taxonomy): domain Eukaryota; kingdom Metazoa; phylum Arthropoda; class Insecta; order Coleoptera; family Anthribidae; genus Pseudeuparius; species Pseudeuparius sepicola. The sequence continues at coordinate 93,684,256 of OY987299.1, forward strand.
TGCTTCTGAATTTTCCACACGCTCAAAACTGCACGAGGACCAACGCCTCATCGAACAACAAGTCGACAACCCCGCTGACTGTCCGCAAACCTACAAGGGAGACAGGGTTGGCTGAACTAAGGTCAAACTCTGAGCTGGCAAACATCCAAGGCCCGTAACGCAGCTTTCGGCCTGTCGAACCTGGTTTGGGTCAGCTGCGTAGACTTCAGCGGTGGACCACCTCGGAAGTTCGTAAGGAGCAAACTTTTAAGTAAGGTGTCGTGTCAAAGCGTTCCACGTTTAACCTCAGAACGGTGCAGAACTTTGGTTATATTAGTTTGAGCTTTTTGTAACTTTAAATCCTGCTCGGTAGAGTCAGTGCCAGTCAATTCAACTTTAACGTAACCTCACTTTGTCAATTATCTTGTAAGTTACATTTCAATTTGAATCATTGTCTAGTTTTATTCTACGACTTTTATAAATTAATATCTCTATTGTAAATTAAGTATCATTGCACAATTTTTAATGTTAACACATTTCTTTATTTTTTAATAAACCACCCTTGTAAATAATTTTAAAACGTGTGTTTTATTCCTGGGTTATCAAGAGCGAGTCATATAACCAGTTTTCCTTCGCCCAGGAAAATTGTCGTTATAACCTACTTTTTCATAAAAAGAAAGGCTCATATACAGAATTTTTATGCGACCTCCTTATATAGTTTTTTAAACACAAGGTGATTATCATCGTTATAGATTTTTCATGTAGAATTCAGTGGCGTACACGTTTTTTTTTCTAAATGTAAAAATTTCAAAATATAAATATAACTTACTCGAAGGGACATCCTGTACAATGTTTGTCATTGTTACACCACTTACAAACATAAAAAAACACAGGGGTCCACCTGAAATTTTGAACACGGGCCTACTCTTCTGTTGTTACGCCACTGAACCACAGGGAGTAACAACAAAAAGTAAACAAAGTGGATATCTTTTGAGTGATACATACCTACTCCATTGTTCGCAGTATCTACTCCATTGTTTTCAATACTTCACCTCACAAATAGGCATGTTACTAACGAATACACACTTTAAATTTAAATCAAACCTGAACTTATTTTGCGCGGTAATTATTATATTAATATGTTATGATTCATTGATAGCAGTGGCGTAGCTACCGTACCGCGAAACCCCGCGGTCGCGGGGAGGCCCTGCCGTCAAGGGGGCCCGGGCCCCCTCGAACCCTCGAGGACCTCCCCTCGACCGGGCCTATACTACGTGTTCTGTTCTGTTTTGATATTATATTTTTGACCCTTCCTGTAACTGTTTGAGAAATTGTTGTTCCCAAGACAGAATAAGCAATTCAGAATTACCTACTTTCTATACAAGATGAAGAAGCTGCAGCAATGGATAAAAGCGAACTAATTAAAGTTCATCAATGTTTCCTACACTAAAGACTATGATATCATCTAGGTATGTTAAGCACTCTTTGTACGTTAGGGTAGCAAACTCATTGTGCATCAATCGCTTTGAAAGGCCTTCGAAAACCGCTTCTTTTGACTTTTCTACCATTGTCAAGATGCAAATTCAGAGATGGCGACGATTTTTTATATCCCCGATTTTCACGAAAACCTTTTCGCGATTTATTTATTTAATCATAACACCGCAAACCCCCCATATACCAAATTAGAACAAAAGACATAGGTACAGGGAGTTCCATTCTGCAGGGTGAGCAAATTAGGGATTTTAAAGGCACCTGGCGAGTCAAGTGATATGAAATCCCATCAAAACAGTTGAATAATCAACAGGACCACTCAAAATATTGGTTCGCAAAGGTTTAATACAAATACATATTTGTATTAAACCTTTGGGGTTGGTACAGGCTGTTTCTCTCTGGGCCAAAATGCTGAAATTTTAAAAAACTTTATACGGATCAAGAATGCTTTGGAATCATTGAAAAAATATTAACAAATACAAAAGTACCTAATTTATTTCTGAACAAAATGCCAACCAACAAATATAAACAATTTAATTTATAATTTATTGGACCTTTCTCAACAAAGCACTATCTAAGACAAAGACATTTTCTGTGCGTTTCCTGTTGTGGCACACCAGCTACTTAAACTGATATGGACTTACCGACTGGCAGCAGTGACTATACTTTCTATAGTCTCTATTGACAGGCTTCTATATTTGTTGATTTAGTTCCTTCATTTATAGTGTCTGGGGCAGTTTTGATATACCTAGGTACTCTTTTTTGACCCGTATTAAGTTCCAAGCTTCATTACTCGAGATGGCATATAGATAATAATAGCACCCTGTATATTTTGTATTGGATCTTTGTACATCAACACTTTGAGTGGTTCTCTTGACCATTCCACTGTTTTGAGGAGATTCCATGGCACACTTGAACAAAATAAGTTCCGGCGATTATCGATTATCTTCAAAATGAAGATTTCACGGATTTGTACAGTTTTAAAGTTGGACAGTTTAAAAACTTTTTTGTTTTCATTTACTAAGAAATAAAGTTTGTGATAGTTTCACCTCCATGTATGTTTTTTTTATTTTCCAGTTTAAGGGGGCCCAAATTTAATTTGGCGGGGGGGGGGGGGGGGCAAAATTTGAAGCTACGCCACTGATTGATAGTCAACAACGTCAAGCATTGCACATGGCAAAGCAGCGTCATGCGTAAATCTTAACTTGAAGGCTACAGATCATAGATGTTAGATGTTAGGTTGTTGAAGACATTTGCTACGTGTGTTCTACAAGACGTTTTTTATTTGTTAATACTATTACATTCTTCTGCAATATTTTGCCCCGCACAAGCATGTAGTTGCTTCTGGGGTACTCATACTTTGGAGTATTGTGAGGGTGAGAATTATTATTATTATTATTATTTAAAAAATATCTTTTATGCCTACTTCTGAAACGGAATCATGTAGAAACATACCATCTGCTTCAGTATATTATGTAGGTAGGTACACGTAAAAAGTTCCTTAAGGATGTTTTTACAAAATCGAAAAGAAGCACAAATATAAATGTCCTCTATGTGTGTGAAAGAGGTCCGTGTTAGCCGAAATCAATTTGCTAGACCCCAATTTGAACTTTTCGAGAAGCACAAGTATAAATACCTAATAAAGTTTCCTGTTTGTAACTTCATCAGCGGAGACGCCGAGTTGAGAATCAAACAACTGGTTTCTAGCAATACTTTTTACGTTTCGTAAAGATTCCTCTTGCGTACTGAAAATGTTCGCACAATCCGGCAACGTACTTGCGACAAACTTCAAGAGCCAGTGCCGCCACCAACCAACCGGTGCACTCGATACGCTCAACCTTGGTGGCGAACCACTGTTCTGTATGTTGATTCTCTTACCCTCTTACCCTATTAAAATATATATACAGTTTGCTCATTTGAAAACTAGTCACCCTTCATATTCCATACTGCGGCAATGAAAATCAATTTTAAAAGTTGCCGAGACCCGTCGATATTTATTGAAATTTTAACTTTTAGTCATTAATAATTTCTCCCATGCAATTTTTAGATATTAATTCAGGATGTCCCAAAAGTCAACATCATCCCTTGGAGGGCTGATAGACCAGCTCGTGACTAACCAGACAATCGCAATTTGACCTTAGTAAAAATGGTTTGTTTTCGAGATATTGATACTTTTAATAATTTCGTAAAACTCGACCCTTTAGACATAAGTTTTTCAAGTTTCATAGCCACAAAATTTCATATTCTAAAGATTTTAATATTACGTAATCATGAATAACCCTGCTGTTTATTACAGTTCAAAATACAGGGTGAGTAACTGAACTGATGGTCAAAAATAAAACCACGTATTCTTGGAGTCAAAATAAGGGCACTTCTTCATATATATTTTTCTCCTACGGTCCATAGTTTTTTGTATCCAGAGCGTAGAAGGGTAGAAGTTTAGAGAACAATACACATAATTCTTAGTATCTCTAGAAGTATACAAGATATTTTCTTCAAAGTTGGCGTGTCACGTGAGCGGATGAGCTGTCAAACTTAAGGTAGATATGAAGCTTCTCAGGCCCCCAGTTGCGGAGATACATCTTTCTAATGCGGCCCTGTATTTAATTGGAAAAAAAGGAATTTTCAGTATAATTGTCTCAAAACATTTTAAACATATTTCGTGTCATACATCATGGTATTTGGAATGAAAAGTGTTTTCAAAATCTGCAAAAAAATCCAGGTCCGTAGTTAAAAAAATAATGTTGAAGATGGTTTCTCAAAAAACGAAATGTGACATAAGAAAGTGTTTTTCTTTTTTTCCTATCTGTGATAACAATTTCAGAAATAAATAAAATCGAAAATGCAAAATTTTACTTTTTTTAAAATAACTGAAAAATGAAAAGATATGTTAGAAATCTGTTTGTACCATTTTATCGACCTCAAAATTGCACAACTTTTTCCCCATTTAACCGTTGTTCTATCTCTCACCGTTTGCAAGATTCCCATGCTGTTCATTCTTATCCGGGACACATTGTATATCGATTTGCAATTTCTTGGTTTATCAATATAACATGGAATCTTAAAATTTTCAAGTACCTAATTAAAGTGTAAATTTCAATAAATAGCGCAAAATTTTAAACAATGATTAAAAAATGTTTTTCGAAATCGAGTTTTTTCGTATTTTTGCATTTTCTGAGAAAATTTTCCATAGTGATGTAGATCTTTTTACACCATCAGAAAGTAGGGGTTTCAACGAACAAAAAACGAACCGACTTTTTTTAGAAAGCACCTTTTTTGACGTGGGCATTTTCGATTGAAAATGAGGTTACTTTTTCGGTTTAAAATCAAAGAAAGGGGCAAAAATAAATATTTTGATTAAAAAAAAATGCCCTCTTATTCGGGACGTAAGAAGGTAAGTTTCCACCAAATTTTGTGGAAAAAATTATTTTTTTGTGGGAGATAAAAATTAAAAACCAAAAAATCGGTTATTTCGATTTTTTCGCGGATATTTTAAGGTTATGTGAAAAAAGTGTAAATACAAAAGTTATAGATCTTTTTATTTCCTACAACTTTGCTATTGAACTTTTTTCGATAGGAGTTGCAGTTTTGCCGGAAATCGTGATAAATCCTTTTACACCCCTAAAAGATCACCCCCTACAACCCCCCGTACCTCAGATCGCCCTTAAATTATTTTTTCTGTTATTTTTGCTATATTTTCTTCCTTTTCCGATGGGTGTCATGCTGTTCTAGATTTTTTTGTTCTTAAAAATTATCTACCCTGGCCTATTAGCCCATGGTGTGTCACCTTTAAACCCCTCAGGTTTGTTGCCCTATCCCTTGTCTACATTTTAAAGTTATCCGGTTCCGAAAAAAGTTGCGAAAGACTGTCAAATTGACGTGTTTAATACCCCATTTTTTAACCCTTTACCGTTTTTGTAACGTCGTGAAACTCCCTCAAAGATAATCCTCTATCCTCCCTCTACTTTTCGTAAATATTTGGAGCCGAAATGTTGTAAGTTGTACATTGTTTTTTTAATGGAAATACGGACAAATAATTTTTATTTCTCTGCAAACCCACAGCGGCGATTCCAACAAGTTTCTAATCCAGAAAGTGGTCAAAGGGTCTGGGAAATGTGCAAGAGTTCCTTCGTAGGGGAGACTCGGGTAATGGTGCGCGGAGGCTAATCGTGCGCATTTCGATATTCTAAGCCCCAGTAGATAATATATAGCAACGAATATCCCCACGCCATCTGTTATCCATTTTCTCAACAATCATAAATAGAGCACTAAGTGCGATTGCTTGGTCGATCCATTATGGCCGCTCATTTGTTTTGACGTGTTGTGTTGCAGTTTGGAGCTCCTAGGAAATAAGTGGTAAGGACTTCATTTTTCTCAATTTTTAATAACTGAATACATCATTACGTTGTCTAATAAGGTCTCTTAACAGTGTTATTTGCAGTTTCAGTGAAATTATTGTTTTTCATGTTTTTACAAATAAAAATCTTAAACTGTTACTGTCGGCTAATTGGGCGCATTGCGCACAATTAGCCGCTAACTGCGCACCATTATCCGCCAGCGTCTCATCATTTCATTTCATCAACCGATACCCAATACTGCCTCCAATATTGAAAATCAGGACCCCAATTTCCGAAGAGAGAGTCTTAATCAAAATAAAAATGATCCTGTCCCCAGCACATCTACATGTGATATCTTAGAAACACTGAGTCCTCTTTCCAAACCGTGTGTAATAAAAAAGCAAAGTCGCAAGAAACAAAATTCTGAAATACTAACAGAGGAAAATTAGAGAAAGCAGCTGCATAAAGAAGGCGGAAAGACAAAAATATCTAGAAGAAAGACAAATAAAAAAAAACATAAAAAGACCAAAAAAGACACAAAAAGAAAGGTATTTGACGAAAGCGAATCTGAAGATATTTCAGAGAGTGAGTTATGCGATGATGATGAATTGGATGATCTCGACTACGACGAAAATGACCGATGTATCATTTGTGACGATGGTAGCAAAAAAGACGAAATTTGGTTTAAATGCTCAGTTTGTCAAATATGGGCACATGCTTTGTGTAGGTACCCCCGTAGATAGCCCTGAAGATTATGTGTGTGACTTGTGCGACACATAGAAATCCCAGCTTTGATTAAGGCATTTATAGAGATATTGTAAAGCTGTTATTTATGTTTAATAAACAATTTTGATTTAAATTTGTTATTTTTTAATATGCGCACAATTATCCGACACATGCGCATCATTGCCCGCATACGTCGGATAATTGTGCGCAGTGCTACTTTTTTATATTTTGTGTGTCTCTGCCATAATTTATAAATTTATTCGAAATCTAATATAGATTATTATAACTAAAGATTCCTAGTATCTATTTGCCAAATCTGAACTATAATTTTTTTCTTACTTCAGAAATAACTTCATTTTAGCTTAGGTGCGCACCAATACCCGACTCTCCCCTACACATACGAAACACTTCCCAGGACATCAAAACAATATCGGTTATAATTATTAGAACGACGTTCGTGTTATTATAAGCGTCCACGTTAGCTGGCCGCTGGCCGCTCCGAAAATTCGAGACGAAGACGAAGATTCTCGTCTGCGCAATCCCTTCCCCACCGTCCACTACTCGGTGTTGCCGTTTATGGCGACATGTCGCCAAACTGAGGGATTTTTCACTTCTTGAAAGCGTGGTGATGATTTTTCCAAAAGACTGAAAAAGAGCTACTTTTCGCGACTTTTTTCCATTTCCACATAATGAAAATAAAAAATTAAAAAACTTTTTAAAGAACAAGCTTTTATTTATACTAAAACGCATAAAATAAGTTTAAGTTTTGGTTAAGGTAAGTAGGTACCTAATTCAATGTCAAATTGCTAAATTTCGCAATTGAAATAAAAAAGCTTATCTAGGCCATGTACTATAACGAACAAAATAAGTTTAGGTGTTCGTTAAGATACCTAATTCAATGCTAAACTGCGACAAACTTTTTTAAATAAAAAAGCTTGTCGTGCGAAATGTTCATAAAAGTAGCTATCAATTAATTTTATTGGACAGTGATTGGTTGACAAGGCAGTACCCACATACTTGCCGAAGTATGTATTTTGTTTACAATTTGCGCCACAAGCTTTTTGATTTCAAAATTTGGCATTGAATTACCTTAATGACAACCTAAACTTATTTTATTCGTTTTACTACCTACATGGCTTAAATAAAAGCTTGTTTTGAAAAAGTATGTTTTTCATTTTATTTTGTGCTTTTTAGTATTTTTTTATTTTTATGTGACGAGGTGGTAAATAAATTTAATTCGTCATCTAGGGGTCTCCGCCATCTTGGGGCATCCGGGTTTAAAATTCACTTGCAAGATTTGACCCACACATAAGTAAACAATGCTTAGTTCGGCTATGATACTAACATACTAGGTATAATAGGTAAAGCTAAATAAAAGTTTATAAACCAAAAAAAATCAAATTAAAGCAAAGTTTATTTTTTACGTTTTGATAGTTTAGTTTGTATAAAATTACCTATAAAACTTATTTTTGAAAAAAAAATTAATTATTTTTTTTGGGAGCCTAAAATAAAACGACCGGTTTCATTTATTTTTAGTTTCAATCTGAAGATACATACAAAATAAAAAATCATATTCTAGATATGCAACATAAAATATTTAAGTTTTATATGTTGCTTACTCTTATTGCAACTTTTTTGCTGCGATAGGAGATATTTTGCTGTCATAGCAAAAAAAATTGCTGAGGCAAGTAAACATGTTTTGCTAAAAATTCTTTGCTGCCACAGCAAAATTTTTGCTTGCGGTTATGTGGATGGGTCACTATAAATTTCTTTTAGTTAGCCCACTTAGGTACTTATCTCAAGTCAGTCCTTTTGTTACCACAGGTGAGTGCAGTCTGCTAAAATGCACTCAGCTGTGGTAATTCATCTACTCATTTGCGGCTAGCGAGCCCTCACTTATTACAACAAGTGAATTTCTTTGCTGAAACTAAGGGTAAGTTGTAGGTAAGTGCGCAATTTAAATTACTATTAATAGAATTATGGGGGTTGGGACGGTTGGAACATTACATTGCCCTCTTTGGAGGTAAGTAAAAATTAAGATTTTAATACTTAATGTCCGCTTGGTATAGCACATTATTATTATAAAGATGATAAAATTCCACGTCTCCAATAGATTTTTACAGAAAGAAAGTTAGCGGCTTTATGGGACTATAAATTTTGGCAACTGGTAATATCATACCAACATCCAAGTTCTAATGGATGTGCCGGTGTTTTCATATTTGAATCATTCGAGATAACCTTCCCGAACGACTCAAACCGGCTGCCTTGATGAACCTAACAAGGGGAAACAGCTGTCGTAGTCTACCTTCTCGAACGATTCAAATATGAAAACACCGGCACATCCATTAGAACTTGGATGTTGGTATGATATTACCAGTTGCCAAAATTTATAGTCCCATAAAGGCGCTAACTTTCTTTCTGTAAAAATCTATTGGGGACGTGAAATTTTATCATCTTTTTAATATTTCTACGGCTATAAGATGCAAGTTTCACAAGGTTAGGGCTCCCGGTCAGATCCTTGTTGATTTCCACAAATTTGGAAGATACAGTGGTGAATCGCCAATGAGCCTGTTTCCTGTGTCGCTTCTTCTTCACATTATTTTGTAGTTTTCTGGATTCAACACCAACCTAACTTTTTCTTGTTGGTGTTTACTATGTTTTGTGAAATTTCATCTCTGGTACTATCAGCTTGATACTATATGGCGCCACTGGTTGGTTTCTCACCTCCAAGTGCAAGTTACACTATTATAAGTGCTACCGTTTCGGTTTGAGTCGTTCGGGAAGGTTATGGCTGCCTTGATAAACCTAATACAACAGCTGTCGTAGTCTACCTTCTCGAACGATTCAAATATGAAAACACCGGCACATCCATTAGAACTTGGATGTTGGTATGATATTACCAGTTGCCAAAATTTATAGTCCCATAAAGCCGCTAACCTTCTTTCTGTAAAAAATTATTATTATATTATACACAATCTGCACCCAACTTAATTATGGGAAAGCTAGAAAACGGGTTCTTGTATTGTAGCACAGATTGTAGTGATCAATGTAAAATTTAAAATTGATGGATATAATATTATCTACACTTGTATATAAGTAGGTACCTATATCTATAAGAGAGCTGGTTTTATTCTATTTTATTTTCTCGTCTTTGCAACTGAATTTTTGTATTTTAGTTATTTGGAGTAATATTTTACAACTTAAAATAGATTTTAGATTAGATCAGGTTAAGTTCTAAGTTGCTCTTTATAATAATTTCTATAGGTGTTTGTATAGGAGCAGCCAATGGGGAATTTGAACAATTTTTTTGTATTTCTTTAATATATTTGCCTATCTATAGAAAGAGCACGTACCAAATATCATCCCTCAAATCGCAATATTTAATTTGCAATAAATAATTAAAGTTGCGACCGCAAGCTATTCATTTGAAACGACCCGAAAAGCGCGGGAATGGTTGTGACGTCACACCGCTCGCTCGATCAGAAGGCAGTGACAGAAGTGACAGCTACACAGAATTAGGGAAGGAAGAATGGAAATTTAACGTTAAAATAAACAGTTCGGCGACCATTTCCAGAGGGATCTGATGTAGGTCAAAAATAGGAACCGCCTAAAAGTTTACATTTAACAAGCACTTCTTTAACCGAATTGTGAGGCTACGGGACTAGTAATTCGTAGGTCCCGGGTTCAATCGCACAAGAAGTTTTTTTTTAATTATCACTGCATTCTACCTCTTATATTTATCACTGATTATCATTTTTGTATTTATATTTTCACTGATTTTTTATTCGTTGGTTTCAGATTCCTCTATACTATTTTACCTATACGTTGTTTAAAGTTTTGACTAAGCCTTTTGACATAATTTTTATACTAATATTAATTTTCCACATTCGCATACATTATGTTGTGTAACTTTATTACTGCATATAAGTTTCCTAGTTACCTAATTCAAAATATTTTTCTACCTTTAAATTTTCTGTGATGTTACACAACTGAAGATGACCCCCAGGAGGGTTGAAACATATGTACAGGGTGTCTCAAACTCGATGCCCCAGGGTCGCTATTGGCTAATAAAAAACGCAAATGAAAATTTCACTTGGGGGTTTCAAATGAGACTACTTGGGATTAGTTTTGAGCCCAAAATTTTATTTTTGGAACTTTTGAAAATGCCTGTAATGACGTCACGAAATATATTTTCCCAGAAACATACCTGTTTCTTTTTCTATTGTGAAAGAGCGTGTTTTTCTGATAAACTTTCATTAAGAAACTTTTTTCATGTCTCTCTTCGTTTAAAAGATACAAGCAGAAATATGCAAAAATACGCATATTAAATATATCGGAAAAAATCAAGTTAGCCGTGATTTAATTTGGTCTCCATGGAAAACAACAGACAGTTTGACTATACTAAAGCAGTTTGTGAAATAACTTGTCAATTTTAAAATATTTAGTGTTGGTTATTATTCATTTTTAATCGTTTATTTCAATCAAAATGAAAGCCGTGCGAATTTATCAAGAAAGATATCCAGACCGCCGAATTCCTGATCACAAAAAAATTATAAGACTGGAAAAAACTCTTCGCGAAAATCAAAGTGCATTTTGTAATCGAAAAGATAAACCAATTCGAAAAAGAACTCGCAGTGATGATGCAACAGCCCAGGTATTGCAATATTTTGAAGACAATCCCAGACATTCAATTAGGCAAGCTAACAGGGAATTAAATTTTGATAAGTCCTCAGTTCAAAGAATTATGAAGAGCAATAAATATCACGCCTACAAGTTACACTATTTAGAACAATTAGGGGAACTGAATAGAGAGAAGCGAGTAAATTTTATTTCCCAAATTATAACAATACCAGAAATTGTTGACAGGCACATTTTAAATCACATTCTTTGGACAGACGAAAGCCATTTTGTGAGCAATGGTATGCCAAACAGAAGAAATGAACATTATTGGTCAACAGAAAACCCTCATTTTGTCAATCCTATAAGGAATCAAGGTCATTTTGGTATAAATGTCTGGTGTGGCATCATTGGTCGCCATCTAGTTGGACCTTATTTTTATGAAGGAATTTTAAATAGCGAAAGATATCTGAGTTTTCTTCGAGATGAACTTTCAATTCTTCTTGAAGATGTGCCTCTTCAATTAAGGCGATCAATGTGGTTTCAACATGATGGAGCTCCACCTCACGCAGCACGTATTGTCCGCGATTATTTAGACGAAATATATGAGGATAGATGGATAGGGATTAATGGTCCAATAACCCTTTTAGATTTTTGTTTATGGGGACTTCTCAAAAATAATGTATACAAGACCCCTTCACAAAATATTGACCATTTGAAGGAAAAAATTATAATTGCGTGCCAAGACATTTCCCCGGAAATTTTAAGAAAAGCCACCCAAAGAGAAGTTCGGCGACGATATGAAATGTGTTTCTTAGAAGATGGGGGGCACATAGAAAATAATTTATAGTTAAAATTGTTATTTATTCATTTATTATTAATAGTTACTTGCAATGTTTTTGTTTGTTTTTTATTTATAAAATTTAAAATATTACCGCTATATTTCATAGTATTATGTTTTTATAACAAGTAGGTAGTTCGTAAGTCTTTAAATATCCTAATATTTTCCATGGAGACCAAATTAAATCACGGCTAACTTGATTTTTTCCGATATATTTAATATGCGTATTTTTGCATATTTCTGCTTTATCTTTTAAACGAAGAGAGACATGAAAAAAGTTTCTTAATGAAAGTTTATCAGAAAAACACGCTCTTTCACAATAGAAAAAGAAACAGGTATGTTTCTGGGAAAAATATATTTCGTGACGTCATTACAGGCATTTTCAAAAGTTCCAAAAATAAAATTTTGGGCTCAAAAGTAATCCCAAGTAGTCTCATTTAAAACCCCCTAGTGAAATTTTCATTTGCGTTTTTTATTAGCCAATAGCGACCCTGGGGCATCGAGTTTGAGACACCCTGTACAGTTGATATTAAAGAAACTGTGTTTGTGGAGCTGAGACTGTAAGTTTTTACCGTTATCGTTGTATTTTTGGTAATATAATTGGACGATGGTTATTATGAAGATTATTACTCACAATCTACTCTATAGTGTATTTAAATTCAAAGTACTTACCTACCTAATATGAAATTGTCAGTAGCAGGAAAAATGTAATACATTGCTCGATGCGTAAGCTCTTTTTGGCCTCGGAGAGAGTTTTAAGACCCGAGGAAACACGGGCGTTAAACAACCACCTCGGCCAAAAAAGTGCGCTTAAGCATCTATCTCGCAATGTAAATAACTATTTAATACAGCACACTCTTTTCAAACATTATCAACAATATCAAGACTAAGATAGACTATAATAAGACGGATAGACAAGGATGGGACGTTCTGGTTGATCTTTCTAAACAAAGCTTGCGTGGTGCTGTAGTTTTTATACATGTGCCGCCCATATTAGTTTATACATGGTGCCGCCGCCCACCAGAGGCGCCACCATCAACGAGCTAGTTGACGTCACAACCAAGGAGGGCGCGTTACAAGAATGATTTGAATTATGCAGTTTTTAATTACTTAATATTTATTACATAAAAATAAAAAAATAAGTGTTTTGTGAACTGTGGTTCATTTAATGGCAAAAAATTACGTTCGAAAGTAATATTTTTAAAATTTAATTTTTGTGCAAGTTCCCCATTATTGGATACCGCCACCTTTTTGTATATGTATGATTATAATGTAAATTGAAATTATCTAAATAAAGGCATCATTATTATTAACTAAGTTGGGAATCAGGAACCTTTGGCACTTAGAAAATACTTCCTTTGCACCAAAACCTTGTTGTTTTGTACTCGACGCGCGTTTCGCTAACCATGTTAGCATCATGATGCTGTTACAATTGTTAGATACAATTAATTCCCGAGCTGAAAAGCTTCCAACAGACGCTTTCCAAAAACCACCTAAAACCTGCATTTGTGGAATAATGCTGGAGTACCACATTTTTTATTGATAAAAAGCGACAAAAGCAAAATCAGAAGATGGCTTTTTGGTAAGTCGTTCAGCAACCGAATATTGTCTATTGAAATATTTTATATAATAATTGAACATAATTTGTTATTAATTAAATGCAAATGCCTATGGGTTAGATAGAAAGGTACTAATTTTAACAAGTTTTCAATCAATATTGAAATTTTGAAAATCTGAAATACTTATTTTATTTGGAAAATATCGAATAATAATAAAATCTGAAATAGCTACTAAACATTTTGGAATAGTATTACGTTATTCTCGTAGTTAAAACAAATATTTTGTAATATTGCATTGATGATTGTCTATATTTTTCACGGAAAACGGAATATTTCCAAAATGTAAAAAGATAATGATACAGATTTCGAAAATGTAAAAATATATAGCGTGTTCCATGAAAAAAAAACATAAGTTGAAAAGGTTTGACGAGTAGAAAACGATAAGGTGAGTGACGTTGTACTATATATATCCAATATAGCAACCGCCCCAAGGTGGCGGATTACCTATTTCTTCACAATCTCCTTGACATGGGTATCAAATGAAAGGGTTTGACGAGTAAAAAACGATAAGTTAAGTGATATCATAATAAATCCAACATGACGGATGACCCAAGATGGCGGACAAAATTTCTTTACCACCCTCGTTACATGGGAATTAAATACTAAAAAGCATGAAATAAACTAAAAATTTAAAAGCAAGCTTTTATTTGAGCCATTTACTATAAAACGAATAAAATAAGTTTAGTTTTTGTTAAAGGCTAAATTGTGACAAGCTTTTTGATTTTGTCACGCGAAATGTTCATAAAAGGACGTATCTAGATCTACTAATTAATTTTATTGGACAGTGATTGATTGATATGTAAGAATACTTGCAGAAGTATGAATTTTCTTTACGACTCGAGCGACAAGCTTTTTTTCGTTATAGTACATTGCTTAAATAGTTTTACAAAATTACAAAATTATTATTTTTGTCTATTACACCTCTTGTTACATCTATCCAGGAATACACATGGTATGCGCTATCGTTCCGAATCGAACCAGAGGTCGACGAAGGCTAGACAACCTGAACTCCAAATAGTTCGCGATGATTCGAACGTTGCCACTATTCGAACTGCCAAATTTGTATACTTTTGGGTTCAAAACTTAACTTTTAAAACATTGCAGCGTTTACTGACGTATTTATAAAATTTCTGACGGCTTTAGCTTCATGTCCTGGAAAACAGATGGCGCTGATGGCTAACAATGTAAGTATTTTGCATTGTATTTTGTTTCCGGAAAGCGCATGGTGAGCCACAAAATCTCAGCCGTGACAACCGTGAGGAGTCTTTATTAATTACAATGCCCCTGTAGATGAGATTTTTTAATTAAGTAGAACAAGCACTTATGATTTTATTATGCTGACAAAGCAATATCGGGTGCTTCGGGCATGGAGAGCCCGAATTGACTCGACACTTGGGTTTAGTGGTGTTTGGAGAAAGGTGGTCTGCCGGTGGGAATCACAATGCAGGAGTTGTTCCCTCATCAGGCGCTACCAACCAAGTCACAATTTTAAGTCAAGCGTCCCCATGTAATAATTATTGTAAGTATTCTTCTTATTTTATATTTTGCTATTTTTATTTTTATTTTATAATAAATTAAGTGTGTTTTTCGTTGGGTTGTCTTAATTTCCAAGGTTATGCATCCCCCCAGCACGACAACACGTCAGTCACCGATTGCAGCATTTGACATCGAAAATTTATTTATCAAAAACAATTTTTTCGACGACCATGCCAAAAATGCTTTTGACTGTCGATCTACTAATTATGCGAAGCTGTGGTCCGTCCATCAAAATTGGCTGGCGCCTGAAGTTAGACTCGCACTCCTGCAACATAAATAATATGTCAATAGCTGGGTAGATTAAGTAAACAGGACCAGCATTGCCACTGCCGGCTGGTGGGGGTCCCATCATCTAATTAAAAGCAAACGGACGTGGGACGTGTTTGAACTGGCCCGATTGCTTCTTTCAATAATTCCCACCCATTTGCTTTGTCGTTGCTGTTTGCGTTGCGGCCGCGCTTTGTTTTGTTAAGTGGGCGGGCAAAGGTTGTACCTACAGGGTGTGTGTAAATCTTTAAGATCTTTATTAGCCAGTGCAAACTCAACGACGTACAGTCGCGGACAGTTGGTATCGAACGACCTGAAGAGGTTTCTCGTGGCTATCGTTACAGGGCGCGCGGAGACGGCAACATCGCGCTGGAGTCTGCAGCCGGCCGGTCTGCTAAAAATAGAACCATAAAATGCAAATTACAGCCTCCAGCCTCTCACAGCAAAGGAACAAAATTCGAGGAAAATGCAACTTTGTGCTGGTAATAATTCCAACCCCAGTGTTGGTATTTAATATTTCGTACTATTTTATCATGTTACTATACCGTCTAGTATTTATGATAATGAAATAAAAAAATAATAAATATCAAGGCTGAGATTAGAATCAACACCACAATAAAAGTTGCTTTTTCTCGAGTTTCCTTCCTTTGCTGCCAGCACCCTGTATTAATTAGGAATATGAAATTAGGTAAATCCATAGTCAATTTGAGCCACAATAGAATTCCGAAGAATTTCTCAAAAACAATAATTTAATATACAGGGTGTCTACTTTTAAACATATGCAAATTAATAAAATCTTTATTTTTGGAGATAATCCCTGAACATTCTTTGTGTGAAAGGCCTTCAAAAATCGCTTCTTTTAGCCTTCCTATCATTTTCAAAAGGCAAATCCAGGTCCGGCTACGATTTTTGAGTGTTTTTTTATTTAAAATCTACCAATACAGCGTTAATCAGGATCCCCCTAAAACCCCTTTATATACCAAATTTGAACAAAGAATTTAGAGAGAGATCTATTCTACAGGATGTCAAGGTTCAGCAAAATAGGAAATTTACAGGCATTTGGCGAGTCAAGTGTGCCATGGAATCCCGTCAAAATAGTTTAATTGTCAACAGAACCACTCAAAGTGTTGGTGTGCAAAGATTCAATACAGGGTATTTTTCTCTGCCCCATCTGAAAATGCTGAATTTTTATGACTTGACTCGCCAGAGATGCCTGAAGAGGTTTCTTTAAATTTCCTATTTTGCTCAATTTTGACATCCTGTAGAATAGAACTCTCTCTATATTTTTTGTTCAAATTTGGTATATAAAGGGTTTTCGACTGTCCTGATTGACGCTGTGGTGTCAGATTTTAAATAAAAAAATGGCTAAATGGTTTTTGTGAAAATCGGGGGAATAAAAAAATCGTAGCCGGCCCTGGATTTGCAATTTGAAAATGGCAGGATTGCTAAAATAAGCGGCTTTTGAAGTCCTTTCGGACAAAAAACAGATCAAGCGATTATCTCAAAAATTAAAGATTTCAAGGATTTGTATAATATGTTTAAAAGTAGATATGGGGGCTCTTAATATTAATTAGAAAATGTATGGCACAAAATTAATGGATTATCGGATTACCTGAGTTGAAATATTTTAGCATAGATATTTATATCTTTTTAAATAGGTATTTATTAATTATACCTACCTGCACTTAATATAACTAAATTTAGGGGATTAACTTAATAATTGTAATATTGAATTGGATGTAGATTTTGAAAATATCGATTATACCTGCTCCTAGCCCTTTGTATAAATACTAAGGTGGGTGGGCTAAAATTATTTAGTCAGTATCCTAATTCGAGAGAGTAACTAACAGTGTTCGTTATGCCTCGTTTGAGTGAATCCGTCAAGCACCGTATCATCGCCAAACTAGAAAATGGTTGGGCTATTTCCCGACTGGCCGAAGAATTTGGTGTATCTAAAAGCACCATTTTCAATATAAAGAAGAAATATGACGAAACCGGAAGCGTGGAAAACATACATAGAGGAGGAAATGTGAAAATTACGTCTGACCAACAAGATGAGCAACTAGCTAATTTTTGCCTTGCAAATCCGTTTAAATCCGCCGTTGAAGCAGTATCTGCAACACAATTTCCAGCAAGTGTTAGAACTGCCCGAAGGAGATTAGATGCAGCCAATCTGAAATCTCGCACGGCCAGCAACAAAATTCAGCTGACCGAGGCTAATAAGGAAGTCAGGTTGCAGATATGCCGAGAGTTTCAGCGTTTACCGCCACATTATTGGGAGAAGGTAATATTTAGCGACGAAAAGATCTTTCAAAGCCATTACAATGGCAAAGTGCGAGTATATAGACCTTCGGTGAGTTCAAGATATTACGAAAGATTTGTGTCACCCAGGAAAAGGAGTGGGCATTTTTCCGTCAACATATGGGCCTGGATAAGCTACCGTGGACCTGGCATTTGTTGGAGAATGGACGACCGCTTCACAGCAGCTCGCTATTGCGAGATACTCGAAGGCGGATTGTTACCAACTGCAACGGAAATGTATCCCGATGGCTTCGTTTTCCAGCATGATAACGCTCCTGTGCATACAGCAAGAATAGTTCGCGAATGGTTCACCGAAAACAACGTAGAAAAGTTGCAATGGCCGGCGAAGAGTCCTGACTTGAATCCCATTGAGAATGTGTGGGGCAGAATGGCGCGGACAATGGAGAACTTCGTACCCGAAAATAGGGAGGCACTTTGGCAGAAGATTCAACAAACGTGGGATGAAGTCGTAACCCATGATCTCTGCTGCCAACTCATAGATTCGATGAGCAGGAGAGTTCAGAAAGTCATCCTATCCCAAGGTGGGTATACTAAATATTAATATACATATAATATAATAATGGAAAATGCATTTGATTTCTTGCCTTTATTTAATTATGTTATAGTCATAAAGATTTTAATGGGTTTATAGTTTTTTCGGATTCTTCCTGTGTCGGTGGTTCTAATAAAACTTATTGCTCCTAAACAGCTTTATCCGTGTGATTTACTAATTGTCCTACACTCACTGGGATTACTACGGTTTTCTAGGTTTTTCCGTAGTACTTGAGTGAATGCTATTCTAGTTCTATCGGGAAAAAAGTCGGCCCTAGCCGCAAATGGCAACGAAGACAGAATAATAGTATATCCAGCTTGTGGAAGTCCTCAATCACCTGAAATTATTTTATTTTATCCAGGTAATCACATTGAGGTCCAGGGAGGTGTGTAAAGCTTGACACGTGTCCCTGCTGTGTGTCTTCTGATGTTATTGATAAAGGTATGCAATTTAAATAATAGAGAGTTATTGCAGAAATAAATAACGTCGCGCTCTTTTTTGACGTTATTTTGACATTTGAGCATGCGCAGTCGTAGTTTGACATAAGGTCGTCCATAATAAGGTTATTTTCCTTTATTTTTGTTTATTGTGTATACCATAATATACGTTATTTTTACCTTATTTGTCACAATTCTTAAAATAAATTATGATTTGTCAGAAAACGCTAGTGTTCTGTGAAAGTAGGACTTAACCTAAAATGTTCGTTGCTTGTTTGCGTTTGCACCTTGTTTGTTTTCATTAGTCTTTCACCTTGGTGTTCCGTGGTTATTTGGCTGTTTTCCCAGTTTTTTCCGGAGCAAAATTATAAAAGCACATAATATTCTAGTGAAAGTGTAGAAATACAAAACAATAAAGTAAACGTAAACAAGCCCTTAATTTGGATACATAAATTACGACTTGCAATAACTATTGTCAGAATCATAAATAACGTATGAGAGTATTCAAATAAGGTCGTCTTAAATACTGCTTAATGCCAAAAACAGTTTCTGCAATAACTCTCTATTAAGTTACAAGGGTAATTTTATGTCTGTGACCCCCTAATCTCATTTATCTGTTGAAGGGCATTTTATGAGAAACAATGGAGCATTGCAGCACCACGAAAACCAATTTATTAAAACTTCTGACCAATTTCTTCAAAAATAAGAAAAAATAAATAAAAGGGACACCCCTTTTATTTTATAATCATTTATGTTTAGGACTACGAGACCTAACAACTAAATGTTGGAACAAATACTTAGTTTGCAAAGAAAAGAATAATTTATGAAAATCCTTTTAATTAACTTTTTTAATTCTAGGGTTATTAGCTAAATATATTTTTAGTGTTACTACATATTTTTTTATTATAACATAAAAATACATTTTTGTTGCAACGCAAAATATTTATTAACTTAATGTCTAAAACCGCTGACAACTATACTTAGTGTATTTGGAAATGAAAGGAGGCCATAAATATTGATTGAGAAGGAAAATTCGACCATTTCAGTGGCGTGCTCTTTTGCTAAAAATCTGATGAGGATAAATACGCAAATTAATATTCGGGCGAGTTATGTAGTATTTTATGACGGACTCTCGAGCCTCTGATAAAGAATTTGCATTTATATTTATAATAAGCCATAAACCTTCCTTTCATTTCCAAATACACTATGTATATACAGTATGTCCACAGAAGAGGTGTTGAATAGGAACACTTTCTTATCTTTAATTTTACCGCAAAAAGTTACTCTTGATAAAAACTTTGCTAACATTTCTTATGTGGAAATAAGTTGCTAGGAAAAGTTGTTCAAAAGTAAAGGATACTCCATACTACCAATTTTAGAAACAATTGGCACACTTTGATTTATTTGAAAAACATTTTTCGCTTTGGCCCTATCACTGCATTAAATATATTTTTTTTATGTAAGTAAGCTTATATAAGCATAATAAATATGGCAATTTTAGACGGCTAGGTGATGTTAAAAAATAAATCGGCATCCATAACCAACTTTTCACGCAATACAAAAAAAAACTCAAGTCGACAAAAATGTGAAAACAAAACTATCAATTTATTTAATTTTTTTTTGATCAAACAAGATCTTTAATATGAGAAAATTTGTCTTTAATTTGAATAACTGTTGATGTTTTTAATTGCTATTTCGACTTCACACTTTAAACAAATTAGCGGGAAAACTAGTACAAATTGTATGAAAATTTTCTTTTGTCAATGTTCTTGCGTGATCTAATTGCCGCTAATCTCCAATTAAAATTTTCCCTCGACTTTCAAAATAAATTGATTGTTTTCAGATTCTTGTTGATTTAAGTTTTTTTTGGTATTGAGCGAAAAGTTGGCCATGGATACCGACTTCTTTTTTTAACATTAACCAACTATCTAAAATTTACACGTTTTTGTTTCTTAAGATTTTTCAGTAGGGAGCCAAATAACTACTTTAATAAACTAAAACAATGGCCTCAACAGAGCCGAAGAGCCTGTGTAATTTTCAGAAACTATCTGAGCACCCAGTTGCATAAAGCTTCTCAGTGCCATCAATTTTCAATATAAAAGTTTTCTTCGGTATCTTAAAATAAATAGGTATGTTACGGCTATTTAATAATTTTGCTCAATTGGAGGTTTTTTTATATTGCGCGACAAGTTGACCATGGATGTTGATTACTTTTTCAGGGCCACTTAGCTGTCCAAAATTGTCACCTTTTTGTTTCTCATGTTTTTCTTGTATGGCGCAAAATAAGCGAGGAAATCGCGGTGGTAGTTTAAAAAATCATACTGTATACTTGTGAACTGTTTTAATAAATAGTTTAATACTGATTCCTTAATTTTTTTTAACCCTTTCGGTGACATCGGCTTAATCGCTTGCAAAGAATTCTCGGAACAAGACACCCGTTCGAACCATCCGATGCCGAAGGCGCGCGCTGTTGCCGTCTCCGCGCGCCCTGTAACGATAGCCACGAGAAACCTCTTCAGGTCGTTCGATACCAACTGTCCGCGACTGTACGTATGCTGCTATCGAAAGAACACAACCACTATCAATAGGTATATTCTGCAGCCTACACAGTAGGTTTAGAATACAAAATGATAATATAGTAGAGAATTGCCCAATTAAAATACGGTGTGTCCCCGGATAGCTGAAACGACTGTTGAGCCGAAATTTGCGCTTCTGGAGTTCAGCCTTGCTTGTTTTGAAACTACCTATTTTGTGACACCATTTTAGTTTCGAAGAATCACTTATCTTCCTTGGAAATTTTGATAAACTTTCCCCAACAGTAAAGTGTCCTTAAAGTGTTTGTGAAAGTGTTTTAGTTAACCATCTCCTTCAGTTATCAGAAATGGTATTGATACTCGTATATCTGCATGTTTAATGATCGAAAAATGTGTTTTCCCGGATTGGACGTAACCTCAAAACCGACGTTGGCTGCCAATAATTTCACGATGCAAAATATATCGCCAAGAGAACATTTTGTTTTTTTGGGAAACTCTCGGACACTGGACAAAACCCCTTAGAAAAATCAAGATGCAGCTGAGAGTGTGGACATTTGGACATGCAGTTTAGAAGGCGAATAATGCGTTTCTGCGGCTCCGCAAAATTTGCGCGGGGAATCTGGCTCTCGTCCGAATTGTCTAGTCGTACAAGATAACTAAACTGAAGGTATACAACGGATGTTTTAAATGATATTACTGGAAAATCGTCGTCGTGATGGGCTTTAAAAACGACTTGAAATGGACCGTATTTCTCCCAGACAGGACGCTAGCACCGAATATGTTAAGCCAACTAATTGTCAAAATTTGTCAGTTATTTATATATTATATATTAATAATAATGGCCTTTTATTTCCCAAATTAAAATAAGAAAGACAAAGAATAACAGAATGCTATGAACATCAAGTGGGTGCAGACGAGGTTCAGTTCAGAGAAGTGTTTTCAACCTAGCCCCCAAGGCTTAACCTATCTTAACCTATTTCCAGCAGTCCCTCACGGTATTACAAGCAAATAAACAAACAAATAACAAATAAAAAAAAGTAAACACCTCGTTCCACTGACATACATTCCAAAAGATTAATAAAGTTTATAGGTAAATTAAAGGAAATAGTAATCTTTAATCTTTATAGGTAGAATTAATCAATTTTAATTATAGTTAATGGTAAACTTAAAACTAAAATTATTGGCAGCTTAGCAAATTTCTCTGGGCTATACGTTTAAATGCTCGAAGTGTTTTAGTTTTTATCGTACTGTGAATATTATTATATATTTTTGCAACATTATATACAAAGGATCTTTCATAAAGTGTTGTCAGAAGTTTTGAGGAATATTGGTGTATTCAGTGGTAGTAGTGGGTCAGCAGGAATATGGCTAGATGCTTTTATCTGCATGAACTTTCTGACACTGATATGCTGGAAACAGCGCAAACACGTCTCTCAGATGGAGCCGTGTATAATTACCAATCCAAGAAAAGGGAAATCTCTTCATGGGATACATTTGTTTTATTGTTTAAAACTATGTTATACCCTAAAAAGAGTGGTATGTCAAAGCTTAGACAGCTTTGTACTTGCGCACAAAACAAGGGCGAACCCTTACCTAATTATATTACAAAAAACTTAAACTTTAGAGCGAACTTAATTTAAGTTTCTCCAAAATTGAAGAGCAGATACTAGTTCGCCAAACAAATTATTCTACGATCTACATGATTACGAAGAAATGGATTGTTGAATGAGAGAAAGAATTCAAAATACCAATAAAATGCACCATCACCTCAGTTAGAGCTTGAACTTCCAGGTACCTACTGAACGACTGTAAGAAGCCGAAAAGAACTCCAGGCTTTTGTTTCCGTAAATAGATTTGGTAATATGGTGTCTTAGTGGCGGCTCTCAGAATGACCAGTCACAGAATAGGTAACCCAGTGATATCAATTTTACACACTTCAGCTAGCAATGGTACAGTCTCTGTTAAACAAGCGGTTACCTAACATTGCTGAACCGAGTTTCCATTGTCCTAAGCCTTATTTCATAAATGTTCGTTTAGACTTCGGCAACGAAAACAAGCTTAAGGTTAGGCCACTTATGAACATTCCATGTCCTGCATCTATAAAATTTAGAAGGTTTGGTCCATCACATTTACCTAATAACGAATGTAGCACAAAATCAGAGTTTTGAAGCTATTAACGATAGCTTGTTGAATGTTATAGGTAAGTAAATTAGATACGAGATTTGTTATCTTTATTGTAGTGCGTTCTACTGTTGTTTCTGATACAGCTCTGAACCATTACGTGTCGTTTGGCCGATACTTTATAAGGAATAATGGAAATGTAAGTTTACTTTTAATGATTCAGACAAAGTTGAAATAGAGAAAATTCAGGATTGTGAGATTGAGGATAAAGTTATTTACAACCAAAACGACCTCAAAACCCCCAAGTTGACTACCAGATGTTACGTTTTATTTCAGACCGCTTTATGAGAAGGACTTGAAATAAAATTATAGAGAACTTATTAAAGAACGGTATCATTAGATAAAGTTCATCCGAACTTGCTTTAACAATAGTTTTAGTTCCAAAAAAACTGGTAGTAGGTTATGCGTAGATTACC
This sequence comes from Pseudeuparius sepicola, assembly GCA_963920635.1. Classification (NCBI taxonomy): domain Eukaryota; kingdom Metazoa; phylum Arthropoda; class Insecta; order Coleoptera; family Anthribidae; genus Pseudeuparius; species Pseudeuparius sepicola. The sequence continues at coordinate 93,708,091 of OY987299.1, forward strand.
GTCAGCGTAATAAAAACACGGTCAGGGATAATAAATTTTTCATTGATGGATGATCAGATCGATCGTTTACTAAACAAAAAATATTTTACGAGGTTAGACCGCATAAAGATGCTTTTCAACACCTTACGGTAAGCCCAGAATCACTCAAATATCCTACTTTCGTAACGCACTCAGGACAGTATGAGCAATGAGCACCTCAAGGCCCCATTTGGGTTAAAGAAGTGCCCAGCTAGTTTCAGCATATACATAAACCTTATTTTCGCAGACTTAGTATAAATCAAATTAGAATTAAAACTTAATAAAAAATGTTCATTCTTCAAAAGTGAAATAAAATTTTTAGGTTATACAATAAATGAAAATGTCATAGTACCTACTTTGCGATGAAGACATAAGAGCGTTGACTTATACACTGTGTCCCGGATAAGAATGAACAGCAGGGGGATATTGCAAACGGTGAGAGATAGAGCAACGGTTAAATGGGGAAAAAGTTGCGCAATTTCGAGGTCAATAAAATGGCACAAACAGATTTCTAATATTTTTTTCGTTTTTGAGTTATTTTGAAAAAAGTAAAATTTGGCGTTTTCGATTTTTTTTTTTTTAGAAGGCTTTGAAACAACGAAGGCTTTGAAACAACGAAACCAACCCCTTGTCATTTGTCATAACTCCCACTGTATCATTTAATTAACAATTTGTATCATTAGAAATGGAGGGTGCTTTTTCAAATGGCGACAAATTTAACATGTCAGCATGTTATATCTTGCGTCACAGAAATAGTGTAGAGGCCGAACGAATGTATTGTTGCAATTAATAAATAGCAAAAGTTATTGGTTTTGTTGGCTTAAAGCTTTCTTCTGACAATTAGAAAAAGCGAAGAATTTACTCCAATACACAATGCGACACTGTTTGCTGTACAACAACAGAGGAAAACACTTCCCAGACAGGGCCGTATTTAAAAATATTAAGTTTTCGAAGTAAAAATAAACTATAAATCAATTGTTGTCAATACTGATTAATATTTAGACTTCTTATTATTAAATACATGGCCGCAATAGAAAAAATGAATGGAAAAAAGGAATAATCAGTATAATTGTCTCAACACATTTTAAAAATATTTCGTGTCATACATCATGGTATTTGCAATGAAAAGTGCTTTCAAAATCTGCAAAAAAAATCCAGGTCCGTATTTAAAAAAATTAAGTTGAAGATGGTTTCTCAAAAACGAAACGTTGTAGAACAAATCTAAAAATGCCATCTTAAAGCCCGTTAAAAAGTGCCATAATAAAGTGTTTTTCTTTTTTTTTATATCTGTGATAACAACTTCAGAAAAAAATATAATCGAAAACGCAAAATTTTACTTTTTTCAAAATAACTCAAAAACGAAAAAAGATATTAGAAATCTGTTTGTGCCATTTTATTGACCTCAAAATTGCGCAACTTTTTCCCCATTTAACCGTTGCTCGATCTCTCACCGTTTGCAATATCCCCATGCTGTTCATTCTTATCCGGGACACAGTGAGCTGGCACGTCTAACACATTTTTGGCTCACCATGCGCTTTCCGGAGATAAAATACAATGCAGAATACATTGTTTGCCATCAGAGCCATCTGTTTTCCAGGACATAAAGCTATAGCTGTGAGAAGTCTTTATAAATACGTCAGTCAACGATAAGAGCTAAAGTTTTTTTCCGTTTCTCGAAATTTTAAAAGTATTCAAAGTTTTCTTGGACCATGTGCAGCATACTTTTAGACATTTCATTAATAATGTTGCATTGATTTCTAAGCCACTATACCACTTGTTAAAGAAGGATACAGAATTTCAATTTGGTGAAGGAGAACTTCCCAAATAGCAGGCCATGGGTATGGACACAGAATACATTTCGTATATTTTATGCCGAATATAATATATAGGATATACATATGATTCTCTTAAATATATAATCCATAGCTGAATGTTTTAAGTATAAACACGGATGAATATGTGTACAATATCCACCTACACTATACAGGGTGGTCACTTTTTCGATGACTCGGAAACGGAGGGAAACCGCACCAGTGGCAACCACATTGTCGGTGAGAAGGAATCTTCGACTAAGCGGGGCGAAGCGACCGTTTCTCCGGGGTCAAATAGTTCCGGAATACGCTACCGTCGCTACCGGCACTATCCAACTTACGGTCCGAGTTTCGGTGCTGGAATACTCTCCCGGTATTATCCAGACAACAGCGGTAGCAAAGCAAATAAAGGTGGAAGACGACAGACGACACCAGGCGTAACAGCCGGCTGGCCTCTTATCATCTGTTAACTAGTGCGGGCCGGAGAGATGGACTGTGGTGCCATCTATCAGCGGCCGGGCTGACTATTTTTCTGAATTTGTGTAGGCGGTGAGATGTAACATTTGCCGACAAGGACTTGGAGGTAAGATATAACTTGGGCCGGAGCTGAGTTTGGCAAAAAATTCGGTAGTGCCCTCACAATATCATGGTATTTTTTTTTCCTTCTCGCAATTCTCCCCGATTTTCGTGAAACTTTTTATACCTCCTATTTTGAGGCCGTAGATTACGAAAATGACCTAAGTATTTGGCGGAAATGAGTATTTTTCGAGATATCTTCACTTTAAATCGGTGTTTTCGGGGTAATTGTATTACAAACCTCCTGAATTGGGTTGTTCCAACAGCAATTCCGAACCGGTTCTCGGAGATTTAGTTGGTTGAAAATAGTTCTGGAATTACATTTCTGCATACTCTGATTCGCTAGAACTGGTTTAGAGCTATGTATTGGAATACAGCATGTTCAGATTTTTATGATTTTTGACGGATATCAGTGTAACCATAGAGAAAACACATCTGTACTAAAATCTCTTTTTAACTGTAGACTATACCTATTCAACCTCAAATTGGGAATAGACAACTCCAAATTGGAAATAGTCAATATCAAATTGAGAATAAAAAATTTCAAATTGGGAATATTCAATATTAAACTAAAAATCAACAACTTTATGTTATAAAAACACTTATCAACAAGAACAATTCAATTCATTAACTAAAGTCTATAATATTAAGCGAAATTAAAAAAAAGTTTAAAAACACTTGGCCAATCAATTGCCAGAAATCTTAGAAGGAAAACGAAGACCAATCATTATCGCAAGCTAAATCTCGCGTATAGAAATTAGAAAGTATAAGTTGTGCAAAATAACATAAATAATAAATTAACTGTAGCGAGTTGCACCAGATTAGTAAGAAATACTGTATATTTACACTATATATAGAGATACATATACCAGATGAATTAAATACCTATATGGCAAAAATATGATATTTTAAATTCAATAAGTAGGTATTGTGTATTTACTTAGATATAGGCATAGAAGAATCTGCTACGACTCTTCTATGATATAAGTAATTAAAATATTGCTTAATATGAAGTTGTTGATTTTCAATTTAATATTGAATTCCCAATTTGAATTTGTCTATTCCCAATTTCAAATAGATTAATTCCAATTTGAAGTTGACTATTCTCAATTTAAAGTTGTTTATTCCCAATTTGAAATTGATTATTCCCAATTTAAAGTTGAAAAGGTACAGATTGTGTCAGGTAAACATATCATGTGCCCAGAATTCCGTAAGCGGCGGCCATATTTATATCTTTAGGATTCATTTCGTCTGGGCAAAGGACGGTACCAGAATGACTCTAATATTTCATGTGAATTGGCAATAATTATTATATCTACCTACTCATACCAGCCGAAATATAATATATTTCTAAATATTTTATTCCGTGGTTGTTATTTTTGTTCTGTGAACTAAAGATACGGATCAAACAGGATTTACCCGGAGTGTTTCGCGAATATCTCGCTGCACATGAGAAATGTTTAGCTGGAAGCGGGAACGCCGCCAGGTGGCGGTAAGCGGCTTTCCATACCGCCATTCACAGCTATAGATCCAGATATTTTCCGAGACGTTCGAGAGAACGGCAATTGTTAATAGCCGTTCATCCGGAAACGTTTGGGGACGTAATCGCCCCTATAAAGTGGGTGGTGAGCAGAGATGTTTGTTGTTTTGTATGATCTTAAACATACGGTGAGATTTTCCGAGGCTATACAATTTTTAGATCTCTGGAATGTATTAGAATTTATTTAAACTCCAACATTATGCAGTAATATTTTAATAGATTAACTGAAACTGAATAAACATTCTTAAAAAAGTTGGAAAGGTAAATATCTCGGTAAATACATTTACAGGGAGATCCATTCTGCAGGGTGTCAATGTTGAGCAAAATAGGAATTTTAAAGGCATCTGGCAAGTCAAGTGTGCCATGAAATACCCTTAAAACAGTTGAATGGTCAACAGGACCACTAAAAGTGTTGGTGTGTAAAGATCCAATAGAAATATAAAGAGTGCGTCTTTCTCTGTGCCATCTCAAAATAATGAATTTTTTGTCGAGTATATCAAAACCGCCCCAGACACTATAAACGAACTAAGTCTAAAAATACACAAGCCTGAGAGTCAGTAAGTCCATATGAATTAAGTTGGCTGGTGTGCCACAACAGGAAACGCACAGAAAATGTATCATCCTACGATCAAATATGACTAAGATAAGTGATACCTGGTTTATACACGTATAAAATGTTTGTGGTCTACAATAACAAAATACATAACCTAAATATTGTTAATCCTCCCTCATCAGTCCTAGCTACGGCATGGATATTTCCAGAACTATTTTACTTCGACCTCCCCTAAGATACTTTTTTGAGTGCGCCAGTGACTCAGTTCTTACTAGTTTATTACAGATGGTAGTTTATGGACTGATGAGGCTAGTTTTACCACCAGTGGCATTTTTAATAGGCACAATACGCACTCTTGGGCTTCCGAAAATCCCAAAAAGTTCTATCTAGTTCAAAAGCAGGGCCGAACTTCAGTAAATTATGGGGTGACATACTGCAAGAAACCATTGATTGTCGGACCAGTATTTTTTGACCTTGCTTTAAATAAAATAATTTGGCAGCAAGATGGTGTCCCTGCACACAAAACCATTTACGAAACAGGGTGACGTCGTTATATGTAACCACGGGAAAAATATTTATATTGTATCAGATAGTAGTTGTACATGTGGTTTTACCACTTCTATGAGTTTACCATGTAAGCACAACATATTATCTATCATACATAAAATCTATTAACCTTGAGTTATCCGAAATTAATCGAATTCATAAGCGATGGACACGAACTCATATTGAGGGTTTGACTTTGGAAAAAGGAAGTTCTTCCGCACCAAATAATGAAATAGAAGGACATAGGTATTTTGCTTGATTCCCCCCAAATATCAATTTCCCAAGCAAGTAGCACAGCACCAAAAACGTCACACCAAAAATTTAAAAAGGCTCAGGCAATCTGTATGTAACTATAGCTACATTATGTAGTGAAGTTTCTACAAGTGTCTAGGTACATACCTATGGAAAAATAATACATATTATGTTAAGTAGACTTCATTCTCAAGAAGTAGTCATTGGCACTCCTATTGAAACTTCTGAGGCTCATAGCGACTATGATGTACAAAAACAATTATTAGAAACTGATGAAGAAATAAGACAAATAAACAATAAACAACCAGATCCTCCAATTATTTTTCTTGAAAGCCAGGCAGCATTAGAAGAGTTAATATTTGTAAATTCAGATAATGTTCACATTGTTCACGACATTCCTGCAATTAAGTGAGAATAATTTTGAGGTACAAGCAAAGTCTAGAGAATACTAGTCGGGTCACTTCTTTGTTCTCTCGGGAAAAACAACAATTTTTTGCGACTGCTCGTAAATCAGCGTCACCGCGGCCTGTGTAAGCTTAAGGGCCCCATTCACGTTGAGATTGGTATCGATACATGTTGCAGGTATCAGTATCTTGATTCAAATCGCATAGTGTATTTAGCTGTCTCAGTATCAGCTGGTATCACCGTCTGTATCACTGTAGTGAAACCTCGATACCGCGCGCATGCAACTGATAGGTACTTGTCACAACGTGTACGTTGATGTTTTTGTATCGCGCTACTAAAAAATATAAAACAGTTTATTTTCAACATGGCAGATTGCGAGTTTTGGGAGGAATTTCTCCGTATTTACAAACTATATCCGTGTTTATGGAACTGAAAGTGCAAAGAATATTCAAATAGACAACTTAGAGAATCGGCAAAAACAAAAGGTATGCTAATAGTGATCGTAATTTTGTCATGAACAAAATACACAGCTTTCGTTGCGCCTTTCGACGAGAACTAAAAAAAGTTGTTGCACCATTTCTGCACCACATGTGAACTGAACTGATGTTTCATGAGTTCGTCTCAACGTGTATGAACAGAAAACAAATATGGAAACAAATCTCAGATACATGTATCGCCGTTTGTCGTGATACACGTTTATTTTCTTCTACCAGAAGATATCGATCGCCGTACTCCGATGAGGGCGGGCCGAGGGAGCGGGAGAGGGCAAGGGTGAAACGTTTGTTTACACAAGGCCAAGTGCCCAGACTTATTAGTATATCTCTGAACGCTGGTACAAGCACAGACTTCCTGTAATCTGTGGTACAAGCATGCTCCCACGTCCCACGAAGAAACTAGTATTATTAGTGCCCTGAAAAATATTTATTTGCCAGTAAGTAATAATTACTTTTCTTGTGTTTTTAATTTTAATTTGGGAAACAATTCCAGAACACGTGATTAAAAGTCGAGGCAGGTCTAGAGGCAACAATTTAACGGCTATAGGACTGCCAGCTAAAAAGAAAATTGCGACCAAGTGAAATGTCAACAATTGTGTTGTGTTATGTTACTATATTATATATGAATTGTAGAAGAAAAAAATAGTTTATAAATCTATATTTGTTCTTTTACCTAAAAGAACAAATTATAGATTTATAGGTGATATAGACTATTTTATTTTTCTACAATTCATATAAAATACTTATAATGGACACCTATCCAAACAATTTTACTTTACCTATTTTGTTCATGTAAAAATACACAATATTAATTTATTTTGTTTGTTTTTTTAGTCAGTCACAAGGTAGATACTGAGGTAGATACACTTAAGTCGGAATTTTAACTTCGTAACAATAACAACAGTGTGGCGGTCGGGATTACAACTATTTTAGAAAAGTCCCGAAAGGCGTCATTAGGCTCTTCTTCGGGATTTTAATTTTTCCAAACGTTCCCGCGTTCGGGACTGTAGGTATACACACTTCCATCACATAAATACCCAGTTGTTTTTGAAAACGTATAATAATTAATTAACAACTATAACGCTTACAACGTTAGATTGTTTTTGTGAATTAAAACTGAAGAAATGTCACGATACTGGGGGTATTTCGAATTCTCACAATTTATTAGATTATTTCATGCGCGTTTTTTAACAGTAAAGGTGGTTTGTACGCTTTAGAATAGAATTTAAAGTTTTATTTTTAAAAATGACAATTAAATAATAGTTATTATGTGATAAATTAAAACTCTTATTATTACTTCATTGGGTTTACTAAATCCGATATCCACAATACCTATGACTGCTAGCGCCATTTAGTGATAAAAGCGACACCTTCACATTCTGTGGGTATTTTTGTCGGTTTCTTACACGCTAGGAGGGTTACGGTTACAGATTTCTTACGGCAGAGGGCCGGCAGTTCGTCGCTTTAATTTCCATATTTCCAATGTCGATGGGGATGGGGAGCTAACTTGTGGGCCGGTCAGAGAAATGGAGTTGGGAGAACGCGCTTTGGCCTACTGCGCATCCTATTTCCAGGCAAATGTAATGGCCACCATATTGTCCCCAGTTTGACGTTTGCTGTTTGTTCCCAGCGGTAGTTGTTGTATTTTCAGCAGAGCAAGCTGTAAAGGCCGCTCCACATTGGCGGCGCGAAACCCCGCGAAGAGGCGTGAACGTGAGTGTGGAGGCTTTCGGCTTTCGCGTAGTTTTCACGGCTTCACGTTCGCGCTTCGCGGTGTTCCCCGATCGGAGTCGGCTTTTTGTCCTGCGACAAATGAATTATAAGTCTAGGAGACCTCCGGGAGTATCATTTTTTCGGTAAGTTTAGTAAAAACAATCGCCGAAATTTTGGGCACCATAAGCGCGCATCTGTATAATTTTAATGATTGAATAATGTGGTTAAAAATTCTTAACTTGGGGACTGATTGGACTTTGAGTCCAAATAAATTTGTTTGTTCTAAACATTTTGCTGCTGATGCCTTTACTGTGAATCGTGGCGAACGAGGACGAAGACCTCTAAAACAGTCTGCAGTGCCAATAAGTCTGTTAACAATTATACGCCCATGGATGAAGTTGGTTTAATATGGCCGCCACTGTTATTAGGCAGTTCGCGCAGCTTGTAACGCCTTCTCCCTACTCCATTTCTCTGGGGCCGGTGTGTATGGAGACTATGTGATTGGACCGTATTCTTGGCGACATGTGGTTTTAGGCGAGCGGTAGAATATGCCCCTATTTTGATGCATCGAAAGTCGCCTGTTTGACACCTAGGGGAACCGATGTGTCATGTCATTGGGAACAAAAAACCTTTATAACAATTTTTTTGTCCGAGTGGCACATTATTTGTTATTAACAAAAAACAAAAAATAAAACAAATGAAAAACGCTCCGAAAATATCTTCATTATGTAAAATGGGCATAAATAAACACATTTTGTTTCTTGATATGTCTTCGAAAAATGCAGTCTTTTCGAGCTACGGGCGATTAAAAGTGCAAAAATGGCTAAAAGTGGTCAACTTTAAAAATTCATATCTCAGCTTCTACCAAAGCTTTCGGAACGTTCGTAAGCGCAAAATGATCCTCGAGACTTCATATAGGCCACTTTTTGTTTTACCCATTAAATTTGCAGTTGAATTTGCATTAAATTATCCAGTTTCGTTGGAGGGGGTATAAAATATAATAAAGTTGACGAAAAACGACCTAGAACCTCTTTTTTCATGGATAAAGCTGATTAAATGTAATATTTTTTAACTTTAGTTATAAAAAAAGCTTTGTTCATAGATCAAAAATTAAAAACGTTAAAAAAATAACAAAATTTGAAATAGGCGCGCACCTGTCTATTCATTTGTCACTTGTTAACAAAACAAATGACGGTCGATGCATGTTTGACAAGCTTTATATATTTTTTAAGAGACAACTGATTATTTCGCGTGTGTTTATATCAACTTCATGCAGTAGTGATAGTGATTAATTCATTATTGTAATGTGTCAATGAAATGACAGTCAATGTAAGAAGTTAATTTTATTCTTTTTATTTGTAATATTCTAGTAATTAATCAAAGTGTTTTTCACACAAAACTCGTCTCTTTAAATTAACATCATCATCATTTCCACTATTAATTAACCATGCTTTGCACTTAATTATCAGCATCATTAACGCGAAATTTGAAAAAAGTTATTCCCGAAGACGTGCTTTTCCGATTATTTCAGTTTTTGTACATGCACTGATCAAATTTCGGCATTGTAACACTAAAAACATGATTGCGTTAGCGTAATCAGTAATCACTAAAAAATACTTATATACAAACTTATACTTTATTTCTGTCTTGAAAGGCGTTTGGACGTGAATACCTACAAATCTACGAGCTGCTTACGAGCAAGAACGGTAGAAGCACAGGATTGCTCGATCGGACAAAAGTCTCGTCGCGCGTGACGTCACCGCTAGACCTCTACCTGCTAAGCGCGCTGGGCACAACCATTCTGTGTGTTCTGTGTTTTTGAAATAATTTTGTCTATCCTTCGCTTTTTAGATACCTACTTCTAAGAGTACATACAACTTTCATTTTTTACTTAGAGACTAAGGGATTAATTATTTATAAAATGGCCAATATACGGAATAATTGGATACCTACTGAAGAAAAGTTTGGAAAATATTGATATTATTATACAAAATAGGTATTTAGATGTTTGAATGACGCTAAGTATGATACTAATCTTTTACGATATTATTTATAAATTAATATTAAAAATAATGTATCCTAAATTTTAGTTTGAAATTTATGTTTCACAAAAAGATCAACAAAAGACTTGACACTTGGTTTTATTGTACCTATAGTGATCCAGTAAAAGAAAAAAGTAAAAATATGCAAAACATTTTGATGTATTAAAAATAATCTATCCTAAATTTTAGTTTGAAAATTATGTTTCACAAAAGGTTCAACGAAAGACGCTTAGGACTTGACATTTGGTTTTATTGTACCTATACTGATCCCAGTAAAAGAAAAAAGTAAAGATATGCAAAACATTTTTATGTATTAACTAAAGGTGGCCTTATGCGGCTGTCATTAGGACATACATTTATCTTCAACTTATTGTTTTATTTAACTTCCTCATTTTTGTTATTTTCATTATTGTCTATTATCTGCATTTTCTTGGTTTCCGGCAGCATTTTTTTCTTTCTTGATTTAATTTGCCCTTGTTTGTATAATAAACTTCTATAATTTATCCTTATAATTGTCCTTCATTTGCGAAAACTTGTTATATGTAACCTTATAGTGTTAATAGACAAAGTTTTTACAATACCGGCTCCTTTTCTATAAGAATGACCATATTGTAAACTTCGAATAGTATCTGTTATTTTTTTTGTAGCCATTGTTTGGAAGGTTTTTAAGTCCCCCATGTGAAAGTTGTTGAACCAAAGTTTACAGAATAAAATAACTTTGGTTGAACCCAAGATGGAATATTATTATGTATGATCCTGTTTAATTTTATATTTTTCTAAACCTAAATTTGGCAAAATATATGTGCGCTTAGTGATCACGCATCGTCCCGTCCGAGCTCCAGCTGTTTTTGCTTTTTGCTGCCGGTTATTAATTTGCTGTGATTGGTGGATACAGTAGCGTGCTGTGGTGGATACAGTAGTGTGCTGTGGTGTTCTAGTCCGATAATTAGTGTGTGCATATAAAAAACATTTCATGTTTTGAGCCATCAGATAAACCATAAATAGGTACGGAGGTTAGGAAGTGAAAACGTGTTTTGTTGTATCAAAATGAGTGTTTTCTTGTGGTTGTAGAATCGATGGAAATCAACGGTTGTAGCCATGCCCGAGAAGTGTTGTGTCCCAAATTCGTCGATGGAGGAAGGAATTAATCGACGCCCAAATTGGAAAGGCAATTACCTAACCGAGCCAAAGCCAAAAGTGTCCGTTTTTGCCTTTCCTAAAGATCCAGTTTTGTGGGCAAAATGGGTGCAAGCCTTATTTATACAAACAAGGGTGCAAGCCATAAAAAGGGCTTACTTTGTATAGTCAAGAAACATTCTAAGGTATGTTAATATGTTACATTTTTTTATATATTTTTCATAAAGCTTCGGGTTATTGTAGGTCTGTGAACAACACTTTTTAACACAAGACATTGAAAGGGAGACTACGTGTGTTCGTCGATGGTCCTCAATCAACGGTGTGTTGTAGAATCGACTGGTGAAACTACGTGCACCTTTAAAAATTCCACGTTTAGCTAATGGTTTTAAATTTTCATTGCAAGTTAATTTTATTATATTTTTACAAGATATACTTACTTTTTTAGGTGCAATACCTTGTAAGTTAGCAGGTTGCCCAAGTTATTTGTCCAAATCGAGCACGAGTCGTAAAGAAGGTCCCAAATAAAAAAAGACAAAAAATTGAACTTGGACAGGTTGAAAAAGCCATAGCCGAAATAAGCGTTGCGAGTTGTGAAGCTTACAAGTCTGCAAACATTGAGGAAGCGTATTCAAAAATTTGAGATATTGCCGAGCGGGATAGTCGCTAGTTGAAGGCGAAAGGAAACGAAGGAAGGGGCACATGTAGAGTAGTCACTGAAATGTTTATTCTCATAATATTTTTTTTGTTGTGATATTTTTATTGTTGAATTATCATTTATTAAATAACTCTTAAATTGTTGCTGTATTAAAATATTTTTGTGTTCCACAGATTAGTTACTATGTTATGTTTGAAATTGTACCTAGTAGTATTTTACCTGGACACAAAAAAACTACAAACTTTGCAGGAGTTTCAGTTATTAAGTGTTTTTAAGATGCTAGTTGAACGAAAATAAAAATCGTTGGTATCGTACTGTCATGCTCGAAGGTGTGCCTCAAAATAGGTAGGTACATAGCTTGTACAGCGTGGTGAATAAAAAATGCAAAAGTGTGATTTTTCTTCTTCTTTTGAGTAGGTGGCTGTGAATTCATATTTGACATTGTCTTGGGATTCCAAACAACTCTTCTTAGTGCCATAGTGATGTAGTTCTAAAAATAAGGGTACTTTACTCTTGAGGAATTTTCATAAGTATTTTTCAACCTTCCTTGTATACGAATAGAAATTTTAAAATTTTTACGGGTACCTACCTATATTTTGAGTTTAAGCACAAGCACCAACTTTTATCAAGAATACTTTTTTTTTGAGAAACTTCAAATAAAGAAAATTCCCATTTGTGTCAAAATTTCTGGCAGACACTGTATATATATACCTACATTCGTCGATGGAAATCAACGCTATATTTCACAACATAACTACTATTTTGCAAATCTTGGAAATTTCTCAGGAGGTATTGGTAAAGGTATTTCGGACATTTTTAAAATTTTCTAGCATGCCAGCTGAGTTTTTTTAGTGCTATAAACGGTGGCCTTTTTCCAAATTCTAATAAAGTAAGCTGAAAGCAGTCAGTTTTGCCCACAAACGTCATTAAGAATTTTTTCGGTAACTCTCATAAAAAAGCAATATTTTCTTTAAAAGAAAGTTCTCCGAAACCGAAAAATGCATATTTATCAAGATATTCTTGATTGGCTCCCCTTAAATAGACATCCTGTATAGGTCTGTGATCTTATCCTCATTAAAAGCATCGTCGACGGAGGAAGCAATCCTCAATCAACGAAAGCTGCACAAGCAAATTTTTCTTGAGGATTATTTCAGTTTATTATTTAAAATGTTTTCAATATCAAGGTAAAGCTAGGTATATAATTGTAAATATCTGAATAAACTTTATTATAATTATTGTTTCCGTAATTATTTTCAACACCTAAAATTCATTTGTAAATATAATGCGTCGACCTAACCAGGGAAGAATATAATGACCTTGAGAGGCATATGGTTGTTCCGGGACAGTTCGGGCATTGGCCGGCCGACCGGTGATGACTCAGCGATCGATGATACCAACCAAAACTATAGAAAAAATCGTTTTCAACCGTTTTTATTACTCTGGTCGTCTGAAACAAACCGGCTGAGGGCTACAGTGACGTCACCGCCGATCGATAAGTCTGCGAATATACACCGTATGGGATCTGCGTAGCGTGACAGTGACAGGTTTCTAACGACCGAGATCGCGTAAGAAGCGCTAAGGTTTTTGATTTTGATAATAGGTGGCGCCCTTGTGAATCCGATCATCAGATCTCCGTTCGTTTTAGATTTTGATAATAGGTGGCGCCTTGTGAATCAGATCTCCGTTAGTTTTAGATTTTGATAATAGGTGGCGCCTTTTGAATCAGATCTCCGTTAGTTTTAGATTTGGTCGACACAAGCAACTAAATCTATTAATATATAGAAATTCCGCCATAAGGAAAAGCTAACTAGTCTCATAAACAAGGGCCGCTATACATAGGTATAGTGTCCGGGTATAAACCAAATACGGCTTAACTCTCTGCTTGCAATTTGAGTCATCTACATTCAGGATAGCCCATTTTAAAGTGGATATTTTTTTACTGATTATGAAAAACTTTTTTTTAATTGTGTCCCTTGAAAAACTGAATTTTATAGCAAGTTTATACAGATACATACTACAGAAACCAACGCCTACTTTGCAACATTCTTTCTATAGTCACTGGTAAGATATACTAATTTAGTATAAAGATTCAATAATAGTTTGTAAACTAAAAGATTAAATAAAATACACGAAACACACGCTAAAACTCGCACCGCACCGATATACTAATAACCGTTGGTCATAGCCCTGACGTCACACCCGTCTGCCAACTTCTGGTGAACGTTACGCTATTGGGATTGGGATCGAGCAATCCTGTGCATCTACCGTTCTTGGCTGAGCAATTGTTCGAAAAAACTTTTTTTATATACCAAGGATGGTGTTCCTTGAGCGTAAACATTACGCAAGGCCAGGACTCTGGGTAAATTGCCTCTGAAGCAAAGCCTATGACATAGAAGAAGAAGAAGAAGAGCTCTAAACTACTTATTTTGTGATTCCGCTACAGAACCGTCCAGAACCGTCAACTTCCTTAACGAGAGGCTAAAACCCACTTTGTATTCCACGTTTTCATTGGTCGACTCAAGGTTACATGAATATTAAGCCTCTTATCGTTGACTGACAGCGGTCACTACACGATAGACTTACCCACGGTATGTCAGTAACGAATCCGAAAACAAGGCAAATCTGCGCATCTACGTCAGTTGCGAGTCACGAATTCAAAATGCGGTTGTGTTTTACGATTTTTTTTTGTTTACAGTTTAATGTGTCAAGAAAAAAGTGTACACAACTGCCAGTCCAGCTTATTGACAGTGCTTTAAAATAGGCCAGAAATGCCGGGATGTGCAGTCAGCGTTTGTCCAAATAATAACAGAAACAGTAAGGGAACGGAAATTAAGTACTATAGATTTCCCAAGGGCAATAATCTTGCCAAAGAATCGATTGCTGCATGCCGCAGACAAGACATATGGAGCAATTTAAATTCTGACTCGCAACTGACGCGTCACAAGATGCGCAATGACATATCGTGGGTAAGTTTATCGTGAGTCATTATAGAATTCTTTCTATAATCACTACTGACAGTCAACGCTCTCGTCTTGTATTCAACAGCCCGTTGTGACATAAATTATAAATTATGCAAATGAATTAAGAAATAACGTCAAATCCGGATGAAATTTTTACTGTATGCAGCTCAAACTGATCACCACCCTATTTGCACCTCTTGCAACATTGAAACATCGCGAACAGCCGCGGAAAAACCGAAATTTTGAAAGATTTGTGCCGTGTTTACGTCCGGCCCGGCCGCTGTTTTCGCCAGACATTCGGGCGAAAACAGTTTGTGCTAAATTCATCTCGATTCATCTCGATTCGTGTTCAGTGACCTCGAAAATGGGGGGGTAGATAAATAATTTCAAGAAAATCGGGCGGTGCATACGGTATATTCCATAATTATCATATGTTCTTCAGATAAGTGATTAACTAAGCCATTATTATGCTGGAAGCTGGAAGCTGGAAGGAACTATTGCAATGCGATTCTAAACATCCTCACAAGCGTGCAATAGTGATGTCAATATTGTAACTACCCGGTATTAAATACCCGTTACTCGAAAATGTACCCGGTACCGGGTAAGTGTTAAGCCCGATTTATAAACTTTGACGTTTGACGTTGCCGTTTGAAGTTTGACGTTGCCGTTTGACGTTCGAAAGTTGGACATCCAAGATTTGATGTTAGTATTTATAAACTGAAATTCCGTTGCCGTTTGCTGTTTGACGTTCCGTCGGGGATAACCAACTGTTATCTTTTTCCGTTTGCCGTTGCAGCTCCGGCCAATGAAGTGCCTTTTTAAGGGTCACGTGGGAGGTCACATGGTTTCCCAGTGTATCAGCTGATCATCTGTATTGATTTTGTGTAATATTTTAATATTAATTATCCAAAATAAACGCTACATGGTCATAGTAGTAAACAGAATGAATTCAGAGTTGCTAAATCAGAATATTATAAAATCGAACGACTTCGCTCCGATGACAATGATTGTTGTTGTTATGGTTTATCTTTCTGGCGTTGATACCACGCAGGCGTACAGAAAATTCTAAACCGAACGGAAAAAGTTTATAAACGACTTTGGAAACAGAGCTGCGGCAACGTCAAACGGAAACGTCAAACTTCAAACGGCAACGTCAAACGTAAAAGTTTATAAATCCGGCTTTAAAAAAAGTAACCGGTACATCGGTATTATTAAATCTGTTTTGTACCTATACATTTTGTGTTTTGTACCATTGCGGTTGCAGCCGATCAGATCTAGGCGGGTCGCGGCCAAGGATGGTATAAAGGACAGGATAGTCCGATCCCTATACTCGCAATGTTGGCCAATCGCCGTGGCGGGCCGCGGTAAAATGACGTCATCGCGGACCGAACACCCTAGAATAGCATGCATGCATCCTGCAGATCCCGAGTAATCGCTTTTCGTGTCGTTTATCTTTGGGGTTAGAAGCACTGCCGTGTTAATTTTAAGAAATTGATAATTGAATTACTCGACTCGTAGATACAAAGAAGAAATTATACTAGAACACCGCCAAGTGAAGTGTTGTTAGGATAGGAAACTGTAGACCAAAATGCCCGGCCGTCGTTGTGCTATTTTTAGTTGCAATAACAGTCGTGTTTCTACCAAAATATCAAATCCTGAAATATCTTATCATAACTTTCCAAAGGAAAAAGGTAATTTTGTGACAGATACCATTCGAAGGGAATGGATTCGAAGATGTAAGAGATCGGATTCTTGGAACCCCAATAGTAGCCAAATTTGCTCAATTCATTTTACAGCAAATGATTTTGAACGCGATATAAGAAACGAAATTCAAGGTAATTCGGTTCATTCCTTCATTGTATTGTAGGAGCAATAATAGTTTTTATTTATCTAATAACTTTTATAGGCCTCCCTTTGAGAAGACTTCTTAAAAAAAGTGCTGTTCCCACATTATTCTTGTCAGAATCCCAGAAAGCAGATAATAAAATATCGGCCAGAGAAGAAAGATACAGTATTAAAAGCGAATTGGAACAAAAGGAACAAATTAAACTTGAAATTGGTAGACTAATAGATAATCAGATGGTATCTATTTCAACTAGAGCTTCAACTTCGACATTATCTGATTCAATAACTTCGAATACAGATGCTGTGGACAATGATTTCCAAGAAAACAAAAACCATTTTCATTCTGAATATGAAAAACTACTGGTAAGCCATCGGAAATTACAAAACGAAGTGAAGGTATTGCGAAAAAAGACAAATTTATTGCGAAAACAACTTCAGTATTATAAAATGAAAAGCACGCCTAGAAAAAATTCACCAACAATTAGCGGATTGCATTTACTGAAAAAAATTCTTACACAGAACCAAATTTCAATACTTGCAAATAAAAAGAAGCGTGTAAATTGGACTTCAGAAGAAATTGCTATGGCTTTCACAGTTCGCTACCTAAGTAAAAATGCTTACTTGTATTTGAGAAGTAAACTTAATTTTCCCCTCCCTGGTCTATCTACTTTAAGAACGTGGGCATCAAAAATAAGCATAAAAGAAGGTGTATTAGAAGATGTTCTTACATTTTTACAAGTTGGAGGTGAATCCTTAACTGCTAGGGAGAAAATTGTTGTTGTTATGTTCGATGAAGTAAAAGTAAAGTCGACACTGGAGTACGACGTTGCTGAAGATCAAGTGTTGGGGCAGTACAACCAAATGCAGGTTTGCATGGTTAGAGGTTTATTTTCAAATTGGAAACAACCTATTTATATTGGCTTCGATCAGAAAATGACCAAAGAAACTCTTAATGATATAATAAGTAAACTTCACAATATTTCCTTTAACTGTGTTGCAATTGTGAGTGATTGTGGAGGTAGCAATGTCGGTTTGTGGAAAAACTTAGGCGTAGATATAAACAAGACTTATTTTGCCCATCCAGAAACCGGTAAAAAAGTTCATGTTTTTGCAGACGCCCCCCATTTACTTAAATTACTTCGTAACTGGTTCTTGGATACTGGGTTTACGATTAACAATATCACAATAGATAAAAAGCCCGTTGAAAGTTTAATTACGTTAACTGATGTTGAGGTTAATTCTTGTTATAAAATAACAGAGAGACATATAACCGTAGATAAAAGTCAACGCCAAAATGTCCGAATGGCCGCACAGTTGTCAAATAATACTGCCCAAGCCTTGTCAAGATACAAACCTGGTGCAGATCCAAAACACGCAGCTAACGTTGGAAACTTTATAGCTGATATAAATTCATGGTTTGACATTTTTAACTCTTATGTAAAACAAAATCCGGATCCTAACATAATGAAAGCCCCTTTTGGAATGCACCTACAACAACAAGAAGAACATCTCAAACACGTTGAAAATGTAATAATAAACATGAGAGCTCAGGGGAAAAATACCCTGCAAGTATTTCAAAAAGGAATGATTATGTCTATTAAATCTCTACAACTATTGTTACACGACATGAAGGCACAATTTGATGATGTTTATTATATATGTACACATAAACTTAACCAGGATTGCCTTGAAAACTTTTTTTCACAAATTCGGTGCAAAGGTCCCAATGAACATCCCTCACCACTAGAAGCTATAAAGAGAATTAGAATGATAATTCTTGGCAAAAATCCCGGCATTTTAGATGCACAGGTATTTGGCTAACTGCATTATAGTGTTATATTTTTCTACTAATTCATTTTATATTTTTAGGTAAATACAGTAGACAGGGTACCCGAGGAATATTTGGTAGCTCAAGTTATAGAAAAGGCTAGCGTGACAGTTGTATTACCAGAAAATGAACAAGCTGATGACATTTTAACCAACAGTAGTGGAAGTTCTTTCTCGTCATCTGGGGCTTCAGATAAATATATAAACATTGTTTCACCAGAAACGACCCACGATGCCATGGAATACATTGCAGGTTACATTGCTAAAGTTTTTAAAAACAGTCACCCCGAACTTGGTAATTATACATACAAACTAAAATCTGATCATTCCTATAGTTTGCCATCGTGGGTACAACAACTATCTTTTGGGGGACTTATTAAGCCTAGTACAGATTTTTTAAATATCGTAAAGAAATGGAACAAATATTTTGAAACCTATCATAAGGATGATCAGTTACGTAAAGAACGTCAGGTAGTAAGAAAATTAAGTTTAAAGATCAAAAAACGTGAAAACCTATCATATGATATCATCAAATTATTTTGTAAACTAAGAACAATTATTCGTATGAACTATTTAAATGTTAAACACACGAAGGAAATTTTAGGTAAACGTAAATTTACTAGCACTCCGAATGATATTAAACGTAAATTAAATAAAAAAATGAAGAAAACCATTGTATAGGGTAATTTTGTGTTTTATTTTTTAACCTTTTCCTATTAAGCTTGATCACAGCTGTAGCTGGGTGGTTTAATATATAATGCGAAAATTTACAGGTAGGTATACCTAATATAATATGCAGTCAAAATATATTTATTTTTTACGAAAGCTCAGCACATTAAAAAAAATTGAAATAATCGTTGTTTGGCTACATATCTATATCTATCTGAGAACTAATCCTAATAACTCATCTTTCCTATTCCTATCAATAATGATATAGTAGGAGTAGGTACTTCTTAACTATTGTTCATTATTATATGTACATATGTACGAAATAACCACAGAAATAACATTCGTTTATACGAGTATAACGCGTGAGCCCAGCCGTCAGGTCCGCGGTGACGTCATTCCGCCGATCAGAGCCGGAGAACTTTTAGGCGGATCGGACTATCCTATTATTTTACACCATCCTTGGGTCGCGGCGGGGTATTAGTACGTTGTAGGTACAACAAACAGATTTGGTTGACACCGATATCAGTATCCGTGCGGTAATCGGTATTTGACTTGGTTCCGGTAGTGTAAAATATGGATACAATAGAATTTTTCCTACTCGCCTAAGCTCTGTCAAACAACCTATACCTACCGAATACCGGAGTACAGAGTACAGAGTACCCGGTATTTGTTGTCTATGAATGGATACGGGCCTGTTTCTTATAGTTGCTGCTGCATTTATTATTCGATCGAGTAATGCATCTCTAGTGTTTACTTTACTTGAATATACCAATGATTTAAACCACCCCCAAAGACAATAATCCAGAGGATTAAGGTCTACTATTGCTAAGCAACAGGAATTTCCGCCTGAATCACCCAAAACCTAGCCTACCTGTTATAAATAATGTAATAAAAACCTTAAATTGAATGTTGTTTACCCCTGTATTTCGGTAACGGCCGGGAATAGGACCCATGTTTATAGGAACTTTTATGTTTATTTTGGGTCCCCGAATACGTACCTAAAATATTGACATTTCCTCCTGAATCACCCTGTATATCTCCAATTATTTTAAGAAGTCCTTACTGGGACTGTCAATTGGTAATTTCGATATCCTAAGTTGGCATCAATGCAGCAAAAAATTCAACCGGGTCATAAGTTCAGGTCAGTAACGAGCCCATTTGCACTAATAACACGAAAAGTAAACGGACAAGAACAACTCAGATGACGGTAAAACTCACGAATCGTAGAAAACCCTCGAATATTTTCATTATCGAATGTTTGAACCAGTTTGAACGATCTGGAAAACCTTCACTGTCACTTTGACACACCGAGCTAAATTTGCCTGAGTCCGCCAATAGACGCTGCCAAAAGCAGCTGATTATTACAAAATACCAAAATGAAAAGTGTTTCCATGACGTTTGAAATTATTATTAAAATGAGTTGTAGTCATAGTTATTTTTATTTATAGCGGTATAATCGTGATTGCAATAGGGTTTTCATTTTATTATGCTCTTTTTTTCGTATCACTTTGGTAACTTTTCACATCATAAATCAATGAGTGACGTCATTAACTGGTTGAGACACATATAGATACCAATGTTATACCCATGGTTAACAGAAAATTCCTAGGGATTTTGTGGAGAATGTCATCTGACAAAATCGGGACTTCTTACAGTAATCGGGGTTAAGGGTTTGTTTATGGCTTGTGTCTTGTTTCTTGTTTGTGTCCGTTGATTGAGGAAGGGATAAGGGAAAAGGGATCCTCCATTATTTATTTATTTATTTTGTGGCAGTGGTACAGGTACAGCCCAAGAACTACTGTGGCAGTTGTCAATGTTGTCATATAAAATACAAATAATTTTATATGGCAGTTATGGCACCAATCAAAAAGAAAACATGAATAACAACAAATTAGAAAATTAAAAATTGCGTGGACTTCCCCTGTTATTAACAGAGAGTTGTTTGTATAAAAGAATACATTTTGATGTTAAAAGTATCATGTCTAAACTCAACGACAATGATTTATACGGCACAAATTTCTCCATCGAATCCATGAAGGTAATCGCAGAAAGTATAGGCATAGGAAACCTACAAGATGATGCTGCGAAAGAACTTGCAGATGATATATCTTTTCGATTAAAGCATATTATACAGGATGCTGCTAAATTCATGCACCATGCGAAACGTGTAAAACTGTTGCAAACTGATGTGGATTCTGCCCTTACAGTTAGAAATATTGAGGTATGAAATAAAAATTAAACCAATAAGCAAATGAAAATGTATAGTATTATGTATGCTTCTGTAACTTGGTTGCATTCCTCAACTCATGTACGTATGGTTACAGTAAATTTTCAGTTTCACACTCGGCTCAAAAGTTGTCAATAAGTATGTTTGTAAACAATATCGCAGCTAGAGATGCAAAATGCTGGAGTCTTTATATTTTGATAATTTTCAGCAAGAACGAATGAGAATAAATGGCATAGATAGCTGATAACTCAGTTTTCATAAAATTCTTGAGAACATCCCTAAATTGGTCAAGAATATTCCCAAAGTGCTCAAAATGCTGAAAATGTTCAAATATATATCATGAATATGATGACGGTTTCAGCTGGCTTGAATTTTTACTCTCAGCTTGTTGTGCACTTGTGTCTTTAAATGAAGCACCCGGGATAATAATGAATACGCGACTGAATTTAAGATGCCAACGCCCCGATGGGACTATGAGAACTAATATATGGGCCATCATCACCATGGGAACGGTGCTAGCCTTGGGTCTACACTGGTGTGTTCTTTGTTCTTGTTCATTGTTGGCATGGCCCATAGACTAGTTTAGCATTGAGCCTATAGGGGGCGTATTTCTTATATTCAATGGCATATAGGACTGAGTGTGACAGTCGAAGGTGTACCACTGCAAATATGGAGTTGGAGGCTTATGCCATGGTAGCGACAATGGCACAATATAGATGCCGAAAATTTCGACATTGCCAAATTCTTAAAATGTTGTCATGTGCTTTTCATGTTCCCACTTTCGGGCATATTGTGGGTTTTCAAGGAACACGTTCCTTTTTCCTGTTCTTTTGTACGTACATGAGAATGGGAATTTTCCCTCCAGCGCATGTCTAATCGCAGCCATAACACAACCTAATTGTGGCACGCCATGATCTATATACAGACTGCATAAATTTGTTTTAGCCACAATATGGATTTCATTCTCGAGAACCTTTGCCATTTCGTTTTGCTTCTGGTGGAGGCAGAGAGTTACACTTTATTGAAGAAAAAGAAGTGGATTTAAACGATTTACTACAAAATTTAAATCCAAAAGCCCCTTTGGATGCAACATTAAGATCTCACTGGTTGTTCATCGATGGAATTCAACCGACTATACCAGAAAATCCTCCTCCAGCATCAAAGACTGATCAGAAGGTAACAGAATGTTTTTATGCAATGAATATGCATTTCTTGTTTTGTAGCTTGATTCTGTTGACCCGGCTAACAAAAAACCAGTAAAAGAAACCTCAGGTAAGCCAACAACAAGCAAACAAAAGTTGAAAAATGTTGAAACGGTTCAAATTAAGCAACTTGCTACGCACGAGTTGTCAGTGGAACAGCAGTTGTATTACAAAGAGATAACAGAAGCCTGTGTGGGTTCGGATGAAGCAAGAAGAGCAGAAGCCCTGCAGAGTTTGTCCACTGATCCAGGGTTGCACGAGATGCTTCCAAGGATGTGCACTTTTATAATCGAGGGTGTGCGAGTGAATGTGGTGCAAAATAATTTGGCATTGCTGATATATTTGATGCGAATGGTAAAGGCATTGCTGGACAACCAATCTTTGTTCCTTGAAAAATACGTAAGTGTTTTCCGCGATGTTGGTTTATTTGTATTGTGGCTAATATACCTATACTGTTTCAAATTTGACTACTTAATAAGGTTTAAGCAAACGTTACACCTTATATGACTGTATACCTCATGTGGTTCTCTTGATTCACATAAGGGTATTTTTCGCAAGATCACAGAGCTATACAGGGTGTTTCGTAACTGAGCAGCCAAAATGAAATGTCGTGTAAAATCGAATTTTAAACATGAGATAAAGAGTTGTTTCAGATCGTTTAGGAGATATTCAGTTATAAAAATACTCTATTACCTATTTTATTTCACAATTTGTAATGTCACACTAAAGTAAATAATAAATTTCAACAAAAGTTAGGTATTACGTTAAAAACTACAGTGGAGTTAAGCAAAAGAAGTATTTGCAGATGTTCAAAAATGCCACCATTTACATTGTTACATGCTTGGCAACGCAAAACAAGAAGTAAATTGTGTGCAAAATTACTAGTGTTTTGAATATTATGCACTGACTTTAAAATTCTATCTTCTAATTGTTCAATAGTAAGTATTAATTGGCTCAACATAGACTAATTGTTTTAAGTGACTCCGTAGGTAAAAGTGTAAAGGGTTTATACTTAACTCGGTTTATAATAAACTTTTATTTTCATAGCTACCTACCTTGTTTTATATTTTTTTACATATATTCTAAACAAAGCCCGATCTAAAAAGAAAGTTACTCTTTATTGCATGTTTAAAATTCAGTTTTACATATGACATTTTATTTTGGCTGTTCAGTTAAGAAACACCCTGTACAGCTTTGCTACAGATAGTGTTTCACCGTATATTATTAGGCGAATCCAAATGGATGCCAAGTCCCTCGAGTTGGCATCCACTGTGGGAATTCATACAAATACCTAGTTTGATTACTGTGTCATAGAGGTCACCTAGTACTTCATTCTGAGCATTAACAACACTATATTTAACAAACTTTTATGGTAGACATTGTACATTTAGTTTTTTTGCTGTAGATTAACCCTTTCCCTAGGTAGTTTTTAGGTTCATGTTGATAGACCAATCCAATTTTTACAATTTTGCTTTTAGTCTTGATTTTTGTTGGGGTCAGATAGCTACAATTTATGTCCCTTGGCACACTTAACTCACCAGCAAGTACTGTGGAGTCCTGCATAAATACTGCAGGGTGCTGCACAGGTATTGCAGAGTGCTGCACATGTACTGCAGAGTCCTGCACAGGCACTTCAGCGTCCTGCACACATACCCTCTGCACAGTCCGGCACAAGTACCTACTCAAGTCCTGCCGTAGTACTGCAGATGTCTCAGATACAAATTTGTACATCTACTGCAGAACCTGATGACTGATGACCCCTCTCCCTTGGCACACTTGACTCGCCAGTTGCCTTTTAAATCCCTATTTTGTTCAGCTATGGCAGTCTGTAGAATGGAACTGACTGAATATATTTTTTTCAAATTTAGTATATGGTTGTTTTATGGAGTTTTAATTTGTTCTGATTAAGGCAGTGATGGCAGATTTTAATTTAATTAAAAAAATACACTAAATGGTTTAAGTTAAAGTTTGGGGAATTTGAAGATCTTCCAAACAAAAAAAAAGTTTAGGCGAATATCTCCAAAAATAAAGAATTCATGCATCTGGCAAAGATAGGACAATGACGTCATTTTTTTTTTTTTTTCATAGAGGGATGCTGGGGGTAGTTTCCGCCCAACACATTTTTTCAACCCTGAATTTGTGCATCTGGAATCATTGGGAACTTCTTTTCTAAAAATGGCGAAGATAGGGCAATGAAGTTATCATTTTTTTTTTCATAGAGGGTTGCTGGGGGTAGTTTTCGCCCAACAAATTTTTCAACTGTGAATTCACGAGTCTAGAATCATTAGGAACGTCCTTGCTAAAAACAGCAAGAATAGGACAATGAAGTTGTCATTTCTTTGCTTTAGATGGGTGCTGGGGGTAGTTTTCGCCCAACAAATATTTCCAACTACGAATTCGTGAATCTGGACTCATTAAGGTGAGTACTCACTTTGCGTTCATGCTCAAGTGAGTTTGCACCTTTAGGAACATCCTTTCTAAAGATTGCAAGAATAGGACAATGAAGTTGTCATTTGTTTCCTAGTGGGATATAGGGGGTAGTTTTCCCCCAACAAATTTTTTGAACTACGAATTTGTGCATCTAGGATCATTTTGTATGTCCTTGCAGAAAACGACGTGGATAGGATCAAAATCAACTCTCTTTGGGGGTGAGGAAGCGAGTGAGGAGGGGTAGTTTTTATCAGACAAATTATTTAAACCACAACTTTGAGTATCTGGGATTGGTTGAAATATCATTGTTTTGTCCTGCAAAAAGTAACCCCTGCTGAAAACTTGCAGCACAACAAGTTGCTAGAAATCGGTTGGCTGCCGCATTATGCCCTCGATTCCGCCTATCCGCATATTTTTGGAATTTGCACTGACAACGTCGATTAGTATTCATGGCCCAGTTGCTCTTCAAGGCCACTGAATCATAGTTGCCAAGCCAAATTTCCCACACACAGCACCCTCTGTTGGTGCCAGCTCAAACAATTGGGTCCTCAATCCCCAGGCACAGTCTGTAGCAAAGCTATACAGGGTAACCGTATTTCGAGTCTGTGCATGGGGATCTTGGTTATCTTAAGAGATACGAGGTCAGTTAAATTGGGGCAAAGTTACGGAATTTGATGCCCAGTAATATGGTAAAAAGAAATTTTGGCTGGCCCTTTTCGTTTTGAAAATAATGCGAAAAAACTGAAAATTGTCGTTTTCGTTTTTATTTTTTAAACGAAAACGAATGGCGCTGGACATTTTTAAGTTAAACATTATTAAGGCACTTTTTTACAAGGAATCTAAATAATATGATCTTGCATTTTTTCTTGCCTCCCTGGACAAAAATATGACGATCAACTTTTATTTTTCTTATGGGCGCCATATTGGATTTTTGCATTTTTGAAAAGAGGATTTTTTCTGGTTAAAATGATATATCACGCGTTATGCTTTACTTTGTTTTTGTTGCCATAATATCAAATTAATCGTTTTTGCATAAAGTGCCTTGGAAATGTTAGCCCCATAATGTTGACGTTTTTGCATAGAGTGCCTTGGAAACATAAGCCTAGTTACCCGTTGTTGCGAAGTGTGCTTTGGAATATTGTTTAACGGTTCAGTAAAAATTCAGTTAATTTATTGATTATAAATCATAAACGTACCGCGAGGACAAAAGTATGATCTGAGACCTTGTTATTTATTCGCCATTTGCCATATAACACATTAACACTAAAAGAGTCAAACTGGAAACACAAAGAACAACAAAAACCTATACAAATAGACAATCCTATTTTACAATAAATGTTCAATTTGTCCTCCTTGTTCCTCAAGGCACAATGCAGCACGTTTCTTTAAATTGTTTATGGCTCGTCCAATATCCCTTCGACGTCATTTATATTTGAGGAATAATACATTTTAATCATGTCACGCTTTTCTTCATGTGAAAATGAAATTTTTTCAGTAAAATAAAGTATCCGTGACATTTAAAATTGTACTAAACTATCAAACGTTATGGGACTTACGTTTCCAAGGCACTCTATGCAAAAACGATTAATTTGATATTACGGCAAGAAAACAAAGTAAAGCATAATGTGTAACATCAGTTTAACCAGAAAAAAATCCTCTTTTTAAAAAAGCAAAAATCCAATATGGCGCCCATAAGAAAAATAAAAGTTGTTCGTCATATTTTTGTCCAGGGAGAAAAAAATGCAAGAACATATTTAGATTCCTTGTAAAAAAGTGCCTTAATAATGTTTAACTTAGAAATGTCCAGCGCCAGTCGTTTTCGTTTAAAAAAATAAAAACTAAAACTCAGCTTCCAGTTTTTTCGTATTATTTTCAAAACAAGAAGGGCCAGCCAACATTTTTTTTTATCATGTTACTCGGCATCAAATTCCGCAACTTTGCCCCAATTTAACCAACCTCGTATCTCTTAAGATAACCAAGATCCCCATGCAAAGACTTGAAATTCGGTCACCCTGTATAGTGTGGCGGGATAGAACTTTTAACAATGTTACGTTTATGACATACCTATTGCATGATGTAATTATTTGATACCACATTGTGCTATTCTCAATACAGCGATGGTTAAGGGTTGGTGAGTGTTTCTGACTTTGTATAAAGAATTCAGGAAGGAGTCAAAGCTCTATGTGTATTGTAGTAACCAAGTTTTAACACAATATTTTGATATCTGACACGGTGATAGGTGTCAGTATGTGGTAACTAAAGTCTATCCAAGTTACAGGGGCAGTTGATCAAAACATTGGCCACCACGTGACTTATTCTCTTATTGGTCTGGCCATCATAAAATGTCAAGTGTTTACGCGGCGAGCAGAATGCAGGGCCGGCTCTTCCCTCAGTCGAGTTTCCTGCATATTTTAGATCGGATCGCGAGCAGTATATTCTGTAAATTTATTTTGCTACTTAATTTAAGGAAATTTATAAAGATCCACGAAAGGTAAAAACACAATTTTTAGAACTTTTAAAAGAATTAGTTCAGAATTACAAGCCACTGGAAATCTCATATTAGTCAGACCCTGGTAATCGATCGCAATGCGGTCATGCCACTTTGTTTATATCAACTGCTGCTGTAACTTGGATAGACTTTAGATTCTTTTCGAGTTATTATGCTTAACTGTCTTGGCTGTGCGGCTTGTGGTAATTCCCTGACTGCCAAAACTAAAATGTTTGAGGATAATAATCCATCGGTAAGTAATTTTGTAATTTAAATTTACTTTTGAGGCCATGCACCAAAGTGGCATAGGTGTTTGTGTAGGTACCTTCTTCTTCGTAATTAGAAATTTAAAATTAGAATTGCTGTATTATCAAGGATTCCTAGGCTTAAAGTCAGAAACGTGCCTTATGATTTTTTGCCTATATTGCAGGTACTGATTTCACGAGAAATGAGGATTTCTGCCTCGATTAGTTTGTCGAAACAACTCAAAGGTACGCGAGGAGAGTCAAAAATTGAAGTCCGCGACACTGACTTTGGAGGTAGAGGGATGTTCCTCAGATCATCCTCGATACATTTCACTACTTGGTATCCCGGGTCGTCAGCTGGTCTCTCTTCTAGAATTTTTGTTATTATATTCATACCCCATGACAAAAATTGAGTCACCCTCGATACATTTCACTACTTGGTATCCCGGGTCGTCAGCTGGTCTCTCTTCTCGAATTTTTTTTATTATATTCATACCCCCTGACAAAAATTGAAGCCCACGACACTGACTTGCGGGAATGTGAGAGATGGTTGTGTGTTGTGTCCGCGGAATTACATACCATGGCTGAAATATATAAAACCATGGCTGAGTGTGGCTAGAAATTTTACAGTGTTCCCAGATTGCAAACCGTGGCTGGTTAGACTTTGGCTGTTTTCACATTGGTTCTTATCTTGACATTGTTTCTGTGTCAACAACAACCTTCTATCAGCTCCTATGTCGGCCAGTGTTGTTAGCAATGCCAGATCCAGTGCAGATCGTGTTGGAGGAAGGTTCTCATCTTGACATTGTTTCTGTGTGAACAACAACCTTCTATCAGCTCCTATGTCAGTCAGTGTTGTTTGGGGGAAATAAAGCTGACAAATGAACACTTCCAAGTTAGTCGTGACATTTTCAGTGAGAGACAGTGTAGTCCCCAATTTAGCTAAAGCTTCTAGCAGCTTATCACCTGCAGAATTGAAAGTTTTCAACCACTTTATTTTACCAAATGACACCTCCTCTTGAAAGTGCGTGACATCCCGGGAGTGCAAAGGCTTTCAGAGGTCCAAGTGCTCTGTAAATTGAACCTAAGCTGAATGATCCTTTTCATGCAATGGCCAAGGAAAAATGCAAAATCTTGTGAAAGTTGAGGATATCGCCTTAGTGCTAAAATTAGGACATCAGTATCAGTGGAGAACAAATGAGTAGTTTTAATTCCTTTCTGTGCAAAATACGCTGTACATAATATGATCTTTGTGTCCACCTCCTCTTGCGTACTTGAAAGATTAAATACATCATCACCATGTGAGGACGCTGCTTTGTCCCTCCAACTGATTGCAAACCTTTTGTTATTGGTATTGGTATTTTATTGAAGAATCTGATCGGAAAGGAACTCTGTCAGTTCATCCTTTGTTCTATCTAAAACAACACAGACCTCACTGTTATTGCTGAATTTTTGATTGATCCATTTGCTAAAGCCATCTACTAGCTTAGGTTTTTCCTGTAGCTCTTTATTTTCTTCTAAAACAGTAGGTGTGGTGAAAACATGATTATCATAATTTTATCATCATAGCATCCGTAAGTTTGGGGTTAGCTAGACAATGGTGCATACTTCCGTAAACTGCAAGCAATGACTTCGGTAGTGCTGAAAACCCGTAGTTGCTCAAATTGTATCTCAAATCTATGTCAGGTCTGCTTCTGGATGCTATGAAAAATCTTTAAATAAGAGATAAATCTGTCTTTATGTCTATAGTTTTGTCTTTCAGGGTAATTGTAATTTTTTTCGCTGCTGTTTTACATGTTTTAATAAAATTATTTTTTAAAGGATCCCAGAACTGAATGTTGTTAGTATAAACTCGGTGTCTAAAGATACCTTTACTTCCTGTGGAAAGACTCGCTGAGTTAGGATTATGAGCTCATCAGTTTTGCAGTGGAAGGGATTTGTCGTGTTTTGAAACAGTTCCTTTTGTTTAAGTATATTATCATCCTGACGCTGTTGAAGTTTAACGGGTGTGTGATGTAGCCTCTACATCTGAACTGGTATCATGAACTGAAATATTCAGTTTCTGAAATTGCTTCATCACAGTAAGGTGCACTGATTGATTAGTTGGTGACTCTGGGATCATAGGTAGCACGGTTACTCTTGACATAGGCTTCTGATCTACTATGAGGCTGTTATAGTTGAGTCCATGTTGGAGAATGTGTTTTCTTAAAAGAAAACAGTCAGCATCAGCAAGGGTGGCTTCATGAATAATGTTTAGATGCTTAATTGAAGTGCTTGAAACCACGGGAAAGGGACACCAGGTTTTCTAATTAGGTGGGTTTGGACATGTTCTTATGGTTGTCAAAAGAATTTGCTCGACTCTCATTTAGTGAAGCTAATGAGAGTGGTACAGATGTATCAGACTCTTTCATAACCTGGTACACAGTTATGACAGTCCCATGAAGTGTTCTTCTACCATCTGCGGTGTCTTCTGAGAAGTCAAGGTTGTCCGCAGCATAATGTATAAATTTATTTGGCAACGAAGACAAAATAATAGTAATTGCCCCCCTCTCCCGCACAAGCATTCAATTGCTTTTGGGGTACTCCTAGTTTGGAGTATTGTGAGGGTGAGAATTATTATTATTATTATTATTTGGTACAATGTCTGGTGGAATATAACTCATCATCATTGTCATGAATTTTTTTCAAAACCCTTGCTCCAATTGGCGTTTCCCACTTTAGTACACGATTATAATCAATGCTACATCCAACACTATGCACAAGGTTTACTAGGAACAACTGTCTGCTGGTTGACCCATGAATTTTCACTGGGTAGACTACTTGTTCTCAACTTGCCACGTGTCAAGCTCGCTTTTCCACTTTTCATGTTTTTCCTTCTTCTCTGATGAAATGCCGCTTTTGCTCCCAATGTGCCACTTAAAGAAGCTAGAAGTTCATTTGGAATAATATCACTAAGATCTTTTGGAACATAGCCATCAAAATTCCACAGCTTTGATTTCAATACAAGATTTCTGATTATGTTTGCAGCTTGAAACCAAACATTCAGTTCTTTAATTTTTTTAGTCACCATAACTTTCAGCCTTCGCTAACAATTCTTCTTTGGAACCCTTCCTGGAAGCACTCTCTGGTCTGTTGCCATTTTTGGCTTGAGAAAATTCAATTTCCTTGCCTGATAACTCTGTCGCAATAAATACCTTTAACTGCTCATGTGGCATGAACAATTTGTGTATATTATTTGAAGCACAAATAGACCTGTATGTTTACTTAAGAACATCCTTTGCAAAAATTTTATCCTTGGACAGTTTTCCTTCCAGAATATTGATGAATTCAACCGCTGCTGCCATTGACCAATCACACCTTTGCTCTTGGGGATGATTTTCGTTAAGTGCCTAATCTGAAAAATATTTACTGTTTCACTTAACTGCCTGATCACAAAAAAAGCAATTGTTTGTGGATACCAGTTTGGTAACGCAATCGATGCCAGTTCACATGGTTTTATTTTAGTCCTACGTTAAAATCACTTCCGAAATTCTTCACTGTTCTGTCACTGTTCTCTACGCCGTATTTGGCAAGCTTTGTAAAACACTCAATAATTTTCTCAAAACCGTCATTTGAAGGTTGTGAAACCCATTTCTCTGACGATTGAGCACTACAGATGAAACAGCATAGCTTACTCATTTAATTTTGAATTAGTTTTTCGCCATAGAAACCCGAAACAAACTGATTAAGACAAATTTTTCAAGTTGCCAGCAAAACTCATAAATGCCTAACATTAAAAGTTCATTAAGTCTCTGAATGTGTGATCGAAGAACATTCGTGACATTGGGTCCAACATTTTCGATGGTAACTGTCTTAACATCCACACATTTTCTATAACGATAGACAACAGATTGGTTTTTTATTAACTGTAGCACACTATCCCGAAAACAAAGCTTTAAAATATACATAATGCCGCGAATGGCAAGGAAGACGAAATAATAGTAATTGCCACCCGTCCCCCGCACATACATTTGGTTGCTTTTATGGTACTCCTAGTTTGGAGTATTGTGAGGGTGAAAATTATTATTATTCTACAAGTTCATACAAACTATTTAGTTCTATCACTTATTAAATGTTCTCGATTAAAACTTGAGACACCATGTAGAGCAAATAATTTATTGTAAAAATCACAGTAAAATTTGTCCCTACAACATTGAGATTAGGTAATAATTGAGATAACACTTGAGTGAAATTCAGGTACCTACAGGGTGATCAAACTTGAGATCCCGTAAGATTCTTAGAAAATCTATGAAGACTTTTTGAAAGATAGGACCGTATTGGCATCCAATTTATGCATTAGTTAGTATTCATTTTATTCACAATTTCTATTTCTAGTTTCTCTTTTTATAATACACAACTTTTCAGCTGCACGAACTGATTCCCTCTGTGAGTACATGCATTGTCTCTAAGCAACTCTGCACACGTCCTGAACTTGATAACCACTGGGCTCTGCGTGATTTCGCCTCACGCCTAATGGCTCAAATCTGCAAAAATTTCAATACGAGTACAAATAACATCCAGACAAGAGTGACAAGAATGTTTACAAATGCTCTAGCCCAATCAGGAGATAAAGTACCTTTGCCGTCATTGTATGGAGCATTACAGGGACTCTCTGAACTTGGCACTGACGTCGTTAGGATTTTTATTTTGCCAAGGTTGAAGAGCATAGGTAAGCATGCAAGTTAAATATATTTCCAAAAATAATTATGTACTTTCAAGTGTACAGGGTGGACCCAGATCGACTATACGATAGATGTAAAAGACAAAAAAAAATCGAGTTGAAACTTGACCTTTGGGGGATCAGCCTTGCTTGATTAGAAACTGATTTGCACCATATTATTATATTTTAAAAATCAAGCAGGCCTTGACGGGCAATTTATTCCTTTTCAGTTCAGGTAAACTACATTGTCCTTAAGAGATATCGAAACATTTTATTGGAAAAAGTTGTCGAGAATGAAAATTTAAGTCCCCGTACCAAATTTTTAAACAATCGGCAGACTTTAATTTTTTTTTAATTCCAACTTTATTGTTTGGAAAAATCAAAGTATGCCGATTGTTTTGAAATTTAGTACAGGGTCTTAAGTTGGCATTCTGAAAATTTGTTTCTGATAAAATTTTTCGATAAATGTACTCGATTTGTGCTAAAACCGCAAAAATTGAAAAATAAAAAATCAAAATGTGCCGATTGTTTTATAATTTGGTACGGTGATTTGGAATTGCATTTTGAACAACTTTTTTTAATAAAATTTTTCGATATCTCTTGAGGAAAAGGTAATATACCTGAACTGAAAATGAATAAATTGCCCCTGTCAAGGCTGGCTTGATTTTTAAAATATAAAAATACGGTGCAAATCACTTTCTAATCAAGCAAGGCTAATCCCCCAAAGCTCAAGTTTCAACTCGAAATTTGTTTGTCTTTTACACCTATCGTATAGTCCATCTGGGTTCACCCTGTATATAAAGAAAAATTCAGAATTTTCGGTGCACGGCACAAGTCTTTAAATTAAGAAAACTTGCGTTTCTTTTACCACCTTGTTTGTTGAAACAGCAGTGAAGTGATTCCCTGAAACTAAGATTTTTATCTTAATAGAATAATCTTCTTTCATGAATATCAATGTTCTTCATTGACTTGTACTTAAATCATGTTTGCATGTTTTCTAATAATAAGAATATTAAGAGTACAAAAGCTTTATTTGTATGCAGAGCTGGGAAAGATTGCGCCAAAAAAGATCTAGATCATAGATCAGATAATTTTTCAAAAAAGATCTAAGATCGTTTAAAAATAGATCTTTTCGTGCAAAAACGATTTTAGATCAAAGATCGTCTAAAAATGATCTATTTAAAAAAGATCAATCGATCTAAGATCTTTTGAACGATCTAAGATCTTTTTAAAAATCTAAGATCTGGTGATGGGCGACAGTAATGCCAGAGGTCTTATTACCATAATCAAGCATTTCACAGATTTGAGATATGATATTACCTTGAGCTGGACTGATGGCATTATATTTGATGATCGTATAAAAGAATGCCAAAGTATGATTTCGAAATTCACCAAGGACGATTTCGTCATCCTTTTCTCAGGAGTCGTTAATGTTCTCAAAGGAAGGGTTGTTCATGGGGACTTGATCAAGTCTCTTCTTCAGGCATCAAGCAATACAAATCTGTTCATTTGTGGACCACCTCTGCAAATCAATCGTCCTATCTTGAACAAACTAATTCAACAGTATGATTTGGAACTGCAAGGCCTCCTCAGGCAGTTCCAACACGCAGATTTCATTCCTTCGAGGGCTATGGTTTATGCTGGTCGACTGTCGCCTTATGATAAGGAGCAGCTGATACGTTTCATTTGCGACAGAATGCTGCTTATCTCCAGGGACAGGTTAAATTTTGCAGCAACATCGAGCAAAACTCACTGAGCCCTGACAATGATCTTGTTACAATTTTATTACCAAAATGTACATGGTTTGCGAACGAAGTCATCGGAGATGCTGACTGCTACTTCCTCTTGTAACTTCGATATTATTTTACTGACTGAAACATGGCTAAATAATTCTTTCCATAATTCTGAATTTTTTTACTCTGGTTACACTGTATTCAGGGGGGACAGAAACTATGATACTCTAAACTGTAATCGAGGTGGTGGTACATTGGTGGCAGTTTCCGCTGCCTTTCGGGCCATGAAAATCGTGACCCCTGCTTCGTCTTACTATGATGACGTTTGGACCGAGTTGAGGATTGGCTCCACTCCGCTGTTGATCGGTTGTGTCATTAGAATGCTACCAGGCCTTTTGCAGCTTATGTGAGAATTTGAAGTCCAAATACAAGAAACACAAATTTATAATATGCGGCGATTTCAACCTCGCACATATCCAATGGAACCTTGAAGATGATGCTGTTGTTCCTGTTAGAGTTCAACTTGCTACTGCTGAAGCCATTATAGAGACTACGTGCTATCTTGAAATGAACCAGATCAATTATGTCTTTAATTCTCTCCAGCGTATCCTGGACCTGGTGTTTGTTGATGGATTTGATTCTATTAGCTGTGTCGAGTGCGACTTCCCTCTGTCCAGAATTGACACCCTTCATCCTCCCTTACTACTAACTTTTTCTGTAAATAAGACTAGGTTCCTGCGTGACAATAAAGTTGTATTTAAATATCAGTTTCACAAAGCTAATTTGACCGAACTAAACAGATACTTCAGTGAAAGTGATTGGTCCTTCACAGCCACTTCTGACAACGTCGATGAGGTCGCGCACCATTTCTACAGAATTATCAACGAGGGATTGGCTCGATTTGTACCTAGAAAGCGAGTTCGTGGTGATAAGTATCCCATGTGGTTTGATGACTGCCTTTGCAGGAAAAAAATAAGCTCTACAGGAAGTTTAAGAGAACAGGACTTCAGTCCGATTTTGCATCTTACTCTTTGAAAAGGCGTGAGGTGAAGTTTCGAACCGACTGGTGCTACTTAATGTTTATCTCTAACTCTGAGCACCTAATCCCTGAAAATGTAAAGCACTTCTGGTCATTTGATGATGATGTTCCGCCTATCCCCTTTTCATCACTGCTGGCAGTTCATACTTTTACCCCTGAAGATGTCGCTCTCAGGATTGATTCTTTGGATCCATCCAAGAACGCTGGGCCTGATGGTCTGCCGTCCATCTTTTTGAAGAGGTGTCGCCACTCCCTCTCACTCCCCCTGAGTCTGATGTTCCAGCGTTCCTTTGACGATGGTAGATTTCCGTCGGACTGGAAGTTCTCTAAACTTATCCCTGTATTCAAGAAAGGTGATAGATCTGACATAACCAACTATAGAGGTATTTCAATTGCATCAATTATACCTAAATTGTTCGAATCCATCTTAACTGACGAACTCTTTGCAACTTACAAACACTACATTTCACCCAATCAACATGGCTTCTACAGGGGGCGTTCTATGGCAACTAACCTCAGCATTTATCAGCAGTTCTTAATCTCTTCAATTGAGGCTGGCCTGCAGGTCGATGCTGTTTATACTGATTTATCCAAGGCCTTTGATAGTGTTTCCCATGCCCTGTTGTTGAAGAAGCTGTCTGAAGTTGGTGTGCGCGGTAACTTCTTGAAGTGGATCGAGTCCTACTTGTGTGGATGGTGTCAGCGTGTCTCTGTGTTTGACTCTGTGTCCTGTGAGATTTTGGTGACATCTGGTGTACCTCAGAGCTCGCATATTGGCCCGATCCTGTTTTCACTATTTATAAATGACACGGTATCTTGTTTTCACAATAGCGAATGTCTTTTATTTGCGGACGATTTAAATTTTTTTACTACTAACACCAATAGCAGTCTTGCTCTACAGACTGATCTGACTTGTTCCGCTGAATGGTGCGATGCCAATGGTCTCTCTCTCAATATCTCTAAATGTATAACAATAAGCTTTTCAAGATCTCCTAGTCCTATTCAAAATTCTTACATAATCGATAATACAGCCCTGGTAAACAGCACATCAGTCAATGACCTTGGTGTCATGTTAGACAGTAGTCTAACGTTTATACAACACATTGACTCAATCGTTAGCAGGGCCTTTAGAATGCTTGGCTTCATCATGAGGCACTCCCGGAACATTGTTGATAGCAGAGCCATAATGTCCTTATATAACTGCCTTGTTAGAAGCATTCTTGAATACTGCTCTATTATTTGGCAGCCTAACTACTCTTGTCATATCGAAAGAATTGAGAGAGTGCAAAGGAAGTTTGTCAGGTATTACCTCTTTAAGCTTCGTTTCCCCTACCGTGATATAAGCTACGAGACAAGACTGCTATTGTGTGGAATACAGAGCCTCGAGAACAGAAGAAAACTGGCTCTTTTCTTCTTTTTGTTTAAACTGTTGAACGGTGTAATGAACTGCGGTGCTCTTTTGGAACAGATAAACTTTTTAGTTCCTTTGCACAGGACACGTCACACTGTCCTTTATCCCTAAATCCTCTAAGATCCTCTAAATGATCTAGGATCTTTGAACAAAATTCATGATAATTAATGGGCGGAATATATGCAAATTGCATATATATGCATTTTTTGCATATTTTATTCAATTTCGCAAAACATTGCATATTTCTGGAAAAACTATATTTTTGTGCATATATTTGCATGTTTTTTCTATACTTATTTATAGATATAAGATATAACCAAGATTATGAGAGCCCAGAGACAATTCGCAGTGTGTGGTGCAAAGTCAAGAAATCCTGAAAAATGCGGATGTAGCTAACCAACTTGTTTCTATTAAAGATAATTTTAGTTTTATACCAGATATAATTTTTTCATTAGAAGGTAGAAATTTAGGTTTAAACGAATCGATTGATTTTGTTCAAACATTTTCCGCTAAATGTAGGTATTAAAGTTAGAAAAAAAATAGATGCTACGATGCTTTTAATGCTCTTTAATGGCAGTAAAGAGTATTTTTGATGGTAAATCATCTAAAGAAGTTGCACCTTGGCCTTATATCTTACTACCCAATTTAAAATATTGTCCTATTACATCGGCAGATGTTGAGAGAAGCTTTTATATGAACATATATAAAGATATTTTTACCGACAGAAGGCAAATATTTTTATTGGAAAACTTTGAAAAGTATTTAATCATAAATTCATACTATACAATTTCAAATTAGAATGTTTTTATAATTTTGCTTTAAAATACCTATAGTATTTTACGAGGTATTTTATGTATTTGTTTTCCTTTAATTTTTCTTAAAATAAACCTTTTCTCTAAAATCAGTTTTGGTGTTTTTTATGGTATTTGTACATGTAAAATAAATGCATATTATTGCATATTTGGCCAAATAAATGCATATTATTGCATATTTTAAACAAAAATGATGCATATATATGCGAATATTTCGATTGAAATTAAATGCATATATTCCGCCCTTTAATGATAATATAAATATAGTTAATAGATATAGATGTCTATAAATGCTTTTCCTAATTTTGACATAGTATAAAGTGACATCTTTCAAAACCTGAGCAAGTGATGATACGTCAAGTTTTACGTAACTAGTTGTGTAAAGTAAAATTTTATGTAACTAGTTACGTAAAGTTACTACTCTAACTGAACTGGTTACGTAATCAATCAGTTGATATACCTACCTATGGAGAATTATTAGACTTTTCTTGTAAAAACGTGTTCACCATTTATTTATGCAATTTATAATTTTATATAAGTTATAAAATTCGGAATTTTGAGAAATAGATAATTGAAATTAAAATACAAATTAACATAAAGCATTCATTTAAATTTGACCTCAAAATAGGTTCTTGTAGGTAAAATGTACGTCAGTTTGTTTATATTATTTGTCATTTTTCGCGAATTCTGACAATTTGCACTTTAGCTGAGACCTAGAGATCTCCTGAGGTAAACTGCTTTAAATAAACGCTCGTTAGTAACGTAAGTAACTGAATTCGTATCGTAATACATATATTTTAAAAATAATATGTAGATTATATGTATAAAAAGAAAAATCCTTGTTCGTACAAAACTATTCATTCTTCAAAAAATATATACCTACCTTTCTACCTACATTATTTTGTATAAAAAAATCACAGAAACGTTTCAAAAACGAACTACTTACAACAATTTGAGGTCAAAATGCGAACATATTTTACAAATATGTAGATATAAAAACAAAAACTCTTATTCCCCCAAGAACCTAGACCACTATTTTTTATTCTTCAAAAATAAAACATAATTTTATAGAAAAGATCTTAGATCGTTATAACGATCTTAGATCCTTTTAAAGATCTTAGATCTTTAAAACGATCTATGATCTTTCAAACGATCTTAGATCTTTTAAACGCTCTTAGATCTTTTAAACGATCTTCGTCATTAAGATCAAAGGTCAGATCTTTTTGAAATTATTTTTTTAAAAAAGATCGTTCTTTAGTGAAACAAAAAAGATCTAGATCTAAGATCAAGATCGCGATTTTAGATCTTAGATCTTTAAAACGATCTTTTTTAAATAGATCTGCCCAGCTCTGTTTGTATGTCGTAAAATTACTAATATCAAACAGTACTTTTTAGAGCAATTGTTTCCGTTGCCTCTTTTTTTAACAGGATAATAGAATAGATATTTTTAATTACCTACTTGAATTGAAATAAAATGGCAAAGATAATTTAGTTCAAAGGGCCCATTCAGATAAATCACTTAAAAAGAAAACTTTGAACGGTGAATTAGTTGAGATGTGACCTGTTCTGGAAAAATTATTTAAAAAAATGTAAATACTGCTCAAAGTAATAATAATTATTGATTTTATTATCAACTGATATTTGGGGCTAAATTCATACCTCTTGTCTTCTTTGACTAGTCCATATTTTATCAAGTTATGAAGAGGCTGTTTTAAATTCTATATTGTCATAATTTCAGAACACAGAATAGAGGCCCACCTTGAAGGCAACCAGGGCACCAATATAGACAAAATTTCATCGGGGCACATCAAGCAACTACTAATTAAAATCCTCACACCTATTATCAAAAACATGAGGAATCCTCCAGATAGCCTGGAGGAATACAAACAGGACTATGGTTACTTGGGAATAGCGCTACACAATGCAGTTGTCAAGGCTAGGACGCAGCCGCCTCCCACTACCACTTCATCCTCCAGCGGTGTAGGTGGAAATACCATAACATCGGTGGGACCCACACTACAGAGGAGCATTAGTAGTGGACTAATGCAGCAGGTAAAACATATATATGGTGTTCCTCTTTGTTTAAGACAAACTTTCGCAAAGTTCTTTGTTCATTTTTTTCATTTGCAACAAAACTGTACTCTTGTTTCATAACGATAAAATCAACCATTTGGATTGAAATTGCCAAAACATGCCCCAAAACACCTGTTAACTCCAACATTCAAAACAACATGTTCACCTACCACTTTTAAATGTTACAGATCAACCATGTACCATTTAAGATGAGAAAAAAATGCCTATGAACAATTAAACAAAAATTATTCGCTTTAAAAATGGAAAGGATTGAATTTGACAACATTTGGACACCCTATTTCAAGAAAACCAATAGTGTTTTGACCATTGTCTATTTGGTAGTTTTTTCTTCATTTGGAATGTATAGTTGATTGAAACATTTGAAAGAGATAGGTGGATGATAAATCTTGGAGTTAAAAGGGGTTTTAGGGCACGTGTTGGCAATTTCAATGCAAACGGTTGATTTTATCATTTTGAAACAAGGGTACACTTTTGTTGCAAATGAAAATATGCACTAGTCATGGAAAACATAGCATTTCCAAATTTCAGCAGCTTGATTCTTTTTAGCCCACCTTAAAATGACTTTTTCTATCATCTGAAAATGTTTGTCCTAAACAAGCCGGAACACCCTGTATATTTTTTAAATTGCTACTAAAGAATCTCCATAATAT
Organism: Pseudeuparius sepicola; assembly: GCA_963920635.1. Lineage (NCBI taxonomy): Eukaryota > Metazoa > Arthropoda > Insecta > Coleoptera > Anthribidae > Pseudeuparius > Pseudeuparius sepicola. The sequence goes on from OY987299.1 coordinate 93,748,164, forward strand.
CATCATTAAAAGCTCAGTAATTCGCACTAAAGTTAGTCATTGTACGACTTTTTCTATAAGTTGGCCTTGGCGATATTTGAGGAGGAAATGTCATCGCTCGTTAAAGGTGACCAAGTATTCAAAACCCGGCCAATAAAGTATCATTTAATTTTTCAACTTCATTGCGGAATTATTGCTTATTACAATGTAATATTTCAACATGAGAAGTTCGGTTGGTGTGAACAATAATTTTGTATAGGGCGCGTTTTTAAAGTCATCACAAATATGTGGTGGAATCCATCAAAGCAATGTGATTGGATTGTTAAAAAAATTCTGCACTTGTGATTGGCTCGATGGATTCCATCGCATATTTGTGTTGACTTGAAAAACTCACCCGTATAATGCAAGAGACTGGGCAGAGGAAACTGCAGATTACTTTACTAACAGTGGGCTCGACCTAGGTAGAGTGATCTGGAAGGTACAGCAATCCCAAGCAGCATTTTTAGTCGCCGTTACGTTCCGGCGACTTTTGTTTGCTACTTTAAAGTTGTGATTACTACTGATAGGAACGTAATTACTACGTTCCTATTACGTCCCTGCGACCAAAATGGGGAACATTTTGAGGGTGATAGATACGTAACGGCGACCACCTAGCAACTTACACCGCTACGACGCGCTTACGTTCCGGCAACGTGGTGGAGACGTAGCAGCGTGGTCACCGCTACTTTGTTGGATTTGTTTGCTTCTTTACATTCGCGTCCTCGCTTTGTCTTTGTCTAAATAATTAAAAAGTATTCTAGCCCAGCATCTTCCGTCATTTTTCAATAACCGTGGAAAATGGAAGTACCTAATATTTATTTTTAACTTATATCTCTGAATATGGTAGAGGTATAAGAAAGGTATTAATTTGCTGATTTATTTCTCGCTGCCAGATTCAAGGAACTAAAACGATTGAAAATTTTCTGTCAAATATGACATTGATAGGTTGAAAAGTAACAACGCGCCCTCTCAAAATGCATGTTTTAACACTTTTTTATCGGGAGGATAAATTACGAAAATGTGCGAAATTACCTAAAAATGCTAAAAAATGCTTTTTTAATATTTCTATAAGTTATACGAGTTCATTTTTGCTCAATTTTATCTTTTTTGGGACAATTTTGAAGAAATAACTATTTCAGTACCAAAGAAAATTGACATTTGATGTTAATGGCGTCTATCATTTTATAACAAAATGTGGCGTAATTTTCAGTAATTACTTCTAAGTATTATTTACCTTAAAATGGGTGTTTGAAGGCTTTGCCTCTTAACTGGTAGTAACGGCAACTAGACTTTTTCACTTTAAGGTAATTCCTACCTTTAAGACGAAAATTAGTTTTAGATATTTTAAACTCGAAAGTCCCAATTACTACAAGAGGACTTCAAGGTTCCATAAGCCTCGTTTAAGTTCCGAATGCTACTACTAGGTTCCATTTGGAACTTTAACCTATAATTTTTATATGAGAGTCTTATTTTCAGCCGGTGTGTTTTGTGCCATATTTCGAAATGTTGATATTTAAAATTGTAGCCACTCAAGAGAAGCGTTTTGTAATTTTGTATTGAAGACAGGTGCTCGTGTTTCGATTCGTTTCATCCAACTGCTGCTTTAATTTTCTATAAAATGTGAATGTGTCTATAATTTTTCTTCTTTCTAATGGCTGATATTTTCATCACTTCGCAAAAACTACCGAATCCTTCAAACAATTGTAAGGAACTAAATGTAGTTTCCATTTTGGTCCCTATAGAAGTGACAGTTACTTTAAAGTATTTTTTTGTAGTAATTGGAACTTTCTAGTAATTTTAAAATGGAGTGGGAAGTAAAACTTACCATACAGTAGTTTTCTCGAGTAGCGGGAAAGTAAATTCCACTTTAAATATGACTATATAGTTCCGTAACTTTGGAGGTATTTCTAAAGTCGCTAAGATGTAGAAGTTACTTTCACCGTTACCATAAAGTAATAAAAACTTTAAAGTGATAAACAAGTAACACAACAAAGTAATTCCGACCATTGAATATAACTTTAGAGTTAACGTGACTTTAACGTAATTTTGCATAGTAACAATTCCGTTCCAGATACTTCAAAAACTACTTAGAAGTACTGAAACCATAAAGTTCCAACTTGTGGTAATAATTACTACGTAATTACTCATACTTTCTCAATATAAGTAATAAAAACTAATAAGTCGATTTTTAAGTAGTAATTACGTAATAACTACTTATTCAAAGTTCCCATCTCAGTTACCGCAACTTTAATGCTGCTTGGGATGGCATGGTCAGCTCCTGGATGGATGACCGGGCTCTTTAAATTATGTTGATTAAGAAGATTTATTTTTTCCCAATTAAAAAAATATATATTATAATGTGTCCCTCAGCTCTGAAATTTCTTTAACCCATGTGGTTTATTTGCCTCGACCTTGGAGGCCTATTCAACTAAGTTCCACATTCGTTATAAAAAGTTGAACTTCGGTGCTTTGGTCCACAAATAATTATTGATATCTGTTTCCTTTTTTTTTTTTCATTCTAATACAATCAAATTTCAGCTATAATGACCACAACATATAATGGAACATATATAATGAACGAATTTGAAATACCCGTCTAAAAACCCTACGAATCGCATATATTTTGTTTTGCTATGACGAACTCGGATATAACAAACTCGTTTATAACTTTACCATTTAGGTATAAGTTTTCTTCCTCTCTTTCAATTCATTGTACACAGTATTACTGTAGAATCCAGATTTTGTCAGATGGCATTGGTTTAAATTAATTTAAAAAATAAATGTTGGAATTTTTCGAGGTAAAGGCACCTGCCAAATATCAAAATCAATTAAGCGTTAGAAGATGTGGCGAAAACCAAAAATTAATACCCATTTTAAAGGCCCGTAGGGCCCTTCATAACACAGGTTTCTTTATTTTTTCAGTAGAATACTGCTGCACTATGGATATCGTTTGATTCACGTTTAAGAGTCAGAAGACAACAACACTGATCATGGCGTGATGAACTCGTGATCAGCGACGAACTGGCTCCATTCATTAACTTGCATAGAAGTGGATGCTTATACGACTAATTCTTCTGAAATTTTTTCTTTTCAATAACAATAATTTTTTGGGTATTCAAAAATTCCAAATGACACATTGGCTGTGTTGGGAATATACGATAGAACCAATATTATCAACTCTTTTGGTTAATAGATGGAGAGCCAGCGCCTAAAAAACTGTTTGAATTTACTAAGGCTAGTTTTTTTATAGTTCATTACAATGATTGTGTACACAAACATACTGGGGTCAGTCAAGCGAAACAGGTGACTCAGGTGCGCTATCAAAGGTGTTGTATTTGCGGAGATAATAAAATGATTTTACTAAGGCTGAAAATTATTATACAACATGTACAGGGTGGTTCACTTTTATGTGGTAGGACTTTAACATTAGATAGAAAAAGATAATCTAAAATGAAAATTTTATATCAACATATATCGGGGAAAGCTTAGTTTCCGAGATACAGGGCGTTGAAGTGTTGGAAAAAATATGAAGTATTTTTTACCCTGTCCGAACCAGTGGAGATATTTAAACCAAATTTGATGTGTAGTACCACCTTTTTGACTACGATATTTAGTGATAATATGAAGGTCCTGAAATAACCAGTGGTGGAGTTATGGGTTTTCACTATCACTAAATTTAAAAAGTAATTAGTACGGACCTGTCTCACATCAACGTAAATTTTTTTTTCGTAAAGTTCTTTCAATTCTCTACGAAAAGTGTATCTTGACATTTTTTTGTATCTGCCACGGTTGTGTAGTAAATAAATTATTTCGTTTCCATCTCAGCCTTTTTTGCCTAAAAATGTGTTTTCTAAGATTATTGATAAATATCGCAAATAACAGAAATTAATTATGGAACACTTATCGGATTCAGCTATTTTATTTTTAATTTTATGGAAACAATTTTAAAAATAAACTGGCACTTGGTTTGAGGTACATTACTTTATTATCATTTTAACATTTTTATCAAATCTAGTATTATTTCTTAATAATTTTTATAATTCTAAATTTGTACAACATTCAACAATTGTTCAAAATGTGATCCATTCTGTTGCACACATAATTCACTTCGACGCCTAACGGATTGAACAGCATCGATTAAATTGCCATTTCTCAATTCATCGCACGCATTTCTGATACGATCAATAAGTTGTTCCCTTGTTTCTACAGGAGTCGCATAGACTTGTTCTTTTAAAAATCCCCATACGAAGAAGTCCAGAGGTGTTATGTCCGGAGAACGTGGTGGCCAAGCGACCGGTCCCCCTCGTCCGATCCACCTTTATGGAAAGTTATTATAATTTAACCACTTCCTCACATTTCGGTGAAAATGTGCAGGACAGCCGTCAAGTTGGAACCAAGCCAACAATCTTAAGTTTAAAGGAATGTCTTCCCACATATTATTATGCTCAGCTACTAAAAACTCCAAAAAATTGTCACCATTCACTCCCTGTGGCAAAAAAAGGGTCCAAACAGATGATGGTTGTACAGTCCAATCCAAACATTGACACTAAATTCGACCTGAAAATTTCTTGGCCGGATTGCATGTGGGTTTTCTTGTGCCCAAATATGCTGATTATGAAAGTTTACTACTCCACGACGAGTAAAACACGACTCGTCCGTCCATAAAATGTTATTTAAAAATTGTCTATTTCCTTCAATTGACTCCAAAATCCATCGGCAAAACAGTAATCTTCTTTCTGCATCGCCAGGCCTTAAACCTTGTACGGGTTGTAGATGATACGCATGCCTGTGATCTCTTTTTAAAGCTCGCAAAATTGCAGACTTTGAAACACGTAGGGCCACTGACACTCTTCTGCTACTTGTTGTAGGATTCCTATCGAATTCACGAAGAATCTCATTGTTGCGTCTGACTTGTTGGATATTGTTTTCATTTCCTCGTTCGACGATTCTAGTTCTCAGACCGCGAGTTCTGAATTGCCGGTGTATGTTAACAAACACCGAGGGACGCGGATGGCGCCTATTTGGAAATCGCCTCCGGTATTCTCTGGCTGCTTCCGCAGAGTTCCCATTTGCAACTCCATAGCAGAAATGGATGTCAGCCTGCTTTTCATTTGTAAATTGGAACGGCATTTTAATTATTAACAAAGACAAACTGCGGCGCTGCTACGTTCATCTACTGGATGACAGATTATTGTATTATTAACTGTCAATAAGATTTTCTTTTCCATGGCACACTTATCTTCACCAGTACGGCGATGCAGAAAGGACATTAGTATTTTGCCGATGGATTTTGTAGTCAAAGGAAATAAGACAATTTTTAAATAACATTTTATGGGCGGAAGAATCATGTTTTACTCGTCGTGGTATAATTTAGAATTCTACAAATTTAGAATTATAAAAATTATTAAGAAATAATACAGATTTGATAAAAATGTTAAAATGATAATAAAGTAATGTACCTCAAACCAAGTGAGAGTTTATTTTTAAAATTGTTTCCATAAAATTAAAAATAAAATAGCTGAATCCGATAAGTGTTCCATAATTAATTTCTGTTATTTGCGATATTTATCAATAATCTTAGAAAACACATTTTTAGGCAAAAAAGGCTGAGATGGAAACGAAATAATTTATTTACTACACAACCGTGGCAGATACAAAAAAATGTCAAGATACACTTTTTGTAGAGAATTGAAAGAACTTTACGAAAAAAAATTTACGTTTATGTGAGACAGGTCCGTACTAATTACTTTTTAAATTTAGTGATAGTGAAAACCCATAACTCCACCACTGGTTATTTCAGGACCTTCATATTATCACTAAATATCGTAGTCAAAAAGGTGGTACTACACATCAAATTTGGTTTAAATATCTCCACTGGTTCGGACAGTGTAAAAAATACTTCATATTTTTTCCAACACTTCAACGCCCTGTATCTCGGAAACTAAGCTTTCCCCGATATATGTTGATGTAAAATTTTCATTTTAGATTATCTTTTTCTATCTAATGTTAAAGTCCTACCACATAAAAGTGAACCACCCTGTATATTGCATGCAGATAAAAGTTGTGATGGTCAGTCTGCTGATTATGGGGACGGAGCTGGTTAGTCGGGTGCCATGTATGTACAAAAAATAAATAATGTGCAATTCGTTTACTACACCCAAAGAAAATGGTACTACGCATAGAAGAACCATCCTTATGCGCGACCTTGAATCACATCGAGAAGTCGACGCGCTAGAAAGGAAATAAAATACGGATATATTTCAGTTCGCGGGACCACTCGGAGACGAAATGAAGCGCGACGTTGCCGATTTCGCCAGTTAAAAAGCCAGATTAAAGAAAATCTCACTTATATAAAAGAAAATAGTTGCGTATGTGTAGTAGCAAAGAAAATAGTACTACACTATGTTCTTTGGTAGTAGTATTTTCTTTGCTGATTGGACTCGTGAGTCCTTCGTGAATGGTTTGGAAAGAAGTAGGCAATAATACTGAACAAAAACTTTTATTACATCAAACTGGAATCAATTTAACATAAAACTAACATGAAGCATATCTACAGGTTTGCTTTATAACTAAATAAGATATTTTGGAGAGAGAAAGTAATATTAAAAAATGTGTTTCCAACATTACCTACATTTTTACTAAAGTTATTTTGTGCGTACAAGGTATTTCATAAAACTGATCCTATCATGCAGTGCAATGGACTGTCAGAGAGTCCCTGACAAAAGGAATGGATCAATATACACAGTGTCCTCCAAAAATTTCGCATTATTTATTTTTAAATTTAACTTTGGGGCTAACTTTTGCTTTAAAAATGATGAAAAATATCTCACTCAAACGTGGTCACGTGAAATGAAATCGCTAAAAGTGGGTTTATTTATCAAAATTTCAAAAAGATTTACTTGTAAAAGTTGTTTCTTTTTAAATTTTACATAAGTATGAAAAATTTTAAGGCCATCATAAAAGATTTATTTTTTGCCATTTTTTAATAGAAGATATTGATGAAATTTCTGAAATTTAAAAACCGGTAACTTCGTAAAAACTACCTTATATCACTCAGTTTATGATTTTATTAACTTTTTATTACTAAATATCAATAAAAATATGTCTTTATTTTAAAAGAAAATTATATTAACGCTTTAAGGTTTAGTTGTTAGGTTTAAGGTTTAGTTGTTAGGTTAAGATTTTTAATCTTTAAACCAATGAATTCACGATCTTTATACTTATCAAAATAACGTTTAAAAAGCAAGTACGCACGTTCAACTACAACTGTAATTTCTTCCGAAGGTACAACCAAAGTTAGTTTGTTGCTGCCCCCATAATTTTTGTTTAACAGGAATAATTGCTTTGGATCTGACATGTTTAAACTCGAATTTTGAAATGATTGTAAACATTTTGTACACTGAAATTTGTCCTTAACTTTTTTGACAAGATATCCCGCATAATAAGTTATTGCACAGTCTTCCAAAATTTTTTGTATTTCTTATTTTAATGAATTATTAAGAATTATCGAAATCGGTCCAATATTAAATTCTATCCCGTATTTGTCCACCCTTAGGATTGAAATTTTTCTCTTCAAATTTAAATGTGACGTAAGGTAACCCCTTTCTAATAAAATAAGAATCATCCAAATCGGTCCAATGTGAACTTTCATCCCCTATTTATCTACCCTTAGGGGTGGAATTTTTTCTTTAAATTTAAATGGGAATGGGAAATTTTTTTTGATACAAAGGTCTTCAAAATGCGCAACTTTATACGTGAACACATTTGTCAAATTGCAATTCCAGGGCCGGCTAAGATTTTTTTTATACCCATGATTTTCACAAAATCTATTTAGGCATTTTTTAATTTAAAATCTGGCCATTCAGCGTTAATTAGGACCCTCTAAAACCCTTAACTTCAAAATTTGAACTAAAAATATACAGGGAGTTCGGTTTTACAGCGCCTTAAAGTTGCGCAAAGTAGTGATTTCGAGGGCCCCTGGAGAGTCAAGCGTGCCATGGAATGATTTTAAAACAATTGAAGAATTAACAAGACCACCCAAAGTATTGATGGACGAGACTGCAAGAAAAAATAATACAGGATGTTTTTCTCTACCGCTGCTGAAAGTTCAGACTTTTTTCGAATTTTATTCTGATCAAGTTTGATGTGCTTTTTGAAAAAAGTTATTAATAACAAAATTTATTTAATCTTAACAATAAAATAACAAACAAAATATTTAGATCTTAAACTATCGGGGTTTTTTCAACATAACCGCCTTCTAACGTAATACATTTTTCAAGACGTTTTTTGTTATTAGAAACAACTCGGCTTAACTCATCTATTGTTACGGAATCGCAAGCTTCAATTATTTTTTGTTGTAGCTCGTTTATGTTTCTAGGACGATTTTTATATACTTTGTCTTTTATGGTGCCCCAAAAATAATGATCCAGAGGTAATCCATCTGCAAGTGGTAAAATTTATAATTAAACGAATAAAAAAATTATCATTTAGCCACTCAAAAACAGCACGAGTTCCATGGATAGGCGCACCGTCTAATTGTAGTATTAGATCTCTTCTTTCTTGTAATGGTAAATCGTCAAGAGCGTTTTCAAATTCGCCTCTCAAAAATTCCAGAAAGAGCGCAGCGTTTAAAGATTGATGAAAAAAAGGGTCCAATCACCCTGTGACCATTTATTCCGCAAAATACATTTACTTTTTGTGAGAACTGACTCTTACAATGTATAGCAAAATGAGGGTTTTCTTCCGCCCAATAACATGTGTTCTGGGATGAGACAACCCCATTTGTAGTAAAGGTTGCTTCATCCTTAGCACATTTTTTAGAAAATTAGCATCATTTAGGTATTCCCCTTGGGCCCATAAACAAGATTCAAGTCTTTGTTCCATATCTTCTTCTTGAAAGGTGTGAAGGAATTTTGCTTTGAATGGTTTTAGTTTATTTTTTTTTAATGCTTCCAGATTGTAGTTTTTTTCATTCGTAAATCCCTCACTGCATCATTTAAAGAATTTTTCGGATTATTTCGAAAATATTCCAAAATTTGTTCAGCCCTTCCATTGTTATCATTATTTGCTCTTGTTTTTTTGCCTATTAAGGCCGCTTTACAGCTGGCAATTTTTGTTGCAGGCAATAAAAATTGCCGCAATCTTTGTTGCATGCAATTTTTATTGCCAAAACGAAATTGTTTTACAGCCAGCAATTTATGAGTACAACTTGTCTTGCAAAGAAGTGGTCAACACCCACAACATATCTAATTTTAGGAGACAAATTTATTCTGACAGCAGAGCAGAGTATGTGTGCATTTAAAACAACAAAGAAAAAAGTTTATTAATCAAATCAAAACACACACGCTGGCACACAGGACATAGGTTCATATAAAGTTCACCACCATTTGCCAATTCCACGCTCCTAGGGATTTTATGAAATCATTGGTAATTGATTTATACCCAAAAAAAATCCCTAGAATTGCGTTGCAATTGCAATAAAAATGGCGCATGCGGCATTTTTGTTGCCGCAAGAAAAATTGCAAACAGCTGATCAAGAATGACATCATGCGCATGAGCGCAATAAAAATTACGACAATTTTTATTGCCGGCAATAAAAATTGCCAGCTGTAAAGTGGCCTTTACAATAATTAATGCATTTTATTTTATTCAAATTTTCAACTTAACTTACCCGATAGGTCAAATGTCCTGTTTATTTTTGCTATGGTGGAATAGTTGATATTCCGTCCATGCCGCGCATTAAATATTCTAGCAACTTCACGGAAAGGCACATTTTCACCCGTTAATCTAATAATCTCAATTTTTCTCTTAAAAGTTAACACTTCCATTGCCAAAACTTAAATTTAGCAAAACTGTCAAGTTTATTTACGCATTTGTTCAATTGTTTTTTAATTTCCATTTCAGATTTGATTTTTTCAAATGTTTTTATGAAGGGCTTAAACTTCTCTACAGAGTTTTTTAGATTTAGTACTCAATTTAAAATATTTTCAAAACAAAAACTAAAAAATTAGTAGACACAAGGAAAATGAATTTTTCACATAATTTGTTATTCAAATCAAATAAATTTTATTAACGCTCTTGACGATTTACCATTACAAGAAAGAAGAGATCTAATACTATAATTAGACGGTGCGCCTATCCATGGAACTCGCGCTGTTGTTGAGTGGCTAAATGATAATTTTGAGAACAGGTATTGTTGTTTTACATGCAATATTTTTTATTCGTTTAATTATAAATTTTACCACTTGCAGATGGATTGGACGAAATAGTCCTTTGATTAAATGGCCCCCGCGTTCCCCCGACATTACCTCGATGGATCATTATTTTTGGGGCACCATAAAAGACAAAGTATATAAAAATCGTCCTAGGAACATAAACGAGCTACAACAAAAAATAATTGAAGCTTGCGATTCCGTAACAATAGATGAGTTAAGCCGAGTTGTTTCTAATAACAAAAAACGTCTTGAAAAATGTATTACGTTAGAATGCGGTTATGTTGAAAAAACCCCGATAGTTTAAGATCTAAATATTTTGTTTGTTATTTTATTGTTAAGATTAAATAAATTTTGTTATTAATAACTTTTTTCAAAAAGCACATCAAACTTGATCAGAAAATTCGAAAAAAGTCTGAACTTTCAGCAGCGGTAGAGAAAAATATCCTGTATTATTTTTTCTTGCAGTCTCGTCCATCAATACCTTGGGTGGCCCTGTTAATTCTTCAATTGTTTTAAAATCATTCCATGGCACGCTTGACTCTCCAGGGGCCCTCGAAATCACTACTTTGCGCAACTTTAAGGCGCTGTAAAACCGAACTCCCTGTATATTTTTAGTTCAAATTTTGAACTTAAGGGTTTTAGAGGGTCCTAATTAACGATGTATGGTCAGATTTTAAATAAAAAATGCCTAAATAGATTTTGTGAAAATCGGGGTTTAAAAAAAATCTTAGCCGGCCCTGGAATTGCAATTTGACAAATGTGTTCACGTAGAAAATTGCGCATTTTGAAGACCTTTGTATCAAAAAATTTTTTTTTGAAAATATCCCACCAAATCAATTTTTTATTGATTTGTGTCCACTTAAAAGTGAACACCCTGTATTTTTTATTTCAACAAATTTCTTTTAAAACAAATCCATCCAAACATGATTAGGTACCTACATTTTATTAACAAATATACCTAAAGGTAAAAATATGAGGTTCAAATCAATTACTTACCACAGTTAACTATCCATCGTTCACATAATTCCGGATCCTTGTATGGAAATCTAAACAATTTTACCTTGCCGTCTCGTCTACTACAACGACAATTAAAATATTGGCACAAATTTCCAGACATGTTAATTATTTAGCGACAGTTATAATTTAGGTACGTTTTTCTCCAGATAGAACTCTCCAGTGTCAACGATCAAATCGGACTGGGACTGGACGTGCAACTCCTTTCCCCTCTCCATTAGGCGGTGTTTTTGTACGTGTACAGCAAAGACCATAATATTCGCGAATATAGAGGGTGTCTATTGACGGAAGGCCACTCAAGGATATCTTGACATTTAACAAAAAAAAAACTTCCAAACCGCCACTTATTAATATTTAAAAAACTTAGCTACCTATTATAAAATTGTATATACAGGGTGTTTCCTAACCTCTCTGACAAAAGGCAGGAGGTAAATTTTCGCCTAATTTTAAGACGAAAATGTGGTATAAAATTTTTTCGAATGCCGCTTCGTTTTTGAAATAGGTGTTGAAAAAATAAAATTTTATGCGTTTTCTTTTCTTTTAATTAGTGGCAAAAGATATTCCAGTGATATTTGGTACACATAATAAAGGGTTTAAGTACTTTACTTTGTGCCCATTTTAAACTTTTCAGTTAGTTCATTGGCGGAGATCCAGGTAATGAGTACCAAAATTTCGCAAAAATAAATAATACGGGTCTGTAAAGCATTGCATATTTTTATCTTATCTAACGTAAAAATTAATTCTAAGCAAATTACGTATCTTGCGTTTTTCTCGTATCTCTTACAGTTTTCGAGTAAAATGTAATCTAGTAGCTATTGTTTCACGAATTACCTAATAGTTGGTACAGCAATAATAATCACTTAAATAATAACTCGTTACCTGGATCTCCGCCAATGAACCAATTGAAAAGTTTAAAATGTGCACAAAGTAAAGTACTCAAACCCCTTATTATGTGTACCAAATATCTAATTAATATTAAAAAGAAAACGCATAAAATTTTATTTTTTCAACACCCTCTATTTCGAAAACGAAGCGGCATTCGAAAAAATTTTATACCACATTTTCGTCTTAAAATTTGGCGAAAATTCACCTCCTTCCTTTTGTCAGAGAGGTTAGGAAACACCCTGTATAATATAACATTTATTTTTTGTCAATTTTTTAAAAATTTAATTTTTCAATTTTTTTTCACGGCATCCGCGTCACCATAGCAACTAACCAACATACTAATTGTTGCCTGTCAGATAATCAGAAGTATAGTTTATCTATTATAATAGTTTTTCTTTCGTCGAAGAAAAAATATAGTACAAAAATCGAGTTGTAAGCTTATTACATACTCGTGGAATTACTTTTCCACTCTGACATAATAAGCTGTTTACAACTCTCGCTATGTAATATACTATTACTATTACTCTATGCCAATTTATCAGAATGTTCGTTTTTTCTAAATTATTTTTATTTTTCCCGCAAATAAACCTCAGAAACATTTATTCAATCAATTATTCAATCATGACGAAACAAATAAATATCAACGCAAAATTAAGGAGAAAAATAAGATTGTTTAAAATAGTTGTTGTGTAACAACGCAATATTGCCGCAAAGACTAATTTTAAGCCAAATTTATTCCCTAAGTTAATGTTGAAATATTTGTACAAACGCATCCATATTTTTTAGTTTCGATTTCAATAATTCAATACGAACACATTTTCTTAATAACTTTTTCCGTTATTTCTGAGATAAACCCGCTTTTTCTCACAAATTTGGTAAATATTCAATAAAGACCACGTTTCTTAAAACTTTAACACCCTGTAACTTTTTAATAAGGCCTTAAAATGATATAGTTTATAAAAGGAAGTGCGGTTATTTTTTGGTTTTCTATCACCTGTTGAAGTGACGCAGAATAAAACTAAATCACCCTGTATATTTTTTAATTAACTACTATATTCCATATTTAATAAAAATCCTAAAACAATATAGGTACCTATATAATATAATTATAAAAACCATCATATTGACATTTTCTGCGAGACACTCAAAATTCGTTTGCTTAAACTTTGGTTCTCGACATTTTTAATCATTTATGGCCTAAACTTTAAACCATACTGCATCACGCGACAATACGCGCCGTGCCGTCCTGCCGACAACAATAATTCGAGGTCGAGGCTCGATTGACTATCGATGCCCTGACTGGCCTGACTGGGCAACACTGGACGCCGAATCGGTCGGCTCCGTGCGTTCTCGTCGAGGCCAGCCGATTGGAGCCCAACTTGTGCGTGGGTAGCACAAGTTGGGCTCCATCGACGGGGTCTAGAAATTAACACGGGATGAGTTTTCTATGCGTAGTACCATTTTCTTTGCTACACCTCAAATTTTTTGAAGGGGTATTATATATTATTTTAAACATAACAAAAATAGTCAGTCATCGATTTAAAGGGCCCGTCAGTCAACAAAAAAGGAATAAAAATATCGCGAGCGCGCGCTCCGCATTGCAGGTGACAGCTTGCTTCTTCATTATATTCTTTATTAATTTACATTAACAAACTGGATTGATTAAGCAATTTATTAATTATAATTTATTAATATTCAGACAAACAAACAAAATATACAGTAAAATGAATATTTTAACGAATTAATTATTCATTGTCGAATTCTTCCTCCGACTCATCAAATTCATTGATGTCCAGGGACGGACTGGCCAGGCGGGCTGGTGGACGGAGCCCGCCGCGCCGCCCTTTCTTTTATTAACAGCGCCGCAATGCAAGGGCTGTGTTAAAATACAGAATAACAAAAATCGAAAAATTAAGACGTTTTTTGAGGAATCCACACCTGAAGTTACTTTGACTCAAGAAGACAAATATTGTATCGAAGTATTCAAATAAAAAGAACTTGAAATCGGAAAAAATGTTTTATTAAACAAAAAAATAATTATAAGGAAGCGCCAGTCCATGAACCGACTACGCGCGGCGTTGCTTGACTTTGACGATTGCTCTATCTAGGTCAAGTATTACCAAACACTGCACTTACTGACAGAAAATCCAAACTGCTGCCTGTTGTGCAGCCTCCATGTAAAATATATTAATATTCAAACCTACTAAAATACTTATACTGAAAGATTGCGCTGTTATAGGTAACAATTTCGCAATGTGTATGAAAAGTTAAATGGGATTTATTGGCGGGGTTTTGAATATTCGGTCGCCTTTGACGGGCGATGGCTCCGCGTCTGACGTTTGATGTCTAGATCTCTCCAGGGCCTACTTATTGAAAAAAATCGTAAAATAATGGGCTACTTCAGTGCCGATTTCTGAGCTTTTAATGACGATTTTGAGACACTTCACTGCCGATTTCAAGAAAAAGTGTTTTTTATTTATTTTTAGACATATTTTTTAAAGATATATTTATTTTTTATATTTTTTGTATTTTTATAGTAATATAAGACGAACTGATATAGGTATTTGCCTTTTTAAAGTGGGCGCCAGGCGCTGGAGCCGCTGGTTTCATCAGCCCGTCAATATTTTCGTACCCAGTCCATCCCTGTTGATGTCGCTCTGATCGGAAATGTCAATGTCGGTTGTTTCTGATTGAGTTTCAGATGGAGAATCTGAAAAATTAACTGCTCTAATTATACAGGGTGATTCAAAACTCCTAGTACCTACAAACTTTAAGGGCGTACTTTTGAGGTCAAAATAAGACTTTTTTTACTATAAACATGTATCCTAAAATGCACCCCCTCCGACCTACAGCGCTCCAAAGTTGCATGAAAAAAAATTGATTATTTTAAAGTGTGGCGACAATTTTGTATCAAATCTCTCAAAAATGTGTACCTATGCCTATGTTATTTTAAGCACTGTATTTATTTTTGCGACAAATGTAACGTAAACCTAATTTTTGGAAGAATTAAGAGGGGTGTTAAAGTGCATTATAGGATACATGATTATAGGAAAAAAGTCTTATTTTGACCTCAAAAGTACGCCCTTAAAGTTTGTAGGTACTAGGAGTTTTGAATCACCCTGTATACAGGGTCATCCTGTATAATTAGAACAGTTACATTAATTTTCAGATTCTCCATCGCAATCGGAAACAACCGACATTGACATTTCCGATCAGAGCGACATCAATGAATTTGATGAATCGGAGGAAGAATTCGACAATGAATAATGAATTCATTAAAATATTCATTTTACTGTATATTTTGTTTGTTTGTCTGAATATTAATAAATTATAATTAATAAATTGCTTAATCAATCCAGTTTGTTAGTGTAAATTAATAAAGAATATAATGAAGAAGCAAGCTGTCACCTGCAATGTGGAGCGCGCGCCCGCGATATTTTTATTCCTTTTTTGCTGACTGACGGGCCTTGTCCCTTTAAATCGATGACTGACTATTTTTGTTATGTTTAAAATAATATTTAATACTCCTTCAAAAAATTTGAGGTGTAGTAAATGAATTGCACATTATTTATTTTTTGTACATACATGGCGCCCGACTGACCAGCTCCGTCCCCATAATCAGCTGACTGACCATCACAACTTTTATCTACATGCAATATACAAGTTGTATAACAATTTTCAGCCTTAGTAAAATTATTTTATTATTTCCAAATACGACACCTTTGATAGCGCACCTGAGTCACCTGTTCTCGGTTTCGCTTGACTGACCCCAGTATGTTTGTGTACACAATCATTGCAATGAACTATAAAAAAACCAGCCTTAGTAAATGCAAACAGTTTTTTAGGCGTTGGCTCTTGGACTATAAGTGATGCAGGTACCGAAGCCGAAATCCATTTTTGGAAAAAAGTTTCCCATTTTGTGCAAACTTTTCCGAACTACCACAATTATTAGTCGTAGGAACGTAGCAGTGACTATTGTATGACCTTTTAAAGTATATTGCCACTAGTCATGGCCACGTAATAGGAACTTCCTCATTGCTTGCCTACGACCAATAAGGGGAATAATTTTTCGGTAATCGTAATGTTTTTTTTTTTTGGCAATATTTTCGGAACTTCTCTGGCTATGCTCCACTATTGTCGCAGGTTCATAAAGGAGATGTCAACGTGTGTCTTTAGTATTTTGCTGTCATTAGCAAGAAGGCCGTAAATCACTAAATTTGCGATTTTGAGTTTTTGCAGATTCTTATTAGTAGTGAAGGTGTACATCTACATACAAAGTAAAAAAATACGTAGATCTATCGAAAATAGGTAAAACAACAACCTCGAAAAGGCCATAAGTGCCAACGTCATCACGTTACGAAGCTAAAACACTACAAGTCTAAACTATATTACAAAATGTTTGGGTTCACGTCTTTTTTGTACGAAGCAAAAAAGACATATGGTTAGTTGATACCCTATATACTACTTGTTACTGATTGGGGCTAGACTAGAATTAAAAAAGGCAATAGGTGTCTTTTTTTCGAACAATTTTGATTTGTTTGTGAAACAAGCGATAGGTATATAGAAACAATATGTCATATAAGCCAACACTAAAAAAACCTGCTGAAATAATTGATCATAGTGGCACAAGTTGAAAATGTTTTTCTCATTTAATTCGAAATTGCTTCTCCGCCTTTACTGCCTTTTTGCTAATAACTGCAAGTTTCTTCTGGTTTCTTAAAATAGAAGCAAATTTGACGTACATTTTGCCACTAAAAATTTGGGAAATTTATGTTTGTTTGTTTTCCAATGATGATAAATTTATTAAAATACAGCATGATGAAAGCACACAAAGCAAACACCTTGAAATAGCCCATCTATATTAATTTATTTTTTCCCTCAGACTCCAACTCATACAACTCCAAGTCGCACCATCATGATGAACCAAAGCCAGCGTGTCGTTACCTCCCAGCAGTCGGGACAGCAGAAATACATGTTTGTGACGCAACGACCCCAAACACCCAATGCACATCAAAACCAGCCAACCACACCAACTCAAACCAGCACTGTGGTGAAGTTTGTTTCAAATAGTGTTAGTCAGACTCAACAAAAACTCGTAAACGCACAGCAAAAGTTGGTGGTAGTGTCAAATCCGAGTGGATACACCCAGGGTGGAGGTGGTGGGATGAACCAACCAGCTGCTAATCTGATTTCCAAGCCGACATTCATGCAAACACAGCAACAACAGCAGGGTGCGCCGAGTGTGGATGATTTGTCGCATTTGGTGTAAAGGTAGAATAACGTGTGATTAGTTAGTTAATTTTAGGTAATAAAAATGTAAATATTTTTACGGAGATTGTTTTTATTCAGCATCTTCAGAATCTTATCAATAGCTCAGCCTCCCTTTAAAAAATAATGTATACTTAATGCTTATTAATTGGAAGCAGCTTGAAAAAGTTCCTATCTACATATAAAACTAGTTTCATAAACATTTGTACTAAATATGTAACAAAAACCCTCCCTTAAATAATAGAAATCTGAAAATTGGTGGGAATGTCTGATTTAGTGTGCTGAGCATCATACTAAAATAAAATTCATAAAAAAAATATAAGGTATGTGTTAACACTTTTATTTTATGAAAGGGTAAGACAAAATTATTAATATTTTTCTAGGTAAATAGTTATTTTATCGCAGTCAGTTATTCTAGAAAACACAGTCAGCAGCGTGATTGGTCAATAGTTTTCCTTATTAAAATGCTTCCCCTTCAAGAGGATCCCATCGATTCCAGTGGCCTTTTCGTTAGGAAGCTGTTTGATCATTTTTATCAACTTTTTCTGACCGGCATAAAAAAACATGCATGATCCTATCCCAGATGGTATCCAGAGAGAGAAATGGCAGTCAAACGTGAGAAAGTGAAACAAGAAATAAATCAGCACCCACATAATACCCAAATAGGCAAACCATGTTTTTTTGCTCGAATATGTCAAATATTGACACTTTTCAGACATAACCTATGTGATTGATACGTGAGCATCCGCAAAAGTACTTTTCCGTCATGTATCAATGTCATAATTATGTAGAGATCTAAACCCCGATATTTTACCATTAGTTTAAGTTTAAACTAACCATATTTGCTGCTCTTATCTCCATAGGTGTGCCCCATAATGCATCCCTCGGGAGTATTTTCATTTCTGTTCATTTTTGTTGTATTGCTTTTATTAAAACGATTAAATTAAAACTAAAATGTTTGACCTGATTGACATAAGCACATTGACAGTTTGGTAGTTTTTCCTTATTCCATGGCCGACCAGAAGTTCATAGGCAACTAAAATTTATTTTAATAAAAAATAAACAGAATCTTTTATGATTTTAATTTTCTACTTTTTAAAATACAGCGTGTCCACAGATGGACTTAACTAAGCTTGTAAAAAAAACTAATTTCATATTTTCGACAAAAAGTCTTTTTGAAAAGGTCTGCTTGTCCTTAAAATAAGATTGGCATGGAAAAAGTTAAGTTATATATACCAGGTGACCAGAAAATTTAAGAAACGTTAATTGGCATAAGGGTAAACTACCTCTATTAGTAATTAATATTAATTATAATTATTAATATTTCGAACAACTTTTTCTTATACTTTTTTCGAAGCAAAATATTTAAAATTTGCCCGTTTTGTAAATTTGTAGTAGGCTTAGTTTAGCATTTAGATTTAAAATGTGCTGTTGACTCCTGCCTGGACTTCATTTGTTGCTTCCCAAATCATTCCTATCTTTTTGATTTGGTTGATGTTACACCGTACTGATGATTGCCAAATAGCATGAAACACGTGTATGTGGTTACTAGTTTTTTGGCTAAATTTTTAATTTTTTTATGTCACATGCTAGATCCAATTGGCATTAGCTAACTTATGACAGAAAAAAAATTTGGTGAAAATATTTTAGTATTTAGCTGCACCCCTGGTGCTCTAAAAAATAAAATATCGAAATTTTACGTTCTTGACGTGTTACAAAAAATAATTCATTTTGATTCACTTATGACAAAAAAAAAGAGAAATATTATATTGTTTAGTCGCGGGTCGATACTGATCTAGTAAGAGTGTACCTAACCTAAGTACGCTCCTGCATCATATTGTAGTCACGTGACTGTTGCCTGCGTGCTCCGGTCAGTGTGACTTTAGCCGTTGTTAGAACGATTTTGTCGTAGAGCCGAGAAAGTGTTGTAGAGAATTATTTCTGTTTAGTCATAAAACAATAATTGTAATAATATCGAAGTGCAATAAACGTTAGTCTTATTATAAGTGCAATTTGGACACATAATCAGACTTTGTGACGTGTTTCGGTTTTGTGTTTATCTATTATCAAAAACAATATGGATAAAGCTAAAACTAGGAAAACTGACGTTTGTCCAATATTTGGTTCTGATACCAAACCTATACAAAAATTTCAGATAATTACCGGTTACCTGAAGTTGACGACAAAGATTTAAGTACAGATCAGCGATATTTATACCAAATATGTTGTGCTGTTAGAGATGGTTGCTGTTCCGAAGCTTTATCTAAAAATCAACCATGCGCGTTGGTTGACAACAGCGAACCGAATACTGCGCTTGTATGTTGCAACTTGCAGTCCTTCTCAGAACTTACTTCTGTTAGTCCAGTTCATTATGAAAGTGTACGCGCCTCTGTGGTTTAATATAAAAACGAGATCTTCCATTGAATTTGGCTCCGTACATTTATGAGAAACCATTAATAAGTCAAGATACCTTCCTAAAGAATTAAAAACAATTATTGATAAAGTAATTACAACTAACGCCTACTTTGCCCACCCGGAAAATATATTGGTAGCTATGACTGCAGACGAGAGAATTCATATTAGGGAACTTGGCATTAGAAATCAACCACCAGCAAATGTGCAAATATTTAAAATCCCTGCTATAAATTGGAA
Source organism: Pseudeuparius sepicola (assembly GCA_963920635.1). Lineage (NCBI taxonomy): Eukaryota > Metazoa > Arthropoda > Insecta > Coleoptera > Anthribidae > Pseudeuparius > Pseudeuparius sepicola. Next base: position 93,768,215 of record OY987299.1, read on the forward strand.
TGCCGAAGAATATACAGAGTTAATTAATTGGGACGAAGTCTCTATCACACTAACAAAGAAAATAAAAAGTTAAGATTTGGTGGCAGCTATCAAGAATAAATCTTTTATTAATATTAGCAAATTACCATGCCACACCCAAGCCGTTGAGCGCTGTATAAAGATTGTAACATAGCTCTTAAGCTATGATTGTAACAGAAGCGTCCAGCAAAGTTTATGGCCATTATGCAAGGGACAGTTTTATAAGAGTTACATTAGAGGCAAGACAAAATTTACCTTCCTTCGAAAATAAGAGAGATTACTTTAAAGCTAAAAAGGTGGAGACATAAAATACTTGATTAAATTGGAGGGAGGGAGGGTGGGTCAACTCGATATGCAGCCACTTCCCCGTGGTGAGTTGTGGGTTAACTAAATGATGATAAGAAATACAATTTTGTTTCGCGATTTAAATAAGTCATCATTTTTTCAAGCGAAGAGCTGTATATGTTATTATTTTTACCCCGGGGCGTGGCTAAACATTAAAAAGTAGTAACGAAATTTTTTCCTTGTGCTATGTGACTTAATATTTATCAGTTTTTTTGCTATGCTAGATCCAAAATGTGACATCGAAAAAAAAATTTTTTAGTCCCTCAGCGCCCCGCTTAAATATTTTTTAAAATTTTGAAAAAAAATCACCTTAGTTGTTTACCCATCCTACAACTTTTTTTCACTATGCCAACCGATATTTCAAAAAAAAAAATTTTTTTGCCTTTTTCAACCCGGCCTAATGTACATACATTAATAAAAAAAACTGTCTAGTTTTCCATATTCTAAAGGCCGGTATCCATTTATTGCAAAATTATGTATCGTATCATCGTTGCATATCAGTGGATACCAGAACCGTTGCATTAATGTCGTATCAATATATGCTACAAAGAAACGCAACGGACATGATCGTCCATTTGTTGTTTTTTCGCCGACACATCAAAGAAATGATATGATACACACACAGACGCAGGGGGATGGGACTCGTAATAAGTCGTATCTCAATATTTTTCTTTTGCTTCCATTTTGCCGTTTGGTGGTTCTTACAATACTTTGTGCTTAATTATGGAGTGGAATAAAGACGATATAATAAACTTTATACCGTACTTTCACCGTTTTTGTAGACATAGGTGAATAGGCCGCGCGTCGCCGTGCGTCCAGCTAGGTTTGTCAGTCGTTGGCGGGGGGAGTACACAGTAGTCCCGCACCGCTTATCAGTCGAGTTTTGCGAGCAAAAAACACGCCCCACCCCCCGCCAACGACTGACGAACCTAGACGAATACACGGCAGCGCGCCGCCCAGCCATGGCTATGTCTACTAAAACGGTGAAAGTACGGTATATATTTACCGCAAATATGAACTGATTTGGGAAGCATCCTGATCATTCCAATATATTGCGAAAAAGAGATGCTTGGAAAGAAATTGCAAAAGTAGATAGGCCCGTTGATGACTGCAAGAAAAAATTGTGTATCTCTTGGCAGCACGTCGGAGGGAGAAAATGAAAATGGCAAAGTGTACCGGCACTGGAAAAGGTAGGTACCACACAAGTACTTTTTTTTATTGAAGGCTCAAAGTGAAACTCATACACCCGTACTTTTCCCTTGATGTAATTTTATTATTTCTATTTTTTAGGGGCCAATGATGTGTATAAAAGATCATGGTTTGCCTTTCAGAGTATGACATTTTTGTGGGACAAGCCAAGGTCCACATTGAGTACAGTAAGTAACTTTTCTGTTATACACTGTGGGTTAAACAAAATTAGCCTCTTTTTACTTAGTGATATCGAAAAAAGTATAAGAAAAAGTTGTTGTTCAGAATTAATATTGTAACTTCATGTACCGAAAATTTTATGACAAAACTCGCATTTTTAATTTTTCATTATTTTGGTTTTACACAAAATTATTACATGTTTATTTTTTAATTGTACAATAGGAGTGCCATGGAAAGTAATAATTTGATTCATGACTAGTGACTCTTATTATTAAATTAAAAATAAACTTGTAATAATTTTGTGTAAAACCAAAATAATGAAAAATTAAAAATGCGAATTTTGTCATGAAATTCGGTACATGAGGATATCTAATATTTCGAACAACAACTTTTTCTTATACTTTTTTCGAAGCAAAATATTTAAAATTTGCCCTTTTTGTAAATTTGTAGTAGGCTTAGTTTAGCGTTTGAATATCTCAAAAAGTGTGACCCGACAACCTTTACGACTGGGCAAAAATTCAAATCTTTATTCCCTCATATAGCGAGAATATAGAGGTGTCTTCCTCTTATTAAATGCGACAGACTGTAGATAAAACTTTTCCATTATAACTTCTGAAGTTTTTACGTGAATAAATCACCCTCTGAGATGATTGCATATGACATAGGTACACGTGCGGCCCTTGAAATCTTTCCAATACATGCGGACGCAAAGGCGTTCAACTGACAACGTTGCAATTACTCCTCGCCTCTCTCGCGGTTTGAAAGCCAGCGATAACCTTAAAAGCGTGTGATGGCAAATCTAACATCTTATTACGCGACATTACCTTACGTGATTTACCAGTTACAGTGCAAAAAACAGTAAATTCGGCGCTGTTAGGTTGGCCTTAGATTATCTGAATAATAGTGGAAAATTTTATAATCCTTCCCACGGACATTGGTGTTTTTTTTCGCAAAAGTCTTTGGACAACCACGAATAGAGCCGTTCTAAAAATCGAAGAAGGTGGTAAATCTCTTAATTGGGTGTCGTACTTTCCTCCGGTACCAAAAATAACCTCGAAAATCCGATATCTAAGAGAAATTCCTGATTCACGATTAACCACTTTCGAGAAACGGGACGACTGTAGAATCAACGAAACCGACGGAAAATCCTCTGAAACCACTATTGGAAATTGCTTGTATTTTCTCATTTCTCGATTTTTCGGGGCCCGAGAAGCATCATCACCCGAGGACTCCAGGGAAGCTTTAAAAACTGAAATAAACCAAAGATTTGGTTCGCGGTTAAGATGAAGAAGTGTAATAAACCAATGTAGAAAACCACTACGAGATTCTTCTATAATAACACAATTATACTTAGATATTATACCTTATTTAACTAATATCACTTTGACAATCAAAGAAATCCACGTAATTTCTCGTTACGTAAATCTCAAAACACCAAGAAAATGTGTAAAACTTTAAATCCACTTTATTATAATGATTATGCAGCGATTTATTAACCTATTTTCGTTGACTGACGTATCGCAATTTTTATTTTCTACGGGGAGGAGCGGGTTGGTACGAGGGAATGTAGGGGAAGTTGTTGATTTGAGAAGCCAGGGACTCTTTAAAATAAGGGGATCCAGCATTATACCCCAGAAAAGGACGAATCAGAAGTGGCACTTGGCTAATTTAAGAGGGCAGAGGGGTATTTTTATGAGGTGGTGGGGACGGAGAGTATTGCTAGGCCGCCAGATCCTTAGAAAGGTTAAAACATGTCAACATATTTTTCACTATCATTTATTCATTTTGGGTAGGTATACCAATAAAATTAATATGAAAGCAATTAATATTATCTAATGTGTGCCGGTAGTAAAATTATAATGTTTTACGAACCATTTATTCTATTTATCTGAGCCCAGAAAACCCACAACCTGACCCCTGTTTTCTGGGACTTGATTATGAAAGCGGAATGCTTGACAACAGCGCGGCGCGGCGCCACAGATTCCGTTCTTGCGGTACTGCCAGATCGTCCAGTCGAGAGCTGGTAACCAAGGCAACCCACAAAAATATAATGCAATATAAAATGAAATCGTTGATAATTTACTTATAAAAATGTTAGTCCTTGATAGTATTTTGGTTGATATTAAATTGAAGGCGATAAAAATAGCTAAATGAATTTAAGGAAATTGTCAGGCATAAAAGCTGACGAAGTCCGGCAACGTCGTTCGTGGCCTACGACTGACGCGCCGCCTAACGCCAGACGCCAGACAGCGTCAGTATGTTCAATTGAGGTTAAACTCATTATAAAACGAAAAACGATTACCAATTTCTAAGTAAAAAAGCCCAGTATTATTATCATGACTGTGATAAAAGTATCCAAAACAGGGACCAGATAAGGTGTACAATATGTATTCAGCTCAACTTGACTGCTTGTGTTGTTACTTCGAATACTTCGTTGCTGTATTTACACTAGTGCATTGTGCCCCAGAAAACCCACTTTGTGCTTAGGTTTTGTGACGAAATGGCCCCCCAATTATTGCTGTGTTCGTGGATGTTCTAACAACACGAGGAATGTTGGGATAAGTTTTTTCAAAATACCTGCTGATGAAAACAGGTAGGTACCTATGTGTAGTTTGTCCCTACCTTGTTACCACATTATTATATCCTTAGGTATTATAAATTTTATGTCCTACGTAGGTACTACCCCTTTTACTGGAGTATTACCTACCCCAGAAAACCCACAAATGGTTTCCTACTGATAATACCTACCTAACTATGGTTTTTAATTTTTTTTCAAGGTGTTATGCATGGACGAGAAAGTGTGGAAGGCAGGATTTGTTAGAAAAAACACCCACACAGCTTTTTATTAATTATAAAGTTTGTTCAATGCACTTTGAAAATAGTATGTTTGCAAACCAGTCGAAGTCTGGGCTAAAGAAAACATCAATACCAACTGTGTTCTCATCATGTAAGTACCTTCATTGGTATTTATGGAAATTAGTGTATGCACGGCCCGATTTTCTTGACATTTTGACCCCATAATTACCCCTTCATTATTAGATAATAATATGTATTTTTTGCTGATACTTGTAATTTTGCAGCATTTAATTTTTTTTACTAGGTTATATCGATGAGGCTTCTTCACAGAGTCCTTCTGTGTCTGTATGCAGCAATTTGACTTTGTTAGAACCTCAACGAGAACTTGATCAACCAGTCTCGATCGCTCAACCTTTGGATCAACCAAGTACACCCCATCTGTCACAGTCACCTATAGGCGATCTCCACAGCATTACCGAATTTTCAGTTGCATCAAAAGGTAATGATATATATTCACAAACTGTTATTATAGTATACACACCCAAACTTATATGACATCACGCATTATTTGCGATAATTTTTTTTTGTCAAAAAAATTATATGTCATGGAAAGTCAAAAGTGTTTACTAACAAAAACAGTTAAATGTGAAAAACCCGACAATATAAATTGTAATAAATATTAAGTGATTCCATATTATAAGTTTGGGTGTGTGTACATATATTGTAATTTTTTGTATTACTTATTTTGTTATTGAATAATTCTATTTTTAGATGCTAGTCAACAAACTTCTCTTAGTTTGAGTGCACATAGTCCGAGAAAGCATTCATTAAAGTTACAAATAAAAAAACTCCAAAGAAAGTGGCATCCGAAGTTGGAGCAAGCTGTCGACAGTGCCGACACTGAAATAAATGACGAACAATTTCTTGCCATTTGTGAGAAAAAACTGTCTGCTTCAATGCTACTATTTGTAAGGCATTATTTAGAAAATCCCAAAAAAGATCCACAGGGATATCGTTACTCTTCAGATATGAAACAATTTTCCTTAACAATTTATTTTCTAAGCCCAAATGCTTATAGATTTTTAATGAAACCACTTTATTTGCCATCTAAAAGCACTCTTCAAAGAATAACTAGCAAATGGCATATAACTGCAGGTCTTAACAGTTTCATTTTTGAGGTTATTAAATCAAAAGCTACAAATTTAGAGGGTTCTTCAAAACAGTGCATTTATTGTATTGACGAAATGTCATTAAAAATGTTTTTATTTTACAATAGATCTTCCGATACCATTGTTGGCTTTCATAATACATTGAAGGAAAAAAGATATGCTCCTGCTAAATATGTTTTAGCTATTATGGCTAGAGCAATATTTGCTAAGTGGAAGCAACCAGTTGCTTATTTCTTTATTGATACTTGTTCAGGGGAGGAATTAAAATTTATTATTTTTGAAGCAATAAGGAAACTTAAATCTGTAGGATTACTAGTAAGTGCGTTAGTGTCTGATCAAGGATCAAATTTTGTACAATTTTCAAAATCAGTTGGTATCTCTCCAAACTCTTCACATTTTTATGTCGATAGCGAAAAAATATTTTATATTTTTGATGTGCCGCATCTCTTAAAATCAACACGAAATAATTTTTTCAATTACACATTCGAAACCTCTGAAGGATGTACAAATAAAACGTATAGGTATTGACCAAATTTATAATAAACAAAAACATAAGCGTTTGGCTCTTCGGCTGTGTCCAAAATTTACAGATGAATACATTAATTCGAATCCTTTTAAAAAACTGAAGGTTAGTTTAGCCGTCCAAGTTTTCAGCGCAATGGTAGCTGCGGCACTTAATTCCTTTATTGAATTCGGACAATTCCCCCCTTCGGCAAACGCTACAGTGTCATTTGTAAAAAAAATTGATAAGTTATTTGATATCTTAAATTCCTCAAAAATATCAGGCGGTAAGAAATACAATAAACTTTTCTGCTCAAAGGAGCAGATTACCAAGTCGATTTTTTAAAGGAAATGTTTACATATTTTGAGAATATTAAGATTTTAAAACAAAATATAGAGGTAACCAATAAAGTTAAATTTTTGAAAGGGTGGCAAATCACAATAAATTCATTTTTAGGTCTTTGGGAAAAATTTCATTGTTTAGAGTTTAGTTCCTTATACACTCGACGCTTAAATCAAGATTGTCTCGAAAAATTTTTCGGCACTATTAGGCAGCAAGGGGGAAATTGCTTGAATCCAACCCCCATCCAATGCGAAAGGGCTTTCAAAAAATCATTTTGTTTAAATTATTTCCAACACGCGGATGGGGCTAATTGTATTGAGGATTTTGATTCATTATTGTCATACGTAACCACCGAACATACACAAATTTACAACAAAGTTGTTGTGGGAAATGCAAGATCTATTTTTTTCTGATTTAAGTTCGGTGGCACCAGATTATATTGATTTCGAACTACATGAATAAAATAGTATATCATATGTTTGTGGATATTTATTAAGAAAGTGCTTGGAACAACATTCATGTGAGGTTTGTATTAAATATTGTAAACGTCATACATTAGGGGATACTGATTTGTTTACTTATTTTAAAGCATACAAATCAAGTGGTAACGAAACCTTTGGACATTTATTTTCACCTCCTGATAATTTCCTAAATTATATTAAAACTCTCGAAGTTAATTTTTGTACCCTCTTTCCAAAGTTTGCTTTAGAAGAAAATGTTTGTGTGAAATTAAAAAATAAGCTGCAAAACATTTCATGTCAACATCCATGCCCTAGTTTTAATCATGCCTATTTATTATCCCTTTATGTAAGATTTGGAATCTATTCTTTAAAATTTTTAAATCGTGATATCGTTTCTAATAAAACTAATAAAAATTATAAACTTCGAAATTTACATTTATAAGTGCTGCCAGGGGTCATTATTTTTAAAAATTAGGCTAAGTTTATAATGTATAGTGTGCATGTGCATAATATGTACGTAAGTAGTTTATAATATCTTTTGTATTTATAGGTATTATATTTTATATGTGCTATTGTTTTTGAATTTTTTTTATAGATTTTAGTAATAAACATTTTTGATAAATAACCTTTTTTACTACCAGTGATACGAAGGTCAACCAATTTTGCAAATAATAATTGTTATGGATCTATATAAAAAAAACAAATTAATTGCCAAGCTATGAGTTTGGACGCAAGTCGATTGAAATATTGTAATATTTCAACCACCCAAGTAGAATAGTTCACTTGAACCTAAATCATAGTTGTTTCTAATTAATATAGGTAAGTATAAAATAATAAAGAGGAAATATTGTGAAATTTCCATGTACAATAAAAAAAATGTATTTTTCTCTTTAGTAAAATATTAATATTTATTTTTTTTCGTCAGTAAAATACCTACTTAAAATCACTTCTGGAGATTCAAATTGAACTAGATCTAATCCCAGAAAAAAACTTTACTATTCTAAAAATTAATTTTGCTATATAAAACACAAAATTTTCTATAGCCCGGACCTGATCGTGCCAACGCAATGGGCAAGTTCTACTCTGTACAAAATACGGTGGGCGTGGCCAATGCGCAGATGTCAACGGCGGAGAGTTCATTTCCTATGCGCGAGAGGGGAAATTGGAACCGCGACATCAAAGGCGCCGAAAGCAAGTGCCACTTCTGATTCGTCCTTTTCTGGGATTATACTTTCCAAAGTGAGGCCTATTCTTTCATCATTCTAATGGTATCAGTGATGCCAAGTATGCCATTTTATTGGAGAATCTATGAATATAACAGGTACTTTGATTGTTAGTAAAAATTAATAATGGTTTCCATGATTTCTAAAAATTAGACTTGACAATGTCAGACTCAATTACAGAATACGGCAACTGTCAAATGAAACAAATTTATTGTATAGTTGAAATTCTTTAATTGTCACATCTGAGTATCTGAAAGTTAGAAAACTTGAAAATTGTGAATTATGATGGGAAATTTTTTGCCTCCTTTAGAATCTATGGCACTATCTATCACATAAGACCTGATGGAAGTTGGACACTGACATAATAACATAACCTTGTACCAGCCCACTTATGTGGTCTCCTTGGAGTGTACAGAAAACAAACGTCCCCTCAAGGCTTCACTTTTCCTATGTGATAGACTGTGAAATGCTGGGTCCCCTTATTTTAAAGAGTCCCTGTGACAAGCCGTGGAATTGGCGCAACGTTGCCGCACTTACCCGAAATTCTTGATTTCTTGCTTATTTCTCAAGCCTAGTGGAACGATTTGTGAGGCCGCGCATGTACATCTAAGTTTAAAATTGAAATGATACCAAGTAGACCAAACACATATTTATTTGTTATTAGGTACCTATAAGTATTTCTTTAAATATCTGCAATTAGTTAATAAAGTTAAGAGATACAGGGTGCGGCAAATCAAACAGGACAGTTTTGAAGGGCTATTAAAAAAAATGGCACAACTTACGAAAAAGTGGTTTATTCCACGATACACTTACCCACGGTATGTCACTAAAGAATCCGAAAACAAGGCAACTCTGCACATCTACGTCAGTTGCAAATCACGAATTCTAAATAATGCAGCGGCTGCGGTTGTGTTTTACGATTTTTTTATAGTTTACAGTTTAATGTGTCAAGAAAAAAAGTGTAAACAACTGACTGATCGCCAGTCCAGCTCGACAGTGCTTTGAAATAGGCCAAAAATGCCGGGATGTGCAGTCAGCGTATGTGCAGTCAGCGTATCAAATTAAATGTGTGTTTTATCAACAGAATATTCATTCATTTATCTAGTAATAAATTCTACATATTTTTAACAACATTTATTTTAAAGAAATAAGCAAAAACCCATAAAAAAGTATCTATGCTTTGTAAAACATATTGAGCAATTTAAATTCTGATTCGCAACTGACGTCACAAGATGCGCAATGACATACCGTGGGTAAGTGTATCGTGGTTTATTCTGCTTGAGTCAGTACTACACCCTACACCCCTTTTTTTCACTTAAGTTTTAAAGAGCACATCGACAAGATTATGTCCTCCAGATGCACTGATGTAGGCGATTTCTGAAGTTTTCAACTGCGTTCTGGCACATATCGATAGGAATGGCGGAGACATCACTACTAAAGAACATTTTTTTGAGTCAGAATTGGAACGGTTGGGTGAAGAACAAGGCTTTGAGTATATTAGTTCCAACTAGGGCCTACACAGTGCAGATTTCAATGACAAAATTGCGGTAGATAGATTTTCTTCTATGTGCAATTCTTCTTATTGGACATGGTGAAGTCATACCTTCAGCATCCCCTCTCCAGGTTCCCTGTCCCACTATACCTTCTTTTTCAGAATCAAAAACCATTTGGAGTGTAAATTTCTACCGTCCAGGGGCGGTTGCGCGAACCGACCGAGTATCGGCTGCAGCACTGTGACTATAGTGAACTTAAGAACTTAATAAAATTCTTACCCAATAGAAAAGCCCCAGGTTACGACGGCATAACTTACAAATGCATCAAACTCCTTCTCAAAAAACAGATAGTCGCAGTGCTGCAGCTGATCAACGGCGTGTTGCGTACATCGCACTTTCCTACGTACTGGAAACAAGCTATTATCATTGTGATCCAGAAAAAAGCACGGTTCCGGTTTCCGAGCTACTACAGACCCATCAGCCTCCTCCCTGGGCTGAGTAAAATCACAGAAAAAATCATCCTACCTAAGCTCAGGGAGGAGGTTGAACGTCTTAATGTCATCCAACAGGAACAATTTGGTTTCCAACCGCAACATAGCACTGCCCTGCAATTGGTCAGATTAGTTGAAACGGCTACAGATGATTTTCAGGACCGCCAGAACACGGGTGTAGTCCTACTGGACGTTACAAGAGCCTTTGACGGTCTGGCTATGGGGGCTGCTGTTCCGCCTCCTGGAGTGCGGAGTATCAGTCCCCATGGTGGGGCTGATCAGGTCTTTCATGTCGGACAGAACATTCCAAGTGAGAATAGAGGGTACCATCTCAGAAGCAAGAAACATAAAGGCAGGGGTCCCTCAGGGCTCCGTCCGGGCCCCCTTCTCTATTCTGCATATATCGGCGGCCTTGCAGTACCAGCCGACACTAAACTATACTTATACGCTGATGACACGGCCATCTCCGTAACCCATAGAAATGTTAACACCGTCCGTAAATTACAGACTGCCCTTAACCGCGTTCTGGAGTTCTGTAAGCACTGGAAGATCGCCATTAATGCTGCCAAAACACAAGCCATTATACTGACAAAGAAAACACGACTGCCTCTGTCTTACCAAACCTCATCGTGGGTGAGGACATGTTGGACTGGAGGGAGTCGGTCGTCTATCTAGGTGTTACCCTGGATAGACGCCTGACTTTTTTGGACCACATTAAGGAGAAGGCCTCGCGGGCTAGACGGGCTATGATGAGTCTGTATGCCATATCAGACGCAATTCCAAGTTAAATGTAAAAAATAAAATCATATTATATAAATCAATAATAAGACCCATCATGACCTATGCCTGCCTGGCCTTTTGTCATGCCTCTCCCACGAACCTGAATAAGCTTCAGGCACCTAGTCCAAAACAAATTCTTCCCCTGCTAGCGGACTTTATAAGGGAATCCGCCCTTAAGACTTACAATCTCACAGCGCCTGCACACCCAAACGCGCTGGTGTCCGACGCATGCACCTATATGTACTGGAGAGGCGCAAACCCTATAAGAGGCCTCGTCATTTCCTCGACTAATGTAATCCCCAGATTAGCCACTTCAAAAATTAAGTATGAATGCGTGTGTGAATGGTGTGTGTATTGAATAGGTCACGATAAGACCACAAAACTGACATTAGAACCCAACAGAGAACAGGCAAAAAGCGCAAGAGCGCGGACCTGCAAAACGACAAAAAGCGACTAAACCGAACCAATGTCCGTCCTCCCTCGTTCGCACAAATGATACGGATACATCACGGTCAAAATAGCACATGCATATATCGCACATGCATATCGTACCAAAATGCAACGATATGATGATACAATACGTTAATACGATAACGTTGATACGATACGTACATATGCAACAAATGGATACCCACCTTAAGATTATTATTTCAATAATTAGGAATTTTATTAATAACACACTTGTTAAATTAAAGTGAAATGTATTTATTTCAAACTAAGCACAATGCATAAATAAAAATCAAATAATGTGTTCAAATTGCCTGCCAGGTCGAATGCAAGCACCACATATTTGTAAAAAAGATATACAATGTTTCCATGGCAAAGCGGTATTATAGATGTATATGATAATAATTTTGTTTGCATTACAAACACAATTTTTTGTATTCTGCTCTTGCCTTACCCAAAAACTATGTTTAGTATCTTGGACTTTAAAAAAATTATAGAGGGCGCTGGGTAGCAGCTTAAAAATAAAAATCGCGTCAGGTAAAGTCCCTTTTCCTCTGTGCGAAATATTGAAACATTTCTAACTGAGAAAAAAATTCCTATGAGCAATGTACCAAAACTAGCTTTAAAAATGGAAAGAATTGAATTTAACAAAATTTGAACACCCTATTTCAAGAAAACCAATGCTGTTTTGACCAATTTTTTCCTTATTTTGAATGTACAGTCGATCTGTAACGTTTGAAAAGGGTAGGTAAAACTTTTGTTTCGAATGTTGAAGTTAACAGGTGTTTTGGGGCACGTTTTGCCAATTTCAACGCAAACGGTTGATTTTATCGTTATGAAACAAGATTACACTTTTGTTGCAAAATGAAAATATACACTGAAATGATGGACCTGCAAGATCAAAAAGATAACCTCGAAAAAGTTTGAGCAAAAAAATTAATATAGGGGTTGTTAGTTTTTACCCTTTTTTAGGGCACTGTGTAAATGAATAAACTACCCTAAGGCACAGAATAGTATTCACAGAATAGTATTCTGTGCCTAAGGCATCTTCCAGTAAGTAGATAACACTTACCAAATTTCAAATTTTTAAGTAGCGCCGTTATTGAGATATAAATAAAAAAAATACTTTTGGGTCACCGCATACTGGGTCAAATACTTTGTAGACCCAAATAACTTGGCAAGGAAAGCCCAAATCGAAAAATTTTATATGAAAGGCCTCCTCTTAAAACCACTTGCCGAACACCCCTTTAAAGAATTTACTATACATTCTGACTCACCCTGTACAGGTACTACGTGTTTTAGTTCAAATTAGGCCATTTGGCTTTGGATTTTGGTCAAATCCTGTATATGAATTTTTTGTTGTCCACCCTATGCTATTTGAGAAAAAAATGTGAGACTTAAAGCGAGGTCTTTCCTATGTTTTGTCACACCCTATGAATTTTGTTGTCCACCCTATACCTATGCCGTTACATTTGTATAATGTTTACGTACATTTTTGACATGTCAGTTGTTTTTGAGATACTCTGTATTTTCTTAATTCTGTGACGTCACCGAGATTGTAGTTTACACCATTTTAAGGTAATATTTTCAAATGCGTTGATGGCTCAATTGGTTAGAGCGTCGACTTTGTAAATCGATGATCGCAGGTTCGAACACTGGTGATTTTTTTTATTTTCCAAATTATGAATTTGGTGCCAGAACCACGTGCGGATTCGCGCGTCATGGGTTAGAGCGATGTGATTGGCCAGCGAGGTAAGGGGCGGGGCTAGGAGGAAAGTGGAGGGGGCCGTCCCAAGTGTCGCGTTACTAGGGATGCGAAAATAGTAAAAAGTATCGATACCGATACAGATACTTTTTTACCAAGTATCGATTCCTACCGATACTTTTAGGTATCGGTATCGAATGTTTACGTAGCATTTTTGTGATTCCCAGAGAAATATAATTTCCAATTTCTGTCCAGACTTCAGATGTCAGCGGTCCAGTGGTGCCACTAATGCACCACGACTCGAATTACGCTTACAAAAAACAAAACGGCCTAAAGATTCCTACGATTCCTACGTAAATAAATGCTCGCTTTAGCTAAGGCTTAACAGATTGCGGTGGCAATTGACAGTATAATAATTAATTATTTTCGATACCGATACCGCTACGAAAGTATCGATACCAACTTGGAATCGTTCCAGAACTATCGATACCAAAAATACTCGATACTGCAGCAAAAGTATCGATACTTTCGAAGTATCGTTAGCATCCCTACGCGTTACCTAAAACCGTCGATGGCCCCCTCAATCAACGCTAAAACTGAAACCTATCGAACAAAAAAATTCAAAATCGGTGCGCAAATAAAAATTTTATTTTTGCGGAAATATATAGGGAAGTCCAAGGAAATTCTGATGAAGTCCACTGGAAATCCTAGGAAGTTCGGGGAAATTTAGGGAAATCCACCAGAACTTCCCTTTCAGAGGGAAGTTTTGTACGTTTTTTGACCAGAGAACCGCCCCTCGTTAAAAAATTACAAATGCTATACATTCAATTGACCTTCAACCATTCAAAATTATAGCTACAAAGAATTTAAGAACAGAGTTAAGATGCGTGCTGAAAAAGGAGGAACATGGGTAAAATAAATAAATATAAATTATCATTACATTTAAATATTTAAAAAAATATATAAATAATAAAAAAATATTTAGTTCTGTAATTTGATACGTCATATTTTTTAATTCCGAGCAAGTTTTCTTATAAATTTTTTCAATATTTCGTACAGAAAAGGCACTTTACCTGATGCGATTTTTATTTTTAAGCCGCTATACCAGCGCCCCTATAAATTTTTTAAAGGCAAGAGACTAAAAATAGTTTTTCGTTGAAGCAAGAGCAGAATACAAAAAATTGTGTTTGTAATGCGAACCAAATTGTCTTATTACACCTATAATAGCGCTTTGCCGTGGACACATTGTATATATTTATTTGTACCCATCAATTTTATTCATAGGTACCTCAGAGAAATAATCCTTGGTTATTTCTCTGAGATAGGTACCCATCTTGTATTTCCTGTGCTAATTGTGATATTTTGCTCTTGCGGCTGCAAAGGGATAGACAAGTATGAAATAATAGTTCTTCTAGTTTAAATTTTAAATTGTTTAGGTACAGTGCTTATCATAGGAAGGTACCATGTCAATCTGTTAGGATATTTCTGAGATTTTTTTAATGGGTTTATAGTTTCTCTATATTTAGGTGAATGCGTGTTGTAACGTTGAGGAAAGTAGGTATACGAGAAAGATCCACATGGAATCAGTAATCTTGAGAAGGAAATGAAAAAGGAAAGTAGCAAATCTGTTCAATTGACCAAGTTGAACGGAGGGCGGATACAGCTCGAGCTGGACATACCTGTCCCAATAAAGAGGTGGCGAAGGCCGCGAATGGCTAATATGTTCGGAAGAGCAGAGGCCTTAAAAGATGAAGAAGAAAACCTTGGACTAGCGTCAGCGCATATAAAACAACCACCAGTAAAACCAGAGCATATAAAACAACCAGCAGTTTAACTTATACTCTTGAAAAATCATCCGCAAATTCAATGACCTTGAGCCATATTGGTGGAATAGAAGTCAGAGGTGTAATCGGGAAAATCAATTCAGAAATACAGAGTAGTATTAGTAAAGTATATAGGGTGTGGCAGCTTTGACTCCTTCCTGGGATTATTTATTTAAAGATACTAACACAAAGCACAATTTACAAAAAGCACACTCGACGGCACTGTAATAAGAACTGCCAAAAAAGAACTGCCCAATCGCTTCGACACTATATCCATTTGACAGAATCTCTTCCCAAATGGCGGCTGCGCGAACAGGTGCGCAGAAATTTCCCGCCATGGGGAGTATACCAACGCATATAAAACAACCATTAGTATTATTGTTCCCCATGGCGTGAAAATTCTGCGCACCTGTTCGCGCAGCCGCAGCCGCCATTTGGGAATAGATTCTGTCAAATGGATGCAGTGTCGGGGCGATTGGGCAGTTCTTTTTTGGCTGTATGAGAGATATTACCAGAGCATATAAAACAACCAGCAGTATAACTTACTCTTGAGAAATCATCCGCAAATTCGATGACCTTGATGCCATATTGGGGGAATATAAGTCAGAGGTGTAGTCGGGAAAATCATATAGTGTGTGGTAAGCACAAGCAGCTCTGACCCCTTCCTGGGATTATTTATTTAAAAATACTGGCACAAAGCACAATTTACAAAAAAGCACACTCCACAATACTGTAATATCCCTCATACAGCCAAAAAAGAACTGCTCAATCGCCCCGACACTGCATCCATTTGACAGAATCTATTCCCCAATGGCGGCTGCGCGAACAGGTGCGCAGAATTTTCCCGCCATGGGGACAAATACTGCTAGTTGCTTAATACGCTCTGGTTATACTATATAATGGTTCTTGGTTGTTTTATATGGCATATGGCTCATTGCTCTGGTATGTTTTATTGGTGTCACTAACCTATATATTTTGTGGGTGTCACTGTGAATATTGTGACATCTGTTAACCCGTTTTATTGTCTCTTTTAAGTCAATAATGTCAATTGTTAAAACTTTTAAACACAAAATAGAAATAAAGATAAACACAAAGAAATAATATAAAGATAAACACAAAAAATAAAAGGTATACCCAATAAAATAAAGAATAAAGTTTATTGTGGATCATCATGGAAAATTGTTTTCTAAAGTCATCTTTTCTTTCACATTTAAAAAAGAAGTCCTTTCACACTGCTTGCAGCTTGAATGGTAATCAAGCAGCCTCCTTAATAAAGAAAATGTTTCGGGCTTCAAAACAGAAGTCTTTTTTCTACCAAGACACTCCATCTCTGCCGTCTTCAAACATGTTTAGTGAAGGTGCATTTCAAGGAAAGAAATCTTGTAGTTCAAAAAGGTCTGCTGTGCTTAATAAGCTGTTCATGAGACACATTACAGATTTAATGGCAACTGGGGAATGTTCCAAAGAATTCGTAGGCCATGGTATTGAAGTAAATAAAATAAGAGTTTCACCAAACTATAAAGTCTTAAATGTTTATTGGGTTGCAAAAGGAAATGAAAATGATGAAGTTGTATGTGATATACTTCAAAAAAACGCTGGTTTGTTAAGACATGAATTATCACAATTGAGAGTAATGGGGGTTGTACCCTATATTCAGTTCGTTAAAGATAAATCTTATGCTTTGATTGCGGAAGTAGATACTAGATTAGCTAAAGCTGATTTTGGCGAAGACCATGAACCTTTAGATTTACATGGAGCTGATAAGTTAAAAACCGAACTAGAAATGCACCACCCACAGGAGACTAATAAAAAGTCGCCAAAAATTAGTAATGAAGGGATATTTGTTGAAATTGATGATTTACCTTCAATGTCTCAAAATGTAATGGGTCTAGATCATGCAGCTATTTTGAGAAGGGTCGTTATAAATATGAGCAAGAATAAAAGGAAAACACAATCTGAAGATGGTTTGATTTCATCATTAGTGACATTTAATGAAAATCCTGTTGAATACCGGTCTCACCAAGAAAAAAGGAAAGCATTCAGAGAGTTTTTGCAACAACGAGAAATTATAAGAATAAAGGCAAAAGATAGAAGTAAAAAATATAGTCTCGATATGCAATATATGGACGAAGAAAATAGAGACAGAGCTCAGAGAGCTATAAACAATGTCGAAGAAATTTACGAGGAAGCAGATTTTATCATTGAGGATAATGAAGTTGATGGTAAAGCGACTGAATGAGAAATAGTACACATTCTTATCTATAAACTATTTGAAAAAGTTAAGGATATCCACTTATCTTTATTATTTCCGAAGACATCATTATAGTTGTGAGCAAAATTTTTAGAAATGCTAAAAAAGGTTTTTTTATTAGAACATTACAATGATATATAGGTATCTAGGCTACCGAATAACTGTGGACAATGCATTTGACATTTGCTAAACTCCCTATATTATACTCAAATTATTTTAAGAAGTCCTTACTGGGACTGTCAATTGGTAATTTCGATATCCTAAGTTGGCATCAATGCAGCAAAAAATGCAACCGGGTCATAAGTTGAGGTCAGTAACGAGCCCATTTGCACTAATAATACGAAAAGTAACAAGAACAAGAACAAATCAGATGACGGTAAAACTCACAAAACGTAGAAAACCCGCGAATATTTTCATTATTACCGAATGTTTGAACCAGTTTGAACGATCTGGAAAACCTTCACTGTCACTTTGACACACCGAAGCTAAATTTGCGTGAGTCCGCCCCTAGACGCTGCCAAGAGCAGCTGATTATTACAAAATACCAAAACGAAAGTGTTTCCATGACGTTTGAAATTATTATTAAAATGAGTTGTAGTCATAGTTATTTTTATTTGTAGCGGCATAATCGTGATTGCAATAGGGTTTTTATTTTATTATGCTCTTTTTTTCGTATCACTTGGGTAACTTTTCACATCATAAATCAACGAGTGACGTCATTAACTGGTTGAGACACATATACCAATGTTATACCCATGGTTAACAAAAAATTCCTAGGGATTTTGTGGAGAATGTCATCTGACAAAATCGGGACTTCTTACAGTAATCGGGGTATAGCGGCGTTCCTTTTGCCCCTACACTGAGAACTTTAGCTCAGTTGTTAGCCAAGCCACTCAGTTTGTTTTTTCCTATCAAAGGCTCATCATATTATGTGAAGGGGTCATTTCCCCCACCACCAAACTGAGCAAATATGCTCGATAGTGAGTGTCCTCGCGAGGATGTGCTTGAAGGGTGAAGGGGGAGGTAAAAAATCACATTAGCTCACATTCTCATTTGTAAAAGGAACTGCCACCAACTGAGATAAAGTAAGAATTCTTAAGAAAAGTGGCAAAAGGAACGCGGCTATTGCCTCTATCATGATAGTATAACTATATGACCATTTGCGGAACAAATTTTGACTCACATATCTTCACCACGTGACAAAATGTATGTTAATATCAAACTTCCCATCGCTTTTCGCATTATATTTAAGATGAGAAAGATCATCGTACTTGCTTCTTTTTAACCTTCTACTATGCGTCATAGGCGCGCAGCTGGCTAATGTTCAATATGATAGGCGGTATATATGAAAAAGCAGAAATTTGTGATTTTTCATTTTTCTATGTGTAATTGAACAGCCCATATGTAAATGCACAACAAACCATATTAAAAATTATGTATCTCAAAACCCTCAAAAATCTATTTTGAATGGAATTGCAAGTAACTTTCGAAGGATTTTTGTCGCCCGCTGTATGTGAAATGTCAAATATGTGAATGAGATTACTTTGTCAAATTATCAAGTATCATGGTCTGGGTTGACAGGAATAATCAGGGAAGTATTAGGGCGTATTATCCATCAAGGTAATAATGTTTTTTTTTTTTGGAAAACTGGCGATATCCTTAACTTCTTTCAAGGTTTATTTCAGATTCTTGGATTTATGGCTCTTCACTGGTTTTATAACGCTTTTTTATGATGTTAATTATATAGTCATGTTAGTGCAAGTGAATTGTTATCTATTATTATGTAACTATTAAATAAAATAATATAAATAAAAGTATGGGGAGCTGTACATAATTTATTATTTACAATTAAATTACAAAATAAATAATTTAAATAATTATTTATTAAGATAGTTCAAACCCAGCTTGTTGTTCAATAGCAGCCAAAAGTTTGTTTTTCAAAGTCTCTTCATCTTTTATAATTGGAATTTTCAGTAGGTTTAGACAGGTGCTGGCGGTTGGCATTCGGTTTTCAGTTCCAGATGATTGGATGCAAAATTGAGGATTCAGTTCCTAAAATCAAGGAGACATTTAGAAAAATAACTAACAGGGATTATTACTCTTAATGTATGTATTTTAAGTTCAGCTGCGGGTTGTCACAAGCAAATATGTTCATCCAAAAAGCAAAAAAGTACATTTTTAAAGCACGATTTAAACATTCTAAGCTAAGGTTATGTTGGACCATCCAAAGCTATCCAAAATATCAGCAGCTCAGAAATAGGGTTTCCACCTCTCCGGGTTTCACCCCGAGTCTCCAGGTTTTTATGTCTACTCTCCGGGCTCCGGGTTTGAAGCCAATTTCTCCAGGGTAAAAAAAAATGTAATGCTTTTCCTGGAGTTTACGAAATTGTCATACCATCAACCCGGACAAAGTTCTTGGTTAGAATACCCCGCATATAAAGACAGGTTTGTTAAAATAGCAATAAAAACAAATTTAAATAGTAAAATCTATTGTGCACAAGGTTGGCAAATATGGTATTTATATAAATATCAAAATATCGGATATTTATCGATATATATCTGATATATATCCAAATCTTGATATTTATTTTTAAAAAATTGAAGTATGTATATCTAAGATCTATTGGTAAAAAACTCCAGCGTTTTTTATTTGTACTTTACTATAAATAAAATTCAAAAATAAAAACAAAAATGATTCTCAAATAACACATAAATACTGAACTTCATAAACAAAAAACAAAACGTTAGATTGTATTATAGGTACCTATATAAAAAAACTCCTATAAAATAATTGTCGGTAAGAAGTAATGGTATCAAAAATAGGCTATTCCTACTTATTAGGTAATTATTATAATTACATCAGTCTTTATAATGGTAAGCACTCAGGCATAAGCACTAAGTACTTGCATTTGATATGTATCAAGATATATATCAAGATATATATCAAGATATATATCAAGATATATATCAAGATATATATCAAGATATATATCTTTTGATATATATCATGCCAACCTTGATTGTGCATCAGTAAAATTTTAGTTTTCTCTTTCTTCTTTTTAGAGACAAAGTTTGGAATAGGAAATAGGAAAAGAAAAAACAAAAAATGACAAAAACAGAGACAATAGTGTGAAAATAATGTAAAAAAATAAAAATTGGAAACTGCAAATATTTTGGGAGAATGTATTTTCTGCTATGCAGCGAATGCGGAAGCATTTTGGCATTACCTATATTGTGACAAATACCCTGAAAAAGTAAAAAAAAGCAATGTACCTTGCAGAGAACAAAGCTACCAAAAAACAAATAAACAAGGTAAAGCCAGTCACTTTCTTAAAAACTTATTTTGATATTTTTAAGTTAGTTAGGTACATGTCTCAGATAAATAACCAAGGATAAAGGGAATAAGAACAAAAAGTAAACAGACCCAACATCTTTTTGAGTGATGCCACGTATTGTAGGCGCACTGAGAGATTACGTCCGCGGGGAAGCGCGGGGCGCGGAGAACGATTTGGCGCTATTGGCCGACTGCAACAGTGCAAAAAATGCACCGCGCGTATTCGCAATTAAAAATAGAACCAAGACGAGGTTTAGAGGACTGATTATCCCTAGGCGTGCGCGTCGAAATTAATAATACTAAGAAGTTTTCAAAACTATAAATTAGCAATAACTAAACTAGCAATTGTTTTTATTTGACAGTTTGATAACTGTCAAATAAAAACAACTATTTTTCATCTTTTTTAAAGCAAAAGGTAACCCCAAAATTAAATTTCTGATGGATTATTATCCTCAAACATTTAGTTTTGGTGGCCAGGGAAGAACCACAAGCCGCACAGCTAAGCATAATAACCACATACTGGCACCTATCACCGTGTCAGATATAAAAATATTGTGTCAAAACTTGGCTCCTACACAGGGCGATTTTCGTCTCACGTATTTTATAATGCCCAAAGAGCGTTGACTCCTTCCTGGCATTCTTTATTCAAAGGAAATTTATTACTCAAAATCGAATAAGATCTTGGGCTACCTGCTATAACTTGAACTGTAGATTGTGTGTTGCGCATAATTAACAATTTGGGACTGATGTTGAGATAAAATTTGAAGAACATACCGGGTCCCGTTTAAAACTAAAAGAACTCAACCTTTAAAGTTAGACCCTTAATACCCTATATCAAAAAGCATCTACTCTTTAAGGGCTTTTCAAAAATTTATTAAAATACAGGGTGCTTCATTAAAAAAAATAATTTTGTGCCACCACTACCAGAGCTGGGCAGATCTATTTAAAAAAAATCGCGATCTTGATCTTAGATCTAGATCTTTTTTTTTTTCACTAAAGAATGATCTTTTTGAAAAGATCGTTTCAAAAAGATCTGATCTTTGATCTTAATTTGACGATCTTAGATCATTAAAGATCTAAGATCTTTTTGACCTCAATTGTTGTAAGTAGTTCGTTTTTCAAACCTTTCTGCGATTTTTTTTATACAAAATAATGTAGGTAGAAAGGTAGGTGTATATTTTTTAGCAGAATGAATAGTTTTCTACGAACAAAGATTTTTCTTTTTATACATATAACCTCATATTATTTCTAAAATATATGTGTTACAAATTCAGTTACTTACGTTACTAACGATCGTTCATTTAAAGCAGTTTACCACAAGAGATCTCTAGGTCTCAGCTAAAGTGCAAATTGTCAGAATTTGTGAAAAATGACAAACAATATAAACAAACTGACGTACATTTTACCTACAACTACAAGAACCTATTTTGAGGTCAAATTTAAATGAATGCTTTATGTTAATTTGTATTTTATTTTCAATTATCTATTTCTCAAAATTCCGAATTTTATAACTTATAAGTTATAAAATTATAAATTGCATAAATAATCGGTGAACACGTTTTTACAAGAAAAGTCTAATTCTCCATAGGCATATGAACTGATTGATTACGTAACCAGTTCGGTTAGAGTAGTAACTTTAGTAACTTTACGTAACTAGTTACGTAAAATTTTACTTTACACAACTAGTTACGTAAAACAGGACGTATCATCACTCGCTATGTCAAAATTAGGAAAAGTATTTATAGACATCTATATCTATTAACTATATAATATCATGAATTTTGTTCAAAGATTTTAGATCATTTAGAAGATCTTAGATCGTTTAGAAAACCTTAGATCGTTTAGAAGATCTTAGATTGTTTTGAAGATCTTAGATCGTTTAGAAGATCTTAGATCATTTAGAAGATCTTAAATCGTTTAGATCTTAGATCGTTGAGAAGATCTTAGATCGATTGATCTTTTTTAAATAGATCATTTCTAGACGATCTTTGATCTAAGATCGTTTTTGCATGAAAAGTTCTATTTTTAAACGATCTTAGATATATATTTTTAAATGATCTGATCTATGATCTAGATCTTTTTGGCGCAATCTTTCCCAACTCTGACCACTACCTATTGGACCACCCTTTATATTGGAAAATATTTTCAGAATGTAATAATAATGTATCTCTATAAGCTTTGTCCTCATCTTTTTTCCACATTTAATAGAAGGTATGGACTACTGGGACATATGTAACTCACCACGTACAGGGTGGTTCAAACTTTATCAGCAATACCTACATGTATTGAAATCCTAGCGGTTTTCGTTATACAAGGCGTCAAAGTTCGATTTTTTTTCAAGTTTTCGTTTATTTTTAATAATTCGACTTGTCTACTTTCACCAGTGCAGGAGAGCCGGGGGTCAACCATCATATTTTTCAATAAAAAAAAATTACGCCACTGGAAAAGTAATCGTTTTTTGCCTTCACTAAATTTTCCAATCAATTCTAAGAAAAAAGTATTCTTGAGTTTTTTCGAAAAATGTACCTATGAAAAATCAATTTTTCTGTTTTAAATTTTTTAGCAGAAAAAAATCAAAGTAGGTGTAGCCTTTTTAAATTTAGCACACCTACTAATTATGAACAACTTTTCTCAATAATATTTTGTCGTATAACCTACCAAATGGGCATTTTGCTGGTGCAAATATCATTTTTAGTTTTTAATTTTTTTTTCATTAATTTTTTTTACCAGCAAAATGCCTAGTACCTGGAAAAAAATTGGTGCTTTTGTCCAGTGTATCCCCATAACCTGAAATTCGACTTTAAACTGCCCCACTATATGTGATTTTTCGATGTAGTACCTGGTAGATGGCACTGGATGGTATAATGCTCACCGCGTTATACTATTTATTATTCCACAAAGCTAGCGAATGTTTTGGCATTTCGATGACGTGAGCTGCGTCTACCTGATGAGGGCCAACAAGCCCGCGTGGTCTGCTCACCTCCGAAGAACCCATACTAAATTTACATTAGATATTGGAAACTATAGTTTGGTGTCAAGAACCAAAACATTTTGTCCCAAATGCCACGAGCCATTTCTTATTAAAATTAATATTAATAAACATTAAAATCAATTGTTTTGAATCTACATGAGTGTGCATCAAGTGTGGCTAATAACCACAACACAGATAGAAGCTATATGCATACACAGTAGGCCTTGGGGTAAGTTCGTTCAGGTCGTGTGTTTTTAATTTCCTATCAATGATGGGTAAAAGTGGATCATACTTCTTCGAGTAATTCGAAGGTGGCTTTGAAATTTATTTTCTGAAAATGAATGTTTTGTTTTCTTCTAAATCGCCATCCACTATGGACATGGGACATGGGTAACAATGAAACAAAGATTCATGATCACGCAGGGAAATAAACATGTTTCTAATCAATAGTATAATTACTTATGGCCACAACACAACCTAGAAAAATTTTCCTTTTGTAATTATTATCCATTTTGTGCATGGAATTTATTCCCGCATTTATTCATTTCACAGAAAAGCAAGGAGAGGAATCACTGAAATCCCCAAAGTTTTGGATATTATTTTTGAGGTTAGAAGCACCAAATGTAAAGGTTAGAGGTATCATCCCACATTCACCTAGCGGCGTTCAGAAATGTAAAAAAAGGTGGAGTAATTTGTTGTGACATCTTGTCACTTTCACTTTTCTCTCTCAAAACAGTGACTCCATCTATTAAAGCATTCTTATAGTTTACATAAAAGAAATACAATAAAAATGAGCACAGATGAGTGAAGAGTGCATTGCACCCTTCCGGAGATAGTAAGTTTGGTTAGTTTAAAGCAGGGGTTTACAAACTTTTTAGTCTAAGGGCCACACTCACTCCTCCACTAAGCCCTAAGGGCCAAGAAGTAGCTAGCTCATCATATCAACACACTGTAGTTTTGAATTACTTGCAAGTTTTTGTATTGGGACTAGCCGGTGAGTGAGACATCTACAGGGTGATTCAGTTCCGGTGCTCAACATGGGGATCTCGGAAACCGTAACAGATTCGAAGTCGGTCAAATGGAGGCAAACTTGCGCCTTTGGGCGCCTAACAATATGCCGTTGAGAAAGTTAAAATATTTTCATGGGTTGCTGAGATATTTAAGAAAAACCGAATTTTTGAAATTTAGATTTTATTTTTTTCTGGCGCCATTTGCCTTAATATTGAAAAATAAATTATACTTTTTCATTGCAACTTTTTCTGGACTACGTCATAGTATTTTTAGGTTTCCGGGGCGACGTTTCGTTTTTGAGATCGAGGGATCATCTTCATTTTTTTAAATACGGACCTGGATTTTTTATTGCATATTTCGAAATGAATCGTTGCCCTGAGTACAACGATGTATGACACATACATATTTTTTCTTGTTTTAGCTGCTAAAATGCACATTTACTAAGAAAAAAAATTAATACGGTCCTGGACTATGCATTTTTCTCTCTTTTTTTTTTCAAAGCTATTCCAATTATATCAGGTAATCATTATTTTAATACCTACTGGATTAATTATACTACATGTTTGTCATATTTTGAAATTTTTTTTATACTTTAGGTAAATAACAATAATAATTACTAACAATAGTGAGATACATTTTACCTAAAGTATAAAAAAATTAGTAATAAAAAGAACTTTAACCAAGACAACTTTATTAGCAAAAACAGAGAAAAAGCGCTTCAACGTTTAGTAGGCTTTGAAAACAATTGTGGGTTACTAATTTCACAAAAATTGTTAATTTAGGACAATACCTACTGTAAATAAAGAATTCCAAATGAATAAATCCCATTTCTCAGCCTACTACGAAATTTTAATGTTTTCGAATTCACGCGCACCGCGACACAAAATTGCGTTTTTCATGAAAACGGTTAAGGTTTTCGTATTTCTAAAAGATACATTTTTTGTTCAAAATCGAATGTAATTTAATATTCCGCTGTCTAAAATGCAGATTTTTCAACGACAAAAAAGTTTAAAACACTTTTGTTCGAAAGTAACGACGTAGCCAACGCCCTCTAGCGGCTAGAAGAAAGTTGATAGAAAATTCATAATCGCCGTCCCAGAAAACATAAAAGTACCAATTTTCAACTCGATAGCATAAATGGAACCGAAAATACTAATTTTTTTCTGTTTTTAAAAGAAAACTTTGACGCCCTGTATGTCGAAAACGAAGGGTTTTTGGACAAAATGTTATATGAAGAACCCCATTTATTTTTAAAAATACTACTCAAATTTTGAGTATGGCGGTTTAACTTCGACTCACCCTGTATAAAAGACTTTCTTCTGGATCATAGGTTCCCTCCGAGAAAAGTAATTTTAGACACATAAGAAAAAAATATATTTATATTCTTTATACCCTTTGTGATCTAGCGATGGTAAAAATTAATGGCCGATCTAGGATAATATAAAATATCAGTGGATAAGTAAATCAGTACTGCCCAATATATCGGTATTAGTCAATCCCTCCCCTGAAAAATCCTAGCAATAGGGCAATTTTTGATGGTTTCTGTTGTTTGTTGTTTCACTAAATCAGTTCTTCCAGACAAATTTTCAAGGTATAAAATCGCTAGTTCAATCATACAAAAATTCAGTTCTAGAGACAAAAAAAAAAACGTTTTACCTTAAATCCTAACAGAGGTGGTCTGGAGCAACTTGTCACAAACTTCAGTAGTTGCTTTCGTTGAGTATCTGTGAACTTGTGAACAATTTTCCAAAACAGTAGAACTGTTGTATGGTCAGCTGTGAATTCACCTAAAAGAAAGGTTTATTAAAAATTTTTTTTTAATTTTGGAGTTCTGTAGTTGTTATTATAGTGCTAAATTAATTCCTCAGGTACAGGGCCATTCAAACTTGATGTCCCAGGCTCATTGTGGACCCAAACAAGACTAAATTGAGACAAATTAGAAAATTTTGACAGAAATTAAGGTTTTTTGTCCAGAAACATGTGATATTTTCTTAGGATGTGGCAAGAAGTCCGATTATTTCCATAGATTTTGAGATAAAAAAGCCAACCAGGGTTATGCAGTTTTTTCCGAAGAATCAGAATTTAGCTTTAGAATTGACAAATAAGAAATAAGACCAAGAAACTATTTTTCCTAAAAATAAATAACATTTTTTGCATTTTTATTAGGGATGCACCCAATATTCAAAATAAATAATAAATTTCAATAACCGGCCTTAGGCTGAATATTCTGCCATTTTTTGAGCTTTGCAGAATATTTGGCAAGGCTGAATAACGCTTTTAAAAAACCGAATATTCGGCCAAACATTCTTCGGCAAGTCAATTCAATTTTAGATAAATTTTTCATAAGTTATAAAATTTATTGAAAAATAAACACCAATATTTACATTTTTTGCAAAAATGTAATCTACTTAAAATATAAAGAAAGAATTAAAAATTTAAAAACAACTATTATCCAACTTAAATGTCAGGTGCATCTCCATCCAGCCTTAAACCATTATTCAGCCTTGCTGAATAGTCGGCAATGCCCAAAGAATGGTTGAATATTCGACCAATTATTCGGTCTGCTGACTATTTGGTGCATCTCTAATGCTTAGCATTATCCTTTCTTTCCTTGTCTAAAGGGTCATTTCATTATATTGATGTGTGGGCTTTAAGAAATACTATAAATTTGAGGGATTAACCGAATAGTTCAGACGAATGTTGGCATTGGGCTGAATATTGCTAGGCCTAATATTTGGTATTCGGCCAATGCCACATTTCACTATTCGGTGCACCCCTATTTTTTATATTAAGGGCCAAAAACAAAAACTGCTCATTTACAATTTGACTATCACTTCCAATTTAACAGGAAGTAAGTACATATTTTTAGAAAAAATTGTTATTTTCCTTATTTGTGGAAATACTTATCGAAGATATTAGAAAGTTATTTCATTTGCAATTCTTTATCTACAAGGTGCAAGGGAAATAACTTTCGTAAATGCAACCAACGATTAAGGACATCATTTTAAACAAAAAAGTTTATATATTATAAACATGGGTGTTAAAAATAAAATTTTATTTCCTTTTGTAATAATTTTGTTATTAAAATTTTCGCACAAAATTGGATAATCGGGGTTTTTAGAAGTGAAAATTATTCGTTCTCGAGATACAGGATGTTCAACATATCTCGTCCCAGTGAGGTGATTTTAACACGATGTATCTCGGAAACGAAAACCAATAGTCCACTATAACAAAACCATAAACCAATAGTCCACTATATAAAGAATAAACTTAAAAATCCAATGTGTTCTATACTTACATACACTACAACTAGCCATGGACTTAATTTCAAACCAAAAGGTACCAAAATACTCTTGCTTGCTTTTTACTCGTTTTTCTAATCTTAAGAAAATGCCATGTAAACGTGTCAAATTAAAAGGATATAACAAACAAGCATTTTATTTTATGTTGGATACTAAATTCGTTGTAATAGACACATTTGCATGTTTTATTTTACAAAGATACAGCAATAATGGTTTTTGAACATTAAACCACCCTGTAGATTTTTTCGTCATATGGTGCCAACACTATATACAGGTTTTTAATATAGTGTCGGTCCAGTTCTTTTTTATTGTTTGTTAGTTTGTTAATATACAGGATGGCTTATATAAGTGGCTCACTCAAAATATATTGGCTATTTTTTGACAGAAAAAATCGGTGCCGGGTGCGATTGATACCCCTTCTGGGTGGCCTTCTTTTCTCATAATGAAAGTTGCTACCCATGGCCACCTACTAAAACTGGCCAAAAACTTAAAAAATTCTAAATTTTTAACCCGCTGTAATTTTTTATTTTTTGATATACGGAAAAAAGTTTAACATGAAAATTGTTTGCAAGAACTGACAGAATTTATGTGTATCGATTACTGTAAAATGGGCTCGAAAAAATAATAATTATGTATGTATGTATGTTTCACGTATGTGTTGACCATGCATATTATGGTTGTGTTACGTAATGTTTACAATTTGTAGTTCACTGTCCTGTAAATGGTTCTTACTGTTGGGCATTAAATGTTATTATTATAAGACCACAGACGCAGCTTTTTTATTTTATTTTTTCAATAAATAATTATAATAATCTTAATTTGAAGATATTAGGCCACGAATATTGAGGTTTACTTATCCTATATGTATATTAAGTTCGACAAATACTGATTTTTTGCAAAAACAAAATTAGGAGATCCAGTTGCATTTTTTGACAAATAGGCTTGATTCTATGCAGTTATACAGAACCCTATATGCAAATCAAGTCGAGTTTCATTAGTTTGATAGATTTTATTACCTCCATAAAATGTGTGAGCTCTCAAATCACTAAGGTCAATTTCTTCTGTGTCTCCACTAATTATGACCTGTAATTCCTTATGATTGAACAATTTTAACCACAATAAAGGAACCACGGTATTTAAACCTTCACGAAATGCAGCACACTGTCTTTTCATTTGTACGTTTAGTTTTAGTTCTGCCAGTCTCTGAATATATTCCAATCGATTATCATTTGTTACTGGAATGTTCCTACCATTTGGTTTGAGATCCATGATCTATAAAAAAAAAATTTAAGTTCAATTTTGGTTTCCTTAGGTAAAATAATTTAAGTCTAATTTTTCTTTTGTAACTGGAACTAAACAGTTCATGTGGTGAATCAAAATGTCTTTTTCTTTGTTCCATTTATGCCATCATCTAGAGTTGTTCAGATTGGAGTGACATCATCGGTATGTCACCATTCTGAACGTAAACTGATCAAGGAGATGTTTACTGGTTTCGATTAGATGCAATTATGCAAGCCTTTTCGAAAATATAACAAAGGCAAACAAAGGAGCGTTAAATGCCCTGTATCTTTTTTAATTAAGCAGCTGCAGTACATTGTTCATATGAAATGTTCAGCTTAAAATGACATTTCCTATCTCCCGTATCAATTTGGCACCATAATTTTACCATGATTTGTATAATGAATTAATGAATGACTTTCACAGATATCGCTGTTGTCTATTGAGAATATACTTCTCCAGAACATGTTAGAGCATCGACGTTTTCATGATGACGTCATTGACGAATTCGCAAAAAGTCGAAGAATCGAATTACATAACAAATATGTAAGTTTTTAAACATTGCTTCCCTTACTTAATGTCACAGACCAGTACTTACTAGAACTTTTATTTAGAAAAGTAATAATTACAAATATATTTCTTGTTACCCTATTTATTATTTATGTGGATGAAAATGATGGAAAAATAATATCAATGTTGATATTTTTTTATTTTTTTTTACTATATAGATATAACCAACTAAGCACCACTCTGAACATGTTTACTTGTTGTCCGGCAAGGAAAATTAGACTTTAGTATATTTACCCTAGTTTCACCCAGATCATTGTTGACAGTGGTAAAATCCAGTCCCAAATCACTGACGTCTCCATTATAGTCTCGTAAGTAAAGCAAATTCCTGTATAAAACTGGATCCAGAGACTTCAAATAGTGGGCTGGGGCTGTATGAACTAACAATTTTGCCAGGAAGAATTCAGCCAAGGGGAGATCCACTAGTATGTTTTCGAATATTGCCTGCGTGAACAGAAATTTAAGAAATCTGTAGTGTCCTGCAATTCACCCAAAGATCGGTGACAGAAGACATTCTGCCAGTTGACAAATTGACAAGTGGGTTTTGCATATAAAACCTTTGATGTTTTAATTACTCCATTTACTCAAAATGCACTGACCTAATATTTAAAAGTTATTAAATAGTTTAGAACCGATTTTTGTTAACGACAGTTGTTAACAGGTAAAAGAGCTCTTTGCGCTAGTTTTTATTTTCTAATAATGTGTCTGCATGTGTACTTTGGGATCGCCGTAATCCACAATAATCCCGATTGCCCATATCCATTTGCTATATGTCGAATATTGTGGGTAGAAGAACAAGTTCACATATCCAATAATAATGAATGGTTATCCCTTCTAGTATAAGACGCCAGAGTTTTCTACATCTCACCGCTACTTACTAAACAGGCTCTTCCAAATTAATCTTCATTATTGATAACTTTTTAATTATTTATATTTTATTTATAGTTCATAGGTTGATGTGGGAAATAAGCATTTTTTGTACTGAATACGATGGTTAAAACAAAAAAAATGTAACATTTACGAAATATTGCCAAAAATGTACTTTTTTAAATGGAATGTATATTTGTTCAGATTCAACAGCACGGTCTGGCTCGATGGTGGTCGGTAACGTGCTAGCGTATAGGACTCGAGATGGGACGTACCTTCTTGTATTTTGATTTTATTATTTCATCAGTTGCATCAGTTTCATTAATTTTAAAAAATGGATGATATAGAATCCTAAAGAGCCTAAACACAAAGTGTGCATGATGCTTGGAATAGGATTAAGGAAAAATTAAGTGATGACTTAAAGAATTATGTTGCGTTTTTGTCTCAGTTTTAAATACTCAATAATAATAATTTGAGAGCATACTGTAATGTTATTAAATTTTAAAACTTGCTGATCCTACCCACGAGTTTGGCATTCGCCAAAACATTGTGCCGTGGGAAAGGAGCAGGCTTGTAGTTCGCCACTCGGCGAGTGGCTCGGCTCATCTAAAGTTCGCCAAGCCACGCGCCGTGGGTCCCCGGCTTAAGACATAATTAATATTTAAATTCCATTTACACCTACCTTTCCCACTAGTTTTCCAATAAAATTGTAGTGTTCTGTGAAGTTCTCAATTATCAAGTGAACATTCGGATTAGGATAAAGAGCATTATCGGCTGCCATCAAGAAGAATCCTCTGTTTGGATCGAATGCTGTTTTCAAGACTTCGTTTATAAATTCTTTAAAGATCCCACCTCCATCTATTCCTGCCTCTTCTAAACCCGCATTGTTTATGAACTGGATTCGCACCTTGTGCTTTAAATCAGTTTCTGAAAAATAATTAAAATTAAAAAAAAAAAACTTTGAACTCTTTTTGATGTCATATCTGGTTCAAGTACATACCACTTTTTGAGGATATTTTTTCAAATGAATCCTCATAAAGGTGTGTTCTTCTAATAACAACAGTACTGTCATTTAGAAGTTCATGGTGCATTCTTTGATAGTCATTTTCACCTAAACTATATCTGCACAAGCCTCTGAGTAACAATACTCTTGTGTTGAAAACTACGAGGAATGGAAGTTCTTGCAATATTGCAAGCGAGCGCTGTTCTATTGTTGAGAGAGGTGGCAGCTGATCATCATCTAAACAATTAATAATGACAGTGTTTTATAAATATGTGAATGCTTATCAACGCAGAGTAAATATATTTAGTTGACCAGAAGGTACTTACCATCACTGCTGTTTATAATACCGTGGAAAGGTATAAGCCTCTTTGACAAGTAATTCTTCCTTGACAAATCTGTTGAGATGTGAATCTTTTTGGCTGTCCAAAAACCAGCAGGACAAAACTGTTTGCGAATGTCGAGCATATAGAGCATTTTGACACAGTTGAGGCATGACCGGTAAAGATGTAGGATTTCTGTTGTTGTTCTCACCTTAAGAGAAATTGAGATTTTATTATTAGGTATACTTAATATTTTCTTAAGGCATTTAAAGTGACCAAAATTGACAACTTTTGGTAAAGCAGTATTTTGGCAAGCCGGATTTAGGTTTAGGCAACCAAAAGTAATTAAGATATTTAATGATATTGACTATTGGAACAATTAAGGGCAAAAATCTTGAAAACAGTTAAGAATATCAAAATTAAACAAGAACACATTTTTTACATAAAAGATAATGCTCTTTCGCATGTTTTATTAAGTTTGCTCTATGTTACAGTTAAAAAAATATGGCCCAATTTCCTAAAGTGATAGGGTATAATTAGCACCCTCTAGAAACTACATAAAAAATAAACAAAAATTCTTATTTATTATACCAAACAAACCAATTTTCAAATTGATCCTATAAAAATTTGAAAAATTAGAAAATCTTTTGGTCGGCCCTACCTCATTCCCATTGAATCACCCTGTATAATTTAAGTCCCTTCTCCATCTGACACGATGATACAAAACACATAAAACTACAAATCCACAAAGAACAAAACCAGGCAAAATCTGCTCCACAGTAGGTTTCGGATAATCCCAAAAAGATTTTGTAGTGGTTTGCTCGTGAAAATGTAATAACTATTATAACTCGCTTGTTGAATAATACAAGGTATCCCAAAATTAGCCCACCATAATTTACCAGCATGTTCGGCAACCAAAAAAAAAGTTCCTATAAACATGGCCTCAAAAATGCCCCCTAAGGGGGCTCTAGCCCCCGAAAGACAATTTAGCAAACGGTAGACATAATTTGACATTTACCGAAGTAGAGATAATTTGACATTCTTCATCATAGACGTCCCAAATGGAGGGTCAAGGAGTTAAAAATACTCCAAATTGGCGTGTGCTTTTTTCCCACATTTCTACTTAAAAAATTTCAAGGTATTCTAAGATACTTCGATAGCATGCACTGTTTTCGAGCAAAATCATTTTGAAAACTTTTTGCAGTGTGCCATAAAAATGTGTATTAGAAATTAGCCAGCTATAATTTACCAGCTTGTTCTGTGATCCAAGAATCGAAAAAAGTCCGTATAAACATGTCCTCAAACATGCCCCCTAAAGGACTATAGCCCCCGAAATGGATACTTTGGCATATGATTTATTCTAAATATTTCCAGAAGTAATAAAGATAAAATTCCGAAATTTTGTATGTGATATACCTGTGAGATTTGACAATCACAGAGATAGAGATAGTCTGACATTCTGCATCATAGGGGTCCCAAACGGGGAGGTCAAGAGGTTAAAATTGCCCCAAATGTCCTTTTTTATGATTTCTTCTCCCAGGTTATCACATCCTAAATTTCAGAATTTTATCTTTGCTCTTTCTGGAAATATTTAGAAAAACACCATGTGTGAAACTGGGGAGCTATAGCTCTGTTAGGGGGCATTTTTGAAGCCATATTTACAGCAACCTTTTTCATTTTAGGTCGCAGAATGCACTGGTAAATTATGGTGGCTAATTTCCAATACGCATTTTCATGGAAAACTGCAAAAAAATTTCAAAACGATTTTACTCGAAAACGGTGTATGCTACCGTAGTTTAACAAAAGCACCTTTTTTTCGTAGAATACCCTGAAATTTCATAATTTTCCCAAGAAATCTGGGAAAAAAGCACACAAATTTGGAGGTATTTTTAACCCCTTCACCCCCCCCCCCAATTAGGGACATCTATGATGAAGAATGTCAAAGTACCTAGGTAAATGTCAAATCTCATAGGTATATCACATACTTAAAAATGTTCACAAAAAACTGTTAGCCAAAGTGTCCATTATGGGGGCTGTAGCCCCCTTAGGGGCCATTTTTAAGGCTATGTTTATATGAACGTTTTTCTTTTTTTTTTTGGCTCATAGGAAGTACTGGTAAATTAGGGCAGGCTAATTTCAGAACACCCTGAATACTATTCAATCCATTTATGTAATTTATTACTGCGATTGCTCAATTCTTCCTAATAAAAAATGGGATGATTTTTTACTATAATATTAGAAATATTTTCTTGAACTTTTTTCTCGAAATCGTAGATTCCTCAAATAGGTTCAACATATTGAACAAATACTAGGACTATTCAGTCCTAATATGCTCGGCAATGTTATTTCTTATAAGTTTTTTGTTTTATTTATTTTTTTGCTGGAGATTCGTTTTCTTTTTCGATATTGAATTTTTAGTATAATATGCCGAATTATAATTTTCTTTCAAAGAAATTCCCAAACCATGATTTCTACTCAGTGGAGAACAAAATTTCTCTAGATTATCGACAAATTGCCATACCCTCTGCTTACTGCCAGTATCCCAAAAACCCCAATCTAGGCCCACTTTTAAGAGCCCCTTTCTTAATATGGACCTGTGTAAAAAAGAAAAGACATGGTCCCTATAACATTATGAGTAGAATATTGGCCTATATTCGACGGCACTAATTTAAAGACGACCCTGTATATACTTCTATATAACGAAATTACTTGAAAAGCTTTTAGTTACTTACCGAGCTTGACCTGCACATGGGAAAAGCAATTTCAATCAAGTCAATTGCTACAATCTTCAACAGCTTGGACATGTCATAGAGATCACTTCTTGAGAATGTTTCACTAGTATCCGAATTCTCCCTGTCTGTCAATGTTTCGGTGTAAAAAGTGAACATATCACAGAAAACGGACAGTGTAGTATGACACTGCTTCCATGATATTAGTGAAGAACCTTTAATCTGGAGATCAGTTGACTGCTTGCTGTTTATATTCAACCACAGTCTGTTTATGAAGAGACCATTTAATCCCAACTTGTATAGCAACAAAAATTTTCGAATGGAGTTCTTAAATACTAGTAATAAGTTATAGCAGTAGCACACAAATGATGTAAGGACATCTTCATCCTCTGTATTGCTTTCAAAAAATTGAAGTATCTTTTTTATTTTCTCGGGTTTGTTCATCATCTTTAAATAGTCAGATAAAAGGCTCTGTTCTGTAGAAAATATTTCTTCGTCATCTTCACTGTCACTATCTGCATTGTCTGCATGTATTGACATTTGTAGTTTATATATCTCTTTACTTAACACAGAAAACACACGTAAGCTGTCAGAATTAGGTTCTAAAAAAAAATACAACAGTTATAGGTAGGCATTTCTTCATACTTGTTTGAAAACATATAATGTGCTAATGATAAAAAAGGTGGGATCAGTCAGTGTCGTCAGAGACTTATCTTTGACTGCATATTATTGCTCTTCCTCTTGCTTTTAAAAAATAAAATTGTGATTCAGACAGCTTTTAGAAAATGCCATTTATAGTTTTCTAAAAAAAGGCTATGAAATCCTAATTACCGGCTACCCTACTATGTAACATGCAAACTTCACAATCAATAAACACAAACTTCCTGATTTCCTATAGTATTCGATTTGCAGTAATGAACTCTGAGATATAAGCCATTCTGAAAGGGGCAGAGGAAGTCACTGAGGCTTGGAGTGAGCGGCCAGAGAGGGGAACCTACTACTGACAGCATGGTGGTACTGCAGGCACTGCGAGCAAAACTAAATCCCCATTGGTGGACGACTGTTGGGCAAGCCTGCTGAAGCTAGTAGGTGGGGGAGGGGATATGGACTCTTGCGTGAGTGCAAGGACACTTTGGCATCATGGGGAATACGGTCACGGATCTTCTGACAAGGAACGGATCCATAAATACTTGTGGACTAAGTGACACCGGGCTTCTGAGATGAGGCAGACAAGGCTCATTATTCATGGGGACACTGCTGCCTCACTTGTCACCTGCACCTTTTGGGTGTGGGAAGGAGGGGGGAAAGCAGAAGTGCAGGTGGTTTCAGTCCTTCGGCATGTCTATGCTGGGAGCAGAGGATGTGAATGGTGTTAGTGCGAGGAATTGCTCGCCTTCCTGTCCATTGTAATTTACATGCTGGACGAATTTTACTTAGCCATGAATCAGACAAAAAATAAAAATAACAAATAGATAAAAAGATTATCTGAAGAGTCTCATGCATTTATGTACTTTTATTCGGATTTTTATTTAAGTTCTTAAAAAACGCTTCCAAAGGAATCCCAAATTTTCCATTCCCAAAAGAATATAATGTACAAAACAAAAACATAAAGATAATTATATAAGGTATATAAAGTATACTGACTGAACCCACCCCAAACAATACAAATTTTAAATTAACCAATTTAAATCTTTAGACTAATATTATGTTTTTTTAATACTTTGAGACTGAATTTAATCTTGCATAACCCATTGTTAGAGTTATAGGTAAGTGGTAAAAAATACATAGAGATAAGCTGTTTACGTAACCAGTTAGGAAAATTATGATTTTGCATAACGAGTGGGATATTTGCGAGGCAAGCGAATCGAGTTGGAAAACATACGAAGATATGGGATATTATTTTATGGGAGATGAAAAAGGGTGTCTAGAGGAATAATTTAGCACTTCATTGAAAAAAAAAAAAACAATGGGTGTGGTGATGCCACATACATACCACTTTTGTCACAGAACTCGTAGGCCCTATTTTTTCTGAACATTTTTTTATTACTTACTACATTAATAACTTTTTAATTACAATAAATAAAAATATCACAGTTCTCGATTTTTCTTAACATTTTAATTTATTACCTTCCATTAAAAATTATTCTTCAAAAACGCATTAAAATATTAATTTTTGTTTACGCAACCGGGTGCTCGCATAATTTCAGAAAATATGGGACAGCTAGGCAATGTTAAAAAAAAACGAATCTAAGTGCAAGACTAAAAAAACACAAATCAACAAGACTCTGGGCAATTTTCTGAAACTATGTGAGCAGCCGGTTGCGTAAAGCTTCTCAGTGCCATCAATTTTCAATAAGCGCGGTGTTAGTCCTAAACATTTTTTCCTGTATATAAATTTATTTCTTGAAACGTCTGAAAATGCACGATTTTGTACTTCAATCTAGAAGTTACAGTTCTTTGTTTCTTAGGTGGGCTTTACTAAAAGTATATTCAGCGACAGCTGTGACGGCAATGAAATACACTATGGGCCCACAACACGAAAGAGTACTAGATTTTCTGTAAACTTAAAAGCTAATACCTAATAGAAAAACTTACCATAGTCATCAGGTTCAAGTGCGAGCATGCAATAGAACAAGCTGGTACTGTTTCCAAAATGGAATCCACTGTTTAAATATCTAATGATTCTGTTGTATGGTAAATCTTTGTTCCTTTTCAAAAATGGTATTAGACAATTTTTAACATTGGGTGATATTACACGGCATAGAAATTTGTCACAAAATTCTGACAACACTAAATCTAGAGTATATTCAAATTTGTTTATGTAGAGGAATGGTCTGTGGATCAACATCATTGTTTTATTCAGGGCATCACCTTCGCTTTTATCTAGTACTGAGCGGAGATAACCATAATACCCTTAAAAATAACTGATATTACCAAAATTGGCTATTTAAAGAGGAACAAATTCGAAACAAAATTTTGAATTGATTATGTCGAATAACAAATGGAAGATTTGAGTAAATAGTGAAAATAATCACCTGAACATATATACAGGGTGTTTCAAGAGTTAGTATCAACAGTGCCAAGGTGATACTCACAATTAACAAATTATGGCCCAGCAAATACAAGAAATGCCGCATTTAACTGGGTCATTGACGTAATTAATGGCTCTTTTGTGGAACAAGCAAGCCATATTGTGGTCCTTTACGAAATATGTATAGATTTGCAAACATCTTTTTGTTGAATATCATGTTTATGGCCAGAAATGGTCCATTGCACGGTTAATCTGTAATTAAATGTCTTTTGGTTACACTACAATGATTCTTTTATGGCATATTACAGGCAAACATTAAGGTTTGAACCATGCTTTTAATTTAAATTTCTATCGGTGGCAACTAGAAATGCAAACAAAGTCCTATTCAGACCATCTCATGTGTACGGCAGCGTCAAGGCGTCATATCGTGTCTTCCCTTTGGCTTCGTCTGTCTGAAGGACCAAACGACCAAACTTGGTGCGTGTTTTTTTTGTGATATTGTGCCTATTGTGGAAATATTGTGCCTATTGTGGAAATAAAACTATTTATATCTTGTTGCACACATAGCGAGTATCAACAATGTCTCATGTCTCATGTGTCTCACCCTAACCCCTTTAAGAAAGTATCCAATAGGCAAAACAACAGAATGGTGAAAAACAAAGTGGCTCACATTATTGAAAGAATACAGAGAAGATTGTGAAGAAGCTATTTCACTATTTGAACCGAGCACTGAAGTTAAAAGTAACTGTTGCAATAACACTTTCTTGGCCAATTGGAGCATCAAAAATAAGATTTAACTTATTCCACTAATAAAAGCTGTGTTGTCTTCTGTTTAGCCTTTAATAGATAGCAGGTATGCAATGACTAAAAAATATAATTAAAAACAAATTTAATATCGTAATTTTATTGTTGGGCCTAGAATCCTGGTGTTTCTAAATTATGGTGTAATATGACAGATAGAAAATGTCATTTTGAACAAAAAGATTGCTATAAACATACGAAAATGCATATTAAGAAATTTACAGGGTGATAAATGTACAGTGTACAGTCACTGAAGTACAACAATTTTGTGTAAAAACAATTTATACCTATCGCCCAGGGGTGGAGAGTGAGGTAGCACAATGGGTTTTATACTCATAACTTTTTTGAGGTTATCTTTTTGGTCTCGCAGGTTCATCATTTGCACTTAAATGATGAACCTGCAAGACCAAAAAAATTACCTAAAAAGTTATGAGTATAAAACTCTTTGTGATAGTCCATCCCTCCGCGTCTGAGCGTTGGGAGTAAATTGTTTTTACACAAAATTGTTGCTCCTGAGCGATTAAGAGACTGTACCAAGCTTCATTTAAATCGAATAACTTCTCTAGAAGTTTTTGCGAAAAATATGTTTTTCTAACTATACCTTTATCACCCTGTACCTTTTTTATTATGCATTTACGGACCCATATTTATAGGAAACTTTTTGCACAAAATGGCATTTTCTACCTGTCACATTACGTTGGCATCATAATTTAGAAACATCCTGTATATGATTATAAAAATATTAATTTAAGTACATTACACCACGCTAATCAAGTCATTTTATTAATGTTTGCACTTTGTATTCATCTCCCTAAAAAATTACAGGCAGGTATATGTAGATGGTTTGGCACCCGTAGATCGTGTCAATATTTTACTATACAGGGTGTCCAACTTTAAAACTGTACAAATCCATTAAATCTTCATTTTTGGAGATAATCGCCTAAACTTTTTTTGTTTGAAAGGCCTTCAAAAACCGCTTCTTTTGACCTTCCTTCCATTTTCAAAATGAAAATCCAGGGCCGGCTGCGATTTTTTATACCCCTGATTTTCACGAAAACCATTTAGCGATTTTTTTATTTAAAATCTGATCCCACAGCGTTAATCAGAACACCCCAAAACTCCCACGAAGCAAATTTGAATAAAAAATATACAGGTAGTTCCATTCGGCAAGGTGTCAAAGTTGAACAAAATAGGAATTTTAAAGGCATCTGGCGAGTCAAGTGTGCCATAGAATCCCTTCAAAACAGTTGAATGGTCAACAGGACCACTCAAAATGTTGGTGTGAAAATATTTACTACAAAAATATACAGGGTATTTTTCTTTGAGCCATCTCAAAATTCTGAAATTTTATGAAACTTATACCGATCAAGAGTGCTCTGGAATCATTGAAAAAATATTGATAAACACAAATGTAATGTATTTCTTTACAAAATGCCAACTAACAAATAAACAGAATTTAAATTATTGGACCTTTCTCAACAAAGTCACTGTCTAAGATGATACGTGGGTTTCCTGTTGTGGCACACCAGCCACCTTAACTGATATGGACTTACCGACTGGCAGGCTTCTGTATTTTTTGGACTTAGTTCATTTATAGTGTGTGGAGCGGTTTCGATATACTCGATTTTTGACCCGTATAAAGTTCCAAAAATTCAGTAATTTGAGATGGCACAGGTAAGAACACTGTTTATTTTGTATTGGACCTTTGCACATCAACACCTTGACTGGCCCTATTGACCATTCAACTGTTTTGAGGGGATTCCATGACACACTTGACTCAGCAGATGCCTTTAAAATTCCTATTTTGCCCAACTTTGACACCCTGCAGAATGGAACTCCCTATATATTTTTGGTTCAAATTTGGTATATGGGGGTTTTGGGGTGTTCTGATTAACGCTGTGGGGTCAGATTTTAAATAAAAAAATCGCTAATTGGTTTTCGTGAAAATCAGGTGTATAAAAAAAGTCGCAGCTGGCCCTGGATTTGCATTTTGAAAATGGCAGAAAGGTCAAAAGACGCGGTATTTGAAGGCCTTTAAAAAAAATTTAGGCGATTAGCTCCAAAAATGAAGATTTTACGGATTTGTACAGTTTTAAAGTTGGACACCCTGTATATGAGCAGTTTCTAATTTATAAATAATTTTATTTTGATTTTTTTTATTTTTAAATTAAACGCAATATTATATTGTAAGTACCTAAATGTTTTTATTTGTATTTGATCAAAAGCACGTACCTAACAGTATGAAAACTTTGAGTGAAGTTTTATTCATGCTGACAATTTTTTCCCAAATAAAAATTCAGGCCAGAGGATAATAACCCATTAATGGTTGCGCTGTAAATAGCCATTAAAGGTAACTTGGTGCATATTATGTAAAGGACCTTTAATAAGCCACTAAAGGCCCTGATATGGCGGGCCTTCAATGTACCTACAAAACCAAACCATTTAAGGAAATATTGTGGTTTCTCTATTGGCCCTTTGATGGTCCAATGAACTACATCGTTGGCGAATTAAAGGATGGTCTGCTGCTGGCCGCCAGGACATTTTGATTGTGGGCCATTTATGATTGCCATTAAAGTCCCAAAAGAAAATTGCTGGGGCTTGTGTAGATAACCAATTGAGGACCAACTCTAAGTGTTTTCTGCCCCCCTTCCCCAGAAAAAGAGCAATAATCTCAGTTTTACAGGGATAATAGTGTTGGGGGCGAAATTGTACCTGGGGTTGCTAGGGTTGAAATGTGGGAGGCAAATTGTGAGGGACAAAACTTCCGCAAACCAGGTAATTGTATTCTAGATAAACTGTAGTTCGATTTAAATTTATTGTTTCATTTTGCACATTAAACCATTTGTTTTTCGACCTAATATATTGTGTTTTAATACTTGCATGTTTCTGATATTCCTCAATCATACAAAAATAAATATGTCACATAACTTACATTTTCTTATTAAATATTCCAAAGTTTGAGCTGAGTTGCAGAATGTGCACAAACAATTTAACATTACAGTTGAAATGCTCAAATTGCTTAAATTTTTTAAACACAACACTAGCAATCTATTGATCAACCACCTAAATGTATGATCATTTTCCATATAATGAAAGAAATCTTGGCTATTGAGCAACAAATGTTCTGTAATTCTTAGCTGCAAAGTAAATAAAAGTAAGTAGAGCATGGCCCATTTGAAATGGAAGTAAACCCTTATAATTTTTATTTTTCGTCAGACTTTAGAAGGTTTTTCTCTCTGTTTTTTGTTGCAAAATTCCGGGTCTTAATCCCAATTTTCAAGGCCTACTACAATTTTCTTCCTATTACACAAAATGACGAAAATGATTTAACGATTTTTTACCTCAAAACTGACTACCTCATTGGATACGATCATCTAAAATGGGCTTGTACCAAGTTTTGTTAAAAAAATAACAATTATTGAAAATACTGCGACATAATCTATTGATTGACAATTATGGGTCTGACATCCCTGTGAAAAACTTATTTTTCGTCGGATTGCCACCAATTTTTATTTATACAGTCTAAAAACAAAAAACTGTGGGTATTCAATATATTTTGACAGTCAAATACGATTCTTAAAACGCTTTTCAAATAAAGTGTATGTATGTGTTTTAAATACATGTGACTCCATGTATTTTAAATGGGCTACATCAGTAAATTTGGAATACTGTGGACTCGGCTGATGAAATGTTTTGAATAACTACAGTGTTTTGTGTTTAAACAGTAGAAATAAAAATTGGTGGCAACCCTACAAAATATAAGCTTTTTACATGGAAGTCAGATTCATAAACGGGCTTTAATATTGGTTATATCTCAGTATTTTTAACACTTGTTATTTTTTTAAAGTAAAAAATCACTATAATTTTTGACATTTTCTTACTAGAAAAAAATTGTAGTAGGCTTTGAATATTGAGATTAAGACCTGAAATTTTGCACCAACCTAAAAATAGTTTTTTGTGACCTATTTTTAGAAAACAAGGCTAAAATCGGATGATAAAAATTTTACGGGGTATTTTCATTTCAAATAAGCCACCCTGTATGTATATCTGATATACATATTTATATGGTTTTTAGTTAGTACCTATCCAATAAAAAATTATAAACAAATGGCTGCATTAAGTCTGTTTCAGCAGAATTTCAAACCAGTTTGAAACTGTCATGAGCATGCGTTGTTTCATTTCGACATTCCAAAAATGAAACCGCTCATGCTCCTGACAGTTTCAAACTGATTTCAAATGGTTTGAAGTTC
Source organism: Pseudeuparius sepicola (assembly GCA_963920635.1). Taxonomy (NCBI): domain Eukaryota; kingdom Metazoa; phylum Arthropoda; class Insecta; order Coleoptera; family Anthribidae; genus Pseudeuparius; species Pseudeuparius sepicola. Next base: position 93,810,893 of record OY987299.1, read on the forward strand.
TGCTGAAACAAACCTTATAACTTTTTCACAATGTAAAAGCAATAAAAGTTTTTTGGAGAACTTTTAGAAAAGATTGTCCGAAAACAGTAAACACATTCTTTAAAATGAGACCATCTTAGGTATATAGATGTCTCAACTGAAAAGATAAAATTAATGAATTATACATAGACAAAAACAATTTATTCCATGAGCCAATAGAAGCACTACCTACTGATTCTTTAATACTACACTCCAATATTGCTCACAAAAGCCACAATACAGGGTGTTAATTGAAGGAGGGCCACTCACGAATATCTTGACAAATATGCATTTTGCAGATAACTTTGTTTGAAAGAAAAAATTGCTCTTTGATGGGATAACTTTGTGTAAAAACACATTCAAAATATATGGCCTGTATTGTGGGATTTATGTATACCCTGTATACCAACGAAATTTAACTTTTTTTAAGGTTTAACCCTTTTGTAACCAATTGTGCTGCCCAGGGCAGTTTAAACACAATGGTGTTAACTTGAAAATTGAATAGAATGGACCTATAAAAATGTGCTGTTGCCTTGCTTGCGAAATAATTGTGATTTAAGGGAAAATTAAACAAATGAAATATTTGCATAATATAAGGTTGGAACCATAAGGGAACTTTTTTATTTTTGGGCTAAGAGGAAACTACTCTGGCACGATCATCTCTGCTTCCAAAAACATTCGAAATGAGTTAAACACCGTGGTGTCATTTGACATACCTGTCAAAAATGCACATTTAATTAAATAAATGGCCAAAATAAGCATTACTTGTTATTTTCTCGAAAAAAGTTGTTTGAAAAAGTTGCATGGTATTTGATTTTACCCATACATGCAAATTGTCAGTAAACATTTTTGACAATGATAATGATAAATTTTCGTTTTTTTTTTAAATCTTTCGGTCATAGATCGACTTTAGAATTGCTTAGTATTATTACCGAGAAACTATTGGAACAAATTATAGGTAGAGGAAATTAAGCAATAACTAACAAAATAATATGAGAAAAATAATCGGAAAAGTTCTTCTAATGGATGCAATGCAAATTGCCCCGTTCGCTGAATTGGGGTAGAAATAAAATATTATGTAGTTTTCTAGGATAGTGAACATTTTTATACAGGCTGGTTGACATGTAGCAATATTATGTATTTATGATTATGTTTAAATAAAAAATAAAATAATAATTGAATGCATAAGTGGATAAATCGTTCATGTAACAAGCTAATAGTGTTGAGATTGTTCCAGTTTTTTTTTTTGGGAATTGCATACAAAAACAATAATGCCTCCTTACTACTTTTTACGACATAATTTAGTGGGATAAAAATTTAAAACTAAAAGTAAATAATTTCCTAAAAAAACGTATTTTGGGTCTTTTATTCACGAAAAAAAAATACCATTAAAATGGATAAAGGGCATGTGTATGTATTATATTATATCAGCTTTTACTTTTTTTTTGGTAATTCGTTTCGAATAAGTTTCGGTATTTCCACCATCATTAATTTCAAATAAATTTTTGTAAAATAAGTACTTCTATACATACAATCTGTTCCTTTAACATGGAATTTGTGAGGCAGAAGTCACAATAGTCATACAGTATGTTTTCAAACTGTGTATTTTTGACAGCTTAAACATATTGTATGCTAAAGCATTATTCCTTTAAAAATATATTTTAAAAGGCATGATAAAATAGTGTTACCGCAAGCCTGACAATATACCTAGGTGTGATTTATGTAGTAGCTAAGCCACTCCAACAACATTGTTGTTGCAGTCCGAAATTAAATGCCTACATACTTAGGTAGTTAGTTTATGTACCAAAGCTTATGTCATTTGGATTTAATGGGCCGATGTTTCTAATACAATAAAAAGCCGCAAGTTGAAAACTAAATTAATGCAAAAATAAAACTCTTTTTATGATTGGGCTTGCAACCATAATGTTTTAAAATTTCTGTCTTTTGAAAAGGCGTATGTTAATTTAATGTCTCAATATAAATACATAATAGCTACCATATTCTTCTACGCATATCCACTCATTTTCATGGAAGTTAACTTTCTGTTGTAGATAAGATATTTTCTCTTATTTACTAAGTGTAGCGAGGTGTAAAAAACAACCAAAATTACTTCAAATTAGAACAGAAAGAAGGGCCCATGTAGATGGGACTGGGTACATGGGCCTTTTGTCCACTGGTCAATTGTCTTTTTTCTGGTACTTCACCCCTTGTGCGGTTAATTTTAATGATAATAAACACTAATGAGTACATAGGCTCTTGATCCACAACCTGAATATCAAACTTTATCTCCTAGTAATTGTGGTATTTTCTATATCGTAACAAGACCTGTCTAGAAAAAATTCTGGTTGTCTGACACCCCAATACACCAAAAGACCCAAAAAATTGCAAACTGCACAAACTAAATATAATAGATTATTCGACATTAGAACTTCAAAGAATGGAACATTTCCGATATTAGAACTTAAAAGAATTACCTGTATAATCCTAGGTAGTTTTTAATTTATCTCAAAATTTTTATGTATTTTTTCATTTGTATCTACTGGAGTACCAAGTAGGTACTTATTTTCATTAAAAATACATGTGTGTTTTTAGTCACACTTGTTCACTACGTTGTATATTATTTGCATTTTTCATTAGAAATTTATCAAAAACCCAACACCGGCAGTCCATCAAACAAACATGGCTGTTTAAGTGACATTTCCCTTTGGCATAACGTTTTTAGTGGAGGGGGTAAATACTGCAAGGTTCATCCTTTTCAATTTGTCGAAGGTGTTAGCACAGAGTACAAAATAAAACACGATTGTGTACGAATAGTGTGTGCCAGGCATTTAGTGTGAATACTCGAATGCAGCTTTAATTGAACGAATGAATGAATAAACGCTATTAGGTAAATATGTAAAAAATATATCAAAATTATAAGGGTGTTAAAAAGGAACAAATAGAAGAACCTTTTTATTCAAAACATTTTTTCCAAAACGTAATCGTTTAATTAACTTATAAATAAACCATAAGCTTATACATTTTGCCACTTTTTTGTTCTCTGTATCAATGGGAAAAATATGCACAATCTGACAACAAGGTACCAATGCCTGGCAGTTTGTGACAAAACTTCAACTAAGTGCCAGCGCCGGTTTAGCCAAACTTCGGCCCCTGGGCGCTATAGATTTAGGGCCCCCTTTTAATAGTCTGCCTTCTGCCTCTTTTTTACAAATAAAACAAAATTTGATGTTTCAATTTTTATTACGAAATAGAAAATAAAAACATTGTACATGCAGATTATTTTCGCAAAACTGATCAAATAAATTGCATTGTTTTTATTTTCGCAGTGAATATTTTTATTTTTATTGACATCATTTTTGATTTATAAATTCTACATATCGATACACGCATGCAAGAAGATTGCAAGTGGCATTTTTGAGATTTTCACTTTTCGCATTTCTGAGGTCTAGTTCCAGGATATTTTTGGATCCCATTTTATCTGACAAAATGGACGTTTTTCAGCGGTAAAACATAGTAAAGTTAATTACAATTCCAATAGTTTTTATAATTTACATTGTAAAGTTGCCGGTCCCGGTATTTAGTACCGGGATTGTCCTGGAATTTTGCCCAAGAAGTGTGGTCCCGGGATTTTGCTCATGGTCCAGAAACCTTAAAAGTCACGAATTTTTTTATTACGTCATAAACAGGCCACCATTGAACGGCCAATAGGCCGACCAGGCTGACACGGCACAATGAAGCGCTTAGGACGGTAATTCCCCTTGGGAGAAAACGTTTAGTCCGGCCCCGATAAGGTTCACTCCGGCTTCATTCCGCCAGACTCTGTTTTGACTCCCGCCGGGGCCTTGAGTGTCGCAGCTACCTATTACTTAAGCTATGCTTGTATATTTAGTCATACATTTAAATTAGTTGGAGTTACATTAGTCATGTGTTGTGTTTTTTAAGTAATCTGTTTTAGTTTGTTATTTTATATTTGGTATTTTGTAGGTAGGTACTACCCACATTTAAATAAAAATATTTCATTTTTATAAACTTTTATTATATATAATATAATATATATATATATATTTATATATATATATTTATTCCCCCACTCATCTAAAAACCTTCTAACGAAAAAGTACAAAAAAATTTCCATTGGTTAAAAATATATTAGCATTTTTAATAGCCAACATTTTCAAACCTCTCTCCTGAAAACTAGACTTTTGTCAGTTACAATGTTTTTGCATGCGTGTATTAATATAAACTCCGTTCAACGAACGTTCATACCTACATCACAACTCCCGTCCTTGTCTTAATCATGAAATATAATATGATGGATATCGGTCGTATATTCACGAGCCAGACAAGGATGGGAGTTATGATGTAGGCCCGCCCCGAGCACCCACCGGAAAAACCAGCACTGCTGAGTGCCGTGCCATCTTTGACAGAGTATCAGTAGCTGCATTGAAATGTGCATTTGCGCGTGTGGAAGGATAAAATATGGTACCGAGCTACCTGAGTCGGACACCTGTAACCGCTACCAGGTGGCTGACAGGAGAAAGCCCTACCCCGGCATTGCACCAGGCCGGGTGGGTAGGTGGGAAGTAATATACCACCAGCAAACCAACAGGATTGCACATACCTTATGGTACAAACCTGGCAGAAGGTATAAACTGTACGAATAAATATGGATTATGTCGGATGTTGGTAATGTAGGACCTTAGGAGGGTAGGATAGAGGATCCAGAATCCCTCCCCACCGCTACGGTGGGCTGCCCCACGGATTCTGGGGGGCGGGGGCAAACAACCGATAATTAAAGGTACCCCTCTCTTCAGTGGTCAATGAGGCAAGAGTGAAGCAGGGAGGCCCACCCTTGCCTGACCCCTGCCTCAGAGATAGACACGCCGAGGCCAAGGCCAAGGCCGTGGCCTCTGACCCCGGCCCTTCCTCTAGGCCGGATCCTCCAGCCACTCCGTCCACGGTGAGTTCCACTGGGGACACGCCAGGGACGGGTGGAAAGAGGAAGGGGGGACAGAAGAGAGGGAGGGCCCCTACAGGGGAACACCCAACCACAGGTTTACCTGCAGGAAGGCTACAGCATAACCTGCCTCGGGCCGGCCCCCGGACGTCGTGCTCCCAGAGGGGTGGTACGGCAGTTGGAGGAAGGTCCACAGTGGAGGCTGCGCCGAGCCCGGCAAGGGACGCCAAGGGGGTGCCCGTAGGGGAACCCCAGGGTGCTCTCTCGGGGGGCTAGTATGCGCAGGCTGCGGGGAGGGGACTACCAAGGATTGTGGTGGGTCTACGTGGTCAGGTCACTGACTTTGATCGCCGGGACCTGCTGGACTTTGTTGGGGCCCTGGGTAGAAGTAATGGAGTGCATCCTAAGGGGGGACGAGTTTGGTCCCACCACGAGGGGCACCTGGCTTCCTATAAGGCTTCTCAAAGACTACGAAAATGTTCCCGTGCTTTGCGAAAACCTAGCAACTATAGTTACTAGCTTTTAAAGGTAATCGCGCATTAATACGTATCGGTCGCAACGAACGAATCGTATTTTTTTTGTCATCATCGCACATTATTCGGATTTGCTTGCCGCATTTTCATTTAGTGCAAGACGGATATAGTACAAACTTCTCTGTCACGTTTGTTTTTCAGATCTAAAAATTTAAAGTTCCGAAGAAGAAATATTTGCAATTGCATGTGCATTTGAAGATGAAGAATAAAGTCAGAAGAAAAGAAAAAACGAATTTGGGTCCATAATATAAATGTTAAGAGAAAACTCTATGGAAAATTTGATTTGATTTGATAAGGGATGAAGCAAAATTTTTCCAATACTTTCGGATGACTCATGAAAAAAATTCTGATCTTTTCTTCCCAAATATTTTACCGTCTCTGTTGGTTGCTATATAATCTTTATTTTTTAAATTATAAATTTCATTATATTGCTGGACTAAAGTTATTAATAATCCGTCATCTATTGCAATTTGCAGCTCTACTAAACACGTACTTATTACAAAAATGTTGTAGAAGAAAAGACTTGCGACTTATCCGAGCCGATTTCTGTCGCTACTTATCGCGCATTTGATCGAATTTGCGAATGACGTCATCCGCATGCATCGTATACACGGATTTTGTCTTTTTTTAATTATCCTGGACAGATTTCCGTTTCTACGATGCTTCCAATACGGTTGTATGTGCTTTATCTCATTTAAAATAAGGCAAATAATAATTTTTATTCGTTCCGTCCGTCCGATGCGTCCGTCCGATACGAACAAATGCGCGCCTACCTTAATGTTGTATGCATAAATGATATCTTTGTACAAAGATCTACCTGTAAATAGTATTTTTGTTACCCTAGGATTTATACAACCAGAGATACACATACTTTTAAATCCTAGGAACTGTAGTTTAATCTATTTATTCCTATATGAAAATCAAGCAAGTTGAATTACTATTTTCTAAAAAGGTTTGAAATAGGTAACATTATGATGCGAGGCTACACCAAAACATAGTAAGCCTTAGTTACTAGGTTTTGAATAATTTGGCTTAGTAACTCTGAGTTGATAGGTTTTGTCATTTTAATTGAATCACATATTTAACATAACCTAAAATTTGTGTCAGTAAGTTAACAGTCGGTAGATACAAGTGGCGGAAATTTGAAAGCAATTGTATAAATCTAATTCAAGAAAATGAGCAGCCGTACTCGCAGAATTATTGCAATGGCTACAAGAACGTAAGTAATATATTTTTTGTGTTTATATTTAACTTAATATTACAGTATGCCCACGGATTGAGTTTACGTAAGGTGTAAATGACAAAAAAAATTCGAGCTGAAATTTGAGCTTCTGGGTATCAGTCTTGCTTGGTATAAAACTAAAATGTAGAAAAAAATTAGGGCGACTAATTAATATAGGTACAGGGTATTTTTAGAGCGAATTTTCAAAAATCGCCCAGAGTGAACTACCTTTATTTTTAGAAATATCAAAAACTTTTACTTATAAAAGTTGCTTAGATTTAAAAGATGTGTTTGACTGTCGGTTTTCATACAACTCAGCCAACTTTTGAATTTTCAAAGATTTTAAATATCTGCAATACGTGTTTTCAGTTATTCGCGTTTTTGGCAAAAGCGATAAAGTTTTTCAAAAAATAACAAGAGTAATAAAGTTTTAGAATTAAATTCTTCATAACACAAAGTAACAATTTTGTATGTCCGCCAACAGACAAAAAAGTTCTGTCACATTTTTAGGGTGCATCACTGTGTATCAACCCTTTAAAATGTTTTCTGCCGATTAATGTCTTTGGTACACCCACAACGTGTATCAAATTTGGTTTTTCTAAGTTCAAAAATAATTGAGATATGGTTTTTTTTCGAAATTTCAAAGCCTACTTTCAAGGCCTATAAGGTCTTGAGGGGTGCAACTTAGTAAAGAGGTAAGTTGCATTAAATTACTTTATTTTGGGCTGCCCTGTATGCTCCTGCTCTGTGTCGGTTCTTATGCGGAACAGCCTGTATAGTTAAAAGACTTGTCCGATTGTCACTTTTCAAGCAAATGTGCCGACTGTTTTTTTTTTATTTTTTACCTATTTAAATCAAAATCCAGTGATTTGCCCGAAAAGCGACAATCGGACACACCTTTTAAATCTAAGCAAATTATCTAAGTAATTTTTTTAAATATTTTTAAAATAAAGGTAGTTTACTCCTAGCGATTTTTGAAAATTTGTCTCTAAAAACACCCTTTATATTAATTAATTGTCCTAATTGATTCTACATCTTAGTTTTCGACCCAAAAGCTTAAATTTCAACTCGAATTTTTTTGTCATTTGCACCTTAGGTACCTCTATCCGTGGATATACTTTATATTGGAAACAGGAAATAGTATGAAATTGAATGTAACAATTTGCGCAATACTTTTTCTCCTTTAATTGTAGATATTGCGAGGATGCCTCTTTAGATGATAAAGAAAATAAAAAAAAATAAAAACAACAGAGAAAATAAAAATTTCAAAATTGGTTTTTACAATTTCAAAACACAGTAACTCCAGATGCTATGAAAATATTTGTTTTTCTTCAGGAATATACCAATGTCAAATTAGTAACTGTTAGTACAGCGGATATTAATTTTTAATTTAAATTACATCTCCGTTAGATAGAGCAGTATTTTTTGTGAGAATAGTATATTTCATTACGAGTCTGGAAAAATCTATTTCTGGACGTGTAATGAACGGTATTTTTTATTATACTTCTTTGAAAACAGAAACTTAAAACATTTTATCGGCATATTATAATAAATTTAATTGACAAAAAATAAACAATGCAGACAATACATATAGTGCTTGGTATGTATGATAAGTTTCCATGGTTACTCTCAAATTATTTCAAAGGTGCTTTGTTGTAAATTAGTTATTGTCAGATAAGGTGAATAAAACGTCAAAAATATTACAGAAATGTGTCTAAATATTGAAACACTTACAAATTAAAATACAAAATAGGTACATGTTAAATATCATAGAGCATAGAGTTTCTTAAATTTAGTTTACTTTGCTGTAATTTCTATTTTAAAGCCATATATTCGGTATTTTTATTCAGCGCACGGAAAGTTTTTCCATGCGCTGTTTCCGTACGCTAGCCCGAAAAACCCCATCTTTCATTATTGCTAAAACAGACGAAAATAAGGTGTTTTCAAAGAAGTATAATAAAAATAAGTTTTTACTCTTCTTATAAATATTAAGTATTGTTATGGCTAGGGTAAAATTGATAAATTCCATTTTTCTCAAAAGTGAAAAATCCGAGTTACTAGGTTTTCACAAAGCACGGGAGAATGAGATTAGGATCTCCCAGAGAGGTGGAGGCTAGCGACACAGTGAGAAATGACTATAGTCCTGCCACAAGGATCGTCCGTGGATTCGGCCCTTCACCAGCTTGTCACAAGGCTGGACAGGGGGCTGGAGGGTGAGCTGGTGTCGGTGGGGGTCTTTTTGGACATAGAGGGTGCTTTCGACAACACAGCAGTGGACTCGATCTGTAGGGCTGTGAGGAGGGTGGAAGCCGGGGAAACCGTGGATAGGTGGACCCGATCCATGTTCACCGGCAGGCAAATTGAGGCCGGGCTATGTGGTGAGACGGTGACCATTAATGCATCGAGGGGTTGTCCACAGGGTTGGAGGTTTGTCTCCCCTCCTATGGTGCATGGTGATAGATGAACTGCTGCGAATCTTAGAGGAGGAGCAGGGTGTCTTCGTACAGGCTTATGCGGACAATGTTGTGATCCTCTGCTCTGGAGAACTTCTCTCAGTGGTGCGCCTCTAATGGATTAAGTGTCAACCCTAATAAGGTTGAGCTGGTATTATTTACCAGAAAGAGAAAAGTGGTTCCCTGCCCCCCTGCTCTTTTAGAGCTTCAAACTCTGGGTGAGGGGGTGCAAGATTACCTTCTACTCCGATAGCAAAGCAGCTCTGCAAACAAACCGCACTACATCCCCTCTGATGGAGGAATGTAGAGCGAGTCGGCTCAAACTGGTGGCCGAAGTGAATAAGGTGGCTCTGTCCTGGGTGCCTGGACATTCGGACATTGAGGGAAATGAGACCGCCGATCTTCTGGCCAGGGAGGGATCCATGAGCAGGCCGATGGGACCGGAACGCCTTCTGGGGATCGCACCTCGGGTAGAAATTGGAGTCCGGGACGAGTGGCTGCAGGGCAGATTCGTTGAGGAGTGGCTCAGGGCTCCGGCGATGAGGCAGACGAGGGTCCTCACTGGGCACTGTCGTCTGGCGCACCACCTCCACCTCATTGGGGTGGAGAAGGAGCGGGAGTGCAGATGGTGCCTGGAAGAAGAGGAGGCCCGCCACCACCTAGTCACAGTGTGCCCTGCGCTTGACAGGGTCAGATTCGAGTCCTTCGGCATGGCAAGGCTGCGCGATGAGGACGTTTATGGTGTCAGGATAGGGGAGCTGCGGGCCTTCATTAAGAAGGTCAGTATGCTATCTTTCTTGTGATACCGGCCGTGGGGGCACAATGGGCCTGGCCGATCTGAGGCGGCCACCCCTTACCCAGATAGGTAGATAGATAGGTACCGAGTTACGAAACAACTTTTAGTCCTTTTTTAGTATAACAGACAACAGTAATGTAAAATTAAACAGACAAATCCCAAACAATAACATTTTTGGCAAGTAATAGTAAAAGTACCTCCATAATTCTAATTACCATCTACTTTGTCATGAACATGACATGTGGTAGACAGTAATGATATAGTGAGACAGGCATAAGAAGAGGTGGACGGTAATGAGAAATACTTAATAAAAATTTAGTTAGGTGACGTCGCAAATTCAAAACTTCCTGTTTTGTACTTTGTTTTATTTCACTGCATTTTTCTTTAAAATTAAACCATATAGCTAGTAATCAGTGTCATGAGGACAGATTCATCAAGTTTTCGAATTATTATCTTATAAAACGTAAAGTTGCAATAAACTAACAGATGCCCCACCTAGAGGACAAAGATCATACCAAATGACAGGCGGTAATGAAGCACATCTTGCCGGACAAGTTATTTTCTACTCTATACTAATTTTGAAGTTAATCCGTAGATATACAAGTGCTGTAAGCAATTTAGAGATATATTTTCTAAATATTTATCGCTCTAGAAATTTATTGAAGTGGTAAAAATCAAATGAATATGAAGTTTTAGAATCGGGACTTTCGACGGTAGGTATAATGAGAAAATGATGGTTCACTATAGTCAAGAACAGTACGGTTTAGTTTTTGTGCCAAATTAACCTTAGTCAGTACGTAAACAAGGAAAGTTCCTAACAATTTTACTTAAAATATATTTTTATGTTAAAATTATATAAAAACTCCAGGGACAGGTATATTGAATCTGTTTGAAAATGACCCATACACTTCCTTATTTTTTTTATTAAATATGTGAAAAGTGCTGAATAATTTTGAGCTGATGCTCAAAGAGCTCGAACAACAATGTTTCTAACGGTTTCTAAGGCAACGCTATCTTGTTGACGCTTGAAGTGTTCTCAGAGTCAACTCGAGCACTCCGTTTAAATGCACGGTCACAAGATTGTGTAGCAACCCCTTAAGTATTAGAGAAGACTTGTGTGTTTCACTTACAAATCTGTGGTTATCTGTTTTGATATCATAAAAAAATAACAACTTTGATATCTTGTCTCTTATTGTCAAGTTGTCATTAGAATCAAACTCATTCCTTTGTTGTTCTTTAACCTTTTTTCGTATTAAATAACTTCTTACATGTGACTGCAATAATTCAGCACTCTGAAGTTTCAGTCTCTGTTCCTGAAACAAAAGTAGATACAAGTTTTAAAATTTTGGTGCGAAACATTTGTATAACTAACTTGTCTTTTGCATCTTTCCTCGTGTGTTTTCTGCAGTAAAACATCTCTCGTAAGTTTTTTACTGGCCCCTGCCAAATTTTGCTCAGGTCTATTTGTAGGGTTGCCTTCAAAGCTGTAGTTCATCTTAAATGCTGCAAAGGAAATAACAATTTGGAATAAAACGTTTGGTTTTCTTGTAAGACTATAATAAATATGCTCTGGTAAAACTTTAAACCTTGCTTACCCATTGTGAATCAAGCTTATAACTAATTTAACAGTATTATATTAAATTAAATAGATATGTGTTTTACAACAGCAAAAAAACAATTTACAAAAGAAATAAATAAATAGATATTGAGCAAAAATGTTTTTATATTTTTATCTGTAAATCAGAGAAAAGCAAGGTTAGGTTCAGTGTCGCCAACATCGTAAACCGTAAACACAAACACAACTTTTTAGCGTTTTCGGCTTGTTGCACTAGTGCGCACTAAATGCGAATTTTGACAGTGTCGCGTGTTCGACTTGCACAGTGCAAGAGTACTAAAGTGTTCGACTTGTTCATACCTTCAAAGTGCATGGCAGTGTCCATGTTCGGCTTGACTGGAACACTCGCTCGATTTGCATTTTTCAGCACCGTCATAACAGACGGTGCAAAAGGTGCACTGAAAAATATTTTAAGGTTATGGAACCTATATATTTTGTGGGTTATGGTAGTATGTTTATAAAAAAATATATGGATCCGTTGATATTAAGCGAATATATGGATAGCAGCAGCAGCAGCAGCAGTGACGAAGAAAACGTACTTCTAATAATCCTTTATTATGACAAAGAAGATATAAAAAAATTCATAATTTTACAGCACTTGTTGATCAATTTCGGTAGCGTTTGCCGTCTTTACGTGAACCACAACCACCCACAACGTCAACAACAAGTGAACAAAACATAAAAACTAAACAAAAACGAGAACAAGCCGAACTCGTCTCCCGATCAGATGCTTATACTTGCACCACAGAAAATATATTCAGAACAGAGAGCTCCTTAATGACAGCTGTCAAATGGACTCCAACTTTGAAGCTTAATATTTTCCAAATGCATTGATATTGAGGTCCATTATTAAATGTTGGATAATCTACAAATTGGGAAGATTATATTTTGGGAAAATATCATTTCATAAGAAATGCAATCTGCTTGTTTTTGGAGTCTGTAGTTGGAGGGTTGGAGTCCATTTGACAGGTATTGTTAAGGAGCTTTCTGTTGTGGAACTATATTTTCTGTGCTTGCACGCAAGTCTGGTTAGGGTGCGCGCCACGGCTATGTTGCTAGTGCGCACAGAGTAGCGCACTCAGAGCAAAAAGTTAAACTGAGTGCACTCTAGCATGGAGCCAGTGCGTGCAAGCCGAAAACGCCAATAGGTTAGATCCAAGGCAGAGAAATGGAGTAGGGGGACCGCGCTTTGACCTACTGCGCATGCTATTTCAAGGCAAATGGAATGTCCGGCATATTGTCTCCAGTTTGACGTTTGCAGTTTGTTTTCAGCGATAGTTGTTGTATTTTCAGCAGAGAAATGGTCAGTGTTTTTGGAAAATGTCGTGTGCAGTACCAAGCTGTAACGGCCGCTCCACATTCGCGGCGCGAAACCCCGCGAAGAGGCGGGAACGTGAGTGTGGAGGTTGTCGGCTTTCGCGTAGTTTTCACGGCTTCACCACAGAATAGGGGAATGCTTCACGTTCGCGCTTTCCGGTGTTCCCCGATCGGAGTCGGTTTTTTGTCCCGCGACAAATGAATTATAAGTCTAGGAGACCTCCGGGAGTATCATTTTTTCGGTAAGTTTAGTAAAGTTGTAGTAAAGTTGGTTTAATATGGCCGCCATTTTATTAGACCGTTCGCGCAGCTTGTAACGCGTTCTCCCTACTCCATTTCTCTGATCCAAGGTCTATTGAGACCATTACGGGAGTATGGAGATTGAGACTTTGGGTTACATATTCGTCCTTTTCTGGGGTTAGATCGTAAATAGTTATTCTTCTCCTTCACATCTTTTTCTGGCCTCTGCTCTTCCGAGCAACTTGGCCACTCGGGGCCTTCGCCTCCTCTACGTTGGGTCGGATATGTCCAGCTTTTGCTGTTTCCACTCAACTTAATACCACAGCTACAGCTTAAATATGAACAGCTCCACAACTCTCTTGGCGGGAACTGTTTGCGCCGATCCCCTCGCGCAGGGTTTATGCCCCGCCTCTTAGGGGAAAAACGGCTATGGCGTGCAGTCGGGTAATCGGTGTTAATATCAGACGCTCAGCAGCCATAGCCGTGCGCATGTAGGTTTCGTTGATATTTTGATATTTGTGAGTGTTTAGTTCGGTTATTTAATTACGATTCGAGTAAAATGAGTGAACAAAAATTGGGACATCATCATGCATTATACTTTCCAAAGTGAGGCCTATTCTTTCCTCATTCTAATGGTATCAGTGATGCCAAGTATGCCATTTTATTGGAGAATCTATGAATATAACAGGTACTTTAATTGTTAGTAAAAATCAATAATGGTTTCCACGATTTCTAAAAATTAGACTTCACAATGTTGTGTCTACAAGTGCAGAATATGGCAGCTGTCAAATGAAACAAATTTATTTTATAGAAATTCTTTAATTGTCTTTAATTGAGTATCTGTAGTATCTTACCAGCCCCCTTTGTGGTCTCCTTGGAGTGGACAGAAAACAAACTTCCCCTCAGAGCTTCACTTTTCCTATGTGATAGACTGAGAAATACTGGGTCCCCTTATTTTAAACAGTCCCTGGTTTTAACAAAGGATACAACTCGAAGAAAAAAATCTATAATTTTCCCAAGGCTATAATAGGTAAATGTTTTAAGAGGCCTGGCTTATAATGTTTCTCGATTATTTTACATCTGTTATGGTAATTTCAATGGTTAAAATTCGACAGTGAATATGTGGCGACAAGGACATACCTACAGAGTGTTAGAAGAATAGAGGGAGATATTTTTTTTGTTAAAAAATATGAAAAAAGTTTCTATAAATATGGGTCCGGAAATGCAGAGTTTTCAAGATACAGGATGTTAAATTTAAAAAAATAATTTATTAATATATGTATATTAAAAAATATCGATTCTGTTGAAATTTGGCAATGCTATTTGTTGTATTAAGAGGCTAATTTAGCCCTAATATGTAGATTAAAATTATTAAATCCAGTGGTGTCCCGGGGACACTTTAGCGAATATTATTGGAAAATTTAAAATTTCCGGACGAAAAGAAGTTTCTATAAATATAAACTTCTTTTATATTTTTAACAAGGAATCACCCTCTAAAATATCTTCGTCTATTTTTCGAACACCCTGTATATTTTTATTGCACTCTGTTTTTCGTATTTTTATATTTCTTCGTCTTATTTAGTTAGTAAATATTTCCATTTGCATTAAAGTAGTTAGTACTGTGACCACCAAACGACTATGGGAGCACCGAATCATATTTCACAAATCTTAACTATTTAATATACCTACTATCTAATTTCATTGCAATATTACCTGATATTGTAATGCAAATTTCAAAATATCACATTAAAATAAAGTTTAAAAATTACCTACTACGGTACTGTCAGTCCGAAACTAAATATTTTAATTTAATAATAAAAATCCGTTTAGTCCGGCCCCGACTTTTCCCCTCAGCGAAAAGAAGACAGCACCATTTCATCTCGCTTGGTTCTCGACCGCCAGATCAAAGGCGCCGCTCGAAGTTGTGGAGAGCTGTGTTAATACCTTACTTTGTTTCCTTGATTTTTTTTCGTGCTGTGTGTGCACTCTACTTGATGACCTTGTTTTTCCTCGATTCTCTTTTACAGCCTTTCTCTCTTCAGATTTGTTCTTCCTTTTTCATATTTTCTCTTCTTATGGGATCTCCTTGATCTGGACCAACACTATATTAAAGACCCGAGCATGCCATCATATTTCATTGTTGTTTACGGATTGGGGTGGCGCTACACGACGAAAAAAATGGCGACTTATTATAGGTTATAGGGAGGTATTCCGTGGCTATTGGGATTAGTCCGGCAGCCACGGGGGTAAACCCAAAAATATGGGACGAAGTTTTTTTCAAAACGGATTTGATATCTCTAGGACCCCTAGTTTTGATATCCAAGTGATGACAAACTGTCATTCTTGAGCAATTTGAGATACAAGGTGTCCTACAAGGTACGACCTACCATGTGATCACGTATATTTTTACACCCCCTTATTTTATATATTTTTGAGGTTAGGAAAAAGTTTCAGATACAAAAAAAGCAAGCTTTTTTCAGCGTTTATTTATTTTTATACAGGTTGTTCAGAAAAGCGGTGCCAAACCAAACTTTTGTTTCTTTAAATCGAATACCCTTCATATTTTTAGATATTTGAAATCTGCTCATTGTCACAGTTTCAATGATGTACATGTACATGTAATATGTTTGTTTCAAGCGTTTGTAAAGTATTCGACCTTGAAACTTTAAATTTTACACTTTTGATGTTTATTTTTTCAAAAATGGACCTGGCGGGTATCGTTCTTATTTTTTAATTAATTTATTAAAACTGCTATAAAAAACGAAAGACAACTTTTTCTGCTCTACATGCTTTTTATAAGCATTTTAATATACAAGGTGCGATTACAGATTCCTCTAAAGAAATTATGAAGATTTAGTGAAGCGGCCCCATGTGGAGCTATGATCCCTCAGGGGCTCCACGAAGGTACTTTTTCTTAACTTCAGAACCGTTTAACTGATCGCCCTCAAATTTTGTACACACTGTACTCTCAATAATATCCACTAACCACTTTTAAATGGACCCCCTGGTATACAAAGTGTCTGTTTTTTAGGTGACTCATTATACTATTCACTGTAACAGCAACCCATCGTAATCGAACATCAGCAGCCCAGGTATCATTCTGTTCCACACATGTTTCTAAAATAGCTTCCTTCATTGCTTTTTCGTATTCTTGTCTTTCACGACTCTGAACGATGGCCATCATTGAAGATTTTTTTATTTTTTCTAAATCGCACTTTTGTCCACAGTACAAACCTTGATCTCTAAAATTAAAGTTTGTCACTTCTGAGTGCCGCTGCTTTTTTACAGTTGGAGTTCCAGTAGGTATCTGAGAAACAAAACCCTATTATAGTTGTGCCACAAGACACGATAAGGCTGTTTAAATAAACAACTAAAGTCTATCCAAGTTACAGAAGCAGTGGATCAAAATATTGGCCACCACGTGACCTATTCTCTTATTGGTCTGGCCGTCATAAAATATCGAATGTTTACGCGGCGAGCATAATGCAGGGCCGACTCTTCCCTCCGTCGAGTTTCCTGCATATTTTAGATCGGATCGCGAGCAGTACATTCTGTAAATTTATTTTGCTACTTAATTTAAGGAAATGTATAAAGATCCACGAAAGGCAGAAACACAAATTTTAGAACTTCTAAAAGAATTAGTTCAGAATTACAAGCCACTTGGAATCTCCTATTAGTCCAACCCTGGTAATCGATCGCAAGGCGGTCATGTGACTTTGTTTATATCTACTACCGCTGTAACTTGGATAGACTTTAGACGCGAGCTGTTTTCCAAGGCCTCCAACTACTTCTCTTAAATCTGCATTGCATAATGACACTCCCGCACAGTTTGCTGTGGCAACCCGTGCACAACAACATTCTCGCACCGGTTGCTAAAATGATATTATACACAATGACTTTCTCAATTAAAAACGAACATACAATGCAATGAGGCCATTTCTTTAGAGTCTTAGAAAAAGCGCGTTTTTTTTTGTTCCAATAAATTAAAAAAGCATTCTTCTTAAGCACTAAAATTAAAATATAGTAAACGCAAACTGAGAAGGTGAGTTTTGGAAAGGGGATGAGGGACTAGTAATATAACACAGGAAATAAATATTTAACAACCAATAAAAGGGTTTTATACATAGGCCTAATTGCTGTTAGTCCTTCCCCATAATTCTCATCTCATTTCTGGATATTATAATATACCGAGTAGCGAATGCCATTAAATTAAGTACATTAAATTACACTAAAGTAAAAAATCGTAATTTCTTTATTGTAGTAATGCCCATATTGGTGGCGAAGTGTACCTATAATTACACACAATTAGGAAAAATTACATAATTTAATGTACAACTTTGAGTTTATACAAAATGCTCATTTGGCTGCAGAGTGGACAGAGCATCAAATTTAAGACGCCCTGTATCTGTCATGTAGCTTTATCTCTAAACATACCCATTTTTATAATTTTATTAGTTTTTTAACTTAGATAGGAATGTTCTAATACAGAGAAATTCATGAATATTTTAAATTCATAACACATGTTTTTAAAACACCTTGTATATTAATGATAACTGTAACGAAATTAATTTATACAATAATATAATAATAACAACAATTTTACAGCTAAATAGTAAGATTTAGAGTATAAATTCCATATATTGTCTAATATTTACTGTCTAATATTTGAGATACCCTGTATATCAAATTGCTCAATGACGCCAGCATGTCATCAGTCGGATATGGTTAATAGACATACAAATCTGCAAGAATCCGTTAAAAAAAGAACTTCGTCCCAAATTTCGCACTTCAGGCAAAAAACCCGGCCAGTTTCTGACGTTTAAAAAATCATAAATTTTAAATATCCAGCTTTATTACGATTTACCTTCTTTTTACGGTAACAAATTGTCCTTGCGTCCAGTATTTGGCAGTTTTATCCTATTAATACTGCTTTTCGAGGTAGATTTGTTTGTGATAACATGAAATTTTCGCGCACATGAAGAAAATGGTATGCACACTATGCACAGACCATTAGGTGAATTGCAGAAGAATAAACACTATTTTGGAATTATGGTATGATCGGATCAATCAGCTGAAGAAGCGAAAATTAAAGATATTATTTTGGAAGAGTATTTTTTAACGTATGCAGGAATGAAAATAGAAAATTTTGTTTATAGCTTCAAAGCGAACCAAAAGTCCTCCATATAAAGAAGAAACTGAAAAATCTAATGCGTTTTATGCTTTCACACACTACAACTAGCCATGGATTGCGTTTCAAACCAAAAGGTACCAAATACCCTTGCTTGCTTTTTAGACTCGCTTTTCTTAAGAAAATGTATGGAAATATGCCATGTGAACTTGTCAAATTAGAGGGACATAACAAACAAATATTTCATTTTATTTTGAATATTAACTTCGTTGTAACAGACATATTTGCATGGTTTTATTTTATAAAAGATTCTGCAACAATGGTGTTTTAACTAAAACCACCCTGTAAATTTGTTTCGTCGTGTAGCGCCAGTGGCGATCGCTTGAAACAGCGCTATGCACAGGTCTTTAATATAGTGTTGGTCCAGCCTTGATTGTACTTTATCTCTTCTGAGATTCAACTGTCATCTTCCACATTAATCTTCGTTGTGTCTAAATATCATTGTGTCCATCCCACTTAATTGGTAATCAGTTTTGTTTAATCGTTTGTCCCTCTATCCTTTGTCGTGTCCTTCTTAACTCCAGCCTGCCTTCCCTCACTTCCCTCCCCGGGGCCCGAAGGCCTCCGCCCGCCGACTCAAAGGAAACGGCAACGATATAATATGGCAATATGGCGCCGTGGCGCCACGTGGTACCACCATAGAGATCATATATATATATATATATATAGGTAGAGTGCTGAACAAGTCCCTTTTATGGCAAATTGTGGATTTGCGCAGGGGCTATGGAACATGCGCATTAGACCTTCAGACCGCGCAATTCAAAACAGTGGTTGTTTTTCTGAATTACTATCTCCCTACAAACTTGTATATTGATAATAAATTAAGCTCTCCTCAACGAGGACTGGTCAAGACTTCGATAACTACAACTAGTTTCGTCCAAACTACTAGAATTTGCATCACTGATGCTAGAACTTAACTTGTTTTCATCTCCCTTTATAACTTTAACACTAAAACAAATAAAACACTCAAACAACTAAAATGCGAAGAAACTATTAATAATTAGCTGAAAATCGAAAAAATTATGCCAGAAAGCGTCTATGATGCAAACAACGGTAGGTTATACCGTTCCATTATCGACGGTTATACTTAGTTTGTCGCTGTCAAATGGCTTTCAAAGAGTGTCAAGTTTCACGAAACACTACCTAAAATTGCAAATGCGCATGTCCACTGGGCCTATTTATTACCATTTTTACTATATCCTATGTATAAAAAACATCCTCCAGCACATTAAGGTTCCGACCTTAAGAGGGGGTTGCCGACAGCGAAAGTGACGTTAGATTTCGTATTTTTTAAGTTGTATAGCATAAAATCTAATAACATTTTACCTGGCAAAAATTTAGTACAAACATCTCTGTCTTCATTTTAATCATAAGATCTTAAAAGCATATGCACTGGAATTATTATTTTTCCCAAGGTTTTCATAAACTATAACCCAAACACTGCTTGCAAGATCTTATGATCAAAATGAAGACATAGATGTTTATACAAAATTTTTGCCAGGTAAAATGTTATTAGATTTTATGCTATACAACTTAAAAAAATACGAAATCTAATAGTCACTTTCGCTGTCAGCAACCCCCTCTTAAGGCGGACGGCGGAGCGGAGAGCAGAGCGGAGATGGTAGCGGAGCTTTCAAAACAATAGAAAGCCTACCCACATAGTATTTAATATTTTTTGAATATGCAAAATAAGTTCCTAATGTGCAAAAAATATTCCCCATATTTATAAAACATTGCCACAATATTTTACGAAATATGTTCAGTAACTGCATATACCCAAGATATTTGTTAATCGCAGATACAAATATAATATGTTAGATGAATGTACATATGATGTATATGTTTGTTTTGAATAAGAAGGAATATTTCCACAATATCTTGTGTAACATATATTCCTAACTTAGTGGTTCTATAAATATTTACAAATTGAACATTTAACTTAAGTACATTACAGGCACGTTCACCTTAGGAACGTGCAATTTGGAATATTGCTGGAACATGCTAAATAGTATATTCATACAGCAAATATCTTATGAATGTTCACAAACGGTACTTATTCCTAGTCTTGTGACGTCACAGAGATTCTAGCTTACACTATTTTTAGATAAAATTTCCAAGTACCTCGATGGCTCAGTTGGTTAGAGCGTCAACTTGTAAATCGATGGTCGTAGGTTCTAACCCAGAAACTGGTGTTGGCGGATTTTTTTATTTTATAATGTACACGTGAATATTAAATGGATATTCATAGAAACATACATTGAATATTTGTAGAATGTGCATTCAATATATTTGTGAATGTTTATAATACGTGAAATAGTACCTTCAAAAGGCGAACACCTGAATGTTGCCTGAATGTACAGATAATGTTTCTACAGTTTTTATGAATATTCCTACAATATGCATGTTCTCTGAAAAATATTATCAGAATATTCCGCCAATGTGATTTTGCTATATGAGTACTATCACAGACCTATATAGCTTCGCGCTATATAGGTCTGTGGTATTACACTACCCCTGCGTTTCCGTTAAATCCTTAGACCCACAAGGGAGGTGAGCCCAAGGCGCCAAATTCAAATTTCAAGGTGTCAACTTGGTAAATTTGGTAAAAAAACACTTTAAAATGATTGTTTACATATATAGCTCATGGTTTTAAAACACGGATAATAATCTACGAGAGTGAAAGTCATATTTTCAAGGGGTTTTGGTGCATTTAGATATCTACCGGTAAAATTTTCGTAAATGCCAGTTATTTCTTATTTGCCTGTCTAGATACAACTAAATTCGAATAAATAAAACCATAAAACTTACTGATTTCAAGGTGGTTACGTTTAATCACGTAAAATTGTAAGGTATAACACTCTCAAACAGTCCAAACCAAAATCCTGTAAAACTGTGTAGGAACAAAATCACTTTTGATGGCCTTAACCCTTAAAATGGGGTCTTTATGGAGGAAAAAGCGGACACATTAGGTCTGCCTTTGTAGTTTCCCTTGCAGTTGGGCAGGGTACACGTCCACGGCATGATTTAAATTAGTCCGAAACTATAGACACAACCTAAAACCTATAAACTAAAATCGAACTTTAATCACTTTATTCTGAACCACTGCTGTTTTACCACCTTATTAATAAAACTCCACGCCCTATATTACTAAAAAACACACCAGTCCAACACACAACAAACGTTCTTTAAAACAGGAAAATCGCCAGACTAGTAAACGTAAACAACTTCAAAAAGCAACCTCCCGACCTCCCTGTGATGACGTAGTGACGTTTCGCGTCGCCAGCTGGCAGGCCTTTATCATTGCGACGGTGCCGCACTACCCGCACTACTCTCCGCTTTCCGCCCTGCTCTCCGGTCCGCCGTCCGCGTTATGTGTGGCCGTGCACTAATATGCAACCCACCTTACAATGAGTTTTTTTTATAGAAAATGTCAAAGTCGTGGTGAAAACACCTGGGACACTCTGTACTTATTGTTTTGTGATCCCGGTATAAACTCTTATAAATGTTAAATAGTTTGAAAATGCCAATATTCCTGAATAAAAGGGCTTAAAAGATGGATCAAACCAAACAGACCATTGTATACTAATATTCTTTAATATATTTGACATAAATACAATTTTAAATAAATCTATTTACAAATATTCTACATTCATCTTAAGATCTATGACTTAAGCTAACTATGGCATGTTCAATTAATATAAAAAATTAAATATATTTACAGTTAATATATGTACATCATTTTGGGCTTATGGCAGTGACTCTTTTATAATACATATCTGGTATAATACTCTAAGAACATTTGGAAATAAGAAAAATCCGATCTGCTGCATATAAAATTTACTAATACGAACTAACTTATGTTACTCTTCTCCAGGTACTATCGGGCACGAATTTAAGAGAACATGGTTCAGCTTTTCCATGTCTGACCAATCCATTAAACCGTCTTCTATCATTAGTTTTCTGATGCAACCTTTAAAATTTTCACGAACTTTCAGTGTTCCATATGGAGCATCATCTGAAAAAAAAAAATTGTTGATTAGTTAAACAAAGTTGATATGAAATTTGAATCTTAATGTATAGTGTTTATAGGATTCAAGGCCAGACAGGAGCGAAATCAAGTTTGTTGTGCAATTAAAACAGATTTTCAAAAACAACCGTTTTCGCGATATAAGAACATTTTCGGAAAATTTATATGAGGGGGGAATATTCTCATGACATGTAACAAAACCTGCCTAAACCTAAACCCGTGCCTATACCCGGCTTGCTGAAATATGGCTTTTGTGGTATTTGGTGCAAAAAAAGATATATAGAAGATTCACAGAGCAAATGAAGTAAGTAGGGCTAGGCTATAGATCCGCCATTCGGCCATCACAATATAAATAAAACTACTGTTTTTCTTTGTGTTGACATAATTCGAGGACGAAACGGTTTTTTAATAATCATATTCGCACTGCCAGTCACACTCAACAATCTACAACTATCCAAATGCTCGAACGGGGGAGATGTGGCAATTGGAATTGCATGAAGAATATGTTTTTCGCTTCCCTTAAAGTCAACTTTATTGGAAAGAAATGAAAATGTGCGATAATAGTAGTAGCATAGGCCTATCTTTCGATGACCATATCAACATGCCCATTGAGTTGTAGATTGTATTTTTTTACACATAATAGCTGCTGAAGGGATATTTGGATAAGCTGTGAGAATAATTTGACAAATACCTAGGGTACATGACAATATTTTTAATTGTACTCGGTTTACAGTAGATGCACCAACATAACACATAATAAATGGAACAACGGCTTTTAACCTTTATTTATTTATGATAATTAAAGACGAAGTTGCACAATATTGTTCTGGCTAAAATCTACAGTTTCGTCGTTCTATTGTAAAGAACGCCAAACGCGGCAACTCTTTGCCTCTCAGGAGAAACGGGACTGCAACGTTTCCAGTGACCGTTTGCAATAATTCGTGGAACAAAGGCAAATTTTACTTTTCTATTTAAATGTCTCCAGCTTGCCTATGAATATCTGTTACTTAATGTATTGCAATCTTTGAACTTTCACTAACGCAATTGCACAAAAAAATTTTGGCACATAAAGACTTCTTATTACTAATATGTTCCGTATTATATTGACTCCTCTATAGCAAAATAATGGTATCTCCTTATGCTGCACACGCTGGAAACTATATCCTTCATATCTTTCACGTGACACTTTGATTAAAATATGTCTATACGGAACATACTATAAATATTCAGGAAATATAATATGGAAAATTTTGCGTACTTATGTGGCAACGGCACCCGCCCACCTAGGCATCTAACCTTATACTTTATGCTTATATCCACTCCACATGTCATCTAACACATGTATGGTTTTCTGATCGGCAATTGACATCCCTTCATGTTCATGCCAACTGTCATTCCGTATGTCGCGAAATCAATCAGATAATATTTGTGCGATTCATTATAGTTTGTTATTGATATTTATTATTATATAAGTATATTGTTTGCGTAGTTATCGTGTCATTAGTTTTGTAGTGAGGAGTTCCGTTAGTGTAAGGTATCTTGGACCCTGAAAGTGCAATCCGTAATGTGCCGAAATTGGAGGCTTTCTTGGTAGCACAATTTTTTTCTAATAATCCGATTTTCGCGTCTGCCGAAATTGATGGGGTAAAACTGCAAAGTTTGTACCTATATGTTGTAGTAATAGTAAAGTATTATGAGTTATTAATAAAGGGAGAATTATTGGGGATAAGGACAATCTTGAAGGCGCGTTTATAAAGGCGCCATTTTAGTGCTTATAAATACTGAGCCTAAATTCCGTAGGTAGGTACCTAGGCCAAACTGGCCAAAAAAATTGCAGACAAACGCTACTGAATATTTACGAAAAAACACTTCTTGACTAAATGTGGTTTCACGGGGCATCCTAAATCTGGGGGTTTGAGGTTAGAATTTCGAAATTTCAACTTTCCCTGCATCTTTCACCGCAGATTAAGGTTATGTCTCAGAACACTTCAGTGGTATCGCCATGTTGACAAATTGCCATTATAAAACACTTGTGACGTCATACCTAAGTGCTTTCCCGCCTAATTTCGAAAAAGTCTAATAACTTGCTAATTACGTAAATATATACACTGCCCCAAGAAATTAACGCACCACATAATAAAATAGATAATTTTTTTAATTTTTGGCAATATTGCGGGAATTTAATTTTATTGTGAAAGGACGCTCTATGTGCAATTTAAAAAAATGAATTAGTTTTACCTATACCTATTCTTTTTTTCTAATGATGGTTTTTTATAGCAATATGAAGAAATTCGTCGAACGATAAATTTAATTTTGGTAGTAATTTTTATCGCGCGGCGTGCATTCTCAGTACAATTTGACGTCTTCTGTTTTCTTTATTGTTATGGAACGCGAGTCTAGGAATTTAACTCGAGAAGAATGTGGGCAAGCAGTACCTAATATTGGTAGAATAAGGCTGGAGCTACCGAAGAATATGGTGTCTCCCATACATCGGTATCTCGAATTTGGCAAAGGTAGGTATAGGGAGACAGGTGAGCACTCAAGAAGACCTGAACAGGGCAGAAATCGGGCCACAAATGCGATCCAAGACCGATTTTTAACACTTTCGGCTTTAAGACAACGGTTTGTAACAGCCTCAAGCTTGCAATCCCAACTTCTTGAAGTGGAAGGTGTTCGAGTAAGCACGGAAACTGTTTATGAGCGTCTCACGGAAGCTAACTTGAGGTCTCGTATTCCTGCTCGAGGGCCAGCCTTGACGGTAGATCATCGTAGACCTCGGTTAAATTTTGCCAGAAATCACGTGGGTTGGTTGGAGACGGATTGGGAACGAGTTCTCTTTATGGATGAGTCCAGGTTTTGCCTGTATAATTGTGACAGACGTGTTCGTGTCTATCGACGACCAAATGAGCGATATGGGGGGATCAGTTATGGTCTGGGGCGGAATTTCTTTGACCTCCCGCACGGACTTGGTGGTGCTAAATAATGGCAACCTCAACGCTGAGCGTTACATATTGGACATTTTAGAGCAGCATGTCGTGCCATACGCACCTTATATCGGTCCAGATATTTTAATAATGCAAATTATTGCCAGACCTCACACTGCACAGGTGGTACAAAATTACATTACAGAGGTTGAAATTAACGTTATGGAATGGCCGGCACGCAGTCCGAACTTCAGTCTGATCGAACATCTTTGGGACATTCTTGGCAGACGTTTAAGAGATTAACCAAACCCTCCTAACAACCTACAAGAAGTGAGACTCCGACTGGTGCTAATATGGAAACGATTTGGATCAGAATGACATTCAGTCGCTTATTTTTCATTTTAAGTATGGATCGTCGATATAAATATACGATCTTAACTAGGGGTGGAAATAATCGATATTAAATCGATTTTCGAATTTTGTTTTTTTTAATTACTTGAGTTTTTTTGTTCGACTTATTTTTTGGACACTAGGTATAAATATGAGTATTTTTGTGTTGAATTGTTGATTATATAAAGTTTACCAACATATTTTAATATTCTTTTATAAATTTCAATAGGTGGTGCGTTAATTTCTTGGGGCAGTGTATTTTTTAAATAATCGTAGGGTCTTAGGCAAGTGTCCAAGAATTGTTTTATCATGTTTGTAAAATTTCTTCAAGTACCCTATTACACTGACGATTTAGAATAAAATAAATTCACGAGTTGCTTGATATTCCAACACGTAGGCGCCGGAATTGTCTACCTACTTAGCCACTCTGTAAGTTTAAAATAAAAATTCAAACTACAGGGTGACCGGCGGGACTATTCCCATTTTGAATGAACAGTACAAAATTTTACAAACATCTATATAGATGTCCTTCTTTTCGATCATAAGTTCCTTTCAAGAAACGTCAGTATTAGACACATTCGAACAAAAGCAAAATTATTTCGTTTGCAAAAAAATAAACGACACCTTCAGATTTCTATTTAGCCAGATCATATATAAAAGATGTTTTTCGTTGGGGAAAACCATCTGTGCGTGCTTAATTAGGTACGTAATTTTTTCGAGGATTTGACTTCCGGTTTTAAAAGGAAAAATACGTGGCAAAATAGAATAGTTTGCCATAGATGTCATTATTGTTTTGTTTAATTACTATGATATTTTAGCCAAATGGAAATCTAAAAACGCAATTTTTCAAATTTTGCATTTTAAGATAGTCGAGAAAAATTTGATAACATTTAACTATGAAACTATAACACATGCAAGAAATGCCAAGAGAAAGTTTTTGCTAGGAATAAAATTTACCCAAGTGCACAAAACAACATTTTGTAGTGAACTGTGTTAGTCATACTTTTCATTTCGAGTATATACCCTTATCTCCGCCAGATACTTGGGAAACTTGGCATTATCGTATTTTGTTACACCTGTTGAAGTCTTTCATTATAATACTGAATCACCCATCACCCCGTATGATATATGTATGTTATAAAAGCTTAGGTACGGTTGGCGTCAGACGAAACCGAACGCTAAAAATCCATTTCCTTGGGATATTTGAATTATGTTCTGACATTTGGCAACGTCGCGTTCGTCGGTCGGTTCGTCTCTCGGTCTGAGCTTAAATCCGTTGTTGGTTGAATGGATTTTGAGCATCACTACTTCAAAAGTCTCAAGAAAATGGCTTTACGTGGTTCATCTGACGTCAACTGTACGAAGCAATTGCATTTTTTATATTATCATAACGAAAGTTTTGGGGAAACTTTCAAGGGCAAAATATAGGGTTTTCCATTAAGAGGTGTCATTTTAAATTTCGTGACATTTTTTACTGTCAAACTTAGGGGTTATTTTATACTGTTGTGAAACGAAACAACATACGCTCCAACAAATAATAGAAATAGTGAAAATTCACTACAAAAATATGGTGAAAGTTTCGCGGAGACAATTCGTAGAATTCGTGGCTGACCGTCCTGACACGACGACGACACGACGAATTGGTGACTTAGCCTCACTAACTTGGCCAATCGGCTCAAATTTCGTAATTATCTTCACAATTGTTGATGTTCGTGACGGTGCCTGATTTCGACCAAATAGGGTGATTGTGCCGGTTATGCGACCACTACCGGTTCTCGACCATTTCTGCATATAAACGGAAATATAAAAAAAAATAGCATCCAATTGTTGTTCGCTGAATTCGTTTCCGAGAACCCTTGTCGTGTTAAGTAGTCGCTGTCATTGGTAGGAAGCAAAGAAATTTCGGCGCGAAAAATCAGTTTGTATGAGACCGTCGCAGAGAGAACACGTGCGCCATATTGCTCAAAAAGTGGTTACTGTAACTGTCACAGTAAATAGTATGTTATTTAAACTTTCTATTTAAAATTTGCATGTAATATGCTTTAGATGATTAAGGAATAATAGATTTTAGTATTTTTAAGATAAAAAATCACTCAAAACTAGTTTCTTGTGAAAATTTTTAGTGGTCGGAAACCGACATCAAAAAATTGCTGGTTTTTAGTTCTTGACCACGGTGCTCGAGAACTAAAATTTACTTGTGATTTTTTCATTTTTCTTTGAGTAAAATTAATTATTTATATTTATATTATGTAATTTTTATAGTTTGCGACCATCAATGTAAGTCTAGACATAACGTATTTTCTATTTTAAAACCGATGAATTTTGGTGGTCGAAAATTAGTTTAACTTCGTTCTCTTCTGGACCACTGCAAAATTAAAAAAATAATAATAAAATAGGAAAAAAATCCGAAAAAACTCGTAGTGCAATTTCAAGTGATAAATGGCGTGAATTTTACAAAAGATAAGATAAGGAAACAAAGAAAAAAAGGCGGAAATTATTAAAAGAAAAGCGAAAAGAATAAAAAAGTGACACACAAGATGAAGATAAAAAAATATTCGATTCATAAATGTCTCATAAGAAATGTAGGTACGGAGTTTTGTAATATGCCATACAGTATTGCAGTAGTGTAAGATTATAAATGCGACCAATATTAGTTTATTGTTTGTTTTTTAGTTTTAGTTTTTTATACCTATTATTAAAGCAGATATTTTTTTGTTCCTTTTTAAAAACATCGCCTTGACATTTATGTTTCCTTTTAAATATAAATTTTTCTATATTACGTACCTACTTGTTGGTACTTAATGTAATGATGTCAGGAAGTTCCTATTCATTTTAAAACCTATAACTAGGTACCTACTTATAAGACACTAGTAAGCTCCCTAAATATGTTTTTTCTTCAAATTTTTGTTTTTATTATATTTTTAATTTTTTATAAAGAAAATAACTGATTTTGTAATAAATGTTTTTTTTTAAATCATTACAAAACAACAAATTTTGATTGAAAGTCAAGCGGTCGAGAACTGACCTAAAATAAGTCGAGAACTGTGACTAGTGGTTAAGAACCAGCAATATCGCATTTTATATTTTAGGTAAATTTCTCGAAGATAAGGCCAAAAAACACAAAAAACTTAGCTGAAAATTGATAATAAATACCCTACCTTATGAGAAAATAACAACGCCGGTGAAATTTTGTCAAAGATTTAGTAGAATTTAAATCACTCAAAACTAGTTTCTTGTGAAAATTTTTAGTGGTCGGAAACCGACATCAAAAAATTGCTGGTTTTTAGTTCTTGACCACGGTGCTCGAGAACTAAAATTTACTTGTGATTTTTTCATTTTTCTTTGAGTAAAATTAATTATTTATATTTATATTATGTAATTTTTATAGTTTGCGACCATCAATGTAAGTCTAGACATAACGTATTTTCTATTTTAAAACCGATGAATTTTGGTGGTCGAAAATTAGTTTAACTTCGTTCTCTTCTGGACCACTGCAAAATTAAAAAAATAATAATAAAATAGGAAAAAAATCCGAAAAAACTTTTTTGATTTTGTAATAAATGTTTTTTTTTAAATCATTACAAAACAACAAATTTTGATTGAAAGTCAAGCGGTCGAGAACTGACCTAAAATAAGTCGAGAACTGTGACTAGTGGTTAAGAACCAGCAATATCGCATTTTATATTTTAGGTAAATTTCTCGAAGATAAGGCCAAAAAACACAAAAAACTTAGCTGAAAATTGATAATAAATACCCTACCTTATGAGAAAATAACAACGCCGGTGAAATTTTGTCAAAGATTTAGTAGAATTTAAATATTAAATTTAAAATTTCTCTTAAGTGGTCGAGATCCAGCACATTCACCCTACACCACAAACTCTACGAACTGTCTGTGTGAAATGTTCATCATTATGTCTGTAGTCAATAAATAACATCCGTACTTAAGTTTGATAATATAAAAAGGGCGCAAAATTTAAAATGACACCTCATAATGGAAAACCCTATATTTGCTACATACCGGTTATTCTGTAGCTACATAAATTATGATTCGAGACAAAAAACTCCATCGGTATCTAGGACGATGGTACGTAAATAAGTGGTTACCTTACTCACAAGGCCTCACAAATCAGTAAATGAACAAAATATTATGGTTATTGATGTTTTTGTATTACCAGATAATGCAAAATCAACCCTTTCGTATATTTTTGTACTTTTATACATCAAGCATTAAAATGTTCCCAAAACATTCGTTCCATACGTTTTTTAAAAATAAGGTAATGTTCCTTACCTGGTATTCCTCCAATATATAATGGTGCATCTATTTCTTCCATCAAGGAATTTACATCATGGACCCAACTTTTTCTGATGCCATCGACGTTGACCGTTAGCTCTGACGTTGAATAAAGTGCTGTCACATTATGCCACCTGTTGGAATATTGCAAATGAGATTATGGCATCATTTTATAAAAAAAAACAAGGTGAACTATTCAATCAATGATCAGACTTGGTTATGTTCGTTTTTTAGGGTTGCTATTAATTATTACCTGTTGTCACAAAGGGCAAATTCGGAATCTAGATTGTTAGTTGCTTTGGAGATGATTCCATTTCCCATATCAACTGTCATGACAACTGCACCGTTCTGCAATTCGACTGATAAGGCTGGAGAGTTGTTAGAATTTGAAGCACTTAGCAAAATACCATTTTGCTCCGCAGTCCTAAATTCAAAACCCAACTCAAGAATTTTGTTTACTTGGAAACTTTTCCCTAAAAATAAGATGGCAAATTAAACAACTATTCCAAATATTATGAAAACGCGTAGATATGTCATTTTTCAGAAGGTCTACGTTGGTGTTAGGTTTATCACTTACTGTATAGGGCATAAGCATCTCCTCCAAAATATGCTCCCTCTTCCACATATGGAAAACACTGGGTTATGTTTTGAGCGAGAATATCTTTGTTATTTTTCATAAGATTTTGTGATTCATTGTTAATCACTAATGATTTCATGCATCCTCTGAAAGAGTGAAGTTTGTCCTTCTAAAATATAATACCCGAGTTAAAGATATGCAATTAACCAAAGAGATATGACATATTAAAGTATTATATTCCTTTGTTGATTTGATTATACAGGGTGAGTCACATCTAAAGGCAGGTAGAAATCGCTAAAATAATCATATATTAGGTATGCTTAATAAAGACACAAAAATAACATATTTTTTATTTCTTTCGTGCCTGTTTAGAAATTCCAACCAATTTCGTATACATTATGCATTGGATGGTTGCCATTTTGTGCATTGTCAGATGACCAGCGGCGTAGATACAAATAGTTACTCTAAATAATTAAAAGAAAGTAGTATGGTCCTGTGCAAAACCAAAAATTTTGGATAGCCCATTCAATTTGGAACAAAAAGCGCGTCTTGGAATTTTTTTATCTCTCGTAGTTTTTTCTTAGTTTCGCATTTTTTAAACTAGTGCGTAGGCGATTATTTAAAACAAAGTAAATAATATTT
Organism: Pseudeuparius sepicola; assembly: GCA_963920635.1. Lineage (NCBI taxonomy): Eukaryota > Metazoa > Arthropoda > Insecta > Coleoptera > Anthribidae > Pseudeuparius > Pseudeuparius sepicola. The sequence goes on from OY987299.1 coordinate 93,842,083, forward strand.
TATTATTTAAGGAGGCAACTGAATATTTCTTAATGCATTTTTTTAATTTGCCCGTACACTTTCCTTTTTTTAAAGGTTTTTCTAAAAACATTTTTGCTATTTATTATTTTTAAACAAGCGAACTTGGAATTTAATTTTGTCCGTATCCATGAAAAACGAGTTTTGTATATATTTTTTTAAGTGTAAAATTATTGTAGTGTACTACGTTTGCAAATGCCCTATAAATTTAGCAAATTGTAATATGTCTATATGATATTTAGTTATGGGTTTTGTGACGAATATGCTGAGGCTGCTGCAAGGGAATGCCAAAGACGATTTCCGAATAGAGACTAGTATCGCTTGTTTAAAAATAATAAATAACAAAAGAAACGAAAAATGGTTTTTAGAAAAACTTTTAAAGAAAGGAAATTGTGCGGACAAATTAGAAAATGCATTAAGCAATGTTCAGTTGCCACCTTAAACAATAAAATGTTATTTACTTTATTTTAAATGCTAGCATAATTATTGCCTTCGCACTAGTTTCAAAAATCCGAAATTAAGAAAAAAACTGTACCAGATAAAATATAAAAAGCGCTTTTTATTTCAAATTGAGTGGGCTATCCACGAGAGGCAATTTTTGGTTTTGCACAGGACCTTACTACTATTTTTATAACTGGGCCAAATTATTGCACACAATGGCAATTCTACAATGCACAATGTGTACCAAATTTTGTTGGAATTTCTAAACAAACTGGAAAGAAATGAAAAAAATGTTCATTTTGGAAAATTTTCAACACGCTGTATATAGAGAATCAAGCGTTTTTGAGCTAATGTTTATTAAGCTTATGTAGTTTGGCGAATTCTACCTTGTGATTTCGGCTCTGCCTTTAAATGTGACTCACCCTGTATGTGTATATATGTCTGATCATCCTTACCAGTTCCCGATAATCCGTATAATCTCTAGGTATGCCTCCTAACCATATTTCATTCTTAACGCGATTTTTAGGAACGCGAACAGGTTTGCTTCTTTCACCGTCCAGAGACATAGTTAAATGTCTCGCTTTCTTAACAATGTAAAGTTTGTGCCATTTTCCATCATTTACTTTTTCGTGCATAGAAATCGGCATATTTTCCTTTCTTCTTCTTTTACCCTTGATGAATAGGTTCAGTCTGCCCTCCTTGAGTTCAAGAAAGTTGTAATGTTGGTGCTGGGTACCACCCTGTAAAGCAAGTTTCGTTAACTGATGATTGTATTGTTCAAGGAAAAAGGTTATTTCTCATCTAGATTTCTAAAATAAGGATTTTTCAGCCAATAATAACTATACAAAATGTGTGTAACCCTGGTTGGTGAAAAGCTTTTTCGGAAAAAGCCAAACAAATTAAAAAAAATTGAAAAGAACTCTTTCACATATTGGTTGGTATTTAAAATACTACAAACATTAATTTCATTTCGAAATATGATTAGCAAAACTTTTCATCAAGTGTGTCTATACAACACAAATCGGGGGGACATACAGGACAATCTAATAATTGGGCTATTACCACTTATTACATCATATAAACTTACAGTTGACAAGAACATCACTCCATTCGGGTAAAAAGTCCTGAACTCCAACCCAATGGTAAAATTTTTTCGCCAAAAAGTAGTTTTGATTTTGATGAAACTGTTCTGTTTGTCTCCGAATTTAACTGCGCTTGAATCCATGATGAAGTTGCCAGTCAGGGCACATCCTTCTGTATTCTGCATACTATTTGAAACGCTTGTGGGTAATATTAGCCCTTTCACTTGTGGTGTAGGTAGTCTCTTAATAGGTGGCTCCCTGCCTATTTCGACGTTGCTGAATTCTTTAACCGTTAGGTCGTTGAGGAAGAATGTCCTGGAAAGGTATACCTATTGGTTTTACTCTAGTTTATAACTTACTTTCTATATCTATATATGGCTTTATGGGACTAAATATATCGACATCTGGTAGCATACTAATAGTTTCGTAGATCTAATGGATGTACCGATTTTTCAAATTTGGATTGTTCGAGGCGGTAGACTATGACAGTTTCTTTCTTTATCTTAGGCTCATCAAGACAGCCACAACACTCCTGGCGAACAATCCAAACCGAAATGGTAGCTATTATAACAGTTTAACTTGCACTTGGAGGTAAGTATTCCAGCTACGAGCTGGTAGCTGACACAGCGAAAACTAATAGTAAATACTACTCGTAGAGTCTTTGTATATCCTGTGACACCAACCTGTGTATTTTACCACAAAACAAACAAACGCAAAGAGTTAGGTAATGCAGTTTTTCCTAGTACCGTCCCTGTCTCTAATAAGGACATTAGTTCTGCTAGAATATTATAGGGTTTTCGGATTGGGTTTGCACTGGGTGCTTGTTACACTATTCGCATACAATTGTCAGTGCAATTCAGTGCAGTTCTGGTGGAGGTTTAATCCGAAGATACATAGTAATTCAAAATATAAACAGTTATTTCGTGCACGTGACCTCTTTCTCAAAACATAACTTCTCATTGAAATGTTCTTGTGGTTTTCAATTTGCCTGGGAAGTAACAACTAATGGCGAAAGTTGGTCTCTTGCCAGGTTAGTAGCCACTTTTGCGTGTTTAACCAGATATTTTTCTTAGCGAAAAATCTGTTTTTGCAACCGCAACGCGTCAGAACCGGGTCTCTCCCCCATTACTTTTCCCCCCTCCCTCAACCAAAATGGCCACCACCAGCTTGGCAGCAGCAGCACCTACGCTTGGGGTGCAACATGAAGACTAATAAAGTTGAATGAATACAGTTCACTAAGAAAGGTACAAAGGAAGGAATTTGAATTCTACAACACTCCCCCCCTCGGAAAAGCGTTGCGCTTGCCGAAATCAGCATTAACATGATAACAATCTAATCGGAAGGCGAGTCGGAAGGTAACAACCATCAAATAAGAAACTGCAACACATGGTCTAACATAAAACTCATAAAACAATTATACTTCTAATCCTCAGCACAACAAGACCTCTTTGGAGGCAGTCGAAACCGGGAACTCTGTCTTCTGGTGGAGTTAACGAACATTCTGGTATTGTGTAGTAACTCCGTCGAACCAGTCTCTGGTACGTCTGGAGGGTGCTGCTTTTTCCAAAAGCGATTTATTTCTCGGGGAGGAAACCCCTGTTGTAAATAGCTAACTTGTTGCTGATACGGAGGCATTCCTCGGGACATCCTGGACATCATACTCGGAGTCCATCGGAGACCATCTGCAATATCTAGAGAGTGAGAGGATTCAGTATCGGTGTTAGGCTCAGTAACATTGTCACTACTCAGATCTGAATCAAGGACAGCCTGCGGGAATATAGGTCGAAGATCGTCTATGTGCACGCTGATAACGCTACCATCACGAAGCATCTCACAGACTACAGCTCCTTTGCAGCTGGTTACCTCGTTGAGCTGGACCAAGGTGAGTCAAATGGATGCTTTAATTGCCGATTGTTCCTGATCACTACGTTATCTCCAGCCTTATACCTCGGAGCTAATAATTCACTGGAAGCATATTTGCGTTGGTGATAATGTTCGGTAAGTTGATTATTTAGCTCCTGACATCTCTCGTGGGAATTATTGGTTCGGGGAAGTTGCAAGCTCTCTGACATCTGCCAGTCTCCAGGACCAGAAAGTTTGTAGCCAAGGAGAGCCACACTTGGCGAGAGCTTAGTAGCTGCGTTTTTTCTAGTTCGTAAAATGAATAGCGTTTTATTCAGATACTTTTGCCACCCTTCTTCCTCCCTTTCGCAGGAGTTTTTTCAATTCTTGGTTTCTTCTTTCGACCGGATTAGCTCTAGCATAATAAATTGGAGTGTAAAACAACTCTATGTTGTGTCCCTCTCCCATAGCTGCATAGTAGTGAGTCTTTGGAGACCATTATCAGAAATGATACGGGAGGGAACGCCGTAACGTGAGAAAATTTCTTGTTCCAGGAAGTCCACAATCGTTTTAGAAGTGATCTTTTTAAAAGACCGGGCTTCAATCCATTTGGTGTATACATCCTCGACGGTAAGTACATACTGATGTCATTTGGCTGAAGGAGGGTAAGGACCGAGGATATCTAGACTAATTATTTCCCATTGATAGCTTGGAGTATGTGGGCGAAGGGGCGCTCTCTTTTGCTTTGAAGTCTTTACAGATCGACAGACTTGGCATGCCTTGAGGTAATGTTCAACGTATTTCTGTAATTTAGAAGAAACAACACTCAAACATTCCTTCTCGTTGATATGATAATGAAGCTCAGCTTTATTGAATGTGGCACTCGCGTAAGAAATTATATCCTTGCTATCCTCATGGCCCTCTTGATATAAAACACATCCCATTCCCTTGTAGCGTCAGTTTGAAGTATGAAGATTTAGAAAAATTTGGAGGATTTAAATACAATTTCCGTAATTTTAGAGAATGCCTGTTCCTTCTCCACAGACCACACAAATCGATCACCCCTGTGCAGAAGTTTCGTCAAAGGTAGTGTTGCTTCGGCAGCATTGGGTATATATTCTCGCAACCAGTTACAAGTGTACAGAAATGCTTGCAACTGCTTTTTGGTCTTAGGGCTGGGATATTCTAGTATTGCCTTGATATGTTTTGATTGTGGGGTGTTAGTGTCCTCCTTAATATGAAAGCGCAAATAATCGATGTCGGAAGAAGCTATTTGGCACTTGGCAGGAGAGAGGTGTAAATTATGTAGACGAAGTCGTTCAATAACTAATCGGACATGTTGAAGGTGTGATGGAAAATGTGGACAATAGAAAATAATATTATCCAAATAAACTAAATAAACTGACAAATTCGTGCAAATATCCAGCAAGCACCTCATGAGCCATTAGTCTCTGGAATGTACACGGAGCGTTCTTAAGCCCAAACGGCATAACGTTAAAATTGTAGAGGTTACCATCGGGGGTGCAGAACGCCGTGTACTTTTTCGACCCCTCATCTAAGGTTATACCATTTAGTGCTCGGAAGTCAACACAAAAACGTGTTGCAGAATCTGGCTTTTCCATCAGAACAATTGGCGAGGAATAGGGGAATGCGGGGCAATACGGGGTACTTAATTTCATAGCCCCATATTTCTGGGATATATAAATGAAATAATTCTATATTTATATTTACAGGTAGTTAGATATGTTTAGTAACATTAGCAACATTTTGTATAACGGAATCAGTAACTGAGTTTTAACTTTTCTGGACTTTTATGAAAATTGCGCTTTGCCCCGTTTTGCCCCGTATGCGGGGTATAATGGGGTACCAAGAGGGGTAAAATGGGGTAGTACAATAATGCTTTAAAATAGTGAGTTTTTGGTGAATTAGAGAGACGTTTCTCCAAAATGTTTTATTAAGCAAACAGTAATCTTTAAATAAAAAAAAATAAAAACGTAAAAGCATTAAAATGTTAGTTTTTCGTTTATATCGTTTCGCCATCTAAACAAATTAAACAATATTCAGGTTGATTCAGTTTTATTCTGGGACACTTCAACGGGGGTGATGTAAAATCAAAAATATTATTATTTTGTGGCACAACTTTTTATCTACAGCCGCTTCGTTTTTGAGATATTCTCAAAAATTTTAACATTTTATTTTTATTTTTCCAACCGTTAAAGGAATTTAAACGAAATGTGGTACATGCATTGATCAAATGTGATAATACCAAGTTCCCAAAATATAGCCAGTGGTGGAAATACACTACATTTGTTTTATGAAGAAAAATACTGCCACTGCCCTGTAGAGCTTTTTTTTCTTCGAAGCAAAAACCATCTCTTGGCATTTTTTGTATCTGCCATAGTTTCACGGTACCTAAATTTACATTTTTGTTCAGTACTGGCCAAAGAGAAATCTAAAATTACATTTTTTTCAAATTAAATAAATTATTTTTTGCATTCCATAAAAGCAATAAAAGAAATTAATTTTCCCGTAGAACTTCCGCAGATACAAAAGAAGTCAAGAGATAGTTTTTGCTTAGAATAATGAATAATATTCAAGGGTACATTGTGAACTTGGTATTACCGTATTTTGTGACACTGGATCAATGCATGCTGTGTACAAAATTTCGTTTAATTATCTTTAACGGCTGGAAAAATAAAAAATAAAACGTTAAAATTTTTGACAATTTAAACATCCTGTATTTCGAAAACGAGGCGGCTGTGTATAAAAAGTTATTCACAAAATAGTAATATTTTATGATTTTCTATCAACTGTTGAAGTGTCCAAGAATAAAACTAAATTGCCTTGTAGGTATTTCAATGGGACATCCGGGTACGGTACCCGGGTAACCATTTTGCCCCATCTCTAATACCCGATTTTGCCCCGACGCACGTGTTACAATAAAATATAAATAAAATTTACAACGACAATTATTTTTCGATAAAATGATTTAGATTAATCATACTTAATAATAAGTTTAATTAAGCAATAAAACTCACATCGAAAATCTTATAAAAACTGTATTTATTTTGGAAAAACGTAAACACAAGTTTTAAAACACGGGAGCTGTTGTACTCCCAACAATAGCTATGTACTCACTGAATTGACTTGACCGGGGGCGTGGTCTTGCATCGAAAAGAGGTGGAAGGGGGACATGTAGATTTGAAATTTGGCTGCTTCAGTTAGGCTGTATCTAGTAAAAATACTCGTACCCCGTTATATCCCGGTACCCCATATTGCCCCGCATTCCCCTACTCCGAATCACTACATTCGATAACACCAGTTCTAAGCATCTCCTGAATTTGTTAATAGAGGACACTTTTATTTTTTTGGAGAAACAGGATAAGGCGTTAAAAGTGGAAACTCTTTGAACAGGGAAGTAAGTTCGTGATTATATTCTTCGGATAACTTTAACCGAGATAGAAGAGAAAAGATATTATTAGATGGAATGTTAGTTGTGAGCCAATAAACCGTTTTTCGTATTTTCGGCAAACACATGAACATTTTCGATCATAATCCAAGGCGGCTCCATTGTTTTTAAGAAATGAGTCACTCAAGATCATTTTGAAGTTCGTCGATAAGTTCAAAATTTGACGTAGACTAAATACTACTTATTTTTACCTCAATATCAGTAGAACCGCTAGAAACCACTATGGTCCATCCACAAGCAAACAGAATATTTTTGGGATGCGAAGCACAAGAGCTGGAATTCAACTTGGGAAGAAGAGATACACGCAAAATATTAACTGATGAACCAGAATCAAGTGAGCCCTAACGGTCCTTCCACAAACCTCAACCAACATGTGTGGCAGCTTTGTGCTCGGGCAGTCGCTGTTGTCAAGATGTAAAGAATTGTTGCAAGCTGATGTGTAAAAATCTGGAGCTGGGTTTAAAGAATGATTTGTTGTTAAATGTAAACATTTTGTTTGAACCTCTGACATAAGCGACTGGGGTTCTGGTATAGCATCTTTGTTTACTGTCGGGCTGTCTGGTTCTGGGAGGGCACATTTGTCCCAGGATTTGTAAGTAACGGTGGATTCTGAAGAAAATGGATTCGTGCAAAAAGATTTTTCAACTGTGGGGGCAATCGGAGAATCTTCCCTCCTATCGCTGGCGTCGTCGTCGCTTCGCTTTGACAAACAATTCAGAAAAGGCCTACTTTGATTTCCGACATCTGGCGTCTCGCTACTCACTCTCCAATCTTCCATGTCTCTGGCGCCGTCAAACTTCAACTGTCGGTCCATCCGTCTTCGGTCTGTGGTTTCCGGCCGGCACCTTCCTGTCTCGACTTGTTACACGCTTGCTGCGCATTGCGAAATCCAAAATCCAACTCCCGAGTTCCGGCGGCGGTAGCGATCGGATCCGCCAACAGTTCCCTTTACGGAGAGTTCCAGAAAAAAGCCCGAAAACGATTGGCAATTGTCTAAAACTCGATTAAACGACGCGACACCACACGATAAGCTCGGCGCTGGGTCGCCATGATCAAGTTTCACCTTTTCGTTTTTCTGTTTTCTTAAATGCGCCGGCTAGCTGTTGGTTTTGTTGAAAATATCTTGCTAGGATTGAGGGGGAACGGTTGATGAGGAGAACACGAGCAAGGCGTTTTCTACCGTATTTTTTTTGCAGCCGCAACGCGTCAGAACTGGGTCTCTCCCCCGGATATAACATACTAACTCCCCACTCCCCCATCTTACTTTTTCCCCCTCCCTCAACCAAAATGGCCACCACTAGCTTGGCAGCAGCGCCACCTAGGCTTTGGGAGCAGTATGAAGACTAATAAAGTTGAATGAATACAGTTCACTATAGAAAGGTACAAAGGAGGGAATTTGAATTCTACAACGCCCTAACGGATATAAATTGCAAAAATCCATTTTAGGTTATTTGTATCTACAACAAAAGATGTCCAAGTGGTATGGAAACTCAACGTGATCAGCAAGCAGTTTTACATTCTGGAAGTGCGTAAACAAAAACACGACTCAACGTTGGATCTGCATAAAGCGACCGTGTGCAAGTTCCATCACAACAAGGGATTTCTACAAAGCTTTGGGGCAAAGAGCTCATTCCTATATCCCTAGTGTTACCAGAAATGAAGTTAAAGTAAGCTTATTTAAAGCAAAATACCGTGCCCGTGAAGAAATTATTTCAGTGCCACAAATGATGAGGCAAGAAATAATGAATGTTCAAGACGCAGGTCTCAATTTAATTGTTGATATTCCAACATTTCTATCTTTTAAAGATACACTGTACAGACAGATACAGGATAAACAAGGGCCTAGGAATTTCGAAATTACCTACATCTGGGAAAGAATTACAACTTCCCGATTCAGTTCAAGAGTACATGTTTACAGACGACCAAGAAGGTGGAGAACGTATTACGTATCATCATTTTTGCCGATAAAGGAGGACACCTCCTTACATGTGGAACTAATTTTTTTGTGTATGGTATATTTAAAAGTTGCTGCCCACTCTTTGACTACTACATACACTACACGTGGATCTAGGTAGCACTGATAGTAGCAATCAACAGTAATTGTTCCTGCGGAGTATGCTTGGGTGTCAGATAGAACCCAAAGTAATTACACAAGGCTCAGGTTATACAGTATACCAAAAAAAAACAAGATGTTAGAAACCACATTAACATTCGTGTGTGTGCAGCCCTTGTACGTTATCAGAAGGCGTATTCCCAGACGCGTGACTGAACATAATGAAGACTGCACCAAATAACATACAAGTTGAAAAATTCAACGATTACTTTGTTGATCAATGGCTGGACAATGATTTATTATGGGTAGTCCACAACGAGAGGCATAGAAACACCAATTCAGCAGAAGGCTGGCATAATAGATTTAATAGAAGAGTTGGTAAGACCAATACAAATACGAGGCTAATCAAAGTTATTGAAGAAGAAATTAGCTGTTACAATGTAGCAGAAAAACCAGTAAGTCTACACATTATTACGAATAAATTTAGCCTTTCACGCAGTATATTGACATTAGTTGGCGTCTTTTATGTCAGAATTTCAAACAATTAGAATCGAAAGTTGCACAAAAGTAGAGAAAAAGCCTGCAAATTTGGTTTCGAATATTTGCTCTTCACTTGGTGGGATATAAATAATAGCTTCTTCATCTAGATGTACCAAATTTGGACAAGCACCCTCCAACCTAGGTGGTATGTACAAAATAATATGTAAAATTCTAAAGTCTTTAGCAATTTGATATTTTACATAGTTATCGTGGATACGATGACTATGATATTTTAGGTTGTTTTCTTTTGTCTTGTTTACATTTGGCCAGGTTTTCTTTGCCGGTTAAATTGATAATTGACTGGATTGATTGTTGAAAATTGGAAATCACCTTTTCAGAACGTGGTAATAGCTCCCAGTACCTGCCAAATCACTATCACATTAGACCTTTTGGAATACTATTTCTTTAGAGAAAACGTCGTAGAAGTGTGAAGATAAATATCACTATTTATTACTTGACTGGCTGGATTATATTTTAAATATCTGGCGTTGTACAAGCGCGGCCTCATAAATGTTTCCACTAGGCATGAGAAATGAATAAGAAATCAAGAATTTTGAGTAAGTGCGGCAACGTTGCGCCAAATGGTACTCTGGCACGGCTTCACAAATCAACAACTTCCCCTACATTCCCTCGCATCACCCCGCTCCTCCCCGTACATTTTACACTGTTCCTTGGTGTTTTGAGATTCACGTATTAGTTAAATAAGTTATAAGTATGATTGTGTTATTATAGAAAAATCTCGTAGTGTTTTTTTATATTGGTTTATTACACTTCTTTATCTTAACCGCGAACCAAAACTTTGAGTAGGTATTAATTTAATTTTTAAAGGGAGTCTTCGGGTGAGGTTCAGATGCTTCCCGGGCACCCGAAAAAACGATAAAAATAAGAAAAAACACCCAATTTCCATGAGCAATTTTGGAGGATTTTCCATCGGTTTCGTTGATTCTACAGCCATCCCGTTTCTCGAAAGTGGTTAATCATGAATCGGAAAATTCTCTTAGATATCGGATTTTCGAGGTTATTTTTGGTACCGGAGGAAAGTAAGAGATTTACCACCTCCTTCGATTTTAGAACGGCTCTATTCGAGGTTGTCGAAAGACTTTTGCGAAAAAAGCTGCCAATGTCCGTGGGCAGGGTTGTAAGATTTTCCACTATTATTCAGGCAATCTAAGGAAAACATAACGGAGCCCAATTTACTGTTTTTAGCACTGTAACTGCCAATGTCGCGTAATAAGAATAAGATGTTAGATTTGCCGTCACTTACGCCTTTAAGGTTATGGCTGGCTTTCAAACAGTGAGAGGGGAGGGGTAATTGCTACGTTGTCAGTTGAACTTCTTACTATCTGTTCCTATTTGGCCAAAATACTTAACTATATCTACCATATAATAAATAGCGATAATTTAGCAATATTTCTCTTAATGGTGATCAGAGGAGGATTGGTAAGAAAAGATAGTGGGGCAAAATAAAATTACAAACCCAAATTGGCTGGCTAGTCGAGCTCTTTATTGCACTCACTACGAACACTTTCTCTCGTCATATTTCTGTTGTCATTGAAAATAAAATTATTGAAATTTGAGCGTAATAACATACCGTACTTTCACCGTTTTGGTAGACATAGGGGAATAGGCCGCGCGTCGCCGTGAGTCCAGCTAGGTTTGTCAGTCGTTGGCGGGGGGAGTACACAGTAGTCCCGCACCGCTTATCAGTCGAGTTTTGCTAGCAAAAAACACGCCCCGCCCCCCCACCAACGACTGACGAACCTAGCCGAATACACGGCGGCGCGCCGGCAATGGCAATGTCTACTAAAACGGTGAAAGTACGGTATAAGTACTCCCGATAGGTCCAGAAAATACATTCCATATTGTTGAAGATTTGTTAAAAGGGAAGAAAAGCTTAAAAAGTTCGATTGAAAGTTAAGGCAAGTTATATTTTTTTAGTTTTTGATTATTTTTTCTGTCTTTGCGTAGTAATAAATCATTTTAGTTTACAAATTGTTTATTTTGCTTAAGTATACTTATATGGTGATTAATCCTAATTTGCCTTGTATGTTGCTCGTTTAAGAGATAGACACTTCCAGAGTTGAACTTTTGACCATAAACCTGTGACAACCCTATTATTATTATTTCTCTACTACCTTTTTTTATTTATTTTCGGCTATAATAGTTTCTAGTTTTACTGCTCGAATAACTTCATGTATTTCATTGTCAGGAGGATGAAAGCATTATTTGATCTATTTTCAATTTTTGAGAATATAAAATATGCAATTTGGGTGTTCCTTTTAGGTACAGCCTGTAACTCAGAAAGAAAGAGTCTTAAACGTTTCTTTTGGCCTAAATAGTGACTATTAGACTGAATATAATAAGAGAGCTTGACGAATGACTTACATATTATTCACGATGATATCACTGATTCCTCCTCTGTAATAGGAACCATGTTCGTCATCTTTCTTCCCCATGGCAATTTCAATTTCTTCAAGTTTTATTCTGCCCCTTGCTTGTTGCATTTCTCTTTCTCCATTTACACTAATGGTAACATTTTCCTTTTTCACATCAATCACAATTACGTTATAGTCATTAATGATTAAAGGATTAGAAGATGTGTAGGAAATCTGATTTCCTAACTTGCTAAACTCTATGCTCAGTCTTTTATTCACTAGAGAGATTACTCCTAGCTTGGATACATGCATTATTACACCATCGGAAATAATTGGCCTTAGAATAAATGAAAACAGAAGTTTTGAACTTGCTTTGGGTTGCACTTCCTTTGAGACCTTCAAGTAGCCGTTTCCATTGAACCACACCTTATTTAAATTTAGCTAAAATAATAAAAAATAATATAGATACAGATTATGTCATAACTCTTTAATTTTCAGTATTATTAAGCGAAATATGGACGAATTTGATGATTTAAAAATTGATTCAATGCAAAAATTGTCACGAATTCAATGTCTATGTAGTCGCTAATATACAGGGTGTTGTTAACAATTGTAACGAAGTTCATTATTTTTTTTATTAGAGGAACGTATTTTTTATTTTTTATCCTTTGTAAAGGTCCTGGTTTCTTGTCTTGTATCAGCAAATGTTAACGCTCAATAAACAATGGCCCGCTGTTGCACCTGACATAGTACCAAAGTCTAGAGATTTTCTAGACTTTGATAGTACCGCGCTGTAGGTATAGTTTTTATCATTTTCCCCGACTATCTGTATGTGTTATGCCGAATCTGCGTAATTGCCGATTACATGTAATCGGCAACTTTTTGCCGATTACATGAAATAAGCAGCGTGTTTGCCGATTCCATTTAATAGGCAAAATAATGCTCAATCCATGTACTGGGCACACAAGGCTTTGCCGATTACGTGAAAGAGGCAATTACACAAACTAAACATGTGATCTTATAAATTAGAGGTTATGTTTATAGAATTTGTTATTTAGTTCCGCGGAGTAACTAGTGAAATACTTAATTTTATAATAATATTTAGGTATTCTGTGAAGTTCAAGTGTAAAAATGGACGAAACTGGTACATCTACAGATTTATGCCGTGTTTACGGCCTGGCTGGACGAAAGAAATCTTTCAACATTTCGGTTTTTTCGCGGGTTTTCGCGAAGTTTCGATGTTGCAAAAGCTGCAAAATAGTGTGGTGATTAGTTTGAGCTGCGTACAGTAAAAATTCGTCCGGATTATAACCACAAATATCGTAGTTGCCTATTTCACGTAGATAATCGGCAAAGCCTTGTGTGCCCAGTACATGGATTGAGCATTATTTTGCCAATTACATGAAATCGGCAAAACCGCTGCTTATTTCATGTAATCGGCAAAAAGTTGCCGAGTACATGTAATCGGCAATTACGCAGATTCGGCGTAACACTATTTAGCTTTGGTACCGGAAGATGCGTCACACCGCCAACTATTGGTGTATGAGATTTTTATTGTTTTTTTTATTCCGCATCGCACCAAGCCTCTACGCCGGCGTAGCAACCGGGCTCTTTTGTCGACCCCAACAGCCCGGCCGGAATCGGGTATAAAAGGGGAACCGAAGAATATGAATTAGATTTTGATCGACCGCCAATTTACCAGTAGGTACATATTGGTAAGAAACTCTTCTATGGTAACTATTTCATTTTTCTGTAGCGCCGAATGTACTTTCTTTCGACAGAACTTTATTATTTATAAAAAGTGATGTATGGTGTAACTGCCTTCCATTGCCTGTTGAGTACCAACCCTTGGTACTGCTAGGCAAGAGGCCTGGACCGTTGCGAAACCCAAGATCAAAGATAAATGGTTTGTACTTGATGTCAGGTGTAACTGCCGGCTATTGTTTATCGAGGGCTTACATTTGATGCTTCTAAACAAGAAGCTAGGACCTTTACAAAGCCAGAAATCAAACGTAAACTATTTCTCCGGCTAATTCCAGCTATATTAGTTGCCGGCCATTGCTTTACCAACTCTTGGTACTGTCAGGCAAGCGGCCTGGACCGTTACGTAGACCTGAAAGTCGATTTTTTGGTGCTACTACTCAAGAGGCCTGATCCTTCTAGAAACCCTGAGAATTAAGAAATAATAAACCGGGCCTGTTAGAGGGCAACCGGATTCGTTTTATCTATTACTCTTTTCAAACTAAGATCTGACACCATCACCTGAGGCCTGAGGCATATAGTAAAATCTTGTGTGCCACATTGTCTGATACCGGGAGAGTTTCTTGCTTACATCCGTAGATTTTACAATTTTTCAATTTACTCTTACTATCGACCATTTCATAATTACGCGCCGTGTTGTTATACCACCGTTTCTATGCTAGTTAGATTATTTAGTTGTTCCCATCGCATTTTTTACGCTTAGTACCCTCTCACAGATTAGACTTTCCGTTGCCACCAATACTTAATTTAATAATATTTGTTTATAAGTATAAGGTTACCTGATATATATTATAGGTTCATGTATATTCTTCTTTGGCCTTAAATAAATTGGGAGGTTTTGTTTGCTAAGAAGTACTTTTTTTTTCCTTGTGGCACAGTTCGACTTTAGTTATAGCGAATATTAATTCGTTTACTCAGCTGTTATTGATTTACTACTATTACCATCCATATAATGAGAATAATACAGTGATAGCGTTGCACATAAATATTGGTAAATAAATGGTAAAAACTTGCCCGTTGTGTTATTTAGGTACTCTCCAAAATAACAAACAAAACAAAATTGCTGAAAGGAACTCTTGGAATTATTTTCTTCACTGAACTCTCCGAGAAAAGACACCTAAAAAAAACTGGCGCTTGAGCTATCTTAAAAACAAAAGAGAGGCACTCAACCTCCACAAACTAACATCTTTCTATTCCTGTCAAATTGTAATGAAAAAAAGTCATTACCGAACCATCAAAGTCGTGAACAAAATATATACCTATACAGTTTGTTCAGCGAATGTTGACTCGTGAATATACGACCGATATCCATCGTATATTCACCAGTAAGACAAGGACGGGAGTTGTGACGTAGGGCCGAACATTCGCTGAACAAACTGTATATTTTGTAATACGTTACACAATTTATCTCAAAACACACACTTTTGCATACAATTTTTAAGTTGAATTTTAAAACACTATATAATATAACTAAAATATCTATCTCTAGCGGAAGTAACAGAACATTTTGGGTTTCTATTTCTGATTTCCAGTTTGACCGGAAGTAGTCATCACTTGGTCAATTTTTTGATACACGCCCGTATATTCTAGGTTTATAGGTTATACTGCTCTCCCAATTCCAACGATACACAGTTGTATACAGGGTGGAACTGAATCAGGGTACACCCCACTTTTTCCCTTGTTTTTTGAGATACAATTTTGAAATTTGGCATGTCGATGTTACTTTATAAATGTCACTTTTTGACGTGTAAATTCATTTATTTCCGCTTCCGGTTTTACCGAGAGTGACATTAACTTTTGTTTTTTAAATGGAACACCCTGTATATTATTTAAGTTTCGGATTCTCCTCGATGTACTGAAACCAGCGATGCCTCACAAGTGACATTTTGGCTGACAGAAAGTGGTTTTTCTTTAACTTATTTGGATTTGCAATAATAAACTAAAGGTGGCTATGAAACAAATGAACTTCGACAAACTGAACATCTTTAATGAACTGTCAAACCGTCTGTCTACAGAAAAGTACTTCTCTTATAATAAACTACGGTATCAATGTGTTGTCAATTAAAACAACTGCAAAAATAGTGTTTGTAAAATGCCGCAAACTTACAACAAGATCAAAAAAAGTGGATATGATATGTTGATCCAAAAATGCATTCAAGTGAATGGCGGGCATTTCGAACACTTACTATAAAATCGGTTCAGAGTTGCCATTTGTTTGTATTGACATTGTTTTCAATAAATATTTGATGTTAAAATTTCATAGCCACCTTTATAGTTTATTATTGCAAATCCAAATAAGTTAAAGAAAAACCACTTTCTCTCAGCCAAAATGTCACTTGTGAGGCATCGTTGGTTTCAGTACATCGAGGAGAATCCGAAACTTAAATAATATACAGGGTGTTCCATTTAAAAAACAAAAGTGAATGTCACTTCCGGTAAAACCGGAAGCGGAAATAAATGAATTTACACGTCAAAAAGTGACATTTATAAAGTAACATCGACATGCCAAATTTCAAAATTGTATCTAAAAAAACAAGGGAAAAAAGGGGGTGTACCATGATTCAGTTCCACCCTGTATAGCGTATCAGCAAAAAAATAATATCGGAAATAATAAAAGAGATATGACACACCCTGTATATTATTGCGCCCTACCGGCAAATGTTTTGTAAATATCAGCTTTTGGTTATTTGAATAAATAGAAGTCGATCTAAAGGAAAAATCTTCGAATAGTTGGTGTTACCTCTCCTGATTGCCAAACAACACCATACGAACTGTTGTAGTTAATGAGTTCGGAACTTGACAAGAATCCCAAAAATGATGTAGTATTCACTTCATTTTGAATACACTCTCCATCAAAGGTTGGAGATACTCCTCCTACATATTGATTTGCTTTCCTAATTTTGAACACATGCGTTCTATCTAGTTCATCAATCTCCGACACGTTATTCAATTTGTAATGTTGTTTACCACCAGAATATGTCATAGTAAGTTCTATTGTGTTTGTTTTGCCGTTGTTGATTTTTTTTGCTCCTTTCAGAATTTTCTGCTGATTGTTGTTGTGTCGAACTTTAAGAACCACATATCCTTCTCTAAGGTACACAGCAATAAAAGCGCAAGGGTTCTAAAACAAAAAAAAATATTAACACAATATTATAGAGATAATGAACGCGTTTTAAGTATTATCATACTTCTTTTTCCTGGGCTAGATATATTAAACTGTTCTCGTCAAACGTGGCTATCTTGAATTGTAAACTAAATTCTGATGGTCTTTGGTTGGAGTGAAGATTATAAGATCTATATCCATTGCCAACGTAGAATGGACGACCTTCCTCTTCGATTTTGGAACTAACCCTATAAAATGTAGGTATTAGAGGTACTTTTAAAATTCTAAATAACGTTCTAATTAAATTCGTTACCTGGCTTTACCAACACACTGCCCTCTAGTCTTTGCAAATTTCCATAGACCAATATTATAAGAGTTGAGGGAAATTTTGTAAACATAAGCCGAATTTTGTCCAGAATTTTCACTTCCAACTACAATATCATCAGTTTCGTATATAGTTAGTAGTCCGTTTCCAATAGATCCCGTCACCTTTTGATCCGAGTTGAATCTTAATTCGACATTTGAACCAATTCTCTCTACTGTTATTATCTTCTCACCATCAGTTACACTAGGTTGTCTCAATTTTAGTTGTTTGTTATCGATATAAATATCAACCACGGCTTCTTCTTCAATGATTACTAAACTAAGGTAGTCGCCTCTGTTGTTTGACCATTTAAATAAGTGACAATTACGACAATTGTATGTTATTGAAAGTGACCGAAAAACTTCGCTTTGTGGTATACGGTAAGTCATTGTGCAGTTACTTGTTAGACCCATGGCAATATCGATCTGAAATAATACATGTCAATTATTATGGTAAAGAAAAGACTTGAACTGCTTAAAAATAAATAATTACCGAGTCAGCTGCTTGCTTAGCATACTGAACTTTATTTTGAAGTTCCCTGATTCTTTCTCTAATATGATCTAAGTTGGCCTGACCCTCGGTTTGGGTCAATTTTTTTGTGTCGTCAGTAATTGGCATATTCAATTCAAGACTATTAAGTTCTTCTCTGGCGTAACTTAGATTTCTCTTCAGTTTATCCATTTCTGCAAACGAAGGAGATTAATGTTTTGAAGTTACGCATATAACTCATTTAGGCGTATACCTTCTTTGGAAATCAGAGCTAAGTAAGTTTTGTATTTCTTAAACAAGTCATATCTGCTTGCTAGACTTAGATTGTATAATTCTTTTTCGATCTGTCGCATTTTTTCTGATATGTCTGTACTGTTATCTATTGCATTATATAGTTGGTCGACTAAATCATTTTGACTAGTTATTCTTACTTCCATATTGTTTAGCAGTTGTGTTAAATCGTTGTTAGCTTTACCACTTTCTAATAACTTATACTTGAACTCTTCTAGCTTGTTTTTTATTGCATTGAAACCTAAGAAAATTTTTAGGTAGAAAATCACAAATGAATCATATTATATTTGCTTGTACTTACTACTAGACATATTTTTTAAGTTGGCAATCCGTTTCTTTAATCTATCAGAATAAGCGTGAGCTAAATTTGCTTTATCTATTAGACCATCTGAATCTGTAGGATTAATAATACTTGTGGCATTTTGAAGAATTCTTGCAGCTTCGTTCGCATCGTCTTTTGCCTTCTTTATCCCTTTAACAATTTCTTCATATGAGCCACTAGCCTTGATGGTTTTCCATTCGTCCTTAGTGAAGTTGAATATACTACAAAATAATAATTTAAAGGCTGATTCATTTTCACTGACGGATCCTATTTATTTTAAACATAAATACAAACCTTTTATAGTATAGAACAGTTTTTTCCAGTTCTTCAGCATGTTGAGTAGCTCTAAATAATATATCATCCATGCCATCTATACTATCCATATCTCTTTTTAATCTAAGTTCTAACTTTTCAATATCATCAAACTTAAATTTTTTCATGTCATTATACACCTGTTCGAGTTTATGAAATGTATCGTTGATTGCTCCTAACTTGTCAATGATTTCATTAATATGATTTTGGGTGTTGTCATTTTCTTCATTTACAGTCTTCAGTCTTATTTTTAATCGCTCCAATCGTTCAGAATTTTCATTATTTAAATCATCGGCGATAGCATTTTGTTGAGCTACATCAACTGTTATTTTTTCAATATCAATCAATTTTTTCGTTAGATTATTAATTAAATATTCTGGTAGTACTGAGGCGTTCCCATATGTACTATTTACAAGTCTGTTTATATCCGAGCAGTACTGGAACACGGTATCACCTTCAAATCGCTCAAAGGTAACACCTATTTCTTGCATAGCGCGCAAAATTTTTTTAGCTTTCTTTATGGCGTCTTTTACACTTACGTGTTGTGTTCCAAAATTCTCCAACATATCTATAGTCTCCTGAAGTTTTGTTTTCAGGTTTTCAAGGTCTAGTTGCAAAACATTACTGGAATTTTTAATACTGTTTGATTTTTCTTCAAGATCTCTAGCTATTTTGTTTTGTAATTGTTCTTTGGACCGCAGTTCTTCTATTTTGTTCTCATATTCTGTTATATTGTGATCTTTCATGATTTTCTCAAGTTGATGCGCCTTTTCTTCAAATTTATCAAACAGTATG
The DNA here is from genome assembly GCA_963920635.1 of Pseudeuparius sepicola. Classification (NCBI taxonomy): domain Eukaryota; kingdom Metazoa; phylum Arthropoda; class Insecta; order Coleoptera; family Anthribidae; genus Pseudeuparius; species Pseudeuparius sepicola. Next base: position 93,861,340 of record OY987299.1, read on the forward strand.
TTGTTCTTTTTCGTAATATCAGCTAGTTTTTTCCATGGAGGCGCGATTCCATTTTCAAACAGCCCAAATGTTTCATCCACAGCTTTGGTTAATTTATCAATGTCATTAAATAACAACTGTGCACATTCATCACAAGCTGCAAAATGAAAAATTTAGACTTGGTTTAACATACAACATATTAGTAGATATTTATGCCATTCTGGGACAACACAAGGCATTCCTAATGTGGGACAAATAAGGACATTATTTTTACCAAAATTTTTACCTAAACTTGAATAGATAATATTAATTTTTGCAAAATATTAACGCCATTAGGCTGAAAATTCCATACCTACCTTTTTTGACCAATCAGAGGCTCGTTTTTCGCTTCGTTGTCATGGCAATTAAAAAAATTTCCGGAAATATTCTCACTTTACTAGGCAGCAGGAGGTGATTACAGCGGACATTTTTTTGACAAATGTCATTGTTATAATGTGACATTGTAACAATTAGATACCCGACAAAAATTTTGATAATAATTTCGTTTAATTTACGTGTAGGTATGGAATTTTCTTACCGAATGCCCCACGTTCCTGAATTAATATCCGGAAATTTTTCTCTAACACGAATTTTTTAAGAAAATTCGTGTACTCGAAAAATTTCCGGCAATAATTCAAGCACTAGGGCGATTACTAGTGAAAATCGGTGGCGACCAAACACTTAGAAGTTTTTTTTATTTCAGGAAACAATTAGCTGATTGTGAGTAAATTATTAAAACACCCCGAAAAACACAACAAAATATTTTTTGTGGTCAAATTTTGTGCGTTTAATTGATGTTTCTTTAGATTATCTTTTAAACTGGTATAGAGGTAATTATATTACGAAAAATATTGACTTCTATTGTTGAGTACTTTTGTACACTCTGTGACTGCGAATTAAGATTTGTGCTTTTTTATTGTATTAACCTATTAGGTATGTCATGTTTTTATCTTCCCTGCATATTTTGACCATTTTATACAGCTTTTTCCGCCCCGTTATTTGTATTAGATAGCGTCAATTCTCTCACATCTTTATTTAGATAACTTTTTCTGAAATTCATTTATACTTCACACTGGTAAAAGAGCTATTTTTTTAAAGCAAATTTTCGATTTATTTTTCGTCCAAGTTACAGGCCGTTTTGAGATTAGGAGGTTTAGTATCCCGCCCATCCCTGCGTTGGTAGCTTCGTTTTAGCTTAAAAATTGGCGTATTATTAGGGCAAATAGCGGAATTTTCAATTTTTATACAATCAACACATTAATTCTGCGACGTTACTTGATGTTTCTTTACTAGCACCAGACAAATTTTCGCAATGGTAATATTTTAAATTTAAGGCAATTAGTAGATAAGAGTAGGTAAGTATTTGTATTATTTTTGTGAGTGACAAAATAAAGCTTGGCGGAATATTGCTAATTAAAAAAAAACGCCCTCTCTTTTATTATTTATTATAAATATTTTGTAATATAAATATCAAGATAAATATATTATTAGGTGTGTAATATTAAATCATGTATCATTTTAAAAATAAAACGTGAGATATTAGACATGTCTAGTGTTTGTTAAGCCACGCAATAATACTCGCTATATACAGCATCTTGGACAAGATTTCGGTATTTCCAGATTTTATTACCACATGTATGAATGACCTGGCAAAATTTGGCGGGAGGGGGGGGGGAGAGGCGAATCCTTATCGCCACCACTGTCTGGAGGCACCCAAAACAATGCGAAATGTCATTGCTAGTGTACAATTAAAGAGCGTTTTTAGATTTAGCGTTTTTAGATTATCCACATTATATCTGGGTTATCAGAATCTGCTCTTCGGTGAAACAAAGTGAGCATCGTAAAGTAGAGAAAAACATAAACTTAAGTTTTTTAAATGGGATACCCTATGTATTTTGCACTTTTGGAATAAAATCGTTTTTTATACTAAATTTATTTCATTTGAATTTGTAACCTACTAATAATCTAATAACAAAAAAATTGTTTTAACCAAGGGAATATCATATTAAAAATTCTACAACGTTACGAGCTTTTTGAGATTTTACTGAAATTCTCAAAATCAAATATGTTAGCACAAGCGAACTTTAAAAAATATACTAAATTTTTTAAAAAAATATACCTACTAAAATTTGAAAATATTCGCGGGTTTTGTACGTTTTGTGAGTTTTACCGTTATCTGTGTTGTTCTTGTTCGTGTTATACCCCATTGAATATAAGAAATACGCCCCCTATAGGATCAATGCTAAACTAGTCTATGGGCCATGCCAACAATGAACAACAACAAAGAACAACGCAGTGTAGACCCGGTGGCTAGCACCGTTCACATGGTGACGATGGCCCATATATATTAGCAGAGAACAAGGAAGGTAGTTCGCATAGTCCCGTCGGGGCGTTGGCATCTTAAATTCAGCCGCGTATTAGTAGTTATTCATTGTGCAAATGGGCTCGTTACTGACCTGGACTTATGACCCGGTTGCATTTTTTGCTGCATTGATGTCAACTTAGGATGGCGAAATTACCAATTGACAGTCCCAGTAAAGACTTCTTAAAATAATTTGACTCTAATATCACTAGACTGTGCCTATTATCGATAATAATTATAATCCGAAAGCTGAAAATACCACGACTGCCCATCAGGAGTGGTATTTTCCTATCATTAGGATTGTAATGAGTTAATAAATTAAAAATTAACGAAATGTATTATCAAATATTAGGCATACCACGAGTTGTATTTAGGACGAGAATTTAATAACTGCAAATAATTTAATTATTATTCAGTATACATACGTAGGCATAATTTAATAACCATACTTATGACCAACTAAAAAATTATAAATATTTCAGCTACAGTAGTAAATTTAATTAACATGATTAAAAGCTGAAATCAATTTGACAGCTGTCATTAAGGAGCCTTCGATTCTGAATAGATTTTCTGTGCTAATAGACATTCAACGATCAAAGTGTTAACTGAAAGTCGTATATTAAATTTGGTGATGTGAATAGCTCATCGGGTTATCAGTTTTCGCTACCACAATGGGCCTTGTTAATTTGGTTTAGCCGTAACTACTTAGTGACTAAGAACTAAGAGAGTAAGATTTCAGCGACTATTTCCCTCGTCTTAATTTCCACCAATCACAAACGCGCAATTTTGAATTACAAATGGTTTCTAGATGGAAAAAATGTATGACAGCATCTGCCAGCAGTTTTTTCGAGTTTACCCGCGGCAAAACTTGATTAGGTAGTATGCTTTGTAAGCTATGTGTATGTAGAATAAGCTGTTACTCAAGAAATAGTCTTGTCAAATACCATTCGGGTATATAATTTTTCCTGTGAAAAAATCCAAAAAAACACAATGCTAAGTAATATTTTTTAACAAAATGCATTCGTGCAGGTGCAAAAATTTGTTGCCACCAGCACTCATGCTTCTTGTTAAAATATTACTTAGCAACGTGTTTTTTGGATTTTATTCGGAAAAATTAGATGCCCTTATGATATTACTTACGAGAATTCAACGCCTGCCAATATGAACCAATGAAATGATATGATTTTCGAAATATTAACCAATCAGGTGATGATTTCAGCGATTATTTCCCTCATACTGCTTGCATCCAATAAGGTAGCTCCTTCCATAAAAATCCAACCAATGATATGCCTCTGGTAGCGATAATTTGCACCAGTGCAATTACCGGTAATTGCACTTGTGCAAATTATCACTTCGTTGCTTAGCAACCGCGAATCTGTTGGATACAAACACGTACCTACTTCTTAAAGTTTGTGTGTTTCACACTGTTCTAAATTATGCAGCTTATAAATTATGTTGCAGTATTATTAAGCATTATATCAAATGAATTTATATAACTTTTACATTGCTAAATTCTTGTTATTTAGACCTCCGCCTCCGTTTAAATTTATGACACATTCAGAAAATAAACCAACGGCGACAGGGTGTAGGTATAATCGCATTTGCGTTGGATACCCAAGCGTCATGTTTGTTCACTCGAACGCTACAGTCGAAGCTGTCAATAAACTCGTTCAAAATGAGTCGTTTTGGAAAAACATAGAAAAATTAATACAGAAATTAAATCGTATTCGTGAAATAATCTCGACAAATACCACTCGTGCCGGAAATTTTTCTAGATAATTTTATTCTCAAGCCCTATTTTGCCCATTAGCAAAACCACTCGTACAAATTGGGCTTTTATTTTCAGAGATAAAAGCCCAATTTATACTCGTGATCTTTGTAGGCAAAATAGCGCTTTCGAAAAAATTATCGATAACATTTCCGGCACTAGTGATATTACATACGATAATACCACTAAGTAGTGGTATTTTCGCTGAAATCCTACTCTCTTAGTTACGTCCTAGTTACGCTAAACCAATATTGTTGCAGCTTAAACTGATAACCCGATAACTTTGTCACACTACCAAATTTAATATAGGACTAGAATATATGTTTTCAGTTAACACATTGATCTTTAAATATCTATTAGCACAAAAAACATATTCAGAACCGAAAGTTCAATCTAAATGACAGCTAGCTGTCAAACTAACTATTTACAGTTGTTAAATTCTCTTTTTAAATACAACTCGTGGTATGCCTAATAATAGATAATACCTTTCCTTAATTTATCACTCATTATAATCCCATTGCTAAGAAAATACCACTCCTGCTGCGCAGTCGTGGAATTTCAGCTTTGGGATTATAATTCGTAAAATTAACGAAAGGTATTATCGATAATAGGCACACCACTTGTTATAATATTACCCCTGAATATACCACTAGTGGTGGTATTATCGCTGAAATAATTACCAGATTGGTCATTTAATTGGTTCACATTGACAGGCGTTGAATTCTCAGCAAAATATAAAGCTTTTAACATTTTAGAGAACGGAAAGAGATAACTAAAATAATTCCTTTCCTCAGCGATAATATTATGAAGTTTTATGTTTTATATAATAACCGTAATGGCGAGTAGGTATAGAGGTCACTAAGAATCTCCTGTTCAGTTTTTTATTTTTTACCATAGAAAAAATGGTATAAAGAAAGTTGTAAGGAATTTTATTGGGATTTCAGATCAACTTACCATATACAAATCAGAAAAATACTTCGAGTTCGAATATTTAGTAATACACAAGGCGTTCCAATTAAAAACACAAGTCTGTATCTTGGAAACACCCAGTATAATTCATTTTCTGACAGCAGATCTGAAATTGCATGAATGTTCCCTACAACTTCTTTTACCATTTTTTCGGGAGTAAAAAATAAAAAAGTTAACAGTGCGAATCGTTAGTGAAAACCCCTGAACATTTCAAAAATTAAAATATGTTGATGCGATGCTCATTTGTTTTACATTATAGAAGATCTTGATAATTCGGAAAAAATAAACTTTTAAAAAAATATTTTCTCTAGCTCTAAAAATGAATCGTGTAATGTAAGATATTAATGTATTATGTCCTAAATGATATACAAGGAACTTGGGACAACTATAAAAAAAGCGCAACTTATTCTGGGCAAGTCGGCAAAATTTAAGCTATACAAAAAATGTACTTACGAACACAGACACCACCTTTGATATATTCCCTATCATTGTGGCATTGGTTGCACTTTTGTCCTTTAAAACCAGGTTTGCAATTGCAAGTTCCATATTTGTCACAGCTTAGCAAATAACTTCCGTAAAAGTTACAATTACATGGAACGCACTTGTTGGTGACTGGATCTCTAAAGTAACCCGGTGAACATTGTTCACATTTGACACCTGTATACCCTAAAATAAAAGAATAATTATTATAATACGTAGAATAATAACTTTAGGAAACTACCTAATGAGTAGTAAGTAGGTACCTACCTTCTTTACAAATGCAGACAAAGTCGTAATTCCTAGCAACGCAACTTCTGGCGTTATTTTCAATTATTGAAGGACAAAGACATGGCAAACAATCTTTATTGTGATCCATGTAGTAGCCTGCTGCACATAACTCACAGTGTTTTCCGTCTCTGAAGTCTGCACAGTTCTGTAAAATATTTCATTTAGGGGTATTTGGACTTTTACCTAAAATGTCCTACCTTGCAATAGCCATTGCCAGGATCACACTGATGGGAGTGTCCATTGCATTCACAGGGTCTAGAAATACCTATTACGTCATCTATCCAGTGGTTGTTTCTAGGAACGTGTCTGTAAAATCCATCATTTGGATCCTGGCAAGAAAGGCCTGTATACTCAGGTGGACACTTGCATTTTTCTATCGAATGGCTTGGTCTGTTGTAAAGTAAATCCGCCTTCGCCACATCCAGTAGAACTTCTCTGATTCTAAAAGTGTTTGAGACATTAGTTATAAAAGGAGGCCAAATTTAGAAAAATAAAACTAACTCTATGTTCCTGCCTTCTACAATAATCGCGGTTACATTTTGTAGAACCAGCATAAAACATTCTTTCGAAAGTTCTGTTCTGCAATGTCCATTATTGCTAGAAACAATTCTCCAGTAGTTTTCGTTTAGTTTAAGTTCGGATGAATTAATCGTTACTCCAGAATGTAATTTGATACCATTCCCATGCAGTGTAACAGAAAACTGACCATCTCTTGATGCCTTTTCATTGACGGTTAAGTAACCGTCATAAGAAATTGTCCGGTCACCCAGGAACTGTCTCGGTAGGCTTAATATGTCTGAATTTGATACCTTAAATAATAAAATGTTCAAGTTGGATAACACGGCAACACAACGCAAGGAAGAATTGACTTACTGGTTCATTGCTTTCTATTGGTTTTTGAAATTGAATTTTGTCCCAATTATAATTACTATCGATACATTTAGTGCTTCTGGTAAAACAAAAACATTTGGTGCATCCAAAGGCATGTTCTTTGTTCATTCCAAAAGTACCTTCTTTGCACTTATCACATTTGTTGCCATGTACGTATTTCTAAAATTATAGGAACTATGTTGTTAACTAAACAAAACTGTTTGAAATTATTTACCTTGCATTTGCATACCCCATCATCACTACATCGACAAGAATCACCCTTACATTCATCTAGCTCGGTTCCTGATGGGTTGCAGTTGCATTTCTGACAATTTGGATATCCGTAGTATCCAACACTGCATCTGTTACACTTCTCCCCTTCAAATCCCGACTTGCAAATGCAAATTCCCGAATTTTTGTCGCATTGTAGTTTGACGCTACCGGTTGATGAACAATTGCATGCCTTAAAGTTAACCCGAAATGTAGATACCATACCTAGTCTATAATTATTAGAAGTACTTACTTGGCAACCATCAATGCCTCGATGACCCCAAGCATTGGCTATACATCTTTCGCAATTTAGCCCCGCTGTTAGAGGTGGGCAAATGCATTTTCCGCCTTTTCCGCAAATATGGCCTTCTTTATCACAAGGTTCACACTCTGAAAAAATAATTGTAATGACAACAAACACTTTTTCTTATGATTAGATGGCTCCGTTAAACAAAATACAATGTGCCACGGGTGAAATAATATCTAGTGTTGATTTCAAACAATAAACTAGATATTGATAAAATTTCAGTTAAGGAATACAAATTATTACCGCGATAAAAATAAAGCAACATACTTTTTATTTGAAGGAACGGTATTTGGTAAAAGTAAAGAAAGGAAAAATCGCAATAATGCAGAAATACAAGAAAGTTGAAAGGAGACTGGCTGAGGCAAAACTGTAGAGTATAGAAGCCCAACTAGAAGAAATTACTAATTTTGCGTAGAAATTGTCTTGCCACTCTTGAATACGACAGAGCCAATATTATTGACTCTTTTTGATTATAAATGATGGAAAGACCGACACCGAAATCAATTTTTGAAGAAAAAAACACAATAAAAACAATTCCTTGTTACTTACTTCAGGAAACATAGACATAAAAAGACGTACTATGCGAACTTCTTTAGTCCTACATTTTTTATAGAAAGGTAAATAAAACATATGTCATAAACGCAACCATCAGCAACATAGAGCGTTTTGAGATTCAATTTCTTTTTAATATACAAAGAAAAAAATCAAAGAAAATGGAAAATGTTAAAAAGGTACACTTTAAAATTATTTTCAAATTATACAGGGTGTTCCAAAAACTGGAAATGTATCAAAGTCGCATTCTTTTTAATAGAACTGTACATTATCTCAGTTTAAAATATTTAAATTTGCAGCATGTATCAGGTTTCTTCGCACCAACTTCACACTGGCATCTACGGATGGACCTAAGCACCAAATAATTATTGTATCCTTTAAAACTTTAAACGATATTATCTTCCTTAATTTAAGTGCAATACACTGTATTTTATGTTCACATCACCAGATGCAGAATTTAATTACCTATCGAATACTATCATGTACCCCTATCGCTAACTCTTCACGTTTTTATGGAAACCATACGTTTTCATCCTGCAATCTACTTCTGACAAATAATAATTATCATTCATCAAATCCCGAATGGAATTTTATTTGTATCACATTTAAAATAAATGCCGAAGAAAACAAAGGTGAGATGGACACTGGGCATACAACTAGCAATTTTTTATAACAAATAATGTCAAAATGACGATTGTTCAAAAAACTCTACTTTGGTGCAAAATTTAAGATCTTATTCTCAATTTTCAAGGCCTACTACGAATTTTTTCTAGTAAAAAATGACGAACATCATTTTTATTTAAAATCAAACATCAGAACACCCTAAAACCTCCACATACAAATAAACATAACAATATACAGGTAGTTCCATTCTACAAGGTTCTAAAGATTAGCAAAATGGGGATTTTAAAGGCAAGTGGCGAGTCAAGTGTGTCGTGGAATCTCCTCAAAATAGTTGAATGGTCAACAGGGCCACTCAAAGTGTTGGTTTGCAAAGGTTCAATACAAAAATGTACATTGTATTTTTCTCTGGGCCATCTTAAAATGCTGAGTTTTTATGAAACTTTATACTAGCCAAGAGTGCTCTGAAATTAAAAAAATATATGAATATGTAGCACACCAGCCACTAACTACTAACTGGCAGGCTGTATTTGTTAGATTGGTTCGGTTATAGTGTCGTGGCAGGAAACGCACAGAAAATGCATCATCTTAGTCAGTGACTTTATCGGGAAAGATCCAATAATTTAAATTGTTTTTTATTTGTTGGTTGGCATTTTGTAAAAAAATAAATTACTTTCATGTCTATTAATATATTTTTTTCAATAATTCCAGAGCACACTTGACCAGTATAAGGTTTCATAAAAATTCGTCATTTTGAGAGAAAAATAATAGTACAGTAAAACTAACACAAAATTAGGCCAAACCCAAACATCCAAAAAAAAAGTCCTTTCTAGCGCGAAATAGTTCCATACCCTCCTTATTTTTCACAGTTTTGCGTGAATATCTAGTAAACTATGAGGTTTAGCGCAAACGTCATCCTATACGCAAATGATATGCCTACATTAAATTCCGAACAGGAATTGTTATATACAGAATTATGGAAAAGTGAACGATTTCCATGATATAGAGGGGTAAAGATTTCTTTGTTTTTATTTCACGTAGTTTTTGTTGAAAAAACTTAAAATGATTACAGTATAAATTAGTAACTGAATAATGTATGAAGAATATATATATAGATATATCTATGCATATATAGATACATATTACACCCATAGATTGTTATTTTTTGTCACAACATAACCTCATAAGTATATGACTGTAAATATGTCCAATACAAGTTTGTGGCTTTAGTTAATTCGTACTCACTTTTTGCCCTCATTCATTATAGCGTTCTGATTTCCATTCGTTCTTTTATGTCAAATCATTCCCATATCTAATTTGTCCTTAGCTTGTAAAAATGAGAAAGTCATGAATAGGAATCTCATGTGAAAAACAAGAAAATGTATATTAAACAATCCTCATCGTATGCTTCTGCAGAGATGGATGCGTCCAAAACTGCGAGTGTCGAAGAAGTGGTCTCAATTGTTCAAGTATGTGCAGCAATTGCTTAGGACTTGCATGTCTCAATAGAGATACTGTAATCATCGACGACGATTTAAATGATGATTCTCAAGTGGACGAAGAACACGAAGATTTGTTTCCTCTCACCAGCCCGAGTGAACTATTTGGTGGTGACTGATTACGAAATTAATGATTTACCTAAAACTTATAACCTTTTGTATCATTTTGATTTCCCTCCCATTTTTTCAATATAGATTGTTTAATATATTTTCTTGTTTTTCACATGAGCTTCCTATTCATGACTTTCTCATTTTTACAAGCTAAGGACAAATTAGATATGGGAATGATTTGACATAGAAGAACGAATGGAAATCAGAACGCTATAATGAATGAGGGCAAAAAGTGAGTACAAATTAACTAAGGCTACTAACTTGTATTGGACATATTTACAGTCATATACTTATGATGTTATGTTGTGACAAAAAATAACAATCTATGGGTGTAATATGTATCTATATATGCATAGATATATCTATATATATTCTACATACATTATTCAGTTACTAATTTATACTGTAATCATTTTAAGTTTTTTCAACAAAAACTACGTGAAATAAAAACAAAGAAATCTTTACCCCTCCATATCATGGAAACCGTTCACTTTTCCATAATTCTGTATATAACAATTCTTGTTCGGAATTTAATGGGTATCATTTGCGTATAGGATGACGTTTGCGCTAAACCTCATAGTTTACTAGATATTCACGCAAAACTGTGAAAAATAAGAATTTCCTGCCCTTTTCACCCCCTCCCCACGAAACCCGACGCTGGTGGTGGTGTAACTTTTTAGTACTAACTCTTAGGAGGGTATGGAATTATTTCGCGCTAGAAAGAACTTTTTTTGTATGTTTGGGTTTTGGCCCAATTTTACTGTACTATAACCTGCATATTTTTGTATCGAATCCTTGCACACCAACACTTTGGGTAGTCCTTTAAAATTCCCATTTGCTCATCCTTGGACCTTGTAGAATGGGACTCTATCTATATTTTTCGTTCAAATTTGGTATATGGGAGTTTTGGGGTATCATGATTAACACTGTGGTGTCAGATTTTAAATAAAAAAATCGCTAAATGATTTTCGTAATATTTTACTAGAAAAAAATTCGAAAATTTAGATTAAAACCTGAAATTTTGCACAAAAGTAAAAAAAGAGTTTTTTGTGACCAATCTTTAGAAAAAAAAAACAGGCTAAAATCGTACGAAAAAAAAAACATTTTACGGAGGTATGTCCATTCCAAACGGGCCACACTGTATGTATTATTGGACTGACAGATGTTTTCTATTAAGCATTTATTGCGATGCTCTTTAGCAACCACAATTTCCGCTTAAATTAATTTCTGACTCAGAAGTCCGGAGGTTACATCAGTTGAAGTCGTTTTGCTAGCTTCTCGACAGATGATAATTAATTTTCTAAATTTTCCGGTAGGCCGAACCCATCGGTCACGATCTGCTGGTACTCTGTCCAGTCGCGAAATGTGGGTTAACTGTACAGGTTTCCCATTAGAGCCGTTCAGTGATATATCACCTTGAAGACTACGACTCTGACTGACCCTTGTTCTTCGAGAAGCAAATAAATCACACTGCAGTGACTTTTACAGTGTCATTAGACTCACAGCGCATTTATATTCAAAGTTATATAATGGAAGGAAGCAATCGTTACGGTTAGCATGTTATGGATTTATGAACGATTTCATTGGTCCTTTGAAAATTAAGTAGGTACTCTGTATCAGCTTCAAACGATTTTAAGTAAGATTTTAAGATTTTAAGTAATTTCCGTGTTGAGCGATCTGGCTGACTGATCTACCAAAAAATTCTCGAAACAGTATAATGTGGTAGGTATATCATATCATATCATATATCGTGGTAATTTTAATCCTTTGTCTTATTAGAGTATAGCTAAGAAACAGCTCACTATGACAACAAGTGGCGCAGTAAAAGGGTGAGAATTATTATTATTATAGTAATTATAACAGTCCCCTTTATTTTGGAGGCGCCTTAGTTGTAAAGATTTTTCTTAACTAAAATGGGATGTATCGAAGATACTCACTTATACAGCCCACGTCAACAGTACCGTAGTAATTGGGCAAACACTGATCACATGCAACTCCTTGCACTCCCTGGGAACAGTTGCACTGGCCGTTAGTCTTGTTGCAGTTGCTATCTTTGGAGCCGAATTCGTTACACTGGCATTTGATACACTCTCCGTTCGCGTTTTTCCAATATCCGTCCTAGAAGAAAAGATATATGTGTTATTCATAAAAGGTGGACAAAAAAGTTGAGTTGAGTCTGATACTTCGTCAATTTTCAAATGAACACCGTTGTACAGGTCCCTCCTATGATTGGAGATTGAAATTAAACCTATTTCTTAACATACGTGTATGTAACATTTTATGCAGATTTGGTCGGAAATCCCTAAGCAGGGTTAACGTCATTTTGCATACCTTGCAAATATTGCATGCCCTTCCAGTATAGTTCGTCTTGCACATACAATATCCTGTACTGGGATCACAGGGCTGGTACTTCGATCCCTTTGGATCGCAGTTGCATGCTGTAACAAAGAAAAAACAGTTATACATACTTTGCTGATACTCTTTTTTATATTTATCTCAGACGAGGAAGGTTCACATTGGATGGAACAGATTCAAAATGATATGTAATTTGTAACGATTGTCAACTATACAGGGTGCCCCATATGTATGGAATAATGCTTATATCTTAAAAAAATATATATTTAGAAAAAAATGGTTTAAATAAAACATACAGTGTGACCTATTCTGCATAATCCTATCAAGTCTATTTTTTTACCTTTAATAATGTGGTTGCTATGGCAACGAACTTTTTTTTCAAATAGGATCATATCTTCTTTAATCGATTTTTGGAATCAGCTACTTATTCTGCATACAAGAGCATACAAAAATCTATAGGTTACACAAGGAAAATTTTGAGAAATAAATTGTTTATTGTCTAAACAATAATGAAAAAAAAAACAATATTATATAAATAATAATACAATAGCCTATTCTGTCGTAGCGATCTTTTACACACCTTGTGTCTCTGAACCTTTTCACCGTCTTGCTCACAACTGACTGATTAGGAAATTCTTCATTAAAAAGATTACAAACTTCTTGTTGGGTTCTCGTTCGATCGCCATAACCAACCATAATGAGAATGGTAATTCTTTCGAATTCAGTTAAATGTACCATTTTAACTTGCAGGACATAAAATACCTACTAAATAAATTTATGGACCAATGAGAATTTTTTTATAAGAAAAGCAAAAAGAAAAGAAGCAAAACCATCAAACAATTTTAATGTAGCATATTTTTTGCCTCCATCGAGTTTACTGATAACGTCCACTATTAAATCGGGAAAAATAAAAATAATTTATTTCTCAAAATTTTCCTTATGTAGCGTATAGATTTTTTTATGCTGTTGTATGCAGAATAAATAGCTGATTCCAAATATCGATTAAAAAAGATATGATCCCATTTGAAAAAAAAAAAAAAAGTTCGTTACCATAGCAACCACATTATGCGAGGTAAAACAAAATCGACTTGATAGGATTATGCAGAATAGGTCACACTGTAAGTTTTATTTAAACCATTTTTTTCTATATATATTTTTTAAGAAGATATAAGCATTATTCCATACATATGGGGCACCCTGTATAGATAACGCGTGCATGGCACGTCAGTAAATTTAATATAATACGTAGGTAATTGTTATGAAGACAAGCAATATGTCTTGGCTAAAGTTTAAACTCAATAGGTACCTAAACGCATACAATAATGTTTGGCGCTGTCAATAGACCTGTATAATGTTTTGTGTGTTGTAAAATAGTTGTAGGTGTTAGATAGATTGGAATATTTGTACAATACATAATGTAAATAATTATTGTAGGTATATTAGACCAGCGCGTTATAAGAGTCATTAGATCAGTGGTGGCTCGTGGGTTAATGAACAGGTCGGCGACGTTTAAAACTATGTACCAAGTTCGGACCGAAATAAATACAGACAAATATAGTTATAGCTTACCCATGCACACATTTACAGGTAATCCAGACTCGGTCCAGTCTCCGCAATTGCAAAAGTTCTTGCACTACCGACATATTTTTCAACGGCAAAACGACGACAACGTAATCAAAACAAACGCGATAGCTGGCGCCGGTACACGTGCACGACCAAAACAAGGACAAGGAGCTGAAAATCGGTTTTCACCAACTTGTAATAATTATTGTCGAATCGATCCAAAATTGTACAGACCTATTCAATTCCGGTAACCTACATAATTGTGGGGAGGGAGGTGGGGAAAATATAAATTCCTTGACTAGGGGAAGTCCAGCACCTGATAAGCACCTACCGACCGTAGCCCAAAAATTTGCTACAGTTGAAAATATTCTACAGTTTTATTCTATTTTTACAAGCTTTTATTTTAACCTGTTACTTGCAAGCTGAATTAGAACCACTTCCTGACATCCGACTGAGCTGAAATTTTGCATACACCTTTAGTTCCGGTGACAATGCAATATGCAATACTCAATATTGTAATACTTTCAAAATGGCCGCCGCTCAAAGATGGCAGATGATGTATTTTTTGTCAACCCCCTTAATATGGGTATCAAATGAAAAGGGCTTGAAGAGTATAAAACTAAAAAAATAGTTACATCACATTAAATTCAATATGGCCGCCGTTCCAAGATGGCGGATGATGTATTTTTTGTCAACCCCATTAATATGGGTATCAAATAAAAAGGCTTGAAGAGTAGAAAAAATTAAACTTAGTGACATCACACTAAATTCAATATGGCCGCCGCTCAAAAATGGCGGATGACATTTCCTTTTCAACCCCATTAATATGGGTATTAAATGAAAGGGCTTGAAGAGTGAAAACGATAAAGTTCGTGCGACAAGCTTTTCGATTTGCAAAAACTTGTCGCAATTTGGAATTGAATTATCTTAACGAAAACCTAAACTTATTTTACTCGTTTTAGTACATGGCTTAAATAAAAGATTGTTTTTAAAAAGTTTTTTACTTTCAATTTTATTGTGGTATAACTTTCAGCGAGACTTTCAGGTTAAATTCTCAAAAACTTTATCGTTTTATTTTTCATTTTTTCGACCGTTAATTCAAACGATATTTGGTGAACAGCATCATTGAGTAAAAGAATATACATATATATTAAAATAAATATATATTAGATACTCTACTCATTGGCAGCATACATTGATTAAGTGTTACAAAATGTGATAATACCAAGCTCTCCAAATAGCCAGTGGCGAAGATATGGGTATACACTACATTTTTGTTTTATCAAGAAAAACACTAATACGGCCCTGTACAGAATTTTCTTTTACGCACTTATATAACTTTTTTTATTGTAAGCAAAAACTGCCCCTTGACATTTTTGTATTTGCCACAGTTTTACGGCAAACACCGTTGTGTTGAACAGATACTACGCCCCAGAATCTAAAATCACAGACAGGGTGATTCACGTAAGTGGTTCATTAGTTTACGGGGAAGGAGTGCGAATTTTAATTTGAAACTTTGGTTACTTATATAACAGGTTGTAGACTTCCTTCCTAAAATATTTTCAACTTCCGATCACTTCCGTTTATACCGGAAGTCGATAGCAACTTTGTTATTTCAAATAGAACATCCTATATATTATTACACCATTTGGTTCCCTATTAAATTCCAATTTGGTTAACAGGGAAGGTTCACCGGATTGTTTTGTCTCGATCTTTGAGAAGAAAGTCCCAGCGACGGGGGGACTAGGGGGCGAGAATAAATATTTAATAAATATTCCAAATCCTTTTTCTGAATATAATGTGTACCCTATTCCTAACCCTTTTCGAGATATTCGCAAATTTTTTATTTTTTGAGTGTTGCAGCCATCGACCATAGTGACGATAACTTTGAATTTTATGAATCTGAAAAACTGAAATTTTGGACTGTCGTAGGCGAAAGTCAACTTTATTAAATGGTCTGTATGCCATTTCAAAATATTGTACAGGGTGTTCGGGAAATAATTCCGAATATCAACATCGAAAAATTGAAAAATCTAATTTTTTTCAAATAGAACCCATATTTTTTTATTGCACCATTGAAATGCTTGTGAAAAGACAGTTCAAAAAGGTATAACACACCATATGTCTAAATGAAGCGGTTGCTTCGTTATTACGCAAAATGCGTATTTTTCTGCTCTTTATCAACAAAGATGCCATTTCTCAAGGAGCGTCACATTATAGGGGCCATGGAAAATGAAATAACGCAATTATATTTAATAATATTTTTTCCCTGAGAAGCAACAATACAAAATTAAGTAATACTAACAATTACATAATAATAGGTACTAACTAGAAGAAAAAACAAGAAACTACATATAAGTTAAACACTTTATTAATATTATGCTATTTACCTGTTACGTATTTACATTTGCTTCTCTTTGTTTGGACCTTGCCATGGACTATGAAATTTCGTTCGAACTTTCTGAATTTTCTTTTCGTCAAAGGTGGTAAATAATGTAAATACCTTTCATTAAAAACTCTAATTGCTCTTTCTAAAATTCTTTTACACTCTCCATGAGTGTAAAACATATTCAAAATATCTTCGATAGAATAGTTAATTTGAGCCATTCTTGTCAACAGTTAATATTTATTGTTTGGAACACAATAAATGACAATCACAAATGAAAAATCCATGGCCGCCTATTAGAAAAGATCTCTTGTTTCTTGATATGGAGCAGCAAAAATACGTATTTTGCGTAATAACGAAGCAACCGCTTCATTTAGACATATGGTGTGTTATATCTTTTTGAACCGTCTTTTCACAAGCTTTTCAATGGTGCAATAAAAAAATATGGGTTCCATTTGAAAAAAATGAGATTCTTAAATTTTTCGATGTTGATATTAGGAATTTTTTCCCGAACACCCTGTAGAATATTTTGAAATGGCATACAGACCATTTAATAAAGTTGACTTTCGCTTACGACAGTCCAAAATTTCAGTTTTCCAGATTCTAAAATTTCAAAGTTATCATCACTATGGTCGATGGTTGCAACACTAAAAAAAAAAAAACAAAAATTTGCGAATATCTCGAAAAGGGTTAGGAATAGGGTACACATTATATCCAGAAAAAAGATTTGGAATTTAATAGGGAACCAAATGGTGTAATAACATATAGGATGTTCTATTTGAAATAACAAAGTTGCTATCAACTTCCGGTATAACCGGAAGTGATCGGAAGTTGAAAATATTTTAGAAATAAAGTTTACAACAGCATTTAGAAGTCGCGATAGGTGGGCCCTAGAATCTAACATCTTCCTTCCTTTTGCGGCGATATTATCATGTGGCGAGTGCGGTGTTGCGACGGTGGGACTGGCGAGAATTGGGAGTACCTACTGGATACTTGTCAGGTTATGACTTTTGAGGATTGATTTTGATTTTCACTTAAATTTTGTTTTCTTGAAATCGGCAGTGAAATGTCTCAAAATCGTCAAAAATCGGCCCTGAAGTAACCCATTATTGTAAGATTTTTTTCAATAAGTAGGCCTTGGCGCGATGTATAAACATCAAACGTCAGATGCGGAGCCATCGCCCGTCAAAAGTGATCAAATATTCAAAACCCGGCCAATAAAGGCCCATTTAATTTTTCGTACGCATTGCGAAATTGTTACCTATAGCAGCGTATTCTTTCAGTATAAATATTGTAGTAGGTTTGAATATTAATCTATTTTACATGGCGGCTGCACAACAGGCAGCAGTTTGGGTTTTATATCAGAAAGTGCCATCTCTCGTCATACATGACCTAGGTAGAGTAATCGTCAAAGTCAAGCAACGGCGCGCGCAGTCGGTTCATGGACGGGTGATTCCTTATGATTATTTTTTCGCCCAATAAAACATTTTTTTCCGATTTAAAAAAAATATATATGTACCTCGGCACTGAAGTTATTTTTTTGACTCATGTGGTTTATTTGCCTCGGCTAGAGGCCTCGGCAACTAAATTCCACATGAGTCATAAAAAGTTGAACTTCAGTGCCTTGGTACATAAATAACTATTATTTATAAGCCATTTTACATGGCGGCTGCACAACAGGCAGCAGTTTGGGTTTTATATCAGAAAGTGCCATCTCTCGTCATACATGACCTAGGTAGAGTAATCGTCAAAGTCAAGCAACGGCGCGCGCAGTCGGTTCATGGACGGGTGATTCCTTATGATTATTTTTTCGCCCAATAAAACATTTTTTTCCGATTTAAAAAAAATATATATGTACCTCGGCACTGAAGTTATTTTTTTGACTCATGTGGTTTATTTGCCTCGGCTAGAGGCCTCGGCAACTAAATTCCACATGAGTCATAAAAAGTTGAACTTCAGTGCCTTGGTACATAAATAACTATTATTTATAAGCCAATGTCATGATACTATGACATAATAAGTTAACGCCCATATTTTGACTTTTCGAATATACCTGCGTCATCGGGCGACAAAAATCATTCAAATTAGTTTACATTACATTCAAAGCCGGTTTTTGTGGGTTTTGAGATTGTTCAATTATTACACATTATAGAAAAGGTACAAATTTCTGCTTTTTCATTATCGCCTCTCATATCGACTATCAGCCGTCCCCGCTCGCCCGCGATGCCTAGAAGAAGGATAAGAAGGACCAAGTACGGCCTTCCTGAGGCTCGGATCGTTCTCGGTTTAAATATAGCGCGAAAAGCGTTGGGAAGTTTGATTATCGATATACATTCTGTCACCAGATGACGGCATGCGCGAATCGGTTCCCAAGTGATCCTATCTTATTAGTTATTGTATCATGAGCCAATGTAACCTGTGCTGAACTGTTTTAGTCAACAGAAAATTACATAATCAACCAGAAGTGTTTTTTTTTTCTAATTGGGAGATGTTGGAAGCACCTACATAATATGTTATTTCTGCTAGAACTTCACTAGTACAGGGTGTTCCCGTATATTTTGACCCACCTCTAGAGCCTATATTTTTCGAGTTAGAAAAAAAATACTTTAATGAAAGTTGTAGGGTTTTTTCTGAACTGCTAGGATCTGTTACTAGATAAAACAAATGAGCGTCGCAAATTTATAAAAAAATATAAACTTACTTGTTTTTAATGGAACACCCTGTATATTTGTGGATTTTTGAATTGCACGCATTTTTCCGATTCCAACAATATAAATATGTTATATGTTTGCTCTAAGCATTCGCATGATATTCCAAATTGCAGATAAATACGATCTTTATATTATTATTTAATCAAGGTTGACATGGGAAAACATTTCCACTTAGGCAAGAGCATTCCTGTCAATCCATTATTTTTGGAACAATAAACCGTGGTACCCTACAACTTTCATTTAAGTAATTTTCTTCTAACTCGAAAAAGAGAGGCTCTAGGGGTGGGTCAAAATATACGGGAACACCCTGTACAAAGGTCTCGATTATTATTCTTTACTGTAATTCATTAAGTGTTGATTTTTACTCGTTTGCCCTGAAATGTATCCTTTAAGTTACATATTTAGTAGTAATATAAGTAGATATAGGTTCTGATCAGCAATGGGCCATACATTTCTGTATTTTCATTTTAGAAATAATAGACTCGAATGATCGGTATATGTGCTGCATTTTTCATTTATTATAGTTTAATTTAAAATTTAATATAAATCTACCTTGAGTACTTGAATTTTTGTGTTTTAAAGTAAATACATATACTCCCCAGAATTATAGGTTATAGTAGTTGTACATATAACTTCATTTCACAATTAATTGTGATTTATATAAGAACTACATTTTCAATAATCGCAACAGTATACGTTTGAAGTAAGAGTTTTTGAAGAAGAATTTGATACTGCTTCCAAAGTATGAGATGGAGTACCCTGTTCATAAAAATTAACTGTAACAGAGTAGCTACTTGCAGATGTGTCTTTTTTATTCGTCCCTATTAAAAGCCAAAGCTATTTGGAAGTTTATTCGGTGCCGTTTTACGACCCAGTATAAAACAATCTGGAACTTATAGCATTAAACCCCACAATATGCCATTAAGTGAAAAACTTTAATGAGAACTCTTTAAGTATGCAGGAATAAGGCACCTGCTCGGTTTGTAATTAGTTGTTAAGGTTTTTTCCTCCGCATGTAAATGATCGTTGATTATCGGTTTTATGTTTACATTAAGAACTCTATATCCAATGGGTTTACATTTATATCGAATAACTAATTTTTGATCGGTCAATTGTGAAAGAAACTAAGATTATATTTTGTAAACAAATTTACAGTGGTTGTTGTTCAGAAAAATACTGGAAAATCCTTATAAATTATCGTTATTTCCATTAGCATATTTTATTATATTACCATTTTATGGTTTATAATAGCAAAGATAGTTACTGAAAAATGCCAGATTATTATCCCATGAAATATACAGAATGTCTGGTCTAGACATCGATTTGTAGGCAAATTAATGTTTTATGTGTCCTATGTTACACAAGCATTGGTTCATTGCTTCTGGGGATATCCCTTGGATAAGTAAATCTACGGAAGCGTAGAACGGCCACACCATTATTTTATTTTTATTAAACTCGAAATTTCGTCTTTAAAATTCGAAATCCGACTTTGAGCTCGAAGTTTCGACTTTATAAGTCGAAGTTCGACCTTAAACTCGAAATTTCGACTTTAAAAGTCGAAGTCCGATTTTCAAAGTCGAAATTCGACTTTAAAAGTCGAAGTCCGACTTTAAAAGTCAAAGTTCGACTTTGAACACGAAATTTCGACTTTAAAAGTCGAAATCCGACTTTCAACGTTGAAACTCGAAGTCCGACTTTCAAAGTTGAAAGTCGAAGTCCGACTTTCAAAGTCGAAGTTCGACTTTGAACTCTAAATTTCGACTTCGACTTTGGAAGTCAGAACTTCGAGTTCAAAGTCGAAATTCGACTTGGAAAGTCGGACTTCGACTTTTAAAGTCGAAATTTCGAGTTCAAAGTCGAAATTTCTAGTTCAAAGTCGAAATTCGACTTTTAAAGTCGAAACTTCGAGTCCAAAGTCGGATTTTGACTTTTAAAGTCGAAATTTCGAGTTCAAAGTCGAAGTTCGACTTTTAAAGTCGAAATTTCTAGTTCAAAGTCGAACTTCGACTTTTAAAGTCGAAACCTCGAGTCCAAAGTCGGATTTTGACTTTTAAAGTCGAAATTTCGAGTTCAATAAAAATAAAATAATGGTGTGGCCCTTCTACGCTTCCGTATAAATCTACGACAATAATGTATATTTTCATAGTTATTAACTACTATGAACCAACACCCAGATGGCATTTGGCTCATACTAGAGTTCCTGGCGTTCTGTAATTAGAACAGAGGACAATCATGGAGTGGACGGAAGTGGGGAAAAGAAATATTTACCGCAAAAAAAAATTATATATCAGCGGCAACGTGAAGATGAAGCACAATGAAAAATTTGACATTTGTAGGGAAGTGAAGAAGTGAAGCTCCCCCAACAGTGACAAAAACTTTAATATGAAATATATATTTAAAATATAATATTTTAATTACGCAGGTAAGAAATTACGCAGGTAAAAAATTCTCTTTGCTCAACGATAAAGTTACGCGAATTTAACAATGGTGCAAGTATTAATTTAAATTAATCCAAAAGTTGTAACTTCACTCGTATATAAAGTTTTTAACTTTTATGTTCTTAATACCACATTCCGCAACAATCAGCTTACTTTGATCTTTCGCATTTTTATCATTTTCATTCCTATCTGGTATAACCTACGAAATAAATAAGCGACCCTTGAACTGAAACTGAATTTCATAACAGTTGAGTTTATATTGTAAATAAACAGCAAATGTACAGGGTGTCCAGATTTGGTTGTAAATGGGGGTATCTCAGTTATTTTTAGAGATAGGGAGTTGCGGTTTTCGCGAACCGTTGCTACTCATAGCACCTTCGTTTTTAAGATACGGGCGAAATTGAAATTTTGCGCTTTTGGGGCATACCTCGTATCTTGGGAACGGTTAATGATATTGAAATGGCAGAACCTGTATCTTATAGATATTTTTACGTAGAATTCAGTGCGGTATTAAGTTTTTTTACTAAAATTGATAGTGTTCGATATATGGACCAAACTTAGGTTTTTCCATTTCTATTTTAAAAACCTAACTTTGCTCCATATATCGAACACTATCTATTTTAGTAAAAAACTAAATGCGGCACTGAATTCTAAGTGAAAATGTCTATAAGACACAGTTTTTGCCATTTCAATATCATTAACCGTTCCCAATATACGAGGTATGCCCCAAAACCGCAAATTTTCAATTTCGCCCTGTATCTTAAAAACGAAAGTGACTATGAAAAATCTGAATACGGTATCTTTCGTTTCACAAAAAAGTAGCAACGGTTCCCGAAAACCGCAACTGCCTATCTCTAAAAATAACTGAGATACCCAGCATTTACAACCAAATCTGGACACCCTGTACATGTATCCTCATGCCATATGCGGACAACATATAAACTCTTGTACATACAAACTACTATTTCCTGCAAGATACGAACAAAGTTTATCAAATAAAACACTAATCACAAAGTTTATCGGAATGCAACGTTTTCTTATAATTATTGGCCCATATTATTTTAATTTTTGTATTTTAGAAAATGCAAGGAATGCAAAAAATCATAGTATAGGTTGTTTAGTCCTACCCTTAACTAATTCCAATAAGCTTTCATGTACAACTTTCTCTTGAACAATTTTACCGTATCTCGGACAGGAAAAAAATAAAAGGAACAAATACAAAACTGTAGTTGCAGGGAGGTTTTAGAATTTGTCAGTTAGAATTTGTTTTTAAAGAGTTTTATTTTGACAATAAGGAAAAAAGAAAGAAGAAAAAGTTACAGTAGGCCCGGGGAATTTTAAGTGGCGTACCCTGTATACATCGAGACAAATTATATCAACAATATGTAAATAAAAATGTAGAAAGGAAGATAATCGTCAAATGTTGACATTATAGGTATCTACTAACACTCAAGAGTCGAATCAATGGTCGATCGAAGGCGAAACAATAGGCAGTCCAAATAGTTCCCGCTGCCTTCAACGTCGCCAGCGCGTATAGGTGTAGGTACTTACATTATCTTGCTTAGTTCTCTACCAAATCTACCAATATATATCACGATAAACATTTTTTTTCGATCAATATCACGACCGTGTTCTTCGGCGTTGTCTTTTCGGCGGGCGTCTGGCGCAACAAATAAAACATATTTGTAAGTCAAACAATGGCTGGCCCCGTGAGAGATGAAAGGAAATTAATCATGCACTTCGTCCCGGCCGTCAATTCGGGGTCCGTAAAATCGAGTGATAGCTCTGTTGTTGCTTTAACGCGGGATGCGAGGGGCCAAGCGCGTGACCCTGCGGTATACCTCTTTCGGCAAGGCGCCCATTAACTAATTTCGGGTCTTTGTGACGCAACAGGAGATGCGTTGTGTTTGAACAATGCAACCTCTCGGGGCGCTTTTTTGTTCTGCGGTGGTAGCTGAAAAGGGTTCGTGTGAACGCCTCATCGGTACTATGTGATGTCTGACACATGCGAAAATATACAGTGTGTTCATGTCAGAACTAGTCACACTTAATATATTTCGGTAATCGGTAATGAACATACGTTTTAAAAATCACCAAGTCCCTTATATTTTTATTGGGAGAGGGACTACTTTTAGTCATTATGTAATGGCAATTCACTCACGCCCCTATTCCCCGCTAATCTCAACTTTAAATTTAAAATCTTAAATGGAACTATCATGCTTGTGATGCCTAATTTTAAAGGTAATTTTGTCGGGAAAAATAAAAAAATACGGCAAAAAGACCATTTTCTATTATCTGAATTTCTCTATATTTTATAAGATGTTCGAAGAGAGTACCATTAGTCCCATGACAATATGCATAATATCTATTTTCAAATTCTGCTTTCTCTTTTGCCAAAGTGTTGTCTCATTAATCTTCTACACACTTTTGAGTTGTTCTCCCTTTTATATAGGTCGTCAATATCTGCAGGAAGTTTCCTTTCCGCTACCAAACAATCTTATTGTTAACTTTTGTTCCGTTTGTTTTTTTGCATTTTTTGACTAAAATTATACAAAAAGGTGTTTTATGAAAAAATAAATAAATCAGTGTCAGATTTCAACTATATCACTTTAAAAACGTAGTAGTTAATAATAAAATTATTTTTTTTTAATTAGCACTAATAATTAGTCTGAAAATCGTCATTAAATGCTAAATGTAAGTAGGTATGATTTTTTTCTATATGTTGGCCTTGGCGAGATTTGAGGACCAAACATAAGACGTGCTCGTCGCCCGTCAAAACTGTGACCATAAATTCAAAATCCAGCCAATATAGTGTCATTTAATTTTTAACTTCATTGAGAAATTGTTACTCAAGGTAATCTTTCAATATGAGCAGTTCGATCGGTTTGAAGAACGATCATATCATAATATGATAATATAATATTATTATATTATAGCGAAGACTGCAATAGATTGGCATTGCAGATCAATTTCACCCTGGCCCATCAGGCTAAATCAACTGTCTTATTTTTAAAAATCGGTTGATAAAAAATTATAGACAAAACAAAAAGTTCATAAATGTTATAGCCTATTCTTGCTATTCAAAATATTCCCCTGTATATATTTATAGTTAATTGGCAACAGTCTTCAGTTCCTCCTTATTTTGTTATTGTATATTATAATTAGATTAATTTGCTCGGCTTATCCAAAAGCCGTATGAATGAATTAAGACACAGTTCTTCCTATTTGATATGTACTTGTTACGAAATCGTTTTATTTACTCAGAAATTATCTCTACAATTTTCCATACATATTACAAGATTGCGATAATCTCCTACAGATGTTGGATGAATCTCATTCTGGATTTCTCCTCCTCGGAAAATTTTCAATATGTTAAATATTTTTAATATTTTCATCCGATCACAATTTGGTCATTGCCGAATATTCGTGTGGCTATAAAATCTGTCCTGTAAGAAATGACTTAAAAAAGAAACAGCATTTTTTACAACAATAATAGTGGATATGGACATTCCAATCGACTTGTACAGTGTATTGGATAATCGGTGAAAATAATTTGATAATCTCAAAAAAACGACATGTTTATTTTTATTAATATTAAGGTGGATTTATAAACTCGACGTTTGCGTTGGCGCTCGCCATTGCCGTTTGCGTCGAAAATTCAATCCCAATATTTTACGTGTATAACGCCGTTTATAAACGCCATCGAATGTTGCAGTCAGCGCCCGATGCCGTTCGAGATAAACTAATTTCATCTTTCACGTTCCGTCGTTCACATTTCTGGACGCAAACTGTGAAGGTCACTGTCAACTTCGAGCGCCAACGCAAACGTCGAGTTTATAAATCCACCTTTAAAAATAGGATTACAATGTTCATCGGTCGCAGCCTCTATAATGCCTCTATAATGAAAATAATAATGTTCGAACACTTTGGTTTGAAGCGACGACCCCTATGGTAATCTGCTAGTCCACAAAATAAGTGACATACGGTTACACGAGTATATAGGTATATGATAGAGTAGCTTTTGTGAGCATGATTCTACGAAGGTGGCTAAAGTATGACTATAGAAATATTTGGTCAGAATAAATAACTTATCTATTTCTGGGGCCGACTTGTCGAGACTTGTTTGGCGCGAAGAAAGAGATCCAGAGCGGAAGTGGAAACCACCTGTGGTTCGTTGGAGGTCCCCTTGAAGGTCAATCACATAGAGGTCAATGACCTTTAAGGGGTCAAAAGAGGTCACCTTGAAGATCATCTAGAGGTTAAAGGTCATCTAAGGGGTAGATTAATTTTATAGTTTCACCTCAATCACCTAGAGGTCAATGACTTTGATGGGGCCACCTTCAAGTCCAACGTGGTGGCCGCCACTTCCGCTCTGGATTCCCCTCTGATTCCTGCGCGGCAAACAAGTCTCGACAAGTCGGTATCAGAACTCCCCTGGTTCATCTACTACATATAGACTAAATAAGACAACGTTTGTAGTTGGTGAATGCAGTATAATACAGTTCTAATGTTGTGGCTTGTGGTGGTGGCTACTTCATATCTGGAGCACGGGCGGTTTTATTGATGTAGGTCTTGGCTTGCTGGTAAATTTTAGTGTAACTGAAGAATTGAAAATATTTAGATGTGGTGTTTGTGAAGCGTTTGTAGTAAAGGTGAATAAGTATGAATAAATATTACGATTAAAAAATTAGAGATGAATATTAAGGTATTTGTTTAACTATGGCTTCGGTGATTTTCACACTTCTGGGATATAAACTCAGGAAAGTATATTCTACCTATTGTTCTTTGTGAATATAATTTTTATTCAACGAAGTAGTGTAGATATATCAAAGATTTTTTAAAGTTAATTATTTTAGACACGATGTAAGTAGCAATGATCTGGGCCAGCGGTGTTGTATAGTATTGGCTAATAGTCAGTATCGATCTTAGGATTTGAATTTGTATAGTCAATATTTATTATGTTTAATAATTTCGTTCTTAAATCGTTCTTTTAAAACACAACTAGATTTCGGTTACCCTTATTAGAACTCCTTCATGACATCGTTAACTACCTATATATTTCGAGGAAATGTCTTCTGCATCATTTTCTATTTCTGCATCTCACCTATCTGCTTATCTCTCTGAGCCGGCTTGTATCTTTAAGTTACATCGCGTTCGGTGAAAGGCCCAGGCAGGTTGAAACGCGGTGCGCATTTGCATTTTAAATTCCCTCCTCCCACACTCATTGATAACGCATTTACATAAATGTTTTAAGCTTTCCAGTTCCTAATTGATTTCGGTTCGGCTTTACACCTTGTCGCAGATGAGCTACATAGATAAGCGTCGAAGGCGAGGCACGGCACCGGCTCACGTTGAATCCGCGCTGTAAACATAAAATTAGTTAGAACCGTTGACTGAAATATTCGGATATTTCAGTCAACGTTAGAACTTCATTTGGATACGATAAGATGCAATGGAATATGGAGGTTGCCATGTAGTAGAATCCCTTAAGTTAGTTGATTATTTTGCGGAAACCCCGACAGAACAATATCTGCCTAAAGGTATGTAAGAGATGTGTTCAAAACGGTGAGCTTCAGTAGCGGCAAACTAAGTTCATACATCAAGGTGCTATACTATAAAACATGGACATATTATACTAACAACATTCAACCGTTACTTTCAGCTGAAACATAAATTCTATAACTACTGAATTGGAATAACTTTTAAGAAGCGACAAACTAGCATTTTGTTGTAATGTACCTACTCCATATACTAGACTTGTTCGAACACTTTAATTTAAAAACATTTTTACTCCTGTTACTATTGACAATCAAGATTACATAAAAACATAGCAGGCGGGTGTCATTTTTGTCACTTTCGTATTTCGCTATTTCCGAGCGCGGTAGGCAATACTTTTTCCTACATTCAGTGAGATTAAAATAACACGTAATGAGCATTGAGAGGGTTGCATCCATTGTGATGATTCGATGGGATTTTATGTAATATTCTTGAAAATAATAAAGTTTTCAGAGACTTCTATGAAATCAGTAACATGGTAACGAGAATATGAACTACACCTATACTGCATCCGAACGGTTACCAAATCACCGCTAAAAACAATTTATAAAAAGTCTCCGACAATAATAGATATATTCTACAAATAAAGATGTCTAAAGATTTGCCGAAGTATAGATTCTTGGAATGCTCGAATGATCTATATAATGATTCTTTTTTAAAATAGTTATTAGACCTTTCTGGTTCATCGCATGCAAAAATGCGGGGAATGGATTACCGGTATTTGAACGTATTAAGGTCCATTTGCAATTTAAGAAACCAATTTACGATCTTAAACCGTTGCTGCTGCTGCTGCCAAAGAATGGAATGGCATTAGATTTGATATATTATCATTTTGTCAAACTTAACATTTAATATCAAATAGTTTTTGACAAAACTACTGATGCTGCTACTGATGTATCAGTTCTGAATTGATCAAGGTGGGCTAAATACGACAGATACCTGTTTGGTATTTGTTACTTGTTACCCAATGACTAAAAATAAAAATATACAAAAAGGGCCATAAATTCAGAACTACTAGTATCTATAAAAACATAATATCTACATTTACATGTAGTTGTAAGTTGTGCTAACGATGTTAGGTAAATTTGGCTTAACTTTTAAATAATATGCTATTACTATTAATAAGTATTATTATATAGATGCAATGAAAAAAGTTAATAAGAAGCAACAATATTGTATACTGGCATAATACGAGGTTTGTCTCAGGTGCCAGACTATGCTCTAGATTATATAAAAATTATAAAAATAAGTTTTATAAAATGTGTTGCAGTAATTAATTAATTAATTAATTCAGGACTGCTTAATTATTTTACTAATTAATTCACTAAATATAGAAATATAGAAAAAAACGAATATATTTTTTAAATTTTGTATGCAAAAACACGTCCTTACATTTGTGATATTGTCAATGCTAGGGGTTTGAACAACGACAATGCCCAAAAACAATGTCGGCTCTAAAACATGCCCAATTTTAAATGAAAATTAACGAGCTTTAATTCTTTCCGAAAAGAAAATGTTTCCGAGGAAATAATTACACTTTTTGTGTGTGTCGCTAAAATGAGAAGAATTAGCCAACATGTCTGTAAATATACGGTGTGTTTATTATAAAAAATGGTGGGCCATAGAGCCAATAGAGAATATTACCTATGTATCAGAGGAACCAAATCGTGACATTTTTAAGAGAATTTGGGAAGCTCGCTTTTGTAGACAATTTTTTTTGGTAGAAAATCATAGAATACTTAAATTTTCTTTTGAAGTTTTCATATTTCCCAAGAAATTCTTCTGCACTGCAAGTCCGTCGTTAAAGGCAATCGTCTTTTTCAATAATTTCAATTTAAATCTGTCTTGTTTTGACGTACCTATATCACTTTTATGAACTCTCTGTTTCCTTCTTTGAAATCACCATTTTATGGATGAAAATATAGACATCCTACAACATATTACTTTGGTAGTAAAGTTGTTTATCTATTCGACAGTTCTGGCACAGGAGTCTACTTTAGACGATTCAGACGAGCGATTCGAAGCCGCTAAAATCCAAAACCATAATATTATATCAAATAAATATTTACCCACTGCCACAAGCACATTTATTTAATTTTATTTTTCCAGCTCCTTCAGCAACTCGTGCGTGAGTTAGACTTTTTATGCACAGCGTGTTCCATTTTCGATACTTTTGCAGGGTATCTCGGTTATTTTAGAGAGAGGGAGTGCGGTTGTCGGGACACTGGTCTACTTCTTCATTAAAAGGAAGGCCTTGCGAACAGAATTTTCATGGCCTTCTTATTTTTTCCGGTACAAGGTG
This sequence comes from Pseudeuparius sepicola, assembly GCA_963920635.1. Taxonomy (NCBI): domain Eukaryota; kingdom Metazoa; phylum Arthropoda; class Insecta; order Coleoptera; family Anthribidae; genus Pseudeuparius; species Pseudeuparius sepicola. The sequence goes on from OY987299.1 coordinate 93,890,766, forward strand.
ATTTTTAAAATTTGCCATTTTTAGGCATCCCTCATATATACGCTAACTTGTTGAAATGGTACAAAGACCTTATAGATTTTTTCACGTAGAATTCAATGGCGTACACGGATTTTTTTCTAGGAAGTAAGAATTTCAAGACATAAATAATATGTAACCTGCAAAAGTACCGAAAATGGGACACCCTGTAGGTACATTTAGAAACGCGTTTTTTTTTTAAGTTTTAGTAGTTAAATCGGGCATTTCTTCCGACCGAAAAAACGGCCTGACTGACAGATTCAATTACTTTATAATTTAAATAGAATTAGTTAATGAAAAGGTCAAAAAGCATTTTCCTCTCGTGTACACCAGACTTTAAACGAGAATGGGAAGAAAGGGACCAAGCAAAGCCGCCATGCCTTGCCGCATTTAGATTTTTTTTAATGAATGAATAATTTCATTATCAGATAATTTATAGCATGCTATCGTCTAATCTTATAAAATGATACAGCACAGATTCTACCTTCTTACTAACCAGGAAATTCTTTCCTTTTTCAATTAAGAAGAATATGGTCTATACGGTTAATTCTCTTTTTTATTTACCAGGTAGGTAGGAACAACAACGTGATCAAGCGAGACGAAGTACTTCGATAATGGTTGGAAGACGCAAAGTCATTAATTAATTAATTCTATAAATGCTGTAACTTCATAAATTATTTAGAGAGAGCAAAGTTGTACACAAATTATAAAAGACACTTTTAAACTGCAGTTGGTTCAGTAATGTCTACTTATTCAGCAATAACTAACTGATTTTTATCTACAATATTTCATAACTAAAATAAAACTGGCTAACAGGAGAGTTGAAGTATTGTAATCGCAAAACGTACCTAAACGTTATGGTGTAGATATAAACGTATAAAAATCCCATATAGCAAAATCACATTGGCGGAATATTCAGATAATATTTTTTCAGAGAACATGCATATTATAGGAATATTCATAAAAACTGTAGAAACATTATCTGAACATTCAGGCAACATTCAGGTGTTCGCCTTTTGAAGCTACTATTTCACGTATTATAAACATTCACAAATATATTGAATGCACGTTCCACAAAAATTCAATGTATGTTCTATGTATATCCATTTAATATTCACGTGTACAGGGTGTTCCCGTATATTTTGACCCACCCCTAGAGCCTTTATTTTTCGAGTTAGAAAAAATTACTCAAATGAAAGTTGTAGGGTACCAATAAGGTATATTGTCCCAAAAATAATGGATTGACAGGAATGCTCTTGTCTAAGATGAAATGTTTTTCCATGGCAAACTTGATTAAATATAAAGATCGTATTTATCTGCAATTTTGAATATCATGTGAATGCTTAGAGCAAACATATAACATATTTATATTGCTGGAATCGGAAAAATGCGTGCAATTCAAAAATCCACAAATATACAGGGTGTTCCATTAAAAAAACTAATTTTATATTTTTTCATAAATTTACTACGCTCATTTGTTTTATCTAGTAACAGATCCTAGCGGTTCAGAAAAAACCCTACAACTTTCCTTTAAGTAATTTTTTTCTAACTAGAAAAATAAAGGCTCTAGGGGTGGGTCAAAATATACGGGAACACCCTGTACATTATAAAATATAAAAAAATCCGCCAACACCAGTTTCTGGGTTCGAACCTACGACCATCGATTTACAAGTTGACGCTCTAACCAACTGAGCCATCGAGGTACTTGGAAATATTATCTAAAAATAGCGTAAGCTAGAATCTCTGTGAGGTCACAAGACTAGGAATAAGTACCGTTTGTGAACATTCATAAGATATTTGTCGTATGAATATACTATTTAGCATGTTCCAGCAATATTCCAAATTGCACGTTCCTAAGGTGAACGTGCCTGTAATGTACTTAAGTTAAATGTTTAATTTGTAAATATTTATAGAACCACTAAGTTAGGAATATGTTACACAAGATATTGTGGAAATATCCCTTCTTATTCAAAACAAACATATACATCATTTGTACATTCATCTAACATATTATATTTGTATCTGCGATTAACAAATATCTTGGGTATATGCAGTTACTGAACATATTTCGTAAAATATTGTGGCAATGTTTTATAAATATGGGGAATATTTTTTGCACATTAGGAACTTATTTTGCATATTCAAAAAATATTAAATGCTATATGGGATTAACGTTTAGGGAGCGCTGTTAAATCGTGTTATAGTTTTAAATGTAAGCGTTAAGGCGTGACGTGAATTTACACTCCACATTGTCGTGTCAGCGTATATTTTGGAAAGTATCTTTTAACGTTAAAATCACGTTACTCACGCAATCCTATACGTAAGACCTTAAAAGTCTACGCCAGAATTTACCTACAGCGCATGTGTAGATGTCAAATTGCATGTTGATGTTTACGTAAGCAGCACTTCACTTTTACTCTCTATTGAGTATTTCTTAACCTGCCTGCGACACTGCGACGATATACTAGACGTGAAAACTAAAAAGGCACTGATTTGTCGTCAGCTAGAATGAAATGGGTCGGTTCCCACAATCGGAAAATAATACAACTTTTCGTGAGCGACCTGACTCTTGTATGTACAGGATGTCTTGGCTAAGTCTACCACCACCCCTATAACTTTTTATTTAATCTTATACAGGGTGAGTCATCAGAGTCATTAATAATGGCATATAGTGCAACTGCATATATTTTGAGCCAAAATATTACGATTGACGCTAATATGCCTTATAGAAAGGTTGTTTGTTTAGAAGAAGTTTGTTTTTTGAAATTGCATTTTGGCTACATCTCCCAGCATAATCAAGCTGCTGAACTGAAATTTGGCACTGCTATGTTTTTGGGGATGTAGAATAAGCTGAACATGTCAATTTCTACGTATCTCACAGAGGGCGCCACTTGCCCTGTTTTTGGATCGTGCTTTTACTCGTAACTTTTTTGAGGTGATCTTTTTGGTCCTGTAGGTCCATTATTTTAGTGCACCTTTTCATTCTACAACAAAGAGGTACTCTTGTTTCATAACGATCAAATCGACCGTTTGCGTTGAAATTGCCAAAACGTGCCCCAAAACACTTGTTGACTACAGGTCAACTGCACATTGAAAATGAAGAAAAAAATTCCAAAATGAACATTGGTCGAAACACATTCGTTTTTTTGAAATAGGGTGTCCAAATTTTGTCGAGTTTCAATCCGTTCCATTTTGAAAGTGAACATTTTTTGGGACATTGTTCATATGGGTTTTTTTCTCGCTTTAAATGGAATAGTCATTGTGCAATATTTGAAAGCAGTAGGTGAAAATTTTATTTTTCGAATATTGAAGTCAACAGGTATTTTGGGGCACTTTTGGCAATTTCAACGCAAACAGTTGGTTTGATCGTTATGAAACAAGAGTACCTTTTTCTTGCAGAATGAAAAGATGCACTAAAATGATGTACCTGCAGAACCAAAAAGATAACCTCAAAAAAGTTACGAGTAAAAGCACGAACCAAAAACAGGGCAAGTGGCGCCCCCCTGTGAGATACGTAGAAATTGTCATTTTCAGCATATTCTCCATCCCCAAAAACATAGCAATGCCAGTTCAACGGCTTGATTATGTTGGGAGATGTAGCCAAAATGCAATTTCAAAAAACAAACTTCAACGCCCTGTATCTCCTAAACAAACAACATTTCTATATAAGGCATATTAGCCTCAATCATCATATTCTGGCCCAAAATATATGCGGTTGCACTATGTGCCATTATTAATGACTCGCCCTGTATAGAGAAAAAAGTTTTATATAAAAGTTGTACTGAATTTTATGCAATTTTTTGAGTAATAAGACATTTTATACAGTGTGTTTCGCAAATGCGTAGCAACCAAAGCTTATGTTTATTAAAAATGGAAGGCAATAAAAATTATAGAAAACTTTTCATCATTATTGTTTTCCGTTTTTGAAATATTCCTTTTTCAAATTGTATAATAAGTTGATTCAATTTGAATTTGTGCATCTCGTGATAAAGAGAGACGATCAATGCTAGCTTTACGATATTCCTGAAATTTTTATTTTACTTCGAGAATACCGAATATCAGTAAAATCTGAAAAAGCTCCTAAACATTTTGGAATTTTATTTTGTATTTTTTTTATTGGTTAAAACATTTTTTGTTATTGCATTGAATGATCATCTATCTTTATCATGAGAAGAACAAATTTCAAGTCAAATAGATTTCGTATAAAATTTGAAAACGAATATTAAAAAAAAAGAAATAAGGTAACGATATAAGGTTAGTTTAGTTTACCATGCATTTGTGCAACATCCTGTATAAAATTTCTTACTATCCCAGAAAACTACATCAAATTCAGTACAACTTTTATCTAAAACTTTTTTCTATCACAAAAAATTAAAAAGTTATATAGGGTAGTGGGAGACTTGGCGTGGAGGTGTCACGTCAACTGTCAAATTGGACGCTCACAACAATTGGACGCGACGACATCCGGACGCGAGATTCTTAGATTTACGAAAAACAATTGTTAATATAGTAAAAAGTTATGTTAATTGGCCCATAATAATTTTCAAATGATTTGTAGAAAGGCTCATAAGTGGTAGGTAGGTAAATAATATTTTAAATTAATCCTATCTTTTCGGTAATCCTTTTAATTTTTATATAAAACTGAGGTAAACTACCCCTTTGGCATTAAAACCTTCGCATCCTGTGCAAAGTAAATATGGTTCTCCAGTTTGTGACGAGTGACCATGTTGTTGCACAATGGTTATCTTCACAAGAGAGAGCGAACAATAGGCGAAAAGATCATTTGTAAATGTTCCGACTACAACAAAAATCACTGCCGAGGAAGAGTACACACGATTGACCAAGAAATAGTCCACAGCACCCATCATCTCCATGTTGCCGATGCAGGTTCAGCTATCTACACAAGCAGTAATTGCCAGTATATCCGAGAATGTATCACCTGCAGTCTCAGCTCAATTGCCTCCCATTGTTAGTTTAAAAAATAGAACTGTTCAACGCGTGCGGAACAGAGCGGAAAATGTCCCAACAAATTCACGTTCGTTAACAGAACTCAGCTTTCCTAGTGATTATACTACCATCAATGGTGAACCCTTTCTGCTATTTGACAGTGATCCAAGTGATGATCGGATTCTCCTATTTTCAAGAACACAAAATTTAGCTGTACCAAACACTGTTCAACACTATAGGATACATCCCGTCGCAGTTTTCTGACAGTTCCTGCAGAAGCTCAATCCAACTGTCAAAAATTATAATTGGCGTGCAATCTTCACAGCAACATCACAACTTCTAATCTGAATGGGCGGGAACACTGAAAGTAGTGTGGAAGGCTGACCTTGGGTCTTGCCATTATGCACACCTAGTGCCATCTACGAGTTATTTATAGGAGCAGGGATATTTTGAATGTCTCACTGTTACCCATGTCTCACTGTTACCCAGGTTCTCCTAAATAAATCATTATGTATGTATTTTTGTAATATTTTATTATATTAAAACAAATGTATATTTTATACACTGATAAAACAAATTTAAACATATACTACTGTTTTCATATTAGCCGAATAAACCCTTGTTTGATTATAATTCTCCATTTATTTGACTTGCCAGTTTCGTATTTATCTGACCTAATTTCTTGTTTGTTCAGAATGACCAACTCTCGCGTCCGGATGTCGTCGCGTCCAATTGTCATACACGCCTAATTGTCGTACGCGTCCAATTGTTTTGCGCGTCCAATTTTCGCGCGACCAAATGTCGCACGCGTCCAATTATCCGCGTCCAGTTGTCGTATATCCTGGCGTGGGCATCCTGTATAAGTACGTATAGTGCCACAGGGTGGGGCAATGACGTCATAAATCCAGGTCTTGGTCACAGATGAAGATACACAAATACGCTAGTTATTTAAATCAGCTCTTTACACTTTGTTCTACAACTATTTTCGGAGACTAGACGAACAGTATAGGCGAAATCTATAATTATATCATCCATGAAAGGTAGGTACCGCAGACTACTCAAATAGTTAAATGATTTCAGTTAAACAAAAGACACTCTAGAGAAGCCCTGTCAATTCAAAATATAAACTTCCATAATATACCGATTATGATTTGGTACTATCCACGTAACAGTGGTTTGCTTAGGTGGAGAGTAAGGACGCTTCATATATTTTATTATGAACATCGAAGGTCAATACTGAAATGTACCGTCTTAGATTATTAATGGATAAAACTTAAAACGACATATGCCGGAGACCGTTATTTATCTGAACCGGCAGGCAGAAGATAATGTGGTCTATCAGCATAATAGTGAGGCTCTGGGAGTTGTTTAACTGAGATACTCATACGGCAGCGCTCTGGAGCTCCAGCTCCTTCCATGGCGAAGAAAGTTGTGTGCAGAAATTGAAATTATCTGTTCTCTGCTCTAGATATCTTTATATACGTACAATCGAATAAACCTTACATCGTTTCTACCTACTCTATCAATCTAGCGACTGCGGCAGAAGCAAACATCATACCTATAGTCACGGAATATTCCTAATTTATTATGGAAAATCGGGATGCCTTTACAGGTTTGTGGTGTTAATCGTTGGAAGTATAGTTACAATACTCCACACTAGGAGTACCCCAGAAGCAACTGAATGTTTATGCGGGGGAGGGAGGCAGTTACCATTATTTTGTCTTCGTTGCCACTTGCGGCTGGGGTCGAGTGTTCCCGATAGAACTACGATAGCATTCGCTCAAGTAATAGGGAAAAACCATAGAAATCCATAGTAATCCCAGTGAGTCTAGGACAATTATTAGTAAATCACACAGATAAAGCTATTAAGTAGCATTATAGTGAAGCCACATTTTGTCCAGCGCTCTTGGCCATCAGTGGTGTTTTTCTATAAAGGCATATGTGTTTGGCAACACAAAATCTATTTTTTAAGTTATAAGAAACGTGTTTGTTTAGAATGCTCTGATTTACTACGTGTAAAAGTGGCATGCATATCATTTGAGGAACAGCTTTATAAGTAGTAAGTTACCCCTCTCCGCTTTGGCTTCGGATTTTTATGGCGCTATCACGTTGTCTGTTCGCATTAACCACCATCATGTTGCAATTCTACCCCATGCCGCTCGAACAACAGCCGCAACGATAATTGCCGGTGTCGGTCGCCGCAGCCGGAAAAATATGATTGAAGGCGGGTTTTCGTGAGCGACCCGTCTCGGCTCGTCGGTCGGTCGCTTCCGCGGTCTTGTAGCATAGCAGGGCGGCGTAATGACGTCATAAATTCGAGTCTTGGTCGGACAACGCTCCGACCAGGTGGGCGTTCCCAAGAGTATATAAATCCAGATTGAGATGGTATCGGAATGAGCGGACATGGACACGCTAGGTGAATGCTAACTGTGGAAATCGGCTGTTTTCACTTAAGCCACGGAAAGCTATTTATAGAAGATTCTGCTAATTTTGTGCTAAGTTGTGAATTGGTAATAGAGGCCAACAAATATAGTGTGGAGTGGTGGAGCGAATTTAGGAAAAATTACATAGATTGCATTTTTACAATTACCAAATATATCGCGTTCAAAAAAACAGAAATCCTCAGTTGCAATCCTTAAAATGCATTAGCGTTTTCAATTCAAATATTTCAAGAAGTTGCTATAAATTATATTGGCTAATAGGTATATGGCTAGTAGGTATATGCGTAATTACATTAGGAATGTTTTTTCTTACAGTGAATATTACCATTTCTTATAACCGATTTATACAGTTGCTATAAAGGCACTATATTTATTTAATTTATTTTCATTAAAAGATGGAACTGAACTGGAAAAATATTTTATTCATAAATACTATAGAACAAACTAATCTGAATTATACCCCGATTGCTGTAAGAAGTCCGGATTTTGTCAGATATGCGTCGCAACCAGTTAATAACGTCACTCATTGATTTATGGTGGTAAAAGTTTCCCCAATGATACTAAAAAAAGCAAAATTAAATAAAAACGATATTGCAATCACGATTATACCGCAACAAATTACAACGATAATTATGACTACAACTCATTTTAAAACGTCATGTAAACACTTTTCATTTTGGTATTTTAGGCAAATTTAGCTTCGGTGTGTCAAAATGACAGCGAAGGTTTCCCGCATCGTTCAAATTGGTTCAAGCATTCGGCAGTGAAAATATTCGCGGGTTTGGTACGTTTTGTGAGTTTTACCATTATCTGGTGTTGTTCTTGTTACTTTTCGTGATATTAGTAATAGTTATTCATTGTGCAAATGGACTCGTTACTGACCTGAACTTATGACTCGGCTGCATTTTTTGCTGTATTAATGCCAACTTAGGATGTCGGAATTACCAATTGACAGCCCTAGTAAAGATTTCTTAAAAAAAAATCACTCTATCAGACTACTGAATGTGATATACGCCTAGACTATTGTTGAATCAAGCAAATGATCCTTTTCAATTTGGGTATTTTCATATACGCTTGGACATGCCTGCAGATTTTAGACCACTCCTCCGCTGGTAACTCAGGAAATCTCCTGCGGGTTAGATTTTCCACCCCGCTCAAAGTAAATTTGGGATGCCACCCAGTTTTTTCGCAACCACGTGAATAATTTCCCTTGCTTGACTATGAAGCACTTTTTCCTTTATTTAAATTTTTTCGGAGCTATCACGATCGCAAAAACAATTATTACAGAAGAAAACAGCTTCTATCAGTACTCCAAAATTAAGTGTATAATCACGAAACACCCAAGACGCAATAAAAATACTAAGTAATATTATGGTTCTCTTGATGCGCCACTGGTATGCTCGTCTGACTGCCTGGCAAAGCCGTTGCTAGGCGACGCCCGTAAACAAATTTACTGCGCATCGCAAAGGCGGGGTGGCCATTGTCCCTTTCCTATTTTTGTACCACTCTAGACAAAAACGATTAATTCAAAATTCAATTTTTTTTTAATGAAAAAACAAAATGTCGAAATTGCATTTGCCATCGTAGACGCATTAGAGCCCGTATAAGAACCAAATTATTTATATCTACAAGTACTTAAGATATTTGGATATTTATATGATATAGTGCAACGGCTTTAAGTTGGTGTATTGCGTATTGAAAGGCTCAGGAAAAGAAATCATAGAATTAAAACTATTTACCTGCTGTATATAAAAGTTTCCAATGATGTTCTATTTTATAAGAAACGTGCTTGTTAATAATACCCTAAAGTACCACGTGTATAAGTGGGATGCATAGCATTTAAGGAAGAACTATAAGTTACCCCTCGCCGCGTCGAGTTTAGCGTTTTTATTATTTTTTTTTTCGCGAGTTAAACTGCTTGAGCTCCACTGTTGAAAATTTGGGATCCATTCTTGAATAAAGTTTTACTTGTTCTACTTGGTCACACACTCCAGGTACAAAAATAATCTGTTTGATCCATATTTATAGCCTTGACAGTTTAATCCGAAATGTGCAAATTTAAAACGTTCGGTCTATATTATAAGATTTTTATGCATACCTACCATGATTAATCAGGACGTATTTCTCAAGTCTTTTATATACCTCAGAACAAATCTTTGTTAAATAAATTACCACCTTTTTAGAAATAGGGACACCGCAACCGCAAAAGGAGTCATTATTGAAAACATTACTTATACTGTAGTTCTGTTAAAATATTTATGTTATTGACAAATCTGGCTATTATCAATTATTAGGGAAAGTCCAAGAAGTAAATTATAAAAAAGTGAACATTTTTTTTTCATTTTAAAATGAGACACAATATATCTATAATCTACTGACATATTTTTCTATTTTAAACTTTAGTTTTCTATTTCTACAATTCAGGGTCTCCTAGTTGCAGAAATTCCCTCTGATTATAACTCGCGAACCTTTACGTCGCGAACACACGCCCACCCAATACAAAGTTAAAAAACTGCCACCACATAGAGGCACGACTAGTAGATTTACACTAATGGTACCTACCAATAAAGAAAACCTACTGCGGGTACCAGCGTTTTGTCGCCATTATAAATCTGAGCGTTGCCGGCTGGGTCTTTATAACACGCTCACTGGACACTTTTTATAACGTGATCGATTAGAAGATATAGGTATTCATTTAATCTTCAGATACTTTTTGAAACAACATTTTAATACAATATACAGTAGGTATATAGAGAATTTAGAAAACTGATGCGATATTGAAACACTCGTATGAATAATAATAATAAAAAAATGTAGTGTAATTGTTTTCGGCGAGATCGGCATCCCAAAAGGAAGCGTAAATAGCCACAAGGCTCGATCGACGAAGAAGAACGCCGAGAAGACACGACACCCATAAATCAACACACCGCCACTTCCTATCTTCTTTATTTTTAACTCTTCTTGTAGGTACTGTTCCTTGCATGTGGAACGATTACAAACCGCCTTTCAAGGCTTTTACATTTCTATTGTGTTGTCTTATACAGGGTGGTAACTACATAAGATTAACCTTGTTTGTGGGTTGAGAGTAGGTACAACAAAAATAAACAACGGTACAGGGTGTTCACGAAATATTTGACCCCCCCACTAACTTTTTTATTTTTTGAGCTAGAAACACGAATAAAAAAGCATTTTGTAGAGAATTTTATAATTTTTTTTGCGGTTTTATTGCATTTTATATAGGGTGTTTAGAAAAAGAGTGGCAAACTATACTTATGTTTTTTTTTTTAAATGGAACACCCTATATATTTTTGCATTTTTAAAATCTGCTAATCAAGGCGATTAAAATGATATCAAACTTTGTGGCATTATCTTTTTCCGTTTTTGAAAAATTCCGTTTTCAACTTTTATACTAAATTTATTTAACTCGAGTTTGTGGATCTCGTGATAAAGATAGATGATCGATGTAATAACAAAAAATATTTGTTTTAAACAAGAGAGTAACATAGTGAAACTCCAAAATATTTAGGAGCTTTTACGATTTTCCTGAAATTCTTTATTTCGAGAATATAATCAGTAAAATTTGAAAAGGCTCCTAAACATTTTGAAGTTTCACTATATTACTCTCTTGTTAGAAACAAATATTTTTTGTTATTACATCGATCATCTATCTTTATCACGAGATCCACAAATTCGAGTTAAATAAATTTAGTATAAAATTTGAAAACGGAATTTTTCAAAAACGGAAAAAGATAATGCCACAAAGTTTGATATCATTTTAATTGCCTTGATGAGCAGATTTCAAAAATGCGAAAATATATAGGGTGTTCCATTTAAAGAAACAAAAGTTTAGTTTGCCACTCTTTTTCTAAACACCCTATATAAAATGCAATAAAGCCGCAAAAAAATTATAAAATTCTCTACAAAATGCTTTTTTATTCGTGTTTCCAGCTCAAAAAATAAAAAAGTTAGTGGGGGGGTCAAATATTTCGTGAACACCCTGTACACAGCATGCATTTATGATTATATGATAATGATACTAAGATTACTAAGTAGGTATGAATGAAACATGGTTATAAGCTATAACCATGTTTCGATTATAACATTATATTTATATTAAAGATATTATGATACAGTGTCAACGCAACTTGTAACTATTCGAGTAGAAATATTGTTTTCTGTCTCCATATTGATCAAAATGTGTTTTTTTCTTGTGTTCTCATCGAAGTTCTTACTTTCTTCTTACTTTTTTTTTGAACGAGCATTTAAAAATATGTACACAAAAAGGTGCTACTTTTTGTATTACAAAAAAAAAAACTATTTTCAATTTAAAAAATTTGTCCCGAAATTAGCGTGCAATAATTTGCCAGCGTGTTTTGAAAACGTTTTTTTCAAAATATCTCCAGAACCAATAAAGATAAAATTCTGAATTTTGGTACGTGAGTTACCCGTTAAATTTGACCTTCACAGAGATGGCGATTTTTTTATTTTCTTCATTATAGGCGTCCCGACTGAGGGGGTCAAGGGGCTCGAAATGCCCCAACTATTTTATACATGACTTTTTCCTAATGTTGATGTGAAATTCGTAAATTTTGTAGTTTTTTACAAAAAAAAGGTACTCTCGTTTGACTTCGATACGGTGCTCCATTCTCTGTCAAAAGTCACCTAAACATTTTATTGCATGCCAATGACTAACGAAGAAAATCATTTTATGATATTAATCTGAATGTTACACACGTTGTGCAAGCCGCTAACGGCGAGTAATATTAGTAAATAAAACAATAATGATAAATTGCTTAAGTTTATTTTATACAGGGTGTCCACTTTTTGACGATAATTCTCTGAAAATAATAATTTTAATATTTTTTTGTGCTGAATGGCGCCGAAAGACCATCTATCTATCCCGGTTAACATCTTACAAGCTACATTCTAGGCCTACTCCGATTTATTTTAACCCCAAAATAAAAATCTTAGTTTTGTTTTTTTCATATTTTTCCGAAACACGACACAATTAATTGACACGAGGCGACTGATTTATTAATCATATTATGAAAGAAGAAACTACACTAAAGAATATCTTATGTATCTTATAACAAGTGCTCAAAATGGTTTCCATTTTGTCGTAAACAAATTCTGGCTCTGCGGTTCACCGCTTGAGTTGCTCGAAGAATTTCGAATTCATTTTCCCTCAGCATATTTGCCGCTGCATGGATCTTATTTACTAATTCTTCGCGATTGGTAACGTCAGTGCTATAAACAGTGGTTTTCAGGTAACCCCATAAATAGTAGTCCAACGGATTAAAATCAGGAGACCGAGGTGGCCAATTAATCGGGCCACCCCTCCCAATCCATTTTCCTTCAAAAGTTTCGTTCAGCCAATGTCTCACATCTCTCCCAAAATGAGCAGGAGCCCCATCGTGTTGAAAATACATATTTTCTCTCGCATTAAGAGGTACATCTTCCAAAAGAGCACCCAATTCATTTTGCAAAAACAATAAATATGTTTGGGCATTCAGCCTGTCTGGTAGCTCAACAGGCCCAATTAATTTGTTTCCTATAATACCAGCCCATAAATTAATAGAAAACCTATGTTGGAAGTTCGTACGGCGAACCAGAAAAGGGTTTTCATCTGCCCAGTGATGGGTATTATGGAAATTTATGACTCCATTTCTGGTGAACGTAGCCTCATCGCTCCATAAAATGAATCGAAGGATATTTTCATTATTAAGTACCCAGCGCGAGAATTCCATTCTTCCAAGAAAATCTTCAGGCCGCAAATCTTGCACCCTTTGATAGTGAAAGGCATGCAAACCTTGGAGCCTGACTGCATTTCCAACCTAAAATGGAACTAATTTATTTTCTACCTACGTTATACTTAAGTGTTCTCTTACTATAGTTTTTGGTACATTAGAAACTATTGACACCCTTCGTATGCTAACATTCGGATTAACTTCGAACTGGTTTAACATTTTCTAAATCATAATTTTCTGAAGGTCTTCCTTGTCCGCGTAATCTTTGAAAATGTCCATTTTCTATCAACTGCCTGTGGACCGTGGAAAATATCCTTCTCCCGGGTTGCCTTCTGTTGGGATATCGTCTTTGATATTCTCTTTTTGCCGCTAAAGACCAGCTCCCTATTACTAAAATGTTCCATTTTCAAGCTTTTCGGATTTACTAAAATTTTTTTTCATTCTGCTTAGCGATAATAATAATTGCTCATACTAAAGTGTCAAACTAACGTAAACAAACTTTTGTTTTCCTGGCCTACTACTGTTTCAGTAGTTATTGGTGACTGTATTGCCGTAGTTAATTATTATAAAAATAAAGTCTGTTTACAGTTTATAGGCACATATTCAAAAATGGAAATTTTCAAAAACAGCTCTTTAAACAATCGCCTGATTATGAGTAGGCCTAGAATGTAGCTTGTAAGATGTTAACCGGGATAGATAGATGGTCTTTCGGCGCCATTCAGCACAAAAAAATATTAAAATTATTATTTTCAGAGAATTATCGTCAAAAAGTGGACACCCTGTATAAAATAAACTTAAGCAATTTATCATTACTGTTTTATCTACTAATATTACTCACCGTTAGCGGCTTGCACAACGTGTGTAACATTCCGATTAATATCATAAAATGATTTTCTTCGTTAGTCATTGGCATGCAATAAAATGTTTAGGTGACTTTTGACAGAGAATGGAGCACCGTATCGAAGTCAAACGAGAGTACCTTTTTTTTGTAAAAAACTACAAAATTTACGAATTTCACATCAACATTGGGAAAAAGTCATGTATAAAATAGTTGGGGCATTTCGAGCCCCTTGACCCCCCCAGTCGGGACGCCTATAATGAAGAAAATAAAAAATCGCCATCTCTGTGAAGGTCAAATTTAACGGGTAACTCACGTACCAAAATTCAGAATTTTATCTTTATTGGTTCTGGAGATATTTTGAAAAAAACGTTTTCAAAATCGTCCCTTTAGGGGGCTATAGCCCCCTTAGGGGGCATTTTTGAGGCTATGTTTATAGGAACTTTTTTAATTTTTTTGTGTCGCAGAACACGCTGGCACATTATTGCACGCTAATTTCGGGACACCCTGTATTTTAATTTATTGTTTTTAAACTGACCTGGCAGTGTAAACTGTTACTAAAAGAGAGTGGGTAGGAAACTAGAAGCAGAAGTAAGAACTATGATGAAATATAGGTAGTATACCAGGAAGAAAATTCTTTTTTGAAATACCAAAGCCAACCTTGCATAATTCAAATTAAATTCTTAAGGGGTTGACCAAGTGGCTAATTTCACATCGTGTTCCTAACTTCACATTGTGTTCGTGTTCTAGCCCTTAAACACATCAGGTATCTGGTTAACGAACAACTAGATTACATTTATTCAGAGAACAACGTGTCTTTAGAACGAGAGCAAGATTTTGTTTCGACAATAATTGCAATAGGCGTGAATACAACTCTATTCGACAAGAGATCAGTCAAGATTTGGAAATAACTGCTTTATTAAGAGCAACAGCACGCATGAGCTTATTGATGGAGTTAAATAAGGTAGATCTCACTGATGGGGGAGATTCTTGATAATATTGATCTTTTCGGTTGGAATCAAGTCTCGCACAGCAATTGTGCATCTGGCAAAGACAAGTCATCTTTGAATCAAGTTACTAATTAATAGGGATGCATGTTCACTAATTTTTAATCTTATCAAAATCGATAGATCCAAGAAAATAGAAACGTATGGGTATCAATCACAAAACCGCTTTAAAAAGTTTTTTTTTGCCACAATAAATGCAAAATAGAAACAGTGAATTAAACGTACACAGTTTCGTTCATTTACTGTTAAGAATTTATGAGTTTTCCAGGCAACTAGAAAAAGTTGTCTTTTAATCAGTTTGGTGGCGAAAAACCCAACTAAAAATTAAATGGACCCTGTACAGTTTTCATTTTAATAAACTGTGTTTGTGGGGCTGAGTCTGTAGGTTAAACAATGTGAGTCAGATTTTCCTACTCCACTTCAAGATACGGACTATTTCCTCCGCTTTATTAAACTATGCCAATGGAATAACTATAAATACCTACTTCCACACATTTTGACAAATTTACTATTCTCATTCACTTTGAACATAAAAAAGAATATATCTATATACCTACATACTTTATATTAATTTAAACATTGTGTTTTGTTTTTCCCCGTCCTTATAAATCTACAGACCATTTTCATTTCTTCCGGTTCCTTTCTTACTATAACCTGAGCGTGGCGTCGTAGAGAAACGCGCAAAACACGGCGGCCGCAAGAGGAATTGTGCCATTGATAAGGCACGAGGCGATAACTCTTTTCGCGATTGTGCTGCATAATAGATTACATTGTTTGCGTGGTTTTCAGGCCGGATCCGATCACACACGTGAATACCTAGTTGCCGACTGGCGAGAAACCGGTGTATACCGGCCAAACGGCCACGACCGGCTCTCTTCCTGCAAGTCGCGAAATCTCCTAGATAGATTACGCGAAGAAAGTCGCGTTTGTGGCATTTGTCAACTTGTCTGGCTAAACACGATGCATTTGTTTATATACTACATCTATTCTATCATATATTGTCTACGAATAGCCATTACTTTGAGAACATAAATGCAGATTTTCGACAAAGGAACCTGGAAAAAACTTATTAAAGGACAACTCTTTCTAGTTGCCATAAGTAGAAACCACTATACAAATTTTGTGGTTATCTACATTGCAGAATAATGTGAACCTATAATTCTGATATTAGTTTCAGTTAGCTTTCAGAGAAAACATTCAGTTAGACCCAGATTTTTTATATTTTTCGGCCAACTTTGTTCCATAACATCAGTTGTTGACACCATGATTGGGGCCGTCTAGGTTCTCTGAATTTCCAGTTACCTTCTTATCCTGTCTCTGTACTTCGCGATCTTGTTTGGAAAGGCCACATCAATCGGAGTTTTCCTACAAACGTTACCAACTATTATAAGATTCGGTCTATTGTGGACAACTCATTGTTCTGTAATTCTGATTTTCAATAACAAGTTTCGCTGTGTATTTGTAATAGTGGAACTTTTGTGATTCCACAAGCAGGTGTTTTTCAGCCTGGGCCTGGTTCACTATCTTGGCAACTGCATCATGACATTCCTTATATTATATTCCGTTGAAGAGAACATTTTCGACATCCTTTTGTTATGTGATAGATTATTGTCTCTGAAGTTTGGCATCCCTATTCACATTTACGTGTTCGACATTTTCCTTGTTGACCTCGTTAGGACGTATCCCGTGGAACGGCTTCTGCAACCAAATCTGTAAATATTCATAGTCGGTTCGGTGGGGATCGTGGTATATAGTGTATTGAAACGTTTGCTCCGCATACAGTTGGGCATAGTGTGAAATTGTTGGCCTGCCTGCTGTAGAAATAATTTAGAAGAATTAATATTTGTTAGCCTAAATTGCTTACTAAGATTTGCCATTCCTCTTCCTCCTAGTTTACCTGGAAAAGTTGTTTCTTTATATAGCGCTTTGGGCATGATGTGCGTGAGCTTTTATCACTGATAAAAGCTCTCGCACGCTCCAATGCAGGTTGTTGATATCCATATTGATCCAACTCACGACTCCGTACGAATAGCATGTATACGTGTTTTTAAACAAATTACTGCTGTTAAAAGTCTGTAACATCCGAGGTAACATATCTTACCATTCGAAGAATTCATTCGTTAAATCTGTCTTCATCGTTGGATGGTCTACCTTTTCAGCCTGTTTCATTCCCATAGAAACTTTTATGTGTTTCCTGTGCACATTGCTTTAATATCTCGCCCGTCCTGCGTCCCGTGTGCGCATTGTTCGAGTCTTCCCCTGACGATGTTAAAGCTGCGGCACTTCAGTCTAAACTGCATTCTGATGTCCCAGAATAACTCTTCTACAATTTTAAACATTTGTACCAGTTGATTTTTGTTTGCGGCAAGCAGTTTGAAATCATCCATATCATGCCACGTTGTAAGTACGGTGTTCTAAAACGGAAACTGTGTTATGATCTATTTTATATGACACTTAAGCGGGGTGGAATCGGAAGCTTTCCTATTTGGTTAGAACGAGCCTCGTTGCAGATATGATCTGGATCTAGGGTTTTCCAGTTGTGGAACTTTTTGATGGTGCCTTGTCGTTCGTAAGTGGCTAAGTGGGTACTAGAGTGGCTGGCAGGTTCCTCCAGAAACCATCAGTACCTATGTTCTCGGTTAGGGTATCTTTTATTTGCCAAGTAGCGAAGGAAACTCTTTCTGATCGTTCAAAGAACTAATCTCGTTTCATGTTATTGCTGGATTTGTATCTATTCAGAGTCCCTGCAGACACAGAAAGTTTTTGTTGCAATATATCAAGACATTTTTGAAAAGTGATGTTCGCCGAGTCATGCTGAAAATGCATTTGGGTGTGACCGAGGGTGTGACTCATTATTGCTTGAACCCCCTCTGGATCTTCCTGTTTTTTTTTTAAATTCTTATGGGCCCAAAATGTAAGCAAAAATTAATTCTATAATTTTTATTGTAGAACCACTTGAAAATTTGCATCGCGTTTATGCGTTTATGCTAGCAACTTTTGCAGGTGCATGTCGAACTTTAAAGTTAAAGTAATTAGAAACTAATTTTGATATAAGTAGTTAAGTAAAGCGGATCCTGGCTCAAAGATGGCCGCCATATGTGAGCCAGCTTCCGCATAAGGGTTTTGAGCCTGAGCCAGGATCCGCATAGGGTTTTCGGGGATAAAATCTAGCGGTGGGGGGGATTTGTGTGGGGGGATCCCCTCCACTTTTTTTAGTATATATTTCGATGGTTGATTGGTAAAGTAGTACACAGTTCTCACTTTTAACTTAACTAAATAAGATTAAAAGTATGGCATCGTTTGTGACCCATTTAAATAACAGTTTGTTCCTGAAGAAATTCATTAGGGTCCAAGATTTGGAAGTCAACCGAAAGTTTGAGGTACATGCATTTACGAAAATAAACACCAAGTTCGGCGAGAAGATATCCTTGGAATTCGACGATTTCAAAACAATTTTACCGCAAAGGTTCACGGTAGAATTTACAGAAGAACGAATTGAGCAAGTAAACAAGGACATTTTCAACGGGCGAAAGTATTATCTTATTAGTTATGGACCTGTCGGGAAAACAACTAATATTCAATTTTCCGTCCAAGAACCGGAACAGCTATAAAAATACTTTGGAGTCTCACATTCGAAAATTACAGAAACTAAAATATGAAATTGATATATATGAAATTAATAAGAACTT
The DNA here is from genome assembly GCA_963920635.1 of Pseudeuparius sepicola. Lineage (NCBI taxonomy): Eukaryota > Metazoa > Arthropoda > Insecta > Coleoptera > Anthribidae > Pseudeuparius > Pseudeuparius sepicola. The sequence goes on from OY987299.1 coordinate 93,909,450, forward strand.
TAAACAATTAAAAATAAAATATATATAGCATAAGAGATGTTTCATTTCTTCTACCCATAGTAAATTAATAAAATAACAAACTACCCAGCAGGTGTACAACAAAGTAATAGTATAAAAAAAGTGCAAAACTGAAACTTGAATTAAAACCAAACACAATTTTTTCTTGCAGCTTGATGTAGCTCCAAACAAAAAATAATAATGCCTAATGATAAAAATTCTAACAAAAATAATAATTTCTGTGCCCTCTAAGGAAGTCCATACATAGTCCCCATGCAAATTCCCCATGTAAAGTCCCCATTTTAAGTCCCACTTAAGCCGCCCACTTTAGACGCCAACTTTCGACGCCAACTTTCGACGCCAACGTCTCAGTTGGATGCAGTACTTTTATAAGGATCTACTAAGTAGGAGGAAGCTTTTCAGTTCCCACCTACAATTCTATAAACAGCCAATCCAGCGCAGATAGTGACTCGAACCATTTTGGCATAATTCCAGAGAAAGTTAACCCTTTCAGAGTTTTACACCCGACTGTTCAAATTAGTTACACCTTCACCTGGTTTTAGTACCTTGAATCTTTTTGTGCCGAGTCAACAAAAATGCAGACAAGTTTGCCCCCTTTTACTTTTATAGCAGGCTGTTCACATTCTTTAGACTTTCACCTGTTTCTAAATCTTCTTGCGCGACCCTTCCTTCAAGGGATAATCTTACATAACAATGATCCACTTTTAAATGTTTTTTGTCAGACTTTTTTTTATAGTCCTGTAAATGGCATGTTATAAAAATTTACTGCCTGGTAGTTTTATAGCAGACTGTTCAAATTATTTAGATTTTCACCTGCTTGTAAATCTTCTCGTGCGACCCTACCTGAGATTTTAATAAAAAAAGGCTTTCAATGTTAAAACTTAAATGAGAATATTTTGCTGTTATTGTTATTTTGATAAAAAAAACTGTGTACATTATTAATATTCCACTTAAAATTCCTCGATAAAAATATTGCTTTAAAGTGGGTTAGTAAGGAATAGGTAAACAAAACTAAACAAGAAACCAGTATATAAATAAAACAAACTAAAATTAATTAATGTTTTGTTTTATTAAAATAATTCATATATTTTGTTACAATAAACTTATATACAAATATTAGCACTGTCGTTGTCTGCGTAGACGGTCGAACCAACCTTCATAATATGCATAATTATAAGTCGTTCGATTTCGTATTATGTCCTCATTATTCGCAAATCGAAAATACCCTGCCACATAGCCAGATTCGTATTCGATTTGACGCTGATGATTAAACCACCCTGCGTAGTACGCCTTATTATATGCAATGATATCAGATTTAGCCATGTAAATGTCATTAGCGTTCGCAAAACACTGACCGTATCTGATCCATCCATCTTGATATCCTGCACCATATTGAACTTTATCCATTTTCACGTCACCCTCCAGAAAACGCCTATTCTTACCAGCCTGATGATCAAACCATCCCGCGTATAAACCTTCATTATAGTGCCTCACATGAGTGTCCCTTAATCGCCTAATTGGATTTGCGTTTTCTTCCGTTTTCCACTGACTATACGAACTCCATCCTGCACTGTATCCATCATCTGTCACTTTTCTTTTATTCTGAGAATACATCTCAACGAGTGTTATAAACTTTTGCCACAATTATCTAACTGAAGCAATATTTAATTCTTTGTATTGAATTGAATTTAGTGAATTTTGTTAAGGATGTGGCTGCCTTTTATATTTAACGTAAGCATTGCCTATCCCCACTCAACAGCGTTGTCGTCTAATTAGAAAATAGAGCAATTTGAAGTAGAAAATTTTTTGGCAACGCCGAAGGGGTGGAGTTACCCCCACTCCCACCAGAGCAAAGTTAACGCCTAAATTAAAAAGTAGCAACGTTGAGAGCCATCCCCACCAACGCATTCATTTTAAAATCTACAAAAGGGTGTAGAAATTCAGCAAAAGCATCAGTTTTCTAAATTTTGTTGAATTGTGTTCGAGTTTTGTCGTGTGTTATTTTTAAATTTATTACTTTGCTTATAATTATGAGTGTGTTCCAAACTAAGGCGATTGTCCACTACAATGCTGTTGTGAGGGTAAGTCAAAACTTATTTTTTATAATTATTAAATACGTTATTTCAATTTGCTTCGAGAAACTATTTTGCTTTTTCGCATCAGAAAATTTTTAGCCAACTTTTTTCTTGTTAGCCGCAAGTTGGAGATTTTCTTATGCGAAAAATATTTTTTTATTTGCGATATACTAACATTCAATAATTATTATAGTCACCATCTGCTTATAATCTCATCGAGACGCTTGCGGCAGAGGGGTCAGTTGAAAATTCATCCGAAGAAAACAATGTTGATCATGTAAGTAGACATGTTTATGAATTCTAACAAATAATAAATGTTTATCTTATACTTATAGTATTCCGAAGTGGACGATGAAAGCATTAGAAGCGCAACATCGTTTGCTGTGTCGCAGATCGAGCGTGAGCTGGCACATGAACAATCGGTATATGTACAGCCTGCACAACCTGCCGAATCGACACATGTGCAGCCTGCGCAATTGACATATGTACAGCCTGAACAACCCGCACCTGAATATTCGGCACATGTGCAGCCTGCGCAATTGACATATGTACAGCCTGAACAACCCGCACCTGAATACGAGCAACCCGCGCAACCTGCAGGGCATGCGTCGCCTGCTCAGTCTGAGCAAACCCACCGGCAGAACGTCTCCAGTCCTGTGAGGACTGTTGGGAAAAATATGGAGACGTTGAGAGCGGTTTATAACAGGGGGCGCCGCACAAACAGGTTTCCGGATGACAGCTTCGATTTTGAAGATCCAGCAGCTGGAGGACGTCACAATTTGGAACTTAATAAAGTGCTGGAAGATAATGTTGTCGTCTTACAGCTTCAAAGTAATAAGCTGGCCAAAAACAAGGCTGGTTTAAAAAATAAAATAGATAGGTTAGATAAATTAAGAAAAATTTTAGTAAATAGGATTAGTATAATAGAAATAGATGAAGCGCGTGTGAATAAGATATTAACTAGTTATAAGTAAGCATAAGTTGAATCATATATATATATAATATTACACATAGTTTTAAACCAACGCTTTGTTATTCATTTCTCACCCAATACCATTATAAACACCAAGCAATAAAATTTTATTACGTGCAATACAGAGTCGCTCGGTAGCTAAATACAAAAGTAATATTTTTCTCCTAAGCAGACCATACTTTAGCATAAGCGTACGTGCACACTTCCGGCTGAGGGAGATGTAAGAAAGGTAAAAAATATAGTCAGGGGATTTTACATAGCGATCGTCCTCGCTCGAACTCGCACGGACAAGCAGTAGCAAGCGGATACCTAAAATCCCAGAACATTTGTAGTATCAAACTGTAGTTTTTAAGTAAATATTTTATTAAACGTTTATTTTCTTATATTCGAGAATTTAATTTAAATAATAATAATAATAAAACAATTATCCAATAATACATTTCATTTACAATAATACCAATGGCCTAGTTTTTGCACCTGTTTTACATATTAAGCATGTATCTTGCCGAAAAGCTATGCTTTAGCATAACCGTACGTGCACACTTCCGGCTGAGCGATGTAAGAAAGGTAAAAAATACAGCCAGAGGATTTTACATAGCGATCATCCTCGCACGGACAAGCAGTAGCATGCGACTACCTAAAATCCCAGAACATTTGTAGGTATCAAACTGTAGTTTTTAATTAAATATTTTATTTCACGTTTATTTTCTTATAGTCAGGAATTTAATTTAAATAATAATAATAAAAACAGAATTATCCAATAATACATTTTATTTACAATAATACATTTTATTTACAATAATGGTATAATTTTTGCACCTGCTTTACACATCAAGCAGGTGTCTTGCCGAAAAGCTATGTAAAGCTTTTCTTTACAGGCACTACACCGCATGAATCTTTGCAAAGGCATTTCTGTCAAAGAAAAATGTAAAGTTTCATGCCGATGCTTCGCATTGTCGGTGAAACCATTCAGGGAAACCTCTGTAAAATCTACCACATACGCACGGTAACAATTTAGGCACAAACGCGCCCTTTCTGTTACCTTTACATATGCGGCAGATACACAGAGGCCCCCCACTGTCCAGTTATTATAACCCTCGCTCGGGTTAATGGGTACACTTTTCGCCACGACGGAGTCATCGCGGTCAACGTCTACCCCTTCATCTTCGTCACTAGCATCATCGTCGTCAATGTCGTCTATGTCTCTTCTCAATTCTGCAGGCACCGTTTTCTCAATCTCTTCTTTTTCTTCTAACGCAAGTTGGTATAGGGAATTATTTATGGAGGCAGCCATTGTTATTAAATTTAATTTGTTTGGAGAAAAACTGTAACTGATGTCTATTGAGATATCTCCAGAGTTTTTATAGTCTAAAACATCAACCTGTACGAGATGTCTAGGAGGGGATCCTAGTGTTTTATGTCCTATTTAAATATATGCTATAAAAAGTGATACATTTTTTTAAATTTTAATTCATCCATTTCAGAAAACTGTATTTTTTGCTGTTTTTTATTTTGAAATAAATGGAACAACTAATCTGCATATTTGAGTTATTCCAAATTTCATAAAGATTGCAACTACTGATTTTCTTTTATGAATTGACGTGTAATCAATACAATGAAAATATTAGATTTTTAATACAGGTCGTGCCCTCTATTTCTGTAGGGAAACAACTACAGTCGTGCTTCAAAAGTACTACCAATTGATCGATATTTCGCCGAATACTTTACCCTTGCAACAGGTATGCGCAAGGGGGTTCGAAAGATACCGCTGGGTGGTTCGAAGGCCCCGCCGTCGAGGGCGCGCTATGAGTCTCAGGAACGCGGCGGCTGTCACAAAGAGAGAGATGGGAGATATGGAACTGAAAATTTGGAGCACTCCAAAGGCGAATGATCTAAAGGCAAAGGCAAATGATTCAAAGGCAAAGGCAAATGATCGGAAGGCAAATGATTCGAAGGCAAAGGCAAATGATCCAAAGGCAAAGGCAAATGATCGGAAGGCAAAGGCAAATGATCCGAAGGCAAAGGCAAATGATCGGAAGGCAAATGATTCGAAGGCAAAGGCAAATGATCCAAAGGCAAAGGCAAATGATCGGAAGGCAAAGGCAAATGATCCGAAGGCAAAGGCAAATGATCGGAAGGCAAAGGCAAATGATCCGAAGGCAAGTGATCCGAAGGCAAATGATCCAAAGGCAAATTAAAAATATAGTATGAATGTATTGTAACAATGTGTTAGTATATAATAAAGATAAAATTAAGTATAATTGTCAGTGTTTTATTCCCCACCTACGTGATGTATATGTGTGATATTTGCGGTACAACATTTTGTAGATCGGATAGTTTTACAAGACACAAGAATATTCACAGAACTATTATTTTTATGTGTGAATTCTGTAGTAAAACGTTTTCGAGAAAAGATAACTTAAAAACTCATAAAAGAATCCACCAACTTCAAAACGACTTAGTTGTTAGCGAGGTCGTTGGATACAACGATTCGAAAGACGCGATGCAAATCCATCAGCAGACAGTTTCACTTCCAGTAGAAAACCTAGATATTGTGCAAGAAAGTAGTGCTAAATCTAAACACGGTGTACTGTTTCCAAACTCATTTAGGGCAATTTTTTGTGGACCTAGCGGATGTGGAAAAACCAACGCTTTACTTAGTTTAATATTTAATGAAAACGGACTAAAATTCGAGAATATTTACTTGTACAGTAAGTCACTGTACCAACCCAAGTATCAGTTATTGCAAGACGTGCTTAAACAAGTTAGTGGCGTTGGATATTTTCCCTTTAACTCAAACGATGATGTAATTGGTCCATCAGAGGCTAGAGAAAATTCGGTTTTCATATTTGATGACGTGCCTTGCGATAAACAAGATAAAATTAGAGAATTTTATTCAATGGGACGTCATAAATCTATAGATGTTGTCTATCTTTGTCAGACATATTCTAAAATTCCTAAGCAATTAATACGAGACAATTGTAACATGATTATTCTGTTCAAACAGGATGACGTTAATCTGAAGCATGTCTATGATGAACATGTGTCACCAGATATCACCTACGAGCAGTTTAAAAACCTTTGCTCATTTTGTTGGAATGGTAGTGTTTTTGGAACATTAGTGATAGCCAAAGACTTTAGTTTAGATAATGGGCGATACAGAAAAGGATTTGATAGCTATATAAAACTCTAGTGACTCGGTATCTTTATTAGTAGCCAACATGCCCTTGACATCACAAGAACAAATTCAGAGAGCACAGCGTGCTAAAAAAATTAAAGAGCTAACTAGATCTATTAGAAGAAAATATGCTGCGTTAAAAACGGGTAAATCTGAGATGGATGAGACTTTAGATAAGATATTCAAGCCCGTAAAAGATTCTCTAAGCGAAATAAAAAATAATATGAAAGTTAAGGTAGGATCAAAGCAACAAACTGCAATTCGGATAAAACCTAAGATAGAATTATTTACTAGTACGCCAAGTAAAAAGTTACCGTCTGAAATATCGGGAGAAAATACATTACCTACAACGGTCTTAGAATCATCTCAAGTAACTGAATACGATGATGATGTTGAAGATGACGCAGATTATGGTTATCCTGAAACGGCCTTACCATACATTCAAAATTTCATCTCAAAATCTGCTGATATTGATAATACTTATGGTCCTAAACTTGATCGCAGTACCTACACATGGACCTTAGGAAATAAACATATCGATTTTGATAAAGACACGGGAGATATAATAATCGATAACACTCCTTTCAAGAGCACCGACGGACTTTACCAACTCATTTTCTATGAATATCCAGAATACAGTCAGGCGGATTTGTTAAATTACAAGAAAATTTTAATGTTAACTGGTGTTCACCTTACATCGAATGGTAAATTGAGGGGTTCTCACAAGACCAAATACCTTAATATCATTAGACCTCTAATAAAAAGTAAAACTCAAGATGCGCAAGGTACAGGTATGCAGCTTACTTATAACACAAAACCCATAGAGTACGTATACTGGGATAATGTCAATGAATTAGTAGATAGGTTGAAGTTACTTGTAGCTTCTAAAGATGCCGGAAACACTTCTCACGACAACGAAATCGCAGCCATCTTAAATGAATTAAAGGAAGCTAAAGTTATTTACTAGAAGTATAATTACTGTCAATATACAGTTAGTTACAAAATGACTCTTAACAAGTTCGGACGCTCGTCGAAATACAAAAAGGCTAGCGGCATTGTGCACTCTCCTTTGTCCCAAAACCAAAAATTGAATAGCGATGCTTCAGCTATTTCATTTCAATATAATAAAGATAACGAAAAGCTTAGAAATATATTAGATGAGCGTCATAACTTTTTATTACGGTCAGTAAACGACTTTAAAAATAACGTTTCCCAGCAAATACAGGATTTTAAAGAGTTGTTAGAATTAAATACTGTTGCTTTGCAAACTGCCATAGAGAAAATAACACAAGAGCAGGATGTGATTAAAGAACAACTGAAATTGGATAAACAAAAGAGCGGTGTAAAGTAATTTCATTTTAAGTTGGAATTGAGCAGTTGAACAATGAATTTCGGTCATAGTGATGAAAAAGTTCGGTTAGTTAGGGAACTCCATAAACCAGCTCGAAAAAATTATCCTCGACGTCGAACTATTATCAAAGGCTTAGATGATCTTTGGCAAGCCGATCTTGCTCAGTTAGATCAATATGCTTACTGTAATAGAGGTAATAAATTCATATTAGTTGTAATTGACTCTTTCTCCAAATATGTCTGGTGTAGACCGCTACAATCCAAGTCTGGAGCAGATGTTACAAAGGCTTTTAAAGATATTTTAAAAAACAGTGGGGGACGCAAGCCTCACAATTTACAAACCGATCAGGGCAAAGAATTTTACAACTCTGAATTCCAGAAATTGATGAAAACTTTTCAAATTAATCACTACAGTACATTTACCGACAAAAAGGCAGCTATAGTGGAAAGAGTAATACGAACTTTGAAAGAAAAATTATTCAAGTATTTCAGTCTAAATGGAAAATATAGGTGGATTGATATTTTGCCTACTGTAGTAAATGAGTACAATAATAGGAAACATAGAACGATACAAATGAAGCCTGGTGAAGTTAACAAAAACAACGAGCAACATTTAGTCACCAATGTGTACAACAGTCACTTAAAAGTTTTCAAAACTCGTAAATTTAGGAAGGGTGACATTGTGAGAATAAGTAAAGCTAGACATGTATTTGACAAGGGATATCGACCTAATTGGACAACGGAGTTGTTCAAAATAATCAAAGTACAACACACCAATCCTCCCACATATTTGTTAGAAGATTTACGTGGAAGAGCTATAAAGGGTGGTTTTTATAATGAAGAATTGCAAAAAGTGGCAAATCCTGACATCTATTTGGTGGAAAAAGTGCTTCAAAGGAGGAGGGGGAAAGTTCTTGTGCGATGGCTCGGGTTAGATAAAAGCCACGACTCGTGGATAAGCGAAACAAACATTGTGTAGTTCTCTCGGTGAACGAACCGCCAAAATGTCTGACAGTGGTTACGAATCCGATGTAAGCAGCAGTGAAAATGATATTGTAGAAGATTCTTTGCTTTTGGCAGCATGTTTTCCGATCAAATCAACTAATGGATTATTCATTCATACAGGGTTGAGTCTCAAGAAATATTTTGAGCCAGCAGTAATCATCACATACCTTTGTCATGATCGGACAGTAATTTCCTTGAACTACTCTGAATGGAATAAATTATTGGAACATGTATGTGAATTTATTAATAATGGTGGAGCTCCAATGTTTGCCAGATTCGACTCACGTATGGTTCTAAGTACGGTGATTGACGCCGATGGAAATCAGCACGTGTCGCTTAGAAAAAATAATGTGTATGTTTATTTTACCGAGGCAGATATTTTTGAATTGTTAAACGTTAGCATAAGTGCATCTTTGAGATTTGGCTTTTTGCTCCGCTTTGATTTTTATGATTTCTATTGTAATTTCTTAGATAAAGTCAATCATCTAGTAGTAAGTAGTAACTTAAATGAAACAGACATTATATTAATATTATGTAATATTACATTTAGTATAGAAACCTTTTGTATTTTTGAACTCTTCTGTTTTTACAAAGAGTTTCTGTTGGCTGATTTGTATAGGAGAAGGTTGGTTTAATAAAACAACGTTCTACAAATATGGGTTTTTTGAATTTTCTCTAGCCTCTGATGGACCAATTACATCATCGTTTGAGTTAAAGGGAAAATATCCAACGCCACTAACTTGTTTAAGCACGTCTTGCAATAACTGATACTTGGGTTGGTACAGTGACTTACTGTACAAGTAAATATTCTCGAATTTTAGTCCGTTTTCATTAAATATTAAACTAAGTAAAGCGTTGGTTTTTCCACATCCGCTAGGTCCACAAAAAATTGCCCTAAATGAGTTTGGAAACAGTACACCGTGTTTAGATTTAGCACTACTTTCTTGCACAATATCTAGGTTTTCTACTGGAAGTGAAACTGTCTGCTGATGGATTTGCATCGCGTCTTTCGAATCGTTGTATCCAACGACCTCGCTAACAACTAAGTCGTTTTGAAGTTGGTGGATTCTTTTATGAGTTTTTAAGTTATCTTTTCTCGAAAACGTTTTACTACAGAATTCACACATAAAAATAATAGTTCTGTGAATATTCTTGTGTCTTGTAAAACTATCCGATCTACAAAATGTTGTACCGCAAATATCACACATATACATCACGTAGGTGGGGAATAAAACACTGACAATTATACTTAATTTTATCTTTATTATATACTAACACATTGTTACAATACATTCATACTATATTTTTAATTTGCCTTTGGATCATTTGCCTTCGGATCACTTGCCTTCGGATCATTTGCCTTTGCCTTCCGATCATTTGCCTTTGCCTTCGGATCATTTGCCTTTGCCTTCCGATCATTTGCCTTTGCCTTTGGATCATTTGCCTTTGCCTTCGAATCATTTGCCTTCCGATCATTTGCCTTTGCCTTCGGATCATTTGCCTTTGCCTTCCGATCATTTGCCTTTGCCTTTGGATCATTTGCCTTTGCCTTCGAATCATTTGCCTTCCGATCATTTGCCTTTGCCTTTGAATCATTTGCCTTTGCCTTTAGATCATTCGCCTTTGGAGTGCTCCAAATTTTCAGTTCCATATCTCCCATCTCTCTCTTTGTGACAGCCGCCGCGTTCCTGAGACTCATAGCGCGCCCTCGACGGCGGGGCCTTCGAACCACCCAGCGGTATCTTTCGAACCCCCTTGCGCATACCTGTTGCAAGGGTAAAGTATTCGGCGAAATATCGATCAATTGGTAGTACTTTTGAAGCACGACTGTAGTTGTTTCCCTACAGAAATAGAGGGCACGACCTGTATTAAAAATCTAATATTTTCATTGTATTGATTACACGTCAATTCATAAAAGAAAATCAGTAGTTGCAATCTTTATGAAATTTGGAATAACTCAAATATGCAGATTAGTTGTTCCATTTATTTCAAAATAAAAAACAGCAAAAAATACAGTTTTCTGAAATGGATGAATTAAAATTTAAAAAAATGTATCACTTTTTATAGCATATATTTAAATAGGACATAAAACACTAGGATCCCCTCCTAGACATCTCGTACAGGTTGATGTTTTAGACTATAAAAACTCTGGAGATATCTCAATAGACATCAGTTACAGTTTTTCTCCAAACAAATTAAATTTAATAACAATGGCTGCCTCCATAAATAATTCCCTATACCAACTTGCGTTAGAAGAAAAAGAAGAGATTGAGAAAACGGTGCCTGCAGAATTGAGAAGAGACATAGACGACATTGACGACGATGATGCTAGTGACGAAGATGAAGGGGTAGACGTTGACCGCGATGACTCCGTCGTGGCGAAAAGTGTACCCATTAACCCGAGCGAGGGTTATAATAACTGGACAGTGGGGGGCCTCTGTGTATCTGCCGCATATGTAAAGGTAACAGAAAGGGCGCGTTTGTGCCTAAATTGTTACCGTGCGTATGTGGTAGATTTTACAGAGGTTTCCCTGAATGGTTTCACCGACAATGCGAAGCATCGGCATGAAACTTTACATTTTTCTTTGACAGAAATGCCTTTGCAAAGATTCATGCGGTGTAGTGCCTGTAAAGAAAAGCTTTACATAGCTTTTCGGCAAGACACCTGCTTGATGTGTAAAGCAGGTGCAAAAATTATACCATTATTGTAAATAAAATGTATTATTGTAAATAAAATGTATTATTGGATAATTCTGTTTTTATTATTATTATTTAAATTAAATTCCTGACTATAAGAAAATAAACGTGAAATAAAATATTTAATTAAAAACTACAGTTTGATACCTACAAATGTTCTGGGATTTTAGGTAGTCGCATGCTACTGCTTGTCCGTGCGAGGATGATCGCTATGTAAAATCCTCTGGCTGTATTTTTTACCTTTCTTACATCGCTCAGCCGGAAGTGTGCACGTACGGTTATGCTAAAGCATAGCTTTTCGGCAAGATACATGCTTAATATGTAAAACAGGTGCAAAAACTAGGCCATTGGTATTATTGTAAATGAAATGTATTATTGGATAATTGTTTTATTATTATTATTATTTAAATTAAATTCTCGAATATAAGAAAATAAACGTTTAATAAAATATTTACTTAAAAACTACAGTTTGATACTACAAATGTTCTGGGATTTTAGGTATCCGCTTGCTACTGCTTGTCCGTGCGAGTTCGAGCGAGGACGATCGCTATGTAAAATCCCCTGACTATATTTTTTACCTTTCTTACATCTCCCTCAGCCGGAAGTGTGCACGTACGCTTATGCTAAAGTATGGTCTGCTTAGGAGAAAAATATTACTTTTGTATTTAGCTACCGAGCGACTCTGTATTGCACGTAATAAAATTTTATTGCTTGGTGTTTATAATGGTATTGGGTGAGAAATGAATAACAAAGCGTTGGTTTAAAACTATGTGTAATATTATATATATATATGATTCAACTTATGCTTACTTATAACTAGTTAATATTTTATTCACACGCGCTTCATCTATTTCTATTATACTAATCCTATTTACTAAAATTTTTCTTAATTTATCTAACCTATCTATTTTATTTTTTAAACCAGCCTTGTTTTTGGCCAGCTTATTACTTTGAAGCTGTAAGACGACAACATTATCTTCCAGCACTTTATTAAGTTCCAAATTGTGACGTCCTCCAGCTGCTGGATCTTCAAAATCGAAGCTGTCATCCGGAAACCTGTTTGTGCGGCGCCCCCTGTTATAAACCGCTCTCAACGTCTCCATATTTTTCCCAACAGTCCTCACAGGACTGGAGACGTTCTGCCGGTGGGTTTGCTCAGACTGAGCAGGCGACGCATGCCCTGCAGGTTGCGCGGGTTGCTCGTATTCAGGTGCGGGTTGTTCAGGCTGTACATATGTCAATTGCGCAGGCTGCACATGTGCCGAATATTCAGGTGCGGGTTGTTCAGGCTGTACATATGTCAATTGCGCAGGCTGCACATGTGTCGATTCGGCAGGTTGTGCAGGCTGTACATATACCGATTGTTCATGTGCCAGCTCACGCTCGATCTGCGACACAGCAAACGATGTTGCGCTTCTAATGCTTTCATCGTCCACTTCGGAATACTATAAGTATAAGATAAACATTTATTATTTGTTAGAATTCATAAACATGTCTACTTACATGATCAACATTGTTTTCTTCGGATGAATTTTCAACTGACCCCTCTGCCGCAAGCGTCTCGATGAGATTATAAGCAGATGGTGACTATAATAATTATTGAATGTTAGTATATCGCAAATAAAAAAATATTTTTCGCATAAGAAAATCTCCAACTTGCGGCTAACAAGAAAAAAGTTGGCTAAAAATTTTCTGATGCGAAAAAGCAAAATAGTTTCTCGAAGCAAATTGAAATAACGTATTTAATAATTATAAAAAATAAGTTTTGACTTACCCTCACAACAGCATTGTAGTGGACAATCGCCTTAGTTTGGAACACACTCATAATTATAAGCAAAGTAATAAATTTAAAAATAACACACGACAAAACTCGAACACAATTCAACAAAATTTAGAAAACTGATGCTTTTGCTGAATTTCTACACCCTTTTGTAGATTTTAAAATGAATGCGTTGGTGGGGATGGCTCTCAACGTTGCTACTTTTTAATTTAGGCGTTAACTTTGCTCTGGTGGGAGTGGGGGTAACTCCACCCCTTCGGCGTTGCCAAAAAATTTTCTACTTCAAATTGCTCTATTTTCTAATTAGACGACAACGCTGTTGAGTGGGGATAGGCAATGCTTACGTTAAATATAAAAGGCAGCCACATCCTTAACAAAATTCACTAAATTCAATTCAATACAAAGAATTAAATATTGCTTCAGTTAGATAATTGTGGCAAAAGTTTATAACACTCGTTGAGATGTATTCTCAGAATAAAAGAAAAGTGACAGATGATGGATACAGTGCAGGATGGAGTTCGTATAGTCAGTGGAAAACGGAAGAAAACGCAAATCCAATTAGGCGATTAAGGGACACTCATGTGAGGCACTATAATGAAGGTTTATACGCGGGATGGTTTGATCATCAGGCTGGTAAGAATAGGCGTTTTCTGGAGGGTGACGTGAAAATGGATAAAGTTCAATATGGTGCAGGATATCAAGATGGATGGATCAGATACGGTCAGTGTTTTGCGAACGCTAATGACATTTACATGGCTAAATCTGATATCATTGCATATAATAAGGCGTACTACGCAGGGTGGTTTAATCATCAGCGTCAAATCGAATACGAATCTGGCTATGTGGCAGGGTATTTTCGATTTGCGAATAATGAGGACATAATACGAAATCGAACGACTTATAATTATGCATATTATGAAGGTTGGTTCGACCGTCTACGCAGACAACGACAGTGCTAATATTTGTATATAAGTTTATTGTAACAAAATATATGAATTATTTTAATAAAACAAAACATTAATTAATTTTAGTTTGTTTTATTTATATACTGGTTTCTTGTTTAGTTTTGTTTACCTATTCCTTACTAACCCACTTTAAAGCAATATTTTTATCGAGGAATTTTAAGTGGAATATTAATAATGTACACAGTTTTTTTTATCAAAATAACAATAACAGCAAAATATTCTCATTTAAGTTTTAACATTGAAAGCCTTTTTTTATTAAAATCTCAGGTAGGGTCGCACGAGAAGATTTACAAGCAGGTGAAAATCTAAATAATTTGAACAGTCTGCTATAAAACTACCAGGCAGTAAATTTTTATAACATGCCATTTACAGGACTATAAAAAAAAGTCTGACAAAAAACATTTAAAAGTGGATCATTGTTATGTAAGATTATCCCTTGAAGGAAGGGTCGCGCAAGAAGATTTAGAAACAGGTGAAAGTCTAAAGAATGTGAACAGCCTGCTATAAAAGTAAAAGGGGGCAAACTTGTCTGCATTTTTGTTGACTCGGCACAAAAAGATTCAAGGTACTAAAACCAGGTGAAGGTGTAACTAATTTGAACAGTCGGGTGTAAAACTCTGAAAGGGTTAACTTTCTCTGGAATTATGCCAAAATGGTTCGAGTCACTATCTGCGCTGGATTGGCTGTTTATAGAATTGTAGGTGGGAACTGAAAAGCTTCCTCCTACTTAGTAGATCCTTATAAAAGTACTGCATCCAACTGAGACGTTGGCGTCGAAAGTTGGCGTCGAAAGTTGGCGTCTAAAGTGGGCGGCTTAAGTGGGACTTAAAAAAGTGGGCGGCTTAAGTGGGACTTAAAATGGGGACTTTACATGGGGAATTTGCATGGGGACTATGTATGGACTTCCTTAGAGGGCACAGAAATTATTATTTTTGTTAGAATTTTTATCATTAGGCATTATTATTTTTTGTTTGGAGCTACATCAAGCTGCAAGAAAAAATTGTGTTTGGTTTTAATTCAAGTTTCAGTTTTGCACTTTTTTTATACTATTACTTTGTTGTACACCTGCTGGGTAGTTTGTTATTTTATTAATTTACTATGGGTAGAAGAAATGAAACATCTCTTATGCTATATATATTTTATTTTTAATTGTTTAAAGTTCTTATTAATTTCATATATATCAATTTCATATTTTAGTTTCTGTAATTTTCGAATGTGAGACTCCAAAGTATTTTTATAGCTGTTCCGGTTCTTGGACGGAAAATTGAATATTAGTTGTTTTCCCGACAGGTCCATAACTAATAAGATAATACTTTCGCCCGTTGAAAATGTCCTTGTTTACTTGCTCAATTCGTTCTTCTGTAAATTCTACCGTGAACCTTTGCGGTAAAATTGTTTTGAAATCGTCGAATTCCAAGGATATCTTCTCGCCGAACTTGGTGTTTATTTTCGTAAATGCATGTACCTCAAACTTTCGGTTGACTTCCAAATCTTGGACCCTAATGAATTTCTTCAGGAACAAACTGTTATTTAAATGGGTCACAAACGATGCCATACTTTTAATCTTATTTAGTTAAGTTAAAAGTGAGAACTGTGTACTACTTTACCAATCAACCATCGAAATATATACTAAAAAAAGTGGAGGGGATCCCCCCACACAAATCCCCCCCACCGCTAGATTTTATCCCCGAAAACCCTATGCGGATCCTGGCTCAGGCTCAAAACCCTTATGCGGAAGCTGGCTCACATATGGCGGCCATCTTTGAGCCAGGATCCGCTTTACTTAACTACTGATATACTTGGATACTTTAAACTAAAGATCTAACCTTTAATCAAGAAAGTTTCCTAAGTGTTTAGTTGGATAAGCATTATTTTTGCCTCCCACTAGTTTCTTTTAGAAAGAAATGTTGAAAGAAGCCTAAACAAAAAAATATTGTAACGTCAACATCATAACGTCCTATGTAACGCTTAGGTACTATCCAAAATTGAAGATGTCTAATTAGAACATATAACTATTAAACACAATTGAATAAAAGGCAAGTAGCATCATCTATGAATGGCCTTATCGCCAGCGGGAAACCTACATGTAAAAATTAATACAATATAATGTAGAACACGGAACCAAGCATTGTGAAATAATTTATTTTATTTCTGACCGGGATATTATAAGCTTATATCGTCATAGTTACGCTATCAATAAAGAGGGTCATAACCCCCTTGGGACATTATAGATTCTATAATTCCCTCTACCTTTCTACAGCTCTACCTATTTTCTCATTTGATGGTTTTTTGAAAGACGCTTTTGTTTTGAAGATATACAAGGATATTCCTAAAGGATTTTCGACAATATTTTGAATGTTAGCTATCGATTGAAACAATTGAGTCAATGCATTGCAATATATTGTATTAAAATAATAATTTTAAGAATGAGAAAAAATGTTTTGTTGAAAAACCTTCATCGTTATGTATCGCCAGAACAAAGCTGCTGTCCTAATATCGTCAATGGAATAAAATCTACTTAAAATAACCCAGGGAATAACCCCTTGAATTTTTGCCATATTTTTAGTAAACACCCTGTATATGGGTAAAAAAGCTCATTATGAAACACCACATGTCGCAAAATTTGTACACGAAAAATGGTAAATTTTACACTAAAGGCGTGTAATGTGCTACACACGCCCGTGTAAATATTCGTGTAAAAATTCAAATTGTACCAAAACGAAAGTGGTTAATTTAACCAGAATCCGTGTGGACTTAATGTGACCACTTTTAGTGTTTTAATTTTACCAAATTTTATTACTGTGTAGTCAGCGAAAAAGGCAGAAATCTACTACTCGTAGACAAAGTTTTGTCGCGCAGAAGACCCGAATACAGAGAGCTCATCTTGTCAAATAAGTCAAACGGAGCCCAACGGAGAACACAAAATATAGCCCATCTTGTCAATTATGCCATATTGGAGCTTAAACTTGAAACGACAATTAATATGTAGTAGGTCACTGTGGATTTCAGTTTTACATTAAATTATAATATATTATGAAGAATGCAATACATCATATTTTGTATCGAAACCTCGATCGAAACAATACATCGGGGGTGTGAAAAATTAGATAAACGTTGGGATTAATTAGACACATTTGACAAGATGGGCTATTTATATTATGTATTCTCTCTGTTGACAGGTAGATTGGCCCACCTGAAAGGCCCCCGCGTAGCAAAGGCTATTATCGTTGACTGAACCCAACGCTATTGTCGTTGACTGAAGAGACCCAACGCTATTATTATGTGTACCAAAGTAAATAATGGGTTTGTTCCCACAACAGTCCTGAACCGGTTTCCAGCGATCTAATTGGTTGAGTTCTGGAATTACTTTTCTGCATTCTGATTTGCTAGAACTGGTTCAAAATTGTTGTTGGAACGAAGCTAATAATATCCCGACTCGTTCGAAAGCAAGCGGAGGAACATACACAAAGATAGTTACATAAACCTTGCGCGTTTCAGGAACATTTTTTATACCGTTTTGGGGAATTTAATTTTGGATATTTCAACAATACTTTCATTTACGTTGTGATGTGATTCATAATAAATGATTCATTCAGTTGTAATGAAATTGCGTTTTCATAATCAGTCAAATGAACTTTGGCTTTAGTTTTGCACGTGCCAGAACGATTCAGATGAACAAACCATGTAAATAAGGGAAGAAATTCCAACCATATGAATTTATGACCATCGCCGCAGATTAAATTAATTCCAATGAGATGGTTCAAATTAGCAGAGACATTGTAACTGATACACCCTATACATTACTATACAATTCTCCGCTTTGCGGCGTTCGTGCCCGCTAATTCTGCAGGATATAGCCATAAGGCGCAAGGCATCTCCTTTGTGCTCTTAGTTCCCGCCTATCATTTGCTTAAAGATCATTACAGGGGTAAGAGACCGCGGAAAAATCCAGCTTAGTAACGTTACGTTGCTAACGTAAAACGTTTTGAAAATATCTAGTATTGTGGTAGATGAACCTTACATTTTAAAATGCTCTGATATTTTCAAGTGGCCGTATAACTTAAGGATCACTACAAGAATTAATTGATAATAATAATAAAACTAATAATAGAAGCAAATAAAAAGTTAAAAATTTTCTAAAAACAACCAAGGTTTTAAATTCAATGACTCGATAACTTTCCTGGTGGCTGCAGGTATTATATTAGAATTAAAAAAGTTATACAGGTTGATTCAGTCATTATGTAACAAATTTCAACCCCAGGTTGGAAAAAAATAGCCGAAATTTAAAGAAATCAATGGTCAACAAAAAAATATATTTTCCTAAACCTCCTTGTTAACGATGCTCACCCACGGTCCTCGTAAAATAAACCGCTCATCTGATCAGCTGTTAAACTCGGGCGTCAAGGCTGCTTTGAAAAAAACATATGCATAGTCTAAGTGGATTTATTAACTTTTTTATTTTTCAATGTCAATCAACAGTAATTAGTGGGCTGCGAAGGGGTATAGGGAGCTATTAGTTTCTCACAAAGTATGCACATTGTTGGCGGAGACTGTAGTAGCAGACAAAACAGAAAACTAAGCCCAAAATGTGCAAATAGCATCAAAACTAAATCACTCTATCACTGTTTACTTTCAACTTGAATAGGTACAAGCATTGATTAAGGTTACGAATTCCTTATTCAATGGTACAAGTTCATGGCCTTCCGAATCGCGAAACGCTCTGCACGCATGGGCGTCCGCAGAAATTTTTGCAGGGGGGTGCAGTAAGAATTATTGACAAAATAAAGAAGACAATAAATATTTATTGTTATAAAAAATAAAAATAAAACATATGAAAACAAAATCACAAATCAATTTCGAAATCTCACAAATAAAAATGAAACAATATATTAATTAGGTACCTATACTACCTATGTCAAAGGTAAATAGATAGGATTGGTGGAATTACGGCTATTATTTCAGTGCAGCTTGGTCAGCGACGTTCTGCCGAAGGTGCCTATCTTACGCGAATCGGTCATAGGCGTCACATTACTTTTTTGATATTATTAGTATACTCCAATTTGATCAAAAAAATCCATTCAGTATAAAGCAGGAACCAAAAAATGGCAAAAAATGAAACACATTTGCAGGAACAAAAAATCTATAAAAATAACGTTTCGAGCCAGTTACTTTATTGTAATTTCTGTCTGCCGTTAGTTGATCACCTAGAAATTGTTTAATGTATATATGTTACAGCCCGTATATGAAAACAGATCGTATGCATACGGTCTAGGCTGTATCTATACGGCCTAAATGGCGCAGACCGTATGTAAATGACATGGCATTTCATATACGGACTAGACCGTTAACATACGGACTATTGACGTTCAGACTGTATGTGCAATCGTAGTGAATTACCCTTCTTTTTTATATAGGCCCATTAAAGAAGAATATGCCTTCTTTTTAGTATGTATTTTGCAGAAAAAATCTAGGGTACCTACACATTATAATAAATAATTACATACCTTTTTTCCTTCAAAATACTACGTACCAGAAAGAAGTAATATCCTTCTTTGATGGGCCTATGTATAAAAAAAGAAGGGGTAATTCAGAAATTGCGGACGTCGAAACCGCCCGGAAAACATTGCACAAATATTCTGTCTTTGTTTAAATCTCTCTGTGATATACGGTCTATAATAGGACTTAGGATTAGTCCTTTTGCAAACCGACTAGACCGTTTGTTGACGGACAAGCTTCTTATACATATGGGATAATATCTTCAGTCCGTTTACATATGGACTAGTCCTTTTGTATACAGCCTGTTTTACATATATATACGGTCTGTAAAATATAACATATACACATAATTGTTGGAATGTCCTTTTCAATTTATGACAAATCATTATGTTCTATGATGATAGCCCAGAAAAGGACGAATCAGAAGTGGCACTTGGCTAATTTAAGAGGGCAGAGGGGTATTTTTATGAGGTGGTGGGGACGGAGAGTATTGCTAGGCCGCCAGATCCTTAGAAAGGTTAAAACATGTCAACATTTTTTTTTCACTATCATTTATTCATTTTGGGTAGGCATACCAATAAAATAAATATGAAAGCAATTAGTATTATCTAATGTGTGCCGGTAGTAAAATTATAATGTTTTACGAACCATTTATTCTATTTATCTGAGCCAAGAAAACCCACAACCGGATCCCTGTTTTCTGGGACTTGATTATGAAAGCGGAATGCTTGACAACAGCGCGGCGCGGCGCCACAGATTCCGTTCTTGCGGTACTGCCAGATCGTCCAGTCGGGAGCCGGTAACCAAGGCAACCCACAAAAATATAATGCAAATTAACTTAGTATAAAATGAAATCGATGATAATTTACTTATAAAAATGTTAGTCCTTGATAGTATTTTGGTTGATATTAAATTGAAGGCGATAAAAATAGCTAAATGAATTTAAGGAAATTGTCAGGCATAAAAGCTGACGAAGTCCGGCAACGTCGTTCGTGGCCTACAGCTGGCGCGCCACCTACGCCAGACAGCGTCAGCATGTTCAATTTAGGTTAAACAACCCCTAATAAAACGTAAACAATAAAACGATTAACAATTTCTAAGTAAAAAAGCTCAATATTATTATCATGACTGTGATAAAAGTAGCCAAAACAGGGACCAGACAAGGTGTACAATATGTAAAGCTTCCATAACTTTCTAGAACGTTTGCTAGAACCTTATGATCTGTGAACTATCATTGGCCAGGAATATTCTAGAGTATTCTCCAGTCTTCCTTTTGAGTATATAAGCCCTGGGAATTGGGCCTAAAAACACAGCATAAGTATTCCCTCAACTGTGCTAAAAAGGTGAAAAGGTTAGAAACCGATTTTGTGCGAATTTTGGAGCTGAAAGAATATTCTTGGACAGTGACAGTAATCTGACAAGTTTATTTGAGCTTTCTGAAGGCTAAACAATGCTTGTGTTGTTACTTCGAATACCTACTTCGTTGCTGTATTTACACTAGTGCATTGTGCCCCAGAAAACCCACTTTGTGCTTAGGTTTTGTGACGAAATGGCCCCGCAATATTGCTGTGTTCGTGGATGTTCTAACAACACGAGGAATGTTGGGATAAGTTTTTTCAAAATACCTGCTGATGAAAACAGGTAGGTACCTATGTGTAGTTTGTCCCTACCTTGTTACCACAATATTATATTATAATCGTTATTATAAATTTTATGTCCTACGTACTACCCCTTTTTCTGGGGTATTACGTACCCCAGAAAACCCACAAATGGTTTCCTACTGATAATACCTACCTAACTTTTGTTTTTAATTTTTTCCAGGTGCTATGAATGGGTGAGAAAGTGTGGAAGGCACGATTTGTTAGAAAAAACACCCACACAGCTTTTTATTAATTATAAAGTTTGTTCAATGCACTTTGAAAATAGTATGTTTGCAAACCAGTCGAAGTCTAGGCTAAAGAAAAAAGCAATACCAACTGTGTTCTCATCATGTAAGTAATTGATAATTATGGAAATTAGTGTATGCACCGCTCGATTTTCTTGACATTTTGGCTACCCCCCTATTTTCGAGGTCCCTGAACACGAATCTGACATCGGTGTTTTGAGGTCGGACAGTTTCCGAGAAAATGAATTTTCAAATTTCCTTTTGACACCCCACTTTCACGGCGATATTTATGGTTATAATCCGGATAAATTTTTAGCTACGCAGCTCAAATTGATCACCACCCTATTGTGTGCCTTCTGCAACATCGAAACTTCGCGAAAACCCGCGGAAAGACCGAAATTTTGAAAGATTTATGCCGTGTTTAGGTACGTCCGGCCCGGCCGCTGTTTTCGTAAAGTTTCGATGTTGCAGAAGGTGCAAAATAGGGTGGTGATCATTTTGAGCTAAATTCATCTCGATTATAACCAAATATCATCGTGAAAAAGTGGGGTGTCAAAAGGAAATTTGAAAATTCACTTTCTCGGAAACTATGTCCAAGCTCAAAACACCGAGGTCAGATTCGTGTTCAGGGACCTCGAAAATAGGGGGATAGCCAAAATGTCAAGAAAATCGGGCGGTACATACACTAATTTCCATAATTACCCCTTCATTATTAGATAATAATATGTATTTTTTGCTGATATTTGTAATTTTGCTGCATTTAATTTTTTTACTAGGTTATATCGATGAGGCTTCTTCACAGAGTCCTTCTGTGTCTGTATGCAGCAATTTGACTTTGTTAGAATCTCAACGAGAACTTGATCAACCAGTCTCGATCGCTCAACCTTTGGATCAACCAAGTACACCCCATCTGTCACAGTCACCTATAGGCGATCTCCACAGCATTACCGAATTTTCAGTTGCATCAAAAGGTAATGATCTATATTCACAAACTGTTATTATAGTATACACACCCAAACTTATATGGCATCACGTATTATTTGCGATAATTTTTTTTGTCAAAAAAATTATATGTCCTGGAAAGTCAAAAGTGTTTACTAACAAAAACAGTTAAATGTGAAAAACCCGACAATATAAATTGTAATAAATATTAAGTGATTCCATATTATAAGTTTGGGTGTGTGTATATTGTAATTTTTTGTATTACTTATTTTGTTATTGAATAATTCTATTTTTAGATGCTAGTGAACAAACTCCTCTTAGTTTGAGTGCACATAGTCCGAGAAAGCATTCATTAAAGTTACAAATAAAAAAACTCCAAAGAAAGTTGCATTCAAAGTTGGCGCAAGCTGTCGACAGTGCCGACACTGAAATAAATGACGAACAATTTCTTGCCATTTGTGAGAAAAAACTGTCTGCTTCAATGCTACTATTTGTAAGGCATTATTTAGAAAATTCCAAAAAAGATCCATAGGGATAT
Source organism: Pseudeuparius sepicola (assembly GCA_963920635.1). Classification (NCBI taxonomy): domain Eukaryota; kingdom Metazoa; phylum Arthropoda; class Insecta; order Coleoptera; family Anthribidae; genus Pseudeuparius; species Pseudeuparius sepicola. Next base: position 93,932,352 of record OY987299.1, read on the forward strand.
CGTTACTCGTCAGATATGAAACAATTTTCCTTAACAATTTATTTTCTAAGCCCAAATGCTTATAGATTTTTAATGAAACCACTTTATTTGCCATCTAAAAGTACTGTTCAAAGAATAACTAGCAAATGACATATAACTGCAGTTTCATTTTTGAGGTTATTTAAATCAAAAGCTACAAATTTAGAGGGTTCTTCAAAACAGTGCATTCTTTGTATTGACGAAATGTCATTAAATTTTTTTTTATTTTACAATAGATCTTCCGATATACCATTGTTGGCTTTCATAATACATTGAAGGAAAAAATATATGCTCCTGCTAAATATGTTTTAGCTATTATGGCTAGAGCAATATTTGCTAAGTGGAAGCAACCAGTTGCTTATTTCTTTATTGATACTTGTTCAGGGGAGGAATTAAAATTTATTATTTTTGAAGCAATAAGGAAACTTAAATCTGTAGGATTACTAGTAAGTGCGTTAGTGTCTGATCAAGGATCAAATTTTGTACAATTTTCAAAATCAGTTGGTATCTCTCCAAACTCTTCACATTTTTATGTCGATAGCGAAAAAATATTTTATATTTTTGATGTGCCGCATCTCTTAAAATCAACACAAAATAATTTTTTCAATTACACACTCGAAACCTCTGAAGGATGTACAAATAAAACGTATATTGACCAAATTTATAATAAACAAAAACATAAGCCTTTGGCTCGTCGGCTGTGTCCAAAATTTACAGATAAACACATTAATTCGAGTCCCTTTAAAAAACTGAAGGTTAGTTTAGCCGTCCAAGTTTTCAGCGCAATGGTAGCTGCGGCACTTAATTCCTTTATTGAATTCGGACAATTCCCCCCTTCGGCAAACGCTACAGTGTCATTTGTAGAAAAAATTGATAAGTTATTTGATATCTTAAATTCCTCAAAAATATCAGGCAGTAAGAAATACAATAGACCTTTCAAAGGAGCAGATTACCAAGTCGATTTTTTTAAAGGAAATGTTAACATATTTTGAGAATATTAAAATTTTAAAACACAATATAGAGGTTACCAATAAAGTTAAATTTTTGAAAGGGTGGCAAATCACAATAAATTCATTTTTAGGTCTTTGGGAAAAATTTCATTGTTTAGAGTTTAGTTCCTTATACACTCAACGCTTAAATCAAGATTGTCTCGAAAATTTTTTCGGCACTATTAGGCAGCAAGGGGGAAATTGCTTGAATCCAACCCCCATCCAATGCGAAAGGGCTTTCAAAAAATTATTTTGTTTAAATTATTTCCAACACGCGGATGGGGCTAATTGTATTGAGGATTTTGATTCATTTTTGTGATATGTAACCACCGAACATACACAAATTTACAACAAAGTTGTTGTGGGAAATGCTAGATCTATTTTTTCTGATTTGAGTGCGGTGGCACCAGATTATATTGATTTCGAACTACATGAATCAAATAGTATATCATATGTTTGTGGATATTTATTAAGAAAGTGCTTGGAACAACATTCATGTGAAGTTTGTATTAAATATTGTAAACGTCATACATTAGGGGATACTGATTTGTTTACTTATTTTAAAGCATACAAATCAAGTGGTAACGAAACCTTTGGACATTTATTTTCACCTCCTGATAATTTCCTCAATTATATTAAAACTCTCAAAGTTAATTTTTGTACCCTCTTTCCAAAGTTTGCTTTAGAAGAAAATGTTGGTGTGAAATTAGAAAATAAGCTGCAAAACATTTCATATCAACATCCATGCCCTAGTTTTAATCATGATTATTTATTATCCCTTTATGTAAGATTTATTATTTTTCTTTAAAATTTTTAAATCGTGATATTGTTTCTAATAAAAATTATAAACTTCGAAATTTACAACATTTGTAAGTGCTGCCAGGGGTCATTATTTTTAAAAATTAGGCTAAGTTGATAATGTATGTATAAACATGTAGATATGCCTGTAGTGTGCATGTGCATAATATGTACGTAAGTAGTTTTTAATATCTTTTGTATTTATAGATATTATATTTTATATGTGCTATTGTTTTTGAATTTTTTTATAGATTTTAGTAATAAACATTTTTGATAAATAACTTTTTTTACTACCAGTGATACGAAGGTCAACCAATTTTGCAAATAATAATTGTTATGGATCTATATAAAAAATAAATTAATTGCCAAGCTATGAGTTTTGACGCAAGTCGATTGCAATATTGTAATATTTCAACCACCTAAGTCCAATAGTTCACTTGATCCTAAATCATAGTTGTTTCTAATTAATATATATTATATATTAATATATATATTATATATATTATATTAAATAATAAAGAGGAAATATTGTGAAATTTCCATGTACAATAAATAAAATGTATTTTTCTCATTAGTAAAATATTAATATTTATATTTTTTTCATTAGTAAAATACCTACTTAAAATCACTTCTGGAGATCCAAATTTAACTAGATCTAATCCCAGAAAAAAACTTTACTATTCTAAAAATTAATTTTGCTATATAAAACACAAAATTTTCTATAGCCCGGACCTGATCGTGCCAACGCAATGGGCAAGTTCTACTCTGTCCAAACTACGGTGGGCGTGGCCAATGCGCAGATGTCAACGGCGGAGAGTTCATTTCCTATGCGCGAGAGGGGAAATTGGAACCGCGACATCAAAGGCGCCGAAAGCAAGTGCCACTTCTGATTCGTACTTTTCTGGGATGATAGTATCCAGACAAATTTTAAACTGTTAGAATCAGGTGAGTTTCAATCTGTCAATAATAATTTTACTTTTGTTTTACTTTCATTTGTATAGCTTATGTATTTTGTAGTTGTATGTACCATTTGTTAAAGTAATAATGTATTCACTGTAATCTTTTATATGAAACAAACGCACTGTTTTAATCTGTAAAAACTATTATTGTTGATTTTATTGTAGTGCTCTGAAGAAGACTAAAGCCAATATAGTCGAAACGTCAGATAATGAATTGCGTAGTTTAATTGATCATTTATCCATTGTCCCCATAAGTAGAAAACCTACAATTAAAACTCTATAGTTGAGGACTAAATTACTTTTTTGCTTATTTCTTACAAAAAAAACTTTATGCTGAAAAGCCAGAGGGGGGGCGTGCGCCCCCCCTGCCCCCCCCCTCCGGACGCCCATGTCTGCACGCCACGGTCCACATACCCGTACCATTGATTGACCCAAGATATTGACAAGACTGAGTCGCCACAACAATATATAAGGATAGATGACTCACGGTAATACAAATAATAAGGCTTTGTTTTGCTTCTACATTAGCGGGTCGGGGGGAAGAAGACGAGGTAATTTGTTTACATTGGCATTTCTTGAAAAGAATGATTGAAATGCCGATCTCTCCAGTGCCAACCTTGACAGATTACATTATAGCAAAAGCGTAGAGATACTCGGGTAGTAAGGTTCATTGCCGCACGTTTTAAACTTCGAGAAAAAAATCTTCCGCATTTTCCTTGTTAGTATAGACCTCCCCCACTGAGTGGTAATTTTTTTTACATTATGACTGAATGACCCTGTATAGTTAAAGAAGATACTTAAACTCCTATAGGAATACCAATTACTTGATAACCGCATTAGTTGAGAGGTTGATAACAAATTGTCTCATTTACAGACCAATGTCATATTACAACTAAAGTATAAGTTAAAATTAAAGGAAGTATAATTTAGTTCTTTTTTTTCGTGGTAGTGGCGTCAGTAAATGACAATGGAAAAGGGAATTGGTTGGATTTACGCCAAATTAACAGATTTCTTTTATTTTTACATTTTTTGTCAATAAGTAAAAGTATAATTTAGTTTGGTTATGAAATTGGGCCTAAAAGTATATTACGTCCCTCGGGTGCCTGAATTGTCTCTCATTTCGATGCTTGCATTTTGAATTTATTTAGGACCTTTAGATCTTGGCTTTATTGCAACGTAATCAATTTGTTGTCAATCTTAATTGATGGAATTACCCAAACCTTAGTCCTGTGGTGATCTATGTAAATAAGTTTTGCATAATTCTGCTACACAATAATTAAGTTTAGCAAGGCAAATTGCCAAACAAACTCTTAGATACCTAATTCAAACCAGGGCAATAGATGCCAAATTATCGGGTTTTGAGCCATCTTGTAGTCTCTATTTTGGATTAACGATGTAATACAAATTTAAAAAAATAATTAATTTCATAGCAAATGACATAGCACCCAAAAATAGAGGCTAGAGATAAGTTACTTTTAAAACAATGCGCTGCGGATGATTCAATTAGCCCAAATAGGAATGAGTGAGTACAACTTCTGACTTTCGACCCATTTAATCTTATTAATTTCTGACGAAGCCAGATGCTCCTGTCCATATTTTAGGCATTATAATTGGATAGCAGAAGTTAGATAGCTTCTAAAAATAATGATACTAAAAAGGGGAATTCCTCTATACCTTGTCCAGTTAACGAATGTTCAAATATGGGTTGTAGAGAAACTTTTGTGCGCATTTTTTGACTTTTGGGCGGTGTTCGGAGGTGTTTGGAGATGAATACAGCAAAAGTCTCCGCGTCTGCGATTGGAGCAAACTCCAGGGGTTCTCAAAATGTGTACCTACCTATTTCTGGTTTTTCGCTTATAACTCGATAATTGTAGCGAAAAAGTCCTATAAGTCCACTTATGTCTTCAATAATTATGGAAGTTAGAAGCCGCTTGGCATACCTACTCCAAAAGCGCTTTTACAAGGGGAATGTCGATGTATGTACCTACCTCGTTTTTAACTTGTCTAGGTAGGTATAGGGTGATTAAGGTTTATTTACACAACTTCGCTATATAAACTTTTTCAATTGGAACATCTGTTTTGAATATATAGGGTGCCTAAGTCTATAAAGAAGAATATTTCCTATAAACTACAAAAGTTATTGCTTCCAAATTGCTATGTGTTATCACCTTATAGAGGTCTACAACCCATAAGAGTATAAAGTTTTTCAAGCCACCTCACCGGTTAAGAAAAATACACATATCTATATATGTCCCTGCATAACATGAGAGGCTACTTTATTTAAATGATTTTTGCGACATATCGTTTTAAAAATGTTTTGAGAAAATTTATAAATGCTGCATATACACTAGCGATCGGCAATAGAGGTCAGAGGGGAAGTAGTTGTGACGTCATCGTATGACGTCATTGTTTCGACAACGTTGTCAGATTCTGTAACTCGAGTCGGGACTTGACTTCAAGTGTTTTGTGCTAGTGAAAGCCTAACCTGCAAGCGTCCTTTGGGCTTTTCTGGTGTTTTAAGGTTTATTTCCATTTTAATTAATATAGCAAAAAATGGACCAAGATACTAGCAGCAGCAGTAATGTTTCCCTGAGGAAAAAATATAGTTTTCGTTGTTTGCTCTGTTCAGATCAAATACTTTGCCAGTTCGAACAAGCAATAATTGCTTGCTCGACTGTTAAAAATGAAATCTTCTGTTGAATAATCTCATAAAACCAGACATTTTACTTTCATCACATATTTCCTACAACCTCACATTAACATTTTCATAACTACCTATCTGACCTTTTGGTGTTTTCTTGTTCATCTCATAAACGATCCGTTTCTGCGAGAAGCAACGGTAACCGATGATGGGGGTCAGTTTGACATTATAAGTGGTATAGGGCTAGTACCTCTCCGATTACAGATAATAATAATTCTTAAGTGATTGTCACAGAAAAAAAAACATTTTTTGTAGCTATGGATATTTTTGCTATGTATCATGGTTTTATGTTTAATTTGGTTTTTTAAAATTATTTCGGGGCCTTTTTCTGTAAAATCGACTGAAATATGTGTTTCATTAGTAGGAAGTAGCAAAATGCATTTCTTGGTTTAAACCAAATATATTTTTCCAATAAATTTACCCATTCAAAGCTATACATTTTAGGATAAAGTATCTACGACGACAGATTAATGTTACGCTTTGAATATGGAAAAGTACTATAAAGCTTTGAATAGGTAAGTTTACTGAAAAAATTTACTGTGTTTAATCTAAAAAACACATTTTTGTTTTGTCTTAGGTACGTATGGAACAAATATTTCAGCTGATGTTTCAGAAATAGTAGCCCAGAAATAATTTAAAAAAACAAATTAGCCATGTAATCAGGACACATTTTTTGTTGTTACTTAAAGGCAACTTTAAATGAACTACTCTATTCTTATGTTGTTCACGGCCGTAATAATTTTTAACCAATTAATATCAGAATCTACCCGTTTCTACGTTACTGGTAGCTGGACAAACTTAACATTATCACATTTTCTTTACCTCTATTCGGTGATAACGCTTTCCAAATTCGGTTGAAATAACTTGTGTATTTTTTTAAATTGTTTAGAGCATTCTATTAGAATATAAGAAAGGCTCCTAATTCGAATTTTAGTTTCCTATTTCTTTGGTTGAATCATGAATTTTTTGTCAATGCATGGGTCGTCTGATATTTACAAATTTTAATTAAATAAATTTACTAGTAGGAGTTGACCATGAAATACTTATTTCAAAAAAACGCAAAAGATAATGGCATAAAGTTTTATGTCAATTTAAACTTCGTGACAAATGATACCAATAGAGTAGAAAATGCAGATACTTACCTATATACCTAGTGTTTTATAAAGAAAATTCATGATTTTTACCTATTAGAAAATATTAATAAGTTATGTTTCTAATGGATTTGTGCAACACCCTGTATAAAATGTGTCATAATGCTAAATAGTACAATGCATTTTTTTATTAAACAAGTATTTAAAAAGTTATTGATATTATACTCTTTAGACCAGCTCTGTATATCTTCGCTATAGCGTAGTATACTACTAGACTATACCAGGAGTGCATCCATAATTATTTATCAAAACTAACGCTAACGTGACTCCGAAAGTGATCCATTCTTTAAGCTAGAGTTACAATATTGTCGTCGCAGTCAAGAGCATGGGGAACGAAGGAGTGCCATGATTTTTACTTTAGAGGTTATGTTTGGCGCGGATCGTTGCAGATCAGAGACAACCTATAACCGACAGCGTTTGTTATATGATTGTTGTTGTATAATATTTACTCGTGCAAGATGCACAAGGTGCTGTGATTGTCGAAAACAATCGGTTCCTCTTAACTAATGAAGGTGATAATAGAATTTAAAAACAACGAACAATGAAAGAAATTTTTATATATAATTAGGGTTAGAGATATCACCACAAATTCACCTAGCGGCGTTCAGAAATTTGTAAAAAGGTGGAGTAATTTATTGACGTCTTGCCATTCTCACTTTTCCCTCTCCCGAAACGGTCATTCCATGCATATTTATGAATGCCCTTCTGAATTCTAATTAAATAAAAAGTAGGCCAGTATGTCACGCATGTGAAGTACATAATTCTATACCTACCTTCGTCTTCGACCACTGCCACCAGTGGAGTCTGCATATTGTTTTCAATTTCTAAATTATTAACTACTTTAATCAAATTAGATTAGGATTTCAATGAGAAAAAAATTATATGATTTTTAAAATTTGACAATAACCTCTTAGAAGAGTTGTCAATACAGGCCAAAAAAGTTCCAACCCCTATCTTGGATGGAACATACCTTTTATGGTGAAGAACCACCTGCAGAATATACCTACTTGACGGTGTTTTTCTTTCATTTATCTCTTAAACGGTTATTCCCACTGGAAAATATAATTTGTTCAAAATGTTTCCTAAATTGTACGTATAAGACAGGTTTATATAAGTCATGTCGCTATAACCCCTTTTAGTTGTAGGTACTCCTTGGGTACATTTTATAGCAGTACGAAAAAATCGGTGTTCCGCGTCATTTTACTGCAAACCTTTCTAAAACCGACAGTTCTACGCAAACAAATGATAGGGAAATAAATTGCAGAGCTCAATTTTCTATACAAAATGCGTATCCTACAATTTTCTCCTTAAACATATGAAATTCAGTTGATGTGATTTTGTTGCCAAGATACATGCTGTAAAGAGCTCGTTTCCAGACCACCCATGAGAGAAAGCTCCCGGCGCCTTTTTTATAACTGGCTGCTATTTCAGTGGCGATTTTTCCAGTCGTGACAATTTCATTTTTATAAAAGAACTTTTTTTGTGATCGCATATTTTATGTTATTATCCAAGCAGATTTTATTTTTTTCCTCTTGTTTATTTTATTTTTTTGGATTTATTCTCTTTTTTACAACGCCTTATACCTCTACACTAGAAATGGATACTTTTATTACCGCACCACATAATTTCACAACTTCTGTAATCGTTTCTTTAATATTTCTTTATAGAAATCCATCGTAAACATTCTGGATCATCCTATATTTTTCAGGGTGAAAATAATGTTTTCGTTTTGTTTCTAAAAGATCTGCTGCCTCCAGGTATTGCCTGCACTTTTGAGAACTTTCAAATCTCAAATTCGCAAAAGGCGCAAGATAAAACATAGATTTTAGAGAAAATTCAGATTAATTAATAAATCAAATGACTTACCTGCAAAGGTACAAAATGCCCTAAATCATTGGTAACGCGCTTTTTTGTTGCGTAAATAACGGATTACCATCCACATTTTCAACTGCGCATGTTTGAACTACTTTTTATTTTATTGGAATTGGGCTATAGATCATAAATTTAATTAGTATCATTTATTGGATAACGAGGCATAATTTGTTGAATTTATATACGTTCAAGTGTGTGTCAAGTGAAGTATCCGATTTTTTATTACACTATACTACATACCTACATGTGTTCACTAATTTCCAATCATTGTAACCAAAATCGATAGACTTAACTCTATAGAAACATGCATCGATAATAAAATCGTTATAAATAAAATTATTAAGGAAATAAATGAAAAATAGAAACATAAGTGCAGTATGTTATATACAAAAGACATACAACCTAAAAACCTAAAATAAAAGAATATATGCAGGGAACAGATGAACACCCGCTTAAAAAAAAGCAACGCGCCGCTGCTATACCCCATGGAAGATTTGAAAATTTTGCAAATCTTTACAGATTTTCTGGGAATTATCGGACGGTATGGTAACGCTGTAGTGTGAAGCCATCGCTTTAATAATGAAGGGACCTTGCGACCAGTGGCTCTCAAACTGTCTCTAAGATCAGGAAATTTTTGAAAGGCTATAACTTTTTATTTTCTGCAAAATAAAAAAAGAATACTTTCATGGACGTACTTTTGGGGTCGGCAGTTAAAATTTATGTACTAAGCAAAGTTACACTCTATATACCCTACATACACACACACATGTACCACAAGCTGCGTCGGCGTCGCTGCTCCAGTTTGCGCCACTAACGACCCGGAACGTCTGGGTTTCGCTAGTTTTCCAACGTGGCAATAATAAATTTCACCTCCATTTCCGATGTGTATAAATAATGCCCCGCAAAAAGCTCAACGCGGGCATACACACATACACACACACCGCGGGCCAGAGAGAAACGTAGCTCTATATTTAATGTCAGGTTTCCGTGTTCCGAGAGTAAAATAATGATATCTGCGAAACGGCCATCTATAAATACGGGGTGATAAAGAAATGAGTAAAGTGAGGACTGTTTAGATTTTTACAGATGAAAATAAATAATTCAGTTTGAATCTAAAGTAAATTCATTTCCAAGATGCACTGGACATGCAAGGAGTTCATATATGGCTTATATTTATATTCCATGGGTTATTATGGATATTATTGTTATGTTTTAACTATTCATAGTGCCTAAATGTTTATTGCTAGATATGTTTTATTTCTTGTTGTTTCTATAAATACAGGGTGTTTCAGACCTAAATACAATAATTTTAACCACATACCCAGAAAAGTGTCTAAATGCGGAAAATCGAAAACAAATTTTTTTCGGAAATATAAATAATTAAATAATTTTAATATTTCCCCTAACGAGCCGCTCAGTTTTATTATCGGGTAGACGCTTACCCAAGGCGCGAGGGAGAGGCAAATTCGTTTCAGGTCTTCCTTACGACGTTGCCAGATCGCGGCGCCAGGCAACGAAAACACTCAATATTTTTTTATGTTTTCAAGGTATCTACTGATTTATCTAAATGTGCCTACCTTTTATTATCATTTAGGATAATAATCGCTGATAGCAAATGAAAGGTGGTTTAAAAACTATCCTCCTCTGGTAATTTGAATGGTAACATCTCGGTAAGACACGCACTCACATTTGCAGAGTGGAAAGTAGCAAAGTTCGGAGTGTAGACTTGGTACCCGGGGGCAACAGCGGCGCCATCTTAATTTAATGGTTTTGAGGGACAATTTTATAACACAGAGATGCGGTACATCCTTACCTCTACCCAACTTAACTCTAACCAACAACGCGAAAAGGTACGCGGAGAAGGTACTACAATTCCCCTCGGACGCAGGGCGAGTTGAGGTCTAAATTCCGTCGGTGGACGCCGTGGAAAACCGCAGTACCATATCGTCCGGGTACTGCCGTGCCGCCGAACTTTCTTTTCGAAACCGGAAATTTTGTGATAAATGGCAAGATGTGTCAATCGTGAATCACTTTGATTCGATCACTTTAAAGTATTGATTGACCGAGTCTCAACTTATCGAAACGGTCCAATCATGAAGCAGTCGGTTATTACCGACACTCAACAGTCCACACATCGAACGAACTAAGACCGAATGAAATGATTCGATATTTTTTGAAATCGGTCACCGATCGATTTGGTCGTAGTAAAATGAACGAATTACAACCGCTAAGTTCGGGTCATACCCGGGGAGAACACGATCGCCATCCTTATTTAATGCTTTTAAACGACAGTTTTTGAGCCGAACACCCATATAGTTCTTGGTTTCTAATGGCCGACTCCCTTGCGCGGTCGCGCTCTGCGCTCCCTCTCGATGTGGCGACTGTCGTTTTGCTCATTTTGCTCGCGGTGCGACGTTGCCGATACAGTTCATTGTTTGACTAGATTTATTATTTATGACAATATATTATTATGTACAGTAAGTGTCCTCCGACAACAGGGATAACCTTTAGCAAACAAAAGAATAAAAGCACAAAACACGGCGCTTAGTTAAGGTTATATGTTTTAAAAGGCGACACGATGACAACTAAAAACTAAACTGGCATACGGCAGATAGATACATGATCGCCCCCTCTCCTGCCGCGCGGAAGGGCCGCCTCCACCGCCTGATTTAATTAGTCAGTTGCTGGACGGCCATAATGGAAGGAACGTAATTTTAATTGAGTTGGCCTTTCATAAATGCGTAAATGGTAAAATTACTTAAAAGTATTTAAAATCGGGAAACACCAGCTAAAACCGGCAACATTGCACGTCGCCCAATAATGTAGAGCCGGCCGGCCCACTTTGCGGTCGTTTCCTCGCCAGTGGCGTCGTTATTGTCTGTAAAAAATAGCTTCCTTAAAAAAATTTCTGGCTTTAGTATTAACTTTTAATTTTTTTAAATTGCGGATTCGTATTATGCTCAATTTTCTCCACATGTGGTTAAAAATTATTGTATTTAGGTCTGAAACACCCTGTATAAGCACAGAAATTAGTTATATAAGATACAATGTAATAATTATATTGTACCTATTATTATATATACGCAAAATCATCCGGTATGGTTCTTGTTCAGCTATAGTGTTTATGCAAAATCATCCGGTATGGTTTCTGATCAGTTAGAGTGTCCACTTCTGCCTGCGTGTTTTTGTTTATATTCGTTGCACCTTGAAAATTAATTTACTAAGCAGGCTGACGAGCATGTGACAGTTAACAGTGTGTATTAAATTAACAGATTAAGGTAAGAATTCGTTATTTCTAACATAACATCTTTTTTATGGAGACCCTAGTTAGGCAATCTCTGACACTAATTATCATAAAGATACGACAGAAATTAATATAATAGATATAGTAGGCAGATTGTGCAAACAATAAAGTAATAAACCTATCAATGCTAACAGGAAATAACAGAGCCACTTTATTTTTCGGAGCCGTCTGTCTCTAATAACCAGTACATATTGCTTTCATACTATTTATGCATATGACACTGTCATACATGGGCTAACTAGAGCCACAAATAAAGGTGCTAATTAACAATCTCTCTAAAAAATTAGAAGGTTATTCACTTGTTTTAGTGTAACTTGCTACCTTTAGCGAGTCAGACATTTCACAACGCATTCAAAATGCTGTTAACTCTTGTTCGTTTCATGCTTTTGACCTTGACATTAAAATAATATATACCTATCAATCTAATCTTTTGAGAATTAGGCGTGCGTTCACTGCGTTGATTTACTATCGTATTAGCTTAGCTAATAATGCCAGAGAAGACTAAGCAGCCGTGTCAGTAAATCTATTTCCATTTATTTTATGTTTTTATGCCCTTTTAAACAAATAATAAGAGTATATTATTTTGTTAAATAGACTTACGAGCTTATTTTGGATCTTCCTGTATAAATAGTACTTCGCCTGTGTGGCTTAAAATTGTGAAGGGAAATTGGGCCCGGTTTTTGACATCAAAGGCAAAACCGAGGTGACTTGTTAAATAGGATTAACCTGGAGCGTCGTAAAACTGGATATTTTAACGGGATGAGTTAACTAAAGTGGCGCGGGAAATTATGAGCTCATAAAGTGGATATATAAACAGTGTACATATTTCATTCATATCTACATCGCATCATAACATTATACGGCCGAAATTGGAAAAAGTAAAATTTATTACTTTATGCGCACCATACTGAACACTAAATAGATGATGTCAAAAATATAATGCCCTACTATTCGTAAAATATGCAGTAGAATAGGTAGTAACAGTGGCGTATTCGGGGGGGGGGGGGCAAAGGGGGCAATTGCCCCCCCCCCGAGAGCTGTCGAGATAAACAAGATTTGTAATATCAAAATTAATAATACCAAAAATTGTGTACTCCTGGCCTAATCTGAAAATGCAGTGAACATCAAACATCTATAATTTGTTATTTGTTTCATCTTGTCATCTCGAAATTAAAACCTGTGCAGTAGATTTGAGAACGCGCCGCCGTATATTATGCACACACTCCGTCGAGTACTAAACATATTTTGCACAATTACAGTGTGCACCGCCACGCCAGAAAGAACATTTTCGATACTAAAAATTTTTAAAAAATTATATTAGAAACAATATTAGCGAAAACCGACTGAATGGGTTAACACTACTCCTTTATGTGTACCCTGAAATACCCATATCTCCAGAGGAGATATTTGACGAGCTGAAGACCAAAAAAATAATATTTGATTTTGATGATATAGAGTTTACTGGTTCGAAGAAGAATTATTTTTATGTTATACAGAGTGTCCGGTAATAACTTAAAAATAAAAAAAAAATGGAAAATATGACGAAAAGTTCATATGAACATAGGCCCGCAGATGTTTGGTTTTCGAGATGCAGGGTGTTGAAATTGAAATTTGATTTTCTTTAAGTAACTTTTCGAGACGACAAAATTTTCTTGTAAAAAAAACAACAACAAGTTAATGAAACTGTCAAAAAATAAATGTGCACCTGCATCGATGCAGAAATTTGAAAATTTCTCGAAAACGGTCACCTTTGGAGTTATTCACCAAGCATACCTTTTTTGCTTAAAAAACGTGTGGGAAGAGGATACATTCACAAAATGTCGTAAAAGTTTAGGTACTTTCAGAAAAGTTAGGGCAAATTAAATTAAATAATGATAATACCAAATTATGACTTCTCTTCCCAAAAAAACCCCGGCTACCAAATTTTGCAAGAAAATTTTGTCGTCTCAAAAAGTTACTTAAAAAAATCGAAAATAAAATTTCAATTTCAACACCCTGCATCTCGAAAACCAAACATCTGCGGACCCATGTTCATATATGTACTTTTTGTCATATTTTCCATTTTTCATTTTAATATTTCAAGTTAGTGCATTTATTTCCGGACACCCTGTATTTATTTATTTTTGTTTTTGTTCTGTTTTTAATTCATTAAAATTATAGACAGAGTTTTGTTATTTATAACTGATTGCACCCCCCCCCTCCCGACGTTAATCCTGGATACGCCACTGAGTAGTTAGTCCTAGTTTATGAGCAAAACTAATGTTTTACATGGCAATTTCTATACAGGGTGTTTCTAAATTCTGGTGCGAACGTAATCGTAATATGACAGGTAGAAAATGATGTTTCAAGCAAAAAGTTTCCTATAAACATGGGTCCGAAAATGCATAATGAAAAAGTTACAGGGCGATAAACGTACAGTTTGACAAACACGTTTTTCGGAATAATGTCTATCTGATATATTTTTGGTTTTGCAGATTCATCATTTTAGTGCATCTTTTTATTTTCTAACAAAATAGTACTCGTGTTCCATAACGATAAAATCTACCGTTTGCGTTAAAATCAGCAAAATGCACCACAAAACACCTGTTAATAAAATTTTAAACTACTAAGATGACTACTTTTTTGTAAAATCTTGTAGCCACCTATGCAATGTTCGATGATTCGGATATACAATAATATATACAGGGTGCCTATTTTTATCGTCGTAGCCGTCTCTGGATTTGCATTTTGACAACGGTAGGAAGGTCAAAAGAAGCGGTTTCTGAAGACCTTACTAACAAAAAAAAGTTGAGGCGAATATCTCAAAAAATAAATAGTGTATGGATTTGAAAGTATAGTTATAAAAAATAGAATGTTTAAATAAAGTTAAATATAACTTCTATATCATATTCAATCTCGTTAGCTCAGAAACGTTTATTTATTTTCATCGCGTATAGGTAAATTTTTTTCTCCTGTCATCACCGGTTGTTATTTATGCTTTGAAGATCCAGTAGCAATCTTGTAACTTCACCGTAGATTTGTATTATTTATAATTGCGATTTGCATTCCGCAAATCCAATTACTTAGTAATAAAACACAAATAAAACAAACATCTCATTGGACTTAATGTATAACATTAATATTAAACGACGGACAGAACCTATAGTTATTCGATGATTTAACAAGATATACATAAACATAAACTCAACAGCAAACAAATTTACGATTCAGGTCTATTTTCTGACACATTATGAACGAACTTGCCATAGGTACCACCATAGAAGAACGTACTACGGCGAGATTCTTCTATGGTACTGCCAATAGCTAGTCTTATATTAGCTATATTTATTTACAAATATTATTATGTGGGAACAATGTGGCAATTTTCAAAAGAAGCACTCTGGCATGATTAACAAAATTACTATGAAGCCTTTAAAACTAGGAAATTCTGGAAAATATTGTAGGAAAATATATCAAAGAATAAAAGTGCATTTTATCGTCAAAAATGGTAATGTAAAGTGGAATAATTTGGTAAATTTTTTACAGTCACGACTTTTCTGAAACATGTACCTATAAAGTAGGCTTTGGGCTGAAAACACGTTTTCATATATTTCAAATAAATTGGTACTTACGCTTTGTTACGAATAGTTTTGCAGTATCTGCTCGTTTTTATTGTTTATCGAATCCTTTGTTTGTCTAAAGGTAAATGCCATAATCGAACACTTAAAGGTATTAATCCATCCTTCAAAGATCGCTTTTGAATATTAAACCTGAAACGATGTTGCCGCCAGAGGCGTCGGACCGGGCATAAGTAGAGGGGCGCGAGATAGGCAAATATTGTTTTAAAACGCTTGTTTAGCCTTGCAGGTCGATTAAAGAGATTACAGGCATTAAGTGCGCTTCACACTGCAAGCACTAAAATGGCAGTATAAACAGAAATTTACATATTTAACAGCGGTGAAAGCGCAACGGACAGTACGTATCAAGTTCAATTTTTTGCCAATATACCATATAAATAGTGTATAATTTTGGTTAAGGTTGGAAATAAAAAATCATCAAAAGTATGTTCGGTTGCCTGTATCAATAGAATTTTATTTACTACTCTCTGGAAAAGCTTGTGGATTTTGAAGGTATTTTTAAAATAGGCATATTGCATGGATATTAATGAAGCTATATTAAAAGTCATAGCTGCTAAATTAATTACCTATACCTATATTTTTAATTTATAGCAGCTGTAACTTTTAAAACAGTGTCATTAATATCTATAAGTATTTTAAAAATACACGTATTTTTTGTAAACCTTTCAAATTTACTAGTTTTTCCAGTTAGTTGTAAAGAAATTTCTATTGATACAGGCAACCGAACATACTTTTGATGATGTTTTATTTCCAGCTTTAAGGGCGGAATTAAAATATCAGTGTTTGGTTGTCTGCATCATGAGAAATAGAAACAAAATGGTGTCGTTAGTATCTATAGACATTTTAAAAATACCCTCATTATTAGTAAATCTTTCAAATGCACTAGTTTTTCCAACTAAGTAGTTATAAATAAAATTCTCTTTATACAGGCAACTAAACACACGCGAGCACACTTCACGTCGTTCTGGTTCCGCCCTTAAGATAACTTTGAAACACTATTATTGCCATTATACCATTATCCTCAAATACGAATTAACATATTCATTGGTATTTACTAATTCAATCATTAGATTAGTAGGCAAGTGGAGAAAATTGGTAAATATTTGCATACCGAGAGAGTATAATCTGATGAGGCCAACGACTTGTTTTTGTAAGTTGATAGCTCAGTCAGCTTGTTACTACAAGTACAATAGTATATTTCCTAACAAGTGCGGAAAGTGCCACTTTTCCGCATGCGATTGCAGTTGGCTGAACGACGCGTAGCGGAGTTCAGCCAAGAAATCGAGTGTGGAAAAGACACTTTCCGCAAGAGTTAGGAACACTATTTTTTCTACAAGCGTGCGGAAAAGTAAGACACTTTTCCGCATGCATTTACTTTTCCGCACGCATTTTAGTTTAGAAAGTGTCACTTTTCCGCACTAGTGCGGAAAAGTAGTGCGGGAAAGTGACCCTTTCTAAACTAAAATGCGTGCGGAAAAGTGTACTTTTCCGCACAAAAATAAATATAAGCATCATATTCCGAAAGCGAAGAGGGCTCGTGTTATTTTTTCTCATTGCAAGATCTATCTTACAATTATTATCAGGAGTTGCAACATCTACCTTGCAATTAGTGCTAATTGTAAGCAATTATTATCACTAATTGAAACATTTATCAATAAATATATATGTACCTAATTTTGGTATTGATAAAACTTCAACATAATTGTAAGTAAATTTTCCACCTTTTTTCAATATTTTTGTTATAATTTAAATTTTTCCAGCCCTGATGAAGGTCACGAAGTAGACCGAATTATAAAAAGAAGTTTAATATAGGTATGTATACCTTTCTGGCTGAAAGACTCGTTATTTTATCTACTAAATGAAACATTTATCTATCAGATAATAATGTGGATATTATTTAATAGTTATTTATGTACCAAGGCACTGAAGTTCAACTTTTTATGACTCATGTGGAGTTTAGTTGCTGAGGCCTCTGGCCGAGGCAAATAAACCACATGAGTCATAAAAAGAACTTCAGTTCCGAGGTACATATTATATTTTTTTTGAAATCGGAAAAAAAATGTTTTATTAGGCAAGAAAATAATAATAAGGATCACCCGTCCACGAACCGACTACGCGCGGCGTTGCTTGACTTTACCGATCGCTCTACCTAGGACAAGTATAATGACGTACGGCACCTTCTGACAGAAAAACCAAACTGCTGCTTCTTGTGTAGCCTACACAACAAATCTATTGATATTCAAATTTACTAAAATATGTATACTGAAGGATTGCGCTTCTATAGGAAACAATTTCGCAATGTGTACGAAAAGTTAAATGAGTCTTTATCGGCCGGGTTTTGAATATTTGGTCACTTTTGACGGGCGATTTCTCCGCGTCTGACGTTTGATGTTTACATCTCGCCAAGACCTACTTATTGAAAAAATCGTACATTATTGTACGATTTCTGTGATTTTAATGACGATTTTGGGACATTTTAATGCCGATTTCAAGAAAACCATATTTATTTACCATTTAACTTAAGTATTTTTGGAAAAGTCCGAATAAAAAAAAAGAAATTCACCCCGTGGCGCATCGGCGCGTCTACCCTTCCGTAATATAGTCAGTAAAATCATAAAAACTTGTACCTAAATTTTCGTCCAGAAACTAGGGGGAGCCTGTAGCCGAATGCCTCCCTCTCGATGCGACGTCCCCCGGAAACGCTGTGGGCTGACGTTACGTCTATGTTTTATAATTTGTTTGTATCGCCTAGAAATAATCTATTATGGCATAAAGGCAATCTATGGCCCTTACCATATAGCGAGGAGGCATACAATTATTGTACCATAATGAATATTAAAACTAAACAGACTTTTTACAGCTATAGGCACTTACAAAATGTACCTAAATAATACAGTTTTTATTTGTCCTCTTTCTTTGCTCTGTTTTTGAGTGCATATAGAATTAACATCTGTCTTTTAAAGGAAGCCAAAAATTAAAGATAGCTTCTAATATCATTTTTTAAACACTGAACAAATTAGCATAATAACTATGTTAAACCTTTCAAAAAACAAATAATTTACCTAATTACCTACCGCAAATTCTCAGATCTAGCCTTATTAGCTACAGGTATCCAAAAGTACTACTCGAAAAATTCTGAAAATTTAAGCGCTTTGGTGTCATGAATTTTTGATAAAAAAATTTGGCTGCGCTTCCAATTCGACTGTGTTTCAGTCAAATTCCCTAGAATAAAATAAAATATTGTCGGGAATTTCTTTGACGCGCAAACAGATCCATTTAATTTTTAATTGGGTTTTTATTTTATTTTTCATCATTTTCTTTTAGAAAGGAGGAAGATTTATTCTCTGAAATCTCAGAAAAAAGGCTATCGAAGCTATTTTTTGAGCTAACGTTCAAAGTTGATGTTAGTCATTTATGAATTTTCAAAGTTGAAACTTAATTAACCAGAGCGAGAAACGCAATTAATAATTAAATAAATAAAGTTAAATTTCGTATACTTTTCGATGTTTACTTAACCTTTCATAGAGATAGCGTTTTATTATGCATGGGTTATTTCAAAATTTTTTGCTCTAGTAATTTTGTTGATAAACCAAAACAATAAGTATATTCATTAAGTAGTAGTAAACCCAATTTTTAAAAATATAAATATCCGGTCAGGGATAGACTGTGACAATAATTTGGGCCAGTAATAGTATCAAAATATAGATGTTTAGCGGCGACGTAGCGACATTTTGTGAGACGACGTTCATTTATATTGTACCAGGTCTCCATAAAGTTTAGATTCATTTTAGGGAAATTTTTTTAGTTAGGTATTTAATTTATATTTAAAAGCCCAGCTCCCAACGTTCCTTAGTGGCTAGAAAAGCTTGTTGGAATGTATCTGCTGTCCACAGCGAAGGTTGGAATTCGATCTTTAATATTTTGTAGATCGTCAGTAACAGATTTGATAAAGCCCCAAGCCAAGTAATCCAAGGGCGGTGAGGTGGCAGTAGTCTTCGCGATCCCATGTCTATCCACATTATGCCAAGAAAGGCCTCATTAAGGTTGTTCGCGGGAGAGGACACTGATAGTGCTATTGTACCTATTTGCATCTTGTACAATGTACAAGCGTGAATTTGCAAAAAAAATCCTTAGAACTAAGGTTAAGAAAATAGATAGTATGTACGTTCAGAAACCGAACACAGGAATCTGCATCACAGAAGCGTGATATGCAAGATTCTGAGTGCCAAATTTATGTTTAAAGTCCAGCACCTGGCAACACTACCGACAGGACAGGTGGCTTATATTAAAAATATATATGATACTATCTATCTATAAGCTTTTATTTAACTTGCCCCGTTAGTATGTATGTATGTATGTATGTATATGTGTATGTATGTACGTATACATGTATGTATGAATGTATGTATGTGTGAATAAAATCTTGCAAGCTAAATTCGAACCCCTTCTTGACATCAGATTAAGTTGGAATTTGGCATACAACTTTAGTTCTGGTGACAATACAATATGCAATACTCAATATTGTAATACTTTTAAAATGGCCGTCTTCACGAGATGGGGCATGATGTATTTTTTGTTAACTACCTTAATATAGGTAACAAATGAAAGGGCTTGAAGAGTAGAAAACGATAATGTTAGTGACATCACACTAAATTCAATATGGTGGCCGCCCGAAGATGGCGGATTACCTATTTCTACGCACAGCCTACTTGAAAGGGTTTGACGAGTACAAAACAATAAAGTAAGTGACGTCATACTAACTCCAATCGAGGCCTACGATAAAGACAGTCTATGACGCACAAAAATCACGTTTTGAGAAGTTTTAAATGTTTAAAGTGCTTTTAAACGTCTTATATTTTAGAAACAAGTTTGTGTCTAGTGCGCGTGTGTCCTGGCGAAGGGGAACTGGCCAGGTGTTGTTATGGCCTCTGGGTGGGGAATTCTCCCCCCGGAATGGACAGTGGAGCCTGAGACACAGACGGGTGAACTGCTTACGGGAGATCCGCGAGTTGAGACGTTCCCGTTGACCACGTTCGGGTTTGTGTATTTTGTATTAACCATTCACCTTGTTCGAAATAAATCAGACGGTAACGTACTAGAGGATTTTCGTTGTCGACCCACGTCCTGATACGATTCCTATTCGGCCTTTCACGCTGCCGATCAACTGGGACCTCGTCAATATTTACAGTATACAGATGTGAGTTTTCATTTTTATTTCGTAAAAATAACCTACCTAAATACCAAATATAGGGTCTGTTTATATTATATTTATACATATTACAAAAGCCAGGAAGAAAATGTCACCATAACAACATTTACTTTGCCTCGGGATGAAATTTTGCGCCAAAAGAGTTAAATTCCAACTGAGATTTAATTTCTAAAAAACCCTTAAGTATGTGTGGCTAACACATTTTCAAGAAAGTGAAACAATTAAAGTGGACAAATGTGTTGTGGGAGGAAAATACCTATAGAGAATATCACCTAAGCTAAAGGAAGGTGCTGCCCCAACAATTTTTGAGAATGCGCCAAAATATTTGAGTGCAGTGCCGTTTTAACTCCCAGCCCAAAACAGCTGAGGCGGGTCGAAAATTTTGGAAAAACAATTAGAGGAAGCCTGGAGGCACAAAACCAATAATGTAATAGATGAAAGCACAGATCACGTAATGAAAGAAAACTCGCCAAATTGTTACGAAATTTGTTTTTTCTACTTATCTCCAAAAATGCCTTTTATTATATGGGACTAAGTTGGTCACGTGACTACGCGATTATGCGTTAGCGCCATGGCCTGTCTTTATCGTTGGCCTCGAACTCCAATATAGCGGATGCCCCAAGATGGTGGACTAAATTTCTTTATCACACTCCTGATGTGGGAATCAAATAGGTACAAGCAGAAAATTAAATAAAAGCTAAAAAAAAACATCTTTAAAAACAAGCTTTTATTTAAGCCATGTACTAAAACGAATAAAATAAAAAAATAAAATGTAAAAACTCTTTTTAAAAACAAGCTTTTTAAGTCATGTACTAAAACTAATAAAATAAGTCTAGGTTTTCGTTAAGATAATTCAATGCCAAATTGCTACAAGTTGTTGCGCGAATTGTAAAGAAAATTCATACTTTGGCAAATAGGTACCTACTTGTCTACCAACCAATCGCTGTTCGATAAAATTAATTGGTACCTACTTTTATGAACATTGCGCGCGACAAGCTTTTTGATTTACAAAACTGGTCGCAATTCGGCATTATCTTACCGAAAACCTAGACTTTATTCGTTTCAGTACTTGGCTTAAAAAGCTTGTTTTTAAAAAGGTTTTTTTTATCTTTTCTTTTTTTTTCTTCTTGAAACCTAGCAGAAATTGATGCAGTTCCTCTGATATAGGTCATTAATAATTATTTTCGCGCATGATTTGTACCTAAGTCTACTTTGAGAACAAAACTCCGAATATCTTTTTTTAATGTTTGATTTATATCTGGAAAATATTTTCCTTCAGGTAAGCGGTTCGTTCAAAGAAAAAAGTCAAGAGGTGTTTATTAGAGGCCACGCAATGTAGGTTACCAAATGATTTCTCACGAAAGAATATGTCAGCATTTGTTTGAGTGCTTCTGTGCCTGATTTTTTGTCGATTTCTCTCCCAATTTATGTTTTTTTTTTGTTATCCCGAGAGCATGCACTGGACTTTCTGTTATATGCGACAAGAATACTAGGCTGCTGCTGCTTTAGTTATATTATATAAATGCTGCCCTCTGAGAGGAGCGTTTAGAAGAACCAGAATTCGACAAAACTTTACGAGTAAAATTATTATTTGCGGTTTTCCGTTTCATTGCTCTTTAAATTATTGCCTAGTACTCAAGATCTGTATGATCTGTACGATACTTCCAGGTGAAAACCGCGGCGGTTTCTGTGATTTTTTCGTTCTGGTTCGGCTCATGGGCCGATGCTTATCATATAATTCGATACCGGGATTAAATAACATCGAGTGGGCAGAGACGCCGGACCTGTGGGTTATTACATGCACCGCATAAAAATGATTTACTCGAACGCCTCGATGGTACCGACACCGACACGCTTATCCTCGAAAAAATCCGTTAAAGATGCGTTGCTTTAATGGGCATTACCTGGGGATCACATCTCATTATGCTAGTCCAAGCTAATTTTACCGGTTTCGAAAATAGTAGGTACCTTAACTATTATATTTAGAAGCACATTCCGAAGAGTTAAACAAGTTCGCAAGTGACAAGGCAACTGATATACAGGGTGTTTCTAAATTATGGTGCCAACGTAATGTGACAGGTAGAAAATGTAATTTTGAACAAAAAGTTTCCTATAAATATGGATCCTAAAATGTATAATACGAAAGTTACAGGGTGATGAAAGTATAGTTTGAAAAACATCTTTATCGCAATAACTTCTACAGAAGTTATGCAATTTAAATGAAACTTGGTGCAATTCTTTAGTAAATGAAATGCAACAATTTTGTGTAAAAACGATTTATTCCCATCGACCAGAGGCGAAGGGGCGGGGTAGCACAATGGGTTTTCTACTCATAACTTTTTTGAGGTTATCTTTTTGGTCTCGCAGGTTCATCATTTTAGTGCATTTTTTTTATTTTACAACAAAAGGGTACTTTTGTTTCATAACGATAAAATCAACCGTTTGCGTTGAAATCGGCAAAATGTGCCCCAAAACACCTGTTAACTCCGTTATTAGAAAAATAAAATTTTCAACTATCGCTTTCAAATTTTACAGAATAATTGTATCATTTAAAGTGACAAAAAAATCCCTATGTATTAAAAATTTTTCGCTTTCAAAATGGAACTGATTGAATAACTCGACAAAATTTTGAAATCCATATTTCAGCAAAAAAAAGTGATGTTTTACTCAATATGCATTAGGCATTTTTTCTTAATTTTAAACGTACAATTCATCTGTAAAACATTTAAATGTGGTAGGCAATAATTTTATTTGTCGAATTTTGGACTTAACAGGTGTTTTGGGGCACATTTTGCCGATTTCAACGCAAACGGTTGATTTTATCGTTATGAAACAAGAGTACATTTTTGTTGCAAAATAAAAAGATGCACTAAAATGATGAACCGGCGAGACCAAAAAGATAACCTCAAAAAAGTCATGACTAGAAAACCCATTGTGCTACCCCGCCCCTCCGCCTCTGATGGATGGGAATAAATCGTTTTTATACAAAATTATTGCACTTCAGTTAGTAAAGAAGTGCAGCAAAATTAATTTAAATTGCATAAGTTCTGTAGAAGTTATTGCGATAAAGTTGTGTTCCAAACTATACTTTTATCACCCTGTAACTTTCTTATTATGTACTTTAGGACCCATGTTTATACGAAACTTTTGGTTCAAAATGATATTTTCTAAGTGTCGTATTACGTTGGCACCATAATTTAGAAACACCCTGTATATATAATGTATATGTATATTGATTGATAGAGCTGTGGAACACACTGTTTCTAAGTACCTAACATATTGTCAAGTGGATGCCTGCCTGAGAGTGGTGTTTGTAATATACCAATTTAGTTAATTTAGGTATACTAATTTATAATTTTATTTAATAACTATAATAAGTTGTTTTTTATTATAATGCTTTTGCATAGTTAGGTACCTAATCCGGAGTATAAAATGATATTTATACATTAATCTGAGAATAAAAAAGATAAAGATTGTTGTTGGACCAACCCTGAGTGTTGGGGTTGAGATTTGACAGAGACAGAGGTTGCGATTTTCATAGCCTTCTTCCATTAAAAGATCCTTAGTTATTAATTATGACATGACCAATGGGTCATTGAAACTACGGTTACCTGACAATTCACAACGTTTTATGGATACCTATAAATATCTCGAATTAACCTACATCATATTATGGAGTTTGCAGATTGTCGATTACCATACGTCCCACACAATATCTTGCATGGGAAATTTCAGGATTACTTTTATTAATATCCAACTACAGTTTGGGAACAAAGGCTGACACTGCATTACTCAAAGCGGACAAATATCTTCGAAACTACTTATGACTAATAAGAACAGATAAAGCAAGTTGAATATGTTAAAACATTGGAAAATACTTATTATCGGATATCTAAAAATGCGGACTGTATTTTATTGCCTCCAATGCAGATAAGTTCTCAGATGTTGTAGGCAACTGCCGCAGTTCTACACAATCTTAATTTGAAATTAGGAACCGATCAGAGGCACACACCTTACATGGAATCCTGCTTAATCATTTCGTACAAACTTATTCGAAAACTTATGTCGGAACCTGTTCGAGGAATTAAATAAACAATGGCACTTTAATGCTAATGCACTTTTCCATCGTGTAGAACAATCAGTCTGAGTTTGGCATGACTCATCGCAAATGATACCAAAAAAGTTATTCCACATTGCACGTGTTCATTCAGTAAAGACCAGTTGTAATTATTGTGCAGGCGATAAATAACCCAAAAAATGAGGATATTATTGATTGATTAGTCCTATTGGTTGTTTGAAACATACATTTTTCCTGCTTTCCTTAAGATAGTAAGATGAAATGCCGAAAAGAGTTTGTCATGTACCCACTGAACCGGATTACAACAATAATAGTCCAAAATCCTTGCTCTTACTACAATAGAAATCAAATAACTCTTTCGCCTGATGTAAACAAGAACGTGTGCCTTGAGATATTCGCCAGAGGCGCATTTAGACACAACCTTTATTTAATTTTACTTTTACAATTGTTTACGTCAAAATATTTCCAAAAAAATTTATTGGCATAAATAAAATGATTCAGAACATCGAAAACATTATTTGCGGCAGTGTCTAAATAGCTGAAAAAAGATAAAACCGCATAAATACGCTTTTGCGATCGAATACATCCCTGTTGCCAGACGCGCTGATATTTTATGGTCTATTGACCAATCGTCTTATTTCGCGGAACGTCATCGAACACGTGCTTCTATTTACGCCAGGCGTAAGAGTTACCTACTTGATTTTAGTATAGTTACTAGCTTAATAATTATTGTAGTCTTCACAAATTAACTTGTCAAGCAATGTCACTGACCAAGAATATTCCTCTGCTCCTCAAATTCGCAACAATTTCGTCTTCTAACCTTTACTAACTTTCTACTACGTCATTTTGGTTTTCCTTACCTGCTGCCGATACGGGTTCGAGGGGTTTTTAATATAACTTTTATTTTGTGAGATATAGCCTAGCATATATAGCCCATAAAATTTTCCAAAGCAATCAGTCGAACATCGCAATATATAGAGCAAGAGAACGCAGTTTTTTCGAAGTCTTTGTTTGGAATTCTTCTCAATGGAATTCTAATTTTGTTAGAAATATCGTTTAGAATAGTTTACGCGCATACCAACAATAAATGGGTAATAGTCCGAGAGGTGAGTGACAAAAAATGCAACAGTTTTAGGAAGGCTGGTTTTCTGATAGAGTGTAGTATTTAGGGTGTATAAGAATTGCCTGCCGTCAGTCAGCCAGTTTCGTTAGCGTTTGGCGCAGGGGCGGCTTCAAAGTTGTAAAAAAACCGAGTATGTCGCAACTGTTTTAGTAATTCTAAAACTTTCTCTATTTAGTAGCAAAACAACTAAGCAACGATGTGGATGTAGTCAGCCTTGAAAATATTGCAACGGGCCGCGTCAGCAGCGCTTCAAACTCATAGAAAAAATATAGTTCGTGAAACTGTTTTAGTAAATCTGAAATTCGGTCTACTTATAGGTAATATTATAAAAAATCAAAAAAACATAGTCAGCCAGAATCTTTATTTAACAAACGCCGTCAGCTGCGGATATAAGAGCGGGTGAGTTTTTTCGATGTTTAGCATGGGGATCTCGGAAACCAGCGGAGCTAGAAGGAAGGTTACCTGTTGAAAGATTTGCAGTTTTGTGGGCCCAATTTAATGCGCCTTTTGTATTTTCGAAAGAGTTCATGGCTTACTAGATATTTAAAAAAAAATGAATTTTCCCTATTCCTTCAAATCCCGCTAGCTCCGTTATTTTCGACTTTAAAAAAAAAGTGTAAATGCAAAAGTTGTAGGGAATTATGTTCCTAATGAGAAGGTCCATCCTATTTTGAACGTTAGCTGTCGTTTTAGAGATATGGCATAAACTTTTTTTTTAAATGCAAACCATAGTTGGCTGTGATCTCATAAAATCGAGCGTTTATTAAGCTTTCCAACAATATATTACCCGATATAATTATTTTGAAAAATATGGGAGTTATGGCGGTTTCTCTGTTTAATTCTTAGATTCAAAGATCTGGTTGGCAAGGAGCTCGGTATATTTTCGTCAAATTTGCATTGATCTCTTTCGTCTTTTTCTAATCTTATTTTAAGGTTGTATTCCTTCAGCTATTTGTCCAATTTTTTATGGGGCCTTTATTTATGCTTTTAACAAGAAAGATGGTGGACTTTAGGTTTTTCTGATGGGGCTGGTTTTGATGAAATTTTTATAAAATATAAATATATTTGTTACTCAGCTATTGGATATAATATAATACGCCCGCGCCATCGAGCGCGTTGTATAAATGAGGCGCGCGGCCTTACATTGTTTCCATGGCTAACTCCGTTAAAATAAGAATTAAACAGAGAAACCGCCATAACTCCCATATTTTTGAAAATAATTATATCGAGTAATATATTGTTGGAAAGCTTAAAAACGCTCGATTTTATGAGATCACAGCCAACTATGATTTGCATTTTAAAAAAAAGTTTATGCCATATCTCTAAAACGACAGCTCACGTTCAAAATAGGATAGGACCTTCTCATTGGGAACATAATTCCCTACAACTTTTGCATTTACACTTTTTTTTAAAGTCGAAAATAACGGAGCTAGCGGGATTTGAAGGAATAGGGAAAATTCATTTTTTTTAAAATATCTAGTAAGCCATGAACTCTTTCGAAAATACAAAAGGCGCATTAAATTGGGCCCACAAAACTGCAAATCTTTCAACAGGTAACCTTCCTTCTAGCTCCGCTGGTTTCCGAGATCCCCATGCTAAACATCGAAAAAACTCACCCGCTCTTATATCCGCAGCTGACGGCGTTTGTTAAATAAAGATTCTGGCTGACTATGTTTTTTTGATTTTTTATAATATTACCTATAAGTAGACCGAATTTCAGATTTACTAAAACAGTTTCACGAACTATATTTTTTTTATGAGTTTGAAGCGCTGCTGACGGGGCCCGTTGCAATATTTTCAAAGTTGACTACATCCACATCGTTGCTTAGTTGTTTTGCTACTAAATAAACCAAGTTTTAGATTTACTAAAACAGTTGCGACATACTCGTTTTTTTTTACAACTTTGAAGCCGCCCCTGCGCCAAACGCTAACGAAACTCGCTGACTGACGGCAGGCTATTCTAATACACCCTAAATACTACACCGTATAAAAAAAAACAGCCTTCTTAAAACTGTTGCATTTTTCTGTCACTCAGCTCCCCGACTATAACGACATATATGAAATGCCGCGGATGTATATGATGCTAAAACCTTTTTTTTACACCCTTGCTTACGACACCCTACAGTTTCCTTTGATTGTTTAGTATTTTATATGCATATTGCGACTTCTATACAAATCAGGCATTGTTGGTTAACGACCCGTCCTCCTATCCGGCGTACCATCACGAAACCAATAAAATCATCCCCGATAAACAAAACGCTCCAAATTATTTTAATTAGGCATCAAATATCGGCGATACAGATCGTTAAAGGAGATGGTAGGCGGGTGGTAGGCCACGACTTAAAATCATTACCGGTCGGAGAAACTTAGTAGGGATCAAGATAAAGAGTTATGAATGGTGGATGGAATCACTACCGAAGGTTGTCGTGGACGAATTTAAAAGAGATTGAAACCAGATGGGAAACATAGATGTGTTACCTTTTTAAATTGAATGAACGCGTAGCACGTCTACGTCTATACGTTTCTTCAGCACAGTTGTAAGTTTTCATTGAGTTGGCTAAAAGCTCAAAATAATAATTAATGTAATGTCGTTTCGGCTATAACTTCTGAAGAGTTTTCTCCAGATTCGGTAGGTACCTACTTGTTAAAATTATTTTTACTCACAACCAAGTTCTGCAGTTAATCATTTGACTGAACAATTATCCAGAGGCGTAGGCAGTTGAGGGACTGGATCATCGGTCAAAGGTTTGATAACTTTCCAGACAAATAAACCCACTGCGTTTACTAAAACTACCTACCTTCATTTTTAAGAAAATGAAAATTGTTATTGAGAAAACTTGTTTCAAATCAAAAATTATGAAACGTTCCCCATTTTCAGGCTTTTTCAGATTTTTCAAAAACTACAAACAAAAAAGCTCTCGACTATATTCTATTCAAAAAGAATTGATAGCACAGAGGAGGTTTCAGGGCCATAAAATAATCGTAAACCATAGGCGGCGTTATTCTCTTTTATTTTCAATGTGTAAAATAGAAAAATTGTCTTTACAAATATGGTTGTTGTCTATCAAATAAGTAGCGTATGCTGATTTTCGTTTTTTTTTTATTGTCTCATTCAGGCAACAACCATATTTTCATGGATAATTTTCCTATTTACACATTGAACATAAAAGTAAGAAGTTATCTTTATTAGATTACAATATTAATGGCCTTTTTGAGACAATTATATGTATAATATTTAGGATGTAGGCAATTATCTTAATTCCTTGCAATTTTATAACAGGCAATTATTAAAACCCTAATTATGTGCCTTTTATTACTTTTGTCTTAATTATGAGACTTAAAATTGTAGTTAGTTATACTTATTTGCCTAAAATCCTTATAAATGAAATAATCATAAAGGTGAAATATTCATTTGTCGTTTGATAGCATAGTAGTATGGCTTCGAGTTCATGTTTTATACCAAAACCCTAGAACCAGGTTTGCAAACGCCATTTTTCTGCAAGAGAAAAAACTATAGTTTTAAATGTTCACGATGCACTGGTACATCAGCAGCCCTCTAGCACTGTTCGCAGTATAGTTGTGGAATGTTCGAATATGACTGGAGTTGGAGGGGCAACCATTTATAGATTTCTGAAAGAAAGAAGGACCACAAGTGAACTTAATGAAGCTAAAACCAGGGAAGAAGGCAACGCAATTCGACAGCGATGCTAAGTATGCCATAAGAAGGATAGTTCACAAGTTTTATTTGAAAAAAGAGCTACCAACATTAAATAAAATCGTACAAGCTGTGAATGAAGACAACGTCTTGCCCGAAGTGAGAAGAACCACATTATGAACAGTCCTTAAGGACATGGATTTTCGCTGGGAGAAACAAAACCGAAAGTCTATTCTCATAGACAAACTCGAAATCATTTGTTGGAGAAGAGAATATCTACGAGTGATAAGAAGATTTCGAAGTGAGGGAAGAAACATTTTTTACTTGGATGAAACTTGGTTGAACGAAGGACATACTGTTTCAAAAGTATGGAAAGACAAAAATATACAAAGTTCTCTGCAAGCTTTTATGGTAGGGTGGTCAAGAGATATAAACCCTCGCTCTGGAAAAGGTCGTAGGGTAATAATAACACACGTCGGAAGCGAAGATGGATTTCTAGATTCTAGATGGCCCTTAATCCAAACAACCATTTTGTAACCGACCCTCCGCCTATGGCTTACAATTTCCTTTATTAGCATTTTATTGCCTATTGTAATTTGGAGATTAAGGGGTGCGCCCAAGGAAGAACGCAGATAAATACATTGAACAAATGGCAAAGCTTTTTGTCGGACCAAGGTAGTCTCTTGTCCAGAGACTCTTGAATTTAAAATGAGGGCAGCGTGTTATCAATTCCATTTAAACGGAGTATAGATAGGGTAACAAATTTCACCCCATATAAAACGAAAATCATCTAAACTCTCAAAGGTGACATTTCATTAGGTTGTCACAAAGGTGGGGTTCCGTTATGCCAAAAAAATATGAATTGCATTTAGCTAACGGGAGCGGAAAGTAAGTATACAAGGGATAATTTAAAATAATATTATTTATTGAAATTAAAGTTTCGAGGCAGTTATGCGAAAATCATTCTGTTGGCTGCAATTCTTTTGTGCATTAAAACTTGAGATTAATAAAAAGCCAGCCCACATCCGTTTTGTTCGAGTAAAGTCGGATATAGGTTGACGCCCACGCCGCGGCCGCCGCGCCGTTTGGCGGCGAATGAATAATAACTTTTTTAACAGTTATGGGTTTCCATTTCA
This sequence comes from Pseudeuparius sepicola, assembly GCA_963920635.1. Lineage (NCBI taxonomy): Eukaryota > Metazoa > Arthropoda > Insecta > Coleoptera > Anthribidae > Pseudeuparius > Pseudeuparius sepicola. The sequence goes on from OY987299.1 coordinate 93,962,962, forward strand.
CGATTTAATTGGCTCCCCGAAATCCAATTTTGATGCTGCACATTCATCTTTTTTGTCGGCGCGACGTGTTTTGTTTTCTTATTAAAATTAAGCTCCTTAAACCGCACAAAAAAAGGAATGGCTCTCGGGTCTTGATCCGGAGCGCGTGGGTTACTCTTGATTGAAGCGGCCCCTGCAAGGACGACGTTTGTTTTCCGTACGGACAGCGGGACAAGCAAAAGTCTCGATTGTTGTAATAGATACTTGGATAGGTATGAACAGATTGTCCGACTTTTAAGAGAAAGTTTAATTCAAGTTGTCTTTTTAGTTTAAAATTTAATAATTAAAAAGAACAATCCAAGATAATATTGTTGAGGTTGAGAACCAGTAAAAGATTCTTTCACATTTCGTCGTACAACAGGAGTACCATGAAACTGGGTACGGTTAGTAACCAATAACGATATTATATCTTTAGTATTATTTATGTTTTGTCAGACAATGAATAGGAACACTGTAAACTGTAAGAACAAAGTTACAATAATCTGAACATGAGAGCAATTTGTACGGAAGCACAACATGTTTATAGTTGTCCCCTTTTGGAGATTTTTGGATTCTTCCGTCTATTATATTTCTATTTCCTATCCATAACTTGATTTTGCACTTTACTTTTTCAAAAAGGTGAGAATGAAAAAATAAAGTAGGCCGATCATCGTGAAATGTGGAATTCGGCATTGTTCGATCAACAAATGAAAAAGTCGAAGAGTTTTAAGTCTAGGTATGTGAAAAACCCTGTAACTATACAAAGATGGACAAAAGAATGGAAATAATACCTAGGTATACCTTCTCAAATATTTGTTTAATAAAGAAATTAACGTTTCCGATAAAAGTTTATTTGTTAAATTGTCGAAACATTTCGTTGACTTTGATTGATTTTGTTAGGATGACAGTAGTTTATATATACATCCTCTTTAAAGGATACCGCACAAACTTTTTTATTTTTTGCCATAAAAACGATATTCAAAAATCCTGTTAAAGCGTTTTTTTTTGTGGCTCTGTTGGGGGTGTTTCAAAAATCATGGAGCACGCTACCATGTTTGCATTTCGGTTTAAACGATATGAATGCAATTATCTTTTGTAGTTTTAATTTCGTTTTGAAATTTTATAATTAAATTTATTTAAGTTTTGGATCTCTTGGTACAGAAACCGCATGAAGACTTTAAATGTTTGTGTAAACTGCCACTTGCTAACTAAACTGCATGCAAACAAATTGTAAGCTCACTGAAATAGGCAAACATTGATCAAATAAACTTTTATTCGATTTTTGTCATTAAACAACTATTTAAATAGTTATAGGTATTATTCCATTCTTTTGTCCGACCCTATATAAAATATATACTGTTTAAATCAAGTTTGTAAGATTTCTATCCGACAATACAGACGTAAACTTCATAACTTCCGGGTTGATGCATCTACCTATCTAGATCTAAGCCTTGAAATTTCTAAAACGACCTAAAATATGCAAAAAGTAATTAAGATTTTGTTTAGTTTGTTTGCATTTTTCTCTAGATATTGGAGCTTAAATTACCCCATATATGCCATTTGTGAAAGCTTCGTTTTGTAAATGCTGGGAAACAGGAAAAGAAATCGAAAGCATTAGTTGTCCATTGAAAGCGTCTGGATTTTCGACCGTTTCTTGTGCGTTCAGAATACAAAAAGTAGGTACCATATATTTTTGTGTCTCTTGGTGTATTAATTTTAAGTTTTCAAAAATTTTCGAACCTTTTTTCTGCCTTTCAAAGTTTTGTAGTCTGCTGTACAAGTGTTCTTTCTAAAAACAAAACAACAATAATCTGGACGCCCCGCTCGCGACGTCCCAAGACAACATTCCCGTCTGGCAATCCGTAATCTTTCCATTTCCATAACTTCGTTAAGATTTTCTTTGTTTCGCCCGGAGGCCATGGCGGCGGGTCCCTCTGAAATTCATATTAAACTATAAACCGCTCGCAGAGATTACGTCTTGGAGGGGAACTCCGCATTACCCGCCGGACGAAATCTGGTTCCGTTTATCTTTCGAATGACTGTTTCTGAGAAGATGGCTCGATTTCTTAGGCGACTGAAAATGGGTTTGCTTCATAAAGAGGAATTATTCTCGGTGTACAAGCAGAAGCAAAGTTTGGTGCTTGCCACGAATTTCTCACACCATTTGTCAGTTGTTACTTATTATTTGTTTATACAGGATGCTCCAAAAAGGAAGAAACATCGATGAGTTAGCTCATTGGAAAGTTGCTTTGTTTGGGCGCAATCCGGCCCTGCAGTTTTAATAATGCCGAGTTTGATAATGGGCTGTAGGTTTTGAACGCCTGGCACGATCTTGATAAAATTCGGTATGATGACATTACTTCAAAGGACGCAAAATCGGGTAGTAACAGTGTGTTGCGAATTATTGGTCCATAGGCATAGAACTGTTTTTTTTTCTGGCGATTATATCTGCCAAACTTCCCCGCCACTGAAAATATCGGCTTAAAAGTGAGTAGTTATGATTAGGAAACTCCTTCTCCATCAAAACTCGATGTAGTATATTTCCTAACAAGTGCGGAAAGTGCCACTTTTCCGCACGCGATTGCAGTTGGCTGAACGACGCGTAGCGGAGTTCAGCCAAGAAATCGAGTGTGGAAAAGACACTTTCCGCAAGAGTTAGGAACACTATCTTTTCTACAAGCGTGCGGAAAAGCAAAGAAATTAAAAATACACTTTTCCGCACGCTTGTAGAAAAAAATATTTCGTTTTCCTGAAAGTTTGTAAAAATTTTGCCTTTTTCCAATCCATTCCATTTTGAAAGGGAAAAAATGTTGGTACACTGCTCGTAGGGATTTTTTCTCACTTTAAATGATAGAGTTTTGATCTGTACCATTTGAAAGCGGTAGGTGAAAATTTTATGTTTCGAATGTTGGAGTTAACAGGTGTTTTGGGGCACGTTTTGCCAATTTGAACGCAAACGGTTGCTTTTATCGTACTGAAGCAAGCATACAATTTTGTTTGAAAATGAAAAGAAGCAAAAAAATGATGGACCTGCAAGGCCCGCAGTGTTTAATTTAAAAAAGAACTACAACCTCTATTTCTAAACGTTTTCTAATAATAAGTATGCTGGGAAAAATTGTTGGCATCAGAGGAGACCTATGGATGACTACCACACAAAATCAGATTTCTTTTAATTGGAACCGACATGGTGGCACTACTCAGTCAGATATTTTCCACAACTTGTTGAATTATCCCCGTATTTCTATTTATAAAATGATAGCATTTGTTCGCGCTGTAGATTTGCAATGTATTTTAATTATTTGGTGGGTTACCGGAACTTATATAGGTCAGTGTATTAAAACACAAAACGCAGACGGAATGCCGACTACCACTTAGCCTGTGCTGCCGTCGCGTTTTCGATAATTTTTTCCTGGAAATGTAAAAAAAGAAAGTGCCTTGAGGCGCAAAGCATGTCGAGATTTGACCCGTAGTTGTTAAGCTCAATCGTGATATTAAAGATATTCTAGCATGATCTTTGCCCATACTTACCGGACATCCTGTATATGTATCGAGTACTTTCGATAATATTTTCTGATTTCAAATTCTAAAAAATAGGAAAAGTTATAGGTAAGCTCTACTTGGTTTCAAATACGGTTAGCAATATTTCTTATTGACTGTAATGATAATTTATCGTTTGATTTATTGCGAATTCAAAATAATGCTGAGAAATCGCGCTGATTCATGTGATATTCTCTTCTACTGAATAACCGTATGTCACACAACAAAAGGTTTTTTTTTTAAATTATTATCTATTCAATTATAAAATGTGTGTACTTCCATACCACAAATTGTTTTTGTTGTTAATGGTATAGTAACAACTTAATCTTACCCAGGTGTAATCAAATTAGTGTTTTATTCTACAACTATTCTACAACCCAGAAAAAATGGGCATTTCCACAAAGTTCAACTTTAGGAATTAATGATAAAATCGGTGTTGTGCGATATTTTACTACGTATATTTCGAAACCCGACAGTTCTATCCAAAAAATGGCTAATGGCAAAATTGCAGTGCTCAATTTTGTATAGGTTGTACATTGTACAAAATGAGTGCCCTAAATGTTTCCCTTACATCTGAAATTCAGTTTATGTGATTTTGTTGGCAGTGTGCATCCTGTAATGATCTCGTTTCCATATCATCCATATCCATGACGTAAAGTTCCCGGATCGCTTTTTTGGCGGTTTCCTCTGTATAGGCCTATTCCACTATATTTTTATTTTTCTTTCTTTGTTTTCGAAATAAAACAATTCTTCTTCGGTAGCAGAATTATGACAATAATATTATACATAACGTTGACGTTTTGGAGTAAAATAAATGCAAGGATTGCTTGAATTTCCAACACGTCAACACGTGCCCGAGAAATATTAACTGTGATTGGTTGATTTATATCTCATATATATATATACTATACTAATTAGGATATATGAAATTATATCTGGTCAATTAACTGAAATGCGCTACTTATCCATTCTGTAGACTGATGTGAAGTATTTTATAGTTGAGATTTAGTTGGATACCTACATGCCAAAGGCAAAAAATCTTATTTCGCAATAATCGACGTTACGACTGTTTATCGAGTCATCATCAGGACAGTGAAAATCTTCTTTGAGATTCTACTGTAAAATATTTTGATCACTTCTCAAATAGTAGGTATCAACAATTTACTTTAAGCGTATATTTTCGCGAGCAAAAGCCAACAAAATCTTTTTAGGTTTATCAAATACGTTAATAAATACAGTGTGACCCATTTGTTTTGGGGTCAGTCTGTAAAAAGTGTATCAATCGTGCGATTTGGCTGATTTTTTTTTTAAATTGTAGAGCTCGATGAACTGCACATTTTGAACAAAAATTGCCTGGTTCGCATAAAATCCAAAGCCTACTATGACCGTTTTTATGAGCAAAATTTTAAGAAACCATATTAGCGTTTTTTTTTGAAAAAATCTGTGTGCGCCAATGGATTGAGCACCCCTCGAAATGGGTATGTACAAAATTTCATCAAAATATTTCAAGTAATAACGATTTTGTAGAAAAATTAAAAATGCAGCCAAGGTACGTCTTTATTTTCAAAAATTCAAAGTTGGCCATGGAAAATAATTGAATTGTAATAATACAACCTTATGCTTATAAACACAAAACATAAAAACAATTAAAATTATAAAATTTTTGTAACTTCTACCAAGCCTCCATTTTCTACAATGCATTTGTCGTTCCTCTTGCGTACATTCAAAATTACATTTCGTATTTGCTGTGGAGTAATTTCCTCACAACTACGGTTTATCCTAGCTTGCAGTTCTTGTAAATTATGGGGTCTTGACTTATAAACATTTTGCTTAAGTGTACCCCAAAGAAAAAAATCTAAAGGAGTTAAGTCCGGAGATCTCGGGGGCCACTCACAGAAAGGACTATTTCGCCCTATCCAACAGTTTTCAAAATTATTATCTAGCCAGTTTCTGATTAAACGAGCATTATGAATAGGACTGCCATCTAACTGTAACTTTAAATTTAAACGGTATCTTAATGGTAACTCATCTAAAGCATTTCTAAATTCAATTTCTAGAAAATTCAAGAAGCCAGCCGCATTCAAATTCCCTTCAAAGAAAAATGGGCCAATTATTCTGTCGCGTAGTATTCCACACCAAACGTTAATTTTTTGTGAATATTGTCTCCTTGCATTTATTATAAACTCTGGATTTTCAGCTGACCAGTGACGGCAGTTTTGACTTGATACTACACCATTTGTAGTAAACGTGGCTTCGTCGGTGAATAAAATTTCATTTAAAAAGTTGCCATTATGGAGATATTCACCTTGCAGCCAATAGCAAAATTCTAATCTTCTCTCCTCATCTCCTGGTTCCAGGGTGTGCAAAAATTTTGGCTTAAACGGTTTTATTTTGTTTTGTCTCAAACATCTCCTTATACTCTCTCTGGGTATATGAAGGTCTAAACTAGCCGTTCGAACACTATTTCGAGGATTGTCACTAAAGTATTGCAGAATTTGATTGTTATTTTCAACAAGTCCACGGCGTCCATTTTGCCTAGTTTTTAATAAATTTTTAGAAATCGATCCAGTTTCATCAAAAATATTGTTTATACGTTGTACAGTACTTCGACTCACTGATCTACCTGGGTGTCTATTGTTAAATTCGGCCGCAGCTTCTGCTGCCGAGCGCTCGTTGTCGCCCACGAGTCGAACAATTTCTGTTTTGTCTCTTATGCTTAAATATTCCATAATTATGATAATTAATTGTATTGAGCACAAACAATTTCTGAACTCAATTTAGACAGTTTGACACTTAATAAAAGTAAACAATTCAATTATTTTCCATGGCCAACTTTGAATTTTTGAAAATAAAGACGTACCTTGGCTGCATTTTTAATTTTTCTACAAAATCGTTATTACTTGAAATATTTTGATGAAATTTTGTACATACCTATTTCGAGGGGTGCTCAATCCATTGGCGCACACAGATTTTTTCAAAAAAAAAAACGCTAATATGGTTTCTTAAAATTTTGCTCATAAAAACGGTCATAGTAGGCTTTGGATTTTATGCGAACCAGGCAATTTTTGTTCAAAATGTGCAGTTCATCGAGCTCTACAATTTAAAAAAAATCAGCCAAATCGCACGATTGATACACTTTTTACAGACTGACCCCAAAACAAATGGGTCACACTGTATAAGTATAAAACAGCTATGTAAGAAAATTTACTTGGAGGGGGAATATTATGTTCATGATGTCAGAATTAAATCTAACAAAACCTGCCTAAACCTAAAAAATACTGCCTAAACCTAAATCCGGCTCGGCAAAATACGGCTTTTAATGCTCTATATTGAATTGGCGAGTTGTACACATTTATAAAAACATACTAGTTTTTACATAGCAAAAACTTATTATAATGATCTTTAGTAGATGATACCTATATTATACTAAAATCAAATAACTCTTACGCCTGATGTAAACATGAACGTGTGCGTTGATATATTCGCCAGACACGCACTGAGGCACGACATTTATTTAATTTTACTTTTACAATAATTGTTAAATATGAAACTAGATCGGTTCAGTCAACTGAAATTGATTATATTATCCATTCTGTAGACTGTGAAGAAAACGACAAATATCCATGAAGGAATAGAAAAAAAAATAATTTGAGATTTATTTTTAATATTATATTTTTCACCGTGCACATATAAAAAGAACCATTGTGTTTGTTTAGAGAATTCTATCTAGAAGCCTAGTGTAAATAAACTATAAATCGTGGTAGCAATGGTTGGCCATTAAGCACAGGATATATTTAAAATTGCAATTATCTTAAAAAAGTTAATCATAAAAATCGTTAATATAAGAAAATAAATTGTACTTATGGTATCTTGCTTGTCACGGTTGACACATGCGCATATGACATATTCGAGGTAATAATAGGTAGGTACAAGGGACTCTTTAAAATAAGGGGACCCAGCATGTCACAGTCTATCACATAGGAAAAGTGAAGCCTTGTTTTCTGTATATCTCCAAGGAGACCACATAAGTGGGCTAGTACAAGGTTATGTTATATGTCAGTGTCCAACTGCCATCAGGTTTTATGTGACATGCTAGTGCCATAGATTCCAAAGGACCAAAGGAGGCAAAATATTTCCCATCATAATTCACAATTTTTAAGTTCACTAACTTCCAGATAGTCAGTTAAAGGTAATGCGGCCGCCTGTAGTAGTCCCAATAATTGCAACCAGATTTTTCTTGTCTCACCTTTAGTAATCCTACAATTCCCATTACGTGGGCATTACGTATAAGTAAGTAGTTCAAAACAAAAATGGTATTTCCTATATATTAAATTATTAAGCAGGTAGCTTCAGTCAGGTCTTTTTTTAAACAGTTTTTATCTACAACTATAAGTTTATTTTACGTTTGTGAAGTACCTTGGGAGCGAAATAAAATTACAAAAATGAGCACCGAGAAAAACTACATGATTAGAACCTAATCTTATTAGTACATCCCGAAATCTGTGAAAGTTCTTTGGGTAGATACATTCAACAAGGGAAGAAAGTTCAAGTACGTACCTACCTATTATACCTACATAATATTACAAATGGTTTGAGGAACCTGGTAACAAGGTGCAATAGCGACAAATTCTCAAATAAGCAAAATCGGCACTGACTTACCATATTTATATTACTTAAATTCCTGAAAATAATTGCAAGAAACCAAATTCAAATATAAAATAAATTTGATTCATTTGGCACTTGCCATATTCTGTGTTTGTTGACAGAACATTGTCAAGTCTAATTTTTAGAAATCATATTAATTTTTACTAACAATCAAAGTACCTGTTATATCCATAGATTCTCCAATAAAATTGCATACTTGGCATCATTGAGACCATTAGAATGGGGAATGAAACGGCCTCACTTTGGAAAGTATAATGCTGGGTCCCCTTACTTTAAAGGGTCCCTGGTAGGTACAAAAGGTCTAGGAATTGTTTAGCTGTTTTTAAATTCGGGTAACATTGTCCAAGTGGTGTACAATTTAAAAAATTGGCTGCGGGGAATTAGGTTGTCATGGCAACAGGGGTTCCAACACTCTGGACATCGTGATCAGGTAAAACAGTTAATTCTCTACTAGGACCATCATTGCCACTCTTGGTGCCAACCAGATTGATAAACACCTAAAGACAAAATTGAAAATTTATACAAACAACGATTGTATAATTACTTCTCTGGCCACCTGAGTGTAGAAAAATGATTTATTTATATATTATCGTTATTAAGCTAAGTTGATAGTATTTTAATAGAATATGTGATAAATCTTTCACTATTATTATATTAAAACAATTGTAAAACAGGTATATAATAAAATAGTACATAATTTTAAATAGTATCTACATGCAGTCCTAGTAGGTACATAGCTTTCTCCACTTTATTGTTAATGGCTCGGGCGAGAGCCTACTTGCCTTATTTTAAATACTTCGCCACGTTCCATACCGCGTTAAACGGTTTTATGGTTTCATAAATGAAAATGAAATTAATAAGCCCACACCATCAATAAATACCATCATTATTTATTCCACGCCGCCAGTCCGCATATGGTTCATATAGTGACAATGCCCAATCGATGTTGCAACTATTTCCATGAGGTACTGTTATTCTTTCAACTTTCCCATGGCTGCGTGCGTATCTCCCGGAATATGCAAAACGGCCCGATGATCGTCCGCGGGGTCTTAGCTACCATTCTAAGCAGCCGGTGCGTTGATATTCGCGATTCGTACCCGCATAAATTTGAATAAATATGTTCATTTCTCGTCAATTTATTTGAATTGCGGGGCGCGTATTAACATCTAAACACTCCTTACGCACGAGGGGCGCAGCGAATGCTGAAAAACGCGCCAAGTCGGAAGACATACATCACCGGCCGGGATTCCGAAGGCACACAAAGCGGAGAGGTGCTAAATCGGCTGAACCCGACGTATTAATCAGACGGCTATCGCCGGGTAACAGAGCAATAACAGGAAATAAAGCAATATAACACTGGAATCTCCTTTCTTCTGAGTTGTAAAGATTTCTCTTATTTTATATGAATAAGGTATAAGCATCATCACCAGAACTGGCTCTCGAGATGCAGGTAAACTATATTTAAACAGTTGACAACAAATGGCAACTCTTGAGTATCGTGTCATATACAGGGTGATTTTTATAAGTGTTTCATTATTCATTCATTGGGATGGAAATGAAATTTTTTATTTCAAATATTCAGGGATCATATAAGAGGTTATGAACCCTATTTTCAAAATATTTTCAAGATGGTGGCACTTCCGGAAAAACCGGAAGTGAGTACTAACTTTGTTATTTTAAATGGAACACCCTATATATTATTACTCTTAAATTATCTGCAATTGATGGTTCTCGAGTTATTTCATAAAAACTCATATTTCTTCACATTGCTCTGACATTTTTGTTCTTACTCGGTCGTATAGGATGCCATGGAAAACAAACAGCGACAAAAAATTATTCTTCGTTCGTGGTCGCCATGGTACAAAGCTTGAACGTTTCGAAAAATATAATTATGCATTCCAGCATTTTTCAAAATTTTTGGCGTAGAAGAATATGTAATTCCTAATGCACGTTCTGCACCTCTAATAGAATTTCTGGGCTCTGCGTGAAAATATGCCAAAACATTAATCTGATTGTCCTCATTTCCTGACACTAGTTTATGTTTTGTTCTTTTTGTTTCTATTTGACCATGAGAAACAAAATTTGCTTCCATTTTGCGAAATATTGATTTCGTCAGCGGTGGTAGATGAGGATATCTCTCATTAAAAGTTCCTACCAAAATTTTATTGCACCGCCATACGTATAAAACATGTTTAAAACATCTTGATTTGAATAATAATTACCAGCCATTATTACACTCGCAACGACTAATATCAATGTATTTGTTGTTGTATGACAACTAAATAAATGCAGAAATGTCAAATCATTTGTTTTCCATGGCATCCTACGACCGAGTAAGAACAAATTTCAGAGCAATGTGAAGAAATATGAGTTTTTATGAAATAACTCGAGAACCACCAATTGCAGATAATTTAAGAGTATTTACGTTTTAGCACCATTTTTTAAGAGGAATGCAATGAACAGATAAAAAATGGGGGTTTTCATTTGAAAAAATCGAGTTTTCGCATATTTTAATGACAACATTGGCCATCAATTGCAGAACACTCTGTACAATATTTATGAAGTTGACTTATAATTTTATAGGGAGTTCAAAAATGTAATAATATATAGGATGTTCCATTTAAAATAACAAAGTTAGTACTCATTTCCGGTTTTTCCGGAAGTGCCACCATCTGGAAAATATTTTGAAAATAGAGTTCCTAACCTCCTATATGACCCCTCAAAATTTGAAATCAAAATGTCATTTCCATCCCAATAATCTTCTAATGAAACACTTACAAAAATCACTCTGTATATGACACGATACTCAAGAAATTTTATCGAATATCTCGAAACACGCGAGACTATAAATCATCTGACCTCCTCCACAACTGAGAAAATAATGAAGAAACCAATTCACTTCTTTAGCTATTTTTGTTCGTCTGGAAACGCACAGTTCTCAAAATAAAACTGAAGTAGCAAAGGATCTTCCAATATGGCTGGAAGTATTTTATCGCTAACTTCAACTATTTCCATATTAAGCGTATTATATTATTAGATATATTTCGATCATTCAATTCAAAAATTAGATCCCCACCTCACCTGGCAATACGAATGAATAGCAATCCGGATACAAACACCCCCTAACTATATGAACGATATGTTACAATGTAGATGTATCATTATGGTACAACAATTTGATAGGATTGTATTGTTCCATCTAGAGCAGCAGCTTATGGTTGTGTCACCCGTCAATGGCAAGATGTCCACCTTGTTGTGGTTTAGGGTTTAGCTTGGTATGATTAGTAAGTCGGTTTAGGAATGACACGGTGTGGTATACCTAATCCCAAAATACAATAGTGTCTGGATAATCCAAACAGAAAGTTATTCCCCGTTCGGACTACCCAACATTCGCATTATGTTATTCATAATTAATGATGAACCCCAGCGTGTGCGGATTATAGAGACTGTAATAAACAACCATACAATAACAATACCATACATTAATATAAAAGATGGTGGTTCGGATTACGGAATTCAGGGGGTTCGGATTATGCATCATTTTACACAATTGGTGCGTTGGGATTATAGAGTAGTTCGGATTATCCATACATTACTAAACATAAATGTCTCCTCTAGTCTGCTAAGTAAATCACAAATCTTATTTTTTAAAGAGCGTCTATACTAAAGATTGACACGACAATTCGTACTCTCATAGCAAAGGTAGACTTTATAGATTGCTTAAAAATAAGAAACAAATGGCGACTGATGGTTTAGATACAGTACAAATTTGCACCAACAATTTGAACTTTTCCAGTTCCACTAGGAAATTCTAAAAAACCTAAATACTTAATATACGAATCTTGTAATATACGAAATCTTGTATCCCGTGCAAAGCAAAATAAAGTGGCATTCATGGCAGTATAAAGGCATAAAAAAGAACTGTCTACTTTGAGTAAGAAGTGAAATAATAAAAATGTTTGTATTTTTTATCTCCTCATTTTCAGCACTGCCAGGGAGCGACTGTCGCGATTTGTAACTGAGAAAGCCCACGTTGCTACCCGCACATTCAATTACCGCGAAACCGGAGAGGAAAGAGTAAGAAGGATGAGATATTTATCCTTGTAATTGGGAGCATTTGTCATAACCTCTTTGTCGTCTTCTTCTCGAAAGAAGAACTGTGTTATTTTTAACATGTCGCTTCTGTATCGTCAACTCTGTCTTTATATTTAAGTACATATAGTTGTATAACTCGCAGTATAGTTAGTAAGATGTATTTTGAAAAATATTATAGCCTTTCTTAAGTCGGGGTAAAAAAATTAAGTTGATGCTCCGAAAAATTTAGATGCAAGAATTATGGAAAATGCATAAAATTTATGTATACCTACAGTGTGTTCACGTATTGAGTTCGCATAAGATGTAAATAACAAAAAAAATTCGAGTTGAAATTTGAGCTTCTGTGGATCAGCCCTGCTTGGTTTGAAACTAATTTATAACATAATTTTACTTTCGAAAAATCACGTATGCCTTGGAAATTATGAAGAAACTAATTTTCCACATCAGTAAAGTGCGCTTTTTGTAGGTTTTACGGCAAAATGTTATTAAGGAAATTTGTTCAGAATGAAAAACTGAGTATGTTTGCGAAATTTCGAAAGTCTAGACCTACTTTGTTTTTTTTTTTGGCATTTTTCCTGCCTTTTTTTTAGGAAAGTCTAGGTTGTGAAGTTTTCACATCAAAATTTTATTAAGAAAACACAATGAAAAACTGGAAAGGTGTGAAAAATTCAAAGGCCTAGGTCTACTTTGATTTTTGTGCATTTTAATTTTTTAGCAGCTACTCGTATACATCCTGGCGCAAGACGAAAAAGTAAAAATGATGGATATTGAATATTTCTTGCCATTTTATCATTATTTTAATTTCCTATAGGAAGTAAGAGATAATTTATCCGACTTAATTTTATGGCTAGCTGCGATCTTTCAAATGATTTTTTTGTAAATTTAAGTCCACATAGGTCTTACTAAAGGAAAAAGCAACTAACCTGTTATATATCGATGCAATTAGAAAAATGTGTTTAATACAATAAAGTTGTGCTCGACTTATAGGGGTCGCAAAAAATTCAGTATGAGTCATTGTTACTTGGGGACTGTCTCCCTGAGTGTCAAAACAAAAGATCACAAACGAACTCCTGGTACGAATTGCGCTATAGGGTGATTTCCTAAAGATTTTTTAGAGCGAAATGACCCTAATAGCAGTTGTAGGGGAACAAAATATAAACTCCATTCACTTTCATTATACAGAACTAACGGTTATTTTGTTTTTTCAATGTTTGATTCAAAATTACTGTAATTGGTACTACGGTTTTTCTTTTTGACACTTTCAAAAAAATTGTGGCATTTGTCAAGTGTGTTAATAAAATATTAACTGAAGTTAAAATAACATCAGAAATTATGGCGACCACTATCAGAAGAAAAAATTTAAATTTGGAGACCAAAAGAAGCATTTATCGTTGCTACGAAATTTTTTTAGAAAACTTCTCACAAGCAGGGGGCAGTTATAATAGAACAAGAATTCGTAAAATAGTAGCAGACAACACAATATTCTAGCGGTTTTGCCAATGAAACCAAAAGGGGCAATAAACCTAAAAATCCAAATACATGGAGTTATGTAATCCAAAAGGACTTACAAAGGCAAATTTATATCTGGAACCAAAAGAATTTATATTTTAATTTAAATACTTTATTCGATTTTGCTAAAAAGGAGTTAGAATTTGAGGGAAAGCGCACAACACTTTTTAAAATCGTCAAATCGCTGGGATATAAATACAAAATTGTTAATAATCGCAAAGTTTTGTGCCAACAAAAATATGTTCTTTCGTCTAAAATTAATTTTTTGAGAAAATACCTTCAATATCTAAATTCAAGTAATAATGTTACATTTATATTTTTGGACGAAACGTGGATTTATCAGCATGGGAAAAATATTAGACGGTGGGTTAAACCTGACGATGTAAAAAGCATCCCACAAAAAACAAAATGTGAGGGGAAGCGTTTCACTATACTCCACGCCGGCTGCAATTTGGGATTTTTAAATGGTTGTGAATTGATACTTGATAGCAAAAACAATGACAGAGACTACCACAAGACAATGAACGCAGACATATTTACAAATGCAGGAATGGTTGCAGACACAAAACATAACTTACAATCAATCATTTACAAAAAAGAAGCTATGGGATCTAATTAAGCCATTAAAACAAGACATAAAAAAGAAATACTTTATTGACGAACTAATATAAAAATCAGGACATGACGTTCTTAGGCTTCCCCCATACCATTGCGAATATAATCCAATAGAAATGGTATGGGCGAAGGCTAAGACTTTCTATGACAAAAACATTAATTCCCAACAATCCTCAGTACCCTCCAAGAACAACGTGGCCAATATATGGAAAGATGCATTGTCTTCATGCACATCAGACTTTTGGGCTAATTGTGTGAGGCATTGTGAAGAATTGATAAAAAGTGACTGGACAAAACACATGGGTTCTTGCACAATAGACGACATCCCTCCAGTTATAGTTACTCTGACTGAATCTGACTCTGACAACACCGATTGCGATGACCTTGACTAGAATGATAGTGACGAGAATGAGTGAGTAGGTATGAATGGTAATAAAATAAGTAACTCTTTAGAAAAATATCAACGCTTCCCCTTCCTCCTAAGAGATAAGTATTATCCTCATCCTCACAATACCCAAAAGTACCCTTCAATCAATTTAATGCTTATGCGGAAGAGATGCACAATTACTATTATTAGTGGTATTCTTTCGAGCTGAGATCTCTGAGATACCTACCTGCTATCTGATTTAGATCAGGTTCTTTCGTTCTCAATTCCTCCATAACTGATGTTGAAATAGTGTTTCGGGAAACCCTAGCAAACCATGGATTCAATCCAATAAAAAAAGATTTTTGGGAAAGACTAAATAGTTTCAATTATTGTTTAACTCTTCTTACTGAATTACTATTATTTATTATTAATTAATTAATATTTATTGACTTGTTGACGATTTGTTCTATAATGTTTCATTGGCATTTTTTTTGTGATTAAAAAATATCTCTTCACTGTGTGTATTTATTTATTGTACATTTGACACATTGGAGAAGGGTTAGAATTCACTAACCTTTATTTATGAAATTTGTCAAAGTCGAGGGTCATACCAGCCGTCGTACCATTTAAAATACTCTATTTACTAAAATAACCAGATTTAGTTCTGTATAATGAAAGTGACTAAAGTGTATGTAAAAATTTTTTTACAAAAAAATGACCATAATAAAAGTTTTAGAGGATGAACTTGTGGTCAACTTTTTCGTTTAAAATTTGTTTGCGTCTCTATAATACTTAATGATTTACAGGGTATTATATAACAAAAAATTCGTTGACCACACAGGACTGGTCTTGTAAACATATTATTTAAAAAAATGACCTTAATAAAAGGTGGAGAGAAATGATTTACAATAATTTAGTTTTACAAATTTTTAGTCAGATAATAAAATTTTTTGCAAAACAAAATTGTAGGCCATTTTATCCCTCTCTAACTTGTATTAAGGTCATTGGTCATGTTTACAAGACCAATCCTAATTTTTTTGTCAGATAATTCAATGTAAATCAGTAGGTACCTAAGTATTAGAGACACAAAATTTTTTTATAAGAAAAAGTTTTCCAGAAGTTTATCCTTTAAAACTTTTATTACGAACCATCCTATAGCGCAATTCATACCAGAAGCACAGCTTACCGTTAGGGTAAGCTGTGCCAGGAGTTCGAGTGTGATCTTTTGGTTGCACACTCAAGAGGCAGACACCAAGCAACCCCGAAAAAAAAACCTGTTTGGATTTTTTTTCAGAACTGACATCTTTATTGGACTAGTTTAAAATTAAAGCAGACACTGCTGTCAGGTCAAATCTAGAGTTGGACAATAAAACTAACTCATCCTCTATAGCACATAAAAACATAGAACTATACGACATTTACAAAGTCAATTAGAAAGAATTAATGTTTGCCATTGGAAAATCCACTTTACAAAAACAGAAAATGTCTAAATCGTTTCTAATAAGACCTTTAACAAATCTACTGTCAGAATCAATAGATTGCACAGATAAAATAATTACCTGGGTACAAAAAACAGTATCGTAGTTCTACACTTTTTATTGACTTTATCGACTTTAGTATCAAAGTAAACTTCTTTGTAAACTTTTTCTTAGTTTACAAATTCTAAAGAGCTTGGAAGTCTTATTTCTTCGTTTTCTTTTTTCTGTCAGATAAATAGAAAAATGCTATTAGAGAAAGTTGTTAGGAATTGAAAATTACGTCACAAAGTTGAGTAATACTCGCGAGCTACTTTTATCTCTCTCAGATTTAGTATTTTCGATTTCATGGAAGGTCCACACGTTTTATGCGGAAAGTAACATTGCGCACTAGTGGCGAAAATTAGAACCTTATCAAATATAATAAAATGAATGCAGGAAAGCTTTTCCCGAGCTCGTAAAATAACTATGAGAAAAAGTTGCTTAAAATTAAAAATACTTCCGTGTACATTTCAGTATATCTATACCTACCTTGATTTAGCATTTTCGAAGTGGCAAAGGATGTAAAAAATTATATTAAGTAGGCTGTTTGTATTGAAACGTCGTCCTTGGAAGTACCTAACTACTTTTCATAATAAACTTTTTTCGAATATTTTAGGTGCGGATTAGATAGATAGGTAGGTAAAGACTGCCCCGCTTCACTTTGTTTGGTAAATTGCAGTTGCGTCCGATAAAGTACCAGTTTCTGAATTTGTTAGGAAAATAACTATTTCGAATGTCTTACGAAGAAATAATTTCGGTGCCAGAAAGTATACGAAAATGTCAGTAATACAAAAAGAGGCTAGAGATTATGAAACTATATAAATTTTTTCAATATCTGACACCAAGGTCGGTAAAATGGCTCAAAAAATGAAGAAGTTGCGGGCATGGAGAGTTTTAAGTAACGGACTCTGTATACGAGTAGTAAGTGCCTATTCGCAAAAAGGAATAAATGTACTATATATTATATCTGTTTGACCTTATTGTAAATTCCTAAAGTCAATTTCTACCAGTAAGCAATAGGCAACACAAATAGAAGAGGCACAGGTAGCCGCTCGCAGAAGCAATGCTCTTTTCCTTATTTTAAATTTGAACGGAATGATATACTCCGTATATTAAATTTCAGGGAAAATACGGTATCGAATTTTTTCCTTTATTGCACTTCAGCAAAGGGCACGTGCTGGCATGAACATACCAGATAAAATAACGGAATGCATGATAGACCGGTGTCTTCTATAAGTTAGTGTACAGTGAGAATGTACAGGGTGGTTCATTATAAATTGACACCCCCTTTAATTTGTTAGTTTTTGAGGTTAGAAAAAAAAGTTTTTGACAAAAGTTTTAGATACTAATACAAAGTTTTTTGTGACGCTATTGGACCGTGTACAGTGTGTTCTAGAAAGCCGTGGCAGACAACTTATGTTTTTTTTTAAATGGAACACCCATATATTTTTGCATTCTTGAAATCTGCTCATCAAGGCAATTAAAATGATATTAAACTGTATTTCCGTTTTTAAAAAATTCCGTATTCAAATTTTATACTAAATTTATTTAACTCGAATTTGTGGATCTCGTGATAAAGATAGACGATCAATGTAATAACGAAACATATTTGTTTTAAACAAGACAGTAACATAGTGAAACTCCAAAATGTTTAGGGGCTTCTACGATTTTCCTGAAATTCTTTATTTCGAGAATATAATCAGACATATAAATGCATTTTTTCTGCTTTTGGTTTTACCGGAAGTGACATTCACTTTTGTTTTTTGTACCTATATTTATTTATGTTTCGGATTCTCCTCGATTCACTGAAACCCCCACAAGTAACATTTTGACTGACAGAAAGTGGTTTTTCTAAGTTATTTGGATTTGTAATAATAAAGTAAAGATGGCCATGAAACAAATGAACTTCGACAAACATGACATTTTTAATGAACTGTCAAACCGTCTGTCTACGGAAAAATACTTCTCTTATAATACGCTACGCGCTACGGTATCAATGTGTTGTCAACTACAACAATTTCTATACCGTAGTGTATAAGAGAATTACTTTTCTGTAGACGGACTGTTTGAAAGTTCATTAAAAATGCCCCGTTTGTCGAAGTTCATTTGTTTCATAGCCACTTTAGTTTATTATTACAAATCCAAATAACTTAAAGAAAAAAACACTTTCTGTCGGTCAAAATGACACTTGTGAGGCATCGTTGGTTTCAGTAAATCGAGGAGAATGCGAAACATAAATAATATACAAAGTGTTCCATTTAAAAAACAAAAGTGATTGTCACTTCCGGTAAAACCGTGACGTCAAAAAGTGACATTTATAAAGTAACATCAACATGCAAAATTTCAAAATTGTATCTCAAAAAACAAGGGAAAAAAGTGGGTGAACTAAGATTCAGTTCCATAGAGAAAAACACGATGGGCTGATTTAGGTTCGTTCCCACAAGGAGGAGTCAGCAAACAGTTCCTGATCATTTGCAAACTACGTTATGCGCATATCTCGGAATCGGAGTCAGATTCTAGCAATCAGTGACCGGCTGTGGAAATAGCCGACACCTACCAATTATCAAATAACATTTGATGTGAAAGTTATAGCAAACTGTTATTTTCCAAACTGCTAGAAACTCTTATAAGAAGGATGAGAAATCAACTGCGCATAATTGTCATTAGGTACATACTTCTGACTATTTTAGTCGCCTTTGGGAACAAGCCTTATAGTATAGGGGAGCCCAAGAGGGGCTTTTGGGATTTACTCAAGCGCGACAGATTGATACCTTGCACCCTGTTGAGTACCTCCACCATATCTAAGCGCTCTATACAGGGCCGCGCGTGTAGGGCAGCCGATCAGAATAGTAAAAAAAATCGATAGGTGGATATACTCGAGCGCGTCAGATTAAGATATGATGGGTTAATTACATGCTGAAAAGTGTGCATTTCAATAATCTGACGATTTGAGCGTGACGTAAGGGGGTGGGAAGATCACAAATTTGCAAAAAAAAACGTTACCTCGACTTTGTCGAGCGCGGTCGAATATTTTTTTATTTTGAAGGAAATAATTTAAGGATAACGGGAAAAATATAATCTGCCGATTTCCACAAGCCGAAGTAAGAAAAATCGTCGATAAAGTTTAGCGTGTGCAGCTAGCTGCAGTGAAGCATGTATTCCCCACTCCGCGCCTCTCTCTCCCTTTCACTCTTTCTCTCGCAACGTCCCCACACGCCAGCCATCACGCCATATCACAGCTGATCACAGCACTCGTGGTACCTATTATATGTACACTAATGTACAGGGTTATTCAAACTCGATGTCCCTGGCCTATTGTGGGCAAACGAAAAGAGAAAAAATATATCTGCTCCCGGGGTCTTAAATGGGACCAAACGAAGACTAAATTAAGATGAAATTGAGAATATTTGACAAACGACGCTATGCGTCGCGGCGCCCTTCGAATTTTTTTGTAACGTACTTACATTTTCTATTTGATATTTGGATAGACCTGCTTTTTATCTATAAGTTTTATTTTAGACGTTTTGTTAAATTTTGTTTAGTTTAAGAAATATAAAAATTCCTTAATTTTTAACAGACAACATATTTTTCTTAGAAAACGCAAATATTCATTAAAAAATCATGACTAATTTTTTTTTTCCAAACCGTCAGATTAAGAAAATCCCTCCAAATAATCAAGCTGAACCGTCTATATCAAAATCTGACGCGCTCCAGTAAGTATTTCAAAATGGCGATTTTTTGCATTTTCAAAAAGCCGTCACGAGCTGGCGTCTTATCCGAATCGTCAGTCTATTGAATGGGAGCTTCTTTCGGGTTCACTTAACATCCCTTCTGAATATCTGTCGCGCTCGAGTAAATTTTTTTTCTTCCCATTTTTAACCCTTCCGTACGGCCGCCCCCACCATGCAAACCGGCAGATTAACATACCTACGTCATCGGAGACACACGTGGGGCATATACACTATCAATATCTGACGGGCTCGAGTATCTCCATGTGACTCTTTTTACATTTTTTAAGGCCTGTCGACGCTCCCCCCACCTTTGGAAGGGTATATATCATATAAACTTTTTTCTTTCTACCATCTAATCTTCAAAATCCAATAGGTCCCCAAGACGCTCGCGTAAATCCCCATTTAGCATCGTGGGCTCCCCTACTATTATAAAGTACGGTTCGCGTCAGACGCAATTGTTGCTAAAAATCCATTTCCTTGGGATATTTGGATTCTGTTCTGACATATGGCAACGTCGCGTTCGTCGGTCGCTTCGTCTCTCGGTCTGAGCTTGTTGCTGGTTGAATGGATTTTGGGTATTATTACCAGCGTCCAGAGATATTTAGTATTTCTAGACTTTGTTATTACTCGAAAAGTCGCAAGAAAATGGCTTTACGTCGTTCCGTTTTATCTGACGCCAGCTGTACAAACTACAAATGTACTGGGTATTCACGTATAAACTATAACCACCTTATATTTTTTAAACTTTTAAGATAAAAAATTTCGAATAAAAACCGTAGCAAATCGATGACAGTATTGTCGAACGAAAGCAACTAAATAATAATATATTTTTTTTACTACTAACCTGAGAAATCACCATTATTTACCTCCTTCCTCTAATGGGAAGTAATATTTCTCTACCTAGGTAAATAATGATAATAAAAAAATACCTAGGTAAATAATGAAAAATTCTCTATGTGACATTT
The DNA here is from genome assembly GCA_963920635.1 of Pseudeuparius sepicola. Taxonomy (NCBI): domain Eukaryota; kingdom Metazoa; phylum Arthropoda; class Insecta; order Coleoptera; family Anthribidae; genus Pseudeuparius; species Pseudeuparius sepicola. Next base: position 93,983,981 of record OY987299.1, read on the forward strand.
AAAAATTAGTGTCATTTTATCAGCTTGACAACTGAACTCCCAGACTACTTGATATTTTGAAGTATTTTAAAAAAGCGAGAAATGACTAAAATATGTCAATATTTCAATGTTAGTAGTAAAAAAAATTCTATGTACACTTCGGTTGAGAAGGCCATTATTTACCTCACATATTATATCCTTCGGTGCTACGCGCCTCAGGATATAAAAATGCTCGGTAAATAATGGCTCACTTCTCAACCTAGGTGTATAATATACTATTAAAATCTCAGTCAGTCGTCACTAAACGATTAAAATTGCTTATATAAAACTCTAATCATTATCTCTTGTCGTTTTTTGAAATATTTAAATTTTAAATTTTACACTAAATACCCACATTCTAGCAGCATAGTGCACCGACATATTATACCATTATTGGTCTGATAAGACATATAAACCGGGAGTTTACTTTGTCAGTTTAAATGAGAATTGGGTGCCAAAAGAGGATGGAGCTCGTGGCTGCACGCTCTTGCCACCCTGGTATTTATATACAGTGAGCACGTAAAGGTTGGAATAAATTCGGTAAAATGTTGTACTGTGCGATTAAAAAAACGCTTCGACACATCCAACATAATTTTAAAAGGCGCATATTTTGACATATTTTTCGTTCTTGTACTGTACAGTCATCTAATAAAGAAATATCTAAAAACTTAATAATTTATGTAAAATTTAAAATTTATGAAAAAAATTGTTATGTAAGGTACCTATTATGATTATTTGCGTATCTATACAAGAAAAGTGCGTTCTTTTAAATGACGCTAAAATAAACAATAATATATATGACGTCATAGCTTGGTTAGTAATGACGTCACAAGAACGACAAATATGTCAAAATATGCGCCTTTCACAATTATGTTGGACGTGTCGAAGCGATTTTTTTTAATCGCACAGTACAACATTTTGCCGAATTTATTCCAACCTTTACGTGCTCGCTGTATAGGAGGCCCAAGAACGACGTGCATATAAGGTTACCCCTAGATACACAGCTTCCCTGGACCACTCTAGATTATGCTCATTGATTTTAGTTCTCCTGACAGCCGTTAACGGGTCTTCTTACTCATTACTATGACTTATTTTACTTGAATTTGCCCATCACGTGAAAATATTAAAATGTTAAAATTATATTTCTTGGTTTAGAACAAACATTCTTTGTTATTAGAGAATCTATCGTCTGTCTGTATCATAATAAGGGTTTTACATTGTGTTATATTTTCACCTCACAGTAACGAGTAGATTTTAAAAATACAAAATATAAGATGTCTTAGTTAAAAGAAAGTTTAGTTTGCCACTCGTTGGTTGTATAATTTTGTCTACTTTGGTTTGATACTACTGTTATTCAAAACTTATTTCTCTGTTATAAAAGCTTTCCACCTGTACTTCTATTAAGAAAATCTTAACTTATATCATGATATATAATAATATATAATATATCAAAATAATATATATATAATAATATCAAAATATAATAATATATCAAAATAATATATTAAAATATAATATATCAAAATAATATATTAAAATATTATATGAAAATGATATATGAAAATAACATGAAATATTATTAGAGCTTTGGCCCATTTGTACGAAAATTTTGTTCTTATTTTTATAAGTGTAATTCCCAGTAGGTAGGTACTATATAAAAATTAGCGAAAATAAAATTTAATACATGGGTGATGTAACCAGGTGAGACTTGAATGAATAAACTCATCCTTGACCCTTTTTAAAACCATAGCTACAAATTCATTGACACCGCACTAGACTTGAATACATAAATATGTTTAATGATCTGTTCCTCGAAATGGTTTGAATTTAACGATCACAACATATACAATATATCTATAAAAATTAATTGTTTTCTCATTCGGTTTCTGGAGGAAGTAGGTATCTACCTACTCATACTCATGTTTTTTTAATTCAAGTCAATAAAAATATTCTACCGTATCTGCATTACCTGCTAGGCTAAAGGCATTAAATCATCGTGTAAATGTGAATTCAGATTAACGACAAACATAAAGTTCTTTAATGAAAATTATTAAAACATTGAATAGAATTTCTCCATATAAATTGAGAAGTAAAAATACCCTGTAATAAGTTTTGCGTTAATAATAGATACTTGCCTTCTGGGGGATTTGTTGGTCTGATTACGATAGTCGCTGGAGGGGTAGGCTTTGGACATCTTCTCCTGCAACTTGAATTTGGACAAGAGTAGCAATAATTGTAACACCTTGGTGGGGTATACACAGGCCCTTGTAGCCCGTACCCATAGGCATAATATTGACTGGCAGGGATATACCTCCCATAGTAGTTCTGGACATATCTTTTGCACCTCTTTTTTCGTCTTTTGTGGTAACTATCGTCATGACATTTGTGTTCGTGATGAGATATGACATCCGACCAAGTATTTGAGTCACTCAAAGGTTGAACGACGGAACTTTCTTTGTTAAATGGCACTTTCGGACTTAGCACTTCTCCTATGATGCACAGAATTGTAATAGTGGCGAAGGATATAGTCTGCTGTTTCATAGTTTTTTAGGTTATTGAGTTTTCTAGCAAATCCATATTCAAGACTAGATAAATGTAAATTAGCTTGGTATGTATGAGATTCGTGGGCACTTAGAGAAAATTGGTGGAAAACGCTTCTGCAATATATTTATATCTGGAATAAAAATATTTTTCGAAATATTGCAATAATTATTCAGAGGACCCGCGTTCTGCTAAAATTACTATTCCTACAATCCTACCATATTCCAGAATTTATTTCCATATTGACGATTTCTATTTTGGGTGTACTGATTATCCTATTAATTCATCTTATCAGATAAAAAAAAAATTCTGATAAACAAGATTTATTTTTATTAGGACTAATATTCACATTTCTGCGAGATACATTGCTTAAAACGACTACCGTTGTAAACCTAAAATTTAATTGATCTACTCAAATTGTTTCGTCTTCAAATCGAATTTCGCTACTGTTAATTTTGTTCCTAATAAGGATAATATGATGTAAAAGTTTGGAATTTTTTCTGTATACTTGTAACACGTTCTTAAAAAGGTTAGGGTTTAGAATATTTTATTTTAAAAAGTGCATTGAACTAAATGGTAAACACAAGGCATTCAATGCAATAACTAAAGTCGTAAATTATGTTCCTCGGTCATTTTTATTGCTAAAAACAGATTCGCACTAAAAGTAAAATTGATACAATATTTTCCAAGGTCGCTTTACCATGTCTATACATATTTTTTAGTATTTTTATTAACACGTTTTTATAATTAAAATTTACTAACAGAAGGTTAGAGAAAAATAAGTTATTCACAATATCAAAAGTGTAATCTTTACGCATTGCTGGCCAAAAAAGTTGGAAAGCACTTCCTTCCAGTCAGAAAGGACTCAAATAGCTGTGGAAAAGTGTTTTATTACTTGCTTTTAATACGGAAAACTTAATTAACAGACGTCACTGTATGTCGCTGGGCAGTGGCGCACCCAGAAAATACAATTGGGGGGGGGGGCAACATAAAAAGTTTGACGTACCTATTGCCACAGACCTATATTTGTCTGTGCTATTGCATACAAAATAATTTATGATTAAAATAAATTTCCAGTCCAGGTCTCGGATTGGGAAAATAATTACACAGAGTCGCACAGAGGACCGTCGAGAATTTTTTAAAATATGAGAGGTCTGGGGGGCGAGCCCCCTGCTCCCCCCCCCTGGGTGCGCCACTGTCGCTGTGTCTTTTGTATCTAGAATATTTATATTTTTTCTGTCAAACAAATACTTCAGAAACTTGTTTAATTTAGGGAGGACTAGGTTAGGTTAGGTTAGGAGGTGCTAGGTACCTATATGTATTTACATAAATTCATTAATTGATTCATTAAATTCATAAACTAATCACAATCTGTGAAAATATACAGGGTATCACTCAAAGTATTTCGTTTTTTTTTTCAGAAAAATTTAGCGCGCGTTTATCAACATAGTTGGGGTCGACGGCTACCCCGGAAAATTATAGAGGAAGTCGAAAAATTTCAACATTTTTCAACCGTGAAACAAATATTTCGACTTCAGTCCAAGTCAAATTAAGCAAAATATTATTATCATGGTAAATGTACCAGATAATAATAAGGTGATTTGATTACGAGTAAATCGTTGACTGACAAGACTTCTCACGGCTGTAGCTTCATCCTGGAAAATAGAAGATGGCTCTGATTTATAACAACGTATTTTGCATTGTGTGTTCTCTCCTGAAAGCGTCTGGTGAACCAAAAAAGCATCAGAAGTGACAGGAGTATGAGCTGCCTTTATTATTAATGAGCTGCCTTTATTATTAGGTACATCACTCAACGATTAAATTAATTTTTTAGTATTTGCAAACATAAATTTCTATAAAGAATAAATTTTTCGCAAAAAGTCAAGTATAAAAATCAATCCGCGGGCATAATAAAATATCATACACATCTTTGCGAAAGTTTCCTTACAGCCTCGGGATACAGCTGACCTTGGCGCTCGCCCCTAAATCGAGCTATAACGTGTCCCTCGGATTTTTGAGTCGATACGTAATATAAATTTTTTTAAAGAACTAAGTATACAAATTACGTAGAGTATCGATAAATCCGGAAAACTTCAAAACAAGTTTTAAAATATACGAATCATTGTTTCGTTAAAAAGCAAAAGCTAATATTACTTTCGTCGAAACCATGAAATGAGAAAAATATCACTTTAAGAAAAAACTTTGCGTTGTTTGAACAAGTGTTTTACATGTGTAAATCCATACGTTCGTCCACACAAAAATCAGGTTAACATATTCTATAGACTTTTACATATTATATAAAACAGAACATGCTATATAGTTTAAATTGGAAGATTAAAAATAGATGATGTTCGTCTTATTTTAGGCAAATGTGTTCCTTCGTCTTCAAGTGTTTGATGGTAATTAGTAAGCTTCCTTTGAAGGTTTCAGCATAGAGCAGATTTGTTTCTCTTTAAAATTACTATCTTATATGAAAAACAAACAGACGGTAAAATAACTCTAATTGGCACTGCCCTTTTACTAGGTACCTAAATACCCATCCAAGGTAAATAATATATTACAATTTTTACAGTGTAGGCAATGCCTACTTCATGATTTTAACTTAGAATAAGGGCAATCAAACTGTTGTAATGTCCTTTGGGCTATTTTTTTTGCCTATTGTAAATCTTTATTTTGCGAGGCTTTTAAGAAGGTTTCAGGTATTATTTTTTGGAATGTGGTATAAGTAAATAGAGCTATGTTGACCATTGTGTCCGAGATATATCCACCCTTTGTATAATTTGATATTGGTAATCTGATCATTTGAAAACAAAACGTTAACGTTTATTTCATTATTAAACAACTAAAAAACTATTAAAATTTGGTAATTTCTCCGCTAAAATGCAATCTTCTGACCACTGATCTTTGTTAACCTCAGTTTTTTTTATTGCAGTTGGATAAACAGATTCAAACATTGGAGATTTCTCTGACAGAAGGTCAAGAAGTTCAAACAGATATCGGAAAATGTATTTTAGAATGTGCTAAGTACCAGGCGTGGCCTTTGAAATCGTTCCAACACGTGCGGTCGCACAACTGACAACGTTGCAATTACCCCTCCCCTCTCTCTCGGTTTGAAAGCCAGCCATAACCTGAAAGGCGTACCTAAGTGACGGCAAATCTAACATCTTATTACGCCAGTTACAGTGCGAAAAACAGTAAATTCGGCGCTGTTAGGTTGGCCTTAGGTTGTCTAAATAATAGTGGAAAATCTTACATTCCTGCCCACGGACATTAGCAGCTTTTTCGCAAGAGTATTTCGACAACCACGAATAGAACCATTCTAAAAATCGAAGGAGGTGGTAAATCTCTTAATGGGTGTCGTACTTTCCTCCGGTACCAAGAAGAATCTTGAATCTCTAAGAGAATTTCCCGATTCACGACTAACCACATTCGAGAAACGGGACGGCTCGGCTGCGGCTGTGGAATCGGCGAAACCGACGGAAAATCCTCTGAAACCACTCTTGGAAATTGCGTGTTTTTTCTTATTTCTCGATTTTTCGGGCGCACGCGAAGCATCAGAACCTCACTCATAGACTCCGGGAAAGCTTTAAAAATTCAATTAGATCAAAGTTTTGGTTCGAGTTTAAGATAAAGAAGTGTAATAAACCAATGTAAAAAACCACTACGAGATTATTCTATAATAACACAATCATACTTAACTTATTTAACTAATACCACTTTGACAATCAAAGAAATCCGCGTATAATTTCACGATACGTGAATCTCAAAACACCATAGAGCAGTGTAAAACTTTAAATTCTGTCCACAAAAATGGCATTGCAATTGTCCCTATTTAATGGAAACATTTACGTTTAAGAACAGTTTAAGCTAAAATATATATAATTCAAAGAAATCTACCAACCCATCTGATTGCGAAAAATCATAGGCGAACATAAGAAAATTGCCCTATTTCGCATAACGGCAAAATGAGCGGTTCACCCCGGAAATACCGTTCTCAAGTAGCGAATAGAGCAAGTACCATACATTTACAGGGTCCAACTTTTATCAGTAAAACTTCGATCGATAGAAAATATCAAAATGATAAGATTTGTCGTTTAATTTTTCGGTTTTTATTTAAGTTATATAGGATTTATTAGGTATGTGGGTGATCCTTTTTAGACGCCCAGCCTCTGTTGTTGGAAAACGGTCAAAGATATGGAGATATTATTATGGAAGATGATATAGGGTGTAAAAAGAAATAAATTTGCCCATTTAGCGACTCTTTGTAAAAACGACGCTAGGCGTCGCGACGTCAAGAAATACTTTTTTTCTACCAACATACCACTTTTGTTACATTTTTCGAAAGCCCTAATTTTTTTGAACATTTTTCATTAAAGCCATTTTTCTTTATCCTCTTCCGTTACAAAGTAATTCTTCAAAAACGCATTAAAATATTAATTTTTGTTAATCGCCATTATACCAGGGATGACGTAGCGTTTACAACGATTTTATTTTTGGAGATACTCCCCTGACCTTTTCTTTGTGTGAAAGATGTTCAAACCGCGTGTTTTGACCATTTTACAGTTGTCAACATGTAAATCCAGGACTGGCTACGATTTTGTATACCCCCAATTTTCACTAAATGCATTTTGCGATTTTTTTTGTTTAAAATCGGGCACCACAGCGTTAATCAGGAGACCAGAACCCCCATATACCAAATTTGAACAACTAATATACAGGGAGTTGTATTCTACAGGGTGAAAAATTTTAGCAAAATAGGAATTTTAAAGGCATCTGGCGGGTCAAGAGTCAAGTAGGCCAGGAATTACCTCAAAACAGTTGAATGATCAACAGAACCACACAGGGCATCGGTATGCAAAGAAACAAATATACAGGTTGATTTTCTCTATGCCAATTCAAAGTGGTAATTTTTGTAAACTACGTATGAAATTTTCAGAAGGCTGCCAGTCAGTAAGTCCATATAAGTTAAGGAGAGTAGTGTGCCACAACAGAAACCCATAGAAAAATATATAATTTATATACTTGTTGGATATTTTGTAAAAAAAAATATTTATTTATTAATAGATTTTCAATAATTTATAATAATTCCGGCGCGCACTTGACCTGTATAAAGTGTAAAAAATTCAGCACTTTGAGATGGCATAGAGAAAAACAACGTGTCAGACGTCTTTAAAATTTATATTTTGCAAAATTTTGGCACCCTGTAGAATAGAACTCCTTGTATATTTTTTGTTCAAACTTGGTATAATATGGGGGTCCTGTGGGGTCCTAATTAATGCTGTGGTGTCAGATTTTAAACAAAAAAATCGCTAAATGCATTTAGTGAAAATTGGGGGTATAAAAAATCATAGCCGGTCCTGGATTTGCATGTTGACAACGGTAAGAAGATCAAAAGACGCGGTTTGAAGATCTTTCAAACAAATAAAAGGTAAAGGAATATCTCCAAAAATAAAATCATTGAGAACGCTATACATCATCCCTGGAAATAGCGATTAACGCTTTCCGTTATTTTTCCGAATAACCGTATCGAGTATCATATCGTTGAAAAGCTCTAAAAATGCCTGTTTTTTCGAGACCATGGCCAACTATGGTTTCCATTTAAAAAACACAACTTTGTGTCATATCTCGAAAATGGCAGCTGTCACGGAAAGTAGCATATGACAACCGAATTGGGGGACACAATTCCCTCCAACTTTTGTATTTACACTTTTTATCTAAAATCAGAAACAACGAAGCTAGACGGATTAGAATAACTCGCCAAAATTTCGTTTTTTCAAAATATCTATGACTCTTTTCAAAAATCCACAAGGTGCATTAAATTAGGCCTACAAAAATGCAATTATTTCCCCTTTCCCATTTAACCTTCCTTCTATCTCCCCTAGTTTCCGAGATCCCCACACTGATCATCAAAAGAAACTCACCCGCTATATAAAGGCGACTAGTGCCGAGGTCCGAAATATACCGAGACAGTAAAGAAACTTTTCTTAGTAAAATTTTTCCAAACTTAGATTTTTCCAATCTGAAAATATGACAGAAATAACTTTTAAATCATGCGGGGCGAGATCCCAAAAATCATATATGAACTAAAAATTTTGTGTTTCACACTTCTTGTTTCCCTCATCTTGGGACACTTCAGATTTTGTAAAAATATTCATATTATATAAAGATTGTTTCTTACTATTTTCATTGAAAATGCAATACATAAGTATATACGTAATATTGATGTTCCCCTATGTTTGAATGATTTTACCGCGCCTTTAATAACAAAAAATTTGAAGATTTATTAACTGAAAAATAATAATTAGTATCAATTTATTGTAGGTATTCTTAGATAGGTACTAGAACTAATGGAGAGAAAACAGCATTTTTCCGGATAGTTTGATGAATTTTCTGAACCCTGATAGGAAATGACCTAATTCCCAACTTTTTTTAGCTAGATTTTTAGCCATGATTGCGAATCAAAATATTTTCCGAGGCACCGCGACGACAAAAATTGGTTTTTAACAATTTACGTCAAATAGCACAAATTCTTCCTTGATTCATTCCATTTCATGTCACTTTTTAAAATGCCCCGAAAAAAAGTACTGGGTCATCCTGTAACTGGGATTTAAAAAAATATTAAATGGCTTTTGCTATGTTAAACACAGCAGTGTTATAGTTACTTTTATTTAGAGTAAAAATTCGATCCGTCTCTTTTCAGTTGGATTAGTCAAATTAACGTTTCTGACATACAAAAGATAAACTTTTCCAAATGCCCACTATTTTGGTACGTTATTAGACGACACACTTCTAAAAATGTGTAGATAAACGCACAAGAAAAATCAGCCCGCAAAAATCATCCTCGAAGCATACCGCGCGTATTCGAATATCCCGAGAGGAGCGCTACTGCGGAGTACGAGTGCCGCGGTACTACGACCGCGAAGGACCGACCGCGTGGTACTGGCTCGGCGACGCGTGAGATGCTGATAGCGGACGAGGAGGAGGATCAGGCTGCCCCAGGTGGGAGAATTTCACTATTTGGAGTAAGTTCCGTGTGGTCACCGCACCGCTCATCCGGGAGGTGGGTACACGCTACCAGTAACCTAGCCAGATATATGTATATGAGCTGGGTGCGGACGAAAAAAGTTCTTCTGAATTTACTACTAAAATGTAGTAATTTTCTTAAAGTTGTCATTACCTACAGGGAGTCGCAGTTGTAAACAACCATTTTGAAATAACGATAAAAAAATTTGATATTTATAAAAAAGGTTAGGTGAACATAGGTCCGTATAAAAAAGATACAGGGTATTAAAGTTTATTACTTTAAAAGGTTGTTTTGTAATATCTCATAAACGACAAACGATATTAACTTAAAATTTGGTACACAGTGTGCTGGTATAAAATGTAATAAAATGAAGTTCCCCACAGTTTGTTGTCATAATAAAGTTAGGACTTTTTTCTAGAGATGTACCGGAAGTTATGACATGAACCCTTTTCAAAAATAATTTATTTCTCCATAACAAATTTCTCTTCTCAATTTTTCCTATAAATACTAGATTTTCAACAAAGAATGCAAACTCAAATAGCTGCTCTGAAAAAGTGAAAACTTCGGGAATGGGTTTAGTAGTTACAAAACAACGCATTTTGGGGCCTAAGCACATTTTGCTCTTTTGGTGCAAAAAATCAATTAGGTAGATACCAAAGTGTGAAACGAATATTTTTGTGTATTAATTTGGAATCTTGTTTCTAATATCAAGGACACTGGGACACTAATAAAAATGTTGCATACACTGCTGCTTCTATCATCACACCACTACATCAGATGCGCAATGCGCTATATTTGACCATCATAACCATATTTCCTTCTTATTTAAAAAAAAGTTATTAATAAAAAGTGTCTTTCTTGTCAAATTTTTCAGAAAGAAATTGCGAAGTTTATTTTTTATCAAATTTGTAATTATAAAATTCTGTATTTTACAAAGTTACAACTGTGTTAAAGAAAATAGCTGAAATTTTAGAAGGAAATTTAAAAAAACAATAGATACTTCGCAAATTCTTTCTAAAAAATTGCACACGTATGCAGAATTGCACGAAAAACACTTTTTCTACATAACCTTTTTTGATATTTGCAGTAAAAAAAAGATTTTTGTCCAATTTTGTCAGATAAGCGATACAGCGGAATAACCTTATTTTAGCTAAGATAAGGATTCGAAGAATACATTAACATGTTCTGCAATCAGATTTTCAAAAAATATAAGAATTTTTCCCATAATATGGGTAGAGAATAACGGCAGAGTATAGAGAAAAATGGCATTTGGAAAAAACACTTTAAATATGTTTAGCGGGCTTTCAAACGGCATAATATAAATTTTATGTTTCTAGGAATAAAACACATTTTTCAGAAAAAAATCTGCAGCAGATTGGAAAACAACGAGGTGGACGTGATGAATGAATCACCCTGTACATTCTACAAAGAAGTTTTGGTTGAAATTGTCAACTCTCATTCAGTTTTCAAAATCACTTATGTAAAATTTGGACCCTTATATAGGAAACTTAAATAATCATGATATGGTCAAAAAATAAACCTTTTTTCTGTACGGCGAAACGTATCTAATAAGTACTTCTTGAACGTTGGCCAAAGTGTTAGGGCATTGAAATTAAATAAGCTTAATATGGGACCAAGTAAAAGTAATACTTAGTGTGCACTACACAATAATATTATTCATTGTAATATATACCAACTCTCATTAACCTCAGGATTTCCTAGAGCCCGTGCTAAGCTACATTTTAGACAAAAATATGAGCCAACTAAGGATCGTGTTCTATACAATACCGCTATTCAGAAAGTTGCTACGTCAGCTGTTCTTGGCGTTGTGTTACAGTAATAACACAACAAGAACAACGACGGAAATATAACATACAGGTGCATACAGGCTTTTTCCTTTTCTCTCTGCTCACATGCCCTTTTTCACACTGAAAATAGATCCTCGGTGAGATAATGCAACTTGCTCTTGCCAAAATCTTAGACCATTCTTCCTCTAGACAAGTAGTGCAGAACAGTAACCAGCGCCGGGATATAAATTTAGTTATGCCACACTACAAATTGTTTCAATAAAAAATACGCGAAAATGAATATAACAAATAAGTAAGCTATTTTCTAAAAAACTGATTGAAAGACAACTTTTTCAAGTTGCCTCGAAAATTCATAAATTCTTAACACTAAATGAACGAAACTTTAAACGTGTAACTCAAAAAATAACTTCAACAAATTTGTTTTCTGAGCTTTCGGAGGATAAATCTTCCTCCTTTCTCAAAGATCATGTCACGTCAAAGTGAAGTGACAGATTAATAAATTTCAGGTTAAAATGTCATGACAACAGAAACAATAGCCTAGCCACCTGCCTGATATTGTACCCTGTGTTTTATCTAATTATCTATACTAACTTCTCTTTGAATAAGTGGCAATAATATTTTACTGAATTCCACTGAACATTCAGCAACACAGTTGCCCGTATTTCCTAGAATAAATGCAGATTCTTTAATTTTTCGTCTATTTCCTACTTCTTCTTTTAGAATTGGTTTGGAACTATCCCACAATATCCTATGATTGTTATTAAAGGAATGTTCACATATTTTTGACTTCGAAATTTGATTTTGCCTGATATAATTTTTATGTTCTTTTAAACGAACGTTAAATGGCCTACAAGTCTCTCCAACATAGAACTTTCCACATTCACAAGAAATTTTATAAATGCACTTTTTTGAACTTTGTAACTCATTAAATGGTTTTGTTTTAACTAGCATCGATCTTAATGTATTTTTGGTTTTAAATACTGTTCTCACATTAAAACGATTGCCTATACGTTTTAGCTTATCTGACAGTCCAGGAATATAAGGAATTATTAAATTTACTGGACGGTCCACCAGATTTATTTCTCTAATTCTATTAGCATTGGTATTTTGTTGGCAATCTTGAAAAACTTGCTCAACAAATTCAATAGGATAACTATTCTTCTCAAGAACATGTTTTATATGTTTAATTTCCTCCTCAAATTTTATGTTATTAGAACAAATCGTTCTAGCCCTGTCATACAAACTTTAATTACTCCTTTTTTAACACTAATATGATGATTGGAGTTGAAATGGAGATATCTATTAGTATGTTTTGGTTTTCTATAGACACTAGTTTCTATATTATCTGATTTCAGTATAGAAACATCTAAGAAAGGTAATTCATTATTATTTTCAATTTCTAAGGTAAACTTAATAGAAGGTTCTTGAGAGTTTATAAAATTTAATAATGAATTTAACTCATCTACTCCATGTTCCCATATAACAAATATGTCATCTACATATCTCCACCAAGCATTAGGTTGGTGAACATATCTAGTCAATTCATTTTGTTCAAAATCTTCCATGAATAAATTGCTTATGAATGGTGATAAAGGAGACCCCATAGCCATTCCAAATTCCTGCTGGTAAAATTCATTTCCTAGTTGAAAATAAGTGGTTTTAACACATAGTGTTGTTAGTTCTAATATTGCATCTATATTCAAATTTGTCCTTTCTACTAAAGTCTGATCACTTTCTAACTTTCTGCGTAAAATATTCAATGATTTGTCAACAGGGACATTTGTAAAAAGACTAACCACATCAAAACTAGCTAATATATAATTATCCGGAAATTGATGTTCCCTAATTTTTTCTAGAAAATGATTACTGTTTCTGATAAATGAATTTGAGTTTCCTACTAACGGAGTAACAATTTTAAGTAAATATTTTGCTAACGAATGACATGGCGAATTTATTGAACTTACAATGGGGCGAAGAGGAATGTTAGTTTTGTGTATTTTTGGTAATTAAGTGTGGAGGTTTTGAATGATGCGGAGTTAAGAGTGCCCTTTGTCTCTGTGTCATTTGTTCGCGGTATTTATACAGTGTTTTGTATATTTTAGTTTCTATTGAAGTTGTAGGGTCTTTGTTTATCTTCTTGTAAGTTCCTTCATTTATTAAATCATTTAATTTATTATCATACACAGTTTTTTCTAAAATAACAGTTGCATTTCCTTTATCTGCTGGTAATATTTTAATTATCCTATCTGATTTAAGTGATCTAATTGCTACTTTTTCTTCCTTTGAAATATTTGACTTTGGTTTAAAATCTTTTTCTAAGATTATTTTTGACCTGACACGAAAAATTAAAGAATCTGCATTTATTCTAGGAAATACGGGCAACTGTGTTGCTGAATGTTCAGTGGAATTCAGTAAAATATTATTGCCACTTATTCAAAGAGAAGTTAGTATAGATAATTAGATAAAACACAGGGTACAATATCAGGCAGGTGGCTAGGCTATTGTTTCTGTTGTCATGACATTTTAACCTGAAATTTATTAATCTGTCACTTCACTTTGACGTGACATGATCTTTGAGAAAGGGGGAAGATTTATCCTCCGAAAGCTCAGAAAACAAATTTGTTGAAGTTATTTTTTGAGTTACACGTTTAAAGTTTCGTTCATTTAGTGTTAAGAATTTATGAATTTTCGAGGCAACTTGAAAAAGTTGTCTTTCAATCAGTTTGGTGGCGAAAAACCCAATTAAAAATTAAATAAATAAGTAAGCTCTCTCGGCTTTGTGGTAATGTATATAAAATAATGTAGACCTACATAGAAATGGCTCATTCATCTGGTGCGGAGGGATATAGGGCGAGTTTTTAAAGTCATCACAAATATGTGATGGAATCCATCAAAGCAATGTGATTGGATCGTTCAAACATTTCTGCACTTGTGATTGGCTTGATGGATTCCATCGCATATTTGTGTTGACTTTAAAAACTCGCACATACTTTAATGAAAAGGTCATTTTTCGTTGAAGATTTTGAAAATTTTGCAGGAAATTAAAAGTGTGCCTTTATATGAAATTTTACATTATCGATGGTGTCTACTTTATGACATAGGTATACAAATCCATAATATCTCTATTTTTTGCCTTCAAATGCGGCTTCTTTTGACTTTCCTATCATTTTCAAAAGGTAAATCTATAGACCGACTACGATTTTTTTTATACACCAGATTTCACGAAAACCATTATTTAGCGATTATTTTATTTCAAATCTGACACCACAACGTTATTTAGGACACCCCAAAGCCTCCATACTTGTACAAAATTTGTACAAAAAATATACAGGGTGTTCCATTCTGTCAAAGTTGAGCAAAGTAGGAATTTTAAAGATATCTAACACGACCGCTCATAGTGTTGGTGTGCAAAGATTCAATACAAAAATGTAGAGGGTATTTGTCTCTAATCTATCTCAAAATGCTGAATTTTTATGAAACATTATACAGGTGAAAAGTGCTCTGTAATTATTGAAAAAATATATTAATAAACACAAATTAATTTATTTTTTATAAAATGCCGACTCACAAATAAAATACAATTTAAATTATGGACTTACTGACTGGTAGTTTTTTAGACTTTGTTCGTTTAGAGTCTGGAGCGGTTTTGATATACTCGATTTTTGACCCTAAAAATTCAGTGATTTGAGATGGCACAGAGAAAGACCCTATATACTTTGTATTGGATCTTTTCGCACCAATACTTTGAATAATCCTGTTGGCCATTCAACTGTTTTGAGGGGATTCTATGGCACATTTGACTTGCCCGGTGCCTTAAAGTTCCTATTTTACTCAAATTTGGCACTCTGTGAATAGAACTATCCAAGTAATTTTTGTTCAAATTTGGTTTATGAGGGTTGTGGGTTGCCCTGATTAACGCTGCGGGGTCAAATTTTAAATAAAAAAATTGCTAAATGGTTATTTTGAAAATCAGGGTTATTAAAAAAGCATAGCCGGCCCTGGATTTGCATTTTGAAAATGGTAGGAAGGTCAAAAGGGGCAATTTTTTTAAAGTCCTTCAAACAAAAAAAGTTCAGGCGATTATCTCCAGAAATAAAGATTTTATGGATTTGTTCATGTTTAAAAGAAGACACCCTGTATGTATTGGCCTACTTTTTCCCCAGACTTTAGCATCCATTGAGTAGAAAGATAATTTTGACTTGTACAGGAATTATTATTAGCTGTTGCTCCAATTCAAATAAATATATTGTCTAACTACAGAGGAAGCGAAAACCTCCATAGAAGGCTTGCAGGGTTGTGTTTGTTTATATGTTCCAATCTTATTCATGTGACAGCCATAACATAAAGCGGTGCCGTTGAAACAAATTATAAGATCGAAGTCAAAACACAGAAACTCTGATACAACGGATGTTTTAAATAAACATCACCACTATAAAAAGTCAAAATATTTACGAATAATGTAGGCATTACCTACTGCTATTGCAAGATGTAATTTAGTATAATTTGCCCCTGTGCCTGTGACAAACCCAAGTATAAATGCAAAATTAATAACTTATTCAGTATTTTTAAAACTAATCCCCTGACGAAATAAGTTTATTAGAAAAAGTAGCTTTGTATCGACTAAGGAATACATTTTTTTACTTCTGGTGGTTCCGTTCAGGTAAACGTTTTGGCTGATGAACCCTAAAGTAAAGTGAAGAATAATACGTTTACTGTGAAACCTTGACAGATACAAAAAGTGGCAATAAAACTTTTATATATTTTCATTTAGTTCGATATAAGAAGCTCATGAGCAAATTTTCAAATCTATTTGTGCAAAGAAATTATTCTCGTTAAAAAATCAAAATCACGTGACTGCTGAGGGCGCCCTCTAGCTGTCAAAACTAGATGGATCCAATCAAGTTATGTTACATATTAGAAGACTCTAAGTGACGGGCCAAAGAGTTGGTTTCCCGCATGTATGCTCTAAATGTTTTGTTTGTTTTGTGATCGGTACCTAGGTACCTGTAATTTTGCATACCTCGGCCGTTTTCGATCGAGGTATGCTTGGTTGGTACATACATCTTACCGGCTACTGCTGTTTAAAGATTAACTTAAGCCATGAATAGCTCCTAGGTATTTTGTACTAGTTATGGCCGGCTGCTGACGGCATGGCATAACAAGCTAGAAACAGTCGACTGTCTCAATCTACCCACCTCTGAACGATTCAGCATGTAAACATGCAATCCATGAGATATTGGGTGCTGGTTCTCCCTGTCAGTTACCGAAAATAATTTGTCCCAAAAACCGTTAAACTTTATTTTGTTTCACTCTGTCTTATGTCTTATTACATCAAATTGATCTCCTTCTTCCTAGGTACTAAAAACATACCAAGTTTGATCAAAGTCGACCAGGTAGTTCATACAAGTTCATATGAACTTTTCTATTTATTTTTAGGAGTTCTAAATTTTCCCGACACTCTGTATAGAAAAAAATTAGGCACAGACCATTCAGTAAGATACAATATATTATATTCTATAGAACTACTAATAAATAAAAACACAGGTAATTTTATGACTTAAATGTGGCATGGTAGGTATAGGATGGCCTGGTTAGGTACATAGTCGCAAGATGTGTACAACAATTTTTAGAATACCTTAATATGTATATATATACCTAACCAAGAAGTACACGATGCCCTGACTCTGCAATTCATTTTAAAACAAATAATTACAAACGCCGTTAAATATGCAAAATTGGTGTTAATTATAATTTAACGGGATATCAACATAAATTTGCAGAAATATGGTGTCCACATTCAAAATATAAAATTAGAAATATCTAAGTTATTTATGTGAGAATAGTTTCCTCTGTAGTGTAAAAAGTAAACAGACCACAGAAAATACCTATACCTTTGCTGGGCAGAAATATACCCACCCTACGCGGAAGCTTACCTATATCTTCTGTGACACAGAACCTTTAAATTTTTGTTTAGTACAAATAAATATAGCTTCATTGTTCCCTACATTTAGATTTAAAACCCAAAGTTTAATAAAATAATTGGTAGGTGCCCATCTTAGAATTAAGAATTTGAGGAATTTAAAACCAGCGAATGAAGCTTAATGGAAAACATTAGCCATTCTCTTCTTAAAATTTAAGGAACGAATTAAGATGTAATTGTATTCCAGCCTTTATTAATACTAACAATAATTAATACATTTTTGATAACCACGTTTATTGGCGACTTACCAATATGAACCAATAAAATGACAAGATTTTTTTAAATATTAACCAATTCGGTGACGATTTTAGCGATAATACCACGAGTCTGATATTTTCATGGGTAATACCTATAACAAGTAATATGTGCCTATTATCGATAATACCTTTCGTTAATTTTACGAATTATAAACCCAAAGGTGAAAATACCACGGCTGCGCAGGAGTGGTATTTTCTTAGCATTGGGAATATAATGAGTGATAAATGAACGAAAAGTATTATCTATTATTAGGCATACCCCGAGTTGCATTTAAAAAGAGAATAATTTAACAACTGCAAATAGTTTAATAATAATTATTCAGTGTGTATGTATCCACAACTTTTTATCCACTCAACTTTTTAGGAATAAATTGACTACAAAAATTATAAAGATTTCCCCGCTTCGAAAATGTAATTTCAAAAATAAAAATAAAAAAAGCAGCCACAACCGGGACTTGAACTCTTTATGCGCCTCTCGCACGCAAAGCGAGAATCATGCCCCTAGCCCATCATTGAGGTCAGACGAATGTTTTACTTAACTAGCCGTATATAAATTTAATTACCATGCTTAGAAGTTAAAGAAAATTTGACAGCTGTCATTTCAGTTAAGCTTTCGATTCCGAATATGATTTTTGTGCTAATAGATATTTAACGATCAATGTGTTAACTAAAAACATATCTTCTAGTCATATATTATATTTGGTAATGCGAAGAAGTTATCTGGTTACCAGTTTTAGCTGCCACAATCTTGGTTTAACGTAACTAGGACGTATAATTATGAGAGAAGGGTTTCAGCGATTATTTCCCTCATACTGCTTGCATCCAATAAGGTAGCTCCTTCCATAAAAAAACAACCAATGATATGCCTCTGCTAGCGATAATTTGCACTAGTGCAATTACCGGTAATTGCACTTGTGCAAATTATCACTGCGTTGCTTAGCAACCGCGAATCTGTTGGATACAAAGTTTGTGTGTTTCACACTGTTCTAAATTATGCAGCTTATAAATTATGTTGCGGTATTATTAAGCATTATATCAATGAATTTATATAACTTTTACATTGCTAAATTCTTGTTATTTAGACCTCCGCCTCCGTTTAAATTTATGACATTCAGAAAATAAACCAACTCCGACAGGGTGTAGGTATAATCGCATTTGCCTTGGATACCCAAGCGTCATGTTTGTTTACTCGAACGCTACAGTCGAAGCTGTCAATAAACTCGTTCAAAATGAGTCGTTTTGGAAATGTAAACATAGAAACAATTAATACAGAAATTATTAAATCGTATTCGTGAAATAATCTCGACAAATACCACGCGTGCCGAAAATTTTTCTAGATAATTTTATTCTCAAGCCCTATTTTTCCCATTAGCAAAACCACCCGTACAAATTGGGCTTTTAATAATTAATATTTTTTTTAACAAAATGCATTCGTGCAGGTGCAAAAATCCTCGTCTTCGACTCGGATTTTTGTTGCCACCAGCACTCATGCTTCTTGTTAAAATATTACTTAGCAACGTGTTTTTTGATTTTTTTCTGAAAAATTAGATGCCCTTATGATATTACTTACGAAAATATCACTAGTGGTATTATTGCTGAAATCATCATATTGGTTAATATTTAAAAAATTATGTCATTTAATTGGTTCATATTGGCAGGCGTCGAATTCTCCTATAAATACAACTCCTGGTGTGCCTAATAGTCAGATACTACCTTTCGTTAATTTATTAACTCAATATAATCCCAATGCTAAGAAAATCCCACTCCTGTTGCGCAGTCGTGGTATTTCGAAAAATTAACGAAAAGGCGGTATTATCGATAATAAACACACCACTTGTTTTATTACCCCTGATAGTGACACAATAGGTTTCCATTTGAAAAAATCGTTAGATCCCATAATTGAGTAAAGGAATTTTCTTGAAATCGGCAGTAAAGTGTCCCAAAATCGTCATTAAAGGCACAGAAATCGTACAATAATGTAGCCCATTATTGTACGATTTTTTTCAATAAGTAGGCCTTGGCGAGATGTAAACATCCCAGCAAACATTTTCATCCGGCGAATCTGTGTCCGATTAGGTGCTGGCCAGAAATTGCCGTAACGGCGAATCAGTGGCAATCTATACTGGGCCAATGCAAATAGGTCACACTGGCCAGAGGTCTGCCACTGTTCACAGAAAGAAATTCTTGGCGTGATATTAATCACCACTAGTGGTTAACTTCAGAGCCATTGTCACAATGCCTTTTTCATCGACACAGTGAACAAAAATGATTGTAACAATGAATGTTGGTAATCAGATAATTAACATGTTCATTAACATAATGATCCAACGGACATTATTATAATGTACTAAAGTCGTTAACTCAATGTAAAAAGTGATGTCTACAGTGAATAATACGTTGTGTGAATGCAAATTGGGCATTGAAACAAGGCACAAATACATTGACTTAATGATTTCAAGGTGTTTAATATTATGTACCGTTCATCACTGTGTGCTGTTGCTATGATGTATAACGTAATTGTCTAATGTTTAGTGGTGATTATGTCAACGTACAGTTTTATAGTTTAATACAACTGTATTATCATAGTAATGTTCAAAAACATCAGCCAATGTACCCAAGCTTAAATATAAGGAACAAAATCATTAGTTAATATATTAATGCGTGCTGTCAATGTCCTTGTGCCTTGCGACAATGTCCTAAGTTATCAATACTGGTCTTTTTTATTTATTGTGGACCTGCCATGTCCCAACGCCATCACGCTGTACTTTGGTATGAAACTTTCTGCCCGTGTGTTAACTTGTCAAGTTATCCTGTGTCTGTGCGTATAATACTAATACGATCTGTGAGTGTGACGATTCTGAGTTTTGCTAAGGTAAGTCATCTGGTATTAAATATGCAAATTTCCGATATTACGGTTAAAGCAAACTCTGGAAAATACTCTAGACTTTGGTTAAAGTAACAGAAAATACTGTGATTTACAGTGGTCCTCACCGCTCTCCGCGAATATTTTCGGTTTAAACGCATCTTTAAAAAAGGTTAACCTTTAAGTTATGATAAGTCACGATCAAACGCCCTCGAACAATTTTGTTGATCCAAAGAAATTTAAGGAATTTTTGATTGTGTGTGTGCACAACCAGCGAAATTAAACTCTGAAAACTATGAAAACTTTCACACACATTCAAAATATTATACCTACAGACCTATGCTGTTTTCATTAATTTATTAGATTAGTAATACCTAAGTGCTAAGTGCCATTAGATAATAACATCTTCAAAATGTATTAGTTGTTATCAATATCTAATCATAATTGTTTTAGTATGTATGTACCACTCAGAAGTTACAGACGAAACACTATAATGTCATTGAAATCTGACAACTTGTCACAAGAAAAAATTGACCATTGCTGGACAGCAGGTATAGTCTAAACGAAATTAGTGCGATAGACTCAACTCAGCTGTTATAGAAAAATTACCATTTTACAAACAACCGTCAAGATTTAGGCTGGAAGTTTATACTTCAAATGTTGATATATACCTACATAATGTTGGAGATTTGGAAGACTCAAGGGTGTCAAATCGTCCTAATTAGGAAAAGTAAGAGACTTTTTCCTAACTCGTTACATAAAGAGCATTTTTGAGGCTATTTTTAATTTAATTTGTTGTATTTTCAGAAATATGGACTTTACTATGGGCATAGGACCGGAGAATGGGGTCGAACTTCTAATAAGCTCGGAAAAGGAAGTACTACAATAAAAGTTATACCTATAGGCACATACGAGTATATGAATGATGAATGGTAAGGCGAGACTATCATCAGAACTCTACTAGAGAGATTGCAACAGGAAAAACAGGAGAAAATTAGGCAAAGTAGAACGTCCATTAAGGTACAGTGTGATGATGTAAGTACCTATAGTCACGAGTAATGACAAAATGAAACCTCATAAAAATGTTGCTTATCTAAAAATATAAACTAACATGCCATTTCATAAATAATTACTTTAACTCCCAGCAATTTTCCAATAGCGTTATGTTTCAAACCTTTTTAGACAAATTTTTTATATAGAATACAGTCTACAAATTCCTACTCCAAAACACATGTTTATGGGAATATTTAAAAAATGTTTAATAAATGGTTCTATAAGAATTTCACTGTTGTGTTCTTAGTTCTTTTGACCTAGATTTTACCTATCCATTGTAAATTTTATATAAGAAATTGGTTTCTAAATAAAATTACAGGTGAGAGTATTTAAAATATCCTTTTTTAATTTCTGTTCAAAAAACGTTGGCACTCAACGGTAAAAACTACTGAAAAAATCCAACGTCCAAAATCAAAAAGTAAAAATTGGGCACTTAGATCAGAATTACATCGAATATTGAACCAAAGGCCCGAAGTGATAGAAGTATGTATATAGGGTGTGTCATTACTCGTTTTTTTATTGATTATATTGCTAAATGTTAACAGATTTAACGATTTATAAAAAATAATATGGTTTAGAAAAAATACGAACCACTGTATACGTTATCATGAATATACAGGAAGTATGATAAAAATGTCAGTTGTCATTTTCGATTTCCCATTCAGCCTGAAGTGACGGCCTTGAGCCACCCGGTATATATGTATATTCCAGCGATTCCAGCAATATAATGTACACAACATGACTATAAATATTTAAAAATAACCAACATATTGGTTTTTACATGTTCATTACAGTACATCCAGAAGGTAATATTCAAGTATAGATCAAGATGCTGTCTAAGTGGCCGCTACTTCCGGCTAAACCAGAAGTCGGAAATGGAAACTGACCTACCGTACCTACTCAGTATATGCTCGGTATATACTCATTAGCAAAAGCTGTTAGCAGAATTTGACTTAATTTTTTCGTACAATCTGTTTTTGATACCTTTTATAGCAACGTAACAACGTATGGTTCCATTTTTTCTGAATCGAATAATAATTTGTCTAATAAACAAAATCCGTTCATTTTTAGCAGAATAATCAATAAAAAAAGAGTTCTGACATACCCTGTATAATAAATAATCATCATGACGAATCCTAGTATTAATGTCATCGAACATTAAGCCAATGCCCTGAAGTGATTGACCAATGATAATAGATCATCATGAGAATGTCTGTGATATCATAATATTAATGTCCTCGAACATTAAGCCAATGCCCTGAGCTGATAGACCAATGTACAGGAAATCACTACGAGCATGACCGTTTCGACATAATAATAATGACTTGTAACATTGAGCCAATGTCCTGAAGTGATAAAGCCAATGTAAAAAAACATTACGAGGAAGACCGTATTGACATAGTAATAATGCCTTCGAACATTAAACCATCACCCTGAAATGATAACCACAATCACCTTAAGTTCAAGCAATGACCAATAAAACATCATATTGATCAAACCGGGCATCGGTTGAAATTTAATGTACAAGTTCATTACCACAATGTCTTTTTTAATTATATTTACGTAGGTTTTTCGTTCTGTGTACTTTGCCGGATGTTCAACATACTGATATTATACTGGCCTAATGTATGGTGGCCATTACAGTGGTGGTCAACGATATAGTAAAACTGCTTATTAGGTATCATACTTGTGCTGGCCCGTTAAACATACTTCACCAAAATGTTATTTATTGATTTTAACCCTATTGTTCCTTTTTTCAAAAAAGTAATTCACAAGAAAGTTTTTTGTCGTCAATGGGCACCTAGTCATTACAAGAAATTAGTTTGGTACCTAATCGATAGTAGGTAGGTACCTAGTTTTCGAGAAAAAAATGCATAAAACAAACTATCGATTACCGCACTAATTTCTTGTAGTGCCCAATGACAACAAAAAACTTTCTTGTGAATTACTTTTTGAAAAAAAGTACAATAGCGTTAAAATCCACAAAATAACATTTTGGGTGAAGTCGCCCAAGTTGTCACCAGCCTTTTGGGTACACAAATAAAAATCACTAAGTAAAATACTTATGAAAGGATAGACAACCAAATGGCTGTCAAATCATCAAACCTTGGTGATGAAAACAAATTTCCTATTTAAATTATTACAAAAGTGACTAAATATTGGAACGTAAATTTCTCACATTAATATAGGATTTGACAGATTTGGCAATCGTGTATCCTCTCTTAAATATTATACTGAACAAATTAATATGTACTTAAAAAATAATATATTTTCTTTGAATTTATTACACATCATAGTCTTAGGTAGGTAAGTTTCTATTTTTCTACAGCATAGAGACGCAGACCTACGAGTACCTATATACAAGGTATGTGATATTCTATAGGTAACCATTCTTTTGCTCACCTGAGATTTTTTGTTTATTCTAACCCATTTTTTTGCTGCATTTTTTCTTTTTAGATTTAATTGCGCAGCACCTAAAAAATACATTTACATACAGAGTGTCTCACTTAAAGAGTGAAACAACCCTATAACTTCTTTAATTTTTAACCGACCAAAGGTAGATGGCATTGTTGCCTACTTATTTCCAAAAAATTAGTTGCCTACACCAAAGTCAAAGCCACCTGCGATGCCACAAACGAGGCTAAAAATCCAAAAGTCATATTAGGCTTTTTTTTTTTCAAAAAAATTTACTAAAAAAAGTTGTTCAGAATAGATTCAGAACCCTAAATCCAAAATTTTGTCAAAATCAAAAAATAAGTAAATAAGTAGGCAACAATGCCATCTACCTTTGGTAAAAATTTCGTTCTGGTCGGTTAAAAATTAAAGAAGTTATAGAGTTGTTTCACTCTTAAGTGAGACACTCTGTATATAAAAAATAAATAATATGTTAAGATATAGGAAGTGGCTATTTATACGTCCGACGGATACAAACGTCAGTATACGTCTTGCGCTCTCATTGAGTCACGTGACACATAACCTTACTTCTACCGTCCGATGGATTATGAATCGGCTTGTTTACTAAGTCGATTGGATGATGTCCGAGATTATTCAGACCTATCTTGTCTCATTTTATATTGCGTATGCCCTACTTTTTCCGCGATGGGCGCTGCGGAATGAAAAATGAAGTGGTTATTTTATTATTTACAATGATGTAACCCACCCCCGATTTTCTTGATATTTTGGCTACCCCCCGATATTCGGCGCCGAATGTCGGGGGGTAGCCAAAATTTCAAGAAAATCGGGGGTGGGTTACAACGACGAACGTGGCATCGGGCGAAAATACGGGGTACCTACCTAGCCAAAATTTCAAGAAAATCGGGGGCGAGTTGCACCATTGGAAATTATTACCACTACTTTTTTCATACGGCAGCGTCTATCCCCCAAAAAGGAGCAGTGCATATGCTCCTTATTGCAAAGATGCTTGAGAAAAATGCACTTCCGACGTATCTAAATATTAGTTTACTTCGGCTTCGGACGTGTACGGAGTTAAATGCACGTCCAAAGAAGTCACGTGACTCAGCCCGCCAATGAGAGCGCAAGACGTATACTGACGTTTGTATCCGTCGGACGTATAAATAGCTACTTCCTAAGATATATGTGTTTAAATACTGGTTTCGAATAGACTTCTTTTCCAAAGTAAGAACAAACACAGTATTAAGTTTGAATCATTGTATTTACCATTGGCATCTTCATAGGGTAAACTGTTTCACACGAGTCGCATATGTTTTCATCGACCACTTCAATAATCACTGTCGCCGGGCTCCATTGTAACCGCAGACAGAGTTCATCGAATACTAAAACGAGTCGTTATTAAAACCAAAATAGGTCGAAGCTTTGAAATTCTTACTGTTTCATGCATTGCGGACCCAGTCTTGGCTTGTATACGAGGCCTTGGTGCTAGGAAGTGCTGGTAAACTTGGCAGTAATTTGCTCCGTTGCCGGGCTTGATTGTCAGTATTTCACCAGTTGATACCTGTGGAATATTTTTGGGATGTATAATGGTTTTTTTAAAGGTGCTGAATGTGAATTACCCGGCCGAAGATCGCTGGAACCCTTGTTTTGATAATGATCCGACAGGCCAGGCAAATTAAGTGAGGTTATTATCGGTTTGACATTTATTTCCTATATTTGTTGTTTTGTTCGTCTTTGCCGGACCGTGGGACTCTTCTTCTTCTCATGAATTTTGCCAGCTGAGGGTTTTGTCTACGTAACAACGATTGTTGTGCGGCATTATATATCTACATTACCTATCCTTATAAAAACACCAGAAGATTATTAAATTGTATAGGTACTTACCTTCCGTTCATGTACGAAAGATTACAAAGGAGTATTCTTATATCTTCCTCTATGGCTATCTGGACAACAACCCTCAGGAGGACGTTGGAATATACAAGACACAGCATATGGGCCATGGGCCACAACAATGCATCAAACAAACACAAGTTACACAACCACAATGGCTGACGTCCGTCAACGGTTCGCGTTTTCTCCGGTCTCCTACTCTCTCCCGCAGAAAAGCGCAGGATCCGTGAAGTCACCTGACGGTTTTTGCCAATCGCGTTGCGGCATTTTTGTCACGTGACAATTTTGGCCAATACCGCCCGATGCCATAAACCAGTATTTTGCCAGTATCAAATCAACGTAGGATTCACCCGTCGATAGAGATGGGACTTTTTAAAAAATATATCGATATTCTGAATCGATACTGTATCCATTTTTTTATCGATATCACTAAATATCGGATGTTAAATATCGATGTTCAAAATATCGATATAGAAAGATTTTTTTAAAATTATTGGTCTCTGTCGTTTTGAGAAACTTAAGTTTTAAATTTCTTTTACCGCAATTTCTTCTTCATCTCAAATTAAAAGTAAACGAAAAAGGGCGTTGTTAAAAGGGGGTTGCCAACAGAGAAAGTGAGGTTAGATTTCGTATTTTTTTAAGTTGTATAGCATAAAATCTAATGACATTTTACCTGGCAAAAATTTAGAACAAACATTTTTGTCTTAATTTGAATCATAAGATCTTATAAGCAGTGGTTTGTTTTATAGGTTATGAAAACTTTGGGGAAATAATAATTCCAGTGCATATTCTTTTAAGATCTTCAAATTAAGACAAAAATGTTTGTTCAAAATTTATGCTATTAGAAAAATACGAAATCTAACCTCACTTTCTCTGTGGGCAACCCCCCCTTAAGAGTTTGGGATTAAAGTATCGATTTTTTCTATTTTTTGTTTAATGGATATTAATTATTACGACTTTTGATTTTTAACAAAACTGATACAAAATGTAATTTGCGTTAAATGTTAAAATTGTATTTTTTTTAAATCTTTTTAAATAGATCTTGTAGCAGCGATATTTGAAAATATATATCGATATTCAACAATATCGTAACTTCTAATATCGATACAATTATCGATATTTCTTGGAGAAAATATCGATATTTTAAAATATCCATACAGTATGGCCCATCTCTACCCGTCGACTGCCAATGTCAAATACTGTCTGGGCCAATACTGGATATTTACGTCTTGAATACGTAACGATTGGCTTCAATTTGCCGGTATAAAACTGGCATAGGCCAACCTATATTTCAATGGCCAGTGTCATATGTCTTCTGGGCCAATATTAGGTGCCAATGGCCAACACTTTGCCGACATTGCCTACATTGGCCCAGACATTGGCCACGGATGATTTGTTTGCTGGGATCAAACGTCAGACGCGGAGAAATCGCCCGTCAAAAGTGACCAAATATTCAAAACCCGGCCGATAAAGGCCCATTTAACTTTTCGTACACATTGCGAAATTGTTTCCTATAGAAGCGCAATCCTTCAGTATACATATTTTAGTAAATTTGAATATCAATAGATTTGTTGTGTAGGCTGCACAAGAAGCAGCAGTTTGGTTTTTCTGTCAGAAGGTGCCATGTCTCATCATACTTGACGTAACGTTTTTCCTGTCTAAATTATAAAAGATTATTATATTTACTAAACAGTACTCCGCCACGTAGTATACTCCATGCCGCCACCACCTATCAGGAGGGTTAAGTCTCTGAAGGGACCTCCCCGTACCTATAAGGAATATAAAGAGGGTCAATACTCGGGGCCCGACCATCTGGCCCCCCGGCTGCGTCCGCGCCGGTAGTCAAGCAAGAGCAACAAAGCGCATTGTAAAGCAAGACAGTAAATTAACACCCTTGTCTAATTTAGTAGGAAATAAAGAGATGTTGTAACTAACTAACTAACTAACTAGGTAGAGCGATCGTCAAAGTCAAACAACGCCGCGCGTAGTCGGTTCATGGACGGGTGATCCTTTATTATTATTTTCTTGCCTAATAAAACTTTTTTTTTTCCGATTTAAAAAAAAATATAATATGTACCTCGGCACTGAAGTTCTTTTTATGACTCATGTGGAATTTAGTTGCCGAGGCCTCTGGCCGAGGTTGAACTTCAGTGCCTTGGTACATAAATAACTATTTCTTGAAATCGGCAGTAAAGTGTCCCGAAATCGTCATTAAAAGCACAGAAATCGTACAATATATAATGGGCTACATTATTGTACGATTTTTTCAATAAGTAGGCCTTGGCGAGATGTAAACATCAAACGTCAGATGCGGAGAAATCGAACGTCAAAAGTGACCAAATATTCAAAACCCGGCCGATAAAGGCCCATTTAACTATTCGTACACATTGCGAAATTGTTACCTATAGCAGCGCAATCTATCAGTATACATATTTTAGTAGGTTTGAATATCGATAAATTCATTACGGAGGCTGCAAAACAAGCAGCAGTTTGGTTTTTGAGGGCGCCGTACGTCATTATACCTGACCTAGGTAGAGCGGTCGTCAAAGTCAAGCAACGCCGCGCGCAGTCGGTTCATGGACGGGTGATCCCTTATTACTATTTTCTCGCCTAATAAAACTTTTTTTTTCCGATTTAAAAAAAATATAATATGTACCTCGGCACTGAAGTTCTTTTTATGAGTCATGTGGTTTATTTGCCTCGGCCAGAGGCCTCGGCAACTAAATTCCACATGAGTCATAAAAAGTTGAACTTCAGTGCCTTGGTACATAAATAACTATTATTTTTTATTAAATAAAAATTTCATCCACATATGATCATTTAACGTCACAAAGGTAGGTTACGTACAGTTTGTTCAGCGAATGTTCGGCCCTACGTCACAACTCCCATCCCTGTCTTACTTATGAATATACACAGTGCTCACTATAGTCTCATCCCATACGTTGCAGAATCTACATAGCCCATTATCTGTTCTGCAGATAATGGGCTATGTAGATTCTGATATCTTAAGAGACAATGTCCAGTAAGGAGACCAGTGACATGTCCCTCTAACTCAGTAACAAAAAAAAAAACAAGCAATTTCTCTTACAACTTACAACATAACCCACTTACAAGTTATAAAACAATAAAAAATGCTCTTTGAAAATAAAAGAAGAAAATATCACAGAATCACAGACCCTTTGATTTAGATGAAATTATCACATACGAATTTTCTATTTCTTCTGCATTGGGACATTTGATAATGTTTTCAAGTCTGCATTCACCATATCGCATACAAAACCAGTACAAATTAAGCTAACCAGTGGTAAGTTATAGGCGACTAATGCCACACTACAAAATAAGCCCATTAATCGACACGATACAAAGTTAGGTTATGTTATACTAGATACGTGAAAATAATTTCTGCCCGAAATTGGCCAATTTTTATTACGAACGGAAAAAAGCAAAATTTGTGAACCCACGTGTAAAAGTCTGCAGTGTTCGTATCTAAATAAGATTTGAGTAAAACGATGTTTTGCGGACAAAAGTGTGAAATTTTTTTCTCAAACGCGAAATATGTATTTTTGAGTCGTTCCCTGCCCTTATTATATCGTTTTGATCTAGGAACTGGGCTAGGATTAACATGTTGCCTTTATTTCCAATGGGCTTTCCTTGTTTCAGGTTTCAGGCAGCTTCAACAAGCAGAGACCTCGGAGCGCCACCAACTTGAGGAGTGCCCAGTTGTGGCCATACTGAAACCACGGCGGACTTACAAGCGCCTACGCATAATACTCCATTTATTAAAGCCTATTTGACAAATAACAATTTTCGCCCAACAAATCCCCCAATATATATATATTTCCGACTTCATTTGAAATAAATGATTGCTTTTTTGATAGGGTACTTTTATGTAACATTTGAGATCCATGGCCTACTTTCAGAGATATTTTTGAAAAACCCGAAAACTGCCAGAATTTCTTCGGTTTGTAACTTTTTTGTTTCAAGAGTTACCGAAAAATTTTCCCCAATGACATTTTCCGGCAAAACTAATTGCTTTAAGCCTACTTTATCAGAATTTAAAACAATGCCAATGTTTAATGGATGCTATCTTAGTATACCCACCAAAAAATGTGCCCATTTTATTGTAGCGAGCCGTGGCCTCAAATCCTGTACCTACAGTTTTAGGAATTTTTTCCCAACATACTATATTGGAAATCTTGAAAATTTCTTGCGAGGTATCGGTATCTTGCCCATTTTTTACATTTTTAAAATTTTCTAGTATGCATGACAGCTATAAATAAAAAAATTAAGTGTTAAGAGAGCACACAACAAACCATGCTATTTTTCCAAATTCTGATAAACTAGGTTAAAAGCAATCAGTTTTGCCCATAAATTTCAATAAGAAATTTTTTCGCTTTTTTTTTCAAATGAAGTTCTCAGAAAAATGAATATTTGTCAAGATTTTCTCGAGTGGCCCTTCTTAAATAGACACCCTGTATTTTTGTTCTTAAGTTTTCAAGAACACCTCGTATATCAATTCTGAAGCTAGATTCGGATTATCCAGAGAAAACTGCATCATCCTGGTTTTAAGCTAGTCTTTTTATTTAAAAGACTAACGATATAATCGGGCTTTATTTGAGAACCTAATATATAGGTACCCTGAAAGAGTTTCTCTGTTTGTAATGCGAAAAACACAATTCTATTATACTTAGAAAAATAGTTATTTGTGTAACTATACACTGTGTCCCGGATAAGAATGAACAGCATGGGGATATTGCAAACGGTGAGAGATAGGGCAACGGTTAAATGGGGCAAAAGTTGCGCAATTTTGAGGTCAATAAAATGGCACAAACAGATTTTTAATATCTTTTTTCGTTTTTGAGTTATTTTGAAAAAAGTAAAATTTTGCGTTTTCGATTTTATTTTTTTCTGAAGTTGTTTTCACAGATAGGGAAAAAAGAAAAACACTTTCTTATGTCACTTTTTAACGGGCCATAAGATGGCGTTTTTAGATTTGTTTTACAACGTTTCGTTTTTGAGAAACCATCTTCAACTTTATTTTTTTAAATATGGACCTGGATTTTTTTTTGTAGATTTTGAAAGCATTTTTCATTGCAAATACCATGATGTATGACACGAAATATTTTTAAAATGTTTTGAGACAATAATACTGAAAATTCCTTTTTTTCTATTCATTTTTGTCTAATGCGGCCCTGTATTTAATAATAAGGAGTCTAAATCTAAATATTAATCAGTATTGACAACAATTTAACTTACAGTTTATTTTTACTTCGAAAACTTAATAGTTTTAAATTTTACGGCCCTGCGTCTGGTAAAGTGTTTTCCTCTGTTGTTGTACAGCAACAGTGTCACATTGTGTTTTGGAGTAAATTCTTCGCTTTTCCTAATTGCGAGAAGAAAGCTTTAAGCCAACGTAATCAATAACTTTTGGCATTTATTAATTGCAAAAATACATTCGTTCGGCCTCTACACTATTTCTGTGACACAAGATATACCTAACATGCTGACATGTTAAATTTGTCGTCATTTGAAAAAGCACCCTCCATTTGTAATGAAATAAATTGTTAACTAAACGATACAGTGGGAGTTATGACCAATAACAAGGGATTGGTTTCGTTGTTTCAAAGCCTTCTAGGTGGAGGATTTTTATTTATTTTTTATTATCGTATGTGCCGTTCTTTTTTTAGTTCTCCAATGAAAGATAAGTTGTAAGTTAAATTGTTGACAATACTGATTAATATTTAGACTTCTTATTATTAAATACATTAGAAAAAAATTAATGGAAAAAAGGAATTTTCAGTATAATTGTCCCAAAACATTTTAAAAATATTTCTTGTCATACATCATGGTATTTGCAATGAAAAGTGCTTTCAAAAATCTGCAAAAAAAAATCCAGGTCCGTATTTAAAAAAATTAAGTTGAAGATGGTTTCTCAAAAACGAAACGTTGTAGAACAAATCTAAAAACGCCATCTTAAGGCCCGTTAAAAAGTGCCATAAGAAAGTGCTTTTCTTTTTTCTCTATCTGTGATAGCAACTTCAGAAAAAAATAAAATCGAAAACGCAAAATTTTACTTTTTTCAAAATAACTCAAAAACGAAAAAATAATAGAAATCTGGTTGTACCATTTTATTGACCTCAAAATTGCGCAACTTTTTCCCCATCTAACCGTTGTTCTATCTCTCACCGTTTGCAATATCCCCATGCTGTAAATGCTGTTCATTCTTATCCGGGACACAGTGTATAGTGCAAAAAGTGCATATTTGTTGCACGAGGCATGAAGTTTTCAGCTCGAGACGCAGTCGAGGTAACTGATAGACAAACATCATTTCCAGTAGGTAATTTTTTAATTTTTGTTTTCTTCATTTCCTGTGAAGGTCTCAGGTTCTTCACTTAAAACTCTTTTTAGAATTGTTGTGAAGTTTCCGGTACTCGTACTTGCTTCATCTTCCAGAATTTGAGCACCTATTTCAGTTTTTTACAAATTGACTCCCCAAAATATAGCCCTCATCTACAGATTTCCATCCTCCATGGCGTTTTAATGACTAATGTTAACAGGTCTGCCCCAGATTCCACAAGCAATCTTGCAGAAGATCTGCGAAAACAGTGTCCTATGTATTGCATTTTGCAATATCACTTGGAATTTTACTAAAAGTATTTACACGAACAGGTTGAACGGAGCATTTTCCGTTATAACATCTTATAAAAAATCTAGTGTGACTGGTAGACTGGGGACGAAGGGATGCATATTTGCGATACATTTCAACAAAATTAAAACTTCTAATTTTTCCGCTTATTACAAATAATCGAGGTTTGTTTATCTTGCTATCGGGAATTTTTACAGTTATGATAGAATCCATGCCGTTAATATTATTTAATGGTAATTTCTTTAACTCGTCTCTGTGGCATGCTCCTGCAATGCCAAATACTGCAACTATCTATAACAATACACAAGTAAGAGTAGGTATAAAGTTAAAAATCGACCAAGTGCGAGTCGAACTCGCACACGAAGTGTTCCGTACACCGTACAATATTTAACACTACATATTTTTTAAAAATACTTTAGTAAAAAATAAAAAAAAAGAAATAAAAAACTTGTCAAAGAGCGTGGTTTCGAACCCCCGATCTTCGAGTTTTGAGCCCAGCACGCTTCCACTGCGCCACTGCGCTCTTTGATAAATGTTTGATACGAACCGTACAGCCCAGGGACCTTTTCTTATTTTAAAGGGTCCCTGGTACAGCCCTATAAAGGATAGGTGGTCTCGCGTGGCGTTTCCTAAAATATTCGAGATTTTACATAAAAATACAGCGCGCCCCTACCCGAAAAAGTCACCCACGGGATAACAGGGGCCTCTGAGCCCTAAAAAGTCTCAAATCACTACGAAATTTGAAAATCCATCCTACATATCCATATAAAAAAAAACAAATGTCAGTCGATGTTTATGAATAAGTATGGGGCGTGGCCGGGCGTGCGCCTCGGCCACGATGTATACAGTTATGACCCCGCGGATCTCATCAAATCGCGAAAAAAAAGCGGCCCAAAAGGGGCCCAAACGGCCGAACGGCTTTTTCGATCGGGGTGCCCTCTCGCAAGCGAGAGGCCCGTATAAAAAAAATCGAAAAAAAAAAATCCGGGGCCGAACGGCTCTTCCGATTCGGAAGCCCATCAAAAGCCTTCTTGCCCATCAGCTCGTTCGGCCGTACGCCAAATTTGGGCGCGAAAAATCGAAAACTGCGACCTGTAGACGATAAAGTAGGTACACCTATTACTACCCAGATGCGGGAGCCAAAATAAGGCCCTATGGGTCCGGCGGAGCCGGTAGGCCCTTGTTAACAAGATATTGTAAAGCGACAATTAATTCTGGAGTAGTCAGCGGTCCTGTCTTGCGCTGAGCTTTGATTGAACAATTGAATTTAAACCTTCGAAAACAATTCGCTGAAGTTTTAAAAATTCTGAAAATCTTTCGAGTAAAAACATAGTTGTATTTTTGATTGCATGGACATTATGTCCGATTTTATTTCTGGTATTTGGTCCAACAAATTGATGGCCAATGAACAACTGGTAGACCCAAATACATTAGTGTCCATTCCACCATAATTTTGATCCCAGAATTTGATTGAGCCTTAAACCTCTAGAAATCAACTATGCGGGGTTGCCATGTGACAATATGTAGCGCCAATATTGTACTTTTAAAGTTCTTATATTTCTATGGTACTCGATTGGTGCGATAATTGGTTTACTAGTATTTATCCATGCATGGACTACTTGTTGAGTCTGACCAATAGGTACAATTCTGAAATTTCATATTTAGAGTTTTGAGTACCATAATTCTGGCTAAAAGTAATGCAGCGCACAAGTGTAGTCTTGGAATCGTAAGAGATTTTATGGGTGCAAGTTTAGACTTGGAGCACAGTAAATGCACAAAGGCACAACCCTATTTGTCGGTAAGTAGATAAAAGTTCCGTAGCCTCGTTCTGATAAGTCGGAAAACCCATGCACCATGCAGATTCTGGCACATAGCGTGTCGATGTATTTCTATCGGGTTTAAAAACCGGCAAGTCAGCTTGGTAATCGACTCATGTGGCTTCTAACTCCTTAGGTATATTTTGGTCTCTTGCAATTTTTTTGATACATAGCCATTGCATTAGCATTTTAGCTACAATAAATAGTACCTACAAGGACTCACCAAACCTAGGGGATCAAAGATACCCGCGATGGCTGATAATACAACTAACTCCTTTTATTGTATTTTGCTTGGTATAGGATGCTTATTGATGTTATATTGCAGGGCATAGGAATGGCATAACCAAGTCAGTCCAAGAGTTTGGCATCTTCTGGCTCTGGCGCAAAATCGAAAAATCTACAATCTAGGTCAGGCTTGTTCATGGCACTAATTACTTCCGGGCAATAATTGAAATACCATTTCCGTAGTTCAAAGCAGCCTTTGCTAAGAACTTCTGAAATTTCTTGTGATATACGTGTTATACCCGCTATGTTCATAAATCATCTGCGAAGAAGTAATGGCGTATGATCTTTGCGATATCGGGACTGGTATATTCGAATTCATTTGCGAGTTCAAAAATATATCGAATTGCCAAATAGCTCGCATTTGCTTGGAATATTCTTTTAATGGCTTCGACGGATCAGATCGCCACACTATCTTCTGAAGACGTTGTGCTGGATCAAGAAGAACTTGGCGGTATATTTTGGCAATGTCAGCAGAAACTACGTATGTGTGCAATCTGAACCTTAGCATTATTCCAAAAAGGTCGTTGAGCATAGTTGGACCTACACGCTGGACGCTATTTAGTAAGATTCCATTGCTTGCACTTTCATTGTACACAACTCGACGTTTAGTGGTTTTGTTCTTTTCTCTCACTACTTCGTGATGTGACATAAAATATTCAATATGGTTTTGATAATTGTTTATTGAAAGACTCGTGAGTTCTAAAGACTTGTATTCTTTCATGAATCCGATATAGCGAATTTTTTGTCGTTTGTCTTTCGAAAGTTTATAAAAACGTCTGATTGCTAGGTTGCGTGATTCACTTGGACATTCTGGTGACTGCCTTAATGGAATTGTAACAGTGAACCTACCATCTGGCGCTCTATGGATGGTACTGTCGAAGCTTGTTTCACAATCGATTTCTTCGTCAGACAATAATAATTGTTTAGTAGCATTATTATGTAAGAAAATCTAAAAAATAGCCTATGTAGTTCTTGTGAACTTGCATGCATGTGGGGTGTTTAACCCTTTTTGTTTTATCTTGGAGCAATATGTCTAAGGGACCTGCCACCTGCCACAACCCATCTTAATTTAGTTTCTTGTAGCACCAAATCTCTATCGCCATTCGATATCTGGCCAGGACGTATCAGATCCCAAAAGATATAGATATTTGACCCTATGTACCTTACCTGGTTTATTGTATTCTAGGTCTGCTAGAAATATGCCTTTTGGTGAGTCTAATTTGGGTATCCTGAAATCAGACATTGTCTAGAAATTTTCGGAAACACGTAACATTTGAAATCAACTTGATATTTCATGTAAGTAAAGCATATTGCTACTTTACATTTATCGTGAGATATGGAAGTCACAGTTTCACCAACCTCCATCACTAGCATATCGGAACTATCTCTTTCTAGAGCCAACTCTTTTACCAAGCGGATTGAAACAAATTAAAACTGCTCTTACTATGACTACATTTATCTCGACGCGTTCGATCCGATTGAGAGAGATTTGAATTCGCTGGAGCGGACTCAAAAAGACGGCGTAATTATAAAAGATTTGACATAACTCACTCGGATCTATTTCAATAGATACGATCGAGTTGACACGAGATAAACGTAGTATATGTGCTGTGTTGTACGAATCACGGATATTGACATAAGCAGTTCCTAAAGGTGCAGGATTATCATCATCAAGAAATTCAGATACTCTACCATTGAAGACATTTACGTTGGTAGCAGCCTTATTATTATCGCTGGTATTTGTATTGTTATTGGCCTCTGGGTGCAAAAGGCTCTTGTGTCGACTTTTGCAGTGTGTGCACGGACCTAACCTACATTTTTAAGTGGATGGCTCCCTCTATGGCAATTCTCGCAAAGTTTTGAATTCTTAACGAACTCTTGATGCTCTTTCATAGAAAAGTTTGAAAACTCTCGAGAGGCGTAAATGCTATAGGCATTTTTACTGTAGTTGCATGTGTAACTAGCTGTAAGCAGACCTTTTGTTGTGTTTCTTTCTCGATATTTCGTACTATATCCCTTGACAAAGGATTTCCCCGAAGCTTGCTTATCTCGATTTTTAAATTCTTGAGTTTATACATGATTTGTCCTGTTCGCGGGAATTTCCTTTAAGTTTCCCAAAAAGGGAGGTTTCTAAGTCTTTGCAAAACCTACTCCACTCTTGAGAGGCCTCATAAAAGGATTTATTAACAACGATGAAAATTAATAGGTAGAGTAGGTATGCCATTGATCTATCGGTTCACACAATTGTTTTAAAGAGGATAAATGCTGGGAAATGCTATGAATAAGAATTGTGTTATTATCGAATCGGGCGCATAATCTTTTCCACGCTATTTGGTACCCCTCTGGAGTAATCTCGACCCCTTTTATAGCATTGACTGCATTAACCAAGAGCGTTGCCCTCAAATAATGGAAATTTTGGACGGGTTTTATAGTTTCGGATTCATGGGCTAGGGATACATAAGTCTCGCGGAAGTCAAGACAACCATCAAAGTTACCATTAAATTTCGGAATGGTTATAATAGGCAATTTGATATCTCTTGATACGCGAACAACGGGGTTGTAAAGATAAAAGGTAATCCGTCATCTTGGAGTGGCGGGCATTTTGAACAAATTACAATATTGAATATACGTAGGTACCTACTAGATTGTATTGTCTCCAGCACCAGCACCAAAATTTCGGCTTAAGGACCCCTCAGACCAACGCGGGACAGCGGGAGCCGGAGCGGGGACGGAAGCGGGAGCGGGAGCGGAATTTGTTGTCCCGCTTTCTACGTACACACCGATGCGGTGGCGGGATTGTTTTTTTAATTAATTAATTCAATTTAAATTCTTTTGTATCGTTTTTATTACAAATGTCCTCAGATCACAGAAAATATAAGCTACGCGTAGCCTATATTTTCTGTGCCTCAGATGAAGATGAAGTGTTCTTATTAGTAGCTCTTGCTGAAGATGAGAGAAACAGGTACTTATTAAGTTCAACTTTTTTCCAATCCCCTCCCACACCTTATCTTTCTTTCAACAATTTTTGTAATCGTCGTTAGATAAGTCAAACAGGATAGCATATTTCTTCACTATTAACTTCTCGGTCAAAGACATGGTTCTAATGTACTACACGTGGTCGCGGGACGCGGGAAAAACTGTGCACGGCAGTGTGGGCAGCCTGGTATCCCGCCACGTTACTTCGTCCCGCACTTTGCCCGCTCCCGCTCCCGCTTTCCCGCGTTGGTCTGAGGGGTCCTTTTATCGGTTGGGTGGAACTGGTTTAAAATCCAGTTGCAGGATTTGACCAAATAGGCACTAACAGTAGAAGTTAATAAACAAAAGCTTGTAATAAGAAGGATTAGCTTCACAGAATCATGTTTTAAATAGAAATGTTCTAGCTCTAAATGCGCAATTTGACAACCATTTTATTTCCTATTGTCTACATTTTCCCATGATAGTGTACAAACAGGATAGAGCAGTGCATAGAGCGACATTAGGCAGTGCAATAGTGAGAATATATATTTGACACACTGGAAGATTTTATAGATGTATGCGCAAATAGTCTAAGTGGATTATTTTCATTATTTTTTAAGTCTCTCCTTTATACATCACTGACATGAAGCCACTATGAAATTAATATAATGTGTTCTAGTTTTGTATAAAAAATTAATGATATTAAAATCGCCCTCGTACATTGAGATTACGACGGGCTTTGGCCACGGATCTGTGACGTACTTATATATGCGTTTTAATTAATACTCTTCGTACTACGCTTATGCAACGTTTTACAATCTATACAGTTATGTTTCGAGCACAAAATTAATATGCCTCAAGCGTAACCTCGACGAATTTTAAATTGAAAGGCCAAATAATATAATAATAACGACGCAATCCTCTTATGCAATTTCCATAATTTTAATTAAGGGGTTGCTCAGTCCAAGGGACAGTCCTGGACTGGCAGCAGCAATAGCACGAGAATAAACAAAGTGTAGCTAACGGACTGAGGAAGGAATTAAAGCATGCCGGTGTTGTTGGAGAGGCAAATCTAAAGTTTTCTCGTAAAGTAATAATTAATAGCCATCACTAAATCATTCAAATTTAGTTCAACGCGGATGATCATGACGATTTAGTTTTCGATAGACTTTGAAAATAAGAAAATAATAATGTTCTGTACTTACGTTATCTATTCTATTGGATATTTTTGTGACTTTTTTATTCACTTTTCATTCTCCACAATCATACATCTACAAAATAATGTTGGTTTTTAGACAATATTGTATTTGTTTTTTATTTTTATATTACTGGTAATAACTTTCTGACCGTATAGTCAGTAACTGCAAACCGCAACGAACCTTGAGTAGGCGACTCTCCATGGGTGTTCTTGTTGCGACGACATACAATATTTTTCACAATTAAATAAATTATGATTTTGATTGTTCTGATAATCTCTGTTACGGACACGCATCCACTCAATCATCGTAACCTCTTATCTAGTAAATTTATCTTTGAGTTTTGGGCTTTGTAACAATAGCGGTACCTACTCTGGGGGCATATTGCTTCGATATTCGCCTAAATAAACCTACATCTGCGACATTCCAGACTGCAATAGCCCGTAAAATTAAATTTGTGTCCTGACGATTGAAAGAGAAATTAAGTTTTAAATGACAAACTAGATTTATTGACGCCGAAGTCACTTTAAACACAACAATAGATCTCGTCATTTTAATTATAACAACAAAGGAAAATTGCAACGTCACTGTAGATGCAAGGACTAGAATACTCGTATTTTGGTTCAATACAAGTTTGTCTCACAACGTTTACCATAGCAACAAAACTACCTAGTAGACCGCGAGTAGCGACAGATTTTTGGACGTGATTTTACTCAGTATGGCTTTCAAAGAGCATTATGGTGAGTATATTCTCACAATAATAATGTATTAATCAGAGAGTCATCCTGGGTTCTCCATATGAAAAAGTGAGTCTTCATTCAGGTATTCGAAAAATATGCGTTTTCATATATGATTTTAGTCATCGGATAATCATAGGCATATCGTTAGTGTAGGCCCAAAGGGCTATTAGTGTCACGTGAGCTTGTATTTTATAATAATTTCTCCGCACGTTTCTTAACAGGCTGCTAATAATAATAAGTACCCATGTAAGTTCTTGTCATAAAACTGCTGAAGAAAAGGTGGCATACCGTTATTTGCCAATATCCAAGTACACTTTACATAGAATAAATCGTGTAAATTATTAAATGACGTTGAATTTATACTGTAGTTCGACATATGTGCATACGGTATGCCATATTTTTTCAGCAGTTTTATAACAATAACTTTGGCAACCTGTTCGGAAAAGCGGAAAAATTAATTACTAAAATAGAAGTTCACGTGACAACATAATAATTGCCCTTTAGGACCACGCTAACGGTATGTCCAGTGTCCAGTGATGTAACAGATAATTTTTTTTCGGTACCTGGATATAGATACAGATACTGTCTGGCAGATGTATCTAGATACAGATACCGATACATTTTTTTCCAAAGTATCTGGGTACAGATACAGATACGTTAAAAAGGTATCTTGATACTGCCAGATACTATCAGTTAATTAAGAAAATTTCAGACCTCATAAGGCAATCAATATACTTATCTACTTAGATATTTATGAAACAAGTGTGTGTGTGTAGGTAAAGTAGAATTGTTTAGACGAATGTGAAGTTTAGATTGTGACTAATCAAAACAAGTTGTGGGTTAGTAGTTTACAGTGTACATCACTGCAAAGTGAGCACTGAGTAGGTGCTATAATGTACGGTATTTTAAAAAAATCATTAAATCACCCAATTTTATTATCTGTATTGTTTATTTTTTAAAATTAAATATAGGCACGTGGCACCCCTTGGCATCTTTAGTATCTAAGTATCTAGATACTTTCAAAAGGATATAGATACTAAAGCATCTAGGTACATAAAAAGTATCTAGATGCATGTATCTCGATACATTACATCACTGGGTATGTCTATGGTTTTTGGAAGAATTTTCTATTTTGAACTTCATTTTAAACACATGGCAGCCTAACTAAAATCATAACAAGACCCAAATTTTTCGAATAAATGAATACTCATTTTTCCATGTGAAGAAATCAGGATGACTCTCTGATGCATACCTGATTATTATAAGAATATACGCATCATAATTCCCTCTGAAAGGCACACTGAGTAAAATCACGTCTAAAAATATGCCATTATCTCCCGGTCTATAATCTTCCACACAAATATCGGATGCCCTAAACTTGGTCAGCATATTTTCAGGATGCTTAGAGTTTCTGATTTAATTTGATGGATGCCTTGCTATATAATTCATAGGTGAGCTTTATGTGGATATGCGGTGGGAGACAATAGCATCAAACATAGTTATTTCATGTATGTATTGGGTTAGGCTTCTTGAAATTAGCATGATGGATATACTTACATTTTGGATGGGAATATACAAGAGCAGAACAAACTTAATTGAGAAAAGGTCAGCATTAGAGCAGCATTTTTTTTGTCAATTTTTCTATTTTATTTACTCTCTACTGAAAGTACCTGTATTCTCTTAAGATCGGAGACGAACATTCCAAAGTATACGAATACACTATAAAAAGTAGCTCATTTGAAATTAGGAAACCTCCATAAAATGGTTAATTTTTAACCGATTTTGACGATCGTTTCTTTAACAGCCCTTGAAAAACTGAATTTTATAGTAAGTTGACACATTTCTGCTACAAGAACTAATGTCTACTTTGCAATTTATTTCTCTCGACAATTCTAGAAACTTTGTACCTATACATCTGTTTTAGG
The DNA here is from genome assembly GCA_963920635.1 of Pseudeuparius sepicola. Classification (NCBI taxonomy): domain Eukaryota; kingdom Metazoa; phylum Arthropoda; class Insecta; order Coleoptera; family Anthribidae; genus Pseudeuparius; species Pseudeuparius sepicola. Next base: position 94,025,391 of record OY987299.1, read on the forward strand.
GGATGCTGACTACAACGGCGCACTCTGTTTTAACAGAAAAAAAAACTCGCTAATATGATTTCTGGAATTTTGTCTAGAAAAATTACAATGTAGGTCTTGGTTTCTTTTGTAGCAAACATCTGTCAACTGGATACGATTTAAAAAAATCAATTTGGAAAAATATATTATGGAGGTGTCCTAATTTCAAATGGACCTTACGTCCTTACATGTACATCCTTTATGCCCACTGCCACTAAGGTGTCGAAGCAACCCCTTAAATTGAATACTCAATGTGAAATGCAATTATTATATCACTTGCTCCGTCGTAGCGTCGTAGTGGAAAATTGTGAGAAGCTCTTTTTAGTATACTTGACCTTGCCCTTCCGACAACGGTATCACAAATGATTAGACAGATAGGCATCGGTTAGGGTGGTGTTGTGGCTAAAAAAACATATGAGACTGAAGTATCCTTCTACCACACTCCAAATTTGCTTTACAACAATGTGAGTTCATCACCGAAGGTGAGCAATCGTATCGGAAGTGCCAAATAAGGTCAAATGACTTCTTTATTGTTTGCACCCATCAAAGACCTTATTGTACTTTCTCTATTGTACACAGTTTTTGTCAGACGCCGTATTTACTTCCGCTTTAAAGGGTTTTACGCCGCCGAGAGCGCGGAGAGTTTTGATGGTTTCCCTGAAAATATAATGTTGACAAAGCGGCGTCTCTGATAGATAGCAGGGCAAAGGCGAAACGAGCACCATCTCGTCAACGACGTAGCTGGGGATCCATTGTAAAGCCTGAAACCCTTGAATTAAATAATCAAAGGGATTCCTGTCGACACCCGCCGCAAGTCGGGGTTAGTGAAAGTAGAAAGAGGCACTGTACATTCGAAAATAAGTTACTAATAGATATCGTACCATTGGCAGTATTTTATTCCGTGATATGCTAGAAACTTAAAGCAGCCAATAGCCTCAGAATAATAATTATTGTGCTTACTATAATCATTTTCTGACTTATTCAAATTATTATTGCAGTTTGGCGCTTGGTTATTATTTGTGTACTTTCTGCTTATACACTAGATTTCTGACGTGTTTATTCTTGATAAAGAATCATAGAGTACATAATTGTCTTGTCTTGACGGGTATGCAGCCTTCTTCTCCAATAAGTCAAAATGTAAAAATGATTCAAATACCTAATGGGTATTCGGCGATATTATTTCACTTGTTTCTAGATAACCAAGCTTTCAACCAATGTTATTAACTTGAAGTTATAAATGAATTTAAAATGATAGTTATTTTTGTATCACGAGCGTAAAGAAGAAAGCTTATGGCTCGCGGGGTGAAAATAATAGCCCGAGATGCTGTTATCAGTGTTTAGTTCGGCTAAGCTGTTATCATGAAACTCTGAATTTTGTTATACACATGACTTCCTTCTTTTATAATTTTTAACTCTTGAAGGCTTTAAGTGCCGGGACACTATTTACGGATATACTTATTATATTGTCTTCTTATCTTTTTGATCCTGCTGGGAAAATAATATAATATATTAGTTCCTATTATTTTGTTACTTGAAGGCGTAGGTACCGATGGCGACTATTGGATTACAAAAATAACAGTAAGTCTTTTCGGTATCCTTTCACAGTTAAATAAACTTTCGCTGAAGGATTTGAAGTAGCCCCAATGTAAACATCAATCGATGTTGGATAAATAATTACGAGATAAAGATAAGTATAAACGAAAGCTGCTTTTCCAGGCCCAATTTGTCAAGGTAAATAAACGAATTTAATAGGTATAAAGTAGAAGAGTCAGGGTGTATCGAATTATTTATCAACAAAAGTTTACGAAAGTTAATTTTTACGATAACAGCTGTTCCAATATAATTAAAAATAAGCTATAATTAGGTTCCTACGTGTCGAACTTAGTATTGATTACGGGATAACTACGTGGGCTATTTTGAACAGAATGGTGACTTTTTCAAAATAAAAATATGAGTAGGTGTAAGAGTGCAAGAGATATATGACCATTTGTGTAGTAAACAAGCAGAAAGCAAGAACTATTTGTTGTAAAACATTACCTACCATTCCCTAAAAAATTACATTAAGTAGGTACGGAATATTGTAAAATATTGTTGAATGTTGTTGAAACATGAATATGATCCAAACATTTGAAAACAAAATAATCTATATCTAAAATACTTTCAATCTTTGTTGCAAATACTGACTCACTGTACAGTGGTGTGGAATGCCAGTATTTGTCGAAAATGAACGGACGAACTAAATGGCATTTCAATTTTTTTAATGGCGTACCGTACTATAAAGTATCTTCAGAATGACTGACATATACCTGATATTAATTGAATGTCACCTTTTTGACGTCCTTTCTCCTCAAGTCACAATAATTTTTGATTTTTGACAACATCATAATTAGCAGCGTTTTTTCTGTAACCCTTATATCCTCGAAGACTGCGGCTTAATAAACTGATCAAATTTTCTCTTAGTAGCTGAGTTGAGGATGCCCATTGCCCAGTTGTACGTAACGTGTAGGTACCTGCCTAACAGTGTTCTGTACCTACAGGTGCAAAACATTATAATATTTAACATTTTTATTGATTCAAGCCACTCGATCTAAGTAATCATTCTTGAATATTTTTAACAGACCTTTCTCCGTACATTTTATTAACTCGTCATTATATCAAGTGCAGCAAATAAAAAATATCTTAGGGTAATCAGCACGGTTGGTATAGGTAGATTTGAACACGTGGGTACATAAATTCTATTAATTTTCCCTTCACACGCAAATCACGGCAAAATTTTTAGGTTCTTTAATGGCTTTTTCACATGATTTAGACAATTCAAAATTGTATTCATTAATCGCTATTTAATTTGGCATATATGCAACAAATGGATACCTACAAATTCCTAAAAATAGCTCCAAATGTAATTTGTCAGGAAAAGCACTATGGGAACAAATATTTGTTTATACAGGGTGCACGAACGTCCCATAAAGCGAAGTATATCAATTACACTAATTAATAAAACCTTTGATGCCGTGTCTTAAAAGAAAAATTCTGAAAATAGCTGTCAAATGTACGTGCTACATTGCCAAATACCCAGATATGATGAGAAATGGAAACAATATAACATATATTAAGCACATGAATACCCTATCGGGGCGACGGGTATTTTATAAAGGCCTATGGCCCCTGCAGCCTGCCCCTTTTTGTTCTTTTATTTGTGGCAAAATCGAAAATAACCATTAATAGAGTGCCCCAAGTAAAAAACCAAAAATTAATTAAATAATCAAAACCGAACCGAAAACAGAACGCATGTTACCAATGGAAGAGCCAAAATAGAACTAGTATAAAATACCGTTACAATAATTATTGATCATAAGTTATATCTCCTGAGGTGTACACGTGGCAATCCTATCTATAATTTACAAAAAGTAAACAGGTCGATCTATCTTGGTCTAGTTACATTAGCTCTGGAATTTGAACCATATTGCAAAACTAAATTTAAAAAATCACGAGGCTCCAAAATAATATGAAAAAAAAATAATAAACAAATATTCACCATCAATGAAATGTTTAAAGATATATATATATATATATATATATATATATATATATATATATATATATAGATTCGACCACCATACCTTGTGACATCAAAACGTAAAATTCTCAGCGGAGCTGTGACATCCATCGACGCTGTGAGATCCAAAATAGGATGTCACAACGTTTTCCAATGCTAATCGTGTTATAATGTTTGTAGAATCGTACCCTACGAATTCTGGCCGGATGTCAAAATGCGTTGTTGTAAAAATTTTGTATATTTTTAGTTCCGGTGTATATATACCAGGTGGCGCGCGAGTTGCGCGGTTTTGTATATTAAATATACTCTGGATAATTTTACTCCATCGACTCGTGACATCCAGAACGTTTCTGGTGTATATTAGTTCTCACACGTTAGATTAAGTGGCATCCGAAATTTGACAACACCGCAAGAATAGCGGTCGCATCGCGTTATTTTCCTATCGCTTCTGATGTTCTAAAGAACGGCACGCGGCTTAGGCAATAAACTCGGGCAGTGCGGTCATGAAGGTGACTGGTGATTTTTGTGCGTTATGATCAGTGGACCAGGGGGGGGGGCTTGGGGCTTTAGCCCCCCCCCCCAAAGATCTGCCGCGTAGTATTTATTTCTAAATAAAATTAATTTTAAAACAATAGTTTTGCCGTAAATATTACCGAACGATTTTTTAAAATAATTAGCCTCCACTCCAACTTTAAATTCTGGTTACTGGTTATGATATATGATAAAAGTTTTTAGTAGATATTTCTAATAGTGCTTTTGCTCTTTTGTGTTGCATCAGCAATGGCCTTTTTCGGAGGTAAATAAATATGAATAATTTATAAATTTTAAAAACTCAATATAACTGGCTTTGAATCAGAGTATTAGTATTCTGTAGCTTTCAGTTTACCTCTGTTTAAAGGAATTTGTGAAATACAAAATTTGTATTGCCCAATCGAATAGATCACACAAAAATTGTTTTATCTGTACTAATACTATAAAGAGAAAATATTTGTATTTTTGTTTGTAATGAATAAACTCAATAACTACTAGACCGATATTAAAAATTCTTTCACTAAAAGAATGCTACATTACCACTGAGTAACATAGGCTATATTGTTAATCGAGTTAAATTAGGCATCCCTACGAAAACTCCAATAATATACAAGATGTAAAAAGTTTACAAATGTTTGCACGTGGGAAGCCGAGAAGGGCCGCTAGTTTTTTTTAAGAAAAATGACAACAATAAATCTAGTCCTATTTTCTCTTAGTTTACTCAGAATATATTAATGAAAAAATCATTAGAGAAAAAAGTTTTACGAAAACTGAAGCTAAAATTTTTAGAAAAATTGGGAAAACAACATACCTAACGTCTAATTATTTTAATAGAAATAGAAAATTTATCTCCGAAGAAACCATTGGAGCCTATTTCAGGTTGTAATTTCGATGAAATTGATTTAGACAAGTTGAAAAATATATACGCAAGTCTCTATAAAATAAGTAATATTTTCTTAGTTCAAATTAAGCTATATCTAGAGGACTTTAGGAAATAAGTAATACCAAGGAGACCATATATTAAAAATGCCTTTTATCAATAATTCTTAAGTATCTTTGGCGCAAGATCATACCCTTGTAAATAAAATTGTATACAGGGGGTCCTAATTATGCATTCTTCTCCAGCCGATGCCGGTGGGCAAGCCCGTAGCGGCCCGAGCGGTCGAATCTAGTCAAGCCATACGTCTGCGACAAGAGCTAACGCGCCCGAGCTGCGCGAAGATATAAACGTAGGTTACGCATATGTTCGGCTTTTAATTATTATTATGGTGGGCGAGCCCAGCCTACCCAGCGGCGAGCGTCCCGAAACAGCGACCGAACGAGGCCGTCCGCGTCTGTTATTTAGTTTACATATAGGTTAAATTAAGTCGTGAAAATTCAGAAAAAATGAATCCATGTTGCATATCTTCAAAAATAACAGGTAGTATTTTAAGCGCAGAAATGATCGAAAATAGAATAAGCAATGAAAAAAATTATAAGTACACTTCAAACGAAAAATAATGCATAATGAATAATAATGATAATAATAGTGGAAATGTAGCGTCCGAGTTGATGGGCAAAATATCAGGTTGAGGACAAAAACAACAATATCTGTTTTTTTTAGAAAGTGCCGACGTTTCGACGTATATTTTTCGTCTTCTTCAGGGCTAAAAATATATACAATGCTGACTATAGTGTAATGTATGACACAACAATAAATTACATAAACATATAACAACTATGTATATAGGTACGCTTGGAAAGTTAGGATAACATGAGAACAACCATAACTATGTGTACAAACAAAGGTAAAACAAACAATAAAAAAATACAGAGTACTCACCTATTCTATATCACAGATATTTAAGTCAATTATACAAAATTTCATAGAGCACATATCACAGGATAAAATGATACAGAAACGAAACCAAATCATTTGTTAGTCAAAGATTGCGACACTTGGAATTTGATGTATAGTGGAGCGAAATCGGGCTAAGAAGTCGTCAAAAATTTTTTTCAAGGTAGAACTAGATCGGACCCCATAGGTTTTGTTAAGTACATCACTATGCATACGAAATAGAGATTTACGACATTTTTTGTGGTCGAGATCTTTTTTATTTCGAAAAAACTGTAGAAATTGGCAATTTATGGAAATTGTGTTTTTTTTTACGTTTCCATCGTCATATCTTTGAGAGTAGAGCTATCGGCTCGATTTTTTTTAACTTGAAGCTAACATATGAGCGCTTACAACGAATGCCATCGTTGTTGTCCAATATTGTTTATTAACCACTTTAAATAGCAACAAAATTGCAATGTTATAAAAAGTGTAATGAAATTGGTACGTCTCTGGGAGCGTTTACATAAACTATTTGGAAGTACTCTCATCAGATATACGACTTGTGATAGTTTTACCTCTCCGTGTGGACTATTCTGCTATAACAGATCGCTGGTAAAATAAATTAATAATTTTAGACCAAATAATGTGGGTTCAAGCAGACCAAAAAAAAAATAAAATAAGAAATAAAATAACCAAATAGTTGATTTTTTGGCAATTTTTGAGCAGTAATTATTACAGTTGCCGCAGATGAACAAACCACCACCTGCTTATTTTATTTATCATACAGATACAGTTGCAATTTTTCGTATTACAGTTTTTGTCGAAACAAAAACGCTTAAACTTTGGCGTACAATGTGTGGTATCATTGAGTAAAGGAATAAAATTATTTCTTTACTCAATGGTGGTATGGATTCTTGGGAAGAAAATATATGGGAAGCCAGTTGTCATTTACTGAAGCCCATCCATAAGATCCAGGATCTTCAAGTTGTGACTTCGCAACATTACTTGAATATTTTTAACTGCTACGGGCACCTGCAACTGCCAATAATTAAACAATCCAATATATAATTTCAAACTAGTAATACCTCAAAAAATGTTGATAAAAAGCACAATCAGTAGGGGGAAGATCGAAGAAGGTTTATTAGATTTGGTGGCCATTGCGTTTAGTGACTATGGCCACATTTTTATGTTTGCAGCTCTTTGTTTTTGCGTGATTTTAAAAAGTCACGAAACGTATGCACCTATCTACTACTATGCACGTTAAAATCTAAAATCTATAAAATAAATAAACATTTCATTTCCATAAACAAAATTGTACAATTCTTACAATTCTTACGAATTTTCCCCTACTAACATTTTTTGAGGTATTACAAGTTTGAAATTATATATTATATAATCAACATTTTTTGAGGTATTACAAGTTTGAATTTATATATTGGATTGTTTCATTATTGGCAATTGCAGGTGCACGTACAGTTAAAAAGATGGTATTCAAGTAACGTTGCGAAGTTGCAACTTGAAGATCCTGGATCTTATGGATATAGACTTCAGTAAATGACAATTGAATTCGCATATTTTCATCTCAAGAATCCATACCAAACATTGTACGCCAAAGCTTAAGCCTTTTTGTTCCGACAAAAAGTGTAATGCGAAAAAGTGCAAATTTAATATTATTATAAAAAATCAATATAAAAAAATGTTTATTTTGCAGTTCATTAAATAAATGGTGACTTTAAACAGATACATAAAATAAGCAGGTGGTTGTTTGTTCATCTGGAAACTGTAATTACTGCTCAAAAATTGCCAAAAATCAACTATTTGGTTATTTTATTTCTTATTTTATTTTATTGGTCTGCTTGAACCCACATTATTTGGTCTAAAATTAATAATTAATTTTACCAGCGATCTGTTATAGAATAGTCCACACGGAGAGGTAAAACTACCACAAGTCGTATATCTGAGAGTACTTCCAAATAGTTTATGTAAACGCTCCCAGAGACTTACCTACTCTTTGTCTTTTAGAGATCGTTTACCATGGCAGTGAGTTCTCCCTGAGAGGGTTTACATTGGCAAACTATTAGGAAGTACTCTAAGATATTTATACTTGTGATAGTTTCACTTGCGCATGTAAACTACGCATTAGTTGTTGAGACATGCCTGCCACGCGTGGATATTCTCACGCAAGGGATTAATTTTGCGTTCCACGTGAGTAGCGTGCGCCACAAAAAAATTCACAGTTCAAAAACTATAGGCGCTATAGGTAATTTTTTTTACCAAAAACTTCTTTTGTGTTTTGGGCACATTCCCCTCGCAGCATGTATATAAAAATTTCCGCAAATAAAAAAGTTTCTCACTTAGTGAAAATTTCATTACACTTTTTAAAACCTTGCAATTTTGTTGCTATTTAAAGTGGTTAATAAACAATATTGGACAATAACAATGGCATTCGTTGTAAGCGCTCATATGTTAACTTCAATTTAAAAAAAATCGAGTCGATAGCTCCACTACTCTCAAAGATATGACGATGGAAACGTAAAAAACACAATTTCCGTTTTTTCGAAATAAAAAAGGTCTCGACTACAAAAAAATGTCTTAAATCGCCATTTCGTATGCAGAGTGATGTACTTAACAACACCTATGGGGTCTGATCTAGTTCTACCCACAAATTTTTTTTTTTGAGAACGGAGCGACTTTTTAGCCCGATTTCGCTCCACTAGTAGGTACCTTTCTTAAAACTGTATGTTGATGACACAATTTTAGCCATTCCAAAAAACCATGAATCTGAGTTGCTACAGATATTTATAGTCCAATTAAATTACGGACTTAAGCTTGCAAAAAATTGTAACATTATGAATTAAAGTGAATCCTATGTATTTTGAGGCGGTCTTTCCGAAAAAAGCAAAAAAAAAAATGTAGCCCCGGGTCGAAATTGCCCAAATTTGGGGTTATGTTCATTTTTCAATTTTGCGCAGGCGTATCTTGGAAACGAATCAATATTTTGAAACGGGGTTTACACCATTTTAAAGCATAGGAAAAATGGTAATTTTCATGTCCCTTGAAAAATTTTGATCCGAGGCACCGTTCCCGAGATATAGACGATTGAAATGTATGTAGTATTTTGAGAAAAAATTGGGTGCTGAAAGCCGAAAATTTGAATGTTCGAACACTAAAGTTTTCATAACTTTGGTAAAAATTAAGATATTTGAAAAAACAAAAATGCATTTTGAATGTAAGGGACGAGACTATTGATATCCAGAGGGACGCAAGAAAAATCCCAAAATTGGGCATATGGCGGAGGGGCAAATGACCTCATTTCATTGGTTGCCTGTAACAGGCAAACTATTTGAAATTTTTTAATGCCACTGACAGAGCTTACTCTTGAATGTCCATTCTTATGTTTGTATGAGTTTTACCGAAATCAGACTATAATTGGCCAAGATATCAAAGAATTAAAATAAATAAAATGCCAAAAATGCACCCAATAACTAGAATTTTTTTATTTTTTAGTACCTCAATGTGTCTAGAATACCACTACGTTATAGAAAATTCGTCAAAAATATGTTGTCTATTTTTCTGACATTGTTCATTGTGTGAGTACCAAAAAAACATGGTTTTTGGGAAAAGTTGCCTAAATTGGCAATTTTCAATTACTTGGTCTGAAAGGTGGGCAAACCTAAATTGGATGTCGTCTCAACATGTGTACGAAGTTACAAGTCTGTATGTCTATTCTAAGTTGTAGAATTCCCCCGACAAAAGTCCCGTTACACGCGCTCCGCGGGATCCAAAAATCGTACAGTGTCACTATTGAAGCAGGCACCATAAGGGTTTTTTTTATTTTTGGATAAAATGTTAATTTGACTTTGCCATCGATTTGTGCTTGTCAGAGGATGAAAATGACGTCGCAAGAGTCGACCACGTGACTTGCGGTATCTGCCAAAATTGACATTTTTTTCAAAAATTATCCAAAATCGGCTTTATTTGACACATTTTTGATAAAAGTTATTAGAAAAAGTTGTTTCTTTTGCAATTTTTGGCCTACATAGAGACCCTTGATAACATTTAACTTTTTGCGTGTTTTTGTAAAAAAAATTCCAAACATTTCAACTGAAATGTATTTATTGAAAGTTGTATTTTTACCTAACCTAACCAGTTGATTTCTTAAACAATCTCTATTTGGTTTAAAAAATTATATTAAGCTTGGTGCAAAGTTGATTTAATTTCAAAGGTTTGATGAACACAAACCTAGTCTATTTTTCACGTCGTTAACTACTTTCATCTAAAAAGAGTTATGTAAAGAGAATACAAATAAATGAACACATTTGGTTCATTTGGAAATTAAATTAGCGGTTCCCGATGGAAATTTATCTCTGATAACAGTTTAAGTACCTAAAAAAAATGAGTAGGCTTTGGAGACAGAAATCTTGCATTCCATTTGCGCGCTTTGAGTGCCGAACATTGCCAGAGAAATGTATACAAAATGGTTTCTATTGACAATCATCCCAAAAGTAAATGTTCAGGTTCTCGTTGAGATAAAGGCCATTGCTTTCCAGATATTCTGCCGTCTTCTTTTAAATGGAGGAAAATTTCGTTGAATAACAATGACTTGTCGATTTACTGAAAGAGAGAGAAAAAATGGGGAAAAAAATGCAGAAAAAACTTTTTGTCATATTTTTGCATACTATTGCAGATTTGGGCATGCGACTTATCACATTCAAAATATATCCGAAAAATACTCATTTTTTGGTCTTAGGAAATTGCTCATAAAACAAAAGTGGTTTTCTCTTAAATACAAAATTTTCAATTTTTTCGAGTAAGAACAAGCACACTGTCGACCTTTTCCGTAATTTGGGCACCTTTGGGGCAATTTCGTTTTGTTTCCATCTACAAGAGTGCCTGAAAATACGTAATAATCAGTAGGTCAAAAAATTGATGTTTTGCAAATTTTTCGCAAAATATTACAGATTTCGCCACCCGACCTCATTCGAAAGGTAACCAGAAAATACGCATTTTTTGTTTAGCATATATATCTTCTCGTGTTTCAAGTTTTTTTTGAAATCACGAAAAACCAGATTTTAGAGAACAAAAACAAACTTATCTTATCACCAAGTTGGAACTTACACACAGGCTTAGGATTAATTTTCTAAAATTATTTACAGTATATTTTTTGTGTATTTTTTTGCGTTCTTTCCGAAGGTGAAGTAAGCTTTCTACCAAAAAATTTTTTTTTTAGATAGTCCCGGAAAACCGCGCCAAAATCGCAGGAGAAAGAATTTCAAAAAATTTCCCTTTCCGGTTTTTTGCAAATTTCCGAAAAACTATGGCAGATTTCGCCGCAGGACCTATTTTGTTTGAAAGCCAAAAAAAAACCAAAATCTCTCATAGGCACATATTATGGCCTAACACTTATAGTTTCGCCACAAATTCAACGTGAATTTCGTGTTCATGGTTCTGATCAAAAAAACGAAAAAAGCAACTTTTTGGTATAAGCGCCCTCTGGCGGCGAGAAATACGCCTTAAAAATATGGGTATATGAATTTCCGAACTATTTTTGCCTCCTCTTTCGACTGGTGCATTTATTTTTACCATAGGGGTAGTACTTGGCGAGATAATTAGCAATTTTCCTTGAGAAAATCCGGAAAACCCGGTTTTTCCCAATTTAGAAAATTTCGACCAGGGGCTACATTTTATTTTTTATTTTTTTGGACAGAGCGCATCAAAATACATAAGATACAATTTGTTTCATCCAGTTACAATTTAATGCAAGCTCGAGGGGTCTTTTTTTCGTAATTTAATTAGATTATTAACAATTTTCATCCACAGATACAATTTACAATGAAAACAGAATCTGATGATCAACTCCCGTTTTTGGATGTTTTGGTTGTCAGAGATCATGTAGGTACATTGTCCACCAACTGGTACACCAAACCAACAAGCTCAGGGAGAGTGCTGAATTATTTGTCCGGTCATCCACAGTCACATAAAGTTAGCACTATTAAAAATTTAATACGTAGATCAGCCTCTCTCAGCAGTCCTCATTTTCACAAACAAAACAAAGAAAAAATAAAATCTATTTTAAAATTAAACAACTATCCATTATATTTTAAGTTTCCATATATCCGTAATTTGTCAGAAAAATAGAAAAGGTGTTTAAATCTAGTCACCCTCTTTATCCTGTCAGACAGGTAAAATCTATATTATCATGTTTAAAAGACAAAACACCTCACATGGTCAATTCCAATTTAGTGCATCAAATCAATTGCAAAAATTGCAATAAGTGTTACATTGGTATTACAAAACAGTATTTAAAAAATCGAGTCTACCAACATCAATATAATTGTCGTGAGAGAAAAAAAAAACAAATTTGAAAAAACTGCCTTAGCACAGCACCATTTTTTGACAAAACTTGATTTTGACTTTGATGAAGCAAAGATTCTAGACAGAGAGCCATATTATTATAAAAGAACTATTAGTGAGATGATTCACATATCTACAAAGTCAACGGTGAATTTTAGAACTGATGTAGCAGGTCTAAGTAATATTTATAAAGGCCTGTTAACGATATATACATCAAATTTGCAAAAGTAAAAGATAATGGTTACAGGTAGTAAAATGAATACACCCAGTATATAACTGTAAAATAAGTAGTTAAATTATAAAAAAATAAATAAAAAATAATCCATAACTTGATATCTACCGAACTAATTTTTTGTTGTAACATACTGAGGTTTTTTTGGGGAAAAAAATCTAATTATATAGCTGTTCTCGTTGACGTCCCGGCCATAAATATATTTACGTTCTACATTGATCGCCAACTTTGACTAACAAATGATTTGGTTTCGTTTCTGCATCATTTTATCCTGTGATACCTATGTGCTCTATGAAATTTTGTATAATTGACTTAAATATCTGTGATATAGAATAGGTGAGTACTCTGTATTTTTGTATTGTTTCTTTTACGTTTGTTTGTACACATAGCTATGGTTGTTCTCAAGTTATCATAACTTTCCAAGCATACCTATATAGTTGTTATATGTTTATGTAATTTATTGTTGTATCATATACACTATAATTAGCATTTTTAGCCCTGAAGAAGACGAAAAATATACTTCGAAAAGTCGGCACATTCTAAAAAACAGATATTGTTGTTTTTGTCCTCAACCTGATATTTTGCCCATCAAATGATAATAATAATGTGAATTTATCTAGTTTATCAAATTTTTATCTCGCTATATAAAATTTGATTTTGGCCCCAAAGGAACTGTGAAATTTTGTCCAATAGATACGATTATTATGGCTTATACCGGCAAAATTAGCATACCTACTAAAAAACATGTTTGTACCAAGACATAACCAAAATTCGATTAAGCATCTCAAAAACAAAAAACTAGGAAAAGACCATTATTTTGTTACATTCTATTTGTACCAGAAATTATGGCACCTTGTTTTTAAACACCCCTTTCTATTGTTTATATTAATAAATAAATTATGTTAGGTATACAAGTAGTGAATCATATAATAATGTCAATACAGGGCCGTAGCCAGACAGAAACATCAGGCAGGACAAAGGACTTTCCTGTCAGGGCAGTACACATTTGAGAAGTGAGGGATAGGTACCTACAGGGCGTTACTTTGTTGGTGGGGAGAGGAGGGGAGGGGGGAGGGTAAAAAAATTGAATATAATTTTTGTTATAAAAAATTGCGCCGCAGGCGAAAATTCCTGAAATTTTCAAGGTCAAATATAATATGAATATACAATTTTAAGTCAATGGTAGGTAATTTTTTTTGCTAATTATGCGGGCGCATAATCATTTGTGCAGTAAGCAAGAATACTCTGTTTTCTTTCATAGAGCAGGAGACAAAAATGTGTTAGGTATCAAATTTCTATTTTATTGTTGATTTTTAACTGACAAAAATCCAGCAAAAATTATCAATAACAACAATGAACACCGCCTTTTGTGATGTGGAAGTAAAAATAAAAGTTAGTGCTCATAGTGCCCTATAAATTATCATATTTTTTCAAAGGGACACATTATGTCTATAATTTTTGCAAAAATTTTCTGGCTGGCCAATGTAGTAGGTAGGTATGGGTAAATTGCAATTTGTTTGAAGGTGGGGCAATAAAGATTGTTGTTTTTTAAGCGGGTAATAAAAAGAGTACCTACTTAGAGGTGTCTGCTTACTAAAATGCGCCGCAGACAATTTTTTTTTTCGAAGTTAAGGACCAATTCAGTTTAAATGAAGTATAATAAATTGAAAAATCATCATGAGTCAATAGCAAAATTTTCCTAACAGAAATCCTCCTGCTTTTCGGTTCTCTTCGCGACCTTTTATAGCCAACGTTAAGTCAACAATATGATAACAAAACAACAACACTAACAGCAAAAATAACAGCGGCAATGTCAAAAACAAAACAACAAAATGTTCAAAAAGAACGTATCAACAAAACAACACAATAATAACACCAAAGCATACACGAAATATCGGAAATCCGTCGCTGTTAAACCGACAAACCACTTCCTGAGCTAATTCTGGAACGACGAAATTATCATATTTTTTAAAAAGCAATAAAAACTGCATCGCCTATGATGTCCGCTGCCTAGAGAGGGGAGGTACAAGTCACGTACGACCCCGGCGATGCCCCTCTCCGCGTTCCATACGTAGGGGAGTACGCCAGCCGAAGAAAATGAAAGAAAATGTCACTAAATCCCATTTTTTACTGTCATTTTTCACTTTATTGCCGATTTAAAAAAAGGAAACTGTTTAGAGACGTTGTACCGATCGATTGATGGTTATAGAATTTTGATTTTCGGCCTAGAAATACGATTTTTGAATAAATAAATCAGAATATCAAAAAGGTAAAACCATCAATCTCTTGCTATTACTTTTCTAAATACAATGGAAAAAAAATCATCAAAATTGGTTGGAAAATAACGGAAAAAAACGGGTCCAAAAGATTGCTACTTTAATACACTGCGAGTTCCACTTTAAAATAAATAAATAGTTTTCCGGGCCTACATTTATGTCCATTTCAAATAATAATTGTCCCAAAATTGTCTTTAAAAAATGGTTTTATGTCTTTTTACTTGTTACTTTATTTTTAGTATTTCTTTGAAACAATGTAGCTGTCTGCCACCTTTAAACGTAGATAGGTATTTAATTTTTTTTTTCGTTTCAAGTGCCTGTGCTTATAAAATGTTAGTTTGATTTTGTACCTACTACTTATTTTATTTTCAATCATTTCTGCTCTCAAAACATTACCTACCTAATAATACTACTTAATAAACCAGTATAATATAATATTATAATTTACGTAATGCTAATAATGATTAGGAAGTGTGTTAAAATGCGAAATTGCAGACAAAGTTTACTACGTTTAAACACCCTCCTGTGTTGAGCTGCAGTAAGGTTTGTTACGAGAGAAAGATTATATCTTTTTAGGCAAACCTTACTGCATGTCAAACAGCCTCTGCGTTGAACCGTAGTAAACAATCCACAGTTCACTAATCACTAGCCACCGCAGCGGCCCCCACCTGCTTATTTATCGCCGTGATTGTAGTGCAACAGTCGGTGAAGTGGCAACGCTGCACGGATGTCACGAAATCCGTAATGTTTTGGCGGATGATGCAAGCACCGTTACATAAGAATGTATATAAGATATACGATGGACTTCACAGAGATAGGAAATTTAATTTTTCCGTTTCGTGTATGGTTTGATTGTTAATAGCTTAATCGAATCCTCTCCTCAGACTTTCAAAGTCATATTTTTGTTTTGGGGCTAATGTGTTTCCTTCGTGTGGATGTCACAGAGCCGCACTTTTTACCGGATGTCACAAGATGCCCTGGATAAGTATATATATATATATATATATCTTGTCTTTTTACTTGTTACTTTATTTTTAGTATTTCTTTGAAACAATGTAGCTGTCTGCCACCTTGTATATATATATATATATATATATATATATATACTGTGATCGGCAGAAATTGCACACCATGTGGGATATTTTAGTTTTGATTTTTTATTATTCCGTATACAGGGTGATTTACGTTAGTGATTCATTAGAAGTTTATGGTAAAGAAGTGCGAATTTTGATTTGAAATTTTGGTGATTTACATAAAAGGTTATAAATTATCTTTTTAAAATATTGTCAATTTTAGGTCACTTCCATTTTTTGATTCTCTATATAATTCCAATTCTTTTTTGTTAATACAACCTTTACTCTAATTTTTTTACAAATTCAGCCATCTACCTTAGTGACGATAACTTTGTTCTAGAGTTGCTCTAAAGTTTTGAAAAGAACAACTAGAATATTTAATGAGAGATATCCTCATTTACAACCACTAAAGCAAAATTTAGAAAAATAGAGCAGAATTTTATTTTAGTCATATGGCCAAGTAAGGGCCAAAAGGGCAAGGAAAACGCTAGTGACAGGTAATGACAAAAATCAAATTAATTTTTTGGGATGTTTCGAAGCAGAGCCAAGAACTTCCATATTAGAGCTGCAGAACGTGCGCTAGGTATCTCATACTCCTCCACGCAGAAAATTTAGAAAAGCCAAAATGCATAATTATAAATACCAAAAAGTTCAAGCATTGGAAAACTGATATTATCCGCGGAGAATAAATTTTCGTAACAGGCTAAATGACAAAAATTCGGGAAGATCCTGCGTATTTCTGGAAAAAATCATTTGAATAGGTGAAGCGAAATTTTCCAGAGAAGGAATAATTAATTCGAAAAACAATCATTTTTGGTTGGATCATAATCCTCATTTGAAGCACCAACATAAATTCAGTTCTAATGTGTTCTGGCACATTCATGGGAAATAGAATATCGTTCCATATTCATTATGAAAACTTAACGGCGGAAAGGTATTCAAATATTTTAAATAATATCGTTATGGACTTTCTAGATGATTTACGACTTCAATACAGATTTACTTGTTGATTCGTATAAATGGACCTCTGGAATAGCCACCACTTTCGCCTGACCTTACACCTCTTGACTTCTATCTTTGGGGCACCATAAAATGTAAAGTATACAAGTCACCAGTAAATATCAAAGAAGACTTGCTGGAACGAGTGCAACAAGCTTTAGGAGAACTTCCGCGTTTTGAAATTCAAAAAGCAACATTAAATGATGTAAGGGAAAGAATTTCTACATGTTTAGATGAAAATGGACAACATTTTGAACATTTGTTAAAACATTAGGTACCTATTACACTGGTTTAATTAATTTTGTTAGCTATGTAGTTGTCATGTTGTCGGGTCAATAAAATACTTTTTTTTTCATGTCCTTCCGTGATGAACTAGGGGAAAACTATGGGGATTTGTGGGAAAAATACCAGGTTTAACGAAATTTGAAAAAAAAAAAGAGTTTTTTTAATTTTTTGATGCTGATATTGGGATAATAAACAGAAAAGTAATTTATTCTTTACAAAATGCCAACAACACCCAGATGATTTGACAGTCCAGATGGTAAAACTTTGTTTACCCGCCATAGACAAATGCATCTTTCACATAATAAATTGTTGCCTTCAAACCGGATACTTTCCATCTCTCTGGAAAGAGGCTCTGGTCATACCGTTGCCTAAAACATCTAATTTATCAGAATTTGGCGACTTGCGACCAATATCTATTTTGTCAGTTCTGTCAAAAATTCTTGAAAAAGTTGTATATCAACAATTAACTGAATATCTAACTGCAAATAAATTACTTCCAATTCACCAATCCGGCTTTAGAAAGGGCTATGATACAGCAACATCTCTCTTAAATTTATGTGACAACATTTTTCGTGCTGGCGATAACGGTTTGGCCACAGCTTTGGTGCTGCTGGATTTTAGTAAGGCCTTTGACACAATTAATCATAACCTGCTTGTAGAAAAGTGTAAATATATCGGTTTTGATGAAGTTTCTCTTTCATTTTTAAATACATATTTGACTAATCGCCAACAAAAAGTAAAATTAAATAATCAGTTATCATCATCGCTACAAATATCCTCTGGTGTCCCCCAAGGTTCAGTCTTGGGACCTTTGTTGTTCTTGATTTACACGGCTGACTTGACAAATATTGTAACAAACTGTTCTGTTCAATTCTTTGCAGATGACACACAACTTTACCATCATTTTAAACCTGACAATTATGAACATGCAGCACGAGTCATAAATCATGACCTCAATAGTATTAAAAAATATGCAGATGGCCACATCTTGCGCTTAAATTCATTAAAATCAAAAGTCATAATTTTTTGCTCAAAGAAAAAAAGAGCCTACGTTAAAACAAAAATGGACATTTGCATCGGCAATGAAACAATTGATGTGGTGGACACTGCAAAAAATCTCGGTCTCTATTTTGACGATAAATTAAAATTTTTTGACCACGTCACACAAGTTACAAAACAGTGTTACATGAACCTAAGGCTACTATACTCTAACAAAAGAATTCTGACCAAAGATATGAAATTGAGATTGTGTGAGAGTCTCGTTTTGTCACGTTTATCGTATTGCAACATCGTCTATGTTCCATGTCTGGATTCCATCACATTGTCCCGTCTGCAAAAAATCCAAAATACATGTTGCCGGTTCGTTTGTGGTTTGCGGAAATATGACCATATCTCAACTTCCTATAAGCTTTTACATTGGCTAAAGGTTAAAAATCTCTTCAAGTATAACTTTCTATCTCGTTTAAAACGCGTCATAAATACATCCCTACCTTTATATTTACGAGATAAATTGATTTTCCGGCGGGGTGTTCATGACTTAAATTTGAGACACCGTGCTGTACTCACTATGCCATTACATAAGACAGCTATGTTTCGGAAATCGTTTACTTACAACGCTGTTCACTTGTTTAATACCCTCAATAAGGAGCAGAAAAACCAATTACTATCTACTTCAAAGACATTATTCAAACGTTATATAAAAGAGCAACTCCTGAATAATCAAAATCAACCGTGAGTTTTGTATGTTTTTAGATTACTCTCGTATGCTACTTTACTTTAACTTTAAACTACACACACATAAATAACTTTCTATCGATTCTAAATAAATACCGTACTTTGTATTTTAGATATAGGTTAAGTTTGAGTGGCTATTGTAGCTAGACTTCGCCTATGTAGTTAATAAAGACATTTTATTATTATTATTATCTCGACTTAGCCAAAAGGCATTCGCACTCCCTCTACGGGGAACATTCACTCAGATCCCGGGCATCCCGGATACCAAAAGGATCTGGCTCGGACGAGACCCTTGCCATGTTATCGGGCCTTAGGTGACATTGATGTTGTCGGACGTTCCTGCATTCCCCATGAATTTCCTGACGGTTCGGGCTGTCGCAAGTAGTACCGCTTTCTGCATGGACCTGTAAAGACTATCAGTTAGACCCAGCTCTTTTATGTTTCTCAGCAAACTTTTTGGTATAACACCAGTTGTTGACACGATAATTGGAATCGTCTTGACGTTTTCCATTTCCCATTGCTTTCTAATTCGTTCTTCTAAGTCTCTGTACTTCGCGATCTTCTCGACTTGCTTCACACGCAGGTTGTTGTTGTTCGGGATGGCCACATCAATCAGAGTTGTCTTCCTAGAAATTTTATCAACTATTATAAGGTCCGGTCTGTTATGGGCAACTCGTTGATCTGTCAGAACTGTACGATCCCAGTACATCTTGTAGTTGCTGTTCTCAAGAACAGGCTCCGGTGTGTAGCTGTAATATGGGACCCTCTCTGCCTGCACAAGCAGCAGTTTTTCCCCCAGTTCCTGGTGCAAGATCTTGGCAACCGAATCGTGTCGTTCCTTATATTCCGTTGATGCGAACATCTGACATCCTCCTGTTATGTGCTGGATTGTTTCTGAAGTTGGGCACCCGTATCTGCATCTGTCATCCACTACCGATGCATCTCCTACAATGAATTTTAGGTAGTTGCGAGTTGGTATAACCTGATCTTGTATGGCCAGTAAGAAGCCTTCCGTCTCGGGGAACATTCTTCCCGAGGTCAGCCAGTAGTTCGACGCTAACTTGTCGACATGTTCCTGGTTGACCTCATTAGGATGCCTCCCGTGCAGCGGCTTCTCCAACCACCTCTGTAGTGTATCGTTGTCGGTTCGGTGGTGATTTTGATGCTCGTGTTCCGTCAGACGTAGCGGTGTTGAGGCGGCTGCTCCGCATATAGCTTTATGTAGTGTGGAGCTGTTGGCCTGTCTCTGGAAATAATTACGCAGATTTATTATTTGTTGGTCCAATTGCTTGCTGAGGTCTGCCAATCCTCTTCCTCCTAGTTGACGTGGCAGAGTAGTTCTTTCTACGGCGCTACGGGGATGATGTTTATGAGCTTTTGTCAGTAGTGTCCTAACTTTTCGCTGCAGGTTGTTGATGTCCGTGTTGGTCCAATTCACTATTCCAAACGAATAGCTGAGTACAGAGCACGCATACGTGTTCAGGGCCTTAAACAAATTCCTGTTGTTAAGATCAGTTCGCACTACTTGTCTTACTCTCTTGATGAATTCATTCCTTAAATCGATCTTCATTGTTCGATGGTCTATCCTTTGAGCTTGTTTCATCCCGAGATACTTGTATGTATCTCCCATGCTCATTGCTTCTATCTCCTGGCCGTCCTGCATCTCGTGTGCGCCCTGTTCGAGCCTTCCCCGGACAATGTTAAGGGTGCGGCACTTGTCCAGTCCAAACTGCATTCCGATGTCCCTGGAGAACTCCTCTACAATTTTAAGCATTTGCGTTAGTTGGTTTTTGGTTGCGGCCATCAGTTTTAAATCATCCATATATAATAGGTGATTCAACTTGATCGCTTCTGCGTTGTTGCTTTTGATAGCGAAGCCGTATTTTGTAGAGTTCAACCGATGTGATAGAGGGTTCATCGCCATGCAGAACCACAGTGGACTGAGTGAATCTCCTTGGAAAATCCCTCTTCGGATGTTAATTGTGTCGGTCTCGATGTTGCTGCTTGCGGTTCTGAGTTGTATCTTAGTGCGCCAGGTTGTCATAACGTGTTCTAAAAAGGAAACTGTATGATGATCTATTTTATACAGCTTTAAGATACCTGTTAGCCAGTCGTGAGGTACGGAATCAAATGCTTTTTTGTAGTCCACATAAGCCATGTAGAGGTTTCGTTGCTTGGAATGAGCCTGGTTGCAGATGACAGAGTCTATGATGAGTTGCTCTTTGCATCCCATTGCGCCCTTCGCGCAGCCCTTCTGCTGCATTGCCATGATGTTGTTCCGCTCGCAGTGAGCATATATTCGCTGCGTAAGGCAAGAAGTGATTATCTTGTACAGCGTAGGCAAGCAGGTTATTGGGCGGTACTTGGCAGGGTTATCCGTATTCCGCTGGTCTTTTGGTAACAAGTAGGTGGCACCCTGTGTAAGAAACAATGGCATTTTCAGAGGATCGAGCAAGACTTCATTAATTAAGGTAGTTATTTGTTCATGCGTGCACCACAACTTCTTAATCCAATAATTTTGGAGATGATCTGGACCTGGTGCCTTCCAGTTGTGGGAATTCTTGATGACATTGGAGACCTCATCGGTTGTGAATTGCTCATGTTGCATCTGGCTATATTTCCGGCCCATCTCGCGTTCTTCACTGATCCAGCTTGCACTGACATTGCATGGACCTGGTGTGGCAAGCTGATTTCTCCAGAAACCGTCGACCTGTTCTCTGCTAGGGTAACTCGTATTTGTGGCATCGGCGCTAGAATTCAAAGTACGGTAGAAAACTTTTTCTGATCGGTCAAAAAGTTTGTTGTCTCGTTTCCTGTTGTTACTAGCCTTGTATCTCCTCAGACGCCCTGCGAAAACAGAAAGTTTGTGTTTTAATATATCAAGACATTGTTGAGCAGTGATGTTCGCGGGGTCACGCTGAGAATGCATTTGGGTGCGGCTCATTATTGCCTGCACTGCCCTCTGGATCTTTCTAGTTCTAACTCCTCTGACATATTCCGTTACTTGTCCTATGTCTTTACGGAGACTCTCGATCTTCCGATTTAGTCGCATCTCCCATTGAGCCATTCGTGGTTCTGGTCTTGCACGATTTAACTCTTGAGCCGTCCGGATCTTGGCTCCCATTGCAGTGATGATGGCCGTTGCGGCACAGTAGACTAACATGTGCATATGTTCTAATGTGGGTGTTACTGAAACATAGTTGGGTAAAATTCTGGTGTTCATAATATCGAGCATGATTGCAAGCTTCCTGGAAGAATTCAATCTTGGTAGCGGTGGTCTGCTCAGTGGGTCTGTGCCTTCGTATCGCAATACCGCCCTTCTCAGCTGTGTGTCCAGGCTTTCAAAGTGTTCTCCGTTAACTGATTCCCGATTCTCAGTTGTTCGTCCCGCCGTCTCGGCTTCTTGTTGTGGTCCAGGCACTTGAATTTCCCGATTCTCAGTTGTTCACTCTGCCGTTCCGGCTTCTTGTTGTGGTCCAGGCACTTGAATTTCCCCGTTGTTGTTGTCTATGTCTATGTGTTCGCCATGGATCTCTAGCTCAACTTCCCGTTTTATAGCGTTAAGTCGCGTTTCTGGAGTTCGGTTATTTCTTAGAATAGTTCGATACTGATCTGACACTCTTTGTTCAGACACTTGCATGTGTGGAAACTCCCTGCAGAACTCGGCATGCAGTTGTTGTCGGTAGCCGATCATCTCTTGTCCTAAGTTTGTCACCCTGTAAAAAATACGCATTATCGATTAATTCATGGACCCAGTCCATTTCATGCGTCGTCGTTGTAATCCCGCCTGAGTGAACGCTGGCTGAAGTTCCCGCGCAGCACCTTCGGTGGGTGGAACCCTAGTTCTCGTTTGGCTCCCATGTTGTAGATGTTCGTGTTGCTGGGCTGTAGCTGTTTGTGCAACAGGGGCCCGCCTCATCAGCGCCCTGTCACCGACGTCCCGCTCACTGTCATGCCCAGCGCCGGCTCCAGACATGCCCTGGCGATCCCCAGGATTATTATTATTATCTCGACTTAGCCAAAAGGCATTCGCACTCCCTCTACGGGGAACATTCACTCAGATCCCGGGCATCCCGGATACCAAAAGGATCTGGCTCGGACGAGACCCTTGCCATGTTATCGGGCCTTAGGTGACATTGATGTTGTTGGACGATCCTGCATTCCCCATGAATTTCCTGACGGTTCGGGCTGTCGCAAGTAGTACCGCTTTCTGCATGGGCCTGTAAAGACTATCAGTTAGATTCAGCTCCTTGATGTTTCTCAGCAAACTTTTTGGTATAACACCAGTTGTGGACATGATGATTGGAATCGTCTGGACGTTCTCCATTTCCCATTGCCTTCTAATTCGCTCTTCTAAGTCTCTGTACTTCGCGATCTTCTCAACTTGCTTCACACGCAGGTTGTTGTTGTTCGGGATGGCCACATCAATCAGAGTTGTCTTCCTGGAAATTTTATCAACTATTATAAGGTCCGGTCTGTTATGGGCAACTCGTTGATCAGTCAGAACTATACGATCCCAGTACATCTTGTAGTTGCTGTTCTCAAGAACAGGCTCAGGTGTGTAGTTGTAATATGGGACCCTCTCTGTCTGCACAAGCAGCAGCTTTTCCGCCAGTTCCCGGTGCAAGATCTTGGCAACCGAATCATGTCGTTCCTTATATTCCGTTGATGCGAACATCTGACATCCTCCTGTTATGTGCTGGATTGTTTCTGAAGTTGGGCACCCGTATCTGCATCTGTCATCCACTACCGATGCATCTCCTACAATGAATTTTAGGTAGTTGCGAGTTGGTATAACCTGATCTTGTATGGCCAGTAGGAAGCCTTCCGTCTCGGGGAACATTCGTCCCGAGGTCAGCCAATAGTTCGACGCTAACTTGTCGACATGTTCCTGGTTAACCTCATTAGGATGCCTCCCGTGCAGCGGCTTCCCCAACCACCTCTGTAGTTTATCGTTGTCGGTTCGGTGGTGATTTTGACGCTCGTGTTCCGTCAGACGTAGCGGTGTTGAGACGTCTGCTCCGCATATAGCCCTATGTAGTGTGGAGCTGTTGGCCTGCCTGTAGAAATAATTACGCAGATTTAATATTTGTTGGTCCAATTGCTTGCTGAGATCTGCCAATCCTCTTCCTCCTAGTTGACGTGGCAGAGTTGTTCTTTCTACGGAACATTAATATCATTATTATCTCGACTTAGCCAAAAGGCATTCGCACTCCCTCTACGGGGAACATTCACTCAGATCCCGGGCATCCCGGATACCAAAAGGATCTGGCTCGGACGAGACCCTTGCCATGTTATCGGGCCCTAGGTGACATTGATGTTCTTGGACGATCCTGCATTCCCCATGAATTTCCTGACGGTTCGGGCTGTCGCAAGTAGTACCGCTTTCTGCATGGACCTGTAAAGACTATCAGTTAGATTCAGCTCCTTGATGTTTCTCAGCAAACTTTTTGGTATAACACCAGTTGTTGACATGATGATTGGAATCGTCTGGACGTTCTCCATTTCCCATTGCCTTCTAATTCGTTCTTCTAAGTCTCTGTACTTCGCGATCTTCTCGACTTGCTTCACACGCAGGTTGTTGTTGTTCGGGATGGCCACATCAATCAGAGTTGTCTTCCTAGAAATTTTATCAACTATTATAAGGTCCGGTCTGTTATGGGCAACTCGTTGATCAGTCAGAACTGTACGATCCCAGTACATCTTGTAGTTGCTGTTCTCAAGAACAGGCTCAGGTGTGTAGTTGTAATATGGGACCCTTTCTGTCTGCACAAGCAGCAGCTTTTCCGCCAGTTCCCGGTGCAAGATCTTGGCAACCGAATCGTGTCGTTCCTTATATTCCGTTGATGCGAACATCTGACATCCTCCTGTTATGTGCTGGATTGTTTCTGAAGTTGGGCACCCGTATCTGCATCTGTCATCCACTACCGATGCATCTCCTACAATGAATTTTAGGTAGTTGCGAGTTGGTATAACCTGATCTTGTATGGCCAGTAGGAAGCCTTCCGTCTCGGGGAACATTCGTCCCGAGGTCAGCCAATAGTTCGACGCTAACTTGTCGACATGTTCCTGGTTAACCTCATTAGGATGTCTCCCGTGCAGCGGCTTCCCCAACCACCTCTGTAGTTTATCGTTGTCGGTTCGGTGGTGATTTTGACGCTCGTGTTCCGTCAGACGTAGCGGTGTTGAGACGTCTGCTCCGCATATAGCCCTATGTAGTGTGGAGCTGTTGGCCTGCCTGTAGAAATAATTACGCAGATTTAATATTTGTTGGTCCAATTGCTTGCTGAGATCTGCCAATCCTCTTCCTCCTAGTTGACGTGGCAGAGTTGTTCTTTCTACGGCGCTACGGGGATGATGTTTATGAGCTTTTGTCAGTAGTGTCCTAACTTTTCGTTGCAGGTTGTTGATGTCCGTGTTGGTCCAATTCACTATTCCGAACGAATAGCTGAGTACAGAGCACGCATACGTGTTCAGGGCCTTAAACAAATTCCTGCTGTTAAGATCAGTTCGCACTACTTGTCTTACTCTCTTGATGAATTCATTCGTTAAATCAGTCTTCATTGTTCGATGGTCTATCCTTTGAGCTTGTTTCATCCCGAGATACTTGTATGTATCTCCCTTGCTCATTGCTTCGATCTCCTGGCCGTCCTGCATCTCGTGTGCGCTTTGTTCGAGCTTTCCCCGGATGATATTAAGGGTGCGGCACTTGTCCAGTCCAAACAGCATTCCGATGTCCCTGGAGAACTCCTCTACAATTTTAAGCATTTGCGTTAGTTGGTTTTTGGTTGCGGCGATCAGTTTTAAATCATCCATATATAATAGGTGATTCAACTTGATCGCTTCTGCGTTGTTGCTTTTGATAGCGAAGCCATATTTTGTAGAGTTCAACCGATGTGATAGAGGGTTCATCGCCATGCAGAACCACAGTGGACTGAGTGAATCTCCTTGGAAAATCCCTCTTCGGATGTTGATTGTGTCGGTCTCGATGTTACTGTCTGCGGTTCTGAGTTGTATCTTAGTGCGCCAGGTTGTCATAACGTGTTCTAAAAAGGAAACTGTATGATGATCTATTTTATACAGCTTTAAGATACCTGTGAGCCAGTCGTGAGGTACGGAATCAAATGCTTTTTTGTAGTCCACATAAGCCATGTGGAGGTTTCGTTGCTTGGAATGAGCCTGGTTGCAGATGACAGAGTCTATGATGAGTTGCTCTTTGCATCCCATTGCGCCCTTCGAGCAGCCCTTCTGCTGCATTGCAATGATGTTGTTCCGCTCGCAGTGAGCATATATTCGCTGCGTAAGGCAAGATGTGATTATCTTGTAAAGCGTAGGCAAGCAGGTTATTGGGCGGTACTTGGCAGGGTTATCCGTATTCCGCTGGTCTTTTGGTAACAGGTAAGTTGCACCCTGTGTAAGAAACAATGGCATTTTCAGAGGATCGAGCAAGACTTCATTAATTAAGGTAGTTATTTGTTCATGCGTGCACCACAACTTCTTAATCCAATAATTTTGGAGATGATCTGGACCTGGTGCCTTCCAGTTGTGGGAATTCTTGATGACATCGGAGACCTCAGCGGTTGTGAATTGCTCGTGTTGCATCTGGCTATAGTTCCGGCCCATCTCGCGTTCTTCGTTGATCCAGCTTGCACTGACATTGTATGGACCTGGTGTGGCAAGTTGATTTCTCCAGAAACCGTCGACCTGTTCTCTGCTAGGGTAACTCGCATTTGTGGCATCGGCGCTAGAATTAAAAGCACGGTAGAAACCCTTTTCTGATCGTTCAAAGAGTTTATTGTCTCGTTTCCTGTTGTTACTAGCCTTGTATCTCCTCAGACGCCCTGCGAAAACAGAAAGTTTTTGTTTTAATGTGTCAAGACATTGTTGAGCAGTGATGTTCGCGGGGTCATGCCGAGAATGCATTTGGGTGCGGCTCATTACTGCCTGCACCGCCCTCTGGATCCTTCTAGTTCTAACTCCTCTGATATATTCCGTCACTTGTCCTATGTCTTTACGGAGACTCTCGATCTTCCGATTTAGTCGCATTTCCCATTGAGCCATTCGTGGTTCTGGTCTTGCACGATTCAACTCTTGGGCCGTTCGGATCTTGGCACCCATTACAGTGATGACTGCCGTTGCGGCACAGTAGATTAACATGTGCATACGTTCTAATGTTGGTGTCACTGAAACATAGCTTGGTAAAATTCTTGTGTTCATAAGATCGAGCACGATCGCAAGTTTCCTGGAAGAATTTAATCTTGGTAGCGGTGGCCTGCTAAGTGGGTCTGTGCCTTCGTATCGCAATACTGCCTGTCTCATATGTGTGTCCAAGCCTTCAAAATGTTCTTCGTTAACCCGTTCCAGACTCTCGGTTGTTGGTTCTACCGTTTCGGCTTCTAGTTGTTGTCCAGGCTCTTGAAGTTCCCCATTGTTGTTGTTGTCATCTATGTCTATGTGTTCGCCGTGGATCTCTAGCTCAACTTCCCGTTTGATAGTGTTAAGTCGCGTTTCTGGAATTCGGTTATTTCTTAGAATAGTTCGATACTGATCTGACACTCTTTGTTCAGACACTTGCATGTGTGGAAACTCCCTGCAGAACTCGGCATGCAGTTGTTGTCGGTAGCCGATAATCTCTTGTCCTAAGTTTGTCACCCTGTAGAAAATACGCATAATCGATTCATTCATGGACACAGTCCATTTCATGCGTCGTCGTTGTAATCCCGCCTCTGTGAACGCTGGCTGAAGTTCCCGCGCAGCACCTTCGGTGGGTGGAACCCTAGTTCTCGTTTGGCTCCCATGTTGTAGATGTTCGTGTTGTTGTTGGGCTGTAGCTGTTTGTGCAACAGGGGCCCGCCTCATCAGCGCCCTGTCACCGACGTCCCGCTCGCTGTCATGCCCAGCGCCGGCTCCAGACATGCCCTGGCGATCCCCAGGCAGCGGCCCTATGACAATCATCCTATCATTCTCCATTCCATAGTTTTCTCCCGTAACGTGGGAGTGACGGCCCTCGGTCGCCTTTTACGACTCGCGGAGCCACGATAGGAGTATCATTATTATTATTATTATTATTATTATTAACAAATAAATAATCAATTTAAATTACTGGACCATTGTCAACAAAGTCACTGTTTAAGATGGTACATCTTCTGTGCGTTTCCTGTTGTGGCACACAGCAACCACTTTAATCATTAGGTATGGGCTTACTGACTGGCAGGCTTCTGTATTTTAAAGACTTATTAGTTCGTTTATAGTGTCGGGGGGGTTTCGTTATTCTAGATTTTTGACCCCACCACATTGAGATGGCACAGAGCAAGCTTGCGCACCAAAACTTCGAGTAATTGACCATTTTAGGACGTAAGTTTCGCTAGACAATGGCAATACTTCTTCTAGGTACCTAGCAACCTCTTTCGCACCTAGCAACCAAACTAATAACAGGTCACCTTTCGAGGAGAGAGCAGGAAAAGGCCTTTACAACACTGTACTAGATATAGTGTAGCCCAAGAAAGATCGATTAAGCCAAACTTACCTTCGTGTAAAGTTGTTTTGTTTGGGCACAATCCGGCCCTGAAGTTTTTTAAATTTTAATATACTTTTTTTGATAAAATTTGGTATGATGACATTACTGTAAAGGACGAAAAAGCCTGTAGTAATAGAGTGTTGCGAATTGGTCACAAAAAACTGTTTGTAATATGCTACCACTTTTATTTGAAAGGTTTCTTGTATCTTAAGAGTTAAGGTGGTATGACTGATGCTTGGGACATCCTGAACATCCCGCTTTATATCCAAAAAGTCGTTTTTTAGTTTTTAAGAATATTTTTTTATGTATACCTATCAAAGTCAGTCGATTATGTGGTTATTATAATAATTAATATCAATAATAATTATTGTTTGAAAATGTGCAGTCCGCCTTAAAGCCAAAAAGCTTTTTTTACTGTTTTTAACTTGGTTTTAAATAACGCGTCTAAAATATAGGCAAAAATTGTTAGTGTTTAAGAACATGGAAAGCCAAATATCTCGAAGACTAATATAATTATCGACTTTTGACAGGAGTGACATTTTGTGGCGAATGAGTCATTATATCAAAATTACTAACTTTCAAACCAACATTGCCAGTAGCCTATAAGTTTGACAGATATAATTCCCAGAAAGACCAACAGTTCTCAGCCTATGGACCAACTCAAAACACTGTTACTAGGATAGATATTTGTGTCCTTTAGCTTTAATTTTATCAAAATCGTGCTGGGCGTACAAAACCCGTAACCTGTAACAACCTGTAAAATTAAACGAAACAACTTTGCACTAAGGTAAGTTTAGCTAAATAGATTTTTCTTGGACTACACTCTATATAGAAGAATGTTGTAAAGATCGCACTGGAAAAATAATTTTATTAACAATTTTTAATTTATTTACTTATGCCTGGACCAACACTATAATAAAGACTTGGGTCCATAGCCATGTTTCAAGCTATCACCACTGGCGCCACACGACGAAAAAATCGACAGGGTGGTTTAATGTTAAAAACATCATTGTTGCAGAATCTTTTATAAAATAAAAAAAAATGCAAATGTGTCTGTTACAACGACTTTAATATATTTATTACGTTGGCACAATACTTATATTATGTATAAGAAGAAGCAAATATTTGTGAAAATAATTTTGTTTGTGGTAACGGGGCAAATATTTTGGTAGGTATGTATCGTTCATAAAACTTCCACCCAATAATGGCTATTCCGAATAGGCTCCTATTTCAGAATGGTTAGTCTTCAGCAGGAAGTTGCAATCCAATTAATCAGAACCTGAACCCTTGTGCAGTACTAACTATAGTAGTTACCTACCTATACATAGATAATAATCAGGCCAGTACACAATCACACAGAGAGAAGCAATGCATTGCTCATAATTATGTGGTGATTAGAACCTCTAAACTCTATTGAAACTAAACGCAAGTGAAAGATAAACAAAAGTTGTTGCATGGCTAGCACGTGATCGGCTTGCTATTGGCCGGCAGGCGAGTTCAGCGAGTCGTTATTTATTACAGAGGTGTCTTGAGTTGCAAGTGGACTTTTAATTTTTTCCGATATAATTCTTTCGCTGTTTATTAATTGTTGGAGCTACGATTTGTGTTAATAGTAGAAATTTGCAGGTAAGTGAATGACTAGGTGTGCCATAAAAGTTTGTTTTTAAAGTTCTTAATACTGGGGCGTATTATTTTAATATTTCATATTATAAAATTCATAGAGATCGTCCTTAATGCGGCCCTGCCCCGTATTTGTCCTCAGAATTGTTCACGTGTTTCCATCGTGTAAATGTTTACGCCCAACTTGCATTTTGATTGAATAGAGTGTAGTACTATTGTTATTTTGGCTATGTCTAGTCCACTATCCACCATGCTTAAATTTTTGACGATATAAACTCTTAACTTATGGTGAAAAGTATAACCGCAGCCCATATCAAATATTCCCATATTGCACAAACATCTGCATCAGTGTCCCTTATACCAATTAAAATTTTGGTTTTACCCGTTAAATTATACCTAGTATAGCGCAGCTAAAGGAACAATTTCTACTGACCGTATGTAACTACAAGATATAGGTAACTTTTCACAATAAAAAGAAAACACATCGTATATAAAAGAAATACCCAAGCAGAACATAGGTTTATTGCTTCTAACTCTAGTTACAAGGCGAGTTCGCGTATAATTTATGTTGTATTCTAATTAGTATTCGATGGCTCAAAAATAAGGATATTTCTTTCGTTTCCTTCTTGTTGCGTGTCTACCAACCAGTCTGGTTGTTTTGTTTTACGTTTTATTGGAAATTTGCTACGGCAAATTATAGCCATCCTGTTTATGTTTTATTTGCACATGTAAATAATGCACCAAATCGGTCGGATGTCTTTATCCAAGAGAAACAGATGCAGGCAGTTTATTCATTTAGATTTTTTACGCGATGGCGAATGACTAAGTGAAATAATCTGGAAATACTTATAAAGACAATAAATGATGTTTAGTGGCATATCAGGTAAAGGATATCAATTGAAAAAATGCACTCCAGCCGGGACTCGAACCCGGGACTCCTATTGTAGCCGTAGGCACTTAACCAACTATGCTACCGGGGTTCGAGTCCAGGCTGGAGTGCATTTTTTTCAATTTATATCCTTTACCTGATGTGATTTTATTCCTCCGACAGCAACCCAAATTAATGCACAGCTGACTTTCGAATGAACTAGATTTTTACCTACAACCTACAAGGAAGTAAAAAGATACCGAAGTAAAATATATGTGTTTCTACAAAAAATCCCTCTTCTGCCAAATGAACAATAGCTTCCCCCCGAGCTCAAGAAATCCTTGAAATCAATAAAATTGGGATTGTATGGAATGTGGAATAAGATGTGGAAGAACAGAAAAACGAATATAGATATATAATACTATCATTATTTAGGTACCTATGGTATAATATTTAGTGTATTCTAATTTTTGCAGAATAAATATTTACAATACCTCTCTATATTAACAGATTGGGAACAGAGGGTAACAATTGGTAGGTAACTCTAACTTTATGGTACCTACTGGAAAACATATCATATATATTAGGGAATATCAGATCAACCTTTCCGATATTAGACGCTATATTTACACATTATCAAAGAAAGAAGAGAGGTGCGGGTATATAGGGTGCTTGTGTGTGAAATACTCTCGCCTATGTTTGGAAATGACCTCATCCAAATTGAGTAATTTTAGGCCAAACTGCCGGCTCCGCATACGAATCGATCCGAAAACAAGTCGAGGGATTTACGGATTTGCATACAATCGACACGTGTAATGAATCGGGTGTGGATAATTTTTTAAATGGCTTTAAATGTCATATTGTTAATAATAGTTTGGTTATCTTTGGTTTGATCGTTTTGTTGTGATTGTCACTTGTCACGAAAGAGAATTATGTTCATTCACTCCCTCAACCCTTAGAAAAATTGTGCGAGTTATGGACATCTGGACGACTACCAAGAGGGAAACACACATCTTCACTGTTATAATAAAGGGTGTTCCAATGAGACGGAATTAACACAATGTAAATACATTTTTAGCTATACAGGATGATTTTTTTTAGGTCTACCACCGCGATTTTCTCGCTCATTTTTCGGCCTACAAAAAAAACGTAAGAAACAAAAATGTGGCAACTTTGGAAAGCTAAGTGGTGCTGCAAAAGAAATCGGCATCCATGGCCAACTTGCGGCGCAATATTAAAAAAACCTAAAATTGAGCAAAACTAATAATGGCCGTGGAATGATTATTTTAAGAAACAGAGAAAAACTTTTATATTGAAAATTGATGGCACTGAGAAGGTTTATCCACCCAGGTGCTCAGATAGTTTCAGAAAATTACACAGGGTCTTCGGCTCTCTTGAGACCATGAAAATTTTTGTCGATTTTAGGTTTTTTTAGTACACCGCGAAAAGTTGGGTATGGAGGCCCATTCCTTTTTTAATGTCGCCTCGCTGACCAAAATTGCCATATTTTGTTTTCTTAGATATTTTCTGTGCGGCCCAAAATAAGCGAGAAAATAGCTTAATAAGAAATAAACAAAAAAAATTCATAGCCTCAAGAATGCCGAAGACCCTGTGTAATTTTCTGAAACTATCTGAGTACCCTTTTGCATAAAGCTTCTTAGTGCCATCAATTTTCAATATAAAAGTTTTTCTCTGTCTCTTAAAATAAACATTCTACGGCCATTAATAGTTTTGCTCAATTTGAGGTTTTTTTTAATATTGTGTGACAAGTTGGCCATGGATGCCGATTTATTTTGCAGCACCACTTAGCTGTCCAAAATTGCCACATTTTTGTTTCTTACGTTTTTTTTTGTGGGCCGCAAAATGAGCGAGAAAATCGCGGTGGTATAGACCTAAAAAAATCATCCTGTATAGGCATTCAATCATGACATGTTATATATAATTTTTTGTTTTTGTTTTCAAGGCAGGTAGGTACTATTCGTGATAATATCTGGTAATTTTGATTCTACCTATAGATATACCAGTTCTGCTAATGCAAAAGTGTTGAAGCTGTTAAGTTACCTATACAGGGTGATTCAAAACTATGCGGCACCCTTTCAGGGGCGTAATTTACTCGTTAAAATAAGACGAAAAGTTCATATCAACATGGGTCCAAAAACGCTTCGTTACGAAGATATACGGTGATAAAACTTTCAAAAAAATATCGATTTTTGTTTATACTTTCCAAACCAATAAGAATATTTAAACCAAACTTGGTACACAATAATACCCTCATAGGGTGACATAACACATGTTAATATCAGGTCTCCAAAGTAACCAGTGGCGGAGGTATGGGTAATCAGTACCATTAATTAAACAAAAAAAAATAGTACTGCCCTGTTCAATACAAAAATTTATTATCTTGTTGAATAAACAATTCAATATGGAACAAAAAAATTTCTCTTTTATTTTTTCATATCTCTCTCTCTCTCTTTCGCGGAAAATTTGAGTTTTTCCTATTTCTCATCTTTTTGGACTCTTTACTTTACTTTCAAGTAACTATTATTTTAAGTAAACGAAAGGATTTTCAAATGGAATTGCAGTAGGAGTAGGTAATTTTTGATTATTATTGGTTTGGAAGGTATAAACAAAAATCGATATATATTTTTTTGAAAGCTTAATCACCCTTAACGAAGCGTTTTTGGACCCATGTTGATATGAACTTTTCGTCTTATTTTCACGAGTAAATTACGCCCCTGAAAGGGTGCCGCATAGTTTTGAATCACCCTGTATATACTGACATATCCGAGAACAATGGTTTCTATGGCAAACTATTGTTGTTGGAGCAATGAGCAATGCCGATGCCGAACACGGCTTTTGCGCCTAAACGTATGTCGCAAAAATATAGCAAATAAATAACGTTTTCATACGGTCGAAACTCAAGAGTTTTGTTTTTTCAGTGGCCTTATTGGAAGACGAATGCCATAAAATGGTAGGATGGTGTTCTTTTTCTGTTTTCTCTATTAGTAGGACATTTTTGTGAGGGTTACCTACTCGATTTTCAAATATTTTCAAAGCATTCCTGATTTTTAAATGAAAATAGAAAATAATATTTTCCAGCTTTAAGTTCCTGTAGAAATGTTGAAAAGAAGAAACCTACGTTGTCAGATTTCTGATAGAAAAATCCCTGACAGACACAATCATCAAAATCGTGCAGCACATCACAATTTTTCAAGGGTGTTCCGGATCAGATCTGATAATCCGGTATATTATAAGTATTAGCCAAAACCAGCGTATTTCTACAAAAAGGATTGATCCATTCCATTAAGGCGGTTAACAGAATCATTTCTTCACTTTCACTAGCAGACATTTTGCATATTACATTGCAATGCGTATACCTACTTGATTTAACTTTGAAAAGGTGCGTGTTTTTGATACTACTTATTTATGAGAGCCACTTTATACTGAAATGGAGTATACGTTTTAGATATTAAAAAATAAAAAAGTTTTCTGTACCCGTTAAAAATTTAACGTGATACTATAGGAGGTAAACTTATTATTATAGTATCATGCAATTAACGCATAATAATATGTAGGTATTATACCTTTTATTGTTGAAACTTATTATTTTTTGTACCTATGTAGAATACCTACCTACCTGATAATTGCGAATGTATCTAGAAAAAACTACATCAAATCTCTAAACAAACGTGCCCTATCAACATGAGGTTCTAGTAACGTGTTTTGTCATGTATATTTTTAGGTGTGACTCACCAGTTCTCACAAAATTCTAAACAAATTTCGAGCCGTATCTGTTTTGTTATAATTATGAACTTGCATTATGTAGTCCGATAAAAGTAATACACAAAATCCACTCGAAAGGTCATTAACTTTGGACCTCTTCAAGACATGCGATCATCCTCATTTTATCTGCAGACATATAACTAAAGTGGATATAGGATAATAAAAATAAAAATACCTACCTAATTTTTGGTGGTTCACAAATCTGAGATTGTTACTTGAGGGTTTTCCGAGAATTTAATGGGTATTTTTAAACTGCACTTTAAACGCAATGTAGGTACCTACCAAATTATTAGGTAACATAGTAGGTACTAGGTACAATAGAAGATCTTATATGTATTACTTCCACATCTACAGAATGGTAGGTACCTAAGTATTATTTCGGTAAGAAACCTTTTTTTTGAGCTCTAAATCGGTTTTAAATGTTTTTTAAACGTCGAAATAAAAAAGTAAATATTTTATTTTTTCGTGATACATTAGTAATTTTTAGCAAACGAAATTAGTACATAATTGAAGTCTAATAACCACAAAATATACACAGTGTATCAAAAAATTAATGATGGGTGTATGTAATTCTCACTTCCGGCCAAACGGGAAGTGGGAATTAGGACCGATATATTTTTTAATTCCTTAATACTCAATGGTAGTAGGGCAAATTCTATGTGACATAAGACTCCTTTTTTATATTTTAGTCCGAAAATTAAGGAGGGATTCATATAAATAAATACTTAAAGAAAATATTCATTTACTTCATTTTATTTTTATATGAATATTCTAAACTACAAACTATGGTTTTTAATTCGACTTCAAAAAATGCCACTCTATTATTGCCAACAGTAAGACCTTTCCACTATTATCTACCTTTGCTGTGAATTTTATAATAAGATTATTTTCTTATAAGTTAGGTACTGAGATTAAAACCAACTAAAACCAGGATGATTTATTTTTTCCCGGGAATCCGAAGCTTCAGATATGACATCGAAAAGTTAAGGCCGAAAATCAATTTTTTGTTTGCATTTTTGATATTAAAGAGCAAAAATAATAAAATCCGCTCATTTATAATTTGAATATCACTAGCGGTTTAACCGGAAGTAAACCATATTTTTAGGTGTTGTTTTGCTGTAGAATGAAATGTCATTAAATACCTAGACCTTAAAATGATCTTTCTAATGCTATTTAACAATGTAAAGTTATCCCTTGCCGTTTTCGACATAATATTCGTGTGTTTCCCTGGTTGATATGGTATAACAAGGAAGCGTCTCTTTCATGGTCCGGTCAAACAATTAACAATTTCAATTATTTTTCAATTAATAGTCCATTAGTTTTTCCAATAAAAGTGTTAATACATACAGTTATCAATTTTCAAAAACGTAGTTTTTATTAAAAACATGGCTCTATTGATGACTCAAGGACCTCCGACGAGGTCTCCCAATGATTCAGTTTAAAAGTCGAGTGGTACTTCATACAAAATCAATGGGTCTGAAGGTTTCCAAAAAGTTATTGGTAATTCGCCCTATATAATAAAAGTTTTCTCCGCAGTTTTTCCTCAACCATGTTGCAATGCCCACGATTTAATCCAGTAAGTACCTGCCCTTGGTTCTAATTGACTAATTTCAACGTCCTACTCTAAGGCTTGTAGCACTCTCTGAACAAGCACCCATCATGGCCTAATTAGGATTCCAGTTTGAAACACGATATTTACCTAGTTAAATTTATATATATTTCTACCAATAATCTATTGCTAAACATTCACAAAATGATCACCTTTGTTCGTGGGTCAAGGTAACAGCAATTGTTTATCAAATCTAGATCTATACTAAAATCGAGCAATCTGTACGCCTGGCGTAAATAAAACCACGTGTTCAATGACGTTCCGAGATTGGTCGGTAGGCCATAAAATTTGACCCGACTCGGCAACAGGGACGCACTCGATCGCAAAGGTGTAGTTATGCGGTTTTATCTTGTTGTTTTCAGCTATTTAGACACTGCCACAAATAATTTTATGGATGTTTTGAATCATTTTAATGAAACCAATAATTCTTTTCCGAAATATTTTGATGTAAACAAATGTAAAACTAAAATTAAATAAAGGTCGTGCCTCAGTGCTGCCCTGGCGAACATCTCAACCCATGTGCTATTGTTTACGCCAGGCGTAAGAGTTGCTCGATTTTAGTATAGACCTCGAGTGCATTATCTCATTCTCCAAATAATATAGGTATCACAATAACAGGCATTAATAAATATCGAGGTTTCTATCCTTGCATTGATTGAGATGTTTATTTTTTGTAGTCACGGCTAATCTTTTCGATAATAATGTGTTAATATTTTAATATACATAGTTTAACTGAAGAAAGTGAAGTTAAAATTATGTCTCAAATTAGCACACAATTTGTGACAGATTTAGTAGTAGTAAAATTAGTAATAATGGTGGTTTGTGGTCTACCACAAACCTTCTAGGGATTGTTACTAAAATTTTACTTAAAAGATAGTCTATTTAATTCCATTTAAAATTGAATATTTGGGGTTAAAAATTACACCGCAGGAGAAAATTTTTCTAATTTTCAAGGTCAAACAGTTTAAATGAATGTAAAAACTCGAAGTAACCTATTCCGAGCAAAAAATTTTATACATAAATCAACTGGCGGTCATTTTTTTGTTGTTCTCTTTTTTTGACAAAACACAAATGCAAAATTATTATTCTTTTTGACAGATGTCATCAAATTTATAAACGGAATTATGTCTGTCAATTTAACAGAAAGAAAATGCCTAGACACAAGTTAAAAAATGTAGTTATACAAATTTCTGATAAAATTGAAGTATAAGTTCAAATTTACTTAAAAAAATATATCTCCGGAAATTATTGGGGGATATATAGCCCTCACAGCCCCCCTCCCCCCGCGATGCTACGCTACTGATACCATACGTAGTTGCCTAAGTTATGATATATTTGAAATTCAATAATAATTATGCTAAACTTTAGACGGCATAGAAAAGTTTAGAGAGGTACCCACAAAATATTATGTAGATATATGTGCGCGACATATCTACCCGCAATATTGGCTAAAATAGCTAAATAACCAATGTCATAGATGGTTTTTTCAATGGGTGGCTTTGCCAGCACAATTTGAGATGTCAAGAATAGCAAAATCAACATTTTTTAAATTAAAATTTTTCCAAATACGCGTCTTATTTCTCATCGTTTTTTCTTTACTAGAAATAACAGTTCTCAGAGGTCTCATGTTAGATTGTGGTCACTCCAAATGGGTTTATAATTTTACACTTTTAAGCCCGTTTAGGACTGTGAAAGTTCTTGGAGGTTTCATAGCTTCTTTCGGGTGCAGTGTTTCAAGCTTAGGATGCATTAAACACTATTATAAGCATTCGAACGCTAATTTTTTTCCGATCGCCAATTTCAATTTTTTTGTATAATTTCAAGTAGGTACCTACTTATCTACTATATTTATTTTATTTTTCAAAAATATAGAATAACGAAAAAGTACCTAAACAAGCATTACAAATAAAACAATTTCAAAATCTAAGTTGGACTGAATTCACTGAGCAGCTTACTAGTGAATCTATAATAGGGTGGTTGTTTCGTGTACGTGTACATGCAGGCCTTGAAGACCTATTACCGTCGTTGACTCCCAACGCTATTACACATTCTGAGTTTGAAGTCGATAGGTATATCCTTTCGTTCCAAAAGAAAATAGACAATAACTAGAGACGAGACGAGAGACGAGACGAGACTAGAGACGAGACGAAACAATGGTCGAGACGAGACCAACGTCGTTGTCTCGTCTCGTTTTGTCTCGTTTCTCTCGAGTTGTATTGGTTTTTTGGTTTATAACTAATTTAGAATAAATTTAATAGGTATTTATAACAAGCAAATATTTTGCTTATCACTGTACACTACTGTTTTTTTAGTTTGATACTTTTGTCAGATAAAAACA
The DNA here is from genome assembly GCA_963920635.1 of Pseudeuparius sepicola. NCBI lineage: Eukaryota > Metazoa > Arthropoda > Insecta > Coleoptera > Anthribidae > Pseudeuparius > Pseudeuparius sepicola. Next base: position 94,064,000 of record OY987299.1, read on the forward strand.
ATTAAAAGTACACCTTTTTTTTATCTTGACTTTGACTTTATTCGTATCGATCTGACTTTCGATGAAAATAATTAAAAAATGTTTTTTAAGGTAACCAGGCGTTACAAAAAAAGTTATTGTTTTTAATTAAAGCTAAAAAAGCGTTAATATTTTTTTCTAAAATACCAACCTTCTGACTTACAGGGTGATTGAAAGCCTGCGAGTTTAGAAATAGCTAAATTAAAATGTTGTCGCCCTGTAAATCGGAGAGCAGTAGTTCACAAAAAATGTTTTGTTATTTCTTTTAGTTTTAATGTAAATATATGCATTTTTTTATTCAGCTTCATGAGTTCTGCGGCGACCTGCAAAAAGAAACAGTTTTAATTTTTTTTATCGAAAGTCGAAAGTCAAGTCGATATGAAAAAAAAAGTCGAGAAACAAAAAAGTTGTACAATTAATTAAAATTAACAGTGAAGCACAATAATTTTTACCCTATACTATCAATCAGGTAACCACCTGTCACGCCACTGAAATTATTATTTCAATTTAATTAGATGTAAAGCAACTCCTTCTAGCCGCTAACAACCATCCAAATTAGAAAAAAGATTTTAGAAATGAATAAAAACTGTTTTTTAATAAAATAAATTTAACACCCTGTTAGATATTGTTGTTTTCACAATAAGTCATTTTTGGAAAACTAAATACATACAGGGTGTCCCAATTGGAACCATAACACCCCTGTAATTTTTTTTATTAATCAATTTTCACCAAACTTTTGCAAAATGTGACAATTAAAATACATACATCTATTAAAAGCACACCAGTCGTAAGTCATTAAAATTTTTCGAGATGTCTCGTCTCGTCTCGAATTTCGAAGTTCGAGACAAAATGCTCTCGAGACGAGACAGAACGGCTTCTAGACGAGACGAGACGTCTCGTGTCTCGTGCCTCGCGGCAACTCTAACAATAACATTAACTTAAAAACACATTAAAACAGATAAATTGTAATGTCTAGAATTCTTAGGATTCGATACTAAGTTGAGGTGTTATAGTTATTATTTGTTATATATGATTTTATGCAAAATATTTTGCGTACCTCGCCGACATTTCAACAGTGGTTCTGACAGTCGGGTTTAAAGAAGTTAAGGCATGGCGTGGACGTAGCGATTCCATTGGCAGTAATTTTTTCCTATCAATCTTCGATGCAATGGGCATTTGGCCTCGCGTTATATCTGTAGTTCATTGCGGAGTTGGGCAACCCGGCTATTAACTCGATTATTCTCTCAACGGCGGCGGCCCGCCGGCATGCCGGTAGTCCCGAGCGCGTCCTTAATGCCCGCCCAAATTGGCGTGAAGAAATATTTAGGAAATATTTACAATCCATTTGGGCGGAGAATTGGATCGACACGCTGGTATTTCTTGTAAACAGGCAGCTCGGAATTTGAGGATGGGGCCATAACTTCGGTCCTAATAAAGCGAGCGCGTTGCCCACAGTTTTCCTTTAAAGGAGTTGCGTTGTATATCTCATGTAATGAGAAGGATTACTGTGGAAATGATAACTTAAAACATGTATACATTTGGTGATATTACTGATATTGTATTTTATTTACAGAATCTGTAAGATGTTGCGATATTAATAAGTAGAAGGCAAGTTGATTGATGAAATCGTTTATAAAAAACTGTAAGCTTTATTTCGAAAAAATTTTGTATAAATTCCAGTATGAGAAGGCCCAACCAAAAGGGATAGGAAGATTCTGAAGGACAATTTTCGACTATGCTGGAAGAAGGTGCGAGAAATTCGGATCATTTGTAGCGTTTGCTTCATATGAAGTCTAGTAATGCCAATGTATAATGTAGACTTTCAAATAAATATACAGTGTCCTCCAAAAAGTTCGCACCACAGGGGGAAAATTTTTAATTAATGTTTTATTTTGAAATTTAATTTTGGGATTACCTTTTGCTTGAAATAAGATGCAAAATGACTCACCCAAACGTAGTCGTGTAACTTTCGTTATCTGTCAAAAATGACATTTAAAAAAATATATTGCCAAAAGTGGGTTTATTTGTTAAAATATCAAAAAGTTTAACTTGAAAAAGTTGTTTCTTTTTCAGATTTACTGAAGTGTACCAAATTTGAACGCTCTAATAAAAGATTTTGTTATTTGACAATTTTTAATATTATTTATAAAATTTGTGTAAATTTTTAAAAACTTGTAACTTCGTAAAATCTATTTTATATCATTCTATTAATTTCTTATTACTAATTACCGCTAAGTATAGGTATTTTTCAAATGAAAATGAAAAGTGCGACATAACGTTCATTCTTCGGCTAATTTGGGAAATACTGGATTTTTCATGTCGTGTCACGTCTAAACAAACACTATGTCGCACTTCTTCAGTATTTTTCCAAGGGATGTGAGGTTTTTTCGTTTTTTCCCAGATGTCGTGCATTAAAGCAACTTGTCGATATGTCATATTTTCTCCACATATTAAAACAATTTAAATTTTGTCTTGTACAATCATCATTTTTACCTGTCACCTGTTTCAAGAGTATTAATTAAACTATCAAATAAAAACAATTGCTTTAATTCTCTCCATGGCCTACTCATCAATATTGGTTAATGTAAAATTAAACTGAAAGGTAATAATTATTATTTCTTTCATAAAAGTCAAGAATCTTGCTTAGATACATAAAATAGTTTGATGATATTTTAATTTATTACTATTTTGGCATCAATTTAGAACTGGGAAACGTAATGTAACTAAGTGCATATCTACTTTAAATGCTAGATGGTAATTTTAATTTAAGTGTTAATATCATTTTCTTTTGAAAAATACCTATTCTTATCGGTAGTTAGTAATAAAAAATTAATAGAATGATGAATCTAGTGATATAAAATAGTTATCACGAAGTTACAGGTTTTAAAATTTTCAGAAATTTCATAAATATTAAAAATTGTACGAAATTATAGGTAGAGTTCGGTAGGAGTTTTGGATGGAGAATTTAATTTTGAACAAAAAGTATTTCTTGAATTAATTCTTTTTGTACCTACATGTGGCCGTTCCGTGGTAAATTTGATTTTTCAATTTTATCATTGAAGTAAAATAACGGGTATTTCAACCAAAATTATGTATTATTTATTCTTTACAATGAACCAAGCTTTCGGCCATATTTTTGGCCTTCGTAAGGGCTAAAATAATGTTAGGTAAAATATATTATTGAGTAAGAATTATTTATATACTTACTATTGAAATGAATATTCAATTCTTACTCAATAATATATTTTACCTAACACTATTTTAGCCCAGACGAAGGACAAAAATATGGCCGAAAGCTTGGTTCATTGTAAAGAATAAATAATACATAATTTTGGCTGAAATACCCGTTATTTTACTTCATTGATATATAAATACAGCCGTTATTATAAAGAAGATCAATTATTATTTTCTATTTTATTTCATCGTACTTGCAAATCATATCAGGTACCTACCTACCTATTTAAAAACCTTAGAGAAAAGATCATGACCTGGTTTTGTTTAATTTTAACTCAAAATAAAATTATTAAAACAATTATGTAGAGAAGACGATTTTTTTTAGAAAATTTTAACACCTCGTATATTGAAAACGAAGGATTTTTGCAGACATGTTTATATGAAATGTTTTCTGGCAATTAATTGGCTGAGGATCATGCTTGAAATATAGGTACTTAAGTCAAACCCTGTATAATGGGAAATCCTTACCAACAGCGCTACAGTCTAAGTAGAGAGGTTGTTCCAATACAATGTTTGTTGTATCATGGGTGGTTCTATGTATCTTATTATGCAATCAAAGTTCTAAGCGTCACGCCCTTAGAAAATTTCATGAATGAAAGAAAGAAACGAATATCTAAACTCCTTCTTCCATTCTTTAATAGCAACCTCTATGATTTGGTTGTGATTAGCAACAGGGGGTCTATGATTTCGAATATTTTTTTGAGATAGTCCCACAGATACTCATGCCATGACTGTTAAGTGACCACTGTAATAAAGGGATACTAACATCATTTAGGTAGTCAATAACCCGTCTAGCTACATGGGGACGAGCGTTGTCCTGCATGAATAAAAAATTAGGTCCAACAAACGGAGCAAAAGGCATTACATGTTCGACAATAATGTTGTCTAAGTAATAATGGGAATTCATAGACTTCGTACGTATAGGGACCAACTCCGAACGAGTATCTAAGCAAACTCCCCCCGAAACATTTTAAAGCCACCATCAAAAGGTACTTTAGGAGAGATATTGCAGCTGGCAAACTTTTTTCCTCGCCTTCGCCAGACACGCTCACGTCGCTCACGTCCATCTGGAACTTTAAGGCTAACTCTAGTTTCATCGAAGAACATAACTTGTTTCCAATCATTGATGGTCCAATTCTTGTCTTGCAAAATTCAATCTTTGAATTCTTGTCTTGATAAATTCAATCTTTGAATTCTTGTCTTGATAAATTCAATCTCTGAAATCTGGTAAGCAATGGTTTTTTGGCCGGTCTTCTGTAGCTCAATCCTGCTTAATGTAAACGTCTTCTAACCATTCGAGACGATATAGCGATATTTTGAACATCTGCTAATTCATTTTTTAGCAGATTGCTGGTGACTCTCGTGTCTCTGAGAGCAAGTTGTCTCAAAAACGATCATCAATTTGATTAGTGCAATGTTTTCGCCCTTGCCCTGGTCTTCGATGGTAGATACGAGCCCGTCTCATTATGTCATCTCACTATCTCACCCAGAGGCAGATGCTGGAATGATGTCTTCCTAACAAACCAGCAACATATCGCACTGAAGAATATCCTTCATCCAGGAGAGTCGATGCTCGCACTGCATCCTGAATTGACAAATTTCTTTGGCGGTTAATTTTCCTTACTTGATGTACTCGCAAATGAACTTCGCAACATGCATGTGATAAAAGCAATCATAATCGAAAACTTGCTTTTCACCAGACACTTTGCTTTAATAAGCAGTTTTTAAGAAAATGTTGACAGTTTTTGTCTAAAACGATGTTTAATACCAATTACTGTCAAAACAAGGTTATGTGATACTATGGTTAGCTTAAATAATAACTGTCACTGTCAAACAAGTTCCATGGCCTACTTGTCGAGAAAAAATATAAATATATAGAGAAAAATATGATTGGTGCGTTAATTTTGTCCAGGAGTTTACTTTAGTGCTATTTTCTGAAAAACGGTTGATTTTTTCAGAATTGGTAAAGAGTGGACTTTTGGTTAGGAATAATTGCAGATCCTTAAAATAAATTCGAAATTTTGAAAAATATAACTAGTTGGAAAGCTAACTGTTATTGGGTAAGCCCCTTTAAGGGAGTCAATTTTGTCAGGGGGGCATCGGAGCTAAAAATGTTATAATTGTAATTGTGTAAATAACTTATATTATGTATAATTCTTTATAATAATACAATTATTTGTAACTAATGACACCTGGTTAGAGCCACCTATATAGAATTACGGGAGAGCCTGTGCAAAGAGCTGGGCAATAGAAAATCATGCTCTGGAATTAGTAACTCCGCCCATCTATCTGGACGCTCATACAGCTTTCCCCTCGCACAATGGGGAATCAAGCCTTTTTTGCGGGAACTCCGGCGGGGCGCCCATAGTTGCATGAACAAATTCCGACAAAACTTCCGCCAACAATATCGTGAGCTCCGGCCGCACCTCCGTCCGCTGCGGCTCCGGAGCGCTCCGAACAATAGCGCCTTTACAAACCTGTGTTTCGGAGGTCGAAGAATAGAGGGCCAGTGGTGGAGCAAGTTTTAGATCGCTGGGAAAATTTTGCGACCTGTTCCTAGATAATTCTATATGACCGGTAGTGAATACCCCAAGAATCACCCCAAGAATCACAAAACCATATTAGGCACTTTTTAAGAATAAAAATTATATTGCCATCGTATTGAAACTAGTTAAAAAAATAAAATTTTACAAATTTTCTGGATTGCCAAATTTCATTTTCGTAATGTTTTAGTTTTTATTTTTCTCATTTACTGTGTATTTTGTAATTTTAGAACCCTGAAGATGGCTACTGTATATCAGCCGAAACGTTGGTGAAGAGATAATATAATTTTACGCCAATTTTTGTATGGCCCCTAATCCCAACTAACTTGCACTTAGTAAAAAAATGCCTAATATGGTTTTGGGATTTTTGGGTGTCTTCTTTTAATAACAATAGGCCATGGAATAGGATCCTTTCAAAAAATTAAAATCAAAATGTGGCGCTCTTCTAGTACTATTGTTGAAAAAAGGGTTTTTGAAAATCGGCCCATCTTTGGAAAGATACCAAATTGTCTCGACTCAAGTACCTGTAGTATAGTATGGTATGGTATGGTATAGTATGGTATGGTATGGTATGGTATGGTATGGTATGGTATAGTATGGTATAGTATAGTATAGTATAGTATAGTATAGTATAGTATAGTATAGTATAGTATAGTATAGTATAGTATAGTATAGTATAGTATAGTATAGTATAGTATAGTATAGTATAGTATAGTATAGTATAGTATAGTATAGTATAGTATAGTATAGTATAGTATAGTATAGTATAGTATAGTATAGTATAGTATAGTATAGTATAGTATAGTATAGTATAGTATAGTATAGTATAGTATAGTATAGTATAGTATAGTATAGTATAGTATAGTATAGTATAGTATAGTATAGTATAGTATAGTATAGTATAGTATAGTATAGTATAGTATAGTATAGTATAGTATAGTATAGTATAGTATAGTATAGTATAGTATAGTATAGTATAGTATAGTATAGTATAGTATAGTATAGTATAGTATAGTATAGTATAGTATAGTATAGTATAGTATAGTATAGTATAGTATAGTATAGTATAGTATAGTATAGTATAGTATAGTATAGTATAGTATAGTATAGTATAGTATAGTATAGTATAGTATAGTATAGTATAGTATAGTATAGTATAGTATAGTATAGTATAGTATAGTATAGTATAGTATAGTATAGTATAGTATAGTATAGTATAGTATAGTATAGTATAGTATAGTATAGTATAGTATAGTATAGTATAGTATAGTATAGTATAGTATAGTATAGTATAGTATAGTATAGTATAGTATAGTATAGTATAGTATAGTATAGTATAGTATAGTATAGTATAGTATAGTATAGTATAGTATAGTATAGTATAGATTAGTCTAGTAGATTTTTCATAGGTTTCGTTTATTTTGATCATTTCTTATTTAAATTTTTACATCAACTTAAAAATAACAGTTAGTTTTCGTATAAATACAGTAATTTTCTAAATTTTGCAAGTTAATAATTGCTAGGCTTACAACCTTATTGTTAACAGCCTTCGTGGCGACGCGACGTACCTACAAACTCCAAATCCAGGGGATGTTCTGACTGAAGCTGCAAATGTGCTGTTGGCGCCTGCCTGGACTTCTATTTGTTGCTTCCCAAATTATGGCTATCTTCTTGATTTGGCTGACGTTACACCGTTAATGATTGCATTTATAACAGTGGAACTAGCTATATTTATTGCTAACAAATTGCATTCCGGATATTTGTACCATGGGAAGTCATCCTTTATTTTAGCAAATGTAGAGAAAAATATTTTGAAAACAGCTATTTTTATCTTAAATAATTTAATTGTTAACAATTTTCAGCGGCGGACAGATTTAGTCCGCATTTACATTATATTGTTATACACAATATTCTGAACAATTCCCAACATTAATTCAGCTGTTATGACGAAAATGCACTTTCGAAATCCCTATCGACTGGAGTACCTACTACCTACTTATACCTTATCTGTTGCCAGGACCGTAGACTTTGAAGCAAATTTAAAAAAAATTAAATTTATTTTTTCTTGTTAAGAATTGCGTCGCAGGCGAAAATTTTTCAACTTTTCAAGGTCAAACAGTTAAAGTGAATAAAAAATATTTTAAGTAACCTAATATTATGTCTATAGAATATAGGTACCTATAGAAATGTATTTCCTGGTGGGTTCATAAATAAGATTGTTGATTTTTAAAAGGAGGTGTTTTTTTATTAAAATACGCCGCAGGCGAAATTTCAGAAAGACAAATAGTTTAACTAAAACAAAGAAAATTAAAAAATTCTCATGATCATTACCCCGATCTATTTCCTTCTTTTTTTTTCTCAATTGGGGGGGCATATAGAGCTGTCTGTTTCCACACATCAGTTATTTAGTAAAAATGTGTTTTGAAGGAAACAAAACCATAATACGAATGCCATATCCCTATTCTGTTCTGTTAACAAGCTTCTAATTTAGCGTAACGAAGAAAGACCGTAATCGCCTTACCACATTTACCCAGCGAATGCCTAATTGGAAAGCCGGCTTGGGACCTGGCAGCTGCATAGTGCATATGCGCGTTCAGTCTGTACAATAGAGAATTAAACGTTTTTGCGGAAACTCCCAGCCACGAGATGTGGACTTTCAGAATGCCCATATTTCCATGAACAAATTCCGCAAAACTTCCGTCAACAATATCGTAAGCTCCGCCTGCTGCTGGCCCCGAGTGGTGCAAACAATGGCACTAGATAAAGCAGCGTTTCGGAAAGCAAACAATAAAGGATCAGTGGTGGAGTAATTTCCAGAAAGATTTTTGTAGCAGATGTAAGTTGAAGCCCTGTAGCACGCCTATGAATTTTTTAATCCAAAGAATAAAATTTCCTCCTCAAGTTACCTGTAGCACAGACCTAGGTATATAGCATACCTATAGGTCTGTGCCTGTAGCCTATTCCCATATTGGGTGCAGACTACTTTAACTCTCTGTCTCTCTCTTGGTTACAACAAATATTTTTTGTTAGGTATTTCATTGATCGTCTATATTTATAATGAGATCCAAAATTCAGGTTAAATAAAGATAATGGTACAAAGTTTTTTATCATTTTGATTGCCTTGACGTGCAGATTTACAAAATACAAAATATACATATATATCTAAATTGCATCATCAAAATATTCTACAAGGCGATTCTCCCATTAAAATTAAGGGGGGTCTTTCATATAAATTTTTCCTCAAAACCCCGCCCCCTCCGAGTTACACCCCTCCAAATATGGGGGTAAAATATTGTTTTCATTTATTTTCTCCACTATGGAAAGAGGTAGAAAGTTGAAAGTTGCACTAATGGAATGACATTTTGTGACATTTTTTCAACCCTAAAGTATGAGTGGATGTGGTTGAAAGAACCAACCCCTAAATTATTTTTCGCCAGAATTTTGTAACGTTCTCAAAATTTCAAAACAAAAAAATGGTTTGTAATGACAAATGCGTTTAGAAACGTTTTCAACTCTTGTCTCTTTGTCCTAAACTTGACAGATTTTTCAGAAAAAAATTAAACTTGTTGACACCCGCGCGACTTACCCATGGTTAATAAGAGATTAATAATAAATTATTTTATGAGTCAGATAATCTAGTAGGCTAATGTCAAACATCTAATTACTATTCTTAGGTGTCATAACTAATTTGTGTTGTGTCCGTTATAACAAAAAAATGTTGAACTTCACAAATGAAGAAATGCGAGACATGCATTTTGTTATGGGCTCATGCGCAACTATTAGAAATACTCCCGGAATATTTCAAAGAATTCGGAATTCTATGGTCCGAAGAATAGAGTCGTGCATTTTAGCAGACGGGAGACATTTCGAGCATTTGTTGTGATTTTTAGAATTCATATTATTTATAACTTGTTATTATTTATAGTTGTTAAAGTTCTCAGATTTTTTTATTTACTTAGTTTTTTAGGTATGTTGCATCTCTCCTTAATAATAATTGTAATTGATGTATTTTTGATACCTACCTACTTGTAAAATTATTATTAGTACTACAAAGAATTTCTACTTATTATTAATACCTACTATGTTTTCTTTTCACTTAAATTATGTCAAATTTTAAACAAAAACAAAAGGGACCTAAAAGTTTTTAAACGCTGTAATTATATGTTTGACATTAGCCTTCTAGATTACCTGATTCATAAAATAATTTTTAACCATGCGAAAGTCGCGCGGGTGTAAACAAGTTTTATTTTTTTCTGAAAAATCCGTTTAGGTTTAGGTTTAGGACAAGAAGGTAAGAGTTGAAAAAGTTTTTAAACGCATTTGTCAGTACAAACCAATTTTTTCTGTTTTGAAATTTTGACAGGTTAAAAAATTCTGGAGAAATAGTATATTTCATTACTAGTCTGAAAATAAAATTTTTTCCGTGCGCGCGTGACAAATTCCCTTGTGAGGCGCAGCCGAGCACGGGAAGTCATGCAAGCACGGAAAAATCTATTTCTGGACGTGTAATGAACGATATTTTTTTATTATACTTCTTTGAAAACGGAAACTTAAAACATTTTATCGGCATATTATAATAAATTTAATTGACAAAAAATAAACAATGCAGACAATAGTGTTTGGTATGTATGATGGGTTTCCATGGTTACTCTCAAATTATTTCAAAGGTGCTTTGTTGTAAATTAGTTATTGTCAGATAAGGTGAATAAAACGTCGAAAATATTACAGAAATGTATCTAAATATTGAAACACTTACGTAATAAAATACAAAATAGGTATATGTTAAATATCAAAGAGCATATAGAGATTCTTAAATTTAGTTTAGTTTGCTGTATTTTTCTATTTTAAAGCCATACATTCGGTATTTTTATTCAGCGCACGGAAAGTTTTTCCGTGCGCTGTTTCCGTGCGCTAGCCCGAAAAACCCTATCTTTCATTATTGCTAAAACAGATGAAAATAAGGTGTTTTCAAAGAAGTATAATAAAAAATAAATTATGGGTTGGTTCCTTCAACCCCATCCACTCATACTTTAGGGTAGAAAAAATGTCACAAAATGTCATTCCATGAGTGCAACTGGTCCACCAAATTTCAACTTTCTACCTCTTTCCATAGTGGAGAAAATAAATGAAAACAATATTTTACCCCCATATTTGGAGGGGGAGGGGTTTTGAGGAAAAATTTATATGAAAGACCCCCCTTAATATTAACGGGAGAATCGCCCTGCAAAATATTTTGGTGCAACTTAGAAACACCCTGCATAGGGTGTTCCATATTATAAAAATATAAGTTTGGTTTGCCACGCATTTGCGAAAAGTCCTGTTTAAAATATCCTTAAGATAATGCTTTATTATAAGCTAAATAACGAGCAACCGCCGAGGAAGGCAAATTGTTGATAATGATTGTTGTTAAGTTGTTGTTTCCTACTCTGATTAGAAACTATAGTTTACTTCCGAGGTGAAACCAATATAAATATTTGCACGTGATGCGGCCCGGCGGTTTCAGGTTACCTGGACGTCGCCGTCAGCAGAAACGCAGCAAGCAATAAAACTTGTCCTGACCTCACAAAGTGTTAAGTCGTTTGCAGATGCTTTGCCTCAGCCAGACGGCTTATAAATAATGCGACCGACGTCTAATAGTCTGATCACGTAGGCAACACGCAGAGCGGTTTGTTTCTAATTATTTCATATTGGGGAGAATAGACTGTAGGGACCTACATTATTTGTTAATTCAATGAAAGGGGATATAATAACTATTCCATACCTAGGTATATATGTATACAAAGGTCTCGAAGCGCCGCTGTAAATCCGTTTTAGAATAGGAATAAAGATGCTTTCATTAGTACGACGGCCTGTGAATATGCCAATTACGGCACATGTTTATAGTTACTTTAAACATGGCCGGGATGTGGATAACGAGTGTGCAAAGTTTTTCCTTTCGCCATAAAAACGATAAGCATATCGGCCGCATTTGCTTCGACAGGATTTTTATAGTTGCATGTAGTACTTACGTATGTAGTTGAAAACGACCATTGTGCAGAAGATACTTAGGTTAACTAAGGACAACTTATACAGTGTGGGCCAAAGTGTTCGCAACAAATGGACAAGTAAGTGAGGTTAAATGACGAGGTATCACAAAAAGTTGTTTATAATATAATTTTAGACCTTTGTGCAAAATTTTATATCGTTACCCAAAAAAATTGAAAATTACATTAAAAAAAATAATTTTTTTCCTTATCCAGAAAATTTTTAATTTTTTCAATTAAATACAACCAAAGGCTATTCCTAATGTATTTGCCGCAAAAAATATGGATTTTTCTAGTTTTCTACAAATAAATGGACTTGATTGAAAAATCACCTTTTATCTATGATCCGCATTATTTCGATGCCTCCTGCGACACGACTGTATTCAATTTTTTTTTTAAATTTTCACACACAACAAAAGTTCATATTTCACATTCTTGCTAAGTTTTAGCCAACAATTGCACAAAAATTTGTATTATCACCAGTGGCGTAGAGGATAGTTTTTATTTTTTAAATCGAGTATTCAACTATTATACAGGTGTTTGCTTACTAAAATGCACCGCAGGCAGGAAATTAGAAAATAAAATTCATGATGTATTCTTTTCTCATTGGGAGGAGAGTTTGAACCCCCTATATCCAGAAGATATTCTCCAGAATAGGTACTTTTTTAATATCCCGATAATAAAAAAAAATTCTCATTTGTTGCGACGCTTTGGCCCACGCTGTATACTAGAATCATTGCTTTGTAAGGTATCTGTGTAATTTACTAATTATGGTCCTACACTCACTGTGATTATACATACGTTTTCTAGCCTATTCTATCGGGAAAAGCCGGCTTTAGGCGCAAATGAAGCCGAATAATATGTATTATGTATGTAGTACGTACCTAAATGCCACCCCACCCCCACACAAGCATTTGGTTACTTCTGGGGTACGTCTGGTTTGGACTATTATTATGAGAGTGGACTACCTTAAACCGTGGCATAAAAAATCTCAGCAAGAAGCGTGTTTGGGATTAATGTTCTACCGGGATGGAGCGTGCATATAAGTAACAGCGAAATGCCATTTTCGGTCCGCATACAAAATATAGGTTATTTTTCGTTTCACAATAAAACGCCACACTAGGAACAAATTTAATGTGTAACCCTTGTCTATCTGCTAACGGAAGTTATTGGACCACTGGTTAGTGTTTGGAGTTTCAGGGACAGGTACAATCAGCCAGAAATGTTTCCTTGATTATTTCCTGTCCGAGTACCCCAACCTTTCCAACGCTTTGTCTACCTCCACGATATATTTATATCATTGGTAGAAAACGCAGTGGAGACGCTGTACGCGGATCCAAAATAATCATCTAAACATTTCTGGCTGACAGCTCACCATGCGAACCAGTTACCTTAATGTGTGTGTGTAGCCCCTACATTTTAACGGAAAAACTCTACTTGTCGAAATATCGAAAAAACTTATTAGAAAATGTTTCCCTTGAAATTGTTTACCCGTATACCATACCAATTTTCGTGAACTTCAAAAAAATAATGGTTTGACATTTCTCTTAGTTATTTTCTTTCAATTTGTTTTTCACAGATTCTACCTGCAGAAGGTCCTTTATTGTAAAGAAATTTATAGTTTAAATAATATTTTTTAGCATCGTTTCAAGTAGATTTAAATCAAACCCATTTTTTGCTTAAAAGCTTCAAAATTTTATTGTAGGTATATACTTGATGCAAAGTTTATTTAATTTATGTAATTTAATAAAATAATCTGTCAATAGTGCAAAGAGAAAACATCAAAATAATAATTGTAACTATACATACCTACATATATAAAGTATTTCATAAGAAGTTTCAGATTTCACTTGTCTTTAAAAACGTTCCTTATTTGTTGAAATGTTCGTGTAAGTATGTAGGTGGAGTTATTACTTTACAATTATTTTGATGGTTTTTTCTTTGCGCGTATATCTACCATTGGTCTACATGAATAAATCGGATTGCATTAAATAAACTTGGCATCAAGCACGATAATAGCACAGACACAGCTTACTACCCTGTGTTAGGGTAAGCTGTGGCACAGGCCTATCATAGAGGAAAAAATGTGTTTGATTTAAAATGTGTGCCCGAGACTACATTTAGTTGAAAATGTATTTAAACTATGAGTTTCTTTACAATAGAGAACCTTATGCAGGTAGATCCCGTGGAAAAAACGAGAAAGAAAATAATTTAAAAAAGTTGACAGAAAATTAATGTTGTTCTATGTTCACAAAGTTTGGCATACGGATTGCAATTATTATTGCAAGTGTGTTTTTTAAATCTCTAATTAGTCCGTTGTGAAAAGTCACGTGACCACTTTTGCATATACCTACGTCATTTTTATCCATATTCAAGCACAAACTGCTTGCAAAGACCGTCGATTTCTTATTGGTAGGTCTAGTAGGGTATGAAATGATTTTTAAATATTAACATTACTAAACTTGTGCATTAACATTACTAAAAAATGTGGGTGCGGCATATTATGGACACGCAGAAAAACTTAAATTGGGGGTTTTCAACTAATCAACTGTACTTTTAAAATTATTACAAAATAAAATTAATACAAGTGGACAAATGGCGATCAATTCCAGAAAGCTAAAATAGTCATTTTGGTACGGAACCCAACGTAACACGGGAATATTTAACAGTTCCGGAGTGCCAGGGCGAGCCCCAAATATTTATTGCTTTATTTTCAATGCAAATTTGGACTCAGTGGAGATCCCGACATGCGAATCCGTGTACCCATTTGCATGCATGCAAAAAAGAACATTAACGCCGGATGAAGCGAATTAAACTCAAAACGATTTTTAAAAATATATACTTATATAAAGTGTGCAAATTTATCCACAAACTCAGCATTGAAAAAGAGGTATTTCCAAGTCGTATCAATATAAATAAATAATATTTACAAATCTACAAATCCAGCTGTATCTACTTTTTATCGATGATTACAATATGGTCGACAAAAGCAATTTATATGCACTTCATATCATTCTCCTGCTACAATGCTACAAGCTGCTTGGTTTAACTTATTTTTTTCATGTAGACTATAATATAACACACCTTGCCAAAATCCGTGATTGGCAATCTGGGTTATTCTTTTCGTATAATGTTATACTCTTTCGATTTCGATGCTGGTCCGTGCAGTTTATAATATAACCACCTGCTCCACGCAGTACCTAATTATTCCCCAGCAAAAATTTAAGGCGGGCAATTGCTGGTCCATTAACCATGTCCCGTTAAACGAATGAGAAGCCTGAAGTGGCTTAATTATTACACTTCAGCTATTGGTTGATGGGAGAAAATTTTCTTTGATGCATATTATTACCTCGTCATTTTAATCACCTAATATATTTGGTTAGGAAAGCCCAAAAGAGCAACAGATTTCATTAAAGTTTTATATTGGGTGTCAGAGAATTTCGTGCACGCGACTTAGAGGGCTGAGTTTTTCGGAACTCTTAGTTTCCTAGCAGCTTTTCTTTGATATGTTTTTATGTATTTATTGATTTTATCTCTATAATATCCTTATTTGCTTATCTTCATTAGATCTTAAAAGGTATTTCTGGGTTACGTATACATCCTCTTAGGGAATACTCAAGAGTAAAAATATCTAGTTTAAAAAATTATCAATAAAATTAAAAGTAAAAAAATATTTTTAAAAAAAGCTTTTATTTAAATGCGCTAAAAAGAATAAAATAATCTTTTCTTTTAAAACTTTTACTATCAACTTATAACGTCATTCCACAATTTATATGATATAAAAGCTTGTCGCGAGATTTAAGTAGTGGTATTTACTTAGTTTGAAAACTTAAATCTCGCGACAAGCTTTTATATCATAAAAATATATCATATAAATTGTGGAATGACGTTATAAGTTGATAGTAAAAGTTTTAAAAGAAAAGATTATTTTATTCTTTTTAGCGCATTTAAATAAAAGCTTTTTTTAAAAATATTTTTTTACTTTTAATTTATTTTGTAATTTTTAGTTTGGCCAGGTGTCTGAGTCTATTCATCTCAGTTAACGCATCATTGTTGCAAGGTCGTTTGCCGGTTAGTTTAGAACAGTCTAGCTCTTCAATGAGGAGACCTTCTAATGATCTAACTCTACTTAAGGCCACGTATGCTTGACCAGGCGCGAAGAGCTTGGAGCCTAAATATACAACGAGACAGGTTGCAGACCAATGCTGTTGACGCCTATCTCACCAAACTACACAAGTCAAAGTTAACTAGTCCGCCATCTTGGGTGTTCCGCCATGTTGGATTTAGAATGACGTCACACATATAATCATGCATTGTCATCCAAATTAAACGTGTGTACAAAATTTCAGCTCGATCGGTTGAAATTTAACTAGTCCGCCATCTTGAGTGTTCCGCCATGTTGGATTTAGAATGACGTCACACATATAATCATGCATTGTCATCCAAATTAAACGTGTGTACAAAATTTCAGCTCGATCGGTTGAAATTTAACTAGTCCGCCATCTTGGGTGATCCGCCATGTTGGATTTAGAATGACGTCACACATATAATCATGCATTGTCATCCAAATTAAACGTGTGTACAAAATTTCAGCTCGATCGGTTGAAATTTAACTAGTCCGCCATCTTGGGTGATCCGCCATGTTGGATTTAGAATGACGTCACACATATAATCATGCATTGTCATCCAAATTAAACGTGTGTACAAAATTTCAGCTCGATCGGTTGAAGATATCTGCTTCAAAATTGAGTTGCAAGATTCCACCCGAACAAATTACATACATACATACATACATTGCAAGTTAAATAAAAGCTCTTAAAAATAACACTAAACGTTGAATTTTAATTTAAGAAATGCAAGACCTACAAAAGTACAAAATTGTGATTTCGCGAAGTGAACAAGCTTTCATTTCAAATCATGCAGTGACCTTTCATACCCGTGCTGCCCGTGTAACTACATGGCAATATTATACAAAGTTTGGGTGCTGGTCCGGTATGCGCTCTACAGTATGACGAACTGGTCTGGCTTGTGATCTACAGTATAAGTTTACCTTTTTTATTGATTGTTTAGATTAATATTAATAAGAAATAATATATACTGGTATTACTTAATTGTTTTTATTAAAATGAAAAATAATGATATACTATATAATTAATCACAAATAGACTCTTCTAATGTCTTCCAAAAATGATAGGAATCTACATGGAGCGTCTTTCCTTAAATTTCTCCATGCCACAAAATCCAAGTGGCTCTGTAGCATATGGTGAGGTATACTTCTTTTCTTCTTCATTAATGCCACTTTAGCATCCAACCATTTTCGTTCTATTCTTTGGGTGCGCGCTCCGGAGTCAGGATCAACATAGTTGTGTTGGTGATTAACTGAATTGTGCACATATCCAAGCCGTGATAAAGACCGGTAAGCGGGCCATTCATCGGAATGAGTATACGATCCTGCTTCAACTTCACGCTGAATGATGGGTATGAACGTGGCAGCATCCCTCCTTGCAACGACGAAAAAACGGACATGCGTTTTTGTTGCCAACCCAAACACCCATCCACCATCTACTTGACTGCCGTGGTTCCGATTATTCTCGACTTCGGCATCAGAATCTTCGGATTCGGCTGGCTGATTCCCCTGCAAAAGTCGTCCCCTGTTGTATTTTCTCCGGCCTGAAAATTTGGATTCATCGATTTGGACGGGATCATCCGCGGTTCCTCTCAGCTGTCCTTGTACGTCAACAGACACCATCTTGCTGCACACCTCCCGGCACATGTTGAACCAATCAACGATTGCATCTCGACTTCTTCCTGTATGCTGCATTGCATCTTCAATGGACGTATCGAAAATAAAGTACCAAACCAATTCCAAAATCGAGCACAAGCTGAGTTTGCAGTTTAATCTGTCATTGATATCGGTATAGTGGAAGAAACGATTTCCAGTCCGTAAGGACCTCACAGTCTGGCATCCTCTTCTGGGGCAACGAAGAACAGGATAAAACTCCCCTTTCCTGTTTTTCCGCCGCTTCTCTAGCATCTCGGATCCACATCGTGTGCACGGATCGGCATCATCAATTTGCAGCAGGTGATGTTCTTGTAGATATGTCGTAGCTGCGGCCTCGGACGGAATGACCGTGTTGTAAAACTCCTTTGTCAACATGATGTTAGCGCAGCAGACACAAATTGCAGAATAAGATGTCAATGAAAATTTACCCCTATTAAATAAATATCAAATAGCAGGTGCCTATCCAAATATTTATCGTGAATAATAATGACAATACGGTTAAAATAAAATCATAAAGGTTAATACGCATAAAGGGTTTTTATTGACCTGTTTGGGGTGCAAAGAACAATTATGCAAATTAATAATTATGAAATTATTATTATATTTCTATTTGCATACTTGTTGGCCACAGTTCTTTTCCCCCCAAACAGGTGAAAACGGTATAATTTTAACGTAGATCTAGGGTTACCATCCGTACTCTTTTTAAATCCCATATTTTTGGTACTCTTACTTTTTAAAAATATGTGTCAAATGTACTCTTTTCCGGGATCTTTCTTTGCGACGCAGACGGAGATTTGCAAAAATGAGTGTAGCCATAATTAATTTATTTACTTAGTACTTATAGGTAGCTAATAGATGCCGTGAGAGGACCCTTATTACCATAATATTACGTCTACCGTCCACTAGATGACACTAGAAAACTAGGAACTAGGCAACACTAATCACTGCAAGAACAAGAACAATATGACTAGGTGCTTTAATTTTATAGGTTATTTAATACTGCCGTGGTGGGAATCGAACCCACGACGTAGGTACGGTGTCAAAACGTGGGTGCCACGAAAGACCCACTCGTTACTTGTGAACCGCCGCCCGCAGTTTTATAGGTTAACATAATAAGTTATGTTGTGACCTCAGAAACAAATTAACCTTGTGACAGTCAGTAGAATAGTGTTGTGATTATGAGCAGTGTCGTGTCGTAGGTAATGTAATGTACCTAATTAATGGATATATTTTCATTTCTCACAAATAAAATAGTGTTTTATTAGATGTACCTTAGGGTGGGTTTATAAAAAAGGAGTTAGTTGTACTCTTTTTCAAATCGCCTTATCTGGTAACCCTACGTAGATCGCATAACAGAATAGAGTACTTGAAGGTGTAGATCATATTTTCACGTAGAGCGCATACCAGACCAGCACCAATGTCGCACAGGTAGTCGGGAATCTGGATCCAATCGAACATCACTTCTGATTTTAATTTTTCCATATCTACGTTTGTTTCTTCCCTTCAAATATATTGTATTTTTACTTTGATTCTTTTTTTCTTTCATATTATATCTGTCTGTCTGTCATCTTCGTGACAGACCCGGCAACAATTTGTAATAATTTCGCGCGCCGGGCTGTGCAGAGTTTTACGATACAATGTGTAGGTATAGTCAGAAAATAACATTGTGGGGTATTGCCAGTATGAAGGGTCCAAGGTCCAATTATTCTATGTTCAAAAGATCCTAACACTAAATACGATTATAGAAATATATGTAATATATTTAAGATTAGTTTTATGAACTAATAAATTATGTAGAAGCCCGAAAACAGCGGTAAGTATATTTCTATATTTCATTTGCCACTTTTCTGTCGCCTGTAAGGGTAGGCCAAAAATCGTACACTATTAAAGGGAAACTCATATTTTTAACGGAGATAGACGAAAACTGATAGCGGTGTCGGAGGCTCATTTTTTATGATACCTAAACTTAATGGTGAAAACCAGGGACTCTTTTTATTAAGTTATACTTTCCAAAGTGAAGCCTATTCTTTCCTCATTCTAATGGTATCAGTGATGCCAAGTATGCCATTTTATTGGAGAATCTATGAATATAGCAGGTACTTTGATTGTTAGTAAAAATTAATAATGGTTTCCATGATTTCTAAAAATTAGACTTGACAATGTTGTGCCTACAAGTGCAGAATATGGCAAGTGTCAAATGAAACAAATTTATTTTATGGTTGAAATTGATTTCCAGCAATTATTTCCACGAATTTAAGTAATAAATATCGTAAGTCAGTGCCGATTTTGCTTATTTAAGAATTTGTCGCTATTGCACCAGGTTTCTCAATCCATTTGTAATATGTATACTTAAACTTTCTTCCCTTGCTGAATGTATCTACCCAAAGAACTTTCACAGATTTCGGGATGAACTAATAAGATTAGGTCTAGTAGTTCTAATCATGGTAGTTTTTCTCGGTGTTCATTATAAAATTTTTGTAATTTTATTTCTCTCCAAAGGTACCTCACAAACTTAAAATAAACTTGTAGTGGTAGATAAAAACTCTTTCAAAAAGACCTGACTGAAGCTACCTGCTTAATAATTTAAAATTTACCAAATACGATTTTGTTTTGAAGTACCTAGGTACTTATAGATACGTAATGCCCAGGTAATACGAATTGTAGGATTACTAAAGGTGATACAGGAAAAATCTGGTTGCATTTATTGGGACTACGATAGGCGGACGCGTATTACCTTTAATTGTCACATCTTAATATCTGGAAGTTAGAAAACCTAAAAATTGCGAATTATGATGGAAATTTTTTTGCCTCCTTTAGAATCTATGGCACTGACATTTCACATAAAAGCTGATGGCAGTTGGACACTGACATATAACATAACCTTGTACCAGCCCCATTGTGGTCTCCTTGGAGTCGACAGAAATAGACCGGGAGATAGTGACAGATTTTTTGACGTGATTTTACTCAGTATGCCTTGCAAAGGGCATTATGTGGCACACATTCTCACAATAATAAGGTATGAATCAGAGAGTCATCCTGGGTTCTTCATGTGAAAAACTGAGTTTTCAATTATTCGGAAAATATGCGTTTTGATATGATTTTATACAGGCTGCCATGTGTTTTATAATGAAGTTCAAAATATAAAATTCCTCGGAAAGCCATAGGCATACCGTTAGGGTGGGTCCAAAGGGCTATTATTGCCACGTGATCTTGTATTTCAATAATTAATTTTTCCACGTTTCTGAACAGGCTGCCAATGAGAAGTATGCAAGTTCTTATTATGAAAATGCTGAAAAAAAGATGGCATACCTTTCGCGCATGTCCAAGTACTGTTTAAATTGAATGTTATTTAATCATTTAAACGAGTTATTCGATGTAAAGTGTACTTGGACATGCGCAAACGGTATGCCATCTTTTCTTCAGCAGTTTCATAACAAGAACTTGCATACTTCTCATTGGCAGCCTGTTTAGAAACGTGGAAAAATTAATTATTAAAATACAAGATCACGTGTCAATAATAGCCCTTTGGACCCACCCTAACGGTATGCCTATGGTTTTCCGAAGAATTTTCTATTTTGAACTTCATTATAAAACACATGGCAGCCTGTATGAAATCATATCAAAACGCATATTTTTCGAATATGTAATTGAAAACTCAGTTTTTCACATGAAGAACCCAGGATGACTTTCTGATTCATACCTTATTATTGTGAGAATATGTGCCACGTAATGCCCTTTGCAAGGCGTACCGAGTAAAATCACGTCCAAAAATCTGTCACTATCTCCCGGTCCAAAAACAAACTTCCCCTCAAGGCTTCACTTTTCCTATGTGACTGTGAAATGCTGGGTCCCCTTATTTTAAAGAGTCCCTGGTGAAAACCGCGAATAGATATCTGTCACCGTTCTTGAGTTACGGGGCGTTTTTCGAAAACGTGCGTTTTCGAAAAGTGGCCGTAACTTTTTCAGGTTAAAAATTTTGTGTTTCTCTAAAAACATTTCTAAAGCACTTTTTACGTAGAATACATGCTGCTACTACATGTTTTCCAATTCAATGGTTTAAAAGTTACTGAGGAAAAAAATATTTTTTAAATGGAACACCTTGTATATTTTTGCATGTTTTATTGGAGCAAAAACTACCATTCCAAAAATATATAACACTTAATGATATACTTAAGTAGTAAGTAATGGCTTTTATGAATTTTTTTCATCAGTAACTCTTCAACCATTGACTAGAAAAAAAAAGTAGTAACAGCATTGGATTCTACGTAAAAAAGTGCTTTAGGACTGTTTTTACAGAAACGCAAAATTTTCAACCCGAAAAAAGTTACTTTTCGAAAACGCACATTTTGGAAAAACGCCCTGTAACTCAAGAACGGTGATAGATATCGATTTGCGATTTCAGCCATTAAGTTTATCATCAAAGACGAGCCTGAGAAACCGATATAATTTTTCGTCTATCGCCGTCAACAATAGGAGTTTCCCTTTAAAAGTGTCCAATTTGGCCCACCCTGTACACAGTGTACACACTGCAATAGTGCTATAGTGCAAGACATTACTTCATTTTGGTCAAAGTTAAGTCCTGACTAATATTTAATCCCGGAAAAGGATAAGTAATAAAACATTTTTTATAATATTTTAAATCACTGCAATTTCAGTTTTTTATCAGCATTATTTCCGTAGCTCAAGATCGTCTAGGCGCTCTATATATATCCAGGCTACGATAAATTTAATAGAAAAACAATACTTACGTTTGCATCCAGTTTCAGAAAATCCGTAGTGTAAGTTTTGACACGAGTCGCAGTGAAACCCATCTATTCCAACTTGACAAGGGCAGGTGCCTGTTTGAGGGTCGCAAATTTGGGAAATCGAACCCACAGGACTGCAGCTGCAGAGCTGGCATAGCGCAGTAACGTTTCCATAGCCCATCTGAAGTTCATGAATTCTTGAATTAGTCTACAGATTTTAGTTCAACTAAACAGTATACAAGACAATGCACAAAAGTTGCTAGTGTACCTGTATTAAGGCTATGGCCTAAAGGCATAGGGTCGTTTTCAAAATTATAGCGTACTAGCGTTAAAAATTCTACTTTTCAAAATACAGCACATACTTCGTATCCTTGCATAAAAATAGTTAACACTACAAATTACATTGTGCAAATTATACATTGTTGGCGATTAATAACAAAATTATCGAAGCAGTCATGTGAATCAACCGACCGTTGGGACAGAGGAGCTTGAACAGTAGTTTAGTGAATTATTAGGTATCACTTAAAAGGTAGATATTTGAATACCATTAATTAGCTGCGGATTGTATACGAATATAGGAATATATTGCTGCATCAACTCTTCTAATAAAAATCCGTAGTGGTATACCGGGTGGGCCGAAAAATTTTGGACTTTTTTGTTTTAATCAAAGTTAGTTTATAACCTTGGTTTTAATAAAAAAAATTTTAGTTTATCAACCGATTTTTAAAAACCAGGCATCGTTGTTTGCAGAAAAGAATAAGCTATTGACGGAAAGCTTCAAAATGGCCGATTTCTTAAAATTCAACATGGCGGCGATGTTTAAACTTAGCCCTTGTTTGCGCTAATTACTTTTGAAGAAAAAATGGCATGATGCAACCATTGCGAAAATTAAGTAAAGTGATCCTTTCTCTACATTTTCAGACCACTGCGAGGAAAATCGGTGTATCGGGGGCGGAGCTGAAAAATAAAAGAAAGCAATAATAGAAAGCGCTTTTTCATCTTCCATTTGCTGCAGGACTGGAACTGTCTTTCTTATTTTGTCCATCACAACGTCGCTTGCAGATTAGATACGCTTTTATTCGTTAATAATTCAAGCTCATCGAGGGTAGGAGAGTAAGCGAAAATAATTTTATTTTTTTTCTTCTTTTCAACGGTACTACACACGTATGATTAGTAGACATATCTAATACCACTGCGAACTCATCGGCTAAACTATTAGGCAAAACCCAAAATGTAGACTCCAGAATTCAAAACAAAATGCCACACTACGAAACTTACTTAAAATATTAAAATTGGCTTACCTAATAATATAATAATACTACAAACTATCATTAAGTACTTAGTTTAAATTAGGTATCTTCCTATACAGGGCGAGTCTTTAATCCGTACAAAAATTAAAATTTTTATGGATCCATTTTGGATTTCAGAAAATCAGCCGTTTTTAAGTTTTCTGTCAATATTTCGTCCTATCTGCAAGCGACGGTGCGATGGACAGAAGAACAAACACAGTTCCAGTCCTGCAGCAAAAGGAAGATGAAAGAGCGCTTGATGAAATGATGAAAATTATGCTTTCTTTTATTGCGTATAGCTCCGCCCCCGATGGACCGATTTTCCGCGCAGTGGTCTCAAAATGTAGATGAAGGGCCGCTTTACTTACTTTTTGCAATGGCTAGATCATGCCTACATTTTTTCTTCAAACAGAATTAGCCCAAACAAAGGACTAAGTTTAAACATCGCCGCCATGTTTGGTTTTAAGAAATCGGCCATTTTGAAGCTTTCTATTAATAGCTTAAACCTTTCTGTAAACAGCAATAAATGGTTTTTGAAAATCGGTTGATAAACAAAAAAAATATGACTAAAACAAAAAAGCCCAAAATTTTTCGGCCCACCCGGTACTTACTGTAATATAATGCAGGTATTATTCACATTACCTCACATTTGTCGCAAGTTCTTCCAATGAATCTCTCCTTGCACTGACACTGTCCTGTCAAGTTGTCGCATTGTTTTGAAGATGAACCAATTGGATCACACTCGCACAGCTTGCAGTTGGGAATTGCTGGATCTCCGTAGTGGTCTATTTTGCATCTTTCACATTTCCAGCCTATACACATTATACAAAAATATGTAAATAATTTTCAACCTTAAAATTACTGCTTCCATATGCACACCTTCTGTATTTCCTTTGCAGCTTAGACATTGTCCAGTAGTTCGGTTGCATGGTCCACCATTGCAGTCGCATGGTTTACAGTTATTTTCAATTTCTAATGGATTCCCAAAATATCCGTCATCACATCTAAAAATTAAATGTATTATTAAATGCATTAGTATAATCACTTTATTTTTTACATTTCGCAGTGATCTCCTGTATACCCTTTGGGACACTGGGTGCAAACATAGCTGTTTTCATTTTCGACATTTGAGTAGTCAAGCTGACAACTGGGACTGAAGTTGTTATCATCGTTTTCAAGTGGACAAGCACATCTTAAACAAAAATAAGACTTTTACATCTAAGGCAACACCAAGCCAGCACTTCATAATATTATACCTTTTGCAGTCTTCTGGGGTACCATGGAACGGGTTCCCGTAGTATCCTGGAATGCATCTTTCGCATTTATCGCCCATGGTGTGATGTTGGCAAAAGCATTCTCCTAAAAAAAAATTATATTCAGCATACCTATATATAAAATGTGTTAATGTCTTTATGCTACATTATTTGCGATCATTTCACGGATCTCTACGCCTGCGGGTCCATTATGAAGTAATCGGGATTCTAGTTAAACTTCCAACTCCGTCAACTCACGAAAGTTCCTGCTATTATCAGGCACTAACTAAATTTCGCACGGTATTCTGAACGTTACCTTCGCTAGAAAAAGCTTTGTTTTGCCTCTTACTCGTGCATGCGACGCGAAAGGGGGTAGGGGGTATTTCACAAGCACACACCACCCAAAGTTTCTTGGTGGCTGAAACTTTGGAACTGACACTTTCTGATTACTTCGCAAGTTCGCGGTTTCCTAAACGCACCGATAGAGAGATTGGGCCGTTACAGGTACACACGAAAGTTCCACACAAAGCCACACTGAGATCCGAGCAATGGAGTGGAATATAGCCGAGAGAAGTAGGTACAGACTGGTATAAAGTTAAAATGTAGTCGATTTATTTTTATCGACCAGGTAAGTAACGGAAAATATAGTGAAACTATCGGCGGAAATGTCTAAAATTTAAAAAGATGACAAGAATTTACCAAAGTAAAACTACTCGTCCGGAGAATATTTTTTATTAGGTACTATATACAAGGTGTTGAGAAAAAAATATTTCAAAATATAGCATAAAATTTTAAAGTCGAATTTTAATACGGAATGTAAATAGGCACTGACTATTTATAGGAGTAACAAACAAAAAATGGCCAGCCTCCATTTCTGAGTAGCGGTTTGACCGGGAGCATCACTTTTGTTCTCTAAATTCCAAAGATATATAGTTTCTTATAGTTATCTTAGTTTCTCTATTTTCATCAAATAATATACATATAGGTAAGATTGCATGGAATGATAAAAAATGTTGCTAATAGTAATTGTATAATTACATCATTGGAATTGGAAGAACAAAAAAGAAATCCACAAATCTCAAAAGATACAGGAACTGATTACGTAGTGCTCACTTCCGACGTTGACTGAAATATTTCAGGCTTCCGATCAAATCGAAAGTCAAAATTTACTCTGAGATAATTATTGAAAGTAGATCCAAATAACGACCGTATGGGATCGTTTTATGGTAGATCTCATTCGTGACATTCAAATCAGTGGTCTCGGCGGGTTCGCCATATTCTTTAATCAGACAATATAATTGGTTGTACAGTTGTTTTTAACAAAATTTTACTATTTTACATTATTATAAAGGGGGGTGGTTGAAAGGAGGTGCAATGCAGTTAATTTGGAAGGAGTGTGGGTTTCTACATTAAATTCCTTTATATTACTGAATTCGGTTTTGTCAAATGGGGTCACCCTTAGTGCACTGTTACCGATCGGCACAGCCGAACACAGTATGGAGCCCCGAATATAGGATGTAATATTTCCTCAATTACTACGGAAACCACTAGAAAACCGTAGTAATCGCAATGGGTGTAGGACAATGGGCCTTTTTCACTAGGTTGGAGAAAGGTAGTTTGACAACACGTTCAGTACTTTCATCAATGTTTAGCGAGATGTTTAGGTAGGGTTCTTTCATGTAGTCGAGTCCGATGTTTCATTAAGGTATCACAATATTTTTATTGTGCAAAGGATTTTTAACAAAATTTAAATATCCCTCCACATTTTGTATCAATGAGAGTACGTACTACGTACCGACTTGCCCTGTTGTCATATCTAATATTAAGATCGACATTTCCAATATATTAAAGTCAGTTGTTTGTCATTTATTCAAAATTTTGAAAAATAGATATACCTAATACCAAACTTTGACGACACCGCGATAACGTTAGCGGTTATCGAAACGGCAGAATCATCATATTAAGCCACATAATAAATGCTTGTAGTTGGAGGGCCCGTGACAGAAATAAGTATGTGCGAGTTTTGGAGAAGCTGGTATTTTCAGATTGGATTAAATCCTTTAGAAATATACTCTAGATTCCGCTATGGGCACACCGGGCAGTGGCGTGCTGGGATGGGTGTAAAATTAATTAGTAGATAGGTAGGTATCCCTACCTATCGCTGTATAATTATTAGAAGAAAGAGTCGACCCTAGAGAAGACATTAGCCGATTTTGAACAGTTTGATAGTGTGTCGACGGATACTTGTAAAAAATTTTATTTTCATTTTTTCGAAAAAAAAGTCTTTCTTGATAAAAAAAGTGTGCTTGTCCTTAAAGTAAGGTAGGCATGGGAAAAGTCAACATTACTTATACTGGGTGACCAGAAAATTTAAGAAACGTTAATTAACATAAGAGTAAACTACCTCTATTTGTAGAAATAATTAAACAAGTTATAAATAAAATTTGTTCATCGTGGTAAGTTACTTTTGTGTACAAAATTTCAAGGAGTTAGGCCTTTTTTGATTTTATTATCTTTTTTTCAAATAAATGGTTTTCTGTAAATGGTAGTACAAAAATGTATTAATAAACCATCCTCAGAATGGAATACTGCACATGACGAAAAATTTTACCGATTCTAGGCCTACTTTGTATTATGGAAAATATTGGAGGAATCTCAAAGTAGGCCTTGGATTGTCAAATTTTTTTTCGTCATACTCATTTTCCTACTCTGGTAACTTTCATTTGTACAGTTTTGTCGTACTACCTACATAAAATTATTTATTCGAAGAAAAACAGAAAAAATCAAAGAATCATTGTAGGCCTAACACTTTCAAATTATTTTGTAAACGTATGTAACTCACCATGAACTTTGTTCAATATCTCTACAAATAGAGGCTATTTACTCTAATGCTAATTAACGTTTCTTCAATTTTCTGGTCACCCAGTATAAGTAATGTTAACTTTTTCCATGTCTCTCTTATTTTAATAACAAGCAGACTTTTTTTATCAAGAATATATTTTTTTCGAAAAATTGAAAAAAAAATTTTTACGTATAATTAAGCCCAT
Organism: Pseudeuparius sepicola; assembly: GCA_963920635.1. Lineage (NCBI taxonomy): Eukaryota > Metazoa > Arthropoda > Insecta > Coleoptera > Anthribidae > Pseudeuparius > Pseudeuparius sepicola. The sequence continues at coordinate 94,091,934 of OY987299.1, forward strand.
CCGTGGACACACTGTATATATCACCTACAGTTTACTTGAAAATTTTATTTTTTGAGATACTCTCCTGAACTTTTGTTGGTTCAAAGGTCTTAAAACGTTTCTTTTGTGAAAATGAAGATTTTTTTATACACCCGATTTTCACTAAAAGCATTTATCGGTTTTTTATTTAAAATCTGACACCACAACGTTACTCAGGATAATCAAAACCTCCATGAACAAAAAATATGCCATGAGTTTCATTCTGCATGGTGCCAAAGAAGAGCAAAAGAGGAATTTTGAAAGCATGTGGCATGTTAAGTGTGGCATGGAATTACCTCAAAACAACTGTTGCGGGTCAAATATTCAGTAGGTAAAGCAAAACCGCCCTACAAATTATGTTTTTTACATGTTAGTTGGCATTTTGTAAAAATAGTATATTACACACCGAGGTGGGAAGTGTTTCATTACTGTCGAGAGATTAAATAGTTAACCGAGGTGCGAAGCGCCGAGGTTAACTTTATCTCGAGACAGTAATGAAACACGTCACCGAGGTTTGTATACTATTTTATTTACAACCATCAATATTTTGTAATTTCAAAATTTTATCTCCGTTTACTTCCCGCCCCGTAAACTTTCTACCCGGGCGGGAGGGCGGGAAGTAAAAGTCAAAAAATTGACACTTTCAAACTTCTAAAAAGTCAGAAATGTCAACATTACATACATGGTTGTAAATAAAATAAATTACTTTTGGGTCCATTAATATTTTTTCAATAATTCCAGAGCGCCCCTGACCAGTATAAAGTTTCATAAAAAAATCAGTACTTTGAGATCAACCACCAACACTCTCAGTGGTCATGGGGACCATTCAACTGGTTGAAGGTAATTGCGTGGCATACTTGACTCATCAGATGTCTTTAAAATAGGTACCTATATTTTGTTCAACTTTGGTACCCGGCAGAATGAACTCTCTGAATTGTTTGTTTATATTATGTACGAGTATATGGGTCATTCTCCAGAAGTGGTCAAATTAATGTCCTTCTGATTTTACTCTTCACTCCTTCATGAAATTATTATTATTTTTTATTGGGTATAAAGAAAATTAGTAATATTAACACATGCTTCATGAAATTCAGTTATGTGTAATTTTTCCAATGGAAAATTTGGAACACTGACACCGAAATCTCAGCTCCGTGCCTGTCCCTACTTACATTTTAATATGATTTATTTACCGCTGTATGTGATTTTTTGCTAATAAGATCATTATTATCCATTACTTACGCTGAGATGGGTGCAACTTAGTTACAATGTATTTTAAATATATCATTTTTTATATTTTGTCCATATTTTGTGTAATGCAAAGTTTGTCCTCGATAGGACCCCTCAGCTCCGTGGTCAATTATATAAACTTAGGTAAACTGGCTCATAGATGGTGCCAGCTTCGCTACATACAGCAGCTTGCTTTTAGTGCATCAGGTGATGAATATAGAGTGCAGTGCTCTTGCGCAGTTGTGACAGTTTTTGGGTAAAAAGGTATGTTTTTTGCAAAAGCCATCATCAACAACCATGCCTTATCACATCCGTGACCTCCCTAATTAATTAATGACAGTTATTATTCACTAACATCATTAGTATCTACTTAGTAGTAAAACAAAGCCCAATTCTGTGTTCCAAGTTACAAGAAATATGGTTTAAAAACGGTCGCTAAAAATTGCGGGAAATATAAAAATTTTCAACTCCGTGGTTCTCAGCTCCGTTACTGTTTGAGTTGATATATTTGGCTCAACATGTTAGACCTAAGTGAAAATCACAGGGATTATTTTTCTGTGTGTGAAGCTTAAAAGAAACTGACACTAAAAAATGCATTTCCAGTTCATCACGGTAAAATCAAATTCTGTTTTTTTTTTAATATCAGCTCCGTGATGACTTCTCAGCTCCATGTCATTAAAAAATAAAAAAGCATGCAAACTATTTTTTGTCAGTGTAGTCGAAGTACACAGGGTGTAGTTATTTTTGTAGAAACATTTATTTGTGTTTGTTTGGAAGTTACACATAGTTATTTTAGGTAAAATGCTAATTTTATCAGCTCCGTGATACGGCTGTCAACTCCGTGGTATTCAGAAATAAAAAACATGTTTTTTTTATGACAATACATATCTGGGAGGTGGGAAAATTTTATTTTTCGTTTGATTTTGACTTTCTAATAGGTAATAATTTTAAAAAATGAAGGTTATCATGTAACATTTGTATTTATCCAATTGTGTCCTCTAAATAAGAACACTTCTGGAGAATGACCCATATAGGAGTTTTTGGGTGATTAAAGAAAATCGGGGGCATACAAAATTCGTAGCCCCTGAGTTTGCACTTTGACAACGGTGGGGAGGCGAAAATCAACGGTTTTTGATATCTGTAAAAATAAAGGTTTTATGGATTTTTTATTAGGAGAAAAAGTAGAGTATTATTTTCTAGCGTATTTTCTAAAAAGCTTTTTTATTGTTCCAACTAAAATTTTTTTTATAATTACAACAATTAGTATTAGCGTCTTTTGTAAACATTCATTCTTTTGTAAACATTCATTCATATTGGTCGTAGAAGGTTTTACCTCATTCTATTTAATGTAATTTTTATTTCAAGATATTATTCAACTTCAAATTGAACCTAGAATTTTCTGATTATAAAGAGAATCTGTACTGCGGTTTTTATAGTTACATACCATGCATATTTTAAATTTTCTATTAACTCTTCAATTCGGAAGGTGGACCACTTTATTATAACGACTCAAATAAGTGTACTTACATACCTACCTAAATTATTGTTTGCTGCATTTGTTTGCCTTTCAAAATATCAATAAACATTATTGTATTGTTTGCAGTTTTTGGCTATACGTCCTAAATATTTTCATGCTGGTTGACGAATATTCTTGGACATAATTTTTTAATTGTAATACATTTTCGTCACAACATCAAGGATGACTTACTTCAAACTATGTTTTAGATAGTTACTTCTGGAGAATGACCCATATAGGAGTTTTTGGGTGATTAAAGAAAATCGGGGGCATACAAAATTCGTAGCCCCTGAGTTTGCACTTTGACAACGGTGGGGAGGCGAAAATCAACGGTTTTTGATATCTGTAAAAATAAAGGTTTTATGGATTTTTTATTAGGAGAAAAAGTAGAGTATTATTTTCTAGCGTATTTTCTAAAAAGCTTTTTTATTGTTCCAACTAAAATTTTTTTTATAATTACAACAATTAGTATTAGCGTCTTTTGTAAACATTCATTCTTTTGTAAACATTCATTCATATTGGTCGTAGAAGGTTTTACCTCATTCTATTTAATGTAATTTTTATTTCAAGATATTATTCAACTTCAAATTGAACCTAGAATTTTCTGATTATAAAGAGAATCTGTACTGCGGTTTTTATAGTTACATACCATGCATATTTTAAATTTTCTATTAACTCTTCAATTCGGAAGGTGGACCACTTTATTATAACGACTCAAATAAGTGTACTTACATACCTACCTAAATTATTGTTTGCTGCATTTGTTTGCCTTTCAAAATATCAATAAACATTATTGTATTGTTTGCAGTTTTTGGCTATACGTCCTAAATATTTTCATGCTGGTTGACGAATATTCTTGGACATAATTTTTTAATTGTAATACATTTTCGTCACAACATCAAGGATGACTTACTTCAAACTATGTTTTAGATAGTATTTTGAAGTTTCTCGGGTCTTCTCTTTCTTCTAGTTATAAAGGGACTCTATATGTATAACTATCTCCATAGGGTTTGGTAAAAGCTCAAAATTCCATTGCAAATAGTCGTCGCAACAAAGAACTCAGACTTAATTATCATAAATAGCAGCTACTCAGTCAGCAGTCAATAGAAGATGAAAAAATGGGGAATCCAGACTGGATATAAAGGGGACCAAGACATGATACAAAATATAATATACAAATGTCGATCGTTAAGGCGGCGCTTTATTTTCAACGTACTTGATGATGCCCTTATAAAAAAAGTGTGAAAAGGTCCATTAGTAGATCATAAGATACTAAGGTGCGATACCGTAAATATACACTTTGTCCAGAGCTCTTGACGATCAGTGGTGCTTAAGACGTGTATACGCATGCGCATGTGTCCCAAATAGAACCGAAAAACGACGAAGATGAAAAACACGCAGTCCAAATAGTTCACGATAATGATGGGCAGAATCGAATATTTTTGAGAATCGGGTACTTAGTATGCGAGTACTTTTAATAATCGAATAAGTATCGAAGTACTCAAACTTTTTTAGACGAAGAGGAAAAATAAAAGCTAGGATATATGCGTCGATGCGTGTATCGTGACTCGTGACCTAACCTAACTTTTGTGTTTTATTACTTTTCTTAAGTTTTGTCTTTGTCGTCCACGAGAGGATAGTGTGCCGAGAACCCGAGAGTCGAGTACAGGAAGACCAAACACTGGCAAACACCATAAAATAAACCCTAATAACGCTGAACCTCTATGTTTTGTGTTTTCGATACTGTAGGTATTCAATACTGAGTACTCGTACACCAGTACTCGAATACTACGAGTACTTTAAAGAATTGAGTACTAGCGATATTTTTACTCGATTCTGCCCATCACTAGTTCACGACGCTTCGAACGTCACCATCGGAAGTAATAGTTCCCGGTTTTTCAATTAACGACGGAACGGAATTTGATTACTATACGTATGTACAGACTGAGTCATTTTCGATGGTTTTATGAAGTATCTCCGTTATTTGTATAGATAGAAAAAAACAAGGTAGGTGTATTAGAGTTAATTTTTTGAGATATTTACGATCCTCAAAACAGATCTCTGATATCTCCAATACTTTAGGAGATACAGGGCGTTTTTGAAATTTTTGAAATTTTTGCAATTATCATAGCTCATTTGTTTTTAAACCTATATATTTCGTTGAAAACGCTTTATACGCACTTTTTTACGTAGAATCCATTGGAGTAAACAGTTTTTCTATAAAATAGTTATTTATGTACAAAGGCACTGAAGTTGAATTATTAAGGTGAACTTCAGTGCCTTGGTAGGTAAAATAACTATTTTTTAGAAAAACTGTTTACTCCAATGGATTCTACGTAAAAAAGTGCGTATAAAGCGTTTTCAACGAAATATATAGGTTTAAAAACAAATAAGCTATGATAATTGTAAAAAATAGCAAAAATTTCAAAAACGCCCTGTATCTCCTAAAGTATTGGAGATATCAGAGATCTGTTTTGAGCATCGTAAATATCTCAAAAAATTAACTAACGAACACCTACCTTGTTTTTTTCTATCTATACAAATAACGCAGATACCCCATAAAACCATCGAAAATGACTCAGTCTGTACACTCTTGTACGCTCACAATATTCTCCTATTGGCCCTAGCGCTTCCAAAATCTTCACTTACTTGTGTTGGGGTCGCAGGTTTTGGAATGGCCGTTGCAGTCGCACTTTCCACACAATCCCCTCTCAGGGCTGTCGGTGGTGTTCGCCTGGATGCGGACGTAGCCGAAGCCGCAGCTCTCGCACGACAGTCCGGTGTACCCTGCAAACAACGTCCTAATAGGTATTTTGCGGTTGCGAAGGGACAGGGGCGGTTGGAGGGCGATTGATGTGGCTGCAGGGTAATCGACGGGGTGGGGTGTTTGAGGGAAGGTCTCTCTGATGTCGGCTCTTTGTAGCGTGCGTTTTTGGGTGGGCGGGTAGTTGTGAGGCAGGGTGGTCGCTATTTTGGGGGCGGACTTCCGGGTCTGGGAATTTGTGTACCTAATGTATGTACCTACATTATAGTAGGCTTCAGTAATTCGATAGATAAATGGCGAAATTCTTTGAAATGTAAAACGGTTTGTGTATAGCTATGCTAGCAGTCGCACTTTTTCCCAAATCTTGCTTTCCGCACATGTAAAATATAAAAAAAACTGAGAATGCTAATTAATTAATTCCATAAATTGCTACCAACGACTATGGACGCAGTTATAAATTGGTCGATTTAAGGCATATAAGGGTTTCTTAATTAACGGGAAAGTTCTCGCAAATTTTTAACGTGGCTTCAAGTTTTATAAGATTAGTAATGGTTGCTTTTCCGCGACACTTATAAAACGAAAAAATGTTACTTGAGAGGGTACAGGAGAAGGCAGATGGATAGGTTATTGTTCTGTTGTCATGACACTTTGACTTGACATTTACTATTCTGTCATTTCACATAGATATGACATTTTCTTTGAGAAAGAAGACAGATTTATTCTCTAGCCTGTTTTACATTGACAATTTCTTCATGAATTAATTCATAAAGTCACTTCAAGGACAAATTAATATAAAGAATCGTGTATTACACTGGCCATAATTTCTTCATGAATTAATTCATGAACTTCTTCATGAAGTTACTTCACGAATTAGAGCATCAGAAAGCTCAGAAAATAAGGTTGTTGAATAATGCTTAAGTTATTTTTTTAGTTATTGTTCAAAGAATCATTCTTTTAATGTTAGGCATTTATGAATTTTCAAAGTTGAATCTAAACAAAGACAAAGAATTGACAATGCTCCAGAGCTTATTTAAGAGTGGTAACTTGGTAACTTGAAAAAGTTGTCCTTTAATCAGTTTGTTTCAGGTTCCCAACTACAAATTAAATGGACCTGAAGTCAAGATGAACCCACCAGTAACCGGCAGTAAACGAAGTCCGGACTCGAGTTGAAGATAATCATAAAACCTCTATAAATAAAATTTAAAAAATAGAAACAGCGAATTTGGCGACGGTATAAAACGACTAGAGCAAGTGAAAATTTACTACAGCACACTATATGCTGCATACAGTCGCTATCATCCGCAGTTTTACGGTGTCTATTGTGTAAACAGAGAAAATATAGCCTCTTTATACTGTGATAGTTAAGTTTTACCTGTGGTAATATGCACAAAGGCATCTGAAGTCACGCGACGCCACTGAGAAAGCGGTATATGTTTTAAACTTACACATTTTTGTTAAATATGTATATATTTATAAACAATTTTTGACAAGATTCTCTCAAATTACAAGAATATTATGAAAAATATTCTTATTAAGTATTGGTTGCGCCCACAAACTTCCGCCCGAAGACTGGATTGCCAAAACGTTAGTAGATTCTTTATGGAATTAAATAAAACAATTTTCAAGAATTAGTGTTAAAGACAATAAAAAGAAAGATTATTTTTCGTTCGTGTATTATACAATATTTTTTGGTCGAAGGTGCTTCGATACACACATCAAAACAATCTAAGAGACAGTGTAGTGCCTTCTTATAATTATCATTATCATTATCCATATCGTTATTTTATTTATTAGTTTAAACATAAATATAGCTATTCAGCAGTTTAGAATGTAGGACACTAAAGTAGGTAACTATAACAATTATTGTATATGTGGAGACGAATTGAAGTATTCATAGAATAAAGATGTGACATCGACAACCAACCTGTTTGATTCCACAACATGGCGACCCTGCCTTTTCAACTATACTAGCAAGAATCCAAAAAACCGAGCAGACAACGACATGAAATGGGAAAAAATCAATCAAAAGAAGAAACTGAAGTATGGAGCAAGTCTAAAAGAAGAACAAGAGAGAGCAGTCAACAACTGGCCGTCCCAAAACCGGGAACCAGCAACGCGGGAACGGTCTCTAGTGTGGCGCAAGGCCGCTAGTCCGCAACGTGGGAGCTACTTTGCATGGCCACAACTGAATTCCGGCACCTCCTAGAGGAAATCAGAGTTTTTCACCGCAATTTAAGCAAGGACCCAGTTTCCAGGCGAGGAGCAGCAGCTACGCAAAGAAGACAAAACAAGGTAGATTCATTCAAAGACGAGTTAATACAAATTAAAAGTAGATTTAATCTAGTTAAAGTTGAGGAAAAGGATATTGTAGAAGCTAAGGGTTATATTGAATCTATAAACAAGTATTTTAATATCTTAGATAAGCTTTTGCAAGAAAGAATTATAATAATTAGTCAACAAGCAAGCAAAGTCCAGCAGGACGACAATTTAGATAGTTTCAGTAGTTCAGATTCAGAAAATTGTCACAACATACCTTTGAGAGTCACTAAAATGGATTTTGATTTTAAAACAGCAACTCAACTCTTAACAGAATTTTCGGGGGAAGCTGACAAAGTTATTGATTTTTTAGACACTGCAGAATATTATCATGATTCCCTTAAGGACGAAACTAACAAAAATTCATTACTCCAATTTATTTTGAAAACCAAACTAAAAGGTAAAGCAAAAAATTCTATTATAACTACACCTAAAAATTTCACAGAACTTAAGACCTACCTCACTGATCGATTTAAGCCACGAAAAACTTTAGCATCAATTCAATCCGAACTAAGTAAAACCAAACAAGCAGAAAAATGTATCTCAATTTATGCCTCCGAAATAAAATCTCTCATTAGTGATTTAAACATAGTTAGTCTGAACTCTCAAAGTAGCAGTGCCCGAGAGCCAATAATTCAACTAAACGATCAACATGCTCTTAATTGTTTCAAAGCAGGTTTGAATAGGGAAATAAAAACAGTCGTGTTGGCCTCTAGACCCCAAAGTTTCACTGAAGCTGTGGAAATCGCCCTAGATGCAGAATGTTCTCAAAGTCCTTCGCAAAATAACGTTTACCGTATAAATCGACAATATAACATAAGGGGAAGAAATAATAGGTACTCAGGAAATTTTAGAGGAAATTATCGCGGACATGGACAGAACCAGTTTAGAGGACAAAGCAGCGTACCTAGCGGTTCGTACAATGGTAACATAGGTCGCGGCAGAAGTAATTTTAGAGGTAATTTCAATCACTTTTATCGCGGAAATCGTAATTTCAGATACAACAGGTATAGGGGAAATCAAAATATTCGCTTTATTGAAAGGAACGATTCAAATCCGGGAAACGAGCTGAGCCAACTTCCACTGAATCAGTCGGCAACAGTAGGAGAGTTGGTCACCCGAAACTAATTTGCATAACCACAAATAATTCAAACTATGTGAATATTTACTGTGAAATGACAGGTAAAATCACATCTTTCTTAATAGACTCAGGAGCCGATGTAAGTCTTTGCAAAGTTGGCATAGTAAACAAGTCACAAAAATATTTCCCTGGAGAAAAATGCGAAATAGGTGGTATAACTCCTCACAAACTTTACACTTTAGGTCTCACTGCAACAAATTTAGTGGTAAGAAACAAAGTTTTCTCACAAGAATTTCATTTGATAGACGATAACTTTCCTATTCTTACAGATGGCATAATAGGTAGAGATTTTTTGATAAATTATACGTGTTTTATTGACTATCTTACTTGGTCAATCACTATACATACGAATCATACTCAAATAACACTCCCCATGAAAACAAAATTACCGCTCGTCGACAGAATAACTATCCCAGCGCGAACCAAATTAATCCAAGCCGTAAATAAACACATTAGCGAAGATAGTATAATTCTTAATAAAGAAATAACCCCAGGTGTATTTTTAAGTAACACTCTAGTACCTAGTAAGGGCATCCCTCATGTTTTCTTGGTAAACACAACCAGTGAAGATGTAATTATCGATAATAATTTTAGCGTAGATATGGAACCCATTGCAAATTATGAATTATGTGTTATTACTGACACAATTAGTGCGCAAGACGTTGCGCACAGATCAGCAAAACTGCTTAATAACATACGATTACAAGGTGAGGACAATAAGGCTAACAAAACTATTCTAGATATTTGCATGAATTATAACGACATATTTTATTTGGAAGGTGATAAACTTCCGGCAAACAATTTCTACAAACAAAAAATTTCATTGCTTGATGAAAATCCAGTTTTTATAAAAAATTACAGATTGCCCCATTCCCAGAAGGAAGAAATAAAAAATCAAGTTTCACAGTTATTACGCGATGATATTATCGAACCCTCCATAAGTTCATATAATTCACCATTGTTATTAGTAAAAAAGAAATCGGAGGACGAAAATAAAAAATGGAGATTGGTGGTAGATTTTAGACAACTAAACAAAACAATAGTAACAGATAAATTTCCATTGCCCCGTATAGAAGATATTCTTGATCAATTAGGTAAAGCGAAATATTTCAGTACTTTAGATTTGGCAAGTTCATTCCACCAGATAGAGTTAGAAAAAAAATCTCCCCCTCTTACAGCCTTCTCATCTGACTCAGGTCATTATCATTTTAAAAGACTTCCTTTTGGTCTTAATATTTCAACAAATAGTTTTTCCAGAATGATTAGCATAGCTATGGCCGGACTGGACGCAGACGCTTTCTTATATGTAGATGACATCATCGTTTTCGGATGCAGCCTAATGCATCACAACAATAATTTGACAAAGGTTTTTGAACGATGTCGAAAATACAATTTAAAACTTAATCCGTTAAAATGTAATTTTTTACAGAAATAAGTAATATATCTAGGTCATTTAATCTCTGATAAAGGCATTTTGCCTGACCCAAAAAAATACGAAGCCATAAACAATTACCCGACACCGCAAAACGCCGATGATGTAAGACGCTTTATTGCATTCATGAACTATTACCGTAGGTTCATCCAAGAATTTGCAAGCATAGCATACCCACTGAACCAGTTATTAAAGAAAAACAAACCGTTTGTTTGGTCATCTGATTGCAACAATTCTTTTATAAATTTAAAACAAAAACTTATTGAACCTCCTCTTTTACAGTATCCGGATTTTCAAAAAACTTTTATTCTAACTACTGATGCCTCAAATTTCGCTTTAGGTTGCGTTTTATCCCAAGGCATGATTGGCGATGATAGACCCATCGCATATGCTAGCAGATCCTTAACGAAACACGAATTAAATAAACCTGTGATAGAAAAAGAAATTTTAGCAATTTACTGGGGAATCACTTATTTCCGCCTTTATCTTTTTGGAAGAAAATTCATTGTGATAACAGATCACAGACCTTTAGTCGGTTTATTCAGCCACAAAAATCCTTCTTCAAAATTGACGCGAATACGCTTAGAATTACAGGATTATGATTTTGAAATACAGTACAAACCAGGCTCAGCCAATACTAATGCAAATGCTTTATCAAGAATTCGAGTAGATTCAGATATGTTAAAAGCACTAATACCAGCAGTGACAACTCGCTCTATGGCAAAAAACGATATTATCGGTCCAAATGGCAATCAAAAGTCACTAAACATACCAAGCCAACAGCCTGATCAACTGGGGACTTGGGAAGTGACGTCATTAACCGAAATTACAAAATTAGGGAAACTAAAATTCAATATTATTGACAAGCGCGCTAACTATCAAAATAAATTTAAAAATAATATTGAAATAGAATTGAAAGATGTTAAAATTACACTACTGAGCTATAATCTGGAACAAAACTTAGGTACTGTTCTGGAGAAACTTGTAGCGATGAATTTTAAAAAGCTAGCACTTTCGTTAAAAGACAATATATTTTCCGAAAATCAATCAGAAATATTGACATTTTTGATAACATTTTTGAAAGAAAAAGTCAATATTTCCTTGCACTTAGTCGTTGCCCGGCAACGGAAAGTAACTGTTAGGAAATATTTATTTTTGTACTGTAAGGAAATATTATTTCCTTACAGTTATTTATAAACTAAAAAAATGATTGAGAACAAGTTCTTCGAAAGTTTTTCTTTGAGTAATTTTCGATTTTCGGAAAAATAGTATGTATACCTCGTAGGAAAAGCCACATTCCCCGACTCCGTATTGCCAGTCTCGGCTTACGCCTCGACAGGCAATCTTTACGGTCGTCCGGGAATGTTCAGCTTTTCCTACTAGGTACACAATGTACTATTGCTTATTTAGAAGTCATGACTTTCAAAGAAATGTATAATGAAATATATAAAAAATACGACTCCGGAATAATTATTTTGTTATGTGAACCCCCAATTAAGGTAGAATCAAAAAGATTACAAAATGAGCTCATAGAAAAATACCATAATTCTTTATTGGGAGGACACACCGGTGTGAGAGGACAATTAATAAATTAAAACAAAAATATATATGGAAGAATATGTAAAAAATGGTAAAAAAGTTCATATCTAATTGCGAGAAATGTCATAAAAATAAGGTCACTAGACACACAATTGAACCAATGGTCATTACAGAAACTCCGTCGACTAGTTTTGAAAATATCTCAGTAGACACAGTAGGACCATTAAAAATCACAGAAAACAATAACCGTTACATCTTAACTATACAATGCAATCTAACTAAATTCATTCAAGCTATACCTTTAGAAAGTAAACACTCTAAAAGCATAGCCAAAGCGTTATTTGAAGACTTTATGTTAAAATTTGGAATTACAAAAATTTTGAAAACAGATCTAGGCACAGAATACATAAACGAAACTCAAAAATTAATTAATAAGTCACTAGATATAAAGCATAGCACTTCAACTGCTTTTCATCATGAAACTTTAGGTAGCTTAGAGAGAAATCACAGAGTTCTAAACGAATATTTAATCACATACTCAAATGGCTCAAATTGGGACACATTTTTGCAATACTTCGTTTTTGCCTATAACACAACCCCTCATTCGGTAACGAACTACTCTCCTTATGAATTAGTATTTGGAAAAATTCCAAACTTACCAAATGATATTTACATTACGTCTAACCCTGTATATAACACTGATAATTACGCAGATGAATTAAAATATAAACTAAATGAAGCACATAAGAGAATTCAGGAGCTACACAACAACGCTAAAACAAAGTCTAAGTCAGAGTACGACGAAAAAGTTAATCCTTCAAACTTTCGCATTGGAGATTTGGTGTTATTAAAAAGAGGTTTTCAATATAAATTAGATAGCCCCTATAAAGGTCCATTTAAAATCATAAAACAAAATGGTGTAAATTCAACTATTCTAAACCAAAACGTAGAACAAACTGTTCACAATAACAGACTGAAATTGTACAAAAAAGGTGATTAATTGCTTGCTTGTTTTTTTAAAAAAAAGAAGATAATTTTTTTATATAACTGTATTATGTATTTATACTTGTAATAATAATTATATTTAATTAAGTTATATAATATTACAAACATAGGGTATAATATTCATAACATAATACATTTATTGGGTTAAATAGGAATAGATATTAAGCAAACTTTTCGAAAGGGGAAAGGTGTAGTGCCTTCTTATAATTATCATTATCATTATCCATATCGTTATTTTATTTATTAGTTTAAACATAAATATAGCTATTCAGCAGTTTAGAATGTAGGACACTAAAGTAGGTAACTATAACAATTATTGTATATGTGGAGACGAATTGAAGCATTCATAGAATAAAGATGTGACATCGACAACCAACCTGTTTGATTCCACAACAACAGATACAAAAATACGCATATTTCGTATTTAAATATTTTAAAAAATTAGTACGACTCTGAGCAGTTCGAGCTACTGATAGTACAATCCTATTAATTTTTTTACATTTAACCGTAGCATAATTTTTCAAAATTCAAACGAAAAACCTTCTTAATAGGTATTTGTCATTCAGTGCTGGGCAAGTTTCGTTTGATTTTAAACATTTTATGATGCAGAGACATCATTTGGAACGTGAAACGATGTTAAGTACCTACTATTGGCATGTTGGAGGCTGGAATTTCACAACACATCCAAGAGTGTTATTAATCGTTTATGGATAAGATACCGAGAAACAGAAGACGCCAGAGAACGGCATATAGGCCATACAAGGGTAACTACCCCAATTCAGGATACATATTTTTAAGATCGCTAGCCTTGCGAGAGCACAGTATCACTGCGTCACAATTGGTTTTCAGCTGCACAATAAACACAATGTACGAGTTAGTGACCAAACTATCCGAAACAGGTTCCATGAAGATCACATTAATTACGGCCGGCCTGTAGGAGTTCCAGCATTATGACGAGGAAATTGCACAACCAGTTTACAGTGAGTACAACAATATAGCTATTATATAAATAAATATGTCCCTTAGATTCTTTTGATGTCTGCATATTTAAAAAAGTAGAAATATAAATCAGAATACCTACTGTTTATTTTATCATTACAATTTACAATAAATCTCAGTTACTTATGAACATCTAGTCGGCCATGGAACAGAGTAAACTATTAAACTGTCAATGTGCTTGTGTCAATCAGGGCAAATATTAAACTTAGTTTTAGTCGTTTTAATAACATTAATACAACAAAGAGTTACGGGCGATAAAAAATGGATTAGTTTAAAATAATATTAAAATACTACTTTTGCGGACACTCCATCACCCTATATAAAACACTTCACTTTCCATCATAGGTTCCGTCCGAGAAACGAGAAACCTCAATATTTGACACACCCGAACAAAAACTACTGTTAGGTACATCCTCCTGCAACTGCTAAATAATAATAATAATTCTCACCCTCAAAATCAAAAAGCAGATTTAAAGTAACCAGGATATTTAGACATCGCCGTATTTTGACAGTGTGTATCGGATGCGATAAGCGATTATTTTAATTATTCTCTTAGGATTTGGCGTGGTACACATTTTCTATGCTTCAACGACAAATGTACTTTATATAGTCACAAATACAGCCCAGAATTATGTCCTGTTTCAAACGGACTAGAAATCATTTGATGTGGTCAGAAAGGCAAGTTCTAAGCGGATATGCCGCGGGCAAGCTAAAAGTCCCTCTTTCACTTTTTATTGAAAGCGTTTTGGCATTTGCCCAGGGAAAGGGGATGAAAGTTGTGGGTAAAACTTTTTGCTCGAAGATTTGGCCCTGTCGGTTAATTTTAGTTCTGATGGCTCTCGGCCTTAATTCGCAAAAACGTACTTTAATGACGCTGGACAAGGACTACAAAAAGCTCTTCGGGAACAGGAAAAGACGACATGGTTGACAGAGGGATTCTCTTTCTATATTGAGGATAAAGTCGAAGAATAGTTATGTGCATAATACCTCTCAATGCAGTTACAGTTTGTATGATGATAATAAATTTCGCCTTCCAAACTAGGAGTATAATAATAATAATAATTCTCAACCTCAAAATACTCCAAACTAGGAGTAGCCCAGAAGCAACTAGTCCGGCAGCCACGGGGGTAAACCCAAAAATATGGGACGAAGTTTTTTCAAAACGGATTTGACATCTCTAGGACTCCTATTTTTGATATCCAAGTGATGACAAACTGTCCTCCTTGAGCAATTTGAGATACAGGGTATCCTTTAAATACGTACCATGTGATCACGTATATTTTTACACCCCCTTATTTTATAAATTTTGGAGGTTAGGAAAAAAGTTTCAGATACAAGTTGCAGAAGCCAAAGCAAGCTTTTTTCAGCGTTTATTTATTTGTATACAGGGTGTTCAGAAAAGCGGTGCCAAACCAAACTTTTGTTTCTTTAAATCGAATACCCTTTATATTTTTAGATATTTGAAATCTGCTCATTGTCACAAATTCAATGATGTATACACATGTAATAATATGTTTGTTTCAAGCATTTGTAGAGTATTCGACCTTGAAACTTTCAATTTTGCACTTTTGATGTTTATTTTTCGAAAATGAACCTGGCGGGTTTCGTTTTTATTTTGTAATTAATTTATTAAAACAGTTATAAAAAAGACGAAAGACACCTTTTTCTGCTCTACATGCTTTTTATAGGTATTTTAATATACAGGATGCGATGACAGATTCCTCTCGAGAAGTTATGAAGATTTAGTGAAGCGGCCCCATGTGGAGCTACGATCCCTCAAAGGGGCTCCACGAAGGCACTTTTTCTTAACTTCAGAACCGTTTAACTGATCGCCCTCAAATTTTGTACACACTATACACTCAATAATAACCACTAACCACCTTTAAATGGACCCCCTGGTATACAAAGTGTCTGTTTTTTAGGTGACTCATTACTATTCATTGTAACAGCAACCCGTCCGTAATTGAACATCAGCAGCCCAGGTATCATTCTGTTCCACACATGTTTGTAAAATAGGTAGCTTTCTTCATTGTTTTTTCGTATTCTTGTCTTCCACGACTCTGAACGATCGCCATCGTTGAAATTTTTTTTATTTTTTCTAAATCGCACTTTTGTCCACAGTACAAACCTGCTTGATCTCTAAAATTAAAGTTTGTCACTTCTGAACGCCGCGCCGCTGCATTTCTACAGTTGGAGTTCCAGTATTGGTAACAATATTCTCCGGAAATAAGCATCTTTTTAAGTGACTTTTGGAAATATATGTGGATACGCAACTTCTATGACAAAATTTAAAAAATCCTTACTAGCAGTGTGTGGTTGTTTCTTCCAATTCTCTAAACATGTTGTCCTCGTAAACTTTACTACAATTTAAATTCTCATTTTTTTCACAACCATATTTTCACTCAAAAAAGCACTTCTTATCACTCATGTCCAATAACCATTTATTCAAATTTAAATTCTAAGAAACAAAACACTATTATAGTTGTGCCACAAGACACGATAAGGCTGTTTTAGTACGTTTTTGAGAATTGATGAATTTCCAAATCAGTTAAGTACGTTAATTCCCAAATAAACAACTAGACGCGAGCTGTTTTCTCAAGGCCTCCAACTACTTCTCTTAAATCTGCGTTGCACAATGACACTCCAGCACAGTTTGCTGTGGTAACCCGTGCACAATAACATTCCCGCACTGGTTGCTAAAATGGTATTATACACAATGACTTACATTTCTCAATTAAAAACGAACATACAATGCTGTGAGGCAATTTCTTTAGAGTCTTAGAAAAAGCGCGTTTTTTGTTTTCTAATATAAATATAATAAATTAAAAAAGCATTTTCTTAAGCACTAAAATTAAAATATAGTAAACGCAAACTGATAAGGTGAGTTTTGGAAAGGTAACATAATACAGGAAATAAATGTTTGACAACCAATAAAAGGGTTTTATACATAGGCCTAATTGCTATTAGTCCTTCCACATAATTCTCATCTCATTTCTGGATATTATAATATACCGAGTAGAAAATGCCATTAAATTAAGTACATTAAATTACACTAAAGTAAAAAATCGTAATTTTTTTTTATTGTAGTAATGCCCATATTGGTGGCGAGTGTACCTATAATTACACACAATTAGGAAAAATTACGTAATTTAGTGTACAACTCTGAGTTTAGACAAAATGCTCATTTGGCTGCAGAGTGGATAGAGCATCACATTTAAGCCCTGTACCTGTCATGTAGCTTTATCTCTAAACATACCCATTTTTATAATTTTATTAGTTTTTTAACTTAGATACAAAATGTTCTAGTACAGAGGAATTCATGAATAGTTTAAATTCATAACACATGTTTTTAAAACACCTTGTATATTAATGATAACTGTAACGTAAATAATTCATACAATTATATAATAATAACAACAATTTTACAGCTGAATAGTAAGATTTATATATTATCTAATATTTACTGCCTAATATTTGAGATACCCTGTATATCAAATTGCTCAATGACGCCAGCATGTCATCAGTCGGATATGGTTAATAGACATACAAATCTGCAAAATCCGTTAAAAAAGAACTTCATCCCAAATTTCGCACTTCAGGCAAAAAAATCGGTTCCGCTGCCGGACTAAACTGAATGTTTGTGCGGAGGAGAGGGGCAATTACTATTATTTTATCTTCGTTGCCATTTGCGGATAAGGCCGACTTTTCCCGATAGAACTATAGGATAGCATTCGCTCAAGTACTACGGAAAACCCTAGAAAACCGCAGTAATCGCAGTGAGTGTATGACATTTAGTAAATCACACTGACAAAGCTATTTAAAAAGCAATACCGTGAATTCACAATTTGTCTAGCGCTCTTGGCCATCAGCGGTGTTTTTCTATAAAGGCATGTGTATGCATCTGCCTTTACCTCGATTCAAACCAAAGTCGATCGAAGGCAGAAAAACATGCATCATTTTCATTTTCCCGATAATCCTAGAATAGCAGTATTTCGCGGAAATAGGTAATACGGAAAACCGTAGGCTAATCCCAATGAGTGTTGGACAATAATTATTATTAGTAAATCACACAGATAACGACATTGAGAGGTGATACTGTGAATCTACATTTTTACCAGTGCTGTGGGTCATCGGCGAGGTTTTTCTGCAACATGTTTGTTCGCTATTGCACTTAATTTTTGCCCAAACTAAAATCAACCATGTGGTACAAATTGATACAGACTTACGAAAAATGCTCGTAAAAATGAGAATTTGTTCATTTAGATCATGTAGCTATATCGTTACCTGATGGACAGGAGCATTTCTCCACATTCCCCTTTTCATAATTTTCGATCTCGTTGCCATATTCTATCAAAGCTTGTTCTAATAGCGCCTCAATTTGATCGGTGTGGAAAGTTCCTCTAAGAAGTATATGCCTCACATTAATCAAAATATTGAGGAATTGCTTTCTAGACACCGGTCCTGCATTATACGTGTTCATGTTTGATGTGATTATTTCAGTAACGTTGTCCGGAATGATGTACCACCCACTTTCCGAGAGAGGTACGTCGAATTTCATTCTCTGAGATGTGAATATTCCATCGCCAAAACCTGAAACCCAGCATAATTTTAGAAACAGAAACAGAAAAGAATATAATAAAAATAATATACATAACTGGCGCCGACTTACCAATCCTTAAGCCGTTATCACCAACAAAAACCACATTAGGACCAGTAGTAGTTTCACCGCTCGTGTCACCTCTCATGACAACCCATTGCACCTCAAATCTTAAGTAACCTCCATAAGCTTCTAATAGATTTCCTAAATATGCACTAGGAGCTAACCAGTAAAGGCTACCTCCTCCAGTCGCCTCATAGCCACCAACAGAAAAGACGCCCTGGCCATTGTGTTGTGGTACCAAAGTGTGAGACACTGGAAGGTCTGACATTAGCCATTGATCTAGGGTTTCTATCTGTAAAATATAACATTGTTGGGATGGTCCGGTTATGCAATTTTTTTCTTAGGAAAGGTATATTTTTATAACAGATAATGCATATTTTTATAATACATAATTAAAATGAAAAATTATTATAAAGTAATTCACTTTTTCCTCACTCTGGACATTTGTATCATCAAAAAATTTATTACCAATCGAGAGTAAAAGACATAAATAAAACGGACCAGTTAAGTTGCTTACATTTGCTTATCCTTAATACCGCGTTGTCAGGCATGAACACGTGGGGGGAAATGTAGATAATTATATTGCGAACAGAGTGTTATTAGGAAGCCTAAGCAAAATCGGACAAAACTCACGGTTGCCGCGTTTTAAAGTCCGAATACTTTGAAAATGGTAGGAAGGCCATTATAAAAAAATACCTTTCATTAGAAACATATATGGGATTAGGTCGATTAAAGTCGGGATCTTAGACTATTATCTTAGTTCATTTGGACCGATATGCAGTTGACTCTAAATAATAAGTATGCTCTAAATAACAAGTATGCTCTAAATCTAAATAATAAGTATGCTTGTGCTTTGAGGGTCCCATAAAGAATTCAAGTTGATTCTATGCTGAGGCCAAAATATGAGTCGATAAAGTTGCGTATTCTACGAAATATTTGACGACGTTCAAACATTGTTTTCAGCCTATGGTACCTTCACGACGAGCTCTACATTTTGGGTTATAATTTTTGAAGTAGTCCGATACCCAAAAATCACAAAACCACATTAGGCATTATTTTTAAGAATGAGAGTTTACCAAATGGGGCCAAATTTCGAAAAAATTGAGTTTTCCGGAGTACCTTGTTTAACCCCGGGATATCTTTTTTTGAGAATCGATTTGCTTAAGATGCTATTTTACATAGTACAACCAATGTATCTCGTATACGGAGTTCGTAAAAATAAAAAATTTAACAAAAAAAATATGTATTAAAAATAATATTAAAAAAATCAGGGTTTTATATTAGGCCCTAGGTGCCCAGGTAACTGTCAAATATGTAGACGATAACGTTTTTGTTTTCATAGCATTCATGACACGCTTGATTTGATTGATATGTTTAAACTTGTTGAATAAAGCAGAATTAAGGATGGAGGATGATCCAATTGTTGGGAAATATTAAAATGAAATATATTTTTTGAACGGAGACTAATGAAATAGAGTGAAATCCCAAATTCGTTTTTTAAATACATATTTTTTAAAATAATTGATTTTTTCATCAAATATTATTATTTTTTCCACACTCTTAGATACTCTGTATGAGCTAGGCTGGCTATACTATGCAAAATAATACTTAAGGCAAAGCTTAATCGATTGCCGAAAAAAGCTCACCAAAATATGCTCTGCGAGGGTACCACGGAAATCCCAATTTTTTGAAAATTTGCTACATTTGGTGAGCGCCCTGTGTAACAGAATATTGAAATTTTGGACTAAGGGTTTTGAACTATGGCCAATTGGATGACATTATCTATTTCATTGATTAAAAAAGACCTGATATGATTTTGCGACTTTTGGGTGTCTTATTTTAATAACAGTAGGCCGTGGAATAGGACTATTTCAAAAGATTATGACCCGAAATGTACAGCTCTTCAAGTACTATAGGTTGAAAAGTTTTTTTGGAATCTTTAAAAAATACGGAATTGTCTGAAACACACCGTATAATATGTTCTTTTTGGGTAGTTGACGGCTAGTTACAAAGTCCAGGGCGCAAAAATAAGCCTGGACTTTTTTACATACTAAATATATGTCGACACTTTTGACCCAAAATTGAATAAATGTGGAAACGCAAATTTATGTATTGCATAGTGTGTCGTAAATAAAAATATTGATATATGAACAAAAGTTTAGAGCACACTTTTAAGGTCTAGATAAGTATAGTCTGCACTACAGGTAAACCGAAGATGGATGCAAATTGATGACAAAAAAAAACATAATTAAATACTCTCATTGTGGCTCAATAGCTCAATTTTGGCCTTAGTAACCTTCCATACTGCATTGTCGAATTTTTTATGAAACAGCCTGTATAATGTTATACCTACGCTTCAGAAAGGGAAGGTTGATATGATCGATATGATCGACTTTTTACCTTTTTGGGTTGGACGGCTGCAATTTCGCATAAGGTTGTGACTCCAGAACAATAACAAGGCAAGCATCCTTCGGAGTTTTCAGTTTTCAGCCCAAAATATCCAGATTTACAGCGGTCGCAGAATTTTCCATCGACTTTGGCCTATAATTTCAATACATTGAGTCAGTAGGGGAAAGGCCTGTACTTCGGGCCTTCTTGTATCTTGGGCCAGGGCTCTATTTCATGTTGCCTATCTAAATCTGACCTAAATGTTCATATCCTGTTGCAAGCTCTGTTTAAATAAGGAACTTATCCACCTAGTTTTATTAGCTCACTGTTCAAATAGAAGCGGTGGTGTGTTTTGTTTCCTAATTTCTAAAAAGTTTTTAAATAGTTCGGTTTAAATTTGTGCTGTACATAACAATTGATATGCTTGTTAATTAATTACAACTTTATTAATTTCTTACAACTATGTAATTCTATGTTATGTTTGTCAAAATATGTATTAGAGTTTCTTATGGTCCATGGTGCAATTGTCGTAGGTACCGTTTGATTTATATGTTGCTAAATTTTATGAAAGTTAAGTACCAAGAAGGGCCCTACAAAAAAGCCGGCCCAAGATACAAGGACGTCCCCTAATGAAGAATAATGTATAAATAATAAATACATACTATAATTGTATTTATTACATTCATGTTTATTACATTCATATTATAATACAGCATGAGATGATAATTAACGTGCCCAAATATACCTACAACAAAACATAGCTTAGCGGCTTTTGGAACAAATTGTTTCGGTAGTCGGTAACTCACAGAGTGAACCAGCATCTAATATCCAATGGTTGCATGGTTACATGCTATTTCTTTTCTAGCTTGTTATGCCATCATCAGCCGGCAATAACCCAGTAAAAGATACTCGGGAACGATTCATGATTCATGAATCTTTAACCAGCAGTAGCCGGTAAGATGTATTAACGCCCTCTACCCTATAGTTATTTCTGTTAGAAGCCGAAAACACCAAAAGTATAAGAATTCGGCCGAAAATAACCGAGGTATGAAAAAGGTACCGATCACAAAACAAATAAACGAATAAGCGCTTATGGGAAACCAACTCTTGACCATTCTTGGCTAAAGATTTAAGCTATATGCGGATACAACTCAGGGTTCAGATCCTAGTTGACTTCTACATATATTAGATATTGTTATTAGAAGGCACTGGGTGAATGGCCAAAACAATTGGTTTCCCATGTGCGCTTATTCTTTTATTTGTTTTGTGATGAATACCTAGGTATCTGTAATTTTTCATATCTCGACCATTTTCGGCCGAATTCTCTTATACTTTTAATGTTTTCGGCTTCTGACAGAGTTAACTAGATGGCGTTACCTAATAAATCTTCCCGGCTACAGATGGTTAAAAATTAACCTAAATTGAATAGGTTTCGGCTGTGTGCACGTAAATGTTAAGGAAGTGTATGTTCGTGCAAAATATATTAATAAATTAGCAAAGCGCTTTCGGCTACATAGCCATCATCAGTACCACCTAAAAGAAAGTATGACATAACTTGGAGAAAAGTTAACGATTTATATGAACATTGAGCACGGTGGTTATGTGATACCATAGACTTAGGAACAAGTGTGATACCCACATGTCAGAGCTGTGTACAGAAAATTAGAGCCACTGAGTCTAATACAAATTATGGACTTACGAGAATTAATAATAGTGCGGGTAGTGGTATTGTCATCGTCGTGAGATTTCTACGACGAGGCGGTGTGTCCATGGGCGGAAATAGACTGCTTGAAGGGCTGGCGATAGCTTTTTTAAGCTAGAACTTAGGTGAATACCTGGCTGTAAGTCAAATCGTAATAACATGAAGTAGCTAGGTTTTCTTTGCTTGACGCCAGGCTTGTATTCGTTTTGGGCTTTCCAAAGGACTAAAATTTAAGTATAAAATGATTAATACACAAACTACAGTACCCTTTCAAATTAAAAAAGTTTTTGTTATAATTGAAACATTGTTTAATATTGTTGCAAAATTTTCTTTACCTAATTAAAGTCAAAAGATACTTTAGTTATATGTATTATGAAATTAACCCTAACTGCCATTTCAATCATATGATATTGCTCTCCTTAACAAAACGCAGTTTTATGTTCGTTTGTTTTTCTATTTTTACGAAAATTTAACCCTAGGGGAAGATAATCATCATTTGCCTGACGAGTCATTTTGCGAAAAATTCGACTTACAACAAAAATGTAGTCCCTTCTATTTGCCCAACTTTGCCACATTACTTGTCGAAAATGTACCTACCCACACCAGGAATCGTACTTATTTTAAATTATCATACTTCTGTGTATATTTTGTTACCGATTTTATTATTGTCCGTTAAACAAACATACTTACTTAACCTGTTATAATTATAAAAATTCTTGAAAATTTTATTAGAAAAGAGAAACTCCCTAAGTCAAAGTGCCGAAAAGTTCTCCAAAAAGGCCGTTTGTTATTAGACCAGCTAGATTGCATAGACCACATGTTTTTACAGGGCTTGTAAGTTTGAGAAGGTTGTGATTATGGCAGTGATGTAATTTTATAGTATATTATATAGCGAGAGTTGCAAACAGCTTATTACGTATGAGTGGAAAAGTTGAGCACGAGCCGCGCAGCGGCGAGTGCTGTAATTCCACGAGTATGTAATAAGCTTACAACTCGAGTTTTGCACTATAATTTTTCTTCGACGAAAGAAAAACTATTATAATAGATAAACTATACTTCTGATTATCTGACAGGAAACAATTATTAGTATCTTGGTTGGTTGCTACAAAGACAATCCCATCTGTTGCTATGGTGGCGCGGATGCCGCCCTAACAAGGCACCCGTGATAATTGTGTTTTAATTAAGAACATATATGTAATTTTTTTATTACGTGTCAGTCATTACGTGTCAGTGTTCGTAACAATGGACTTACTTATAACCTAAACCGTTACTTAATAGGTATGTTACTAGTATAGGAGTAGAAAAACATTTTACTATGCGACATGGGTTTTCGATTATCTTTTGTCCTTGTATTAGACTCAGTGGCTCTAATTTCCTGTACACAGCTGACATGTGAGTATCACATAACCTAAAAAGAAACCCATTTTCTCAATGTTCATACAAATCGTTAACTTTTCTCCAAGTTATGTCATACTTTCTTTTAGGTGGTACTGATGATGGCTATGTAGCCGAAAGCGCTTCACCATGCTAATTTATTAATATATTTTGAACGAAAATTCACGTCATACCCTTCACTAAAAATTAATTTAACCATGAATCATTCCTGAGTATTTTGTACCGGGTTATGGCCGGCTGATGACGGCATGACAAGCTAGAAACAGTCGACTGTCTCGGTCTACCTACCTTTGAACGATTCAGCATATAACCATACAGTCCATTAGACACTGGATTGGTTTACTGTGTCAGTTACCGAAAATAATTTGTCACAAAAGCCGCTTAAGGGGGGGTTGCCGACAGAGAAAGTGAGGTTAGATTTCGTATTTTTTAACTTGTATACAAGCAGTGTTTTGTTTTATAGGTTATGAAAACCTCGGGAAAAATAATAATTCTAGTGCATATGCTTTTAAGACCTTATGATAAATATAAATGTTTGTACTACATTTTTGCCAGGTAAAATGTTATTAGATTTTATGCTATACAATTTAAAAAAATACGAAATCTAACCTCACTTTTTCTGTCGGCAACCCACCCTTAATTACATTTTGTTATATAATACTACGCGAAGAAAAATATGGCTACTTCTTTTTAATTATAGACAAGTGATTGTTTAAGATGCTGTAGTTGTGGAACTAAATTTTGATGTAAATTTTTATATACAAACTAAACATATGCGTGATAGTTGCCCATAAAAACTTATGACAAAATTTTTACAGGCTTCAAAACAATGTAGATGATAATTATTTTTAAAGTTTAATAAATTCATTGTTTTTGTAAAATATCGCATAAATTTCATAAAAATATTAAACATAATTTTGCAAAAATCGGTCAAAAGGTTTTATTTAAATGCAATAATATTTTGAAGATAACCTGAATTTCAATTTTTCCAGCAAATTTTCATACGAAGTTTATTAAAAAAAACTAAATCACCAAAAACATGACAAAATTGCTCTAGCACTTAGAAACTTTTTTAGTGCTGCTGGTTCGTAGGCGACCGTCATGCGATGCGCCACAATTAACGCGCAGTCAGACCGCGAGGCACCAGGCCGCCAAACAGCTGACGGATCGCGGCGACAGTTCAGTATCGATGGAAAATTAATAGGTTGCGGACGCTTCGTAGAACAATCTTGTGATTTAATTTTGTTAGAATCATTCAGAGATTAAGAGATTTTGGAAACTTTGAAATTCAAAAGCAAGATAACAGACGCGAAACAGACCGCTCGAGTAAGACGCTTAGAACTTCAAATTGTAGAGGCAATTGCAGAAACTCCTGGGATGAGCACAAGAAGATTGGCCGCTAGATTAGACATTTCGCGACAGGCTAACTATCGCCTGAATTTTAATTACTTTATTTAAGTAAAACTTTGAATCGGCGGAAAAATTTTGCTGTATATGCAGCAAACCACTGGTTCTTGTAAAATAAGTAGTCGGCCAACAAAATGGTGTGTAATTATAAGGATGGATGAGGACAAGAAAAAATGTGAGAATGTAGGCAATTAATGAATTACCTGATTACCTGAAACCAAAGTTTGAAGTCTACAAAGATGTGGCTGTTAAAATACGTAATATCACATAATATTATTTGTTCGTTGATCATTTTGACGTGACAAACACTTCTACCGTTTCTTTTTCGCAATACTTAAGATCTACTTTTAGTTTTTCCAATTAGTTGTTCGAACATGGCTTCAGAAATTTGTCTTATATTTTCGCAAAAAGCCAGCCAATAACTTTACGATGGAACAAACAATTTACGGATTGAAATGTTTTCTATTTATAATAATCTCTATAACACAGACTGGTTTGACTTTTTATGTGAAATTTGATGTGGCGATTAAATAAAACGAAAACGATCGATAAAAGCAGCGACGCTCGATCTTTTAAAAAAGTGGAAAATTTCAGTTTGATGAGGATTATTTTTTATCTACTATTTAATAGGTTTTATTGAGGTATATAATAGTTATTTATGTACCAAGGCACTGAAGTTCAACTTTTTATGACTCATGTGGAATTTAGTTGCCGAGGCTTCTGGCCGAGGCAAATAAAGCACATGAGTCATAAAAAGAACTTCAGTGCCGAGGTACATATTATATTTTTTTTGAAATCGATCGCTCTACGTAGGTCAAGTAAGACAAGACACGGCATCTTCGTACAGAAAAACCAAACTGCTGCTTCTTGTGCAGCCTACACAACAAATCTAATGATATTCAAATTTAATAAAATATGTATACTGAAGGATTGCGCTTCTAGAGGAAACAATTTCGCAATGTGTACGAAAAGTTAAATGGGCCTTTATCAGCCGGGTTTTGAATATTTGGTCACTTTTGACGGGCGATTTCTCCGCGTCTGACGTTTGATGTTTACATCTCGCCAAGGCCTACTTATTGAAAAAATCGTTCAATAATGTAGCCCATTATTGTACGATTTCTGTGCTTTTAATGACGATTTTGGGACACTTTACTGCCGATTTCAAGAAAAGATTATTTTTTTGTAATAATATCTAGGTATTAATTGCTTTCTAGAAGTAGAAAATAATTATTCCATGCATTTTTGGAAATGCCCTCGTACGGACCAGAACAGTCACGTAAATTTAAATTTCTATTTTAATTTTTGGCTTAATTAAGGCCCAAAAAACACACAAACACTTTAAGTGATTGGGCATAAGAAATTAAAAGCTCATCATAATTTTTAGATTGAAAGAGGGCCCTTTATATGTGGCCCTCTTTGGGCCCGGACCCCTAAGCAATGCTAAGACTCGCTTATGCATAGCTCCACCAATGCACAGAAACTCTTCACTCCCCGTATCCGCAGCTGACTTCGGCTATAACAGTGATTCCAATGCCAAATCATTCATTTACCCCACCAAGACGTATACCAGCGCAGCTTGGCAACACATATATGACAAATTGTCTCCATGAAAGCATAGACAGTT
Organism: Pseudeuparius sepicola; assembly: GCA_963920635.1. Taxonomy (NCBI): domain Eukaryota; kingdom Metazoa; phylum Arthropoda; class Insecta; order Coleoptera; family Anthribidae; genus Pseudeuparius; species Pseudeuparius sepicola. The sequence continues at coordinate 94,119,067 of OY987299.1, forward strand.
TTGTTTTGATAAACGTGAAACGCCCAGAACTAATCACAGTCTAAGCGCTCCATTAAAGAGGCAAAGACATTTTCTGGTGCAACAGTGGTCCCTTGGGGCGAGAAAAATCCTGAGCGAGAAATCGGATCATTTTTATGTATAGTTTTCTAAAATTATACCGAAAATGTCGCGAGATTGTCAAAAATTGCCGTTTTTTTTGTCGATCCGTAGAGAAGTTATTTCGGCTCGGGTTCTGTGGCCATACATTCCCCAGAGTCTTCAATTGAGGTCCCGATGCTTCCAGCGCCCCCCAAAAAATCGTTAAGTAAGAAAAAACACGCGCTATCCAAGAATGGTTCCGGAGGTATATCATATTGATGGATCTTTGTTCTTAGAGTAGTTTGGGTTAGGTACATTTAATCTTAAAGACAAAACAAAGGGCATTTTATGAATGGGGCGCCACGTCGATAAGTTCTGACGTCACTGTGCGAAACCAAGTTCTCAGAGAAACGACTGAGTGGTAATTTCCAATCGTCGCATTCATCGCGATCACAATATCCCTTTCCTGCACGACTTTCTCGGACTGCACCATATTACGGCCCCGACCACAATCTTCCTCCGCTTCACTCTTTGCCTTAAATAGCCAAGAATCGTCCCCCGGTTCTGCAAATCGACCCAACCGCCTGAAGTCCACATTTTAGTGTCCACTAAAATTTTAAGGCCAATGCTTCTTCAAACAGCCAGCACCCCACACCCCAGGCCAAATATATTTTTCAAAGGAGTGGACGAAGGTCTTGGCGGCTATGGTAGGAAAACTCCCACACTAACTTTGATCTGAGTGTTCCATTTCCTCTCCTACAGCCAAAAAAGCTTCGGTGTCAGAGCGCAGTGCTATCTGTTTAGCGTAGGCTATTTTTCTTCCACGGCCTCGTAAACAATACATTAGGGGATGCTGCAAAACACGGCAGATGCGTGTTTATTAAAGGTAATTATAATGTACTCGTTTCATTTATTAAACAACGCGGCGATAGCGCAACGGGCGCGTTTGTTTTCCTGCGCCAGACGTGTCATTTTAACGAGTACGGCTCATCCCCGCGAATATTTCCGCAGATAGAACGTTTTTAATTTCTGTGATGTTGTTTTCATCTATGATGGCTGAGTATTCTATAAAATGTATAGGTCGGCAACAAACACGGCGTATTCTACCAACAGTGTTTACACTGGACCCAGAGACTGGCATAAAATTTCATAATAATGGATTGTAAGTAGGTATCGACCAGCGAAACGGCGGAGGGAGAGCTGAAGCTTCTCCTAAACATTAGGTAATATAACCTCGAGGTAAGATATCACGGGGTTGCCATGGTAATGGACAAAAACGGCAAATTTTCCGGGTCGAGAATATTTTAAGAAAATTATATCTCGTGTCTGTGGATTGTTAAATATTATGTACAGGGTGTTTCTGTATATTTAGTGCCCCCCTTCACTACTACAACCTTTATTTTTGAGTGAGAAAAATGTTTCAAATTAAAGTTTTAGAACTTTTTTGAAACGCCAGAATCTGTCACCAGATGAAACAAAAGAACATCGCAAAGTTGATAAAAAATGGAATTTAAAAAAAAACGCCCCGTATACAGAGACCGGCAGAAAGTTGGACACAAAAATTTAATATTTTTAAACTTTAATTTGATTAATTTGAACTTCAAGCTGCTAATCGAACAAAATTAAAGTTTGGTAGCAGATTCATGTGTTATCCGATGATAACTTGCGCTTGAGGCATTTTGTTTTTTTGTAATACACAGGGTGGTCGATAAAAATACAAAAAAAAGTTAAATTTCTTTTTTTTTTTTGACTAGACCTTTGATTCCAAACAACTTTTGTAAGTAACTTTTTACCGTATTTTAAAAAATAAGGGTACTTTACTCTTGAGTTATTTTGACATTTTCGAATCTCCCTCGTATCCAAAAAGAGATATTTAAATTTTGATATGTGTGTTTGAGTTTCAAATGATGCACCAACTTTATTCAAGAATAAAATTTTCTGAGAAATTAATAATAAAAAAGTTTTCCATTTGTGTCCAACTTTCTGCCGGTCACTGTATTTTATATTTTTCAATTTTTGAAATCAGCGCATTAAATCTTGATTAAACATTAAACATTGATATACGCAGTGTCCTCCAAAAACTCGCACCATGAGGGAATATTTGTAATTAATGATTTAGTCTTAAATTCAACTTTATCTTTTCCTTTCAAAAAGATGAAAAATGACTGGCTCAAACGTGGCCACCTGACTTACACAAATCTAGCAAAAATGAAATTTAAAAAATAAAATCGCTGAAAATGGTTTTGTTTATGGAAGCGTAGAAGTGCCACAAAAATCTGTGAATTTTAATTAATAATTGTGCGTGTGCGGGCGTGCGTGTGGGTGTGTGTAAGGCTTACAGCTGCACTATGCCACCGTTAGTATGTATACGCCCTTTAAGTTCCATGTGAAGAATTATATTTAGTTAATCTTAGTTTAATATTTAGTATTAGAATTAGTTGTGGTTTCTAGAACTGATAATACTGTAGGTATTGCCGATTCAGAAATCTTAATAGTCTCCAGACTTTGGTATAAGTAACAGTTTTTTTCTTACAGAACTATTGTTTTTATTTTCGTGTTTTAAACCTGGAAAGGCCCTCTTGGGCTTTGGTTTTGTTGCAGGCTTCTACCGCGCTTCGAGCCCTGCGGGCGCGTTCTAGGTATATTATGCTGTAGCCAAAGACCCCAACTTGGAATTTGCACATCCGGAAAACGGAATGGATTCGGGACGGTCGGATTCCGCAATGTGTGGCCGGTTATTTGCTTATAAAAAGTACTGATAGGTATGACAAGGTTTGTACTATATCCGTCAGCAAGCTAGGAAAATTGGGAGGTAATCAGTTAATTTATTAATTAATCATCCTACAGTTAATTTTATGACTATGTAACTAAAATATATATTTCATATGGGGTTTTTAAATGTATTGATTTTTGTTTATCTGAGAGTGCACTCAAGACTTTACGTATAAATATTTGCCTATATACTACTAGTAATTTTACTCCCTAAAATGAAGTAGTAAAGTGCATGTTTTAGTCCCTGCCGTGCACAAAATTTATTAGGTGTCATTTTTAGAAATCCCATAAAAATTTGCGACTGACAATGAAAGTTCTTTAGTTTTATTACTTCTCAACTCTTAAAGTTGTTAGTTTGAAAGTGGATAAGGAGCCAAGTTCTGAGGGCTTCCTCGATATTTATTATAGGTTGCCTATGCAGAAAAGTAGTTCCACAATCACTACACGGCCAATTCCAAAGCCATAATTAGGTATTATAATTCATACAATAATTGTTAACATTTTAGTATTAAGTTAGAAGGTGAAAATTCAATCCGGAATATTTTTGTCTTTCACGACAGTGGTTTTACCTATCCAGAGACACACTGTCCATGGGCTACTTGACAAATAAAAGAATACTTGCTTTACAAAGGCAGTCGCCTTGGCAGTTTTCTGGTACAACTATGGAGCCTTTGGGATCGCATGGGCACGTTTCACAATGTGGAAACCCCTTGTAGCCTTCAGAACACGATTCGCATCGTGGACCAGAGTATCCAGGCTTGCACTCACAAAAACCTGCATTTTCACCATTCTGAAATGAAACGAAAATTTTACTTAAATTTAGATAGACACATCTTAATCGCTGTTTATTGGTACCTGAATACAAGTGCCGGCAGAACCTCGTAAATCGCAGTCGCATGGTAAACAAGGCTTACTTTCATCTAGTCGAAGTTTTGGTGGTCTGTAATAGCCAGGAAGGCACTTTTCGCAGTTTACCCCAGTGGTGAAATCCTAAAAATATATTTTTATTGTTTGTCACTTTGTCTAAACAGATTAAATGAATGGAAGAAATATATATAAATAATTTATCCGTGTGACGTTCAACACACTAAATAAAAAAAACATTAACTTCTTACATATTTATATACAATGTGTACGTTAAAGACTTACCATCTTTGTAAAATCTTTATTTTTTGACCAATGCTGATTAATTTTATTGTGAAGTATGTATGCAAAATGCACATTCAACGAGTGGGTTGTTGCAATCATGGCCAACTACGACCCCTTTTGTGTGCTCAAATTTCAAAAGTACTAGAATGTTTTTAGAAAAAAAAATTGACTACAGTTTCTTGTCATAAACGCCTACGCCGGCCCTTAGAGGCGTTTATAGTGGCTTTCGCTTATCTCAAGGACGTCTGTTCGTATGTATGTGTGTGTGTTGTTTGTATTTATTTTCTGACTACAGGACGTAGTTTTCGATTTTTCTAGCCCAAATGTGGCGTAGTGCCGCACATGCGTATGTGTACCATGCCTATCGAAGGGCGCCCGAATCGGAAAAGCCGTTTGGCCTTTGGATTTTTTGTTTCAAACCTAAGTTTATAACCCCAAAGGGTATACTTTTTATTTATATCAATTTGTTAAGAAAAATGGGCCTTTAAAGACTGAGCCTGACAGGAGGAAGTCAAATAAAACAGACAATAATTTTTTACAAATTTTAATATTCTGTTGAGAACTGAGATGGAGAAGTACAGCTGTCAATAATTATTTAAGCTTTTTACAATTAGACTAAATTGATAAAAAAGTTATGTTAAATTTAGAGAGAACATTCATTTACTACAATGAAATGCTGTTTCGAAGTAAAAGAGTCTTGTAACTTTGGACGATCACGGTCGATAGGGATACCTCAATTAGTGTTGGCTATAGTGACTGGTCAGCCACCGGGAATCCAGGCTCCTCGAGGTAGACAGCTTCCGCAGCTAGCTCTCGGGAAAGCAAGGTCGTGATCTTTGAGCCGGAAACCTGGGTGTGCTGAGACAGATGAACAAGCCTGGTCGTCGACGGAGTATCACCACTTGTGGCAAGGGTAGTTGAGGTTGTTCCCTTAGTCCTCTTGTCCCTCGGTGTGTCACATGAAAGGGTAAAAATCGAAACAGCATACGTTCCAGCACGCAACAAGTAAATCCTGCGCTTTTACAATGTGAAGATATTAAAGTTAAATTAATGTTAAATTTACGAAGTGACGACAAATCTGTGCACAGTCAATGATAGCTCAAATAATTTTCAATAAGTGAATACAAATTTCTCGATAAATGATTGAAAAAGGTTATTCTTGACGTAAAAAAAATATAACAATAACTTGTTAAAGTTTTAAAGAACGTCCAATGAAGTTGATTTCCCTGACACTTAAATTAAATTTTACAACAAAAAAAAAAACCTTTGGGTTCTCTCTGTTCCAAAATAAAATAATTAATATATAAGGAGAACGATTTAAGTAATAAGCAACCGACCAGTTACGATACCTACTAACAGCTGATCTAGTGTGAAAGGACACTCCTAAAGTGCAAAATTAAATAACTCGTAAGTAACGAGAAAACAAACACCGTGTGCTATGACTTAATAGGTTGTGCTACATATCACAACAAAATTATCTAACGGAATAGGGTTATAAGACAGCTGTGGGTCCACAAAGAAACAGCGAATCTGGGTGGTGAGATATTTTCATAAATGTGGCTAAGCCAAAATTTCTAAGAAATATTTAAAAAATACTCACCCAGATTCCTGTGTTGCCGTAGCAGGGACCCCAACTGCTCGTTAAACCCTTGTTCCTCCGTCACCAATCGCTCAAGACGGCAAGGCACGCCGTAAACCAACCCAACGAACCTCGATGGTGGTTACATGAAAATAATACCAAAAATATTAGCACAGCACGGTCAATTATATCACCAAAGAAGATTTTCACACTAAACCGCTCAAAAATGGTGAAGACTGGGCACGATGATCAAAGATGATTCGAAAAATAAAACAATATCAGAGTGCACAATCTCACCGATTACCGAAACTAGTCGCTTGAAGAACAGAGAGGAAAAAAGGCCCGAAATTCCCTGTCAGCCTTATTTATAACCTTCGGACGTCAGTGACGACTTCCGCGTTGCTAGAACATGATGGAATAATTGTTCTCTCAAAAAGTTATGGTGAAAAACCTTAAAAAATAAACCGCGAACTGATGGGTTCCGGTACAAAACACAAAGGTTAGGTTATATTTCTGTCAACCCAGGCGCTCTTCTTCCTCACCGATTCTGTATGGTTTAAAATCTGTTGGTCTGTTACATACCTTTTGGTCAATAAATAAGTATTGTTGAAACTGTTAAGATTAATTTAATGTTATTTTAAAATAATAAACAATAACGTACCTGTATATCAATAAATTAAGCCAAATTCGCAAAATTACAGTACAACACTTTTCGCTTATACATGGTTGCATAGTGGTGCGGAGATTTTTATTTAGCCTTCAATGAATATCTCGCCGTATATTGGACGAGCCAAAATTAAAAATCGTGGTAACGGAGATTAGCATACATTTCCGTTACAAGTTGTCGATCGAGTTCAACTTTCGCATGAGGTCTCGGATCCATATGTGCCTTTCTCATGCCGAAGGGCGCCCCAATCGGAAAAGCCGTTCGGCCGTTTGGGCCATTTAACCGATTTTGGGTTTCGCGATTCACGGTCTCGGTAAGCGAGGCAGGCGCATTGGCTGGAACGCGGAAAACCGGGTAGTGTTGCCAGATCTACAGTTTTCTCCGTAGATCTCTACCAATTTCAATCTTACCTACTGATTTTATAGTAAATCTAGTGAATTCTTATATTTTAGGGAGCAAGCACGGAAATAGTGGGGGGAGAAGGGAAATGCGGTTAATGAGCACGCGTTTCGGCGTACCTACCTAAAGTTACCTAACTGTCAAGGCAAAGGATGGGTGACATGCGCGTTCCATTGCATTGTGTGGAGTGCGCGTCGTCATTTCGTCGTTTCCTGTGCGAAAAAATTACTATTTTGCAAATGAATATTTTGCAAAATGTAGCCCCATGACGTATGATTTAGAATTGCCGAATAAGAATCGTACAACCGGAGTTAACAGTTAACAATTTCATGTGTATCAATCTAGCGTTTACCTTTTACTTGCCTCATCAGCTGTTGCTTACGATTTCGCCATTTTATACAGGAACAGACTCAAATGATTATTTTGTAAAATAACTATTTTTATATAGCGTTGGGCGAAATGCTTAAGGTATTTAGCCAAAAACTTTAATAAAATACCTAAATGTAGATACTTATATTAACATATCATAGAGCTTTAGTCATTTTATTTGTAAATAATTTGAAATTATTGTTTATAGCATCGTCCTGCATTTCGCATAGTCCACAAGTCGCATATTACCCTTTGCTTTGACAGATAACTTTGGGGATGCCTCATTATAGTTTTTCCTTTCTCCCCCCTCTATTTCTGTGGGAGCAAGTAAAAAATATATCCTAAAAATTAATGTAGATTTTACCTCAATCTGTTGCTATTAGGTATATATATATTTCCATCTGGCAACAATACAGAATCACAGAATATACCCTATACGCCATTGAATATAAGAAATACGCCCCCTATAGGCTCAACGCTAAACTAGTCTATGGGACATGCCAACAATGAACAAGAACAAAGAACAACGCAGTGTAGACCCGGTGGCTAGCACCGTTCACATGGTGACGATGGCCCATATATTAGTTCGCATAGTCCCGTCGGGGCGTTGGCATCTTAAATTCAGTCGCGTAAAAGACTCAAAACCCGTTTTGTTGTTTTGTGAAATCTTCTAATCTCCCCCGGGAAAACCCCTTATTTTGGCTATTTCCTGGAAAACCAAGCCTGAAAAACTCAAAAAAAAGGAGCTTAACAGTGCATTTGCCCCTTGGTATACGGAGAGCACAGACAGTCTATATTTTATGTGACTTAGAGTCCCGGTCTCAGCTTTTGGAAAACTTAGTTGTTACTATAGTCTATCCAAGATACAGCGGCAGTAGATATAAACAAAGTCACATGACCGCCTTGCGATCGACTACCAGGGTCGGACTAATATGAGAAGTGGCTTCTAATTCTGAACTAATTCTTTTAGAAGTTCTAAAATTTGTGTTTCTACCTTTCGTGGATCTTTATAAATTTCCTTAAATTAAGTAGCAAAATAAATTTACAGAATATACTGCTCGCGATCCGATCTAAAATATGCAGAAAACTCGACTGAGGGAAGAGCCGGCCCTGCATTCTGCTCGCCGCGTAAACACTTGACATTTTATGACGGCCAGACTAATAAGAGAAAAGGTCACGTGGTGGCCAATGTTTTGATCCACTGCCGCTGTATCTTGGATAGACTTTAGGTACTTTTCACTGAAGTATTTTTAGATACGATTTTACTTTAAGATTTCTAGGCACTTTTGGATCTTTGTGCCTTCTAGTACCTACCCGGTGGGGCCTCTTTCAACGAAGCCCTGTTAAAAAATACATACGAGGAACCAGCATGGTTTGGTTATTACCACAGACCTATATAGCTTCGCGAAGCTATACAATTAATTTCGATGCTCACCATTGGTATCTCGGCTGTGGTTGCTCGAAATTTAAGGGGCCTAGAAAATTTCTGAAACCGGCATGGAGTTGGCCATGACCACGAACATAAAACTAGCAGGTTTCATTAAATTCGGGTAACCGACGTGGAAGATACAAAGTTTTGAAAAAATATAATTTTGACATTTTGAGAGTATAAATGACGAACGAATCAAGATATCTAAGATTTAATAACAGAATATTGTAGAGGGTATATTAGCGCAACTTTTGTCTAATTTGACCGATGTTGTATCTTTTAGTTTCCGAGATATACCAATGGTGGGCATCGAAATTGTCACCACCGTGTATATGTCTGTGTTATTACATTGCCATTTAAACATCATCGGTGCCTGTCCCGACCAAAGTCTAGAAATACTAATTATCTCTGGACGCAGCGCTGGTCCCGACTCCCGACAAAAGGTGAGTTACTTAAGAGGGGTATTTTAAAATAAGCTAGAGCTCTCTTTGTAAATGTAGAGCTGACCAAATAAATTTTGTATTAAGATGATGACCCAGATAAAAGCATCGTCTACATTTTCGATAAAATAATTTATATTCACCTTTAACTTATATCAGTATTATATTATATTATTATGGGCTTACATTCTCTTTATTTAAAAATTTGGCGAGAGGTCTGGGATTAGTTATTAAGTTTGAAATAAAATATATAACTTTAAAGTGGATTTATGCAGATGCGAACCCAAACTAAATTTTGAATATAGCACGAAAATATAATAATCTCTGCTAATATACTAGAACTGCTACTTCCACATCACGTACTTAACCTTTTCTAATCCATTATATTAATAGTAAATTGTAAATTCCAATATTTTGCACAAATCCCCCTAAAACATGTTTTCTCATTGTTTCGTCAAAATAATGCCAAAATTGAATTCCTTGATAGAAGATGACATATTCCCTCTCTACTCACAAACAATTCACTCCCATTGCTTCCCCCTTTTTATATGAAGTCAAAAATATTCCATACTAAGAATCACATACTAATTTCGACAATTTCGTTCACTAAAAATTACGAAAAAAATAAATATTAAATATTTACACCCTTTTCTGTGGAGCAATTTTACCGAAAAGCAATCCGAACTGTCCTATTGGAGACTTTACGTATTCCAAATTTAAGCCCGATAAAGTTATCGTAAGAATACAGCAAATTTTTTTGCTGTAGCATTTTATGATTGAACAAATAAGAAATTATTGATTTTTTTGTCGCAACGATACATCCACTCCACTCACATGGTGGTGATGTGTGATAAAACATTTTTTTATAATTGCATCGTATAGGTACGGTTATAAACATACAGTTTGTTCAGCGAATGTTCGGGCCTACGTCACAACTCCCGTCCGTGTCTTACTCATGACTATACGACGGATATCGGTCGTATAAGTATTCACGCGCCAGACAAGGACGGGAGTTGTGACGTAGGGCCGAACATTCGCTGAACAAACTGTATATCTCTTTGACACACCCTTGAATTTGCCATAACAGATGCATTTTTGTTAGTACCTATAAATTATATTTTAATTTTACATCTTATAGACTCTCTGGGTGTATTTTACTGCAAAAAAAACTTCAATAGATATTCTTTATCTAGACGTTATAAATAATACATGTAGCTATAATATAAAAGATAACTACTATTTAATTTTTAATTGGGTCATAGATAAGAAACAATATATAATCATTGAGTAAAGGATATATATACAAATTGGGTTTTTCGCCATAGAAACCTGAATAAAACTATCAAATTGTCAGGAAAACCCATAAATGTCTAACATTAAAAGAACGAAACTTAATTCAAAAAATAACTTCAACCAATTTGTTTTTCTGAGCTTTCGGAGAATAAATATTTCTTCTTTCTCAATGATATTGTCAAGTCAAAGTGAAATGACAGAATGATAAATGTCAAGTCAAAGGGTCATGGCAACAGAACAAATAACCCACCTGTCTAATATTGTACCCTGTGCTGTAGGTATCTAATTAGGTATCTATCATAACTTCTCTTTGAAAAATTATTGGTAACAATATTTTACTGAATTCCACTGAAACATTCAACATCAATGAAGTATAATAACGGGTATTTCAGCCAAAATTATATATTATTTATTCTTTACAATGAACCAAGCTTTCGGCCATATTTTTGGCCTTCGTCAGGGCTAAAATATTGTTAGGTAAAATATATTATTGAGTAAGAATTATTTATATACTTACTATTGAGATGAATATTAAAAAGTTATGGTTCTAATGGATATAAACTTCCAAAAATGGAATAAAGTGTTATGTAAAAATTTGTTGTCTACTGAAAATTTTGTAATAAATATGTATAGTTGTTAAAGAATAAACGAGAAGAAACGTACAGAAACCTATGAAGTAGCCCCAGGTCTCAGTCCCACTAAGATCCTTTGTAATTTTGAGATGGCTGCTTTTAACGCTGTACAAGAGCAGTTTCCTGACGCAACAATTTGTGGTTGTTTCTTTGATTGATGGGTCTCAGGCATAGGTATAACATGGATGCCGATTTTGCATTAAAAGCTAAAATGATTGTCAGCTTGGCTTTTGTGCCAGAGTAAAGTATAGAAGATGCCGTTGATGAGCTTTCAGCGGAACTGCCCGGTGAACTCCTGGTTTGAAGATATTTACATTGGACGATCTTTGAGAAGAGGAAATGCTAGACGTCCTCCTCTATTTGCCGTACAAATATGGAATGTCTATAACAGGGTTCTTGAAGGAGTGGACCGCACAAACAATCATGCGGAAGCTGCCAACAGACGATTACAGAATGAATTGGGACTGGATCATCCCACAATATGGAAGTTTATAGAAACATTAAAGAAAATCCAGGGAGGACGAGACATGTTTTTGGAGCAAATAGTGGCAGGGCATGAAGCTCCGAAAAAATTGAGGAAGTACGTGCAGGCCGATGAAAGGATTTTAATGTTAGTGAGAGGTTTTGAAGCCACACATACAGTGTGTCCACGGATAGAGTTCACGTAGGGTGTAAATGACAAAAAAATTTCGAGTTGAAATTCGAGCTTCTGGGGATCAGCCCTGCTTGGTTTTAAACTAATTTGTGACATAAAATTTTACTTTCGAAAAATCACGTATGCCTTGGGAATTTTTATGCGTTATAAATTTTTTAGTAGAAAAAATCAAAGTATACCTAGGCTTTTGAAATTCTTTCACACCTATCCAGTTTTTGTGAACAAGTTTTCTTAATAACATTTTAATGTGAAAGCTACCCAAAGTGCACTTTTCTGAAGAAAAGTGGGAAAAAATACCAACAAATCAAAGTAGGCCTAGACTTTCGAAATTTCGCAAACCTACTCAGTTCTTCATTCTGAACAAGTTTCCTTAATAACATTTTGTCGTAAAACCTACAGAAAGGGCACTTTACTGATTAGGAAAATTAGTTTTTTCAAAATTCCCAAGGCATACTTACGTGATTTTTCGAAAGTAAAATTATGTCACAAATTAGTTTAAAACCAAGCAGGGCTGATCCCCAGAAGCTCAAATTTCAAGTCGAAACACTGTATATTGGATTTCTTAAGAGGAATAGCACATAATTATTTTGATTGGGACATCGGTGATTTTAATTATGTAGATATATTATCATATTTTTAAGGGATCTGTACGCATTATATTTTTGTAATTTCATGATAAATAATAAAAATTCCTCGAAAATACTTACCATATTTTATTTATTTAAATTTCTTTGAAATTTTTATTATACTGATGTTTTCATGGTTATAAAATTGCTCACCATTAATATTTTGCACCGATTTGTATGGCGGCGAATCGGCCGGCGGCGAATCGGTCGGCGGCGAACCGGCCGGCGGAGAACCGTCCGCGGCGAATAGTTCCTCCCCCTTCGTTTAGGGCTTTCCAAAAGATGAAAATTTAAGAATGAAATGATTGCGGGCCAATTGCATAGACAAACTAAAGTACCATTTAAAAATATACTTTACTTAACTTTGAGTGCTTATGCCCATTATCACCTTTTCTTGTACTACTACTTAAATACATTTACACTCACTAATCTTACATCCTTATTGCCATTGTATCTTGGGTTATGAAGATTTCCACGCAGGTCGCTTTAGCAGCTTCCGTGGCGATGTTAGTAAAATCCCCAAAATAGGGGATGTGCTGACTGAAGCTACAAAAATGTGCTGTTGGCTCCTGCCTGGACTTCATTTGTTGCTTCCCAAATCATGCCTATCTTTTGATTTGCTTAATGTTACACCGTACTGATGATTGCCAAATAGCATGAAACACGTGTATGCGGTTACTAGTTTTTTCTTTTTGTTAACTTTGAGTGCTTATGCCCATTATCACCTTTTCTTGTACTTACATATATATTACATTAATTTGTTTTCAGTGCTCCACTTCTTAACGACGTAACCAATGATCTGTATACCTAGATGACCCATTCAAATGGCATTGTAATCCACGTTGATATACAATAAAATATCAAAACAAATATCCTGTAGTGGCGCTCAGCTGATCCGTAAATATATCGCCCACCAGTGGAAAGTTCGGTTTGCTCCAGTATTTCTGGCACCACACACGACGCATTTTAAGTGCCCCATCATTATTCACTATAATAGTTTGATAGTTAAACAAATGTAAAGAGTTTATTAGCGTTTTTAACCTCCATCCAGCTCATGAAAACAAGGCGTGTGTAAAGAAATAGACGTTTGGCCCTGCCGCGTCGTTGCCAAGTCTCTTGTGCTTGCCCCAGTTTTCCTTCTTTGCAACCAGGCTTCAGTATTTCTGGCACCACACACGACGCATTTTAAGCGCCCCATCATTCTTCTTGTATTGCCCAGAAAGAACAAGTAACATTACAATAATTATTATTCGTCTTCAAAATCAGCTAGAACCTGACGATTTCGTTAATTCGAAGGTGCGCATTTGTGACACTCTTTCCACTTGGCGGTGGGCGGAAGACTGAGAAGAGTGATGCGCGATGCGATGGATTCATAGTTTTGTGTAGTTTCAGTTCAAAGTAAGTTCTCTATATGTTTTTCTTTTTGGTACATATAGCACCTGCATATACAGGGTGATTCATTGGCAATGGAAAATCCCGAAACGATCGATTTTATCGTTATGTAGGTATATAATTATGAAAGTATACCTACACTTTCAAATGAAAAGATTGTTCAGTGACAGCTGTCAGCTGCACCACAATAAAAAAAAACATCAAAAATCACCATTCCAAAAAACCCAGACGGGTTTAAACCATCGGGTTTAAAATCCGTCAAGAAACCATTTTGGTCAAGCAACCCAACTGGGTTTAAACCCAAATTGGCTTCCCGACACTGGTAGTTAATTATTTTGTTGAATTTGATTAAAGCCTTATAAAAAAGGATTTATATGTCTGTTTTTGAGGTCCACAAGCATCAGAAAATATTTTTAAGAGCAAGTTGAAGAAAGTTGTTGAAGTATAGTAAATATTTGCCGAATGAATAACTCCAGCAATTTTTTGCCGTCAACTGAACTGAACTGATATTCAGTTAACTTCCTCTGCGGCGAGGGAATACCATTCTTTGCCAAATTTTGACATATTTGTCGTGCAATAACTGTGGAGGATATGCTTTATATTATATGTCATCACACTTCTGTAAAAAAATGTTTATTTTATACATTTCACCTGTCATTTGGAAAATTTGGTTCATTAGAAGCACTCTAATAAATAGGGTATGGATAGTAGACTTTTATAAACCTATACCGTAGTTTCAGCGCTGTGACAACTTGGTAGGTACTCCTCAAGTTGGTGGCGCTTCGAGGTCAGTACTTGTTTAGGATCGCTTAAAACCTATCTGTACCAATTTTCAGTGTTTTAAAATACGAAAAAATATGTAGGTATCTACCTATTATTTCTTTACAAATGTAGGAATTTATTATTATTCTTAGCATTAGAACAATTTTTTCTGAATCAAAACTGACATTTTTTATGAAATTATGAAAAAGTTGTGAAAAGTTAAATTACAATAATTTCAATGAATTAATATTTCGTCCAGTAGGTACTAATAATACATTTTTCTCGCATTTTTTTGAGCAATGAAAATTTGAATAGGTTTTGAGTGGTCCTAAATAGTCAACTTTTTTCTAAATAATCCCTAATAGCGCATTTTGAAATTTGAGCTTATAAAACTTGTTGTAGTTGGCCATGATTATATCCCAAATAAAGTTACCCACATGTTGTATACGCATTTTCAACACCTACCTAACAAAAAAAGTTTATCAAAATCGGTCAAAAAATAAAGATTTTAAGAAGTGTTAATTCGTTTAGGTACGTGGAGAGACTGTATTTTAGGATTTAGAAATTGTTGTTTGCTCTTTCTCTTATTTATGAATTATTATAAGATATATTACGTGATATACGGGGCGCGATCTATTTCATAGCATTTACCACGCTCTGCTACTGGTAAAAATACCAGACGTATCAGCAGAAATCACCCGTATAAAATTCAAAGGTTTTTTTTGCTGTTCCAAGTAACTTGATTTAAACCATACACCTGTATGAGAGGAATGTTTTGTGGTAGGTATAGCAGGAAAACGATAATCGGTGAAAAAAAATTCTGGGGCCATAGGCAGGCCCTTGACCAACGAAGTTACTGGAGCATACGGATTCCATCCGTTTGTTGGAAATCAGAACTTATATTTGCCTACATTACCTTTTGGGAAATTCTTAAAATTAAAAAAAAAAAACATGTGCCTAATGTGATCTTAAAAAAAGTGTCATAATTTAGTTTATGCTAGACTAGATTTGTGTTACCAGAAAATTACAGAGTTGTAGTTGTAGGTTGTTTTATGAACCGCCGCAAAAGAGCGCATCTCAAAGTTGAGAAAAATATAAAGTTTCGTTTTTTCTTATAGAAACACTCTGTACATTTTTGAGTTTTTGAAATTTAAATCTTCCCGATTGCAACGATATTAATATACCATAGGTTTCCTATAATAGAAATGGATAATTTAGATGTTTTTAATTATTAAAATCAACATGGATATGGAAGAACAATAATTATTGAACCCGAACAAGAATATTCCTGTCGATAACTTGTCCAAGATAATTAGATTCGTCTTATAAGGGGCGCAAAAAAATAAATGCTGGCAAGTTGAATTTTTCAGGGTTGGTCGAGGACTGCCTCCTGAGTATCCAACCAAAAAATCACACTCGAACCCCTTCAGAGTTTTGTGCAATAGGGGTGGTTTCTTATTTATTTATTTTTTAATTTTTTTTTCCAGCCTGTGCATAATAATAAGCTCTACAACTTTGCCTTATAAAACTTTTTTATAACTTTCATATCTCACCAGTTACAGGGCATTTCATTTAAAAAAAAATGCAATATTTAATACGAATGCTTCGTTCGTTCAATGTTTGAAAACTGGTGAGATATGAAAGTTATAAAAAAAGTTTTATAAGGCAAAGTTGTAGAGCTTATTATTATGCACAGGCTGGAAAAAAAAATTCAAAAAAAAATAAATAAGAAACCACCCCTATTGCACAAAACCCTGAAGGGGTTCGAGTGTGATTTTTTGGTTGGATACTCAGGAGGCAGTCCCCGACCAACCCTGAAAAAATCAGCTTGCCAGCATTTATTTTTTTGCGCAATGGATAAATACCCTGGATTAAACATTAATAACTTTTAGGAGGTTACGTGGGGCTTGTGTAATTACGTGTTTAATGAAGGAATTAGTTCGACTATGTCACGTCACGTGTTTTTTCCGACTCCATGGCAGACGGCCTATATTACGTCATTGGCCACCTTAAATAACATAATCTTGTTTGTTCTAAATAAAATGGACAAACAAATCTGACCTAAGTGCTGTATAATCATCTCGTCTAATTTTTCAGGACTGTAGTTAGTTGATAGTCCCGAGGTACCGAGAATACGATTTTCAGACACGGATAGCACAGCGCGTACAAAGTTTAAAAAAAAAACAAAAACAAAAATGAAATAAAAAATGTACAGCATCCTATCTGAAAATCATTGGCATAGGTGTGGGATCAGTGCATGCGGAAAAATCAATTTTCAGACGAAAGCCTTCATTTTGATAGCATTTAGAAAATGTCAACCAATTGGTCGGAAATAATTGAATGCGTTGCTCAGATGTTGAAAAAATTATATTAGACAAATTGAATGCAGCACCAAAGTAATCAGAAAACATTTCGATACAGTGTCAGCTCATTTAAACGCTGCGCGCTTTCCGCGGGTAGGTATACAAAGCAGCCATTTTGCGCTTGTGTAGCAGCTGCGGGAAAGCGAGATAGCATTGCCAACAAACTTTGAGCAAAATTCCCAGTCCGCTCTTTGAAATTTTCTTAGAGTAGCACTTTGTCCCTTAGATCAAAGATAATCTATAACCTATATCTGCCTAGATTTAAATCTGCTGATGTTTTTAAATGGCAAACTTATTGAAGAATCACACGAAGCTGCTAGGTTTCTGACCGCTACTGCCCAACTAGTCGGGTCTAGCGTCATCAAATCTATAAATTTTACACGGTTTTAGCCGGGATGCTATATATGCAACATGGTTTTAGCCATTGGCTCCCGTACTATGTGGGTTTGGCGTTGGTTGTTTATCAACATTGCGCCACACTTTCTGTGAACATCCTCCTACACAATAATTCATCAAGATCAATGTCTGATATTATTTTTCCCTGTTAGTAAACTTAACAAATGAATTATTGATCGACTAGCCGTTTAGCTTCCGATTTAAATTCTTCTGGATATCCAAATAAGGCCAATGCATATCAAGAACTTCTCTCTATGCCGTCTAGAACTAGTCGAGCAATTCATTTGTTATGTATACGCCAAGGAAAGGAATATTGGACACTGACATTGATGAATTGCGAGTTGCGCTGGTAGATGTTCCCAAAAATATGTGGAAAATGGAAATCTACCCCACAAGATTCTCCCTAAGCCCCATAGGCACCGGAAAAGAAGGCACTCTGGGTGTGCCAGCATCCATACGTATTTGGTACGAGAGCGGAGTAGATACCCAAAGCAATTTTCCTGTGGATTGAATTACAAACAAATCTATTTCGAAAAACAGTAAAATAAATAATAGTAATAGATAGTTTCTTGATTCACATTATGTTTTAGTGTTTAATAAAATTCTAGCTTTAGTGTTAGATAATAAAAACAACTAAGCCATAGAATGGTTAGATATCCCTTCCCTTTTTGTATTTAGTTCATATTAATGTCGATAACTGAGAAGCTTGAGGATTTTTTTCGTCCTCAGAGTAGTAACGCACAGTAACATCTTCTGAACACCCGGAGTCACTTTTAGAAAACGGCGCTTATATATAACACCTGTAGTGCTGATAAACAATCAACCCAGATCAAGATCCGTAAAGTAAGAAGGTTGCTTCTTGTTGAGAGAGAGCGTTCTGGATGACTTCATGGGAATGCTGACAATAATTGTCGGCAAGGGTAACATACCGGGGAACGCCAATCACATCATCTGACAGTATTCCTGTGACGTCGGCATTTGGTCTCTCTCTCTCTCTCTCTCTCTCTATGATAGTAGGTAACCTTCTTACTTTACGGGTCTTAACCCAGATCTCCTAGAACCGTCACAATTTGGATGGGAGAAGTAAAGAAACTAGCATATTCTCTGGTAGATGACCTGAGAAATGGCTTTATACAAGCCATTTACGTATCAATTAGAAGTATGTGTAATAACAATGTACAAATCATATAGGTAATATTTATTGTGATCCTAGAAAAACTAATTGGAATATTATTTTCAATGTTACCACTCACTTACGCACGTTATGAAATTTCAGTAAGGAAACAATAAAGTATATCTCTCAAAAACGGTAACAGATATAAAAAAAAATTGGCAACAATTCCATTACAGCATTGATTAAGGTTACGAATTCCTTATTCAATGATTACAGCCAACCGTAAACGGATTAAAGATAACAAGAGACTAGAGTACCTACCTACATTCTGACGGCCATCTTTAAAGTATGACGGTACGACGCTATACATACAGCCCCTCTGCCCCAAAATCGGACAAAACACCTGCTAGTTCTAGCATAGTCCAACGAAGCTCCAGGATGGTTTGGCTATGCTGGTAGTATCTGATTGTCTATTATTATTTATTACTATTATTATTTGCTTATGTCCATGCACAAACAGCACTTTTAAAAAATGGGATATCCCACTCAAGATAAGTGTGATATAGTTTAGCAGGTATATCAGCAAATTATTTTTCTATATGTCCATGGCATTCTTGATTTTAATTAAAAAGTACCAACATAAAGTATTTATCCATTATAATTAGGGGAAACCCATGACATATTTATGCATGGCATAAACACGTAGATTCCAAAAATATAAAAATATACAGAATGTTTATTTACAAAAAAAAATGCAGAATATTCTGGCGGTTCAGGAAGGAGCCTAAAACTTTCATATAAAAAGTTATCTGCTAACTACAAAAATAAAGACTCCACGGGTGGTGCGAAATATATGGGAATGGGAATGCCCTGTATATAATATCGCAAATAGATTTTTTTTTAGTAAAAATATGAGTGCACCATACTAACCCTGCAGTCATCACACACACCTCCCCCCACAGCTCTACCGCTAGGATCGACGCTGAGTCCTGCACGGTCTACCTCTTCGTCGTAGTGACAGGAAGCAGCGTGGCCGTGGCAGTTGCAGGGCAGGCAGATATTTGCATCTCGGGCACTACCCGCGGCCCAACGACGTTGGTTGAACAAAGGGCAACATGAGTCGCAATTCGGACCGCATGCGCCATGTTGACAATCGCATTCTGGGTGCTGAAATAAATACAATGGATAACGCAAAGACCAAACACTTTTTGAACAGAAACCACATATAGGTACTATGTATGACGTTATTATAAAATACGAGACAGAATCTTCCTGTTGGATCTGATCTTCCAAAACCGGATTTTCCAAGAACAACCACCCCCCCCCCCCCCCCCGGTAACTTTCTTATTTTATATACATTTTATCAGTGTTGGTGTAAAACTAAAATTCTTTGAAAACTCTTTATAACGGAGTTTAAATACCAAAACACCACCTTACAAGTAAATTATTGTAAATATTTTAGTGTTTAGTAAAATATTTACAAAAAAAAAAACATTTACGGTTACCCCAAGCAAACATTAATGAATTTATACATGATGTTGTAAGGGGTTCTCAGGTCCATATCTCCATTTATCCCAGTCTTATTATTTATGAAATTCTTGGCTCACAAACAATGCAATCATTGATAATTATTGATACGCTTGCATATTATTGTAGCTTGCATTTTGTACCAAAATAACGTGCTAGCTTTTTCACCTGTGCCACTCACCGAGACACCGAGTTGTGCTGCCCCCGATGACGATCACCTCCTGTCAAATATGAATTGATCTATCTAAGAAATAGGTTCCTGATTTATACAAAAGTATAATAAATTTGTGGAAATAACAAAATAGATAACGTCAAAATCAGAGTTGTTTGCTGAATGGGCGCCTATATTATAATAGGGGTCAAAAATACTAAATTAAGATAATTTAATTTAATTTCTAATAGGTTCAAATGCTTGGGCCCATGGGGCCGCCTATTCCAAGGGGGCAATGCCCTCCTCAAAAATTCCTAAGAACGAATCCCTCCTTGGAAAACCCAACTGTAGCAACGCTTTCCTTTGGAAAACCTCATTGAGACATGTTTAATTCAATGCTTTTTTTTTTCAAATTCGAGAAGTAAAATCTCTATTTGTCTTCCTCAGGATTTTCTAAACCTGGCGCATCTTTTATTAGTGCTCAAAACTCTTTGTTAAATATCAATGGTCCATTTTTCGATACAAATTTAAAACAGTACTTTTCTATTATTTTTCTATGTGCAGTAATTTCAATTATTGTTACTAATATTCTATTAGATCTCTAAACTTAATTTAAACTTAATTAAAATCATTAAATTATAAAACGGTATTTGAGTTTTAGAGAAAGTAGACTCACACTAAATGTCAAAAATAAAGCATTTTAAGTATGAACGTTTTATTATTGCGATAACAAGGGTGGGTACGTGCATGATGGTTGAATTTTGGGTACTATACCCGGAAAGGTATGATAATAAAAAATAGCCCGTTTTACCAAATTTAATATCAAGTGGCTGACCATATAGCGTCTGACATTATTATGTCAGACGCTATATGGCATTATCCCATCAAAATTAAAGAAACTTTATAAATATAGTTTTAAGATGTTGAATGGTCCTTAATATAAAGCTTTGAGCGAAAAGAAACACTTGTGTTTTCTTTTCGAGTAGAATACCGCTCTACTAATGGTGAGATTTTATCGTGAATTGGGTACTCTGTGCATTTTTTTTATTTTGAAAAGACCCCGCCCCTAAAAAACTTTGGTTTTGCTTCTTCGTCTTTATGTCGCATAAAATTATATAGTAGTATCTCAGCCATTTTTCCTCCTTATTATTATCAAAGCGCGTTCCAGACTAGCGACGGCGACTATTAAATGAGTCCCGATTTAATAGTTGCTAGTGCGGTTTACGAGATTATTAATAATAAGCCCTTTACGTGCATAAGGAAGCTTAATGTTTGAGGAAGTCGGGTAATGCCGTTGGGCTTTGTCAGAGTTCCGACTCTAAAAGCTGGTCATTGTATAGGGTCTTTGGCTGCTTCAATTTACATTGTATTGTTGAATAAAATTCCTGGGATTCGAACATGTAATTTTTTTTTATATTAACACATTAAAATATTTTTTCATTAAAAGAAGGTTTTTGTTAGGACACTACACGTGTTTCGGCACTTATTGCCATCATCAGGTATCACATTTTTTTATATAATCACAATTTGTAATCTACGAGAGAAAGGTTTTTCTGTTAATTCTTAGGTGATAACCATTCAAGGATTTTTATTTTCATTCATTTTGTGGTATGTGTTTAGTTTCACTGTATATTGTTTATTTTTGTTTAAATTATTTAGTCATGGTGTGTAGAAGAAACATTTCTTGGAACCTGTGTCCCCATGCGTTCATACGAACAGTCGGAGGAGAAGTAAAATATTTAAACTCGAACTGAAATGTTTTTGGAGAACAAAAAATGTTATTTTTTTATTTATTTTATAAAAAGGTAAGGTTAAAACGTTTTTTTGTGGAATATATCATCCAGAAGAGTGATTGGGCCTTACTTTTTCCGTGAAAGTTTTTTTAGATCGATTAAATCTTGACGCTTTCAACACTTTTTCATTTGTTTCGACCATGTTACAAGGCACACTTGACATCTGATGCGATGCAACTGCTTGGCTTGGACGGGGATTTTTGTCGTGTTGAAACCTTTAGAAAAATAAAACCGTTTTTTGCCATGAAATATGGTATACAGGGGTTTTAAGTAATTCCAAATGACGCCATGGGGTCAGATTGTTAATAAAAAAACCCTAATATGGTATTCTGAAAATTTACCACGTTAAAAATCATAGCTATAGCCAAATAAACACCCAATCGAAATAGAAGCGTACCTATGTGGTCAATCTAAGAAAAAATAAAAAGCCCAATTTTTCTTGGCTCGTCATAGATTTCTGGAGTGTTCACAACCAAACGCTTAGACGAGGTGTCGCGTATACGAGGTGTCGCACGACGAACTGCCGCGATCGATTACTCGGAAAATTAACTTATATGAAAATGTTGAAACTTTGGAAGCAGTTCAAAATGACCCTTATTGTTAATGCTAAATAAGATAAAATTAAAAAGACATTTAACTATTTTTTATTTAATGTTTGTTCTTGATCACCCTGTATTTATTTATTGTCAAAATATCAACACAGCCCACTAAAGTAGATCTTCTACAAGAAAACTAACCCCAATTAAATAATGATGGCTTTCATATAGGAGAAATTAATAGTTAGGATATGTTTACTCCTGCAAAAGCCATTTTTGATATAACATTTCAAAAACGGTTAGGTATAGGACATTTTACATGAAATGTGTCTAGAATATTGCGTAGAACCTAAAAATGAAATAATATCTTGCCTGCAAAGGTAAAACAATGCACTTATCACGTTTTTTTCTTTTTTTCCCTCTAGCTGACATGCTCAGCTTGCTCTATCATATACTATTTTTAATTGTTCTATCGGTTGTAGTTTTGGAGTTGGAAAAACAGAATATGTGCACAATAAATTGCGAATCTCCGTAGGTAAAAGAGTATACAGGGTGATTCAGTTCCGGTGCTCAGCATGGGGATCTCGGAAACCGTAACAGATACGAAGTCGGTCAAATGGAGGCAAACTTACGCCGTTGGGCGCCTAACAATATGCATTTGAGAAAGTTAAAATGTTTTCATGGGTTGCTAAGATATTTAAGACAAACCGAATTTTTGAAATTTAGATTTTATTTTTTTCTGGCGCCATTTGTGTTAATATTGAAAAATAAATTATACTTTTTCATTGCAACTTTTTCTGGACTACGTCATAGTATTTTTAGATTTTCGGGGCGACGTTTCGTTTTTGAGAACGAGGGATCATCTTCATTTATTTAAATACGGACCTGGATTTTTTATTGCATATTTCGAAATGAATCGTTGTCCTGAGTACAACGATGTATGACACATACATATTGTTTCTTGTTTTAGCTGCTAAAATGCACATTTACTAAGAAAAAAATTAATACGGTCCTGGACTATGCATTTTCTCTCTTTTTTTTTTTTCAAAGATATTCCGATTATAACAGGTGTCATTATTTTAATACCTACTGGATTAATTATACTACATGTTTGTCATATTTTGAAAGTTTTTTTTATACTTTAGCGAAGTGCAGAAGTACGAAAAATTACTTTTCGGCCATGTATCAGACACTATTTTTTGTTCGAATGTGCTTAGATATATTTGAAAAAGTAAAAAATTAAATGGTGATACCTACTCTTTATTTTTTAATTACAACAAATCTCAGTTACCTATGAACTTAGAGTCGGCCATAGAACAGAGAAACTATATGGAACTGTCAATCATTTAAAATATCTATATAGTTTTAAACGTTTTAATAAAACAAATATGACAAAAATTAAGAAGTAGAATGTATTATTAAACATAATATATACTTCTTTGTAGTGTTTTTTTTTTATTTTCTTCGAGGAAAAACAACATAAGCTACACATATGTTGATATTCCCTCGAAAAAGTCTAAAATACTCATCACGTACTGCAAAGGTAAAACAGTATAAATTAAATGATTGGCCACAGCAGTAGGCTTTTAAAAAACTTTATTCGAAAAGCTTTTGACAAAGATCGGTCTTAATCTGAACGCGCTTTGTGATACAATAAATATATAAGATTTCGGATTGCTGAGTTTGCAGGAGACGAGACGGTTCTGGAGCTTCTACAGTTTTCTTGATGATGCATGAATTTCTGCCTAGATAACTTATAAGGCGTTTCATAAGCAAACCGTATTAAAAAATGAGATTCTTATCCACTCAATGATGTCACGCACATTTTACAACTTTCATTTCAAAAATAAACCTCATACCTTAAATAGAAAAAAAATGGCAACAAAAAAAACGCAAATACCTACATGTTTTCCTAAAATCATTGTTTTTCAGATATACTATTTTACCTTTGCAGACAAGATATACAGGGTGAGTCGGTGAGTCTGAAATAACTGGCATCCTTTTTTTGGGTAATAGAGATGGTCATTCTGAACCACTTTTCTTAATAATTTTTTTTTGCCAGCGCCGAGATTTTTCTATAATTCATCCCCTAAAAATCCCGCCTCTATGAAAACACGGCACTGGCGCCCTGCCAACAACCGAGTAGAAAATGATAAATCATCAACTAGTATAGTATTTTGAGACCGAGTTTACGCTATTCTATCCGCTGTGTATGAAATAAATGTTGGTAAATTTTAAAAAAATTAGAGAAAAATGTCGGCGATAGGAAAAAAATTATTAAGAAAAATTGTTTAGAATGACCATCTCTCTTACCCAAAAAAAAGTATGCAGTTATTTCAGACTCACCCTGTATAGGATGTCCTAATTTAAAATAAGCAAGTTGGCATCAACTTCCGGTATAACCGAAAGTAACACCATCTTAAAAATGTTTTAGCTGAATTTCCCCCATCGACTTTAGTAAACTGCCAAATTTTCAAAATTTTCCAAAGTATATTTTCCGAGACACCGATCGCGGCACTTCGTCGTGGGATACCCTGTATATAAAAAATGTCTCTAGGCATAATATAGGTACATGTTACTGTATCGTAGACAATTTAATTTTACCTTTTACCTACCTAATAACTCATGCCCTTAAATTGCCACTAAGTATTTTTTTTTATTTAGTGAGTCCTATATCCAAAATGTCCTCGGTTGTCTTTCTTTCCTTATTGTCTGCTTTGATTTGGCAAATTTTTATTCATATTATTTGTCTTTTCTAAGAAATATGTTTGTGGGCAATGTCTTTTTAGGTTTTGGAATGATTTTACTATACTCCGCCGTACTACTTTTACTTTTGTTATCCAAAACAAATCCATTGTCTTGCCTTATATTATATTACACACCTTTTTGATATACTTAATATATGACCTATTTCTGTTCGGTTACGATAAAATGTTTCATTAAAATATATTTTGTTTTCATAAAAGATTAGAATATGCTTCAACATAGCAGGTCGATAATAGTAATAGTTGTAGCTCAGTTTGACTGAAGACAGCCATTAAAAGAGCAACTAATTTGTGGCTCGGCACACTCTTAAGCAAATTACGGCGATAAATTTTTATTACTGCAAATTGCCGGGCAATTTCCAGCCAGTACACTAATAACGTTTCCGCAAAAAGCGGGGGGATTCGTTTTATTATAAGCAGCTTGCCAACTTGGGCCTTATCCTCAGAATCTCTTATAGCGAGGCGCATAATAGCGGTAATGTTCACAAAGATAAACGAACCATCTTTCCACAAAACATTGGAACACTGTGGTGCCAAAATTGTAAGGTAGGTAGGTACTGGTTGCTATGCAGGGCCGTGCTAGGGGGGGGAGGCGAAGGGGGTGTTCGCCCCGGACGCCCTATTCAGGGGGGCGCAAAAATCAACAAAGGCGCTAGTATCTACTATTAATTTACCGCTTAAAAAAAACAACATTGAAACATTTTTTCAATTTTTCAATTACCGATTTTTATTTTCTAGTACGATGATTTCGAATACAACTACTGAAATCTTTGTAAGTTGTGCATTCGGAACTTGTCTACATCTATCGATGTTTATGTCGTTGTGGAATATTTTAATTGATTTCGCTATTCACCCCGAGATGATGCGGCGGCGACTGAAACTTGACTTGACGTTAACGCGTATCGTTGTAAAAAGGGTTATTCTGTAAATAACTCAGAAAAATAAAAAAACATAGAAATGGCATTTGTAGGTTGAAATGTTTGCACTTTTTATACTCTATTATTTATTTACTAGTTAAAGTTTAACAGCATTGCCAATAAATAAGATAGACTTAGTTTTTAAAATTTCGTGGCACACGTAGTAACAAAATAATACAAAAATAATTTTTTCGATATTTCCGTATTTATTATGAACACTTTGTATTAGATAAGCGGATAATATTGTGCAAATTGATAGAGTAGGTGACTCCCAATCCATTGGCAACCTAACATTTGGAAGGGACTCAGGACTCAGTGTCGTTTACACAGGGCACTTTCAAAAAGTCGATTTGTTTTCATTTTTTGCACCTAAATTGTGAACACTAGGTATAAGTCACGACATTGAAACTTGGGATTCGCGGTATCCAGATGTGCTTAAATCGATAGAGATACTTGTTTTTTTTTTTTCGTAAAAAAATGCCTGATATACTTTCTTCATATTTGGGGTCTTATTTATTATCGTAGTAGGCTAGGGAAAGGGCGAATTTTAAAATAGCATATACCAGGATGTAGAGCTTTTGGGGTACCATATTTAAAAAACAAGTTTTCGAAAATAGGCCGCCCCGTTAAAAAATAATGAATTGTCGCAACTTAAAGTGAAACACACTGTATATATACAGGGTGAGTTAGTTTTTTGTAGCAGGACTTTAACAGGTGATAGACCTTCAAAAAATAACCGCACTTTTTCGTATAAACTATATCCTTTTAAGGCTTTATAGAAAAGTTACAGGGTGTTAAAGTTGGAAAAAATATGTGGAATTTATTGAATATTTACCAAACTAGTTGAGATATTTAAGTCATATTTGGTATACGTTATAACGGCATGGGTTAGTATAAAACCTGTTAGTATCGAATATCTTGCACAGTGGCGGAGAAGTGGGTAATTGGTAACATTATTTTTAGAAGAAAACGTGAATCACCTTGCATTGTAATAAAAGGAAATGAATTTTTTATGTAGATTTTAATTGCATACAAAAATGTCCTCTTTGCATCATCACCTGATTGGTCAATATTTCAAGAATTATGTCATTCCATTGGTTCATATTGGCAGGCGTTGAATTCTCTGTTATATAGCGGATCAAACCGACGCGCGACGTACCGATTGAAACAATCATGATTTGAAACAAGCAAGTAGCAAGAAGCACTGAATAATGTAGTAAACAACCCCCATTACTTATTTGATTTACATTTACTTATGTTTTGTCTGTATTTCTATTGGCTTGACCTACCAGTAAAATAATTGTTTCATTTACTGGCATTTTACTAGTGGGCAATAAAATCTAAGTCAATCAACAATGAACCGAGACCGAACTAATAAAAATCAGGGGCGGCATATCGACTACAAAAACAAAAAAAAAAGACTTATCTTAGCCGCTGAACTGCAAGGCTCTTTTACGAAGAAAGCCGGACAATACGTAAGTAAAGCTGTTTGTTATTTTGTCAATAGTTTAGTTATGTCGTAGGTCAGTTAAATAAACAACTTCTCTTTATAAAATTTTTCGATACCTTGTATTTAAAAGCTACTTTGGCGCGTTAGAAACGTTAGAAAAAAAGTGGGAAAAACAAAGTAGGCCAATCTTTCCAAAATTTGGTACCCTGGAGTGATTTTTAATTTGGAACAACTTTCCTTAATGAAATTTTTCGCTATCTTTAAAAAAAAGGAACTTCACCTACAATGAAAATAAACAAATAGTCGCTGTCAACGCCATCTTGATTTTTCAAAAACGAAAATATGCTAGAAGTTTCCAGTTAAGCAGGTCAGATCCTCAAACGATCAAATCTGAACTCGAATTTTTTTGTCTTTTACTCCTATTGGCTTACGTGTTCGGGGACACCCTGTATAACAATATATAGCAGTATACATAGCAGCCTGTATGCGTTGGTTCATTGTTTTAATGTTAGCAAAATATTACCAGATAGGTAGGTAGGTACTATTGGTGATTAGCGGATGCTGCTGCCTCTACTCGAGGATATTCTAAATCAGATAGCACCGGTACAATAATTTTTTTAGTAAACTAATGCCTGAAAAAACTCCAGAGAAACCCTACAAAATAACACTTTTTACTGTTCAATGTTCGTTGGAAACCTAAAAAAGCTATAATGCAATAATTATTAATTATTATCAGTGGGGTCAGGTAGAGATGCGAAGGAGGGAACGTTCCCGTTCGTGCTTGGAGAACGTTCGCGATCGTTCGCCAACGTTCCCTATCCATGTGCGCGCACGTATTCTCAAGAGCACGAAAAGGAACGTTATTAATTCCCTTGAAAATACTCAAAATGCTCGAAATTTCCAGCACAAAAGGAATAAGGTGTGACGACATCTGAAAAATTTGGCACTATCGCAATTTTCGAAATCTATATACTTGGCACCGCTGCTACCGAGGCACGCGCCAGTGCAATGGAGCACGCGCCTGCGCTTCCGCGTAGTTATATAATACTATGGCGCGCGGCACGCTTATTGTAGGTGGGTAATCTATGCATTCTGTTGAGAGTTGTTGTGAATGATGCTATATAGGCGCTACGACTACGAGTGCTACGATCGTCAAACTTCGTACTTGAATTGTAAGATATAATAAATTCTATCTTCTATACCATTGAGTACGATCGTAGAGCATTTTTTTTGTAAGACCCGTCCTTCCGTATTGACAAAGGTAAGAAGGACCCAAGCGCACCGCGAACTGAGGTGAAAGGGCGCAAGCTTGCAGATCCCGCCATCATCAATCTTTGAGCATTTTCAGCATTTTGAGCACTTTCTGAATATTCTTGAGCATTTTAGGAACGTGCTCGAGAATTTTCAGAAAAAACATTTATTTGCTTTTTTCTTAACCTCTGAAAGGAGCTGATCATTTTGCTATAATGAAACACCTATCTATGTCGTTTATTTTCGTTTATTCTCGTTCGTGCTCGTTCGTTCTTGCTGAAAATGCTCGAAATATAAATGCTCGAGCATTTTGCATTTCTAGCGTCAGGTTACGTCCCTGCAAATAATAATCGGTTACAACTAAGCCGTCTATGAGCTGACAACAAGCCGAGTCAAAAATTGGTCTAAGCGCGGAAGTTTGAAAATATTGGATATGAGTATAATGAATGTGACATTATATTGGCAAAATTTGCACTGGTCCAAAACGTGCAAAATGTGCCCCGTTCTATGCGAATATTTTTTTTTTTGTTGAAGCAATGCATATGTACCTACATATATATTTCCATTACGAGGACGTGTTCGCGAAATATCGATGCTGTCCTTTTATTTTTTTTTGTCATGACTGGTAATTTTGTTTGGTACAGGAAGAATGATGCCGCTAACAAGCTCCCCATGGTCCATTACACGTTACTAAATATTTTTATTTGGCAGTGAGCTAATAGCTCCGTTAATAGAATATCGATATAAGTTATCATGAATAATTTTGCAAACGAAGAACAGATCGCTATCTGTTCATGATTTTAGGTATTACCAAGCACGTTAATAATCAGAGGCCGTTTTTTTCTGATTGTATTACAATAATTTACATTTGAGTCGGAGCGAATATAAATTTTGTGTCGAGGTTAGATCTATGCGTCGATAAATATCGATTCTTATTAAAGTCCGCCCATTTTAATTAAGATTCGCATATTTTATGCATAAATACCAATATCAAGATATTTATAGCGGAAGCCCCAAAAGGGAATAGCCCTATTGATTAAGGTTTACGACTACAGCGGTGCGAAAAATAATCGGTGGCGTACTACAACTAAGTGGCCACAACTGGGATTTGAACCCGGGACCTCTCGCACCCAAAGCGAGAATCGTGCCACTAGACCATTGTGTTTCAATATGCAACTTACTTCACTAATAGTCGAAATTTAATTACCATGCATAAAAGTTGAAATCTATTTGATAGCTGTGGCCTGTCATTTAGTACGAGCCTGCAGTTTTAAATATATTTATTGTGTTAATAGATATTTAGCGATCAATAATGTGTTAACTGAAATTGTATCTTCTAGTCTTATATTTTAAATTTGGTACTGTTGGAGAAGTTACCGATCAGTAATTCGTAATAGTTTCCGCGGTGGCGATGTTCGTAGAGTCGCCGAACTATTTGGACTGCATGTTTTTTGCCTTCGATCGTCCTTGGTTCGAATTGAGGTCGAAGCAGCTGCATGCACATGTCTTTATATAGAAAAACACCGCTGATGGCCAAGAGCGCCGGACAAATTATATGGATTCAGGGTGTTGTTCCTTAATAGCTTTATTTACTAATTATTGTCCTGCATCCTATCCTCACTGGGAATAGTACGGTTTTCTAGGGTTTTCCCTAGTACATGAGCGAATGCTATCCTAGTTCTACCCGGAAAAGTCGGTCCTAGCCGAAAATGGCAACGAATTGTAATTGCAACCCTCCCCCGCACAAGCATTCAGTTGCTTCTGGGGCACTCTTAGTTTTGAGTATTTTGAGGGAGGGAATAATAAAAATAAAGATAATAGATGATTATGATGATGGTGATGGTGACGGTGACGTTGGCGACGACGACGATGACGACGGCGACGAGGATGAGAATGATGATGATGATGATGATATGGAGAAATTCTGGAAAATAACGGAAATTACTATGATTTCCATTTAAAAAACAAAAGTTTGTGTCGTATCTGGAAAATGGCAGCTGTCAAGGAAAGTGAGACATGATAACCGCATTGGGGACACAATTCCCTCCAACTTTTGTATTTTTGTATTTTTAAAATCAAAAACAATGAAGCTAGATGGATTAGATTAAATCGCCAAAATTTCGTTTTTTTCAAAATATCTAGTAAGCCAAGACTTTTTTCAAAAATCCAAAAGGCGCGTTAAATTGGGCCCACAAAACTGCAATTCTTTTCTCATTCAATCTTCCTTCTATCTCCGCTAGTTTCCGAGATCCCCATAAAAAAACAAAATTTTGACCATTTATCCTAATCCATCTAGCTTCGTGGTTTCTGATATTAGATAAAAAGTGTAAATACCAAAGTCGGAGGGAATTGTGTCCCTATGCGGTTATCATGTCCTACTTTTGTGTTCGCCAAAATTTCGTTTTTTCAAAATATCTAGTAAGCAATTACTTTTTTCAAAAATCCACACGGTGCATTAAATTGTGCCTACAAAACTGCAATTATTTCCCCGTTTAACCTTCTTTCCAGCTCCGCTAGTTTTCGAGATCCCTATACTGATCATCAAAAAAAGCTCACCCTGTATAGTCGCATTAGTCGCAGTCGCGTTTATTCTCCTACTACTTCTAGTCCAAGAGCCGACGGCATGATTTCAACTCTCATAAGATTATATAATAAGATGTTATGTAAAATGTAGAGTAATTTCTTTACTTGAAGCGAGTAGGAACTGTAAATTTGAAATTGGTGGGAATGTAATTAGTAGCTATGTATTAGTACCTATCTCTGATAACTGCAAGAGTCTGGGGCTAATTTTGGATTTGAAGTTAAGATTTAAAAGAGATATTATCTTCTCGTCTTAAAAAATCTTATTCCTCACTGAAATTTATATTTCTGCAGAGGTGATGTTTTGACTTTGAGACTAAGAAGATGCTATGCGAATGACTTGTTGTCTCACATTTGAATCATGGAGACTGTGTTTATGAGCCATGCCTTGACCATAAGCGGATATTGATAGGATTCAGAAGGTCCAGAACAGATGCTTGAGTTTAATACAGGGTGTCCCAAAATGAATTACCCAGCGGCCGGGGGTAGACGCTACGACCAAAAATAAGACGAAAGTCACTTATGAAAAAATTTCAAAAAGTGCTTCCTTAAGAAGTTATGGCCCTCTAAAACAGTGAAATCAAGACATTTTCGCAAAATAGTATTAATTAATTTAAATCAAGTCATATCTACACATAATAAAATTATTAACATTTAGATTTACAAAGGCAAATGTTCGAAGTGCCCGCCATTTTGTTCAATGCATTCGTGCAACCGTCGAATAAAGTGGTTTTCTACACGGCTTATTAATTCATTTGTAATTTGTGCTAAAGCTCCATAAATGCGGACAATAACGTCATCCTCACTGTCGGGTAGGGTGTGGTAGACCGTATTTTTCAGATAATCCCAAATCCAAAAGTCTATTGGGTTGAGATCTGGGGACCTAGGAGGCCAAGAAAAAGGTCCTCCGCGACCGATCCATTTGTTGGGAAATCGTCGATTTACCATCATGCTGATACACAACACTTTCACGTTGCCCTAAAGGGATATCTTCCAGAAGAACAGGTAGGTAACACGTTTTCGCAAAAAATTGCATAATTTTCTGCGTTCAGTATCCTAGGCAAAAAATGTGGTCCTATTATCCCATTGCCCAACAGACCAATACACACATTTACACACCTGCTTATGTGATTCTCTAATTTGGTTTGGATTTTCGGAATTCCAGCTATGCAAGTTGTGCTGGTTAAACACTCCTTGTTGGTTAAAATGGGCTTCATCACTCCACAACACATGTTTAAAAAAGTTTTCATTTGTATCAATGTAATTTAAAACCATCTACAGAATCGTAAGCGCAACTCACTATCTCCAGGATGCAATTCTTGAACAGGTAGTAAGTGATAAGGGTACAGATTTTCCCTTTGCATGAATCTTTGGATAGTACTATGCGGATGGTGACGATTACTTTCCAGGATTCTGGTACTTACAGAAGGATCTTCTTCAATGTCGTGGAGTAATTGCTTTTCCTGTTGCCATGTGAGTCTTCTACGACGACCCGTTATATGACCTGGGTGTCGTCTAGTTGGGAAACGGTCGCCGTGCAGACGCTCTGCAGCACGGGCATTTTTATTGCAAACTCCAGATAATTTAATCATATCCAATTATAATCTCGATTGTTGTACGTTCTTGGCATAATAATATTATAAAAATTCACCTTTTCAATGTCGCACTGCTGTTTATTAATTATGTGACAACTAAATTTTGACATTCAAAATTTCATATTCTGGATACGAAAAAGGTAACTTGACTTAAATGAAACTATTTTTTTACATGATTTCACTGTTAGATGGCCATAACTTCTTAAGGAAGCACCTTTTGAAATTTTTTTCATGCGGGATTTTCGTCTTATTTTTGGTCATAGCGTCTACCCTAGTGTTTCACAAGACAAGATTTCTTGTCTTGTAAGGCCCATTCTTGTCTTGCCTTGCAAAGCAAGACAAGAAATTAAATTCATTCTTGTCTTGCACGACTCTTGCTGGAAATAGACCGGGAGATAGTGACAGATTTTTGGACGTGATTTTACTCAGTGTGCCTTGCAAAGGGCATTATGTGGCACATATTCTCACAATAATAAGGTATGAATCAGAGAGTCATCCTGGGTTCTTCATGTGAAAAACTGAGTTTTCAATTATTCGAAAAATATGCGTTTTGATATGATTTTATACAGGCTGTCATGCGTTTTATAATGAAGTTCAAAATAGAAAATTTCTCGTAAAACCATAGGCATACCGTTAGGGTGGGTCCAAAGAGCTATTATTGCCACGTGATCTTGTATTTTAATAATTAATTTTTCCACGTTTCTGAACAGGCTGCCAATGAGAAGTATGCAAGTTCTTATTATGAAAATGCTGAAAAAAGGATGGCATACCTTTCGCGCATGTCCAAGTACTGTTTAAATTGAATGTAATTTAATCATTTAAACGAGTTATTCGATGTAAAGTGTACTTGGACATGCGCAAAAATAGGAACTTTATTTTTCTAAAGCCAAGATAAAAACATATGTAAAGCCATAGAAAATATGTTTTCTTTGCAGCAACTGTCAGTCTTATCGTCAAACATAAAAAACATCATGTGGGTTATTATTTTTGGAAAAGTGGACACAAGACAGCTCACCACCTCAGAATCAAAATATTATTAGGTATATTAACACTGGATTGAATAGTTTTGCACCCCAGCAACAGCCGTACACGTTTCTACACAACTCGACTTAGACTCTAGTAAGGTACCGTAGGGTAAGAAGGCCCAGCTGAAAATAAGGCCCATGTTTGAAATTCCCGCATATAATATATTGAGGGTGATCTAGTGAAGAGTACATGATCCCACTGTTAGTTGTGACTTGAACACGTGTGAGACCGGGTACAGTCTTATAAATCATTCATTGTACCTACACGGGACTCGGAGACGCGGGGCCAGTTAAAACGCAGGCCGCGTACGAAGCACCGTTCGCACCCACTTTGAGCCGGCCCTGAAGGGGTTAGACCAGTGGCTGTTGAAGTTGAAATAGCTTTAAGGTTTCAAAAAAATCTACTATTTTTAAACGGTTTTTAATAAAAAAAAAATGAAACAGGTTTAAGTTTAACAAGTTTAACATTATAACTTTAAAAATATTAAATATTAATTATAATAATAGCTGATTATTCCTTCTCGCGTTTATACCTATCCCGAGACCTATCCCTTTTCTACTTATTTGATTTTTCCTAATTACGGATATACCTATTCCTACACATTCTTCGCCTGGCCTGACGACACCTTTAGAATTGCCAGTAGGTATGGTAAAAGATTTCTTCGCGCCACTTGCCTAACTGAACCTTTCATAAAAATAATAAATACCTAAATCTTCAAATACAAATTAGTATTAATCTATTCATAAAAGACTCTGGGAATCCCCTATTCTCCAGCCATGCACCACCGTTCACCGTTTACTGTTGTCCAATGTTGCCAGTTGTGTTTTATTTTATTTGAAAGCATATTCTGATGACAAAACTGCACTGATCCAAAAATTATGTTTTGTTGGCAGTTTTCGGGCGGGTTTCCATACTTTACTGGAAAACCAGTGCAAAAGCATATACGTGGAATTTCGGGGGGGGGGGGGGTTCGAACCCCCAAACTCCCCCCCTCAGATACGGCCCTGACGGAAGGCATTGTCGATGATCGCATTCCGCCTTGTCAGTTGCAGTGAAGGTTTGTTTACTCTGAACATTGATTTTTCTCGGCCAGATACATTTCGTAAAATAAGGCCCGGGCCTTATTTCCCGAGATATTTGATGATTGGGTCTTATTTTCAGACGTATTTTTTGCATTTTAGATGGGAAAGTATAAATGTCGAGGAATGCGGGCCCAACTGGAATAGCGCAATGATGGAAGAAGACTATTAAGGCAAGGGCAATCACAGAGAGAAGTTGAACTTCGTACTGGTATAGGTACCTCGCCGGACATTAAGGAACCATTTGAGGACGGGAGCAATTTCTAGAAATCTTGGACGTAAGCCGGTTTTGACAGAAGACCAAGAAACTGATTTAGAAAACAGAATAATTCGATTGGCAAATGTAGGTCTCCCTCTTACACCAAAAGCATTAAGAAGAGGTGTTTTTAGTTTTATAGAAGCTAATCGAATTGACTTGTCCCACAAAAGGCCCGGTAAGAAAATTGTTGGAAAGGATTGGTACCTAGCATTCTTAAAACGACATCCACGCATAAGTAAGCGCAAAGCACAATCGATGAATCCCGCCAGATCTCAAAAATTAAATAGATTCATTGTGAATGATTATTTTTTAAAATTAGAAGTTCTGCTTGAAGAGTTTAACTTAAAATACGCGCCCGATAAAATTTTCAACATGGATGAAAAAGGCTGCCGGTTAACCCTTCACCATCAGCAATCAGTGTTGGCACTGACGGGATCGAAAAGAGTTCATCTTGTGGCTCAAGAGCGCGCAGAAAATGTAACGATAGTGGTGTGTGTTAATGCATTGGGCAAAACAATACCACCCATGATTTTATTTAAATGTGTTCGTCAAAAGCCAACATTTTCTGATAACCTTCCTGTAGGGTCAACAGTTAACATGAGCCCTAAAGGAAGCATGACAAGTGAATTATTTTGTAAATGGTTAGATCATTTGGTGAGATATAAACCCGCTGGAAAAATATTGCTTATCTTTGATGGAGCTTCATGTCTTTTAGACGTCAGAATTGCCCAAAAAGCAGAAGAGAATGATATTGTTTTATTGTGTCTACCAAGTAATACCACCCACGAGCTTCAGCCGCTCGATAAGGCCGTATTTAGATCGTTCGAGCACCATTGGGATGACGAATTGCTTAAGTACTGGAATCAAAATCCAGATTCTCCGATGTTTTTACACCCGTTTTGGAAAAGTGCATGACAGTAGCAAATATAACAAGTGGATTCAGAAGTACAGGTATCTATCCATACAATCCTAAGGCAATAGCCGATGAAGCTTTTGCACCATCAAGTTTATCCAGAGCCGTTGTCCATGAAGGTCCTCTTTCTGATGAAGATAAATATATACCGCTTTCAGAGTTACGTGCCAAAATTACCAGTGTTTACGAACAAGAAAGTATTGAACCAACGCCTGGTCCATCGGGAATCAAAGAGAAAAGACAGTCACCGAAAAAAACAGGCCTAAAGGACAAAAATGTAGAAAATAATGTGACAACACAATCGTCTGCGCTGCCAGCCAAGTCTTTTAAAGAGTTATTGAAACCACCCGACTTACCTCCCAAAAAAAAATCGACAAGAAGGAAGGCCTTTAATTACAAATCGCAACACGTGACAAAAGATTTATTTGATAAGGGAAATAAGCAAGAAAAAACAGTAAATGGAAAGCACGCCGCCAAGTCAAAAAAAGGAAGTGTGGAAGAATCATGGTATTGTTTTCTGTGCAACACAGAAAAACAATTAAACATGTACTTGTGTTTCTTGTCGTGTATACTGAAAATAAGACCCAGGGCTATTTTTTTTAAATGCGTTATTTTTTTGTTTTCTTTTTTAATTTTTGTTGTTTTGCTACTTGAACTTTTAAGAAAACATTGTTTAGTTTTAAACAGTGCAAAACTCCAGAGGAAAAATATGTTTTGTTAAGAAATAAAAAATTTCCAATATTAGGTGGGCCTTATTACCCTACGGTACCTTATTTGTATTTTTCCACCTTGTATTACAAATAAATATGAGAATTTCGCATTTAATTCCTACACTCCGCGATATATTATGAATATAGGTAATTTATTAACCGCATACTACACTATGAGGGATTTCCTGGTGGTCCGCTCTTGTCGTCTCCGGTCTCCGGCATTTACCGAACGGTAATTACAAGGCCGCTTAAACGCGCCTGCATAATGCGTGATTTATAGACGGCGGTAATTTACGGGGCCCGCACGGACGAGACGCACTGTAGGCATCGAAAGCCACCCCGCGACGCGGATTCTTATGCGGCTGATTTATCGGGATCGCGGTTTTAAATTTATATCTGAGAAGTGGGAAATTCTTGGACATTTTCAGTCTTGGTTCTGCCGGCAACAATTGAAGCTTCAGGAAAAGAAGGTATGCCAACGTGAAGATGAAAAGGTTTTTTCAACGGGCAGCGGGGCTTGAATTTTCTAAACACCTACATCGCAGTAAAACCGTGATTGGGCTACGAAAGTCCCTTGTTTCAAACAACGACGATCTGGAAATATTTTAAACATAAAAGAAGTTTTTATGCATTACTTATTACCTTTAGTAGAAGATAAGTGCTTTATTATAGGCATATGGATACAATTTACATGTATAGACTGTAATCTCAGTCAAAATAAACAACCACTACGTGTTCGGTATTGTAATTGAAATAGCTGTAGGTATACCCCGATTACTGTAAGAAGTCCCGATTTTGTCAGATGACATTCTCCACAAAATCCCTAGGAATTTTCTGTTAATCATGGGTATAACATTGGTATGTGTCTCAACTAGTTAATGACGTCACTCATTGATTTATCATGTGAAAAGATACCCAAGTGATACGAAAAAAAGAACATAATAAAATAAAAACCCTATTGCAATCACGATTATACGGCTTCAAATAAAAATAACTATGACTACAACTCATTTTAATAATAATTTCAAACGTCATGAAAACACCTTCATTTTGGTATTTTGGTATTTTGGTATAATCACCTACTTGCGACAGCGTCTATGGTGCGTACTCAGGCAAATTTTATTTCGGTGTTGTGAAAGTGACAATGAAGGTTTTCCGGATCGTTCAAAAGGGTTCAAACTTTGGGCAGTGAAAATATTCGCGGGTTTTGTACGTTTCGTGAGTTTTACCGTTATCTGTGTTGTTCTTGTTCGTGTTATTAGTAGTAATTCATTGTGCAAATGGGCTCGTTACTGACCTGCACTTATGACCCGGTTGCATTTTTTGCTGCATTGATGCCAACTTAGGATGGCGAAATTACCAATTGACAGTCTCAGTCAGGACTTCTTAAAATAATTTTACTATAGGTCGACTACACAGGCAGTTTTAGCCACTTTATATATCTATATGGCGCTAACTGTTTAAAAAGTTACAAAAATAGGTATAGGTTGTTCAATTTGAGCTTCTTTACTAGATTTACCAAAAAATTATAATTTTTAAAACTTAAGTATTCTGTATGGTCGCTTATAAGTGACTCACTCAAAATATCTGGGCTATTTTTTGACAGAAAAAAATCAGTGAAGGGTGCGATTGATAGCTCTTGTCAAATATGTCAAATGGAGCCCAACTTTAAACGGTAATTAATCCATTGTAGGTCACTGTGGATCTTCTTTCTCAGTTTTAAATTAATCTATAATAAATGAAGAACTCAGTCTACTTCATATAGTGTATCTTAACGATACGGAAGCGCATAGAGGCCACCTGTGACAAAAAATAATTTCTCTCGACGTTTTGTAACTCGGAATTCCGAGTTAGTTAAAAGTCGGAATTATTCCGAGTTACAAGTCGGAATAATTCTGAGTTAGAAGTCGGAATAATTCCGAGTTACAAGTCGGAATTCCGAGTTATAAGTCGAAGTTCCGAGTTGCAAGTCGGAATTCCGACATACAAGTCGGAATAAAACGTCGAGAAATTTTTTTGTCACAAGTGGCCTCTCTGCGCTTCCGTACTGATCGAATGTAGAATAGCTAGAATTATTAGTTTAAATAATAGAAGATGGGAAACTCGTAATTATTCTTTTCTGTTATGAAAATAAATCAAAAATACTTAATATTAATTTAACGTACCTACCTACCTAACACTTAACAGGTATGTAGGTATATATAAATTATCTTAATGTTGATAAAAATGATTAATTTGATATTATACGGCAAGAAAAACAAAGTTAAGCATAATGTGTGACATATCATTTTTACCAGAAAAAATCCTCTTTTCAAAAATGCATAAATCCAATATGGCGGCCATAAGAAAAATAAAAGTTGATCGTCATATCTTTGTCTAGGGAGGCGTGAAAAAAATGTGAGATCATATTTAGATTCCTTGTAAAAAAGTGCCTTAATAATGTTTAACTTAGAAATGTCCAGCGCCATTCGTTTTCGTTTAAAAAAATAAAAACGAAAACGACAATTTTCAGTTTTTTCGCATTATTTTCAAAACAAGAAGGGCCAGCCAAAATTTTTTTTACCATGTTACTCGGCATCAAATTCCGCAACTTTGCCCCAATTTAACCGTCCTTGTATCTCTTAAGATAACCAAGATCCCCATGCAAAGATTCGAAATACGGTCACCCTGTAGAGAGATATTTTCTTTGGTTAGCAATTTTAAAGGAAAACATTCCAAATCGCCTTAAATTTAAAACAGAGATTTTTCTTCAAAAACGCTGACCAAAGAAAACATCTCTCTGCGCCAATAAACTCTACCTAAAAAATATACAAACATGCTTTTACCGAAATCGAAAATATCCACAAACAGAAAAGTTCGAATCGAGATATCAGGATGCGGTTTGCGGCATTCGGCTTTTGTCTAAAATCTAGTAGTACAGCTCAGCTACTTTTGTCTATCGTTTATCTCATCAAAAATAGGAAAAATACCCCAAAATCATACTATATAGGACACCCTGTAAGTCGAAAAGCGGGTTTAGGTTGGCTCTAGTTAACACCAATCTTAGAGGTTGCTGCCTTAAGGAATATGCCTTTAGTGTCTTATTAAATAATATGCCATAGCTTTAAAAAACCCTCTGTATATGTAAGTAGACATAGTCATATGTAATAAGCGCGGGACCATTATGTAAATAGGGATTGCGGATTGAAATCAGTTCTGGACGAATTCCACATCGCTATACAGGGTGACCGTATTTCGAGTCTATGCGTGGGGATCTTGGTTATCTTAAGAGATACGAGGTCTGTTAAATTGGGGCAAAGTTGCGGAATTTGATGCCGAGTAACATGGTAAAAAGAAATTTTGGCTGGCCCTTTTCGTTCTGAAAATAATGCGACAAAACTGAAAATTGTCGTTTTCGTTTTTATTTTTTTAAACGAAAACAAATGGCGCTGGACATTTCTAAGTTAGACATTATTTCACATTTTTCAAGGAATCTAAATATGGCCTCGCGTTTTTTTTCTCGCCTCCCTGGACAAAGATATGACGATCAACTTTTATTTTTCTTATAGGCGCCATATTGGATTTTTGCATTTTTGAAAAGAGGATTTTTTCTGGTTAAAATGATATGTCACACATTATGCTTTACTTTGTTTTTCTTGCCGTAATATCAAATTCCGCAACTTTGCCCCAATTTAACCGACCTCGTATCTCTTAAGATAACCAAGATCCCCATGCATAGACTCGAAATATGGTCAGCCTGTATACTACTACGAGTGAATTATTAATATTTATTAATAATTAAATAATATTAATTATTAAATAATATAGCATGCGCAAATTCCCATATCTCGCATCCATCTACTCGTGTGTTAGTTTTTTGTCGGTACTCTCGCACCGCCGGCTTTGTTATCCTCATTACACGTTCGGCAAAAAGCGAGAGTTGCGCCCGTCTGATGGCGCACCATATATGCGCATCTCGCGAGGCGGGCGAGCGCCGGCCGAGGGCCATTCCTGGAACGCGTCGCCATCAGGCGCGCTGCCTGTATTTGGCCTTACACGATCGCTATCGTGTGGGAATCCTGTCAGTCCGACTACCGCACGACTAGACCGGCAGACTCGCCGATGTGGCTGATCTGCATTCGGAAGCAGGGCAACCGAACCACCCGAGATATGGTTGTTTCTTCCAAAGCCGAACCAAAGGACACACAATAGTGTGTAGAAGATTGGATCAAATATGAAAAGAAGAATATTATAATTGAGTAAAATATTATACCGTAAGAAAAACAACTGCTGTCAAAAGTAGCCTGCGTCGCCATCTCAGAGAAGTAACCGAGGATAGAGGGAGTGAGAACAAAAAGTAAACAGAGCCAACATCTTTTTGAGTGATGCGACGTACTCCATTGTTTACAGCATTTAATTTCAAAATAGAAGCGTTTAATAATGGGAT
Source organism: Pseudeuparius sepicola (assembly GCA_963920635.1). NCBI lineage: Eukaryota > Metazoa > Arthropoda > Insecta > Coleoptera > Anthribidae > Pseudeuparius > Pseudeuparius sepicola. The sequence continues at coordinate 94,160,160 of OY987299.1, forward strand.
TAAATGAAGGCAAACCTTCCATAACGCTAAATTAACAAATGTAGTTATTAATTTCTTGTATGTAACAATTTTAAACTAAAACTAAATTGCCCTGTAATTATAGTAGCTAATTATCATTAATAAAATCGTCAATAGATACCTCAAACCGCTCAACATGGCAACGCCGCCGTTGCCGCCGCGTTCGGTACTCTGCGGAGTCGGCGGTATTTGTTTTGTGTTTGCCCAGCACAGAGCCCAGCAAGTCAAGTTTTCCGATTGTTTACGTATGCATTTTTCGTGTTTTCAATTGTTTTTCAGTTGATTTATAGGCTATTTATTAGTATTCAGGCAAGGCAAACGGTTGATTTGATCGTTATGAAACAATACCATTTTCTTGCAGAATTAAAAGATGCACTAAAATGATGGACCTGCAGGACCAAAAAGGTAATCTCAAAAAAGTTATTGGTAAAAACACGATCCAAAAACAGCGCAAGTGGCGCCCTCTGTGAGACACGTATAAATTGACATTTTCAGCTTATTCTCCATCTCCAAAAACAGATGAGCTGTGACAAATTTCAGTTCAGCAGCTTGATTAATTTGGGAGATATTGCCATAATTCATTTTGAAAAAATGAGTTACAACGCCCTGTATCTCAGTAACTATTGAGATCTGGCCCGTAGATGTTGAGATCAATCGTAATATTTTGACGTCCCCTACCCCTGCTTCTGTGAGATTGCCCCATACTTACCGAACACCCTGTATAATATTTTACTCAATGATATCATTCTATTATTATTTATGTTATTACGTTGACCTTGGCGAATTAACATACAAGATTTGTTGCTACATGATCTAGATTTCGCTTCTTTGCTTACTGCTCCATACTATACAGGGTGTAACTTAAGTACGTTAAAATATTTCAGGGTGTTGATCCTGAGCCAATCCTAAGAAAAAAAGTTCATGTGTCCAAAAATTCTTCGTTTTTGATAAAATTCATCAAAAAAAATCGTCTTTTTCCCATAACTTTTTTATTTGTAGAGCTTTTTTAACCAAATTTGGAGCACATCATACTTGGGCAGGACACTTTTAAATGTGTTATTTTCAAGCTCTAGATTGAACCAGTGGCGGAGATATGGGTAAGTCGTTCGACAAATTTAAGAAAAAAGTTAATACGGCCCTGTACAAAATTAAAACGCTTAGCAGTTTTGGATGGAGCATTTAATTCTGAACAAAAAGTGTCTCTCGACTTATTTTTGTATCTATCGTCCTTTCGTGGCAAATTTGATTTTTCATATTTATTTCATCGTACTTTCAAAAAAATGTCGTGTATTTAAAAAGCTTAGGGAATAGATTACGATCTTGTACTCAATCAAAGACGAAATTTTTGAGGTTTCAAGACAACACAATTAATTTTAACTCAAAATAAGAAAGTAAAATAAAAAAAGTTATGGGGAAAAGACGATTTTTTTGGAGAATTTTGGCACCCTGTATATCGAAAACGAAGAATTTTTGGACACATGTTTATATGAACTTTTTTTCTTAGAATTGGCTGAGGATCAACACCCTGAAATATTTTAACATACTTAAGTTACACCCTGTATAATATAGGTACTCTGTAAATTAGACTCAACTGACAACGTCCGATCAGCTTTGAACACCCATGTATTTGCTGTAGGGACAAACCTTGAGAACTGAAGTAGAAATACTATAGAATAATACTTCTTACTCTCACAATTTGATAAAAAATAATATGTAAGTAATTTATCATTAGTGTTAATTTTTATCACATACACGTGGTTGAACTTTAGTACCTTGATAAAAATAAAAAAATATATAAATAAATTAACTCTTATTGAATCTAAGCACCAACACCGTAGACATAGATATCACTTTTATTAAAAATTTAATGAGAAAGCAAGAGGTATTTAGGTAACAAAGAAGTAACTAAATGGATCGATCTCACACTGCTAGTATTCGTGCTAAACAAAATAGAAACCATATTTATAAAAAGGAAAAAAGGTAGAAAAAGTGGTCGATTTCCTCTTATCTTGATCTTGATGTCTTGAGTATTCCGACTCGCCTTACGGCAGAACCCTTGCATATAAATGTAATTCATGGTAGGTACCTAGTATAGTATAAACGAACTCACTTGGTGATACAGGGGGCGCGAGCTATTTCATAGCATCAAAGAAAATACTATAGCATTTACCACGCTCTGCTACTGGTAAAAATACCAGACTTATCAGCAGAAATCACCCGTATAAAATTCAAAGGTTTTTATGCGGTCGACATCGACCTAGTCAAGGAGGCAGCGTAGCGATTTGATTGGTCGGCGTTTCGGAGATAAATGGAGCTAGTGTCGACGTGGCCAGTATAACCAGTGCCGTGCACGGAAATAAGGATTGCGCTTTATTTTACGTATTTTGGTTTTGTGTACCTATAGATTTTTGTGTGGTGTTGTTTTGTGTGTAACAAAATTATTGATTTGCTTTGGTTTGAATGGTTAGTTTATTTTATTCTTGTTTAGAGCATTTAAATTAAATTTGTATAATATTATTAAGGGCCGCGCGCGGCCTATGACTCAGTCTTGTTTTACAATGCAAACGCAGCCCAAGCGTTTTTATGCTGTTCCCTGTTCCAAGTGAGTTCATTTATACCATACCTATATAGGGTGATTCACGTAAGTGGTTCATTAGAAGTTTACGGGGAAGGAGTGCGAATTTTGATTTGAATTTTTTGTTACTTATATAACAGGTTGTAAACTTCAACTTCCGATCACTTTCGGTTATACCGGAAGTCGATAGCAACTTTGTTATTTCAAATAGAACACCCTATATATTATTACACCATTTGGTTTTCTATTAAATTCCAAATCTTTTTTCTGAATATAATGTACACCCTATTCCTAACCATTTTCGCGATATTCGCAAATTTTTGATTTTTTTGAGTGTTGCAGCCATCGACCATAGTGATGATAACTTTGAAATTTATGAATCTGGAAAACTGAAATTTTGGACTGTCGTAGGCGAAAGTCAACTTTATATTAAATGGTCTATATGCCATTTCAAAATATTGTACAGGGTGTTCGGGAAAAAAATCCCAATATCAACATCGAAAAATTGAAAAATCTCATTTTTTTTCAAATGGAACCCATATTTTTTTATTGCACCGTTGAAATGCTTGTGAAAAGACAGTTCAAAAAGATATAACACACTATATGTCTAAATGAAGCGGTTGCTTCCTTATTACTCAAAATACGTATTTTTGCTGCTCCGTATCAAGAAACAACGGACCTTTTCTAATAGGCGGCCATGGATTTTTCATTTGTGATTGTCATTTATTGTGTTCCAAACAATAAAATATTAACTGTTGACAAGAATGGCTCAAATTAACTATTCTAACGAAGATATTTTGAATATGTTTTACACTCATGGAGAGTGTAAAAGAATTTTAGAAAGAACAATTAGAGTTTTTAATGAAAGGTATTTACATTTACCACCTTTGACGAAAAGAAAATTCAGAAAGTTCGAACGAAATTTCATAGTCCATGGCAAGGTCCAAACAAAGAGAAGAAAATGTAAATACGTAACAGGTAAATAGCATAATATGAATAAAGTGTTTTACTTATAATGTAGTTTCTTGTTTTTTTCTTCTAGTTAGTAGGTACCTATTATTATGTAATTGTTAGTATTATTTAATTTTGTATTGTTGCTTCTCAAGGAAAAATATTATTAAATAGCCCTTAACCTTGTCATATAATTGCGTTATTTCATTTTCCATGGCCCCCTATAACGTGACGCTCCTTGAGAAATGGCATCTTTGTTGATACAGAGCAGAAAAAATACCTATTTTGCGTAATAACGAAGCAACCGCTTCATTTAGACATATAGTGTGTTGTATCTTTTTGAACTGCCTTTTCACAAGCATTTCAACGGTGCAATAAAAAAAATGGGTTCCATTTGAAAAAAATGAGATTTTTCAATTTTTCGATGTTGAAATTGGGAATTTTTTCCCGAACACCCTGTACAATATTTTGAAATGGCATACAGACCATTTAACATAGTTGACTTTCGCCTACGACAGTCCAAAATTTCAGTTTTCCAGATTCATGAATTTCAAAGTTATCATCACTATGGTCGATGGCTGCAACACTCAAAAAAATTTGCGAATATCTCGAAAAGGGTTAGGAATAGGGTACACATTATATTCAGAAAAAAGATTTGGAATTTAATAGAGAACCAAATGGTGTAATAATATATAGGGTGTTCTATTTGAAATAACAAAAGTTCCGGTATAACCGGAAGTGATCGGAAGTTGAAAATATTTTAGAAAGAAAGTTTACAACTCGTTATATAAGTATCCAAAATTTCAAATCAAAATTATCACTCCTTCCCCGTAAACTTCTAATGAACCACTTACGTGAATCACCCTATATATATATATATATATATATGTAATCAATAATAATCCAATCTTAAACAAAAAAAATCGAGGGTCTACGCGCAAAATGCTTGAGCCTTATTATCCATTTGAAACAATGCCCATTTAGTAAAAACAACTGAATTAAAGGAGCCTCTTTTAATTCGCCCAAATATGTCCGTCCAGGAAGCGTATACACCGCGTTTTTGCGGGTCGCAATTAGGCCGTTTTTTGCCACCCGGTCGGTAAGGGGATGATGTATGTGCGTTGCCGGGGAGCGAGTGATATAGCGACGGGGTAATTCTCCCGCAGTTGCAGCCGGGGGATGAAAAACTATATATGGGGTTGGCTGGAAGTTTCGAATGCGCCCGAGAGAAGCCGGCGATAGTTATAATAACAAATGTTGCAAGTTGGTCGTGTTGGCTTTGCCTTAATAGGCGTTATAGAAGAGTAATGTAGGTTCGAGAATTACAAGGATAAGAGTGATTAGGGTAAGTACAGAAATACTTATGACGGCTGTTTTAAAACCTTTACCCTTTTTGTTAATAATAATGTTGTTTATATAACAATACAAAAAAAAAAAACAAAAAGCGAGATATCACTTGTAGCTATGTATATGTGGGTTGATATTATTATCACACCTTGTACTTACAGGTACGCCGGAAGGTGTCTATTGACCCTAGCGGCTTGGTGGAATCTTCGAGGAGATTGAAACCCCTGGAAGTGCCGATAATGGTAATCCAAGGAGGCAAGCAGGTAACCATAAGTCGTCATCATTTGACTTTTGAACGAAACTTGAATGAAAAAAGACGATTTATGAGAAAAATAGGTCTACCCTATAATACAAAATCCCTCTAGCATAGCCGAACGAGTAACTAAACACTGCCTGTAGAATATTTTATTGATGGAAAATTAAAAGTAAAATGTCTAAAATAATAAAATAATTTAAAGCCATCAACGATCATGATCTATTATCATTTATCTCCTAATATAACTTTATAATATTTATAAATTCTGGTGCATTGCAAAAATATTTAAAAATTGAACTCAAAATGTCTGTTGAGTTGGATTGGAATAATAATAATAATAATAACAATAATTCTCACCCTCACAATCCTCCAATCTAGGATTACCTCAGAACCAACTGAGTGCTTGTACTATTATTTTGTATTTATTGCCATTTGCCGCTAGGGTCGACTTTTCCTGATAGAACTAGGATAGTATTCGCTCAAGTACTACGGAAAACCTAGACAACCGTAGTCGTCCCAGTGAGTGTAAGACTATAATTAGTAAATCACATTGATTACGATATTAATGAGCAATACCGCGAATACACAATTATTTGTCCAGCGCTGTTGGCCATCAGCAAGCAAGCAAGAGTATTTTGGTACCTTTTGGTTTGAAATGCAGTCCATAGCTAGTTTTAGTGTAAGTAAGTATAAAATGCATATTCGATTTTTCAGTTTCTTCTTTATATGGTAGACCTATGGTTCGTTCGCAAATTTTTCTATTTTCATTTCGGCGTACGTTACAAAATACTCTTCCAAAATATCATAATATCTAGAATTCTCGCTTCTTCAACTAGTTGAACAGATTATCTTATAATTCCAAAATAGTGTTTATTCTGCTGCAATCATGTAATGGTCTGTGTATAATACGATTTTCTTCATGTGAATGGAATTTTCTTATTTTCACAAACAAATCTACCTACCAAAACTCTGCTAATATGACAAAACTACGAGATATTCACCGCAAAGAGAATTCGTTACCGTAAAAAAACGTAAATGGTAATAAAGCTGGATATTTAAACCTATGCGGCACTCTAAACGTTAGAAACTGACATACCTATTTCCACAGAATACCCCCCCTATAGCCAATAATAAGAAGCCATTTTATTAGTCGAGTAGCGGTACTCAGTGCGTAAACAAAACAAGAATGAAATATGACCTCATGCTCTTGTTTTTAATATAGTGTCAGTCCAAGTTGGTTGTACGCCAAGGTATCAGATATATTCTTATTTTACATTTGTGTCAACAATAAACCTATTTATAAACTGGGAACCAGATCTTAAGATACCTGCTACCTGCTACACGTTGGGATTTGAAATATGTCATTAGATCGACCGAAGGACACTCAAAACTATATACTTAAGTTTGCGGAATTATCACCCGAAAGAAATATCTTTGGACGGTCTTATTAAAACTTTCAAACATGCCTAGCGAAAACTCCGGGGGATTAGAATAATAAATGTCCGAAGTTAGTAAGGTCGTTAATAATTAGACCTTTAATGGCCGTTCTGGTCTAGTTTGCATGGACTATGATATGCTAATCTGAACTTGGATAAAGTATTGTAAAGTAATTTTATGTCACGCAAAACTAGGTAAAATAATGAAGCACTTACCCCAGATGCAACGTTATATCGACAATTTTCAGCATGCCCATTACAGATGCACTGCCCTCCAATACTGATGTCCCGTATCGAATAAAAAAGACGTTTCTTTTTCCATATGTCCTAAATTAAATAATAAACCGTTGCCATTTCCAGAAAGATAATGGTATAATATGTTTTACCTGCGATAGCTTTTTTGGTAGTGGTTCTACAGTTCCTCTCAGACCAACAAATCGAAATCGAACATATCGTGCTTTTGTAAATTCGAGCAATTCTGGACTGGTTTCATTTGCTCCAGGTTTGCCATTGACTAGTGAAACGTGAACCTAGAAAAAAATATGATTCAGCTTGATTAAGGAAATTCGACGACCGCGTAGAAACTATTTACAATTATTATTATTGAACATTAACATTTTTTTAATTGTAATTCAACACGGAACTTTTTGTGATTCAATTGTGCAGTTTCACTAAAAGGTACTGATTTTAAAATTTCTGTTGAGGCTTCTCTGGCGGTGTATCCATTGTAATGATTTGAAATATAATTTGTCAACAAAAACATAACATTTGTTTACTGTAAACAGAATTCAAGTGGCATCGCTTATCTACTGGTAGCAGGTAATTCAATAACCTCTCCTTTATCCAAAGTTGTGAAAATCAACGACCTGTCCGGAGTGCTTACTTTCTTGGTACCCGAACATCCATAATCCACTCTCGGACAAGACAACCACGCCTTTTTTAGATTGAAAGAACAAATTGGCCCATGGAGTTCAGATTGACGGTATTAATCACCCGCAAAGCCCATTAACATCGCTACATCTTCATCTCCGAAGAAAAATAACGTTAATGGCGTGCCGCAGAAATCAATTATCTCTCTTTTTATTAGTGTATTTTATTAATTAGATCTGTATCGGTCGGCCGATGTTATCGATCGGTATGCGAGATTTACGATCGCCGACGGATGGGAATGAGGAAGGCCATTAAAAATAGTAACGCATGAGTTGTGTTGGAATTTTAGAGAAACTGGATCGATTGATGGAGTAGATTAAGCAGATGATGGCTATGGCGAAGAACCGCAGAGGTATAAATGAGGACGTCTTAACTAAATATAAGGAAACCGGAACATCGACATTCTCGACAGATATGTAATAACAACAATAGTAACTTTTGCCCTCACAGAACTCCAAACATTAGGAGTACTCCAGAAGCAACCACATGCTTATTACCATTAATTCGGCTTCATTGTCATTTGCGGGAAAGGCCAAATTTGTCCTGATATAACTAGGGTAGCATTTGGCTGTTAAGGGACAATACCGTGAGCTCAAATTCTTCCAAGCGCTCTCGACCATATTCGTGGTGTATTTCTGCAGCATACCTATATGTTCAAGCTTTCCTATAATAGAACCAAACGCCGAACGCAAACGCAAGATACGCAGTCGAAACAGTTCACCATGTCACCCGCGATATCTTTTTTTAAATTGTATTTATTTTAATTTAAAAAACACTTATTTTTTAAATTATAATTAAAATTTTACTCCATGCATCTTCCAAAAAGTGTAACGCAAGAGACGAACATTTTCCGAATGTCATTGCATGAAAGATTGTGTGATTTGGTATGTTAAAATGCCAGACAAAAGAAACGGCTTTACAAACTTAAACCATGCTATAATAAGTAGCAAAGGCGCGTTTTTGTAACTGTAATAATAAAATGATGGGTGTTTGTGGCATATAGCAGGTAAAGGATACATAAACGGTGAAATGTAAGAGACTTTTGCGTTTTATACAACCACTAGAGGGCGTCCCGTGTTTCGAGAGGATAAAAAATCACACAAATTCATGTTGTAATAGGCAATTCAAAGGGATACTTACCTCTCCGCCCTCCGATGGTGTCAACTTTGAAAAATACGAGGTACAGATTACTTCGGAGTCCGAGTTATATCGAGGTTTTCCTTTCGTGGCTGGAAGTCCAAATCTCTCTAGGCATTCTTTGTCGCTCCTAGCAAAATATTGCCAGGGTTCGTAAGTCTCTCCGTCTAAGGATCTTTCCAAGATCCATGCTCCAGGTCTTGGTGAGTTGGCTGCTCTTAGGATGATGTAGGCGATTTGATATACCTGAAGCAAACATAGTTAAAATAGTAATAATAATAATATAATAACAATTCTCACCCTCCCAAATGCAAACTAAGTGTATAGGTAGTGCGCGCAGAGATCCGCCCGTGGGCCGAACTAGCGCCGAAGGAAGCATAGGCGTGCGGAAAGATTACTTTTTGTAAAGGTAAATAAATTGTTATTTTACTGATACTTTCATATGCGGAAAAATGTAATATGAGATTGCTCTTGGCTATGTATTGTACACTCTGAACGACTCATGATCTCGAAAATACTACAAAGTTTTCAAAACTATAAATTTCGAGGCGCACGGCTGAAAATAAGTATTCATCCTCTTAACGTCGCGTGGTTCTAATAATCCCCACTTCCCCGCAGCCGCGGACGCATATTTCGGTGCGACTACTTTACCACAGAAGCAACCAAATGCTTGTGTGAGGGAGGAGTGGAAATTACCATTATTTAGCCTCCACTGCCATTTGTACCAAAGGGGCGAAGTTTCCTTATATAACTATGATAGCATTCGCTCAAGTTCTACGGAAAACCCTAGAAAAGCGTGGTAATCTCAGTGAGTGTAGGGCAATACTTATTAAGTCACTGAGATAAAGCTGTTAAAGACCAATACCGTGAATCTACATTTTGACAGCGGTCTTCGCCACAAGCGGTGTTTTTCTATATAAAAACATGCACCATAGCCCCGATTCGAACCAAGGTTGACCGAAGGGAGAAAAACGTGCAGCTGAAATAAGTCGTGACGTTAGGAACAGCGCCACCGCCGCCAAATACATGATAAAATAACTTGGTCAAATTGCATGAACCCATAATTAATTATTTTTCGCTGGTTTCTTAGATACATAATATTTGCTATCTCCTTGACAAAATGTTGAGCGTAAACTTTATTATTTGATGTTCAACTTCCAGACGGGAGTTTGTTATATACCCAGTGTGACGAAAAATGCCTCTAAAGTTGTTATATCAGCTATTAACGAACAGATTTGCACTGTTTCCTATAACCTACTCAAAGATTTGGTAGATAAATTTTAGGTTTCGGTTTTATCTCCTTAAAGTTTTATAATTGTTAATATTAATTTGGAGGCATTTTCCGTTACAGCTTTGTTAGCCTGTGGCCCTCCGGGCCCCATTTTCTCTTAGTTTTTTTTATTGTTTTCCCTGTAGGGCTTCCTTGGGTTTTCTAGAAATTTTCTAGAACTTTATGAGATGTAGAACTATCATTGGCCAGAAATATTCTAGAGTAGTCTCCAGTTTTCCATTTGAGTATATAAGCACTGGGAATTGGGCCTGAAGGGATGTAAAAGGTTAGAAAGTGATTTCGCTGCAAATTTGAGAGCATTCTGGTCAGTGAAAAGTAAATTTGTGAATTCTACAAGAAAGGTAGTAACCAAGGAAACGTGCTCGGACTGTAATTGTTGAAATCCGGTACAATATTATTTGATTATAAAACTCGTTTAGATAGGTAACTAAAATCAAAACTTTCACAAATACCGCAAACCGGCAGTCCAAAAGTAGGGATATAATTTTCAATTTAAAAATACCTAGTAATAGTTTTAATACCTAGATAAACAATAATATTATGACAAAAACCAAAAGCTAAGATACTAACTTAGGTGAAAATTTTAACTGCTGTATTACTCAAATTATGTAAATGAAAACCATGGATACTTTTAGATATAATCAGATATAATCTTTAAAAACTACACTAGATTTCGTTCTTTGATTTAGAACTTCATCAGGGCTAGAGAGAGTATAAATATTAATTTTGAAGTTAATTTTGAAAAATAAACACTATTAAACACTATTACATATTATTATAATATATTATTTTATATTATTATATATTATTTTCTATTATTATATATTATTTTATATTATTATATCTTGTTATATATTATTATATATTATTATATAGATAGTTATATTGTTTAGTATAAGTTCATAAAAAAATGTAGAATTACTTTTCCATAAAAATTTATAAATTCCTTGGCATGCTTGATTAGTTGTTTCTTGTTTAAATGAAAAGGAAAGAAAAAGAAAACTCATTTGTTTTTTATGTACATATTTTTACATATACAGGGTTAACAATCACTTAGCACAAAAAATTTTACCACGGGTGGTAAAGGGTGGCTTAAAGAAACATGGAAAAATATTTTTAAAGTTTTTTACGATCTTTAAAAAAATGGTAAAAACATACTGTCAACTAGAAGTGATTTTCGCGGTATTGCCGTTGTTTTAGGAAGGATGAAAATACCTTTTTGCTCAAACAAATTTGAAAAATACATAAATAACAATCGATTTGAATCTGTACAGTCTCAGCGCGTTAGATTTACAGGAGGTTTGCCCGGATTTGCCTTACCTTAGTTTGAAATTTGAAAACAGGATATTAATCCCGAAGCTCGATCCCCAGGTTAGGTAATACTGAATCCTTTACGCGTTTCTTGTTTTTTTGCATTTTCACATAGCAGCACCAAGTAAGTACAAAACTACAGCCACATTTCTCGCGAAACCACGAAAATTTCCGGACCGGTAGAATCACATTCGGTAGAATCAAATTCGAGTGTTATGTGGGGACGGCGGACTGACAGGCGAGACATAAAACGCACAAAACAGTAGAGGTTGGAGTGGTGCGTAATAATTATCGATATCGATGTCAATGTTGGATTAGTTCAAAAAAATAATTTTCATAAGAAAACTTATTGAAAATCTCACTAAAATAAACAAAAGGAATTCTGTGATTTCTTAATGCCGGCGTTATTGGACTGAACGCTTTTTAATAAAAAGACTGAACGTCAATGTGTATTGAATCGATGCACTGTCTTGTTCGACGTCGCATCTCTAATGCCTGCGTCACACTTCACACTAGTTGCGCTAGTTGCCCGCGGAAGGCGTTTGAGAATGTAACTTCGCGTTATTTTCCAGGTTTGTATTGGTTTTCACTTTAAATCGCGGTTTCAGTTAGCAATTTTGATCAGCGTCTTTGTGAAAATGTGAGTTTTCAAACGCCGACTTCACGGACATGGTTATAAAGTACGAAATATGCAATGAACGTGCATATCGAGCTGCTGCAGAATACCGTATTCGTTTTCCCAATAAGGCGAATATGTCCAATCCACGTACTTTCTTGAACGTTATACAACGTTTGCGAAACACTGGTGTAGTGTAAGCTCGAAGGGGTGGACCTGGAGGGCAAATGAATATGAACGACGTTGAGGCAGTACTTGATTTGGTGGAAGAGGAACCTTCCATAACACTACGGCTATTGCAAGGACATTGGGAATATCTCAGAACAAGCAAAGTAAAATAAAACCAATAAAACTGACTTGTACCATCTGATGGCCGCCTCGATCACCAGACTTGAATCCAATGGATTTTTGTATTTGGGGATACATGAAGGCGATTGCGTACGAACAGGAAATCGACAACGAGCAGCAGTTACGTGAACGAATTGAAGGTGCAGCTGATCAAATCCGGAATAATCATGGACTTTTTGCACGTATCCGGACTTCTTTATAATTAACCAAGTGAATTTGCGGCCTCTTCGAACAGCTACTGTAGTGCTTTGCATGTACAATGTGTGCTAGTGCAGTTGTGTTTTTTGGTTACCCTTCGGGGTTTTCTGGCGGAGGGGATCCACCTCGTCGTGGTCGTCAGGCTGAGTACCTCGCTTCAAACAAAAGGAATGGCGGAGGGAAACAAAAGGTCCCCAACAGATTTAGAAAATGTGATGAATGTTGTGTTGTGTAGTGTTGTGTGACTTTTAATGTAAAAAAGCAAGAAAACAGAAAATGGTGCAATACTCAATCCTGGAAATGTCAGTAAGGAAGGTGTTTCATAGGCATTCTACATGTTCCTTAGAAAGTAATCGTTTTCAAAAGGAAATCGAAATTTCGTGGTTAATCCCCGGATAAATTGATAGACGTGGCAACGCAGCGCTATTTCACTACCTATCACTACCATTGACATAGGCGAAATTTTAAGACACGTCACGCGGGCGTCCATAGGCGGAGTTTTGTAAGAGGTTTTAAACAATTTGAAAAAAAAAATTAGGCTTAAGACAAATGTCTAATTTTTCTTTATCTACCATAAATTTTTTTGTACGAAGTGATAGTTAACCCTGTATACTTCAAAATACAAGAGTTACTTTAGTTTTTAAGCCTTGTCCATCTCAAGAATTAATAAGGATAACAATATTAATATCTGTCAGAGGCTAGATCTTTTCCTAAAATTAATAAGTAGGTACAAGTTATTAAAAAAAGGTAATAATATTAAAAATGTAATTATTTTTGGTTGCGAGTTAAAATTAAAAATTAAATAAAAAATAATTTGTTTGATTTAATTTTATAAAAAATAAACCTACAGTTTTGGAGAACTCTACTTGTCGATGCAGAAAAATATGCTGAATCACATTCTGGAACAAAAGTATATATATTACCAATAAAAAATCAGAGTTATCCTTTAAGTGACTTTGAAAACCATCCTTTCTCCACAAGTGGAAACACGACATGTATGTCTGATCGTCCCTTTAATTACAACTTCTACCTAAAACATTTTTTGTGTTTTCGTTTTCGAGAAATTTAGGCGCTTTACTTGAAATGGGACAACCAAGATGTTAGCTCAGATATACTTTAACTACAATCGTAAAACAAATAATTTTGTATCAAAGGTATGCAATACAAAAAGGCCCAGGATACGCACTAGTTTCAAAAGATACAGTTAGAGATTTTTTATTGCTGGCTGAAGCATTGAAAAGACATTCTGTCAGATATAAAAATATAAAAACACGAAATAAAGCACTTCATGATAGAGCATTTGTATATTGCTCAACAGGTAACCCAATTTTAAGTCGACAAATAAAAAGGATCACGTCTGAGCACCACGTAAATACCAGAAAACTATAAAAATCTATGAAACCATCCAAAATTCAAAATGTAAACAATTAACGCTAATGAAGTAACAGATTCAAATCACGTTAAAATTAAAGAGTAAAAAAGGTCAAAGGCAAATAGATAATAACTCCATAATATTATTTTGTACCTATACTGGCTATCCTAGCTTATTTGGCGCACAGCGTTTCCAACGTGAATCACCCTAAAAGGAGGTTTACTTTAAATGGAGATAAAGATGCATTCTTGGGATATGTTAATGTATCAAAGATAAATAAATTTTACTGAACTCACTTACCCTTCGATCTAAAAATAAATAAAACGTCGCTTCTGTGCAGTGTTCAGCGTCTGTTTTTATTAAACGGCGCCTTGCGTGCCGTGCGCACCCCTTTTTGTTTATACTTGCGGCGCGATGTGTGAGGGCGTCAAGTACTCGGCAACTTGAAAACATGGCGTGCCACGAAACATGTTTGATTTTGGTTCAGATAACCATGTGAAATAGACAGTATAATAGGTTTACCTGCGGCAAAGCCCGTGTACGAATCGCTCCTTGGCTGGCATGTCGATGGCACAAGTGCACATGGGGTTGGTCAAAGCAGAAAGTAGGACTAATAATAATTAGGGTTATAATAGACCATTCGCTGGCGTGGACAACTGCGCGGTGACACACCACGGACTATAAAAAGAATAATGGGCCGTTTTCATGAAATAGAAGGGCTTTTCTTGGTTTTGATCGATTAACGTGTTCAGTATAGCCTATACCAAATATTAGCAGAATCGGCTAGAAAAATATAAAACTAAATATTAAAAAGTATATAAGTAAACATGTGGCCTAATAGTTTGCAAGAGGCATAAGCGTACTTTTATGCCGAGGACTACAGAAAATATACGCTACGCAGAGGGGATATCTTCGGTGACGAGGACGTTGTTTAAGGACCGAGGCAACGCCCGCGTTGAAAAAAGCTGAGCACAAATTATCTTTATGTGTAAGGATACTATTAGAAGTAATTTTTAAAAGTTGTTGGGTTTGAAAAGCTACGCCTTAATACCAAATTTTCACTCAGGACAGGGACTAGCAATAAATTCCTGCCTTTTCATTTATATTTATTTAAAATATTTTTTATTCCTCATTCATTTTCTAATAAATTCGTTTAATTGTGAATCGTGCACAGGTTTTGTTTTATATTGTAATTATATTCCCACATTTAAAAAAGTTATAATGGAATTGCTAAATCCAATTCCATTTACAGACAAACGGGGTTTTAATTTTTTTGAGAAAAAATTAAGTTAATTTACAGGAAAGGATATTTCATAAAGGTTACTTTGGCCTCAGAATTTTTCTAAATTCTGAACACCCGGTATATAAATCTGAAAAATAAGATAATAATACTAATAATAATATGTCTTTATTGATGCAAATTGGTGCAAGGCACTACAATTCACTAATGAGAGGTGTTAGCGGCGAAGTTTAGCCAGGCTACTATTACACTTAACCGCTAACACCGAGCATAACAGTTGTTAGAGGAATATAAAAATATAAAAAACCAACATGGTGACATTGTTTAAGTGATTTCACAAGGAGAAAAGAAAAAACAAGAAGAAAGAGAAAACAAACAGAGAGATAATCAAATATAAAAAATAGATAACTGATACTTGATCAAGGATATAATAAAAATTCTTTGACTTGCAAGCGAAATTTATAAAGCGGTAGGCACTTAAAGCTTGCTGGTATGTTATTATATAAGAGTGCTGAGCTGTATGAGAAGCAACGCCGAAAGAGGGCCGTTCGATGGGCAGGAATAGAGACCGTCATACCACCGTCACATTATGCGCTTCATCCCCATCCAAGATGCTGGGTCGTTTGAGCATACCTAAGCATGAATTGTTATGAACAATAACTTTATTCATAAACGCACGCATAATTAAAGAAGTTTTCGCTCTTTGGGTGTCAATCTATGGACACACTGTATGTGTAAGCTTGTTATTTGTGAGTTTTTATAGGAAATCTCTAATATACAATGTGTATTATATAAAATTACATAAATACCCAGAGTGTATTATATCATTAGTACAAGCTTTTTTACAAGCTTTTATTTAACTTGCCCTGTTAGTATGTATGTACGTATGATGAGTTTATCTAGTATAAAATAATAAGGTAAGTGACGTCATATTAAATCCAATATAGCGGATGCCCCAAGATAGCGGACTAAATTTTTTTACCACCTCCTGATATGGAAATCAAATAGGCTAAAAAGCACAAAATAAAATAAAAGGTAAAAAAACTTTTTTAAAAACAAGCTTTTTAAGCCATGGACTTAAACGAATAAAATAAAATAAGTATAGACTTAATTCAATACCAAATTGCCACAAGTTTTTGTAGGTAAATCAAAAAGCTTCTCGCGCTAATTGTAAACAAAATACTTTGGCAACTAGGTAGATACTTGCTTATCGACCAAATCGATGTCCAATAAAATTAATTGGTTTGGTATCGGTACCTACTTTTACGAACATTTCGGGCGACAAGCTTTTTGATTTACAAAAACTTGTTGCAAATTGGCATTGAATTACCTTAACGAAAACCTACACTTATTTTACTTTATTCGTTTAAGTACATGGCTTAAAAAGCTTGATTTTAAAAAGGTTGTTTAATCTTTTATTTTTTTATTAGGTATACAGGGTTAACTATCACTTAGTACAAAAGATTTTATGGCAGATAAAGAAAAATTAGACTTGCCAAAATAAACATTTGTCTTAAGCCTAAACATTTTTTTTTTCAAATTGTATAAAACCCCTAAAAAACGCCGCCTATGGACGCCCGCGTGACGTGTCTTAAAATTTCGCGTATGTCAATGGTAGTGACGGGTAGTGAAATAGCGCGGCGTTGCCATGCCTATCAATTTATCCGAGGATTCACCACAAAATTTCGATTTTCTTTTGAAAACGATTACTTTCTAAGGAACATGTAGAATGCCTATGAAACACCTACCTTACTGACATTTACAGGATTGCATATTGCACCATTTTCTGTTTTCTTGTTTTTTTACATTAAAAGTCACACAACACTACACCACATTCATCACATTTTCTAAATCTGTTGGGGGACCTCTTGTTTCCCTCCGCCATGACGACCACAGAGGAGGATCCCCTCCACCACGAAAACGCCGAAGGGTAACTAAAAACACAACTGCACTAGCACACATTGCACATGTAGAGCACTACAACAGTAGCTGTTCAAAGAGGCCGCCGTTAACCTCGATCCACAAATTCACTCGGTTAATTAAATTAAATTTTTTTGCATTTTTTACTTCAGGATCTTCTCTTCTATTTATTCTGGGCCAGGCCAAATAAGTGGGTCAGTCTGCTGGCAGTATACCGTACCTACATGGTACTGCATCTAAAACCATAAAATCCATTTACTAACAAACAAGAACTATCAAATAAAAACATTACTTTGACCAAGGGAGGGTGCTTCGCAACTTAGCCTTTTAAGTTTGCCTGGTCGATTCCACAAAGTACATAATCCTAAGGTACTTCTTTTTTCCATCAATATCCTCACCATCACCTACTAATTTTAGCCCTTCTAACCTGCAATGTTGCGATCCTAGTGCACTAGTAAAAAGCCTGGCGTTCAATTAATTGCAAAATAGCTTTAAAACACACCAAAGTACACAAATACGAGAAAATATCGCCTAAAATTCAGAGGGACGCAAGGAAACGTCAAGTAGGTAAACATCGGACGAAATACGATGATTCACGCGTTACCCTGCCTTGTCTTGCAGGTTGCAGGCAACTAGACCAGCGTAGAGGCGTAGAGATGCGTAGAGATGCGACGTCGTACAAAACTATGCGTCGATTCGATACACATCGACGTTCTTTGTTTTGCAAAGCGTTCAGTTCAATAACGCCGGCATTGAGAAATCACAGAATTCGTTTTGTTTATTTTAGATAGATTTTCAATAAGTTTTCTCATTAATTTTTTTTTGCAGACGCAATATCAACTAACATTGACATCGATATCGATAATTATTACGCACCACACCAACCTCTACTGTTTTGTGCGTTTGTGCCAGAGAAATTGAATTTCTCTGGTTTGTGTCCAGTTTTTACGTCTGTCAGTCCGTCATCTCCACGAAATTTCCGTGGTTTCACGAGGCGAGAAATGTGTATGTAGTTTTGTAATTCCTTGGGCTGCTATGTGAAAATGCAAAAACAAAAAACGCCTAGAGATTCAGGATTACCTAGCCTCGGGACCGAGATCGGGACTCGGGATTTATATCCTGTTTTCTGTTTTCAAATTTCAAACTAAGGTAAGCTGAATCCAGGCGAACCTCGAGTAAATCTAGCGGCGTTGCGGCTGTACAGATTCAAATCGATTTTTATTTATGTATTTTTTAAATTTGTTTGAGTAAAAAGGTATTTTCATCCTTCCTAAAACAACGGCAACACCGCGGAAAATCACTTCCAGCTGACAGTAGGTTCCGAAGCCATACTGGATGAGGCGCAGATTTACAGGGAAAATTGGGGTTTTTACCCTTTTTTTAAAGATCGTAAAAAAAATCTAAAAATATTTTTCTATGTTTTCTTAAGCCACCCTGCGCACGTGGTAAAATTTTTTGTACTAAGTGATAGTTAACAATATTCGCAAAAATATTGTTTAGAACGAGGTAGGTATATTATTTCTGATGTGCAGTGATATTTTCTTGTACCCAACCATAAATACTCGTAATATTTTTTTTTCATACTTAACAAACAGAGTTTCTGAGTTAGTTACTTAGTTTGTAATCTTTTGGGCGCGAGCCAATTGTAAAACTACTAGTCCCAAATAGTAGATATTTTTCTAGTTTTTAGTTACAACTTGTTATTCAAATATTCAACTACTTTTGTAACCTAATTGTACCTAAATCATGAAAATGTTACCGGAGAACTAACTCTGGGCATATCACGAAACATTGAAACAAAAGTTATAAACATTTAATTTTATTATTTACAAAAGATTTATCGACTCCCCTCGGATATCATTCGTGGAACATACAACAGAAAATATCGTCACGCCTCTGGGTATTTAGTTGTTTGGTTATAATGAGGCATTAAATTTCAATGAAAATGTATCCTAGTTATATGACAAAATCGGTTGTACAAGGCACATGAATAATAAAGCTAGTAAAAGTACATGAGGCACTGTACGAAAACACGTACAAACCTCGAAAATGGTAGGTTTATAATAGAAATATGCAAACGCACCACACGTTTGAAATAGAACATGGAGTAATAGCATTATTCATATTATGATTTTTATATGTTATAATATAAAATACCTTTCTCAACATCAACTTTCTCTACCCCCTATCTTTTACGGACCATTCCCTTAAAAGTATAAGGAAAGTCTTGAAAAGGCAAAATAAATATTTATCCCCAGTTTTTTATATTTATTTTATAATTTCCTAAGTTGTCGGTACTAATTTTTCCATAAAAAGTAGCAACATTTTAAATACATTACATACACAAATAATTATTCTGAATCTTCGATGCCAAATTACGATACAACATGGAATCTATAAACTACAATAAGAAATGTGTTTTTGTGTCCTTTGTTACAAAACTTCTGTGAAAATATTCTTCCTATCTTTTAAACGTTGTATTGTTAATCCAAAATGATATATGTATGGATATTTTCATGCTTGTTAAAAAACAATAGATAAGCCTTTAATAGCCATACAAATGAATTTATATTAAGGAGTCAGTGCGAAAGCGACAGCGGCTCTGTGGTCGTGCCGAACGTTATTTGGCAAGTCATGGGGATTAAAACCAAAAATGATCCTATGGTCCTACCTTAAGCGCAACGCGCCTCGCCTGGACCATCGCCTAGACCATAGCCTCGCACAGAGCCTGGCCCTGCGGTGGCCATATCGGCGCACCGCGCATCGCCTTTTCGTAGTAATTCTCGTGTTTAAACTGCCTTGTTTTATTTAATTCATACCTGGATACAATGGAGTTAATTTAGTTGTAGTCTTCATCGGAATCATCATCCGACGAAGAAGACATTTTATTAAATTCATGTTTAAAAAATCACAGTACATCTTATAAATAAGCAAAGGAGAAAATTTGGTGAATGTCATAATCTTTATGCAGATTATAATAAGATCGTTTTCGTGGATATATTGAGAATAGCCGGCGTGTGTGCGACGTGCGAGGCTCGGGAAATACCAAGCTCGAATATACTGTGCGAGGCGAGGGTACAATGCTATGGTCCTAGGCGCGGGGCGGTGCGCCGATGTGGCCACCCGCACTTAAACCAATGTATCTATTTGCTTCGCCGTACCAGGCGAAGGGCGGTGCGATGCGCGGTGCGCCAACGTGGCCACCTACTTACGGTGGTAAGGCCAATCATCACATTATATGCATCCCTTATATGGTGGCCAAAAACCAAGGAAAAAGTGGCGCAAGGCAAGTTGCAGAAAACGCAACGGCTGGCTTGTCTAGGTATCACAGGGGCTTTAACTACATGTCCCACAGTTGCAAAGGAGGTAATGCTTGACCTCACTCCGCTACACATCTTTGTGCAGGAAGAGGCAATCAAAAGTGCCTCGCAACTTTACCAAGCCAACAAACTAAAACCAGGGGACCTTATTGGACACCTAAAAATTCTGGACACTGTCCAACTTCAATCCTTGACAATGCCAAAGGACTATATGAAGACGCAATATGACTTTGAATTACCGTTTGAAGTGGTCATCCGAGATCGCCCAACAAGTCAAATTGCAATACCAAAAACATCCTCTGACACGAGCATCTGGTATACAGACGGATCCAAAATGGACGATGGGGTTGGAATTGGGATATACGGCCCTAATCACAGGACCTCACAGTCCCTAGGTAAGACTCCCTCCATTTCCAGGCAGAACTCCAAGCCATAAATTTATGTGCCCATGAGTGCATCAACAGACACATCAAGGGGGCAAGAATATACATCTTATCAGACAGTCAGGCAGCACTAAAAGCTCTGAAGTCCTATACTTATGAGTCTAAAGTTGCCTGGGAATGCAAAGCACATCTAAAGCAACTGGCCATAGGCAATAGATTGACTTTAATGTGGATGCCAGGGCACGAAGGTGTTCATGGTAATGAAATAGCTGATAGCCTCGCTCGAGAAGGGGCTAAGGCCCCATTCTACGGTCCTGAAACATTCTGTGGCATAAATAAGAGCCGTCTATTGGGAGAGATCAAAATATGGGAAAAAGAACAAAAAGAATTCTAAACACTCCGGGCCAAAGACTAGGCGAAACGATTTCTGACCAATTCGCCTGAGAACGCCAAAAAGCTCACTCTAAACAAGAATGAAGTCAGATTGTCTCCTTGCTGGACACTGCCCATTAGGATATCATCTTAAAAAATGGGCAAAACAGATAATGGACTATGTAGATTCTGCAACGAACGTGATGAGACTAGCGAGCATATATACTCTGCAAGTGTCCCCTCTTAATCCGAAGCAGACTCAAACACTTCGAAAAGATTGATATAAATCAATACGAAATTGGCAACATGGCCCCAAGCTTAGGTGACCTCGGCATTTATTAGAGTAGGGTCACTCACAGAAGATCTACATAGGTCGCAGTGAAGAAACGCCATTAGGGCTAAACGACCCCGAGAAAATCTACAAAAATCTACAAGGAGTCAGTGATCAGTATGTTAATAACCGAGGTAATATTATCCCCTTTTCATTACGAAAATGGAAATTATAAAAACATTAAATCAATAATTTGCCGTGGAAATAATAGTGGCGGATAAGACCTAATTCATTACATATATTAATTTTGTTATAGGCTAGTAAAACATTATTAGAATGCAGGGACTCATTTTCAGCAAGAAGTAAAATTAGAGGAAGTGTAATTTTCGATCTTTGGACGTGCGACATTACTAGCTATATTTCAAAGCTGCAACCCTTGAGTTAAATAATGTAATGAGAAGGAGCGTAAGCCCGAAAAATATAACTAGACCAATAATAACAAACGGCATTGTAATCATTCAACATATTATTATATACAATACAAATATTTGTTTAGGTACACAGGCTGATTCCGTTTTTTGTACATGCAAGGCAAAAGGCAAGTCGTTTCGTGTTCCATTGTTCAAAATTATTATTACACTAATATACGCAACTATAAACTTTCTAGAGTTAAAATAACACGATTGCAATCACGTCGCACTTGCTAGAAAAAAATAAAACGTGTACATAATATACGTGCACCCACTTAAATCGAAGCATATTAAAGAGTTGACCGCGCGGCCGCGTATGTAAAAATCGATATTTTAAGAATTTCAACTATTAATATAAAACAGATTAAGACGCAAATAAGTCCGTAAAATAATTTTATAAGACGTTTGCATATTATTTAGACACAATATATTTATTATTTGCGGGCGTGCCTAAACACAATTAAAATATATTCAGCAAAGTTCTTAGAAATAATAAAAATACAAAATGTAATAAAGAAAAGGCCACGGATAATATAGCTTACAACCATCAGCCATTTACCCAGATGGCACTTGAATTCTTGCAAGAACATATATTTTCCTCTAATTATCTAATAATTGTCCTTTCTGTGTACTTAGATAATAAGCTTTATAGTAATTGCAGTAGCTATGAGAATCTTGCAAAAGATTACCTGCAGGTAAGATTGTTGACGATTATTAACTTTTTTAAGATAATTGCAATTCTAAAATATTTCCTGTGCCTAGTTGCAAACCATTGCTAAGTTTATTTCACTAAGCTTCTAAGAAGCTTTGTCTATATAAAATAATATTGTAGATAATATAACCTGGTAGGTATATCGTTTGGTACTGAATTTTTTTTAATTAAATTACTTCTCCAGGCATCAAAGATATTGATTTTACAATTATTATTAGTAGTATAGGTAATATTTTGTAAAAGGAGACAATAGCAATTTTATAAAATTTGCGTCATTAACAAATCCTTTTCTCACAGTGGATAAATTATAGGTTTCTTTATAAGAATCTTTTGAAGATCGCCCGATAAGACGAAAATTAATTAATATTTGATCCGCTCTGTGCCCGTGCAGCCCCTTATCTTTATAGTATCCTTCAATCAGTGGCGCCCGTAATAACTTTTGTGCAACTTTCATGTTGTGCAGCCCTATATATTTTGTTATGTATTCTTCGATATTTAATCTAATACCGCTTTTAGTTAATTAAAAATAAGTATTTTTAAGTAATCTGAGAATGAAACCGCCCCGAAATCGGAACTTTTGGCTATAGGTATCGGTGCAACTGAATTGCGCACACAACCCCCAAGAACCCCTTAATCCAACACTGGAACTGCGCACACAATTTTCTGTACCTGTAGAAGGTCCTAAAAATCACTCGAATTGCGCTCAGGCTCATTAGTGTGGAAAATTGTAAATATTAAATTTATACCTCTGCAGCAACCAAAATAAATATAACACAAATGTTTACTTCATTAGAATGTATTTTATATACATTTTGATATTATACAATATCTATGTATCTTATTTACAATTTAGGAAATTACAATTTTACCAAATTTGTATGAAACACATTTTACAAAATTGTATCGTGATATTTCATGCCTATCTAACTATGATTTTTTCTTCTATAAATTGTTGCTTTAATAACACTTCGCGTCTTACATATCTTTTTTCATTTCGGTTAATAGAATTTATTTTAACATATGTATCGGTCTGCATTTCCAATAAAACTTTTAAAAAGCAATGAATATTTGGATGAGACGACACCTTTTCACTCTTAAATTTAAAGTGAAAAGATTCAGAAGCATTTGTCGTTCGTGAAATGCTGGATGTTTTTTCGGCCCATGTTGTCGGAGGAAACATAGATTCACTGTCAATATAATTTTCGACCAAATAATCTACAAATTGTTCAACTCTAGCATCATCTGGTTTTTCAGCCATAAAATCTTCTACGAAACAATCGCCGACTTCGGATGGTGGAAGAAAAGGAAGTCCAAATATATGCCTTAGCCATTTTGAAATGTCTGATTTTCCATCCTTGTACTCATTCGTAAGTCCCAATTGCTGTAGTTTGCGCCACCTGTAAACAATTAGTGTATGAAAAAATTTGAATTTTTCAAAATATATAAATATTACCATGACTGAGCAAGATGAAAACGGCATCCAATAATTTTTAAGTCTTCTGGAAAAACTTCTTCTAAGCTTAAGTGTATAGAAATTTCAAAATCTATTATTAGGGTGCTCGGATTTAAGGTATAACCTAGTAGTTTGCATTTTTCTATTAACAATTGAAATAGCTTCTTGTATGTATTCTTTTTCTTGCCTTTTAGTAGACAGAATACTACTGGCACATAAAAATCCATTGTATATACGTGAATTGTAAGCAGCATGTATAATATATTCTGCTGACACATAAATTGTAAGTTTTCCTCGCAAGAAAAAACAACGATATTTTCCGTGAAATCATTGCACATTAAGAACTGCTCATTTCTTGTTGTTTTTACATCTGTAATATTCAAAAATTCTTGCACTTCTCGGGTTGATTTCGGCAACTTTGGCACTAACTGAAGTCGGGCATGATTAATATTATTGCGAATATATCTCATATCAGTAACAGATAATAACTTCAAGGGATCTTTTTGTACATTCATTTCATACCGAATTAATTTCGCGGGCTTTGTTGTAAGCTCTTCTTGGGCTTTTCTCTTCACCGAATTATTTACTTTCTGGCGTACTAACAACAATTCATTCGCTTCATGATTGTGCTCACCACATTTTCTCGAAAAAACTGAATTCAATGTATATACACTTGCCATACATTTTTTTTAGTACACCTCCACCTCCACACTATTTCTTCTGTTGATTTCACAACCCGATATTTTCTAAACTTATAATTATCTAAAATCAACAACTGTTGCCCACGTTCGCTTAACATAGTTTCCATATTCGCGCAGTGTCGGATTTATACTATAATAGGCTTATTACACGACCGTTTATTATAATATGGTCTATTGGCAAATTCAGCCCTGTATTTATAACAAATTATTTTAATATTTGTATGGTCCCTCTCTATAAATATTTAATAATATATTATAATGACATGCATCCCTTTGTAGTCTGTGAGCACAATTCAGTGTAGGATTAGGCAGCTCCTTTTATGACCTTACTACCTGTTCCAAATCTGAGCGCAATTCGAGTGCGCCCATAGGTATAAATTATTTTCCTGGCATTTATTATTTAGGTAAATTTATAATATTGGAAGATTAAATTTACTGCTAGTATGACAACAAGAAACTTTTAAGGATTAAGTAGCCAGTGTGTGAAATAAACTGGCTATTATAATTCATAATTATATCCTTCGGTGTGCTGGTTTGGGAACTTTGACCATTCTCTAGACAAAATACTTTGTTTATTCACGACCGATCGTTAGAAGTACAGCAATATGTCGGGAGGCAATGTAACGTCCAACGGAGGCTAAAGTATATTACAGCCAGCATTAGCTCATTAGCTGCAAGGCAACTGCAAGGCGACGCGATTCGGTTGGTAGGCAGACTGGCTTCCGGATTGATATAAAGGCGAAATTGCGCTTGAATATTTAAACCGATCGTGCATACAATTTTGTATGTATGATGGGCGCAATCAGCATGTATGGTTCTCGTCGAGTAATAGCCCTCAGTACACGCGTCGGGCTATTATTTTCACGCCGCGGGTCATAAACGCCTCCTTTACGCTTTTGATACATAAATAACTATTATTAAGCTTTGTGTTAGTTAAGAAGAACGCGACAGTAGATGGCTCGCCGGCAACATTCATTATTATATAACGCGCTCTTATATTATATGAAAACTGAAATAATGTCTTGATATAATACTCGTACTTAAATATTTGTTAACGATATTCTTCTCAACATATAACTCTGTATACGGACATTGGACACTCTGAATATAGTTAATATTCAGTGGCGCGTGTTCTAGTCAGAAGGGCGCGGATTAAATCAGGCCGTACGAAAAACTTTAATGAATTATTTATAATTTGTTGATATTGCATCTTGTTATGACTATACGACGGATATCGGTCGTATAGGTATTCGCGAGCCAGACAAGGACGGGAGTTGTTATGTAGGGTCGAACATTCGCTGAACAAACTGTAGGTAAATTCGTATGTCGTAAAATTTTAATTCTTGTACTTAAAGTTCATTTACAAATTCTTGGTAAGGAAAGGAAAATTAGACCCGGGTAGGTAGTTTTCCTATTATTAAAAATGTGGTAGATTTGTAAAATTCCTATGTCGTAAAATTTTAATTTTTCTACATAAACTTTATTTAGAATTTTCGGCAAGGGAAGGAATATTAGGGGTAGATTGCATATGTGACAAAAAGGGAAGGGGTCTAAAATAACTTATATTTGTTTTATTTGATTCGTCTTTGGCACCCCGTTGTATTCATCATTTTACGCTGTCACTGCTGTCAGATAAAAGTGTTAGACATCGATATTATATTAGTTTGAAATGTCTACTAAAATTTGTGCGCATGGATACGTCCTTGCCCATGAGCTTTCCCTCGATGGTGATGGTGTTTTTTGCAAAACCATGTGGTTATTTTTTTAAATTTCATCAAATATTTTTTATTTTTTTCATTTCCTCTCATAGACTTCCGGCAACAAAAAAACTCCACTTCATGAAAGAAATTGTGCAAGGAGAACTTCAAATAACATGTCTCCGCAGTCATTTTCAGTCAATTAGAAAAAAAGCCAAGAATTTAAATCAGATTTGTGACTCAGAATAAATTTCCATTTGTTAATGACTTCATTAATAGCACGAAAGAAGTATTTATTTAAGGGTACAAGTTTGTCGCCCGATATATACCTCTCTCCTCTCCCTCATAGACCGATAGTCGCATACTGGGGTATTTTGCTTGAAGGTATTTTTAAGAAATAAAAATAGTATGTCACTGTTTACTGACGATTTGTCGTCCGCCATTAGAGAAGCTAAGAATATGGAAAAATAAATCATAAATTATTTTCCATTAATGCCAATTATAAAATAGTTATTGATACAATTTTAAAACTTGAAAGATCAAAAGAAAATTATTTGAAGGTAAATATTAAAAAACGTAAAGATCTAATTGGAAAAGTATTTTAAAATCTGCTAGAAAAAAATTAAGGCTTTAAAGTTTTGAACAATATCTCAAACAGCCTAAACGGCATGTTTCCGATGAATTAAAATCAATAGATCCCCGGGTAATATCTTCCCCTCAGTACGTGCCAATTACTTCCGTGGATGTATAGAGCGCAGTCTTTCTGCATACAAAAACATATTAAGCCACAGAAAACAGACTTTGAAAATTCAGTATATTATAGAAAAAACATTTAGCGATAGCTTACAATAAATAATTTTTTGTCATACGCTCCCAAAAATAGCTATCTTCCGGACTCATTTAAGTCCGTAAAATGCTTCTTTTTCGGCCTAGTCCCTAAAAGTCGTCATGGCAACCCTTACGGACTATTCCAAAATTCACTAGAATATTCTTTATGGTACCTAAATGGCACGTGACTTCACAGGAAGTAAATCCAACACGACTTCTTTGGCACGAGACTTCACAGAAAGTAACTTGTTGCTATTATTTCAAAAATTATGGAAAATTTGCAAATTTAAGCGTTCTGAAGAATTGTAAAAAGTGTATAACAAAATTTTGGGAGCATATGACAAAAAATAGTGTTTGTCATTCGTGCCTAAAATGTTTTTCAGGACTCATCTGCTATTCCGGACTCGGCTAACGCCTCGTCCGGAAACAGCAATGATTCGTCCTGAAAAACTTCATTTTAGGTGCTTGTAGCAAAAATAACTATATTTTGTAACTGTACCTAATTGTTAATTTTATAAAAAATATTAAAATTGTCTTTTTTCCTATATTTTTGCCTTTTTCAAAAATTTTGACTGCCTTTTTCGCCCAAAATATCTGCCTCTATAGGCTCCTTTATTGACATTTTTTCCTTTAAATCCGGGCTTCAGGCTGATGACGTACTTAGTCCGACGACCACGACCAGGTGGATCCCATACCCCGGGAAAACTCCAATTTAATGAAGCAACCAAACACAAAAACAAGATCACTGCCGCGAATTTACCACAGTTGTTAGAATATGCCACCATTATTCTCGATGCACATTGTACAAGTTCACACGATTAATTGTCGGCCGACGGATGCATGGAAATAGCCCTGGCTTGTTGCGGATTTGTCCAGCTGCATCGTCGATTCGGGCACGTAGATGTTGCAGGTCTTGGGGCTCTGTTTCATATGCGATTGCTTTCGTGTAGCTCCAAATACAAAAATCCAAGGAATAAATATCTGCGGACTCTATTGGTCATCGCACTGGGCCTCCCCTTCCAATCCATCTATTAGGGCACTCCATCTAAAAATTCTCGGACAGACCCGGCAAAATGAGCTGGATCGCCGTTATGCATGAACCACATTTCACGCAGGGCTGGAAGTGGCAGATCGTCAAATAAAATTGGTTCAAAAAGTCTAAGTGCCTAATCACAACTCCCATTTAAATGTTCTTGCACAATGTAAGGCCCAATAAGTCGATCTTGGTAAATTCCTACCCAAATATTTATCGAAAACCTTAAATTAAACCGACGAATAGCATATGGATTTTTCATCTGACCAGATATGATTGTCCCACCAAACATTTTTATGTTTTACCGTTGTCTGAAATATTTCAGTCAACCGTTTTACTTAATTAATATCCACTGCTATATTAATATTCGCAAATTTTAAATGGATCAAATCTTAATTACAGTAAAACAAATACCTACATACAATAGGTAAATGATAAAGTACAAAGTATTTTCAAAACAACTAATGGAAAATTATAACGTAACATTTTTGGTGAATGCGCCGGTAACAGCAATTTAATAATTATTTATTATTTTATTTTGAGTGTAAAATTTACATACGTGTTAAAAACGCCATAACGCGTAAAACAGCATTCGTCAGTC
Organism: Pseudeuparius sepicola; assembly: GCA_963920635.1. Classification (NCBI taxonomy): domain Eukaryota; kingdom Metazoa; phylum Arthropoda; class Insecta; order Coleoptera; family Anthribidae; genus Pseudeuparius; species Pseudeuparius sepicola. The sequence continues at coordinate 94,188,947 of OY987299.1, forward strand.
CAAGGAATTTTCCTCAAAATATTAGCATTCTGCGCACATTGGTCTCTCAACCAAGACAAGTGCAATATTCCATTCTTGCTGGAAATTCATCTGTTCTAGGGCTCGGACCTTTCGAAAATGAGAAGGGTGCAACAGACATCACACAGGTTTCCTTTGCAATCCTCCATACCTACCAAACTTGTATTACTTATTACTGATTTACTAACAAACTTCATTTACTTACTTTATTCTGGGATATTCCTAATCTCCTGGCAATATTTGTTCTTGTACCTACTTCTCTGTGGAGATTCTACCAGTACGTCCCGTACATCTTCAGCTGTATCCAGCTGATCTGCACCATAATTGCCTGCATTATCTTATCTCACTGAACTTTCAAAATCCCGGTATCCCTAGCTCGTTGGAATATTCCAACGAAAGTTCGTGGTTTTGGCATATCCTATGCCTTTTAGGAAACCCTCGACGATATTCCGTGGCAGCTTGATTGTCGTTCTGCAGGCATTGCCCATAAAGGAGCATCATATCTACATAAAACACGCCGATTTTGACAAAGATTCGTAAATAACTATTTTCGAGGGCGCTAACAAACACGAATCCGAAAACATTTAGGTAGCAAATGTCTATTTTTCAAATTATACTGATCTGAAATTTTCGATTTCTTAGCAACTTTTGATTAGGTTGGCAATGAAACCTCATTCTGTAAGTTTTATTAAGATTTGAAATTTAAACAATAATAATTGAAGGTAATTGTTTTTAACGATTGTTTACCATCAACCTCAAAAACACCTTATTGTTGCCATAATGTTCAAAAACACGTTATAGTTTATTATATATTTTTAACTGACAACAATTCAGTTATAATAATATTAATAATAATTATTCTTACCCTCACGATACTCCAAACTAGGAGCGCCGCAGAAGCAACGGCATTCTTGTGCGAGGGGGCGAGGGGTGGCAATTACTATTATTTAGTTTTCATTGTCATTTGTCTATACCAACACTCATTTGCCTTTGTGGAAGTAAAGATATAAGTTAGTGTATATAAATTTTTTCGACATTTTGAGAAATATGGCACAGGAAATTACAAAATTACATCATCATTATCATTATGTATTTTTTCCTCTTTTTTCAATGAGAGGGTTTCAACCCCCAACCCTTCTACTTATCTACGGCCCTGTAACTATTATAATACAAATGTTACAGTTTTGAAGACCCATGTTTTCACAAATGATTCCATTTTTCGGGTGGACACCTGGGTGGGAACTCTAAAATAATTATTATTGGGCACTTTCCCACCCAGGCCTACCCGTAGCGACGCCACTCAGTGCAAACCTCTTAATTTTTTGCTACCTTTCAAACCGTTCTCAAGTAGAAAATTAAGGCACGGAAAGGACGTCATCACTGTGCAGACCAATCATGGAGTACCGCAAGGCTCCATACTTGGGCCTCTGCTTTTCTCCATATACAGTGTTATTTGCAAAGTTTCTATTATTCGATTTTTTGAAAAAGCTACTGGCGGCCTATAATATTGGTGCATGTTTTGGGTAGGTGGTAGGTACACTATTGCGCTTAAAGAGGGTCGTGACGTCACAGCCCACGCCTCTCAAATTTGATATTTAAAAATGAAAATTAAGAAAAATCTGGTTTGCCTTGGAAATATTGGAAAAAGTCATTAAGAAAATGTGTTTTTGCCAAGGATATCAGGAAGTTCGTGTTTTCTTAATTATTTCTCTTCATATCGGTACTTGATACTTTTATTCCACACCAAAAGACACTAATGATTACTCTCTCGCTAAATCATAACAAAACCAATAAATTTCAACACAAAATTAAGTATAGAAATAAGATTTTTTAAAAGAGTACAACAGAAATTTTAAGCTAACTTCATTCCCAGGGTCAGTGTTGCAGCCTTTTTACATAAAACGCAGCCTAATTTGAAATTCAGTGAAACAAAATGATAAGGCACATTTTCGTATTCAGTTTTATGGTTTCAATTCCACTTCCAGAAATATCAAGTAAGAAAAAAATCTGATATCTTTTTCAAATTTGGCCTAGAGGCACAATAATATAATACGAATACATTTTCTTAATAACTTTTTCGATAATTCCAAGGCAAACCCGATTTTTCACAATTTCTAATTTTAAATGTCATATTTGACAGGCCTGGGTTGTGACGTCACGACGCTCTTTGGATGCAATAGTTTACCCAAAACATACGTACAATATATTCATAGAATATGGCGCACGGGGCACATTGATATACGTATCAAACTTCGTCACGGGGTAAATTGATATACTTACATATATAATCCAAACAGCTATTCTCAAAACTACCACCAAAGATATATGGTATATTTTTGCTGCCACTAATCACGATGATTCAAAGCCAATTGAAAAACTTGACTTCACAGGTTGCAAAATGCATTTAAATCGACTGGCATTTAACTAGGTCACTCCAAGCGCATTCCGAATTAATATCTGTTTTATATATCTCAGGGTCATCTATAATTAAATTTTGGGGAGAAGACATAACTTTAAAATTCGGAGTTATGTTAAAAATCTATTCGGTACATTACAGGATGTTTTAGATATTCATAGAATATGGCGCACGGGGCAAATTGATATACGTATCAAACTTCCTCACGGGGTAAATTGATATACTTACATATATAATCCAAACAGCTATTCTCAAAACTACCACCAAAGATATATGGTATATTTTTGCTGCCACTAATCACGATGATTCAAAGCCAATTGAAAAACTTGGCTTCACAGGTTGCAAAATGCATTTAAATCGACTGGCATTTAACTAGGTCACTCCAAGCGCATTCCGAATTAATATCTGTTTTATATATCTCAGGGTCATCTATAATTAAATTTTGGGGAGAAGACATAACTTTAAAATTCGGAGTTATGTTAAAAATCTATTCGGTACATTACAGGATGTTTTGGATCCTATTTTTATATTTTGTTTATATATTTGCTATATGTTATCAAACAAAAAATGCTAGACAAAGTCTACAAAAATCAAACTACCTCCTCGGCCAAAAAACTGCACTTACGCATCTTTATTATGTGCGTTATATATTTTTTTATAGTTTCCAGAAGCCATTCCAGGCTTGTGTAAAGGATAGGGGTAGCAAGTAGGTACTATTATTCTGTTAACATTCTAATAATTAATTAATATTTTCTAATGAATTTGTTTTTGGTATACCAATAATTATAAAATCTGTACTATCAAGTAGTAATATAAAGGTAACTGCGTCACTGTCCTTCCATTGTTGTGAAAAGACGATCGCGATTGATCTTCCGATTATGCCATTTGATGTTATTAAAGACAGGCAATTAGGCGTCTCTGGATCGGGATTCCGTAATTACTGAGCGAGGATACTTTTAACCTTTGCTGTACTAATTAAAGGATGAGATAGACTTTTTAATTATTCAGCGGACCGGATCCGGCTCATTTGCTCCGGATAATTTGGGAGAAGGCTAAAAGTAAACCGGGGATTATTTCCTGGCTTTTGGTCTTCCCGTGGGCTGCGCGCTAATATGTCAGAAGGTCACAAATTAGGACGGAATGCGTGTATTCGAAAAGTAGGAAAGTTCACAAAAAAATAATCTATTCATAAGTCATAAAAAAGCCACAAATAGCCTCAATATTAAATATGTCAGTAGATAAGCCAAAGTGGTTCTGGACCACTAACCCCATGTTAGATAATATGTCCGATCAGTCGAAATGTGGTTATTAATTTGACAGGTGGTATACATAATGGGCTAGTCTGGTCATATAGAAAACTGCATGCAGGCGGATAGTAGAAGTTCAGTAGACTCCCCTAGCATATTTCACTTTTGCCAGTTCCTCTTAGTTCTTAAATAAAAAAATAATCCAAAATTTTAAGGTATTGCTCCCTTTGGTCTTAAAAGATGCCGCTAGATACAATCGATATGCTGAAAGTCCTCTGGTAACTAAGTTCACTTAATCTTCCTAGTTACTATTTGTGGATTGTCTATTTTTTACAAATCTAACCTAACTACTTGTCCTTGGTATACTTCAAACCAGGGACTCTTTAAAGTAATGGGACCCGCAGCATTATACTTTCCAAAGTAAGGCCTATTCTTTCCTCATTCTAATGGTCTCAGTGATGCCAAGTATGCCATTTTATTGGAAAATCTATGAATATAACAGGTACTTTGATTGTTAGTGAAAATTAATAATGATTTCTAAAAATTAGACTTGACAATTTTGTGTATACAACTACAGAATGTGGCAACTGTCAAATGAAAGAAAATTATTTTTTAGTTGAAATCGATTTCCAGCAATTATTTCCACGAATTTAAGTAATAAGTATGGTAAGTCAGTAGTGCCGATTTTGCTTATTTAAGAATTTGTCGCTATTGCACCTTGTTACCAGGTTCCTCATTCCATTATTTGTAATATGTATATACTTGAACTTTCTTCCCTTGTTGAATGTATCTACCCAAAGAACTTTCACAGATATTTCGGGATGGACTAATAAGATTAGGACTAGTAGTTCTAATGATGTAGTTTTTCTCGGTGTTCATTATAAAATTTTTGTGATTTTATTTCTCTCCCAAGGTAGGTACCTCACAAACTTAAAATAAACTTGTGGTCGTAGATAAAAACTCTTTAAAAAAAGACCTGACTGAAGCTATCTGCTTAGTAATTTATAATTTTCGAAATACGATTTGTTTTGAACTACCTACTAATACGTAATGCCCACGTAATGGGAATTGTAGGTTGTAGGATTACTAAAGGTGATACAGGAAAAATCTGGTTGCAATTATTGGGACTACTACTACAGGCGGCCGCATTACCTTTAATTGACACATCTGATGAGTATCTGGAACACGGGCGTAGCCAGGATTTAGTTTTTTTTGGGGGGGGGGGGGGTTAGTTTGAGAAGTAAATAAAACAACAAAAATATACTTACATGAAATTTAATATCTATATATTCATCCGAAAAACCAAGACATATTTATAAAGTTCTTAACTTTAAATGAAATGGATAAATTAATTTTGTTCCTCTGCGCTAAATCTAAAACCATTAAAGAAGAAATCTTCGGCTTTTTCTTTTAAATATATCCACTACTTCATCTGCATGAATTTCTGTTCCATAGTGAATGTTCATTAGAGCCAAACCATTAAGTCTGTTTTCACTTGTAGTGTTTCGTAAATAGTTTTTCAGTCTTCTTAGGCTCGAGAAAGGCCTTTCTGGGGTAGCAGTGGATACAGGAATGGTAGCCAAGATTTGTAGTAATGTGTAAATATTAGGATAAAGGTTTTTATCGCACATATCTAGGCATTCCAAACTAGATTTCGGGGTAGGCAGTCTTCTTATCAGCATGCAAGGTAGCTGAAGCTTTGATAGCTAAATCCAAATTTGTTTCTTTATTAGAAACCCCTTGACCTTGACTACACCACTTTTTCCAGTAATCCATACCTTTAGGTTTGTTAGGGATTTTTTAATATTAAATACATTATTTTTCATTTTTTTTCTTTCGGGGTTAAATATTTAAATTTAAAATTGCTTTTCCGCGTTTAAAAAATGTTCGCCCGCCATATATGGCTATAGCGCATGCGCGCGAAGAATAGTACCAGAAGTGGCCGGCAGAGAGGGGAGGCTCGAATTCCAACGCGACGAGAAGAGGTGAAAGAATCCGCGCCGCTCGCCGAAAAATATTCTTATCGCTTCCAAAAACGGTAGTGACCCACCTCCCGACTCAAGAAACAAGAAATCAAGAGCCAACGGGACGTCCCGTATTCTCATCGTTTACCAGACTTCAAGAAGAAAAGGTAGGCGAACATCCGAAATTTAACTGGTTTTTATCGCTTCTTATTTTCGTATTTTTTTCGCATTTTACAATCTCAATTTCGCAACGAACCGCGGTCCTATGAAACAGTCCTACTAAATCCGCAACATTTTTTGGCCCTTCTCCCCTGATTTGTTTAAAAATTGAGTGTAAAATAAAAAGTGATTTCATTTGGCTATGCGTATTAGATTTCTTTAAGTCTTCAAAGTGTTCAAGGTCAACGAATTTTACCAAGCTCTGAAAAGTGGTATCCTAGCAACGGCTCGCGACGCCAGTTTTTGTGGTTAATGTTTACATTTTTTCTAACGAATTCACACACGCGGTTAAGCGGCTATTATTATTGAAACGAAGGGACGTATTTAGGTACAGTTTGTCGTTGTGAACTTTGGTTAACTTCCAATCATGCCGCCAACTACGACTGAAGCAGAAAAACTTAAAAAATCAAAAACTTTGCGTACGGTTGAAATTAATCGTGTAAACGAAATTTATGATGTTGCTCGCACAGCACAAGTGGAGTGCTCTCTTTATCCAGAACTAATTCAACGCTATAAATACATAGATTCAATTAATGACTCATTTAATAAACAACATAATGTCATTTGTTCATTTCTGGACGCAGAGCAAGATGACGAGTTTAAAGTGGAAGATGACATACGCAAATCTTTTGAATCCAAACTTTTTTCCGTAAAAGCGATTTATTATAAACTTTTTGAAAAGGAAAGCAACACTGCCATGCCTGAACACCGCGAAGAAGTTGATTTACCGCGACCAAAACTCCCAGAAATGAAATTGTCTGTTTTTTCGGGAAATGTCAAAGAATTTTCATCTTACATTGACGCAATTGTTTACCGCAATAAATATCTTTCTAATATAGAAAAATTTTCGCATCTTGTAAATTCCTTAGAGGGTCCGCCAAGGAAAATTGTTTCAAGATTTTCATTATCTGCCGCAAATTTCGAGATAGCTTATAAAGCTTTGAAAACACGCTATACTAGTAAGCGCCTTTTAGCAGCTCATCATTGGAGTGAGTTGGAAAATGCACCGCAAGTCGCATATGGGGAGTCACTGGAACTTAGGAATCTACTAGACTCATTTACTGAAAACATCGCCGCTCTAAGAAACATGGATTATCCTGTTGAGTCTTGGGACTTTATTTTATCATATATGCTCTTGAATCGCTTAAATTCCGCCCTTGTAACGTCTTTTGAAACGCAACATGGTTCTACAATGGAAATGCCCCAGTTTAATAAAATTGTAGAATATTTAGAAAAATGCTGCGCCGCATACGAAACTAGGTCTTTTCACGAGGAACTAAACGCATCTACTGAACATTCGCCAGCCTCAAATATTCCGAAAAAATCGCAGTCTCGCAATAATTATATGTCGCAATATAATAATTCGTCACGCAAAAATATACCGCTTCGCAAAAATAATAATTCTTTTTTGACAACTCGCCCCGCAAGTAACAATAATTATAATGGGAATAATTGCGCAATTTGTAAGGCCGCCGATCACATTGTTTATTCTTGTCCTATGCTTATGAGTAAAACGCCACGCGAACGTTATCATTTAGCTAAAGATCTGAAACTTTGTATAAACTGCTTAAGTACCATACATTCAACTATAAATTGTAATTCGCAATCTACATGTAAAACATGTAATCAACGCCATCATTCATTATTTCATTTTGCCAATACACATCCACCGCAAAACGCACAAAATAACAATGGAAATAGTGCTCAAAGCTCAAATGCCAATGTTAATCGAACATATCTAATAACCGTTCAATCAGGACCTGTACATTTCCCTGAAAGACAATCGCCGAATGTTCAAAACCAGACACCTGGCTCTTCGGTTTTTTGCAATCTCGGACTACGCCCCGATCGCGACAAAAATTCGCCGGTCGTTCAGTCCGAAATGATTACTGACAGGGTAAACAGTCCTGCAGTTTTCCCGACAATAAAATGCCGAATTCGCGACGCGTTCGGAAACTTTAAAGTTGTGCGTGCAATGTTAGATTCGGGTAGTGATACGGGATATATTTCGAAGAAGTGTGCTCACAATTTTGGTTTACCCGTCCGCAAAAGAGTTGTAAATATTAGCGGTGTAAGAGGAATGAATACAACAGTTTATTGTGGTGAAATACAGAGCGTGATAGTACCATTATATTCAGATATTCCCGCATTGGATATTAGTGCTCTCGTTCTAGACAAGGTTTGCCCTGAGAACATGCCAATCTGTGACTTTGATATCACGCCGTGGACACATATAAAATCCATTTTTTACAATCTCGCAGATCCTGAGTTTAACAAAAGCCAACCCGTAGATATAATTTTGAATAACAAAATATTTGATAAAATTTTACTTGACGGAAAAATTCACGCCGATAATCCTAATTTACCTAGCGCAATTAACACCTCATTTGGATATATCTTTATGGGAGAATCTAGTGGCGAATCTAGTGAATCTTATTCAATTAATACTTTCATAACGTTTAGTAAATTTAACATGTTGAATGATACAATAAAAGCTTTTTGGAGTTTAGAGGAGGTACCTGATAATAAAAGATTTCTTTCGGAAGAGGATCAAAAGTGTGAAATATTTTACAATAACACGACTCACAGATTAGAATCAGGACGTTACGTTGTTGCACTTCCTTTTCGAGACAATATTCCGGTTTTTGAAAACTCCAAATTGCCAGCAATTCGCAGATTTTTTTCTTTGGAGAAACGCTTAATTTCGGATTCCGATTTACGCATTGAATACAATAACATTATTCAAGATTATCTAGATAAAGGACACCTTGAATTGTGTAACCAAACTTTTGAAAATGAATATTTTTTACCACACCACTGTGTTTTCAACTCGCATTCTGCAACTAGTCCTGTTCGAATTGTTTTTGACGCATCTTGTAAGGATTCCAATAATTTGTCACTTAATGACGCGCTAATGACAGGACCAAAGTTACAAAAAGATATTTGTTCTATTTTGCTTAACTTTCGCTTATTTTCTATTGCTATAACTGCGGATATAAAGGGTATGTATCGACAAATTTTATTAGACCCAAAGTTCCACAAATTTCAAAAAATTTTTTGGAGATTTTTCGAGAATCAACCGTTACAAGAATATGCACTCAAAACCGTCACATTTGGGGTAAATTGTTCGCCTTTTTTGGCCATTAGAACCTTAATCCAGCTAGCTAATGATGAAAAACATAACTATGAGTCAGCCGCAAATGTTATTCTTTCCAATAGTATTTTTGTTGATGGCATATGTACAGGGTGTAATACATTAAAGGAAGCTAACAATCTTAAAGCAGATCTTACTAATTTATTAAAAAAGGGAGGTTTTGACTTAAGGAAATGGGCTAGCAATAATAAAGAATTTTTACAAAATATTCCAGCTGATTGTTTGCACAATAAATCTTTACATTTCACCTTAGAACCAGCTACTCTAAAAATTTTGGGTTTAAAATGGAATCCAGCTGACGATATATCGTCGCTTGGATGCAGAAGTAGCCTATGTCCATTTTTGGCTAATTTGATATTTTAAGTCCATTTGGAAGTAAAAGCACTGTTATATTGGATGCAGAAGTATCGTAAGTCCATCTTTACAACTAGCGCTCATATCGGTCAAATCTTGAACTAGCCTATGTTCAGTCGCGCTATTAGCTTTATTGCAGAATCAGTCTATCTACGAGCGCCGCAGCGAACGCATTGGATCTCCATCGGTTCGGCGGACATAGACTAGTTCTGCATAAGTTTACCGTGGACATAGAATAGTAGCTTGAGGACATAGGCTTATTCGCGATTAGTGCTAACTTTTGCTCGATAAGAATTATTATTTTGTTGAAGCAAAAATTATTGGAGATGAACTCAAGAAGTGCAAAGATACTTAAGTTGCTTGAAGTAAACAAAAACCAATGCATAGGTAAGACAAAAATTTATTGTTCGTGTTTTTTTTATTTATTTTTTATTTTTACTTTATTATTTAAAATAATGGCTTCTTACGCAGTGTCGTTGTTATTTATTTAAGCGTCACCGTCAACCTAATATTATAATGTGTAGGCCTAAAGTTTATTTCTCAATGTTTTAGATAATAATAATTGTTATGGCAACAAACATTATTGTTGTTTCAGATAAAATTTCAACTTCAGAGGTCAATGATGATGTGGTACCTCCAAAACATGCTGTTATTTTAATGGATTCTGCTAGTTTAGAACAAGGTAAAACCGAGTATTTGCTGATTTATTTTATTTCTTTTTATTTTTTTATTATTTTTATTTTTTATTTTATTTTTTAAAATGACGGCTTCTAATGCATATTTTATTCAAGCGTTATTGTTAACATAATATTATAGATAGTGTGTAGATCATTTTTTTTTTTCAATGAAGATATTTTAGATAATTGTTAATGGCAACAAAAATTATTGTTGTTTCAGATAAAATTTCAACTTCAGCTGTCAATAATGGTGTGATATCTGCTGTTAAGTTAATGAATTCTGCCAATTTACAACCACCTCCTGAGCTACAATTGAAGGAAACTTTAACATACTTTAATTCCAGTTCATTTGATCAGACATCAACAAAAATATTCCGAGAAATATTTTTCAGCGAACCAAACAACACTGAAGAATCTAATAGTTTCAAGTCTAGTGTATATCGCAAAGCATCGCCAAAAAATCTCTTCGACCAATCTTGTGGTTCCAAAACTATCAGATCTGACAAATCGGTTAATACGAATTTATTGGAAAATGATTTGTACATGTCATCCTCTGAGTCTGATCCTTATGCTTCTGATAACGATGAAAATGATCCTGAATTTATTTTGTCAGATCAAGAACCTGATCAAGAAGAAGTCTCAACAAGAAAGTCACGCAAAAGAAAAAGAAATCCGATTGCCTGGAGAAGAAATGTAATAAAGGCATCTCGAAATAGCGGCAAGGCATATAAAACCTGGAAAGATAAACTTCAACCATCCCGTAAAATAAAAGATCCATGTAATTGTAGAATGAAATGTAACGAGAAGATTTCTGCAAATGAAAGACAATCGATATTTGATCATTATTGGAACCTTGGAGACATCAACAGGCAGCGAGATTTCATTTCAAAATTAGTTCAAAGAAAAAATAAAGAAAGAACAAGAATTAAAAGAAAGAATATAAATATTGCCCCAGAGAAAAATGAAGAATCGCCTTCTCCAGACCAACAGAGTAGAAGAACGTTCACATATGATTATTCTTTCATAAAAGATAAAATGAAAGTACCTGTTTGTAAGATTTTCTTTTTAAATACTCTATGTATAAGTGCCCAGGTTGTTAAAACTGTGTTTAATAAAATTGGTTCCACTGGTGTGGTTTCCGAAGATAGAAGAGGAAAGGCATGCAAAAACTCGTTACTTAATGAATCTGTCAAAAAATCAGTTCGAGAACATATAAATTCATTTCAGACAGTTGAAAGTCATTATTGTAGAAAAAATACATCGCGCTTGTATTTACCTGCATCTCTTAATATTTCTAAAATGTATTCTTTATATCAGGAATACTGTTCCGACAGGAATATTACTGAAGTAGCAACTGAAAGTATATACAGGGATGTGTTCAACTCAGATTTTAATATGTCATTCTTTCGGCCAAAAAAAGACTTGTGCGATATTTGCCACGGATACGAACAATCGTCTGCTGAAGAGAAATTAGCAGTTGAAGAAACGTATCAACTGCATTTGAAAAACAAGAATTTAGCCAGAGAACTCAAAGATGCAGAAAAAAAAAGAGCTGAGGAAAATCGACATATTTGTTGTGCAGTTTTCGATTTACAACAAATACTTCCGGTCCCAAAGTCGGAAGTTGGATTAGCGTATTATAAGCTAAAATTATCAACTTATAACTTTACTATTTTCAATCTGGGTAATAAGGAATGCTATTGTTATATGTGGTACGAGACAATTGCCAAGAGAGGTTCTTGTGAAATTGGCAGTTGCCTTTTGAATTTTATAAAGCGTAATATTGAACAAGGCGTGAATGAGTTTTCATTTTTTTCTGACAATTGTGCCGGACAAAATAGAAATAAATACTTATTTTCGCTATACAATTACATTTCTCAATTATATAAGGTAACAATATGTCATAGCTTTCTGGAACGAGGGCATACACAAAATGAGGGAGACAGTATTCATAGTGTGATAGAAAGAGCATCCCGTAATATCCCAGTCTATTCTCCTGATCAATGGTACACAGTTGTCAGAACTGCAAAGAAGAACAACCCGTATAATGTCGTTGAACTGGAGCAAGAAAATATATTTGATTTGAAAGATCTTCAAGGAAAAACATCCATCAATTGGGACAAGGATGAAAATAATGAGAAAGTTTACTGGAACAAATTAAGAATTCTACAAACCCGGCCAGACTATCCAAATATGTGTTTGTTTAAATACAATTTTGAAGATACTGAATTTAAAAAAATTAATCTGACCAAAAAGGGTAGAAAGACAATCCAAATTAACATAGAAGATATTGAACTGAAGCCAAACTATACTGGAAAAATTCCATTAGCGAAAAAGAAATACGACCATCTGCAATTTCTTTGCCAGAAGAAAGTTATTTCATGTCAGTATCATGACTTTTTTAAAAACTTACCTTATGACGAAAAAAGAGCAGCCCAGGATTCAGATAGTGATGCTTAATCATACATAATTGTTTACTTTTAGTTCTTAAGTTTAAGTTAAATTTGTTCGATTTATTTCCTATTTCGTTCCATTTGTTCGATTTTTTAACACTAATAATATTTTTTGTCTTCTTTATCTTAAAAAACACGGCCCACTTGTTATTTCACTCTTATTTTAAAAGCATAAAAGCTGCAATACATTATTTATGAGCAAGTACACTGTTTTTTTTAAAGAATTTATACCTATACCTACTACGTGATTAGATTATTAATATTATGGATTAATCAGAACTAGTCTAAGTACTTTTATGAAAGTATATTCTATGTCCAAATTTGGACATAGGCTACATCAGTTGAGATTTTACTATTCTATGTCCGTTTTTTTTTCAGAACGTGGTTTTTATCGTGAAAGCATAAACTATAGGGAAAGTAACTCATTCAACATTGTCATACAATTTTCTGATAAAAGGATTTTATAATATTTAGGGAAACAAAAAAAAAAATGCTCTCCTGTAAAATTAACATTTTGTGACTTAGGCTACTTCTGCATCCAAGCGACGATATTTTCATATAATGTAACCGCTCAAGAAAAGCCTTGTACAAAGCGCAATATGCTTTCAGATCTTGCTCGTATTTTTGATCCGCTAGGTTTTTTAACACCCGTTACGCTCATTTCTAAACTGCTCATTCAAAATTTATGGTCCCTGAAGCTAGACTGGGATGACATCCCGCCTCCAACTGTGGTTAAAAAATGGCATTCATATAAAATTCAACTTCCGGACTTGTCAAACATTCGCATACCTAGATATATATTTTCTCTCAATTCTGATTTCGACTTTCTTGACTTGTGTGGTTTTTGCGACGGTTCTCAGGTGGCCTATATCGTTGGGTGAAGATTTAAACCTTCAGTCAACGCCTATATGCTGCTTGTGTTTACGCACGAATTGTTTCTAAAGATAGAATAACTTGTACTTTGCTTTGTGCTAAATCGAAAGTTGCGCCCTTAAAACGCGTATCCATCCCTCGGGTTGAACTTTGTGGAGCTTTGTTACTTACTCGCTTATTAACTTTTGTAATTCAATCTTACGCAGATAAAATCGCATTTAAAAATATTTTTGCATTTACGGATTCTTCAATTGTTTTGCATTGGTTGCATGCCTCGCCCCATCGATTTAAACCATTCGTGGCAAACCGTATATCTTTAATTCAAGAAGAATTACCTGTGGCTCATTGGCTTCACGTTTCTTCGGAAAATAATGTTGCCGATTGTGCATCACGAGGTCTTCTGCCATCTGAATTGGTCAAACACGATACGTGGTGGACAGGTCCTACATTTTTAAAAAATCACCAAAATAATTGGCCTACTAGTTTTTCATTTTCTAATTCAAATTCACTGGAAATTGAAACTCACAAGGAGGAAAGAAAAATCGCCTTAGTGTCGGTTGGCCCAACACATTTCTTAAATACGCTATTAAATAAATTTTCATCGATTTCAAAACTTCAAAATGTTATGGCTTATGTACAGCGCTTTATATTCAATTTAAAAAATCCTTCTAAGAGAGTTAATTCTCCATTTACGGTTCACGATTTAAACAACGCTTTACTAATTTTTATAAAACATGTACAAAATGAGTATTTCGCATCTGAAATTAAAAACTTCAATAATAAAAAACTTATGTCCAAACCTTTTCGTAAACTTGGCGCCTTTGTGGACGATTCTGGTTTTTTTAGAGTGGGAGGACGACTAAAAAATTCACTTTTAAAGTATGAGAAAAAATTTCCGTTAATCTTACCACGTAATTCGCTTTTTTCTAGCTTATTAATTGAATATATTCATAAATCAAATTTACATCCAGGTTTACAAACCACACAGTATTTAGTTTCACAAAATTATTGGATTTTATCTTCCCGTAGTGCGATAAAAGGTGTTCTTGCGAGATGTGTGAAATGTTTTCGAACCAATCCCGTACCGTTGCAACCTCTTATGGGAAATTTACCCGCTAAACGCATTTCTCAAATAAAACCATTTTCTGTAGTGGGAGTCGATTTTGGTGGTCCGTTTTTTATAACAGCCAACAGAATGCGAGGAACCCGGACACTTAAGTCATATATATGTGTATTCGTTTGCTTTACTACGAAAGCAATACATATCGAACTTGTTTCGGATCTATCTACAGAAAATTTTTTAAGCGCATTACGTCGTTTTGTAGCCCGTCGTGGGAGGTGTAGTGAAATTATTTCTGATAACGCAACCAATTTTTCTGGCGCCAACAAATACCTTCTCAAAATTTTCAAAGATGCCGTATCTCAAGAAAAAATAAAATTGAGTTTCAATCCGCCATCAGCTTCACATTTCGGTGGTCTATATGAAGCGGGAATTAAATCAGTAAAGACACATTTAGCTAGAGTTGTTGGTACACAACGCCTCACCTATGAGGAATTTAATACGGTTCTCATTCAAATTGAAGCACTTTTAAATTCGCGACCGCTTTGTCCACAAAGCAGTGATCCCAATGATTATTCAGTTTTGACTCCGGGACATTTTTTGACGCTCCAACCGCTTACATGCCTTCCCGATCCCGACCTGTCACAATTAAATATCAATCGCCTGGATAGGTATCAACTTCTGCGCTTGCACCGTGATTTTTGGGCAAGGTGGCATTCCGAATATCTAAACACTTTACAACAACGGTCCAAGTGGACAACCCCTAGCCGTCCTATTAAAGAAGGCACTCTCGTACTCATTAAAACCGAAAACGCTTCGCCTATGTACTGGAAATTAGCCAGAGTTCTGGAATTATTTGAAGGGTCCGATGGTGTCGTAAGAGTTGCTAGGGTACGTACAGTTAATGGCGTCTATACTCGTCCTTTGATAAAACTTTGTCCGTTACCCATAGATTAAACGTTCAAAATTCGTCATTCTCTTTTACTTTGTTCTTAATTTTTTCTTATTTTTGCTATTTTTGCTATTTTGCAAAATTTTCATTTTACAAAACAGGGGGGCAGTAATGTTAGGGATTTTTTAATATTAAATACATTATTTTTCATTTTTTTTCTTTAGGGGTTAAATATTTAAATTTAAAATTGCTTTTCCGCGTTTAAAAAATGTTCGCCCGCCATATATGGCTATAGCGCATGCGCGCGAAGAATAGTACCGGAAGTGGCCGGCAGAGAGGGGAGGCTCGAATTCCAACGCGACGAGAAGAGGTGAAAGAATCCGCGCCGCTCGCCGAAAAATATTCTTATCGCTTCCAAAAACGGTAGTGACCCACCTCCCGACTCAAGAAACAAGAAATCAAGAGCCAACGGGACGTCCCGTATCCTCATCGTTTACCAGACTTCAAGAAGAAAAGGTAGGCGAACGTCCGAAATTTAACTGGTTTTTATCGCTTCTTATTTTCGTATTTTTTTCGCATTTTACAATCTCAATTTCGCAACGAACCGCGGTCCTATGAAACAGTCCTACTAAATCCGCAACAAGGTTTATCACCCTTCCTTTTTTTCCCCTCCATTTTTCGACAGTAATAATGATTCACGTATCTATCCTTAACAAGGTCATCGAATAACAGTGCACTAAAATTACTCACTTACACGGTACACTTAATTCTCTTCACTATTCGTTCACCACTTTTCACTTTTATTCGCTTCGAGTTCGCATGGAACAATACTGCCGTAAGCGCGGTCACGCGCCGCGGCGCCGCTTATATAGCAGCTCAGTAGCCGTCCAGAAACTTCCACGAACTTCCACAAAGTTCCGCTCATTTCGACCTAGGGGCGTGGCGAATAATCGAGAAACAACGCAAAGTGTCCCTACAATACAAAATAGTTCGGCTGCAACTGCGTCTGTCTCTCGTCAAAAGATGGCGCTAGGCGCTACTATTACTACATAATATATTCAAACGTAATAATAATTTAACTCTTCACTCCTCGTATTTTTTCGGTATAATATTAGGTAATATTTTGCTTATTTCGGGGGGGGGGGGGGTTGAACCCTCGAAACCCCCCCCCTTGGCTACGCCCGTGATCTGGAAGTTAGATAACTTAAAAATTGTGAATTATGATGGGAAATCTTTTGCCTGCTTTAGAATCTATGGCACATAAAACCTGATGGCAGTTGGACACTGACATATAACATAACCTTGTATCAGCCCCCTTGTGGTCTCTTTGGAGTCAACAGAAAACAAACTTCCCCTCAAGACTTTCCTATGTGGTAGACTGTGGCATGCTGGGTCCCCTTATTTTAAAGAGTCCCTGCTTCAAACATTTCAAACTGCAATAATTTTATTTTGAGATTTTAGTTTTAAAGTTATAACGAGTTTTTATTATTATCTATATCTATTAAAACCAAAACTGACCTTATTTATCTGCTTACCAAAATAATAAACCGTCCTATGTAATATTTATAATGTAGGTAGGTAGGAAACATATTATAGAAAAGTCTATTATAGGTATAAAATCCAAGATTCTTCTCCTGAAGATGTTAGTGGTTCGTGTTCTGTTTTTTGTGCTGTTTTCTGTATCAAGCCATTAATGAATAGTGAATGTGAAATACATAATTACCTTTTAATGTAAGTAAGTTTAAATACCACGCTATAATTTTATTGCAATGTATTTTTTTACAAGAACTACGTATTCGCCTTCGATTAAAACCTGACGGTCTGCTCCATATTTTTTCACCAAAACTAGCATCCCAAATTTCAAAAGAGGAAAATAAGCATTTTAAAAACCAATAATTTGTCGAGGAAGACCATAATGACGAGGAAAAATACATAAATAGATAGATCAAATATCCATGATAGTTAGTATCACGGCAAATGTCTATATTTACATAACTTATAAGAAAGAATATTTACTAGCTAATCTTATATTAAAAATATATAAATTTACCCACCCTTGTACTTTCACTGTTCTATTTTCTGGTGAAAATAGATCTAAATTGTTTATAATTATAATATCAGTGCAACACATCTATTGGCACCATAATAGGAATATTGTTGGAACAAACTTTTTCAAAACTCTACTCCATACTTTCTGCAGCTTATTATTAAACTTCACTACAAAATATGTATACGGAAATACTGTGGGATTTAAGTATTTATACATTATTTATTTATATAAGTTATTAATGGGTACCTACCATACCCTCAATGCCTTTGTACAGGGAGACTTGAAGCAAACAGTTTTATTCTTAGAATCCAGCCTCATCCAGCAGATAGCAATTAATCATACTTTAAGCTGCCATGCTGTCATACTGTCAGCCCACAAATCACTAACCAAGTAGGTACCTTGAAGTTGCCACACACGGTTTTGATACAGACCTATGGCATATACCTGTATATTATCATATACTGGCCCTATTGCGCACGGCAAGGCGCAGGGAACGAAAAGAGATGGAATTCGCCGCCATTTTTAACCCTATTTTGACAGTTTGAATGGTGGCTAACTTATTCCTTGTTTAAATTTTTGTATACAGTATAAATGAAATTGCATTATACTTTTTGAAGGCGCCGATAAAATCATAAAAGTCTCCGTGACATGCTTTTTTGATGAGAGATGCATTTTAGTTTTTAATCGCGATTTTTTCTTTTGTACGGTTGATAGCTTTTCGTTCTCATATTGACGAGACAAAAACATGACCTGGTGCAAAAATGGAAAGAGGCTTTTACATCCAGATTGTGAAATTGCATTCCATAGGTAAGTAAATAGGTATAATTTTTTGCCAAATAATATTTTTTCTCATCGATATTTTCTGATTTCTTGCTGATTTTTAGGTTTTCAAGAGAAGAAACTAAATTTAGAAAGTGGCTTAGTACTCTAGGTGTCATCGACTATAATATCCAAGAAGAAGTTCAAGAAATAACTCGAGGAGATGAGGAAAATGGAGACATTGTAATTCTCGATACGACGAAGAGAGCCGCATTTCTGGAGCAAATAGAATTAATCGAAGAAATGCAAACAGCAGCAGCAAGTAAACCTGTTAACTGCGCAGATCACCGCCAGCAAAATTATTGAAGCATATCAAAGAAGAGCGTATTAAAAATCACTTCACTTTCATTTTGAAGCAAAGATTAAAGTGGTAGAAGTGAAGTTACCAAGTTTTCTTTTGCTTGTATTTTTTAAACAAACAAAAATAAAAAGCTCTAAGGAATAAAACTAGCTTCCTAAAAATTCAGAAACAGGTATAGATATGTTCCTGGAAAATAGGTTATTATTATTAAAAGTATTCAAAGAAATAATTATACCAAGTAATAGTGTATGAAAATGTTAGGTAATTAAAAATATTTTCATATTTTTGCAAGTATTTATAATGTAGCTATTGTATAAAGTGTAATGTACAATAATAATTATATTACTTCTCTCTTTGATCAAGTTGTCATCAACCTATTTAACTGCTTCGTTTCCCGAATGCATTAATTTAAAATTAAAACCAACAAAAATAGTGGACCTATGTTGTACTTTGAACTAAAATTAATTTCCACTTTACACAAAACGACAACCAAGACATTACATTATTTATGGAACCCACCCGTATAAATTATTTCAAATTACCCGCCTCATTTAGGGGTAAAAATGGCCGCCGAATTATTCCCCCGGTCGGACGTCTCTCTTGCGCGGTATAGGTTGCTGTAGGTATATGACCTATGGATATATTATGATGTCGATAAAGAAGATTACTACTATACCTCAAATATCTTAAGGTATTTTAAAATTTCTAAGATTGTGGATATTTATACTGGACAATGGGCCCTTTTAGGGAACTAGATGACTGTAGTTCAGCATTGCTATCATCAAATTAATTTTTAAAATTTAATCGTACTAGCCCATTTCTCTTATAAGTGTGTAATTTAATGGGTTTCTGATGCATTATGAAATATATAAGAATAACTTAAAATATAATTAAATAATATAATTCCACAGTTCGGACATAAGGAAAAAAAAAACATCAATATGCCCAGAAGTAGCAAAAAAACTGGTCACATGAATATCTACTATAAATTTTTTTTTATAAAATTCCGCATAGGTCTCTCTATCATTGAATCACATGGAGTGTTTTACAAATAAAATTTGCTCACACAGTTTCACCACATACTAATCAACTAATATGTTTACTGTTGGCCAAAGGTTATTAACTTAATTATTGTTTATAAAAATAGAATACAATAGTAAATATGAGAATCAGCTGAGACAACACAAACTAAGTAGGTATAGCATATATATTTACGACCTGGCGCTACCACTCTCCGAGCCGAGCGGCTGGTCGAGAAATGATCTCAGAGTACCACTGATAATCTTCGGCACCCTTCGGATCTCCAAGTGATCGACCGAGTTCAATGAAGTGATTTTTGAGCCTGTTGACCTTCGATTGCAACTTTTTCTCTTACGGGCGATTAACATGCGGTTAGTGGTAGCTTATATACTTCTGTGAAATACAAAAAAAAATAAAACAGTACCTATTTTCTATTGAAAAAGGTGGCGAGAAGTACATCCATCGTTTGAATTAGCGAAACGCTCTCATTAGCTTGACGTAGGGTTGTCACCTTTTTGCAAAGTGAAAAAAGGACATTGCCAAAAATTCTTCTAGACATTTTCTTACAAATTAAATTATAACAAAACATTTAAAAGTTTAAATTTTGTCAAAATTCGAAGTAATGTCACCAGAAGATATATCCAAAACGGCATTTTCTACAGACATAGGTCACTATCAATTTAAAAGCATACCATTTGGCCTCAAAAATGCACCCAGCACCTTCCGAAGAGTAATGAATAATATTCTCCGAGGCCTTCAAAATTAATGCTTTGTATACCTCGATGATATTATCATTTTTTAATTGTAAAAGAGGTGAAAATGAAAAAAATTGACTTCTTTTAGTCCATAATAATCGTTAATTTTCCAATTGTAAACGTATCGCAATAGAACTTGGTGTAACAACATTGTAAATGCCATTGCCTTTAAAAAACTTGTGATTATTCCAGGCAAAAATATTGGAAGTAGCGTTGCAATGTTTTAACAGTTTAACAGTTCTAGAAATTTCCTTACAAATTAAATTATAACAAAACATAAAAAATTTTAAATTTTGTCAAAATTCGAAGTAATTAAATCACTAAAGTGGGCGAAAATTGGGTTACATTTTCATTTTCCTTGTTAAACACATTCTCTGAATATCTAGGTTGGATAGATCTTTGATAATATCAATATAATAAAATGGACTTGGGCACCAGAGTAATCCGGAAAAGTTGACAACGATGATAAAAAGATAATCGATTAGTCCGATCACTAGGAGGTAGTAGAGCATATGCCGCTTTCCGAACTCGAACGATACCGACCCCGTCACCCCTAAAGGTTATTAAAAAGGACATTTTAGGACTAAAAAAGTCACAAGGACAATTTGTTTGAAAAAATGACTGTCCTTTTCAAAAAAGGACACGTGGCAACCCTACGCTCACTGCTGCAGTTAGGAGCGCCCGTCCCTTACCTTTTTGTGCGTATTACCACAGTAGAAACTCAACTATCGCAGTATAAATATAGCAGCTATATTTTCTGTATTTCCACAACAGGCGCCGTAAAACTGCGGCTGATAGCGGCTGTATGCAGTGTGGCGTGTACAGTAGGGTGGGCCGAAAAGAGCAAAAAAAAACTTTTTTCTGATTTTCTTGAGGGGGTAGTAAAAAAAACTTGTCTTACCGATGCGGAATACTATACAAAAAAACTGACCCTTATCAGTTAAAATTTAGCCGCGCCCCTCCGCCCTTTAAGGGGTGTTTTTTAAGAAATAATATAACTCGCTAGGGGTAATTACTAAATTACACTGAGCGCACTAAATAACACAGGAAAAAAAACTGGACGTCATACGTTAAAGTTTAGCCGCGCCCCTTTCAGGTAATAGTTTCGTGCAGGGCTAAAATCAAAGCTAAAATGAGGGTACATAATAGGAATAAAAGAGGCTTAATAAATAAATAATTTTTACGACAAAGAGGCAGAAGGAAAATTTTGTTTACCAAACATAATAAACACAATAATACAGGCAACTAACAGCGAATATATGTCATTGCCATTCCTGCCATTCCTGCTCCTGCTCCAACTAACAGCGAATATATGTTATTGCCATTCCTGCTGAAGAAGCACTTAAAATTTCAACGAATTGACAAAAGAAAGAATAAATCAAAATTAGTAGTAAAACGTGGTAAAACGCCCCACTTTTCTTTAAAAAAATATATAATTACCAGTTTGCATGTATTTAAAAAACAAACTCAATCCGATTACACTGTAGTGTGTTTAATATTAGAAACTAACATTATTTTTTTAAAAAAAATTACATCTAGTGGTAAACAATAAAAATTTCGAAACATGACATCGGGGCGTTTTTCACAGAGTATCAGTGAAAAACGCCCCAGTAAAATATTTTTGAAATTTATTTCTTAGAACATTTATTACAGAATTTTGGGTGTGTGGTACATGCCTCATGTAACCATCCGTTGCATCTTGCGCATTGCAACCAGTCACATTTGGCCTTGGTGGTGTAATAATAATCACCACATTCAATACAGTGATTGAGGCAAATTGATTGAAGTATCGCTAGATGTAGATGGCATGTGAGAAAGTTCTTCGTTGGATGGAGTTTTCTTTTCACGCAACCTATCAGTTGATGGTGGTGGTAGATTGATTGTAGCATCGCAACATGTCGATGGTGTTTCCGACTGATCAGATTGTTCTACCATGGCCACATCAGATATGGCAAAAAAGTGATCTGGAACGGCACCTGGATTGTACGGATAAATTCCGCAGGCTCTAAATCCAGACACACTGTTTGTATTTGTTGCCGCTTTACCCCAAGCATTGCCAATTAATCTAGACACAACCAATCTCGACAAATTTCGTTTGGGGTTCTGTAACAACCAATTTCTTGCCTCTTGAAAAAAGTACGTTTTTAGAGGTTTGAAAAAAGCCCTATCCAAAGGCTTGCGTTGTATGGCTGGGCAAGCACAAAAGGATTACGTCGTTTTGTTCAGCGACATTCAGCAACTCGATTGCATTGCAGTGTGATGAGTGGCCATCGAGAATCAACAATGCTTTTCCAGCACTTTTTTTGGGCAAAAAGTATTCTGTAAACCATTTGAGGAAAATTCGAATTCATATAGACTCCTGACCCAGGGGGAAGACCATCGAGAAATTCCTCTTTTCTATTTTTACCTTTAAAAATTAAAACTGGAGGCAAAAAGTTTCCTTCAGCATTACAACATGCCACTAAAGATATATTTTCCCCCTTTTCAGAACTTGTTACTGTATATACATCTTTTGAGCCCTTAGTAGCCCCTACTTTTCCAGCCTTGTTATTTACCTGAATACCTGTCTCATCGACATTAAAAATTTTTCCTGGTCTGTGACGTAAGTCGTTATCCCTAAGTATTTTCAATAGTAATTCAAAAAATCCCTGGACATCCTTTCTATTCATGCCTTTCTCTCTAGCTAAAGACAATCCTTCTGATTTGCGTATGCTTAGTTGTTTGTTTCATCGCAAAAATGCATTGAACCACTCATCACCTGCTGATCCCTTATCTTTTGAAAACCGGTGATGTATTCCAACTTTCTCTGCAAATTGGAACGCCATAATTTTAACAGAAGTGGAATTCGGCGCAAACCTCGCTTTTTCTAGAGCTTGAATGTGTCTCACTAAACGAGTCTCGTGCTCTTCAGTTAGTTCTGGTTTTCTGCCAAGCTGTATTTTTGAGCTTCCCTGCCGCAGATGTCTTCGTAATGTGCGTGAAGATATACCATATCGTCTGCTAGCTTCATTGACACCTATCTCCCCTGCACGGACTTTTTGCATCGCTTCTTGCAGGACATCTTCAGCAAAATTTGCTCTAGTAGTAGTTCGTATGTAGACTTTTTCCCATTTTTCTGTAAATAAATTCATATACTTAGTTTTCATTCACATTTTAACATTATATAAAATAGGGCGTTTTCCCCCTGAAAGCAGTGGGGCATATTTCACAAATGCTGGTGAAAAACGCCCCACCTCATGATTTGACCAACGCTCAACTGTACATCTTTAGTAAACGGACGTTTTGTAGGTTAGAATACTTGCTATCTAATAAAATCTCAACCACCCCGTTAATAATTCACATTTGTTAAAAAAGTACTAAATAGTCCACTTACCGTTAAATTTGAGCAGTGCTCAAATTGCCAGGAGCCGTATTTTCACAAAAAAAGTCTCAATTTGAACACAGACACAACTGCCACGGCTTGCTAACATAATATGATTTCATTATACGCGCGTACCGCGACATCTGACGGACAATAGCGGAATTACAGCCCTGGGGCGTTTTCCCTGATGGGGCGTATTACCACATTTTACCTAATGAAACAAATTTAATACATTTACCAAAAAATTGCAGAATAAAAACCAATGACTTCCTATTTATTAATAAAAATGAGGAAATTAAAAGAAAACCTATCCACCTTGCCAGAAATTCAAATCAACGATTTAAAATTCATCGATTATCTACGAGCGAAACCTTTCCAACTTCAAACAATCAACTTAGAAAATATCCACAAAGTTCAAGAAAAGTTTACACTTCTACAAGTTCCCGATATAGAGAAGATACACAACTTTTAAGTTTTAAACTTCATCGATAGTCTACGGGCAAAACCTCTTCAACTTAGAAAATATTCACAAACTTCAAGAAAAATCTACACTTTTATAAGTTCCCCATATAGAAAAGATACACACCTTAAGTTATGGATTTGCTACAAACATTGTTATTATTAGTATATTCGATTATTAATTGGATACGTCGCATAGAGAATCTACCAAAGGAAGTTCAAGATAAGAAGAGGACAAGTCAAGATAGAAATGGTGGAGAAGAAAATGGAAAATCAACTCTCCAGGTTACTATTTTTCTCTTAAGCAGGGAGGAGTTATATCCCTAAGAAGAATGGACCCCTTTCACGTGAAAGTGCTGATAAACGCTGAGTGCGCGGACAGTTTGCATTTTATATTACTCTATTATCGAGTAAAAGACCCCTATTACTTCTTTACTCAATGTTATCTATACTATATATTTAAGCTTTGAAGCTAAAATATTGTCACTACTTCTGTCTGATCTGTAACATCAATCATTGTCTCTGCGTAACTGTTAGAACAACTTTTTAAAAATAGTTTTTCTATTTCGTTATCGTATAACTGTCCGAAATAAAAAATAACATAAAATATGTTGCATTTTCAATTTTTGTTCTTGACTATAGACTGAAAGCTCATTATAGGTATGATACGCTCATCATCAATAAAGTTGGAAATATACCTACCAAGTTGCCACAAAAACTCATAATGCCGCTATTAACATATTTAACGACAAATATCAACTATTAGGTATTTTCAAATATTTGCAAAGTACAAATTTATAGTAAAAAAACGTTTGTATGAGTTTATGGTCAATATACGAAGCTTTTTCTTTTGAAAACGATAGTTTAAATACTAAAATCACATGGATTGATAGAATATCTCTAAACTACTGATGTGTGGCAATTTCACAGTTTCAACGGTTTATTTACAGTAATTATTACTGTGGACAAAATTTTACTCTCGAACCTTGTTTTATATTCAAATACCAAAACCTTTCATAAGCAGTTACAGATTCTGACTAATATAGTTTTCATATTGACCGGTACCGTAAAGCTATATTCCAATAATATACCGAATGTATCGAAAATATAAATTATTTTCAAGGAGTATAGGAATGTTAAAAGAGGAGTGCCCAAGAATATTTCGATTAATATTGTGCAAGTTTTTAACGAGCAGTAATAACGACAGTTGATTTTTGCGTTAGCAAAATAAAAATCGATATACAAAGTTAAACAAAAGAACGGAACAATGGCTATATACATATACAACTTTAATAAATATTTTTAAAAAAGCGTTCATGATAATAAATTGTTGAAACACTATACATTTTAGGATAAACATAGATAATGAGGTATGTACCTATAGAAAATTACAAAATGGCAGCATCATAGCATAGTTCACAGTATACACAGGGCCTATCGCAACAACATGTATTTTTCCGATTATTTCTCAATGGGGAAGGGGGTTGAACCTCCATCCCCCTCCCCCCATCTCTGGCCTTGCAGTCAGAATCGCTTCGAAAAGTTGCTACCGTTGCCTGTCTACCGGAAACGCTAAATAACACGACTGATATAATAGATAGACAAACGAATTATGCTATATAGCAAGATCTCATTAATTTACAAGCTTTATTAAGACCGTCGTTCGATATTGTGGCTTTACATATAATAACTATAAATAGTGCCCTAATCTATCGCGCTATTTACTTATAATAAATTAAATTGTGTACATTTAGCTAATATTTGCAATTATACCTTTCAGAATGCTTTATTTTTGGCCGGATATACTTTAATATTTCGCTACTTGTGCAATATTTCAAACTTACTAACCTTTGTAATTATATAGGAATTGGAGAACGCGTACTGAATTTCGTAGTCTTCCTAGACCCATATGTTTCTTCAGCGTTATGAAATTGAAAGCTGTAAAAATAACAACTTCTGCACAAATTATAAATATATGGTTTTTATAACAAATAAAACAAATCGAATAGTCATAGCATCCAGGTATAATGTTGACAAGCGGAATAGGAATAGATGTTTCATTTATTTATATGAACAAGACTTAATAACAAAGGCTAATTTGTAATACAACACATCGTCGGATATGGCCGTGAAAGTACATAAATCAGAGTTGAAGCCGTAGTGTTGCCGTAGTATGAAATTAATCAAGCTGAAATTTTCAGTACACGGTCTACAACTTACAACTATTTTCATTTTAGCTCCCATATGGCGAAATGATAAAGTGTTCTAATTAAGATTACAATGTGGAGAAAACAGGAGATATTCCGTGCAGTATTTTATTAGTTGCGGTTACCAAAATGACATTTATTGAAAATATCGAAAGGAGCATTTTCTCTGAACTGAACTGGGTATTTGATAAGCCCCAAGGAATACCCACAACTGACAAGTGATAATTATTACTTATAATCTATAACGCTCCACTGTAGATTGGCAAATTTTTTGTATCAAATGTTACTGTCCGTTAGTTTAGTATATCGCTTTGAGCAAAAACTGAAACACGGGTCGCTTGATTTTTCGAGTAGCATACCTCTGTACTACGGGTGGTATTTGTTTTTGAATAATCCTGTTTAAGAAACGTCAAAATAAGCAGATTTTTCATATAACAAATTGACAATAATTAACAATACAACGACCTAGCATGCTGACTAGATCCGACCTACACATGGCGGGCATAAGTGGCGCCCTCTGGCGGTTGCGGATATCGCACTATATAATGTAATAATTATTATGTAAGATCATTATCTATGAACGTGTGCAAAAGATTATTAAAATCCCCTTAATATACGGGATGTCCAACTTTAAAACTGTATACAAATCTGTAAAATCTTCATTTTTGGAGATAATCGGCTAAACTTTTTTTTGTTTGAAAGGCCTCCAAAAACCGCTTCTTTTGACCTTCCTGCCATTTTCAAAATGCAAATCCAGGACCGGCTGCGATTTTTTTATACCACCCATTTTCACGAAAACCATTTAGCGATTTTTTTATTTAAAATCTGACCCCACAGCGTTAATCAGAACACCCCAAAACCCGTATATACTAAAATTGAATAACAAATATACGGAAGTTCCTTTCTGCAGGGGGTCAAAGTTGAGCAAAATAGGAATTTTAAAGGCATCTGCCATTTCAACTGTGCCATGGAATCCCCTCAAAACAGTTGAATGGTCAATAGGACCACTCAAGGAGTTGGTGTGCATAGGTCCAATACAAAATATACAGAGTGTTCTTATCTGTGCCATCTCAAAATGCTGAATTTTTGTGAACCTTTATTCGGGTCATGAGTGCCGTGGACTCATTGAAAAAATATTGATAAACACAATAAAAAATATTTATTTCTTTACAAAATGCCAACTAACAAATAAAAACAATTTAACCTTTCTCAACAAAGTCACTGTTTAAGATGATACATTTCCTGTGTGTTTCCTGTTGTGGCACACCAGCCACCTTAACTGATATGGACTGGCAGGCTTCTGCATTTTTTACATTTAGTTCCTTTATAGTGTGTGGAGCGGTTTTGATATACTCGATTGTTGACCCGTATAAAGTTCAAAAAATTCAGTAATTTGAGATGGCACAGATAAGAACACTCTGTATATTTTGAATTGGACCTTTGCACACCAACACCTTGAGTGGTCCTATTGACCATTCAACTGTTTTGAGGGGATTTCATGGCACTCCTGACTTGGCAGATGTCTTTAAAATTCCTATTTTGCTCAAATGAGGGAACACCCTGTATATTTTTTATTCAAATTTGGTATATAGGAGTTTTGGGGTGTTCTGATTAACGCTGTGGGGTTCGATTTTAAATAAAAAAATTGCTAAATGGTTTTCGGGAAAATCGGTGGTATTAAATAATCGCAGCCGGCCCTGGACATGCATTTTGAAAATGGCAGGAAGGTCAAAAGAAACGGTTTTTGAATGCCTTTCAAACAAAAAAAAAGTTTAGGCGATTATCTCCAAAAGTGAAGATTTTACGGATTTGTACAATTTTAAAGTTGGACTCCCTGTAGAGCTTTGAGCAACCAGAAAATACACGGGTCAGTTTATTTTTCAAGTAGAATACCAACCGCTGTGGTACGGGTGGCATTTGTTTTTGAATAACCCTGTAGATTCTTGATGTTTAGCACCTAAAAGTTGAAGTATAAAGTTTATTTTTAAAGTTTCAAAAGATTCAAATGCTTAACTTTGCTATTTCTTAAGTAAGTTGGGAAAGATTTTTATTGGCATTGAAATTTCGATGCTCTGCATTATACACCTGGTTAATTTGGTTAAGGTTACACAAAAAAAAAATCGTGCTCACATACAGTGTGTTCTGTGTTCATGGAGGGGTATGGGCAGTTCAGAAATCGACAGTAGAGTAAGTTGGCCTTGGCGAAATGTGAGAACTAAACGTCTGACGGCTTCGTCGCATCAGCCTACATGTCTAGGTACATTCATTCAAATTCGACCAACAAAGTATCTTTCAACTTTTCAGTCTCATTGCGGAATTGCTACGTATAACAACGCAATCTTTCAGTATACGTATTTTATTCGGTTTGAACATGAAAACTAAAACCTATTGAAAGGTAGGTATATAAACACCAAAATTTATTCAGAATGAGGAAATACAAAATTTTAAAATCATGAGCCTAATTTGTTGATGTATCTTATTTTTACCAACGTTTACGGCAATAACTATCACATTCGTCAAAGTAGGCTAATGTTTCTTAATTTTTTAGGTAAACGTGTCTACATTGTAAAAAGTTTTTGCACGTGCAATAGTATAGTACTCAAGGAGCTGGTTATGAAAGCCATTACCTATTTAATCGAGAGAATTGGGACCAGAACTCACAGGGCGAGGGGAGTAATCCTAAGTATATAACTCGCGAATTCAGTACTATGATTTTTCCACAACTTAACGAGTTTAGAATATTAGAAAGGATTTCGAATATTCTGAACTCCAATAGGAAGAATGCAAGATCTGGATTGGCCAAAAGGAAAGAAAATCACAAAATCTGTACCAATTATACATAATAAGCTCTTTATACGCCACTATAGAGAATGGAGCAAATACATGATTGCTCGCTTTATATTTAAGTTACGATCTTTGGTGGGGGGGGGGGGGGCTAATTAGCCCGTAGACCCTCCATAGGAACTAACTCTAGAACGTAAACACCCAATTTAAAAAATGTCGTTTACACCAGCTATTCATCCATCAGTCCGTGTACACAAGGTATATTGTGGGGTTATACCCATGTAAATTTAACTTCGCTCGCTGCTCGGCGTAAATACGAACTATTCTGTATGCACCAATGTGGCTCGAGGTGGAAGGATATGCAGATGCAGATTATGTTGCGATGTTCGCTCCACCTGGTTTGCATAAAATTTAGTTTATTACGTGTCTAAACGGTAGGCACCGATCCCGATCTTGATGCCTGGCCGACCCTATTGCTGTCGATGTTCAGCATGGGGCCACGAAACCAATATTTTGTATTTATAATTTTTAATTTTATAAAGGACGATGGGTTACAGCGAGTTGACTTTACGCATTAAAATTGGGTTGGATTTCTGCATTTATGATAGAATTTTTAATGTTTTCACGATCAATTAATTCTTGAATGCTATTCATACAGGATGAGTTTTTTTGATGATCAGTATGCGGATCTCGGAAACTAGCGGAGATAGAAGGAAGGTTAAAAGGGGAAACAATTGCAGTTTTGTAGGCCCAATTTAATGCACCTTGTGGATTTTTGAAATAGTCATGGCTTACGAGATACTTTGAAAAACGAAATTTTGGCGATTTATTCTAATTCATCTAGCTTCGTTGTTTCTGATTTTAGATAAAAAGTTTAAATGTAAAAGTTGGAGGGAATTGTATCCCCAATGCGGTTGTCATGTTCCACTTTCCGTTACAGCTGCCATTTTCGAGATATGACACAAACTTTTGTTTTTTTAAATGGAAACCATAGTTGGCCATGGTCTCGAAAAATCAGGCATTTTTAGAGCTTTCCAACGATATAATACTCGTTGGTTATTCGGGAAAATAACGGAAATTACTACGGTTTTCATTTAAAAAAAAACACAAGTTTATGTCATATCTCTAAAATGACAGCTGTTGTAGAAAGTAGGACATGATAACCGCATTAGGGACACAATTCCCTTCTACTTTGGTATTTACAGTTTTTATCTAAAGTCAGAAACAACGAAGCTAGATGGATTAGAGTAAATCGCCAAAATTTCGACTTTTATGGGGATCTCGGAAACTAGCGGAGATAGAAGGAAGGTCAAATGGGGAAAGAATTGCAGTTTTGTGGGCCCAATTGAACGCGCCTTGTGGATTTTTGAAAAAGTCATGGCTTACTAGATATTTTGAAAAAAGCGAAATTTTGTCGATTTAATCTAATCCATCTAGCTTCGTTGTTTCTGATTTTATGATTTTAGATAAAAAGTGTAAATACAAAACTTGGAGGGAATTGTGTCCCCAATGCGGTTATCATGTCCTACTTTCCGTGACAGCTGTCATTTTCGAGATATAACACAAACTTGTGTTTTCTTTTTAATGGAAACCATAGTTATTTCCGCTATTTTTCTGAATAATAACAGCATAGCGAGTATTATATCGTTGGAAAGCTCCAAAAATGACTGATTTTTCGAGACCATGGCCAACTGTGGTTTCCATTTAAAAAAAAAAGTTTGTGGCATATCTCGAAAATGGCAGCTGTAACGGAAAGTGGGACATGACAACCGCATTGGGGATACAATTCCCTCCAACTTTTATATTTACACTTTTTATCTTTATAGCCAATATAATTAAATAATAATAGGTAATAATAAAAATGATAATAATAATTCCCACCCTCACAATACTCCATAGTAACAACAGTAACAACATATCAAAAATGCGGTGTTCCCGGATTTTTTTCGATCTCTAACGACATTTTTTTTCATCTCGGCTAGGACGTATAGAATATATGGGAATTAATAGATTCCATCGAGGGAACAGTGAAGCAAACAGCAAACGTTGAATTCGTGGTCAGATTAATATTCACGCCGATCCAAATTAGTTCCCCATTTACAGCATAGATTGAAATCGGGTGCAGTCGGGTCGAAAATCGAATGTAGTTTGGTCGGAATATGGGTATATACGCGCCAAGGTTCCTGAGATATAATAGTCGGCAACGATCGAAAGATGCTTCGCTTACAGGGTAGTTATGGTGCGGTTGACGAAATTGCATTAAGGCAGATCTTAAGATCTCTATAGAAGAATATTAAGCACTAAGCCAAGGGAGAGGAGGAAATGCTTCATTCTAGAAATATACAAATTGCGACTATATATTGCAAGCAATTTTGAACAAAATCACCGATGACAAATAATGGACAACATTTTTCCATAATTTAAATATTGCCACATATTGCCACAAAAATGTTTTCCCCCAGCAGAAAAATAAAATAAAAACAATTTCGAGAATACAAATACCTAATAATAGTCCTATTCTACATGATACATGCCATTGTGGAATGTAGTTGTTAGAAGAGCTAAGGGTCACAATAAAGTAGTAAGTATAAAATTTGTACATCCAACGTTTACGTAAGACTTTCAATTAATATTAAACTTTACAATTTCAGGCCACATCTCATAAAAACTGTTGAGGCATATATGTTACAACCCTTCCAGAGGAGCTTGTCACATTTTTAAAAAATTACGAGGTAGGAATGGAAGACAGATTGCTCGGATTAACAAAATAAGAACTTTGTTCAAAGGCCTACGAACTAGTAGTCTATGGCTCGATCTATGGCTTAAGTCAATCTTGGCAAAATCGATACTTTGTATAATATTAGTTTATTGTATGGAAAAGCCCACCGACGAGTAGTAGCCATCATGGACAATGCAATACATGCCTGACAACAGTTAGAATATTGTTGTGTTAAAAGACGCATTAAAATTTTTATTTTCTGACAATTTGCAACAGCTATTTCTTATAGGGGCTATTACGCCCTCTGTCCCCTACGCCATATCTAAGTACACTTCGAGGTTAGATTATTTTGCAATCCTTACCTAGTTACTTCGGACACTGTTTAAGTAGTTTACGTTCTCAGTAAATTGTTAACAACTCAGATAAATTACAAAGTATGGAGGTGAAGTTGGTAAATATACAGAATTCAGCCAGACGCAACTTCTAAGTCCATAAAATCCTTCGCCGCCGGCTACTATTCGATCCCTCCGCAGAGTTGGCAAACTTTCTTTTTTATCTTTTCTAAATTGTTGTCCATCTCTTGGTTATGTTATGAATTTTAATGAGTTTGGAATTCCTCATTTAAACAGGCTTTCTCATAAATTACAAGACTTCAGGAAGACATAAAGTATTTAACCTGAACCAATAAAGCTTTCCAGATTTGATTACTTACTTAGGAAAACATCGAGCGCGAAAAAAATTTCTTGGCAATGACTTATAAGTAAAACTTCTACAGGATGCCCACCTGATATTAACTGTATATTTGAAACTAAAGTCTAGATATACAGGGTGTAAATGAATAAGTGCCAAAAAAATTCAAATGGTGATTCTAAGACGAAAAGTTTATATAATCATAGGTCCGGTAATACTTCCTTTTCAAGATACAGGGTGTCAAACTCTTCTTAAAAAATCGCTTTTTCGTAAATATCTTAATAATCCTTTAGCCGATTTTGTTGAAATTTGGCAGTGTTATTTATGGTAGAAATAGGCTAATTTAGCCTCTACTAGATTAAAATTATTAAGTACAGTGGCGTCCCGAGGGCACCTTAACCAATAATTTTGTAAAAAATGTGCGCCACTGACTTTTTTAAAACTTTTTTTTTTCGCATTCAGCAACTCAAAATAGAACTTTTTTGTCTATTGAATTATTCTCGTATCTCGCTTCGTTTTTGAGAAAAAAAAAAGAAAAATCACTTTATTGCATGTCTCCGGGACAACATAATAAAAAATTGAAACTACCAATTAACAAAAACTAGGGTATACCCGATATTTTTTCCATATTAACAGTTTATTCTAGTCTTAAAAATTGCTATAAACGGTAATACTAGCTATAAAAAAATTTTGTTTTATTATAATAATAATTATTAAAAAATGTTTTACACCCTGTATTTTGAAAACGAAGCATTAGCGGACCTATGTTTATATAGACTTTTGGTCTTAGAATCACTCAAAGATTCACCCCTTGAATTTTTTTGCACTTATTCATTTACACCCTGTATACTGTATAGTCCTGAGTCGAGTTTCCTGCATAGGTATGGGATCGCGAGCATTCATGCAGAATCTCAGTCCGACCCTGGTAATAGATCGCAACGAGTCCATGTGATTTTGTTTATTATATCTACTGCCTCTGTAACTCGGATAGACTATAGAGCACAGAATCTTCTATTTACCTCACTATTTAAAAATATGGTAAAAATCAAAGCCAGAGTTTGGTAAATTAAACTGTTATTATTATTTTGAACAACTTTACAAATGCAGAATAAAATTTAAATGGCCATTTGATATCTGAAAATATTATAGATATGATACACAATGAATTGGGTTAATACTTATAGAATTTATTATTTGTCACACTCACACTATGTGGTTTTCGCTTGGCCTCCGTTTCCTTACGTTACTGGTTACTGATGTTTTGTGGACTCCTTTGTACGGACAGTCCTCCCTAAACTTATAATAGTTTTACCTGAAATAATATCGAAATTTTGGTCGAAGTCGAAATTCATGTAGCGGTTTGTTTACATTGTTGAAATTTTCAATTTAGTCTTAAAAAGTTCAACTAGGGTGGAATTTGGTGAGTTATACCTATAATGTTCGTAATAATTTTGATAGGGGATCCTTCTTTTGGACGAGTCTGCAGCGGCTGGAATGGTTCTTGGCGGTAAACACGCGCATTGGTGCCGATCGCGTATTGGTTTGGCTGACGAGCATTATCGACTGTTGTAATCCGTAGTTCGGCGTTACAGTGCGTGAGGCGGGAGGTTCCATCCGGCACCGTCGCAATGATAAAGGCCTGCCAGCTGGCGTCGGGAAACGTCACTACGTCATCACAAGGAGGTCGATTTTTGTAATTGTTTACTTTTACTGGTCTGGCGATTTTCCTGTTTTGAAGAACGTTTATTGTGTTTATTCTGTTTTGGACTGTGGTTTCTAGTAATAAAGGACGTGGACTTTTAATAATAAGGTGGTAAAAGAGCAGTGGTTCAGAATAAAGTGATTAAAGTTCAATTTTAGTTTATAGGTTAGGTAGTGTTTATAGTGTCGGCCTTGTTTAAAATCATGCCGTGGATGTGTTCCGTTCCCAACTGTAAGGGAAACTACAAAGACGGTCCTAAAGTGTCCGCTTTTTCCTTCCCCATTTTAAGGGAAAAGTGGGTTAAGGCCATCAAAAGGGATTTTGTTCCTACACAGTCTTCCAGGGTAAGTGGTTTTAGCTTGCACAGTTTGGATAGTTATAACTAAAACACTTTTACATGATTGAACATAAGCACCTTAAAATCATGAAGTTTTATGGTTTTATTTATTCGAATTTAGTTGTATCGCACGCAAATAGAAAATAATTTTCATTTACGAAAATTTTACCGGTAGAAACAAAATGCACTAAAAGCCCTTGAAAATGTGACTTTCACTCTCGTGGATTATTATCCGTGTTGTAAAACCATGAGCTATAGATGTAAACAATCATTTTGAAGTGTTTTTTTTTTTTACCAAATTGGTAACTATATTACTAAATATTTTGAGCGATAATGACCCAATATGTTTGCTTTATTATTTCTAGGTATGTGAACAACATTTTTTAAGTAAAGATGTCGAGAGAATCACCACACACACTGTCGAATCAACTGGGGAAATTTTATCGGCAAACTTGAAATACCCACGTTTGGTCAAAGGTTATTTTTTTAATATTTCCTATTTTTTAGTTATGACTGTAATTTTAGGCGCAGTCCCATGTATATTTCCAGATTTTCCAAGGGGTTTATCCAATCCAGAAAAGTGTAGAGAAACGCCTGAAGTGAAAAAGCGAAAATTGGAATATAAAAATCTCCAAGAAGCTTTGGCCGAGAGTGTGAATACAAGCCACGCTTACAATTTGGCAAAATCCTTTTCATCCCTCGACGATGCCTACACTAAAATAATTTCCGGGACAGGATTAGATAAATCTTGGTTAACAGCGAGGGGAAACAATTATGTTTGTTTTTTTTTGTCGAAGAAGAACCCAGGCCGAGAACAAAATTTAGCGTTTTTTTGTCTGACAACTTGAGCTTATCTGTTACCAAGGATAATATTTCAATTTCGCAAGTAGTATGTAGGGACCAGTCGAAACTACACTTCCCATTAGTTGTAAATGATCTAAATTTTTTGGAAAAAGTGTTGGATGATGTTTCTTGGTTTTTAAACCTTCCAGAAGATGAGAGCTATGAAAAAATTTAAATGAAGCAATAAATTTTTTATCGTCCACTTCAGATAAATTTCCAGAGAAAAAACATTCTATAATGTTCTTGAAAGAACAGATTGGTCTTTTAAAATGTTCCAGTAAATATCGCTTTCGTTATAGTTGGGAGACATCATTATTTTGTAGTATCCTATTTTCTATTTCACCTCATGCTTATAGATTTCTAAGAAGCTCCGGAAATTTGATGATGCGATCGCCAAGTACCATTAAAAATATTTGTTCAAGTTTGGTGACCGATCCATGTTTGGAACAAACCGATTCAAATTTTCTCCATTACATAGCTTCTAAATATAAAATGTTGGAAGAAAGAGATCGAATAATGATACTTATGTTGGATGAAATTCATGGATTTATGGATTTTAAGGCTGGCAACATTGTGGGGGCTGCTTATAATGAATCAAAGTGTGCAACTACGGCTCATGTTTTCATGATTCAAAGTTTATTATCTCCCTATAAAGATGTAGTACATATTTTACCGGTCAAAACTCTAAAAGGCGATGGCTTACATACAATCGTAAAGAAAGTAATCCTAGGATTGGAAAATATTGGATTTTAAGTAATCTGTGTAGCTTCAGATAATAATGCTATAAATAAGAAAGCTATGTCGTTTTTTGCCAACCCGCCGGAAATATACAATGAATATCGTCATCCTATCGATGCCTCAAGGCCTCTCTTTTTTGTAATTGACACCGTTCATTTATTAAAAAACATTAGAAATAATTGGCTTAATGAAAAATTACAATCTATGAAATATCCAGATTTTGAAAATACGGAAATGAGATTAGCAACTTTTAATACATTAAAACAACTGCACTGAAAAGAAGAACACCAACTTTTAAAATATGGATACATATTAACGTTGAAAGCTTTATATCCTACAACTATAGAAAGGCAAAACGTGAAACTTGTATTACAAATATTCAATGAAAGCGTCGTGGCTGCTTTGCGGCAAATAGGTCCAAAAATTGTGAAGATACATCAAATTATATTGACATTATCTGCACATGCTGGTGTATTCTAAATGTAGAAACACCATTAAAGGGGCTATATTTAAAAAATAAATTTCAAGAACCTGTCACAAAAACTTCTCCTCATATTTTCAAGTTTTTGCAAGATTTTGTTAATTGGTTAGATAGATGGAAAGCTTATAATGTAGAAGGGGGGAAACTTAGTAAAGAAACACATCAAGCCTTAAGTCACACAACTGATGCTTTACAAAAAATTGCAAGATTTTGTTTAACTAAGAAGAATTTTAATTATGTTTTACTTGGGAAATTTCAAACTGATAAGTTGGAAGAAAGATTTGGAAAATATAGGTACCTATACCTGTATACCTGTTGCACTATGCAAAGGCTAGTTTTCACCCTGAGCAAAACTATCATTGTGAAAATGAGCCATCCCGCGCTTTCACCAAAATTTGTTATTTCAAGTAAAAAATACAGGGTGTCTCAGAATATGTGGGCAATCTCCCGGATTTATATTTTCCCTAGAGGGCCCACCTACAGAGATACAAGCCCCTGAAGGACGCCCCTGAAAAATTTTTTTTTAAATAACTTAAAATACTTTGTTTAATTTAATTATTTTTTATTTTTTAATACGATGGACGATACATAAGATTCCTTAAAAGGGGCTCATAAAAACAATTATGGCTTATTTGGTTTGCCAGAGATGGACTAGCTGTAGCACAATGTCAATTTTTTTACACCTTTTACGATAAAGGCACAAAAATAATACTTTTAAATAGCTTGAGCCATAAACTAAAAAAAGACACTCTTAGTTGATATCGATAAAATTAACTGTTTACGAGAAAAACTATTTTTGTTTAATACGATTTTTATAACATAATTTTGTATGTCGGTTGAACATGAGCTTCTTCTAATGTTATGCATTCCCTAGCTCCCCGAATTGAAGATTGTTAAATCGGTACATGTCAAAGAAAACAACCATAGGAACAAAAACAAATGTAAATAAAAGTTGCATTTTTTTAAATAGGCACAGAAAGAATGTAAATTTCATCGGTTTAGGTCTGTTTACAAACAAATTTTTTTTTTCGAAAAGTTTCCTTTTATCGATATCAACCAAGAGTGTCTTTTTTAGTTTAAGATTCAAGCTATCTAAAAATATTATTTTTGTGCCTTTATCGTAAAGGGTGTAAAAAATGGCATTATTGTGCTACAGCTAGTCCGTCCCTGGCAAACCAAATAAGCCAAAATTGTTTTCATGGGCCCTTTTTAAGGAGTCTTATCTATTGTCCATCGTATTCAAAAATAATTAAATTACACAGAGTATTTTAAAAGTTATTTAAAAAATATCGATTTTCAGGGGCGTCCTTTAGGGGCTTGTATCTCCGTAGGTGGGCCCCCTGGGGAAAATTTTTATAGCTAACTTGTCATGTTATTTTAACGTCCCCTGTATAAATTCGAGATATTGCCCACATATTCTGGGACACCCTGTATATTAGGGTCGAAATTTAAAGCGAAGTCCCCAATAAATCATAAGTAAAAGACGGAACTATTTTGTAGCTTTGTTGGGCCCACACCAAACTATAAGATGTTCACCCCTCTATAGACACTCACGTACATACGGATTGCATTTTAGCACAACTACAAAATATCTCTGTCTTATCTCTAATCTCTATACTATACAGTGATAGTGAAAGTGAAGTACTACGCATCATATAGTACAGTCATTTGGTAGTTTCACCTGGAAAGTTTTCCGAGACTTTTGAAAATTGATGATTTTATAGGTTTCGATGTGCTCTTTCCGAATTTCTACTTTGCCACCTCGTGTCTTCGCCGCTCGCGCCGCCTTATTAAGAAAATGCCGCCTAAAAACAGTTTTTTGACATTATCTCACTTTCGACTCATTTTACGATAAAAATAGTTACATAATTAATTAAACTAGAGAAAATTTATGTAATAACCTTTTTTTGTAACACGAGTAGTTTATCGTACGAGCTCGGCAAAGTCTCCAGCATGCGTTTTGGCCAAAAACTCATTTCCAAACCACGTTTTTTTTTATCGTGGTAGCAGTGCACTATTCCAAAATTTAGCGCATTCTCCTTCGCTTCGCTGTACTTGATGAACCAGGTATTGCGAATTCATCGTCTTCAGTACAGTATGAAACGTCATAAATAGAAATTTCTTCTACATCATCCGGGATGGGATTATCAGGTTCATTGCAATTCTCTTCATCCTCGATTTCGTCATACGTTTGCTCGAGAACAGTCTCCGTTTCTTCCTTTTCATCGCTATCTATTGATGGAACTTGAATTATCACAGGTACCACCACTACAATTCGTGCATATAACGAATGCGTGTTGGTGTAGATGTATAATGGTTTGTGACACTCGCTAGTTAAAACCATTCATTGTCATAAAAAAAAACACACCTCATGGTGGTGTGGGAATGAGTTTTTTTTTGTCAAAACGCATACTAGAGTAGAATATGCAGCGCTGGTACGCTAAAAGTATTCGTGTTACAAAAAAAAATATTACATAAATTATAGGAAATTTTCTCTAGTTTAATTTATTATATAACTGTTTTTATAGTAGATTGGCTCAGAAGTGAGATATTGTCAAAAAACTGTTTTTAGGCGCCCTTTTCCCAATATGGCGGCGCGAGCGGTGAAGATACGAGGTGGTAAAGTAGAAATTCGGAAAGAGCTCCCGGAAAACTTTCCAGGTAACCTCTCTTTTGGGCACCAAATGACTGTACTAATATGGGAATATTTTTTATTATTGGTGTTGTTTTGAAAATCTGATTCCGGAATCTGTTAGTGCATATTATAGTTTAAGCATAAAATTACACAAAGCATATCATGATGCCACATGATAAAAAACAGAAAAAACATTCTATAGAGAATATTGAAAAAAGTTATTAAGAAAAATTAATATCAAATTAACAAATAATAAAAAATCCCATATTGTGCGTATTTTCTACCGGATACTATAATTTTAAAATAGCAAATTTTCATGCTATAGCGCGGTATAATGGGTGGAATGCATAAAGAGTAGCATATGCTAATGCTTCAAGTATGTACTACATTTCTGAAGTTTCTACTATAGTAATGAAGCATTATGATACTTGCTACTACCTATAGGAGTACTTGTAACGCTATCGGTGTAGTATGTTCTTCTCAGATGAAGCAGATACTTCTATCTGAAAGCAAATGCTACGAAATAGATACATATTTTTTGTGAAGCAATAGAATGTATGTACTACTTTTTATGCATTCCACCCATTGAATCTTATTAACTTTTAGAAAACAGAGAATATTTCAGATTTTTTGTTTTTCATTTTTTTTTACAGATATCCCAAGAATGTTTTTGCGATATCTCATTTTAAAACATTAATTTTTTATATTAATTTTACAGATATCATTCAGGTTCCCAGTATCACGTATCCATAAGACAGATTTTTGAAACCGAAAGCAAGTTACGAAGGACCAGTATTGTTCCGTTAATTTTGAAGTCAAAGACATATGGCGAAATTACTATCAGAAAAGAGGATATTTTAGGTTTTATAGAGGAAAAGGACACAGAAGTTACAGAAGTTGCGATTTCAACAGAATTGAAGAATATCTGCTCAACAATTAGCATGGCGGATATTGATCAAATAGGCCATAGCATATGGCCCCCTCTTGCGTATGTTGCCGGATATGCCTCTTATTCGATATCTAAAAAAATAAAATGTGATTATTGTAAGACTTTCTTAACAGAAACGGGGGAATCCGAAAATAGACCTTGCTATTCTTTAATTTCTGAACTTAGCAGAGGTGGTTTATGCTATCCTAGTGAAGGTGTAATTTTGGTAGTTGCATATGCCTATATAGTGATGGGAAGATTGATAGAGGAAGAACAAGAATTTTGGAACAAAAAAAACAAAGAAATGTTTTAAAAATCCTAACTTTTGAAACAATTGATTGTTTAGATTTAGAACTCTTTCCTGGTTACAATTGTTGCAATCATAACAAAAACAGCGTAATTAACATGCTACTTGTACCAATATCAAATATTTTATTAAAAAATTACATAAAAAAAAACACAATGATACAGTGACAACTAAAACAATGCCCCATTTGAAAAGAAAAAAACAAATTAAACCAAAAATAATGGTGTTTGGAAAAAAATTTTGAAAAAAGTGTTCTAGGCTTGGTCATCAGATTAGTAGGTAATGGCGGATTTATAAAGAAAAGTAAAATAATACAAGAAATAAAATAAGCAGGTGGTTTGTTGGCAATTGTTGAGCAACAAGGACCAACATGGTTTGTTGGCAATTGTTGAGCAACAACTACCAACATGAACCACCTGCTTATTTTACTTCTTATGTTATTTTATTTTTCTTTATATACCAACCATTAGTTCTTTACCTGTAATACCTTTAACATTTTTCTTTAAATCGAAGTTTTTAGAGTAGAAAACATTAACCCTCGATTGGAACTACAAACCGTTGTTTCCCTATAGGCCGGTCCACACGCAACGGATGTATCGTACGATTTGCATGCGTAAGTAAATCGTTACAGATAAATCGTTGCGTGTGGACAGCAGATTTGCACAAAATTTAGAACTGTGCAAAGTTGGACGTCAGAGTTGAAAGTCTGAGCCGAAAAGCATAGATTTGGGAGATTTGCGCATGCAAATCGTAACGTGTGTACGCTTGTCCGAGATTTGTACAGTTTTTAGGTGCGACGGTAGCTGACTCCTACCTATTTTTAGGCCAGAAATTATTAAATTAATTAAAACTAAAACAATAACTGATTTATTTTAATTTGTTAAAATATATGTCGACCATTTCGCATAATTTTATAATAGAATTCAATGGTAAAATGCACTTCGTTTCAATAATCATGCTTTAGACCATCTAGTTATATTTAAACGTTTCCTGATTTCCCTCTTCATTTAAACAAAACGTCAAAATACTCCAAAAACCCTTCCTCCATGATTATTGTATCAAGCGAAAATTGCAGCTTTACTACGATAAGTTGTTATAATGTGGACGCACTGAATTTGTAACGATTTATCTGTAACGATTTACTTGGGCATGCAAATCGTACGATACATCGTTGCGTGTGGGCCGGTCTTAGGTGAGATAAATCTAGATGAGAGAAACTAACTTATTTCGTAACCTCGCTTGGAACTTTTTTGCATTTTCGGTCATATTATGTAGGTCAGTAGATGTCCAATTTTGTGTACTTTCGACCGTTTTTCCGGGGATCATGTTTACTTTTCTTCAATTTTCACCCTATTATATTTTCGATTATTTGAAACAATATTTTTACTAATTATGCCTATTGTTATTTATTACTAACAAAACTGTATAATAATAATTGTCGTTTTTTATTAAATGTCTATCCTGTTTTATTTCTTGGGGTTCAATATTTTTTTTGTGACAAAATTTTGTTTTGAAAGTATTTGATTCGTTGTCACCAATTATCTAATACTTAATCGAAAAGTACAGTTTTTTAATGTCAATATAATAATTATTATTTCTAATCGAACGATTTTTCTGATGTATTAATCGAAACTCAAAAATATTAGTTTATACATATAAACAATGTTGACATCTTGAAATTTGAATTTGGCGCCTTAGGCCGACCTCCCTTTGATGATTCATCGCTTTCAGTTGTCGGGCCTTGTTATTGCGATGGTGCCGTTCCATCCCGCCCTCTGCATATGACGTCGGCGGAACTTTTGTCAAATGTTGGGAGTTATGTTTATGTGATCGCTACTCGATATTCGAAGTACTAATGGCCAGGGCCGTGTTAAGGGGGGCCGAAGGGGGTGTTCGCCCCGGGCGCCCTAATCAAGGGGGCGCCAAAATCAACAAAGGCGCTAGTACTAATAATTTACTGCTTCAAAAAAAAACATTTAAACATTTTTTAATTTTTCAGTTACCTACCGATTTTTATTTTTCTGGACGATGATTCGGATGATTTCGCATACAACTACTGAAATCTTTGTAAGTTGTAAGTTGTGAATTCGGAACTTGTCTACGTCTACCGAAAAAAGGGTTGTTCTGTAAATAAAGAACCCAACTTTCGCAAACGAGCAACGTGTTATTTAAATAGAGGTATCGACATAGATGTTTGGTTTCTGGACACGAATCGTAAATCAGTTGGTAACAATAAGTAGGTACATACATTCATACTAGCTGAATCCTGAATCTGTAGCATCTAAGGAAACCCTGTTTTAATGAAGACTTGTTTTTGTTGAACTTGAATTTGAATATTAATGCCCAATAATTCTTGAACATATGGCAAACGTACTAATACTAAACAATCACACACTGTGTTTATAAAAACGTAGCAACCTGGCTATAATAATTATAGTTTCTGTGTTCGCAGTTAGGTTAGAACCATATAATATCAAGGTTAAGGTTAGGCCTCTATCACAAGAACTGACATTTCTGCCAGACATGCTAAATACACCCCTGGAGGCACACGAAACAATTATGCACAATTATTAATAATAATAATAATAATAACTAAAGGGCGGAATATATGCAAATTGCATATACAGGGTGTCTACTGACGGAGGGCCACTTGGAAATATCTCGACAAATATGCATTTTTCGGAGAACTATATTTGAAAAAAAAAAATTACCTTTTTGATGGCCCAACTTTGTGTAAAAACAAATTCGAGATCCATGGCCTACTTTCCGAGAAATTTTTGAAAAACCCGAATATTGCGGATATTTCTTTGGCATGTACCTTTTTTATTTCAAGAGCTATCGAAAAAGTTTCTGAATAGAATCTGTTGGCAAAATTGATTACTTTAAGCCTGCTTTATCATAATTTGGAAAAATGCCGCGGTTTAGGGGGTGCTCTCTTAGCGCTTAAAAAAAGTTACTCAATTATAGCAGGCCATGGCGTCAAAAAACTACCTATTTTATGCACTTTCGATCGATATATCACAAGCGCTACATATCCCTTGCGTTAGCCTGATTTGCATTTTTTTTAGAAAAAAAAATGTATATGCCTGGGAAAAATGCTTTCAAAGTTCGGTTAAATAAACTACAGCTAT
This sequence comes from Pseudeuparius sepicola, assembly GCA_963920635.1. Classification (NCBI taxonomy): domain Eukaryota; kingdom Metazoa; phylum Arthropoda; class Insecta; order Coleoptera; family Anthribidae; genus Pseudeuparius; species Pseudeuparius sepicola. The sequence goes on from OY987299.1 coordinate 94,232,541, forward strand.
CAATTTAATTAATTTCACAACACATTACATTGCAAATCTTTTGTCGAAATGAAATTTGTTGCGAGAAATCTGCATCTCCCACATTTTTAAAATTTTCTAGTATGTCTTGAAAAACATTAACAACCAGCTTCTGTCAGTCAATCAATTGGATCTTTCAAACATTATTGTTTGATAGAAGTTGAAAGAATTGATTCAAGAAATAGGTACTTGTATAAAATTAGCATGGCGCATTTTCAAACCAAGACAAATTCAATTTGGCTTAATTTTTGCCGAAACGTACGTTGTACAAAAAAAAAGGAAATAAATACACATTGGTAGAAACCCAGGATTTTTATTAAAATTAAGAAATGTCATTTCTGGTATACCTACGGTTAAAGAGAGATTTTAGTATACATTTTTTATTTAATTTAGTTAATATAATTTTGATTTGGGGGGGGGGGCGCCAAAAAAGAACTTTGCCCCGGGCAAATTTTTACCTTAACACGGCCCTGCTAATGGCAATAGTGCGTTCAGGAATTATAGTGTGGTTGGAGTGTCCCCTTTGTACTGACGAGCTCAAAATTTACTTTGGTCTTTCGTTGGTTCCCGATGGACTTTTGCCGCCCTCCGTATGAACCCATTTCCGGTACTTACCATCGTGAGGTAGTATTCCGGTCTATTCCGGTTTCGGCTCATTCCAAGTTCGGTACTTCTTGAAGCGATAGCAATTTTTTAGATAGACCCGAATGTGTATAGGATATCTCACTTTGATTATGTTCTTTTTTGGCATCAAACGGAGCACATTAAAATAAATTTCTCCGGGTTGCATCATACAAGTTGGCTACGTATCACCCTGAATCTAAGAATAACAAAATATTGGCAAGGCCGTTTTGGACCCGTAACAGGCTGTTTTGTTCAGACAAATGTTTTAACTAACTGAGAGTTGCAGCCAAAAATCGAAATTAAAGACCTGTTTTAAGGCTCGATAAGGGTTTTATTGAGGTTTGAGAAAAACCCAAAAACACCATTTACTTTCACACTTGGCAAAATTCTTCTGCAATTTGAACATTGCCAGCGTTTGAGGGTCGTGGGTGAAATACGCTTTCGCATCTATTATACAGTAAGGACGTAAAGGCAATTCCCTCCCCTCCCCCCGTATCTACAACTTTCAGGAAATTGAATATTTTAATATACCTAATTTCAGAGCTGATTATGAGATAGTGGGTATAGCAATATTTTAAGAAACTAAATTATATCAAATTAAAAAAAGCGACCGGTCGCTATACCTATTGGATTTTTTGTTCGATAATACTAGATACTAGATGCAATTTCCTACTTCAACTTGCGAATTTTGTTGAATTTTGTGTCGCGATAAAAATGGATGACATAACATTAGTTAGAATATTTTTGTATAATCTAGGTTCGAGTATCTACTAATTATTATTGTGATTTCGTTAGGTTATTTAATAGTTTGTTTGTTATGCGTGCAAATGGGTCGATTTAATTTGATCTAGAGATTACCGTGTGTTTAATTAATTGTAATATTAATTATTTAATTGTATTAAATTACTGTCATTTTATTTTGCGTCAATAAAATATTACTAAATCCTAGGGTAGCAATACTGACGGAAATTCCGTTTCTTCTTGACGTATCACCAGACTTTTTTAAATTTGTTGAAATTTCTTTTCTAAACATATCTACTGCTATATATCCTGATTCTAAATATGGGGGGGTTAACTGACTTTACGCCTTTACTGCATATTCCTATATCTACATATAGGTTTGTGTCTATTATACAGGGTGAGTCCGAATGTATAGTAAATACTTTAAAGAGGTGTTCGGCAGGTGGTTTTAAGGGGGGCCTTTCATATAAAATTTTTCGATTCGGGTTTTCCTTGCCAAGTTATTCGGGTCTACAGGGTGACCCAAAAGTATTTTTTTTATTTATATCTCAATAACGGAGCTATTTAAAATTTTGAAATTTGGTATGTGTTATCTACTTACTGGAGGACGCCTTAGTGTAGTTTATACATTTACACAGTACCCTAAAAAAGGGTAAAAACTAACAACCCCTATTAATTTTTTTGCTCAAACTTTTTTGAGGTTAACTTTTTGATCTTGCAGGTCCATCATTTTAGTGTATCTTTTCATTTTGCAACAAAAGTGTACTCTTGTTTCGTAGCAATCAAATCAACTGTTGAAATTGGCAAAATGTGCCCCAAAAGACCTGTTAACTTCAACATTCTAAACATAAAATTTTTACCTACCGCTTTCAAACGTTACAGATCGACTGTACCATTTAAACTGAGAAAAAAATTCGCAAAAGGTTGATTTTATCGTTATGAAATAAGAGTACACTTTTGTTGCAAAAGAAAAAAATACACTAAAATTATGGACCTGCAAGACCAAAAAGATAATAAAAAAATTAATAGGGGTTGCTAGTTTTTACCCTTTTTTAGGGCACTGTGTAAATGAATAAACTACCCTAAGGCGTCCTCCAGTAGGTAAGTAGATAACACATACCAAATTTCAAATTTTTAAATAGCGCACTGTTGGAAATGTTTTGTTATATTAACAAAAAAAATATGTCAAATTAGGTCCACTCAAGGAATTGTGTAAAAAGTAACTAATATAATTTGTGTTGATGGTTAACACAAAAACTGTGTTGTATATATAACAGAACACTGTTCAGGGGTTCCGTTAATTTGACAATTAGTAATATGTTATAATAAAGTAAAGCGTGCCATTTTTAATTTGACAGCAGAGTTATGTAATCAGAACAAAAACCCGTTATAAAAATAAGATAATTAGTATGTTATTTCAATTCAACAGTGTTTGTTAGAGTAACAAAAGTTGCGTTGTGCGTTGTCAACGCAAATGTAAACTTATGTAAATTTAACAATAACCGAGGCTAGCTCGAATAAATAACTTGATATAAATATTATGTTAATGTAGCAAGTACTTTTAGTATATTTGACTAAAATGATATGTAGCGCTAAAAGAGTTTATTTTGTTAATTTAACAAAGTAGACTAATTGGCTTGAAGTAATTTTTATGTTCGTATAGCACTTACTTAGAGTACGTTTGAAATAAATGATCTGTTACCTTAACGGAATGCGATATGTTACTCCAACAAAGCAGATTTGATAGCTTGACATAACTCTTATGTTATACTGACAGATACCAAACAGTACTTTTGTAGTAGATGTTCTGTTGCCCGAACGGAATGCAATAAATAGTGTTATCTACTTTTACCCACTTTATGCACAGTCACAGTAATAATTAATGACTTTCACCTGAAATTATATTCACGAAAAAACTTTTATCTCGGGATGTAAGGGTTCCCCGCTATTAAGTTATATAAGATATAACTTAATAGCGTAAATTAAAATAAAAACACGATGACTAAAATATTTTGTATAATGTTTAGTTTTATATTTATTGTGTTTCATATTTAAAAGTACTTTAGTTGATGATTAAATCGTTACCAAAAATATAACAACTATAATAGAGGGCTAAACACAATACCAATCGATTAGCTATATTTTTGCTATTTTTAAACAGTTCTTGCTTACCGGATAGCACCCTTAGATTCCACAATCCATCACCACAGTTCTTGCTTACCATCACCACTATCTATCATCATCCATCATTTTATTGCCAGTATAAAAAAAATAATACCCCTTTTCGATAGTTGGGTAATTATTATTACCACTATTGGTATGATTGTAACTAACTGTGAATATCACTGTTATCTTTAGCCTATAGTGGAGTGAATTTATAGAATATAAAATTATAAGTTTGAATAACACTACTTATTATGATGGTCGTTTTTTTTTTGTAGGGCACTTTTCGATTTTGCGGTACTGCTTTGTACTCTTTGCCTTTCCGTAGCTGTCGGTAGAAAAGGCAGCAAAGATATTTATAACAGTAAGGGGTTCAGTGAATGTACTTTAAACACACCCTGCAGAGTGATTTTTATTATTACTGTATGTAGGTATTATTAATATTGTTAATCAGGTGGATATCAAGAATGAAATTAATATAAAAACTTTTAAAATATTTATTTCCTTTTTCCTACATAGTTAAAACACAAAATGAACTTTCGCTAAAACATTTCACATATACAATACTTCTTTGACCTAACCTAAGAACTAAAGAGGTATTATTAGATATTCATTCGCAAGTACAGGTACAGACGCATCCTCCAATCGTGTATTAAACATTCTGCTATTCTAAAAGAAAAAAATATAGTAAAAATATAGTAAGAAGGCGATGGAAAACCTTTATTGAATGAATTTAAAATTTAGATTTTCCGTCTTATGTTTGTAGTAAGTCTATAAGAAATGTCCTTTACAGGTATTTCTTACACCATTATATATTTTTTATTTGCAATAGGTAACACACAAATTAATATAAACGACCTAGGTAACTACACCTCGACATCAATTCCACCTTGATACTAAAACTTAAAAAGACCATTGAGTAAAGGAATAATTATTTATTTAATTAATTTAATTATGATTCTCACAAGTGCGAGACAAGGCAACGGGCAAGGCACGACGAACTTCTGAAAAAGAAATCCGGCATACAAGTTCCGGTCCTGGCCAAATCGGCACACGCCTAGTGTGAATTATTCTTTCAACAAAATTCATTCAATATCGAGGGAAAAAATCACTAAAAAACTGTGCTTTTACCTTGCCTTGACACTATGAGTGACAATCGAGCTTAGTATGATTAAATGAGGCTTATTTGCAACCATTCTGTATTTAGTAATAATTACGTACCTACCTCTTGCTAACTGGCACGATGGCTCTTCCGCAGTTCTGCACTTTCACGTTCGCGGCGCGACCAGGAGTAACTAAAACCATTGAGTAAAGGAATAATTTATTCCTTTACTCAATGCTAAAACTAAAAAAAATAGATGTTTTGATTTGCAGGCGTTTGTCGAAATAACACAACTTGTGTGTTAAAATGACAAAAAAGCGATATTCACCTGGATCTCTCTACAGAAAAATAGAAAGTCCTGTTAGTTAATACAACACAAGCATTATGTTGTTTGAAATACTACCTTTAGGTAGATTTTTTTTTGTAAAACTACTTACATTTTAGGTGAAATTTGCACACATCATCTTTTGTATCAACTTAATGTTAAGAGTGAATTAATTGTATACTACGGGTATGGGGTATGGGTAAACTATAGAAGAAGATATTTTCTTTATTTGTTATAATATTTTCCATTTGGAGACTTCGTAGGCCACAGTGGGTTGATGTTTTCATTTTTTATATATAGTATGTCCCACTTAAGGACTGACCACTCCTGTAAAATTTTTATTTATAGCTCGATTTTCTTGAACTTTTTTTTGTTGGATAGAGCTTCAAAAATGGCATTAAATGCATTATTCAGGTGCCCGCTGAGACGGGGTTTTAGTGCTGAAATTTAGAGAAGTAGTATTAGGCATTTTTTAGAGGAAAATTAATGCCAGATTCTTATATAGCGTTGTTCGAAACCCAAACGTACCTACCAATTTGCGTTACGGTAGCGCTACAGAGTCTGAATATACATAATGGTATTGTCATCAAAACTAAAGATCTGTATCAAGTGTGCCATTGCCAAAAAAAAAAAAGAAACATTTTATTCAACATCAAACGTGCTTGTAGTTTATGTCAGCATTAAGAATATGAATAATTATTAAGTACAAGAAGAGTCGAGATTTGGTAAAAAAAATTGGTATACAGTATAAATAAGCAGTCTGAACAAAAACGTGCTCTTATTCGCAAACGCTAACTTGCAGAAAGTTTACCTATCTAAGTCCGATTGTTAACCATTACTTCCTTACATTTGATGAACATTTCATTATTTAATATCTATCATTGATATACATATCTCTCATTTCTATTTCCAAAAAAATTATTCGTAATTTGGTCTTTTCGACTTCTAGTTAGAACAAAATACCGCAGCAGTTATTTAAACTTTTTATAGTGGTAATATTAACTAAATAAATTTGTTCAACTTGAAAAAGTGTTAATTTAACAGAAGATGTTTCCTAACATAAACCAGTTTTATCAATTCTACTCTACAATTTTATTAAAAAATAACACAAATATTTGAACAAAAATTCAATTTTCAGTTTGAATTAAAATATCAGTTAAAAATAACATAATAAATTTAACACAGAATTATTTTAACTAATACACAAAAAAATTCGAACAGTGCGCCGTTAATGAGATATAAATAAAAAAATACTTTTGGCTGACCTTGTAGACTCGAATAACTTGGCAAGGAAAGCCCAAATCGAAAAATTTTATATGAAAGACCCCCTTACAACCATCTGCCGAACACCCCTTTAAAGTATTTTCTAAAATTTATTTGTGGCGCAAACAGATCCATTTAATTTTTAATTGGGTTTTTCGCCACCAAACTGATTGAAAGACAACTTTTTCAAGTTGCCTCGAAAATTCATAAATTATTAACACTGAACGAACGAAACTTTAAACGTCTAACTCAAAAAATAACTTCAACAAATTTGTTTTCTGAGCTTTCGGAGGATAAATCTTCCTCCTTTCTCAAAGATCATGTCACGTCAAAGTGAAGTGACAGATTAATAAATTTCAGGTTAAAATGTCATGACAACAGAAACAATAGCCTAGCCACCTGCCTGATATTGTACCCTGTGTTTTATCTAATTATCTATACTAACTTCTCTTTGAATAAGTGGCAATAATATTTTACTGAATTCCACTGAACATTCAGATTTCCACTGAACATTCAGATTTCCACTGAACATTCAGTAAAATATTATTGCCACTTATTCAAAGAGAAGTTAGTATAGATAATTAGATAAAACACAGGGTACAATATCAGGCAGGTGGCTAGGCTATTGTTTCTGTTGTCATGACATTTTAACCTGAAATTTATTAATCTGTCACTTCACTTTGACGTGACATGATCTTTGAGAAAGGAGGAAGATTTATCCTCCGAAAGCTCAGAAAACAAATTTGTTGAAGTTATTTTTTGAGTTACACGTTTAAAGTTTCGTTTGTTCAGTGTTAATAATTTATGAATTTTCGAGGCAACTTGAAAAAGTTGTCTTTCAATCAGTTTGGTGGCGAAAAACCCAATTAAAAATTAAATGGATCTGTTTGCGCCACAAATAAATTTTAGAAAATATCTAGAACAAAGGTATGGGCTTAATGTTTGCAATAATTTCAGATTATTAGAGAAGAAGTTTTTCAAATTATCTAACGAGAAAAATAGATTGACATATTTATGTAAATGTAGACAAGCCGATATTATACCAAAAGGATTACGCCTAAAAGAACCTTTTACTAGTAGGAAATGTAGCAAAATATTGTTCAGATGTAGTATGATGCTGATAAGAGAAAGAATACAGAACCAAAGAAGTAACATAAACAAATTATGGGGGGATATAAATGAAATACAGGAAAATGTTAGGGAAAGTGTATCTTTCTATGATTTTAATTATATATCAAATTGTATCAGCATAAGTTATAATAGGCATTTTGATAGAGTCAAACTTAGACAGATTAACAAATTCCGAAGATTAGTTCAGGAAAAGCATAGTGAGGAATTCAATCAAATAGACAATGATTTTGTCAACAGAACAGTAATTAATTTATCTAACAGAGAACTTACCATTTCAGAAAAGTTAGTTTTGGCAAAAGGGTTAAATTTTTCTGTTGTTGACAACAAAATTTCTAAGCTTGACATAGTAGCATCGGTAGAGGAAACAGCTCAAGCATTACCTGAGGAATTAGGTCAAGAATTTAGAGTCAGGTCAAAAATAATCTTAGAAAAAGATTTTAAACCAAAGTCAAATATTTCAAAGGAAGAAAAAGTAGCAATTAGATCACTTAAATCAGATAGGATAATTAAAATATTACCAGCAGATAAAGGAAATGCAACGGTTATTTTAGAAAAAACTGTGTATGATAATAAATTAAATGATTTATTAAATGAAGGAACTTACAAGAAGATAATCAAAGACCCTACAACTTCAATAGAAACTAAAATATACAAAACACTGTATAAATACCGCGAACAAATGACACAGAGACAAAGGACACTCTTAACTCCGCATCATTCAAAACCTCCACACTTATACGGATTACCAAAAATACACAAAACTAACATTCCTCTTCGCCCCATTGTAAGTTCAATAAATTCGCCATGTCATTCGTTAGCAAAATATTTACTTAAAATTGTTAATCCGTTAGTAGGAAACTCAAAATCATTTATCAGAAACAGTAATCATTTTCTAGAAAAAATTAGGGAACATCAATTTCCGGATAATTATATATTAGCTAGTTTTGATGTGGTTAGTCTTTTTACAAATGTCCCTGTTGACAAATCATTGAATATTTTACGCAGAAAGTTAGAAAGTGATCAATACAAAGGAGTGCGGGGCTGTGTGCACGTATATATAGATGAAAAGGGAAAAGAAGTGTATTTCCGTGCAAATAATTTAATTAAAAATCATGGTAAAGCGCTTTCGGCTGTTAAGCCATCCTCAGTACCACCTAAAAAAGAAAGTATGACATAAAATAGGGGGTTGGAAAAAGTTAACTGTGGAAAAACTAAATTGTTTTAACGTCATGTCATACTCACTTGTCAAGTGTGTACAGGAAAATTGGAGCATAAAGCATTATACAACAGTAAAAACCATAAATAGAAGGTCACACCAAGTCACATTTTAAAAACTTTAAAATACTAACAAATTGTACAGCTGTGGGCAGCCAAGCTACCCAAATTATTTAAATAAAAGACCAGCCGAAGTACCAAATGCATCGTGGAAGGTGGAAGTGAAATTTGAGACATAACCTGTTCGACATCCCGTTGAAGAAACTGGGTGTCAGTCGAAAAAGCGCGCGAGATTTAAACTTGAAAACAAAATGTCATAGGCGGGTAAAAATATATTTTATGAGGAGTGAATGTGAAGGATTTGAAGAGATTTAATTCATAAGTTAAGAATTTATATTTAATGAATGTTTAATTAATGGTAATGAAAATTAGATAGAAATAGAAATTCGAAAAATTGTTTGTTTACATAACATGACATGACATGACATGACAACCCTGTAAGATGAAGGCCAAGAAAAGTTTTTATCATCATTGAGTGAGTCTCCTATGTAAAGGAATGAAAGATCTGTTAAGATTAACTTTAACATTTAAACAATCTGGATTATTAGATAATTCTCTGTTTATTTGAATATCTTCAAGGAAATCAAGTCTGTTATAATTCTTTGATGTGACATTGCGTAAATTTTTTGAATTGGAGTGAGGACTGAAGTTATGATTAAAAGTATGCAAGTGTTCTCCAAAGGTTGAATTTACTTTATTTAAATGTTCATTTATACGAACTTTTAGGGGACGACAAGTTCTCCCTATATAGGTACTATTACAAGAATTGCAAGAAAGTTTATAGATGCCACTTTTGGCTAAGTGGTCTATTTTGTCTTTAGAATTAACCAAGCTCTGAGCTAACTTATTATTAGTTTTTAGACATATCGAGATGTTGTCGCATTCTTGGTGAATGCACTGGGATACTTTATTATTAATACTTGTTTGTATGAAAGGAAGTGAAAAATATTTTTTGTTGTTATTGTGATAATTAGTGATATAAGGAGAATTGTCACGTTTTAGTTTATTATATTTAATTTTATTTATGAGAGAATCGATGATAGAAGGATTATAGAAATTATTATATGCAATTTGTTTGAGAATGTTGATTTCCTTTTTGTAGTTATCTTGGGACATTGGTATATTGAGAAGGCGATGGATGTAACAATAGAAAGCTGACATTTTTTGTTGATATGGATGATTTGACAAGTTAGAGATAGAATGGTCCGTTTGAGTAGGTTTTCTATATATAGATAAATGTAAAATGTCTTGATTTTTGTAAATAGAGATGTCAAGAAAATTAATCGAACAATTATTTTCAATTTCTAAGGTAAATGAGATTTTAGGATGTATATTATTAAGTTTAGTTAGAAGATGTTGAGCTTTGGGCTCGTTACAGTTCAGAAAACATAGGCAGTCATCAACATACCTAAACCAGTGGAGGATCTCGTCGTTGTTGTTGGTCATGATGTGTTTCCTTTCGAGAGAGTCCATAAACACGTCAGCTAAAAAAGGAGAGAGACAGCTACCCGTGGCCAGTCCGTCTGGTTGTTTGTATGTCCTGTTATTAAAAACAAAGAAATTTTGAGAAAGGCAAAAATTGAGAAAGAAAGAATGTCGACGATAACATCGCTGTCAATGTTTTTTCCCTGAGCAAATCACCAACCATGTCGACAGCTTCCGATTTGGGGACTGTCGTAAACAAATTAGTTACGTCGAAAGAAACCATCAAGGAAACTTCAGGTAATGTAATCTGACCAAGTTTGTCTGTTAAGTTAAGAGTGTTATTCAACCCAAATTTGGGCGAAAAGTCCGTGAGTTGTTTAAGTAGTTTAAGAACAAAGCTGGACAGAAAATAAACTGGAGTGTTAGAAAAGCTTACGACTGGTCTAATCGGTATGCCCTCTTTGTGAATTTTAGGCAAGCCATATAAGCGAGGCATTGTAGGGTTACTAGACATTAAAACTCTCGAGGCATCGTGGTCTGAAAGAAAATCTTTGAAATGTTTTATGATTTTAGTAGTTTTCCTAACAAAGGTATTAAAAGGATTAGAGGCTAATGTAGAAAAATTATTTTCTTGTAAAAAACTCTCAACCTTGTCCACATAACAAGCTTTATTCAAAATAACCAGACAATTTCCCTTGTCGGCTTTGGAAATTATTAAATTATGATCTGTTATTTTATTTTTAAGTTTTTTTAAAGATTTAAGGAATGAGAAAGAAAATTGTGAATTAAGTTTAGAGAGACTTTTTTGAAAACGATATAAGATATTATAACAATCATTACGAATAGATTTTTTCTTATTATAAGATATATTTAATTGTTCACATTGTCACATCAAAGAATTATAACAGACTTGATTTCCTTGAAGATATTCAAATAAACAGAGAATTATCTAATAATCCAGATTGTTTAAATGTTAAAGTTAATCTTAACAGATCTTTCATTCCTTTACATAGGAGACTCACTCAATGATGATAAAAACTTTTCTTGGCCTTCATCTTACAGGGTTGTCATGTTATCTCCTCTTTTCGTGTCGCGTTTTTTTGGGACTTTGGGGGTCTTTTTGGGCTTATCATGTAAACAAACAATTTTTCGAATTTCTATTTCTATCTAATTTTCATTACCATTAATTAAACATTCATTAAATATAAATTCTTAACTTATGAATTAAATCTCTTCAAATCCTTCACATTCACTCCTCATAAAATATATTTTTACCCGCCTATGACATTTTGTTTTCAAGTTTAAATCTCGCGCGCTTTTTCGACTGACACCCAGTTCCTTCAACGGGATGTCGAACAGGTTATGTCTCAAATTTCACTTCCACCTTCCACGATGCATTTGGTACTTCGGCTGGTCTTTTATTTAAATAATTTGGGTAGCTTGGCTGCCCACAGCTGTACAATTTGTTAGTATTTTAAAGTTTTTAAAATGTGACTTGGTGTGACCTTCTATTTATGGTTTTTACTGTTGTATAATGCTTTATGCTCCAATTTTCCTGTACACACTTGACAAGTGAGTATGACATGACGTTAAAACAATTTAGTTTTTCCACAGTTAACTTTTTCCAACCCCCTATTTTATGTCATACTTTCTTTTTTAGGTGGTACTGAGGATGGCTTAACAGCCGAAAGCGCTTTACCATGATTTTTAATTAAATTATTTGCACGGAAATACACTTCTTTTCCCTTTTCAGAAAGTGATCAGACTTTAGTAGACAGGACAAATTTGAATATAGATGCAATATTAGAACTAACAACACTATATGTTAAAACCACTTATTTTCAACTAGGAAATGAATTTTACCAGCAGGAATTTGGAATGGCTATGGGGTCTCCTTTATCACCATTCATAAGCAATTTATTCATGGAAGATTTTGAACAAAATGAATTTACTAGATATGTTCACCAACCTAATGTTTGGTGGAGATATGTAGATGACATATTTGTTATATGGGAACATGGAGTAGATGAGTTAAATTCATTATTAAATTTTATAAACTCTCAAGAACCTTCTATTAAGTTTACCTTAGAAATTGAAAATAATAATGAATTACCTTTCTTAGATGTTTCTATACTGAAATCAGATAATATAGAAACTAGTGTCTATACAAAACCAACACATACTAATAGATATCTCCATTTCAACTCCAATCATCATATTAGTGTTAAAAAAGGAGTAATTAAAAGTTTGTATGACAGGGCTAGAACGATTTGTTCTAATAACACAAAATTTGAGGAAGAAATTAAACATATAAAACATGTTCTTGAGAAGAATAGTTATCCTATTGAATTTGTTGAGCAAGTTTTTCAGGATTGCCAACAAAATAACAATGCTAATAGAATTAGAGAAACAAATCTGGTGGACCGACCAGTAAATTTAATAATTCCTTATATTCCTGGACTGTCAGATAAGCTAAAACGTATAGGCAATCGTTTTAATGTGAGAACAGTATTTAAAACCAAAAATACATTAAGATCGATGCTAGTTAAAACAAAACCATTTAATGAGTTACAAAGTTCAAAAAATTGCATTTATAAAATTCCTTGTGAATGTGGAAAGTTCTATGTTGGGGAGACTTGTAGGCCATTTAACGTTCGTTTAAAAGAACATAAAAATTATATCAAGCAAAATCAAATTTCGAAGTCAAAAATATGTGAACATTCCTTTAATAACAATCATAGGATATTGTGGGATAGTTCCAAACCAATTCTAAAAGAAGAAGTAGGAAATAGACGAAAAATTAAAGAATCTGCATTTATTCTAGGAAATACGGGCAACTGTGTTGCTGAATGTTCAGTGGAATTCAGTAAAATATTATTGCCACTTATTCAAAGAGAAGTTAGTATAGATAATTAGATAAAACACAGGGTACAATATCAGGCAGGTGGCTAGGCTATTGTTTCTGTTGTCATGACATTTTAACCTGAAATTTATTAATCTGGTCACTTCACTTTGACGTGACATGATCTTTGAAAAAGGAGGAAGATTTATCCTCCGAAAGCTCAGAAAACAAATTTGTTGAAGTTATTTTTTGAGTTACACGTTTAAAGTTTCGTTCGTTCAGTGTTAATAATTTATGAATTTTCCAGGCAACTTGAAAAAGTTGTCTTTCAATCAGTTTGGTGGCGAAAAACCCAATTAAAAATTAAATGGACCCCTTTAAAGTATTTACTATACATTCTGACTCACCCTGTATAGTGGTTGTTATGTTCTTTCAGTACTAAGGTCTAAGTAGGCATTGTATACTGTTGTGAAAGGAAGCCAACAGTTTTAATCATAAAATTAATGAAATATTGAATTGGGTAGCAGCGGCAGAATTTTAAGTAGACCAACGCCAGACAAAGTGAGCCGTAACGCTGTTCTCGCTACAAAACTTCTTGCATAATTAGGCAAAGTATCGAGTTGTATTCATCTGGAAGTAACAAAGAAAATAAAGGAAAACTAAAGTGCGAATAAAGTAGGAAATAAAATCCGAAGTTAACGTTTTCAGACCCTCCAGGAATAGATTTTTTTCAGAAGTTGAAACAATTTGTTCGCGTTTAACGTCGAGGAAATAATTAAAAAGTTTTAATGGAATGTGTAGCAGGTACGTGAGGCAAATAAGTAAAATCAAGGCGTTTTCTAGTTTCTCCTGCCTGTTATAAAATAGGTAGAGACACGGCAAAATGTACTGGGCGAAAAAATTCAAAAAGGAGAACAAAGAGCTGGATAGAAATATCAAAAATAACTAGGTATTAGGTACACCTACTTTCAGTAAGGACTATGAAATTTACAGCATGCCGATCGGCTTTAAATTGTTGTTTTACATTTTATAAACAATAGGTTTATGCCTGAAATTTAACAGCCAAAATTTCACGAGGGGAGGGGCTTGGTCGGGAAGGGAGATAAAGGAGGGCAGAATTAACCACGTGCAGCGTTGCGAAACTAAAAGTCTGCCTCGCGAGACTTCGGTTTTACAGAAAGTCTGACTCCTGGGATTTAGGTAGGCCTGTCGAGAAGTCGATCTGGCGAGAATTCGAAGTGCTGGGATTTAGAGGTAGGTAGGTGTGACGTAGCGCACTAAAATGCGGATGGAATAGGCAAAAATGGCAGAACATAGATGAAAAGGGCAAAAAGGGAATTTGTCTAAAATCCGTGCATTATGCATAACAATCGGTTTGACATGGCCCAAATTCAATATCTACATCCGCTCCCACCATATAGGATCTTCTTTTCGACTAACGTATATAGTTTTTGACCTGGCCTTAATGAAGTCTGTCGTATTTTCAAGTAAATCCTCACGCCTGAGCATCCTATTTCGACGGCAAAATAAGCCCAAATCTGGCACGTACAGTGCAAGGTTTCTGCCCCTTTTTCAGCTGTCGCACCTCGGAGCGGTTCTTACCGACGCTAATAGGGCGGCTTACGCCGTCGCCATCTATCATTGCGGGAAGCCGCAACCAAGTGCCGGCAAAACGGCTTAATTTTCGGGGATGATGGATCGCAGCGCGAGCGGCCCCGGTTAAACTTGTATGTGTATTTATAAGTCGGCACAAAAAGTTAAGAAAGTCTTCGAACAAAAATTAACATATCGCTGCATTATGCGGCGACTACAAAAAAAGTTCGTTTGGTTCTTGTTGTTGGTATTTTTCCGCAAAGAAGTGGCACCGGAGGCCCATTCTTATAATAGTGCGCTTATCAAATTTACAAGCCCTGGCCAAACAGGTGGCAACGCCGCAGAGGAACGGTTCAACAACGAACGGGTCTATGCAGTCTAATATCGATCGGTCTTTTGAACTTTTCAGCACTTTGACTTTGGCCGTGTTCCTATTTAGCCACAAATCTTAAGGCACTTTAAGCGATTTTTATTAGTAAGTAATTAAAAAAAAGTAATTTTATTTTCTATCGACAATCTATTAAGTTTCTAAATTAATTGGGATACACAACGCAGACACAATACGAAGATTTATTTTTAAACAAACTAACTTACAAAATAAGAAGTTTTGTAAAAAACGGATAGGTGTTTCAGGTTTCTACCCTTAAGATCAAGCTTAGGGTGCATAGGGTGCAAAAAGTAATATCCCCTAAGCTGATAATGTATCCCGAAATTCTAGTTCCTAGATTAGATTCAACCGTTTTTGAGAAACAAATAGGTAAACATTTTTGTTCAAATTAAGGCTGGAATAACTTTGCAGGGGAGGCTTAAATCGAAAATTTTTGCATTTTTACCCTGTATAAACTTTATTTAGGTACTTAAATATGTTTTCAAACTGACGAACAGAATTTTAAAATTAATAATTTTAAGATTTAAAACTAAAAAGAAATTAACAAATAAACTGCTGTATTTTTTAGGCGAAACGACTCCTTCTAAAAGAAAAAACAATCGAGTTTACATTTGAGCTTCAGCCTTGCTTTTTTTGAAACTAATTTGTGTCCTAATTTTAGTTTCAAAAAATCACGTATGACTTTGAAATTTCAAAAAATAGATATTTATGTACCAAGGCACTGAAGTTCAACTTTTTATGACTCATGTGGAACTTAGTTGCCGAGGCCTCTGGCCAAGGCAAATAAACCACATGAGTCATAAAAAGAACTTCAGTGCCGAGGTAGTACATATTATATTTCTTTTGAAATCGGAAAAAAAAATGTTTTATTAGCCAAGAAAATAATCATAAGGGATCACCCGTCCATGAACCAACTGCGCGCGGCGTTGCTTGACTTTGACGATCGCTCTACCTAGGTCAAGTAAGATAAGACATGGCGTCTTCGAACAGCCAAATCAAATTGCTGCCTTTTGTGCAGCCTCCACAGCAAATCTCTCGATATTCAAACCTACTAAAATATTTATACTGAAAGATTGCGCTGGTAGGTATAGGTAACAATTTCGCAATATGTACGAAAAGTTAAATGGGCCTTTTGCGGCCGGGTTTTGAATATTTGGTCACTTTTGACGCGCGATGGATCCGCGTCTGACGTTTGACGTTTACATCTCGCCAAAGCCTACTTATTGAAAAAATCGTACAATAATGGGCTACTTTAATGCCGATTTCTGAGCTTTTAATGACGATTTTGGGACACTTTACTGCCGATTTCAAGAAAACTAATTTTCTACACTAGCATAGCGCCCTTTTTGTAAGTTGTTCTACAAACGCCTAGGCTGGTTTTAATTTTTGGCTTTTCTTCCCTTTTTTAGAAAAACGTTTTTGGACGTTTTACGTGAAAATTTTGCTAAGAAAAATTTTACCACTGATCATTAAAAACTCTCTCACAGAACTTTATTTTGACACCAATTTTGTCAATAGATAAAAGAAATTACGAAGCGTTGCTGTTTTGAATAAAACATCCAGAATAAAGTATAGAAGTTAAAATAATAATATGCATTGCATATTTAAATTTGTAAATATACAGTACCTATGTCCACGGATAGACATCCAAAAGGACAAATGGAGCAAAAATTTCATTTTTCGACAAAAAGTCATTCTTGATAAAAGTTTCTGCTTCTCGAAAAAATATGGTCCACTAAGAGAATTTTCGATTTTTTTATACAGGGTGTCAAAAAAATACAAAAACATGTAACACCATCAAGAATAAACTACCTTTATTTTTAAAAATTTCAAAAACTCTTAGAAAAGTTGTTTATAATTAAAAGATGTGTACGATTGTCACTTTTCAAACAAATCAGCCAACTTTGATTTTTTTAATTGCCAAGAGTGAAATTCCTTTGTTTTTAAAAATATCAAAAATATTTATTTAGAAAAAATTTTAGAATTAAAATACGTATCTGATTGTAACTTTTAAGCAAATCAGACGACTTTGATTTAAATAGGTAAAAAATAAAAACCAAAGTCGGACGATTTGCTTCAAAAGTTACAATCGGACACGTCTTTTAATTCTAAACAAATTTCTAAATAAATGCTTTTATATTTTTAAAAACAAAGGAATTTCACACTTGGCAATTAAAAAAATCGAAGTTGGCTCATTTGTTTGAAAAGTGACAACCGTACACATCTTTTAATTCTAAACAACTTTTCTAAAAGTTTTTTAAAAATAAAGGTAGTTTATTCTCGATGGTATTTCGCGTTTTTGTATTTTTTGGGCACCCTGTATAAAAAAGCAGAAATTCTCTAGGTAGACCACATTTTTTTGAGAAGCAGAAACTTTTGTCAGGAATGACTTTTTGTCGAAAAATGAAATTTTTGGTCCATTTGTCCTCTTGGGATGTCTATCCGTGGACATACTGTATATACCTACTATTTTTTCACTTTATCCAACTGAATAAAACAATATATTCAACACAGATATTCAAACTTACTTACAATGTGGTCCAACTTGTATGGGCAAAACTTCAGTCTATAGAAAAGTCAAAATAATCACATAAACACGTATTAAAATATTATTTATTTTATTTTTCCTAAGGGAAGAGAGTTAAGGCAAACATATAATATTTTTTTGGTACAGCTTTTGGTACATTAAATGATATAAATTAAAAATAATTGGGCTTTCCTACTTCCACCAGCGTCGAAAAGGCGGGGTCAACCATCACAGGACAAGTAATTTTTGAAAAATTAATTTTAAATTTGTTAGCAGAAGAAAATCAAAATTATTAGTCTAGGGTAAATTTTGCACACCTACTCAGTTATTCATTTCAACTAAGTTTCCCTAATATCATTTTGACGTTAACGCTACAGAAAGTGCACTTTTCTAAAAAAAAGTAAAAAAAGGAAAAAATAAAGGAGGTCAAGGCTTTTAAAACTTTGCTCCCTTACTCAGTTTTCATTCTAAACAAGTTTCCTTAATAACGTTTCGTTGTAAATCCTACAAAAAGAGCATTTTACTGGAGAAAAGAAATTAGTTTTTAAAAATTTCCACTCTTTTAATAAAAATCATAGGATTTTGTGTGATAGGTCCAAACCAATTCTCAAAGAAGAAGTAGAAAATAGACGAAAAATTAAAGAATCAGCACTTATTCTAGGAGTTGCTGAATGTTCAGTGGAATTTAGTAAAATATTATTGCCACTGATTCAAAGAGAAGTTAGTATAAATAATTAGGTAGAACACAGGGTACAATATCAGACAGGTGGCTAGGCTATTGTTTCTGTTGTCATGACATTTTAACCTGAAATTTATTAATCTGTCATTTCACTTTGACGTGACATGATCTTTGAGAAAGGAGGAAGATTTAGGTATATTCTCCGAAAGCTCAGGAAACAAATTTGTTGAAGATATTTTTTGAGTTAAAAGTTCAAAGTTTAGTTCTTTTACTGTTAAGAATTTATTAATTATTGTCTTTTAACCAGTTTGGTGGAGAAAAACAAAATTAAAATTCAATGGATCTGTTTACGCCACAAATAAATTTTAGAAAATAAATTAATGTTGTTTTAAGTTTATGAAAATTGGAATAAAAAGGAAATAATTAATAATAAGTCATGCTGTCGAAGTTTTTTTTGTTAATTGTCAAATTTGACACGTGGCCCATTTTGCATGTCTACATAATTTATCCTTGTATGTACAAAAAAACTGCTTTTTTAATAGCTATGCGAACAATAAACGTTTCATTATGGCACAGACTTTATTTATCACACTATATTAACCTCATATTGGAGCTTGATGGTACCTTAGTATTGTATTGTTACCGTTACCGGTAATTGCGCTGAAATAATAGCGACAGATTTGTTTTCTGTCTAAAAAAATTCCGAGTGATATGGCGCGGGACTCGGTGGACTTAGATCGCATCGAAGACAAGATATTATGCAAGTTAGTTGTGGCTGTGCGCATGTCGACTGGAAGAGCGAAGCCCCATTTCGGGGGTCAGAAATTTAATTTGTGAATGTAGGTTCTAAGCTTCTTCTATGAGGTTCTTCTATGGTTGTGCTTGTTTTTTGTCTTCATAATATCCTTTTAGTTAGCAAAATACCATATTGCTCTCACTCGGTAGTCGGACTGGCACGTTACAATTAATTCTGAAGCACAATAAAATTTGTTTATAAAAGTGAAACGCATGGCATTTCGAATGGGGTGAATTCACTGGTTGGTCTCACCCGCAATTGCCTCCCTGGCCTGATGTGTCCAATTTAGTGCATTATTAACGTCTTAATTTACCGACGGAATCGGCGGGGCGACATACTAAGTGCTCTCGGGCAATGCTTTTAATGAACGAGCCGTTTACGGGCGTGAGAACGCGATAAGGCGCCAACGCCGGTGGCCATAGCTCACCTCAGTCAAGGGAACAGGTGAAGAATGCTTTGCTTTGGTAGTGTGTCGTCGTTGCGTCGAAATAATGTTGATCATAAAAATACCACCGCGTGATCATTGTGGGTATAAGCGACTGTTAAATATTGTTATATGGTTCAGAACAACAACTACTACTACCAACTTTCTGACACAGAAATCAACCAATTTAAAATTTTCAGCAAAAATAACGTTGAAAAGAGGCAATCTATTTTCGTCGTGGTTAGGTGAAAGAAAGTAGTTCTGCTAAGAACTCGGATATTCGCACCTACGGGCGCGGATTTTGAAGGAACCATTTGCGAAGGTTTTTGTAGCTTCTATTGCCATGAGTATTTTGTAAGTTATAAAGACCGACAGAAGGTTGAACTACATAGTAATCGTCCTTGAGAATAATTCTCTAGACTTTGCTTTTGCGTAACAACCTGTCTTCCTTCTTCTTTAATTTTCTAATGAGCCTTTACAATCATGCAACATATTTTGTTTGAAAATTGTTTTATTTAGTTTCAATCAATTAAAAAAAATACGGACCAAAGTTTTACGGTTTGATAGATTGTTTCAAAGGCAATTATTTTTTATTTAATTTAGGTTCCTTATGAAAAATCAGCTAAAACATTTACATAAAAAATGTTCCTTTTCGAAACAACAGCAAAGTTTTTCTAATGAACTTATCCTAGGAAATTATTTTTATTTTCAAGACGAACAGGTCGTGAAAGTAATTACGCCAACACCTTTTTGTTACTAATTGGGTTAGGTAGTGTTTACTTTTAAGATTCCACCTTCTATACTATGTAAATAATTAGCCTCACCCTGTTAACATCTTAGTGACATATTAGCATTGCCTATTCCTTAATGACAAAGTAAATGGAACAGAAATATGTTCATAGTTGTTCTGGTTATCGCGATGCACATTTCAATGTTGTCCGTATATTTGAATGGAATATACACCCATAGACGTAAAAAATATAGCTAGAAAAATGTTTTATAAGAAATAAATCGTGGGATAGGTATATACGTAAATTGTTTACTGTTTCATAAATTTATTTAAACAATAAAAATATATATTGTACATTGTTATGCTTACGTCATATAATATTATTTTACCCACTTATTTGCATCTTTATATTTATAAACTAATATAGACCGTCAGATAGTGACAGATTTAAGTGCCCCATTTTCGCATACTAGCCTCGAAGAGGGTTGAAAAGTACATCGATGCTGAGTAGAATGAAGTGAAATTTACGAGTGGCCCCCGGGGATAACATATGGAAAATTCGATTTTCCTGAACAGAAATAAAAGGTGTCTGTTGCCCATATTTCCACGCTAGCCATGTTCACTAAATGATTAATTAATAGAACCTGGCTTCGGAAAACCAAAGGCCTTAGTGTTGCAGGTGGCTAAAGAGTTGAAATAAGGGCGTAGTCTTGTAAGGAAAAATCGAAATTTTGACCGATTTTTCCACACAAGCCCATCGAAAGTATGAAAACGTACATCGTCACTAGCCCGAAAAACATATTGGCTTGAGTGGCGCGAATGGATAAGTACATTTTGAGGTCGGAAAATTTAACGGATTTTTTTTTTCGATTTTTCAGTTATTTTTCCATGCAAGCCTTTGAAACTATAGAAAGTTGTTGATGTGTTAGACATTATAATGAAATTGGCATGATTATCGGATGTGGACGGAACGAAGACTTGCGTCGGAAAGTTGCAGGAAAATTTATGAAAATTGCTATCATTTTCTCACGCAAGCCGTTTGACATAAATTATGTATAATTAATATGATGACCAGTGATGTTTTAGTCGATGCCTATTAGGCATTTTTTTCTTAGTTTTGAAAGTACACTTCATCTGTAACATTTAAATGAGGTAGGCGATAATTTTATTTTTCGAACTTTGGAGTCAACAGATGTTTTGGGACACATTTTTGCCAATTTCAACTTTTTTTCAATTTCACTCAAGTCTTTTGTTACAATAGTCTTATAATCACTTTTTCTAAGCATAATATGCTAAACGGCTTGTATGAGAAAATGGTGGAAATTTCTAGATTTTTAAAATTATATATAATTATTAATGTGATAACCATGTCCGACACGCAAGCAATTTGTTATATAGTCTTAGAATCACTTTTTCTAAGCATATGTCAAATGGCTTGCGTGAGAAAATGGTGGCAATTTTCATAAATTTTCCTGCAACTTTCCTTTGTTCTGAAAATATGAAGGCCACTCTATACACTCAAGCCATAATTTTTTTAAATACTCTGAAATTCATAACTTTTTATTGCAATTAATTTCGTTCATGGAAAAATAACTGAAAAATCGAAAAAAATCCGTTAAATTTTCCGACCTCAAAATGTACTTATCCATTCGCCCCACTCAAGCCAATATGTTTTTCGGGCTAGTGACGATGTACGTTTTCATACTTTCGATGGGCTTGTGTGGAAAAATCGGTCAAAATTTCGATTTTTCCTTACAAGACTACGCCCTTATTTCAACCCTTTAGCCACCTGCAACACTAAAGCCTTTGGTTTTCCGAAGCCAGGTTCTATTAATTAATCATTTAGTGAACATGGCTAGCGTGGAAATGTGGGCAACAGACACCTTTTATTTCTGTTCAGGAAAATCGAATTTTCAATATGATATCCCCAGGGGCCACTCGTAAATTTCCCTTCATTCTACTCAGCATCGATGTACTTTTCAACCCTCTTCGAGGGTAGTATGCGAAAATGGGGCACCTAAATCTGTCACTATTTTCTAGACACTTTCTTATCCAAAATGTTTATAGACACTTTCTTATCCAAAATGTGATTAGATTTGACTGGATGTACACTATACGGCGTGGCGTATGTACATGCGATGTTATATTGTGGTTAGATATATTTTGTTTCTTAACAATCCTAACAAGTGCGAAGTGAGTGTAAATGTGTTGTTTTAACTCTAAAAGTCTATTAGTGCAATAGGCGACGTACTCAGCCCGTGCTCCTAGACAAATATTTGCTTTGATTCGGTATTGTACTTGTTGAATAATCACAATGCTCTTTGTTATTTTTGGTCTAAAGTCTATCCAAGTTACAGAGGCAGTGGATCAAAACATTGGCCACCACGTGACCTATTCTCTTATTGGTCTGGCCGTCATAAAATGTCAAGTGTTTACGCGGCGAGCAGAATGCAGCGCCGGCTCTTCCCTCAATCGAGTTTCCTGCATATTTTAGATCGGATCGCGAGCAGTATATTCTGTAAATTTATTTTGCTACTTAATTTAAGGAAATTTATAAAGATCCACGAAAGGTAGAAACACAAATTTTAGAACTTCTAAAAGAATGAATTAGTTCAGAATTACAAGCTCCTTGGAATCTCATATTAGTCCGACCCTGGTATTCGATCGCAAGGCGGTCATGTGACTTTGTTTATATCTACTGCCGCTGTAACTTGGATAGACTTTAGTTATAGTTATATTTAGTCTGGGGGTTCTACCTCTTTCGCCCAGCCCACTCTACTGTCTTTTTAAAATTAGCGAAGGTTGTCCCAATTTTAATTTTACTCGTTCCGTATAGAGTATGAGCGGACACATGTAATTGCCAAAAATCCTAAAACCCACCCGTGTTATTAATTTGCCGAATAAAACAACCGGTAATGAATCTGCTTGGCTTCGGAGCGGCCGGTTGAAAAATGAACGCCGCCTCCGTCTACACGAGCGGTGAGCGAGCAACGCCGTATGAAAACCGATATTATCCACGCCGTTCCGTACGGCACAAACTGCTAATTACTTTAGTGTTGTTATAAATTCCGGGACCACGACAACGGCCGGCTTGCGGGAGGTCTGTTCATCGAAAGTGGATCGCCGTATAGTGGGGATTAGAAATACCGCCGAAACCAAACACCCCGATTCGAATATATTCTCCGCTTTTACCCGACGCAAACCACCGAAGTTTAGTGGGTAGTTTAGTAATTCAGTACTTCGTGTTAGTAGTTGCTTTTAGCTAACAATTCGTAGGAAACCCCAACGTAACTGTTAAAAGTCATTGCTTATCACCAAGTACCTACATTCAGGGCCGTGTTAAGGTAAAAATTTGCCCGGAGCAAAGTTATTTTTTGGCGCCCCCCCCCCCAAATCAAAATTATATTAATTAAATTAAATAAAATATGTATACTAAAATCTCTCTTTAACTGCACACCAGAAATTACAATAATTGGCATAGTTGTTTTGGGCGCCTCCAGGTGCGTATTTAGCATGTCTGGCAGAAATGTCAATTCTTGTTACAGAGGCCTAACCTTAACCTTGATATTATATATGGTTCTAACCAGGGACTCTTTAAAATAAGGGGTCCCAGCATTATACTTTCCAAAGTGAGGCCTATTCCTTCATCATTCTAATAGTATCAGTGATGCCAAGTATTCCATTTTATTGGAGAATCTATGAACATAACAGGTACTTTGATTGTTAGTGAAAATTAATAATGGTTTCCATGATTTCTAAAAATTTGACTTGACAATGTTGTGTCTACAAATACAGAATATGGCAACTGTCAAATGAAACAAATTTATTGTATAGTTGAAATTCTTTAATTGTCACATCTGAGTATCTGGAAGTTAGAAAACTTAAAAATTGTGAATTATGATGGGAAATTTTTTGCCTCCTTTAGAATCTATGGCACTATCTATCACATAAAACCTGATGGCAGTTGGACACTGACATATAACATAACCTTGTACCAGCCCACTTAATGTGGTCTCCTTGGAGTCTACAGAAAACAAACTTTCCCTCAAGGCTTCACTTTTCCTATATGTGATAGACTGTGAAATGCTGGGTCCCCTTATTTTAAAGAGTCCCTGGTTCTAACCTAACTTAGAATACATAAACTATAACTATAGCCTTTTTATGTACTTCAAAGAACAGAGTTTAATGTTAATTTCTATCTACTCAAATTTAGAATTCGTGCGCGTCAAACGTAAATTCTGTTGATTGCGGTCCTTTCCTCTGTTAGGTACCTATCAATAATATCAATATGGTTGCCGCTTACAGAATTCTAGGGACATTAAATATTTACCTGTCACAATCTAGTGTACAGTTAAAGAACGATTTTAGTTTAGTTACATATTTTTCATTTATACTCCACAAGAGCAAATAACTTTTAATATTTACATTTTATTTTGCACCAGAAAGCAGAATCTCATATACCAGAAAGAACATTTTTACAATTTACATGATACGAAAATTTGCCACAATAGAAACCACCAGGTTGGTACATTATTCTAACCACAGTGTGTGATTGTTTAGTACGTTTGGTATTTGCCATATCAAGAATTGAGCGATAATAGGTAATAAAATTCAAGTTTAACAAAACCAAGTCTTCATTAAAACAGGGTTTCCTTAGATGCTACAGATTCAGGATTCAGCTAATATGAATGTTCAGGGTGTTCCCGTATATTTTGAGCCTTTATTTTTCGAGTTAGAAAAATTACTTAAATGAAAGTTGTAGGGTACCAAGGTGTATTGTCCCAAAAATAATGGATTTACAGGAATGTTCTTGTCAAGATGAAATGTTTTTCCATGGCAGCCTTGATTAAATATAAAAATCGTATTTATCTACAATTTGGAATATCATGCGAATGCTTAGAGCAAACATATAACATATTTATATTGTTGGAATCGGAAAAATGTGTGCAATTCAAAAATCCGCAAATGTACAGGGTGTTCCATTAAAAAAGTAATTTTTATATTTTTTCATAAATTTGCGACGCTCATTTGTTTTATCTAGTAACAGATCCTAGCGGTTCAGAAAAAACCTTACAACTTCCATTTAAGTAATTTTTTTCTAACTAGAAAATTAAAGGCTCTAGGGGTAGGTCAAAATATACGGGAACACCCTGTACAAGTACTTACTGTACTTGCCAACTGATTTACGATTAGTATCCAGAAACCAAAAATCTATGTCGATATTGATTTCTCTATTTAACTAACACGTTGCTCGTGTGCGAAAGTTGGGTTCTTTATTTACAGAACGATCCTTTTTACAACGATTCGCGTCAACATGAAATCGTCAAGCGCCGGCCGCGACCGCGTCATCTCGGGGAGAATAGCGAAATCAATTAAAATGTCCACAACGACATAGACATCGGTAGACGTAGACAAGTTCCGAATTCACAAAGATTTCAGTAGTTGTATGCGAAATCATCGTCCTAGAAAAATAAAAATCGGTAGGTAACTGAAAAATTAAAAAAATGTTAAATGTTTTTTGAAGCAGTAAATTATTAGAACTAGCGCCTTTGTTGATTTTGGCGCCCCCTTGAATAGGGCGCCCGGGGCGAACACCCCCTTCTCCCCCCCCCCCCTTAACACGGCCCTGCCTACCTTAGTAGGATGTATCATGTATACGTGACTATAAGGAAACATCAATTAAGCGTTTTCTCTTCCCATCTTTATGATCTTTTTATCAAGATCATATTAGCGGATCAAATTGAAAAACTTCAAATAAGCAACGTCTACTACTGATAGGAACGTAATTACTACGTTCCTATTACGTCCCTGCGACCAAAATGGGGAATATTTTGAGGGTGATAGATATGTAACGGCGACCACCTATAGCAACTTACACCGCTACGACGCGCTTATGTTCCGGCAACGTGGTGGAGACGTAGCAGCGTGGTCACCGCTACTTTGTTGGATTTGTTTGTTTCTTTACATTCGCGTCCTCGCTTTGTCTTTGTCTAAATAACTAAAAAGTATTCTAGTCCAGCATCTTCCGTCATTTTTCAATAACCGTGGAAAATGGAAGTACCTAATATTTATTTTTAACTTATATCTATGAATAATGGTAGGTATAAGAAAGGTATTAATTTTCTGAATTATTTCTCGTTGCTAGATTCAAGAAACTAAAACGATTGAAAAATTTCTGTGAAATATGACGTTGATAGATTGAAAAGTAACAACGCGCCCTCTCAAAATGCATGTTAAATAACTGTTTCAGTACCAAAGGAAATTGACATTTGGTATTAATGGCGTCTACCATTTTATAAGAAAATATGGCGTAATTTTCAGTAATTACTTCTAAGTATTATTTACCTTAAAATGGGTGTTTGAAGGCTTTGCCACTTAACTGGTAGTAACGGCAACTAGACTTTTTTCACTTTAAGGTAATTCCTACCTTTAAGACGAAAATTAGTTTTAGATATTTTAAACTCTAAAGTCCTAATTACTACAAGAGAACTTCAAAGTTCCAGAAGCCTCGTTTAAGTTCCGATTGCTACTACTAGGTTCCATTTGGAACTTTAACCTATAATTTTTATATGCGTGAGTGTTGTTTTCAGCCGGTGTGTGTTTCGTGCTATAATTTGAAATGTAATTACTCATACTTTCTTAATATAAAAGTAATAAAAACTAATAAGTTGATTTTTAAGTAATAATTACGTAATAACTACTTATTCAAATGCTGCTTGGGATGTATATTGCATGCGCTCGCCTTCGCCACAAATACCTATTGTATTGAAGGATCTTTAAGACCATTTAAGGTTGTCCCATTTCCTAATCCTAAAGGAACAATAGTTGCTATATTGGCCATCTAATGCTGCTTTAACCAGAGACGTGCATACAACTACTTCTGGAATGTATAGAGAATGTTAAGGAAAAGGTTCATATAAACATGCGTGTCACAAACCCCTTCATGCCTTAATGGCAAAAAATGTCCTTCCTTTCCTTGCTGGTTTTTATAAGTGACAAGTGACGATATTCCCTTGTCGGATAATCCCAAAAGATCACCACCAGAATAATGTAGTTTTGATACATTACTCGTAGAAGGATAATTACCTTATGTGTGTGAGACAAAAAAAAACATATAAAATACAATACGCAATTTAAATGCAAGTAGGGTATAAACATATAAAAATTTCAGCATCAAGTCAATCATTTTTCTATATTGATTACCCAATCACACATCCAACAATGTCCCCAATAACTAAATCGTGCGCGAGTCACCGACAATCTTGAAAAGTGGTACAGACACTGCGGTAACAGATTTAATAATAATAAGAGAATGATTGTTTTTGTTGAAATTTGACGCGAAATAGACCACGGAATACTCTTTTTTTAATTGGCAATGTGCCCTTTTGTTTGCCTGTTACAAGATGTAAGTATAAATGTTTTCATCTTCCTTTTAAGCATACTTTTACATTTTGTAAGTAATCTTAAATTTTCTGGTAAATAATAATAATTGTAAACTCTGCTTGCAAGGTAAAGGTAGTCACTAAGTGTTTTTGAGTATAATTTACTTTTATTTCTTGTTTTATATTGATAACTAATTATTGATGTTATGATACCCTCATGACCTTATGAGAACAATGCAATTTCATAAAAATAAATCTGCCTATTAAGTCCATTACTTGTATTTCTGTGTACAGCTTTTCGGTTGGACAAGTAGACCCTTTTTGTATATCATCTTTAATACTCTCTTTTCTACATTATAATTTCTTTTATATGCTTCATATGGACCTCTCCTATTCAAGTAGATATATCCCGTACCTTATTCTAGATTAAAAAAGAGCGAAGTATCTACAACAATTTCAAATGATGGAAATATATTTTATTTTATAAAGAGTTGTTCGGAGTGTATTAGTGACATTAACGATATGAAAATTCCACCTAATATGAGAGTCTATGTCAATTCCTGAATACTTGACACGAATTTTCGACTTGATTGTAATATCTGCACCTTGGCTATTTATAATATGAAGCTCGTTATACGTAGGTAAGTAATTTTGATACAATGTAAATGAACAAAATGATTAGACAAGGAAAGAGAAAGGACGCCTAACAGCGCTCGCGGCCGTGTTACCGACTGCCACATCGCACGACAGGCCAGTGGCGTAGCATGAAACGCGTTCTTCGCCAATATCACAAAAATGCTAAAAATGAAAAGGTAGTTAATTTTGAGTTACATGTAATTTGAAATATTGGTATTTATTTGCAGATAATTTCCCAAATGTAAAGCTAGTGTCAAGTGCTGAAATATATTTATTTGTGGCGACTTCGAAACAATCGAAATAAAAGAAATAAAACACATATTTTATGAAATTATCATCATCAATTAAGAAAGTTTCAATAAAAACGATGTAAAAAGTAATTATATTGGTCCTATTTACAAACAAAACTATTCAATTTATCATAATAAAAGGTAGAAGGAATTAAACGAAGTTATATTGAGAAAAATAAGGTTTTAGGCCATCTTTCAAAGGTAGCTTGTTTAATATTTACCTATGAAACGAAATCCCGGGATCTTGCAACCAAACGCTGAACAATTCACCATCGTAAGGGTATATTTTCCCCTTAATTGACGTAACAAAATCTGTCATGGCAGGGTAGGCAAAAAGTTCAGATTTTAGGTCTTTTAGCGTCTCACCGGCACCCAGGGGCTTTATTGTTTTTTAGGTTGGCTATAGTCTTCACGATTTCCTCTTTATGAACAGTTGGTTATTCCAATTTTGCCAAAAAAGAGTGAACTCGACTGATTTACAGAGATCTATGTGAGCAATATTCGAATCGAATTTTCAATACATTGATCACATACAATAACACATTTTCCTTGCATTGCATCTGACCACTTCATTCGACGGATGTTGTGAAAGTACTGAAGGTCAATAAATGGCCACACTGCGATCACCCAACGGAAACTCCAAAGTGGTCGAAAATAAGAAAAAAGATGTAAGATAAATAAAAATGATCAACAATTAGGTAAGTTAATAACCAGACAGTGGAGGAATTTTAACTAAAACCAAAATATTAGACAAGAAACATAGAAATAAAAAGAAACAATAACCAATAAACAACAAAAATAGTGAAAAATTGATAGCATCGCATCAAGGACCGATGAGTATTCCGCAGATGGTAAGGAGTTCTGGTAGGCACAGCATTCTCCATCCTCTCAATCAGTTCTTCCCTTGTATCTACGAAGCTTGCATAAACTTTTTTTAATGTAACCCTAAGCAAAATAATCTAAGGTTGACATATTTGGATACCGCGCGGGCCAGGCTATGCACCTCTACCACCACCTATCCACCGTCTATAGCATTATTTATAAAATGGGACATTAAATGGGACAGTAAATTCGTTGCAACAAACAAATTTACATGTTTTTATTTTAGAAAAGATTCTGCAACAATAGTGCTTTTAATATTAAAACACCCTGTCGTTTTTTTCGTCAAGTGGTGCCAGTGTCGATCGCATAAAAAAGTGCTAGGCACAGGTCTTTAATATAGTGTTGATCCAGATATTACCCAAACCTACACCGTTCCATACTGTACCAAACTGATAATTATTTTAGTGTCGTAATAAATTTCCGAAGTATTGGTTCGCGGGAGGTCTGTTTATCGAAACTAGATTGGGGAAGCGGATATTAGAAATGCAACCGAAACAAAAACACCCCATGCGAATATATTCCAGGTTTTCGCCGGATGCAGGTCGTTTAGTCGGTCGTTTATCTTGGAAAGCGATAGGCATTGGGAATCTGGTAGCGTGGAATTTAGTACTTCGTGTTGCTAGCTATATAAATCGGCATAGATAATTCAGCGTGGCAGGTAAAAGTTGTTGCTTATCGAAATGTATATAGTTTTGTCCAGGAAATATCTGGCAATATAGGTATACTCGAACATATTAAAAGGTAAACGTAGAAAAGCTCTAATGAAGAATTTACTTCTCTAATATAACTGCAACAAGAAAGTTACATTACTCCCAAAGTGGTTGTACCAGTGTAAGTAAGCATTGAATGCATAAAATTTTCAGTTTCTGACTGTATTGGTTTTCTTTGGGGCTTTAAATAAATTGTTTTATTTTCACATTCCTGCATACAAAATATACCTACCTCTAAAAAATACTATCTAAAATTCTCATTTCTTGAACTGGTTGAACAATAAATTAATAAAATAAAAAAATAATTCCAAAATAGTGTTTAAATAAATGTTATACCTACCTATATAAACTGTTGATATAACAAAACTGAGAAATACTGACCGCAAACATAATTAGTTACCGTAAAATCGTAATAAAGCTATAGATATTTAAAATATGGTAGAATCTAAATATTTAGTAATATTAGAAACTGACTTACCTATAAACTGTAATGAGTCGCTATTTTTTACGCCTACTACTGCCATTCCAGATCGCAAACAGCAATGAATTTGTGACGTCATGCTCAGGTCTGTAATATAGTGTTAATTGTCATGATCAGCTAATGGCCGCCATTGGACAAACGTTGATGCTAAATGTTTAAGTTGTATTGAAGTACTGTTTAAAATGACATGTTTTTGTTGTTGTGAATTAAGGGAGCAGAAGAAGTCGAGATGATCAGAACTTTCCTGTCAGAAGGCATAAATTGAGACTGCTATAAAAATACGAGATTAAAAATAGTTGGCTCACGTATGTTCAAAACATTTTTGTTTTTTGTTACAGGTGAATCAGTTTTGTACATTGCTTATAAGAAAACTTCCAAAATTTAAATATGACTTAAACACTATCTTTATTTCTTCGTTAAATACTTTTATCACATATGATTCAGTCCGCACAATTAACCCTGGCAGATTCATTCTCTGAGAACGTTTGATCTGCAATTATACTGCTAAAAACTATTTTCATCGAGATAAGTTTACTGTTCCAACAGCACTTTTCTTCGACTTGTGCGCTCCACATGCATCCTATAGCTGGTCATAGACGGGCGTAATTGTCTTAAAACATCAACGCGCATTCATCGACGCCCGTTCAACAACGTCCGTCTGTGGTGATAATACCGCCACGTACTTGAATGCGCGTTGAAGAAGTACGACGCACTTTTGAACCTGCTCCCGCTGAAAACATGTGTGTGCATTGATGAATGCAAGTTGATGTTTTACCGTGTGTGTTAACAAACGCGCATCATTGCCGCGGTTTTCTTCAGTGAAGTAGGTATATATTATTTTAAAATTTCTTCTGCCAGCTGGAGTTTATTGATTATTGATTATTCCGGATTTATTACAATAAAAACTTCAAATTTTGTTTATTATCGCACTATATATTTTCTCCTCGGATATAATAAATGTAGTTACTACTTAGCAGACAGTTTTTTTTATATAGAAGTTTTATTATGACAGAGTAATACAACAATCATGTCAGACTTAAGAAATTAAACTCGAAATTTCTTAAGAGAATTTATTGGGTTATATCGAGGTCATCCTTGTTTATAGAAAACCAAGTCAAAGGAGTACCTTGACAAAAATAAAAAAAAATGCAGCCTATAATATTTTGCAGGAAAAATTAAAAGTTGTACAGCCAGATGCGACTAAGAATACAGTTGTACAAAAAATTAACACTGCGTGGTGGATTCAGAAGAGAATTTAAAAATAGCGCACGCCACTGCAATCAAATGCAACTCCGCCGACATCATTCTGACAAGAATATGCGTTCGTGTGTGTCGTTTACCGCGAACTGATGTGTTAAAACATCAATCAAGGTGTGTGGATAAATCAGAGTTTACGTTGATGCGCGACGTATATGAATGCGCATTGATGGTTTAAGACAATTACGCCCGTCTGTGACCAGCTTAAACAGAACAAAAATACAAATACTTGAAGGCATTTAAGCGTAGACTGCAACAATACCTATCCTAATATTTCACCCAATGACTTATGTTTTTAAAGGCTTTTCGTTGCTTGGTGTAACACCTTATTGTAAACCCTAGATAGGTATGTATCTAACAATATCCATATTTGATGCTGGAGGAAAATTTGTAGCGTTTACCTAAACATTGAGTCACTTAGTGCAAAAGGGTCTACCCTTTATATAGATTGTATTTATAGCCGATCGTCGCTTTGAAAAAAAAATCTTTATTACAACAATTATAGAAATACAATATATGACAATGCATCCTCTAGACAATGCTTGTAGCATTG
Source organism: Pseudeuparius sepicola (assembly GCA_963920635.1). Taxonomy (NCBI): domain Eukaryota; kingdom Metazoa; phylum Arthropoda; class Insecta; order Coleoptera; family Anthribidae; genus Pseudeuparius; species Pseudeuparius sepicola. The sequence continues at coordinate 94,264,778 of OY987299.1, forward strand.
GTATCGAGGTAAATAACACTTAACATAAATATGACATGCCTGCGCGTGGCACACATTACTATACCTACATAACAATTACTACAACCATAACTAACGAGAACACAATAATTGAAGACCTCGGTGCAAAAACCGGACAAGTCCACTTTTGGGTAAAATTGACTTTTTCCACTACATTTATGTATTAAAATATCGCCGATCGATTGGTGCAAGAATCCGCCAAGTCCAAAGCAGAATAACGTTGATATATGGCTTTAGGACTTGACCGCTCGCATTCTTGGGTGCAAGAACCAGACAAGTCCGGGAGTTTTTTTCATTTCCCCAAAACTTATAAATATGGGTAAAATTGACTTTTTTCACTACATTTATGTATTAAAATATCGCCGATTGATTGGTGTAAGAATCAGCAAAGTCCAAAGCAGAATAACGTTGATATATAGCTTTAGGACTTGGTCGCTCGCATTCTTGGGTGCAAGAACCAGACAAGTCCGGGAGTTTCTTTTTCATTTTCCCAAAACTCATAAACTATGGACTTGTCCGGTTTTTGCACCGAGGTCTTCAATTATGCCTGGATGTTTTTTTAGAAATTGGTTCGGGTTATCGCCACTATTTAGGGATCTTACTGATTCGGGCAACTGATTAAAAGCAGCCGATGCTCGCGATATTGGATTGTTCAGACCTTTATTAGTTTTCATATTATCCTGGTGAATATTCTGATGTCCCCTGGTGGAATATGAGTGAAGTCCGTACCACAGGAAGTTCTCCAAACTGGTAGCAAGTATCTCCACTGTGACAGGAAGTAAGCATTGTAAATATTTCTTTTAGTATTACCGGTTAGGTCAGACCTGCACCTATACAAGGCTGAGAACATAGAGACTATCTTATTATTAATGTGAGTTAAGTGATTCTTCCAACTTAACTTAGAATCAATAAAGAGACCGAGATATTTGACACTTGACACTTCTTGTATAAGACTATTATCAACTTGTATGTGTATGTTATCTATTTTTTATCACATTGGGTAAAAATAAAGTAGTTGGTTTTGTCGGTATTGATCTTCAGTTTATTATTATACAGCTAATATAATAAGTACAGTTCCATATCCTCACATATTAATACCTCAAGCTTCGTTTCATCAGAACCTGAGTAAACCAGCACATTATCATCTGTAAAAGTGTAACATCTGGCTTTTATATTGGTCTTTTGTAAACTTAACACATAAAGGCACCAAATCCCATACCCAACAGTTTCCTTAATAGAATATCCATGCTGACCACATCGAACGCTTTCCTTAGGTCGACAAATATCGCTTCCACAATGTCTTTGTTGTCCAAACACATTGACAATTGATTAATTAGATCTATTGTAGCGCTGAACGTGCTACTATTTTTGGTAAACCCATATTGGAAATCGTCTCTGGGTAAGTACTTATCTATGTATATTAACATCCGATTTTTCTTCTTCCCGATTTATAAATTGGAGAAATTCTACTAACTTTGAGTTCCTTCGGGTAAATACCATTCACGAGGACTTCATTAATGAGTTTTTCTAAAATTGGTAGAGAAGAATCTTTGAGATTTATGATGCCATACACAATTATACCATCGTATCCCGGTGCCGATGTTTTCTTAAGTTGAAGATATTGTATGGTTGAGTTATTTTCTATTGGTTGGTTCCAGAGACATCTCTGATTCACACGATATTTCCTCGAATTCGAATTGTAACATTTATTTTCACCTACACTAGCAAAATTAAACTGATTCGCTACTGCGTTTTCAACCTCTAACAGGGTACTATTAATCGACAGACTTATCGTATCAACCCTATTCAAAAATTTATTCACGAACTTCCACTGCTTTCTCACGTTTGCGCCCGTTTTGTCCCATTCCCTCCTATAATACTGATTTTTAAGCATCATAACTTTATTATTTATATGATTTTTTAGTGTTTTGTATTCCTATGTTATATCTGCAGAGTTGTTATTGTGTTAACAATAATATGATAAAGTCAACAGTATTAACCCTATGAAAAATTTTTGGTTAATAAGTTATTTGTTTTTACATTATTTTAAAGGTAATCAAATTATGATCTGACCGCTTAAGCTATCACATAAAACATTATCTATTGCAGTTTTTGATACAGTTGTTACCCTAGTAGTTTGAGAAATATCAATAGTATTTGAGATGGTAAAATTGTTTAATGTTAACATAATTGTGTAATCACTAGCGATAAAATATTTATATTAAAGTCTCCTACAAGAATATGATTTTTTTTATGCAATAACAGTATGTTTTCTAATTCCTCCAAGAATTCTGTATTACCGATGTAACGTGTTTAAGAGTTTCAAAGCTTATAGAATGATTTTTCATTATTTAAAATCAAATTATTTACAATTATAGCTTTTTCTTGTGGTAGTACTATCCAATCCTCAGTAAATCGTACCTAAAAAAAGGGGGGGAAATAAGTAAATCAATGCTTCTAAAATTTACTACCTATACCTTTGCTTACCACCTGTGGTACCGCGTTTCTCGGTTATATTCACAATATGTGCTGGCGCCGGCTAAGAACGCTTTGCAGCGCATATGCAAATAATATTTACTGTAGTTTTGGTTGCTTACTGCGTGCTCATTGTCTAACGCTACCTCGGAACCTCGTCGAACATCAGCCAACTTAAAAACAAATCTTAATTTTATAGATATATCTAGATCTAAGTTATTACTATCTAACTATACGTAGTTATCTTTTATAACATCAATTTAGCTTACATTCACACAACAATCAAACTCAGGCCATCTCTGTTGCGTATTTAATTATTATAGGTAGAAAAAGGAACAAAAGGATACCTCTGGTTGCTTACCTTGGAGAAATATTCATATTCCTTTTCTAAAATCATCACATCTCTTGCGCAATAGACTATGGATCACGATTTTCTCCTAGGACTTCCAGGGACCGATATAATCATAAACAAGTGGTGACATTTGCCAATGACGCTGATTGGTATACGACAGCCTTCACTGTCGTTTTCAAATGTCAGAAACTCTGTTCACGGTACCACTCCTAGTTCCGGTTCCTCATTAAATATCCCTAAAACGTGATCCCGCGTTTTTGGCTTAAGGTGGTTTTTTATATATGGACTTGTTCCTAATTCCAGCATTCTTCGTTTTACGCTTGTTGGCTAAGGAGCCATTTTTAAGCTTTTGGCTGTTTTGCCGACTTTTTTTAAGGAACCCCTAGCAACCCTTCCAGTTTTGGTTTTGTGAGCCAGCCACGATTTTGTCGGATATTTTCGGAAGGTAATTTGCGAGAAATCAAAGGGGGTTCGAGTTCCAAAAAAATTATCAACCATCAAAGGCCATCACCACCCACGGTAAGAGGTCTTATTATTCATTTTAGCACGCTAAAGAGATGTTTTTCGAAAACCAGGACAAGAACCTAATTCGGGTCCTTTTGGTTTTGTTTTAGGCCTTTTTTATTGTACCAAAAACCTGCTTGTACCGTGTGATCCAGTTACCACGTGGTAGTACTTTCGCCTCAACCAGAATTGCGGAGTACTCCGTGTGTTATCCAACACCGGCGATTTGCGTGAGTCGCCGCCGCTTCCGCTTCGTCTGAAAACCGGACGATTACCTACTTACGCAACACCTCTGGCCGAGCCTCTCGCCTGGTGGAGAACCTATACCAATTGGCAAGTCCATTCCAAATTATTACCTACTTAGTTTAACGTTGTTCTGAGCCACACCCTAAAGATTTCAATTTAATTAAATTATTTGTTTTTTTATACACTATAAACTGTAAGCGGAGTATAATATTATACCACGTACCACTAGCCCGGGAGCCAGTGACAGATTTGTTCGACCAAAATCCTCTCGGCCGATAATTCGTAAAATGCTTCATTCAGTTGTGTTATGAAGTATCGTGAACGTCAGCTGGGGTACCAGTGGTGGGTTGGACTGACAAATTATCAACCGAGAGGAAATCACTGAAAACAGTTTTTATTTTTTCATGTTCGTATGAGCAGCTGTCGTATAGTCCCCCACCTTACAGCCAGCTGACGGTTTTTTTCTCTTTAATTACTATATTAACTATTATCTGACCAATTTTCAGCCGGGAGGAAATGATTGAAAAAAAAATTTACCTGTATGGGGGGTGCCATTGTCCAACCCACCACTGGTGCCCCAGCTGACGTTCACGATGCTTCATAACACAACTGAATGAAGCATTTTACGAATTATAGGCCGAGAGGAAATGACTAACAAAAATCTGTCACTGGCTCCCGGGCTACACGTACCATTTATCTATCATATATTATGCACCTTAAGCGCTGCCTAATTACCTGAGTAGTCGACTAAAGAGTTTCCCTAATTAATACTTGTTTACGATTAATATAATAATTATTACTCCTTGAGAGGCTGCGATATTTACCTTTTGTGACATCTACAGTGTGTCCGAATTTGATACTGGACACCTCAGAAATATATGAAGGGCAAGGAAAACAAATGGTCTCTATTTTTTTTTATTGGTAGTCCCAAGGGAGAGTATTTCGTAGGCGATGGTATTTGGATTGGGTAATTATTTCATGGCCTGCTAGGATTTTTTAAAATAGCAAATTTTCAAGAAACCCTATTAGGGATTTTTTTTACCACAAAATGTTATTAAGAAAACTTGTAGAAACTGAGTAGATTTGCAAAATTTCAAAAGCCTAGGCCTACTTTGATTTTTAGCTTTTTCATCTTTTTATTCCACTTTTTTCTTAGAAATGTGTCCTTTCTGGAGCTTTACATCAAAATATTATTAAAGAAACTTGATTATCGTGAAAAAATAAAATTTTGACGTGAAAGCTCCAGAAAGGACACCTTTTTAAGAAGAAAGTGGGATCTAAAATCAAAGTAGGCCTAGACTTTTGAAATTTTGCGAATCCACTGAGTTTTTCATTCTGAACAAGTTTTCTTAATAACATTTTGTCGTAAAAAACCCCTAATGGGGTTTCTTGAAAATTTGCTATTTAAAAAATCATAGCATGCCATTAAATAATTACCCCATCCAAATACCATCGCCTATGAGATACTCTCCCTTGGGACTACCAATAAAAAAATAGAGACCATTTGTTTTCCTTGCCCTTCATATATTTCTGAGGTGTCCAGTATCAAATTGGGACACACTGTATACTATTGGCTGTGTAATTACTGTTTCTGCTTTTTCTAAATATATTAATTAATGTTACTAAACCTACGGATTGGTTGTTTATTTGTTGTAACGGCATTTCCCGTTTTGGATCGAACAACAAAGGTACTCTCCTGTTTCTAAGGCCATTTTACAGAAAACGGGTGGCGCTAATTTAGTTTTCTAGTTCGTTTCTTAAGTTAACCTACACCACTCTACCGTGGATTGAGTTAGCTGGGCAGGCCAAAATCGAAAAGTACCTCTTTGAGTCTGATAACTTAAAAATAAATAAATAAACCCGTCTTTCGATTGTAAAAATTACGTGGCACCGAATGTTGGTGGTCTATAGACTGCACTGATATTCAGATTAGTACCGCACAAAGACAGACACAACCAATTAGTTATCTGATGATCCATTGAAATGCCGACTAGGTTGAATCCAATATCCCCTCTAACGTACACAGATGCTTCCCCACCTCTTCCCTGATGACAAGAGTGGGCCGCCAGGTAACCATCCAATTGAAAAAGGAACAGTTCGTTTTTGTATAACCACGTCTCCACCAACACCCAGAACTCCCAGACATTGTTACTTACATAGATTTGCAGATCATAGAATTTATTTCTTAGGCTTTGAATAGTCATGTAGTAAACTTTTAACTTCTTTCTGCTTCTAAGTTATTTAGATCACTAGTTTTTCAACTAATATTACTTTATCTCCGTCGTCTTTCCTGAGTAAGATATTTCCATCACTGATCCATAATATAAACTTGTAGCTGCTTCGGGGTTTGAGCCTGTAAATTTACTCGTATAATAACATAATCACTGATCGTTGACAACAACTATTTAAATGCAGTTATTATACGATAGAAACATACCAAAATAACACAAAACTACAATTTTTACGATAAAGCGCTCTAAAATAAATTAAAACAATGCAACATAATTATTAAACTGCTTCACGAATCAAGATTTATTTGTCCTAATGACGCCATTTTGGACTCTATCAGATGTGTTGTTGGACTGCCCTATTCTTGCGGACCTAGGACCTATAGTTTGACTGTCGGTTTTCGAAAATCTAGGCACACGAGGAAGTAAGTTCTCACAAATTAGTAGTGGCATAGATTAAAGGTGAGATAGACAATAATAGATAGACAGAAGCATTGTTGAAGTCGTCCACAAAAAATCATGACGCAACTTCCAAACATTAATGTTGGAACAAAAACAAATTAAAACATATACATTATGTAATGTTTTACAATTCTTAGGACTTGACAACAAGTTGAGATATAGGTATTTTAATTTAATTACCTATTTGTTTTCATAACTCATAAGATTTAACACGAAATACTTTTTGGAAAAACTGAAATAACTCAAAAACCATTGCCTTTCGTATGATGCATTATAGGGGTCAATGAACTTCAAATGAGGTCCCCTATCACTCCTTAAAAGGAATACCTTTCATTACCAGTCACCCTGTATAAGTTTTCGGTGTTCTCGGTATATTTCAGAAAAGAGATGGACTAGCCCTGAGTTCTAATTGATAGTGAAGGAGCGTTGCAAAGCGCATGTTTTCTCTAAATCAACCACCCCTATCCCCTATATGTTAGGGAATATTAATGATAGTCTTTAACCCTTTAACCCTACTAGCAACTTGATTATTTCTTTAATAATCTTCTGGAAATATTTGCCGGCCAGTTTTTGTGCCAACCCACATACATGGTGGTGGGGTGGTTATCTGTTATGTCTTTTTATTTCGCTCGTTATGAGCATGGCGGTATTCCGTAATCCAAAAAAGTTCTAAAATCCTACCTCGGGTTATTAATTCTGTGAATAAAACAACCCGCAATGAATCTCCCACTCGGCGCGTCAGAGCGCGAAGTTGAAAAATGAACACGGGCTCCGTCGACACGAGCAGGGAGCGGCGCCGTATGAAAGCCGATACCTATTCCTATTAGATTATTTGTTTCTGCAGTAATCACAAACTTGTTGAAATTATAAGAGGCATTATGCGCTTTTTAATAGAATGCCGAAATTTAAATTACGCATGTGCAATTTAAATATAGATGTACATCTACGATATACCTACTGGGGTTGGCAAATCTAAAAGTGTCGTGTCTAAAGGTGTCGTCTGGCGTTGAATGTGTAAGAATATATTATCCATAATGGGAAATCGAATAAGTAGAAAAAGGATACCTACGTATAAATGCGAAGTTGCTACTACTCAATGGCACAACCAGAAATTATTGTCAGGGGGGGGCTGGTTGACAGTGTTACTATTATTTTTGTGTATAGAATTACTTAATAATAATAATAATGGGATCGCCAGGGCATGTCTGGAGCCGGCGCTGGGCATGACAGCGAGCGGGACGTCGGTGACAGGGCGCTGATGAGGCGGGCCCCTGTTGCACAAACAGCTACAGCCCAACAACAACACGAACATCTACAACATGGGAGCCAAACGAGAACTAGGGTTCCACCCACCGAAGGTGCTGCGCGGGAACTTCAGCCAGCGTTCACAGAGGCGGGATTACAACGACGACGCATGAAATGGACTGTGTCCATGAATGAATCGATTATGCGTATTTTTTACAGGGTGACAAACTTAGGACAAGAGATTATCGGATACCGACAACAACTGCATGCCGAGTTCTGCAGGGAGTTTCCACACATGCAAGTGTCTGAACAAAGAGTGTCAGATCAGTATCGAACTATTCTAAGAAATAACCGAATTCCAGAAACGCGACTTAACGCTATCAAACGGGAATTTGAGCTAGAGATCCACGGCGAACACATAGACATAGATGACAACAACAACAATGGGAAACTTCAAGAGCCTGGACAACAACTAGAAGCCGAAACGGTAGAACCAACAACCGAGAGTCTGGAATCGGTTAACGAAGAACATTTTGAAGGCTTAAACGCACATATGAGACAGGCAGTATTGCGATACGAAGGCACAGACCCACTTAGCAGGCCACCGCTACCAAGATTAAATTCTTCCAGGAAACTTGCGATCGTGCTCGATCTTATGAACACAAGAATTTTACCAAGCTATGTTTCAGTGACACCAACATTAGAACGTATGCACATGTTAATCTACTGTGCCGCAACGGCAGTCATCACTGTAATGGGTGCCAAGATCCCAACGGCCCAAGAGTTGAATCGTGCAAGACCAGAACCACGAATGGCTCAATGGGAAATGCGACTGAATCGGAAGATCGAGAGTCTCCGTAAAGACATAGGACAAGTGACGGAATATATCAGAGGAGTTAGAACTAGAAGGATCCAGAGGGCGGTGCAGGCAATAATGAGCCGCACCCAAATGCATTCTCGGCATGACCCCGCGAACATCACTGCTCAACAATGTCTTGACACATTAAAACAAAAACTTTCTGTTTTCGCAGGGCGTCTGAGAAGATACAAGGCTAGTAACAACAGGAAACGAGACAACAAACACTTTGAACGATCAGAAAAGGGTTTCTACCGTGCTTTTAATTCTAGCGCCGATGCCACAAATGCGAGTTACCCTAGCAGAGAACAGGTCGACGGTTTCTGGAGAAATCAACTTGCTACACCAGGTCCATACAATGTCAGTGCAAGCTGGATCAGCGAAGAACGCGAGATGGGCCGGAACTATAGCCAGATGCAACACGAGCAATTCACAACCGCTGAGGTCTCCGATGTCATCAAGAATTCCCACAACTGGAAGGCACCAGGTCCAGATCATCTCCAAAATTATTGGATTAAGAAGCTGTGGTGCACGCATGAACAAATAACTACCTTAATTAATGAAGTCTTGCTCGATCCTCTGAAAATGCCATTGTTTCTTACACAGGGTGCAACCTACCTGTTACCAAAAGACCAGCGGAATACGGATAACCCTGCCAAGTACCGCCCAATAACCTGCTTGCCTACGCTGTACAAGATAATCACATCTTGCCTTATGCAGCGAATATATGCTCACTGCGAGCGGAACAACATCATTGCAATGCAGCAGAAAGGCTGCTCGAAGGGCGCAATGGGATGCAAAGAGCAACTCATCATAGACTCTGTCATCTGCCACCAGGCTCATTCCAAGCAACGAAACCTCCACATGGCTTATGTGGACTACAAAAAAGCATTTGATTCCGTACCTCACGACTGGCTCACAGGTATCTTAAAGTTGTATAAAATAGATCATCATACAGTTTCCTTTTTAGAACACGTTATGACAACCTGGCGCACTAAGATACAACTCAGAACCGCAGACAGTAACATCGAGACCGACACAATCAACATCCGAAAAGGGATTTTCCAAGGAGATTCACTCAGTCCACTGTGGTTCTGCATGGCGATGAACCCTCTATCACATCGGTTGAACTCTACAAAATATGGCTTCGCTATCAAAAGCAACAACGCAGAAGCGATCAAGTTGAATCACCTATTATATATGGATGATTTAAAACTGATCGCCGCAACCAAAAACCAACTAACGCAAATGCTTAAAATTGTAGAGGAGTTCTCCAGGGACATCGGAATGCAGTTTGGACTGGACAAGTGCCGCACCCTTAATATCATCCGGGGAAAGCTCGAACAAAGCGCACACGAGATGCAGGACGGCCAGGAGATCGAAGCAATCAGCAAGGGAGATACATACAAGTATCTCGGGATGAAACAAGCTCAAAGGATAGACCATCAAACAATGAAGACTGATTTAACGAATGAATTCATCAAGAGAGTAAGACAAGTAGTGCGAACTGATCTTAACAGCAGGAATTTGTTTAAGGCCCTGAACACGTATGCGTGCTCTGTACTCAGCTATTCGTTCGGAATAGTGAATTGGACCAACACGGACATCAACAACCTGCAACGAAAAGTTAGGACACTACTGACAAAAGCTCATAAACATCATCCCCGTAGCGCCGTAGAAAGAACAACTCTGCCACGTCAACTAGGAGGAAGAGGATTGGCAGATCTCAGCAAGCAATTGGACCAACAAATATTAAATCTGCGTAATTATTTCTACAGGCAGGCCAACAGCTCCACACTACATAGGGCTATATGCGGAGCAGACGTCTCAACACCGCTACGTCTGACGGAACACGAGCGTCAAAATCACCACCGAACCGACAACGATAAACTACAGAGGTGGTCGGAGAAGCCGCTGCACGGGAGGCATCCTAATGAGGTTAACCAGGAACATGTCGACAAGTTAGCGTCGAACTATTGGCTGACCTCGGGACGAATGTTCCCCGAGACGGAAGGCTTCCTACTCGCCATACAAGATCAGGTTATACCAACTCGCAACTACCTAAAGTTCATTGTAGGAGATGCATCGGTAGTGGATGACAGATGCAGATACGGGTGCCCAACTTCAGAAACAATCCAGCACATAACAGGAGGATGTCAGATGTTCGCATCAACGGAATATTATAAGGAACGACACGATTCGGTTGCCAAGATCTTGCACCAGGAACTGGTGGAAAAGCTGCTGCTTGTGCAGGCAGAGAGGGTCCCATATTACAACTACACACCTGAGCCTGTTCTTGAGAACAGCAACTACAAGATGTACTGGGATCGTACAGTTCTGACAGATCAACGAGTTGCCCATAACAGACCGGACCTTATAATAGTTGATAAAATTTCTAGGAAGACAACTCTGATTGATGTGGCCATCCCGAACAACAACAACCTGCGTGTGAAGCAAGTCGAGAAGATCGCGAAGTACAGAGACTTAGAAGAACGAATTAGAAGGCAATGGGAAATGGAAAACGTCCAGACGATTCCAATTATCGTGTCAACAACTGGTGTTATACCAAAAAGTTTTCTGAGAAACATAAAAGAGCTGGGTCTAACTGATAGTCTTTACAGGTCCATGCAGAAAGCGGTACTACTTGCGATAGCCCGAACCGTCAGGAAATTCATGGGGAATGCAGAAACGTCCGACAACATCAATGTCACCTAAGGCCCGATAACATGGCAAGGGTCTCGTCCGAGCCAGATCCTTATGGTATCCGGGATACCCGGGATCTGAGTGAATGTTCCCCGTAGAGGGAGTGCGAATGCCTTTTGGCTAAGTCGATAATAATAATAATAAAAGTGAACATCCCTGTAAAACCTTAATTTGAAAACTAAACATTTAGGTATAGTGTCAGGCTTCGGCTTTTTTGAGAGAACAAAGTGATTACCTAGTTTCTCAATAGTTATCAATCGGTTTGAAGTGATAAATACAGTACACGTAGATATACCTAGGTACAAGGCCATACATAGGCTTTGACGATGAGAGGGGTTCACAAATAAAAATACGTTCATTTTTGTTGTTAAGAATTACGTTGTAGGCGAAAATTTTCACATTTTCAAGGTCAAACAGTTGAAATGAACTAAACAATTTTAAGTAACCTAATATTACCAAAAAAAATATTAGGCAAGTCAACTCATTGTATTTTTTCTTTGTTAACTGTGGAACCATAATAATAATTGAAGTAACTGTAAGAAATAGTGATTATAATAAAATATTATTATCAGGGAATTAAGTAATGGTAGGTGGTGGGGTGAGGCACGGTCAAATTAAATAGTAGAGGCAGCGCCAAGTCTCCACTGAGGGATTCCCTACCTCACCGATTAGTAGGGAGAAGCGCTTCGATTGTGTTATTAGAAAGTAGTGACAACTGGCAATGTTGCATTTATACCTATCCCTTTTCTACTATTCTAATTCTAATTATGGATACATTCTTACATATATTGAACGTCAGACGACAGCTTTAGAGCTGCCAGTACAGTATGTAGTCGTTATATGAAATCAAATGAGTATAAGAGAGATAAGTAAAAAAATGTGTAAGAATAGGGCCGCAATAAGAAATCGAATAAGTAAAGAGACAGGTACGATGGTCACCTTTATACCTATTCCTCTTATACAGGTTGATGTTCCCAAAAATACACCCAAATGCATAAATTCCATTTATTCACATAAAACGACGTTTCGCCAATTTGCTCTTGACATCATCAGGCTGTAAAGTATGTCAAACTCACATAAATTTTAACACGCTGTATATGGAGAACCAAGCGTTCTTGAGCTTATGTTTATTAAGAATATGTGCTTATTTTAGCGAGTTCTACCTTGTGCTTTCGGCTCTGACTTTAGATGTGACTCACCCTGTATATATAGGGATATAAAAAGTACCTGTACTTTTTAAAAGCTTTTATTTAACTTGCAATGTATGTATGTATGTATGTATGTATGTAATTTGTTCGGGTGGAATCTTGCAACTCAATTTTGAAGCAGATATCTTCAACCGATCGAGCTGAAATTTTGTACACACGTTTAATTTGGATGACAATGCATGATTATATGTGTGACGTCATTCTAAATCCAACATGGCGGATCACCCAAGATGGCGGACTAGTTAAATTTCAACCGATCGAGCTGAAATTTTGTACACACGTTTAATTTGGATGACAATGCATGATTATATGTGTGACGTCATTCTAAATCCAACATGGCGGAACACTCAAGATGGCGGACTAGTTAAATTTCAACCGATCGAGCTGAAATTTTGTACACACGTTTAATTTGGATGACAATGCATGATTATATGTGTGACGTCATTCTAAATCCAACATGGCGGAACACTCAAGATGGCGGACTAGTTAAATTTCAACCGATCGAGCTGAAATTTTGTACACACGTTTAATTTGGATGACAATGCATGATTATATGTGTGACGTCATTCTAAATCCAACATGGCGGAACACCCAAGATGGTCATTAGAAGGTCTCCTCATTGAAGAGCTAGACTGTTCTAAACTAACCGGCAAACGACCTTGCAACAATGATGCGTTAACTGAGATGAATAGACTCAGACACCTGGCCAAACTAAAAATTACAAAATAAATTAAAAGTAAAAAAATATTTTTAAAAAAAGCTTTTATTTAAATGCGCTAAAAAGAATAAAATAATCTTTTCTTTTAAAACTTTTACTATCAACTTATAACGTCATTCCACAATTTATATGATATAAAAGCTTGTCGCGAGATTTAAGTTTTTAAACTAAGTAAATACCACTACTTAAATCTCGCGACAAGCTTTTATATCATATAAATTGTGGAATGACGTTATAAGTTGATAGTAAAAGTTTTAAAAGAAAAGATTATTTTATTCTTTTTAGCGCATTTAAATAAAAGCTTTTTTTAAAAATATTTTTTTACTTTTAATTTATTTTATATGCCTTCTTTATACATATATAGGGATATAAAAAGTACCTTGGTCTCCACAGTCCTACGCTAACCCCCGCCGCAATAATATGTAAGGCCAAAAATTCATTCTTTCTATATGTCCTGTAAAATGTTGACGATCTTTTAAACAAAAATGTGTTTTAATATGTGTGCCATCACAATTGTAGGTATGAAAAAAAGTAGTTATTTTAATGTGCAATTTTAACCTTGTTTTTGTCTGTATTGTCTATAACATTTAACCATAGCTTGTTTATGTGAGTTTGACATACTTTACAGCCTGATGATGCCAAGAACAAATTGGCGAAACATCGTTTACCTAAAGTGAATAAATGGAATTTATGCATTTGGGTGTATTTTTGGGGACATCAACCTGTTGAACTTCTTGACCCGGGAACTACATCAATTTAAATATTCCTCTTATACTTACTTGGTTTCTCATTAAGGCTATATACTTACTCATTGCATGCCAACCTAATGTACACTCAGTGATGTAACAGATACATTTTTTTCGATATCTAGATACAGATACAGATACTGTCTGGCAGATGTAGTATCTAGATACAGATACTGATACATTTTTCCAAAGTATCTGGTTACAGATACAGATACGTTAAAAATGTATCTAGATACTTCCAGATAATTAAGAAAATTTCAGAACTCATAAGGCAATCAATATACTTACCTACTTAGATATTTATGAAACAAGTGTGTGCGTGTGTAGGTAAAGTAGAACTGTTTAGACGAATGTGAAGTTTAGATTTTCACTAATTGAAACAAGTTGTAGGTTAGTAGTTTACCGTGTACGTTACTCCAAAGTGAGCACTGAGTAGGTGCTTTATGTACGGTATTTTAAAAAGATCACTAAATCACACCCCATTTTATTATTTGTATTGTTTTTTTTTTTAACATTAGCAACATTTCGAAGTTTTCATCGCTGAGCCTGTTACGCCTTGGTGTTAAAATTTGTCCTCCTGTACTAAAGAAGCGCTCGACTGGCGCAGATGATGGTAAAACCATGTTATATTTTTTGCCTCATCGATTGCACAAAGCATGTAATCCTGTTTGAATTAGAATAAACTTACAATTAATGTTTAAACTTACAATTAATGTTTAAACTTACAATTAATGTTTAAACGGTTTAAAAATTAAATATAGGCACGTGGCACGCCTTGGAATTGTGGCTACAAAAATGTATCTAGTATCTAAGTACCTAGATAGGATCTAGATACTAAAGCAGATCCTGATTTTTGTAAGTATCTAGATATGTATCTAGGTACATAAAAAGTATCTAGATACATGTATCTCGATACATTACATCACTGTGTACACTAGTATACAGGTTTGTAATGTCCACATACTGGGTCTGCATTTACCCCATTGGCATTTTTTCGAGAATTCAACGCCTGCCAATATGAACCAATGAAATGATATGATTTTTGAAATATTAACCAATCAAGTGATGATTTCAGCGATAATACCACTAGTGGTATTTTCGCTGAATGCCTACTATCTTAGTTACGTCCTAGCCTTGTTTATGGAGGTTCTAGGTAGCTTTTCTTTATGGCCGATTTTCTATAACCTTCAAATATGTCCTTATGGTCTGTCTGTCACATTCCCACTTGCTACTAAATGTTTCTGTCTCGTTCTCTTACATTTCACCGAGACGCGTCCGTACGGTGGCGCCAAATTCCGAACCACGGTTCGAGCCGTCGATAGAGAAAGGAATCCGCAAACAACGGTTCGTTCGAGCACCGAACAATAAGTCTTGGTTATTGTTCGGTGGTTCGAGCAAAGCGTCGATGGAAGAAGGTTAAATTTTACAGGGCAGGAAACTGTATGTACGTACGCGCCTACGCGGGTATCGATAGACCCAGCGCTTAGTCATCACGCATCGTCCCGTCCGAGCTCCAGCTGTTTTTGCTTTTTGCTGCCGGTTATTAATTTGCTGTGATTCTCGTTTTCTTATTTCCACTTATATTATTGTTACGTGTATTTGGTGGATACAGTAGTGTGCGGTGGGGTTCTAGTCCTCATTAAAAGCATCGTCGATGGAGCAAGGAATCCTTAATCAACGAAAGCATGCACAAGCAAATTTTTCTTGAGGATTATTTCAGTTTATTATTTAAAATGTTTTCAATACCAAGGTATATAGCTAGGTATATAATTGTAAATATCTGAATAAACTTTATTATAATTATTGTATCCGTAATTATTTTCAACACCTAAAATTCATTTGTAATATAATGCGTCGACCTAGCCAGGGAAGAATATGCCGACCGGTGATGACTCAGCGATCGATTATAACAACAAAAACTATAGAAAAAATCGTTTTCAACTGTTTTTATTACTCTGGTCGGCTGTGCCAAGTGTAAACAAACCGGCTGAGGGCTACAGTGACGTCACCGCCGATCGATAGATTTGGTCCTTAGAGGCCGACACAAGCAACTAAATCTATTAATATATAGACATTCCGCCATAAGAAAAAGCTAACTAGTCTCATAAACAAGGGTCCTAGTTACGCTAAACCAATATTGTGGCAGCTAAAACTGATAACCCGATAACTTCTTCACATTACCAAATTTAATATAGGACTAGAATATATGTTTTCAGTTAACACATTGATCTTTAAATTTCTATTAGCACAAAAAAACATATTCAGAACCGAAAGTTCAATCTAAATGACAGCTAGCTGTCTAACTTCTATTTGCAGTTGTTAAATTCTCTTTTTAAATACAACTCGTGGTATGCCTAATAATAGATAATACCTTTCCTTAATTTATCACTCATTATAATCCCATTGCTAAGAAAATACCACTCCTGCTGCGCAGTCCTGGTATTTTCAGCTTTGGGATTATAATTCGTAAAATTAACGATAGGTATTATCGATAATAGGAAGACCACTTGTTATATTACCCCTGAAAATACGTCAAGAGAAAATACCTTATTTTTTAGGAGATTCAAATAGAGTTAGAGGAACAATTATTATTCTAAATTAACATCTAAGTAACCAAGTCTCACCAAGTTCACCAACTTAGCTACACAGTACATACAAATCTTCTATTGTACTGCCAATTCACGTCATTTCTAAATTTTGCTAGGCATTTTGCTAAGCAAACCTCATTAAGATAAGTGGTAGACACAGATAATAAATTTGTTCTCTTTGTTGTTAAAATGTCTAATAAACTTTGTTCATAAGCCAAGTGTGACCTTTTTCCTTTAATTTAAGTAGGTAATTAATAATTTATTTGACAGATTTGTGTTATTTTTAGAAATAAAGACGTTTTTGTGGTGTAATGTAATAAATATACAGGGTGAATCAGTTTTTTGTAGCAGGACTTTAACAGGTCATAGATCTTCAAAAAATAATCGCACTTTCTTGTATAAACTATATCATTTTAAGGCCTTATAAAAAAGTTACAGGGTGTTAAATTTGTAAGAAATATGTGGACTTTATTGAATATTTACCAAACTAGTTGAAATTATTTTTAGAAAAAAAAAAAAGAATCACCTCGTATTGTAATAAAAGGTATTGAATTTTTTATGTAGATTTTAATTGCATACAAAAATGTCCTCTTGGTATTTGTTCGCATGTGTTCTAGTTTAACGGCAAATTTCATTTGTATTATTTCGGGGTATTTCTGAAAATTATCTAAAAAAATTGCTCCATAAGTAACATTTAAAGTAAAATAATGTGTATGCTACTTTAATTAAAGTAACTCACCCACTCTAAGTAGCTTCATCATAGGAATATACGACATAGGCGTCACACAGTTTTCATAAATACACATTCTACATAATTTTTTTCAGGTTTTATAAAGTTATAGTATTGTCAAAAGGCCCCCTAGGATCTTTCAAATTATGCCGATGCGACTATTCATGATATTATTACAACGCTTACAGGGTTAAACGGTTAAACGACAAGTTTTTTTCTGGTATTTTATTTCCGAGGCGCCGATAAAAAGCATTGCTATTAAAGTATTTCAGTTATTGAAATTAGATAAATTATAACAAAGGTTCTAATAGGTACTTCTAGCTTCAAATACCTGTGCCCTGTGCACTATCCATTCTCCAGTCCCATGCAGTGCAGGTCCCTTCCTGTTTGCCGGCATTGCCGTGACAAGATGAAAGATAAAACAGCGATCCGATAAGGCTCATTAGTCCCCGCGCGCTCTCCGCCCGTGATAAACGGCTCTAAATTCAAGAGATATTTTATACGGCGTTTTAAAGGATCACCGCCATTTGATACCCCGCCACGCGAAATATTGGGCCGCCTCCCCGTCCCATGTTTTTGTTTTGTTTCCGGTTTTTTACCCAAAGTTGTTGTCATGTTTCTATACTGACGGTCGATGGGCGGATAGCGTAAATGGGCATTAGATTTTTGCTTTGTTGTGCATCAATAGAGCAACCCTAATTTCAGCCTCTTAGCAAGCCACCTATCTACAAAATTAAAATTTCCTCTGAAACCGCAACTCGAATCGAAAATAAATTAAGAGTAAAAAAACTTCTAAATTGATAAGACATTCCATGGGTTTTAGATTATCCATTGGCGTACGCACAAAAAAGAAGTTTTGTGGGGTGAAAGGGGTACCACTCCCTGATTGTGCCAGTAGCGGCAGTGCGAATTCGGAAAAAATAAAAACAGAATCCGCACCCCAACGTGCAAGGACCCTTTATAAAATTTGAACAAAAAAAATTAAACGGTTTAAGAAATATTAGCAAATTTGTAAAATTAAATTTTGACTTTGACTCTCTGTTTCTTGGAAAAGAGGCGATTTTGGACTAAGGTAAATGGGGCTAAATCGCCTCAATTTAGCCCCAAGAGTATGTCCTTAACTTATGGACATGTATTTTTGTTACACGTTGTATATTAATGAATATAAATGCCATGAATGTGCTAAAGAAGCGAATTTTAAGCGCCGCTCGCGTCCAGAAGGGTATACAATTCAATTTTCCGTTTGCATGAAAAAGCGATGTATCCAAACGATTATTATTATTATCAACAAAAATGCAGATTGCATTGTTTACTACTATAACATTAGACCATAGTATACAATAAAAATAAAAATAAAATCTGAATTTTCGTCGATAATTAAAAAAAAAGAAAAAGCATTGTGTGGGATTTGAACATACGATGAAATAAATGAAGTTTTCATAGGTACCCGCCTTTGCCCACTGGGCTATATCCACTTCTGTAAATTCTTTCAATGAAGTTGGTCATATCTAAAATAACATGAAATTTTGTGCATTAACTTTTGACAATGTTCTGCACCACAGAACTGCATGCGCATCGGTAAATCGTCATTTGTTAGTTCAAATTTATCGTACAATATATTGGCATGCGTTTGAAAATCGCTCGGAGACATTGCTTTTTCATGCAAACGGCTGAAGCAAATTACAAAAGAGGGGTCTAGCTTTAGCCTGTGCTTCACCTCAACATGTTGGAACGTTGAAACCTCCTTTCAGGATCTGTGAACCCACCTTTTCGCAGACAATTACGACTCGTATCGATGTGCTTCAAACGGCAAAGGATAATATAGGTACCTAATGCTTTGCTGCACGCTTTCATTTAAACGGGGCTTCACCAAGGGCACCCCTGGGTATTATAGGGCAAAAATAGCAAAGAATATTCAAGAACACCTGGAAATTTAAATGTAAAGACACAAAATATCTAGAGAATATCTAGGGTAAACAAACCTTTCCTATGACAAAGTGCAGGGGTAGGGACGTCATAGTCAAGGGCAAAAGCCTACTTAAGTTTCTCATGGACTGGTTCTAAAGCTTTTCTGGCCTAGCTTTCCCGAATACAAGAAAGAAACAGACGACGTCGAGAGCATTGTATACAATCAAGTTAAGTTAGATACAGTAAAAGCAATAACCCATCGCCATCGCACAATTACCTACCTATTCGCCGCGTGAATAATTAAAAAAAATTAAAGAAATTCTCGGAAAAGCAAACAAAACTAAACTAACCCATTTTCATTTGCGGATACCTCGATCGATTTCTATAACTAAAATCGAGCAATTCATGCGATTGGCGTAAATAAACGCACGTGTTCGATGACGTTCCGCGAAACAAGGCGGTTGGTAAATAGGCCATAAAATATCGGCGTGCCTGGCAACAGAGACGTACTCGATCGCAAAAGTATATTTACTCGGTTTTATCTTGTTGTTTTCAGCTATTTAAAGTAGTTTTATCGATGTTTTGAACCATTTTAGTTAAGCCAATAATTTTTTCCGAAATATTTTATATATATGTAAAACTAAAATTAAATAAAGGTCGTGCCGTGTCTCAGTGCGGCTCTGGCGAATATCTCAACGCACGTGCTCTTGTTTACGCCAGGCGTAAGAGTTGCTCGAGTGAGCGGCGCGCCAAATTCGAGTCGTCCCCCCTCCCGCGTACCAAATCGGAAAATGGCTCAAAAGTCGGAATGGCTTTTCTGCTTCTGGTCCGCTTCAATAGCGATGTGGCACTTATTTTTTTACGATCCCAGGCGAAATTTGGACTTTAAGTATCGAAAACTGCGCCCGCTAGCCGTGACCAAACAAAATCGTTACACACATATAGGTACTACATTTTTGAGACGAGCGCGACTATTAATAACACTTATGAGATCCGGCAGGGCCGGACTAGGCGTTTATAACAAGGATATTAAGAAGTCTCCAGCAAGTAAATCTCTGGCTGCTGGCTGGAGTGAAGAAGTTTTCCATGAAAATCAGTCTTCAAGGTCAGACGTTCTTTCCTTCATTTCCTATTTATTTCAACTTATTAATTAATCCATACATCTTCAAATTAAATGTGATTCAGTTTGTCCACTTTGCTTTACAAACTATATAAGCTGGCAAATAGAAACTAATCAAATTTAATGCGGTCGGTCCCGATTATAGGGAACTTGTAAATGATGCACTCAATAAATAATTTGCTGGTAATTTAACTAGATATTGTCATTATTAATATTAAATTATTAATACTGGTATACGCATAATTAAATATACATAACTGTTTGGATGGGGCCTAATTGGATTCGCTTCAATCGGATTACACCACGCTAAAATAAGATCATAAACAGGAGGTGGAACAGGTATAAATCACCAGAAATGAATACTGATTTGAATGACATTAATGAAGGTTATTTTAATGCTAATAATTATTTAGAGTCCCTGTCATCCATGAAACGGGCCCTAATAATTATAAATGTTTAGAGAATATAAAAATTTCATCCAATTCAGCAATTTGTTATTTTCTAATTCTATTCACTGATAGTGAACATAAGGGTATGAAAGTGCAGTATAAATATGTCAGTATCTATATTGGAGACCTATAAGTGTGGTGTTTTAAGATTTGTGTGAACCATTAGGTAACTCTATTTAGATATTTAAACTCCCTCTAAAAGAAATATGCACTGAGATCCCAGGTATTAAGGATTAATCGATAAATTTTCTCGGATTTATGTAGGTATTCACTATTTGTCTGTAGATATTCGGTATATAAACTTCTGCTTATAATTTATATATATATATATTATTCAAAAAGATACACATACTGCAAAAAATTTAAAAAAATCACAGTCATATTAAATACCTATAATATTATATTCCTGGACCACGATATTTAATAATTAGTTATCATTGCAGCAAATTTTATAAAAATCACTGGAATGTGATTATATAAGTTAAAATCCGAAAATATTTGGAGAAAACTTATTCAGTCGGGTTCAAAGAAGTCAATATTTTACTTTACTGAAGGCGAATGTTTGCCGCAAGGTAAGGTTTTGCTCCTTTGAATAAAGAACCCCAGGAAGGAGAAAATTTGGGCCTAACGATAGACCCGGATATCTGCATATGGCGGGATACCGTTTCCCTTTTTACAGTGGCGCGCCCATTGATTTGTTTCGACAAATTAATCGATGCAGAAATCCTCATTTTTCGTGAATTCAGTCTACCTACAATACAGGCAAAATATTATTAAGGCACGTTTATGTTTTTAAGTTTAGGAATCCTTGATAATACAGCCATTCTAATTCTAAATTTCCAATTATGAAGAAGTAGCTATACCTACACCAACGCCTGTCACTTGGTGCATGTCCTCAAAAGTTAATTTAAATTCAAAATTACTTACTTCATTTTAGATTCGACGGTCAGGAAAGTGCCACAAGCCGCACAGCTAAGCATACTAACTCGAAAAAGTGTCTAAATACCACATACTGACACCTATCACCCTATCAGATATCAAAATATTGTGCCAAAACTTGGTTACTATACTCAGAGCGATTTCCGTCTCACGTGTTTTATAATATACATAGAGCTTTGACTCCTTCCCGGAATTCTTTACTCAAAATTTTGTCTGCTCCCGCCCGATTTCCCCGTCAACAATAGCGCTGGGCCGATCAATTCTTAAAATGTCAATTATATACGCTTGCCTTGTCATGTGTAATTTCTTGGTTGTCGTTATTGATTACATCCAACCAAAGATCTTTTTATGCAACAACAACCACTGTTTTGGGAAATGAATTAATTACGAAAATGTATAGCAGTAGACATTTACTATGAAATTTCCTTGTGCTCCAGTTGGTATACTAGTACCTACCTAGTACCGCGCTCTATAAAAATACCATTCTCACGGTCGATCCGGTAGCACCAAAAAGAAGACCACGAAATGATTTCACGACTTCGTTTTTGCATCTGGCGGCCTTGCCGCGCTCAGAGGATTTACTGTAATGGTACAGGGGAATGTTATTGTTTCTTCTGCTACCGCACTTTCTATGGAAATACAGGGTGATCGCCGCGATCAGGTCGTGCTGAGACATTGAACTGTATTTCTGGTAATTACGACATAACTTGAACTTGAATCGACTTACATGTCTTGTAATTAGTGAAGAAAGTTATTCGAACAAAAGAGATGCCATTTTAATAAAGCAATGCGGACATCTTTTCCCGTGTTGAAAAGTTAGATGAATAATTTTATTCCAGATCGAAGTACAAGCTTTCGACCTTTTTCATGTGAGATGCAGGGTGTTTTTGAAACTGTAAATTGCTGTGAATGTTTTGAAAACCTGAATTTTCTGGATATTCCAGCTTCAGCCATAGCAGCAATGTGTTCACATTATTCAGTCATCGCTACCAAGAAGGACTTGCATCACTAGTTTGACAAATTTTTGTTACTGGGTCGATTCAAAATAATTGCCGTGAGATGCGGCACTATATTCTGATCGGAAATACCGAAATACCCCGTTTTGCTGGGAGCTGTCTCCGTGATTTGGTCCAACATATTTATACAGATATTATTATTATGTACAGCGTGTCACAAATAGTTTGTGCTACCCCCTGGATCTCAGGTACCGTAAGAGATACGAAAAAAATTTGAATACAAAAGTTGTAAGGTTCGCAGTGGACGTAACTTATCTTTTATTTTCGCATATACAGGGCGATTCGTATTTGCAGGACAAAAATAAAATATTTAGATTTTGACAATTGCAATACTTAATCCTTTGAAATATTTGCATTCTCCAAGAAATTTGCTACAGAACCGTTTTTTTTGTTTTGTATTTTGGATGCAACGTTGCCAAGATATAGAATTTTTCTTGGAATTTAGGGACTTTGTGGAGGTTATGGAAACTGAATGCTGTATCTTTATTTTAATAGACATCAAAGATATATTTTAGCCGAAGTATGACAGCACAACCGTGTGTGGTGTGGTATGTCTAAATTGGTTTTTGCATATACAGTGTGTTCATAACAGGCTCTCAAATACAGATAATTTAAAACAGCAATAACTTTTTTTTTTCAAATGGAATGACCTATATTTCTATATTTCTATAGTTTGTTGGATGCCGGCGTCCAAGTGCCACATTTTATGTAAATAACAACAATTACCCGTTTTCGAGATATTTAGTATTTAAGAAAATTTCTTTGCATTTTTCATTCAGGTGAATGATCAAGCAAGCAAGCCATAATTATTTTTCCAGACAGTGGCAGAAATAATTGTCATTTTAGATAATACGGGAAGTAAAATTCCTATACCCATATACAGCTTGTCACACTATAAAGGTAACTTTCTTTACATTAGTGATTAGGATATGAAATAAAAAGAAGCAAAAAAATTGTAAAATTGGCTATATTTTATAAAATTATTTCCTGATTTTGAATCGGAGGAAATATAATATAAAATTTTAATTTTTGCCCATGAAATATAGGACCTAATGTGCGTCTACACAACATACCACACCAGACGTGCATAGATTATTTGTGCCCTTGTTTTTTTTTATTTTATGGCTTTTGGATTTCTGTGTGCCCATTTATGAGAATGAGAATGAGAATAGGCAAAAATTAAAATTTGATATTATATTTCCTCTGATTCAAAATCAAGACATAATTTTATACAATATAGCCAATTTTACAATTTTTTTGCTTTTTTTATTTCATATCCTAGAAGAAAGCGACCTTTATACTGTGACAAGCCGTATACGGGTATAGGAATTTTACTTCCCGTATTATCTAATAAAAGAGAGGTTACGTGCACTGCGAACCTTACAACTTTTGTATTCAAGTTTTTTTCATATCTCTTACGGTTCCTGAGATCCAGAGGATAGGACAAACTATTTGGGACACGCTGTACATTGCTGATAATATTATGTGCTTAGTGGAAAACTCGATAAGCTTTCTGCAAACTTATACATAATGTGGCGATATGTTATCTTTTGCAGTAATCTGTAAGAATTAATAGTCAACCATTATTGAGGTGTTTTACGTTCCTTATTGACAAAAATGTTAAACGCCATCCAATCGTCAAAAGTACCTCGCTCATTAGGCTCTGCACCGGCTCTTTGGTTAATATTCAAAGGAGGATTCCTCAAGTCTTGCTCTGCTGCTCTCCGCTGCCAAATTCGGATCACGTATCTGGCCGTCTAGGACCCGCATCGCCCTCGGAATCAGTGTTTATGAAATATGAAAAAGGCAGGATAACAGCAAATGAGCTACGAGAGGAATTTATATCGCGCATGGTTATGGCCAGCGTCTGCACCGACTTGTATGCCAAGGGCGTCTGCAGTTTTAGTAGATTGCATCTTGCGACCGTGGGTAGAGTATTTTTTAGATTTTTTCGGTACACTTATGGTTGATGAAAATGGACAGGTGGTGGTTTAATAAGTAGTAGGTTTGACTAACCTGAGATTAGAATTATTACTGATTGATTGTGTAACTGATGTGCTAAAAAGAAAAATGCGAAAGACTTTTTTCCTCGAAGTTTAAATCGTGGAGCAAATGAACCATCGAAGTTGGCACTGGAGAGCTATGATGCCACATTCCAATCTTTTTTTAGTTGAAGGTGAAACTGAAGAAATAAGAAATACCTACCTCTCATCTGAATTTTTGGTGTATTCAGTCTTGATTCTACAAAGGGCAAGCGTTATATCACTTCAAACTTCTTAAGAAAATATTGTATTGACATCAGAAGCACCAGTATTTGCTTAAAGTCTTTTAACGAATTTCCGCACACACATTTGTATTACTGATTGATTGAGTGATTGTGTAACTGATGTGCTAAAAAGAAAAATGCGAAAGACTTTTCTCCTCGAAGTTTAAATCGTGGAGCAAATGAACCATCGAAGTTGGCACTGGAGAGCTATGATGCCACATTCCAATCTTTTTTTAGTTGAAGGTGAAACTGAAGAAATAAGAAATACCTACCTCTCATCTGCATTTTTGGTGTATTCAGTCTTGATTCTACAAAGGGCAAGCGTTATATCACTTCAAACTTCTTAAGAAAATATTGTATTGACATCAGAAGCACCAGTATTTGCTTAAAGTCTTTTAACGAATTTCCGCACACACATTTGTATTACTGATTGATTGAGTGATTGTGTAACTGATGTGCTAAAAAGAAAAATGCGAAAGACTTTTCTCCTCGAAGTTTAAATCGTGGAGCAAATGAACCATCGAAGTTGGCACTGGAGAGCTATGATGCCACATTCCAATCTTTTTTTAGTTGAAGGTGAAACTGAAGAAATAAGAAATACCTACCTCTCATCTGCATTTTTGGTGTATTCAGTCTTGATTCTACAAAGGGCAAGCGTTATATCACTTCAAACTTCTTAAGAAAATATTGTATTGACATCAGAAGCACCAGTATTTGCTTAAAGTCTTTTAACGAATTTCCGCACACACATTTGTATTACTGATTGATTGAGTGATTGTGTAACTGATGTGCTAAAAAGAAAAATGCGAAAGACTTTCCTCCTCGAAGTTTAAATCGTGGAGCAAATGAACCATCGAAGTTGGCACTGGAGAGCTATGATGCCACATTCCAATCTTTTTTTAGTTGAAGGTGAAACTGAAGAAATAAGAAATACCTACCTCTCATCTGCATTTTTGGTGTATTCAGTCTTGATTCTACAAAGGGCAAGCGTTATATCACTTCAAACTTCTTAAGAAAATATTGTATTGACATCAGAAGCACCAGTATTTGCTTAAAGTCTTTTAACGAATTTCCGCACACACATTTGTATTACTGATTGATTGAGTGATTGTGTAACTGATGTGCTAAAAAGAAAAATGCGAAAGACTTTTCTCCTCGAAGTTTAAATCGTGGAGCAAATGAACCATCGAAGTTGGCACTGGAGAGCTATGATGCCACATTCCAATCTTTTTTTAGTTGAAGGTGAAACTGAAGAAATAAGAAATACCTACCTCTCATCTGCATTTTTGGTTTATTCAGTCTTGATTCTACAAAGGGCAAGCGTTATATCACTTCAAACTTCTTAAGAAAATATTGTATTGACATCAGAAGCACCAGTATTTGCTTAAAGTCTTTTAACGAATTTCCGCACACACATTTGTATTACTGATTGATTGAGTGATTGTGTAACTGATGTGCTAAAAAGAAAAATGCGAAAGACTTTTCTCCTCGAAGTTTAAATCGTGGAGCAAATGAACCATCGAAGTTGGCACTGGAGAGCTATGATGCCACATTCCAATCTTTTTTTAGTTGAAGGTGAAACTGAAGAAATAAGAAATACCTACCTCTCATCTGCATTTTTGGTTTATTCAGTCTTGATTCTACAAAGGGCAAGCGTTATATCACTTCAAACTTCTTAAGAAAATATTGTATTGACATCAGAAGCACCAGTATTTGCTTAAAGTCTTTTAACGAATTTCCGCACACACATTTGTATTACTGATTGATTGAGTGATTGTGTAACTGATGTGCTAAAAAGAAAAATGCGAAAGACTTTTCTCCTCGAAGTTTAAATCGTGGAGCAAATGAACCATCGAAGTTGGCACTGGAGAGCTATGATGCCACATTCCAATCTTTTTTTAGTTGAAGGTGAAACTGAAGAAATAAGAAATACCTACCTCTCATCTGCATTTTTGGTGTATTCAGTCTTGATTCTACAAAGGGCAAGCGTTATATCACTTCAAACTTCTTAAGAAAATATTGTATTGACATCAGAAGCACCAGTATTTGCTTAAAGTCTTTTAACGAATTTCCGCACACACATTTGTATTACTGATTGATTGAGTGATTGTGTAACTGATGTGCTAAAAAGAAAAATGCGAAAGACTTTCCTCCTCGAAGTTTAAATCGTGGAGCAAATGAACCATCGAAGTTGGCACTGGAGAGCTATGATGCCACATTCCAATCTTTTTTTAGTTGAAGGTGAAACTGAAGAAATAAGAAATACCTACCTCTCATCTGCATTTTTGGTGTATTCAGTCTTGATTCTACAAAGGGCAAGCGTTATATCACTTCAAACTTCTTAAGAAAATATTGTATTGACATCAGAAGCACCAGTATTTGCTTAAAGTCTTTTAACGAATTTCCGCACACACATTTGTATTACTGATTGATTGAGTGATTGTGTAACTGATGTGCTAAAAAGAAAAATGCGAAAGACTTTTCTCCTCGAAGTTTAAATCGTGGAGCAAATGAACCATCGAAGTTGGCACTGGAGAGCTATGATGCCACATTCCAATCTTTTTTTAGTTGAAGGTGAAACTGAAGAAATAAGAAATACCTACCTCTCATCTGCATTTTTGGTTTATTCAGTCTTGATTCTACAAAGGGCAAGCGTTATATCACTTCAAACTTCTTAAGAAAATATTGTATTGACATCAGAAGCACCAGTATTTGCTTAAAGTCTTTTAACGAATTTCCGCACACACATTTGTATTACTGATTGATTGAGTGATTGTGTAACTGATGTGCTAAAAAGAAAAATGCGAAAGACTTTCCTCCTCGAAGTTTAAATCGTGGAGCAAATGAACCATCGAAGTTGGCACTGGAGAGCTATGATGCCACATTCCAATCTTTTTTTAGTTGAAGGTGAAACTGAAGAAATAAGAAATACCTACCTCTCATCTGCATTTTTGGTGTATTCAGTCTTGATTCTACAAAGGGCAAGCGTTATATCACTTCAAACTTCTTAAGAAAATATTGTATTGACATCAGAAGCACCAGTATTTGCTTAAAGTCTTTTAACGAATTTCCGCACACACATTTGTATTACTGATTGATTGAGTGATTGTGTAACTGATGTGCTAAAAAGAAAAATGCGAGACTTTTCTCCTCGAAGTTTAAATCGTGGAGCAAATGAACCATCGAAGTTGGCACTGGAGAGCTATGATGCCACATTCCAATCTTTTTTTAGTTGAAGGTGAAACTGAAGAAATAAGAAATACCTACCTCTCATCTGCATTTTTGGTGTATTCAGTCTTGATTCTACAAAGGGCAAGCGTTATATCACTTCAAACTTCTTAAGAAAATATTGTATTGACATCAGAAGCACCAGTATTTGCTTAAAGTCTTTTAACGAATTTCCGCACACACATTTGTATTACTGATTGATTGAGTGATTGTGTAACTGATGTGCTAAAAAGAAAAATGCGAAAGACTTTTCTCCTCGAAGTTTAAATCGTGGAGCAAATGAACCATCGAAGTTGGCACTGGAGAGCTATGATGCCACATTCCAATCTTTTTTTAGTTGAAGGTGAAACTGAAGAAATAAGAAATACCTACCTCTCATCTGCATTTTTGGTGTATTCAGTCTTGATTCTACAAAGGGCAAGCGTTATATCACTTCAAACTTCTTAAGAAAATATTGTATTGACATCAGAAGCACCAGTATTTGCTTAAAGTCTTTTAACGAATTTCCGCACACACATTTGTATTACTGATTGATTGAGTGATTGTGTAACTGATGTGCTAAAAAGAAAAATGCGAAAGACTTTTCTCCTCGAAGTTTAAATCGTGGAGCAAATGAACCATCGAAGTTGGCACTGGAGAGCTATGATGCCACATTCCAATCTTTTTTTAGTTGAAGGTGAAACTGAAGAAATAAGAAATACCTACCTCTCATCTGCATTTTTGGTGTATTCAGTCTTGATTCTACAAAGGGCAAGCGTTATATCACTTCAAACTTCTTAAGAAAATATTGTATTGACATCAGAAGCACCAGTATTTGCTTAAAGTCTTTTAACGAATTTCCGCACACACATTTGTATTACTGATTGATTGAGTGATTGTGTAACTGATGTGCTAAAAAGAAAAATGCGAAAGACTTTTCTCCTCGAAGTTTAAATCGTGGAGCAAATGAACCATCGAAGTTGGCACTGGAGAGCTATGATGCCACATTCCAATATTTTTTAGTTGAAGGTGAAACTGAAGAAATAAGAAATACCTATCTCTCATCTGCATTTTTGGTGTATTCAGTCTTGATTCTACAAAGGGCAAGCGTTATATCACTTCAAACTTCTTAAGAAAATATTGTATTGACATCAGAAGCACCAGTATTTGCTTAAAGTCTTTTAACGAATTTCCGCACACACATTTGTATTACTGATTGATTGAGTGATTGTGTAACTGATGTGCTAAAAAGAAAAATGCGAAAGACTTTTCTCCTCGAAGTTTAAATCGTGGAGCAAATGAACCATCGAAGTTGGCACTGGAGAGCTATGATGCCATATTCCAATCTTTTTTTAGTTGAAGGTGAAACTGAAGAAATAAGAAATACCTACCTCTCATCTGCATTTTTGGTGTATTCAGTCTTGATTCTACAAAGGGCAAGCGTTATATCACTTCAAACTTCTTAAGAAAATATTGTATTGACATCAGAAGCACCAGTATTTGCTTAAAGTCTTTTAACGAATTTCCGCACACACATTTGTATTACAATTTTTAAATTGCACGAGAGTATTGCTACCGGCAACGCCTGTTCCCTCCATTTGCATTTTCATGTGGCTATAAATACCATCACAGGTAATACAATCAGTCTCAGTGTGATCGTCGTGCCTTCAGGATGTCCCGCGCAATCGAGGACGAAAGCTTGGAACGAGAAGTTACGCTGACGCAGTATCCATCCCGAAGAAACTCAGATTCATCACATTCTGCCTGCGGAAGTTTCCAATCAAGATGATTGTTTAGTTTACTGACTGGCCAGCCACTAGACGCTGGCGGCGTTGCCTGTCAGTGACTAGGCGCATCAGAAGCGCCATAGTAATTCAATTATTACAGATTATTTATACGGGACGGCAAGTTCGGCAGCGCCGGATAGATGGCGATGGCTAGGATGATTGCTTGTGTGAATATTTATTTAAGCGCAGCTAATTCATATCAGGAAAATTATTTCAAGGTATTCTTAAAAAAGTAGTAACAATTCGTTTTAGTCCTACGTTAAAGTTTCGTGAACTAACTGCGGTTGAATAACTATTCCCAGAACAATAGCAATGATCGGGTGGTGGCGGTAGCATGCGTTAGGAAGGAAGAATACCGACTATCGAGCTCTATAGCGACTGTGGCGACTAGGCGACTCAGTCTTGTCAATATCTTGAGTACAGGTGTCTGCGGACCCTGGCGTGTAGAAAGTTCCGCGATTCGCGAGGTCATGAACTTGTACTTATTGAAGTTGAAAGTAAACAGTATGATAGAGTGTTTTAATTTTGATGCATATTTTCACATTTTGTGCTTAATTTTGTGTTTTGTCTGCTGCCGCAGTCTCTGCAAACAACGGGCATTCGTTGTGGGAAGCTAAGAGCTCCTTATACTCCTACACACCCATCAATTACTGTTGATTGACATTGAAAAACCAAAAATTAATTAATTCATTTAGACTATGCATACATTTTTGAAATATCTGGGGGAAGGTACAAAAAAACTAAATTTAAAATTACGATAATAATATGTTGTGCAACTGGCAACTCCACGCCCCTGGGCAGGTAGCCTCCAAGCGCGCTGGTGAACGCCGTTAACGAGGGGTTGTAATACATTTTTGAAAATATTTTTCCTTTTTTTTGTTGACTTTTGATTTTTTTAATTTCGAATTTATTTTTTCCACCTGCGGTTACATTTTTTTACATCATGACTGAATTAGCCCGTATATATTACAATTACAGATATTATTTATTATTGGATGGAAAGACAATCGGCATTAATTCTAGAACTTTAGAATGGTTTTGTAGGTATAATATGTCAAAATTATCCGTATACCGTACTTTCACCGTTTTGGTAGACATATTGCCATGGCTGTGCGGCGCGCCGCCGTGTATTCGGCTAGGTTCTTCAGTCGTTGGCGGGGGGCGGGGCGTGTTTTTTGCTCGCAAAACTCGACTGATAAGCGGTGCGGGACTACTGTGTACTCCCCCCGCCAACGACTGACAAACCTAGCTGGACTCACGGCGACGCGCGACCTATTCCCCTATGTCTACCAAAACGGTGAAAGTACGGTATACCTGCTCTGGATCCTTGGAACTGATGTCGTATAAATTTGTTACTTATAATAATAATTATTTTTATATAATATACCATATCTATGTTTTAATGTTATGTAGCTAAATTTATTCCTCCTGGTATCTACCTATTCGTATATTTGTATATATCGAAAATTGAGTTGATTCAGTGAAGGTGAAGATCAATGTTCATGTAATTTTCGTAACATGATTTTTCTCGACTTTAATAAACATTAACATGTATTTGATGAGAGCAAGACCAACAAACCATTTAACTGAAGCATAACAAGAAAACTTACGTGATTAACGTAACTTAAAAAAAACGCATTTCACTAAATTTGCACGACAGAAGAATAATTTTAGTTTCACAATCACAAAACACTGAAAAGCTTCAAACAATCGGATTATTCTTTAAGACACGACTTAGGAAAGGATATTGCCATACCAAGTTGCGTTTAATTTTGACTTGGAGGTAAATAATTTGGGACGAATTGTGCCGCGAATAATATGTCATACGCAGGGTGATTGAGTCATGGTAAAAAAATTTAACCGAAGGTGGAAAAAAAGATTAACTTTAAAATTAATTATGTTCGTGTGCGATCTACGAATACGCGCATACAGGGTGGGCCATTGGAAACTTTCCACCCCGATTTTTTTGGTTTAAAATAAAAATCTCGGACACGTCGATTTTTGATTTCAGGGGAAGCTATTTTTCAGTTTTTTTTTTCATCCCCGTAGCTTTAAGCCCCTAGCTGGGGGGAGAACAACCCCCAAAATTTAGATAGGGGAGAGGGGTCGTGCCATACCTCTTTTTAAAGGAATCATCGAGTTCTTTATGACCCTACAATTTCGCCTCATTTATTCTATCCGTAACGAAATGACAGCTTGTCAAAATGAAAATAAATAAAAACACTTACTAATTAAAGTTGTATTATTTAGGTGTAGACGTGAACTTTATCTAACAAACTGTTGTTCACAAAATGTTCACCCCGGTTTGTTTAGGAGTTTCATTAGAAATAATATCGGCAGCAGGAATTATCGTTGCCATAGTGTCTATTAACATAAAAACTAACAACAAAAAATCCGTGAACTTTATCTAATAAACTGTTTAAAAACTCTCCAAAAGTAAAAAAAAAAACGGATGTTTTGTTGTTAGTTTTTATGTCAATCGGCGGATACACTATGGCAACGATAATTCCTGCTGCTGAGACTATTTCTAACAAAACTCCTAAACAAACTGGGGAGAACATTTTGTGAACAACAGTTTGTTAGATAAAGTTCACATGTAGGTACACCTAAATAATACAACTTTAATTAGTAAGTATTTTTATTTATTTTTATTTTGGCAAGCTGTCATTTCGTTACGGATAAAAATAATTAGGCAAAATTGTAGGGTCATAAAAACTCCTTTACCTTTAAACAGAGGTATGGCACGACCCCTATCCCCTACTTAAATTTAAGGGGTTGTTCTCCCACCAGCTAGGGGGTTAAAGCTACGGGGATGAAAAAAACTGAAAAATAGTTCCACCTCAAATCAAAAATCGACGTGTGCGAGCGTTTTCCCAAATTTTTATTTTAAACCAAAAAAATCGGGGTGGAAAGTTTCCATTGGCCCACCCTGTATAATCCGCGGCTATTTGATCATACGTCCAGCATAATTTTCAATTCGCCCACACCGCACATTTGATCTCTCTCCAGTTTAGGGTGAAAATAAGGCTCCCTTGTCACGAATACGCTGGCGCCGAAAATTAGTTCTGGTCCTGACACAAGATGCAATACCTATTTATTGGTATATTATTTTGCCTGTTATACTAAACCGTAATATTTCGCAGCTGCCTGATAATTTTGCATACATTAAGTACCATGTCCATCAACTCCGCATTGATTTGAGTAAATCATGTTTCAGAAGTTTTTAAACAAGCAAAGTGTCTCTCTTCTGAAATATACGGGAATCTTTTATTCTGAACAACTTTGCTTAATAAAAGTTTTCTCCTATATTGCACAGGAAAGGTATGTTTCCTATTGAACAATTAAACATTTTCTTCTTTTGAGAACGTATAAGATAATGTAAGTCTGGCAATTACATAAGGCTTTGCCAACTTCCGATTCCAATTATTATTGGTTTTACTAGATAGAAGTTGTTTCTTTAATTGAAGAGCTTTTTAACTTTTCCCACACAGATCTACGCCTACATGTTCAGGAGTTAAACGAGCCGAGGTTTTAGCGCTCCGATCCATCATCCCTAAAATTAAACTGTTCATACCTAAGCCGCTCCATTAGCCGCGGTAAAAACAGCTACACGAGGTGCGACAGTTAAATAGATACACGTGCCGAATTTTACCTCGTTATGCCACCTGACTATTGAAATATTTTTCTGGTTATGCTAAAGACCGAGAATTTTATTCGCTCTTGCTAAAGTTTTCAGGTTTCCCCAATTATCTTAATGACACTTTGAAATTCTTAAAACACACCTAGACAGGTCTGTAATAATAATTAAATTTTTTTAAATGCAGCTTCAAATAAGTTTTAACCAACGATATATAGGTATAGATACCTTACCAAAGGCAACTTGTTTTGCTTCATGATATTGAAAATATGTTATTGTTGGCACATTCAAGTTTTCCAGTTTTTTTATACGATATAGATTATTTTGTAAATATAAGTATCTCAAAACATAAATACGATACACAAGTCTATCAAAAAACTATTTATTATGTATTACAAAATAGGAAAGCCTGAATTTAAGAAATGCCAATGTAAACAAATTACCTCGTCCTCCTACCCCCGACCCGCTAATGTAGAAGCAAAATAAAACCGATTTATTTGTATTAGAGTGAGTCATCTATTCCTTTATATCGTTGGTTTTAACTATGCGGCAAGATATTCTATGTTAGCACATTGTCTTAAATTTCTCCAGTGGTATTGGGGATACAAAAAATATTACTTATTGCATTGTAGCTTCGATTTTTAAAAATACAATGCACTCAATAAACAAATATGTTTGCATTTACTGTTATATATCATTTGTTTTACTTTTAAAACCTTTTAAAATATAAATATATAAATCATAGGTTTCACAGTTGCGTTTGTGTGTGGTGGCATATTTCATTTGTGGTTTAGAGATATACAAACCACACGTTACCATATGGCACAACCTCAGAGAAATAACTAAGGCTAGAGGGAGCAAAAGCATCGAATTGTACACAGAAAAGTGTAAATATTTACGTTTGTTGTTGCCTATAAAGTCAACCAACTATAAAGAAAATTTATCAGAATAAACAAAAACTGCGGTTCGATCCAAAACAGATTCTAGTGGTATTAATAAACTGAGTAGAATACCAATGATAAAAATGAAAATATTTCATTCTAAAGATATTTTCTAAAGATATTTTTTCTGCTCCCGCACATCGCACATGGATAGATATAGAGACTGAGTCATTTTCGATGGTTTTATGGGGTATCTCCGTTATTTGTATAGATAGAAAAAAAACAAGGTAGGTGTTCATGAGTTAATTTTTTGAGATATTTACGATCCTCAAAACGGATCTCTGATATCTCCAATACTTTAGGAGATACAGGGCGTTTTTGAAATTTTTGCAATTATCATAGCTCATTTGTTTTTAAACCTATACATTTCGTTGAAAACGCTTTATACGCACTTTTTTACGTAGAATCCATTGGAGTAAACAGTTTTTCTATAAAATAGTTATTTATGTACCAAGGCACTGAAGTTGAATTATTAAGTTGCACTTCAGTGCCTTGGTAGGTAAAATAACTATTTTTTAGAAAAACTGTTTACTCCAATGGATTCTACGTAAAAAGTGCGTATAAAGCGTTTTCAACGAAATATATAGGTTTAAAAGCAAATGAGCTATGATAATTGTAAAAAATAGCAAAAATTTCAAAAACGCCCTGTATCTCCTAAAGTATTAGAGATATCAGAGATCTGTTTTGAGCATGGTAAATATCTCAAAAAATTAACTCATGAACACTTAACCTTCTTTTTTTCTATCTATACAAATAACGCAGATACCCCATAAAACCATCGAAAATGACTCAGTCTGTACTTTCTCGTTTTCTTCACGGTCTATAAAACGGATAGGTGTGGTCACTGGACTGAATGGATATAATTTCATATCCATCCTAGGTACGATTTGAGATCTAAATGAACCAATCATAGTAATTAAAGCTGTCTCCGGCGCTTGCATGATAAGTAAAATAAGTAACAGAAAATTATCTGGACAGTTTTCATCTTGAAAATGAAGTGGATTAGCTCACTTGCTTCTATGAACTATGAAGAAAAAGTTCGGAAAAAATAATTAATCCATTTAGACCTACCGTCCTTTAAAAAGGACGATGTAAACATACTCCTACCAGCAAGGTACGCCATTCAAAATTTAGATGACACCACTAAAGTCCAACGGACAATAATATTGACAATACAATCTGCATTTGCAATTTATAAAGTTTTTAACTGATTTTCTCAGCTGTTTTTGACGGAACTTAGTTCCAGCTTAAAATGGATAACTGGAGGTAAGTTTTCTAAATGTCGCAAATACTTTTTATTAGTTTTTATATATTTTTTACTTTACATAGAACTTTACTGTCGCATAAATACACATAACCTTACTTTTAAGTTGATTGTTAATTTAGGTGGCTAAAAATAAATCTGTCCTTATAAAAGGACGGTAGGTTTAGATATATACTACTTTCGATTGTTTTGTTTTTTTTTTTTCAATTTTTGTAAAAAGCCCCTTACTTTGGCTGAATTACTTGAAGAAATTGAACGAGACAACGATGCAAATATTCCTGACAGTATAACAATTTTTCCACCAAAAAACGCGAATGAACATGGCGACACTGAGGAAGATTCGGGGGATGAAAATGTAGTTGAGATGCATAATTCGACCGGATCTCAGCTAAGAGCTGAATGACGTAAAAAATGTAGCTTCTAATGCTTTATCGGTATTTCCGCTAAACAAAATAAAAAGATTCTCCCAATCTGATAAAAAAACATACTTATGTGGATCAGCCAAAACTTATAAAATTCTGCAACGAAAATAAGGGAGGTGTAGATAAGGGAGACCAAAATCTTAGTGAGTATAGAGTGGTAATATGAGGGAAGAAATGGTATACATGCTTAGTGGATATCACGAACGATGATCCTCGCGTCACAATGGTCGACAATGGAAATTACATTGTCCACCATTGTGACGCAGGGATCATCGTTCGTGATATCTATTATACTCTCCATTATTTGCTCATTGCATAGATATGGCTATGCAAAACGCTTGGCATCTTTATAAAACCAATGATGGCAAATTAGACCAATTGGAATTTCGAAGGTCAGTAGCGACAGAGTTACTGGAAACATACAAAAGAATAACTAAAAAGGACCGCTCCAAACTTCCCAAAAATTTATATGAATTTTCTCGCTATGACCAGATAGATAACTTAGTATTATACAATGGAAGTCAACGGCGTTGCTTTGTATGGCATAAAAAAACAATTTTCAGTTCACACAGTATCACAGAGTATCACAGTTTAATAATTGTTTAGAAAAGCAGTTCGTTAATTTTATGTTCTCCCTTTTTTAAAATAAAGTTTATATTTTTATAACCGTGTCTTATTATAATTTAATAGTAGTATATAGCCCTACCGACCTTTTAAAAGGACACTCTATTGCGACCTAATCCAAAACTTCAAAAAAATTTAAATAATTTTTATTCTACTTAGTTTTATATATTTAAAGAGAATTTAAAGAAAAAAATAAATATTTAGAAAAAAAGTAGTTTCAGGATTAAATGGTTAAGTGACTTCATTGTTACAAGTTCAAATATAACATATAAGGAAACTGGTTTTGTATATCGTATACAGTGTGGTCATTTAAGTGTGCAACATATGGGATTTTTTTATTAATTGCACAAAGAAAATACAAATATTCCCTAAATTTGGTGCATGTTCGATAATCATATTAGGCGTACTTAGAATTGTTGCAAGTCAAACAGCATACAGGGTAGGTCAAAAAATATAAAGATTGTACAAGAGTAAAGTAACTTTATTTTAGAAAATTCAGCAAAATGTTATTAAGAAATGTTGTCTAGAAGTACAAGTTATGATCAAATACCAAAACATGGCCTCCTAAGAAAAGAAATATATATTTTTTGAGAAACATTAATTTCCTAAAAATTTGTTTTAATATTTACCCTAAACAATTTCATAAATCAATCAAAATTAAATCAATTTCGCCTAACTTTGTTCAAATTTAAGCAAATTTGTAAAATTAACTTGAATTTTTAATTTTTTAGGGAATCACAAACTTCATGTTTGTTGCAACGATATTAAACAAAACTTTAAAATTTCGCAAAAATTCTTCTGAACAAGGTAAAACATTAGTAATGATAATGTGTATATTAAAAAACTCTAATTTAATGTGCAAAATTTTTATTTTAAATGTTTATTAAGAAACTGGAAATTAATTGACGAACAATTTTTTTCTTAGGAGGCTATGTTTTGGCGTTTAGGCATAGCTTTCAATTCTAAACAACTTTTCTTAATAGCCTTTTGCTGAATGTTTTGAAATAAGGGTACTTTACTCTTGTGCAATTTTTATATTTTTTGACCTTCCCTGTATGCTGTTTAACTTGCAACCGTTCTATGTGCACCTAATATGATTATTTAACATGCATCAACTTTTGGTAATATCTGTATTTTGGTTGTGCAATTAATAAAAAAAAATCCCATATGTGGTATACTTAAATGAACACACTGTATACAACTCAAATAGAATTTAAAAGTTTTTAAGATATACTAACTTGATTTTTGGTACGATGGTTGGGGGTCACAAGAGTCACATTTTAAAATCTTTGATGTCAAACGAACACCTGATACCTACAGGGTGGTGAACTAAAGTTCTTTTTTTTTAAACTGGAACACCCCAAATATTTTTTCATTTTTGGTTCGCCCTTATCATGGCTAAGCAAACGCTAAAACGGTGGGTGGCTAGAACTTTTGTAGATAAGCTAGTTTAAAATAAAAAAATAGGCCTTAGTTTGGTTGCTGGTACACCCGGTAAAAGGAAGATATCAAACGGGAACTGTTACTAGAAAATTGTACTAGCAAAGATCAACTATTGTAGTTTTAGTCCACGTTATCGCAGTTGTCGAGTTTGCCTGTTTTTTTTTCTATCCAAAAGGTCTGGTCGAAACTGTGAAAATCCAAAAATATTTCCATTAGAAAAAGTAACTTTGATGGCCCACCCTGTCAGATGATCGTTGGATATCAAAATATCAAAATACGCCTCTTGTCGACCCTCCCACCATCCTACCAAAAATCAAGCTGATGTCATAATAAAATAAAAGGTAAAAAACCCTTTTAAAAACAAGCTTTTATTTAATCCATGTACTAAAACGAATAAAATAAAAGAAAAATAAAACATAAGGTAGGTATTAAAACGAAGTCTAGGTTTTCGTTAAGATAATTCAATGCCAAATTGCGACAAGTTTTTGTAAATCGAAAAGCTTGTGGCGCGAAATATTCATAAAAGTAGGTACCAGTTAATTTTATTGGACAGTGATTGGTTGGTAAGCAAGTACCTACTTGCCAAAGTATGTATTTTTTTTTACAATTCGCTCGACAAGCTTTTTATTTACAAAAACTTGTCGCAATTTGGCATTGAATAATTATCTTAACGAAAATCTAGACTTATTTTATTTTATTTTATTCGTTTTAGTACCTACATGGCTTAAAAACTTTGTCTTTAAAAAGTTTTTTATCTTTTATTTTTTTATTTGATTCGTTTTAGTACATGGCTTAAATAAAAGCTTGTTTTTAAAAAGGATTTTTACCTTCTATTTTATTTTGTGCTTTTTCGTACCTATTTGATTCCCATGTCAGGAGGGTGGTAAAGATCCGCCATCTTGGGGCATCCGCTATATTGGATTTAGTGTGACGTCACTGTCGTCACTTACCTTATTATTTTGTACTCGTCAAACCTTTTCATTTGATATGTATCCATGTCACATATGTCAAGTAGGTTGTGCAAAAATAGGTAATCCGCCATTTTCGGGCGGCCGCCATATTGAATTTACTGTGATGTCACTAACATTATCGTTTTCTACCCCATATTAAGGAGGTTGAAAAAATTTAATCCGCCATCTTGGAGCGGCAGCTTTATTGAATTCAGTGTGATGTCACTAACTTTATCGTTTTCTCACTCTTCAAGCCCTTTCATTTGATAGACACCCATATTAAGGGACAAAAATGTCATTATCCGCAATCTTATGGCGTGAAAGTATTACAATAATGAGTATTGCATATTGTATTGTCACCAGAACTAAAAGTGTATGCAAAATTTCAGCACAATCGGATGTCAAGAAGTGTATTTAATTCAGCTTGCAAGATTCGACCCACACATACATACATACATACATACATACATACATACATACATACACACATACATACATACATACATGCATGAATGCATCCATACATACATACATACATACATACTCACATACATACATACATACATACTAATAGGGCAAGTTAAATAAAAGCTCGTCAATAAAAACCGAGCCAGGCTCCGCCCACGCACTGATGGGACACTCTGTATCCCTATCAGCCACAAATATCTTACATCAGAGAACACCTATGCCACTGTTAAATATGATTTACTCTTGTAGAACTAAAATGTATAAGGATGTTTACTGATGCTACAAGACCTTTATTCGAAAATTGTTCAACAAAGTTTGGGGCAAACTGATCGAACATTATATTTTTAACAAAATCAATACAATGTTAGTGGTTATGTTGGTCGTCGGGGCAACACTAAGTGCACTTGGGAGCGCATTTAATAAACCAGCCGTTTACCAACGTGAGAACCCGATAAGACTTCAAGATACCTAGGAGAGAGGAATGTGGTGCATGAAATACACATAACACGCATTTCTATCTCAAAGTTCAGGTGGGTCATAAAAGAGTTGCTGAATGCCACGATGAACGGAAGATCCGAAGGTGCTATGGAAATTAAGAAACATTCTGAAAATCGGCAAAAGATAATGGAACTTTAAGTACGGTTTAAATCTGGCAAAAGAAAACGATGAACCTAAAGCCACCAAGATCTGTCATTTCACTTTGACGTGACATGATCTTTGAGAAAGGAGAAAGATTTGTTCTCCGAATGCTCAGGAAACAAATTTGTTGAAGTTATTTTTTTAGTTAAACGTTCCGTTCATTTACTGTTAAGAATTTATCAATTTTCCAACTTGAACAAGTTGTCTTTTAAATGGGTATGTTGTAGTCAAATCTTGGAGGATGAAACATGAATATGAGCAAATAGCATGATTCCAAATATTTCAGATAAGAATATGACACTATCACACCGTGTATACATTGTAAAAACAATTAAGGATACTTTTTTGAACGACTTTTTTCCGTTTTTAATGGTCAAAATGCATTTAAAAGTGACGATTTGGGGTACCATAGTAACCCAGAAACCAATTGACGTTGTTTTTATTCGACCGTTCGATATTTAATCAGATTTTTTTAGTTTCATGTGCATTCAATTGCACGCAATTTTTCAATTTATTATTATATCGAGAAAAACCACATCGACATGTTTCATTGTGTATATGTACAAATTAAGTAAAAAATATAACGACAGAGAATATATCTTTATTGAAATATTTTTATATTAAAATCAAAGCAGTTTGGACACACCTACATCCATGTTTCTATTTGTGACCCGTGATTATAGTTAGTATTTAACCTTTTTGATTGCCTGGAAAATATATTAACTAAATTCTTTACATGCAGTCGTACAAGTTCAGAATTTATGTGAATAAGTCTACACAAACTGAATATTTAACGGACCCAATAATAATTAAAAAGAAATGGCTCCTGGGCATATGGGACAAAATGTTTTGGTTCTTGGCAACACCAAACTAGTTTCCAATATCCAATGGAAATTGTGTATGGGTCTTTTGGAGGTGTGCAGATCACGACGAGCACCTGGTTCGGACTTGTTGGCCCTCATCAGGCAGGCGCAGCGCACCCCGCCGAAAGGCCCAAATATTCGCTGGCTATGAGCATTTATTAAGGTATTTTCCCTATTCAATGCTACGAGGAATAATATAACGCGGTGAGTATTATACAATCCAATTCTATCTATAGCAGGTACTGCCAAAACAACCTAAATTTAAAATTTCTGCGATACGAGGGTGTTGTACTCATGAAAAACGAAACACAGTGTATATTATGATAAAACGGCTCTACGGACTTTTTGGAATTATACCTACGCTCGAAACAAAAAAACCAAAACTTCTACGTCCATTTCTTACAACAAAATATATTATATATATATATCTAATAAAAGTTCATCCGGTAAAAATTGTTACATTTACAATAATAGAGTTAATAGAGGCCGCGGTGGCGAAGTTCAGAGCATTGCTAAGTATTTAGACTGCATGTTTTTCTGCCTTCGATTAACCCTGACAGCCAAGAGCGCTGGGCAAAATGTGTATGCACAGTATTGCTCCTTAATAGCTTTATCTAATTTACTAATTTTCCTACATTCACTGGGATTACTACGATTTTTAGGGTACTTGAGTGAATGCTATCCTAGTTCTATCGGGAAGAGCCGGCCCTAGCCGAAAATGGCAACGAAGACGAAATAATAGTAATTACCCCTCACAAGCATATTGACTTGCTTTTGGGGTAGGAGTATTCTGATAGTGAGAATTATCATTGTTGTCATTATTATTAATAATAAAATTGGCTCTGATATCTGATTGAATGCATTAAACCGTATAAAACCACTGACAAGAAACAGAGAGCGCCAGTGTACCAAATTTATCTAAGTGACTTTTTGAGGTTTGTGAGGTGCATGTATGGCTAACATTTTTCGAATAAGTGAAACACCCTTAATAAACCAAGAGAGATGTTTTTGTGGCATAACAGGTTAAGCATTATCTGTTGAAAAAAAAATGAACTCCAGCCGGGATTCGAACCCGAGACTCCTGCTGGGGCTGTAGGCACTTAACCGACTAAACTACCGGAACAAAAACATGCCTCTTGATTTATATTTACAAGTACAACATCAATCTTTACCCATAATAAGTTCTAGCCGCTAAAGGTAGTAATTATTTGTCAGTTAAATTGGCCCTCAGCAAAATTATACCAAAATCAACCATTAGCAGGTTGTGAGTTCTAAGTATAAGATTGATACGCCTCTTTTGATCTCGTTGTGAAATTTTTCATTGGACTGGACACAGCGGCTATTTTCAATCTCGCTTGATCGCTTATGGAAAATTGTCTTTTATTGATTATTGCTGGCTAGGATAATAGTTCAAAACGGACTAAACAATAACGTTTCGCCGGCGGATTTAAATCGGTCCATTGCTTGGGTACCGGGGCAGTCCAATGGCGAGTCATAATAAACAGGATTTTGTGTCTCGGGACCATACTCGCGCAAATTTCATCCATGTATGTACGGTCGTTTGGCTGATTGTAAAATACCTATTGATTTTGTACGCTGCCCGACTGAACGGAAAATGGGCTAGACTGAACTCCGGAACAAACGAATATTTTTTCAGTTTTCATTTGAAAACTAGACAACCTTAATATTTCGGCAATGCAAATAAATTTAAAAATCGCCTTTTATAGTCATTATGTAGGTAATGACAATTGACAATTCACTCACTCACCACCCTCAATTTTAAATTATGATGGGACTTCTATTTCTAAACTTGTAACACCTAATTTGGTGGGCTCGGGGTCC
Source organism: Pseudeuparius sepicola (assembly GCA_963920635.1). Lineage (NCBI taxonomy): Eukaryota > Metazoa > Arthropoda > Insecta > Coleoptera > Anthribidae > Pseudeuparius > Pseudeuparius sepicola. Next base: position 94,307,642 of record OY987299.1, read on the forward strand.
TCTGAACGCACAGTTTTTCCATTTCTAACCGAATACCAGTAAAAGTGGAATTTATCCATCCTTCTTCATGCAATTGGCACCTTGTTTCAATGGCAATAAAAAAGCTCTCTAATTATCACGTCTAGCGAAACGAAAAAAGTGTTTATAGGAAACTTTTTGTTCAAAATAACATTTTCTATCTATCATATTACGTTGGCACCATAATTTAGAAACACCCTATATTATGTATGTACGTACAGGGTGATCATTTTTAGACGCCCAGCCTCTGTTGGTGGAAAACGGTCAAAGACATGGAGACATGGAGATGAGAGGGAAATAAAAAATTATGGGTCTACCTAGCCACTCTTTGCAAATACGACGCTAGGCGTAGCGACGCTAAGAAAGATTTTTCTCACCAACATACCACATTGTTCAAAAGCCCTAATTTTCCTGAAAATTTTTCATTAATGCCATTTTTCTATATTCTCCTCCGTTAAAAAGCTATTCTTCAAAAACGCTATAAAATATTAATTTTTATTAATCGCAAATGACGTAGCGTTTTCAATGATTTTATTTTTGGGGATATTCCCTCCACCCTTTATATATTTGAAAGATCTTTAAACCGCGTCTTTTGACCTTGTTCCGTTGCCACCATACAAATCCAGGACCGGCTATAATTTTTTATACCCTCAATTTTCACTAAATGCATTTAGCGATTTTTTTTTCCATAAAATTTGAGACCGCAGCATTAATCAGGAGACCACAGAACCAGCATATTATACCAAATTTTAGCAAAAAGTATACAGAGAGTTCTATTCTACAGAGTACTCTAAGGTTAACAAATTAGGAATTTAAAGGCATATCTGGCGAATCAAGAGTCAAGTATGGAATTACCTCAAAACAGTTGAATGGTCAACAGACAGGACTATACAAGGTATCTATTGGTGTGGAAAGATATATACGAGTTATTTTTCCCTATGTAATCTCAATGTGCTGAATTTTTTATAACTTTATACGGGCCAAATGGACCCTGGAATTATTAGATATAAATTATTGGAAATGTATTAATAAATAAAAAAATAATCCATTTTTTACAAAGTATCATTCAACAAGTAAAGAACGATTTAAATTATTGGACTTTTCCCGACAAAGCTATCCTCTAATAAAATTATATCTTTTTCTATGGGTTTCTGTTGTAGCACACACCCGCCTTACTTATCTGGACTTACTGACTGTCAGGCTTCTTGAAATTTTAGACGTAGTTCGTTTGTAATTTCTGCGGCGATTTTGGTACACCTAATCGATTTTTATCATTCTCGATTCTTATAGGTAAAGTTTAAAAAATTTATCACTTTGAGTTGGCACAGAGAAAATACAGGTTGTAAATTTGTTATCGGATCTTTGCATACCAATACCCTGTGTGCTCCAGTTGACCATTCAACTATTTTGAAGCAATTTCATGGCATACTTCATACTTGACTGTTTTGACCCGCCAGATTCCTTTAAAATTTATATTTTGCTAAATTTTGGCTCCCTGTAGAGCAGAACTTCCTGTATATTTTTGTTCAAATTTGGTAAAATAGGGGGGGGGGGGTTCTGTGGTAAACAAAAAATCGCTAAATGCATTTGGTGAAAATTGGTCCTGGATTTGCATGTTGACAACGGTAAGAAGGTCAAAGGACGCGGTTTGGTGATATTTAAAAAAAAAAACAAATGTTCGGGGGAATATCCCCAAGAATAACTTTTCAACGGAAGATAATAAAGAAAAATAGCATTAATGAAAAATGTTCAGACAAATTAGGGCTTTCGAACGATGTAATAAAAGGGGTATGTTGGAAAACAGTATTTCTTGGCGTCGCGACGCTTAGCGACGTATTTGCAAAGAGTCGCTAAATGGGCTAATTTATTCCTTTATACACCCTATATAGTCTGCCATATATAATATCCCCATGCATGTCTTCGACCGTTTTCCACCAACACCGGCTGGGCGCCTAAAAATGATCACCCTGTACATACCTACATGCGTACGTACATACACACACATATACAATACTTTCGTAAAGTAATGGATTCATATTAAATGTCATCCTTTGATACATTTTTTTAATAGTTATATAAATATATACCTATTACGAGTATGTTAACAATTTTTTCTAAGGAAATTTAAATTTATTTAAATAAATTTCCTTAGATCTTGTTTCATTACTTTAAATGAATCTTTTGATATGTCCGCCCATTTTCTCTCAATTCTTTAAATGTTCGTTATTCAATTTATGCACTTATTTAACCACTATTATATTATATTTCCTTTATAATGCTAATATACATAATTATTTTAGCGTTTTAAGTTCTGTTTTATTTTAGGAATGAACGGGTATTTACTTTTAATTGTGTGTTATTATATCGTTCAAGTTCAAAATCATTTGGATTAAATTATTATAGGTATAAATATATAAATAGATATATATTATGGATGAAACATTGCATGATATTCACACTAGTAGGTATATAAAGTTTAATAATATAGAAAAACATGCCAATATAATAATTTATATTTTCTCTCTGTGCAATTACCGCGGGGCGCCTAGCTTTTAATTATATTAATCAAATATGACAGTGACGTACCTACCTATAGAGTTTTTTTTATACTTTTTTATATGGGTATTTAAAATACTTATCACATTGCAAGAGTTGTAAGTGCACTTTTTTGGCCGAGGATGCTGTTTTTAAAGACCGAGGCAACCCGGGCCTTGTATAAATATATATATACAACAAAAAAGTAGTAACCGTATACACGGCGACTTACTACTTTTTTGTTTATTTATAACCGTATACACGACGAGTTACTACTTTTTTGATGATTTTGAGTGCTTGCCAATTATCACTTTTTCTTGCATGTAAATACTTTTACACTCACTTACATCCTTATTGTTATCATATCTTTGGTTATGGAGATTTCCACGTAGGTCGCTTTAGCAGCCTCCGAGGCGACGTTAGTACAAGGTCCAAATCCAGGGGATGTTCTGACTGAAGCTGACTGGGCTGTTGGCGCCTGCCTTGATTTCTATTTCTTGGTTCTCAAATCATGGCTATCTTTTTGATTTGATTGACGTTACACCATACTTATGATTGCCAAATAGCATGAAACACTTGTATACGGTTTCTAATTTTTTGTTTATTTTGAGTGCTTGCCCATTATTACTTTTAATCGTATGTAAATACTCTTATACTCACCAATCTTACATGCTTATTTTTTTTTCTTGGAACCGATTAAAATTGCTTGAAAATACGACGCGAAAAACGATGGTCTTGGTAAACGAGGTGCGAGATGGAGTACAAATAACGGTTACCAAAACTTTACATCTTTTATAAAACCCAACTATTTTTCGTTCGATATTGTGTCATAACAATAACAATAAGTCTATTTTTGAATAACGTAAATTTTTTGAGCAGTTGTGGCGTAGGTACCTACCTACCTAGCTACTTTACAACTGATCTACAGGCTGGATTTTTTTTATTCTAATTAGCTACAACTTTGAGGCAAACTAACATACGCTCGTATCGGAGTATTTTCTTACTTTTGAATAGTTAGGCTTCGGTAAATTATTAGAAAAAATATTACTATAGTCGTGCGATTTGTTCAAACGCCGATAATAACGGACTTTTTCCCTTTAGTCCCAAAAGATATATGTTACATTTCGAGATAGTGCAGACACCTGTTGCAGGAAAGAAAAAAAAATCAATTTGTCTGGATAGGGTAGGCAAGGGCGTATTCAAGGGGGGGTACAGGGGGTAATTACCCCCCCCCCCAAGCCCATCAAATGTCCAATTTCTCAACTCTTGTCGGGGTATCTACCTGTGACTAAAATACAAAATCACTGCTCACTGGTGCTCACGAACCCAAGCGGCAAATATCTTATTCAAACATGCATGTAGGTACCCAATTTTATTTATTTTTAAAAATATTGTTATACCTACCTATGTTTTTTTATGTAGGTAATAAAATACTACCATATTCAGTTGAAATTGCTTTTACGAACGCACCAAACCCCTAATGTGAAATCCTGGATACGCCCTTGAGGGTAGGTATAAATTAAATGACCAACATATGTAAAAAGTTGTTTGAAATATTTCTAAGACTTCCTATTACAAACGTAACAAAAATATAAAGAGACAAGGAGCAATATTTCACATTTTGCTGTTAATAATTACAATTTAGAAATTTACGTTGAACAGACTCGAGCATGTCAGTATAAACATTGAGTGTGCGGACACCAAACTAACGACGCATATTCCAGCTTCGATCTAACAAAAGCATAATACAAGATTTTGACAGTATCGATGTGATGAAAATGTTTTGAATTTCTAACGACAAATCCGTAAACCTTCAGTGCTGAAGATACTGTATGCTCAATGTGTTGTGCAAATGACAGCTTGGGGTCAAAAACTATGCCGAGGTCAGTAATTGTGCCTGGACGATTAAGCACAGTATTGTCTACCTGATAGGCAAATGCTATATTCAGAGATTTAAGGGAGAATGTCATAACATTGCGTTTAGCTGGATTTAACGGCAGGTTACACATTACACACCATTAAGATGTGCTGCTTAAGTCACGTTGTAGCATGATGCAATCATTAACATTAGATACGTTTGAGAACAGTTTTAAGTCATCAGCATATATAAGAAAATTAGAAGTAATAACCTCAGTTATGTCATTAATGATTAGAAAACAAGGGACCCAACTTCGATCCCTGAGGAACACCAGATTCTGCAAAATATTCCAAAGATCTGAACCCATTACATACCACAAACTGGCGTCTCCCAGTGAGATAGAACACAAAGAAGCTGACAAGAGCATCAGCCAAACCGAACTGCCTCAGCTTCCTTAATAATATCCAGTGATCCAACCGGCCTTTGAAAAATCTGTATATATTACGTCTGTCTGGTAATGACTGTCTATTGACTCCGAAATGGAGTGAGTAATGCTGATTAAATTTGTTGTGGTAGATCTACCCTTCATGAATCCGTGCTGATAGGTGGAGATTTGGTGCTTAATATGATAGAAAACAAGCTCATGGATTAGAATTTCGAAAACCTTGGAAAAATTGCAAATGATCGTGTAATTAAAAATAACGTCCCTCTCACCCTTTTTATGTAGAGGTATAACTTTGAACAGCTTCCAGGTGTTAGGATATTTAGTAGTTCTCAAGCTGAGATTAAAGATCTTAGCCAGCTGAGGCGTAAATACTGAAGAACAGTCCTTTAACAAAAATGCTGAGATCTGATCATGACCTGCCGTAACCTTAGGTTTAATTCTCCTTATTGCTCTTAGTACATCAGACTCATTAACAGTATTGAAATTAAGAATAAGATTATTCGATACATCAACACTATCAACTGATAGGGTAGAAGGACTGTAAACTCTCTGAAGAACTCAGCAAATGCATTACATGTTTCCTCAGGTGATTCAGAGAAATAATCACCACACATTATCTGGGTAGATATTCCAAAATGTCCTTATTTGTTCTATATAAAAGCCCAAAGCTTGGAAGCATCATTGGAAATGTTACCCTCAACGCACCGGATGTAAACACTATATGCCTCCCTAATATCAGCCTTAACCATTCAGTGAAAGTTCATCACGATGTTTCCTGTTTCCGGTAGCGATTATGTTCTTTATTCTTAAGTTTTATGTTTTTTATGATGTTGTTACTAAACCATGGCGGATAATCGTTACGTTTAACACCAACAGCATGTTTAGGTACACAGTAGTCTAGCCCCCCGCATATTTTCTCATAAAATACAGCACATGCATCATCGACATCAGAACACATTTCAAGGTCATGCCAATCGATTAATGAAATCATTTCGTCTAGGATCAGGAAATTGGCTTTCCTGAAATTGCACAAACCCGCGAAACTACTATATATTTTAGGTTTGGTTGAAGGTATTACCGAAAACTATATTTCCAATGCAGGGTGAGGGCTGTCTTCGGCAACTAGTTTCTGGACAGACCGATCAACAGCACAGTCAACATTGCTCCACACTAGGTCAAGCAATCTCCCGTAATCATTCAATACAAAATTAAATTGTTGGGCGTTAAACAACAACACAACAAACAAAAATTAATCATAGTGCTGACGTGATAGTTTTAACTGCTTCCTAGAAGTAGAAATTATTCACTATTACGGAAATTTTAATTCCTATTTTAATTTTTGGCTTAATTAAATACAATAGAATAATTACCGTTTCCTATATTATATCTAGAGGCTCTTCATAAAATCCAAGTGAAAAATCAAGAATTTGTTCTTTAGTGTATCAGCCCATTATTATACACATAGAGATCAAGCAAAAAACATATATCGAAAGCTTCTTTAAACCTCAATGTTCATGTATATCATATTTCCCATTTCCCCGAACCGAATAAGAAATCAATAGTCACAAATAATCAGCCACTCAGATGAAATTCGCGCGTGTGGTCCCGGGCATAACACTCATGCCTGTTGCACTTTTTGGTCGCGCTGTTTCACTGCGCTGGTGAGCGGTGCCGAATCAATTGGCCAATTTAAATCGAGCACTGAATTTGTTACGGGCGAAAACGAGCAAAACGGGGCAGGTTTGTTTGTTCGCCCGGTTCGACCGCTTTTACGAGTGTGGAGATGCTAATTAACCCGGTGCAGAGGTCGCATACGATCGTGGAGGTTACCTAAAAAACGGTTCAGGTCTTTAACGCGTGTCAGCGGAGGAAAACTCAATGAATGTGAATGAAAAAAAATTACAATTGTTTTAGATTTTGGAGAAACTTCACGGCTTTATCTCAAGCCAAATTGTTAGGGTTTCATCAAGTCAAGTAGCTTGACATTTTAACAAATAACTTGACTTGACTTGAGAATCAAGCTTTTGACAAATTACATATTTGACTTGACTTGATTTCCACTAGTTATTACTTTACTTGATATCAAGTAATTTCAATCTACTTGATGTTGCTGGATCTTAATGACGAATTACGAATCTATATTACTACTTATACAGAATAAACAACGCAACAACGCATGAACCATTTCTGCAAGCTCCACATAATCTAAATGATTATATAGCGCAAAACTCGTTGAGTTTTCGATGCGCAATGCGCAATCGATTAAAATCGGAATATTTATCTATAGCAGTTGGTTCTCAACCTTTCTTTGAACAGATACCACTAGAAATTTTTTGTTCGGTGTGTGTAGGTAAGGGCGCCAAAGCCCGAAATAAACAGTTTGAGGATTTAAAAATAAATTTTTACTTGTCCCTTGTCCCACACTCCACTCCAGCGAAAAAGTCCTCTAACTTTATTTCGAGGACCTGAATTTAGTGATCCCCAGGTGATCAGCGGGCGGAACACTGGTTGGGATTGTTGGGAACCTCTGATCGTGTAAAACTTATACCTACGTTCGCGCCAGAGAAATGGAGGAAAGGAGAACGCGCTACTGCGCATCATGATTTTCGTCTACAATTTGCCGGTCATTTTGAAGACACTTTTGACATTTTACCCGGATGGTTCGGAGTTTTTATTTGGAGTTTTCAAAGTCATTTCGATTGATTTTAGCGTCATGCCGTGTTCTGTGAAAGACTAAGAATTTTACAAGAGAAAGACGTGAGGGAATATCTTTTTTCCGGTAAGGATTTTCCAATAGGTTTGTTTACTTTTTTCAGTTCTCAGTGCCGTACCTTTCTGTACCAATTACATGTATTACAAGATAGATTAGGTGGATTAAATTGAAGGTTTTTATTAATAATTATATGTACATAAACTGGGAAAAGTGTCTTCAAAATGGCGCGAGACAAAATTAGTCAGTTCGCGCAGCTTGACGCTCATTCTCCCCACCTCCATATCTCTGGTTCGCGCTCGCGTGGTAGTTCCCCGAGCTCCGAGCTGGCAGAGACAGAAACGATTACGCGTTTAAGCGCCAAATGCACTAGATGCCTCATTAAAAAGTGCTTTGAATAGTGTTAATGTGAAACAAATAGAAGTTTTTGTTGTCTATGTTAAAAAAAGTCTATAATGCAAAGGTTTATTATTATTATTTACCTAACTGTTCGAACTAAAATTTGAAATTGATAAAAAATCAAGTAATCAAGTAGCTTCAAGAAAAACTTGATTTTTCAATTACTTGAAAAATAAATACTTGACTTGATATTGGAAAATTACTACTTGACTTGAACTTGACTTGATTTCAAGAGAAGTCAAGTAGCTTGAATATCAAGTCAAGCCATGAATCTCTACAAATTGTTTATAACCGCCAGTTACCGATTGAATATTTAGATACAACTCAGTTCATGCGGCCCTATTTTAATGGAAAGAGGTAAATAATTGTCTCAAGGAAGAGCAGCTCTACAAAAAATATATAAAAGTTGTTGCATTCTGTGGTAGTTCTCCCACGGAATGCAAAAACAAAAATGAAACTGCGTTATATCCAAGGCCCCCTTATAAAGATAATACATCCCGTAATTTAATGTACGGGTAAAAATCAAGTTCTCTTAGATTTTCTCGAGAACCTCTTGACAAGTAAATTTTGGTAGGTATTAAACCTACCAGAATATGTTCGTTGTTGACTACAAGGGGTATAAAAGAACTACCCCCGCATTTCTTATGCCAGGACTTTTTATATTCTTTCTACATAATAATATATTTTTCAGAAAAACATAAAACATTTAAAAAAAAAGTGGCAAAACATGCTTTTTTTACCATACTATATGAACAATGCTATGAATTTGGGCATAAGAACTCAAGTAGTGCTTATCGTAAATCTGTAAAAGACTACCTAATGATAAATTAGGGCAAAATAGATACATTCTTATCAAAATTATTGACTGTGTAAAATTCTGCGGTGGATTTGAACTGAAAACACCAGTGATTTCTCCTAACCACAGAAAAGGTGAGTGAATTATTATCCTCGGAAGTATGAATTATCTCAATATCAGGTATTATTTTTTATAATAATTGTCTAATGGATATCTCAAGGGATAAATCTTCTATTTGCTCTATTTAAAAGTCAAAAACATAAAAAATACATAAAAATTAGTTTGTGAGTAGCACACAAAAAAAAAATTTGAACGCGGGCCAGTGCCTTCAACACTATCCACTACAATTTGGCCCACCTCTGCAATAAGCAACCATCGACTATGAGTAAATAATTTTATGTTTTCGTCATAGTAGCACTCATAACCTTCTAATTTTATAACACTTGACGCAGATGGGGGGTTTCATCTAAATGTACGAATAATATGTAAGACTAGAGACGAAACTAATCTATATGGTATTATAACTCTATAGGGTGCGTGACTGCTTTTGAAAATAACTATTACAGTTGGCTAGGTAGAAGTTGTTGTAACTCAGTCCTCGACGCATATTTGGATGTCTAGTACAGTAGATGTAATATTTTTTTATATTATCTTATCTTTGCTTAAAACAAATATAATAATAAAACCTGTGATTTTCCAGGGAATCTTCTTAGTTCCATATTTTTACAAAGAATTAGATGCCCTCGGCGGCAGGGCGTTTGTCGTTTAAACAATGGACGATCAATCTTGTACAATAAGAGATTACAGCTTATAATTACTTTTAATTAGGAGCCCATTGTTTTTCACGGTAAAATCGCATTAAACCTATAAATTGCCGTCTTTTAAGGCGCGTTCATTTCTGCAGACCCCAAGTCGTGACAAGCCCTTGTAAGGCAACTTTTAGAGACGTGCACCCGCCCCAGTGGCGCTTCGTCTTTTTTTAGCAAACTCTTTTCTTTAGGGTTTTAACTCTCCGATTTAAAACTGTTTGCAAAAACATCAGACCCATAAAATGTGTGCGCAGTAGATATAATAAAATTAATTAAGTTATTTAAAAACCAGATATTTACAATGGTACTAAAACAGAATAAAATTTGAAACAAATACTACTCTAGGGATTAATGCAAAGTGTCTAGACATAAACAACTTTAACTGGCTACATTCCTCGGATCTCCGAACTCGTGTCTATGCATAATGTTTTGAAATGTACATACCTACGTGAAACCCGGTGGAACCATACTATTTCACTTGAGAATTATTAAATAAATAAAAGTTGCTCTCAAATCAAACTATTCCTTTGAAAACCATTACGTAAATAATTAACACTTTATGGGTGTAACACAACAAGCCAATACATAAACTTTTTATTATGTTTAGAAAAGTTATTCGGTTGAATAGGTACTTACTCACTTTCACTGTATATATAGATTTAGATAGCGTAAGCTCATTAAAATTATACAATTTAGCTGCATACGGGTCGTCCGATTATAGAACAAAATAAATCAAACCAAATTTTACACTATGTCAACGTTTCGACTATAATTTGTTAGTCTTCTTCAGGAGTGAAAATGATTGATATATGATATTTTTACTAATATGTAATATGTTGCGTAGTAGGTAGAGTATTTCTAAAGTCACTTGAAACAGCATAAAAAAACTCTAATTGGAGTCACAAAAAGAATATAGGACATAAGATTCACGCAGTTTTCAAAAATATATTCTACAAGCAACACTTTTAAGGTTTTTTTAAAGGTTGTCGTCAAACACAACGTAAAGGTTAATGCACCTTATAATATTGTCAAAGGGTCTCAAAAAGCCATATCGATTATAACTATTTACGCAAGTATCTAAGATCTGTGAAATTATGGCACGCCTATTCACCTACCCTGGTAAAATATAAATGAACTCACTTGGAACACAGTAATATACGGAGCGCGATCTATTTCATCGCATTTACCACGCTCTGCTACTGGTAAAAATACCAGACTTATCAGCAGGAATCACCGGTATAAAATTCAAAGGTTTTTATGCTGTCCCAAGTAACTTCATTTAAATCATACCGGTCAGTCATATCCAACAACGTCGCACAAGGAAATTATGATTTCCCATTTTTCTGGTTATTCAATATTTTTGGTTTTCATTTTCAGGTCTTTTCATTGAATTATAATTTTTAATGTTTAAACATATGCTACATATCTTTTTGTAGGGAGGTTTTTTTGTATGGAGATATACCTTGCGTATTTACTTTTTGTATATTTTGTTGTTTATTGAGTTATCATATTTTTAATATAATCATTCCGCTTTTTTGCCATTTTCAGTCTTGAAGGAGACTACAAACTTGTAGTCGAAACGTTGACATAGTGTAAAATTTGGTGGGATTTATTTTGTCCTATAATCGGACGATCCATATGCAGCTCCCTCAATAGAGGACACGATGTAGATACCTTCTATAATATACAAATTCCTGAACCCAAATAAACACAAATAAATTAAAACTAGTTAAAGAACACTACAATGTTCAAACATATAAAATATTAGGTATAATTCCTCACTCAACGGTATATAGTTAGAACTAGAACAGTAGGTAGGTACCTACGAAATAATTAATTAGGTATAGTCCGGCAGCCACGGGGGTAAACCCAAAAATATGGGACGAAGTTTTTTTTCAAAACGGATTTGACATCTCTAGGACTCCTAGTTTTGATATCAAAGTGATGACAAACTGTCATCCTTGAGCAATTTGAGATACAAGGTGTCCTTTTAATAGGTACCATGTGATCATGTATATTTTTACACCCCCTTATTTTATATATTTTTGAGGTTAGGAAAAAAGTTTCAGATACAAAAAAAGCAAGCTTTTCTCGGCGTTTATTTATTTTTATACAGGTTGTTTAGAAAAGCGGTGCCAAACCAAACTTTTGTTTCTTTAAATCGAATACCCTTTATATTTTTAGATATTTGAAATCTGCTCATTGTCACAGTTTCAATGATGTACATTTTGCACTTTTGATGTTTATTTTTTCGAAAATGAACCTGTCGGGTATCGTTCTTATTTTTTAATTAATTTATTAAAACAGCTATAAAAAACGAAAGACAACTTTTTCTGCTCTACATGCTTTTTAAGCATTTTAATATACAGGGTGCGATTACAGATTCCTCTCTAGAAATTATGAAGATTTAGTGAAGCGGCCCCATGTGGAGCTATGATCCCTCAAAGGGGCTCCACGAAGGCACTTTTTCGATTAACTGATCGCCCTCAAATTTTGTACACACTGTACTCTCAATAATACCCACTAACCACATTTAGATGGACCCCCTGGTATACAATGTGTCTGTTTTTTAGGCGACTCATTACTATTCACTGTAACAGCAACCCATCGTAATCGAACATCAGCAGCCCAGGTATCATTCTGTTCCACACATGTTTGTAAAATAGCTTCCTTCATTGCTTTTTCGTATTCTTGTCTTCCATGACTCTGATCGATGGCCATCATTGAAGATTTTTTTATTTTTTCTAAATCGCACTTTTGTCCACAGTACAAACCTTGATCTCTAAAATTAAAGTTTGCCCCTTCTGAATGCCGCTGCTTTTTTACAGTTGGAGTTCCAGTATCTGAGAAACAAAACCCTATTATAGTTGTGCCACAATCACGATAAGGCTGTTTAACATTGGCCACCACGTGACCTATTCTCTTATTGGTCTGGCCGTCCTAAAATATCAAGTGTTTACGCGGCGAGCATAATGCAGGGCCAACTCTTCCCTCCGTCGAGTTTCCTGCATATTTTAGATCGGATCGCGAGCAGTATATTCTGTAAATTTATTTTGCTACTTAATTTAAGGAAATTTATTAAGATCCACGAAAGGTAGAAACACAAATTTTAGAACTTCTAAAAGAATTAGTTCAGAATTACAGGCCACTTGGAATCTCCTATTAGTCCAACCTTGGTAATCGATCGCAAGGCGGTCATGTGACTTTGTTTATAAATATCTACTGCCGCTGTAACTTGGATAGACTTTAGACGCGAGCTGTTTTCCCGCACCGGTTGCTAAAATGATATTATACACAATGACTTACATTTCTCAATTAAAAACGAACATACAATGCAATGAGGCAATTTCTTTAGTTTTGTAAAAGCGCGTTTTTTGTTTCTTAATATAAATATAATAAATTAAAAAAGCATTCTTCTTAAGCACTAAAATTAAAATATGGTAAACGCGAACTGAGAAAGTGAGTTTTGGAAAGGGGATGAGGGACTGGTAATATAATAGAGGAAATAAATGTTTAACAACCAATAAAAGGGTTTTATACATAGGCCTAATTGCAATTAGTCCTTCCCCATAATTATCATCTCATTTCTGGATATTATAATATACCGAGTAGCGAATGCCATTTAAATTAAGTACATTAAATTACACTAAAGTAAAAAATCGTAATTTCTTTATTGTAGTAATGCCCATATTGGTGGCGAAGTGGACCTATACTTACACACAATTAGGAAAAATTAAGTAATTTTATGTACAACTTTGAGTTTAGACAAAATGCTCATTTGGCTGCAGAGTGGAGAGTGGACAGAGCATCAAATTTAAGACGCCCTGTATCTGTCATGTAGCTTTATCTCTAAACATACCCATTTTTATAATTTTATTAGTTTTTTAACTTAGATACGAATAGATATTCATGAATATTTTAAATTCATAACACATGTTTTTAAAATACCTTGTATATTAATGATAACTGTAACGAAATTAATTTATACAATAATATAATAATAACAACAATTTTACAGCTAAATAGTAAGATTTAGAGTAGAAATTCCATACATTATCTAATATTTTCTGTCTAATATTTGATATACCCTGTATGTCAAATTGCTCAATGACGCCAGCATGTCATCAGTCGGATATGGTTAATAGACATACAAATCTGCAAGAATCCGTTAAAAAAAGAACTTCGTCCCAAATTTCGCACTTCAGGCAAAAAACCCGGTTCCGCTGCCGGACTAGTAATTCAATAAATCGCCATAAAGCAGTTTTTAGCGAAAGAAATTAGCACACAACTATTAGCAATAAGAGAGAGAGAGAGAGAGATTTTAAAAAGGGGATAATTGAGACGAACAGCAATGGAGTGAATTTGAAAATATCCAGTGGTATGCTATTGGGGTCACGGAATTTAATTTTGGAATTATTTTAAAGAAAATGGTTGGGAATGGTGTCAAGGGGACGAAAGTAAAAGAAGTGTCAATAGATTTTTGGACAAGTTGAAGGCGTACATAAAACAAAAACAATAAATAAATATGTTACTACAGATCATTCAAAATTTGAAGGCGGCGAATTCCTAGAATAGATTTGTAGGAAATCGTAAATATTAATACAGATTTCAGTGGCGTGCTTGGAGAGTAATTGCACAGAAATAAATTACGAGTGATGAATTTTATTAGAAAGTAATTTAAATAATTATTAGCAATAAATAATATATTTATTATCTTACACAACTATTTAATATAATAATTTACAATTACAATAGGTAATATTTGTCAATCTGATGCATAGTCACTAACATCGTCATCGGAGAAGTCACTTTCGGAATTAGTAATAATTAGCTGTTCTGTGATTATGTCTATATTAATTTCATTTTGTGAGTAGTTGTCTTCGGTTTTGATAACATAACACAGTATTTTCCAATTGTTGTTACGCTGCTGTGTGAAATGAGCCAGTGCAGGTGGGTAGGTATTAATTTACAAACTACTTCCTAAAATTGTCCGCCTTCAAATTTTGTATGAACTATATCCGTAGAGATCCAAATGCTCGAGCATTTTATATCTCGAGCATTTTCGGCAAGACCGAACGAGTATATACAACAAGAATAAACGGCACACACAGGTGTTTCATTATTACAAAACGATCAGCTCGTTGCAAACAAAAATTCTGATATTTCTAAAAAATATTCCTAAAATGCTCCACAAAAGTGTTCAAAATGTTGAAAATGCTCAAAGATATATCAAGAATATGATGGCAATTTCCACTCTTTTGCATTTTTACTTTCAGTTCGCAGTGCGCTTGTGTCTGAGTTTTGTCAACGTCAATGTCTGCGTTTTGTCAATGTCAATGTCTGCGTTTTGTCAACTATTTCAAATAAAATCTGCTGTTTCAGGCAATTTTTTTACATCTGCTTATTACATAATATTTATGTTTGTAGGTGACATCCAGGGTTATACCGGTTAGGAACCTCGTATATGGAAAGAAGTGAAATTGAAGTGGAAAACTGTCTTCTTTTCTGATGCTTTTCCCTGAAGGTACGCCCTTGGCCAATAATAGCCGTATTGTTTCGTTGGAAGTCGCTGAAACTGCCCTGCAAATTAGCATTGTCAACTATTTCAAATAAAATCTGCTGTTTCAGGCAATTTTTTTACATCTGCTTATTACATAATATTTATGTTTGTAGGTGACATCCAGGGTTATACCGGTTAGGAACCTCGTATATGGAAAGAAGTGAAATTGAAGTGGAAAACTGTCTTCTTTTCTAATGCTTTTCCCTGAAGGTACGCCCTTGGCCAATAATAGCCGTATTGTTTCGTCGGAAGTCGCTGAAACTGCCCTGCAAATTAGCATTGTCAACTATTTCAAATAAAATCTGCTGTTTCAGGCAATTTTTTTACATCTGCTTATTACATAATATTTATGTTTGTAGGTGACATCCAGGGTTATACCGGTTAGGAACCTCGTATATGGAAAGAAGTGAAATTGAAGTGGAAAACTGTCTTCTTTTCTGATGCTTTTCCCTGAAGGTACGCCCTTGGCCAATAATAGCCGTATTGTTTCATTGGAAGTCGCTGAAACTGCCCTGCAAATTAGCATTGTCAACTATTTCAAATAAAATCTGCTGTTTCAGGCAATTTTTTTACATCTGCTTATTACATAATATTTATGTTTGTAGGTGACATCCAGGGTTATACCGGTTAGGAACCTCGTATATGGAAAGAAGTGAAATTGAAGTGGAAAACTGTCTTCTTTTCTGATGCTTTTCCCTGAAGGTACGCCCTTGGCCAATAATAGCCGTATTGTTTCGTTGGAAGTCGCTGAAACTGCCCTGCAAATTAGCATTGTCAACTATTTCAAATAAAATCTGCTGTTTCAGGCAATTTTTTTACATCTGCTTATTACATAATATTTATGTTTGTAGGTGACATCCAGGGTTATACCGGTTAGGAACCTCGTATATGGAAAGAAGTGAAATTGAAGTGGAAAACTGTCTTCTTTTCTAATGCTTTTCCCTGAAGGTACGCCCTTGGCCAATAATAGCCGTATTGTTTCGTCGGAAGTCGCTGAAACTGCCCTGCAAATTAGCATTGTCAACTATTTCAAATAAAATCTGCTGTTTCAGGCAATTTTTTTACATCTGCTTATTACATAATATTTATGTTTGTAGGTGACATCCAGGGTTATACCGGTTAGGAACCTCGTATATGGAAAGAAGTGAAATTGAAGTGGAAAACTGTCTTCTTTTCTGATGCTTTTCCCTGAAGGTACGCCCTTGGCCAATAATAGCCGTATTGTTTCATTGGAAGTCGCTGAAACTGCCCTGCAAATTAGCATTGTCAACTATTTCAAATAAAATCTGCTGTTTCAGGCAATTTTTTTACATCTGCTTATTACATAATATTTATGTTTGTAGGTGACATCCAGGGTTATACCGGTTAGGAACCTCGTATATGGAAAGAAGTGAAATTGAAGTGGAAAACTGTCTTCTTTTCTGATGCTTTTCCCTGAAGGTACGCCCTTGGCCAATAATAGCCGTATTGTTTCATTGGAAGTCGCTGAAACTGCCCTGCAAATTAGCCGCCGTTGCCTCGTGCCTATTTATGGCGACCGCCTCCAATTAACCGACCGTACAGGGTGATTCAATCAGGCTTTCTTCCTCCAATGAACAGACCATAGTTTATTTTAAATTCAGTCATTGAACTTAACTACCATTAATGGATATATGTACCTACGTTCTCAACTCAACTAAGTACAATGTTCACGTGCTATAATTTTGGAAGCCCGTTCTAGACGATGCAAGTTCTAGCTGCAACAAGTTGCGGTCCAATTTTGCTTACTAGAAATTAGTTTGAAAATAATTCGGACACCAGTTCACAGATTTGTTACAATATGTCGGCTTATGGATTTGGGGTCTATAAGTATACTGTTTTAAGATGTTGTAATTTATATATAATATATATTATGTGAAAAGATATAAATAATTCAAAATAAATAATAATAAACTTATTTCGAATTTGATCTGATTTCAATTCACTGCAAATTACCCAAAGGCATCGTATCACACGATGCCTTTGAAATTACCAAATAAAAGAAATAATTTGTAACAGTAATTACATCCAGATTAGATATGCCTAATAGAGTGTCTATAGAAAGTATAGGTATACGGAATTTCATATTTTTCCTAATATCAATATATTTTTTTATAACATTCTAAGACAAAAGTAATGCACCAAGTAGGTTGTGTCGCTAGTGAGCTATGGCCAAAATCGCAAACAACACTATCTGTCAAATATTGTTGATTGTTAGCAAGGTACATTTTTTGCGAAATAATGTCGCAAGTAGAAAAAAAAGAGGTGGGATATTTGGGTAAAAAAGGTTTTAGAAACTTTAAGAAATTAGTGCAATTGACTGGACTCGGAAAAAGTGCAGTACCTATATATTATGAGACAATAAAGGGGAGTGGCATTAGAACGACAAAATCCGCGCCTACGGGTTTCGAAAATTGGCTAACAGATTTTTTAAATAATATTTATTATTTAACAAATCTGTTAGCCAATTTATAATATATAATAATAAAAGCGTGCCCAGAAAGTGTCCGTATGGCGGCACTGAAAAGACAAGGCTAAATGTCAAGGAAACCAAAAAAATCCCTGCAATAACACCTGTACAAAGGCAACGAAGACTATATTTTTATGTCAACGTTTTCGAGAAGATATTTTTAGTAATGTTTTTATTTCTGACGAAAGTTTTTTCCAGCTTGGTGCAAATCACCTAAAAATTCAATCAAGAGAAAAGGTCAAATTTCCAAATTTCCCACGAAAATAATGGTTTGGGGAGCAATTTCTCAGCGTGGTGCTACACATCACCTCTCTGTATGGAATTGTTAATAGTGAAAAATATTGTCAGATTTTAAATGATTTTCTGCTTGAAACGACTAATGAAAATTGAAGTAGAACGAGCAGCGCCACGACATAAAGAAGATTTGATTCAGTCAGTTTCGCAGACCCGGAGCACTATCTCAGAACATTATGGTGGCGACCTAGTTTCAGGTATACCTGGACGTTTAATTAAGTGTTTAGAGTTAAATGGAGGGTGCATAAATAAATAAGATTAATTATTTGCTGTAATTTATAATTTCAAGTAAATAAAATATATACCGAAAAATTATAATAATTATTACCCTTTCTTTTTCCGAATACTTTCTAGACTATATTTTATTCTTGGACAAGCAAATCTAATAATTATTACAACAAATTTTATAAAAATCCCTCGTGCTTATATAAGTTAAAATTTAAAAATACTTGGAGAAAACCCATTCAGTCGTATTCAGATAAGTCAATATGTTTTTTCATTTAATTTTTAATTGGGTTTTTCGCCACCAAACTTATCGAACGACAGCTTTTTCAAGTTGCCTGGAAAATTCATAAATTCTTAACAGTGAATGAACGAAACGTTAAACGTGTAACTCAAAAAATAACTTCAACAAATTTATTTTCTTAGCTTTCGGAGAATAAATCTTCCTCCTTTCTCAAAGATCATGCCACGTCAAAGTGAAGTGAGAAAGGAGGAAGATTTATTCTCCGAAAGCTCAGAAAACAAATTTGTTGAAATTATTTTTTGAGTTGCACGTTTAAAGTTTCGTTCATTCACTGTTAAGAATTTATGAATTTTCCAGGCAACTTGAAAAAGTTGTCTTTCGATCAGTTTGGTGGCGAAAAACCCAATTAAAAATTAAATGAATCTACTTGCGCCACAAATAAATTTTAGAAAATACCAATATGTTTTTATTTCACTGAAGGCCAAGATGTGCCACCAAGTAATGTTTTGCTCGCACTAGCTCCATCTCTGTCGCACACGTCTGTGCCCGCTCGATTTCCCCGGATCACTTGCAAGCATAGCCTTGCAGCTTTCTGCATGTGGGGATTCGCTGACATTCAGCTCATTGTAAAATTAGCGACAATAAACTT
The DNA here is from genome assembly GCA_963920635.1 of Pseudeuparius sepicola. Classification (NCBI taxonomy): domain Eukaryota; kingdom Metazoa; phylum Arthropoda; class Insecta; order Coleoptera; family Anthribidae; genus Pseudeuparius; species Pseudeuparius sepicola. The sequence continues at coordinate 94,326,669 of OY987299.1, forward strand.
TGTGCGCTTGGTCGCTGGCGATTGCTGTGAGTGGTTTGTTCTAATCCTGTTCTGATAGTGAGTGTTAGGTCTGTGTGTTTTGTGCTGTTATAGAATATCCTGGATCGTTTGATGAAACCACGAATGTCGAAAATTTATTCATTTTATAATTTCTGTTTAATGAGATTCTTTGATTTTAATTTTCTGGCAATCGCTTAGAATATTCTTGGTTAAATACCCTATAAAAGTTCCAGGTATTGGCGACCTCTTCAACAATAGAATAACTCATATACTTACTAATTCTTGATCTGAAATGCTAACTATAGATCTGATGACTGTTGGTATCTTCTCCCCAGTTTATAAGTTTTTTTATTCGAACCCCACACCTGACACTATTTGATATTGATTATCCTCTAATAAACATAACAAAACAAGTTTAAGACTAAAAGACTCGATCCAACTAGTAGGTGGTGGGTCGTAGTCCCTTTTTCGTCCCGGACATGTAACGAATTAATTTACCAGCGCAATGGCTGCCAGTCCCAACCTTCGTGTCAGCGCGTCATTCGCAGCCTATTCCTATTTAAATTGGAAGTGCATCTTTTCGTCGCCCGCCGGGTACGTTCTCTCTTACCTTCCGACCCAGAGAACTTTATAAATCTGCTAGGTGCCAAGATGCCATGTAGTTCCATACAGGGTCAAACACAAAATAGAATCAAAGAAAATACCAAATAATCCACAAGAATATGTAGGGTTAACCTATGTATATGATTTAATCCCATGGATATTTCAGACATGTACCTACTATAGGGTGTGCCAATAAGAACTCCATATCTATACCGCGAACAAAGACAAATTATATTCTGTAAGTGCTTTGATGTCGAGTAACAACCATAACATATAATACACATGACCGAGTTGGAAATCATCTGGAATAGCGAGAGCAGGTTGACCACAGTTTGTCTTCGTTCGATGAATCTGTACCCCGCTAATAATTGGTTTATGGCATAAAATTCAGATAGATAATGGTATTAGGATTCATATCATTTTAATCGTACCGACGAGCATAGAGATCCAATATATTCAGGGTGTTCCGTTTGAAACACGCAAGCTTATAGCCTGAAAAAGTTAAATAAATGATTAAAATTATACCCCATACCTGACATCATTTCATATTATAAAATAATTATTCATGTACAGGGTGCTCGAGTCATTTTTTACCTCCCCCCCCCTTAACTTTGATATTTTGACCACTAAAAAATATTAAGTAAATAAAAAAGCATGTTCGACTTAGTGTGGCAAACTATAGTACATTCACCTTTTTAGTGTAACACCCCGTATATTATAAGCTCGTCTTGAAGTGCTAAAAAGGGACTTTCATCAATTTATAATATGTACTCGGTATATTCCTGTGTCAGTTTTTAAATATTAAGTAATTATTTTAATTTATTTTTCAGTAGTATTATGTGTTGGCCATGAAACAAAAAAAATGTGTCTTTAACTGTCGGACAACGCTTCTTGTTGCATATTTTGTACTCAGTGACGTCTACGTCTAAAACTGAACCAAATGTCCATTCAATAATAATTACTGTTTTAAATTAAACGTAATTTATTTACTAATTAATAATTAAACAGGTTGTTTCAAATATTGAATACGCTGAAATCCAGCCATATTTTTAGGGCGAATGACATTTGTGATATTTTATTGTAAACAGTATAAACGCAAAGGTTTCATTTTCGAAACAACGGATATCAAAAATTTAAAATTAAAAGTTTCAATATCTTCCAAACAACTGGACCAACGATATAACATCTATATATCATTGGAATCGCAATCACTCACATGCCTATCTCTAATTGGAACCCTTTTGTTTTCAACATTTTTTCTACGTCAAAAAATTAAGGGGGTTAAAATAATATAACTATGAACAGTCTGTATCTACTAATGAAAAATGAAACTTGAATAGTTTCCTAATAATAGAACTCATGATCTTGTAAGTAGTCTACGGCTATTTCCATAAAGCCTCCGAGATATGACGAATTAATTACCTCCAACCCAATGCTCTTGGCAGTCGTCTGGTCGTTACAAATAATAATAATTCATCTGCATTCCAACTGGAGCTGCATCCTCTCGCAGCCTGCAGAGAACTATGTCTGTGAAAGTTGAATTAAGACATACGGTGCCATATACACTAACCTTTCAAGTCGTGGTCTAACTGTCAACTTTGTAATACATAAAATCATAATAATTATGGATAACAATCGTCCTGCGGCTATATCTCTGCACGCTATACTATGTAGATTACTAACTCTTTACGCACTGTTGCTATTTCATATATATATATATATATATACAGGGTGATTTATTCATAAATACATTAATTTTAACCACGTCATCAGGGAGGTACATATATACCGAAAACGCAAAAAAAAATTTTTTGCTGCATGTTTAAATAATGGGGCAATTTATCCCAAATCCCGCGTAACGAGGCGCACCTGAACGCATGTGGCTACGACGTTATGCTGCAGCACATGGCACCGGCCGCGACGTTGCCATTATTTATTGATAATTTAATTACGAAAAAATATTCAGTTTATGAATTATTTACCTAGTTGATATGCCAATAACAGGGTGTTAGCACACCTTGGACTTGGCGTGTTCAGCATCTAACTCGAGAGACCCTTATCACTACACTTTTCACAGCACCCGCTATAACAATACAAAAGGCCTTCACAATCACACGCACAAAACGCACTCAGTGTCTACAGAGGGTGGAAAATACTGAAACCTCAAAAGACTGAAACTGTCTCCGAAATTCGCTAGATTTTGAGATTTAAGACAAAAGTTTTATTAAAAAGAACGCAGGCGTCCCATCCGCATTCCACAACTATTATTTATTACGTCAAACTTGTCATTGTCAAGGATCTTCTGCCGGTTTCTATTGTATGTGGCGCCATCTCGTTGGTATTAACGTCGCCGAATCTGTGGTTGAGCTCTCAGTCACCCTCTGTGTGTTCAAAACCGAAAGTCTACAGCGCGCTTTATGACACGGTAACTAGCGAACCTTTCTAATAGATGGCAGCACGTACTACAGAAACCAGAGTTGCCTACATTCTGTAGGTATATTCGGTACTCTTTGTGCAACATTTTTGCTTTTTTACCAAAACGGTTCTCTAGACAAATGCGGAAATGATAGACATAATAATGATCCTTCATGGAGAAAGCCTGCAGAATGTCAGTCAAGCTACCGCGGAACTATTTAGAAGCGCGCCACCTATCGGCAGGTAGCGAAACTAAGTACGAAACCACAACGACGTTTCATTACGGGAATGCTTTCTACGAACGAAGTAGTGTCAATGAATGCGACATGGGACATAACCTTTAAAAATATCCAAACCAAAATACGGAGAATGTGCACTGTGAAATACGGGAAACAATAACATCACATGTGCGATTAGTGAGGCGGAGTGCGAGAAACGAAAGGAAATTCACAGTGCACTCTGCAGAAACTTGGCAAGGATCAATGCCGCAAACACCAACGCGCCGCGTGCCGGAAATTCTCGGCCACGGGCAATCGCCAAGCTCCTTTTGCGGAGTTCGGGCTACACACATCCTCCTACTCCTACTAACGACTGCACGACAAGGGTTGTGACAAACAGAAGTCAAGAAAGCTAAGGACTTTTAGCAACCCATCATCCCTAACTCGCCCAGAAATAATACTAAGACTCGGTAGGTTACACATCAGGCTATACCCGGTAACATACCTAACGGCAGGAAAAGAAACTAGAAAAAGCTGTAAAGATCGAAAGGTGGAAATTAGAAAGATTCAAGTACTTACGACTGAACCAATGTCACAGAGGAGGACCACCCCCACGGAAACGATTCTATTGCAAATATGGATCCCTAGTAACAATGAAAAGCAAGCATAACGAGAAATAAAGGAATGAGAAGTGTATCGTTGGTGATGGTAACCAACTTAAGCGGAAAGTAAGGTAATTTTAAGCAACTGTATCCCAAAGATGTTGGCTAATTTTGACGTTCTTATTTCAGAGGAAGCAGAACAATCACAGAACACAACTACTTACTATAGGAGCGTCTTGGTGTAGTAAAAAGGATTATCAGTGAACTAGTGAGCGGAAATATTAGTGCCCCAAGCGAAAGTGAGTGAAGTTCGTTTTATCGAGAAAAAATCGTCTTCAGTGGTGTCGAGGTCCACGAAATCATGTAAGCCCCCTAGTTGAATAGGTACCTACTTAATAAAGCATCCAAAAATCAAAAGGTCACGTAAGCAGTCGTTTCATTTATTTTTCTCGTTGGCATTTATCCCTGAAGGCTCGCCTTAAGGTGTCTCAGGGCAAAACTAACCGTTACAAGAGGTAAGCGTTAACATTTGTCCATAATTTCCGCAAGCATTTGGCGGAACATTCGCCTACAATACAAATAATTATGTACTGAAAACATTCCTTTAAATTTACGAAAGTTGCGTACATCTGGCAACAATGTTGAAGCGCGCAACGGCAAGCGTCGTCCGATGCCTCATGCGCCCTGAAAGCAATCCAGTGGCAGCCGTAAATAGAGGGCCAAATAGGTAAAAATGCGGTTTAGAAAAAAAATAATTCCGGCTTTAAAAAAAAGTTGGAATTTTTTTAATTGCGATTTCGCATTCATAGCATTTTTCCCTACCCACTGTTAAAATTAATGTAGTTATGAATAAATCACCCTGTATATATATATATATATATATATATATATATATATATATATATATATATATAAGAAAAGAAGAAAAGATGATAATGGGCAAACACTCAAAGTTAACAAAAAGAAAAAACTAGTAACCGCATACACGTTTTTCATGCTATTTGGCAATCATCAGTACGGTGTAACATTAACCAAATCAAAAGATAGGCATGATTTGGGAAGCAACAAATGAAGTCCAGGCAGGAGCCAACAGCACATTTGCAGCTTCAGTCAGCACATCCCCTATTTTTGGGCTTGTACTAACATCGCCACGGAGGCTGCTAAAGCGACCTGCGTGGAAATCTTCATAACCCAAGATACAATGACAATAAGGATGTAAGATTAGCGAGTGTAAACGTAATAATTACAAGAAAAGGTGATAATGGGCAAACACTCAAAGTTAACAAAAAGAAAAACTAGTTGCTTCCCAAATCATGCCTATCTTTTGATTTGGTTAATGTTACTGTTAATGTACTGATGATTGCCAAATAGCATGAAACCCGTGTATGGGGTTACTATGCCATATGCCATATCCAAGTACTTATCATTGCAATCGAAACTGTCTTTTAATATTCTAAGCTGCTGTTTACCTTATTAAATTTCAATCAACCATATTTCCTAATGTAAAATAACGTAGTCAGGACTGTTTGTGGTATTATGAACCTACAGGTAAAAAAAAACTTGCACCAAAAAGGTCCATTTAATCGGATTCCGGGCGGCTGTTCTGTTTCGGATCAGGAGATATGACAAATTAATTACAGGAGCAATGCTCGTGGCAGGCGGCCATCCGGTGACGAGTCAATCTGCCGATGAATTGGGGTAAAACGAAATATTGGCTAAACTACACCAGAAACATATCCACAGTGAAAAATTTGTCCGTGAAAGCATAAAAAATTGCTGGTAAACTTTTGTCGTGTAAATTTATACCCCAAAATGCATTATTTTTACCAACTTACAAAGAATCTTTGCTTCTGGTAAATCTATTTTTTTCCACAGAAAATGCCTTGTCATGTAAAACATATACGAGCGGGTGTTGAAAATATACGGTGCGTGTTTCTAAAAACACATTTCTTAAAGTGTAATTTTAGTGCTAATCATGGATGCTATTTTCAACACCGGTCGTGTCTTTTTAATACCCCTCTTGTTTCATTTACACCGTTCTTGTGTTTTTTCAAAATAACGGAATATTTTTACTTTCTCCTCCCTCAGTCAATCTCTTGTTGGATTTCTGCGCGTCGTGTTCTGTCTATAGGTCCGAAAGATAATTATAGTTCTAATCAAATTTAAATCAAAAACTTAGTTAAATATCCGTTGTGTGGCACCACTGGAACTTGTTCGGATATGATGACTATACCCGTTGAGTGAAGAATATATTCCTACCTTCAACGCTATACGGTAAGCACTTAGTCACTACCAAGTAAGTCAAGTAAATATTAAAGTTTAAGCATTTCAAATATTAGTCATGTATTTATTAACTGCCTGTATATTTTTAAAAATTTGTGTAATAAATAACTATATATATTTCGTATAAAACAAAAGGCAATGCACGTAACAATGGCCAACAATCGGATTTTCATTGTTGGCCATTGTTACGTGCATTGCTTTTTGTTTCATACGAAGTATATTTGAAGCGACTTTTTATAGTAATCTTAACTCCTATCATGCTATTGGCTAGCCCAAAAAGCACCTGTCCTGCTACACCACGGTAGGTGTACTTATTTTCCAAGTTTTGGTTTCTAATTGTATATACAGGGTGTTTAAAAAATTCAATGGGTTGTTCGATGTGTGATGTAATAAATATATAGGTTAGTTATATCATATTATATTAGGCTTAAGTTGAAATATATTTTATATTACCGGCATTATTGATTTGAATACAGTGAGAAAAACATGTTAAAATTTATAATCATTTTACGAAACTAGTCCACACATTGCAGATGGGTTATTTTAAGAATTTTTTGTCGGTTGATGGTTTTTGAAAGCCGTTTTTATTTCGAAGATACAGGGCTATTCCTAAAGGTTTTTTCACAGTGACAATATTTTGTATGTTAGCTATCGACTTTAAACAATTGAGTCAATGCGCATTGCAATTTATTTTATAAGTATAAAAAAGTAAAAAATATGTTTTGTGGAAAAAAACCTTAATCGTTGTGTACCGCCGGTACCGCCGAAACAAAGCCGCTGTCCTAAAATAGTCGATGAAACAAAATATAATTAAAATAACCCAGGGAGTAACCTCTTGAATTTTTGCCATATGTTTAGTACAGGGTGTACATGGGTAAAAAGACCAGATGTTAAAATTTGTATACGGAAAATGGTAAATTTTACACTAAAGGCGTGTATTATTATGCTACATACGCCCATGCAAATATTCGTGTAAAAATTCATATTGTAAAATGTTTTTTTTATATTTAAATTTTACTGAAATTCTTAACTATACTACTGAAATTCTAACTAAACATTATCAACAGTTCTAGTTGCTTTTATGAAAACTAACGACATATAGGAATAGATACATTACCAAAGGTAAAGGTAAAGTTTGAAAAACGCGATATTCTTGTTGAACTCCATACCATATTATTTTATGTGATTAATATATGTGAATTAAAACCGGCAACATCCAGATCCTTCCTCCCAGCATTTAATTTGGCAGGATGAGTCAGGAACATAGATCAGCGTTGCCAAATATAGATTCTATATGCTGACAATTTTAAACCGGGCCTTTTTCCGATGAAGCTTTTTTCGGTGTCCGGCCAATTCGCATCGGCGCGGAGCTTAGCGTCAATTCTACCCCACACCTGACATCAGTTGACTATGCCTGATAAAAGAAAAGGAAATGGGCATAATATAAAAACATAGAATTCATGTTTTCGCAAAAGGCCGACGAATGTATTAATTCGGTGGCCTGTTGTTGCTCAGGAGATTACTGGAGTAATGCACATGGCAGGCGGAGGCTCTAATTCATCTCTGCATGGGCGCGTCATTCGCAGTCCATTCTTATTTAAATTGCGTTTTGTAATAGAGCTGAATTTGCGGAATTTGCCGAGAGAGATGCCTGGACGGAACAAATAACTGAAACCATTGATATAGCAATGAACAAGAAATATCAACTTATTCAAGATATTTGTGATGCAATATACAATCTCATCAGCGATAGGTATATGCGGTAGGTATTGTTTAAGCAAAGACCTGAGAAATCAGTATAGGTATAGGTTATACCAAAGTGTATAAGAGCAATTTAATCGGTACTTTGTAATTTTTAACCTTGAAATCGACCCTATTTTTTCGTTTTAAGAGTAACAAGAAAACATGCAATGAATTAAGTGTATGATATTTTGTTTATAAAAACGCGATATTCAACTTGATGCTAATACTTATAAATACTATGATGGTATAAAAGGAAGGTTTGAGAAATGTCAAGGTATGAAATCTCTAATGAAGCTTTTATCGTCAGCAGCACTGGATAATAGAACAGAATTTATTTTTGTTTGTACCTAAAGGGCCCTTTACATAAAACTCCCACAAATAAAAAAGTCCTGTGGTATCGAGGTGACAGCCCTACCTGTTTTTGCAGATTTCCGGATGCCAGTGATTATGTTAGACTGCATAATGAGTTTACACAATAAAAAAATTGAAAACGCTAACTTGAATAAAAAAGAAACGAGAAATCAAAAGAGGAAGAAGGGAAGTAAATTTACAAACTTTCACTTTATTATGTTATAGAGGACTCGAAACCGATTGTATACCAAGAACGATGAATATAGCAACATTATAAAAAAGCGACGTTAAGGGTTAAGGGTTTGATTTGAAAAAATAAGTACGAAAAAATTCTTATGAAGCATGAAGCTTTTAAGAAGAGATTAAAATTTATGTTTTGACGTTATTTTATCATATAGAAAGGGCACTGATTCCACAGTTTGGGACCAAAAACCTTCAAATTAAAACAGCCAATCTTATTCAAAATCAGAATCAGGTACGCCCCTATTGCTATCGTATACAATTTTGCAACAATTGGGGCACCTGATAGTAGACTAACTACCCCCTTACTATAGTGAAGATATATTATTCCTTGATATACGCCACTGTTTCAGTTGAAAAGTCATGGGAACATTTTAACCGATGAGCTAATGTATGTCCAGTGTCCAGTTGAGACTAATGGGCGCTTCGAATGGCACTCACGTGAATGAAGGGACCACACAGGCGAGGTAATTTCAGAAAACTCTGTAATTATTTTCCCATTATTTTCAAAGTCGTTTCTAGCCTTAAACAGCAATAAAGAGATAATGTGTAATGACTTCAAAATTTTAAGGGATTCGCATTTTATTCACCAGCGGCGTGCAGGAGGTTAACTAACTAACTTTTTCAACATTGCGTCTATGAAGTTTTTATAAAGTTTTTAGTTACTTAAAAACAATTCTGGCTTGCACTTTTCTGCATTGTTTCTTAAAATAGCTTTTTATTTTATTACATAGCTCTTAAATAAGTTTAGTAAGTGCACTGCAGCAGGTGTGGAAACATAAAGAAAAAAGGGGGTTGTACAATATTCGGTGTCACCCTATTTTAGGCACTTATAGGATTAAACGATGAATCTTTTAAAACTGCGCAGATCATGAAACCATTTTGTTTTGTTGCATGGAATCCAACATCAATTACGTGTAATTTATTCATTCGTTGCTTGTAATTGCCACAAGTAATCAAGTTGATGGTGTAGTTATGAATTATTGGAACAACGAAATCAAATCATGTCGATAGTAAATGGTCTAAATCAGGTATGCGGGGATTCCGCACGACATACACGGATATTTATATTCTATTTACTATATCAATAATAAACAACTATGCATTCTAAAACCGAAGCTGCTGTTTAATAATTCAAAGCGAGAATTTCACGATGAAGTTGAAAATAGATCGGCAAAATTACTTTAAGCAGAACGTTGAAATAAAAACGATATACATAAAAGTAAGTTTTCAAAATGATATTGGACGCAGCTTCAACTTATATGTGTAGCGTACAAGGTGTTTAGCGCAAATCAACGCTACACCAAAGTCTACGATGACAACCTTTTAGGTTGTGTCACTTTTTTTCATGAAATCGTCATAGTGAAATCAGTTTTCGAGATATCGAGAGAAGTTCATATTTTTCGTCGAATTTCTTCTTCTTCTTAAACATAAAAAAGTCGATATCTCAAATACTGTTACTGGTTGAATTTACCCTAATAACTAAAATCGAATAAGTACATACGTTTTTTTATTAAAAAAAGCTGTGTACCAATATGGCACATGTGGTAATGCAAAAGATTTTTGTTTCTTAGGAACGTCCTGGACCATGCGTGCCATATTGTGCCACAATTAAAATGTTTCTTTATTATAATATTTTTATTGAAAACACGGTTTACAATAAAGTTATCTTTTTAATGAAGATGAATGGTTAGAAAAAAAAAAACATTGAACACAGATGAAAGCTAAGTTTGTACAAGCTGGACAAAATGTATAAACTCGTTTCGAATTTTTCATAGCAGATCCACTACCTCCCCATACGGAATACACGTGCTAATACATCTTCCTTTTTTCTTTTTTTCTAGATTATCTTGTTATGATGACTTTCAAAGTCGAAATTTCGAGTTCGATAAAAAGAAAATAATGGTGTGGCCCTTCTACCCTTCCGTAACAATAAATATGATACCTGCTAATACAGTTTTTAAATTTATAGTTTCAATTTCAATTACAGGAATAGCAAGAGAAGAAAAACGAATACCTTGCTATTTTTTTCAAAAATTGACATAGGGGTAATAAGAGTACAATACGAACACATCTTCTTAATAACTTTTTTCGATATTCCCAAGGAAATCCCGATTTTCCCAATTTTTAATTTTAAATGTAACATTTGACATTCATGGGCTATGACATCTCAACTCTCTTTAGGCGCTATGTACCAACACCAACACTAAATCGGATTTTCAGAAAATCTAATATTAAAAATATCTCCCATTTCGAGCAAACTTTATGAATAGCACAGTATTATACACATAGATTATTTTTCAGGCAAAGATTTGTTTATTACCCAAAAATAAAAAGTAAGATTTTACGTGAAGAATCCCATAAAAAATCATTGTTTCAAAAGTAGCAAAAATATATAAAATAGGAAAAATTTATTTCGCATGATATACAGAACAAAATGGCAAAATCTGCTGAATAAAATAAAATTATTTTTTTATTTACTTATATTTACAACATATAACTTCGGCATTGCATGCCTCGGCAGCTAAAATCCACATCCGTTATAAAAAGTTGAACTTCAGTCCCTTGGTACACAAATAAGTATAGCCAGACACTCTGAAATGTTTTCAGACTTCCTCGCTTAAACTCAGCTTACTTTGAGATCGTGAGGCTCTGTAGTAACAGAATCGATTTACCTACTAAATAGGATACTGTGTGATCTTATCCTGATTGACGTAAAATGACCTTGAGTAAGATTGCAACGGGCGTTTTAGATATTCTGCTGGGACGCGAACAAATGGTCGGCGATTCCAGTTGAGCTACTCGATAAGTGTACTTATCAAGTTGTATGGTATAGATTTTATGCTATTACATTTTTTCCGGCAGAACTGACTTAATGGAACAACAGGAAACAACTACAAAAACGAGTTGACTAATTGGGAGTAAGTCGTCCATATTTTTAGATTTTTTTTTGTTGAAGAAGTTGGCCCTTTGGTAGTATACAGGTTTTAAGGTTAATAGCAGAAAATTCTCTCCAACGACAATAAAGCAGTCACGGCAATGGATGATGTCTCACAAGTTCTATTTTTATAGAGAGCAAACATTTCATTTTAGTTTGTAGTGAATGTTATATTGATGCTGTAATTTCGGGGGTCAGCTACCTTTTTAAAATCCCTTACCAACCTATTGTCTACCGACCGCCCTAATAAACAACGCATGCGAGTCCGGGGTTAGGGCCCTCTAGATGCGCCGTCACGCGGTCACATTGCCGCGATACGATCTGCCCGGAGTCGGTGGCGCACGTACGCCCCTAAGTGGCTTTCCCGGGGCTAAATAAAGGACCGATTGCGGGCCGAGCGATCCGACCGAACGCCAGACTAATTCCAACCGGGCGGGAGTTTTGGCGAAACGGGAGACACAAGCTGATTTCTAAATGAGTGACTTTGTCTATGGTAATTTTGTACTCGTCAAATTATAGGATATACGTTTTGGCTTTACGTGCATATATGACTACGTTTATCTCGACGCGTTCCATCCGATTGAGAGAGGTTTGAATTCACTGGAGAGGACTCAAATAGACGGCGTAAACCCTGCAGATTGAAATTCAGTCTTATTTAAAGTTTCAAGTCAAGCCGCTATTTCCAAACAGAAGTTGGCCAGAATGTGCACCAACCTACTGTGGAATAATACTGATGATGTAAACGTATAGAATTATAAAAGATTTGACATAACTCAATCGGATCCATTTCAATCCGATCAAGTTGTCACGAGATAAACGTAGTCTATGTGTTCAAATTTAAAGATTCTTAGGTCTCTAAAGAGGACCCGAAAATGTGGCAAAAGTACCCTTGTGTACACAATTATTGTGATTCAATTGACATTCTTGTGGTTAGAACAAAGATTGTTGTAGGAGCAGCCCAGGAATCCATTAATTTTTTTAAAAGCCATCATAGTAATTTGTATACGTCAACACAGGCATCACATCTACAGTAGCTAGATAATAAACTTCATTGCAGTATGTACTGACACTAAATGTACGGTGCGCATTATTCGTACACAATAGTGTTTTATTTTGCACTCGATGTTAACACCATTGCGTTCAAACCTTTAAATAAAGAACCCCCGGAAGAAGCAAAAGAATTTGACGCGGGACCGCAATGGAGCTTCGATGCGTGATCGGTTTCACAGTGGCGTGCTACTTTAGAATATTCCAATTGCATAATATATATAATATGTTAATATTTCCATTACTATCTAAAAGTTGAAGGATCCTTGATAATGTAGCTATTCTAATTTTAAATTCCCACTTAAGAAGTAGGTACCTACCTAATATCTATACGATGATACGCCTAGGCCTTTTGGTGTCTGTACATAAAGAGTGAAATTGAATAAAAACAGAACACAATATAAGTTTGTAGGTATCTAAATAGTAAATTAAATTACAAAATAACTTACCCGGCGTGGAAAGATATCCTCAAACTTTTAGTTGTGGCAGCCAGGGAAGAGCCATAAGCCGCACAGCTAGCTAAAGTAACTCGAAAAAGTATTGAAGCACCACACATTGGTATACACCACTGTGTCAGAAAATATTGCGTCAAAACTTGGAGCGTTGACTTACGTATTTATTAAGACTTTTCGCGGCCATAGCTTCATGTCCTGGAAAACAGAAGGCTCTGTTGGCTAACAATGTGTTTTTCATTGCATTTTGTCTCAGGAAAGCGCATAGTACACCAATAAATTATCAGATGTGACAGGCGTGAGCATGCAGTCTTTATTAATAAGTTGTTCAACGCTTCCAGCCTTAATGACCGTTTCCGACTCGCGTATTTTGTGCTAACCGTATAGATTCCACTCCTTTCTGGGTTCTTTATTCATAGGTTCGAACTTTCCAATACAGTACAATAATTATGATTCGGACTGGACGATAGGACACGCAGGGTAAATAATTTGGTGTATGCGCATTTCTTTGACCAGAATCTCATGAAAAAAGGATTTATATGCATGTTTTTTTAGGTTCTCAAGCCCGAGAAAATATTAAAGCGAAGAGCACAAAACATCCACGAAGGTGTAAGTTAGATGATGTTAGGATATCTCTTGATGCTCGCTTTTCTCACGTTATCGTTCGATAATAACACGTCTCTACTAAGCGCAGCCAAAGTACCCTGACACCACACTACCCTGTTCATGTTATCCATTCTCGAACGGAGCTTCATATGTCCCAAAAGTCGAACCGTGTAAGATCAGAAGCAGGAATAGCTCATTAAGAGATCAAGGAGTTTTCGAAAAATAGATTTAAGGTATTTTTTTGTGTGATTTATTAATAATTATTGTTCTACATTCACTGAGATTACTTCGGCTTTCTAGAGTTTTCCGTATAGTATTTGAGAAAATACTCTCCTAGTTTCAACGGGATAAATCTAACTAAATAATACTAATTTACGCACAAGCATGCGTGGCTGCTTCTGCGGTACTTCTAATTGTAGTATTGTGCGGGGGTGAGATTTATTGGTAATATTATTATTACTACAGGATAGAAGTTCAGGAAATAAAACTATGATCATATGCATTACGAGCCCTTGGTGCACGTAGATATCAACAACCGAGTCAACAACGAACTATGTTTTTTACTCGATCCACTAAAAAGTATAATATGACGAAAAGGGGTAAAACTTATAGTCTCAGCTCCACAAACATAGTTTATAATTAACTGTACATATGTTTCAACCCACCCAGGGGGTCATCTTCAGCAGTATAACATTATAAAATTAACATCAAAGCTTTCTAAGCTGAAAATGTCAACTTCTACGTATCTCACAGAGGGCGCCACTTGCGCTGTTTCTTGATCACGCTTTTACGCGTAACTTTTTTGAGGTTATCTTTTTGGTCCTGCAGGTCCATCATTTTAGTGCATCTTTTCATTCTGCAACATAACGCTCAAATCAACCGTTTGCGTTGAAATTGCCAAAACGTGCCCCGAAACACCTGTTAACTTCAAGATTCGAAAAATAAAATATTCACCTACTGCTTTCAAATATTGCACAACGACTGTACCATTTAAAGCGAGAAAAAAACCCATATGAACAATGTCCCAAAAAATGTTCACTTTCAAAATGGAACAGATTGAAACTCGACAAACTTTGGACACCCTATTTCAAGAAAACAAATGTGTTTCGACCAATGTTCATTTGGCATTTTTTTCTTCATTTTCAATGTGTAGTTGATCTGTAACATTTGAAAGTAGTAGGTGATAATTTTATTTTTCGAATCTTGAAGTCAACAGGTGTTTCGGGGCACGTTTTGGCAATTTCAACGCAAACGGTTGATTTGGGCGTTACGGAACAAGAGTACCTTTTTGTTGCAGAATGAAAAAGTGCACTAAAATGATGAACCTGCAGGACCAAAAAGATAACCTCAAAAAAGTTGCGCGTAAAAGCGTGATCAAAAAACAGCGCAAGTGGCGCCCTCTGTGAGATACGTAGAAGTTGACATTTTCAGCTTATTCTCCATCCCCAAAAACATAGCAGTGCCAAATTTCAGGTCAGCAGCTTGTTTATTTTGGTAGATATAGCCATAATTCAATCTAAAAAAGAAGAACTTGAACGCACTGTATCTCTCAAACAAACAACATTTGTTTAAGCAATGTTGGACTCAATCGCAATATTTTGGTCTCCCCTATCCCCAGTTTCGGGATTTCCCATTCCCAATGAATCACCCTGTATTATACTAGAAGAACACGGAACACCAGAAGTACCATGATGCCTTCTGCTAATGGTGCCATCTGTAATGAAGTGCATTTCAATCGTCTAAACCTCTTCATCGGCTATGTGGACTAAAAAAATTCTTTCACCTCAGGCTCAACCTCAACGCTATTTAAAAAATGTGCAAAATAGATCCTAATATATTTTCTATAATACATGATCAAATGAGTAACTATTATTTTGAGTTTTACATGATTACGGGAGACTATTTTTTCAAAATTGATCATGCTACTTGCACTTACGTCATGTTTTGGAAGTATATTCAATCTCTCCAGAAGGAGATAATATCTCATTGCTTAATTAATTAATAAACAAAGCACCTAATTTTTTGCATCAAGGGATGGACAAAACCTATAGTCCAGGCAATGGGTATAAAAAAAGGGTTTCTATTCGCAAAAGGTCGGACAGAAATGAAACTTGGTGGGATGGTAGACATAGGTCCCCTGATAGTACACCTGAGTTTGCGACCTCAGGGTGTTGCCGCTCGAGGGGTGGGGGGATGAAAACTCTACGTCGGGACGCTTTTCGGGAAATAGCGCCGTTGTGGTAAGCGCTATCGAAAAAAAGGTCAAATGAAATATGTAGAGAACAAAATTGTGCACAATTTTGGTTTTTACATTTTTCGTCTGCAACCAATAGTTTCCCCTCTACGCCGTGCCAAAGTTGGGGGTTTGTTTGCAATTTTCAACAAAATCAGAATTTCATCGCGGATTAAGACGAATATCACTATTAAACAATTCTGTAATATTTTTTTCTGAAAGAGTAATGTTTTCCGAGTCTGCAGATGCCTCATTTCATACATTTAATTTGGTCGTATATAATAAAATATATGATTTTTTTGAAGCGAGCCGCTACATACTCCGATACGGGTATTTTCTAATTGTTAACATCTACGGTCAATATTTCCTTATTATTGTTGATCTAGGCGCCACACTTATTAATTTTGTGCATACATGAAACAAGAAAATGTCATTATCACCTCGTTTCCACACCACCCTTATGAGGTAGAGTTGATCGGTGCTTTTTTTAATGTGGTATCCCCAAGAGGCCTAATCCACGGTCGATATCGGAGTTTATTTCACTTTGAGTCTCTTGCGACATTGTAAAGCTGACTCGCCTTCATTGTCATCATCCTCGGACATCAATTCAGAGACAGAATCGGCAAACTCGGCGTTGTCTGTTTGGTCCTCATCGTCCTGTATATCTGATCGGAAACGTTTTCGGCATCTTCTGTGTTGTCGTCGTCTAACGCAATCAGGTCGGGAATGTTTTCGCAGGACGTCCCAGTACAGTGTAAACACAAAACCGAACATTTTAATCCTGTCTTCCGGCAACCACAAGCAGGTCCACAACCTTTCTGGCATCTGCACGAGATGCTCTTAAGTAAAACCTCTGGACCTGGTTCCTTTGAAATCCGTATTGCGTCCAGTCCTGTGGTTGTTCTTCGCCATCCATGATCTTCTGGAGGC
This sequence comes from Pseudeuparius sepicola, assembly GCA_963920635.1. Lineage (NCBI taxonomy): Eukaryota > Metazoa > Arthropoda > Insecta > Coleoptera > Anthribidae > Pseudeuparius > Pseudeuparius sepicola. The sequence continues at coordinate 94,343,330 of OY987299.1, forward strand.
TTTTGAACTCCCCGACAATATGACAATATGTACGCAATGAATGATGATGGCACGCGTCGGATGTTGGTGGCAGCGCCGCGAGATTCAATGAATTTTTGGCGACAGCCCGTACAAAGTTCATATACCGCAGAGAGTCCAACTTACGCTGTTCGCTTCCTGCACCATACTGCCTCAACATAAACAGTTCGCCAGCGGCAACGACTGGGGTCGTCAAACACCCGAATCGCGTCTGTTAGTGTTGTTTTTTTTCTAAAGTTTTGAGGAATCGAATCTTGCCTTGACTGAACAACGCCGATGTAGTGTCACAACTGATGATGATGACGATGACGTCAGTCAACGATTTATGTTTAAATGTTTGTTCTGTGTACCTAAAAAAATCACGTAGGTACATATCTCTGACGCCTGGCGTAAACAAAAGCACGCGTACGACGATCTTCCGCAAACCAAGGCCATTGGTCGATAAACTATGAACTATCAGCCATGACTACTAATGCACAAAAATAATAAATGTGGAGGCGTAGTTATTAACAATTAGAAAATACCCGTATCGGAGTATGTAGAGGCGCGCTTCAAAAAATCATATATTTATATACGACCAAATGTATCAAATCACGCATCTGCAGACTCGGAAAACATTACTCTTTCAGAAAAAAAAATATTACAGAATTGTTTAATAGCGATATTCGTCTTAATCCGCGACGAAATTCTGATTTTGTTGAAAATTGCAAACCAACCCCCAACTTTGGCACGGCGTAGAGCGGAAACCATTGGTCGCAGACGAAAAATGTACAGACTAAAATTGTGCACAATTTTGTTCTCTACATATTTCATTTCAACTTTTTTTCGATAGCGCTTACCACATTGGCGCTATTTCCCGAAAAGCGTCCCGACGTAGAGTTTTCATCCCCCCACCCCTCGAGCGGCAACACCCTGAGGTCGCAAACTCAGGTGTACTATCAGGGGACCTATGTCTACCATCCCACCAAGTTTCATTTCTGTCCGACCTTTTGCGAATAGAAACTCCCCATTGCCTGGCCTACTAGTGGCAATATTTTTTCTAATTCTCTTTTTTGGAACTGCCTATATATTATTATAAATATCGCAGTTACCCATGAAATTAAGTCGGATTTTTGATAGCTATGCTAGATTATCTCTCAAATCACAATAATAAAATGACCATAAATATTACAAATCTCTTCCTACCAGTTTAAAATATGTTGTCCCACTTTTACGATACACCCTGTATAATCCGCAAGCCTACCTTTCTAAAGTCCGATACTTATCTTGCAACTTTTATATATTTTTTTATTATCTGCAAAGATTAGAGAACTAATAGGGAGGGGTCGGAGTTTTCGCGTGAAGACCCTATAATATAGAGAGATGCTTATCAACTTTTATAGAGAGAGATGTTTATCAACTCTTATAATAATATAGTTAAGTATACATAACTATATTATTATAAAACATGATAAACTTATCCCTATTGGCAAATAAACTGAATACGATATACCTACCCGAAGTTCTTACAGACGCACCGGCAGGTAACCTTTTCTGGGCCTTCAAATACAAACAAATAAATAAAGGACGTATAAAGGGTTTCCGTTTATCGCCACACGGCACAGGTTCTCACACACGTAGTCTGTGGACCTCCCTACCTACATAATAAAGATCCTATTAGCGAGACCGGCTAATGAATTCCTCGAGGCCGTGAATGGCCCACGCGCTATAAGGGTCAAGAGCCGTCCCATATAGCCCGTAAGTCAGCCCCCAATGCCGTCCCTTCGAAATAAATCAATTTTCCATGAATAAGTTACCCAGACACTCTCGAGAAAAATTCGGGGAGAAAAGGATTAATTTGCATATTTTATTGGGGCCGATGCCAAGGAATTCTAATGCTTCTTCTACTAGATAGAGCAAGGAACTAAGGCGGTCAACGATTGAAGGGTTCCATTCGAAATTTCTTATCGCCTTGCTATTATTTGTCTAAAATTTACTGGATCTAGATGGACATAGTGGAGTTGTTAAGAGCGCAAATTTTCACATATTATAGATGCGTCATGTGACGTTATCGGTGTGGCAAATATGACATCATCGTATTTTTTTTAAATTGTAAGCCCCACATTATTTGATAGATCCATTTAAAAGAGCTAATTTTTCTACGATTATGTTTAGTAAGGTTACACCGCAATTTTTTTTGTTGAGAAAATATTTTTTGTTTATTTTTTACAATAATTTATTTACTCTCTTATCTATTTGCCAAATTATTCGATTCCAATCATCGTCAAAATCTCTAGTCTTTAAGTTTCACTTAAAAGTGCCATTTTTAGATTTCAATCGCGCAAAATACCAGCTTCTTGTCGCAGCACAGAACCAACAATGCAGTTTATAATCAAACCTTTCTTCCGGGGAACACAATACGACAGCCCTGCTGACCTTCGCTTCACCGTCGCTTCGGAGATCCTCGGCGAAAATCGGTCAGGAGATTTATTAAAGTAGCGTCGGGGAACAGACTTTCGCGACCCGCGGCGGTTCGGTTGCAGATTGCAGAGCCCGGCAGTCCGACTTGACAAGAGCGTCGTGGCCCTCACAGTTTAATTCTGATTTGGTCACTGTCGCTATATACGCAGGGCTGCATTATTTTCATTATCACGAGTGTATTTTGTATTTGTGCTGCGTGTTTTTTAATCCCGTGTACTATGTACCTAATAACTGTAGTCGTCTTTAACAGTATTAAAATGAGCACGGAAGTAAACTGTACTGTTTATGTTACAAAATAGCCCTTTGACGTTTGAACAAAAAATATTAATAAAACAAAAAGGCAGACCTATTCCAGATCTCCAAATAAATTTTGTGTCTTCAAGCAAAACCCGAAGGTACAATAGAGTGTTTAATAAAAATGCTTATACGACAAATATGAGTGGTTGTGCGGCTGTCCCGTAAACAATAAACTGTTTAAATATTCATTCTGTTTAATCATCGTTTGGCTATAGACGTAAGCACACGAGGATTGAAACTCACGATTCGATCCTTGTTGATTTCTATTTATTAGAAGATACTCGGTGATGAATCAAACGAGTTTCTTGGCCTTCGTATGTATGCTTCTTCTGGTTTTTTTTCCACCGCGCCGCGCCGCTTTGCGATATGTCGATCGACCGGTCGATATATACACACTCACACTGCTTTGGTTTTGGCAGTACCTGCTAGATGGCGTTGGATGGTAAATGCTCACCGCATTATACTAGTTCATTTTCCACTAAGCCAACGTGTTTGGGTCTTTTCGGCTGAGGTGCGCTACGTCTGCCTGATGAGGGCCAACAAGCCCGAAACAGGTACCTGTCGTGGTCTGCACACCTCCGAAAGACCCATACACAATTTCCATTAGATATTGGAAACTAGTTTGGTGTTGCCAATTACCAAAGCATTTTGTCCCATATGCCACAAGCCATTTCTTTTATAAACTGTTCTGTTTTCCTTGCTTGATATTTAAAAAAGAGGTTGACAACAATCTTAAAAAAGTATTTAGTGAAGTTTACAAATTGTTGGACATTATTTCTACAACCCCCATGCCGACAAGTGAATGTGAACGCTGTTTTTCGACTTTAAAATGAATAAAAATATTTTTGAGAAGCACGATGTCAGAGGACAGGTTTAATGCACTTACAGTACCTATTGTCAATTGAAAAAAAAAAAATTATCCAGTCGATTCGGGACTTTGACAATAAAGTTATAGAGGTATTCTGCGGTAAGAAAAATAGGAGAATGGATTTTCTGTACAAATAAAAAGTTAAGCTTGAAATTCTGGTTTATATTTTATTTTTTTGCTGTGCCCTCCCACTACAAAAACTCACAAGCCGCCACTGCAAATAACAATCGGACAAGCAAAAAAATGTTGCTAAAAACATTATTTCTTTATTGAAACATTTCTGAGGCCTTATTTTCTACCATTTGCAACCATTAATTTGTAGGCTTATTTACTTTTACTGTTCTTTTTAGATTTGAATAAATTGACTCAAATCTGCTATCATAAAGTGATGCTACATACCAAATTTGGTTTAAATATCCATTGGTTGGGAGTTGGGACACTATAAAAAACAATCAATATATATATTTTTTTAACTTTCCGCACCTTATCTTTAAAAAGAAGCGCTTACGGTGATGTTATGCGTATAAAATTTTCCTCTACAAATAAATTTTATATGGACTAGTTACCTACTTCACTAAATGGAGCATTTTGTGTGAAAGTGGTGAATAGACGCTGAGTTCGTGGATATGTGTAGTGTATGCATTTTATATAACAATTCCTTTTTTGACTTCGTTCTTGTAACTTACCGTTACAAAAATATGGACCACCCTGTATATGCTGTTTTTGATTTCACCATATAATTTGCTACATATTCCAGAAACTAATCTAAACTAGTATGTATAATAGGTACTTACTAAATAGTAGGTATTTAGAGTGCCAAAAAGTCATTAGCATTTGTAATTTTCTAGATAGATTCGACACTTCATAATATACAGTGTGTCCCACTTAAGGACTGACCACCCCTGTAAAATTTTTATTTATGGCTCGATTTCCATAAACTTTTTTTTGTTGGATAGAGCTTCAAAAATGGCATTAAATGTATAATTCAGGTACCTCGTGCCTTAAATTCATGGCCCACTGAGACGGTGTTTTAGTGCTGAAATTTAGAGAAGTACTATTAGGGATTTTTTTAGAGGAAAATCAATGCCGGATTCTTATTCAGTGTTGTTCAAAACCCAAACGTACCAATTTGCATTACCATAGCTCTACAGAGTGTTTCAAAATTTTTAGTGTCCCCCTTACTTAGTGACCACCACTGTAAAATTTTTATTTTTAGCACGATTTCATAAACTTTTTTTTGTTGGATAGAGCGTCAATAATGACATTAAATGCATAATTCGACGAAGTTTTAGTGCTGAAATTTCGAGAAGTACTATTAGGGACTTTTTTAGAGAAAAATTAATGCTAGATTTTTATTCAACGTTGTTGGAAACCCAAACGTACCAATTTGCATTAGAAAATGGAGGACTAATTGAAATGACTGAAATTTTAGTTTGTTATGTTGTGTTGTTTATTCATGTATTTGATGATATTAAATTAAATAAAAAAATTGTTCGCTAATAAATTTTTGAAAGAATATGAGTTCCTCACGAATATTTTAGTGACCAACTTACCAGAAATTAAAAAAAAATAATTACAAATTAGTACGTTTTTGTTTGGAACCTCTCACTGCGTATAAGAATCCGGCCTTACTTTTCCTTTTAATTTTTTTGGAACACCCTGTGGAGCTATGGTAATGCAAATTGGTACGTTTGGGTTTCCAACAACGCTGAACAAGAAACCGGCATTAATTTTCCTCTAAAAAATCCCCAATAGTACTTCTCGAAATTTCAGCAATAAAACACCGTCTCAGTGGGCCATGAATTTAACGCACGAGGCACCTGAATTATGCATTTAATTCCATTTTTAAAGCTCTACCCAACAAAAAGTTTATGAAAATCAAGCTATAAATAAAAATTTTACGAGGGTGGTCAGCCCTTAAGTGTGACAATAAACATTTTGAAACTCCCTGTAGAGCTACGGCAAAGCAAATTAGTACGTTTGGGTTTCGGACAATGCTGAATAAGAACCTGGCATTAATTTTCCTCTAAAAAATCCGTAATAGTACTTCTCGAAATTTCAGCAATAAAACACCGTCTCAGTGGGCCATGCATTTAACGCACGAGGCACCTGAATTATGTGTTTGATGCCATTTTTAAAGCTCTACCCAACAAAAAAAAAGTTTATGAAAATCGAGCTATAAATAAAAATTTTACGGGGGTGGTCAGCCCTTAAGTGTGCCAATAAAAATTTTGAAACTCCCTGTAGAGCTACGGCAATGCAAATTTGTACGTTTGGGTTTCGAACAATGCTGAATAAGCGTCTGGCATTAATTTTCCTCTAAAAAAATCCCTAATAGTACTTCTCGAAATTTCAGCACTAAAACACCGTCTCAGTGGGTCATAACTTTAACGCACGAGCCACCTGAATTATGTGTTTGATGCCATTTTTGATGCTCTATCCAACAAAAAAAAGTTTATGAAAATCGAGCTATAAATAAAAATTTTACAGGGGTGGTCAGTCCTTAAGTGGGACACACTGTATATTATTTCACTATATTATTTTCCGACTATAAACCTTGAAGCTAAAAAATAGTATTGGGAGGATAGTAAAAAACCACGGGCCACGGTCTTGTGGACTATTTGCGCTATGCAATGTCGTAGTGCCGAGTGATAAAATATGAGCGAAGCTGTATTATAGGTCTGAGAGAGTATAATAAATACTCGTATACAGGGAAAACTCTGTTCATCCCGGCGCACGAAATCATTGCAAATTGTTAGGTACCAGCTTTGTTACGAAGAGGCAACTAATAATGCTTTTAAATTACTTCTAAATCAAACTTTGAACTGTGGCAAATATATAAAAATAAGTAACACCACTGCATTCCCACGTATTTAAAGCGACTGCGGCAATTTTTTGCTATATTACTTTCCCCATGCGTCGCTGCTCAGGACTGCTCTGGCGCACAATAATTTCGGAATTTACGAGTAAAAAAATATATAATATCATATATTATGGAAATACGATATTTTTGAGCGCCGCTTAGTGTTTTGAAGCATCACTTAAAGTAGTCATTACACTTGAGACAATTTTGGATTTCGAATTTTTGGAACATCCTATACCTATAAATTTTAGAAGTTCTAGAACTATTTTTCAATGTTTCAAAATTTGGGCTTATCGCTCGACCGGGACAGTCTCCGCAAATGGGATACCGTTTCCGTTTTTACAGTGGCGCGCACATTTGAATTGTTTCGACAAACTAATCGAGTCAGAAATCGTATAGGTACCTACAATACAGGCAAAACATTATAAGGCGCGTTTGTGTTTTTAAGTTTAAGAATCCTTCATAATAGAGCAATTCTAATTTTAAATTTCCAGAAATATGTACTTTGGTGTATGATCTCAAAGGTTAATTTAAATTACACAATTATATAGATACTTACCGATCAATAATTATTATCCTCAAACATTTTAGTTTTGTCGATCAGGGAAATGCCACAAGCCGCACAGCTAAGAATAATAATTCGAAAAAGCATATAAGTACCAAGTACCACATACTGACACCAAAGCTTTGTTACTACCCAGGGCAATTTCCATCTCACGTATTTTATAATAACCTGAATCCTTCCCGGGATTCTTTATTTTAAATTTCACCCCATTATATCTCTTTTTATAATAATATAAAAAAGTACTCTGTGCTAACAGTTATGTAACCTGCTAGTTTCATTCGCAAATAATTACTGTTCCTATAAGTATAGCCAATAACCTATACCTAACCACCCGGCTCCCGGCTTATAGTCTACTAATAAAGGTATCACATACTTGTATGTTATAAAAGCAGAACCATCTCTGTGTTAAAATAACAAACTGAATGCCTTATCGGACTAAACGCTCGGACTCAGACACTTCTCTTGGCCTCTTCCACAACAAACAAATAAAGAGCATAAATGGTTTCCGGTTATCGCCGCGCGGCACAGGTTCTCACACACGTCCATCGCTTGGGCCGACCGGCGAGCCCTTGTGTTCCTCACCCGCCCTATACCTGCGTAATAAATATCCCATTAGAGCGACCGGTTAATGAATTCCCCGCGGTCCTGAATGGCCCGCACGCTAGGGTCGAATACCATCCCGCCATCCGTAAGTCAGCTCTGAATGCCAGCCCTCGGAAATAAATCAATTTGCCATGAATAAGTTGCCCAGACAATCCGGAGAAAAATTAGGGGCGTAAAAAGGGTAATTTGCATTTCTTATGGGGGACGGACGAAAAGGAATTCTAATGGTTTTACTATGGTGTTTGGAGCAAGAAGATGCGTGCGGGATAAGGAATGTGAGCTTTATTGATTCTCCAGAAAAAGAGAATTTTGTAAAATACGCAGTTTCTCTAGCACGGACTTGGGAATAAGAGGAAATCGGAAATTATTATCCTAAATCAAAAGAGATATTTACATGGAAGTATACGCAAAAAAACGAAATGGCATCCTTTGGATAGCCTAGGAAGTTCACACTTCATACCCAAGCAATAAAAAATTCAAAAAGCTATAGAAGAAGGGAAGTTATTGCCTCCAAGGTCTAATCGGCGCACGGGTTTTTCAAATTTGAGGTATTATGTTCAAGAAGAACAGCCTGATTCCCGTACTATCGCACGTTCAAGCTACAAGCTACAAACAGCATAAGTCATTAGGCATTCTAAACCGAAACTGAGAGTATACCCGGTAATTCAGATGATCCACATATTACTATTTTTTGTTTTTAGAAAATGAATTTAAAACTTAATGGATAATAATAGGATGTTGGACTTGTCATATTTTGACACTACTTCTGCCTATATTCCGCTTCCGGTTATATCCAAATGGAGATTTTTAAAAAAGAGTTACTCATCCATCCTATAAGAAATCTAGTCTTAATTAACTTACATTTTACCTGCATTTTCTGAAGCATTCTTTATCGATTATCTAGTCTAAAATTAAATTGCCCTTTTGGCATTTTACTAGTTTATAGCAATATTATTTAACCTTTATAGTGGAGTCAACGTAGACGAAAAATGGTGTTAATTAGGAATTAATTAGGGAAGTCATGGATTCGAATAAAACCTTTTGAAACACCTTCAAACATACTTTTATTTAAAAGTCCGCAGGTTTAAAAAAAATAAAAAAATCGATTTTTCACCGAAATTTTTAAAAAATCGTCTACAATTAATTATTGTAGAATCATTATTTTTCAATGAAAATGTACATTTTTATGTTTTTTGAGATGCTGATTATGAATATGAAGTAAAAAAATGAAAAACAAAATGACGCCTAGTAAAAATGAAGTTGAATGCAAGAATAATCGAATTTTCTTCAAGATTTCGTGAAATACTTATTAAAGCTTGATTCATGTGACGGGGGGAAGCACCCTAGAAACCAAACGATTTTGTTTCATGGCTTACTAGATCATTTCCGAGATAATCTCATATCGCTACGACAGGTAAGGTAAATAAATTAGAAATACGTTTAACGGAATAAAAAGTGAAAATTTAGCCATTTACGAAAAGCTCAAGCAGATTTTTATGTATTTCATGGCATATTCTTATTACGCTTAAATCATTCTAATTCATGGCATGCTTGACCACGGAAATCTTTGTTTTAAATGTAATCTACTTTTCGATTATCACTGAATAAATATGTAATTGAATTTAAAATTTCGGAAAGAATTGTAATAAAAGAGAAATTTTTCGAATTGCGCCCTCTGGCGGTGCCCACGAAATTCGAAATGATCTTACTGGACAATCATTTGATAGACAAAGGAAATCTCTCTTCAACAAGCCCGAATTCAACCAACTCGGTTAAACCAAACCGGAGTTACCAGCATTTTTTCAAGTCAAGGTTTATCCGCCCGTCTCACCTCTATTTGAAGAGCAAGAGCAAAAAATCCTTAACGAATGTTCAGAATTTGCTGAAGAGTGCAATGAAAATATTTTTGATATTTATTAGCTATTTTCTTTTTTGAGAAAACTCATTTTTCAAATTTACTGTTGCGGACGACCTACAAACTTAAAAATAATTTCCAGCGATTTTTCGTGACCATATTACCTACTTAAGAAGATTTTTTCCCAAAGCTCCAGGATCCTTAATGAAACACCCTATATATAGCTTGGATTTTCGGGGGATATATATATAGGCTGTGCCATTCGTCCCCACGTCAATACAAGCTGTGCTCCAAGGGAACAGACTACCTGCCGACTAACCCGCCTCACAAACACACGCACGTACATACACACAAACAAACGCATGTTCTCAGTGGATCGAAAAGGGGGACTATATTAGTAGTATAAAAACATGTATGAAGTATTTACGAGAAAGAAAGCGGAAATTATTATATTTATTGTATTATTGTATGAAAGCTGAGAACACATGAAGAGAGTTTTATTTTCCAAAAGCTGATAATCACGAGCGGAAATTATGTAGAAAAAATTTTTTGACTAGGAAATCGGAAGTTTAAAACGTGTACTTTCACTTAGGATTGGTCTCAACCCAGTAAGAAACCTCCTTCAGCTTGATTCTTGGATTTAAAAATAAGAAAAATTGAGTTCTGCGTTTCGGGAAATTAATTATAACGCGGTTTAGTGCAAAAATAAACGAGAAACAAGAGAAATACATTAAAATAACTTATGCTATCAAAAAGCACACATTTTAAGCTTCAAAAAAGTCACCTATTGAGTTTCAATATCTAATTTTATGCGGATATTATGAGCGTTTGAAATAAATATTGAATATACGATAGCAAGAATTTATGAAAAATCTCTATGTTCAAAGTGAAAAAAAAAAAAACAAACGAAGTTTGATATAGTAATCTTATACTGCTCTTTCAAAAGTACATATATTTAGTAGAAACATTCTGTAATATTGCTCAAAAATATTACAAATTGACCATGTAACGTCAATTATTGTCAAAATGCATGAAATTTTGATCAAGGCCAATTTTACAATAATATGACAGGCGTATCCCTTGATGTAAATTAATGCTACAAGATTTTTTTTAATTGCTTTACGGGGTCACTTTCCAATAAACTTTGTTGCATATGAATTAGGTGTGTGTAAAAACTGTAAAAAGTTATTACTGTTACTCAAAAGTAAAGTATTCCAGTTGAATAAATTTAAGGGTGCGCAAGGCACCCTAACACTCTTAAATAATTTCTGACTATCAATTGTTTCCATAGCTATCTAGATTTCGAAAAATGATTAGAAAAAATTCCATGTTTTTTTACATATTTCACCCTGTAGATTTGGAACGACAAAAGATACAGAAAATTTATTTCTATAAAAGTTGTTGAGAATGATAAGGACTTTCAATATATATAGAGAAAAACTGGTATGTTTCTGGGAAAATAATATCGATGACGTCACAGGGGCCATTTTCCCAAACATCAAAAAAGCTAATTTTCGGTCAAAATTGGACCTTAGTATGTCCCATTTAAGAACCCCTTTTCGAAATTTTATTTTGAGTTTTCGTGTTCCCGCTGTAGACCTGGGGCGTCGAGTTTGGATCACCCCTACTAAATATCACCAAAACTTGCAAATATACCTGTTCAATATAAGAATAATTATTATAAATATTATAACAAGAGTTATAGTAATTCTCACTCTCACAGTACCTACTCAATGTTATGTTGGTGACAAAAGTCGGTTGCACAACTCTGAAAACAAAATATGCATATAAAGAAAACACAGGGTGCACACTACTAGTGTGAAAAGTTGACTCTAGTTGGAACTAATGGAATTTACTGACATTTCCACTTATGCTGCTTATACATCGAAATGATAACTAATAGGCTAAAATTACACATCGCTCAAACAATAGAGCTATGTAAGCTTGCGCAACGAAAGAATAGCGATGAAATTTCATTCTAACCTCACACTCCCTTGTGTTATAAGATAACACGTAGTGTTTAGACTGAGTTTTTCATCTCCTTGGTTTCAGTGGGCAGAATGCATGTATGCATTACATTTTGTATTGTCAACGAAACTTCCGAGTGCCCTAATTCCCAAACAAAATTCAAATAAGTTCCTCAACTAATTTCGCCACAGGTAGATGAGCAACAATGCGGGAGGCATCTAGCCGGCTGAGCACACCTTGCTAAACGAAGGGAAGGAAATCAGAAACCAAAGATTTAACAGAGCAAATATCTATCTACCTAATATACAGGGTGATTCATTGGGAATGGGAAATCCCGAAACTGGGGGTAGGGGAGACCAAAATATTGCGATTGAGTCCAACATTGCTTAAACAAATGTTGTTTGTTTGAGAGATACAGTGCGTTCAAGTTCTTCTTTTTTAGATTGAATTATGGCTATATCTACCAAAATAATCAAGCTGCTGACCTGAAATTTGGCACTGCTATGTTTTTGGGGATGGAGAATAAGCTGAAAATGTCAATTTCTACATATCTCACAGAGGGCGCCACTTGCGCGGTTTTTGGATCGTGCTTTTACTCGTAACTTTTGTGAGGTTATCTTTTTGGTCCTGCAGGTTTGTCATTTTAGCGCACCTTTTCATTCTGCAACAAAAAGGTACTCTTGTTCCATAACGCCCAAATCAACCGTTTGCGTCTAAATTGGCAAAACGTGCCCCAAAACACCTGTTGACTTCAATATTCAAGAAATAAAATTTTCACCTACTACTTTCAAATGTTACAGATCAACTGTACATTGAAAATGAAGAAAAAAATGCCAAATGAACATTGGTCGAAACACATTTGTTTTCTTGAAATAGGGTGTCCAAAGTTTGTCGAGTTTCAATCTGTTCCATTTTGAAAGTGGACATTTTTTGGGACATTGTTCATATGGGTTTTTTCTCGCTTTAAATGGTACAGTCGTTGTGCAATATTTGAAAGCAGTAGGTGAATATTTTATTTTTCGAATCTTGAAGTCAACAGGTGTTTCGGGGCAAGTTTTGGCAATTTCAACGCAAACGGTTGATTCGAGCATTATGAAACAAGAATACATTTTTGTTGCAGAATAAAGAGATGCACTAAAATGATGGACCTGCAGGACCAAAAAGATAACCTCGCAACAGTTACGAGTAAAAGCACGATCCAAAAACCGCGCAAGTGGCGCCCTCTGTGAGATACGTAGAAATTGACATTTTCAGCTTATTCTCCATCCCCAAAAACATAGCAGTGCCAAATTTCTGGTCAGCAGCTTGATTATTTTGGTAGATATAGCCATAATTCAATCTAAAAAAGAAGAACTTGAACGCACTGTATCTCTCAAACAAACAACATTTGTTTAAGCAATGTTGGACTCAATCGCAATATTTTGGTCTCCCCTACCCCCAGTTTCGGGATTTCCCATTCCCAATGAATCACCCTGTATAGTGATCAGTCGACTGTGACAATTCGTCTACCTATCGCGGTTTCGACTAAATTGTCTTTTGTTCGACAGTGGTGTATTCGCACATAAGAAGCAGATATACCTATTGAACCAATTGTAGAGAATCCGTGAAAATATAACCAGGTATTTGACCATCACGGCATTGCAGATACACGCTTGTTGAACTTATGACCCAAATTAGATACAGAGATACGATTAAATTGTTCTATTTTATTTAATGGCACTTTGCCTTTCTTCATTATTAAAGAACACGGATTATTGAAACAAAAGGTGTAAAAAACAAAAAAAACATTTGGGGTCCCGCCCCTCTTGATTTGAAAGTAATTTCTGACTTATTTTCAGTTTCGAAAAGTCTAAGCAAGCACTACCACGAGTCACAGTTTTGTCACTATTAAAAGCAGCCGCCTAATATACAGGGTGAGTTTTTCGATGCCCACTATGGGGATCTCAGAAACTAGCAGAGCTAGAACAAAGGTTAAATGGGGAAAGAATTGCCGTTTTGAATGTTCAATCTAATGCCCCTTTTGGATTTTCAAAAAAGTTCATGCCCGTATCTCCGGTAGCTTAGTTGGTTAAGTGCCTACGGCCACAGTGGGAGTCCCGGGTTCGAGTCCCGGCTGGAGTGCATTTTTTTTTCAATTGATATCCTTTACCTGACATGCCACTAAAACATCCTTTAAAATAATAATTTGAATTTGAGTTTTTTTATTTTTGTTTTATTTTGTTACATTTTGTTACCAGCTAATAACAAAATATTAGAAAGTTTGAAGTATGTCTAAGTATAAAATAGAACGTAATTATGAAAATATTCCATGGCTGACTATGTGAAAATTAAAAAAAAAATCAGAAAATTAGCCATAGCTATTTTATTTTTTATAATAACTATGCAGAGTATTATATTTTTGGAAAGCTCAAAAAATTGCCCAATTGATAAGGCTACAGCCAACTATGATTTACGTTTAAAAAACAAAAGTTTATGTCATATCTCAAAAATCACAAACAACATAAAAAATTGGATTAGATTATCTTATTAGGCCCAAAATTATCTACAATTTTTGTCTCTACAGTTTTTCTGTATAATCAGAAATAACGGAGCTACAGAGATCTGATGAAATAGCAAAATATCACTCTTTTCAAAATATCTAGTGAGCCATGAAGTTTTTTAAAAATTCAAAAGGGGCATTAGACTTAGCATTCAAAACTGCAATTATTTCCCCATTTAACCTTTGTTCTAGATCTGCTAGTTTCCGAGATCCCCATAGTGGGCGTCGAAAAAAACTCACCCTAGATATAAGTATTTACGCGTCAAAACTAAAAAGATCCTCAAAACTTTAGTGTGCGTGTATGATACAGGGTAGACCAGTTTTTATTAGATAATCTGCTAGAATCTCTAGAAAATATTACAAAATAAAATGGCTTTTCACGAAAATTTCGCAAACTCAGTGGTTTTCGTTTTATACATCAACCCAATTGGTAGGCTCTTATCGTTGAATGAGGATTATTGTCAGTGCTTTATATTGTTGCAATTATTGGTTTTATACTAACTAAATGTTAACTTGATGTAATATGTCTTTGGTTAGGTACCTACCTATTTATTTTAAAGACTAGAAAGTACTTTTCCTTTAAAAAAAAATAAAAAATAATAATAAGGACCATGGCGTTTACATGTTGAACCATCCTGTATTTTTATAAATCTGTTTTACAGCATCAGCAAGCTGTTATGGATAAATAAATGAAGGGTGAGGAGTTGCCTTGTCGTGTGCTTTATGTAGATCAAAACAGAGGCACACATATGTGATGTTACGTTGTACTTATCCCACAGTTAATTTAAAACCTATTTTTACAACATCTCGGTTTGAGAACAAGCAAAAGTTAACCCCAGAATATGAAATACTATGAATGAAATATCGACTTGCTCGGACAAACTTGGGAAGGTTAGAAAACAACTAAAAATATACTACACATATTAATTATAACATAAGTATGGGGTCATTTCATAAAAAAAATATTTTGTTTTCTTTGCGTTTACTTTATGTATTATGTCTTCAAAGTCCCAAAAAGTCCACCAATTTGTTTTTAATGTCTTTAACTAACCTACCTAATGTTGAGCCCCTGGTGTACGCCTATGAAATTATATTTTTAAAGAACTGAAAAAAATGAGGTATACATTCTATGATATAATAAAACTTTTAAAAGCCATTGGAAATATTATTTCTGGTCTCTCGAAACAACCAGTTAAATTTTTGTACGGGTAGAAAACTAATATATTAATCCTACTGGACTGGCAACCCTAAAAGTGTCTTCTGGCGTACAATGACTAAGAATGTAGCCATAATAAAAAATTAAATAAGTATGAGGTAGGTACAATGTGTTAGAATATATAGCCACAATAAGAAATCAAATAAGAACAAGAGATATAGGATAGGTATGTGGGTCACTTATACATATATACCTATCCCTCTTTTATTTACTTGTTTTATCATTACGCCTATATCGTTTTCCACCATTCAGATTACACTTTTAGATTTGACAGCCCAGGTCTATTTATATTGACCGTCAGATAGTGACAGAATTAGGTGCCCCATTTTCGCATACAAGCCTCGAAGAGTGTTGAAAAGTACATCGATGTTGAGTAGAATGAATGGAAATTTATGAGTGGCTCTGGGGATAATGTATGGAAAATTCGGTTTTCCCTAACAGAAATAAAAGGTGACTGTTGCCCATGTTTTCACGCAAGCCGTGTTCACTAAATGATTAATTAAAGAACCTGGCTTCGGAAAACCAAAGGCTTGAGCGTTGCAGGTGGCTAAAGGGTCGAAATAAGGGTGTAATTTTGTAAGGAAAAATCAAAATTTTGACCTATTGACATAAAAACAACATATTATACATAATTAATATATGTTATATAGGTATATTATATCTATTATATTATATAGGAAAATCGAATTTTCCATATGTTATCCCCAGGGGTCACTCGTAAATTTCCCTTCATTCTACTCAATATCTACTAATGTTATAATAGTTTGCAGCACGGGCGTAGCCAAGGGGGGGGTTTCGGGGGTTCAACCCCCCCCCCACGAAATAAGCAAAATATTACCTAATATTATACCGAAAAAATACGAGGAGTGAAGAGTTAAATTATTATTACGTTTGAATATATTATGTAGTAATAGTAGCGCCTAGCGCCATCTTTTGACGAGAGGCAGACGCAGTTGCAGCCGAACTATTTTGTATTGTAGGGACACTTTGCGTTGTTTCTCGATTATTCGCCATGCCCCTAGGTCGAAATGAGCGGAACTTTGTGGAAGTTTCTGGACGGCTACTGGGCTGCTATATAAGCGACGTCGCGGCGCGTGACCGCGCTTACGGCAGTATTGTTCCATGCGAACTCGAAGCGAATAAAAGTGAAAAGTGGTGAACGAATAGTGAAGAGAATTAAGTGTACCGTGTAAGTGAGTAATTTTAGTGCACTGTTATTCGATGACCTTGTTAAGGATAGATACGTGAATCATTATTACTGTCGAAAAATGGAGGGGAAAAAAAGGAAGGGTGATAAACCTAAAGGTATGGACTACTGGAAAAAGTGGTGTAGTCAAGGTCAAGGGGTTTCTAATAAAGAAACAAATTTGGATTTAGCTATCAAAGCTTCAGCTACCTTGCATGCTGATAAGAAGACTGCCTACCCCGAAATCTAGTTTGGAATGCCTAGATATGGGCGATAAAAACCTTTATCCTAATATTTACACATTACTACAAATCTTGGCTACCATTCCTATATCCACTGCTACCCCAGAAAGGTCTTTCTCGAGCCTAAGGAGACTGAAAAACTATTTACGAAACACTACAAGTGAAAACAGACTTAATGGTTAATGAACATTCACTATGGAACAGAAATTCATGCAGATGAAGTAGTGGATATATTTAAAAGAAAAAGCCGAAGATTTCTTCTTTAATGGTTTTAGATTTAGCGCAGAGGAACGAAATTAATTTATCCATTTCATTTAAAGTTAAGAACTTTATAAATATGTCGTAGTTTTTCGGATGAATATATAGATATTAAATTTCATGTAAGTATATTTTTGTTGTTTTATTTACTACTCAAACTAACCCCCCCCCAAAACTAAATCCTGGCTACGCCCGTGGTTTGCAGTAAGAATTTAATATTTTACAAAAATACGAGATTTCAGAAATACCTTCTCATTAGTGAAACACTAACGAATACAGTATATCATATAAGATTGAAACGACAACTATTATAATACAGTGGGACTATTTAACAATAATAATTATTGTTGACACGGATAGGAATATTTTTATTAGTGTTATGATTTATATGTATCTACCTACTGAGTGAGTACAAAAATGAAAAAAAAAAACATATATTTGATCGTTCGCTTATCATAAGCGGAGATATGTTATCAAAACGAACTCTTAATGAAAAATGACATCGCCAAAAATCATAGTTTCAGTTATTGCAGGTAGTTGCATTTCATTACTTCTTTAGTATCTCGCTATACCTACCGGTTGCCTAAAAAATTCATATTACATAATATTGTTATTAAAGTATAGTGTAACTAATTATTGTAAACAAAATTTGACCTAAATATCGCCATTGCTTTTGAAGATATATAATTAAGAAAATTTTGGCTCTTTAAGACACCGTGTGACAAACAATACCCACCTCTATATTTAAATACGAAAATTTTTCTCACAAGGGCATTTTTACAGTTCAAGTTCATGGAATTTCGTGACAGTTTGGATTCATTGTTTACTGCTTTTTATTTAGCAGCTCCTCTTTGTGTCTGTTTCGATTTGAAAAATTAAACATTGATCGGGCACGTCCCTTACACTATCGCCCGATAGTCTCTTTGCGTTCCAAACGGAAAGAGTTACGACCACGGCAAACCGCTGCATTCACGATTTCGGGATATCAAAACGTCGTAAATTTTGAAACAACTGGTGCGAATTTATCCCCAAGCATCGTATATACAACCACGGCTTTCAACGTTTGATTTATTATGTATTAATCACAGAAGTAATATATTGTATTGAATTTTCCAACAATGCTAGTACAACTCGTTGTAAGTAATATATTATACAGTGTGTCCCACTTAAGGACTGACCACCCCTGTAAAATTTTTATTTATAGCTCGATTTTCATAAACTTTTTTTGTTGGATAGAGCTTCACAAATGGCATTAAATGCATAATTCAGGTGCAATTATTTCCCCATTTAACCTTTGTTCTAGATCTGCTAGTTTCCGAGATCCCCATAGTGGGCGTCGAAAAAAACTCACCCTGGATATAAGTATTTACGCGACAAAACTAAAAAGATCCTCAAAACTTTAGTGTGCGTGTATGATACAGGGTAGTCCAGTTTTTATTAGATAATCTGCTAGAATCTCTATAGAAAATATTACAAAATAAAATGGCTTTTCACGAAAATTTCGCAAACTCAGTGGTTTTCGTTTTATACATCAACCCAATTGGTAGGCTCTTATCGTTGAATGAGGATTATTGTCAGTGCTTTATATTGTTGCAATTATTGGTTTTATACTAACTAAATGTTAACTTGATGTAATATGTCTTTGGTTAGGTACCTACCTATTTATTTTAAAGACTAGAAAGTACTTTTCCTTTAAAAAAAAATAAAAAATAATAATAAGGACCATGGCGTTTACATGTTGAACCATCCTGTATTTTTATAAATCTGTTTTACAGCATCAGCAAGCTGTTATGGATAAATAAATGAAGGGTGAGGAGTTGCCTTGTCGTGTGCTTTATGTAGATCAAAACAGAGGCACACATTTGTATATATGTGATGTTACGTTGTACTTATCCCACAGTTAATTTAAAACCTATTTTTACAACATCTCGGTTTGAGAACAAGCAAAAGTTAACCCCAGAATATGAAATACCATGAATGAAATATCGACTTGCTCGGACAAACTTGGGAAGGTTAGAAAACAACTAAAAATATACTACACATATTAATTATAACATAAGTATGGGGTCATTTCATAAAAAATATATTTTGTTTTCTTTGCGTTTACTTTATGTATTATGTCTTCAAAGTCCCAAAAAGTCCACCCGTTTGTTTTTATTATCTTTAACTAGGCCAAAAATTAGAATTGAAATTTGAAAATCGGGGTCCTGCTGACGTCAGCTGGACCCTTTACCAATCAGTTTCATAAGTTCGGGCTAAAAAATTTAATAGATTTACTTGTTTTTTAACACTTATTATTAATAAAAAGTATACAACTAGGGTGTATTAATTATATGGCAAACCATTATAACCAGATTGTAGTTTAATAATTATAGTTTTATGATGTAATTTAAATAGGACATTTTAAAGTAATAAACCCTCCCAGGTAGACGACAAAATAGCCGGCAACATCGCACCACTGTCATTTCGATTGTTTACGTCTTACGTCGTCGGAGTTAACCTCATCGATAGTTGGTGATTTGTTCTTTGTTTTGAGAGTTTTTCATTTTTCACTGTGAAAACTAAACAATGCTTTAACAAAGCCGTCTTCCATGCTGAACACTATTATATTAAGCAGTAACTTACAACAAAACGTAAACGATGGCTAGCCAAACGAATAACGAATAACCAACAAAAACAAACCAACGCAATAAATAGGTCACAGCTGCGATTTGACAGAAAGGTGGGCGGGCTGTTTAAATTTGAACCTGACCGTTTTGCGGCGTTGCCGGACCTACAAAAAGTACCTATACTCACTCCGTGGACATTTTTATTTTTTTCGGACAAACTGGCCTTCAAAAAAATTTGAAAAAAAAATCCATAAGTATATTTTAGTCAAAGCTATCATCTGAGCTTATCAGAAAAAAACGTGAAATGTTCCCATTCTCACCCTCACAATACTCCCAATTAGGAGTACCCCAAAAGCAACTGTGTGCTTGTGCAGGGGAGGGGGCAATTACTATTATTTTGTGTTCGTTGTCATTTGCGGCTAGGGCCGACTTTTTCCAATAGAACTATAGCATTCGCTCAAGTACTACGGAAAACTCTAGAAAACTTTAGTAATCCCAATGAGTGCATAAGATCAAATGAACTCACCTCAAGTGAAGCTTGAGAAGCAATACCGTCAATTCACAATTCACAATTTGTTCAGCGCTCTTGGCTATCAACGGTATTTTCTGTAGACATGTGCAGGCAATCGGCCGCGACCTTGATTCGAAACAAGGTCGATCGAAGGCAGAGAAACATGCAGTCTAAATAGTTGCAACACTTATTATTTTATTACAGCAAATATATTGCCTAAAAGTCAATATAATATAGGTACAGAATATCAAGATCCAATTATTTATTTTTTTAATGTATACCACCTGTTTTCCGAAAACAATCCACAGTGTGTATTTAATATGTCAGATTAAAATACAAAATTGCGGAGCCTCTTTTGTTGCCTATTCTAGATTATTGTTGCTTTTGCTTACCGTTTATTATAAATATTTGTCAAGTGATTTCAAAAACAAACTGCAACTGTGCAACTGTAACTGCATGGCATTTAAGGATTTGCTTTGGGTTTAAGCTTGAATGGTTTTTTAGCAACACAAATATTTTACTGAGAATTCAAGGTCTGTCAATATGAGCCAATGAAATAACAAAATTTTAAAAATATTAATCGGGTGACGATTTCAGGGAAAATACCACTACTGCTTAGAAAATACCACTCCTACACCGCACTCGCAGTATTTCCAGCTTTAGGATTATAATTAGTAAAATGACGAAAGGTATATTATCCATACTAGGCAATGCACATTATTACTAGTGTAACTACTCCCGATAGTTAGTCAAGCATTTGGAATGCGCGCTGCATCGCGTTGTTAGAGCCAGCCAATAGTAACAAAGCGTACCCCGCGCTTCCCCACTTCCCCGCGGACGCAGTCTTTCGGTGCGACTACTTTTAAGGTATTTACATTAAGGCGCGGCGTTGCCAAACATGGCGCCACGGCAGTAAATTTAGGGAAGAATAAAATCGAACAGTTAGTTACGTATATTGAACTTTATAAATGCAAAACGGGGGCGAAAAAATTAAAAAAATATGCAGCAAGTATAATATCTTACTTAGTACTATGCAATGAGCATAAAAAGTGGTGGATTAGTCCATTTCAATTTTCGGCATTCCTCCACGACATAATGGGGGCAAAGGGTAGGGGAGCGGCAGTTAAATATGTTGGCATCAAGATAGCGTATGTCCTATAACCTTTCCGTTTAGTAACCTTGCTCCTACCCTTAGACATTTGTACATCATGACTGAATCACATTGTATTTACCACTCAGCTTATTTCAGAAACATTTTTCACATGACTTAAGCTTAGATCTTATAGGTATACACTAATCTTCACTTGGATATATTTTCAGAGGAGCCTTCGCGTCATACCCTCTGGATCGCGGATAAATCGCGGCACGTCCGGGCGGCATCCCTCAACCCCGCCTTTTAATTCGGTTAATTCGGCGGGTGGCGGGCGATATCCCCGGGATGAATGGCGGCTATTTTTAAACCCGGAACCCGGCCGACGCGCCGGCCCGGCGGCCCGATGTAAATCTCCGCCGGGCGTGACTTTAGGGAACCTCGTGCCGTAGGGGCGTGCTCTGTGGATTAAGGGGATATAAAAATAGACGGTGCATTATACAGGACGCCTTAGTATAAAGGGTGAGTTTCCGCTCCTACAAAAATTGTAACGCGCGGTACCCAATGTTGAGCCCCCTGGTGTATACCCTATGAAATTATTTTTTTTTTAAAACTGAAAAAGAAAGGAGGTATATACATTCTATAATATAATAAAACTTTTAAAAGCCATTGGAAATATTATTTTTGGTGCTCTCGAAACAACCAGTTAAATTTTTGTACGGGTCGAAAACTAATATATTAATCCTACTGGACTGACAACCCTAAAAGTGTCTTCTGGCGTACAATGACTAAGAATATAGCCATAATAAAAAATTAAATAAGTATGAGAGTAAAAGAGGTAGGTACAATGTGTTAGAATATATAGCCACAATAAGAAATCAAATAAGAACAAGAGATATAGGAGAGGTATCATATGTAGGTCACTTATATATACCTATCCCTCCTTTATTTACTATCTAATATCTAATAGCACAAACCACCGTGATAACTGTCAAATATAAAAATATTTTGTCAAAATTCAGTCTCCATACAGGGCTATTTCCGTCTCACGTATTTTATAATGCCCATAGAGCTTTGGCTCCTTCCGGGGGTTCTTTATTCATTGATTTATATAGACCGTCCGATAGTGACAGAATTAGGTGCCCCATTTTCGCATACAAGCCTCGAAAGAGTGTTGAAAAGTACATCGATGTTAAGTATAATGAATGGAAATTTACGAGTGGCTCTGGGGATAACATATGAAAAATTCGGTTTTCCTTAACAGAAATAAAAGGTGACTGTTGCCCATGTTTTCACGCAAGCCGTGTTCACTAAATGATTAATTAAAGAACCTGGCTTCGGAAAACCAAAGGCTTGAGCGTTGCAGGTGGCTAAAGGGTTGAAATAAGGGTGTAATTTTGTAAGGAAAAATCAAAATGTTGACCTATTGACATAAAAACAACATCTTATACATAATTAATATATTATATTGGTATTATTATATCTATTATATTATATAGGAAAATCGAATTTTCCATATGTTATCCCCAGGGGCCACTCGTAAATTTCCCTTCATTCTACTCAACATCTACTAATGTTATAATAGTTTGCAGTAAGAATTTAATATTTTACAAAAATACGAGATCGAGATTTCAGAAATACCTTCTCATTAGTGAAACACTAACGAATACATTATATCATATACGATTGAAAAGACAAATATTATAATACAGTGGGACTATTTAACAATAATAATTATTGTTGACACGGATAGGAATATTTTTTATTAGTGTTATGATTTATATGTATCTACCTACTGAGTGAGTGCAAAAATGGAAAAAAGACATATATTTGATCGTCCGCTTATCATAAGCGGAGATGTGTTATCAAAACGAACTCTTCATGAAAAATTACATCGCCAAAAATCATAGTTTCAGTTATTGTAGATAGTTGTATTTCATTACTTCTTTCAGTATCTCGCTATACCTACCGGTTGCCAAAAAAATTCATATTACATAATATTGTTATTAAAGTATAGTAGTGTAACTAATTATTGTAAACAAAATTTCACCTAAATATCGCCATTGCTTTGGAAGATATATATGTGATATGTAAGTTTATTTTCGATATTTTCGACAATAGATTTCTACGCCCCTGTAAAAAATTTCACTTTTTGGTACTTTCGTATAGGAATGGTCTGCAGGGTTGTTTATGTCACTTGTTGAAAATATGCGCCACTTGACCCTTGTTCTAAGAAATAGACCTGCCTGTAGGCTGGGGTTGAGGAAAATCAGAGCAGGGCACCAGTATTCATTCGGTATCGTCGCGTGTAGCTAATAAAATTATTGTGCGCTTGTGCTCGAGCTAATTGGTGCGTTGGTGAATCTCCAATCAAAAGGAATTACAAGGGGAGGAGTTCTCACTGAGCAATATTTTACCTGACCTCTGTAGATAGCTAAGTATAGAAATTGTATCAAATTGATGATAAGGTACAGTCGCGGACAGTTGGTATCGAACGACCTGAAGAGGTTTCTCGTGGCTATCGTTACAGGGCGCGCGGAGACGGCAACATCGCGCTGGAGTCTGCAGCCGGCCGGTCTGCTAAAAATAGAACCATAAAATGCAAATTACAGCCTCCAGCCTCTCACAGCAAAGGAACAAAATTCGAGGAAAATGCAACTTTGTGCTGGTAATAATTCCAACCCCAGTGTTGGTATTTAATATTTCGTACTATTTTATCATGTTACTATACCGTCTAGTATTTATGATAATGAAATAAAAAAATAATAAATATCAAGGCTGAGATTAGAATCAACACCACAATAAAAGTTGCTTTTTCTCGAGTTTCCTTCCTTTGCTGCCAGCACCCTGTATTAATTAGGAATATGAAATTAGGTAAATCCATAGTCAATTTGAGCCACAATAGAATTCCGAAGAATTTCTCAAAAACAATAATTTAATATACAGGGTGTCTACTTTTAAACATATGCAAATTAATAAAATCTTTATTT
This sequence comes from Pseudeuparius sepicola, assembly GCA_963920635.1. Taxonomy (NCBI): domain Eukaryota; kingdom Metazoa; phylum Arthropoda; class Insecta; order Coleoptera; family Anthribidae; genus Pseudeuparius; species Pseudeuparius sepicola. The sequence goes on from OY987299.1 coordinate 94,367,468, forward strand.
TTGGAGATAATCCCTGAACATTCTTTGTGTGAAAGGCCTTCAAAAATCGCTTCTTTTAGCCTTCCTATCATTTTCAAAAGGCAAATCCAGGTCCGGCTACGATATCTCTCATTTTTGTATAAATTATAAATTCTGATTCAAACTTATTAACAAAATCTTCTATTACGATATTTAAGCGTTTTGTTATAAGTTCTTGATCATGTTTAATTAATGAAACTGTTTTATTAAAATTATTGATAATTCTTGTCGTCAATGAGATTTCTTTGTTTAACTTTTTGACAACAATTTTTTGATTATCCTGTAGATTCTTAATAGCTTGATCGTAATAGTAGGCATCGTCTGCATCTAAATTTCCGGTAATGGTTTTTATTATGGAACCTAATCCGTTTATAAGACCACGTTTTGTTCTACCAGCTGGATTGAGTGTGTCGAACTTTGTTTCTGCTGTATGTAACTGATACTTTAAAGCTTTATCAAAATTAATTAGGTCAACGGCGAAAGCATTTTTAAAGAAATCTTTCGCAATAAGGGAAATATCACTGTACTGATTTTTAATGAGTTCAATTTCATTTTTTATGGGGTTAAGATCAATGTAATGAATAAAGGTATGGGTTCGGGAGTAAACTTTGGCAGTTCCAAGTTTATAAGGAAGGATCCCTGGATTTTTGTCGAGTTTAGTTATGGTTATGTCTGTCTGTACCTGCACTGTCAGTAGTACTACTAGGTGGAACCTGCAACAATTTTTTATGCTTTACTTTTGGTCGTCTAATATTTTGTTTGTGAAGAGTCTTTTTCGCGGTTTTTACCTGAATACTTTTATTTCGAACAACTTTACCTTTTTGGTACTTTTTGCATAATTTATTACGGTTGTTAGAAACTACTTTTCGATAGACGTCATCGTCTGGTTGATAAGTTAAAGGATCTTCTCGATTTTTATTATGATACTCTATAGTTTGTCCTTTGTGTTCTGTCAATTGTTCGTTTAATTTTTTATAAATTTGTTTTGTAGCTTCGCGGTGTTCTTCGATATAGTTATTCATTAGTTGCTGGTTAATGTCGATGTCAAAAGGGTCTTTCGTATTTAAATGTCCATTTATAACGTAGATAGGTTTTTGTTTGGTTGTAGAATGTATTGAATTATTGTATCCGAGTATTGCATAAGGCATTTGATTTAGAATGTCGATTTTTCCTTTGTTTTTATGAATTATTACTCTTAAATGTTCAAGAAGTGTCGAATGAAAACGTTCTATGGCTCCGTTTGATTGAGGGCTATTTATAGTGATATAGTGAGAGTTAATTTTGTGAGTTTTGAAAAATTCTTGTATTATAGAATTTTTAAATTCTGTACCGTTATCCATAACAACTAAAGAGGGTAAGCCGTGATGGGTCATGAAAATAACGAAAGCTTTTACAATTTCTATTGCGGATAACCCGTTTAAGGGGTATGCTTGACTGTACTTAGAGAATGTATCTATCATCGTTAAGAATTTTTGTCCGTGTGCTTGAAAGGTATCTACGTGAACAATTTCGAATGGTTTCGAAGGTGTGGGAGTAAGCATTAATTTTTGTTTAGGTGGATTTCGATCGTACTTATTTTGTTGGCATATTTCGCAGAAATTTATGTAGTTAGCAACGTCGTTTTTTATTCCGGGCCAGTAATATTTTCTTTTTATTCGGGTTTCAGTTTCTAGGATTCCGCGGTGGTTCGTCTTGCTTTCGTGATAATTTTGAATAATCTGAGTTTGCATATTTGCATCTGTTACATCTTCTAGGAAAGTATTACATTTCATTAACTTGTAAGCTGCATTTTTAAATGTTTTCCTGAGAATCTCGCATATACGTGGAGCATAATCTTCTTTATCAAAATATATAGCATAAGTGAATTTAGGATCTAAATAATTTTTAAACAAGTTAATTATGTCGGTTTCTACATTATTTATGGAAATTTGGACATTTAAACGTTTTTTATTAGGAAAAGTGCTTTCGCGTTTAGGCGTCGCTGGGGAATGTAAAACAAATTTTATTTTAATTTGGTGGTCAAAAGAATTTAAACACCTGTCAGTCGAGGGTAATTCTTGTATTGGATTTTCATGGCTAGTATGAACCGTGTTATCGTCGATTTCCTCGGCTGATATAGTTTCTTCTGATAAAGGATCCTGATTTGGGTCTTGATTAATTTGTGCATTATTTGTCGATGGTTCGGTGTGTACATGGGTTGTGCTTGTAGATGGTTCGTTCACGTCATTTAAGTCTGGTTGCTCGTCAATGTTTCCTGTAGTCGAAAAATTGTCAGTTTCTTTTTCTTTTGATTTTTCGAGAGATTTGTTAAATTCTTCTATGTAATTAAAAATTTCTTTGGTGTGTATTTCTACACGTGAAAGTGCGTCTGCGTTTGTGTTTGTCTTTCCTTTTTTGTATTGTATTTCATAGTCAAATTCTTCAAGTTTTAGTCGCCATCTTACTAGTCGTGAGTTGGGTTCTTTTAGTGACATAAGCCACACGAGAGGTCTATGATCTGTTAAAATTTTGAATTTGCGTCCAAATAAATATGGTCTGAAATATTTTGTTGCAAATACGATTGCTAAAAGCTCTTTTTCGATGGTGCTGTAATTTTGTTCCGATTCATTTAGAGTCCGAGAGGCGTATGCAATAGGTTTGTCATTTCCGATAGGTCCTTGTGATAAGATAGCGCCGATCGCGACGTTACTTGCATCAGTGGTCAAGTTAAACTGTTTCGTAAAGTCGGGGTATTGTAAAAGTGGTTCATTCATTAAGAGATTTTTACAGTCTTCAAAGCATTTGACATATTGGGGAGTTAATTCGATTTTTGCATCCTTTTTTAAACATAAAGTGAAGGGTTTAGTGATACGAGCGAAGTCTTTAATAAATTTTCTGTAGTAACCTAATAAACCTAAAAATCCTTTTATCTCTTTTGTTGTTTTTGGTAAGGGATATTTTTTTATAGCAATAATTTTGTCTGGGTTTGGTCGTACTCCTTCTGGGGTAACAACATGTCCGAGATACGCGACTTCTTTTTGTAAAAATTCCGATTTATCGAGCTGAATTTTGAAATTTGTTTCTCTTAGGCGTTGAAATACTTTTGTTAAATTTATTAAGTGTTCTTGAAGCGAAGTGGAAAAGATTATGATATCGTCGAGATATACAAGGCATATCTCGTTTTGTAACCCTCTGAGGATATTGTCTATTACCCTCTGAAAGGTTGCAGGGGCGTTTTTTAAGCCCATAGGCATTCGAACGTATTCGTAATGCCCGTTCTCTACGTTAAAAGCGGTTTTAGGGATGTCTGCAGGGTTCATCTCAATTTGATGAAATCCACTTGCCAAGTCTAGTGTCGTGAAGTAGTTACAACGTCCAAGTTTGTCTAGTACGTCTGTAATGTTAGGGAGAGGGTAGCGGTCATCGATAGTTTTTTCGTTTAATTTGCGATAGTCGACGACTATTCGCCACTTTTTCTGTCCAGATGCGTCGGCCTTTTTGGGGACGATCCATATGGGGGATGACCAGGGTGAATTACTTGGTCTAATTATACCTTGGTCTAACATCGAGGATATTTGTCTCTGTACTTCGGGTTTATGTATATACGGGTACCTATATGATTTGGTGTATACGGGAATTTCGTCTTTGGTCCTTATGCTGTGTTTCATTTGGTTCGTAAAAGTAAGAGGTAATTCGGGTCTATGAAAAATGTCTGAATATTTTCTGCAAATTTTTAAAATTTGTTTACGTTCTTCTTCATTCATGTGAGAGGTTCTAATTAAATTTTCTATGTCTGAATTTTCTAAATAAGTGTCATTGGGAATAATTTCTGCTGAGTAAATAAAATGTTCGTCTAAATCAAATTCTGATGTAGGTACAGGGTCGGTCAAAGTAATTTGGATAACGTCATCTGAATTATTAACTAGTTCAGCCCACGCTAAGTTTTCGTTTGCTGTAGAGAGAGAGCTTTTTAAAATTGCGCCTTGAAATTCCTGATATTTTAATAATACAGGTCCGTATTCTTCTTTAACGGGTAATTTAACAGGGGTTATACTATGTGGTTCTAACTGTAAATGGTAAAAATGTGATTGATTGGTTTCGTAATATCGAAGTGGTAAAACAGCATTTTCAGTTATAAGCTGATTTCGATTGTCTCTAAAATCTAAGAGTGCTTGTATTAATTTTATATTGTCCATCCCAATTAATCCATGGAAGGTTTTGTGAAAATTGAAAAGATAAAATTTCATTGGTAAATTTGATTTAAATTCTTGAAAACTTGGTATATTTGCGGAGTAATTTTGAGAATAACTTTGGAAAACTGAAGATACAATAAATGGATCATGCTGTATAAAATTTTTAAAATTTTGAAAAGCAATATTCGGGTTAATAAAAGATTTGGTGGAACCAGTGTCGATTAAAAGTTTGATTGGGGGGTTAGAGATACAAATATAGGGTAATATTTTTTTGTCAGGGAAATAGTGCAATTCTATTACGTTTCTAGTTCGTAATTTTGAGCGTGTTGAAAATTTGCGTCTTGCTCGGTGTGCGGTTCATAGAACTGTTCGTTATTTTCGGTTTCAATTATTGTGTCATTATAGGGTTCATACTGGTTTAGATCAGATTGATTGTCATAGTCAAGTTCATCGGTATGTTCGGTATTAAATAGTTCTTCAGATGCGAAATTGGGTTTTTGTCCGTAATTTTGGAAGTAAGAATTTGGTCGAATATTAGAATTTGGTTTTGGAATAGTTTGATTAATTCCAGACATTGGTGTAGGTCTGTTAGTGGGTGGTTTATTGGTAGGTTAAAATTGGTTTTGGGGTCTTCCAAATACTTGTGAGTTTGTGGGATATCTCTGTGAAGGAGGATTTGGATTTCTTTGGATATTGGATATAGGTCCGCGAGGAAATTGAGAATTAAATTGTCGGGGTTGTGTCCAGTTCGATCTTTGCATTATTTGGGGTTGATTTTGGGGTAAAGAGTAGCGATGTTGTGGTTGTGGTGGAAAATATTGGGCAGGAGTAGGTTTTCTTAAAATTTGAGTTTGGGGTGTATTAGATTTTTGATAATATTTTATATTTTCTTCTTCTGTAATAAATTGTAAAGCGGATGCTAGAGTAGTAGGTCTCATAGCACGAATTATAGGTCCCAGGGGTTCTCTTAAACCTGCTAGAAAAGTTTTTAATGCTTGTTTTGTGAAAAAATCGCGTTTAGACGGTCGACTTGCCTCATCACATTTTAGATCTATATGGTTACAAATGGTATTTAATAAATGCATAACTTTTTCGTGAAATTGGTAAGGAGATTCGTTAGGTTTCTGTCTTAAGTTTACAAGGTCTTGATTTAGACAATTTTCGTCTCTTTGATCGCCAAAATTCAAAATGAGAGTATTTTTTATATCGTCCCAAGTTTTACAACCATTAATAGCGACAACTTCCTCTGCTCTACCCTCTAGTTTGTTTAAAATTCCATTTAAAAGTAAAGTATTTTGAAAATTTTGAAGGTTCACTGCGTCAAAATAGTACACTAAAATTGATTCTGCTGAGGAAATAAATCGATGTAACTTATTTGGGTTTCCATCGAACAATGGAATAACACTAATATTTTTAATATCTAAGGCTGGTGCCATTTTAACACTACTTTCAAAACTGAATTAATTTGTGATTGTTTTAATTTTATTTGATCAGATTCGATCGATAAATTTTCAAGTAATTCAGAAACTAAGCCTAACTCAGTGCCGGAGTAATCGTTTTCACAAAAGGAATCGTTACGGGACAAAGAGGAGTCTGACATGAAAGAGAAAAACTAACTCACAGTATCCACGTCCTTTCTGTTTCCATCTAGTGCCTGAAGTTCTTCTGGTAGGTGTTGGTGCTCACGGATGTCCACGTTGGAGTCCGAAAAAGTCCAAGCCCGAAAACAACTTCGTACACGATAGGTTACTTTTTTTTCCGTAAAGCGTTGAAACGCACCGGTTATCGATATTGATTCCGACGAAAAATCCGTACGACTGCGCCACTTAAATTCAGTGAACGCAGATACTGGTTTTTAAAAAGATTTATTTTTCTCAAAAGGTACAATCTACAATAGATGTGAACCGTGAAATGGCTATGTCGAGACTGAATACACAAGAACGGGTGAAAACATAAAAAGTAACATTACTGCTGACAAAGGTGTTACATTACAATTATTACAAGAACTGCTTGTTTAACAAGTGTTTTCTAGTTGGCGTTGATATAACTCGTACTCTTTTGCTAAAAATCTGATGAGGATAAATACGCAAATTAATATTCGGGCGAGTTATGTAGTATTTTATGACGGACTCTCGAGCCTCTGATAAAGAATTTGCATTTATATTTATAATAAGCCATAAACCTTCCTTTCATTTCCAAATACACTATGTATATACAGTATGTCCACAGAAGAGGTGTTGAATAGGAACACTTTCTTATCTTTAATTTTACCGCAAAAAGTTACTCTTGATAAAAACTTTGCTAACATTTCTTATGTGGAAATAAGTTGCTAGGAAAAGTTGTTCAAAAGTAAAGGATACTCCATACTACCAATTTTAGAAACAATTGGCACACTTTGATTTATTTGAAAAACATTTTTCGCTTTGGCCCTATCACTGCATTAAATATATTTTTTTTATGTAAGTAAGCTTATATAAGCATAATAAATATGGCAATTTTAGACGGCTAGGTGATGTTAAAAAATAAATCGGCATCCATAACCAACTTTTCACGCAATACAAAAAAAAACTCAAGTCGACAAAAATGTGAAAACAAAACTATCAATTTATTTATTTTTTTTTTTGATCAAACAAGATCTTTAATATGAGAAAATTTGTCTTTAATTTGAATAACTGTTGATGTTTTTAATTGCTATTTCGACTTCACACTTTAAACAAATTAGCGGGAAAACTAGTACAAATTGTGTGAAAATTTTCTTTTGTCAATGTTCTTGCGTGATCTAATTGCCGCTAATCTCCAATTAAAATTTTCCCTCGACTTTCAAAATAAATTGATTGTTTTCAGATTCTTGTTGATTTAAGTTTTTTTTGGTATTGCGCGAAAAGTTGGCCATGGATACCGACTTCTTTTTTTAACATTAACCAACTATCTAAAATTTACACGTTTTTGTTTCTTAAGATTTTTCAGTAGGGAGCCAAATAACTACTTTAATAAACTAAAACAATGGCCTTTAATAACTAAAACAATGGCCTCAACAGAGCCGAAGAGCCTGTGTAATTTTCAGAAACTATCTGAGCACCCAGTTGCATAAAGCTTCTCAGTGCCATCAATTTTCAATATAAAAGTTTTCTTCGGTATCTTAAAATAAATAGGTATGTTACGGCTATTTAATAATTTTGCTCAATTGGAGGTTTTTTTATATTGCCCGACAAGTTGACCATGGATGTTGATTACTTTTTCAGGGCCACTTAGCTGTCCAAAATTGTCACCTTTTTGTTTCTCATGTTTTTTTTGTAGGGCGCAAAATAAGCGAGGAAATCGCGGTGGTAGTTTAAAAAATCATACTGTATACTTGTGAACTGTTTTAATAAATAGTTTAATACTGATTCCTTAATTTTTTTTAACCCTTTCGGTGACATCGGCTTAATCGCTTGCAAAGAATTCTCGGAACAAGACACCCGTTCGAACCATCCGATGCCGAAGGCGCGCGCTGTTGCCGTCTCCGCGCGCCCTGTAACGATAGCCACGAGAAACCTCTTCAGGTCGTTCGATACCAACTGTCCGCGACTGTACATGCGCATCCTTCCGTGCTGATTGTGAGTGAGCCGATGCTTTTGGCACGTTAAATAACACTAATTAGTGAAGTGGCCGTCTTGCACTAGTGCCCCTCCGGTTGCGCCGGATTTTGGTTTTATTTACTGGGTACCTGGCCGATACTCAGTGTGTTGTTTGTGAGGTGTGTTGAACACCTGTCACACCAACATTTTGTTTATTGTTACTTTAAAGTAGACATCAGCTGTTACAAGTTCACTAAAAGAAGAGTAAGGCCAGCTGATGTAATTAAATGAAGGATGTTAGTCTCTATTAAAGAATAATGTATTAATACTAGTTCATACATTTATTCTGGAAATACCTTACAATATAAGTTGTTGACACTGCTTCCTAAGGTAAAAATGTTGTTCATGGATACTTTATTTTTTTACAGGTATGTCATGTCGTGTCATCTCCACTCGTAAAGCCTGACTCTTTACATTCCACACCTTTAGTTGTCAATTTGGTATTCTTAATTATAATTATTTTCAAAATTAATGTAAGTACCTATTTTGTTATACGGACTTGTAGTTTGACTTTACATTTTGACTTAACGTTTGGAATATTTATATATCTTGATAAATTATGACCTATCCACCGATAAATAAACTAATTAAAATATATACAATATACGCCCAACAGAATCTAAGTATTTCTACTACCTATACAGGGTGCTTCACTTTTATGTGGTAGCACTTTAACATTAGATAGAAAAAGATAATCTAAAATGAAAATTTTATATCAACATATATCGGGGAAAGCTTAGTTTCCGAGATACAGGGCGTTGAAGTGTTGGAAAAAATATGAAGTATTTTTTACACTGTCCGAACCAGTGGAGATATTTAAACCAAATTTGATGTGTAGTACCACCGTTTTGACTACGATATTTAGTGATAATATGAAGGTCCTGAAATAACCAGTGGTGGAGTTATGGGCTTTCACTATCACTAAATTTAAAAAGTAATTAGTATGGACCTGTCTCACATCAACGTAAAGTTCTTTCAATTCTCTACAAAAAGTGTATCTTGACATTTTTTTGTATCTGCCACGGTTGTGTAGTAAATAAATTATTTCGTTTCCATCTCAGCCTTTTTTGCCTAAAAATGTGTTTTCTAAGATTATTGATAAATATCGCAAAAGTAGTAATACAAAGAGAGTTCTAAGCCAAACCTGTCAGACTTGTCTGGCTTAGAACTCTCATAGGGTTTTGGTGGTGGGAGAGCTCCCCCACTCCAAGAATAGCTATATAGGTGCGTGTGGTTCAACTAAGAGCATCAGTGCAGCAAACATGTCCTTCTTAAATAATTTAAACAAGAATTTGTTGTTAAAAAATCTGGTGAACGTTCGAGATTTGGAAGTAAATGAAAAATTTGAGATTCAGAGTTTTAAGAGAATAAGTACTAAGTTTGGAGAGAAGGTGGTTGTGGAGTTTGCAGACTTCAAGACCATTCTGCCCCAGCGGTTTACGGATGAACTAACTCAAGAACGAATTGCCAGTTTGAATGGTGACAAAAAAAGGCGCTTTTTAACCAGCTTGGGCCCTGTCGGCGAAACGACTAATATTATTTTTTCTGAAGAATGAGAGCAACATTATATGAAGGTTTAGAAATGTAAAATTGTGAAAATAAAAATATTATTTGTTTGTGTGTGTTTTACTAATATTTTTGGGGGGCTATAAAAGTGGTACTTGAGGTTGGAATTCATCAATCATGTCGCTGCTGTTCACCCTACAAGGTTTTACTTCCACACTTTCTATTGACTTTAATATTCCTATACATTTAGAACCAGATTTTGAGTATGGTTTGGCACTGCTAGGATTTCACACATATAACAGCATACCCAATATAGATGTTGGTGTCAATAAATTTTATTATATAAACGCTGATGGATATCGAAAATGTTTAGTTATTCCCACAGGGTCGTATGAAATTGAAGCCTTAGAAGATTACATAGTTCGAGCTTTAAGAAAAGAGGAATCTGATCAGAAAAATCCAATTTCAATAAAGGCTAATAATAGTACCTTACAGTGTGAAATTTACAGTGATAAATATACAGTAGATTTTCTACCAACAGACTCTATTGGTCATGTGTTAGGGTTTTCTCCTACACGATTAGAGTCTGGACAATTGCATACTTCCGACATATCTGTAAACATCGTGAAGGTCAGAACTATACATATAGATTGTAACGTAACATCTGGAGCATACTATAAAAATCAACCAACTCATACGATTTACGAGTTTGCAGTTAGCTGTGATCCTGGTTACGCCATAGACGAGTCTCCGAAAAATTTGGTGTACATGCCAGTTGCAAAGCGTGAGATTAATAATTTAACGCTAACTATTCTCGATCAGAACTTTCAACCTGTAAATTTTAGAGGCGAGGAAATAATTGTGCGGTTGGAGTTGAAGCGTGTATGAAAATTTCGCTATAGAGATGGTTTTGGTTTTTGGTGGCAGATATCACCCGTATAAAAGTCAATCACAATGCTTTAAAAATTCACTAGTGAGTAAATCATTGAAGAGTGCAGATCGTCTCTCGTTGGAAAATCAACAATTTTTGAAAGCGCTTGGTTATGTCCTTAACACCTCAAGTGTTTAATGTGCATCGCACACCCACATATGACGAATCTATTCAACGCTTAGAGAAGCGTACCTATTACCCATTTGTAAAGTCATTTAGGAATAATGATATTGTGGAAATAACCATTAATCAGGGTGACGCATGGTTGTTAATGTTTGACGCATCGATTTTTGTCAAAGGAAAAGTGACTAAGAAATCTGCTACCGGCGATTGTACATTAGCCAACAATGGTGCCGCATTTCTCTTCGATTCTGTTTCTTACGAACTAAATGGTAAAGAGATTGAGGTGGTGAGAAACCCGGGAATTGTGAGCACGATTAGATCATATCTTTGCTATACTGCTAATGATGAAAAATGTATGTCAACAGCAAGCTGGGTTGGGGTTAATAAATCTTTTGCTGTTAACAATGATGGAACATTCAATGTAAGGATTCCGCTAAAACATTTGTTTGGGATATTCAACGACTATCAGCTGGCAATTTGCGGTAAACAGACGTTGAGATTGACGCGAGCTAGAAATGATAACAATGCTTTGCTGCTACAAGGTGCAGATGCCGATGCTGAAATAACAATTTCCAACATTGAACTAAAGGTTAAACATATTCAGCCGAATGATATGATTAGATTGGATCTCCTTAAATCTATAAAAATTGATCGTCCAATTATAATTGCGTTCCGCAAGTGGGAGCTACACGAATTACCAAATCTTACTGTAAACGCCCAAAGGGAAATATGGGCTGTAAAATCATCGTCAGCAGTGTCAACCCCTCGATACGTCATCGTTGGATTTCAGACTAATCGGAATGAAGATTCTAAAACTGACCCCACGGCATTTGACCACATAAATACGACTTATGTAAGATTAATTGTAAACGGTGAATATTTTCCATTCGAACGTCAGAGGCTGAATTTTGCTGGTAATGACTTTCTGGACGCCTATCACAATTATGTTGAATTTTATCCAAGTTACATGAATGCGATGGAGAGTCGACCGCTACTTAGCTATGCAGATTACAAAAATAATGCAACCCTGTTTGTTATAGATTGTTCTCGCCGGAATGAATCTATAAAAATAAATACAGTTGTCGTTAAGCTGGACATAGAAAACAGCAATGGTTTTCCTGATAAAACTCGAGCCTACTGCATAATTGTTCATGACTGTGCCATGGAATATTTGCCCTTGAGTGAAACTGTACGAGATTTAATGTAGAACCACATATCTATATAAAAGAACATTGTCACATTTCAGTTATAATTAAGATGTTGCTGAGACTGGGTCACGTTATATTATTCCCACTAATAAATAATGTGTTCTATATTTACAACCCAGAAGATACTAAGATATCTATTTGCGAGCGGGATAAATGTTTCCCATTTAAGGCGGTAGTTGAAAAAATTTCAGTAGCAAGACTATCCAAAAATGCTACTCAATTTAAACTTCATGCAGTATTCCAAAACCATACGACTGTTGAAACTGTGTGGAGGGAGATTCCACATTTCACCATACCCACAATGGACATGCTCAGAGAGCTCCCCACTCAAGATCATCATATAAAAGATCTCGCATTTGTACCACTCATTTACTACATTACTATATGTTCTTCCTTGTTAGTAGCAAAATTATTTATTGAAATAGTAAGAATATTACTGAGTGAGCAATGGAACGTAATTACGAGAGTCTTATAAGAACGTTTGAAAACTGGTCAAGCCCCCTATTAGCAGAAAAGCTTGCTCGAGCTGGATTTTTTTATACGAATTATGAAGATGTTGTCCAATGTCCATTTTGCAATATTGAAGGATATAAATGGGAAAAGAATGATGATCCATGGCAAGATCATGCTAGCTGGAGTCCCAATTGCCCGTTCATTAAAGGTGAAATCAAGCCTGTGGACATCCCACCTGAAAAAGTTGACATTGTCAATCCAGACTTTTTATGTATAGTATGCTACTGCAAAAACATAGAAGTCTTGTCAGTTCCATGTGGACATTTGGCATGCTGTATGGGTTGTGCAAACTCCATGGAGAAGTGCCCGCTGTGTAGGAGTATTGTGCAACAGAAGATTCGAGTTTACATTCCTTAAATTTATTGTAATAGTTGTAGAAAATAAATATTCTTAATTGAAAACTGTTTATTATTTACATCCCGATATATATATATATGAGACAAGCACATGCTATATTTTTAGATGTTTACAAGATGCACATCGAACCACATCAACTATCTTTACCAATAGAAAATTTAGATTTTGCTCGAAGTGAGAAATCTAAACATGGCTTGCTTTTGCCAAACTCGATTAGAGCAATATTTTGCGGTCCTAGCGGTTGTGGTAAAACAAACAGTCTACTTAGTTTAATATTCAACGAGAATGGCTTAAAATTTAAGAACATCTACCTTTACAGTAAATCTCTATATCAACCTAAATATCAGTTACTACAAGACGTGCTTAAAGAAGCAAAATGTGTTGGATATTTTCCATTTAGCTCAAACGATGACGTCATTGCACCATCAGAGGCTAGAGAAAATTCAATTTTTATTTTCGATGATGTGGCTTGTGGGACACAGGAAAAAATTAGAGAATATTACTCCATGGGTCGTCATAAAAATATAGATGCTGCATATCTCTGCCAGACATATTCAAAAATACCTAAGCAATTAATAAGAGACAACTGTAATATAATCGTTTTGTTTAAACAAGATGATGTGAATCTTAAACATATTTTTGACGAGCATGTGTCACCAGACATCTCATACGGAGACTTCAAGAATCTCTGCTCGCTCTGTTGGAATGATAATTTTGGAACGCTGGTTATTGTCAAAGATTTCAAAATGAATGAGGGTCGATATAGAATAGGATTTGATAGGTATATAACGTTATAATAACCACAATGCTCTTATTATTAATCGAGATGTCGATGCAAGAACAGATTCAAGAAGCGCAGCGCGCAAAGAAAATCAGCGAACTAGCTCGCTCGATTAGAAAAAAATATACAGCATTAAAAATAGGTAAATTTGATGAGGATGAAACTTTGAAAAAAATTTTCAAACCTGTGACAAGCTCTCTAGCAAATCTACAAGTTAAGCAAGAATTAAAACCGGAAGTAAAAAAACACAAAGTTGAACCGAAAGTTGAATCATTTATGGAAAAGTGGCGCGAGTCGTTGAAAAGTCCAGTTGCACTTTTGGGAGAAATGAATGAAACGTTAAATGATGTTGAGAAAGGAATTGACAAAGTGTACAGGCATTTTGATACTGTGTATCCTAAAGTATCTATACCATGTATAACAGACTTTATGGCTAATTCACTTAAAATCGATAGGACATATGGTCCTAAGTATGACGAAACTAAATCAGTATGGATGCTAGGAAATAAATATATCGATTTTGAAAAAACGTCTGGTGATATAATCATCAACAATAGCCGATTCGCGGGAACTGATGGTCTCTACCAGCTAATTTTCTATAATAATCCAGAAGGTACTGATGATGATTTGAAAAGTTACAGAGATATTTTAAATCTCACTGGTGCTCATCTTACTTCAAACGGACGATTAAAATCTAGCTATAAAAATAAGTACATTAATATTATTAAACCTCTAATGAAAGGTCCGGTGGCTACCTCCACACCTGTGAAGGGTTCCGGCATGCACCTCAAGTATAACACAAAGCCTGTGGAATATGTTTTCTGGGATGATCCTAATGAACTTGTAGAGAGATTAAGGTTATTAATTGCATCAAAAGATGCCGGAAATACTTCCCATGAAAACGAAATAACCGCAATAATCAATGAGTTGAAAGAAGCGAAAATTATTCTCTAACTTACAGCATGTTATTTGTAAGATGCCTTTAAACAAGTTCGGACGTGTTTCAAGGACTAGTCCCTCTTTGAATGACGGGAATTATGATTTCAAAACCCGCAGACTGTGCAACGTTAATTATCCTATTAACAGCAATGATGTTGGCACAAAGCAATATGCGGACAAACAAATCAATGCAACATTCAAAACGTTTAACATCATTCTCGAACAACATAATGTTAATATTGAGACTATCGTGAAAGACGTTTTCGAGAAAGAGATAGATGAAATAAGAAAATTTGTTAAAATTGTCAAAGAGTGTTGTTTAAAAATGGATGATGAACAGTCCGGTCAACTCCCAAATTAATCGATTTAGCATCATAATGAACCATTCAAGCCAGTTAAAAGATGTCCTTAAACAAGTTCGGACGTGCTTCAAGACCCAAGAACAGGTCTTGCCCACCTGTTTACACATTAAATTTGAATCTAGAAGGAAACTATGATTGTAACAACCGCAGACTGAGCAACGTTAATCCCCCGATCGATGACAGCGATGCCAGCACAAAACAATATGTCGATGATGGGGTCATTCATGCATTACAATATTTTTACACAAATCTTAAACAGCATACTGAGGAATGCGATCTTCATATTCGCAACACAATGATAGCCAATGTTCAAGATAAGATCGATGAATTGAGAGAGTTGATTAAAACTATAGAAGATTATTATTTAAAAATAAGTGGTAAGCGTATGCAATCCTTACTGTCTCTCAGAGTAGTAGAGATCCTTGAGGGTGCTAGTCATGCATAGTAAAGAAAAAATTCAAGTAGTTAGGGAATTACATAAACCAACTCGAAAAAATTATCCACGTCGTCGAACTATCATTAAAGGTTTAGACGATTTGTGGCAAGCTGATCTCGCTCAGTTAGATCAGTATGCTAGTCACAATAATGGTTTCAAATTCATACTGGTTGTAATCGATTGCTTCTCTAAATTTGTTTGGTGCAGACCGCTCAAATCCAAGTCTGCTGAAGATGTTACCAACGCCTTCACTGATATCCTATCGAGAACTCGAAAGCCTCGCAACCTTCAAACTGATCAGGGCAAAAAGTTTTATAACTCTCGATTTCAAAATTTGATGGGAAAATTCAAAATTAATCATTACAGCACTTTTAGCGTCACGAAAGCCGCCATGGCCGAGAGAGTGATACGAACTCTAAAGGAACGATTATTTAAGTATTTTAGTCTAAATGGTAAATTTAAATGGGATGATTATTTGCCTACTCTAGTTGCCGAGTATAATAACAGACAACATAGAGTGATTCAAATGAAACCTAGCCAAGTTAATAAAACCAATGAACAATATCTGCTTAAAAAAGTGTATAGTCACGTGAAGATTTTTAGAGGTAGAAAATTTAAGGTTGGAGATATTGTAAGAATAAGTAAAGAGAAACATGTATTTGCCAAAGGTTACTTGCCTAGCTGGAGTACAGAATTGTTCAAAATAATGAAAGTGCAAATTACCAATCCACCTACATATTTGCTAGAGGATTTAAACGGTCGACCAATAAAAGGTGGATTTTATCGTGAAGAATTACAAAAGACTGAATATCCTGATGTATATCTGGTTGAAAAGGTGCTTCGTAGAAAGAGGGGGAAGGTGCTAGTACGATGGTTGGGCTTTGATAAAGAGCATGATTCGTGGATCTCTGAGTCAAACGTCGTGTAGAGCTTTAAGTGGTACCATGGTTGACAGCGGCTACGAATCTGATGGTAGCAATCATGAAGAAGTAAACAAAGTAAGAGAAGATTCTCTGATTTTATCATCATGCTTCACATTGCCTACATATACTATTAATAATGGTTTGAGCATTATGAGATATTTCAAACCGCAAGTTAATATCCGATCAACAGTGCGACGAAATGTGATTTCGCTGGACTATTTGGAATGGAAAGAATTAGTAAATCATTTAAACAACTTTACCAACAACCTGGGTACCCCGATGTTTATCAGATTCAACGATATATTGTTAAGAACGATGTTAACTGCAGATGGAAATCAACGAGTGTTGCTTGCAAAAAATGGTGTTTGCCAATGGTTTTCCATAGCAGAGGTTTTCGAGCTATTAAATATCGAACCATATGTGACTTTAAGGATAAGTTTTTTGATTAATTTTAAATTGTATGATTTTTACCTTAGTTTTTTAGATAAGGTCAATGAACTATTAGTACGTAGTAACTATGGCATAAATGTAATGGAAATTGTATTTTTAATGTGCAATGCAGTATGTAGCATGGAAACATATTCCATTTTTGAACTCTACTGTTATTATAATCAATTTTTGTTAGCAGACTTGTATAGAAGAAGGTTGGAATAAAGCAATGATTAAAAATATGACTTTTATTGTTTATTCAGATACCTATTATTACCGTCTGAATGTTGACGTTAATATCACAATCGATTTCACATGCACCAACTGTCGATGTATCATGTGGTAGGGCACCATGTCTGATTCGGTATGGTTGTACAGGGTGGAAGGGAATGAAACACTATTTGCAAAATATATTTTTTATTCATCTACTTCACATATGTACATCTTTATGACCCCAAGGAAGAGTTGAGACACTATCAACTAAATATCGCTTATCGTCAAATGGATTTAAACCAATTTTAGATTGTCTTATACTAAAGACGTTATGAGCAAATGATCGTATAGAACGTTGATTTACAATTTTCTCTGTCTTATTAAATAAACAATCGAAATAATCTTGATACGTTATCTGCTTCTCCACAACACTACCTCTAACACCTTTGGATTTTTTAACACACAAATTTTTTCCTTGAACCTTATAAGTATACATTTTAGATCTAAGTCCTACAAAATGTGTTAAAATACGGCCATTTAACTCGTCCTTCATCAGTCCTGGCACCTTCTTATTTACAAGCGGAATTCCATATTGATTATCTGCAGGATAGTCACTAGTATCAAACCGATGAATGTGATTCTTAATTACATTCTCGAACATGTCGTCACAACGGATTTCATAAACTAGACTATCAGTATCAGTATATAATAATAAGCAGTTAGTTGGCGAAAATGTTTTCAACATAAAATCATAATGGAATTCGTAGACACAGGTTTTGGATATGTCCAGAATAGACATCCCAACGTATAGAGGTTTATCAAACATAATATTTGTCTTATTTAATTCAACACTTATTAAGTTCTCATCAAAAATTACCCTATGTCTAAAACGAGGGCTAGAAATCAAATTTTTGGCGCCATATCTACCGTCCCACGTTCTTAATAATTTCACGATTCTGTGCTTTCTAACATTTTGCATTGTTTTGCCGTATATTGCATTATTCATTAGTTTCATTATATTTTTTTCAAAATCTAATGTTGTCACAGTTCTTAAATGAGTATTGAGTTGTATATAGGGAGCTAACCAGGCAGACTGTTTAAATTTCAAAACTTTATGAATTTTTTTTAATATTAAACCATGTTGCAAAGCTTGCTTAAGCGCTCTATAATGAATCACATAATTGTTCTTATCATAGAGAGTGGTCATGAGCTTTTTTATTTTGGAACCTGGAGGTTTGCAGTGTTCAGGTGCGAACGGAAGGTCTTTATGAAGGTTATGAAGATTATCAGGATAGGACAAATCAACTTCTAAAATATATCCGTCATCAGCATCGTCAGCAATCTTTGTGACATCGATATCAGACACCCACTCAAATCCTCCGTAAGGAAGAGGTTCACACATCGCCCAACCATAAAGGTTGTTAACATCAGCATAAAGAATATATTTTGATGGCATATTAACATCATAATTTTCCATATATTTGTTGTTAGCCTGAGAAAAGCGGTGGCTTACTTGGCTTACACCACCTCGAACTGCTCTCTCGAAAAACATTAAGATATCGCTGTCTTGGAAGGTTTCTAATTTACATTTCGTATATTTAAGCATGCAATCCCAGCTGTATCCAGGTAAAGTATAGTACCAGGCCGGATCTAAGCCATAATTTCGAAGACAAGTGGTTCTAAAATGCTCGAATATATCACTCAACAAAAGCACGTCACTTTTCATATATAGATCACAATACTCGCCCAAAGTCTTAATTCCAAAACTGTTCCAAACTAATTCAGCATGCTTGTAATCCCTTTCGTCAATATTATAATCATTTAATTTGTTATAGAAATTTTGGATAGGTGGTAATGAGGTTTCCTCTAATTTTTCCAGCGAATCGATGTAATCATAACAAAAAACACCTTTCCTAGTTAACAACTCAAAATTTTCAGAAGGAAATTCATTTCTAGTATTTTCGAAAGTATTTATAGATGATGCGAGTTTGTCTAGAGAGAAGGCCAAGAACTTGAAAGAATCAATGAACCGAAATTTAATATTTGTTTCATTGTCGAATATTGTAAAGCTAATATATTTTTCATTATTTACAGGAAGTAGTGTAACATGATTCCGTTTGGCAAGTTCTCGTATTATAAAGTGACTGTCATATCCACTAAGGTTGTGAAAAATTACGGGAACTACGAACGAGTTCTTATAGTTTAAATTGCATGTTTGGTGCGCATAACCGCGAAATACAGAAGTCAGGTGGCAGTGATCGCGGACAATGGTATCATTGGCATTGAATTTTTTCTCACAAATATGACAATAAGCAGTGGCATCTTTAAGGCTTATAGCTTCATCCATAGGTTCAACATGATTCAATTTGGATGATACAAAATTAGCAATTTCTTCAATTTGGTTAGCAAACCATATCATACAATCATCTCCACGATAGCCTTTGTAGAAAGAGAGCGAGTTGTCAAAGGAGCACTTAAAATAATAACCAGCACTGAATGCTTCATGTCTTTGATATTTATCAGTTTTTAGCATGGTATCAGAATCTCCGTAGGGTTTTAGCATTGCTTCAAAATCTGCATACAAAACGAAGGGGGTGCGTTCTTTATGAACAAAATTTTTAAATTCGATATATTTCTCCTTCGGAAACTCGATTTTACAATTATTTATTTGCTCGCAATAAACTGTATGCTCCTCTAATTTAGCTTGAGATCTAAAGTAATTTAAACATCTTTCACATATATATTTTCGTCCATTATGTTTGCTTGACTGTTTCGAAATCAGTCTAGATAAATCTTTAATCCAACAATAATGATATTTTATATTGACGTTCGAATCATCCGCAGGTGGAACTTCAAAGTCGCTAGTTTTCAAAAAATATTGGTTTTGAATTAGAAGTAGATTGACATGTCTATCCATTTTATTTTTAGTTAATCGAGCTGGTGAAGTGATAAATTGGCGTGGAGACTCATTTACCAACTCCAAAATGTACACATTGACAGAAATGTCATTGAGTTTCTCGAATTTTGATATTTGAGGTAGTGTCATTAATAAATTTATTCCATCTAATTTTAATATCCGAGTATAGTGTGGGTATGAATTAGCTCGATCGGCATGATTTTTATAGTTTACCGGATGGAGCGCAGAAACAACGCTCCAAAAAAAGCAAGCTTCATCATTATTTTTTACATTAACACAGGCTTTTTTTATCGAAATTTCAATCGGTAGAGGCAAATAGGATCCACCACCATTTCCCACTTCAAATTTATTCACGTTGACGTTTAGGCTTAAAATTTTACGCAATCTCCACCCGGAGCCGTGCTGATGATAATCTTCAACCTTTTTTATAATCTCATCCACAATACTATCTTTAAACCACTGCTTTAAATTAAACCCCTGGTCAATTGTAGAATTTTTTGTGTTGAAATATTTAATTTCGCTTACAGTACCACCTTCAGATATTTTAGTAAATTCCCCATTAAATACGGCATTTATCTTAACGATGTGAAAAGACTTTAATATTCTAGTTATACGATATTTAAAGAGAATAAATGCGTCATCAAAGAACTGCCACATATATACGTGACTCAAGTTTACTATGGAACCTGTGCGAATTCGATTTTGGAACGCCGTTTGAATATCAATCCATTTGACTCGGGTACTTTTATTGGAACGTTTTCCACCACCACATTTGTCTAATGTTTTGAAATATAATTGTAGTCTTTTCAGATGTTGTAGGTTGGCATACAGCTTTGTTAAAGTACCATGATTGAAATTACATCGTAGTGCGGAGCAATGCTGCCATATTGACAATTTCAAATGTTTTTTCCAACGTTGCAATACTTGAGGATGTATAGCTCTGCCATGTCCATTAAGCGAATTAAAGGCTTTCTCACAAGATTTTACAGTTTTATCACTCACTGTAGATATTTCACCTTCTACAAACATCTTGCAGCGAAGCACTAAAGCAATGTGTCAAGATGCCGCGGTATCACAACCTATATAGTGTAAGCAGAATCATGACCAATCTGTCAACTTCAAAAGAGAAGTGGTGGGGATGTCAACACAATCTTCTAGAATTTGAGACTCCCACTAGCCTTGTTTATAAATATTCTTTTTAGACAATGTGTGACACTAACAAAAGGATATTACAGCAATATTGAATTCAAGCAACAGATTGTGTTAAAAAGCAAAGGCAAAAAATAGACTGACAACTTTATTTTCCAAAATAAATATCGACTTTATTAAGTCCTCAGTCATGGACTGCCTTAACCCAGTCTGAAATATACAGTGTGATCATTTAAGCAAAATATAGAACTTAATCAAAATATAGACATTGCCTAAAGTTGATGCATGTTCAGTAACATATTAGATGCACTTAGAATAATTGTAAGTTAAACAGCATACAGGGTAGGTCAAAAAATATAAAAAGACAAAAGGTTATTAAGAAAAGTTGTTTAGAATTAAAAGCTATATCTAAATACCAAAACATAACTGCCTAAGGAAAGAAATTTCAACTTCCTAGGAAAAAAAAAAAATTTTTTTTTCGTTGATGAATTTTCAGTTTCTTAATAAACATTTAAAATAAAAATTTTGCATCGTAAATGAGAGTTTTTAATATACACATTATTACTTACTAATGTTTTACCATGTTCATAAGAATTTTTGCGAAATTTTAAAGTTTTGTTTAAGTAGCTTCAGTGGAGTCGTTTTCCATACTTGAGCGGATGCTATCCTAGTTATTTCGCGAAAAGTCAACCCTAGCCGCACGTGGTTGCTTCTGGGCATACTCCTAGTATTGTGAGGGTGAGAATTATTATTATTATTATATCGTTGCAACAAACATGAAGTTTGTGATTCCCTAAAAAATCTAATTTTACAAATATGCTTGAATTTGAACAAAGTTATGCGAAATTGATATATTATTAGGAGGTTATGTTTTGGTACTTAGGCATAACTTTTAATTCTAGACAACTTTCCTTAATAACATTTTCTGAAATAATGATACTTTTTATATTTTTTGACCTACCCTGTATGCTGTTTGACTTGCGTCCATTCTAAGTGCGTCTAATATGATTATCAAACATGCATCAACTTCCGGGAATATTTGTATTTTCGTTGTACAATTAATAAAAAAAAAAAAATCACATATGTTGCTCAAATGATCACACTGTATACAATATTAGCAGTATTTTTAATATCTATAGCAAGGGAATTATATAGAGCCGGAACTATATAACGCCACCTGTATTTCTGTTAAACATTGGTTATTATTATTATCATTATCATTATTACTATTATTATTATTATATCCTTGCAACAAACATGAAGTTTGTGATTCCCTAAAAAATCTAATTTTACAAATATGCTTGAATTTGAACAAAGTTATGCGAAATTTGATATATTATTAGGAGGTTATGTTTTGGTATTTAGGCATAACTTTTAATTCTAGACAACATTTTGATGAATTTTCTGAAATAACGATACTTTACTCCTGCACAATTTTTATATTTTTTGACCTACCCTGTATGCTGTTTGACTTGCGTCCATTCTAAGTGCGCCTAATATGATTATCAAACATGCAGCAACTTCCGGGAATATTTGTATTTTCGTTGTGCAATAAATAAAAAAATCCCATATGTTGCTCAAATGATCACACTGTATACAATATTAGCAGTATTTTTAATATCTATAGAAAGGGAATTATATAGAGCTGGAACTACATAACATCACCTGTATTTCTATCAAACATTGGTTATCTGGAGTATCTCGATGCTAATTTGTAGGTATCTATTTCTAACGATTTTCTGATCTGTAATTTCATTACATTATGTCTACACACCCTCGTATTTACCATAATTCTCCGCTTCGTAGCGTTTCGGTACTAGCAGAGTACTCTAGCGGATATTTTCAGTACTCCCACGTCGCTACGTAGGTTATCGATCGACGCTTAGGATTGCGATAAAGCGTCTCTTAGTTTCAGTACCTACTAATTAAAGGGTTCTAGCGACATCGTCACACGACTGGATGTTGTCATCGATCCTTTGCGTTTCACTTCCCTAGCGGTTAGTTGTCTATATATATAGAATCAGTGGCGGAGCTATGCATAAGAAAAATATTATCTGAATTGAGAATTTTATTACTTAGATAGTTTTATTTTAAGTTTAAGTATCTTTTGTGATATTGGGGTTTTTTATTTTGTTGCTATGGAATATTTTATGTTTTTTATAAATAATAAAAGGAGTGATTCATTTAATGTATTAGATACTTAGTTAATTTTAAGTTTACTTATTTTTTGTGATTTGGAGTTGTTTTTTATATTGTTTGGAATATGAACATTTTTTTATAAAAACTGATTCATCGTTATGGCAGAAGTTTACAATTTTCGAATGTCTCCTAATGTTCATATTATCTTTGAGGAGAGGGGGAACTTTTTACTTTTTGCTTATGACTCAAGGTACTCAAACACCGCCACTAGAACACTATTTTATGTTTTCTAGCAATCCCCACAGTAAAGTTTGAAAGTTGACTAATACCCACTTTGTATGTTTTCTTTTTAGCAAATTAGTTTTTCAATTTTATTATACAAAATATAAAATATATAAATATATACAATAATATACAAAATATACAAAAAATATAAAATATATAAATAAATACTAAAAATAATATTTACAGGTTGTAGAACACATATTTTTATATTGTACGTCGCACAAATTCAGCGAAGAACATTATCTCCACTCGCGGGCAATGAACTGGTTTTCCACAACTTACGACGTGTCTTTCGCATTGGTTCACTTTCACACTTTCGTAGAACTTCTTTTGTTGTTGAACCAGAACGTCAAATTTGGGGCAGCCCAGAAGTTCTATATTGTAGCCTAGATGCCCGTACCCTGCTGCTTGCAGAAGATTCTTTTCGATCTGCCCGCCCTTATAGCTGATTAGATTCTTACCAGCAGATTCACCAAGGATTCTCAGTACTGCTATCACGTTTTCCTGAGGTTCATCAGTGTCACAGTCGGAGAATCTTAAGCCATGCAAATGTTTCGTAACCCAACGAGCACTGCAGGCGTCCTTAGAGGAGAGTGAGTTATATGACCCCACACGGAAGTAGCGAGAACTGACTTGGCGCGATTTTAAATCGTAGATAGCCAACTCCTTGGTAAGAAACTTTCCGTTCACTTGAAACCCGTCAGCGTCAATAATGTATCGTATACCCGACATGTCAAAGAAAATATGAAATTTTAATTTGGAACTAACAGTGAAAGCGTCCGGATCCCGCTTTTATATTCTTGATCCAGTATGATATAGTGGGAGCACCATCCCTAACATTTAAAAAACGTCGTTGATCTGGCAACGTTGCGCTTAGATATCTTGGTCTGCGGCGGCAGATGCTGGATGTTTATTGGATGCAGTTACGAAGGGGATCTCACCCTTAACTTTATTTCTTTAAATTTGACTCTTTGACTGGTTCAGAAAAATCGTGGTGGGAGACTAGTTGGGGAATATCTAAGACAAACAGACTGTTGATTTGGCAACGCAGATGGTCTCATTGCAGGTTAATGGTAGCTCGATGCAGTGGAAAGGGTTATGCATATATACAGGGATCGTCATTTGATTATCAATTTGAACCTACAGTTTGATCAGTTTTGTGTTCTGTGCTTCAGCATGAAAACTAACACGTCAAGTCTACACCTGACTGCTGTAAGTAGAATTTTTTTACAAAACTTTCTTATTTTTAATAAATTGAAACTATTGAATTTAACTTTTGTATCGCCTTTGCAATTTATTACAGTACCTTCATACTTTCTATAAAAATTACATAATAACTTTTATTACAAACACTAGATCTTATTTACAGAGTCTTACAAACTCCGCGAAAACCATCGTTTTTCCATTATTTTTAGAAACAGGAATTATTTTTCTGACAATGTGATAGTTTTAATGTTATCACTAAATTATTACTAAAACAAGCTGTATCGACCTGAACTGTTTTACTTGTCAGATGAAGTGAATAGTTTTAATAAAATATATCGGTTTGTTTTTTTATAAAGAGTGTTAAATTAATTTTAACAAACTTAGAAAACGATTCTGTTTGACATGGGGCTCATACTCTTTGATGAGATTTTAGTTTTAAGGTCTTAGCTTTTGTTTTAGGAAAAATATATTTACACAGAGTTACTTTGCAAATTTGAATGATTGAGAACCATTTCCGTTTACTTAAAAAATTAACAGGTGTAGTTCTGGAATTACTACGGTTTTCTAGAGTTTTCAGTAGTACTTGAGCGAATGCTATCCTAGTTCTATCGGGAAAAAAGTCGCAAATGATAACGAAGACAAAATAATAGTAATTGTTTCCGCACAAGCGCTTCTGCCATACTTCTAGTTTGAAGCATTGCGAGGGAGAGAATTATTATTATTTATATTTTAAAACTGAATCTATTACTCTCACACTGTTGCTTTACTCGATGTATCATACCAAAATTTGTTATCAATATCTTTTGTAGTTTTTAGAATTAAAAAATCAATAATTTTAACATGTAAAAAACAAAGTTTATTTAAAAAGAATCTCTCAAGGTGATGTAATTTCTGAATCCCCCTGTATATCCATACTACATATTCCTATTAAAATTCTCAGACTTTAAAAGATGTAAATCTATATCTCTCTGGAATATGGTCTCATGTAAACCACTTATGCACATGTGTGTTCAATAAAGGGGAGATTTTAAAATTGAGACCTCAAATTAAGACAGGAAAACATTCTCAGACCGTGGGACCCCCATGAGTATATGTCTAGACACATTTTTTTGTTCACTGTTGTGCTTGCGATCCGTGGGAAGATCTCACCCAA
This sequence comes from Pseudeuparius sepicola, assembly GCA_963920635.1. NCBI lineage: Eukaryota > Metazoa > Arthropoda > Insecta > Coleoptera > Anthribidae > Pseudeuparius > Pseudeuparius sepicola. Next base: position 94,392,845 of record OY987299.1, read on the forward strand.
AATATTATATGTGTCCGACAAAAGCTGGATTCATATGGGATTGTTTTTTATTTTTTGGGCTAAGATGAAACTACTCTGGGGTGATCATCTCCGCTTCAAAAAGATTTGAAATCATTAAACGTTGTGATGTTAACATACCTGTCAAAACGACATTTAATTAAATAATGATCAAAACACGCTTTGTGATTTTATCGAAAAAAGTTATTTGAAAATGTTGAAATTTTACCCCTATGTGCAGACAAAAATTCTGACAATGATAATTTTTTTAAAAAATATATAGTGGTCGGCAGAAAGTTGGAAAACTTTTTTATTATTAATTTCTGAGAAAATTTTATTCTCGATAAAAGTTGAGGCAACATTTCAAACTCAAAACGTCCACATCAAAATTTAAATATTTCTTCGGATACGAGGTAGATTCAATATGTCAAAATAAGAGTACCCTTATTTTTTAAAATACAGTCAAAAGTTACTTACAAAAGTTGTTTGGAATCAAAGGCTGATGTCAGATTTAAAGTCATAACCACATAGTCAAAAAAAGAAACTTTTTGTATTTTTTCAACCATCTTGTGCATTACAAAATACTGCAAATGTAACTTATCACCGGATAACAAATTTAAATTAATCTAAATCAGAGTTTAAAAATATTAAATTTTTGCAACTTTGTGCCGGTCCCTGTATAAAACTAATAATTTTTTTGTGTGCCATATTTGACTTTAGAACTCAACTAACATGGTTCCAACTTTTTGACTGTCACTGTACGTCTAGAGCCGACTCTGTTGTATAAAATTTGAACTTTTTAAAATATACTAGATTGGTTAAAAATATAGTATTATAAATTATTTTTTAATTTCAGCCAACTGACGCTGAAATTGAAGAAGCTGTTTCCACAATAATGACTCCTGTAAGTTTGTGCTAATAAATAATATTGTATAAATAATATTCCCCTTGCTTTTATAGCTAACAGATATCGAAAGATTGTTTGAGCCATATGTCCCGATGCCCCTGGTGAGAGCTGAGCCGACGCTGCAAGCACAAGTCTCAGTACACTCCAAAAGCGATTCTGTAAGTTAGTTCTACAACAACGAATCACTGTTCTTCAATTTGTTTCCTTCTTACAGTTAGACGTATCGTCAGCGTCACCACGTCCTTCCAGCTCAAGAGTGGTATCACAAACAATGAAACATGAATCAGCGAAAAGACCAGGGGGCGGAAAAAATTTAAATTTATTAAATGTCCTAGGATCTAAGCCCACTTCTACGAAGGATGATGTTCGTAGCAGTCTTAGAGAATTAATTGGAGAGATGAACGCCCTGGTGGATGGACGAATTTCAAGCGTGAAAGAGGATGTGAGAAATTCAGAGCGGGAGATGAGACGATTAAGAAAAGAAATATCAGTCTGGGAAAAAAAACTGGTAGCAACAAGAGAGAGCTATCAACGAGAAAAGAAAAAAAACGAAACCTATAAGAAAGAGGCTATGGAGATGGAGAACATAAAAAGAAAACTCGCATAATAATTATATAATGTACATATTTTAGATGTAAGTGTATTCTTTTAATTTGAAATGTTTATATTTTATTTTAAAATTAAGTTTTCTTAGCATTAAGTGTATTATGAATATATTTTAGTTTATTTAGTATAATATACAATAGATACATTTCTCTCGTTTTTGGGGATGGGAAAAAGAAAAATCACACTTCATATTTTCAGATTTTTATTTCTACAGAAACATTACAGGTTCTCATTTTTTAAGAAATTTAAACACAAATTTCCACAGTTTGTTTCGTTATAGTTTTGATAAGAATTATTGTTATAAAATACTTCTATATCACTCCCTAAATATCGAATCAGTTCCTTTGGGGGTTTCAAATTGCCAAAGCTGTCAAAATATTGACACCTTTTCCCTCTTTTGAGATACGCCACCCAATGAGATCCGGAATTTTTCTGCACATCCAAATTTAAAATGGCCGACTCATTTTTTCTCGGTTTTTTAGGTAGTGTATCTCTCATATACACACCTCTAAAATAAGGAATTCCGTGGGCAAACCTAATTAAATCTAGGTTGGATAAAGGTCTGTTGGGTGGCTTCATTAGTTTTTTTGTTTCTTTAAAAAAAGACCGAAACCACGCCTACTTTTCCGCAAATAGAGTCCAGAACCGATGATCTTCGTAGCTTGCTTTCCATTCCCCATCAGCTTTTTTGTATTATTTACGTCAATTATAGTTTTAGCTATACTGCTAGCACCTCCGGCTATTGATCCAAGGGCACTCAGACCAGCTAGTATAGGCAAAAGCGGAAGAAAACCTCCTTTCTTTTCTTCGAAGGGAATAATTCTAGGTATTTTTAATTTACCTTTTCCACCAATTTTTTTAATTTGAACTCGTGCAGCCCTCACTGCCGCTAAAGACGATTTTTTTAATTTTTTTAGATCATTCAACTCATTGGTAGTATAGGATTTTTTTAGGGCTTTTTCAACCTTCTTTACAATGTCTCTTCTAAATGAAAATGGACGTTTCATACCCATGCCCAATTTCCTTTTAACCTTCATTGCAGTCGTAATAAGCCAAGCGGCTGTCTTTTCACCAAATTTAGCGTCTCTCGATTTGACTCTGTCCCAAGCACGATTTTCTAGTTCCCAATCAGCCTTGTGTCGTTCTTCTAGAGATTTGCTTTTACTGTAAGCAATATCATGAATTCTACAGGCTGAATCAACTTTATTTATACCAGAATCACCTCTAGAAAGACGTTTTTCTAACTTTGTACCGGGACCACAATACTGGTAACCAGGAAGATGTAACTCAACCGGTAATTTGTCAATTAATGTGTTTACCAACCCGCTCCCTTTGACAAGCAGCATTAGATTGACTCAAGTTTATTCAATCACTCCCTCTTATATAGGTTTAAAAAAACAACATACAAACAAATAATATTTTTATTTTCACAATTTTACATTTCTAAACTTTTTATTTATCTCGTACATAGTAACCATCGTTTTCAGCTTTTTCAATTCCTCCACATGACTTCGCAGTCTCTCGTTCATTCTTCAGAAAAAATAATATTAGTCGATTTGCCGACAGGGCCCAAGCTGGTTAAAAAGTACCTTTTGTTGTCACCATTCAAACTGTCAATTCGTTCTTGAGTTAGTTCATCCGTAAACCGATGGGGCAGAATGGTCTTGAAGTCTGCAAACTCCACAACCACCTTCTCTCCAAACTTAGTACTTATTCTCTTAAAACTCTGAATCTCAAATTTTTCATTTACTTCCAAATCTCGAACGTTCACCAGATTTTTTAACAACAAATTCTTGTTTAAATTATTTAAGAAGGACATGTTTGCTGCACTGATGCTCTTAGTTGAACCACACGCACCTATATAGCTATTCTTGGAGTGGGGGAGCTCTCCCACCACCAAAACCCTATGAGAGTTCTAAGCCAGACAAGTCTGACAGGTTTGGCTTAGAACTCTCTTTGTATTACTACTCGCAAATAACAGAAATTAATAATGGAACACTTATCGGATTCAGCTATTTTATTTTTAATTTTATGGAAACAATTTTAAAAATAAACTGGCACTTGGTTTGAGGTACATTACTTTATTATCATTTTAACATTTTTATCAAATCTGTATTATTTCTTAATAATTTTTATAATTCTAAATTTGTAGAATTCTAAATTATACTACGACGAGTAAAACATGATTCTTCCGCCCATAAAATGTTATTTAAAAATTGTCTTATTTCCTTTGACTACAAAATCCATCGGCAAAATACTAATGTCCTTTCTGCATCGCCGTACTGGTGAAGATAAGTGTGCCATGGAAAAGAAAATCTTATTGACAGTTAATAATACAATAATCTGTCATCCAGTAGATGAACGTAGCAGCGCCGCAGTTTGTCTTTGTTAATAATTAAAATGCCGTTCCAATTTACAAATGAAGAGCAGGCTGACATCCATTTCTGCTATGGAGTTGCAAATGGGAACTCTGCGGAAGCAGCCAGAGAATACCGGAGGCGATTTCCAAATAGGCGCCATCCGCGTCCCTCGGTGTTTGTTAACATGCACCGGCAATTCAGAACTCGCGGTCTGAGAACTAGAATCGTCGAACGAGGAAATGAAAACAATATCCAACAAGTCAGACGCAACAATGAGATTCTTCGTGAATTCGATAGGAATCCTACAACAAGTAGCAGAAGAGTGTCAGTGGCCCTACGTGTTTCAAAGTCTGCAATTTTGCGAGCTTTAAAAAGAGATCACAGGCATGCGTATCATCTACAACCCGTACAAGGTTTAAGGCCCGGCGATGCAGAAAGAAGATTAGTGTTTTGCCGATGGATTTTGGAGTCAATTGAAGGAAATAGACAATTTTTAAATAACATTTTATGGACGGACGAGTCGTGTTTTACTCGTCGTGGAGTATTAGTAAACTTTCATAATCAGCATATTTGGGCACAAGAAAACCCACATGCAATCAGGTCGAATTTAGTGTCAATGTTTGGATTGGACTGTACAACCATCATCTGTTTGAACCTTTTTTTTTGCCACAGCGAGTGAATGGTGACAATTTTTTGGAGTTTTTAGTAGCTGAGCATAATAATATGTGGGAAGACATTCCTTTAAACTTAAGATTGTTGGCTTGGTTCCAACTTGACGGCTGTCCTGCACATTTTCACCGAAATGTGAGGAACTGGTTAAATAATAACTTTCCAAATAGGTGGATCGGACGAGGGGGACCGGTCGCTTGGCCACCACGTTCTCCGGACTAACACCTCTGGACTTCTTCGTATGGGGATTTTTAAAAGAACAAGTCTATGCGACTCCTGTAGAAACAAGGGAACAACTTATTGATCGTATCAGAAATGCGTGCGATGAATTGAGAAATGGCAATTTAATCGATGCTGTTCACTCCGTTAGGCGTCGAAGTGAATTATGTGTGCAACAGAATGGATCACATTTTGAACAATTGTTGAATGTTGTACAAATTTAGAATTATAAAAATTATTAAGAAATAATACTAGATTTGATAAAAATGTTAAAATGATAATAAAGTAATGTACCTCAAACCAAGTGCCAGTTTATTTTTAAAATTGTTTCCATAAAATTAAAAATAAAATAGCTGAATCCGATAAGTGTTCCATAATTAATTTCTGTTATTTGCGATATTTATCAATAATCTTAGAAAACACATTTTTAGGCAAAAAAGGCTGAGATTGAAACGAAATAATTTATTTACTACACAACCGTGGCAGATACAAAAAAATGTCAAGATACACTTTTTGTAGAGAATTGAAAGAACTTTACGAAAAAAAAATTTACGTTGATGTGAGACAGGTCCGTACTAATTACTTTTTAAATTTAGTGATAGTGAAAACCCATAACTCCACCACTGGTTATTTCAGGACCTTCATATTATCACTAAATATCGTAGTCAAAAAGGTGGTACTACACATCAAATTTGGTTTAAATATCTCCACTGGTTCGGACAGTGTAAAAAATATTTCATATTTTTTCCAACACTTCAACGCCCTGTATCTCGGAAACTAAGCTTTCCCCGATATATGTTGATATAACATTTTCATTTTAGATTATCTTTTTCTATCTAATGTTAAAGTCCTACCACATAAAAGTGAACCACCCTGTATATAATTAAAAAAAATTTGGCTCTTTAAGACACCGTGTGACAAACAATACCCACCTCTATATTTAAATACGAAAATTTTTCTCACAAGGGCATTTTTACTGTTCAAGTTCATGGAATTTCGTGACAGTTTGGATTCATTGTTTACTGCTTTTTATTTAGCAGCTCCTCTTTGTGTCTGTTTCGAATTTGAAAAATTAAACATTGATCGGGCACGTCCCTTACACTATCGCCCGATAGTCTCTTTTCGTTCCAAACGGAAAGAGTTACGACCACGGCAAACCGCTGCATTCACGATTTCGGGATATCAAAACGTCGTAAATTTTGAAACAACTGGTCAGAATTTATCCCCAAGCATCGTATATACAACCACGGCTTTCAACGTTTGATTTATTATGTATTAATCACAGAAGTAATATATTGTATTGAATTTTCCAACAATGCTAGTACAACTCGTTGTAAGTAATATATTATACAGTGTGTCCCACTTAAGGACTGACCACCCCTGTAAAATTTTTATTTATAGCTCGATTTTCATAAACTTTTTTTGTTGGATAGAGCTTCACAAATGGCATTAAATGCATAATTCAGGTGCCTCGTGCGTTAATTTCATGGCCCACGGAGACGATGTTTTAGTGCTGAAATTTCGAGAAGTACTATTAGGGATTTTTTTTTAGAGGAAAATTAATACCAGATTTTATTCAGCGTTGTTCGAAACCCAAACGTACCAAGTTGCATTACCGTAGCTTTACAAGGTGTTTCAACATTTTTAGTGCCACACTTAGGACTAATCACCCCTGTAAATTTTTTATTTATAGCTCGATTTTCTTAAACATTTTTTTGTTGGATAGAGCTTAACAAATGGCATTAAATGCATAATTCAGGTGCCTCGTGAGTTAATTCCATGGCCCACTGAGAGTCTCAGTGGGCCGTCTCAGTCTGAGACGGTGTTTTAGTGCTGAAATTTCGAGAAGTAGGTACTATTAGGGATTTTTTAGAGGAAAATTAATACCGGAGTCTTATTCAGCGTTTTTTGAAACCCAAACGCACCAATTTGCATTACCGTAGCTCTACAGGGTGTTTCAAAACTTTTAGTGCTCCAGTTAAGGACTGATACACCCTGTAAAATTTTTATTTTTAGCTCGATTTTCTTAAACTTTTTTTGTTGGATACAGCTTCAAAAATTGCATTAAATGCTTAATTCAGGTGCCTAGTGCGTTAAATTCGTGGCCTATTGTGAGACGGTGTTTTAATGCTGAAATTTCGAGAATTACCGTAAAATGGGGCTACTTGGTCATGTTTTTAGCACATTTTTCCATGTAACTCGGAAACTTGTAGCATTATGGGGACGAAAAAATATTCATTGTACCGACCTAAATAAGGGTTATCCAGGGCTGTTATGTCATATTTAACATTTGAGCCCTGGTGCCTAAAAAAATTTTTTTTTGTCTTGACCAAGTAGCCCCTTGGTTGGGGCTACTTGGTCATCCTAGCAAAAGTTGGTGTATAATGTGTTTAAAAGTTTTTTTATGTCCAAGTTACCCCACTTGGACATTATAGGGTTATTTTTTTTATACTGGGTAAAAAAAATTTTTGATAACATCGCGAACATCTAGTTTCGTAACGGGGAATCCCCAGTCTGCAACCACACCGAGCGTCTTGGCAATTGTAGCTTCTTCCTGGACACTTAGCACGGTTGGATGACCAATACCGCCAATCTTACGTACTATCGTCGAACGAGGTATGTTATATGTTTCGGATGCTAATTTCCTTGACATACCGGCGTTAACGGTATTGATTGCGTTCTGCAAATCTTCATCTGTAAAGTCTCTACATTTTCTGGATCCGGGAATTCTTTCGTACGTTCTAACCATTTTAGTAACTACCAATTGCCTCTTCAATTACGTGTAACCAAAGAAATTTATCAATTTAGTAAGAAAAATTGAGTTGCAGGCACAAAACACTATATAAAAAAAAATTGCACGTATGTGACCAAGTAGCCCCCGGGTGGCCAAGTAGCCCCATTTTACGGTACTATTAGGGATCTTTTATAGGAAAATTAATGCTGGATCCATATTTGGCGTTGTTGGAAACCGAAACGTACCAATTTGCATTACCGTAGCTCTACAGGGTGTTCCAAAAAATTTAAAAGGAAAAGTAAAGCCTATGATTCTTATACGCAGTGAGATGTTCGAAACAAAAACGTAACAATTTGTAATTAATTTTCTTAATTTCTGATATTGTTTTACACTAAAATATTCATGAGGAACTCATATTCTTTTAAAAATTTATTAGAAAACAAAATTATTATTTTTCAATTATTAACATCGACAAATATATGAACAAACACAACATAACAAACTCAAATTTCAGTCATCTCAATTAGTCCTCCATTTTGTAATACAAATTGGTACGTTTGGATTTCCAACAACGTTTAATAAGAATCAGGCATTAATTTTCCTGTAAAAAATCCCTAATAGAATTTCTCGAAATTTCAGCACTAAAACACCGTCTCGGTGGGCCATGAATTTAACGCACGAGGCACCTGAATTATGCATTTAATGCCATTTTTGAAGCTCTATCCAACAAAAAAAAGTTTATGAAAATCGAACTATAATTAAAAATTATTACAGGGTTGGTCAGTCTTTAAGTGGGGCATTAAAATTTTTTAAACACCCTGTAGAGCTAAGGTAATGTAAATTGGTACGTTTGGGTTTCGAACAACGCTGAATAAGAATCCGGTATTAATTTTCCTCTAAAAAATCCCCTTCTCGAAATTTCAGCACTAAAACACCGTCACAGTGAGCCATGAACTTAACGCACGAGTCACATGAATTATGCATTTAATGCCATTTTCGAAGCTCTATCCAACAAAAAAAAGTTTCTGAAAATCGAGCTATAAATAAAACACGGGTGGTCAGTCCTTAAGTGGGACACACTGTATATAGGTACTTAACTAGGCAATTTTTCTTGGAATACATCAACCTGTTTAAGGTTTTTAACGGAATTGCCACGCGTACACCTAAATTATACTATTAACGAAATATACGATATATGTCGCATTTTTAGTTGATTAATAAAAATATAGATTGCAAATGTGCTGAAATTTAGGTATATTTACGTCATACAGTGATCGGCAGAATGTACGCAAGATATGGGATTTTTTTATTTTCACCGATATCACAGGGCGATTAAGTTTTATTCTAGGACACTTTAGCAGGCAATAGAAAACCATAAGATATGATTATTTTGTTGTATACATTTTTATCTGCAGCCAGTGGCGTAGCCAGAAATTTTTCATGAAGAGGTCAGCCAACAAAAGTAAATACTTAATAATAGATCTTCTTTAATAACGGCTGTATTTATACAAGGTGTATCTTTGATAGGTACAGAAATTTTAACCACGTAATCGGGGACGTTCATAAAACCGAAAAATGAAAAAAAAAATTTTTTTAATCGATGTTTAGAAAATGGGGCAAATCAATCTTTATCCGTGCTCAATGCACGCCGCTGGATCGTCACTAGAAGCGCTTAGAGGGGAGGTCTAACCTCTCCCTAGGAGATGGAGGGGAATAACGTTAGATTAGGAAGGGGAATACCGCGACGTTGCCGCATGTCAGAGTGGAATAAATCTGCTTGCAGAATTAGGTACCTAGGTACCTTTGAAAATTACTGCTGGTAGGTATCCACGTTTTTTTATGATGTCGGTTGCTGTGACGAACTGTTTATTGCTTTCTTCACAGGCGCACACAATAATTTAACAAACACGTCAGTTTTTATCACTTTACTGTTATTTTAAGTCCCTAGGCAGCAGAAATGTATCCGAGCGCCGCTCGGAGAAGTCATTGCTAGAAAACTCATTGCTGATTTCACACTCATAATTTTTTGACAAGTCTTTTGTGGAGTAGGTATCTACCTACCTACCTATTTTACAACTGATTTTCAGGCCGCAATTTTTTTATACTAATAATTAGCCATCTCTTGGGACACCTTGGAATAATAAATTTCTGATCGGCAATCAACTGAATAAAGTATTTGTTTTAAAATACAAATTATCTGTAAAAATTGCAAATTTCCACAACCACCCATAGGGTAGAGCGTAGAGCAGCGGCGCGTTACTTTTTTTTAGCGAGTGTTCGCCTGTAGCCCTATCATCTCGAAAAAAGTGGGGGAAGACTGTAATTTGACGTGAATTTAACGTGCGGCTTCGATTTGTTCATAGTTTTTAATATTTTTCAACCCTTGCCCGATAGTGCGCCACCTTTAAACCCCCTCAGGGTTGTGGTCCTATGTATTATCTACTTTTAAAAAGTTATTCGTTTCCGAAAAAGGTGGGGGAAGACTGTCATTTGATGTGAATTTAACGCGCGGCCCCGATTTGTTCATCGTTTTTAATATTTTTCTACCCTTGCCTGATGGTGCGCCACTTTTAAACCCCCTCAGGGTTGTTGTCCTGTCTATTGTCTACTTTTAATAGTATATTACACACCGAGGTGTCTCGAGATAAAGTAAACTTTCCACCCGGGCGGGAGGGCGGGAAGTAAAAGTCAAAAAATTGACACTTTCAAACTTCTAAAAAGTCAGAAATGTCGATATTACATACATGGTTGTAAATAAAAAATTATTCGGTTCCGAAAATAGTTGGGGAAGACTGTCAAATTGGCGTGCTTATCATTTCCGCATTTTTTAACCCTTTGCCGTTTCGGAACTCTCTCAAGTTAATTCCTTACCATTCCTCTTACTTTTCGTAAAAACTTGGTGGCGAAATGTCGCGTAATGTCCCCAAAAACCGAAAAACAGCGACTCCTCCTGGTGAATTTAAGCTTCTGCGTGCCCTTGACTACCGCGACTTTAAGTCAGTTTGGGGACATGTCGGCATAAACGGCAACACCGAATAGTGGTATTGAATGGTATGGGGGAAAGCTTGTGCGCACGTACGCCGTCTCCGTCACCGTACCGCCGCGCCGTAGCCGACGCGCTAGTCGAAGATCGTCCGTCCGATTTTGGGATTTAACAGCTGATTGATATCGATCCGCGTCCGCCTGTAATTTTTGGGAGCGCCAGCTTCAACAAGCAATTTATTATTATACAGAATGCCTTACGTGTGGCTATTCTGTGGTATAACAATTCTGTTTCCAAAACGTGGACGCGTATGCAAACGTCGCGTCTCGCTAACCGATATTGTTCCGTTACTTTGCTTTGTTTTACGAACTGTCGTCGGAACTGAACCTGCTTCTGTACATTTTTCCAGATCCGTTCGCCATTTTTTTGGACCAGCAGTGATGTCCAAACCTGTTGCAATTGCCGCTACGAATTTGCAGTGAAATAACAAGTGATTTTTTCATATTTCCGTTAAGAAATGCAGTGTTAAACGTTCGCGGCCTTCGTATGAAAACAGTGCTAGATAGGTTCCTACTAGGTACCCCAATTACGCGCGAGGATAAAAGAAGCAGCTTCAAGGGTTCGCGAAAATTCGGGTTTTATTAGACGCATACGGTATGGATCTAATTGTACAATCCACCTAGTCGAGTCCCCGTTGGAATAAATCAGCTGAGGGAAACCGAGACGTCCCTAATATTTGGCATCGCGCCGCTTTAAGTGTGCAGTGAAAAAAAAAACAAGTGTTTTGTTCGTATTTCCGTAAAAAGAGACTATGAAGTGTTATACCTTCGCGACCATCGTATAAAAACAGTGCCACTAGTTAGGTAGGTACTTAGTGCTTTATGTGATTTTGTGAAGATTTTTGGATAGTATCTAAACACAAGAAAATAGTAAAAATAATCGATGCATCTCAAAGGTAGGCTTTTTCATGCTATTCGTCGAGCTATTCGCTAAAAGAACCTTTAAGGAGTTGTCCAAAAATTATTTATTTATTTATTTAATCTCCACATACACCCAATGATACATGGTTGCGTTAATATTCTTCAAATACTGCGAAAAAGCCTCGGAAAAAGCGATTCGACTGGCAACCAGTTACCTAGTGCTTCTTGTGATTTTCGAGAGGATTTTTGGATAACATAAGAAAGGAGTACGACACCCGCAAGGAAAATCATCCAGGCATCCGAAAGGTAGTTTTTTGCATGCTATTCGCTAAAAGAACCATTAAAGATTTGTTCAAAAACTAGTTGAAAGACTATTCCTGAAATACTGTGAAAGAGCTATACGTCTGACAACGCTGCACGGCGGAATTGGGGGGGATCCGCCGGAACCGGCCTCAGTTCCAGCTGGTCCCGGCAAGGTCAAGGACCCATGGCCGTAGCGTCGGAAAAAGGGGTTTTAATAGCGTTTTAAAAAAAATTATTTCTGACGTTAATATGCACTTTAGAAAAATTTTAATTGCATAGGCGTAACAAGTGCATTTTTCCCGACCTGCCCTTAAAATTTCTGTACTTATCAAAGTTACACCCTGTATATCAATGAAGTAAAATAACGGGTGTTTCAGCCAAAATCATGTGTTATTTATTCTTTACAATGAACCAAGCTTTCGGCCATATTTTTGGCCTTCGTCAGGGTATTGAAATGAATATTGAAAAGTTAAAATATGGCCGAAAGCTTGGTTCATTGTAAGGAATAAATAACACATGATTTTGGCTGAAATACCCGTTATTTTACTTCATTGACTAAATATTTATATGACATTCTTTTAATAAAACAAATACATAAACAAACAAATGAAATTTGCCATTGGACTGGGACTAGACTGGGCACTGGGCACCGGGCATGACATGGGGGGTTCAGACCCCCAAAACTCCCCGTTGGTTACGTCACTGTCCGCAGCCGCCTCGTTTTCGAGTTAGAGGATTATTTTTTTTATTTTTTCAACTGTTAAAGATATTAAAACGATATCTGGTACACAGCATGCATTGATAAAGTGTCATAAAATGTCATAATATCACGTTTTTCAAATAGCCAGGGCGGAGATATGGGTACTGGGTACAGGTAGCTGAAGTAGAGAAAACTGGCAACAAGGGATGCGGGTCCATGTCGCGTGCCCGACACTGTCTGTCAGTTCATTTTACAAGAAATTTACCAGAATTAAATTTGTGTAGTGCGGGTAGTGCTGTCGTCGCCAGATTTCTACGACGAGGCAGTGTGTTCCTGGGTGGAAACAGACAGCCCGAAGTGCAGGCGACAGCGTTTTTATAAATTTGTTTTGTTTGTGCAAAAGTTTATAAAAGTTCGAATTGAAGAATCGTTCCTTTACAATTTCAAGCCTCAAGATGCCGATGTCGAGGGAAGCTAGAACTTAGCTATATAGCTGGCTGTAAGTCAAATTGTAATAATAACTTGAAGTGGCTATGTTTTCTTTGCTTGACGACAAGCGGTCAACTTCTATTCATTTTGGGCTTTCCCACGGACGAAAATTAAATAACAAAATTATTAAGGGCCAATTGCATAGGCAAACTAAAGTAGGTACCCTTTAAAATTAAAGGAGCTTTCTAACAATCCAACCATTGTTTAGTATTGTTGCAAAAGTTTCTTTACCTAATGTTAAAGTCAAAAGATAATTTAGTTGAATGTATTACGAAATTGACCCTAACTGCCATTTCAGTCAGAAGAGATTACTCTCCTTCACAACATGCTGTTCTCTGTTCGCTTGTTTGTATTTTGATGAAAATTTAACCATACGGGAAGATAGATCATTTGCCTGATGGCGCACTTTCCGAAAAATTCTCGCAAAAATTCTACTTACAACAAAATGTAGTCCCCTCTATTTGCCCAAATTTACTATAATTATGTGTCGAAAATGTACCTATCCACACCAGGAATCGTACTTATTATAAATACTTATATACCTTATACCTTATATACCTTATATATACTTATATACCTATATATATACTTATATACCTACTTCTGTGTATATTTTGTTACTTGTTACTGCTTTTATTGTCTGTTAAACAAAAAATGTACCTACTTACTTAGGTGGTACCCAATTAATGAAACAAAGTTCACAAATGTATTTAATTATAATTAAAAGGAGGGTTGAACATCTATTAGAAAAGATAAACTAAGCCAAAGTGCAAACTGCTCTATACGGCATAGACCCGTTGAACCGTCCCGCTGCGGCGTTGCCACATGTTTTACAGAATTGTTTTTTTTTTTTTTCACTTTATAACTTTATTCTAAGAAGAACTGTCTCTTGACATGTTTTTGTGTCTGTGGACAATAATACTAATAGTCACATTTTATTATTGTCTATCACCTGTTCAAGTGTCCTGGAATAAAACCCTGTATAGATAAAATTTTAAATTTCAAAATGAAATTATAAAAGGGAGGTGGATGATGATATGAAGGTTTATACTGACTAATATAGAAAATGCAATACCCAGTAATAATTTATACACTGTGGTGATATTTTTACATTACAATAATTAATTGTCCACTAATCATTCACTTTTGATTAAAATTACAAGTTAAATAAATAAGGTGGAAAAAAATTAATAATAATAATATAAAATAAAAAATTAATCGCAATACATTCGTACTTCTAGGCATGGACCTGATGAGCTGATTGATATAATTTCGGGGTATGTCGTCTCTTCAATTTTATGCGTGAGTGGCTGTAGGGTTTGTGGAGGCTAAGGCAGATTCGTAATTCTTCTACCCATAATGTCGCACACATGTTCTATAGTGGACAGATCAGGAAATCTTGGGGGCCATGGAAGAATATCGACTTGGGATGCTCCAAAGTGCTGGAAAGTAACACGAACGATGTGAGAACGTGCATTATCCTGTTGAGATAGTGGATTCTGTAAAGTATTCAGGTATGGCAATACATATGTTTCCACTACGTCATCGATATAGAGATAAGCTAGCTGTCATACTATCTGTGACTTGTTACTATAAGCCACAGCTCCCGATACCATTATACCCACGGTACGGTATACGCGCGTCGTTTCGCGGGATACTGCAGATCTCGTCATTCGCCAGGGTTCCGTCTTACCCTCAAGCGACCGTCGTTCATTGCCAAGCAGAACCGGGATTCGCCACTGAACACCACTGTATTCCATGCCAAGTCCCACAAAGCCTTTTCTCTACACCATTGCAACCTTAGATTCCGATGATCTGCCGTCAAAGGAAGAACAAAATGTACACGACAAGGAAAGAGGCTAAAGGATCTTACCTGGTGGTATACAGTTCGTATTGAAATTCGCCTACCATTAACAGCAAACCACTGATGTGCAATGGATCTAGTATAAGAGAAGCGATCGCAGAGAGGCATTAGACGTAGTCTTCTGTCCTGAGCGTTTGACGTTCCTCGATGGCATCCAGTATCCCTGGCTCTTGATTCTCGGCCTTCACGAGTCCATGCCCTAACACAATGCATTTGCATTATCGTACTTTGACTTCTGCCTAAGCGATTGGCAATTTTCCTGAATGAAATTCCAGCTTCGTGCTATCCTACCTCTATCAGACTAACTTAAGAAAAATTGGCTCGTCTATGGAGCCTCGGCATTGTTCTTAGTTTAAACAACCCAAATAAAATTGGCAAGGTAGCAGGGAACAGGCAGAACGCACTGAGTCTCACAGAAGCGAAACACTCATATCAAGAACTAAAAAAATCGGAAGAAAAACTACTGGTTTAATTCAGGCAATTTTTTGTAGAATTTGAAGCATACATAGTGTAGATCAAAAATATAAATTATTATTGGGTGTTTCATTTTTTATCAGTCAGTATACAGGGTGAGTCACATCTAAAGGCAGAGCCGAAAACACAAGGTAGAATTCGCTAAAATAAGCACATATTCTTAATAAACATTAGCTCAAAAACGCTTGGTTCTCCATATACAGCGTGTTGACATTTTTCAAAAAATAACATATATTTTTTTGAATTTCTTTCGAGCCCGTTTAGGAATTCCAACAAAATTTGATACATATTATGGGTTGTCATTTTGTGCAATAATTTGGCTCTGTTCAGATGAGCAGCGGCGTAGATACAAATAATTTTATTTTAAATGCCAACTTAATCACCTTGGGACTAGTTTAAAAAATCCGAAATTACGAATAAACTGTACCAGAAATTAAAAAAATACCAAGAGGCGCTTTTTGTTCCAAATTTAATGGGCTATCCAAAAAAAGGCAAAAATTTTGGTTTTGCACAGGACCGTAGGTACTACTTTTTTTCACAATTATTTACAGTAACTATTTGTATCTACGCCGCTGGTTATCTGAACGGGGTCAAATTATTGCACAAAATAGCAACCGTCCAATGCATAATGTGTACCAAATTTGGTTGGAATTCCTAAATGAGCTCGAAATAAATTAAAAAATATATGTTATTTTTGAGAAAAATTCAACACGCTGTATATGGAGAACCAAGCGCTTTTGAGCTGATGTTTATTAAGCATATGTGCTTATTTTGGCGAGTTCTACCTTGTGTTTTCGGCTCTGCCTTTAGATGTGACTCACCCTGTATATTATATTATTAAAAAAATACTTAAAAATAGTGCAAAAAGGGTTGATGGTAACCTTGGGCTTTTTAAATTATAAAGTTAACATTACTGCTATTATTTTCTCAATTGTACTTGAAGACAAGCTAATCAATACCAAATACTATTCCGTTGGTGCTAGGTGCTAGCATTGAGTCAAAGAAGAGCCGTTACTCCATGATGTCAGTCAAACTAGCTCACCTGTGTAAGGTCCACCGTGACGGTAACGTATTCGTACTGCGGCCCATAGTACAGAGCTGGACTCTGCCACCAGCCGCTCCCGCCGTCGACAGCGTAGCGTGCGGGGTGACGTTTGTTGACGTCCGCCCCACGGGAGTCGCATACGCCACACCTGCCTGCGCCCTTGCCGCCCTCCGCCCACCTGCAGAACTCCTCGCGGCCGCGCTCGCCGCAGGTGGCGTTCGCCCAGACGGACGCCTTGGTCGCGAGATTGAACACCGCAGGCCAAAGGCTCGTGGGGCTGGCGGAGGCGGAGTGTTGGACTGCGGCGCCTAGACCCCGGAGGGTCTTGAGTGACTTTGCACCTGGAAAGAAAATGTTGGATGAGGTACACAATATGATGCTTTGGGACTAAATAATTATTTGACTGATAATATCCAGCCAACAACAAATACCTAATGGATATAATAAGTGTCGATTTTTCAACATTTGTGTTTTTCAATGCTGGTGGGCTACCATATTTTTGCCTGGCTATAAAATGAAGTTTCATAAAGACAAGAATGCCAGATCCTCGATTGGAAGATAAAATGATAAATCTCCAATGAGTAACTGCTTCATTTGTTTCGCTTTTGTTTGTTTTGTAGATGAGGCGCTAACCTACCCGGTATATTATTTAAGTTCTATTAGTACTTATAGGGTGCTTTATGCCACCATTGGTGACTGGTGGCAAAGGCCTTGGAAGTGGTGTTACAAGCCTAACATCATACTTACTAAGGGGAACAAACCTAGAAATTGCAGTTTTGAGGTGTATGTTCATAAAACTACTAATTCTCCTTTTGTACCCTACTTACCGAGTATTCCAATTTTTGTTTCGTTCATTGTTCACCCTATTAAAAAAATGAAAACCTATTTTGATTTCGAAAACACTTCATCAAGAGCAACTATACAAATGGCTGATTATTACTGAATTGCTTGAGAAGACTTCACAGTATTTATTCTGGTGACCTAGCTGTGTAATTCTTCTATATGATTAAACGACGGAAATAATTCATATTTTAAAGTGGAATTGAATACGAGACGAAAGGTATGACCTCCAGTCTCAGCTTCCTTTCGTTTCTTATTCCCTGATTGCTTCTCAGTGAAACAGTGAAATATACCTAAACATAGATACTGTTTAATGTATCAAAACTTCCTGAGTTGTTCAATGGGTACCCATTCCATTAGGTGGTTTATGTCCATTGCGCTAACACTATCCTTTATATTTTACTGGGGGTACACTAGCCATCTTAAGAAACCTAACTTATCAAGGGGACAGATTTTGTTTAGCAAACTGTATATATTTGGGTATTTGCATTTAAATACCATCGAAATATCGTAATTTTCTGCTGAATCAAATGTAACAAAAATTAACTGAGTACCAAGGTTTATTTCAAGAGTAACGTGTTACCCTTATTAGATATAAGGCAGCTAAGAACTCGAACCGAAATGAATTATTTTTTAAAATTTTAAATTTCTATAAAATAGGTTGCCTGTGTCCGGATATTTTCTCCGATCATTCTAAAAAATTTACTTTGCGCCCAAGTGTTGGGAGTCCTGGGCCATAATAATATTAACATATTTAAACCCTCTATCTAATTACTCAAACGCTCACAACAGTATTTATCCATCTGATATTACATCGCTCTATGCGTCAATGCCTTCACTTATTTCTAGAATAGAATTACATGGATATTACGTATAAGATTCACCCTTAATTTTGTTATTTTTCACCCTAGCGAAAGATGGTAAATACAATTTTATAGAGTTTAATGGGGTAATCAGTCTTCTATGTTTACCGTCAGATACACAAATTGAAATTAAATAAATTTAATATGCAATTTAAAAATGCAATATTCCAAAAACGATGGTATACAGTTTGATATCATTTTAACAAAATGTAAAAATGTATAAGGTATGTTGACAATACCCCTAATAATCCTTTTGGACTCGCAGAAAAATTTCCTACCTATATCTTTTCTTTTTGACATTTTTTTGCGAGGGCGAAAAATAACAGAATTAAGAGATATTTAAAAGACCATTATTTAAAAGGACTACAGATGGAGCACCAGAAAGTACCAGTGTAGCTTTAGCTTGCCATTCTTGCACTTTATTTCTTTCTTGTATGGGGAGAAATACTTTTCCATTGCTATAAATATACTTATAATGGTATCTCGACAGTATATAAACCTCTACAAATAGTTTAAATTTCCACTTAAAAGATATTGTCACTTCGATACTAAAATTAGCATACTAAACGACAGTTACAGCTCGTAGGTCAATGCATAGGGGCTACATTTTGAAAAGAACACTCTCTATACGGTCAATAAAAAATCGGTGGGTATCGGGGTGGGTCTCTACTTTCTGAATGGGCTTCTTTATTTTTATTTTTATTAGAAATTACGTATTTTTGCATAATTAACATAAAAAGTGCATAAATCCCAATTCCCGTTTTTTAATAAGTTAATACAGCAAAACAGTGCATTTACTTTGTGGCATTTACATATATCCACTGAACATCGCTGTTTCCGGCTGCTCGATCGGTGTCGGTGCGATATCCAGATTGAACGCGAGGTCTTTCCGCGAATGCCCGTGATTAGAAGGATTGGTTTTCCGTGAAACAAAAAGTGCGGCCACTTTAACCTATTTGCTATTTTTAGGGTCATTTTGTGCAACGCACGTAGATTACGAGTCGATTGCACTTGTCAAAATTTGTTCAAAATGACTTACTATATATTATTATAACAGTTTGTCAAGAGATAAAAAAACAGCTTTCAGAAGCAATGTTTGTAGCGATGCAGTGTGATAAAACTACCGATGTTTCTACCCACCAGCAACTTGTTATTATTTTGGAACTACCCAATGAATCGAGCAAAAACCATAGACTGATTATATTAGGTAAGCAAATTTTGCCATTATTTCTATAAATTAAACTTGACGTTCATTTCTCGCACTGTATTAATCGAGGTATTAATATTGTGTAAGACATTGTGTAAATTATATTTTTTCTTCTAAAGAGCACCAAATTAAAAATTGATCACCCATTTTAAATTACGACGAGCCGCCACTGTCCACTTTTTCCTGTCGTTCATATTTCTATAAAAGTGTCACCTTAAATTGCGTTCCCACTTTATTCTGTTGAGATAATTGCAAATCCGGAGTTGGTCTCCCAAGAGCTTTTATTTAAACTTGTTATGTCAATAAAAATCTTAAAAAGTCGCCTTTCAAAAAGTCCTGCACACTATTTTTCATTTTGTTTACATAGAACACGTGGGGCGCAGAGATAGGTTTTGTAAGGACGCGGCGGCGCATGCCACGCCCTTGACTGACTGGGACTTGGGCTCGAGAATCGAGAGCCCCCTCGTATGCTACAATCCGTATAGCGGAAGTAGCCGACTCGGCCCGATCGCGCCCCTTTCCTCGCGGAATCGCCTCTCAAATATTCGTAGCCGCCAAGCGACGATTTTACGTTTATAAATTCCTTGGAAAAACTATCCAAGTTTGGGGTTTCAATCATTAATTTATCTTAAAAATTAACGAGATAATCGCTCGCAACGTCTTAACTGGGACACCCTGTACGAAGACGTGTGAATGATACGTTATAGTCAACTACTATACGTACAATAGCGTATGGAACGGAAGTTTTAGGGAAATTGTTAATGCCGGATATCGAAAAATACAAACAATTTAATAACACATTAACAAGGTTAGTTAGTTATCGTTGGATACTTTCGGCTCAATGTTATTATATACAACATAGGTAGGTAGAGAGAATCTGTTCTGAATGTGACATTTTATGCTACTTGGTTTAATAATTTCCTTGGAATTTTGAAAGCAATTAACAACGGAAATGGAATTAATAATTGTGAAGACTGAAGGAGCTACGTATAATTTAACTTTGAGAAGATTTATTCCCTTGAAGAAACGTCCTCAATAAGCATCAAGCACCCGTCACGACGCTATATACCATAGGTATATCCTACGGGAAGCCGATGCCGTCGCCTCCGCTTCCTCTATAGGCTTGAAGAGCTGAAGTGGGAGCATTGTTTCCCGCCCTCTCCCCTTACTGGAGGGCCCTCCAGCCGTCTGGCGGGGTAGTTTTTGAGATCGCGCCACGGCAAAGCGGTCTGTCGAACAGAAAGTAGCACCTACGCAACTGCTTCAGAAAAGGGATTGTCTATACTATGATTTGGGACAATGGCAGTGAATTGTTTCAGTTTTACCCCTAATCCTCGATATTCACATACTGACATGTCAAACATGGGTATTCGTTTTGAAGTTTAGAATAGTTTTGAATCTAAGTTGCTGCATTTGCAAGTACGGAAAAATCAATTTCTAGTTTCATCCGTTCTAACTTGTTTTATATGCATCCTCCAATCCAATCCAAGTGTTCTGGGAATATATCTACGATATTCCGAGTAGTTTTAGTTACAAGATAGATTTTACATACAAGGACATTTCACATAGAAGGGCATTTTTTAAGAAGCGCTTGGGACTGAACCTGCAGCACGTTATTTACTGCCTTATCTTATTTGAGTATTCACTATGGTCGCTACATTTTTCGTAGGTAGTATTCGACATTATTTGTAGGTACAGAATAAACCTAACCTAAGACTCTGTTCTAGGTAAATTCATCAATATTTTACACCCACTATTTATACGTAATCATCAAGCAAGAACAACCTTAAAATTTAGAATTCCTGCAGATTCCTCAAAGTTACGTCATAGTGTCCTTGTTTTATAAAACAATTTTAGGTTTAGGGATTGGTCTTTTAACAAATGTTTCTCTGGACAAAATAAAATATTTATTCATTAAAATCATAATTTGAAATTGCTTTCCTTTTCTTTCAAAGTTACGTTAAGTTACGTTTTTATCGTTTGTGCCCATGGCAGCTTGTCCATAGGGACTGTAGGTAGGGCTACACCCTCCCAGTATAAAATAAATAAACAAAATGAAAAATAGTGTGCAGGACATTTTAAAAGGTAACTTTTAAGTCTTTCATTGACCGAAAAAGTTGAAATAAAAACTCTTGAGAGACCAGCTCCAGATTTACAATTTTTATTATCTCAACCAGATAAAAATGCAAATGACAATTTTAAGAGACAGTTTTCTTTAAATACCTATATATATATATATATAACAGTATAACAGTATAACAGTATATATATATATATATATATATATATATATATATATATATATATATATATATATATATATATATATATATATATATATATATATGTATATATATATACTGTTTACTGTTTTATAAAGAAGGAGTGGATAAGACATGGGCTAGAATAGGATTAAGAAATTTAAAATATAATCTATATATGAAAAAATAAGAAAACTCGAGCTTTCTGTTCGGCCCATGAATTGTTCTACAGCACTAGCATTTTTAGGCAAGGTTAATATTGCCGTCACTTAATTTCACGCTGCGACAAAACATTATTAAACATAAGGGATTACTACGGTTTTCTAGGGTTTTCCGTAGTACTTGAGCGAATGCTATCCTAGTTCTATCGGGGAAAAAGTCGGCCCTAGCTGCAAATGGCAACGATGAAAAAATAATAGTAATTGCCCCCCTCCCCGGCACAAGCATGTGGTTGCTTCTGGGGTACTCTTAGTTTGGAGTATTGTGAGGGTGAGAATTATTATTATTATAACGAAGCCGTGGATAAAAATAGATATATTTTAAAAAGAATAATAAACTGCACACAATTTTGTGGAAAATTAGCGTTACGAGGACACGACGAAAAAGAAGATTCTCAATAATTCTCAACATCGTCATTGTGGTATTTTTCTAGAATTAATCGACTTTACATCCGAGCTAAATTCTATTATGAAAGAACATTTAAAAAGTTCTACTGTGTTCAAGGGTAGATATACCTGATGGAAATGTTTGTATTATTAACTTCTTAAAAAACGGGAGAAAAAACGGAAAATATTTTTTGTGCTCTTTTTATATTAATTATGCAAAAATAAGTAATTACGAACAAAAATAAAAAACCTCATGCAGGAAGTAGGTACCCACCTCGGTCTCACCAATTTTTTTAAATTGCCTCGAGTGTGTTTTCTTTTTTTTTTTTTCAGAACGTAGCCCCCCTGTGCATTAAAACACGAGCCGCCACTGAATTTGTGCACTATTTAAATAATTTTCTTTATAAAAATAATTATTTAGTGGCGTGCCCAGAAATTGTGTCTCTGGGGGGTGGGGTTCGGAGGTTAAGCGAATGGAGGTTTAGGGAGGGAGAATGGGAGGGGGGGGGGGAGAAAAATCTAAGACTGGTAGTTAAAAAGTTAAAAAAACTATTCTTAAAAAGGAACAAAACTGATTTTAATAAACCTACAATCCAAAATCAAGTTTTCGTTTTTTGGATTTGGACTTGGACTAAGAGTTCCGACTACTATCCGACCTGAAAACATCTCATATAGCATCTAATATTTTTTGAATATACAAAATAAGTTCCTAATGGGCAAAAAATATTCCCCCATATTTATAAAACATTGTTACAATATTTTACGAAATATGTTCAGTAAGTGCATAATATAAACAAGATATTTGTTAAGCGCAGTTACAAATATATTAGATGAATATCCAAATGATGTATATTTCCACAATATCTTGTGTAACATGTTCCTAACTTAGTGGTTCTTATAAATATTTACAAATTGAACATTTAACTTAAATACATTACAGGCACGAACACCTTAGGAATGTGCAATTTTGGAATATTGCTGGAACATGTTAAATAGTATATTCCTACAGCAAATATCTTATGAATGTTCACAAATGGTTGTATATAAGACATTCACGATATACTTGTCTTATCAATGTACACGAGTAGCGATAACTGGAATATCATGACGTCACCGAGACTCTAGCTTACACTATTTTTAGCTAATATTTTCAAGTACGTGGATGGCTCAGTTGGTCAGAGCGTTGAACTTGTAAATCGATGGTCGTAGGTTCGAACCCTGCACCCGGCGTTAGCGTTTTTTTTATTTTATAATTTACACGTGAATATTAAATGGATATACATAGAACATACAAAAATGCTTCTGAAGTTTCAAATTAATCTTCAATGAATATTTGTGGATATTTATAATATACGTGAAATAGTACCTTCAAAAGGCAAACACCTGAATGTTGCCTGAATGTTCAGATAATGTTTCTACAGTTTTTATGAATATTCCACAATATGCAAGTTCTCTGAAAAAATATTATCAGAATATTCCGCCAATTTAATTTTGCTATATATGGGATTAGCCTCGCGACACCGCGGCGAGTTATTTTCCCGAAAACCTGTTTGCCCCGAGTACCGATTGACCCCAGCGCAGCATCCCGATTCGTCCCATTTGACGGTACAGATGTATTTGATCATCTGTATTCTGTACCCCTACTCCTGTAGCTACGCCGCAGAAGGAGAACTGTACAGTGCAATTATTATCATTATCCGAATATCCGTTTTTAGACCTCAACGTGTGCATTTGTTTTAACTCGTAAAAGATAACATTTTTGTTTAATAGAGTAATTTAGGAGAGTAGTTTTTCGGTTTTTCTTTTGTTTTCCAGTTTTTTCTTCAGTTTTCGTTTGAAAATTTAACCTGCTTGGGGGGGGGGTTGAACCCCAGAACCCCCCCCCCCCCATGGGCACGCCACTGAATTACACTAAGAGTACTTGTCAACCCCAAATCTGCAGTGATAAAATTCTGTATCCAGCTCTTGGTCGTTCATTAACAACTTCCTTTCCACCTGTCCCCTTCAATTACCACTTTATTCTGTTTGCGCCACTTTTGAATCGTCAACAATTAACCGCTGGGTATTTATAGCGACACTAAAAGCTGTCACCTTGTCACACTTCCGCCGCGGCACCTTCGGCCGTTCGAAAATATCGGCTTTTAATTAGCCGGGGTCTTTAATCACCGGCAGTCTTGTGCCGTGTCGTGCGGTCTCCCGCCAGCGGCAAAAATTAGACCGTTCTATTTCGGGATTACGCGGGACAGTGAAATGCTCTTTAATGGAATGCGGTGATTGAGTTCCATAGTTTAACAGTTTATTTGCACACATAGTCATTCTAACCGCCAATATAAGATGTCCAGATATATTGTTGACTGGTGTCGCAAATTTTAACAGTGGGTTTGGACACGGTGTCCACGGCTAGTTTATAGCTTATAGACAAAGAAAGAGAGCCAGTTTCACAAAAATGTTAAAAATGAAAAAATGAAAAAAAAAATTTTGGTATCTATTTGCAGATAATTTCCCAAATGTAAAGCTAGTGTCAAGTGCTGAAATATACAGTGCCCTCCAAAAAGTTGGAACCATATGGGAATTTCTTTTATTTTTGGGCTAAGATGAAACTACTCTGGAGCGATCATCTCTGCTTCCAAAAAGATTCGAAATGAGATCATTAAACGCTGTGGCGTCATTTTGTCAAAATGTAAAAAATTACATTTAATTAAATAAATGGCCAAAATACGCTTAATTTGTGATTTTATCGAAAAAGTTATTTGAAAAAGTTGCTTCGAATTTTATTGTACCCCTTTGTGCAATTGGTACATTATAATTTTAAAAGAAATAAAAAACATTCTCGTATGGGAAAATTTTTTGAAAGACGCCACACCTGTATAATACCTACCTACATCTTTAGTTTGCCGTCAAACCAACACAAGGTATCATTGCATAGATTTCGCTCGAGCTCGAGTTTAGCGTTCCTAAGCGCGTAGATATGTTCCAACGGACGAACGTATCCGACAGGCCGTTTGCAATTTGCATTCCAGTTGCCTCGCGAGAATGCTCGCTACAAGTCTCTGGTGCAGGAAATGCCACCCGGTGGAAAGGCCAGCAACCAAGAAGTCAGTGGCAATGCTCCGGGGCGCTCCGGAAGCGCATCTATAGCCGGTTTCGCACCTGACCAAAAAGGATGCGAAATTTGGCACGTGCCGGCCGTGCGGTCGCAGCGAAATATCTGGTCGCATGTTCGTGATTTGAGGCCACCGCATCTGCCGTCTGCGTTGATTATAAATAGATGGGGTGCTCGACTCCCGCAGCGTTGCCAATATTTGCGGGTAATTTTGTTCCGTAGATATACAACAGAGGAAATAAAATACAGGGTGCGGCGTGAAGACAGTGCATTAGGTTATTGGACCCGGCCACTTGAACTACAATATTTTAAACTTTCTGCAACTTCTGAAGGAACTTCAATTAAATTTTGGGAAATATCCTAATTTGAAATTAAAACGAATATTTATTAACATATAAGTACTTTTCTAGTTTGTATGTAACACTCTTTAGTTGAAACCAATAGCAAAATTCCTGTTTAGCCCAGCCGAGACAACCTTATCCAAACATTATTCTGATGTAGTTCTGTTTCAGTTGGAGTTAATTTGAAACGAAAACAAATATTTTCTTTCGACGAGTCGATTCCAGAGCTTAAGGAAATGATAACAGCCCCATTAACGTGACGTACTCTAAGACGAAACACGTTTTTGCAGCGCCCACTATAAACTCGCACCCAGACGATGTTTATTAAGCAACAGCTTTAGAGCCGAAAACACAAATATTGTCATTATATTTAGAACGGAAGGACTCGCACTATAAATACGGGAACTCCGGCAATATTACTCAGCGCATATCTTGGATTTTAATGAAAAGACAGCATGTGGTATTTTGGTACCGAGATTCGAGAAACCTATACGTCACAATAGTCACTTTAGCCAGTTTATTATATGCGACGTCCCATCTAATCAAATTATTACCATACATTACATATTTGCACTACAAAATACCTACTTCGTAGCTGCGATTGATTGGGTCTGGGTTGAACATCTCCGAGAATATTAATTAATTACCTTAGCGCCTTGTGGTTGGGGTTTGAGTCGTGATTACAAGCTTTTTTTATTATATTATACATATATCCTTAGGCAACTACCTATATCATAGGTAGGGTAGTGATCCATCAGATAGATTATAGTTAATGTTTCCGTTTCAAAGTACTAGATGATTTCTATGCTCCTTAATAAATATCGAGTACTGCATTTTGTATGGAAGTTAGATGTAGGGGCATAGATACAGGGTATCCAAGTTAATAAACTAGATTTTCTCGGTAATTTTTAAGATAAATTGATTGTTCAAGAACAAGTTTGTGTCAAATTTTCTAATGAATTCGAATATGGCGTAAACCTTAATATACGGTAGCTAAAGAGTTATTTAAAAAATACCGTTTTCTAAACAATAACTAAGTAGTGAATTTTAATTTTTTGGATATAAATTTCGTCAAAATATGATAAAAGATCTTTGCATGGAATGCTAAAAATATATTGTTATAGATAACTATATAAAACTAAATGTGGTTGGAATTTGGAGAAGAAAAGGAAGTAGTAAATAATGGATAGTAATTCCATAGTAGTAGTAGTTTCTCGCTCATAAAAATGTCCTTGGGCGCAGATTTTTTCTATATATTATATATTTTTTGAGACAATTAATTTGCTGCAATATTAATTGTATCAAATTATATCTTGCAAACTCAGAGGAAACATTAGGAAGTTCTGATGAAGGAAGCTACATTCCGTTTTGCACAGAGCTAATAATTTGCTTTAGTCTCTCAAAGAGAAAATAAATGGGCTTTTCAATTACGGAACGAGCTAATTGCGAATAATAACTGCTTACATATTTACTTGTAAGTACATCATTTGAGTTGTAAATGAGTTTGCTTGCAATAATTTGTTTATACATTTGGTGCGTGCGTAGGTGGCCCTGTCATGTGCTTTTATAAGCCATAATAAAATAGTCATAATCCATATTTTATATAGGTAAATTGAAGTGATTATATTCTCTTCTGTCAACCCTAGTATAGCAAGACTGAATGTTTAGGTGGCAGCGGTGGCGACGTTCGAAGCGTCGCGCACTATTTGTATACTGCTCGTTTTTCTGCCTTCGCTCGACCTTGGTCCAACTCGAGGTCGAGGCAGATCGCATGCACATGCCTTTATAGAAAAACGCCGCTGATGGCCAAAAGCGCTGGGCAAAATGTAGATTCACGGTATTGCTCCTAAATAGCTTTATATGTGTCGTTTACTAATTGTCCGACACTCACTGGGATTACTAGGGTTTTCCAGTGTTTTCCGTAGTACACGAGCAAATGATATTCCAGTTTTCTCGAGAAAAGTCGGCCCCGGCCGCAAATGGCAACAAAGACAAAATAACAGTAGTAGACCGGGAGGTGACGAACAAAGTTAGTCATCAAGTCTTACAAAAGGTTGAGTATATTTTAATATTAGGTTGATATCCAGAGTACCTATATCACAAACTCTGCCGTCCCTACTTGGTCACTTAAACTTAGGGGAGGGGGTTAAAATTTATCAAAAAGTGCGATTTAGTAAACGTTAAATTTCACGAATAATTCCATTTCAGTCCGAAAGCTGACCTCCCTTGGATTATAAATCCGACTTAGCAGAGAAAATAAAGGGTAGCTTTCGCCTCGGCAGAGGCCTTTCAATTTGACCCGAGTTGACTAAATACTAAACATCCAGTTTCATGAATAAACTATAGCTTATTTTTTTCTTTATTTAATGTTGATTTTAAAAATGTAAAGGCAGATAAAAAATCGGCAGCGTTTTGCGAGCAGAGGCTCGCAATTTTCTCGAAAATTAATTCGATATGACTAACCCAGTAAACGTGACGTGTTATGAACAAACTGTAGCTCATTTTGCTTGTTATCAAATACTTATTCTAAAACATAAAAGGCAGAGAAAAATCTAGTAGCGTTTGGCAAGCAGAGGCTATCAAGTTTCTGAAAAAAAAAATTTGAAGCCTATTTCTTGCTTGCTCAAAACAATTTTTTATCAATTTGGCTACAAAATAACAACAACTGATTTTATTGATGTGTGATTCAAATTAAATATTTTCGTAGGTAGTAAATAATAGAAAGTGAATGTAAGAATAAAACTGCAGAGTATATTTAGAATTAAATTTGCTTTCATTTAATAATTATTACATTTATTTCTACTAGTAACAAAAAAACTGTCGGCAAAGAAGCAAACACAATTTCAACTTACTTTAAAGCATGTATTAAGAGGCTACGATACTTATGAAATCCGCCCGAAATGCCCGACTCAATTCAGGACAAACGTCGCTCGATTAGATATGCCTATCCTTTTCCTTCCTCTGGTCCCCACGACTCCCCACTCCAGCCTGCCCCTTCATAGTGCTACGATTGAGGGGCAGGCCGGCCGTGGGTACTACACTGAGAAAACTCTGTCACTTTGTAAAAAAACCCTGTTTAATTCAATATGAGATATTATTCCTCAAACTCAAGCAGAAGCTTTTTTGTAACTAACAATAATCAATTCAATTACAATTGATATTGAATTCTAATGAATAATTTAAATGTAATATTTTATTTCAATAAATAGCGTGTTCTGGAATTGATTCTATAATACTTCTTTTCTAAGCACATTCTTTTGTCAGAACAACATAACGTTTCATGGTGTTGAATTGAATAGGGATACATTTAACTGTTCATTATACTGAAATTACAACTATTGTCACTGAATTTTTGCTGGATTTGTAATACTTAATTGTGGGTACTAATATCAATTATAGCCATTCACTTGCAGTGTTCATTATGACTACGAACGATATAGAGTGTAGGGTTGATTCAAAACCTTTAATTTGCGATCATTGTGTGCACTCCTAAGTTAACCCCCAGTTAACCCTGAAAAAAGCAGCTTGTTTTAGAGAATTTTTTTTTACCCTTATAAAGCGCTTTAGATAGTGGCGATCTTTTACCTATATCTCGTGAAGTATTGAAGTTAAAAAAAAACTTCATGAGAGAAAGTTGTAGAGAACGTAATAATGTATACATAAGAAGAAAAAAAATTGTACACATGAGAAGAAAAAAAATTGCAAAAAAATGTTTGCAAAACCACTCCTATTGCGGGGTTCGTAACACGACTTCGACGGTGATTTTTTGGGGTTATACTCAGGACGCTACCCACAACCAACCCTGAAAATATCTACCTGTTAAGAATCATTTTTTTTCTACCTCTATAAAAAAATGACAATTTGCTTGGACTATGATTACTTACATTGATGAATATAAAAGTTGCAATTAAGTTTTTTGTTCATCCAATGAATTATAATGTTTTTTCAGTTGCTTCTGGGGTACTCTTATATAGTTTGGAGTAGTCTGAGGGTGAGAATTATTATTATTCAAATAAAATAAATTTAATTGTTTAAATAAAACATAAGATATTTTAAAACCGAGGTTATGCTTTCATTGTAGTATACCAATTTTAGTATCGAAGTGACAATACGTCTTCTTAACGGAAATTCAAACTATTTTAAACTTATTGGTTCATCTGCAATTACGTCAAAAGTATAGATTATATTGTTGGGACCACATGGATTTGCTTGTATATTTAAAGTAGGTAATGGAAAAGTGACTATATACACGAACTCACTAAAATCACAACAGTCTTTTTTTCCTGTGTAGACGTGTAGATAATATGAAATAATAACTCGTGCCGGCCGCCGCCGACGGCCGCCGGGGTCACACGAGTCTCGCCGATGCCGACGAAGAAGCGCGAATATATATTTAAAAAACGGCGGTGGCCTGTTTGCTTTATTGCAAAAATGATATTTTCCAGGGCGTTCACTTTTCGTTGGCAACACACTGCATAGCTTTTTGGCGTCGAAGCAATTTTACTATTATTTTTCATATCAGCAAAGGTGCATGCTATGAAGGGTTCGTGTATAAAAAAAACTTGTAATTGCTCAATTATAAAATCTAAATTAACGATTCGATTACCGAATTCTTCTTGAACCACATTAGGGTCAGTTGAACATCTATTAATGTTTGATTGGATAATTGTTCTGCATAATAGTGTTGCTACGACTAAAAAAGTGCGTCTAAAGTCTACTTCTTCAAAATGTTTTATATAACTAGTAGGTATTCCATATTTACATTTGTGTAATAATAAATAAATCTAACTAAAAACTTTCTACACTGTAAGAGTTCACTTTAGAGGGATTAGAGTGAATAGGCCATATTATATCACAACGGTTTCGTTAATCTATAAAATTACATCCTCAAGGACTAATTTATAGAGTTACGAAACTGGTCTCCCTTTTTAAATAAAGTAATAGTTGTGAGATAATAGGAGCTATTAATTTCTAATCCCTTGTAAATGTTCCATTCAAAGCCCTGTTTTTCCCAGAAAGTTTGTTTCCCAAACCCTATGCACCTGCAGTACTACTTATACCTAAATCCGAATAAGTGTGCAAAATGCAAAATATGTAGGTACCCCTCTCTCAAATTCTGGAAACCATATTAGGTACCTACGGGAATAAAAGCACTCAAGCCCACAAATTACTCCTATTGGTTTCACTACATGTGACTGTTGTGACATCATTATCAAACGTTATAGGTATTCTTGCCCTGACTGCGGTTCAGTTTCAGAACCTTATTCTGACAAATCTGAATTATCGAACATCCTAGAAAATGTATTAAAATGTCATAAATTCGACAGACTGGAACAATAAAATGTACTATTTTTATTTTGCCCGATTTTCAACTCCAATGACTTTCGAACAATCTTCTAACGAAGAAGTTTCTAAAACTGACTGGATGTCAGAATTATTATCGTTCCCTCTGGAAAGTATATAAATTAGCTTTTATCATGCAGCGATTTACATAGGAATTCGTTTTAAAAAAATGCTTCACATGACCCATTTATTTGGCAAAATTATTACTTGTACCTATCACATTTTTAAAGTAAAAATCAAGCGCACAATTTGGTCTAGAATTTAAATTTACTCTTTTTGCACGACCAGGCCATTTTATGCCCTAGGGATTAAACCATTTTACACAAAAGCAAAAAGTAGGTACTTTGTGAATAATAATTATTTATTTTCTAAAATTTATTTGTGGCGCAATGGATTAATAATTATTTATTTATAATTCCTGGAGGAATAATAATAATGAGTATTATTATATGCCAGTCGACATACATAATGTCGCGGTAGAAAATATTTTCTTCGGGTACTCGGAAATATAAATATTTGCTAACATACTAACATTCAAAACAAGCGAAACACAAATAAGGGAGACTGAGACTAATAAAATGAAAAATGAACCATCTGATATCGATTGAAAGTTCTCCTGACGTGGTTTCCGAGCCCGGTGAGGTACGCCGAAGTAGGGGGAAGTAGGGGAACCACGAGTTCCAGCGAACGCCCGCCCGCCCGCCTATCTCCGTACGTCTAATTCCTGCTCGAATGGCCAATTCACGGATCATTTTATTGCCGGGCAATGGGTTCGTAGTTTTCAAATCATAGCCAAACGAACAAACGTATCGGCTTGAAAGTAGTCTTAAAATAATGTTATAGAATGCCTCAATCGTCGTTGTGTCCTTCGAATTATTTTTGAGTGGTGGAAATACTCGAAATTCTTAACCGAATATAGTCGAATTTCGGGTATGTTTGGCATTTTTTTTCACAGTGTCGCATTAGTCCTGCACAGTTCGTGATACACAACGACGATTCTTCGTAGTTTTATCTAAGCCACAAAAAAAAATCAAGTGAAAATATTAAGAAATGCAAGTAGGAGATGTAAACTACGAAACCCTTGAAAATGGGGGGTATCGTAGCGCCTTAAGGTAAATCAGCTTATATTTAACCAATATCGCCTCTACAAGTAATTATTATACTTATCTTATCATAGGCAACTGAAATAAGAAAACAAACGAAAATAGCTGCCAGCCTACCTATATGTTATAACCTCCATATATGTCATGATTTTAACAAATTAAAATAAATAACAAAATAGCACGAATATCAAAATATCTATTAGTTTATATAATACCAAAAAAAAATCATAAATAATGCTAGCAGGGCTATAAGTTATCCTTTTACAGGTTTGTATGTGAATGTGTAAACCTAACGACTTAAAAACAACAAGACCAAGACATAACCAATTTTTGTATATTTCTCATATAAACATAAAGTTCCCCCGTAAAAAAACAAACGAAAACCAGTTAAACATTTACATAAAACAAAACATACACAAAAATAGGATCAAAAAATATGTACAAACTAAGCGAGACACAAAACAAAACAAACAAACAAACAAAAGATCACAAGTATGCAGCTAATTGCAGAGATAAACTATACTTGGGAAATGAAAATAGAACATCTTTTATTTTTCAAAATGCGACTACAAGTTCATTTATTCGTTCATTTCATTTATTCGTCATTGTCAGATAACACGCACTCCTCCGATGAGTCGGCGTCTGAGTCGTCTTCAAGGTTTAAAATTATATCATTTAATTCTTTTGGTGCTTGGTCTCCCTCGAACCATTTATGGCAGTATTTGTTGTTTTCTAAAATCCATCCACTGTTTTCAGGATCATAAAAAACTGGCCGTATTTCAGTTGCGTGAGACCAAATAGCGCAAATTTGGTTACATCGTCTTATTTTTTCAATAAATAAATAAATATCATCAAATAATAATCACGTCTTCCTCATTTTGCATTAAAAATCAACTAGTATTGTTTTCAGAAAAGACATGCAAATAATCAATTCCACTAACGACATAGGCATTCTAAAATCAAATTGGTAAATTGATAGGAACTTACCTAGCCATGCATCAGTATAAAACCTACGTATGATCCATATTTAAAAGTTATATGGTTACAGCGGTATAACTAAAACTTCTTCCCTTTAGAATGAATCGCGGATAGCAGCATAATACAGAGGCAGTGCAGTAGGCGGTAGTTGTTGAGTAAATTAAAATATGGTAAAATAGGTTGATAAGGGGTTAATGTAAACAGTGGCATTGTAAGACTTTTTGCCGTTTAGTGTTACGACATTATTTTGTAGCCAAATTGATAAAAAATTGTTTTGAGCAAGCAAGAAATAGGCTTAAAATTTTTTATTTTTTTCAGAAACTTGATAGCCTCTGCTTGCCAAACACTACTAGATTTTTCTCTGCCTTTTATGTTTTAGAATAAGTATTTGATAACAAGCAAAATGAGCTACAGTTTGTTCATAACACGTCACGTTTACTGGGTTAGTCATCTCGTATCGAATTAATTTTCGAGAAAATTGCGAGCCTCTGCTCGCAAAACGCTGCCGATTTTTTTCTCTGCTTTTACGTTTTTAAAATCAACATTAAATAAAGAAAAAAATGAGCTATAGTTTATTCATGAAACTGTATGTTTCGGACTGAAATGGAATTATTCGTGAAATTTAACGTTTACTAAAACGCACTTTTTGGATAAATTTTAACCCCCTCCCCTAAGTTTAAGTGACCAAGTAGGGACGGCAGAGTTTGTGATATAGGTACTCTGGATATCAACCTAATATTAAAATATACTCAACCTTTTGTAAGACTTGATGACTATAACTTTGTTCGTCACCTCCCGGTCTATAGGTATATCTACCTAACTGCCACACCTCTCCTGCACAAGCATATCGTTGCCTCTGGGGTACTCCTAATTTGGAGTATTGTGAGGGTGATAATTATAATTATTATTACATATCTTATAATTAATTATAAAAAGAAGTTAATATATACCTTTCTGGCTGCAAAACTCGTTATTTTATCTACTAAGTAAAACTACACAGCCGTAAACTAGCTATTTATCTTATAATTATTAGATTAAAGAAGAAAGTGAAATTAATTAATCTTATTCTGTATATTACTATACATACCTTTCGTACTTATCTTTTCGATTCGTTCCGTTACAACGACATATCTTTTATTTATGAAAAAATTACGAAACTAGTGGTATTAGAGATAAACTTGATTCGAATAAAGCAGTTTTAATGAGGATTGTAATAAATAAAGAGAAAATGCTTAATAATTACCACTCTGTTCATAATGTAAAACCATCCTATTGTCAGTAGTAAATTATTCCCTTTAAATATTTTTATATTCAGTGGTTTTACGGCCAATTAATTATTTAAAGCAAGCAACTTACACAATACAGAATCATTATAAATATTTGTATTTCTGTTAATGGCGTTTACACTTACCACGAACGCTTTCAGAGTGTATATTTATATGCATATGTATGAATAGTGTTTTGTTCTCAAAAACGGTACCTGCATATTATAAAGAATGGATTCCGAAAAACTTTTTTAGTATTGAAAATAATTCTGGGCGCGTCTATACTGTATATGGGCTCCGTCCTATACGAAAAATGTAACGGCGAGCGGCAGATTCTGTCGGCAGCAACAGATCCGGCGTCGCTGTCAAGGCCTCTAATACATATTGTATACGATTGATTTGTTAGAAAAAACTACAGTTCATAGTTTGACTACGTGCCTTGTGCTTATCGGACAAAACATTTAAAGTTAGTGTGGATGAAAGCATTAAAATCTATGCTTTATGAAATAAAATAGGTGAGGTACGGGTTTGAAGTGAGTATAAATTATTATAATTACATACTGCATTGTAATTAAATAATGTAATAGATAAGAAATTATTGGAATTACATTGTAAATTTCAGATTTAAGTGAAAAAGAGCAAACAACTTGTGCAATTTAATACCCATTCTCGAATGTTTTATATTGCCAAGTCATCGCAACACACACATATGTTTCAGACCATAGATATATGTAAAACAGGCCGTATATAAAAGGACTACTGTATATATATGTAAGAAGCTTTTCCTTCAACAAATGCACTAGTTGGTTTGCAAAAGGACTAGTCCATTTATATGTATACGGTCCTATATCTGCAACTGGACCGTAATCGGAAATAAAACGTCATCACCTCGCGACGACCTTCATTTGACCGTGTTCCTAACTAGGAGAAATGTTGCTAAAACAGAAATTGGGTACTGGAGTGCAAAAATTGCGCAAGTGTCTGTAAGATGGCGCTGGAGTTGGAGAGCGGCCATTGGTACAAAGCGAGAATAAAAAGTAATGTTTCGCCTTGCTAAAATAAGTTTCCGTTCCTTATAAGTTGTTTTGTTGCCCGGCAAGGTCGTTGGTCGGAACCAGGGGTCTAGGGGGAGGCAGGCGGACCGACCCCCTTTTTATACAAATAACAGCACATCGCTCCCATCCTGGCGTATTTTGGGATTGAAACTGTGAATTGTTAAACACAAAATAATAATATGAATA
The DNA here is from genome assembly GCA_963920635.1 of Pseudeuparius sepicola. Taxonomy (NCBI): domain Eukaryota; kingdom Metazoa; phylum Arthropoda; class Insecta; order Coleoptera; family Anthribidae; genus Pseudeuparius; species Pseudeuparius sepicola. Next base: position 94,428,265 of record OY987299.1, read on the forward strand.
TTTACGCTCCTTTATTTTTCTATATTTTTTCATAATTATTAAGAATATTGTTGAGTAAAATATTAAGTAAGAGGACTACCTACCGGCTGTCAAATCTACTGTCATGACATAATAATTCTCCCTCAAAACCGCATGAATGATCACAATACTTACCCTAACTGACATTTAGAATTTATGTCACTATAGTTTTATCTTTTATCATTCTATTAACTTTTCATTAAGTACTTTAATATTGATAAACCGAAAGAAATTAAAATTCTGTTGTATTTGATCCAAAGCTGACGTAAAGTTGTGAATTTTGCTAGATACGTGAAATACCTACTATTTGCTGATATCTTAATATATGTATTATTTTGGCATGCATTTAGAGTAATGGAAAATGTAATGTAAATAAATTTATAGGTACTACCATAGAAGAATTTACGTAGTAGATTCTTCTCGATATTTTTTGGTAATAATAAAAAGTTAATAAAATTATAGAACGATACTCGTATATTGTTATATAGCTAGTGATATAAAATAGTTTTTACGAAGTAATGACTTTTTAAAATTTTAAGAAATTTTATAAATAGGAAATAGGCGCTTATGTAACATTAAAATAGAAACGACTTTTTCAAGTTAAACGTTTTGAAATTGTAACAAATAAGCCAATTTTTAGGGATTTTATTTTTTAAATATAATTTTTGACAGATAGCGAAAGTCACGTGACCACGTTTGAGTCGGTTATTTTTTCTCGTTTTTAATCGAAAGGTAACCCCAAAGTTAACTGCATATGTGTTCTATTATTATCCGTTAATAAAAAAAAGGTTTTTTGGTTTTAACTTTTGTTTGACGTTCGATTGTTTTTTTCCAAACGACATTACATTGTTTCGAAAAAAGTGCAACAAACTGGTTTTTAAATCATTAATTTGTCTCAGAAAATACGGAATAGTTAAATCGAATGTTCCTATCACCTTCAGGCGGACACCCTGTACCTAATAAAAATATTATTAAAAAAATAATAGTACTTTTTGAAATTGAGCCCATGTGTTGGCAGGTGGCCATGGCTTCAGGGCAAAAGTAAAGTTACACACATTGTTTAATGTGCTTTTTGAACCTAACAAAAAAAGTTTATCAAAATCGGTAAATAAATAAAGATTTTAGAAGAGTGGTAACTCCTTAACGGGGGTCACACTGTAGATGTTCAACATATAGCCACAGAAGATGATCTTTCGCATCAATATATCGTTTTCTTTTTTCATTTTTTATTTTCGAGATATGTATTTATCTTAATTATTGCTTTACTTAAAATGTGTGTTTGAATGTAGTGTTAATGCAAACGAAGAAACACCTTATGTACACATAAAAGACCATGTTTCATTTCATTGAAAAAACTAAACATAATTTTGTAGAACTTTTAAGCCAGCAATACCAGCGCAATACTATACCTACAGAAAATGTGTCGAATCACTAAAGATATGCCTTTAACAGTAAAGAACACAAAAAACGTCGTCTGCCTACAAGTGAAAACGGGCGTCTTACATTGCACCTCATAATATGCTTCAACTTTTATGTGATTTTTTTGTGATTTTCGTTTTTGAGATATTTATAATAGCTGCATTTATTAAAATGGAACACCCGGTATAGATAATTTTCGACATACCTATACATATAGAGACATAGACATGAATCCTCCCCTAATGTCAGTTTATATGCTAACGATTGTGTTTTCCTCACGAAAAATACATAACGGCGACATAACTATAAGAACATAACAGTACCCAACCCACACGTATGTATAAATAATGCAAAGTCAACTAAAGCAGTTTTTAGTGTCGCCGTGTACCTTTCAAGCTAAAAATCAATGAACCATTGCTAAAAAGAGAGGGGTTAAAATCACAGATCGGAGTCTTTGAGCTACGAGGGTCTCCCGAATATACCTTTTGAAGTTTTATATTATTTTAATATTAAAAATTCGCAATTCATAATATATAATAATATGGAAGTAATACAAAAACATAAAAAAGTAATCAGACAGCTTAGTTGATTAAATAATATTATATCGCCAAAACGTAAAATTGATCATATGAACATAATATATGTAATTATTAAACTGGACCTGTAACAACAGCGTCAACCGTTCATCGATCGTCTGTTTTTCGCGCTATCTGATAAATAATAGCCACACTTTTGCATTCCCGCTGTATAATTTAAGGGGTATTTTGCCTATGTTTTTTATTTACAACAAGACTGGATAATTACAATATTTATTACCGTGTTTTCGTTCCGAGCATATTCCGAAACCTATGCCAATCTTAACGAAGGTAAAATTCCGGCTCAAGAGACAAAATAGATGAATTTATGCCGGCATAAAGTTTGAAATTCAAAAAAAAATCTCGCCCATAACTTTTAAACTAGTGTCATTAGTATATATGGATATTTTAAAAATACCCGTGTTTTTTGTAATCCTTTGAAATTCGCTACTTTTTCCAGCTAGTTGGAAATAAAAATACATTGATACAGGCAACCAAACATACAATGGCGAGCCCCCCCTTAAACAAATAACAGAATGTATGTGGAATGTTTTCCGGGCAGTTGCAACCATCCCTCATTTCTAAATTACCCTTATTTTTTATATAATAGGCCCATCAAAGAAGAATATTACTTCTTGCAGGTATACAAGGCAAAAAGGTAAGTAATTATTTATTAGTATAGTGTATACCTTAGATTTTTTCTTCAAAGTATTTTCAAAATACCCTTGTTTAATGGGCCTATATAAAAAAGGGCAATTCACTGCGATTCAACATACTGTCTAAATGGCAAGTGTCCATAATATGTTAATGATCTAGTCGGTAGGTATATGAAATACCATGTCATTTGCATACGGTCTGCGCCATTGGAGCCATATAAATAAGACCTGCTTGACCATATAGGTCAGTCGCGGACAGTTGGTATCGAACGACCTGAAGAGGTTTCTCGTGGCTATCGTTACAGGGCGCGCGGAGACGGCAACAGCGCGCGCCTTCGGCATCGGATGGTTCGAACGGGTGTCTTGTTCCGAGAATTCTTTGCAAGCGATTAAGCCGATGTCACCGAAAGGGTTAAAAAAAATTAAGGAATCAGTATTAAACTATTTATTAAAACAGTTCACAAGTATACAGTATGATTTTTTAAACTATCACCGCGATTTCCTCGCTTATTTTGCGCCCTACAAAAAAAACATGAGAAACAAAAAGGTGACAATTTTGGACAGCTAAGTGGCCCTGAAAAAGTAATCAACATCCATGGTCAACTTGTCGCGCAATATAAAAAAACCTCCAATTGAGCAAAATTATTAAATAGCCGTAACATACCTATTTATTTTAAGATACCGAAGAAAACTTTTATATTGAAAATTGATGGCACTGAGAAGCTTTATGCAACTGGGTGCTCAGATAGTTTCTGAAAATTACACAGGCTCTTCGGCTCTGTTGAGGCCATTGTTTTAGTTATTAAAGGCCATTGTTTTAGTTTATTAAAGTAGTTATTTGGCTCCCTACTGAAAAATCTTAAGAAACAAAAACGTGTAAATTTTAGATAGTTGGTTAATGTTAAAAAAAGAAGTCGGTATCCATGGCCAACTTTTCGCGCAATACCAAAAAAAACTTAAATCAACAAGAATCTGAAAACAACCAATTTATTTTGAAAGTCGAGGGAAAATTTTAATTGGAGATTAGCGGCAATTAGATCACGCAAGAACATTGACAAAAGAAAATTTTCATACAATTTGTACTAGTTTTCCCGCTAATTTGTTTAAAGTGTGAAGTCGAAATAGCAATTAAAAACATCAACAGTTATTCAAATTAAAGACAAATTTTCTCATATTAAAGATCTTGTTTGATCAAAAAAAAATTAAATAAATTGATAGTTTTGTTTTCACATTTTTGTCGACTTGAGTTTTTTTTTGTATTGCGTGAAAAGTTGGTTATGGATGCCGATTTATTTTTTAACATCACCTAGCCGTCTAAAATTGCCATATTTATTATGCTTATATAAGCTTACTTACATAAAAAAAATATATTTAATGCAGTGATAGGGCCAAAGCGAAAAATGTTTTTCAAATAAATCAAAGTGTGCCAATTGTTTCTAAAATTGGTAGTATGGAGTATCCTTTACTTTTGAACAACTTTTCCTAGCAACTTATTTCCACATAAGAAATGTTAGCAAAGTTTTTATCAAGAGTAACTTTTTGCGGTAAAATTAAAGATAAGAAAGTGTTCCTATTCAACACCTCTTCTGTGGACATACTGTATATACATAGTGTATTTGGAAATGAAAGGAAGGTTTATGGCTTATTATAAATATAAATGCAAATTCTTTATCAGAGGCTCGAGAGTCCGTCATAAAATACTACATAACTCGCCCGAATATTAATTTGCGTATTTATCCTCATCAGATTTTTAGCAAAAGAGCACGCCACTGAAATGGTCGAATTTTCCTTCTCAATCAATATTTATGGCCTCCTTTCATTTCCAAATACACTAAGTATAGTTGTCAGCGGTTTTAGACATTAAGTTAATAAATATTTTGCGTTGCAACAAAAATGTATTTTTATGTTATAATAAAAAAATATGTAGTAACACTAAAAATATATTTAGCTAATAACCCTAGAATTAAAAAAGTTAATTAAAAGGATTTTCATAAATTATTCTTTTCTTTGCAAAATAAGTATTTGTTCCAACATTTAGTTGTTAGGTCTCGTAGTCCTAAACATAAATGATTATAAAATAAAAGGGGTGTCCCTTTTATTTATTTTTTCTTATTTTTGAAGAAATTGGTCAGAAGTTTTAATAAATTGGTTTTCGTGGTGCTGCAATGCTCCATTGTTTCTCATAAAATGCCCTTCAACAGATAAATGAGATTAGGGGGTCACAGACATAAAATTACCCTTGTAACTTAATAGAGAGTTATTGCAGAAACTGTTTTTGGCATTAAGCAGTATTTAAGACGACCTTATTTGAATACTCTCATACGTTATTTATGATTCTGACAATAGTTATTGCAAGTCGTAATTTATGTATCCAAATTAAGGGCTTGTTTACGTTTACTTTATTGTTTTGTATTTCTACACTTTCACTAGAATATTATGTGCTTTTATAATTTTGCTCCGGAAAAAACTGGGAAAACAGCCAAATAACCACGGAACACCAAGGTGAAAGACTAATGAAAACAAACAAGGTGCAAACGCAAACAAGCAACGAACATTTTAGGTTAAGTCCTACTTTCACAGAACACTAGCGTTTTCTGACAAATCAGAATTTATTTTAAGAATTGTGACAAATAAGGTAAAAATAACGTATATTATGGTATACACAATAAACAAAAATAAAGGAAAATAACCTTATTATGGACGACCTTATGTCAAACTACGACTGCGCATGCTCAAATGTCAAAATAACGTCAAAAAAGAGCGCGACGTTATTTATTTCTGCAATAACTCTCTATTATTTAAATTGCATACCTTTATCAATAACATCAGAAGACACACAGCAGGGACACGTGTCAAGCTTTACACACCTCCCTGGACCTCAATGTGATTACCTGGATAAAATAAAATAATTTCAGGTGATTGAGGACTTCCACAAGCTGGATATAATGATTACGAAGTTTTATTAGAACCACCGACACAGGAAGAATCCGAAAAAACTATAAACCCATTAAAATCTTTATGACTATAACATAATTAAATAAAGGCAAGAAATCAAATGCATTTTCCATTATTATATTATATGTATATTAATATTTAGTATACCCACCTTGGGATAGGATGACTTTCTGAACTCTCCTGCTCATCGAATCTATGAGTTGGCAGCAGAGATCATGGGTTACGACTTCATCCCACGTTTGTTGAATCTTCTGCCAAAGTGCCTCCCTATTTTCGGGTACGAAGTTCTCCATTGTCCGCGCCATTCTGCCCCACACATTCTCAATGGGATTCAAGTCAGGACTCTTCGCCGGCCATTGCAACTTTTCTACGTTGTTTTCGGTGAACCATTCGCGAACTATTCTTGCTGTATGCACAGGAGCGTTATCATGCTGGAAAACGAAGCCATCGGGATACATTTCCGTTGCAGTTGGTAACAATCCGCCTTCGAGTATCTCGCAATAGCGAGCTGCTGTGAAGCGGTCGTCGATTCTCCAACAAATGCCAGGTCCACGGTAGCTTATCCAGGCCCATATGTTGACGGAAAAATGCCCACTCCTTTTCCTGGGTGACACAAATCTTTCGTCATATCTTGAACTCACCGAAGGTCTATATACTCGCACTTTGCCATTGTAATGGCTTTGAAAGATCTTTTCGTCGCTAAATATTACCTTCTCCCAATAATGTGGCGGTAAACGCTGAAACTCTCGGCATATCTGCAACCTGACTTCCTTATTAGCCTCGGTCAGCTGAATTTTGTTGCTGGCCGTGCGAGATTTCAGATTGGCTGCATCTAATCTCCTTCGGGCAGTTCTAACACTTGCTGGAAATTGTGTTGCAGATACTGCTTCAACGGCGGATTTAAACGGATTTGCAAGGCAAAAATTAGCTAGTTGCTCATCTTGTTGGTCAGACGTAATTTTCACATTTCCTCCTCTATGTATGTTTTCCACGCTTCCGGTTTCGTCATATTTCTTCTTTATATTGAAAATGGTGCTTTTAGATACACCAAATTCTTCGGCCAGTCGGGAAATAGCCCAACCATTTTCTAGTTTGGCGATGATACGGTGCTTGACGGATTCACTCAAACGAGGCATAACGAACACTGTTAGTTACTCTCTCGAATTAGGATACTGACTAAATAATTTTAGCCCACCCACCTTAGTATTTATACAAAGGGCTAGGAGCAGGTATAAGCGATATTTTCAAAATCTACATCCAATTCAATATTACAATTATTAAGTTAATCCCCTAAATTTAGTTATATTAAGTGCAGGTAGGTATAATTAATAAATACCTATTTAAAAAGATATAAATATCTATGCTAAAATATTTCAACTCAGGTAATCCGATAATCCATTAATTTTGTGCCATACATTTTCTAATTAATATTAAGAGCCCCCATATCTACTTTTAAACATATTATACAAATCCTTGAAATCTTTAATTTTTGAGATAATCGCTTGATCTGTTTTTTGTCCGAAAGGACTTCAAAAGCCGCTTATTTTAGCAATCCTGCCATTTTCAAATTGCAAGTTATGTTCCGGGGTCGAAAATCTTCGTTTTTAAAAAGGTTTATTGAACGTAGGGTATAAACTATTACTGATCGATTAATTGCGGTCGCGATATTTATATAAATTGGAAATGCGGTGTACGAAAAATAAAAAGCTGATTCCGCTGATTCGGGGTTTTCGTCCAGGTCGGTGTGCTGTGGGGTCGATGAACATAACTCTTCCCCCCTTAGGATGGAAGTTCGTCCTCGGGCTTCTTGTTGAGTTGTTGAAGTTCTTGGAGTTCTGAGAGTGATATTCTTGGTTTGAAAAAGAGTGTTTGGAGTCTTTTTCGTTTTCTTAGGATGAAGTAGATGATGACACACATTAGAGTGATGATAAGAAGTGTGGCTGACCAGGTTGTTGTGGAGATGACGACTGGATCTAGGTGTATGGGTTGGATAGCCGACAATTGCGGTGTTTCTTGAAGAGACTGTAAATGATTTAGTTGTAGACGATACTTGGGATTAATTTTGACAGGAACGATGGCTGGGATTTCGGCTTCTTCTTGCGTGGCGGTATACCATTGATTTTCAATTTGAATTGGACAGGGTGATTGGATGATTGCTGGTTGCTTTATGATTTTTTCTGTTTTTGAACATTTTTCGGTGATACGGAGTGGGTGATTTGTGCTGGCAATGAGGCTTCTCTTAGTTTGATGTATGATCGGTTGCAGGAGAATGGCAGTGGTGCAGTTTTCTAATGTGGGCAGTTGACATCTGGTTGTTGACATAGTTTGACAGGTGATTTTTCTTTCTGTAGGTGTGCATGTGGAATACCAACGATTATTCCCATAGTAAACAGCAGGGGGTACCAAAACGATATCTTCTTTGTTATGGATTGGGTAAACTTGGTAGAGTGGGAATACAAGTTCATCAAGGATAGGAATTTTTAGGATAATGAGTATCTGACTTTCTGTAGAGATTATTGTACTTTGAGCAGTTTCGATTAGTTCAAAAGGGTGCATGTTATCGGATAAGAGAGAGGCTTTATTATAGATTGATTTGAGTTGATTTTCTAGTTTAATAATTTCAGAGAGAGAAAAGAGTTCAATGTTCGACTGTTGCAATGCAGCTAAATTAATAGTTCGAAGTAATTTTTGAAGGAATTGATTTAAACGATCGAGATTAAGTATTTCGCTATGAAGTGAGAGATATTTGTCAAATTCGTCGCTGAGGAGATTAATATCTTGTGCAATTTTAACTGTGTTATTATTAATAGTTTCAACTAACATGTTATATCGTTTTATTGTTTGTGAGGCATAAGTTGTAGAGTTATTGAGGGTGCCAATAATTTGAGATTGCTTGTTTTCGATAGCTTGAATATGTTTTTCCAAAAATATACGATCATTCTCGTCGAGATTACCTGTGATTGATTTAATGAAAGTACCTATATAGTTCATAATTCCACGTTTCTGTCTAGGGCGAATTAGTTTATGAAAATTGTCAAGAGTTTCATGATAAAGCAGTTGATATTGATTAAACATTTTGTAATAAGACGAAGTCGTTGAAGTATTAAAAAGAACTAAATTAACGGGGTAAAGTTTAAGGGTATTATCTATAGTGCTTAAGTTGAAAGTAAGTATGTGACGGTGAAAGTGGTCAAATAATTGTGCTTGGCCTACCAATTCTTGATAGTATCCATTATTAGGGATCGGGTGTACTTGAAGGGCCAGGCAGTTGGTTATTAGGAGGGTGTTTCTGTAACAAGGGAGGTTTGCGTAAGCGTTTGATTTTTCTAGGATGAGAGTTAGTGGGTTTATTCTTAGTAGTTAAGACTTTAATTTTTGTATTGTCAGTAGAGGTAACAGTAGCGGGTATATAGGGTGCGTCGAGTTTGTTACGAGTGTTTTTGGAAAGGTACACGGTTTGTCCTTGTTCTGGAGTAGGAGTGGGATCTGGTAGATTTTTGTTGCGGTTTTCTAAAATGCGGGTTTCTTTTTCGTGAAGTTTAGTGTAAAGGGAATCAATAAAAGGGCGGAGTTCATCTTTATGTCGTTGATTATATTTTTCATAAATAGGTAAGTCGTCGTCGAATTGTATTTCTTCGATATAGGGGCCGTAGAGGATTGAGAAAGGGGAGTAGCCAGTAGCTGAGTGGATGGATTGGTTATAAATAAGGACACAGTGGGTGATTAGGTCTTGGAAATATTCTCTAGGTCGTTCATCTTGCATAACGCGTAGTTTTTCTGTAAATGTGGAATGGAATCGTTCGATAGGACTGTTAGAGTTAGGATTATTAACTGTGGTAAAATGGAGTTCTATTTTGTGGAGTTTACAAAATTCTTTAAAGAGATTATTGGAAAATTCAGTTCCTTCGTCACAGACAATTTTGCGCGGATAATTGTGATGAGAAAAGTAATGACGTAATTTGCTGAGAATGGATATATTCATTTTGTCTTGTATATTGTAAACTTGAGCGTATTTGGAAAATGAATCTATGATTGTTAGAAAACTTTGACGATTACAGCAAAAGGTGTCTATGTGGATAATATCAAAAGGTTTTTGTCCTAATAGGGGGCCTTTGAAGGGAAGTTTATAAGGGTGTCTTTCATATTTATTTCGGAGGCATATATCGCATTTATTAATATAATCGGAAATCGTAGTGCGCATATTTGGCCAATAATAATGGAGTTTTAAGTGATTGAGAGTTTCGAGTATGCCATTATGATTTTGCTTGTGGTAATCTTGAACACATTGAAGTTGTTTATCGGGATTCTCTATGTCTTGAGTTTGTTTAGAGCAGAAAGAGATACGAACGGTTTCATTAAAAGTATTGCGGACATATTCAGATATAAATTTTTGGATATCCGTTTGTTCTGTGAGGATATGGTAGCGTTGATTAGGAGATATTATAGAATGGAGAGTGTTTTTAATGTCATTTTTCCAATCTTTTTCAGTAAGAGTTACGTAATATTGGTGTTTACTTTTGAATTTAAGGATGTATTGAACGTCATGTTTGTTTCCAAATTTTAAGATAATTTGATTAGGAAAATAATTAATGGGTTCTTCGGAAAATGGAATAGTTGCAATAGGGTTTTCGTGTGTGGAGTGTTGTGTGGATAGTCCAGTTTGTTTTTCATAAGTTTCGTTAATAAAGTCGTCAATATTAAAGTCATCGTCATGTGAGGGAGGATTTACACAGATCGAGTCTAATTCATGCATATTGAGTTCGATACGGGAAAGAGCGTCGGCTACAAAATTTTCTTTACCTTTGCGATATACAATTTCAAAATTATATTCTTCTAATTTGAGTTTCCACCGGGCGAGACGAGAATGGGGTTCCTTAATTTTATAGAGCCAGACTAAGGGGTTGTGATCGGTTTCTATGGTGAATTTTACACCAAAAAGATAGGGCCGGAAATGTTTACAGGATTCTATGATTGCAAGGAGTTCTTTCTCGATTGTGGAGTAGTTTCGTTCTGCGGTAATAAGGGTGCGGGAGTAGTAAGCGATTGGTTTTCCTTTTTGGGATAGGACAGAGCCAATAGCAACGTTAGAGGCGTCAGTAGTTAGTGTAAAAGGTAGAGAAAAGTCAGGGTATTGGAGAATTGGGGAGTTACTTAGAGCGGATTTACATTTTTCAAAACAATCTATATATTGAGGGTGGTCAATTTCAATTTTGGTGTCTTTTCGTAAACAACGTGTCATGGGTGTTGTCATTTTTGAGAAATTAGGAATGAAGCGGCGATAATAGCCTATTAGTCCCAAGAAACTTTTAATTTCCTTAGTAGTTTTAGGAATGGGGAAGTTTTGGATTGCGGATATTTTGTTTGGATTGGGTTTAATGCCTTCGGGAGTAATCACGTGGCCAAGGAAAGCTACTTCTTTGTTTAGGAATTCAGATTTGTCGAGTTGAATTTTTAGGTTTACTTCACGGAATTTTTGAAAGATGGATTTTATATGTATAAGATGTTCTTGTAAAGATTTGGAAAATATAATGACGTCATCCATATAGACAAAACATGATTTGTAAAGGTATTCTCTTAGAATTTCATCCATCATGCGTTGGAAGGTCGCTGGGGCGTTTTTTAGACCAAACGGCATTCTTGTATATTCGAAGTGGCCATTGGGAACTGTGAAGGCGGTTTTTTCAACGGAGTTGGGGTGTACTTCAATTTGGTGAAAACCTTGGGCTAAGTCGAGGGTTGTGAAGTATGTGCATTTGCCTAAATTGTCAAGTATTTCGTCGATGCGGGGAAGGGGATATTTGTCTTCAACCGTATTATCGTTTAGTTTGCGATAGTCTATAACCATGCGAAACTTGCGTTTACCGGATGCATCCATTTTCTTTGGAACGATCCAAACGGGCGAAGAATAAGGGGAAATTGAAGGTCGGATTATATTTTGTTCTAAGAGTTTATCAATTTGGGAAGAAATTTCGCTTTGCATGACTTTAGGATGTCGGAAAGAACGGGAAAAAATAGGAGTTTCGTCTTTTGTGCGGATTTCGTGTTTGACAGAACTAGTAAATGACAGATCAGATGATTCATTGTAAAAAATATCTTTAAATTTATGACATAGATCAAGAATTTTTTGCTTTTCTTCGGAATTCAGATGTTTTGTTCGAATAGAGTTGGGATCAAATGAGTTATTGGAGAAGGGAGGTGATAATTCTTCAAAATCGGATAGTGGATAAACAGATATTGGTTCAGGGAAGTCAATATTTAAATTTTCTGGTTGTGGTATTTCTACAAACCCATCATTGGCATGGTGTATTGAAATTGGGAGTACAGTTTGGTTATCAAGGGTAATTTCTGGGAGTACAACTTCACCATTATTGATATTTACTGGGATACGGAGTCGATTATTCGAACGATATATAACTTCAAATGGAACGGAAACGCCTAATTTACGAATAGAAAATATATGAGTTTCATAATCTATATTTGCACCTAATTGGTCGAGTTCACCAGTACCTAAAAGAATATCGAAATCGTTGTGCCAGTCGGCAATTCTAACTATAAACGGTTGATCAATGCCAATTTCGTTAAAAACGGGAAAATAAAGGTTTTCGGAGTAGGTTTTAGGAGTTTTCATAGAAATAAGAGTAAAGGGTTCAAAAAATTGATATTTTGGATCGAAATTTTGTGCAGCTTCGGGAGTTATTACAGTATCGGATCCACCAGAATCTATTAATACTTTAAGATTAGAATAAGGGAGATAGAAAAATGGAAGTTTGGTGGCTTTTGAAATATTATTTAATTCGATAATTCGGGATTGGGAGGAGATTCCGAGGCTTGTTCTCGAAAATTTTCGGAAAAGTATTCTTCGGTTTCTAAATTGGAATCGCATTCTATATTATTATGGAAAGTACGTGTGGACATTGGGGTTGGTTTGTAAGTTTGCTGTGACGGCAATTTTGAAGTTATGGACATAGGAGTTGGAGTTGGACGATATTGATTTTGGAAGTAATTATTGTTGGGTCTATTAGATGGTGGGCTGAATACTTGTCTATTAGGTGGAGGGTTTTGTCTTTGAGGAATGGGCCTATTTGTGTTGCCAAAATTTCTAGGTGAGTTTGAAGGACCTTGATTAAAGTTTTGAGGGAATTGTTGATTAAAATTTGGGTTCATATTCGTATTATGATTAGGTTGTGGGTTGCGAGGTGGTTGAGGATTTTGATTAGTAGGGCGATTGGTAGTGGTAGGTTGACTGTTTCTTTGATAATCGCGGGGATAGGTGGTAGATTTAAGATAAGACATATATTGCTGTTGCTGTTTGTGGTTATCTAAAGCTATGCATTTTTGAAGTGCTTCGTCGAGAGAGTTTAATTCAAAATGAGATAAATGATCGCAATAGGGATTGTTTATGCCAGTACAAAATGTTCTAAGGGCTTGTTTTCTGAAAAACGAAGCTTTAAACTCGATTGCCTGAGCGTTATTTTCATGTAAAGAAACATGCTGTAAAAGATCATTAAGTGCTAAAGTTATTCGGTTGTAATAGTCATCATAAGATTCAGAACGCTTTTGAACTGTGGTGGTTAATTGTGTTAATAAAATTTCTTCTGTGCGACGGTCGCCATATTTTTGGAGTAAAAGGGGCTTTATTTCTGCCCAAGAAGTTTTATTGTGTAAATTTAAGAAATCACGAGCCTCATTTTTAATTTTGGAAACGATATGAGTGTTAATTATATATAGTTGAGTGGCATTAGCACCTTGTTGAGTGAAAAAAGCAATTAAATTATCAACTGAATTTATAAATGTGGAGAGGTTATCTCCCGGTTTATATTCTGGAAGAGTGTTGCACAAATTATTAATGTCGGTATTTGTTAAAGCCATTTCTTGAGTTTTTGAAGTTGAGGGCTGAGAAATTAAAATTTGAGGGTTTTTTAAATCTTCAGATAAATTTTTAGAATATGGTTTAAAACGAGGTTTTTGTTTAGGAGCTTTTGGAGTAATAGAAAAATGAGCTAAATCTTCTAATAATGAACCTTCAGGGTAATCAGAACTCATGAGAAAAAGGAAGTGAACTTACAGGACAAGAAGAATCGCTCTGGACATCCCTGCCGTATGGTTCTCCAATCTCTGCACAGGTTTCTTCTCCCAGGTCGTTGATAACTGCCAAATCGTTGAGACGAACCGATGATCCTCCTTTGGATTCCGTGCAGCTATCCTGTTCGCAGCGCCAGTTATGTTCCGGGGTCGAAAATCTTCGTTTTTAAAAAGGTTTATTGAACGTAGGGTATAAACTATTACTGATCGATTAATTGCGGTCGCGATATTTATATAAATTGGAAATGCGGTGTACGAAAAATAAAAAGCTGATTCCGCTGATTCGGGGTTTTCGTCCAGGTCGGTGTGCTGTGGGGTCGATGAACATAACTTGCAAATCCAGGGCCGGCTACGATTTTTTTATTCCCCCGATTTTCACAAAAACCATTTAGCCATTTTTTTATTTAAAATCTGACACCACAGCGTCAATCAGGACAGTCGAAAACCCTTTATATACCAAATTTGAACAAAAAATATAGAGAGAGTTCTATTCTACAGGATGTCAAAATTGAGCAAAATAGGAAATTTAAAGAAACCTAGTTATGTTCTAGAAGTTGCTACCTCATCATAGAAATTACGCCGTAGAAACTACAAACTCAGCACAGTCTAGATGGACTCTCGAACACCTTGAAATCTTGCGAATTCTGCTTTCCTTAAATTATATAAACTATCGCGCTCCACATTTTTCGACTTTTGACTATCAGACTCTGTACTAGTTGCCAATAAAAAAAACTTTGCATTTTTTAAAAAGGTCTTGTTCCGATCCCGTAAGTTAAGTGGCGCAGTCGTGCGGATTGTTTGAGTTGCGTGGCGCCATCGGTCTCGCGCTTCTGGAGTATCGAACTCCCAACAAACAAGAACTTCAAGATCCGATTGAAGCTGCAGAGCCAGGAAGAGACCAAGGTAAGGGCCAATCCGTGTTTCCTTTCCCTTGTCCTTTCTGTAGCAAACAGGTCAGTCTTAGGTCCCTAGAAATCCAGTGTATATGTTTTTCTAGTTGAATCTATTCATAAGATTGCGTCTTGCGAAATATTAGAGCATATAATACTTCAAAAGATATAATTAAGTTAGGTTAAGAAGTTCAATTTCATTTTAAGTTTCAATTTTAAATTTCAAAATTGATTCACTCGAAGATATTTCAAACTCGTTCCGTTCTCTAGATTTAAGTGATAGTGATAGTGATAGTATTGGTACAATTGAAGAAGAAATCATGAATAATCAACCTCAACCTGCACAAATCAATTATAGTCTGCTTAGATTGTATGTCGATACAATTCCAAATTTTAATGGAGACCCACACACTCTCGAAATTTTTATAGAACATTGTGATTTTCTTATTTCCACATATTCCAATGCAAACCCCGCTGATCCCATAAATACCTTCCTAATACGTGCTGTTATTGGAAAATTAACAGGACACGCTTTAGTTATTGCTGGTAGTAGACCTGACGTAAGAAATTGGGCAAATTTAAAAGAATTATTAAGACTAAGTTTCGGTGACCAAAGAAACCTTGATTGCTTAGTGCAAGAAATGCTTGTTTCGCGACCCTTCAAAAATGAATCTTTTCGTAATTTTGGGCAGAGATTACAAAAGTGCCGTAGTTCCATCGCTTCTAAAATAATTTCAATGGAAATGACTAACGAAGAACGTGCTTTTAAAATTAAAAATTATGATGAACTTTCACTAAAAACCTTTATAAGAGGTCTATCTGGACGTATCCAAGATATGGTTCGTTTAAGAAATCCTGACAGTCTAGAACTCGCAATATCGTATGTTATTGAAGAAGAAAACTTTATTTTATTTCAAAAGTCTCAAACAAGTAATTTCCAAAATTCAACATTACCAAATAAAAATCCTCAACACATTCCAAAAATGAATTCTTATAATAATCAACAAGCTATAACACCACGACAACAATCAATGTTTCCGCCAAATAATAACAATTTTTCGCAAAATCAAAATTATTCCCAAAATCAAAATTTTCCCGAAAGAGCTCAATTCCCATCTCAACCTATAAACATCCAACCTCGACAGAATATGCCTTCCCCTAAATTTTTTACCAATAAACAAGTATTTGGAGCCCCTAACACTTCCAGAAATGTTTTTAAACCCACCGGTATAACTCCGCAACATAAACCTGAACCGATGTCTACTACATCACGAATTCCTACTATACAAACTCAATTCAGAAATAATTTTCCAAAAAATTACCAAACTCCACAACTCCACAATATTGAAGAGGCAGATTTTAGCTTCGACGAAAATCTCGAAAACCCGGAAAATCCCGATGAAATTTTTCCCGATTTTTACCATGAAAACTCCGATGAAAATTTCGTACCGAACGAAACTTATGAAAGTTTTGAAAATTTTTCCCAGGCTTCGAATCCACAGAACCCAACGTAATAATTGACTTAAATCATCTACATAAGAGCGATTTAACGTATATAGAAATTCCAGAAATTAATGCCAGATTCCTTATAGATACAGGTAGTTCCCGTAGTATAATTAACCCCGATGTAGCTTATAAGTTTTACAGTAATTGCATTTTTCATGAAGATTTTAGTATTCAGACCTCTCACGATATTACTTTTCACAATGAAATTGCCATAATTCCACTTTTCGACATTTTTAACGTAAATCGATTTTATAAATTTTATATCTATGATTTTTCCCCAAAATATCACGGTCTTATTGGCATGGACTTATTGAAAAGACTACGATCAAATATAGATCTCGACAATAAATTACTAAAGACTCCCAAAGTTCAAATACCTCTACTTTCGGAAAACTCCAATTCAAAACAACAGAAAAATTTCCAAAAATGTTATCACTCTTTAATTATACCACCTCGAACTCAAAAAATAGTTAAAGTTCCAGTATGCTATAAAAATGGCCTCGGTATTTTAGATTACAATAATTTTGATAACAATTTAGAATCCCCTCGTGCTGTAGTTGATATTCAAAATTATTTCGCGACAACAACAATTATAAATCCAAATTTAGAACCCTTTGAAGTCATAATTACTGAACCTTTAGACGTTGAAATTTTAAACCCTAATGAGATTAACTTTATCGACAAAATCGAAGATAATTCGGAACTCTCAGAAACTGAAGATAATCTACTAAAACAAAATTTAAAAAATATTAGACTTGATCATTGCAATTATGAAGAAAAGTCCGCTTTACGTAAACTTTGTTATTCATACAGGGACATCTTTTACTGTGAAAAAATACCTCTTAGCTTTACAAATAAAGTCAAACATAAAATTAATCTCACAGACGAAAAACCTATTTTTACTAAATCGTATAGGTTTCCCGAAATCCATCGACAAGAAGTAAAATCCCAAATAGATAAAATGTTACAACAAAAAATTATTGAACCATCCACATCCCCGTGGAGCAGTCCAATCTGGATCGTTCCAAACAAACTCGACGCTAGTAAAAAAAGGAAATGGCGAGTAGTCATCGACTATCGTAAGTTAAATGACAAAACTATTAGTGGCAAATATCCCCTTCCAAACATAACGGACATATTAGACAGACTAGGACGTACGAATTACTTTACAACACTCGATTTGGCCTCCGGTTATCATCAAATTGAAGTTGACGAAAATGATGTACCCAAAACTGCATTTTCTACTGATTCTGGACATTATCAATTCTTACGAATGCCATTCGGTCTTAAAAATGCACCCAGTACATTTCAGAGATTAATAGATAATATTTTACGTGGTTTAACAAACGAAATTTGTCTCGTATATTTAGATGACATAATAGTTTTCAGTACATCTCTCCAAGAACATATAATTAATCTCAAAAAAGTTTTCGACAGACTACGTGACGCGAATTTTAAAGTACAACTTGACAAATGCGACTTTCTACAAAAAACTGTTGCTTACCTCGGACACATTATTACATCAGAAGGAGTGAAACCCAATCCCGAAAAAATTTCCTGTATTCAAAAATTCCCCATTCCTAAAACTCAAAAAGAAATAAAATCATTCCTTGGATTACTTGGATATTACCGCCGCTTTATTAAAGATTTCGCAAAAATAACTAAACCTTTAACTCTCTGTTTAAAGAAGAACGCTCAAGTTACTCATAGTCAAAAATTCATAGAAGCTTTCAACACATGTAAGAAAATTTTGTGTAATGATCCGATATTACAGTATCCTGACTTTTCCAAAGAATTCATTCTAACTACTGATGCTTCCAACATCGCTATCGGCGCAGTATTATCCCAAGGCACCATTGGACAAGACAAACCTATTGCCTATGCCTCACGCACCCTAAATGACAGTGAACAAAATTACAGTACTATTGAGAAAGAGTTATTGAGCATTGTTTGGGCTTGTAAGTACTTTCGTCCCTACCTCTATGGTCGAAAATTTACAATAGTTATCGATCATCGCCCCCTCACGTGGCTTTTTAATTTAAAAGAACCCAATTCGAAATTGGTTCGTTGGCGTCTCAAATTAGAAGAGTATGATTACAAAATTGTTTATAAAAAGGGAAAGTTAAACTCCAATGCCGACGCACTCTCTCGTATAAATTTGAATATTCATGAAACCCAATCTGTTAGCAATAATCCAGGAGATATAAATCAAGAAACTTTCGAATTTTTAAGGAACTATGTAGAAAACCCAGAAAATTTTGAACTACCCAGTACAAGCCAAGAAATTTCTAACAGTAATGTAAACAATACCCAAGCAAGTTCATTAACGCCAGACACTCACACAGCTGACCCCGTCCCGCGAACGAAACCTAAGATAATAATTCACTCCGACATACAAATCCGACCTCCTGATAAACCTAGACCGACAATATTAAATGACGCACCTATTGAAATTAGTGATGACGAAACTGCCCATTCCCTCTCAAAAGAAATATGTAATGAAAGTTTACCTATTTTGGACGAAATTATCAATAATAAAACGAATCAAATACATATTTTCAAAAATAACGTCGATAAACTTTCAGTAGAACAAGAAAACTACTTGCACCAAAAAATTATGACAGTCAAAATTCCTTTAATTTCAAATGAGCAATTAATCCTAGATTTTCTAAAACAATATCTAAGACCAAACACTACGTATCACATTTATTTTAATCATTCGCAATTTATAACACAATTTTCAAATATTTACTCAGAGCATTTCAATCGATTAGGTCCCAAACTGATAATATGTACAAAATTAATTAATACCATAAAAGACAAAGAGGAACAGTTATTACTAATAAAAAATCACCATTTAGGAAAAACGAATCATCGCGGAATACAAGAAACACTAAATTATTTAAAGAGAAACTATTTTTGGATAAATATGAAGTCCGATATTACTGCATATATAAATGCATGCGAAATTTGTCAGAGAACCAAATACGGTAGAAACCCTCCATATGTACCTCAAGTATTAACTGAAACTCCTTGTAAACCATTCCAGTTAGTTCATGTCGATGTGTTCTATTATGACACCAGAAACTATTTAACTTTCGTTGACGCTTTCTCGAAATTCGCGCAAGCTACATTAATTCCCGGAAAATCCGCTACAACCATATGTGATGCTCTTGTAAAATATTTTTGTTCTTTTGGTACTCCTCAACAGATCATTTTAGACAATGGACGTGAATTCAATAATGAAACGGTTAAGGAATTATTAAAATTACATAAAATAGATATTCATTTCACTACACCAGGCCACCACGAGTCAAACAGTATAGTAGAACGTTTCCATTCCACAATAATAGAACACCTGCGAATTTTAAAAGAATCTTTCCCTAACGAAACCGACTTAATAAATTACGCCGTTTTAGGTTATAATTGCTCAATACACAGTTCGACGACATTCACGCCTTTTGAATTAGTATACGGTCATACGGACTTAAGAAACCCCGAAATTTTTACTCCTAAACACTTCTTCTCAAACTATGTCGAAAATCACGCGGGAAAATTAAAACACGTATATGGTGACGTCCAAACGAGGTTAATAAAAGAAAAAGAAAAGATTGTTAATACGAAAAATGCAAAGGGCAATACAAATCCTACTTTTAAAATTAATCAAATTGTATTTAAGAAAAATCCCCTTAACAGAAATAAAAAGAGCAACAAATTTATAGGTCAATACGTAATTATCGAAATTTTAGAACATAATAAATTCAAAATAAAAAACAAAAATAATAACAAAGAAGAAATAATTCATATGAAGGAGCTAAAACAACCTCCTTTGTTACAGGAAAATGAAGCTGAGAATCCTTCTACTTCTGCTGCAAATAATAGTGACATTTCAGAATAAAATAGAAATATCCAAAATCAACTCTCCCGGAATTCTCCCCTTTGAATTAGGCCAAGCTCGCGTTATAAAAAGTAAACATGTTTTCTTATATGATATAAATTTACTAGACATAAAAACTCAAATTGATGGGATAACAAACATTTTTCAAAACATTAATTCCTCACTCGACTTTGGAAGTTGGAATTTTCTACTTAGAAATTCTCGTAATATTTCAGAACACTTATATCCTTTAATTATCGAACTTAACGAAAAATATGAAAATTTAAATTTTAATCACAAACGGAAACGACGAGGTCTTGTAAATTTAGCAGGCACTGTACAAAAATGGCTTTTTGGCACCCTGGATGCTAATGACGGTCAACGCTATGATAATGCTTTAAAATTACTAAAATCTAATCAAGAAAAAATTGTCTCAGAAGTTAATTTACAAATGTCTCTTTCTAAACAGTTAATGCAAAAGCAATCTAAAATTATAGAAGACATTAATTCCAATCAAAGGAAAATCGCAAAGTTAGTTAATGAAATCCAAAACAATATCTCCAATATTACCAATGAATTTTACCGATATACGACCTACATGTCGATAGTTGAACAAATTTTTATAAATACTAATATCATTATTACTTTACTAGATAATTTAGAGAATGCTGTCACCTTTTCAAAATTACATGTAGCACACCCCGACATTTTGACAAGGCGAAATCTTGTGGATATTTTGAACGAACTTTCTAATCAATATAAAAAACAAGAAATTCTTAATATAAAATTAGAATCTTGGTATTCAATAATTAAGACTAATTGCCATTTTTCGGAAAATAATATAATATTTGCCATGGAATTCCCTATAATACATCCTAGTACCTTTCAATATTTTCATTTATTTCCAATCCCTACGGATAAAAACCTAATTATTGTACCCCCAAAACCTTACTTGGCCCTAGAAGAAAAGGCTCATCAATACATGGAAGAACCATGCCCGCAACTTGACGAAATATACATCTGTAACCTAGAAAATATTCAAGAAAATAATGACTGCATAACCACCTTAATAAATGGTCATCCAAATCAATGTAACCAAATTCCGATCGTACCACCAAAATTTATCATCAATAAAATTAATAATAAATATTTCATAATAATCAGCGAAGAAGAAATTCAAGCCACTTCTACATGTCCAGAAAAGAAGTTTCATACTCTACAAGGCAACAACTTACTTCAGATACCCTACAACTGTACATTTCAATACAAATCTTATGAAATTGGTAACAAAGAAACAAAAACCATTGGAAATCCTTTATTAATACCTAAAATTCAAAATCCATCAATAATCAAGATCGAAACAAGAAGAAGCCCCCTGAAAATCGAAAATGTAAACCTTCAAGATATTCACCAATTGGAAAAACAAATTCAAGCGTCAAACCCGATCAGCATAGTCGACATCGATACTTCATCTCCGATAGATTGGATATTATGGATCACCGTAGGAAGCATCGTCATCATCCTGATCACCTATACTATTTGGAAAATGAAAAATAAATTCAAAATTTTGAAGAAAGAAGAGAAGACAACGTCGCCTTCCATCCTGTTTACTCCGGAAGTCTCCACTTAAGGCGGGAGGAGTTATGTTCTAGAAGTTGCTACCTCATCATAGAAATTACGCCGTAGAAACTACAAACTCAGCACAGTCTAGATGGACTCTCGAACACCTTGAAATCTTGCGAATTCTGCTTTCCTTAAATTATATAAACTATCGCGCTCCACATTTTTCGACTTTTGACTATCAGACTCTGTACTAGTTGCCAATAAAAAAAACTTTGCATTTTTTAAAAAGGTCTTGTTCCGATCCCGTAAGTTAAGTAGCCATTTTTTATTTAAAATCTGACACCAGGACAGTCGAAAACCCTTTATATACCAAATTTGAACAAAAAATATAGAGAGAGTTCTATTCTACAGGATGTCAAAATTGAGCAAAATAGGAAATTTAAAGAAACCTCTTCAGGCATCTCTGGCGAGTCAAGTCATAAAAATTCAGCATTTTCAGATGGGGCAGAGAAAAATACCCTGTATTGAATCTTTGCACACCAACACTTTGAGTGGTTCTGTTGACAATTAAACTATTTTGACGGGATTCCATGGCACACTTGACTCGCCAAATGCCTGTAAATTTCCTATTTTGCTGAACCTTGACATCCTGTAGAATAGATCTCTCTCTAAATTCTTTGTTCAAATTTGGTATATAAAGGGGTTTTAGGGGGATCCTGATTAACGCTGTATTGGTAGATTTTAAATAAAAAAACACTCAAAAATCGTAGCCGGACCTGGATTTGCCTTTTGAAAATGATAGGAAGGCTAAAAGAAGCGATTTTTGAAGGCCTTTCACACAAAGAATGTTCAGGGATTATCTCCAAAAATAAAGATTTTATTAATTTGCATATGTTTAAAAGTAGACACCCTGTATATTAAATTATTGTTTTTGAGAAATTCTTCGGAATTCTATTGTGGCTCAAATTGACTATGGATTTACCTAATTTCATATTCCTAATTAATACAGGGTGCTGGCAGCAAAGGAAGGAAACTCGAGAAAAAGCAACTTTTATTGTGGTGTTGATTCTAATCTCAGCCTTGATATTTATTATTTTTTTATTTCATTATCATAAATACTAGACGGTATAGTAACATGATAAAATAGTACGAAATATTAAATACCAACACTGGGGTTGGAATTAATACCAGCACAAAGTTGCATTTTCCTCGAATTTTGTTCCTTTGCTGTGAGAGGCTGGAGGCTGTAATTTGCATTTTATGGTTCTATTTTTAGCAGACCGGCCGGCTGCAGACTCCAGCGCGATGTTGCCGTCTCCGCGCGCCCTGTAACGATAGCCACGAGAAACCTCTTCAGGTCGTTCGATACCAACTGTCCGCGACTGTACATACACGATACATGGTCTGTTTTTATATATGGCCTGTAACATAAATAAATGGAACGTGTTAACGCCTTACCTGCTAAAAAAATCTTTCTGTATAAAATGTGCATCAAGAAGCAAATCAAATTCACCCAGCACATACTAAACACACAATTTTACACTATGTAGACAGATGACTATTCAAAGAATATGTGTTTGCCATGTAATTAACAACAACGTGATTTGACAGTTTCAGTAACGTGCTTAAAATCTGCTAAAATAAGCTTTGAACGGGAAAATTTGATTAATCAACTTGTAGTACTTGTAGTTGTTACCTTATAGCCGCAATAGTGATAAATAATTGCTGTCGCATCTTCACATTATAATATTTAAATTGATACCAGTCCTATGTATAACTGTCCTTTAATTAGGTACCTACAGGGTGTCCAACTTTAAAATTGTACAAATCCGTAAAAATCTTCATTTTTGGAGATAATCGCCTGACCGTTTTTTTTTTGTGTGAAAGGCATTCAAACGGCACCGTCGTAATAACAAGGCCCGCCAGCTGAAAGTGATGAGTCATCCAAGGGAGGTGAGCCTAAGGCGCCAAATTCAAATTTCAAGGTGTCAACTTGGTAAATTTGGTAAAAAAACACTTTAAAATGATTGTTTACATATATAGCTCATGGTTTTACAACACGGAATAATCTACGAGAGTGAAAGTGACATTTTCAAGGGGTTTTGGTGCATTTAGATATTATCTACCGGTAAAATTTCCGTAAATGCTAATTATTTCTTATTTGCCTGCCTAGATACAACTAAATTCGAATAAATAAAACCATAAAACTTACTGATTTCAAGGTGGTTACGTTTAATCACGTAAAATTGTTAGGTATAACACTCTCCAACAGTCCAAACCAAAATCCTGGAAAACTGTGTAGGAACAAAATCTCTTTTGATGGCCTTAACCCACTTTTCCCATAAAATGGGGTCTTTATGGAGGAAAAAGCGGACACATTATGACCGCCTTTGTAGTTTCCCTTGCAGTTGGGAACGGAACACGTCCACGGCATGATTGAAATTAGTCCGAAACTATAGACACAACCTAAAACCTATAAACTAAAATTGAACTTAATCACTTTATTATGAACCACTGCTGTTTTACCACTTTATTAATAACCACGTCCTATATTACTAAAAAACACACAAAAAACGTTCTTTAAAACAGGAAAATCGCCAGACAAGTAAACGTAAACAACTTCAAAAAGCAACATCCCGACCTCCCTGTGATGATGTAGTGACGTTTCGCGTCGCCACTGCTGTTTTACCACTTTATTAATAAAACTCCACGTCCTATATTACTAAAAAAACACAGTCCAACACACAAAAAACGTTCTTTAAAACAGGAAAATCGCCAGACAAGTAAACGTAAACAACTTCAAAAAGCAACATCCCGACCTCCCTGTGATGACGTAGTGACGTTTCGCGTCGCCAGCTGGCAGGCCTTTATCATTGCGATGGTTCCGATTCAAAGGCTACTTCTTTTGACCTTTCTATAGTAAAATTATTATAAGAAGTCCTTCCTGGGACTATCAATTGGTAATTTCGAGATCCTAAGTTGGCATCGATGGAGCAAAAAAATGCAACGGGGTCAAAAGTTCAGGTCAGTAACGAGCCCATTTGCACAATGAATACTACTAATAACACGAACAAGAACAACACAGATAACGGTAAAACTCACGAAACGTACAAAACCCGCGAATATTACCACTACCCAAAGTTTGAACCCTTTTGAACCACAATATATATATATGTATAGGTCTTTACTTTCACAACACGGAAAACGGAAATAAAATTTGCCTGAGTACGCACCATAGACGCTGCCGCAAGTAGCCGATTTTACCAAAATACTAAAATGAAAGTGTTTCCATGACGTTTGAAATTATTATTAAAATGAGTTCTAGTCATAGTTATTTTTATTTGTAGCAGTATAATCGTGATTGCAATAGGGTTTTTATTTTATTATATTCTTTTTTTCGTATCACTTGGGCAAATTTTCACATCATATATCAACGAGTGGCGTCATTAACTGGTTGCGATGCATATACCAATGTATACCCATGGTTAACAGAAAATTCCTAGGGATTTTGTGGAGAATGTCATCTGACAAAATCGGGACTTCTTACAGTAATCGGGGTATATCAGTTTCAAAATGCAAATCCAGGGCCGACTGCGATTTTTTTACACCCCCGATTATCACTAAAACCATTTAGCGAATTCTTTATTTAAAATCTGAACCCACAGCGTTAATCAGAACACACCAAAACCTCCATATACCAAGTTTGAACAAAAAATATTCAGGGAGTTCCATAATGCAAGGTGTCAAAGTGAAGTTTGCCATGGAATACCCTCAAAACAGTTGAATGGTCGAGACGACCGCTCAAAGTGTTAGTGTGCAAAGATTAAATACAAAAATATGCAGGGTATTTTTGTCTGGGCCATCTCAAAATGCTGAAATTTTATGAAACTCTATACAGATCAAGGGTGACGCGATGTATTGGAAAGAAAAGTGCACGTCTTTTGTTCTACGACCTATAGGTAAGCATAATTATTTTTTATCCGTCATGCCACTTTTCTGTAGGAGTATTATTAAATATTCTTTTATAAAGCCAATTCATTTTAAATTATCCTCGTAACGCTCATTTTAAGTGATGGGAATAAGCAATTCCCAATTTACATGCGGAATGCACGAGGAAAATAAACACTGTCGTTTCGTCTTTATTGTTGAGAACTGAAACGAGTGCAAATTTCGTTTTACGACACCATTAACACATTGCTGGCATTAAAGGACTGCTTTATATAAATACCGAGAACACAATGCTTACTACTTGTTCGGAATATAACTAGATCAGAGCTTGCGAAATTATTGGGAGAAGTAGATATTCCCTTTATTGACATAACTAGCTTAACAAAAGACATCCTATTCCTTTACGTAACCCCAAAGGCAAAAAGAAGTCAAGTGATGTTAGATCGCATAAAATAGTAATTATTGTCCTAGTAAATCACGCCTAATGTAGCTCACAAGTCACAAGTGGGTACCTACAGTAGGGTAAGGTGGAGCAAGTTGGCGAACGGGGCAAGATGACTAATTAACATTTTCTAAAAAAGGAAAAAAGAGATATGGGCCCTGAAATAGCTATAACATTCTAACTGGCACATTACTACTCCATAGGTACTAAAATATATGGCGCTAGAGTCAGTACTGTACGAGTTAGGTTACTGAGTGTGTTTATACAGGAATAATGTTATAAGATTCTTTGCGGGTTTAAAATAAGGATTCTCAGAAAGTTTAATGGTAGGTTTGCATGTTTCTATCAGTAATCATATCCATTAGGTTTATACAAATTATAAACTTGATATGGCGTGTGTTGATTTTTGATTTTTGTTTAGTATGACGGATTTTTCTTTTTAGAGTACCTGTGGGGCAAGATGGCGGGGGCAAGATAACGAAATCGTCATCTAGCCACAGTACCTACTCGTCATCTTGCCCCAGTGATTTGTGATAGTTAACTCTGAAGACTGGAGTTAGTGTCATTGGTGCGAATCGTGGTGCGGCATGAATCGTGCACAGGGTGTGAAGGACAATGTCTATTTAAGTGTGACATTTGTACATAATCGTCAACTTGCCCCAATTGCTCGCCATCTTGCCCCATAGGTGGGGCAAGATGACAAAAATGCATAAAATTACAAGAATTATTTTTTAAATGTTATAAAGCAATATTTACTCCTTTTTCTTTCTGTAATGGGTAGCAAACATGTGTACCTTTAAAATTATTACAAATCAGTTTAAAAAAAACTGCATAATTCTTTGTTAGAACCCATTCTGCCTTAACCACGTCAACTTGCCCCACCACCTTACCCTATACCTACCTACTTATTTATAGTACGCTAGCCTTTAAAATTGCCATGCAAATGCTGAGAACAATTCAAACGAAGAAACCTAATTTTTAGCGGACTTAGCATTACGGTCGTTGAGGAAAGGATTCAGTATTTCACTCAACGTTATGACGAACACGACGAGCGCGCGACGAATTTTTCAATTTAGACAAGTATATTTTTTATATCTGATGGATTTAATATTGACTTAATATTGAAACTAAACACACTAAAAAAATAAAATGGAAAACCCCTTGAATGCTGAAATTAATTGAGCTTTTTTTGAAAAGTTCATAATGAAATGTTAGTAATAATGATATTCCATTTGTAATAAAAACTAATGTAACCAGCGTAAAAGTCGTCATAGGTGTATATCGCTCTGCAATTTTAACAAAATATATTTCCAGGTTAGGAAAGTCCGTTCACGGATACCTACCAAAGTTGCTAAATGGTAAAGACAAAGATTCTAAATTGAAAATTGTTTATTCCATTTATATATAGAAACCATCTTCGTCGGTGGTCATAAGACTTGGCTTGGAAGGCTTGCCAGAATAACTGTAAATATAAGTATACTTAACAGCAGTGTGCCTCTAACAAAGATCTTTGTGTTTCTATCTTCATGTGTCCATTTTGGCAGTTAAAGCTAGAGCTTATGGTAGGTACTTTTTTATGGCAGTAATAGAAACCGTACGTTATTATAGAGGGGATATTATAAAATATAGTTACTGTAAGTCCAATGAACTAAAATTTACTGCGATAGTCATAGCTTAGAGAAGACAGGTGGGTATTTAGATAAAATGCATACTTTTAGTCGACTGTCAACGTCGATCTGTCAACATCGCAGTGAAGTACTTATTCTATCCATATAACCCACAGTCGGCTAGGTGATACCGCGGTGAGTTTTGGCAAAAATCACTGTACGTATTGATCGACACCTCGAAAATATCTACTCTTTCCATGTAAAAATAATGTATTCTGTCGAGGACCCATTTGCACCCACCATCTAATAACATTAGCACAGATAACGTAACATTAGTAAGCCGTCCCCATCGCAAAGGTGGTGTGACCGAACACCGATGGTGCATTACATGTGAAAAAATTACAAGAGAGACAATCTAATCCCAGGGAACCTGCAGTAAAACAATCAAAGTTTTTCTCAGCTAGGTATACAATCTAACTGTACAAATTTTATGTAGCTACAAAACATTGCAAATTTCCGGTGAGTTAACAACATATTTTTTCATTGCAGTATAGGATGTTTAACATTTCCTACACTATCTTTTTGTCAGCATTCTTTTTAAAAACATTTATTGGTTCATGTCATGTGTCATGTAAACAAGATATTCCATTTGTCTTTCGTATCACGCAATCTACTGTTGTTTGCAAAGAAGTCTGCTGCGACCTAACACAGCCTTGGTGGCTTTTTGGCAAGTCTTCAAATCGCTAGGTATAATAAACAGGCTAACCACTGTTGTGCGTCGGGAACGGAAAGCGGCAGACATGCATTAGCATAATAAACACACGTAACCTAACCTATCTCAATGTCTAGCCAACCTTGCGGAACTGTTGAAATTGTTTCGGTTGCGATTCTAACTGGATCTATGTGGTGAGTTAAATACGGGTGTTAGTGAATGTCTTGTGTACATTGGTATTTCAGATAACTTTTTTATTGTTTGGTCAAGAAACACGTATAATGAATGAGCCGGGCAGGTATTTTATAAAAACGATGAATGAATCTGAGGACGAGTAAGGTAGTTATCTCCAGTATATCCTCTATAATAATTGGACTGGGGGGATACTGCGATTGACTTTATGTCGATACCTCTAAATTATCAATTACATTACTTCGATAAGTATAGAAATAAGAAATATATACAGGGTGAGTTTTTTTCGATGCCCACTATGGGGATCTCGGAAACTAGCAGAGCTAGAACAAAGGTTAAATGAGGAAAGAATTGCAGTTTTGAATGTTCGATCTAATGCCCCTTTTGGATTTTTAAAAAAGTTCATGGCTCACTAGATATTTTGAAAAGAGTGTTTTTTTGCTATTTCATTAGATCTCTGTAGCTCCGTTATTTTCTGATTATATAGAAAAATTGTAGAGACAAAAATTGTAGATAATTTTGGACTTAATAAGATAATCTGATCCAATTTTTTTTTGTTTGTGATTTTTGAGATATGACATAAACTTGTGTTTTTTTTAATGTAAATCATAGTTGCCTGTGGCCTTATTAAATCGGCCATTTTTTGAGCTTTCCAAAAATATAATACTCGGCATAGTTATTATAGAAAATAAAAGAGCTATGGCTAATTTTCAGATTTTTTTTTAAATTTTTACATAGTCAGCCATCCCGATCCTCCGATTTGTCTGGTGTGGATTTCTTTTTGTGGAGAACAGTACAAAATAAAGTATGAGACAATTGCTGCATGAAGAGCAGCTGTTTTAGAAGCAATTGCCAGTATTAATAGGCGCTCTCTAAGAAAGGCGACAAATTCAGTTTTAAAAAGATGCAATACTTATTTGTATAAATAATAATGGTGGATTGTTTGAACACCTTTGTTATTTTAAAAGGTGACCTTGTAAAATAATAATAATTTGAATTTGAGTTTTTTTATTTTTGTTTTATTTTGTTACATTTTGTTACCAGCTAAAAACAAAATATTAGAAAGTTTGAAGTATGTCTAATTATAAAATAGAATGTAATTATGAAAATATTCCATGGCTGACTATGTGAAAATTTAAAAAAAAACAACAGAAAATTAGCCATAGATCTTTTATTTTTTATAATAACTATGCCTAGTATTATATCTTTGGAAAGCTAAAAAAATGGCCGATTTGATAAGGCCACAACCAACTATGATTTACATTAAAAAAAACACAAGTTTTTGTCATATCTCTAAAATCACAAACAACATAAAAAATTGGATTAGATTAACTTATTAAGCCCAAAATTATCTACAATTTTTGTCTCTACAGTTTTTCTGTATAATCAGAAATAACGGAGCTACAGAGATATGATGAAATAGCAAAAAATCACTCTTTTCAAAATATCTAGTGAGCCATGCACTTTTTTAAAAATCCACAATGGGCATTAGATTGAGCATTCAAAACTGCAATTCCTTCCCCATTTAACCTTTGTTCTAGTTCTGCTAGTTTACGAGATCCCCATAGTGGGCATCGAAAAAAACTCACCCCGTATAATCGTTGGTGATTTTATTTAAAAATCATTACAAAATAGAAACTGCAATTTATTAGTAGATACTACTATGTTCCAGTTTTTTCCCTAAATTTAACCAACTGAAAACATGCAAAGTCCTTCTTATAAGAAAACTTCGTCTTTTATCCATGACCTGTCTCCTCTCTAAAACCATTCCTATGTCTATTGTAAACCCTTATCGGAATTCTCCCTCAACTGTTTGTATGGAAATGCCCACAGAAAGAACTAACCGAGGTTTCACTTAGAATCCAAGTAGACTGCTTGCGAAATCATAAAGTCATATGTTGAATTCGTATAGGTAAAATACAATAATACCTTCTTTAAAGATAAGAAATTAATTGAGTAATTTTAAAATTTTAAAAAGATCACTCTTAGTTAACCAAAAAACACAGATCGCTTTATTTTTGTTCCTATTGCAGCAGAAACGTTTAGTCCATGGGACGATGAAGCTAAGAAGCTTGCTTCATATATTTGCCTTAAAATATTGTGTAAAAATTCAAAAAGATTTTTCACGTAAAAGATAAATTATTTGGCTATATACAAAGGGGTAATGCGGTTTCAAGATATTTTAGATTTTTACGAGCTTTTATTTAACTTGCAATGTATAGTGTTTAGGTCAAATCTTGCAAGCTGAATTAGAACCACTTCCTGACATCCGATTGAGCTGAAATTTTGCATACACCTTTAGTTCCGGTGACAATACAATATACAATACTCAATATTGTAATACTTTCAAAATGGCCGTCGCCACAACCACCAGATGGCGGATGATGTATTTTTTTGTCAACCCCCTTAATATGGGTATCAAATAAAAAGGCTTGAAGAATAGAAAACGATAGAGTTAATGACATCACACTAAATTCAATATGACCGCCGCTCCAAGATGGCGGATAATGTATTTTTTTGTCAACCCGCACTTAATATGGGTATCAAATGAAAGGGCTTGAAGAGTAGAAAACGATAAAGTTAGTGACATCACACTAAATTCAATATGGCCGCCGCTCCAACACGGCGGATTACATTTTCTTTTCCCTTAATATGGGCATTAAATGAAAGGGCTTGAAGAGTAGAACTAAAAAGTTGAAAATAAAATTAATAGTAAAAAAATATTTTTAATAACAAGTTTTTATTTAAATGCTCTGAAAAGAAGAAAATAAACTTTATAATAAATCAAACCAAGGCAAACCCATAATTTTGTTACATTATACAACTGTATATGATATAAAAGCTTGTCGCGAGATTTTCGTGTGTAAATTTCTTTTATAGAAAAATACATTTTCTACTTAAAATTACTTTCAAAATATATACAGTGTGTTTCACTTTAAGTGGCGACAATTCATTATTCTTTTACCAGGGCGGCCTATTTTCGAAAACTTTTTTTTTAATATGGTACTCCAAAAGCCTCTACATCCTGGTACATGCTATTTTAAAACTCGCCCTTTCCCTAGCCTACTACGATAACAAATAAGACCCCAAAAATGAAGAAAGTATATTAGGCATTTTTTTACGAAAAAAACAAATATCTGTATCGATTTAAGCACATCTGGATACCCCAAATTCCAAGTTTCAATGTCGTAACTTATACCGAGTGTTCACAATTTAGGTGCAAAAAATGAAAAAAACGACTTTTTGAGAGTGCCCTGTGTAAACGATACTGAGTTCCTTCCAAATGTTAGGTTGCTAATGGATTGGGAGTCATCTATTCTATCAATTTGCACAATATCATCCGCTTATCTAATACAGAGTGTTCATAATAAATACGGAAATATCGAAAAAATCGGTACGATTATTTTGTTACTACGTGTGCCACAAAATTTTAAAAACTAAGTCTATCTTTTTATTCTTGCTTCGTAAAAAAATGCCTAATATACTTTCTTCATTTTTGGGGTCTTATTTGTTATCGTAGTAGGCTAGGGAAAGGGCGAATTTTAAAATAGCATGTACCAGGATGTAGAGCTTTTGGAGTACCATATTAAAAAAAACGTTTTCGAAAATAGGCCGCCCCGTTAAAAAATAATGAATTGTCACCATTTAAAGTGAAACACACTGTATAGTATCGCGACAAGCTTTTATATCATATACAGTTGTATAATGTAACAAAATTATGGGTTTGCCTTGGTTTGATTTATTATAAAGTTTATTTTCTTCTTTTCAGAGCATTTAAATAAAAGCTTGGTTTTAAAAATATTTTTTTACTATTAATTTTTTCTGATAATGTAGGTTTTGGTGCAATCTTTAAAAGATATATTTAATTTTAGTATTTTAATTCTATTAGAAATAGTTACTATTGTTAGGAGGTATTTTAATAATAATAAACCAAAATACATATTTGCTCTAAGATATACAACGTAAAGTATTCGAAACAGCTCTATTCTCGTATGCGTGAAAGACATTCAAAGTACAAGTCAAAGTAGAACCTTGATTTAAATGTTGAATTCGAGGTAAATTGTGAAAAATTAAAGCCGTTAGTTTTTTAAATTGGTATGGATGCATAATTTTTAATACTGAACCAAGGTTAGTTTATACGAAGGTTGGGACATTCGACGACTTGGAAGGGAAGGGGGGGGGGAGAGAGGCAAAGGGGGGAAAGGCCGCAATTTAAGTTGATAGCATTTACACGTGAATTGGCGATTTAGTAACTCGCTAAATAGATAACGCGTCCAGCCATAGGCGCACTGAACTTGTACTGAACAACTTTTCAAAAGTGGATGCTAGAACATTCACCGAATAGTCGCTATATGTTTGCCTCTTAAGACTCTGAATTTTATGTTGATACCATCTAAGAATGATAATATGCTTCAAAAATTCCTAATACCGTATAGTGATAAAAATTGCCCTTTATTAAGGTTATGATGATTGTTAGAGTTCATCCTGAGGGAATACTTAATTTTTGAAGGATTTCGAAGAACATTGTTAGGTACGTGTCTATAATAATAAAATTGGCAAAATTCGATAAAATCAAATCTAAAATATTCAGAACGGTAGGCATACCTTTTTATCTGGAATATATGCACTACCAAAGTTGGGGCCGTAAAAATCTCCCAATACAGTATAAGATCTATAGAATTATTTTCTGAAACTCGTTAAGCTGATCAAAACAAATCCATTCCTGTACATTATATCAACCATCACTGAAGAAGGTGTGTGTACTCGTAGATAACACCAATGTAATAGTGCCTAAGTGCACTTTCTGGCCGATCAGGCTGTTTGAAGACCGAGGCGAGGCGGGCAAACAGCTCAGAACTCAGAATATTAGTATTTAAATTAGTTTCGCGTAATGTTTCCAATATGGCATGAGGCCACCAAGAAGGTCACTTTGGACTAGTGTCTTACCATAAAAGTTCCCAGGGGATGCTACTAGGTATACTTCCAGTATTTTTCTAGAAAATTTGTTAAAAAATATTCCAGTGTTTTGTAAAGTTTGAACAACTTATACAGGATCCGTCATTTTAAATTTTGGCGCATTTCGCCAAATTAAAGTAGAAAAATAAGTGGAAATGATAATAATATGTAGGTATTATCTGGATTACCTTATATTATATTTGAAGGCGCGGCAAGTTTACAAATGATGATATTCAATTTGAAAATCCAAAGAAAATAATTAATTGTGCTGATGAAACATTCTAGTTTCACCCTCACCCTCTTTGTGACCCCCTATAGCCGTACACTGAGAAAGAATTCCTTCTATTTTATTTTGTCCTACAAGCAGCTTAAGAGCTGCTATCGACTTCGGAGATAAGACAACGTTAGGTGATTAATAGGATCTGTTGTCCCGTGACCTGGAAGTTGTATGCCTTTGTTAATTAGATGAGGCAGGGCGTCACTTAAAAAGTTATGAGATTACTGCTTTTAAGGAACCGATTAGTAAATGAGAGAGAAACTGCCTTGAAAGGGCGTGCCCCACCAGAAGCTATACAACAGGCACCAGGGCACCAGGGGAATATAAGAATACCAATATCACGTTTTTTTCTTAAAGTACACTGTGTAACGGAATCCATGTTCAATATTGAATGCAAGTAATGTAAGTATTCTGCGAAGCTGGAGAACAGGTAGGTACTTTTCTTGTGTGTTGCTACCTGAAAAATTAACTGATATTGGCGGGTCGCCGAAATTGTTCGAAAAACATGTGTTCGAAATACATTTGTTCGAAAAACATATATGTTCGAAAAACATTTATCCGAAAAACATCTGTTCGAAAAACATCTGTTTGAAAAACATCCGTTCGAAAAATCCCTGTATATTTTGCGCCAAATATACAGGGCGTCTCAAAAAAACTGTGATGTGCGTCTTTATCAATCGGATACTCGGCCTGCAAACCACATCGCGGCGCCTTGAAGTTCCGTTTCCTAGCAACCAATAAACACAATCCACGCTGCCGTTCCTGACCCACTGTCCAACATCGATAATAGTGGTTTTCTTGAAATCGGCAGTGAAGTGTCTCAAAATCTTTGATTTTCTGTCAGAAAGTGCCATGTCTCGTCATACTTGACCTATATAGGTACAGAGAATACCCTTGTCTAAATTTAGTAGTAGTCAAATCAAGAGATGTTGAACTAATTAACTAACAAAACCGCGCGCAGTCGGTTCGTGGACAGGTGAGTCCTTATGATTTTTTTTCGCCTAATAAAACTTTTTTTTCCGATTTCAAAAAAATATAATATGTACCTACCTCGGCTAGAGGCCTCGGCAACTAAATTCCACATGAGTCATAAAAAGTTGAACTTCAGTGCCTTGGTACATAAATAACTATTTCATTATACTTTAGCGTCCACTGGTCATTATAACGCCCCCGGGCCATAACGCTAAATTTAAGGCTTTATATCACACATCTTGATGACAATTTTCAAAACTCATTAATATAGTGTCATTGTCACGATTTTCTTAATCATAACGTGTATTGTAGTTTTCATCAGAACGTGCAATGATCAATAAAGGTTTAACAATCAAAAAAGAGAACGATTTATAATTCGCATAGTCATCTATCCAAAGAACTTTATTTTGATAGATTTGTGATTGATGCTCCCTAAAAATGTCCCACCCACAGATTACCGGCTAGCAAAAGTGTTAAATTATGAGATTATAATGAAGTTTTTCATCGGAAAAATTAATTTTTTTACATTCAAAATATGATTTTATGAAGAGCGTATCAGCCAAATGGAATAAGTTTGATTTTCTCCATATTTCGGAACCTATCAATCAAGTGTCCAAATCCGTGAATACTTTTTGCTATTTCCAGACAATTTTTTTCAACAATAGCCCAGGTGTCTTTTCTACATTCAATAATGGAGATACGGAATTTATTCAATTTACCTGGTTCACTCAGTACATCCGCCAGGAAACGATTTATGTTTTAAGATATTTACCAGGCTATATTTACTAAGAACAAGGTTTCCGTATTTCATATTTCTCAGGGGTTTCGAGATAGTCCAGTACCTAAATAACAATCCCCGTAATTGCAGGGGACATCCCGGTCCGTGCCTTGGCTTCACCTCTCCGGCAAATGGCCTTTAAATCCCTTTATCTGCTACCAAAACTTCCCTAACTATCCGGTTGACATCCAAATATTACTTCGACGAATTTAGTGTGATATCTGCAGCAGTAAGATCCCGCTTATCTGGAAAACGCCGGGATCACAGACAAACCGCAACTGGTTTGAAGAAAATGGAAGCTATATCCTCATATGAAAAAAAATAAAACCTTTGAGAAACTAAGGCAAGGCGCACATTAAAGATACACGCGTTTCTGCATATACCTAAAGTGTTGGTCAAGCCGTGTGTCGCGCAGTGGAGCAGACACACAGTTTCTTGTGCGAGAGGTACGACCTGCGCCTCATCCTTAGAGATAATTAGGCAATAATATCTAGTGAGCCATGAACTTTCTTAAAACTCCAAAAGGGGTATTAGATTGAGCATTCAAAACTGCAATTCTTTCCCCATTTAACCTTTGTTCTAGCTCTTGTCGCTATTGCTTAGACATCCGCTTAATTTATAACGAGAAAAATGTTTTTTCGGTGAAAATCGGCGGTTACGATATAAAGAGATATTATACGCGTGCCCCGTCAAAACTCGCAATACTATCAATTAATGGGCGCTGATTCAATGGCGCCACGCACGGCACCCCTTAACGAACCAGCCTTAGCCTTTATCCATCATCGGCAGCCATTTTTACTGCCCACTTAGCTATGGTAATCGGCCGGGTTATTTATCGAAAACAAACACGAGCGAGCGAGATAAAAAACAGGGGCCGCCGCGCCAGCCGAGCCGCCTCTTGGGGTCTTAAGTTAGAGTCCGCGCGTCGACGCCTCAAATTGGAGATAACACCGACACGCAACTGCCTACTAAACACAGGTACGTTATCTTCACATAATAAAATGCCGAACAGAGGATTCCCAACTCGGCACGGTGGATATTTGCTTCTTCACTCGTTACTCCTATGCGAACGATCTGATTTTCAATAACCAAATTAGCATTGCCTACATATTCCTAGAAGACACTACCAGAGGCAGCTCGTGATATTTTTCTTTAAGAGTGCCATCTGTTGTAATAGTTTTTTTTTTAGTGCAGGCAAAATAGCTCTGTACCTCAAGGCCGCCAGGTGGAAATAAACAATCGCGAGCGACTTTGTATTCATATATTTCCTAGTTTAGAGTATTGTGAGGGTGAGAATTATTATTATTAATATTATTGCACGAGAATAGCCAATCCGTTTTATTGAAGTAAAAATCCGTTTCAGACAAGCTCCGAATGACGAATGAGTCCGTCCGCACGACCCTCACACACCAATCAGTTCCAGCCGCTTGGACCAGGGAAGACTAACCAAGAAGGGGGCATATTTATTTACATTTCGAAGAGAAGCCAGGACACGCTCAGATGTTTATTATCCTTCACATCTTCGTCCTCCCTTGGTATGTTTGATAGATTCCATTTTCTGTATCGTGTGTACACATATTTAGCGAGAGTTTTTCCCTCTGTATGACCTCACCGGTCCCCGTCACCCGCGCTCGCCTATGCCCGTGAAGCAGTCCTTTTTTGTGTCGTGTGTCTTACGGTCGCGAGTGCTACAACTGCAGAAATATGCCGAAAACGAAGCGAAAAAGGAGTAATCTCTTTGACGAAATGATGGAGATGAAGAAGAAAATGGCTAAACTTGAAAAGAACCTCACTTACCTTACCGAAAACAATGAAACAAGTGAAAGCAGTAAGTCAAGCCAATATTACCCCATTTATATTAGGTTTAAATGGGAAATAATATTAAATAGGGTGACGTTGGGCACTCCTCATATTATAATACCTATTATTGTGATGTTGGGCGCAGAATTCAAATCACAGGTATTTATAAACATCAAAAACAAACTCTTAGACAAATCCTTGTGACATTGAGCACAAAAAGCATAGGCCAACTGAAATAGTGTAACATTGGGTACACGTACAATGGACAAGAAGGGAAACAATTTGGTTTTCGTTGCATTTAAACTAAGATATAATTAAAAGCTGCCTTAATCATATTTCATGCAATTTTCAGCTGAGGCTGAGCCGCTTATATCTTCGGAAGCAAATTCTAGAGGCGGGAGTACCAATTGTGACAACAGCCCAAATACACGTCGATCCAAACGTCGACTTGACACCGCTACTTGGCGGCGACCCGAATACTCCGGAGAAGTTAGGGATCACCTTTAACCAAGAATTAGTGACAAGGTGGAGCAAATACCCAACTCAAGGGCTCCCTGTGGAGCTTATAGGAAAGAGCTGCCAAAGAAATATCCCGTTCCGGAAAATTGAAAAGCCTTATGTCTCCCAAAATTGAACGAGGAATTGACTACGTTGCTACCAGAGCACATTTTGGTGACAGAAAAATTTTTGGCTACAATTCAAGAGCAGATTTCAACAGGGCTGTCGGCAATAAGTGGGGAGTTAAACAAGAAATTAGGAGAAATTAGAAAAACTGAACATTGAATTAATGAATACGTTTTTTAATTTTAAAACACTTTACATTGAAACAATGAATGTGTCCATTATTACTATGAACACTGTGCGTTGAATTAACGAATGTATTTGTTAATATTATAAAAACTGAACATTGAATTAATGAATACGTTTTTTAATTTTAAAACACTTTACATTGAAGCAATGAATGTGTCCATTATTACTATGAACACTGTGCGTTGAATTAACGAATGTATTTGTTAATACTATAAAAACTCAGATAATTGATTTATCGAAACTTTTGCAAAGACAGTAATCGGTTATTCAAGTGATAGATACAGTACCTACGTTTTGTACCTGAAATAGACTATGATTTTGAACAAAACGTTGTACTTATTGATACAAAAGACATTACGTTCCACTATTACTTACCTATCTCCATATATAATATAACTATCTCCATCTGACAGGAACTCTTTTTTGATTTTAATATTAATATAATATTAATATTTAAAAAGTCATTATTACGGAAAGTATAGCATTCTTTTGGCATTTCGTTTAATAGAAAGGCACAGTGGATTCCCAAAAGTAAACAATAATTACAAACTTCAATCAATTTCTGCAACAAATTTCGGCAATTGTACACTTAGTGCCAAAGCATCTCTTATTTAAAAGTTAATTCTCATTTGTTTACTTTTAGAAAAGCCTCAAAGAACTTTAAATAAAAGATTTAAATGTTTCTAAAATATTTTATATTATAAATTTTAATTAATACATATTTAAAATAAACCAGTAATTTTTGCACTTATAGAAATGAGTAATTATTTACAAATACGATTTCCCGAAATTCCAGAGCATTAAGCATGAAAGTTGCTGAATGTTTGCTAAAAGAGCTTGTCAGAAATCTGTTGGGATATAAATAATAAACTAAAACATGATAATAAATCAATTACCAATTAAAGATATATTAGATATTATGTATTTCTACGCGTAAATACACCTGAATAAAATGCTTTGAGAAAGCAATATTTAACCATGTATATTCAAAATTATCAACTTTACTGAATACATGTTAGCGAGAAAAATAAATGAGTCAACTGTTTAAGTGACCTTTTTAATTTGGGATGCTTTATTAAGTACCTACTAAGGGCTTATAGATGCTTTCGTGGACCTCGACACCATTAAGAACGGCCACTTCCTCGTCAAAACGAACTTTACGCACTTTCACTTGGGGCACTAACTTTTCCACTCACTAGTTCACTTATAATCCTATTTTACTGCACCGAGTCGCTTCAATTAGAGTAGCCGCTAGTTGTGTTCTGTGGGTGGGTGTACCGCTGCCTCTGAAAATAAGAACTTTAGTCGATACATCTGGGGTGCAAGTCGCTTAACCTTACCTTAAGTTCCGCCGAGGTCATTTCCAACACCAACGGCACACTCTCCTCGATCCTTCTTTTCTTGGACTATTTTATTTTCGTCGTTAGGGATCCATATTTGCAATAGAATCGTCGCTGTGGAGGTGGTCTTCCCCTGTGACCTGTGACAATAATTAAACAATATATAAAACGAATAACTTACTTATACCATTATCTATTCCTTACCTAAGTTTTGCTTTCACAGGCTTCGGGCTGATTCTCTTAGGTTTTCCCAATGAAGACGTTATTTCCCCGGAAGTTTTCTTAAAACTGGTGTCTGGTCGTCTGGGGTCTGCCTGTGTGCGTTTTGGGGCGATAGGCCATACAAATCTCGGTGGGGAGGGAGGTTAACAAATGGATACACAATATTAACAACTGAAGACATTGATTCAATGTATGCAGTTATTGAATCAAGTACCGGTACGTTGAATTGATGTATGGACTGAAGAATTCGATGTACAATTTCGTTGAATTATATAACAAATAAGTTTTAAAATCAATCTACCGTTCTTTGAATGGATACACAATATTAACAACGGAATACATTGATTTAATGTATGCAATCATTAAATTAACGTACGGAAGAAGAAGCCTATGTAAGGTTTTGTTGAATTAACAAACAAGTTGTTAAATCAACGTATTGTTCGTTGATTTGATATACCAACTTAGATGTATGTTATTTCTGTGCTGAAATTGTCTGTTCCTGGTTTTTATGAACTATTATGTTAAATTCAGGAACATGTACAATAAATTACCCAGTCGTTAAATTAATGCAATTTGTTGTTGATTCAACGAAAAACTTTATTGGGTTAACGTTTGTATTTATCCTATTAACGAACAACATTTAATAAACAGGAGTTTGTTAAATTAACGTACAGTATTTTTCTCACCATGAATTTAACAAATCCTATTCATAATATTAATGTTTTTACATTGCCGCAATGAAAAATTGCTCAACAATCGGTGTACATTAATATTACGTACGACTTTTTCTTCGGTGAGACTGTAAAACCGTATCCTTACAGTCGGCTATCGACCAATGGTTGTTTGGTGAGAATTTTGCAGATAAAGTAAAGTCCTACAAGTCCTTAAGGAAGTCTAGCCAAGAACTGAAGAGAAGTAAGCCCAAAACAAACTTCACCTTGAATCAAAAGAATTTAAAGATACGATTTATGAATTTAACTGCCTCCCATTCTGCTTAAATATAGCACCCTTTATTTTCACAAGACTCCTTAAGCCAGTAGTGAAAAAACTTATACAACAACACATTACTCTAGTGGTATACTTAGACGATTTATTATTAATTGATAACAACTACAAGAAGTGTAAAGAGGGTATTAAACTAACGAAACAAGTTTTAACAAACTTGGGTTTTTTTATTAACTTCAATAAAAGTGTCCTTACACCGGTACAAAAAAATTCAGTATTTAGGTTTTGTCTTTGATACAAGGAAAATGATTATGTTTCTGCCGGAAGATAAGACAAAGAAGGTTACAAAATACTACGAGACACCATTGCACGGAAATACCGTATACAATAAACTTTGCAACACTAATTGGTCTATTGGTGTCGGTAGCACCGGTTATAATAATAATAATAATAATAATAATAATAATAATAATAATAATATAATAAAATAGATCATCATACAGTTTCCTTTTTAGAACACGTTATGACAACCTGGCGCACTAAGATACAACTCAGAACCGCAAGCAGTAACATCGAGACCGACACAATCAACATCCGAAGAGGGATTTTCCAAGGAGATTCACTCAGTCCACTGTGGTTCTGCATGGCGATGAACCCTCTATCACACCGGTTGAACTCTACGAAATATGGCTTCGCTATCAAAAGCAACAGATCAGAAGCGTTCAGGTTGAATCACCTGTTATATATGGATGATTTAAAACTGATGGCCGCAACCAAGAACCAACTAACGCAAATGCTTAAAATTGTAGAGGAGTTCTCCAGGGACATCGGAATGCAGTTTGGACTGGACAAGTGCCGCACCCTTAATATCATAAGGGGAAAGCTCGAACAAGGCGCACACGAGATGCAGAACGGACAGGAGATCGAAGCAATGAGCGTGGGAGATACATACAAGTACCTCGGGATGAAGCAAGCTCAAAGGATAGATCATCGAACAATGAAGACCGATTTAACTAATGAATTCATCAAGAGAGTAAGACAAGTAGTGCGAACTGATCTTAACAGCAGGAATTTGTTTAAGGCCCTAAACACGTATGCGTGCTCTGTACTAAGCTATTCCTTCGGAATAGTGAATTGGACCAACACGGACATCAACAACTTGCAACGAAAAGTTAGGACACTACTGACAAAAGCTCATAAACATCATCCCCGTAGCGCCGTAGAAAGAACAACCCTGCCACGTCAACAAGGAGGAAGAGGATTGGCAGACCTCAGCAAGCAATTGGACCAACAAATACTAAATCTGCGTAATTATTTCCACAGACAGGCCAACAGCTCCACACTACATAAAGCTATATGCGGAGCAGACGTCTCAACACCGCTACGTCTGACGGAACACGAGCATCACAATCACCACCGAACCGACAACGATAAACTACAGAGGTGGTTAGAGAAGCCGCTGCACGGGAGACATCCTAATGAGGTTAACCAGGAACATGTCGACAAGTTAGCGTCGTACTATTGGCTGACCTCGGGACGAATGTTCCCCGAGACGGAAGGCTTCCTACTGGCCATACAAGATCAGGTTATACCAACTCGCAACTACCTAAAATTCATTGTAGGAGATGCATCGGTAGTGGATGACAGATGCAGATACGGGTGCCCAACTTCAGAAACAATCCAGCACATAACAGGAGGATGTCAGATGTTTGCATCAACGGAATATAAGGAACGACACGATTCGGTTGCCAAGATCTTGCACCAGGAACTGGCGGAAAAGCTGCTGCTTGTGCAGACAGAGAGGGTCCCATATTACAACTACACACCTGAGCCTGTTCTTGAGAACAGAAACTACAAGATGTACTGGGATCGTACAGTTCTGACTGATCAACGAGTTGCCCATAACAGACCGGACCTTATAATAGTTGATAAAATTTCTAGGAAGACAACTCTGATTGATGTGGCCATCCCGAACAACAACAACCTGCGTGTGAAGCAAGTCGAGAAGATCGCGAAGTACAGAGACTTAGAAGAACGAATTAGAAGGCAATGGGAAATGGAGAACGTCCAGACGATTCCAATCATCATGTCAACAACTGGTGTTATACCAAAAAGTTTGCTGAGAAACATCAAGGAGCTGAATCTAACTGATAGTCTTTACAGGTCCATGCAGAAAGCGGTACTGCTTGCGACAGCCCGAACCGTCAGGAAATTCATGGGGAATGCAGGATCGTCCAACAACATCAATGTCACCTAAGGCCCGATTACATGGCAAGGGTCTCGTCCGAGCCAGATCCTTTTGGTATCCGGGATGCCCGGGATCTGAGTGAATGTTCCCCGTAGAGGGAGTGCGAATGCC
This sequence comes from Pseudeuparius sepicola, assembly GCA_963920635.1. NCBI lineage: Eukaryota > Metazoa > Arthropoda > Insecta > Coleoptera > Anthribidae > Pseudeuparius > Pseudeuparius sepicola. The sequence goes on from OY987299.1 coordinate 94,471,166, forward strand.
TTTTGGCTAAGTCGAGATAATAATAATAATAATAATCGCAAAACTGATCTTAACAGCAGGAATTTGTTTAAGGCCCTAAACACGTATGCGTGCTCTGTACTAAGCTATTCCTTCGGAATAGTGAATTGGACCAACACGGACATCAACAACTTGCAACGAAAAGTTAGGACACTACTGACAAAAGCTCATAAACATCATCCCCGTAGCGCCGTAGAAAGAACAACCCTGCCACGTCAACAAGGAGGAAGAGGATTGGCAGACCTCAGCAAGCAATTGGACCAACAAATACTAAATCTGCGTAATTATTTCCACAGACAGGCCAACAGCTCCACACTACATAAAGCTATATGCGGAGCAGACGTCTCAACACCGCTACGTCTGACGGAACACGAGCATCACAATCACCACCGAACTGACAACGATAAACTACAGAGGTGGTTAGAGAAGCCGCTGCACGGGAGGCATCCTAATGAGGTTAACCAGGAACATGTCGACAAGTTAGCGTCGTACTATTGGCTGACCTCGGGACGGATGTTCCCAGAGACAGAAGGCTTCTTACTGGCCATACAAGATCAGGTTATACCAACTCGCAACTACCTAAAATTCATTGTAGGAGATGCATCGGTAGTGGATGACAGATGCAGATACGGGTGCCCAACTTCAGAAACAATCCAGCACATAACAGGAGGATGTCAGATGTTTGCATCAACGGAATATAAGGAACGACACGATTCGGTTGCCAAGATCTTGCACCAGGAACTGGCGGAAAAGCTGCTGCTTGTGCAGACAGAGAGGGTCCCATATTACAACTACACACCTGAGCCTGTTCTTGAGAACAGAAACTACAAGATGTACTGGGATCGTACAGTTCTGACTGATCAACGAGTTGCCCATAACAGACCGGACCTTATAATAGTTGATAAAATTTCTAGGAAGACAACTCTGATTGATGTGGCCATCCCGAACAACAACAACCTGCGTGTGAAGCAAGTCGAGAAGATCGCGAAGTACAGAGACTTAGAAGAACGAATTAGAAGGCAATGGGAAATGGAGAACGTCCAGACGATTCCAATCATCATGTCAACAACTGGTGTTATACCAAAAAGTTTGCTGAGAAACATCAAGGAGCTGAATCTAACTGATAGTCTTTACAGGTCCATGCAGAAAGCGGTACTACTTGCGACAGCCCGAACCGTCAGGAAATTCATGGGGAATGCAGGATCGTCCAACAACATCAATGTCACCTAAGGCCCGATTACATGGCAAGGGTCTCGTCCGAGCCAGATCCTTTTGGTATCCGGGATGCCCGGGATCTGAGTGAATGTTCCCCGTAGAGGGAGTGCGAATGCCTTTTGGCTAAGTCGAGATAATAATCGCAATAATAATCGCAGGGGGGTCTGACCTGTGAGAGAGGCAGACCCACGGGTGTGACGATCCCGCGCTCCCCAGTTACGCAGGGATGGGTCTGACCTGTGAGAGGGGCAGATTCACGGGTGTGACGATCCCGCGATTCCCAGTTACGCATGGAGAGGTTTGGCCTGTGACAGGGGCAGACCTACGGGTGTGACAATCCCGCGGTCTCCAGTTGCGCAGGGAGGGGTCTAGCTGGTGACGGGGGCTGATCCTCGGGTGTGACAATCCCGCGACTCTCGGTTACACAGGGATGGATCTAGCCTGTGAGAGAGGCGGATCTTCGGGTGTAACGATCCCGTGTTTCCCAGTTAACGCAAGGAGGGTTTTGACCTGTGAGAGGGGCAGATCCTCGGGTGTAACGATCCCGCGTTATCCTAGTTGACCTGTGTGGGTAGCGGGTTAGAATACTCCTATCGTGGCTCCGCGAGTCGTAAAAGGCGACCGAGGGCCGTCACTCCCACGTTACGGGAGAAACCCATGGAATGGAGATTAATAGGTGTTTTGTCATAGGGCCGCTGCCTGGGGATCGCCAGGGCATGTCTGGAGCCGGCGCTGGACATGACAGCGAGCGGGACGTCGGTGACAGGGCGCTGATGAGGCGGGCCCCTGTTGCACAAACAGCTACAGCCCAACAACAACACGAACATCTACAACATGGGAGCCAAACGAGAACTAGGGTTCCACCCACCGAAGGTGCTGCGCGGGAACTTCAGCCAGCGTTCACAGAGGCGGGATTACAACGACGACGCATGAAATGGACTGTGTCCATGAATGAATCGATTATGCGTATTTTTTACAGGGTGACAAACTTAGGACAAGAGATGATCGGCTACCGACAACAACTGCATGCCGAGTTCTGCAGGGAGTTTCCACACATGCAAGTGTCTGAACAAAGAGTGTCAGATCAGTATCGAACTATTCTAAGAAATAACCGAATTCCAGAAACGCGACTTAACGCTATCAAACGGGAAGTTGAGCTAGAGATCCACGGCGAACACATAGACATAGATGACAACAACAACAATGGGGAACTTCAAGCGCCTGGACAACAACTAGAAGCCGAAACGGTAGAACCAACAACCGAGAGTCTGGAATCGGTTAACGAAGAACATTTTGAAGGCTTAAACGCACATATGAGACAGGCAGTATTGCGATACGAAGGCACAGACCCACTGAGCAGGCCACCGCTACCAAAATTAAATTCTTCCAGGAAACTTGCGATCGTGCTCGATCTTATGAACACAAGAATTTTACCAAACTATGTTTCAGTGACACCAACATTAGAACGTATGCACCTGTTAATCTACTGTGCCGCAACGGCAGTCACCACTGTAATGGGTGCCAAGATCCGAACGGCCCAAGAGTTGAATCGTGCAAGACCAGAACCACGAATGGCTCAATGGGAAATGCGACTAAATCGGAAGATCGAGAGTCTCCGTAAAGACATAGGACAAGTGACGGAATATATCAGAGGAGTTAGAACTAGAAGGATCCAGAGGGCGGTGCAGGCAATAATGAGCCGCACCCAAATGCATTCTCGGCATGACCCCGCGAACATCACTGCTCAACAATGTCTTGACACATTAAAACAAAAACTTTCTGTTTTCGCAGGGCGTCTGAGGAGATACAAGGCTAGTAACAACAGGAAACGAGACAACAAACTCTTTGAACGATCAGAAAAGGGTTTCTACCGTGCTTTTAATTCTAGCGCCGATGCCACAAATGCGAGTTACCCTAGCAGAGAACAGGTCGACGGTTTCTGGAGAAATCAACTTGCCACACCAGGTCCATACAATGTCAGTGCAAGCTGGATCAGCGAAGAACGCGAGATGGGCCGGAACTATAGCCAGATGCAACACGAGCAATTCACAACCGCTGAGGTCTCCGATGTCATCAAGAATTCCCACAACTGGAAGGCACCAGGTCCAGATCATCTCCAAAATTATTGGATTAAGAAGTTGTGGTGCACGCATGAACAGATAACTACCTTAATTAATGAAGTCTTGCTCGATCCTCTGAAAATGCCATTGTTTCTTACACAGGGTGCAACCTACCTGTTACCAAAAGACCAGCGGAATACGGATAACCCTGCCAAGTACCGCCCAATAACCTGCTTGCCTACGCTGTACAAGATAATCACATCTTGCCTTACGCAGCGAATATATGCTCACTGCGAGCGGAACAACATCATTGCAATGCAGCAGAAGGGCTGCTCGAAGGGCGCAATGGGATGCAAAGAGCAACTCATCATAGACTCTGTCATCTGCAACCAGGCTCATTCCAAGCAACGAAACCTCCACATGGCTTATGTGGACTACAAAAAAGCATTTGATTCCGTACCTCACGACTGGCTCACAGGTATCTTAAAGCTGTATAAAATAGATCATCATACAGTTTCCTTTTTAGAACACGTTATGACAACCTGGCGCACTAAGATACAACTCAGAACCGCAGACAGTAACGTCGAGACCGACACAATCAACATCCGAAGAGGGATTTTCCAAGGAGATTCACTCAGTCCACTGTGGTTCTGCATGGCGTTGAACCCTCTATCACATCGGTTGAACTCTACAAAATATGGCTTCGCTATCAAAAGCAACAACGCAGAAGCGATCAAGTTGAATCACCTATTATATATGGATGATTTAAAACTGATCGCAGCAACCAAAAACCAACTAACGCAAATGCTTAAAATTGTAGAGGAGTTCTCCAGGGACATCGGAATGCTGTTTGGACTGGACAAATGCCGCACCCTTAATATCATCCGGGGAAAGCTCAAACAAAGCGCACACGAGATGCAGGACGGCCAGGAGATCGAAGCAATGAGCAAGGGAGATACATACAAGTATCTCGGGATGAAACAAGCTCAAAGGATAGACCATCGAACAATGAAGACTGATTTAACGAATGAATTCCTCAAGAGAGTAAGACAAGTAGTGCGAACTGATCTTAACAGCAGGAATTTGTTTAAGGCCCTGAACACGTATGCGTGCTCTGTACTCAGCTATTCGTTCGGAATAGTGAATTGGACCAACACGGACATCAACAACCTGCAACGAAAAGTTAGGACACTACTGACAAAAGCTCATAAACATCATCCCCGTAGCGCCGTAGAAAGAACAACTCTGCCACGTCAACTAGGAGGAAGAGGATTGGCAGATCTCAGCAAGCAATTGGACCAACAAATATTAAATCTGCGTAATTATTTCTACAGGCAGGCCAACAGCTCCACACTACATAGGGCTATATGCGGAGCAGACGTCTCAACACCGCTACGTCTGACGGAACACGAGCGTCAAAATTACCACCGAACCGACAACGATAAACTAGAGAGGTGGTTGGGGAAGCCGCTGCACGGGAGGCATCCTAATGAGGTTAACCAGGAACATGTCGACAAGTTAGCGTCGAACTATTGGCTGACCTCGGGACGAATGTTCCCCGAGACGGAAGGCTTCCTACTGGCCATACAAGATCAGGTTATACCAACTCGCAACTACCTAAAATTCATTGTAGGAGATGCATCGGTAGTGGATGACAGATGCAGATACGGGTGCCCAACTTCAGAAACAATCCAGCACATAACAGGAGGATGTCAGATGTTCGCATCAACGGAATATAAGGAACGACACGATTCGGTTGCCAAGATCTTGCACCAGGAACTGGCGGAAAAGCTGCTGCTTGTGCAGGCAGAGAGGGTCCCATATTACAACTACACACCTGAGCCTGTTCTTGAGAACAGCAACTACAAGATGTACTGGGATCGTACAGTTCTGACAGATCAACGAGTTGCCCATAACAGACCGGACCTTATAATAGTTGATAAAATTTCTAGGCAGACAACTCTGATTGATGTGGCCATCCCGAACAACAACAACCTGCGTGTGAAGCAAGTCGAGAAGATCGCGAAGTACAGAGATTTAGAAGAACGAATTAGAAGGCAATGGGAAATGGAGAACATCCAGACGATTCCAATCATCATGTCAACAACTGGTGTTATACCAAAAAGTTTGCTGAGAAACATCAAGGAGCTGGGTCTAACTGATAGTCTTTACAGGTCCATGCAGAAAGCGGTACTACTTGCGACAGCCCGAACCGTCAGGAAATTCATGGGGAGTGCAGGAATGTCCAACAACATCAATGTCACCTAAGGCCCGATAACATGGCAAGGGTCTCGTCCGAGCCAGATCCTTTTGGTATCCGGGATACCCGGGATCTGAGTGAATGTTCCCCGTAGAGGGAGTGCGAATGCCTTTTGGCTAAGTCGAGATAATAATAATAATAATAATAATAATAATAATAATAATAATAATAATAATAATGTCTTTATTTTTACATTATGTCAATTTTGTGGTTAGAGACCTTAATGTAAAAAAAGGCGGAGTTCAGTGATAGTCAACCAATGTTGTCTATCCTGCTCTACTCAACCGCAATACATGATTTTAAGAAATAAATTTTTGGCGTAACATACTAAAAATGATGTACCTAATATATTGTTTTAGTTTAGTATATAGGTAATTAATTGTTTTTATCAACAATCCAAAGGAAAGAGAAGACTTAAAAAGAGGAAAAAAAATCGTATAGATTGTTTTGCCTGTTAAGGTAGTATTTAGAAATATAAGAAAATTTTGTAGGAGACCTTGATTTTAAGTTTTCTGGAAGAGAATTATATAGGCTTACTATGTTGTAAGTGGACAGGTGGTGTCAGCAAACCCTTATAACGAACATTTAGATTATGCACGTGAGAACGAAAGACAATTTTATTATATAAGTAAGGCGGTGTTTTATAGTTAATAATTCTATGGTAAAAACAGGCTGAGCGAACCCATCGCCTACCTTCCATATTCAACCATTTTGATTCCAGCAACTTATGAGAGATCCTCTCAAACTTTCGTATTCCATATATTAAACGGAGGCAAGAATTTTGCACTTTTTGAATTCTATATTTTCGAGTTTGAGTTAAACAATTACCATAAACAACATCCGCATGGTTGAACACGGACAGAACGAGAGAATCACACAACAACCTTTTGAGTTTCACCGACAAGTCATGACGACTGGAATAAAGCAATTTTAACCCGACGTATGCACGTTGAATACAATCTGAGACATGCCGCTCAAACCGTAGAGAATTGTCAAACATAGGGCCAAGATTCCGGACATTATTTTTTACTTCTAGTGCATTGTTATCTATTGTTACATCAACCTGATCCTTCGCCAAATTAACGTCATTTTTTGGACCAAACAGCATTAGACAACATTTTTTTGGGTTCAGATGTAAAGAATGTTTCAAAGATAGAGACCTTAGGTTTTCTAAATCACTATTTAAGTTGTTGATGCCTTCCAAGTCATTTTCCTTTTTAAAAGAGAGATATATCTGAGTATCATCTGCATAGTATTGGGCTTTACTGTTTTAGAGCAGTTTGTATATTGCAAGTATAAATGGCATACAGCAGAGGACTAATAACTGATCCCTGGGGCACACCACATGTTACAGATAATTCTGTTGACACAACACCCCCAACTTTAACACATTGGGTCCTGCCAGCTAGAAAACTCTCAAAGAACTGAATGGCGCTATTGCTCAGACCCACATAGTGTAGAACAGCGATAAGAATTTTATGATTCAAAGTGTCGAAGGCCTTCGAGAAATCCAGCAGCGCCAGAACTGTAACTTTACCGTCCTCCGTAGCTCTAAAGATTTCATCACTTACGTTCGCCAGGGCAGTAGAGCAACCGTGATTCCGTCGAAAACCCGACTGAGTCTCCGGCAGAACCCGGTTTAGCTCCACATGCTCCGCATGTGGAGCTAAAAATTTTAGAGAGACACGGAAGCACACTTATAGGTCTTAGATCTTTGAGTTCTTGGGGATCATTTGTTTTCGGTAGTGGCGTCACTAAAGCTCTCTTCCAACTATCGGGACAAATTGAGTTATTCAGACAAAAGTTGATTACATGCGTTAAATATGGAACAATAAACGGACAACAAAGTTTTATAGTTTGTATACTTACACCATCTACTCCGACTGCGTTGGATTTAATCTGGGTTATAACATTTAACACATCTATTTCGACAACCTGTTTAAATTCAAGAAAATGTTCTACAGTGTCTTTTAAATTATTTGTATAGTGCCGAATTAGGTTTTTACAGTCAACAGTTTGAGGTATTGAATTTCTAAAATATTTATTTATATCATCGGGTTTTTTCAAGAATTCTGGTATTTCAGTTTTATTTTTTTGGACGCCACAATATTTGTTAACTCCTGCCACAAGTTACTAGTTGTTGACAACTTAGTATTAAGAAAAGCTTTTTTTTTCCTTTTTTAACAGTCACATTAGTTAAGTTACGAAGCAGTTTATAATATTCTTTATTCGCATATGTTCTGTTCTTTTTGTACTTGCTCAGTGCCTTATCTCGAAGTTTCATTAGGTCCCTGACTCCCTCCAACCAAGGTTGATAACTTTTTGTGATTCTTACTCTTTTAAACGGGGCATGTATTTCTAATAATATATTTAAATTCTCATTAATGAATGTTATTTTGTCATTAATATTATTGATATCGAAAATATTACGCCAAGGTATTGATTGTAAATCGTATGTAAATTGTTGTAAATTTATATTTTTTATATTCCTAAATTCTAAATATTTAATTGGGTTTTTACTCCTTGGCACAGTAAATTCACAAAAAATAAATTCATGATCAGATAAACGGGGAGCAGGTAAGGTGTCGCTGTTGATCAAAAAAAGGTCATTTGATATCAATAAAAGATCAATAAGAGTGCATGACTTATCAGTGATTCGAGTCGGATTACAAATTGTTTGGGACAATCCTACATTTTCTAATAATAAATTAAAATCTCTGACATCATTCGAAAACATATTCATATAATCTATATTAAAGTCACCGCCACAACAAACTTTATCACACACAGGAGTCATCGATGTTAAAACATTGTCAAAAACCACCATAAAGTCTGAAAATTTGTATGAGGGCGGCCTATATACACAACCAAAAATAAAACTAGTTTTTTGAAACATTATTTTAACCCATATTTGCTCAAAATGTGCACTGTTTGTGTATTCATTTTTAATTACCAAATATTTGTAGCTATCCTTAACATACACCTCCCCCCCTATCCTGTCTAACGAAACTATATCCCGCAATCTTAACATCAGTAGAGATTATACCATTGTGCAACCATGTCTCAGACACCCCTATGATATCGAAATTTTGAGTTAAAATGAATTGTTTAAGATCTTCCAAACTAGGAATTAGAGAACGTATATTAATATGTGCAAATTTTATCTTACAATAATTATTAGACATCATTTGTGTACCCCAAACAGGTCATATCCTTCCTGTAAATAAAGTCGTTAATACCTATAACAATATGATGTATGCAGATACTTTTTATAACAAAGTTTATTACGGTTTACCAATAACGGAAATAAAAGAAAAAAGGTAATTAGGTACAAAAAAAAGGAAGGACAAAATATATATCTAAATTTGCTAAGTAAAGGGTAAAGGAACCTTATAGCTACCTATTTATTTGAGGAAAATATAGAACGGAGTAAGTATACTATGATGTGCTACTTTACATAGTTTCGCCGATCTGCGTATTTTCATTAATGTTTAGCTTTTGCAAGTCATTTTCATTGGTGATTTTAATTTTGTTATTATTATGGAAAATAAAAATGTCACCTTTGACTGTCCACGCTTGGTTTTTAAATTTTTCACGCACCTTCACAAAAAGATCATATTTGGTTTTAAGTAGAACTTCACACACCAGGAATTTTGAACCTTTCAGTTGCTTTTTCGCGTAGTAAATTTCGTCCCGTCTCCACTGAGTAACAAACTCGACTATAACGGGCTGTGTTTGCTCCGAAGGTTTTTTCCTCGCATCTTGTTTATTTTCAGCCAGTTTTTTTAAGCGATAACATGAACTAATTTCGTTTTGTGTTATATTAATAATTAATCGCGCATTAATAAATTGTATTATTTGTTCCTGTAGATTCCGTTGGGTATTTCCTGGAATACCTCGGAACATAAGTTTCTTGTGGTTGTTTAATCGTTGAAACTCCTCCAACTTACATTTGTTATTATGTATTTCTGTCTGTAGAGACTCGACATCTCTTTTTAGAGACTCCATGTCCTTTTTGATGCTTACTTCAAAGTTGCTGATTTTTTCTTCGAAGTCGGTGACATTTTGGTGATCAGTTCCCCTATTTTTCTTTTGCAGAATATATTCACCTCGCAATTTTTCAAGGTCTTGCTGAAACCTTGCTTCCATCTGCGCCATTTTTGTGGCAAGTTCTTGGCTTCCTTGTTTCATGGACGGGTTATTCCTTGTATTTGGCATTTTGAGAATCACTTACAAGAATCACTAGTAAACGTTTTTATAGTAGTGGATATTAGTTTTTGCAAAAACCGCGATTTTATTTTAAATACAATCGATTTTTGCAGAGTGTTCGGCGTATACGTGTTTACGCTACGCGCGCCATATCGAATGGCGTAGTAGAATATAGTTGGCTTCACATTAAAAATTTAGAAATCGAAAAAAATAAAGCTTTAAGAATAGCCTTTGGGAATTTCCAAGCCTATATGGAAATACCGAGCCCTCTGGATATAGAATTTAATTGGTGGGATTCAACCTTACCGTGCTGCAATAAATATTAAACCTAAAGGATTCGATTTCGAGATATATTCGGATGCTTCTTCTACTGATTGGGGAGGATATTAAGAAAATCATACAGCTAGCGGGTTTTGGAGTATTAGTGAACAGAAAATGCACATAAACTGGTTGGAAATCTGTGCGGCTTTCTATTCACTAAAGTCGCTTGCAAAAATAGGAACATTTTATTAAGAGTTGACAATATCACGGCAGTGGCTTGCATAAATAAAATGGAGAGTACCAGGTTCAAACTTTTAATTGATATATCTAGGAAATTGTGGTAATGGTGTGAATAACGAAATATATCACTGAAAGCAACACATATCAGCTCTACAAAAAATGTAGAGACTGACAAACTATCTAGAAATAGATCGATAGATACAGAGTAGGTACGAATTAAACCATAGATGTTTTATTAGGATTGTACATAAATGGCAATATTATCCCGATATAGATTTGTTTGCATCGAAGATAAATGCTAAACTTACAAATTACATTTCCTGGGGCACTGATCCAGACTCTGTAACTGTCGACCCATTCACTATTAACTAGAGTTTTAGAAAACCACAGGAATTCTGACTGTTCCTGACTGGCCAACTCAACCCTGGTACTCCCTATTTTACGAACTGGTTACCGAAGCACCAATAAAAAGTTCTCTCCAAATAAATCTTTGTTGCTCTCACCTTTTAGGAAACATCACCCACTATATCGGGATCTTTCCCTGGTGGCAGGGAGACTGTCAGATAAGTTATCATATTCTTCTCTTAACACAATCAGAGCAGCTCTGTCCCTGGTTTTTGATTTCACTGAGTAAGATCAGAAGCTTCTAAAACGGTTTTTTAAGGGTGTTTATAACATAAACCCCTCTAAGCCTAAATATAGTTTTACTTGGGACACTATGCCTGTTCTAGATAAATTAGAAAGTATGTTCCCTCTAGAAAAACTTTCTCTTAAAGAATTGACCCTAAAACTTGTAACCTTACTAGCGTTATCCACGGCGAATAGGGTCCAGGCACTACCAAAAATGCCATTAAACCATATCTGCAAGTATGAGGATAGGTTATAAATAAAAATTACCGAAAAAGTTAAAACTTCTGGGCCAACGAGTAATCAGCCATTATTAATAATTCCGTTTTTCAAGGAAAAGCCTACGTTATGCGTGGCGTCAACAATTTTATTTTATGTAGAAAAAACTATATGAATTAGGCCACAAAACTCAAACAATTTTCTCATATTGACACATAAAAAACCATTTAGACCAGCAACCACTCAGACGGTAAGTCGGGTACTGATATCTCAATTTTCACGGGCCATAGGGGCAGAGATGCCTCCTCCTCGGCAGCACACAGAGCTGGTCTGAATATTGATATCATTAAGAAGACTTCTGGATGGTCGAAACAATCTCAAGCATTTAACAGATTTTATAACAAACCGATATATCCTGGGCTTGGACAGTTTGCCGAAACAGTATTGTTAACTAATAGATAAGTTCTTTGATGGTTAGATTTAAATGTTACTTATAAATTATGAATGTTACGTGTTAATTATTGTTCACGTTTACATATCATTGTAAATAATAATTATTGTTAATGTTATTTATTTCTAGCATTTATAGCAATGGTAATTATTGTAAATTTATATTATTGCAACTTTATATACATACCTAATATGTACCTATGTATTAAGTTTTCCTGGCATCAAAGACGTGATTGGGTGCTGCCGAAGTAAGTAGTGACCTGATCTATGTCAATCAAGTGAGTGTTCTGTCAATTTTTGATATTTGTCAAATTCGCCAAATTTTGTTTAAACTGATTGTTTCCCGCATTCCATTTGGACCAATGAGATCATTCTAGCGACAAAATTCCCTAGAGACAGATACTGTCAAAAATCGTCGTTAATTATTCTATTTTTTTCACTTCCAACGCCTTCTATGTTATTCAAACTAATCAAGAACGGTAAAATTTTTAATTTTATGGATAGCAATAGAGCGGGGGAAAATATAATAAAATATAGTAATATAATAAAGTACTTGTTATTTCTTTCAAAAACTTTTGGGCTGTTTTAACCAAAAATCACAATTAAAGCCATAGCCGTAATAGGAACCCCGCTATAAGCATCGTATTATGACATGTATGCCGCAATCACAAATAAAAAAGTCCCACCTGCCGTGATGCGTTCTGTTTGTAGCTCGTTGAAAAATAATAACTTCGTAACGAGACCGCGCAGTGTGAATGTTTGTTTTTTGCTATTTTTCGTGTGGCTTTTGCCGTAAATCACAAAGCGCGAAATCAATTCCCTGGTACGCTCGTAAAAGATTCATTACACCGACCGCGGATATTCGCCACTTCTGCGGTTTTATATCTCGGGAAAATGCAAGTTGGACGGGAGTAACGCCCACCAAATAGCACACAATGTTGAACTCTCTGTCAGAGTAAAACAATAACTTCCATATCAGTGACCAGTGGCGTATTCAGGGGGGGGGGGGGCAGAGCTGTCGAGATAAACGAGATTTGTAATATCAAAATTAATAATACCAAAAATTATATACTCCTGGCCTAATCTGAAAATGCAGTGAACATCAAACATCTACAATTTGTTATTTGTTTCACCTTGTCTTCTCGAAATTAAAACCTGTGCAGTAGATTTGAGAACGCGCCGCCGTATATTATGCACACACTCCGTCGGTCGCAGCGTGTAACCGTAAATTAGGCAAAACCCCTACTAAACATATTTTGCACAATTACAGTGTGCCAGAAAGAACATTTTCAAAACTGAAAATTTTAAAAATTTATATTAGAAACAATATTGGCGAAAACCGACTGAATGGGTTAACACTCCTTTATGTGTACCTACCCTGAAATACCCATATCTCCAGAGGAGATATTTGACGAGCTCAAGACCAAAAAAAGAATACTTGATTTTGTGATATAGATTTTACTGGTTCGAAGAAGAATGATTTTTGTTATACAGGGAGTCCGGTAATAACTTAAAAATTAAAAAGAAAAATGGAAAATATGACGAAAAGTTCATATTATTATGAACATAGGTCCGCAGATGTTTGGTTTTCCAGATGCAGGGTGTTGAAATTGAAATTTTATTTTCGATTTTTTTAAGTAACTTTTTGAGACGACAAAATTTTCTTGAAAAAAAAACAACAAGTTAATTAAACTGTCAAAAAATAAATGTGCTTGTTTATTTAAATTTTGTTTTAAATTTAATTGCATACGAGTGTCGATATGCACCTGCATCGATGCAGAAATTTGAAAATTTCTCGAAAACGGTCACCTTTGTCGTTATTCACCAAGTAAACCTTTTTTGCTTAGAAAACGTGTGGGAAGAGGATACACTCACAAAATGTCGTAAAAGTTTGCTGTGAAAAAAGTTAGGGCAAATTAAATAATTATTTTGCACCAAAAATAATACCAAATTATGACTTCTCTTTCCAAGAAAACACGGCTTCCAGATTTTGCAAGAAAATTTTGTAGTCTCAAAAAGTTACTTAAAAAAATCGAAAATAAAACTTGTTCATATGAACTTTTCGTAATATTTTCCATTTTTCTTTTTAATTTTTCAAGTTGGTGCATGTATTTAGAAAATATGTTTTTATTTATTAAAATTATCGACAGAGTTTTGTTATTTATAACTGATTGCCCCCCCCCCCAGACGTTAATCCTGGATACGCCACTGTCAGTGACCTTATACCGAATATTCAATGAAAAACAAGGACTTTAATATTGAACTAAAAATTGCACGCGCGTATCATTGTAGGCAGGTAGGCAGCTATTATTGAAATATTAGGCATATAGCGAAAATTCACTGTGCACTGTGAACGGGAAATTTCTGTGGTATATAATTTCTATAGTATATTTATTCCTCTCCTACCACCACCCAATCAAACAGTCATGCTGGATAAGGATAATAATTTTAAGGAAAGGGTAGAGGTGGGGTATTTACTAAACTTCACTGATTTATCTTTATCTTTCATAAATAATGACATTTTCTAATGGTCATTGTCTAATACATATACCGGGTGTCCCAGAATATGTGGGCAATCTCCCGCATTTATACAGGGGACGTTAAAATAACATGACAAGTTCCTATAAAAAAATTCCCAGAGGGCTCCCCTACGGAGATACAGGGTGTTGAAGTTCTTTTTTTTAAAATTAAATTCGGCATCAAAAAATGAAATTAAATTATGGCAATATCTCTCAAAATAATCAAGCTGCTGAACCGTAATTTGGCACTGCTGTGTTTTAGGCGATAGAGAATAAGCTGAAGGCATGAATTTTTACGTATCTCACAGAGGGCGCTACTTGCACTATTTTTGGATCGTGTTATAGTTGTGTTTTTTGAGGTTATCTTTTTGGTCTTGCAGGTCCATCATTTTAGTACATCTTTTCATTCTGCAACAAAGAGGTATTCTTGTTTCATAACGATACGTAAAAATTGACGCCTTCAGCTTATTCTCCATTGCCTAAAACACAGCAGTGCCAAATTTTAGTTTAGCAGTTTGATTATTTTGGGAGATATTGCCATAATTTAATTTCAAAAAAAGAACTTCAACACCCTGTATCTCCGTAGGGCGGCCCTCTGGGAATTTTTTTATAGGAACTTGTCATGTTATTTTAACGTCCTCTGTATAAATCCGGGAGATTGCCCACATATTCTGGGACACCCTGTAGAAATAGACAACAGATGAGTACCCGGCTAATATACGTATATCGTTAGGGTACTTTGTAGTTCCTTAGATCTATATATTAATCAAATTTTAAAAACTTAAACATAAATCAAACTTTTAAAGGGGAAAAACACAAATTTCGATATAGCTTCAGTTTTGCTAAAGTCTTATCCAAAAATGAAATTATCTGAGAAAACACCGCATGTAAGGTATTTTCTTATAAGATACAAAAATGCTGTAACAATTCCCTAAAAGATTCCTCTTCGGCCATTCAAAATAATATTGCAAAAAATGTAGAGAAGCTAGATTTATTCTTCGGGCTAGGGAAATCCGAGTGTGTGGAAAATCCATCTTTAAGTTACGCCAGCTTCGAAAAGAGGCGCGCGTTTGTTCTCCCGGCATTATCTCCAATCGGAACGGAAAAATGCGCGGAAGTTCAAAGGTATTCGCTTTATGATTTACGATTTGCGGGACGTCTCGATTTATATATTCCCCGACTTTATCGTAAATCTTCTTTTACATTCCATAAAACGCGCGGTTTTTTCCTCGCCCACGCTGCCGCGCGTTATTATTGTTCGACCCGCAGAACGGGCCCGCGGCGGCGGCGAACCCGTCACGCCCCTGTATCGACTTTTTGCACTGCTTTGCATAATTTCGACGTATTAGCGTTATTTTATTTCGTTAATGTCGTAAAATTACGCGGTTGCGTGCCGAAAACTTTTTCATTATAAATCTGCCGTCGATTCCCGGAAGGTTAAACGACGTTGGGGTGCGGCATTGGTGCGTTCCTCCATATATTTTTTTTAAACCCGCAGGTCAAAATTGATTCGGGACTCTCCCCTTAAGGGGGCGTATCCATTGAAACCGTTGACTCACGGCGGACACGTTTGATACTATTTGGCTCAACATGCGCTTTTCAGAGACAAAATTCAATTCAATAGTATATTTCATTACGAGTCTGGAAATAAAGATTTTTCCGTGCGCGCGTGACAAATTCCCGTGTGAGGCGCAGCCGAATACGGGAAGTCATGCAACGTGTAATGAACGATATTTTTTATTATACTTCTTTGAAAACGGAAACTTAAAACATTTTATCGGCGTATTATAATAAATTTCATTGACAAAAAATAAACAATGCAGACAATATAGTGTTTGGTATGTATGATGCGTTTCCATGGTTACTCTCAAATTATTTGCTTTGTTGTAAATTAGTTATTGTCAGATGAGCTGAATAAAACGTCAAAAATATTACAGAAATGTATCTAAATATTGAAACACTTACGAATTAAAATACAAAATAGGTACATGTTAAATATCAAAGAGCATATACAGTTTCACTCTACTGTATATTTCTATTTAAAGCCATATATTCGGTATTTTTATTCAGCGCACGGAAAGTTTTTCCATGCGCTGTTTCCGTGCGCTAGCCCGAAAAACCCCATCTTTCATTATTGCTAAAACAGATGAAAATAAGGTGTTTTCAAAGAAGTATAATAAAAATACATTGTTAGATAGCGGAGCGTTTTCGAGGACGGAACCTACCTCAGAAGACGCTGAAACCTCTCTTCGATTAAAACAAATATCCAGCGTTTTTGACAATTTATAAAAAGTAATAATTTTGGAATAAATAGTTATTTATGTACCAAGGCACTGAAGTTCGACTTTTTATGACTCATGTGGAATTTAGTTGCCGAGGCCTCTGGCCGAGGCAAATAAACCACGAGTCATAAAAAGAACTTCAGTGCCGAGGTATATATTATATTTTTTTGAAATCGAAGAAAAAAATGTTTTATTAGGCAAGAAAATAATCATACGGAATCACCCGTCCGTGAACCAACTGTGCGCGGCGTTGCTTGACTTTGACGATCGCTCTACCTAAGCCAAGTATGACAAGACACGGCGGCTTCGAACAGAAAAACCAAACTGCTGCTTGTTGTGCAGCCTCTATAACAAATCTATGGCTATGGATATTCAAACCTATACTAAAATATAATGTATACTGAAGGATTGCGGTGCTACAGGTAACAATTTCGAAATGTGTACGATCAGTTAAATGGGCCTTTATTGGCCGGGTTTTGAATATTTGGTCACTTTTGACGGGCGATGGCTCCGCGTCTGACGTTTGATGTTTACATCTCGCCAAGGCCTACTTATTGAAAAAATCGTACAATAATGGGATACTTCAGTGCCGATTTCTGAGCTTTTAATGACGATTCTGGGACACTTCACTGCCGATGTCAAGAAAAGTTTTTTTCCATAAATATGAATGTATAGGTAAAGCCTTAATTTTGAAGGTACAGACAGAACGTTTAATAAGATAATTATTTTTACATTTTATTTTTCATCTCTGCGGAACGAAAAGGGATATCGAATTCAAACTAGGTATGCGCGTGTGAAAAATTAGAAAACACTGAACACACTATCTAGTCAATTTTTGCCAAATTTCAAAAAACCAACACAGCCACGAAAATTTTACAAGATATTTATTTTTCTTGGAAATAAGTATTTGGAAACTAAAAAAATAACCGATTTTTTCAAAAGCCATTGGGGTAAAAATTATGTTTAAAATGGGGTGCAAGCACACCGCTGGTGAATTTGGAAGGGCACTTCGTCAGCATACCTGTGGGCCTTGAAGACCTTCTTCTACATACCAAATTTTAAGTTGATATCTCCTTTCGTTACAGAGAAAAAAAAATAAAATATGGCAATATTTCTCGTTTTCTCAAACGCTTTTTATCTCGAAAACAAACACTCATGTTTATGGAAACTTTTTCCCTAAAATGACTTTTTTCTACACATTGTTCAAGTTTGTCTAGAAAAACTGCGAACACCTTAAATTTAACCTGCGGGTGGGGGTGTTGGGAAGTTGCGGTTTTAAAGGAGCCTTGCGGTCTTAATGTCCTAGCATTGATTAAACATTATTCAATGGTTATAGTGCAAAGTAGAATAGAGGCGCAACTGAAAATGGGAGTCGAGAGAAGGGCTTGCGAGTCTTCTCAATTGGCTGATTATATCGCCTCTCAAAGAAAAAATCAGTGACATATGAATAGGGGGTGAGTCCCCTATAGAGTTGGATGGTACTAGATACAGTGTCATAGTTTCTTTAAAAAATGAAACGGTAACTGGGCCCCTCCGTAATCATCTTCAACTATGCACAAAATTAATCCCTACTTTCTTAAGATAGCTTTTGGCGGTATTTTACCGGTTTTAGATTTCCTCATAAATAGGTACTAATGGTGTTTCCAATGTTTTCAAAGTCACATACTCTCTTTGGTTTTATGGCGCATAGTTTTAGTATACTCAGTGACCGTATACCCAGGGTGATTTAAAAGTGTGGAACCAAAGATCAAACTTTACATAATATAGATCGAGTTTGACCAAAAATACATTACCTAAACAGCTCGTGTCAGAACCTTTTAACCGTTTCGTTTGAGATATGGGCACGTACTGAGGATTTTTTTGCAATGCCTGTCAAAATATTCAATTCCAGTTTAGGTTAACAATTTTACGTTTCAACGTTTTTCTCAAACAGGTATGACATCGCAAGAGTATAAAAATGCAAAATTACGTAAAAATTTTATTTAGGTAGGTACTCTCTGTATGTCGCTAATATTACGAGTCTTAATACCTATATGACAACTTTTTGGGACTGTTATGTCGCTACTTATGGACTGTTATGGAGTCTTATATGGACTCATGATTATATTAAATATTAATTTAATTGCACTTTACAATTTTATTAAATGTTGGTTAAATGCTAAAATATTTACACTTTGAATTGAGAATTATTTAAATGAGGCTAACCTATTTAATCTGAACTAACCTCACAAAATCATTAGGTTGGCAATGAATTTATAGATTGTTGTTTTGTGGCCTACAATACTTAAATTTCATATTTTAAAAATACACGTCTCATTGCCTTATTGGACCATCAATTTGCAAATTTTTAAAATGTGTTTAATTACCCGATATATGGTAGCCAACAATAAGCTGTACTTTTCAAATCTCTCTTTGGTCATCTTCGGCTGAAATTAGCCCAGAAAATTAGCATTCTGCTACGAATATAAACGTAAAATATTCTATAAAATATTTACAGGCTCTATTTCATCAACTAATTGGATTAACAAATAATATGTTTCTCTTGCATTCTCATTACACATAAGACTACCGGTAAGGAATGACGTTGTCCCTCGACATGAACAAGGAAAACGGTGCCGAAGGTTTTCGCCGAAGCCCGCGGATAAATCTCAGGTTGCGCTTTGTAGGGGCCGGCGGTCGCTGGCGCTGACGGCCAATTAAAAAGGGGCCCGCTTTCGGGGGCCCCTGAGTTGCGGGCCCAATTTATGGGCTACGGAATTCCTGCAACGCCGAAGCGAGCCGCATCACAAAATATATCATTTCGCGAGGAAAACAAGGGGGTTTTATCGGGCAGACCGATTCCTTGAATTTGTTAGGGGGATAATTTATAATTGCAATTTCATACTCCAGTCAACATTTTAGAAAGACTTGCACACCTCGGTAAAGGCGTCTTTAATATTTTGCCCTCTAAAATATAAATAAAGTCTAACAAGCACTAATACGTTGAATAAATCGTAAAGGTTGATAATCTTATATCTTTTCTAAAATTTGCATAGATTGTACTGCTACCTACTGGAAAAAGTAGTCAAGGAATTTCAAAAGTAGAAACTTGCAAAAAAGGAATGGGCACTGTGGACATTGGGCAGTCTGCAGCTACTTTGAGTCCGTGCGTGGAACAATGACCGTATAAGTTGTTTAAACGATCTGTACAAGAGTTAGGTATGTTATCTCCGGATGAGAATTATTCGTACAGATTATTTTAGGAGCAAATCTAACATTCCAGATTTCCACAGGTAATAGTAACAGAATTTATAAGGACCGATACATATTATATTTGCAGCTCATTTTATATAAGAGACCAGATCAGACAAGCGAAGCCCAACGATCGAACGTTTATTATAAATTATAACAATGTTAGTGCCTTTGCAACAGGAATTGTTAGATATGGCATATTATTATATATTATTATATTAGTCTCTAACATTGTTCTATTCTCTAACACTGACCTATTCAAAAATGCTCGACTTTGTCCATCTGTTCAAAATATACCAAATTAATAGAAAAATTACACTCCTGTTCTCAATACAACTATACAAACTCCTCAAACTATTGTTCGGCAAATAAATATGATTGAAAAAGAGAGAGTGGATTGGGTATTGGCCCCACAAGTTTTTCGAATTAGGTAGGTATGTTAATGTTTTAAAAAGTTCACCGTGATAAGAATTTCAAGGATTTTGGAAAAGTTACTCATAAGACGCAGTGTCCTTCAAAAAATGCGCATCATTCCTAAATGGATTTTTTTTTATTAATGATTTACAATTTTGAAATTCAACCGTTGAGTTGTAACTAAGTTACAGCGCTTTTCTTCTTTTTCCATCAATCACAGTTTTTAACAAAGTTGCCACGCTTTTCTCCCCGATTTTCCGCTTACATCTTACCGCCAAGCCCTAGTCGGCAACTAACACTCCTCGTCATTATTTGCGGGCCGCTTAGTCCTCCCGAACCACCGATAGATGGCGCCAGGGGTCAGTTTCTAACCGGCTGGCCCTATAGTCCCACGGCAATAAGACTTCGGCCGACAAGACCTTCCTCCTATGAATGTGTGAGTGAATGGTGTGTGCCATGAATAGGTCAAAATAAGACCACAATCAGACAGTTAAAAACCCAAAGGAACACAGGCAAAAAGCGCAAGAGCGCGGACCTGCAAAATGTCAAAAAACGAAAAACGACCTTCCTCCTACCAGGTAGAAATAAGACCGACACCGTTAGTTATTTGACGGGTTGTCACATTATAGGCCGAATTTCTATCAGCTCTATCTAGAAAGGGAAATCAGAACGGAAATACATTAAACATTATAAATTTCCGTTTGTCAATTCTTGAATATTCGAAAATCAGACCGACTGCAAAGAAAAAGTAATTTTGTAAAAAGTTTAATTCCGAAGTAAAAAAGCACGCTATAAAATAAAAACAAAAGTTCGACAATTTAAAATGTACGTAATAAGTTTAATAAAAACATAAATAGCATTAGACTAAAGACTTACCAAGATATTCATTTACTTGTCACAATTAAACAATAATAATAGACAGGACTAAAGTATATATTAAAGCTAGACAAACTAATCAAGCACATGAGTTTTATTTTATTATTTGTCTTGAAAGCGAAAAGCAAAT
Source organism: Pseudeuparius sepicola (assembly GCA_963920635.1). Lineage (NCBI taxonomy): Eukaryota > Metazoa > Arthropoda > Insecta > Coleoptera > Anthribidae > Pseudeuparius > Pseudeuparius sepicola. Next base: position 94,492,177 of record OY987299.1, read on the forward strand.
TGACTGTAAAACGTTCTATACATGAATGAGGATAAAAAGGGAAGAACCGCAAAAAAAAAAACAAAAACACTAAAGCAGTAGCAGAAAAAAAATTTATGCAATATACACCATTCTGAAAATAATTGTTACCTTATGTAAAAGTTGAAAGATTAGCATTTAGGTAATTTGTTCAACAGATTAAAATATGCACTATTAAGCTTATCTACCGTACTTTCACCGTTTTGGTAGACATAGGTGACTAGGCCGCGCGTCGCCGTGCGTCCAGCTAGGTTTGTCAGTCGTTGGCGGGGGGAGTACACAGTAGTCCCGCACCGCTTATCAGTCGAGTTTTGCGAGCAAAAAACACGCCCCGCCCCCCGCCAACGACTGACGAACCTATAGCCGAATACACGGCGGCGCGCCGCCCAGCCATGGCTATGTATACTAAAACGGTGAAAGTACGGTATATGGTATATCTTTTCTAGTATTGACACTGTTGGACTCCCTGATACAAATCATCTCCTGAAAAAGTATGTTTAAGTTGTTTTGCGAGTACCTAAAATGGTGGTATTTTCAAATTTAAATCTGTGGTTGGTTTGACGGCAATGTTCAACTAGTGCAGTTGAATTTACTACATTTAATTTTTTTGTATCTCTGAGGTGTTCATTTATTCTAGTTTTTAAGTATCTGCCTGTCTGGCCTAGGTACCTAGCATTTGGGACAATCAGCACATGAAATTTTGTAAACAACGTTAGATTTTATTTCGCTAGGTGTTTTAGATTTCAGCACATGGAATTTTGTAAACAAAGTTAGATTTTAATTCACTAGGTGTTTTAGATTTAATAATTTAATATCTTGGTAAGTCTTTTGTCTATTGCTATTTATGTTTTTATTAAACTTATTACGTACATTTTAAATTGTCGAACTTTTGTTGTTTTGATAATGTTTTTATTTTCTCGTTTCACTATGTATCTTTTAAATTTTAGAACCCTGAATATGGTTGTATATCAGCCGAAACGTTGGTGAAGAGATGATTTAAATTTACGCTGCCCTTTTTTTACGACCCCGAATCCCAACCACTTTGTACTTTAATAATAATTATTGCCCAATCATCGTCTTTCTCAAAATTAGCACCTTAGTCTTTCTGCAAAATCTGCAACTATACAGATAATTTAGAATATTTTTCTAATTTTGCTGCTTAAAATCAACACTCAATACTTTTGCATTTTTTAAGTCGTATAGAAGGATTATTTAAAGAAACATACACTCATGGATAAAATTGTCCGGATATTATGAAAATTTTATATATTTTTCTCAAAAAATAACAGTAAATGCAAACTTACCTACTTTCCGAATACATAATTATAAATAACATTTCTGATTTCAATTTCCATTTCCTCTGGCAAGTCCGCAATAAACTAATGCCCAAGGCTTGAGATACACCCTGAAGAACATTTTATTTCGTGAGCATATTATTACTGCCATAATGTGTGCAATTATTTACCTCTTGGTCTGCATGAACTTGTAAAAGTGGTACTCCGTTTCATTTCTCACCTTCCACATAATTATTAATAACTTCGATGCAATGTCTCTATGGCTTTAGAATTAAGTCTTTGGCCAGGCATTTTGAGGTTATCAAATAATTGTTTTTTCATTATTACTCAACAATTATGAACAAAACTTTATACCAATTGTAGCAAAAGAGTTCACAATAAGAAAAAGTAAAAACTAAGAACCAAATTCGAAAATAAAGAATATTAATCCAAATGGGCACAAAACCACAGATTTTTTTAAATTTATGCTGTGGCAATGGCATGTGACAAATATCCTTTGTCGCGATCTATTGGAGCCCTGGACCAACACTATATATTAAAGACCTGTGCATAGCGCTGTTTCAAGCGATCGCCACTAGCGCCACACGACGAAACAAATTTACACGGTGGTTTTAGTTAAAACACCATTGTTGCAGAATCTTTTATAAAATAAAAACATGCAAATATGTCTGTTACAACGAAGTTAATATTCAAAATAAAATAAAATATTTGTTTGTTATGTCCCTCTAATTTGACAAGTTCACATAGCATATTTCCATACATTTTCTTAAGAAAAACGAGTTTAAAAAGCAAGCAAGAATATTTGGTACCTTTTGGTTTGAAACGCAGTCCATGGCTAGTTGTAGTATGTGAAAGCATAAAACGCATTAGATTTTTCAGTTTCTTCTTTATATGGAGGACTATTGGTTCGCTTTAAAGCTATATAAACAAAATTTTCTAATTTCATTCCTGCATACGTTAAAAAATACTCTTTCAAAATAATATATTTAATTTTCGCTTCTTCAACTGGTTGATCAGATCATACCTACCATAATTCCAAAATAGTGTTTATTCTTCTGCAATTCTGTGCATACCATTTTCTTCATGTGCGCGAAAATTTCATGTTATCATATTAATAGGATAAAACTGCCAAATACTGGACGCAAAGACAATTCGTTACCGTAAAAAGAAGGTAAATCGTAATAAAGCTGGATATTTAAAATTTTTTAATTTTTAAATATCAGAAACTGACATCCCAATAACCACAGAATACCCCCCTATAACCTATAATAAGTCGCCATTTTTTTCGACGTGTAGCGCCACCCCAATCCGTAGGTAAACAACAATGAAATAGTTGGTCCATAGTGGAGCCTTTATCTGACACATGTACTGTACATGTGTCAGATAAAGGCTGTAACAGACGGATTGAAGTCAGCCGGACATAATATGTCGACTAATCAGTAAAAAAGGCATACGTATAACACAATTCTGCGCGTATAAGAATAAACATATCTTGTCCTTGATACAAAAATTAATGACGTGTATGCACACACTCCAGAATCCTACTTTACTTTTGTTTCTAGTACATTATTAAATTTTAGCCAGGTACCTATCAAATTTGGGATTGCTTTGAGCAAAGACAAATCTTATTTAAGTACCTAAATTTACTCCACCTTCGCAGCGTTCTTCGCCCTTGCATTCTTCCCAGAAGACTACCGTTAAGGACGGACATTGTCTTTCGGCGCGGACAAGGAAAGCGGCGCCGGCCGTTTTCGGCAAAGCTTGGGAGATAAATCTCGGGCTGGCTCTTTGAAATGGCCGCCGGCTGGCGGCGCAGGCGGCCAATTAAAAAGGTGGCCCGCTTTCGGGCCCCTGAGTTACGGGACCGATTTATGGGCTCCGGAATTCCAAATTTCTCCTTTCGCCGGGAAAACAAACAGGGCTTGTCGCGCCTGTCAGGTAAAATAATATCATCGTAGACAGTGTCCTCCAAAAAATTTGCATCACCTTTTTTTATTAATGATTTATTTTGAAATTTAATTTTGGGGTTACCTTTTGCTTAAGAAAATATGAAAAATGACCTTTAAACGTGGTCACGTGACGTTCACTATCTGTCAGCCGCATCGTTTTAGAGATACATGGTGTTTAAGTTCAGAAAGATATTGTCGTTTTATTTTATATTTGTCCAACTGTTAAAAATACATTCAAATGAAATTTGGTACACAATTTGGTCACATACACATACTAATAGGCCCTAGTAAAAAAATATGTTCGGCATTTGTATATTTTTCTTAACCCATTAGCGCTCAGAACTATTTTTCGGCTGCTATTTTATAAATTTCCATATTTTCGACTTAGTATGAGTCTACACTGATTACAAAAAATATTTTTAAAAAATATAAAGCCCCAGAGAACAAAATAGAGGCCGATACCAAATGGTGTCACAGGGCGTCTATACTACAATGAAATACAAAACTATTAAATTGTTCACAAATCATATTTATTTGTTAAAAATACAATAACAATATCATTTTGTGTGATAGCTGGCGAAACAACGTACACAAAGACCAACGTCACATTTACAACACATTGTTCTTCCAAAACTCTTGCAGCCATCTCCCGCACAGCGGCGTCTATTGCATTGAACAACATAATGGTTCATAGCATCATAACGGATACCTGGTAACAGAGTGCGGGATACAGACGTTCTTGCAGGGCCTGGCGATTTTGCTGGTGTACCATAACGTGTCAAGTATTCTTGAGCTATATCTCTTCTAAACTCCAAATTTTATGTTTTCTTATTATCTTATTATCTTATCTTATTATTGTTTTGCTTCTATAAAAACCACGCGTTGTTTATTGCTGCATCAAGGAGCCAAGTCACAATTGGCCAGTACCACGTTTTGCTGCGGATACCAATTCTATAATTAGAAATGCATTGATCAATTTGATCAGTTCCACCCATGTTACTGTTATATTGGGCAACGCAATTAGGACAACTAACCATTATACTCTTTTTCTGCTGCTCTTCTCCTGCACTTGTGGATGCCATGGTCACAACTGCATTTTCGAGCCATCGTACTTACAGAATTCCAGAATTTTTTTCTAAGATGTGTTGAGAGGAACCTCTTTCGTTCCGAGAAAAATTTTTCTTTTCTTCTAATGGGCAAGATTTATGTATACGGTTTTCTCTAATAGTACCCAGTGCACTGTATCCCAAGAATTTCAAGTACTCGAATAAATTAAATCCTGTGAAAAGGTTATCTACATGTAAATTATAAGGTAAAGTAGGATCATCTAGTTCCTCTAACATTAGAACTAGTGGAGATGCACATTTCCCAAATAGAGTATTATATTTATCATTGTCGCGAGGATTCTTTCCCTGGTATAAATCAAAATTTACTAAATACCCTGCGGCCGAATTTAGGTACCACATCTTGTAGCCAAATCGTATCGGTTTGCCACGGATGAATTGTTTGCATCCGTGGCGACCGTAGTATTTGATCACTGCCTCATAGAAATCAAGGTTTTGGGCAGGTACGAAATTTTGCAGAAAGCGTTTCTTCAGTTTATCCATAAAAGGCCATATTTTCCAGGCCTTATCAGACGCATTCATATTTGTATTGTCGGCAAAGTGGATAAATTTTTGGATGTGTAAAAAGCGGTTTCGTCACATTGAATTAGAAACCAAAATATTTTTGCCGTCATCTTTCACGTCCCAGTACATTCTCTTAGACGGAAACGAATTATATCCGCTTAGAATCAAAATTCCTAAAAAACATTTTATTTCCGACAAAGTAATTTTGGGGTCCGGTTGGTTAGAAAACTGGGCGTATTTTTGAGTTTCATCAAGTAAATAGTCAATGACTTCATTGTCAAAAAATATTTCGAAAATATCGATACAAGACATATTTTCGAATCGCTTGTAATCTTCTAGTGGAAATGAGCGAGGTATCTCCTTCAATCCATACAGGATCTAGTTTTTTGCAAGACGATTATATCAATCCAATCATTGTCCTCTAACACAGCAGTATTCATATTTTTCGATGTCGAAGGCATAGAAATTTTCGACGTGGAAGGCATAGAAGTTTCCGACGTCGAAGGTGTGAAAGTTTTTGGCGTCGAGGGCAGCAAAGAGGATCCACTTACTTGATGATGTAGCTCTGAGGATGACTCTGTCGACGTGAAATCATCGTCAGAGTCATAATTGCTACCTAGACGAGTATTATTCGTAAATTGTATTTCCGCACCCGCTCGTAATTGACGACCTGTAAGGTTAATGAGCATGCCAGCTTCATCCTTGTCGGCAGAATCTTCATCGGTGTCCAAATTAGCTTCAGGAGGTACCATAAATATTCCATCTATTTGATTTGCCATGTCATCATCTGCATAGGCTATATCTAATGCCTCGGATGGTGAAAATCTACGTCTGAAAATAAAAACAATAACATAATAGCATAAGCGCCCATAGTGATACTATAATATATGGTAATCCAGGAAACACGTGATTTTAAACGCAGTGTGATCAACAAGTATTCTCCAAAACGGTTTAGGCGTGACTATTATCTACCGAGAACAAAAACAGCCGGGTGAAATTGTAAGATGGCGCGCGTTTTGGTAACGCCCATTTTAGCGATACCAAGCGGTATCACTGGGCGTTAATGGGTACAAAAATTGATTTTTTTGTGTCTGACACATGGCAGATTTAATTTTTCGGTCATTACTCCTTTCTGAAATGCTAATTTTTTTTTTATTTAATTAGAACTGAGGAAATTACAACTGGACTGTCAAAAACCACATGTACGCACTTACTTAATTGTGTAACACATTTTTTCGACGATTTGAGTTTCGGTTTTAAAATAATAAATAGGTGGAAAAAAAGTACCTAGTTGGCTATACTGTTTTGTATAATTACTATGACATTTTAGTCAGTTCTGGTCCAAGTAGAAATCTAAAATGACTTTTTTCAAAGGAAGTAATTTTAATTTTTACATCCAACAAAAGCAACGAACGCTAGAATAAAACTAGTTATCTAAGCGCACAAAAGAAGATTCTGTATATGTATAGGGTCGTAAACCCATATATTACCCATATCTCCGCCAGTCGTTATTTTAGGAATTTACGTTAAAATTTTTAAAAATTCAAAAACCGTGTATCTCGATAAAAATTAAACCACAAAATTATCAGATTTTATAGTTTTCTATTACATGCTGAAGCCTCTCAAAATAAAACTTAATCACCCTGTATAAATTAAGAGGAATATAATATTTAGCTTTATTTTCATGCTTGCATACTTCCTGATGCACTCAAAAAAGTGTGAAAATTCAGTAGGTGCTAAAGACAGACTGGGATTCCACGAAATTTACATGTTTGCCAATCCTGAGGGCGTTGATCTTAAATCGTTCAAACTCTGGCGGTTTTCTGCGGTAATCGGGCTCTTAATATGGACTTTATATAAATAAACATGGTTGGGCAGTTGCTCGAGTGACTCACAAGTAGACATATTATTATTGTATCCGCGTTTGCTTGTCAACACTCGAGAAATCTGTGAAGAGCCGAGAAAAATTGGGCATCATTTTTTTAGATTGACCTAAGAAAATATATATCTCAGAGACACTACTATTTTGATTCGATAATATGGTTTTTTAAAAATGGCCAATTTTCGGAATACCATATTAGAGATTTTTTATTATAAATCTGCCACATCATTTGACATTACTTCAAACCTCTGTATATGCCAAATTTCAGGAAAAAAACTATTCGGTTTTCTTTTCATAAGGCTTCATTAGGTACAACAGAAATTGTCGCCAATGCCAAGCAATTTATCGCACAAGATGTCAAGTGTGCCTTGAAACATAGACAAAATAAATGAAAATATATTTTCATTATTCTGACGATCTACATGCCTTAAATTAAATATTTGCTCAGCATAATTTCAACATTTTCTGATGCATTGATTCTTTCATTAACTATCCTTTTTTTACTTTCAATACCAAACCTGTTACTGTCACTAAATTTACTTAAACTTTCTCATTTTGTTTTGCATGGCTACCTTGATTTTTCCAATTATTTTGCCGTGCATCCCACTATAATTTTTGTTACAAACTATCTTAAATCGATCAAATCTTCAAATGCTCAACGCGCTTTCATTTATTTTATTCATGTTTCATGGCATACTCGACATCTGAAAGGAAAACTGAACGTTTTTCCCCATAAAATTTGGTATACATATGTTTTAGGTAACGCCAAATAATGATGCTATCAGATCAGATTTTTAATAAATAAAAATTCCTGTATGTGGTATCCTGAACATTGGTTATTTAAAAAATCATAGCTGTGATGTGTCAGACATATGCTCAATCTAAAAAATATAATAATTTATTCTTAGTTTATATTTTCTGCATAACAATTACAATGTAGAATAATTAAAGGTGGGACATGAGACCTGTAGGTTTGGAATATTGAAATGTAACTTTTGACCATCAATTTGTCATGATTGTACTGTTTCCTATAAAAAAAACGTGTTTAAAGTATTCGGGATCAATAAATTAACCCGCAAAACGAGCATTGCGGAAGCTCGTCCGTGATAAGAAGAATAAAGTGCAATTCGCCTAGGAAGTTGAAATACCGTGATTACAACGGCTGTAGAAGCAGACCATCTTTGGAGAAAGAGACGATCTTTAGAAGTGTACCTATGTCCATCTAGTAAGACGACTAGAGTGAAATAGAGGGCGATCACCTAGTAAATTTAGACGAGGACACCAACATCTAGAAGACTTCTCTAGAGAGGTGACAGTTCACTGACAACATCAAGCAGTAGGTATTTACGACGTACTTAGAGGACGAAGACGGTCTTAGCGAAGATATAAGAAGACGTTAGATCCAGTGAGTCGTGATAGACGGTCGACGCGACGTGTTGGTCCCGAGATCTGACCCAACGGTAAATTTGCACTGTGTTTGAGATAAGGCTCTAATTAGGAAGTTGCGACGACGGCAGTGGTCCAATAGAGCTACCACCAAGAGGACCGGCAGTCCGAAGAAGAGATTCTGACGTACGCGTATTTATCTGCTGTATCTACAAGACGATGTATTTGACGTAGAGGTCGGCGAAGCTGACTATAGAGGTCAAGCAGTTTCCCTATAGCTGACCATTCACAGAATATCTTCATCTTTAGCGTTATAAATTTATTTTTATTTGCTTAGCTGTAAACAGGCTTACATACATTTTATCATACTTATAGTACCTATCCTTTGCCTTTCAGGAACATTTTTCCATCTTATTAGCATCTGTATTCTTCTCAGATTTTCTTTACATTGTGTTTAGGTTGAGCTTATTCTAAAATGACTACTTTGGGAGAAATAGAAGAGATTGCAACTAATATCAAAAGCAGTCAAGGCTTTTCCATATCGTTGCCGATGAGAATGAAGGGGAATTAAGAAAAAACAGAAAAGCACTAAAACAAATTTCAAGTTAAGTTAAGAAAAAAAACTCAAGCATATATACAAAATGTTAACAACGTTTTCAAATATTTTAAATCTTGATTCATCAGCTATAGAGAAGACGTGATGGCATTTGTTCTCTCATGAATGATTTAGTCTTAAAAAGTGATGATAAACCCTGACGAGAAAGAAGATAAAGAAAGGAAGACGAAAAAGAAAAATATTTTTTAGTGTTAAGTTAAGGGTAGTAAAATTAAGTTCTTTTGTTTTGACGTTTAGAGGTGTGGGGCACAGTATTAGACCGTTTGACGGAAAAGATGATTATCCTGTAAAGAAATGGATTGAAGATTTTGAAGAAATTGCAGAAGTTACAGGGTGAAACGACCTACAACAATAATTGTTAAAATATCAATTAGGTCTTGCATTCAATCAGAATTACCTACTTTTAAAAGAAAGTGAAGAGAAGAGTTTGAAATACCTAAGTTAGTAGTCCGCAGGTTCAAAAATTATTAATGAAAAAAAAAAAAAGAAAAGTAGAGAGGAATCGGTGCAGGAATAAGTTGTAATCATTTTATATGAAGCAAAAAGATTTTCAGAATGAATAAAGGAAAACGAATTATGCAAGATAGGAAGACGAATACCAATAGGAGAAATGAAGGTATCAAACATATAACAGAGGAAAGCCATGGAGTTGCTATAATTGTGGAAACAAGGACTATAAATCTGGTGAGTGTCCTGATAAAAGCAAAGGGGCCAAATGTTTCAGCAGTATAGCTGCTATAGTGTAGTCATCTTTCATTGTACTGACCTAAGAAGACTGAGCGTAAAAACTCTCCTACGCACCTACACCAGCTGTGATCCCAAAAAATATGTAATTTTGAATATGGATGGTAAAACAATACCAGCACTTTTAGATACTGCGAGTGACATAAGTGGAATAAGAAGCGATTTTTTCAAGCATAACAAGTATTTTTATAAGATATATTAGTTACGCTAGGCTCGTTTTGTGCAATGCGTTGGTGAATGACGAAGAACTCTATTTAATGTTGCATGTAGGTAATACCAGCAACTGGAATTCGCTTTAAGGCAGTTATGTCAAATGATTTGACAAAAACTTGCGACATTTACATAAGAAATTATGACGTGTTCCTGATCAAAAAAGAAAATAGTAACTTTCTTCTGCGGATATAAAAGTTGTAAAGACGAGGTGAGGTGGAGGCATTAGTACATAATTACAAACGACAAAGGTTATCTACGCCCCCCCCCCCTATTGCTCCCCTGACAAATGCCGTAACGGCGCTCATGAATTCCATTAAGCAGTGGCATATTTAGAGGGGGTGGCGGGGCGGGCCCCTCGAAATAATTTCTCAATTTGAAAATATTCACTGCAGCTTATTTCACTTATTTTAAGTAACTTTCCTTAAAGGATTCTAAATAATTTTACCTGTGGTGTCTTTTTAATGACCAGTACTAAATTTTCTTAAACATACATCATTAAAAAAACACAAAAAAAAAATTTTTACATACGCCGCTGCCATTGGGTAATTTGGGTATGGGACAATCGCATAGATAAAACTATCAAGAAGTTGTTATTCCGTTCTTCCGTTACGTTACGTTTATAATACCTTAGTAGTCGTATTGTTGTATGTTTTTAAAAAATTCTGTCCATGTTTATAGCATCGAAGTCGGTCTTGATACAAATAAAATGTAGTAACTCCTATAAGCTGTTAGTTTGACTATACATATTATAATAGCAATAACATTTATTGGACAGTTTTCGAATGAGTTTCCTATAGATTATTTTATGTGCAGATTTCAAAAATCAAAGTAACCAAACTTATCAACGGTTATGGCACAGATGAAAAAGTATCTACAGACAATTCCTTACTGACAAGTGTCAAAAGGAGATTCGTTTTTGGACAAAATATCTATTGAAACTTATTACCACATTCGTAAATATTGTGCATTTTATTTGATTTTACGTTTTAATCTATACAGCAAAGAGATTTTATTAAAACCCAGTTTATGTTTAAAATACTGGCTAACTATTTTCCTATAAATTAAAATAGAGGCTCGCTTATTTTTGACACAATGTCCTTAAGGAGGCTTCTGTTGCGAAGTAATGGCCGAAGTAATGGCCGAGTAATGGCCGAGCAAGGTCCGGCTGCTCCGCGTAGGTATATACTTTGGCCACAGCTTAACCCTTAGGGTAAGCAGTGCTTTGGCCAACTAGAACGATCTAGGACGGTTTTTGACGCAACGATTGAGGATTTGTTATTTTATTAATTGTTTATTTCATTCATTAATATATGTTTCATTCGTTTTCATTTCAGTTTAAATGCCGAATATGTAAGTTATGGGGCAAGAATGTTGCCAAATTATAAATGGAAAAATGGGAACGTTGTTTTTGCACTAGGATACATTCTAAAATGTTAATGGAACTGCTTATTCTTGAAATTGGGTAAGTATAGTTTCTTCAGCAAAATGTTCAACATTTCATAAAAATGGCACAACCCTGTTCTGTCCCTTTTTAAAAAAAATATTTGTTGGTATCCCTAGGATAATACAAATTATTGTCATGGGAAACGAAAATAAACAACTTTTTCTTTTCCCTGGCTATTATTATTATTGTGCAAAATTAAAAAATTGAGGTCAACGTGTCACATTTGAAAACATCTGGATATAGATCCGTTCATTTATACCTATCGCTCTGTCACATCTGAAATCAGCTGACTTTTAAATCTGCTCGCATCTGAATTCGCTCGCGAATTATCGAACTGGCCTTATTTATTGTGCGGTTCAGGCGAGACGATATCAATAATATAAGTTCATAAATTTTGTCGGTGGACTTAAAAACCTTAGGATATCAAACGAACTAGAGCTTTTCTGCTAACCTGGAATAAATTTCAATAACAGCAATATTAATTTAAGAAGAAAGTAGGTACCAATTCTTTTCCACCAATCCCAGCAGCAGGAATTTCATAATAAGGTTCGAAATAAATCTCAGTTATCTCGGCAAACCACTTAGCGGGACAGATTGCGAAAAATTAAAGTACGGCCACGTCGGCCACTGCGAAATTTTCACATCGGTTTCTTTGGCGGGTCAGAAAGAATACGGAAGCATGTCAGTGCCGCAGCATATAAATTGCCGAGAATTCGCGTATTTTAATTTGAGGAGTTCTTATAGTGGAAAAGAGTAATGACCTGTTTCTATAGAGAAAATGTTTCAAATTCTTAATTAATGATTTTCCATGTGGTTGGTATAGGATGTTATGCAAGGAACATTTTGTAGGTAAAGGTTTTCACTACATTTAAATTAATCATGTAACGTAGGAAGGGGTAGGTGGAGACAAAATTTGAACATAAAGACCTGGGAATTCCTTCTTGGATCTCAGAATTCATACAAAGTTTGTGGAATTTCGACTTACATCTTTGGTGTTTTCGGAAGAAACATTGTTTCTCGAATTTCAAAAAGATTAAAACTTCTAACTTCTTGTATCTTTAATTTTGATGAAAATTGCGAAATTTTTTGTTACTACAAAATAAACACCTAATACACTTTTATTTTTGGGGGTGTTGAATTAGGCATATTTGTAAACTCCTGGACAAAATTAACACACCACTCATATTTTTCTCTATATTTTTTATATTTTCTCGACAAGTAGGCCATGGACCTTGTTTGACAGTGACAATTGTTATTTAAGCTAGCTATAGTATCACATAACCTTGTTTTGACAGAAATTCGCATTAAACCTCGTTTTAGACTGTGTTAAATTGTGTTAAATTTTTCTTAAAAAGTGCTGATTAAAGCAAAGTGTCCGCTTGAAAAGCAAGTTTTCGATTGTGATTGTTTTTATCACATACGTGTTGGGAAGTTCATTTTCATCAAGTAAGTAAAATGAACCGCCAAAGAAATTTGTCAATTGAGGATGAGGACATAATGAGACGAGCTCGTACCATGAAAGACCAGGGCAAGGGCGAAAACGTTGCACTAATCCAATTGATGATCGTTTTTTGAAACATCGTGCTCTCAGAGACAAGAGAGTCACCAGCAATCTGCTAAAAAATGAATTAGCAGATGTTCGAAATATCGCTATATCGTCTCGAATGCTTAGAAGACGTTTACATGAAGCAGGATTGAGCTACAGAAGACCGGCCAAGAAACCATTGCTTACCAGAGAACACAAAGTTCATAGATTGATTTTTGCAAGACTATATCAATGATTGGAAACAAGTTCTGTTCTCCGATGAAACTATAGAGTTAGCCTTAAAGCTCCAGATGGACGTGAGCGTGTCTGGCGAAGGCGAGGAGAAAGGTTTGCCAGCTGCAGTATCTCTCCTAAAGTACCTTTTGGTGGTGGCTCTAAATTTTTTTGGGGGGGGGGATGTGCTTCGATGCTCTTACGAAGTTGGTCCCTATACCGACGAGGTCTATGAATGCCCAATATTACTCAGACAACATTATTGTCGAACATGCATTGCTCCGTTTATTTTACCTAATTTTTTATTCATGCAGGATAACGCTCGTCCCCATGTAGCTAGACAGGTTATTGGCTACCTCAATGATGTTAATATCCCTTTATTACAGTGGCCACTTAACAGTCCTGATATGAATCATATAGAGCATCTATGGGACTATCTAAAAAAAAAGAGATTCGACATCGTAGAGAATGGGAGAAAGTTTGCCTCAACGTATGAATGCAGTGTTAAGAAGTAGAGGAGGGTCTACACGGTATTAGTGTTGACCCAGATGCATTTATTCTGTTTTGCTGATTTTTTCCTTTTTTTAATTTGGAGTTATGCTAGCTTATTTATGCATTTTCAGCAAAAACACATTTTTAATGAAACATTAAGGCAAATTAAGGTCATGTTAGGGTCGTGTTTGACTAATTTGTAGGTGTTCGTTATAATTTCAATGCGACTTAGTTTACAGGGCTGTTCCAGATCCGATTTGAACATCCTGTATGTAGTCAGTGAAGCTATATAGGTCTGTGCTAATTCCTACTTTGAGTATTTATAGCAACAACCCTACAGGCGAGTTCGGTAATGCGCTACAACTACTATTAATACCAAACGGGAATTTATTGATGGTAGATACATTTTCACCGTTGTCTACCTTCTACCTTCTGCCATTGAAGTAGTTTCACTATTGCCGATTTAAACAAGACTATACCCAATTTGAAGTTTTAAATGTATAGTTATTATATACAGTGTGATCCACTTCAAACCCGATAACCCCCATAAAATTTGTATTTGTCATCAAAAACTCTACACAAAACAGCACATTTTATTTTAAGAAACCAAGGCCTACTAGATACGATATATTTTTTGGTCAAAATTGAAAAATCATATTAGGCATATTTTTATAAAAATTCCGACTACGCCCATGGATTAAGCATCCCTTAAAAGAGGTTTGTGCAATTAAAAAAATAATAACGAACAATAAAGGTTCTAGAAACCAATGAAGACCGCCATAACTACCTATTTTACTTGCCTACTCGCTTAAATCTAGTTGCGTGGGGATTGAAAATATTTGAAACTGTAACTTGCAACTTGCTTCAACACAAAAATAGGTATAGGTACATAAATACAAACAAAGTAAAAATGAAATTTTTTTTTCTACTAAGCCACCATTTAGGTACTTCGATAAATATTTCATAACTCAAAATTTTTTAACATTAGAGGAAAGTCGCCGAATTTGAGATACTACTTAAAATTTACGTATTTATTATCTAGTATTCGGAAGTGTTTTCTATTTATTTATTTTTCATACAAGCACATCCAACGAATAATAATAATGAAACAAGATTTATTGTCAAAAGATCTTTACTACATTCGATTGTTCCAAGAAAACGACGGCACATGAATTCGGTATTCGGTACAATCCCTAATGGTTTAATGGAAAAAGAATCTAAACAACAGGAATAACAATGTAATTTGTACCTTTGTTTGTACTGAAGAGTTATTATAGAAATTGTTGAAAATGATCACCGTTTTATATTATTATTTTATTTTATTGTTATTCTTGTTTCTTTTTGATTGTTTTATTCTTTTTCCATTAAAAGATTGCTATTGAAGTTTGTCTTTTGATTTCATAGCCAACTTTTGATTTTCAAAGATTTTAAATATCACATCTGCAATACATGTTTTCAGTTATTCGCGTTTTTGGCGAAAGCGATAAAGTTTTTCGAAAAATAACAAGAGTAGAAAAAGTTTTAGAATTAAATTCTTCATAACACAAAGCAACAATTTTGTAAGTCCGCCTACGGACAAAAAAGTTCATTTCACATTTTTAGGGTGTATCACTCTGTATCAACCCTTTAAAATGGTACAATTAAACTATGTTTTCTGACGATTAATGCCCTTGGTACACCCACAACGTGTACCGAAGTTCAAAAATAACTGAGATATCGATTTTTTTCGAAATTTCAAAACACACTTTCAAGGCTTATAACTTCTCAGGGGGGCAACTTACTATAGAGGTAAGTTGCATTAAATCACCTTATTTTGGGCTCCCCTGTATGCTCCTGCTCTGTGTAGGTTCTTATGCGGTACACCCTGTATATATACGTAAATGTTTGTTGATGACTATGAATAAAGAACCCCAGGAAGGAGCAAATTTGGGCTTTACGCTGGACCGGTCCAGTCTCTGCATATGGCGGCATGCCGTTTCCGGTTTACGAAAGTACTTACCGATGGAATGTTATCCCCCGAACATTTTGTTCTGGTAGTCACGGAATAGCCGCAGGCTGCACAGCTAACCATAATAGATCTCCAAAAAGTACTTATCGAAGAACTGCACAAATATCTAATAGCACAAACCACCGTGACAACTGTCAAATATAAAAATATTTTGTCAAACTTCAGTCTCCATACAGGGCGATTTCCGTCTCACGTATTTTATAATGCCCATAGAGCTTTGGCTCCTTCCTGGGGTTCTTTATTCATTGGTTGATGATGACACTTTTTTCTTTGCTTCTACAACTTACTACTACATGCTTTAGCTATTTAGTCCCAAGTCAAGTATCAGTTATTTAATTTTATTTTAATGGAATGCTTTTGAAATTCTATGGAAATGCTTTCCATACCAAGTAATGTTTCGAGTAGGTACTGGAAACTTTAGAAACCCCCCCACCTTTAACTTTTAATAAGTTGCCATTTTTCTCATACATTACAGCCACTTCAGTTAGCAAACAACAATGAATGGTCCAGCTCCAACAAATAGCCGTAAAGCCTAGACTACTAGACAATAGTAAATAGTAATTACCACCCCTCTCCTGCACCAGCATCTGGTTGTTTCTAGATTATTTGTGAGAGTTAAGTATTTTATCGACGGCGACGGGTAGTGCATCCAAACTTGATGTCGGTAGATGACCGACGAAGATAATTTTGTAGCATTTTAATGTTGGGCCAAACCTTAAATCTTATTTATGGTTATTCACGCCCACACCTTGGCAAGAACGTGAAGAATTAAAGACCCTTAATTTTTCGTCTAATTTAGATGAACCTTGAAGTAATAGCACTTCTTAAGTATACAAGTGATTTATAATTATTAGGTGATAAATCATCTAAGCCGTAAGCTCTGCTCCATATGCATCACCACATACCGGGCGGCATGCGGCATCTAGGAAGCAAATGGTGAGAACTTTTTATTCCACTTAAGGCAGTCTATAAACTTCTTCATTACGTAAATATTTAACAGTGTTAACTGTTCATTTGGGTATACACTGAATTGTTTAACGTTCACGGCAATAAAGACTGTTTGAGAGAAACCCAGAAAGTCAAACAGCGGCTTAAGTGTAACAAGGTGGCCGCGGCTGGGACTGGGAGAACTACCGCAGAAATGCACAGCTATTGAATAGTTAATTATTCCATTGTTGGTCAAGCGTCAAGTGAAATAGATAAGTTTAGTGGAAGTTTCAATAGCGAAAAGCACTTTTTAACGAATATGTGATTTGTTGGGTTAAAGTTCTTATAGGTAGACTTATTTTGTTTTATACTTTATTTCTTTCATTCTGCATCAACTTTCTGAATATTGAAATTAGGAAAATTGTCTCCAAATTTATTCTAAAAATTATAGATGATCATATCAACTAGCTTTGTGTTTATCGTTCGTTATTAAATTCTATTTAATTCTTGGATATATCCTTCCCCATGAAAGAGGTATGCATTCGTGATCGCGCGCGACTATCTACGTAAACCTATTGTAAGTAACTGTTTAGGTCCATCTGCATTTTCCCAAACTTCTTAAACTCCTCTAATTACTTCGCAAAACATCAGTAACATAATGTTTGTACAACCTGTAAGCATGTTTGAAATTCTCATTGGTCGCATAAGGACAGACATATAATAATTCATAATTTCATATCTAGAAAAGCTTATTAACTAGTAGCAGCAACATTTCTTCCCAAAACTTACTAATTACATGTATTATTCATTTGCCTAGCCCGTTTGTCAATTTATTCCATCTTCCCTACTGAGAAATTTCGCCTCCAATGATCCAACGGAAGCGGAATTCCAGAATGAAAGCAGTTTTTCCCAATCTGTCCCGCTAAGTAGTCACAGAGATAAAGTTATAAGGCCAATTAATTTTGTATCACGTTATGAAATTCCTCCGACCGAAATCGATGGAAGAGAAACGGCGGAGTTCTAAAGAAAATGTTGACCGAGGCCCGTTATTTATGGCAGCAACGATAGTTTATTGTTCTGGGAATATCACGATATAATCTGGGTATGATATTTTTTTGGCAACAGTATAGGCACACACCTAGGTGTAGGTCCAAGGGATTTATAGGCCCAAGCAGTGGCGCCACATTTAAAACTGGGGGAGCTAACGTTCGTGAAAGATGATTCAGTAGTGTTAAAATTAGTAATAATAGTGGTTTGTGGCAGGGGTTTTTCTAGGAAGGGAGTGGATGGAAAATTATACTATTGTTTAGGAAAATTTTACTTTAAAAATACGCTTTAGGGTAAAATCGCGTAGTAACTACTCGACACTTAAGCTTTTGTATTTTTTTTTCTAAAAAATAAACTGGTACGAAAACAAAAAATTGAGCATTCTAAAATAGTGTAACTAAAACGGCGAGTCATATTTTTATACAGATTTAAAAAAAGATATATATGTTACACTCCGTATATGAAAACAGACCATATATATACGGTCTAGGCTGTATCTATACGGCCTAAATGGGGCAGACCGTATGTAAATGACATGGCATTTCATATACGGACTAGACCGTTAACATACGGACTATTGAAATTCAGACTGTATGTGCTATCGTAGTGAATTACCCTTCTTTTTTTATATAGGCCCATTAAAGAAGAATATGCCTTCTTTTTAGTACCTATGTATTTTGCAGAAAAAAAACCTAGGGTACATGCACATTATACTAAATAATTACCTTTTTTCCTTCAAAATACTAAGTACCTACCAGCAAGAAATAATAAACTGCTCCACATAAGTTAAGGAAATCTAGATATCTTGCAGAATCAAAGGTCCCAATATTTTTATTTGCTTATTTTTTTATCAAAGTGCAAAAAATGAACCATTTTGTAAAAAAAGTTGATATCTAGAAAAGTTTTTATTACTTTTTTGATCAGTGCCTGATTATTCCGACACTGAATACGTTATATTTAGTTTAAACACGCAAGTTTCTGCACGAATAAAATGCCCAGACGTAAAATGACTTCTGATGAAGCCAACAGAGCGGTTGGTATGATACAGGGTGGTTTAACCCAAACAGAAGTTGCTCAGCGATTTGAAGTGAGCAATAGCGTCATTAGCAGGCTGGTAGATCGTTTTAACGAAACCGGTAGTGTGGCAGAGAGATCTAGAAGTGGTGCTTCAAGAAGAACAACAGCAATGGAAAATCGTTATGTAACAATATCTGCCAGAAGAGAGCCTCTATCAACTTGTAGGTACCTAAGCAATCGCCTTTACGATACTACTGGCACGCGTGTATCCATAGAAACCATACGCAGACGATTGCATGAAGCTAATCTCAGTTCAAGACGTCTTTTACGCCGAATTCCACTTACCGCAGATGATAGACAAACAAGATTAGCATGGGCAAGGCAACATGTAAATTGGACCGAAGAATCGAAAAGCGTACTTTTTACTGATGAATCCAGGTATGGAAGATACTCTGACATCAGAAGGGTAAGAGTGTGGACATTGCCTAGAACACCAAGAAATCTCCGTTCTATTCAAACAGTACACCCCTACAGAGGTGGCACAATCATGGTGTGGGGTGATATATGTTTTGATGGGCGTACAGATCTCTACATTTGTCAGGGTAACATGAATGGCCTAGAATATCAAGAACATGTTACTGACAATGTTTTGCCGATGTTTCATGCTGCTGTTGGCCAAAACATTCGTTTTTTGGACGACAATGCCCGACCACACCGTCCTGCCGCTGTTCTAAATTCGTTAGATAGGCAAGGTATTCCACATTTAAGACTTCCTCCGCATACGTGGGATATGCTGCAAAGAAGACTTGACGATCATCAACCGAAGCCTGAGACACTGTATCAATTTAGACAAATTCTTCCTCAATTGTGGGCAGAAATACCACAAGATTATTTTAATACCCTAATTGAGGGTATGCAGAGACGATGTCGTGCCGTTATAGAAGTTCTTGATGGATATACGACATACTAAATCATCGAATTCGATATGTTGTAATTTGCCGATGATATCAAAATTATTCGTTTTTTATCTTAATATTTGTGGAACGACAAAAAATTCAATAAATATTGATACTTGATTCACAAATGTCTTTTAGTACCAGTTTAAATAGGAAAATTCCCAAGAAATAAAATTTTATAAGTCATTTCATGCATTTCCTTAACTTATGTGGAGCAGTTTATCTTTTTTTGATGGGCCTATATAAAAAAAGAAGGGGTAATTCAGAAACAGAAATGGCAGACGTCGAAACCGCAAAGAAAACATGGCACATACATTCTGCCTTTGTTTAAATCTCTCTGTGATATACAGTCTAGTTGCAGATAGACCGTATATAATAGGACTAGTTCTTTTGCAAACCGACTAGACCGTTAGTTGACGGACAAGCTTCTTATTATTATACATATATGGACTAATATCTTCAGTCTGTTTACATATGGACTAGTCCTTATGTATACGGCCTGTTTTACATATACGGTCTGTAACATATATACGTTTCAACTGAAAATTGGGCAGTAAATATTAAACCCATATTTTGTTGATTCTTAAATGAACACAGTAAAAAATTTAACCGTAAAGCATAAAAAATTGCTGGTAAACTTTTCTCGTGCGGCGTAAATTTTTACACCAAATTTCGTTAAAATGGATTATTTTTACCGATTTACTTCTATCTATTTTTCAACAGAAAATGCCTTGTCGTGTAAAAAATACACGAGCGGGTGTTAAAAATATATATAGTGCGTGTTTCTAAAAACACATATCTTAAAGTGTAATTTTCGTGCTAATCATGGATGCTATTTTTAACACTGATCCAAAAACTCCATAGTTGGACTTTCTCCTCCCTCAGTCAGTCCCTTGTTGGATTTCTGCACGTCGTGTGCTCAAAAAGCACCTGCTACAGCATGGTAAACTCTGTTTATTGCCGTCCTTGTCTTACTCCTGAATATGATAATTGTGTAAGTAGGTATATGAACAGAGTTTTAGGTGTACTTGCATTATGCAAACGTAATTTTTCTTCTCCAGATCTTGTCCACCTGTCAAATTTATGTTTTTTTCTCCTTTAGCTACATTAGTGTATCTAGATTTAGGTATATTTTTTTAAATCATCAAAATTTACTAAATTAAACTTCAAAAATATTGTCCGGCGATATCCGAATTTTAATTGTCCCGGGCTGCCCGAATTGCAAAAATAATTCAAGAAATTAGTAGACCTAAAGTAATCAATATAATTACTAATATTTATCCTACAATATCGAAATTATATCCTGGGGTTGTGCTAACAACAAATTCACTTAACTGTGCTTAAATTTTACTCAGACCTTTAGAAAAACTTAGAAAATTAGAAAAACTGCAATAATTTCGAAAAGACACGTCTGATTTTCCCGCAATTTTAAGAGATGACTTGTTTCTCATAAATGAGCAAGCGCGGCATATATGCATTGATTGCACTATAAAGCCTAAAAATATTCCCCTATTTATTTCATTTACTTAATTTGTGATTACAAATTGCGCCGCAGGCAAATTTTTTTCAGATTTTCAAGAACAAGCAGCCCGAACAAATGAAAAAACTCCACTTAACCTATTATACAAGCAAAAAAGTTTTCGTGAATCAAGTGGTGGTAGATTGTTTCTTACTGTTTTTTCTTTATTTTCGCCATTCCATTTTGAAAACCATAAAAAATGCAAAAAAATTGCGCGATGAGGTATGGAGCATACTTGCCAGGAAGTACCTATCGTCTAGCCGCCCTCTTGCAGTCTATACAGGGTTTCCGAACGAAAACTTGACCCCCCAAAAATTAGAAAACCGAAAAATAATCCCTCCCTAATCCTTAGCAACCAAAACTTTAAAATTTCAAATGGAACTAGCCCCCTTGTATCATTTTAAAGCCCTTTTTATTGCCAATACAGTGATGTATCGTTTTTAGAATTCTGTTGAGATTTGACAGAATTATTGGCTAAAAACGGAAAGTTAACAATCCACTGCACGCGTAGTAATTTCTACACAAATGCCCGCCACTAATAAGTGTTTTATCTACTACACACAACCAAATTACCTATAGTTTTTATTGACGTGTCGATCAGTTTACAAAAAAGTCACAAACGAAAAAGCTGAAGCAAAACAAAAAAAGTTCTTACGAATTCAAACCTTATATCTTTTTAAAATATGTAACAAAAAGTCACTGTCACAAAAAAAAGTTCCCGTTTTTTTGCTTGTAACCACGAAATCGTTAGTTTCAGCCTGCTATTGAAAGTGGAAACGTATTTTCGAAATGGTTTATTCCTTCGCGGAAAAGGTAGAAATTGTTGCAATTTGTTATCGAAATCATGATTGCGCTAAAGCTACAGCACGAATTGCAACAATTTCTAACCTTTTCGCGATAGAATAAACCATTTCAAAAACACGTTTACACTTTCAATAGCAGGCTGAAACTAGCGATTTCGTAGTTACAAGCGAAAAAACGGGGACTTTTTTTGTGACAGTGACTTTTTGTTATTTTAAAAAGATATAAGGTTTGACTTCGTATGAACTTTTTTCTTTTGCTTCAGCTTTTTCATTTGTGACTTTTTTGTATACTGATCGACACGTCAATAAAAACTAGGTAATTGATTGTGTTTTTAACCAATAGATAATTCTGTCAAATCTCAACAGAATTCTAAAAACCAGGGACCCTTTAATTTAGCAGGGACCCTTCTTATTTTAAAGGGTCCCTGCTAAAAACGATGCATCACTGTATTCGCAATAAAAAGGGCTTTAAAGTGATGCAGCACAAGGGGCGGTAGTTCCATTTGAAATTTTAAAGTTGGGGTTGCTAGGGATTAGGGGGATGGACATATCGGGAATTTTCAAATATTTTTCGGTTTTCTAATTTTTGGAGGGGTCAAGTTTTCGTTGGGAAACCCGTATAGAAAATATGTTTGTTGTTCAACCCGACCAAAATACTTAATACTAAAAGATTAAGTTGTTTTAGGTAACGTTTCCGCAATGAGGCTGAAACGTTAAATGATAGATATAGGTACTTTATTCTTGGCCGGGTTTTGAATATATCTGGTCACGTTTGACGTTCGATTGGCCCGTCTGCGATGTTTGGTTTTCACATCTCTCCAGGGCCTACTTTTGAAAAAAATCGTACAATAATGAATGAATGAACTCCGAAAATTAATTTTGTGTATGGTATACTTCAAACTATACGAAAAGACCCTGTATACTATAATAGTATAGCTTCTCTAATACCGTGATAGGTAAATATAAGAAGTTGCTGAGAAATAAGAATATGTAAGGCATCAAATTTTAATAACAAAATGCATGAAAAGGTAAAAACACAAAATAGTTTTCCAAACGGCAATTATAGGTATAACAGGACGTTCCATAAACCATAAACATAATCCATCGTAACCATCGGAACCATCTTAAAAATTACAATTTGGCGAAATAATTATATACGTGATTTGTGACGACCCAAGTAGAACAAGTGTATGTTCGTGCATAGTTAATCAAAAACAGGCAGTATGTGCCTCCCTCCACAGTGTTTTTCTTACCTGATTTGCACCAAGTCTCAAATTTCTATTCGACGACTCACCTGAAATAAAAGTGGAGAAATTAGTCGTCTATATGAAAATGTGGGTAATCTTTTTAAATATAAGAAGTGAGTTTACGTAAAAGCTGACTTTTACTTCTATCTTCTTAATTTTTTTCGTGTTTAGAACTCTGTTTAACATTATCACGCACTGGTACATTACTTAATCAACATAAAACAACATAATATTTAAACAATGTTTCGATTTTTACCACAGACCTAGTTATATAGCAATAGCGAAGCTAGACCTATAGGTCTGTGTTTTTACTAATATAAAGCTCATATAATTTTAAAGTGTACTTTAGTTTGTTTATATAATTGGGCTTTGAACAATGTTGGATTGTTACAACACCTCCTTCAATTTTAACGGGTACTTTAATTGAATTATAAACTAAAACCTCTAGCAAAACCTGAAATCAAGCCAAGACGTTGACGCCTCAGATGTCTTTATTATCGGCCATAATGGTCCTTTCTTCACGAGTTTCTTCACGATGCATCACGCCAAGGCCTTTATGAATATAAAACGCACTTTCAGTTGAGCCGTAACTCTAAAAATTAAAGTAACGGCGAAGCTGCGCTATATAGTCGCTTTAGCGAAATTCTGCAACTTTGTTAGACCAAAAGTAAATTCCAGCTTGTACCCGGTTTCTGTTGTGTTGTAATTAAACTTATCTCTGTTGTTTCGAGCATCATTTCGTCTTTATGGTGGTCATTCATTCGTATTCGTAAAATTCGGCTACATTTTTAGAAAGATGTGCTAAGATGAGATGTCCTAACTATATAGCTTCGCTAAGCTAATAATATAATAGGTCTAAATCGGGTTTAAAGTGATCCCGTATAGGTATCTATTGGAAGAGTCAAACCAGGAATAAAAGAGGGACAAAAACACAAAGAAATAATCATAGAAAAGTAAAATAATATTTTTTTATAAAAGAACACATTAAATTGAAAGTAAAAATATAATAATTTTGCGACGTCTAGCGTGTTCATAAAATATATTGGTTTTTAACTTGGTTTTAAAAAGCAAACCATCGCCGTGATAACTCGATTAGTTGCCGCAGGGGGGTGGCAGCACGCGAGATGGCCAGTAGAGCCGGCGGGCCTTTTTATTCTGCAGAACGAAACTGTGACAGAATCTGGTAGATATACAAGCTTGGCGATGGGTCAACCAATCAAACACATGTTCGTATACATAACTGAGGACTAGTAGAACCAATATAAATCCTTTATCTATGAGTACGACGGAAAACGTTTCCATATAGCTGCCCAACGACAGCTGACGTCGCGAAGCAAACCAACGAGGTAATAATATGTAGATCTAGTCGGAGTCATAGATAAACAACGGATATATAACGACAACGACATAAAACAATGTATAGGCGTTATAGGTAATTAGCAAGTACCCAGCTGAAAAAATGTAAAATCTAATCCAACAATGCTAACACTTAAACATATAAAATATATCATGTACTTATTTGAATTTATGTCATTGCTGCAGCTCTTATTGAAAAGCTACCATTGATTTAGAATAAAAAAAAAACACTTTGACTAACTCTAAGAACAGAAATGAGCCTACAAATCTGTAATTGATGATCATCCTTAGAGATACGATATACCTATAGGTGTCTTGATGTTCAGGTAGTTATAAGTTATAGGTATAAGTTTATAGCTTGCAACTTGTTCTTTTTAACATTCTCCAATTATATACGAACTTTTCGTTTTCTAACTAGATATCTAGCTAGAACGTAGCGTGGTAAATCAGATAACCGTTTCTCATTAACCAATAGTTACTCGGCCGATTTATCGATAACAACGAGCTATGTGCGGGGACCATTATCGATCAATTTAGATATTTTGAAAATTTGTTAAATGCGTTGGTTTATCTGAAATTACCTCGGCTCATTTTTAACCTCTGACATAATAGGAGTAATCCCGTATTGGGGCCGGCCGGCCACTGACCATAGGCGAAGATCTGGGATCAGTGAAGGGTCAAAATTTGCCATTTATTTTATTATAATTTTTAATAAATAATAATTATTTATTTTCACTCTCACTTGCTTGTGTGTGTGGGGGGGGTGGCACTTCCTATTATTTCGGATTCATTGCCGATTGCAGTTATGGCTGACTTTTTCCCAATAGGACAGAGATAGAATAGCATTATTTGCTCAAGTACTGCTGAAAACGCTAGAAAACCGTGGTAATTGTAAACAAATCCAAACAAACTGACAAGTCAGCCTACGTATTAGTAGTTGCATATTCCCCCCTGCCCACCTCAACTTTGAAGGCTTTCTTGAGCGTTACCGTATGTGTTCTTCTTCTGCGCCACATGCGCCGCTGCATATAATTAAATACTCTCACCTGATTCTCAAAAATATCGCAAACAAGTATCGGATTAACCTTGAAAGGTTAAGCCCATATAATCTACTATAATGGTATTATTCTCATACATCATCCAATATACGGTTTTACGCAACCACTTACGTACCATAGCAACCAAACTAATAGGGCATCTCGAACATTTGCCTATGCTGACGGGCATACTGGTGAGAAAATAACCGGTAGTTACGGCGGAGGGAGTAAATTTATCTTCTCAAAGATGTTTTGTACTTTACGCCTTGCGGTTCAGAATTTAAAAATGACGTTACTAGAACCAGGCGCGGTCTTAGGGGGTGGGCATGGGAGCCATGCCCCCCCTAATAAAATGAAAAAATAATAATAAATAAAAAATACACACGAATATTATTACTAATATTATCTAACCTACAGTGTCCACGGATTGAGTTCACATAAAAAGTAAATAACAAAAAAAAATCGAGTTGAAATTTGAGCTTCTGGAGATCAGCGCTGCTTGGTTTGAGACTAATTATTTGTGACATAATTTTACTTTCAAACCTTGGAAATTATGAAGAAACGAAGTAATTTTCCACCTCTGTAAAGTGCCCATTTTACGGCAAAATGTTATTAAGGAAACTTGTTCAGAATGAAAAACTGAGTAGGTTTGCGAAATTTCGAAAGTCTAGGCCTATACATTGATTTTTTGGCATTTTCCGACTTTTTTTTAGAAAAGTGCATTTTGTGTAGTTTTCACATCAAAATGTTATTAAGAAAACGTGTTCACAATGAAAAACTGGATAGGTGTGAAAAATTCCAAGAGCCTAGGTCTACTTTTATTTTTGTGCGGTTTAATTTTTTAGCAGAAAAAATCATAGTGGACTTAGGCTTTTGAAAATTTTCACGCCAATCCAGTTTTTCATTGTCAACAAGTTTTCTTAATAAAATTTTGATGTAAAAACTACACAAAATGCACTTTTCTAAAAAAAAGTGTGAAAATACCAAAAAACCAAAGTATAGGCCTAGATTTTCGAAATTTCGCAAACCTACTCGGCTTTTCATTCTGAACAAGTTTCCTTAATAACATTTTGCCGTAAAACCTACAAAAAAAGGCACTCTACTATGAGGTTGAAAATTAGTTTCTTCATAATTTCCAAGGCATACGTGATTTTTCAAAAGTAAAATTATGTCACAAATTAGTTTAAAACCAAGCAGGGCTGATCCCCAGAAGCTCAAATTTCAACTCGACAATTTGTTGTTATTTACACCTTATGTGAACTCTGTGGATACACTGTATACAGGGTTAACTATCACTTAGTACAAAAAATTTTATGGCAGATAAAGAAAAATTAGACTTGCAACATTTGTCTTAAGCCTAAAAAAATTTTTTTTCAAATTGTATTAAACCCCTCAAAAAACGCCGCCTATGGACGCCCGCGCGACATGTCTAAAAATTTCGCATATGTCAATAGCGCGGCGTTGCCACGTCTATCAATTTATCGGAGGATTCACCACAAAATTTCGATTTCCTTTTAAAAACGATTACTTTCTAAGGAACATGTAGAATGCCTATGAAACACCTACCTTACTGACATTTCCAGGATTGTTTGCACCATTTTCTGTTTTCTTGCTTTTTTACATTAAAAGTCACACAACACAACATTCACATTTTTTAAATCTGTTGGGGATCTCTTGGTTTCCCTCTGCTATTACTTTTGTTTGAAGCGAGGTACTCAGCCTGACGACCACGACGAGGTAGATCCCCTCCGCCAGGAAAACCCCGAAGGGTAACCGAAAAATCACAACTGCACTAGCACACATTGCACAAATGCACATGCAAAGCACTACAGTAGCTGTTCAAAGAGGCCGCCGTTAACTTCGATGCACAAATTCACTCGGTTAACTAAAGAAGTCCGGATACGTGCAAAAAGTCCATGATTATTCCGGATTTGAACAGCTGCACCTTCAATTCGTTCACGTAACTGCTGCTCGTTGTCGATTTCCTGCTCGTACACAATCGCCTTCATGAATCCCCAAATACAAAAATCCATTGGATTCAAGTCTGGTGATCGCGGCGGCCATGCAATTGGCCCTCCTCTTCCGATCCAACGGTTGGGGCATTGGTCGTCTAAAAGTGCACGAACAGGTCTCGCAAAATGGGCTGGTGCACCATCGTGCATAAACCACATGTCATGCAGTACTTGTAGTGGCAAATTATCAAACAAAACATTTGTCAGAAAATACAAGTATCGTTCAGCGTTTAAATTTTCCGGTAGAATGTATGGTCCAATTAATCGATCTCCATAAACTCCAGCCCAAACATTGATGGAAAACCGACGTTGGAAATTAAACCGCCGAACAGCATGTGGGTTCTCATCGGACCAAATATGGCTGTTGTGTCTAAAAAAAAAAAACAAAAATTAGAAATATTCACAATTTTGGCGAAGGCGTTAGGATTGACATAGCCAATTTTATAATAAATAAAAAAGATAATATGGAGGAGAGAAAGCTATAAGTAAGTAAAAATTTACATACGTGTTTAAAACCCCAGCACGTGTGAAGCAGCATTCGTCTGTCCAAAGAATGTTGAAAACAAAGTTTGGGTCTTGGGCGATTCGATCACGTAGCCAAGTGCAGTAGGTCATTCTCACCGGAAAATCATTTGCTTCTAATGCTTGGACCTTTTGTATGTGATAAGGGTGAAGGCCGTTTTCCCTTAGAATCCTCCATGCCTGTAAATAATTGTATTGTTACATTTTAAATTTTATGTAGGTATTAGGTGCAAGCAAAGACAATCCCATCACATGGGATAGTCTTTGGTAGAAGTCAGTTTTATTGGTTTTATTTTACTTGCCTTGTTCTGAGATATTCCCAATCTGCTTGCAATAGCTGTAGTGCTTATGGAAGGTTGCTCTTCCACCAAATCAAGCACTGACTCAACATCGTCCATGTTCATTTGCCCTCCAGGCCCACCCCTTCGAGCTTGCAAAACACCAGTGTTTCGCATACGTTGTACAATGTTCACGAAAGTACGTGGGTTAGGCATATTTGCCCTGTTAGGAAAACGAATACGGTATTCTGCTGCAGCTCGATGTGCACTTTCATCGCATCTCCCGTACATTATAACCATGTCCGTTAACTCGGCGTTCGAATACTCCGGCATTTTCACAAAGACGCTGAACGATTTGCCGCGAAAATCAAGACCAAACTGGGAAATAACGCCATGTTACATTCGCAAATGCCCTCCGTCGGCTACTAGCCAAACTTGAAAAGGTTTGTTCCAACAGGGCCAATAACCGTGCTCAAGCACGTTCAGCGCATGCGCACTACCCCGCTGGCTGTTCCAACTGAATTATGTACCTACCGACACGGGACGATACACGCACTGTTCCAGCCGATTTATGGATCATTTGTGTATCGTCCTTGTACGATAAAAACGGTGCCTGGTCTAAAGCAATAACCGCGTGTACTGACATGCGCAATGTATAGTCATGTATAGTTTTTATCGTACAAGGACGATACACAAATGATCCATAAATCGGCTGGAACAGTGCGTGTATCGTCCCGTGTCGGTAGGTACATAATTCAGTTGGAACAGCCAGTGGGGTAGTGCGCATGCGCTGAACGTGCTTGAGCACGGTTATTGGCCCTGTTGGAACAAACCTTGTATGTACAGTTAGTTGCCTAGCTAGTAAGTTGTGAAATGACGCGGAGCAGTCGAAAAAACGTTTCATAGACTCGACCGGGCCGATACGTCACTTAATTCATACCGCCGAGGCTTCAGAACAATAAATCCTTTATCTATGCTTCAGAAGAGGTTAGATGGTGGACAAGAATTCATCAGAGGAGCTCCGGGGGTATTAAGGGAGACGGCTTGTGGTGTCGCGGTACTCAGCTTTCCGCGAGACTAGGAACCGGTCCGGATACGAGCTAAGGTAAGGGGAATCTAATAGCGCTGCCTCTGTACAGATTCAAATCGATTGTTATTTATGTATTTTTTAAATTTGTTTGAGTAAAAAGGTATTTTCACCGTTCCTAAATCAACGGCAACACCGCGGAAAATCACTTCAGCTGTCAGTACCTTCAGAAGCCAAATTGGATGACGTCATTAAAGGCGGGGATTTACAGGGAAAATAGGGGTCTTTACCCGTTTTTTTAAAGATCGTAAAAAAAATCTAAAAATATTTTTCTATGTTTTCTTAAGCCACCCTGCGCACGTGGTAAAAATTTTTGTACTAAGTCATAGTTAACCCTGTATAACCAACGCACATGCAAAAAACTTTGTTTACCTAATTTTTATTATTTAATATATATTTTTTATTTTTGTTATTTTTGTGAGGAACATTTTTTTGTGATATCGCCTTATTCAATTTTTATTGTTATAGTAGGTACTTAAAAACCGCCTAAAGGAGTTGTACATATCCAGGTATGCCCCCCCCCCCCCCTTCGCAAATGGATATGACCGCGCCTGACTAGAAGTTGCTCTGTTAATAGTAACGTAAAGCTTTTTTCTTGAAATCGGCATTAAAATGTCCCAAAATCGTCATTAAAAGCACAGAAATCGTACAATAATGGGCTACATTATTTCAATTAGGTATTTCAATAAGTAGGCCTTGGCGAGATGTAAACATCAAACGTCAGACGCGGAGAAATCGCCTGTCAAAAGTGACCAAATATTCAAAACCGTGCCGATAAAGGCTCATTTAACTTTTCGTACACATTGCGAAATTGTTTCCTATAGAAGCGCAATCCTTCAGTATACATATTTTAGTAAATTTGAAAATCAATAGATTTGTTGTGTAGACTGCACAAGAAGCAGCAGTTTGGTTTTTCTGTCAGAAGGTGCCGTACATCATTATACTTGTCCTAGGTAGAGCGATCGGGAAAGTCAAGCAACGCCGCGCGTAGTCGGTTCGTGGACGGGTGATCCCTTCTTATTATTTTCTTGCCTAATAAAACATTTTTTTTTTCGATTTCAAGAAAAATATAATATGTACCTCGGCACTGAAGTTCTTTTTATGACTCATGTGGTTTATTTGCCTCGGCCAGAGGCCTCAGCAACTAAACTCCACATGAGTCATAAAAAGTTGAACTTCAGTGCCTTGGTACATAAATAACTATTATCGGAGGCATATCGACCGAAAAAGTCAAAAAGCTACTAATACACTTGTGTGCGGAGTACGTTTAGGGGATCAAGCAAAGTATTGTCAGCTACTTATCTGTCTATAATCTAAAAACCTTTCCTTTGCTAAAATAACACGTTTGAATGCTAGATGATAAGGGTAGGTATAGCAAACGGTCATAATTAATGATACCTCTCTACTTGTCAAATAGCAGTAGCAAAGTCTAGAGAATACTAGTATTCTCTATAGACTTTGGCAGTAGCAACTATATAGGCCAGAAGCTTCATATATTAGTGACGAGGTTGCAACACATTCTGCGCACTTTATTCCGTTCCAATCTAGAACAGAAATTATCTCACGCCTATGAGATAGGGGCAGAGTTGGCGGTTTTTATCACTGTGACATCGCAGAAATTAAAATCTGCATGGAGTTAAAATTATTGTTATCTCCTGTTCAGTCTCATAATATGCGCCACTTTTACAGAGGTTACGTTAGTCTGCGTTATTTATTGCCGTTAATAATGCATGTTTATCATATAGGTAATATATTGCGAAACACAAAGAACTATGAAGCCAGCTTGGATGTCCTTTTTACATTACCTAATTGCTAAAAGCGTTATTGCCGTTCAGATATACAGTTGGGCGATTAGCGTGAGATAAGTTGTCATATTGAATCTTCAACCATAAATTTCATAATGTGCATGGTAAATGTCCTATTTCCATCAATAAAGGTTCATAAGATAATTTGCTAGTAATACATATGGTGTCTACTTTAATTTGTGTACAATTCCGTGCTTGTTAATTAATATTTTGTATAAAAAATAAATTACTTTTGCATGTATTAATATTTTTTCAATAATTCCAGGGCGCGCTTGACCCGTGTAATCTTTCAAAAAATTCAGCGTTTTGACTTGGCACAGAGAAAACATTCTGAATTGTTGTTATCGGATCTTTGCAGACCAACACTTCAAGTGATTGTGTTGAACATTCAACTGCTTTGAAGCAATTCCATGGCACGCACTTCACTCGCAAAAATTATGCTTTGCGAGGGATGAGGGGGGCAATTACTATTATTTTCTCTTCGTTGCCATTTGCGGCTAGAGCCGACCTTTCCTGATAGAACTAGGATAGCATTCGCTCAAGTACCCACTACGGAAAACCCTAGAAAACCGCTCAAAATATCCACATTTTTGTCCAGCGCTGTTGGCGATCAGTGATGATTTTCTACAAAGACATATGCATTCACAGTCTGCTTCGAGCTCGATTCGAACCACGGTCGATCGAAGGCAGAAAAACATGCAGTCTGAATAGTTAGATTCTACAAAAACCTGAACTACCTAAATGAACGGCAAAAAATTTACAGCATTACTGTAGAACGGAAAAACGCGTTAACCTCTTACCTAACCATGCGTATCGATTATAACCATAGATTGGAGTAGACATATAGATAGGCAGAAGTATTGTTGAAACCGTTAGCAAATGATCCCGGCACACCAATTTTTAAACTTTAATTTTGGAACGAACACAACTTAAAATGGATTATATATTGTAATGTCTTACAATTCTTAGGACTCGATACTAAGTTGATGTATAATTTCAACAATGATTCTGACAGTCTACGTGTAGCATTCTTCTATGATTTTATACCTAGCAATATCGTTAATGGTTGCGTTCAATGCGCTCCCAAATCTATAATCGCTGCCAGCGCTTTATACGTCAATGTGCATTGAACGGGCAGAAATGACAGGTAGCGCTAGCTATCGCTGCCCTCGGTTCGGCAGCGATTTCATTTTTGCTAGATTTTCTTGGTAGCGGACTTATCCTGTTTATATCCTTTGTTATCATTCCTGCTCTCTCTGTTATTCTGAAACGCTTAACCTCGAAATTCTTTTTGGGGTATCGTTAATTTTGTTTATTTTCCAAAAACGAATAATTATTCACGCAATAAATAGATAAAACATGGAAGGTTGGGTTAAAGAGACAATTGTGGAAAAGTGGTTCTTGTATCATCAACTCTGTGCAGTTGTTTATTATTTTTTGGGCGCCATTATAAAATTGGCCAAAATGGAAAAATATAGACACAGAAAATTAAGTTATTTTAAAAACAAAAATAGAAAATACCGCAAATAAATACATAAACATAACCTACGAAAAAAAACCTGATGACAGACAACACCTTTATGAATTGGTAGTTCAGTGTACCACGGCAGCGATTACAGCTCTGTCAAAGGTTGACAGATAGCGCTACCTGGCGATCACACAAATTCGGCCTGCACTGAACGCAACCAATATTACTATCAAATGTTGACAGCCCCTACTATACTAATGAAATGATAGCAGCAGAGAAAACATTGTCAAGAGCAAGAACATCCTATATCATCTAGTAAATTAGCCCTGGAATTATTAAAAAATATTAAATCTCCTTAAAATTTGAGGGGGGGATAACTAGTGTTCTGGAACCGATTTAGCCGGTTGCAGTGCCTTACTTATTATGGTAACAATTTGACTTTTCTTACCATGCTAGATCACCGGACTTGCTCTCTATTAAACGTTTTTGGATGGTGCATTCCTAGAAGATTGGCTTTTCAACCCAAGCCTCCAGTGATTCTAGAACAACTGGTTTGCCAAAGTCCTTGGGAAGCATACCTCGAATATACAGCGTGAGTCAGAATGTATAGTAAATACTTTAAAGGGGTGTTCGGTAAGTGGTTTTAAGGGGGGTCTTTCATATAAAATTTTTCGATTTGGGCTTTCCTTGCCAAGTTATTCGGGTCTTCAGGGTGACCCAAAAGTATTTCTTTTTATTTATATCTCAATAACGG
Organism: Pseudeuparius sepicola; assembly: GCA_963920635.1. Classification (NCBI taxonomy): domain Eukaryota; kingdom Metazoa; phylum Arthropoda; class Insecta; order Coleoptera; family Anthribidae; genus Pseudeuparius; species Pseudeuparius sepicola. The sequence goes on from OY987299.1 coordinate 94,525,446, forward strand.
CGCTACTTAAAAATTTGAAATTTGGTATATGATATCTACTTGCTGGAAGACGCCTTAGGGTAGTTTATTCATTTACACAGTGCCCTAAAAATCGGAAAAACTAACAACCCCTATTAATTTTTTTGCTCAAACTTTTTTGAGGTTAACTTTTTGGTCTTGCAGGTCCATCATTTCAGTGTATCTTTTCATTTTGCAACAAAAGTGTGTACTTTTGTTTCATAAAGATAAAATAAACCGTTTGCGTTGAAATTGGCAAAACGTTCCCCAAAACACCTGTTAACTTTAACATTCGAAACATAAAATTTTTACCTACCGCTTTCAAACGTTATAGATCGACTGTACATTCAAAATAAGGAAAAAAATACCAATTGGACATTGGTCAAAACAGCATTGGTTTTCTCGAAATAGGGTGTTCAAATTTTGTTAAATTCAATCCTTTCCATATTGAAAGCTAATAAGTTTTGGTACATTGTTCATAGGAATTTTTTTCTCAGTTTAAATGGTACAGTCGATGTGTAATGTTTGAAAGCGGTAGGTAAAAATGTTATGTTTCGAATGTTGAAGTTAACAGGTGTTTTAGGGCAGGTTTCGCCAATTTCAACGCAAACGGTTGATTTTATCGTTATGAAACAAGAGTACACTTTTGTTGCAAAATGGAAAGATACACTGAAATGATGGACCTGCAAGACCAAAAAGTTAACCTCAAAAAAGTTTGAACAAAAAAATTAATAGGGGTTGTTAGTTTTTACCATTTTTTAGGGCACTGCGTAAATAAATAAATTACCCTAAGGCGTCTTCCAGTAAGTAGATAACACATACCAAATTTAAAATTTTTGAGTAGCGCCTTTATTGAGATATAAATAAAAATAAATACTTTTGGGTCACCCTGTAGACCCGAATAACTTGGCAAGGAAAGTCCAAATCGAAAATTTTTATATAAAAGACCCCCTTAACACCATCTGCCGAACACCTCTTTGAAGTATTTCTATACATTCTGACTCATCCTGTATATCTTGAATAGAAAAATTTAAGTACCTAATTTATTATATTGATTTTCCACCAAAATATTTGGCTCCAAAAAGAAACTTAAAAATGACCAATTAATCTGGAATAAGTGTTTAATTCTGACCAGGAGAAAATGTTCACTCGGTATGCAGGCTTGCATTAACGTGGGCCTCTTCTGTTGCAGAGTTTCTCCCGTGAGTTGCAATAATCGCAATAATGCCCTCTTAATAAGAAGGATGAATTACGAGCAGATAAAAACCCTCGTTATTTACAGTCGATTCGTCACATCCATCCCACAGTGACTGACTTTCTCCTGAACAGTTTCGCGCGGGTTACAGGTCGAAGTTGACGATGCGACGGCGGCGCGGCGATCGAAAAATAAAAACGCATAGCCGGCGGATGTGGTGGGCGCCGCCCACGCCCTGAAGATAATCGTATGCAAATCGACGTGAAATTGCTGCGTCCGATTCGGGTGCCCGGAGGACATTCAAAATGCGAAAATAACGAGAATAATAATAAGAGAGGAAAAAATGAAACATTAAATGACGAAACTACATGAATGAAGAGCATGTTTTTTACATTATCGTTCCGGACTTTCTATAGTATACCTATAGGTGCTTTACGGGATCACCAAAAAGGGCTTGCTCATAGCTATCTACACAAAATCATAATAGTTTGTGATGAAAGGACGAAGGTTTGCCAGCCTCAACTGCGTCTAGGTCGGCAAACCCGCAGTCGTACGATAAACTACTTTTCCCCGCGAGTATCATACAATATTTCTTGTTCTGATACGCTTAAATATATGACAGAAACATCAGTGCAAGTTATTACTTGTTACTGCAGCTATTTTGAAAAATGGCGAACTTGTTAGGTTAACTACATAGGTTACCTATTTTGAAAACGTGAAGAAGTTGCAGTGCGGAAAGCGCGCTGATTCAGCACGTCGATTAGTTACCAGCAGCAAGGTGCAGGAAGATAACAAGAAAATATGTCGGCGTATTACGAAGGCGTAGAAGTGCCACAGAGGTGATTTATTTTAAATTTCGACTTTTTTCTCGAAGTCCATCTAAATTTAAAATTTTTTCTCGAAGTTCATTTAAATTTAGACTTTTCTCTAGAAGTTTAACCGAATTTCGACTTTATGCTGACTTCGAACAACCGTGTATTGGAAGATAAGGCGCGAAGTTTGGCTTCTATACTTGGCTCTAACTTTATTGTTCTGTGGTCCTAATCCTTTTGCAGGGTTGCCAAGTGTACGGTAATTTTCATTTTTCAAACTGTACGGTATACGGTCCAAATCCATTACCGTACATTGAAAGTAGGTACGGTAATTTGAAAATATACGAAAAATTTACAATTCGCGCCGATCTTTCAATTTCAGTGCAGGAGTCAGTGGCCTAACCAGACAGGGGCTTTGAGGGCTTTAGCTCCCCCCCCCCCCCAAGGATCTTCCGCGTGGTATTATATTTATTTCTAAATAAAATTTATTTTATGACAATAGTTTTGCCCTAAATATTACCAAAGATTTTTTTTAATAATTAACGGCCGTCGCCACAAGGCGGCGGATGATGTATTTTTTGTCAACCCCTTTAATATGGGTATCATAGGAAAGGGCTTGAAGAATAGAAAACGATAAAGTTAATGACATGATGTTAACATGATGTTAACTAAATTCAATATGGTCATCGCTCCAAGATGGCGGATTACATTCTCTTTTCAACCCCCTTAATATGAGTATCAAATGAAAGGGCTTGAAGAGTAGCAAACGATAAAGATAGTGACATCACACTAAATTCAATATGGCCGCGCCTCCAAAATAGCGGATTGCATTTTTTAGCCCCCTTAATATGGATATCAAATGAAAGGGCTTGAAGAATAGAAAACGATAAAGTTAATGACATCGACATAACACTAAATTCAATATGGTCATCGCTCCAAGATGGCGGATTACATTCTCTTTTCAACCCCCTTAATATGAGTATCAAATGAAAGGGCTTGAAGAGTAGCAAACGATAAAGAGAGTGACATCACACTAAATTCAATATGGCCGCGCCTCCAAAATAGCGGATTGCATTTTTTTAACCCCCTTAATATGGATATCAAATGAAAGGGCTTGAAGAATAGAAAACGATAAAGTTAATGACATCGACATAACACTAAATTCAATATGGTCATCGCTCCAAGATGGCGGATTACATTCTCTTTTCAACCCCCTTAATATGAGTATCAAATGAAAGGGCTTGAAGAGTAGCAAACGATAAAGACAGTGACATCACACTAAATTCAATATGGCCGCGCCTCCAAAATAGCGGATTGCATTTTTTTAACCCCCTTAATATGGATATCAAATGAAAGGGCTTGAAGAATAGAAAACGATAAAGTTAATGACATCGACATAACACTAAATTCAATATGGTCATCGCTCCAAGATGGCGGATTACATTCTCTTTTCAACCCCCTTAATATGAGTATCAAATGAAAGGGCTTGAAGAGTAGCAAACGATAAAGACAGTGACATCACACTAAATTCAATATGGCCGCGCCTCCAAAATAGCGGATTGCATTTTTTTAACCCCCTTAATATGGATATCAAATGAAAGGGCTTGAAGAATAGAAAACGATAAAGTTAATGACATCGACATAACACTAAATTCAATATGGTCATCGCTCCAAGATGGCGGATTACATTCTCTTTTCAACCCCCTTAATATGAGTATCAAATGAAAGGGCTTGAAGAGTAGCAAACGATAAAGACAGTGACATCACACTAAATTCAATATGGCCGCCGCTCCAAAATAGCGGATTGCATTTTTTTAACCCCCTTAATATGGATATCAAATGAAAGGGCTTGAAGAGTAGAAAATGATAAAGTTAGTGATATCACACTAAATTAAATATAGCCGCCACTCCAAGATAGCGGATTACATTTTCTTTTCAACCCCTTAATATGGGTATCAAATAAAAGGGCTTGAAGAGTAGAAAACGATAAAGTTAGTGATATCACACTAAATTCAATATGGCCGCCGCTTCAAGATAGCGGATTACATTTTCTTTTCAACCCCTTAATATGGGTATCAAATAAAAAGGCTTGAAGAGTAGAAAACGATAAAGTTAGTGATATCACACTAAATTCAATATGGCCGCCGCTTCAAGATGGCGGATTACCTATTTTATACCTACCAAGGGTATCAAATGAAAGGGCTCGATGGGTAGAAACAATAATGTGAATGACGTCATACTAAATCCAATATGGCGGCCGCTCCAAGACGGCTAATTACCTAATGCATAAAAACGTCGAAAGTTAAATGAACTTCGAGAAAAAAGTAGAAATTCAGTTAAATTTCGAGAAAAAAGTCGAAATTTAGTAAAACTTTGAGAAAAAAGTCGAAATTTAGATTAACTTCGAGAAAAAAGTCGAAATTTAGTTAAACTTCGAGAAAAAAGTCGAAATTTAGTTAAACTTCGAGAAAAACGTCGAAATTTAGTTAAACTTCGAGAAAAAAGTCGGAATTTAGTCAAACTTAAAGAAAAAGTCGAAATTTAAATGAACATCGAGAAAAAAGTCGAAATTTAATTAAACTTCGAGAAAAAAGTCGAAATTTAGTAAACTTCGAGAAAAAGTCGAAATTTAGATGAACTTCGAGAAAAAGTCAAAATTTAGTTAAACTTCGAGAAAAAAGTCGAAATTTAGTAAACTTCGAGAAAAAGTCGAAATTTAGATGAACTTCGAGAAAAAAGTCGAAATTTAAAATAAATTATCTCTGTGGCCCTTCTACGCCTTCGTAGCTTATTATATGGTGATGTTCTGTGGGGTGATAGAACGGTGTGTATGGTGCAACAGTCTATGTCAGTCTCGAAGAACAGTGTGCGACACCGCCGGATGTAAAAAATTAATTTACGATATGTTATGCAATATAACTGCGCGCTGGAGGTCACCAGCCTCGACGAACTAGTTTGCCGTCAATTATCATTATTATTATTATTATATTATTATTATATTATCATTTTTTTCTTTTATTTCGGCTTCGTGATTAATTGTTTTTACCTTGTGACTGAATCCCGCACTATATCTATTACTTTACAGTTAGCTGTTCTTTAATAATATGTACACGCTTTTCATTTTTCATTGTTCTTCTTGCACAATATGATAGTACTTACCAGTGAAATAAAAAAATATTTTACTACAAACACAGCTAGAAGCCGTCGATCTCTTTACAATGTTCTGGCTACCTCACCTCTAACGACGATGTGTCTATACGAATAATATGAGAGCACAGGGGAAGGGCATGAATTGCAAAGAGGGGCGAAGGGTATTGAACCTAAAATAGTTTTTTATTATATTATTTTTACGGCCTAGCTAATTTTTTATATATGCGTCATACGCAGAGAAATCCATAGAGAAGAAATTTGTGTAAACCTGACACTTTAAAGATGCTCAAAAACTATGTTGAAGTTATCTGAAGTTCAGCGGAAATCCATTCCAAACTATCGACAGACAATACAATACCACTCCAGTTCGAGGAGATTAATTATTGTTGTTGCTGCTCGGTAGCGGCGCTAGATTACCTGTCTCAGTTGGATGGATTCAATTAGAAATGGAACCAGTGATTCCAATTAGTTATAGTGGATTATGATACAATAATAATTGAGTGTTAGGGATGTCCAGTCAGTATCATATGGATAATTGCTATTTTCAGTTATTAGCTCATGCCAAATTTTCATATAGGTACATTGTAATCCTCAGTAAATGCCTAATATTTACTGTTATATTCCTTCCAAGGTTGAATCCAGCTGGAAAAGTTAAGTACTAGGAAAAACCCAGTTTGTAAATATATATAAATGATCCTAATGTTTCATATAAAATAATTTCCATTTTATTTATTGATTGGAAATATGAATTAATGTTCCAAGCAAATTACCTATACTTTCTAAAATGGCGATCCAGCATAGTCCTCTCTGAGTAAGGAACAAATCCATTTTATATGGCGCCAATTCATAATAGATATGTTTCATTATTGTGAAATATATTTTAGCTGGGTTAGTATTTTTTTATGAACCTTTTAAGATCTGCAGAATAATAAAGAATGCGACGCTGAAAGCTGTGCAGTGTGCAGGCTTTAAATACGAAATCCCATGACCGCTTGCAATAATGCAAAATACCCGAGCAGCCTCCGTCGGATTATCAATAAAACATTCATGGAGCTTTTAATGGGCGGAGATTCTGCAGCGGACGGCGGAGGTACAATAATCATGCGAGCCCTAAGCGAGGAACAATATAACAATAATGGCATAAACGCGCTGCGCGATCCGGAATGAAATCTGTAATCTTATACTCCGGCTCGAGTGCAGTATACAGTATACGGCGAGCCTGCACCTGGAAAACAATATGTAGGGGAGTAATTCGAACCAGCAGGTTGGACCGAAAACAATATAACTGGTGTAGTTTTCAACAGGAGAGATTTGAACTTGGATAACTAAAAAAAGAAATAGCTCTGGTGAAAATCACAGTTGGTAATATTTTTGTTTTCTCTGTGAAATCGGTGTTATTTCGGATAGGAATGTCAGGAATAAAACGCTGTGGTACTAAGAAGCATAATCTATTCTTCAACCTATTACGTAACAAGCTGATTTAATATAGTCTTTTCTCCGAGACTGAAGTTGATATATTATGGCTCAATTTCCCAAAATAATCAAGCTGCTTAAGTGAAAGTTGTCACTGCTGTGTTTTTGGCCATGGATATGGATAATAAGCGGAGGATGTCAATTTCTACGTATCTCATAAACGGCGCCACTTGCGCTGCTTTTGGATCAAGCTTTTACTAGTAACTTTTTTGAGGTTATCTTTTTGGTGTTGTAGATCCATCATTTTAGTGCATGTGTCGTTTCGTAAAGATAACATTAACTGTTTGCGTTGCAATTGGCAAAATGTGCCTCAAAACACCTGTTAGCTCCAACATTAAAAACAAACAATTTTCAGCTACCGCTTTGAAATGCTACAGATCAACTGTACATTCAAAATGAATAAAAATGGCAAATAGGCATTGGTCAAAACACCATTCGTTTTCTTGAAATAGGGTGTCAAAATTTTGCCGAATTTCAATCCGTTCCATTTTATAAACGAAACATTTTTGTTGGTCCATTGTTCACAGGAATTTTTTTCTCGCTTTATATGGTACAACTGACTTGTAACATTTGAACGTGGTAAGTAAAAATTTTATTTTTCATTTTGGAGTCAACATGTGTTTTGGGGCACATCTTGCCAATTTTAACGCAAAAGGGTTGATTTAATCGTTATCAAGCAAGAGTACCTACCTTTTTGTTGCAGAATGAAAAGAAGCACTAAATTGGACTGCAATACCAAAAAGATAACCTCAAAGAAGTTATACGAGGAAAAGCGCGATCTAAAAACAGCGCAAGTGCGCCCTCTGTCAGATACGTAGAAATTGTCATCCCAAGCATATTCTCTATCGCCAAGAACACGCAGCAGTTTTTTTCAGTTCAGCGGCTTGATCAGTTTGGGAGATGTAGCCATAATTCATTTTCATAAAAGAACTTCAACGCCCTGTATCTCTTAAACAAACAACATTTCTATAAGCCATATTGGCCTCAATCGTCATATTTGTTAAGTGATATAGGTAACTCCAGAACCGTTAAGTTTGCAAAATAAATGAAAAAACTTCTTTTGTAGAAAATTTAATTGGCTTTATTTTAATTTATTTGAAAAATTTCTGTACGGTGCACCCAGACCAAGTTATTTTAAAAAAGCTTGCCCCCATTTAATTCCACCTAGAACCCCTTGTCGACTGGCGTATTAGGAACGTAAGAGAACGTTTTTGTTTAGAGTTAAAATTTACATAAGAAATTGGATACCTTTTATTACTATACAAAATGATTCATTTCCCCCCCTAAAAAAATTGTACGAATTACCCACTTCCCCGCCACTGGTTGTTCAAGGTGTTAAATATTAACAGGTTTTATGCTAACCTATGCCATTATAACGTGCACCAAATATGACTTAAATATCTCAACTAGTTTGGTAAATATTTAATAAAATCCACATATTTTTTCCAAATTTAACACCCTGTAACTTTTTTATAAGGCCTTAAAAATATATAGTTTATATATGTGAAGTTTTTTTTTGGTTTTCTATCACCTGTTGAAGTGTCCCAGAATAAAACTCAATCACCCTGTATACTATATCTTGAAGTAGTCCTAAGTAGCAATGGTATTTTTCTATAAAAGAAATGTACACACGAAAATCTCGGGACAAGCCTTTGTATCATATACATTGTATAATGTTACAAAATTATGGGTTTGCTTTGGTTTGATTTATTTCAAAGTATATTATATTCTTCTTTTCAGAGCGTTTAAATAAATGCTTGTTTTTAAAAATAGTTTTATTATTAATTTATTTCAGTCACATTTTCCCTTTTGTAGTTTTTAATTAGGGACGATCGATAATAGGTAGGTATGTATTGTGTTGTACTTCTGTGACATTTTGTTGCAAAAATTACAAAATTCAAGAACGGTGTGTTATTTTTTATAATGACTATGCCGAGTATTATGTCTTTGCAGAGCTCAAAAAATGGCCGATTTTATAAGGCCACAGCCAACTATGTTTACATTTAAAAAAAACACAAGTTTATGTCATATCTCAAAAATCACAAACAACATAAAAAATTGGATTATTATTATCTATTAGGCCCAAAATTATCTACAATTTTAGTCTCTACAGTTTTTCTGTATAATCAGAAATAACGGAGCTACAGCGATCACTCTTTTCAAAATATCTAGTGAGCCATGAACTTTTTTAAAAATCCAAAAGGGGCATTAGATTCAGCATTCAAAACTGCAATTCTTTCCCCTTTGACCTTTGTTCTAGCTCTGCTAGTTTCCGAGATCCCCATGGTGGGCATCGAAAAAAACTCACTCTGTATATATGTTCTTAAGAAGGCTTTTGTTGCGAAGCTACTTATTCTGTGGTATTAGTATTAGTAATACCAAGAGCAATATCTAGTGGTGATTTATGTCATATACAGTAGGATTAAGACTAAATTTCAGCATTTGCGTCTACAAAATGATTCATTTTTAGTAGACAATTATGACTTTATGACATACCTTTAACATCATTATTCTGTAATTAAATTTGGTTTTAATGGAATAAAGTCTGCACTGAATTATTCAGAATTTGTATACTTGTATAGAGTATGAAGCTATTACCCGAAAACATCGATTTTATGAGAGAAAATATTAGTTGCGGATGGACCATAACAGAAATCCAATGCATTATTGATGTCCATATAATAAATTATGCATTTCATGAGAGCTGGTCCTCCGGGGTTATCTTTTTGACTCCACCCCCTGTTGAGAAAGTGGAATTTACTATTTTTATCTGAAGTAAATGCGCCTTGTGTCTTTATTGGTGTTTTATCCCCCTCATGTCCCATTCTCTTTACGTTCGCGTATACTAAATGCCTCATTAGCACTAATTTACCGAGGAGACGGATGCTTCGGCCTTATGCCGATGCCGAAGATAGGACAAATATAGTAAAGCTGCTTCGCTTTCTTCTCCCTGGGAACGTTCTTGGACATAAAACGAACAAACGAACAAAGGTATAATAGAAAATGAAATGTGTTTTCCATATCAAATGGCCAAAGCTGGAAGTGAAGTACTTTGGAATTAAGGAGTGATCTATACAAACTTATTCGCTTATACAGGGTGGTCATATTTTCTAGAATCAAATCTTAATAAATTTCAGTTTATAACATGTTAACTTAAAAAAGTAAAACGTGCACTTTTTTCGGAGGAATACAAGTTTAACTCAAGACGTACTCGGTATCTGCTCTTATACCTAGTGAACTTATTTATATAACGAATTAGGTATAATAAGTGGTATATACAAAGGGGCGGGCGCGAGGGGCTGGCCTCCATGGATTTCGTCAAAAAATTATATTCTCACGGCTGGAAATATTCTAAGGATAATAATTATCCCTTAATTATTAAAGGTAGCTACTAAATTTCTCGTAAAACAAAATGTTGACAGATTTTTTTTGGAAATTACAATACAAATTTCAGAAATCACGATTATAGCATTGGATATCTCCGGACCTTAAAAACCACCACAAATCGCGCAACCTATTTCATTTTAATGGATAGTATTTCCTGCGTACGTTCCCATGCCAAATGTGAGTGGAAGTATTTTTTCTAAGCAAATTTAAGCCGTGTAAAAATAATAAGGTAATTTAAGAACATCTAGTTTACACATTCTTTTTTTACAAGAGCACGAAAATTCTTCTTGTCCGAGTGAAGTGCCGTGTGATTCGTCCCCTTCTCATGAGCTTCAGAAGTGCCTAAATATTTGATGTTTGTTAAGAAGACATTTTTGTTTGGCTAACAGGTAGGTACTCGAAATTAAACGCCTGCGCAGGTAAAATAGGTATCGAATGTCTTAGGCGTATAATACCTTTTTTCGTACGCACAAGGCGACATTTAACCCATTCCTAGAAGATGCTTGGTGTGAGGTCCTTGAAAATTTTGGCAGATTTATGTTTTTCCTTGTTTCTTGATTTATAATTGTAGAAGAGATAAGGGAAGTAGGTGGATTTTACTGCACTATAATTTACCTCTATATTTTTTGTGTCCAAAATTTTAAGGGGTCCTAAACAACTAAAAGCTCGGCTGTATACTTTATAATATTTAATAATAAAAGTACCGTCTATCTCACATTAAAGATTGAAGATAAGTTCTCGGTATAATGTCACAAATCTTCTTATCTCAAGTATTAGGTATTTTCAACATAATACCTTATAGATTTTTTCTCCAAGTAAACTATGGCAGACACAACCCAAGCCTCTCCCGAACGATTCAGAACTTATTGATTCTTGTGCACTATACTGTAGTACGCAACGGTTCTCTGAATAGTTATTCGCACTACTACAGACTGCCTTCTTATTACGTTTCCCCCACGGATGCAAAAGTTCTGTATTATTCTGGAAAGTTTTGATTAGCTCGGATTGATAAGTACCAATAAGTGATAAAAAAGCGCCATCAGACGAATCCGATCCAATTCGAATAGTTAAGTAGGGACTGATTTTAAAAACATTTCAATATTAGACGATGGACACTTCGACAAGTCCAGATACCAAAATATCAGATATATAAAATAATTTTATTATCGCAAACCATATTTTGTATATCATTTGGATGGATGTAATATCTTGAAAATAATGCTTAAAATCTTATAAGGAACCATACAGGTATATTTTATATTATATATTTTTATGTAGATATACCTAATCCTAATATCTTAATATAATATTTTACATTTCAATTTCATACCATTTCTGACTGACATTTTACTTTCTGGCATAAATACATAAATTGCAGACCAAACCATATATTTTAAGCCTGGTTAAGTGAATAATACACGCATTTATTTTAATGATATCTCAAATCGAGTATAAAAAGTAAATTCAAAGGGTTGTTAGACAAAAGTTACTGCCAGTCACTCTGGAACCTGTTATTTAACTAAATGATTTCGTTCCTTCGGTATTTCGTAGACAAGACGTGACGCAAGAACCCAGTGGATAAATGGTCTATAATTTGGTACGTCACTAGGATACCATAATTACTGTACTTTACATAAGTCTAGAAAAAAGTGGCTAATGGCCGCTTGCCATTCTTGTGAGTATTCAATGCCTTCTGCGCCGTACTAGTCATCATCAATCACAGGGAGATTTTTTTTGTTGGAATGGTATTTTGTTTTTTACGAAAGTGAATTACGTTCTACACAGCATGGTAACTTTGGTAGATAATTATGCTAAATCTGAAATAGTAGGTAAGAGAGTTACAATAATTGCATGATACTAGATAAATCAGTTTGTGTTGTAGGTATGCGAACCGTGTCAATAAAGTATTCATATACCTAGCTAACATATATAATATTTCAGGGGTGATATAACAAGTAGTGTGCCTACTATCGATAATACATTTCGTTAATTTTACGAATTATAATCCCAAAGCTGAAAATACCACGGCTGTCCAGCAGGAGTGGTATTTTCTTATCAGTGATAAATTGACGAAAGGTATTATCTCTTATTAGGCATACCACGAGTTGTATTTAAAAAGAGAATTTAACAATGTATGTAGCCATAATTTAACAACCCAACTTCTTAGAAATAAATTAATTACAAGAATTATAAATATTTCCCTGTTCGAAAATAATTAAAAAAATAAAAAAGCAGCCACAACCGGGATTTGAACACGGGACCTCTCGGACGCAAAGCGAGAATCATGCCCCTAGACCATTGAGGTCAGATGAATGATTTACTTAATTATTCTTATATAAATTTAATTACCATGCTTAATAAAAGTTAGTCTATTTGACAGCTGTAATTTAGGTTGAGCTTTCGGTTCTGAATATGTTTTTTGTGCTAATAGATATTTAACGATCAGTCTGTTAACTGAAAACATATTTTTTAGTCCTACATTAAATTTGGTAATGTGAAGAAGTTATGGGTTTATCAGTTTTAGCTGCCACAATATTGGTTTAGCGCAACGGTATATAGGAATAGATACATTACCAAAGGAAACTTGTATTATTTCATGGTTTTAAATAGTATATTATACTTAGGTTGAGAAGTGAGCCATTATATACCGAGCATTTAATTTAATATGCGAGATAAATAATTGCCTTCTCAACCGAAGTGTATATATGGAATTTTTTTACTAGTAACATTGAAATATTGCCATATTTTACATATTTGATTAGATTTAGATTGAGAGTCCAGTTGTCAAGGGGATAAAATGACACTAATCTTTAAATGTCTATAGAAAATTTTTCATTATTTACCTAGGGTGAGAAATATTACTTCTCATTAGAGGAATGAGGTAAATAATGGTGATTTCTCAGGTTAGTAGTAAAAAAAATGTTATTGTTGGCATATTCAAGGTTTTAAATTTTTTTATAGGTACGAGTTAGGTTATTTCGTAAATATAATTATCTCAAAGCATATATACGCCATATACAAGCCTATCAAAAAACTATTTATTATGCCTTACAAAATAGGAAAGACTGAATTTAAGAAAATGCTAATGTAAACAAATTACCTCGTCTTCTTCCCCCGACCCGCTAATGTAGAAGCAAATCCAACCGTGTTATTCGCATTACCGTGAATTGTCTTTGCCGTGAGTCATCTATTTCTATATATCGTTGGTTTAGCCTAACTACGACTTTTTTTCTATAATCCTTTAATAGAAAGAGTAAGATTTCAGCGATTATTTCCCTCATACTGCTTGCATCCAATAAGGTAGCTCCTTCCATAAAAATCCAACCAGTCATATGCTAGCACGTATATACTTCTTAAAATTGGTGTGTTTTACACTGTTCTAAATTATGCAGCTTATAAATTATGAATTTATATAAATTTTACATTGCTAAATTGTTGTTATTAGACCTCCGTCCCCGTATGACACACATTCAGGAAATAAACCAACGCTAACAGGGTGTAGGTATAATCGCATTTTCTTTGGATATCCAAGCGTCGTGTTTGTTTACTTCAACTCTACAGTCAAATCTGTCAATAAACTCGTTCAAAATGAGTTTTTTTGGAAACGTAAACATAGAAAAAATTAATACACACATTGTTAAGTCGTATTCGTCAAATAATCTCAACAAATACCACTCGTGCCGGAAATTTTTCTAAATAATTTTATTCTCAAGAGCGTTTTTGAGCATTAGCAAAACCAATCGTACAAATTGGAGATAAAAGACCAATTAATGGTATTTTAATACCTACCACTAGTGGTATTTTCGTATGTAATAACACAAGTGCCGGAAATTTTATCGATAATTTTTTCGAAAGCGCTATTTTGCCTAGAAAGAACACGAGTATAAATTGGTCTCTTATTTTCTGATAAAATCCCTCGAGCTTCGCTCTCGGGATTTTATCTCTGACAATAAAAGCCCAATTTGTACGAGTGGTTTTGCTAATGGGCAAAATAGGGCTTGAGAATAAAATTATTTAGAAAAATTTCCGGCACGAGTGGTATTTGTCGAGATTATTTAATAATTTCTGTATAATTTTTTTTATGTTTAAGTTTCCAAAACGACTCATTTTGAACGAGTTTATTGACAGCTTCGACTGTAGCATTCGAGAAAACAAACATGACGCTTGGATATCCAAGGCAAATGCGATTATACCGCAACGCCCTGATAGCGTTGGTTTACTTTCTGAATGTGTGTCATAAATTGAAACGGAGACGGAGGTCTAATAACACAATTTCGCAATGTAAAAATTATATAAATTCATTGATACAATGCTTAATAATTCCGCAATATAATTTATAAGCTGCATAATTTAGAACAGTGTGAAACACATCAATTTTAAGAAGTACGTGTAACGAAGTGATAATTGCACAAGTGGTATTACCGCTTTACTTTTGCACAAGTGCAATTATCGCTAGCAGAGGCATATGATTGGATGGATTTTTCTGGAAGGAGCTACCTTATTGGATGCAAGCAGTGTGAGGGAAATAATCGCTGAAATCATCACCTGATTGGTTAATATTTCAAAAATTATGTCATTCTTAAAATAATAAGTAATCAAGTTTTAAATTTATTCGTCTTTTTTCATGCGTATTTTGTTTAGCCCATGTTATAAAGGGCACCTGAATTTTGAAACCAGCCATGGATCTCAGTTATCTTTTAAAAGTTACGAAGTCAAGTTAGTAAGCTTGGTTTAATCCAAAACTCTTGTAACAATTATTATGTTTCATGGGTAAATGTCTATGTTTATACAATACATCAGGGTGTCTATGGTTGGAGGGACTCTTGAAAATATCTTGACAAATATACATATTTCGGAGAACTTTATTTGAAAAAAAATTGCCTTTTTGATGGGCTAGCTTTGCACATTCGAGATCTATGCCCTACTTTCTGAAAACTGATTTATTTAAGCCTACTCTATCAGAATTTATAATCCGCAAATTAGTGGGAGCTCTTTTAGCCTTTAAATATGTTACTTAATTATTGAAGGCCATGGAAAATTACCTACTTTATTCACTTACATCAATATAATAATATATATCACAAGCGCTACATAATGCCTTGCGTTATAGCCTGAAATTTGTATTTTTTAAGAAAAAAAGGAAAAAGTTATAAAACTTTGCAAAATGCTTTTAAATAAACTACAGTTATCGATTTAGTTAACTGACCGAAGTTCCTTGCTATTGTTTTCCAAGGCATTCTATAGACAATTTTAAAAATGTGCGAGATGCGGATCCCCTCAGCAAATTTTAGAAATTTTCAATGTAGTGTGTTGTGAAGTTAAGCCTGGTTCATGCTGCAACTTTATCTGCTTATTTATGTTTTTGCTTTATGTTTTACTTTAAAGAAATAAAGCATACTTTCAGGCAGCTTGCTTTTTAAAAATTAATTGAATATGCGCAATTTGAATCCATACGAACTTTTTTGTTGCCTAAACGCTTCTATTATTTTACAATATGTTCAACTTTTAAAAGATAAAGCAAAAGCAGAAAGACAAAGATAAAGTTGCTGCAGGAACCAGGCATTACTTAAATCGATAATTGTAGTTTATTTAACCTAACTTTGATTTTTTTAATAAAAAAATGGACTAACGCAAGGGATGTGCAGTTCTTGTGATATAATATATCATATCGATTGAAAGTAAGTGTTTCATGACATGGCCTGCTATAATTACCAATTACCTAAGTAACTTTTTTTTATTAATTTTGTTTTGGGGGCTTAAACCCCTGGGCCTTGGCAGATGTAGAAGACATATAGCTAAGGTGACGATATTTGTAATTATTATTCAAGTTAACCTCGTATCTAGACAACACCGCATAGCAGCGCCGGCGCCGCAGCGCCTGTCTGTCGTCCGTGGCTAGTAGCGCGCCGGTAAAACTACATAATATAGCTTGCAAAATATGCGTAAATCACATTGGGTGCTAAATTAAAAATCGTTCCTAGTTATGTTAGTAGCGGTTTGGTTGCGAAGAATAAATTTGCGGGGAGGATAATTCAAAATTTTGGAGAGCTTAGCCCGCCCCCCAAAGCCCCCACCTAGAACCGCCTATGTAGGCTACACATCTAGAATGTATTAGGTAGGTAGGTAGGTATATGTAGGTCACAAAACTAGTCCAGTCCAAAAAATCAATTTTTCTTTTCAAATAAAGTTCTTCGAAACATGCATATTTTTCTCAAGATATGTATTTCCAAGTGGCCCTCCCTCAACAGACAACCTGTATAATGTGTCGTGTAAGATTTTAAAAACTAGAAAATAATTATCTGGTTAAAAAAATAAATGAGTTTATGTGATAGCTTAGTGTTTTGAAACACGCTTGTCTAGAAGACGGAGTTGGAGATTTCTAATGGAAAGATTGTAAATACCTATTCTTCCTTTGTTTTCCGTGGTATTCTGATGGGCAATGCTCAGAGTAGTATAGCAAAGGGTACTCCAGGGCGGAAGTGACGTCACAAGATGGCCGCGAAGGCGGGAAATTTGAAAATGACCTTGACCTGCGGGTTCAATGAACTTTAAGGGGTCACGTTCAGTTAACCTTGACCTGAAGGTTATCTAGAGGTCAAGGGGTTACCAGATCGATAACCTTTAATGGGTCATTGACCCGCGGGTTCAATGAACTTGAAGGGGTCACGTTCAGTTAACCTTGACCTAAAGGTCAATGAACTTTAAGAGGTCACCGTGTTAACCTTGACCTGAAGGTCAATGAACTTTAAGAGGTCACCTTGAGTTAACCTTGACCTAAAGGTCTATAAACTTTAAGAGGTCATCTTGTTAACCTTGACCTGAACGTCAATGAACTTTAAGAGGTCACCTTGACACGTGGTACTTGGGTTCTACCTTGAAAAATTGAACTTTGCTCACAGTTCTGGGAACGGAAGTGACGTCAATATGGCCGCCAAGGCGAAAAAATGACCTGTGGTTGTCATTTAAGTGAGACCGATGATCTTTAAGGGGTCACAGGTTAATAATCTCGTGTTGACACGTGGCACCTTGAATTGCAGAAAACTTTGCTCGCAGTTCACGGAAGTGACGTCAATAATAGGGCAAAATGCGGGAAATTTGAAAATGCGATGGAGTCACCTTGACGTGAAGGTTGAGGGGTCACCTTGAAAATTGACCTTTAAGGGGTTACTACATCGACGACATTTAAGGGGGTCACCTTGAGTTAACCCTGGTCTGAAGGTTATCTTGAGGTCACCAGATCGATGATCTTTAAGGGGTCAGAGGTTAATAATCTCACAGTCACCTTGACACGTGGCACTTGGGTTTTACCTTGAAAAATTGAACTTTGCTCGCAGTTCTCGGACGGAAGTGACGTCAATATGGCAAAATGCGGGAAATTTGAAAATGTGATGGAGTCACCTTGACGTGAAGGTTGATCACATATAGGTTCAAAATATCTAAGGGGTCATCTTGAAAGTTAACCTTTAAGGGGTTACTACAACGACGACATTTAAGGGGGTCACCTTGAGTTAAGCCTGGTCTGAAGGTTATCTTGAGGTCACCAGATCGATGATCTTTAAGGGGTCACAGGATAATGATCTCACAGTCACCTTGACACATGGCACTTGGGTTTTACCTTGAAAAATCTGAACTTTGCTCGCAGTTCTCGGAAGGAAGTGACGTCAATATGGCAAAATGCGGGAAATTTAAATAGTTGATAAATGAGCTGGCGAGTATCTAAAACTTTAGAAGCCGTAATTGGATGGCAAAAATTGCGTTACGAAGAAACAATTTTTAGTGGAAGAATTAGTAGAAGTACATCTGGAAATTAGCAGAGGACAACTGATATTGAATTTTGCGAAGAGGCTGCATCTTATAAGAAAAAGTTACAATCAGAACTAAGAATCTTGATAAATAAAATCTAGTCATTGTCAAAAAATTCCACAGCCGTGTAGTATCCAACTTGACTCTCACTTCTCTACGGTATAGGTATGCACAGACGTGTTTCCGGGAACACATCTATACAGGGTGTCCCACAACTGTTGGAAACAAATTTAACTAGAGATTCTTTGGCTAAAAATAAGACTTTTTTCCCTATAAACATATGCTCTATCTACCTTCGTTTTTGGACATACAGGTTGAAAATTAAAAAAAAAACATTTTTTTAAGTTTATTTCTAAACAAATTGTATCGCTTTGAAATTTGGTACGTATTAGCAGTTTAGTCACCATTGTGAACAATATGAGCTCCAAACTTCCCTCAGTGGCGTAGATACGGGGTTTCAGCTTTTTCTTTAAAAAATGTGCTTAGATGTCAACGAAATATTTGTACAAGTAGAAGAAGCGACTCGAAGCGACTATGAAAAACGACTAGACTTCTCGAAAAGCGTCTAAACGACTCGAAAAGAGACTCGAAGCGACTCTAAAAGCGACATACCATGGAATACCATCAAAGACCATGGAATACCATCGAATACCATCGAATACCATCAAAGACCATGGAATACTATCGAAAATCCTGGAATACCATAAATAGTCTTGGATACCCCTATGATCGAGAGATATATAAATCTTTTATAATACAATCACGCTCAGTTAGACATGTCTCTGTCACTTGAGATCGAACCTAGGAGTTATGGTATCCAACACACCAATGACGGATTAGTCATGGGACAAATACCAGTAACCGTTGAAGATAACGCATTATGTATTGGAGATGAAAAAATTACCCTTACACCAGGTCTGTCTCAACTTCTTTTGAAGGACAAACCACAAGGTTTTAATTACACTGACCTAAAAATATATAAGGAATTGTTGATTATTACTAATGCTCACAAAAGACGATATGGGAACGCATTACGACTAAACCCTAGCAAAACGTGGAAATATATCAACATTATATCAAAGTTATTTCCATCTAGAAATAAAGCTCCAACCAGCTTTTCACGAGAGTTGCATTTAATGGAGTCTCCAACAACTTCCAACATTAAGCCAATACTTAAATGGGATAAAAATACCAATCCGAATGACATCGTTGATATGTATAGGAATGCTCTACAAAAGGGGGAAGAAACAGATATATATATATATATCAACACCTTAGTAGCTATAAATGTTATTAGAGATCCAAGAAATAAAAATGTTTAAATAAGTGTTTGTTTCTCTATACATACCTACTCTTGAATCATATCAGATAACAAACTATGGATTTGTCCTAACTGTGATGATCTCAACAAGAAGTTTAACTTAAAACTAAATTCTAATCATCAACCATTTTGTAAAGAGTGTTCAGTTCTTGTGAAGAAACTTGATAATGCAAGGAATAACCAATAGCAATTAAGTACTATTACAAACAAAAATGGGGGTAGCATTTATATTTTAAATTGTCAAGGATTAAGGAGTCATTTCAATGAAGTATCATTTTTTGTTGCAAAACATTTACCATGTATTCTATGTTTAATAGAGACTCATATTACAAGTGAGGCTGAAGATTTTGAAATTAATTTAAATAATTTTACCATAATAATAAGACTAAATTCTAATAGTAATCAGACAGGGGGTGTTATTTTTTATGTTAGACATGATATCTATTTTAAAGTTTTGGAGTCGGTAGACATGTACAAAAATATATGGTTTTTACTTATAAATGTAAAAATTAATGAGAAAACATATATTCTGGGAGGTTTATATCATTCACCCAAACAGTCTCATGCAGAATTTCTAAATTTTATAGAACATTGGTTGGAAAATACTGGAATTTACATTTCATATGATTTCCTAATTTTTGGTGATTTTAACATTGATCTATTAAATAATAATTTTTATTCAAACAAACTAAATAAATTAATTAATGACAGTGGTTTTTATCAGCTAGTTAGAAATCCAACTCATATTTTTTACGGTGGAAAAACTTTAATTGATTTGGTAATTTCAAACAATAAACTTATATAGTGTTGAGTTTTAACCAATCCAAATATTTCTGACCATAATATGCTTCACATTACTCTTGAAAATTATTCTTATTTTGATTCAATGTTTGTAGAAAAAAAATGCTTGATGATAATTTAATGAAAACAGCATTAACTCAATTAAATCATAGTTATGACCCTCAAATGAATATTGAAATAATTAAGAGTACACATTTCCAAGCTACTATTTGCAAATATTTGATACTTACATGCAAAAAGTTGAAATTAAAATAAAACCTGGTCATCATTGGTTCAACGATAATAATCTTAAGGCAATTAAATATAGGGAAGACTATTACAAGTTATATCACTTTAGAGAAACTTATGTTGATTGGGTAAATTACAAGGAAGCGCGAAATTTGGTTGTATCAAATATTCGGAAAGAAAAACGTAAATATTTTGAAGATAAAATTGATGGGTGCAAACATGAGCCGAAGCTTATGTGGCAGTGTCTAAAATCTCTAATTAGTGGTAAAAAGAAAGAAAGCTATTTTGGAATATTGGTCAATGATTTGTGTTGTAAAAATAATATTTATGAGGTGACAGAAATTTCAATAGCTTTTATATTAAGAGCATCTATGAAATTGCATTCAAAATTCCTGTAGGTAACTAAAAAGAGTTTTGATTTTGATTTTGGAAAAATATATTTTTGGAATTAATTTGAAAAAGTAAGTCTAGCTAAAATTAGGGAAATAGTTTTTAATTTGCCAAATAAGACAAGTCCTGACGAAATCGACATAAGTTTTATAAAGAAATATTTTAATGAAATTGGGGAAATGTTATTAGTTCAAATCAATGATTCTTTAGAGTTAGGTATTGTCCCAAAAAAATTTAAAAATATGAACTATTATACCTGTGAGAAAAATAAATAAATCTAACCGAGCTGAAGATTTTAGACCCATTAATATGTTAGTTGCAATTGAAAAAATTTTAGAGTGTATTGTACATGAACAGTTGACAGAATATATTGAGAAAAATAATATTTTATCAAAATTTTAGTCAGGATTCCGACAAAAACATGATTGTGAAAGTGCTGTGCAATATGTAATAAATGAATGGAAATGACCACAGATGAAAATAAGATTGTAGGTATTGTTTACTTGGATTTAAAAAGAGCATTTGAAACTTTTGATCGGTCTAAATTATTAAAGAAATTAGAAAAATATGGTTTAAGCGGAGTAGTTCTTAATTGGTTTCGAAATTATTTATATGATAGAAAACAAATAGTAAAGTGTCTAAATTTCAAGTCAAATGAATCATTTGTAGAAATTGGTGTACCACAAGGGAGTGTACTAGATCCCTTATTATTTGTTTTATTTTTAAATGACTTGGCATATATTTTTCAAAATTGTAAATATCATTTTTTGCAGATGACACACTTATTTATTTTTATAGTGAAAATTACAGAAATTTAGAGTTAAAGTTAAATAGTGAATTATTATGTGTATATAATTGGATGTGCGCTAATAAATTACAAATAAATATAGCAAAAACAAAATTTATGATATTAGGTTCACCAAAACTTTGTAAATTATTTGTAGAAGAAAAACTATTTTTTTAATAATAATTGTGCCATTGAAAGAGTGAATGAATATAAATATTTGGGTGTAATCGTAAGTTCAGATTTAAAATTTAAGGAGCATGTAAATTATATATGTAAGAAGATTTCAAGGAAAATTGGTGTGCTAGGTAGAGTGAGTGACAATTTAAGTATGTTTGGAAGAATAACTGTCTATAATACTATTATAAATCCTCTTTTCACTTTTTGTAGCTCAGTTCTATATATGACTTCACAAAATGATAAGCACCGATTACAAGTATTACAGATTACAGAACATAGCTATGAGAATAATTTTAAAATGTAATATGTTTACTAGTATTATAGACATGTTAAGTAAGTTAGGTTGGATGAATGCTGAAAATTATTTAAAGTTTAGGAGCTTAATATTTATCCACAAAATTATCTTAAATGTATGTCCACATTATTATAAAAACTACATGACAAAATTTGAGGATGTTCATAACTATGACACAAGAAAAAAGAGAACTTTTTGTTAGATCACAAGAATTTTAAATTGTCCCAAAATTCGATTTTTTTTCAAGGGTTTATTGGATGTTAATAAAATTGGTAGTGAAATAAGGAACATAAAATATATAAATAAGTGATAAGCTTAAGAAATGATATGTTGTTAAAAATCAAATTTTATAAAGGAGAAAATGCAAAAATTGCATATCGCACATTGGTGATGATCGTGTGAGATCAAAATGCAACTATGCAAGATTGCAAGAATATAACACCGGATCTAAATCGATCGAGGTAAAAAATCTATGCTGCAATTTCTTAGGTCGTCACTCTGATGCGTCAGCTAGATTGAAAAATGCGACTCGACAAAAAAATCGGAAGTAAAATCGAAATATGAGAAAATGGTGCACATAAGAATCAAATTTTTGAAATCTTAACGTGATTGTACCACGGCATGACAGTACGATACCAATCATTTTTATTTACGTTCAACTAGCATCTTAAAAACACTTAACTGAAAGTTCTGCAAAGTTTAACTTTCGAGTAGGTGGCTGTGAATTCATATTTGACATTGTATTGAGATTCCAAACAACTTTTCTTAGTGTCATTCTGCTGTAGTTCTAAAAATAAGGGTACTTTACTCTTGAGGAATTTTCATATTTTTCAACCTTCCCTGTATACGAATAGAAATTTCAAAATTTTTACGGATGGGTTTTGAGTTTAAGCACAAGCAACAACTTTTATCAAGAATAATTTTTTTAGGAAACTTCAACTAAAGAAAATTCCCATTTGTGTTCAACTTTCTGGCAGACACTGTATGTTAAAAATTATGGTGTCAAAGTAATCTTTAAAATATACACAACGTTTTTCAGTGTTTCATCAATACTCTTCACTCCGTCGTACACTCTCTTACCTGGCACGGAAACTTATGGAAATTAACATTAAGAAGTTCCAGATAATCATATATACCAAAAATCTATATAACAGGTTTGAGAATGGTTGCAAAGTGCAAAATCTCGTTGCAAAAATTATCCCACAGATGTTATCAATGACGTCGGAACCTATAGACAGGTTTGTTTTGATAAACGCTTGACGCCCAGAACTGATCACAATCTAAGCGCTCCATTAAATTATTCCGAAAGTGTCGCGAGATTGTCAGAAATTGCCCCTTTTTCTCGAGCCGTAGCAAACTTATTTCGACTCTGGGCTCGGAGGCTGGCGTCGTTAGACCATCCCCCGAGTCTTCAGGTGAGGTTCCGATGCTTCCGGCGTCCCAAAACAAGAAAAAACATGCGATATCTAAGTGTGATTCTGGAGGAACTATAACCGGGAATCACCGGGTGCATAGTTGGTTGATGGTTGACTTTCTGTCTTTGTTTGTAGCATGTTTTTAGAGTAGTATGGATATATTTAATCTTGGAGTCAAAATAAAGGGCGTTTTAACAATGGGGCACCACGTCTATAGGTTTTGACGTCATTGGATGTTATAAATAAATGGAAACGTAACTTTCTGGAATGTAGAACCTAATATTTTTATTGGAACGTAGTTTGGTGACAGCTTCAACACCACTGATCTGTCAAATTTGACGGCAGTATAAAAATTCTCGTAGGTATATTCTTGTCATATATAGCTTGTTAAGTTGTGAGTCCTCCATGCCAAGATACTTATATGAATAAAAAGGAAGGAACTGTTGTAAGCATGTCAACAGAATTACTACATTTAAATGAATGTTTATTTAAAGGAGCATATAAAAATAGTTATGAATCGTTAAGGTTTAGTGAATTATAAGAATTAGTAGTTAAAAAATAATTCTCACCCTCATAATACACCAAACTAAGAGTAGGTACCCCAGAAGCAAATGCTTGTGCGGAGGACGGGTGGCAATTCACCCACCTTTAAAATTCCTCTTTTGCTTAAATATGGCACCTTGCAGAATGTAACTCCCGGTATATTTTTGACAAAAATTTGGTATATTGGATGTTCCGATTAACACCGTGATGTCAGATTTTAAATAAAAAATTCGCTAAATGGTTTGAATGCGAGAACGAGGATATAAAAATCCCTGGATTGGCATTTTCAAAACGGTAGCAAAAAGAAGCGGTTTTATAAGACCTTTAAAAAAAAAGTTCATCCGAATATCTCCGAAATAATCAATCTTATTGGTGTAAATTACATCTATGTAATAGAATTCACAATTTGTGTTGTATAAAATGGATTCCTTTCGCCCAGGTACCCGATGCTAAATTTATTCAGAAGTTTTGCATGCTATAAAATTAGAATGATACTTAAAAATCGTCCGTTTTCTGACACGGAATAGTTCACCATTAAAAATCTATGATCTACTATATAACAAAATGTTCTTCATTATTGATTGTGAAATTGAATATTAGAATTATTCAGAGACTACTGAACGACAATGGTTTACAAAAATATTAAGAAATTAAAAGTACACTTCTAAAATAAACCTCTACGAACTGCAGTTCATTGTTGCTTGGGTTAAATAAACGATTAAAAAATACACTAGCTGCTTTTTTCAAGTAGAGCGAATGCTTTCCTAGCCTCTCAAAGACAACAGTAATTGCCACCCGTCCTCCGCACAAGCATTTGCTTCTGGGGTACCTACTCTTAGTTTGGTGTATTATGAGGGTGAGAATTATTATTTAACTACTAATTCTTATAATTCACTAAACCTTAACGATTCATAACTATTTTTATATGCTCCTTTAAATAAACATTCATTTAAATGTAGTAATTCTGTTGACATGCTTACAACAGTTCCTTCCTTTTTATTCATATAAGTATCTTGGCATGGAGGACTCACAACTTAACAAGCTATATATGACAAGAATATACCTACGAGAATTTTTATACTGCCGTCAAATTTGACAGATCAGTGGTGTTGAAGTATCCTGTCACCAAACTACGTTCCAATAAAAATATTAGGTTCTACATTCCAGAAAGTTACGTTTCCATTTATTTATAACATCCAATGACGTCAAAACCTATATATCCATACTACTCTAAAAACATGCTACAAACAAAGACAGAAAGTCAACCATCAACCAACTATGCACCCGGTGATTCCCGGTTATAGTTCCTCCAGAATCACACTTAGATATCTCATGTTTTTCTTGTTTTGGGACGCCGGGAGCATCGGAACCTCACCTGAAGACTCGGGGGATGGTCTAACGACGCCAGCCTCCGAGCCCAGAGTCGAAATAAGTTTGCTACGGTTCGACAAAAAGGGGCAATTTCTGACAATCTCGCGACACTTTCGGAATAATTTAATGGAGCGCTTAGATTGTGATCAGTTCTGGGCGTCAAGCGTTTATCAAAACAAACCTGTCTATAGGTTCCGACGTCATTGATAACATCTGTGGGATAATTTTTGCAACGAGATTTTGCACTTTGCAACCATTCTCAAACCTGTTATATAGATTTTTGGTATATATGATTATCTGGAACTTCTTAATGTTAATTTCCATAAGTTTCCGTGCCAGGTAAGAGAGTGTACGACGGAGTGAAGAGTATTGATGAAACACTGAAAAACGTTGTGTATATTTTAAAGATTACTTTGACACCATAATTTTTAACATACAGTGTCTGCCAGAAAGTTGAACACAAATGGGAATTTTCTTTAGTTGAAGTTTCCTAAAAAAATTATTCTTGATAAAAGTTGTTGCTTGTGCTTAAACTCAAAACCCATCCGTAAAAATTTTGAAATTTCTATTCGTATACAGGCAAGGTTGAAAAATATGAAAATTCCTCAAGAGTAAAGTACCCTTATTTTTAGAACTACAGCAGAATGACACTAAGAAAAGTTGTTTGGAATCTCAATACAATGTCAAATATGAATTCACAGCCACCTACTCGAAAGTTAAACTTTGCAGAACTTTCAGTTAAGTGTTTTTAAGATGCTAGTTGAACGTAAATAAAAATGATTGGTATCGTACTGTCATGCCGTGGTACAATCACGTTAAGATTTCAAAAATTTGATTCTTATGTGCACCATTTTCTCATATTTCGATTTTACTTCCGATTTTTTTGTCGAGTCGCATTTTTCAATCTAGCTGACGCATCAGAGTGACGACCGAAGAAATTGCAGCATAGATTTTTTACCTCGATCGATTTAGATCCGGTGTTATATTCTTGCAATCTTGCATAGTTGCATTTTGATCTCACACGATCATCACCAATGTGCGATATGCAATTTTTGCATTTTCTCCTTTATAAAATTTGATTTTTAACAACATATCATTTCTTAAGCTTATCACTTATTTATATATTTTATGTTCCTTATTTCACTACCAATTTTATTAACATCCAATAAACCCTTGAAAAAAAATCGAATTTTGGGACAATTTAAAATTCTTGTGATCTAACAAAAAGTTCTCTTTTTTCTTGTGTCATAGTTATGAACATCCTCAAATTTTGTCATGTAGTTTTTATAATAATGTGGACATACATTTAAGATAATTTTGTGGATAAATATTAAGCTCCTAAACTTTAAATAATTTTCAGCATTCATCCAACCTAACTTACTTAACATGTCTATAATACTAGTAAACATATTACATTTTAAAATTATTCTCATAGCTATGTTCTGTAATCTGTAATACTTGTAATCGGTGCTTATCATTTTGTGAAGTCATATATAGAACTGAGCTACAAAAAGTGAAAAGAGGATTTATAATAGTATTATAGACAGTTATTCTTCCAAACATACTTAAATTGTCACTCACTCTACCTAGCACACCAATTTTCCTTGAAATCTTCTTACATATATAATTTACATGCTCCTTAAATTTTAAATCTGAACTTACGATTACACCCAAATATTTATATTCATTCACTCTTTCAATGGCACAATTATTATTAAAAAAAATAGTTTTTCTTCTACAAATAATTTACAAAGTTTTGGTGAACCTAATATCATAAATTTTGTTTTTGCTATATTTATTTGTAATTTATTAGCGCACATCCAATTATATACACTTAATAATTCACTATTTAACTTTAACTCTAAATTTCTGTAATTTTCACTATAAAAATAAATAAGTGTGTCATCTGCAAAAAATGATATTTACAATTTTGAAAAATATATGCCAAGTCATTTAAAAATAAAACAAATAATAAGGGATCTAGTACACTCCCTTGTGGTACACCAATTTCTACAAATGATTCATTTGACTTGAAATTTAGACACTTTACTATTTGTTTTCTATCATATAAATAATTTCGAAACCAATTAAGAACTACTCCGCTTAAACCATATTTTTCTAATTTCTTTAATAATTTAGACCGATCAAAAGTTTCAAATGCTCTTTTTAAATCCAAGTAAACAATACCTACAATCTTATTTATTTTTGTCGGAATCTTGACTAAAATTTTGATAAAATATTATTTTTCTCAATATATTCTGTCAACTGTTCATGTACAATACACTCTAAAATTTTTTCAATTGCAACTAACATATTAATGGGTCTAAAATCTTCAGCTCGGTTAGATTTATTTATTTTTCTCACAGGTATAATAGTTGATATTTTTAAATTTTTTTGGGACAATACCTGACTCTAAAGAATCATTGATTTGAACTAATAACATTTCCCCAATTTCATTAAAATATTTCTTTATAAAACTTATGTCGATTTCGTCAGGACTTGTCTTATTTGGCAAATTAAAAACTATTTCCCTAATTTTAGCTAGACTTACTTTTTCAAATTAATTCCAAAAATATATTTTTCCAAAATCAAAATCAAAACTCTTTTTAGTTACCTACAGGAATTTTGAATGCAATTTCATAGATGCTCTTAATATAAAAGCTATTGAAATTTCTGTCACCTCATAAATATTATTTTTATAACACAAATCATTGACCAATATTCCAAAATAGCTTTCCTTCTTTTTACCACTAATTAGAGATTTTAGACACTGCCACATAAGCTTCGGCTCATGCTTGCACCCATCAATTTTATCTTCAAAATATTTACGTTTTTCTTTCCGAATATTTGATACAACCAAATTTCGCGCTTCCTTGTAATTTACCCAATCAACATAAGTTTCTCTAAAGTGATATAACTTGTAATAGTCTTCCCTATATTTAATTGCCTTAAGATTATTATCGTTGAACCAATGATGACCAGGTTTTATTTTAATTTCAACTTTTTGCATGTAAGTATCAAATATTTGCAAATAGTAGCTTGGAAATGTGTACTCTTAATTATTTCAATATTCATTTGAGGGTCATAACTATGATTTAATTGAGTTAATGCTGTTTTCATTAAATTATCATCAAGCATTTTTTTTCTATAAACATTGAATCAAAATAAGAATAATTTTCAAGAGTAATGTGAAGCATATTATGGTCAGAAATATTTGGATTGGTTAAAACTCAACACTATATAAGTTTATTGTTTGAAATTACCAAATCAATTAAAGTTTTTCCACCGTAAAAAATATGAGTTGGATTTCTAACTAGCTGATAAAAACCACTGTCATTAATTAATTTATTTAGTTTGTTTGAATAAAAATTATTATTTAATAGATCAATGTTAAAATCACCAAAAATTAGGAAATCATATGAAATGTAAATTCCAGTATTTTCCAACCAATGTTCTATAAAATTTAGAAATTCTGCATGAGACTGATTGGGTGAATGATATAAACCTCCCAGAATATATGTTTTCTCATTAATTTTTACATTTATAAGTAAAAACCATATATTTTTGTACATGTCTACCGACTCCAAAACTTTAAAATAGATATCATGTCTAACATAAAAAATAACACCCCCTGTCTGATTACTATTAGAATTTAGTCTTATTATTATGGTAAAATTATCTAAATTAATTTCAAAATCTTCAGCCTCACTTGTAATATGAGTCTCTATTAAACATAGAATACATGGTAAATGTTTTGCAACAAAAAATGATACTTCATTGAAATGACTCCTTAATCCTTGACAATTTAAAATATAAATGCTACCCCCATTTTTGTTTGTAATAGTACTTAATTGCTATTGGTTATTCCTT
Organism: Pseudeuparius sepicola; assembly: GCA_963920635.1. Classification (NCBI taxonomy): domain Eukaryota; kingdom Metazoa; phylum Arthropoda; class Insecta; order Coleoptera; family Anthribidae; genus Pseudeuparius; species Pseudeuparius sepicola. The sequence goes on from OY987299.1 coordinate 94,554,461, forward strand.
GCATTATCAAGTTTCTTCACAAGAACTGAACACTCTTTACAAAATGGTTGATGATTAGAATTTAGTTTTAAGTTAAACTTCTTGTTGAGATCATCACAGTTAGGACAAATCCATAGTTTGTTATCTGATGTGATTCAAGAGTAGGTATGTATAGAGAAACAAACACTTATTTAAACATTTTTATTTCTTGGATCTCTAATAACATTCATAGCTACTAAGGTGTTGATATATATATATATCTGTTTCTTCCCCCTTTTGTAGAGCATTCCTATACATATCAACGATGTCATTCGGATTGGTATTTTTATCCCATTTAAGTATTGGCTTAATGTTGGAAGTTGTTGGAGACTCCATTAAATGCAACTCTCGTGAAAAGCTGGTTGGAGCTTTATTTCTAGATGGAAATAACTTTGATATAATGTTGATATATTTCCACGTTTTGCTAGGGTTTAGTCGTAATGCGTTCCCATATCGTCTTTTGTGAGCGTTAGTAATGATCAACAATTCCTTATATATTTTTAGGTCAGTGTAATTAAAACCTTGTGGTTTGTCCTTCAAAAGAAGTTGAGACAGACCTGGTGTAAGGGTAATTTTTTCATCTCCAATACATAATGCGTTATCTTCAACGGTTACTGGTATTTGTCCCATGACTAATCCGTCATTGGTGTGTTGGATACCATAACTCCTAGGTTCGATCTCAAGTGACAGAGACATGTCAACTGAGCGTGATTGTATTATAAAAGATTTATATATCTCTCGATCATAGGGGTATCCAAGACTATTTATGGTATTCCAGGATTTTCGATAGTATTCCATGGTCTTTGATGGTATTCGATGGTATTCGATGGTATTCCATGGTCTTTGATGGTATTCCATGGTATGTCGCTTTTAGAGTCGCTTCGAGTCTCTTTTCGAGTCGTTTAGACGCTTTTCGAGAAGTCTAGTCGTTTTTCATAGTCGCTTCGAGTCGCTTCTTCTACTTGTACAAATATTTCGTTGACATCTAAGCACATTTTTTAAAGAAAAAGCTGAAACCCCGTATCTACGCCACTGAGGGAAGTTTGGAGCTCATATTGTTCACAATGGTGACTAAACTGCTAATACGTACCAAATTTCAAAGCGATACAATTTGTTTAGAAATAAACTTAAAAAAATGTTTTTTTTTTAATTTTCAACCTGTATGTCCAAAAACGAAGGTAGATAGAGCATATGTATATAGGGAAAAAAGTCTTATTTTTAGCCAAAGAATCTCTAGTTAAATTTGTTTCCAACAGTTGTGGGACACCCTGTATAGATGTGTTCCCGGAAACACGTCTGTGCATACCTATACCGTAGAGAAGTGAGAGTCAAGTTGGATACTACACGGCTGTGGAATTTTTTGACAATGACTAGATTTTATTTATCAAGATTCTTAGTTCTGATTGTAACTTTTTCTTATAAGATGCAGCCTCTTCGCAAAATTCAATATCAGTTGTCCTCTGCTAATTTCCAGATGTACTTCTACTAATTCTTCCACTAAAAATTGTTTCTCCGTAACGCAATTTTTGCCATCCAATTACGGCTTCTAAAGTTTTAGATACTCGCCAGCTCATTTATCAACTATTTAAATTTCCCGCATTTTGCCATTTTGACGTCACTTCCTTCCGAGAACTGCTAGCAAAGTTCAGATTTTTCAAGGTAAAACCCAAGTGCCATGTGTCAAGGTGACTGTGAGATCATTATCCTGTGACCCCTTAAAGATCATCGATCTGGTGACCTCAAGATAACCTTCAGACCAGGCTTAACTCAAGGTGACCTCCTTAAATGTCGTCGTTGTAGTAACCCCTTAAAGGTTAACTTTCAAGATGACCCCTTAGATATTTTGAACCTATATGTGATCAACCTTCACGTCAAGGTGACTCCATCACATTTTCAAATTTCCCGCATTTTGCCATATTGACGTCACTTCCGTCTGAGAACTGCGAGCAAAGTTCAATTTTTCAAGGTAAAACCCAAGTGCCACGTGTCAAGGTGACTGTGAGATTATTAACCTCTGACCCCTTAAAGATCATCGATCTGGTGACCTCAAGATAACCTTCAGACCAGGGTTAACTCAAGGTGACCCCCTTAAATGTCGTCGATGTAGTAACCCCTTAAAGGTCAATTTTCAAGGTGACCCCTTAGATATTTTTAACCTATACCTATGTGATCAACCTTCACGTCAAGGTGACTCCATCACATTTTCAAATATCCCGAATTTTGCCCTATTATTGACGTCACTTCCGTGAACTGCGAGCAAAGTTTTCTGCAATTCAAGGTGCCACGTGTCAACACGAGATTATTAACCTGTGACCCCTTAAAGATCATCGGTCTCACTTAAATGACAACCACAGGTCATTTTTTCGCCTTGGCGGCCATATTGACGTCACTTCCGTTCCCAGAACTGTGAGCAAAGTTCAATTTTTCAAGGTAGAACCCAAGTACCACGTGTCAAGGTGACCTCTTAAAGTTCATTGACGTTCAGGTCAAGGTTAACAAGATGACCTCTTTAAGTTTATAGACCTTTAGGTCAAGGTTAACTCAAGGTGACCTCTTAAAGTTCATTGACCTTCAGGTCAAGGTTAACACGGTGACCTCTTAAAGTTCATTGACCTTTAGGTCAAGGTTAACTGAACGTGACCCCTTCAAGTTCATTGAACCCGCGGGTCAATGACCCATTAAAGGTTATCGATCTGGTAACCCCTTGACCTCTAGATAACCTTCAGGTCAAGGTTAACTGAACGTGACCCCTTAAAGTTCATTGAACCCGCAGGTCAAGGTCATTTTCAAATTTCCCGCCTTCGCGGCCATCTTGTGACGTCACTTCCGCCCTGGAGTACCCTTTGCTATACTACTGCTCAGATAATTACTGAGCTCTGTCTCTCTCCACATCATCTGCAGCATCCTTCCGAAGAGAGCTCCGGAAACGTCGCGACGCTTAAATAACGAAGGCATTCATATAGCGGTATATTTCGCAGAGCGCGCACCTGAGAATTATAAAAATCCCGGAAAGTAAAAGATAAACTGCTCAAACACCTGGCGCGAGGCGGAACATGGCGACAGGTGGGCAGGTCGGGGTTTCAACAAATTTAACCATTTTCAACATTACCACAGCTAATATTTATATGCGAAGTGGCCAGGCGGAGGACGGGGAAGCAGACGCTGGTTTCTGTGCGAGCACATTTCGTGTTTGTTTTGTTTACTGTGCCAATAATAGTACCTATCTAGAGTACATTGCTCAGGTAAACATAATATTAACACAGAAGATATGAAACCTTGATGTTAATATTTTTAGGCTCGACCGGTCGTTAAGTCACATCTTATGAAAAGTTTTGCGCCAGTTAAGTACAGCATTATGGCCGGCAGGCGATGTAATCATAGATAAATTACCAAATATTTACAGGCCCACATTATGGCAAGGGGAGATGAGTGGGTCAGGTCAATAGGTCTTGGCCGAAATATGGCGCCCGGCAAGTGAAATACAAACTTACCTGCGAAATGTATAATAATGGTATTATGCTTAAGCAGTCAATTTCCGGCACACTGCACACTGCCCAACCATTTTTTTACACTTAAATGTTAATAACTAATATTCTAATATAAATCTGAACACACAAAAACTGTAAACGTCAATAGTAAAAGAAGCTCAACCTTTAAAAGCTGTATAGCGACGCCTAGTGGCGTAATATTTACGGCAAAACGGCATAGCGTCGGTTTGGAAATTTTTACCGACCGTGCATAAAGTTTTGTAAAGTAACACGGGCGAAATCTCGCAACCAGCTTATTACCCTCGGCAGTAAACGCCCGTTTGACGTCCTTGATACATAGGTAACTATTAATATTATTATTTAGCGACAGCTGTCAAATTTAACAGTTAACTGTCGCCAGAGTAACAAGTCCCCCAAGACGATTCTGATACATTTGGCAGCGGTGCCCAGCTCGTAATCTGTTGTCTTTTTTCAAAGAGAAATAGCGCAACGGGTGTGGATAAAGTCGTCGCGTGGGGGGTACGGCTGCGGGAATGTTTTCAGCCGGTTATTACGCGGTGTCACGACGGGGAGCGAGGGGGGCACGGATGGGCACGACTGGTCCACGCTAGGTGCTCCGTCTGGGGCAGAGTCTTTCCGGCGAACTGAAGGCTTTTGGTCTTTACTTCCGCACGCGCCGCGTCTGGTCTGCCTGTTACCGCGTTGCTCGACCTCCTGAACGGTGCCTCGCGTCGTATAGTGTTCTACTCGTAATAAATAAACAAAATAAAAAATAGTGCGCAGGACATTTTGAAAAGATGAATTAGGAAATTAACTCCAGATTTACAATTATCTCAACCAGATAGAAATACATGTTGCAATTTTACGCCACACTTTTCTAGAAATATATACAACAATAACAAGTGGATGTGCGGGTGCGACAAATTAAATGCACTGTTTTGTTTTCCCTGTTTACTGTTTTATACAGGGTGTCCCATAAGTCGCGGATCAAACGGCTCTGGGTGACAGGGGAGGCCATTTGCGACAAGAAAAACCCAATATGTTGTAATCCAATTATTAACCGTTTTCAAGATAGGGGGTGTTGAAATTGTCATGAAAAAAAAACAATTTTTGCTTTATGTCCGAAACTAGAAAAGATATTTGAACCAAATTTGGTATACGACATGTTGTCGTGAAGAGCCAAAACTCCTGCTAGTATCAAGCTCACCGGTTGACCAGTGGCGGAGATAGGGGTCACCGGTAAAAATAATAATTTTATAAAAAAATGCAATATTCGGTATACGATTAAAATATACAATTTTTAGATACACAATTTATTTGGCAACAAATCTGGTTACTTGTTTCGTATCAGCTACAATGTTGCAGTAGGTAATTAAAACTGAGGGTGAAAATTGAAACGCGGATACGCCATTGGTGCAGGCGCTATGTTGAACATCTTCTGAAATAATGAAATACATTTGTTTAAACTTTCAACAAAACGTTAAAAATTATTAACAAAAAATTCGCATTTCTGCAAAATGGTAGCCGATTCGAAACAAGTATCCAAATTTGTTTCCAAATAAATTGTGTATCTCTAAATTGTATTTTTTTAATCGTACACCGAGTATTACAATATTTTTTATAAAATTATTATTTATCCCGGTGACCCCTATCTTTGCCACTGGTCAACCGGTAAACTTGATACTGGCAGGAGTTTTGGCTTTTCATGACAACATGTCATATACAAAATTTAGTTCAAATATCTTTAAAACGGTTAACAATTGGATAACAACATATTGGGTTTTTCTTGTCGCAAATGGCCTCCCCTGTTACCCAGACCCGTTTGATCCGTGACTTACGGGACACCCTGTATAAAGGAGGATAGAGCATGGGCTAGAATAGGATTCGAATATTTAAAACGTATACTGGGTGTTGGGTATTTTCTTTTTTAAGATATACGTTATATTGTTTTAACTTTAGAACATAAAATTGCCGCAAAAGAAAGTTCAACGCAAATATAGTATTAATTTTTTATTTTATTTTTGTTATTTAACTTTTTTTTCAATAAACAAAAAATAAATTGAAATCATTTGTAGTTTTGTTTTAAATCTCTTAGAACAATTCCCTACCATTTAATGCATACTTCCTAAAATATATAGGACAAGATCACGTATTAATAAGTTTATAGAGAGCATAAAGTGATTCTACAAAGGGGTATTGTCTAATCAATGGGTTTAAAAATGTGGTAATAATAGTGTTAAACTATTTATGCAATAAGAGAGTACCCATTGGGTTACTCTATTTTTTAAATATATTTTTTCTTCCATTCGTAGTTTTAAAATAAAAAATGAGTAAATTTTCTAAGTCACCTGCTATTTTTAACGGTCTGATAGTCCAGACTTCATTAGATACATTATGTGAGACGACCCTTTTAAAGGAAAAAACAAAAATTAAGTGGGCATATTGTTTAGATGGTCAAAACCATTAGTCAGGGAACAATTTGTCATTGGCTTGCAGAAATGTGAGGCAAGCATAAATGATATGTCAAAATTTTCAAAAAAATACCCGCATTCGTTTTTTTTTGGTACCAAGCCCGCATCTATGTCAGGGGAGAAATCACCCGTAATACAAATGAGAGTGAATAATAATTGTTCGGTACCTAATTAATAAAGTTAAATTGGGTGCACCTTAACACAAAAAGAAAGTAATATGGACTTAAAAAATAATCGCCAGGAATACCGAACCTATGTTTTCTTCTATTTGATTTTTAGGGGATGAAAATAATTTTATACTCTAAAATTAATATGGGTGTCGATTTTGCATAACTTTGGTATGACAAACTTGAAAACTGATCGTACAATGTTATAGGACACATCTGTCAAGGTTGATAATCCAATTAACCATAAACTCTGGAATAGTACACTTGATAAGATCTATCTTTATTACAGTTTTGAGAATATTGGATTGTGTGGTCATAATTTTTTTATAACCGCACGATAACCCAAATTTATACAAACTTTCCACAGAATCAGCTTAGCTTCGAGTTTTCTTATGTACCAATAACAATTTGAAGAGGCAATTCTCTAGTCCTCTGAATTTTACTTCACTGCTGCAAGATAAGCTGCTCTCAGTTTGTCTTGCAGATAGGCAGTCGTACATTAACATTTGGGATATTTTATAAGTCCTGTTATTTATTTCGCACTTCCTGTAACATGCGCAGTTTCCTTAATATTTCCTGATAATACGCTACTTAAAACAAGAGTCACCTCGTCCGGAACAACTGTAAAGTTGGAATCGTCAATTGAGCCACTTACTTTTCGTTTTGGAAAATTTAAGCAAGCTTGCCTTAGAAGTTCATTTGCTTCTTCAACCATAATTAACCGTCGCTACTAAGTAAGACAAGTTCCGAATCTTTTTTTTTTGGGGCAGAGAAAACTACTTCTGGGATTTCTTCTTGCAGGAAAACATTTAGTTGTCTTCACGACAATACATTTTCTTTTTCAATATCTATATCATTTGATGGGCATATATCCAGACATGTTGCGTGCAAAAAAAACTCAAATATAACTTTCTGCATTTGACGATCTATGTTTTCTTAATACGTTGCTGACATTATATGCCCAACCTTTCTGGTGATAGTATACCTACATAATTGTATGTGCAACACCAGTGCTAATGCACTGTGCTAATCTTACATTTAATTTCGTATTGTTCTATATTTCAACGGCTTTCTGTAGCAAAGAACCCGAAGTATTATACCAAAGTTCGTTTTGACTGTTAGCACAGAAAATATACTACTTCTGTGCTGTTAGGTTCCTTAGCACAAATAAATCGTACATCTTTTCTGTAAGGGTTGCTTTGGCTTCTTGTAAAACAACACAAACAAACAACAATATTTTCTAACTATTGATTTGTAGCACTTAATAGGTATGACATTTGCACTGAATTCTCTCCAAATTCTCTGGATTTAAAATCACTTGTTTTGCTTTTAGTATTGGCACTTCTTTTAGAGGATCAAAGTCCTTTAAAGATAAAGAATAAGAGTGCAAAGCATTTACAACTTATTCCTAGACACATTTTGGTGGATTTTTAACAATGTCTTTACGATCTGCATTAAAACATAAGCATAGCAGGCTGCCAAGTCCGGATGAAATTCTAAAAAATATTAGCAACAATAATTAATAAATAATTAACAATATGAACCTTTCGATAATGGTGGTGGGGGGCGTATATCACCCGTCTGACAAAGATGCGGGGCTGGTACCAAGAAAAATAGTGTTTTTCATTGTTTTTATAAGAGTTTGGTGCAACATACATTATTGCCTCACAAACTTGCAAGCCAACTAGGATTTTCGACAAATTGATCCCTGACTACATGGACAAAATCATAAAAGTACATCAATTGTTTGAAAGTTTGTCCAAGAAGCATAATTTTTAATTCTTGACAACCTTCCATCTTTCTCTATCTAATATAAAAAGACACTATACTGGAGAGTAAAGAAAGTTTTCTGAAAGTTTCCAAGGCTTGCCTGATTTTTTTGAATTATTACAATTATTATGTCCCAAATTTGTTTGAAAACTTGAATGAAACTTTCTATTGCTACGAAAAATGAATCATCTTAAGGTAAGTAATTATTTTGTTTGTAAAGCATAATGTTCTTAATCTCTGATACTACAATATTCTTTAAACAAGAAAATCTAATTTAATGATTTAATACTTAAATTTGACCCAAGAAATCGATAATTTTTAGACAAGTCTTATTTTTTTAGATATTTTATTTACTTGGTCGAATGTTTCAATTATTTTAGACTGATGAAACCATGTTCTCAATATTCAAAATAGGTGTATTTTGAGTGAAGTATCATATTCTGAAGTAAAGTACAGCCTTGACTGGAGACTTCCATCAACTTGCTTTCAAAATTATATCTGTCGTTTTCAGTTGAGTAAATATATCTATATTTGTGACATATGAAAACAATGATGCGCTGGATTCAATACATAATATATTCTTGCCTGGTGCCCTTTGTTTTGAAAACACATATTCTTATCGATATTAGCAATGATAATAGAATGATAAAACTTCGCGATATAAAATAGTTTTTATGCAGTTAGAAGTTTACAAATTTTTCAGAAAGTTCAAAATAATTAAAAACTTGCAAAAAGCAAACCCTTAGGTAAATAGAGCGTTCAACTTCGGTACAAAAATTGAAAAAGAAACAACTCTTTCAAAACTTTTTGAAATTTTAGCAAAGAAACCGATTATCAGCGTTTTTATTTTTTTAAATGTCATTTTAGACAGGTAGCGAAAGTCATGTGACCACGTTTAAGCGAGCCATTTTTCATCTTTGTAACCACAAAGTAGAATTTAAAAATAAATCATTAATTAAAAATTTTCCCCGTATGCTGCGAAGGACACTGTATATCCACCCCTCTCTAATTATTCGCATAGGTATGCCTATTCCCACAAAACATCTAAATTCCTAACTTCACGCTTCAAGTAAATAGCGAAGAAGCTTCACATAATATTTTCAAGATCAAGCTCCACAATGAAACAATGATCATGATCGAGTCATCGTTAAACCGACAAAATTCAGCACGTGTAGGCAACCCCATTGTTCCATAAACGTTTACATTAGAAGCGCGTGGTTGCGACAATGCGTCCGCCCACTGGAAGCCTGTCGCGGCCGTCAGACCGCAGACCGGGTCAGGTTCACTTTTTGTAGACTTCGGTGACTCATCCGCCTTATTAGCCTCTTCTGGCCGCGGCCGTTTCGTTTTTGTTGCGGCAGGGCATTTGGCAACGGCGAATTGCAAACAGTTTTTGTTGGACGTTTGTGTCCGAGTAATCGCTTGACGTGCATGTTAAGTTGACGGCATACTGTCATAATAGTTGCCATAGATGATAACGAATAGAAGTCAGTATTGAAATGAGCTTAAAAATAGGAGCAAATTGGGGAGTGAACAAGACCCGTAAAACAAGAAGGTCACCAACTATCATAGAGAGGAAAATGCCGACGTCACGGGAATGCTGTCAGATGATAACATAGCAAGAAATGCACATCCCGTAATTTATGAAACCATTATAGTTTTTAAGATAAGAAACAATTTCAATTTTTTATTAAGATAATAGAGATACTGGCGTTTTCGCCAACATTCAAAATTAAAAACCGAAATGGTATTTTCTCAATGTAGCTTGTACAGACATGGCAACTCCGCAATATTTCAGCCAATCACAGCTCTAGAGCCTGACGGCATCCTAGTAGGAATTTAAATAATTAAATTTTTGTTCGATCGAATGAGGGCAATTCTTTTTCGAAAAAATCACAATGAGTGACAAAGTGATAACGTGCACCCATCTCTCGGAACATCAGAAGAGGCCTACTTTCCTCGAAAAAATCTCAATGAATGTTGTATTAAACCTCGTTTTAGACTAAAACTGTGTAAAAATTTTCTTAAAAAAATGCTGATTAAAGCAAAGTGTCTCTGAAAAGCAAGCTATAGATTGTGTTTGTTTTTATCACATACATGTTGGGAAGTTTATTTGCGAGTAAATCAAGTAAGGAAAATGAACCGCCAAAGAAATTTGTCAATTGAGGATGAAGGATATGCAATGCGATATGTTGCTGGTTTGTTAGGAAGACATCATTCCAGCATTTGCCGCATGGTGAGACGACATAATGAGGCGGGCTCGTCCCATCGAAGACCAGGGCAAGGGCGAAAACGTTGCACTAATCAAACTGAAGATCGTTATTTGAGACGACGTGCTCTCACAGACAGGCGCGTCACCAGCAATCTGCTAAAAAATGTATTAAAATGCTATAAAATTTATTTATAGCTCGATTTTCATAAACTTTTTTTTGTTGGATAGAGCTTCAAAAATGGCATCAAACACATAATTCAGGTGCCTCGTGGGTTAAAGTCATGGCCCACTGAGACGGTGTTTTAGTGCTGAAATTTCGAGAAGTACTATTAGGGATTTGTTTAGAGGAAAATTAATGCCAGACTCTTATTCAGCATTGTTCGAAACCCAAACGTACCAATTTGCATTGCCGTAGCTCTACAGGGAGTTCCAAACAAAAACGTACTAATTTGTAATTAATTTTCTTAATTTCTAGTAGGTTGGTCACTAAAATATTCATGAGGAACTCATATTCTTTCAAAAATTTATTAGCGAACAAATTTTTTATTTAATTTAATATCATCAAATACATGAATAAACAACACAACATAACATAAACTCAAATTTCAGTCATTTCAATTAGTCCTCCATTTTCTAATGCAAATTGGTACGTTTGGGTTTCCAACAACGTTGAATAAAAATCTAGCATTAATTTTTCTCTAAAAAAGTCCCTAATAGTAGATACTTCTCGAAATTTGAGCACTAAAACTTCGTCTCAGTGGGCCATGAATGTAACGCACGAGGCACCTGAATTACGCATTTAATGCCACTATTGAAGCTCTATCCAACAAACAAAAAGTTTGTGAAATCGTGCTAAAAATAAAAATTTTACAGGGGTGGTCACTAATTAAGTGGGACACTAAAAATTTTTAAACACCCTGTAGAGCTATGGTAATGCAAATTGGTACGTTTGGGTTTCGAACAACGGTGAATAAGAATCCGGCATTTATTTTCCTCTAAAAAAATCCCTAATAGTACTTTTCGAAATTTCAGCACTAAAACATCGCCTCAGTGGGCCATGAATTTAAGGCAGGTGGTACCTGAATTATACATTTAATGCCATTTTTGAAGCTCTATCCAACAAAAAAAGTTTATGGAAATCGAGCCATAAATAAAAATTTTACAGGGGTGGTCAGTCCTTAAGTGGGACACACTGTATGTAGGAGGTCTATGAATGCCCAATATAACTTAGACAACATTTTTGTCGAACATGCAATGCCTTTTGCTCCGTTTGTTGGACCTAATTTTTTATTCACGCAGGACAACGCTCGTCCTTATGTGGCTAGCCAGGTTATTGGCTACCTAAATGATGTAAATATCCCTTTATTACAGTGGCCACCTGTCACAGTCCTGGCATGAATCTTATAGAGCATCTATGGGACTATCTTTAAAAAAAAGTTTCAAAATCGTAGACCCCTTGTTGCTAATCACAACCAACTCATAGAGGTCGCTATTGAAGAATGGGAGAATATTGCGCAAACTTTTGTTAAACATTTGATATCAAGCATGCCTCGACGCATCAATGCAGTGATAAGAAGTAGAGGAGGGCCTACACGTTATTAGTGTTGACCAAGATGCATTTATTCTATTTCGCTGATCAATGTAAGTAGTGCGTTAATTTTCTCCAGGAGTGTATATCCTTTATTTCTATCTAACATATTGACTTATTATTTTATTCATAGTAAATAGAAATCAGGCTAGGGTTAATAGAAACTTTTATTAAACTTGTTGCGGAGAATAGGAAAATATAATAAAGTTTGCTGTTGCTGCTGGAGGAACTTGTTATAGTTAATAGATTTATCTACCTTATGTACGTAACGTACAATATATTTTTTTACAGCCGACACTCTTTAGTTTGACACTTTTACCAACAATCAACACAAGTTTTTTTCCATAGCAACGAGAAAGCTAATAAGCCGCCTATAGGTACCATAAATCGGGACAGAAGAAGAGAATAACCGGGATCCGAAATGTTTTTTACCTTTTTCCGGCCTAGGCCGGGAAACTTTAATTTATGTGGGATAAATTCTCTATCATCTTAATCACAAAATTTCTTAATCTTAGTTGGTACTGTAGTAAAATGCCAAACATATAGGTATTAATGTACCAAAAAAGGTTTGCCTGTCTATTTTCAGTTGTTTTTTTTTTCGATAAAATCGCACTGTTCCTTCGGCAGCCATCCGACTTTAAGTGCGCGGTAGATTCACAGACGCACTCTTGATCTTCGCCGTCGACCTGAGATAATTGTCAAAGCTGCGAGTAACTCCGGCTGTTATTAGCCACGCCGCCGCAAACGACTGGCGAATCTTTTCGACCGACAACCCTCAATTACGAGATACGAGCTAGACAAACGCCCGGAAGGTTAATAGTCTGTACCGTGCTAAACGTCGACTGTCTCATCATTAATTTTGTCGTTATCTAACGGCATATTATGCTAAGAAGAATGCGTCAAGAAATCTAAAAACACGTCTTGTGTGGCGTACACGTATACGATGGAAGACGCTGAATGTAAGTACCTAATTTTTCAGAAAGCCATTTTAAGATATTGTGTTTCTTTGGTGCGAGTAGAAAACGAATAAAACGCTGCTCACTTAGTTTTCTCCAGTTAGTAACATATTTTCCAGTAGTTTATAAGTACCTAAGGAATAAGCAAGATTTAATTTCATATTCAAAATGAATAAAGTAAAAGAATAGGTATCTATAAGTGAGTTTTAAATTCATTCGCTATTTTTCTGCTCTCTATTTGATGTCGTCTATAAGAAAGATGTGTGACGTTCTTCTAACTTTACAGTATATGAATCTTCTTTGAGACTAAAAACTGCAGGACATGTTATTAGTATACGCAAATATAGGTACGCGAAAATACTAAAAAGATCCTAACGGACATACAACATGTTGAAAGGCGAGTAGGTATATTTTTCTAAAAAGCAGGGCATTAAAAACTCCAGTTACTAAGTCGATAAGGTGGGCATTTGATGGTATGATTATGAAATCTCAGAAGATTTATGATTGTAGGCAAGCAGAGTTTGTTCACTCTGGTATTTTCCATTTTATACAATGTGACGCACTCCAAACCGGAACACCCCTATAAAATTTGTATTTGTCGTCCAAATTTGATCGAGTTTTTACTTAACGATAGGCCATTTAAAACTGTGCTTTAGAGCAAAACAGTACATTTTATTTTAAGAAATCGAGGTATACTACGCATATTGTAACGAAAAATGCCTCTAAAATTGTTATATCAGCTTTTAGTGAACACGTTTGCACTGTTTCCTAGCCTACTCAAAGATTTGGCAGATAAATTTAAGGTTTCGGTATTCTACTTACAGTTTTATAATTTTTAAGATTATAGTTTGGAGGCATTTTCCGTTACAGCTTTGTTGGCTTGTCCCCCCCCCCCCCCAGGCCCCATTTTCTTTTAGTTTTTCATTGTTTTCCCTGTTGAGCATCCTTAGGTTTTCTATAAATTTTCTATAACTTTATGATTATTGATTTGTAGAACTATCGTTATATTCTAGAGTATTCTCCAGTTTTCCATTTGAGTATATAAGCCCTGGGAATTGGGCCTGGAAGTAAGTAAAAGGTTAGAAAGTGATTTTGCTTCGAATTTGAGAGCAGAAGAATATTTCTGATCAGCGACAGGTTAATTTGTGGATTCTACAATAATAAAGGTGCTAACCAAGGAAACGTGTTTGGACTGTGATTGTTGAAATCGGGTGCAATATATTTTGGTTAAAATTGAACAAATCACATTGTGCTTATTTTTATAAAAATTCTATAAATAACCCCAGGAAGGAGTCAAAGTTCTATGGATATTATAAGTTACGTGAGACGGAAATCGCCATATTTGACACAATATTTTAATATCTGACAGGGTGATAATAGGTGCCAGTATGTGGTGTTTCGATACTTTTATGTTTATATGTGCGGCTTGCGGCTTTTTCCTGGCTTGCAAAACTAAATGTTCAAGGTAAATAATGCATCAGTAAGTAATTTCTTTTGAGGCCATGCACCAAAGTGGCATGGGTGTTTGTGTACTTCTTTATAATTGGAAATTTAAGATTAGAATTGCTATATTATCAAGGATTCCTAAACTTAAAGACATAAACATGAACTATAATTTTTGGCCTGTATTGTAGGTACTGATTTTACGAAAAATGAAGATTTCTGCCTCGATTAGTTTCTTGAAACTACTCAAAGGTGCACGCCGCTGTGAAACCGGAAACGGTATCCGCCTTATGCAGGAACTATCCTATCCTAAATATGCTCCTTCCTGTTTTTTTTTTTTTCATTGCTGAACAATAAATATTCTAGAAACCAATGAAAATCGCGATTTAACAACTTATTTTACCTGCCTGCTCGCTTAAATCAAGTTGCGTGGGGCATGGTGACTGAAAACAATTAAAACTCTAACTTGCTTTATTACAAATAGGTATAGATATGTATAGTATTGCTAAAGTCACTTGAAACAGCATAAAAAAACTCTAACTATCGTCACAAAAAGAATATAGTACATAAGCGTCACGCAGTTTTCAAAAATATACATATTCTACAAACAATTTCACTTTTAAGGTTTTTTAAGGTTGCCATCAAACACAACGTAAAGGCTAATGCACCATATAATATGGTCAAAAGGTCTCTAAAAAGCCATATCGATTATAACTATTTACGCAAGTACCTATATCCTAAGATCTGGACATTATGGCACGGCTATTCACCGCATTTCGGTGCACAAGTGGCCAGCCGTCGAACAGTGTAACCCATGCAAGTATTGGTGATATATTATATTAGGCGAGTATGCAGTCACTTGTTTTTTCTACAACATCAATCTTCTCCCTCTCCTTCATCTCTTTTTACTACCAGGTTCGGTTTAATATGGTTAAAAAATTGTAAATGTCGTATTTTATTGCCGAGGCGCCTGTTCTCGAGCTATCCTGGTAAAATATAAGTAAACTCACTTGGAACACAGTTATATATGGGGCGGGATCTATTTCATAGTATTTACCACGCTCCGCTACTGATCGACGTCGACCTAGTCAAGGAGGCAGCCAATATAGACCGTCATGTAGTGTCAGATTTAGATGCCCCATTTTCGCATACAAGCCTCGAAGAGGGTTGAAAAGTACATCAATGCTGAGTAGATAAAGGGAAATTTATGAATGGCCCCTGGGGAGAAAGAAAATATGGAGAATCGAAAAAAAATATGCTGTTAAATTTTCCGACCCCAAAATGTACTTATCCAATCGCGCCACTGAAGCCAATATATTCGGGCCAGTGACGATGTACGTTTTCATACTTTCGATGGGCTTGTGTGGAAAAATGGGTCAAAATCTCGATTTTTCTTTACAAGATTACTCCCTTATATCAACCATTTAGCCACCTGCAACACTCAAGGCTTTGGTTTTCCGAAGCCAGGTTATATTAATTAATCATTTAATGAACACGGCTTGCGTGAAAATATCGAATCGAATTGTGAAAAATGAAAAATCGAATTTTCCATATTATGTTATCCCCAGGGGCCACTCGTAAATTTCCCTTTCTTCTACTCAACATCGATGTACTTTTCAACCCTCTTCGAGGCTTGTATGCGAAAATGGGGCACCTAAATCTGTCACTATCTGACGGTCTAATAAGAAAGCGACCGTAGCGATTTGATTGGTCGGCGTTTCGGAGATCCACGGACCTGGTATCGACGTAGGACAGTTAGGCCAGTGTAACCAGTGCCGTGCACGGAAATAAGTATTGCGCTTTATTTTACGGATTCTGGTTTTGTGTATAGATTTTCGTGTGGTGTTGTTCTGTGTTTATTTTATTATTTTTTAGAGCATTTAAATGAAATTTTTAATAATATTATTAAGGGCCACGCTCCGCATTGTCTTGCCGGTCTTGATTTACTAAGCAAACGCCGCCTAAGCATTTTTATGCTGTTCCAAGTGACTTCATTATTTTTATTATTTATATACCATACCTAAATACCAGAATCCTAAAGTAAAAATTAAATTTCAATTTTTTCCACTACTCCACCAATCATTTCGATACATTTGTCATACCTCGTAATTTGTACATTATGGTTTTTGTATACATGGTGTCCCATGTTAAGTGAGCCAATAGGTGTAAAAGAAAAAAAAACGAGTTTTAAATTTGATCGTTTGAGGTTCTGAACTACTTTACTGGACAACAAGATGGCGTTGACAGCAAACATTTATTACTTTAATTTTAGGTGAAGTGCCTTCTCCATTAAAGATAGTGAAAAATTGCATTAAGAAAAGTTGTTCCCAATTAAAAATTACCCCCGGGGTACCAAATTTTGGAAAAATCGGCCTACTTTGTTTTCCACTTTTTCTTTTTCTAGGAGTAGCCCAGAAGCACCTGAATGCTTGTGCGGGGGAAGGGGGCAATCACGATAGACTTACCCACGGTATGTCATTGCGCATCTTGTGACGTCAGTTGCGAATCAGAATTTAAGTTTCTCCATATGTTTTACACAGCAATAGATACTTTTTTATGGGTTTTTGCTTATTTCTTTTAAATAAATGTTGTCAAAAATATGTAGAATTTATTACTAGATAAATGAATGAATATTCTGTTGATAAAAAAACACATGTAATTTGATACGCTGACTGCACATACGCTGACTGCACATCCCGGCATTTTTGGCCTATTTCAAAGCACTGTCGAGCTGGACTGACGATAAGTCAGTTGTTTACACTTTTTTCTTGACACATTAAACTGTAAACTATAAAAAATCGTAAAACCATAGAAGAATCTACTACTTGATTCTTCTATGGTAAAACACAACCGCAGCCGCTGCATTTTTTAGAATTCGTGATTCGCAACTGACGTAGATGCGCAGAGTTGCCTTGTTTTCGGATTCGTTAGTGACATACCGTGGGTAAGTGTATCGTGGGGGCAATTACTCTTATTTTGCCTTTGTTGCCATTTACGATTATAGAGGCGACTTTTCTCAATAGAACTAGGATAGTATCCGTTCAAATACTACAGCAAACCCTATAGAAAACCGTAGTAATCCCAGTGAGTGTAGGACAATTAGTATTAGTAAATCAATACCATGGATTATGAATCCAACGTATAAAATTTTATAGGGTACATTATTTGTATAATACTCGTAATTCCTAGAAAACAAAGTCGTCTAAGTTTCGCAGCTTTACCATCGAGATGTTCCGCCTATTTCTGCTCAAAATAATGGCGAGTCTGACGGGCAGTGATACTCCACTAAGTGTATAAGCTAATTTCAACCCTTCTTCTTGCAGATAATTAAATGTGTATGGACATAGTTTAAACTGCAACGGAACTTTCTACGGCAGGCATTTTTTTCACAAAACGTCGTTGTATGGCATTTTAGAGCCTGCCAAATATCCAAAATCTTAAAATTTGAAATTAAATCCGAAAATACCTGAGTCGGAGATATCTTTCTAGAGTAAGGTTTTCTCGTCCACGGACGCACCTGAGGCCGGGAACTGAAAATCACCATGGGGTCTAAGGCCACGATAAGTTCTTTCCAAGCCGGATTTTAAGTGTTTCCGGCTTCATTTTTCCGAAGAGAGGCAAACAGTAGACGTCTGAGGAGGATCTAATAAAATATGAAATTACAAATTCAACACAACACAGGATAAAACCTGTGGCAAAAAATGCGAAGAAAAGGTCCCGCGATGCGACAAAGCGGCGTTTTGATCCCTGAAAAATTAGGAAATTAACGAAGCAGAGCCGACTATTCTGAGTTCACACACAAATACGACCTTGAGTTTACGGCTGCCCACAGTACGTATAAGGGCCCTTATAAACATCTACCTATAGGTGGTCTGCCATGGTGTCCGGATTACAAACTAAACGTCAACAACGTCAGTCGCTAGGCTATTGTGTTGTATGGTTTAGTGGTTTGCCAAAAATAATCAGGAAAAACGGAAAATGTGCAAAGTGTAAAACGGATAGAACCCGTTAGAGTTTGATATAGTGTTACTGATAGCAACTTTCTCGTGTAATTTAAAAATTATGCTAATTATTGTGTGTGCGGGAACCTGCGAAAACTTCTCATGTAAATGGAAATAAACATTTTCTAAAAGTGTTTCAACAATTGCCATTTGAAGAAACGAGCCTGATTAAATTTCAATAACAAAGTTGAATATTGACAATGATATGCAGCAACATCGCTCGCCTACAGCCGACTCTAGGAAAGCCCTGAAGTTGAGAAAGCTGGCAACAAGGCTTGCGGGTCTGCGCGGCTTGTCGCCTCTCACTCCCTGTCAGTTGATTTTACAAGAAATTTACCAGAATTAATTTTTGTAGTGGGTAGTGTTATCGTCGCCAGATTTCTACGAAGAGGCAGTGTGTCTCTGGGTGGAAACAGACAGCCTGAAGTGCTGGCGACAGCTTTTTTATAAATTTGTTTTGTTTGTGAAAAAGCGAAACATGTCTCTAAAAGTTCGAAGTGAAGAATCGTTCCGTTACAATTTCAAGCCTCAAGATGCCTAGAACCATCGAGGGAAGCTAGAACTTAGGTTTATATACCTGGCACCTGGCTGTAAGTCAAATCGTAATAGTTAATAAATTGAAGTAGCTAGGTTTTCTTTGTTTGACGGCAAGCGGTCAACTTGTATTCGTTTTGGGTTTCCAAAGGACGAAAATTTAAGAATAAACTAAAGTACTCTTTGAAATTAAAGGAGCTTTCTAACAATCCAACCATTGTTTAGTATTGTTGCAAAAGTTTCTTTACCTAATATTAAAGCCAAACGATAATTTGGTTGAATGTATGAATGTATGAAATTGACCCTAACTGTCATTGCAATCAGAAGAGATTACTCTCCTTCACAACATGTTGTTCTCTGTTCGCTTGTTGTTTGTATTTTTATGAAAATTTAACCATAAGGGAAGATAGGTAATCATCATTTGACTGATGGCGCACTTTGCGAAAAATTCTCACAAAAATTTGATTTACAACAAAATGTAGTCTTCTTTATTTGCCCAAATTTACCATATTATTTCTCGAAAATGTACCTATCCACACCAGGAATCGTACTTATTATAAATACTTATACTTCTATGTATATTTTGTTACTTGTTACTGTTTTTATTGTCTGTTAAACAAACGTACATACTTACCTAGGTACCCAATTATTATTGAAACGAAGTTCACAAATGTATCTAATTATAATTAAAAATAGGGTTGAAGCTTTATTAGGAAAGATAAACTAAGCTAAAGTTCAGACTACTCTATACTGCATAGACTGGTTGAACCATCCGGCTCCGGCGTTGCCACATGTTTGCACAGGGCTTGTAAGCTTGAGAAGGTTGTGGCTCACCTCAGATGTTTCCTTGGAATCTGGTACGTCGAGTTACTCGGGTACTAAGGTTGATTTGCTTTAAACTTGTCAAAACATTTTTTTTTTGCATTTTCCTTTGTAGTGGGCCTCCCCCACAATGTGGTTAATTTTTTTTTACATCATGACTGAATCAACTAGATGTAGAGGGAAGCGATAGATATTAGCTAAGATAAGAACAAAACACAATAAATTTGAAAGGATTGCGGGTATAAAAGATTTTTCTGTTTATTTAAGGTATTACAGATATCAATATTTTCAGTGTTGCTATTATTTTCTACGGAATATTGGTATTTTTAATTTCCATCCTATAATCTTGTACATTCGTATAATGCAATAGGTATGAACGAAATTGGTTTTAGGGTAGCTTGTCTCAGACTTTAGACTAACAACCTCTTGTTTGTACTGAATAATCTCCTCGGACAATCAGTTTTTATAGTCACACCTCGCCCATCAAATCAATTTGCTCGTGGCCACTAACAAGAACACGACATCGCAAAACACCGTGCCTAGACGGAAGGCGCGACCAAAAATAAAAGACCGAACTGCGAGACCGTAACAAGATACGCCATTAGCCGATAAAACTAGACCGGCGTAATGCCACCTTGTCCTGCGCCATTACCTATCGATCCGGGAAAATTGATCTGCGGCGAAACTAATCTCAAAGGCGAGAAAGGATGTGGAACCTATCATTATCCTTATACAGCCGGGCGATACACCCGTTGGATAATTTTAATGACGCCCGACATATTTTTTGTCGGCCATCCACAAAATTACTAAAGCTAGGTTTTCCTACCTGCGGGAAACGCACTGCGGACGCCGCATACGTTAGACGCAAAGCGCCGGTCAAATGGGATACAATGTGTCTGTTTTCCTACAGACACGTTTAATAACGCAGAACACGACGTCAAAAACCGGCGTCAAACGCAGCACCGCCTCGAGAGCGGTCCAGACGCCGCGCTCTGCGACAAGCACGTCGTGGTTTGCTGACAATAATTATTGTTTCATGAGCAGAGCTGTCAGAAAAAAGTATCTTAGTTACTTTAGAGTAACTTAGTTACTTTAAAGTATCTAAGTTACTGTATCTTAGTTCCTTTATTTTGTGGCAAAAAGTAACTAGTATCTTAAGATACTTTTTAAAAGGAACTGTATCTTGTAACTTAAAAAAGTATCTTAGATACCGGAAAGTAACTTAGATACCGAAAAGTATCTAAGATACTTCAACATCGAATTGCTTAAAACATTTAAAAAAAGTGCACCAAAATGCTTATTCCGAATATTGTCAATATAAGACTACACAAATTATCAAAAGGAAGGGATCCATAGACACCGAAACTAAAAGAAATTCCCCCGGAAATTCCAAACCTATGAAGCAGGCATATATAGGAAATTCAATGAAAATTGGTGGCTGTGGAAGCTGTGGGGCTGTGGTGCAAATATTAATCAAACCTAGTTTGATCAGCGCGTAGTAATATTTGTCGTATGTACTACTTCTGCTATTATATATAGTAGACTTTCCGTGCTTTAAGGCAATCTTTGCTGGTATGCCATTAAAAGTTTTGTCTATAGAAACTCTCTTTTGCCTAGAGTGAAACATTTAAATAGCGAAGCTTCAAACAAAATTAAATAAGAGTTGTTAAAATCAATTGATTACGTATGTAGCACTGCTGATATGTGGTCGACTATACAACGAAGTTTTCTGCCGCTTTAGCATGTAGACGATTCCAAGGAACTCACAGTTAGTTATGACCGAGTTTCCCTTCTCTTAGATGAAATTCATGGCGAATACGGAATCGACAATAAAAAAAATTGTGGCAACGGTAACAGATAACGCTTCTTATTTTTTGAAAGCATTCAGAGAGTTTGGAATAAATGTTAACATCGATATAATGCTTACTGGGGCTGGGTTAGAAAACTCTTCTGCTGAAGACGTTGATAGTTTTGAAGGTCAAGGTATTGAGCATGAGCACGAACTAGAAGATGATTTGGGTTTGACGATCACGAATGGTAATATAATATACAATACAAACTATACACAATACAATATAACAAACATACAAAGTAACTAAAAAAGTATCTTATAAAGTATCTTAAAAAGTAACTTGAGATACGTATTTAAGTTCCTTTTTTAAAGAGGAACTAGATACCCAAAGTAACATAAGATACTTTTTCAAAAAGTAACTTATCTAGTAACTAGATACTTTTCCAAAGTATCTTTGACAGCTCTGTCATGATAACGGAAAATGTGGAGCTTCTGCCTCGAACTAGTGGTAAGTCATAAGTTACTATTTAATGTTCATGCAAGATATTACAAAAACGTGTGTTAAAAGATTTCAATCATTATTTGTATTATTCTTTTATTTGCCGAGGACATTTTTCATTATTTTGGATATGTGCTCAGCTTCAAGCGCATGCGCTATTACTACCTTCTATTTATAAATTTTGCATATATGATGTTGAGTCGGAAGAAATTACACAGGTAGGCAAACGCTTACCTATCCCGCAACGTCAGTTGAAGGATCGCCCAGCGTAAAACACGGGCCGCGCCCGCAGTGCAGTAAGAAAACGTAGCTTAACTCTGATCATCAGGTAAGCAAAAATTCGAATACTTCGTATACGAATTGGTATACTTCGTATACTTCAACTAACTTGTAGTTGATAAAGACCGTATTATTACTTCTAAAATCAACTATGAATAGACGGCGTAAACCCTACAGATTGAAATTCAATCATATTTAAAATTTCAAGTCAAGCCGCTATTCCCAAACAGTAGTTGGCCAGAATGTCCACCAACCTACTGTGGAATTAGTATAATAAGTTAATGTTCCTAGAGATGACTGAAAACCGTAGGATTCAATACCAATGATATGAACGTAAAATTATAAAAGATTTGACATAACTCAATCCGATCCACTTGTCACAAGATAAACGTAGTCACTGAAATATAATTTAAAACAGGTTCCTTTCATTTTTATTTTTGTGAGTAAAATGTGGGTGATGGGTGTTGTTGATTTGCCCAGCTGCGAACAGTAGTTAAGTATCTCAAAAGTTGCTGATGTTGCGTACAGATCCTGCCTCAAATGTCGCCCACTATTACACGGGACCCCTCAGGGGTCTTAAATAAAATTACTTATATTATTAATCTTACTGTTTCTTTGATGGAATGCTCAAAAAGTGCATATGGACCAGGTAGATGTCGTATGCAACATTCGTGTTCTTTCATTTGCGTTGGTAGGGAACCTCCCGTTTCACTAATTCACACGTTGTCGTATAAACATGCGGTTTTCAGTACACAGCACTAGGACTGAAACTTTCATGGGTCTGAAGGGTTAAGTTAGGTTTTATGAACATAGAATTCGGAATATGGGTTTCGGAGTTTCGGTTAATATTTCTAGAAATGTTGTATTTTATCATGGAAATTGTAAAAACAAATTGTTAACTAGTAAAAAGCTAGTAGCAAGTCGGAGTAGGTCAGGAAATCTGCGCTAAAGTAAGTAAGAAGGTATGGAAATTATTAAAACTTATCTACACACTTTTGATTTAACACAAATTGGTATTATTCAACTATCAACTGTTGTAATCTCCGCAACCGCAGTTGAAAAAATTTTTGATACATTGTGCTGTAAAGCCAGTCTGCTTGATACGTTATAATTGCTAACGTCAGAAATGTGTAATACTTACACCAATACAGTTATCTGTCGTTATATCGGAAAAATATCCGTTTTATGGAAGTGCTTGTACAAGAGGCACAATGTGCGATGTGTGATGTGTGCCTATTTACACGTTGCACCAAGGTTATTAAAGGGACGGTTTGGACATACGTCATCTTTATATCTCTATTTTTAACTGCCATACCCTTTTCCCTCATTGCATATTGGCGGGAATCAGGCAAATTCAAATTGAAAGTGTACAGACATTCACATTTTTATTTGTAAATATAATAATAAAATTTAATAATAAATTAAAAAGACAAGTCAAAAATCTCAATATATTTTTACCAAAATCATTACATATATACATATTATATATATGGCTCCAGCCCAGATATCTATAAAGCCAGGTGCGTTTGCTTGCAAAAGTTTTTCCAAACATAACACAAGTTGAGTCCTTGTACTCGCCTATTGGTAATAAAAATGCCCAAATGCTAAAAGAAAACGTGGGATAACACCAAACACCAGATAATTATTCAGCAGTGAGCCAGCAACTCGCAAATGTCAAAATCTAGTTACTTTCGATTTCGTACCAAAATTTGATCAACCTAGAGGATACCCTACACCAACGCGAAACAACGCGAATATTTCGGTGACATATTCGCCCGGGAACAGTACACATGGCGGTAAATGGCGGTGAACACACCGGCGCGGCGCCTTAGTGTGGGGTCTGGGGTCCTGAGATTCATAGGGAATGTCGCCGAGCGAATTTCGCTGGGAAAGTTTCGCGTTGGTGTGGGGGATCCTTAACTGGTCCTTGCCAAGGCATATGGGAATAAATGCCTGCAGACTCATCGATGGCGTCACACACTCAGGCCGATTCGAACTGAAATATTCTATGCGTTGCAGTGTTTTGGGGAGTTTCACAGTTTCAGAGCAAAAATGATTGTATTTTCCAGTTTATTTATTAACACATAGGTACCATAAGAAACCGAAAAATGTTATGCACAGCAGAAAATAAAGCATTATGCAAAGTTCAGTTCAGTAATAAACTCAAGGAAATTCAGCAATTATTAAAGGTGGCCTAATGCAGCACTCATTATCCCTTCTCTGTCAATTCATTATCATTTTATAGATCAGATTACAGCAAACTACAAAGATAAGTGGGTTATCTTCTAGTGAGATAGTAATGAAATGTTAAGGGATTGAAAACTGCATAAAAATCTCATGCAACAAGCAACATTGTGAACATTTATATTTAAATAGATTAATCAGATAAGCGACTCTAAATTTAACAAAAAAGCAGAACAAATTCCAACCAACCTCGGATAGAAGGTTTTTCCTGGTTAATTCAAAATGACCTTGAACTAACGTCGGAACTTTCTGAACATATCTGTTCTAAAATAAAAATCACAATCAGGAGAATGAATTATTTACGAGGTACAAATTCGGCTTACCAGTAATATTTTCACTCCCAGAATGGAATGGGGTTCTTTTCTTAGTAGGTTCCGAAATTCAGTTTCTTAGCACAGCAGTTTTAATCCCACAAAGTCGATAGAAGACCAGCAACAATCGACCAAACAAATCAAAATTGGTTTTTGGGCTTCCAAAATCACGTCCAGCGGTTGAATAATCCTTGAATCACACAAGACGAGCTAAAACGACACTCAAATAAACCAAACGGACGCCGTGAATACTTCCAGAAAATTTGCCGTGCTGTTCAACGGAAATCAGAACTCGAATTCAATTAATAGCCTGGTGGCGGTGAAAAAAAAAACGAAATCCACCGGTTTCCAAAGCCATAAAAACATATTGCTCGAACCCAAGGTGCGAAGAACATCTATTCTACATTCTGCCCTGCCTACATAAGCTCTGCAGAATTTCTCCAAATACCACAACCTTAGGTGCAACTTCCTGCTACCAACGACAGATGGGGCTACAAGACAACAAAACAGAACGACAAACGAAACCAAGATTGTATTTTCCTCTCAACTGATAGATGGCTCTGAAACAAGCAGAGCGGTCAACTTGTGGAACTTGTTCAACAGGTGGTCGCACAAAACGTGAGTGTCAATTCACTTTGACAGATTGTGTTTTTGCAATAAAATTTGACAAAACCAAAACCATGGAATGTATGGAACACCATCAATAATAGCAGTGAGAATATCAATAAATATTCGATAATTCGCCAAAGAGTATTTAAAAAAAATCCAAGTTGTAATCAAAACAAAACCTATGATGTTCTCTGTTATGTCGGTACACGCGCGGCCCTTGAAATCGTTCCAATACGTGCGGACGCAAAGGCGTTCAACTGACAACGTTGCAATTACCCCTCCCCTCTCTCGCGGTTTGAAAGCCAGCGATAACCTTAAATGCGTTAAGTGACGGCAAATCTAACATCTTATTACGCGACATTACCTTACGTGACATTGCCAGTTACAGTGCAAAAAACAGTAAATTCGGCGCTGTTAGGTTGGCCTTAGATTGCCTGAATAATAGTGGAAAATCTTATAACCCTGCCCGACGGACATTGGCGGCTTTTTTCGCAAAAGTCTTTCGACAACCTCAAATAGAGCCGTTCTAAAAATCGAAGAAGGTGTTAAATATCTTAATTGGGTGTCGTACTTTCCTCCGGTTCCAAAAAGAACCTCGAAAATCCGATATCTGAAAGAAATTCCCGATTCACGATTAACCACTTGCGAGAAACCACTATTGGAAATTGCTTGATTTTTCTCATTTCTCGATTTTTCGGGGGCCTGGGAAGCATCAGAACCTCACCCGAAGACTCCAGGGAAGCTTTAAAAATTGAAATAAACCAAAGATTTGGTTCGCGGTTAAGAAGTGTAATAAACCAATATAAAAACCACTACGAGATTCTCCTATAATAACACAATTATACTTAGATATTATACCTTATTCAACTAATTCCACTTTGACAATCAAAGAAATCCGCGTAATTTCACGTTACGTGAATTTCAAAACACCAAGAAACTGTGTAAAACTTTAAATCCACGTTAATAACGCAGCGATTTATTAACCCATTTTCGTTGACTGGCGTGTTAATACGTCAGTTAACGCAATTTTTATTTTCTACGGGGAGGAGCGGGTCGGTACGACGGAATGTAGGGGAAGTTGTTGATTTGACTAGCCATGGAATTGGCGCAACGTTGCCGCACTTACCCGAAATTCTTGATTTCTTGCTTAATTCTCATGCCTAGTGGAACGATTTATGAGGCCGCGCGTGTACCATTCTACCAATAACTAATAATATTCCATTTTTCCAGGTCCCAGAAGGAGAGAAACACTAAGACCACTTACAAACAACATGAGCAAAAGCAGAGCATTGGGCACCAGACAAAACTTCGACTACAATCGCACATCGTATCTAAGTTCACAAAACACTTTTAGCACTACGACTCTTCCATGCTAGAAAACAACTAAACACATCCCTAAATGGCTATTTTCCAGGAAACAATTACCACAAAGCCAAGAAAAATCCATGGAATAACAGCGTAACAAATTTCCGAAAGCTACGGGGACGGGATCAATTAAATGATGGAACAAAATCTCTTCAAAGAACTGAGACTACTTACAAAATTGTGTATACTGTAAATAAACTAGATAAACTATCTAAAGTTTCTACCATTTTATTTACTTGGACCACAACAAAATAAATCGATTTCTTTTTAAAGCATCTATTCCGAATTGCCATATACATGTTCTTGTAAAAAATCGAGGATGGGGAATAAATATAATTATTCTCCATCCTTGTCTTCTTTACAATGAACACAAATAATAATTTTCTTTTGTAATGTAATTTCTGAGTGATTTGGACAAACAAATCTTCTACAAATGTCACATTTTGATGATTATTTATTGTCATTCCCACGACACTGGAAACACCGATTCCTTTTAGGGGGTACCATTACACTCAGGATCTTTTTTATGGCAACTCCTGCACTTTCGATAGCACGACTTACAGTTTTGGCAATACCCCTTCCATCTTATTGTATTTCCGTAGCATGTAGCACGATACTTTCCTCAATATCTTCACAATCGGAAAAGTCGCTGAATGCTTCATTGAAAGGTATATCCCTTTCAAAAGGTTCTTCGTCATCCGAAGATTGCATTAGACACTCATAAAGTTCTTCTTCGGGTAAACCTCTTTTTTGCGACCATATGTTTACAGACCAACGTTCGCATACGGACTAATTCTAATTAGAAATTGTAAAGAAATAAATAAAGTTGTAACACCCTTGTGTTAAAATGTGCATGGGTTCTTTGATAAAAGGGCAAACAGAAACATTCCTCAAAACGTTTTTCTTTGACATACAAATAAGTTGAAACTGGATACATACAGTACGGTGGATTCTGATTTCTTTGTCCAGTAAACCGCTCTATAACTGTTGCAATGGTTGGAAACCTTCCAGTGGTGAACGTATCTGTACGATCTCTTCAGCAGGAACAGGCAAACAATATGGCGCAACTCTTGGACTGGGAAGAGATCCTCTTGTTGGTTTCTCGTCGTCCAACGCACCGCTCTCCTCCCAAACTTCTCCAGGCCATTGACGTGACTGACGGCCCTCACAGTCTATCTACCGACCCTCATTGTTATCGCACAACAACCGGGCGAATCATCTAAACTAAGGACTATCTACTATTTCATATACAAGAAAAGAAGGGCCTGTTACAAAGTCTAGAAAAAGAAATCTAGAAATAGAAAAGGCTTTTTGCTACACGTCTGATACGCCCCCCACTACGCTTCAATTCAACCAAACGTACTTTGTTTCCCAAATCCGGGTCAGAGGTGACCGAAGTCCCTTTTTACAATAAATATTTGATTGTTTTAGAAACGACAATAGGATAGTATATCACATCGTACAATTTGAGAAGTCACGGAATACCGCCGTATATAATTGTTATGCAATGCAGAGATATTAAGAAAAATGTAAGCTACGGGTCATCAGTAAGGTAAGGGTTAAAGTAAACCTAGATTTTTGAATAGGCACTGACACTGCAACTTAAATAAATTTTGTAGAAAATTTAATGTTACAAAAAAACCGAAAAGGTGGGTGACGTTTTAAATGTTAAACCCCAGATTAATAAATGTAAAAATATATAGGGTGGTGTGTCTAAAAAATACCCGAATAATGTTCTGTAACATCAGAATACACTAGAAACTACAAACCTCTATTCGAAACTTTTTCGTTATTCGTATATAAAATCACTGGTAAATTGCCAATTTGTACGAATCAGCTTAAGGCAAAATAACGTATGACTCATGCGCCATCATGGGACATGAGTAGATTTATAAAAAAAATCATAACGCGTGGTTTTTATTAAGAATATTTTACGAATATATGAAAATTCGCTTTTTCTTAAAATATCTCGGCAACCCATCAAAATATTTTAAATTTCTTATCGACATATTGTTAGGTCCAAGAAGGCGTAACTTTGCCCCCATTTGACAGACTTTGTATCTGTTACGGTTTCCGAGATCCCCATGTTGAGCACCGGAACTTATTTAGCGCTATTAAACATTCACTAGAACACTAGAATTACACTCTTTCTAGGTTTTATTATCTTCCTCACAATATGGGGAAATTACCGCATATAAAAGGAGCATATATCAAAGAGACGTCCGCCGGCAACAAACTGACTATGTATACTCTTGTATATTAAATTCAACACAACTTATGAATAACTAAATATATAACTCGTAAAACTACAGTGGCACCGCTTCTCACTTTATAATAAACGACCCTGAATTCCTCGGTTAATAGCACAGGACCGTCGAATTTATAGGTTATGGTAATTACGCGCGGAACCAAGTGACATAATTTGAACTTACGAAGTATATAGCGAGTGCAGGGCGTCATCGATCCCCACCTTCGATGGTTAGGTGCAGTAGATAAATCAATGTAAAGGGAATAAAGTGTTCATAGTAATAACCTTATCCTTGCATCACAATTATCTAATCACCCTGAAATCACGGGCAAATATTTCGAACGGAAGCAGACAAAAATTTTAAATTTACGAAAATGCAGTTCTTAAGTTATGTAACGTCTGAAGGATCTGCATTTGAAATATAATTTTTATTATCTTTAACAAAAATTTCTCCAGGAATACGGAGTAGTTGACCGTACCTAAACTAATTGTGCAGAAGAGCATTTGAGTCTTGCTTAACATATTATATTCTAATACCCAGCAACATAATAGATATTCAGAAAGATTTTTAGTACCTGTAATAATTATAAATAATAAATGATGTTTAGTGGCATATCAGGTAAAGGATATCAATTGAAAAAAATGCACTTCAGCCGGGACTTGAACCCAGGACTCCTACTGTGGCCGTAGGCACTTTAACCAACTAAGCTACCGGAGATATGGGTTCCATCGGCTACCTACGGCCACAGTAGGAGTCCCGGGTTCAAGTCCCGGCTGGAGTGCATTTTTTTCAATTGATATCCTTTACCTGATATGCCACTAAACATCATTTATTATTTATAATAATTACAGGTACTAAAAATCTTTCTGTGTTTCATATTCTGGCTTTGACATTGTAGGTTAGAATTTCCACGTTCGATACTTGCATTAAGTCGCTATATGTCGAATATTGTGGGTGGAAGAACAAATAGGAAGTTTACATAACCAACAATAATGAATGGTTTCCCTACACCCTCTAACCCCTTCTAGTAGCTGTAGAAGACGCCGAAGTCTTCTACATCTCACCCCTACTAACTATATATCAATTGGAATAAATAACACCTAGCCGATGGAACCCATATCTCCGGTAGCTTAGTTGGTTAAAGTGCCTACGGCCACAGTAGGAGTCCCGGGTTCAAGTCCCGGCTGGAGTGCATTTTTTTCAATTGATATCCTTTACCTGATATGCCACTAAACATCATTTATTATTTATAATAGATATTTCTTGATTCCAGTGCCTAGTGTTTTGACGTGCCATTAGAGCAGCTTTTAATTGACGATGAAATCTGTCCACTAATCCATTACTTTGAGGGTGATAGGTATTGATATGTATTTTATGACAACCTAATAATTTTGTTAATTCTTTAAAAACTTTCGACTCAAATTGAGCACCTTGATCTCTTGTGATTTGAAGTGATACACCAAAACGTGAAATGTATTAAGAAAAAAAATGTCTGAGCAATTGTTTGTGCTGATATGTTTTTTATTGGGTAAGCTTCAGGCCATATTGTAAAACGTTCTACTATTGTTAAAATATGAGTAGGTAAATCCATTTGACTGAGGGAATGGTCCGACCAAATCCATATGGATACGCTGAAATCTAGATTTAGATATTTCAAAGTTTCCAAGCGGTGCATGATTTTTTATTATTTGTATTTTTTATTTTTGAAAAGCAACTTAATTCTCTTACTGATACTGTTGCTGATGTATCAGTAATACCTAACAATATTTTTAAAATGTATATACCAGATGATACATATTTTTTATCTGCTGTATTAGCTAATATTGACAAACCTATTATTGCTGATATTATGCAAAATTTGGTTTATTAGTAGATCTCAAAAATAGAAAATTAATAGACACGAATACTTCTTTAACACTAAATGGTCTTATTATGAGGTCAAACACCATAACCCCTAAACTTTTTGAAAATATACAGAATTTCTACAAACATTTCCATCGTTAATTTTACCACCGGATTATACTTTACCTGTATATTACTCAACATCATGTAGTCACAATTCACAAATGGAGCAAACCTCGAAGACTAGATCCCACAAAATATAAAATAGCAAAAACGGAATTTGAATATACAATGATTCAGCTTAGGTACATGTCGACCATCATCATCTCTTGTTTCATCACTATTGCAATGGTTGCAAAGAAAGACCATGTGGTGATTATAGGCGCCTCAACACTGTAACAATACCTTCCTACAGTTTCTCTTATTTTGGCAATAATAATTGTTATTAGTACCTACAGTACCGTTATGGAAAAAATGGAGATAATTTAAGGTATATGCTGATATAGAAAAGTGCGAATGATAATTATAATTCCGAATATATTAAGGTATATTTAAGGGAATAAGGGCAAGTGTTTCACTGGAATTTGTCTCCCTTATCAACATTATTTCAATTTGCTATCATTTAGTAGGTATCTACATCCCAATTAGGTATTCGTTAACCTGACAGATGGACCTTACTTTCTATTCTACCTTGCCGCAACCTAATCTAAACATGCATGCTGATTTATCTCTGGTTCTATATAGCGGCGATTAGAGCAAATGCCTGCGGGCCGATAATTATGGGACATCATCGAGTGAGAGCCATATTTTCTTTTCTGCGAGCATTTAAACGTCGGCTTACGGCGTTGAGTAGTAAACGATTTGGCGTTTTTGTGCTTCGCCAAGCCTGTAATGATGACAAAAATGGTAAACCGCGCAATTTTCAAATCGTGGATTATGCGTGAATGTGTTTGAAATATTCGTATACAGGGTTAACTATGACTTAGTACAAAAAATGTTATAGTCCTCCTTAGGGCAGAATGCGTGCGACGTAAGGGGGAAGAACTCGCAAATATTATAGAATTAGTCACAGTTCAGGGGCGTAGCTAAATTTTGTGTAACTCACTGACTTAATTTTCATATAATTGTTATTTAATTTATTGTTAATATTATTCTGCCTTAGATTATGGAGGAAGGCAAACCCCTATAACATTGGCAATTATTTCTCGTGCAACGTTCTTCAATGTTTACTCATTTTGCACACGTTAACTCCCGAACATACGAAACGCCACTGAGCTCTCTGAGCCGGCTGAAAAAACTTGCCAGCGGCCTAAAAAATGAGGTCTGTATGGTAGCCTAAATACGCAGTACTATAGAAACAGGCACAAAACGCGTTGGCTAACTGATTTTGTCAGCCGACTCCTTCGCAGAAGTGCTGTGTTGCCGTATTTCACAGGCGATTGTAGACGCGACGATGTTGAAAAACATATAATAGGGGTTTTATCACACTGCGTTAAAAATAAATGATAAACAAAAATGGGTAAGTGGTCCCGTGATGCGAGCTTTACTTTTTCGGTATAATAGAGTTCAGAAATTCGGCTTCAATATGATAAAACTTGTATTCGCCAATAAATAACGACTACTCGTATAGAAAATCTGGCAACGCTGCCCGCATTCGTTAGAAACGTTTTCTTTCGTGCTTTGGACTATACCACGTGCGCAGGGTGGCTTAAGAAAGCATAGAAAAATATTTTTGGATTTTTATACGATCTTTAATTAAAGGCTAAAACCCCCAATTTTTCCTGTAAATCTCCGCCTCTAATGACGTCATCCAATATGGCTTCGGAACGTACTGACAGCTGTAAGTGATTTTCCGCGGTGTTGCCGTTGATTTAGGAAAGGTGAAAATACCTTTTTACTCAAACAAATTTAAAAAATACATAAATAACAATCGATTTGAATCTGTACAGATGCAGCGCTATTAGATTCCCCTTACCTTAGCTCGTATCCGGACCGGTCCCTAATAGTCTCGCGAAGAGCGGAGTACCGCGTGACACCACAAACCGTACCTCCGCAGCTCCTCTAATGAATTCTTGTCCACCATCTAACCTCTTCTGAAGCCTCGGCGCTATGAATTAAGCGACGTATCGGCCGGGTCGAGTCTATGAAAATACTTGGACAACTCGTCGGGCAGTTGTTGTCCTCGTTTTCGACTGCTCCCCGTTCGTCACTTCACAACTTACTAGCTAGGCAACTCTACATACATTATGATGGGCATGGATGGTACAAGTAGAGGTTGGCGTGGTGCGTAATAATTATCGATATCGATGTCAATGTTAGATTAGTTGATTGCGTCTTAAAAAATAATAATTTTCATAAGCAATCTTATTGAAAATCTTCTAAACTAAACAAAAAGAATTCTGTGATTTCTTAATGCCGGCGTTATTGGACTGAACGCTTTGCAATACAGACTGAACGTCTGTGTGTATCGAATCGATACATAGTTTTGTTCGACGTCACATCTCTAATATTGCGTGACACTTCACACTAGTTTCGCTAGTAGCCGAGGGAGGGCATTTGCGAATGTAACCTCGCGTTATTTCCCAGTTTGGTCTTGGTTTTCGCGGCAAATCCTTCAGCGTCTTTGTGAAAATGCCGGAGTATTCGAACGCCGAGTTAACGGACATGGTTATAATGTACGGGAGATGCAATGAAAGTGCATATCGAGCTGCAGCAAAATACCGTATTCGTTTTTCTAATAGGGCCAATATGCCTAAACCACGTACTTTCGTGAACGTTGTACAACGTATGCGAAACACTGGTGTTTTGCAAGCTCGAAGGGGTGGACCTGGAGGGCAAATGAATATGGACGATGTTGAGTCAGTGCTTGATTTGGTGGAAGAGCAACCTTCCATAAGCACTACAACTATTGCAAGGAGATTGGGAATATCTCAGAACAAGGCAAGTAAAATAAAACCAATAAAACTGACTTCTACCAAAGACTATCCCATGTGATGGGATTGTCTTTGCTTGCACCTAATAATACCTACATAAAATTCAAAATGTAACAATAAAATTATTGACAGGCATGGAGGATTCTAAGGGAAAACCATCCAATGGATTTTTGTATTTGGGGATTCATGAAGGCGATTGTGAACGTGCAGGAAATCGACAACGAGCAGCAGTTACGTGAACGAATTGAAGGTGCAGCTGTTCAAATCCGGAATAATCATGGACTTTTTGCACGTATCCGGACTTCTTTAGTTAACCGAGTGAATTTGTGCATCGAAGTCAACGGCGGCCTCTTTGAACAGCTACTGTAGTGCTTTGCATGTGCAATGTGTGCTAGTGCAGTTGTGTTTTTTTGGTTACCCTTCGGGGTTTTCCTGGCGGAGGGGGATCCACCTCGTCGTGGTCGTCAGGCTAAGTACCTCGCTTCAAACAAAAGGAATAGCAGAGGGAAACCAAGAGATCCCCAACAGATTTAGAAAGTGTGAATGTTGTGTTGTGTGACTTTTAATGTAAAAAAGCAAGAAAACAGAAAATGGTGCAATACAATCCTGGAAATGTTAGTAACGTAGGTGTTTCATAGGCATTCTACATGTTCCTTAAAAAGTAATCGTTTTTAAAAGGAAATCGAAATTTTGTGGTGAATCCTCGGATAAATTGATAGACGTGGCAACGCCGCGCTATTTCACTACCTGTCACTACCATTGACATAGACGAAAATTTTTTAAAATTTATTTTGGCAAGTCTAATTTTTCTTTATCTGCCATAAAAAATTTTGTACTAATGATAGTTAACCCTGTATACGAAGCGGATAAATAGGGTGATTCAGCCATGATGTAAACAAATTTAGCCACATAGTGGGGGTGGCCCACTAAAATGGAAATTTAAAGGAAGTTTAAAACGTGGGGCAAATCACCCTAAGCACCCGAGTAACTCGACGCACCTGATTCCGAGGAAACATCTGAGGTGAGCGATGTTGCCGCATTTCATTGTCAGTGGTCAACCTTATTAATGAAAGCACAGACCTATATAGCTTCGCTACAGACTGTGCTTGGCCGTATTATTTTAGGCGAACCCAAAAGGATGCCAAGTCCCTCGAGTTGACATCCTTTGTGGGAATTCGTACAAATATTTCCACTACCGTGCCATAGAGGTCGCCGAGTTATACATCTTTCCGCTCGTCGTTGCCAAATGTCTTCTATACTGCACATTTTGGGGATAAAAATACAGCTGCCACCATCCATACAAGCAGAATGTATTATGTATATACAGTGAACGGCAGAAAGTTGGACACAAATAGAAAACTTTTTTATTATTAATTTCTCAGAAAATTTTATTCTTGATAAAAGTTGGTGCATAATTTCAAACTCAAAACGCACATATCAAAATTTGAATATCTCTTTTTGGATACGAGGTAAATTCAAAAATGTCAAAATAACTCAAGAGTAAAGTACCCTTATTTTTTAAAATACGGTCAAAAGTTACTTACAAAAGTTGTTTGGAATCAAAGTTGGATGTCAGATTTAATGTCACAGCCACCTAGTCAAAAAAAAAGAAATTTAATTTTTTTTTTATTTTTTTTTCGACCACTCTCTGTATTACAAAAACAAAATACTGCAAGCGAAACTTATCATCGGATAACACATGAATTTGCTACTAAACTTTAATTTTGTTCGATTAGCTGCTAGAAATTTAAATTAATCGAAATCAGAGTTTAAAAATATTACATTTTTGTGTCCAACTTTCTGCCGGTCCCTGTATATAATATAGGCACACATCGGGGTTGTTAGGCTTGATTCTTCAAGTGGCAATTGTTATAACACTTGAAGCACTTTGGGAAAATGTTGTATTCACATCACAAACACTTGTATTTATTTGAGAAGTTTTCGCGAGTTTTCGTACACAATATTATTTGCATAGTTTTAAATTACACGAGAAATTTGCCATCAGTAACACTGTCTGGATGGTGTCGTTTTCACTTTGCATATATTCCGTTTTTCATGTCTATTTTTGGTGAACCACTAATAAACCATACCGTCCATACCATAGCCCAGTGACTGACGTGGATAAAACTCTCTTTTAACTCTTGTAGAGACTATGAGCTGCGCTTGTTACAGATTTCTGTATAGGCACGCCCGAGTTGAAATGGAAGCATGATTTTAGTCGTTTTTTTTTCTGACGATAGGTCGCAAAAAAACATTTTTTTACTTTGGTGCAAAATGTCAGGTTTTAATCTCAATTTTCAAGGCCTACTACAATTTTTTTTTTAGTAAAAAATAATGAAAACCATTTAGCATTTTTTTTAAATGTGACACCACAGCGTTAACCAGGACACACTAGGACCCCCGTATACCAAATTTGAACAAATCATATACATAGTTACATTCTGCTGGTTGTCAAAGTTGAGCATAATAGGAATTTTAAAGGCATCTGGAGAGTCAAGTGTGTGCCTTGGAATCCCGTCAAAACAGATGAATGATCAACAGGACTACTCAAAGTGTTGGTGTGGAAAGATTGAATACAAAAATGTACAAGGTCTTTTTCTATCTGGACCATCTCAAAATGCTGAAATTTTTTTAAACATTACTTATACTGGTCAAGAGTGCTTTGGAATTATTGAGAAAACATTGATAAACACAAAAGTAAATTATTTCTTTACAAAATGCCTGTCGTGGCACACAAGCCACCTTAACTCATATGGACTTACTGACTGTATTTTTCTGTATTTTTAGACTTAGGTAGGTAGTTCGTTTATAGTGTCTGGTGCGGTTTTGATATACTTGATTTTTGACCCGAAAAAATTCATTATTTTGAGATGGCACGGACAAAGACACCCTTTATATTTTCTATTGGATCTTTAGTCACCAACACTTTGAGTGGACCTGTTGACCATTCAACTGTTATAAGGGGATTCCATGGCACACTTGACTTGCCAGATGCCTTTAAAATTAATTATTAGTTGAAAACTATAAAGTTTAACGTTACAATGTTTTTGTGCATTACTAAAACTGTAGAAAAGTCATGATACCGGGAGTATTTCGAATTCTCAAAATTTATTAGATTATTTCATGCGTGTTCTTTAGCAGTAAAGGTGGTCTATTCACTTTAGAATAGAATTCAATGATGCAATAAATTAAAAATCCTATTATTATCTACTTCATTGTGTTAACTAAATCCGATCTTCACAATACTTATGACTGCTAGCGACATCTAGTAATATAAGTAACAACAGCAACACCTTCACATTCTGAGGGTATTTTTGTCAGTTTGTTACACGCTAGGAGGGTTACAGTTACAGATTTCTTGCATGGCAGAGTGCCGGTAAGTTCTGGTGACATTATCCCTAGATGCAGTGACTATAGATTCCTTCTATAGTCACTGCTAGATGACAGTTGGCACCGCCTGAACATATGATCAGACGAAAACCTCCACGCAGTTCGTCGCTTTAATTTCCATATTTCCAATGTCGATGGGGATGGGGAGCTAACGTGTGGGCCGATGTGTATGGAGACCATGGGATTGGACCGTATTCTTGGCGACATGTGTTAGACCGGGAGATAGTGACAGATTTTTAGACAATAATAAGGTATGAATCAGAGAGTCATCCTGGGTTCTTCATGTGAAAAACTGAGTTTTCAATTATTCGAAAAATATGCGTTTTGATATGATTTTATACAGGCTGCCATGTGTTTTATAATGAAGTTCAAAATAGAAAATTCCTCGGAAAACCATAGGCATACCGTTAGGGTGGGTCCAAACGGCTATTATTGCCACGTGATCTGGTATTTTAATAATTAATTTTTCCACGTTTCTGAACAGGCTGCCAATGAGAAGTATGCAAGTTCTTATTATGAAAATGCTGAAAAAAAGATGGCATACCTTTCGCACATGTCCAAGTACTGTTTAAATTGAATGTTAATTAATCATTTAAACGAGTTATTCGAGGTAAAGTGTACTTGGACATGCGCAATGGGTATGCCATCTTTTCTTCAGCAGTTTCATAACAAGAACTTTCATACTTCTCATTGGCAGTCTGTTCAGAAACGTGGAAAAATTAATTATTAAAATACAAGATCACGTGACAATAATAGCCCTTTGGACCCACCCTAACGGTATGCCTATGGTTTTCCGAGGAATTTTCTATTTTGAACTTCATTATAAAACACATGGCAGCCTGTATAAAATCATATCAAAATGCATATTTTTCGAATAATTGAAAACTCGGTTTTTCACATGAAGAACCCAGGACGACTCTCTGATTCATACCTTATTATGGTGAGAATATGTGCCACATAATGCCCTTTGCAAGGCATACTGAGTAAAATTACGTCCAAAAATCTGTCACTATCTCCCGGTCCATGTGGTTTGCGCATGAAAGGCACATTTTGCACGGCCAGTCCGTGGATCTTTGGACCAGCACCGCCCGAATTGTTATATTGGTAGAGAAGGGCCTGTGCCATTGCCAGCGCGATCCCCGTGTGTTTGGGGAGGATACGATAAAATCCATCGTGTCATCGTGTCTGAAAAAACTGAAATTCACAGTGAGCAAGAATTACGTGCGCGAATTGAAGATGCTGCCGTTCGAATCCGCAATAATCCCGGATTATTTGCGCTTATTCGTGGATCGCTTATGAACAGAATTATTAACTTTTTATTCAAGATTTTCAAAATAGTAATAGTGCATTTTGGTGGGTGGTAGTAATTTTTGTACTTAGTTTTGTGTTTTGTTTGCTACTGCACAGTGCTTCGCAGTATTCCCGACTCCCGATGGAAGGTCACTTGGTCACTTGGTCGTGGTCGTCGGACTGAGTACCTCGCCGCAAACAACTTGTGTCGGCTGAGGGAAATGCAATGCACTAATTACTGTTCGCGCATTTTTGGGTATCAGAAAAGGAAAAAAATTGATTGGGATTTGAAAATCAAAAAGATAATACCATGCTGTATTTACCGTCACATCAGAAAACTGTTTCTCCAAAAATTTAAAAACCCCAGAAAAATTATCGAACTTTTAGGTTTTTCCTCAAAATTTCGACAGTTTTTAAGATTTCTGGGCAAAAGTAAGAAAGAAAGAAATTTTGGATATGTTGATGCAATTGGCAACAAGCAATGTTTACCAGCTCGGCCAGTCAGAAGTGCCGTTAATTAGAGGTTTAAATGAATTTCTGTAAATATATTTTTTTTGTTTAAGTTAGAATTTTTTAAATTTCGGATTCGTATTGCGCTAATTTTTATTCACCTGTGGTTAACTTTTTTTACATCATGACTGAATCGCCCTGTATTTATATCTATAACTTACAGTACCTAGTTTTAAACATTACATTTTTTGTGTTAACTAATACTATGGGTATAGCCCAAATACAATTGAATTCTTACACTCTCACTCAAGAAAGTTTGAAAAATAAACATAGAAATTAGTGGTTTATTGACTATCGACAAACCACTTTGATCAGTTGATAAAATAGCTGGCCTCTATCAATCGCCAACAAGCATCTCCAGGTCAGATAAAAGCCGTAGTTTCATGAGCAGGGTGTAGGTGTCGGCAGGTTTTGTTTGATTTAAGTCTGACGTCTAAGTAAATTTTCTTATATCGCGAAAACGGATGTTTATGGAAAGCTGCTTTATCTCGTGTTTATGATATTAACATTTCACAGTACTACAAAACAATCCAAAAAAGAACAAAACGAGATCTAACCTCTGATAAAACCGCCTCGCGAAGGTTTTGGGATAAACCTAAAAAGATTTTGTAGGGTTTTGTTCGAAATTTAGTGAACCAAACAAAAAAACTTGTCACAACTTGGTTGACAAACTGAAAGGTTAGGTTAGAAATTTCCCTCTAAAATAGAGAAATCAAGAAGAAAATTAAGAATAAGGGGACATGAAACGAACCTGTATTGATCATTCACCTAGTACCTATCTAATAACATGTAGAAACAAACAAGAATATAGAATATGAAAAATATATTATAATTTACAAATAAATAATAATTTCAAAATGGCGTTCTCTCCTAATTTTCACGAAAAAAAAAAGATAATTTTGAACTTGAACTACGAGGGTGATTCAAAACTCCGTGCACAAATATTATTATTAAAATAAGACTTTTTCCTTTAAACATGTGTCCTAAATTGCATACCCTCTGACCCATAGCCCTCCAAAGATTAACGAAAAAAAAAATAGATTATTCTGAACTTAAAATTTCTTGAAAATATGCATGCAGCTGTTTCTGGTGACGTACAGTTGGAGTCAGACGAAACGACGTAAAGCCATTTTCTAGATACTTTTGCGGTAATAATACCCAAAGTCTATTCAACAAACAAGGGATTCAAGCTCAGACCGAGGGACGAAACGACCGTCGAACAAGACGTTGCCAAATGTCAGAACAAAATCCAAATATTCCAAGGAAATTAATTTTTAGCGTTCGGTTTCGTCTGACGCCAACCGTACACTGAATTTTTGGGAGTGATTAGCGAGGTCATTTTACGACACATGATTATATAGGGAAAAAAGGTTTATTTTGGTCTCAAAAATACGTAATTAAAATTTGTGCAAGAAGTTTTGAATCACCCTGTATGTTTAATATAATAAAAAAAATGATATTTTATAGTTTCGATGTGCTTAAACTAACTATTTATCAAAGCAAAGGCACCAAACTGAATTCCCAAGTTCAATTATAACTTTTTAGAGAAGACTCGTCAAAAAGATTTCAAAGAAATTATAAGAATTTTACTAACTTAATATATTTTTTCAATTTTTGTTTTGTTTCTGTACTTGTGACCTGCAACACACACATTGTATATTGTTGATAAATAAGCTACTATATATAGGTATATCTGTACTCATATACTATCTGTATATATTGACACATATTTTGGACAAAGAATATTCATCTCTAAACATTTGAAACGAGAAAAAAATGTGTATCATATTTTGTATGCCTGCCTCTTCCTGATTCTAAGTGGCGTCCGTGCTGCCTCTTTATTCTGTATCTTGTGTCAACATTACCTGCCTGAGCAAAGCGCTAGTGTTGTAGGTATCTAGTTTACGATGGTTTACACAAGGCATTCTTTTACTTTTTTTGGTAACGGCTCAGACGTCGTCTTCTCGACTATTTTTATGGAGCGCTCTCAAGCATGCCGGCACTGTATGGTTAATAATTTTTTCGTACGGTTGAATGCTTCTCATCGACCCGACACATGCCTCGATGGCTTCAAAAAGCTGAGTGATTATTTAGGCAAGACATGTTGACATGATATTCGAAAAGCTCCGCCTCTGTGTGAATATAAAAGAAAATAAAAAACGATTACTATAGTATACACTTTGTTCATTTGAAAATTCCCCACCCCAGTATTTTTTACACTGCGAAGAATTTCAAAAATCGACCCGACACGTCGATTTTTGTTCTAATGGGGACTTTTTGCACAAACAGATTGATATTATAGATTCATTCCCCTAACCACCAGCAACCCAAACTTTAAAATTTTAAATAATACGACCACCATCCTTGTAATAGATCATTTTAAACCGTGTTTAATATAACGTACAGCGACACTGTGTTAAAATCGATTGAATTTTGGGGGAAATTATGGACCAAATAACAATTACTTTATTTATTTTTGAAATTTTTCGCAGTGTAATACTGGGGGTGGAAAATTTTTAAATGAACACAGTGTAGGTATACTTACTGATCTTATCCACCCACTTGTCATAATGGCCTGCTTTCCTCTCCTTTTAAATGGAAACCATAGTTTTCTATGGTCTCTAAAAATCAGGAATCTGTAGAGATTTCTAACGATACCTAATAATACTCGATATGGTTATTCGGAAAAATAACGGAAATAACTATGATTTCCATTAAAAAGACACAAGTTTGTGTCATATCTCGAAAATCTCAGCTGTCACGGAAAGTAGGACATGATAACCGCATTGAGGACACATTTCTCTAAAACTTTGGTATTTATACTTTTTATCTAAAATCAGAAACAACGAAGCTAGATGGATTAGAATAAATCGCCAAAATTTCGTTTTTTCAAAATATGTACTGTCATGAGTTTAAAAAAAAATCCAAGAAGGCTTGTTAAGTTGGGCCCACAAAACCGCAATTCTTTCCCCATTTAACCTTCCTCCTATCTCCGGTAGGTAGTTTCCGAGATCCCCCTGATCATCAAAAAAAACTCACCCTGTATAAGTAAATACCATATTTTTATGACAGAATCCTTACAATTGCATGGGTTAACAACTAAACAAAACTTCTTAGTTAAGACTATAAGGATATTTTATGTCATATTAATTTTCATAAAGAAATTGTAAAGTTTAGGCGCAAAGTTATTCTCTTTATCTAAGTTTGTCACGAACCATAAGAAAGAAGTTTTAATTTTATTTTATCAAAGCCCGGTGGTATATGTGTTAGGTGGTATCAGCTCCTAGAAAATTTCGGAAAGTTTGAGTGCTCCGAAAGAACAGAATTTTCGCGGAAGCACCCGATTGAAAACGTCCGTATGCGTAGTGGGGCAAAGTTATAAAGAGACCAGAAAACTTTCACAGCGTTCCCAGTGAGGGAATTTTTAAGTTCTTTCGCACGACTAAAAAGTGAAAATAAAGGGTCGGATTTGTTAAACACGAAAGAAAAGGCATAAAACTTCGCAATCTATGGAATGGCGCCCGCGAGCGGGCATAAAATAATTTTGGAACAAATAAAATAACGTGTTTTATTGTTTATGGTAGTTATATCTTGCCTTTAAAAATAGCTATTAATTGGGAAATTATTAGTTGTTAAATTCTTTATACGTATTTTTACAGTACTGGAGTTATAATACCCAATATAGGTAGTCTATGAACGCAATGGTTCTTACCTAGAACAAGTAGTAGTAAATTCGTATTCAGTATTTAATGTTAGGTAGGTACTTGGATAAAGATCTAAGTACTACGCCAATCTAAACCAATTTCTAGAAAATAACGGAACGTTCGTTGAACCGTTTTTCAGTTATGTTTTCAACGTAGGTAGAAGAATAAACGCATCCTAAGTTTAATTCGGATATTTCCTCATGCACGTTGATTATACACATATACCGTGCCCAGATTGAACTTTCTTCAAATCGATGCAATAGGGTACTTGACGAAATTTTACAAACTTGATAAAACAATTCCTGGACACTTGCCTAAGACCCTACGATTATTTAAAAATATATATATTTACGTAATTATAGCAAGTTATTAGAGTTTCTTTGAAATTTGGCGGGAAAGCACTTATGCCGTCACAAGTGTTTTATAACGGCAATTTGGCAACATAGCGATACCACTGAAGTGTTCTGAGACATAACCTTATTCGGCAGTGAAAGTTGCAAGGAAAGTTGAAATTTCAAAATTCTAACCTCAAACTCCCAGCCTTGTGATGCCCCGTGAAACCACTTTTAGCGTTGATTGATTCCTTCCTCCATCGACGATTTCAGTGAAGAAGGGTTTTTTTTTCGTAAATACTTATTCAATCGTTTTTCTGTAAATTTTTTTGCTAGGTTTGGCCTAAAGTCCGGAATTCGGGCTCAGTAGGTACTTCTAAGCACTATGGCGTCTTCATAAACGCGCCTTCAAGATGGTCCCTAGGCCGAGGTTCTCTCTTTATTAATAACTCACAATACTGTATTCTTACTACAACGTAGGTACAAACATTTGCAGTTTTATCCCATGGATTTCGACAGACGCTAACAGCATCCAATTTCGGCAAATTACGGATCGTCCTTTCAGGGTCCATGTCCATGATACCTTACCTTACACATCTATAACTAGGTCCGCAAACAATATATAATAGTAAATATCAGTAACAAACTATAATAAATGGCACAGATATTATCTACTAATATTTTGATTTAGCGATATACGGAATGACAGTTGGGCGGGCGAATATACGCGAATATTTCCCCCATTATTGGTATCTGAATATTTATAGTATGTTCCGTATACAGATATTTTAACTAAAGTGTTACGTGGCAGAGATGAAGGATATAGTTTCCAGCGTGTGCAGCATAAACAGACACCATTTTGATATAGAGGAGGCAATATACGGAACATATTCGTAATAAAAAGTCTTGTGTGTCAAAATTTGTGTGTGCAATTGCGTTAGTTAAAGCTCAAAGGTTTCAATACATTAAGTAACATATATTCATAGGCAAGCTGGAGATACTTGAATAGAAAACTGCAATTTGCCTTTGTTCCACGAATGATTGCAAACGGGCACCGGCAACGTTACAGTTCCGTTTCTCCTGAGAGGCACAGAGTTGCCACGTTTGGCGTTCTGGACAATAGAACGACGAAACTGTAGATTTCAGCCTGAACAAAATTGTGCAACTTTGTCTTTAATTATCATAAAAAATAAGGGTTAAAAGCCATTGTTTCATTTATTACATGTAATGTTGGTGCATCTACTGTAAACATAGTACAATTTTAGAGCAATTAAAAATATTGTCAAGTACCCTATTGTCATGTATTCATTCAAAATATGCGGAAAAATTCCTATATCCTTATTGCAACAAGGACTTTCTCCATAATAGTAAGTATGAATTTCCTTGTTGGAAAATTTACTTATTAATGCACCAAATGACCGAAATTACCTACGAATTGAATTTTGAAAATATCACATATATAGAAAATGAAATGGTTTTCATTTACAAAGTACAATATTGCACGTAGAATGTGAAAATTCCCGCTTAAAATGAAATATAAATAGGTATGTATAAATCTATCATCCGTCACAGACAATACTTTTTGCTCGCAGTGCGTCATTCGTTTAACAGCTATGGCCGTTGCTCCCGATGATTTATTAAGAAAATTTCAATTACGATATTCAGAGCGGCAGGGACGGTGCGCCAAACACGAAAAATGAGCACGCGAGTTTGAGGAAATTGAAGCGGAATTTAAAGTGCACTATCTAAAGCAGGTCAGGCCGGCTCGGCCGGTGCGAAGATTTTTCCTTTTTTGCCATAACATTGTTCGGCATATTATTCAGAAAGTCCAATCGGAATTGATGCCTGCTTTAACATATTATAAGGAATCACGGAGATATTTTACAGTTTCGCGAGAAATTTTGATTCGATTAATGGAACAAGAATAATTGCTGTTTTTATATAGAATTTGACTATTAGCCAGAAATGCATTAAAATTATAATTATCTTTTATATTTTGAAGACACATTGTAGAACAA
The DNA here is from genome assembly GCA_963920635.1 of Pseudeuparius sepicola. Classification (NCBI taxonomy): domain Eukaryota; kingdom Metazoa; phylum Arthropoda; class Insecta; order Coleoptera; family Anthribidae; genus Pseudeuparius; species Pseudeuparius sepicola. The sequence goes on from OY987299.1 coordinate 94,599,298, forward strand.
GTACCGTCCCCTGAGCACCACCAACTTGAGGAGTGCCAAGCTGTAGCTGCGCTAAAGCTGCGGCAAAACAGTTATTTTAAAATATATCATATTTCTATATAAATTAAAGGGGGCTGTCATTTATTCACAAAGGAACATGATTAAAGAAAAAATAATATAAATTTGTGTCTGGAATGACTATCCAGGATGACCCTGATTCTTATTTTTCAAATCGAAGAAAAAATATGCGCGCGGCGAATAAATTATCACATCACCAGTGGTACTTGGGCCAAGTAGTGAGTATACAAGTAGGTACAAAATATTAGTACACGAGAGTACACTTACAGTGTGTCTTCCGATTAGTGTTTCTTCTTCTTCCTTGTAAAAACAACTATACCTAGATTACGAACAAAAAATGTTGCTTTAAATATAGAGAAAAAATGTTCGATAACCAAAATTGGATTGTTGTACTCATCCGTTCGGAAGCGTTGAAGGGCCACACCATTATTTTATTTTTATTGAACTCGAAATTCCGACTTTTAAAGTCGACGTCCGACTTTGAAGTCGAAATTTCAACTTTAAAGTCGAAATTCCGACCTTAAAGTCCGACTTAATAGATGACAGCAATTCATTTAATAGAGGTGGTTTACTGTCAATATGACAGTCCTGAACTCTGTTTCAACGATTGTGACAATAATAATAAGAAGAATAAGTTTCTTCAAAATATCTAGCAAGCAAGTCATGAACGAAATGGAAGAAAGCAAAACCAATGAAATAAATAATGGACCTATTTATCCATTTACTTGGAAACTTGTTGAAAACACAGTAATGGATTTCAAAAGTAAAATTAAGATAAAAAAGTGTACCTAAGTATGAGCCAGTGCCAAAAGGGAACAGAATTAATAATTAAGTAAATTACTTGGCTTCTATAATTTGTTTAATATTTTCCAAGATATTTCCTCTATTCCTCGATATAAATACTGTATATTATTTATACTCTATAATAAATAGGACTGAAACCAAGGACTCTTTAAAATAAGGAGACCCAGCATTATACTTTCCATTCTAATGGTATCAGTGTTGCCAAGTATGCCATTTTATCTATGAATATAATCTATGAATATAACAGGTACTTTGATTGTTAGTAAAAATGAATAATGGTTTCCATGATTTCTAAAAATTAGACTTGACAATGTTGTGTCTACAATAATTACAGAATATGGCAACTATCAAATGAAACAAATTTGATGTATAGTTGAAATTCTTTAATTGTCACATCTGAGTATAAGAAAGTAAGAAAACTTAAAAATTGTTAATTATGATGGGAAATTTTTTGCCTCCTTTAGAATCTATGGCACTATCTATCACATAAAACCTGATGGCAGTTGGACACTGACATATAACATATCCTTGTACCAGCCCACTTTTGTGGTCTCCTTGGAGTATACAGAAAACAAACTTCCCCTCAAGGCTTCACTTTTCCTATGTGATAGACTGTGAAATGCTGGGCCCCCTTATTTTAAAGAGTCCCTGACTGAAACACACAAAACAGCTATACAGGGTGGCCCACCACGAACTGCATCGATTTATATATGGAAAATTAAAAGTAGGAAAATTCTGAAAATTTGGCACCTCACCAATGCCGATGGGCGCTGCTCAACTAAAATATTTTGGTGAATCTGGCACTTCCGGTTATACCGGAAGTCGATATCAACTTTCTTATCTCAAATGGAACACCCTATATATTATTACATTTTTGGATTCTATAGGCATCATTTTGGAACAAAAACATGCAACATGTCCTATGTCTGAATCCAACCGTTTTTGAGATATTTGCATTTTTCCGAAAAAAATTACAGAAGCCCTGACCTAGTGATCTCTGCTGAGAAATAAATCCGTTCTTATACAGGGTGTTCACAAAATATGAATAAAAATTACATTCAAAATGTGAATAAATCTCGAAATTTTCAAATGGAAACCCCCTTTTTTTAATGCGATCTTATTCACCACTAAAAATGATGACAACTTTGTGTAAGGTTTCCTATACCCAAATGCAGTAATTTTCGAATAATTTACGAAAAACCCACTTTTCGCCCATAAAATGCGGGGTTTACTTAACGCTTGGAAAATCATATTAGCCATGGACGCTGAAAAGACAATCGCGGCTGAGAAAATGTCACTTGGCTTATAAATTATTGTCATCAATAATGCCGGCGCGCTTAAATTACACGAACGAAGATTATTTAAATTTGTTCATTATCTACGGAAAATGCAACAAAGTATAATATCAAGAGTGCGATACATAATCACCCTGTATATTTGACTTGGTCGTATAAGCAAGAGGTAGGTACCGAAGCAAGAACGGTACTAGGACGAGCTTGCTTTTCTGCTTGTTGTAAGGACAACTGCGTGAAGTTTATGCAGTCAGCTGTAATGGACTAATACACCAATTTTTTTAGTTGTTTATACAGGGTGTCCCAATAAGGACTCCCGTCGCCTCGGTGACGGCGTCTCCGATATCTACGTACGGAACAAAAAGAGATATTTTAATTCTGCAAACGCCGTTCGCTAGGACGTGAACAGAGGGCTTTATTGGCAACTGCTAAGCATATAGGTGGCGCAGCGGTGCAAAGAAACTTTAGGAACGTTGGAACGTAGCGCATCTGAAAGACTGGGTAATTTGGAGAAACTTTTGTTCTATGAACTATTTTCCCGCTGTTACTAGTTTCTGAGATAACCGCTCTACAAAGTCATTTACAAAATATGAACTTAAAGTTAACTTTAGAGGAAAAAGTTATTAAAAATATCTTTGTAGTTCACTAGAACGAGGAAAATAGCGGTACTTGTCAAATTACTTATTACACATCCGGCATGACCAGAAGTACCGGAAGTGACCCATTTTCAGTTTAAAATTAACATACTGCATAATTTGTCCCTCAAAAGTGAAAAAAAGTACATAACATAACACCATGTATACATATATATCTAGACAACGACAATTTTGCTGAATTTATTTTTATTAACCGAAGGGGATGATAAAAACAGTGCTGTAATGCAGCCGCTCGTATTTAGGTATGGAAATAATTTTGGAAACATTTAGTGTACTTAAACATACATTTATAATTTCTATGTCACCTTCGGTTAATAAAAATAAATTCTGCCAAATTGTCGTTGTCTACATGTAACTATACAAGGTGTTATTGTTATTAGGTATAATATTTTTTCAATTTTGAGGGAAAATTGCACAGTATGTTCATTCTGAACTAAAAAATGGGTCACTTCCGGTACTTCCGGTCAAACCGGAAGTGTAATAATTTGGCACGTTGCCGCAATTTTTTTCGATATTTTTAATAACTTTTTCCTCTAAAGTTAATTTTAAGCGAGTTGGCTCATTTGTGTAAATGACATTGTTGAGCGGTTATGTCAGAAACTAGTAACAATAGGAAAATTGTCCATAGAACGAAAGTTTCTCCAAATTACCGTCTTTCAGATGCGCCATATTGATACGCCAATGTCAAAATGAGCGCTTAGCAGTTGCGAATAAAGCCCTCTTCACGTCCTAGCGAACGTCGTTTGCAGAATTAAAATAGGTACCTATCTCTTTTTGTTCCGGAGATACCTACCTATCGGCGACGAGAATCTTTATTGGGACACCCTGTACCTATATGGGGTGAGAAGACTCCACAGTACTTTTTTGAAATATGTTGGGGGCCGGGACTAACCCGAAAAAAAAATTCTAAGATACAAATGTTTCCGTTAATATCCAGAAAAAACATGTGGCAATGCTTATCGTATTCCCGCCGCAAGAATTTTATGCGCACGCGCACGTTAGCTCCCTCTTTGCCGCTGTCAAATGCTAAGCCTTCGTCAAAGTCAAACGCAAAAGAATCATTATAAAATTATAAAATAATTATAAAATAAACAAACTCGCACTTCTTACACCGCGACAAATCCTATTGTATTAATATACCAGCAACAACTCAGAGAAATTATTTCTGCATGCGTTTCAGCGAAATCAATGGCTGGCAGCAGTAAACGTCCAAACAGATAAAAAATCTTTTCTATTATTGTGACGATCATTTTGATGTGACAAACACTTCACTATTGGTTTTCTTCAATATTAAAGCTTAACTTTTAGTATAGAGCCAGCCCATAACTCCACGACAAAACAAATAATTTACGGCTTGAAATATTTTGTTTTTTTTTGTTATCTTGTTCCATATTTATATTATGTCCGCTGCTGTGGTCAAATCCGACGCAACGGGAGAAAACGATCGATTAAGCGGCAAACAGGAGGCATTTATCAGGGAGGCCTACAAAAGTTAACTGAAAAAATGTAAAATTTCAGTTTAGATAAGGATTATCTTACCATTTAATAGGTTTTATTGAGGTATTTAAAGTATACACAAAATGTCCGACGAGAAACTAAACAAACCCGACACGAACGAATACAAAAACGTTAATGTCGACGCAGTCGCATCATGTTGCTAAAACATTGTTGCCAACATTATTATTTGATCTTTACCGCTTACCGACCGATACAAATAACTTGTTGAAATTTCAAGTAGGTAACTTGTTGCTTTTCAGCGGAATTTCGCCAACTTATTGAATAACATTGTTGGCAACAATGTTGAGCAACAGGGGTAGCAATTTTGTGACGAGTATATATCTTGTTCACGAAAAGTGGATTCCATTTACCAGAAAAAAAAACATCAACATGTTTAAAACTCAAAAAGACAAAGTAGGCCGGTTATTAGTAAGCTATAGGTATACCCCTATTACTGTATAAGAAGTCCCGATTTTGTCAGATGACATTCTCCGCAAAATCCCTAAGAATTTTCTGTTAACCATGGGTATAACATTGGTATATGCGTCGCAACCAGTTAATGACTCAATAACTCATTGATTTATGATGTGAAAAGTTACGAATACGATACGATACGAAAAAAAGAACATAATAAAATAAAAACCCTATTGCAATCACGATTATACCGCTATACAAATAAAAATAACTATGACTACAACCCATTTTAATAATAATTTCAAACGTCACGGAAATACTTTCATTTTGGTATTTTGGTAGACTCAGCAACTTGCGGCTGCGTCTATGGTGCGTACTCAGGCAAATTTTATTTCGCTGTTGTGAAAATGACAGTGAAGGTTTTCTGGATTGTTCAAGAAAGTTCAAACTTTTGGGCAGTGAAAATATTCGCGGGTTTTGTACGTTTCGTGACTTTTACCGTTACCTGTGTTGTTCTTGTTCGTGTAATTAGTAGTTATTCATTGTGCAAATGGGCTCGTTACTGACCTGGACTTATGACCCGGTTGCATTTCTTTCTGCATTGATGCCAACTTAGGATGGCGAAATTATCAATTGACAGTCCCAGTAAGGACTTCTTAAAATAATTCGACTATATACATACCTACCTATAGCGCATACTCAGTTTATGTGCTTTGGGAATTCGTTGTAAACAATGCTATAAGAGGGTACCTTATGCTTCGATCAAACGGCACCTTACAAGAGCTCTGATGGTTTACTTAAAAGCCTTTTATAAACTTAACTGTGAAAACTCTCCGGCGATTCGCCTGATTTAAGGGGCAATACAAATAAATATAGTAATGGATTGCTTTTCGGAATTCGGCCTTTGAAGGTCTAATCGGGTAGGTAGCTAATTTGATACCGCCTGTTTCGGTGTATACTGCTGCGGAGATATAACGGTTGCGAAGAGATTGCGGCCTCATATACTTATAGTGCGTGCCAGTTAAATTTGTGTTGTAACTAAAAGTTGACAAGCTGTGAAGGCGTGAAACCAAATCCACAAACAGGAATAGTATATTGTTCTTCAAAAATATCGCAGAAAAGAGGCCATGTAGGTAGGTATCCCAAATGTGTTTTTGTACAAAGCTATACCCAATCAAAACGGTGATTTTTTCTTTCAAACAAATTTTGTCCGGAAATGCATATTTGTCAAGACATTTCCAAGTGGCCATCCGTCAATATGTATTATCGAATTTACTTTTCGATGGTTTGTTGTTGATTTATAAAGAAAGAAGAGGAAGGAGGATGGCGGAGTGTGCAGTAAGCCGAGTTTGTTTTTGGTTGTTAAATTGTAGTATGGTGTGAAAAAATTATGAAAGTAGTGGTAAAGTATTAGTACCTGGATATTTGTACCGAATACAGGATAGTATAGTAATCAGAGACCTTGTTGGGGACAATACCAAACTAGTACCTAATGCAAATTCACGGTAAACAGAGTCTATATAATATTAGAAGTTATTGGTAGAGAAATCCGTTACCATCCCAACAAGACCCCAAGATCACGATATTAGAAAAACCGACAATATAATATTAGTTTGTATTATTGTCCTGATTGTCAAAATTACGAAACTATAAATGCTTTTATTAGCCATATAGACGTAACTAGGTCGTATTTTTAGGGGGGGGGCTGTTCAGGACCGGCTCAAGATTTTGCGGGGCCGGGTGCCGCATGAAAATGCGGGGCCCCGACAAGGAATTATTTAATCCATTAAGAAGAAATTTTTGAAAGTCGGTACGCTACTTACAAAGGTATATTTTTTACATGTCATTCTGTAAAATGGTAGGCCGGGGCTACGAATTTGGATCACTTCTGTGACGTATATAGGAATTCATTTCGAGTGGTGGAGGGACAATTTTTGTGTCTTTTTTTAAACAAGGGCATTTAAAATAATTCTAAAAAATGCGCGAAATTTTTTAAAATTTGAAGAAAAATTACATAAAATTAGTCTTGGGAAATCCCAATATCTTCAAATTTACAAGCTGGAGTGAATATTTTCAAATTCCGAAATGGGTTCTGTCCCGCCCTTCTAAATACGTTACTGATTAAATCACCCTGTACCACCCTTGAGGTGCCACACCCAAAAACGTTAATTTTAAGGCTTCAAAAAATAATGTATTAATTTTGAATCATCTTTAATTCATTTAAGAAAAAACATTATGAAAAAGTAGAGGTTTCCGAGTAGAAACCAGAGAAAAAATGTTGTGAATGTCTGCTATTTTGTGATGGAAGATTATTTACATAGTACATAACATTATAACGAAACAACAATACACTGGATGAATAACAATATAAAAGTCTGGAGTCTGGCACAGCAAAAGTACATTCTCCGACGCCCGTCTCGTCTCTCTTTCTCTCGGCAGCGCGCTTGCGCGTTTAAATTTCAGTCGGATTTTGTGGGGGCACAAGGCGCAAGATTCCGCAAGAGCAAGCGATTCGTCGAAACTAGTGAATTTAAAAAGGCGCGTGCGGTGTTCGTCGTGTTGCGTAACGTTGCGTTGTCAGAATGTTAGATCTTATTCTGTTTACGAGAAGCATATCTTCGCACATCCTTTACATTTTAGGGGGGGCTAATAGAAATGTAGGGGGGGCTAAGCACCCCCCCTAGCCCCCCCCCCTAGTTACGTCTATGTTAATAGCTTTCATCCGCGTCTTCAATTTACAATCGAACAAGAAAAAAATAATTCAATAAATTTTCTTGACTTCACTATTTCACATAACGCAAATAGAAACATCTCAACAAATTTGTTTACTAAACCTATATATGGTCAGAAAGATATTTAAATTTTAATTCAGAAGTTCCTAATACTTTTAAAAAGTGTAATAAATAGTCTTACTGATAGAGCAATTGGCCTGTCACAACCCAAATATCATAAAGCTAACATCGAAAAAGTTAAAAAAGTTTTATACAATAATAATTATCCACCTTCATTTTTTAACCCTATCATTAAAAGAAGAATAAATGTTATAAAAAATAAACATAGGCTAGCTAATAATAATAATGCTAATAAAAAATATTTTTCACTCCCTTATGTTAAAGGTACTTCCGAAGCTATTGCAAAAATTTTTAAAAAACATAATGTATCAATTGGTCATAAACCTAACAACAGAACAAAAACTTATTTTTCTAAATTAAAACCAACTACTGAAAAATCTTTACAATCAAATTTAGTGTATAAAGGTAATGGCCAACAATGCCCTTCAGTATACATTGGACAAACAAAACAATATCTTAAAAATAGATTATATAAACACAAAAATGATATTAATAACAATAACCAATTTTCTTCTGCACTTAGTCAACATTCAATTAACGAAGAACATTCTTTTGATTTCGAAAACACTGAAGTTCTGAATTATGAAGTTGATTTTACAAAAAGAAGTTACCTTGAGATGTATCACATACATACAAATGATAATACAGTTAACATAAAAAATGATCTAAATAACTTTTCCAATATTTACAAAAATTTTATAAGTTAATTTTTAAACCTAAAATTGCATGTGCCACACTATAGGTTAATACCGACTTTTTACCTTACATTGTTGAAAAAATATATTACTTTTTGTATCAACGCGCGAAATGCGGCACATCCTCCACTACTATAGCAGCTGGTTCTACAAAAATGTTTTCATTCTTGAAAACTAAAATGTTTATAATATTTTAAAAATATCTAAAATAATTTGTAACATTAAACCAACCTACTTTATAACGTTATGTTTTGTAAGTATACAGGGTGGTTCACTTTTATATGGTAGGACTTTAACATTAGATAGAAAAAGATAATCTAAAATGAAAATTTTATATCAACATATATCGGGGAAAGCTTAGTTTCCGAGATACAGGGCGTTGAAGTGTTGGAAAAAATATGAAGTATTTTCTACACTGTCCGAACCAGTGGAGATATTTAAACCAAATTTGATGTGTAGTACCACCTTTCTGACTACGATATTTAGTGATAATATGAAGGTCCTAAAATAACCAGTGGTGGAGTTATGGGTTTTCACTATCACTAAATTTAAAAAGTAATTAGTACGGACCTGTCTCACATCAACGTAAATTTTTTTTTCGTAAAGTTCTTTGAATTCTCTACAAAAAGTGTATCTTGACATTTTTTTGTATCTGCCACAGTTGTGTAGTAAATAAATTATTTCGTTTCCATCTCAGCCTTTTTTGCCTAAAAATGTGTTTTCTAAGATTATTGATAAATATCGCAAATAACAGAAATTAATTATGGAACACTTATCGGATTCAGCTATTTTATTTTTAATTTTATGGAAACAATTTTAAAAATAAACTGGCACTTGGTTTGAGGTACATTACTTTATTATCATTTTAACATTTTTATCAAATCTAGTATTATTTCTTAATAATTTTTATAATTCTAAATTTGTAGAATTCTAAATTATACCACGACGAGTAAAACATGATTCTTCCGCCCATAAAATGTTATTTAAAAATTGTCTTATTTCCTTTGACTACAAAATCCATCGGCAAAATACTAATGTCCTTTCTGCATCGCCGTACTGGTGAAGATAAGTGTGCCATGGAAAAGAAAATCTTATTGACAGTTAATAATACAATAATCTGCCATCCAGTAGATGAACGTAGCAGCGCCGCAGTTTGTCTTTGTTAATAATTAAAATGCCGTTCCAATTTACAAATGAAGAGCAGGCTGACATCCATTTCTGCTATGGAGTTGCAAATGGGAACTCTGCGGAAGCAGCCAGAGAATACCGGAGGTGTTTGTTAACATGCACCGACAATTCAGAACTCGCGGTCTGAGAACTAGAATCGTCGAACGAGGAAATGAAAACAATATCCAACAAGTCAGACGCAACAATGAGATTCTTCGTGAATTCGATAGGAATCCTACAACAAGTAGCAGAAGAGTGTCAGTGGCCCTACGTGTTTCAAAGTCTGCAATTTTGCGAGCTTTAAAAAGAGATCACAGGCATGCGTATCATCTACAACCCGTACAAGGTTTAAGGCCCGGCGATGCAGAAAGAAGATTAGTGTTTTGCCGATGGATTTTGGAGTCAATTGAAGGAAATAGACAATTTTTAAATAACATTTTATGGACGGACGAGTCGTGTTTTACTCGTCGTGGAGTAGTAAACTTTCATAATCAGCATATTTGGGCACAAGAAAACCCACATGCAATCCGGCCAAGAAATTTTCAGGATTTACGTTGATGTGAGACAGGTCCGTACTAATTACTTTTTAAATTTAGTGATAGTGAAAACCCATAACTCCACCACTGGTTATTTCAGGACCTTCATATTATCACTAAATATCGTAGTCAAAAAGGTGGTACTACACATCAAATTTGGTTTAAATATCTCCACTGGTTCGGACAGTGTAAAAAATACTTCATATTTTTTCCAACACTTCAACGCCCTGTATCTCGGAAACTAAGCTTTCCCCGATATATGTTGATATAAAATTTTCATTTTAGATTATCTTTTTCTATCTAATGTTAAAGTCCTACCACATAAAAGTGAACCACCCTGTATTTCTTGAAAATAATTACCGTATAAAAATTTTTTCAAATGTTGTATAGTATTGTAATAATTTTAGTATGTTTATTTTTAGCACCTTATAATTATTTAAAAAAATGTTTTGCTCTGATGAAGATCATTGTATTGATCGAAACATATGTTAGTAATACCTCAGAAAAATGGAAAAATAAAAAAAATTAAAATAAAAATTTTACATGATAGTACCTAATAACACACGAGTACATGATTTAAATGGTTGACACCCAGGAACAGAAATATATAAAAAAAATGACAATATAATACGAAAAATGTATCTAATAATGTTATGCAGCACAAAAATGTAGTGGAGCTTTTCGTGCGTCCACCTTCTTACAAATCACTTCTTTCCCATTTGAATACAAAGCCTATGGTGGCGCTTATTGTTCGCTTCCACTTCCACTCCTTGCCGTATTAATAATCCGACCGAAACATGCTCTGGCGCGAACCATCGGAACGCACAATAAATCAGAGACCACAATGCCACCTATCGCCGCTATCTTAATCTGCCCCATTCTTACTTATGTCAACTCGTTCTCCATTATGTACACGTATAATTCACATCTTTTATTTACATATAAAATGATACAAATCAATTTAAATGACCATCGGACCTCACCCACGACCGCCGGCGAGGATTTGCATACATTTCTATTAATGACCGGTTAACGGGCTTATTTACGGGTTCAATTAAGAGGTTTCCGACCGGCACTGAACGTGAAATGGGTTTGGGGTTCCATGAGTAGATTTGTTGGATATATTACCAATTTGATAGTTACTCTTGTATACGTTTTTGTCGACAGCTGCTTCAGACAATCCGACGATTAGGTTCCTATGCATTGGAGGCATTATGTTTTCCGACAAAACTTGTTTTAAAATTGTGTAGTGTAAAATATTTTCGGACAGAATCGAAGTTTGAGCGTGACGTCACTTGACGCTACCCAAGGCCTACTATAAAGACAGGCCCTGGCGCACAAAAATCACGTGACCATCTTAGTCAGACGTTACATGACATTTGTCACATAACTGAAAGCGGCAGCTTGGGTTTTGAAAAGTTTTCAATGTTTAAAGTGTTTTTAAACGTCTTAGTTTATATTTTAGAAACAAGTTTGTGTCTAGTGCGCGTGTGTTCTGACGGAGGGGAACCGCCCAGGTGTTATTATGGCCTCTGGGTGTCTGGGTGGGAGTCGTGCCGTCCAAGAGTATTGGTGCCGCTCGCACCGACGCGACGCGACACGTAAGCGCTGTAAGGGGACTTCTCCCCCGAACCACAGAATAGGGAACCCGGAATGGACTATTATGGACATGGGACAGTATTAGTATTGGACAGTAGAGCCGGAGACACAGAGGGATGGACTGCTTACGGGAGATCCGCGAGTTCAGACGGACCGGGTGGCTGGAAGCCGTTCCCGTTGACCACGTTCGGGTTTGTGTATTTATTGTATTCACCATTCACCTTGTGCGAAATAAATCAATGTTGCAACGTACTCGAGGATTTTCGTTGTCGACCTACGCCCTGATATGGTCTTTCATGCTGCCAATCAACTGAGACCTCGTCAATATTTACAGTGTACCTAGTAAGGTTAGTTTTCATTTTTATTTCGTAAAAAATAACCTAAATACCAAATATTGGGTCTGTTTATATTATATTTATACATATTACAAAAGCCGCAGGAAGAAAGTGTCGCCATAACAAGCATTTGTTTTGCCTCGGGATGAAAATTTCCGCCAAAAATGGATTCGTCAAATCCCAACTGAGATTTAATTTCTAAAAAACCCTTAAGTATGTGTAGCTAACACATTTTCAAGAAAGTGAAACAATAATTAAAGTGGACAAATGTGGAAAATACTTATAGAGAATATCACCTAAGCTAAAGGAAGGTGATGTCCCAACAATTTTTGAGAATGTGCCAAAATATTGTGAGTGCAGTGCCGTTTAACTCTCAGCCTAAAACAGCTGAGGCAGGTTGAAAATTTTGAAAAAACAAATATAGAAAGCTTGGATGCACAAAGCCAATAATGTAATAGATGAAAGAAAGCTTGCCAAATTGTTACGAAATTTGTTTTTTCTACTTATCTCCAAAAATGCCTTTCATTATATAGAACTAAGTTGGTCATGTGACTACGCGATTATGCGTTAGCGCCGTGGCCTGTCTTTATCGTTGGCCTCGACGCTACCCATCAATAATTATTGACGTCACACGTCACCTGTTATAATTCGACGTTCCTAAGAATTATTCGAATATTTATTTCGATCAGTACTGGCGGGGGACAACAACGTACTGCCGTTGACTGAAGAATAATCCTCACCCAACGGTACTGCCTTTTATAGTTGTGCATCTCAGTAGATCATAACTGGCTGTACCTATTTGTGACATTAGGCTTCAAATATTAAAAATTATGTAATTTACACAGCACATCAAAAAAATGTAAACTTTCATTAATTACCTATAACACTATTTCAATTCTCTGTAGATATGAGGACGTTGCTTCCTATTATTAAAAAACAAATAATTCCTTAGTTTTTAATTGCAATCCACCGATTACCTCCCTCGTGACATGGGTATCAAATAGGTAATTAAAAACCCAAAATAAAACAAAAATTAAAAAAAGAACTTTTTTAAACACATATTTATCCATGTACCTACTAAAACGAATAAAATGAGTTTAGGTTTTCGTTAAGATATTCAATATCAAAGTTTTTCAAAATCAAAAAGCTTGTCGCGTGAAGTTTTATTCGTGATAGTGATAAGCAAGTACCTACTTGCCAAAGTAGGTATGTATTTTCTTTACAATTCGCGCGACAAGCACAAAAAGTTTTCGCAATTAATTTGACACTGAATTATCTTAACGAAAACCTAAACTTATTTTATTCGTTTTAGTACGCATGACTTCAATACAAGATTGTTTTTAAGAAGGTATTTTTATTTTTTATTTTTATATGGTAGGTAAGTATATATTTTTATACATACTGTGAAAAAACAACATATTGACACTTGTTTACTATCATCATCTCGTAAATATTATAGATCACTTTTTTTTCTTCAAAATAATGAATTTATTAATCTCTAGAACATAGAAAATTACATATTACTCACTACTTTTAAATTCACCCTATTGCACCCCTTCTCAACCATCCCCTTCTTATAATAACGTCAAAAATTCTCTGTACAAGCAGTATAGTTACTATATCCACATCTGAATTCAATATCCATTTTAAAGTTATGTGTAATATTTTTTATTTCTCTTACATACTCAGCACAAACTCTCAACAATGCCTATTTTGTGAAGAGTTTATTATGTTCCTTATAATGCAGGGCGTTTGCCCTATAAACGATTTCGAAATTATGCTCTGTTAAATGTCGCTGACTTTGAATGGTAGGTACATACATAATAATAATGTTTATAACTAAAATCTAATTATATATCTTGTTTGTTTCTGAAATAAATTAATATCGTTTATACAGGATGTCCCAGAAAAGAACCAAGCATATTAATAACCACACTTATACGTATATTAAAAAATGCTTCCCTTAAAAGATACAGTGGGTTACAGTTGAATCTTAAAAATAAGTTTTTAGTTTTTGGCCAATTTTAGAGACATCGAGTTGAGATTTGGTACAAGTTGTTTGTTACTATTAATTTATGTCCAATTCGAACACAAATAAAAATCGCGAGGTGACATGATCTTTTACCCCCCCTCTCAACATTTTCTTCTCTAAAACGAACAAAGATGCAACCAAAAACTGTTTTTTGTGATTCAACTATTACCACCTGTATCTTTTAAGGGGAACACTTTTGAATATACCTAAGTGTGGCTAAATCGCCACATTTTGTCGTCAAAATCCTGCGGTTAATAGGCTGGCCTTCTTTCCTCAATATTTTTTATATGATCTAATTTCCAGTTTAAGATAAAAGGAAATATCTTCTATCAATTTTATTTAGAAGCCTAATGTTCATATTTTCTAAAATTTATTTGTGGCGCAAACAGATCCATTTAATTTTTAATTGGGTTTTTCGCCACCAAACTGATTGAAAGACAACTTTTTCAAGTTGCCTCGAAAATTCATAAATTCTTAACACTAAATGAACGAAACTTTAAACGTGTAACTCAAAAAATAACTTCAACAAATTTGTTTTCTGTTAGTATAGATAATTAGATAAAACACAGGGTACAATATCAGGCAGGTGGCTAGGCTATTGTTTCTGTTGTCATGACATTTTAACCTGAAATTTATTAATCTGTCACTTCACTTTGACGTGACATGATCTTTGAGAAAGGAGGAAGATTTATCCTCCGAAAGCTCAGAAAACAAATTTGTTGAAGTTATTTTTTGAGTTACACGTTTAAAGTTTCGTTCATTTAGTGTTAAGAATTTATGAATTTTCGAGGCAACTTGAAAAAGTTGTCTTTCAATCAGTTTGGTGGCGAAAAACCCAATTAAAAATTAAATGGACCTAATGTTCATATTGCTGAAACTGCGAAAAAATCTCGTCTTGCCGAAGTGGAGAAAAGTGGTTGGTTCTTGTTCCTGTTTCTTAAAATATAAATACTGAAAGTTTAAACAGGAACTGCGCGAACGTTGAGAGCCGTATTATAAAGCGTTTAAAATTTGAACAGCGCTTCGGCATCACGCATCGAAAGCGGCCTTTTACGTGGTACATTGCAAATCCATTAAACCAGTTTTCGCTTGCACCGTACTTGACAACTTACACGGCAACAATATACCTAAGACCTAGGACCGTATACGTTACATTCGGAAATATAATTGACCTTTTCAACGGTATTCCAAAAATAATGATGTTTATTGGAATTGCCGTCAATATACGTTTGCATGCGGTTCTGGCGTTCCGCTTGCGAGATCGGGCAAAGAATTTAAAATTTAAAATTATACAGAGTACTTCTGTAAAACTGGTAGTTGATTTGGTCACAAAATAATTGTGTAGCTAAAAGATTAAAAAATTCAGGTAGAGAAAAATATAGTAAAATTTTATTCTGTCTGGCTATACAGCAGATCAACTATCCTATTTTTCCCTGGTAAGTAGGTATACAGTTGTTGAGGTAACGTGACGTCCCCGTTATCACGTATGGGCGTAAATAACAAAACCATGTAAAATTGAGTTACGCCGTTAATAAGCTTTTCCAGGGAGTACCTACTTTCCACCTCACGAAGTGGCATAACTGCATTGCTCTTAGTGTCGTCACAGTGAATATAGGTACGGTTGGCGTCAGACGAAACCGAACGCTAAAAATTCATTTCCTTGGATTATTTAGATTCTGTTCTGATATTTGGCAACGTCGCGCTCGTTGGTCGCTTCTTCCCTTGGTCTGAGCTTGAATCCCTTCTTTATTGAATGGACTTTGGGTATTATTACTCCAAAAGTATCTAGAAAATGGCTTCACGTCGTTCAGTTTCGTCTGACGCCAACTGTACGTTGGCATGGCCTATAGACTAGATTAGCATTGAGCCTATAGAGGGCGTATTTCTTATATTCAATGGCGTATAAAGGTCGATTTCACAATAAAAATCTCACTTACATTACATTATGCAGTCTGAAAATACTTTCCTTCGTACCTACTTCTTATAACAAAGTATTGTTCAACTATATCTATTATCAATAATATATTTAAAATGCCTTCTAATAATTATCATCAATTTTTGTGTTTGTCTCCTGAAAAATTATTGAAAAGCAGATACGCCCATAAGTGATACCTAATAGGAACAGTGCGGAGTTCAGTCTATGTTCTGTCCATGACCTGGCGCCCACTTTGAAGTGCCTCAATTATCCCTAAGGAACATTAGAGATTAGAGAGTGGATCAAAATGTTGCGGTATAAATAATTTTGAAAGATTACTGGTTGTAGAGAACATGACAGCAGTGGCGCAGCTTATTTCAGGTTTGAGCACTCACGCGCTATGAGCTGTCTCACTCCAGAGAATGAAAGATAGAAAGAGAAAATATGGGAAGGCAGAGGGCTCACTTTAGTCTCGGCGTTCAGTGCTGTTCCGTGTCCGTGTAAGTACACGCCTGTAGTCTTCCTAGAGGTTTTGTGCGCGCAGTTTTATTATCATTTATAGCCACCGAGTAGCCGAGTGTAGTGTGTCGTATCTACTGTGTGTATTGTGTATTGTGTGTTTCCAACTTCTTTTGTAAGTATACGCATAAACAATAATAGAAACAAATCTCAAAGAACTACTTGAAATAGGTATATCAGATAGACCACCTGTATGATGATGAGGCGCTTTCCTTGGTATGTTTTTTTAATTGTGTTTAAATAAATATTTTTATAGCATTACAAATTATCGTGTCTTTCTAATCCAATTTCCATCTTTATGAATTGAGTAAACTTATTGTTTTTTTTATTTAAATCGACAAAACTACAGTTTGTGTGAATAACGATAAAGATAAAGATTGCTTTACTTTAAATAAATAATATTTTATTTGAGTGAATACCCTGAATGACCGAGGCAACGCGAGCGTTGCCTCCAGGGGCGGATGGGACCACCGGGACACCGGGCAAATGCCCGGTGGGCCAGTCATTCAAAGGGCCGGAGCAGGGGCGCAGGCCTGGAGGCTCATCGGCCATCACACCGTCGTATCTTAAAATTTAAGACAGTCTACAGACTCTACCTCTACAGTCGTTGACTGACGTATTTATAAAGACTTCTTACGGCTATAGCTTTATGTCCTGGAAAACAGATGGCTCTGATGGCTAACAATGTATTCTGCATTGTATTTTATTTCCGTAAAGCGCATGGTCAGCCAAAAATGTGTCAGACGCAATGACGTCAGAACCTATAGACAGGTTTGTTTTGATAAACGCTTGACGCCCAGAACTAATTACAATCTAAGCGCTCCATTAAAAATTATTCCGAAAATGTCGCGAGATTGTCAGAAATTGCCCCTTTTTGTCGAGCAGTAGTGAAATTATTTCCCCCGAGTCTTCAAGTGAGGTTCCGATGCTTCCGGCGCCCCCAAACAAGAAAAAACATGCAATATCTAAGTGTGATTCTGGAGGAACTATAACCGGGAATCACCGGGTGTATAGTTGGTTGATGGTTGACTTTCTGTCTTTGTTTGTAGCGTGTTTTTAGAGTAGTATGGATATATTATTTAATCTTGGAGTCAAAATAAAGGGCATTTTAACAATGGGGCACCACGTCTATAGGTTTTGACGTCATTGGTCAGACGTGACAGCCGTGAGCAGTCTTTAATAATATATCTGTCAACGCTACAATCTTAACTATTTGACAAGATAAGACAACCATTGTTACAATAATCGTTGTTAAGTAGTTAATTTAAAACGGTGCAACTGGCCATAAGTATTTTTGTTTTGTTATTATTTGAGGTATTTTTGTTTTGTTATTTTTTGTTTTATTATTTATTTACGTGTTTTTACGGAAGCGTAGAAGGGCCAAGGGCCACACTATTATTTTATTTTTATTGAACTCGAAATTTATTCGACTTTGAAGTCGAAATTCCGACTTTGAACTCGAAATCTGGACTTTAAAAAGTCGAACTCCGACTTTGATCTCGAAATTCCGACTTTCAACTCAAAGTTTCGACTGTTAACATCGACTTTGAAAGTCGTAATTTCGACTTTGAAACTCGGACTTCGAGTTTGAAAGTCAAACTTCGACTTTCAAAGTTCAAAGTCGAAATTTCGAGTTAGAAGTCGGATTTCGAATTTCAAAGTCGAAATGTTGAGTTCATAGTTGGAATTTCGGCTTTAAAGTCGGAATTTCGACTTCAAAGTCGGACTTCGACTTTAAAAGTCAGAATTTCGACTTCAATAAAAATAAAATAATGGTGTGGCCCTTCTACGCTTCCGTGTTTTGATATTTTATATTTATATTTACAAAAAAAAGTTTTATGTGTTTTATGAGAGTTATGATTTTATTTATATTTTTATAAAAAAATCTATATCCTGTTTTATTAAAAAATTACATTATCTACATTTAATTTTTATTATAATAATTAACAAAAGAAAAAATCTAAAGCCAAATGAGATATTTAGGGGCCGCTTGGGAGACAAATGCCCGGGCTGATTAGATATAGCCCATCCGCCCCTGGTTGCCTCGGCCATTAAAAGTACCTCCGAGGCCAAAAAAGAGCTTACGCATGGTGCAATGTATTACATTTTTCCTGCTACCGAAAATTTCAAGTTATAGGTACTTTGAATAAAGCTCTAAATACATATGGAGTAGATTGTGAGTAATAATGATCTTCAAAATAACCTTTGTTCAATTACTAAAAATGATAATCAGTGATAAATATAAGAGGCAGAATGCAGCGATAATAAAAAATAAATAAAAAATGTTGAGATTTGTGTGGGATTTGAACCATGGATCTTTGAATTACTAATCGCATCCTCTCACCCACCGGTATAGCGCGGTGCCTGTCAAATTTGTTCTGTTATGCGGCTCTTATTTGACGCCAGAGAAACATTTAAATTATTATTTTTTCTTTGGTATAATTCGTGTTCTTTATGATTAAAACCAGTTTGTAAAACGATTGTTGTGAAACCTATTAAAATTGACGCAAGATTCGCGTTGCTACATATATTTTATGAATGGTTTTAAGGTCCTTGCTGCGTAAGGGTTGCTAAGCAATACTTTTTGTACCTAGCAACCACTTTCGCAGCTAGCAACCAAAATAACAGGGCACCTCGAACATTTGACTTTCGCTTTCGGGCCTGTTGGCGAATATGTAAAGTGTACTTACAGGGGAGGGGGCAGGAAAAATTAATTTCTTCCAAATAATATTTTATTTGTGTCAAATTTAATGTTGCTTTTAAATTGAAACAAACCAAAAGTTTTATTCGAAGTTAGTCTAGGGTTCGCCATATACAAGAATCAAATTTGTTTGAGTTAAATAAATTTCATTTGATACAAGTATCTCTTTATATCTGTGTAGATGTTCGAAATGCACCGGGCGCTTTCAGAACTTTTATTATTTATTCTTCAACAAAAACTGTTCACGGTAAATACTAGCTTAATCGTTTTAACGCCACATTTTAATGTCCTTTCGGTGTTCCGCGCGGCGTGTTTGTTCATTTCTACCTAGAATTTTCGGGAAAATCCCCGATTGTATTCGCCCGTTTCCATAGGCATTACCATAATAATTCAGGCGGGCACAATGAAAGAATATGTATTTAAGCGATTTGTGTCTCGACCGGGTGGCATTGTTTCGGCTCGGCCACGTAAAAAAGGCACGAAGGGAACAATGGGCCGGCGCCTGCCCTTTTAGCGCCGCGGTGCCGGGCCGGCCTGGGCTTGATAGCACCCCAGGCGATTTTCTTCTTCACTGATTTGTAACGAAAGAGTACGCATTTCATTTGGAACAAGTACCGAACTCGATACGATAGTTATCGAAATTATATTGTTGAAAATAATATATAAAAACTAGTACAAGCAGATTGACGGACAAACGAGTGACCCAACAATCTTTTTGCAAGAAAACAAAACAAGAGGCGGCACAAATGCACCAGTTGGTTATCGGCGGTCATCGACTTTATCCCAGAGGCACCCAGTCTAGACCATACGTGGAATCATACCGTACTTACGAGATCATGTTTTTATCCGCACTTTGGGAACTGCGACTGGAAATTTATCGGCAACGAAATGACTTACTTTACAATTTTCGCCTCCTCATCATATCTAAAGGATCATCTACCTAATAATAGGAAGCTGTGTGATCATATGCGCAAGGGAAACACAGAATTCTTTCAATTCAAAACATTGAAAATCGTAGGAATCGCTTACACTTCTTGACAGGAGCCGTAAACTTATTTTTTTTTAACAATGACTATACAATACGTTTATCTAGTAGAGAAAAAAACTTCCTGGGCTTCTACCATTTAATTGTAGTTTACGACAGATTTATAAATATAAAATCAACGACGTACGTTTCGGCCTTTTACTGGCCATCATCAGGTTAGTAAATTTGTTTACATAATGGTATAAATTTATGTTTGTGTTTAACAATAATATTATATCTAAAAAGACAAATTAAAAATTATTAAACATTAAAAAGACTTATTTCAAAGTCGTTATGTCACATTAAATACATTAGTTATTAAATTTTTTTACTTACAAAAGTCGTGGACAAATTAAAAATTCATTTTAGTGTTTAAACAGAGTTTCTACATGTTTTGACTTATCATTACAACAATTTGTGTAGAATTTAAATTATTAACATGATGTTACTCTATAGGATTGTCGGGAAATACAGCGTACCGTTCCAAATTCGGGAAAAAATATACATTTTTTATTGATTCTCTACTAAACGAAACCTACCAGGAAAACACGAAGAAAGTTTATCTAGTGTCAACTCGATCGGATTGAAATGGATCCGATTGTATTATGTCACATCTTTTATAATTCTATGTTTACATCATTAGTATTGAATCCTGCGGTTTTCAATCCTCTCTAGGGACATTAACTTATTATACTTATTCCACAGTAGGTTGGTGCATATTCGGGCCAACTTCTGTTTGGAAATAGCGGCTTGATTTGAAATTTTCAATTTGATTGAATTTCAATCTGTAGGGTTTACGCCCACTATTTGAGTCCGCTCCAGTGAATTCAAATCTCTCTCAATCGGATCGAATGCGTCAAGCGTCAAGATAAACGTAGTCAATTTTATTGAATAATAATGTTGACAATTAA
The DNA here is from genome assembly GCA_963920635.1 of Pseudeuparius sepicola. Taxonomy (NCBI): domain Eukaryota; kingdom Metazoa; phylum Arthropoda; class Insecta; order Coleoptera; family Anthribidae; genus Pseudeuparius; species Pseudeuparius sepicola. Next base: position 94,620,304 of record OY987299.1, read on the forward strand.
AAACAGTGACTTTGTCAAATTTACCTAAGCGCTATTTGCCCCCCCATATTTTCTGCATTTTCTTTGTTTCCGAGGCGAAAAGTAGATACTAGGATTGTTTTTAAATTTTGTACAATATGTGAGCTTTAATTTTGAAGCAGTAAGTTGTTGAAGGTAAGTTGTTTATACGAACTTGGAAACTAATGTTCTCTCATAAGTATGGCCACAAAAAGGAATCGCAAGGTGTTACATCCCAAGATCTCAGAGGAAATTCGTGTTCCGAGTTTAGGCTCACCAAGTAAATTTGAAAAATATTCTATAACATAATAATATCGAATCACCTGCAGTGCGTAGGTATGTGCTCTAGCACCATCTTGTTGAAAATAAAATCTACCAACTTCTTCATCGTCAAGCTGATTTATAAAAGGTTCATATAATTTCTTGTCTATAGCTTGAAACAGTTATATTGTCTCATTAAAGAAAACTAGACCGACTATTCTTCTGCGGCCAACAGCACACTCAACACCAAGTTTCTGACGATGAAGAGAGGTCTCTAATTTTTCAGAAATCCACATTCGCATGTTTTGAGAATTAATATAGCCGGTGAGTTGAAATCAGGCTTCGTGGTGTCCAGTTTGTAGCCTTCAATGTTATTTATAAACAACTGGCAAAACTCTGCTCTACGCGGAGAGCAGGTAACCAACATCACGAATTTCTTGATAGCTAGTTAAGCGGTGGGGTTGCAGATGTAAATCTTTTTTTTAAACATTATGACGGGTACCAACGGATACTCCAGCTATCTGCAACAAAACTCACACCGACGTTCTGGTAGCCTCCTACATAACTTTGCCGAACATTTTTCTGCAACGTTGTTGTGGTCCGAAGAAACTCTTCTTGAAATTCCTGATAGCAGTCTTCCTCAGAAGCACGTCCACTGTCCGTCAACTTCCCGTCCGTTTCTAAAATACCTATATGATTCGACCATAAATGCTTGTTGTTCTTTGTATAAACCCCATTTTAACGCAGGATATTATAAACAACGAAATACGCACGTGAATTTTTGACTCTGACAGTTGTCAAAAGGTTAGATCGCAAATCATCGAAACTGTGTCGATACCTATCAAAGACAGTATAAACGTTTGTATTTCCAACGCCGCGCCGACTTGAGTTTGGATTTAAATGAACACTCGTATACACCGCCAAGGTTTCATCACAAAAATATTATCAACAAAATTATCTATTTAAAAGATACAACTACCTGCCGTGGCTAGAGGATTTCTGACAGCAATATTGAGGCATTATTTAGTTACGACCATAGACTTATGAACAAGGGAGACTCAACCATTCATTGTTGAATAGGCTTTTGTTGTGAATCAAACATTGCTATGAGTGCGAGAGAGAAAAAAGAGAGAGAGAACTTCATAATTCCGACTCCGAGCATCGCGGCCCAGGTTGACATCTAACCTAATATTTTGTGGTTGACACAATTCCGACCAGATATTTAATACGCCAGTGGCGAAAGATTTTTAAAAAATAATAAAATTAGTTGGGAACAAACATTATATTTTTATGATTTTTGTTATACTGGAGTATATCTAGATATCTGGAGTATATCTATCATCTAGGCATTAACCTATAATATACGCAAAATAAACCGAATTATCATTAAAAAATGTTTAGATAATATTTTGACTTTAATATTACAACATATTAATTTTTTCAGTAAAAATAGGAAATAAGAAACACTTACTGTTACTTTACAATAGTTTATTTAGAAAATCTATTGCGGATATAAAATACAGCGAATATAACATAATATAACATATTATACAGATCATTGGTTCCACAAAGGCACAGAAAAACAGCAAGCGCTTGCTGTTTTTCTGTGACGAAGGTAAGGAATATATTACGAAGGATTTTTTAACTGGCATCATAATAACAATGTTTTATAATGTTATTGTGCAAAATACTGGAAATTAGTTAGCAATTATTTTACGATATGGAAATAAAACAAATTCCTGTATCAATCTAATATCCAATAATATCTAAAAAAATTGTTTAGATGCAAGTCTCTTTTTGCCATTTTGTTCTCAGGAAATATCTGTTGTGAAAATATATCATGTAATTAATTATAATTATCAATATTATTTACTTAACTAAAAACTAATTTATTATTTCAACATAGAATTTAATATGTTTCTGATTTTATATCTTTTTTGTGATTTTTAATTATTATATTCATATTTGTCAGATTTACTTATTGGCCTACAGTGCCCTAGAACTGCTATGGTTTTTGCAAAAGGCAATGAAGACGAAATAATAGCAATTATTCCTCCCCTCCTCTGCACTAGCATTAATGTGCTTTTGAGGTACGGGTACTTGAGGGTGAGAATTATTATTATTATTAAATTGATAATAAAGCCATTTAAAGCCACGATCATAAACACTAATGCTTCCCTGGCCTCGGGAAGAGTACCTATTTTCATCGATATTGGTACCAATATATACGTATCGGATAAATTTCTGTCCTGTGCAGTCAACCTGCCGCCTTACTGACATCTCATCCGGCCAGATTACATAGCAAAGACTTGAATGACTCTTTTTGTTTTAAAGTTAAAGCTGTAAAAGCTTCGTTGGTGAATCCTGGACTGCCATCGATTGATCTGTACCATTTAGACAAGGTTTCTATATGCCAATGTTAGTGCAAATGACCTTTAACTTGAATCTTGAATTATTATACTTTGCGTGGAAGGTCCTTTTAATAATCTTTCAAAGACGTCTACGGCAGGTCCCGAAACTGATACCTGTAATGAAATGAAAATATTTATATTTTCGGCAAATAGGGAAAAAAAACAAAAGCTTCCAATTTCGGCTACCCTGTACAGTGTAATTGGTTGAGAGATACCTACATTTGAATTATTAAGTTACATGACAACACGCTAGGGCAAAAACACTTTTACCTTTATTGTGGATTCTGATGACTCCGATATGAGACATTTTTTCTTTAAGTAACGCAGAAGAGATTGCAGGGATGTAATTCGGAGCTTCAATCTTCTAGCAGTCATTTGTAGGGTGTGACTTCGTTTTCTTTGCTTTCCAACAGTTTCTTGTACTACTGCTAAATTTCTCCTTCTTCTCGCCGGAGTGGAAAAATCGCTACTTGCCAGTGTTCTATGTGCAATAAAAAGTTTAAATTTAAACCTAATATAGTCAAATATATATCTTTACTTGATTGCCAATTTCTAGTACAAAAATATAGTTGTGGTTTCCATCCTTGTTGCATAAATAACTAATTTGCAATAGCTTCTGCATCTCTTTCTCTGTTTAAGAAGCAGCAATAGTAGCTGACGAAGAGGATTGTATTCAGTCTTCAGCTTGTGCTTCCATTTTTTTGAATAGCTCTCTATAATTAAATAAAATCTGTATATACTTAGTACCTACATATCACAGAGAAAATATATATAAAAAAACACTATTTCATATGCAGTATGTTTCTTTTGGAGTCAATTCCGTTTTTTTACTTTTTTAACTGATTTTCAAAATTATTTTTTCCGCTTGCACTCAAAGAGCTATATTATTTGTTGATGTGCATTTTTTAGCAACGTAGTTGCTTGACCTGCTGCGTTTAAAGAAAGTTCCCAAAAGTGACTAAGTTATATACTTAGGTATTGCGACTGAAAAAAACTATTTTTGATGTAGTCAAAAATAATGAAATGCATTATATTTTATTTAACATACCTATTTATACTTATATTAATCAATTTTTGAACATTAAATAAAAAAATATTATCAGACATCACAGCTTTTTTCTTGTAAACTGTGTTCACAAGACCCTGGTTCAATACATTACTTACTGATTTTCTCTGTACCTACAAATAAATATTAATTAATTTTCATTTCTTAATTACTTTTCAATAATTAGTAGATTTTTTAAGAGCAACATTTTTGTTTGCTTGAAGATAATAGTTTTTCCGTTCATGAAACTACATTAATTTATGGATATAGTGTTTAAGTGGCTTACTTACCTATCTTTAGAAGCAGATGTGCTCCCAGACGAAGTAAGCAACTCCTCAAATGAAATGTTTTGCAACCTGCAGAATTGCTCTGTTATTGTTCTATTATAGTTACTATTATTATTACTTTAAAAATGCATACTATATCTCACCTGAATTTCGTAGGTCGCTCAGTTAATTTTTGATCAGCTCCAGGTTTAACATACCGGGGACCATTTCCCTTTATAACTATTTCGCATGGATGAAAATGATCCGAACAATTTTCCGGGTGTTTTGGTAAACGCTGGTTCTCATTTAAGCCGACAAGGGAAAACGGAAAACCACACCTTTCTCCTTTCAGAATCCATGGGAAACCTACAAAATATTCCCAATGTTAACAAATTGTTATTTCAAATAACTGCCGAACTAAAAGCACCAAATCATAAAGCAAAGGCAGTACTTTATCTTTATCTTTATATATTTATCAGTACTTAGTACCTACTACCACTACCTACTTATCTACGCTACTGAAGAGGGCCAAACATTATGGTGAAAATAGCGAAAATAATACATACCAGTGAAAAGGCGGTTCCGAGTTAAAAGAGTTCAACTTTCCGCACACCTGACACCGGCGCACCATTTTTTAAAAAATTGCAAAAAATTTGCAAAAAATACACGTAAAAACCTGAAAATGCTTGAAAATAGAAATATTCCGACTACTAAAAACGTCGCAAACAAATCTTATGACAGCGTCAGGTTTGGTACCCGTCACAACGAAATATGTCTAGTGGGAATTAAGGGGCGTTGTCGCTTAATCTCCATAAAATATTTATTATACATAAATTAATAAACAGCATTTAACAAGTTTACCACAAAATGTATTATGCCTACGGCGTTTGCGTTTGCAACAATTATTCTTCGGTTAACAATGCTTATATGCTCTTCTGTTATTATTAATAGATAAGCTGTACCCATTTATATCTGCGAAAAGGGGGTTGGGGGACATAACCGAAAATCTGGCAACCACACGCTCGGAGAATTTACAGGGGAACCAAATGAATAGTAGACCAAAAGGATCTCTGATTGCTTTAAAATGTAAATAGTTATATCTCCCCTTGCTTATAAGTCTATGGTTACGACCAAGACAAATAAACAAAGGTATGCTCACCATATACCTATAGCAACCACAGGTATATGATTCTCACGCGCATTTCGACGTGACGTCACGTTCGAGCAAAAATACGAGGTGTGTTAAAAAAATAACAGGAATTTTGTAATTTCGCAGATTGTATCAATGCAAGGTAAATTCACATTTTCCCTAGGGAAAATACTCGTATAAGTGTTAGCGCTTTGGATTCTTACTTTTGAGTAGGTTGAGTTTTTTTTGCTACAAATGAAGGATCTTGAAAAATATATGAGCGTGAAAGCAGCAACGAATTTTCTAGCAACGGATTTGTTGCGCGTCGCGCGGTGGTCCCCGCGGGCGGGACAATACCGCCTGCATGGATAGTCTAGGCCGCCAGTTCTTTACCGTGCAAATGCGCATTTTAACTTGTATGAAAAATTTTTTTGCGGAAAATTAATGCTAATAGGTTCCTTCGAATGTTCTGAGAATATCAAAATTTGCTTCCCTTAACTTACCCCCTTTTCACCCCCCAATCCGAAAACAAAAAAACCGTGCAAATGCGCATTTTAAATTGCATGAAAAATTTTCCTGCGGGAAATGGATGCTAATAGGCCCCCACGTATGTTCTGAGAATCTCAGAATTTGCTTCCCTCAACTTACCCCATTTTCACTCCTCAATCCGAAAACATAAAAAAACCGTGCAAATGCGCATTTTAACTTGTATGAAAAAAATTTTTGCGGGAAATGGATGCTAATAGATTCCTTCGAATGTTCTGAGAATATCAGAATTTGCTTCCCTTAACTTACCCCCTTTTCACCCCCCAATCCGAAAACATAAAAAAACCGTGCAAATGCGCATTTTAAATTGCATGAAAAATTTTCCTGCGGGAAATGGATGCTAATAGGCCCCCACGTATGTTCTGAGAATCTCAGAATTTGCTTCCCTCAACTTACCCCACTTTCACCCCTCAATCCGAAAACATAAAAAAACCGTGCAAATGCGCATTTAAACTTGTATGAAATTTTTTTTTGCTGAAAATGGATGCTAACAGGTTCCTTCGAATGTTCTGAGAATATCAAAATTTGCTTCCCTCAACTTACCCCCTTTTCACCCCCAATCCGAAAACATAAAAAAACCGTGCAAATGCGCATTTTAAATTGCATGAAAAATGTTCCTGCGGGAAATGGATGCTAATAGGCCCCCACGTATGTTCTGAGAATCTCAGAATTTGCTTCCCTCAACTTACCCCACTTTCACCCCTCAATCCGAAAACATAAAAAAACCGTGCAAATGCGCATTTAAACTTGTATGAAAAATTTTTTTGCGGAAAATTAATGCTAATAGGTTCCTTCGAATGTTCTGAGAATATCAAAATTTGCTTCCCTTAACTTACCCCCTTTTCACCCCCCAATCCGAAAACAAAAAAACCGTGCAAATGCGCATTTTAAATTGCATGAAAAATTTTCCTGCGGGAAATGGATGCTAATAGGCCCCCACGTATGTTCTGAGAATCTCAGAATTTGCTTCCCTCAACTTACCCCATTTTCACTCCTCAATCCGAAAACATAAAAAAACCGTGCAAATGCGCATTTTAACTTGTATGAAAAAATTTTTTGCGGGAAATGGATGCTAATAGATTCCTTCGAATGTTCTGAGAATATCAGAATTTGCTTCCCTTAACTTACCCCCTTTTCACCCCCCAATCCGAAAACATAAAAAAACCGTGCAAATGCGCATTTTAAATTGCATGAAAAATTTTCCTGCGGGAAATGGATGCTAATAGGCCCCCACGTATGTTCTGAGAATCTCAGAATTTGCTTCCCTCAACTTACCCCACTTTCACCCCTCAATCCGAAAACATAAAAAAACCGTGCAAATGCGCATTTAAACTTGTATGAAATTTTTTTTTGCTGAAAATGGATGCTAACAGGTTCCTTCGAATGTTCTGAGAATATCAAAATTTGCTTCCCTCAACTTACCCCCTTTTCACCCCCCAATCCGAAAACAAAAAAACCGTGCAAATGCGCATTTTAAATTGCATGAAAAATTTTCCTGCGGGAAATGGATGCTAATAGGCCCCCACGTATGTTCTGAGAATCTCAGAATTTGCTTCCCTCAACTTACCCCATTTTCACTCCTCAATCCGAAAACATAAAAAAACCGTGCAAATGCGCATTTTAACTTGTATGAAAAAATTTTTTGCGGGAAATGGCTGCTAATAGGTTCCTTCGAATGTTCTGAGAATATCAGAATTTGCTTCCCTCAACTTACCCCATTTTCACTCCTCAATCCGAAAACATAAAAAAACCGTGCAAATGCGCATTTTAACTTGTATGAAAAAATTTTTTGCGCGAAATGGATGCTAATAGGTTCCTTCGAATGTTCTGAGAATATCAGAATTTGCTTCCCTCAACTTACCACCTTTTCACCCCCCAATCCGAAAACATAAAAAAACCGTGCAAATGCGCATTTTAAATTGCATGAAAAATTTTCCTGCTTGAAATGGATGCTAATAGGCCCCCTCATATTATTTCGGCACAATCTCAGAATTATCATCCCTTAACTTCCCCCCTTTTTACCCTTCTATCGTTGACTGAAGGTCTTCTATACTAAATCCTAAAAAAGCCGTGCGCATATGCGCATTTTTTTAATGTTTTAGGATAGAGGGGTGAAAATGGGGTAAGTTGAGGGAAGCAAATTCTGAGATTCTCAGAACATACGAAGGAACCTATTAGCATCCATTTCCCGCAGGAAAATTTTTCATGCAAGTTAAAATGCGCATTTGCACGGTTTTTTTAAGTTTTCGGATGGAGGGGTGAAAATGGGGTAAGTTGGGGGAAGCAAATTCTGATATTCTCAGAACATTCGAAGGGACCTATTAGCATCCATTTCCCTCAGGAAAATTTTTCATACAACTTAAAATGCGCATTTGCACGTTTTTTTTTATGTTTTAGGATTGGGGGGTGAAAAGGGGGTAAGTTGAGGGAAGCAAATTCTGATATTCTCAGAACATTCGAAGGAACCTATTAGCATCCATTTTCCGAAAAAAAATTTTTCATACAAGTTAAAATGCGCATTTGCACGGTTTTTTTATGTTTTCGGATTGAGGGGCGAAAATGGGGTAAGTTGAGGAAAGCAAATTCTGAGATTCTCAGAACATTCGAAGGGACCTATTAGCATCCATTTCCCGCAGGAAAATTTTTCATACAAGTTAAAATGCGCATTTGCACGGTTTTTTATAAGTTTTCGGATAGATGGGTGAAAATGGGGTAAGTTGAGGGAAGCAAATTCTGATATTCTCACAACATTCGAAGGAACCTATTAGCATCTATTTCCCTCAGGAAAATTTTTCATACAAGTTATAATGCGCATTATTTGCACGGTTTTTTTTTATGTTTTCGGATAGAGGGGTGAAAATGGGGTAAGTTGAGGGAAGCAAATTCTGAGATTCTCAGAACATACGTGGGGGCCTATTAGCATCCATTTCCCGCAGGAAAATTTTTCATGCAATTTAAAATGCGCATTTGCACGGTTTTTATATGTTTTCGGATTGAGGGGTTAAAATGGGGTAAGTTGAGGGAAGCAAATTCTGAGATTCTCAGAACATACGTGGGGGCCTATAAGCATCCATTTCCCGCAGGAAAATTTTTCATGCAAGTTATAATGCGCATTTGCACGTTTTTTTTTCACGTTTTCGGATGGAGGGGTGAAAATGGGGTAAGTTTAGGGAAGCAAATTCTGATATTCTCAGAACATTCGAAGGAACCTATTAGCATCCATTTTCCGCAAAAAAAAAAATCATGCAATTTAAAATGCGCATTTGCACGGTTTTTTTATGTTTTCGGATAGAGGGGTGAAAATGGGGTAAGTAGAGGGAAGCAAATTCTGAGATTCTCAGAATATACGAGGGGGCCTATTATCATCCATTTCCCGCAGGAAAATTTTTCGTGCAAGTTAAAATGCGCATTTGCACGTTTTTTTATGTTTTCGGATTCAGGGATGAAAAGGGGGTAAGTTGAGGGAAGCAAATTCTGAGATTCTCAGAATATACGAGGGGGCCTATTATCATCCATTTCCCGCAGGAAAATTTTTCGTGCAAGTTAAAATGCGCATTTGCACGGTTTTTTAAGTTTTCGGCTTAAGGGGTGAAAATGGGGTAAGTTGAGGGAAGCAAATTCTGATTTTCTCAGAACATTCAAAGGGACCTATTAGCATCCATTTTCCGCAAAAAAAAATTTCATACAAGTTAAAATGCGCATTTGCACGGTTTTTTTATGTTTTCGGATAGAGGGGTGAAAATGGGGTAAGTTGAGGGAAGCAAATTCTGAGATTCTCAGAACGTACGAGGTGGCCTACTAGCATCCATTTCCCGCAGGAAAATTTGTCCTGCAAGTTAAAATGCGCATTTGCACGGTTTTTTAATTTTTCGGATTGAGAGGTGAAAATGGGGTAAGTTGAGGGAAGCAAATTCTGATATTCTCAGAACATTCAAAGGGACCTATTAGCATCCATTTTCCGCAAAATTTTTTTTCAAACAAGTTAAAATGCGCATTTGCACGGTTTTTTTTATGTTTTCGGATAGAGGGGTGAAAATGGGGTAAGTTGAGGGAAGCAAATTCTGAGATTCTCAGAACATATCATCCATTTCCCGCAGGACAATTTTCCATGCAAATTAAAATACGTACGTTTTTTGTTTTTTGAAAGAACTGGCGGCCTAGACTATCCATGCAGGCGGTATTGTCCCGCCCGCGGGGACCACCGCGCGACGCGCAACAAATCCGTTGCTAGAAAATTCGTTGCTGCTTTCACGCTCATGAAAAATATACATTTTCTGCTAAGATACCTATAGGTACCTACCAGATTTCCGCAATCTCGATTTTATTCTTCCGACAAATGGGACGGCTGTATATATTGGCAAAATCGACGGAAAATCCTCCGAAACCACTCTTGGAAATGAGGTGTTTTTTCTCATTTCTCGATTTTTGGGGGGCGCCGGAGGCATTCGAACATGACCTGAAGACATGGAGGAAGCTTTAAAAATTGCGACCTCGCGGCCCCGAGCCGAAATCACGTAGCTACGGCCCGACGAAAACGGTTAATTCCTGACAATTTCGCGACATTTTCGCGGTAATTTTTAGGCGCAGCGCGAAACATAAAAACGAACCGATTTCTATCGAGAAAAAAGCTTATATATCTCTCGCATTTACCTCTTAAAAAATCCGAAAAAGTGTTAAATTTCTTCTTTGTACCTTCCTCTCGCTTCCTGTTGCGATTTCCCTCACCATACCGCCCTATTTAAGCATCTTCTTCGCCTCGCTTTCGGCCGAGACAGTTTATTGTGTATTGCAAATCGGCCCTTTTTCGACCCCATTTAGAAAAGGCCGCCCTTATCAGCTATTATAATACTTATATTTTTTACGCAAGGTACAGCACCAAAGATCATGATATTGGACTTTGACAGCACCTTGTAAACAGCTCATCTAACGCGTCAAGCCGACGATCCTCGCTTGTTCTGCATCGAACGTGACGTGATACGCGGCGCGGTCGAATTTTCGTTCGCGTCTTGGGCATACCTTTGTTTATACATAAATACACTGTAGCATAAAAAAATTAAATAGGTTATAGTACAGTAATTTCTGGGGTTTTTCATTTGATTTTCTGTTATGGCTTTTTATAATAGCTAAATGATGTTGAATCAACAGGCTCACATTTAGAATATTTTGGAACTGTAACAAAGTTTAGTTATCGATTGTACAACAATCGGAAACAAATATTATGCTTTATATATAGCATCGTCAAACTGTTAGATGGGTCTGCTGTTCCTCAAATGCACCTCTATCCAACTTTAATTTCATGAGACGTGGCACCCGGCAGGATTTGGCAAAACTTTCTTACGTTTGGCATCAATTAAACACTATGTTTTGTAATTTACACCGCCTGTCGCCCTTTTGTTTCGTCAAGTTAAAACTTCTGTTGATAAGCATTTCAGCTTGTAAGTTGTAAGTAATTGTTCTTAGCCTCCTGAATAGGGTACTTGACGAAATTTTACAAACTTGATAAAACAATTCCTGGACACTTGCCTAAGACCCTACGATTATTTAAAAAATATATATTTACGTAATTAGCAAGTTATTAGACATTCTTTGAAATTTGGCGGGAAAGCACTTATGACGTCACAAGTGTTTTATCATGGCAATTTGGCAACATAGCGATACCACTGAAGTGTTCTGAGACATAACCTTTTTCGGCAGTGAAAGTTGCAACGAAAGTTGAAATTTCAAAATTCTAACGTCAAACTCTCAGACTTATGATTCCCCGTGAAACCACTTTTAGCGTTGATTGATTCCTTCTCCCATCGACGATTTTAGTCAAGAAGGTTTTTTTTTTCGTAAATACTTATTCAATCGTTTTTCTGTAAATTTTTTTGGCTAGGTTGGGCCTAAAGTACGGAATTCGGGCTCAGTAGGTACCTACTTCTAAGCACTATGGCGTCTTCATAAACGCGCCTTCAAGATGGTCCCTAGGCGGAGGTTCTCTCTTTATTGATAACTCATAATACTGTATTCTTGCTACAACGAGGGTACAAACCTTTGCAGTTTTATCCCATGGATTTCGGCAGACGCTAACAGCATCCAATTTCGGCAAATTACAGATTGTCCTTTCAGGGTCCATGTCCATATGATACCTTACACATCACAACACGATAACTAGGTCCGCAAACAATATATAATAGTTAATATCAATAACAAACTATAATAAATGGCACAGATATTATCTACTAATATTTTGATTTAGCGAGATACGGAATGCACACGGAATGACAGTTGGCATCACGGGATGTCATTTGCCGATCAGAAAACCATACGTGTTAGATGACATGTGGATATATGAATAGGGTTAGATGCCTAGGTGGGCGGGTAACGTTGCCAAATACGCGAATATTTCCCCCATTATTGGTACCTGAATATTTATAGTATGTTCCGTATACAGATATTTTAACTAAAGTGTTACGTGGCAGAGATGAAGGATATAGTTTCCAGCGTATGCAGCATAAACAGACACAATTTTGATATAGAGGAGTCAATATACGGAACATATTCGTAATAAAAAGTCTTTATGTGACAAAATTTGTGTGTGCAATTGCGTTAATTAAAGCTCAAAGGTTTCAATACATTAAGTAACAGATATTTATAGGCAAGCTGGAGATACTTGAATAGAAAACTGCAATTTGCCTTTGTTCCACGAATGATTGCAAACGGGCACCGGCAACGTTACAGTTCCATTTCTCCTGAGAGGCACAGAGTTGCCACGTTTGGCGTTCTGGACAATAGAACGACGAAACTGAAGATTTCAGCCTGAACAAAATTGTGCAACTTTGTCTTTAATTATCATAAAAACTAAGGGTTAAAAGCCGTTGTTTCATTTATTACGTGTTATGTTGGTGCATCTACTGTAAACAGAGTACAATTTTAGAGCAATTAAAAATATTGTCAAGTACCCTATTGTTTTCAGCGGGCGTAGCCCAAATATATATATAATTCCCAGGTGCTCTGAGGTAATAGCACCCTTTATATAACAAGCATGCCAGTGAACTTCTTGCGCGAATTTTCAATATTATGCCCCCGCGCTCAGCAGTAGTGTAGACAGAATATTTTTCAGCAAAACATATTATGGCCAATTTTAACCCAATAGAAGATGATTTTTTAGGACTACCTCCATAATTTTCTCGCTTATTTTGCGCCCTACAAAAAAAAAACATAAAAAACAAAAATGTGGCAATTTTGGACAGATATAAGTGCGGTGCTGCAAAAGAAACCGGCATCCATGGCCAACTTGTCGCGCAATATAAAAAAAACTCAAATTGAGCAAAACAATAATTAATAACAGTAGCATGTTTATATTAAGAGATAGAGGAAAACTTGCATATTGAAAATTGCTGGCACTAAGAAGCAACTGGGAACTTTTTCAGAAAATTACACAGGGTCGTCGGCTTTCTTGAGGCTATGGAATTTTTTATTTATTTCTTATTAAACGATTATCTCGCTTATTTTGGGCCGCACAGAAAATACGTAAGAAAATAAAATACGGCAATTTTGGTCAGACAGTCGACGTTAAAAAAGAAATGGGCCTCCGTGACCAAATTTTCGCGATGTGCCAAAAAAAAACAAAAATATTTCATACCTTCAAGAGAGCCGAAGACCCTGTGTAATTTGCTGAAACTATCTGAGTACCTGGACGGATAAAGCTTTTCAGTGCCATCAATTTTCAATATAAAAGTTTTCCTCTCTTAAAATAAACATTCCACGGCTATTAATAGTTTTGCTCAATTTGAGTTTTTTTCATATTGCGCGACAAGTTGGCCATGGATGCCAATGTTTTTCACTACCACTTAGCTGTCTTAAAATTGCCATGTTTTTGTTCCTTACGTTTTTTTTTGTAGGGCGAAATATACGCAAAAAAATCGCGGCGGTAGTCCTAAAAAGGTCATCCTGTATAGTTGTATTTAACGCTCACAAAAATGTCTGTTCTAATTTATTTCAAAAGAACATAGTATTTTTAACGGCCCTTCGTCATTTGGATGTTTCTTCACCCCATATCTGTAATCTGTATACGGCTGTTCCTTAATGACATGCTAATACTTAAGGGGGTTATTCTTGGGCCCATTTTAAGAAAAAAACTTCATATGAACGTATGTCGTAAACGTCCTAACTTTTGAGATACAGGGCGTTAAAGTTCATTTTTTTAAATTGAATTTTGGCTACATCTCCCGAAATAATCAAGCTGCTGAACTGAAATTTGGCAATGCTATGTTTTTGGGGATGGAGAATAAGCTTTCATCTCACAGAGGGCGCCACTTGCGCTGTTTTTTGATCACGCTTTTACTCGTAACTTTTTTGAGGTTATCTTTTTGGTCCTGTAGGTCCATCATTTTAGTGCATCTTTTCATTCTGCAAGAAAAAGGTACTCTTGTTTCATAACGATTAAATCAACCATTTGCGTTGAAATTACCAAAACGTGCCCCAAAACACCTGATGATTCCAATATTCGAAACATAAAATTTTCACCTACTGCTTTCAAATGTTACAGATCAACTGTACATTCAAAATGATGAAAAAAATGCCAGATGGGCATTGGTCGAAACACCATTGGTTTTCTTGAAATAGGGTGTCCAAATTTTGTCAAATTCAATCCTTTCCATTTTGAAAGCGAATAATTTTTGGTACATTGTTCATAGGGATTTTTTTCTCAGTTTAAATAGTTCAGTCAACAGGTGTTTTGGAGAACGTTTTGGCAATTTCAAAGCAAACGGTTGATTTAATCGTTATGAAATTTTCATTTTTTTCTTGCAGAATGAAAATATGCACTAAAATGATGGACCTGCAGGACCAAAAAGATAACCTCAAAAAAGTTACGCGTAAAAGCGTGATAAAAAATCAGCGCAAGTGGCGCCCTCTGTGAGATACGGTGAAATTGACATTTTCAGCTTATTCTCCATCCCCAAAAACATAGCAGTGCCAAATTTCAGTTCAGCAGCTTGATTATTTCGGGAGATGTAGCCAAAATTCAATTTAAAAAAATGAACTTTAACGCCCTGTATCTCAAAAGTTAGGACGTTTACGACACATGTTCATATGAAGTTTTTTTCTTAAAATGGGCCCAAGAATAACCCCCTTAAGTATTAGCATGTCATTAAGGAACACCCTGTATTTGACCCTACCCCGCACGGCAAAGCGCAGGGAACTAAAAGAGATGGAATTCGCCGCCATTTTAATCCATATCTTGGCATTTTGTATGGTGGATAATTTGCATTTTGAGAAATTACAAATGTCTCAGTGACAGGTTCAAAAAATTGCACGTTTTTTTAATCAGGTTTAAACGGAACCATATTTTTCAATATTTTACGAAGGCGAACAATCAATCCAGTTAGTTATCATGGGCACCCGCAGGGGGAGGGGGCAGTTGCCCTTTCCTCGAAAATCATTGTTTCGCTTCACACTTTTATATCTACGTGCGAAGAATGATAAACGCAGTACTATAAAAATTTAGCGTGAAATAATGACTATATCGTGAAGTATAAAGAACAAAATATCGATTTCAAATTTCCCGCAGCCGCTTATACTTTTGCCATTCAAGTCACCAGCCAGGGGTCCAGAGGGCGCCCTTTATTACGTACCTATCTTAGTCGAAGATGGTTAAAGTTTGCATTTTCTTAATTTTACTATTAGTGTCTACATGGACATTATTGTGTAATGGTATATTACATCATAAAATGAGTATTGTAATAAGTATATTAGGTACGTAGGAATCGAAAAATCGAGAAACATTTATTTTGTTTGTTTTATTTAGGATTTTTTATTTTTTGTTGTCGTGTTGTTTCGTTTAGGAATGATGTTTTTTAATATTAGTTTTTCTAACGATAAATTTTTATTTTTAGAAAATTAAAACGTGTTTCAAATAAACAAAAATAATAATGTTTGAATTTAACTTTTGCCCCCCCCCCCCTAGATTTTTTCTGCAGGCGTCCATGTTAGTTAGCTTATAACCACGACAATGCTTTGAAGTCTTCATGATTTTAGGTTTTTAAAAGAAGACATGCAGCAACCACTCCACCAAAAAACTCTTATATACAGATGCTGGATATAGAAATATAGAATGTACTAGGATAAAGAGATAGTCAATGCTGGAAGAAATATTGTAACGAGAAGAATCGGTGGCATCAACTCATGTAGAATTATGATAATTTAGAAAAAACTGTACAACAAATAAAATATTAAACAGTAGTCAACAGTACATCACTTTCATTAACGAGTATTTCGCATTTTGTATAAAATTTTAAGCAATTAAATTTACAGACCATCCTGTATACCTATACCATTTTAAAATACCTGCTTCAATTAGGGTTCAAAATGGGAGCCAATCATTCCACCGCTCGGAAGTCTCTTTTCCGGTGTATAAGTTGTACAGGCACAGACTAACGATTGCGAAGCGATTTATTCTGTGCTATATAGGTATATATTATGTTCTTTACCTATATATTCTTCTGTAGATGTACTTTGAATTTTGTAAAAGTGGCTTTTGATCAATATCTCTCTCTCTCTCTGCATTAATTAAATTTTTAGAGGTCAATTTTATTTAAAAAATTGTCTATTGAAGGTTTTCAAGGTGGAAAACGAAAGACTAGGTAGGCATTGTTATTTTTCCTTATAGAATAGCGTGGCGTGTGGGTTCATTCTCATGTTTCGCGTTGCCTCTGGTCGAACATCTTTCGATTTATCGTTCCCCAACGTGTGGGTTCTGGAGTTATTGCCCGAGGTCCGGAGCTCAGCGCCGCGAGTGCCATAAAGACCGCGTTAGGATCGCAAAGACTTGTACATCGTTCGATTACAGCCCGGTCGATCCTCACCCCACACACTCATAATATTAGAGCCAACTGAGGGTTTAAAACAACGAGGAAAGGGAAAGTAGACTCCAAAATCATCTCATATTGACTTGTATCTGTCTATACGAAGTTACAATTATTATTAATATCGAATTACATATTTATATGATATCAAAGAAACAGAATAAAATTCAGTGCAGTACACGCAATTTAACTAGACCACACCAGACCAATAGCATAGAAAGGAGTCTGCAGAAATGCCCGGAATGCATCCTCATGTGAACAAGGCGCTCGCAGTTGGCTGCCTGATAAGTCAATTGACTAATGACTCTTCATCCGAAGTACCTTCTATATTTCTATACGAGCCAGTATCCACAAGGTTTTTTTTTGTGGAGTGGTTGCTGATTTTAGCTAACGTACTCAGCCATTCCCAAAATATGTCTTCTTATCGAAACCTACAAAGTCTAAAACATCAAAACATTCTAGTGTATATGCTAACTAATTTGTTCTGATTGCCCTTAAAATATGCTGATAAATATGGTTAATTTCATAAAAAAAATAATTACTTTTACTAACCCATAGAATGTAATCTTACATTCTGGAAGTAAAACCTTATTGGTATTTTTTAAATAGGTACTTTTGAAACCCGCATAATTTCTTTAGTGCAACATGCAGAACATGGTGAATCTATGCATTTTTAGAATACTATGTCAGGCATTTTTTAATAAAAAGAACAACACCGAGAGGTTATTCGGCATCCCTTAAAATAGTCATGTCGCAAATTGATGAAAAAAATATGCATTCGTTATTATTATAAGAGTTTATTGCAAATGAGCGAAATAATTTCTGTTTAACAAAAATTAATATATTTTATTAATGCATTTTTTGAAGAATACATTTTTAACGGAAAAGAATAAAGATAAATGTCTTTAACAAAAAATTTTCAGAAAAATTTGGGCTTTCGAGTGTTGTAACAAAAGTTGTCTGTTGGTGGCAAATATATTTTTTTGTGCCGCGACGCCTAGCGTCGTTTTTGCAGAGGCGCTAAATGGGTCAATTTATTCATTTATATATTCTATAGCAAACGAGTGCCAAGTTGTAATATGTGACACATTGTTGGATTTGGTGATATAATGGCGTCCAATGCCAGTCATTGCACTCATATTTTTGACATTTCTAAATTTAAACATGGTAGCTCACCGGTAAAATTGAACCATCAGGCACAAAAAAAGTGGAAGTGTGTCACATGAAATGTAAAGAAAACATCACGCTGTTTTAAATTTATACCAGGCTCATTAGGTACTTTTTTTTGTTTTCTATGTCAGGTCCTGGCGCCATCTAAATTGAAACAATAAGTTTTAAGTCTAAGATTATAAAGCAAAACGGAAGTTAGTTTGTATTTTTGTATATAGGAAGCCCGTAGAATTCTTGTGAACACTGTAGAAATCTTTGAAGAGCCGAGTAAAATTCTGCATTTTAAACCGAGTTAGTGAATAACAATTGTTGCAATTTATTGCCGAAACAATTCTTCCGCACTCGCGTGATAATAAATAAGTAAGTTGTAAAGTTGAATAGAAATAAAAAAGTCGTAAACCTGGATATTGTGTTATTTCCTTTCGTAGTTTAGTAGTAAGAGAAGCTTAATGTTAAATAATGTCTTATTTATACAAAAAAAAAATAGATTTCTGAATGACTTTTTATTAAAAGTATTAATTATAATTCGTAACGTGACTAAAATAGGTATGAGTTCTGAATGAAAATTTTGAAATACTTACCTATAAATTTTACTTCATCTACAATTTCATAAATTCAACAGTACCTACTTAGGCATAGGCAGATAATTAACCAGCTAAATAGATCGGAGGCAGGAAGGGCCCAGTAGGGGTGGCAGCTGCCCCCCCCCCCCCAGTGCCCCCCTCGGTACACCCATGCTCACAGATACTACTATTTTAATTGGGTGATTATTCCATTGCTAATTATGGTTTTTTAAATGACCAATTTTCATAATACCATATTATTAGGCTTCTATTAATAATAAAATGGATGGTTCCATTGAATTAGGCCATAGGTCAAAACTTTTTGTACAAAATACAAGGAAAAAAGAGGGTATGCCACCTTTTGGTGGCAAAATTAGCAATTTAAAGTTTCAAACTGTAGATATAACTTTTTGAATGAAATAATAGAAATTTCAAACTCTTCACACTATTACATATAGGCCTTGTTTGTATAAACAAGGATATAGGTCATTGCTAAAGTGCTAATGCAAAATATACTCGAAGGAAAGTTTACGAAAATACAATGTTTTATGAGAATACCAAACGAAAAAGTAGGAATGCCATACACCATACAAAAAAAGGGGAATGTCAGTATAGCATATTTATAACTAGCACGGAATGGTATTCATTTCCGAGTATGACAGCTTGCGGCACGAGCCGCAGACGAGCACTTCCATGCGAGTTATGAAGGTTCTTCTTTATTCTTGATGTCACTAAAAGGCAGATTTTGGAAATTATCTTGAGTTGCAGCAGAGGTCTGTACTAAATCTTAGCACATATTTCTGAAAATAAACCGTTTTAAAGCAACTTACCTTAGTCCGAAATTGTTTCTGAGATACAATAAAAATAAAAAAATTAAAATCGATTTTTTTAATTCTAAAAAAACCATTTGGCACTACTAATTTACTTTACCTTAAAGGTAAGAATTTTTTTTATATTATATGTAATAATTTTTGATAATTTGAATATTCCGGTGCTGTATCGAACACTGAAAACCGAAATATCTCGAAAACAGCTTACTTTAGCGGATTTTAAGAAGTGTAGTGTGATGCGCCCTGTAACGGCCACAGTGAAAATGTGTCCATATTCGGATTTCGCATCCAAAGAAACAAGAAACCCCTGGTAAAGTAATACGTTAACAAATGGATCATCTCGGAAACGGAGCAATTTCGGACTAAGGTAACTTTGTTGCTTTAAATCGGTTTATTCTGACCTCAGGAATATGTGGTAAGATTTTGTAGAGACCTTTTCGAGACACCCTGTTTATTTTCTTTGCTAATAGATCAAAGTGTTAACTGAAAGGGTATCTTCTAGCCCTACATTAAATTTTGTTGTGTGATGAAGTTACCAGGTTATCAGTCTTATAGCTGCCACGGTAAGCCTTGTTAATTGGTTACGTAACTGCGGCATAAATAAGAGAGTGTGATTTCAACGATAATAGTAATTTCGCTGAAATCATTACCTGATTGTTTAACATTTTAGAAATTATGTTATTTTATTGGCTCGTGTTGAATCCTTATACATAGTTATAGTTTCAAAAGCGCAACCTCTCCGTCCAAATGGTGTCTCTTCTGAATTCGGCAAGGTGTAGGGCTTCCGGTACTCCGGTTGCAGCACGTCTTGGGTGTTTTTTAAGAAGTTACGAAAAAATCCACGATGGTCGTAACGTCGCGTCTGCTTCCCGTATTTAACGCGGAATATAATAGAGTTAATGAACTCTAGAAACCCGAAGTTTAATTCACCTAGCTATATGGATATACAGATACACATTAGCCCAATGCCGTATATAAGGGGGGCGTTTAGGGGGTTCAAACCCCCCCCCCCCCATGATGGTATATATAAAATTAATTAACACGCCCGGCGCCCGCCAAAATGGAAAAATAAATAATCGTGCTGGCCAATTGTACTGCTTGGACGATTGTAACATGTAACATGCAATCAAGGTCAAGCATTTGCGTTTGGCAATATATTTATTTTTATTTACCCCTAGCTACGGCCCAGGGTTAGCCGCTACAATGTTTCATGAATTTAAATATTTCATGAACTTCACACTTCACGAATTTATATAAAACGTCAAAATAAGTAAATTTTTCATACAAACATATCATGTATCGATATCATAACGGATTTCTTTATCCAGGCCGTCAAATTTATTTATTTTTGTTTATTTTTATTTTTCCTAAAGGAAGACAGTTAAGGCAAACTTATTGAGTACAGTTTAGACACACATAAATACTCGTATAACCAACATATTTTTAAATAAAAAATGGTACGCCACTGGAAAAGTAATTTTTTTGCCTTCATTAAATTTCCCAATCGCTTCTAAAAAAACTCTTCTCGAATTTTTTTTTCGAAAATGTATGTATTTGAAGAATTCATTTTAGTGCGTTTTAAATATTGTAGAAAAATAAAATCAAGGTGTAGGTCGTAGATAATGTTCTGTCCGTAATTATTTGGATCTTCCAAAATGTGTTTTATAAAGTAATGCAAACAAATTATACATTGAACTAAGCATCAAATCAGATATTTTTCCTTTTTTGATCTGTTGTTTATGATGGAAAGGAAAAGTTAAATCCAAGTTTTCGACCTTGGCAGACGACCGGGTCATTCCCAAAAATGAAGAAAATATCGAAATTTTTTACCTTTTTTTAGTTTTTGTCAATTTCGACCCGGAATATTTTTTCATCAAAGAACGTTTTTAATCATTTTCGAAGTAGGTACTTAGATTAAATTTTCAACAATTTGAGACATAAACGGTTATTGTGGGTCTAATATTTTCCGAGATACAGCTTTCCAAAATTTGGCCAATTTTTCAGTAGCATTCAAGTTTCTGAAGGCTTAGTGTATGTCGTGTTTATTGTAATGAAATTTTGCCCTCTTTGATGGACCTGGTCGGTCCAAGACATTGTCTTCTGAGATGATGGGGGTTTTCAAGATTATCGGAGACGGTCACCCACAATTCTTCTTTTAGTTCATCTCCATCTGGCAAGTCATCTGTGGGTGAGTAATACAATCTCAATGGGAGCTCACGGATGTTGTCACATGAGACTCCCTCGCAGCCGGTGGAATGTACACATTGAATCATTATGTAAAAAAGTAGCAAAAATGTGTTTTGTTATCTATCAACTTAGAAACTTTGTAACTCTTTTTAACATTCTCAAGTTGTTTTATTTTGGTCAAACTAATTCAATTTTAAATTATTGTATAATTTGCTGGGGAAATTCTCTATACTTGTAAACGCCTTTTTATTATTCAAAAGAGAATGTTGAGAACTATGTGTTTCAAGAAACTCAGGTACTCATGCCGAAATTTATTTAAAGAATTGCGAATACTCACGTTCCCGGCTATGTATACCTACAAACTTCAGCAGTTTGTTGTATAAAAGAAAATCAAAATATTTATGTTACGTATAATCTAATATGTCAGAATGATATTTTGATTCCGCAACACAGGTTGAATTCAATGTCTAGAGGATTCTCAATTATGCCAAGATTTTTAACCACTTACCCCAAACTATCAATTAAAAATATATCTGTCTTTTCAAACACAAGGTTGAAAACCTTTTACTGGAAAGTCCTCCTTATAATGTACAGGGATATTTTAATATACAAATAAGAGTATAACATGTTGTGACGGCACTCTGCTACTATGTATTTGTCTAGATGTAAATTGCTAACGTTTCTTTATTGAGTGCACCTGTTATATATATAGATTTAAATATTGTTGACGTTTTTCAATATATGTTAAGCACGTCTTATGAAAATAAAGAATATATCCATCTATATACCTTTGCGAACAAATTGTATCGCCCATGTTCTGTGTTTTGTGCAGTCCTCCATAAAGAGTAATAAATTGTGGTACGCGCGCCTGCAGCTGCAATGTTATCTGGGTTGGAGTTGCTATCCAAGAAAATAGCAGCATTGTGATCAAGGTCTCTATGTTTTTGAAACGTGGTGACAATTTTTGTTTTCCCTTGCCCAAAGAATGAAGATTTGGAGTCACATCCACTGAAGGCGTGGATGGCAAGAGTCGAGGGTTAATGAAGTCATATTTGAAAGAGAGTGTTGCCGCCCACATTTCGTAAAAAAAAATATATTACGACGATTTGATGGTGCGATGCTTGCAAGCAAGACTATTAGCAAGTTCCAAGTTCACATCCTCACTCGACAAATTAGCAGGTATTAGATATAAAACTTCAGAAAAATAAATACTTCTGAAAATTATGAAATTTTGCTAAAAATCGTGTAACTTCAAAAATTTGCCAAATTTTAAAAAGCTGTATTTCAGAAACTATTATACTTACGATAACCGTTTAGGGTGCGCATCTACTTCAAAAATAATTACATCGTTCTTTGATGAAAAACCACAGTCGTTTCGGGTCAAAATCGACAAAAACTAAAAAAAGGTAAAAAATATCGAGATTTTCTTGACTTTTGATAATGACCCAGTCATCTACCGGGGTCGGAAACTTGGATTTAACATTCCTCTTTCATCATAAATACCATGTACCAAAAAGGGAAAAATGCATGATTTGATGAAGCGTTCCAAGTGATATATAAATAGTATAAGTATATTACCTACAAAAACAAATTTTCGTATGTTGACTGTCATTCTTGCAAAAATATAGGGAGATAAAAATGTAAAGGCCGGATGACATTAATCGACGATTTTAATATTTCTGCAATGTGATACTGCCTGACTTTATATGTATATGTGTGGTGTATGTCTCTGTTCCTATTTAGGTATCTACATTTCTCTAGGTGGTGTCCTCTAGATACATTTTTTTCGCGTGCAGCTAGCATGTATATTTTTTCAATTTACTTATCTTGAAAACCGTTTTCCTAACGGAACTGTGCAACACTGATCCCGAGAGTATAAAGGAATTTTTACATGCATGTATTATTTTATCTTGATCTTACAATCACCAAATTCAACTGTGTAGATTATGTAAATTTAATACCGTTATAAAAGTCATTTATGTGATTCTCTCAGAATATTAATACATATTTATAATGTACAGGGTGTCCCATTTTGGGTGTTTTTGGATGTTTTTCTCAAAAATCTCGGTTATTATTAAAGGTAGAGGGTTGCGGTTTTCACGTCACTGTACTACTTTTTTGAGAGGAATTTGGTGGACCAATAAGATTTTAGATAAGTTTTATAGTTTCCGCGCATTGGCGCAGGACTGAAATTTTCGATTTTTTGGAAACCTCTCTCCCGGCTACAACTTATATACAGTGTCTGCCAGAAAGTTGGATACAAATGGGAATTATCTTTATTTGAAGTTTCTCAAAAAAAAATTCTTGATAAAAGTTGGTGCTTGTGCTTAATCTCAAAATCCACCAGCAAAAATTTTGAAATTTTGATTCGTATACAGGGTAGGTTGAAAAATATAATAATTCCTCAAGAGTAAAGTACCCCTATTTTTAGAACTACATCAGAGTGGCACAAAGAAAAGTTGTTTGGAATCTCAAGACAATGTCAAATATGAATTCACAGCCACCTACTCAAAAGAAAAAAAATTCACACTTTTTGCATTTTTTATTCATCCCGCTGTATAATTTTTATTGTTGAATTCTCATTTATTAAATAACTCTTAAATTGTTGCTCTATTAAAATATTTTTATGTTCCACAGATTAGATGCTATGTTATGTTTGAAATTGTAGGAGTATTTTACCTGGATACAAAAAAGCGACAAACTTTGCAGAACTTTCACTTATTAAGTGCTTTTAAGATGCTAGTTAAATGTAAACAAAAATCATTGGTATCGTACTGTCATGCTCGAAGATGTGCCTCAAAATATAACATTATGTATTATACAGCGTGATGAGTATAAAATGCGCAAGTGTGATTTTTTTTTATTCTGAGTAGGTGGCTGTGAATTCATATTTGACATTGTCTTGAGATTACAAACAACTTTTCTTAGTGCCACTCTGATGTAGTTCCAAAAATAAGGGTACTTTACTCTTGAAGAATTTTCATATTTTTCAACCTACCCTGTATACGAATCGAAATTTAAAAATTTTTGCGGGTGGATTTTGAGTTTAAGCACAAGCACCAATTATTATCAAGAATAATTTTTTTTAGAAACTTCAAATAAAGAAAATTCCCATTTGTATCCAACTTTCTGGCAGACACTGTATATCGACAAATTTAATCAACTATTTGTTTAGATTTTTTGGGGTAGAATCGAATGGAGTACCTAATTAGTTTTTTGGTAGCGTTAATAGTTTTTGAGATGTGAACTATGGTTTCCATTTAAAAAAATATATAACTTTGGTTCATATCTCAAAATCTATTAACGCTACCAAAAAACTAATTATTCCTTTCGACTCTACGCCAAAAAATCTAAAAAAATAGTTGATTAAATTTGTCGATATATATAAGTTGTAACCAGGAGAGAGGTTTCCAAAAAATCGAAAATTTCAGTCTTGCGCCAATGCGCGGAAACTATAAAACTTATCTAAAATCTGATTGATCCACCAAATTTCTCTCAAAAAAGTAGTACAGTGACGTGAAAACCGCAACCCTCTAGCTTTAATAATAACCGAGATTTTTGAGAAAAACACCCAAATCACCCAAAATGGGACACCCTGTACATATGTACGAGCCCCTTCAGTTGGCCCAGTCCAGCATTTTTGAAAAAATAATCTTTAGGACCAAAAAACCAAACCACTTTAAAGAAATATTCATTCACTTATCAACATTTCTAGCATATGTAATAGACAAACACTAACACTCAATGCCAGAAAGCGATAATAAATAAAAAAATAGTAGAATCGAACTTTATATCAACAAATATAGAAAATTATTTATATACACTTTTAACACTGGGCGACATCACCCTTTTTGTAATGACATCCGTAATTATTTTTCTTTTTTGAGGCACAGTATTAACCAAGTTTTGGCAAAATTCCGGTGCAAATAAATCCCATATTTCCTGGAGCTTTTGCTTCAGTTCAGGGATTGTCCTAGCAGTCTTATTAGTACGAGAGCCGGCCGCATGATTTCAACTCTCATAAGCTTATAGAATAAGATATTGTGTAAAATGTAGATAGTATATTTCTTTACTTGAAGCGAGTAGGTTGCCTCTATTTATATGGGCCCTATCATTGTTATTTAAAGAAGTTTTTGATAATTTTCAGGCAAATCTACTCTCATATGATTATAGAACAAACTAGGAAAGAAGGACCATGGAGAAACAATAAAAAAGGGTCCCTTGGTCCTTTAGAAATCCGATAGGCGTATTTTCGAGGCCCCGAAAATCCTCCGCTGTTAAATACGGCGCGAAAGACGGGGGCAAGTCTGGACCTCGGGGACGCGAGTTGTGTGCGAAGTCCCGCTATACAGCCAGTGCCATATACCGCTTGATGCACAGGAAAATTTTTTTTCAAACGCGTTTTTCGGGAGATCTGGCGGTACGGCGAGATGGCCGGAGAACGGGTCAACATATATTTAAAGAAATTATTTCTCGTTTTCGAGTTATTAAGGATTTTCGGCGAAAAAAACGACCAACACAGGTGGGACGCATCTTTTTTACGTGATTGGCCGGCATTTCCCGTCACCTAAAAGCCAAAGTCCCTAAACTGTCAGAAATTACCCTTTTTCGCCGAGCTACAGCTAAGTTATTTCGGCTCGGCGCTCTGGGGTCGGAATTTTTAAAGCTTCCCTCAAGTCTTCAGGTGAGGTGCAGATGTTTCCGGTGCCCCCGAAAAATAAAAAAATGAGAAAAAACACGCAATTTATAAGAGCGGTTCCTTAGGATTTCAAGACAATTTCGCTAATTCTACAGCCGTCCCGTTTCTCGAAACTTGGAAATCGGACGTCGGGAAATTTGGTTAAATATCGGATTTTCGAGGTTTCTTTTAGTACTGGAGGAAAGTACAAGACCCAATTAAGAAGTTTACCATCTTTCGAATTTGTCAAAAGACTTTTGCGAAAAAGTACCTAGTAAATATGTTCGTGGGACGGGTTGTACCTATTAAAAAATTAAAAATTATCCACAACTTCTTTAAATAACAATGATCGGGTCCATATTATCTGAGGCAACCTACTCGCCTCAAGTAAAGAAATATACTCTCTACATTTTACATAACATCTTATTCTATAAGTTTATGAGAGTAGAAATCATGCGGCCGGCTCTTGGACTATGTCCATAGCACATTGGACTATCTCCATAGCACATTTTTCATCTCAAATTTCCGAGTTACATGGAAAAATGTGCTAAAAACATGACCAAGTAGCCCCATTTTACGGTAGTAAATATGTTCGTGGGACGGGTTGTACCTTTGTTAAATAATTATTGAATTAGTGAGTAGTTACGCACTCATGAAACTACGCACTAGCTGCTACGTGGCTCCGTGAAAAATAAATTTTCTCGTAAATTTTATAAGTATTTACATGAAATTCCATATTTCAGATCCTCATATAGTCACGCCGAGGACATACTACTACATATGCTTCCAGACCGCGTTCTGATGGCCAGGCTTTGACTTTGTCGGAAAGCATCAATCCTTACTACTAGGAAGAATTTCGACTGCACCGAGTTATGTGTCAACTTATGTTGCCAGCTCTTGGACCAAAATATTGCTCCGAAACTCCAACATAATACCTTACAGACAAAAATATTGCATATTTTATTTCATTAGTCATTATTTTTATTTAATTTTTTGTTGTTCCACATTTTTTGTGTTTTTTATTGATAAATGCCTTACACAGGAGTATTCTACTTAAATTATGGTAAAATAAACTACATATTAAAGCTTTGCAGCAGATTCGTAGAGAACCTAATAAAATAGTCTGATTTTGGTTATAACATTTAATTAGAAAGGGTAACAATAACGACGATATAACAATGATTTAAGCCAACATCGTAACAAATTAATACTAGGTATTACCTCCTCTAGCTCTAGCGATAGCCTGCATCCTCATAGGCATGCTCCGCAGACGGTTTTTGATTGATTCTTGTGAAATTCGATTCCATTCTTCCTGTGCAGCAAGTCTTAATTCTGCAATTGATGTAGGAGCTGGATTCCGTTTAGTTTATTCCGTTTCAGGATGTCCCATAGATGTTCTATGCGGGATTAGCGTAAGGACTCATTGCTGGCCACTCTAGTGCCTCAATTCCGATATCTTCAAGGTACTGGATCACTGTTCTCGCAGCATGGGCGCGAGCATTATCATGCATTAGCACAAAGTTATCATATCCAATAAACCCAGCATACGGTAAAACATGGTCTTCAAGGATATTGCGTATGTATGTACCAGTCAGCATTCATTCTTAAATTTACCTCAATAAGCTCCGTACGATTATCCCAACTAATTCCTCCCCAAAGCATAATGGAACCTCCACCAAAGCTTATGTTTTGTGCAAGATTGCATTCTGCGAAACGTTCCCCAGTCCTTCTGTATACTCGACCACGTCCATCGAGCTTCTATAATTATTGTATTCTCGTTTCGTCTGTAAAAAGGACTTTTCCCTATCGATGTTCCTTGCAATTGACATGGGTTCTTGCAAATTGTAACCGTCTAGTCTTGTGACGTGGGAGAAGCCTAGGAACTCTGGCAGCACGTTTTGGATTTAAACCAACTTCCTTGAGTCTTCTTATTACCGTTTTAACAATTACATTGACTTGTCTTGTAATTAGTAATTCATTTTTCAGATGCGGAGCAGTTAGAGCGCGATTTCTCAAAGATTGAATTCTCAAATATTGGTCACCTCTTGGTGAAGTACATCTTTTACGTCCTTGACCAGGTCGCCTTTTGTATTCTCAAGTCTCACTGTATCGTTTAACTACACGAGAAACTATCGATTGATGGATATGCAATCTCCGTGCAATATGTTCTTGTTTGCAACCCTCATTGGCTAAAGTAACAATTTTAACAGAATCTAACTCGCTTAAATGTGGCATCTCACTAACCGAAACTACAAAAACAAGAAAGAAAGCACTCGGAATGACATTTCAATAACAACTAATAACAGAGCAGACGCTATTATTAGTCGCCAAGGCACACTATGATATGTTTGTGCTATGTTTGCAATTATTTTTAGACTATGTCTGAGCATTATTTTATCCGAAATAAATGGCATTATACGTAAAACACTCCATTTAGCAATAAAAAATACAAAAAATGTTGAACAACAAAAAATTAAATAAAAATAATGACTTAAAATAAAATATG
The DNA here is from genome assembly GCA_963920635.1 of Pseudeuparius sepicola. Classification (NCBI taxonomy): domain Eukaryota; kingdom Metazoa; phylum Arthropoda; class Insecta; order Coleoptera; family Anthribidae; genus Pseudeuparius; species Pseudeuparius sepicola. The sequence goes on from OY987299.1 coordinate 94,648,740, forward strand.
CAATATTTTTGTCTGTGATGTATTATATAATAATTTGTGTGGCACTGAGTGGAAGAAGTTATACATATTTTTGTTACTTTATAATTTTATATTTTTGATAATAGATCTGCAACATACGCTCGAGAAGAAAATAGAAAGGATGATGCTATGGGATTATTCCTTTCAATGCAATTAGAAACAGATATATTATTAACGATCACCTCTTATAACATTTTTATTTTTGAAGCCAGAAAAAAGTGTTAAATAGGAAAGTTGTAGGGTTCCTACAGGGCTAATCAGAAAAACTATTGAATGACTCCGCTCCCCTCCCATTCTGGGTCCCTTAACACCGTCCCATTCTCTCTACTTCTTTGAATAATTGACTAAAGCCCGTCTCCAGTATATCTCGTGTCAGCTAACGCGATTCTAACAGACAGTGACCAGTTAGGTAATTGTGTTCCCGTCTCCCTTCCGCGGCATAGGAGACGTTGATCATTGACACGTTATGATTGAGGTGGCAATGGGAACGGGAAATTGGATGCTGGATGGAAGAGCTGAGGTAAGATTACAAATGGGATAAGATCCGAGCCGAGGTGGCATACGTGAATGTCGAATTTACAGTATTTCGCGAACGGGACTCGAAATATTGTTTACATCAATATTTAAAATGTAGTGCAAACGAAAATGAAGATAAACGCAAACATTAGGTGTACAGGTGTGACCAAATAAAGTCTGCTTCATAAGAGAAACATTTTTATCTTTACACGTGCCTAATCTACTATCGATCTACATATGAATAATTCAGATTCTTTTATAAATATTTCAAATAAGTTTCTTCGACATATTTACAAATAAGTTGCTTTTTCCAAGATTATTTTTTGTTAAATGTTACATTTGAAGTCAGTTACCGCAGTTACAGCAACTCACGTGACCGCTTTTGCATATGTCACTTTTATCCTTCTATGCAAGCTGTTGTCAGATTAACAAAGTATTGTTTAAAAGTTTTCCCTTAAGATTCAAACTTGATTTGACGAGCTGTATGGTGAAACAACAAACCAAAAGTCTCTCCAAAACTCGAGTCAAAACCCTAAAGATTGTCATCTAAGTGGTGGATGCTATGTTTTTAACGACAATTTTAATTTTTTAATTTTCCTTTCCAGTTTCCAACTAAACTTTTGTAAATCTTTGATATACCTATACCTAGAGGGTGTTCCGTTTTAAATGCGAACACCCTTTTATTTTTTGTTTCTCAAGCCTCTCAAACAGGGCTTACTACAATGATGTTTATAATATTATTATTATAAAAAAATATGACGTAAAGGTGTTACAATTTTTAGAAGAGAAGCAATAAAATAAATGACTGTTCCGAGAAAATAAATGGTATTAAAAGCAATGCCATCATTTTTTAAATGAGGTCGCAATTCGAAGACTATACCTACCTACAGTGTGTCCACGGATAGAGTACACGTAGAGTGTAAATGACAAAAAAGTTTCGAGTTGAATTTTGAGCTTCTGGGGATCAGCCCTGCTTGGTTTTAAATTAATTTGTGACATAATTTTACTTTCTAAAAATCACGTATGCCTTGGGAATTTTGAAAAAACTAATTTTCCTAATCAGTATAGTGCCCTTTCTGTAGGTTTTACGACAAAATGTTATTAAGGAAACTTGTTCAGAATGAAGAACTGAGTAGGTTTGCGTCTAGGCCTACTTTGATTTTTTGGCATTTTTTCCCATTTTTCTTCAGAAAAGTGCACTTTGGGTAGCTTTCACATTAAAATGTTATTAAGAAAACTTGTTCACAATTAAAAACTGGATAGGTGTGAAAGAATTTCAAAAGCCTAGGTCTACTTTAATTTGTATGCGTTTTAAATTTTTTAGCAGAAAAAAATCAAAGTATACCTAGGCTTTTGAAATTCTTTCACACCTATCCAGTTTCTCATTGTGAACAAGTTTTCTTAATAACATTTTAATGTGAAAGCTACCCAAAGTCCACTTTTCTGAAGAAAAGTGGGAAAAAATACCAAAAAATCAAAGTATTAGGCCTAGACTTTCGAAATTTCGCAAACCTACTCACTTCTTCATTCTGAACAAGTTTCCTTAATAACATTTTCTCGTAAAACCTACAAAAAGGGCACTTTACTGATGTGGAAAATTAGTTTTTTCAAAATTCCCAAGGCATACGTGATTTTTCGAAAGTAAAATTATGTCACAAATTAGTTTAAAACCAAGCAGGGCTGATCCCCAGAAGCTCAAATTTCAACTCGAATTTTTTTTGTCATTTACACCCTACGCGAACTCTATCCGTGGACACACTGTATATCAACGATATCTGTTGAAATGCTTCATTTATTGTTGGCCTGTAATAATTATGTGTTGATTATCTAAGCGCACTATAATCATAAAAGGAAATGATTAACTGTCTTATCTCCCGAAAGGGCTGTAAGCTGCTTTTCTGCATTCTAAAAATGGATTGTTTTTGTTCAAATATAATATTGACTATTATTGTACTTAGAAATCTATCTATTTTAAAAATAACTTTCATTTTTATGAAGGCCTTAAATGTGCTGTAGAATAATAGGATGGTATATTTAATAGTACCTACCTGCATTATAAACCCAGGTGTGAGGTGACTAAACTGAGTTCTCTTAATTTCGAGGTGGTGGCAGTTTGTAGCACGACCCATTACAAGCAACCAAACTCAAATCCCAAAGATTTTACCAAAGGTGAGAAAATTGTACATTATAATATACAATTTTTTTGAAGTTTTGACATTAATATTTGCTCTCTTACTGACTTTCTGGACAATTGTAATTTTACATATATTTTTGAATGATGGAACCGGCTTCAGTTTCCAATCGTTTAATAAAATTATAGTTAGTTATAATTAATTATATTTTTCTTGAAATCGGCAGTGAAGTGTCTCAAAATCGTCATTAAAAGCTCAGAAATCGGCACTAAAGTAACCCATTATTGTACGATTTTTTCAATAAGTAGGCCTTGGCGAGATCTAAACATCAAACGTCAGACGCGGAGCCATCGCCCGTCAAAAGTGACCAAATATTCAAAACCTGGCCAATAAATCCCATTTAACTTTTCGTACACATTGCGAAATTGTTACCTATAGCAGCGCAATCTTTCAGTATGAATATTTTAGTAGGTTTAAATAATAATTATCTATTTTATATGGAGGCTGCACAATACGCAGCAGTTTGGATTTTCTGTCAGGAAGTGCCGTGTCTCATCTTACTTGACCTAAACTAACTAGGTAGAACGATCGTCAAAGTAAAGCAACGCCGCGCGTAGTCGGTTCATGGACGGGTGATCCCTAATAAAAAAAAAATTTCCGATTAAAAAAATTATATTGTGTACCTCGGTACTGAAGTTATTTTTATGACTCAAGTGGTTTATTTGCCTCGGCCAGAGGCCTCGGCAACTAAATTCCACATGAGTCATAAAAAGTTGAACTTCAGTGCCTTGGTACATAAATAACTATTATATTATTCGCCATCATTATTATTATTTTCTAATATATAATAATAAACTATTACTGATAATTATTGTTATTATTTTATTAAAATAAAAAAAGCGGTGAAAAGGAAACTGTTTCGAATTAAAGCGGTTTTAAAATCTGATAGGTGGAGAATGTGACAAATACGAACGTTACGGGAACGAAGCGTTATTCTTTCGAAACTAAGTTTTTAGTACACAGGGTGTCCCTAGAAGGACTTCATGTTTATAACTTTTGCACGCCTTGCCAGATTTTGACAAAATTTGTTATGACAACATCACTCTAAAAGACGCAAAAGCCTGTATGTATATGTATAGTAATAACAGACTGTTGAGAATTAATTGGTTCATAGGCGTAGAACTCGAACTTTTCTGGCAATTGGATCTGTCAAACACCTACGCCACTGGAAATATAGGCTTTAAAGTGATTTTGATTAAGCAACCTGTTCGCCATCGAAAAGGTAGTCCCGAAAATTCCACTAATTTCGAGATATTTGGCTTCCCATGTTTTTAAGCACTAGCAAATTTTTAATTAAGGTAATAAAATTCCCGCCCCAATCATTCAGTTGCTTCTGAGGTTGATCTAGTTTTTAGTATTGCGGGGGTGAAAATTATTATTGTTATAAATCGATTGTGTTGTTATTGTAAGAATTTTCAGTTTCATACTGTTTTAATACTGTGTCTAGAACATTAGCAAAAATTGTTAGTTCTTTAAATAAATATGCAAAGCCAAATATTTCGAAAACTAACGAGTTTTGAAAAAAGTATTGAAATTTTACATCTGTGTCATGAGTAATGACGGCCGAAATAATCCTAAATCTTCTGCTTTCGTAATTCCGGCACGCCTCTCCACATAACCGCAACTTGAATTAGGAAGTCGAATTATATACTAATTTCGGCCCGTGATGTTGCAGCCGATCGGTCCAGCCCGGCATTCCTGCATTATAGTGGTAATTTGACCGCTGGCTGCCCATATCGAGCTTAATATATCGGCGTTGTTCGTAGATAAAAAAGACATCGGTTTTGACAAATGATACAGGAGATATATCTAGAGATTAGAAGCGGGGAGGTGTTCGCTTTATCTGCGATCTATTTCTTCGGATGAAAGTCGAGGCGAAGAACCGCTGGTGCTTAGTCGGGACGGGACACTCAAAATTTATGGGTAGATGCGAGGAAATAGAACATACGAATCAAAGAAAAGGTTTTATAAGGGTACAAAAAGTGAATGTGATTTTTGTACTTCCCTTTAGCTAGAAGGGACACGAAACCTGCATTGTAAAATGTGTAAACGAAAGAGCCTGGAAACAAAGGAAGATAGTGGTGTGGGTGTGACTTATTAAATCACCTATATTGTGGCTTTCCTTGTATCCTTTATGCTAATTTTAAAGACATTCTAAATTTACTTCATGAATTATAGGGAGTAGGTTCATTAAAGCTTTTTGCTTTCTGGGGTGGCGCTAAAATAACTTAAATAAACCATATAAAGTCGGACGGTTTTAGACAACGTTGGCTAATCAACTAAAGCGAAATATCAAAGGAATCTCTTTTGGAGACAGAGGAAGGAAGCTATACATTTAATGCGATCTCAGGTAAAAGAGAGAGTAACATGACACTTCACTTAAAACTAGTGCCACTTTGGTCTTATATGTTAGATTATTAAAATGAATTTCCCAGGTAAAATACTTTTCATTTTGAAGATAACACACAAACTAACTACAAGAGATTCTTTACAAAATATGGTTGATGGCATACGCAACCCCCGACCATGTGGTCAGTCTGTTATACCCCTCATGACCTCATCACGCACAGTTCTGCGGTTTGGAATAAAAGGAGATAGAATTTGCTTATGTATGGCTGACATTTGTATGGAAAGTACACAGCGCGTCTTGATCATATACCTATATGTTAATGTACAGGTATGTGGTCTTGATAGAGATATAACAGTTTAACAAAAATATCGATTTAATATTTTGTGGTTGTAATGATTTTTTGTAGTTAGGTATATATTATATCTAACTGTCAAATCTTGTCAAACGAAGCCTCTGTCAAGACGCGCCATATGTGTTTACCTACTCCATACAAATGGCGGTTGAGAGGTATAAATGTGTGTTTTAAGTATCTGCTATACATAACCGATAAGTACTTTTGTGAAGTACGTGATACTGCCAGGGAATGAAGTCAGTAACGCTATCTCCTGAATTATTTTATAAAAACTAAATCAAAAATAAAGTCAGATCTGCTTCGATCTGCGTTTATCCCTCGGTTTATCCAATGTAATGAAATTAGACCAAATTGAGAACTCATTCCTCATTTAAGAAATGAATATTTAATTCGTCCTCCCGCGTAGAATTATTTTGTCTTGGAAGTTTGCAGTTAGTGCCTCCATAATTCAGGAGCATCACACGGAGCAAGAAAACAGCCGTGGTAATTTTCAGCCATCGTATATTTGCCGTCTTTTGTTTTTGACCGCAAATAACTAGCGTTATTTTAGCAACGCATTTTTGCTTTTAAATTCGTCGGCAAGAGCGATGCTGTGAAACGCATACGGGCGAAAATGAAAACTAAGTTCTGTTGCTAAGTTCTGTTACTTCTTAAAATTGGTGTGTTTTACACTGTTCTAAATTATGCAGCTTATAAATTATGTTGCGGTATTATCAAGTATTGTATCAATGAATTTGTATACCTTTTACATTGCTAAATTGTTGTTATTAGACCTCCGTCTCCGTTTAAATTTATGACACATATTCAGAAAATAAACCAACGCTAACAGGGTGTGGGTAGGTATATATTCGCATTTGCCTTGGATATCCAAGCGTCATGTTTGTTTATTCGAACGCTACGCAGTCGAAGCTGTCAATAAACTCGTTTAGAATGAGTCGTTTTGGAAATATAAACATAGAAAAAATTAATTCAGAAATTTTAAATCGTATTCGTGAAATAATCTCGACAAATACCACTCGTGCCGGAAATTTTTATAAATAATTTTATTCTCAAGCGCTATTTTGCCCATTAGCAAAACCACTCGTACAAATTGGACTTTTATTTTCAGAGATAAACGCCTAATTTATACTCGTGATCTTTCTAGAAAAAATAGCGCTTTCGAAAAAATTATCGATAAAATTTCCCGCACTTGTGATATTACATACGAAAATACCACTAGTGGTATTGGTTTATTTTCTAAATGTCTGTCATGAATTTAAACGGAGACTGAGGTCTAATAACAATAATTTAGCAATATAAAAGTTATATAAATTCCTCGATACAAAGGTACCTATATGTTACAATGTCACATTATAATAATGACAATGACATCTGTCAAAAAATTTCCGCTGTAATCACCTCCTGCTGCCTAGGGCAAGTGAGAATATTTCCGGAAATTTTTTGAGTTGCCGCATGACAACAAAGCAAAAAACGAGCCTCTGATTGGTCAAAAATGGAATTTTCGCTGAAATCCTACTCTCTTAGTTACGATCTCGGTTACGACCTAGTTACGCTATAAACCAATATTGTGGCAGCTAAAACTGATAACCCGATAATTTCTTCACATTGCCAAATTTAATATAGGACTAGAAGATATGTTTGCAGTTAACACATTGATCGTTAAATATCTATTAGAACAAAAAAACATATTTAGAACCGAAAGCTCAACCTAAATGACAGCTGTCAAATGAACTTTAACTTTTAAGCACGGTATTTAAATTATGTGTTCAAATCCCGGTTGCGGCTATGCTCTTTTATTTTTATTTTTTAAATTACATTTTCGAAGATGGGAAAAATTTATAATTCTTGTAGTTAATTTATTTATAAGAAGTTGGGTTGATACATTATGGCTACATACATGCACTGAATAATTATTAAACTATTTGCAGTTGTTAAATTCTCTTTTCTAATAATAGGTAATACCTTTCGTTAATTTTATCACTCATTATAATCCCAATGCCATGAAAATACCACTCCCGCTGCGCAGTCGTGGTAATAGCTGGTAATCTATATAGCTTTGGGATTATAATTCGTGCAATTAACGAAAGTATTGTAGTGTAGTGTAGTGTAAGTATGCTGTCCTAATTCTAATAACGGAAAAAAGTCGGTCCTATAGCCCCAAATGGTGAATCTTTGCAAACTTGGACCAACCTACTTACTAATAAAATAAACTCTATAGAAATGAGAATAGATCACCCAGAAAAGTTCTTGACACCTGCGCTCAGACCGAGGCTCAGACTGAACCAGGTTTTTACGAAAAGCATATTATTCGGGCCAATAAGAATGTGCTGTACGTCACCCTGTACGTAAATATCCTTGTTAGCGAGGACCAACATATGATAGAAATCCAGAAAAATAATACGCTTCCAATAAGAAAACCAAAGGTGGAGAGCTATTTTCGGACGCAAGAAATTTGCATTTACATGTTTACGAAGGCAAGATCAATATTTATCCACCGAGAACTGTTTCCACAGATGGAAGATTAATAAGAAAGCTCACTTGTACGGTTAATAATCGATTGTATGCAAATGGCAGTCCGACAGAACCAAAGACAAATTACTCCATTCAAATTAAATGACATAAATCCCGTTTAACATACCCAGAAGCACTGCGCTCGAATCAAAGTTGGGAAATAACTTTCTGTTTCTGCAATTTGTGGGAGGATGGTTTGAAATTCAAAAAACAATTATTTTCAAATATTTCCAAGAGGTACTTGTACATTTATTTTTAATCTCCTTATTATTTATATAAATATATTAGCAGAAATTCTCTAGGACGAGAGACTAATGTTTATAGTACAATTTTTCCTGAAAGTTTCGACTCTGGTTGGTTTACGATGGAAAATATAAATAATAAAACTATTTATAACCTAAATTCTACTTAAGATGCTACCCTTTAAAAATCCTGTAATTTTTATTTTTTTATACTTCATTAGGAGAATACTGGTGGCATAGAAAATCTGTGTTGCTGATTAGGGGGTATCTGATTATTTAAACTTAACACTCAACTTTTTTTACAGCCCTTTCTTTAATATTGCAAAATATCCTCTATTCTGGCCCTCAGTGTATACGCCCATGAATACGTAGCAAATCTCCTAAAAAATACTGTACGAAAGTACTTACTATTGGAAGATGTTACTTAAAAATACACAATTTTCCAAGTGTATTTTATTGTTTTTTTTTACCTAGTTAAATTAACGATTTCGAAAAATACGTTTTTAAAACAATTTATTTTGACAGTTACAGCAGGGCAGCGATTCACGCTACAAGACAAGACAAGACTAAATATACATGGAGCAGAGCTCATATTTATAAGTATACAAAAAGCAAGCTTAGCCTACACGTGCCCGCGCACTCAGCACTTTGTCCGCACTTTTACACAAACGGGACCATTGTTCATACGGCCATAACTCCTCCACCCTTAGAGGAAAATATCAACCTGGAGGGTTGTTTTTCCGTTTCTTCTTTCTTCTCCACCATTTCGAATTTAACTTGTCTTTTCTTCTTCATACATCTTCTCTGGTAAATCTTCCATATTATATATGCAGTAATTAATAATAAAATAATGATAATACTAGTGGCAAATCCATAGCTTAAGGTGTGAATTTTCTGAATGTCGGGAACTTGCAGAAGTGTAGACTTTTCTTGTAATTTATGAATATCTTCCAAATTAATTGTTTGTAGTTGAAGAGGTTTCGCTCGTAGATAATTAAAGTTGACTTCGTTGACTTGGATTTCGGGTAAATTAAATGGTTTTCCTTTAATTTCCTCTTTTTTATTAATAAATTGGAAATCTTTGACTTTGATTTCACAATTTTCTGGTAGATGGATCAAATTTGGTTCGTTAATAATTTTGAATTCTTCTTTGTTCTGACATTTTGTTGAAATTTTTAATGTTTCCTCGGCGGGAATGGCGATGACATATTCGCTGTTGACGGCTTGTATTATTGGGTTAATTAAGTTGATTGATAAACCATGACAAAATTTTCCTTCGGCTTCTTTTATCATGGAGATGATACATTCATTTGAGTGAGGTGTGAGTAAATTTTGACAAATGTAGAAATGTTCTATCTTTGGGCATTCTTCATTCTCGAATTGTTGTTGGTTTGAGCCAAGTACAAGGTAGGGATGACTCGGGATAATAATTGAATTTTTTATAGGAATTGGGAATAATCGATAAGTTTGGAAATTTTCGTGTAAGAAAATTGGAAAGTGGATTGCAAATATAATTTTGTCATTTTTAAAATTTACTTGAATTCCAGCAATTTGGTAGTAAGAGATAACATTTTTTAATTTTAAAATAGAGTCAGTAGGATATAAATTTTCCAATGATTTAATCATAGAACGTAATTGTGAAGAGGGGATAATAGAACTATGTAAGGTATTTAGTTTTGCGAACATTATCGCGTTTTCCAAGTTATCTAGAAAAGTCACCAAATTTTGACAATTAAGGATAGTTTGATCTAAAATATTTTGTGCTTGCAAGTATGCTGAAATGTCGTTAATCGTTTTATTTATATTCAACTCAAAATTTTCTAATCTTTCTTTTATTAAATTTTGGTTTGATTGTAATATAGTTATAGTAGAATTATAGTTATTAATAAGCTGTTTGGTCAACGAAATTTGTAAAGAAACTTCCTTTGTAAAGGATTGTTGATTGTTTTGAAGGGCGTAAATTGCTTTTTCATATTTTTCACCGTCGTCGGAATCTAGCGTTCCAAAAAGCCATTTGGAAGCTTTGCCTATTATGTTTACTAAGCCTCTTTTATTCCTATTATGTGGAGTTATGTTATCTAACTTCCTTTCTACTTCCATTATTAAGTATTCTACATGCTGTAGTAAATTATATAGAACATTAGAGTATGAGTTAGTAGTAATTTCTGATATATTACTCTTATTTAAGGATAACTTTATAATAGTGTAAAATTTTCGAATATTATTAAGCTGTTTAATTATAGGGTTAAATCTAATATAATGAATAAAAGTGTGTTTGGTTTTTACAATCTTCGTATCTCCTAGCTGAAAGGGTAGCAAAGGAGTTTTTATCGGAGTAAATGTCATGTCACTCGTCGTCAGTACTGGAGTCAATGTTAATAATATTGTCGTTGTCAGGAATAACATGACTGCACGAAGGTTCATTTTCATTTTCCTGCAAACAAGGAATCAAATTAGGTTTCGGCTTTTTTAGTTGCGATTTATGAATTATTTTATTGTCATAAGTTTTAACTTTTGTTCCTAAATCTTCTTCAATTTGAATTTTCAAATGTTTTGGTTTAGTTTTATCTCTTAGTGATGCCTTATTTTTCTGAAATTGAGTGGTATAAGGTTCGTAATTTTGTGGTTCTTCTCTATCTTTATTGTGTCTTGTATTTTGTTTATATTTTTCACTTAATGATACCTCATGAATTTTGTCAAAAATTATTTTTAATTTATTCTTACGTTCGTCTATGTACTGATTTAATATTATTTCATCCGTAATATCAAAGGGGTCGAGTGCATTTGTATGACCTGTAACGATATCAAAAGGCTTTTGTTTTGTTACGCTATGAGTGGAATTATTGTATCCTAGTATAGCATACTGCATTAATTGTTTTATATTTGAGTTCGGATGAGTAAGTTTAAGTACGCGTATACTATCAAGTAATGTGTTATGCAATCTTTCTACGGGGCTGTTACTTGTCGAGTTACCGGGTGTAGTGAAATGTAATTTAACGTTATGAAGTTTACAAAAATCAGATAAAAGAGTTGTTTTAAATTCAGTACCATTGTCACATGTTATTGACTTGGGTATGCCAAAATGAGAAACAAAAGTGAAGATTCCTTCAATCACATCAGTAGAATTACAAGATTCTAAGTAATAAGCTTGTGCATATTTTGAAAAAACATCAATTATGGTTAGAAATTTATTTCCTAAGACTTGAAAAGTATCCATATGAACAGATTCAAAAGGTTGCGAAGGAGTAGGGGTAAATGCAAATTTGATTTTAGGTGGATTCCTGTCATATTTAGCGTCACAATATTCGCATTTATTAATATATTCAGTTATATCGATTTTCATGTTTGGCCAATAATATAATCTTTTCAAAGCTAATAAGGTTTCATTTATGCCTCTATGACATGTCTTTGTTTCATGATGGTATTGTAATAATTCTTGTTGTCTATCTCTTTCAGTAATGTCAGTTAAGAAAATATTAGAGAAATTAAGTTTATATGCATGATTTTTGAAAGTTTTTGCTAGTAAATTGCAGATTCTCGGTTTCAAATCAATTTCACTTTTTTGAATATAAATACTGTAAACTGATTTTGGATTTATATACTCTTTGAAAAATTTAATTAATTCATAAGCGTAGTTTTTTAATGTTAGATTGACAGTTAGGGTGTGTTTTGATAACGTGGTATCTTCCTGAATCTTTTAGAATAAATATAATTTGATTTGTGTAAGTATTTAAGCAATTTTCGGTTATTGGAATAGTTAAAATTGGGTCTTCAATAGCAGAGTGAACTGTAGAGACTGGGGTATTGTGATAAACTGTTTCAATTTCACCTGTGGGTTTTATACGTATATCCGAAATAATATTTATTTTTGGCCTAACTCTGTCATTATTTTGATATTCATTATTGTCATTTATATCCGGGTTTTCTTCGGGGAATTCAGATTCTAAATACTCTCTTATTTCATCATTGGTTATAGGGTTATTCAAAAATCTATGAATTTCTTCATCAATATCACCGGGATTTCCTAAAATTGACTGATTCTCAATAGCGTTAAGGTCATTATTATTTCGACTTTTCCTAATTTTTTCTTTTTGTTGTCTCAAAAATTCATTCAGCTTTAACTCAAATTCTAAATCTGCATTACTCGCTTGAACATTATTTTCGGGAATATATTTTACTGTTATTTCATTTTCGTTAACTGTACGTTCTCTATAGAATTTTATCGGTTCCTCAAAATTAACTGTGCGTTGATTTTCATCTATAGAAACTTTTACATTTTTTGGTAAACCGTATATAGGTTCAGGTGGGTCTTTGTTTGTAGAGAATATTGGGTAAGTTTCTAAAATATCATTGTTTATAGAACAAATAATTATTTCTACTGGTATAAATTCAAAAATAAAATTAATCATTGTTTTAATTATGTTCCAGTCTAGCTGGTCAAGTCCGCATCCGATTTTTGGCATTGCTAAGTATCTGATATTATTTTTAATTATATGATCTCTTAAATTTCTAAGACATTTGAACACATTATAGTATGTAGGTTTCTCGTAAAAGTACTTTTTGGTTATTAAATAATAAACAAATCGTTTTTTGTCATTTAAAATTGCTATTTGACCTATCTTCATATTTTGGTTTCTTAAATATTCAATATTATTATACCTCTCTCTAAACTGTAGGGCTATCCCAGCGCCTAACTTAAAATCTTCTGATACACAGTGAGCTAAAGAATATGTTTCAGGCATTTCAAATAAATCCTTCCTAACTTCTATAATCTTATCGTTATTATTATCGGTATTTTTCCTAAATTCTTGATATTCTGAGTCGATATCATGAAATAGAAAATTATTAATGTTATTATCACTCTTTAATTGAATTCTAGATAGTGAATCAGCGTTAGTGTTTGTTTTTCCTGTTTTGTACTTAATTTCGTAATCGTATTCTTCGAGCTTCAGCCTCCAGCGAACTAAACGTGAGTTTGGTTCTCTGAGGTTGAATAACCATTGTAATGGTTTGTGATCAGTAATAATAGTGAACTTTCTTCCAAATAAATAAGGTCTAAAATAATTAGTAAAATAAACGATAGCTAATAACTCTTTTTCTATAGTACTATAATTTTGTTCTGCGGGATTTAACGTTCTAGAGCCGTAAGCGATCGGTAAGTCGCTACCAATTTTTCCTTGGCTTAATACGGCGCCAATAGCAATATTTGAAGCATCTGTAGTTAAATTAAATGGTTTTGTAAAATCAGGATACTGTAATATTGGATCGTTACAAAGTAAATTTTTACAAGTTTCAAAAGTTTTCACAAATTCTTCCGTGTGCTCTACTTTTTCGCCTTTCTTTAAACATTGTGTAAATGGTTTTGTTAATTTCGCGAAGTTTTTAATGAATCTTCTATAATAACCTAAGAGGCCTAAAAATGACTTAATTTCTTTTTGTGTTTTTGGAATCGGAAATCTCTTAATAGCTTCAATCTTTTTCGGGTTTGGTCTTACTCCATCAGGAGTCACCACGTGACCTAAAAATTCAACTTCTTTACATAAAAATTCGGATTTATCGAGTTGTATTTTAAGTTTAGCTTTTCTCAGTGTATAAAATAATAACTTTAAATTAGCTATATGTTCTTCAAGATTTGACGAGAATACTATAATATCATCCATGTAAAGTAAACAAATTTTGCCTTGCAACTCCCGAAGTACATTATCCATAACTCTCTGGAAAGTTGAAGGTGCGTTTTTGAGACCAAATGGCATTCTGACATATTCATAATGTCCATTTTCTACAGTAAAAGCAGTTTTTTCTATCGAATTTTCATGCATTTCAATTTGGTGAAAACCTGACGCAAGGTCAATGGTTGTGAAATATTGACAACGGCCTAATTTATCTAAAATGTCATTTATATTTGGCAAAGGGTACCTATCATCAATAGTTTTTTCGTTAACTTTCCGATAATCTACTACAATTCGCCATTTTTGAACTCCGCTAGCGTCTAACTTTTTTGGTACTATCCAAATTGGGCTACTCCATGGGCTTTGACTATGACGAATAATACCATCGTCTAACATTTTTGAAATTTGTTTCTGGACTTCTTGTTTATGAATAAAAGGGTACCTATAAGATTTAGTATGAATTGGAATTTCGTCCATTGTTTTGATTTCGTGTTTCATTTGATTTGTAAACGTTAATTTCGTACCATCTTGGTGGAAAATATCAGAAAATTCGCGGCAAAGTTTAATCAAAGCGTTTTTCTCTTCTTCATTTAAATGATTCATACGTATTGCGTAAGTAGCGTCGAAGTTATTTTTATTTTCGTGAACGTGGTCATTATCATTATTATTATCAATAAAATTCTCAATATTAAATAAGTAAAAATTTTCCTTATGCGAATCTGGAAAGGCTTGCACGTGTAGCGGTGCATCGAAAGTATACTGTATAGCATTGTCCGTATTATTTTGAATTTCTGTATAAGCAAAACCTTGTTTAGCGGTTGTGAGCGTCTCTGGAATATAAAGGTTTCCTATGTTGCACTCTAAAATAATAATATCATTGTTATATTGAGAGACTGGTATTTTTACCGACACAGCCTCGTGTGCGTTTACCGAGATGGTGTGACAATTTTCCTTTGTGTCACGATAAAAGAATGGGATATTTGTTACATTATTTGTTAAAAATTGTCTGTCGAGGTCAATAATAAATTTTAACTTCCTCATTTCACGTAGTCCTAAAATTCCATCGAAAAATTCATGAAAATCAAAAAGTGTACATATAAACATTTGATCTGTTTTAAAAATATCAGGAGCTGGTATATTCGCTCTAAATTGAACTTCGGTTTGGCCTAAACTAGTTCGAATTCTTGTTGGACAGGTATAAATGAAATTTGGGTAATATTTTTCAACAATAGAAGGTCGTAAAAGGGATTGAAAACAACCAGTATCAACTAGTAATTTTAAAGGGGGATTTTCTACAATAATATAGGGTAAACTATTGCAGATTTCAGTGTGGATTTCAATAATTTCGGGTTCTATTTCTTCCGTTTCGGGGACAACCCGACTTGCTGAAAATTTCCGGGACTTATATCATTTTTGTTTTGAATTTGAACTTCATTCTGAGAGGGGACCAAGTCATACGCATTGCGCATTGACTGGCTTCCATTATTAGCATTTTCGCTATTAATCTGATACAACTCTTCGGTTATAGTATTTTGTGGCTGAAAATTATTTCTCGGGAAATTATTTTGTCTAGCAGAGAAACTCCTATGAACATTAGAGGGTACTCTAGAATTTGTAGACATAGCTTCGTGATTTCTAGGATTAAAAGCATTATTATTTCTACTGGTTTGGGAATTAGTTTGCATAGGCTCGTATTGCCTTTGTATGTTTTGTCCAATAGGTCTGAAAACATTACGAGGTGGACCAAAAACTTGTCTGTTGGTAGGGAAACGTCTTTGTTGGTTATTATAATTTGGTTGTACATTAATAGGTTGACTTGGGAAAACTGGTCTAGGAGAATAATTTTGGTTTTGGAAATTGTTCCTAGGTTGATGGTTGTATCCTTGATAATTATTCCTTGGGAAGTTATTTTGGAAATTAGGGCGAGAAAAGTTGTTTTGGTAATTATTTTGGTACGAGTTCTTCTGTCTGTTAGTCCGTGGGTTATTTTGTGGTGAGTTAGAAAAATTACTTTGTGGACCATTCCTAAAAATATTCTGAGTGTAATTGAAATTTTCTTCCTGTATAATTAAATTCATAGCATCTTCTAGGGATGCGGGTTCCTTCAAACGAATTATCGTCTGTAAGGGACCTGATAAACCTCTAACAAATGTTCGTAGACATAATTCATCATACTGCCTACCATAAATATCTTTAGCAGCTTGGTTTAAGTAAATATCAGAATTTACCTTTTGTCTTAAGTTACTACGCATGACTTGTAAACGTTTTGCAAAATCTAAAGGTGATTCGTTTTTAAAGGGTCTAGCTGTAAATACGTCTTGCTCTAGGCACTCTAGATTCCTACGATCGCCAAAGCATTGTGTTAACGCGTCTTTTATCTTTTGCCAAGTGTCCAATTCGTTACGACAGCCTATCAATAATTCGGCACGTCCAGTCAATTTCATCTGGACTGCTCTAATTAAATAGTTTTGCAGAAATTCGTCATTAATTCCGCTATATGTTTCGAAAAGATAATCGCAAGAAGAAATAAATTTGGGCAAAGAAGTCGCATTGCCATCGAATTCAGAGATCGTTTCAACATACATCTTAAGCATTGGCAGGTCAATTTTTTCGTTCGCCATTGCGATTATTATTTGATCACTTTCCTTATTAATAACTTGGGTAACCTCGGTTACGTTACTTTGTTCCTCAAAGCTTAAATTACTTGTGAATAAACTTTAAAGACTCTCTATATCAATAGAAATATCGCTCTCGCTCATCAAAAATATTCAAAACTCAAAAATATGTTATAAAAATCAAAAATATCTCAAAATATCTTAAAAATAAAGGGAAATAGGGTAAAATGGGAACCAAAGGAGTACTCAACTCTTACCAAATCGATGGTCGCAGGCCAAGGTCCTCTGGTGAGCAATGTCTTGTTGTAGCTGCTGGTCGTGCTGTCTGCCGGGAGTTGGGTTGATCCAGGGGCTGCCTCTCTGCGATGCCTCGAAGATCAGGGTTGTTGGACGACGTCTTCAAGATAAAAATCTTTCAGCTTCTCGCGACGCGGTAGAATGCGGTTCCGATACCGTGGGGATTCCAAACTTACGCACGAACGCGGAAACTGGACGCACGTCCTACCGACTGCGCCAGTTAAATTAACGATTTCGAAAAATACGTTTTTAAAACAATTTATTTTGACAGTTACAGCAGGGCAGCGATTCACGCTACAAGACAAGACAAGACTAAATATACATGGAGCAGAGCTCATATTTATAAGTATACAAAAAGCAAGCTTAGCCTACACGTGCCCGCGCACTCAGCACTTTGTCCGCACTTTTACACAAACGGGACCATTGTTCATACGGCCATAACTACCTTCTAGTCAATTTGTGTAAACTTATCAATTCATTACAGTAGACAGATTATCACAAGTCACAGAATATAAATCATAATATTATGTTTTATTGATTAGGCTGTTTGTTTTCCTGGCAAAGTGCACGCGATAATATTACAGTGCAGTTTATTTTAAAAGCATGCAGACATTTGGCAAGATGTCAACAATCATCTAATTTATTTGTAGACATGTCAATATCCGCTGATAGTTTGTTTACAAACAGGGCATTAATGTACTCAATTTATATCGGTCAAACACAATGTCAAGCAATATGCACATTGTTCTGAAAAGTGAAAGGTGGCTATCGGTTGGGGTATAGACTGTTAAATATTGAAATTAGGTAACAATTTGCTAGTCTTTTTTTAATGCAGAAGTGTGGGAGCCTGAATTATTATAGGGCATTACCGCGGACATAACAGAACACAATGAACATAATAATATCTTCCAAAGTAATATTAGGCACTTTTATAAATAAAAACTTTGTTAAAAACCTAATACTAAAGTACCTATGGATTAAGACAGTGTCCCACTTTAGCGTATTGTCAATGATGGGTAAGAAGCTCGGTAAGAGGTAAGAGGTAAGTACTTATTGTTATTTTGTTTTATTTATTTTGTGGATTTATTGTAAGTGACTATAGGTCTATACAGAAGAAATCACGTAATGTATACGTATAACAAAAGTATAATTACAATATATTCATAAGCTCTAAATAACCCCCATGTTATGAAACATGCGTATAGATTGTAACCCCTTTTTCAGTTGCATAAGGGGGTTGATATTACTACTTGACGTTATTTAATTGATTTGGAGAAGACCATTATAAAACAATAGCTCTTAAAAGTTATATTCGCAGGTAGCCCTATACAGGTTTTATAAAATAGTTTCCAAAGACCATTATATTATAACTCGGTCATAAAACTTTTGGTAACAAGAACTAGAGGTTTTATAAAAAAAGGTTACAAACAATAGATCGTAACTTTATTATAAACTTATCAGTAACCGGTGATCTAGAAGACACTTATAAAACCTTAGAAAGTTTTAGTTGCTTTTATTACTATTAAAAAGCAGTTGTAAAACTAACGGCTACTAAAGGTAATCGAAAATGTTACTTGGGGGTAATGTACATATATTATGAAATTCGATACAGGCTATACACAGGCGCATACAACATTCAAGTCAATAGGCGCATTTCCAAGGAATGAAATTCTTCATTTTCTTTTAATCTCGTTTTCTGATATTCAATTGCAAAATATAAATTTTTTGAATCAGCGAGAAATATGGCGTTGTCATTTCAAAAAGTTATAGACCGGGCGACGATAAAACTTTTTGGCAAACGATTTTAATGCTCGTCTGCCGCTTGGAGAGCTTAAATAATTTATTATTTACAAACAATTAATGCGATAAAAAACGCGCTCGCGGATAGCAATTGCAGGGCATTCGGGCGAAAGTGCATAAAAAAGGGCAAAATAATCGATTAAATCTTGACACTTTCAGCACTTTTTCATGTTTCAAGGCACAAGGATAAACCGCTTATCTTGGGCGGCAGTATTTGTTGTATTGAAACCGAGGGGGATATTACTGGGACAATAAAAATTCCTAAATAATAGGAATTCCTATCATTCCACAAAATTCCTGGAATTACATTAAAATTGGAGTGTAATTCCTTGGAGTTCCTAGAATTTTATTGTACTTTTCCGGGAATTCCTAGAATTATATTGTATTTCTCTATGAATTCTAAAAATTCTGCAATATATCGAAATCAAGATCTTTGCATTCAAGAATATATAATAGATAAATAAGGATAGATTTTCGCACCTGTAAGTATAAATTAAGAGGGGTGTTGTATCGGAACAGCAAGCAAAAGATAAAAAAATTCACTCCAGCCTGGATTCGAACCATGGACTCCTACTGGGGCCGTAGGCGCTTTGAACCAACTAAGATGCGGGAGTATAAGGGTTCCATCGTTTAGGAGCATTTTATTCAACTGAGTGTAAAGTTACTATAGCGGTAAACAAATCGAAATAGTAGATAGTGTCTGTGAGATGTCTTCCTTTGGGTCAATCTAAAAAAATATATGAAGCCCAATTTTTCTCAGCTCTTCGTAGATGTCTGATGTGTACTCAAGCAAACGCGGATAGATATGTATAATATAAATAATGTATTACAAAATAAAAAATAGATTCCGATATAAATTCCTACAGAATTATGCCTCTATTTCATTGCTTTGCTGCAGTCCTTAAAAAAGAAGTTACTGTTGAGAAGCCTAAGTGAATCGCTTACCTCCAACAATAACTCTTTGTGCGGAACCCCACAATGAAATGAAGGAAAGAAAACCTATAAGCATAAGCTGCTCTAAAAGCTCCACTAAGCATCAAACGTACCTATCTGTTTACTTTCTAGGCCTCATAATGTTATCCCTACCATTTAAACAACCTATAATCGTAATTCGTATATTTCTAAGTAAAAGTGTATTTATGATCTGTTAAAAGTCATGCAGCAATATTTCCATAATACCTCTCAGGTAAAGCCGCTTGGAATCGTAAAGTTAAAATCCATTGTTGTGTTCACAAAAGGCACTCTTAAATTTCAACAGGTACCTATATTCTCGAAGTTTATTGCCTCAATTTTTGTTTTTTTTTTGCTGCAGGTGCTTTGAGTCTTGTTTCAAAAAAAAAGATGCAACCAACACGGACTAAGTTTAAGTAGAGGCGTCCTCCAATTAGTCGAGCAATTTGCCGACGAAGGGTTTTGGGTGATTTAATCGGCTGACTAGTGACTCGTGAGGGGCTCCGAGGAAAGTGATTATAAATAAGAAATACCTAGATATTTATAACCAAAGTAACCAAATACGTATGGAAAATTTTGGATGATTTTGTATTCAAAATTTAAGCAGTTATGTTGCGATACCATGTTTTTTAAAATCAGTTGATTTTTGGGGAAGCTATGGACGAAATAACAATATTTTATTTATTTTTATATCGATTCTCTGCGCTAAAGTATACACCATGATGACTAAACATTACTAGGAAAACACGCATGGTACCAACGAAATTCGAACTTTAATGTCAATGTAATCTAATTGAAAAAAGATTAATTTTATTGAAAAATATTATAGTTTTATAATAACTTGGCGATTAATAAAAATAATAAAACATTGCTATTCTAAAACTTCCCTAAAATTCAACCGGTTTTTAAAATAATGGCATCGCTGTATTTCATACTTAAACGTGCTTTAAAATGATTTTAAAGTTGGGGTTGCTGGTGGTTAAGAGGATGAAACCAAAGTCTAGAGAATAATTCTCTGGACGCTGATGGAACTATCATGATTATGTTTACTGTTTTAAGGCTTAGAACATGGAAATAATTATTGGCAGTATAAAAAACACTGGTGTGGGAAATTTACAAATGAACACTGTAGTGTATATTTAATAAAATTTGAAAAAAGCTTGGTTTTAAAAACATTTTTATTTTATTTTCATTCTAATTCGCGCTTTTTAGTACTTACCTATTTTAGTTCCTATTTTGCTCTACTTTCGCACTCTGTACAATATAATTCTCTGTATATTTTTTGTTCAAATTTGGAATGGGGGGATTTGGGGTGACCCGATTAACGCTGTGGTGTCAGATTTTAAATAAAAAAGTCGCTAAATGATTATTTTACTAGAAAAAAATTCGTAGTAGGCCTTGAAAACTAAGATTAAGACCTGAAATTTTGTACCAACGTAAAGAGTTTTTTGTGGCCTATTTTTAGAAAAAAAAACGGCTAAAATCGGATGAAGAAATACAAATTTTACGGAGGTGTTCGCACTTAAGATGAAACACCCTGTGTCCCGTTATGCATTATAGGTCCTCGGGACATAAATATGCTGCACTCAACGCTCACTTAAACTTGGGATTGCTGGCTGTTAGGAGGATGAATCTACAGTGATTTTGTTTGCTCAAAAAAAACCGTTGTCTTGTTCTAAGGCTTAAAACATGGAAATAATTATTATTCGCAGTGTAAAAAACACTGGGGTGGGGAATTTTCAAATGAACACTGTAGTAAACTTTTAAAATAGCTTGTCTTTAAATCGTTTGTTTTTCTATTTTATTTTGTGTTTCTTAGTACCTACCTATTTTCCATATATGTCAGGAGGGTGGTAAAGAAAGTTAGTCCGCCATCTGGGGGCATCCGTCATATTGGATCCCGCCCTAAGCCAATAAACGAGCCAATAAGGTTGCAAATAAAACGCTCACTTGTTTTTTTTTTAACAGGTTGACATTTTAGTGTAGATGACAGCTGAGAGTAGGCAGTGTGAGAAAACAGGCTGGATTTATATTATGATCTATAAAATTTGTGCGTGCTAGTACAAGAAGCCTGAACTACGAGGTTAATATCCACAGGTAATATCTTCAGAATGGATTGCTAATATAATTATGATCGAATTTCACAGGTAACTTCCTTTGGTCGTTTAATATGTGGTGAGACAATTCGGGAATGGAGACAGTCCCCATGGGTTTCGCCGTAAACTAATATCATAATACTTAGAAGCTTTGATACAACAAAACAGTTCTGAACCAGTCCTAACGAACCAGAACGCAGAAACGTTATTCCATAACTCTTTTCAACCAATTAGATCGCTGAGAACTGGTTCAGAACTGTTGTTGGAACAAACCCATAGTGAATCTCTTATTACAGCCGGCATGCTCGCGGCCCGCACTTCACTCTGTCCGAACGTGTGCGTAAACAACTATTTATGTTGGTTCGCAAAAAATATGAAGTTATAGTGAACCATCGAGTCCATAATGCGTTATTCGGAGGTTTTTCTTATCCAAACTCGCTTTAGCGTTTTATTTCAAAGCGAAAGAATACCGGATAAAAAATGAGTTTTGGAAAATTTTGGCACTTGTTTGAGGGACACGGTGCATACATTTCCAGTCATTAAAGCAAGCTATTTCAAACCCATGCGAACAAGATCTGTGGATTTGTGTCTCCTAGAACAGACTCGTACGCTTAGAGCAAGAATTACAAATATTGCCGTGATAGTTTTACGCATCAAAAGGAGAAACAACAGTATGAGATAAAACTTCGTTGATTAATTTTTTTAAAAATGACAGTGTCGACTGTAGGTAAGTTGTATCGAATTGGGATATTAAGTCAAAGCATGACCTATTTGGAGGGAAAATCATAATACGAAACCGTTTTCGAGGAGACTACTATCGAATTTTTTTTTGTTTATTTCCGCGCCCTTTCTTAATATCTACAGTAAGTATACGGACCAATTAGGTAGTTAAAGTTTGTAAACTAGGTGAAATACTGAGAAAAAAACCTGTCAGACTACCATCATTGGGTTATATCATTTTAAAATGAGAAATCAGAGATAACATACCTATACTGTTTGAAGCGTTGTATTTTTAAAACAATACAGGCAATGAAAATCCGAGAACAAAGTTTTACTCGTCTACAGATTAGGTAGGTACTTCGACTCATTAATTTAGATCGAACTTCACAATAATTATAAGTTCATTTCTTCATTTGATGTGTTAATTACTCTTTCCCTTGCAGTTTAATAGTATTATTCATTATTCTACACTGGCAAGGAGGTTCCAAAATGAGGTGTAATATAAACAATGAAAGGGAGGAGTCCGGAAGTCCGGAGTAAGAATTATTATATTATGAGGAAATTTGCCCGACTGATTATAGAAGATATAACTTTTGTAATATAAATATACAAGGATACTATTCAAAAGAAGATAATTTGGTACCAAATAGATATTTACTCTCGACATTTCATCAATGTTGATGTACCTACAGATTACAAAAATATATTGAATCACTCGAGTTTTAAAGTTGACACAGAAAAGTTGTGATTTTCTAAGTCGTCGTCATTCTAGTATGTATGTGAACCTACCTTGCCTTCCCCTATGGTACCTCCCTCTGCCACACTCCGTCAAAGCCACAAGAAGCAGTACCACCGCAATACACAAAACCTCTTTTCCACGCATTTCTTACACTTTCAACCGCACCATATCACGCGAAAGTAATTTTTCCCGAAAATAAAACTACGAAAGCCTGCGAGCAAATCTCGAAAGAATCCCCAAGCACGTGCCGCGTCAAGTCTTCGGAGCGCCAGGTAAACGAACCGCGTCGGAGCGCGCGAGAGACTGAAGAGCCGCGACCGCGACCGCGGTACCTATCTTTAGAACGGCGGAGTACCAAAATAGTAGGTACTAAAAGGCACTGCTGCTGTGGCTGTAGTAGGGTAGTACTGGCGGTGATCTGTGCGGAACGTTCAGCGGCGGTACTGGGGAGCGAGATAAAATGTACACACAAAGAAAAGTATAAGTATATACAATATTTGAAATAAAATAAAAGGTAAAAAAGTTTTCGCTGAGATAAGTCAATGCCAAATTGCGACAAGTTTTTGTAAACCAAAAAGCTTGTCCCGCGAAATGTCCATAATAAATTTTATTGGACAGTGAGTGGTTGATAAGCAAGTACGTACTTGTCAAAATATGGATTTTCTTTACAATTCGCGCGGCAAGCTCTATGATTTACAAAAACTTGTGGCAATTGGGCGTTGAATTATCTTAGCGAAAAATCTTAGACTTATTTTATTTTATTCGTTTTAGTAAAAAGCTTGTTTTTATAAAAGTTTATTTTATTTTATTTTTTTAACTTATTCCTTTTAGTAGGTACACGCGCGGCCTCATAAATCGTTCCACTAAGAATTTCGGGTAAGTGCGGCAACATTGCGCCAATTCCATGGCTTCTCAAATCAACAACTTCCCCTACATTCCCTCGTACCGACCCGCACCTCCCCGTAGAAAATAAAAATTGCGTTAACTGACGTATTAACACGCCAGTCAACGAAAATAGGTTAATAAATCGCTGCATTATCATTATATTAATTTATAAGTGGATTTGGTGTTTTGAGATCCACGTAACGTGAAATTACGCAGATTTCTTTGATTGTCAAAGTAGTATTAGTTAAATAAGGTATAATATCTAAGTATAATTGTGTTATTATAGAAGAATTTCGTAGTGGTTTTTTACATTGGTTCGTTACACTTCTTTATCTTAACCGCGAACCAAATCTTTGGCTTATTTCAATTTTCAAAGTTTCCCTGGGGTCTTCGGGTGAGGTTCTGATGCTTCCCGGGCCCCCGAAAAATCGAGAAATGAGAAAAAACTAGCAATTTCCAATAGTGGTTTCAGAGGATTTTCCGTCGGTTTCGTCGATTCTACAGCCGTCCCGTTTCTCGAAAGTGGTTAATCGTGAATCGGGAAGATCTCTTAGATATCGGATTTTTGAGGTTCTTTTTGGTACCGGAGGAAAGTACGACACCCAGTTAAGACATTTACCACCTTCTTCGATTTTTAGAACGGCTCTATTCGAGGTTGTCGACACAGAAAATATACGCTACGCGGACAGAAGTGCCAGTAGCATTGGGCTCGTAAAATATGTATAGCACACTGAAAGTTGGTTTTGCCTTGGCCTAACAGATGGCGCTCGGATGCAGAATCGTTCTATTTTTAAAACCGTAAAATAACCTCCGATAAAAGTCACCGCTAGAGGCGCCAGCAGTCAGCTGAAGAGCCTAACCGTGTTGCCGGTGGTTTAGGAATAAAGGTTTCATAAACGCGCCTATGCTGGCGGCGGCTTTCAGTCATCAAAATCTATTTCCGGGCAGACGGGCAGAGGCCTTGAACTATACGAAATATAACCTAGTGGGAGCATAGCTATTTTATTATTTGCTTCGTCTTTGTAGAATCCGTACGACGTATACTAAGCTATACAGAGTGCTTCAGAGGCAATATTAATTATCCGATTAAAATATATTAAGATGTTACAAATAATATAGTTTATTCGTATCTTATTTACTAATTATACACTTAGTATACGGTAAATATTTGTTCTACAATGTAGAAAATATGTACAGGATGTCAATGATACC
Organism: Pseudeuparius sepicola; assembly: GCA_963920635.1. NCBI lineage: Eukaryota > Metazoa > Arthropoda > Insecta > Coleoptera > Anthribidae > Pseudeuparius > Pseudeuparius sepicola. The sequence goes on from OY987299.1 coordinate 94,673,905, forward strand.
AATTTTATGGGTTTTTACTATTTATAATTTTGGGCCTAACCAAAGTTTACAGAATAAAATCATAAATCATGAATAATACTTGTTGCATATTAAATTTATCATTCAAATCTCTGTTTCCAAATGTTTTTTCTACCTATAAGTATTGTTGTATTATTGAAATATTCATTTGATATCATGAATATCATGATCCCCGCAAGGACGTTCCTAATCATTCCAAATGCACGAATTCGTGGTTGAAAAAATTTGTTGGGCGAAAGTTACCCCGACTACCACCACGATTTTTAGCTAACGATCCCAGATGCTCAAATTCGTGCTTTAAAAAAATTGTTGGGCGAATAAACTACCCCAGCACCCCTTTAGGAAAAAAATGATAACTTTATTGTCGGATCCTCGCTGATTTTAGCAAGGACGTTCGTAATGATTCCAGATGCACTAAATCGTGGCTGAAAAAATTTCTTGTGCGAAATAAACTACCCTCAACGCCCCTTTAAGAACAAAAATGATAACTTCATTGTCGAATCCTCTCCAATTTGTACTTTAAAAAATTGTTGGGCGAAAATTAACCCCAGCACCTCTTTAAAAAAAATTATAACTTTATTGTAGGTCGATTTTAGAAAGTACGTTCTAAATGACTCTAGATTCACGAATTCGCGCTTGAAAAAAATTCTTGGGCGCAAACTACCCCCAGCACCCCTTTAAGAACAAAAATGATAACTTCATTGTCGGATCCTCGCCAATTTTAGCAAGGATGTTTCCAATGATTCCAATTCGTGGTTAAAAAAATTGTTGGTCGAGAACTACCCCCAGCACCCCTTCAAAAAACGACAATAATCAAATTAAAACAAACTTTCGGGGTGGGAAGGGGTAGTTTCTACCCCGCAAATGTTTTCAACCACGGATTCGTGAAATAAGGGATATAGTGATTGCATTTTCAAAAAACGGCAATAATCAAATTAAAAACGAACTTCCGGGGGTGGGAAGGAGTAGTTTTTGCCCCGCAAATGTTTTCAACCACGGATTCGTGAAATAAAGGATGTAGTGAATGTGTTCTCAAAAAACGACAATAATCAAATTAAAAACAAACTTTCTGGCGTGGGAAGGGGTAGTTTTTGCCCCGAAAATGTTTTCAACCAGGGATTCGTGAAATAAGGAATATAGTGATTGCATTTTCATAAAACGGCAATAATCAAATTAAAAACGAACTTCCGGGGGTGGGAAGGGGTAGTTTTTGCCCCGTAAATGTTTTCAACCCCAGATTCGTGAAATAAGGGATGTAGTGAATGTGTTTTCAAAAAACGACAATAATAAAATTAAAAACAAACTTTCGGGGGTGGGAAGGGGTAGTTTTTGCCCCCAAATGTTTTCAACCACGGATTCGTGAAATAAAGGATGTAGTGAATGTGTTCTCAAAAAACGCCAATAATCAAATTAAAAACGAACTTCCGGGGGTGGGAAGGGGTAGTTTTTGCCCCGCAAATGTTTTCAACCACGGATTCGTGAAATAAAGGATGTAGTGAATGTGTTCTCAAAAAACGCCAATAATCAAATTAAAAACGAACTTCCGGGGGTGGGAAGGGGTAGTTTTTGCCCCGCAAATGTTTTCAACCACGGATTCGTGAAATAAAGGATGTAGTGAATGTGTTCTCAAAAAACGACAATAATCAAATTAAAAACAAACTTTCTGGCGTGGGAAGGGGTAGTTTTTGCCCCGCAAATGTTTTCAACCACGGATTCGTGAAATAAAGGATGTAGTGAATGTGTTCTCAAAAAACGACAATAATCAAATTAAAAACAAACTTTCTGGCGTGGGAAGGGGTAGTTTTTGCCCCGCAAATGTTTTCAACCACGGATTCGTGAAATAAAGGATGTAGTGAATGTGTTCTCTAAAAACGACAATAATCAAATTAAAAACAAACTTTCGGGGGTGGGAAGGGGTAGTTTTTGCCCCGCAAATGTGTTCAACCACGCATTCGTGAAATAAGGAATATAGTGATTGCATTTTCAAAAAACGACAATAATCAAATTAAAAACAAACTTCCGGGGGTGGGAAGGGGTAGTTTTTGCCCGCAAATGTTTTCAACCACCTATTGGTGAAATACGGTTATAGTAAATAATAAATGCCCCTTCAAAAAACGACTAAATACCTAATCGTCTCAAAAGCAATATCTGGGGGAGGGTGTAGTTTTTTTCCTAACAATTTTTTTCAACCACTAATTCGTGAATTTGGTATCATTTGTAACGTCCTTGCTAAAACGGTGAAGATCGAACTAAGAACAATGGAATTATCAATTTTTTCAGAGGGCGCATGGGGTAGTTTTTGTCTTGTAAATTTTTTCTACCACGGATTCGTGCAATAAGTGTTATAGTTTATAGTGGCTACGCTTTCCAAAAACTACGATAGTCGGACCAAAAGCAAATCTATCTGAGGGTTGGAAGGGATTTTTGCCCGTAAATTGTTTCTAACACGGGTTCAAGCATCTGGAATAATTTGCAACGTCGTTACTAAAAACGGGGCAGATAATCGGACCAACAACAATGTCGTTATAATTTTTTTTCCTTGAGGGGTGTTTTTGCGCCGTAATTTTTTCAGCCATGATTAGTAAAATATTGGATATCATTTCTAAAAACGACGATAAAAATAAATCTCTCGAGGGAAGAATTCTATAGTTACTGCTGACAGCCTCACTGTTAACCTTGAATTCTAAATGGGCAAGCTCATTTTATTAAAGATCTTCTCTTTATTTTTATAGGTCGGTAAAACCACAGACTGTTTGCACAATCCGGCAACGCCGCTTTCGGATGCTTTTTCCTAGCGTGCTGCCGCCTAGTATTGAGTAATGAAAGTACCACGGCCGTGAAGGCAGAACTATGGAAGAATTCTTCTATAGACACTGCTGAAAGCCAGGAGAAGCCGGCTTTTGAGAGCCGGCTTCCTTTCGGGCTGCCAAATAATTGCATTGTGTGGAACTTCTGTCCGCGTAGCGTATATTTTCTGTGGTTGTCGAGAGACTTTTGCGAATAAAGCCGCCAATGTCCGTGGGCAGGGTTATAAGATTTTCCACTATTATTCAGGCAATCTAAGGCCAACCTAACACCGCCGAATTTACTGTTTTTTGCACTGTAACTGGCAATGTCGCGTAAGGTAATGTCGCGTAATAAGATGTTAGATTTCCCGTCACTTAACGCTTTTTTAAGGTTATCGCTGGCTTTCAAACCGCGAGAGAGCGGAGGGGTAATTGCAACGTTGTCAGTTGAACGCCTTTGCGTCCGCACGTATTGGAACGATTTCAAGGGCCGCGCGTGTACATGGCATAAATAAAACTTGTTTTAAAAAGGTTTTTTACCTTTTATTTTATTTTGTGGTTTTTAGTATCTACTTATTTGATTCCCACATCAGGAGGGTGGTAAAGAAATTTAGTCCGCCATCTTGGGGCATCCGCTTTATTGGATTCCGAGGCCAACGATAAAGACAGGCCACGGCGCTAACGCATAATCGCGTAGTCACGTGACGAACTTAGTGCTATTTAATGAAAGGCATTTTTGGAGATAAGTAGAAAAAACAAATTTCGTAACAATTTGGCAAGTTTTCTTTCATCTATTCCATTACTGGTTTTGTGCATCCAAGCTTTCTCTAAGTGTTTTTTCAAAATTTTCAACCTGCCTTAGCTGTTTTGGGCACTCACAATATTTTGGCACTTCTCAAAAATTGTTGGGACATCACCTTCCTTTAGCTTAGGTGATATTCTCTATAGGTATTTTCCTCCCACAACACATTTGTCCACTTTAATTATTGCTTCACTTTTTTAAAAATGTGTTAGTCACACATATTTAAGGGTTTTTTAGAAATTAAATCTCAGTTGGGATTTGACGAATCCATTTTTGACGGAAATTTTCATCCCGAGGCAAAACAAATGTTTGTTATGGCGACACTTTCTTCCTGGCTTTTGTAATATGTATAAATATAATATAAACAGACCCAATATTTGGTATTTAGGTTATTTTTTACGAAATAAAAATGAAAACTAACCTCAGTAGGTATAATGCAAATATTGACGAGGTCTCAGTTGTTCGGCAGCGTGAAAGACCGAATTGATAAACCGTATCGGGGCGTGGGTCGACAACGAAAATCAACGGTTACAAGTTACAACACTAATTTATTTCGCACAAGGTGAATGGTGAATAAAATAAATACACAAAACCGAACGTGGTCAACGGGAACGGCTTCCAGCCACCTGGACCGTCTGAACTCGCGGATCTCCCGTAAGCAGTTCACCCCTCTGTGAATCAGGCTCCACTGTCCAATACGGTCCATGTCCATAATAGTCCATTCCGGAATTACGGGCTCCCTATTCTGTGGTTCGGGGGAGAATTCCCCTTTACAGCGCTCACGCGTCGGTGCGAGCGGCACCAATACTCTTGGACGCCACGACTCCCACCCAGAGGCCATAATAACACCTGGGCGGTTCCCCTCCGCCAGGACACACGCGCACTAGTCACAAACTTGTTTCTAAAATATAAACTAAGACGTTTAAAAACACTTTAAACATTTAAAACTTCTCAAAGCCCAAGCTGCCGCTTTCAGTTATGTGACAAATGACATGTAACGTCTGACTGTCCGACTAAGATGGTCACGTGATTTTTGTGCGCCAGGGCCTGTCTTTATAGTAGGCCTTGATTGGATTCAGTATGACGTCACTTACCTTATTAGAAAGAAATAGGTAATCCGCCATCTTCGGCCGGCTGCCATATTTAATTTAGTGTGATGTCAATAACATTATCGTTTTCTACTCTTCAAGCCCTTTCATTTGATACCCATATTAACGGAGTTGAAAAGAAAATGTAATCTGCCATCTTGGAGCTGAGGCCATATTGAGTTTAGTGTGATGTCACTAACTTTATCGTTTTCTACTCTTCAAACCCTTTCAGTTCATACCCTTATTAAGGGGGTTGACAAGAAAATACATTATCCGCCATCTTGTGGCGGCGGCCTATTTGAAAGTATTGAGGTGGATTTATAAACTCGACGTTTGCGTTGGCGCTCGAAGTTGACGGTGACCTTCGCAGTTTGCGTCCAGAAATGTGAACGACGGAACGTGAAAGATGAAATTAGTTTATCTCGGACGGCATCGGACGCAGACGGCAACATTCGACGGCGTTTATAAACGGTTACATGTAAAAATATTGGGATTGATTTTTCGACGCAAACGGCAACGGCGGGCGCCAACGCAAACGTCGAGTTTATAAATCCACCTTTACAATATTGAGTATTGCATTGTATTGTCACCAGAAGTAAAGGTGTATGCAAAATGTCAGGAATATACACAATTCAATGTTCAATGAGTAAATTATATATTAATTTCGCAATGAAGTAAGGAAGTATATTTTGTAGTTTCTCAGAAATCGGCACTGAAGTTGCCCAGTATTGTACGATTTTTTCAATAAGTAGGCCTTGACGAGATGATGTAAACATGAAACGTCAGACGCGGAGCGATCGCCCGTCAAAAGTGACCAAAAGTTGAAGCGAAAAGTGTCGGCTGTGTGCACGTGATTAAATTTATGAAAATGCGAGGTAATTTATGAAAATGCGAGGTGTATTTTCGTGCAAAATATATATTTCTTAAAAAGGAATATATTATATTTTGCACGAAAATACACCTCGCATTTTTATAAAAGTTAAAGGCACATTTAACTTTTCGTACACATTGCGAAATTTTGTTACATATCAGTGCAATCTTTCTGTATAAATATTTTTTTCTACTCCTATGCTAGTAACATACCTATTAAGTGACGATTTAGGTTATAAGTAAGTCCATTGTTACAAACACTGACACGTAATGAGTGACATGTAATGACTGACACGTAATAAAAAAAATTACGTATCTGTTCTTAATTAAAACGCAATTATCACGGATGCCTTGTTAGCGCGGCATCCGCGTCACCATAGCAACTAACCAACATACTAATTGTTGCCTGTCAAATAATCAGAAGTATAGTTTGTCTATTATAATAGTTTTTCTTTCGTCGAAGAAAAATTATAATACAAAACTCGAGTTGTAAGCTTATTACATACTCGTGGAGTTACAGCACTCGCCGCTGCGGGGCTCGTGCGCAACTTTTCCACTCATACGTAATAAGCTGTTTACAACTCTCGCTATGTAATATACTATAGTAGGTTTGAATATGAATCTATTTTACATGGAGGCTGCACAGCAGGCAACAGGAAAAAAATATTCTAGGAAAAAATTATATTGTGAAACCTTGCTCTCACTGGGACTCGAACCCACGCTCTCACCCTCGGAGTCGGCGCTTCACCCCACTGCGCACTGCACCAGTCAGGTTTACATCAAGTTTATTACCTGTGAAAGTGAAAATAAAAATGTAAACCAGCAAAGAACAGACACACTTTAGAGAAAATCAAAGAATCCTCTGCTTCTGCTGGAGATCAAACACAAGACCTCTGGCATGCCGTGTGGGCATGCTATCCACCCATAGTCCAGTCTGTATAAGGATATCGAAAGTGCCCTTCATAAGAACAGCTGCGGATTAATCTCGGCATCTGTCCTGAATAATGTACAGAAAACATTTTATAATGAATTCGAACTAAAAAGGTTAATACCAATTTAAGATGACTTTGATGACTTCCTATCGTAAAAATATTCGGAATGCAATTTGTTTGCAACGAAAATAGCTAGTACTTATATGGCGCTGATGTGATTGCTATACAGGGTGGACCACCACGAACTGCATCGATCTATATATGGAAAACTAAAAATAGGAAAATTCTGAAAATTTGGCACCTCACCAATGCCGATGGGCGCTGCTCAACTAAAATATGTTGGTGAATCTGGCACTTCCGGTTATACCGGAAGTCGATATCAACTTTCTTATATATTATTGCATTTTTGGATTCTAGGCATCATTTGGGAACAAAAACATGCAACATGTCCTATGTCTAAATCCAACCGTTTTTGAGATATTTTTTTCCGAAAAAAATGACAGATGCAGATCTAAAGTCAATTAGCAATTTATACGAGGAAACCGCGAAATTTCAAAACGAATTTTTGGCATCGTGTAACAGAAGCCCTGACCTAGTGATCTCTGCTGGGAAATAAATCCGTTCTTATACAGGGTGTTCACAAAATATGAATAAAAATTATATTCAAAATGTGCCTAAATCTCGAAATTTGCAAATGGAAACCCCCATTTTGTTTAATGCGATCTTATTCATCACGAAAAATGATGACAAATTTGTGTAAGGTTTCCTATACCTAAATGCAGTAATTTTCTATTAATTTACGAAAAACCGACTTTTCGCTCATAAAATGCGGGGTTTGCTTAACGCTTGGAAAATCGTATTAGCCGTGGACGTTGAAAAGACAAACGCGGCTGAGGAAATGTCACTTGGTTTATAAATTATTGTCAACAATAATGCCGACGCGCTTAAATTACACAAACGAAGATTATTTAAGTTTGTTTATTATCTACGGAGAATGCAACAAAGTAATATCAAGAACGTGCGATACATAATCTTCGTTTGTGTAAGTTAAGCGCGCCGGCATTATTGTTGACAATAATTTATAAACCAAGTGACATTTCTTCATCCGCGATTGTCTTTTCAACGTCCAAGGCTAATATGATTTTCCAAGCGTTAAGCAAACGCCGCATTTTATGGGCGAAAAGTGGGTTTTTCGTAAATTAATCGAAAATTACTGCATTTAGGTATAGGAAACCTTACACTTACACAGACAATAAACAAACTTAATAAATAATCTTCGTTTGTGTAATTTAAGCGCGGCGGCATTATTGTTGACAACAGGGGCGGACTGGCACCTAAAAACGGCCCGGGCGCTTTGTATGCGACCGGCCCATGGACCGGAACTGGAAGTGGGGGTTCCGTATAGGGTTCCTTGTAGCCAAAGTGCAAGAGACGCCAGAAACAGTTGGTTTCAAGATTTATTTTTTATTTTTTAGGTATTTTTAGGTTTTGGGGAGGACCAAATTGTCGAAATCAGTTTATGTCAAGGTTTTTATTTCAAAAGAATATAACGAAAATAAAAAATAAAAAGTCAATTCTTAAAAACAAATAAAACAAATGTAAACATAAAACGAGAATGTAAATAGTAGGCTTTGGACATTCACTACTGTTTAACTAATTAAATAATGCAATTTGTTGCTTTTCATATGGTTTCCATTAATTTATCTTTCCATTAATTTTTATTTAAAAAAATGGAATTTTTGCGGGGTATATTATGTTGCTGCGTTAATTTTGTTCAGGAGTTTATATTTATTCATATTAAGAAAACCTTAAAATTTAAAATCGTTTTGGATAAAAGACAAAACTGACAAATTTTTATAATAATATTTATTATAATACTTGAAAGGATTTTTCTTTTTCAAAATTACATGTCCTGGGTATCAACCATCGAAATAAAATGTGACTGTGTGTTATCACAATAAATTTTTAATTAAATTTTTTCCAGCATTTTTTTTTAATTGCTTACATTATGTTTCGATCAATTACAACAAATTACCGGAAAAAATGTAAATAAAAATTTATAAATAATAAGTAAATAATAATAAATTTTTATTTAAATTTTTTTTTCAGTAATTTGTTGTAATATTATGTTTCGATCAAATACAAAAAGTTACTGGAAAAAATTTAGATAAAAATTTATTGTGATGACACACAGTCACATTTTATTTCGATGGTTGATAGGTACCCAGGAAATGTAATTTTGAAAAAAAAAATTGGACAACCAGGAAAACAAAAACAATTTGTAAAGGAATTTAGCAGCTTTTCACAGAAATGAAACTTTGAAAAAATCCTTCTAAAAAAACAGAACCTCCGTCTGAAATTAAAAACTGAATATTGTTTAACTTTATTGTGGTTCATTGTGGCACAGACATATACAGGGTGTATCTTTGATAGGTACAGAAATTTTAACCACGTAATCGGGGACGTTCATAAAACCGAAAAATGAAAAAAAAAATTTTTTTAATCGATGTTTAGAAAATGGGGCAAATCAATCTTTATCCGTGCTCAATGCACGCCGCTGGATCGTCACTAGAAGCGCTGAGAGGGGAGGTCTAACCTCTCCCTAGGAGATGGAGGGGAATAACGTTAGATTAGGAAGGGGAATACCGCGACGTTGCCGCATGTCAGAGTGGAATAAATCTGCTTGCAGAATTAGGTACCTAGGTACCTTTGAAAATTACTGCTGGTAGGTATCCACGTTTTTTTATGATGTCGGTTGCTGTGACGAACTGTTTATTGCTTTCTTCACAGGCGCACACAATAATTTAACAAACACGTCAGTTTTTATCACTTTACTGTTATTTTAAGTCCCTAGGCAGCAGAAATGTATCCGAGCGCCGCTCGGAGAAGTCATTGCTAGAAAACTCATTGCTGATTTCACACTCATAATTTTTTGACAAGTCTTTTGTGGAGTAGGTATCTACCTACCTACCTATTTTACAACTGATTTTCAGGCCGCAATTTTTTTATACTAATAATTAGCCATCTCTTGGGACACCTTGGGATAATAAATTTCTGATCGGCAATCAACTGAATAAAGTATTTGTTTTAAAATACAAATTATCTGTAAAAATTGCAAATTTCCACAACCACCCATAGGGTAGAGCGTAGAGCAGCGGCGCGTTACTTTTTTTTAGCGAGTGTTCGCCTGTAGCCCTATCATCTCGAAAAAAGTGGGGGAAGACTGTAATTTGACGTGAATTTAACGCGCGGCTTCGATTTGTTCATAGTTTTTAATATTTTTCAACCCTTGCCCGATAGTGCGCCACCTTTAAACCCCCTCAGGGTTGTGGTCCTATGTATTATCTACTTTTAAAAAATTATTCGTTTCCGAAAAAAGTGGGGGAAGACTGTCATTTGATGTGAATTTAACGCGCGGCCCCGATTTGTTCATCGTTTTTAATATTTTTCTACCCTTGCCTGATGGTGCGCCACTTTTAAACCCCCTCAGGGTTGTTGTCCTGTCTATTGTCTACTTTTAATAGTATATTACACACCGAGGTGTCTCGAGATAAAGTAAACTTTCCACCCGGGCGGGAGGGCGGGAAGTAAAAGTCAAAAAATTGACACTTTCAAACTTCTAAAAAGTCAGAAATGTCGATATTACATACATGGTTGTAAATAAAAAATTATTGGGGAAGACTGTCAAATTGGCGTGCTTATCATTTCCGCATTTTTTAACCCTTTGCCGTTTCGGAACTCTCTCAAGTTAATTCCTTACCATTCCTCTTACTTTTCGTAAAAACTTGGTGGCGAAATGTCGCGTAATGTCCCCAAAAACCGAAAAACAGCGACTCCTCCTGGTGAATTTAAGCTTCTGCGTGCCCTTGACTACTGCCCGACATTCCTTCGCCGAGATTCGCCAGGCGCGGGCATATGACGTTGGCGTCGGGCGCTGGCGTTCGACGCCAACTTCACACAAAAACGACGCCGCGCCGAATCGCGCAATAATTACAATTACGAATGAATTCACTGGCACTGATTCACTCGATTTTGCTCCATTTCCACGCCGCCCGGCCCGGCCGACCTACTAAATTACAGCTGGGCGAGGAGCGCAAGCGCGGGGCGCCACTTGACATCGACACTACAGGTGATCCCCACTACTCATAACTAGTGCGCGATATTAGCCAATCGCGGCTCGCGGCTCGCGGCCCCTACTTCTCTCGGGGCGGCGCTACTATGTTGCCAAGTGTGCTGAAAATTTACCTGATTTAGTAATTTAATTCCGTATAAATTTAATTGTGTAGTGGATTTTTACATGGATTTACCCGTTTTTGTGCGTAATAATTATACGAGATAGTAGATTAACTTATAACGAAAGAAACCCCGTATAAATCCGCGAAAATCAAAAATCGGATTTAAGGGACTTTAAGTCAGTTTGGGGACATGTCGGCATAAACGGCAACACCGAATAGTGGTATTGAATGGTATGGGGGAAAGCTTGTGCGCCGTCACCGTACCGCCGCGCCGTAGCCGACGCGCTAGTCGAAGATCGTCCGTCCGATTATTATGGGATTTAACAGCTGATTGATATCGATCCGCGTCCGCCTGTAATTTTTGGGAGCGCCAGCTTCAACAAGCAATTTATTATTATACAGAATGCCTTACGTGTGGCTATTCTGTGGTATAACAATTCTGTTTCCAAAACGTGGACGCGTATGCAAACGTCGCGTCTCGCTAACCGATATTGTTCCGTTACTTTGCTTTGTTTTACGAACTGTCGTCGGAACTGAACCTGCTTCTGTACATTTTTCCAGATCCGTTCGCCATTTTTTTGGACCAGCAGTGATGTCCAAACCTGTTGCAATTGCCGCTACGAATTTGCAGTGAAATAACAAGTGATTTTTTCATATTTCCGTTAAGAAATGCAGTGTTAAACTTTCGCGGCCTTCGTATGAAAACAGTGCTAGATAGGTTCCTACTAGGTACCCCAATTACGCGCGAGGATAAAAGAAGCAGCTTCAAGGGTTCGCGAAAATTCGGGTTTTATTAGACGCATACGGTATGGATCTAATTGTACAATCCACCTAGTCGAGTCCCCGTTGGAATAAATCAGCTGAGGGAAGCCGAGACGTCCCTAATATTTGGCATCGCGCCGCTTTAAGTGTGCAGTGAAAAAAAACAAGTGTTTTGTTCGTATTTCCGTAAAAAGAGACTATGAAGTGTTATACCTTCGCGACCATCGTATAAAAACAGTGCCACTAGTTAGGTAGGTACTTAGTGCTTTATGTGATTTTGTGAAGATTTTTGGATAGTATCTAAACACAAGAAAATAGTAAAAATAATCGATGCATCTCAAAGGTAGGCTTTTTCATGCTATTCGTCGAGCTATTCGCTAAAAGAACCTTTAAGGAGTTGTCCAAAAATTATTTATTTATTTATTTAATCTCCACATACACCAAATGATACATGGTTGCGTCAATATTCGTCAAATACTGCGAAAAAGCCTCGGAAAAAAGTGATTCGACTGGCAACCAGTTACCTAGTGCTTCTTGTGATTTTCGAGAGGATTTTTGGATAACATAAGAAAGGAGTACGACACCCGCAAGGAAAATCATCCAGGCATCCGAAAGGTAGTTTTTTTGCATGCTATTCGCTAAAAGAACCATTAAAGATTTGTTCAAAAATTAGTTGAAAGACTATTCCTGAAATACTGTGAAAGAGCTATACGTCTGGCAACGCTGCACGGCGGAATTGGGGGGATCCGCCGGAACCGGCCTCAGTTCCAGCTGGTCCCGGCAAGGTCAAGGACCCATGGCCGTAGCGTCGGAAAAAGGGGTTTTAATAGCGTTTTAAAAAAAATTATTTCTGACGTTAATATGCACTTTAGAAAAATTTTAATTGCATAGGCGTAACAAGTGCATTTTTCCCGACCTGCCCTTAAAATTTCTGTACTTATCAAAGTTACACCCTGTATAGCTTCGCCTATATATGTCTGTGATTGTGGGTAAAAAGTCTTGTGAAGAATGTGAAGTGTAAAAGTATAAAAAATAATAAGTACCTACTTTAATGATCTGAGTGTATTTTTCATGCTCGAAAATATTTTTTCGTTTGACGAAACAAGATATTTATAATCAGCTGAGGAATATGCATGTTAATAAAAAGTGGCCAACATTAATTAAAAGAAATCAAAAAGCATGTTTTTAAAAAATCGTTGATTTTTATAAGCCCTGATTTTTCCAAGGAAGTGCATAGGAAATTGTCACGATTTTCTACTTTGTGGCTGACTAAACGTAATTCTACCGTGAAATGGAACTTTTCCTACGTAAATCGACCAGCCGAATCGATCTAGCATGGTCCCAAAGGCATAGCGCTCACCGGTTTCGGGCAAATATTTTTTTTGACATTTAGACCATTCCATTTTGGAGGTTTTGGACAATTTTGGACATTGCATACGAAATTCTCGGAAACGACTGGACGAAATCGAATTTAACCTTTATTTCCGACATCTGCGGGGCGAACTACGTCGGAAAGACCTGTTTTCGGGGCATGTTAATATTTTCGGAAATTCACAAAAGTGCGCTGGCCGGGCATTTAGAAATTTTTTAGAGGATTTTGGAGGCCGGATCCGTGTTCTGCGGGTCAATTTACGTCGGATAGGCTGGTTTTGGAGTCGTCCCGAGCACGTTTAAAAAGTTGCCATTTTAGGTTTTTTAGGCGATTTTCGGAAAAGTGCGCTGGCCGGGCATTTAGAAGCTTCCAAGTTCAATTTCGACAGGATTTTCGGTTTCTACGGGCCAAACTGCGTCGGATAGGCCCCTTTCCGGCCAATTTTATTTTTTTTTGCGAAATGGTCAAATTTCAGTTAACAAAGGGGTTGACCCCCGAAAATCTCGGAGGAACATTCGCTACGCTCGCTGTTAATTTTTCGGGTGTCTGATTTCACCCTTACTTATACATCTCGAGCCGCTGCGTCGATTGGCGTAAGGTAGGATGTTGTAGCTCTAACCGTTTCGGCGCAAATGCCCTTCAAATTCAGATCGAAAGTGAAAACTCGAAGTTCGGGTTTTTAGTTGTATCTCCGGATCGGCTGCAGACTGGCTGGAGGCTATCTCCCGCCCATCCAGCTACCCCTTAGAGTCGTAGGTTTTCCGGATCAGCGCCCTATAGGTACGTAATTACGTATTCAGATGCCGATAGATCGATTTTTTAAATTATTTTAAATAAAAATCACGATTTTAATCATAGCGATTTTTTAAATAAAATCATTATTGAAATCGGGATACTTAAAAATATACTCCTGGACAAAATTAACGCACCAACACAGGTACAATATTTCAAATCGTATTTTAAATTATTTTTGTGTCTACCAAGAATATATATACCTAGTAGGCTTTGGACATTTACTACTGTTTAACTAATTAAATAATGCGATTTGTTGCTTTTCATACGGTTTCCATTCATTTATCTTTCCTTTAATTTTTATTTAAAAAAATGCGATTTTTGTGGGTTTTATTATGTTAGTGCGTTAATTTTGTCCGGGAGTTTATATTTATTCATGTAGAAAGAAAACCTTAAAATTTAAAATCGTTTTGGATAAAAAACAAAACCGACAAATTTTCATAATAATATTTATTATAATACTTGAAAAGGATTTTTTTCTTTATCAAAATTACATGTCCTGGGTATCAACCATCGAAATAAAATGTGACTGTGTGTTATCGCAATAAATTTTTATTTTTTTTTTCCAGAATTTTTTTGTAATTGCTTACATATCATGTTTCGATCAATTACAACAAATTACCGGAAAAAAATTTAAATAAAAATTTAGAAATAATAAATAATAATAAATTTTTATTTAAATTTTTTTCCAGTAATTTGTTGTAATTGCTTATACATATTATGTTTAGATCAATTACAACAAATTACTGGAAAAAATTTAAATAAAAATTTATTGTAATAACACAGTCACATTTTATTTCGATGGTTGATAGGTACCCAGGAAATGTAATTTTGAAGAAAAAAATTGGACAACCAGGAAAACAAAAACAATTTGAAAAGTAATTTAGCATATTTTATAAATAAAATCATTATTGAAATAAGCATACTTAAAAATATACTCCTGGACAAAATTAACGCACCAACATATGTAGGTAGGTACAATATTTCAAATCATATTTTAAATTAATTTTGTGACTACCGAGAATGTAAATAGTAGGATTTGGACCTTTGCTACTGTTTAATTAATTAAATAATGCAATTAATTTGTTGCTTTTCATATGGTTTCCATTAATTTATCTTTCCATTAATTTTTAATTAAAAAAATGCAATTTTTGCGGGGTTTATTATGTTAGTGCGTTAATTTTGTCCGGGAGTTTATATTTAATCATAGAAAGAAAACCTTAAAATTTAAAATCGTTTTGGATAAAAGAAAGAAAGAAATGTGACTGGTTGCGCTTCCTCCTCTCAGTGTATTTCTAAAAATACTAGAAGTCAGACACAAAAAGAGAGAGATGACAAGTTTTTATGTACGATGTCTTAAAAAATAAAAGAGGCAAGAAACTCCAACTGCATGTGTTTTTACTCAAGAACAGATCCTGCAAGAGGTACGCGGTACCAAAAAATGGTCCAACGAGCCGTATTGGCTCCAACGTGGGAAACAAATTCACACAGCTAGGACGCGAAGGTTTCGCCATTACCATTGCCATTTAGTCAGTTGATACGGGGAACAGGCGTTCTGTGAGCGGAGGCACGAGAAAACCACGTGGGTTGCGGATCTCTACGATTATCTCAGAGCTGGCTATCCTTCCCTTTCCTGTAAGTCCATTCCATGTACAAGTTTTCCTTGCTATTTGTTTGTATAAATGCAGTAGTAAGACGAGTTACAATTACCTAATTGTCAAGATTTAATTTACAATATTTTATAATGGAAGATCTAGGAAAGTTGAAACTGAGACGTAGTCAATTAAAGGCTCAGGTTACTAGAATCAATACGTATTTACAATCTTTAGATCAAAACAATATTCAAGAATATGAAATTAAGCAGTTAAATTCTCGATTAGAGAGACTTCAATGTACATTGAATAAGTTTGATGAAGTTCAATCTGACATTGAGGTGGCTCTAAGTTCCAAAAATCAAATACTAGATGCCGAAGATCTAGAGAGATCTAGATTCGAGGATACATATTTTGATTTAGTAGGTAGGCTTAATCAAGTAATTGACAAGTTTAACAAAAACCATAACCAGAGTTCTGGGTCAATGTCTGAAGCTACCTCTACCACAAATTTACAATTAAAACTTCCAGAAATCAAGTTGCCCACATTTAATGGCGACTTCGACAAATGGCTGGAATTTAGAGACTCTTTTGTTGCTTTAGTAGGTACACAATAGTAATTTATACGGAAGTGAAGTCGAGAAATGTTATCAGTTAAAGTCATTTCTCGAAGGTAAACCATTAGATTTAATTGCCTCATTAACAGTTAGTAACGATAACTATTCAGTAGCTTGGTTGTTACTCAAAGAGCGATATGAGAATTTACAACTAATAGTACACCATTATGTCGCAGAATTGTTTGAGTTTCCCATTCTTGTTAAAGAATCGTGTTCTGACCTACTGAAGTTATATGATACATTTACCAAAAATATTAGGTCTCTTAAAACTCTTGGCCAACCAACGGATAATTGGTATGCATTATTAATTTATTTAAACACCAACAAATTTGACAATTCAACTACTCGAGCTTGGGAATCTTATCCTATGGACTGTAACATTCTTCCAACGTGGTATGACATGTCTAAATTTCTGAAAAATCGTTGCGATTTCCTTAAAAAATTACAGGTTACTAGCAAATCCAACAAAAGGCCTGAGGACGCTATCAATAAATCTTTTAACAATAACAAGTTTTCTGGTGGAAAAGCACGTGCTTTAGTAGCGTCGACACGCTATTATTGCTATTATTGCCTACAAGAGCATACTATTTATCAGTGTAAATCTTTCATGGGCTTAGACATGAAAAAGAGATGGGATTACGTGAACACTCAAAACCTTTGTGCGAATTGTTTTGACTATAATCATAGTATCGATAAATGCTCCAGATCTCTGTGTCGAGTGTGTAATAAAAAACATAATACTTTGCTTCATTTTGACACGCCATCGACGGCTCCGACTGGTCGAAGGTACGACCGAAATGATGGCCCGGGGTGCCCGGGCACCGAATTTATCGGTCGCCGTAAAGACGAATCCGTTCGCTCACGTACTGCGGTCGCTGAGGTGAGGCAGGAGGTAGATCCCGGCCAGAGCCGATCGGATCCGAACGCAGGCACGGACGACTCTGCTGATCGAGAGGAATGGGATGACCATAGCGCCACTTTTGAGTCAATCACTTCTTTAGTGGGACACGTACAAAATGCGAAAACCACCCCTAAACTATGTTTATTATCTACAGCGGTCGTGCGGGTGTACGACAAGGTAAATAACATTCATCACGTTAGAGCATTAATAGACCCAGGAAGTCAAAGTAATTTCATATCAAATAAATTAGTTGCAGAACTAGGATTGAAAACGGAACAAGTTAATTATTCCATAATTGGAGTAGGCGAGTCTCTTGCAGCATCTTCAAAATATCAAGCACAGTTGACAGTTTTTTTCGCGTATCTCAGAGTATAATTTTACAATGCCCTATTTATTATTAAAGAAGGTTACCGGTCAAATGCCCGACGTATCCTTTGATCGTTTACAGTTGAATCTGCCTGACAAGTTAATATACGCAGATCCTAATTTCAATCTTTCAAAGGACATTGATCTAATAATAGGTGAGGGTTATTATTATGACTTTCTAATAATGGAACAAATTAAAATACCAGGTGTTCCTATTTTACAGAATTCCAAGTTTGGATTTCTTATTGGCGGCTTGCCCTTTCCAGTTTCTGATAATAAGATAATTTCATGTTTGGCTATAAACCAATCAATTGACGATACACTAACGCGTTTCTGGCAACTAGAGGAGTGCGGTGAATCGAAACCTGTCCTTACCAAAGACGAAACATTCTGTGAAAAACATTTTGAAAACAATTTCAAGAGAGACTTAACTGGTAGGTTCATTGTCAAAATTCCATTTAATGACAATCTTAAACAACTCCGAGGGACAAAGCAGATAGCCATAAATAGATTTTTGTACCTGGAGAAAAAATTAAATAAAAATAAGGATTTAAAGGAAAATTATGTAGCCTTTATGTCAGAATACAAAAAATTATGACATATGACTCTCCTGTCAGATTTGAATTTAGAAAATCGCAATACTTTATGCTACTATTTACCACATCATGCCATCGTTAAAGATCTTTGACAACTCCAATCCGGGTTGTATTTGATGCATCCGCAAAGTCAGACAGCGGCTTATCATTAAATGATGTGCAATGTGTTGGGCCTAGCATTCAACATGATTTGTTTGCAATTATTTTGCGTTTCCGTTGTTACAATGTCGTACTAAATGCCGACATTTCAAAAATGTATCGGCAAATTTTAATTGATCCGAATGAACGCAAGTTTCAACGTATATTTTGGCGAGAAAGTTCTGATGAACCCCTTGAGTGTTACGAACTTAACACTGTCACATACGGGACTGCCTCGGCCCCTTTTTTAGATCGCTGCATCAGTTAGGCCACGAGGCTAGGGAGTTATTTCCTCAAGCTGCCCAAGCAATTTTGGAGGACTTTTATATGGATGATCTTCTTACAGGTTGTGATACAATTCCAGAATTGCTTAATTTGCAGAGGGGCATTTCTTCTATTTTGAGTAGCGGTTGTTTTGAATTGAGAAAGTGGCTATCAAATAGACGGAGATTATGAATCAATTTAAAGTTAATGAAAATTTAAATGCAAGCATATTAAAGCTTGATTCTGGGGAGCAAAGTAAAACTTTGGGCGTTTTGTGGTGCGCTACTGACAATGAAATACAGTATTCTGTTTCAACGATTCAAAATCAGTCGGTGATCACAAAACGAATTATTTTGTCGTTAATTAGCAGAATCTTCGATCCTCTGGG
This sequence comes from Pseudeuparius sepicola, assembly GCA_963920635.1. Lineage (NCBI taxonomy): Eukaryota > Metazoa > Arthropoda > Insecta > Coleoptera > Anthribidae > Pseudeuparius > Pseudeuparius sepicola. The sequence continues at coordinate 94,692,424 of OY987299.1, forward strand.
TCTTTGTGGCAAGAACATTTATCGTGGGATCAAGAGGTTTCGGATAGTTTGAAACAAATATGGTCACAATTTTGCGAAGACTTGCAAACCCTTCATTCTATACGAATTCCTAGGCATGTACTTTCAGTATCTCGAGCTTTAATAGAGCTTCATGGTTTTTCTGACTCTTTTGAAAAGGTCTTTGTTGCTTGTGTATATGTAGTGTGTAGAGACAATTACGGGGTGTATACAAGCCACTTATTGTGTGCTAAATCGCGAGTAGCTCCAATTAAAAAGATTACTCTCCCAAGATTGGAGTTATGCGCTGCAGTTCTATTAAATTAGTAAAAAAAGTACGTAATTCAATTAGACTGAACATATTATATCGATACTTTTACTGGTCCGATTCCACAATTGTTTTATATTGGATCAAGGCTTGCCCCAGTATGGAAAACTTTCGTCGCCAATAGAATCACGGTTATTCAAGGTTTGTCAAATATAGATGAATGGTATCACGCGGCATCCAAGAAGAATCCGGCTGATTTGGTTTCTCGGGGTACAAATACGGCATTATTAAAGGAATCATTACTATGGTGGCATGGGCCGCAATGGTTAACACAAGATCGTAATTCTCAATTTAACTGTCTGTTGGAGGAATATATTCCTGATGAAGCTGTTCCCGAACAAAGAGTGTTTAGCCATAGCGTACAATGGCCTTCTGCCTAGCGTACAATGGCCTTCTGCCTAAGATTCATGCATAATCTTAAAAATAAAAACTCTCATATGACAAGCGCCTTATCAGTCTCTGAATTAGAAAATGCTCTCGTATATATCTTAAGAATTGTTCAAAGGCAATCTTTTCCCAAAGACTATGCACAATTACAGATGAAACATTATCTAAGTACTTCTAGTCCCCTTCTATGTCTCAACCCTTTTTTGGACGAAAGAGGACTTATTCGGGTGGGTGGTAGAATCAAAGCAGCAGAAATATCATTTGAGAGAAAACATCCTATTTTGTTACCTAACAAGCACCATGTTACCACACTTATAATGAGACATGAGCATCACCGTCTAATGCATTGTGGTCCACAACAATTATTGTACTCAATTCGAGAAAGGTACTGTCCCATTTCGGGTCGTCGCTTGGCCAGATATGTAACAAAAAATTGTGTTATATGCTTCCGTGTCAAACCGGTTTCTCTGGATTACCTTATGGGTACTCTACCTAAGTCTAGGGCAAATCAATACCTTCCTTTTATGAACACCGGAGTCGATTACGCAGGGCCTGTTTGCCTTAAAGATAGAAAAACGAGAAATACTAAGCTACTAAAAGGATATACAGCGTGTCTTCGATTGTGGCTATACTTTTAGGGATAAAAAAAAACGGTTCAGGGGATCCAAATAAGGGAAGATGGAGCACATTCTAAAATTAGTTTGGTATATAGAGGGTGTTCCAAAAAAGTGTGGCGACAAAAAATTTTTTTTTTTAAATGGAATGACCCGATTTTTTTTATCGCAAATGAAGCATATCAAAGTACAGTATACATCCCTAAATTATTTCCGCTTCCATCTGCAGCGTTGCCAAGTTATAATTTTTTTAATGTATTTTTTGCTAAATATCGACCCTTCATTAATATTGCTATATTTTTCTTTCGGCTTGATTTTTTCTCTTGAAACTTTGGTTGTGGATTTACACTTAACCATTTTAATAATAATTTTATTAATAACTAAGAAGCAAGTTGATTTCACTTTTTTCCGCCAAAACTCCGACATATTCAAACTTAATTTACTATTTTCTTTCAAATGGAACACCCTATATCTAACATTTCTATTGGATAGAGCATTCATTCAGCTTTAATTTGATACCGAATACAGTACCTCTATCTCTAGCGTTTTTTTCAAAAATCCAGTATAAACAGAAAATTTGCAACTTTTTTACTTATTACATACACGCAAATTACTCGAGAATCAAACTTGTACTTATTTAAAAAGCTGCATATCAAAAAAGCGTTAGTACCAGTTACAATCTGTAGTTTACCATATTTTTGTATACCTACTACACCTGCATAAATAAAATATTAAAACAAAAAGTTAAAAGTTTTAGGAGAACTCATAGGTGGCCATGGTTTTGTTTCTAGTTTGACATTTGGTAAATATTTCATTTGCTGCTTGTATTCTGTGTTCGTTGTTTAATTTCAAACAGCAAAAAGTTGTCACAAAATGAATTATTGTAAACATGACTTGATAAGTATGATTTACGTAATTGGTGAATGTTTTGGAAATTGTTTTTGGCATCTCGAGTTTATGCTCAAAAATTCCCAGATAGAAGGCATCCTGATACCAGAATGCTGCAGAACTTAAAGGAGCGATTCGATCGCACAGGAAATGTTGCATATGAAAAACAAACTAGAACAAATCTAGAAAATCAGTTTTCTGTAACATTGGCTGTTGTGGAACACCCTAAGATAAGTGTAAGACAACTGAGGGATTTAGAAATAAAAAAGTCCTCAGTAGGACAATGCCTTAGGCGTAACAAATTTCACCCATACCATGTGCAGTTACACCAGGAACTGAATGATAACGACTTTCAGAAAAGAGTAACTTTTTGTACATGGGCACAAGGTCAAGCAGCGGAGGATGAAATTTTTTTTAAATTTGTATTATTTACCGATGAATCTACATTCCACAGAAATGGTTTTGTAAATAGACATAATTTTCATTTTTATGATAAGCAAAACCCTCATAAGATTTTTGTGAGTAATTTTCAACACAACTGGAGTATTAATGTTTGGGGAGGATTAGTCCATAATTTTGTAATTGGTCATCCTTATTTTTTTTGAAAATCGTTACCATTCAGTTCCTGGTGTAACTGCACATGGTATGGGTGAAACTACTGAGGACTTTTTTATTTCTAAATCCCGACTCAGTTGTCTTACACCTATTTCAGGGTGTTCCACAACAGCCAATGTTATAGCTAACTGATTTTCTTCATTTAAAACTGGTTTTGTTCTAGTTTGCTTTCCATAGGCAATATTTCCTGTGCGATCGAATCGCTCCTTTAAGTTCTGCAGCATTCTGGTATCAGGATGCCTTCTACCTGGGAATTTTTGGGCATAAACTCGAGATGCCAAAACCAATTTCCAAAACATTCACCAATTACGTAAATAATACTTATCAAGTCAGCGAACACAGAATACAAGCAGCAAATGAAATATGTCAAACTAGAAACAAAACCATGGCCACCTATGAGTTCTCCCATTGAGTAAAGGAATAATTTATTCCTTTACTCAATGGTTCTCCTAAAACTTTTAACTTTTTATTTTAATATTCTATTTATGCAGGTGTAGTAGGTATACAAAAATATGGTAAACTACAGATTGTAACTGGTACTAACGCTTTTTTGATATGCAGCTTTTTAAATAAGTACAAGTTTGATTCTCGAGTAATTTGCGTGTATGTAATAAGTAAAAAAGTTGCAAATTTTCTGTTTATACTGGATTTTTGAAAAAAACCGCTAAAGACAGAGGTACTGTATTAGGTATCAAATTAAAGCTGAATGAATGCTCTATCCAATAGATATAGGGTGTTCCATTTGAAAAAAAAAAGTAAATTAAGTTTGAAAATGTCGGAGTTTTGGCGGAAAAAAGTGAAACATCCTGTGCAAAAATTTTCAACTTGGTTCTTAGTCGTTAATAAAATGGTTAAGTGTAAATCCACAACCAAAGTTTCAAGAGAAAAAAATCAAGCCGAAAGAAAAATATAGCAATATTAATGAAGGGTTGATATTTAGCAAAAAATACATTAAAAAAATTATAACTTGGCAACGCCGCAGATGGAAGCGGAACTAATTTAGGGATGTATACTCTACTTTGATATGGTTCATTTGCGATAAAAAAAATTGGGTCATTCCATTTTAAAAAAAAATTTTTTTGTCGCCACACTTTTTTGGAACACCCTGTATATACCAAACTAATTTTAAAATGTGCTCCATCTTTCCTTATTTGGATCCCCCGTACGAATTTTTTTTTATCCTTAAAAGTATAGCCACAATCGAAGAATGGAATACTAAATGGACACGCTGTATATGTTTGTTTATTTGTATGAGTACGAAATGTGTGCATCTTGAATTGGTAACAGAATTAAGCAGCGACGCTTTTTTAGCAACTTTGCGTCGATTTATATCAAGGCGAGGAAAACCTTCTGATATTTATTCCGATAATGGTACGACATTCGTAGGTGCTAACAATGAACTTGTCAATTTTTTTAAAATTAATTCAAATCTGATTATGTCAAATTTATCTAACGAGGAAATAAGGTGGCATTTTATTCCTCCCCGATCACCAAATTTTGGAGGAATATGGGAAGCCAATATAAAACAAGTAAAGTATCATTTAAAGAGAATACTAGGTGTGATTCTAACTTAACATATGAAGACTTCATTACTGTATTGACGCAAATAGAGGCAATCCTAAACTCAAGACCATTATGTCCCCTCTCTTCGGACCCCAATGACAATACCCCCCTCACCCCGGGTCATTTTTTAATCGGCAAGTCCCTTACCTGTCTACCAGAACGATGTCTTATCGATATTTCCGACAACCGCCTGAAAAAATTTGAACACCTCCAGAAGCTTATCCAATGTTTCTGGCAAAGATGGAATAAGGAATACATTTCAGAACTACAGTCTCGGTTAAAGTGGAAAAACAGTCATCTTCACTGCTCAAACTTGGTAGCTTGGTGATTATAAAGGAGGAGAACTTACCTACTTTACAATCGAAACTCGGCAGAATCTTGGAACTCTTTCCCGGCTCGGGCAATATAACGCGAGTGGCTAGTGTTAAATGCAGCGATGGTTCGGTGTTAAAACGTGCTATTACCAAACTATGCGTTCTACCAGTTGGTGACAATTCTTCAAACGAAGTCAATAGTTTATAAAATTTGATTCTGTATTCATAACTTAGCCTAGTAATTTGTTGTCTAAACTCATTGATATAATGTTGAAATAATATTTCAAGGCGGGCGGCATGGTTGCGCTGCCTCCTCTCAGTGTATTTTTAAAAATACTAGAAGTCAGATACAAAGAGTCAGGGATGACATATTTTTATGTATGATGTCTTAAGTCTTTATTAAGCCTGGTTCATGCAGCTTCTTTATCTTTTAATTTTACTTTATCTTTAAGAAATAACCAATGGCATTTGCCCCTTGATTTGAACTGAAAAATGACATTTAATATTTCTTAAAGATAAAGAAAAATTAAAAGATAAAGAAACTGTAGGTATGAACTAGGCATGAAAAAATAAAAGAGGCAAGAAACTCCACCTGCATGTGTTTTTACTCAAGAACAGATCCCATTGGAGTCAACAACGATCCAGCAAGAGGTACGCGGTACCAGTGACTGTGTGTTATCACAATAAATTTTTATTTAAATTTTTTCCAGAATTTTTTTTATTGCTTACATTATGTTTCGATCAATTACAACAAATTACCGCAATACAATTTAAATCAAAATTTATAAATAATAAGTAAATTATAATAAATTTTTATTTAAATTTTTTTTCAGTAATTTGTTGTTAATGCTTATACATGTTATGTTTCGATAAAATACAAAAAGTTACTGGAAAAAATTTAGATAAAAATGTATTGTGATGACACAGTCACATTCTATTTCGATGGTTGATAGAGGTACCCAGGAAATTGGACAACCAGGAAAACAAAAACAATTTGAAAAGGAATTTAGCAGCTTTTCACAGAAATGAAACTTTCAAAAAATCATTCTAAAAAAAGAGAACCTCGTCTTAAATTAAAAACTGAATATTGTTTAACTTTATTGTGGTTCATTGTGGGTAAAAAGCCTTGTGAAGTGTAAAAGTATAAGAAATAAGAAGTACTTACTTTACCGATCTGAGTGTATTATTCATGCTGGAAAATATTTTTTCGTTTGACGAAACAAGACATAATCAGCTAAGGAATATGCATGTTAATAAAAAGTTGTATCTCCGGATCGGCTGCAGACTGGCTGGAGGCTATCTCCCGCCCATCCAGCTACCCCTTAGAGTCGTAGGTTTTCCGGATCAGCGCCCTAGGTAATTACGTAATTAGGTGCCGATAGATCGATTTTTTTAAATTATTTTAAATTAAAATCATGATTTTAATCAAAGCGATTTTTAAAATAAAATCATTATTAAAATCAGGATACTTAAAATATACTCCTGGACAAAATTAACGCACCAACATAGGTACAGTATTTCAAACCGTATTTTAAATTATTTTTGTGTCTACCAAGGATATATAGGGTGTCCGGAAATTACGTGCACAAAATTGGAGGGGTGGTAGTACTCGCGAAAATAATGCCACAAGTTAATAAACCACTTTTCCGAAAACTCGATATTAACCGAGTTACATAACCTCAAAACTATTTTTTTTCAAAACAATATTTTGAGATAACTTTTCTACTAGTAAATATTTTTTTCCAAATTTGGTACACTTATTACACATAATAGGGTGGACTATCGTGAGAAATTTCATAATAATTGGTCGGCCATAAAGGCCGTAACACCATGTGCATGTGTACAAATTTTGCTAGAACTTTTTTATTTTCAAAATTTTTTTTAATTATTATAATTTATTATTAAAGAGCGTTAAAAAATCTTACAAAAAGGTACTCTTGTCTCAATTCGATAAAGTTTACCGTTTCGAAGAAAATCGCATTTAAAAAGGATAAGGTTTTCTAGAAATACGCGATAAACGCCCACATGATCAAAGCTGGCCTTGGAATTTTCGATCTTTGGCGATTTACTATGACTTGATTGGTCATCTTGAGAATGTATGTGATAATTTAAAGGGGGGAAAATACACCTGGAAAAAATTAACAATAATTTATTTATTTGGTCAGGAACAATAAAAAAAATAAGAACAACAATAACAATTAATTAATAATAAAAATAAATCATTTATAGCAAAGCTTCAAACTGTTGTCCTTCCATTTCTAAGCACAACTCGAGTCTTCTTAAAAGTGATCTGCGGGTTCTAAAAAATATTCTTTCTTTCCTTCTATAATAATATCACAGGAATCAATAATTCTCTGTCTTAATTCTTCTCTATTATTTATAGGAGTTTTGTATACCAGTGACTTAAGATAACCCCAGAAAAAAAATCCATAGGATTTAAGTCAGGCGATCTAGGGGCCCACTCAATAAATCCACCCCGCCCAATCCATCTGTTTGGGAACGTCTCATTGAGAAATTCTTTTACATTGATCGAAAAATGAGGTGGGGCACCATCTTGGAGCAATCATATCGAATTTCTCAACTGTGGAGGTAGATCTTCTAAAAGAAGCGGTAATTGGTTCCTCAAAAAGTCTAAATAAATTTCTCCCGTAAGGCGGTTAGGGAAAAAGTGCGGACCAATTAAATAATCGTTAATAATGCCTGCCCATACATTCAATGAAAAACGGTCTTGAAAACCACGTTCAATTGTCATATGTGGATTTTCGCCGTGCCAGAAATGCATATTTTTCAAGTTTATAGGACCTTCGTGGCCGAATACCGCTTCATCAGTAAATAACACTTTAGATAAAAATGTTGGATCGTCATTACAAAATTGTTGAAGTTGGTAACAAAATCTTGAACGGCATTCGGTATCCCCTGCAAATAATGCTTGTACCTTCGTGTAGTGATAAGGGTAGAGCAACTGCTCCCTCAAAACTTGCACAATACTCTTCGGCAGATTTTCTTGGTTTGCGATAACCCTGACACTCGTTTCTGGATCATTTTCAATAGCATTCAAAATACGAACTTCAGCGGCAACTGTCCGTGTTCTTCTTGGGTGTCCTTCATCATGGCGATTTCCCTTAAAAGCTCCATATTCCCCTAGTCTCCGGTGGATGCTGCTGAACAGCCGAACGTCGGGTAGTCTCTTATGAGGAAAAGCTTCGTGGTACATTCTTCGTGCTGCACGAGCTTGCCTTTTGCTACGCCATAATTATAATGCATGTCTCGTAATTCTGCGTTTGTATAGTTATCATCCATGCTAATAACTCCTTTTAAATTCTATCAATAAAATAATGCTTCTAATATCTTGACAGTTGTCAAACTGTGAATGCTGATTTGCTGCTCTTTTTTTGTTTCCAGAGGCGACTTGATTTTTATAAAAGTAGAGACTTTTACGCAAAAAAATAATAATAATATTATCTAAAGGCAAAAGTCATCATCATTTTTATTAAGAAGACTCGAGTTGTGCTTAGAAATGGAAGGACAACAGTTTGAAGCTTTGCTATAAATGATTTATTTTTATTATTAATTAATTGTTATTGTTGTTCTTATTTTTTTATTGTTCCTGACCAAATAAATAAATTATTGTTAATTTTTTCCAGGTGTATTTTCCCCCCTTTAAATTATCACATACATTCTCAGGATGACCAATCAAGTCATAGTAAATCACCAAAGATCGAAAATTCCAAGGCCAGCTTTGATCATGTGGGCGTTTATCGCGTATTTCTAGAAAACCTTATCCTTTTTAAATGCGATTTTCTTCGAAACGGTAAACTTTATCGATTTGAAATAAGAGTACCTTTTTGTAAAATTTTTTAACACTCTTTAATAATAAATTATAATAATTAAAAAAAATTGGAAAATAAAAAAGTTCTAGCAAAATTTGTACACATGCACATGGTGTTACGGTCTTATGAAATTTCACACGAAATTTCACACGATAGTCCACCCTATTATGTGTAATAAGTGTACCAAATTTGAAAAAAAAATTAACTAGGAGAAAAGTTATCTCAAAATATTGTTTTGAAAAAAATAGTTTTGAGGTTATGTAACTCGGTTAATATCGAGTTTTCGGAAAAGTGTTATATGAACTTGTGGCATTATTTTCGGAAGTACTACCACCCCTCCAATTTTCTGCACGTAATTTCCGGACACCCTGTATACAGTGTGGCCCGTTTGGAATGGAGACACCTCTGTAAAATTGTTATTTTTGCTTCGATTTGAAAAAACTTTTTTTTGTTAGATCTCTGAAAATACCATTCGACACACCTTCCAATTGTTTTGAAAACCAAACACATGGCTAACTGCGACATTTTTTATACCCCCAAAATTCAATAAATCATATTAGGCATTTTTTTATCAAAAAACTTTACTAAAAAAAGTTGTTTAGAATGAACCAAAAATCCCAAATCCAAAGTTTTATCAAAATCAAAAAATAAAAAATTTCCGAAAAAAAGGTCCAAAAATCACATTTTAATGAATTTATACGGATAGCAAAGTGTGCCATGGAAATTTGAAGTTAAAAAATTAACTTTGCTAACCGTAAAAATTGATTACAATGTGATTTTTGGACCTTCAATTTATTTTTTTCGGAAATTTTTTATTTTTTGATTTTGATAAAATTTTGGATTTGGGATTTTGGTTCATTCTAAACAACTTTTTTTAGTAATTTTTTTTGATAAAAAAATGCCTAATATGATTTCTGGAATTTGGGGGTATAAAAAATGTCGCAGTTAGCCATGTGTTTGGTTTTCAAAACAATTGGAAGATGTGTCGAATGGTATTTTCAGAGGTCTATCTAACAAAAAAAAGTTTTTCAAAATCGGAGCAAAAATAACAATTTTACAGAGGTGTCTCCATTCCAAACGGGCCACACTGTATAGTAGGCTTTGGTCATTTACTACTGTTTAACTAATTAAATAATGTGATTTGTTGCTTTTCATACGGTTTCCAATAATTTATCTTTCCATTAATTTTTATTTAAAAAAAAAATGCAATTTTTGTGGGGTTTATTATGTTGGTTTTGTCCAGGAGTTTATATTTATTCATAGAAAGAAAACCTTAAAATTTAAAATCGTTTTGGATAAAAAACAAAACCGACAAATTTTCATAATAATATTTATTATAATACTTGAAAAGGATTTTTTTCTTTATCAAAATTACATGTCCTGGGTATCAACCATCGAAATAAAATGTGACTGTGTGTTATCGCAAAAAAAATTTATTTAATTTTTTTTCCAGTATTTTTTTGTAATTGCTTACATATTATGTTTCGATCAATTACAACAAATTACCGGAAAAAATTTAAATAAAAATTTATAAATAATAAATTTTTATTTATATTTTTTTCCAGTAATTTGTTGTAATTGCTTATACCTACATATTATGTTTAGATCAATTAAAACAAATTACTGGAAAAAATTTAAATAAAAATTTATTGTGATAACACAGTCACATTTTATTTCGATGGTTGATAGGTACCTACTTACTACCCAGGAAATATAATTTTGAAGAAAAAAATTGGACAACCTGGAAAACAAAAACAATTTGAAAAGGAATTTAGCATATTTTTTAAATAAAATCATTATTAAAATCAGCATACTTAAAAATATACTCCTGGACAACATTAACGCACCAACATACAGGGTGTCTACTTTTAAATGTATACAAATCGATAAAAAATGTATTTTGTGAGATATTTTCAAAAACCTTTTTTTGTTCGAAAGGTCTTCAAAAAACTCTTCTTTTGACGTTTTTACTTTTGTCAAAGTGCAAATCCAGGGACGGCTACGATTTTTTTATACCCAGATTTTCACAAAAACCATTTAGCGATTTTTTTATTTAAAATCTGACACAACAGCGTTAATCAGGACACCCCAAAACCCCCATGTACTAAATTTGAACAAAAAAAGTAGAGTGTGTTCGGTTCTACACCGTGTTAAAATTGAGCAAAATAGGGACTTCAAAGGCACCTGGCGCGTCAAGCGTGCCATGAAATTATTTTAAAACAGTTGAGGAATTAACAGGACCACCCAAAGTATTGATGGAAGAAATTGCAAGAAGAAATATACAGGATGTGCAGCGTCTCAAATTTCCGTTTTTTTTTTCGAATTTTATGTTGGTCAAGTTGGCAAAAATTAAGATTAACAGAACTGTCAAATTTATTGTATTGACTTGTTTTTTAATTTCCATGGCAGATCTGATTTTTGCGAATATTTTTATTAAGAATTTAAACTGTCTGGACAGATTTTTTTTAAATTATTACCTAACAAATACTAGAATATTGCTCGTAAACACAAGGGAAATGACTGAATGACTCTTTATATATTTTTTTAATTTATTTTATTTTACATTTAGTAACATTGTTTAAATAATCCAAGGCAAACTTGACCAGCATAAAATTCGAAAAAAATCGGAAATTTGAGACGCTGTAGAGAAAAACATCCTGTATATTTCTTCTTGCAATTTCTTCCATCAACACTTTGGGTGGATCTGTTAATTCTACCACTGTTTTCAAATAATTCCATGGCACGCTTGACTCGCCAGGTGCTTTTGAAGTCCCTATTTTGCTCAACTTTAACACGGTGTAGAACCGAACACCCTATACATTTTTTGTTCAAATTTAGTATATGGGGGTTTTGGGGTGTCCTGATTAACGCTGTTGTGTCAGATTTTAAATAAAAAAATCGCTAAATGGTTTTTGTGAAAAACGGAGTATAAAAAAAATCGTAGCCGTCCCTGGATTTGCATTTTGACAAAAGTAAAAACTTCAAAAGAAGCGTTTTTTGAAGACCTTTCGAACAAAGACACCAAATACATTTTTTATCGATTTGTATACACTTAAAAGTAGACACCCTGTATGGTGCCATTTAAAAAATTGAGTCAGTTACCATGGCAACCACATTTTTTGTGCTACGAAATATTGCTTGATATCTGTAAACTGGAAATAATTTCCCCTAACACTTTTATTAAAACATGTTTTTGATATGAGGAATATTTTAAGAAATATGAGCAATATTTCACAACTTCTATCCACACTGTATTAGTAAACAATAATTGCACATATTAACTGTTTAAGTAAATAAGTGACACATTCTGGACAAACGTCATTGAGCAAACATACTACCACAAGAAACATTTTAAAAATAATAATTTATATTCTTACCTTTAGTTGTCTTTCTTCATAGTATCAGTGACTATAGAAGGAATTCTATAGTCACTGATAGTATCTACTTTTTTCTGGTGCTCTCCGCAAACACTAACGAGACAATAATCGGCAGTCCCACTACAAAATACACAAAACTATTTAACTGTACATTTCCAGACCTACAGGGTGTTTCATCTTAAGTGCGAACACTTCCGTACAATTTGTATTCTCTATCCGATTTTTGCCGCGTTTTTTTCTAAAAATAGGCAAAAAAACTCTACGTTGGTGCCAAATTTCAGGTCTTAATGTCAATTTTCAAGGCCTACTACAAATTTTTTTTCTAGTAGAAAATGACGAAAGCCATTTAGCGATTTTTGTATTTAAAATTTGACACCACAGCTTTAATCAGAACAACCTAAAACCCCCGTATACCAAATTTGAACAAAAAATATACAGGGAGTTCTATTCTGCAGGGTGTGAAAGTTGAGCAAAATAGGAATTTTAAACTCATCTGGCGAGTCAAGTGTGCCATGGAATTACTTCGAAACAATTGGATGATGAACAGGACCACTCACAGTGTCGATGTGCAAAGATGCAATAAAAAATATGCAAGGTGTTCTTCTCTGTAGCAACTCGAAATGCTGAATTTTTTAAACTTTATACAGGTCAAAAATCGAGTATATCAAAACCACCCCAGACATTACAAACGAACTAAGTCTAAAAAATACAGAAGCCTGCCAGTCAGTAAGTCCATATAAGTTAAGATGGCTGGTGTGCCACAACAGGAAACGCACAGAAAATGTATCATCTTAGACAGTGACTTTATTGATAAAGGTCCAACAATTTGAATTGTGTTTATTTGTCGGTTGAATGATGTAAAGAAATAAATTGCTTTTGTGTTTATTAATATTTATTCAATGATTCCAGAGCACTCCTGACCAATATAAAGTTTAATAAAAATTCAGCATTTTGACATCACCCAGAGAAAAAGACCCTGTACATTTTTGTATGGAATCTTTGCACACCAATACTTTGAGTAGTCCTGTTGATCATTCATCTGTTTTGACGGGATTCCATGGCACACTTGACTCTCCAGATGGCTTTAAAATTCCTATTTTTCTCAATTTTGACACCCTGCAGAATGGAACTCCCTTTATATTTTTTGTTCAAATTTGGTATACGGGGGTTTAGGTTGTTCGAATTAACGCTCTGTTGTCAGATTTGAAATAAAAAAATCGCTAAATGGTTTTCGTCATTTTTTACTAGAAGAAAAATTTGTAGTAGGCCTTGAAAATTGACATTAAGACCTGAAATTTTGCACCAACGGAGAGTTTTTTGTTGCCTATTTTTATAAAAAAACGCGGCTAAAATCGGATGGAGAATACAAATTTTACGGGGGTGTTCGCACTTAAGATGAAACGCCCTGTATATGCAGTGTGTCTGGTTTTTAATGTTAACACCCCTGAAAATCTAAGTAGGCTGGGAAAATTGAACGGGGCAATTTTTTTATAAATATGTTCCGGAAGGGTCGTTATTTGAGAACTATTGGATTGGCATTGCAGCGAAATCTTGGCCTACTGCGATTTTTTAAAAGGGTGCCTTTTTCGAAAAACCATATTAGGCATTTTTTTTTATTTAAAATCTGACACCACAGCGCTAATCAGGACACACCAAAACCCACACATAACAAATTTAAACAAAAAATATACAGGGAGTTCCATTCTCTAGGGTGCCAAACTTGAGCAAAATATGAATTTTAAAGGCATCTGGCGAGTCAATTAGTGTGCCATGGAATTACTTCAAAACAGTTGGCTGCTCAACACGACCACTAAAAGTGTTGGTGTACAAGGATTCAATACAAAAATATACAGGGTATTTTTCTCCGGACCATCTCAAAATCTTGAATTTTTATGAAACTTTATAGGGTTAAAAATTCTATGGAATTATCGAAAAAATAATAATAAACACAAAAGTAATTTATTTTTATACAAAATGTCAACCAACAAATAAAAAACAATTTCAATTATTGGACCTTTCTCAACAGTCACTATCTAAGATGATACCTTTTCTGCGCGTTTTCTGTTCTGGCACACCAGCCACCTTAACTCATATGGACTAACTGACTGGCAGGCTTCTGTATTTTTTTAGACTTAGTTCGTTTATAATGTCTGGGATGGTTTTGATAAACTCGATTTTTGACGCATATAAAGTTTTAAAAATTCGGAATTTTGAGTTGACACAGAGAGGAACACCTTGTTGGGTAAAATTTCGTTAGGTGCCAATTTCGTTAGGTGCGCTGAAAAAAATTTCCATGGCCCCAAATGCCAAGGGGAAAACTATAGAGAATACTATTTTCACAAGGTTGAAAACTCACAGGTTTTTAGCACACAAATGGTATATTATAACATTACACCATAACTTTCAGTTATCCAAGCTTTTGCTCTTACTTTGGGAGCTTCGTCAGGGAATTGATTTTTGGTTATAAAAAGAAAATTTATAACATTTAGTATAAAATGGCCAAAAAACATGTAGGCCAGTCAAATTCCATTTTGAGAGTAAAGTTTTTAGGGACATGTATTCCTAAGCGGCAATCGATACCTTTTTTTATTGTAGAATGAATATATAAAAAATCCCAAAAAATCCTATGTAAGCTAAAGCAGCCATCTTGAAAAATGGCCGCCAAAACACACTTTTTTTAGATCCAAATATCTCAGTAACCTTCAGTCCGATTTGGAATATCTTTTTTTTTGTTCCAATTTCTTAGTACTATAAAAAGTGTAATTCTGAAAATTTAGAAAAAAAAACAAAAATAAAGCCACAACAACCATTCAAAAACATTAAAATAATTTTTCGCTTAAAAAATTCTGTTTAATTGTATTTTAAAATCAATTAAAAGGAAGAATACGAAAAATAGTTCCTACAAAGATTTAATCTATTTAATTGTTTACAATTTGATTTTTCTGTGAACTTTTTATCTTCAATATTAACGGAGTTATGACTAATTGTTGGTAACCATGCACCATCGTTCTCGCGAATGCAACGCGGTGTAATGTACTTTGGTTAGCCGAATTTACTTTTGAAAATAACGTTCTTACCATTATGCATATCAACAATAGTTTTATGTCAGTTTCATGCATAAGCAAAATAAAAAAATCAAAATAAGCCTAAAGAAAAGGTTTTTTTTTTAATTGACTGCCCGCTTATCCATCGAAACGATATGTTTGATATATGTACGATTTGTTTAGAAATAAATAAATAAAATACTTTAATAATTATTATTGTAAGTTTAAATGAGAACAATAATTTTGCGTGTAATAATATTATGCATCGGAAAAATTTTCTTCGGGGGCGCATGCTGTATATTTGCAGACAATTCCAGGGCAATTGTAGCACATAGAACTGCAACGTCCCGTTTCGGAGCACACACATCTTTTTTGGCAGCCATCTCGACTTTTTGCAAAATAATAAATTAAGGACTTCCTGAGGTGCTGGAGGTAATAGGAAACATTCGGCCGCTGTACAGTTTCCATACGAATTTTTCAGGTGACAGGGAATTTCCCAACCGCAGAATTGAATTTGTAGGTACGTCCTAAAATTTATTAATTCTAGTATTAATACATATATTTTCCTATGTTTATAAGAATTTATATACCTTAATATATGTTGGACCAAGGCATCTCTCGTTAGGAGGGAGCACTGCCAAATCAAAAGATTTCTCTAGTGTTTGTTTAGCGATTCCAACATAAAAAAGCCTGAATCTTTCGTTGTTAACGTTGCTAGTGCCTTCTAATCCATACAATAGCAACATAAACTCATGACTAACCTCCAGCAACATATCCATATCAGCATTAGAATATTAGAATAATTAAAAATGAGTAAATTCGGCTAGCCAAAGTACATTGTACCGCATTGCATTCGCGATAACGATGGTGCATATGGTTACCAACAATAAGCCATAACTCCGTTAATATTGAAGATAAAAATTCACAAAAGAATCAAATTGTAGACAATTAAATATAGATTACCTAAATCTTTGTAGGAACTATTTCTCAATTGATTTTAAAATGCAATTAAACAGAATTTTTAAGCGAAAAATTACATTAAAGTTTTTGAATGGTTGGTGTGGCTTTATTTTTGGTTTTTTTCTAAATTTTCAACATTCCAAATCGGACTGAAGGTTACTGAGATATTTGGATCTAAAAAAGTGTGTTTCGGCGGCCATTTTTCAAGACGGACTCTTTAGCTCACACAGGATTTTTGGGATTTTTACACATTAATTCTACAATAATAAAGCTATCGATTGCCGCTTAGAAATAAATGTCCGGAACTACTTCACTCTAACCCCATTTTCTGGGGAAATTTGACTGGTCTAATGGAATGACGACAGGAATCATAAAAAGTGTGTATAATTTTACAAATTATAAATATTAAATTATTATCATTATTATTATTATTTTAAACCAAATGTTATAAAATTTTCTATTATAACAAAACCATAAATCAATTCCCTGACGAAGCTGTCAAAGTAATAGCGAAAGCTTGGATAACTGAAAGTTATGGTGTAATGTTATAATATATAATATACCTACCTTTTTTATATTAAAAAAATTTGTGGATTATATTCAAAGCAGTGATCTTCAATTACTTATATATCTACCTAATTGAAAATTTTTTTTTGGCACGGTCAGTAGTCCCAAAAAAGGTACAATTTTTTTTGTTTGGCCAGATAAAATTTCGTATTTGCTAGCACCGAATCAGACACTGTAGGATTTGTTGCACCGCTTTTATATCCCAGACACAAACAGTCGTAACTAACCTGTTTCTCATCCGTTTATTTTTCTTGTTACAGAATGGCCCGAAGGCCCCCCCCCCCCCCCCGACACCGATCTTCTATTTTAAGTTGGTTTCCTTGCTTATTTGTTTGATACAATAAATATTTTGTTAAACCGTGTATTTGTTTACTTTTGCTCCTTTCACTTAAAGCACCACAACTGAACTCCTGGATTTTTTCTGACTGTAGTTATCCTACAGAAGTGGAGGCCATCGCTATAAAAAAGGCCTGGCATCTAAGCAAACTAGACTATCATTCTCAAAATAGGCTATTAGGAGGCCCAAAATCTATCCAACATAAATAAATAATGAACCGGAATGAAAAAGTAAGACATATTCCTTGAACGAATAAGTATATGCGATAACAATAAATGCAAAACAGTACTTGTGACAGTACCACTACACATTATTGGGGCATATTATAAGGCCGCAGCCAACGAAAATTACCGGCAGTGGCGTGACGCGAACCCACGTGACTCTAGTTCTCATTTAGGTTAGGTATTTTGTTGTTAATATTTTTTAACCTTGAGTGCCTAAATTTATCAAAATAAAATATTTACAATAATTCCAATGTATTGCATTTTTCCTGCACTATTTTACAAGTGAAGCAATGGTAAACGTAGATATGCAATGCTAGAACTCCTAATGTCACGTGGGTTCGCTCCGCGCCTCGGCCGGTATTTTTCGTTGGCTGCGTTTTGGCTAGTTCACTAGGTAAACAACAAGAAAATTTGTGCAACCCACTTTGTTCCTAGTTTTTTCGTGATGTGTATTGAAAAAAATAAACACATATATTTCAAGTAACCCAACGATATATAGGAATAGATACATTACCAAAGGCAACTTGTTTTGTTTCATGATTTTAAGATAATATGTTACTGTTGGCACATTCAAGGTTTCCAGTTTTTTGATACGATTTAGGAGATTTTGTAAATAGTGTCACAACAGGAATTGTGACCGGAGCGGGGGAGAGCATCAGAGGAAGTTCAATCATTGAGACGTATTTAAACAAAACTAAAAATATTTATATAACATACAAGTCTATCAAAAAACTATTTATTATGCATTACAAAGGAAAGACTGAATTTAGGAAATGCCAATGTAATCAAATTACCTCGCCTTCTTTCCCCCGACCCGCTAATGTAGAAGCAAAACAAATCGTGTTATTTGTATAACCGTGAGTCATCTATTCTTATATATCGTTGGAGTAACCATAGCAGATCCAAACTACCACGTGTTTAAAATACATGTCTAAATGTAGGTATATCAATAAGACCTTCATTTCTTTCTTTCCTTTATTAGCCAACCTATAAAATTTAGGTAATATATCTAATATACCTACTTTGGTGACCCCAACTATGGAAATGGCTTAGATACCTGTATGGTGGCACTGTGAATATTTAAAATAGTTGATTTTCGTTGTTTTGATTAAAACTTTAACTACTTTCTATAAGTAGAACGGATAGTGCAGCTATGAGTGACCTTTCTTGACAGCTGTGGGTAAAATTATTTTTGATTTTTTCAAAAAGAGGGGATACTGGGATGCGTGCTGCTTAAACAGATTACTGAGTACATTTTTGGGAACAAATTATTTATGTAAAACGCGCCATTTTCAGCTTTCGCATCTTCTGCCCACCATGTACATCTGAGGAGATAACATTCTATACCTATGCTAATCCTATAGTTTTGTTAGCAAAATTTTTAAAGTGATAATAAATGTTTCATCTATATGGCAGCACAAAAATTTGTACATAAAAAATACAGCAGGACCAGTACAGGAAATGAGGCTATTTCTTGTAGTGTTAATGGATTGGGGAAGTTGGAGTCACCTCATGCAAAAGTCCGAACCTATAATAGTCAGTGATTATAGTGTTAGTGGGGTCAAATTACAAGCCCTACATTTTTCTGAAATCATGGATCTTGATCCCTGCATCACATTGGTGGACATTGGAAATTGGATTGTCGACCATCGTGACGCAAGGATCAAGATTCGAGGTATCCACTATATATATATATATATATATATATATATATATATATATATATATATATATATATATATATATATATATATATATATATATATATATATATATATATATATATATATATATATATATATATATATATATATATATATATATATATATCAGAAATTTAATTTCGGTTGTTGCCAAGCCACACATGCTTATATTAAAATTAATTTAAATTTATTTACAGCATATACTCAAACGGCTCGATTCAAATTAGAAAATAATAGATTATACGGAAGATTTTGTACGACTACCTTGAACTATGGGTGCATATTATAATGTATTTTGAATTAGGCCGCGCTCCACAGTTATTAGAACCACTTGTTTCTTGTTTTGGATCATTTTGTATGCGTAATTTCTACATGTATAACTGAACTACGTTTCCCTAACCTGGACCGTTGAGTGAAGGAATAATTCCCTCAACGCTTTTACCGAGAGGATTAATAGCGAAATTTTTTTTAAGTTTACCTCCTCCTATTTGCCAAAATATTTAAAATCCTTAGTCTTTAAAACGAATCTAAAATATACTGAAACTTAAAAACATATTAAAAATAATGACAGTTCTTATAGCATACATGAACATCTTTCATTCATCTTTGTTACAAGACAGCTGGTGCAAACTGTTGTCTCCGTACAGTAATAAAATATGAGTGCCTAATGTAGAAATATAAACTGATATGCGCAAAGACATATAGAAATAGATACATTACCAAAGACAACTTGTTTTGTTTCATGATTTTAAAAAGATGTTTATTGTTGGCACATTCAAGGTTTCCAATTTATATTATACGATTTAGGTTATTTTGTACATATAAGTATTTCCAAGCATATTATATAGATACGACATACAAATCTACTATTTATTATGCATTACAAAATAGGACAGAGTGCATTTAAGAAATGCCAATGTAAACAACTAGTAGGTATTTACGCGAAAATACCATCAGTGGTATTATCGCTGAAATCATCACCTAATAATTTAAAAATTATGTCATTTCATTGGTTCATATTGGCACGCGTTGAATTCTCAAAATTTAAAGCATGGCTTGCACACTTTTGTATCAATTTGAGGCCCCGTATCATTTAAACAAATCGATAAAATTGCAAAGCCCAAGCACCGATGTGTAGAGAAATGAAAAGATCTTTCTGATCACTCTACGTATCCGTTCTATTTGAAATTTTCGAGGGAGTGGCTTAGCGGTGTTAAATTAAATCTAAAATATTTCGTTTGGAAGGGTGAGTGGTCCAAACCATCTATACTATTACTGATTAAAACAATAAAGACAAAACTACGATACTACATACCACCTACATTCTAAAAATATTTTCCAATGCACAGGGTGGTCCAAGTAGTGGTGACCCAAAGTTATGTTTTTTAATATAGGACACCTTGTACGTATTTACTTTATTATATCTTTTACTAGCCCTTAAAATATGTTCTGTGATGTACCACACTTTAAGGGTTTAGCTTTAAAGGCCCTGGAATTATTTTAATTTTAAGAAAGCAAAATAAGGTTTTGGGCTATAAGCCAAATAAGATTTTGGACTATAACAGTATATTTAGTTCCGTCACACTATATAATATCACACACCAGATGCTTTGTCTCAGCCAGACGGAATATCGACTTTTTTAGACAAAAACCGATAATGAATTCTTATTCAGCACGGCCTCAAACCCAAGCGTATCATTTTTCATTGAGTTTATTAAAAAAATTTAAATACTGTTGTAGAGAGATCTATGTAAAAACAAAAAAATCTCATTCCGTAGATTATTATCCTAATTTTATCATATTGTCTACATTGGAATTTTTCAACATTCAATTCTAATTTATTCGAACACTAATCTAAAAAAATTTGGTTTCCTACTGGAAAGTTTACTGAGAGTGACTTTATGTTATATCCCAAATAGGTAATTTTTTATTATTTTTTTACTTGACGGTACATCAACATTGCATCAATGTCATTGCATGGTAACGGAACTCACCCTGTATGCTTATAGAAATATTATACACACCTACCTCCAGAAATATTCATTCTAGTTTTTCAATTCATTAATAAAAAAAAACTGCAGTAGTGTAGTGACAGCGTACCTATTATTGCCGAAACTAGTTATTTCACGCTTTCATTCTGGCGCATCTATTTTCGGATGGCCTGTCAATACATTTGTTTGTAGCGGGCGTATCCCTTTTTAAATTTATCCGCTCGAGATAGCGCAATCCACCAGACTGCGTCATATTTTGTTTTTATTTTCATAGGTGATGTATTCTATCAAAACCAATCGCATAAAATCTGAATACTATTGGCGGTATCAGATGGAATAATAAAACTGTCTATAAAAATTGTCGGGATTGATCTAAAATAATATAGCGGTTTGGTATATGTATAAGCAGATACTATGTAAAAAAATTCTATACTTATCTGCCGGAAACTGTCTATATACAATGTATCATTGAATAAATAAGCAGTGTATCTTAATTATTAATGATTATTTCCCTCATACCAAGGTTAGTTTGTAGGAAGGTTAGGACATTAGACGACTTGGAAGGGAAGGAGGAGGTGAGAGACGCAAAGGGGAGAAAGCCCGCAATTTAAGTTGGTAGCATTTACACGTGAATTGGCGATTTAGTAACTCCCTAAACATTTGGCTCTTCCAGCCATAGGCGCACACAGACTTGTTTGGCATGTTTTTTGCTTATGGCGTATATTTATGTTGTTTTGGCTGTTTTCGGTTATTTCTTCATTTTAATGTTTGTGCAATAAAATAACGGAACTTTGTGGAGTACGTTGGTGCATCGCAATTTTGTTTTATGTTAGTGTTTTTATTTTGTTTTCGGCTTTCAATACCGGTGTGGTCTCTTTTGATATGCCATTGGCATGAATTTAAGCTGAGGGCCAGCTGGTGAGAGCGGCACCGTCGCGCGATGTTGCCGGTGCAAAGGGACGACGGCCTTTGGTTTTGTTTAAGAGTGAGGGAATGTCCCAACCTTGCTATAAAATAAGATAGCTCCTTCCATAAAAATCCAACCAATCATATGCCTCTGCTATCGATAACTGCACTTGTGCAAAACCAAAGCGGTAATACCACTTGTGTAATTATCACTTCGTTGCTTAGCAACCGCGAATCTGTTCGATACAATTACGTACTTCTTAAAATTGGTGTATTTTACACTGTTCTAAATTATGCAGCTTATTAATTATATTGCGGTATTATTAAGTATTGTATCAATGATTTTATAACTTTTACATTGCTAAATTGTTGTTATTAAACCTCCGTCTGTAAATTTTTCTAAATAATTTTATTCTCAAGCGCTATTTTGCCCATTAGCAAAACCACTCGAACAAATTGGGCTTTTATTTTCAGAGATAAAGACCAATTTATACTCGTGATCTTTCTAGGCAAAATAGCGCTTTCGAAAAAATTGTCGAAAAAATTTCCGGCACTTGTGATACATACGATAATTATTATTTGATTAGGTAGGTACCTAAATGGTAGGCATAATAATTTTGGACGAGGATGTGCTCTATATTTTTGTATTGTACTCTAGCTTTTTTTTCATAATCGAAGTAATTTAGGAAGGTACGTTTAATTATTATTAAAAGGTCATATTTTGAAATTTTATATATTTTATTAAATAAACATTTTCTGTACTCCATTTAAGAACACACACGGACAATTTAATGGATTTCGCTAGAGGACTGTAAAATTTTCTAACATTTGGTCAACAGTTTCATATTAAAAATGATATCTCACGAATCACTTTTATACAAAGGAGATTTACAAAAAAAGAACGGAATGTACAACTAATGTCCTATTTAGTACAAAATTGATATTTTACGGTAAATAAATTTGCTACAGCTGCACACAAGTCGTGTTCGCTAAACGACTACTAAAGATACATGTCATGGTGGATTTTTGAACAACAATTCTTGTTTCCGCGAAGAAACGAATGGCTTAGTATCTCTAACCACTTTAAAGATGTTTGCCATAAATGCGCAGCTTAATATACAGAGAATATTTTTCAGATGTCCATCTAAATTACTATATGATGGTTTTACTATTAAATGAATCTATTACACCTTCAGATTTATCTTGTCTACAATAAATTTCGACAATCGATTGACTGATCCAACAAAAATTTGTAGCTTTCAACTATGTGACATCGTGTCCGAGAATATGTAAATGAGTTAAAGGAAAATGGAGTTATAAAATACAGTATTTATCACTAACATCTGCATGTACATACGTGTATTTCGATAGCGCACGGAACAGATTCTCATCAAAAAATATATTGTGAGCAAAATGTGGGGTGTGTTTCACGGTTCGGCATTCTGTGTGATATGTAGATTGGCGGGATATGTTTAAAATTTCTGAAATGTGTGGGTTCATGGATTTATTGCTTAGATTTTGCTCACAATTTCTTGATATGCAAGTTTTTTTTACAAATGAAGCATATTTTTCGCAATAAAAAACCTGCCATACGCAAAGCGATCTCTATATTCTGTATCCTAAAAGATATGTGTACAAACTTATTGTTCAGGTTATTACAGTAAAAATGTATGAAATGTTTCTCGAGTAATTAATTAACTTATCAAATTTCATTAGGTGCTACTTCCTTGCGAAACTTTAGCGCAATTTTCAACCACAATTTCGCCAAAATTCAACAAGGCAATTTGCGAAATATAGAAAATTTTACTAGAACTAGCTTATAGTACTTAGTTCTATACATTTACAAGACTTAGCTTTCAATCGTATGGAGATAAATTTCAAAATTCGCATATTATTATCTTTAAAAGTCTAAAAGTTTTAGGTTAATAGTCTTTTCGACCAGTACAGTAGTAGTAGTGCTATACAAATAGAAGTGATTTTTCTCTATTACATTTAGTTTAAACATACAGTGTCGTTCGTACATTTTTGTCTATTGGCTGTGTGCGTATGAATCCTTACAAAACATTCAAGCGATACTTATAATATTAATACTCAAGTCAATGACGACGTTTTACACAAAATGGGACTAAACTGATGTTTGCATAATTGCATAATGTACCAAGTCTGTGAGAAATTTTGGCGACGAAGAAAACTAATTTATTTCATTTCATTCGTGGTGCATGATATTTTAAAAAGTTAATTTTGAGAATTTATTTAATATCACCGCCAAGGCCACTGAAAACGAGAACTAACTTCCATATATGTATATGTAATAAGCTTTGCTTATTCTGTTTTTGATACCTAAAATTGGGCTTTACCGACAGTTCGTAGCTGTGGTAGGTGTAGGTTGGTACCATAGAAAATTGGTACATAGGCATAAAAATCTTAGAGGGGTGGGCCACTTACGTGAATATCCCGGTACCCAAATAAGAAAAGTAAACTTCATGAAAAATTATTTTATACGGATTTTATAAAAAATATTTTTTAATGAAATGTGTTCGTGATTGTATGCATATTTCTGTGCATGGACACTCATTTCTCTCCAGAAACGACATTTGCGGAAACGCAACACTTTCCACATTTTACAAAACACAAAATCAAAACTTAAAAATTACATTAGGCTACAAGTAGTCTAAAATACTTTCTTTGCATTAATTGGCTGCAATATATTGTCACTTTCATGCTGACTGGTCTTTATCTAGCGAGAATATGTGTGGTCGAAGTTTACCTATACCGCAAAAACTTCCAATTGCTTCCGAAGCGTTCCCGAAACTCTCCAACTTTCATAATGTCGGAAGTTGAATTTAAAATTCGGGCAGCTATAGAATTACATGGCAATATATCTCTGCTTTATAAGTTTACGAAAGTTGCGACGATCCGGCCGCTATCCCTTTTTTTATTTTTCTTCTTTGCGGATCACTGGCCAGGCAAGGAAATGTGCCACGAAATTGTCGGGTGTAGTTTGTAACTTTCTGTTTTGCCAGCAGGGGCCAAGTTGTTTCTGTGTAGGATTTAATTAGAAACTCGAAATTAATATCCCTTGGAACTAAGTCTTGCAGTTAATGTGCAACGAAAAGAAGCCGTTGATTAGTAAATTGTCAGAATAATACCTAATGCGGTGTAATTTCATACCTTTTGGTTGGTCCCTTAATTCGAACAATTATTTATAAATTACTTTTAAGATAGATAGATATAAGTAGGTATACTCATGATTAGGAAGGACCTAGAAAAATAATATATTATTGGAAATTACTTTATAGGGCGTATCCCAACAATAATAGACAAACTATGATTAACATCGAGTGTACTGCGCTAGCCAAAAAAACTCACTTAGGTATACTTCTGTTTCGATTTAATCGGAAGCTAGTGATTGTTTCCACTTTTCGACGGTCAAACGAAAGAGCCTGACTGATATTTCAAAATGAGACCATTCAATCTCAGTTAGGTTGACCCAAAAATAACTGTGCACCTAATTAAATGATAGCTCAATGTCTTTACTTATGGGTAAATCTGTACTTATATTATTACTATGGCACTTAAATGCAGATCTCTAAACAAGTGAAAGGAACATGCCAATGCTGTAAGTTCACCTTGGTTGATGTACAAACAATTCATTTTTAGATGCCTCTTTTTGTTGCACCTTCCCCTTCATCCAAAGCGATATGCTCCGACCACACACATCTCATCGCTGTTGTCTATATTGACTGACCTCTCGAACGGAACAAATTCAGCTAGAACCGCAGAGAGTTGTTGCTCTATGCTAGAACGTTTACAGGTAGGTAGTCCTCAGTGCGCGCTTGCGCGCTGTATAGCGCGCCGACGCACGCGCGCGCCTCCCACCGTGCGGGGCGACTGCGCGTGCGTCGTAGCGCAGGTCGTAGTAGGCGTCGTTCGTCGCGAACTGCGCTGACGGCCGAACGGCGGGTCCCGCGTTCGGCCCACCCTGCAGGCTGCGACCCAGGCGCCTCTGTAATACAAAGAAAACGCCGTTGACATTGAGAAAACTATAATGGTCATTCAATAATACTATAACCTGGACCGACACTATATTAAAGACCCGATCATGACGTCATATTTTATTGTGGTTTACGGACTGGGGTGGCGCCACTCGAAGAAAAAAATGGCGACTTATTATAGATTATAAGGGGGGAATTCTGTGGTTATTGGTATATGTCAGGTACTGACGTTCAAAATGTCCCAAAATTTAAATATCTAGCTTTATTACGATTTGACTTCTTTTTACGGTAACCATTGGTCTTTGCGTCCATTATTTAGCAGTTTTATCCTATTAACACATGTTTTATAGGTAGATTTGTTTGTGATAACATGAAATTTCCATGCACATGAAGAAAATAGTATGCACACTGCACAGACCGTTGGGTGAATTGCAGAAGAATAAACACTATTTTGGAATTATGGGATGATCTGATCAACCAGCTGAAGAAGCGAAAATTCTAGAGATTATTTTGGAAGAGTATTTTGTAACGTATGCTAGAATGAAAATAGAAAATTTTGTTTATAGCTCCAAAGCGAACCAATAGTCCTCCATATAAAGAAGAAACTGAAAAATCTAATGCGTTTTATGCTTACGTATACTACAACTAGCCATGGATTTGATTTCAAACCAAAAGGTACTAAATACTCTTGCTTGCTTTTTAGACTAGCTTTTTTTTAAGAAAATGTTTGGAAATATGCCATGTGAACGTGACAAATTAGAGGGACATAACAAAAAATATTTTATTTTATTCTGGATATTAAATTCGTTGTAACAGACACATTTGCATGTTTTTATTTTATAAAATATTCTGCAGCAATGTTTGAGAATAATAATCCATCGCTAAGTAATTTTGTAATTTAAATTAACTTTTGAGGCCATGCACCAAAGTGGCATAGGCGTTTCCGTACCTACTTCTTCATAATTGGAATTTTAAAATTATAATTGCAGTATTATCAAGAATTTCTCTAAACTTAAAGACATAAACGTGCATTATAATTTTTTGCCTGTATTGTAGGTACTGATTTCACGAAAAATGAGGATTTCTGCCTCGATTAGTTTGTCGAAGCAACCAAAAGGTGCGCGCCACTGTAAAAACGGAAACGGCATCCCGCCATATGCAGAGACTGTCCCGGTCAAGCATTAAGCCCAAATTTGCTCCTTCCTAGGGTTCTTTATTCAAAGGTTATATCATAGTTTCATCTGGACCAACACTATATTAATTAATAAGTATATAGTGTCGGTCCAGGTATCATGCGATGGTCACTCTAACCGTTGACTGACGTAATAATAAAAACTGCTCACGGCTGTCATGTTTGACAGTTCTCGGGCTCACTATGCGCTTCCCGGAGACAAAATACAATGCAAAATACATTGTTGACCATAGGCGCCATCTGTTTTCCAGGATATGAAGCTATAGCCGTGAGAAGTCTTATTAATACGTCAGTCAACGCTCTAATAATACATCAACAGGCCAGTTTTGTAGTTGTTGGCCGATGTGTCATTGTCATAGGGGCGTGACAGAAATAAAATTGATAGGTATAGAAGAGATTTTGCTAAATATAAAGTTGTCCAGATATTATTTGTTTTTGAAAAATCGCTCGCACCAGTCGATTTTGGTTTGGAGGGGACATTTTTTGAATAAAATATCATTTTTGTAAAACTTATCCCTTCTTCCCCTTAATCACCACGTCTATTTCTTTAAATGGACCAAAGCACTTGGGATACATTATTGGAAAGCACCTTCGATTAGCAATACGGTGGTAAAAATAATTTCGAAATCGGATGAAAGGATCGAAGTTGTGCCCAAAAGAATACTTGTTCCAGCATCTACAGTTATAATTTAAATGCAGTCCAATGCAACTCATTTAATTTCAATAATAATTTGAAGGACAAAATTCGTTGTATCCCTTAGATAGAAATTTTTGACAAACATGCTTCTATATAATTATTACTCAACTCGGCACACAATGTGCTCCTAATTCAAAAATATCCATCAGGGAGCATATAGGTAATACTAAAAAAGCTTTTTTAAATCAGCACCAGTATGATTCAAAGAGCAGAGGCAACAAACAATTATTTTTCTTCATTGTATGTGTATAGTCCGCACCTAATAATTATTGTAGCTACACCTAACTCTAAAAAATTTTAATTTTAAAAGTTCATCGATATTGTCTTTAAATCTAATGCTATAGGTCATAAAAATTAATTGTTGAGGGAGGACGATTACTTTTCTGATGCTTAGAAACTGTTATTAACAAAGCCTATCCTGAAATTAAAAAAATACAATAAGTTCTTCCAGGCAGTTTGTTGTAATAAAAGAGTCATATACTGATTTAAACTCGTCGCACTTGTAGCATTGAGAGCATTAAACAAAATGTAAACTATATGGGATGTTTTATGGGTACCTACTTTGAAAGTTATAACTGTTTTTGATCTTGCAGCTAAGGGTCGACGAATTAGTATAGCTTGTAGGCAAACAATTTGTCTTAGGGCAATATATTTTGTTTTGGTCATTAGTCATTAGTCTTGCCATTTCTCGCAGAAATAAATTCCTTTAGATATTTGTAATTTATATGATATATCGATATATCGATAAAAGGTGTATACCTACGTGCTCAGAGTACTAAGGCAAAATTTTTAACTGATGCATTAGAAAATATGTTGGAGTCCGGTATTAGATATTCTTGCAATGGATGTTAGACATAAATATACAGGCAGACGAACACAAATGGTTTTTCTTATTTTGCGTCGAAATAAAACTCTGACTATGGGGCTACATTAACTATGTCCTGAAACCAAAATAAGGCCCGAAAAGCTTCAGGTATCGCCTTATAGGAGTGGGAGTCAAAAACTTAAACGCGACACAAGAGTAAAGTGCCCTTATTTCGGTCGTACAGAAAATAGTATTAAATAAAGTTTTTTTTTTATTTTAAACAGAACTAAGTATGTAATCAATACCTAAGTAATCAATTGATTATGGAGTATTATAGAGATAGCACAACCAAAGGTGCTTGCTTAGGTGACTGATTGGTTACATAGTTCAATTTATTGTTAGACTCATTGTCTAGTACTTCCTGTATGGTAGTCGGGAGAGCCATACTGATTAGGGATCACCGTTCCGAAACAGTGCTTACTATGGTCGACTCTCATACCAAACACATTCTGGAGTTCTGGAGACTTTTGTGTGTAAAAATCACCTAATTGATTCCACGCACAGGGTGGCACCTCCCAAGTCATATAAAGGCGAATTGGAATTAATTCAACGGTGTGCGGATACGCCAGCATGAGTCGAGTGGCGACGTAACCAATTTTCGATTTGGTGATGACGAATATAATTTGTTAATTTGTTTGATTTGCACTTTGTTAAAAAAAAATTTAAAAAGTCAATTATGCTTGCAAACCGTATGTGATATTTTTATAGATTGGTGTGTTAGAAATTGGAATTTGATGTTACCAAAGAAAATGTAGCTGCAGCTAGATATTCTGTGGTGTTACCAATGGTAACAGTGGATACGTGGAGGCTTCGCCACTGGAAACTGAACCACATACCCCATCCCCTGTACTACTCTTCCCCCAACGACCTCATTTTCATTTAACTTCCAAGTATCAATTTGCCAGCACACTTACTCCCCCATATCTGCAATGACATTTCTTCGCTGTCGAAACCTTACCGAATGCAAATTGGAGATTTGCCCGGCTTTGAGTGGAGTAGGCGACAGTCAAGTTGCGACGATGTGGACGACGAATTAATTTAACTTTGGGAAAGATAAAGTAGTGGAAACTAATCGTAGTTGTTATTATGTATGTACGACTCTCCACTGCTTTTATTTCGTTGTTTGGTATATTTATCAACCAGATACCGGAACCTATCTACCTACTATTTTAAATTTTTAACAGTTTATAACCTCGTTTTACTATACATGGTGATTACTTGAATAACTTTTTTATTCTAAGCAAAAACTGTTTCTTGAAGTTTTTTGTATCTACCACAGTTTCACGGCAAATTTGATTTTTGAGACATAGGTAGGTAATTCCTTTTTGAAATGCGAGAAGAAAAAATATTTAATTTTAAAAACTGACACCCTCAGATTTCTGTTTGGCCAGGAGGATATTAAACGATGTGTTTTATAAGGTTACGAAAATCAAAACTTGCCTATCAAAAACAGTTTTGTGCGTCATTAAAAAAAATGTAATTTTACAGGCGATATGACTTTCGGGTTAAAAAAATAGGTAGCAAAATTAATTGAGGATGGATGACCTTATTGTTTTTTTAAATTGCTACGTAACCCCGGTTCAGACGTAGCGAGCGATTTAGTAGAGTAAAGTAAATTAGTCGAGTGAGTCTGCTGTTCACACAATTCGATTTAATTAGTAGAGTTTGCTTAACCAAGTCGAGTCAAAACAATCGTTTACACGGAACGGAGCCAGTAGTGTTTCGATTAGCAGCAAGTCCAGCAGCATTATTATTTAGTGAATTTTAAAAAATGAATATTTTCTTGCCCTTCGGATGTCGGAGGAGTCATTTAATATTTTGCTAGACAAGATCAAATTATCTAGTCAAACGAGGGAGTGATACTATAATAAGGGATGCTATTCCAGCCGCCACAAAGTTGCAGGCAGTATTATATTTTCTAACATTTCTATAGAATATCAAATTTTAAGGTGGTATCGTCTCACCACCTTGCCATTATTATTATACAATAATCGGTACTTCTATAATTTATTTTTCTGAACACCACCCACGAAAGACAATATCTTCAATACCTATACTGTTTGGCTATCCACTACTAATCTATTTGTTGCCTGTCCAGACGTGTTTAGTTGGTGTGCGAGTCGTTTGTCCTATGTGGTGGAGGCTGCTACTCGCACAGAAAAATAGAATAGAATTCCATTTACTAAACTCGACCGCTGACTCGACTAAAACCAGTAAACTCGACTAAAATGAAGCTGTTCAGACTGGTCAAGTACTAAATTACTCGACCACTCGACTAAACTACTGGCTACGTCTGAACCGGGAAATTTTTAGTCAGTTATCGTTAGTACCTACTTGCCAAATCGATATCTGAAATGATTTTTTTTTTCAAGTTGAATAATTTATTTTTTGTATTCCTAAGAAAGCAATAAACGATAAATGTCAATTTTTCCGTCAAACTGCGAAAAAATATCAAGTGATATAGTTTTTGCTAGAATAAAGAAAGTTATCCAAGTGCCTAAAAGAGAATTTTGTAAAAGGTCGTATTAGTATTTTTTCTTGATAAAACAAATGTAGTGTATACCCATCTCCCGCCACTAGCTACTTGGGGAATTTGGTATTTTCACATTTTTTAGGCACACAAATGTCGTTTGAATAAGGATTGGAAAACTACAAAATAAAAAAAATTAAATTTTTGGGCAAGTAAAAACCTTGTATCTCGAAAACGAGGCGCCTGTGGATAAAAAGTTATACCTACCATCATATATCATTATTTTTCTATCACCTGTTGAAGTGTCCTAGAATAAAACTGAATCACCGCGTATACATATTCTTTAAGAAATCGGCTTCCTATCATTTAGTGGTGCATACCTGACTAAAATTTTTGTGAAACAAATTATTACTTCTAAGATAGTTTAATTATAATTATTCTCAACAATAATAATAAAAATAATAATAATTGCTGATCTACTTTTGCCTCGCCTTTGAAGCCGGTTATCTCTGCGGATATAGATTTCTGCATTTCCGTTTAATCTCAAGTGTCAATTAATATTCTTTTAAAAACTACGCTTAGGTATTCCCAACGTCCCCATATCTGTAACGAAATTCCCTTTCCAAACTCTTACTAAATGCAAATTGTAGATTTTGCTCCACTTCAGAGAGAGTAGAAGAGGACTGGAATTGCAGCCGCGATGGCCATCGAATTAATTTATCTTCCATCAGTGTGCTGAAGTATAGCCGGAATTAATTGCAGTTTTGCTTTCACAAGGTTCTAAGATCAACACTTGGCAAGCGATATCCGTTTATTGTTCAGAATAGTTCGAAACGAGCAAACAAGCCTCTAGCAACATCCCATTATGGATATTATTCTCCGATTTTGCATTAGTTGTGTGGTTGTGTAGGTATTTCGAATCTTCTTATATGTACAATAGTAAATAATTCTCACCCTCACCATACTTCAAACTAGGAGTACCCCAGAAGAAACTGAATGCTTGTGCGGGGGAGGGAGGCAATTACTATTATTTTGTGTTCGTTGTCATTTGCTGCTAGGGCCGACTTTTCCCGATAGAACTAGGATAGCATTCGCTCAAGTACCATGGAAAACCCTAGAAAACCCTAGTAATTTCAGTAGTTCTATAGTTCATTTATTTTTCTTATGTATATAGGGTGCAAGCAGTGTAACAAATAAATGGCCTCTTGTGTTCAAATTATGAGGAACATGACATTCGCCTTTACTTAAGAGTGTGTATTGTGCCAAATTTGGCTAAAATATACAGTGCTATTCATAAACTTTGCACCAAATGGGAAAAATGTGTATTATTATATTTTTTGAAAATCTGATTTTGCGATATGTTGGTGCATGTTTTGTTTACACTATTGCGCCTAAAGAGGGTCGTGACGTCACAGCCCATACCTGACAAATTTGACATTTAAAATAAAAAAATTGGGAGAAATCAGGTTTGCCTTGAAAATATCGAAAAAAGTTATTAAAAAAATGTGTTTGTAATGCATTATTGTGCCCCTATGCAAATTTTTAGAAAGATATCAAGATATTGGTTTTTCTTTCTTGATATTCCTGGAATTGAAACTGAATCATAAAATTCCATACAACACCGTACCTTATAATTTTGTATCACTGAATTTCAAAATATGGATGTATTTTATGTAAAAATATTCCAACACTGGCCCAGGGAATAAACTTGTCTTAAAATAAAAGAGTCCTTGCACAAAGATTGCTTTTTTACGCAATACTAGCTATTTTGTATTGTTATGATTTATGATTTAGTAAGAGAGCAACCACTAAATAAGTTTCTTCAGTTATTTGCAAGAAAAAAAATATCCGGTACCGATTTGAAGAGAAATAATTAAGAAAAAACAAACATCGTGATATCCTTCTGAAAATATGCATACGGGCACAATAATGCGATACAAACACGTTTTCTTAATAACTTTTTCCGATATTTTGAAGGAAAATCTGATGTTTCCCAATTTTTCAGATTTTCAAAAAATTTAATATCTAATACAAATTTTTCCCATTTGGTGCAAACTTTATTAATAGCACTGTATATATCAAATACCTACCTGTATATATCAAGTTACCTAGCAATACAGAATTTTTATTTTCTGCGAATTTCAATATTGTAAACGGAGCATTTGCAGATACATTACAATGTATGTCAAAGTAGCAAATTTGGTTAATTTAAAGTAATATTAAAATATCATAATTTAGAACTCACAATACTCTATATAAATATTCTTCTTTTCAACCATTACTTCCGTTCGAAAAGCATAAATATTAGGCGTATTCGGACAAAAAAAAATGTTTTGTGGAGTGAATGGTGAGTGAACCTTAAAACCCGAGTATAACTACACTCCTGCTTGAAAGCAACGTATGCTAACAAGAGTTACCTACAATACAAATTAATCTCGATTATATAACCAGAAATCGCCGTGAGAACTGAACTGTCAAAAGTTAATTGGAAAATTCATTTTTTTGGGAATTCTATGCCTATACTATACTATATCCAAGTTACAGAGGCAATGAATCAAAACATTGGCAACCACGTGATCGCGATGTGACCTATTCTCTTATTGGTTTGTCCATCGTAAAATCTCAAGTGTTTAGGCGACGAGCGGAATGCAGGGTCGGCTCTTCCCTCATTCGAATTTCTTGCATATAGGTCGAGCAGACTTGTTGAAGAATCTCATATTAGTCCGACCCTGGTAATTGATCGCAACGCGTTCATGTCATTTTATTTATGTCTACTGCCGCTGTATAACTTGGATAGACTATTTGCCTATTTTAAATATTGTTAATTTTTTTCTTTTGGGGAACATAACCCTTCGAGTTCTAGGCTCGTAACATTGTTGGCATAGCAGCGCTGCTGTCGCTTCCCATCTCCCAAGCACAGTCGCATTTAAATGTCGAGCAAAAATAAGGTATATCGCAAAACATTGCATAAATCTTGGAAAATGTCGGTAGTTCCGCGGGTGATTGGTTTGAATTACGTAGGTACAGTAAAAATTCATCCCAATTAATTATAACCACAAAATATCGCTGTTAAAGGTGAAGTATCAAAAGAAAATTTTAAAATCCATTTTCTCGGAAACTACGCTCGATCCGTAAAAAAATAGATCAAATTTGTGTCCAGGGACCTCTAATATAAGGGAGTTGCCTCAATTTAAAAAAAATCGGAGTACCCACCCCCGATTTTTATCACCACATGAAAGTTTTACCTTACTACGTACTAGCAAGATGGAATATCTTCTTTAATTTAAAAAAGGATACTTCTTCATTCCCAATATAACAGGACAAATAATATAGTGGATACCACGAATCCTGACCCCTGGTTGACAATGTAAATTGCATTGTCGATCCTTGTGACGCAGGGTTCAAGATTCGTGATATCCACTAGGTAAATGAAAATATAAATCAAATAATCCAAATTAGCCAATCGCTGATACCAGCTGACAAATGAAGGAAGGTCTTCTTCATATCAATTAAATTGCAACCGAAATTACATGTAGAAATAAAAAGCCGACTACTGCAGAGCGAAGAAATTCCGAACATGCCCAAAAGATCAGATTGTAGAAAACCTTGTTGAGGATAAATACCTTCCGATATGGAAAACAATAATTTTAAGAATCTTCGTTGAACAGATTCAAGATTTTCCATTTACGGAGATACATGGTTTGTGGCGACCTGTCTGCTACCTGGAAACCAAAATAACAAAAAAAAGAAACAACGAGAAGAATTATAAACACATAAACAGTATTGTACCTATATGAAGTATATTAGTCTACCATTGTACCCAAGAATCGGAGAGATAAGTTCAACATCAAATATTTCTAAAGTTAGTCAATGGAAACTTACCAAGAAGCATTGGACCAACTCCGGAGGCAAAATGAAGAGCTTCAACAGAATATTTTGCAACAGAATTCCTCCCAAATGAATCAGCCATCAAAGTCACTGTCATCGAATGCAAACGTTCTTCGTTTCAATCATCCGAATTACGCATGCTCATGGTTCCCAAAATAAACGATGCCTGGCTACCCTGCGGAGATTATCGCCCTCTCAATGCGAGGACTATTCCGTCTATTCCCCATAGATATGAAGAACACCGAGAACACCTGCAAATTGTCTTCAAGCGCCTATCCAACTCTGGAATCTTGGTAAACACTAAAAAAGTGTGTTAAGATCCTCTATAATCACGTTCTTGGGCTAAGAAATTTCTCCTAGCGGCACACGCTCTCTACCATAAGCACGACAAAAGGACTATGCTCAATTTTTATCGTCAGTTTCTTCCTCTTGCTGCAGAACATCAAGCGCCCCTCCACACAGCCTTAACTCGTTTACGTGGCACTCAACCTGTCACCTGGACACCAGAAACTAGAAGATGCTTTTACCACGTTATGCTCACTGTGCTTATTGAAAATCCAAATGCGATGGAAGAACATATTAAATCAAACAAAATAAAGCGCGAGTTACATTTAAGGAGTGCAGAAATAATAAAACAGAGTTTGAACTGTGAATTTGAAAAACCGAACTCTCTCAAGATGATCTGCAGTAAGCTCTTCCAGTTCCTAACTTGACAGTTGATCCAGCCATTCACTAACGAAAAGCGTGGGCGTACATCTATGCATTCACGATGTGTAACTGGACAGACAAAATTATTAAGTGAAAAAAATGTAGTAGAAGCATTGGATTCTACGTAAAGAAGTGCTTTAGGAATGTTTTTACAGAAATACAAAATTTTCAACCCGAAAATAGTTACGGCCACTTTTCGAAAACGCACATTTTCGAAAAACGCCCTGTACCTCAAGAACGGTGACAGATATCGATTTGCGGTTTTCGACGTTAAATTTATCATAAAAAATGAGCCTCAGGCACCGATATCAGTTTTCGTATATCTCCATCTCCAAAAATACGAGTTTCCCTTTAAAATTGTCCAATTTGGCCCACCCTGTACTGATGACCGAGACACCCTGTATATAATATACCTTCTGTTAACATGCAATATTACCGCGAAATCTGTGCGTGCGATACAGCCATTGAAAATCAAAATATAAACGATAATGAAACATAATATTTAGATAATGAGAATAATAATAATTTGAGTGATAATGACGATAATTTTACAGCCATGTAGTTATCCAAAAGTCCTTGTATACTTGTATATTTTCTTTTTGACTTTGTACAATTAATATTTTAGTCTCAAAACTATTTTATTGTAATCTCCGAGAATGGACGTTAAATTTTAAAAATACAAAGTTACTTTTTTACCTAATGTTACATTTTTTTGTTTAATTGCTATGGTTGTTAAGCCAAAAAAATTGGGTTTAAATTTGTTGATAATATCCTTAGTAACAATACCCAATTTGTGATATTGTCGCTTTTTTAGGACACCAATCAAACAAAAAGACGTTTTCCTCACGCTAACGTTTCGGTTTTATTCGATACCTTCTTCAGAGCTAGAAGCAACATAGGCAATTATTTCTATAATAATTTAAAAAATGTTCATAAAAATGGTAATTACAAATATAGGTAAGTATTTAAAAAGACATTGGTATATTCTCAAAATCGTTAAGAATCCAAAATTGACACATAACGTGTTCACGTCATATACTTCGAGGTTAAACGACTTACCTGTAAGGAAGTTCAATCCTCAATTATACGAGATGGCCCTGTCCGAAGAGATCACACTGTAGTTTATGTTTCTGTGCTCTTTTTGTCGCGTATGTTTATAGAAAAAAGTGTTTGGTAACCCGTCGTATCGATATCCCCGCGCCCGCCTGATATTCATTATGTTGCCCCTCAGATCGCAGTATTTTGGGGATGAATAGTGGCGGGTGGGTGTGATCTCTTCGGACGGGGCCATCCCGTATAATTGAGGATTGAACTTCCTTCCAGGTAAGTCGTTTAACCTCTAATTATACGTCGATGGCCCCGTCCTCGAGATCACACTGTAGATGTTGAAAGATTTGGTGCGATTTGGCTTCGACCTTGTGTGCGTGACTTGCGAAATGAAACTCGTCACGTATTCACAACGAAATTGTTTATTATATAAACACAGCTTTTCCAATACAATGTAGAACACCATGTATGTGATCTACATGTGAATCACTGGAACGAAATTCACAAGATAATTTAACACTATTTGTAGACCGTATTTTATAAATTCTTACGTAACTAAATATTTAGTAATGTATATTGTATATTTTAATAAAGTAGTATATAGGTATAATACTGTTATTTCTGTGGTTGTAATTTTAAGTATTGCGCCACTCGGTATTTTCTAAGTTATTTATTAGAATGTTTGCGAACGGTGAGTTTGTAATTATGGGTCTATTATAGAATTTTATAAACGTATTTGAATTTCAGTCCATTCCACTGTACGTTTAATATTTTCAATAGTTAGGTCTCTTTTGAAAGCTGCCGAGGTGGAAGCGGTTTAAAGATAGTTGTATCGACACCAGCTATTGTAAGGCCTTTTTTGATCCATTTTGAGACGGTTTGTGCCGTAGCTGGGTTAGGTATGTGTTTTTTTTTTAATGGTGAGTAATAACTGATCATGCCCGCGTCTGCTGTCTTTAGTTACGGTTATGTAATATTTTAACAGTGATGCTAAACATGAATTTGGTTTCTCATGAAAATAAGGTATTATTATTTTAGGTTCGCATTTTCCAGGTTTTGAGGTTTTTACGATATCGGTAATACAGGGACCGGCAGAAAGTTGGACACAAAAATTTAATATTTTTAAATTCTGATTTCAATTCACTTAAATTTCAAGCTGCTAATCGAACAAAATTAAAGTTTAATAAAAATTCATGTATTATCCGATGATAAGTTGCGCTTGCGGTATTTTGTTTTTTTGTAATACACAGGGTGGTCGAAAAAAATACAAAAAAAGTTAAATTTCTTTTTTTTTACTAGGTGGCTGTGACTTTAAATCTAACATCCACCTTTGATTCCAAACAACTTTTGTAAGTAACTTTATACCGTATATTACAAAATAAGGGTACTTTACTCTTGAGTTATTTTGACATTTTTGAATCTACCTCGTATACAAAAAGAGATATTTAAATTTTGATATGTGCGTTTTAAGTTTGAAATGACGCTCCAACTTTTATCAAGAATAAAATCTTCTGAGAAATTAATAATAAAAAAGTTTTCCATTTGTGTCCAATTTTCTGCCGGTCACTGTATATATTTCCAATCGATCTTCAAAATAAGTGATATTGTTTAATCTAATTTTGTCGGTATTTGAACTTTGTGGCTGGAGATGAGAGCTAGCAAAACAATAAGCTTGTATAGGGAGTCACTTGGTGCGAGGGCTTCAAAGCATGTTAACACTGGGCTGGGATCCCAGATTTCATTGTATCTGTGGAACACTGGCCTCATTCTAAAAACTCCTTTCATGAATCTAGCTATCGTTGGATGATCGGTGGTTTGCAGGAGAATATTTAGAGCAAACTTGTGTTGATTGGGGCCATTGTAGTTCCCACCCTGGGCCAATTCCTTATTTAGAAAATCGATTATTTTATTTGGTGTGGCTGCAAAAACATCGGTACTTTTACAGTATGGCCACAATTTTTCATAAGTTACATTGTACTGTTTTAAGGTACTGTCAGCTAAGGATGATAGTAATACATCGATGGCATTCTCTAGAAACTCCCCTTTTTAGGTATGCTTGGCGGATAATACTGCGACTCTCAGGGTAAAGTTTTGCCACATGGGATGTGGTTTCCTGAAAGGAGGTAACAGCAATAAGCGGTGTGGGGGGAATATGATCGGTTTTTGGAGCTAGATAAGTAAAAGGCGGAAAAGCGTAAAAGTAAATTTTAGACCAGGTAAATCGTCGTCAATCACACAAAGTGACGTATCTCATTTTTAATGATTTTTCAGGAGAACGATTTAAAAAAAATTGCAATGTTTGTCCTTTAACTGCGGTGCAAAAAAATATTCAGTGACAGGATGTTTGGCATATATTAATAGTATGGAGTGTTTCTAACTTAGTTTCGATAAGAAAAGTGTCATGTGGTTGACCACCCTTGAGATTTTGAACTTTGAATGAGTTACGACCATTTGTGAGATTAATATATTTTAGTGTCTGAGATACGCCAGGTAAACTTTAAAGTTATAATAGCATATTATAGGGTTAACAGGGGACAGTTAAACACAAACTGTTAGTGAACAACTTTTTATTTTCGTAATGATAAGGGGGAACACTTATTAACATTAAACTTTAACTAAATGATTTCTTATTTCATAAAAAATATTGAACTGCAAGTGATACAATGAATAATATCGGAAAAAAAAGATTCTTCTTAGGATTATTATCTACTGTTATTATATCCTACTACTAAATCTATATCTACCAATTTTAATGTGGTAGCGATTGATAAAAATGTTTATGTACATCAAGCCTAATAACTGGAGTATCTCCAGTACACAAGGACTGTAAATCTGAGTATTTATCTTCAGAGATTTTATTACGCTCTGAATTTAATTGTTTTGGAAATAACCTCTTAAGGTCTATGTTAAGACGTTTCAGTGATATCGACTTGTAATGTTCCTCAAGGTGACTGGTTTTGAAGAAGATTTGAGTTGAGAACTCTTTGGAAACTTTGAACTCCATGATGTCAGTCCATTTAAATGACTCTCCTGTTTCCGATGTTGTTTTTAATGTTAGAATACGTAAGTCCTTTGACAGTGCCTTAAAATCTAGGAAATCGTCATACTGAAGAGGGTAAACAATGTATGGGTGCTGTTTCCTAGCTAGTCTAAATATTGGGTACAGTTGAGACGGAATAAAAATATTACCGGCATGTGCAATTGCATGAGAGATGGCGCTGTGTGCAGAATCACCCTCATTCTGGCCATGGAATGATTCGAAAAATTTCAGAGTAATTTCTTCTATGTTTTCACTTTGTAAAACTGTCAGCAATAGCATCGTAGCCATGATGGAATTTTTATTCTGACCACTGCAGCCGTCAGAGTATAGAGAAACTATCTTAAACCCTTTAGAATCATAGCTTTGCAAAGCTTTATGTACACAGGTTGCAATTTCTGACGCACCCCTTTTGCTATCACCTTCATACCAACAATAACAGAAACAATCCTTGCTTGAGATATTATAAAATGTAAAGTTGAAGAGTGCTAAACGTCTTTTATAGAACACTGCACTTTCGTTAGTAATTGGTAAATAAATATCCTGTTGCAGGTCAAAAGATGCACACAGAAGTGTTTGATCGTTCGCAGCTTTCTCTTTACAAGTTGCTTTGAGTTCTCTAACAGCTGTTTTCTCTGCATTGTGTTTTCTAAATTTGGCTTCTAATTGGGCTTTAATATTATCGTCTCCAGTTTTATACATCATGCATAATGAGCATTGATCCTTTTTAGGAGTGTGAAATGACAGTTGTTGGTTTGTCTTGAATACTCTTTGGTAGGTAGAGAAACTTGGTTTTGGATCATTTTCTGATAATGTTTGCAGGTACAAGTAATACATTTTGGAAAGTGAGAGGTCTGGATGTAAGTATTCTCTACTGGAACTGGACCGACAATAATGTGATTCCATTTTTGGAAATCTGTCAATGTGTTTTTGTATTTCAGAACGAACCATTTTGTCTCTTGCCACAATGGTTTCAGATTTTCGTCCACCTCTTTTGTCCATGTTAACAACGCCGATTTCATTTACCTTCTGCAGTGCAGTTCTTGCTGTTCTCTCCGAAATGCCCAAGGTATTTAAGAAAAAGGTCTTACAAACTGGAACACGATTCTTGCTGACTGAAAAATAATAACGAACACTTTGTTGTCTGCGTGAAACTTCACTTTTTGTTGTTTTCTGTTTTGTATCCATGACTTCTGAATGGTGCACGATAAATTCTCGTTGACGATTTATGTCTGCAAGAGCATAGTAACCATCAAAAATCTTAAACCTCTGGGAATCTTCAATTGTAGAACACAGCCGTCCTAGTTTTTTGCATGT
This sequence comes from Pseudeuparius sepicola, assembly GCA_963920635.1. Classification (NCBI taxonomy): domain Eukaryota; kingdom Metazoa; phylum Arthropoda; class Insecta; order Coleoptera; family Anthribidae; genus Pseudeuparius; species Pseudeuparius sepicola. Next base: position 94,733,285 of record OY987299.1, read on the forward strand.
GTCACCTTTGCATCTGCAACTTAAATACATGAAATTTAATGATTATGTAGTTCATTAAAACTTACCTTGGCTTCATAGCCTTAGGTGGAACTACTTTATTTTTCATCGTTATGTATTCTTTACCAGAATTCCTTAAACACTTTGCTAATTTTTGTTTGTTAACACGGCGTTTTTTGTCGTGATCTCCTTCTTTGCTAGTTCCATCGACAATGTGCAGCTCAGGTTGAACATTACTATTTGAATTATAAAGTTTTGTAATCTTCGTTTTCTTCTTTCTTTTGTTTTTATGAGAGTCACAGTTCAAGTTATTTAGAAAGTGGCTGTGACATAGCAAGATCCAGCAACGGTGACAAGAGCTAAATACTTCAGCTTTACATTTGTAATATTCGCACGTTGCCACGTACGGAGGGTCTTTATCGGAATCATAAAATACCTCTTCACCACTACTGCTTGCTTCCCTTTGAAAATCAGAACACAAACCTACACTTTTATCTTGGTTCGGGAGTTTCGACTTTATTTGAGCTAGTGGTATGTTATCATCTGATGAATCGCTCTCTTGTGTACCTACTACATCATTGACTTGTTGTAACTGTACATCACTTGATGATTTTGTTTTATCACTTGATGAAACATCATATTCTGTATCTATTACCTTGCCACTATACCAAATATTTTTGTAAAACATTTTCACTTGTGTTCCTTTCTTAATCTGGCCGCGAAACATAAGTTCGTTTGATGAAACAACATTTAACGTGCCATCTTTCCAAACTACAAGCACATCCATAGTAATAATATTACGTTATTTCAAGAGCACAGCAATTCAACAGCGTACGCTACAATGTCTTGCGGACTACTACATCCAACAAACTGAGTACAGCACGCATAGCCCTAACAGAAATATGCAGTTCTCAACTCGTCTCGACTTGCAGAAATGAGATACGCCAGTGGTGCAAACATACGAATTATAGAATAGAATCTCACAAAGTGGCGTAACTCAAGATACGCCTATTTGTGAGATTATATATGCGCAACTTTTGAGATACGCCATCGACTAATGGTCTAAATGTTGGAAGACTATCGTTAGTTGAGTTACGCCACTTTGTGAGAAGAAAGAGCTTAAGAAATTATGTCATATTTTGGTCTTATCTCAAAATTCATTTTTTCTTAGATACGTCACTTTGTGAGATTGACGACGAAATGTGAAGGCATCAACCCCCCCTGGACTCTGGGTCGGGATGCCAACAAATAAAGGTTTCGCATTTTTTATTTGCATATGAAGCAAACAGATTGATTTGTGGAATGCAAAAATTGTTTTGATTTTATTAAACAGTGGGAAGTAGAGATTACTCCGTTTCAATATTTTTCTGACGAGATTCTTTGTCTGCTAGTATGTTTTCTTTGGTGTTTATGTATGATGCAAAAATCATGATTTTACGCTTTTCGCACCACTTCCATATTTGTTGCGTTATCTCGTTCAATTTTGGAATTTTATACCCCCCATTCGGTTTATATATAGGTGACTGCGGTGACATTGGGTGCCTTTAAGACGACAAAGCGATTGCAATCGCTTGCGCCTGTGATTGCTATACGGGGTTTGTTCTAACCTTACTTTGTTCTGTCAGTTCCCTTTATTGACTTTGTTTATGTTATTTCGGTGTGGTAAAAGCCATTGTAAAATTTCGATTTCGTGATTTACTTTTTGATGCTGTGTTTGAGCTTAATTTATTTTTACATCTCGATATTTCGGGCTCTAGCTTTACTGTCATAAAATAGCCGTTTAACAAAATGCTAGCGCCAGCAAACGAAAGTAGAAAGCGCTGCAATTAAAGCGCTTTTTAAGATTGGGAGTCTTAAATGTAACCATTATCTATTTCCAATAATATGCTACAATTCTCGCACTTTTAACAAGGGTTGTAATCCCCTGAAGGCTGCTAGAAGTTCTAAAAATTGATGTGATAATTAAGTTCTGTAGGGTGTAGGGTTCCAGAACCCTTTTCCTATTTTGTTTTGACATATTGCCCCCCAGCCTGAGCCGCTAGCATCTATGAATATGGTGAAAGATTAAGGCCTTTCCTTCAGGGTAATTTTACTATTTGGGAGATTAAGTGACCACCATAAAAAATCGTTTTGTAGTTACGTTGTACTGCTCGATCAGTTTTTTCGTCGACTCTTCTGTTTGGGGGAGTATTGACGAGTGAGATTCCTCCGAATCAGATGCGCTTGCGGCTCTTTCGGAGCCGTATGAGCCACTATCGCCTGTGGGGATAGAAATAGACGTTAGTCATTTGCTTACTATGGTTTTGAATATGCATAATTACTGTAATCAGATATTACTCATGTTTACGTCATTACTTTCGAGTTTGTCTTGTATGTAAGGTATTACCCTTACTTATACGAAACTTTATTATATGCCTCACCAGGATTTTACTCATTGGATGAGGTTATGGAGGCAGTGGTATGCATAATGACTGTAATCAGATATTACTCGTGTTTACGTCATTACTTCCGAGTTTGTCTTGTATGTAAGGTTTTAATCTTACTTATACGACACTTTATATATGCCTCACCAAGATTTTACTCGTTGTATGAGGTTATGGATGCAGTGGTGTGCATAATGACTGTAATCAGATATTACTCATGTCTACGTCATTACTTCCGAGTTTGTCTTGTATGTAAGGTTTTAATCTTACTTATACGACACTTTATATATGCCTCACCAAGATTTTACTCGTTGTATGAGGTTATGGATGCAGTGGTGTGCATAATGACTGTAATCAGATATTACTCATGTCTACGTCATTACTTTCGAGTTTGTCTTGTATGTAAGGTTTTAATCTTACTTATACGAGACTCTATATATGCCTCACCAAGATTTTTCCCATTGGATTTGTAATTCTTTGGCCGTCGCCTCAATAGATTTCGCCGATTTGTATTTGTCTGCGAAATCTGCGCCAAACAGAGAGTACCGAGAGATTGAAATAGTTATATATTTGGTACTTCCTATGTGTAGAGAATGTGTGAAAGATGTCTGTCAGAGTCTACCAAAGCTTGGGTTATACTTCTAATATTTTGCAAAGTTTCTAATTTTTATTTTTGATTTCGTTTTTATGGATTGTATGAAAGAAAGCGTATTTTGTGTTTCTCATTTGGGTATCATAGTTAATTCCTATAAGTATTTTATGGTTTGAGTTGGTTTTAAATTGCTGCATTTTTTGTTCGTTTTCCCCGAGAAAAAGAAACCCTAATGAGCGTAGATGGTTGACGACAGGTTTGAATGTTTTGGTAAATACAAACGGGGTGGTTGATAACCCGAAAGGCAAACATGTGAATTCATAAGGCTGGCCCTTGTACTCAAACTTTAAATATTTTAATATAAAGTCACCTTATTTTATATAAATATTATCTCAACACCAAAACAATCTTTATAATTCCTATTTTTTCATATATATTTCATTTTCTTATAGAATAATAAGTATTGACAACAAATGCAACAATTATATAACAGGAACTGTCCAATTATATGTAGGTACCTGAATTTTTTAAGGCCTATGGTTGCCACGTCATGTAACAATTCTTGTATATTAAATTTTGTTTGTTTGCTTTTTATAATAGCCCCAGCTGTGAGGAGGTTGGTAATGCTTTCTTGAAATTCAAGACCGTAATTACTTTTTGGTATTTGTTTTGACAGGGCTGGTTATAAAAGGAATTTTGTAACCCTTTACCCATTCTAATATAACTTTATTTTGGGTAATTAATTCCCAATTGGGAATAAAATGTCTTATTCTGCCCGCATTACACACCTTTAACGCCGGTTCGGCTTGCTGTACTTGTAGTTTGTCGCCTTCTTGTATTTGTTTGTCCCATATGTCTCCCCTCCCCTCCTTCCTTCTGTCTGTGTCCTTTTTAATGTGGACCCAGCCGTAGGGAACGGCGGAACAGGGTAATGCAGGGTGATAAACCTATACTTACTTGAGGAGAAATCAGTCAGCATTTGGTGTATCTTCTTCATGTTCTTCTTGATTTTGTGTTTGAAGTCCGCAAGTTTTCTTTTCCGTGGATTCGGCATGATTTGGTACTGCACACAAAGAAACACGCGACGTGTTCGAGCGTATTAAACATAATGGATATCAGGCGGGCGCGGGAATATCGATACGGCGGGTTACCAAACACTTTTTTCTATAAACATACGCGACAAAAAGAGCACAGAAACATAAACTACAGTGTGATCTCGAGGACGTATAATTAATATTATTTACAATGAACAGTTGCACGAAGACTTGGTACATATACATACTAAAATTATATTATTAAATAGTGGAGAACAGGTACAAATACTTTAAAAGTTGTTGTAATTGTCTGTAAAATTAATTAAATTTTCTCTGTATTGCTTTACTGCTGAAGATGACCCCTAGGAGGGCCGAAACATATGTACAGTTGATCTGTTGATTAAAGAAGCTGTATTTGTGGAGCTGAGACTGTAAGTTTTACCCCCGTTGTTGTGTTCTCCTACTCCACTTCAAGATATGGACTATTTCCTCAAACTAACAGTTATATTAACTGAAGAAATGCACTGACATTGGGAAATCAAAAAGATATAGAACATGATCTATTTATCGAGTAGCGTACCGTGGGTAAAAGGGCGGGTGGGGCTATTTTAAGGGCGCAAAAAAAGGCGTACATTTTTTTCTGTTTTAACAAAGTAAACGAAATATTATATAATATTTTGTGTTAGGTAAAGCTATAAACAAAAAAAATAGCACTGCCTATTTAACTAAAACGCAAAAATAATACAAATAATAGACCATGACCATAATATTGTCGTGATTGTACGTTCAATTTTGCAATTGCACTAGAGCACAAAAGGCGGGTTAGAGCTGAGGGCGGGGGGGGGGGGGTCACGGATCCCCCCGTGCCCCCCCCTCCCCCTACGGCACGCTACTGTTTACCGTCACAATAGAAAACTGTCTCCTCAAAAAATTAAAGTCAAGAAGAATTATCGACCTTTTAGTTTCTTTCTCAATATACGGCATAAGCGCCGTTAATGATGGGCTTACATACACTTCTGAAAATATTTATTTTTTTGTTTTATTTAACTTCATTTAGATTCGGGCTCGCATTACCGTCGCTATTTTAATAGATTGTGTTTGGTGTGAGAGTAGGATCGTACCTGCTGCTGCCGCTAGACGAACCACTCGTCCTTCTGGCCGGCCGGCGCGCCGCCGCCCCGCGCATCGGCGGCGGAGGCGGCGGCGCCGTTGGCGCCGGCGCGGCTCACGCGGCCGGCGGTGGCCGGCGGCGGCGGTTGCAGCGGAGGCGGGCCAGGGCCGGCGTGCTGCGAGACCCGGACGGGCCCGCAGGGCGGCGCCAGTTTTCCGTCGGGGGCGGCGCGGCGCCCGTCGCCGCCGTCAGCGTCGTCGTGCTGCCGGCCGCCGCGGACGCCTTCAGGATCGCCCCGTTCCAGCCGTACGTCTGTTGCACTGCAAGCGAAAGTGGAAAGTACATAGAAAAATGCTTGAAATTAGAGGTTTAACATCAGAGGAAAAAGGGAAATTGGGAAAAAACAAGGTTTTTTCCGTTTTTTTCAATTCTTTCAATTTCAGATAAATTTCGAATAAACCAAATAAATAAAGAAAGTTGAAGAAACACTCAAATACGTAATATTTTTTGTATACCTACATAATATTTGCCCGAAAAAACCTCAAGGAGTATAAAAATAACATATTTTGATAGTAATGCTTTATTTAAAACAAATTAAATAAACACAAAAATTATTGATCAACAATAAAAAACTAAAAACGATAATTATTTTTAACTTTTTATTATACAGTGTCCTCCAAAAAGTGGCAAAAAACTAAATATTTTAGTAACGCGTTCAAATTTGGTACACTTACTTAAAATTAAAAAAGAAACAATTTCTTCAAGTAAAACTTTTTGATATTTTAACAAATGAACCCATTTTTGGCGATATATTTTTTTAAATGTCATTTTTGACAGATAACGAAAGTCACATGACCACATTTAAGTGGGTCATTTTTCATCTTTTTTAAAGCAAATGTTAACCCCAAACTTAAATTTCAAAATAAAACGTTAATTAAAAATTTCCCCCCTATGGTGCGAACTTTTTGGAAACACTGTATATTATATAAATTATTTTATTTAAAAATATTTATTTAATTTCTTTTTTATTATGTATTATTAAAAAAATTGTTTTTTTCCGTTTTTTTCCAAATTTTCCGGGAAAAACCCGTTTTTTTTCCACGATCAATTTTTCCGTGAATTTTAAACCTCTACTTGAAATACAAAAATATGACGGGGTGTATTTTCAGAAAAGTATCAAAAAATTAAAGAATTGAAGGGATACATTCTATCGATTAGATGTGGTGTTTAGCGATCCAAGTAATTATTAACTACTTTCTTCAAAATGTCGACGTTTCGTTAATTATATTGACATCATCAGGACTCTACAAGGGAATAAAAGTAGATATATAAAACGAAACCACATGAAATTGGGAGCAGTTTACATTAAAAATGATAATAAAACAGATAGTTATACTTAGCATCCCACTACTACCGAGGGTCCATTTTTTCGCTTTATGTATGTTACAAAAAAAAGCGTTAACACCCGACTTTCTTATACTAGGAAGAGAGTACCTAATAAAGAAATATTACAAGAATTAAATTGACAAAACTAATTTATTGTGTTAGTACATTAAACAATTGATAAAGTGAGTTATACTTAACTATCTGTTTTATTATCATTTTTAATGTATACTGCTCCCAATTTCATGTTGTTTTGTTTTATATACCTACTTTTATTCCCTTGTAGAGTCCTGATGATGTCAATATAATTGACGAAACGTCGACATTTTGAAGAAAGTAGTTTTGTTGTAACCTTCGATCCACCTCCCAGCCAATACAGCAAACAATTCTATCGATTGTTAGTTAGTGCAGATAATGACTAACGAACGACTTTTGTCATCACAAGCAGAATTTTACACTAGTTGCTAATAGGTCTACAGGATGACTTAGACCAGAAACAAGTGCCAACATTTTAAACACGTACATATTTAATTTACAAAAAAAGTTTTTCAACTGATTTTTCCGAAAACTCAATTTTTAAACGGTATTTTTTCCCACTAAAATAACGCTAACGAGTTCCGTATATGGATAAAAAGATAGTAGAGAGTTAAAGCAAAGCGTAGACGTAGGCGCAGAAAATGACAGCTACGCATGCGCTTTAAAGAGTTTTCGAACGTACGTTCCTTGTGTGGATTTACGGTTGACGTAAAGTTGCCTGTACGTAACAGGCGCAGCCCTTGAAATCGTTCCAATACATGCGGTCGCAAAGGAGTTCAACTGACAACGTTGCAATTACCCCTCCCCTCTCTCGCGGTTTGAAAGCCAGCCATAACCTCAAAGGCGTAAGTGACGGCAAATCTAACATCTTATTACGCGACATTGCCAGTTACATTAAATTCGGCGCTATTAGGTTGGCCTTAGATTTCCTGAATAATAGTGGAAAATCTTACAACCCTGCCCACGGACATTGGCAAATTTTTCGCAAAAGTCTTTCGACAACCTCGAATAGAGTCGTTCTAAAAATCGAAGGAGGTGGTAAATCTCTTAATTGGGTGTCGTAAGTACTTTCGTACCAAAAGGAACCTCGAAAATCCGATACCTATCTAAGAGAATTTCCCGATTCACGATTTACCGTGCACTTTCGAGAAACGGGACGGCTGTAGAATCAACGAAACCAACGGAATAAATCCCCTGAAACCACTATTGTAAATTGCGTGTTTTTTCTTATTTCTCGATTTTTCGGGGGCCCGGGAAGCATCAGAAGATAAAGAAGTGTAATAAATTAATGTAAAAAAAAAACACTAAGAGATTCTTCTGTAATAACACAATCATACTTAGATATACCTTATTTAACTAATACCACTTTGACAATAAAAGAAATTCGCATAATTTCACGTTACGTGAATCTCAAAACACTAAGGAACAGTGTAAAACTTGAAATGAGGAACAAAAAACGTCCAACAAGTCACCTTCAGGAGGAGTCTTGGCGTTACGCATTAAAACATGCTTTAACTATACTTTTTTAAACTTGACGTATTCGATCTTTGCACGCTTACGTCATGTGGTACGTCCACGTTGTAATGCCCAGACCAGCGCATAAGGACAGAATATTTAAAACTATAATATTCCTACAGTATATCCTAGAGAGGCCCAATATTCATATTCCTAAAACTTAAAACCATCCGTTCCTTTGAAGCTCTCCCGACCGCACGTGTCAAGGTGTCTGGGAAACTCCAGAAGCATATCATCGTTGACTGAAATCTTCACCCAACGATATCATGCCACCCTGCGCTGCGCGCGCCTCGCGAGAAATGATATAAAAGAGCGCCCGACTGGGCCTACGGACAGTGCTCAGGGTTGTTCCAGAGCGTACTATTGTACTGAATTCAGTACAATGCTTTTGTAAAAAGTACAACAGTACCCCTTTCAATTTTTCAGTACAATCTTCTATTCTGCAAAAATGTTACCCTTTTTAATATACAGTTTTGATCTGATATCGAAAATCGACTTTTGTTGTTTTGAGTTTGTGACGTTTATGTTCTTCGTTCAGAAGCAGAAGTTTCATTATTTTGATTTTTTGGTTAGGTCTAACCTTGATGTTCTGTGGCCGAATTGTGGGTTAGGTTAGGTTTTCTCCTTGATGTTTTGTGTTTTTCTGTATCAAGTAATGAAGTAATATTTGACCTCGACTCGACGGTCGACGGGGTTACGGCCGTTACGTGCCTACGGCCCTACGGGGTATTTTGTATTTTGGGTTTGTGAGTTTGTGTATGTTCTCCCACGTTCTGACTATTCATTATGGACAAGTAAGTTTTGAAAAATACTACGTGCGTTTTTTTAAATCTAATGCTCTGTTAATTTAACCCATTGTTGATGGATGCAATATGAGCAAACGTAAAAAACGAACGTAGGTATACAATGTACACACTACACAATTTGTGTTTTTTCTCAAATTAGGTTTTTGATAAAACTGAATAAAGCAGTAGATCGACCATCTGGTTCACAAACACAGGAATTGGAAGCCCCTACGACAGAGTAAGTAATGAATTGAGTACATAGGTACTTTATTATCTTCATCCATGACATGAATGTCAATTATTATTTTGCTTGTAGAAGTTCACAAATTACAAATCATATAGGTAACTGTTTAATGAAAACTTGATTTTTATTTTCAGAGAAAATTTATCAGAACATATAACTACTGGCGGTGAAATTATCAAAGAAAACAATCTTAACGATGAAGATGAAAATAACTATGACTTCGATGAGCCTACAAAAGAGAAGAGGAAGAAATATACTCCAGTGTTTTCAGAAAAGTGGCCCCGTAATTTTTCTTGGGTAGAAAAAAAAGATAACCAAGCCTGGTGTAAAGTTTGTGCTGTTTGTGTAAAGGGCTCTAGTTTTCATTTAAAAAGGCACGAATCGTCAAGTATCCATATCAGAAAAACAAAAGCAAAGAAAGTAACCCCTAACATTCAAACATTTACTGAAGAAGGTAATCTCCTCTATAAAATTCACTTGCAAACAAAACAAGCCGAGTTAAAATTGGCTGCGTACATCTGTGAGCACAATTTACCATTTAGAATATCTGATACATTGCCAGAACTTTTAAGTAACATTTTTGTGGATTCAAATATTGCTAAAGAACTAAAAATGAAGAGGAAAAAAGCAACAGAAACAGTAAGTGGTGTTTTGGCCCCATTTGTTTTACAACACATTTTAACAAGCTAAAAATCTAACAGATTTTCGCTTATATTAGATGAAAGCACAGACATAAGTACTAAAAAAAGTTTAGCAATTGTTGCTAGATATTGGGATGAAACTTCCTACAGAATTAAAGACAGATTTTTAGCATTGCCCGAAGTTCACGACAGTACTGCGGATGGACTTTTTTCTCTTGTAAAAGATATATTTGACAAAAATAATATACCGTATAAAAACCTAATAGGGTTTGGATCTGATAACGCCAATGTTATGATGGGCAATTTCGCAGGCTTAAAATCAAAACTGAAAACAATTTCAACAAATATTGTATCTGTCGGGTGCACTTGCCATTCACTCCACTTGTGCGCGTCTTATGCATGTAAAAAACTTCCAAATGAAGTAGAACAGCTAGCAAGAGACATTTACAACTATTTCTCAAACAGCTCTAAACGATTGGAAGAACTAAGTGACTGTCAAGTATTTGCAGAAGAAAAACCAAGAAAATTGCTTTACTGCCGTGCTTATTAGAAACGCAGTATCTACGTACTGCGCTAAAATGAGAAATCGGACGTTAAAGTTTTTGGTTAATATCTTGGAAACTAATACTTTTTCGCTAACAAAAACTGTGTTTGTGTGAACTAACTAATATCAGAATTATACTATAGACGTCGTAAAAAACGTATATTTAATTTTTTTACTAAAAAGTCAGATACCGCGGATTTACTTCGTAAACATACCAATTGAGTTGCGACCTTTTTTAAGCAAAATGCAGTATCTACATACCTACTCATAACAATATATAATAATGGAAACGTTCATGGCATTTCAGGCACAAGGAAGGTGTAATACGAGTAGGTAATACCATAGAAGAATTTACTATGACGTAATACTTAGGCCTACTTGTCACGAACGTTTCCATTATTACAAGTAATAGAGGCATGATTTATCCTCTATATTTATAACAATAATATATCTTATATTAAATCAATTTTTTCAAGAATGGCATCTAGGCAAATAATAGGAACAAGGTATTCTTTGCAATCTTTATTTATACATCAAAAGTACGGGGCAGGTTTTCCCAAAATATTTGCTGATTTTGTGGTAGCACACCATTTTATTCTTTCTATCCAGGCACGGAACATTCTTAAGTAGGTCACTTTTCTTCATTGCTTTTTTCATAAGAAAATCCAATGTTTTTGTTTTATCTTCGAGAAAAGAAGTTCTGTACTCATTCTTTTTACTATCGCTGAACATAACGAGATGCGTTACATTTTCGATAATTACTATTGTTCTTAGTAGGATACATTTATATCATTGAATATGTACAGGGTGTGGTTGTAAATGCGGGGTATCTCGGTTATTTTTAGAGCCTAATATAGATAATAACTACATAGTGTTATTATTTTTGTAAAGCTTTCGACAATCTGAATATAACTAGTAGAAAATATACAGGGTGTTATATGTAAAAAATCTAAGTTTGATCCATATATCGAACACTATCAATTTTAGTAAAAAACTGAATATGGCACTGAATTCTACATGAAAATGTCTATAAGATACAGTTTTTTCCATTTCAATATCATTAACCGTTTCCAAGATACGAGGTATGCCCCAAAAGCGCAAATTTTCAATTTCGCCCTGTATCTTAAAAACGGAGGTGCCTATGAAAAATCTGTTAACGGTATCTTTGGTTTCACAAAAAAGTAGCAACAATTCGCGAAAACCGCAACTCCCTATCTCTACAAATAACCGAGATACCCAGCATTTACAACCAAATCTGGACACCCTGTACATGCGCGGCCCAAATCGGTCCACTAGGCATGAGAAATGAGCAAAAAATCAAGAATTTCGAGTAAGTGCGGCAACGTTGCGCCAAATTTTACTCTGTGGTACGGCTTCTCAAATCAACAGCTTCCTCTACATACCCTCGCACCACCCCGCTCTTCCCGTACCGTTTAGTTGAACTCCTTTTCTACCTCGCCCAACGAATCATTTACGACTAATGAGTGTACAATATAGGACGGGAATTAACAGGCAAAGCTAAGACAAAAAGCGGCACGTGCAGTATGCTTAGACAAAATGCGGTAATTGCAAGTGTCTCATATGCAGGTACCGCTTTTTTGCTAAGCAAAATGAATATACGGCATTTTCATTAAGTAAACCTTTGCATTTAGCACATACGGCATATAAAACATTTATTATTTCACTGTTAATATTGCAGATACCGCTTTTATAAGTAGCATGGAAAGAGATAAGTCCAATGTGAACCCAATGATACAGAAAAGACGATTTCAGATATTTTTGCAGATACCGCGTTTCTAATAAGCAGGGCAGTTTACCCCAGTCAAACCAGGTGGTTATCTTTGAAGGTACAGTACAAGAAATTGATTAATTTCAAATTATTGTTTGTCATATGTGTTTTCGTTTTAGATGGTTGCGAACCGAATTTTAGAACACTGGTGTTCTCTGACACTATATTTTCAACAAGCTAGTTTGGAAGACAATATTCCCATGGCAAAGCACATTTTAGGAGCAATCAGAAATCTAATTTTTAGGTGTTACTTTAGTTTTTTAAGTCACATCTTAGCGATAATAACAAAAATGAATATTGAATTTCAGTCCGAAACTCCAAAAATCCCATTATTATTAGATAAAATGTCAGCTCTTTATAAAACGGTTTTAAAGTTCTTTATAAAAAAATCTGTAATTGATAGAGACAATTTTTTAAACAAAATCAATTTGAAAGATCCTTCAAATTATGTTAATTTAGAAAATATTTATCTAGGAGCTAAAGTGGAAATATTAATAAATGACAATAGAGAAATTGATAAGAAAGAATTACATCAGTTTAGGCTTAAAGCTTTGGATTTTTACATCGAGCTTTGTAGACAGATTGAAAAAAGGTTTGATTTTTCTGATCCTCATTTAATATTTGCTTCGAAGTTAGGACCTAAAAAGGCTATATCTGGGGAAATTTTGTCAATATTAGATTACAGGAATTTATATCCATATTTGGATGTAGATCCAGATTTTGTTAATTCTGAATGGCAACTTTTGTCAGAACTTTCAGATCTAAAAAAAATAGGAGATGAGGATGTAATGGATTTTTGGCACGCAGTTGCTAAAATGAAAAATGGTTTAAACGAACCAATGTTTCAAAATTTAATGGAAGTGGTTAAAGTAGTTTTGTCCCTTCCCCATTCATCTGCTGTTTGTGAAAGACAATTTTCTTCTCTAAATCTGATAAAAACTTCTTTAAGAAATCGCCTAAACGTGACAACATGCGAAGCAGTACTCCGAGTTAAAGATCAAATTAAAAATGGTGGTTTTCCCTTTGAGAAACTAAGTAAATTAAGAAACTAAACGCGTTTAGTCGTAAGGTAAATTATATATATAATGTGATTTCCGTTTTTTATTTTTTTATCAATTTTTATGTTTTTAATTATAATTATTTTTTTGTGTTTTGTTTTAGTTGAAATAAAGAAATAGATTTGTTTTTATTTATGAACAATTTTTTATAATTTTTAACATTTCCACATTTTTAAAACGGAATTTTTGATCATTTTACCTGGCGTATTCACCAATATTGCAAATACTATTTATCCGTTCCCTTGTGTGTCTCTCGATGTCAAAAACATTATATATTTGCTAATGGGCATGCTCCTGTGACTGCATTTCAATGGCCCAGTCTGGACTCTGAGTTTCTGCGCATCCTATATAGTTTCCTATGTGTTAGAAAGAGATAAAAAATTACGTCCAACGCTCTATTTACTTTACAACAACATGGTTGTGTTCAACGCAACTTAATTTTGGCAGCGCTGGCCAGCGCTTACTATCTATATCCTTGTTTACTCGTATAAGAGCGTCAAGGATGACAATATGAATTGACAGAAAGTGCTGCCAAAATTTTGTTGCGTTGAACACAACCAATAAAAAAAATAGAATATTGCAAAGATTATTCATTTGGTGCGTTAAAAAAAATCAGTACACTTTTTTCATATTCAGTACAATTTAAGTGAAACTGCCAGTACACTAGATTTTAATTCGAGAACAACACTGACAGTGCTAATCCAGCCTCCACCAGAGGCCAGGGGAAACCCTGCCCGACTTAAGAGGGCAGGTGGCCACCCCTGCAGCCAACCAGTCACCCAGTAAAAAATGAAGAAAAATCAAGAAAGAAATACTCTCCTAGCACCGCAGTAAGTTTGGGCTGACCAAAAAGCCAAATATTTGTGTTTTGATTCCTTTGTGTCTGAATTGCCTTTTTATTTTTGAATTTTGAATTATTTCGGAAACTTTTAGAGAAATTGAATTTATTGTGCATTTTTAATTAATTAAAAATAATTTAATAACTTTTGTGAACCGTATTATGATTTTTGGGAATTTATTTTGAACCATATTATTTTACTGTAGATGCCAGAATTTTAGTTTATTCAAACAGAAATAATCTTGTAACTTTTATTGGGAAATTTGTAAGGGAATTGGGAAACTATTTAGAGTCATTTATTTTGGGGTTGAAATCAGAATCTTGTTTTTAATAGAACTATTTTATGTCAGAATTTTCGAGTAATTTGAATTACATTTTTATACGAACTTGTGCTGGAAATTAAGCAAAGCTAGACAGGGTCAAGTAATTTTATCCTACAGAGTCAAGTAATTTTATTCTAGTCAAGGAAATGAAGTAACTTTATTCTATTTGGGGAATCCTTTGCAATTTTTGTATTTTAATCTGAAGGTTTGTCATTTTATGTCATTTTGTCATATTGTTTTGTGTCTTATTTTAAATTCTATTGTTTATCAGTGTATCTTTTGAACGTTTGGATTTTTGTTACTTAGAAAAGGGTCATATTTCAGATATCTTGAGTGTAGCATTGTGTGAATTTATAGATCTTTAATTTTATTCAATAATAATTATTGCACATGTGTTTAAACTTCCTATTGTACTGTATCTTGTTAACCCAGTGTACGGTGTCGTATTTAATTTTAATATACATATTAAACTATCCATGTGTTTCCGTCATACACCTACACTAAAAAGAATATTGTGGCTCGCCCTATACAAATCCGTTCGCCAACTTTTACCACCAACAAAAGGGCTGAGATCACTACAACGTAATAAATACGTACTGGTCTTTGCTTCAACTGTCTAGTCACTGACCGAAGTAACGCATGGGAATAGATGATCTACTTAGGTTCCTTTATAAATATAGACCGGGAGATAGTGACAGATTTTTGGACGTGATTTTACTCAGTATGCTTTGCAAAGGGCATTATGTGGCACATATTCTCACAATAATAAGGTATGAATTAGAGAGTCATCCTGGGTTCTTCATATGAAAAACTGAGTTTTCAATTATTCGGAAAATATGCGTTTTGATATGATTTTATACGGGCTGCCATGTGTTTTATAATGAAGTCAAAATTGAAAATTCCTCGGAAAACCATAGGCATACCGTTAGGGTGGGTCCAAAGGGCTATTATTGCCACGTGATCTTGTATTTTAATAATAAATTTTTCCACGTTTCTGAACAGGCTGCCAATGAGAAATATGCAAGTTCTTATTATGAAAATGCTGAAAAAAAGATGGCATACCTACCTTTCGCGCATGCCCAAGTACTGTTTAAATTGAATGTTATTTAATCATTTAAACGAGTTATTCGATGTAAAGTGTACTTGGACATGCACAAACGGTATGCCATCTTTCCTTCAGCAGTTTCATAACAAGAACTTGCATACTTCTCATTGGCAGCCTAGCTGTTCAGAAACGTGGAAAAATTAATTATTAAAATACAAGATCACGTGGCAATAATAGCAATTTGGACCCACCCTAACGGTATGCCTATGGTTTTCCGAGGAATTTTCTATTTTGAACTTCATTATAAAACACATGGCAGTCTGTATAAAATCATATCAAAAGGCATATTTTTCGAATAATTGAAAACTCAGTTTTTCATATGAAGAACCCAGGATGACTCTCTGATTCATACCTTATTATTGTGAGAATATGTGCCACATAATGCCCTTTGCAAGGCATACTGAGTAAAATCACGTCCAAAAATCTGTCACTATCTCCCGGTCCAATAGGAGACTAGGAGAGTTGTTGCAACAACTGTCATCATCAAATTTCAATTGGTTTTGCCATTGAGTAAAGTTACTCAATGGTCAAAGTCATCAGCCGGCATCACGATATATCAAAAAATGAACATGGGTGGAGGTGTGGGAAAGGATATAGGCACAGACCTATATAGCTTCGCTAAGCTATATATGTGATATAGGGTATTCAAGTTTTAGAGGTTACTTAAAATGAATACCGGCGCCTTCATCAAACGTCTAATATATCGTTTTTTTACTATTTTAAATCATGATTTTTTCTTATGCCCATACCAAATAAAATGGTAAAATAAACTAGGTAGGTGTAGAGTGTAGGTAATACTTCTTTTGCTTAATTCGAAAACACGAAAACATTGTTTTTGCAGGCAAGTTTCGCAAACCATGTTAGCATCATCAGAAGATGATTGAGTCTAATCATTAGACTTCATCATCATCTCCTGATGATGCTAATATGGTTAGCGAAACGCGCGTCCAGTGCAAAAATAAAGTTTTGGTGTGTGGAATTAAGCAAAAGAAGTATTTTATAAGTGCCAAAGGTTCCTGATTCTCAATTTAGGTAGGTAATCACAATTTTATTTCATAATTTGGTAAGTATCTTCGATAAGTTATTTCAAGAGAATACATAGAAAATGCAATCATTCTTTCAGCTTGTTTTTAATTTAGAAAATATATCCGAACAATGGCAAAGGCAAAATCTTCTATGTAGCCTCCGCTCTGCTTTTAATTTACATCTGTCCAATTCCAATTAATTATTTTTTCACCGTTAAGGGCTTCTGTAAATTGCTGCAACGGAATGTTCTGCTTTTTATATACCATATACCTATCATCCAAAATAGTTATTAGTGGATGTGCACAAGGAAATTTGAGTTAATTTTGTAATCTAAAATATAATATTATCTTACTAAGTATATAAAGGTATATGCAGTTACTTAGAGTGAATATTTAGGTATCTACCTTATATTTATGTGTTATATCATCTCGCAGTTGTTACCTTATTGAGTTTAGTCTTCATTTATTCTACAAGACCTCTGCATTACCGTCTCTTATAATAATAACTTTGGGGAACGTTTTGTGGAGTGACTTTAAATAGTAATTCTCAGAGTTACTTTTGCTTTTGCTCGAATGCGCACTGAACCTTGAACCACATATTAGTTTTGCAAAAGGCACTCTTTGGGGAGCTGCAACGGATGCTTGCAAGTTTATGTGCATATTTTATAATCTTCTTGAATTATTTTGAATTTAAAATGGCAATGTCGTTCTAGTGTCAAATTTTCATATTGCTTTGATTACCTACTCTCTTAAAAATTTACTTGCAACCCTATGAGGCAACATCCCATGTGGTTTTTTCAAAACACTGACAATGACAATTATTATTGATTGCAACAACTCTCCTAATAAAGGAACCCTAGATCTACTATATCTTAATATTTTTTTTATGATTTTTCATGAAGACAATACACAGTTTTTTATTGTTTTGGATCAAGGAGAGTACGTCCCGATTTGCTCTGTTGTCATAATAATAATTATTATGATCGACATTTTCAATATTAAAGTCAGCTGTTAGATCCTTGGCAACAATGCTAAAATCTAATCAATCAGGGTTTATGGTCTTGGCGCCACACCCCTAGAAAATTTGAGCTTATAAGGCGCCATATTTGTTTTTTCATTATTATTAATGAAACAAGAGTTTCAACTTATGGTCCAGTGGCGGGTAACAAAAGCACATTAAAACTTTGAAATTAGTTGTCTTGAAAAATAAGAGATTTCCCAAATAAAATTTTATAAAAATTGTTGCTTTTGATGACTAAAATTTTGACACTAACCTAATTACCGGGCACCCCAGGTAATAAAATTAATATAAATTACATGTATCCATTTGGTGGACAAATATATTTTTTTCCGATTATTATACCTACATTATTCTTCATCTGTGAACGCTTCCATTCCTATTATAGGTATTGGGTGCCCGTAATAGGATTATAAATCAGAGATTCTTGGAGAAAACTGTACCGAGTCGGACATTTTTATTAAATTCCACATCCTTGGATGATGCATTCCCGCTTTTCTTTGACGTAATTGAAACCAATTAGTGTGAAGGATCGTTTTCATTTCATTAGAGATTTGCCTTTGGCGGGAACTTTCCATCCAGGACGCTCTTATCTGCCCACTCGCAGGAGTTCCATTAGGAGCGATGAATTCGGAATATTACCAGGTATAATTAATATCGTCTCTTTCGAAGAACTTCAATATGATGGAAGACGAATTTTCACAAACTTAAATGCCAGAACTTCTCACAGAGGAGAGTCCATTAACATTCAGCCGATTCCAGACATATAAAAGACCTCTTTTCTATTCTGGATGCTCCGAAAACAATTTCAGTTTTATAGAATTTTATAGGATATCCTCTAACCGTAATCCAGAGGACCTTTATTTACATTCCCGTTGGATTTCAGGTACCTATATCTAAGGGGATTTCAATAAAAAATCGTAAAATTTTTTCCAGTTTTAATTTTTAATTATTAAAAGTAAAAGCTGATAACAGTGATAACTAAAATAAGGTTTCATACAGTAAGCACGTGAAGTTAGTTCCTGGTATAGCCAGATAGTATAGCATATTTTTTAAGATGACGAAAGGGATAAAATTTTAAAAATGGCGACCGGCCGGTGTATTGATTTTCTCGAAATAGTCGTTGGAGACAGTGTCATGCAACCGTCGTCGGCTGTTTTGAAACGCGATGTGAGGGGCAGAAAAGGGCGGTGTTGCCGGGTCTCCTTCATTTCGGCATATAGAGTTCAGACGGTCTTGCAAATTCAAATTGGCCGCGACTGTACCTATTCAAAAAATTGATGCATTCGAATTCAATGCAATTTTTCGGAAAATTGTTGCCGAAAACAAAGAACCAATCTGGATGTCAGTAAATAAACGGGAATTATTTTATTTAAAAAAAAACGCATTGTCTATGGAAGTGACGAAAATTGTTATGTATCAACTTGCAACTTCTTGCTTCTTCACAATCTCCTTGCCACTTTTTCATTCCATCATGCCAGGGACGCGTCTCGGAGTGGCCCCCGAGACGAGCCCTATTTGTTCAAGTTCCAACGCGCGCGCTACGCGACGGCGGAGTAACGCAATTAGAGCACTGCTGCCGCGACAAGTTAATTATTTTTTAAGTGGCACCCCGCCCCTCGGCCCCTGGGCCCAGACTTCAATTAGCCTGGAGGTCGCCCTGTTAACAATGCAACTCCCGGATGGGGATTGGGTATGCCGCCACAACTTAAAGACTATACGTTTTGGCACAGAATAAATAGGTTAGTCTGTGGTTTTGGGGACGAGATTCAGGATGTCATTGTTGGGGATGACAGGGTGACACCGTATGGTAAAATGTAGATAATGTATCTATTTTAACGCGCTTCGAAGCTTTGACCGATAACAACAATTTGTGAAAACATAAAAATTGCAAATGAAAAATTTTAAATAAGTATTTTATTTATGTTTTTTTTATTCCAATAAATATACATTAATTATATGTTAAAGCGTCAAATAGGTAGATATATTTTTAACAATTAATTATTTTAATTTAACCGGTTTAATTACACAATAATAATAAAGAGCACCCGTAGAAACGTATACCTGAGAAATAAATTCAACTGAAAACAGGTAAATCCAGTTAAAAATTGTATATTTAATTTTTTGTGTTCGAGAGACAAAAAATATCCCAGTTGAAATTTAACCATATGGGGTCAAACACTACTAAATTACAAAGTAATTTCTATTATGGGAGGCCTTCAAAAAAGAAAAATGCATTTCCTTTTTGTTTTTGAACAAGTTTAAAACGTGGGACAAATCAACCAAAGATGAGCGTTGCTGACACATTTTATTGTTCAATATTACTGTTGAGGGCTCGATTGAAGGTAAGGAAGAAATAATAAATAGGTTAAATAAATAGATATTTATCGCCAATGACGTAAAGTGACCTATAAAACTGGAGGGGGGGGGGGGGGCTTACATTTCTTGAGAAATTTAGTAGTACCAAAATTAGTAATAACGGTAAATTTCTCATACAGCGTTATATTACGATGGCCCGGAAGGGACACACAACATATTTTTTTTCCAAACTTTCGAGTTATAACTCGGAATTCTAAGCTTAAAATTCCGAGTTATAAGTCGGAATTTTTAAATTTTAAAAGTCGGAATTTTAAAATTCCGACTTATAACTCAGAATTTAGTAGTAAGTCGGAATTTTAAAATGTTCAGAAAATAACGGAAATTACCATGGTAATTTCTGCTAAACAAAACTTTGTGTCGTATCTAGAATATGACAGCTGTCACGGAAAGTAGGATATGATAACCGCATTGGGAACACAAGTCCCTCCAACTTTGGTATTTACACTTTCTATCTAAAATCAGAAACATTGAACCTAGAATAAACACAAAATTTTCAACCTGAAAAAAGTTAGGGCCAGTTTTCGAAAACGCACATTTTCGAGAAACGCCCTATAACTCAAGAACGGTGGGAGATATCTAATTGTGGTTTTCGCTATTAAGTTTATCATAAAAAATTAGTCCCATACCAGACACCGATATCAGTTTTCGTCTATCTCATTTAAAAATAGGAGTCTCCCTTTAAAATTGTCCAATTTGGCCCACCCTGTACCTACAGTCTAAAAGAGTTATTCATTTCTATTTTGTTAATCTAATGTTTTAAAATAAAATTATTTCACAGTTTTAATACAAAGCTGCGTTTCCAAGTTAGAGGGTGTCAATATTTTTAAACAAATTTTAAATTTTGTTTCTTTATTTTCCATGTTTTTTGTCATAGTTATTATTGTAAATCTGATTAAATAATTGAAGTTAACTTGACGTTGTTTTAGCTAAAACTCTTGCAGTCTTGCAAATTTCTCTTCAACTACTCGTAGAATAAAGAACTCTTAAAATAATTATTTGAAAAAATTAAGTTAGTCCTGAAACGGTAGCAGATAATAAAAAATGTAGAGGGTAGTTTCTTGTAGAAAATTAATTGTAGCATGCGAAAACAATATTTGAGTTTACGTTGAATATTGCCTCTTGGCCTCTTTGCAAATAACTTGTCTAAATAATATCGGTACAAATATTATTATAGAGTCGAAATTAACAAATCTCTTACTCCTTTATGATACGTACTTGCCAAATTTTGTTCAAGTACCTTCACCGGTTCAGAAATAAAGAGATATAATCTAAAGGGTATACTACAAAACATTTTATCTTATCGAGATCTCACTTTACACTTAAACATAAGTCTACATAAAAGTCCTAGGCTAAAACCAATGTCTAGATATATCTCTGGACGCTGCTAAAACTTCCCGTCAATACCTGGATTTTATCAAATTGTGTAAAATAAGACTCTGTGGTCGAATCTGCCCATATAAATCAAGCTTCCAATTTGAATCCAGAAAATCCAAAACACGTTTTGTTTCCAAGCTATAATATTGCAAGTACAAGTATATACTTACGGGAGTAAGAGGCGTTCTGCTGGTGGTCATTTGAAGCTGGTGCATTGGCGTTGCGCCGACGGCATCCCCGCCGTCGACAAGCACAGGCTGCAGCTGCGGCTATCGCGACTAGCAGAGCTAGCGAGCCGCTCACCGCTGCCACGACGAACCAGGCTGTGGCCAGGCCCAAAATTGTATCCGTTTCCAGCCCTGCAACCAAGACAGGAAGGAACTCATTACTTCGTCACTTTTATTTCGTAACTATGTGCATCAGGGTAGCCGGAAGCATTTAAACATTCTGGTATAGGATTCGGCACCTAGGCAAATTTCATTGGTTGCAGTAAAATCAACTAGCATATGGAGTGCCGAATCCAAGGTCAAAATGTTGAACGGTGCTGAAACATAACAAACAATTTAGGTACTTTTTGCCAAAAATAAGCATTTATTTAAACAAAACATTTTAGAAATCTTACACAATTATTGTTAGCCTAATGCCCCGTTCCACTCGACTTGGCATTAGGCTGATTGCACTTGACCGCTAGCTAAATTTCTTTTTCATTTTTTGCGATTTTTTGCAGTTTCACCGTGTTCTGGGCGACCAGTGACCAAAAATTTCCTAATCTACCATGCGCACAGCTGCAGAAACCAGCACTCACATATCTAAAATGTATTTTCTAATCCACTTGCATCTATTCGTACCCAAGACAAGTCTCTTGATGAGTTTGCTGAAAATTTAACCATGAAAACAGACGAAAGTTCGGTCCTAGCTCGGAGAAATAGAGGTGGGGAGAGTAAGGGTCAACTTGCGCAAAGTTTCCAATTTAAGATTGGATGGAAAGGCTCTAACTCTGGCTCTCTCATTATACACAATTTAAGCTGCGCCAAACGCACATTCCGACCTGTGTTTCAGCACCGTTCAACATTCGGGAACGGATTTCGGCACTCCGCATTCATTGGCGATCCGAATTCACATGGACCAATGAAATTTGCCTAGGTGCCGAATCCTATACCGGAATGTTTAAATGCTAGCCGGAAATAGCCCAGTTTTCCGCGAGGAGGCTTCAAAGTTTAGCGGTCCAACGCCTGCTAACAAAAGGAAGAACGCTTTAAAACCCAAATAAAATCAATTTGGGAAACTTCAAGATTATTATATACCTACATTAACTCAAATAGTTTCAAGTATGCACACCTAGGTACAATAAGGCTCGGCTAGGCTAGGCTAGGCTAGGGATCTGATATATCACGTGAAAAGTTGCCACAACTTCATATACAAATTTCTTTCTATAGACGGATACCGTCAATCTATGTTTCCATAAAGAAGAGAGCGTGAAATAATTTTTTTTTGTCTAACTTTTCTAATCCGATTTCCATAGCTCTTAAGAGAGCAACTTCACTTTTTGGCGATTTTCTAAAAATTGAAAGGGCCCTTATATCCACAAAATATTTTTGCGAAGGGAATGTATACTTCTTAATACGAAAAACCGGTCCGTTTTCCAGAAAAAAAAAAACGAAAACTCCGAAATCATTTTGATGCGAAATTGCACTGAAAAAGATTTACGGGTTATAGGTAATTTTGTCTTTTAGAAATGAAAACACAGTTCTATCCTCTGTGAAAGATTTTACTGTATCAATGTGCGCTTACTGTGTGGCACATGATACATTTTTTCTTTGTATTGTATCGTGAATCCAGCAGTAATAAGTTCAAATATGACATTAACCGCTTTTGGTATGATCATTGTTTTTCTAGCATAAATACCTCCGATCAAAATTTGATCGAAGATAAATACGATTTCCATAACTTAATAGACATTTCGGTAATAAATATTTGATTTAGGTTGTGAAACAACAACAACATAATAGCAAGCAACAATTTGGTCACTCATTTAAAATATTAACTTCTAAATCGTTTAATTCAGGTATAGTCCTCCTTACGGCAGAATGCGTGCGACGTAAGGGGGAAGAACTCGCAAATATTATAGAATTAGTCACAGTTCAGGGGCGTAGCTCAATTTTGTGTAACTCACTGACTTAATTTTCATATAATTGTTATTTAATTTATTGTTAATATTATTCTTAACGGTGATGCCTTAGATTATGGAGGAAGGCAAACCATTATAACATTGGCAATTATTTCTCGTGCTTGAGAATGCAACGTTCTTCCCTGTTTACTCATTTTGCACACGTTAACTCCCGAACATACGAAACGCCACTGAGCTCTCTGAGCCGGCGGAAAAAACTTGCCAGCGGCCTAAAAAATGAGGTCTGTATGGTAGCCGAAATACGCAGGTAACTTTACGTACTATAGAAACAGGCACAAAACGCGTTGGCTAACCGATTTTGTCAGCCGATTCCTTCGCAGAAGTGCTGTGTTGCCGTATTTCAAAGGCGATGGTAGACGCGACGATGTTGAAAAAAATATAATAGGTGTTTTATCACACCGCGTTAAAAATAAATGATAAACAAAAATGGGTAAGTGGTCCCGTGATGCGAGCTTTATTTTTTCGGTATAACAGAGTTCAGAAATTCGGCTTCAATATGATAAAACTTGTATTCGCCAATAAATAACGACTACTCGTATAGGAAATCTCGCAACGCTGCCCGCATTCTTTGGAAACGTTTTCTTTCGTGCTTTGGACTATATACTTATTCCGCCGTCTCCAACGCCGACTGCTTTCTTTATGGAAGTTTTTCTACACTTTTTATTTTGGCACGTTTATTTAGATTTCTCACAGATGGTATAGCCACAGGTAGAGCTTTGACGTTTGAATAATCCTTGCTCACCAATTATCTGATCCAGTTTGTCCGATACAATGTACCTATTATTTCTATTATTTTCTTAAATTTCCCATTTTCCATCTACGAGTATATTATTCAAAATTCACTTTTGTCTCGAAAACCCATTTCAAAAGATCCTCTAGGATGAAATTACTCTGAACGATCGTGCTTACTAACAAAAAAGTTCAAAAGCGGACTATTAATTTTAGTTTAATTAAATAAATGTGCACATTAAGTCCTATTATGTTTTCGAAGAAAGTTATAAAGTGGCTTGGAATTTCAACTTTTTGGCAGAAACTGTTGATAAAGATACAAGATTTATTGTAAAAATATTAAATCACATATAAAACAAACAAATATCTGTTACACATTCTACAAAATAAAAAAAAATAAACATCTTCAAAACAAAAATAAATAGCTTCGTAACATCTTATTTGATTAGAATATCTTTGGAGTATAATAGAGCACAGGGATCACACATAAATAAATAACATAATATGGAGTAGAGTCAAAATGTATATGAGATATAATTTTGATTAGTTTTTGTAAAAAAATTAAAGATTTCCTACTTTTATATCTATTAAACCACAAATTTCCAGGTATTTGATGGATTTCCCTGACTTTTCCCTGATTTCCATGACCAAAAATAATTCCCTCACATTTCCAGGTTTCTCAGGTTGGTAGACACCCTATATTATGAGATTTTGTCGGCTAATACTTGCCTGCATTTATTTTGTTGCTTTTGAAGTTTATCCCTGTAAATTAACCTGTACATTTTGCCTTTATCTTACCTTAGGTATCGTTATTATTGTAAAGATATTTGCTCTTTTTGATTTTGTACAAATGGAACATATTTTAGTTATTTTGCAAATATTTAGGTTTAGAAACCAATTCAGTACATACTTGTCGACATTTAAAAGTTATGTTATTTATTGAGTTGATATATACTTAAAAAATTTCCTATTACTTTTGTTAAGATTTGAAGGTAAATATTTATAAATTTACTTGCTAAATTTTCTTTTGTTTTGTTTATAAATATATACAGGATGATTTTTTTTTAGGTCTACCACCGCCATTTTCTCGCTTATTTTACGCCCTACAAAAAAAGCGTGAGAAACAAAAATGTTGCAATTTTTGACAGCTAGGCACTGAGAAGCTTTATCCATCCACATAGTCAGATAGTTTTAGCAAACTACACAGGGTCTTCGGCTCTCTTGAGACTAGGAAATTTTTTTTATTTATTTCTTATTAAGCGATTTTCTCGCTTATTTTAGGCCGCACAGAACATGCGTAAGAAAACAAAAATGGCAATTTTGGTCAGGAGGCGACTTTAAAAAAGGAATGGGCCTCCATCCCCAACTCTTCGCGGTGTACTAAAAATCGACAAAAATTACTATCTGACTACGTGGATGGATAAAGCTTCTCAGTGCCATCAATTTTCAATATAAAAGTTTTCCTCTGTCTCTTAAAATAAACATTCCACGGCTATTAATAGTTTTGCTCAATTTGAGGTTTTTTTTAATATTGCGCGACAAGTTGGCCATGGATGCCGATTTCTTTTGCAGCACCACTTAGCAACATTTTTGTTTCTTACGGTTTTTTTGTAGGGCGCAAAATAAGCGAGAAAATCGCGGTGGTAGACCTAAAAAAATCATCCTGTATAGTGCGTTTAAAGAAAATCTATCTTTTATTTTGGTTAGAATCTCAGTTTTGAAAATAGCTTTGATTTTTATTTTTGTATATATTTTTTTCTTATTACAAATTAGCACACAAAGTAGTGCGAACTCAAGTATGATACAATTTGAAATTTATCTTTCTTTTTCTTCTGTGCCTATGCAGATGGCGCCCACAGCCTTTTGTGTAAAAAATACAATTTAATTACCTACCTACTGAACCACCTCTTTTATGCTACTCCAGCAAACCCCGAGCAGTTCGGCTACATAACGTCACAAATCAAAGCTCGTACATAAATTTTTTTAATTAATATCTATACGTTATATACTCTATTTGTGGTGATTTATAAAAAAGAACAATTAAGCCACAAACAAACATCTGCATTCTTAAATTAATTGAAAGCAAACCCCTTTTTATAATTATTACAAGACATTGTGTGATTAAAACAATCAAAATTTCATGTAGGGCCATGTAGATTCAGAAATAAATAAAAAAATGAAATTTAGTTTTGCAGTTAAAAATTGCGCCGCAAGCAAAAAATTTTCACATTATCAAGGTCAAACAGTTTAAATAAATTTAAAATTTCTAAGTAATCTAATATTAGCAAAAAATATTACGTAAAGTCAACGGGTGGTAATTTTTTCTTCATTAATTATTGGCCCATAATAATAATTTAAATATGCAGTAACTAATAAGTAGGTAATCTTTTTGTTTTATAAAAAAGACAGACGGACCCTAAGTACTCCTTGAGTAATATAAAGTAAAAATATAAGTTAGTGCTATAAATTCTTGCCACATCTATATACATATAAATTATCATGTCTTTCAAAGGGACACAATTTGTCTATTGAATATACCTAAAGAAATTTATTTAGAGGTGGGCTATAAATATTATTAATTTTTTAAAAGGAGAGGTATTTTAAAAAGTAGGGATGTTCGTTCACTAAAATGAGCTGCAGGCGAAATTTTTTAGAAATTTTAAGGACATTTTAAGGACAAATACGTAGGCCTAGAAAATTACAAAATTATCTGCATAATTGCATTCAGCGTTTTTGCCATTTAGGTACCTATACCTGGAAATTTTTATACCATCGAACTAAGGGCAAAGGCGCGTTCTCGCGCATGATTCTATTTTAGTTGATCAATACTTTGGTAGATCATCTAAAATCGATCAAGTTTTTGGTTCACACATTTCAAGCGAAAACGGAAGAAACTTATTATTAAAAATGGCGACAACTGAAGTTGGTTTCTTGATTCAGGAACTGAGGAAATAACATTTAATGCATTTTCTCTGGCTTCATTATTTTTAGAACTGTCCAGTCTATGACTCCAAAGACATTCATAGCTTTGATATAATTCTATAAATTTTAACATAATACCCTGTGACCATCTTTTTTTCGTTACTCCTTAGTTACGTACATAGAAGTTCCTGATACATCAAAAGAAGAAGTGCAAGAACAGCTGCCACATCAGCAAAAACGATTTTATAAAAACTTTGTATAACATTCGCGACAGACAGATTGAAGCCGTACTCCTTGTAACGCGTTTACCCAAATAAACGATTTTTAAAAAGCCTACTGCTGCGTTGATACATGTAATTGGCGCAGTCGGTAGGACGGGTCGCGGAAATCGCTGACGTTTGTGATACGAAAAAGACTTTCTGTCGCCGAAACTCGCGTTTTCCTTCGGAAAATTCCGTTAAACGATCGGTCCGAAACAAATCGTCTCCGTAAAAGACGAACGGTCACCGTAGCAGCCAGGCAACACCGACAACGAAGCAGGGCTGAGTTCCAAGAGCTGAAGGGCTAGCGACCAACGCCGAAGAGCAGGGTAAGAGCCATTCCTTTTGTCCGAATTGTCCTGAAAACTTCCTGCCGGAACAAGAGTATTTAATCTCACTAGTGTAAGTTATTTTAAGAAAAGAAAATCAAAGAAAACCGTTTTCAAAACAAATTTTTACAACTTTACTTTTCTCTCATTTCCATTTAAGTTTTTCACTTCACTTTTATTTTGTTTCTAAGAATAAACCAAATTTATGTCTAATAGCGAATCAGAAAACGAAAACGTAGGAACGCTTGGTATTGACCACGACACAGACCTTGCTATTCTAAGTACTCTTTTTGGACAAGTTAATATTAGACCAAATATGAATCAACAACAGCAACAACAACAACAACAACAACAACAAAGGCAACAACAACCACAAAATGGACAAATAAATTATCAATTGCTTAGAATGTATATAGAAAGTATTCCCCAATTTTCAGGCGACCAACATACTCTTGAAATTTTTATTGATAGTTGCTCTTATCTTATCGAAACATATTCGAATCGAGGTGTCCTAAATGACCCACTAAATAAATTTTTGTTAAAAGCTGTAATAGGAAAATTAGCAGGTAGGGCTCTAGTTTTAATAGGAACTAGAACTGAATTACAAACATGGGAAGAAATTCGTGACGCTCTCCGTCTAACTTTTGGCGACAACAGGAATATAGACTGCCTTGTGCAAGATTTAATAATTTTAAGACCTTTCAAAAATGAACCCCCCGTGCAATTTGGAGCCAGAATCCAAGACGAGCACAGTGTAATAATTTCCAAAATAAATTCCAGTAACTTAACTAGGAATAAGAAAATTTTGCATTTAAATAACTACAAACAGTTAGCTCTAAAAACTTTTGTTAGAGGACTAACGGGAAGATTACAAGATATTAGATACTTTCTAATATTCCACAACCATCAGGTCCATCCGGTAATTTTCCTAAACCTCAGAGACCACCACAAGTAAGAAACCCAAACTTTTCACAAAATTTTATGCCCAATTTTCAAAGTCCTAGAATGCCAATTCAACAAAACTTCCAAATTCCTACCACATCTTTCCAGTACAACCAACAATTGCCAAATATTCCACCCCAAAGATTCCCAAATTTTCAATCGCAACAATTTCCCAGAGGCCCAATAACTAACATCAGACCAAACTTTAAAATGGCACAACAAAAATTCCCCACAAACAAACAAGTCTTTGGCACAAGACCACCCCAGACGAACGTTTTTAAACCAACAGGACGAACTCCTAACGAAGTACTAACACAGATGTCGACAACTTCCAGAGTTCCCACCTTGCCACCTCAAACCTTACCAAGATACGTTCCAAACTTTTTCCGTAGTACAGGCCCACGAAATTTTGCATCAGAAGAACTACATAATATCGAACAAGAATGTCAAAATGTCAATTTTCAAAATTATTAGGATGAGCAGGCATGTCCCTCGAACTATTATTCCGATATAGACAACTCATATTTTTATAACAATTATTACGAAAATTCTGAACAGATGCTTTATCCAGAAGCTGCTGAGTACGAAAATCAGTATAATTTCACGGAAAATTATCAAGAAAATCAGGGAAACTCAGAAATTTCTGTTGAACAAGAAACTATTGTTCCAAATGACCCAAATTTTCACCAATTATGTCTCGAAGAACCGAAAAATGACGACAATCGAAATAAACAACTATGACAGTGACAGTACCTTACCCTGTATAAAGACAAATAAACCCAAATTCATGCTTTTAATTGATACAGGTGCGTCAAAATCTATTCTATCCCCATATTTCGCAGAAAAATATTTCCCAGACAAAATATATCACGAAAATTTTAATATAAAAACTTGTAATGGTGTAAATAGATGCCGTTTCAAAGCAGATATACCTTTAAATGAATTGATTGGTTTAGACGATCGGATTACATTCCATTTATTTCATTTTCATGACTTTTTCGACGGGTTAATCGGTTTTGAAGACATGAAACGCTTAAAATTAAAACCAGATTTTGAAAATAATATTTTTTATAACGACAACACCTGCATTCAAATTCTTTACAAGCATAATAAAGGTTCTCATATTTTTTCACTTCTTGTAAATCCGCAAGAAACATGCCTTGCAAAAATTCCTATTTCAAAGCAGACAGGCGACGTGATAATACATAAAAAAGAGATTTTTCCCAAGTGTTTTATTCCAGAAACTCTGACCACTGCAAGAAATGGTCACGTCATTGTTGAAATACAAAACCACTCTAATGAAACAAAACTCTTGCGCTTGGACAAACCGTTCCCAGAACCTATTTTCGAGGAAATAAATAATGATTATTTTCTTTTTAATATCGAGGAAATAGTCGATACACCTCACAATAATGACAAAAATCCTAATATTGACGTAAAAGACCTTATTCGAACTAACCACTTAAATCCGGAAGAAAGACAAAAGGTCCTACAACTTTGTCGAAATTATTCAGATCTATTTCATAATTCAGAGAAAAAACTCTCTTTTACAAACCGTGTTAAGCACGAGATAAAGATAACTAACGAAGACCCCATACACGTAAAGTCTTATCGCTATCCTTACGCGTTAAAATCCGAAGTACAAAGACAAATTGGAAAATTATTAGACGACGAAATAATACGCCCTTCGTCCAGTCCTTGGTCTTCCCCGATTTGGGTTGTTCCCAAGAAAGAAGATGCGTCAGGCGGGAAAAAGTGGCGTATCGTCGTAGACTAT
Source organism: Pseudeuparius sepicola (assembly GCA_963920635.1). Taxonomy (NCBI): domain Eukaryota; kingdom Metazoa; phylum Arthropoda; class Insecta; order Coleoptera; family Anthribidae; genus Pseudeuparius; species Pseudeuparius sepicola. The sequence goes on from OY987299.1 coordinate 94,763,646, forward strand.
AGAAAAATCAATGAAATTACTATCGGTATCCCATCCCCAATATCACCGAAATATTAGATAAATTAGGTCGATGCTCTTATTTTACCACCTTAGATCTAGCGTCGGGATTCCACCAAATTGAGATGGATCCTAAAAGCATTCCAAAAACTGCTTTCACTGTTGACAACGGACACTACGAGTACACTAGAATGCCGTTCGGGTTAAAAAACGCGCCAGCAACTTTTCAGCGGGTTATGTTCGATGTCCTTCGCGACTTACAAGGACGAGTGTGCCTAGTTTACGTTGATGACATTATCATATTTTCGACCTCCCTTGATGAACACATTAATAATCTGAAATTAGTCTTTCAAAAATTGCGAGAAACCGAAATGTCTCTCAAAAAACGCTATTTTTGGCCTAAACTTAAGATCGACGTAGAAAAATACATAAACAACTGCGATATCTGCCAGTTATCTAAATACGATAGGAATCCCCCGGTAGTGAAATTTAATATAACACCCACGAGCTCCAAGCCATTCGAAGTTATACATTTGGACACGTTTCAGATGGATAATCAAAAATTTTTGACCGCAATAGACTCGTTCTCGCGATATGCGCAAGCATATAAAATTACAGGAGCGTCAGCAATAAATACTATTGACTGCCTTTTACAATTTGCAACTCACCACGGGTTACTACGGACAATTGTGTGCAACAACGGCACCGATTTCAATAATACCACCCTAAAAGACTTTATAAAATTACACAAAATTAACATCCATTTCACAACACCGAATAATTCCAATAGTAACAGTCTAGTTGAGCGTCTACATTCCACCCTCATAGAGCATATAAGATGCCTAAGATTGTCAGACAAAGAAAGTCGCATAGATAAGCTTATGCTTTATGCCATTTTAGCGTACAATAACACTATTCATTCTGTTACTAAGCAAACCCCTTTTGACGTTGTAAGCGGCCACACAGGCAGTGTAAATGCATTCGATACAACTGCCGAAATGTTGATTAATGAATATATAAATGAACACAAAACAAGACATCCTTACTTTATGACAAAATTCATCAAATTAGTCAAAGTATGAAAGAAAAGGTCATCCAAAAGCGCAACGAAAAACGCGAAGATCCGATATCCTATAGAGAAAATGCCACCCCCTTTGAAAAGAACCCCCTTCGATCAAAAATCAAACCTCGTTTCAAAAAGGTAACAATTGTTAAATCTAGGTATAAAAGCTAAACTACCTAACAAAATAGTACATAAGAAAAACCTCAAACGTCCAAGGAAATTCACAAATCAATCTCTCTTACAGGATGACAAATCGAAAGACGATGACGAACCTCCCGACATTCCTGATAATCCTAACCCTGACATCCCAAGCACTAGTGCTGGAAGTAAAAATTAACGACCTTAAGATACCCCAGGTATTTTACCCTTCAAATTAGGAAATGCTCAGATAATAACTAAAAAACATACTTTTATCCATTATGTGCAAACTAAACCGCTAAAGAACGAAGTGAAAAATTTAATTGCTATATATAATAATCTCAATCAATCTATTTTTAATGAGACAGAATATGTTTTCACATCTAGCTTAAGAAATAATTACGAAAATTTAAAACCCCTAATTTTAGAAGTAGAGAATAAGATAAAGGGTATAAGCTTTAATAAATGTAGTAAACGCGGCCTTTTTAATATCATTGGTACCATAAACAAGTGGTTTACAGGGTCTCTCTATGCGAATGATGGAGTAAAATACGATAATGCTATACGCACTCTCGAAAAGAACCAACAGAAAATTTTATCGCAAACTAATAATCAAATTTCACTATTTAGAAAGTTGATTGACCATTACAGCAATTCGATAAAAACAATAATTAATAATCAACAAAAGATTTCAGAGTATATGGAACGCTTCTATGAAGGAGTTCAACATGAAACAGATATTTTCTATAAGTATACCGTATACCTCAGTATACTAAATCAAATTTTCATCATTATTAATTTTATCGATAATTTAGAAAATGCTATAACATTTTCCCATTTGCACACAATTCACCCGGACATTCTAAGTATTGACGATTTAAAAGAAATACTAAGGGAGCTAAATACACACTATTCTTCTGACGAAATTGTTGACTTAAGTCTATACGACTGGTACTCGGTTATAAAAACAAGCTGTTTTATCTCAAATAGTCAAATAATATTCTCCTTAGATGTTCCTTTGGTCCACCCAAATAAATTCGAATACTATCACTTATATCCTATCCCCTCATTGGACAATTCCATAATTTTACCCCTAAAACCCTACTTGGCTCTGAGCAACACCAACTACCAATATATGGATAGCCCCTGCGAAGGAGTCAACGGAACTCACATTTGCCTTCAAGAACGCCTGATTTCCAACCCCAAAGAAGATTGCGTTACTGCTCTGATCACTGGAGAAGAATCAAGCTGCAATATGGTCAAGATACAAATTCACAACTAAATAGTAGAGAAAGTTAACGACGAGATCATAATCGTGATCCCAAAGGACAACATGAAAATAAAATCAACCTGCAAGGATACTGAATACCGCGTATTGCAAACTCCACACCTTATCTGGTTACCAACGAATTGTAAAATTGAAATCAATGGAATTATATATAGCAACGAAAAATCCAACAGCAAGGCGCACTCCTTGATACTACCCGCAATTAAAACTAGTATGACAAAGGAAAGCCAAAGTTTTGGAAAACTACATATAAAAAATATATCTCTCAACGAACTGCATACTCTCCGAAAACACATCAATTCAATCAGCCCAGTTGTCATGGAACAATTTCAAGAAACAAATAATAATTGGGTTTTATGGATAATTATAACAACCATAATAATAATATTGATTGGGTATGGAATCTACAAATGCCAAAAGCTTTGGATACGTTCGATGAACTCAAAGAAGAAGAAAGAAGAACAAGAAGAAAAGGTGCCTACTTCAGTCCTTTTCATCCCTGAAGTAGCCTCTTGAGGATGGAGGAGTTACGTACATAGAAGTTCCTGATACATCAAAAGAAGAAGTGCAAGAACAGCTGCCACATCAGCAAAAACGATTTTATAAAAACTTTGTATAACATTCGCGAGATTTAGATAAAAGCCGTACTCCTTGTAACGCGTTTACCCAAATAAACGATTTTTAAAAAGCCTACTGCTGCGTTGATACATGTAATTCCTTTATTATTAAATAATTCAAACTGTCGAGCACAGAATCGAATGATTCAATGGATCAATCTTTTGTGGATCGAAAAAAGTACTTGAAACGTTCATCACAAGCTTTTTATCAACTTTAGTGGATCAACTAAAATCGGACCGTTTGAGATACGTATGGCTGGTTCATTTCCTTCTGCTCTAAGCAAGTGCTTGATTCTCTTTCGATTTCCATCCCTCTTTCTTACTATTACTATTACGGTGTCGTGCGGGTAGAGTGACGGCGCTTGAGCCTTGAGCGGCCTCATGATAGCCAAAATCCAGATGGAAACTCCCCCTACCACATACACATAAATATACGTGTCATTAAAATGAAGTCTCCTTAGACAAAAGCACTGCTTGCGGAAAATTTACATTTTCGAGCAGTGTGTGGTAATACGTTAGTGAACATGTGGTAATACCTTAGTTAGCCCACATAGGTATGTGACATTTTCATAAGGATATTACAGAAATACGATTGATATAGGAAACATATTTGGCAAAAAAAAATACACTCATAGAAATATCCTGGATTAAAATAAAATACGTAATATGAACTAAATCATGTCTTTATTATAAAGGGTGTTCGAAAAATAGACGGAGATATTTTAGAGGGTGATTCCTTGTTAAACAATATGAAAAAAGTTTCTATAAATATGTTAGTTACAAAAAAGGCAGTGGCGTACATTTTTTTCCCATTAATATTCGCTAAGGAGCCCCCCGGGACGCCACTGGACTTAATAATTTTAATCTACATATTAGTGATAAATTAGTCTCTTAATACAACAAATAATCTTGCCAAATTTCAACAGAATCAGAATATTTTTTCAGACACTGTTTGCTGTACAACAACAGAGGAAAACACTTACCAGATAGGGCCGTGTTTAAAAATATTAAGTTTTCGAAGTCAAAATAAACTGTAAGTTAAATTGTTGTACTTTTTTACTGTTCATTCTTATCCGTGACACAGTGTATAAACGAACCAAGTCCAACAATACAAAAGCCTACCAGTCAGTAAGTGTATATCAGTTAAGGGGGCTGGTGTGATACAACAGGAAACGCACCGAAAATGTATCATCTTAGACTGTGACTTATAATTGAGAAAGGTCCAGTAATTTAAATGGTTTTATGATTCGAATGTTGGAGTTAGGAGGGTGTTTTCCGGCATGTTTTGGTAATTTCAACCCAAACGGTTGATTTTATCATTATGAAATAAGAGTACACTTTTGTTGCGAATGAAAAGATGCACTAAAATGATGGACCTGCAAGACCAAAAGGTAGCCTCAAAAAAGGGACGAGTGAAAGCACAATCCAAAAATAGCGCGGGTGGCGCCCTCTGTGAGATACGTATATATGAAAATTTGCAGCTTATTCTCCATCCCCAAAAACATAGCAATGTCAAAATTTCTGTTCAGCAGCTTGATTATTTTAGGAGATATTTCCATAATTCAATTTCTAAAAAAGAACTAGGTACAACTATCGAACTATCTCAGATTCGAAGAACTTTAGGACCTGTGTTTATACAGGGTGGCCCACCACGAACTGCATCGATCTATATATGGAAAACTAAAAGTAGGAAAATTCTAAAAATTTGGCACCTCACCAATGAGGATGGGCGCTGCTCAACTAAAATATTTTGGTGAATCTGGCACTTCCGGTTATACCGGAAGTCGATATCAACTTTCTTATCTGAAATGGAACACCCTGTATATTATTGCATTTTTATATGCTGGGTATCATTTTGGAACAAAAACATTTAACATGTCCTATGTCTAAATCCAACCGTTTTTGAGATATTTGCATTTTTCCGAAAACAATTACAGATGCAGACCTAAAGTTAATTAGCAATTTATACGAGGAAACCGCGAAATTTCAAAACGAATTTTTGGCATCGTGTAACAGAAGCCCTGACCTAGTGATCTCTGCTGAGAAATAAATCCGTTCTTATACAGGGTGTTCACAAAATATGAATAAAAATTACATTCAAAATGTGCTTAAATCTCGAAATTTTCAAATGGAAACCCCCATTTTTTTTAATGCAATCTTATTCACCACTAAAAATGATGACAACTTTGTGTAAGGTTTCTTATACCTAAATGCAGTAATTTTCGATTAATTTACAAAAAACCCACTTTTCGCCCATAAAATGCGGGGTTTGCTTAACGCTTGGAAAATCATATTAGCCGTGGACGTTGAAAAGTCAATCGCGGCTAAGGAAATGTCACTTGGTTTATAAATTATTGTCAACAATAATGCCGGCGCGCTTAAACTACACAAACGAATATTATTTAAATTTGTTTATTATCTAGGGAGAATACATAATCTTCGTTGCCGGCATTATTGTTGACAATAATTTATAAACCAAGTGATAATTGATAATTTTCAAAAAATTCGTGTACTTGAAAAATTTCCGGCAATAATTCAAGCACTAGGGCGATTATTAGTCAAAATTTATTCGTATTGCATTCTTACAAAGATTATAATATCCGTTTCTTCTTTTTTGACATTCCTGGAATTGCAATTAATTGAAACCGTAAAATTCAATACAAAACTGTACCGTATCATTTTGTTTCAATGAATTCCAAAATATGAATGTGTTTTGTGCAAAAATATTGCAATACTGGCCCAGGGAATGAACTTTGCTCAAAATTAAAGAGTCTGAATCAATATTGCTTCGTTAAACAGTAATTATTTTTAAAATCTAATTTTCCTCTTTAATATTTGCGTTTAAATTTATTTGCATTGTTATAATTTAGTGACAGAACAACCAGTAAATAAATGTCAAATTTGACATGCATGAGCTGTGACGTCACGACCGTCTGTACGTGCAATAGTGTACCCAACACATACACCAACATATCCCGAAATCAGATTTTCAAAAATCCAAATATAAAAACTTTTCCCATTTGGTGCAAACTTTATGAATAGCACTGTAAATAGGTATAAAAAAATGGCTATTTATTGGCCTGCTCTATAAGAAACTGTTATAACAAAGAAAAATATCACGAGCCGCCACTGTTGTAATCACTGGTAGACTTTCTGGCTTTGTGGTGACCTTTGTTGGTGCGCATTCTTCTTTCCTTTTTTTTCCCTTTTTGTTTTATATATCTTTGCAGACTTATAAAGGAAAGAGTTTCTGAATAAGTCTCTAATATTTCCGGAGTATATCTTTTCAACTCTTGCAAGAGGACAATTTGTTCGTTTGGAAACATCTTTCTCTAACAACACAACATCTCCTTGTTTTATACAAAAAGCTTTTACCCTTGAGTTTCTTCATTTTCAAGTTTCCTAGATACCCAAAGAAAATCTTCCCTTTTAGGTTTTCTAAAAGTTTCTGACGGTATAAGAATCTTCACCTGTGCTTTATTTTCTCTATAGTTATTCAACTAAAGAACTTGAATTTCTGTCGTATCTTGTAAAAACATAGCTGGGGTTAGGTATCGGTAGTAAATCTTCTTGGTATTAGTTATGTAAGTCAAAGGTCTAGATTCACATTCACAAAATATTGCTAAGAGTTCATCATAATACAAAAATGCTTTTCCCAAAACTTTTCTCAACAGATATTCCAACATCCTATTAATCTCTCCCACCAAGAAGGTGTAGGAGGATTAAACTTCTGGGATATCCTTTCTTAGTAATGAATATTGAAATATCTTCCTAATTTAACGAAGAAAAAGTATTATCAGTTGACGTAAAATTGGTACCATTATCGCTATAAATCTTATGTACCTAATAATTACTTGACAATTACAACTTTACACACCTATACATATACCGAACCGGCTAACTATATCTTATACACGACTACAACCGGTGTGATCGATTACAAAGGTTTTACCTATCTATTGAGCTTGCTAGTGGAAAGGTTGGTTTGCAGAAATCACTGAATTTCTTTGAACGATTTTTCTGTTACCAAAAGTGAATGACTCACCCATGGTTCCAAATAAACACAACATGTGTTTCAAAACAATGTATATCACGCGCCTTTATTCCTTTTCTTATAAAAGGAAACTCCCAGCGAAATTAATTTCCCGACAACAAAGGACCGAAACAAACAGCCGATGATTGCCCCCGAATCCTTCCCGGAGAGGATGGGAAATACCTGTCAAATTAGGTGGCACGCGAAATACCTTATTTCTTCCCGGGAAAATAAAATAAATCAAAATATTGCAAAAGAGAAAAATCCCATTTTCGTGCCAATTGCAAAAACCGTGATCCGGGAACACGGAGGTGGTTTGGCCCAAGTATAGGACGCGGTTGTTATATATACAGATTATTATACCGAGTGCCCTGTTTTAATCATACATCTACGTATAAAGCTTTTTGTAAATGAAATTCATGGGACTTTTCTGCAAATATATTATTGAAACTACACTAATCTTTATAAACTCCAAGTTTTCGTTCTGATTACGTAGAACTTCATTAGGGGTAGAGAAAGTAAGAAAAAACGTATAACGTCCTACAAATACTAAAGTGCCTGATACAAAAACATTTTTATATTTGAATGTAAGTGAATACGAATGCATTATAAACTGCTCTTTATGGCAAAATTTTGCAGCCATAAAGTAATACTTTATAGTAAGGTATGGTTGAACGTTTCAACGTCATTTTCTTGAGGTTTTCTGTTCTGACATTTTTGGCAACGTCGCGTCCTGTGGGTCGCTTAGTCCCTCGGCCTCAGCTTGATCCGTTATTTACTAAATGGGGTGCCAAGTTGTCGCCGCGCTGAAACCGCGGCAGGCTTATAATTCCTGGATAATTTCCCCCTTGGCATTTGGGGCCAATAAAAACAACCGGAAGTGCCTATCTCTACTAATGAGAAAGTTATTCACGTCCGAAGGATCAGGGTAGGCTGTGGAAAAAAATTGTTCGGCACAGCGTCATTTTATCTTCTGCACCTAACGCACTTTGTACCGTCTTTCTATCTTGCTGCATATAAAAGTTGTGTTTTCCGGCGAAATCGAGTATAGACCATGGATTTTTTTCTCCGCGTTTCCCAACGATTCTATCCCGGCAACCCAACAAAAGAAATCTGAGTCTTGTACCTCTAAAGACAAAAAAGTAGCACTTGTGAGAAAATCGAGATAGCCATGAAAAAATGTCGTCGTCCTTTTTTTTCCTCTCCCTATCTGCATATAATCAAAACAAACGGCAATCCTGTATCTCTAACGGCGGAGGAGTTACGGCCGCCTATAGAATTTCGAGGTTATGTTGTATCGTAAATTTCCAACTAAATTTCAACTTTCCCAGCAAGAGACACCCGGTAAGCACTCTGAGTTTGAATGCTCTCCATAACCTAAAAGACGTTTTTTTTTGCGGCAAAAGTTCCCACCTTCCTCGTCGACCGCTTCGAAAAAGCGCAAATATTCATCAGGTGTGCATGCCCTCAGTTCTGTAACCTCAAATTCTCACCCCTGTACCAAATCGGCATTTGCTGTCCTTCAGAATTCCATTTCTTTATTTCACTGACATTTCCGAAAGCTGTTCGTATTATATCTATACTAATAATATACTAATTGTGTTATTTGCGAACGCAAAAAACACTTATCATTATCACTACTAATTGTTTTTTAACAACTGCTTTTTTAATGCTGTCAATTTTTTAGCACTCGCGATTCGCGAATCACCTGCAGTACCTACGAATAATTCAAATCTGATATCACTTAAGTACTTAAACACTAAATTTATCTAGCTTCCGCAGTTGGTAGCAGTAGATACTTACATGCAAATCTCCATTATATACATATACAGTGTGCGTTCCCGGATAGGTGAAACGACTCTTGTAAAAGACAAAAAAAATCGAGTTGAAATTAGAGCTTTTGGGGATCAGCCCTGCTTGGTTTGAAAGTAATTTTTGACATAATTTTAGTTTCGAAAAATATAAAAAAATATGCAGTATGCCTTGGCTGAACATTCCCGGACGACCGTAAAGATTGCCTGTCGAGGCGTAAGCCGAGACTGGCAATACGGAGTCGGGGAATGTGGCTTTTCCTACGAGGTATACATACTATTTTTCCGAAAATCGAAAATTACTCAAAGAACATAAATTATTACAATCAACTTGTTTTTAGTTTATAAATAACTACTGTAAGGAAATAATATTTCCTTACAGTACAAAAATAAATATTTCCTAACAGTTACTTTCCGTTGCCTGGCAACGACTAAGTGCAAGGAAATATTGACTTTTTCTTTCGAAAATGTTATCAAAAATGTCAATATTTCTGATTGATTTTCGGAAAACAGTTTTTTTTTTCACTAGTAAACTGTCTTTCCTATAGAGAAGTTACGGCAAAATGTTATAAGAAAAGTTGTTCAAAATGAAAAACTGTGTAATCGTACAAAATTTTAAAAATTCTAGGCCTACTTTGATTTTTTGCTCCCTTTTTACTATTAAAGTGGGGGAAAAGTGCCCTTTTGGTAAAAGATAATACAAAATGTTTTCCCCACTTTTTTTAAAAACATGCTTCAATTTATTTTTAAATGTATATTGTATAGCACCTTGCTATATAAACTTATGTTTCTTTATTTATATTAATTACTTGAAATTTATCCACCTCTAATCCTCGCCAAATAGCTAGCTAACGAAGGTTTTTAGCTTACAGTTGATTTATACTGTTCAGTTTGATTGTCTGGTATTGTATTACTGGTTGCCTAATAGGGCGCTGCATGCGATGGAACAAAACGACGCATTCAAACGCATGCCGCACGGTACGCAAAGTGGGACGCAGGGACGCCAAACGCAGAACACGAAAGCCACCAATTTCATTATTAATTTTAATCAGACCAGGTTGCGAACCCCCAAATCTATTTGAAACCATTAGAATTGACCTAACAAAGCACTTTATTGTTTAATAATTTATGTTTCTTAGGTTTTCAATATTGTCACCAGGAAACCGTTATTTTGTTAGCCATTTGGCAAGGTCTATGTCTATATTTAAATTATTCCGGTCGAGCAGCTATATGCATCTAAAGAGCATGAAGGGTCACTTTTAGGGGTTTCTCCTATTTCTCGACAAGATAGTAAAAAAATAGCTAAGGTGTGTGGAACTCCATTTTCGAGAAATGTTGAATGCCGTAAATCTCATTTCGATATCTTGATTAGTTTACGAGATGCAGGGTGTTTCTCAAAATGTCTCATTTTCTTCAAAGTCCCATAACTTTTTTATCTGTGACTTTTTCATTTTCGTAAAAACATCCATAGGGCACTTTTTATGTGTAATTCACTGAAGTAGACGGCAAGTTTTTGATTATTCCGTTTTCGAGTTATAACAACAAATACCTATATTTTTTTTTATACAAGAGAAAGTGATAATGGGCATAAGCACTCAAAGTTAGAAAACCAAAAAAACAACTATATAGTTACCGCATACACGTGTTTCATGCGATTTGGCAATCATCAGTACGCTGTAACATCAAAACCAAATCAAAAAGGTAGGAATGATTTGGGAAGCAACAAATGAAGTCCAGGCAGGAGCCAACAGCACATTTGCAGCTTTTTTTTGAGTGCTTGTGCCCATTATCACTTTCTCTGGTATATACATTTACACTCACAATCTTAAATCTCATTGTTTTTATTTTTTTTTAATGGGAAATCCTAATTAAAATGATTAACTTTAAAACAGTAAACGACCGAAACGCCCTCTTCACTAGTGGATTCTTCGCGAAAAATTTTACCAAAAATGTCTTTAGATAAAATATTCCCAAATAAAAAAGTTACGGGACTTTGAAGAAAATGAGACATTTCGAGAAACACCCTGTATCTCCTAAACTAATCAAGATATCAAGATGCGCTTTGCGGGATTCAACTTTCCTCGAAAATGGAGTTCCAGGCACCTTCGCTACTTCTTGACTATATCGTCGAGAAATAGGAGAAACCCCCTAAAAGTGACCAATTTATATCACCCTGTAGGTACCTACAAAGATTCAATTGCCATCAGCGAAGCGTTATCCTCGTGTACCGCACCTAGCAAAGTGTTGTATCCTTCTTTTCGACGCTGGCTACTGCTACTGCGGAGGTCCACCGTCCACCGCGTCCTAAAATGCTGGCAACCGGTTATTGGCCCCACCCTATAGCAGGCAACCTCACCTTATCTTATAGAGAAAAATTCAAGCTTGCATTTGGCATCGAATTTATTAAATAAGAGTATGTGAGTTGAAAGTCAAAGAAACAACACCACTGCCAATGCGAAGGAACCGCTTAGGAGGTGGCAACTCCTTTTTTATTGTTGCTGGGCCTTCTTTCCGATGGTACCTATTTTAGTCATATGAGAGTAGATTTGCCTAAAAATTAACCACAACTTCTTTAAATAACAATCATCGGGCCCATATTAATTGAGGCAACCTATACTCAGTTTAAGTTAAGTTTAAGTAAAGAAATATACTCAACATCTTACTCTATAATCTTATGAGAGTTGAAATCATACGGCCGGCTCTCATACTATAGGTAAAATACTTAATTTTTATCAATTCAATTTGAATTCAAATAATCTAATTATGGTTACATTTTGTAAACAACTGTCATATGTACCACAAATCACTAACCAACTAAGTACCCTGAAGTTATCTCACGCGGTTCTGATACGGAGCCATGGACACCTTACGATAAAGAAGATCACTACTAACTTAATACTTTAACAATAAGGATGTAAGATTAGCGAGTGTAAATGTAATAATTACAAGAAAAGGTGATAATGGACAAACACTCAAAGTTAACAAAAATAAAAAACTAGTAACCGCATACACGTGTTTCATGCTATTATTTGAACACGTGTATGCGGTTACTAGTTTTTTATTTTTGTTAACTTTGAGTGTTTGCCCATTATCACCTTTTCTTGTAATTAATACTTTAAGTTATATTTAAATTTCTTAAATTATAGATACCTACCTATTTATCTTGGACAAATAATTATTAAATTACCTAATTTTCAAAATTTAATCGTATCTACTAACCGATTGAAATATTCTATCTAGAACTCTGGCAAAAATTAAGGGGCTCGTCTCGTATTCTTATATTTTGCGAGTTGCAGGTTCTTAAAATTCAACTTTTAGAATATTTTTCTTATTTTTGAAAATAAACAAAATGAGAAAATAGCTTCAGTAAAATGTATGGGTATAGAAACAAGCAACCTCTTTTTCGTGTTTTCTTTTCAGAAATAAACGGCAATAACAAATCGAAACAGGCGATCGATGATTACGCTCCTGAGGATCCATCTACGGGAGTATGTGAAATACCTGTCATATTATATGGCACGCGAGTTACTTCATTTTTTCCCGGCGAATAAAATAAATATAGACCGTGCCGAACACGAAAATCCCATTTTAGTGATGAATTGCCGGGACCGTGTCCCGGGAAGCTGGGACGTTTTTACCCGGAAATCCTAAAGGCGGCGCTCGCCGGATTTTACATTAGAACCGACGCACGGTGGTTTATTTTATCAAACATGTGGATGAAAAGCAAACTCATAAAAAGCTGATTTTTTTTTATAAAAGTGTTAGGTATAACCTGGGTATATTTACCAAATGTTGATACTTTAACCACATAACTACAGGGGGTGATTCAGTCATGATGTAAAAAAATTTACCTCTAGGTGGAAGAAAATAGCTTAATACGAATCTGAAGTTAATAACAAATTATGAAGTCTGACAAGAAAAGTTAAAAAATATTTTCAGAAGTATATTAAAATCCCTTATTAGCGGCGCTTTGCTGATCAGCTGGCAACTCACACGTCGAGGCCATGGTGACCTCCGGCGCGCGCAATGCTAGTTGCACAATACATAAAAAATTTACATGTTTTTTTACCCCTTCACAGATATTTAAAAAAAAAATGTGCAAAAAAAAATATTTATTACTTTTTTGATATTTCAATGTCAATCAACATTAATTAGCGGGGTGCGTAGGGGAAGGGGAGCTTTTGGTTTCTCTCAACTGATGCACGTGTTGTGTGTGGAGACTGCAGGAGCAACCAAAACACAAAATTAAGCACAAAATGTGCAAATATGCACCAAAACTTAAACACGCTCCACACACCTGTACCCACAGGACAGGTTGTCCATATCCTGTACCTTAGAATAACAACTTGGTCCTGTACGAAGACCAGAAAATTCGGTCACAGACTCAAGACTGTCAAGACTCGTCGCCGCACTGTCGCTAGAGCGCCAGAGTCGGTATACTGTTCCTTCCTACGGCACGCCAGAGCCTTACCATTGCTTTTGTTTTGGGATTAGTTATTTAACCGCATCTAGTTCACATCAACGACAGTCAGAGCGCGCTCAATTTATTAAGATTACGTTCAAATATTTTTTTATTAATAAGCGCCCCTCACTTGTACTGATAGGGTTTAGCTGCGGTTGAATCGCTATAATCTGTAATCTGGTAACCATTGAATTCTCGACTTCTATCTACCTAAAAGCCAACGTCGCCAATCATCTAAACAATTGTGTAGTCAGAACTACTCTCAGGTTCTTTTGTTGCTTAAAAAAAAAACAATAAATTCGCGAAAAGACCTCAAGCAAATACACCTGAAAGACTGAAAACAGCAATAATGCGGATTAGATGTATTGCTTATTTCTTCAATTTCACCTTTCACAAAAAAGATTCATTAAAATGTTTCAACATATAGCCTCCAGAGCCAACCTTGACCTTTTACTTTAAAGCAGAGGCATATCGAGTTACTCGGACACTAAGGTTCAATTGCCCCACGTTTTAAACTTGAATAAAAAAAATTCTTTCGCATTTACCCCACTGAGTGGTTAAATTTTTTTATATCATGACTAAATCATCCTTTATATAACAGCCTATACTGCGTAAAAAAGTGCAGCAGAGGAACAATATGGCGACAGTTCTTTAAACGAAGTGAGTAATTTAAAATATTCCGTATAATCCTGTAAATTCAAGAGGTTTTACACCAAATGGACGTTTAAGAAAATTATTTTCTGTTTATTAATTACGTTCTGAGCACGTTTCTCTAATTTATCACAATCTCACGCGTTTACTTGTGACTGGAACCGATTAATAATGTAAATGTGCTATTATTGCTTCAAGTATTGGATCTCTCTTTATGCTATGTTAATGTAGGTCTGAGTGGGTACTTTGTGTTTGCATGGCCAATATGCGCAAGATTTTTATTAGTGGAGGGAGTGATTAATTGAAAACATAAAAATATATTAAAATATTGTAGTGAAAGCAAATCAGTCTCATTGTGCGCTTTCTTTAAAAAAAAAAAGAAATAAAGGCGGCTACTCACTACACGCCACTTGCGAAATGCTTGTCAATACTTGTCAAGTACCAACTAGTACGTACTATACGTACTCGTATTATACGAAGACGTGCTTTCAACTCAGGGCTTTATTTGGACATCCCATGAGGTCAATTCAAATTTGTTTAACCGATTTGAGTAAAAAAAACTAAACAAAGGGGAGTCCTGTTTTCCTCTGTTTTTCAAACAATAATTAAAGGAGAGTTGTAAGAAAATAGAACCTTAATCAATATCCCATGTCGGTAAATAGTAAATAGTCCAGTTGGTAGGGATATCAAAAGTGCATTTCCGCCATAACAGGCTGAATTAATGTGATAATTTGTTGAGAATAATGTGTAGGTATAACAACATTATGTGAATGCGTACTAAATACTTTTCGCTACAATTTAACTCATCAGAATAACTTCTTATAATATGGTAAAAATGCCCGGAATGCAATTTTTTCGCAATAAAAATAGCTACAAAATGGCGCTGGTCTCATTGTTATAAATGCATTAATTAACTTGAAAAATTGACAACACTGCAGTCTTTACATGCAAATTAAAAGTTATTTTTATTATTCAAGTATATTTTGCATGAGTTTCGTTTCTTTTTATCAATTATTTAAATTTTCACAGATACTTAAAAATAACTCTTAATTTCCGTGAAAACAGTACCTACTACAGTGTTCACAATTTTGCAAGTTATCTATTGCATTTAGGACAATCACACCGGCGCCATATTGTTGCTATTTTTATTCCAAACAAATTATTGCATTATCGATATTTTTACTATGTGATAAGTTATTTAAGAAAATGTATGGATACTTTGAAAATGGCTACTTTGATCATAAATTGTACATAATTTCTTTAGCCGCGGCGCACGGATTTAGTGCGCTTTATTATTTTGATTATTCTTAACAGATTCCAATATGTATATTAATCCAGCTGTTATGACTAAAATGCACAAAACAGGTACCTACTTTTGAGCCTCGCCGACTGGCCTAAATTTTATATTATTATTATATTGATAGATAGATTTAAATAATATTTATATAAGAATCAAATAAATCTGAGGATGCTCCATTTACAGCGTGGCTTATATAAGTGGCTCACTCAAAATATCTCAGCTGTTTTTTGACATAATAAATCGGTGGCCAGTATGGGCGGCCTTATTTTGTCATAATGAAAGTTGCTGTCCATGGCCACCTACGATAACTATGGCCAAAAATCAAAAAATTTCAAAAATTTTAAACTGCTGTCGATAATTTTTTATTTTTTGAAATACGGAACAAAGTTTAACATGAAAATTGTTTGCAAGAACCGACAGAATTTACGTGATATTAGTTTTATGTATGGAAATAGTGTGCCGTATTGGGCTCGAAAATTAAATTATTTGTATTATTTTTAATTATGTGTGTTTGTTATTTTTAATTATGTGTGTTTTGTAAAGCAAAATGTCCCATTCAATTTGATATAACACACCTGCCTGTTTGTTCTGTATTTGACACAAAAATTTTTGAAAAAATATTGGTAATATTTGTGGTTGCCCTCCAAATAACATTTTTTGTTTTATAAGTGTCGCGGAGAGGCAACCGATACTAATATTATAAAACTTGAAGCCACGTTAAAAAGTTGTGAGAACTTTCCCGTTACAATTAAGAAAAACTTATATGCCTTAAATCGACCAATTTATAACTGCGTCCTTAGTTCTTCTGATCTCTTAAGTTTCTTCTCCAGCGTCTTCGAATCCCCTTATAAAACTGTCTTACAACATATTACTTGTCTCTCTTTATGCCATTGTGATATTAAGTAATTTCATCTTTATCGTTTAAAATTAATTAGACAGTTCGTTTTCGCAATACTGCTATACAGGGTATTCGGAAATTATGCGTCAGGATTTCGGAGGGCGATTCTACACGAAAAATTAATGCCACAAAGTCCTATACCATTTATTCGAAAGCTCAAAATCAACGGAGATTCAGGGCGCGAAATTTTTTAATTTTTTTAATAATGGTTTATGAAGTGGGCCGAATTTTGTCAAGTTTTGCATACATATCACTAGGGCCCAAATTGTCTTTCACCTTAAGAAAATGACTTAGAACTTTTTTGTTTGAATATTTTTACAAATTTGGATAGCAGATTATTAAAAAGCATCAAAATGTCTTTAAAAAAGATCCTCTTATTGGATCACGTTAAAATGAACCGTTTCCGAGAAAAACCACTATAAACATAAATAATTAGAAATTATAATTTTATTTAACAAAGCAAGCCTTGAAAAAGAACGCTTTAGTTTCCTTGGAAACAACATGACGTAATGTTATAAATTGTGAGGTGTCAAAATGTTAAAAAAATTAACAAAAATTGTTTGTTTTTTCGCTCCTTAGTATCTCCGTCAATTTTGAGCTTTCAAAAAAATTGTATAGGACTTTGTGGCATTACTTTTTCGTGTAGAATCGCTCTCCGAAATCCTGAAGCATAATTTCCGGACACCCTGTATAATATTTTGTTTCTTTAAATCATCCATAAATAAAAAGAAAAGACTCGACCTCAAGAGAGCAGTAAATCCACGTGCAACTTTTTCTTCATCGGGTGAAATTTATTGAACAGTTATTATAAATATGATACATACTGTTTTAAGTCCATGTAAACCACTTTATATTTTAAAATTTGTAAAGCCTAATATGTCTACTTTAATGTCATAATCAATTATTTATTTCCATGGGTAACTAGATCTTATACCAATCACAAATTTTACCAACAATTTTTCTCAAATTTTTATAATAGGTAATATATAATTTCATTTTTTATCCCAAAAGAGTCAACATTTAGTCACAGCGAATGTTTTAAAACTGATTTAATATTGGCATTCTAACAATTCTTGCAAACAATTTTTATATTAAGCATTTTTTGTGTAAATCTAGAAATAAAAAAATTACAGATGTTTAAAAAATTTTAATTTTTTAAATTTTTGGTCATATAGTTATGGTAGGTGGACCATGTACATCAACTTTCATTATGACAAAAGAAGGCCGCCCAGCAGAACTATTTATGCCTTCTTACAGGATAAACCCAATAAAGTAATAATTTTGAACTTGCCGCTAGAGGGAGAAAGTTATGCTTCACAGTTATATGCTTTTTGCATAGAAGCAGTTCTCTCAAAAGGTCAAAAAAGTTTAAAACAGATTTATGCCACCATTGTGGCAAGTTCGAAACTGATACCATAATTGAATATATCCTCTAACAAAATATGAGTGTGCACATTTTCATCTCCATTTACCTAATGGTTTAGGAAATATTGAACAATATCCAAAATAATTTCTTGCACCGCAGGGACCAGAACTTGAAATTCACTCCTTCATTTAAGGGGGTGAAGTGCAAGTAATGCGCTCACTTTGTCAGCAACTTTTGTAATTTCGAGAGGAGTGAAATAAATTTAACCTATAAAACTAAAATCGAGCAATCCATACGCCTGGCCTAAATAAAACCACGTGTTCAATGACGTTCCGCGATTGGTCCATAGGCTATAAAATTTCACCCGACTCTGCAACAGGGACGTACTCGATCGCAAAAGTGTAGTTATGCGGTTTGATCTTGTTGTTTTCAGCTATTTAGACACTACCACAAATAATTGTTTTGAACCATTTTAATTAAGCCAATAATTTGTTTCCGAAATATTTTGATGTAAACAACTGTAAAACTAAAATTAAATACAGGTCGTGCCTCAGTGCGGCCTGGCGAATATCTCAACGCACGTGCTCTTGTTTACGCCAGGCTTAAGAGTGGCTCGATTTTAGTATAAATATATAAATTCTCTTTCAGTTAATAAATCTTCCATTTCTTTTCGTATTAATAAAGCCATGAAATCATTGGAAACATCGTTCTGACACATTAAACATAAGCGAGCATCAATAGAAGATTGCTTTTTTGCGTTTTTTTTTTGCACTTACATATTCAATGAAACGCCTTTTTTATGAACATTTTTACAACATCTATATGGTAGCGAACAAAATATCTAGTATTTCTACTTTGGCAGAAGTATAACGACAGTTTTTTTGGACGAATCGTATACCGTACTTTCACCGTTTTGGTAGACATAGGGGAATAGGCCGCGCGTCGCCGTGAGTCCAGCTAGGTTTGTCAGTCGTTGGCGGGGGGAGTACACAGTAGTCCCGCACCGCTTATCAGTCGAGTTTTGCGAGCAAAAAACACGCCCCGCCCCCCGCCAACGACTGACGAACCTAGCCGAATACACGGCGGCGCGCCGCCCAGCCATGGCGATGTCTACTAAAACGGTGGATGTACGGTATACTTTAACTGTGTATAGTTATAGAAATGAATAACTTTTTAATCTACAAGCGGATTGTTATCGGAAACATATTAGGTAATATAAATTAATGTTTTGTTTGTTTCTTAAACAATAGTATCCAGTTTTTCCACAAAAAGAAACGTCGAGAAACATTAATTTCCCGCCGACAAAGGCCAAAACAGGCCGATGATTACCTATCCAGAATCCCTTCTTTCCCCCCTCCCCAAGTGAGGACGGGAAATACCTGCCATATTATGTGGCACGCGAAATACTTCATTTTTCTCCGGCGAATAACATAAATCGAGGCATTGCCGAACACGAAATCCAATTTTTGTGATGAATTGCCGGAAACGGGAGCGGTCTTTCCCAGTAAACCTATAAGGTGGGTGCAAGCCGGATTGTTAAACCCAGAGGGTTTGTACAGGGTTGGATCAGTGTTAATAACGCCCTAGATTGTATGAAATATTCGGATAAAAACTTGAAATTTAGGGAGGCAAAGACATCGATTATCTAAATTTAAGTGTCTATACTGTGCAATCCGCGGCCATCTCTCCAAGTGCCAATTTCATAATACGACTAAAGTAACCGTTCAAAATTATAAGGATTGTTGTACGATTGTTACAAATGCTCCCTTAATTTTCAAGAATATTTTAGTTTTATTATGAAACTGGGCCTTAGGCTTTAAAATTAAAGGAGTTTTCGCTACAAACGAAACGTCGTCTAAAAATTGTTGCAAAAGTTCTTGTAATTTCAACGGATAATTTAGGTTTATTATGGAATTAGCCCCTATAAAGAAAAAATTATGGAGTTAGGTTTATCAAAGGTTGTGTATGGTTTTTGGGGTGCTGAATCCAAATTTCAACACAGAAAGAAATTCTTGGCATGATATTAATCACCACTAGTGATTAACTTCAGAGCCATTGTCACAATGCCTTTTTCATCGACACAATGACCAAAAATGATTGTAACAATGAATGTTGGTGATTAGGTAATTAACATGTTCATTAACATAATGATCCAATGAACATTATCATAATGTAATAAAGACGTTAACTCAATGTAAAAAGTGATGTCTACAGTGAATAATACGTTGTGTGAATGCAAATTGGGCATTGAAACAAGGCACAAATACATTGACTTAATGATTTCAAGGTGTTTAATATTATGTACCGTTCATCACTATATGTTGTTGCTATGATGTATTTAATTAATTGTGTAATTGTCTAATGTTTAGTGGTGATTATGTCAACGTACAGTTTTATAGTTTAATACAACTGTATTATCATAGTAATGTTCAAAAACATCAGCCAATGTACCCAAGGATAAATATAAGGAACAATCTCATTAGTTAATATATTAATGCATGCTGTCAATGTCCTTGTGCCTTGCGACAATGTCCTAAGTTATCAATACTGGTCTTTTTTATTTATTGTGGACCTGCCACGTCCCAACGCCATCACGCTGTACTCTAGTATGAAACTTTCTGCCGGTGTGTTAACTTATCAAGTTATCCTGTGTCTGTGCGTATAATACTAATACGATCTGTTAGTGTGACGATTCTGTTAGAGTTTTGCTAAGGTAAGTCATCTGGTATTAAATATGCAAATTTCCGATATTATCAATATTATCAACAATTTTGTTGATCCAAAGAAATTGAATGAATTTTTGATTGTGTGTGTGCACAACTAGCGAAATTAAACTCTGAAAACTAATATGAAAACTTTCATTCACTTTCTTCAAAATGTATTAGTTTTTATCAACATCTAATCATAATTGTTTTAGTATTACCACTCAGAAGATACAGACGAAACACTATAAGGTCATTGAAATCTGATAACTTGTCACAAGAAAAAGTTGACCATTGCTGGACAGCAGGTATCGTTTAAACGAAATTAGTGCGATAGACTCAACTCAGCTGTTATAGAAAAATTATCATTTTACAAACAACCGTCAAGATTTAGGCTGAAAGTTTATACTTCAAATTTTGATATACCTATACCTACATAATGTTGGAGATTTGGAAGACTCAAGGGTGTCAAATCGTCCTAATTAGGAAAAGTAAGAGACTTTTTCCTAACTCGTTACATAAACAGAATTTTTAAGGCTATTTTTAATTTAATTTGTTGTATTTTCAGAAATATGGATTTTACTATGGGCATAGGACCGGATAATGGGGTCGAACTTCTAATAAGCTCGGAATAGGAAGTACTACAATAAAAGTTATACACATACGAGTATATGAATGATGAATGGTAAGGAAAGACTATCATCAGAACTCTACTAGAGAGATTGCAACAGGAAAAAAATAGGCAAAGTAGTACGTCCATTAAGGTACAGTGTGATGATGTAAGTACCTATAGTCACGAGTAATGACAAAATGAAACCTCATAAAAATGTTGCTTATATAAAAATATAAAATAACATGCCATTTCATAAATAATTACTTTAACTACCTGCAATTTTCCAATAGCGTTATGTTTCAAACCTTTTTAGACAAATTTTTTATGTTAATTGATTGAAGGGGGACCCCATGTGGGTTATTCATATTTTAGAAAGGAAATTAAGGAAACAGACCTCAGTCCCACAATTTCAATTTTTTATGTAGAATACAGTCTACAAATTGGGAATATTTAAAAAATGTTTAATAAATGGTTCTATAAGAATTTCGCTGTTGTGTTCTTAGTTCTTTTGACCTAGATTTTACCTATCCATTGTAAATTTTATATAAGAAATTGGTTTCTAAATAAAATTACAGGGGAGAGTTTTTAAAATATCCTTTATTATTTTTTGTTCAAAAAACGTTGGCACTCAATGGTAAAAACTACTGAAAAAATCCAACGTCCAAAATCAAAAAGTAAAAATTGGGCACTTAGATCAGAATTACATCGAATATTAAACCAAAGGTCCGAAGTGATAAAAGTATGTGTACAGGGTGTGTCATTACTCGTTTTTTATTGATTATATTGCTAAATGTTAACAGATTTAACGATTTATAAAAAATAATATGGTTTAGAAAAAATACGAACCATTGTATAAGTTATCATGAATATACCAGGAAGTATGATAAAAATGTCAGTTGTCATTTTCGATTTCTCATTCAGCCTGAAGTGGCGGCCTTGAGCCACCTGGTATATATGTATATTCCAGCGATTCCAGCAATATAATGTACACAACATGACTATAAATATTTAAAAATAACCAACATATTGGTTTTTACATGTTCATTACAGTACATCCAGAAGGTAATATTCAAGTATAGATCAAGATGCTGTCTAAGTGGCCGCTACTTCCTAAACCAGAAGTCGGAAATGGGAACTGACCTACCGTACCTACTCAGTATATGCTCGGTATATACTCATTAGCAAAAGCTGTTAGCAGAATTTGACTTAATTTTTTCGTACAATCTGTTTTTGATACCTTTTATAGCAAGGTATGAACAGCCATTTGGTTCCATTTTTTCTGAATCGAATAATTTATCTAATAAAACAAAATCCGTTCATTTTTAGCAGAATAATCAATAAAAAAGAGTTCTGACACACCCTGTATAATAAATCATCATGATGAATCCTAATATTAATGTCGTCGAACATTAAGCCAATGCCCTGAAGTGATTGACCAATGATAATAGATCATCATGAGAATGTCTGTGATATCATAACATTAATGTCCTCGAACATTAAGCCAATGCCCTGAGCTGATAGACCAATGTACAGGAAATCACTACGAGCATGACCGTTTCGACATAATAATAATGACTTGTAACATTGAGCCAATGTCCTGAAGTGATAAAGCCAATGTAAAAAAACATTACGAGGAAGACCGTATTGACATAGTAATGATGCCTTCGAACATTAAACCATCACCCTGAAATGATAATCACAATCACCTTAAGTTCAAGCAATGACCAATAAAACATCATATTGATCAAACCGGGCATCGGTTGAAATTTAATGTACAAATTCATTACCACAATGTCTTTTTTAATTATATTTACGTAGGTTTTTCGTTCTGTGAACTTTGACGTGCCGTGCGGGTGACGCATCATCCTTAAAATTTAACAAAATAGCGAAAACTAGGCTCGTTTTGTCGTTTATTGCGTGTAACACGAATATCGAAATACGTAATTAGGTTTCTCACTTGGTTTGTGTGTTATCGGGGGTGCTGGATCCGAATTTCAATCCGCCCGACTCGTACAGGGGACGAAATATGGCAAACATTTGAAAAAATTGCAAAATTTGACCCATTTTAACGATAATTTTACCCAAAAACCTATTGCCAATAAACATTTTTCGTTATAATGGTAACTAGTTATATAAATGTCATATGAAGGTTGCGGAGTTTTATATGAACGGAACTGGTTATCACCTCCAGTACTTGTTTTTTTTTAAGGGTTATACAGTGTATTTTCTAAAATTTATTTGTGGCGCAAACAGATCCATTTAATTTTTAATTGGGTTTTTCGCCACCAAACTGATTGAAAGACAACTTTTTCAAGTTGCCTCGAAAATTCATAAATTATTATAATTATAATTAGGCAACTTGAAAAAGTTTTCTTTCAATCAGTTTGGTGGCGAAAAACCCAATTAAAAATTAAATGGTTATACAGTGTGTTTCACTTTAAGTCGAGACAATTCATTATTTTTTTACGGGTTGACCGATTTTCAAAAACTTTTTTTTTAATCCTAGTGCTCCGAATGATCTGCATTCTGACACTATTTTTTTCAAATTCGTCTTTTCCATGACCTACTACGATCAAAATTATACCCCCAAATACTGCAAAAGTACATTAGGCATTGTTTTAGGAAAAAAATAAATAGCACAGTCGTATTGACCATATAATAATAATAATAATAATAATAATAATAATAATAATAATAAGGACAAAGGTAACAAAAAATATTTTTCTATCCCCTTTTTGGGTCCCATTTCTTTACACATAAAAGAGATCTTCAAAAAACAAAACTTCTCAGTTAGCTTCAAAACCAACAACCAACTAGCGTGTAAGTTGATTAATAACAAAGACAGAATACCCAGTTTGGATAAGTCTGGTGTGTATCGCTTAAGTTGTGGCTCTGACAATTGCAACTCCACATATATTGGTCAAACTGGTAGGAGTTTCTCCACCAGAGTCAGAGAACACCACAGAGAAATTTTGAAAGGTTTCCAAAATCCCCCTCCTTATTTTAAATCCACTTTTGCTGAACACATTGTCAATAACAACCACAATTTCGACATTTCTGACAATGTTTCCTTCCTACATTTTCATAAAAAGGGTGCCACTTTGAATCTTCTAGAAAATCTCGAAATATTTAGAGCCAAGTGTTGTCCACACAGTCGCATTGTCAATGACCAACTTGAGTTTTCCAATTTGAACTTTTTTAGATCCCTAAAATTTCTTCATTCTAATTAATCTTAGCCTAACCTTTTTGAATTCCTGGTGGAGGCGACGGTTTGGTTACTAAATCATTTTATGGATGGTTATTTACATTTTTATATTTACCGCGCAATTTAATATTCTAAGGTTCTTTACAGTTTACCAACAGATTGACGTTGACATTTCTCTAACTTCCGCCCTGTCCACCACCCTGACCGACAATTTACATTTTGCATGTGCCATGGTCACTTGAAAATCTTCTTAAGTTCAAAACGATGATTTTTTGGTTCCTTGGAACCCCAAAGAAATCACGCTATAAGTGTTGACGAGTTTTTGCCCTGCCTATTGATACCTAATTTGGTAAGAGTTTTCAGACTCTTTCAGACGTCGCCATTTTAAAATGATAAAAAAACTATAAGTTTTTGCCAAGATTCTTTTAACAATTTTTAAAATTTAACTTTTTGGATATATATAATTAATTTTAATTTGATTGATAATTTTCCACATACAGACTTACACACCATGTCTAGGAAGGTAAGTCCCCATAGGTATTCATAGAGTGTTAACTATTCTCTCCCCCCCCTTTCAAAAAGAAATTTCCTTATAAAAACAAATCAAATTTCGTTAATTTTATTACATTTTACTTAGTATAAGATAACTCTCTTTTCTAGCTTTGTTGGCTTACACAACAGATGATATTTTACTGCTGAAGATGGCCCCTAGATGGGTTGAAACATGTACAGTTTAACCTAATATACTGTGATTGTGGAGTTCCGACTGAAAGTTTTGCCCTTCTCATCATTCCCATACTCCACTGTAAGTTATGGACTATTTTCTACGCATACCATAAGATGTTTGTATAAGGGTTTCCAATACATATTATAAAACTATGATTTCCCGAGTTATATGTATAACAGCATTACTAATTACTTCTATAAAACCCTGGAGCTAATTGTGTTTTGCTGAACACATTATATACGGTTTGATTGCCAATTTTCATTTTAAAGATGGCTGATTAAGCACTTATTATTGTTGGTGCCTTCATGATGATTATATTAAAAAACGAAAGAAAATAAATAACAGGCGGAGAATAAAAATAAGTCAAGTATGTGATGTTAATGAGAAGAAATTGGTTGAAACTGTGTAAAATGAGACGGGTTAAAATAAATTTAATGTCATTGTCTGTCTATTCACTGGTACAAATAAGCCCCGCTCGCTAGTGACACATAGATACCAATATTATAAACAAAAAGGATAATCCATTTCTGCATTTTATTTGTGATTCTGCTTTTGAAGTGATCACGTGATCACGTGGAAAAAATAGTGGGTTTCAATTTCTTAGCTAAGTAGTAAATATTTTAAAGGGAGATTTTACCGAATCCATCGATTTGGATCCTGTGATAGTGGGCAATTTTAAAAGCGCATCTCTTACATCGGTTGATGTGGAAAGGAGTTTCTCCATTTATAAATTTTTATATTCTGATAGAAGACAAATTTTTTTAATTGAGAATTGTGAGCAACATTTAGTGGTTTATTGTTTTTACAACTAAATTTCAACCTGATTTTTATAATTTATAATAAATGCATATTTAGATTTAGTTCAATCGCACTGTATGTAGAAAATTTAAAATAAAATATTGTTACTTTTACAATGTATAATAGCATTTAGAAATTGTAAATGAAACAATAAATTTATATTTTTACAGTATTTTTTAATTTGCATATTTTCAACATTTTCCTGCTTATTTTGACTAAATTATTTGCATATTCATGCGCATATTTTTAGGGTTTCGACTTGCATATTTGGGTTACTCTATAATGATTATTATTTTCAAGCTTATATATAATGTGTGACAAGTCATATATTTTCTTTCGGTTTGAAATGATTGTATTTTATTTATTGTTTACGAATTCATTCGACCAACGCCATTATTTTTTGATTGCTAACTGACATCAATAATTATTTATAAAACAAATCAGCAGTTCTGAAATTCCACACGATTCTACTATCATATCCACCACTACTGCGAAGCAGATGACTATCGCTTTGTCGTTCTCTAAAATTATAATATCTGCTACAAAATGATTAGGTCAAAAAGACCCCTACCTGCCGGACTACTTTGGTTCGTTGGAAAATGCCCCTAATTATTTTAAAAACGTTGGACGGTGCCTTCCTTGGTTTAAGCGAGGGGCCCCTCGAGTCGGGGGCGCTCCCAAGTATGTAAATATACCTAATCATTAACTTACCCGGACATATAGTAGCCGATTCGTCAGACCCGTCTGCGCAATGGTTGATTCCGTCACACAGTAAGTCCTTGGAAATGCAGAAGTGCTTTTCTCTGCACTGGAACTCTGTGCAGTCATGCTCTGCAACAAAAATTAGAAGAAATGTATAAACCTGTATTACATTACATAAAGTAGCAATATATGTCGACGAGATGGCAACTAAACTGATCGCAAAAGTTAAGGATATGGACTTTTAACTGTATAATTGATATTTTAGAAGGCTTCATTATTAGGTATAGTTTTGAGTGAAAATTATAGAAATGCAAAAAATAGCCAGACGAAGGTTCTTTTTTATTGAACATTAAAAAAGACATGGATGCGACCGCAAATTTTAAAATAATGTTTTTCGTGGAAAACCGGCCATATCCTTTTCTTATAACTTTTCCGACCA
This sequence comes from Pseudeuparius sepicola, assembly GCA_963920635.1. Lineage (NCBI taxonomy): Eukaryota > Metazoa > Arthropoda > Insecta > Coleoptera > Anthribidae > Pseudeuparius > Pseudeuparius sepicola. The sequence continues at coordinate 94,790,456 of OY987299.1, forward strand.
GTTTATACTTGTACCGGTCTTAAACATGTTTTCATAATTATTGTTGTTTTGTATAGATTTAACCTACAATTTAGTTGTTTATTAAGTCGTCTCCCAAATATTGAAAGAATTTCAACTCCGAAACGGTTTTAAGTCTTTTAGTAAATTGTATGTTCTATAGGAACCAAATAACATTACATCAGTCCCAAGCAGGGACTCTTTAAAATAAGGGGACCCAGCATTATACTTTCCAAAGTGAGGCCTGTTCTTTCCTCATTCTAATAGTATCAGTGATGCCAAATATGCCATTGTATTGGAGAATCTATGATTATAACAGGTACTTTGATTGTTAGTAAAAATTAATAATGGTTTCCATGATTTCTAAAATTTATACTTGACAATGTTGTATCTACAATTACAGAATATGGCAACTGTCAAATGAAACAAATTTATTGTATAGTTGAAATTCTTTAATTGTCACATCTGAGTATCTGGAAGTTAGAAAACTTAAAAATTGTGAATTATGATGGGAAATTTTTTGCCTCCTTTAGAATATATGGCACTATCTATCACATAAAACCTGATGGCAGTTGGACACTGACATATAACATAACCTTGTACCAGCCCACTTATGTGGTCTCCTTGGAGTTTACAGAAAACAAACTTCCCCTCAAGCTTCACTTTTCCCATGTGACTGTGAAATGCTGGGTCCCTTTATTTTAAAGAGTCCCTGGTCCCAAGTAAGAAGTACCTAGTTAACAAATTTCCAGCACATTCTCGTTTAGTAGAATGTGCGCTTTTCTTATTTTTAACAGAATTTGGAACACAGCCTTACAGCCGAGCTTACAACCTTGCAGAAACCTATTTCGTTCCAAAATAGAAAACATAAAGCAGCGTAAACGCTAAAATCTCCTCGGCGTACGCTTCCACAGATTAAAAAGCCGCATTAATCCTAAGCGAAACCCCAAACAAAAGCTGGTAGAAAGAGGAAATTTCGAACAATTTCGAAAAGGTAAATCCCGGATCCGGACGTAAATAGAATGAAAGGAAGCCGGCGTCGGAACGGGGATACTGAATGGCGAATAGCGCGCAGAGCATTCTTTGATGTAGAGGTAAGCGTCTTTGGAGAGACCCGATTTGTTTTTTTTTTGTGGTCTATTTGGCAGCGAAATTCTCACAAAAGACAATGAATGGGAAGTAGGTCGTTGTGATATTAAAGATGGGATTGCCATTTTTTATTTCACCATATTTTATCTTGAGAGATATGCACTAGAAATGGGAAATATATCGAGGTGTTTTAAAAAAGAAACATATCAAAAATTAAAGTAATCACCGTTTCCATTCCCGTGAGTGTTAGGTACCTGTTGAAGACTTATAATAAATATTATTAGTTTTCTCTCACTTATAATGAACACCAATAAAGGTATTAGATATTGATGATTTGAATTTCCTAGAAAATATAATAAACTAATAAACAATTTTTAGAATTCTTAAAAAAATATTTCTGCATTTTATTATATTGGTTTTGCCATCAGGACAAGTTGCTATGCGTTTCATTCGCAAGGGTTATTAGAATCGATAACTGCCTTCTTGTGGTAAAAACTGTGAGCACCAAACTGTTGGTATAGAGAGAACACCTACTTGAATTAACCTAAAAATTTATTTTACCTTTACCTACTAATAATGAAAAAAAATAATAAAAGTTTTTTTAGTTTCCAAATTGTAGAGGGATATTGAATTTCAAGGTATTAAAAGCATTATAAACGATCGCCAGACTTCAATCCGCTTTACTTTTATTTTTGGGGTCGCATACACACCATATACCTAGTTTACGTAACTGAAGTTAACAGGGGGGGGAAAGAGTTACAAAATCGCATACGCATGCTTCCTCTTAGACAATACGACAACAGTCTGGTTTAGATCGTGCGTGTGGGAGCATTTGGATTCAGCGGGCTCCACTGAGTATTGAGAATGGTGGAAATAACTCTAAACAGGTGGTTTATAGCGCTTTTTCAATTAATACTAAGAAATTTACATTTTAATGTTTTTTCTCAATATTCCTGTATATATCGGAAACTAAAAAAACTTTACTACATTTTTGTTTCCATTAGTAGTCATTACTTGCCAAAAGCTGCAATTTTCCACATTTATGCGTATATTATGTAGAATCAAACTGTAAATTTATTTGAATACATGATAATATTATATTAGATATTTCCGCGAAATATGTATGTACATATATTAAGAATAAAATATGTGTGCCAACTTTCTTCTTATAGAGGGTTTCCTGAGTACTTTAAGAAAATGCAGAAAGTAAATCCTTGGTCACAAATAAGATGAATTTATCGTATCTATTAACCTATATTCTATAAGCCCCCTCTGCCAAGTTATACCTACTCTTCTAAAAAGAGGGGTTAAAATAAATATATCAAGTAGGTAATATGGCAGTGAATTTTCTAGACGCAATTTGGAATCTGTAAAATCAACAATAGAATGACCAAAAGTTATCCAAAAGCAAAAGATAATGTAATAAATGAAGAACAATGCAAGAAAAAAATTAGCCAAAGTACCCATGAGTTAATGTAATTTTGTGAAAAAAAAACGTAGAAAGTCTCTTCGCATACATACCTAAATAACACCAACTCCTAGGGATTTCGAAAATTTTCAAAAAGGGGTCTCTACATAACCAATAAACTTACAAACCAAGTTTTGACCGTGATATATACAATATAATTATGTACAGGGTGTTTCATTAAGGGTGAAGAGGTACCATATCTCAGAAATTAATAGTCCTGGAGCTTTGGGAAAAAATCTTCTTAACTAATGTGGTCACGAAAAATCTCTGGAAATTATTTTTAAGTTCATAGGTCGGCAGGGAGAGGGCGTATTTGAAACAGTAAATTTGAAAAATGAGTTCTCTCAAAAAAATTACTAATCTATATCTGTATATCAATAATAATTTTATTGCACTCTTCAGCAAATTCTGAACAATTTTCGTTAAAGACATTTTGCTCCAGCTCTTCAAATAGAGGTGAAACGGTCGAAAAAACCTTGACTTGAACAAATGCTGCCAACTCCGATTTGGCTTCACCGAATTGGTCGAAGTTCGGCTTGTTGAAGAGAGCTTTCCTTCTTCTATCAAATGTTTGTCCAGTAAGGTTATTTCGAATTTCGTGATCACCGCTAGAGGGCGCAATTTGAAAAATTTCCCTTTTATTACAAATTTCTCCGAAATTTTAAATGCAATGATATATTTATTCTGTTATCAAAAAGTAGATTAAATTTACAAGAAAAAAATACCAACGGTTCAAATCGATATCTTCATTAGTTTCGGAGTTATCGCCAAAAGAATAATTATTAACATGATATTTGGAAGAAGAAGGTAGGTATTTGTTGTCAAAGATTTCCGTGGTCAAGCATGCCATGAAATAAATAAAAATCTGCTTGAGCTTTTTGTAAATTGGTATTTTTTCACTTTTTATTCGGTTAAACGTATTTCTTAGTTACTTACCTACCTTACCTGTCGTATCGATAAGAAATTATCTCGGAAATCAGCAAGTGGAGCATGTTCAAAACATTGAAAATATACGTAAGCATATCGTAAGCGTCGGCATTCGTATAAGCCATTTTTTAATAAAAAAATGCAACACACAATTTTAACTCAAAATTTACAAAAATCCAAGATTTGACACAATACTTATTAAAGCTTGATTCATGTGACGTTTAGTTTTGCTTCATTAGAAACCAATCGATTTTGTTTCATGGCTTACTAGATGATTTCCGAGATAATTTCATATCAATACGACAGGTAAGGTAAGTAAATTAGAAACACGTTTAACGGAATAAAAAGTGAGAAAAATAGCAACTTACGAAAAGCTCAAGCAGATTTTTATTTATTTCATAGCATGCTTGATCACGGAAATCTTTGATAACCAATACCTACCTTCTTCTTTCACATAACATGTTAATAATAGATATTATTATTTTGGCGATAACTCCGAAACTAATGAAGATATCGATTTGAACCTTGGGTATTTTTTGTTGTAAATTTAATCTACTTTTCGATTATAACAGAATAAATGTCATGGCATTTAAAATTTCGGAGAAAACTGTAATAAAAGGGAAATTTTTCAAATTGCGCCCTCTAGCGGTGACCACGAAATTCGAAATGACCTTACTGGACAATCATTAAATTTGATAGAAGAAGGAACGCTCTCTTCAACAAGCCCAAATTCGACCAATTCGGTTAAGCCAAACCGAATTTTTTTCAAGTCAAGGTTTATCCGCCCGATTCACCTTTAGGTATTTGAAGATCTAGAGCAAAAAATCATTAACAAAAATTTTTCAGAATTTGGTGACGACTGCAATAACTATATTTTTGATATACCTTTATCCGTCACTTTTTGAGAAAGCTCATTTTTTAAATTTACTGTTTCGAATACGCCCCCTAGCGGCCGACCTACGAACTTAAAAATAATTAACAGAAATTTTTCGTGACCACATTACTTAAGAAGATTTCTTCCCAAAGCTCCAGGACTATTAATTCCTGAGATATGGTACCTCTTCACCCTTAATGAAACACCCTGTACAATTAATAAGATAAATAATCTTAACTTAATTCTCAATAGAAACCGAGATACCCAGAACAGAACTGAATGGTTTTTTATAAAAAAAAATCCAAGTCAACAGTAACAGTTAACAACATATTACCTCAAGTAGGTTTTTCTAATTTTGCAACCACACATTTTCCATCTTTCGGAAATATTCACATAGCTTCTTTCAATCCTTCAAGATGCGGAATGGAAAACACAGATTACTATTTAACACAGAATCAACAAAGAATTAACAGAACCGAGACTGCTGGGTGCCTTTTGGAAATTTATAATTCGCCTATTATTTTTAAACGAAAACTAATAGACGCAGGTATTCAACGCTTTATATTTATTAAAAAGTAATGTTCCGTTACTTCCTAACTTTACCATTTTTAATTTGGTGTACGCCGCGGCGCACCACTGTCCTTTTACCCCGCTGCAAAAGTTGCACTTACTCTGCGAAATTTAATCTCGACTGCCTCTAAATATAGGCAAGATGTGACTGAAATTTTTAATTAAATTTCAGAAATTTAATTTTTGGCGCCTTCAGATGCTCCGCAATTCTAGAATTAAAGACTGAAATCATAAACGGGGTATCCTAATAAAAGTTAACATTGTAGGGCGAATAACAAACTTTAAAGAACGCTGCCTTAGTTTACCCATAATAACCTTCAGTCGCTCAGATATTAAACATGCTATTATGTGTAAGAGATACGTAAGTGGCCCCTATATATAGCCTTAGTGTCTTTTACAACAAACACATGAAACTTTTCCACCTCGTTTAAGCCTGATAATTATGTAGGTATATCGATTACAAATTACCTTTAATATTAAATAAATTTTGAAACGTGTTTTACATTATTTCTCTGATGTAGATATTGTAACAAAATGTCTTTTTCTGTAAAATCAATACTCGTGGATTGCTGTCGAATTTAAAAAATTATATTTACGTCTCTTCCCTTTCTGTATTTTTTGGGATATACCTTCAGCCTTTATTCATATTAAGTCAAATTATTTAGGTTAAAACAAATATTTTTTGTTATTGCATCGATCGTCTGTCTCAATCGAAACAAAAACGGCAAGAGGTAAATAGTGCAAAGTTGTATATCAATTTAACCTTAATGACAAATATAAAGATATATAGGGTGTTATATTTAAAAAATACAAGTTTGAATAGTATCTCGCCAACACCTTGTACAGGGTCACATCAGACAGCCCCATTAAACAGGCAAGAAAATTTCCTACAACTTGTGTGCTTATCATTTTTTTTGCTAGAGCGAAATATAACAATCTCTCGATTACGACAATAAAAACTATATAGTTTAATGTACCTACCTTTAGTAGTATCGCCATGTAATAATAGGTACGATTTGACACTTTCTAATAATGATAAAAAAAGTTTGGTTTTAATTAATTTATTTTTAAGAATCAGATGTTCGTGAGCTAGTGGCTTAATTCTTCCTTTTTTAGCAATTACCTAAGAGAATATAAATTAATATAAAGTAGTAATTTTAATGTACAAGCCTTGATTTGTGAAGTTATATAGCCGGACTGTTCGGGGTTTATTGGAATAGCATAAAAGGGGTGGTTCAGGCAATTAAAGGTAGGTATTTTAACTCAAAAGGCTGTGGGCGCCATCTGCATAGACACAGAAGAAAAAGAAAGGTCAATTTTAAATTGCATCACACTTGACTTCGCACTACTTTATGTGCTATTTTGTAATAAGATAAAATTTAAAATATACAAAAACGAAAATCAAAATTATTTTCAGAACTGAGATTCCAACTAAAATGAAGATGATATTTCTTTAACCCAACTAGATATATTTACATACTTGTCATTTATAAACAAAACAAGTGAAAAAATAGCAAGCAAATTTAGAAATATTTTCCTTAAAATCTTATCAAAAATAATAATTATTTTTAAGCCTATCTTTCAATGTCAACAAATACTGAATTTGTTCTAAATCTAAATATTTACAAAATAACCAAAATATGTACAAAAATAGCAATAATAACGATAAGATAATAAGGTAAGATAAAGGCAAATTTACAGATATAGTCCGGCAGCCACGGGGGTAAACCCAAAAATATGGGATGAAGTTTTTTCAAAACGGATTTGACATTTGTCATCCTTGAGCAATTTGAGATACAGGGTGTCCTTTTAATGTGATCACGTATATTTTTACACCCCCTTATTTTATATATTTTTGAGGTTAGGAAAAAAGTTTCAGATACAAGTTGTAGAAGCCAAAGCAAGCTTTTTTCAGCGTTTATTTATTTTTATACAGGGTGTTTAGAAAAGCGGTGCCAAACCAAACTTTTGTTTCTTTAAATCGAATACCCTTTAATTTTTAGATATTTGAAATCTGCTCATTGTCACAGTTTCAATGATGTATACACATATAATATGTTTGTTTCAAGCGTTTGTAAAGTATTCGACCTTGAAACTTTCAGTTTTGCACTTTTGATGTTTATTTTTTCTAAAATGAACCTGGCGGGTATAGATTTTATTTTTTAATTAATTTATTAAAACAGCTATAAAAAAACGAAAGACAACTTTTTCTGCTCTACATGCTTTTTATAGCCATTTTAATATACAGGGTGTGATGACAGATTCCTCTCGAGAAATTATGAAGATTTAGTGAAGCTATCCACCATGTGGAGCTACGATCCTTCAAAGGGGCTCCACGAAGGTACTTTTTATTAACTTCAGAACCGTTTAACCGATCGCCCTCAAATTTTCTACACACTGTACCCTCAATAATAGCCACTAACCACCTTTAAATGGACCCCCTGGTATACAAAGTGTCTGTTTTTTAGGTGACTCATTATTATTCACTTTAACAGAAACCAATCTTAATCGAACATCAGCAGCCCAGGTTCTGTTCCACACATGTTTGTAAAATACCTTCCTTCATTGCTTTTTCGTATGCTTGTCTTCCACGACTCTGAACGATCGCCATCGTTGAAGATTTTTTTTTGGTCTAAATCGCCCTTTTGTCCGCAGTACAAACTTTGATCTCTAAAATTAAAGTTTGTCATCGTACTGTTCAAGGCGGCAGTTAGTATTGCAAGTATGCAAGATCAATCTACCGGTGGTGGGGCAACCAACTAGTTCCAGTATAGTTCTAGTGATGTAAGTGATATTCTCTAAGAATATCAATTTTGTTAGTAATTTTAATTAATATATAGATTCTTGCCATATTGAATCTAGTTGTTATTATTTCTAAAAAGGCTAGAAGCGTAGTCATGGTTAACCAGGTCGTGACAATCATGGATTGCCATAAAAAAAACCTCAACAGCTAGTATTTGCTGCATTTTTACAGTTGGAGTTCCAGAATTGGTAACAATGTTCTCCGGAGATAAGCATCTTTTTAAGTGGCTTTTGGAAATATATGTGGATACGCAACTTCTATGACAAAATTTAAAAAATCTTACTAGTAGTGGTCGTTTCTTCCAATTCTCTAAACATGTTGTCCTCGTAAACTTTACTACAATTTATAATTGTTTTTATACGCTGAATACTATAGCAACTGAAAGACTCATTTTTTTCACAACCATATTTCCACTCAAAAAAGCACTTCTTATTACTCATGTCTATAATAACCTTTTATTAAAATTTAAAATCTGAGAAAGACAACACTATTATAGTTGTGCCACAAGACACGATAAGGCTGTTTAGTACGTTCTTGAGAATTTATGAAATTCCAAATCAGTTACGTTAATTCCCAAGTAAATAATTAGACGCGAGCTGTTTTCCAAGGCCTCGAACTATTTATCTTAAACTTGCATTGCACAATGACACTCCCGCACAGTTTGTTGTGGCAACCCGTGCATAATAACATTCCCGCACCGGTTGCTAAAATGATATTATACACATTATACACATTTCTCAATTAAAAACAAACATACAATGCAGTGAGGCAATTTCTTTACAGTCTTAGAAAAAGTGCGTTTTTTGTATCTTATTATAAATATAATAAATTAAAAAGCATTCTTCTTAAGCACTAAAATTAAAATATAGTAAACGCAAACTGAGGAGGTTAGTTTTGGAAAGGGGATGAGGGACTAGTAATATAATATAGGAAAGAAATGTTTAACAACCAATAAAAGGGTTTTATACGTAGGCCTAATTGCTATTAGTCCTTCCCATAATTCTCATCTCATTTCTGGATATTATAATATATCGAGTAGCGAATGCCATTAAATTAAGTACATTAAATTACACTAAAGTAAAAAATTTCCATATTGGTGGCGAAGTGTACCTATAATTACACACAATTAGGAAAAATTACGTAATTTAATGTACAACTTTGAGTTTAGACATAGACAGAGCATCAAATTTAAGACGCCCTGTATCTGTCATGTAGCCTTATCTCTAAGCATACCCATTTTTATAATTTTATTAGTTTTTTAACTTAGATACGAAATGTTCTAATACAGAGGAATTCATGAATATTTTAAATTCATAACACATGTTTTTAAAACACCTTGTATATAAATGATAACTGTAACGTACTTAATTTGTACAATAATATAACATTAACAACAATTTTACAGCTAAATAGTAAGATTTAGAGTGGAAATTCCATATATTGTCTAATATTTACTATCTAATATTTTGAGATACCCTGTATATCAAATTGCTCAATGACGCCAGCATGTCATCAGTCGGATATGGTTAATAGACATACAAATCTGCCCTCCCTAATCTGTGCAAATCTGCAAGATTCCGTTAAAAAAAGAACTTCATCCCAAATTTCGCACTTCAGGCAAAAAAACCGGTTCCGCTGACGGACTAATAGCGATAAACTTCAAAAGCAACAAAATAAATGCTGGCAAATATTAGCCGACAAAATCTCAGAATATCGTTATGATATAACTTTAATGTACAATATTTAAACGTTTATTTATTTTAAACTGTGGCATTCGTAGCTTCGTAGCTCAATAAACAAAAAATATAGATATGCTTTCATAACATGATAAACGAAAGTAATTAATATATAAGCTTTCGTAGCTTGATAAAGCAAATAAATAAAACTATGTACATAAATGTCAGTTTGAGGTTACAACGGTGCAAATAGGCCCAACAATGAATTTTGGTAATCAATTACGGTAAAACAACCACTAAAAGGTACTTATCTTGGTGTGACGATAGATCCGATTACTCGAACGTAAAACTATACGTTTCTACACAACACACAACCAATCTTCGTCCTTCTCTTGACTAACCAAAATATTTCTAACTGTGACTGGCAACGGCAACAGCACTGGTAAGTAATCACTGACCGAGGCAACAGTGGTCGGCACCATAAAATAACACCTTTTGTAAACCATAAACTTGACCAGTCTTTGGGATCGATTGAGGAGTACGGCAATAGAAAAATTCGGCATAAATACTTTTCACAAGACAAGAGACGATAATTCAAACAAAAAAATATGCAAAAATAATAATAAAAGTTAAAAGTATATAGATATCGCCTTTAGTTCTTGTGTGGCCTCTTGGTTTGGCTGGATCGGCTTTTTGCGCAAATGCTAATAACGGCCATTGTGATAAAGAGTTTTTAATAATTTTTGTCTCAAAATGTGAGTAATTACTTAGATTAAAATTTGTATTGACAAAAATTTAAAATTTTGCGTGTTACTCGCTACAGATCGAAAAAAGCCATTTTATGGGTCAAAATGTTGAATCACCACGCACGTGCTGCACATTGAGTCGATAATTTGTGACCAAGGATTATTCGAACGTCAAGGCTATACCAACTGGGAGAAATAAAAATAAGAGACCCTATTGATGTGCCAAAATAAAAAGTGTAGAAAAACTTGGATAAAGAAAGCTGTCTGTGTTGTGTGAAACTTGAACCTTTGTAAAAAAACTTGCGGACAATATTCGTATTATTGATATAGGCCGAAACTAAATCCTTTGAATTTAGAAGTTAATATTTTAAATGATTGACCAAATTGTTGCTTGTTATTAAATTGTAATGGAAATTACAAAATTTTCGTTACACACTATTTTTAATATAATAATGACGTACAGGGTGTCCCATTTTGGGTGTTTTTGGTTTTTTTCTCAAAAATCTCGGTTATTATTAAAGCTAGATGGTTGCGGTTTGCACGTCACTGTACTACTTTTTTGAGAGGAATTTGGTGGACCAATCAGATTTTAGATAAGTTTTATAGTTTCCGCGCATTGGCGCAGGACTGAAATTTTCGATTTTTTGGAAACCTCTCTCCTGGCTACAACTTGTATATATCGACACATTTAATCAACTATTTTTATAGATTTTTTGGCGTAGAATCGAATGGAATAATTAGTTTTTTGGTAGCGTTAATAGTTTTTGCGATATCAACTATGGTTTCCATTAAAAAAAATATAACTTTGGTTCATATCTCAAAAACTATTAACGCTAACAAAAAACTAATTATTCCATTTGATTCTACGCCAAAAAATCTATAAAAATAGTTGATTAAATTTGTCGATATATATATAAGTTGGAATAGTAACACCAAATGGATGAAGGCTTTTGTATCTTGCTCAGTTCGTTAAAATATACTAATAGTGCTTTTTCAGTAATCTTGTTTCCAAAATTCTTTTCCCTACACCATTTATCGTAACGATCAAAAGTCAGCTGGAATTTTTCTCGTGATTTATCTGGCACAAGATTTAAAATAACAGCTGAAGCTGCATTTTCAATTCGTTACCGTAAAAAGAAGGTAATTCGTAATAAAGCTGGATATTTAAAATTTGGGACATTTTAAACGTCAGAAACTGGCATACCAATAACCACAGAATACCCCCCTATAACCTAAAATAAGTCGCCATTTCTTTCGTCGAGTATCGTCGCCTCAGTCCGTAAACAACAATGAAATATTACGTCATGCTCGAGTTTTTAATATAGTGTCGGTCCAGGTACAGTCCATTGTTTAAAAATAAATTCGATCCATTCACATTAATTTCTCTTCCCATCGTTTCTATCATTCGGCTGGCCTCTTTGCCCTCTCAACTTCCAGTGGTGGCCCCGTGACAACCGGCCGTTAAACCAACGTAACGGCCATTAACCGCGCGCCCGCTAACAAATGGAGACCGTAAGACGTTGCCAACAGGTCGTCCGCGCCATCTTGCGTCGCTAATGGCGACGATTATGGCTTCCGCTTTTTAATTTATGGCCTGCGGCGGCAGAGGGAGCTTCCCGCCAAACGGAGTCGCACAGAGAAAACCGTTGCCGGAAATCCGGAATAAACCTCTGGGATACGATGAAATGTGTGCAGAGTTTGTTGATGAAGCAGCATAAAAATGTAAATACTCAAATGATGTCAAAATTAATCCTAACCTTAAATTCGGATTGTTGCACTCGACAACAATCATTTATTGAATGAATGACCGTCAGAACGGCACCGTCGCAATGATAAAGGACTGCCAGCTGGCGACGCGAAACGTCACTACGTCATCGGAGTAAGGTAGCTTTCTCTAGTTGTTTACGTTTACTTGTCTGTCGATTTCCCTGTTTTAAAGAACGTTTGTTATATTTATTGTGTGTTGGAATGTGTTTTTTAGTAATATAAAACGTGGAGTTTTATTAATAATGTGGTAAAATAGCAGTGATTCAGAATAAAGGGATTAAAATTCAATTTTAGTTTATAGGTTTTAGGCTGTATCTATAGTTTCGGACTTATTTAAATCATGCTGTTGACGTGTTCCGTTCCCAACTGCAAGGGAAACTACAAAGGCGGTCCTAAAGTGTGCTTTTTCCTCCCTAAGGACCCCATTTTAAGGGAAAAGTGGGTTAAGGCAATCAAAAGAGATTTTGTTCTTATACAGTCTTCCAGGGTAAAAGTGGTTTTGGTTTGGACTGCGTGGAGAGTGTTATACCTAACAATTTTTCATGATTAAACGTAACCACCTTAAAATCAGGAAGTTTTATGGTTTTATTCATTCGAATTTAGTTGTATCTAGGCACGCAAATAAGAAATAATTGGAATTTACGAAAATGTTACCGGTAGATATCTAAATGCACCAAAAGCCCTTGAAAATGCGACTTTCACTCTCGTATCAAACAATCATTTTAAAGTGTTTTTTTTTTACCAGATTTGACAAGTTGACATCTTGAAATTTGAATTTGGCGCCTTAGGCCCATCTCCCTTAGATGACTCATCGATTTCAGCTGCCGGGCCTTGTCATTGCGACGGTGCCGGTCAGAATATGAAAGCTAATCTGTGCTCGAGGATCCACTGTCCTATATTTATTGTAATACAGGCAAAACGGTTTTTTCTTTGGAATTTTGATTGATGGTAGGTTCTTTTGGAAATGAATAAATTACATTAACATCGTGCCTCTAGAACCTACAATTTATTTGTAAAATACATACATAGATATTAAATCTCGCACAAATATAAAATTTATATTCAGTATGTCCACGGTTAGAGTGAATAATAGGTCATAGTTATTTGCTTTGCCTCTACAATGCTCTACCTAAATCGAGCACGATGCGCTTCGGCCTCTGGCCACTTGCAGTCTATACATAGAAAATAATATTGATGCTCAAACCAACCAAAATTAATAAAAAAACGTACAATAATTACTTCATTGTCGATTTCTGAGCTCTTAATGACGAGTTTGAGACTCTTTAATGCCGATTAAAAAAAACTATTTTACATTTCACCTAGAAAAAGCACACCTGATGAAACAATTGCATTGTATTTAAAACGAGTTTGTGTTTGACTCGTGAATATACGACCGATACCCACCGCATATTCATGAGTAAGACAAGGGCGGGAGATGTGACGTAGATATGAATATTCGTATCACATTTGTTTAGAGTTTGAGGTTATTATTTGCTTCCACAGGGTAAGTCATTAATAATGGGACATAGACATAGTGCAACGCAATATATATTTTAGGCCAAAATATTACGATTGAAGCCAATGTGCCTCATAGAAATGTTGTTTCGTTGAAGTTCATTGTTTGAAATTGAATTTGAGCTATATCTCCCAAAAGAATCAAGCTACCGAACTGCTAGGTATGTTTTTGGGGATAGAGAGTAAGCTGAAGATGTCAGTTTCTACGTATTTCACAGAGGGCGTTACTTGCGCTGTTTTTTGATCGTGCTTTTACTCGTACCTTTTTTGAGTTTATGTTTTTGGTCTTGCAGATTCATCATTTTAGTGAATCTTTTCGATCTGTTACGTAACGATAAAAATCAACCGTTTGCTTTAAAATTGCCATAATGTGCCCCAAAACACCTGTTCTCCAACATTCGAAACATAAAATTTTCACGTACCGCTTTCAAATGGTGCAGATCAACTGTACATACAAATAAAGAAAAAAAGCCAAGTGAACATTGGTCGAAACACATTCGTTTTCTTGAAATAAGGCGTACAAATTTCGTAGAGTTTCAATCCGTTCCATTTTGAAAGTGAACATTTTGTTTATTCTTTAAATTTTTTTGTAGGCCGCAAAATTAGCGAGAATAGTGGTGGTCCGAAAAAAATCATCTGCGGTGGCGTCGCTCGTACCGGCGTTGACTTTTTAGGCTGCATGTTTTTCTGCCTTCGATTGACCTTGGTTCTAGGCAGGCACATGCACATGTCTTTAAAGAAAAACACCGCTATGGCCAAGAGCGCTGGACAAATGTGGATTCACGGTATTGCTCCTAAATAGATTTATCCGTGTGATTTACTAATTGTCCTACACTCACTGGGATTACTACGGTTTTCTAGGGTTTTCCGTAGTACTTGAGCGAATGCTATCCTAGTTCTATCGGAAAAAAGTCGGCCCTAGCCGCAAATGGCAACGAAGACAAAATAATACTAATTGCCCCCCTCCCCCGCACAAGCATGATTGCTTCTGGGGTACTCCTAGTTTGGAGTATTGTGAGGGTGAGAATTATTATTATTATTCCATATTTTTATACAGCCCATATATTATTTATTTTATTTTTATTTTCTTTTATTGATATTTACCTATCTATAGGTAGGTATTTAATTCTCCAAATGAGAATTTGTTATTTTGTCATTTGTTATTTTATTGCGTATTTACTACCTTTTAATTCTTATTCATATGAAATAAATATAATATATTTTATTGTTGCCCGATTTTTCATATTTATTTAAAAAATGATTTTCCATATAATTCAATTTATACATTTTTTAAAGAAGAAAAGCATTTTTTGACAAACGAAACAATGGGGGGGGGGGGGGCATAATAATAGTGTTAGCCCAGGGCCCCGAAAAAACTTACGGTCCGCCCCCGGGTCCAGGGAAAAATATGAAGATATGAACCTTGAGTCGCCAGTGGGTTCCAACTTACTATGAACGTTTTAGGGGCATTATTTTCAAAGTTTTTTCTCATATTCAGTTTAACCCCAAACGTATATAGGTTTCAACATTTTTTCTCATATTCAGATTAACCACAAATGAATATAGGTCTCAAAAATCGACAAATATATAGGGTGTTGCATTTAAAAAAATTTAAGTTGGCTCTGCATCTCCGAAACGCGGCATTCGATTGTTTTTCTGAATACATACTAAAATCGAAAGGAAATTTTGAATTCTCGTATTTACAACTATTTTCTATATTCAAAAACAAAACAGTTAAGACTGAATGTCCACCACGTGCGTGGTGATTCAACATTTTGACCCATAAAATGGCTTTTTTCGATCTGTAGCGAGAAACACGCATAATTTTAAATTTTTGCCAATACAAATTTTAATCTAAGTAATTACTCACATTTTGAGACAAAAATCATTTAGAAATATTTATCACAATGGCAGTTATTAGGCTTATTGCGGAAATGCTAATCGCGTACACTTCGCCAATAAAAGTTGAATTTTTTTGTTATTCATAATGTATTAATATGTTTATCTGTTATTGTTTTGCTTAGTACGGGAATTGTTTTTTTTTTGTTATTTGGTCTTTTGTCTTGCCAAGAGTTTATTCGCAAGTGTTTATTCGTCAATACTTTATTCACTTCGTAGGCTCATGTTATTCCCTGGCTCAAGTAAATAGGTACTACTGGTGTTATCAATCTTAAAGCAGACTTTATTGACTTCCTAAACCTAAAATAAAAATTACTCCAAGATATTTAAATTATGGCAGTGCTCAACAACTTGCAGAGCAATCAAGATAATGTTAGGTACGAGTAAATTAAAATTCTAAAACGTTGTGAGCTATATTATTATATTCTGTGCAACACAGCGGTGTCATTATCAATGGTAGGTCTCCTGGGATTAACGATGTACGAAAAGTGGGGTTCCCGTGATACTCCCAAAGTCTACGGAATACGTCCCATTTTTCGCTATAAGAGCAGCGATTGTTAGAGAATGGCAGAGAGTCAAAAAGTCGGTCGTGACCAGGGGGCGGACAGCAAATGGAAAATATTGGTTTGAGTTATGCCTTCCTCCAGTAATAGATGGCAGCAGGCCGGATCAAAATCAAAGCAGCAAGAAATTATGACACTAAAAGAATGACACTGTAATTTCAACTTTAAAATAATTTCATACAAAAGTAGATATACAGGCCTTCGGCAATTTCCCCGAAACTTTTAAAACTCGTTTTTAGTTCGTACCCCCGTGGCAGAGGCGCTGTTCGCAATGAACTTTATTTTTATCATATAGGTACCTGTATATTAGCATATACCGCTTTTGGCCCTATTGCGCACGGCAAGGCGCAGGGAACGAAAAGAGATGGAATTCGCCGCCATTTTTAACCATATTTTGACAGTTTGAATGGTGGCTACCTTATTCCTTGTTTAAATTTTTGTATACAGTATAAATGAAATTGCATTATACTTTTTGAAGGCGCCGGTAAAATCATAAAAGTCACCGTGACATGCTTTTTTGATGAGAGATGCGTTTTTAGTTTTTAATGGCGATTTTTTCTTTTGTACGATTGATAGCTTTTCGTTCTCATATTTACGAGATCAAAACATGACCTGGTGCAAAAATGCAAAGAGGCTTTTACATCCAGATTGTGAAATTGCATTCCATAGCTAAGTAAAGATAGGTATAATTTTTGCCAAATAATATTTTTTTCTCAACGATATTTTCTGATTTCTTGCTGATTTTTAGGTTTTCAAGAGAAGAAACTAAATTTAGAAAGTGGCTTAGTACTCTAGGTGTCATCCACTATAATATTCAAGAAGTTCAAGAAATAACTCGGGGAGATGGAAAATGGAGACATTGTAACTCTCGATACGACGAAGAGAGCCGCATTTCTGGAGCAAATAGAATTAACCGAAGAAATGCAAACATCAGCAGCGAGTAAACCTGTTAACTGCAGATCACCGCCAGCAAAATTATTGAAGCTTACCAAAGAAGAGCGTATTAAAAATCACTTCACTTTCATTTTTGAAGCATAAAGATTAAAGTGGTAGAAGTTGAAGTTACCAAGCTTTCTTTTGCTTGTATTTTTTAAACAAACAAAAATAAAAAGCTCTAAGGAATAGGGCTAGCTGCCTAAAAATTCAGAAACAGGTATAGATATGTTCCTGGAAAATTGGTTATTATTATTAAAAGTATTCAAAGAAATAATTATACCAAGTAATAGTGTATGAAAATGTTAGGTATTTAAAAATATTTTCATATTTTTGCAAGTATTTATAATGTAGCTATTGTATAAAGTGTAATGTACAATAATAATTATATTACTTCTCCTTATGATGATTAAAATATTGTTTTGATTAAGTTGTACAATTTCTCAACCTATTTAACTGCTTCGTTTCCCGAATGCATTAATTTAAAATTAAAACCAACAAAAATAGTGGACCTATGTTGTACTTTGAACTAAAATAATTTCCATTTTACACAAAACGACAACCAAGACATTACATTATTTATGGAACCCACCCGTATAAATTATTTCAAATTTTCCGCCTTATTTAGGGGTAAAAATGGCCTCCAAATTATTCCCCCGGTCGGACGTCTCTCTTGCGCGGTATAGGTTGCTATAGGTATATGATTTTTATTTTTAACCCGGTTAAATATAAGTCTCACTATAAAACATATTACTCTCATACACGTTTTACACACTATGATAAATGTATAGTCCTTGTAGCTTTAAATGTGCGATTAATAAGGCTCTTCAGGGTGTCCCAAGGTAAGTAAAACAAGGGTGTGTAAACATTTGGAGGCCCGCCTCGCTTCATTTGAACATGGTTTCTGAGATATATTTATTTTCCAAAAATCGAAGTATAGGCCTTGTCATGAGAAAAACTCATTCTCTGCCTAGGTAAAAAGCCTATACATTCTGTACAAGATACGGAAAAAATGTCACTAAAAAAGTTGTTCAGAAAAAAATTAAGCGCATGTATGAAGTATGAAACTAATCGGCATACTTTGAGTGTTATCCTTTTTTTAACAGACTATAATATAAAGCAATGAAAGTTTCAAAAGTCTATATTCTTCGACACTTGTTCGAATCATTTCTTTTGTTAAATTGCATGAGTTCTTTAGGAAGTTGAGCTAGTCATCTGCAAAAATTGTAAATGTGGCATAAAATGTAAATGAGGATTATTTGGTTAATGTGTTTTTCCCAGAAAGGTAGAAATATTTCTCAATAAGACGACTTGACAAATCACACTGCTATAACCTTTAATGTCATTTTTCATATTCTTTATGGCGAAATGCACACTTCTTACAATTTTATACGTTTCCGCCCTTAGTATACTCACCCTGCAGCCTGCACATAGATAGAAGAAGTTACGTCGATCCACACTTAAATTGATATTTACATTGAAATGGTGTAGTGGTCCTCGGCAGCGGCAGCCGGATCCCGATCGATAAGGCGATTATAGGTCTAGTTTATGTTTCTATTTTACGCGCGAATTCCAGGATTAATGCCCGATTCGCGCGGCCGTATTTCCGGCTTGGAAATCTCATTTCGAGCAATGTGTGTTCGTTCCTCTGGCCGAGGCGCGATGCGGATTAGCGCGCCAGATATTTTTGGTATCGACGCGACGCCGGCCGTACCTATAGGTATTATGGACAACGTTTATTGCTATTATAAAGCCGGCGAAATGTGGGCTTTCATATTTATACAGTTTTTTTTTCGGAAACAAAATTAACGTGTGCTTATCCGTGTGAGTGTTGTTGTTGATATAGTGCACATACACGATGTTTTACAATATCAACCGGCTTCAGTTTTCGCGGTATAGACAGTAGACAGACGAACACGGTTTTTTTTTTTGAGGGGGGACTGTTAATCATCTGACGAATCCTAAGAGACGCTTAAAACCAAGGCCGTAATCGTTGACTGACGTATTAACACTTTCACTGCCACCAACGCGCCTGGCGCGTTGACTGCATGATAGCCTGTGTGCCTTGCACGCGCCAGGCGCGTTCTGGGTATATCGATGTTATATCCGACCTCAAGCATCACCTTGATCATAACCTTGTTTTTACCCTTGATTCTGTTTACTGTTGGATATTATGTTCTCATTCTCTATTGTTCAAGATGCTTACTACACAGATATCATTTTCCATTGTATATTGTTCTAGAATGATTACTAGAACATATCATATTCCTTTTGAGTATTGTTAAAACTTGCTTACTGCAAGAATTGCAGAATTTGATCTTCCCTTTGTCTTTATATTCTTTTCCCATGAGAACCACAACACCTCAGCATAACAGATCTGTATAAATAGGACCTAGTAAAGTAAGAGTGTTAATTCTAGTCTTGTCTGTAGTCTAAGCCGAAACTCTGTAACTCGCGTTACTCAAATAAAAGTTTTTTAAAAAGTCTTCGTCTTCACGTCGCCCGTAACATCGATATATAATTACGCATAACAGAGCCGGCACTCCATGAACTGATTTGTTTTTTGCTGGGCACATGGGGATAGACCCACAGGTTGTAAAACTTACATGATTTTAAAATTGACCGTTATTTCGGTATTTTAGATCAGTGTTTAGAAAGTGTATGTACTCTCAATTCATTGGTAAGTAATTTCTTATTTATAGTACCTAATACTTTTTTATTTGTATATTGAATACTGATAGTTAGGTAATATTTGACGACTTCTAATTTTATTTTTTGTCTAATATACATGAAATTATAAAACATATTCCGTTATTTGGAGGTTATGAACTAATGCAAATTTCTATATTTTTATGAAAAGCGATTTCAATTGTGTTGTCAAGATTGGTTTGATTCGGAGAGAATTTGGAACTTATTGGTTCATATGGGTAGTGAAATACATTGGCGCGCGTGAAGGATAGCTTTTACATTACAGCTAATTGAAGCAATTTATAGTTTTAGCACACATAGAAAATTTGAAACACTGTATTGTAGAATATGACAACTGCAACTGCACATAACTATAATTGTGTATTATCTTTGGGGATTTAGTTTCATGGGCACGAAATAGTAAAATAAAAGGTTATAACGCATTGACGTTCGTTAATGGGATTTCAGGAAATATAAGGTGTTTCTCAAATTATACGTGGGTTCTCATTCATCCATTTGAGTATGCTAAATAAAAAAAAACATTTGGGAATCTACTTCAATTTGTCAATTTGTTTTAGACTTATATTATACAATAAAGGGCGTGAAAAACCTTGTTTTTGCCAAAACCGCGCCAGGCCCGTTGGTGGCACACGGCATGATTTACGACCCCGTGTGCGCGTTTTTTTTTAAATAACTTTTTTTAGTGTTAAATTTTGTTTACATCTATATATGTCCATATTTATTAAAATTTGTTAAGAAGTTTAAAAACAATAATGCGGCACCTAGGTCGGGCCACGTATATACCAGTGGCAGTGAAAGTTTAAAGTTTAATAAGACTTCTCACGGCTATAGCTTCATGTCCTGGAAAGTAGATGGCGCCTATGGTCAACAATGTATTTTGCATTGTATTTTGTCTCCGGGAAGCGCATGGTGAGCCAGAGAACTGTCAAACATGACAGCCGTGAGCATTCTTTATTAATACGTCAGTCAACGCCGTAGGTAATATTTGTTGGCCGTCTTCGTTTGATGGCGCTGTACCGATAGGTTAATAGATTGTCATAAATAATCTGCCATATAGTAGGGGTGTGTTAGAAGCTAATGCTTTTGCAGTGTGGACAAATTATATCTATACTTATAAAACAGAAATTATCAAATAGCTAATGCGCAAGCTGCATAAATATTTTAATAAAACAATATTTTATTGACAAATTTGCCATTATCTATACGTTTATTTTTAATGTTAACAACTTTTTACTTGCTATATATTCAAAATAGCCAATAGCTTTCCTTGACGAAGCACGAAAATTGTAAGAAAGCTTGGGCATTAACTATTTTATAATTTCTATTTTATATACTTTCCATGGCTAGCTGTAGTGTAAGTATAGAACGCATTAGATTTTTTCAGTTTCTTTTTTATATTGGTTCATTGGTTTGCTTTGGGGCTATAAACAAAATTTTCTATTTTCACTCTTGCCTACAAAATACTCTTCCAAAATATAATATCCACAGAATTCTCCCTTCTCCAACTGGTTGAATAGATCATCCCGTAATTCCAAAAGAGTGTTTATTCTTTCGCAATTCACGTAGTTTTCTGTGCATACGATTTTCTTTATGAGCATGGAAATTTCATGTTCTCACAAACAAGTCCACCCACAAAAGCTCTGTTAATATGACAAAACAGCGAAATGTTGATCGCAAAGAGAATTCGTTACCAAAAAAAGAAGGTAAATGGTAATAAAACTGGATACCTACTTATTTAAAATATGGGACATTCTAATCGTCAAAAACTGACATACATAATAATATAACGATATAACCCATGGTGGAGGTGGAAAGATAATTCTTCCACCATGATATATAACCACAGAATACCCCCTATACCCTATAGGTTATAGGGGAAATATGGGAAATAATCGAATTAAATATGCAGAAGAATAGTGCCAACATCTGAAGAACTTATTAAAGGTGAAAGAGGAATTAATCACAGAACTCAGAGATAAGCAGGCACTGCTATATAAAACTATTGGCCTGCTTGAAGATAAAATGCAAGGTAAATGCGACAGTGAAAAAAACAGGGGAACTGAAAAAACAGTAAACAAAGAAAAAGCAGAGATCAGAGCAAAATCATCAAGAAAAAAAATGGTGACTTGTTATAACAAGTCACCATTTTTTTCTTCGAATAACGCCAGCCCAGTCCGCAAACAACATTATAAGTTGATCAAATTATTAATTTTGGAGGTTACCTACCAACCACATACAAATGTGACAATTTCTCAATAAAAAAGCATTTTATACGGGGTGTCTTAGGTTAAGCGAAACGAGAGGTGTAAAAGACCAATTTGGCCATTTGGGGTCCAGGCTTTCTTGTCTAAGAAATAAGGTTCGTGATATTTTCCATTTTGAAAAATCAAATAGACCTTGGGCAGGAACGATTTATTTATTTTGTGTGGTTAAGTGCCTTTTCTCGACAAGATATCGAAAAAGTCATTTGAAAAAGTTGCTTAGAATTGAAAATTGTGTCCCTGTGTCAATTTTCAAAATAATTGGCCTACTTTGATTTCGTCCATTTTATTTCTTATACAGGGTGATTTATTCATAAATACATTAATTTTAACCACGTCATCAGGGAGGTACATATATACCGAAAACGCAAAAAAAATTTTTTGCTGCATGTTTAAATAATGGGGCAATTTATCCCAAATCCCGCGTAACGAGGCGCACCTGAACGCATGTGGCTACGACGTTATGCTGCAGCACATGGCACCGGCCGCGACGTTGCCATTATTTATTGATAATTTAATTACGAAAAAATATTCAGTTTATGAATTATTTACCTAGTTGATATGCCAATAACAGGGTGTTAGCACACCTTGGACTTGGCGTGTTCAGCATCTAACTCGAGAGACCCTTATCACTACACTTTTCACAGCACCCGCTATAACAATAGAAAAGGCCTTCACAATCACACGCACAAAACGCACTCAGTGTCTACAGAGGGTGGAAAATACTGAAACCTCAAAAGACTGAAACTGTCTCCGAAATTCGCTAGATTTTGAGATTTAAGACAAAAGTTTTATTAAAAAGAACGCAGGCGTCCCATCCGCATTCCACAACTATTATTTATTACGTCAAACTTGTCATTGTCAAGGATCTGCTGCCGGTTTCTATTGTATGTGGCGCCATCTCGTTGGTATTAACGTCGCCGAGTCTGTGGTTGAGCTCTCAGTCACCCTCTGTGTGTTCAAAACCGAAAGTCTACAGCGCGCTTTATGACACGGTAACTAGCGAACCTTTCTAATAGATGGCAGCACGTACTACAGAAACCAGAGTTGCCTACATTCTGTAGGTATATTCGGTACTCTTTGTGCAACATTTTTGCTTTTTTATCAAAACGGTTCTCTAGACAAATGCGGAAATGATAGACATAATAATGATCCTTCATGGAGAATGCCTGCAGAATGTCAGTCAAGCTACCGCGGAACTATTTAGAAGCGCGCCACCTATCGGCAGGTAGCGAAACTAAGTACGAAACCACAACGACGTTTCATTACGGGAATGCTTTCTATGAACGAAGTAGTGTCAATGAATGCGACATGGGACATAACCTTTAAAAATATCCAAACCAAAATACGGAGAATGTGCACTGTGAAATACGGGAAACAATAACATCACATGTGCGATTAGTGAGGCGGAGTGCGAGAAACGAAAGGAAATTCACAGTGCACTCTGCAGAAACTTGGCAAGGATCAATGCCGCAAACACCAACGCGCCGCGTGCCGGAAATTCTCGGCCACGGGCAATCGCCAAGCTCCTTTTGCGGAGTTCGGGCTACACACATCCTCCTACTCCTACTAACGACTGCACGACAAGGGTTGTGACAAACAGAAGTCAAGAAAGCTAAGGACTTTTAGCAACCCATCATCCCTAACTCGCCCAGAAATAATACTAAGACTCGGTAGGTTACACATCAGGCTATACCCGGTAACATACCTAACGGCAGGAAAAGAAACTAGAAAAAGCTGTAAAGATCGAAAGGTGGAAATTAGAAAGATTCAAGTACTTACGACTGAACCAATGTCACAGAGGAGGACCACCCCCACGGAAACGATTCTATTGCAAATATGGATCCCTAGTAACAATGAAAAGCAAACATAACGAGAAATAAAGGTATGAGAAGTGTATCGTTGGTGATGGTAACCAACTTAAGTGGAAAGTAAGGTAATTTTAAGCAACTGTATCCCAGAGATGTTGGCTAATTTTGACGTTCTTATTTCAGAGGAAGCAGAACAATCACAGAACACAACTACTTACTCTAGGAGCGTCTTGGTGTAGTAAAAAGGATTATCAGTGAACTAGTGAGCGGAAATATTAGTGCCCCAAGCGAAAGTGAGTGAAGTTCGTTTTATCGAGAAAAAATCGTCTTCAGTGGTGTCGAGGTCCACGAAATCATGTAAGCCCCTAGTTGAATAGGTACCTACTTAATAAAGCATCCAAAAATCAAAAGGTCACTTAAGCAGTCGTTTCATTTATTTTTCTCGTTGGCATTTATCCCTTAAGGCTCGCCTTAAGGTGTCTCAGGGCAAAACTAACCGTTACAAGAGGTAAGCGTTAACATTTGTCCATAATTTCCGCAAGCATTTGGCGGAACATTCGCCTACAATACAAATAATTATGTACTGAAAACATATCTTTAAATTTACGAAAGTTGCGTACATCTGGCAACAATGTTGACGCGCGCAACGGCAAGCGTCGTCCGATGCCTCATGCGCCCTGAAAGCAATCCAGTGGCAGCCGTAAATAGAGGGCCAAATAGGTAAAAATGCGGTTTAGAAAAAAAATAATTCCGGCTTTAAAAAAAAGTTGGAATTTTTTTAATTGCGATTTCGCATTCATAGCATTTTTCCCTACCCACTGTTAAAATTAATGTAGTTATGAATAAATCACCCTGTATAGGTAGGTGAACTGTCCTCGTCGTTTAAGATAACAAAAAAACTTCATTAGAAAAAGATATTCAGAATAAAAAAGTATGCAAGATTGCGAAATTTCGTCTCATTCGGCCTGCTTTAATTGAACTCATATTATCTCAAAGTCAAAATTTTGCAGTCTTGCATACTTTTTTATTCTGAATAACTTGTTTTTTTTCTTTGTTATCTTAAACGACAACGATAGTTCGCACCTACCTATGAGAAATAAAATGGACGAAAATCAAAGTGGGCCAATTATTTTGAAACACAGGGACATAATTTTTAATTCTAAGCAACTTTTTCGAATGACAATTTTTGATATCGTGTCGAGGAAAGGCACTTAACCTACACAGAAAATAAATAAATCATTCCTATCAAGGCATAATTGATTTTTCAAAATGAAGAATATGGTGAAAATTATTTTCTAGACAAGCAGGTCTGAGCCCCAAATGGCCAAATTTGAACTGGAAAATTTTTGGTCTTTCACACCTCTTGTTTCACTTATCCTGGAACACCCTGTATATCCTTTAAATCCTAAACAATACATGTTTGTTGTATACCACGTGCAAATTTCCAAATTTTTTTGCCGATCATCGAAAGGTGGATTTGAATCCAAAAACAATAACTACTATTACCTTTGGACCAGTATTATACGCTCCAGTGGAATATGAAGTCATTAAATCATTCGGTGCGTCGCGCAACTGTCGGCTTTTCCTGTTTGCTGCTGCAGGTTAAAACTGCGCAATGACCGTACGCCCAAAGTTAACGTGTATACTGAATAATTTAACGAATTAACTTTACATTGCCTGAATAAATGAGAGAAGTTTTTTATATGCTGTATACCTACTGGACCTGCAAACCTTACAGGTACCTTTAAAATTCGTTACATATCTAGGGCATTCTCTGTCTCGATAGATAAAATTCTTCCAGTTTCTGTCGCCCTAGCCTTGTCTTTTTGAAAATTGTTGTCGATTGATTCACATTCTGCGCCGGTAATAACGCTCAGAAAATCGTAATGTTGGTAATATATTTACTTGTTCCTTGTTCATTGCTAAAGTTTAATCACTAACAACAAATTTGAATTGTTTTAGTTTTTGTCCAGAAAAATTTATTAGGAATGAATATTTTGGCGGTGTACAAAATATTTCAACGCTAAAAGTACCAAAAGACTCTCGCTTGCTTTTTAGACTGGCTTTTTAAGAAAATCCATGGAAATGTCATGTAAATTTGTCAAATTAAAGGGACATAACAAACAATCATTTTATTTTATTTTGGATATTAAATTCGTTGTAACAGACGCATTTGAATATTTTTATTTTATCAAAGGTTCTACAACAGTGGTGTTTTAACTCTAAACCACCTTGTCGATTTTTTCTTCGTGTAGGGCTATGCACATTTCTTTAATATAGTCAAGTGTCGGTCCAGGTTAAACGCAAAAATTAGCTTTTGAGTACTTGTTGCCATGATACATTAACCAATAGGGATAGGATGTGAAAAAAATTCCATATGAACCAAAGAAAAGCACTTTAATCCCTCTTTAGTCTCTGTCTAACGTCCAAAATTTAGTCGAGAAAGTGCAACATTTTTCTCCGACATTATAGCTACCTCAGTAGATTCAGTAGTCATTTTTTGTTTGAATGTGTCAAATATTGAGGTTTCTCGGGCGGAAGCTATGCAAAAGCACATTGACAGTTCGATAGTTTACACTGTTCCATGACCGACTACATGTTCATAGGTAACTGAGATTTATTGTAATGAAAAAATCAGCAGTGTCTTTCCAATTTAAATTTTCTACTTTTTTAAATATATATAAGCACATTCCAACAACAAAAAATATTGTATCTCCAGCCTAGGTTAGTAATGCATTTTTTTTCAACTGATTATACTTTACCTGGCATGCCATATAGACGTAAACGTCTATCTTTATTTAAAATTACAGGTACAAAAATTAATCTTTGTTAAAAAATAAGTAGTTACCTTTGTCGCCTTTTCATTGTTTTTATCAAAAGATATTCCTTTCAGGGACCCTTTGGTAACAGAATATTTGTATGGTGTTATTTTTTCACAAGGAGCCTTGGGCGTCGGGTTTGAAACCCTGTGCCGTTTATTCGGTTGTAAGAAAAATTGGACAGCGCACCCTCTAGCACAGATAAGCATTAAGCGTTTATTTTTCGTGTTTTCAGGGTGAAACATAACTTCCTTTATGTTCTTATAATGATGTTTTATGTCATTTTAAGCCGAAAACAGTACCGCAAACACTTAATGAAAAGGATACAGGGAGTTAAATGCTCAGTTGACAAACAATGTATTTTGTTGGGCATACATAATAACGGTAGAGGTAAGTTATCGATATCTTGATATCTAAGAGCAGCTTTTTGTATATTTTTAGTTAAATGCTTTTCCAAAAAAGTAATTGGAAACCCGATTGGAAATTGTCAAATTTGTGTGTGGCTGGTACGTAACCTACAAATTAATAATTTGATCAACTTAAAATGAAAGCTATATATGTATATTATCAAAGATCATATGATATTTGATATTATTTTTCTTTGCGTTTTTATCACACACAAAAGTAACTGAATAAAATCTTCACCTGTAATTTTGATGAATATGGAACTTTCTAATCATTCTTGTTGCAACTAACGAACTTACTATGTGTGCTAAATTCCAATGAAACTGTGCCTCTTTGTTGGTTGTCAATTATACTTGCACCGATCTGGACCGACACTGTATTAAAGACCCGAGCATGACGTCATATTTCATTGTTGTTTACTGACTGAGGTGGCGCTACTCGAGGAAAACGATGGTTATAACAGAGGTATTCTGTGGTTATAGGTATGTAAGCTTCTGACGTTTTGAATGTTCCATATTTCGAATATCCAATTTTATTGCCATTTCCGCGCTTTTTACGGTCACGAATTTTCTGTACGTTCAATATTTCGTGGTTTTGTCATTTATATGTAGATTTGTTTGCGATAACATAAAATTTGCATGCTCATTAAGAAAATCGTAGGCGCAGACCATTGTGTGAATTGCAAAAGAATGAACACTATTTTGAAATTAAGAGGGGGTTGCCGACAGCGAAAGTGACGTTAGATTTCGTATTTTTTAAGTTGTATAGCATAAAATCTAATAACATTTAACCTAGTAAAAATTTTGTACAAACATCCCTGTCTTCATTTTAATCATAAGATCTTAAAAGCATATGCACTGGAATTATTATTTTTCCCAAGGTTTTCGTAACCTATAAAACAAAACACTGCTTTTAAGATCTTATGATTAAAATGAAGAGAAAGATGTTTGTACCAAATTATTGCCAGGTAAAATGTTATTAGATTTTATGCTATACAACTTAAAAAAATACGAAATCTAAGGTCACTTTCGCTGTCAGTAACCCCCCCTTAAGGGATGATCTGTTCAATCAGTTGAAGAAGCTAGAATTCTGGATATTATATTTTGGAAGAGTATTTTGTATGCAAGAATGAAAATAGAAAAAGCGAACCAATGGTCCACTATACAAAGAAGAAACTGAAAAATCTAATGCGTTCTATAAAAAGGTACCAAAAGACTCTTGCTTGCCTTTTAGTCTCGCTTGTCTTAATAAAACCCATGAATGGGGCCGCGGTGGCGTCACTCGTACCGGCGCTGACTTTTTAGACTGCATGTTTTTCTGCCTTCGATCGACCTCGGTTCGAGGCAGGCACATGCACATGTCTTTAAAGAAAAACACCGCTATGGCCAAGAGCGCTGGACAAATGTGGGCTCACAGTATTGCTCCTAAATAGCTTTACCCGTGTGATTCACTAATTGTCCTACACTCACTGGGATTACTACGGTTTTCTAGGGTTTTCCGTAGTACTTGAGCGAATGCTATCCTAGTTCTATCGGGAAAAAAGTCGGCCCTAGCCGCAAATGGCAACGAAGACAAAATAATAGTAATTGCCCCCCTCCCCCGCACAAGCATGTAGTTGCTTCTGGGGTACTCCTAGTTTGGAGTATTGTGAGGGTGAGAATTATTATTATTATTATTATTATTATTATTATTATTATTATATACCATGTAAGCTTGTAACTAAAGGAACATGACAAATAAGCATTTTATTTCATTTTGGATGTTAAACTCGTTGTAGCACTCATTTGCATGGTTTTATTTTATATTCTGCAGCCCTGGTGTTTTTTACATTAATCCACCCTGTCGATTTTTTTCGTCGTATGGTGCCAGTGGCGATCGCTTGAAACAGCGCTATGCACAGGTCTTTAATATAGTGTTGGTCCAGCACCGATATACTAACTTTAAATTCATGTCTTCATGTGTCAATACTTAAGAATAACGACTTCTATTGTATGTTATCAATATCATAATGGCTGACCTTCAGTGGCGGAATAGTTTCGAAACCTTTAGAGTTGTCGAAACTGGATCAGAATTCAGTTAGACATTTGGTTGAATTCATTCCTTTCTCATTTTTCTTGACTTCTCCTCTGCTTTCGACACAGTAAATCCTGACTTCCTCGTGGATAAACTATATAATATTGGCATACGGGGACACGTACTAGCCTGGCTAATATCATATATGAGAGGCAGGCAAATGTATGTAAAGTATCAGGATACACTATCAGAAAACAGTAAAATATCGCTGGGAGTTCCGCAGGGATCGAAACTGGGTCCACTTTTGTTCACACTGTATGTGAATGACCTTCCCTCATATATATCAAACGCTAAAGTGACTTTGTTTGCCGATGACACTACTGTGACTTTGTCTGCACCTATGAATAAAGAACCCCAGGAAGGAGCATATTTGGGCTTTACGCTGGACCGGTCCAGTCTCTGCATATGGCGGCATGCCGTTTCCGGTTTACAAAAGTACCTACCGATGGAATGTTATTCCCCGAACATTTTGTTCTGGTAGTCACGGAATAGCCGCAGGCTGCACAGCTAACCATAATATATCTCCAAAAAGGTACTTATAGAAGAACTACACAAATATCTAATAGCACAAACCACCGTGACAACTGTCAAATATAAAAATATTTTGTCAAAATTCAGTCTCCATACAGGGCGATTTCCGTCTCACGTATTTTATAATGCCCATAGAGCTTTGGCTCCTTCCTGGGGTTCTTTATTCATTGGTCTGTACAGACGCCTGAGGCTCTGGCAGTGCTACTAGAAAAAACTATAGATAGAATAGAATCTTGGTGTCAGAGAAATCAATTGGTGCTGAACGCAGGTAAAACGGTTTATATGAATTTTCATGTTCAGAGACGACTGATTGCAGGTGGGAATCAAGTAGCAGTACAACTAACAGAAAATACTAAGTTCCTAGCTATTAGAATTAATGATAAGTTAGATTGGGCTGAGCATGTGAAGTATGTTTGCTCCAAATTATACTGCGCTTACTTTGCCATATTAAAAATGGAAGCATTAATAGGAACCAGGGAGATAAGGAATCTGTATTATGCCTTAGGATACAGCTATATAGCTAATAATATAGTTTTGTGGGGATTCAGTGCACATTCACAAAGAGTTTTTAGAGGCTTGTTCGATTGATGTTTAACATCCCGTCTAGAGAATCGTGTAAAAGGGCTTTTAAGGAGAAACGAATCCTAATTGTTCCGTCGATATACAGGGTGTCCGGTAAGTTCGGGGAAATCTCTCGCCAGCGTGTTGGTGACGTCAAAATATACCTGGTGTTTCATATATTTTTTTCCCCTAAAGTACTCCGTAACAGAACTACAGGGTCCCAAAGGGGTACTCACTGCTTTACATTTTTTGATTTAACTTTTGAACGCCCTTGTATATTTTGATGAAATTTTGGAATTTTGCATAGACGGTAAAAACCAATTACCTCATATTTGAATCATGCTTGGACAATGCCGTGGAAGTCAGGAACGGACTTCACGCAATACCCATGGGCTCAAAATTTTGACTGGTATAAATTTAAAAAGCCGAAAACAAATTTTTTTAAAGCCTTGAACATTTCTCTTCAAAAAAGGTACTCTTTATTCGTTTCGAAAAAGTCAACCGTTTTCATGGAAAAATCGCTTTTTTGAAATCCGTAACTTAAGATGCAATAATGGAAACTACCAGAATTTAGTGTTTTCACCTGACGGATAACAACAATTACGTGTGACAAGATTTGTCAATAATTTTTATTAGCAATGGAGCATTTTTATACTTATGCCGAATATGCAGACATGCATTTAATTTATGGACAAGCACACTGCAATTCTCTGGAGGCAAGCAGAATTTATGCTCAAAGATTTCCAAATCGCAATTTGCCAAATCGAAAAACATTTGTGAGAGTTGATCGTCGTTTAAGAGAAACAGGTAGTAAACAAACCGAGTTTAGAATGTCTTAAATCAGTCTCCTAAAATTTACATTAGGTAGTTTTTTACCTCGTCGTGGTGGGGAAGGGCCGCAAAGGAGAGCAAGAAATCAAAACTTAGAAGAGCACATATTGGATGAAATATCCGAAAACCCTTCTAATAGCGTTCGTAAGCTTGCAGCTCAGTTAAATACCACAAAGGGGGTTGTTCATGAAACATTGCGAGAACAGCTACTTTATCCTTATCACGTCCAAAAAGTGCATGCAATGTCTCCGAATGATTATCGTCCACGGCTTAACTATGCAAACTGGTTTTTGCAACAATTTATAGGCGATCCGAGTTTCACAGAAATTGTTTTATTTAGCGACGAAGCTGGCTTCACGAGAGACGGTATTACCAACAGTCGAAATCTGCACATTTGGCATGACGAAAACCCTCACGCCATAGTTCAGATCAAGCACCAACAAAGATTTCTGGTTAATGTTTGGGCAGGGATAATTGGGAATAATTTGATTGGTCCTTTTGTTTTGGATGAACGTTTGAATGGAGCTCTGTATTTACATTTTTTACAAAATAATTTAAATGATTTACTGGAAAATGTGCCCTTACAAATAAGGAATCAAATGTGGTTTATGCACGATGGCGCTCCCCCACATTATTCCCGGGAGGTACGTCTCTACTTAACCCAGCACTTTGACAATCGTTGGATAGGCCGAGGAGGACCTGTTTTGTGGCCACCTAGGTCTCCTGACCTCAATCCGTTAGATTTTTTTTTCTGGGGTCATCTCAAGGGACTAGTATATTCAACTCCTGTAAATACCAGGGAAGAGTTATTGGAAAGAATATTTCACTATTCTGATCAAATTCGAAATGATCCTGAAATGCTGTTTAGGGTGCAGCAAGAAAAAATTCGCAGGATAAGAAAATGTATTCGGGTAGAAGGAGCTCACTTTGAACATTTGCCCGACTAAACGAAACATTTTCTTTATAACCAAACTTTATTAAACTATTTTTAAACAGTTTCATTGTTTTTTTTCATTTTCTCGATATTAATGCCTACTGAAAATTGCAGTGTGCTAATAAAAATTATTGACAAATCTTGTCACACGTAATTGTTGTTATCCGTCAGGTGAAAACACTAAATTCTGGTAGTTTCCATTATTGCATCTTAAGTTACGGATTTCAAAAAAGCGATTTTTCCATGAAAACGGTTGACTTTTTCGAAACGAATAAAGAGTACCTTTTTTGAAGAGAAATGTTCAAGGCTTTAAAAAAAATTGTTTTCGGCTTTTTAAATTTATACCAGTCAAAATTTTGAGCCCATGGGTATTGCGTGAAGTCCGTTCCTGACTTCCACGGCATTGTCCAAGCATGATTCAAATATGAGGTAATTGGTTTTTACCGTCTATGCAAAATTCCAAAATTTCATCAAAATATACAAGGGCGTTCAAAAGTTAAATCAAAAAATGTAAAGCAGTGAGTACCCCTTTGGGACCCTGTAGTTCTGTTACGGAGTACTTTAGGGGAAAAAAATATATGAAACACCAGGTATATTTTGACGTCACCAACACGCTGGCGAGAGATTTCCCCGAACTTACCGGACACCCTGTATTTATTTTAAAATGCTTATTGTATGTACATAAAAACAGGGGTAGGTTTGGACAGCTGAACCAAAACCACGGTTATGGCACGCGCAATTCTGATGTTTTAATGATTCCCTCCCACAAAAGTGCATTCTATACAAAATCACCAAATTGTTCTTTCATTTAAATTTATAATGGGTTACCACTGTCATTCAGGTTAATACAAAGTTTTGTTGTATTTAAGCGAACAGTGTCTAATATGTTACTAGATAATGTATATTGTAGTGTAAATAACTACTTGGATATCTAATTGTATACTGGGAAATTGGTTTTTTCCTATATGTGTATTGTTTTAATTTGACGTGCACTATGTATATACTTATACCAACGGTGTTTAATAAATTCTATCTATCTATCTATCTTTCATTTCGATTGCGATTTACATAACCTTAATTTAAAAATGCCGTCCTTAATATTATGTAACTATGGATTTTTTGAGTAACAACCGACCCACAGCCCTGTGCACACCTCCTTACCGTGCATGCACTGTACTGTCGAGTTTTTCACGACTCTTCTTTGGCTTTTCAGAACTTTTACATGTTTCCCACTCTATTGTATCGTCGAGTGATCTAAAATATCATTTGAAGGTAACTTGTTTTACAATTTATGGAATGCTATAAATTATTGAATTTAGGCTCTCAAAAATCCTTATCGAAAAGCTAAAACACGTTTTCTGTTCCAAAATTAACAGTTAGTTTATGATGGTAAAGATTCATTTATACCTTCTGCTACCTCTTAAACGAACACTGATTCACACGATGTGTTAGTTTGTCGAATACAATGTAAAATAATGCGTTAAATTAATGCATAAGCGTTAAATCTCGGAGTGCGCCAGTGGATACGCTTTAATCTGCAGCTGCAAACACGGGAGAAGCTGGCAGCTGCGCGACGCAGCGAGTGATTTAATGACTTCATAATCGCCGAGCCCTGACATAGATCCAGAGACAATAACTGTTTTTGCTTCGGTGCAGAATGTCGACGTTTGGCATACAATGCAATGCGTAAATTTGCATTCGATAAACACGCCTTAATTTGCTGGTTGCCGGAGAAACGCAAATAAATGTCGTCAGAACTATATGTATAAAGCATCTGTATAGGTATATTTATGTTGTAAATGTCTATTTTGGAATAAAATATCAACAGTTATAATATACCGATAGAAGAGTCGTCTTATCGATAATACCTCCGTTATAACGAGAATGTGATTTTCCAAAAATTTCTACGAAACGGTACTTTATAACCCAAGGAATTGATTTTTGATAAAAAAGCAACAGTAATGACGAGCGAATCAAGAAATACACCTAATCCATGGAAACAAAACCAATCCTGGTACTTTTTATTTTCTGAATTTGTGACACTTTGATATTTTGATTATTATAAATGCAAAAAACAAGATAAATCGATATTTTATGAACGTTTTAATATCATATTTCGTCAAGAAAATATTTTGGATGATAGTTATTTCTCCTGAAATATTTTCGTATCGAAATAATTACATGATGTCTTATTGAGTTAGAGAAAAGTCTTAAGGGGTAAAAAAAGGATGGTTGCTATGCTTGAGTCAATAAACATGAAGTAAATTACCGGGGGTAAAATCATAAGTGCCGGAAAGTGCGTTAATGAGTAAACTACGCATCTTCCAGTAAGTATAAAACGCATACCAAATTTCAAATTTTTAAGTAGCGCCGTTATTGAGATATATATAAAAAAATACGTCACCCTGTAGACCCGAATAACTTGACAAGGAAAGCCCAAATCGAAAAATTTTATATGAAAGACTTAAAACCACCTGCCGAACACCCCTTTAAAGTATTTACTATACAGTGTGGCCATTTTAGTGTGCAACATATGGGAATTTTTTTTATTAATTGCACAACCAAAATACAAATATTGCCGAAAGTTGGTGCATGTTCGATAATCATATTAGGTGCCCTTAGAATGGTTGCAAGTCAAACAGCATACAGGGTAGGTCAAAAAATATAAAAATTGTTCAAGAGTAAAGTACCCTTATTTCAAAGAATTCAGCAAAATGTTATTAAGAAAAGTTGTTTAGAATTAAAAGTTATGCCTAAATACCAAAACATGGCCTCCTAAGAAAAAAAATATATTTTTTGAAAAACATTAATAATTTTCTAAAAATATATATTTTTAAATATTCCCCCTAAACATTTTCATAAATTAATCAAAATCAAATTAATTTCTCATAACTTTGTTCAAATTCAAGCATATTTGTAAAATTAACTTAGATTTTTAGTTTTTTAGGGAATCACAAATTTCATGTTTGTTGCAACGATATTAAACACAACTTTAAAATTTCGCAAAAATTCTTATGAACAAAACATTAGTAATGTAATGTGTCCATTAAAAAACTCTCATTTAAGGTGCAAAATTTTTATTTTTAAATGTTTAATAAGAAACTGGAAAATCATCGACGAAAAAATTTTTTTTTCTTAGGAGGCTCTGTTTTGGTATTTAGGCATAGCTTTTAATTCTAAACAACTTTTCTTAATAACCTTTTCCTGAATTTTTTGAAATAAGGGTAGGTACTTCACTCTTGTGCAATTTTTATATTTTTCGACCTACCCTGTATGCTGTTTAACTTGCAACCATTCTAAGGGTACCTAATATGTTTATCGAACATGCACCAACTTTCGGCAATATTTGTATTTTGGTTGTGCAATTAATAAAAAAAAATCCCAAAAGTTGCACACTAAAATGGCCACACTGTATATTCTGACTCACCCTGTGTAATAAACGGCATTTTTGGAGATAAACAGAGAAAACAAATTTCTTAATAATTTGGCAAGTTTTCTTTTGTCTATTATATTATTGGTATTGTGCATGCAGGCTTTCCCTAATTGCTTATTCAAAATGTTCAACCTGCCTGAGCTGTTTGGGCTGTAATTTTTGGGACTCTTTGATATTTTTCTTTTTTCTAGATATTTAAACAGAGTTCTAATATAAGCAATTGAGCATTGTATAAATTACATAAATTAATTTGTAGATACGTGTATATACAGTGAGCACGTAAAGTTTGGAATAAATTCGGTAAAATGTTGTACTGTTCCATTAAAAATTAAGCCTGCTTAAAAATGCAAAAAATAAGCACTACACTAGATACAGTCGTCTAATAAAGAACTGTCCAAAAACTTAATAATTTATGTTAAATTTAAAATTTATAAAAAAAATTTTATGTAATACATTATTATTATTTGCCTACCGATACAAGAAAAGTGCGTTCTTTTAAATGACTCTATCAAAAATAGTGGTTGCCATTTAAAAATCATATAGGTGACGTCAGAGCTTGGTTAGTAATGACGTCACAAGAATGACAAATATGTCTAAATATGCTCCTTTCACAATTATGTTGGACGTGTCGAAGCGTTTCTTTTAATCGCACAGTACAACATTTTACCGAATTTATTCCAACCTTTCCGTGCTCACGGTATAATAATAATATGTAGTAGGTAACACCACAACGTAATAATTTTCGATGAACATTTAGAATATACAAATTTTGGCCTTCGGCGTTTGTATTGAGTAGATCCGTGGTTGAATATTTTTTAAAAAGGAGATACCTTATTGGATAAAAGCAGTTAGAAGGGAAATATTCACAAGAATTTCATTCACACCTTAATGGGGAAAATAATGGAGTTACGCTTATAGCGTGTGTCCCCGGATTGCTACTCAGTTTTTCATCATGAACAACTTTTCTTTATAACATCACTTTAAAAAAATTGAAGAAAGGTAAAAAATCAGGGCGGACATAGACTTTTGAAATTTTGCATGCCTACTCGGTTTTTCATTGTGATCAATTTTTCTGTCTAACACTTTGTCGTAAAACCAACAAGAAGGCCACTTTACTGCCGTGAAAATTAGTGATTTCATAATAAAATTATGTCACAAATTAGTTTTAAACCAAGCAAGGCTGAATCCCAAAAGATCAAAGAAATTTGTTTTTCATTTACAGGTGTCGTCCAAAAAATCCGTATACACTGTATATAAAAACAGCCATGTTACAACATTGTAGGTACAACAATTTTTTCATTAAATTGAGACTAAATAAATTTAATGTACGTTCTTGTTGCATCACCTTATGAAAATTTTAAATGATGCTTTAAAACTGTATGTATATCATAAAATATCCTGGAAAAGGATTTTATTTCATAATAATTCTTAAAATCAAATTAAATTTCCTTGTATATTAGAACTAAGTGTCAAATTTGGTGCAGTTGGGTTTTAAGTGGCCCTAAATAAGAATCTGTTGTTACTTTTTCTCTAAAAAATCTCAAGTAATAGTTCTCGGTAATAGGCCTTTTTCCTCTACAGCAGTTATCTCAGAACTTACTTGGGTCCTTGACGGCAGTGATTACGAGCTTGAAGCCATTCGCGTCCGTACCCCAGGCGTCAGTCACGTATTTCAACGTGACGTAGTTGGTGCGTGTGAAGGAAGCACCCAGTAGTTGCTTGGTGTTACGGCAGGACAGATCGTACTGTAACGAAAACAAAGGTATTATCATAGCCGAAAAATGTACATTATATTGTTTAGTTTGTTGTTCAATTATATTATTATCTAATAAAACAGAGAAAGGTTCAGAATGTAACTTAGCAAAAAAATTTACCAAACAAAATCACATTCAATTATGAGCAAAAACAATGTTATTGCATTTACTTGTAGGTATTGTACAGGATGTTTCTAAATTACTTCAAAATATTTAACAGGGTGATTATCCCATGGAAATTAAGGGGGGTCTTTTCCTTGCAGCTACATTTCAAGGTTGAAAACATGTTACGATTTGTCGTTCAATTAGTACAAGTTGTCCACCAAATTTCATGCTTTTCGTTTCTTTTTTCAGAGAGCATCAAATAAATAAAAACAATTTTTAATATCAATTTTTGAGGGGTGCAACTTGGAGGGGGAAGCGCTTTCAGTAAAACTGATATGAAAGGCTCCCCTTAATTTTGGCGGTAGACTCACCCTGTAAAATATGTTGAAGTAATTTAGAAACACCCTGTATATCTAAGAGCTTGCATTTTGCTTGCATCGTCTTTATGATGCCTTATTGACCACATGCTCCATTCACGATTCTAAAAATCTCACAGTTGGATGATTAACTGAACATATTTTTTTGTTCATGCATGGATATTATGTTTGTTTTCGAGATTGCGCATAATAAATTATATTTTTCGTTTGATTCGAACAAGGTGGGAATATAACTGTCAATTTGGAGTTTTCAGGGAAATGTCTAGTAAAACTTAAGTCTATGATATTATATAATTATGGCTTATGTTCATCTCCCATTGCGTGCGGATCGTGGCACCATGTCTTATAGAGAGCTTGCACACGACGCGGATGCGGCGCGGTATGCCGCGTGCGGTTATTCGCACGCGGAACCGCGTGATGCTAAATTGTATCGTTTTAAATGGTACCTATGCTTGCACACGGACGCGGCGCGACAAAAAAATTGAACCCCTAGTTTTATAGGCTACGCGAAATCGCGGCGGAAAACCGCGCGGGGAATACCGCTCCGCATCCGCGTCGTGTGCGAGCTTGCCGCGTGCGGTTTTCCGTGCCGCGTTCGCGTCTAGCTTGCACACGGTGCGACGCATTTCTGAATCTATCCGATTAAGTGGCTATTGCTCAGGTACAATGTTGTCATTTCTTGTCGGGTGTAGTCGGCCAAGGCGTTCAGGGGCCGTTCGGGACGAGAAGTTCGAAAATTCTTACCGCAGATCCGCACCATACATACGGCCGCCGCCTGCCGCAACGTTTTTTTGCCGCGCCGCGTCCGTGTGCAAGCATACCATTTAAACCAAATACAATTTAGCATCACGCGGTTCCGCGTGCGGATAACCGCACGCGGCATACCGCGCCGCGTCCGCGTCGTGTGCAAGCTCTCTTACTCCTGGTGAGTAATGAGCTAGACAACCGTCGATTGCATAAAGGAGGAGGCACTTTCAAGAAAAATATACCATCAAAATATTTAAATCGGAAAAACCAACAATAAATTTTTCCGTGGAAAATTTAGTTTATTTTTGTCGAAAAATGTGTATATCTCGGAAACTATTTGTTTCTCAGATTAAAGTAAAATCAGGCTTATTCAATGCAGAAAAAGGTATACAGGATGATTTTTTAGGACTTCCACCGCGATTTTCTCGCTTATTTTCCGCCCTTCAAAAAAATCGTAAGAAACAAAAAATGTGGCAATTTTCGACAGCTAAGTGGTGCTGTAAAAGAAATCGGCATCCATGGCCTAATTGTCGCACAATATTAAAAAACCTCAAATTGAGCAAAACTATTAATAGCTGTGGAATGTTTATTTTAATAAACAGAGAAAAACTTTTATATTGAAAATTGATGGCACTAAGAAGCTTTATGCAGCTGGGTACTCAGATAGTTTCAGAAAATTACACGGGGTCGTCGTCTCTCTTGAGCTATGAAGTTTTTTTTGTTTATTTGTTATTAAGCGATTTCCTCGCTTATTTTGGGCCGCACAGAAAATACATAAGAATACAAAGTATGGCAATTTTGGTCAGCGAGGCGACGTTAGAAAAGGAATGGGCCTCCATGCCCAACTTTTCGCGCTGTACTAAAAAAACTTAAAACCGACAAACATTTTCATATGGTGTCAAGAGAGCCGAAGACCCTGTGTAATATGTAATTTGCTGAAACTATCTGAGCACGTGGATAGATAAAGCGTCTCAGAGCCCATCAATTTTAAATATAAAAGTTTTCCTCTGTCTCTAAAAACAAACATTCCACGGCTATTAATAGTTTTGGTCAATTTGAGTTTTTTTCTAATATTGTCACACCGGGCTGGGAATGCTCTGTGTGTGGAGTACACACACGTTACTAACGACACGAGGTAATTATAAAAACTTGTTTTTATTCAGACGACTCACAGTATGACTCCTAGGACACGCATCCTGGCGATCAGGGCGGCGAATCGGACGGGCGCTCCAAGGGTGGCGAACACGCCGATGCCCTTGCAGCTAACTAGGGGGAACTCCACCTGTTTCGAACACGCCGATGCCTTGGTCTCTACAGGGGAGTAGTCGAGGATCTAGTGGTGACTATAAGAAGCCGATGCCAATGATGTCCAGCTCTTGGCTGGCGCCGAATTTATACCCGTCGATTCTGCTGAATCGGCGGTGGACTTTGATTTGTTATTCCTATTACTTATTAATTGTTCCTCATATTTACATTATCGACTTCCCCTACATTGAGGAGGATGTTTTCTAAACATTTTAGTAATTAGGGTCACCCGCCTCCAGGTATAAAAATAGTTAGTTTGACTATTTGAACATAGATGGTTCTCAGTGTCACTTTTGTGACAATATTGCGCGACAAGTTGGACATGGATGCTGATTTTTTTGCAGCACCACTTAGCTGTCCAAAGTTGTCACATTTTTGTTTCTTAGGCTTTTTTTGTAAGGCCCAAAATAAGCGAGAAAATCGCGGTGGTAGTCCTAAAAAAATCATCTTGTATGTTCACAAAATTTCGTGTAACTTGGATTATTGTTTCGAAGGAAAAAATAAAAACCCAAAAAATCGGTTTTCCGCCATTTTCTAGGAAAATTTGGGGATATGTATATGTTATGTGCGCTACGAGATCACATTTCGCAGAAAATCGTATTTCGACTGATGTGTTTAATTCTTATTTTTTACTTTGTTGTGACTTTAACTAAAATTTCTCTGAGCTACAGCCATCGTAAGTTGCGCAAAAATAGGTTTACGACCTTTTTGAGGCAAAAATTAATAAAGATCCTAATAATATTATTAATAATTCTGGTACTTACAATAGGTACTCCAAACTAAGTAGTATCCCAGAAGCAACTGAATGCTTGTGCGGGGTAGGGGGGCAAATAGTATTATTTTGTCTTCGTTGCCATTTGCGGCTAGGGCAGACTTTTCCCTATACAACTAGGATAGCATTCGCTCAAGTACTACGGAAAATCCTAGAAAACCGTAGTAATCCCAGTGAGTGTAGGACAATAATTCTTAAATCACACAGATAAAGCTAAACAAACCCATTTCAGCGATTTTATTTGTTAAATGGCATTTTTGACAGGTATGAAACTCTTGTGACCACATTTATTAGAGTCATTTTTCATCTTTTTTAAATCAAAAGGTAGCCCCAGAGTTGAATTTAAAAATAAATCATTAATAATTAAAAACTTTCCCCTATGCTTTTTGGGGGACACTGTTTACCATTCAGAAAATTAATTTCAAAAAATAAATCCGTGTTTCGACATTATTTTTTGAAAACGAATGTTAAATTTGTAGATAAATAAAACCAGCATTTGCTTTTGTTTTAAGTAGTTTAGATAAGTACGTAAAAACAAATTTTATAATATAAAAATTGAAATGGCTTAATGTGCGAACTTTTGTAAGCTATTTGGCATTCATTTTTGTTTTTAAAATCAGGAATAATGTACAAAATTCAATTAAGACCATAGGTACATTGTAATCAGCATTTCAGAAAGGTATTAAAATACAATAAATTGAATAATGATATCAAAGAAGAAAAGAGTGACAAAATTTATAAGAAATTGAAAACCTATTATTTAACATTATACAAAATTGATACAGTTTAGATAATATTATGTATTGTATAAATGTGATGAAGTATGTGCTTGTATATATGTGTATTATGTAGCCCAATAGTGAGCTAAATAAAAACGTTTACTAATGCTACTACTACTACTACTACTGCTACCAAACTATTGGCTGAGACCGGGAAGTAGTGACAGTTGAACATGCTGCTAATGATAAGTACACAAAAGAGAAATTTAAGAAATAAAAACGTGGATAGCTAGATAACGCCGAAAAAGAAATCGGCATGTTGCGCAATATGAAAAAAAAACTTAAATTGGGCAAAAGTATAGAGATAGAAGGAAAGTATAGAGATACAAGGAAACTTTTAAACTGAAAATTGATGATACTGAGAAGGTTTATGCAATCGGGTGCTCAGATAATTGGAGGAATTATATACTCAGGATCCTCGGCTCTCTAGAGGATATGCAATTTTTAATTTTTTTTTGGTAAGGCGGTTTTTCCGCTTATTTTGCGCTCCACAAAAAACGTAAGATAACAATATGTGGAAATTTTGGGCAGCTACAGGTGACGCTAAAAAATGGGAATCCATGGCCAACTTATTGCGCAATATTTAAAAAAAAATCGAATTTACATAAATTTTCATGGCCTCAAGAGAGCCGAAGGCACTGTAATTTTCTGAAGCTATCTGAGAGCAGAGTTGCATAAACCTTCTCGGTGATATCAATTTTTAGTATAAAAGCTTCCTTATATTTCTTGTAATAAACATGCTACGGCTACTAATAGGTTTGCCCAATTTGAGTTTTTTATATTGCCCGACAAGTTGGGCATAGATGCCAATATTTTTTCACCTAACTATCCAAATTGCCACTTAAAAAACTGTAGGTAGGTATAGTAAAATGTTCTACTAGGTACCTACTTAAAATAAAATTTAGATTTTTAGAAGGAAGAAAATAAAATTGCTCTAAAATGAGGTTTTCGCAAGTTAGATTACAGAACAACTTCTTCTGGTAGGGCCCGTACCACTTATGCAGCCTGTGCGGTCCTATACATATAGAAACATGTCATGAATATGGCCATGAGTAGCTGAGGTATAATTAACTAATTCAAATGAGTAGAGCCGTCTATCCGGCGGTGTAAGAACTCGTCCAGGAATGTGTAATAATATTAATTATGCTTTTGGCTCACTGGCCAACGCCGCCAACGCCAGACCCAGAGGCCCGCCAGTAATGTCAATAATAGTGCAAGACGGATCACAGTAGGCGTCGTTAGCATTTAGTAGTGTTAGTTGCCTGCGGCAGTATCCTCGTGTAATTATAAATGAAATGTGAATAAGTACAACAATACAACGCTTCCAGTACATTTCCAATACTTATAGAGGTAAGTTAGTTTGGACAACATACATTTTTGACGAGTATGTTAGTAAAATTTAGGTAATTTTACTCACTCCAGAAAAATATTTCACGCCCTCATTGCCCAGGGACACCAACGCCTCTGTTATTTACCCCGGCGGATTCGACCGTCCGAAAATGATATTTCCCGGCCCCTATCGCGCGCCGCATTTTTGTCAACGGAGCAGATTTATGGGGTGCTTTAGCTCTCTGACAGCGGTTTTTACGGGCGAACATCTAACAATGTCGGCTTTTTAGCAGCGCTACTAATAAATGCCGGCGAGCGTTTTGTATATGAAGATAGCCACGCGAGACCGGAGGTGTAGCTGAATTGGTTCGGTTGCGGACCCACCC
This sequence comes from Pseudeuparius sepicola, assembly GCA_963920635.1. NCBI lineage: Eukaryota > Metazoa > Arthropoda > Insecta > Coleoptera > Anthribidae > Pseudeuparius > Pseudeuparius sepicola. The sequence continues at coordinate 94,833,205 of OY987299.1, forward strand.
CAACTACCCGATTTCCGTACCAATATTGCCTGTTTTAGTTCTGTTATAGGTGCCTGTTCACTATTTTCCAAGGGTAACCAAAATCGATTTATCCAAGTATATAGAAACACGCATCAATCATAAAACCGCGATAAATAAAATTATTAATAAACGCAATGTACAGGGTGTTCCAGCGGAAACGTAATAGGTTCTATAACCGGGAAAATTTTTTTTTGAGACACGCAAAAATAGGTAGATTTTTTTGGGCAGGGGGACATCTCTCGGCATAAAATTGATAGATCTATCTGCAACCTCTGAGCAGGGGTTGAACCCCTTCAAAAAATTTAAATGGGAAGGGGGTTCATGTCGCACACCTTTGGGAGCGTCTCTTAATTCTCTATACACCTGCGCATCAGATTTTCGGAATCAATCGAATTTTGCGCAACTGGCAAATTCGCGCCTCGACGCACGAGCTTTACTTACAGCTGATCTGGTTAACTCCGTAAACAAAGAGTTTTAATACACTTCAGAAAATATTTTTTTGTTTGTCTTCTGATTTTTAAAATTTCGAATTCGTATTAAGCTATTTTTTTCCCACCTGTGGTTCAAATTTTTTACATCCTGACCGAATCACCCTGTATACTTTCTCGTTTACCACTACTACTGTGCACTACTACTATAAACTACTACATTCAATGAATATAAATATTTAAACTAAAAGGTTAAAAGGTGGTCCAACAAGGACTCAATTGTTTCAATTTCCCGGCATTTTTAAAAATTAAATATGCTGAGCTCAAATTATTGCAAACCAGTTGTAAAATAGTATATTATACACTTAGGTTGAGAAGTGAGCCATTACTTACTAAGCATATAATATGCGAGGTAAATAATAAATAATGGCCTTCTCAACCGAAGTGTATACCGTTTTGCTAGAGGTTTGCTTTGCCCCCAGATTCAATGTACTACCATAGCTTAAGGAATAATAAGCTATGGTACTACTCTAGTATTAGTTCTAATAAGTAGGAGGGGGAAGTAGGGAGACAGACGGTGGGGGCGACGCGGTGCGCGCTATGGGCGAGATCATCCGCTTGATCTTGATGATTCCGAGGGCCCCCCGGCGGCCCTCTTCCCCTGCTTTCTCGCTCAGTAGCGGTCATAGTATCCCGGGCCCCCCTGCGGTGATACGTTTTGGTGCCCCCCCCCCCAAACATTTCTCTTATTTTTCTATAACAACTACTATAATGGTCTTTTAAAGCAAAATTAAAAATAATAACAACGTATAAATAAAAAAAATTCCAACTGTAATATACATTTTTTTTTCGGGTCGAAACAATCTATTTTAATGCGCCTTTTAGTGCGATTAAAAAAAGACTACACAATCCGGTCTGTATTCACCTGAAAAGTAGTTTCCGATTCAATACTGAAAAGAGCCAGAGAACTTAAGAGGTCCTGACTCATAGTTGTACCAAAGTCTAGAGAATCTCTGGACGCTGGTTGTACCACATAATATAGCTTCGCTATAGGTCTGTGGTTGTACGTAAGTAAGATTTAATTAATTTAAGTTTCCAAAAAGATCTCTCGGCACTAGCTGTTGACTGTTGTTACCGGAATTGTAAAATAATACAATTGAATAACTGTACACAAATCTGGTAAAGCTGAACATACATAGGTATTTGCTTTTAACGAATAAAAATTCTGTTAAATATCTAATAGTTTTCAGCTCTCTTAGTTCTTCCTTGTACAATGAAAAAAAAAACTGAAAAATTTCTGGAATCAAATTTATTGAAATTTCTTCATTATATTTTTCAATTAATTGTTGGCGATGGTTGTCAATTTCTGTGTCGGTAACATTCAGCAAAATTTCAGGTTGCAGTATTTGAAATATTTAACATATTTTAAGTAAGCTCTCAAATGTGTTAGATATTTGATTAATTAAAATGTCCAAAGATGCATTAAATACTGTCACTTCAAACTTCTTACTACCATTCTCCATCATCTCATCTGAAGCTAACTCATCGAAAAATAATTTTCTTTTTTTAACTCTCGTATTTTTGAAGGTTGTTGTTATTCCCCATTCGTTTGCAATTCGTTCGGAATGTTCTAGTACACCTTTGTAGTTTGAGCGCAACTCTAGAAATTATTTCCGTATTTTCTTCAATATGTCAGCAATCTCCCCGCATTTATTTACAGTCCAATAAGTGGACTATTTAATTTTTAAGAATTCCGGTAGAGGCCGGGGCCCCTCCGGGGCCCCTTTGGCCCCTTCAGGGGTAGCTTCGCTACCCCTGCTACCCCGTTATGACCGCCACTGTTCTCCCTACTTATTAGTAATATTATAGCCGGGACTTGCAAAGAAAACCTGTTTATACGGTATAGAATTTTTTTTTTACTACTAACATTGAAATATTGCCATATTTTACATATTTGATTAGATTTTATATTTTAGCCATTTCTTGCCTGGGAGTTCAGTTGTCAAGCTGATAAAATGAAACTACCCAGGAAACACAATAGCATCTAATAGACATCTAATTTCGGTAAATATAGTCTATTTTCCGTCTTCATCTATTATTCGATCATTTTTTTAAATCTATTTTTCGACATATTATAAACCCCACGTCTAATTAATGTCTAATAAACGTAAGTTACAGATGGACAAAGTGACTTGAAAATATTATGGTTAATAGAAAATCTTATTACTAACGAATCACATTTAAATACTGCCTATTTTATACAGAATTGTTACTGATAAGTTTTTTAAATTTAATTCAAGTAAACAGAATACATATTATATGTGTTTATAAGATACGTGTAACTAAAATTACACGATAGATGTCTAACTTGAGTCGAAACGATCCTCTTTCTGTAATAATATAGAAGTCGATGGTTTTTGTACATCTATTTTTCGATTGTTTATAGACCTCATGTATAATTAATGTTTACTAAACGTATATTATAGATATACAAAATAATTTGAAAATCTTTAATTTATAGCGAATATAATATTGCTAATATAACAAAATAAAAAAGCTGCATATCCTACGAAGACTTTATATCGATATGTCAATTCATTTTATAAAAGTAAACAAACGATATTTTATAGGTGTATACAAAATACGTGTAACAACCGTTTCTAGATAAATGTCTAACTTAAATCGAAGAAATCCAATTTCTGTAATAATCTAGAAGTTGATGATTTTTATACATCTATTTTTGGATTGTTTATAGACCCCACGTATAATCAATCTTTAATAAACCTATATTACAGATACCTATACAAAATAATTCAAAATTTTTTAATTTATAGGGAATTTAATATCAGTACTTAATATATCAAACAAAAAACTGCATGTATAACGAAAATTGTATATCGTTTATTAGTTTATTACAAGTAAACAAAAGATATTTTAATTTATATAATGTGTTTGCAAAATACTTGTAACCACAATTAGTTGATAAATAGAATATGCATTACGCAAAACTCAATAGTTTTTGAGATATTTCAATTTTTTTTAGTAGACAAAAAATTTACAGATTTTTTTTTAACTTTTCAACTGGATTACTTGCCCAACACTTGATAATCTGTCCGGATACATTTAGATCATAGGAAAATTTTCAATAATTTGTTATCAAAAATATTTAAAAAATGTGTTTTGCATAATGCATATAGGCATATAGGATTAAATTTACTCCTTACCTCCTCCTCTATCACATCTACAAAGGAATGTATCGAATTACCAATAACCCTGTATATCTTGAGTCAATTGGAATGGATCCACTTTATGTAATAATCTAGAAGTCGATGACTTTTATATCTATTTTTCTATTATTTATAGACTCTACGTACAATCAATGTTTAATAAACGTATATTACAGATATTATATAAAATAATATGAAAACCGTATACCGACATGTTTATTAATTTATTACAATAGTTATTTATGCAACGAGTGCAAAAAGTACGGGTCTATTGCACGGGCGGGCGTAAAAATTACCCCCGACTCTGTGCAATGACCGACTTTTTGCACAAGATTGCCCACAGTTATAACTACTTCTGAGTGAACAAATATAAAAAAAAAAATAAAAAAAGTCAAAGTTCAGCGACGAGATTCCATATTTTACAGTTATTGCTTTATTTATAATGGGTAATTTTTGAGCGAAATAGGTATCGCCAATAGTAAAACAGTTGTATTGTAATAAATAGTTCTTTTAAACGAGGCATTCTTACGAATAATTTGTATACCGACACCGACGAGTGCCTTAGGTATACATAATAGGTATTAGTTGTAAGTATAATTAATGGAATGTTTGAAAAAGTTTTTTTTCCCAATTATAGGCAGTTAAAACTAAATTAGAATCCTGAATCCTCGGTAAAGGTAAAATCAATATAAATCATAGACGTCTTTTAAACGTTTATTAAAAATAGAGGGTTCATGCGCAAGCGCCTTGGCGCATCTGACGCAGGCGCACTAGTCCGCATCTAGTAGTGCTAGTCCGCGTCCCCTATTTGTGTCCGCGTAGGAAGTATAGGAAGCAAGGCAGCCACCAGCCAGGCAAACGCAGTTCGCAGTATGTAGTGAATCCGTTGAAAAACGTGTTGGAGAGGAGATCAATCCCAGTTTTTAAGTTGGCAGCTAGGTAAGTATTTCATATTTTGTTTTGTTTCACAACGGCAAGTGTATATTTTGATAAACAACGAAAATGTTTTGTTACTATACCTACATACTTATTTGTGAGCTGTGAACGTGAACATTAATGGCGTCGACGTTGAATCCAAAAGATGCATTTGTGGTATCTAGTATTAGTGTGTTCAGTAGACGATTGGGAAATTTATAAAAAGCAATGTCTGTCAACATTACCGACAAAAAATTCTTGTGTAATCCTAAAAGCACGCCCAACAATTGATTTTGTTTATGTTTAAATAGGAACATTTTCGGCCAGCCCGGGAAACATTGAATGTCGCCCGGGCGGCACAAACACACTGTTAACCTACTATGTTACTAACATTACTATTATACCTATATTATAGCTAGGTATAGTATAATAAAAAGTATGTCTACCGTTTTTTATAGACGCGCATCGTCATGTAGACGTAATATAGACGTTAAAAAGAGGTTTTAGATATCAAACCTATTATTAAGCATATAGTAAAGTTGATTAAAATAAAAATATTAATCTTTGAGTCCTAAAGTCTTACTTTATTGCCATCATACAAGGGATTCAATTAAAGAAAACTGTGTTTAAAAAAGACCCAAGAAATGACAAAAAATCATACCTATTAGGCATTTTTTTGACAAAAAAATATATAGCAGAGCCGATTTAGCCGTATCTTTAAACCACAAATGACAAATGCAAATTTTCGTTACCATATACGGGGTGTACAGAAAATAATGCTAAAGTTAACAAAAATCCGATATGTAGAAGGATATTTTGACAAAAGAAAAGCATAAGTCCGTAGTTAAGGGTGTACCTGGTGTGTACACTCACATAGTTTCATTCTTGTCGAATGTACAGGGTGTTTACAAAATGGAGCCAAACTTGAAAAAAAAATCTATTTTTAGGGAAACACTGTGTTAATACCAGAAAGTAGATATTTCGCCAAAAAAACGCGTTTTTTGGTGATATGTAGCTACAGTATCTATCGTATTATATGTAGCTTATACAGGCCGAATATAGAAATATATTTTATCTATTTTACATGAAAAAACTTTGCGTCTCGACATTCTGCAATATTTTTTACGTCAAACTTTGCATTTCATAGTTATAGGTACTTGTATTTCTTTTATTTTCTTATAAATTTATCGATTTCATAGTTCTTAGTTATGCTTAATAATAGATATTGCCTCCGCTACCACTATGAAATTTAAACTATGTGGCGCCTTACCTTTTTAATGAAACCACCTCTGTGGGCCGGGAATTCGGGTAAATACAAGGTGGAGCGATAGGTACCTTTTTAAAAGCTTTTATTTAACTTGCAATGTATGTATGTATGTATGTATGTATGTAATTTGTTCGGGTGGAATCTTGCAACTCAATTTTGAAGCAGATATCTTCAACCGATCGAGCTGAAATTTTGTACACACGTTTAATTTGGATGACAATGCATGATTATATGTGTGACGTCATTCTAAATCCAACATGGCGGATCACCCAAGATGGCGGACTAGTTAAATTTCAACCGATCGAGCTGAAATTTTGTACACACGTTTAATTTGGATGACAATGCATGATTATATGTGTGACGTCATTCTAAATCCAACATGGCGGAACACTCAAGATGGCGGACTAGTTAAATTTCAACCGATCGAGCTGAAATTTTGTACACACGTTTAATTTGGATGACAATGCATGATTATATGTGTGACGTCATTCTAAATCCAACATGGCGGAACACTCAAGATGGCGGACTAGTTAAATTTCAACCGATCGAGCTGAAATTTTGTACACACGTTTAATTTGGATGACAATGCATGATTATATGTGTGACGTCATTCTAAATCCAACATGGCGGAACACCCAAGATGGTCATTAGAAGGTCTCCTCATTGAAGAGCTAGACTGTTCTAAACTAACCGGCAAACGACCTTGCAACAATGATGCGTTAACTGAGATGAATAGACTCAGACACCTGGCCAAACTAAAAATTACAAAATAAATTAAAAGTAAAAAAATATTTTTAAAAAAAGCTTTTATTTAAATGCGCTAAAAAGAATAAAATAATCTTTTCTTTTAAAACTTTTACTATCAACTTATAACGTCATTCCACAATTTATATGATATAAAAGCTTGTCGCGAGATTTAAGTTTTCAAACTAAGTAAATACCACTACTTAAATCTCGCGACAAGCTTTTATATCATATAAATTGTGGAATGACGTTATAAGTTGATAGTAAAAGTTTTAAAAGAAAAGATTATTTTATTCTTTTTAGCGCATTTAAATAAAAGCTTTTTTTAAAAATATTTTTTTACTTTTAATTTATTTGTTTTTTTTTGTTTCGTCAAAATAATATTATCTATAACCAAAGATCTGGGTTATATTTTTACTTTTATTAGCATACCTACTGTTTATAAAACAAAAAAGTACCTATATTTTTGACTGTGTGTTCAAAACTGCCAATTCTTTGCCCTATTAGGTAATTTATAGAATTTTATATTTGTATAGTACCTATATACTTAGTTTTTAAATTCTTATATTACCCTCTACTTTAACTTAACTAATTTCATAGCCGCATAACTTGTTTCCTATAAAATGTTTTATTTTGTTACAGAGGTGCCGATACGAAAACGAAAGTAAACGAACAAGTACATAACATATTATTTATCTTTTATTATTGCGTTATACCTAATATTTTTATCAATATAACATAATAGTATAAATATTTGTGTTTTTGTCATCTAACATCTAAGCAAAGGGCGTATTTTTTTGTCATTTTACAGGTGTATATTTCAAATGTGTATATCTAAAATATTAATAATTAGGTAATTAAATCTTATATACTTTTAGGGTGAGTTCTTCTTGATGATCAGTATGAGAATCGCCGTTTTCTGGGATCACTTTAGTGTCCCTTCTGCTTTTGTAAGTTCATGGGTTAATTACCGAGATATATCGGGAAGAAACTGAATTCTATCTATTTCTTCAAATTTCTTTCATTCCTGCTCTTAAAAAATGGTAAATACAAAAGGAAATAATTTTGTGCTTCGCGAGATTTATAATTAAAAATTTGTTTTTTATAAGTGGGTTTCTAAAGGTTCCTTTAAATGCATTACTGCACAATGGGCACAATTTGCAGAACAACTGGGCAGGATTTAACTTTTTTATCTACAATTTTCGGTGTGAAATAATAAATATAGGAGCAAGAAAGATTTGAATAAAAAATAGTGAAATATTCTGTTTTTTTTAATATCTAGGTAGTTGCTAGTTTCTCTAGTTGGTCATTGAAAAAACTCCCGCGGAACTAGATGCGTTCAAATAATATTTTATATACCTCTATCTCTATATAGTAGCACTATATGTATAAAAAACTGTGCATGTTAAATGCATATCTTTCAATAGTAGGTTTACTGATCAGAAATATACCTCAATTAAGACCGTATTTTAGGAGTAGCCTAAAAAGCATCAATACAACATTAACTATAAATTAAAATAATATGTACTTAAATAATATATTTTAGACATTTCAAAATATACAAAATATAGATTAACATTAAGAGACGTTTTAAAAATGTATATTAGAGACGTCTATTTCAAACTAATACGATTATCAAAAATAGACATATAATTATAAATCAAAATAAAATGTATTTAAATAATGTCTTTTAGACATCTCAGAACGTACAAAATATAGATTAATATTCAGACATTTTAAAGACGTATATTAGAAACGTCTATTTCTAACTAATATGTCTATCAAAAATAGAGGTAAATTTTGCGGACATTAAGAGCAATGGCACTGCAAATAGTACAGATAAACGCACGGAATTCCGCTAGCTCTCTACCGTATACTTTACATGGAATTAGTCCCAGGACGTCCACCAAAAATGCAAAACAAAATTTGAAACTTCAAAATCTATCTCCTCTGTTATACGTAAACTGATTTCTGTCAAACCTGTCTCAAACTGTGGCGAAAACATAGGTCTACGATTCGTATGGACAATTTTTTTGTTTTTAATTGTAGTTTTTTAATGGTAACAAAAATACTCCTTCAAATACTCCCGAGAAAATGAAACGGTAGCATTTTTGTAAATTTGACAAGTACCAACAATGTTTTTTAAAAAAATTGTCCATACGAATTGTTCCTCCATCTTTTAGTTACATTTTGGTAAAAAATCGAATTTCTGGAACTGAAAATAAAAAAGTAGATCGACTTCTAGAAAAAACTGCAAAGCCGAAATCAATATGAATACACCGTGCCCCCACTCCTGCCTTCTCCTCAAGCGAGTCTCCGTAGAGGGGACACTAAATAGACAAAGATAGGTACAATATGTTCGCCCGTTAGCCGTCGCACTCTTGTTTCCGCTTATCGTATTTTACAAGCTTTTTTATTTAATTTCACCTGTTAGCAGCGTCCAGAGAATACTACTGTTATTGTGTGGGTCGAATCTTGCAAGCTGAATTAGAACCACTTCCTGACATCCGATTGAGCTGAAATTTTGCATACACCTTTAGTTCCGGTGACAATGCAATATGCAATACTCAATATTGTAATACTTTCTACTTTCTAATACTTAATATGGGTATCAAATGAAAGGGGTTGACGAGTACAAAATAATAAGATAAGTGACGTCATACTAAATCCAATATGGCGGACTAAATTTCTTTACCACTCTCCTGATATGGGAATCAAATATGTACTAAAAGCACAAAATAAAATAAAAGATAAAAACCTTTTTAAAAACAAGCTTTTATTTAAGCCATGTACTAAAACGAATAAAATGAAATAAATCATGTACTACATCGAATAAAATAAAATAAGTCTAGGTTTTTGTTAGAATAATTCAGTGCCAAATTGCGCCAAGTAGTTTTTGTAATTTAAAAAGCTTGTCGCAAGAAATGTAAATAGAAAGTAGGTACCAATTAATTTTAATATACAGTGATTGGTTGATAAGCAAGTACTTACTTGCCAAAGTATGTATTTTCTTTAGAATTCGCGAGACTAGCTTTTTGATTTACAAAAATTTGTCGCAATTTGGCATTGAATTATCTTAACGAAAACCTAGATTTATTTTATTTTATTCCTTTTAGTAGATACAAGACGTAGGTATTTTATTTTATTCGTTTTAGTACATGACTTAAATAAAAGTTTGTTTTTAAAAAGGTTTTTTATCTTTTATTTTTTATTATCTACAATAGTTATCTAGCCTAATCTTGATTGAAGGCTTCTATAGGCTGAATTTGATGTTTCTGAAATTCTTCCCAATGGAATTTACAAGTATATAAAACCATAAATGCAATATTTTAAATTTTGATTGTGTTAGTTCGTCTTTATGTACAGGGAGATCATTTTTATACGCCCAGCCTCTCTTAGTGGAAAACGGTCGAAGATATGGAGATATTATATTATATGGGAGATGATATAGGGTGTATAAAGGAATAAATTGGCCTCATGTAGCGACTCTCTGCTAATACGACGCTAGGCGTCGCGTTGCGGCGCCAAGAAATATTTTTTCCCACCAACATACCATTTTTGTTACATCATTCAAAATCCCTTAGGGTAGTTTATTCATTTACACACTGCCCTAAAAAAGAGTAAAAACTAACAACCCCTATTATTTTTTTTCCTCGAACTTTTTTGTGGGTCATTTTTACATATAACAAAAATATGATTTGTGTAGCCCTTTTATTATGGACATATCATTTTGGGCATCTACTGTAACATTATATTTTTGTTTTTTTAATGTTCAATAATAGTACATTATACACTTAGGTTGAGAAGTGAGCCATTAAATAATGGCCTTCTCAACCGAAGTGTCTATAGTTTTTTTTTACTACTAACATTGAAATATTGCCACATTTTACATATTTGATTAGATTTTGATATTTTAGTCATTTCTCGCTTTTTTCAAATACTTCGAAAGCCTGGGAATTCAGTTGTCAAGCTGATAAAATGAAAATAATTTTTAAATGTCATATAGAAAATTGTTCATTATTTACCTAGGTATTTTTTTATTATCATTATTTACCTAGGGAGAGAAATATTACTTCTCATTGATTTCTCAGGTTAGTAGTAAAAAAAATAATTAAATTGTTGACGCCCGTCTACTATGAATTTTTACTTGATTTTCTGTAGTCAGGGTAATGGCATTTATCATGAAATAATTTTTTTGTAGGAAAAATATTGTGTTTTCGAGAAAAAATGTACAGGGAAAAAAGTTTCTTAAATAAAAGGGCTACGCAAATCATATTTTTGTTATACGTAAAAATGACCCACAAAAAAATTCGAGCAAAAAAATTAATAGGGGTTGTTAGTTTTTACCCTTTTTAGGGCAGTGTGTAAATCAATAAACTACCCTAAGGCGTCTTCCCGTAAGTAGATAACACATACCAAATTTCAAATTTTTAAGTAGCGCCGGTATTGAGATAAAATAAAAAATTTTTGGGTCACCCTGTAGACCCGAATAACTTGGCAAGGAAAGCCCAAATCGAAAAATTTTATATGAAAGACCCCTTAAAACCACCTGCCGAACACCCCTTTAAAGTATTTACTATACATTCTGACTCACCCTGTATAATATCTCCATATCTTTGACCGTGTTCCACCAAGAGAGGCTGGGCCTCTAAAAATGATCACCCTGTACTTTTTTTGTAGGAAAAATCAAACTTTTAAAATTTTTATAAATGGTATTTTCAAGTACAGGGTGGTTCATTAGAAATTGACTTTTGAGGTTAGAAAAAAAAGTTTTTTACAAAAGGTTTAGATACTAATACAAAGTTTTTTGTGACGCTATTGGACCGTGTACAGTGTGTTCTAGAAAGCCGTGGCAGACATAACTTATGTTTTTTTAAATGGAACACCCTATATATTTTTGCATTTTTGAAATCTGCTCATCAAGGCAATTAAAATGATATTAAACTTTGTGGCATTATCTTTTTCCGTTTTTGAAAAATTCCGTTTTCAAATTTTATACTAAATTTATTTAACTCGAATTTGTGGATCTCGCGATAAAGATAGATGATCGATGTAATAACAAAGTGAAAGTGAAACTCCAAAATCTTTAGGAGCCTTTTCAAATTTTACTGATTATATTCTCGAAATAAAGAACTGTACACGGTCCAATAGCGTCACAAAAAACTTTGTATTTATCTAAAACTTTTTCCAAAAACTTTTTTTTCTAACCTCAAAAACTAACAAGTTAAGGGGCGTGTCAATTTATCCCTGTACAAGGGCAACTAAGAGTAGCCAATAAAAGTGGGGTGCCTTTTTGGCATTTGGACTGGGAAAAATTTTAAAATGAAAATTTTATACCTAAATATAGACGTCGCGATTTTTTGGAAAAACAGATGGAGCCAAAATTGACGAAGTTATATTTAAAAAGTTTGCTCCCGGAATTGGTAGATCCGACCACAACACATCTAAAGAGGCACAAAGTAGTAAAAGAAAAAAGTAATAGAAATCCAAAATACCACATAGATATAGCATAACCTACCTACCTACTGTGGAAATAATAATTTATTGAAACACTGTTCTACTTTGGCTGTTTGATTGATAGGAATAATAATTTCATGTCAGAAAAAATTGTAAAAAGTTATAAAAAAATTTCTTTCCAATTCAGTGCACTTATCAGAAAAACAATTATTATTGCATAGAAAATATCGAAATATACAGACAAAACTTATGTTTTTTTTATTAATTTCTATAACCCAATTTTCCGCAAGGCACTGAAGAAAAAAACAGGGTTAGTAAATAACAAAAAAGACCCGAAAAGATACTTTCGGAATTCGTACAAATAGGGGTAGGTATGTGTTTAATATTTATATATGTGTTTAATATTTATATTTTTTCAACAATAGCCCAACAAATACACAAACCGAGTCAACAACAAAACGCCATGAAGTAGTCAGGTTGCAGCCCTACAACTTTTGTATTTGATATTTTTTTTCTAAGTTGATAAATAAAAAAGTTATGAAGTGGCCTAATTTCGCGGAATCACCCTGTACACCGGCGCCCTTCCGACCGATTCAGCTCTCGGCTGCCTGGCGGTCCGACTCGCTCGGATCCGAAAAAACGTCATCCGGCGCCCGACACCGTTCCTCGCGGTAAACGCGCTGCCGGTGAGAGGGGAAGGGACGAGAGTGCGTGGTGAGGGGTGACGAGAGGAGAATATTCCTGAGATTGGAGCCGGTCGTCGCGACCGTTAATTTTAGATCTTGTCTGCGCGGTCATGACTCTTAAGTTGCATATTAGACATCTATTAAGACCATCGGTAGAGTCACCGTCGCATAGTATTTTTAACGTATATTAGATGCTCTTGTGTTTCCTGGGTAATATTTAAATGTCATATAGAAAATTTTTCATTATTTACCTAGGTATTTTTTATTATCATTATTTACCTAGTAAACTTAGGACCGGAAATGCTTAATAAAAAGGATCCTAGGCAGGGTCGGATTTAGGCATGGGCTTTATGGACTGCAGCCCAGGGCCCCTCTAATACAAGGGGCCCCGCCGGCCCCGGCCCCACCGCAGTGAAAATTAAAAAAAAACTTAAACGTACCGCAGTGCCTGACACGTTGCCTAAACCTAACACATGCTTTATTTAATTTAAAAAATAAGGTAATAAGCAGATATAAATCCATTCCATTGAAATATTTATGTTGGTAGAAGTCACAGTGATGAGTTATGTATGTTCCTAAGTTAGTCATCTTGGTTTCTCTATTTTTAGTGACTTTTCAGTTTACTCGTATATAGGGAGATTATATTCATCAATAGTGTGTAATTACATGTTTTTAGTGTAGATTTTTCAACTGACTTAATTTTGTGGCTTATACTTTTAAGCAAACAAGGTAAGATAATAATTTAGAACTATTTTAAGTTTTTTAAGAAAATCACAAGTCATGCAAAAATGATGTCTAAAGTCTCTAACAATAAACCTTATAATGGTCTGAAAATTTCACGTCAATGGGTTCAATATTTCCATTTCCAATGCCTGACACCTCTGTCAGCCATTGGCTATACAGTGTGTCAGCGTCAGCTATTGGTCACATTTGGCATTGACTATGGGAGACCTCGGAGTACTGTCTTCAAGAGCATCAGAACATGCATAGATTTGTCACTCAAGCCCTCCAGCATTCTGAGCCATGTCTTCTTTTTGTCGAAAGCGCTGAATAACTACTATTTACTATCTTTACAAGTTTACAATGTCAAATTAAATTCAATTAGGTAATCAAAATAAGTTTAAAGATGTGTAGTTAAGAAACTACTCTCTAGAGAATTTATGCGGTCTGTCAGGTGAAGAGAAGGAACAGTATTTTTAGAAGAAAAAAAAAAGAGGAAAATTGGGAGAAGAAAAGATTAATATTAAATGAGAGAAAAAACTGTTGGAGCTAAATAAAATGGGAATACATTTACGAGAATACCGTAGAAAAATAAAAGCGAACATTATTTTTAATAACAACTGTGACTTAATGAACAAATAATAATTTACAAAATTGGAAACCCAAAGTTTTCTACTCAAGAATAAGTTCCAAAAATAAGAATATACGAATGAATAAACATGCCTTTTCTACATACAATAATCAGTTGTGTTTTCCTCTTTAAAAATGGCTGTGACAATTTTTATAGGGTGTCAGGTTTTGGGCTTTTCAGATTCAGGCTAAGGGTCTAGTCAAAAATTACTATGTCAGTTACTGGATAAAAAAATATAAATTTTAAAATATTGCTTACAAAAAAATATATTGCAGATTTGATTTGAGCTGTTGGTAATTATTTTCAGTGATGTCTCTCGTACTTGCTCCATATTAAGAATCATCCATAAACGTGCCAAATTGATTTTTATAGATTAAAATTTGATAAATCAACCCTTAAGGTGTCAGGTACTGGTAAGTTTACGTTACCCACAAAAAAAAATTATTCAGTTATTCACACAGCGTCAATTGCGGGCCCTGCTGCCATACCCCGTCAATTGTACCTATATCAGTTTGAGGTTATTATATTTGCTTCTTTATGCTTGAGAAACGCTTCGCTTGAATCAAGTGATCTCTCGTTTTGGTGAAGTGTTAATTTATAAATTTTTTGAAGAAGCAAAAGCAGGTTTTTGACTACCGTACCAAATGAGAGGCCCCATAATAATGTTAGCCCAGGACCCCCAAAACTTACGGTCCGCCCCTGATCCTAGGTGATACAATTTATTTTCCAAAACGATTTTTTAAATAATACCTATCTCAGATTCGACAAATGATATTACTTAAAATTTGGTACAGGGTCTTAACGCGAAAACCCCGATCCTCCTATTGTTTCCTAATTTTTGCCGATAGAAAAAAAAGTTTTATATAAAAGTTGCAAGGTAAGTATCGGGCTATAGAAAGGTAAACTTGCGGTTTATACAGGATGAATCGTAAAAAGTGGGACAAAATATAAATAAATAAATATATTTTTTGTTTTTAATAATATACATCCTGTATATTTTTAGATATTATAAAAGAGATAATTTTTCTAATTGCAACGATATGTATAACATGTTGATATTTGCTTTTCTCTTTAGCAAGATATGTCCTAATTTTTGATAGTTGTGCTAGTCCTAGATTATCTCTTACTTACTTTAGTAAATCAAAATAATAACAAAATGGCAATAAATATTCAATATCCATCATTTTTACTTTTTCGTCTATCCAGGATGTAGGTAGGTACTTAAAAAAACTGAAAGGAAGAAATTTTTAAATTTTATTGCTAATTTGTTGTTATTTTGATTTACTAAGGTAAGAGATAATTTAGCACATCTATCAAAAATCCGACTTGATTTCATGGCTAATTGCGATCTCTTAAACGATTCTTTTTTAAATTAGGTCCACATAACTTGCTAAAGGGAAACGCAAATATCAACATGTTATTATATCGTTGCAATCACAAAGATTTGCTCTTTTAAAAAATCCAAAAATATACAGGATGTTTATTATTAAAATCAAAAAATATATTTTGTTACACATTTACTATACACCCTGTGTCTGCAAAAATTACGGAAATAATAGGGGGATCGGAGACACGTACAATGTAGGTACATAGTGTACGCAAAAAACGTTTTAAAAAACAGACTAAATAGACATCTGTGTCTCTTTTATTAAACATTTACGGACCCACGTTGATATGAACTTTTTGCTTAAAATCAAATTTTCTATCGTTTACTTCAAAATTCTGTATTTCCGGAATTTTCTTTGAGGCGCAAACAGATCCGTTTAATTTTGAATTATACAGGGTGATTCTGTTTTATTCTGCGACACTTCAACAAGTGATAGAAAACCAAAAAATAAATGCACTTTCTATATAAACTATATCATTTTAAGGTCTAATAAAAAAGTTACAGGGTGTTAAAGTTGTAGGAAATATGTGGACTTTATTGAAAATTTAGCAAACTAAAGTCTATCCAAGTTACAGTAGATATAAACAAAGTCACATGACCGCCTTGCGATCGATTACCAGGGTAGGACTAATATGAGATTCCAAGTGGCTTGTAATTCTGAACTAATTCTTTTAGAAGTTCTAAAATTTGCGTTTTTACCTTTCGTGGATCTTTATAAATTTCCTTAAATTAAGTAGCAAAATTAATTTACAGAATATACTGCTCGCGATCCGATCTAAAATATGCAGGAAACTCGACTGAGGGAAGAGCCGGCCCTGCATTCTGCTCGCCGTGTAAACACTTGACATTTTATGACGGCCAGACCAATAAGAGAATAGGTCACTTGGTGGCCAATGTTTTGATCCACTGCCTCTGTAACTTGGATAGACTTTAGTTGACATATTTAAGTCATATTTGGTACACGATATAACGGCATGGGTTAGCATAAGACCTGTTAATATCTAACACCTTGAACAACCAGTGGCGTACAAGCGGTTAATTAGTATAATTGTTTTTAGAAGAAAAAAGAGAACCACCTTGTATAGCAATAAAATGTATTTAATTTAATATGTAAATTTTAATTTTAAACAAAAATGTCCTCTTGGTATTTTTTTGTGTGTGTCATAGTTTCAAGGCAAATTAGTTTTTTTGTATTATTTCGGGGTACCTATTTCAGAAAAATTATTTAAAAAATTTGCTCCATAAGTAACACGTAAAGTAGAAATAATGTGTTTGTTACTTTAAGTAACTTTTTCTAATAAACCTACCTATTTAAGGTTATACTTTTGAAGATACAGGGTCTAAAACATTAAGGGAAGATACAATTCATGTTACGCTCTGTATCTTGAAAAGTAAAACCAGAAATACTTCGAAAAAATACGAAAAAATCAAATTTGCTATAAAACCATGGCATATAGGAAAAAATGCTAAGAGAACGTTTTATTTTACAATTAAAATTTACATAAGAAATTGAATACATTTTATTGGTATACAAGGTGGTTCGTTTTTTTCTAAAAACAATTATAGTAGGTAATTACCCACTTCTACGCCACTGGTTGTTCAAGGTGTTTGATATTAACAGGTTTTATGCTAACCCATGCCGCTCTAACATGTCCCAAATATGACTTAAATATCTCAACTAGTTTGGTAAGTCCACATATTTCTTACAACTTTAACACCCTGTAACCCTGTAACCTTGTACAAGACCTTAAAATGATATAGTTTATACAAGAAAGTGCAGTTATTTTTTGATTTTCTATCTCCCGTTGAAGTGTCGCAGAATAAAACTGAATCACCCTGTATATTTATAATTTATGACAATTTTAATTTCGAAAAATCAAGTATACCTTGGATATTTCCAAAAAACGGCAAAATGCTATTAAGGAAAGTTGTTTAAAATTAAAAACTGAGTATGTGTACAAAATTTCAAAATCATAGGTATACTTTGATTTTTTTGCTTTTTTACTATAAAAAGTGGGAAAAGTGCCCTTTTGCTTTTAAATTGTGCTATACTATTTGTTTTTGCATCCTTAACAATTTTTTCTAGTAATATTTTGTATTATCTTTGACCAAAAGGGCACTTTCCGCATTTTTCTAGTAAAAGAGAGCAAAAAATCAAAGTAGGCCTAGGATTTTCAAATTGTGGAAAATTATTCAGTTTTTCATTCTGAACATTCTTGATAACATTTTACCATAACTCCTACACGAAAGACAATTTACCAGTTTAAAAAAACAGTTTTTCGAAATATCCAAGGCATATTTGATTTTTCAAACCTGAAATTATGTCACAAATTACTTTCAAACCAAACAGGGCTGTTCCCCAAAATCTCAAATTTCAACTCGAATTTTTTTTTGTCTTTTACATGAGACGTTTCACCTATCCGGGCCACACTGTATACATAAAGCAGCGCGTATGGGGAGGGCTGCTGACTATAGGCAAGTCGG
Organism: Pseudeuparius sepicola; assembly: GCA_963920635.1. NCBI lineage: Eukaryota > Metazoa > Arthropoda > Insecta > Coleoptera > Anthribidae > Pseudeuparius > Pseudeuparius sepicola. The sequence goes on from OY987299.1 coordinate 94,851,172, forward strand.
CGGCGTTCTCGTCGCGCTATATTTGGGTTGTCAGGCAAGAAATCGATAGAGTAATAGGGTGGGGTCATCCAAAGTTCACCGAAACCTGTTTAAAAGGAATTCAAACTTAAAGAGAATTTAATGTTACCAAAATTATATTTTTTTATGGATAAGTGTGTTTACACCAAACCAACATCATCGAAGGAACGCCAACGAATTCGACCATTATTAACCCGGGCGCACATTGAAACGCAGACGACGCAGTCAACACAAGGCAGGTGAGGAGACGCAGGCTGGCGCAGTGCAGAAAAATTACGCGTGTTGCGCAGCCAAAGCGCACATTGAAGCACAGTTTTATATACCCCTTTGTCGTCTACGTTTGAAAATATTATAATAATTATGGCGGCGTATGAACAGGCAATACCCATGAGTTTATTATTGAGTTCCGAATCAGAATCAGATGAAGAATTTGAAGATCTTTTACTTTACGATATATCAAAAAGAAGAAAAACTTTTTATAGAAGTAAATATTTGGAAAAAAGGAAGAGCCGTGGCGAATTCAATTTATCAATAGAGTTTTCGGAATCTAAGTTACTTTTTAATCTATTTTTTATTTAATTTGTTTTTTTTTAGTAACCTGCTCCACGTGCAACGCAGAAAACTGTGTACTAAACACTGTGTCGGGCAGGCTTCACATGACGCAGTTCTACGTTACCCTGCACTGCGTCTCAATTTGCGCGCCTCGATTGAATTTCATGTAACACAAAAAACTGCCCTGTGCTGTGCTGTGTTAACTGCGTCTCAATGTGCGCCCGGGTTTAGCATTGTGTCCAAGTTAGCAGGGTGTCCTATTTTAATGTCATAAATGAAACGGATGGTATAAAAGTTTACACATTATAAAACATTGTTTTTATAAATAACGTAACAAAGGTGATAATTAAAACTTACATTGGGGAAACTCATGTTAAGCAGAAGAGTTTATATACAGGGTTAACTATCCATTAGTACAAAAAATTTTATGGTGGATAAAGAAAAATTAGACTTGCCAAAATAAATTTTCAAAAAACATTTGTCTTAAGCCCAAAAAAAATATTTTTTTTTTCAAATTGTTTAAAACCCCTCAAAAAACGCCGCCTATGGACGCCCGCCGTGACCTGTCTTAAAATTTCGCCTATGTCAATGGTAGTGACAGGTAGTGAAATAGCGCGGCGTTGCCACGTCTATCAATTTATCCGAGGATTCACCACGAAATTTCAATTTCCTGTTGGAAACGATTACTTTCTAAGGAACATGTGGAATGCCTATGAAACACCTACCTTACTGACATTTCCAGGATTGAATATTGCACCATTTTCTGTTTTCTTGCTTTTTTACATTAAAAGTCACACAGCACTACACAACACAACATTCACATTTTCTAAATTTGTTGGGAACTTCTTGGTTGCCCTCAGCCATTCCTTTTGTTTGAAGCGAGGTACTCAGCCTGGCGACCACGACGAGGTGGATCCCCACCGCCAGGAAAACCCCGAAGGGTAACCAAAAAAACACTGCACTAGCACACATATGCTTTAGCTGTTCAAAGAGGCCGCCATTAACCTTGATGCACAAATTCACTCGGTTAATTAAAGAAGTCCGGATACGTGCAAAAAGTTCAAGATTATTCCGGATTTGATCAGCTGCACCTTCAATTCGTTCACGTAACTGCTGCTCGGTGTCGATTTCCTGTTCGTACACAATCGCCTTCATGTAGGTATCCCCAAATACAAAAATCCATTGGATTCAAGTCTGGTGTGCCAGGCCCTAACTGCGCGGAGGTGCTGTGACGTCAACGGTGACGCTTATTTGACAAAATCCTTTATTTCTAAACCGAAATTTGACTCGTTTATAATAAGCCAGGCAACCACATACACCATGGTGTCTCAAAGGTGCCTGCATACTATTTTGGGATTTAACTCGACATGAAATTGATACCTGACGTATGTCAGTGAGACTAATTTCAGGACTATTTTTGGTAAGTTGGCCGCGCTTTTGTCGAAGTGACGTAGGTGCGCAGAAGAGTTTAAGCTGATGTTGAAATTCAGATAAAAGCACTGGGAAACCTTTGATTTAATTAAGGGCGATAGGGGAAGTTCACGTTTTGACTTGCGCGGGAGAGCCAAGAGGGGAGGACAGTAATGGAGTAACGGCACACGTGTATAGCAGTTCGCTTTCGCGGGTCCCGTGATTTTTGGGACTAAAAAGGCGGAGAAAAAGGGAAGCTGGAGTCTAGTGAGAAGCCTCGAGCATCGCCCGAGACAGGAGAAGGAAAATTGTGGAGAATTTGGAGACGCCCTGTGCCCCGGATACAAAAAATGAAGAGGTAATGCCACGGCGGACCGACCGGTACTCGACGCCAAGAGCCTCGGAGTGCTCTGTACGACGAGGGAGCGGCACGATTAGTAAACATCCAAGCCAGGGTATCAACTGCACCAAAGTTGTTGGTGCATGGTGGGTGAGTGCATACAGTAAGTCGACTACCCCTAAGCAGTTGTTGCACAATATGGAAGGACATCAAAGTAAGGTAAGGCGAATCCGGGAGAACCTCGGGTAAATCTAACAGTGCTGCGCCCGGACAGATTCAAATCGATTGTTATTTATGTATTTTTTTATTTGTTTGAGTAAAAAGGTATTTTCATCCTTTCTAAAACAATGGCAACACCGCGAAAATAACTTCAAGCTGACAGTATGTTCGGAAGCCATATTGGATGACGTAATTATAGGTGGAGATTTACAGGGAAAATAGGGGTTTTTACCCTTTTTTTAAAGATCGTAAAAAATCTAAACAAATTTTTTGTACTAAGTGATAGTTAACCCTGTATACATTGGCTTGATTGCATGGTTACAGGTAGGCAGGACAATACTTATATCCAAACTGAGCACTTATACCGAGTGCAACAAGAAAGTATTTTACAAAACGGAACGAAATTAGGTAAAATTTTCGTTACACTTAGGTACTGTTTTTTACCACTGAAAGGGCTTTTCAATGACCTTTTATCACAAATAATGGTATAGTAACAGTACAAAAGTGAAATATGATTCAAAAATTGTCCCCCTTCAAACCAAAATCGTCGGGTACCACCGATTTTAAAAAACCGTACATATACTCTGAGTTAGAAGAGGTGGACCCATTTACCTGCCTCAAACTGTTTATGCTGAACATATTATACAGCCATATGGTAATTAGCGGTTTAAGAGAATTTTTAATTCCACACCACTTCCTAAAAATATTGTTGTGGTATTATATTTCCTACAATCTACAATCTGATACATCGTTATTTTCATGGACACTTTTCTACGCACGAACTTATGGATTTTAAAATTTGGTTGCATTTCCGCAAATTTCAGCAAACAAATTACATTGAACTTAAAATACTCTGAATCAAGAAGCGCTGAATAAAAAAAGTACAGATCCTTCAAAATAACGCAAGCAGCAGATTTTTCTGGAGCAACCTATCAATTCTCCTGTTTTACACAAAATCTAATAATTCTAGAAACATTTTATAAAAAACATTTTTATGTAAAATTAAAAGAAAATTATCAGAAACCCAACAAATTAATATTTCAAATACGCCATGGGCGTGCGTAGGAATTTTCGTGAAATGGGGCACGCCACTGGTGCAAGTAAGCTAACTCTATTGCTTTCCGTTCTATCTGTATCTAACACTTCTTTTTAACCTTCTCCGTAGACAAGTGAAATGGGCCTCCTGAAACAATCACCAAGAGATGCATTGCATTGAAATTAGTCTTCATTTGATATTATAGGACATATCGCGAACCAAATTAATATAAGTATCCTATTCAATAGAATTGGTTATCTTTCAATCATGTTACACCCAGGCAATTTCAAAATTTATGAAGATAATTTTTCTGGGGCTTTTAAAATTGTGGGATAACAGTTTTCTACGAACCATGCACAAAATTTGCAGAGATGCATCAAAACGAATAAACGAATATTACTTATCGTATCACTTTAGAGGATGTGTTTGAAAATGCCATCATCAACTTGACGAAACACTACACACAGTTTATTCTGTTACTGAGCCAGTACTCCATCAGGCAATCTAATAAAAACCACGGCATGGAGGTAGCAGGCCGCTTCTGTCGGTCCTGTTGTGCACCAAGGGGCCAAGTAGAGTTATAATGGGGTCACATTGGAGGGAAACAGTCTGTAGGTCCCAATAGACCATGTCATTTTTATTTTTTTGATTTGTCCCGGTTAAAGTATTCTCTTATTGGCCAATTTCATAGAGACCACCGTTTTTCTCATCATCGCTTCCACCCTTACCTACGCTTTATAAACAACCGTTCGCATATCCCAAAATTACGCCGCACCACTTAGGTACACTCTTCTTCACTAGCTCGTCGGAGGTGGCGTCGCCTTTATTTATCCCCGACTCCTCGACCTGGCTGAAATTATATTTGTCGCAGGCCGCATTTTTTGTCAACCCAGGCAGATTTATGATGCGCTTTGGCTTCCCGACAGCGGCTTTTACGGGCGGACACGTAACAATGTCGGCTTTTAGTGGCGCCACTAATAAAACCATTGGGGGTACGAATGAGTATATGAGCCATAGTATTTTCCACCAAAACGCCGAATTCACATTTATATAACTTTGAATTTCAGCGGAAAATTCTGTATTCAGACTGTAATTTCTAAATTTATGCTTCTAACTCCTATAGTCAGACATCTAACTACGGGCATTGAGTAAAGGAATAATAATTATATCCTTTACTCAATGCAACAGATTATTAATATCAGTTGACTGATTTCTACAACGTGGCACAAACTGTATCACCATATGTGAAAAGTTTGCCGTTTTTGAGGGTGTGCCTGATTTCATTTCTATTTTGCGAATTAAGTAACAGAGAATGTCACAATATTTACTAATGGAGAGCATATACAGTGTGTTTCACTTCAAGTCGAGACAATTCATTATTTTTTTACGGGTCGACCGATTTTCAAAAACTTTTTTTAAAAATATAGTGCTCCGAAATATCTACATTTTGACGCGAATTTTTTTCAGATTCGTCTTTTCCATGACCTACTGCGATCAAAATTATACCCCCAAAAACTGCAAAAGTGAATAGCACAGTCGTATTGGCCATACCCGAATACCACACATACCATGTTTCACGGTCATAGCTTATACAGGGCGTCCAGAAAATAGCTTCAAACATGGCAAAAATACGGTTTTTCGAAGTACCCTGTACAAACCCCGAGAGATATTTTAAAATTATTTTTTGGAGTTTGATTAGGGCTCACATAAGCCATCAATTCCCACGATTTCATTGCCCTGCCATATAATACAATAAAAATACAAAAATCGAAAGTAATCGTTTTTTCTCTTGGTGTTTTTTTACATTTTTTTCTACAATTTTAACTTATGTCTATTAAAAAAATATAAACAATATTAAATTTTAGAAAGTATTTTCAATAAAAAAACACCCTTTTTTATTTGAAAAAATTTAAGAAATGATTGGTATCCACGTATCCAGGGTGCTCTTTATTGAAAATACTTTCTAAAATTTAATATTGTTTATGTTTTTAATAGGCATAAGTTAAAATTGTAGAAAAAAAATTAAAAAAACACCAAGAGAAAAAAACGATTATTTTCGATTTTTGTATTTTTATTTTATTGTACAAGGCAGGGCCATGAAATCGTGGGAATTGATGGCTTATGTGAGCCCTAATTAAACTGCAAAGAAATAATTTTAAAATATCTCTCGGTGCTTGTACAGAGTACTTCGAAAAACCGTATTTTTGCCATGTTTGAAGTTATTTTCTGAACGCCCTGTATAAGCTATGTTCGTGAAACATGGTATGTGCGGTTTTCGGGTATGGCCAATATGACTGTGCTATTAATTTTTTTAAAAAACAAAATGCCTAATGTATGTACTTTTGCAGTTTTTGGGGGTACAATTTTGATCGTAGTAGGTCGTGGAAAAGACGAATCTGAAAAAAATTTGTGTCAAAATGTAGATCTTTCGGACCACTATACTTTTAAAAAAAGTTTTTGAAAATCGGTCAACCCGTAAAAAAATAATGAATTGTCTCAACTTGAAGTGAAACACACTATAGGTAGTGGATACCACGAATCTTGATCCCTGCCCCACAATGGCCAACAATGGAATTTCCATTTTAGACCATTGTGGCGTAGGGACCAAGATTCGTGATATCTACTATATTTAAAATCTCTATATATGTTAACAGAGAAAATACCTACTCGTTTATAGAAAACAGTATTTAACGTCAGTTTTACAGTTGACTTCATTATGAATTATTATACAAACTATGCTAAAAGAAGCATGTGCAAGCAACATGTTGATAAGAAGATAATTCGTTCAGATTGACTTCAAGTTCGACTCGGAGCTATAGAGAAAAATATCTACGCTGCAAAATGTAGATTCATGGTATTGTTTTTTAATCTGTGCGTGTTGTACTAATTGTCACTTCCAACTCACTGGACTTACATTACAGGGTTCTAGCGTCACCCAACGGTTCTAGAGTTTTCCATACTATTCATTGAACATATAATAATGGTTTTTTTTATGGGCTAGATAACGGGGATCATTTACCCAGGTCCGAGGCTTATTTCATCCTCCTTCTAACGGCTGGCAGGGTTAATCTGGCTCGTAGCCATCCCATACCAGCCTATATTAATTGTATTTCCTTAATCCTAAATTAAACCTAAAGACAAACACAACACCCATGGCACATACCGTGGTGGGACTCGAACCCACGACGTACGATGCCAAAGCGTGGGTCAAATCGAAAGACCCACTCGGACACCGCCGCCCCACATATAATAATGGTGATAATTAATAATAGGAATTGACATTCTTCAACCGCACATGCATGTAATTACTTCTGGGTACCTCCTGATTTGGAGCATTGTGAATATGAGAATTATTATTATTAGGTAGGTAATTCTGCCTACAGAATGACAAATAAAGTCTACATCCTATAAGGAAAAAATGTTCGTTTCTAGAAAAATTTCACTTTGCTAGTTTGGCAGTTTTGCGATAATTATTACGTATTAGATAAGTTAATTATACATAATGTTGGTATAGTGTAACAAATTGTGCATCAGACCTACTGACTAACTAGGATTTAGGAATAAACAAATAACGCATATCCAAATTAATGTGGATGACAACTCGTGTTTAACCTACATTACAGTGCAAATCATGCACGCTATTCTATTTTTGAAGTATATAAAATTGATATTAAGTTTTCATTTTTGTTTCCATGCTATATTAACTTACTGTTTGGGCAGATCAGAGAAAGACACATCCAACAAGGCAACTCCCTTTTCAACACTGCTTTTATAGATATTCGAGCGTTTAAAAAGTGACCGTGTGACTCATTTGGACAGATACAAAATACATTCTTGTTGAAACTAGGTACCTAGTAAAGCTTTGAGAGCTTATAATAGAAAAAAAACAAGAAAATAAACAACATCTGTTAAGAATAAGAATGATTTTAAGCTTTAGAGGTTAGAATTTTATTATCTAATGAAAGAATTAGTCATGTTATGACCACTAACAGTTTTAACAGTATACAGGGTGGTCAGGTGGTATTATCAGTTTTATGGCAGCCAGTAACGTTCGTTTCAAACCTAATTACCCTGTAATTTATCCTTTATTAGGTTGCAGATTAAGAAAATTATACTACAAACGAAGATCACAGATTGCAAATTTACCTCACATTTTTTTTAAATGAATATTTTCAAGTCGATCTATTTCAATTTCAATTTTTATTTCGGGACCTGGAAAACCTATTAACAGCCACCGTATAATTTTTTCAGTTATTGACAACCCAATATGTTATTTGGAATATATGTTTTATGAAACTTTGCAAATTAAAACCCATGCTCTCAACAGGGCCGTAGCTAGACAGAAACTTCACGCAGGGAAAACGACTTTCCTGTCAGGGCAGTATACATTTCAGAAGTGAGGGCGGTATGTAGTTTGTCGATAGGGAGAGGGAGAGGGTAAAAAATTAAATTTCATATTCATTGTTAAAAATCGCGTCGCAGTCGAAAATTTGTGAAATTTTCAAGGTTAAATCTAATATGAACTTAAAATTTTACGTCAATGGCAATATTTTTTGCTAATTTTATGCGGGCCCATAACCATTTGTGCAGTAAGCAAGAATACTCGGTTTTCTTTCAGAGAGGAGACAAAAGTGGTAACAAAGTTCTATTCTATTGTTTGATTTTTAACTGATAAAAATTCATAATTATCAATAACAACACTGAACACCCTTTTTTATATGGAAGTAAAAATAAAAGTTAATGTTCATATTACCCTATAATTTATCATATTCCTTCAAAGGGCCACATCATGTCTATAATGTTTGCTAACATTTTTCTGGCCCGTATAGTGGGTACTAATAGCAGTGACTATATAGTGACTATATAGTGACTATATAGTCACTGCTAATAGGTAAATTGAAATTTGCGTGAAGGTGGGGCCATAAACTGTATTGCTTTTTAAGCGAGTAATAAAAAGAGTAGATGTGTCTGCTCAATTTTTTCCTCGTTTTTTTCTCAATGGATAGGGGCCTTATGTACGGCTCTGGTGAGGTGAACGGTGAACCTGTGACTCAGGCAGGGCCAACATTCTGCCAGGCAGGGAAAACATTCTGCCAGGCAGGGCAACGCCGTGCCTGCCCTCCCTCTAGCTACAGCTCTGGCTCTCAATATATTTTTTTGAGAAATATATGTTTTATGAAACTTTGCAAATTGAAACGCATGCTCTCAATATATTTTTTAGAAAAATATAAACAATAATACTTCACCAACTCTCAGTTTTGGTGGTTGTGCAATGTACAGGGTAAGTATCTAAGAATCAACATCTTAGCGAACATTATATTCTCAAGTGATTGAATCCACCAGCTGATATTTACATTTTATCGGTGCCCACCAGTGATTGTTTTAATGATAAAGTTTTGAATACCTACTCCCTTTCTTTAAACCCTTTTTAGTACATAATCCGGTCAAGTTAATAGTCAAATTCCCCATCGATCCCGCATGTGCAAAAAAAGTTATTCAAAGTCAAAGATTGCAAAAATCGGTTTTTGCATTTTTCAGCCAAACGGTAAGTTTTATCATAAAAATGGTATTTTTTAGATATTTTTTAAATACTACTTTTTAAATACTTCAGAAAAAACTGTAGACCATCTACAAAAATTTTAGACCATCTACAAAAATTGTCGTTACACTTTTTTTCCTAACAATAACCGTTTTTGAGATATTGTGATTCAAATATTAAAGAAGTTGCAATCTCCATAATTACCCGAGTACCTACGCTGCCTATTATATACATCACTGGACACGTAATACAATTAAAAATATTGGTCTGTGTAACTTATACCTACACATAGTACAATTCTGAGGATATCAAGTTCATCAAGATGATAGATCAGAACGAATCCAGACTTTTCTTCCACCTGCGCCGGAAAAACTCCTGAATACAATTTTTTGCAATTTTAAAAATGATGTAATGCGAAATGCGGCTGCAAAAAAGTTGGATTGTTTGGTTCATCAGCATGTACCAGTTGTCAAGGCCATCGTGCTCCAATGTTGAATCGCAATCAGAGGAAGATTTCTACACGATATCAGTGAGGAGACATCTGATGCATCGCTGTTAGAACAATTCACGTGTATCCAACAGGAGAAAGAAGAAGGAGGAGGAGAAGAAAAAGTCGACGAAGACACTGCTTTTGAAGATTATGATTCTAACGAATAGTTTTCCCCAATTAGGTACGTTTCACACAGTTTCTATCAGTTCCATTTTTTTATTAAAAACAACATTATTTTATTAAACAAGACACAATAGACCGTGGAATAGGCTTACCGGGGAAACCATGTTAAAATAAAGCGCGCCGTGTACACTACCTCACACGTGGCGTTTGTATTATTATGGAGATTGCAACTTCTTCAACTTTGTATCGCGATATCTCAGAAACGGTGATTCTTAGGGAAACAAATTAAGGACAATTTTTGTATAAAATTGTATGATATACAATTATTTTTGTCTAACCAATTTGGCGGAAAATTGCAAAAAACCCAGTTTTGCGAAATTTGACCTTGCACATGCGGGATCGATGGGGGCTTTTGACACTTCTTTTGTATTTATGATTTAAATAATAAAACCGAGATTCAGCTCTATGCGAATTAATGTAATCTTGAATGTATATTTTGACCAGACTAACAGGTTGTTCCGAATACCCATAATAACTATAAAGAATAGGTAAAAGTTTTTCAAATGCCCTAAACCGATAATGATAAATTTTGGGCTGATTGGTCTTATACTTAATGAAAACCCATAATAACTGTACGAAACGTAACTTTTCTATTATACTCATTTTTACTGTAATTTGTCAATATGGCAATTATTTCGCCAACTCAGTGGCATCTTCTACTCACTGCACGTATCTACTCTACATCTGAGTATGTGCATACTGCATATACTCCACATCTGAAAAAGCTACTGTGCTGGCGAAACAATTGTTGACAAATTACAGTGAAAAAACAGTAAAATAGAAAAGTTTCAATTCGTACAATAATAAATTTAGATAACGAGTCCGGTAAGCAGGTCATTGCTGGAGAGATGACAAAAAAAAAATAAAATTCACGTACGAATCTATATTCTGTTCAGAGTCATTGTATAGATGCAGGAGTGTTTCCAACATTGAATCGGTTACTTTTCAAACGCCCTCAACAGATAAAGCACCTTGTTTTCGGCCCTGCGTGTACCCATAGTGGAAGGACTAAATTATTGCGTAAACACGTACTACCTTGTAGGCGCCGACGGCATGGGCGCCGTCGTAGATGTAGAGGTGGTCGTTGCAGTCGAGCTGCAGGCCGTCGAAGCGCAGCATGAAGCGCTGCAGGATGGAGTGCGTCTGGAAGGTGACGACGCAGTCTAGGTTGCGCTCATTGCGCGACCACAGCACCGCGCCGTCGATTTTGCGGTACAGCTGCTGCAGGAAGTGGTTCTTGCACAGCGTCTGCATCGCGTCTGCAATTGGAATTAAACAATAATCAGCGATATGGTAATGCTTTTACATTTCAAATTGGCCAGCTCCAACAAGCAGAAAACACTTTCGGATTTTGTTATTCCGAAAAGTTGTTCGGCCTGATCTGATATTTGATTTGGTGTAGTGCAAATGGTGGGCAACGTGTCTTCCTGCGAATCTGACTAATCTCTAAAAAAAGACCACTTGCACTTGAATTTCAACACGGATGAAAATAATACGTAATTAAAATACGGAAACTAAAACAAAACTGTTAGTTCTAATTAATTTTTCCAGTCCGACCGGAAGCTACAGTTCATTTTCGTTACACAGGCGGTAAATGTAAACAAAATCACTATTTAGAAGATATTTAGCTTAAAAACGAGTGTCATTTTGAGACATGTCGCTAAGGTGTTGTCTGTCTTACTCATTAGTCTGTGATAGAACCCAAGATATGTGGCCACAAACTCAGGTGAAAACTTCGGCCATCGGCCGGTTATTAAAATGCATGGAAAGGCGACCAATGACAGTCTCGGGAGCCATGTTTGATATGCACAAAATGGCCTGCCAAGAAAATAACCAGCCCAAAGTAAGACTGATGGGGCGCCGCCGCCGAACATTGACACGTCCCGGCCATCAATCTGGCGAAGAAGCGACTTTTTGAAGCCCCCAGATGGGTCTGGTATATATAAGCCTTGCGAGGCGTGATGACTTACTGAAAACATAATATTGCTCCTTATGCGCGCATACATTTAAATTTTTACTACTTACATAATATACAGGGTGGCCCTTTGGAAATAGTTACAAATCCGTAATATGATTGTTTCTTAACCGATTCTGATGAACTTATTTTATTCTTGAAAAACTGGATTTTAAGACAGGTTGACCGACCCCTATTACAAAAACCAAGGCATACTGTTCAACTTTTTCTTGGCAAAATTTCGAGAAATTGTTTTAACGGTTTTTGGTTAAAACTTGGAGGTATACCATTGTCTCCCCAAGTAAAATTTTAAGTTTTATTAGTGTCTTCAAGATATCTACAAAGTCTAATTTTTGAAGTTCCCTTAAAACCTAAATATCTTATAAATCTCCTGCAGACCTTCATAAAACTTCCTTAAACCAAAAGTGGAGAACCTACATAAAGGCTTTTAAGAGTAAAAATAAAAGAAAGCTTAAAGACTTTTACCTTTACATATATACACTCTGAGTATAATTCAAGTTACATTTAAGAATATGATTGAAATAATAATTAGAAAACTTTAAGAGTATTTGTATGTATTATATAGACAGATTAGTCTTAAAAGTGTCTGGTATAACCGTTTTGTTTATAGTTTTATTGATTTCTAGATATATCTCAGATTTATTTTTCTTAAGGCATTGATAAATCTCATGTGGAATGTATTTCTACCTCGATGAGAATTAGAAATAGAATTATTGTAAATCCCCATCACAAGAATTAAGTAGGCATACCTATAGTGCGAAAATCGAAGTCCAGTAGGCAAATAATCCAAACGCACACAAATTGACTGATTAAATGTTATATTATAGCTCTAAAAATATAATGGGCCTCGCTAACTCAACAATTTCATTTATAAAATTGTGTGTTTCTTAAAATGATATATTTGGAAACATGCATATTTGTATCAGAACGCCACCCCAATTGCTTTCTGTTAGAAATAATGAGGCAATATTAATATTTTACAATCATTTTATGACGAAATATCTGTCATAAATCTGTAATATATTTCAGGTGTTGAATGAGATCGCCCTTTCTGCGTTAAAAAAATATGGCGGATTTTGCTTAAATTCTTTATGGTATTGCGAAATGACATAATAAATCAAAAGACACTTATGTCTTTGAGACTAAGTTAAGCTTAAATACAACTGACCTTATTATTGCTGTGATAAATACAATCTTAAAGCATATTGGCTTTTCCAAAGGGAAAATAGTCTTCAAGTCCTCATCAAGACCTATTAGTCTTGTCCTAATAAATTCTAAGCCTAATTTATCATTGGACAGTTTCCGCGCCTATGCTGTGGTCCACCCATTCGTACCAGTATTCTACATAAACTTAAAAAAGAATATTTACCCGGTGTGTGTGCAAGCCGCGAATATGCCATTGAAAATTGTGCAAACAGTAGAAGATGGACAAATATGTCTGTCCACTGTACCTTCCAACTGGGAAGAGGAAGGTATTTTGTCTTGTTCAACAAACAAGATACTAGCCTTGAAACTGCAAAAAATGGTCAGTCTAAGCCAGACACTCATAAATCGGAAAAAATGATTTGCCACAAAAAGAGGGAATATAAATCATATTCTGAAGCAGAAAAAGAAATGTTTATAAGAATAGAAGAATTGGAAGATACAGACGCAGATGATACCATAAACAAGAGAATGTCTAGAAACAAAAAACTTTCCATCGCGCACAAAAACGTTACCTAACCTAACCTGCTCTTTCTGTCATGAACACACACACGTCAAGTTGAGTGGCAACGGCAAATACAGATTAATAGTTATTTATGTATCAAGGGAATTATAAGAGCCTTAATTTACCGATGGCAAAGTTTGCGTCCCGAGGGCCTCCGGCCCGAGGGACAGCAATTGCCTGAGGTTATTAAGGCTCATTAATTCCCGTGGTACATAGATAATTTTATTTCTGACCGATTTCAATAAAATATTGTTCATTTTTAAAACGGAAAAAATGTACCAATTTATTACCTTCCCGGTATATTTGAATCAAGTATCATTGATTATAAGAGTTTTGTTGTTGCTAGGTTGTTGCTATGTTACTTGTTTATAATAAACAGAACTGTTACTTGTTTATAAACAGAACTTTGTTATCAAGCTGTGTTTGCGTTAAAAACGTGTTTTCTACCCCAAATATAATGGAGCAGATTTTGAAAAAAGCTGAAAAAGCAAGAGAATCATTAATTCCATCGAAAAGTGAAGCCGTATACCAAAAAGAATACAAGATATATCTGGAGTGGCCGACACGGAATAATGTTATGCCAAAAGATGCCACTGAAACTGTATTACTTACTGGCATATTTTCAAGAATTGGTAAGGAATATTCTATGTTTTTCGGTAGATTTGGTAGTAATTGTCTTTATTCGTTGCAGTCAGAAACGTACAGTCCGAATTCTTTATGGACTAAATGGTCAATGCTAAAATCGAAGGTGAGAAACATGATATCACCAAGTTCAATGAACTAGAGGCTTTTTTGAAACGGAAGAGTAAGAGTTATAAGCCGAAAAAGTCTGCTGTTTTATCTCTTAATGATGTTATCAGATTTCTAAAGAACGCTCCTAATGAACTTCATTTAGGTATTGCATAAGGTAATTTTTTTCTTATTTTCCTTTTTGTGTGTATTTATTTCCTTTTTTTGTTTTAGGTTGTTTTGATTATGGGTTATTTTGAAGGATGCCGAAATCAGGAACTTTCGAATATGAAGATATCGGATAGAGAGGACCGGGATTCCGTTATGGTAGTGAACGTACTGGTGTATCGAAGAAATTTACAATTGTGGATGAAAAAGAGTAAAGGTATTGAACGATTTTTTTTGAGCTTCCGACAAAATAAATGTACATCTCAGCCAATTGGAAAAAACATGTTTGGGAAAATCCCCAGCAAAATCGCAATGTATTTAGGATTGTCAAACCCATCTTCCTATACGGGACATTGCCTTCGTCGCACTTCTGCTACTGCTCTAGCTTTTTGCAGGAGCAACTATGACTAACTTAAAAAGACACGGAGGTTGGAAAAGTTCCACGGTGGCGTAGGGGTATCTGGAGGATAGCATCGAATTGAGAAATAAAACGGCGCGTATGTTGTCTACTTTGCCATTAGAAGAGGCAGGTACCTCGACTGTAGTGAACAGAAGCTCCAGCCATACAAAAGAAGAAATTGTTTCCAGTGGCGGTAGTAATTTTCAGGGAACATTTCAAAATTGTATATTTATTATTTGTAATGATGCGAATAAATAAAATATGGTTCAGTTTTCATTTCATAAATATATACACATATATGTATATTAGCATTTTTTTATTTTATTTTTACTTGTGAAAGGTAGAGGGAATTATAGAATCTATAATGTCCCAAGGGAGTTATGACCCTCTTTATTGATAGCGTAACTATGACGATATAAGCTTATAATATCCCGATCAGAAATAATAGTACATTGTGTACCTAGTAGGAAAAGCTGAACATTCCCGGACGACCGTAAAGATTGCCTGTCGAGGCGTAAGCCGAGACTGGCAATACGGAGTCGGGGAATGTGGCTTTTCCTACGAGGTATACATACTATTTTTCCGAAAATCGAAAATTACTCAAAGAACATAAATTCGAAAAACTTGTTCTCAATCATTTTTTTAGTTTATAAATAACTGTAAGGAAATAATATTTCCTTACAGTACAAAAATAAATATTTCCTAACAGTTACTTTCCGTTGCCTGGCAACGACTAAGTGCAAGGAAATATTGACTTTTTCTTTCAAAAATGTTATCAAAAATGTCAATATTTCTGATTGATTTTCGGAAAAAAGTTTTATTGTACCTTTTAGTAAAACAAAACAATCCTATTACTACCGGTTTAAAAGTTTCTTGTCTTAATATATGCTTGTTTTTGTCTTATTCAAAGTTAGCTTAAGATTACTTTTAATCGTTTTTTTATAATTACTTTTAAGAAGAACAAAATGACTCAGTCCTATTAATCTGAAGAACTATTCTTGAAGAATTCTACAAGGCTAATCCTAAGATCATTATAAGACTTTTAAGACTTCCTTACGGTTTAACTGAATTTAAGAGTATTTTAAGTCTAAACATTCTTATGACGACCTCAACGCATACCATTAATAAAATTTTCTTAAGTGCAAAAGCCCTTAAAGGTAAAATAGCCTTATGCTCTAGCCTTTAAGAAAATTATAAGATAAGAATAAAACTCTCATAAAACCTACCGAAGAGCTCAGGCAGGGCAAACATTCTGCCAGGCCTGGATACGACCCTGATTCTATCGCATACTTTCCCACTAAAGTAATTTGTTTTTGGTTACTTTTTTATTTTATTTACTTTTTTATTTTTATTTTATTTTATGGATAAATTGATCCCCACAGCAATTCATAAATGCTTTACGGTGAATGAACGAAACTTTTGAACATTTTACCGTTGAATATTTTACTCAAAAGATAACTTCAACAACTTTGTTTTCTGAAGATAATGTTATGACACCAGTAGAAACAATAGCCTAGCCACCTGTCTGAGTGTACTCTATGTTCTAATTACCTATCCTAATTTCTCTTTGAATAACTGGCAATAATATTTTACTGCATTCTACTGAGCATTCATCAGTTGTCGGTGTTTCCTAGAACAAACAATGCCGATTCCTTATTTTTTCGCATATTTCCTACTTCTTTGAGAATTCGTTGTGACCTATCCCACAAAATGTTATGTTCAAGTTCATGTAGCGAAAAACCCAATTAAAAATTAAATGGTTTTCACTTTCTTCTTTACCATTGGTTTATCTGGATCACTAACAACGATGGTGGTGTCGTCGTGATGTCATGCTTTTTTATCATCACGGTGATGATAAAAAAGCATTTCCTGAAAAACTGGGATCGGGTAGATCATTAAGAAAAATGAGAAATTTAAGAGGGGCTAAATATCGAAGTAAGTATTAGCTATTTTTACCCTAAGAGAAAGAAAGGAAAGACTCGATACAGCTATTTATGTTACTTCTTAGAGCCACTCTATAATTTTTCTATGGCGATTTGTTTATCTACTGAATCAAATGCACCAGTCAAATCAAAAGAAAGAGTTAAACCAATGTATATCAAGTACTTCTAAAAAAAAATTACAGACAATATGTTGGGTGTTGTGTAATCTGGAACACTTCCGACAGTTCGCCGTACCCAGGCACAAACGTAGCAAAAATCAAACAAACGGGCGTGACTAACTCTCTTTAAAAATCTCAAAACGGTATTCCATACAAATAATGTATTTACTCCAAAAAAAATTTTCGAATCACTGCTGACACTTCTTTAAAAACCTCACTGGCGATCGAAGAACGCGAACGGTACCGAGAATCCCAGGCAACAATCCAAACACTCCGATTGAAGCTCACGTTCACTTGAACTAAGCCAGCAAATCTTACAAATACGAAATCTACACTAACATTCGTCCAAATCAAACACAAAATCATGCTTAGCCCTGAGGTCATCTCTACAACATTACGGCTATTTTATTTAAATATATGAAAAAATAGCAACTGTACAAAAAAGTGGGGAAAAGAGCGAGTTGACAAATGAGCGCAGAGACCAAAAGATGACCGGACAAAATGGCCAATGCAAAAAAAGCGAGGAAAAATAGCGAGTGGGCAAAACGGCGAACAGGACAAAACGGTGAGCGGCAAAAAATGAAAATTAGCAAAATATCGATTTTATATTTTACTATAAGAAGAATCAGGTGGGCGAAAGAACAAATAGAAAAATTCCATAGAAGCTTGGCATAATTCAGTAAAAAAAAATCGTTGGGTTGTCAACGCATTCCAACCTGTATAAATTTATCCACCAAATAAAAAGGTCGCAGACGTGTAGTGCGAATTATATCTACAAAACTACATAACCAGCCACAGGAAACCGGAAACCCCAACATTAAGTACGTCATTACTCAATAAAAGACTACAAATTACTACCACATACAGTGTGTCTGATTTTTCGTGTTAACACCCCTGAAAATCTAAGTAGGCTGGGTGAATTGAACGGGGCATTTTTTTTATAAATATGTCCCTGAAAGGTCATCATTTGCGAGGTATTGGTTTGGCATTGCCGCGAAATCCTGCGATTTTTTAAAGGGGTGCGTTTTTCGAAAAACCCTATTAGGCATTTTTTTATTTAAAATCTGAAACTACGGCGTTAATCGGGACACCCTAAAACCCCCACATACCAAATTTGAACAAAAAATATACAGGGAGTTCCATTCTGCAGGGTGTCAAAGTTGAGCAAAACAGGAATTTTAAACTCATCTGGCGAGTCAAGTATGCCATGGAATTACTTCGAAACAGTTGGATGATGAACAGGACCACTCACAGTGTCAATGTACAAAGATACAAGGTGCTCTTCTCTGTAGTAACTCGAAATGCTGATTTTTTTAAACTTTATACAGGTCAAAAATCGAGTATATCAAAACCACCCCAGACATTACAAACAAACCAAGTCTAAAAAATACAGAAGCCTGCCAGTCACTAAGTCCATATAAATTAAGGTGGCTGGTGTGCCGCAACAGGAAACGCACAGAAAATGTATCATCTTAGACAGTGACTTTATTGGTCCAACAATTTGAATTGTTTTTATTTGTTGGTTGAATGATGTAAAGAAATAAATTGCTTTTGTATTTATTAATATTTATTCAATGATTCCAGAGCACTCCTGACCAATATGAAGTTTAATAAAAATTCAGCATTTTGACATCGCCCAGAGAAAAAGACCCTGTATAGTTTTTTATTGGATCTTTGCACAGTGACAGTGACCGAAAAGAGACGCATTTTAACTCCGAACGAAAGTGTCGGGCTTTTCTCCCAGTAATTGCGGTGTATCTCCCCAATTAATTAAACTGTATAGTTGAACTTCCTCGCGAGATCGCGGACGCGAACTGAAGACTCCGGGAACAGCAAACAAACACCCAAGAGACCACTTGTCGGCACGCGGCAGACATCAACAAAAGGTAGGACACATGGAAATCTTTTTCTCAACACCCGATACATTGGATCCAACTTCTGCTAATGGGCCATATTTACAGTTCATATCAAAGCCAGTTCTAATTAGTAGGTGGAAGTTCAATGTAGCTGTGGCTTTGCAAAATATTATATACCTACCTACAACTGAAAATGTTGAACCGAAAGCGTTTCCCCCATTTTAATATACATTTCATAATTTCAGATTATTTTCCGTGTCTGTTTAATAACACAGCTCCAGAGCGAAGCTGAATTTACATATTAATGTGCAACATAGAATTAGATGGGAATTAATTCTAAACTCCGGCTGTTTGCTCAAAAGGGCCCCTGCATTTATACTGTGACAATAAACTATTTACGTAAACAGGATCCTAATTAAAGCCATTATGAATTGCGGATACTGTGTGCGATAATTAGCAGTTTCGCATGCAACAACTTGGTTATGTGTGCTAATTGAGGACTACCGTAGTGAACATTTTTGAAAGATAAGAATGTAGTTTGGCTTTTTAATTCTGCTACTATAGCTTCAAACTTCAAAGTGTACATAATATAATGGCAACTACTCATCATTAAAAAAAAGTATTAATTAGCAGTAGATATTGGGTGGAATGCATAAAAAGTAGAAGTAGAAGCAGATGATGCTTCTATGTAAAAGCAAATGCTACAAAGTAGATACTTTTTGGTGAAGCATTAGCACCTACTACTTTTTATGCATTCCACCCATTATGTAGGGACAGGGAGGTTTTTGCTCTCCTTGCCTTAGAAAATTGTTTCTAAAAAACACAAAACGAATATATTTTTTTTACTGGTGTCATTGAATTAATTAATAGGTAGTTATTTGTCTAACTTGGCGGTAAAGTGCGTGTTTTACGTGACGAAGGAAAAAGTGGACAAGCGTGCCGAAGGCGAGCTTTGCCATTTACTTAGACCCGTGAAATCACTTTACTGCCGTGGTGTATATGATATTTTTTGTCCTACCGATTTTGTTATCGTAAATTTTGAGAAAATTTTCGGCACAAATATTGATTGAGGTTAGGTCACGCAACAGAAGGTTAGGTTTAGGTTCTTTTCTTCATCTCGTATTAATTTGACAGCCTGGCTTTGTATAGTAATGGGTTCTTCAAATACTAGGTGCATTTAGCGAGCGCAGCAGCTTACATTCAGCGGCTAAGTATTTGTACTGATCTTGCTTTTGCTTGTTGAAATTTCGAGTCGAATTAAATTACGGAATTAAGCTTGCAAAAAATTGTAACATTATGAATTAAAGTGAATCCTATGTATTTTGAGGCGGTCTTTCCGAAAAAAGCAAAAAAATGTAGCCCCGGGTCGAAATTGCCCAAATTTGGGGTTATGTTCATTTTTCAATTTTGCGCAGGCGTATCTTGTAAACGAATCAATATTTTGAAACGGGGTTTGCACCATTTTAAAGCATAGGAAAAATGGCAACTTTCATGTCCCTCGAAAAATTTTGAGCCGAGGCACCGTTCTAGAGATATAGACGATTGAAATGTATGTAGTATTTTGAGAAAAAATTGGGTGCTGAAGGCCGAAAATTTGAATGTTCGAACACTAAAGTTTTCATAACTTTGGTAAAAATTAAGATATTTGAAAAAACAAAAATGCGTTTTGAATGTAAGGGACGAGACTATTGATATCCAGAGGGACGCAAGAAAAATACCAAAATTGGGCATATGGCGGAGAGGCAAATTGTACCCATGACCTAATTTCATTGGTTGCCTGTAACAGGCAAACTGTTTGAAATTTTTTAATGCCACTTACAGAGCTTACTCTTGAATGTCAATTCTTATGTTTGTATGAGTTTTACCGAAATCGGACTATAATTGGCAAAGATATCAAAGAATTAAAATATTTTTTTTTTCCCGAAAAATTTTTTTTTTTTAAATATCTGAAATGGCACAAAAATGCCAAAAATGCACCCGATGACTAGAATTTTTTTTTCAGTACCTCAATGTGTCTAGAATACCACTACGTTATAAAAAATTCGTCAAAAATATTTTGTCTATTTTTCAGACATTGTTCATTGTGTGAGTACCAAAAAAACATGTTTTTTGGGAAAAGTTGCCTAAAATTGGCAATTTTCAATTACTTGGTCTGAAAGGTGGGCAAACCTAAATTGGATGTCGTCTCAACATGTGCACGAAGTTACAAGTCTGTATGTCTATTCTAAGTTGTAGAATTCTCCCGACAAAAGTCCCGTTACACGCGCTCCGCGGGATCCAAAAAACGTACAGTCACTATTGAAGTAGGCACCATAAGGTTTTTTTTTTATTTTTGGATAAAATGTTAAAAATGTTAATTTGACTTTGCCATCGAGAGGATGAAAATGACGTCACAAGAGTCGACCACGTGACTTGCGGTATCTGTCAAAATTTACATTTTTTTCAAAAATTATCCAAAATCGGCTTTATTTGACACATTTTCGATAAAAGTTATTAGAAAAAGTTGTTTCTTTTGCAATTTTTGGCCTACATACCAATTTACGGAGACCCTTGATAACATTTAACTTATGGGTGTTTTTGTAAAAAAAATTCCAAACAGTTCAACTAAAATGTATTTATTGAAAGTTGTATTTTTACCTGACCTGACCAGTTGATTTCTTAGAAAATCTCTATTTGGTTTAAAAAATTATGTCAAGCTTGGTGCAAAGTTTATTTAATTTCAAAGGTTTGATGAACACTAACCTAATCTATTTTTCACGTCGTTAAATACTTTCATCTAAAAGGAGTTATGTAAAGAGAATACAAATAAATGAACACATTTGGTTCATTTGTAAATTAAATTAGCGGTTCCCGATGGAAATTTTTCTCTGATAACAGTTTAAGTAAAAAAATGAGTAGGCTATGGAGACAGTAACTATTGCCTACATAATTCATTTTAGATGAATGTATTTAACGACGTGAAAAATAGACTAGGCTTGTGTTCATATTTGTCATCAAACCAAAATAAGAAAATTAAAATTGGGTTTTCTCGCGATTCCCAATTCAGAAAAAACTTTTGGTCATGTTTTCGCATACTATTGCAGATTTGGGCATGCGACCTATCACATTCAAAATATATCCGAAAAGTAGGTACTCATTTTTTGGTCTTAGGAAATTGCTCATAAAACAAAAGTGGTTATCTCTTAAATCCAACATTTTCAATTTTTTCGAGTAAGAACAAGCACGCACTGTCGACCTTTTCCATAATTTGGGCACCTTACAGACAATAGCGCAATTTCGTTTTGTTTCCATCTACAAGAGTGCCTGAAAATACATAATAATCAGTAGGTCAAAAAATTGATGTTTTGCAAATTTTTCGCAAAATATTACAGATTTCGCCACCCGACCTATCTCATTCGAAAGGTAACCAGAAAATACGCGTTTTTTGTTTAGCATATATAATATCTTCTCGTATTTCAAGTTTTTTTGGAAATCACGAAAAACCAGATTTTAGAGAATAAAAAACAAACTTATCAAAAAGTTGGAACTTACACACAGGCTTAGGATTAATTTTCTAAAATTATTTACAGTATATTTTTTGTTATAGTTTCGCCACAAATTCAACGTGAATTTCGTGTTTACGGTTCTGATCAAAAAAACGAAAAAAGCAACTTTTTGGTATAAGCGCCTCTGGCGGCGAGAAATACGCCTTAAAAATATGGGTATATGAATTTCCGAACTATTTTTGCCTCCTCTTTCGACTGGTGCATTTATTTTTACTATAGGGGTAGTACTTGGCGAGATAATTAGCAATTTTCCATGGGAAAATCCGGAAAACCCGGTTTTTCCCAATTTAGAAAATTTCGACTCGGGGCTACATTTTATTTTTTATTTTTTTGAACAGAGCGCATCAAAATACATAAGATACAATTTGTTTCATCCTGTTACAATTTAATGCAAGCTCGAGGGGTCTTTTTTCGTAATTTAATTAGACTATAAACGCAAATTACGGCGGCCAGGCAGCGGTGTCATCTTCATGTTGTCAACTGTCAGAAAGTGTATCATTCGTAATAGTATGATGCGTCGATTGTGTTTGTTTTACATAAAAAATGTGTTGTGGGGTCTGACATTAAAAAATACATGTTACGGGCGACGTGAAGACGAATACTTTTTTAAAAAACTTTTATTTGAGTAACGCGAGTTACAGAGTTTCGGCTTAGACTACAGACAAGACTAGAATTAACACTCTTACTTTACTAGGTCCTATTTATACAGATCTGTTATGCTGAGGTGTTGTGGTTCTCATGGGAAAAGAATATAAAGACAAAGGGAAGATCAAATTCTGCAATTCTTGCAGTAAGCAAGTTTTAACAATACTCAAAAGGAATATGATATGTTCTAGTAATCATTCTAGAACAATATACAATGGAAAATGATATCTTTGTAGTAAGCATCTTGAACAATAGAGAATGAGAACATAATATCCAACAGTAAACAGAATCAAGGGTAAAAACAAGGTTATGATCAAGGTGATGCTTGAGGTCGGATATAACATACATATTTCTGAATAACGCAGGAATTTTTTAGGAGTTCTTGGGGTAATATAGGTGCAATCGATGGATCGATCGGTGTGCTCGGAAGGTTGCTCGATACTAGGGTGTTCCGAAACAGTACAATTTATGATAGACTGTGGAGAGACCGACCGCTATTACCACCAGAACAACACCTTTTAAAGGATGCCGCATATCCATTAATGCAAAATGTTAAAAAACAATTTCGAGATAATGGCCATTTGACACCGGGGCAACGTCATTTTAAAAAAGTTCTCAGTGGACAAAGGTCTGTAATAGAAGAAGCATTCTGTTAAAAGGTAAATACCTACATAAGTAAAGTATTTTTGAAATATTATACCTGCTTTATTTTTAAAGGAAAGTGGAGACGACTGAAATATTTATATCAGAAGCACAGACAATATCTGAGGTGGTAACAGCAACCTGTATTTTACATAACTTTGTACTTACAGTTGATAGAGGATACAGTTGATGAAGAAAATTTTAAAGTTGAAGACATATTGCTATTACTTCAAGAAGGTAACGAGTTACATAATGAAATTAATAATAATGAGTACCTATGTACTTATTGCAGTGTTAAAACAAAAGGTTATAATGAGTTTGCTATAAAATAAAGAAATGTGGGTTTTCAAATTGTGTTTATTTATAATTCAATATATTACTTTTGAAGATATTCTTTCAGCAAATCAACTTTTGCTGATTTATTATTTATTATTTAACGCTACATAGTATGTATCAACTGCCAATTCTGATTTTGTTAACACAATAAAAGTTAAAAGTCTCCATTTCGCCATCGTTAGCCGCTCTGCGGGAAACTCCAGATTACAACCAAAACTCGGGCGTAATTGAACCTAAAAGCAAATTCGGAGTTATCTTCGCTTTATAGCCACAGATTGCAATAAAAATTTCAATTAAAATGCTTGTCGACCGCTCGCCAAAACTTCCGACATTGAATTAGACGGCAGCGGAATGAAAGATTTCATGTAGGAGATAACAAATTTTCGATTCGTTTTATTTGCCAGTTTTGTCTTTCATGGATTCTTTTTCTGGAGATTTCTTGCGACCACTGAGAATAATATAATTATTCGAGAGGTTCTCCCAGGTTTCTGCCAAATTTCTACAAAAACTTCGTTTTGTTTTATATTTCTGAGATCTGTACGCAGAATTCCAGGTTACAGTCGTCTTCAATTAAACTGGTCTAGCGGAATCTTCGAATTTTTATTAAGGGATCTTCGAGAACTACCAGCAATTAAAACAATAGAAAGAAAGCAATACACCTTAGCAATAGAGTAGGTATAGGCATAAGTATAATACTATCGAATGACTTTTTTAACCTAATATTTTCTTTACCTACTTAGATATTTTCAAAGTATCTTTTCTTGGATAAGTTTCTTGATTTGACGAACATTTTATCCAGCTTATGACACACACTATAAACACTATCTACTAATAACAATGTTTATTATCAAAATTCAACTATAGTATAAATAAATAATAAGCTATTAAATATTATTAACACTACTAATCACAGTGTTTAGAATCAAAATTCCATATATAGGGTATAACGCAATAAGATATAATCTTCAAAATCATTCAATTTTCATTTACCGAAAATGAAAATAAATATACTTACATACATTTAGTCAGATATATCTAAGTAGGGAAATACCTAATTATTTTTCAACTTATATGGAGTATTTTCCATTTTCATGAAAATATTATGCTTACACTTACATACTTAACATTTCGTATTGGGAGTATTTACACTTAGTCAGAGTCTACTTTTATAACTAGGTTAGGTATAATACAAATCCATGAAATCTTTATTTTGTAGATATCCGCCGGAACTTTTTTGTTTGAAAAGTCTTCTTCCTACCGTCAAAACGTAAATCCAGGGCCGGCTATACGATTTCTTTATACTTTATTCCCCGATTTTTACTAAATTTATATAAAATTTAACACAGCAGCGTTAATAAAGACAACCCAAAACCCTCGTATATAGCAAATTTAAAAAATACCGGGATGCCATTCTCTAGGGTGCCAAAGTTCAGCAAAATATGTATA
Organism: Pseudeuparius sepicola; assembly: GCA_963920635.1. Classification (NCBI taxonomy): domain Eukaryota; kingdom Metazoa; phylum Arthropoda; class Insecta; order Coleoptera; family Anthribidae; genus Pseudeuparius; species Pseudeuparius sepicola. The sequence goes on from OY987299.1 coordinate 94,876,510, forward strand.
GTAAGGGCAGAATGTAAAGGCGAAGTCGGCAATAAATCATCAAAGAGAGAGCGCTATATCAATTGCTTTACTTGCACTCGCACAATTACACTCATGTCTCCTCCTCCAATTTGTATTCGACGTACGTCTTAAAGTTCGCTAAGCACCTTTCATGAAAGGAAGAGAGATAGAAAACCTACTACTTGTCTTGTATTACTAGATGATTGTTTAAGGCAGGCAGGGTCGGCCTAGAATAAATTATTGCTTTACTACCTGATGTGAACGGACGGGTGAAAAATTTGTACTTAGGTACCTGTTGTAATTTCATTTGTAATTTTTGAAGATTAATTCCGTAATTTAGACTGGCAATTAAAAGATAATGATCCTGAAATTCAAAGTAGGTCTTAGGTATTTAAATAATTATTGTAATGGTTAGGCAAAAAAATATAAAAAAACATAAAATAAACTTTACATAGTCAGAAGTCAGTATATACATAATAAATAAATAATAATAATACACATTTAATTCATTATGAAATTTAGTCCGAATATAAAATACTATCATCCGAATATAAATCGTCAATACTTCACGATGCATTGTTATTAGGAAGTCTATCACCAAAATAAACCAAATATTTAATTACTGCCCTGTTTTATATAGGCCAGGCAATGGGTATAAAAAACGGGTTTCTATTCGCAAAAGGTCGGAGAGAAATGAAATTTGGTGGGATGGTAGACATAGGTCCCCTGATAGTACACCTGAGTTTGCGACCTCAGGGTGTTGCCGCTCGAGGGGTGGGGGGATGAAAACTCTGCGTCGGAACGCTTTTCGGGAAATAGCGCCGTTGTGGTAAGCCCTATCGAAAAAAAGTTGAAATGAAATATGTAGAGAACAAAATTGTGCACAATTTTGTTCTGTACAGTTTTCGTCTGCGACCAATAGTTTCCGCTCTACGCCGTGCCAAAGTTGGGGGTTGGTTTGCAATTTTCAACAAAATCAGAATTTCATCGCGGATTAAGACGAATATCGCTATTAAACAATTCTGTAATATTTTTTTTCTAAAAGAGTAATGTTTTCCGAGTTGGCAGATGCCAGGTTTGATACATTTGGCGCCGCTACATGCTCCGATGAGTGTATTTTCTAATTGTTAATATCTACGCCGCCACATTTATTAATTTGTGCATACATGAAACAAGAAAATGTCATTATCAACTCGTTTCCACACCACCCTTGAGGTAGAGTTTATGTTGAGGCAGTATGGTGCAGGAAGTGAACAGCGTAAGCTGGACTCTCTGCGGTATACGAACTTTGTACGGGCTGTCGCCAAAAATTCATTCAATCTCGCGGCGCTGCCACCAACATCCGACGCGTGCCGTCATCATTCATTGCGTACATATTGTCAAGTACAGAGCTGGCGGGGAGTTCAGAAGCCTCCAGAAGATCATGGATGACGAAGAACAAGCACAGGACTGGACGCAATACGGATTTCAAAGGAACCAGCTCCAGATGTTTTACTTAAGAGCATCTCGTGCAGATGCCAGAAAGGTTGTGGACCTGCTTGTGGTTGCCGGAAGGCAGGATTAAAATGTTCGGTTCTGTGTTTACACTGTACTGGGACGTCCTGCGAAAACATTCCAGACCTGATTGCGTTAGACGACGACAACACAGAAGATGCCGAAAACGTTTCCAATCGGATGAGGACCAAACAGACACCGCCGAGTTTGCCGATTCTGTCTCTGAATTGATGTCCGAGGATGATAACAATGAAGGCGAGTCAGCTTTACAACGTTGCAAGAGACTCAAAGTAAAATAAACGATATCGACCATGGATTAGGCCTCTTGGGGATACCACGTTAAAAAAAACGCACCGATCAACTCTACCTCAAGGGTGGTGTGGAAACGAGTTGATAATGACATTTTCTTGTTTCATGTATGCACAAAATTAATAAATGTGGCGGCGTAGATATTAACAATTAGAAAATACCCTCATCGGAGCATGTAGCGGCGTGCTTCAAAAAATCATATATTTTATTATACACGACCAAATGTATCAAACCTGGCATCTGCCGACTCGGAAAACATTACTCTTTCAGAAAAAAAAATATTACAGAATTGTTTAATAGCGATATTCGTCTTAATCCGCGATGAAATTCTGATTTTGTTGAAAATTGCAAACCAACCCCCAACTTTGGCACCGCGTAGAGCGGAAACTATTGGTCGTAGACGAAAACTGTAAAGACCAAAATGGTGCACAATTTTGTTCTCTACATATTTCATTTCAACTTTTTTCGATAGGGCTTACCACAACGGCGCTATTTCCCGAAAAGCGTCCCGACGCAGAGTTTTCATCCCCCCACCCCTCGAGCGGCAACACCCTGAGGTCGCAAACTCAGGTGTACTATCAGGGGACCTATGCCTACCATCCCATCAAATTTCATTTCTCTCCGACCTTTTGCGAATAGAAACTCCCCATTGCCTGGCCTATATAGGCGTACTCCTATTTGAATATATTATCTTTATTAACATAATGTATCAGACAAGGACAGAGCAATAAAAAGTTGGTCTTGCGGTTCTTTAAGCCGAAACCCTCGCTCCAAAACATAAGGGAGAGCAGGTAGGAAAATCATAGCCCATCCAACCATAGCCTTTACATTCTTCCCTTACTATATCTATTTTAAAGGCATCTGGCGTGTCAAGTGTGCGATGGAATTAATTCAAAACAGTTTAATGGTCTATACAGGTCACTCAAAATGTTGGTGTGCAAAGTTCTAATAAAAAATGTATAGGATGTTTTGTCTGTCATCACAAAGTGCTAAATTTTTTGAAACTTCGTACGGGTTAAGAGCGCTCTCGAATTATTGAAACTTATTTATTTCATTTTATATACCTAGATGAATATTTGAAATTTTTCTTTACACTTTTTCCACATTGTAACAAAATTGAAGTATCGTAATCGGGCAAACACCACCTCTCGTTCAGAAATTTATATACAGAGGCTCAACACCAACAATGTATCTACACTATATATAATAATATGTTCTTTGTTAGCAGCTAGCTCAGTAGTGATCATTTTATTCTCAACACTGTCATATAAATTCTGTAGTATATATTAGAATAGAGGGTGTCCCTACCTCAGTAGTCCAAACGAATCCTGTGGATACGAGACATCACTATACGGATGACCTTATCATTTAGTGTTATGCGAAGTTTGACGGCTTATGAGTTGTTTGGACTTTGAACTGTTATGATTTTCGAGTAACTTCGTACTTCTCCGCATAAAAATCACTATTTTGGTAAAACTAGTGAAAGGATTGAGTTAAAGTTTGGTCCAATCATACTCTACTGTCTGACACAACCTAAATTTTTGACTTATGTATACAGTTTATTTTAACTAGTAAGCGACGCGTGACTTTTTAAAAAATGTTATCAAGAAAAGAACAATTGCCGCAGGCAAAACTTTTTTTGCTACTTTCAAAAATAAACTGCATTATAATGCCGCATAAACCTAAGCAATACTTACGAGTAATTCATTTCACACACGCGGCGGCACCTATATACCAAGTCGAGACCTAGATATCATTCAGGAGATTGAGATTAATTTTAATCGAGAGGAAAAGTTGCAATGATGTGCGCATGCGCGGGAATGAGTCGTGCGGCGGCGTAACCACTTTTCGATTTGGTAACGGTGAATGTAATTTGTTAATTTCTTTGGTTTGCACTTTGCGCCGTTTGTTCAAAAATTATTTAAACAATTAATTTTGCTGGGTTCTGAAAATATTAGTAATAATAATAATATCTAATATTTTTTATTGTAGTTTTTTGCAAGAATGTAAGTTAATATTGAATTAGAGTAGGTATTAATATTAGCTAATTTCAGTAATAATATAACTACAAAAGGGCCGAAACGACAGTGTAACTGATAATTAGTTCCAGCCCTATTAACTATTACTTATATTATCTCAATAGCATTTAAAATTAAAAGCTCTATCCGCAACCCAATTGATAAACAAAAAAATGAATAAATAAACATATAACTATCTAAGTAAAATAAGTATCATAGACACTCCGAATAATCACCTATTTATCTAGAAGACACCAGTTGGTAGGTAAGCTGTTTTGAAGTTTTTACCACTCGTAAACTTAAACTGCCGAGGAAGGTTATTGTAAATGTTGTAAAAGCTATAGGAAAATGACTTAAAAAATGAAGACAAATGAAACTGGGGTGGTGACATAACTGAGCTCTGAATCTAGTGTTCAGAGTATGACCGTCAGACCGAAATCTTATTTTGTTATACAAAATATGGAGAGGTCTTAAAATGAACGACACAGTGAAACAAGTACGTACCTCGGAGCGCCACCAACTTGAGGGGTGCCACGTAGTCGTCGCGCTGAAATCGCGAAAGGCTTACGTATAAACGCCTACGCGGATTTTTTTTTCGATGCCACTGTCGCTTGTCACAGCACTCCTACAAGTTTTTTCTATACTCATATATCCCCTTATTTGGGATTTTTTCGAAGCCACCTTCGTTTGTTACGGCACACAGACAGGTCTTTTCGATACACCTACATCCCCTACGAGTTTCCCACAAATATCTTTGAGATTCAGATTTAAAAAAAAAAACAGAATTTCTTTACAATTTTTTGTGACGCCACTGTCGTTTACCACGACATCCCTAAAGATTTTTTCAATACTCCTACGCGTCTCCACAAAATATATTTCAAATTGAGAATGATTTACACAAAAAAAGTTTTCTTTAGGATTTTTTGAGACGCCACTGTTGTTTGTCACAGCAACCCTACAGTTTTTTTCTATATTACAACATCCCCTATGCGTCTTCCAAAAATACCTTTGATATTAAGATTGATTTACACAAAAATAAGATTTTTGAGGTATTTTTGCGACGCCAATGTCTTTTGTCACGACACCTACAGGTTTTTCTATATTACTACATCCCATATGCGTCTTCCAAAAATATCTTTGAGATTAATATTGATTTACACGAAAATAAGATTTTTTGCGACGCCACTGTCGTTTGTCACGGCACTTCCTACAGGTTTTTCTATATTACTACATCCCCTATGCGTCTCCCAAAAATATCTTTGAGATTGAGATAGATTTACACATAAAATAGGATTTTTTCTTGAATTTTTTGCGACGCCACTGTAGTTACCCACGACACCCCTATATGTTTTTTCTATACCTACTCCTGCATCCCCTAATGTGTCCTCCAAAAATATATTTGAGACTGACATTGATTTACACAAAAAAATCAGTGTACTCTATACTCATACATCCCTTATAGGCGTCCCTCAAAAATATCTGATTGAGATTGATCTACACAAAAAGAATCAGATTGTTCCTTTTTTTGTGACGAAATAAAAATCGAAAAATGTTAAAGAAATTTTTCGTAAAATTTTTGAAATTTCCAGATTAAAAAAAAAAACATAATTGTCAAAGTAATACTCACTTCCAGTCAAACCGGAAGATGTAAATTAGAATGGACCATTTTTTGCTACTCCCTGTATATTTATTACTAACATTTCGTGATAAAAGTCTTGTTTTTTGATAACTTTTTGACAATCCCCCATATAAAAAACCTGAAACTTGTGAGACTGCAAATATCTGTGCTAAATATAGGTGAGGCGTATTTAACCGTAACACTTATTTAATGTTAATAACAGCTGATCAATTTTCTGTATTTTTTCTACCTTCCACCCGAAATAATAATTAATCTCTACATTCTTAATCAAATTAAATAGTGCCTCAAAGATGCATGCCAATCATATATAAGAATATAAATGCCATGAATGTGCCAAAGAAGTGAATTCCGCTCGCGTGAAGAAGGGTGTGCAATTGAATTTTCCGTTTGCATGAAAAAGCCATGTCTCCAAAGGATTATTATTATTATCAACAAAAATGCAGATTGTATCGTTTACTATTATAACATTATACAATAAAAATTAAAATCTAAATTTTCGTTGCTAATTAAAAAAAAATTATTAAAATAAAAAAAAGCATTGTGTGGGATATGAAACTACGATGAAATAAATGAAATTTTCTAGGTACGCGCCTTTACCCACTCGGCTATATATCCACTTCTTACCATGAGGTTGCTCATATCTAAAATAACCTAAAATTTGTTGCACTTTTCACATTAACTTTTGGCAATGTTCTGCACCACAGAACTGCATGCCAATCGGTAAATCGTCATTTGGTAGTTCAAATTTATCGTGTACAATATATTGGCATGCATTTGATTGAAAATCGTTCGGAGACATCCGACGTAAATAGAAGCACGTGTTCAGCGTGCCTGGCAACAGGGACGTACTCGATCGCAAAAGTATATTTACGCGGTTTTATCTTGTTGCGCTTTAATAGCGATGTGGCATTTATTTTTTTGCGAACCCAGGCGAAATTTGGACTTTAAATATCGAAAACTGCGCCCGACAGCCGTGACCAAAGAAAAGCGTTACATACATACTACATTTTTTGAGAAGCGAGGGCGACTATAAACACCTAGGAGGTCCGGCAGGACCGGATTAGGCGTTTATAACAAGCAGTCCGAATGTAATTTCGTTCTATCCAGCGGTGGCCAGCTAAAAGACACTTGACACTTTTCCAATCGTTCCTCACGTTTCACATCATGGCAATCAAACAGGGTCCATAAAGCACATCACAGTAATTCAAAATAGGTTTCGTTACATACATTTGCAATAGCTACGAGTAATTAATTTTAACGTACCACGTCTAACGAAACGTAACCAGTAATAAGATTAGGTGATTGAGATTAATTTTAAGCGGGAAGAAAAGTTGAAACGATGTGCGGTTACGGGGGCATGAGTCGAGCGGCGGCCCATAACCACTTTTCGATTTTGTGACGGTGAATAAAATTTGTTCATTTCATTGTTTTGCAAACAAAATGAGAATAAAAACACAATCCAATTCACATTATGTGGCCCTTGGTGAATTCATTAACTTGTCCAAATCATCAGCGATGTTAATTATAAAAATAAATATTAATGGGTAAAATGATATGTGCATCACTCTTTACATAGTTTATGGATACGTATACTGCGTTATAAGAAATGTTATTAGATAGGCACCTAATTAATTTCAGAAAATGTATTTTCTCTTATGGTTAAATCTATGATATTCTACTTACTTGGCAAATTAAAAGTTTAGTCGAGTATACAAATGTTGACAAAAGTTAGTTGATTTTTTAGATAGGTTAATTTTAATAGAGTAAACTTCTCCGTTTTTCCTTCATACTTATAATCTAATAAGGTCCAAATTCGGTACTGGCGAGGCATAGGTATGCCGGATCTGTCTCATTTCTGGAAAGGCGAGCGCTGTTCAGTTGACATATGCTAACAAATTCGGTTTGTTATGCCGGGGAAATATTTGAGTTGGCAATTTGGCCCAACAATACGAAATCGACAACGCGACTGTGTTTCGAGCTAGGATCTGCACCCCCGGGCCGTCCGAATAAGGTTCATTTGGGAATGTCTTGTCGTGAAAGGCAACAACAGCGGCGGAGAATCAACTAAATAAAAAATTAAATTGAAAATTCCATACCTACCTTTTTTGACCAATCAGAGGCTCGTTTTTTGCTTCGTTGTCATGGCAACTCGAAAAAATTCCGGAAATATTCTCACTTGCTCTAGGCAGCAGGAGGTGATTACAAGTTTTATGACAGATGTCATTATTATAATGTGACATTGTAACATAGGTACTCAACAAAAATTTTGATAATAATTTCGTTTAATTTACGTGTAGGTATGGAATTTTCTTACCGGATCCCCCACGTTCTTGAATTAATATCCGGAAATGTTTCTCTAACACGATTTTTTTAAGAAAATTATCCCTCGTCGTTACGCGACTCGTGATAATTTTCAAAAAATTCGTGTACTCGAAAAATTTCGGGCAATAATTCAAGCACTAGGGCGATTACTAGTGAAAACAGCTCACTTGTTAATTGGCGAAAACGGGGTTATTCTCTTTGTAAACATCCACAGCTGATATAACTAGTACCGATAGATTATCTGAATATCCACGCCTCCTCTCTTTCTATTATTTTAGGCTAAATTATCATAAAATTCCGAAAATCTCCCTTTCAACAAAAAAATAATTTAAATAGACAATTTGAACTTGAACCATATAATTTATATAATCAGTGACTATAGAAAGAATGTCACTGATATAATGAAATACTAAACAGAAACATAAATTTGATGGAGGGTCCAATAGTAGTGTTTTGAATTATACCTGCAATACCGCAAAAATAGTAATATTATTGCTATATAATATTATTGTTTTAAATACTGTTTGATTAGGTAATTGGTATCATGTTTCCATTATATTTTTGGCAGGAAATAGTTATCAACACTCCCACTAGTACGGAAACATAAGTACTTGTATACTTGTCAGATTTTGATTATCAGTGGCTGCGGTATTGGAAACAGCACACTTACAAGTACTAATTATTTTTTCTCTTAATAACATTCTCGTTGGAAACCTACATAAAATATATCTACACCACCGCACCAAACACCCAATTTTAGAAACTTACCTATATGTGTAAGTATATAGATACTCAAAAGCACAAAAATAATGTTATGAACCCACTAGAAATATCCGTGAACTTATGGCACTATTGCCCATGATCTGATTGGCAAATCGGCAGCGGCTTGGTAACAGTTGTCAGCAAACCGTTTGGACAGTTAGCTACGCTTCATTTTTCTCAAGCATACGATATAAATATATAGTACCTAGTATAGTAAAAGTAGTTAAGTAGGTACTATTATCCAAATTAACCTGCTTCATTGCTTAAATATACTCGTAACCTCAACATAATACCCAAATATTTGTATTTAAAATTTATTGTAAAAAGCACCTACTGGCATGAAAACTTGTGCATGTCCTTGTCACTACGAGTCGAGATGGACAGTAATAATCACGTATACTCGTATGTAATGAAAGTTTATTATTGCTGTTTCTTTTGCTTGATAATTTTGTATTGTTTTTTTTTTTGTAGGTACTATTTTTTCCTTTCTTTCTTTCTTTCTTTCTTTCTTTATATCAAGCAATTGTAATTGAATTCTCTTAAAACTGCCAATAAAATGAAAATATTTGTTTCGAAAATATAAAATTACAAAAACTAGGTATGCACCATTACAATACATTCTTTGAATAAACTTTTACTTAAAACAGTTTTCTTCAAAATATTTTACTAGGTGCGTATTCCTATACAGAATACATGCAATGAGTTAGTTTGAGATAAAGGAAACCCTAAGAGATGTAAACTCTTTGCACTTCTTTATAATACGCCACTGGTGTTCTACGTAAATAATGATAAACATCTGTTATTCCCAGGGAACTCCCGACTACCGAGGACGGCGAAAGAATAGAAATGGGAAAACGGGAGAATACGACGAAGCGTGTTGACCCGTGTGTGCTTTTATGAGAGAGCAAACCAAATAAATCCAAAGAAGTGCGACATTTTCTCGATTATTAGTATCCAAATAGAAAGAGTCCCTTAAAGGCTCTCAAGGTCTCTGAGGGTTTAATGATTAATATGATTATTATTTACTTATAACATTATATCTTCCCAGAAATAGCAGTTATTTATGGAAACTCTTTATATACATATCGCTCGTGCAATCTCCGACCTGCTTTATCTATATCTTGTGACAACTCAACAAGTAGAAATTTAATTTGCCCAGCAATCAACACAATAAAGAAGAATTAGTTGATCAAGTTATATATTTTTTTTACTACTTACCTGAGAAATCACCATTATTTTATTTATTATAAAAGATATGTAATTTCACCTTTTCTTATCCTTTTGAATCGTCTTGCACATCATACGAAATATATTTTTTTTTACTAATCACCTGAGAAATCACCATTATTTACCTCATTCCTCTATTGAGAAGTAATATTTCTCTACCTAGGTAAATAATGATAATAAAAAAATACCTAGGTAAATAATGACAAATTTTCTGTGACATTTAAAAATTAGTGTCATTTTATCAGCTTGACAACTGAACTCCCAGGCTACTTCATATTTTGAAGTATTTGAAAAAAGCGAGAAATGACTAAAATATGGCAATATTTCAATGTTAGTAGTAAAAAAAATTCTATATACACTTCGGTTGAGAAGGCCATTATTTACCTCGCATATTATATCCTTCGGCGCTATGCGCCTCAGGATATAAAAATGCTCGGGAAATAATGGCTCACATCTCAACCTAGGTGTATAATATACTATTTTCCACTACTAACCCTAAAAAGCATGTATTATTGACCCATCATTAACCATTAACCCGAGAAGTTGATTTTCTCTCCCGAGGTCAATAATAATTTATAATAATAATTAATAATAATAATTTATTATTGACAAAGGTCAATAATGAATTGACGTCACGGGTCACTAGTAACAGGCTCTTTTATGTACGGCACAATTTCGTATCATTATACAACCCTGCTTACTTATTTCACTGATTTTTTTCAATTTGTATTAAACACTGAACACACGCCAATAAAGATATTTTTAATTGTGGACCCTGCCCACAAAACAGAAATCTAACCTTCCCTTCCCCCACCTCCACCTAACCGTTCTAACCTAAAATTAGTAACAACAGTACAAATTACAACTAAAACTAATTGTTATTATTAATGTAATAATTGACTGTGCAATTGTAACAATTCATATTAATTAAACGTGTTGCAGTGCTTGTATTTGTAACCGGAATATTAATGTGTTGATTGTTTAAGTGAATATTATCCGATATTTTTTGTGTAACACTGGCGGGATTTCTCGATTCTATATTAGCAAAAGAACAAGGAACTAGAACTACCAATATCAAATAACTGTTCATCATGAGGTTCATTTGGATGGATAGTGTTATCGCTCTGCGCAATTACAGGTACTGATGTAGCATTGTAAACTGGCCCTTGAACCATTTTAGCTATTCTTTTTTTAGAAGCCAGAGATTCTTCAATATACCCTTCGGCAACAGTGGAAGATTTCCAACCACCGTGCTGTTTTACAGTTATAAGATCGCCACCATTTTCCGCTAAAATAGTGGCCGAAGCCCTTCTGAATGAATGGCCAGTGTATCTCTCTGGTTCTGATAGTCCCAAGAAACTTGCAATCACTTTTGGCACCTTACTTATTGTATTATGGAGAATGTTCTGTCGTGTCGGCTTATTGTTCCGCAAAGTAATAAATAAGCGTGGTAAATCTGGGGTAGGCCGTTTTTGAATATACTTTTTAACAACTTCGACCCAAACTGGCTTCAAGATAACAAACTTTCGTGATGTTCCATTTTTACTAGTAGAAATATCAATAACGATCATATCGTCTCGAACATCCAAGTCTTTTCGAAGCATATTACAAAGTTCGTCTGTTCTACATGCACCAGCAACTGCGATAACAAGTACAACCTAGTAAGTAATAAAGTAATTATTGTTTATTGTAAATATATGTAAAGTAGAACGAGGCATGTTTAGGTAGGTACCTTTGCTGTTAAAAACACTTCGTCTGGTGCGTCTCTCAAAAATCGTCATCTTCTTTAAAAACAAGTGATTTTTTCGCTACATAATTAGTATTTTGAATGAAATCGTGGATTTTAACATAGAAAACGTTGCCCAAAGCTTGATGATTTCTTGTTTTCAGCTTGCGTTTGAAAATATACCAATAATATGTTTTCAGAAATTGTTTCAATATTCTTCATTTTGCACCAGTCTTTAAAGATTGTATAAGTTTTTAAGTAAACACTTTTCGACTTCTGTGGAAGCAACTGATCATTAATCGTTTGTGCCTCTTCTCAAATTTCCGGAGGAGTGCAGAATATGTTTGGCGAGGATGAGCCATCATGATAATTATTATCACACATTGTCTGTCTAAACCTTGGTTAATAATATACTATTTAGTTACTATATAGGTATGTCATTATACTGACTACCTTTCCTTCAAAACGAGATATCGCATGTCCTATTTTCTGGGGAATAATTTTGGGGGGTAAAATTTACCCCCATAAATAGTGAGGTGCTATAAAACATTAGGATAAAAAAAAATCCAAGAGATTTATAGGTACCAATCCTGTATCTTCATGACGTCATAAAGGGGTGATCTTGACCCTAAGGAGACTTGCCCACGTCGCGTTGTGGCTATATTGTGATTTGACTAGAAACTGACTAGAATAAAATAAACAATACACACAAATAAAAAAATAGTCTTAACATTTTCATTCTGTATTTATTATTGAACAATTCATATACATGCACAGCACTAAGTTAATTTTATTGATACATCTGTATGTAATTTCTAAATAATCGCGATTTTGATCCGTGATCCTGTGACCCTATTACACGGCTACACGCCACTGACCGAATTCCAAGGTGTTACCAACATAACAATATATCTTCACTACTCTCTCTACTACTCTCTGTACTACTCTCTCTACTACCATTGGTCTGATTTTAAAATAGCCGGAAAACCTACCCCTACCAATGAGGCTCCGTTTCGAGTTAAGAATTCAAAAATTTAAGTTGGCAACAAACGTAGAATATGGCTTCCAGGTGATTTGCCAAAAAAAATAGATGCGCGGTAGCTCGAAGTAAAGCTCCATGTAAAGTAAAAAAAAGGCGCGTAATCTCATTTCGCGTTGTGGGTAACATAATTTGCCCACAATGCGTTTTGATTATAAATAGTATGTTTTTCTCATCGTTCCGAACAGAGGTAGAAATGCATCGTGGATAAATTAACGTACTCACAACGCGTTCTGAGCAGATAATTCGGACAGTGGCTGATTTCGGCTATTGCGAATAACATAGTAGATATATAAGTCATAAGTTTCAGTTGACAAATTAGCATTTATTTCCTCTCTGCCAACAACCGCAGTATAAGTAGATATTTCGTATTTATCCACAAAGTTTCCGACAAATCCTTTGAGTGTCGCGAAATGTTGGGCAACGCTAGGCGAAGAACTTCCTCGGAAATCTCTCAGGCATGCTCCCATACTTCCTCCTTCCTGGAAAGTTATGTTTACCTAAACCTCTTGTTTCGTGTTCTAGTGAGCGCCTAATAAGCTGGAGACTTGTGTTCGTCCCAGAAGTGTTCGGTGGCAAATTGGGACGGAAGCAAATAGACGCGTTGTAGTGTCTAAACATTATTGTTTACTGGAGATTAAATAATAAATATTTTTGATTCTATGAAGGGTTTTTTTTGCTTCTTAGAAACAGACCATCTCCTAATTCCCGTTAGTAAAATTAGGTATATTTCCAAACCGATAATCACAAAAGTGCATTTCCTGTATATGTACATGACCATCAACATCACAAAAATTGACTCGACACTTAGGTGTGAGTGCTGCTAGGAGAAAGGTGAGAATCACCATGCAGGAGTGGTTTCCTCCCACCGTGGAAATTAGAGCCAAAAGTGTCCAAATCAAATATAAGTTAAGCATCCACATCTATTTTTGTAAGTATGTATTCATTTTATTTTATTTTTTACTATTTTCTATTTTAGTTTTATAATAAATAAGTTTGTTTTTCGTTCGTTGAATGACTTTTCAAGGTTATGCATCTCCCAACACGACAATACTACCATCGAACATTCGTGACTCTCTTAGTTAAACAGTCCTGAAGCTGCCTATTTGAAGTGGACAAGGCAAAGTAATATATTTTAATCATAATCTCATTAATATTACTAGTGCCTCCCTCTTATATCCGCAAAGCTGTCCCTTTTTGAGCATTGCCAAGTTTTAATTGATCCTATCCGAGCCATATACTTCTGGCAAAATTCTAATTAATATTCGCCCCCAAACCTCAGACTATGACAACATTGTAATGCCTTAAGAGATCTCAAAGTCACAACTCACAAGTCACAACGCACAAAACTTTGTCTCTTTGAATACAAAATGAATCTTTAATCCCTCCCATTTCAGATTCCAGAATAAAAAAATTGCACTTCATTGTGGGCAAATATTCGTCTAAGATGACTAATTTTCATCCCGGTTTGTAAATTAATTAAAAGGAATGAAAATACCTAGTCAAAAAAAGTTAAATCCTCTCTGTTATCGATCTTCGTATGGTCCTTAGTTTCAGTTGTTTCCTATGACATAAAGAAGTTTTTATATTGTCACAACTGAATGCCTTCACACGGAGCCTTTACCATGTGACGCACTACTTGTGTGTGCCGGAGGGTTGGATTAACCCTCACAGCTTGCCGGGATCACTGGGTGCGGGAGTCGCGAAGCGCAGAAGAAAGACAGCAGGTACAAACTAGGGTGATGTTTATTCTTGCACTCACAGATATGCCTCTAACAGTATCTGGACCATGGCGGAGGTAGCGCGGACTGTGGACCGACGCGACCAATAGTACGTGGAAGTGACCGGGACGCGAGCTGCGCCCTTGACCCGACGCGACGGCGGGGTGCCGCTACTGACCCACTGACGTCTTCAACAGTGCCCAGGGGCGCTGTCGTCTGCCCCTCGGAGCCCGACCTGAACAAGGAGGCTATTTAAGCGGGATCCATTGCCAGGTCAGACCACCGAGGGTGGTCAGTGATCGAGTAGCTGCTAATAAGCGGGGCTTACTGATGCTCAGCCTGTGGCTGGTGCTGGATTTATACTCGCAGATTTTGCCGACTCGGCGATTGGACTTTGATTTATCTAATGTTTATCTTATCGAGTAATCCTCGTATATTTTGTTATTGATTGTCCCCTGTATTTTGTATAATGTTATCTTTTATTTGTTATGATTCAGTAGAAGTAAGTTTGAATAGTTTGGTCATCGGTCCACAGATGTCACTTTGTTGACAATATATTTTTTTTATTATTATTATTTTAAGTTATACGACCTGTATAGACGTGTAGTGTTCCTTCAGGAATGACACACATTGGAATTTCCCATAATATTCATAATAAGATTCCCAAATTTGTATAAAGTATTTTGAAAAATTCCTGTGAACAAATTAAATTATGACAAACACTATATTTTCCACCGCCAAAAAGGAGATCTCCTCTTATAATTGAATGAAAAAGCTTTATTTTTGTCTTTCATAAAGAATGGTATATTATTCTATTATTATTTTCTAACACATAGGACTACTACGCTAGATAAGTCCCCGGCAACATCGTATGTTTGTTATATGTGTCTAATGTTCGAAATACCCATGAGGTATGAGACTCTTTGTGAGTCGATCTCTATCACCTTTTCGTGTTCATTGGTGAGATAAGTTGCAATGTAATGTAACATCCACAGTAGGTTTACCGTGGTGCTACCTGTTATTTGTTATATAGTGGAGGCGTAATCCAGGAAGGAGTTCATTAATCAAAGGACAAAGCCTTATTTACATTTACATCATGCTTATCCCTTTCTGGAATCCAAATGGTCTTATTTGGATCCGGGGTCTATCCGATAGGGAGGGTCAGCCGGGGCGGACGGGTAATAGCTCGAGCCGTGCTGCCATCCGGGCTTACTATCTCCACATTTTTTGCATATTCAGCACGGGTGTTTTTAAATTGAATATATAGGACAAATTTAATTTTTTCTGCAGTTATAAGTAATAGCAGTAATATAGTTACTGTAATAGAACTCGAATTATAAGCCTCGAGATGTGACAAACTATGATGTCCAGATCTAGCAAAGTATTCCCTGAAATGGCTACATGTACCTACCCATGATACAACAAAAGAGAAATATGATATTGCGCAGGTTGGACACCATATTGGCGCGTCACGCGGTTATAAACAATGGTACAAGTTGTATCATCTGGTTATAAACAACCGAAACGTCAGAAACGTCTGAGTGTCATTGTAGTGTGTTCTCTGCATTTTCAGCCAATTTGCGGAAGTTTGCGTTGTAAAATTACTGTTAATTACTCTTTGGTCCATTTGTCCCTTTGTAAACTCAATCAGTGGACATACTGTAATACTTTGCATGTCATAAGTGGGCGGGAACTTACCGCGTGACGTAATTGCGCAGAAGGGAACGAAATTGAGGCGGCTAAATATCATATCTCTCTTTTGTTGTATCATGTACCTACCAACCATGTCATTGTGTTCACGTATATTTTTACACCCCCTTATTTTATATATTTTTGAAATTGGGAAATATAGTTTCAGATAAAAGTTGTAGAAGCCAAACCAAGCTTTTTGCAGCGTTCATTTAGTTTTATACAGGGTGTTCAGAAAAGCGGTGAGAAACCAAATTTATGTTTTTTTTGTGCAATAACATCCCGTATATTTTTAGATATTTGAAATCTATTTGAAATCTGCTCATTGACACAATTTCAACAATACATGAATAATATGTTTGTTTCAAGCATTGTTGTTCAATGTTCATTTTTGCACTTTTCATGCTTACTATTTCAAAAATGAAACCTTTGCGGGTATACTTTATACATATTATTATAGAAGAAAAGATCATAAATAATGGTGTGTATTTGACTTTAAAATATGGATCAACCTAGAGTATTTTAAGTTCAATGTAATTTGTTTACCGAATCAACAAGTTGTGTACAAATTTGGACTAAGTACGTGGAAATCAACCAAATTTTAAAATCCATAAGTTCGTGCGTAGAAAAATGTCCATGAAAATAACGATGTATCAGATTGTAGGAAATATAATACCATAACAATATTTTTAGGAAGCAAGTATTAGTGTTGAATTAAAAATTATCTTAATTATCATGTACGTTTTTAAAAATCGGTGGCACCCCTCGATATTGGTTTGAAGGGGGGACAATTTTTGAATCATATTTCACTTTTGTAAAGCCCACCTCGCCCCCTTAAGAGCCGTCCCTCTATTTGCTAAAATGGGACTATACCATTATTTGTGATAAAAGGTCATTGGAAAGCCCTTTCATTGGTAAAAAACAGTACCTAAGTGTAACGAAAATTTTACCTAATTTCGTTCCGTTTTGTAAAATACTTTCTTGTTGCACCCGTTATAAGCGCTCAGTTTGGATATTGTCCTGCCTACCCCTAACCATGCAATCAAGCCAATGTATATTATATTGCCTATACCCAACTAGTTAGTACAGAACACAATATAAAACAGCTATGTGCCTTGTGCAAGAGTATTTTTGCTTTTATTGATAAATAATTAATAAATTTCAGGTATATAGGTATATTAGAACATTAACATTGGTACCTACTTGCTTCCATTGGTTATGCGCTACGTTGCTAAGTTCGTTCTTAATATTTGGCATTTCATTCTGTCCGTACAATTTGTTTACGGTTCGACATCTTCGTGGCTTTCAAAGTTTTTCATTATAACTTTTTTTTTTTGTAAAACGGTCCAAGATGTTCCAGAAGCCAGAAATTCGTCCAGTATAAGCAAAGCCATTGAATATAAGAAATACGCCCCCCCTATAACCTCAATGCCAAACATTTTGTTGTTTTGTTATAATACTGTATATTTTATTTTGTCGTTTTGTTCAAAGTTAAAGGTTAAAGTTTTAAGTGGTATTCATGTATACCCGGAATAACAAAATTATTAATTTATCAACATAACCATAAAATTTTAAATGTCACAAAAATAAAAATTACTGAATTTAGCGGTCATCAGAACTAAAGGTTGTCGGTTATAAAATCTATTTTCAGAATTATTTGCAATGCAAAAATATCGCTGTATTTTTCTAGATATTTTTACATACACAAAATGTGACTATGAATGTTATTTATCCAAGATGGGTTTTTGGGAGCCTCGTTTAAAATATATTTGCCAGACGCAAACCAAACTGCCTAGGCATGGGTGGTAGTATTTATACCAACCAAGCGCTCAAAAAGAAAGAAAATGCTAAGGATATACATGGGAAAACCTCGAGCAAAATCAACGAGAAGGTGTAGATATTCCGTGAACGTATTTTACTACTAAAAAATGTAGAGCAATGTGGCAATGGAAATAAAAGTTTAATTAAAATTCCCATCGATCATATTTAATAGTTATAAAATATAATGTACGGAATTTTGCCAGGATGGGAGGGAAAATATCGAGGAAAATAGTTGGGAAAATACATACCTATACAGGGTGGCCCACCACGAAATGCATCGATCTATGTATATTATTTCATTTTTAGATTCTAGGCATCATTTTGGAACAAAACCATGCAACATGTCCTATGTCTAAATCTAACCGTTTTTGAGATATTTGTATTTTTTTGAAAAAAAAAAAAATACAGGTGCAGACCTAAAATCAATTAGCAATTTATACGAGGAAACCCCAAAATTTCAAAAAAAAAATTTTTGGCATCGTGTAACAGAAGCCCTGACCTAGTGATCTCTGCTGAGAAATAAATCCGTTCTTATACAGGGTGTTCACAAAATATGAATAAAAATTACAATAAAAATGTGCTTAAATCTCGAAATTTTCAAATGGAAACCCCCATTTTTTTAATGCGATCTTATTCACCCCTAAAAATGGTGACAACTTTGTGTAAGGTTTCCTATACCTAAATGCAGTAATTTTCGATTAATTTACGAAAAACCCACTTTTCGCCCATAAAATGCGGGGTTTGCTTAACGCTTGGAAAATCACATTAGCCGTGGACGTTGAAAAGACAATCGCGGCTGAGGAAATGTTTATAAATTATTGTCAACAATAATGTCGGCGCGCTTAAATTACACAAACGAAGATTATATATCGCACGTTCTTGATATTACCTTGTATTCTACGTAGATAATAAAACATTTAAATAACTCTTCGTTTGTGTAATTTAAGCGCGCCGGCATTATTGTTGATAATAATAATTTATAAACCAAGTGACATTTCCTCAGCCGCGATTGTCTTTTCAACGTCCACGGCTAATATGATTTTTCAAGCGTTAAGCAAAACCCGCTTTTTATGGGCGAAAATTGGGTTTTTCGTAAATTAATCGAAAATTACTGCATTTAGGTATAGGAAACCTTACACAAAGTTGTCATCATTTTTAGTGGTGAATAAAATCGCATTAAAAAAATGGTTGTTTCCATTTGAAAATTTCGAGATTTAAGCACATTTTGATTGTAATTTTTATTCATATTTTGTGAACACCCTGTATAAGAACGGATTTATTTCCCAGCAGAGATCACTAGGTCAGGGCTTCTGTTACACGATGCCAAAAAGTCGTTTTGAAATTTCGAGGTTTCCTTGTATAAATTGCTAATTATGACTTTAGGTCTGCACCTGTAATTTTTTTCGAAAAAATGCAAATATCTCAAAAAACGGTTAGATTTAGACATAGGACATGTTGCATGTTTTTGTTCCAAAATGATGCCTAGAATCCAAAAATGCAATAATATACAGGGTGTTCCATTTCAAATAAGAAAGTTGATATCGACTTCCGGTATAACCGGAAGTGCCAGATTCACCAAAATATTTTAGTTGAGCAGCGCCCATCGGCATTGGTGAGGTGCCAAATTTTCAGAATTTTCCTACTTTTAGTTTTCCATATATAGATCGATGCAGTTCGTGGTGGGCCACCCTGTATAGTGGGGCAATTAAGAAGTAATAAACATTTTTTCGTACTGACTCATTAAATTTTCGAATTTCGTTTTGGCGTGCAGAATCAATCATATTTACTATATTATTTTATTTGCCCAAAAGTTGCTGTTTACAAGTACTGATAATGTGCTCCTGACTTTTGGAGTGAACTTCTTCTCCGCGTTTTGAAAATAAAACAAAGGGCCAACCCTACCAGCTAACCAATTAGGTACATTTACTGTACCAAGAATTCACAAAACACCGGGACGGTTTGCCCTGATTAAATAATGTTTTATTTAAATCTGGATGTGGTAACCTACTCCTAAATCCTTATAATATAATAAATAATTTATCTTTATAAGGTTGCCTGTTAAATCTATTATTTATCAGAAATGATATGACATATTTACAATTTATCACGTTTTCCTCTTCAACCTTCGTCTCTCTCGCTTATAATGCAATAAGTCAAAAGTCACAACTTTTTGGTATAAGCGCCTCTGGCGGCGAGAAATACGCCTTAAAAATATGGGTATATGAATTTCCGAACTATTTTTGCCTCCTCTTTCGACTAGTGCATTTATTTTTACCATAGGGGTAGTACTTGGCGAGATAATTAGCAATTTTCCATTTTCCAAAATACATAAGATACAATTAGTTTCATCCAGTTACAATTTAATGCAAGCTCGAGGGGTCTTTTTTTCGTAATTTAATTAGACTATCATTCTAAACGTATAAACTTTGAGGAAGTATTCTCGGAAATAGCCAAATAGAGATGTTCCCAGTGCTTGATTTATTATAATATGTAAGCTGTATGGAAGATTTTGATCCACAGGTGACGGGAAGTGAAATTAATCTAACAGGTAGGTAGAAATGTTCAATTAGCGGCCTACTTGATTGTCAACTTCATTATGTCATGGCTGGCTTATTTGCCATAAATCTGGTTCTAATGTTTGACTTACTTGGATAGAACATGAGACACTGACAAAAGAGACCATGTTGTCTAGTTTGATGATAAATATCTCAGAAACGGTTGAAGACAAATAGGTCAAATTATACAGGGTGTGTTTTTTTCGATGACCACTATGGGGATCTCGGAAACTAGCAGAGCTAGAACAAAGGTTAAATGGGGAAAGAATTGCGGTTTTGAATGCTCAATCTAATGCCCCTTTGGATTTTTAAAAAAATTCATGGCTCACTGGATATTTTGAAAAAAGTTATTTTTTGCTATTTCATCAGATTTATGTAGCTCCGTTATTTCTGATTATACGGAAAAACTCTACAGACAAAAATTGTAGATAATATTGGGCTTAATAAGATAATCTTATCAAATCTTTTATGTTGTTTGTGATTTTTTAGATATGACATAAACTTGTGTTTTTTTTTAATGTAAGTAAATCATAGTTGGCTGTGGCCTTATCAAATGTGGCCTTATCAAATCGGCCATTTTTTGAGCTTTCCAAAGATCTAATACTCGGCATAGTTATTATAAAAAATAAAAGAGCTATGGCTAATTTTCTGATTTTTTTTTTAAATTTTCACATAGTCAGCCGTGGAATATTTTCATAATTACGTTCTATTTTATAATTAGACATACTTCAAACTTTCTAATATTTTGTTTTTAGCTGGTAACAAAATGTAACAAAATAAAACAAAAATTAATAAACTTAAATTCAAATTATTATTATTTTAAAATGTGTTCAAACAATCCACCATTATTATTTATGCAAATATTGCATCTTTTTAAAACTGAATTTGTCGCCTTTCGTAGAGAGCGCCTGTCAATACTGGCAATTGCTTCTAAAACAGCTGCTCTTAATTCGGGGCGGCCAGGAAATAGTTCTATTTCTCCCTATCCAACTATTTGGATAGAGCTGATCTAGGTAATTTCTTACGGGCAAATAATTATGTGGTGGAGCTCCATCATGATAATTTTTGTTTTATTTTGTTTCATTTTGTTGCCAGCTAAAAATGATATATTTGAAAGTTTGAAATATGTCTTATTATAAAATAGAACGTAATTATGAAAATATTCCATGGCTGACTGTAAAAATTTAAAAAAAAAACAGAATATTAGCCTTAGCTCTATTATTTTTTGTAATAACTATGCGGAGTATTATATGTATGGAAAGCTCAAAAAATGGTCGATTTGATAAGTCCACAGCCAACTATGATTTACATTTAAAAAAACACAAGTTTAAGTCTTATCTCAAAAATCACAAACAACAACAACTACAGTTTTTCTGTATAATCAGAAATAACGGAGCTACAGAGATCTGATGAAATAGCAAAAAATCACTCTTTTCAAAATATCTAGTGAGCCATGAACTTTTCTAAAAATCCAAAAGGGACATTAGATTGAGCATTCAAAACTGCAATTCTTTCCCCATTTAACCTTTGTTCTAACTCTGCTAGTTTCCGAGATACCCATAGTGGTCCTCGAAAAAACTCACCCTGTATATCGTTGGATTCAGAATTACCAAAGGAATCCCATAAAATGTGTAAGTTGTAAAATTAAGAAAATCACTTCAATTTCAGCTAAAAACGGTAGTTATTTAAAAAAACTGCATACTCAGGAATACTGCTCTAATGGTTGTATAGGTCAAAATTTTGATTTTATTATTTTGCAACAAAAATTCTTGGTGATAACTTTTTTATTGACCCCGTATACAAAATCTCACTTCACCCTCTAAGTCCCTTTAATTTTTACTAAAAATTCATTTTTTATGACGATTTTATGTTAACTTGTCTCCACGTAACACACTTTACCTATAGGTACCTAATATGCAATATATTCAAAATCATCGAACGTTCAAAACACAGATTACCTTCAAAGTAAAAAAGTGCCACAATATGTTGTGACATTTTTCTAATATCGATAACCTAACGCATTCAAGTAAGTCTACTCGAAAAAAAATTATGTTCTATAGAAAATAACAGCACTTATGTGATTTTCTCATTATTTTACCGTACGTGGGATAGGTATACACACGCAAAAAATTGATTTGTTTATTTTTATCCCAATCAGCGCTTGCTTTTAAATTTACAAACTTTGTCAGTCGGACTTCACACAGAGACCGAAACTTTTAAATGTTTGCGCACCTCTCAAAGGCTAGGTAATTTGATACACACCCGGCGCGCTTCCAAAGCTTACCTATTTGCTCAACGCGCTCGCGTTTTAGGATAATCGAATTAATTTACTTATCCTTTTTAATTAATTGCTCGCTACTGTTAGTCGCTTTGAGGTCTACACTCGGCTTTCATTCGGCGAAATTAACGGAACTGATGTGAATTAATGCTTTCTATTCCATTTTCATTTTGTGGGCAGTTTTAATTTAAGGCCCCATGACACCGTGCTCGATTCTACCAGTGTAAGAAATATGGAATATTATAGTTAATAAAAGCAGATATTTACGTCCAAGTGTGGAATTCGTGACAATGGAACAATCATTTTGGAATTTGGTATTATCCATCTAGTATCTATAGTTTTACATAATACTATGTATAGATTCTATACAGCGTGGTGGTGCCCTCCGTTGGTATCTCGGCTGTGGTTGCTCGAAATCTAGTAATGCCTAGAAAATTTCCGACCCGGCATCGAGTTGGCCATGAAAAAGAACCGAAAACTAGCAAGTTTAATTAAATTCGTGTAACCGATGCGCAAGATACAAGTTTAGAAAAAAGCTAATTTTGTATTTTTTGAGTATAAATCAGAAACGAATCAAGGCCTCTGAGATTTAATAACAAAATATTGTAAAAGGATATGATAGGTATCTCAGATTTAATAACAAAATATTGTAAAGGATATGATAGCGCAACTTTTATCGTTTCCGAGGTACCAATGGTGGGCATCGAAATTTTCACCACCCTGTATACCCACAGACTGTACGTACTTATAAACTTATTTCCTTTTTCAAGGAATAGTATATTATACACCTAGGTTGAGAAGTGAGCCATTATTTACCGAGCATTTTTATATTCTGAGGCGCGTAGCGCCGAAGGATATAATATGCGAGGTAAATAATGGCCTTCTCAACCGAAGTGTATATACAATTTTTTTCACTACTAACATTGAAATATTGCCATATTTTAGTAATTTCTCGCTTTTTTTCAAATACTTCAAAATATCAAGTAGCCTGGGATTCAGTTGTCAAGCTGATAAAATGACACTAATTTTTAAATGTCACATAGAAAATTTTTCATTATTTACCTAGGTATTTTTTTATTACCATTATTTACCTAGGTAGAGAAATATTACTTCTCATTAGAGGAATGAGGTAAATAATGGTGATTTCTCAGGTGATTAGTAAAAAAAATATATTTCGTATGATGTGCAAGACGATTCAAAAGGATAAGAAAAGGTGAAATTACATATCTTTTGTAAGTACAGTTTTGTTGTTCACAAATCCCTCAGAGAAAAATAATGTCTTCACTTTTAATGAACCTGGTATTTCAAATAAAGAATCAAATTATAGCCGGCTCCACGGAACTTTCGTCGAGGCGAGGAATACATTTTTATCAAAAAGTTGCAGAAGGATAATGCGAAAGGTAGTTCAGGAGGGTCAGAGGGAATAAGGAGACGAAAATTATTGGCCCTACCAGATTTCTTTATTGATTGTCAATAGAACAGCGCGCGACCCCTCCTAATGTTACAATTCAATGTTCTCTCCAGGTACCTAAATAATTTCAGAGATTGAAGATTGGCTTGAAAAAAAGAAAATTTAAAATTAGCATTATTACAAAAGTAAGTACCCACAATATGATTCAAAACATTTATCTCCATTTTTCTTCAAAAGTTAAGTAGGTAAGTACCTACAGGTATCATTTTATTATAAAAATTATTAGGTATATTAATAACACGGACAAACTTAACTCTCACAACATAAATGGGCTATATTTTCTATGTTTTCACAATATGCTCCATAAAACTGCCGATAACTTCTGTATGAAGCCCTAGCCATTTTGTAGAAGCATCCAATTCGCTGTTTCTATTTTGTATTTATTTCGAATTTTTTTTTGTGATTCAATATCGATTCGGGTTACTACATATTTACGACATTTTTCGTATCAAAATTCATTTCAATATATCTATTGGTTTGGAAGTTATAACAGATAATGGGTATCTTGGAAACGAATTGTTTGTCGACCTATAATGTGACCGATTATTTGTTTTCGAGTTACCATCTAAAATGTTTATTAATTGTGCGATTTCACCCGGTTTTTTTTAATTGTAGAGCTCCATTCGTTGTGCAAAAATGAACCCTTTCATACAAAATCCAAGGTATGCTATGCCAGTTTCTAGGAACAAAATTTTAATAAATCACAGCGATTTTTTAAGAAAAAATCTGTGCCTGCCACTGGATTCAACACCCCTGCTTATTTTATTTTGTTCTGTATAAGCATAATATTAATTTCACCAAGTTGTTAGAGATTAATATTATTTGTTTTTTTTTTTTCATGGGCAACTATGAATTTTTGAAAATAAAAAGTATCTAATGCTCGCATTTTTAAAGATTCTAGACAATTGTTATTAGTTGATAATTTTTGGTAAACTTTGGCACAGGCCCGTTTTAATGGGGATTTATTAAAATTTTGCTCCTAGAAACTGACACAGTAGGCCTTGGATTTTGCTCAAAAAATGCAACAGAGTGACCCTAAAACAAATGTGTCACACTGAATATCGATATATACGAAATATTTGTTTTGCAATTTTTTTCTCTTCAAGTTACCCACAACAGCTCTGCTACAAAAGATCGAGTCACTCGCCCTGAATATTATAAATACCAATAATTATTGTTACGTAACATAAGTGCTGACTATCCATTTTCCTCGAGCCGTTGCAGGCGAATGCGGATTTTCTGCAAGTATTGGGAACAATTTTAGAACTAAATTTAATTTTATTATTTATTACTTATTATTAGGTATAATAGTTAATAATAAAGTTACAATGACAATAAGGATGTAAGATTAGCGAGTGTAAATGTAATAATTACAAGAAAAGGTGATAATGGGCAAACACTCAAAGTTAACAAAAAGAAAAAACTAGTAACCGCATACACGTGTTTCATGCTATTTGGCAATCATCAGTACGGTGTAACATTAACCAAATCAAAAGATAGGCATGATTTAATGTTACACCGTACTGATGATTGCCCACCTTTTCTAGTAAAGTTAGAATTTGCAGCATAGCTTAAATTAATATAGAAGATTTCATTTCGCGTTCAAAATTTTGTTGGATACGTGTACTAACAGTAAATGGTTTCTGGTCGGGTTCCAGTGGATGTGATAGGTTTTTCTGTTATATACTTAAAAAAAACAGTAATTTTGATTTTTATATGTATTTGACATTACAATGTGATGGAATATATTTTCCGTACCAGTGCGGCAAATCTGAATTTTCCTTGATGAAATTAGTGCGGAAAATTGGATTTTCCGCCCGCCGGTAGGCGAGAGTAGCATAATAAATTACAAAATTACAAAATCAGTAGTTTTATAAACCGCCTGCCAGTTTCAATACAACTTTGGCATAGTTGCCTGTTTTTCAATTTAACCAATAATTTTTTACGTTCCCTACCTATTCAATCGCAATTTAACTCGGATAAGGATGGATTTCTGGTAAATTTAAATCAAGAGGGGATTCTTTTGTGGAATAGCTGGTAAAGGATAGTCTATACAGCCTCCTACTGAGGCTGTGCCTATATACACTTTAAACGAACCAAAGATTTTAACATTCTTGTTAGTTATGTGAACTTCCTATTTGTTCGTCTACCCACAATATTCGACATATATAAGGACTCAATGCAAGTATCGAACGTGGAAAATCTAACCTACAATATCAAGGTAAGGATAAACAAATAAGGATTGATTTTTGTACCTGCAAATATAAATCAAGCAGATAAAGGGCAATAAATAGGACTCCCGTCTTCCAATCATGGTTGGAGTGCATTTTTTTCAACTGATTATCCTTTACCTGCTATGCCACAATTGATTTAGCACGGATTTCGTCACTTTTTTCACAACACTTTTGTGTACTTTTAGATAAGTAATTCAAAGAACAAACGGAGGGACTCTGTAGTACCTCAACTTTCTCTTATATACGGAAATGGTTTAAGGGGTAGGTATAACTTTTGATTTTGCTCTGTTAACACTTTTCTCTAATTTATCTTTACGTTTGAATTTAGTATTCCCCAAAATGCAATGTCGTAATTTGAGATTTGGTTTGGTTTTGGAAACACTGGAGTTTACAAATCAAATTGTTGGGAGGTGCCTCCAAATTTACCCAGAAGTATCATAATTGTGTCTTCACTTCTTCATCGCGTATATAAAATAAAGAATTGAATTATGGCCGACACCCTGACACTTTATTCCAGGGCCGGGCATATATTTTAATCAAAAGGCGTAACCGAGGCAGCAAGGGTGATGCGGAAGGATCCATGAGGATAAGGTATCGAAAATTATTGGCCCTTCCACCCGTTTTCGATATCGATTGTCAATAGAGCGTTATATCAATGGCGCGCCCCCAAACCCCACCACCAGTCTTCAGCCAGCGCATTCTAAAATCGTCAAATTCTATAGATAAATATTTTTAAGGCTTGAAGAGGGCCATTCAGTGAAGGTAAAAAGGAAAAATGCTGGTGTAATTTTTCATGGGTTGCCTTTTGACAGTTTGTGATCTATAAAGGGAACAAATGAACAAAAAAATGACAAACTGACGTTATCAAGCATATTAATACATGACTATGAAAATATTTTTGATGGTCAGCTTCTCTGGGAATATGAACACCCTTGAATTACCTGTGTGTATCTGGAAAAGTAGAGAAACTGTCTCTACATCGACAAGAATTAGATTTTCCCCCATTTTTGGTTTTTCCTTTATTTCATTTCGATTCGAGTGATAACGCATCCAATGCTAAAACCGACAAATTTATGAAAAGAAGAAAACCTTTTGTTCATTGAATTTTTAATCTTTTTGTTTACTTCATACGTAGGTACCTATACATTCCACATATTTAAAAGGGTATCATTATAGGCTTCTTTACAAACCTTCGAACTTATTCATTACTCTATAAGCACACGAAGTCTTCCCTGTTTCGGCCAACTTCCCGCAAACTAAATAAGTCATAGGCCCTTAACTAACTTTCGAGGTTGTTAAAGGAGATAACGCTAGTCAGCTGCCAGGCTGGGTCGGACCTCTGTCCTTAAAAACTCCTTCCTGCTTATTTAATTTCTAATTTAGGAGATTGAAGAGGGAGTGTTTAATCTGCACATAAAGTTTCAAAACGAAATTTAAAGTAATGAAGTAGATTTTACTATTGTGATAAAATAGCTTCAAATAGGTATTCGGACTTGAGAAACCTAGTCAAACTTTGAAGCAGTTTTTTGAAGTCTCTTAATTGATGGCAGCGGATGACGGAAATATTGAACTGTTCGTGGTAACTAGTGTGCCGTATTCCTTCTTATAGTAAAGCTTGTGTAGTCTGAATTTGGGTGCATGCAAAATTAACTATCTATAAACGGGACAGTTCATTTTTTTAAGCTCGTGATCTTTCTTAGTGATAATATGTTGAAGCTTAAAATTTTCTATAAAGGTCTTGTAAAAGGTTTTAATGCAAGGTCCCTTTATTTTTTTTTGTATAATTGTCTTTCGAAGGGGTTTACAAAATGTTGTGAGTTTAATTTTGAAATAATCAGGCTACGAGAGGCCTGTATTCATGATGCAAGTAAAGGAAGTGTTTCATTTTTAGTTGGTCGCATAACTATGGGATCTTAACTAAACATTATATATTGCGATTGTGATTCGAAAAGTGAAAAGTTATTTTCGAGAATTCAGTTTGGATTTAGATTTTTCACAACCTAAAGCTTTTGATCTTCTCAACTTAGTGATTAAAATCTGTACCTACTATTGGGAGATTTCAGAACAAAACACGATCAAAGTATTTAGTTCATATATATTCCCTTCCGGATCGCAGACTTCCTTCTTCCGACCCGTTGGTTTTTTAATGCTTACAATGCAGAGTACAGTTGTAACTTATGTTTTACTTCGTTTTTGGTATGTTTATTTGATTATTTATTTTTTGTACTGACTGTTGATATTGCTATTTTGTTAATATTTTCGGAAATTTATTTGTGGCGTAAACAAATTCATTTAATTTTTAATTGGGTTGTTCGCCACCAAACTGATTAAAAGACAACTTTTTCAAGTTGCCTCGAAAATCCATAAATTCTTAAAAGTACATGAAGAAAACTTTGAACGTTTAAGTCAAATAATAACTTCAACAAATTTGTTTTCTGGGCTTTCGGAGAATAAATCTTCCTTCCACCTCAAAGATCATGTCACGACGAAGTGAAATGACAGATTAATAAAAATCAAGTTAAAATGTCTTGACAACAGAAACAATAGCCTAGCCACCTGTCTGGTATTGTACCTTGTGAACCTTGTGTTCTATCTAATTATATACAGGGTGGCCAATATGTATGGAATAATGCTTATATATTCTTAAATATTCTTTTTAGAAAAAAAATTCAATGAAAAAGTTACATGGCATATTCTTCCGCATATTTTGGATGGATTAAAATTTTTCTTAGTTGTAATATTCTGGTTGCAATGGCAACCAACTTTGTTTTTTCAAATGGAACCATATCGTTTTTTATTGTTTTTGTAATTAATCAACTGAACATTCTGCATATAACCATATAAAATTTTGTATGGATTACATATAAGAAAAATTTTGAGAAAAATGTGTGTTAATTTCAGTTCCGATTGTTCCGGTGCTATTTTTTTAATTCAGCTAATTATTCAGCATACAACAGTGTGTATGCATAAGAAATATTTTATAAAAAAATAATGTATTTAGTATTTTTGTACCTACGAAGAATTTTTCTTCACAAAAAATGTTATTTTTTTATTTGGTGCGCAATCGTGTCAACTCATGTCAAAAAACTTGAATTTGCTGCCTAAAGAGTGGTTTAGGTACTCTTGGCGATAAAATTAACATTCATTTTTGTTAAAATTTTTCTAAAGTAATCCAAGCAAAATTTTATGTTTGTATGCAGAATGTTCAGTTGAATTCAAAAAAACAATAAAAAACGATATGGTTCCATTTAAAAAAAAAACAAAGTTGGTTACCGTCGCAACCAGATTATGACAGCTAGAAAAAATGTAATACATCCAAAGCATGCGGAAGAGTATACGATGACAGTTTTATTTGAAGCATTTTTTCTCTAAAAAGTTATTTAAGAATAAGAATACATTATTCCATTCATATGGGGCACCCTGTATACTAACTTTTCTTTGAATAACTGGCAATAATATTTTACTGAATTCTACTGAACATTCATCAACACCAGTTTGCCGTATTTCGTACAATAAACGCTGATTCTTTAATTTTTCGAATGTTTCCTACTTCTTCTTTGGGAATTGGTTTGGACCTATGCTACAAAATCCTATGATTGTTACTAAAAGAGTGTTCACATATTTTTGACTTAAAAATTTGATTTTGCCTGATATAATTTTTATGTTCTTTTAAACGGACATTAAATGGCTTACAAGTCTCCCCAACATAGAACTTTCCACATTCACAAGAAATTTTATAAATGCATTTTTTTAACTTTGTACCTCGTATTAACTAGCTCATTTTAACTAGCATCCATCTTAATGTATTTTTGGTTTTAAATACTATTCTGGCATTAAAACGATTGCCTATGCGTTCTAGATTTACTTCTCTAATTCTATTAATATTGTTATTTTCTTGGAAATCCTGAAAAACTTATTCAACAAATGCAGTAGGATAACTATTCTTCTCAAGAACATGCTTTATATGTTTAATGTCCTCCTTAAAATGTGTGTTATTACAAGCTTTTATTTAACTTCACCTGTTAGTGTAGGTCGAATCTTCCAAGCTGAATTAGAACCACTTCCTGATATCCGATTGAGCTGAAAGGTTTAGTTCCAGTGACAATACAATATGTAATACTCGATATTGTAATACTTTCAAAATGGCCGCCGCTCCAAGATGGAGGATGATGTATTTTTTTGTCAACCCCCTTACAATCGGTATCAAATGAAAGGGCTTGAAAAGTAGAAAACGATAAAGTTAGTGACATCGCACTAAATTCAATACGGCCGCCGCTCCAAAAAGGCGCATTACTTATTTGATACCCAACATGGGTATTAAAAGGGCTCGACGGGTAGAAACCAATACTTCATACGAAATCCAAAATGGCGGCCGCCCCAAGATGGCGGACTAAATTTCTTTACTACCCTCCAGACATGGGAATCAAATAGAAACTAAAAAGCACAAAATAAAATTGAAAATAAAAAAAACGTTTTAAAAACAAGCTTTCGTTAAGATAATTCAATTCCAAATTGCGACAAGTTTTTGCAAATTGAAGAGCTTGTCGCGCGAATTGTAAAGAAAAAATGCATACTTTGGCAAATAGGTAAGTACTTGCTTATCAACCAATCACTGTCCAATAAAATTAATTGGTACCTATACTTTTATCAACATTTCGCGCGACAAGCTTTTCAATTTGCAATTTGGAATCGAACTAACGTAACGAAAACCTAAACTTATTTTATTCCTCTTTTAGTACATGGCTTAAATAAAAGCTTGTTTTTAAAAAGGTTTTGTATTTTCAATTGTATTTAGAACAAATCGTTTTAGCCGTATTATACAAACTTTTAATTGCTCATTTTTTTAAAACTTCATTACATTTTCTGAGTTGTTACTTACTCCCGAAATGAATTAAGCCTTTCCTCATCCCGTAAACTGTCAACAAACTAAATAAGTCATGGCCCTTAACTAACTTTCGAGGTTGTTAAAAGAAATAACTCTGTGCTGACTCTCAGGCAGCGCCGGACCTCCATTCTCAAAAACTCCTTTCGGCTTATTTAATTTCTAATTTCGAAGTTTAAAGAGGGGGAGTAAGACGGTCAGGTGAGTCAGAAAGGGGACGACCACTGGGAAGTGATTAACCTGCAGACAAAATTGCAGAACGAATTTTAAGGTAGTAGGGAAATTAGTTTAGCAGTGGCGGGGTGTCGGAATTTTCAGCCAGAAATTATTTTACTCTAAGTTATTTGTTTTCGAAAACTTAACTACTTCTATCTATTTAAGATAGATGTCTAGAATGAAACTATGTTTGCTACACTGCGAATTCTCAGAACTGAAGTTTGGCTTTAAAATTTTCCGGTAAACTTTTTGAATGCGCACGCAGACTTTTCAAAATATATCTAATAACTTAAGCAGACAATCGGATAAAAAAATAAAAATAAATTAAAAGTTAAAAACAGCTTTTATTTAAGCCATATGCTAAAACGAATAAATAAAATAAATCTAAGTTTTCGTTAAGATAATTCAATGCCAAATTGCGACAAGTTTTTGTAAATGAAAAAGCTTGTCGCGCGAAATGAGATACCAATAATTAATTTTTCTTGAAATTGGCAGTATAGTGTCCCAAAATCGTCATTAAAAGCTTAGAAATCGGCACTGAAGTAATACATTATTGTACGATTTTTTCAATAAGTAGGCCTTGACGAGATGTAAACATCAAACGTCAGACGCGTAGCCGTCGCCCGTCAAAAGGGACCGAATATTCAAAACCCGGCCAATAAAGGCCCATTTAACTATTCGTACACATTGCGAAATTGTTACCTATAGCAGCGCAATCTATCAGTACCTATACATATTTTACTAGGTTTGAATATCAATAAATTTCTTATAGAGGCTGCACAACAAGCAGCAGTTTGGTTTTCCTGTTCGAGGGCGCCGTACGTCATTATATTTATTATTATTATTTCCTTGCCTAATAAAACATTTTTTTTCCGATTTAAAAAAATATAATATGTACCTCGGCACTGAAGTTCTTTTTATGATTCATGTGGTTTATTTGCCTCGGCCAGAGGCCTCGGCAACTAAATTCCACATGAGTCATAATAAGTTGAACTTCAGTGCCTTGGTACATAAAGAACTATTATTGGACAGTGATTAAGTTGTATTTTTTTTACATTTCGCGCGACAAGCTTTTTGATTAATAAAAACTTGCCGCAATTTGACATTGAGTTATCTTAACGAAAACCTAGACTTATTTTATTTTATTCGTTTTAGTACATGGATTAATAAGCTTGTTTTTAAAAAGGTTTTTTATCTTTTATTTTTTATTTTATTCATTTTAGTACATGGCTTAAATAAAAACTTCTTTTTAAAGAGTTTTTTTTACCTTTTATTTTATTTTGTGGTACCTATTTGATTCCCATATTAGGAGGGCAGTAAAGAAATTTTGTCCGCCATCTTGGGGCATCCGCTATATTAGATTTAGTATGACGCCACTTACCTTATTATTTTGTACTCGGCAAAGTAATCCGCCATCTTCGGGCGGCCGCCATATTGAATTTAGTGTGATGTTACTATCATTCTCGTTTTCTACTCTTCAAGCCCTTTCATTTGATATCCATATTAGGGGGTTTGACAAAAAATACATCTTCCGCCATCTTGTGGCGACGGCCGTTTTGAAAGTATTAGAATATTGAGTATTGCATATTATACTGTCACCAGAACTAAAGGTGTATGCAAAATTTTAGCTCAATCGGATGTCAAGAAGTGGTTCTAATACATACATACATACATATTTACATACATGTCAGGTTTTATTTTTTATGCATGTACGAGTATAACAGTTTTCCTTAAAAAGGCGTTCATACAGTTATATTTTTATAACTAATAAAAAAATTTAATATCTTCAATAGTCATGGCTAACCCGATTTTTTAAAAAAATACCATGACATCTTTTTTACAAATAATACGCATATAACTTTTTAATGAAACAAGATATCAAAAAAAATTATTTACGAAAGTTTATCAGAAAAACGTGCTCTTTCCAAATGAAAGGAGAAACTGGTAAGGTCCTGGGAAAAATATATTGGATGGTCATAACCTATATTTCCCAAATTCCTAAAAGCTATATTATTGGCCCAAAAGCAAGCTTGTGTGGTCCTACAAGAAACCCATAAGTCAAATTTTTACTGGCTTTTTTTACCTATAATAATACTGGGGCGTCGAGTTTGGGACACCCTGTACGAAACTTCTCCCCGATGTAGACGAAACCTACACCAAAAACATAGTCTACAGAAAAGTGTTGGACTAATTACTTTTTAGACAAAGAAAAAAGGAAAAGACACGTCATGTTTTAATATTTTTTTGAGTCAGTCATTAGTAGGTACTAATACCTTTCGTGTTTTAGATTTTTATAAATCCGTAATTAGTAGATTCTGGTATCGAGCGGCAATGGTAAGGTTAATAAAAAAAACTGCAATGACATTCCAGGGAATATCATGTGAGATATGCTTTACTAAGGTAACAAATTACATTTTGTGTAAAATTTTCAACATACACCCACACGAAATATTCACATGAGAATCATGTACCGGCCACTACAGGTGCGTTCGGGATGCCTGTTTACCATCAAATAAATGCAACAGGGCACGACCCTCTAGATACACATATAGAAGGGTAGGTACTAAGGATCTAACCTTAGGAAAACAAAACAACACTGACACCATTACATAAACAAAAAAAATTTCGTAACTATTTTATTTGGGGGCAGGTTTTTGAGTTATTTTTTTGTAATTATTTTTTCCATTACTAATTTTTAACTCGACAAAACCTTATAGTACCAACGCCAATAAGAAAAATTAATGCTTGATTGTGCGAATGGATTTTTGCACACAAAAAGCGCTAACTATGGCAAGCTCTTGAATACAACATATATAGTCCTCGCACTATGAAAGAGCCACGAAATACGCCTTAAACTGCCTCTTCGTCTTAAGACGAAAGTGCAAAAATCGCATGAATGTGTATGAGTCTTTTTACAAATAATATGGCACTCTTAAGGTATCCTTTTTATTTCATTTTTAACTCATTTCACATTTAAAGTTCTACTAATAAAACCTGCTCCTTTTAGTATTATCGTATTGAATGTAAAATAGGTGCCCAAGGTATAATATTCACTCATGGGCAAAATTGTCACATATTTCAATTTTTGTGATGTTTTTGTTAAAAAAAGTCATCAAAAGTTTATTAAAATATTTAAATGACAAAAATTGTATCACTTTGCAAAAAATTATAACGAAATGTGAAATTATGCAACAAA
Organism: Pseudeuparius sepicola; assembly: GCA_963920635.1. Taxonomy (NCBI): domain Eukaryota; kingdom Metazoa; phylum Arthropoda; class Insecta; order Coleoptera; family Anthribidae; genus Pseudeuparius; species Pseudeuparius sepicola. Next base: position 94,911,109 of record OY987299.1, read on the forward strand.
TTTGTCCATCAAAATCAAATTGTTAATATGTTTTATCTAAAATCTACTCTATTCCACCAAGAAAAATCTTCTCCGAATATATGTAAAGAAAAAATAGAAATATTCCGAAAGAAAGTAAATATCATTTGGGAGTTGGTTTTTGAATTATTATTTTATAATGAGTTTTTCCATAACTAATTTTTAACTCGACAAAATCTTATAGTACCAACACCAATAAGAAAAATTAATGCGAGATTGTGAGAATGGATTTTTGGACACAAAAAGCGCTAACTATGGCAAGCTCTTGAATAAAACGTAGTCCCGCACTACTAAAGAGCCACGAAACACGCCTTAAACAGCCTCTTTGTCTTAAGACGAAAGTGCAAAAATCGCATGAATGTGTATGAATCTTTTTACAAATAATATGGCACTCTAAGGTATAATTTGTTTGTTCAATTTTTAAATCAATTCACATTTAGAGTTGTATTAATAAAACCCGCCCCATTTGATATTATCGCATCAAATATAAAATAGGTGCCCAAAGTTTAATATACACTCATGGACAAAATTGTCACATATTTCAATTTTTTGTGATGTAAAAAAATCATCAAAATTTATTAAAATAATTAAATGACAAAAATTGTATCCCTCTTGCAAAAAGTTATAACAAAATGTGAAATTATGCAACAAATTTGTCCATGTTTTTTATCAAAATCAAATTGTTAATATGGTTTATTTAAGAGGCTACGATACTTATGAAATCCGCCTAAAGTGCCCGACTCAATTCAGGACAAACGTCGCTCGATTAGATATGCCTATCCTTTTCCTTCCTCTAGTCCCCACGACTCCCCACTCCAGCCTGCCCCTTCATAGTGCTACGATTGAGGGGCAGCCGGCCGTAGTTACTACACTGAGAAAAATCTGTCACTTTGTAAAAAAACTCTGTTCAATTCAATATGAGATATTATTCCTCAAACTCAAGCAGAAGCTTTTTTGTAACTGACAATAATCAATTCAATGACAATTGATATTGAATTCTAATGAATAATTCAAATGTAATATTTTATTTCAATAAATAGCATGTTCTGGAATTGATTCTACAATATCTCTTTTCTAAGCACATTCTTTTGTCAGAACAACATAACATAACGTTTCATGGTGTTGAATTGAATAGGGGTACATTTGACTGTTCATTATACTGAAATTACAACTACTGTCACTGAATTTTTGCTGAATTTGTAATAATTGTGGGTACTAATATCAATTAAAATTATTAGTAATATATCATATTATTGCCTAAATAATAAGCAAATGATGTGTAAAATGCAAATCAAGTTGCTAGTGTAGCAACTTATAATTGACAAAACAGAAATGTAGCAGATGAGATCATTAAATTAATAACATTTAATATTAGTGGATACAAGTTCTAGTAACCCCCAGTTTGTTAATAGCCATTCACTGGCACAGTGTTCATTATGACTATACGAACGATATAAAATGTAGGGTTGATTCAAAACCTTTGCGATCATTGATTTTGGTAAATTACTCAGTCAAGGTCACAGCTTTGTGAAGTGACAATACGTCTTCTTAACAAAAATTTAAACTATTTAAAATTTATTGGTTCATCTGAAATTATCTACGTCAAAAGTATAGATTAGATTAGAAAAGTGACTATATACACGAACTCACTAAAATCACAACAGTTTTTTTTCCTGTGTAGATAATATGAAATAATAAGTCAGGTGCCGGCCGCCGCCGACGGGTCACACGAGTCTCGCCGATGCCGACGAAGAAGCGCGAATTTTTAAAAAACGGCGGTGGCCTGTTTGCTTTATTGCAAAAATGATATTTTTTGGGAGTTATAGAGGGCGTTCACTTTTCGTTGGCAACACACTGCATAGCTTTTTGGCGTCGAAGCAATTTTACTATTAGTTTTTCATATCAGCAAACGTGCATAGGTACTATGAAGAGTTCGTGTATAAAAAACTTCTGTAATTACTCAATTATAAAATCTAAATTAACGATTCGATTACCGAATTCTTCTTACACCACGTTAGGGTTAGTTGAACATCTATCAATGTTTGATTGGATAATTATTGTTCTGCATAATAGTGTTGTTACGACTAAAAAAGTGCGTCTACTTCTATAAAATGTTTTATATACCTAGTATCCCATATTTATATTTGTGTAATAATAAATAAATCTAACTGAAAACTTTCTACACTGTAAGAGCAGCGTCCAGAGATATACTTTCTAGACTTTGGTAAGGGTTCACTTTAGAGGGATTAGAGTGAATAGGCCATAGGTGACTATGATTCTTCATAGTTTTATCTAAGCCACAAAAAAAAAATCGAGTGAAAATATTAAGAAATGCAAGTAGGAGATGTAAACTACGAAACCCTTGAAAATAGGGGGTATCGTAGCGCCTTAAAATCTACTCCAAGATGTATAAATTTTATATGTTCTCTTTCTCCAGTGTTACCGAGGTAATTTGTAGGGAAAAAACCTTGACCACCTATCTAATTAATTGCAATTTTTTTAGTACCCACCAAGAAGAATCTTCTCCGAATATATGTGAAGAAAAATTATATTATTTAGAAATATTGCCGAAAGAAAGTAAATGTCATATACCTTCTCAATTTGTCCATACTGTACTCTAGATTCCATCACTAATCCGTATTTTTCAGAATACATTGCAATGCACTGAATTTCGTTTTCGTACAAACGTCTTACAATTCCTAGTAAAATATAAAAAACTTTTTGTCATTGAATTTCCAAACTAAACAATAATTTTGCAGGAGGGAAATCATGAAAGTCAAACGAAACCACAACCAATACAAGGAAGACCAAAAAAGAGAACATAGAGAAAATAAGGGTACCAAAATGCTATCCTTACACTGCATTCTGTCAAATCCCACGGTACCAACACGTAACGAAAATTTATTTCTAATTTTACTATGCCCCACAAATTAATTTTTCATATTTTGTTGAAAAGAAGACTTTGGAATCAAACCAAGATGACGACTTTTCAAAAATCAAACCAATCTTCAACCAGAAAGTGATCTACCAACGTGGCCGATATTTCTTAGATAAAATCATCAGAATGACCAAAACCTCTTCTGTAGTTTCGAAAAATCAGGTGAAATCGAATAAACCTATAATTTTATTTTTTTGCAGAAAACACGTAGGTACTTATTCATGGACCAGCTTTATCATTGAAATAAGCGCGCAACGCACCCGAAGCGGCCTATATGCGTGGCCAATTCAAGCGACCACCCCTGACCTAAATAGCCAGATGGAATAATATAATAACGAAATATTCCTCACGATAATGTTGTCAACAATTCACAGGTAATTCTAAAATTTGCATTAAAACTAATATTCATTTGGTACGGCCATCTCAAAGAAGATCTCTCAATTGAAGTTATTCCTTTGTGTGACACTATACCAAAGTTTACAGTATTTTATTCTGTAAACTGTGACTATACGGAGCAAGAAAATTGTTACTTCAAAAAAATTCTATTTTATTATACAGCGACCAGCAGAACGAATACGACAAATGGGATTTTATCTTATTTTGCACCGAAATAAAATAAAAACCCATTTATTGCGTCTGTTCTGCCGCTCACTACATTATATATAGTACATTGACTGCAAATGTTTTAATCTGAATTTGAATTTTTCGGAAAATACAAATATCTATGTACCTAGTCACAAATATAGCAAGATAAAGAAATATTATATTACCGACTACCACAAACTTGGTATTAAATTATCTAATTTTATAATCGGAAAAATTAAAAAAGATTAATAATAATAAGTTGTATAAAATTTGGCGTATAGAACATCGAATTAAATAAAAATATATATTCCACCATTTTTACTACATCCCAAATATTTTTAAAATTTTTATGTTTTCCAACTTTTTTCACCATTTTTACCTTACTAATGGCAGATTGAAAGGTCAATCTGAACTATGCAGAGCCTTTAGCCACTTTCAAAATTGACAAATAATACAGATTGAAACAATTTCTGTGGCAACTTTGGGCACCTAAACTTTGAAATCCATTTCGATGCCATTATTAAAGAAAAAATGAATATAAAACATCACAGATAAATGTATCGCACTCAAATGTTGGCTTTCTTTTTGATTTTAACAATTCATAGTTAAAAACAAAACTCAATTTAGTCAATAATGTTTAATGCTCAACTAGAATATAGTGTAATAGTAGGATTTAATAAATATGATTATATTTTTATTGAAAAGCTCCTCACAATAATAGTAATGGCAATCAAATGTTGGCTTTCTTTTTGATTTTAACAATTCGTAATTAAGGACAAAACTCAATTTAGTCGATAATATTTAATGTCGTTCGCTCAACTAGAATATAGTATAATAGTAAGATTTAATAAATATTATTAAATTTTTATTTTAACGAATATAGGATTCTCAGAAACCTGGAAAAGTCAGGGTATTTCTAAAGGGTCAAGGAAAATCATGGAGTTTTCCGTTTTCTCATTAAAAATCAGGGTTTTCTAAGCAACACAACTAAAGTTTTGATTTTATCATGGTGCATAGTTTCAGAAAAAACGTCTCTCACGTCAAATCAAAATCATTTTATACCCTATTTATGAACGGAAGAATTTTTAACTATTTTTTTAATAGCCAGGTATCTCAACAGACTTAAAATTTTTCAGAACTTATTTCTAAACTCGATCGATCGATCGATGCCCGTCTGGAAAATGTCACCTGTAACCCATGAAAAATGTGGAAGTCAGGAAATTATAATTTTTCAAATTGCTGAGAACCCTGTAATACACACATATTAATAAAGACTACTCACGACTGTCACGTCTGACACGCATTAGGCTCAGGCGTTACGGCCCAGCTCAACATGCGCTTTCCGAAAACAAAATACAACGCAAAATACATTATCGGCCATCAATGCCATCTATTTTCCAATACTTTTCAGTCTTCTTTAATAATGTTTACATCTTTGACCGCAATTTATATTATTGTTGAAAAATAGAATACTAATTCAAGACGTTTTCCTTCTTAATTGTATATTTTAACAATATCTATAGTATACATATAAATTTACTAAAATTTGTACTAGGGATTTTAAGTGTTGGGACTTGCAATATACTTGTGAACAAAAATGTTTGCTTTAGAATAGATTTTTATTTTTGAGGTCTTTTCATTTTTTTAGTCATGACTCATGTATTTCAAAGTAATTATTTGCATCTTTACAATTTATATTATTGTAGAATGTAGAAGGTTATTTTTAGAATATAAATTTATTTTTTAGATGTTTTCTTTTTTATTTGTTTATTTTAACAATGTAATATAAATTTACTAAAATCTGTACTATTTTGAATATTTAAACTTGATGTATATTTTCATAAACAAAAAATGATTAGGTATAGGTATTAGAATAGATTTTATTTTCGAGATTTTTATTTTCCCTTTTATAATAATAATTTAATAATGGATTTCAACAAATATATAAGTTTATAAAACCTGTATTATTTTGAATGTTCCTATATTTACTTGCAATATATTTTCGTAAGCCAATAATGATTGTTCTCTTCTTTGCCGAAATGTCGGCAGTTTTCCTTACATTGACAGTTTATTTTATTACATAAAAACAAAGCCATTCTGCATACCATCAAAAATTCCTGAACCTTCGGTCCTATTTGATAAAATTAGATGTTTATAAAAAGATATTGTGAACATTTAACCCGATTTTAACAGCATATTTGAATCAATAAACGCAATTTTTATTTGACAAAAAAGTCTAATATACTTTTCCTTCAATTAATAACTGCAATTAATCAAGTTGACAACGAAACAAAACCATACATTAAAACTATTTTAAAAACATTTTTGTTACTCTAAACTTTGAAATATGGAAAATAATAATTATTATCGAAGCTACAATGCTAAAATTGAAACCAACCACTTTCACTGGTGGCCTCTGTGTTACATTTGACTGCAAGTTGAACCACAATATCTCATTAGCCATGAAACAATCGTTACCTAAGTTACAGTCAACAAACGTTTCATGTAAACAAACCAAAACAAAGAATGGCCGAGCAAGCAGAAATCAAAGTAAGTAATTTAATTGATTTCTTCACAAATACAACTAAAAAAACCAATCTATATACATTTGTCCTATTCTACTTCAGAACACACCTATGGCCGGCAGAAAGGGCCCCCCTCCACCATTTGGGCCCCCACAAGGGGCACCACCACCGCCCCAAAAAAGACGACTTCGCCAAGTCGAAGTCTGATCTACCAAAGTCCCCTTAAAAGATAGTATGGAGACGGATAGTGGCCCCTTGGGGAATAGAAGCGGCCAAGACGCCTCTAAGGGACAAGGATCGTCCAGGGGCCAAAGCTCCTCCAGGAGCCGGGGCTCTTCCAGGGGGCGAGGCTCTTCCAGGGGCCGATGTTCTTCCAGAGGCCACTGGCGAGCATTCGGCAAAGCAGGGCAATTTCTCAAAAAGAAAGGGGTACGTATTAGATCACATCATAATGGGCTCGTATACTTCGGACAAAAATATTAATTTTTTTATCTATCGGTACAAAATGAGAAAAAATCGACCCGTGTCTTTCATTTTTTTCATATTTGCTTTAGATTTGCTGTAATTTTATAAATAATACTTTTCCGCCAAAGGTTGTGACGTAGTTGCCCTATTTTATACAAGGGGTATTTCATAAATTTTACTGGAATTCTGATATAGTTTGTTAGCATATTATGGTATTATTAAATACCTATTGTAACTTTTATTAAAAGAATTTATTATTGTTAATATCTTTCGATATAATTTCAATGCAGAGCATGGTAATTAACAAAAATATTATAATTAAATTAATACATTCTATACGACCCCGGTCGCCAGGTAAACGGCCATGCAAGTTTGGCAATACTGCTTTTTTAAGACGATTCATTTGACACTCAACGTTTGACGTATGAGAACTTACTTATACAGTTCAAATTTGCACTGCAAGTTTGTGTTATTATTTGAATAGTCTTTTACATAGCAAATCGAACTTTTCAAAGTATGGAGCAAGGATTAGTGAAGGCGACATCGGACAATCTGCCATATTATGTGGAATTGGAAATGGTGTGTTCGTTTATTAAACTCGGAGGGACCTCGGAGGATCGGCCATGCTGCGGCTTCGCCGCCGCGATGTTCGCCCGCTTCGCGGCCTCACGTCCGTCCCGCGCGGGATTCGCCGTCCAAATCGAAGCCGTGGGTTTACGTCCCTGCCCTGCCCGCCTCTTCGGTCTCTCTGCTATGATTGTTGAACGTTTCTTCTTTTTAGGTTCTGAATATTTGTCATTAACAAAAATAAATTGAAAATATCACTTTAGACATGAATTATTATTCAAACTTTACTATAAAAAGGTAACCAATTAATTTACAAAACAACTTAACTATTTAACTTAAATATATTTCATAAAATTAAAGGCCTCACACAATAACCATTATGTGATCTAAAAGGTATATTAATTGATGGTTTACCCCCTAATGTATATTGAGCATTGCAAATTCTGGAATTCGTCTAATTATCCTCTCTACATGAATTGGAAGGGAAGCAATTCGTTTGCTTTTTATGTAGTGCTGAGGCACAACTTCCTTTTTCAAGATAATCTTGCTTCCCACAATTTTGAAGAACATCCAATTCTTACTATCAGGCTCAAGCTAAAAAAAAAAGAAAAATGTATCTTACTATTCTTATACAAAAATTATTGCAATAAAAGTTGCTCGGTTAAAAGAGTAGGTAAGTAAGAACTTAAATATGAAATAAAATTTTGAATTTATAATGAAAAGAATTGATTTACGAGTACAATAGTATAAACTATAAATACTTAATATTATTATAAACTTTTAATCTCTATATGTAATAAAAATTATTAACAGGGGTTATTTTGAGTTTTATTACATTCAGGTAGATGTAGTTTTATAACCCCAAGACAGTAAATGAGTATTAAAAAAAAGAAGTAAAAGTGCTTCAAACTATCTATAACAGATAATATGTACTTACGTTGAAATGGTCTTCGCAACAATACAAAAACGTTTTCTTCATTGGAAGGCCAACTGTTTCCAACCACCGTTTTCGGCGAATTTCGTCGGTGTCGATAAAAACAATTTTCCAGAGTTTCTGCTGGAGTTTTCACAAGAGGGAACGAACAACCTCCATGACTATTATAACGACGCGCAAACTAGTAAATAACTAAAGATCACTTGCTTATTTTCTGCTAACGCATTGGGCAAAGGGCTAATAATATTCGCAGGTAGAAACGTTTTCAGACAACTATTGATAGTTTGATAGCGGTTGCATTTATAAAGGTTAACAGGCCATGTCAGGTTATTTTATTTGACGGAAGACGAAGAGGGGAGAAGGCGACGTTGCCGGTTCTTAAATTAATGCTAACTACGTCACAGCCATTTCATTACGTATACTCAAATTATTTTAAGAAGTCCTTACTGGGACTGTCAATTGGTAATTTCGATATCCTAAGTTGGCACCAATGCAGCAAAAACTGCAACCGGGTCATAACTTCAGGTCAGTAACTAGCCCATTTGCACTAATAACACGAAAAGTAACACGAACAATAACAACACAGATGATGGTAAAACTCACGAAACGTAGAAAACCCGCGAATATTTTCATTGCCGAATGTTTGAACCAGTTTGAACGATCTGGAAAACCTTCACTGTCACTTTGACACACCGAAGCTAAATTTGCCTGAGTCCGGCCATAGACGCTGCCAAAAGCAGCTGATTATTACAAAATACCAAAATGAAAAGTGTTTCCATGACGTTTGAAATTATTATTAAAATGAGTTGTAGTCATAGTTATTGTTATTTATAGCGGTATAATCGTGATTGCAATGGGGTTTTTATTTTATTATGCTCTTTTTTTCGTATCACTTGGGTAACTTTTCACATCATAAATCAATGAGTGACGTCATTAACTGGTTGAGACACATACCAATGTTATACCCATGGTTAACAGAAAATTCCTAGGGATTTTGTCGAGAATGTCATCTGACAAAATCGGGACTTCTTACAGTAATCGGGGTATATTCAACTCAATTTTGCAACTAAACTACCTCGAAAAAAATTTTTTCTTTAGTGTTTCCAGACGTTTAAAGGCGATATCTGGCCATTGCAAAAATAAAAAAAATGTGGTAGGTATACGAGCCCATTATTATATTAAATTTATTAACAATTGATTTTTCTTTACAGATTTAATCGCATGAAATGGAAGACGAAGCCCAGGGCAATTTACAATGCAAGAAATATTACGATTAATTAATTATAATCAATAATCTATTATAATTATTGTTTATCGTAATATTTCTAGTACTTATTATTAAATATTATTATTAATTAATTTATAATTCATTTTTTGTATAGTTTTTTATTTTGTTTTTAATAAATAAGTTTCATTCGTTATAAAATCTACTTTATTTAAAATAAAAATAAAACACATTTCAAGTAAAAAACGTAAAAATAATGCAAAGTAAAGTAAAAAATACGTAAAATCTACAAAACATTAAATTGATTAAATTTCTAATATATTAAATTGATTAAACAATAAATAAATATTGACTGGTGCAAGCCAAACGGCCAATATATCAATCCGTTTTAGAAACTGTCGAAACTTTTTTAACGTTTTCTTTTGTGGACCCCGAATGTTTGAAAAAATTGTCACAGAAAAAATTTAATGCATTGCCTCGGCACTTATTAAATAACCTCCGCTTCGACTTGGGAGACGAAAAGATGGATCCGTTGTAAGGCGGACGTGAGGCCGCGAACCGGCCGAACATCGGCGGCGGCAAAGCCGTCGCAATGGCCAGACCCTCGAAGTTTCCGCGTGAGTTGCAGTAAAGAAGGTAGCGGAGGCAAAGCCGCCGCCCGCCGCAGGCCCGCGGAGACGCCCATCCTGCGCGCCAGCGCAGGTGGGCGAATTGCTAGTAACTTTTTAATGAAACAAGATATCAATAAGGTATTTACGAAAGTTTATCAGAAAAACGTGCTCTTTCCAAATATAAGGAGAGACTGGTATGGTACTAGGAAAAATATATTTGATGGTCATAACCTATATTTCCCAAATTCCTAAAAACTATATTTTTGGCCCAAAAGCAAGCTTGAGTGGTTCTACAAGAAACCTACAAGCCAAATTTTTACTGCCTGTTTTTTTACCTATAATAATACTGGGGCGTCGAGTACACACCTAAAAAATGCCAGACAAGTTGAGCTGTCCGATTTTTTTTTAAATAAAGAATTATTTATATTTATACCTACTTGTATTGGAATCATAGTTACCTATACAGGGTGAGTCATTAATAATGGCACATAGTGCAACCGCATATATTTTGGGCCAAAATATTACGATTGAGGCTAATATGCCTTATAGAAATGTTGTTTGTTTAAGAGATACAGGGCGTCGAAGTTTGTTTTTTGAAATTGCATTTTAGCTACATCTCCCAACATAATCAAGCTGCTGAACTGAAATTTGGCACTGTTATGTTTTTGGGGATGGAGAATAAGCTGAGAATGTCAATTTTTTACGTATGTCACAGAGGGCGCCAGTTGCGCTGTTTTTGTATCGTGCTTTTACTCGTAACTTTTTTGAGGTAATCTTTTTGGTCCTGCAGGTCCATCATTTTAGTGCATATTTTCATTCTGCACAAAGAGGTACTTTTGTTTCATAACGATCAAATCAGCCATTTGCGTTGAAATTGCCAAAACGTGCCCTAAAACACCCGTTGACTTCAATATTCGAAAAATTAAATTTTCACCTACTGCTTTATTATTGACTCACTCTGTATATAATACTCAATCTAAAAAATGAAATTTTTTGTCTATCATTTTGTATTTCTATTGTTAATAAGTGTACCTACTAAATTAAAAATGCAAGATAGTTAAGTCGTTCGAAAATTGAAAAAGTATATATAATTATTTGTTATAGATATGTTTTGCTGAAAAAAAGTGTACTTATGTTACGGTTAAAGTGTTTACTTAGCTAGTTTATAAAGTAATGAGCTAATTGGCAAACTAAAATATTATAATAATAAAAATTCCATCCCAACCCTTTAGCCAAACCTCAATCAAACTTCTCAATACTCAATAGCTGATTAGTTATTATATGCAAAATTGCAAAATTACTAATTAGTTTACACTTTAACCAAGTAAATTGAGGCATCTTGCTTTTCTACTATTTATTTCTACAGATATGTACTCTAATAAAAAAATGCAGACAAGTCACGCGGTTAGGACATTTATTAATATAAAATAATGAAAAATTGAAAAATTTTAAATGTTGTATGAAAAAACATTAACATTAAGATATTGACAAATCGTAGGTTCGGGATGGAAACTCCGAGTGCTCCGTATTCCTTCTCACTCTATACTAAAATCAAGTAACTCTTACGCCTGGCGTAAATAAAAGTCGTTCCGCGAAATAAGGCGATTGGTAAATAGGCCATAAATTAACAGCGCGTCTGGCAACAGGGATGTACTCGATCGCAAAATATTTATGCGGTTTTATCTTGTTGTTTTCAGCTATTTAGAAACTGCCACAAATAAGTTTATCGATGTTTTGACTCATTGTAATTTAGCTAATAATTTTTTTCCGATATATTTTTATGTAAACAATTGTAAAAGTAAAATTAAATAAAGGTCGTGCCTCAGTGCGGCTCTGGCGAAAATCTCAATGCACACGTTCTTGTTTACATCTGGCGTAAGAGTTATTTGATTTTAGTATAGATCATTGACTTATATTTTACTTGTTCTTTCTACTGGCAGATTGTATCCATGGTAACCTTACACTTTCGAGCACTCTATTCGAAGAGTGCTAAAAGACTGCCAAAACCATAGAACCAGCTGTCAAAACGGATGAATTATTAACCAAGGGAAAGAGAGAGGTAAATATAATGCAAACAGTCAAGAGTGAGAGGAATACGGAGCACTCGGAGTTTCCATCCCGAACATACCTGCCATTATAAAATAAAAAAAGAAACAAATGAACAAAGTCGTCGACGTCATTATTATCGTCGTCGTCAATGTCAGACTCATCCTCCTCCTCCGCAATCTCATTACCATCAATCGAAGTACAAAACTGACTATAAATCTCATTTTTAGATTGAATATTATACAGGGTGTCCCAATAAGGACTTCCGTCGCCGATATCTCGGGAACAGAGATATTTTCATTCTGCAAACGCCGTTCGCTAGGACGTGAAGAGAGCTTTATTTGCAACTGCTAAGCGTTCATTTTGATATTGGCGTATAGGTGGTGCTGCGGTGCAAAGAAACCTTTCGATGCTAGGAACGTTGGAATGTAGCGCATCTGGAAGACTGGGTTATTTGGAGAAACTTTTATTCTATGGACGATTTTCCTGAGTTTCTGAAATAACCGCTCTACAATGTAATTTACAAAAATTGAGCTAACTCTCTTAAAATTAACTTAAGAGGAAAAAGTTATTACAAATATCTTTGTAGTTCACTAGGATGAAGAATGTAGCGGCACGTGTCAAATTATTACACATCCGGTTTGACCGAATGTGTATGGCGGGGGGTTAGAGACACCAGAACGGTATGGCATGTTCATAATCATTAATAAGCCATTGCCCTTTAGTGCGTAGAAAAAGTAGGCTTGGTGCTTGTAATTGGAAAGTGGTTGAAAAAGTCGACACTTTCCTATCAGTATGGCGGGCTGTTAGCGACGCCGCATCCGTATGGCGCATACGCCAGCCGTACTGCTGCTAACAAATAAACAATATAAAGAAATATTCAGTCTGGTACCTATTATAAAAAACGCCAATTTTTTGCATTTTTGTTAAAAAAAAAACGGTATAGGTGACACCCACATACCGCCATACTTCTATAGTTCTATTCCACATTTCACTGGCTATCACCCCATAAAGTTTCGTTGTGTTGCTCGTCATGTGCAATTTTCAGTCCCGGCTCCCGGTCTATATAGTCTATAGAGCTGTATTTTAATAATTTGATGTCTGGGAAAAACTCTAGAGAAATCTTAATATTTCAATCGTTCATCGTTCAGCATCCCTTGGAAATCGAAAAAAGCTATGTTCGTCATTGCCAGCTCGTGCCAATTTCACATAGAGGGACAGACTTTTTAATAAAAAATATCGCATTTTCTCGGTATTTTCTTAACTTTTTTCCTTAAAAAACGAGTATGAATAAATAATATATTATTATTCTCGTATTTATCCAAGGAAGTGTTTAGAACCTTCATTCTAAATTAAGCCAAACGGCCTAGGTGGCAGCTCAGGTTGTAGTAATTATACTAACCACACCTATTTCACCCCTAAAAAATATAGAGCCCTGTGTCAAAATAAAAATAAAAGTAGAATATTAAAGCGATGACTGACGTATTAATAAAGACTGCTCACGGCTGTCATGTTTGACAGTTATCTGGCTCACCATGCGCTTCCCGGAGACAAAATACATTGTTGACCATAGGCGCCATCTACTTTTCAGAATATGAAGCTATAGCCATGAGAAGTCTTATTAATAGGTCAGTCAACGATTAAAGTTCTCATCAATCATATTCAAAGGTATAATAAAATATAGTGTACGGAATTTTGATAGCAGGAAAATATAATTTATGAAAAAATTACCCAGTATAGCAATTTAAAAATGGACAATAATAAATTTCGAAGATATAAAATAACTTAGGCTAGATGAGATATGTTTTAATTAAATAAATCTGGATAGGGTAGGAGGGTACACCTAAATCTATTTGTCTGAAGAAATAATTCTATATCCTAATCCTAATTGAAATAGTGCAACATCGAATTGTCATGGAAATTGTAGCGTCGTGTCGTCCCAGTAAGCATTCTTATTACGTGAAATTAGTTACATTAAACAATTCTTTACAGTTTATGTAATTAAAACAAAACTGAAAAATAGCTTAAGTCAAAAATTCTGCTAAATTCAGGTAAACGTGATCTAAAACATAGCACCTCTTATTTATATAACTTTTTATACCATATTTACGTACCGTCGAAAGAAAATTAATTACGTCAAATAATTCTTACATATCCTTTTTGCAGCATATACAGGGTGTGTCATTAATAATGGCACAAAGTGCAACCGCATATATTTTGGGCCAAAATATTACGATTGAGGTCAATATGCCTTATAAAAATGTTGTTTAAGTTTGGAGTTCGTTTTTTGAAATTGAATTATGACTACATCTCCCGAAATAATCAAGCTGCTGAACTGAAATTTGGCATTGTTGTGTTTTTGGGGATGGAGAATAAGCTGAAAATTGCTACGTATGTCACAGAGGGAGCCACTTGTGTTGTTTTTGGATCGTGCTTTTACTCGTAACTTTTTTGAGGTTATCTTTTTGGTGTTGTAGGTCCATCATTTTAATGCATCTCTTTATTCTGCAACAAAAAGGTACTCTTGTTTTATAACGATCAAATCAACTGTTTGCGTTGAAATTGCCAAAACGTGCCCCAAAACACCTGTTGACTTCAATATTCGAAAAATAAAATTTTCACCTACTGCTTTCAAATGTTAGAGATCAACTGTACATTGAAAATTAAGAAAAAAGTGTCAAATGAACATTGGTCAAAACACATTCGTTTTCTTGAAATAGGGTGTCCGAATTTTGTCGTGTTTCAATCTGTTCCATTTTGAAAGTGAACATTTTTTGGGACCTTGTTTATATGGGGTTTTTTCTCGCTTTAAATTTTAAAGTCATTGTGCAATATTTGAAAGCAGTAGGTGATGTTATTTTTCAAATATTGAAGTCAACAGGTGTTTTGGCGCACATTTTGGCAATTTCAACGCAAACGGTTGATTTCATCGTTATGAAACAAGGGTACCTTTTTGATGCAGAATAAAGATATGCACTAAAGTGATGGACCTGTAGCATCAAAAAGATAACCTTAAAAAAGTTACGGGTAAAAGCACGATTCAAAAACAGCGCAAGTGGCGCCCTCTGTGAGATACGTAGAAATTGACATTTTCAGCTTATTTTCCATCCCCAAAAACATAGCAGTGTCAAATTTCAGTCCAGCAGCTTGATTATATCGCGAGATGTAGCCATAATTCAATTTCAAAATATGAATTTTAACGCCCTGTATCTCAACAACATTTCTATAAGGCATAATAATATTAGCCTCAATCGTAATATTTTAGCACAAAATGTATGCGGTTGCACTATGTGCCATTACTAAGGACTCACCCTGTATAATTACGACCGTTGTTGGCGCTACTGCGCCACTGCGCTGGTTCGTTGCAGGTCGGTCTGGACGCCACTTATGATGTTGGAGACGGCTTTGGCGTTCGGCGTCAATAGAGCCATGTTTTGTTAGAAGTTGAACACGTGTGTTGTTGTTTTAGGTGCGAATTGTGCGAACACAAATGACACTTTCTGGTTTTCTATTTGGTTATGTTTGCCAATTTGCTGAGAATAAATTGTTGTTTAGTGCAAATTTGGAGGCCACGTTTAGGAATTGTAATATGGTAGGGTGGAAAGTATTTTTATTGTCTATCTCTGAACATTTTGGGTGTTGCTCTATTTTTTCCTACATAATCATAAAGCCATCTTTATTTCATAGTTATTCCTGATAAACGTAAGGTTTGTACAAAAGTGTTAGGTATATTCTTTTACCTATTATAAATTTGATCTTTCTTTTTTGCTCTGTACTCAGCTACATTTCTGTCTAACTGTATAGTTCTCAAAATAAATTTAATTCTATTCTACAGTAAAAACAGACTAGGTATGTATGCGGTTACATGATTTATTTTCTGTTTTGCATGGCATTTTTCGGTTTCTTATGGTATGTGTTAATAAATAATCTGGAAAATATTTTTTTTGCTCTAAAACTCCGCAAAATATCGCAACGCATAGAATATCGTCGATCGAGTCTGTAGGATATCTCTGGACGCTGCTGTAGGCCTCTATTCCCGTGTGCCTTGGATGTTGAGGCCAAAAAATTAAAAAAAACATTACCGGAACCCTGCAAGTAGGTATCTATATTCCATTCCGAACGACTTTAGCACATTATTCCCTACATGACTTGTAATATAATAATATTATAAAACCTTCCCATTAGGTATATTCACTAGAGTGCTTTAGCTTTGTAGGAAATATATTCCCGCATAAAAATGTAAGTATTATCCGATAGCGCCGCGCCGTAATAAACGAGTCCGTTTGTGGCATAGCCGCCAAAAATACAAACAAATTACTAATATTCGTCGTCTTCCATTCACAACAGCTCGCCTTATAAATATTGTCCTACGAGTAGATGGAGCTCAGGATAAGTCACGAAACTGGAATTAAGGTTACTCAAAGTGCAACGTGTTAATTTCTTTTTGATGTCACTAACGTGCACGGAATGTTATAATGCTGCCGGAATTCATGCCAGGTAGATTGTTGCCAAAGGTTGTAAAGTATAGAACGTTCGGATTAAAACGTAAAGTGGATAATACGAACTATGATCCCTGCGTCACAAAGGTCGACAATGGAAATTACATTGTCGACCATTGTGACGCAGGGATCATCGTTCGTGATATGTAGGTATTATAAGTAGGTACTCAAGTAGAGGGTGTGGATCTAAAAGCTTAGGTCTACATTTCCTCACATTATCACATCTGATGAGCAATTATAAATGATCAAAACATACTAATTCTTAGTGGCTTAGGTTACTCTTTTCTCAATTAAACAAAATTCAAAACGATCAGGAAAGTTCTCCGCTTCGGCAAGAATGCATCTTTATATTGTCACACCGGGGATGCCCTGTGTGTGCTACGAGAGAACCCTATTGACTCTCGCGGCTTGCCGGGATCACTGGGTAGGTACGGGAGTCTCGAAGCGCAGATTGAAGAAGACAGTAGGTACAAAGTAGGTAGGGTGATTATTCTTCCACTCACAAAGATGCCTCCAACAGTATCTGGGCCATGACAGGGGTAATAACGGCTGTCTGTGGACCGACGCGACCGATAGTAAGTGGAAGTAACCGGGGCGGTAGCTGCGCCCTTTACCCGGCGGCGCGATACCGCTGCTGACCAGCTGACGACTTCAACAGTGCCCGGGGGGTGCTGTCGTCTGCCCCTCGGAGGCCGACCTGGACAAGGAGGCTAATAAGCGGGATCCGTTGCCAGGCCAGACCACCGAGGGTGGTCAGTGATCGAGTAGCTGCTAATAAGCGGGAATTTATGCTAGCAGATTTTGCTGAATCGGCGATTGGACTTCGATCTATCTAGTGTTTATCTTATTGGACAATCCTTGTATGTTTTATTATTGATTGACCCCTGTATTTATAAATTTGTATAATGTTATCGTTATTCGTGTCCACAGATGTCACTTTGTTGACAATATCTTTTCCTGGCCTTCCGCTTGCATTTCAGTTGACTCTGACTAACTTAATGGCACTTTTACAAGTAAAGTCGCACTAAAGATACTATCCAGATGCATGATTTCTTGGCTGGGCCATTTTAAGGTAGAAATTTCATACGAACGCAGTGCAATAAACGTTCTAGAAAATTCCAATTTGAAATAATTAGATTTTCAATTGAACGTTTATGTATGTACTGGAAGTAATAATTATAATATGTTTATTTTCAAAATAATTGTTTTTACCAATGGTTTATTATGCGTGAGTGCAACTTTCGGCCTGGTCATGTTAATAATTAACAGTATAGGTTCATACTGTGTAAATGTTGAATAAGCTTTTTAATTAATCAAAGTAGATTAATAAATCATCAAATTTGAATTCCGATGTATTCATTTTATGCTATTTGGTTTTACCCAAGGCATATTTATTTACAAATTAATGTTTTCGAGTGATAGGAATTTCGTCATAGAAACTCCACGCTTCACTTTCCACTGTAACTTCAAGGCCAAGGCTTCTTCAAAGAGCCAGCGCACTCATCCCCCAGCAGGCCAAATATCTATCTCAAACGAGTGGACGATTACTCGTTCTATCCTTCAATGTAATAACGTTGACCTAAGTGTTCCATTCGGCTCGGTGTCCGTAATGGATTTTCTTTCCTCAGGCCACAAAAAATAGTCTGTCGAAATAAATTCCACATAGTCGATGGAACCTGCATTAAGCTTAGTTCGTTTGTGTCTACGGTCTTACTAAAGATACTGGTTTCAGTGATTTTTTATGGATTATCATTAGGTACTTGCTATGCCACAAAAACATCCCTTTTTTATTTATGCTTACACCTACACAAAATTTGTTCTATTCATTTCGTACCTACTATACAGGGTGAGTTTTTTGATGATCAGTATGGGGATCCCGGATACAAGCGGAGATAGAAAGAAGGTTAAATGGGGAAAAAATTACAGTTTTGTGGGCCCAATTTAACGCGCCTTGTGGATTTTTCATGGCTTACTAGATACTTAGAAAAAAAGACGAAATTTTGGGGATTTATTCTAATCCGTCTAGCTTCGTTGTTTCTGATTTTAGATAAAAAGTGTAAATAACAAAGTTGGAGGGATTTGTGTCCCCAATGCGGTTATCGTGTCCTATACTTTCTTGGTCAGCTGTCATTTTCGAGATATGACACAAACATGTGTTTTTTAAATGGAAACCATATTAGTTATTTCCGTTATTTTTCTGAATATCCATATCGAGTATTATATCGTTAGAAATCTCTAAAATACCTGACTTTTTGGGACCATGATCAACTATGGTTTCTAATTAGGAAAACACAAGTTTGTGTAATATCTAGAAAATGACAGCCGCCCCGGAAAGTATAGGACACGATAACCGCATTGGGGACACAAACCCCTCCCACTTTGGTATTTACACTTTTTCTCTAAAATCAGAAACAACGAAGTTAGACGAATTAGAAAAAATCGCCAAAATTTCGTTTTTTCAAATTATCTATTAAGCCATGAGAAAAAGAAAAAATATAGGAATGATGCAACCAATACAAGAAGTAAATAAAATGGGCCTTTCTCTACACTTGCTAGACCACTGCGAGGAAAATCGGTCCATATAGGGGGCGGAGCTATACGCACTTTTACCATTGTTAAGCTGTAGTACTGAAACTGCCTTTGTTCTTCTGCCCATATTTTTATATTTAGATATTAAGCTATTTCGATAAATACTGCACCGTTGCTTGAAGAAAGGACGAATTATTGACAGGAAAGTTTAAAATGGCTGATTTTCTGAATTCCAAGATGGTGATCAGGCTTGAAAATTGTCCTTACCTTGGGCTAATTATTTTTAAAGCAAAAATATCGGAATAATGCAACCGATACAAAAAAAAACAATAAAACAGTCCTTCCTCTACATTTTAGCGCCTCCGTGAGGAAAATTGGTCTATCGGCGGCGGACCTATACGCAAGAATAGAAACAGACATTTTCATCATTGTTATAAATGTGCTATATAGTACCGAAACTGTTTTCGTAGTTTTCCCCATAATTGTTTTAATTACTAACCGATTTTAATGAATCACTTTTGCTTACAGGAATGGATAGACTAATGACAGAAAGCTAATTGTCATTTCCCTGGTCTAATCCTTCCCGAAGCAAAAATGTCGGAATAATGCAACCGACGCGACGCGAAAAAACAATAAAATGGACTTTCCTCTACACTTTAATACCACCGTGAGAAAATGGGTCCATTGTTGGAGGGGCTATACGCAATAATAAAAAGCGGCATTTTAATCATTTTCTCTTACTCTCCTACCCCGATGTGCTTAAGTCAATAAATAAAATAGTATATTTCCTAACAAGTGTGGAAAGTGCCACTTTTCCGCACGCGATTGCAGTTGGCTGAACGACGCGTAGCGGAAAAGTAGTGCGGAAAAGTGACACTTTCTAAACTAAAATGCGTGCGTAAAAGTGTACTTTTCCGCACGCTTGTAGAAAAATGTATTTAGAAAAGAACAAAGGCGTCTTAAATTACAAGGAAGAGTTTGTTTGTTAATTCAACATTTCGGCCAGAAAAAGGAAAGGACAATTTTCAAGTTTGGCCACCATATGGGAATTCAGGAAATCAGCCATTTTCAACTTTTTGTCAACAGTCTGTCCTTTCTTCGATTAACGGTACAACTTTCATCAAACTCGGTTAGTATAAATAAAAAATTATGGACAAAAGAACGAAGGCAGGGTCAGTATTATAAATGTCAACAATAACAGTCCAAATTTGTTGCCTCGGTCACCACCTTTATTGTAGTCTTCAAACAAATACCTACACTGTCACTGGCCAACAATATTCTTCTTTCAGGCATAATTCCCAGGGCTTCTATACTCAAATGGAAGACTGGAGACTCTTCTAGAATATTCTTGGCTAATGATATAGATGTACAAATCATGAAGTTCTAGAGTATTTCTAGAAAACCAGGGAAAATAATGAAAAATTAAGAAAAATGTGGCATTGGGGATTTCGGCAAGGCCTGTTTTCTTGATTTTCTGTAGCTGTTGCATTATTAAAATATTTTTGTTTAAAAAGGAATTGGCCCAAGAAAAGGACAATTTTCAAGCACGGCTGCCATCTTGGAATACAGAAATATTTTATAAGCAAGGAAATGTTTGCTCAGATAAAAAAAACCAACGGTTATACAACCATGATGAGAGACACCATATATTGTATCCACCGTTTTTAGAATATGAAAGAGAAAACATGATGTTCTTCATTTTATTTCAGTGGTAAATTTGATGAAAGCCCATAAAGTTGTATTACCTATTATTAACTTAAAAATTACTTCCCTTGCATCTCTCACTTTTCAATTTTTTACCTTATATAACTGGTCAAAATAAATTATTGGTTGGATAGTTAAAATTAGATAATTTTATCTTTGAATGTTTGTTGGGTAGTTCCGTGACGAAACTGGAAAAGTTAGTAGTTATTTATTGTTTAAATATCTAACACTGTATATAGATACAAAGTTCAGTTTTCACCTTTCTTCATTATTTTGGTTTAATATACTTATTATGCTAAATCCTAGGATTGAAAATATTTAAATAACGTCATTTAGCAAAATATTTTATTCGACCATTTATTCCTTATACTTTCATAACGTGGGATTCGCTGAGAATAAATGGCTTCTATAAATGCATTTTAAATGCAAGTTTGTCGCCAAATAAATTTACGGAGCAATGAAAGATGGGCTCTATTCAATGCTTTAATGCTTTCCGGCATCCCGGTCAGCAAATTGGAAAACTTTTTCGGCTAGTTGTGGTGTGGCCACCGAATGCGCTTCTGCCGCACACGAAACTTTGCTAGTATTCAATTTCTTTCAGGGAATAATTAAAATAAAAACATCGAGGCGATGCTAACTAATTAAGAAACTTTCAATAAGTTCCTCCTTTAATTTGGATATTAATTAAGTTTGTTCAAATACTGACTCGTCCTTTTTGCAATTAGGTAAGGTATCCGCTTTGCCCCCGGCCCGAGCGCAATCTAGGGTAAAATCTTAGCAAAATGTTAAGGGAAATGCTGATTTAAATGAGAGGCTTTACATAAAATAATTGAATTCTGACGTCGTGAAACGAGCGGGTGACGGCGGCATGTGGTTTTATTCCCAAATTTCTATCCTAAACTGCTAGAGTAAAGACTACTATAGTCCAAAGCACGAAAGAAAACGTTTCTAAAGAATGGGGGCAGCGTTGCGAGATTTCCTATACGAGTGGTCGTTATTTTTTGGGCATACAAGTTTTATCATATTGAAGCCGAATTCTGAACTCTGTTATTCCGAAAAAATAAAGCTGGCATCACGGGACCACTTACCCATTTTTTTATCATTTATTTTTAACGCGGTGTGATAAAACACCTATTATATTTTTTTCAACATCGTCGCGTCTACCATCGCCTTTGAAATACGGCAACACAGCATTTCTGCCAAGGAGTTGGTTGACAAAATCAGTTATCCAACGCGTTTTGTGCCTGTTTCTATAGTACGTAAAGTTATCTGCGTATTGGGCTCCCACACAGACCTCATTTTGTAGGCCGCTGGCAAGTTTTTTTCGCCGGCTCAGAGAGCTCAGTGGCGTTTCGTATGTTCGGGAGTTAACGTGTGCAAAATGAGTAAACAGGGAAGAACGTTGCATTCTCAAGCACGAGAAATACCTAATTGCCAATGTTATAAGGGTTTGCCTTCCTCCATAGTCTAAGGCATCACCGTTAAGAATAATATTAACAATAAATTAAATAACAATTATATGAAAATTAAGTCAGTGAGTTACACAAAATCGAGCTACGCCCCTGAACTGTGACTAATTCTATAATATTTGCGAGTTCTTCCCCCTTACGTCGCACGCATTCTGCCGTAAGGAGGACTATTATACATAATCGCAACTTTCGAGAGGATAATGGTTCCTATTATTTCTATTCCATTTTATAACTATACTACAATGCAGTACGAAACTAGTAAAATAGGTATTCGTACAGAGCACCCATTGCCTATCGGTGCGCGCAAAATAACCTCAAAAAGGCATTTTCGCCGATTTTCACTGTTGGAAACAAGTATTGCACTCTAAACTATTAGAACTTTACACAGTATTAGTCCAAACTAAAAATGTCACAATGAATTAGGTAATTGAACAAATAACCACTAAATCCAACACAAAAGGGTTTTGTTTCCTCCAGGGTCGTGCCCGAGGTCGATATACATAAGCTATTTTTATTGAATGTTTGGTTTTGTCGTTTAACCTTGGATAATATTTTTATCAAATATGTTGCCTGTACTAGGGTTTAGTCTAGGCCGAACAGTATAAGATAGTCCGGTATAGGGTCTTTCCCCACGCCCATATGTCACAAGATCATCTACATACCGCGTCACAAGATCATCAACATACCGCGAGCTAGATTAATTTTTGCAATAAATCTATACAATTTCCAGTGTCGATTCCTATAACTGCTTTAATGTAGCACGCTGAGTTCGAATTTTTATCCATTTGGTTGCAGGCCTACCAGTAGCTTAATTTTTCTATATCCACCCAAAAGAACAATATTTTTAAAACTCTTGACAATATGAGAGAGTTTGTAACATTAAAGTGTAAAAGAAATCCAAGAAAAATCTAATATCATTTTGTCTTCAACTTAGGCCCAATTTTTTATGCAAAAATTTAGCAATTTTAGCTGCCGCCTCCTTCCATCGACAGCTATGTCCTATGGAACTGCTCTGTTGCATTGCGGCGTCTCTTAATGTTTGGCTTAGGTTCTTTTCTAAATTTGAAAATCCTAATAATTCTTAAATATATCCCAAACTTATTCTGATGGTTGGAAATTATATCTTTGTGGATTCGCTTTTAGATAAATTTGTATTAATTATTGCGCCACAAGATAAATTATTAAAGTACGTTGTTTGTGGAAACTATTTTAGTTAGCCAATAATGTACAACAGCCTTGTAACGATAGAAAAGTAATAATGAATATATATACAATACATAGCACCAACACCTAGATAATGATTGGCGTTAACGATTTAGGTTTCATAACTCCTCGTTAATATACCTAATATAAGAATATAGACATCCATTAACTGGCGGTGTTATAATCAATATCGAGTCGAAATCAATGACTCTTCTTCTGTTCGTGTTCATAACCAAAAGTCTCAAGCTACTGTCTTCTAAAGTAAGGGCAGCAATAAAGCGGAGATCCTAACCGCATAACATCTACCTATTTGCTATTTCGCAATCTGTTTGAATGTGGCAGGTTTACAAATTCTTCTAAGAAAAAAGATGTCTTTACCTACTTCTGTTTTCGTCTTGTCGTCTGTTTCTTTGATAGCAACGATTCTTAACATCAATAGGTACTGTAGTTATATTATATAGCTGGTGATAAGTTATGGTAACTATTATCTGCAAGGATATTTTCGAGGATTTTTTAAATACATTTCCCACTATTATTATTCAAGTCACCTTAATTACATAAGGTGTTATATTCTGCATTTATTTTAGTATAAGACAAGTTATCAATTTAGTATAAGACAAGTTATTAATTTTTATCAATTTTCGCCATGGAACTTTGTAAATTTTTTCAGACTATAGCCAAAGTCTAGAGAATACTATAAGTCGGCGCACTCGGCCTTGTGTAAACAAACGTTTCCCCCCTGCCGTCTCCCGCTCCCTCGGCCCGCCGTCATCGGAGTACGGCGATCGATATCTTATTTGATAAGAAAATAAGCTTATAGACCGGGAGATAGTGACAGATTTTTTGGACGTGATTTTACTCAGTACGCCTTGCAAAGGGCATTATGTGGCACATATTCTCACAATAATAAGCTATGAATCAGAGAGTCACCCTGGGTTCTTCATGTGAAAAACTGAGTTTTCAATTATTCGAAAAATATGCGTTTTGATATGATTTTATACAGGCTGCCATGTGTTTTATAATGAAGTTCAAATAGAAAATTCTAGGCATACCGTTAGGGTGGGTCCAAAGGGCTATTATTGCCACGTGATCTTGTATTTTAATAATTAATTTTTCCACGTTTATAAACAGGCTGCCAATGAGAAGTATGCAAGTTCTTGTTATGAAACTGCTGAAGAAAAGATGGCATACCGTTTGCGCATATCCAAGTACCTACACTTAACATCGAATAAATCGTTTAAATTATTAAATAACATTCAATTTAAACAGTACTTGGACAAGCGTAAAAGGTATGCCATCCTTTTTTCAGCATTTTCATAACAACCACTTGCATACTTCTCCTTGGCAGTCTGTTCAGAAACGTGGAAAAACTAATTATTAAAATACAAGTTCACGTGACAATAATAGCCCTTTGAACCCACGCTAACGGTATGCCTATGGTTTTCAGAGGAATTTTCTATTTTGAACTTCATTATAAAACACATGGCAGCCTGATCATATCAAAACGCATATTTTTCGAATAATTGAAAACTCAGTTTTTCATATGAAGGACCCAGGATGACTCTCTGGTTCATACCTTATTATTGTGAGAATATGTGCCACATAATGCCCTTTGCAAGGCATACTGAGTAAAATCACGTCCAAAAATCTGTCACTATCTCCCGGTCTATATGTAGCTGAGAGCGGTTCGAGGATGATTTACGACCAGTCGCAAAAAATTGTTGTTTTCTCCTAGAGAACAAAGAAGTGAGCTGACTTATAGTATTCTCTAGACTTTGCTATAGCTTCAAACATCTAAGTGTTGGTCTAAGAGAACTTTGATGAAATATAATTAAAGACTAAACTACTTGCCTGTAAGGTTGTTCAATCTCAATTATATGAGACCACGCTCGAAGTAGACCAAACCCTCCATACATAAGGGGTATTAGAGTAGGTTGGCCTACCCACGCTAAATGCACCACGCTTACATTATTCTGATGTGCCGTACGAAAATAATCCTGTAATCGCAGGTTATAAACACAGATCAGAATATGAATAGGTGAAAACAACAACACAGAAAAAAAGTCGTACTTAATATTATATTAATGTACACCGATTATTGAGCAATTCTTCATTGCAGCAATGTATAAAACAATAATATCATGAATAGGATTTGTTAAATTCATGGTAAGAAAAATACTGTACGTTAATATAACAAACTCTTAACAAACTTACATTAATTACATTACATTCAATCGCTTCCGTTGTGTATCCATTCAAAGAACGGTATACATTGATTTTAAAACTTATTTGGTAATTCAACAAAATTGTACATAGAATTCTTCAGTCCATACATCAATTCAACGTACCGGTACTTGATTCAATAACTGCATACATTAAATCAATATCTTCAGTTGTTAATATTGTGTATGTATCCTCCCCACCGAGATTTGTATTGCCTATCGCCAAAAAAATCACACGGAGAGACACCAGACATCGGTTTTAAGACAACTTCAGGAAAAATAACGTCTTTGATTGCGCGTAGCTATTTTATTTGAAAAGCTACGTAAAATTGTTAAAATGAACTATAAAGAACCCAATAGGGGCGATGTTAAGAGTATTCCCAAACCGAAAAATGAGCACCTGGTAGATGGATGGATGGAGAAACGGGATACTTGCCCAGCTTACCTTTAGTCCACACTTAGTCTGGCTGGGTTGGTAGTCTTCTCGAAGTACTTCTGGTAGGTACAGCTTCGTGGCAGCTCCAGTTTGTGGGAACACTCTCGCGCTCGGCGTGACACAACACCGAGAGATATAAGTTATTTTTCGGACAAAACAAAGGAATCGGCGGTTTTCTTCAAATTGGGAGAAATTCAATACGAAGCACGGCGATTTTTGCGGTTACATCGGAAACCGGTATGCTTCCATGTGCACGGCCATCAAGGAAGTCCTTTTTGGTCATACATTGTGACCAATCAGAGCATAGGATGCGCGCGCGTAGACATGCAGGCGCCTTCCAAGTATCCGTTTATAATAGCGCGGTTTTTGAATTTGAATTGAATGATGTATTAATAAAAATAAAAAGAGAATTTGGGAATACTTTCTCTTCCAAATTACCCCTAACTTAAATTAGTTAATTAAATTGAAATAAATACAAGCTATTCTGAACAGTCTTCATTGAGAAAATCTAAGAGAATCAAAACTTAGAAGCAAAAACTTAGGTAAGGAATACATAATGGTATTAGTAAATTATTTACTTAATTATTGTTTAATTATTGTCATAGGAGAGGACCATCCTCAAAGCGACGATTCTCTTGCAAATATGGATCCCTAACGACGAAAAGAAGATAGTCCAGCGCTTTATTATCCATAGGCAATCTCCAAATAGTTGGATCTCCAGTGGCGTTTTCTAAAATATTCTACGAGATTGTACAGGGTGGCCAACTAAGAATGCGAGGTACTGTATCTGGGAAATTATCCATCGTAGAGGCTTGCGGCAAAAAATTTTATGACTAAAGCGGCTAAGAGAAAAAGTTGGAAAATATTTTCAAGTTTCTGAAATGGTCGCTAGGGGGCGTAACTGCAATCTTGAATCTAAAAAAGTGATGTTTCTGTGAATTCCGCTATATTAACCTAACAAAAAAATACCTGATCTTTAAAGTCGAGGATAATCTGAACCTTTTTTGTTTGACAAGTTTTGCCGTATCTCTAAAAATAAAGTGGTGGGGGGGTATTCAAAAGTTTCCGTAAAAAACACCCTGTATCTTCGAAACCGCTGAGCCGATTTTAACAAACTTAAGCTAGTTGAAAAGAGCTACTCTTCGGCTACAAATATTATAATATTTGAAGTTTTGGTAATTTCACATGTCGCCGCTAGAGGGCTTTTTTCGATATTCCGACAGAAATGGTTAATTTTCTCAAAAAAATTAAATGCATTGGTATGATTTTTTTTTTCATGAAAATGTAGCCAAATAATGCCTAAACAAGCTCGCGAAAACCGCATCTCGATATCTTGTTCCTAAAATAAAATTTAGGCCAAAGAAAATTTTATACGGAAATCCCTTAAATTTTTATTTTCTTAAACTAATATTTCTGGAATTCCTTTTTTGATCGTCAGATTAAAATCGCCCCTTTTAGAAATATTACAAAATATCCCTAAAAGGTAAGTAATCTTAATAACAAAATGCATATTTTTTGTTTAAATGCATATTATTCATTATGGGTTATGGATATATACGAAAAAGACAATTAATAGTAGCAGGCCAGGGAATTACAAGACAAATACCTAATCAAAACATAAATCATCCTCAAATTGTCAATAGTTGTGAATAGTTTCGCGTTACTTTGAGCAATTTTTGTGCTTACAAAATGCGTTTTACGAACGACGAAGCTGTTGATATGCTTGCAGTTTATTTTGAATGTCTTCAGAATGCCGCAGTAGCAAAAAGAGTTTACGCGGCTCGATATCCAAATCGGCGTCCATGCGATGTGAGAGTTATTCCCCGGTTAGTGGCGAGCTTACGAGCGAATGGTAGTTTTCGGCCTACGTTTCAACGGCAAAGAATTGGAAGAACAGAAGAAAATATTAACCGCGTACTGGGATATATTGAAGGAAATCCTCATGTTAGCACAAGAGCATTATCCCTTGAGTTGGGCATATCACGAACAACGGTTCAAAATATTTTGAAAGACCATAGGTAAGTTCTAATTGCCA
The DNA here is from genome assembly GCA_963920635.1 of Pseudeuparius sepicola. Lineage (NCBI taxonomy): Eukaryota > Metazoa > Arthropoda > Insecta > Coleoptera > Anthribidae > Pseudeuparius > Pseudeuparius sepicola. Next base: position 94,939,120 of record OY987299.1, read on the forward strand.
TCAAAATATAGGGACTTATTTAAATTTAACTTTTTTTAAATTACTTTTAGAATGCACCCATATCATGTCGTTTTGCATCAGGCCTTGAAAGAGGAAGACTTTGATCGGAGGTTGGACTACTGCCATTGGATGTTAGGCATGATACGCGAAAATAGAGAATTTTTATTTCAAATTCTTTGGACCGATGAAGCCACCTTTAATAGTAACGGGAAAGTCAATCTGCACAATATGCATTATTGGTCTGCAGAAAATCCGCATTGGTTGCGTGAAGTTCAGCACCAAGGACGTTGGAGTTTAAATGTGAGGTGTGGCTTACTGGGAGGCAGAATAATTATTGGGCCATATTTTTTCGAGCAATTCCTAAATGGCAATGTCTTTCTTGACTTTTTGGCCAATCAATTACCGTTGTTGTTGGAAGATGTGCCACTGGAAACACGACAAAACTTGTTCTTGCAGTTTTATGGTTGCCCAGCACATTTTGCTATTATTGTGCGCGAGCATATTAATGCAGTATTTCATCTGCGGTGGATTGGAAGAGGAAGTCTGTTTCCATCGCCTCCGCGATCACCAGACTTAACTTTATTTTTATTTATGGGGGCGGTTAGAGGACATCGTGTTTCAGACTCAACCTACGACCAGAGAAAATATGAAAAACCGGATTCGTAATGCAATACGTAACATACCGAGAGCCGAAATTGAAGCTGCAGTTTTGTCTACCCATGAGAGGCTGCAGCAATGCATAGAGCGTGATGGTCAGCATTTCGAGCATTTACGGGGATACTAAAAACTTTTCTTTTTTAAATCGGTTCTTTTTAGGGCCACAACTTACAGAATTTCGGAAAAATCAGTTTAAGAAAATAAAAATTTAAGGGATTTCCTTATAAAATTTTCTTTGGCCTAAATTTTAGGTTAGGAACAAGATATCGAGATGCGGTTTTCGCGAGCTTGTTTAGGCATTATTTAGCTACATTTTCATGGAAAAAAAATCATACCAATGCATTTATTTTTTTTGAGAAAATTAACCATTTCTGTCGGAATATCGAAAAAAGCCCTCTAGCGGCGACATGTGAAATTACCAAAACTTCAAATATTATAACATTTGTAGCCCACGAGTAGCTCTTTTTAACAAGCTCAAGTTTGTTAAAATCGGCTCAGTCGTTTCGAAGATACAGGGTGTTTTTTACGGAAACTTTTAAATGCCCACCACCACTTTATTTTTAGAGATACGGCAAAACTTGTCAAACAAAAAAGGTTCAAATTATCCTCGACTTTAAAGATCAGGAATTTTTTTGTTAGGTTAATATAGCGGAATTCACAGAAACATCATTTTTTTAGATTCAAGATTGCAGTTACGCCCCCTAGCGACCATTTCAGAAACTTGAAAATATTTTCCAAGTTTTTCTATTGGCCGTTTTAGTCATAAAATTTTTTGCCGCAAGCCTCTACAATGGATAATTTCCCAGATACAGTACCTCGCATTCTTAGTTGGCCACCCTGTACATAACCACCTACACATAACCTACAGCGCGGGTCGTAAGTCCCCCACGGAATAACAGATGGGCTTCTGAGCCCCCAAAGTCCAAAATTACTACGAAATTTGGAAATCCTCCACACCAAAAACATACCAAATGTCAGTCGATGTTTCCGATATCGGGCGTGCACCTCGGCCACGATGTATACACTACGATCTCGAGGACCTCGCCAAATCGCGAAAAAAAAGCGGCGCAAACGGCCGAACGGCTTTTTCGATCGGGGGGCCCCCTGGCAGGCGACAGGCTCATATACGCCGGCGGCCCCACCCGAAAATTGAACTCGGCCGGCGCTCCCCCTTAAAATCGCTACCCATTTTTCCCTAAAAAACTGGAAAAAAATTCCGGTGGCCGTACGGCTCTCCCGATTCGGACGCCCTTCAATAGAGGTGTTGCCCATGAGCTCGGGCGGCCGTACGCCAAATTTGGGCTCGAAATATCGAAAACTGCGTTCTGTAGACGTAGACGAGACCATAAGTACACGTATCACTCTAGACAGGAGTGGAGGCCAAAACAAGGCCTAAATGGTCCGCTTTTTAACAAGTTCATTGATTTAATGTAAATGTGTTCATATACTGTAATAATCGCATTCATCAATTCGATGTACAGGGTGTTCCCGTATATTTTGACCCATCCCTAGAGCCTTTCTTTTTCGAGTTAGAAAAAAAATACTTAAATGAAAGTTGTAGGGTTTTTTCTGAACCGCTAGGATCTGTTACTAGATAAAACAAATGAGCGTCGCAAATTTATGAAAAAATATAAACTTACTTTTTTTTCATGGAACACCTTGTATATTTGTGTATTTTTGAATTGCACGCATTTTTCAGATTCTAACAATATAAATATGTTATATGTTTCTCTAAGCATTCGTATGATATTCCAAATTGCAAATAAGTACCATATTTATACTTATCAAGGTTGCCATGGAAAAAACATGTCAACTTAGACAAGAGCATTCCTGTCAATCCATTATTTTTGGGACAATACACCTTGTTACCCAACAACTCTCATTTAAGTAATTTTTTTCTAACTCGAAACATAAAGGCTCTAGGGGAGGGTCAAAATATACGGGAACACCCTGTACAGAATTCAAACTATTAATACAAACGATAATTGTTTTAATTTAGGAAGTTTTTAAAGTTAACGAATAGCGTTCATCAATTCATTCGCATATATATCGATAAACATCTACTGATATGAAAGTTAACGTACAGCTATCCATAATGTTAACAAACCTCTAATTTTGACAAATATTAATAAATCTTTTGTTGGCTAAACGAACATATTTATTAATATTATAGGTACCTTTTTCGTTCAGTGAATATACGGAATAAAATCTAGAATATCAATTAAAATTTTAGCCTGCCTTACGAAAGATATTTCAGGACAGGTCGGTACCCTCAATCATGAAATAATAACTCAGTATCCGTTACCAAAAAATCTATCCGGCTTTTTAGAATCAAATATCTCGATAACAATAACTACCTACTAACTGAACGATTCAAAGTTTCAGATGGAAAACTTTTTTAGTTAAAGCAGATAGCAGCAAAGCCCGTAGAACAAAATATTCAAAACCATGTCGCAAAACATTAGCAAGACTAATAATTGGATTTTTCACCGAAGCAACATAGTTCAAACCAGAAGACCTCTGACGGAGACTGTAACATTTGCTCTATTAATTATCCGATCCCCCTTCAGCCTACTTAGAAGCAAGTTTGAGGATTATGCATGCATCTGTTTGGTAACAACAAGTTACATTTACCTACCGGCTTTTTAATAATTAAAGTAAATTAGGAAAAATATGAATGTCCTTGGAGAGATCTATATACAACGCCAAAATTTAGTTTTGGGAATAAAACAAATGCAAGTACGTAAGTAGGTAAAAGCTATGTTGGTTCAAGCGCAATTTCATCATGTATTTCTTACGGGGCTATAAATTAGTAAAAAGTTGAGTAATTTTTCAGCGACTTCGCGGTGGGATAATTTTCCGTTGATGCCACGATTTTCTTTAGGACCTCTGGGAAAACTCATTTTCTTTAAACTCAGGCAACTGATTGTGTTGACAATGTGAAACTTGCATTGATTAATGGTATCCTATAGTTGTCGGTAGAGAAAAATTTTCCTGTTTAGCGTGAAAGTTAATAAGCTTGGTTGGGGAAATTGATATAATTCTATATAAAGTTGCAATTGATTAGATTCTAGAACTCATACAAATTCAACCGTTCTAAGAAATGTCAAAATAGGATCTGATAAATTGGCCCCATAAAAAGTTGTCTGTTGTGGAAAACCGGGGAAACCAGGTTGGGGGAGAAAAGTGCCCCTAGATGAGAAATCACGAAAATTATTGTGGTTTCTGGTTTTGCTCTAAAACTTTTGTTTTTAAAATTGATATTTTCCCTGAAGCTATTTGGGGTTTATTACATTATTGTATTTCGTCTGCAAAGTACCGCCAGTCTGGCGTAGGTAATACCTTCAGTATGAGACTTTATTATAACCCAAACTTAATGATTCTTAAGGTACCGGACTACTTTTATTGTTCAGCAAGTCTGGTGCCAAATTATTATGATATAGGTAATATTATGAAGGACATCAGCTTGAAGCTTTATTACATGGTAATTCATAGTATATTAACCCTGATATGATCGGCATATTCCCCGCAACATACTTTCACCTCGATGTCACGGCTATATGCAGCCTGCACCAAATAATCCGAACGTGATTTTGGAATTATTGTTGTTTTAAACGCAAAATTTCGCGTTTCATGCGTTAGACGAACGCTTTCGCATCTGGTGTGGAGTTATCTAAGGTACTAGAACAAATGGGATTATATTCTATCACATTCACCATTTTATTTAGCTTTTTATGCTCAACAAAAATAAATATATTGATGTATTGGGTAGAAATGACTAAAATAAACTAAAATATGGCAATTTTTCAATGTTAGTAGTAAAAAAATTCTATATACGCTTCGGTTGAGAAGGCCATTATTTACCTCGCATATTATACCCTTCGGCGCTACGCGCCTCAGGATATAAAAAAGCTCGGTATATAATGGCTCACTTCTCAACCTAAGTGTACTCGTATAATATACTATTTAAATGTCCTAGAAAATTTGTCATTATTTACCTAGGTATTTTTTTATTATCATTATCTACCTAGGGAAAGAAATATTACTTCTCATTAGAGGAATGAGGTAAATAACGATGATTTCTCAGGTTAGTAGCAAAACAATACATTATTTGTATGAATACTAAAAATTCCTCTAATTATAATCTAATTTATATGTAACGAGTATGAATTTCTTTAGTCTCCTAAAAAATATGTTTGAGATCAAATTAAGCTTAAAATGAGTGAGTATTACAATTTCAATAAATTTATTATATATGAATATTATGATAATAATAAGTTCCCAAACTGAATCTTGCACTCCAGATGATGCCCATTATTTACACCCCTTTACCCTAATTTCACTAAACGTACCGTGAAACTAAAATGTTCATTGCACCCAATATAATTATTTTTTCTCGGTAGGTGTGTCCTTAATATTTTGTAAATTAATCCCATTGTGAGGGTTTGCATCGAATTATTGTTGCATTTCATTATTTACTAGAAACTTCATGAAAAATCACTAAATTGAGTTATGTTGATCCGTTCAGCCATATGTCAAGTAAAAAACTTACTTGAAATATTTTTATTGGATATTAAATTATTTATTGTTTTCACTAGAAAATGTAGTTTATCAAGTCAGGTAAAACGATGATATTCGCTGATAAATAATTAATTAGAAACTTTGTAGATATTTACTCTCTTAACATGCGAAATTATGTGAAGCATCCGAATTATTGTGCAGGGTTAGCATTTACTATTACTTCATTACTAATATTAGTAGTTGAAAACATTTTTTTTTATGGTTAATGATTTACTTTGCTGAATAATTATGCTATTGTCACCTCATTTGCACGCTGTTTATAGCAAATTTAAAAATTATGTTTTCATTCGTTAGGTATGAGATACTCGAATCGATAAAGAACTCACATACAACTCTTATTCTCAGCACCTGACTATACGTAGTTTCCACTTCTCACATATGAAAAATCTGTACCTATCTAAAAATCTATCCTCAAAATAGCTAATCAATCAAGACAAGAATTTATCATTTGCAATATCTATGAAACAGTAAAATTATACACAGATACTACAATTTTCAAATGTAAACTACACTACGTATTCTACTAGGTATTTTCAGATGTGTTTATCGATTTTAGCAAGACGTGAAAATAGAATAATTAATTAGGAGGTGCATACTGAATATATATTTAGTGCGCGTGTTTTAACAAGCAGTCGAATTATTGTACAGGGGTAACCAATACTATTACATCATTACCAATATTAGTAGTTGAAAAACAGATGAATTTTTTATGGTTAATGATTTATTATTGCTAAAGCACTTTGCTGAATTTTGTCACCCCTTTGCACGCTGTTTATATTAATCTTTAAAAATTATTCTTTACATATTTTTACAGCTAAAATATATTCAATGGTTAGGTATAAGAGGTGCTTAAACCGATAAAGAACTTACATACAACTCCTATTCTCAGCACCCGACTATATGCAGTTTCCAATTCTAATATACGAAAAGTCAGTACCTATCTAAAAACTCTACCCTCAAAATAGCTAATCAATCAAGATAAAGAAATTATCATTTTGCAATATCTATGAAACAGTCAAATTCCACTCTGATATGGCAATTTTCAAATGTAAAGTACGCTCCGAATTCTATTAGGAATTTTCGGTGGTGTTTATAGATTTTAGCAAGACGTGGAAATATATTAATTATTATGTTTTAGGTAAGTTAAATTCATTTTAAATTAATTTTTCGATGTTTTTGCTAACTCACAAAGTTAACTGTTTCCTCAGATAATTTTTAAGTGAAAACATATGATTCTATACTAAACGCGTGAGTGCTTTTCATACACTATAAAGTGACTGGCAGAAAGTTGGACACAAATGGAAAAACTTTTTTATTATTAATTTCTCAGAAAATTTTATTCTTGATAAAAGTTGGTGCATCATTTCAAACTCAAAACGTACATATCAAAATTTAAATATCTCTTTTTGTATACGAGGTAGATTTAAAAATGTCAAAATAACTCAAGAGTAAAGTACCCTTATTTTTTAAAATACGATAAAAAAATACCTAAAAAAGTTGTCAAAAAATAAAAAAAGAAATTTAACTTATTTGTATTTTTTTTTCAACCACCCTGTGTATTACAAAAACAAAATACCGCAAGCACAACTTATCATTGGATAACACATAAATATGCTACTAAACTTTAATTTTGTTCGATTAGCAGCTAGGAATTTAAATTTATCGAAATCAGAGTATAAAAATTTTAAATTTTTGTGTCCAACTTTCTGCCGGTCACTGTATACCATTCATTCGCCGAGAGTACTAGAGAGTACTAATAACATCACATTACTCTATAGTTAAGTTTAGTCTATAAAATCATATATTTTAAATGTTATACAAGAAGTAAGACGTGTAAAATAGAATAATTAGTAGGTGCGCATTGAATTATATTTATTGTACGCGTTTTCACATAACCAAGGTGCCATCCAACTAGTAGTCATTTTAAGACAGGTAAGTTAAATTCATTTTACATTGTTATTGTTAACTCACCAATTTAACTGTTTCCACCAGATAAAATTCTCAAGTGGAAATATAGGTTTCTTTACTAAACGCGTGAGTGCTTTTCATATACTTATATACCATTCATTCGCTGAGAGTACTAATAATATTACCTACATTACTCTATAGTTAAGTTTAGTCTATAAAAAAACATCGATTTTAAATGTTAGACACGAAGCTGTCAAATAACACAATAACTAAGAATTGTTCTTGAGCTTTCAATTATAGCAGGGTCGAAATATCTTTCAAGTCATCTTTCAGGAAACTATCTTTTCCGCAAGGTATATAAGCGCATGAAAAGCTCTCCCACGTTCAGTCTTCATCATTTCTCTGTTACTTGAGGTTAACATAACATAACAGTTATGGTATTCAACATACCAATGAAGGATTAGTGTTGGGTCAGACACCTGTAACAATTGAAGATAATATTTTACGTGTTGGGTATGAAAAAATTAGTCTTACACCCGGTCTGTCACATCTGCTATTGAAGAGCCAGCCACAGAATTTCGATGATAATGATTTAAAAATATATCGCCAATTATTGATTGCTACAAATGCTCACAAAAGGCGCTATGGTAACTCATTTTGATTAAATCCAAGCAAGACGTGGAAATATACAGGGTGTCTATTTTTAAGTGTATACAAATCGATAAAAAAATGTATTTTGTGAGATATTTTCAAAAACCTTTTTTTGTTCGAAAGGTCTTCAAAAAGCGCTTCTTTTGACGTTTTTACTTTTGTCAAAATGCAAATCCAGGGACGGCTACGATTTTTTTCATACCCCGATTTTCACAAAAACCATTTAGCGATTTTTTAATTTAAAGTCTGACCCCACAGCGTTAATCAGAACACCCAAAAACCCCTATATACCAAATTTGAATAAAAAATATACAGGGAGTTCTATTCTGCAGGGTGTCAAAGTTGAGCAAAATAGGAATTTTAAAGAAACCTGCAAAGTCAAGTGTGCCATGGAATCCCCTCAAGACGGTTAAATGGTTAATAGGACCACTCAAGGTGTTGGTGTGCAAAGGTCCAATTCAAAATATACAGAATGTTCTTATCTGTGGCATCTCAAAATGCTGAATTTTTATGAAACTTTATACGGGTCATGAGTGCTGTGGAATCATTGAAAAAATATTGATAAACACAAAAGTAATGTATTTCTTTACAAAATGCCAACTAATAAATAAAAACAATTTAAATTATTGGACCTTACTAAACAAAGTCACTGTCTAAGATGATACATTTTCTGTGCGTTTCCTGTTGTGGCACACCTGTCACCTTAACTGATATGGACTTACTGACTGGCAGACTTCTGTATTTTTTAGATTTAGTTCGTTTATAGTGTGTGTAGCGGTTTTGAGATACTCGATTTTTGACCAGTATAAAGTTCCAAAAATTCAGTAATTTGAGATGGCACAGATAAGAACACTCTGTATATTTTGTATTGGATCTTTGCACACTAACACCTTGAGCGGTCCTATTGACTATTCAACTGTTTTAAGGGGATTCCATGGCACACTTGACTTGGCAGATGCCTTTAAAATTCCTATTTTGCTCAACTTTGACACCCTGCAGAATGGAACTCCCTGTATATTTTTTATTCAAATTTGAAATATAGGAGTTTCTGGGTGTTCTGATTAACGCTGTGGGGTCAGATTTTAAATAAAAAAATCGCTAAATGGTTTTCGTAAAAATCGGGGGTATAAAAAAATCGCAGCCGGCCCTGGATTTGCATTTTGAAAATGGCAGAAAGGTCAAAAGAAGCGGTTTTTGAAGGCCTTTCGAACAGAAAAAGGTTTTTGAAAATATCTCACAAAATACATTTTTTATCGATTTGTATACACTTAAAAGTAGACACCCTGTAGGAATATTATCTATTCCCATCTAAACAAAAAAATGTTTCCACGTGTCCAAGAAAGTCTACTGTTGTGAGACCAATACTTAAATGGAACGAAAATACTGATCCAAATAATGATGTCGTTGATATGCTCAGGAATGCCCTAGAAAATGGTGAAGATCGAGATATATAATATATATATATATATATATATATATATATATATATAAATACCTTAATAGATATGAACATTATTGTTGATCCAAAAAATAAAATGTTTAAGTAGATGCTCGTTTTATTTTTAACACTTACAAGTGATTGGAAATATGCATTTCATGAGGTTCCATGGGATTCCATGGGATTCCATGGGGCTTCCATGACTCAACTATCACCAAAGTTGAAGCAACTGAGGTAACTCTTGTATGATTAAGTTGTATTAACACATTTCTGTAAACCTGTGCAAGCATTTTTGAAATATGTTAACCAATAGTAGTCCCAATATTAAACTTGACAACACAGTTGAAGAATACATAACTTAGAAAAGTATTTCTTCTAAGTTGATCTAAACAGATAAAAGTTTATATCCGTTTGATAAGCAAAGGACGTCTAGTCTTCTCTCTTGCAAGACTATTGTTGTCGGGAATCATGCCCGCGACAGTTGTATTAAAGACTTTATACTTAAAAATAGTTAATATATTATGTCTACTTCAATCTTCATATAGTAGTGAAACTGCTCAAGAGGGCCTTCTTCAATGTACAAAAGCAGTTTGGCATATAAAATATCGACTAAAATCAGCTGAGACCATTGGTGAGAAGCAAAGTCTGATAACAACTCTGGCTAACGTGAAAACATTACGTACCCAAATTAAACATGAAATTAAACGTGGAGCTGGGGTATTAAAAGAAACAGTAAAAAACCGTGTGAGATGGGACGATTTGGAATCAGCATTTGCCAGCCGTATTCGAACTGGAGTAATTTCTAATCTTAAGCACAAGAACCCTAGCGGTTTCCTCGACGACTGTTTTGTCTTGTTCAAGCGACGTGGTGTCAATGCCCTAAAAAAAGAAGAGGCAATTAAAATAAATGTTGTGTTTGGTGGACTATTTGTGCTGCAGAAGGCTGACATGGTTATTGAGGAGATGAAATATTTCACTACCCCCAACCTACCAGATACCGACTTAACACAATGGTTCAATCAGCACATAGCAGCACATATTTTGAAGCAGCTTCAAGAATTCCAAGAAAGAGACTCTGGTTGGACATTGAAAGCTATAGTGAACCTAGGTGTAAACATAAATAAGTTTACTCCTATGTTGGGGTCGTCATACATAGAGCTCCCCGAATCAATCAAGACAAAACATGCATGCGTCAATATCCCAGCAAACACTGATGAATGGGGCTTAAATGGGCAAGCGCATAGTCGCCAGCACTGTTCTAATTGGCACATTTGTGGCAGCCATAAATGGGCCACAAGCGAAATGTCCCGCCGGCCAGCAGCCTCCTTTAATTTGCCAACAACTTACCTTGTTGGGACAAAAAAGAGCCAATGCAGACGCCAACATCTTGCCGCATTTGGCGAACAAGTGCAGGCACATTGATAGTTTGTCAGTTGGGGGCTAGTATGGGCTATTAACAGTTACACTTAAGCCCCACAATGATAAATGCATTGGGTTTCTTCTGTGTGCTATTTGGTGGCTAGCCATTAACATACCATTACTGGAATATTTATGGCTCCAGACTCATATCCAGTGTGTTTAAATGAAGAAACTGACATACTGTGTCAAATTTTTATTCACAAAAGCATAGCTAAGTATTCTTTCGTGAACAAAAATTTTACACAATATACAAATTTTCTTCATATGTATTGGTCTGCGTATGCAGCTATTTCTCCATTTTGATCTTTTAGGGCATGCCTAAACGATTGAAAAAGTTTTGATTTCACCCTTGTAGGATTTGGGAAACTTATCGAAACAATAAAAACATCTGGCCATTTTGAGATGTTTTATTTCATTTAAAAAAATAAACATTGTAAATAAAACATCTATTCTTAAATAATAAAAACATTAAAAAATAAAGTTAACATTTAATGCAAGTAAAACTATTATAAAGCTGAAATCGAGTGCTAAACTGCATTACCTCATAAACATAAAATGTAAAACACAGAAAGATTTTTAGTATCTGTAATTATAAATAATAAAGGATATTTTAGTGGCATGTCAGGCAAAGGATATCAATTGAAAAAAAGGAGTGCATTTTTTCAATTGATATCCTTTGCCTGACATGCCACTAAAACATCCTTTATTATTTATAAAATGTAAATTTTACTCAAAAATGTTTTCCAGCAGCTAGTGCAAAGTACAGGGTGATCCAAACTCGACGCCCCAGACCTACTGCGGGAACCCGAAAGCTTAAATGGGACATAACTACTAAGGTCCAATTATAACCGAAAATTTCCTTTTTTGATTTTTTGGAAAATGGCCGCTGTGACGTCATCGATATTTTTTCCCAGAACATACCATTTTTTCTCTATATGTTGAAAGTCCTTATCATTCTCAACAACTTTTGTAGAAAAGATTTTCTGTATCTGTGATTGTTCAAAATCTACATTGTCAAATATGTAAAAAACATGGATACACCATGATCGGTTTTCCAAAATCTAGCTAGCCATGGAAATAATTATTGATAGTCCGAAATTATTAAAAATTATTAAAGTGTGTCTTGTGCACCCTTCAATTTTTCAATTGGATTATTTTTTAAAAAATTTTTTTTTGCAAACAATAATAGCAAACAAGTTAGTAACAAGCACTGTTCAAAAATTTAAGAAATAATCCAGTTGAATAAATTTAAGGGTGCGCAAGGCACCCTAACATGCTTTTAAATAATTTCTGACTATCAATTGTTTCCATGGCTACCTAGATTTCGGAAAACCGATCCCTGTACGTTTCGAACAATAACAGATACAGAAAATCTTTTCCTACAAATGTTGAGAATGATATGGACTTTCAATATACAGTGTGGTCATTTAAGAGTGCAACATAGGTATGGGATTTTTGTTTTATTAATTGCAGAACCAAAATACAAATATTCCCGAAAGTTGGTGCACGTTCAATTTAGGCTCAATTAGAATAGTTGCATACAGGGTAGGTCAAAAAATATACAAATTGCACAAGAGTAAAGTACCCTTATTTCAGGAACTTCAGCAAAATGTTATTAAAAAAATTTGTTTACAATTAAACGTTATGCCTAAACACCAAAACATGGCCTCCTAAGATTTTTTTTTAAATACTAATGATTTCCTAAAGAAATTTTTTTCATAAATTAATCAAAATTAAATCAATTTCGCATAACTTTGTTCAAATTCAAGCATATTTGTAAAATTAACTTAGATTTTAAATTTTTTAGGGAATCATAAACTTCATGTTTGTTGCAACGATATTAAACAAAACTTTAAAATTTCGCAAAAATTCTACTGATCAAGGTAAAACATTAGTAATGATAAAAGAAACTAGAAATTAATTGAAGAAAAAATTATTTTTTCTTAGGAGGCTATGTTTTGGTATTTGGTCATAGCTTTTAATTCTAAACAACTTTTCTTTATAACATTTTGCTGAATTTTCTCTACTTTACTCTTGTACAATTTTTATATTTTTTACCTACCCTGTATGCTGTTTAATTTGCAACCATTCTAAGTGTACCTAATATGATTATTAACATGCATCAACTTTCGGCAATATCTGTATTTTGGTTGGGGAATTAATAAAAAATCCCATACACACTTAAATGACCTTACTGTATAGGGAAAAAATGGTATGTTTCTGGGGTAAAAATATCGATGACGTCACAGCGGCCATTTTCCCAAACATGAAAAAAGCAAATTTTCGGTCATAATTGGACCTTATTATATCCCATTTAAGAACCCCTGTTCGAAATTTTATTTTCAGTTTTCGTGTTCCCACAGTAAGCCTGGGGCGTCGAGTTTGCATCAACCCTGTACATTGAAAAATAGAATCTATAATAAAAATAGCTGAAAATGCAAGTTGTGAACTGCTGTGGTTAAGGCCTCAATATAAGAATCGCAATTTGGGCATGGCTATCGAGTTAATGTAAAAATGTCACTGACACTTACTAATTTTTTCCTCTTCTGTGTCCCACCGGCCCTAACAATAGCTCCTCACCTAATTCTGAGCCAAACTTTTACTATTCCATGGCTTTCATTCCCGTATCATTCACAGATAGCGGATTTGCTCTGATTAAATCTAAAAATGAGAAAAGAGAACAACGATTAACACACGCACCTATTATCATAGTGTCTCGGTTTTCTGGTATTTCCTAGACACTCGAGTGAATGCTGTTCTAGTATTGTCTTTAAGTCTTTCCTTGTTCCCAACCACAGACGGCAATAAAGCAATAATAATTATTATTGTTAGGTATATTGTTATATTGTGCGGAAATAGGCCAATAAAAGATAAAACACTAATAGGGATCGGGCAGTATAATCAGTATATATATTAGCATTAACGAGTCAAGCCGCCACCGTCGCTTATCATTGCGACGGTGCCGGTCAAGCATCGACGCAAAAGGGAAGTAAACTCACAAAGTGCATAGTCTTTCAGAGGACATTGGTTCACGCACGCAAAACACGTCTTCTTCTCTAAAATGGTATTGTTGTTTCTTGTCAAGACACAGATACCCAAACCAACCACGTAAAACACGAATATCTGCAGAAATGCCGGAAACATTGGTTGCAGCAGACGCCGGAGGAAACCAACATGGCGAACCTGGCCCTGGCGGCCTGGCGTCTCCTCTCCTTTTTAGTTATTAATTTCGGTAATGGCCCATTTAAATGCCACAATTCGTGTGTTTGCTGGGATTAAGAATGATGATAACCTCTGCTTTGCTTGGGCTGTGACTTCCGCCTTATATCCAGTTGAGAAAGATCCCCAGCGTATAACAAAATACCCCCACCCATAATCCGTTTTGAATTTGAATGGAATAAGTTTCCCAATAACCATTAAACAGACCCCAAAATTCGAAAAACTGAATGATATGTCAATAAATGTATACATTCTGCGAAAGCATCGAAACAAGCTCCACATGTTACCTATTTACATGACTAAAAATAAGGTAGACAAACATGTCAATCTTCTAATGGTGCTGAATGCTTATTATGACGAGGAAGAAGAAAGTAATGAGAACTCACCTATTCGATATAATTTTTGCTGGATCAAAGACCTTTCTCGTCTAATTTCATCACAGCTTAGCAAACATAACAATAAAAAATTCTTCTGCGATCAATGCCTGCATTACTTTAACTCAGAGGAAAAGCTAACAATGCATTATGAAGATTGTAAAAACATGAACGATTGCAAAGTTAGGATGTCAAGCAGAGATCGCAAATTCCTCAAATTTAAAAATTATAAAAATAAGGAAATGGTACCCTTTACAATTTATGCTGATATAGAAAGTATCCGTAGGGCAACAAACGATAATAATAAATACCAAGAGCACGTGCCTTGCAGCGTTGGCTATTATGTTAAATGTGGTTATGATAGCAGTTTATCATTCTACAGATCTTATACTGGGTTGGATTGCATGGAATGGTTTTCTAAAGAACTAAGAGGAGTGGCTGAGGATATAGAGACAGTTTTTCTATGCCCTCTACCGATGGATAAGCTAAGAGCTGCGGAGAAGAAGCGCCTTAAGCATGCAAAAATGTGCCATATTTGTGAGAAACCCACCACGGGAAAGAAAGTCAGAGACCATAACCATTTAACTGGAAAGTTCCGAGGTGCTGCGCACGATGGTTGTAATATAAATTACCAAGATAGTCACGTTTTACCTATAGTCTTCCAGAATCTGTCAGGTTATGATGCACATTTCGTGATTAGGAGTATAGCTAAGGATAAGGGACGTGTAGAGTTGCCTCCTATTAACAAAGAAAAATATATATCTTTTACCAAACCTATACCCGATAATCTATTGAAATTTCGATTTATAGATAGTTTCCGATTTATGTCTGCAGGATTAGATTCATTAGCTTCCAATCTTTCCGAGTACCCAATCCTCCGAGACCACTTTTTTGAACTCTCCGAATCATGTTTTAAACTTCTAACGCGAAAAGGTGTTTTCCCATATGATTTTATGGATTGTATGGAGCAATTAAACCACAGTCTGCTACCTCCTAAGGACTGTTTTTATAACAAACTGGAGGAAAGATCGATATACGAAAAAGAGTATGATCACGCACAGAAAGTGTGGAACGAATTTGGATACAAAACTTTAAAAGATTATGCTGACTTATATTTGAAAACGGATATATTGCTTCTAGCTGACGTATTCGAAGCATTTAGAGCTAGCTGCATGAGAATTCATGAACTAGATCCCGCTCACTACTACACATTACCTGGGTACACATGGGATTCGATGTTAAAGTACACAAAAGTGGAGTTAGAGTTGTTAACAGATATTGATCAAGTCATGGCCTCCTACGATTTACGGCTCTCTTCGCGTCCTTTCTGGCCTGCTCATTGAAGTAGATGGCTCCACCAGCCGTACCAATTTCAAGATGGCCACCGAAGTCATTTTTGGTCATTTGTCAATTGACAGCGTTTGACTTCGAATTTTTCATAACCTAAAATTTGAGCGTCCTTCGTCTCGCACCTATCTAAAATTATGTTCAATTTATCAATAACATAATTATTATGTATCGAACTGCTATGAGATAATCAAGCCGACAGTTACGAGAATCGAGAATCTGTGATTAAAAAGGATAGCCGATAGCCGCAAATCGATTGTTGTGTTTACGAACTCCGAAGGCGTGGGTCCGTGAGTGACTCCGTGTTTCTCCGGAATCAACGTTTTGGATTTAATAGGACCTCGATTGTCTTCCGAAAAGAAGTGGAACTTTTATTATTATTGATCTTCATGCTTAACGAGTGATGTTGACCATGGTTGACCAGTGCTTCAAAACTTATGATATGATCACACTAAAATAGTGAAAACCTACCTGAAAACCGAGCAGTTGCAAACAAAAATAATATCTGACTTGCAATGTGCTTCTTGAGTATTCTTCATGGAATATGTAGTTCATTGCTGATAGAATGTTGAAGTAGGTATTTTATGTGTGAGTATTATCTGAGGTATTATCGTTGTTTAAACCAGAATGTTGTCAAAAGTAAGATGCCAAACTTTTATAGGTCATATTGAATCAACAGTCAACCATCTACGTGAAATCTGTGTAGGAAAATCATCAGATTCTTGATGTACCGATGGACTGAAAGATTGACGTACTTATGAAATTTTTGTTACGATGCACAAACCTAAATTGCCAGGAATGTATAGCCAAACAACAAAAATTACTGTTACCCTTTGTGTGGGAAATATATTAGTTTGTACATAATATAATGTTGATTACCTGTGATGATGATGTATCTAAAATTTGATTGGGAGAAGCGGGAATGACAAGACTTATTATTCCTTGAAAAATGTCAGGACTATGAACAGCAGGCTATAAATATATATATATTTTTACTATCAATATACTTTTATTTTGTATTTATTTTATTACAATAAAATGTAGGACTTTTTTTGCATTTTTTCCTGGGTTTTGATTGGATCGGGAAGATGTTTTAGTACCTATTCACCCAAGATCATTGCAGTGAAAAAGGTTTGCTTTTAAAAAGTAAGAAAAATATTTCCTATATACTTTTCAAAAGTGGGTGATGTATAGAACTTTCTGTAATTACTGGAAAAAGTCACAATGATTTAATAGCAGCTAAACTTCCTGTGGTAGTTGGTTAAAAAAACTTTACATTCAAAATGATGTGAAGAGGTCACGGTCAGAACGGTTGAAGGAAAAAAAAACATTTTATACAATATTTTTTTGATACATTACCTGCGATGGCCATAGATTCGACACTTTAGGAGGAGATTTTGGAATATTAGGACTATGTGTTACAAGGGTTATTTCTCTACAGGAGCTATTGGGATGCTGGACAGTGGTAGGCTATAAACACAAAACATACTTTTAATATGAATTATTTATTCAACTAAAAAAACATCCCAACCAGCAAATTGGTTTTATAATTTCAATAAGTAGTATTATATTAGAGTTATGGAGAACGAGAACACTATTTTGTTGCCTGCAACCATTGAGTGAAGGATATATGTTATATACCCTATATAAATATATATCCTTTACTCAATGCTGCAACTATGTAGACTTCTACATTTACCTTTACAATGTTTATATTATAAAATTGCTTATAAATCAATAAAGAAATTATCATAGAAACGTTTCCATGATAATGTATAAAATATTTCAACTGTATAATGAAATTGTTAGGTTTGGAACGAATTGTTAGAAGTGTTCCTTATCGCTTTATAAAACAGTTGTTCCACAGAATAAATAATTACTCGTTAGTCTGTGCCGGTTCTGACGATGCAACAATATATCGGGCATCTTTTTGTTGCTGCGACTCTATTGCATGTGTGTTCACATTTGAGGTGTTTAGTGCAAGAGTGGCCCAACTCCAAAAAAAATGCTTATTGTGTTAATAGTACACGCTGCATGGATTTTTATTAATCTATCATATGCAATAACGGCCTATATCGATTCCTCTAAGACGCCTCTAGATGACGCATATAATGTTACTTTGGCATATTGCAATCTGATCATATCAGTTAGTACAAAAAAGGCCCAACATTTGCGAATCAATGACTTAGTTCGAATGTTTTGCGCAATAGCGGCCTATCTTTTAATTAGGAGTTTTTTTTTTAAGATTTTAAGCTTTTCTGAACGTCGACTTAGATGTGCTTTACATCAAAAAGGTCAATGTGACACCCTTTCTAGGCATAAGAGGGGGAAGAAGGCTCCGAACAATAAGACAAGCAAAGAAAAAATTTAATCTATCATTTTTTTTCGAGTTTCCCAAGGTATTGGTCCCATTATTCAAAAAACAAAAATCCTGACCTTTGCTACAGTTTGTTCAGCGAATGTTCGGCCCTACGTCACAACTCCTGCCCTTGTCTTACTCATGACTATACGACGGATATCGGTCGTATATTCACGAGCCAGACAAGGACAAGAGTTGTGACGTAGGGCTGAACATTCGCTGAACAAACTGTACTTACCCCCACCTTAAATTTGTCGATAATGTACGGCCTATGCAAAAATGAAACGCACGATCCTGGGTCACTATCTGTTTCCAGGAAAAAATTATTAACTTTTCACGCACCTGTGTCTGACAGTTACAGGAGGTGGGACGAATTTGAACAAAAAATAAAAACTGAACTCTCTGAACCAGCCTTGGCAACTTTAAAATTAAAAGCACTTGGAAAAGGAATTGCATTTGTGAAAGGTAGAGTCCACGTACTGAAATGGCGGAAAAAGACAGTCTAAGTCGAGTCTATCAACTAGTTGAAGGAAGAGGCAGTGGTTGAGATATAAATTTACTATTACAAATAATCGAATAACGAATGAGTTTATTTTATACATACATCGACATTTCCAAAAGAAATACAAACACTTTTGTATCCAACAAGCAGGAAAATTAAAGCAACAAAGTATAGCAGTTTAGAAAAAAAGATTTATTAGCGTATGTCCCACCATATTTGGAGGGTGACAAATTCAGTTCGTGAGGTAAAAATAATTACGACGATGTGCTTCACTCTGTCGAAGATTCTTAACAAAGAGTTGACTAAAAAATATAAATAATGAGACACTAACAAACTGTTTATGTACCTACTTGTTTATTGTTGCCTTGTTTCTTGCTTGCGATGATGGAGACAGTGTTTTACTTTTAGGGTCAATCATGAAATATAAACGGCGTTTTTCTCAAAACTATGTTTTAACTTTTGCACTAAACGCCTCATTTAATAGTTGCATCCATTGCAGCAATTTTCTAGTAACAAACTATTACCACGACCTATATAGCGAAGCAAGTTACTAAAATTTGACATCCGATTAACAATACATAAACATTTTTAACACAAAATATATAAAAAAATATATTTTTAGGGTAATAGTATTATATTTGGTGTTAATCTTAACAATGCAGCGACACCATTTTGACATTTTTCAGTGCGTTGGCATGGAAAAACCCCTAAAAACCTACTAAAGTTGCTGCAACTTAATTGCACAAAAATAGAGCAATTAAGTTGCAGCAACTTAATTGCACAAAAATAGAGTAGGTAGTTTCTATTTGCATGCAACAAAATTGCAGTTACTAATTGCCAAGTGTGAACAATTAATTTCATGCAATTTTGGTGGCAGCAACAAAATTGCATCAGAACCGGGAAGTGTTGTTGGAAATCAATTCACATTTAAGAGTAAATCGTTGTCCCAAACTAAGTATTTTGTTTTTAAGCAAACTTGGGCAGCTCAAAAACGAATTATTTATAGGAAGTGGCTATTTATACGTCCGACGCATATGAAAGTCGGTATAAATCTTGCGCTCTGATTGACGAGTTGAGTCACGTGACTTCTTTGGACGTACATTTAGCTCCATACACTTCCGAAGTAAACTCATTTAGATACGTCGGAAGCGCATTTTTCTCAAGCATCGTTGCAATAACGAGCGTGTATGTTCTCCTTTTTCGGCGATGGGCGTTGCGGTATGAAAAAAGAAGTGGTAATTATTTCCAATTGTGTAACCCACCCCCGATTTTCTTGAAATGTTGGCCCTATTTTCGTCAGACATTCGGCGCCCGCCGAATGGTTAAGCCCGATTTATAAACTTTGACGTTTCCGTTTGATGTTTGAAAGTTGGACATCGAAGATTAATTATTATAAACTCAAATTCCGTTAGGGATAACAACGGACCTCCTGGAGGTCCGTTTGGATAGCCAATGAAGTACCCTCTTAAGAGTCACGTGGGAGGTCACATGTTTTCCCAGTTTATCAGCTGATCATCTGTATTGATTTTGTGTAATATTTTTAAAATTAATTATCCAAAATAATGATACAAAGTAATTAACAAAATGTATTTAGAGTTGCAAAATCAGAGTATTGAAATCGAACGACTTCGCTCAGATGACGATTGTTGTTCTATGCATTATTTTTCTGGCGTTGATAACACACAGGTGTGCAGAAAATTCTAAACGGAATGGAAAAGTTTATGGCAACAGCAGCTGCATCAGCGTCAAACGGAAACTTCGAAGTTTATAAATCCGGCTTTTTTACAGCGCCGAACGTCGAGCGAAAATAGGGGGTACCTAGCCAAAATTTCAAGAAAATCGGGGGTGGGTTACACTATTGGAAATAATTACCACTTATTTTTTCATACCGCAGCGCCCATCGCCGAAAAAGTAGGGCATACACGCACCTTATTGCAACGATGCTTGAAAAAAATACACTTCCGACGTATCTAAAATCAGTTTACTTCGGACGTGTATGGAGTTAAATGTACGTCCAAAGAACTCACGTCACTCAACTCGCCAATGAGAACGCAAGACGTATAACTTTCATATACGTCGGACGTATAAATAGCCACTTCCTTATTTAATTATTTAAACGAAGCATTTTTTTGCAATTCCAACATTAAAGTTACACATGATCATCAATTTTTGAATGCATCAAACAGGCTTCTCATCTGTCTCTGAAACTGATGTGCACATCAACTATCGTGAAAAGATATCTAATATGCATTGGTACTAATATAGGACATAAAGAGCATACATAGGGTATACACATCATAGTCCACATCTCGGTCCACATATTTCGTGATATTTCTTTACAAAATGTATCCTAGCTCTTCTTCCAAGCAGATACAATATTCATTGTGCTTGTTAAGTAGAAATTCGGGTAGAACTTACACTAGGTATGTAGTATGTTATATAAAACATAAAACCAGCTTGGTATTATCGTTCGCCATTTACACCGACACTAAAAATTAAAATTATTATAAAAAATATACCTACTCACCTCTGCAAAAATGGTGGGAATTGAATTTGGCTTCAATTTCCTCATGTTGTTTTTGCATATTCTAAAGCTGTCTTTTTTAAAATGTCCAGAACAGATAAACAAGCCATCCGCTTGTTTTATAGGATGGATAAATGTTCCTACACACAAAAACTGATTTTAAACACCACATAATACCATTATTTTAAAATTATACCTGTTCCAGCACTAATAGCTTCGACCCAAGTTTTAAGTTGAATGCTCTTTACTCGGGAATTCAAATAAGGGCAATTGCTTAAAGCGACAATTCGCCACGGAACACAACCTCGGCATTATTTACAATATGAGAGAGGACCCCTGTAAAAAGAACCCAGCTTTTAATAAATTCAAAACACCCCTCACATTCGCTCACTAGTCCAAAAAAACGGCACACGGCTCCGGTATGGTATTCTGTGAAATTCGATAAAACACTAATTCACAAACAAGAAACAACACACTAAAACCAGAGAACAAGCTAAAACTATTTAAAATTAAAATCTTTTAATTTTAATCCGTGAACAACAACAACAGGCCAGCAGGGAATATGGAACTCGCCCTTTGACAACAGCCAGTTTATTTCTGACATAAGCAGACATAACCTTTATTATCTTGTGTTTGACAGGAGTACGCCTCGTGGCTCCGTCTTGCGGTCAACTCTCGAAGTACGCGAACGGGTTTTTTTCGTTCGAATGAGCAGGCCAGAAAGGACGCGAAGAGAGCCGTAAATCGTAGGAGGCCATGGATCAAGTAATGTTTGTTGAGAGAGGGATACGTGGGGACTCAGCCAATGCTCCAAGCGACGTGCCACTGCAAATAATAAATACATGCTCAACTATGATCCGCAGAAACCTACAACCTATTTAAGTTACTTTAATATTAATATATCAATATGATTGGGCCATGTCGCAAACTCTTCCTTTCGGTGGATTTAGATGGTTTGAGGTTAAATATCGAAAAATTGAATGCCAATTCTGACAGGGGCTATTTCCTGGAAGTTGATCTAGAGTATCCTGAGTCCCTTCATGATAAACATAAAGATCTACCGTTCTGTCCAGAACATCGGCAGCATGGTGCAGGAGTGAAATTATTGGCTACCCTCCACAACAAGGAAGTTGATGTAGAGTATCCTGAGTCCCTTCATGATAAACATAAAGATCTACCGTTCTGTCCAGAACATCGGCAGCATGGTGCAGGAGTGAAAATAATGGCTACCCTCCACAACAAGGAAAAATATGTAATTCACTTAAGAGAGCACTTAAACAAGTTTTAGCAAACGGTCTTGTAATGAAGAAAGTACATAGAGTCCTAGAGTTTAAACAATGTCCTTGGTTAAAGAGTTACATAGACTTAAATACCCGTATTCGTGCTCAATCCACCAGTGCTTTTGAGAAAGATCTATACAAGCTTCTTAATAATGCAGTATTTGGAAAAACGATGGAAAATGTTCGTAAACATTCTGTTATAAAGTTGATTAACAAGTGGGAAGGGCAATATGGTGCAGAGTCACTTATCGCCAAACCAGAGTTCAAGTCTGCTATGATTTTCAATGAAAACCTTGTTGTAATTGAATTAAATAAATCTGACGTATTCATGAATAAGCCAATTTACGTTGGGATGAATATTTTGGATCTTGCGAAAACTACTATCTATGATTTTCATTATGGATATATGCTATCTCAGTTAGGTGAAAATTGTACCATTTTATACACTGACTCATTAATTTATGAAATTCAAAATATGGACATTTACGAAGTTATGCGTCGAGACTGCCATAAATATTTTGACACCAGCGATTATTCGCCTGATAACATGTATGGAATACCTCTGGTAAACAAAAAAGTTTTGGGCATGATGAAAGATGAAAACAATGGACGAATTACGACAGATTTTGTGGGTCTGCGATCAAAAATGTATACATTTAAAGTTAACGAGAGTGAAAATATGAGAATGAGTGAACTGCGGGAAAATGGATTTACTGATGATGAAATATCTGAAATAATGTTACACGGTGGTGTTACAAAGAAAGTGAAGGGTATCAAGAAATCTGTTATTAAAAACAAAATAACATTTGAAGATTATGTACAGTGTCTAGAGGAAAATATGCTGAAAACAGTTAATCAGAATTTAATCCGATCCATCAAACATACCGTTTGCTCCATAACGCAAGCGAAGATAGCGTTAAGCCCCCACGATGATAAAAGTGCAATTAGCTCAGGATATGATACACTCCCATGGGGCTATTATTCTCAAATGGTATAATTATTTATATAGTAATCTATTGAAGGATATACTTGGATCTACTGATGACGAAGGTCTAATATGGAAAAATTGTGTCGAGCACAGAATTTTTCACTAATTATTAAAATTGTAGTTATCCATAATTACATTTATTCGTTAAATGTAGTACTATATAGGTTTATAAATATATATTAGTTTAATAAAATTTATCATCAAATGTACGTTAGCTACATATAATTGAATAATGTATTGCTACTAGCTAACTGGTTGTTTAGAAATTGTGTTACAAGATGTAGTTTTGTACTGATACTATATATGTTTAGTTTCACTAATAAATGTAATAATAGCTGTAGTTTCATATCGTTACTGAATAGGTTTAGAAATGTTTAATTATATATTGTAGGTTAGTCATATGATAGTTAAGTTGGGACTTTATCTGGAAGAAAAGGATTGACAAGAAATCTATTAGACTAAAATTATTTTGTATCACCACCAATAAATTTTGTTGAATAATATGGTGTTTTTATCATGGATTAGGCCTGCTGGGGAAACCATGTAAAAAAACGCACCATGCATTCTACCTATAGGGTCGTGGGGAAATGAATACATGGACGTGTTTGGGGATGATACAAAGCATCAAAACTGTTATTCTGTCATCACAAAATATTTTCTGAAAAATCTCAAATTTTAAATCCTTTCGATAATAATCCATAATTTGGCTAAATTGAATCCAAAATGTACAGTTTTTCAAGAGTCATAACTTTATGTTTAGTAGAACTCTTCTTAGGAGTGTAACAACAAAATACTGTTAATCATGTATCATTGTGATATGGGTTGGTTTAATCACTTTGTTTATTTCTTTAGTACTTCAGTAAGTTGCTCACCCACTTCGAGATGGAGGCTAATGGTTTGAGTGATCACTTCGTGGTAGCTGTAAGTATTATTATTTCTTATTTGACACCCATCTGTTACATTTACTTTCAGGGTGAGCTGGTATCTAATAAAGATGCTGCAGATGACGTTCCACTAAGTTTATATTAATAAGCGGTATTCTACGACTAATGATTCCCTCCACAGCTGCCAGAACTCGACGTAGATGAATTGTTGACCCTGCAGGCATTAATTAGTCCACTCGACAATCCTCGATCTGTAAGTTAATAGTAACAATGGCATTCTTCAAATAATACTTCCTTCTCATAGCAACAAGAAACGGATCATTCAAGCGAATGCTGTTCAAGCTCAAGCTTGCAAGCGACATCAGTCAGATCACGACTTTCGGTGAAAAGGCCGGTTGTCAGTGGTGATACTGATGATGATGATGATGATGCCGAGACACCACCTCCGAAGAGGGTGCGCACGCCTCAGCCATCAGTCAGATCGCGACTTTCGATGAAAAAGTCGGTCGATGATTCTGAGACTGATGACGACTTCGAGACTCAACCGCCGAAGAGGGTGCGCACACCTCAACCGAGACTTGGAAAAACTCCAGCAAAAAGCTTGGACATATCCAATGGTGTTGGGGAAAGCTCTACATCAACTGGAAAGGGGGGTTGTAGTATGACTGTTAATAAAACGGCTGGAGATGCTGCTGGGTGCTTGGGGAAAAAAAGATGGTGTGACAGCGAGTTGAAAAGGTTGTTGGATGAGTTTAATGTATATAAGGAGATAATACTAAATATTAACGCGAAATATAATAGAGTGATAGAGGAACGAATCGAATATGTGAATGATATGAAAGAATATGAGCGTATGGATAAGCACTTCCCCTAACTTCGGTTATATATGTAAATATGAGTATGTATATATGTAAATATGTATATATGTAAATACGTATAAGTATCAGTATCTGTAAGTATCAATAATTTTTAATAATTGAGGTGCATTACAACATTTACTTTCAGAGTGTGCAGACAATTGTAAACGCTGAGGCTCAGGATGTTGCGGAGCCCAAAACGTTGATGGCCGGTTGTTGTGGAACCCATACTTCTTGAGCACAATAACGCTAGGGTAAGTTACCATTAATCAATATTTCACGATATACGAGCTATGGAACTGGTTGGGAATGCCTACAACTCGCTTTAGGACACTCAGCGAAGAGGTTCCGCGAGCTCACTGATGGATGCTCACGTAAGCATTAGTAATTGATATTATACGCTTCTGCGTAATAACATTCCTGTAAGTTTACATTAATCAGTATTTTACCACTAATGTTTCCTTCCCATAGCTATGGAACTAGATGAATATCGTTCCTGGAAGTACTGACGCATGTCTCAATGATCTCGCGGTGGACAAACCGTTCCAGGACGCTCAGCGAAGAGGTTCGGAGGATATGAGTTCACCGATGGATGCTCACGTAAGCATTAGTAGGTAATTGATATTATCCGCTTCGGTGCAATAGCACCCCTGTAAGTTGACATTAATCAACATGTTTCTAATAATGTTTCCTCCCCATAGTTATGGAACTAGATGGATATTGCTCCAGAAAGTACAGGTGCATGCCTCCATGATCTCGAGCGGTGTCGCGGTAGTGGGGCAGTGTTTTCGCTCATATTAATTTTATGTGATTATTGTTGTAGATCCTATTAAAAATACTGGCTGATGACTCACATAATCATTATTAGCATGTGATTATTGTAAATATGTGTTTATAGGTATTTATTATAGATAGAGGTAATTTGTAACATTATTTATTATATATTATATTAAATATATAACATATACATATTTCTATCTCTCACTAATTCTACCAATAAACCCTCCACACAAACCATCCAAGTGTATATAAAACAGAGGCAGGTATCTTACGATATGTCTTCAACTAACAGAACAAATTCAACTTACTCAAATCAGAAACCACAATAATTTTCGTGATTTCTGATCTAGGGTCACTTTCCTCCCCCAACCTGGTTTCCCTGGTTTTCCATAACAGACAACTTTTTGTGGGGCCAATTTTTCAGATCCTATTTTGACATTTCTTAATACAGTTGAATTTGTATGAGTTCTAGAATCTAATCAATTGCAACTTTATATAGGATTATATCTATTTCCCCAACCAAGCTTATTAACTTTCACGCTAAACAGGAAAATTTTTCTCTACCGACAACTATAGGATACCATTAATCAATGCATGTTTCACATTGTCAACACAATCAGTTGCCTGAGTTTAAAGAAAATGAGTTTTCCCAGAGGTCCTAAAGAAAATCGCAGAATCCCCGGAAAATTATCCCACCGCGAAGTCACTGAAAAATTTTTTCTAATTTATAGCCCCGTAAGAAATACCTACATGGGGAAATTGCGCTTGAACCAACCTACTTACGTCAATAATAGCTTTATACGGTATTCAACTGTTACACCTATCCCCTTAAGGCAAATCTCATCTCATTCTAAGTTTGAGACGAAAATAAACAATGGCAGCGCCCAGCCTCGACAAGCAGCCTTTTGTATTCATCGCACCGGGCACCAAGCGCTGACGTGTAGTAATGGAATCCGGAAACAAAACTTGCCATTACTCCGTCCCGTTTGAGAAAATTGCTCGGAATAACGCCTGGACTCGAAAATAACAGAGTGAAATGGGGGATCTAAATTTAAATTCTAATTTCACGAGCGACATCAAAAATTATGCGCGCTGCGAGCGGAAAGCGTAGTTCGCCCTGATTTTTTGCCACTCGAATACTCTACCGGAATTTCAATTTATCTTATTTATTGCTTGGTGCTTTGTTGCAAATTAAAGTCATAGTTTGGTTGTTAGAGAGAGATGGGAAACATGGGAGGAATATCCATAGCAACAGTACAAGGCCAACTCTGGAATGTCGGCTATTTATTAAGTTATTCTACTCGGAAAGATATCCTTAATGAGAGCTGTCAAATGAACTCCAACTTTTAAGCTTATTATTTTCTAAATATATTGACGGTGTCACCTACTATTGCATCTCCGTTATTCGTTATTCTACAACTTGTCAAGATATTATTCCAGAAAAGTATAATTAAAATATAGCTACGACCCTATCCATTGTAAAACTAGACTAGAGGTAAAATATCTCCGCCGTTGTTTGACAGAATAAATATGTGGCGGGTGCGAACGCTAGTCATTCCCTGGCGACTTTCATTTGTCCTAATGAAAAATTCTTAAACCACTGTAAATTTTATTTTTTGATATATTTACGGAAAAGAGATTAACATGAAAATTTTGTTTGCAAGAACTGACAGTCTGATAAAATTTATGTGTGACATTAGTTTTGTTGTTCGAATTACCGTAAAATTTGGACCCTCTAGGGCTCTAAAATTAAATTATTTGCAAAAATCTTTAATTATGTGTTTTGTAAAGCAAAATGTCCCATTCAATTTGATATGTCATACCTGCCTGTTTGTTCTGTATTTAGGTACAACAAAAATTTAAGAAAAAATATTGGTAATATTTTTGACCATGGTCACAATTATTGTGCAACGATAGCGTTATGAGTCATGAGGATAATAATGACATCTTCGATGGAATTTTTCATACTTACAAGGCTAACCATACATAAAATTTTACTGAAGAGCTCCACAAAACGTGTAATATAAAAATATGAAAATACTTTAACTAAACAGCAGCTGAAATACCTACTGAACATGAAAAGAAAAGAAATTGAAGAAAGTGGTGTTGTTTGTTGTGGAAAGTAGGTGTAAATACTAGGTATAGTCAAATTATTTTAAGAAGTCCTTACTGGGACTGTCAATTGGTAATTTCGCCATCCTAAGTTGGCATCAATGCAGCAACCGGGTCATAAGTCCAGGTCAGTAACGAGCCCATTTGCACAATGAATGACTACTAATAACACGAATAAGAACAACACAGATAACGGTAAAACTCACGAAACATACAAAACCCGCGAATATTTTCACTGCCCAAAGTTTGAACCCTTTTTAACGATCCGGAAAACCTTGACTGTCACTGTCACAACCCCGAAATAAAATTAGCCTGAATACGCACCATAGACGCAGCGGCAAGTAGCTGATTATACCAAAATACCAAAATGAAAGTGTTTCCATGACGTTTGAAATTATTTTTAAAATGAGTTGTAGTCATAGTTATTTTTATTTGCAGCGGTATAATCGTGATCATGATACAACAAAAGAGAGATATGATATTGCGCAGGTTGGACACCATATTGGCGCGTCACGCGGTTATAAACAATGGTACAAGTTGTATCATCTGGTTATAAACAACCCAAACGTCAGAAACGTCTGAGTGTCATTGTAGTGTGTTCTCTGCATTTTCAGCCAATTTGCGGAAGTTTGCGTTGTAAAATTACTGTTAATTACTCTTTGGTCCATTTGTCCCTTTGTAAACTCAATCAGTGGACATACTGTAATACTTTGCATGTCATAAGTGGGCGGGAACTTACCGCGTGACGTAATTGCGCAGAAGGGAACGAAATTGAGGCGGCTAAATATCATATCTCTCTTTTGTTGTATCATGATCGTGATTCCAATAGGGTTTTTATTTAATTATGTTCTTTTTTTGAGTTTGTCATTTTATATTATTTAAAATAACAATTCTCGATTAGCTATTCGACATTCGATTACGTGCAATCACTTTATTTTCACTTAGGCCTACTTTAATATAACATCATAATCGATTATTTATTTTCCATGGGTAATTAGATCTTAAACCAAACACAAATTTTACCAATATTTTGTTCAGATTTTTATAGTAAATACGGAACATCAAAATAAATGGGATATTTCCCAATATAAAAAATATAATATATTGAGCCCAAGAGAGTCCACCTTTAGTCATATCCAATAATTAAAAACTGATTTAACATTTGGGTTCTGACAGTGCTTGCAAACAATTTGTATGTTAGATATTTTTGTACACCTACCTCTAGAAATAAAAAATTACAGCGGTTAAAATAATTTGAATTTTTTTGATATTTTGCCATCGTTTTTGTAGGCAATCATAGACAGCATCTTTTATTATGACAAAAAAAGGTCGCTCAGAAGAGCTATCGATCGCAACCTGCCACCGATTTTTTCTGTCAAGAAATAGCCGAGATATTTTGAGTGAGCCACTTATATAAGCCACCCTGTATATTCAATTATATCTATTGTACTCTGTTTAGTTCCTTTCTATTCTATTTTATGATTCTGTTCTATTATTTTCTATTCTACTCTACACTACTCTACTAAGAAAGAGACAAATGAAAAAAATGTTTCATCAAAACAAAAATATAACAACGAAAGCTTCAAAAACGTTATTCATTTTTTAAAAGTGTAATTCTGGATTGTTGCTATATTTTTGAAGCTTTGGCCGCGTTTTACAGTGTTGCCTGATCGGAAACATTTGCCGACAAAACCGTTGTTGTCTTCACACTGGTACAAATCTGGTAAAATATAATTTAATTTAATTTACGCGGCGTCCTCTTATAGAGGGTGGAATTATAAGAATTAACATGTTACCGTGCCAGATCTGTAAATCTTTTATTCTTTATTAAAACATATATGTCCAAATTATTTTCAGGCTAAACTGTGAATACTGATTGTATCAAACGAAGACGCATCCCAAAGGTAAGGAATCGGAGTAGGTACTTATTGTGATCTAAATGGGCAACAACTGCAAAAGGCTGCTTATTTCCGGTGCAATTTCCGACACACAGAAGGCATTTTGGCGAGAGCGCTGGGAATTTCTCTTCACTTAGAATGGATAGTGACAGTATTCTTATAAGTATAAATACCAAAAAGTAAGTAAGTAGGTAAGTAGGTAAGTAAGTAAGTAAGTAAGTTTATTAACCTTTTTAAGTAACATGTGTTACATATACACAATATTGATAGATTGAAAAGTAGGTGGCTACAAAGTTAGAATAACTTGTGTGTAGTTTACATGCACAAAGTGTAAAATATCATGCGTTCATAACAACTCATAACTTAAATATATAAATAACTAAGTAACAGATTACCATATATTGTTATATACTTACTTATAATTCCAGTATTAATACTTTTATTATTAATGTTATCATTATTATCCAATACCCATTTAATAATACACTTTTTAAATTGTTTTAAAGAAGGAGTAATTCTAGTGTTCCTATGTAACATATTATAATTTTAACAGCCCAAATAGCTGAAGTTGTACCTAGTAACTTTATATAAAAAATTTGGGACTACAACACTCATATTAGTAACTGACCCTGTCTTATAATTACTGTATAGATGTGTATAGATTAATAATTTTTTTGCATATAATTGGGTCATAGTTAGTGCCTTAAATTCTGAGAACCGCATTTTCGTTGGGTACTGCCTACGTTTCTTTAGTATTATTTTTATCACAGCTTTTTGAGCTTTAAAAATAGGATCAATAATTGTTTTGTAAGCAGCCCTAGTTCAGAGTACTATACAATATTGCATAATACTCTGAACTAGGGCGTAATAAATAGTTTTAATAGTTTTACTATCTAGGATGTCTCTGAGAACAAGAAATTTATGAAAGGTCTTTCTTACTTTATTACAAATACCAATTATATGATCTTTCCACAACAACTTATTATCAATAATGATTCCTAAGTACTTAGTAGTAGTACTATAGTTCAGAGGTACCTACATCATCAATAAACACTTTATTAGAGATCTCGTCGGGAGATTGTAAGAATGGAATAACTATAGTTTTAGTCGCATTTAAAGTTAGGTAATTGCGTTTAAGCCACGCACTAATTTTTTCAAGGCTTTGATTTACGTTATGTATTGCCTCCAACCAAGTAGCACCCGTAAAAATGACTGAAGTATCATCTGCGTATGCTGTAAATTTTCCATTTATGTCTAAGCTAAACAAGTCATTCAGATATACAGAAAATAATAGTGGTCCTAGCACTGTCCCTTGTGGGACTCCATATGATATTGGCAAGTAACTACTTAGATGGTCGTTGATTTTGGTACATTGTACCCTTTCCTCCAAATAGCTTTTCAGAAGCTTATGAGAAATACCCCTTAACAAGTAGTTGGATAACCTGTCCAGAAGTATATTATGTCACACATCAAATGTTTTTTTGAGGTCCAGACATACAGATAGAACTTTCATTTTGTTATTTATGCCATCATATACCTACATTTTTAGCAAAATTCGTGACTGCATCACTAGTGCTTAATCCCTTTAAAAATCCAAACTGGCATCCATTTATTACACAATTTTTAGCTAGAATGAAATTAGTGTAGTAAACAAAAATTTTTCTAGCAATTTTGCAAAAGGTGAAGTCAATGACATGGGCCTGTAGTTGTTTATGTTATTCCTGTCACCCGCTTTAAAAATTGGTATTATTAATGTTTCTTTAATTTTTTGGGAAAAACTTCCAGTCTGTAAACATATGTTATAAATATAAAGCAGTGGATTAATTACAAAGTGCTTTACATTTTTTACGACATCTACAGATATTTTGTCAATACCCATTGCAGTTTCACTTTTTAAGTTATTTATGTAATTTAAAAGTTCATTCTGAAGTATAGGTTGTAGAAATAGGGAGGACTGAACCTTATTTCTAATGTTGCCACCATCAAAATTGGAAGTAATTTGTTTTGCTAAATTTTGACCGACATTTGCAAAAAATGTATTGAACTCATTACTTAGCTTTTTTTCTTCATTTACCGAGGTACCGTTTATATTCTTATAATTAAAAATTCCTGAGATTTCGGTCCAATATTTATTTTTTTATTTTATACGACGTTTCGACAACTTAGTTGTCATCATCAGGTTACTTATACAAACAATTTGTTTTCTTCACATAGTACAGACATTTAAAATAATTTTTAAAATTTTTTCAAAGCTAAAAATAAAAATTAGATTTTAGTACATATTAATTTAAGAAAAAGAGGAATTTTTCTTTTACACAAGTTAAAAATTATAACACAAGCA
This sequence comes from Pseudeuparius sepicola, assembly GCA_963920635.1. Taxonomy (NCBI): domain Eukaryota; kingdom Metazoa; phylum Arthropoda; class Insecta; order Coleoptera; family Anthribidae; genus Pseudeuparius; species Pseudeuparius sepicola. The sequence continues at coordinate 94,971,239 of OY987299.1, forward strand.
AGGATATAAGAGATTCTGTTATATAAAAATCCAAAAGTATTAGGAAAACTTACCAAGAAAAAGTTAGTTAGGTCTTTGTTGCTTTTAAAATTGTCTGAGTAGTGTGATGTGATTATCTTTTGAGTAAATAGCAAATCATTGTTGAATCACATATTTGTTTTAAGAATTTTACAAAAATATTATTTTCGAGGTAGCGAGACTGGAGACTAAAGAACGGTTGGAAACAATTAAAATTCAAGCAGCATTTGTGTTTTTTTTGTGAATTTTTAATTATAAGATTGTACTCTACGGTCAAGAAAACAAAATATAAAAGTACCGTTTATAGTTAGTGATATATTAGGTTGTTTTTTTTTTTCGTTCATTGCCATTTATATTCTGTACAATCTTCCACGTTTCTTTTATGTTATTATTGTTTCGTTCAATAAGGTTTTTGTAATATTATTTTTTTGGGTTTTTATTAATTTATTAAGGTAATTCCTATAATTTTTATACTTGGCACGCAACTGTTCATTATTACGATAAAGTTTAGTTTTCTTAGACATAATATCTCTTTTTCTGATAGGTACTATTTATGATGTGTTATGGAAGGTTTAATTTTAACATTTTTTGCATTTTCATATACAATTTTAGTTTCCGTACATTTAACAACTGCTTTTATCATATGATCGCTAAACACATTATAAGCCAAATCTGCATCCTGAGTATTATATACATTGACCCAGCTTGTTTTCTTCAGATACTGCATTCACGCATTAGTATTTAAATTATCTTTAGTACAAAGTGTACAAACCTTGTACTCCCTTGAATTATTCAATTCTGGACACTCCATACAACACAATACAGGGAAATGATCAGTTATAGAGGATTAAATTATAGCAGAAAATGTCTCCAAGATTGTAGAACTTTTTAAAAATAGGTGATCTATTAAAGTTGCACTATTATTAGTTACTCTAGTTGCCTGTTTATTGAAAATTAAATAAAAACCCATTTCACTTAAAGTAGTTAGATAATTCATGGTATTAGAGTTTTGGCAAAGCAGATTTATATTTAAGTCTCCTACTAAAATTTGATTTTCCGTTGGCACTGTCATCAATAATGAAGTCAATTCATCCAGGAAATCTTGGAATGGCCTATTTGTATTAGGACTGCGATATATGGGTATAACTGTTACATCTTTATTTTGCTTACATATAGAGATTGAGGCATAACAGAAAGTTTTTGTTTCTACTTTTTTTAAACTATATCTCAATGTATTTTTTATAAACACGTAAAGAAGTACCTACTATACGATAATCGCGCGAATTGGCATGTTCACAAAAAAATTGTTCAAACGCCATAAAATCATATTTTCTGTAGAAAAAATAGGGAGAAGTGACTTTCAATCCGCGGAACGCTAGCTTGACGTTACTGACTTAATTTGGAAGCGCCCGCGTCCTTCGAACTGCTTTCCTCTGTGCATAATACCACGTAATTATTTCAGGATAATAATCCTATATCTAATATTTTTTTGTGTTCCCACAGCAGGCGCCGTAAAACTGCGGATGATGATTGCGGTTGTACCTATGCAGCGTGCCGTGTGCCGTTTCTAGTTTGCAGTTAGTTAGTTCGATAAGAATTTTATTGAAATCGATTTTATGATTTATGGATGTTTCTAGAGATTTAGATCTACCTATCGATTTTGATTCTAAATGGAACTTAGTGAACATACCTAGCTATTCCTCCAAGCGAAGAGTGACCATAACTAGGTTATTAGGTGCTATGCTAGTTGTTATTCTGAACAAGTTTTATTAATAACATTTTGCGATGTATCCTTTAAAAACGGGACTCTACTGAAAAGATCAGATTTTTTTTCTAAATTTTCACGACTTACTTGACCTTTCGAAATTTTATCCGTATATTTATTTGTATACCTAAATTTGTATACGTATTTAAGGACTAGCTTTCTTCATATTTCTTCCGTGTTTTCGTTTATGTTAAAGAGGGTTTCTTAACATAGAATACCTAAGTTGCACACAATGAAAAAGGCCTGCGTCATAGATATACAAAATAAGCCAGAAAAAGGTTCACGGTGAATGAACTTCTGAATTCATTACACTCCTCCACTCCGTAAATGTTTTGTTTTCTCTTTTTTAGACATCTCCGGCAACATTTTGTGTTATTATTTGCATTCGGAACGCGTCGAATTTCATCGTTTTCACTATCACGCGTGAACTCACTGTGAATATTCGCAGGGCCATAGATAAGCGCGGGGGTTCAAAGGTTCAAACACCTCCCCCCCATTGAAAAAAAGAACGGAAACGGATATGGTGTTGGGGTAGGCCGTATAGGTTAACTTCTTCAACGAACAAGTGTGAGGTTATGGGTTTATAACTTCTAAAACTGCCGTATGTTTTTGTTTTTCTTTATCAATTTCCGAATCTGTATCTAAAGAATGTGCTTTTCTACAGTCGTGAAAAAAAAGCTTTAAACAAATTCTATAACAATTATTTAAATTATTCCTAAACTCAACTCTCCGAGACCGTCTCACGTTTACCTAAACAGTGCAAATACATATCCTGTTGCATATTTCACATCTGCGCCACCCATATTCCAGGCTAAAAACATTTACGAGTATATAACAGTTTATTTTATTATTATTAGCGTTATCGCTCGTGTGTTTATATTATGGTAAATTGCCCGTTAAACTGCGACGCCGACGCCGACACTAACTGCCTTGGCGTCGAATACGTTCACGTTGCTGTAGCTTGGACGACGGTAAACTCCTAAAATTTTGTGTTTGAGTTTATGCTGCAGAATATTGTAGCAATATCGATGTACAGGGTGATTCAGTTTTATTCTGCGACACTTCAACAGGTGATAGAAAACCAAAAAATAACTGCACTTTCTTTTATAAACTATATCATTTTAAGGCTTTAATAAAAAGTTACAGGGTGTTAAAGTTTTAAGAAATATGTGGACTTTATTGAATATTTACCAAACTAGTTGAGATATTTCAATCATATTTGGTACACGTTATAACGGTATAGGTTAGCATAAAACCTGTTAATATCACACACCTTGAACAACCAGTGGCGTAGAAGTAGGTAATTAGTATAATTGTTTTTAGAAAAAAATAGAACCACCTTGTATAGCAATAAAATGTATTCAATTTCTTATGTAGATTATAATTATAAACAAAAATGCCCTCTTGGTAATTTTTCGTATGTGTCATGGTTTTGTGGCAAATTTGATTTTTTGTATTATTTCGGGGTATTTCTGAAAAATTATCTAAAATATTTGCTCCATAAGTAACACTTAAAGTAGAAATAAAGTAACTTTTTCCAATAAACTTACCTATTGAAGTCTATACTTTTGAAGATACAGGGTCTAAAACATTTAAGGAAGATACAATTAATGTTACGCTTTGTATCTTGAAAAGTAAAACCTTGAATGGGTAAGTTTATTGGGAAAAGTTACTGTATTTAAAGTAAAAAACACATTTTTTCTACTTTGAGTGTTACTTATGGAGAAAAGTTTTAAGTTAATTTTTCAGAAGTACCCCGAAATAATACGAAAAAATCAAATTTGCTATGAAACCATGACACATATGAAAAAATGCTAAGAGAACGTTTTTGTTTACAATTAAAATTTACATAAGAAATTGAATACAAGGTGGTTCTATTTTTTTTTCTAAAAAAGTTATACTAATTACCCACTTCTACGCCACTGGTTGTTCATGGTGTTTGATATTAACAGGTTTTATGCTAACCCATGCCGTTATAACGTGTACCAAATATGACTTAAATATCTCAACTAGTTTATAAATATTCAATAAATTCCACATATTTCTTGCAATTTCTAACACCCTGTAACTTTTTTATAAGGCATTAAAATGATATAGTTTATAGAAGAAAGTGCGGTTATTTTTTGGTTTTCTATCACCTGTTGAAGTGTTGCAGATTAAAACTGAATCACCCTGTATATTGTGCAGAAAAGAATGACAGCTTAGTTCTACATTTGGGCCTCAAGACGTATTATTATCATTGTCAACAGTACAAAACGAATATAAAGTCTCCTGATCTAGTTGTATTTTTCTTTGTTTATACAAACTGCTAGATTGCAAAGTAACTATTATTAATGACTAAAAAAATTCTATAACCACTGTGATTAGATATTTTTATTTACATTTTTATGCGTAGCCTCGGTCGTAGATTAACAATAGACCGGTTGGCACAAAATCAAAGCGACAGTGGGAATGAAGATGATCAAGATTCATGCTATCCACTATAAAATATAGGCTACACGGAAACAAAAGTCTAATCAGCATGGGACAGGTAAATTGCTATATATCTAACGAATTTTGTTTTTCTTGATAATATAAGTGTATGAAGAATGGTAATTCTACCAGGGGCGGATTGGCCCATCTGGACACTGGGAAAAAATCATCTTATCCTAGTCCGAATTGACTGCTTCATAATATTACATAGACACACGAGAAAAAAATCTGTCGACTTTCCCAATAAATAAATATTTACTTAATCGGTCGATAAGCTAACCCTAAATGAGATTAACAGCGACGCAATAATTGACAAAGTTGCAGAAAACAGTAACATCATTAAAAAGGAACTGCTGTTTGAAATTTAAATATTTTCCAACAGTTTTTTTTATTTTTATAATATGTAATGTTTAAGTATACGGGCCCACCGAAAAGTTGGAACCATAAGGGATTTTTTTTTAATTTGTTGGTTAAGATTAAACTACTATGGGGCGATCATCTCTGCTTCCAAAAACATTAGTAATGTGACCATTAAACCAAGGCCAACGATAAAGACAGGCCACGGCGCTAACGCATAATCGCGTAGTCACGTGACCAACTTAGTCGTATATAATGAAAGGCATTTTTGGAGATAAGTAGAAAAAACAAATTTAGTAACAATTTGGCAAGTTTTCTTTCATCTATTACATTATTGGTTTTGTGCATTCAAGCTTTCTCTAATTGTTTTTTTCAAAATTTAAACGGCACTGCACTCACAATATTTTGGCACATTCTCAAAAATTGTTCCTTTAGCTTAGGTGATATTCTCTATAGGTATTTTCCTCCCACAACACATTTGTCTTCCTGGCTTTTGTAATATGTATAAACAGATCCAATATTTGGTATTTAGGTTATTTTTTACGAGAAATAAAAATGAAAACTAACCTCAGTACTGTAAATATTGACGAGGTCTCAGTTGATCGGCAGCGTGAAAGACCATATTATTATCAGGGCGTAGGTCGACAACGAAAATCCTCGAGTATGTTACAACACTGATTTATTTCGCACAAGGTGAATGGTGAATACAATAAATACACCAGCCGAACGTGGTCAACGGGAACGGCTTCCAGCCACCCGGACCGTCTGAACTCGCGAATCTCCCGTAATCAGTTCACCCCTCTGTGTCTCAGGCTCCACTGTCCAATACTGTCCCATGTCCATAATAGTCCATTCCGGGTTCCCTATTCTGTGGTTCGGGGGAGAATTCCCCTTAACAGCGCTAACGCGTCGCGTCGGTGCGAGCGGCACCAATACTCTTGGACGGCACGACTCCCACCCAGACACCCAGAGGCCATAATAACACCTGGGCGGTTCCCCTCCGCCAGGACACACGCGCAGTAGACACAAACTTGTTTCTAAAATATAAACTTAAAGACGTTTAAAAACACTTTAAACATTGAAAACTTCTCAAAACCCAAGCTGCCGCTTTCAGTTATGTGACAAATGACATGTAACGTCTGACTAAGATGGTCACGTGATTTTTGTGCGCCAGGGCCTGTCTTTATAGTAGGCCTTGCCATTAAACGTAGTGACGTCATTTGACATACCTGTCAAAAATTACATTTAATTAAATAAATGGTCAAAATAGGCCTTATTTGTTATTTTATGCAAAAATTGAGAAATTGTGGAACAATGGTCTATTTATTTGTTTTCTTGCCTCCTTTTTGGAAAATATGAATAACCCACACGGGGTCCCTCTCCAGGTAATTTATGGGAAAAAGTTATTTGAAAAAGTTATTGGAATTTACCCCTATATGCACATTTTCAGTCAGGCAACTATTCCGACAATGATGAATTTTTGTTTTTCTAAAACTAATAAATTTCATTTTTTCGGTGTGTCATAGATTGACTTTAGAATTGCTTGACTATCATACAAACGTGATATTTTTTAGTTATGGACTCTTTTTGGGTAGTAATTGGCTAGTTTCAAGAAAACTCAATGAACAAGGTGCAATTTTGGACGATTTTCCTATTTTTGAACAACCGTTACAAATTTGTTTAAGTGAGATGATGTTATTTATTACTTCACAGGTCAACCCATGGCACACCGAAAGAAATGAAATTTACTAGTTTTCAGATTTTCCCGACAATTTTCACGTACCTAGGGCTAATATCACATTCCAAGCAACTTTTTCAAATAACTTTTTTAGAATAAATAACAAATAAAGCATATTTTGGCCATTTATGTACTTAATTCAAGGTCTTTTTGACAGGTAAATCAAATGACGCCACTACGTTTAACGGTCTCATTTCGAATCTGGAAGCAGAGGTGATCACTGTAGAATAGTTTCATCTTAGGCCAAAAATAAAAAAAATCCTATAGTTTCAAAATAAAATTATTCATAATTACATATTGTGCCAAAACATTACGATTGAGCTTAACAACTACCCGTCAAATCTCAATTATTACTGATATATAGTGTATTAAAGTGCATTTTTGAATTGTGGCTACATCTCCCAATATAATCATGCTGCTGAACTGAAATTTGGAATTGTTATTTTTTGGGAGATGGAGAAGATGTAAATTTCTACGTATCTCAAAGAGGGCGCCAGCTAAAAACAAAATATTACAAAGTTTGAAGTATGTCTAATTATAAATTAGAACGTAATTATGAAAATATTCCATGGCGGACTATGTGAAAATTTAAAAAAATCAGAAAATTAGCCATAGCTCTTTTATTTTTTATAATAACTATGTCGAGTATTATATCTTTGGAAAGCTCAAAAAATGGCCGATTTGATAAGGCCACAGCCTACTATGATTTACATTTAAAAAAACACAAGTTTATGTTATATCTCAAAAATCACAAACAACATAAAAAATTTGATTAGATTATCTTATTAAGCCCAAAATTATCTACAATTTTTGTCTATACAGTTTTTCTGTATAATCAGAAATAACGGAGCGACAGAGATCTGATGAAATAGCAAAAATCACTCTTTTCAAAATATCTAGTGAGCCATAAACTTTTTTAAAAATCCAAAAGGGGCATTAGATTGAGCATTCAAAACTGCAATTCTTTCCCCATTTAACCTTTGTTCTAGCTCTGCTAGTTTCCGAGATTCCCATAGTGGGCATCGAAAAAACTCACCCTGTATATTTTATTTAAAAAAATTAAATATTGTGGTCTGCCCGGACCGTCTTGACTGTCCCAAGCCGATTGCAGCTGGCGCTGCATATAGGAAAATTGCGACAAAATTGCTGTAGAAGGCCCAAAAAAAATTATCCTGTATACAATGCGTTCCTTTGAACAGTAATTGGTTCTAAACAGATCAATAAGCTTGTTGCTGGTAACGTAAAAACAAAGTAAATTATTATCTGAACTTTTTTATTTCATAAGATGTTCGAAGCGTCTATTTTCAAATTTTGCTCTCACTTTTGCAATAGTTTGCCTCATTAATCTTCTGCATTTTTGAGTTATTATGCCTTTTAAATCTTCAGTATCGGCAGGAAGTGTCTTTTTAGAAAAAGTGGGCCGATAATTGCGAAAGTTGATTGTAACTTTTAATTTTAAGCAAATTTTCCTTACATAATTTTTTCATATCTTCGAAAATATAGGTAGTTGTTGGCCGCGGTGGCTATGTTCGGAGCATTGCCAACTATTTGGGCTGCATGTTTTTCTGCTTTCGATCGAACTTGGTTCGATCGGGACAGATTACATGTCTTTTTAGAAGGACTCCGCTGATGGCCAAGAGCGCTGGGCAAAACGTGGATTCATGGCATTGCTCCTTAATAGATTTATCTGTGTGATTTACTGATTTACTAATTATTATTGTCCCACACTCTCTGGGATACTAACGGTTTTCTAGGGTTTTCCGGAGGAATTGAGCGTATATGTATTTTATACTCTAGTTCTATCGGGAAAAGCAAATGGCAACGAAGACGAAACAATAGTAATTGCCACATCTCCCCCGCACAAGCATTTGGTTACTTTTGTGGGACTCATTGTTTGAAATATCGTGAGGGTGTGAATTATCATTAGTATATTGTATTATTTTAAACTATAGCCCCAAACACCCTGTATATTAATTTATTCGACACATTCTAACAGCATCCCCGACGACATGGTGTAAATAGTGCTGGCTGCAAGTGGCAACGAAGACAAAATAATAGTAATTGTCGCACAAGCATTCCGTTGCTTGTGGGGTACTTCTAATTTGGAGTATTGTGCGGGTGAGAATTATTATTATTATTGGACTATTGAATCCAACATACTTAGGTATACATATTGTAGATGGCTCAAGCCGAAATAGGCAACAGCTCCACCATTTGCGTGCAATTCAAAAATATTCGTAGATATACTTCCAATGCTAAAAAGGGTATCATTTATATTGTGTGGACTGAGCCTAGCTCCTATAGAGATTTTAAGATATCAACTCGATTTTTGGTACGATAGTGGAGATTAGCAAGAAAGCAGTTTTGCTTTTAAAAATATTTTTTCATTGTTCGAACGATAACATATTGCATGCGTATATTTTCAGTCTTTTCTGCGCAAACTCTAATTCAAATGCAGAAATATGCGGTTTTATTTACTAAAAATAATTTGTGTGGATTGCGCTTTTGAATAAAAGTTTCCGGAGAAAATAATGAAAATAAACCCATGCATATTCGTGGTATAATAGTTAGAAAGCTTTTTTTGTGCTCTTTACACCGAAACATAGAAAACTGTGTCATTCCATGATATCAAAACTTACAGTTTTGCAAACCGTTTTTTAAAAATATTTCCAGAGGGAACCAAAACAAAATTCTGAAATTTCACATGTCAAATTTTAGGATTTAGGCCTTCTTTTGCCCTTCATGCCATTTTCAAAATGCAAATCCAGAGCCGGCTGCGATTTTTTTTATACCCCCGATTTTCATGAAAACCATTTATCGATTTTTTTTTAATTAAAATCTGACCACACTACGTTAATCAGAACACCCCAAAACCCCCATATACCAAATTTGAAGAAAAAATATTAAAGGAGTTCCATTCTGTAGGGTGTCAAAGTTGAGCAAAATAGGAATTTTAAAGACATCTGGCGAGTCAAATGTGCCATGGAATCCCTTCAAAACAGTTGAATGGTCAACAGGACCACTCAAAATGTTGGTGTGAAAAGATTTACTACAAAAATATACAGGGTGATTTTCTCTGAGCCATCTCAAAATTCTGAAATTTTATTAAACTTTATACTGGTCAGGAGTGCTCTGGAATCATTGAAAAAATATTAATAAACCCAAAATTAATTTATTTCTTTACAAAATGCCAACCAACAAATAAAAACAATTCAAATTATTGGACCTTTATCAACAAAGTATCTAAGATTATACATTTTCTGTGCATTTCCTGTTGTGGCACACCAGCCACCTTAACTGATATGAACTTACTGACTAGCAGGTATATTTTTTAGATTTAGTTCGTTTATAGTGTGTGGAGCGGTTTTGATATACACGATTTTTACCCGTATAAAGTTCCAAAAATTCAGTAATTTGAGATGGCACAGATACGAACACTCTGTATATTTTGTATTGCACCTTTGCACACCAACTCCTTGAGTGGTCCTGTTGACCATTCAACTATTTTGAAGGGATTCCATAATTCCATGGCACACTTGACTTGGCAGATGCCTTTAAAATTCCTAAGTTGCTCAACTTTGACACCCTGCAGAATGGAACTTCCTATATATTTTTTATTCAAATTTAAGGGTTTTTGGGTGTTCTGATTAACGCATAAAAAAATCGCTAAATGGTTTTCGTGAAAATCGGGGGTATAAAAAAATCGCAGCCAGCCGTGGATTTGCATTTTGAAAATGGAAGGAAGGTCAAAAGAAGCGGTTTTTGAAGGCCTTTCAAACAAAAAAAAGTTTAGGCGATTATCTCCAAAAATTAAGATTTTACGGACTTGTACAGTTTTAAAGTTGGACACCCTGTATGTCTGATTAGACTTAAATTTTGTTTTTTCGCATTAGCGAAAAAACTTCAAAAACTGCAGAAAAAAGAGGTTGTAAGTACTTCTTGTGTCACCCGGTATGTACAAAATTATGGCACAGTATTTCTGTTATTCATTCATCTTATACTCGTATGTCATGACCACGGGAAGCACACCAGCAAAATATCACATACCCATGAAGTTCAGTCATGTTGCATTTTTGAAAGTTGCGGCCTGCCCAACTTCCAACCATAATACTATAAAAATCACGGCCGCGGTTGGCCATCCCTTCAGAAAAATCAATGCGGGAGCAAAGTAATAACTTCTTTCAGCGCACGTCGCCCCCTCAAACTTTCGCATCGCCCTAACTCTCAACTCTGGAAGTTTCATATGAGTCCCCGCTCGACATAGATCGATAGAAATAAAGTCTGCCCGCCTTAATAGAAACGACGGTTATCTGCCATGATCAAAAGTCAACATCCCGATGAATTAAATAGTGGCAGGTCAGATCCAGTTAATGACAAATTGAGAATTGCGATTTGCTTAGGAAAAAATATCTACATACGGGCAGAATAATTTTAAATATTAAAAAAACTCATTAGGATGTTGTACATTCGATCCAATAAACTTGGTAAACTATAATTCGGACACATAAAAGTGTCCGAAATAAGAATAAATGGCTAAAAAGTAAAATGCCATTTTTGGGTTCGACGACAAGCATCTGTCGGATTTTAGAGCCATCGATCCCTTTTCCTTTTCAACCCTTAATATTTCCATGAAAGTTTTATTCATCCTAGTAATAAATCGCCATTAGAAACTTTTAATAACTTAGAGAATAAGTTATTATTAACTTTACCTAACTGTCCGGGAAGTGTTCACTCGGAACGCGTCAACACAGTAGGTAATCTAAACTTACACACATGCAATTTGGGCAATATTTATAACCAGAACTTTTCCAGGTAACTGGCCTCTATATATTTGCATGCTAACACGCATGTCATGTTTGATGCACAATCTACTGTTTTTTTTTAAGAAATAGGGAACTGGTAAAATTGTATTAAATTTTATTTTCCTATAAGAAGCACAAGAGGCTTCCGCAATGTTCAGATATGGCGCCCAACTATTGGGTATATCTTTTATGTTATTATTATAAATTAGCGATGTTATTTTTATTTTACCTTATCGGGATATGGATCGCTAGTCAGCAAAAGAATAAAGGAATCTACAGTTTGTTCAGCGAATGTTCGGCTCTACGTCACAACTCCCGTCCTTGTATGACTCGTGAATATACGACCGATATCCATCGTATATTCACGAGTAAGACAAGGACGGGAGTTGTGACGTAGGGGCGAACATTCGCTGAACAAACTGTAGTAGGTTTTTCCACTTCATCTACTAGGCTGGAGCGCTCAAAAAATATTGATTTTTCGACAAGTACTATACAGTAATTCAGACTAGAAGCATATAGGAGACATATAGACAGAACCATTGTTGAATCCGTCCGCAAAAAGTTTGGGGACACCAATTTTCAAACTGTAATTTTGGAACGAAAACAAACTAAAGACATATAAATTGTAATGTCTAAGAACTCTTAGGACTCGATACTAAATTTAGGTAAATTTAGAAGTAAACCAAAAAATTGTTATTTTTTCCGACGACCCCTTGCCACCTCGTGCGCCCAGAGGCAAATCATCGCTTCGGTTAATATGGTGCAGCCCGGTCGACGCGCCGGTTTCGCACAATGCCGCCCCGCATGAATATGCAAGCGGTTATTAAAATTCCTGGACGCCGTGCGGCCGTCCGATATTCAAGTAGGGATTAGCTTTCGCAGGGGCAGGCCAGGGGGCTTCGGCCGCAGCCAAACGCTCTTTGTTCCGCACACAGACTGAGATCAACGCGGCTTTGGCCGATCGCCCCGAAACTAAAACGAATTATAGAGTTAATCCGGAGGTAACCAAGGACAAGGGAGACACCTCATGAGAAAATGAACAATGGGAACATTATTAAAATATAGGGTTGTGGTATTTTACTAAAATTTGATTATATTTACTATGCGCCACGCCACGTGAAAGTGCATTTATTGTCTTTTTCCCACAACTTGGACCAAAAATAATGTAACATTACTACCTCGTATATTATGTTGCGTCGAGCCGCACAACAGGGCGCCACTGGCGCTACCGTCTGGAGCACAGGAGATGCTCGACGGATTATTTCATGAAGTGTGATCCTTATACATTTTCGTGCAGTTTTGTCGTTTTTACCTACTACTACCTGAAATGATACGGTGTGAGCACCCTAGTAATCCTTATATTCAGTAAGCCTCACTGAAAGATATTTCCTTACTTTATTGATTGCTTTAACCATTGCTACGCCTATACCATACTCCTACAGCCCTTCCACTCGTACAAGGGGAGTTTAATTTCCAATTTTATAATGGTTGCTGGTTGGTTACAATGACATAAAAAATAAGTGTTTATATTATTTTTGGTCTGAGGTTTACACTACAAAATATTGAACTACTTCCGCCGAAGATCGTATCTCGTGATCAACGCGTCCACGGCCTTTGGCAAATTATACGAAAGCATAGAAGGGCCACAACAATGTATTTTTTTAGCTCCGACTTTAAAGTCGGAAATAATATTATGTCTTTGTTTATGCCTTTTTTTCATCTAGACGGATTTCAAAGTTGATTTTTAAAAAACAAATTTTATTAATAACTATTGTTTTTAATTATGTAGATGGATGAAATTATATAAGAATACATTGTTTTGTGTAGTTTTAGTAAAAAAATCAAAGAACCAAATTGGCACTGATTGTAAAGTTTACACTATTTCCGACTTTAAAGTCGGAATTATTCTATTTCCGAATTTAAAGTCGGAATTTAAAAAGAATAAATTTGTGTAGCCCTTATATACGCTTCCTGAGGCAAACACATTGCAATATTTTTTTTCGCTCTATTGCTGCATTCTTTTCGTTCCGTTCTTTCATAATATATGTCAACGAATCAAGAATGATTAGAATCATCGATTCTCTTTTTCCTTAATTTCATTGAAATTTTCATTTTAAAAAGGTCAAAGCATTATTTATTCCTTTTGGAATTATTGTGCCACGCTCGATGCCACATGACTACATTTCCACTCAGACGACACGTTTCATTCCTATTTCTTCAAAATAGGACATCCATCTCTACAACTATAGCCATAGTTTTGACCGCTGACCCTCTATCTTATGAAGCTAATATATCTTTAACAAATTTCCAACTAGCGCTTTCAAATTTTACAGAATAGGTAATTGTACCATTTAAAGTAACAAAAAATTCCTATGAACAACGTACCAAACATTTAATGCGGTAAGTGAAAATTTTATTTTTCGAATTTTGCAGTTATTTTAGCGTTATGAAAGAAATATACACTTTTATTGCCAACTAAAGGACGGAACAATGTTTCATTTAAATTGTTTAATTTCTGTAAAAGTTATTGCCAAAAAATATGTTTTTCAAACTACTAGTATAACTTTATCACCCTATAATTTTCTTATTATGAATTTCCGGACTCATGTTTATAGGAAACTTTTTATTCACAATGATATTCTCTACCTGTCATATTACGTTGGCACCATAATTTAGAAACACTTTTTACCCATCTGAAATTCATTCTACTAATGAAATTTTCAATTCTCATCTTAGAGCTTTGGTAAGAGTGTCAAGAAATAATGGTTTAAACATAAATCCTACAAAGTCTGTCGCCATGTTGTTTGGAAGGTGAGGTTAAAGGCTTGCATGTTATAATCAAATTAATATTTTGAATAATATATGATGACCAAGTGAAATTTGTCGATGAGGCAAGAAATCTAGGTTTAGTCTTGGACACCGAATTGCGGTTTCGTACTCATATTTATAATTGTGTCAAGCGAACATTTTGTAATCTGTGAAATACCTATACGTTTTTTTGACATGAACTAATATACTATAATAATAGTTATGAACTAATAACTATCCGATTTAAGCAAATATATATAAATAATATAAATAATTAAAATTCACTACAGATATGGTGAACATTTCGCGGAGACAATTCGTAGAATTACATTTCGCGGAGACAATTCGTGAATTCGTGGCTGACCTGACACGACGACGAAGGACTATGATGACTTAGCCTCACTAACTTGGTCAGTTCGCTCAAATTTCGTAATTAGCTCCACAATTATTGCTGTGCGCGACGGTGCCTCATTCCGACCAAATACACCACGAACTCTACGAACTGTCTTCGCGAAAAGTTCACCATAGTTCTCTGTAGAGAATTTTCATTATTTATATTCTTCGATGGAGAGTATAAAGATCCATTTTCTTAAATCGGATAGTTGTTACTTCACAACTGTCAAAAAATATCACCCATGAGTTTGAGAGTAAAAAATAACGCAAAATTTAAAATGACATTTCTTAATGGAAAACCCTATATTTACGCTAACAAGGAAATTCTAAATAAAAAGTCAATAAAACCGTTACGTGATCCATAGTATTTGCAAAGAGTGCAAAATTTGTGTGTAAGATTGATCTGTGGTGTCCCAAGAAGGAGTCATATATACCTATGCAAAATCGTCAAACACTTCATATAATATTATATGTGAATATTTTTCCAACATAAACAATAAACATGCGTCGAAAATCATTTATCAGTTATCACTCTTCGCTCTCATGTGATATCACTTTATGATCGTTTTCCTATAAGGTGGTAAAGGTAGGTATACAGGGTGGCCCACCACGAACTGCATCGATCTATATATGGAAAACTAAAAGTAGGAAAATTCTGAAAATTTGGCACCTCACCAATGCCGATGGGCGCTGCTCAACTAAAATATTTTGGTGAATGTGGCACTTCCGGTTATACCGGAAGTCGATATCAACTTTCTTATTTCAAATGGAACACCCTGTATATTATTGCATTTTTGGATTCTAGGCATCATTTTGGAACAAAAACATGTAACATGTTCTATATCTAAATCCAACCGTTTTTGAGATATTTGCATTTTTCCGAAAAAAATTACAGGTGCAGACCTAAAGTCAATTAGCAATTTATACGAGGAAGCTGCGAAATTTCAAAACGAATTTTTGGCATCGTGTAACAGAAGCCCTGACCGAGTGATCTCTGCTGAGAAATAAATCCGTTCTTATACAGGGTGTTCACAAAATATGAATAAAAATTACATTCAAAATGTGCGTAAATCTCGAAATTTTCAAATGGAAACCCCCATTTTTTTAATGCGATCTTATTCACCACTAAAAATGATTACAACTTTGTGTAAAGTTTCCTATACCTAAATGCAGTAATTTTCGATTAATTTACGAAAAACCCACTTTTCGCCCATAAAATGCGGGGTTTGCTTAACGCTTGAAAAATCATATTAGCCGTGGCCGTTGAAAAGACAATCGCGGCTGAGGAAATGTCACTTGGTTTATAAATTATTGTCAACAATAATGCCGGCGCGCTTAAATTACACGAACGAAGATTATTTAAATTTGTTTATTATCTACGGAGAATGCAACAAAGTAATATCAACAATAATTTATAAACCAAGTGACATTTTCTCAGCCGCGATTGTCTTTTCAACGTCCAGGGCTAATATGATTTTCCAAGCGTTAAGCAAACCCTGCATTTTATGGGCGAAAAGTGTGTTTTTCGTAAATTAATCGAAAATTACTGCATTTAGGTATAGGAAACCTTACACAAAGTTGTCATCATTTTTAGTGGTGATCGCATAAAAAAAAGGGGGTTTCCATTTGAAAATTTCGAGATTTAAGCACATTTTGAATGTAATTTTTATTCACATTTTGTGAACACCCTGTATAAGAACGGATTTATTTATCAGCAGAGCTCACTAGGTCAGGGCTTCTGTTACACGATGCCAAAAATTCGTTTTGAAATTTCGCAGCTTCCTCGTATAAATTGCTAATTGACTTTAGGTCTGCATCTGTAATTTTTTTCGGAAAAATGCAAATATCTCCAAAACGGTTGGATTTAGACATAGGACATGTTGCATGTTTTTGTTCCAAAATGATGCCTTGAATTAAAAAATGCAATAATATACAGGTGTTCCATTTGAAATAAGAAAGTTTATATCGACTTCCGGTATAACCGGAAGTGCCAGATTCACCAAAATATTTTAGATGAGAAGCGCCCATCGGCATTGGTTAGGTGCCAAATTTTCAGAATTTTCCTACTTTTAGTTTTCCATATATAGATCGATGCAGTTCGTGGTGGGCCACCCTGTATAATAATATTCCCAGCACAATCAAAAACTAAAACACTTGAAGCATTCAAACGTGAAATCCAGAAAAACTTGTTAAATTGCGAATAATTTACCTATAAAGATTTATTTTATCCCATATTATGTTTCTGTGATCAGGATGTTTATTTATTTGTTTGTAATAGGATGAGAAGCTACTGGAAATATATTATGCATGGGGGTTAGGTACAAAAACAGTTCTCTGCACTGAACCGCGCCTCCACCCATTTTTTTTTATTAATGTTTTATAATGTTTGATTGCTCTTATTCAAAATCGGTATTCTGATTGGCCCAGACTACTTTATGACTATCATGCGTGTAACGAGAGAAGGAATATTATTGAATACAATTATTAAAATTTCTGTCAAATAGCTGGCACTTAACATCTGGAAGAGTATTGCAGCAAGTCAACCTTACCTTACTTTCGCACAAAACAGACGGCTTGTCAGTCATACCAATTACCTTCTTCTATAATAAGATACATACCTGAAACAAAAATAACAAATTTAGAAAACTTTCTTCGCAAGTAACAAAATATTTGAAATTCAAATAATACCATTTTCACAACACTACAATAATAAAAAAGAAACAACTCAACACATTATGTACCAAGCATTTAGTCCTAATTTGGATAAACAATAACCCTTACTGAGATTTTAGTTTTTAAAATATAATATAATATTACTCAATATCTAAGAATTCCCTATAGTGACTACGAACTTTTATTAACACAAGCTTTTTTAGATTTTTAAGGTATATCTTTGCATTACCTACGGAAAAGTTAGCTTTCGTGAATTCATTTGTTGTGAGAAGCCCAGTAGAATTTCCTTATATATCCTTCTCAAATTCCAAGGACCACTAAAGCTGAATATTCGACTTATAGGGAACTTGGCAATATTTTTAATTGCTCTAAAATCATACTCGGTTTACAGTAGATGCACCAACATAACCAGTAATGAAATGAAACAACTGCTTTTAACATTATTTATGTATAATAATTAAAGACGAAGTTTTATGGTCTAGAACGCCAGACGTGGCAACCTCTGTGCCCGTCAGGAGAATCGGCATTGCAATGTTGCCGGTGCACGTTTGCAATAATTCGTGGAACAAAGGCAAATTATACTTTTCTATTCAAATGTCTCCAGCTTGCCTGTGAATATCTATTATTTAATGTATTGCAACCTTTGACCTTTAGCTAATGCAATTGCAAACAAAAATGTTGTCACATACATATTTTTTATTACGAATGTATGTCGTTCCTTTATAGCAAGATGGTGTCTGTCTATGCTGCACACGCTGGAAACTATATTAGATATCCTTCATCTCTGTTACGTGACACTTTGGTTAAAGTATATAATATGTAGGTATACGGAATTATACGAAAAATATTCAGACTTCATCAATGCGAAAATATTCGTGTATGTAGCAACGCCACCCGCCCACCGAAGCCTGACGTCTTGTCATGCTAACTGTCATTCCGTATGCCGATCAATCAAAACAGTATACCTAGAATATATCTGAGCGATTTATTATAGTGTTATTCTTATTTATTATTATATTGTTTGTGTGGTTATCGTGTTGTTGGTTGGATAGTGTAGGTAAATTATCAAGGACAAGGATTGCACGTGAAAGGGCAATACGATAATTTGCCGAAATTGCACGCTTTTACGGATATAATAATCCGATGTTCCCGTCTACCGAAATTCGTGGGATAAAACTGCAAAAGTTTGTATGTTGCAGTAGGTAATAGTAAAGTATTATGGATTATGAGCTATTAATAAACAGAGAACTTGGGGCTAGGGACCACCTTGAAGGCACTTTTATGAAGGCGTCATTGTGCTCAGAAGTACTGGGCCCGAATTCCGTAGCTAGGCCCAACACGCAAATATTATTTTTAGAAAGTCTTATGCAAGTATCACTCTATTTCAAATATGGAAAAATCCTACGTTTTCTGGACGACGGTCAGTCGATCTATAGAAAAAAATATGGGATTATCTTTAAAAAATAAATAAAATATATGGTCTGTAGATACCATTCTCCTGAGTCACCCGGTATACTCTTCAAAATCTAATATTGCTTTGAAACTAATTTCCGATAATAAAATATTTTTGGGGACCGCTTGCAACCATGTTTGTGAGTCTTCCTGCATAGGGAATCTTATCTGAATATATTTTCGCTGGCAGACCAATGGAATCAATACCTGCATATCAAACTAAGTCCTTCTCTTCCTGAACTTAAAAAATTGCTTGTCGAAAAATAATTTCTGCAAATTGTGTCGAAAAGCCAGGCTTGACACTACAAATAAGAGTTCTAAAAATGAAAGTCCCGCAGAACCGGACAATAAAGCCTTATCAAAGATTGAAGCTGCGTTCATATTGGGTTCGGGAAATTACTGCACCACTCCTATCAAGTGGAAAATATTGTTTTTGTGTTTATCTTGCCCCACGGCGGTAAGTAAACGGGAATTCATTATACAAAGTTCGGTGGAATTTGAAATTAAAATGAAGCCAAAAACGAACCTGCTCTACGCAAACGATTCATTTCTGGAAACCTGTCGTTTCAATAAATAGGTTCGATATATCACGACTTTTAAGGCAATTAATGCAATTGAACAAAAATAATTTTTGCAATATGTTTGTATACCATCATTGTGACGCAGGGATCAAGATTCGTGGTATCCACTGTATTTTATGTGAATTTTTTTGGAAAAATTACATTTCTGAGAGGTATAGAAAGTCACGCGACCCCATCCGAGTGGGTTAATTTTCATATTTTTTACACAAAGTTAATGCCAAAGTTAGATTTAAAATAAATATAAAACATTAATATATTCTATGAGGACGTTGCGCCTATATTTGCTTGTTTTCTCCCAACTACTTAAATAGATGTGACATTTCTAGTTATTTATATAATTTTAGCATATTATCCCCAATTATTAAAAACTTCAAAAATAATGTTTAAAACAAAATTTTACTAACTTTGATATTATTGTAAAATTCACTCAACCTACAATAATAAAACGTAAGACCCTCTAACATCTCACTACGCACTAGAAACTAATATCCAAAAGTAAAAATAAGAAAATATCTATTTTGTGAATGCTCAATTGCTTTTCACTAAGTGAATTATGGAAGTTTCAGTTATTAAACTAATGTAAACCTATTTTAGGAACTTTTCTTTTATGTACCTACCTACTCTACATAAAAAGTTATGACTTGTATAAATATGCAGGGTATCCCGTTAATCGTGATACATAGAACAATATTTTGTGCCAAAATATTACGACTGAGCTTAACAATAATTACTGGTAAAAATCAATAGTACCTGAGAAGTTCACTTTTTGAAATTTAATGATGGGTACATCTCCCAAAATAATCAAGCTGCTGAACTTAAATTTGGCAAGGTTGTGTTTTTTGGGGAGGAAAATAATCTGAAGGTGTCGTATCTCACGGAGGGCGTCAGTTGCAATGTTTTCATGTTGTAACAAAAGTGTACTCTTGTACTCTTGTATCATAACAATAGAATCAACCGTTTGTGTTGAAATTGACAAAACGTGCTTCAAAACACCCGTTAACTCCAACAAATTCGATCTGTAAAAATCCCTATGAATATTGAACAATGTAATTTATTTATTTCAATTATTCACTTTCAAAATGGAACGGACTGAAACTCGTCAAAATTTGGACACCCCATTTCAAGAAAACGAATGGTAGTTTGATTAATGTACTATTTTGGGAGATGAAGTTGCCACACGCGGTTTTGTTACACCAAATTTGATGTTTCTCCTCAAACCGCTAAACAATAATTGACTATATCTGAAAAATCACAATGAACTTAGGAAAACATATTGAACCTGTTCACAGGATGGTCTCAAAATAATAATTAGTAATATGTAGCTCTACCCATAAATTATATTAAACAAGTGACATCTAGGGACTATAGTATATATCGTTTAGAAGTGATATTCTTTCAGATCAAAATAGGTGCCCTCTCACCTTCAGAGTTTATTCTTGTTTTTTTCTGTTTGAATTGTTGTTGTTGAATTGTTGCACAGTTTATGATACTTTTCGGTGGTTGTGACGGACTGGGCATAATATTTAACTTGTAAATGCGCCGGAACTCGATTAGGGGTGTTTATTCAGTTCCGTTTATGCGCGGAATCCGCGACTTAATTGGCTTTTAATATTCATGAGGGCATCAGGGTTATAAGACGCCGCCGCAAAAAGAGGAAGGATTTGGATGAAAATTGATAGAGGCCGAGTACTACAAAAGTTACAAATCAATGTTGCTATGCAAATTTGACAGATACTTAAAAAAAACAAAAAAATATATTTAGATGGACTGTTGACAAAATGGTATTGAGAGAATTTTAATATGGACATTAGTTCTCAATATAGATAACATTAAATTTTACTTAGCCATAATACTGTAATCTTTAGATCGCTAACCAAAAAAAGTAGGTTGCTAAAAAGTATTTTTTCGGCAATTCAAGCATGATGTTAAATGACATTTTCAACACACTTTGGAAAAAACCGACAACTGTAGCTAACTACATAGTTAAAAACTCACTGAAGCCAGGATCTGAAGTTGGCAACAGATTTGTAATCAGTGAAGTTAGCAGTAATCGGCTTTTCAATCTTTATTTCTACCTAAGGTTCATAGTGAAATAAAAATAGGCAATAGGCAAACAAAAATATATTTCTTGGCAAAGCCCCAATCTAAAACGGGGCTTTTAAATAATGTTAGACCCTGATTTAAAATTTCAATTCTGCTTCTGATGGCCTAATATGTTTTTTGTACCTAATATACCTTTAATGTTATATGATTGCTAATATTATTAGTTGTCAACATAAGGTTATTATGTGTTCAATTTTATATTTTAGGATATACTTTATATATGGGATATTCTCCAGAAGTGTTCAAATTAATGTCCTTTTGATTTTACTCCTAACTCTTTTACCAAAATATTATGTCTGTATTGGATATAAAGAAAATGACCGATACTAACATACTCCTACTAATATGGCTAATTTTTTTCAATGAAAATCTTGGAACACACAGACCAAAATCTCTGCTTCGTGCCTGTCCCTACTTGCAACCTAAGGTTGTGAGTTTGTAATTTCCTATGCCTCATTTAAACTATTTGTCTTTCATATTTTTAAAAAATTCCTACAGCGCATTTTAGTAAACAAACACCTCTGCTTTTTTTGTATACCTGTTTTAAAAAAAACTATGATTTTTATGGGCGCACACCAAAACAAATTTCTGTTTGTGACACTGGTTTTATAAAAGAAAAAAGGGTAGGTATAGTTCTTATTGGCTACAAATGATTATGGGCCCATAATTAACAAAGTAAAAATTACCACATTTGTTAATTTAAATTATTTGACCTTAAATATTGAAAAAATTTCGCTGCTGTACTATAGTTTAACATGAAAATTCAATTTCAATTTGAATAAAACAAAACTCAATTTTATGTTCCATCTCACAAGAAATATGGTTTAAAAACGGTCGGAAAAAATTGCAGGAAATATAAGAATGCTCAACTTCCTGGTTCTCAGCTCTGCTGTTACTGTTCTTTGCCACGAAGCTGAGAATTGATTACGGAGTTGGCACAAAATGGAACTGAAAAATCACACGGACTATTTTTCTGTGTGTGAAGCTTAGCGCCGGTTTTAGCTTCACTACCGCCGGGTGCTGCAAGTTATTAAAAAACCCCTTATCTTTCCTCTCAATTTTTTACTTTTGCCCAGTAAGTAGGTAAGTATATAATCATAGGCGCCGGCGGCGCTGCTACGGCATTTGCCAGGGGGGTGTAGGTGGTTAAAAATTGCGCCGCAGGTGATAATTTTTCAAATATTCAAGGTCAAACAGTTTAAATTAACGAACAAAAAATCGAAGTAAAAAATGTTCTTGTCAACTGGTGGTAATTTTTTTGTTCACTATGGACTTATCATTTGTAGCCTATATATTAAATTTTCTTTTATATAACCACTGTAACCAATAGAAATTTCGAAATTTGTTTTAATGTGAACCCATAAAAATCATTGCTTTTTAAAGCGACTATACAAAAGAAGCAGAAGTGTTTGGTTACTAAAATGCGCCGCAGGCGAAAATTTTTAGAAATATGAAGCACAGATAGTTTAAATAGGCATAAACCCTCAAACCAAATACAGCCCTATGGGCTTATGTATGGACCACGCCAGGTGTCGTGGAATCGGTAGTTAGCTACTTGACAATAATAAGTCTATTTTCAGGGGTAATATAACAAGTGGTGTGCCTATTATCGATAATACCTTTCGTTAATTTTACGAATTATAATCCCAAAGCTGAAAATAACACGACTGCTCAGCAGGAGTGGAATATTCTTAGCATTGGGATTATAATGAGTTATAAATTAAGGAAAGGTATTATCTATTATTAGGCATACCACGAGTTGTATTTAAAAAGAGAATTTAACAACTGCAAATAGTTAGTTTGACAGCTAGCTGTCATATAGATTGAACTTTTGGTTCTGAATATGTTTTTTGTAGCTAATAGGTATTTAAAGATCAATGTGTTAACTGAAAAAATAATATTGTAGTCCTATATTAAATTTGGTAATGTGAAGAAGTTATCGGGTTATCAGTTTTAGCTGCCACAATATTGGTTTAGCGTAACTAGGACGTAACTAAGAGAGTAGGATTTCAGCGATTATTTCCCTCATACTGCTTGCATCCAATAAGGTAGCTCCTTCTATCAAAATCCAACCAATGATATGCCTCTGCTAGCGATAATTTGCACTAGTGCAATTACCGCTAATTGCACTTGTGCAAATTATCACTTCGTTGCTTAGCAACCGCGAATCTGTTAGATACAAACACGTACCTACTTCCTAAAGTTTGTGTGTTTCACACTGTTCTAAATTATGCAGCTTATAAATTATGTTGCGGTATTATTAAGCATTATATCAATGCATTTATTTAACTTTTACATTGCTAAATTCTTGTTATTTAGACCTCCGCCTCCGTTTAAATTTATGACACATTCAGAAAATAAACCAACGCCGACAGGGTGTAGGTATAATCGAATTTGCCTTGGATACCCAAGCGTCACGTTTGTTTACTCGAACGCTACAGTCGAAGCTGTCAATAAACTCGTTCAAAATGAGTCGTTTTGGAAATGTAAAAATATAAAAAATTAATACAGAAATTATTAAATCGTATTCGTGAAATAATCTCGACAAATGCCAGTCGTGCCGGAATTTTTTCTAGATAATTTTATTCTCAAGCCCTATTTTGCCCATTAGCAAAACCACTCGTACAAATTGGGCTTTTATTTTCAGAGATAAAATCCCTCGAGATTCTTTCTCTCTCGGGATTTTATAATAATAATAATAATAATAATAATATGTCTTTATTTATGCAAATTGGTGCAAGGCACTACAATTCACTAATGAGAGGTGTTAGCGGCGAAGTTTAGCCAGGCTACTCTTACACTTAACCACTAACACCGAGCATATCTAACAGTTGTTAGAGGAATATAAAAATATAAAAAAAAACAATATCGTGACATTGTTTAAGTGATTTCACAAGGAGAAAAGAAAAAAAACAAGAAGAAAGAGAAAACAAACAGAGAGATAATCAAATATAAAAAATAGATAACTGATACTTGATCAAGGATATAATAAAAATTCTTTGATTTGCAAGCGAAATTTATAAAGCAGTAGGCACTTAAAGCTTGCTGGTATGTTATTATATAAGAGTGCTGAGCTGTATGAGAAGCAACGCCGAAAGAGGGCCGTTCGATGGGCAGGAATAGAGACCGTCATACCATGCCGTATGGTCACATTATGCGCTTCATCCCTCAGTATTAGTTTCTCTCTAAGATACGAGGGGGTAGAGGTAATGAAAAGCCTACGCAAGAACACGAGATAGAGATAGTTAACCCTAGTTCCAAATTTCAGCCATTTTAACTCAAGGTATTTTGCAGAGACATGGTCAAAACGTCGCATCCCGTAAACAAAACGAACACAATTGTTCTGTATTACTTGAAAACGATGCCTGGAGAAGTAGTCCAGACAGGGGTAAAAAAACAATAGAGCCGTAAAAGAGGACAGGCGTGATGATGGTTTCACACAGCTTCTTTCGATATTTAAAGTTTAAAATGTGTTTATTTGCGTGGAGTGTTCTCATCCTGCCATAGGTCCTCTGCGCTAATGCTGCAACATGGGGGGCGAAAGCGAATTGATACCTAGGACCTTCAGAGACTCCGAGAACTGTAGGCTTTGACCTCCCACAACCACGTCTAAGTTTGAAGCAATAATTTCGTAATTAGCTGGGTTGCTGCAGAACAGTATAGCCTTGGACTAGAAAATTCTATTAACGCCGAGATATCATTGTTTAAGTTGAGTTTGGCTCTATCGATTGACTCCATATCGACATAATGAAGTAATTGAGTGTCGTCAGCATAGGAGTGAATACAACAACGTGGGTAAAACTTACAGTCTCTGCTCCACAAACACAGCTTCTTTAATCAAAAGATCAACTGTACATATGTTTCGGCCCTCCTAGGGGTCATCTTCAGCAGTAAAGCGATACAGAGAAACTTATTTTATATTAAAGCTAGAAAAAATATTTTGCATTAGATTAGGAGTGAATGTCCGACGAGCCGATAGACAGTGGTAGATCAGCGATGTATATGAGGAACAGCAGAGGCCCCAAGACAGAACCTTGTGGCACACCGGAAGGAATTAGTCGCATTGCTGACATTTGACCACTTATAACAACATGCTGGTGACGACCCGTTAAGTAATTTTGAAAAAAAGACAGTGAACTAGTATCAAAACCAAAATATTTTAATTTAGCATACAGGAGTTCATGATAAATTTTGTCAAACGCTTTAGAGTAGTCAATCGATACCAAGGCAACTCCTAGAGTTTGGTCAAGGGCACGTATTATATTATCAGTTATTTGTAGAAGAGCAGATGTAGTACTATGCACCTTTCGAAATCCCGACTGCTGCCTTGGTAAAACCGTGAACTTATCAAGAAAAGCGGCAACTTGTGAATGTACAGCCTTTTCGAGGACCTTGGATAAAACTGGTAGTAAACTAATTGGCCTTAGGTCATTCAGTTCCTGAGGAGGCGTTTGTTTTAGGCTTTGGAATTACAATTGCATTTTTCCAAAGACTAGGAAAGTAGCCCTGTTCCAGACAGATATTAACAATATGCGTTATGTGTGGCAAAATTTGCGGCAAGCAAATTTTAATCATACTAAGAGTAATATCGTCGGTACCCTTTGCATTTGATCTGAGACGTCTGATTATATGTATGATCTGTTCTGGTTCACAGGGTTTAAATGAGAAGGCGTTGTCACTAAACTTATTTGTACATGAAGTAATTATTATTTATCAGAAAATAAAAGCCCAATTTATACTCGTGATCTTTCTAGGCAAAATAGCGCTTTCGAAAAAATTATCGATAAAATTTCCGGCACTAGTGATATTACATACGAAAATACCACTAGTGGTATTATCGCTGAAATCATCACCTGATTGGTTAATATTTCAAAAATCATATCATTTCATTGGTTCATATTGGAAGGCGTTGAATTCTCCAATAAACGTTGCACATCATTACATGACAATTTTCCACTTTATATTCAATCAACGAATCAATATTGTATATTCTGGCAAACAAAATGTGATTTATTTTTAGTTATTCGACCAGCTTATACCGCCTGCTAAAATTTACCGCCGGGTTCTATTAGTGCCCTAGCACCCCCCTAAAATTGGCGCTGGTGAAGCTTAACGAAACTGACGCTAAAAATGCATTTTCATAAGTTGTGTGTCCATAAGTTGTGTGTGTTTTTTCTTAATATCAGCTCTGCGATGACTTCTCAGCTCCGTGGCATTAAAGAATAAAAGGGCTACAAAAAGCATGAAAATTATTTTTTGTTAGTGAAGTACACAAGGAGTCCTTATTTTTATAGATGTATACTTATACAAATTTATTTTAGGTAAAATGCAAATTTTATCAGCTCCGTGATAATACTGACAACACCGTGATATTCAGATATAGGTGAAATAAAAAAATGTGTTTTTTTTTTCACTGAATTTGGGTTTGTAAATGGTTCTTTATTCCTGCGCGAGGATTACCCACCTGCTGAGTGGCAAATAGGACAATATGGTCAGTTGTGCGGCTTGTGGTTGTTCCTTTACTCCGAAATAAAATTGGCTGTAACAACAACATTGTGTGATTGTGTTCAAAGATAAATGTAGTTATTACTTTTTTGAGGTTAGGCATGACCGAGCATGACAAAGCCAAACAAACCGCAAACATCTCATCCGCCATACATAACAACCACATAGTCTCGAGTAGGGATTCCCCACTATTTATCACAAGGCTCCTTCCTGTGGTTCTTTATGAACGGCACGTGCGTGGTGATTCAACATTTTGACCCTTAAAATGGCTTTTTTCGATCTGTAGCGAGCAACACGCATAATTTTAAACTTTTGGTGAATACAAATTTTAATCTAAGTAATTACTTAGGGAAAAGGTCCCTATATTGGACCACCTAAGAAAATACCACTATAAAATGTAAACGTTCACCCAAATTTGGGCGAAAAAAATTGAGTACTTTGTTAGGATTGTCACATAAGCATAGATCTTATAACAGAGCATAAAGGTCTGTTTGTTTGATGAACAAAAAATAAACTCAAAATAGTGTCATTGGTCCGATTTAAGATACCGGTTTCCTA
This sequence comes from Pseudeuparius sepicola, assembly GCA_963920635.1. Classification (NCBI taxonomy): domain Eukaryota; kingdom Metazoa; phylum Arthropoda; class Insecta; order Coleoptera; family Anthribidae; genus Pseudeuparius; species Pseudeuparius sepicola. The sequence continues at coordinate 94,998,464 of OY987299.1, forward strand.
ATTTGAACCACAGGTTCCCTAAATTGGACCATCTCTATTATTCATTATGTAAATAATTTTTTTTTATTGAAACAAGGGCTACATTCTATGAAGAATAAAAACATAACTCTGAGATGGACTTACCATACCTACTATAACGAAATGTTAGGTATAAGTACCTAGAAAACAAGTCAATTCCGCTCCTGGACTTGATTCGGAATATGGAGAAAGACAGACAATACAAAAACAGTCTTTGTTTTCTGATTCACTTGATGAATAATTATTCTTTGGCAAAACGCGTTTGCCCTTTCTAGATTTGTTCCGATAAGACGTAGAAGCTTTACCTTTAGGGGCCAATTTTGAAGACAAAAACACATTTTTAATAGTTTTAGGAGGGGCCCTTTTTTTACGCTGCTTCTCTTCAAGGTCATCCTTATAGGGACTACTGGTGATGATTGAAGTAGTAGGATTAGAAGCAGGTGTGCGCGTTTTTCGCTTCAATATTGGCGCAGGGGCGATATTTCAGAAACGACTTCTTTTTCTGAAGCGATTGTACCTAATATAGAACATTCTGCCTCGCATTCTGCTTCTACTGTTTCCCTCGCCGTAGTGTCTGTAGATGTAGAAGCATTTCCCATATTTTCCTCTTTGTGCCATATTCATCTTAAAGAAAAATAATGATGCTTAATTTGGACCGGTCCAATTTAGGAACTAGCAAGTGGTCCAATTTAGGGAACTATAACCTCACTTAAAATTATCACATTTATAACATTTGTTGCTAGAAATACTGGACCAACTGTATGACTCAACAATAGCTACAACCTTGCTTAAAAGCTAACAATACAACAAACAATAAAAATACTCACCAGTACAAAATGACGGCTTAGAGAATGCAAGAACGATATTACATCAGCCGACATAAAAACATACCGAGTCGGATTCTGAACCTCGGGTAAGTTCCACTGACGGCCAATGTTGTGGGGGCGCTTAGACTGTACAAGCTACAGTTACCGGACAACAGAGGTCGCTTCCGTTAACTTATATAAGAATAAAAGCAGTGGTCCAATTTAGGATCCGGTCCAAATTAGGGACCTTTCCCCTACATTTCGAGGGAATTTTTTTTTTTAAATATTATTATAATGGCCGCCATTAGGCTTTTTGCCCAAATGCTAATGACGGCCATTGCGATAAATATTTTTAAATAATTGTTGTCTCAAAATGTGAGTAATTACTTAGATTAAAATTTGTATTGACCAAAAGTTTAAAGTTATTATGCGTGTTGCATTATTTTCTGGGTCAACTTGTTGAATCACCATGCCCGTGCTGTACATTGAGTCTTAATCATTGTTTTTTTTTATGACATACATATTATCTAGGAGATGGTAAAATGTTATTTTTACTTTAGTCTTGACTTTATAATAATAAAAAAGGGTTATCATGTAATAACATTATTTGTGTTTGTCCAAATTGTGTCCTCATTCTGGAGAATGACCGATATAGTCATAGAAAATTATAGTATTCTTTACAAACTCCTCTAGTCACTCGCTCTGCTCTTCAATGCAATTGAGGATTTTTGAAATTCGTTTTGCTAGTGAACAATACCTAGTTTGTAGTTTGTGTTTATGAACATCTAATTTAAATTTTGTCGTTGAAGTTTATAGAATAATTTAAAATAAACGACACTGTTTTACATCCACATCATGGATATTCCTCTTACTCCTCTTCCTCACAGTTAAGACAACTGACACAGGCATCTTAACGAATTTGAAAAATCATAAATTATTGCTTTGTCATTTTTTATTTTAGGATAAAAAGTCATAGGACAATAATTTTTGTTAAAAATTCCATTTCCAATCGATTGAGAATATTGTGTACTGGGTGTCCCATTTAAAAAAAATTGAATTTTTTGACATAACTCACGAACGCACGTTTTTTATTCCGGCTTCACCATAGTAAGCAGCGGAAAAAATACTACTAGTTTGCCTATTTAACTGACTTTGTAGCTCCAATATTAACGAAGTTTGGAATAATGGCAACTTAAGTTTGAAAACCCTGTATGTCTAAAGCAACTTTTTGTTTAAAATAAGCTTAAAATTATACCAAATAAATACATGGAATTTGCTAACTCTGAACTCTGTCTCAATAATGACTCCTTTCAAAAATTAATGATGACCTTTTATCACTCAGACTAAACATCAATGGAATATAAACCTCGTATTTGGCCCACGTTTATTGCACCACAAGGTGCCATTTGCTCTGTTGTTTTTGGATGAAGGAACAACACGTGTTGACAAAATCGGATATTGCGAATAATAATTGCACACGTCGGATGAGATCCTATTTTCCCTTGTAATTTTAAAGCTCTCGGTGTATTGGGACAAAAAAATGGGGCAACCCTGTACCAACAATAACCATCCTGCGAACAAGCTATGGGGCGCTGCAAATTTAAAACCCCATTATCTGGGCGGGCGGAGGGTCCGGGTTTTATTTGGGCGCCTGTCGCCCCACCACTATTTCAGAATTGAATTTTTAATATTTGATGGGTACCTACAGGAGCGCTGGGCGGACCACCACAGGGCCAATCTCGCCCGATTTGCCTCCGTCTCTGCGACCCACCGCTCTAGGGTCGACACTCAAAGAGTTCTTCACTTCTACGGATTAGAGACCCTGTATATTTGTGATTGTGGGGAGATAAAAAGTATATCGTCAGTTAGGTATATAATACGTAATAATAATAACAATTACTTTAAGACCTGAGTTGCACGCTTCGTCAAACGTCAACTGTTATATCACACAAAAATTTGGTAAATAAATTGGCAAACTTTGCTTTTGTTAATTTTAATTTGGTAATTTTGTCAACGTTAATTTTGAATTTGTTTGTATATATTTATGCAATTCGTAGATGACACTGACGATGGCTTAACAGTCGAAATCGCTTTATCCGATTTTAATAAATAATACTGTGCGTACCTATATAGTTCAACAAACTTTTCTTCATTTTGTATATCCTGCACATACTGCGTATTCATTGACAAGAATATCAATATCAGATACCCGTGTCAGGGGAAAACGATAAAAATTGTAAAGCTATAATTCCAGGAATAATGAGATATTCCATAAAAAGTTTGCTCCCCCTTGATATTTCCACCGCATTTGAAAATAAAAGTTGAAAACATAGATAATCTAGGGAAACGATAATTTTGAACGTGAATGTCGTTTATATACATGGTACCTAAATACTTAGTTCGTGTAGTTACCTACTTACGACTTTACAATTATTTTGATATTTTTCTCTTTGCATTCGTATCTACTATTTATCTACTTACATGAATAAATCAGATTATTTTATTAAATTCCAGAAAATAAATAAACTTTGCACGACAAAATTTTTAAGCTTCAAAATTATATTTGCTTGTATTTGTATGTGCCTGAAATGATAATTAGCAAAGAGAATATATTTGAACTATATGCTTCTTTGCCTTATGTAGGTAGAATAAAAAGAATTGGAAGACCATAATTAAACAAAATTATTCAACTGGGCCCAAACGAAAATTGGCTATTTTCTCGGTCTATTTGGTATTAGGATACAAATTCATTTATTTTGTAGCCAAAAGACCACAAACCTAAGGCTTGTTATAAACGCCTAGTCCGGCCCTGCCGGACCTCCTAGATGTTTATAGTCGCGCTCGCTTCTCAAAAATGTAGTATGTGTGTAACGCTTTTGTTTGGTCACGGCTAGCGGGCGCAGTTTTCGATATTTAAAGTCCAAATTTCGCCTGGGGCCACAAAAAAATAAGTGCCACATCGCTATTGAAGCGCGCCAGAAGCAGAAAAGCCGTTTGGCCCTTTTGAGCCATTTTCCGATTTGGTACGCGTCGGGGAGGGACTCGAATTTTTGCCGACTTTGTTGTGAAACACTGTCTGCCAAAATGAATTGACACTAAGGGCAAACATGGTTGACACTAAGGGCAAACATGGTTGCGGAGTTTTGGGTGCCTATTGGTTGTCATCTGTTGATTTTTGGCGGGAAGTTCTTCGGCATAGAGTGTTGCCGGGGAAAATCTTCGTTTGTTTGCATAAGACAGAATGTAGATGTCCTTCGTACCTTGGATTCGAGCAATATTTTTTCCTGCCGCTCTGGAGACGGCGGAATTCGTTTTTTTTTCCCGACGCCCGGCTTTTGTGTAGATTCGAGTTCTGATATTCGGTTGAATAGCACGGAAAATTTTCTGGAAGTTTTCCTGGCGTCAATTTAGTTGATTTGAGTGTAGTTTTTGCTCAACTTGTGTCTTTCAAGGATTAATTCAACTATTGAACCTGAAATTGGAGGCCCAAAACTGGTTGTTGATTTGGTTGGTTGATGGTTTTTGGACTTCTATCCACTTTTGTGGAATTAAACTGCTGTGCTAGATAACTGGATCTTGGAACCCACTAAGAAAACAACCCCATTCCATCCTGGGAGTAATCATATTGCTGGTAAGCCGAATTTGTAGTTTGTAAATAGTTCATATTTTTTATTGTGGTTAAATTGATAGTGAACATGAAAGTCATAGCTTAAAATTTATAATTTAATTATTTATTTATAACTGAAAATATTTAATGTTTTGATATCACCCTTTTGAGTACATTTTTTTTATAATTTTTTGGATTTTTTTTTTAAACCTACAAAGGATTTTCCTTGTTTGGACTTAAAAAATTGTGTGAGATGTAGAGCGCACAAACTAGGTGGCTCCTTTATTTAAAATCTTATCTTAGCCACGCCCGTCTCCACTGATAGCTGGCGGCTGCTCGATTCTCACCAACAAATTTAGGTAGGTAAAATAATATCGTGGCAGAAGTTTTTCTCCTAGCTTCCCCGCTCCGCAAACAGAGGAGGGGGGGTCGTGATTCCACAACTCGCTACTACTAGGCTAGGGGTCACACCGGCTGGCACTTGTCCGTTTCTCCTCGTGCTTCGCTTGGCCGGCGAACACAGAAAATGAAAAAGGGGGGGCGAAGGATACCTCTCCAGCAAATAAGAATAATAATAATTGCAGTGACAACAGGATACCCCTTGGTGTAGGTCGGTACGGTTGAACCCCGTCGAACGCAGGTTATATTCCACAGTCTTCCGCAATTCAGTGGCGGCGAGCAAAACTACACAAGGCCAACAAATGGCCGCGTTATGTACTTCCTTGGGGAAATTAGACGCGTGCGGCGTCTACGATGACGTATTTGACATACAGACGACAAAATTCTTCCACACAACTTGCTGTAAGTTCTTGGAAACAACCCAGATGAACAGTTTGGCTCATATTATTCTTCCGAAGGTCGATATGCTGCTTCTCCAAAGCATGCGTTGCATTTCTTAAACTATAACCAGAGGTTATAGTTTATTAAGGTTCTCAAACTAACAGTAAAAAATTTAGAATACATATAACGCTACGGAAGCACAATGTCTTGTCTGGAGCAGTGGTCATATTCGTGGGGACAGATATCCAGAGCTCATACCCAGTTTTCACCTAAAGCTGAGGATGTCCAAAGCCTGTTCCGGCAGTCTAATATGCTCTCCGGCCTTCTTTCCGTTCGACCACCGCCGTTGTGGACGCTCATACAGAGCCATATGAGAAAAATGTTAAGCGCTCATCTCGGACAAGTTTCTAGAAATAACATGATTACAAATACATTAAATCGAGTAACAATCACTCGAACAATTTAGCAAGCCCCGTTTTTAAATAATGCGCTTAGGTAGTGGTGACGCCCATCAGTAAATTGCCCATTAACCTTAGATCTCTGAAAAACTAAACAACAAAAAAGTCAAGCTATAGTGTGAGTGGCATACGGAGATTTAAAGTTTTTTTAGTACACCGCGAAAAGTTGGGCATGGAGGCCCATTCCTTTTTCAAAGTCGCCTCGCTGACAAAAATTGCCATATTTTGTTTTCTTAGGTATTTTCTGTGCGGCCTAAAATAAGCGAGAAAATCGCTTAATAATAAATAAACAAAAAAATTTTCATGGTCTCAAGAGAGCCGAAGATCCTGTGTAATATGCTGAAACTATCTGACTACCTGGATGGATAAAGCTTCTCTGTGCCATCAATTTTCAATATAAAAGTTTTCCTCTGTCTCTTAAAATAAACATTCCACGGCTGTTAATAGTTTTGCTGAATTTGAGGTTTTTTTAATATTGCGCGACAAGTTGGCCATGGATGCCGATTTCTTTTGCAGCACCACTTAGCTGTCCAAAATTGCAACATTTTTGTTCCTTACGCTTTTTTTGTAGGGCGCAAAATAAGCGAGAAAATCGCGGTGGTAGACCTAAAAAATCATCCTGTATGTATTATGACGTAATCATAAACAGCCTGGTGTCAGGTGTGGGGTTCACATATTTAGATACATATTTTGGGCACTTATTAGCGTGTAATCTATTATAACCATTACCATTGGTAATCGGACAGTCTACTTCTAATTATACCAATCAATTTTTTCTTCCACTGCTACAGGTTCATAGAGGTTCGCGTCGATTTTCCTTAAAATGTAACGATTACTGGCAATTTGCGATTTGTTTGTTTTTCACAGGAGATCGGATTTTTCGGATTATGCGATAAGTGGTGGCAAATCTAGTTGGAAGTATTGTGAGGGTGAGAATTATTATAATTATATATATTATAAATATTAAAACAGACAAGAAGGCAGGCATTGTTAAAACCGTCCGCTAAAAATTTCTGCACTCCACCTTTAAAATTTTAATTTTGGAACGAAATCAAATTTAGATAAATTCTAATGTCTTAGTACTCGATACTAATTTAAGGTATAGGTAGGTATTTTAATTTAGTTATTAGTTTGTATATGGAATTGTATGAAAAATATTTGGTGTTATTTTTCGAATCAATATTATCCAAAGGTTAGGTTCATCAACAAAACCGCGTGTTTGTAATCGCTGATAACTCAAGTCGCGAAGAGATTAGAAAATCTGTTAGCCTGTGATTGAAATATGGGAATTGTTACTTACCGTTTGTAATACAATATCACGGGAAGAGTGCTTTTTATTTCTTGAAGTATATTAAGAGATAGACTACAAAATTATTACTTTTTAGATTCGATAGCACGTACCTACTAAACTAAACTGCTGAGGCATTCGGATAAACACCGCCCTGACATCCTTTTTCGATTCGATTGTTTTTTCGACTAATTTAATTCGTGAAAGGGATACCGTGTAGAATGAACTAGGTGCTAACGGCTTACAAATTTCCGGAGACAGGGATGCATTGATTAATGCGCTGACACTCAATAGACCAAAACCGCATAACTCCAGTTCTGCTGCCACTGTGCGAACGTAAGCTCACTACACTGCACCCCGTGGTTACTACTTTTCATTCCTATATTTCTTGTCACTTTTCATTATCCCCCGCTCGTTTTGGGGCCATTGTCTGCATGTCCGAGCAAGCGCTGCCAACATAAAAAAATAAAAAGCTCCCTGTAGGCATTTTCCGACATGTGACTGTGGGACAAGCTTCGGAATGGAAAAAGGAATGTTTTTAATTGTGACCATTTATTCATTTACAGGTTTTAAGTTAGGACTGTGGAAGTAAGGAAGAAATATAACTAGAAGGAAATAATACATACAGGATGTCCAACTATAAAAGTGTACAAATCCGTAAAATCTTCATTTTTGGAGATAATCGCCTAAACTTTTTTTTGTTTGAAAGGCCTTCAAAAACCGTTTCTTTTGACCTTCCTGCCATTTTCGAAATGAAAATCCAGGGCCGGCAGCGATTTTTTTATACCCTCGATTTTCACGAAAACCGTTTAGCGATTTTTTTTTATTTATATAAAAATGTTCTAAAAAATATACAAGGAGTTCCATTTGGTAGGGTGTCAAAGTTGAGCAAAAATGAAATTTAAAAGATATCTGGCGAGTCAAGTGTGCCATAGAATCCCTTCAAAACAGTTGAATGGTCAAAACAGGTCCTCTCAAAATGTTGGTGTGAAAACATTTACTACAAAAATATACAGGGTATTTTTCTCTCTGAGCCATCTCAAAATTCTGAAATTTTATGAAACTTATACGGATCAAGAGTGCTCTGGAATCATTGAAAAAATATAGATAAACTTGATATATTGATAAATAACAAAGTCGCTGTCTAGATGATACATTTTCTGTGCGTTTCCTGTTGTGGCACGCCAGCCACCTTAACTGATATGGACTTACTGACTGGGAGGCTTCTGTATTCTTTAGATTTAGTTCGTTTATAGAGTATGGAGCGATTTTGATATACTCGATTTTTGACCCATATAAAGTTCCAAAAATTCAGTAATTTGAGATGGCACAGATAAGAACACTCTGTATATTTTGTATTGGACCTTTGCACACCAACACCTTGAGTGGTCCTATTGACCATTCAAATATTTTGAGGGGATTCCATGGCACACTGGACTTAGCAAATGCCTTTAAATTTCCTATTTTGCTCAACTTTGACACCCTGCAGAATAGGGTAGGTACTTGACAATATTTTTAATTGCTCTAAAATTATTGTACTCTGTTTACAGTAGATGCACCAACATAACACGTAATAAATGAAACAACGGCTTTTAACCCTTATTTTTTATGATAATTAAAGACAAAGTTGCACAATTATGTTCAGGCTGAGATCTACAGTTTCGTCGTTCTATTGTCCAGAACACCAAACGTGGCAACTCTGTGCCTCTCAGGAGAAACGGAACTGTAACGTTGCCGGTGCCCGTTTGCAATCATTCGTCGAACAAAGGCAAATTGCAGTTTTCTATTCAAGTATCTCCAGCTTGCCTATGAATATCTGTTACTTAATGTATTGAAACCTTTGAGCTTTAACTAACGCACATAAAGACTTTTTATTACGAATATGTTCCGTATATTGACTCCTCTATATCAAAATGGTGTCTGTTTATGCTGCACACGCTGGAAACTATATCCTTCATCTCTGCCAAGTAACACTTTAGTTAAAATATCTGTATACGGAACATACTATAAATATTCAGGTACCAATAATGGGGAAAATATTCGCGTATTTGGCAACGTTACCCGCCCACCTAGGCGTCTAACCATATTCATATATCCACATGTCATCTAACACGTATGGTTTTCTGATCGGCAGATGACATCCCGTGATGCCAACTGTCATTCCGTTATTCTCGCTAAATCAAAATATTAGTAGATAATATCTGTGCCATTTATTATAGTTTGTTATTGATATTTACTAGTATATATTGTTTGCGGACCTAGTTATCGTGTTGTTAGATGTGTAAGGTAAGGTATCATGGACATGGACCCTGAAAGGACAATCCGTAATTTGCCGAAATTAGATGCTGTTAGCGTCTGCCGAAATCCATGGGATAAAACTGCAAAGGTTTGTACCTACGTTGTAGGAAGTATAGAGTATTCTGAGTTATTAACACAGTTAAATTAATAAAGAGAGAACCTCGGCCTAGGGACCATCTTGAAGGCGCGTTTATGAAGACGCCATAGTGCTTAGAAGTACTGAGCCCGAATTCCGGACTTTAGGCCCAACCTATCCAAAAAAATTACAGAAAAAGATTGAATAAGTATTTACGAAAAAAAAACCTTCTTGACTAAAATCGTCGATGGAGGAAGGAATCAATCAACGCTAAAAGTGGTTTCACGGGGCATCATAAGTCTGGGAGTTTGAGGTTAGAATTTTGAAATTTCAACTTTCCTTGCAACTTTCACTGCCAAATAAGGTTATGTCTCAGAACACTTCAGTGGTATCGCTATGTTGCCAAATTGCCGTTATAAAACACTTGTGACGTCATAAGTGCTTTCCCGCCAAATTTCAAAGAAAGTCTAATAACTTGCTAATTACGTAAACATATATTTTTTAATTAATCGTAGGGTCTTATTCAAGTGTCCAGGAATTGTTTTATCAAGTTTGTAAAATTTCGTCAAGTACCCTATTGAACTCCCTGTATATTTTTTACTCAAATTTACTATATAGGGGCTTTGGGGTGTTCCTATTAACGCTGTGGGGTCAGATTTTAAATAAAAGAATCGCTAAATGGTTTTCGTGAAAATCGGGGGTATAAAAAAATCGCAGCCGGCCCTGGATTCGCATTTTGAAAATGGCAGGAAGGTCAAAAGAAACGGTTTTTGAAGGTCTTTGAAACAAAAAAGTTTAGGCGATTATCTCCAAAAATTAAGATTTTTCGGATTTGTACAGTTTTATAGTTGGACACTCTGTAGAGTATAATATACAGGGTGTATCTTTGATAGGTACAGAAATTTTAACCACGTAATCGGGGACGTTCATAAAACCGAAAAATGAAAAAAAAAATTTTTTTAATCGATGTTTAGAAAATGGGGCAAATCAATCTTTATCCGTGCTCAATGCACGCCGCTGGATCGTCACTAGAAGCGCTGAGAGGGGAGGTCTAACCTCTCCCTAGGAGATGGAGGGGAATAACGTTAGATTAGGAAGGGGAATACCGCGACGTTGCCGCATGTCAGAGTGGAATAAATCTGCTTGCAGAATTAGGTACCTAGGTACCTTTGAAAATTACTGCTGGTAGGTATCCACGTTTTTTTATGATGTCGGTTGCTGTGACGAACTGTTTATTGCTTTCTTCACAGGCGCACACAATAATTTAACAAACACGTCAGTTTTTATCACTTTACTGTTATTTTAAGTCCCTAGGCAGCAGAAATGTATCCGAGCGCCGCTCGGAGAAGTCATTGCTAGAAAACTCATTGCTGATTTCACACTCATAATTTTTTGACAAGTCTTTTGTGGAGTAGGTATCTACCTACCTACCTATTTTACAACTGATTTTCAGGCCGCAATTTTTTTATACTAATAATTAGCCATCTCTTGGGACACCTTGGGATAATAAATTTCTGATCGGCAATCAACTGAATAAAGTATTTGTTTTAAAATACAAATTATCTGTAAAAATTGCAAATTTCCACAACCACCCATAGGGTAGAGCGTAGAGCAGCGGCGCGTTACTTTTTTTTAGCGAGTGTTCGCCTGTAGCCCTATCATCTCGAAAAAAGTGGGGGAAGACTGTAATTTGACGTGAATTTAACGCGCGGCTTCGATTTGTTCATAGTTTTTAATATTTTTCAACCCTTGCCCGATAGTGCGCCACCTTTAAACCCCCTCAGGGTTGTGGTCCTATGTATTATCTACTTTTAAAAAATTATTCGTTTCCGAAAAAAGTGGGGGAAGACTGTCATTTGATGTGAATTTAACGCGCGGCCCCGATTTGTTCATCGTTTTTAATATTTTTCTACCCTTGCCTGATGGTGCGCCACTTTTAAACCCCCTCAGGGTTGTTGTCCTGTCTATTGTCTACTTTTAATAGTATATTACACACCGAGGTGTCTCGAGATAAAGTAAACTTTCCACCCGGGCGGGAGGGCGGGAAGTAAAAGTCAAAAAATTGACACTTTCAAACTTCTAAAAAGTCAGAAATGTCGATATTACATACATGGTTGTAAATAAAAAATTATTCGGTTCCGAAAATAGTTGGGGAAGACTGTCAAATTGGCGTGCTTATCATTTCCGCATTTTTTAACCCTTTGCCGCTTCGGAACTCTCTCAAGTTAATTCCTTACCATTCCTCTTACTTTTCGTAAAAACTTGGTGGCGAAATGTCGCGTAATGTCCCCAAAAACCGAAAAACAGCGACTCCTCCTGGTGAATTTAAGCTTCTGCGTGCCCTTGACTACTGCCCGACATTCCTTCGCCGAGATTCGCCAGGCGCGGGCATATGACGTTGGCGTCGGGCGCTGGCGTCCGACGCCAACTTCACACAAAAACGACGCCGCGCCGAATCGCGCAATAATTACAATTACGAATGAATTCACTGGCACTGATTCACTCGATTTTGCTCCATTTCCACGCCGCCCGGCCCGGCCGACCTACTAAATTACAGCTGGGCGAGGAGCGCAAGCGCGGGGCGCCACTTGACATCGACACTACAGGTGATCCCCACTACTCATAACTAGTGCGCGATATTAGCCAATCGCGGCTCGCGGCTCGCGGCCCCTACTTCTCTCGGGGCGGCGCTACTATGTTGCCAAGTGTGCTGAAAATTTACCTGATTTAGTAATTTAATTCCGTATAAATTTAATTGTGTAGTGGATTTTTACATGGATTTACCCGTTTTTGTGCGTAATAATTATACGAGATAGTAGATTAACTTATAACGAAAGAAACCCCGTATAAATCCGCGAAAATCAAAAATCGGATTTAAGGGACTTTAAGTCAGTTTGGGGACATGTCGGCATAAACGGCAACACCGAATAGTGGTATTGAATGGTATGGGGGAAAGCTTGTGCGCCGTCACCGTACCGCCGCGCCGTAGCCGACGCGCTAGTCGAAGATCGTCCGTCCGATTATTATGGGATTTAACAGCTGATTGATATCGATCCGCGTCCGCCTGTAATTTTTGGGAGCGCCAGCTTCAACAAGCAATTTATTATTATACAGAATGCCTTACGTGTGGCTATTCTGTGGTATAACAATTCTGTTTCCAAAACGTGGACGCGTATGCAAACGTCGCGTCTCGTTAACCGATATTGTTCCGTTACTTTGCTTTGTTTTACGAACTGTCGTCGGAACTGAACCTGCTTCTGTACATTTTTCCAGATCCGTTCGCCATTTTTTTGGACCAGCAGTGATGTCCAAACCTGTTGCAATTGCCGCTACGAATTTGCAGTGAAATAACAAGTGATTTTTTCATATTTCCGTTAAGAAATGCAGTGTTAAACTTTCGCGGCCTTCGTATGAAAGCAGTGCTAGATAGGTTCCTACTAGGTACCCCAATTACGCGCGAGGATAAAAGAAGCAGCTTCAAGGGTTCGCGAAAATTCGGGTTTTATTAGACGCATACGGTATGGATCTAATTGTACAATCCACCTAGTCGAGTCCCCGTTGGAATAAATCAGCTGAGGGAAACCGAGACGTCCCTAATATTTGGCATCGCACCGCTTTAAGTGTGCAGTGAAAAAAAAACAAGTGTTTTGTTCGTATTTCCGTAAAAAGAGACTATGAAGTGTTATACCTTCGCGACCATCGTATAAAAACAGTGCCACTAGTTAGGTAGGTACTTAGTGCTTTATGTGATTTTGTGAAGATTTTTGGATAGTATCTAAACACAAGAAAATAGTAAAAATAATCGATGCATCTCAAAGGTAGGCTTTTTCATGCTATTCGTCGAGCTATTCGCTAAAAGAACCTTTAAGGAGTTGTCCAAAAATTATTTATTTATTTATTTAATCTCCACATACACCAAATGATACATGGTTGCGTCAATATTCTTCAAATACTGCGAAAAAGCCTCGGAAAAAGCGATTCGACTGGCAACCAGTTACCTAGTGCTTCTTGTGATTTTCGAGAGGATTTTTGGATAACATAAGAAAGGAGTACGACACCCGCAAGGAAAATCATCCAGGCATCCGAAAGGTAGTTTTTTTGCATGCTATTCGCTAAAAGAACCATTAAAGATTTGTTCAAAAACTAGTTGAAAGACTATTCCTGAAATACTGTGAAAGAGCTATACGTCTGACAACGCTGCACGGCGGAATTGGGGGGGATCCGCCGGAACCGGCCTCAGTTCCAGCTGGTCCCGGCAAGGTCAAGGACCCATGGCCGTAGCGTCGGAAAAAGGGGTTTTAATAGCGTTTTAAAAAAATTATTTCTGACGTTAATATGCACTTTAGAAAAATTTTAATTGCATAGGCGTAACAAGTGCATTTTTCCCGACCTGCCCTTAAAATTTCTGTACTTATCAAAGTTACACCCTGTATATAGAGCTACTTTTAACTGCAAAACTTAATACTTAAGTACTTAAATATCTAATAATAATAAACCAAGACAAAAAGTATACAGAGTACATAATATACCCTTCGCATTTTTAAATAATCATTTCGGGAATAAAAGCCCGAGATATTAGATAATAAGTTTTTAGCATAGTTTTAAATTTACTAGTGATATCAATATATCTTAAATGTCTAGGAAATTTCTTGTAGATTCCTACCGAATTGAATAAGTACCCTACAAAGTACCGACCAATTTATAAAAAAGAAACTAGTGGCTAGATTAGACTCTTGCCTATGTTTGTGTTTTTTTTTTTATTTTCAGGCATAATTGCTTGTCCTAGAAAGGTGGGCTTGGGGCAAATATTATCTGGTTTCGGGTGTGGGATACAAATACAAATACTTAGTTCATTTTTATATCATGGATAATGCTTGTTTTGAAACTGACAGTTTCCTAACTATACAATCCAATTAAACCACAAATTAATTTTTTTTTGCATATTTAAGAAATATAGTTTTATAGAATACATAATATATCGGCAATGATAACTTATTTGAACACATATCATAAGTGTTTCTAAAAACATAATTTTACAAGAAATCGTAGACTAAGTATGTATATTTTGTAGAAGATCTGAAATGTTAATTTTATAACTAGTATTGTGGAGATGCTCGGAATCTGATTTAACTTTTATTCAATTTTACATAAAATAACAACTAAATTTAGGCATAACAATTCAAATGTCTTGCATAGACGCTTCTCCGGTAGGTACCTTCTGAGATTGTCGCATTAACTGTAAAGATGCACCTACCATAAATATGAATATTATTATACATATACAGTGACCGGCAGAAAGTTGGACACAAAAATTTAATATTTTTAAACTCTGATTTCGATTAATTTCAATTTCTAGCTGCTAATCGAACAAAATTAAAGTTTTGTAGCAAATTCATGTGATATCCGATGAAAAGTTGCGCTTGCGATATTTTGTTTTTTGTAATACACAGGGTGGTCGAAAAAAATATAAAAAAGGTGAAATTTCCTTTTTTTTACTAGGTGGCATTGACTTTAAATCTGACATCCACCTTTCATTCCAAACAACTTTTGTAAGTATCCTTTCACCGTATTTTAAAAAATAAGTGTACTTTATAGTCCGGCAGCCACGGGGGTAAACCCAAAAATATGGGTCGAAGTTTTTTTTAAAACGGATTTTACATCTCTAGGACTCCTAGTTTTGATATCCAAGTGATGACAAACTGTCATCCTTGAGCAATTTGAGATACAGGGTGTCCTTTTAATAGGTACCATGTGATCACGTATATTTTTACACCCCCTTATTTTATATATTTTTGAGGTTAGGAAAAAGTTTCACATACAAAAAAGCAAGCTTTTTTCAGCGTTTATTTATTTTTATACAGGTTGTTCAGAAAAGCGGTGTCAAACCCAACTTTTCTTTCTTTAATTCGAATACCCTTAATATTTTTAGATATTTGAAATCTGCTCATTGTCACAGTTTCAATGATGTATATACATGTAATATGTTTGTTTCAAGCGTTTGTAAAGTATTCGACCTTGAAACTTAAAATTTTGCACTTTTGATGTTTATTTTTTCGAAAATGGACCTGGCGGGTATCGTTCTTATTTTTTAATTAATTTATTAAAACAGCTATAAAAACGAAAGACAATTTTTTCTGCTCTACATGCTTTTTATAAGCATTTTAATATACAGGGTGCGATTACAGATTCCTCTCGAGAAATTATGAAGATTTAGTGAAGCTGCCCCATGTGGAGCTATGATCCCTCAAAGGGGCTCCACGAAGGCACACTTTCATTGCTTTTTCGTATTCTTGTCTTCCACGACTCTGAACGATGGCCATCATTGAAGATTTTTTATTTTTTCCAAATCGCACTTTTGTCCACAGTACAAACCTTGATCTCTAAAATTAAGGTTTGTAACTTCTGAATGCCGCTGCTTTTTTACAGTTGGAGTTCCAGTATCTGGAGAGTATCACAAGACATGATAAGGCTGTTTAAATAAACAACTAAAGTCTATCTAAGTTACGGAGGCAGTGGATCAAAACATTGGCCACCACGTGACCTATTCTTTTATTTGTCTGGCCGTCATAAAATATCAAGTGTTTACGCGGCGAGCATAATGCAGGGCCGACTCTTCCCTCCGTCGAGTTTCCTGTATATTTTAGATCGGATCGCGAGCAGTATATTCTGTAAATTTATTTTGCTACTTAATTTAAGGAAATTTATAAAGATCCACGAAAGGTAGAAAAAATTTTAGAACTTCTAAAAGAATTAGTTACAAGCCACTTGGAATCTCATATTAGTCCAACCCTGGTAATCGATCGCAAGTCGGTCATGTGACTTTGTTTATATCTACTGCCGCTGTAACTTGGATAGACTTTAGACGCGAGCTTTTTTCCAAGGCCCCCAACTACTTCTCTTAAATCTGATTGCACAATGACACTCCCGCACAGTTTGCTGTGGCAACCCGTGAACAATAGGTAACATTCCCTTACCGGTTGCTAAAATGATGTTATACACAATGACTTACATTTCTCAGTTAAAAACGAACATACAATGCAATGAGGCAATTTCTTTAGAGTCTCAGAAAAAGCGCGTTTTTTTGTTTCTTAATATAAATATAATAAATTAAAAAAAACATTCTTCTTAAGGACTAAAATTAAAATATAGTAAACGCAAACTGAGAAGGTGAGTTTTGGAAAGGGGATGAGGGACTAGTAATATAACACAGAAAATAAATATTTAACAACCAATAAAAGGGTTTTATACATAGGCCTAATTGCTATTAGTCCTTCCCCATAATTCTCCTCTCATTTCTGGATATTATAATATACCGAGTAGCGAATGCCATTAAATTAAGTACATTAAATTACACTAAAGTAAAAAAATCGTAATTTCTTTATTGTAGTAATGTCCATATTGGTGGCGAAGTGTACCTATAATTACACACAATTAGGAAAAATTACATAATTTAATGTACAACTTTGAGTTTATACAAAATGCTCATTTGGCTGCGGAGTGGACAGAGCATCAAATTTAAGACGCCCTGTACCTGTCATGTAGCTTTATCTCTAAACATACCCATTTTTATAATTTTATTAGTTTTTTAACTTAGATAGGAAATGTTCTAATACAGAGAAATTCATGAATATTTTAAATTCATAACACATGTTTTTAAAACACCTTGTATATTAATGATAACTGTAACGAAATTAATTTATACAATAATATAATAGGTAATAACAACAATTTTACAGCTAAATAGTAAGATTTAGAGTAGAAATTCCATATATTATCTAATATTTACTGTCTAATATTTGAGATACCCTGTATATCAAATTGCTCAATGACCCCAGCATGTTATCAGTCGGATATGGTAAACAGATATACAAATCTGCAAGAATCCGTTAAAAATAGAACTTCGTCCCAAATTTCGCACTTCAGGCTGCCGGACTATTACTCTTGAGTTATTTTGACATTTTTGAATCTACCTATATGTGCGTTTTGAGTTTGAAATGATGCACCAACTTTTATCAAGAATAAAATTTTCTGAGAAATTAATAATAAAAATATTTTCCATTTGTGTCCAACTTTCTGCCGGTCTCTGTATGTATATGCATATGTAGGAATTTGGTGTTTGTTCGGAAATTGCTAAGCGTTCAAGAATGGAAATGGTTGATATTTGGAAAGATATTTTTACAAACATAGGTTGCCCAACATATAAAACTAGTTTTATTTGTTTATTTACATATAACATCTGGATTATTTGCCGTGCCTTGGAACAATGAATGATAATTCAATTCAAATTTCGCTGTAAATATCGCACAACGGGGAAATAAAATAATAATACTAGATATTGGTGTATAGAGTGCAATATGGCCCGAAATGGAGCAAGACGAGACGTTATCGTTTTGATATATGAACTGCCATCTCGATTTATCCTTAACTCGATATTTCTTCTTCGCGAAATGCAATCTAGCATTTTAGGAAATCCACGTCTATTATTTTAAATTCACGAGGTGCATTTGTAAAGCGTTCGGCCTTCCCAGTAATTTGAGACATCGTTCTCGATTCCAGTGGCTCGCCCAGCCAAGAAGATAGGTATCAGCAGTGACTATAGAAAGGTTCTATAATCACTGGTATCAGGTACAATCATTTTGGTATCAAACTCAAATATTTATGGTCTAGCTCACACAGATAAATAGCACTTTGGTGAACATGCATGCTGTATCTAGTTTTGCATCAGGTTAGATGCTTACTAGATACTACCACAATATAGGTTACAGACAGGGAGATACTGATTGGCTCCTATTACTTGAATACCGGGGCCTGAGAGGTAAAGGGGTACTATAGGTAGAGGTTCACACTCCCACTACTACCTAATGCTTTGCCGAATGCAATACTAAACAACAGCAACTATTAGGTTCAGATAGGCGGGCGCACGATCCAGCCACGCTTCATCTGTTTTAGCGTTTCCAATTTTAATACGTATAAATGTGACCGCATCTTGGACAATGATAGGTACTATTCGCAACGCTGTGCGAAGTAGGATAGACAAGTTAACCAATAGAATTTAACTATGTGACGTCATCGTATTCCACACATTCCTGTATATAGGTAGATGGTCAGGTTATCCGGGGCCAAGCTTTACTTACGTAACTTCAAAAATTCACTCTCGTGATTGTCGGAAAATGGTGTTCATTCGCCCAGTTTGCAAATCATTAAACTCCGTTAAATATCGTATACATTCAGTGTTGATACGATCAGGAACATTTCGAATGATCTTAGTCTTTCTAGTAATGCCTCGTGATTATCGTCGTTTTGGCCATTGCTCAGTGAAAGTCATCGCACATTTTGTATAATATAAATAAAATAAAAAATAAATAAAATTTTTAGTTCACTTAATAATTTACACTGTTTCTAACAAAATTTTAGAGAATATTTTATATTGTTATATTAAATTTTTACAAATGCAATGTTCCTTGTAATTCATCCCAAAACATAAAAGCTGGTTCTGCTCTTGGTCCCACTGAATTGCCGCCAGGGTCAGATTTTCAAAAATATGAAAGTCGTGCAATGTCTAGCCGAAATGACGTTTCTGTATATGTCTGTAACCTATATTATTACATTACTATGTCTGTAATAAATAAATTTGATTCTACGAGAAAAATTCAAAAACTTCAATCTTAATCAAGTAGACGATGCAGCTGTATTGATTCAAAGCAAAAAGACAATCGCGACAATGTTCTAGGTACTTCTGAAATGTGTGCCTGTAAATTGAGCATTTTAGCGATATCTCTTCTGAAAGAAACCTTTCTGTTTATCTTTTCATATGAGAGTTTTGTGACAAATTAAATATTTCTTATATCTACTCCTCTTTTGATTTTCCAGGCTTTATATTTAAGCATATACCTACAGGCTATTGTCCGACCCGACAGTACCTACCTGATAATAGTCTTTAAAATAAATAGGGTTTTTGCTATAACGTTTTCTCCAGAAAGGTTTCGTTTCTACGTTACAGGGTGTTAAAGTTTTTCTAAAAAAGTTTTATAGAATAGTTTCTAAACAAGAAAAGGTATTTTGACCAAATTTGGTACAAAGTATACCTGGATAGATTTCCATATTATGACGCAAGATTAAGTCCCTTCTGCAACAAGTAGTGGAGACATGGGTAATCGAATCACTAAATAACAGATATATTAGGGTAAGGTTTTTTTTTTCTTTTTCCGACAGAGAATTTATTTATTGTAAACAAAAATTGTCTCTATAGACATTTATTATTATCTGTTACTGTTTTTCGGCAAATTTAAGTTTACGTAATCCGCTTAAAATTGTTACTTCTTTTTAATTTATTGAATGGATTATCCGAACTTCCACCACTGGTTGCATAAGGGGCTTAACCTTGTGTCATGATATGATGATATTTATTAGGTATTCAGTGTACCAAATTTGGTTAAAATACCTACTGGTTTAGAAATTATAAAATAAAACACCATATTTTTTAAAAACTTTAACTCTCTGTAACGTGGAAACGTACCCTTTCTGGAGAAAACGTTATACCTACCAAAAGCCCTATTTATTGTCGAAAATGCTATCACTTATTATCAGGTCGGACGATATAAATGGCTCAGCATAGCACGTATATCATCCAAAATGCGACAACAACAACAACAAACAAAAAATGGATGCACTACTATGCTAGATAAGCATAAATTAATCACACCGCGTATTGGGAAACATAAACATTTCAAATTTCATATTATTATTTCATATTTTCTTTCAAATTAATTTCGTATATTCAAGCATGTAGGTACGCCACTGCGCTCATACCTACGGAAAGCGGGAATGCCCTTCTAACGACACTGATATATTTTCAATTTCTATTGAATTGAAACACGAATCCTTGTTTGTCCTTTTGCCGCACAATCGCTATCCAGTGAGCTCCGAAAACAGTTTCTCGAAATTATATTTGTCTGTGAGCCTTTTCCAATCTTCTGGAGGCGCTTATTTTTATTTAATTTGATGGGATAAAAGGAACAACGCCAGCGGACGGATACTGTTCATTTGTTTGACGTTTCTATTCGGGGAAGGGAGTAAATTGGCCGTTACCTCTTGTATTCAAATTATCTGATAAAAACGGCAAATAATCTACTTTATTCTTATATTTTGAGGTTTTCAATTTTTACTCAATTTTTTGGTGTAAGTGCCTGGATATCTTTGTTAGATGCCTAAGTAGGTTATAAAATATCCAATTTCACTTTATGATCCCAATATCCCAAAATTTATAGTAAGGATCACTTGAAATAGCATGAAAACACTAATTAGCTTCGTAAGCGTCAAGCAGTTTTCCAAAATATGTACATATTCTACACGCTAACATATTTCACTTTTAAGGTTTTTAAGATTGTTGTCGAACACATTGTAAAGGTTAATGCACATGTAATGTCATCAAAAGGTCTCTAAAAAGCCATAGGGGTTGATTATAATTATTTACACAAGTAGGTATTACCTAAAATTTGTGAAATTACCTACATGACAGGGCTATGCATTGCATTTAGCCACACAGGTGGCCAGCCATAGAACAGTGTAATAGGTTTGTGGTGTAACCACTGTAACGACTGTAACCCATGCAAATATTGGCGATATTATATTAGGCGCGCATGCAGTCGCTTGTTTTTACTGCAGTATATCTATCTTCTCTGTCTCCTTCATCTCTTTCTACCATGAATACCAGGTTCGGTTTATATTGTTAAACAACGTGTTTTCTCTAGTATTTCATCACCGAGCTACCCTGGTAGTATCACTTCCGACTAAAGTGTTTTAATTGAAATTAGATAAACTTTACTTACAATTCTAATAATATTATATAGTTTACATTTTCAAAACATTTACAATTTCGGTTCTCCATTAGGTAGTTTGCCCACTAAAATATTATACGAAACTTAATATTTTTGCATGGAAAAATCACATACATATTTATGTTATTAATAATTGTAAAGTCATTTCCAATGATTTTAAACTTAATTTTATTAAGATACGATGTATTATGTAAGGCGCCTCTTCTCCGATAGGATTTTTTGAACCACCAAAATTTTCTTCCCTCTAAAGTAGACATTTTTCACTTCCAATGTTTTTGTATGCGTGTATCACGGGCGTAGCCAGGATTTAGTTTTGGGGGGGGGTTAGTTTGAGAAGTAAATAAAACAACAAAAATATACTTACATGAAATTTAATATCTATATATTCACCCGAAAAACTACGACATATTTATAAAGTTCTTAACTTTAAATGAAATGGATAAATTAATTTCGTTCCTCTGCGCTAAATCTAAAACCATTAAGGCGCTACGATACCCCCCATTTTCAAGGGTTTCGTAGTTTACATCTCCTACTTGCATTTCTTAATATTTTCACTTGATTTTTTTTGTGGCTTAGATAAAACTACGAAGAATCGTCGTTGTGTATCACCAACTGTGCAGGACTAATGCGACACTGTGAAAAAAAATGCCAAACATACCCGAAATTCGACTATATTCGGTTAAGAATTTCGAGTATTTCCACCGCTCAAAAATAATTCGAAAGACACAACGACGATTGAGGCATTCGATAACATTATTTTAAGACTACTTTCAAGTCGATACGTTTGTTCGTTTGGCCATGATTTGAAAACTACGAACCCATTGCCCGGCAATAAAATGATCCGTGAATTGGCCATTCGAGCAGGAATTAGACGTACGGAGATAGGCGGGCGGTCGGGCGTTCGCTGGAACTCGTAGTTCCCCTACTTCCCCCTACTTCGGCGTACCTCACCGGGCTCGGAAACCACGTCAGGGGAACTTTCAATCGATATCAGATGGTTCATTTTTCATTTTATTAATCTCAGTCTCCCTTATTTGTGTTTCGCTTGTTTTGAATGTTAGTATGTTAGCAAATATTTATATTTCCGAGTACCCGAAGAAAATATTTTCTACCGCGACATTATGTATGTCGACTGGCATATAATAATACTCATTATTATTATTCCTCCAGGAATTATAAATAAATAATTTTGAATCCATTTAATTTTTAATCGGGTTTTTCGCCACCAAACTGATCGAAAGGCAACTTGAAAAAGTTGTCCTTCGATCAGTTTGGTGGCGAAAAACTCAATTAAAAATTAAATGGATCGGTTTGCGCCACAAATAAATTTTAGAAAATAAATAATTATTATTCACAAAGTACCTACTTTTTGCTTTTGTGTAAAATGGTTTAATCCCTAGGGCATAAAATGGCCTGGTCGTGCAAAAAGAGTAAATTTAAATTCTAGACCAAATTGTGCGCTTGATTTTTACTTTAAAAATGTGATAGGTACAAGTAATAATTTTGTCAAATAAATGGGTCATATGAAGCATTTTTTGAAAACGAATTCCTAATTCCTATGTACCTATTACGATTATTGTGTAAAATCGCTGCATGATAAAAGCTAATTTATATACTTTCCAGAGGGAACGATAATAATTCTGACATCCAGTCAGTTTTAGAAACTTCTTCGTTAGAAGATTGTTCGAAAGTCATTGGAGTTGAAAATCGGGCAAAATAAAAATAGTACATTTTATTGTTCCAGTCTGTCGAATTTATGACATTTTAATACATTTTCTAGGATGTTCGATAATTCAGATTTGTCAGAATAAGGTTCTGAAACTGAACCGCAGTCAGGGCAAGAATACCTATAATGTTTGATAATGATGTCACAACAGTCACATGCAGTGAAACCAATAGGAGTAATTTATTGTGGGCTTGAGTGCTTTTATTCCCGTAGGTACCTAATATGGTTTCCAGAATTTGAAAGAGGGGTACCTACATATTTTGCATTTTGCACACTTATTCGGATTTAGGTATAAGTAGTAGTGCAGGTGCATAGGGTTTGGGAAACAAACTTTCTGGGAAAAACAGGGCTTTGAATGGAACATTTACAAGGGATTAGAAATTAATAGCTCCTATTATCTCACAACTATTACTTTATTTAAGACCAGTTTCGTAACTCTATAAATTAGTCCTTGAGGATGTAATTTTATAGATTAACGAAACTGTTGTGATATAATATGGCCTATTCACTCTAATCCCTCTAAAGTGAACTATTACAGTGTAGAAAGTTTTTAGTTAGATTTATTTATTATTACACAAATGTTAATATGGAATACCTACTAGGTATATAAAACATTTTAAAGAAGTAGACTTTAGACGCACTTTTTTAGTCGTAGCAACACTATTATGCAGAACAATTATCCAATCAAACATTGATAGATGTTCAACTGACCCTAATGTGGTTCAAGAAGAATTCGGTAATCGAATCGTTAATTTAGATTTTATAATTGAGCAATTACAGAAGTTTTTTTATACACGAACCCTTCATAGCATGCACCTTTGCTGATATGAAAAATAATAGTAAAATTGCTTCGACGCCAAAAAGCTATGCAGTGTGTTGCCAACGAAAAGTGAGCGCCCTGAATAACTCCCAAAAAATATCATTTTTGCAATAAAGCAAACAGGCCACCGCCGTTTTTTAAATATATATTCGCGCTTCT
This sequence comes from Pseudeuparius sepicola, assembly GCA_963920635.1. Lineage (NCBI taxonomy): Eukaryota > Metazoa > Arthropoda > Insecta > Coleoptera > Anthribidae > Pseudeuparius > Pseudeuparius sepicola. The sequence goes on from OY987299.1 coordinate 95,022,337, forward strand.
TCGTCGGCATCGGCGAGACTCGTGTGACCTGTGACCCGTCGGCGGCTGCCGGCACCCGAGTTATTATTTCATATTATCTACACGTCTACACAGGAAAAAAAGACTGTTGTGATTTTAGTGAGTTCGTGTATATAGACACTTTTCCATTACCTACTTTAAATATACAAGCAAATCCATCTAATCTATACTTTGGACGTAATTGCAGATGAACCAATAAGTTTAAAATAGTTTGAATTTCCGTTAAGAAGACGTATTGTCACTTCGATACTAAAATTGGCATACTACAATGAAAGCATAAACTCGGGTTTAAAATATCTCATGTTTTATTTAAACAATTAAATTTATTTTATTTGAATAATAATAATTCTCACCCTCAGACTACTCCAAACTATATAAGAGTACCCCAGAAGCAACTGAAAAAAACATTATAATTCATTGGATGAACAAAACAACGTAATTGCAACTTTTATATTCATCAATGTAATCATAGTCCAAGAAAATCGTCATTTTTTTATAGAGGTAGAAAAAAAAAGATTCTTAACAGGTAGATATTTTCAGGGTTGGTTGTGGGTAGCGTCCTGAGTATAACCCCAAAAAATCACCGTCGAAGTCGTGTTACGAACCCCGCAATAGGAGTGGTTTTGCAAACATTTTTTTGCAATTTTTTTTTCTCATGTGTACAATTTTTTTCTTCTTATGTATACATTATTACGTTCTCTACAACTTTCCCTCATGAAGTTTTTTTTAACTTTAATACTTCACGAGATATAGGTAAAAGATCACCACTATCTAAAGTGCTTTATAAGGGTAAAAAAAAATTCTTTAAAACAAGCTGATTTTTTCAGGGTTAACTGGAGGTTAACTTAGGAGTGCACACAGTGATCGCAAATTAAAGGTTTTGAATCAACCCTACACTCTATATCGTTCGTAGTAATAATGAACACTGTGCAAGAGAATGGCTATTAACAAACTAAAAAATTATAAGTTACTACACTAGCAACTTGATTTGCATTTTACACATCATTTGCTTATTATTCAGGCAATAATATGATATATTACTAATAATTATTATAATTGATATTAGTACCCACAATTAAGTATTACAAATCCAGCAAAAATTCAGTGACAATAGTTGTAATTTCAGTAAATGAACAGTTAAATGTATCCCTATTCAATTCAACGCCATGAAATGTTATGTTGTTCTGACAAAATAATGTGCTTAGAAAAGAAGTATTATTGAATCAATTCCAGAACACGCTATTTATTGAAATAAAATATTACATTTAAATTATTCATTGGAATTCGATATCAATTGTAATTGAATTGATTAGTTACAAAAAAGCTTCTGCTTGAGTTTGAGGAATAATATCTCATATTGAATTAAACAGGGTTTTTTTACAAAGTGACAGATTTTTCTAAGTGTAGTACCCACGGCCGGCCTGCCCCTCAATCGTAGCACTATGAAGGGGCAGGCTGGAGTGGGGAGTCGTGGGGACTAGAGGAAGGAAAAGGATAGGCATATCTAATCGAGCGACGTTTGTCCTGAATTGAGTCGGGCACTTCGGGCGGACTTCATAAGTATCGTAGCCTCTTAAAGAAGAAATCTTCGGCTTCTTCTTTTAAATATATCCACTACTTCATCTGCATGAATTTCTGTTCCATAGTGAATGTTCATTAGAGCCAAACCATTAAGTCTGTTTTCACTTGTAGTGTTTCGTAAATAGTTTTTCAGTCTCCTTAGGCTCGAGAAAGACCTTTCTGGGGTAGCAGTGGATACAGGAATGGTAGCCAAGATTTGTAGTAATGTGTAAATATTAGGATAAAGGTTTTTATCGCACATATCTAGGCATTCCAAACTAGATTTCGGGGTAGGCAGTCTTCTTATCAGCATGCAAGGTAGCTGAAGCTTTGATAGCTAAATCCAAATTTGTTTCTTTATTAGAAACCCCTTGACCTTGACTACACCACTTTTTCCAGTAGTCCATACCTTTAAGTTTATCACCCTTCCTTTTTTTCCCCTCCATTTTGCGACAGTAATAATGATTCACGTATCTATCCTTAACAAGGTCATTGAATAACAGCGCACTAAAATTACTCACTTACACGGTACACTTAATTCTCTTCACTATTCGTTCACCACTTTTCACTTTTATTGGCTTCGAGTTCGCATGGAACAATACTGCCGTAAGCGCGGTCACGCGCCGCGGCGCCGCTTATATAGCAGCCCAGTAGCCGTCCAGAAACTTTCACGAACTTCCACAAAGTTCCGCTCATTTCGACCGAGGGGCGTGGCGAATAATCGAGAAACAACGCAAAGTGTCCCTACAATACAAAATAGTTCGGCTGCAACTGCGTCTGCCTCTCGTCAAAAGATGGCGCTAGGCGCTACTATTACTACATATATTCAAACGTAATAATAATTTAACTCTTCACTCCTCGCATTTTTTCGGTATAATATTAGGTAATATTTTGCTTATTTCGGGGGGGGGGGGGTTGCACCCCCGAAACCCCCCCCTTGGCTACGCCCGTGGCGTGTATCGTTGTAATGATGAAATTTTACGGTATTCGAATGAAAAGTGGAACATATAAATCGACTCTTATAAGAGAATTAGAGCTCAGTTGAATTTTCGTTTTGAAAATAATGTATCTTGGTTAAATACTAATATAGAACGTCCTTCACCTAGTGTCCTGTATATTCCTCGCATTTCACCACCAATAATGGTTTGGGTTTTTCATCTTGTTTAAAATAAAATAAAACAAAATAAATTGTTTATTTAAAGTTGTCGAGCTAATGTCAAATTTTGCTATTTCTCTTGCAATACGCATTTCGGAGGATTATATCAACATGATAGATTGTCACATGATCAGGAAGAGGGCCCTCCGTATTATATAGGAGACTCGATAATAAAAGGCGAGTCTTTTTCATTGCCAATATACTAACGTGCTCTATATTAGTAACACCGACTTAAGAAAAACACGTTTTCTATTGTAGGTATTCTGGTTCTTTGGATTGTTCTGTTTCTTCTGATTAATTTGATTCATCTGGTTGTTCATTTGGATACTTCAGATTCTTTTAAATTCTTTGGTGGTACCTACTTCTTCGCGTTGCGATGTTGATGCTAATTATGTAAATTTTCCGGTGGTGTGCCTATACTACTGGAGATTGATGAATGCTGGCATAGGGCCTTTCATCTGCACGACAAAGTTAATTATCTAATAACTACACGCCGTAGCTACCAACGTGTCTCGGGATTTACTTGAATTCCTATGTCCTGGTCCAGTCGGTAAGATTACTACTTAGTGAAATTATTAAAGTAAGTACCACCGTGAAGATATATTCAAAATTATTGCCATTTTGTCAGATGGACAAACTGGTGTTAACTTTCATTTGATACTTCCGCCACCTATAATTTAAAGTCAATATTTTATATTCAGATATATTTCTCAAGGAGTCTGGAAGATTCTTGGCTTTATTTTTTTTATTTCATTAGAAACTCTAGACTTCTTCAGTCTAGAGACTCCTTAGTAGTTTTTCTTAGGTTAGGGTCAGGTTAGGTTAAAAGAGAACATCGGCAGATCTAATTTTCCATATGATTATATTAATTGGAGTTTTTGGACATTCTACCACCCTGGCTTCGTCCCTAAGATGCTCCCGAATCCATTGAAGTAAGGTTCGATTATCTATAGGCGATTTAATTGACCCCTTCTAATTCATAGGTTTGGAAAGACATCAAAATATCAAATTGATAAGTAGTATGGAAGGAGTCTAAAGACAGAAATTGGCAGCCAAACTTGAGTAAATTAAACAACAAATGAACCAACTGACGGACGGCACAACCATGGAACACAGATATAGGCAAAACATGTTTTCGCGGCGAAACCCCAGATTCCTTCTTTATTTGGGTCAGTCGAAACGGTTCTCTGGATTTATTTATTGTAATTTATATTTATTCCGCGTTTTTATTAGTAGCATTCGTTTTTTTAAAATACAGTATAATTTTTCACACAATGTGGATATTAAGCTAAGGTCTTGTCAGGACATCCAAGGCTCATTTTTTTACTATTTGATAATTAGGGTTAAGAGTTGCTGGTCATGTTGGCAGATTTTTGGCAAATAAAATGGGAAAAAATTCTTCAATGTAGATACGAACATGCACAGTATACGTACCCGGTTTTAGTTTTATATTTCATTGTTACGTTTCAGACCTAATGATTATAGCTTCGATAAGAAAGATGACAAACTTCGAAAGTTTCTTTTTCATTGGTTCATTCGTGCCACTTGATAGAAAGCTTACATACGCAGTTTTTGGGCTGCGCCCTCCAGACACTCTCGATCGGCCTCTCAAAATCCCCACAATATTTCTAAATTAGGGGGATCCGGCCCAATATCGCCTCTCATAAAATTACCTATCACGTACAAATCCACCATCCGCCTCTCCGGGGCCGACGGCCGCGGTAAACCACCCTTATTGCTTTTCATCCCCCCGACCGCTGGCAATGAATGTAAAAATTTACGGACTCAAAGGATGGTGCCCCTCAACGTCCGGAGCCGCCGCCTCCGGTGGCGATTGCGGCGAGGTTGGGGTGAGGTTTTTACAAGTGGATTTTAGCTGATACCTCTTTTAGAAGTTTGGAAGGTAGACAAGTTGGGGGATGAATAATATGTATATGTTACAGACCGTATATGAAAGCAGACCGTATGTATGCGGTGTAGGCTGTATCTATACGGCCTAAATGGCGCAGACCGTATGTCAATGACATGACATTTCATATACGGACTAGACCGTTAACATATACGGACTATTGACATTTAGACTGTATGTGCAATCGTAGTGAATTACCCTTTTTTTATACAGGCCCATTAAAGAAGAATATGCCTTCTTTGTAGTATGTATTTTGCAGAAAAAAATCTAGGGTACCTATACATTATACTAAATAATTACGTTTTTTCCTTCAAAATACTACGTACCAGCAAAAAGTAATATCCTTCTTTGAAGGGGTAATTCAGAAATGGCGGACGTCGAAACCGCCCGGAAAACATTGCACATACATTCTGTCTTTGTTTAAATCTCTCTGTGGTATACGGTCTAGTTGCAGATAGACGGTATATAATAGGACTAGTCCTTTTACAAACCGACTAGACCGTTTGTTGACGGACAAGCTTCTTATACATATGGACTAATATCTTCAGTCCGTTTTCATATGGACTAGTCCTTTTGTATACGGCCTGTTTTACATGTATGGTCTGTAACATATACCGTACTTACACCGTTTTAGTAGACTATAGCCATGGCTGGGCGGCGCGCCGCCGTGTATTCGGCTAGGTTCGTCAGTCGTTGGCGGGGGGCGGGGCGTGTTTTTTGCTCGCAAAACTCGACTGATAAGCGGTGCGGGACTACTGTGTACTCCCCCCGCCAACGACTGACAAACCTAGCTGGACGCACGGCGACGCGCGGCCTATTCCCCTATGTCTACTAAAACGGTGAAAGTACGGTATAAAAAGTTGAACAGACAACTTTCACACTACCGGATCAGTAGTGGATATTTAGAACACGGTAGTTTATCCTTGTACATAAATTTTAACTCAGCATTTCTCAAAGATAATTTATTGTCATACTGAACATGAATGGCATAGTAAATAAAATAAATAGATTAAAACGCTTTAAAGACGCTCTTTCTGGAGCCTTATCACGCTAAGTTAGACTAATTAAACTCCGAGCGGGTGCGAAGTTATTTAAAAAATATATTTGAACTAACTACTACAATAGTTTGACAAAGAATGGTACAGAAATCTCTTTTTGCGTCGTTAATAACATATTTATATAAAGAGAGTGCTAGCCTAAGCAGGTTCTGGAATGATGCTTCTGGAGACATGCTGATTCTTGAAGTAACTTCTTTCCTTCAAAATCTTGAAGTATCCAATAAAGACCAATAAAAGTGATATTCCTATCATCACTAAAGTCCATAAGGTAAAATTTGTGGATGTGTAATTTTCTAAGTCATCAATGGAAATTGAGTTGGTGGCCTCTAATTGTTTCTTTAAATGGTGAAGTTTCTAATTTTATATTTTACATGCGGAGTGTTTTTTATTGACTTAGTTGAAGTTCCAAAAGATTTATTTTTTGAATAACTGGTAACAATAAAGGCTTTCCTTGTATTGAATCTTCAAGATGGCCAATCTTGTACGACTTTTATTATAGTGTACAATTTTTGGGAATTTGTACTTGGTTGAATTTCAGTTCTTCTTGGTTGCAGATATTTTCTCTTCTATTTTAATACAGGACGTTTTCATGTACTGGTAAGCTATTTTTCCAAGGGACAGAAATAGTTTCTTAGGTATACTAACTGAATTTTGGGTATTCGGGACAGGAAATAAATGAAAATATTGGAAATCATCTGGATTAGATATTGGAAATTCCATGGCAAAAATAATTTTGTTTTTAATAAAATAACAATGTGTTTGAATCAGTAAATACCAACATTGTAATTTATCTAAAATTCCTTTTTGTAAGCAAATATTTTTTAACATTAATATTATGTCATTTAATTCAATGGCAGTCAACATGTCTGGATGTATAACATGCAGATTTGCAAAAGTTATTGCGTTTTCTAAATTATCAATAAAGTTAACAACATTATTATTTATAAATAATTGGCCCAACATTAAAGTAAATAGAATACTTAAAACCTGTATTAGAAATATAAGTTAAATTATATTGAAATTCATTAATGTACTTTGTGATGTTTTGTTGACACTATTTGATTGATTTGTGATTCATATTTTTCTATTCATTTTTTGGAAAATGATAATTAATTGTTTACGTTATTTATTATTTTAACCTGTTTTTTCTTTAAAATCTCTATAGCTTTGTCATATATTCTCCGTTTGGTGTGTCTAATGTTCCCAATATAAATTGGGATATTTATTATTAATCCAGGTTTTTGTCATTTTCAGTGATAGTTTAAATTTTCGAATTTTGTAGTCATTTCAATTATTAATGGTTCGATAGTTAAATATTTACTTTTCAGATTTTCACTTAAAGTAGAATTATCCACCTTTATACAGTGTGTCCAGTACAATACACACACTGAACAAATTTCCTTTGTAACTTTTTTCACTATCTCTACAAATAGAGGTAGTTTACTCTTATGCTAATTAACGTTTCTTCAATTTTCTGATCACCCATTATAATTAGTATTAATTTTTCCATGCCAATCTTATTTTAAGGACAAACATTGTTCTTTTTTGGCAAGAATGACTTTTTTTCGAAAAAATGAAAATAAAATTTTTTACTATTATAGTTATGTCCATCCGTGGACACAGAGTATAATTCCTTAATTTATTATAATTTTTTGTAAGATTAGTAATTTCTTGAAATAAGGGATTCACATCCATATGATGTAAAAATATATGTTTTCTTGTTATTATTTGTGTTTCACTTAGTTTGATAGGAAGGATACCGGGTGTGTGATTAATTTTTGTTATTTTAGTCTTGGCTTGTACTAGGGATAGGACAATGTCGTCATTGTCATCATCAGGAATAAGGTCATTATTAGTGTCATCGTTGTTACCCTGCAACAAATAAGGTTTTATTAGTTCTTTGATATATATAATATTTGTATTCTATTATTTTTGTTATTTTTTATTTCCAATTAAAATATTTAATGATTGCATTACACACATTAATTGCGGTTTTTCCTTCTATCGGTAAAGCTTGACCAAAATTAGAAAAATGAATCAACTGATACAAAGTACATTTTTCAATTGTAATTAAAAATTTGAATATGAACAATTTCAAAAGTTTAAAAGGTGTTTCTGTTAACATTATAGGTAAATAAGGATTATGTCTGGCATATTTGCATTTTTGACATGTATCGCAACTATTAATATATTCTGTAACAGATTTTTTCATTCCTATCCAAAAATAATTCTTCTTTAAATAACTTAGTTTCATTTATTCCTCTATGGTTTGTTTTTCCTTCATGATGGTTGTTTATTAATAAAATTTGTTGTTAAATTTATGGTACAGTATTAACTAATTTAGTACAGCGAATAAGCTTAGAGCCATGTTTATTGATATTTGCTGAATACACTTCTGTGAAACCAACCGCTTCGGATGTATTACAATATAAATGATATGTTGTATTATATTTTAAATAATCTTACATGAAATTTAATATATTATCTAGGTCACTAGATTGGGTACTTTGACCGTAAGAATTTTCTGATGTAAGTAGTTTTCGAGGGAAACCAAAAGTTTTTTGAATTTATGTTCAAAAATATGAATTTGGTTGTTTTTTTATTAACAATCTCATCTAAGATTGGTATTGCGTCATTAGTAACTTCATTTAAGTCAGAATGTGGTGTATCGTTTTCACTTATTTTTTCATTAGTTTGATTTTGAGAGGGTGGCTTTATTTGAATATCCGAATGAATAATAATGTTTGGTTTTTTCGATTCTTGGCTCTGATTCATTTGAATCGCGAAAATTGATGGGTTTTCAGGCTATTCTTTTAAAAATGTGAAAGCTTATTCATCGATATCTCCGGGGTTATTTATTGCAGACTCAATATTATTATTTATGGCGTTGACTTGAATTCTGGAAAGTGCATTTTCGTTTGTATTTAACTTTCCTTTTTTCTACATTATTTGAGTTAAGTTCTTTTAAATTGAATAGCCAAGTTAAGAGTTTATGGTCAGTTACCATTGTGAATTTTCTTCCAAAAATCTAGGGTCTAAAGTATTTACACGCCCATACTATCGATAAAAGTTCTTTTTCTATTGTAGAGTACCTATCGTTGTTCGCGTTCATTAAGAGTTCTAGAAGCATAAGCTACGGGTCTGCCTTGTCCAATTTTTCCTTGAGAAAGAATTGCACCTATTGCAAAATTCGACGCGCCAGTAGTTTAAAGAAATTCTTTAGTAAAATCAGGGAATTGAAGAATGGGGTCATGCAAGGTATATTTTTACACGTATTAAAGCTTTTGATAATTTTTTTATCATGAACAATTTTTGAATTCTTTTTTAAACATAGTGTCATAAGTTTTGTAATTTTTCCAAAGTCTTGAATAAATCTACGATAATATCCGAGAAGCTCTAAAAAATATTTAATTTATTTTTGACTTTTAGGAATTGGAAAATTCTTTATTGCTGATATCTTATCAGGATTTGGTTTTACTCCTTCGGGTGTAATTATGTGTCTTAAGTAAACGACTTATTTATTAGAAATTCCGATTTATCTAATTGAATTTTGAAATTAGCATCTCGTAATCTTTGAAAAACTTTCTTTAGGTTTACCATATGTTCTTTAGGTTTACCATATGTTCTTGTACTGAATATAATTATATCGTCTAGATATACTAAACATATTTCATTACTTAATTCACGAAGAATATTGCCTATAACTTTTTGAAACGTACTGGGAGCATTTTTTAATCCGAAAAGCATGCGAAGGAATTAGTAATGACCGTTTTCTGTTGAAAATGCCGTTTTAGGAATATCTTGTTTATCAATTTCAATTTGGTGATAACCTCAGCTAAACCTATAGTTGAAAAATAATTTTCTCGACCTAATCTATCCAAAATATCTGTAATATTTGGCAGAGGGTATATGTCATCGATAGTTTTCATTGAGTTTTCGATAATCTATATAATAAAGTTACTTGGCACAGCATAAAACCCTTTGAATTTTATACGTGTGATTTCTGCTGATAAGTCTGATATTGTTACCAGTAGCAGAGCATGGTAAATGCTATGAAATAGTTCCAGAAGTGTTCCAGATGAGTTCATTTATATTTTACCAGGGTAGCTCAAGAAAAGGCGCCTCGGCAATAAAATACGAGACAAAACACTTTTTTAACGATATTAAACCACACCTGGTAATAGTAGTAAAAATATATGAAGGAAACAGACTATACATATTGTAGTAAAAACAAGTGACTGCATGCTCGCCTAATATAATATCACCAATACTGGCGAGGGTTACACTTTTCGATGGCCGGCCACTTGTGCAACGAAATGCAGTGCATAGCCGTGCCATAATTACATAATTACACAGATCTTAGGATATATTTGCGTAAATAGTTATAATCGATATGGCTTTTTAGAGGTCTTTTGACAATATTATATGGTGCATTAACCTTTGCGTTGTGTTTGACGACTACCTTAAAAAACCTTAAAAGTTAAATATTATGTTGCTTGTAGAATATATGTATATTTTTTAAAACTATACCAACACCTGGCTGTCGGTGTCTATTGACGCGCCATCTCTTAGAAAGAGGCATTAGCTGCATTCGAACTTGCGCTTGCGTACATAGAAAGAAACGCGTCTGCTTCTTTTCGTGGACTCTAAAATATTATATTGGACCGGACTTCTGTTGTGTATATTTTCTCTGATGCAAACAAGCTAATAATAAAAAATAAGAAATGTTGAAATATTTTAGTCATTGATTATAAGAGGTAACTCAACTAGGAAAATAAGTTTTGCCGCATAGCTGGAGGCCTCTCCCATACAAATAAACTTGTATTTAGTCACTACCAAGGGTTGGAGGGGGAAAAGAGGGGGTGCTTTATCAGGTGAATCGGCCAAACGAACCGTAAAGGGGTCCATGCACACAGAGGGAAGACCGCACAATTAAGTCTTCGCGTGTTTAAAACCCGTATACAATTCGTCCCACACACTGTGCGTCTTCCACATCAGCTTGCGCGTCTATTTTGTCAGTGAAGAGTGAAAGAGATTTATTATGGATAGTAGTATGCGCTTGCATAATCAAGAAAATAAATTGTAAATCGTCGATCCCTCTGGACAAAGTAGTCGCTATTAGAATGCCATGAATATATGATATTATTTATGTTAAAAAGTCCAAGCTACCACGAGAACTTGCTGGCGCGCTAATGCAAAAAGAATGAAGGGCGCAACGACTTGTCACCACACACACAGAATCATCCCCGCGCTGTTTTAATTGCGCACGCTAAAAATCAAATTGGCGGACTTGAATGCGCATTCCAAAAATTTTGCCACAAACGATCATATTAACTGCACCACGCAACGTGACAGCAACGTGACCGCAACGACAGCGTACAATACCTTTATTATTGGCAACTTCTGTGGTATATTCAGATTTCCACATAAATTAAATAAAAATTTGCGAAATAGCGTTTGAAATGGTACAAATGTTTCATAGTCAAACAAATATCCATTAGGTATTTTAGATTCACGGTGCACCTTGCATACTGTGAATCAGCAACTTCTCTTCTACCTGATGTCACCTTGACAGCAGTGATGTTGCGTCTATTTAATCCGTGCAGGAGAAATTCCACTGCAGCTGAACATTTTCTCCAGACATAGTCACCTCACCCGGAGCCTGGAATCCGGAAAACGCCGGGCGCCGCGCATAAAGTATTCACGTAGAGGGTCCCCAAGACGCCAGAGGGACTCTTTGATCTCACGCAAGCCAAGCCTTCCTTTGTTTGACGACCTCCTAGATGAGCAAGGGGATTTGAAGGTTGTATGAAGTATGAATGTAGACAGGTAAGATATAGCGTGGAAGACACTGGGGAAAATTCTCCGGGAAACGCAACCTAGTAAGAAGTTTCTATATAAATAAGTATATTGTCAATTATCATAAGTGGAGGTATACAAAATGGCATGACCTCTAAAATCAAATATGATTATTACAAAAATGGCGTCTAAAGCAGAATTTTTTTAAACCCATATCACCTCGTATATCACTATCTAGGTAGGTACTTTCACAGTATTGTGGAGATACTCCGAATTTTGTGGAAACTTACTAATTTCATTTAGTTTCATGTATACTTAATTGTGTCCAAATAACCCAACATATCGACATACCTGCGAAGCGAGATATTTTATACCCTACAACAATGTAATAATAATAGTATATTATGCAATGAGCATTTAATTATTAGTCTGAGAATTACGACAGGGGCCATAGGTTGCCACGAGTCAAAATAATGAAAAATAAGTACATTCAATTTTAAGACTCGCATTGTCAAGGCATGCATGATGTCACAACGAATCTCGTTATAGTAGATAAAAGTAGTAAATACGATTCAAATAATGTATATGGCAGTAGAAAAATAATATGTGTCAATACTTCAGAGAAAAAGGGCACTTTGCCCACAACAAACTCTCCCGTCAGGGCCAAACCCAAAGGATGATTTTGAAATACTTATAAAATCATAGGCAACTAAACTCACAGACTAAGTTGTTTTTAATTTATTGTTTATTAATATTGTTTCTTTGGTTATTAGGTAATAATTGAATGTTCGCAATTAGGCAACGGGCTCATTTCCTAATTTTGGCTTGTATACCATCGTTAACAGTTAAATAATTACTTTTTTCGAATTACTAACTTACTATGGTCTTGTTTTTTTTTGTACGAAATGACCCTAGGCGACATGTGGGCAGTAACGCTCAGAAATCCAGCAGTATCGTGTTGGATCATTTCTGCTATATCAAAAAAATTGCAGAAGGCATTATCACATCCCGTTTGATACACCAAACCTTTTAATTCAGCTCTTGCGCGGTTTATGAAAAATCGATGGAACTATACGATTTGGGTTGGGTCACTTTTACATCATATATCTCATTTTTGTAAAGCCCACCCCCCTCCCCTGCACAGCCACCTCCTCTATTTCTTTAAATGGGACCATACCCCTTGTTATATGACATCGGAAAGCCCTTTCAGTTAGCAATAGGGTGGGGAAAAAATATATCTCACGAAAAAATGTTTGTCCTAGCTAAAACTATGGCCACCTCAAATGTTATTATTTATTTGTCATCCGTTTTCGAATTGTTTAAATCATAATATATTTCTAACTAAATTAGGATGGGCGACCGGTTTTAGCGTTTAGCTAGGACACCCATTGTTTTGACGCACAGTTATTGTTGTCTAACAGTTTTCACACAAGATGCTATCGATACCGCTATGAGTAAAATTTAATAACATTTTTCATAATGAAGGTTTCTATATACTAAAATTTAAATTCCTTTGGATACTCCACCCTTTACCTGTAATGACTTTTAGTCGTTGTTACCGCAGGAGGTATCTGCAATAAGAGGGCAAGTAGATCACGTCCTTTCCCGCCACCTCCACTCAATCTGTCACGTCTGCGGGTCCTCTACTCCCTCGGTCGACTAGATGAAAACGAACCCCGCCGAGCTCATTTTCAGCGACACATAATCGATATCAAACTATCGCTCCTTTACCTAACCCCCGTTATTCAACCCCTTCTGTTTTTGCCGACCGTCAATACTCGAAGGAAATCAGTGCTGAGACGAAGTCGATTGCGGGGATTAAGTTCAATATTATTAAAATGTTAGATCCAACGGCCCTACGATTTTACGGAAAACTGGAAGCTACTCCTCGTTAGTAACAGTATACTATCAAGCAAATTGTGATTGTTTTGAACGTTGCAAATAAAGTTTGTTAATTAAGGAAAAGAGTTTGGATTATTGTTGAAAAGTCTAGTAGGTATTAAGTATGTACCTTTAATGGCCTTAGTTCGTGAGCTAAAATCGAGGCCAAAATTGAGTGGCTAAGAAAGTGTTCTAAAAAGTGAAACAGACAGGGAGAAATATTGCGAAATTGGCAGTTTTTTGGAATGATGATATTAACTCCAAATAAAGGAAAGTTAGCCCCTGCTGTATATATGAGTGCAAATGCCGCGATTTGCCGAGTAACACGTGAACGAACATCTGCCAGTAATAAATTGACTTTCGCGTATTATAGGTACAGTTTCTTAACCGTTCATTTTATCTTCACGTGCACACAGTCGCTTCCTTTTCCCTTCTTCTAGAAGAGTTATTACAGATTTCTTGTACACTAAGGGAACCAAGTTCTGACAGCTCCGCTTGATAGATATATCTGATGTTACACTCACTCACTTATTGGGCCCGAGAAGTATGAAGCAAATAATCACCACAAAGACAATATCAACACTGATTATTCGATAATGAAATTGCAGGGGAAGGTCAAAAATAAAAGTATACAGTGTATCTGGTTTACGAATCTAAGTAGGCTGATGGAATTGAATGGAGTATTTTTTTATAGATATTATGTCCCTGAAAGTTTATCGTTTGCGAAATATTTGTTTGTCATTGGCAAGAAAGCCTGGACTTTTTTTGGAAAGATTATATTATACATTTTTTAATCGAACATCAGTTATTATAGGTACCCAGTTAAGTCTAACTGGTTCTATATCCTTGCAAAAGTGTATGCAAGGATTTTATTGCAGTAAATTAATTAACAAAAATTTGCATAGTTTGAAGTAACATATATGACTGTTTTAAATTTAAATTAAATTGCCCTGTCTTGTTTGTCATGGCGAACTTATAATACCTGCAAAATTTCAATTGTTTAAATAAATTTTTATTAGTTAATTTAGCGTGACTAATAATTGATGTTGCTCTGGCTCTGAGCGTCATTTGTTTTTGATTTCATTAGCACCTTATATAGGTTCATACCACGAATTTGAATTATTAACTTTTTTAAAATTTGGCACCACCCACAAAAATAACCAATAATCCTAGGGCGAGTCCTAGGGTGGTCTTTTTCCGATTAAAAAATGCCTATTATTGGGTTTGTTCCAACAGCAGTTATGAATCAGTTCTCAGCAATCTAATCGGTTCAAAACAGTTCTGGAGTTACTTTTCTGCATTCTGATTCGCTAGAACCGGTTCAGAACTACGCGTTGGGACAAAGCTATAGCAAAGAAAAACTACTGGGTAGTAGTATTTTCTTTGGCTGCAGTTTTTCGAAAAATAGAGCACTTTAAAAAATCGCAAGTATTCCAGGGTTTCGCGGTAATACCAAACCAATACTTAAAAATTTTCTCGTTCGATTCTATCAGCCTACTCAGATGGGAGTTTGCATTTTCGTCACCAAGGCAATAAAAGTACTAACCCAACCTGCATTTTCGTCACCGACCCAAAAGCTTAGCGTTTAGTGCACTTGCATTTTTGTCACCGACCCGAAGGGTCGTTGTTTATTACACTTGCAAACTCGTCACCGAATGGAAAGTAAAAGTCATAATAAATAATGAAGGTTTCGAAAGGTGATAAAAATTAACTAATAGCTTAGATAATTACAACTCTTTATTTATTAACAGAACAATGATATGAAACACATTTAACAAAATGTAACCTACATATCTCATTATTTTTATATTTTGTAATCTGGGAATGAATGTATTCCTGCCTTTTCTTAATTTTAATATCATGGATTTTATGAGGAACATGCAAACTTTGAATTTTGATATATGTATCAATTTGAAATTCTTTTAATTTCTCAATAAAAACAAATAAATTTGGATGTTCCTTATACATGGAATCGTTAAACTGCCTATGAAATGCCTCACAGGCGTTTGTTGTACGATTTAAAGTAGCTGATTGTTTTGCCCATATGTCATTTTTGGTAACTCTATATTTATAGGCAGGTCCTATTTATAATTCAATAATTAAAATGGATTATCTTTTTTATTACACCTGTGTAGTGGTCAGTGACGAGTTTGCATGTACCTATCTACCTGCTTAAGGGTGCGGTGACGAAAATGCAAGTCGGATTAACATTGAAAATTTTAAAAAGGGATTATGGACCTTTTTGTTGACGACTTTGCATGTCCCCACTCAGATATTTAACACGAAAAACCAGAAACACTGTATAGTGCTAGCGGTACATCGACGATTCTTGAAATAAACGGCAATTTGTGATACCAAGGTGCCACTTGGTACAGTTGTTCCTTAGACCCATTTGGTCGATTTGGCCCGAGGAACACTCGACATTTTCCATGGGGGTAGATTTTATAGAAGGGTGAGGGAAATTTAATGTTGATATTTTTGCGACATTTTCTGATGAAGGCGGAGCCACAGTAACACACAGTGTCAAGAAAGATAATGAATGCGGCATGTTTCAAGTAATTAGTAGTAAATAATATGCTTAAATTTTTATTTGTTTAATAAAATTTCAATATGCAGGGTGTCTACTTTTAAACATTTATACAAAACCATCAAATCTTTATTTTTCGAGATAATTGCTTGAACTTTTCTTTTTTCTGAAGGCCTTCAAAACCCGCTTCTTTCGACCTTCCTACCTATGGCTACCATTTTTTTATACCCCAGATTTTTACGAAAAGCATTTAGCGATTTTTTTACTTAAAAGCTGACCCCACACTGACCACTGACCATACACCATACACCAAATAGGAATTTCAAAGGCAACTGGCAAGTTCAGGGTGCTGTGGAATCCCCTCAAAACAGTTGAATGGTCGACAGGACCACTCAAAGTGTTGGTTCGAATTACTGAGTTATTGGGATCAAAAATCGAGTCTATGAAAACTGTCCCAGCCCCTATAAACTAGTCTAAAAATACAGAAGCCTGATAGCATAGACAAAGCTACACAAGACTGTCACGCTACACCAAATATTTTGCATACAATTTGGTGTACTAAATTAAAATACCTATACTTCAACTTAGCATCGAGTCCTAAGAATTGTAAGACATTACAATTTATCTGTTTTAATTTGTTTTTGCTCCAAAATTTAAAGTTTGAAAGTTGGTGTAGCGGGATTTTTTGCGGACGGTTTCAAAAATGCTTTTGACTATCTATGGCTCGTTTAATCTATGCTGATAGTAAGTTCACATGAGTTAAGGTGGCCGGTGTACCATAACAGGAAAGGCACACAAAATGTATCATTTTAGACAAAAAAAAAAATGTCTTACTTTTGTATTTATTAATATTTTTCAATAATTCAGCATTTTGAGATCGCACAGAGAAAAACACCCTATACATTTTTGTATTGAATCTTTGCACATCAACACTTTGAGTTGAGCGGTCTTGTTGACCATTCGAATGTTTTGAGGGGATTCCATGGCACACTTGACTCGCAGATGCCTTTAAAATTCATATTTCAAATTTGGTATATGGGAGTTCTGGAGTATTAGTCCAGCAGGCAGGTACTTTCTACCTGGAATGTATTCCGAAGTTAATGATATTTTGACATGTTATGTGTGGGTAGTCTGCGGAGTAAAATCTGAGTTTTCGACCTCGAGGACCCTGTGCTACTCTGGGGAGGAGCGAAAAACCTCGACATTTTCGGACTCGTTTCAGTTTTTTGCTTATGACTTGTAAACCATACGTTTTTAGCAGAATACACTTATGTACAAAGTTGAAGATCATTAAATTTTCTTTAAAAATCACTGCTCAGAATAGTATACTTGTATTACCTTCTTCTTTGCAATTCCGAAGAGTGCTGAAGTAGTGTCGCACCCACCTACTGCGTGAATTAAGAGAATATCCTGAGTCTCCACTTTGCAGGAATGGGAAGAATACAAAACAGCAGGGGAGTTTCCTCTCCCACTCTTCGGAAAATAAATGTTACTTTTAGAATAACCTAAGGCTGTCAGCAAAACCAAAATATCGATCGATGTCTTCTTCCATAATAATGGTAACACTATCAGAGAAAGATATGAGTTTGATACGGATGACGTGAAAGACACAAAGATGAAAGATCGTTATCTCATGCTTGGTTTGATTTGTGGACGGGCCGGAAACAATTTTTGATAATTTGATATATTTTTTTTGTAACTTTGAATCCTTATATCTCGGTTAATACTGAATCAAAAAGTACTTCTGAACGGTGATTTTTAAGGCAAATTTAATGATCTTCAACTTTGTAAATAAGTGTATTCTGCTAAAAACCTATGGTTTACAAGTTATAAGCGAAAAACTGAAACGAGTCCGAAAATGTCGAGGTTTTTCGGTCCTCCCCAAATTAGCACAAGGTCCTCGAGGTCGAAAACTCAGATTTTACTCCGTAGACTACCCACACATAACATGTCAAAATATCATTGACTTCGGAATACTTTCTAAGTACCCCTCTTTATTCATTACTTGCCGCTTGGCCTATATCCTGATTAACGCTGTGGTGTCAGCTTTCAAGTAAAAAAATCTCTAAATGTTTTTCGTAAAAATCGGGGGTATAAAAAAATCGTAGCCGGCCCAGGATTTGCATTTTGAAAATTGTAGGAAGGTCAAAAGAAGCAGTTTTTGAAGGTCTTTCGAACAAAAAAAGTTCAGGCGATTATCTCGAAAAATAAATATTTTATGGATTTGTATTTGTTTACAAATAGACACAATGTAAGTATATTGAAATTGTATTAAACAAATAAAAATTTATGCATATTATTTATTACTAATTACTTGAAACATGTCGCATTCATTATACTTCTTGACACTGTGTGTTACTGTAGCTCCCCCTTCTTCAGAAAGTGCATCCTTCCGGTGCCTAGAGCCCACTTTCGGTGACCGAAGGTCACTTTCGTTGCCATAAATGAACTTGCTGACTCCAAAGGTAGGAAGGTCGAAAGAAGCGGTTTTTGAAGGCCTTCAGAAAAAAAGAAAAGTTCAGGCAATTATCTCGAAAAATAAAGATTTGATGGTTTTGTATAAATGTTTCAAAGTAGACACCCTGTATATTGAAATTTTATTAAACAAATACAAATTTAAGCATACTATTCACTACTAATTACTTGAAACATGTCACATTCATTATCTTTCTTGACATTGTGTGTTACTGTGGCTCCCCCTTCATCAGAAAGTGTCCCATGGGAGCTTCTTCCGGTGCTTAGAGTCCCCTTCTAGTACCTAGAGCCCACTTCCAGTGACCGAAGGTCACTTTAGTTGCCATAAATGAACTCGCTGACCCCAAAAACATAAGAATCGACATGTCACATGACCATGTGTGCGTTAGAAACATTAATCGGTCACGGTCGGCCATTTTTTTTTAAATGACGGCTTTTGATCGACTTCCGGTTCTCGGATCGCATTTCCGGGACTACGGTTGGATTCCTTGAATCGAAATTATGCGGAATTAACACCCAGCTCGCCTCTCTGAACAGTTTTTAATTTTTTTTAAATAATAAAATTAAATTTCCCCCACCCCTCTATAAAATCTACCCACACAAAAAATGTCGAGTGTTCCTCGGGCCAAATCGACCAAATGGGTTATCACAAATTGCCGTTTATTTTTGCTTTGCTTACCGCTAGCACTAGTAGGTTAGAATATACTGATCTACGATATGGTTTATACTCGACATTTCCCTGAGAAGTATTGGAGACCTCCTCCAATCATTATGACTGTGAAACGTGAAACAGCTCCGTAATCGCCACTCCCTGTCAGCCAGTGGCGGCTCGTCCATAGGGGCTGTGGGGCTACGGGTCCTCGCAATTTAACTAGACACTTCGCAGGAATGCTCGGAATCACGATCACGATACACCCAGTATATCATGTTTCATGATCGCTATTGACGACAAGGTTGTCAATTATACGACACCTCTCATTGAATTTAAATTGAGAATAAAGACCATTCTGATACATTTGGCAACGGTGCCCGGCTCTTAGTCTGTTGTCTTTGTTCAAAGAGAAATAGCGCAACGGGTGTGCATAAAGCCGTCGCGTGGAAACTACGGCTAGGGATGTTGTCAGCCGATTGCGTGGAAAAAGAGGGGGGCACGACGGGACGCGATTGGTCTACTCCTAGATGCTCTGGGGCGGAGAGCCTTTTCACCGGACTGAAGTACTGAAGGCTTTTGCCGTGGTTGCAGGGTCTGTGTTCCCGTCTTCTGAACGTGCCTTGCGTTCTCGCGTTGTGCAATATTGTACTGGTAATAAATAAGCAGAATGAAAAATAGCATTGCCGCTCAATTATAAATTCCAGGTACAGGCAAAATATTATTAAACATAACGAAGCCGTGGATAAAAATACTTCTAAAAAAAAATAAAAAAAGTCCATGCCGGACCTATTTTTATAAATTGACCACTAGTATTTTTTTTTTCTTTTCAAAACGTAACCCCCCGTGTCAAATAACCCACGAGCCGCCACTGCTGCCACCCCGTCCCCCACCACCGCTACTCCATCTGTCACCCAGTCTGCAAATCTCTCCTGTACTCCCCTCGACGCCCCAGTGAAAGCGGGTTCCGCCAAGCTCATTTTTGCAGACACATAATCGATAGTGGACCTACCTATCCGTTCCTCCATTACCGCCCCTCCCCCCTCAATTCCATACCATCTGTTTTTGCGGTCAGGAGTCATGGTAAAATATCGGGCCCGGGACAGAGTAGATTATTCAGATAATAAACATAGACTAATAATTCAATACAATGCAGACGTCAGGATAAAAATGTTTAGTAACATTATTTGTCTGAGTTATTAGTAACAGAAATCTAAAATAAAACAATGCAATGATTGCACCATTGCCAAACTTCTTCATAAATTTATCTTGTACTGTACTTACGAAATAAATATATAACCAACGTTAAAAAACATCAATTTGGAACAATTAGTTTATATCTACAATCTACATGTAGTACAAATTTGGACAGTTATCACTTAAAAATGAATTTTACTGATTTTGTGAATTTACTGATCCTACTTGGTCTATAAATAATATCCTGCAAAAACGCAGTTTCAAACTCGACATGAATATATCCCGAAAAGTCCCAAAAAAAAACTAACAAAAGTACCTATTTACAATGAGCACCCATCAGGTGCGACGAGTGAGGTGGAGAGCGAGAAGCGAAAAGAAACATGACAAAGGCAGGGCCCCGAACATATAATCGTGCCGGACGTAGGTCACTCTCAGTCACGGGCAATAATTGTAATGAAATGAAAAGCGGGACGTCTTTATACTAAGACAAACGTAGATATATTGAATGATTGAATGTCGACAACCTTCTTGTTACAAAAGTAATTGTTCACTTAGTACTAACAATATTGCTTACTTGCTAAACACCAGTTACCTACCTAATTAAACCTATTGCGATATTCTATAATGTGGACAATATTGTATGCCGATTTAGCATTATAGGCATTTCGTAAAGAGGCTCCCCTCGTGAACTCCGGTCTACACAGACCGTCCTGATGACCGCAAGCCCCCGTGGCCCAAGGCAACACGGCGCCCCATGCGAAAGCATGCCAAATCTAAGCCCTCGGGAAGGGTTGGACACACAAAATTCAAAAAAGCTAGAAGACTAAGCAACCCATCACTCCTAACTACTAAGACTCGTTAGGTTACACGTCAGGATATACCTGGTAACATAGGTACCTAAAGTCGGGAAAAGAAAGTACAGAAAGCTCGAAAGATCAGAAAAACCTAAACTTAAACCTGTGTTGCAGGGGAGTACCACCCCCACATCAACGATTTTATTGGAAATATGGATTCCTAACTGCTGCAAGAAAACATAATGAGAAAGGAAGGAACGAGAATACTGTCCCGTTGGTGTTTGAGACGATCTAGACGGAACGTAAAATAAGTCTGAGGCAAATTTATCCCGGAAAGGTCTAGACTGGTATTATTGTTCTTATTTCAGGAAGGCGGAGCACTGTTGAGGCGCAAGTTATCACAGGATCACTCTGGTTCGGAAAAAAGGATCGTCACTATAGTGATAAGTTAAGTGACATAAGTGAAGGTGCAGAGTGCGTAAACAACTTCTAAACGAGAGTGTGGGTTTTTACCTTGTGGTGATGACGCTGACTACGCAACAATGTAAGTAACTAGTACTCAAAAAGGGTCGTAAAATCCTCTGAATCACAGTTTTATTTTCCGTCCAACAGCAATTTCTCTATCCTATTTATCCGGGCAAAACTAATCGTTAACAGTAGTAGTTGATTGCATACTGAATCGTACAAAAGTTTGTGGTAGACTGCGTATCTGGCTTCTGACGTGTTTATCAGACAACCACAAGCTATTAAAGTACCCAAGAATGAAACATGGCTAAAATCGGATTTTAATGCTCTAACCAGAACTAAACTGTTTAGGTGTTTAGTCAACGTCCGTTTTTCTCCGTGGCGTTTACAGCAGTGTTCAGTTGGCAGCGACGTCATCAATAATCACTGTTTACTAGATTAGTAACCACTCCTATTAAACACCTTAGACGAGGTATTTCCTCATGTTTGCTGGAGGCAGAACATCTGACACGTCAAAAACTTTTAAAAGCGGTTCGCTAAAATTTATAGGTTAGACAAAGAAATAACGACAATTTCAAGAAAAGTTCTAATTAACCATGGATGCCATAGAAGAAGTTGTTCAGCAATATTTAGGCGAAGAATACAATAATTCAAACCGCATGAATTATTTACTGGGAAAATGGATAAAGTTAAATAATTTTGAATTTGTACCAAAAAAATAAGTTGGGTCTATACTATACTATAACAAGTCGTTCGTAAAAGTCCAATAACAACAAAAAGCACAGGGAAAAGAATCAACCACTTTTCGATTAAAATCTCGGTAAACGCCACGCCAGAAGCACAAATTACCCTGCATCCATATAACCAACTAAATGTCTAAATACTGACGTCATCGGCCTAAACGTATCCTTAAAACGTTAATTATTAGTTAGAAACAGTAAAATTGAACTTAAATCTCAGTCTTATTGGGTATTGCAAACAAGGGGCCGCGGTGGAGACGTTCATAGCGTCACCGAACTATTTAGACTACATGTTTTTCTGCCTTCGATCGACCTTGGTTCGAACCGAGGTCCAGGCAAATGCATGCACATGCCTTTATAGAAAAACACCGCTGATGGCCAAGAGCGATGGACAAATTGTGGATTCACGGTACTGCTCCTTATAATAGCTTTATCAGTGTCATTTACTAATTGTCCTGCCCTCACTGGGATTACTACGGTTTTCTAGGGTTTTCCGTAGTACTTGAGCGAATGCTATCCTAGTTCTATCGGGAAAAGTCGGCCCTAGCCGCAAATGGCAACGAAGACAAAATAATAGTAATGCCCCCTCCTCCGCACAAGCATTCAGTTGCTTCTGGAGTACTCCTAGTTTGGAGTATTGTGAGGGTGAGAATTATTATATTATTATATATTATATAATAATAATAAATAAAATTCTTAATGAAATAAATGCAAAATAAAAATAGAGAATTTGCCGAGACTATAAAACGACTAGGGCTAGTACACGCCACTGCCGCCCACGACACGCTGCATAGAGCCTCTATTGTTTACAGTTTTACGGAGTTTATTGTGGAAACACGGCAATGTCGATCTATGGAGATGGTTCCGCGAATACAAATGAATGTAAGTATCTCTCGCTTTTTTTCTACAGAAAATATTGTGTGGTTTCTTTTCTACTTCACAAATTTAATTGGAGGTTATTTACTGCATTTTTGTGTCGTTTAAACAGAAATGTATTTTCTTTGTGAACATCCCTATTGCTCAGTATGGTCCACGCGATATGAACCCCACAAATCTTCAACAAGTCGGCATATCCCAGGGATTTGACAACATTTCGCACGAATTTGGCAACATGGCCTGAAGCAAAATCTGAAGCTATTTGTCAAAAGCAGATCTATTAAATTGTGGACGACGGTAGGAAGTTACACCACGATAATCTTTACTATTGCCATGTAGTATTTGGGGCTTCCACCTCTTCCTCTCAATCTACCCCTCCTAGCTCATTCTGGCCGACATAATATAATCAATATCGACCTACCGCCCTTGATCCCCCACAGCGCCCCTCTCAATGTGGGGTCGTTTGTTTTTGCCAGTCGCGAATCGTGGTAAAAATTTTTGCTCAAGGGAGGTGGATTGGATTGCTGGAATTACGTTTCAGTTAGTTAGTAGATACAGGGCGATACCTTTAAGTTATAAGGTGTTATTTCCAAAGTTACTGAATTTTCTCTAAACCACCACCAAGTGAAACACAAAAATTGCCTTTCTTTATTTCGAGAAACAATATAAATATATATTTTAGAAATGGAATGCCCGCAATATACAATCTTAATTGACTAGTTTCCAATATCTAATCTACATTTAGTAAGGTCCTTTCAGAAGTGTGAAGACCACGACAGGCACCTGTTTCAGACTTATTGGTCCTCATCAAGGCAGACGTAGCACATCTCACTGAAAGGCCCAAACATCCGCTGCCTATGTGGAATAAGAAATAGTAAAACGCGGTGAGCATTATGCCATCCAATACCATCTAGCGGATACTGCCAAAACCAAAACAATGTGAATGTGTAGGTATATACGAAAAAACACAGAAGAAGCAGAAGCATATAGGTATACGGGGAGCCAAGAAACTCTTGGCCAAGTAACTAAAAGAATAAAATACGAGTATATATTCTTCTACTCAATGCCCGAGATTTTACCTGAAGCAAAGCCTGAAGTAAATATTAAAGTGGTAAAATTTGAAGTTACCAAGTTTTCTTTTGCTTGTATTTTCAAAACAAACAAAATGAAAAAATGTCATTAGTAAAATTTTTAAGGAATAAAACAAGCTGCCTAAAAATTCCGAAAAAGGTATATAATAATATGTTCCTGAAAAAGATGTTATTATTATTAAAAGTATTCAAAGAAATAATTACCAAAAGTAAAAGTGTTGTTAGATAATTAAAAATAGTTTCATGTTTTTATAAATAATTACTTGTGTGGTACATGCATACAAGGTATAATGAATAATAATAATTATATTACCTACATATCTTTATGATGATTAAAATATGTCGTTTTGATTAAGTTCTCAAACTAGTGAATGCGGGTTTCTTTTTCGCTTAGAGTAAAGGGAATCGATAAAAGAGCAGAGTTCATCTTTATGTAGTTTATTATATTTTTGATAAATAAACAAATCGTCGTCGAATTGTATTTCTTCGATATAGAGGTCGTAGAGTTGAATTTATAAATTTTCTTTGCAAAATTTTTGAAAAATTGATTTTATATGAATAAAATGTTCTTGTAAAGATTTGAAGATATAATGACGTTATTAATATAGACAAAACATGATTTATAAAGGTATTCCCGTAAGACTTTGTCTATCATACGTTGGAAAGTTGCAAGTTGCCGAGGAATTTTTCAAACCGAGCGGCATTCTTGTATGTTCGAAGTGGCCATTGGGGACCGTGAAAGCGGTTTTTTCCACCGAGTTCGGGTGTAATTCAGATTGGTGAAAACCTTGGGCTAAGTAGAGGGTGATGAAATACAATATGCATTTGCCTAAATTGTCTAGTATTTCGTCAATGTGTGGAAGGGAATATTTGTCTTCAACTGTATTGTCATTAAGTTTGCGATAGTCTATGACCATGCGAAACTTGCGTTTCCAGATGCATTCATCTTCTTTGAAACGATCCAAACAGGCGAAAAATAAGGGGAAATTGAAGGTCGAATGATTTTTTGATCTAAGAGATTATTGATTTGGATGCAGTGTTCGAATAGAATAAATATAAATATAAATGATGTATTGAGATTGGGAGTAAGGTTTGATTATTATGGAAAATTTCTGGAAGTACAACTTCACCATTATTGATACTTACTGGGATACGGCATACGATATAAAACTTCAAATGGGACGGAAACGCCTAATTGGCGAATCGTAATCTATGTTTGCACCTAGTCGGTCCAGTTTACCTATACCGAGGAGAATATCAAAATCATTGTGCCAATCGGCAATTCTGATTATGAAAGGTTGATCAAAAAATTGACATCGGGGATCAAAATTTTGAAGAGTTATTATAGTAGCAGATCCACCAGAGTCTATTAATACTTTAAGATTAGAGTTGAATAAGAATACGAATAAGAATTTTATTTATTCCTTTTGGCTGTTACATGAAACAGATATGGTACGTCACAACATAAATTACACACTATTAAAACACAATCATGACAGACCAAGATCATTCAAGATTGAAACTCAAAAATTCACCAAGGCTATAAGGGCTATGCTTATGCAAAAATTGCTTTAACAGAGACTTGAAACTGGCCAGAGTTCCTGCTTGTTTAATAAACTGCGGTAAATGATTAAAATAATAGGGTCCAGCGAAAGAAGGTGACTTCTTATAGTAAGCATTGTTAAACTTCAGAGTCCTAAATTTTTCTTTTCCTCGCGTATTGTAGCCATGATTTTTACCGTTCGTTGTAAAGCAATGCCTATTTTCATAAACATAGCTTAGCAGTTTCAACAAGTAGATGCAGGAAACCGTCAGAATATTCTGTGCGCGAAAAAGGGCTCTGCATGAGCCCCTATGACCTAGGTTAAATATTAATCTTAAAATTCGTTTTTGAGCAACAAAGACTCGACCCAGCTCTACCGCCTGACCCCATGTCAATATATGGTACGTCAAAGCTGGATACACCATGCCACAGTAGGCCGACATTAAGACTGTGAAAAATTATTTTTTAAATTAAGAATTGCATAAAAAAATTATTAAGCCGTGAGCAAACTTCATTTATTTGACTAGACCAGTTAAGTGGTGCAACCCCAAAAACTTAACCTTAGAATTAAAATTTATCACCATTAAAGGCTATTATTTCTTATGCCTGATAACTTGTGCTTAGAATAAAATTCAACTATTACTGTTGGAAAAATGGAAGTTTGGTGGCTTTTGAAAGATTATTTAATTCGATAATTAGGGAGTTCAACTTTTATGACTCATGTGAAATTTAGTTGCCGAGGCAAATAAATTTCAAATTTAAAAATAAATAAATTATGAAAAAATGTTTTATTAGGCATAAATATCGCAACCGTAAGATGTGTAGAAATTGACACTTTCAGCTTATTCTCCATCCCCAAAACAGAGCAGTATCATATTAGAGTTCAGCAGCTTTATTATTTTGGGTGATACAATTTCCAAAAAAGAACTACAACGCCCAGTATCACAGTAACTATTGAGATATGACCCATAGTTTAGCTCCATCGAAATATTTTGACTTCCCCTACCTTATCCCGCAAGATTACCCCATACTTACCGGACACCCTTTATTGTGAAAAGTATGTATGGACATCGAAGCTGGTTTATAAGTTTGTTATGATGGCAATTGTGAGGTCGTGGACACAGAAGTTGAACGATATTATTTTGATAGTGATTATTGGGTCTGGAGGTTGGGCTGAATGCCTCTTCTGGATGCCTCATCAAATAAAAGGAGCCTTCTTCCCAGGCAGTTTTATTATGTAAATTTAAGGAATCACGGGGTTCGTTTTTGATTTGTGAAACGATATGAGTGTTAATTATATATAGTTGGGTTGCATTAGCAGCTTGTTGAGTGAAATTTCTAGAAAATGGTTTGAAACGAGGTTTTTAGGACCTTTTAGACAGTAATAGAAAAATCAGTCAGATCTTCTAATAATAAATCTCAGAACTCATCAGAAAAAGGAAGTTAACTTACAGGACAAGAAGAATCGCTCTGGACATCCCCGCCGTATGGTTCTCTAAATTTCTGCACAGGTTTCTTCTCCCAGATTGTTAATAACTGCCAAATCGTTGAGACGAACCGATGATCTTCCTTTGAATATCGTGCAGTTATCATGTTCGCAGCGCCACTTATAGATGGAGATGGCGATTCTTCTTCTTTAAAAAGCTTTATTGAAGATTATATTATTCATTTCGCGGTATTTATATAATTTGGTAGTGCGGTGTATCACAAATATAAAAAAATGATGATTGTGCTGATTCATGGTTTCGTCGGGTCGGTGTACTGTAAGCGACCTTGCGCCCAGTGGCTCTTAAACTGTTCCTAAAATTCGGGAAAATTTTTGAAAATCCACACATTTTTATTTTCTGCATATAAAAAATACTTTCATAGGCGTGCTTTTGGAGTCTGAACCTACCTCCAGTTAAAATTTCTGTACTAATCAAAGTTGCACCCTGTATATACCTAGGAATTTGACCTGGTTTAAACTTCGATGGGCGATTCCTGAACCTGTATCATTGGCCTGTACTCACTGCTCACATTTTTTGGTAAGATTCTCATTACTTTTGTTTCATTGTTATTTATTATTAAGTTATTATCCTTGCAATACCCACCAAATTCTGAAAATGCGTTGTTACATTTCAAGCTCTTTGTTTTTCAATAGCACGTTTTTGTATCATCTTCATACAGAATTGTTCTGTCTGTGGTCATACAACTCTCCGTGACTTCACTAACAAAAATAATAAAAAGCAAAGGGCCTAACAAAGATCCCTGAGGCACTCCCATATCGACTCTTCGATTTTGATCGAGCATTTTCTACGACAACTACTTGCGTTCTATTTTTAAGGTAGCATTCAACCCATTTGACTGCAACAACCCTACTCCCTATACTAGTCGATGACATCCAATCTACCTAGGTCATAAAACATCCCAATTAGGTATACGATTTTTTTCATTTAATGTCTTATACAGTGTCTGCCAGAAAGTTGCATACAAAGGGGAATTTTCTTTATTTGAAGTTTCTCAAAAAAATTATTCTTGATAAAAGTTGGTGCTTGTGCTTAGACTCAAAATCCACCCGCAAAAATTTTGAAATTTCGATTCGTATACAGGGTGGGTTGAAAAATATGAAAATTCCTCAAGAGTAAAGTACCCTTATTTTTGGAACTACATCAGAGTGGCACTAAGAAAAGTTGTTTGTAATCTCAAGAATATGAATTCACAGCCACCTACTCAAAATAAAAAAAAAATCACACTAGCGCATTTTTTACTCATCACGCAGTATAATACATAATGTTAGATATGTATTTTGAGGCACATCTTCGAGCATGACAGTACGATACCAATGATTTTTGTTTACATTTAACTAGCATCTTAAAAACACTTAATAAGTGAAAGTTCTGCAAAGTTTGTCGTTTTTTTGTATCCAGGTAAAATACTCCTACAATTTCAAACATAACATAGCATCTAATCTGTGGACCATAAAAATATTTTAATAGAGCAACAATTTAAGAGTTATTTAATAAATGAGAATTCAACAATAAAAATTTTACAGCGGGATGAATAAAAAATGCAAAAAGTGTGAATTTTTTTTATTTTGAGTAGGTGGCTGTGAATTCATATTTGACATTATCTTGAGATTCCAAACAACTTTTCTTAGTGCAACTCTGATGTAGTTCTAAAAATAGGGGTACTTTACTCTAGAGGAATTTTCATATTTTTCAACCTACCCTGTATACGAATCGAAATTTCAAAATTTTTGCTTTTTGATTTTGAGCTTAAGCACAAGCACCAACTTTTAACAAGAATATTTTTTTTTTTGAGATACCTCAAATAAAGAAAATTCTCCTTTGTATCCAACTTTCTGGCAGACACTGTATATGAATTCTATATAGTCACTTATTGCTGTATTTGTAGATTTTTCCTTCTAAACCTATTTTGTATATTTTAGGTTAATCCATTTTTTTTAATTACACAACATAACTTTCAGAAAAACACGCCTCAAAGTTTTTCGCCACCTGACATTAAATACTAAATAATAGGTTTGTAGTTACCTACATCCCATACATCTCCTTTGTTTTTGTAAACTGGAAATAACCTTTAAAAAGAAAATTTTATTTTATTTGAAATGGCTAGCATATTAAATTGGACATTGAACCCAGAGCCGTAACTTGCCTAGATTGCGCCCGGTGCCAAATCTGATAAATGCGCCCCCCATTTTCAGAAATCTTATAAAACTTTGTATATGATAACATGTTGCAACTATATTACATTTGAAATAAACTTACGGTTATTTTTTGATTTTTTATCACCTGTTGAAGTGTCCCTCTTTAAAACAAAACTGTTGTCCAACAAAGATGTCAGTTTTGCAAAAAATAAATAAAAACAGGATGATTTTTTCAGGGTTGCTTGGGGAATGCCTCCTGAGTGTTCAACCAGAAGATCACACTCGAACTTTTGTTACGAATTGAGCTATAGGGTGGTTTTCTAAACAATGTGGGTGGTTTGCTAAACATTTTTTAGAGCAAAATGATCCTAATAAAAGTTGTAGGGGATCAAAATCTGAAAAACTTTGCCTCATAATTCTTTCTTTTATCTTAATACGTAACGAGTTACAGCTCATTACTTATTTGACAAAAATTCCTCACGCTGCAGGGGTGGTCTTGTAAACATTTTTTACAAAGAAAAATGACCTTAATAAAAGTTTTATACGAGTGTCTCTAATACTTAATGACTTACAGGGCATTATATGACAAAAATTAATTAAGCAATATAATGTTCCGTAAATCATTAAGTATTTTATACACAAAAAAATTTAGAAGGAAAAGTTTACCAGAAGTTCATCCTCTAAAACTTTTATCACAGAAGAAAAAAATGTTTACAAGAACACCCCTGCAGTATTACGCTGTAACTCGTTATGTGTTAGAGATACAACAAATTATGAAGAAAAGTTGTTCATACTTTGATTTCCTACAACTTTTATTGGGGTCATTTTGCTTAAAAATCTTTAGGAAACCACCCATATTGTTTAGGAAACCACCCATATTGTTTAGGAAACCACCCGTATTGTTTAGGAAACCACCCTATAGTTCAATTCGTACCAGGAGTTCGAGTGTGATCTTTTGGTTGAACACTCAGGAGGCAGTCCCCAAGCAACCCTGAAAAAATAATCCTGATAGGATTTTTTGCGACCTCTATAAGCCGTGCACATCTTTATTGGACTATTCAACATATAAATGATAAATTTTAGAATTGAAAATTACGGGTTTGCAGCCAAAAAATATTTAATATACTTCTTTCAAATAATAATCAAAAGCTTTCGTTTAATGTTTTGAACTTCTTCGGGCCTAAAAAATGTGTATTCAATGTAAAAAATTTAAATAATAATAATAAAATACATTTGTATTTTGCATTTTATAAACCTAGAAATTAATACTTCAATCTAATAGTGTTTTTTAACAATTTTGTTTGAATCTTTTACATTTAATACATATTTTTTAGCCTTGAAGAATTTCAAAACATTGAAAGAAAGCTGGGTTACATCCGTATTACAAGACATTCATAAATGATATAGAAAGATTTTTTTAGTACCTGTAATTATACATAATAAAGGATATTTTAGTGGCATATCATGTAAGTGCCTACAGTAAGAGTGCCGGGTGGCTGGTGTGCATTTTTCAATAATTGATATATTTTACCTGGTATGCCACTAAAACATTATTTATTATTTTTGATTACTAAAAAATATTTCTTTGTTTTAATATTCTTGGCTGGACATTGTATGTTAATTTCCATGTTCGATACTTGCATTAAGTCGTTAAATGTCGAATTTTGTGGTCCCGGTCCGGCGCCCCTACCATGATGCGCCCGGTGCGGGGGCACCTGTCGCACCGCCCTAGTTACGGTACTGATTGAACCCAAAAACCTAATATGTCTTCCATACGTGCCGCAATTTTTGTTGTTTTTTAATTATGTTTTCAATTTCTTGCGCAGTTGTAGGGTTTAGAAGCTTGTATACGCTTGAAAACAAAGATTTTTTGCTACTTGGTTGTGTTTTTGGACGACTCCTATTTAAATCCACAAAATATTCATTAAAGTAGTTGGAGTAAATGAGAAATTGAAAAATAATGTCGGATAATCAAAAAATGGCATGCGGGTGTAGGAATAATTTTTTGAAAACGGGGCGTGTTCTACCTTTCCGCGTGTCATTGATGATGGACAAGAAATGCCGGTAGCTTTACTTTATTTCATTTTGTACCCTCATGTCGTGTACCTACCAAATTTCAATTTTATATCGTTTGTCGCTTCAGAGATATTATTAAAAATTCGTTTGGATAATTAACTTCAACTGTATATATTTTATTGAGCATCTCCGGACACCAGTATATTAAAGATTTTCGGCTAAAAATTTAATTTCCTATAAATGATTACGGTATGAGAGTTTCATTTCGGGACACCCTGTAGAAATTATAAGCTGCTTGTAAAACTGCCCGAGAGAAATAAATCCCGCTTCCTTATTTTAAATGCATGATTTCATGTATTTTACTAAAGGATTAGGTATAACTTGTTCTCTTCTCTGGTTTCGTGACTCAATTTTTTGCAGAGAAAATATAAATATTCAATGGCTCCTTTGTCCCTACTTCCATAAGGACCACTCTGTCAGAAGTTCGGAGGCGTGCGAGCTGAAATAAGTAGTTATGGGCTTTGTTTGGGTTTCATTTCGACAAGAAAAGCAGAACTTTTCCTTTTGAGGACCCTGTGCTAATTTTCAGAGGGCCGTAATCATGTTTACGCGCCGAATAATATCAAATCCACTTAAAAAGTTCTACGCGCCGCCGCACCGCCTCGCAAAAATAGAGGCGGACAACTTTTAATGTTGCGACAAGCTCAGAGTTATCAATGGCGGCGCCGGCGGATTTGAGCACCCTTAACCATGACGAATTGGAGGGTTGCCATTTTGTGCAATAATTTGGCCCCGATCAAATGACCAGCGGCGTAGATACAAATAGTTACTTTAAATAATTGTAAAAAAAGTAGTATGGTACCAAAGCGTAGAAATGCCATACCATTTTTTTTATTTCAATTTCTGACTTTAATCTCGGAATTCCGACTTTTTTCCTCGGAATCCCGACTTTAATGTCGGAATTCCGACTTCAATCTCGGAATTCCGACGTTATTCTCGGAATTCCGGTAATAACGAACCCAAATAGGTATATAAATATATATACCATGTTACAAAATTTCGAAACACCTTCAATTTTGCGTTCTTGGTTGAATTTTGTTTGTCCATATACCGATATTGTCGGAAATTTTTTCGTGGCATTATCTTCGAGGAAGGAGGAAAATTTATTCTCCGAAAGCTCAGAACACAAAGTTGTTGAAGTTATTTTTTGAGTTAAAGTTCAAAGTTTCGTTTTTGTAATGTCAGGCATTTATGAATTTTGCTGGAAGAAGTTGTCTTTTAATCAGTTTGGTTCAGGTTTCTGTGGCGAAAAAACCCAATTAAAAATTAAATAGATCCATATCATATACCGATGATAGCATAGGTAGCAGGTTTTTTAGTTATCCCTATATACTGTATTCTATACATGGGTCCTTATATTATGTGACATGGTCATTAGTATCAAATATTTGGAAAATACATATTATAATTTTATTTTTATTTTTCTTGTCCCTTTTGACATGGACGTATTATAGGTATTTAATTAGGTACTCTGTTATATTTTTAATTACGCTGTTTTTTTTTGCATTAACGCAGCTATAGACCACTTTGGGTAGGTCTCCTCTAATAATGTAATTATTAGGGCAATGGGAAAATATCTATTGGAAATTTGGTAGGTACCGTTTTTGTTTGAGTACTACAGCCCCCCAAAATCAAGGATATCGGCGGTGTCGCTAAAGAGAGACGGTCCTGATAGAAAATTTGCTGTTGTAAGGGTCCTACCAAATAATTTGTTTGTAGGTATAGTTCCTAAACATGGCGATATTATTTCATCTTAGACTCGTGCAGTAAAGTTGTGTTCGAAACCTGCCTTATTTGGCGAAAATGGTGGTATTTGGCGAAAATGGTGGTTCGAAAGCTACTAAATCGTTCGTTCGCTTTTGTAACAAAAAAAGGTGCTAAATACCCGACTTTGCATTAGCGCACATTGTTAAGGACAAGAATCACGAGAGAGTTTTCAAAAATTAGGTTTTTAACTTCACTATACGGAATTGTTTTCTTTTGCACTTCTAGACTATTTAGTTGGTTGACTTCAAATCCGGAGAAGCGAGCAAACACCATGAGCTTGTTTCAACAGCAGTTCTGAACCGTTTCAGAACTGGCTTCAACCTTGAACCAATCAAAACACAAGAAAATAATTCCAGAACCAGTGACGCACCCAGGGGGGGGGGCAGGGGTCCTCGCCCCCCCCCTCCCGACCTTTCATATTTTAAAAAATTCTCGAGGGTGGTATAGTAGATGTACTGTCCTCTGTGCGACTCTCGGCAATGATTTTCCCAATCCGGGAAATTTCTTTTAATCGTTGAGTGAGGGATTATACGAAAGCGTAGAAGGGCCACCTTGTAAATATTTTTTTCCCGAACTAAATTCCGACTTATAAGTCGGAATTCCGACTTACATCTCGGAATTCCGACTTACATCTCGGAATTCCGACTTATAAGTCGGAATAAGGTCATTCCGACTTACAACTCGGAATTCCGACTTACAAGTCGGAATTCTGACTTATAAGTCGGAATTCCAACTTACATCTCGGAATTCCGACTTATAAGTCGGAATAAGGTCATTCCGACTTACAACTCGGAATTCCGACTTATAAGTCGGAATACCGACTTACATCTCGGAATTCCGACTTATAAGTCGGAATAAGGTCATTCCGACTTACAAGTCGGAATTCCGACTTATAAGTCGGAATTCGACAGTTAGTACCTAATAGGTTAGGTTAAATTATTCTAGACGCACCAATCCGCGTTTGAAAAAATTTGGCGGACAAAACTACCCCCTGCACCCCTTTAAGGAAAAAAATTGATAACTCCATTGTTTCTGCTCCGAATTTCGCCGTTTTCACAAGAACGTTCAAAAGAGTCTCAGAAGTGAAAAAATTGCCAGGCAAAAAACTACCCCTTCCCAGCCCCGAAGTTGTTTTTGGTCGAGTCCTGGCGATTTTCAGCAAGGACGTTCAAAATTATCCCAGATGCATCAATCCGCGGTTGAAAAAATTTGCCGGACAAAACTACCCCCTACACCCCTTTAGGGAAACATTTGATAACTCCATAACAAAAAACCTGAAATAATATTCGGATTCGCCATAAAATTCTCCTTTAAATTTTACTTTTAACTCAAAAATAACAACCAGTGCAGTGGACCGCCCTTTACAACTTTTATATTGAACTTTGGTTTCTGAAGTCAAAAATAAAAATATAGGGTGACATAACATGATAGCAATTACCTACTACCTAATCTTTGCTACTACCCGTAGCCTAAAGTCGGAGGGTAAAATTATTGTTTACAGGCCCATAAAAACTACTATTTTATATTTTAATGAAAAATCAGGTTGTCCACAATAAAAAAGTAAAGTTTTTTTTCGCCTTCAAAAGATCTACAAAACTGGACCTCGTCCGTCAACACATATTATTTACAGCAGTGAACGTGCCCTAGGGTTCATTTCGCTAGACAGAGGGTGTGTATTTTGATATTTGGGAACGAAATGCGAACAAACTTTCTAACTTAGAACACAGAACTAATGGAAACAGAGATCTATTTTCTTTTCTTTTTTTGTAATCCAGGGCCATCTTGGCTCAAGGAAGGATAGAAAAAAAAGTGCTAGATTTTAGAGCGGCGTACAAGCGTATTAAATTTTAAAAAATAGTACTAGATTCTAGTACGAACGTACTGACAGTGGTAATACCAAAGTCTAGAGAATACTATAAGTCGGCTCACTTCTTTGTTCTCTCGGAAAAAACAACATTTTTTTGCGGCTGGTCGTAAATCAGCCTCGAACCGCTCTCGGCTATACTGTGTAAGTTTATTTTCTTATTAAATAAGATATCGATCGCCGTACTCCGATGACGGCGGGCCGAG
This sequence comes from Pseudeuparius sepicola, assembly GCA_963920635.1. Taxonomy (NCBI): domain Eukaryota; kingdom Metazoa; phylum Arthropoda; class Insecta; order Coleoptera; family Anthribidae; genus Pseudeuparius; species Pseudeuparius sepicola. The sequence goes on from OY987299.1 coordinate 95,057,631, forward strand.
GGAGCGGGAGAGGGCAAGGGGGAAACGTTTGTTTATACAAGGCCGAGTGCCCCGACTTATAGTATTCTCTAGACTTTGGTAATACTGCTAAGGAGAGAACCATCGATAAAAATATTATATCATTATTGGATCTAGGTACCTTTTTCTTTTTCCGGAGCTTAAGTATGCCTTATAAAACAAAACGTATGTATAGCCACGCGTTTATGGAATTATACAGGGTGTTTCAAAACCATGCGGCACCCTTTCAGGGGCGTACTTTACTCGTTAAAATAAGACGGAAAGTTCATATTAACATGGGTTTAAAAACTATTCGTTACGAAGATGCAGGGTGATTAAACATTCAAAAAAATAACAATTACCTAACAAGCTTTAATGCTATTATTTTTATGCCTTAGCGCCTTATTAGTAACAAAAATTACATACTCCTACTGCCATTCCATTTGAAAATCATTTCGTTTAGTTAAAATAATCATTGTTACATAATATACCCCGATTACTGTAAGAAGTCCCGATTTTGTCAGATGACATTCTCCACAAAATCCATAGGAATTTTCTGTTAACCACGGGTATAATATGTGTTTCACTCATTGATTTATGATCTGAAAAGTTACCCAAGTGATACGAAAAAGGAGCATAATAAAATAAAAACCCTATTGCAATCACGATTATACCGCTACAAATAAAAATAACTATGACTACAACTCATTTCAATAGTAATTTCAAACGTCATTTTGGTATTTTGGTATAATTATCTGCTTGCGGCAGCGTCTATGGTGCGGGCCGGACTCAGGCAAATTTTGTTTTGTTGTGAAAGTGACAATGAAGGTTTTCCGGATCGTTCAAAGTGATTCACACTTTGGGCAGTGAAAATATTCGAGGGTTTTGTACGTTTCGTGAGTTTTACCGTTATCTGTGTTGTTCTTGTTTTGTTTCTTTTCGCGCGTGTTATTAGTAGTTATATTCATTGTGCAAATGGGCTCGTTACTGACCTGAACTTATGACCCGGTTGCATTTTTTTGCTCCATTGATGCCAACTTAGGATGTCGAAACTACCAATTGACAGTCCCAGTAAGGACTCTTAACAAAACTTGACTATAATACTTCAATCCGAAAAAGCGTCCAAAAAGACCGAAAACTCAAATTTTCCGCAAAAGGGAGAGAGATATGAAAAAAATTAAATTCCAAACTGTATTGTTTATTCAACAACATAATAAATTGTTGTATTGTACAGGGCCATAGTATTTTTTTTGTTTAATTTATGGTACCGATTAGCCTTAGCTCAGCCACTGGGTACTTTAGAGACCTGATATTATCATTTCTTATGCCACCCTATGATGGTTTTATTGTGTACCAAATTTGGTTATATAAAGAAAAATCGATATTTTTTGGAAGTTTAATCACCCTGTATCTTCGTAACGAAGAGTTTTTGGACCCATGTTAATATGAACTTTTCGTCTTATTTTAATGAGTAAAGTAGACCCTTAAAAGGGTGCCGCATAGTTTTGAAACACCCTGTACAATGTGCCGTGCGTATGCATCACTGTTTCGAAACAATATTTCAGAAATTCAAAATGCATTCGCCATTTTTAGCAGGGACCTTCAAAATTATTCCAGACGCACTCATCAATCCGCGGTTGAAAAAATTTGCCGGACAAAACTACCCCTGCATCCCTTTAGGAAAAAAATGATAACTCTATTGTTTCTGGTCCGATTTTCGCCGTTTTCACAAGGAAGTTCAAAAAAGTCTCAGAAGTAAAAATATATTGCCGGAAAAAACTACCCCTTCCCACCCCCCAAGTTGTTCGCCATGTTCGCCAGTTACAGCAAGAACGTTCAAAATTATTCCAGACGCACCAATCAGTGGTTGAAAAAATTTGCCGGATACAAACTACCCCTGCATCCCCCAAAAATTTCTTTTTGAATTCTGAGACTTTAGAATTACCTGGTGAAAAGGCGACAATCTGGCCAGAAAAAATACAGTTATCAAATGTTTCCCTAAAGGGGTGTAGGGGGTAGTTTTGTCCGGCAAATTTTTTCAACCGCGGATTGATGCATCTGGGATAATTTTGAACGTCCTTGCTGAAAATGGCCAGGACTCGACCAAAAACAACTTCGGGGCTGGGAAGGGGTAGTTTTTTGCCTGGCAATTTTTTCACTTCTGAGACTCTTTTGAACGTTCTTGTGAAAACGGCGAAATTCGGAGCAGAAACAATGGAGTTATCAATTTTTTTCCTTAAAGGGATGCAGGGGGTAGTTTTGTCCGCCAAATTTTTTCAAACGCGGATTGGTGCGTCTAGAATAATTTAACCTAACCTATTAGGTACTAACTGTCGAATTCCGACTTATAAGTCGGAATTCCGACTTGTAAGTCGGAATGACCTTATTCCGACTTATAAGTCGGAATTCCGAGTTGTAAGTCGGAATGACCTTATTCCGACTTATAAGTCGGAATTCCGAGATGTAAGTCGGAATTCCGACTTATAAGTCAGAATTCCGAGTTGTAAGTCGGAATGACCTTATTCCGACTTATAAGTCGGAATTCCGAGATGTAAGTCGGAATTCCGACTTATAAGTCGGAATTCTGACTTATAAGTCGGAATTTAGTTCGGGAAAAAATATTTACAAGGTGGCCCTTCTACGCTTTCGTAGGATTATTCCCTCACTCAAAGTTTTAATCATAAAATATAAGTCGGAATTCCGAGAAAAAAGTCAAAATTCCGAGATTGTCCAACTATTTGGCGAATCAGTTGATCGACAGCTGGTTTGAGAAAAAAGTCGCAATTTCGAGATTAAAGTCAGAATTCCGAGATTTAAAAAAATATATCCTAAACTCTTTTTTTATGGATAACTGGAAAATATTAAATTCCAGTTCTCTTGTTTAAAAATAATAAAAAGCAAATAAACGTAAAAGTTTTTATAATATATATTAATAAAAAACTGTACCAGATATAAAAAAATACCAAGAGTCTATTTTTGTTCCAAATTCAAAAAAGGCAACATTTTTGATTTTGCCTGACAGTACTACTTTTTTTACAATTATTTAGAGTAACTATTTGTATCTACGCCGATGGCCATCTGAACGGGGCCAAATTATTGCACCAAATGGCAACCCTCCAATGCATAATGTGTACCAAATTTGGTTGTAATTCCTAAACGGGCTCGAAAGAGATTTAAAAAATATATGTTTTTTTTGGAAAATTTTCAACGCGAGAATCAAGCCTTTTTGAGTTCGTGTATTGGCCATTTAAAAAATGTCCTTGTGGCCACAAGCAATGCCCCTCAAACCTTCTTTCTAAATCTCCCTCGTGCAATGTGTGCAAATATTAAAATTTAAATTTAGAGTAGCTTATCTTATTATTATTGTTTTATTGTTTCATTATATTGTATTGTTTTATTTTTTTCGTAACCTGCCCTACAATTGAAACAAAAATTCTTATATATAGCCGAATAATTCGATACACATTAGTATGTGTAATGTGACGATCCGCAAGCCTTAAATTAAATATTTGCGCAACATCCCTATGCTACGCCTGTTTTTCCCAAGTTATTCAAATAATTTCTGCCTTTTCCGCTACACTTAACTTTTCATCGTCCATTTTCTTTAGCGTTTAATACCAAACTTGTCACTGTCACTACGTAACCGATTTTTAACAAAAAAAATCCCTAATGTGAAAATTGACCGATTTAAAAAATCATAGCTAGCCATAGAACAATCACTCAATCGAAATAGTAGTGTCTGTGAGATATTTTCCCTTAAGTCAATCTAAAAAATATATACCTAGGTAAAGCCGATTTTTTCTCGGCCCTTCATAGATTTCTGGAGTGTTCACAAGCAAACGGAAACTCACTGTAAAAAAAATTATTTTATCTTTTTTTTTTTGGAAAAGATAAATTGCTGGCCCATTTATTTTTCGAGTAGATGATGAAAGAACGCCTAAAGTAATTAAAAAGAACATGATAGGTCAATAGCACAATTTGACGCCAGCTTTGGACTGTGGATAATCAGTTCTTACAAGATTTCCTCCCTCCTCTATGCATTTTGAAACTTAAATGGGTTACGAAAATTACTTGTAAACTACTTACATACCTAATATCCCTGCTCGTTTCTTCGATTTTCCTTGATTACCTACTTAGTGTATGACATGCACTTAGTTAAAAATTGGGTTGTATATTCGATATGGCCAGTAAATCTACACCGAGGGGGAAATCATTGGGGCATTTTAGTGTACAAGTCGGAGGCATTTCGGTGCATTTCGGGACATTTCGGTGCATTTCGAGACATTTCGGGGCATTTCGGTGCATTTTGGGGCATTTCGGTGCATTTTGGTGCATTTCGGTGCTTTTTTTACTTATACGCATGCGCAAAGAGGGAAGTGGGGAGAAAAGCCAAGCGGGGTAACCGGTAACCGCCACGTTCGGTTCGGTCCGAACGTGGCTACGGCTACCGTACGCAATTGTACGGTAATTATACAGTATAAATGTATATATTGTTTAAATATTATTTATTTTATTGAATGTTATTTGCAAACTGGAAAGACAAATTTAAGTTTTAATAAATATTTGCACTGATTGATAGATATCGTTTTTTGTACTTATTTAGAATTATTTCCGTTTGTGTCCCAAACACAAAGCACTTAATTTCGCTCTTAAATACAAGACGGCAGTCATGCAAACCAGATATAACCCCAAAATACGGTAATGTGTAACTTAAAGGTTGGCAGCGCTGCAGCCTGCAGACCCGCACTCGCAGTCGCCCTGGTCGAACGCATCAAATGATGGCACTTCCGGTTATACCGGAAGTCGATGACAACTTCGTTATTTTAAATGGAACACCCTATATTTTATTGCATTTTTGGATTCTACGGAAAATTCTAGGTACATTTCATGTTCATACACTATACCTAAATTCAACCGTCTTTGAGATATTTGCCATTTTAGAGAAAAAATGACAAATGCAGACCCGTACTTAATTGACAGTTTCTTCATAACGGCTACATATTTCGTAACGTGCTCTTGGCATTTTGTAGTCAAAGACTTGGTGCAGAGAAATACCATAAAGAAAGTTTCCGATCTTGTACAGGGTGCTCACAAAAAATTATTCAAATATTAATTTAAAAAATGCCAAAAACTAAAAATTTTCAAATGGAAAACCCCATTTTATTTGTAATAGCCGTATTCAGCACAAAAAATTAGGGCAAGTTTGTGTTTGGCTCCCTATACCTAAATGTTATCATTTTCGATTTATTTACAAAAAACTAATTTTCCACTTCTTCATCAAGGGGGCGTTTTTTTAAGTTTGATAAATCTAGTTGGCCATGGCTGATTATACGATTGTCAGAGAATTAAGAAATGTAATTTAGTTTAAAATTATTGTAAACAATGCCGGCTCGGTTAAATTACACAAACGAAGACTATTTAAATTTATTTATTATTTATGGAGAATGTAACAGAGTTATATCAAGAACTTGTAATACATTTGCTGCTCGATATCCGGAAAAACCGGAACCATTATCAAACACTGTTAAGCGAATAATGCAAAGCTTCAAAAATTTCGGTGCTGTCAAGGCAACAATACAAAAGAATAAGCCAATTATTGTAAACAACACAGATAATGAAATTGACGTTTTGGGATTCTTCGCGGAATATCCAAATAAATCTATAAGACAGTGTTCTGTAGAGTCAGGAATATCATATGATGTTCAATTAACAGAATATTGCAAAAACATAAGTTTCACCCGTTTTTATTTTCAATGGTTCAACAGTTGAAACCCATCGACTTCCCTAAACGAGTGAATTTTGCAGAATTTATTCTGACGAAGTTTCAAGAGGATGAATCATTTTTTGAATAATATTATTTGGACAGATGAAGCAAAATTTACTAAAAATGTATTATCAATGGTTTAAGAGTTACCGATGAAAAAAATTATTAAATGGAACGCCCTATATATATTTTTTTAATAGAGCAAAACATTACCATTCCAAAAATATATAACACTTAATGGTTTACATAAGTAGTTTTCAATTACTAATAACTTATGATTTCATGTATAAAATTGGAAGCGCGCCCTTTCAACAAGTAGGCTTTGGATGGTGAGACAATGAAACAACCGTGGAAAAATGTTTACTGATACCTGTCAAATTTTCAGTTAAGCTGTTAAGGCAGTGTAAAGATTTTTCTATTCTTGTGTTACTTGTGTAATTTACAATTTATACAAAAATTTGAAAGTTATGAAAAATGGGATATGATAGTCTGTTTTATAATAATCCGGGGAAAATGCAGATACAACGAACAATTTATATACTACGAGCGGTATCCAAAGAGAAGACATCCTTTCAAGGACATTTCTGCAAGATTGCTACTCAATTTGATAAATAGTGGGCATTTTGAAAAGGATAGGCAGAAAAGGTACGAGTTAAACAGAGATAGGCATTTTATCATAGGCCAGAGATATATTATTATCTCGATTATTATCTTTCAAATAGTTTATTTAGGTATTATTTTTTATAACAGAGGGTATTTTGGCATATTGTTTCATGTTTTAAAGTGTATATTTATTTATAAAAGAGGACTTTTATTTTTACAATAAATGGTATTTAAATTGCTCTTGTGATTTTGTCTTAGTTGGTAGGTACTATATAGGTAGGTATATTTCAACCTCTTTTGCCAAAGACTTTTGCATTGCCAAAAAATAGCAAATAGAGTGTCCAGATGGAGAAATTCATGGAGCATTTCGGTGTACAAATAGGGGGCATTTCGGTGCATTTCGCGGCATTTCGGTGAATTTCGAGGTATTTCGGGGCATTTCGAGGCATTTCGGGGCATTTCGAGGCATTTCGAGGCATTTCGGGGCATTTCGAGGCATTTCGGTGAATTTCGGTGCATTTTGGGCATTTCTTGCTCAAAGGTGCATTTTAGTGTACAAGATTTGGGTACCGATTTCCCCCTCGATCTACACTGATCCCCATTGACATCTCTACCAAAAACTATTTTACACATGCTGCACAGTGCACACACTTCTCCACCTCTCTAGGCTAATTCATGTGAAACAATGTGGATAATTTTTAATTCAAGTCCATCTAGGGTGTCTTCGTGTCAAATCTCAAGAATTTTATTATAATCTTCAAATTTAGTTTCTTACTGCGTGTACGACAGTCGATACTACAGTAGACATAACATTAAGTATTTTCCTTCTTTTTAGATGTGAATTTTTCTTACCGAATCCCCGTTGAGATTAAAATAATAACTGTTTCGTCGGGCATATTTCAAAATGTTCTTTCACTCGAAAATATTTCCGGTGATAATTTAAATATTTTGAAGATCCTGCATTTCAACTCGGCTTGCTCTCAGCTTGCAATGACCTCGGTTGTAGTTGTAGTGTAGAATCATTATATTAAACTGTGTTGATGCAAACCCGTGATCTTCCTCCTTCATCAATAAGTTCAGCAGTGACATTTTCAATCAGTTGTAGGTAATCCATTGTTTTCTAGCTCGTATCGTATTCCTCCGTATTTTATTTGCAACATAATTTTGGTTATGGTGCGTTGTGTAGTCAAAGGCTGCATAAACATTTCTATTAGCTATCCTTTCTCACGGATATTGAACGATAAAAAGTATTATATTTTTAAGGATTCTGTAGCGTTTTTATATAGGCATCGATTTATTAAATACGCTCCTGTCATCTGGTATCAAATAGCTTAGGGTGCGGTCACATACTTTTACTGGGCTACTGCTGGTAGACAAAGGCCTACGCTATTTTAGAGTTAGATTCATTTCTTCTCTATATTATCCATATATTTTTTGGGAAAACAAGTTTAATATCCATAATATATCTAATTGGATAGAAAGTAGAAAGAAGCCGCACTCTGACAAAACTTAGGAAGTGCGCGAGTCGAAGTGTAGTTCCGGTTCAAAAGTTTTGTTTAGGTTTAATTTTCAAAAGAAAAGAGGAACTTTTCCTTTATTATATTATTTGCGCGGCGAATAATATAAAATCCAATTAAACGTTCACAACGCTCGCTACGCAAAAAAAAAGGAATCGAACAATTCTAATTTTAATATTGGGGAAGTTTCAATTGCTATTGTCGGCACTGTCAGCAGGCATGAGGATCCTTAACCGAAAATACTATAATCGTCGACATGACAAATAAGCTTTGTGTGGGTAAAGGACCTCAGACAGTTTAAAATTAAATAGACTAAAGACCTGATTTCATAATCAAACTAAATTATTGTTTAAAATTAACAGAGCTTTTGCAGTTTCTTTTGTTGCAAAAGTTTCTTCGCTTCGGTTGGATCATAAAATTGAGGTTAAGTAAGTTAATTGTTTGTGGCATATTGCCTCGGAACCATATTAAAAAATTATTTGTTTTATAAATAAGTAATTATTGTACGATTTGTTCTATAAGTTGGCCTTGGCCACATTTGAGGACCAAGCGTCAGACGCCCGTTAAACGTGGCCAGATATTCAAAACCCGCCCAATAAAGTATTATTTAACGTTTTAACTTTATTGTGGAATTGTTACAACAACTAGACCGTCAGATAGTGACAGATTTAGGTGCCCCATTTTCGCATACAAGCCTCAAAGAGGGTTGAAAAGTACATCGATGTTGAGTAGAATGAAGGGAAATTTATTTGGGTGGCCCCTGGGGATATCATGTGGAAAATTCGATTTTTCATTTTTCACAATAATTTGATCGATATTTTCACGCAAGCCATTAGTAATTATTAATAGAATCTGGCTTCGGAAAACCAAAGGCTTGAGTGTTGCAGGCGGCTAAAGGGTTGAAATAAGGGCGTAATCTCGTAAAGAAAAATCGAAATTTTGACTGATTTTTCCACAGAAGCCCATCGAAAGTATGAAAACGAAGGTACATTGTCACTAGGTCGAAAAACATATTGGCTTGAGTGGCGCGAATGGATAAGCACATTTTGGGGTCGGAAAAAAATCTTTTTTCGATTTTTCGTATGTTATCCCCAGGGGCCACTAGTAAATTTCCCTTCATTCTACTCAGCATCGATGTACTTTTCAACCCTCTTTGAGGTTTGTATGCGAAAATGGGGCACCTAAATCTGTCACTATCTGACGGTCTAAACGTAATCTTTCAATATGAGGAGTTTTATCATTTGAAGTTTGAACAACAATAATATTTTATAATGTAGACTGCAATAGATTGGCCACTGGCCAGAGGACTTATAAAAAGTTGCCAGTGCCTTGGTACACAAATTGTATATATTTCTGCGGACTCCCTCAAATAGTTTTTGATGATCCCATCTTCTTATCTCTTATATTAATATTTTATGTTATTCTCCTAAAAATCGGATTGTCCTTAGTTTTCTAAAAATGTAATGTATGTACAGAATAATAGATACCTACATATTATATCCAGTTACTTGGAACCAGTCAGTGTGTCACGACATGAAATGTGGAGGCGAGTTAATTCTGGGAGCAATTTTCATTCTTCAGGCCATCCGGTCCCGCACGGTCAGACCGGAAAACACCGCAGTATTTTTCCTCGAAAACAAGGCGCTACGACAGCATGCGCGGGAAAATTATGGTCTGTGGTTTTTCAACCCGACAGGGGTTAGATGCTATTAAATACCAACATCTTTATAAGAGAATTGTGTGTATTCTCTACCGATGAAACAGAGCAATGCATAAGAGTCTTTGAGCTTTTCCCACAAATAAATATTTACACAGAAGTATTTTTAGATATTTATTTTATTTTATAAATTCAATTTTGTGGATTGCACCTCAAGGAGAACATGAAATTGTGATTGTTATAGTTTACATGTTATAATTTCCATAGTATAATATTTGTTTCAGTTTCAAATTATTTGTTATACAACTTTCTTTTGGATATTTCATCTTAAGTTTAATACAAAGGATACAGAGGATGACATTTTCAACAGTTTCAGTGGGCTATATCCCGGTTCGGTTTTTGCTTCGAGTTCGTCGAGTTGTAGTCCATTGAAAGACCCAAGATAGTCGACACAATAATATTATATTACCTATAGTAAAATCGAGCAATTCTTACGCCTGGAGTAAACAAGAGCACGTGGGTTGAAATATCTGCCATAGCCGCACGGAGGTACGACCTTTATTTAATTTTAGTCTTACAATTGTGTACATCAAAATATTTCAGACAAGAATTATTGGCTTAATTAAAATGGTTCAAACCATCGATAAAATTATTTGTGGCAGTGTCTAAATAGCTTAAAACAACAAGATAAAACCGAATATCTACACTTCTGCGATCGAGCACGTCCCTGTTGCCGAGTCGGGTGAAATTTTATAGCCTACCGACCAATCGCGGATCGTCATTGAACACGTGGTTTTATTTACACTAGGCGTACGGATTGCTCGATTTTAGTATAAGTATAAATGTCGGCACATTTACAATCTATAGATATATTTTTATTATTCAAATAAAAATGCGACATAATTTAAGGCAGCTAGTTAGGCGATTTGTATAATTAGAAAGAAAAAACATATTCCGTACTTTCATGTAGTAGCGCCCATTTTTTCATGTAGAGAGTACACAGTTTTTGTTGAGCAAAGAAATAATAAAAAAAAATCCCACCACATTTTGGATCAATGAGAGTACGTCCAGGTTTTTCCTGTTGTAATAACTGTGATCGACATTTCCAATATTAAACACAAGTGTTTGTCATGCATTCTACATTTGAATGTGAGAACCAGGTGTTATTGCAAATCCTTGGCAACAATGCTAAAAACTAATCAATCAGCGTTTCAGGGGCATAACATCACGCCCCAAGAAAATTTTAACTTAATATTTGATTTTAGGCCCTTTCTCGACAGCAAAAAATCGAAAAAATAATTTTCTGCTTACCTACTTTTTTGCAAATACTTTATGATGCCGTTATAGAAAAATATGTGAAAAACCCCATTCCCGTCAAATTGACCAAACATCAGTAAACTGGTTCATCTATGCCACGATTTATTTGCTAAGAAATATTTGTAAAATATATATCATTTCGCCGACATAGGTATGTACAGTTTGTTCAGTCTTATATTCACGAACCAGACAAGGACGGGAGTTGTGACGTAGAGCCGAACATTCGCTGAACAAACTGTAACTAGGATTCTGTTTGGATAATATTTTATAAGAATGCCTGTATAAAAAAAATGAAAAAAATTTCGTGTAAAAAGCTGTAACTGTACAGGGTGTTCCCGTATATTTTGACCCACCCCTAGAGCCTTTATTTTTCTAGTTAGAAAAAAATAACTTAAATGAAAGTGGTAGGTTTTTTTCTGAACCGCTAGAATCTGTTACTAGATAAAACAAATGAGCGTCGCAAATTTATGAAAAAATATAAAATTCCTTTTTTTAATGGAACACCCTGTATATTTGTGTATTTTTGAATGGCACGCATTTTTCCGATTCCAACAATATAAATATGTTATATGTTTGCTCTAAGCATTCGCATGATATTCCAAATTGTAGATAAATACGATTTTTATATTTAATCAAGGTTGCCATGGAAAAACATTTCATCTTAGACAAGAGCATTCCTGTAAATCCATTATTTTTGGGACAATACACCTTGGCACCCTACAACTTTCATTTAAGTAATTTTTTTCTAACTCGAAAAATAAAGGCTCTGGGGGTGGGTCAAAATATACGGGAACACCCTGTACAGAGAACAAAATATAAAACTCACCTTTATTTAATTTACCTATGTATTATTAATTGAAACATAATGCTGTCACTATAAGTAACTCGTCTATCAAGATTACTATTTATTTCATGACTTTCTGAATACATTCCACAAACCATTGAATAAGGAATTCGTTAATCAATGCACAAACTAACAAATAGAGGTGCCACTGTAGTATGCGCTCTACCTGCGTTACCCTACTGTAGTCTGCGCTCTACCATATTTTAGTGTAATGTGCGCTCTACCTGCAATATTTTAACATATATTTAATACAAAAGAAATAAAAGACAATGTAAGTTTTAATGATATTTTTTAATTATGAAATGAATATTGGAATACATTACAAAAATTATTAGGTATATGCAATATATACAATTATTACTGAAAAAAAACCTATCTAGGTATATACAATTCGAATATCATTTAAGAAGCTTAGGAATACGTCAGGTTCGTTTTTCCGCAATTAATAAACAATAGCAATAAATAAAACATGTTAATAATGGGAGATTTAAATACTGACCAGAACCCTTTGCTTTTACTTAAATTGATTTCTTAACAATTGATACTTGATTATTATCTGGACAGGTAGAACACACGTTACAGTACAATACGAGTCAGGTAGATCACCTAAAATATCATTAAAACTTACATTGTCTTTTACTTCTTTTTTATTAAATTCATGTTAAAATATTGCAGGTAGAGCCCACATTACACTAAAATATGGTAGAGCGCAGACTACAGTAGGGTAACGCAGGTAGAGCGCATACTACAGTGGCACCAAAATAGAGAAACGTGTAAGTACCTATTAGAATGGAGAAAATTGACATGTTTTGATTTTACTCTTATTATGTCGCATTCGTTCTCCATCATTTTGTTGTCAGTTTTTTTATCACTTTCAACGAATCCAGAATCCTGACTCGGATTAGGATTTCCCGGAAAAACTTAATTATGCAAGTTTTGGAGCATGGGCAAAATGTAGATTCCTAATAGCTTGATCTGTGTGATTTAAGTACTACTTGTCCTGCACTCACTGGGATTACTACGGTTTTCTAGGGTTTTCCGTGGTTCCTGAGCGAGTGCTATCCTAATTCTATCAGAAAAAAGTCGACCTTAGCCTCAAATGGTAATAAAGCCGAAATAAGAGAAATTGCGACTCCTCTTTCTTCAAGCACACTAACAGTGAACAGAAGAGATGCAGCCTCTGGGGAAACCTATTGCTTTGTATAAAATTTGGTGGATGATAGGTTTATCAAGTTAACTAGCCAGACCGCAGGAATGCTTAGAATGCATCCTCGTGGAGACACTGCGCACTATTGCCTACTTTAAATGCCTGCTTCGATTGCTATTGGGTTCGCAACTGGTCAGAAGTATCGCTAGTTACTTGCGTGGGCAAAATGAGATATATCTTTTCTACTCCCAGGTGAATACTTGTCGTTTTCTTCACAGTCTACAGCATTCAAATTCAAATTCTTTATTGATTCCGAGCACAATACAGACAGGAACAGGTCAGTTAACGCCTTCTGTACATTTATATACTCTATTAAGTATAGCGTTAAAATAAGAAGGCTAACAAATATAAAAAAGACAGAACACGATAAAACGATACATAGTATCAACCATCGACATATATTATGCCGATCTAGCCACAGTAATATATATAAACAAAACTATCTACACAGAAATGACTAATATTAATTTTGTTTGTTTGTTTGTTTTTTAGGAAGTCTAATACAAATTCGTTGACTGTATAAAAAGTATTTCTCAATAGCAGCAGCTTGACTTCATTCTTAAATTTACTGTTTTTTTTTATATTCCGTATAGACGATGGCAGAAGATTAAAAAGTTTACTGCCAGCATACTCGGGTGATTTTTTATAGAATTCTAGACGATGATTTTCTAGACATATATTATTACGTAATCTAGTATCATAACTGTGATACCAACTATTAAGCCTATATTTATGTACATTAATATGTGTAAAAGTAAGTATTTTTAAAATATATATCGAGGAGACAGTTAGGATTCTTTAAAACCCAAAAATTTCGCGACAGGAATGCATGTGACCCAAATTAAACATAAATCTAAGCAGACGTTTCTGGAGAATGAAAACTCTACCAGTTACCAGTATCACCCGCTTGACCCCACTAGATGATGTTATATGCAATAGCTGAGTAAGCGTAGTCGTAGTAAACACTAATTAAAGTGTTTAAATTTACATTGTCTTAAAGATTTTATTACATAAATGCATAGGTAATGCATAAATAAGTAGTCGATTCAAGTTAACTAAACGGACATAATTTCATAATATCCATCCCTAGGTAGTATGTGGGATCTAAATCAATCAACCATAATTTTAAGATTTCTCCGGTGCGTGTTGACCTGTTAAAAAATCAAGCAACCCTTGAATTTATTTCACCTATTCCAAAACGCCAGTATGCTCTGTCAAATTATTTAAGTGCACCGTTTACCTAAATATCCATTTGGCAGCTATTCCACGTATAGAGTAGAATGTCCATATCGCCCTAGAACGATTGAGCACAGATTGGCGTCGTGGTCAACTCTCGTCCTTGTACAGTATGGACATCATATCCACTCTTGTAAACGTGCTAGAAGATTAAGTAAGAGAAAAAGCCAACCCAGAGAGCCCCATGCACAGCTTAACGTGCTCGCACTGTATAGGAAATGGAAACCCTCTAGAGATGATTTTTAATAATATCTGTGCTGTTGCCTAGCTGTACATTTTGCCGTTAAGTTATTCTGGATCTTCTGAAATCTCTATTTTAAACGATTTTTGCGGCTTACAAATTATAGGAGCTGTTTTCAGTGAACACCATGAATACTCGAGCATTTGTTCTTCACTTTAACATTCCTAAGGGGCATGTGCCGCAAGGCCACTCGTAGCTGGTCAAGTCCAGTTTTCATATCTGGATATGAAAACTGGACCCAAGTTAATTCTGGGGTAATTTTCGTCGTTCCGGTCAAGCGGCCTAGTCCGGACCAGGGCGTATTTTTCGTCGGTAACCAGGCAGCGGCGCGCCAACCGCAAAGGGCGGAAATTATATAGCCCGCGATTTTTCAACCTGACAGGGGTTTGCCACTATAAATTGCACAATTATACTCGAGAATTTGAAGTATTCTAAGAGAGTAATCGCGGGTAGAGGTAGCTGCAGACTTAATTGATTTCCGCGACTGTATCTTATTCTACATGATTAGGTCCTGTATAATAAGTTGGTATTTTCACTTCCCTTTAGCAAGATATGTGAACTTAAGTTCTTAAAAGTTAACTTGTGACACAGCAGTTAGCTGTGCAATATGCCACGCAACTCGGAGAGTCCAGGCAGAAAAGCGGTAGAAAAACAAATAGGTACTTATAAATTTCGTTAAATTCGGAACTCATATGCGGAGAGTGGTGTGGGTTGTTAAAGCACATGAAATGTAAATAATTAGGTAAAGCGCCACCCGTTTTGTTAAAAACCCTTGAAGCAGAAAATGAAGGCCCTTGATGGCATAAATAAAACGGGAAAATTTAGTAACAATAATATTGGTATTATATTGGTATACTATTATTATCACAGTTGCAGTAGGTACATTATGGGATGCTCAAAGTAACTTAAATCAACAGTAAACTAATAATTTCGTATCACATGGAACATGGAACCTAGTCCTAATTTCAGGTATGGCGTCACAGCCTAAGTATAGGTAAGTATAGTATTAAAACTACAAAAAAAAGGGTAAACTATTGGCAAGTATTGAGAGAACCCTGGGTACCTTGTATAATTATACTCGGCGCACAAAAATTAAGTAAGTTGATATTATAAACGTTATTATGGGTGGAAATGATATTTTAATAATTTTGACCAATCAATAATAAAAGATTGTAAAACGAGAAAAGATAAATGGAATGGACTTGCCAAGATTGAATCCCTGGGGTCTTCTTTTTTCAACCGACGGTTGTCTATTGTCAAGACGTGCCTGGTGACGTAGCGCCTCTGACGTACGTGCGCGTCGTATGGATGCTGACGTATGGATGCTGACGTATGGATGCTGACGTATGCTCGTGACGTATACTCGTGACGTATACCTTCACTGTCGCCTCGTGGTCCCAAAGGTGGAAAATTATAAGTACATCTTCGCAAAGAAGTCGAAAAGTCCCAAAATAACAGGCCTAAAAGGCAGAAAACAAAATGTACCAGCGCACTAAGAGAATTGGAGAGAACCGTAATTACTCACCGGAGGTGGTGTGTGGCCTGGTGGTTGGAGGAAAAACTTCGAAATTCGCCTTTCACAAGAAAATCCCTCTGGATTCGAAACAGCCCATTGGCTAACAAAAACCGTTACTTGAAGGAGACTTTTAGGCGGAATTTCTCTTAAAATCGGCAAATTTGCCTAAGTTCGATATGGTCGGGTCTAACCCCACGAACGTTACTTTTGAAAATGCCGGAAGCCCAGATTGTGAGAAGGGGGGCCCTGGAGGGAATAAATCTCTCCAACCAATAAGGAATCGAGTACGCCAGTAAATTTTGCCTCCACATAGTGGCACACCTGACTCCACGATTCGACTGAGCAAGTTCCGGGAGACTGACGTTTGGACAGTGTCAGATGTCAGTTATACGTCAACAAACACAATCCTCGACAATGATTATTGTTAAATTCTAATACACCAGCAGTTTACTGAAAAACCACACGTCGTACAAGAAAACGCCACACGCTTAAAATTAGGTACGTGGTCTGTCCTAAATAATTGCAATTTAAAATAATAACATCATTGTTTATTTTTCCTTAGGCTAATACATCGAAGGGGCCCAAGCGAGACGCAAAGAAAACATCGAGAAGTTTGGTAGGAGGTCTCCGCCTGTTCATTACGCAACACTAAGTTTACTGGGCTAAGAGACGGAGCATCGCAAGTACGTTACCTACGCAATTATGTCACGAGATAAGTTGTTATGGAGCAACAGTATAGTAGTGTTCAGGGCGGTAGCAAAGGTAGCTAATCAGAACAGGGCGTAAGGAATCCGTACGGACAGTAAAAAGTAAGGTAGGTGAAACCAAAACATAGCGTAAATTAATCATTTTTATTTTTCAGATATCATCAACTTGTTTTTCGTTCCGGCGTATGTTCGGCTGCCTAACCACTCGGTTCAAGCCGTACCTTTACTAGCACCGGCAGGGGAGATTGAGACAATGCATTATAATATTTTGTTAAGTAGAATACGGAAATAATTCATAGTTTAAAGGCGTGAAATTGCTATGATCTAAAAGTAGTACATTTTCAAATATTATAAGTATGTTTATTCAGATATTTTATTAAAATATTATTGCAGAATGTTGGAGCTTAAATAAATCGTAACAAATAAAGGAGCATATTTTGTTGTATGACTGAGTTCATTATAAAGAAAACAAGGGTATACTTGACAATATTTTTAATTGCTCTAAAATCGTACTCAGTTTACAGTAGATGCACCAACATAACACATAAGTTGCACAATTTTCTTCAGGCTGAAATCTACAGTTTCGTCTTTTTATTGTCTTGAACGCCAAACGTGGCAATCTCTGAGAAACGACATTGCAATGTAGCCGGTGCCCGTTTACAATAATTCTTGGAACAAAGGCAAATTGTACTTTTCTATTCAAATGTCTCCAGCTTGCATATGAATATCTATTATTCAATGTATTGCAACCTTTGAACTTTAACTAATGCAATTGCACACACAAATATTGACATATAAATACTTTTTTATTATACGAATGTGTTCCGTGTACTGATGTCTGTTTATGCTTATGTGTATATATACGGAACATAATACCTATATACGATAAATATTCAGAGTTCAACAATGCGGAAATATTCGCGTAGGTATATGTAGCAACGCCACACGCCACCCGCCCACCCCAAGCCACGTCACCCGACGTCTCGTCATGTCATGTCATTCCGTATGCCGCTCACTATAAACATTAGTAGATATCTTTGCGCTTTTATCTTAGTGTTAGTCCCATTTATTATGATATTATTTGTGTAGTTATCGTGTTGTAAGTTTTGTAGTGTAAGCAGTGGCGCACCCAGGAGGGGGGGGCAGGGGGCCTCGCCCCCCCCCAGACCTCTCATATTTTAAAAAATTCTCGAGGGTGGTATCGTAGATATATAGTGTACTCTGTGCGACTCTCGGCAGGTATTTTCCCAGTCCGAGACCTGGCCTGGAAATTTCTTTTAATCCTAAAATATTTTGTATGCAATACGTCAAACTTTTTAAGTTGCCCCCCCCCCCCCCAATCATATTTTCTGGGTGCGCCACTGAGTGTAGGATATTATGGATAAGGATTACGTAAAAGGGCAATCCGATAATTTGCCGAAACTGCATGCTTTCATGGAACTAATAATCCGATGCTCACATGTACCGAAATTCGTGACATAAAATTGCAAATGTTTGTATGTTGTAGAAATGAGTATTATCATAGAAGATGGTATTATGAGTTATTAATAAACGGAGAACTTGAAGCTATAGGGACCATCTTGAAGGCGCTTTTATGTACTTCGTAAATAGCACGCAATTTACGAAGTACTGAGCCCGAATTCCGCACATAGGACCAAACTTGCCAAAAAAACATTTGCAGAAAAACGCCACTGAATATTTACAAAAAAGAATCTTGATTTAATGTTTCACGGGGCATCCTAAGTCTTGGGTTTGAGGTTAGAATTTTGAAATTTCAACTATCTTTGCAACTTTCACCGCAGAGTAAAGTTGTCTCAGAACACTTCAGTGATATCGTCATGTTGCCAGATTGCCTTTTTAAAACACTTGCGACGCCATAAGTGCTTTCCCGCCAAATTTTAAAGAAAGTCTAAAATTTAACTAATTGGTAAATATGATATTTAGAAATAATCGCAACACGGGCGTAGCCAGGATTTAGTTTTGGGGAGGGCTTTAGTTTGAGAAGTAAATAAAACAACAAAAATATACTTATATGAAATTTAATATCTATATATCCATCCGAAAAACTACGACATATATTTATAAAGTTCTTAACTTTAAATGAAATGGATAAATTAATTTCGTTCCTCTGCGCTAAATCTAAAACCATTAAAGAAGAAATCTTCGGCTTTTTCTTTTAAATATATCTACTACTTCATCTGCATGAATTTCTGTTCCATAGTGAATGTTCATTAGAGCCAAACCATTAAGTCTGTTTTCACTTGTAGTGTTTCGTAAATAGTTTTTTAGGCTCGAGAAAGACCTCTCTGGGGTAGCAGTGGATACAGGAATGGTAGCCAAGATTTGTAGTAATGTGTCAATATTAGGATAAAGGTTTTTATCGCACATATCTAGGCATTCCAAACTAGATTTCGGGGTAGGCAGTCTTCTTATCAGCATGCAAGGTAGCTGAAGCTTTGATAGCTAAATCCAAATTTGTTTCTTTATTAGAAACCCCTTGACCTTGACTACACCATTTTTTCCAGTAGTCCATACCTTTAGGTTTACCACCCTTCCTTTTTTTCCCCTCCATTTTTCGACAGTAATAATGATTCACGTCTCTATCCTTAACAAGGATAGATAATATTAGGTAATATTTTGCTTATTTCGGGGGGGGGGGGGGGTTTGAACCCCCGAAACCCCCCCTTGGCTACGCCCGTGAATCGCAATGTCTTATGCAAGTGTCCAGGAAGTGTTTTATTAAGTTTGTAAAAATTCGTAACCTCTTATTGTAGCAGAAATGCTAATTTAATCAATTAAAAATAATAGCAACATTATTTTATTTATTATTATTTTCCAACCTCCCTTTACAGAAATAGATGCCAAAGAAAAACAAAAGTAGTACTGGTGCTGTGGACATCACAAATTCCGTTATTGCTAGTATGTTTAACGAAAACGATCCTATGCCGTCTTTTAGTCAATCACGCCGATTGGCCACGTCGCCGATATTTTTGTTCTTTCGATTTATATAGATCAGTTCAATCTGAACTTATATTTTCTATCAGTTCATTTTCAACAAGTTTAGTAGATCTGAACGAAAGAATACTAATACCATTCTCTATGCAAGATGGGTACTTTTTCTCCAAATTTTTGAAAATAGAAATAAATTTTGAAAAACAATGTTATATGTTCTTCTACTTGAGTTTCTATGTGATTCATTAAAACATAAGCCAAAAAAATTCAAGATATGGACTATTACCTTCCCTCACAAGAGAACCATCAAAATTGGTCCAGTGTCTCTAGAGTAGGTCCTACCCCACCCCTTCCGTTACTGATAATATTATTTCAGGTGAGGAACCTGTCGGTATATTTTCCTGATTGATCTTGGAAACCAAAGTTAATTATTAAAATCGATATAAAGCTTCTCTAATTTACACAATAATTATTTTTTATCGCAATTAGAAAAAAATCAACGCAACACTATGCACCAATAAATGTTTGTTTGTTGTTGCGAAGATGTTAAGTTTAGAGGGTGTTCAGGTAAAAGCCGCAAGGATATACTCTACTAAAGTAGTATGTGAAGGGATGTTTTATACGTCGTATCCAAGTATTAAGTTAAGTTTATATAGTTAGTCTGGCAGGAGTTTAGGGCCGAGTTGAAGTGGTGAAAAAGGGCACAATTAATTCGAGCCCTAACAAAATGTTGCGCCCGTAATTAGGTGCCGGAAGGGTCTCGAGCTAATTGCTTTAGCTAAATTCGAGTAAATTGACTTCCTCCTCTTTTCCTTCAGTTCTGGGTCTGGGATACACATTATGTAACCTAAAATCCGGCAACTATAAGTACACAAAAAGGATGTAGTTTTTGTAGCTGCAATCATAAATGAGCAGGGATGTTTTTTGTGGCATATACCTACGAGTAGCAGGTATATAAAGGGTAGTAGACACAGACCACCTGTGGTAGTAGGTACTTATGTAAAGTGTTCGGTTCGAATCCTGCCTGCCGTCCATTTCTTGTTTCACGGATTATCCTATATATCCTATATATAAATATATATATATATATATATATATATATATATATATATATATATATATATATAAAAGAGGAAGGGTAGTCGTGGCTTGACTACTTAAACAACAAGAACCAAATGTAGTGGGAAATAAGCCAATTTTTAAGTGTGAAGACTCTTTTTATTGGTGAAAGCTTTCGCAGTTGTTTAACTGCTTCTTCAGTCACTCTAAAATTACATTAAAATAGTTTTTGTGATATAAATTTCAAAATTACTTACAATTAAGTGAGTTCCTAATATAATGTAAAGATGTTAATGTTTGAATTTTGCATTGGACAGGGCAAAAGTACAAAATTTTTTAAATTTAGTTTTGACAAAAATCTAGTTCAATAGTTTATTTTTAAAGGTATATAAATGTCACTAGTTACTATTATTATACCTTTATCTAGGTATATTTGAATTATTATTGTTGTTAGTAAAATTTGGTTTGTTTTCTAAGAAAAGTAAATTTGAAAAAATTATATTAAGGTCCTGAATATCTGTTTTTTTGTTAAGAGTATTTTCAACTTGGTTAATGTAACACATTTCAAGAAAAGAACGCTTAAAATAATTTCTTTCAGTTGCCAAAACTTTAGTATTATCAAAATCCATTTTGTGTCCTGTTGAATTACACATGATTCGGGCCTTAGACGAATATCACTTTTATGCGAAATATTTCTAGATTTAATGCTTCTGCATGTGTGACCAATGTAAGTTTTATTACAATTAGTGCAATTAATCTGATAAACTACATTAGACCTATCTTGAGTATTTACCTTGTCCTTAAGATTCGTAAAGAGATTTCCTACAATTTTTATTGTTTTATAAATTAATTCAACAGGACACAAAATGGATTTTGATAATACTAAAGTTTTGGCAACTGAAAGAAATTATTTTAAGCGTATATACAGTGTGTCCCACTTAAGGACTGACCACCCCTGTAAAATTTTTATTTATAGCTCGATTTTCATAAACTTTTTTTTGTTGGATAGAGCTTCAAAAATGGCATCAAACACATAATTCAGGTGTCTTGTGCGTTAAAGTCATGGCCCACTGAGACGGTGTTTTAGTGCTGAAATTTCGAGAAGTACTATTAGGGATTTTTTTAGAGGAAAATTAATGCCAGATTCTTATTCAGCGTTGTTCGAAACCCAAATGTACCAATCTGCATTACCATAGCTCTACAGGGTGTTTCAAAATTTTTAATGCCCCACTTAATTAGTGTACCCCTGTAAAATTTTTATTTTTAGCTCTATTTCATAAACTTTTTTTGTTGGATAGAGCTTCAATAATGGCATTAAATGCATAATTCAGGTGCCTCGTGCGTTACATTCATGGCCCACTGAGACGAAGTTTTAGTGCTGAAATTTCGAGAAGCACTATTAGGGGCCTTTTTAGAGAAAAATTCATGCTAGATTTTTATTCAACGTTGTTGGAAACCCAAACGTACCAATTTGCATTAGAAAATGGAGGACTAATTGAAATGACTGAAATTTGAGTTTATGTTATGTTGTGTTGTTTATTCATGTATTTGATGATATTAAATTAAATAAAAATTTTGTTCGCTAATAAATTTTTGAAAGAATATGAGTTCCTCACGAATATTTTAGTGACCAACTTACCAGAAATTAAGAAAATAATTAAAATTAACACGTTTTTTTGAAACCTCTCACCGCATATAAGAATCCGGCCTTACTTTTCCTTTTATTTTTTTTTGCAACACCCTGTAGAGCTACGGTAATGCAAATTGGTACGTTTGGGTTTCCAACATCGCTGAACAACAAACCGGCATTAATTTTCCTCTAAAAATTCCCTAATAGTACTTTTCCAAGTTTCAGCACTAAAACACCGTCTCAGTGGGCCATGAATTTAAGGCACAAGATACCTGAATTATGCATTTAATGCCATTTTTGAAGTTCTATCCAACAAAAAAAAGTTTATGGAAATCGAGCTAAAAATAAAAATTTTATAGGGGTACACTAATTAAGTGGGACACTAAAAATTTTGAAGCACCCTGTAGAGCTATAGTAATACAAATTGGTACATTTGGGTTTCGAACAACGCTGAATAAGAATCTGGCATTAATTTTCCTCTAAAAAAATCCCTAATAGCACTTCTCGAAATTTCAGCAATAAAACACCGTCTCAGTGGGCCATGACTTTAACGCACGAGGCACCTGAATTATGTCTTTGATGCCATTTTTGAAGCTCTACCCAACAAAAAAAAGTTTATGAAAATCGAGCTATAAATAAAAATTTCACAGGGGTGGTCAGTCCTTAAGTGGGACACACTGTATATATATATAAAACGATTTCATCATTTTTAGGGGTATTTTTTGTCGTAGTAGGCCACAGAATAAGTGCAATTTCAAAAATAACACACCAGGCCTTAGAGCTTTTGAGCTTTTCACGTAGATAATTACTAGCACAGACCTATATACCTTCACTAAGCGAAGCTATATAGGTCTCTGTTAGATATAAAATAGATATAAAGAAAATAATTTTGAAAATCTTCTGAGACACACTATAATATACTATATTACCTAATAGGCAATAAATTATTATTTTTCTCAAATAATTTTTTCCCGACACGCAGTCGTAACAAAAGTTAAGTACTTTGTGAAAAACTAACTTTCCTGTTAAAGTATTTTAAGATTTTCCTATTTCCATAGCCATCTAAGATACAATATAATTTGAGTTCAATTTATATGAGAGTATTTCAATGACCTTGACGCAATATCGGGGGGGAATAGAAATCAGAGATGTATTCAGGAAAATCAATTCAGAAATACAGAGGAGTATCAGGGCATTTTGTAATTTATAAACGTGGTAGTAAGATACAGTTCGGTATGTAAAATTTTTCAAGCAGTAGGCCATTTTGTTAAATTAGGAAACTTAGTTTGGTAAGAATAAATAAAAATATTTGTTGAAGCCACGAGAAAAGCAGGCATGTGAAATGAATAACGAATTATTTCTGCTTAAACTTCAATGTTGATAACAGCGAAATATTGCTCCCTGTCTCTTTGAAAATAACGGTATACTTAATCTTGTAAAGTTAGTAATAGATAGTCTCAAAAATATTTTAAACAACTTATTACAGATGTTTAATACCGAGTCATTAAATTTGTTTATACCTATAAATACTTATCCAGACAACTTGAATTTTTTATTTGAAAAAATTCAGTAAAACATATCCCAAATTCTATCTAAGGGATGAAAGGAGATTGACAAACGTTTGGGATTTGGTTTATATATAATATTACAAAACTGGTTTTAGGTCATTTCAAACGATTCTAATACTGCTTTTGAGGGTTTTAGGAAACAGGTACAAGGTACAAATAAAAAATATTTCTACTGATGACATAGGTAATCAGTTTATGTTTGTTTACATTCTTCGCCAGGATAACATAACAATATTAAGCACTTCGAACGGTAGATATTCTACACTACACAAAAACGCACACTCTACGCCACTGCATTACCTCGAATACAGCCGGTAACAAACTGCCCAACAGCTGATTCTATTTGACAGATTTTATTCCCAGATGGCGGCTGCGCGAACAGGTGCGCGGAATTTTCCCGCCAAGGGGAGTTAGACTGCTTGTTGTTTTATATGCTCTGATATACCTAATCGTGTTTAAAGATGCACAATATAATATTCGAATAGTGACGAATAGTACTTCTACATCACCATGTGACATGTGAGTGTAAGTAGGTATTGTTTCGGTAAAAAATTTCAAAACAATTTTATTCGCTAAATCGGACTAAAATGTTCTATAACGTCAAAAACCAAAGTTTCAAGAAAAAAAACTTGGTGCTTCTGTGTGTATGTGTCTGTGTGTTCCCACGATAACTTTCGAACGGATTAAGATATCGACATAAAATTCGGGATTCCTAATCTTGCGTATACAATAGGATGGTTCCTATTGTTTTTTTTTCAAAATCGCTATAAGCGAAAGAGGTAGAAATGGGGGAGGATAATATATATTATTTAATTGTCTCAATACAATAGTATTTAGCCAACGAAATTAGTAAGTATATTATAATAGTCACGAGATAGCATTTTTAGCATTATTGGGTAAAAAGGGGATAGGGAAGAAATTCAATTTTGGCATTATTTTGCAGAAACAGAGTAAAAAAATAAAGCAGAAGAAGAAGAAGAGTAAAAAAGAATCAATTGAAATTGGTGATTCCATTGGCAGCGGCATTTCTTCTTTCATTCTCCGATTAATGCTAAAGGCAACATTGGAATCACTTATGTTTTAGCTTAGTGACGGCCTTCTGTAATAAAAAAGAATTGTAGTATGGTTTGATAGGGAAGAAATTCATAGGCATAGGCATAGGCATAGGCGTAATTCCAGTTTAGGTCCTTCGAAATCCGGTCGATGTTGCAAAACGGGGCGTGATTCTATTCGATAAAAAAGGTGATTAATCGCCAAAGTTCGGAGCCGTTAATATCCAGTCGATTTCCTGTTGGACGGTGACTTGCACACCGGCGCCGCGCCGGCCAGACCTACGATAGGAGGCAACTCGGAAAATTAGGAAATAGACCTAACTGGGTGTAGTTCATTGCAGTCTATTTAATATACGTGTTACAGGATGTAAGCAAATCATACAAAAACCATTTGGAAATGGATACAATACAGACAACTCAACACAACAAAACGAATATTTACTGAATTAGGAACTATAATAATTTGTGACAGAACACAAGGAGATGCTCTTTTAGTTCTGCATATATCATAATATATCCAGTCTTTCTCCATCATATCAACCCAAAATCAACTAGTTTAGCAAATGATAACAACATTATCAAAGAATTTACTGATGATGAAGTAGAGGGGAGAGATAGATATGCTAAATCCAAAACTGACTGCGGGACTAGACCAAATTCCACCATTTTGTATCACTAAAAACTACGCAAGATTTCTGAATAAAACTCTGAAAATAATATTCAATATATTTTATTTTCGATGTTTTATACAAGTGTCCGAGATTTCAGAAGACGGATATTTTTAAGATAAAAAGTTCATATAAACATGGCTCTTCATTTTTGGGATACAGGGTGTTAAAAATTTATTTTTATTTTTTCTAAATAATTTTGAACTCATTTAACGAATAAAATGTTTTGACATTGTTGCTGAAGAATACCTGCTTCCACTCAAGTGGTAATGCGGGAGTTAATATTTAAGCAGTACCTACTGATTACAATATTTGAACAGGTAGCAGCTGGAGTCAAATAAAAGTTGCAATAATGATAGTTTATAGAGGGACGCAGTACACAAGTCACATGCTGCAGAGGAGAAAGAGTTCATAGCCCGGCTATTGGGAATTCAAATTAAGATCGCAGCGGCCATTAGTTGAACTAACGTCGATGACATTGTTTCATAACCTCACATTTTCGGTGGACGATTTTTAACAATTTATTTAGTTTTCCTGTGTACTTTGCAATGGTTTGGGTGTTTGTTGTTTATTTGTTGTTATTTTATAATTGTATATATTTGTTGTTGTTAATTTTGTCGAGACTCAATTTTCGTAATTCTTCCTATCTTCGAGAATTTTTAGAACAAAAATGGCTCGGATAACCCAAATTAGCATTGTAAAATATGGCAATATTAACAATATTAACTCTAGATCAGTAGTTGAAGGGGAGAAAGTGTTTGCTGCAGGGCACATTATTTTGCATGGCATAACCGAATGGGGTACCTACTTTTATTAAACTCTTGCCTTTTGCCTGCAAACAAGTGCTTTGCAGTCAGATTTACATAAGATAATTAGTGACTTAAAGATTCATACTGCTAAAATTCTGCAAAAAATACATTGTTCATGCAGGCAGGAGCTGGAGGGCGATGCAAGCAAATTTCGGCTTTTCTAATACTATTATTGACCAGGTGTATAAGATTTTCAAGAGAAATATCTACTTGTTTGTTTTGTGGCTGTTTTGTTTTTGTTTTTAGAAAAAATCTGTCTGAGAGTCTCTTATCGCATTATTAGTGTCAAGCCTCAACATAAACTTTTCCTGCGCTTTTCCTAGAAAACGCATATAGCTTAACTTTCTCTTAGTATTATTTTTGGCACAAGAATTGCACTGGGGCACACAATAACCGTTGTTAGAAGCCATGTTCCTTAGCTTGGTCTTCTTTGTACTATCCAGGTGAAACCAACTTCCTACTCGACTTCTTATCACATAGATATTGAATTTAATAACAATAAACAAAGATGTAACACAGCTTAACAAAAAAAGTACAATAAAAATGTGATAAAAATGGGGAAATTTACGGCCAGCAAATGAAAACATATGGGCCAGGAAAA
This sequence comes from Pseudeuparius sepicola, assembly GCA_963920635.1. NCBI lineage: Eukaryota > Metazoa > Arthropoda > Insecta > Coleoptera > Anthribidae > Pseudeuparius > Pseudeuparius sepicola. Next base: position 95,084,576 of record OY987299.1, read on the forward strand.
AACGAATGTCATTGAGACTGGTTATACATTTGGCCACCAGGTGGCGTATTGCTTATAGCTTGAATTCCCAATAATCTTTGGGAGCTCAAGAGCACATTTGTTCGATTTGCTGTAAGTCGCAATTACTCCTGATTTTTTTTTACATTTTTAAGTCGGCAGCAGCCCTATATGTATAGACTACCTTTAGAAACTAACACTGCTAGCATTTATTCGTTCGATGTTCACTTCTAAATTATATCCCTATATGAGCCCCCAATTTATTGTTATTATGGTTTTCGGGTCTGGTCCTATCCCAGTCGAAATTGAATCGGTCGTCTCGCCGAGCTTAATCCGTCCGTCTCGACGCGATTTACCCGATTTTTATGAAAGCGGCCATCGGGTTCAATCCGATAAAATTTGCGGAATTGGAAACGGACACACTGAAAATTGATATTAGACCGACAGAAATAACAAAGTGAGGAGAAAGTAGTAGGTACCTACTAGTCTCAAAAATTGTTTCAAACAAACGGCGATGTTTGACCGACCACAAAATTTTTCTGTTCCAATTGGTCATTTAAACCCTCCCTTCATTACACATCATACCGTACTTATCGATCGCAATATAATCTAGGTACCTACTAGTGAAATCGCAAGTTGGTGTTTTATTCGATATGTCGTCTTCTATTTTTGTAAGTGCGCTAATTTCGATTAATGTAAATTTTTAATTGCTCAGTAAAGAAAATGCAACTTTACCTGTAAATTCCAATAACAAGTCAGTATCTCCTTTTTGCAAGAACTGTGTCTAAGGAAAAATTGAAAAATATATGTAAAAAAATTCGGATTAACCTGCAGTAATTTTGGATTTGAAATATTCGTTCAATTCTAAACAACTTTTTATAATAGCATTTGTACCAACTTTTACCATTATAACATTTGGCTCTGTAGACCTTTCTCATGTTGACAGACACAGACTTAGTATGTTTACAAGCTTTTATTCAACATCACCTGTTAGTTAGTAGGTATGTGGTCTTGCATATGAATTTTAAACCAGTTCCTCCCAGCTGATTATTATCGAGCTAAAACGTTGCATACACTTTTCGTGCTGGTGACAATACAATCACGTATATATACTCTATATTGAGATTTGTTGAACATGACTGCCCCTCTAAGATGGCGGGTTACCTTTTTTCTTTACAATCCCCATAACATAAATAGCAAATGAAAGGGTTTGACGAATAGAAAACGATAAGGTGGTTAAATCCAATATGGCGGCCACCCTAAGATGGCGGATTACCTATTTCTTCACAACTTCTTTGACATGGGTATCAAATGGTTTGTAAAGCAGAATACGTGACGTCATTCTAATTTCAATATGGCGGATGCCCCAAGATGGTGGCTTCGGAACAAGTCCTTGTAGTAATGATGCGTTATCAGAAATGCATCCTAGATGAAGGCATACTAACTAACAAGAACAAACTGAAATACTTAATAAAGAATAAACTTTTTTAAAAACAAACTTTTATTTAAGCCATGTACTACTCGTAAAACGATATAAAATAAGTTAGATACTATATATTTATCCCTGAAAATGATTTAATATTTTATGTCGAATTATTTGTTTTCAAAAATTTTGTCGTACGAATATGGTCATAAAATTTGGTACCAAATTAATTTAATTGGACAGTGAGTGGTTTTAAAGCAAGCACTTCTTGCCGAAGTATATATTTTCTTTACAATTCGTGCGACAAGTTTTTTGGAAACAATTACTTCATTCAACATAAAATATTAAATCATTTTCAGTGATAAAGAAAAATTATTTTATTTATTTTAGTACATGGCTTAATTAAAAGCTTGTTTGACTTCACATTGACAGATCAGTGAATATTGTGACTGTGGGTCTCTCATTCGACCAATGCGGAGCTTCAATTAAAACTTAGTCCCGCAGACAGAATTGGAATTCAAATTTAAAAAAATCATTGGAATTAGTTCCAATCATTGGAATTAGTTCCAGTTACGCCTCTATAAAAATGTTATAAAGCCGCAAATTTACATACCGATCATCGTTCAGTTCTAATTTCCGTCAGTCTCTCGTCCTAAATTTGAGAATTTATAGGAAGGTACTTCCGCAAAACGTCTTCATTAAATCCTGAATTGCCATTTATAAAATTTGGACGACCACCGGGATTTCGGCTTCGGCGCCCCCTTAACCTAATTACCGATTTGAGAGACTGAAAGGTCCTCGGCCTCATCCAAAGCGAGGGAATTCACAATACGACTCCGGCACAATGTTGTTTAAAATTAGAGTATAGCATTATCGTTTAATTAATAGCCCTGGATTATAGATAAGATTTTAAATTGGGGCGCTTCCGGCGAAGGATCTCAGGAAATTTCCGTTTTCAGAGGTTTATTAATATCTTTTCTTTAGAGCGAGAGTGGCGCAGCTATTCAAAATGGAAGTCGTTGTGGACTTTTTCCCCTGCTTTTCCTATTCAAGAAAATTCCAACTGCGGGTTTAGAGGAAATAATTGCGCCTTAACGATTACAACCTTTTCTATATTTTGTATAAGGTGTGACTCCGGTTTTAGCTTTAACTAGACAGCCATACTTAACCAAATATCTATAATATACTCCAAACTAAATCCTTTATTCGATGGTGTAACGGTTGATTTCGTATTTGGCCAACGAGTCCTATACGACATACCTATACTATAAAATAAGAAATTAAAGCGCATTTATTTTTAACTCTGAAGATTACTAAAGTATACTACACCCACATACTTTACTTAAGGAACTACCTACTCGATAAGGCCATCTCCCACCGCACATTGCTTAAATACAGTACGTGGAGTGTAGTACTTCAGCAATCTTTAAAAATTACAAATAAATGCCTTAGTTTCTTATTCTGACTATTTTATTGGTGCCCTGTGAAGGGTCTTCACAGGACACAGGACAAAATACCTCAAATACAGGACCTCTTGCGACATACAGAACGATTGGCAATCCTATCCTCCGGCGGTCTCCCCCGTACATAGACATAGACGTAGATTCAGGTGAATACTAACGTATGAAGAAATAATAATAAGGAAATGCGTTTCCGTATAATTCGGACTCGGTACTTCTAATCACTATGGCGCCTTTATAAACGCGCCTTCAAGATGGGCCCTAGCCCCAGGTTTTCCGTTTATTAATAACTCATAGGTAATACTTTATTATTACTACAACATAGGTACAAACCTTTGCAGTTTTATCCCATGAATTTCGGCAGAGGCGAACATCGGATTATAAGAAAAAAGTTGTGCTACCAGAAAGCATCCAATTTCGGCAAATTACGGTGCCCTTTCAAGTAATCCTTTTCCTTACAGTACCTAAATAACAACACGATAACTACACAAACAATATATTATAATAATAAATATCAATAACAAACTATAATAAAAAATAGCACACCTTCGAGTATTATCTACTAATGTTTTGATTTAGCGACATACGGAATAACAGTTGGCATGACAAGATGTCAACTGCCAATCAGAAAACCGTACATGTGTTGGATGACATGTAGATATATGAATATGGTTAGATGCCTAGGTGGGCGGGTGACGTTGCCACATACGCGAATATTTATTGAAGCCTGAATATTTATAGTATATTCCGTATACAGATATTTTAACCAAAGTGTCACGTGACAGAGATGAAGGATATAGTTTCCACCCTGTGCAGCATAAACAGACATCATTTTGCTATAGAGGAGGAATCAATATACGGAACATATTCGTAATAAAAAAGTCTTTATGTGACAAAATTTGTGTGTGCAATTTCGTTAGTTAAAGCTCAAAGGTTGCAATACGTTAAATAACAGATATTCATAGGCAAGCTGGAGCTGGAGATATTTGAATAGAAAAGTACAATTTGTTCGTGTTCCAAGAATTATTACAAACCGGCAACGTTGCAATTCCGCTTCTCCTGAGAGTCACAGAGTTGCCACGTTTGGCGTTCTGGACAATAGAACGACGAAACTGTAGATTTCATCCTGAACAAAATTGTGCAACTTCGTCTTTAATTATCATATTATCATAAATAAATAAAGGTTAAAAGCCGTTGTTTCATTTATTACGTGTTATGTTGGTGTATCTACTGGAAACTGAGTACAATTTTAGAGCAGTTAAAAATATTGTCAAGTACCCTATTGTAATTGTAAAATAATAATTCTCCCACTGAACAACATTAAAGTATATTATGGTATGGAAAGTAGTTAAACTTAGTGTTTACTTCCAACATTTTCGGTAGTGTAGGATCTAGCCGATGGAACCCAACATATTCGGTAGTTCAGACAGTTTTCATTGATTACATACGCACCTTCTCAAATACAAAATTTTACTTTATGAATATCCTACATTCTTGAGTTATTCTGCGTGTTAGATGGTCAATATCGACAAGAAGTGTCTTTTCAGTTACCAACGACAAACTTGTTGAGTTGCTTACGTGCTGAAAGTACCTAGTCTTTATGTCGTATTCTTTTATTTTTCAATCGAATTCAAAATTCAAAAAAATGAGGTATCACAAGCATGGTAGGCTCATTTGAGATTTTAAAGTTGGGGTTTATTTTCTTTACCGAAATACCTATTAGGTAAGAGTAATTATAATTCAAATGAACACTCTATGTATGAACGTGATTCTTTTACTTTCTTCAGAATTTTAATGCACCATCTTAACATACGTGCATTTTCGTTCCTCTTCGTTGAGGTCTGTTTTTGTTTTGTTACAACATTGCGACATTCTATTCTATTCCCTGTAATTTAAGGAAGCGAGACTATTATTATAAAGCAAGGTATATCACCAGCCGAATGAAATACTTATGTAATCAAAATCCAGGATTTGTCTTCGTCTTAAAGCCGGGAGTAACGTTACACATTAAAGGCTTAGGCGACTAATGTTTCCAACAGTTGCACTTGCACAGCGACAACTTTTGAGGGAAAGTGAATATTTTTTTTGTGCATCAAAACAAAAGGATGCATTCAGTTCTGTTGGTATCTGTCAAAAGTCATAACAGGTGAGAAGTAATAAATAGGCGAATTAATATTGCTTTCACCAAAAGCAGTCGAAACATTCCTGCAATTATTTAATTTCTTGCTTCATTGATTGTAAAACACATATCTGTTAAACTGTTTATTGGATGTTAACTAGTGTCAGAAAAAATGTGGGAAAAATATACCTTCATACATTAATATTAATTGTACCTAGCTTCTAGCTTCCTTCAGACTGATGTTTCGATCGGCAAATTAGAAGGTACACGCCAATTAGGTATTGTTCCTTGGAAGTAGTATTCTAGTTTTATATTTTCGGATATATTAATTAGAACCTTATAACTTGTTTTCGATTATTTTCAACTGTTCAAACATGACCGTATTTCGAGTTTATGCATGGGGATCTTGGTTATCCTAAGAGATACGACGTCGGTTTAATTGCAGAGAGTGCTTTGGAAACATAAGCCCCATAACGTTTGATAGTTTAGTACAATTTGAAGTGTCACTGATACTTTATTTTACTGCCAAAAAAGTCATTTCCACATGAAGAAAAGCATGACATGATTCAAATTTATCATTCCACAAATATAAATGACGACGAAGGTATATTGGACGAGCCATAAACAATTTAAGGAAACGTGCTGTATTGTGCCATGAGGAACAAGGAGGACAAATTCAACATTTATGGTAAAATAGGATTGTCTACCTCGTCTAGGTTTTTGCTGTTCTTATGTTTCCAGTTTGACTTTTTTAGTATTAATATGTTATAATGGCAAATGACGAATAAACAAGAAAGTCTCAGATTATACTCTGGTGGTATGTTTATGATTTATTTAATCAATAAATTATTTAACATTAACTAAATTTTTACTGAAACGATAAACAATATTCCAAAACACACTTCGCAACAATGGGTAACTAGGCTTATGTTTCCAAGGCACTCTATGCAAAAACGTCAAACATTATGGGGCTTATGTTTCCAAGGCACTCTATGCGAAAACGATTAATTCTATATTACGGCAAGAAAAACAAAATAAAGCTTAATGTGTGACATATTATTTTAACCAGAAAAAAAGAAAAATAAAAGTTGATAGTCATACCTTTGTCCAGGGAGGCGAGAAAAAAATGTGAGGTAATATTTAGATTCCTTGTAAAAAAGTGCTTTAATAATATTTAACTTAAATATGTCTAGCCCCGTTCGTTTTCGTTTAAAAAAATAAAAACGAAAACGACTATTTTCAGTTTTTTCCCATTATTTTCAAAACGAGAAGGGCCAGCCAAAAAAATTTTTTACCATGTTACTCGGCATCAAAATCCGCAACTTTGCCCCAATTTAACCGACCTCGTGTCTCTTAAGATAACCAAGATCCCCATATAGACTATAAATACGGTCACCCTGTATATAGATCGGCGTAAAAAAGGTTTACGAATTACGACCGCGGACGCAGGGTAGGTCTTTTTAAAAAAATAATTTATTTCTTTAAACAGATGTGACAGCAAGACGGAGTATTTTATTAATGGGCTTGTGTTGTTTACAAAAATGGTTTTATACAATTAAAAATATCGTGTCAGCATTTTAGACAATGAACAGTACAATAATAGACAAAGACACGTGTTTGAAAAATAAGCATTTTTTATATAACGCTGCAATTTGTATCCATATATCTCCTCCATCCTTAGAGGGTGACTTCGGGGATGAATATCGCTGAAGGAGCCAATTTCTTCCCTTTTGATAATCTTGGTTTCCAATATTTCAGATACAGGTAAGTTACTGCGGTGATGGTGATCGCCGTGGCTAGTAGGATCCATAATACCCAATTGATTTTGGTATTGTTATCGATTTCATCGATTTTTACTGGATTTAGAGAATTTATACTCTTTTGTATGCTATATATTTCCGAAAGTGGGACTTGATCAATCTGCAGCCTTCCTAACTTCCTTACATTTGTCGTAAAATTTTGATTTAAAATATTCGGAAGAATCATTGGACGTATTTTTTGCTTTGTCCTTTGATTTCCATACTTTTTGTCGTTTACTTCGATGCTACAATTTGATGGTATCCTGATTAGGTGTGGTCCTTGCAGAACTCGTGTTTCTTGATTTTGGCAGTTTGATTGAATTTGGAAGGGGCGTCTCGAAATTATGATAACATGTTCTTCGTTAATTTTTTCAATAATTTCTTCAAACTCTTGGACTTCGGTGTATTGGCAATTCTTCGGTTTTCCGTGAATGAGTGAGACTATACAATCTTCTTCTGGATTACTTTGGAGCTTTTCTTGCATACAATAGGAGATGTCACCAATTTCTTGACAGGGTACTTCCATATATTGGTAAGCTGATTTCGTAAGAGCCAGGTAGGGTTTTAAAGGAATCAAAATAGTATGATTGTGTGTCGGAATTGGATATAGATGAAAATAATCGAAGGAGTCTTTAAGGGTTATTGGGAATTCTAAAGCGAATATTAGCGTGTCATTTGATAAATGGCAAGTTACTTTGATTATTGAATACCAATCATATAAGGATAGATTTATCAATTCATTTTTCGAATGAAAAGCTTTAAGTTCTAGTAAGATTTCGTTAAGATCATTGATTTTTAGTACGTCAGGATGTACTGTACGTAATCTAGCAAAGGTTACAGCGTTTTCTATGTCATCTAGAAAGTTAAAGATTATATTCCCGTTAATGAAAATTTGATTTATTAGAGTTAGAAAAATAGTATTCTTGTAAAAAGAATCAGTTTCGGATCTAAGTAGTCCTTCATATTTATTAATAAAGTTTGTTATTCTTTTTTGATTTTCCACAATTGTCTGTATTGTCTTGGAATACTTTTCAGTAAGTTTTTTAGAAAGTGAAATTTGAGAATTTACTTCGTAAACAATTTTCTTTTGATTATTTGTAAGAGTTTCGATAGCTTTATCGTATCGTTCTCCGTCATTTGCGTCTAATGTGCCTGTAAGCCACTTATTAAAGGTTCCTGCTATGTTAAATAAACCTCGTTTTTGTCTAACCTTTAAGTTTGGAGTAAATATGATATTTGATAATTTTATTTCTATGTCTAATAAAAGTGGTTGTAAGCTTGCATAATTGTTTTGAATACTAGGGGCTAACATAATATTACTTTCCTTAGATATAGTGATATTTAATAGTTTATAAGAGTTATTAAGCATTTCTACTTGTTTCCTAATTTCGCTTAGTTTGATATAATGTAAGAAAACATGTTGATTATTTATAATTTTGGCTTTTCCTATTCTGAAAGGTAAAAGTCCAGGGGTGTCGCTTAGTCGGGTTATGTCAAGTTCGGGTTCAGCTTGTATGTGTACAAGGAGAGTCATCAGTAAGGTCAATAACGTCTTCATTTTCATCCTGAAAAGAAGGGTTTTCAGTTAGTTTCCGGGGTTTCTTTAAATTTTTCTTGTGTACAATTTTATCTTTTTCCAATATTGCTTTTATGTTTTCATTTTTCTTTAAAGTTACTGGTTTAAATTTTGGTTTCGATTTTGATCTAAAGTGTTCTTTTAAATATACCTTTGAATTTTCGGGGTATTCTATTGGTTCTTCTCTATTTTCGTTACGCTTAAGAGTAAGTTTTTCTTTGAAATTTTGATTAAGGTCATGTATTTTTTCGTACAAATATTTTGTTCTGTCGCGATGGTCTTGAATATAAACATTTACTAGGTTTTCATAAGTGAGGTCTAGAGGGTCTATACTATCAGTGTGTCCAGAAATAACTTCGAAAGGTGTTTGTTTCGTTACTGAATGGATGGAGTTATTATAAGCGAGAATTGCATACTGCATTGATTGTTCTAGTGAAATTGACTTTTCTTTTATTCGTAAGCAGCGTATGTGCTCAATAAGCGTGGAGTGTAATCTCTCGACAGGGGAATTACTATTTGAATTATGCGGCGTACAGAAATGAAGATTAATTTTGTGTATTTTTGCAAAATCTTTTAAAGTAGTGTTATCAAATTCTTTTCCTCCGTCTGTTATTATAGTTCTGGGAAGGCCATGATGAGTAGCGAAGTTCAATAAAGAATCAACAGTGTTTATGGCATTTGCGCCTGAAATTTTGTAAGCTTGTGCATATCTAGAAAATGCGTCAATAATTGTTAGGAATTTTTGATTATCCATTTGAAACGTATCCATATGGATAACTTGAAAGGGTTTAGTACACGTTGGTGGTATTTTGAATTTTATTACAGGTGGTGATCTATCATATTTAGAGATTTGACATATTTCGCAGTTATTGATGTATTTTTGAATATCTATTGTTATGTTAGGCCAAAAATATTTCCTTTTAAGAGAAAGTTCAGTTTCATTTATTCCTCTATGGTTGGTTTTAGTTTCATGATGAAATTTTATTTTTTCTTGTTGGACGTCTTGTTCCTGTACATCTTCTAAAAGTGTAGTACTTTGTACTAGTTTGAAGGCGTTGTTACGAAAGGTTTTTTGAACTGTTTTAATAAATTGCGGGACAATTCCTAAATCTTTGAAAAATAGGCAATAAGTCTTATTGTTTGGAATATATTCTTTAATAAATGAAATAATATTTTCTTCTAAATTTTGAAGAGGCAAGGTTACAGTTAACCTAAATTTTTCATTAAAAGGTTTTGACTGATTTACAATTTTATTGTTAATTTTGTTACTAGTAGATATTAATACTTGGTTGTTATAGCAATTTAAACATTTTTCAGTAATCGGTATTACAAAAATCGGATTTTCATGAGAGGTATGTACAGTAGAGGTTTTTCGAGGTGGAACTAATTGAATGTCAGAAATAATTTTTATTTTTGGGTCATTTTCGGGTATTTGTAAAATCTCGTTTAAGGATTGTTGTGGTATTTCGGGAAGTTGTTCTTCGTTTTGTAAGTAAGATTCTATTACGTTATCGATATCTCCGGGATCTGCTAAAACTGAGGCGTTTTCTATAGCGTTTATTTCAATTCGAGATAAGGCGTCTGCATTGGTGTTAGTTTTTCCTTTTTTGTAAATAATTTCGTATGAATATTCTTCCAGTTTAAGTCTCCATCGTACTAGTCGCGAATTTGGATCTTTGAGGGAAAACAACCATTGTAGTGGTTTATGGTCTGTAATTATTTTAAATTTGTTTCCGAAAAGGTACGGCCTAAAGTACTTAGTTGCATAGACGATTGCGAGTAATTCTTTTTCTATTGTCGAATAGTTACATTCAGCAGGGTTTAATGTGCGCGAAGCGTACGCTACTGGTAAGTCTTGGCCTATAGGACCTTGTGAGAGTACTGCACCGATTGCAAAATTCGAAGCATCTGTGGTAAGGTTGAAGGGTTTTGTGAAGTCAGGATATTGGAGAATTGGGTCATTAGTTAATAAGTTTTTGCAGAGGTTAAAGGCTTTAATATACTGCTCGTCCTGAATTATTTTTTCTCCTTTTTTGAGGCATTTAGTAAAGGGTTTCGTTATTCTCGCGAAGTCTTTTATGAATCTTCGGTAATAGCCAATTAGACCTAGAAAAGATTTTATTTCCTTAGCTGTCTTTGGAATAGGGAATTTCTGGATAGCTTCGATTTTGTTAGGGTTAGGTTTAATTCCTTGAGGGGTTATAATATGTCCTAAAAATTCTACATTCTTCTTTAAAAATTCGGATTTATCTAGCTGAATTTTCATTCTAGAATCGCGTAACTTTTGGAAAACGAGTTTTAAATTTTTAATGTGTTCATCTAAGGAACTTGAAAATATAATAATATCGTCCATATAAACTAGACATATTTTATTTTGAAGGTCACGTAGTATGTTATCTATAACTCTTTGGAAGGTCGCTGGTGCATTTTTAAGTCCAAAGGGCATACGGGTATATTCGTAATGACCATGTTCGACGTTAAAGGCGGTTTTTTGTATACTGTTCGGGTGCATTTCTATCTGGTGGAAACCTGAAGCTAAGTCAAGCGTTGAAAAATACTGGCATCGGCCTAATTTGTCAAGGATATCATTTATGTTCGGAAGGGGATATCGGTCGTCAATTGTTTTCTCGTTAATTTTTCTATAGTCAACAACTAGTCTCCATTTACGCTTGCCAGAGGCGTCTAATTTTTTTGGGACAATCCAAATTGGTGAGGACCAAGGACTGACTGAGGGCCTAATAATTCCGTCATTTAACATTTTTTCAATTTGGTTTTTAACTTCTTCTTTATGTATAAAAGGGTAACGATAAGATTTTGTATGCACTGGAATTTCGTCTGTCGTTTTGATTTCATGTTTAATTTGGTTGGTGAATGAGAGTTGATCAGTTTCCTTATGGAAAATATCGGAAAATTCTTTACAGAGAGATATTATTTTAGATTTTTCTTCTGAATTAAGGTGATCAGTTCGAATCAAATTATTAATGTCGATTTTGTTATGTGAATAAAAATTTGGTTTAATGTCTTCTATATTGAAAATTTCAAAACGTTCTTTTTTTGAGTCGGGAAATGAAATTACTGTAAGAGGTTGTGAAAAGTGTAGTGTCTTACTTTCGTCGGATAAATTTTGAATTTCAGTATATGCATAACCATTTTTCGCTTGAGAAAGTGTTTCTGGTATATAACAATTTTGAATTTGCATTTCTGGAATAATTACGTCGTCATTGTAAACGTTAACCGGTAATTTTGTTTTAATAATTTCGTGAGCATTTAATTTCACAATATGTTGTTGGTTTTGTTTTTCTCTATAAAAAATTGGAAGTTGTATCTGATCGTTGTAAAAGAAGTTATTTGGAAGGTCAATTTTAAATCCTAATCGTTTTATATCGGGGAATCCTATTAAACCAGTGAAATAATCGTGAAAATCATATAAATAGAAAATTATGGTTTCGTCGTTTTCTACAGGCAATATTCTTGAAAGGGGAATTTCTGCTTTAAATCTACAACTTTCTTCTCCATGACATGTTTTTATTACGAAGGGATCATGAAAGATTGTTTCAGGGAAATATTTTTCTACAAATTTTGGATTTAATAAAGATCTTGTTGCGCCCGTGTCTATAAGTAATTTTGAAGAGGGATTTTCGATTTTAATATAGCCTAGAGTATTATCGTCGTTATCGGTATTTATTTCTACAATTTCTGTTGCAGGGTATAAATATTCTAATGGTACTACTTCGGTGTTTTCATTGTCCGTATTTATTTCTATACTCTCGAAATTTTCGACTTCGGGGTATAAATATTCTAATGGTGTTACCTCGCTATTTTGGAAGTAGTCGGTTTGGAAAAATTTGCGTTATTTTCAAAATCGGGGGCTTCTTGTTCAGGTAAGTATTCGTTTTGCTGTGCGTCAAATTCTGTATAATATTCCTGTACATAGTCTGGGGAATTTTCAGGAATTTCAGGAGGAATTTCGGGATAATATTCAAAATTTTGGATTTCGTGATCATAAAAATCATTAGGTATATTTTCGGGAATATGTTCTTCGATGTTGTGAATTTCTCGTGAGGGAAATACACTAACTCCGGACATAGGGGATACTTGTTGGTTAGAATTATTATTTCTACCAGTGGGTTTGAAAACATTTGTTTTAGGTGGGCCAAATACTTGTCTATTCGTGGGGTATTTTATAGGTTGGATGTTAGATCTTGGTCTAATATTGATGGGGCCAGTTGGAAATTGGGGTTTAGTTTGGAAATAGTTTGGTTGACGATTAGCAAAATAATTTTGGGATGCATTTTGATTCGGATAAGGTTGTTGGTACATTTGACGTTGGAATAAAGGTTGTTGGAATGAGGGCTGTTGGAATGCGGGTGGTTGTGGAATAGGTTGTTGATATACAGGTTGTCTAAACATGGATTGTTGATGTTGGTATACAGGTTGTCTAAAGTTTGTCTGATTTGGGATTTGTCTTGTCATAATAGGGATTTTTGTTTGTGGTGTTTGTCTGTATAATTGATTTGGTAAAAATCTAGACTGATTTTGTGCATAAGAAAAGTTTTGTTCTTCTACTACATTTGATATGGCTGCTTCTAGGGTTATCGGATTTTTAATTCTTACAGTGTCTTGTAAACGTCCAGGAAGACCTCTAATAAATGTTTTAAGGGCTAAATCAGAATAATTTTTCAAATGAAGTCTACGTTCTTGTTCTGAGGCGAACTCCGTTGAATTTAATTTGGAAAATATTAAACTTCGAGCATCTTGTAAACGAGCTCCGAATTGAGTGGGATTTTCATTTTTAAAGGGTTGCATTATTAAAAGATCTTGTACGAGACAGTCTAAATTCCTATTATCGCCAAAGGTTAATTGAAGTACACCTTTTATTTCTTCCCAAGTTTTTAATTCAATGCGTGAACCAATTAAAGTTAACGCACGACCTGTCAATTTTCCTATAATTGCCTTTAGAAGAAATTTATTTAAGGGATCATTTGGATCTTGTCTGTTAGTGTAAGTCTGAATTAAATATTCACAAGAATCTATAAAAATTCCTAAAACATGGGAATCTCCAGAAAATTGTGGAATATTTTCTATATAGAGTCTTAAAAGTTGGTAATTAATTGGTTGTTGTTGTTGAGTTGGAGGCATTGTTGATGGATTACTTAGATTTTGATCTGATGAAATATCTAAGTTTACAATTAAATCGCTTAATTCACTCAAGTCGTTGAATGACATGCAATTTCATTAACTTAAAACTAAAGTTGATGAAAGATGAATTGATTTTTTTTTTTTTTTTGAAGTGAAAGTGAAGTTCAAAATTGGAAGTTTCTTTCTTTGTTTGAATGTTTGTCTTTCTTAAAATCTACCTTAAATTACGTGATCCTATTCAGGGATCGGTGACTAATAAAAGCTCGCTTTAGAAAGGTGGGACAAGAATCAAAAGGATTTGGCTCTTACACTTCGTGCAGCAGGCGTCTTCCAGATGAAACTTCAGTCTTCGCTTTCCAGTCTTTGTGCTGTCCTGCCCTGGTTGTCTGCGTTGTCGTGGTGGTTCGGGGTTGAACCGTTGACCGCGTTGAACGGTGAAAACCGACAGGAGTCTTCTCGCAAGATAACTGAGTAACTTCAGCGAAAAATTCCCGACGCGATCCTACCGACTGCGCCAATTACGACCGCGGACGCAGGGTAGGTCTTTTTAAAAAAATAATTTATTTCTTTAAACAGATGTGACAGCAAGACGGAGTATTTTATTAATGGGCTTGGGTTGTTTACAAAAATGGTTTTATACAATTAAAAATATCGTGTCAGCATTTTAGACAATGAACAGTACAATAATAGACAAAGACACGTGTTTGAAAAATAAGCATTTTTTATATAACGCTGCAATTTGTATCCATATATCTTACGTATGATAATAAAAGTGACGCAAAACTAATAAAATCAATATTATACATAAACCTTATTTACGCCGGTCTATATATAGTCAACATTTCAAACTTTTATTATTATTGTTTGTTTGAAGGCCTTTTACTGTCTCTCACTATGAAAGGGTATTTTTTTTAGATAGGCCCTGAAGACTTATTATAGTACCTTTGGGTTAGTCAGGCAAAATGGTAAATTATTTCGAAATCTCTATGTTGTATTACTTTTTTTAATATCTACTAATGTAGTGTAATACCGAATTTAAAATTTACATAAGTTGGTCGTTGATCGTAACAAAATAAAACTTCCGGAGCAATATAGAATAATTATCATCATCAGAATCTAACCTAATCTAATATTTAACACCCTGTGTCTCGAAAACGACACAAATTTGACCTGCTTATATAGGCTTTTTTCAGTTTAGTTTTTGCGACATAGGTACCTACTAAGTACTTTTATCTGAGTACCTACGACTCCGTAAAATCTTTATTTTATAGAGATTACAGAGATAATCGACTAAACTGTTCTTGTTCTTCGAAAACCGTAACGTTAATCAAAACATATCAAAAGCCCCATATACTAAAATTAAACAAAAAATATACTGCGTGCTTTCCATTTTACAGACTGCCAAAGTTGAGCAAAATAATGTTTTTTTATATAGGCATCTGGCGAGTCAAGTGTGCCAATGGAATTACCTTAAAACATTTAAATGATCAGTATATAGGAGTAATCAAAGTGATAATGGCCAAAGAACCAATAAAAAATCTATAAGGTGTTTCTCTATGTACTGAATTTTTTTGAAACTTTATACGGGTTAAGAGCGCCTTTGGAATTATTGAAAAAAATATTAATAAATGCAAAACAATCAATTTTTTACAAATTTATCAACTAACTAATAAAAAACGATTTAAATTATTGGACTTTTTTCAACAAAGCCACCATCTAGGATAATATAGGCTTCTGTAACTCTTGGACCTTTTTATAATTTCTGTGGCGGTTTTGATTTACTCGATTTGTATTTCTCATGACCCGTATAAACTCAGCACTTTCGGATAGTACAGAGAAAAACAGCCTGTATATTTTTTATTGAATTTTTGCACACAATCACTCTGAGTTGACCATTCAACTGTTTTCAGGTAATTTTATGGTACACTTGACTAGCCAGATGCAATATTTAAAATTCCTATTTTTCTAAACATACCTATTGGCACCTTGTAGAATGGTATGCCCTGTATATCTATTTCTGTTCAAATTTTGCAGGTGAGTGTTTTGTGGGGTCCACATTACCGCTACGGTGTCAAAATTTAAATTAAAAAATGCTGGACGTACCTATAGGTCCATACATTGAAAAT
Organism: Pseudeuparius sepicola; assembly: GCA_963920635.1. Lineage (NCBI taxonomy): Eukaryota > Metazoa > Arthropoda > Insecta > Coleoptera > Anthribidae > Pseudeuparius > Pseudeuparius sepicola. Next base: position 95,100,215 of record OY987299.1, read on the forward strand.
CGGGGGAAGAAAAAAAAGTCATAGTTGGCCCTGGATTCACATCTTGAAAGCGCCAATGAGACCAAAAAAGCTGCTTTCAAACAAAAATATTCTGTAGATTATCCTGACAAATAAAGATTACACGGATTTGAATACAAATATAAATGGACATTGTGTATAATGAAAGATCATACTATAATCCGCTACTGAAGTTTCATGAATAACAAATAAATAATCTTAATTGTCTCTATACCGTAACAAAACATGAAGCCAGTATTTACCAAGGTCAAGGAGGTGAAAATATTATCCAGATGGAAAAAACATATAATATATCTACCTACTTATAGTTTTTTTAAATTAATGGCTTCAGTAGCAAGATAACTTTCTTTTTGACACACATTTTCATTGAAACGTAATGTAGGCAAGAATACAAAATTACGCATCCTTCGAACAGCCCACCCACCATAACCTATAAATACGGGGCGCGACGCGGCGGGCCGCGACCGCGGCTCCCTGTCCGATGCGGAGCGGACCCTTCCGACCCCACCTCTACCAACCCCAATCACTTACACGACTTGCCCTTGTCGGCCGCCGCGGGCGCCGCCGCCACCGCCGCCAGCACCAGCAGCACCGCGAGGGCGCGGGCGGGCGGCCCCGGACCGCCGCCGCCGCCGCCGGCCGCCATCGTCAGCGCGTCACCATCGCGGCACGCGCGGCCGGCCGCGCCGCGTCGCCGGCGTCGTCGCCGCCGTCGCTGCCCGTCGGAGATCGACGCACCGCCGGGGGAGGATTGGGGGCGCGCGTCCGCCGCCGTCGGGTGATCGGACGGCGTCTGCCGCCGGCCGGGGGGGATGGCGGCGGCGCGCCGCGACGCGCGCCGTTGCCGGATCTAGGGGGGAGGTTTTGAGGCGGTCGGACGGCCGTCGGCGCGCGGTGGTCCTTCGGCCCAAGCTCGGCATAAACGAGGAATGAGATATGGATCCCTGTACATGTGATAATAAATAAAGAGGGACGTTCTTGTGGCATGGCAGGTAAAGGTTAATCGGTTGAAACAATGCACTTCAGCCGGGATGCGAACCCGGGACTCCTACTGGCACCATCGACATTTAACCAACTAAGCTTCAGGAGCATACGGGTTCCATCGGCTAGGTCGTGTTTGTCGCAACTGACTATTAGCAGCGGTGAGAGGTAGAAAACTCCCGCATTTCCTTCAGCTACTAGAAGGCTAGAAGGGGTTAAAGGGTAAAGGGTGTAGGGTAAGCAATGTAAACATTCATTATTTTCGTTGGGAGCAACATTTCACTGTTATTTCCAGTGTTAGTTCCAACGAAAATCGAGTTCAATGCCTGTAGGTATAGGTATTTGCCCTCGGAGTAGTTGTTTCATCCATTATCGTTGGTTATGTGAACTTCCTATTTGTTTTTCTACCCACGCACGGACGTGGTAATTCTGACCTACAATGTTAAGCCAAGAATATTAACAAATTAGATGTATATTTGTAAGTAGAGGGTAGAGGGTGGCCTTCCAAGCGGAAAAAGTGTGTTATACGAGAAGGCAGGTTAACATAATGCCGTCATTCAAAAAATGATGTTGTAGTAAAAACTCGAGTAAAAATTAAGGGGAATTCGAATTTTTTTTTCAAATTATCTCATTGAAGCAAAAACTGCTCCCGACATCAAATTTTAACCAAAGCTATTTTAAAAAAATCCTACATGGTCAGGACTTTAATGGTGACACTGTACATATTATGTGGCACTTGCCAACATTTTCTTCTTAATGAAAATTTATATAGAATGTCTTTATGCTGTTTGAAAATTCTTGTTTGTTTTGTCCAAGGGCGTAGATACGGGGGGGGGGGTGTAGAGGGGGTAATTACCCCCCCCCCAAGAAAACTATAAACCAGAACCTTAACCACTGGGCTATTACCACGACACATATAATGCCAAATTCGGCTTCTGAAACGTTTCCTTTGTGTGATCCTAATATATATCCAAAAATATATGAACTTTTGAAAATTCTGTATACCTACACTGCCTGTAAGTGTAGCCTCGGCCGAAAGAAGTTTTTCATCTTTAAAAAGACTCAAATCTTGGTTGAGGTCCACTATGGGACAGGAGAGGCTTGTAGGGTTGGCGCTTCTGCATATTCACAGGGATATAAAACCTTGCCCTGAAGCGGTGCTAAACAGATTTGCCAATAATAGTAACAAGAGGATTTTAGATTTAGTTCTATAAAAACTGGTTTATGTATGGATATATTTTTTATATTTTGACTGTTTTTTTTTTTAGTTTATATAAATGTATTTTTTTAAGATTAGGTTTTTTAAAGACTGATTTTTTTTCTTGTTATTTTTTGTTTTGTTTCTGTTTTCATCAAAGAAACAGTATATATTTTATTTTTATATTTTTTATCATTTCTTATTTTGAGTTTGTTTCATTGTTCTTTGTTTAGTAGTACCTATATTGTTATTCAATATATTATTAGTGTTGCTTTTATTTGGCTTTATAATAGTCTTTACTTATGCATACCTACCCACCTATAAAATCGCAGTAAAACCTAAAAATTGGGGAACAGCGAACTATAAATAGTAGATATTACCATTACCCCCCCCCCCCCCCGGAAGAAAAAGCTATCTACGCCCTTGGTTTTGTCCCTTTAATTTGACAAGTTTCCATAGTATATTTCTATCGATTTTCACAAGAATAGTCAGTCTAAAAAAATAAGCACGTTCATGTTATAAAAGAAAACCTATAAAAACTCGTAAATCGCAATAAAGCTGGATATTTAAAATATAAGAAATGACCGATTTGATAAAACCACAGCCAACTAAGATTTACATTTAAAAAAAAAACACAAGTTTATGTCATATCTCAAAAATCACAAACAACATAAAAAATTCAGATTATCTCATTAAGCCCAAAATTATCTACAATTTTTGTCTCTACAGTTTTTCTGTACAATCAGAAATAAGGGAGCTACAGAGATCTGATGAAATAGCAAAAATCCCTCTTTTCAAAATATCCAGTGAGCCATGAACTTTTTTAAAAATCTAAAAGGGGCATTAAATTGAGCATTCAAAACCGCAAATCTTTCCCCCATTTAACCTTTGTTCTAGCTCTGCTAGTTTCCGAAAACCCCAAGTGGTCATCGAAAAAAAGTCACCCTGTATATGAAGAACCCAGGACGACTCTCTGATTCTTACCTTATTACTGTGAGAATACACGCATAATTAGGGTTACCAGATAAGGCGATTTGAAAAAGAGTACAACTCTAAAAAAGGTCTCGCCTCTTTTTTATAAACCCACCTTATATCTGATAAAGCACTATTTTAGACAAATGAATCAGTTTCATCAATTACATTCATGGTGTACTCGGATTTTGTATCGGGGGTCGGTAAAAAAAATTATCGCGGAAAAACATTTTTTTGCAAAATATATTCCTTCATGTAGTATTCCTGAATATTTAGTTTTTTGAAATAACTTCTGGTTATAGCGGAAATGAAATCATTTTCTCTATTTTACAACTTACACGTTGCATTTAACCATTATAGGATTCCATTATTAATTATGATTCCTACGATATATAATTTGAACTATTTATCTCCAACCGTTTCCGAGATATTTATCAGAGAAGCTCCATTAAACTAGATACATAGTCTCATGGACATGGACAGTGTCTGATGTTCGAAGTAATGCAAGTGTTACATTGTGGTGATTCTACATTAACTTATACCCTAAAGTTTTGGAAAAATATACACGGGGTCCCAGAAACAAGTGACAAAATTTTAACCAAGTATTTAACTCATCAAAAGCAGCAACTAAAATTCTCAAGCAAAAATTAGTGAACAACCTGCATCGAAAAGCGCAATAACAGTACCGTTCTGCTTGTTTACATCATCATTCGATTTTATCTGTCTATAATTCGAAAAGAAAGCCCTTTAGGGTTTTTCTTTATATACAACTATATGATTCTTTCCACGAAAAAACTTTAGAAATGCCTGTATACCATACACAAAAATATCTGCCATGTACTCATTTATCTAATTGATCGTTACCTTCAAATCACTGAAAAGTTCTGTTTAGATTATGTAATGTTTGAATTTTGTTGGTAAATTACCTAAAGTAGTATCCATAACGAAAGTTCTCATTGTATTTAAAAAGGGTATGACAACCGCCCAATGCCCATGACCCATGACGTTCCACTTATTAGGTATATTTATCCAAGAATCGATCTTATTACTTCAACGTGAACGGAAGAAGCTTCTGCAAAAAAGTTCGCTAAATCCGCTCTAAAACGTCAAAAATTAACGGATATATCGACTTCAAATTTTGTATGCGTTTAAAGTTGCCGGGAGACACGAGACATCTCGTCTCGTCCACATACTTATATAATACATATACCGCGCAAAAGAGACGACCGACCTGGGTAACTTTTCAATCAAGGACGGCGGCCATTTGTACCCTTATTTAAGGCGGGAATTTTAAAATGCTTAAAATTAAATCGTTATACCTATATTTTTTTAAACCCTTAACGACTAACAATGGTCGTAGATATTCTAGAAACCGAGCCTAAGCATTTCATTGCTCCAATAAATATTAAGTATTATGCTTGGTTTATATTTTAATTTTTTTAATAAGCTTGTTTTCACATAACACAAAATGACGCAGTCTTATATTTTATTCACAGAAGAAAGCAAAACGTAAAAAAGGCAGCTGTATAAACTATACAACTTCAAGGTAGAATTATTTTTATTAAAAAAACGCAATAGGTAGGTACTCTGTAAAATCTAATGCAGCAAAAATACCTAAGTACCTAAATATTACTTTGTAGGGGAGGGCGGGGCACATTTGGACGTGGGGCACATTTGGACATTTTGAATTTACCGCCTTAAAATATCCAGACAAGGATAAATAATCTTCCACAATAGTTCACAAGAGGTCACTAGTAGTTTCTGTAGAAATTTATATGGACGTCCATGTTACAGAGTTTCTATCCCAAAAAGTTAAATTTTGATGCAAAATGTAAGTATTTTTAATGGGTATTCTTAAGTGTTTCAAGTTACAGTGTGTAGGAATAGCTTAGTATAAAAAATATGCCAGAATAATTGATTATAATGTAATGTTTTTGAGTAAATAGATCGCGCAATTTCTAACCTCAAAATTGCTTGTTGCAATTTTAATTTGATCAAATCAGGGTGGGGTACATTTGGACAAAGCCAGTGGGGCACTTTTGGACATTGTCCAATTGTACCCCACCAAAAAATTTGCACTAGTAAATAGTCACATTTAATTAACAAAATATATGGTGCCTTTGTAGATGGTTCGGAATTACGTAAAGAAAACTGACAGAGCCTTCATAGATGAACAGCAAATTAAAAATGCAGTAGAAGATATAATAGAAAACAAAACTTCAATACGTTTAGCTGCTATACGTTTTGGTATCAAGAAGTCTACATTGCATAATAGGATAAAGAAAGTTCTTTCTCGAAATACAAACCATGATTCGGGAAATGAGGATGAACCAGATGAACCAAAAAGGTTCTCGAAGTATGGAGTTAGGCAAGTGTTTAACACGGAACAAGAAAATCACTTAGTCAAATATTTAAAGATTTCTTCAAATATACACTATGGACTCACGTTTCGTTCCTGTAGATCCTTAGCATATCAATACGCTGTAGAACTGAAAATAATCTATCCTGCCTCTTGGGATAAAAAACAATGTGCTGGAAAGGACTGGATGAGGCAGTTCATGAAGAGACATCCTGACTTAACTCATAGGAAGCCTGAAAACACCAGTTTGTCTAGAGCAACAGCTTTTAATAAGACAAATGTCGAACAGTTTTTCGAAAACTACTCAGAAGTGCAAGAAAAATACAATTTTACTCCAGATAGAATTTTAAATACAGATGAGTCTGGTATAAGCACCGTTTTGCAAGCCCCCAAAGTAATCGCACCATGTGGTAAAAAACAAGTTGGCCAAATTGTTTCTCAAGAAAGAGGAACTCTGGTGACATTTTGTGCAACTATAATTGCATCTGGTAACACTATTCCTCCACTCTTTATATTTCCAAGAGTACGAATGAAGGATTCTTATCTCAACGGTAAATAGCTAACTTTACACGCACTCACACTAACATACCATCACACACACACAATCACACACAAAACCTACGGACCTCAATAAACTAACACTGTTGTCTACTTACAGGTGCCCCTATAGGAAGTATTGCTTATGGTTCAAAAAGCGGTTGGATTACGGCTGAAATTTTTATAAATCTGCTGAAACATATAAAGAAGCACACACAATGCAGCAAAGAACGCCCAATTTTATTAATATTGGACAATCATGATTCGCACACATCCTTAATTGCCATAAATTATTGTCGAGAAAACGGGATCGTCTTACTGACATTCCCACCCCACTGCACACATCGAATGCAGCCTTTGGACATAGGCATATTTGGACCTTTTAAAAGTCGACTAAAAACGTCATTCAATGATCGTATGTTAACAAATCCTGGAAAACATATTAAGATTGATGATATCCCTAATTTAGCAACTGAACCATACCTTAACTCTTTTACACCATCTAATATTATTAGTGCGTTCAAAAAATCTGGGATATGGCCCATAAATAGATTGGTCTTTAATGAAGTTGATTTTAGTGCTGCTTATGTTACCGATAGGCCCGAACAACAAAGTAATACAGACCACAAAATAATACATACTAAATCGATCAATGTTATCTCCAACATATTAATAAAGGAGGGCACAGGCAAGGACACACCAGATCAAAGTAACTCTTCTATAATAATAGATGAAATATCCAAAGACGAGAGAGAGAACGAGACAATAAGTATAATCTCCGATATTTCAGTAAAAGAGGTTGTAGATCAACGTGAGAACAATAACACTTCAACGCCATCAACAAGTCATCAGGTAGAAAGAAAAGTGCTAGAAATATCGCCATTTATCATTCGACCACTACCAAAGGCTGCTCCACGAACAGATTGTAAGCGTCGCAAGCTAGGAAAATCAAGAATATTTACTAGTACACCCGAGAAAGAGAGACTTGAAGAACTAGAAAGAAATAAAGCTCTAAAGGTCGATACAGTGAAGCGTAAAATAGGTTCGAAGAGTGAAAATGTGGCGAAAAGGACAAACACACGAAGAAAAAAGATGGATATTCCATCATCAGACTCTGAATCGGAAATTGACCTACCTGACGAAAAAACATGTAGCTCAGATGATTGTGACATAGGATTTGGAAGTGATGAATCTGATGATGGGATCGGTGTGGAGGTTACTAAATTAGTGGATAGTGATGTCATCGGACCAAGTGACTATGTTTTGGTTAAGTTTCCTACGAAAAAAACTGTTCGTTACTGCGTTGGTCAAGTTGTCAAGGAAGATGAAGCCTTCGAATATCTCATAAATTTTCTGAGAAGGAGAGGCAACCGTGGATTTAATTTTCCAAATGTTGAAGACTCTGCAATTGTTAACAGACAGGATATCATTGGCAAATTGCCAAAACCGTCAGAGAAAAAGGGAACTACCCGTGTTCAATCGTATGTTCAATTTAATATAAATCTTGAACAATATGATATTTTGTGAATTTAAAAAACATTTGTACGTTTATTAATAGAAATATAAGTTTAAATTCTATTATTATTTTTTTAATTATGCATGTCTAAATGTGCCCCACCAGGGTCTATAACTACCCCACCAATGGGGCACATTTGGACAAATGCAATGTGTCAAATAAATTATATTTGCAGGGAACATGAAGTGATTTTTTACTAAAAATTCAGTTGATTATCAAAGGGTATATACAACACCATGTAGTATCACATTTCTCACCTAGACATTATATTAAATAGACTCCAAGTCTATCATCTTTCAAAAAGTGTCCAAATGTGCCCCGCCCTCCCCTACAGAAGTAATAACTTACCTGTAAAATTTAATAGAACTTTTAGGAGGCACCAGTCTTTTGAGATTTTTACAATGCTTCACAAAGCAAGCTACCTAGATAACAAAAACTTGTGGGAAAACCGAAAACGAGCAGGGAAAACGAATAAACACAAAACAGCTGTTCCGATAAATGTCAATATAAGGGTACAAATGGCGGCATCGTGCATCCTTTACTATGACCCGCGCACTAGCGTGCGCAGACGTTAAAAATCGGTATATGTATTATATAGGTATGTGGTCTCGTCTCGAAGCCGTTTTGTCCCGTCTCGAGAGAATTTTGTCTCAACGAGACGAGATAAAATCCTTCGAGACAAGCTCGAGACGAGACGAGATATCTCGAAAAATATTAATGACTTACGAATGGTGTGCTTTTAATAGATGCGTATATGTTACAGCCCTTATATGAAAACAGACCGTATGTATACGGTCTAGGGTCTAGGCTGTGTCTATACGGCCTAAATGGCGCAGACCGTATGTAAATGACATGGCATTTCATATACGGACTAGACCGTTAACATACGGACTATTGACATTCAGACTGTATGTGCAATCGTAGTGAATTACCCTTATTTTTTATATAGGCCCATTAAAGAAGAATATATGCCCTTTTTTAGTATGTATTTTGCAGAAAAAAAAATCGAGGGTACCTATACATTATACTAAATAATTACCTGTTTTCCTTCAAAATACTACGTACCAGCAAGAAGTAATATCCTTCTTTGATGGGCCTATATAAAAAAGGAGGGGTAATTCAGAAATGGCGTACGTCGAAACCGCCCGGAAAACATTGGACATACATTCTGTCTTTGTTTGAATCTCTCTGTCTAGTTGCAGATATACCTTATATTAATAGGACTAGTCCTTATGCAAACCAACTAGACCGTTTGTTGACGGACAAGCTTCTTATACATATGGACTAATATCTTCAGTCCGTTTACATATTGTGGACGCTAGTCCTTTTCTATACGGCCTGTTTTACATATATACGGTCTGTAACATATACATGTATCTTAAGTGACACATTTAAAAAAAGTTTGGTAAAAATGGATTAATAAAAAAAGTTGCAGGGGTGTTATGGTTCCAATTGAGACACCCTCTATGTATTTAACTTTCCAAAAATGACTTACTGTGAAAACAACAGTATCTAACAAGGTGTTAAATTTACATTAAAAAAAAATCAGTTTTTTTTCTCCGATTTACAGGGCGTCAGGGCGATGATATTTTAATTTAGCCATTTCTAAACTTACCGGTTTTGAATCATGCTTTAAGTCGGAAGGCTGGTATTTTAGAAAAAAGTTTAATAAAGTATTTTAGCTTTAATTAAAAACAATAACTTTTTGTTTTATAAGGCCTGGTTGCCTTACATTTTTTAATTTTATTCATCGAAACTCAAATCGATAGGAATAAAGTCGAAGTCAATATACCTACAAAGAAGTTGTACTTTTAATTGTTTAATATGATAAAAGTATCAAACAAAAAAAACAGTGGCGTACAGTGATAAGTAAAATACCTGTTTGTTATAAGAACCTATTGAATTAATTGGGCGAATTTTTAAAGTCGGCACAAATATGTGATGGAATGCATCAAGCCAAACGCAAGTGCAGAAATTTTAAATTGATGAATTCCATCACATCTTTGTGCTGACTTTAAAAACTCGCCCATTCTTATTTTTTTGAACAAAGGCTTATTTTTATTTTTGCATAATTTTTGCAAGACACTTAAAGTCCGTAAATGTTGGAACAATCTAGATATTCTGAAAAAAAAAAACCTTTTACGTACCTTTTATAATAATAATGCCCAATATATTTTTACTTTTTGAAATCTACGATTCTTGGCGATTAAAACGTTATAATAGTCTAAGATCCGAACTAGAAACGACCTTCACCTATCTGTTTAATGGATGAAAAGTATTTTATATCAAATTTAATATATTAGAAAATATATCTCGAGTGGGTTGTCTAAAAATTTCCTGGCCAGACTATGGTTAATTAAAAATTGAAAAATGCCTTTTATTAAATATTACACTCATGAGTTTAACGAATAAATTTAATACCAACCGAAAGTATGAAGCCTACAGAATATACAAACGTCGGGTTGTCTATTTTTTTCCTGGCGTAACTACTGGGTTGGCGGGTATAAACAGGTAAATCGATAATAGTTATTTTCACCTATTTGTTTAATAAATAAATCTTATATCAAAATGAGCGCTATTTAATTGCGAATACGATGATAGAGGGTTGTCTGTAAAAAATCTGGCCTAAATGACGGCTTTCGAGTTTTGAAAGGTGAAATTTTTATGCGTATGAAAGTTACGACAAAGAGGTCCGACTAACTATCCCATGCGGTAGAAGGGGACACTACATTGCACCTACGCGCGACGAGACCGCCATAATAGATGAAAGAAAGCGCGCATGCTATTTGTTCATGCAACACAGAAGGATAGCGATACATTAGTAAATACTGAGCATTATTTTGGAGTAGTTAATAACCTAAAATATTGAAAACACGCTACGTATCGTTTATTGACAATATATTGTATTGAAAAATGGCTAAAAAGTGTTTTTTTGTGTGACTCGGATGATTCGTTGATTGACTTTCATGATGAAACTTTTAAAAATGGTTCATTGAAGTTAGCTTTTCGTAAAAAAATAATTTTAAATACAACGAAGTTGAGCTAACTGAAGTATCACTCGATTTTGTTGGTTACCATACCACGTGTTATAAGAAGGTGACTGTTTTGGGAAATAAATATAATGAAGAATTTAAAATTTTTAGTACGAAGTCTACGGTTAAGTAATATACGGAGTATACAGTCAGTATATAATATATGATTATTCAAAAGTATTAAATTAATTAATTAATATTAAATATTTCTTCAATATCTACTTTACAATGAAAGAATGTAATAATGGAAAATGTGATATTCTTACGTTGATTAAATTAGTTTCAGTTACAGTAATTATAACCAAAATAAATTTTATTTCTTTTACACCTACGGTTTTTTTAATTTTCAACATTCTTTAATTTTTTTATAATTTCTGTAAAGAATTTTTGGTTAGCAAATAATCCAAAGAAGTTATAATTTTGCGACTTTCTGGAACAGTATTAAAGACAATATTTTCATTTAAAGATGTAAATGAAACATCTCATCAAAAATATGTCTCAAACATGGTCATTTCATAATAAAAAATTACTTCTAGGAGCACAAAACTTCTGTTGCTGATGAAGGACCAAAATGTCTGGATTCTAGTGTCCGTTCCGTACAACAGTTATTGATGAGGGTGAAGAAATTAATGTCGATGCCATGTCTCACACTTCTGCGGATCTTTTGGCTCTCACGGTATATAGCATATTTATATCTTTTTGGCATTAGGCATGCGATATGTTGTACAGCCACATATAAAAATATATTATATTATTATTTAATATATTATATACAGGGTGATTCAGTTTTAATCTGCAACACTTCAACAGGTGATAGAAAACCAAAAAATAACCACACTTCTATAAATTATATCATTTTAAGGCCTTATAAAAAAGTTACAGGGTGTTAAAGTTGCAGGAAATATGTGGAATTTATTGAATATTTTACAAACTAGTTGAGATATTTAAGTCATATTTGGTACACGTTATAACGGCATGGGTTAGCATAAAACCTGTTAATATTAAACATCTTGAACAACCAGTGGCGTAGAAATGGGTAATTAGTATAATTTATTTTAGAAAAAAAATAGAACCACCTTGTATAGCAATAAAATGTATTTAAATTCTTATGTAAATTTTTATTGTAAACAAAAACGTTCTCTTAGCATTTTTTCATATGTGTCATGGTTTCATAGCAAATTTGATTTTTTCGTATTATTTCGGGGTACTTCTGAAAAATTAACTTAAAACTTTTCTCCATAAGTAAGACTCAAAGTAGAAAAAATGTGTTTTTTACTTTAAATACAGTAACTTTTCCCAATAAACTTACCCATTCAAGGATTTACTTTTCAAGATACAGAGCGTAACATTAATTGTATCTTCCTTAAATGTTTTAGACCCTGTATCTTCAAAAGTATAGCCTTAAATAGGTGAGTTTATTGGAAAAAGTTACTTTATTTCAGGTAGCAAACACATTATTTCTACTTTAAGTGTTACTTATGGAGCAAATTTTTTAGATGATTTTTCAGAAGTACCCCGAAATATTACGAAAAAATCAAATTTGCTATGAAACCATGACACATATGAAAAAATGCAAAGAGAACGTTTTTGTTTACAATAAAAATTTACATAAGAATTTGAATACATTTTATTGCTATACAAGGTGGTTCTATTTTTTTTTCTAAAATAAATTATACTAATTACCCATTTCTACGCCACTGGTTGTTTAAGATGTTTGATATTAACAGGTTTTATGCTAACCCATGCCATTATAACGTGTACCAAATATGACTTAAATATCTCAACTAGTTTGTAAAATATTCAATAAATTCCACATACTTCTTGCAACCTTAACTCCCTGCAACTTTTTTATAAAGCCTTAAAATAATATAGTTTATAGAAGAAAGTGCAGTTATTTTTTGGTTTTCTATCACCTGTTGAAGTGTTGCAGATTAAAACTGAATCACCCTGTATTTATCGTTGTTTTCTCAACTCTAATGCCAGTTGCTCCAAAATAATGTTTAGTATTTGCTAATGTATCGCTATCCTTCTCTGTTGCATGAACAAAAAGCATGCGCGCTCTCTTTCATCTGGCGGTCTCGTCGCGCGTAGGTGCAATGTCGTAACTTACATACGCATAAAATTTTCACCTTTCAAAACTTGACAACCGTCATTCAGGCCAGATTTTTTACAGACAACCCTATATTATCGTATTCAATTAAATAGCGCTCATTTTGATATAAGATTTATTTATTAAACAAATAGGTGAAAATAACTATTATCGATTTACCTTTTTATACCCGCCAACCCAGTAGTTACGCCAGGAAAAAAATAGACAACCCAACGTTTGTATATTCTGTAGGCTTCATACTTTCGTTGGTATTAAATTTATTCGTTAAACTCATGAGTGCAATATTTAATAAAAAGTCATTTTTCAATTTTTAATTAACCATAGTCTGGCCAGGAAATTTTTAGACAACCCACTCGAGATATATTTTCCAATATATTAAATTTGATATAAAATACTTTTCATCCATTAAACAGATGGGTGAAGGTCGTTTCTAGTGCGGATCCTCTACTATAAATGTGCCACAAGTTTGCTCCAACCGTTTAGATGAATATGAGCGATTTAATTTTTGAAATTTTCATGTCGAAAATAGGAGTGGAAAGAGCTGTTTGTTGCCAGCCAAAACTGTAAAGTACTAGGTAGTTTATGTAAAATCGATCAGATGATTGAAAAAAGAATAAATTGACAAAAGGCAAAAGGCAATGGAGTAGAAGTTCCTGTTGAAAGAAGTTTAGCCCCTGCTCGCCAGTTGTTGATCAAGTTATGATTTTATTTAATAAACAAATATAATAACTACCAATTTGGACGTTAGTGGCAGTTAGGTACCTATCTCAAGATTTTAATTAAGAACCGGAAAAAATGAAACTTTAACAGCCTGCATTTGGATTTTAAAGCTTCTTAGGGCCAGTTTCATAGTACCTACAACCAAAGATCATGATATTATTATGATCTTTGCTACAACTAAATTTAAACAATGATTTATATATAATAACTACCAATTTGGACGTTAGTGGCAGTTAGGTACCTATCTCAAGATTTTAATTAAGAACCGGGAAAAAAATAAACTTTAACTGCCTGCATTTGGATTTTAAAGCTTCTTAGGGCCAGTTTCATAGTACAACTAAATTTAAACAATGTTTCAAATATAATAACTACCAATTTGGACGTTAGTGGAGTGGCAGTTAGGTACCTATCTCAAGATTTTAATTAAGAACCGGAAAAAATGAACCTTTAACAGCCTGCATTTGGATTTTAAAGCTTCTTAGGGCCAGTTTCATAGTACCTACAACTAAATTTAAACAATGATTCAAATATAATAACTACCAATTTGGACGTTAGTGGAAGTTAGGTACCTAAATCAAGATTTTAATTAAGAACCGGGAAAATGAAACTTTAACTGCCTGCATTTGGATTTTAAAGCTTCTTAGGGCCAGTTTCATATAGTACAACAAATTTAAACAATGTTTCAAATATAATAACTACCAATTTGGACGTTAGTGGAGTGGCAATTAGGTACCTATCTCAAGATTTTAATTAAGAACCGGGAAAAATGAATCTTTAACAGCCTGCATTTGGATTTTAAAGCTTCTTAGGACCAATTTCATAGTACAACTAAATTTAAACAATGTTTCGATTGGTAAAAATTGTTCGATCGTTATTGAAGCTTAATTTTAAAGAACTTGATTATATAGTCCGAGGCGTTAGTGACATTTGGCGCCAAACAACCTTTGTGCTCATAATAAACAAAATTCATTTATTTTTAGGATATTTCAAAAAACAGGCATAAGTATATGGTAAGCATGATATATGGTTTATAATCTTGAATAATCAAAGCATTTTCGTTTATAGATATGGTTATATACAAAAAAAATGCAAGTTCGGCTCACGCATCGGCTTTGGATAAGTGTGACCTAGTAGTAACTGTTTTTTGCTCTTCATAGTAATTTTCTAAAAGAATATTTTTTTGGGAAAGTCTTTTAATTTTTTGGTTAATAAATCTTGTTTGGTATAGGTAGGTACTTTGTGATATTTCGCCAAAAATGAAAGTAGAAATGTTTTTGAAATGTACGGCGTAGAAGGGACACAAAATTATTTAATTTTTATCGAACTCGAAATTCCGACTTTTAAGGCCGAAGTCCGACTTTGAAGTCGAAATTCCGACTTTGAACTCGAAATTTCGACTTGTTACGCCGCTCGAATAGTATAACCTTTTTTGCCTTCTCAAAATTTTCCAATTAATTCAAAGAAAAAAGCTAGCCTCGACTTTTTCGAAAAATGTACCATTTTTGAAAAATTCATTTAGTGCATTTAAATTTTTTTAGCAGAAGAAAATCAAAGCATATCTTGACTTTTGAAATTTTGCACACCTAGTCAGTTTTTAATTATGAACAACTTTCCTCAAGAACATTTTGCCGTAAAACGTACATAAAGGACACTTTACTGGTGCTCGTTTGGTCAAAATTTCCAATCCACACGACTTTTTCGAATCTAGAAACCCTTTTTGTAGGATTTACGAAAAAAACTGTTTAAGGAAAGTTGTTCAGAATTAAAAACTGAGTAGCTGTGCAGAATTTTAAAAAGCCAAAACCTTCTTTGATTTTTGTTTTCAGTTCTTTTCCACCAAACGGACAGTTTTCAAAATGTTGTAATTATAATTATTTTACTACTTTGCTATTCTTATCACTATCCTTTTGATATGTTATCATTATTTTTATAGAAAGCTGCATGAATTCATTTATAATTAATTTAATTATTCCTACTTAATCCACCTCGGATGTCTGCATAGATGATTATCACTGCATTTTAGTGTATTGTGTGATGCAATAAACATATTCTATTTACTCACGTATTATTGATTTTTTTAAACACTCAGAACTCAGTTATAGCAAAGATATATACCTACAACATATCTTTGGTTATAGGAAAGAACTTTGTTTCCACTAGACGGACTCAGTTCGTGATCACGTCGAAACTCTTTGATCTTACTGCTGCGAACGGTCACGAAAACGAAAACAGCAACTGTCGCAAAAACTCAGAGTCTTCAAAAAGTTTGTAAAAAGTTGCAACTTTGTCCTTTTCGACACGAGTTTCTATTGTGTTTTTGTTTTGTCCGTTTGGTGGAAACCGGCATTATATCCGTTTCAGATTTCAGAACAAGAACAAATTCCTGAAGCGCCACCGACTTATTAATATTTCTCTATCGATACCATCGAAATTCGGCCCTTTGTATTGGTGCCTACATACAATTTCTAGAAAGAAAAACTTTACAAACTCTACACACTAACTGTGCTGTTCTGTATAATAATTATGACCTAAAATGCATGTTCGTCATAGTTCTCATAGTTTTTCCTTATACGCCAGGCGCACTTCTTAAATAAATGCAAAAATAAAGGGGTCAAAGAATTTCCGGAAGACCCGTCAACGGCGCATTTGCCCGCGCACCCCCCAATGGTGGGATCAATGTCGCCGCGACGCGTCGCCGCACGTAGCGGCGTTGCCGCATCTCCGCTCGTAAGCCGAACGTGTGGACTGTTGCTCAAATGAATCCTTGATGAAAAGAGTACAAACGCGAGTACGCGTCTGGGCGGTCGCAACATTGCGAAGAGGGAGATCCCAGATCCCCCTCCTACCGATTCATTCTTGACCAGCCGTAACTTTTGGTTCCATTTTTAAACTGGTGCGCACGTCGAACAAAAAGTGTATTAATTACAGAAACAAGTAATTCACGAAACTTCGTAACATTTTGAATATAACCATTTAATTTTTAATTGGGTTTTTCGCCACAGGGACCTGAATCAGGAAAAGCCACCTCTTAATAAACTCTGGCGTTTTGTCAGTGGTTAGTTCGGGTTCAACTTTGAAAATTCATAATTGCCTAATGGACCGGGAGATAGTGACAGATTTTTGGACGTGATTTTACTCAGTATGCCTTTCATAGGGCATTATGTTGCGTATATTCTCACAATAATAAGGTATGAATCAGAGAGTCATCCTGGGTTCTTCATATGAAAAACTGAGTTTCAATTATTCGAAAAATATGCGTTTTGATATGATTTTAGACAGGCTGCCATGTGTTTTATAATGAAGTTCAAAATAGAAAATTCCTCGGAAAACCATAGGCATACCGTTAGCGTGGGTCTAAAGGGCTATTATTGCCATGTGAACTTGTATTTTAATAATTAATTTTTCCATGCTTCTGAACAGGCTGCCAATGAGAAGTATGCAAGTTCTTGTTATGAAACTGCCGAAGAAAATATGGCATACCGGTTGCGCATGTCCAAGTACGCTTTACATCGAATAAATCGTTTAAATTATTAAATAACATTCAATTTAAACAGTACTTGGACATGCGCAAAAGATATGCCATCCTTTTTTCAGCAGTTTCATAACAAGCACTTGCATACTTCGCATTGGCAATAATGGCCCTTTGGACCCACGCTAACGGTATGCCTATGGTTTTCCGAGGAATTTTCTATTTTGAACTTCATTATAAAACACATGGCAGCCTGTCTAAAATCATATTAAAACGCATATTTTTCGAATAATTGAAAACTCAGTTTTTCGTATGAAGAACCCAGGATGACTCTCTAATTCATACCTTATTATTGTGAGAATATGTGCCACATAATACCCTTTGCAAGGCATACTGAGTAAAATCACGTCCAAAAATCTGTCACTATCTCCCGGTCTATAACATCTAACATTAATATAACAAAACTTTGAAAGTTGACTCAAAAAATAACTTCCACAACTTTGTTTCCTGGGCTTTCAGAGGAAAATCTTTATCGTTTTTCAAAGAAAATGTCAAGTCAAAATGACATGACAAAAGAACAATAACTTTGCCACCTGTCTTATATGGTTCTAACTAATTATTCTTTTTGTATTTCGTAAAATAAATAAATGCTGATTACTTAATTCTTCGTATATTTCCTACTTGTCCTTTGAGAATTGGTAGGGACGTATCCCACAAAATTATACATACAGGGTGGACCCAGATCGACTATACGATAGGTGTAAAAGACAAAAAAAATTCAAGTTGAAACTTGACCTTTGGGGGATTAGCCTTGCTTGATTAAAAACTAATTTGCACCATATTATTATATTTTAAAAATCAAGCAGGCCTTTACAGGGGCAATTTATTCGTTTCCAGTTCAGGTAAACTACATTTTCCTTAAGAGATATCGAACCATTTTATTGGAAAAAGTTGTCGAGAATGAAATAATATAAGTCCCCGTGCCAAATTTTAAAACAATCGGCAGACTTTGATTTTTTTTAAATTCCAACTTTATTTTTTGGAAAAAAATCAAAGTATGCCGATAGTTTTAAGATTTAGTACAGGGTCTGAAATTTGCATTCTGAAAATTTTTTTCTGATAAATTTTTTCGATAAATGTACTTGATTTGCGCTAAAACCGCAAAAATTGAAGAAATAAAAACAAATCAAAATGTGCCGATTGTTTTATAATTTGGTACGGTGATTTACATTTGTACCTATTCTGAACAACTTTTTCTAATAAAATTTTTCGATATCTCTTGAGGAAAAGGTAGTAGACCTGAACTGGACATGAATAAATTGCCCGTCAAGGTCTGCTTGATTTTTAATTTAAAAAATACGGTGCACGTCACTTTCTAATCAAGCAAGGCTGATCCCCCAAAGCTCAAGTTTCAACTCGAAATTTGTTTGTCATTTACACCTATCGTATAGTCCATCTGCGTCCACCCTGTATAATTTTTGTTGTGAAAACTTACAAATTTGATTTTACCTGATATATTTTTTATGTACTTTTAAACCAACGTTTTAATAAAGGTCTATATAAAAAACAGGGTGTCTACTTTTATAATTTATACAAATCCATAAGTCTTTATTTTTGCAGATTTTCTGATGATGGGGGCGTAACGGTATCATGCCCCTAAAACGCCGATTGCTTTAATTTTTGCGTTGTTGTAAACGTCCTGTTACTGTATCTGGTTCTCACATTTTTGAGTTGTCAAAAAAATGTCATATTTTAAATTTTGAATGGATGACAAACAGCTGGCTTAATATTGGAACAGGGCAAATCTGGACGAAAATATTGAATATGTTCTTTCTTTTTGAATCATACAAATTTCCAAACTTGAAATGTTGAGTGACAACAACGATTCAATCTAGTGAAAAAGGCTCATTTGTTCGCAATAAAAATAGCAACAAAGTGGTGCTAGTCTGATTGTTATAAATACAATAATTAACTCGGAATTGCTATTTTCCGAGCTATTTTCAATTTGCTGTGAAAATTAATTAATGATAATTGATAGAAATAAACGAAACTCATGCAAAATATACTTAAAGGAATATCAGACATGCAAAAAACTTTTTATTTAAGAAGCTTTTGTACAGGGTGGGCCAAATTGGACGCTTTTAAAGGAAAACTTCTATTTCTGACGGAGATAGACGAAAACTGATATCGGTGTCTGAGGCTCATTAAACTTAATGGCGAAAACCGCAAATCGACTATCATGATCTTTGAGATAACCGAAACTCCATATTTAATGACGAAATTCATCCGTCGATGAAAAAATACAATGAAGCCCAATGGAGGAAACTCGACACCAGCGATCTGAGCTGATCCAAGAAAAATTAAAATAAAATAATTGCCGGCCCAAATAACCCACAATATGTTTTTTGGTTGCGAGATTTGACACAGGTTGACTTTCTTGTTTCATTCGAAAAATTATAAATGCGACATACAAGGCTATCTAGCAGGTAGCTTCCGAATTGGTTTTTGTGTTCTGTCAGAGCCGTAGCGAGATTTTGTCAAGGGGTGGATAGGGATAACAAATAAAAAGAATGGGGTCATTTCATAAAAAAAATTGTTTTCTTTGCGTTTACTTTATGTATTATGTCTTCAAAGTCCCAAAAAGTCCACCCGTTTGTTTTTATTATCTTTAACTAGGCCAAAAATTTGAATTGAAATTTGAAAATCGGGGTCCTGCTGACGTCAGCTGGACCCTTTACCAGTCAGTTTCATAAGTTCGGGCTAAAAAATTTAATAGATTTACTTGTTTTTTAACACTTATTATTAATAAAAGGTATACAACTGGGGTGTATTAATTATATGGCACACCACTATGACACGATTGTAGTTTAATTATAGTTTTATGATGTAATTTAAATAGGACATTTTAAAGTAATAAACCCTCCCAGGCAGACGACAAAATAGCCGGCAACATCGCACCACTGTCATTTCGATTGTTTACGTCTTACGTCGTCGGAGTTAACCTCATCGATAGTTGGTGATTTGTTCTTTGTGTTGAGAGTTTTTTCATTTTTCATTATGAAAACTAAACAATGCTTTAACAAAGCCGTCTTCCATGCTGAACACTATTATATTAAGCAGTAACTCACAACAAAACGTAAACGATGGCTAGCCAAACGAATAACGAATAACCAACGTAATAAATAGGTCACAGCTGTGATTTGACAGAAAGGTGGGCGGGCTGTTTAAATTTGAACCTGACCGTTTTGCGGCGTTGCCGGACCTACAAAAAGTACCTATACTCACTCCGTGGACATTTTTATTTTTTTTTTTTCGGCCAAACGAGCCTTCAAAAAAATTTGAAAAAAAAATCCATAGGTATATTTTAGTCAAAGCTATCATCTGAGCTTATCAGAAAAAAACGTGAAATGTGCCCATTGTACTAACTTAGTTTTGCAATTAAGAATTGCGCCGCAGGCGAAATTTTTCAAAATATCAAGGTGAAACAGTTTTAAATGAATTTAAAAAATTCTATGTAACCATTATATTAGCAAAAAATATTAGCGTTGACTGACGTATTTATAAAGACTTCTCACGGCTATAGGCGCTACAGCTTCATGTCTCCGGAAAGCGCATGGTGAGTTGAAACAGTGTCAGGCGTGACGGCGTGACAGCCGTGAGCAATCTTTATTAGTACGTCAATCAACGATATTAGGTAAAGTCAACGGGTTGTAATTTTTTATTTGTTAATTATGAACCTCAAATTATTTAAGTATGCAGTAACTAAGAAGTATAGGTTACCTTTTTTCTTTTATATAGAAAAGACAGACAGACAATTGGCACTCCTTGAGTGATGTGAAAGTAAAAATATACTTAATGCCTATATATTTTTGCCACATTCTATATAAATTATCATAACCTTTCCAAGGACCACGTTTTGTGTATAAAATATACTTACCTACCTGTAGAAATTTATTTCGAGGTAGGTTTATAGATTATTAATTTTTTAAAAGCAGAGGTATTTAAAAAATCCGTTACTGTTACGTGTCTTTCAATTTAATACGTAGGGTAGATATATAAATACGGAACAATTTTATTTTTCCCATACAACCTATTACGTTAATGAAACATAACAAGAGTAAGAAAAAGTTTCTAAATTAATTGAGCTACAGAATACGAGTTCTTCTCTTTAAATAAACTAATTTACAAAAAAGTTTTTTATACGCATGGGATGTAAAAAATAATATACCGTAAAGTGTCTTCCAACTTCCTGGTATAACGTATATCAAAATTCTAGATTTCTAGAAGTATCTATTTAACCGTTTTTGAGAATGGAAAAATTTTACATAAATGTCCCCCTTTAAACTACGTGTAGAACATTTTCTCCAAATATTTGCACATCATTGTGGAACACGCTGTATAAAAAAGAACAATAATTATAAGGTTTTAATAAACAAAATTAATTTGGAATTAAATATAAAGTAATGGATTTTTAAAATTTTTAATGTTTCTAAGGCTAAATCACTCAGTGATATTAGGTGATACACCGGCAGATAGTGACAGATTTTTGGACATGATTTTACTCAGTATGCATTTCAAAGGGCATTATGTTGCGTATATTTTCACAATAATAAGGTATGAATCAGAGTCATCCTGGGTTCTTCATATGGAAAAGTGAGTCTTCATTTATTCGAAAAATATGCGTTCTGTTATGATTTTAGTCAGGCCGCCATGTGTTTTATAATAAAGTTCAAAATAGAAAATACCTCGGAAAACCATAGGCATACCGTTAACGTGGACCCAAAGGGCTACTATTGTCATGTGAACTTGTATTTTTAATTTTTCCACGTTTCTGAACAGGCTGCCAATGATAAGTAGGTATGTAAGTTCTTGTCATTAAATTGCTGGAGAAAAGATGGCATACCGCTTGTGCATGTCCAAGTACACTTTACATCGAATAAATCGTTTATAATGTGATTAAATAACATTCGATTTAAATTGTACTTGGGCATGCGCAAACGGTATGCCATCCCTTTTTTCATGCAGCAGTTTCATAACAAGAACTTGCATACTTACTTCTCATGGGCAGGCTGCTGCTAAGAAACGTGGAAAAATTAAATATTAAAATACAAGTTCACATGAAAATATAATAGCCCTTTGGGCCCACGCTAACAATATGCCTATGGTTTTCCGAGGAATTTTCTATTTTGAACTTCATTATAAAACACATGGCAGCCTGACTAAAATCATATCAAAACGCATATTTTTCGAATAATTGAAAACTCAGTTTTTCATATGAAGAACCCAGGATGACTCTCTAATTCATACCTTATTATTGTGAGAATATGTGCCACATAATACCCTTTGCAAGGCATACTGAGTAAAATCACGTCCAAAAATCTGCACTAAAATTGAAATGTTGAGATTGGTATACCTAGTATAAATATTTGGGATTAATAATTATAGACAGAAAATTAAAATTTAGTCAACATGTGGATGGACACTAAAAACATAGGTTATAATAAATAAAAAAAAAATTGCCACATTTTAATTTTTGTAGTAGATGTAGGTACTACAATAATAATTATTGGTCTGTTACCCAGTTCCAATAATTTAGATTTTAAAAATTCTTCATTAAAACAGTGTAATTATTTACATAATTAGAACGGAATATTAATATAGTAGAATTAATATTTTTCCTGCGCAGACGAAAAACCATAATAAAATAAGATTTCTATTTAGCATAAGCACATTAAATTTGGAGCACGTTCATTGGGATACTAACAATTTTAGAAAATGATATTCTCCAATGGTCCTATCCCAAAACCAAATTATACCGAAGATATTTTTTATTATACCTTATCATATCTACATGAACCGGTAAATGTAATAATAATAATAATAACAATATGTTTATTTACACAACTAATATACATAATACGTTTAATACCCATAAAATATAAATAAACAGTGAATAAACAAGTTTAACTTGTAACTTTTACAAAATATACAATAATATAAATTATGTTTTTACCCACTTATTCTCCGAGTCGGTTAAGTTTTAAATAAGTATATGTACGTCAAGTGAGTATTCCTCGCTTGAAAAAGTCGAGAATCCATAAATATATTGACACCAGCACCATCCATGAGCCAACTCGGTGCCCACGGAAACTTTCCGTGGGCCCCGGCCAACTGCGCACTGGTGCTGCACTTTCCATATCATTCTTGCTAGATCGAACCCGATGGACTGATGCGCATCTGCTCTGGAAGTAACCTGTGGCCAATTTCTTGCAGACTATACAGGGTGTCCCAAAAAAGAAGGCCAATCTCTCGGATTTATACAGGGGACGTTAAAATAACATGACAAGTTCCTATAAAAAAATGCCCCCCCCCCCTACGGAAATACCGGGTGTTAAAATTCTTTTTTTTTTTAATTGTAATATTGCTATTTCTCTCAAAATAACAATGCTACTGAACTGAAATTTGGCAATGTTGTGTTTTTTGGGATGGAGAATAAGCTGAAGGCATCAATTTTTACGTATCTCACAGAGGGCGCCACTTGAACTTTTTTGAGGTTATCTTTTTGGTCTTGCCGGTCCAAAAATACCAAATGGACATTGGTCAAAACACCATTGGTTTTCTTGAAATAGAGTGTTTAAATTCAATCCTTTCCATTTTGAGAGCTAATAATTTTTGGGAGATTTTTTTCTCAGTTTATATGGTACAGTCGATCTGTAACGTTTGTAAGCGTTAGGTAAAGATTTTATGTTTCGAATGTTGAAGTTAACAGGTGTTTTGAGGCACGTTTTACCAATTTCCATCCCAGAAAAGGACGAATCAGAAGTGGCACTTGGCTAATCTAAGAGGACAGAGGGGTATTTTTATGAGGTGGTGGGGACGGAGAGTATTGCTAGGCCGCCAGATCCTTAGAAAGGTTGAAACATGTCAACATATTTTTCACTATCCTTTATTCATTTTGGGTAGGTATACCAATAAAATAAATATGAAAGCAATTAATATTATCTAATGTGTGCCGGTAGTAAAATTATAATGTTTTACGAACCATTTATTCTATTTCTCTGACCTCAGAAAACCCACAGCCTGACCCCTGTTTTTTGCGACTTGATTATGAAAGCGGAATGATTGACAACAGCGCGGCGCGGCGCCACAGATTCCGTTCTTGCGGTACTGCCAGATCGTCCAGGCGGGAGCCGGTAACCAAGGCAACCCACAGAAATATAATGCAAATTTAATTCTTTAAAACTTAGTGTAAAATGAAATCGATAATAATTTACTTATAAAAATGTTAGTCCTTGGTAGTATTTTGATTGATATTAAATTGAAGGCGATAAAAATAGCTGAAAGAATTTAAGGAAATTGTGTAACAACTAGGTGTTACTTAAAAGAACTACAAAGAAAAATGTATTGAGATAGCGAGATGCGGAGAGCAAGTTTTTCTTTTGGAGCTAGTTATGAGGCAATCAAATAAAACACTATATTCTAAAAACAAGTTTATTACAATAATTGGAAGTAGGTAACTTGCATTAAATTGCCTTACAATTTTAAAATAATTCTGAAAGCTTTAACAGAAGTAAATTTGAAATTTAAACCGAGGTAATATAAAAGTTGAGATTAAGTTATCGCCTTAAGTTACACACCGACTGAGATTTTCACTGTGGCTCGATTTTGTCCTTTCGACTTGGGTAAAAGTAATAGAGTTCGACACAATACCTCAACTCCACATTTATATAAGTCCGTGCCCAATGTGCGAGAACCAAACCAGACCACTTATAGCTGCAACGCTGCAGTGCCGACTAGCTGGGACGTGGGTCTTTGTGGTGGCTGGTGGATCTGTCGCTTAGCTGCACGTGACCAAACCAGAGCTCGTGATGTGGTAGGAGGTGATGTGGTGTGACCGCTTCGCCGTATCTGTGAAGTCGAAAACCAAGCAGTACCCAATCTCGTAAGTCGAGAGAAAAATTTGAACAACTAATAGGCGATGCTGTTTATATTTACTTATAATTTTAACTTGTATAGCTAGTAAAACTATCCTAATTACAACATTGAGTATGACTAATATATTAATGAGATATTTATAATTATTAAAAAAAAACCTGTGCACAGAGATAGCGAAAATAATGCAAAATATTTACTTGTGAAAATGAGATATACAATTTGAAACTTGCTATTAAAAAGAAATCTGAACCTCAGACTGGGACGAGAATGATTTTTGTTTTCGATTAAAAGCTATATTAACACACACTTATATGTTCTCTGGGTAAGAAAAACAAATTTAATGACAGAGAAAATTTGTGATAATATCAAAAGAAAATCTGAGGCGACTCTCCGTTACGTTCCTTCGGGGATCAGACCTAGAGAGGTATCGTTGAAAGTTAAGAAGGTTTAAAAATTTAAGATACGGTAATATAATCAGGTGCACAACCCAGGCAGAAATCCAGAGGATGGCTTGAGTGCGTAGAACCTAAGTGAGTAGATATCTCGAAAACGGTACGACAAATACGGCAAAAAAAAGATAAATGAGATAAAATCTACTCACCAGGGCTTCCATGGACTTCCACGGCGCTCGAACCCCCTGTGGACCTCTCCTGTGCTGGCTGAATTGCAGCTGAATTCCTGGTTGGCACACGTGGTTGACTACACGCCAGAAAACCAGGGCTCCAGTAGATAAGTTCACATGAAAATTTAGGATAGCAAACATTGATTAGAGAATGATAAAATTTCAACGATACACTCTTGATCAAACCGCTAAGTTAGGGTTGAAAAATCGAAAAAAAATAGACAAGCCAAAAGTACGATGCGAGCACCTCAAGAAAGCAACGAAAAGTGTCTTCGGAACGAGAACTTAATCAGAACCTTTTGTGGCACGATATCCGGTTTCGAGATTATGGAATGTTCTATCGAATTCTATAGATAACCCGCGAAAATTCTTAATAGAAAGGCACTATGAAAAACTAACATTTTTTGAATATAATTTCCGTTTGTGTTTGTGATTCGTACCACAAAAAAGGTTAGGTAGATGAACTACAAAATCGACACTTGACCGGGGAATCGACTAATCACAAATCACTTTAGTTAGATAAATTTGATATGATCGGAATAATATCAGGTATTTATTCTCCAAAAATAAGCACAACAAATTAAAAGATATTTTACTTTAACAAGCAATCAAAGGGAATTATTTAGTTACATACCTGAACTTTGGAATCTGATTCGCCGACCAATATTCACACTACCACAAAATACAAATCCACGTCAGAAGAAGAAGAGTCTGATCATATGCGCGATAGGCGTAGCATTATCTTTCGGTTACAGGGGTGGTTCAATAATGAATTGATAAATTTAAAGAAATTAAAATGCTGTAACGGAATGAGACAAAATTTCCGTTACAATTGTCAGGCATAAAAGCTGACGAAGTCCGGCAACGTCGTTCGTGGCCTACGGCTGGCGCGCCACCTACGCCAGACAGCGTCAGCATGTTCAATTGAGGTAACCCCTTATAAAACGTAAACAATAAAACGAAAAACAATTTCTAATTAAAAAAAGCCCAGTATTATTATCATGACTGTGATAAAAGTAGCCAAAACAGGGACCAGACAAGGTGTACAATATGTATTCAGCTCACTTTGTGCTTAGGTTTTGTGACGAAATGGCCCAGCAATATTGCTGTGTTCGTGGATGTTCTAACAACACGAGGAATGTTGGGATAAGTTTTTTCAAAATACCTGGTGATGAAAACAGGTAGGTACCTATGTGTAGTTTGTCCCTACCTTGTTACCACAATATTATATCCTTATTATAAATTTTATGTCCTACGTACTACCCCTTTTACTGGAGTATTAGGTACCTACCCCAGAAAACCCACAAATGGTTTCCTACTGATAGTACCTACCTAACTATTGTTTTTATTTTTTTCCAGGTGTTATGCATGGACGAGAAAGTATGGAAGGCAGCATTTGTTAGAAAAAACACCCACACAGCTTTTTATTAATTATAAAGTTTGTTCAATGTCCAGTCGAAGTCTGGGCTAAAGAAAACAGCAATACCAACTGTGTTCTCATCATGTAAGTACCTTCATTGGTAATTATGGAAATTAGTGTATGCACCGCCCGATTTTCTTGACATTTTAGCTACCCCCCTATTTTCGAGGGCCCTGAACACGAATCTGACCTCGGTGTTTTGAGGTCGGACATAGTTTCCGAGAAAGTGAATTTTCAAATTTCTTTTTGACACCCCACTTTCACGGCGATATTTATGGTTATAATCCGGATAAATTTTTAGTGTACGCAGCTCAAATTGATCACCACCCTATTGTGTGCCTTCTGCAATATCGAAACTTCGCGAAAACCCGCGGAAAGACCGACATTTTGAAAGATTTATGCCGTGTTTAGGTACGTCCGGCCCGGCCGCTGTTTTCGTAAAGTTTCGATGTGGCAGAAGGTGCAGGTTGGTGATCAGTTTGAGCTAAATTCATCTCGATTATAGCTAAATATCATCGTGAAAAAGTGGGGTGTCAAAAGGAAATTTGAAAATTCACTTTCTCGGAATATATGTCCGACCTCAAAACACCGAGGTCAGATTCGTGTTCAGTCAAAATTTCAAGAAAATCTGGCGGTGCATACACTAATTTCCATAATTACCCCTTCATTATTAGATAATAATATGTATTTTTTGCTGATACTTGTAATTTTGCTGAATTTAATTTTTTTACTAGGTTATATCGATGAGGCTTCTTCACAGAGTCCTTCTGTGTCTGTATGCAGCAATTTGACTTCATTAGAACCTCAACGAGAACTTGATCAACCAGTCTCGATCGCTCAACCTTTGGATCAACCAAGTACACCCCATCTGTCACAGTCACCTATAGGCGATCTCCACAGCATTACCGAATTTTCAGTTGCATCAAAAGGTAATGATCTATATTCACAAACTGTTATTATAGTATACACACCCAAACTTATATGGCATCACGCAGTATTTGCGATAATTTTTTTTGTCAAAAAAATTATATGTCATGGAAAGTCAAAAGTGTTTACTAACAAAAACAGTTAAATGTGAAAAACCCGACAATATAAATTGTAATAAATATTAAGTGATTCCATATTATAAGTTTGGGTGTGTGTATATGGTAATTTTTTGTATTACTTATTTTGTTATTGAATAATTCTATTTTTAGATGCTAGTCAACAAACTCCTCTTAGTTTGAGTGCACATAGTCCGAGAAAGCATTCATTAAAGTTACAAATTAAAAAACTCCAAAGAAAGTTGCATCCGAAGTTGGAGCAAGCTGTCGACAGTGCCGACACTGAAATAAATGACGAACAATTTCTTGCCATTTGTGAGAAAAAGCTGTCTGCTTCAATGCTACTATTTGTAAGGCATTATTTAGAAAATTCCAAAAAAGATCCACAGGGATATCGTTACTCGTCAGATATGAAACAATTTTCCTTAACAATTTATTTTCTAAGCCCAAATGCTTATAGATTTTTAATGAAACCACTTTATTTGCCATCTAAAAGCACTCTTCAGAGAATAACTAGCAAATGGCATATAACTGCAGGTCTTAACAGTTTCATTTTTGAGGTTATTATTTTTGAAGCAATAAGGAAACTTAAATCTGTAGGATTACTAGTAAGTGCGTTAGTGTCTGATCAAGGATCAAATTTTGTACAATTTTCAAAATCAATTGGTATCTCTTCAAACTCTTCTCATTTTTATGTCGATAGCGAAAAAATATTTTATATTTTTGATGTGCCGCATCTCTTAAAATCAACACCAAATAATTTTTTCAATTACACATTCGAAACCTTTGAAGGATGTACAAATAAAACGTATATTGACCAAATTTATAATACACATAAGCCTTTGACTCTTCGGCTGTGTCCAAAATTAACAGATGAACACATTAATCCGAGTCCTTTTAAAAAACTGAAGGTTAGTTTATCCGTCCAAGTTTTCAGCGCAACGGTAGCTGCGGCACTTAATTCCTTTATTGAATTCGGACAATTCCCCCCTTCGGCAAACGCTACAGTGTCATTTGTAGAAAAAATTTATAAGTTATTTGATATCTTAAATTCCTCAAAAATATCAGGCAGTAAGAAATACAATAGACCTTTTATAGGAGCAGATTACCAAGTCGATTTTTTAAAGGAAATGTTTACATATTTTGAGAATATTAAAATTTTAAAACAAAATATAGAGGTTACCAATAAAGTTAAATTTTTGAAAGGGTGGCAAATCACAATAAATTCATTTTTAGGTCTTTGGGAAAAATTTCATTGTTTAGAGTTTAGTTCCTTATACACTCGACGCTTAAATCAAGATTGTCTCGAAAATTTTTTCGGCACTATTAGGCAGCAAGGGGGAAATTGCTTGAATCCAACCCCCATACAATGCGAAAGGGCATTAAAAAATTATTTTGTTTAAATTATTTCCAACACGCGGATGGGGCTAATTGTATTGAGGATTTTGATTCATTATTGTCATATGTAACCACCGAACATAGACAAATTTACAACAAAGTTGTTGTGGGAAATGCAAGATCTATTTTTTCTGATTTAAGTGCGGTGGCACCAGATTATATTGATTTCGAACTACATGAATCAAATAGTATATCATATGTTTGTGTATATTTATTAAGAAAGTGCTTGGAACAACATTCATGTGAAGTTTGTATTAAATATTGTAAACGTCATACATTAGGGGATACTGATTTGTTTACTTATTTTAAAGCATACAAATCAAGTGGTAACGAAACCTTTGGACATTTATTTTCACCTCCTGATAATTTCCTCAATTATATTAAAACTCTCGAAGTTAATTTTTGTACCCTCTTTCCAAAATTTGCTTTAGAAGAAAATGTTGGTGTGAAATTAAAAAATGAGCTGCAAAACATTTCATATCAACATACATGCCCTAGTTTTAATCATGCCTATTTATTATCCCTTTATGTAAGATTTAGAATCTATTCTTCTTTAAAATCGTGATATTGTTTCTAATAAAACTAATAAAAATTATAAACTTCGAAATTTACAACATTTATAAGTGCTGCCAGGGGTCATTATTTTTAAAAATTAGGCTAAGTTGATAACGTATGTATAAACATATACAGGGTGATTTATTCATAACTACATTAATTTTAACAGTGGGTAGGGAAAAATGCTATGAATGCGAAATCGCAATTAAAAAAATTCCAACTTTTTTTTAAAGCCGGAATTATTTTTTTTCTAAACCGCATTTTTACCTATTTGGCCCTCTATTTACGGCTGCCACTGGATTGCTTTCAGGGCGCATGAGGCATCGGACGACGCTTGCCGTTGCGCGCGTCAACATTGTTGCCAGATGTACGCAACTTTCGTAAATTTAAAGGAATGTTTTCAGTACATAATTATTTGTATTGTAGGCGAATGTTCCGCCAAATGCTTGCGGAAATTATGGACAAATGTTAACGCTTACCTCTTGTAACGGTTAGTTTTGCCCTGAGACACCTTAAGGCGAGCCTTAAGGGATAAAAAATGCCAACGAGAAAAATAAATGAAACGACTGCTTACGTGACCTTTTGATTTTTGGATGCTTTATTAAGTAGGTACCTATTCAACTAGGGGGCTTACATGATTTCGTGGACCTCGACACCACTGAAGACGATTTTTTCTCGATAAAACGAACTTCACTCACTTTCGCTTGGATCACTAATATTTCCGCTCACTAGTTCACTGATAATCCTTTTTACTACACCAAGACGCTCCTAGAGTAAGTAGTTGTGTTCTGTGATTGTTCTGCTTCCTCTGAAATAAGAACGTCAAAATTAGCCAACATCTCTGGGATACAGTTGCTTAAAATTACCTTACTTTCCGCTTAAGTTGGTTACCATCACCAACGATACACTTCTCATTCCTTTATTTCTCGTTATGTTTGCTTTTCATTGTTACTAGGGATCCATATTTGCAATAGAATCGTTTCCGTGGGGGTGGTCCTCCTCTGTGACATTGGTTCAGTCGTAAGTACTTGAATCTTTCTAATTTCCACCTTTCGATCTTTACAGCTTTTTCTAGTTTCTTTTCCTGCCGTTAGGTATGTTACCGGGTATAGCCTGATGTGTAACCTACCGAGTCTTAGTATTATTTCTGGGCGAGTTAGGGATGATGGGTTGCTAAAAGTCCTTAGCTTTCTTGACTTCTGTTTGTCACAACCCTTGTCGTGCAGTCGTTAGTAGGAGTAGGAGGATGTGTGTAGCCCGAACTCCGCAAAAGGAGCTTGGCGATTGCCCGTGGCCGAGAATTTCCGGCACGCGGCGCGTTGGTGTTTGCGGCATTGATCCTTGCCAAGTTTCTGCAGAGTGCACTGTGAATTTCCTTTCGTTTCTCGCACTCCGCCTCACTAATCGCACATGTGATGTTATTGTTTCCCGTATTTCACAGTGCACATTCTCCGTATTTTGGTTTGGATATTTTTAAAGGTTATGTCCCATGTTGCATTCATTGACACTACTTCGTTCGTAGAAAGCATTCCCGTAATGAAACGTCGTTGTGGTTTCGTACTTAGTTTCGCTACCTGCCGATAGGTGGCGCGCTTCTAAATAGTTCCGCGGTAGCTTGACTGACATTCTGCAGGCATTCTCCATGAAGGATCATTATTATGTCTATCATTTCCGCATTTGTCTAGAGAACCGTTTTGGTAAAAAAGCAAAAATGTTGCACAAAGAGTACCGAATATACCTACAGAATGTAGGCAACTCTGGTTTCTGTAGTACGTGCTGCCATCTATTAGAAAGGTTCGCTAGTTACCGTGTCATAAAGCGCGCTGTAGACTTTCGGTTTTGAACACACAGAGGGTGACTGAGAGCTCAACCACAGATTCGGCGACGTTAATACCAACGAGATGGCGCCACATACAATAGAAACCGGCAGCAGATCCTTGACAATGACAAGTTTGACGTAATAAATAATAGTTGTGGAATGCGGATGGGACGCCTGCGTTCTTTTTAATAAAACTTTTGTCTTAAATCTCAAAATCTAGCGCATT
Source organism: Pseudeuparius sepicola (assembly GCA_963920635.1). Taxonomy (NCBI): domain Eukaryota; kingdom Metazoa; phylum Arthropoda; class Insecta; order Coleoptera; family Anthribidae; genus Pseudeuparius; species Pseudeuparius sepicola. The sequence continues at coordinate 95,132,145 of OY987299.1, forward strand.
TCGGAGACAGTTTCAGTCTTTTGAGGTTTCAGTATTTTCCACCCTCTGTAGACACTGAGTGCGTTTTGTGCGTGTGATTGTGAAGGCCTTTTGTATTGTTATAGCGGGTGCTGTGAAAAGTGTAGTGATAAGGGTCTCTCGAGTTAGATGCTGAACACGCCAAGTCCAAGGTGTGCTAACACCCTGTTATTGGCATATCAACTAGGTAAATAATTCATAAACTGAATATTTTTTCGTAATTAAATTATCAATAAATAATGGCAACGTCGCGGCCGGTGCCATGTGCTGCAGCATAACGTCGTAGCCACATGCGTTCAGGTGCGCCTCGTTACGCGGGATTTGGGATAAATTGCCCCATTATTTAAACATGCAGCAAAAATTTTTTTTTTGCGTTTTCGGTATATATGTACCTCCCTGATGACGTGGTTAAAATTAATGTATTTATGAATAAATCACCCATATGCCTGTAGTGTGCATGTGCATAATATGTACGTAAGTAGTTTATAATATCTTTTGTATTTATAGGTATTATATTTTATATGTGCTATTGTTTTTGAATTTTTTTATAGATTTTAGTAATAAACATTTTTGATAAATAACGTTTTTTACTACCAGTGATACGAAGGTCAACCAATTTTGCAAATAGTAATTGTTATGGATCTATATAAAAAAACAAATTAATTGCCAAGCTATGAGTTTTGACGCAAGTCGATTGAAAAATTGTAATATTTCAACCACGTAAGTAGAATAGTTCACTTGAACCTAAATCATAGTGGTGGAGTTATGGGTTTTCACTATCACTAAATTTAAAAAGTAATTAGTACGGACCTGTCTCACATCAACGTAAATTTTTTTTTCGTAAAGTTCTTTCAATTCTCTACAAAAAGTGTATCTTGACATTTTTTTGTATCTGCCACGGTTGTGTAGTAAATAAATTATTTCGTTTCCATCTCAGCCTTTTTTGCCTAAAAATGTGTTTTCTAAGATTATTGATAAATATCGCAAATAACAGAAATTAATTATGGAACACTTATCGGATTCAGATATTTTATTTTTAATTTTATGGAAACAATTTTAAAAATAAACTGGCACTTGGTTTGAGGTACATTACTTTATTATCATTTTAACATTTTTATCAAATCTAGTATTATTTCTTAATAATTTTTATAATTCTAAATTTGTACAACATTCAACAATTGTTCAAAATGTGATCCATTCTGTTGCACACATAATTCACTTCGACGCCTAACGGATTGAACAGCATCGATTAAATTGCCATTTCTCAATTCATCGCACGCATTTCTGATACGATCAATAAGTTGTTCCCTTGTTTCTACAGGAGTCGCATAGACTTGTTCTTTTAAAAATCCCCATACGAAGAAGTCCAGAGGTGTTATGTCCGGAGAACGTGGTGGCCAAGCGACCGGTCCCCCTCGTCCGATCCACCTATTTGGAAAGTTATTATTTAACCAGTTCCTCACATTTCGGTGAAAATGTGCAGGACAGCCGTCAAGTTGGAACCAAGCCAACAATCTTAAGTTTAAAGGAATGTCTTCCCACATATTATTATGCTCAGCTACTAAAAACTCCAAAAAATTGTCACCATTCACTCGCTGTCGCAAAAAAAAGGGTCCAAACAGATGATGGTTGTACAGTCCAATCCAAACATTGACACTACATTCGACCTGAAAATTTCTTGGCCGGATTGCATGTGGGTTTTCTTGTGCCCAAATATGCTGATTATGAAAGTTTACTACTCCACGACGAGTAAAACACGACTCGTCCGTCCATAAAATGTTATTTAAAAATTGTCTATTTCCTTCAATTGACTCCAAAATCCATCGGCAAAACACTAATCTTCTTTCTGCATCGCCGGGCCTTAAACCTTGTACGGGTTGTAGATGATACGCATGCCTGTGATCTCTTTTTAAAGCTCGCAAAATTGCAGACTTTGAAACACGTAGGGCCACTGACACTCTTCTGCTACTTGTTGTAGGATTCCTATCGAATTCACGAAGAATCTCATTGTTGCGTCTGACTTGTTGGATATTGTTCTCATTTCCTCGTTCGACGATTCTAGTTCTCAGACCGCGAGTTCTGAATTGCCGGTGCATGTTAACAAACACCGAGGGACGCGGATGGCGCCTATTTGGAAATCGCCTCCGGTATTCTCTGGCTGCTTCCGCAGAGTTCCCATTTGCAACTCCATAGCAGAAATGGATGTCAGCCTGCTCTTCATTTGTAAATTGGAACGGCATTTTAATTATTAACAAAGACAAACTGCGGCGCTGCTACGTTCATCTACTGGATGACAGATTATTGTATTATTAACTGTCAATAAGATTTTCTTTTCCATGGCACACTTATCTTCACCAGTACGGCGATGCAGAAAGGACATTAGTATTTTGCCGATGGATTTTGTAGTCAAAGGAAATAAGACAATTTTAAAATAACATTTTATGGGCGGAAGAATCATGTTTTACTCGTCGTGGTATAATTTAGAATTCTACAAATTTAGAATTATAAAAATTATTAAGAAATAATACAGATTTGATAAAAATGTTAAAATGATAATAAAGTAATGTACCTCAAACCAAGTGCCAGTTTATTTTTAAAATTGTTTCCATAAAATTAAAAATAAAATAGCTGAATCCGATAAGTGTTCCATAATTAATTTCTGTTATTTGCGATATTTATCAATAATCTCAGAAAACACATTTTTAGGCAAAAAAGGCTGAGATGGAAACGAAATAATTTATTTACTACACAACCGTGGCAGATACAAAAAAATGTCAAGATACACTTTTTGTAGAGAATTGAAAGAACTTTACGAAAAAAAATTTACGTTGATGTGAGACAGGTCCGTACTAATTACTTTTTAAATTTAGTGATAGTGAAAACCCATAACTCCACCACTGGTTATTTCAGGACCTTCATATTATCACTAAATATCGTAGTCAAAAAGGTGGTACTACACATCAAATTTGGTTTAAATATCTCCACTGGTTCGGACAGTGTAAAAAATACTTCATATTTTTTCCAACACTTCAACGCCCTGTATCTCGGAAACTAAGCTTTCCCCGATATATGTTGATATAAAATTTTCATTTTAGATTATCTTTTTGTCTATGTTAAAGTCTTTTTGTCTATGTTAAAGTCCTACCACATAAAAGTGAACCACCCTGTATAAATGGATATGCTAAATGCAGAAAACGAGTTGGCAGCATACGCAATTTGGACAGGGGTGGACTAAATACACTTCAAAGGTTGATATTGCAAAATGCGATGTTCAGTATTTGATGTTGCTCTATAAAAGTAAGAAATAAAAAATTATAAACAGCACAAATTAAGAGATTTATGGGTTTTGTTAACGATTTTAGTACAATAATATCAGCAATAACTGACTTATTTACATGGTTGTAAAAAAGGTCAACCTATTCAGTAGAATGACAAAGCAGAAAGAGCTTTTCTCCAGATTAAGAATAGGCTTACTGCAAGACCAGTTTTGGCAGCCCCTAGGATTAAAAACCAACATTATCATTAGGCGCAGTTTTGTGTCAAAGAACTGATTTAAAAATTAAAAATGAGTAAATGATTATTACCTTTTATCATCGAAAAAATAGTGGTACTTTTTAAATGTTGACCTTTTCCCATCGAGTTTCATCCAGAGATAAGAAACTACATGTCTGCCCAAAACTGTCTTGTCGTTGTAGTCATGAAATCTATTAGTAAAAACGTTATACCTCTTATTAAAATTCTTACTAAAGTCTATGTCACCAACCTTCTACCATGAAGCGTTGGACCCTTACCAACTTTTCTTATCTAGAAAAATAAAATAGGATGGTAACAAACAATGCCAAGAGAAATAGAATTTGAATGGAATTGAGGGATAACGGCAACCATCAGTCAAACGTATTTACAAAGTAAATATTGCGAAGGAGGGGTATCTAAACACATTGTAAACCTACCTTTTCCAAACTTTTTAATATCCAGTCATAAATAGGACTGATCCGGTTTTTGTAAATTTCGCAGGTAATTTTATTTTTCCATGTTTTCCTCCTATATCAGATATCATTGTCCAGTTTTATTACACTTACACCTACACATACGTAGATAATATGACATTTATTCGACTAGGAGCAATCGAGTTTATTATCAAACAGATATGGATTTTTTTGCAATACTGCTACCAATCAGGAAAAATTAATATATAAAATAGTTGGACTGCAAGATAATGTAGGCCAAAAGTAACTCGTACAAAATATCGATATTGTAACCATTATTCATAGATATTGAGAATAATTCCTACAATAAAGCTCTGATGTTCGAGACTGCGTTTGGTCTTTTTTTGCATAGGTTGCCTTTTATTTTATCATATGAAAGAAAAGTTAAGTACGTGCTCTGCTTTTAAGTTAAAAAGTGATCAGTATGGATTTCACATAGATTTTTAAGGAATATGAATTCTTGAATGTCTTCAGGGTATAAGAAAACCACTGCACTAAATATCGATGATTCCCTTCGTATGTTTAGGAGTCTATCAGCTGCGAGATCTCAATAAAATAAAACTGTTTTGTAGTAAGTATACAATTTTTTATACTTCGGTACTCCGTGTTCATTTCCAAGATACAGGACGCCAAGTTTGAAGATATTATAATGTAGGTATATAGCTGCAAACATTCTAGGGGTGATAGACTAAGCTATTTAGAACACACCTGCCTAGCCAAATTTACCTTAGTACGAAGTCTTACGGTTTTCGAAATATTGACCAATTATTGATTACTTTTTAAATTCACAAATTCTTTGTAGGCGCTCTTAATGCGATAATCAGAAATATTATACCCTTTTCGAGACATTTCTGCTTTCATTATTTTGATTGTCGCATTAATAGCGCTCAACAAAGAATATGTGCATTTAAAAAAATTGGTCAGTGTCTCAAATATAAAATTCATATTTTATTAGGTAGGTATAGGATGATATTTCCTAGTATTGTATTATTATAAATTAAAAGCATTTCCATAATTCACAACGTTTTGTTTTCGTTACTTCGTACTAACAGTCCTTAGCTACAGGCAAAACTTATTAATCGAACTACAAATTTGGCGCCATAGATACCCCCATCTGTCATGGTGATGCCATGGATCATATTGTATCGACTGATATCGACCACTAAATTCGAAATATATTTTTATCTACGAAACAATGCACTTTTAAAACTCACGAGTAGCATCTGGAGCCCAAAACAGATTCAAAAAAAAATTCAACCCCGTGATAAGAAAAAAAAATTTCTTAACTGATTTTGGTCTCGAATTCCAAACGAACCCGAAAACGACAGTTTTTAGATTCAATCACTAGGATTTCGAGACCAATCGTCAGTAGTGGATTTGTACCTAATTTTCCCAATAAATGTTATTAGATAACACCGCGTCTTATCTACGTTGGATAGGTAAATTGTTGTACAAGTAGATCAGTAGTATCTGAAAATTAGTCGGTGATATCGCATCCTTAGTCACGCTCCGATTTTAAAAAGAATGTTTTGAACCCTTGGGATGACACAATATTTGTATTTGTATCAGATACCGTAACACCTACATGTCGTACATCCTTTCTAGTGGCAGGATTTAGCATTCAAATGTGAATCTAAAAGAATGTCAAACTAACAGCAAATATAAGCAACAACCTAAAGTTGTTGAGTGTTGACTACTAATCAGGGGGCTAAAGCTACAAATTGGAGACAACTGGTACACGGCAAAAGATCTGGAAAATTACGACCCTATAGAAGAAGACGCGACATCGGATGAAGAACGGGAAGAGAGGAAGGACGGAAAAATCAAACAGAAAACGGAAGATCAACATTCAGAAAACGAGAAGACCCATACCAAGAAACAAGACAAAGAGAAGCAGAAGAAATTAAAGGTTTTAATTAACACAAGTATATTACCCAAATCTATAGGCTTTTTTTTTAACAAGTACTAATATATTTTTTTCTTTCTCTACTTATTTTCAGTAGATATTATTATTATATTTACTATGGATAATTATATAGCAGATTTCAAAATTCCAGAAATTACAACTCTTAAAGCGAAAGACATCGATATGTGTAATTATGAATTTTCAAAGACAACGAATATCTGCTTCAGAATAATAATTATTCAATAATTCAAAATAAGAAGTTTAAATAAACATTTTGATGAATTTCTGTTACTTAAAAGCCAAATTAAGTTTAGTGTTGATTGTATCGTATTTACAGAAACTTTTCAACTACAAGATACAGATTTATATAAAATGAATGGATATAACTTAATATACACTGTGTCCCGGATAAGAACAGGATGGGGATATTGCAAACGGTGAGAGATAGAGCAACGGTTAAATGGGGAAAAAGTTGCGCAATTTCGAGGTCAATAAAATGGCACAAACAGATTTCTAATATATTTTTTCGTTTTTGAGTTATTTTGAAAAAAGTAAAATTTTGCGTTTACGATTTTATTTTTTTCTGAAGTTGTTATGACAGATAGAAAAAAAAGAAAAACACTTTCTTATGGCACTTTTTAACGGGCTTTAAGATGGCGTTTTTAGATTTGTTCTACAACGTTTCGTTTTTGAGAAACCATCTTCAACTTATTTTTTTTAAATACGGACCTGGATTTTTTTTGCAGATTTTGAAAGCACTTTTCATTGCAAATACCATGATGTATGACACTAAATATTTTTAAAATGTTTTGAGACAATTTACTTATTATTCCTTTTTTCCATTAATTTTTTTCTATTGCGGCCCTGTATTTAATAATAAGAAGTCTAATTATATTAATCAGTATTGACAACAATTTATTTACGGTTCATTTTTACTTCGAAAACTTAATATTTTTAAATACGGCCCTGTCTGGTAAGTGTTTTCCTCTGTTGTTGTACAGCAAACAGTGTCGCATTGTGTTTTGGAGTAAATTCTTTGCTTTTTCTAATTGTCAGAAGAAAGCTTTAAGCCAACGAAATCAATAACTTTTGCTATTTATTAATTGCAACAATGCATTCGTTCGGCCTCTACACTATTTCTGTGACGCAAGATATAACATGCTGACATGTTAAATTTGTCCCCATTTGAAAAAGCACCCTCCATTTCTAATGATATAAATTGTTAACTAAATGATACAGTGGGAGTTATGACAAATGACAAGGGGTTGGTTTCGTTGTTTCAAAGCAAGCCTTCTAGGTGGGGGTTTTTATTTATTTTTTATTATAGCATGTGACTGTTATTAGTCTTTGCCGTCCTTTTTTTGGTTCTCCAATAATCGAAAGATAAGTTGTAAGTTAAATTGTTGACAATACTGATTAATATTTAGACTTCTTATTATTAAATACAGGGCCGCATTAGAGAAAAATGAATGGAAAAAAGGGAATTTTCAGAATAATTGTCTCAAAACAATTTAAAAATATTTCGTGTCATACATCATGGTATTTGCAATGAAAAGTGCTTTCAAAATCTGCAAAAAAAATACAGGTCCGTATTTAAAAAAATAAAGTTGAAGATGGTTTCTCAAAAACGAAACGTTGTAGAACAAATCTAAAAACGCCATCTTAAAGCCCGTTAAAAAGTGCCATAAGAAAGTGTTTTTCTTTTTTTTTCTATCGGTGATAACAACTTCAGAAAAAAATAAAATCGAAAACGCAAAATTTTACTTTTTTCAAAATAACTCAAAAACGAAAAAAGATATTAGAAATCTGTTTGTGCCATTTTATTGACCTCGAAATTGCGCAACTTTTTCCCCATTTAACCGTTGCTCTATCTCTCACCGTTTGCAATATCCCCATGCTGTTCATTCTTATCCGGGACACAGTGTATAATTCGGGAAATTTTAATAGGAATGACGGGGTGATAATGTTTATTAAAAACCATTTAGAGTATTCATACAAAATTATAAATATTGGCTTGCACAAAGTAATACAAACGCAGATCACTCACTTAGGAAAAAATATTCTAATCACCGCTGTTTACAGGTCTCCGTCTGCAGAGGTAAACAATTTTATAATAGATTTATTACAATATCTCAAAGCTTGTCCAAATAATGTAGATATGCATGTATTTCTGGGAGACTTAAATATCGACTTAAATATTCAAAATCAAACAACCGAGGAATATTTAAATACTTTAAGTATGTTCGGGCTTGTTTCAACTATCAATGGATGTACAAGTTTGACTTGGGAACCTCTAGTTGTATAGATCATATTTTTTTACAGTTGAATAAATCGCTAGACACATTTGCAGAAATCGCACCATTAATACTAGAGTCGAATATTACCGATCATTATATCACTATGCTCCAAATAGATTTTCAAAATAGCAATAAAAAAAGAATTAGTAAATCAACAATATAAAAAACTATTTGACAAAAAATCTTTTGTAGAAGCAATAAAAGAGGAATCCTGGGACAATGTATACAAGGAAACCGAATTAAATGTGACTACCGATATACAAAAAAAGTACAAAAGTACAAAACCTCAATCAAACGTGCACCGTGAATAACAAAATCTTTAATCAAATCTATTCAAACAAAAAATAAATTATATAAAATACAAAAACAGTATCCTACTGAGTACAACATAACAATATCCTACTGAGTACAACATAACAAGATTCAAACAATTTAGAAATAAACTTAATGCACTCATAAAACTAAAAAATCAGAATTTTATCAAAAATTAATTTCTAAAAATAAAAATAATTCTAAATCTTCCTGGCAATGCGTTAATCAACTTTGTGCTAAGCAGAAGCAAAATAATAGTCTGAAAGAAATACGATGCCGTACCGGTGAAGTCATAAATGATCCTAAAATAATTGCAAATACATTTGTCGAATATTACTCAGACATAGGAAAACAGCTGGCAAGTAAAATTAAAAAATGTCCATCTAGTATGCCCTTGAAAAAACAATCCACAAGACAATCATTCTACCTCGATCCTGCAACAAAGCAAGAAATTATCAATAAAATTAAAGAATTAAAAAATGATAAAGCGCCGGGATATGACTTAGAGCTGAGTTAATCAAGGAAGTAGCGGAGCATATTTCAGAACCGCTTACATATATTATAAATATTTCATTTGAGACTGGAATATGCCCCAATTCTTTTAAAACTACCGTTATAAAACCGCAATATAAAACAGGAGATATCCTTGAAGTTTCAAACTATCGACCTATTTCTCTCATTACTTCATTTGCAAAAATATTTGAAAAATTACTTAAGGACCGAATAAATAATTATATAAATAAAAACAATGTCCTCTCAAACAGCCAATATGGTTTTCGACAGGGTTGATCTACTGAGGATGCCATTGGTTACCTAATTAATAAAGTCAATAAAGCGGTAGATAGTGCCAAGCCAGCCATGGCAGTTTTTATCGACTTATCCAAAGCATTCGATACTGTTGATCACACAGAATTGCTGGATGATCTTGAAGAGATAGGCATACGAGGGACCTCATATTGTTTATTAAAATCTTATCTAACACATCGGAAACAAATCGTAAATATTAATAACAGCTTTAGTCAAGATAAAACAATTCAATATGGAGTTCCTCAAGGCTCGGTACTCGGCCCAATACTATTTAATATTTATCTGCGTAAATTATTCGAATTAAAAATAGATGGTGACATAGTAACCTATGCTGACGATACGGCCGTAATATTTACATGAGACAACTGGTCAAATCTCAAAAGTAAAGCAGAAAAAGAAATGGAAAAATTATTTCACCTACTCGGTAACAAGTGATTAACTGTCAACTTCTCAAAAACTTATTACGTTCCATTTACCTCATATAGTAATCATTTGCCTACATATAACAGCATCTCTATATTTAACAAATGCAGCTGTGTGGAGGTTCAAATAAAAACAGCGTACCTGTCTGAAATATCTCGGCATTTATATAGATTCACATCTACGTTGGGATGTTCATATTAAATATGTATGCAAAAAGATACGGTCATTATTCTGCAAATTAAAGTACCTTAAGCAAATATTGGATACGTGTACATTGCGTATCTTGTATTTTTCACTAATTGAAACACATATAACCTATGCATATTCAGTTTGGGGAGGTGCAACAAATAATTATATTAACCTTCTCGAAAAAACTCAAAAGTGGGCAATAAAAATAATATGTAACAAAATCTATCTGTACCCAACTGAAGAATTGTTTAGGGAAAGTGGGTTCCTTGATATTCGACAGCTTTTTTGTTACCACTTATTAATACGACAATACAAAAATAGAAATGATTTAGTTTCTTTAGATCATAACCACGATATGAGACAACAAAACATTACACTCAGGACTCCACGAATTGAAAAATCAGTCACACAACGTAGTTTCTTAGCTCCACGACTGTACAACCGAGTTCCCAATGAACTAAAAAAAATCCAATTCCCTGACATATTTCAAAAATAAACTTAAGAAGTGGTTTATACAAATAAGTCGCACAGAAATACACAATTGGCTAAAAATATAAATCCTACTGTATGTGTGTATTATCTGTTGTATTGCTAACGTTACCTACTTTGAAATTAACTAGTAATTTTTCACAATATGTACTTACCTGATTATTGCATTTTTTAAAGTACCGGATATGACAAACTTATTTGAAAGCTAGATATATATTCTTGATCTGACATGCATATCTCGACTGTTCCCGCACTTAATTTATAAAAAAAAATAAAAACCAAAACAATAACGTATAATACTTACAATATTAATATTTACCAAATTGCAGGCCTATAGGAAAAATTGTAACGCCTCATGTAACACGATATAAATATGTTATATAGTAGATTTAATAATAGGATTTTTACTCACAAGTCTCTGACTTTAGATGTAAATCTTATATATATTATAACAACATCGTTTTAAACGTTCATGTAAAATATTCTTGTATGAATTGTATGAATTGCTGTAATATATTATTATTATTATTAATCAGTGTGTCCCATTTAAGGCTATAAGCCATCTCTTTTTCGTTAGATGGCTCTCTGAAAATGGCTTTAAGATATAAGTATGGAAATTAGAAAGGCAGGGGCCAGTTTTGCCTGGATAATTATTTTGTTTTGCCTGGATAATTATTCAGTGAAGAAAGAAAATCCAGGAGTTCGGTTAAGCTATTGGAGATACGGGAGATAAAATATGAAATAAGGTGCACGGCAAGTTTTACAGCATTTATTCAAACACACAACCTTCACGATGAAAAAGTAAACAAAATATAATTCAATAATTAAACGGCACGCTACTTTTATAACAAATTAATGGTAACAGAAAGTTCCCCACTATTAGCAACTAATAATGTACCAGAATACAGTAAATTAAATTAACAATATTATTATACCCTGTGGTCAAATAAAGCAATGCTTAAACGGGGCGGTAAAATAACAAGTAACTGGTGGAAAACTAAGCAAGCGGCGGTGTAAAAATCTTTTCTGAATCTGTGAAGCGGGATGGATTCTAATAAGTGGTAGGGTAGGACCGTGGGCTAGTATTAGGAATAGAAAGCATGTAATATTACGGGGTGTGCGGAAAGCTTCGAAAAATTGAAAACTGTTTTAGTATTCACTAAGTTCACGATTTCCCGCTTCCACCGCCACTCGCCAGATTGCACCCAATTGGGATTCAGCACACGAGTTTAAACAGCAGGGGTCACCTGGCGTCAGTTAAACAAATATACTAATCGTCGACAGAGAAAATTCATTTGGGGTTCAAGAAGTATCTTTAGCACTATAATAAAGATTATGGTTATACCTATACAGCTAAGCGATCTACCGTCGATCAAAATATATTCTCCCCTAATTTTTCGGTCCCCCTTTTATACTCGTCTTGGTCGGGCCAGGGGAACCTGCAATAGATTGCAAAAATAAAACTATTCGCTTTTCCAAAAAGTACCTTGTCTCTATCCCAAATAACGATTCTATTCCCTATTATAGTTTAAAATTAAATATTTTCGGTTCAAACTAAGTTGCAGCCGCAAAATAATATAATAATAAATATAAATAATAAGTAATAAATTATCAGTATTTATTTTGTCTAGATAACAAGACAGACATGAAGTGAAATTAAAATCAAAAAAATAAAAATTTTATAACAAACAGAATTAGTTAGTGCACAGAAATGCATAATTAAATATAATATATACTATACGTACCTTACAGATACAGAGTCTAAGTGCCTGAACTAATAACCTACTAACATTAGCAGACTAACAATCACAAGAAGGCTAACAGTTTTAATTTGAGTAACCTTGTGAATGTTGGAACCGGCTTCAGTTTCCAATCGTTGGAAATAGCGTACAGAAGAAGAGTAAAAAAAACTCTTTCGAAATAGATCAGTTTTAAAAGCTGGTAAGTGGAGAATGTGACAGATGCAGAGATTACGAGAACGAAGTGTAGTTCTTTCCAACATAAGTTTCTTAATATACAGCGTGTCCATTTACTAGTCCCTTCTTCGATTGTGGCTATACTTTTAAGGATAAAAAAAATCGGTTCGGGGGATCCAAATGAGGGAAGATGGAGCACATTTTAAAATTAGTTTGGTATATACAGGGTGTTCCAAAAAAGTGGGGCGACAAAAAAAAATTTTTTTTTAAATGGAACGACCCGATTTTTTTTATCGCAAATGAAGCCTATCAAAGTATAGTATACATCCCTAAATTATTTCCGCTTCCATCTGCGGCGTTGCCAAGTTATAATTTTTTTAAGGTATTTTTTGCTAAATACCAACCCTTCATTAATATTGCTATATTTTTCTTGCGGCTTGATTTTTGCTCTTGAAACTTTGGTTGTGGATTTACACTTAACCATTTTATTAATGACCAAGAACAAAGTTGAAAATTTTTGTACAGGATGTTTCACTTTTTTCCGCCAAAACTCCGACATTTTCAAACTTAATTTACTATTTTTTTTTTCAAATGGAACACCCTATATCTAACATTTCTATTGTACAGAGCATTCATTCAGCTTTAATTTGATACCTAATACAGTCCCTCTATCTCTAGCAGTTTTTTCAAAAATCCAGTATAAACAGAAAATTTGCAACTTTTTTACTTATTACATACATGCAAATTACTCGGGAATCAAACTTGTACTTATTTAAAAAGCTGCATATCAAAAAAGCGTTACTACCAGTTACAATCTGTAGTTTACCATATTTTTGTATACCTACTACACCTGCAATAGAATATTAAATTATAAAAAGTTAAAAGTTTTAGGAGAACTCATAGGTGGCCATGGTTTTGTTTCTAGTTTGACAGTTGGTAAATATTTCATTTGCTGCTTGTATTCTGTGTTCGTTGTTTAATTTCAAACAGCAAAAAGTTGTCACAAAATGAATTATTGTAAACAAGACTTTATAAGTATGATTCACGTAATTGGTGAATGTTTTGGAAATTGTTTTTTGGCATCTCGAGTTTATGCCCAAAAATTCCCAGATAGAAGGCATCCTGATACCAGAATGCTGCATCGATCGCACGGGAAATGGTGCCTATAAAGAGCAAACTAGAACAAAACCAGTTTTAAATGAAGAAAATCAGTTAGCTATAACATTGGCTGTTGTGGAACACCCCGAAATAAGTGCAAGACAACTGAGTTGGGATTTAGAAATAAAAAAGTCCTCAGTAGGACTCCAGATGCCAAAAAACAATTTCCAAAACATTCACCAATTACGTAAATCATACTTATCAAGTCTTGTTTACAATAATTTTCATTTTGTGACAACTTTTTGCTGTTTGAAATTAAACAACGAACACAGAATACAAGCAGCAAATGAAATATTTACCAACTGTCAAACTAGAAACAAAACCATGGCCACCTATGACTTTTAACTTTTTATAATTTAATATTCTATTGCAGGTGTAGTAGGTATACAAAAATATGGTAAACTACAGATTGTAACTGGTACTAACGCTTTTTTGATATGCAGCTTTTTAAATAAGTACAAGTTTGATTCTCGAGTAATTTGCATGTATGTAATAAGTAAAAAAGTTGAAAATTTTCCGTTTATACTGGATTTTGAAAAAACTGCTAGAGATAGAGGTACTGTATTAGGTATCAAATTAAAGCTAAATGAATGCTCTATCCAATAGAAATGTTAGATATAGGGTGTTCCATTTGAAAAAAAAAATAGTAAATTAAGTTTGAAAATGTCGGAGTTTTGGCGGAAAAAAGTGAAACATCCTGTACAAAAATTTTCAACTTTGTTCTTAGTCATTAATAAAATGGTTAAGTGTAAATCCACAACCAAAGTTTCAAGAGCAAAAATCAAGCCGCAAGAAAAATATAGCAATATTAATGAAGGGTTGGTATTTAGCAAAAAATACCTTAAACAAATTATAACTTGGCAACGCCGCAGATGGAAGCGGAAATAATTTATGGATGTATACTATACTTTGATAGGCTTCATTTGCGATAAAAAAAAATCGGGTCGTTCCATTAAAAAATTTTTATTTTTTGTCGCCACACTTTTTTGGAACACCCTGTATATACCAAACTAATTTTAAAATGTGCTCCATCTTCCCTTATTGGGATCCCGCGAACGGATTTTTTTTATCCTGAAAAGTATAGCCACAATCTAAGAAGGGAATAGTAAATGGACACGCTGTATAACGGAGTTGATGTACGAACTGCTCGATAAGTAAGTCATTATAAGCTTTCGTCATTTTCCATAGTTAACGACGAAAGTTCTTTTATTTTGGCAGCACATGATCGTATTTACGAAGACCAAAAAAATATATAAGCAACAGTTATCGACCAAGTTCAAACAGGAACCGCATAAACAAAACAGCCAAAACTGAAAAGTGACAGAACAGTTGACTCTAATAGTATCTTTCTGCGTTGACAAATATTTCAATCGATGCTTTCTGACATTTGCATCCAAAAATTGCCGGCAGGAGTAGAGACGACGTAAAGAGAGGATATAAGATCTTTTAATTTGTTTGTTTCAATGTGATTTGAATTTAAGCTTAAGCTTAAGATTCTTTACCTCTGAAACAACATATTTATTTCCCTTGTCACAGGGGCGGCTCGTGCAGTGGGGCCACGGTGCCATGGCCCAACCACCGACCCAACCCGTCATCGACCCTAATTCACACAAATTTATATTAACAATTTTGAACTCCTAAAATAAACTTCCTGATATTTACTTACTGTGCGAACTGGCAACGGCGGCAGCGGCAACGCCGCGCGCCAACTTCGATACCGAGACCGAAAGCGGTGCGGCGAATGTGGAAGTGAGATCGACAATAATTGAGAATAGCCATTGTATTCTCCCGGGCCACGCTCCGATCATATTATGTTTTGTTGTATATTGTATATTTGGCTTTTTTCGGGCGGACAAAACGTGCTGCTTATTTTGCGTACCTAGTTGATTGTGCTAAACTCTATTCAAACAAAATTCAAGTTTCGCGTAAACATTTACACGATTGACGCACGTGAACAATTCTGAGAGCTAATACGACACAGGGCCGCATTAAGGATGATCTCTAGGAATTTTATAATATAAAATAATTAAATAATATGCCCCAGTATTAAGAACTTTAAAAACAAACTTTTATGGCACACCTAGACTTCTTGGAAATGCAATCGTAGCTCCAACGAATAATAAACAGCGAAATAATTATATCGGAATTTCCACTTGCAACTCAATACACCTCTGTAAGAATCACAGACTCGCTGCACTCGCGCGTCGGGTAAAATTTTATTGCCGTCTAGCCAATAGCAAGCCGATCACGTGCGTATCATGCTCTTGCCATGCAACAACTTGTGTTTATGTTTTACTTGCGTTTAGTTTGAATAGAGGGTAGTTAAGTAGTTTATGTACAACCTTTAACATTTTCAAAATGAATAGTGTAATTTTTTATTAAGAAATTCATTTTCGTCAATGGAATTTGAGCAAAAACTGCGAATTAATGAGTTGGACAGGCCGTTACCCGATTTAACTATAGAGAAAAATCACACGGCAGGGCAAAAAACGCGATCACGTAACTTCAACTGCCTACCTACTTAAAAAATAATTGGTTGTGCGGGTGTGAAGAAGAAGAAACAAACAAGTTGTTTTGTTTTGTATGTGTTTTATTCGGCGGTGAAGAAACTTGGTCAAAAGGGGGAACCAACGGATAAAAACGTTTCTAAAAACTCGATGCAAGAAGAGCGACTCAGTGCTTTAGGAACGTTATCCACTGAAAAACATTTTGTAAACAACGGAGACAATTTTAATAATAAGATTATTGAAACATTTGCTATTATCAACCGAGGTGAACTCTTAAAATTGTGTCTCAGTTTGTGTTATTTCTCGGGTTATTTATAAATATAAACAAAGAGGTTCAATTCAAAAACTCGTTTAAATCTAACTTTAATAGTCGACATTTAGTGATGGTGTCTGATGTTTATTTCTTCTGAGACGCCAGATGTCCATGGAAATAAACGGTACTGGAAAACTTTGCTAAGTTTTTTCCTGTATTAGTTAGGGGCGGTGTGAACTTCGCAAACGTCACCGTTTATTTTTTGATTAATATTTCTTTATTTTCCACTTTAATCTGCTTAGAAGGTTTTAAAGAAGGATAATAATTACCCTTTACACCTTATTTTTATCAGAATAAATCTATAGAAATAAGGAAGGGCGAGGAACATTATTTGCCGCTAGAAAATCGGCTGCTAACTTCACACCCGTTTAGTTAGGCACATTGATTTTTAAAATGTCTTCCAATATTTGACCCCATCTGTTTACCCGCAAGTCTGCCAACTTCTTTCTCCTAATCAGCATGGCTTTATGAGAGGCCTGTTCGTTCACATGTAGGTACAAATTTGACAATTATTACGCAAAGCATAGCTGGGTCCATCGATGCGAAGATGCAGACTGATGTTATTTACAATGACATGACAAGGCCATTTGACCGCCTAGACAAACATACGCTTGTTTCCAAATTGCATCGATTCGGTTTATCGGGTGATTTGGTGAAATTTTTTTGTTCGTACTTGCATCATCGCAAACAGTGTGTTTTCTTATATGGACACAAGTCTATTGAATATTATGCAACATCTGGAGTTCCACATGAACCCGTCTTAGGGCCCCTGTTATTTAATATATGTTTGTGAACGACCTAGGAATTAAACGTAGACCACCTCCAATATGCGGACGATCTCAAATTATTCTCTAGAATTAAGTCGGTTTAGGACAGCTATTAGCTGCAGCAAAATTTAGAGAGGGTGGATGCTTGGTGCAGGTGCATAAAAAATCGACTTACCCTGAATGTGTCTAAATGTAACGTTATGTCATTCACCAACAAATCTTATATAAAGCACGATGATCACATTGACAATCTGACCTTACAGAGACAAGACTCTTTCTGTGTCTTGGGCATTACATTTGACAGTAAACTTTCCTTTGTGAAGCACATTGAAAATGTGACTTCCAGGGCTTGTAAGGCATATGGGTTCATTGTGATTTAGATACTATCAAAGTTTTCTACACACTTGTCAGAGCAAGGTTGGAGTATTCCTCTGCCGTGTGGTTGCCTCTATTTGAAGTGCACATCAGATCCAAAGAAAACATACAAAAAATTCTTAAAATATCTTACCTTTAAACAAACCGGGGTCTATCCCGAACAGGGGTTTCCGCATGATGAATTACTCGAACGGCACCCTTTCACGTCTTTGAATATCCGGAGAGACTATTTTTCTCAAACCATACTGTACAAAATTCTAAACAACTTAATTGACTGCCCTATGTTTTTCCATCGTGATGGAATACGTGCTTGAAATGGCTTTGTCTAAACTTCCGTTTGAAGTTACATTACTCAAAATATATGTTGATGACACGATTATTAGTGTTCCTAAAAATCAAATTGACATCTGTTTGAAAACTTTCAATAGTATCCACCCTTGCATTCAGTTTACTCTAGAGACCGAAAGTGATAATTCTTTACCTTTCTTGGATGTACTTTTGATTAGAACCGTTGATCAAAAAATTACAACTAACTGGTACGAAAAACCAATAAATTCAGGTAGACTTCTTAATTACCATTCCAAACATCCTTTAAAACAGAAAATAAACATTATGTAAGCCACTAAGTCCACTATTCTTAACCTGAGTCATCCTAATTTCCATCAACAAAATTTAAATAACCTCAGGACAAAGTTAATCAACAATGACTACCTTCCTAAATTATGTAATATCATTTTAAATAATAACTCCACTTCTCTAGAAAATAGAAACTCCGAAAGCTCACAACCTCAGCGCTATTATAAAATTCCTTATGTAAAGGGTCTTTCAGAAGAAATCAAAAGGTCCTTATCGAATGATAGTACTAAAGTTGTATTCTACCATACGAAAACCACTTCCAAACTCTATACATCTATGAAGGATAACCTTGAAAAATCATATCTTTCCCACGTAATCTACGGGATCGAATGCAACAATTGTCCGTCAATATATATAGGTCAAACTCTACAAAATTTAAAAAACAGAGTAAATGCTCACAAAAGTTCCTGCAGTGAAAAACACCGTAATAAAAGAGAACAAACAGCTTTGGCTTTTCACCATTTTAATGAAGGACACGAATTTAAGTTCGATTTGGATTCTGTTAAAATCTTAGATAAAGAGAAAAATTATCATAAAAATTATTTAGTGAAATGGTATGCATTCAAAGTCATAACAATACCGTTAACAAAAAAACCGATACGGAACACCTGAGTCTTATTTATAGTGGCCTTATTAGTAAGTACATCAAATCCTAAAGAATGTTTATTTATTAATTTATATTCCTTTCATATTTTTAAAAGTTTCTTAATGCTCAAATTTTAAAAAAGTTTATGAACATAAATACTGATGGTTTTATTCTATGGCAGACCCTATATTTCTAGAAGTGTGATTTTTATCATCTTTTGCCCATTGTATATTAGAAATTTCTTCTGTACTTAAAAAAAAAATTGTTTTTAACCTCTGCAGATAGTGCGGTGTGTTGGATGGTTTTTTATAGTTTATATACCTACCTACTTAGTTCCTTGATTTTAGCCGATGCTGTTGTCTCCATATTTTAATCTTATTAATCTATTTTTATTTAATTTTACGTAAGATGTACACATCTGTAAACAAGACTTTTTGTTTGACTTCCACATGGTTTCCTCACTAGGTAAGGTTGTTCCCCTTCTCATAGCTCATTTAAGTTTTAATATTTTTAATTTTTCAAATTGTTTGTGATATTTTTTAATTTTTAATTTTTCAAATTGTTTGTGATATTATCTTCTTAATCTGCTTGTAGCCCTGAAGATGATTTAGACATAAATCGAAACGTCGGCTTTGTGAAAAAACACCAGTGTTGTTATTTTGTCCTATCTACCGACTAAGTGTACCCATTGCGAATCAAACCAGGACACGAAACTATTTCTATTCCTTATTTTTGTTTGTATTAATCACATTATCATACTATGAACACGTTGATACATACACCTTTGAGTATACATACTGCACTTGCTTGTTTTTCTTTCTTGTGACATATCCTGTAATAATTGGTCACATGCCTGTTGGTTATTTAAATAAGTAAATAATATAAAAAAAAATAGGTACTCACGAGCTAAGTTGACAATGTCGACTTAGTTTCTGCTTACTCCCTAGTAGCATTGAATACCTTAATCAATGCTAGTAGAAATGCATCAAAACCAGGCAAAGACCCATTGACGTTTAAACATTGGTGACGATCACTTCAATAATTTTGCAATATATTGCAGGTGTCTGAGTTGAAGCCATAAAATTGTAACATAGAGAGCATCCTCTCCTGGTTGGTGCTATCGAATGCAGGACCGGTTCAAGTTTTTGCGGGACTGGGTGCTGCATGACAGTGCGGGGCCCCGACAAGGAATTATTTGAGCCATTACGGATACATTTTTGAAAATGGCGTGTGACGACACCACACCGCTAACTCAATTTTTGGTCCAACCAGATCCCAGTTTGTACACCACTAGAATGATAATATTTTTTACAATATGTCACTTTTTAAAAGTTCCTCCGTTTTTCTGACAGTAGGCCGGGTGACGAGTTTGGATTACATATAGAAGTTAATTTCGGGGGGGGGGTCAATTTTTATTTATTTTTTGAAACAAATGCATCTAAAATAATTTAGTAAAATGCGCCGCACCCGAAGATTTTTAGAAATTTTAAGGAAAATTGTTTAAAATTAGTCTTAGGAAATCCCAGTATCTTCAGATTTAGTGCTGAAGTGAATATTTTCAAATTCCAAATTGGTTTTGGCCCGCCCCTAAATACGCTAGTGGATCACCCTGTACACGGGACTCGGAGGCGCGGGGCAATACTAATAGCACTCTTCACGGTGTCTGCCAACACAACCGATGGACTATAACAACCCGATCTAAAGCTGGATTGATTATCAGGGAAAATTTCGGGTACAGGGGCATATTCATTAATTTGTTTATACATGACCCGTTCCATTAATTTAGAGAGCACAGAGATAAGACTGATTGGCCTCAAATCAGACAATGATTAGAAATCTTCGGCGATGGATTCACAACGACTAGTTTCCAAGATGAAGGATAATAATTTTGAAACAAGAGTTAATGATATTGGTAACAACAGCGTCGAGAAAGGGGCACATTTTTTTAACATGGTTGACGATATATTGTCAAATCCATATGCTTTAGATTTCAAGCTTCAAGTGATTTCATTTACCGGAGGCAGTAGATATGGAAAAAGAAGGACTCAAGTTACTGATAATGAAGTCATTAATGAGCCCTTGGTTTCCTAATTGAGGAGGGATTGGTGCATCGTGTTTAAGTTAGGCGTTAAGACACTCTAAAATCTGCACACTCTAACTTCTGCGACTATCCTTTTCTAAGACTTTTCAAATATATTAAATATTTATAAATAAATATAATAAATATTTTTTCTCGGAATTCCGACTTACATCTCGGAATTCCGACTTATAAGTCGGAATAAGGTCATTCCGACTTACAAGTCGGAATTCCGACTTATAAGTCGGAATTCGACAGTTAGTACCTAATAGGTTAGGTTAAATTATTCTACACGCACCAATCCGCGTTTGAAAAAATTTGGCGGACAAAACTACCCCCTGCATCCCTTTAAGGAAAAAAATTGATAACTCCATTGTTTCTGCTCCGAATTTCGCCGTTTTCACAAGAACGTTCAAAAGAGTCTCAGAAGTGAAAAAATTGCAAGGCAAAAAAATACCCCTTCCCAGCCCCGAAGTTGTTTTTGGTCGAGTCCTGGCCATTTTCAGCAAGGACGTTCAAAATTATCCCAGATGCATCAATCCGCGGTTGAAAAAATTTGCCGGACAAAACTACCCCCTACACCCCTTTAGGGAAACATTTGATAACTCCATAACAAAAAACCTGAAATAATATTCGGATTCGCCATAAAATTCTCCTTTAAATTTTACTTTTAGCTCAAAAATAACAACCAGTGCAGTGGACCGCCCTTTACAACTTTTATATTGAACTTTGGTTTCTGAAGTCAAAAATAAAAATATAGGGTGACATAACAAGATAGTACCAAAGCGTAGAAGGGCCACCTTGTAAATATTTTTTCCCGAACTAAATTCCCACTTATAAGTCGGAATTCCGACTTACATCTCGGAATTCCGACTTACATCTCGGAATTCCGACTTATAAGTCGGAATTCGACAGTTAGTACCTAATAGGTTAGGTTAAATTATTCTAGACGCACCAATCCGCGTTTGAAAAAATTTGGCGGACAAAACTACCCCCTGCATCCCTTTAAGGAAAAAAATTGATAACTCCATTGTTTCTGCTCCGAATTTCGCCGTTTTCACAACAACGTTCAAAGGAGTCTCAGAAGTGAAAAAATTGCCAGGCAAAAAACTACCCCTTCCCAGCCCCGAAGTTGTTTTTGGTCGAGTCCTGGCCATTTTCAGCAAGGACGTTCAAAATTATCCCAGATGCATCAATCCGCGGTTGAAAAAATTTGCCGGACAAAACTACCCCCTACACCCCTTTAGGGAAACATTTGATAACTGTATTTTTTCTGGCCAGATTGTCGCCTTTTCCAGGTGATTCTAAAGTCTCAGAATTCAAAAACAAATTTTTGGGGGATGCAGGGGTAGTTTTGTCCGGCAAATTTTTTCAACAGCGGATTGGCGCATCTGTAATAATTTTGAACGTCCTTGCTGAAAATGGCGAAGATCCGACTAAAAACAACTTCGGCGGTGGGAAAGGGTAGTTTTTTACTTATGAGACTTTTTCAACGTCCTTGTAAAAACGGCGAAAATCGGACCAGAAAAAATGTGGTTATCATTTTTTTTTCCTAAAGGGATGCAGGGGGTAGTTTTGTCCGGCAAATTTTTTCAACCGCGGATTGATAAGTGCCTCTGGAATAATTTTGAAGGTCCCTGCTAAAAATGGCGAATGCATTTTGAATTTCTGAAATATTGTTTCGAAACAGTGATGCATACGCACGGCACATTGTACAGGGTGATTCAAAACTATGCGGCACCCTTTTAAGGGTCTACTTTACTCATTAAAATAAGACGAAAAGTTCATATTAACATGGGTCCAAAAACTCTTCGTTACGAAGATACAGGGTGATTAAACTTCCAAAAAATATCAATTTTTCTTTATATAACCAAATTTGGTACACAATAAAACCATCGTAGGGTGACATAAGAAATGATAATATCAGGTCTCTAAAGTACCCAGTGGCTGAGCTAAGGGTAATCGGTACCATAAATTAAACAAAAAAAAAATAGTATGGCCCTGTACAATAGAACAATTTATTATGTTGTTGAATAAACAATACAGTTTGGAATTTAATTTTTTTCATATCTCTCTCCCTTTTGCGGAAAATTTGAGTTTTCGGTTTTTTTGGACGCTTTTTCGGATTGAAGTATTATAGTCAAATTTTGTTAAGAGTCCTTACTGGGACTGTCAATTGGTAATTTCGACATCCTAAGTTGGCATCAATGGAGCAAAAAAATGCAACCGGGTCATAAGTTCAGGTCAGTAACGAGCCCATTTGCACAATGAATATAACTACTAATAACACGCGCGAAAACTAACAAAACAAGAACAACACAGATAACGGTAAAACTCACGAAACGCACAAAACCCGCGAATATTTTCACTACCCAAAGTGTGAATCACTTTGAACGATCCGGAAAACCTTCATTGTCACTTTCACAACGAAACAAAATTTGCCGGCCCGCACCATAGACGCTGCCGCAAGCAGATGATTATACCAAAATACCAAAATGACGTTTGAAATTACTATTGAAATGAGTTGTAGTCAAAGTTATTTTTATTTGTAGAGGTATAATCGTGATTGCAATAGGGTTTTTATTTTATTATGCTCCTTTTTCGTATCACTTGGATAACTTTTCAGATCATAAATCAATGAGTGACGTCATTAACTGGTTGAAACACATATACCAATGTTATACCCGTGGTTAACAGAAAATTCCTATGGATTTTGTGGAGAATGTCATCTGACAAAATCGGGACTTCTTACAGTAATCGGGGTATATTATGTAACAATGATTATTTTAACTAAACGAAATGATTTTCAAATGGAATGGCAGTAGGAGTATGTAATTTTTGTTACTAATAAGGCGCTAAGGCATAAAAATAATAGCATTAAAGCTTGTTAATTGTTATTTTTTTAATGTTTAATCACCCTGCATCTTCGTAACGAATAGTTTTTAAACCCATGTTAATATGAACTTTCCTTCTTATTTTAACGAGTAAAGTACGCCCCTGAAAGGGTGCCGCATGGTTTTGAAACACCCTGTATAATTCCATAAACGCGTGGCTATACATACGTTTTGTTTTATAAGGCATACTTAAGACAGGGTGCGGGCCCGGCCGACCCTGCCGCCCTTGTAGAGCCGCCACTGTATTCTACCACCACAAAATATGCAGATACTACAGTATTCTGCTCCGGAAAAAGAAAAAGGTACCTAGATCCAATAATGATATAATATTTTTATCGATGGTTCTCTCCTTAGCAGTATTACCAAAGTCTAGAGAATACTATAAGTCGGGGCACTCGGCCTTGGGTAAACAAACGTTTCCCCCTTGCCCTCTCCCGCTCCCTCGGTCCGCCGTCATCGGAGTACGGCGATCGATATCTTATTTAATAAGAAAATAAGCTTACACAGTATAGCCGAGAGCGGTTCGAGGCTGATTTACGACCAGCCGCAAAAAATTGTTGTTTTTTCCGAGAGAACAAAGAAGTGAGCCGACTTATAGTATTCTCTAGACTTTGGTATTACCACTGTCAGTACGTTCGTACTAGAATCTAGTACTATTTTTTAAAATTTAATACGCTTGTACGCCGCTCTAAAATCTAGCACTTTTTTTTCTATCCTTCCTTGAGCCAAGATGGCCCTGGATTACAAAAAAAGAAAAGAAAATAGATCTCTGTTTCCATTAGTTCTGTGTTCTAAGTTAGAATGTTTGTTCGCATTTCGTTCCCAAATATCAGCGAAATGAACCCTGCTGTAAATAATATGTGTTGACGGACGAGGTCCAGTTTTGTAGATCTTTTAAAGGTGAAAAAAACTTTACTTTTTTATTGTGGACAACCTGATTTTTAGTTAAAATATAAAATAGTAGTTTTTATGGGCCTGTAAACAATAATTTTACCCTCCGACTTTAGGCTACGGGTAGTAGCAAAGATTAGGTAGTAGGTAATTGCTATCATGTTATGTCACCCTATATTTTTATTTTTGACTTCAGAAACCAAAGTTCAATATAAAAGTTGTAAAGGGCGGTCCACTGCACTGGTTGTTATTTTTGAGCTAAAAGTAAAATTTAAAGGAGAATTTTATGGCGAATCCGAATATTATTTCAGGTTTTTTGTTATGGAGTTATCAAATGTTTCCCTAAAGGGGTGTAGGGGGTCGTTTTGTCCGGCAAATTTTTTCAACCGCGGATTGATGCATCTGGGATAATTTTGAACGTCCTTGCTGAAAATGGCCAGGACTCGACCAAAAACAACTTCGGGGCTGGGAAGGGGTAGTTTTTTGCCTGGCAATTTTTTCACTTCTGAGACTCTTTTGAACGTTCTTGTGAAAACGGCGAAATTCGGAGCAGAAACAATGGAGTTATCAATTTTTTTCCTTAAAGGGATGCAGGGGGTAGTTTTGTCCGCCAAATTTTTTCAAACGCGGATTGGTGCGTCTAGAATAATTTAACCTAACCTATTAGGTACTAACTGTCGAATTCCGACTTATAAGTCGGAATGACCTTATTCCGACTTATAAGTCGGAATTCCGAGATGTAAGTCGGAATTCCGAGATGTAAGTCGGAATTCCGAGATGTAAGTCGGAATTCCGAGATGTAAGTCGGAATTCCGACTTATAAGTCGGAATTTAGTTCGGGAAAAAAATATTTACAAGGTGGCCCTTCTACGCTTTCGTAGGATACTAAGTTTTTCATAATAATATGTAATATGTGGTAGATTAGGTACATTTCAAAGTATAAATTTATATTCAGCGTATATCTTACACATAATTCCTGGGCATATTGGCATCGACAAGTGGGCAAGAACAACAAACGTTGTTTTGAGGTTCCTTAGCATTTTTAGTTAGGTGACAAAATGAGGGAAGGGATTATTAAGGGAATCCGTGCCCTATTTAAAACGAGAATCAAATACAAACTCTTTTATGCATTTTTCCGAAAACAACTGTCGATTACCGAGTAACGTCTGAAAAATGACTTTAGATAATTTAGTTACTTTTCTGGTCAAAGATTTGCTGACAATTATTCAGCAAATACAAAGCCATTCAGATGTCTTAGGCCTATTATTAATTGTGAGAGAACTAAAAGTTACCTAAATTGTCTGCTTATAAAATCTTATGTGAAACCATTGAATAAGGTATGGATAAATGAAGTCACTTGGAACAGCATACAAATGCTTGGGTGGCGTTTGCTTTGTAAAACAAGACCGAGTCATTCATATAGGTGACGCGGTATACAAATTTTATTTAAATGCTCAAAAAAGAATAAATTAAACTTTGAAATAATTCAAACCAAAGCAAAACAATAAACAACACCACACAAAAATCTATAGACAAAATACAAAACGGTAAAATAAAGGGCAATCCTGATTTCCGTGTACGGCACAGTACAGGTTATACTGGCCTAACTGGCCCACGTCGACACCTGCTTCATGCATATCCGAAACGCCGACCAATCAAATCGCTACGCTCGCTATCTTATTGGCTACCTCCTTGACTAGGTCGTCGTCGACCGCATAAAAACTTTTGAATTTTATACGGGTGATATCTGCTGATAAGTCTGGTATTTTTATCAGTAGCAGAGCGTGGTAAATGCTATGAAATAGATCGCACAGGGTCGTATATAAGGGGGGGCTTTAGGGGGTTCAAACCCCCCCATGAGGGTATAAGGTACCTTCGCCACATATGGGCACTCCTCCAAATATGAACACCTTCCTGTAAATGCTGTCTGATTTATGTGTTCTAAGTAAAAATACTGTAAACAGGTTCCTTTACCTGCCCTCGCCCAGAGACAGAATAATCTTCACTATCGGCTGCAAGAGTCCTTGCTACAGTCAAACTTGTCATAAGTATGTGCGATAGAGCTGTGCGGCCGTTATAAAATAAGGCATTTTTGGTACAATGTATTTCACATAATTAGTTATTTGCATGCAGGACCAAAAGTCCAAGTCCGTGAATTGTGCCGATATATTTTTCTTAGCGAAAACTTTTTCCATTTCTTTGAAAATCCATTTTCATATTTGTAGGTTATGCGTTCCAAATATGGACACCTGTTGTGTTGGAAATATGGGCATTGCCCATATTTGGAACACTTTATAATAATTTAAAATGTTCAGGTGTTATATAATACTTACATACGTCTGGGGAATATTTTATAAACTTTCAAATGTAGTGTTTTCTTAATTAATATATTGTGAAAAATCGACAATTGAAACAACAAATTATAATAAAATTTTTCTTTTTCATTCGTTGTTTATAAAAATTTTGGTCGAATATTGAGAAACATGTGTTTGAGTTTTAAAGTAATCCTTTTAACCAAATCCATTTTTTCGAATTTCGTTTTTGTTTTTTAAATATTTTTCGATTTGAAATTGAAATAATTTTTTATATTTTCTATCTCGCAAACTAATGAAAAATGACGGTTTAGTTTGATAAACACTAGACATTCTTCTAAATAAATTCATACCAAATATAGACACTTAATTCTCATCGGTGAAAAGCTAAGTTGGAAATTAAAACCTATCTTTTTCAACTTTCGATCAAGATATCTTTTAAACTAAGCATGAAAACGAAAAATACAGTAAAAAATTGTCGCTCTAAGTGTAGATTACTAACGATGTGTTAAATAAAAACTTAACTCTTGAAAGTCGATAAAATACTCTCTGGACATAAGTATTTACTGCATCGCCATCATAGTTTGAAAACAATCCAGATGAAACATAGCCCATAAGGCAAATTTTACTAGATGACCATATTAGGAACATGGGGTGTATTTGTAGATATCAATTTTTTTTAATTAATTTTTCGCGACAACTATCCGAATCCATAGTTTTGACGTTTTTCTAGTGTTTTTTTAAAACATTTAAGTATATTTTTCTTAAGGGTGCCCATATTTAGGCAAGTTACCTTATATAAAATTAATTAACAGGCCCGGCGCCCGCCAAAATGAAAAAAAAAATAATCCTTCTGGTCGATTGTCCTGCTTGGACGATTGTAACATGTAACATGCCACCAAGGACAAGAGTTTGCGTTTGGTAAGAAATATTTGAGGATAATGCTCAAAAAGTTAACCTTTTTTAAACCCAACCCCCCCCCCCCATGGAAAACACCTAGCTACGGCCCTGGCCCTGTATATCACTGTGTATTCTAAGTGGGTTCATTTATACTATATTCGGATACTTTAATCAATAGTGAGACCGAAAAGCCTTAGTTTAAAATATACGTAGTAGTATAATATTGTAAATGTTCAGTTTTAATACCCTGTACATCAGTTAATATAGTATTATGAGCATATTTATATATGTTTTATTACTGATTTGTTTTGAAGTCTAAATTAAAAACGTTAACTTTTGCTTTAAAGAAACGTGGGCACGTGGCTCTCGCTTTGTGTTAAAGAAGTCGCTTAAGATAGACTTATTTATTAAAATTTCTATAAGTTGTAGCTGAAAAAGTTGTTTCTATTTCAATTTTACATAAGTGTTCTAAGTTTGAATGCTCTATTAAAATAATGAGCTTTCACTTAAATTCAACCTCAAGTTGAAGTTAGAAATTCAAACGTATGACTTTGATAGGTTTCGATCATTTACGATCTAACCTTTTGACAACTATCAAAGTCAAAAATTCACGTGCGATTTCGTTGTTTGAAATATCCTGCGTTAATATTTAAGGTGGATTTATAAACCCTACATTTGCGTTGGCGCTCGCGGTTGACGGTGACCTTCGCCGTTGCCTTCCGTAGCAGACATTTTATAAACTTTCCGTTTGCATCCAGAAATGTCACCTAAAAACACACCACGTGACCGCTGAACTTAATTTTTTTTAACAAAAAGCATTCATGGTCGAGTCATATTTTAGAAACGGACGAAAAGATGACGGACAGTGGACGTATTCTGTGGATGACTGCTGTCAGGAATTTCCAGGATCACAACAACGTTGGACACAACACGTGTTGTGTTCTCTTCCTCATATTGTGCAGCTTTTTCGAGAAACGGTGAGTGTGGAAAGAAAGAAAGAAAGAAGGGAAGTGACCGACCGACAGTGCGAACAGAGGAGCTCAAGAAAAATCTCACGCAAGTTATGGAGGAGGCTCCCGGAACGTCCGTGTGAGTTTTGTCGCAGCTAGCTGGACTATCTGTTGGTACCTGTCACAGTGTTGTAAAAAAAATTTGTACCTGCATCCCTACCTCTTAACTTGTTATAAAGAAATTCCTGCAGTTGATTACCCGCGTAGAGCAAAGTTTTGCGACTGGTTCATAAAAAAAACTTTAACGACAACAACCCGGACATGATTTTCTTGTCCGACGAAACCTGGTTTTACCGGCTGTTACCTAATTCTCAAAACATAGGAATGTGAAGTTCTGAAAAACCAGAACACTTTTTTGTCGAAACCTCTCTTCATCCTCATAAAGTTGGTGTTTGGTGTGCTATTGGCTGAAGAAGAATATGGACGGCCCAATTTTCTCTAATGGGACACTAACTGCTCAGAGTTATAGAGAAGAAATTAAGACACCTTTTATAAATCACATGACAATGAAGAAATTTATTATCACCAAGGGGGTACTAGAGCTTCCTCTGCAGGTGAGTCGAGGATTATGTCCGTAACATAACATTTTTCAGCATAAACTCGGAACACGAATTTCCTCCGAGATCTTGGGACATAACACCTTGCGATTTATTTTTGTGGCCGTACCTACTTAAAGAATAATATTTTCCAAGTTCGTATAAACAGCTTAGATCAACTACAGGAGAATATTTCGGAAGAAACAATTAAATAGATGCTAATCCTCATATTCTTGAATATGGTTTTAATTCTTTTCGAAAAGGGTGCCAAAAATGTTTGAAACAAGGTGAGCGCATTTTTAATAATTAGTTGTAATGTTTCTTGAAATGTGTATTTTTGATTAAAATGGGGTGTTTATTCGATTTCTATTTATTTATTTATTATTACTAAGTTAAAAATACCTACCCAATGAACAAGAAAATTAAAGAATTAAGGAATCGTTGGGGTTTGAACCGGGCTATCAGATTGAAAAGCAAAGAACTTGCCTCATACATTAAATAATTGATTCACGTGTAATTCGCTTCAATAATGTGGTTTACATGGCAGCTGTAATGAACAAAATATAAGTAAAGACAATATCAATATTTAAAAACTTGTAACTTAAAAACTATAGTAGGTATATATATCACTAGCTTTTTATTAATAAATAATATGGTTAGAAAAATACGTAGAGATTTCCTACGCGGCTCCGTGCGCAACATTTCCATTCGCACGATAACAATAATATTTGCTATTACAACTCTTGCTCCTTTTAATCCTTTTTATGTAACGATGAAAGTTCTCTTTACCTGATCCCGTTCTTCCTCGTCGTAGAGGTAGATATAAGTATTGATTGGCACTTCCCCAATTAGGGTGTTTGCAACTATAAAATACATCGAGGGCCTCTAAAGGGTTAAACGTATATACCCTGCAGCATTACAATTTCATTTACGTGTAAATCGAGCCTAAGGTAAAGCCGTCCGACACGCTATACCTAAATAAACGACGGAAAAGGGATGCCTACTCCATTAGGGAACAGATCCGGCAAAAAGTTGGGGCAAACTTGCGCAACACTTTTTGGGTGAGAAAATAAGGTTGTTCTCGTTAGAAAGTAAGTCCCAATATTCTGTTGGATTTTTCCCAATAAATCCTTTATTAACATTTATTTTTGTTTACCTACAATTTTATCCCAGTCTGCTTTTTGCATTTTGCTTACATTACAAAAAATAAACGAAAATAAAAAAATATTTAGTCTAAGTTATGAAATAATTAAAAACCTATTAGCGTTTGTAAACATTTTGGTGCTGCATAGGGAAAGTTGTGGCAATGAAGTCATTCGTGTTATAGCTAGATTATTGGCTATCTTTTGCCTCCGTAAAAACTTTAGATATCCTTAGAAACTGTATGTCAAATTGGAGGTTTTTGGTATACCTATAGCTTAAGATTTATGTCAAATTACAGAAAAATTAGGGGAACTCATGGACGGAGTGTTTTTTTAATAGGAAACCGAAACAGTGTGTCTGATTGCCCTCGATGAGAAAACTTATTAGGCGTAAATATGAATAACATTACCCAATAGATTAAGTTTTGAGTTGGCAAAAATAGCAGCAAGAAAACCTATGACACTAAAAGAATGACACTGTCGTTTTAACTTTAAAAGTTATTAATAATAATAATTTAAAAGAAAAATGTACAATATTGCACATTAGTTTTCAAGCATTAGTTGCAGCTGCCCGAATATTAGAAATAACCAAATACCTGAAATGGCGAAAATAATATGGTTTAGCGGGTTTAGCATGTTCCTGCTCCCTTCTTTGTTGCTGCGTTATTATTGGGTAAATGTGAAGTCTAGGTGTCCTCTAGAGGGTAAATTTGGATGTGCCTGCCCCCCCTTGTTACCATATAATATTCTATAAACCACTGACAGAGGGTTTACCTACTATATAATAGTTATTTATGTACCAAGGCACTGAAGTTCAATTTTTTATGACTCATGTGGAATTTAGTTGCCGAGGCCTCTGGCCGAGGCAAATAAACCACATGAGTCATAAAAAGAACTTCAGTGCCGAGGTACATATTATATTTTTTTTGAAATCGGAAAAAAAAATGTTTTATTAGGCAAGAAAATAATATTAAGGGATCACCCGTCCATGAACCGACTACGAGCGGCGTTGCTTGACTTTGACGATCGCTCTACCTAGGTCAAGTAAGACAAGACACGGCACCTTCGTACAGAAAAACCAAACTGCTGCTTTTTGTGCAGCCTCCAAAAGAAATCTATTGATATTCAAACCTACTAATAATATGTATACCGAAGGATTGCGCTTCTATAAGAAAACAATTTCGCAATGTGTACGAAAAGTTAAATGGGCCTTTATCGGCCGGGTTTTGAATATTTGGTCACTTTTGACGGGCGATTTCTCCGCGTCTGACGTTTGATGTTTACATCTCGCCAAAGCCTACTTATTGAAAAAATCATACACTAATGTAGCCCATTATTGTACGATTTCTGTGCTTTTAATGACGATTTTGGGACACTTTATTGCCGATTTCAAGAAAAGTATTTTATTTTATAATACTTTACCAAATTATTGAAAAAATATATAAATATCATTTACAAATTAAAAAAGTTGTGCAAAAAGCTAATCATAGATGCATATTGTCACGAAGTTACTAGTTTCCGGTTTTCATTTTTATTTTACACCCACTTGATTCCTCGCCGCGCTATTTTTAGCGGCCGGCCGTCCGCCGTAGTAGTTTTTATATTCACACCGATGAGTCTTTTTCTACATAGGAGGCCGACATTCGATTTTAATTGCATTTAACTAAATCCTGGTTTTGATTACTCTCCGGCTTTCCGCCGCTAAATAAGAAATTCTTGTTTTACCAAGAGGGATGAGGGATGCCGAAAAGGGGTAGAACCGGGATATTAATTCAAATTGCAGCTAGAGCCGCGGTTCTTTTTGGGAATCCGGGTATATTGGACATGCCCGATCCGGAGAGACCACCACCCGAGACCTGTACGGGGTACAACCACCCCAAACTGCCCGCCTAGCCCCGGCGTCCGTTTTGGTTACCAGAAGAGTGGGGACGATCACCTGAGTAGTCGCCGCGGCCCCGACCAATGGGCGGCCAGCGCACTCGCCGATGGTGGCGCCGCCACACGATATAAAAAGGCTGCGGTCGCCGAGGAGGCGCTCCTCCGCTCTCTGCTTCTACCGATATACCGAACAGCCGTTTCATTTAACTCCGCGATTGAACATTACCGCACAAATAGATAGGCTAGCTACGGCTTGGGCTAGGCTCTGAAACTTGTTGGTGGTGCGAGTATTCCCGTTTCACCTAGCTTGAGCGAAGCGTGTAGGTTCTCGTTATTAAAATTTTCCCGATAAGTGTAAGGGCGTTAATTAGCCGTAGAGTGCTTAAATAGAGGCTTATCCCGCACGTTTCTTTTGTTGCAGATTCGGAAATCTCTCTGGGCCGGCCGTAATAAATATTAATACGTTGTAAATAAAATTATAGTTGTAGTAAATAAACCGTGTCAAACTTGTTGAATTACTTTACTTCCATCCTACCCTTAACTCACCACTGACCTCTGGAATTATTTTTCTCTGACGAAAGCTGTCCTGGGCATAACGGGGCATACCGCTTTAAAAAAGCTGGCGCCTGAGCAACCGCCCCGCGGTAGGTCCGATTTTCCCTTTTCTAAATAAAAAGAGGCTATGAGAAGGTCCACCAAAAAATAGAATAGGCGTAAAAATCCAAGGCTATAATATATGACATAGCTGAAAATACCTATAAAATATGATCATTAAGCAAATGTTCCAAAGTATGTTTCACTTATTGTGTTATGAACTAGACATTCATCTTGCCCTCCTAAATTCTAGAATCCTGCGACTAATCTAAACACACCTTGTATTATCGTTTACGCTGCGTTTTCGGCATTTTTCCCAGCGAAAGATCGACGAAAATCCCTAACAGGTTGCAACACGTCCATCGGCGTTTGGGCAAAATAAAGCACTGGCGGTTGTAGCGTGGTTACATAGTGCTGCGATTTTAACGTGTGTATGCAGTTTGTACAGAGTGAAGAAACTTCTTTGTAATTGGGTACGACAGCTGCTAGAAGAACATAAGTTATGATATATTGAAATCAATAATGTTTTAAAGAAATTCATCAGGCCCAAAAAACCTATAGGGTGTAAAGTAATACTTGTTTGCGTTTGAGTACAACAATTTACGTCCGTCAAATATAGGTATCGACTCAACAAGCAATTTTTGGCTTTAGAATAGCCCTCGTCAGTGGTATACAGGGCGATTCAGTTCCGGTGCTCAACATGGGCATCTCAGAAACCGTAACAGATACGAAGTCGGTCAAATGGAGGCAAACTTGTGCCTTTTGGCGCCTAACAATATGCCGTTGAGAAAGTTAAAATATTTTCGTGGGTTGCTGAGGTATTTAAGAAAAACCGAATTTTTGAAAATTAGATTTTATTTTTTTCTGGCGCCATTTGCGATAATATTGAAAAATAAATTATACTTTTTCATTGGAACTTTTTCTGGACTACGTCCTGGTATTTTTACATTTTCGGGGCGACGTTTCGTTTTTGAGATAGAGAGATCATCTTATTTTTTTAAATACGGATCTAGATTTTTCATTCCATATTTCGAAATAAATCGTTGCCCTGAGTGCAAGTATCTATGACGCATATATATTTTTTCTCGTTTTGGCCGCCAAAATGCACATTTACTATATAACAAGTAATCATTTTTTATACCTACTGGATTAATTAAACTCTATGTTTGTCATATTTTGAAATTATTTTTTATACATTAGGTAAAATGTATCTCACTATTGTTAGTAATAATTATTATTGTTGTTATTTACCTAAAGTATAAAAAAGAATTTCAAAATATGACAAACATGGAGTATAATTAATCCAGTAGGCTAGTAGGTATTAAAATAATGATCACCTGTTATAATTGGAATAGCTTTAAAAAAAAAGAGAAAAATGAATAGTCCAGGACCGTAATAACTCTTTTCTTAGTGAATGTGCATTTTAGCAGCTTAACAGCTAAAACGAGAAAAAATATGCATGTGTCATACATCGTTGTACTCAGGACAACGATTCATTTCGAAATATGCAATAAAAAATCCAGGTCCGTATTTAAAAAAATGAAGATGATCCCTCTATCTCAAAAACGAAACGTCGCCCCGAAAACCTAAAAATAAGAGAAAGTTGCAATGAAGTATAATTTATTTTTCAATATTATTGCAAATGCAACCCATGAAAATATTTTAACTTTCTCAACGGCATATTGTTAGGCGCCCAAAGGCGCAAGTTTGCCTCCATTTGACCGACTTCGTATCTGTTACGGTTTCCGAGATCCCCATGTTGAGCACCGGAACTGAATCACCCTGTATACATTCATTGAGGCGATCCTGGCGGGGGGGGGGGGGGGTTGGCTCTCCCCTCAATTAAATTTTTTGTGATCTTTTCCCTTTTTTAAATTATTATTTTTCTCGAATTTTCTGAAAAATTGTGTACATTTTTTTAATTTTTCATACCCACCGCTGCCATTAGTATCACTACCTCCACAGCACTCTTTTAAAATCCATTATTTAATAGCAAGTACCAAAATTGCACAGAAATCCTAGAATGTTCACACTTTTTCACTTTTTTAGACTTTCATCCCCTCGGTAACTATTTTCATTACTAAAGGTGGATTTATAAACTCGACGTTTGCGTTGCCGCTCGCCGTTGCCGTTTGCGTCGAAAATTCAATCCCAATATTTTACGCGTAACCGTTTATAAACGCCGTCGAACGTTCCAGTCTGCGTCCGATGCCGTTCGAGATAATCTAGTTTCATCTTTCACGTTCCGTCGTTCACATTTCTGGACGCAAACCGCGAAGGTCACCGTCAACTTCGGAGCGCCAACGCAAACGTCGAGTTTATAAATCCACCTTAAACGTTTTACAAACGGTTATAGAAATTTGACAATCTAACAATGAATTTTCGTTGTTGCAATGTCAATTTTCTATAATCATTTGTAAAACGTTTACTCGCAGAAAATGCCATTTGCTTCTGCAAAAGAGGTTATAGAAAGGTTATTAGGACATTCCACGAGTTGGAAGGGAAGACAAGCAAGGGGACTAAAATACTAATGGGCCTTTTCACACTATTTTTGCTTCGATTTTAGCGTTGTTGTCAAGGTTCTGCTGCTGTATCTGTTTTTTGAGATAGTTACCTTTGAGTTAAAAAAATTTCATATTTCAAATTTTGAATGGATGACGAACAGCTGATCCTGACATTGGATCATAATAATTCTGACAACGGGGCAAGTCGGGACGAACCCCCGTCGATCCAATAATGTGGCGGGATGTTTAAATTGTGTTAAAATTTTTTTGCATATTTATAGAAACTTTTTTTCATATTTCTTAACAGGGAATCACCCTCTAAAATATCTCCGTCTATTTTTCAAACACCCTGTATAAGTAAATAGCTTTCATCACAATTTTATGATAAATATAGAGTAACGTTTAACTTTTTTACTATTTATGTGATTTTTTGCAATTTTTTCTAGTAGTGTTGACACGAGAATGACGGGCATTCCACGAAACTGATGAAAATTGTTAGTTTTGGGGAATTGTGCAAGAAAATGCAGTTTACAAAAATAAAACTCGTATCCAAAATGGTCGGCTTCTACAGAAGAACACGTAGCTTAGTTTAGTTTCAGGAAATTTTGAGAAAAAATCTGCGTAAAGCGATTTAAGCCTGTTAGTCAAAAAGCGTTTCTGTTTGGGTTTTTGTGACAAAATCCTTTTTCCAGGGACATACACGTGAGTTAATATCGAGTTCAAAAAAGTCAGATTTTGCCCCCTTCTGTCTTTCAAAAGTAAGAAGACTCCTTCTGTATTTATTCGAATGTCGATACTTAACTGTTTGGGCAGGAAGATATTTGAATTTGTAGTTTTATATTACTCTTCCAGAAAAAAAATTTGTATGACTTGTTTCTCACGATTTGTTTTCAATGTCTCATTATATGTCTGAGATAGTTGCTCTTTTAACACTTCACCAAAAAGCAGATATTTCTTGTTCTATTTTTAATGGATAGACCTTGGAATCTTCTATGACAAGATTCACCCTGGTGTTCGCTGTCAAATGTTTAGGTTTTTTTTAGCTGACCGAGGCTGCTTATTATTAAAATTCTTTAAACGGCTTAGAAGTTTCTTATAAACTTGAACTTTTTTCTTTAGGGCATCGACTAAAAGCTTAAGTTCCTTTTTTTCTCTATATCTGCGTGATTTATTTAAGTCAGATCTTCTCTTTTCTTCTTTTTTTTCGCAGATTTTCCAGTGGTAAATCTTGTGATCCTCGAGGAGATTCAGGGGAAGTATTTTCATTTAAATATGCTTGTGTTTCCTGCTGGGATTTCTTTTTCTATCTGTATTTTGCAGAATACTTTTTGCAGCATTTTCTCCGTTGACGCTGCTCTCTTGGTGTCATTTCAGTAATGCACTTTCTTACTTTTGCCTCTTTCTGTTTCACATACTTGAGCCTGCTTGTCTCTTTATATTGTGCTAGTTTTTCTGGATCTTCATTTATCTTTCTCCTTCGCTGTCGTTCTCTCTCTCTCTTCTCACGTAATTCTTCCTCTGTCTTCTTATTAGAGCTCTGCTTAGGCTTGTGTTTTGCCATAATTGTTACGTCTGCAATTATTAATTAAAAGGCAGTTGTCACATGGTCAGTACCATGCTTATTTTAATCAGTTTCGTGTTGGACTTTTGACACGAAACTGAGCACACGAAACTGACAAAATTACAAGTTCTTTGGCCACAATTTGAATATTTGATATAATGAATAGAATTGCTTTTTAGGTTAAGAGGTTTGATCAAAAACGCCATTATAAATTTTAATTCTTGGGTAATACTCAAATGGTAACAACTAAAAACACTCACCACAAAACTGAGGCAGTTGAACGCAACAAGCTCCAAATATAATCCAAAAATGGACACACCCTTCTCTGTTGAAGTCTTTTGAAGTACTGAACGGGCAGGTGTGTCTACTAGAGCAAAATAACTACTATTTCTGAAAAAGTTGGGCTGAAATCTAGAATGCCCTATCGTTGAAGCTAAAAATATTTAGGGCACATGAAACTGATGTATGAGGTGTGAGACAAATTTCCATAACTACTAGATCCCGAATCTTATTTTCTAAGTGAGTAAGCTTTATTTATTTCAAAACTTTTACACCTTTTTATTATTTATTGAAAAGTAGAGAGTTAAACATTCAAGGATA
Organism: Pseudeuparius sepicola; assembly: GCA_963920635.1. Classification (NCBI taxonomy): domain Eukaryota; kingdom Metazoa; phylum Arthropoda; class Insecta; order Coleoptera; family Anthribidae; genus Pseudeuparius; species Pseudeuparius sepicola. The sequence continues at coordinate 95,169,729 of OY987299.1, forward strand.
AATGTAGATATGTTTTGAAAAGGTGTCCCGTAGGCGAGTGACCTGACACGAAACTGATACTTTTAAGTAATAATAAATAATTTTGAATAAACTAAGAAGTTTGTGAACAAAATTATGTTGTTACCAATAAAATACAAACAATTTAAATAACAGGGCATTTTTAAAAATTGGAATAAAGTAATAATTATATTTTTATGTATGAGGACTTGGAATTTAACACTTTTCAGATAATCACCCATATATTGTTTTCCTATTTTGTAATTTTTCTAAGTTTTAATGTTTACGTAGGACGGAACTTTGTTGGGGTTCATTGGTGCATCACATTTTTGTTTTTGTCTTTGTTCCTCAATAAATGCGTTATCCCTTTTGATACCCCACTGACAACAAGCCGCGAGGAGAAGAAGAATAAAAAGTAGTGCACGTCACCTTTGGCCGAGCAGGGTTTGTAAATGTCCTAACCTTCCTAACATTGATCGCTGAGTGAAATATTCAGTTAACGCCTTAATGAAAGTAATTATAAATATTTAGACCTGCACCCAGCATAGTCGAATGGGTGGATTTTTATTTATATTTGATTAGGTTGATGTCAACAGAGGAGAATCGCAAATCGAATTAGGCGACTTCGTAATTTTACTAACATAACTAACGCATTTAACCACCAAACACGGGTAGCGACAATCTAGCTTTTAGCTAACACTTATTATACAAGTAAGCAGTAGAGATGGGTAGGTAAATATAAGTATGACATGGCGGCTGCTAGTCTACCTAATTTTTATAATGTAACTTTTTGCACAATATACTATTATCGTCATGCCACTCATGCCTCTATTACATCGGAAGGAATTGATGAAACCTTTGAATAGTAAATTGTGCGGTAAGTTACCTAAGAGACATATTACATGTGAGTGCATTATGTTGTGAACGAGCACGCAATATGCATTGCTTATAACGGTTTACGCTATACTTTGTGCACAACCTGGGATAATATTTCAAACAGTTTAAATTTATGTCCATGCCTATACACAGTGGCCTATACGCTGTGTTTCACTTTGAGTCGAGACAATTTTGGGTTATAATTTTTTTGAAATAGTCCTGTTTAATGGCCTACTGTTAAAAGAAGACCGCCAAAAAGCCCAAAACCATATTAGGCATTTGTTAAGAATAAAATAGTGCCATTAAATTGGCCATAGACTATGTTTATCTCGAAGCGTTCGATCCGATTGAGAGAGGGTTGAATTCACTCGAGCGGACTCAAATAGACGGCGTAAACCCAACAGATTGAAATTCAATCATATTTAAAATGTCAAGTCAAGCCGCTATATCCAAACAGAAGTTGGCCAGAATATGCACCAACCTACTGTGGAATATGTATAATAAGTTAATGTCCCTAGAGAGGATTGAAATACCGTAGGATTCAATATTGATGATGTAAACGTAGAATTGTAAAAGATTTGACATAACTCAATCGGATCCATTTAAATCCGATCGAGTTGTCACGAGATAAACGTAGTCATAGTTTAAAACTCTTGGTCAAAATTTCAATGCTCTAAGTTATACAGGGCGTTCACCAAATGGGGCCAAATTTAGAAAAAAATGGATTTCCGGAATACCCTGTATAAACCACCGGGCATATTTTGGTGATGTTTTTTCGAGAATCGATTAGCTTTGCCTAATAAGTATTATTTTACATAGTATAGCCAATGTAGCTTATACAGGGTGTTCGTAAATAATCGAGATACTTCTTTGTCCGAGAGGATTATCGTTTTATTACTGGTACTATTCCTTTTTTAATCACCATCTAACCAGACGAGAATAATGTGTTATTTTAGTATTAATTTAGTATAATATGTTATTTTAATATACTCTCTTGGATATCGATTCCCAGTCATTACTTGGTATATTTCCCTCGTGGTGATCTAGCGGCTTCACCTCGCCAGGACCCGCGAAGCCCCTGACGACCGTGGATTTGGAGAATCCGCAATAATACCCTAAATTGATTAGCGAGGAGGCAGACGACGGCCAGAGCCATGAGGGTGTACCACGCTGACGGGACGTACACGGACGACGCCGACGACGACGAGTTCGGCTGGTACCTGGCTGACATCGTCGTCGACGAGGCGGTGTCCGGCTTCACGGAGGAGAACAAGAGAACCAAAGAGCTGGCCGCCATCAAAAAATCCATAAGGTGAGAAGCAACTTATAGTGTCTAATAGTGTCTCAAGTCAGGTAGATGAGACTTTCAACATTACTTGACTTGATTTGAACGTCAAGCTTATAAATAATTCACTACCTACTTGACTTTACTTACTAATTTATTTACAAATGTACGGATCATTCGAATGCAAATAATTGTGATCTGCATATTGCTTGATAAAAAAAAATTGGAGATTAGATCTTTTCCTACCAGAGGTCAAACCAGCCTGAAAAATGTACTTTGCCTGCCAGTTTTTAATAATTCTATACAGTCGTCTAGTCTGTTGTAAGAGTACCTATTAAAAAGTAACAACTCTTTTAAAAAATTCTGTATCTCTCTCTCTCTCAACACAAAATAAACATATCAAGTGTTCTTTGGAAAGATAGGGAAGCGTAGAAGGGCCACCTATTATTATTTTTTATTATTCCGACTTTAGAGTCCAAATTCCGACTTTAAAGTCCGAATTGCGAGATTTCAGTTGCACTTCTGCACCTAAAATCATGTAATTGTCTTTCTCTTAGGGATGGGTTAGATATAAGATATCACCTTTAGGGACTTTGTGTTTTTATTTGCACAAATTAGGTGCAGCAATTAAATTTCAAGGTGCCGAAAAGACACTGCAAAACTTCAATCCCTTTGCCTTTACTATACTAGCAATAATGCATACCTAATCTTGTAACCTACTATAGAAATGAAAATCTTATAATTATTCAGAAAGGTAAACATATAGCTACAGGCTGTCCAACTTTAAAACTGTACAAACTCGATGCCCCAGGGTCGCTATTGGCTAATAAAAAACGCAAATGAAAATTTCACTTGGGGGTTTTAAATGAGACTACTTGGGATTACTTTTGAGCCCAAAATTTTATTTTTGGAACTTTTGAAAATGCCTGTAATGACGTCACGAAATATATTTTTCCCAGAAACATACCTGTTTCTTTTTTTATTGTAAAAGGGCGTGTTTTTCTGATAAACTTTCATTAAGAAACTTTTTTCATGTCTCTCTTCGTTTAAAAGATACAAGCAGAAATATGCAAAAACACGCATATTAAATATATCGGAAAAAATCAAGTTAGCCGTGATTAAATTTGGTCTCCATGGAAAATATTAGGATATTTAAAGACTTACGAACTACCTACTTGTTATAAAAATATAATACTATGAAATATAGCGGTAATATTTTAAATTTTATAAATAAAAAAACAAACAAAAACATTGCAAGTAACTATTAATAATAAATGAATAAATAACAATTTTAACTATAAATTATTTTCTATGTGCCCCCCATCTTCTAAGAAACACATTTCATATCGTCGCCGAACTTCTCTTTGGGTGGCTTTTCTTAAAATTTCCGGGGAAATGTCTTGGCACGCAATTATAATTTTTTCCTTCAAATGGTCAATATTTTGTGAAGGGGTCTTATATACATTATTTTTGAGAAGTCCCCATAAACAAAAATCTAAAGGGGTCAGGTCTGGAGATTTCCCTGGCCATTTTATTGGACCATTAATCCCTATCCATCTATCCTCATATATTTCGTCTAAATAATCGCGGACAATACGTGCTGCGTGAGGTGGAGCTCCATCATTTTGAAACCACATTGATCGCCTTAATTGAAGAGGCACATCTTCAAGAAGAATTGAAAGTTCATCTCGAAGAAAACTCAGATATCTTTCGCCATTTAAAATTCCTTCATAAAAATAAGGTCCAATTAGATGGCGACCAATGATGCCACACCAGACATTTATACCAAAATGACCTTGATTCCTTATAGGATTGACAAAATGAGGGTTTTCTGTTCATTTCTTCTGTTTGGCATACCATTGCTCACAAAATGGCTTTCGTCTGTCCAAAGAATGTGATTTAAAATGTGCCTGTCAACAATTTCTGGTATTGTTATAATTTGGGAAATAAAATTTACTCGCTTCTCTCTATTCAGTTCCCCTAATTGTTCTAAATAGTGTAACTTGTAGGCTTGATATTTATTGCTCTTCATAATTCTTTGAACTGAGGACTTATCAAAATTTAATTCCCTGCTAGCTTGCCTAATTGAATGTCTGGGATTGTCTTCAAAATATTGCAATACCTGGGCTGTTGCATCATCACTGCGAGTTCTTTTTCTAATTGGTTTATCTTTTCGATTACAAAATGCACTTTGATTTTCGCGAAGAGTTTTTTCTAGTCTTATAAATTTTTTGTGATCAGGAATTCGGCGGTCTGGATATCTTTCTTGATAAATTCGCACGGCTTTTCTGGCATTTTTTTGGGCTTCCCCGTAAATTAAAATCATATCAACTTTTTCATCATGTGTAGTCATTTTGATTGAAATAAACGATTAAAAATGAATAATAACCAAGACTAAATATTTTAAAATTGACAAGTTATTTCACAAACTGCTTTAGTATAGTCAAACTGTCTGTTGTTTTCCATGGAGACCAAATTAAATCATGGCTAACTTGATTTTTTCCGATATATTTAATATGCGTGTTTTTGCATATTTCTGCTTGTATCTTTTAAACGAAGAGATACATGAAAAAAGTTTCTTAATGAAAGTTTATCAGAAGAACACGCTCTTTCACAATAGAAAAAGAAACAGGTATGTTTCTGAGAAAAATATATTTCGTGACGTCATTACAGGCATTTTCAAAAGTTCCAAAAATAAAATTTTGGGCTCAAAAGTAATCCCAAGTAGTCTCATTTGAAACCCCCAAGTGAAATTTTCACTTGCGTTTTTTATTAGCCAATATCGACCCTGGGGCATCGAGTACATGCCCATAAAATCTTCATTTTTTATCAAAATAATCGAATAAACTTTTCTGCCAACCTGCTTCTTCAGAGCCTGCTCAAACGTTCAAAACGCAAATCCGGGGACGTCTACGGTTTTTTTTATACCTAAATAATTAATTTTCTTTTGAACCATTTATAGTGTTAAGTTATATCACTGATTTTTGGAAATAATATGGGACACGTATATCCTTTTCAACGAGGTATATACTTAAAGTCGGAATTCGGACTTTAAAGTTGGAATAATAAAAAATTATAATACGTTGCCCTTCTACGCTTCCGTAGAAAGCTAGGTATAGTTTGCATTCAAAAATAGAAATTCATGATATATCTCGAAAATTACAGCTATAACAAGCAAAATAGGATTGGTTCTCGGATTATTGGGACATTTTGAAAATCTTTCCCCATTTATAACCTTCCTATCTGCTGGTTTCCGAGATTCTCTCACTAAACACCGAAGAAAACTCACCATGTATAAGAAGCCTTTTGTGCCTTACTTAATTCGTGTATATGGCGAACGAGGGTATTAATAGTTAGACTATTAAGAGCTGAGTTCGACTTAATTTGTGACCAAAGTTCCTATAATACTACAGAGTTCATATTTTTTTCTTTTGCTATCCTATGTTAAAATAGGATTGGTTCTCGGATTATTGGGACATTTTGAACATCTTTCCCCATTTATAACCTTCCTATCTGCTGGTTTCCGAGATTCTCTCACTAAACACCGAAGAAAACTCACCATGTATAAGAAGCCTTTTGTGCCTTACTTAATTCGTGTATATGGCGAACGAGGGTATTAATATTTAGACTATTAAGAGCTGAGTTCGACTTAATTTGTGACCAAAGTTCCTATAATACTACAGAGTTCATATTTTTTTCTTTTGCTATCCTATGTTATCTAATGTTTAAAGGTTAAACAGATGAAGGAGAAACTTTGTTTTTTTTTTACAATATCGCCTACTACGTTTTTTATGTTTAAAATGAAAACAATATAACGCCAAATTATTTCATCCATTCATTCAATTCAATATTTGTCAATGATTTGACAATGCTTGACAAATAATTACTTGCCTTGATTTGATATCAAGTCAAGTCATAGGAATCAGCATTTAGAAGAAGCCTTGAGGAATTATAAAACTCCCTAGGAGTACCTAAGCACTAAGCTGAGGATTTTGTGTTCTGCGTTACTTAATAAATTTCAAAGGAAGTATCGAATTTCTAGAAAAATAAGGAACATGACATTGTGTAGTTTCAAAGCCAAGTAAAAAATTTAAAAAAATGGATCCAGAAGGTGAAAAAGGTTATTAAGAATAGGGGTGTAACAGAGATAAATATAAAAAAATGTGATAATATCACATACGCCAATAAACAATACATTAGATATAGATATGATCCATAAAATTAGATGTATGTATGATCCATAAATTATTCATATACAGTGTAAACACTCAAGTGGAATAAATTTAATACTTACTACTTACCTGCTATACAGTTCATAAGTTTGTTAAAAAAATCGCCAACCGGAAAAATATTTTTACTTTCTGATGGTTACACGACTAAAGAATCACGTAAATTCGAACAGTTTCTAAGAAGGGGAGTCTTGAAAGTCCTGAAAACGATCTAATATCGTCCCTAAGCTGTCCGGCAGTTAAAAGTTACTTTATGATATGACTATTATAGGGTGAACCAGGTTTTTTATCAGGATTTTGACATTTCGTAGAAAAAAATCATTTGCCCATATAAACATAGGTCCTAAAGTCCTTCATTTCTGAGATACAGGGCGTTTGAAATTTAATTATGACAATATCTCCCAAAATAATATTAAGCTGCTGAACTGAAATTTGGCAATGCTGTGTTTTTGGGAATGGAGAATGAGCTGAAAGTGTCAATTTATACGTACCTATCTCTTGCACTATTCCAAATCCATCATTTTAGTGCATCTTTTCATTTGGAACAAAAACGTATTCTTGTTTCGTAACGATATATCCACCGTTTGGGTGGAAATTTGCCAAAACCTGCCCCAAAACACCTATTGACTGCAACTACCGCTTTCAAATGTTACAGATCAACTATATACCATTTAAAATGAGAAAAACAGTCCCTTTAAACAATGAACCAAAAATTATTCGCTTTCAAAATGGAAAGCATTAAATTTGTCAAAATTTTGACACCCTATTCAAGAAAACCAATGTTGTTTTGACCAATGTTCATTTGGCATTTCTTGCTTCATTTTCAATGTACAGGGTGTCCCGTTTTCGACACATTTGCAGACTCCTTTATTTTTAGAGATAGAGACGATTTTCGGGACACTGTGCTGCTTTTTTATGAAACGAAAGATGCCTCAAACAAAATTTTCATAGCCACCTTCATTTTTAAGATACAATACAATACATACTTTATTGTCATTGATCCGTGGAGGACATAGACAGTGTCACATATTTTATAATGTAGATTATCACTTATAATAAATAATAGAAAAACTTACATAAAAAACACAATAAAGTATAAAAGTGATGACAGAATTAAAAAAATAAAAATGAAAATAGGCGAGCGGGCGACTCATCCTATATACAAATATCTAAAAATTGTCACTGTAAAGTCATTGTAAAAGTCATGTAGGAAGCACATATAAAAAGAGGACACACAGAGTGCACCGTTAGAATTCCGATAATGCGTATATTACTCTATCCCTATCCAATAAATATTTCTTATACAGGGCGAAATTGAGAATTGGCCGTTTTTGGCTATCCCCTGTACCTCAGTTACCTTTTCACATATAGATAGAAACGCGGTTTTATACAACTTTTTCTGTAGAATCCAGCGGCTTAGTCAGATTTTTGCTAGCCTTATCCATTGCGGAGATATAAAGCAAACTTATGGTTTTTTTAAACACCCTGTATTTGTATATATATTTAAATTCGGCTTGTTTTCAGCTTTTCAAAAATATATAATAGTATATACCTACTTATTTTAAACAATAAACGAATTAATTACAATTTTCTCAGATTGCATGCGTGCCTTTATAGTAGGTCATGAAATAAAGGAACAATATCATCATAACCATAATAATATTAGTATATTATTATAATGCAATATAAATACAGAAACAACAAAAATATTTCAACTTTTTCTATAAAACATACTCGCTGGTTTTTTTAATAATTACAAATGTTGCTCAAAATGATTACCATTTTCTCTAACACAAAATTCGCAAATTTTTGCTATTCGCCATAGTGCATTTAAAACTATTATTGATCGTCTATGAAGACTTTGTAATGAGAGCATGATAGCCTCACGTATTTTAGTTCTCCTACGTTGCGATGTCGAGTGCTCTAAACTATATTTTGTAAATAACCCTACAAAAAGAAATCAAGAATGGAAAGATCGGGTGACCTTGACCACCTTATAGGTCCATTAGTACCTATCTCTTTTTCATGGAAATAATTTTCCAAAAAAAGGACGTATTGTTTATGAAAATAAATATTATTTAAATGGCCCAAGGGAATGTTGTCTAGCAACTCTGGTATAACTTCTTGCAAAATATCCAGAATTCAGGTAGCGTTCAGCTGAAAGATTCCCTTCATAAATTCGAAAAGCTATTTGTCTACCCTGTCGTTCTCGTCCAAATATATTATGGGGGTTTTATTTATGCCAAGTTCTAGCATTTGGCCTATTGGAAACACCAGCACTTGGGAAATATGCCTCATCACTCCATATCACAGATCTGGAAAAATTGATATTTAATTGAATTTGCTGCAAATACCTACTAATTGCAGAAAAGTAGACGCCGCTCAGCATCTCCAGCATGTAAATGTTGGTCAATCTTTATTTTATATATAGTGTTTAACATCAATTGAGCTCTAGCTCGATACTCCAACTTTTTTCTCAATAGCCCTACACGATGTTGAAGGAGTTGCGTCTACAGAGCCTAAAACATTAACCTCGTCGATTGCGCGAATATCTTTAGTAGGATTTTGGCCTCGGCCATGTAAAGGAACCAAAATTAATGTTTTGTGATAAAAAAAACGCGAGCGTTGCCTCGATCACTAAAAGTACCTCCGAGGCCAAAAAAGAGCTTACGCATCTTGCAATGTATTACATTTTTCCTGCTACCGACAATTTCAGGTTAAGTATAGGTACTTTGAATAAAGCTCTAAATACATATGGAGTAGATTATGAGTAATAATGATCTTCAAAATAACCTTTGTCCAATTACTAAAATTGATAATCAGTGATAAATATAAGAGGCAGAATGCAGCGATAATAAAAAATAAATAAAAAATGTTGAGCTTTGTGTGGGATTTGAACTCTGGATCTACGAATTACTAATCACGTACTCTCATCCTACCGGTAGCGCGGTGCCTGTCAAATTTGTTCTGTTATGCGGTTCTTATTTGACGCCAGAGAAACATTGAAATTATTATTTTTTCTTTGGTAGAATTCATGTTTTTTATGATCAAAACCAGTTTGTAAAACGATTGTTGTGAAACCTATTAAAATTGACGCAAGATTCGCGTTGCTACATACATTTTATTAATGATTTTAAGGTCCTTGCTGCGTAAGGGTTGCTAAGCAATACTTTTTCTACCTAGCAACCATTTTCGCAGCTAGCAACGAAAATAACAGGGCACCTCGAACATTTGACTTTCGCTTTCGGGCCTGTTGGCGAGTATGTAAAGTGTACTTACGGGGGAGGGAGCAGGAAAAATAGTATATCTAATAATTGAATTAACAATGTAGTAGTTGTTAAAATATAGTTCGCAGGCTTCACGGCAGTTTTTATTGGACTCCATAAATATAGCAAACTAATATATTGTTGGGTGCAACAATATCATCAAAATGCTGATAAACTCTCATTTCGGCCATTTTTTACAAAAGAAAGCACAATAATTATATGTATAACAAACTTAAATTATGTAATCAGAATTAATGCAAAAAGTCTTTACAAGCGAGATGACAGGTCACCAGCATCAAAATAAAATATTGTTTTATATGTCATCAGCGCCATGGCCTACTATAAAGTTAACAATTTGAGAAAATTGTAATAAATTCGTTTAATGTTTAAAATAAGTGTGTTTACTTTTCCTATATGTGAAAAGGTAACTGAGGCACAGGGGATAGCCAAAAACTGCCAATTTTCAATTTCGCCCTGTATCTTAAAACCGAAGGTGGTTATGAAAATTTTGAAACGGCAAGTCTCTATCCCTAAAAATAAGGGAGATAGTCTACAAAAGTGTCAAAAACGGGACACCCTGTACAGTTAATCAGTAACATTTGAAAACGGTAATAGCTAACCAGGTGTTTGGGGCAACTTTTGGCAATTTAAACAAAACCATTGATTTTATCGTTATGAATCAAAAGTATACTTTTATTGCAAATGAAAAGATGCACTAAAATGGCGAACCTCAAATCTGTTGTACTTTCTATTACCTTATGAAGGTCAGAATTAGTCGACAAAAGGGGAGTTTTATTACAATGAAAAGTGTCAGTGCAGTACCGAGTTTTAACATCAGCATCAGCATCAGAATATGCTTTCAAATAAAATAAAACATAACTGGCAACGGCAACACTGGACAGCAGTATACGGTGAATGACGGTGCATGGCTGTGTGCGCCATGGATTAGGAGAACAGGGGATTCCCGCAGAGTCTCTTTTATGAATAGATTAGTACTAATTTGTACTTGAAGATTTCTTTATTATTTTTATGAAAGGTTCAGTTAGGCAAGTGGCGCGAAGAATGTGTAGGAATATGAATATATTATCCGTAATAATGAGAAATCAATAAGTAGAAAAGGGATTGGTATAAATGCGAGAAGGAATATTCAGCTATTATTATAATTACTAGCTATTTAATATTTTTAAAGTTTTCATGTTAAACTTAAACCTGTTTTAGTTTTTTATTAAAAACCATTTAAAAATAGTAAGTTTTTTAAACCTTAAAGCTTAAAGGCATCGTGGAAGGTGACAGGGGAATTTCAATATTACCAGCTCGAGTGGAAACCAGGAATAACACTAAAAAGCCCGCGCAATATGAAATCGACATGGGCGTGTAAATAAATTTTGGTTTTGTAATTAAAATATTAAAGAGCAAGTCTTATTGATTGAAAAATACTAAGACTTCCTCTTTAATATTTCAATTACGATTCCTCCAGGCCATTCGGCCTCCCAGTTGTTCTACAAAATGGCTATCATTTCTAATTTTTAATATTAAAATAAAATATGTCCTATTATATATAGCCTATAAGCTATGATATGTATAGGTGATTCAAGTTTTTTAACATGTGACAAAGCTGTTCTATCGTCCTCTATGGTTTTATACAATATATGGCATCTCGAAAAAATTTTTTGTCTGACAAGTGAGTATAACACAAATTGAAAAGAATTTCAGTTTTCACGACGTTATCATACGTTTCTCATCATCTAAATTGTGTCATGCTCTCTTCCAGGTGGTAATGATGATGGCGTAAGCCGAAAGCGCTCTACCATGCCAATTTAAATAATGTATATTTTTGCACGAAAATACTCCTGCCTTTTCATATAGTTTTATTACAGGCAAATTTACTGAAACTGGTGTTGCGATCTAGGTAAGACGATTATTGTTTTTTTAGATGCCAAAGGACACTTGAACTATAGAACGTTCGTGCCCAAAAGTAAAGAGATCTAGGCCTTTGGCATAGGCCAACCTAGAACAAATTTACATAAACCTGCGACTGCCATAAAAAGGTTGTCCTTTTTTAACATACTGAAAGTCCCCGTATGTCCCTCTGACCAAAATACGTCAAAATCACTCCACCAACGTGAAAATTTGTATTTTTTTTATAAAAAATATCAAGAAATCGAAATTAAAGAGCATAAAAAAAACACATAAAATGAAGGGTTCCGGAACTTACAAACTATAAGGGGTTTGCAAGTATGCCCATAAAATGAAAAGAAAATTAATTGATTAAAAAATGTTTATAGGGCTTGTAAGTCGAAAATATCCGAAAATCTACAAAACTGCATTATTATAATTATAAATTGTTGGTTCAGAAAATAAAAAGTAGAAAACATTGAGAAAGTTACAAACTTAATTCCGGTCCGGAACGCACATAGTAGGCTGTTATCTTTTGTTTACGTTTCTGCTGCTTGGTTGAAAATATACTTCTTGACATTACCTTAATTATTATTGTTAAAGTAATTACATGATTGGTTCTGTAGAGCGTTAAAGATAATATAAGTGTATTTTGTATGAATTTTATTGCAAAAGTAGGTAAAAATTGCAGAATTGTTCTTGTGATAATTTACGATTTGTATGTGGTTAGCATCGTTTTCTTAAACATCGAGTAAAACAGTTCATTTATGATATAGATAGTCGGAGGGCACTATAAAATAGAGACAATTAGGTTAGGTTAGGTTGATTGTACGTATACAATACAAAAACAATAAATGGTGAATATGCACGAAAGTCGCGGGTGGCGCTGTTATGATTTACAAAAACCACCAATACTTTTCAAATTATTAAAGGAAGGAAGGAAGCGCAAGTTAATCCAACACAGATTTTCAACCGAATTCTTTGTAGATTCAAGACTGAAGAAATTAAAATGTTTTGGATTTGAGCTGGCACTTTACCTCTTTCAATCATGGATAACGGCATGCTTCTATATTTAGACCGTCAGATAGTGACAGATTTAGGTGCCCCATTTTCGCATACAAGCCTCGAAGAGGGTTGAAAAGTACATCGATATTAAGTATATCTGCTGTTGCCTATATTTTCACGCAAGCCGTGTTCACTAAATGATTAATTATAATAGATCATGGCTTGGGAAAACCAAAGGCTTGAGTGTTGCGAGTGGCTAAAGGGCGTAATCTTGTAAGGAAAAATCGAGATTTTGACCGATTTTTTCACACAAACCCATCGAAAGTATGAAAATATACATCGTCATTAGCCCCAAAAACATAAAAAAACATATTATACATAATTCACATATTACATAGGAAAATCGAATTTTCCATAATATGTTATCCCCAGGGGCAACTCGTAAATTCCCTTCATTCAACATCGATGTACTCTTCAAGGCTTGTATGCGAAAATGGGGCACCTAAATCTGTCACTATTTGACGGTCTATTCTTAAAACCAATAAATAAGCTCTCTTAGCATATTTGGATAAAAAATGCCTTATACTACCATCAATATTTGTTATATTTTATATTATATGGAGAAATTCTACAATACGTAAATTATTATGTTACATATTATTATGGTTTTAATTCAGCAATAGTGTTTGATGGCTATGATGTTGTAAAGTCCACAGAGTCTCCCAGGAACAGATTCGCCGCACACGGAAATTTTCTTGTATTGACATCACATTTACGGAAAGATCAAGGGTCAAACGTGAAAAAATATTTATGTTATGACCAGGTAGATCTGGCAAGCCAAATAAATTCACAGATATTTTGAAAATGCACAAGAAGTTAGGTTTTTAAACTTTTTGAGAAAGACGCAAATGCAAAATGCAATGGTATCATGCAGGTGTTCAACTAGATGACTATGAAGAAGTCTGATTTTTTAATAAATATTTCTATTCGTATTGGGTACATTTTTCTATAATGATATTTTCATGATTAAAAATCAAACTTCTTTTTCTAATGTGTCCAGTTTCTTTCTAGAACTATTTTTAGACAATATACAGTGTGTTTCACTTCAAGTCGAGACAATTCATTATTTTTTTATGGGTTGACCGATTTTCAAGAACTTTTTTTTTAAATATAGTGCTCCGAAAGATCTACATTTTGACCCTAATTTTTTTCAGATTCGTCTTTTCCATGATCTACTACGATCAAAATTATACCCCCAAAAACTGAAAAAGTACATTGGTCATTTCTTTAGGAAAAAATGAACAGCAAAGTCGTATTGGCCATACCCGCAAACCACATACATACCATGTTTCACGGTCATAGCTTATAAAGGGCTTTCAGAAAATAGCTTCAAACATGGCAAAAATACGGTTTTTCGAAGTAACCTGTACAAACACCGAGAGATATTTTAAAATTATTTCTTTGCAGTTTGATTAGGGCTCACATAAGCCATCAATTCCCACGATTGCATGGCCTTATACAGGGCGTTCGCAATAAAAATACAAAAATCGAACAGTGTGTTTGATTGGTATCCACGTATCCACGGTGCTCTTTATTGAAAAATTTAATATTGTTGCCTAATGTACATTTGCAGTTTTTGGGGGTATAATTTTGATCGTAGTAGGTCATGGAAAAGACGAATCTGAAAAAAATTAGTGTCAAAATGTAGACCTTTCAAAGCAGTATATTTAAAAAAAAGTTTTTGAAAATCGGTCAACCCGTAAAAAAAAATAATGAATTGTCTCGACTTGAAGTAAAACACACTGTATATAAATATTAAAATGAATGCTATTTCTGTTCGTTTCACATTATTTTGTATGCATGTTAAAACGTATTGCAGATAAAAATAGCATGCATTCATTTTTTCGAGATTTTATGCATTTATGTACCAATTTTCAAGATGGCGTCCTGATTTTGAGGCCCTTTGGTCAACGGGACCAATGAAGACTTTTAGTAGATGTCTTAAAAAGCACCTATAATATTATCTTTTGCCGGTGGCCTCAGCTTTTTGTAAATTTGTTCCTGGTCAAACACTAGTTGTACTGGCCCAATTGGATAAGAGGACAATACCAAATCGTCGAACTTATCCTATTATCGGTGTAATTGTGTTCAATTGGTTTAATTTTTAACGATTTTAACTAAAATTTTTCGCGGTAGGTACCAAATCAGTGTACACTTATATCAATAATTCTTATCCAGTCAACTTTTCAGCTAAATTGTTTTATTGCAGGAAAGAGTTAAAAAATAATCTGCAATTAACTGTCGACGAATCTGCTGCGAACTTAAGTCGTTACAGAAAACCAATCATAATCCAAAGACCAAACATCAAAATTCAACCCATCAGAGATGTCCTTAACTGTAAAATGTCTGTAGAAGGCCCATTTGAAGATGAATACGTATCCGACTTCGAAAGAGAACTAAAGCATATCGACATCAACTTTCCGTCTAAAGAAAAGTTAGCTAGCCTCATCAATCCTTGTAATCCGGAAGCCAAAATTCTATTGTCAGTCATATCATATACAAGATATAAAAATTTGGAAAACAAGAAAGCTTCAGATACTATTTTTAATAGCATAAATTTTAGAACAACTAAATACAATCATCTAATCAATGGAGATCAAGTAATAGTACCAGATTTTAAATATTTAATAAACGATGCAGAGGTCGATTCGGAAAAAGTATGTATATTGTTATCAATTATATTGATCCAATTAATACACCGCTAATATTTTTAAGGAGATGTTCGACGAAATTCAAAATTATCACGAAACTAAAGAAGATAACATGTTATCCTTAATGATGGAACTGATAATTACCGACCTAGATTCAAGTTTGGGAGATATGAGCGATTTGAACCAGTGCATCAACGACATAAATAATAGTCAACCGGTTCAAGAAACGAGTGATTTTGGAAATAGTATACAAAGTAATTTTTCCAGTAAAAATTTTGCCAAGAGGGATTTTTTGGAAGTACCTAATAGGTCTGAAATACTAAGTAGTATAGGTAACAAACTTTTAATGGGTACCTAATTTATATTATGAGCCTCCGCAAGTTTAAGATTAATTGCAAAAATTAATACCAAAGTTTATAGTTTGTAGACTGAAACTCTGATGTCTGACTTTCATTGTCTAATTAGGGACCTATAATTTTATTGATTTCAAACATCGAAGCGTTTTTTATTCCCAAACATTATAAGACAATGAAAATTCAATAGCAGAGTTCCACTAATAGATACCTAATAATACCACTAATACCGATATCTCCCCTTTATCTAGAATCTAGAGAGTTTGGTAATACGTCCATAATAATATTCGACTGAATTTTGAATAAACGTAAGAAGTCTGACGTGATAGAAGCTAGAAACGTGATAGAATAGTAGATTCTGTAATGAGGTTAAAAAAAAATTGGATACGAGTGGAAGATTTTCGAGTATCGAATTTTTTTATTCTAACCGAGTAACAGACTGTATTTTCTCCACGACCATTCGTGAATGTAATTTCAGGTGGAGTATTATCAAATTCCATATCAAAATCACTCGATTTTTCACTCATTTTATTTAAATTAAAACACGTTCGAAAATACTTATTATACGCGCACCCCCACGCCGCTATTGTTGACAGCGAGGTTGACAGTCTTGAAATCCATGGCACTCTATGCTGTGTTTAGTTCGATTAGCGTATATTCATTCATTGTCTTGTTATGGAATGAAAATATATAAAATAATGCAATGATTTATTATTATTAGTACGAAATATTAGTATCCCTATTATTATATTGTTTATTTATGTGCAATAGATTACAAAAATTATATTAAGATCCTGGAAATACATGCAAAACACTCGAGAAGCAAGTATTTAAGAATAAATCATCTCGCTCTAGAGTGAGAATTTTTAAGTTCTATTAATAAAAATGATTTTTGAATACTTACATTCACGAATGGCCGTGGAGAAACATGTTTATGTCACAGTTTGACAACTACCTATAACTTAACCTTAACATTCTAGCCTATAGTCCATCCTAGGCACAGACTATAGAGTAGGTAATGCAGACCATTGTATTAAAACTAAAGGACATCGCACACACAAACTATACCTACATATTTTGGGTTCCCTGGGAACTGTCCTTAATAAGTTTTATCGATGGTCTAAGGAAACTTTTTTACCCGTGCATACCTTTGCTTTCAAACTACGGGATTTTATATTCTAATAAAAACCCTGATTTACATGTCAATTACTAAAATAATTACTAAAAGTTCTGTACAAGGTGATCTTAATCTACATCTACAGTATCCGACAATATCAATTATTATTATAATTTCTTCGAATTATAAGACACAGCATCCACCATACTGCAGCATTTTTTGGCAATTCTGGTAAACTAGCCTCAAAGGAGTAACTTCACACACACATTTCAATAAATAACTTTTGTTGCATCGGCGGAAGAAGTTTTGAACCTTTTCAAGTTTTAAAGAAATGTCTCTGAAACTAGGCCGCATTTCAACTTTATGTTTACACAGTCGATATAAGTATGTTTGAAAAAGTTGTTATAGCTTGTTATAGATTATTGAGCTTTTCAAAAAAAGGTGTCTTTGAAATGCTTATATACTTTGTGTGAACATACCTAAAGTTATACAGTGTGTCCGCGGATGGAGTCCCCAAGTCATATCTAATATTTTCTAAAATTTATTTGTGGCGTAAACAGATCCACTTAACAGTAAACGAACTAAACTTTGAACTTGTAACTCAAAAATATCTTCAACAAATTTGTTTCCTGATGAGCTTTCGGAGAATAAATCTTCCTCCTTTCTCAAAGATCATGTCACGTCAAAGTGAAATGACAGATTAGTAAATTTCAGGTTAAAATGTCATGACAACAGAAACAATAGCCTAGCCACCTGTCTGATATTGTACCCTGTGTTCTACCTAATTATTTATACTAACTTCTCTTTGAATAAGTGGCAATAATATTTTACTGAATTCCACTGAACATTCAGCAAGACAGTTGTCTGTATTTCCTAGAATAAATGCTGATTCTTTAATTTTTCGTCTATTTCCTACTTTTTCTTTGAGATTTGGTTTGGAACTATCCCACAAAATCCTATGATTGTTATTAAAAGAGTGTTCACATATTTTCGACTTCGAAATTTGATTTTGCCTGATATAATTTTTGTTAAATGGCCTACAAGTCTCCCCAACATAGGACTTTCCACATTCGCAAGGAATTTTATAAATGCAATTTTTTTAACTCATTAAATGGTTTCGTTTTAACTAGCATCGATCTTAATGTATTTTTGGTTTTAAAACTGTTCTGACATTAAAACGATTGCCTATGCGTTTTAGCTTATCTGATAGTCCAGGAATATAAGGAATTTACTGGTCGGTCCACCAGATTTATTTCTCTAATTCTATTAGCATTGTTATTTTGTTGGCAATCATGAAAAATTTGCTCAATAAATTCAGTAGGATAACTATTCTTCTCAAGAACATGTTTTATATGTTTTTTTTCTTAGATGTTTCTATACTGGACCGACCAGTAAATTTAATTATTCCTTATATTCCTGGACTATCAGATAAGCTAAAACGCATTTTAATGTCAGAACAGTATTTAAAACCAAAAATACATTAAGATCGATGCTAGTTAAAACGAAACCATCTAATGAGGAACAAAGTTCAAAAAATTGTATTTATAAAATTCCTTGCGAATGTGGAAAGTTCTATGTTGGGGAGACTTGTAGGCCATTTAACGTTCGTTTAAAAGAACATAAAAATTATATCAGGCAAAATCAAATTTCGAAGTCGAAAATATGTGAACACTCTTTTAATATCAATCGTAGGATTTTGTGGGATAGTTCCAAACCAATTCTCAAAGAAGAAGTAGGACAAAGACGAAAAATTAAAGAATCAGCATTTATTCTAGGAAATACAGACAACTGTGTTGCTGAATGCTCAGTGGAATTCAGTAAAATATTATTGCCACTTATTCAAAGAGAAGTTAGTATAAATAATTAGGTAGAACACAGGGTACAATATCAGACAGGTGGCTAGGCTAATGTTTCTGTTGTCATGACATTTTAACCTGAAATTTATTAATCTGTCATTTCACTTTAACGTGACATGATCTTTGAGAAAGGAGGAAGATTTATTTTCCGAAAGCTTAGGAAACAAATTTGTTGAAGTTTTTTTTTGAGTTACAAGTTCAAAGTTTAGTCATTTACTGTTAAGAATTTATTAATTTTTCAGGCAACTTGAAAAAGTTGTCTTTTAACCAGTTTGGTGACGAAAAACGCAATTAAAATTCAAAAATTTCATTTTTCGACAAAAAGTCATTCTTGACAAAAGAATTTTTGATTTTTTATACAGGGTGCCCATGAAATACCATCAAGAATAAATCTACCTTGATTTTTAAAAATATCAAAAACTTTTACTTAGGAAAGTTGTTTAGAATTAAAACACGTGTCCGATTGTAGTTTTTCAAGCAAATCGGCCGACTTTGATTTTTTTTATTATCGATTTTTGATTGTTTTATTATACAAGGTGTCCGGCTGAAGGTGTTACCTACACCCGATTTATTCTGTAGGTAATAAGTAATAATTATTGAAATAAATTCATGATTCAGAACAAACTTGATCATTTTTTTTTCTAAGGAATTTAATGAAGTTTGGTAAAACAATCCAATGACAAACAAAAAAGTAACAACCAAAAACCATTTTTTCCTTCGAAAAAGTTAAGGTGGCAGAGAGAATAGGTACCTATTTTTTTAAATAGAACACACATATTAGGTATATAGCTCATTTTTTAATGTAAGTAGGTAGGTAGGTACACATTACCATAGTGGAAACTTAACTATCGCAACTAAGTAACCAATCGGTCACCTAAACAATCAATTATTGACTACGAAGTATTATAGAGATAGCGCACTAAAAAGTGCGGGACAAAGCCACTGGTCTGGATCGGCAAAGACTGACGTAACGATTACCAAGACCTCGCCATCAACCATTTCCACGGTGTCGGTAAGATAACCGAAAACGGCGGCTGTTATGCAGCGTGTCGTTTGCGTTAGTGATGTGTCACTTGCCCTATCCGTTTTATAGCCGCACCAAATTCGCTGTTTCTATTATGCATTTATTTCAACAAAATTTTTATTTCAGGCGGCTTTATGATTTATACGTGTTTCTTGGTATTTACTTAGATGTATCGATTTTGGTTATAATTGGAAATTAGCGGGCTTGATATTGATGAGCAAGATAAAAGTCGATTTTGAAAAGTTAGTTATCCAGAATTTAATTTTAAATAAAATTTTCACACATACCTAATCACGGCTGTATTCCTTATAAAGAAAGAAAGAAATTCATGGCTTTCCAGCTAAGTAATTTTTTAGAGAAAACGTCTCTTAAACTGTTCACACTGAAGAAAAGTTTTCATTAATAAGTCTCATTGAATTATTTCAATAGGTTATTTGGCTCAGAACCCATGAGTTTATTTTTTTAAATAGTGTCATAATTAAAATTTGCAAACTAGAAAATACGTTTTAGGTCTGAGTGAAGATATTGACAAAAGCATCCAGAGTTGGACCGAAGAGAAAAACGAAATGCATAAAGAGTTAATTGAAATCAAAGAAGGTTTTCAGGTAAAAATTCAATAATTTTGGTCGTTATTGAGTTTATTGTTTTTAATTTTAGGAAGATGAAATACGGGTAGACCGACTCTTAGAAGAAGCATCAGCTCTAGAAAAAGACCTTAGGGAGACTCTTTACTTGGATAATCTTATACTTCTACTAAAGGGTGAAACTGGCAAAGTCAAAAACATAAAATGGCCTTTTAGAGTATTCCACGGTCCCTTGTCTGAAGATGTCAATCTCATAATTTAAAATTTATCATCCGATCAAAATATAAAATAAGGTAAGAAATAATGTCACATAAAATATAGAGGGTGAGTATTGGCCCCGTACAAAAATGTTAACCAGGGATAAAGTTGAACCCCTGGAGCCCATTAAGTTCTTTTTTAAGTCAAAAATAAATGAAGTATAAAATTTTAAAAATTGCTATTTGCTATAAAAGGAATTAATATTCTTTAAATATTTTAAAATAAGATTACAATTAATTTTATGTGGTTTTGTGGTGGTTTGTTTTGTATACCTACGTAATCTACAAATAAATAATGAATAATTTTACATAAGTTCAGGGTGTCTCACTTAAGACGTTATGAAAGATTTATCTCGGTAATTTTAAGATAAATTGGTGGCCCAGAAATTAAACTTGTGTAGGAATTGAATGAAGCCAAGAAAAAATAATTGAAATTTCAAACAAAAAAGTTATCGCTAAATAATGGATATTTTTGAAAAATCAAGATGGCGATTTCGTTGCTTGTTTTCATTCGACCGGTAAAGTGGATAAAAAAATCAGCACCCCACATTTTAATATCACTTTCAGTTTAGCCGGAAGTGACGTTTCCTTGTTCCAGCTAAGTTGTTATGAGGGGTTATCTCGGTTATTTTTAAGATAAACTGATATTTAAAACACCAAACAAAGAAATAAGCACTTAAGTTTCATACAAAAAAGTTATCGCCAATTAACCTTTTCCTTATTAA
The DNA here is from genome assembly GCA_963920635.1 of Pseudeuparius sepicola. Lineage (NCBI taxonomy): Eukaryota > Metazoa > Arthropoda > Insecta > Coleoptera > Anthribidae > Pseudeuparius > Pseudeuparius sepicola. Next base: position 95,190,910 of record OY987299.1, read on the forward strand.
TTTTGTGACATTTTTTGTGGCATTTTGTGTGTGATGTTTTTTGTCCCATGCAACAAACGCCATCTTCATTAAAAAACGGTTATTTGGGGAATGACTGTTTTTCAAATGCAACCGTTTTTTTTTTCTTTCTTAGTGGCATTCAAGTCCTTAGGAAAAAACCGAGATAACCGCTCGCTGGAACAAAAAACGTCACTTCTATCTAAACAGGAAGTGATATTCGAGTGTGCGATGCAGATTATCCATTTTACCAGTCTTTTGAAAAATACAACAAAATCGCCATACCTATTGATTTTTCAAAAAACAAATGGTTTATTTTTCGAGAACTTTTTTGTTTGAAATTCAGTTGTACAAATCCAGAAAATCTTTATTTTTGAGAAAAATTCGCCTGAACTTTAAACAAAAACTTTTTCTTTTGACTTTCCTACCGTTGTGAAAACACAAATCCAAGACCGGATACGATTTTCTGTACCCCGATTTTCACTAAAACCGTTTATGGATTTTTTAATTTAAAATCTGACAACACAGTGTTAATCAAGACACACAAAAACCCCTGTATACCTAAGTTGTACAAAAAATATATATTGAGTTCCAACCTACAAGGTGCTAAACTTGAGCAAAAGAGGAATTTTAAAGGCATCTTGCCTATCAAGTAGGTTGGTATGCTATAAATTGCTTCGAAACAGTTGATCGGGCAACAGGACCACTCAAATTTTTTATGTGCAAACATGTAATAATACAGTGTTTTTCTGTGTGCCATCTCAAAGTGCTGAATTTTTTGAAATTTTGTGCAGGTAAGAAATCCAGCATATCAAAACCGCCCCAGACATTATAAACGAACTAAGTCTTAAAATTACACAAGCCTGCCACTGAGCAAGCCCAGATGAGTTAAGGTACCTGGTACGTCACAACAGGACAGACAGTCACTTTGTTGACAAAGGTCCAATAATTTAAATTGTTTGTTATTTATTGGGTGACATTTTGTAAAATATAAATGACTTTTCTGTTTATTAATATTTTTTCAATAATTCCAGAGCGCTATTGACCCGTATGAAGTATCATAAAAATTCAGCATTTTGAGATGGCCCAGAAAAAGATACCCTGTATATTTTTTTATTGTATCTTTGCACAGTAGCACTTTCCACACTTCCACATTGAGCCTTTCATATGTTTTAATAAAATATCAATTTTCATCGTTGAATCAAGTGGTTATTTTAACTTTATAAATTCCCATAATAAAGCAAATAAAGTTTGCCTTTATGTAATCCATTTTTGGATTGAAAAATACGTAGGTATTCCGCCCGGGTTGCCGTCGCCCCCCCCCCCCCCCGTATAATCGGGCCTGCTCCGCTGAATGTATTTTTTTACCAATCAGACCTCAATTGGTGCCACTGAAATGGTACACTTTTTGGATGTATTTGTCATTGAAAAATTTTCCTAAACCTTATGGTCTATAAGATATTGACATATTTAAATATGGACATATTTAGAGAGATAAAAGGTAGGCGTGGAAAGACCATAGTTTTCTCTTTTTATTTGTGTAAAATTTCGAGTCTCTGGCGAGGAGGGCACGTTTTACGGGAGATGAACGCGTCTGACGTTTGGTTTGTTTACCTCTCGCCAAAGCCAGCTGATAGAAAAAAGAGTACTATAAAGGTTTTTTGTCAGAACTTTTGGAGAAACACCAGTTAAACGCAAAACAGCCATAAGTTTGTTCGCCTGTGTACTCGGTATAAAGCAAGATAGGTATCTAAACGGTCTCTTTGCAAAAAAAAAACAATAGTAGTATTACTATTTGTAAGATTGTTCGACTTACCTGTAAGGAAGATCAATCTTAATTATTTGAGCATCGGAGTTCTTCTATGATCGATCTGGTAAGTTTCATAATTTAAGTGAATCACGCACTGTGTTAAAAATAAAAAACAACTTTTTGCTGCCTATATCCGGACCCGGACACCGACTATCGATCAGTTCATTTGTAACTGAACTAATCGCACCCTGGGTATAATGAGTGGTGGGAGGGCTGTTATCGGAGAAGAACTTCGATGCTCGAATTATTAAGATTGATCTTCCTTACAGGTAAGTCGAACAATCTTACAATTATTCAGCGCATCTACGTTCTTCTATGATCGATCTGGTAGATGTTTAAAGAAAACAAGTGCCGGTGCGATTAAGTAATGTAATTCTCAGAATAACTAAGTAAGAACCACCAAGAGGCTAAATATGGCTAAAAAGGACCTCGTAACTATGTAATATCTGGGGTTTAAAGTTTAACACGAGACATATATTTAATATAAACGAATTAGAGATACATATCTATTAAATAGATGTATTATACAAAAAAAAGATATTGTTGTGTGTATAATAATATAAGGTAAGTATTACTAATTTTATAAGTGACCCTTAATTATGCAATCTGCAAGTTCAGCGACATTGCTTACTAGAGGGCGGTTATAAAAATTTGCCAAAATTGATGAATCTTTTGTCCATCCAGCTGTATTCCGAATGAGATCTATATTTATACCTGATCTATAGGCTGATGAAGTTGCGGTATGTCGTACACTATGACTAGTAAATATTTGTGCATCTATAACACTTTCATGAAGGACTTCTTTGATCCATCTGCTAATACTTTGTGAAGAAGCAATGTGGTATGGCTTTATATGCGTTATAATCAAGGAATTGTTATTTCTCCGAAGATATTTTGTAAAATTTATATGATGGATTGGTGTGGTCACATATAAGCCAGGTTTATCCTTGAAAAGATGGAAATACTATGAAGGGTTGTAACTTTCTTGGCCCGGAGGTTTCTGTTATTTTTATTTCAATCCTATCTGGTTTTTGACTAATATCGTTTAAGGATATTTTGGAAATTGTTTAGACGTAAGAGCCAATAAGGTTACAAGTTTTTGACTTAATTCTTTAAAATCTGCAAGGGATACAGATTTTCTACATAACTTAGGACCGGGTTCGGATCCCAGGTAACTGAATATTTTGGTAAGGATGGTTTTCTATTGTAAACTCCTTTAAAAAACCGATTTATTATATATACTTATCATTCGCCGAGAATTCTAAAATCAAAGCGAGTGATGACCTATAAGTGTTAAGAGATGAGTACCAAAGCCCTTCATTAATGGTTAGAAGGAAGTCTAATACTGAATTTAAATTGTATTGATAAGGATTATGATTATCTCGTATACAATAGTTCCACAATTTGTTGTAACAAGTAGAGTATTGCTTAATGTTTTTTTTTTTGAGATGGAGCTTATCATTAAGGGAATAACAGATTCTGGAAGTTCTTTTTTCCTAAAGGATTTCCAGATAATTTTTCCGCCACCAGGGAAAGCGACTTGTGGAGCAAATGCTTCTCCCTGTCAGGAGAAGTAAACATGTAATCATTAGGGGGGAAAGTTATTGGTTCTTCTATTAATATATTATCATGAAATAATAGGAACCAAGGCTGCGATGGCCAATTAGGAACTACTAGAATACCTGAGGCCCTGTCCTCTTTAATCTTTACTAGAATTCTATGTAAGGAAAGACATAAAAATTAAGGTCTTGCCATTTAACGGTGAACGCATCCACAGCTAAAGAATCGGGATCTGGTCCCGAAGAAAAGTACTTTTCACATTTAGTGTTTTGTTTTGTTGCAAAAAGATCAATATTGGGGAAACCAAATTGGTTTCTTATTTGAGCAACTAGCCTAGGATTTAGTTGAAACTCCATGTCTGATGAAGTAATTCTTGACAAAAAAACATAAGCTTTTTTATTATCCCTTGTATTAATGTATGATGCAAAGACAAGAATATTTTTATTTTCACAATAATCCCATAATTTTCTTGCCTCAGAATTGAAATCTTTACATTTAGTGCTGCCCCTTCTGTTGATAGTTGCTATTGCAGTTACGTTGTCAAGTCGTAACAGAATGTTAGAGTTAACTAAGGACTTGGTGAAGGATTTTAAGGCGTAATAACCAGCTTGTAATTCTAAGAGGTTAATGTGTTTTGATAGTTCCTTGTTGTTCCAAAACCCATATACCTCTTGCCCATCGCAGTAAGCCCCCAGCCAGAAGTGGACGCATCAGAAAATATCTCTAGCTCAAAAGGTCTTTGTAATATATCTTTCCCACTTTTATCAATATTATTTAACCACCAAGTAAACTCTATGTTTAGGTTAAGGAGTAAGGGGTATGATCATTTTACTGTTGAAATTCATATTGTAACGAAAAATGCCTCTAAAGTTGTTATATCAGCTTTCAATGAATATGTCTGCACGGTTTTCTAACCTACTCAAAGATTTAGCAGATAAATTTTAAGTTTGGGTATTCTACTTACAGTTTTATAATTTTTGTAATTAATTTAGAGGCATTTTCTGTCACATCTTTGTTGGCCTGAGGCCCCCAGGGCCCCATTTTCCTTTAGTTTTCATGGTTTTCCCTGTAAAGCTTCCATAACATTCTAGAAAGTTTGCTAGAACTTATGATTTGTGAACTGTCATTGGCCAGGAATATTCTAGAGTATTCTCCAGTCTTCCTTTTGAGTATATAAGCCCTGGGAATCGGACCTGAAGTGAAGTGAAAAGGTTGGAAATTTTGTGCGAATTTTGGAGCAGAAAGAATATTCTTGGACAGTGACAGTAATCTGACGGCTAAACAATAAAAGTGGTAACCAAAGCAACGAGTTTGGACTTTTGGAGATACAGTACATTTGGTGTCAGAAGCGCGATTTTTAGAGGAACCCGAGGTGAATACCCACAACTAGAAAACAGACCGCAATGGAAATGTTTATGAAGAAATTCGATGAAATGGACAAGAAGCAAGAAGATTTAATGAAGAATCTTCAAGAAGAAATGAAGAATGAATTCAAAAAGAATGAAGAAGAAAGGCGCAAGAATGAAAAAGAAAAAGAAAAAGAAGAAGAAGAAGAAGAAAGGCACAAGAGGGGCGAAGAAAAAGAAGAAGAAATGCTCAAGAGGGAAGAGGATAGGGACACGAAACAAGAAAAACTGATGAGTGACCTCAACACAAAATTTGACGAAACCAGCAGGAAGTTTAAAGAAACAACAACACGGCTGGAAACCCAAATGAAAACCATTCAGATGGAGATGCAGGAAGATCTAAAAATAGAGTTACAAAGGAAGATTACCGAATTTGAAGTAGCCGTTGAAGAAGAAGTAACACAAATGAATAAGGAAGTCGGAGAAATGAAAAATGACCTACAAAGTGAACTTGGTAAAATAAAAACAAAATTTGACAACAGTGAAGGAAGAGTGGAACAGCTGAAGGCGAGGATGAATCAGCTGTCGCTACAGGGTGTATCAAAATTAGAAGTAGGCATGACCACATCCTCTATGAAAATGAAGCCTCCCAAGTTTGATGGAAAAGTGGCATGGAGCACTTACCTTAACCAGTTTGAGGCTGCTGCAGAAGGAAACTTCTGGACAGGAGAAGAGAAAGCTCGGAATTTGAAGTTATGTCTACGAGGTGAGGCCACCGAAGTGTTGCGAATGATACCGGCCGACGCTCAGCATGATTATAGTTCCCTGATTAGGGCCCTCGAAATGCGATATGGGGAAGCCCATCTGCAACAGGTATACCAGGCGCAACTGAAAGGTCGACGACAACGCACTGATGAGACCCTGCAACAATTTGAAGCTGACATTGCCCGCCTGGTAAATCTGGCCTATCCATCGGCCCCAGTCGAATTCCGGGAACAAATTTCGGTAAGCGGCTTCATAGATGGCGTGCGTGACAGCGAGACTAGCCAAGCGCTTCGGCTAGCCCGCCACAAAAACATCTCAGAGGCCTTGGCGCACGCCTTGGAATTCGAAGCCGCCACGCAGGCAGCACGTAGACAAGTGAGGTTAAGACAGGTGCGACTGCAAAACAGAAGCAGTACCAGTAATGTCAACGTAGAACAAATGGTACGGGATATCCAAAACATCCTTTCACGTGCTACGACCTCCAAAGATGGGATGGGTGTTCGAAGAAATACACCACTGCACTGTTGGAACTGTGGAGTTGAGGGGCATTTGAAACGCCAGTGCCCCAATCCTGTTGATGGTGAAGAAGCAGGAAAACTCCGAGTAGCCAGCTTTGAGGGGCGAAAGCTGGCTGGGTGCCACCAAGCCTCACCTATTAGGATAAAAGTTAACCGGCTGCCGAATTCAGGAGACAGCTTAGTAGTACCAGGAAAGATCTGCGACCGGGAATGTGAAATTGTGGTGGACACTGGTTCTAGTCATACCATCGTGAGGCCGAACATCATAGCCCACTGCAGGATTGCACCACCACCAAACTACATCGTGGAATTGGCAAATGGTGAAGAAATTTCTGTTACAGGAGAGCACGACGCCTTTATAACCATAGGCTCTAATAAGTTCAAGCACAGAGTCCTGGTGGCTGAAATAACCGACGATGTCATATTAGGACTAGATGTCATGCGTGAACAGCGGTTCATAATAGAAGTTCACGAGAGGATTTTGAGGACAAAGACAGAAGAGATTCTGATGACACGTCCTAACATGGCTGGCAACACTACCCGAACTGTGACCGTTTATGCCGAAGAAGAATGCGGACTATATAAAAGAGGTATATTTCCTGCAAAGACGCTGACCACCAAAAGAGGGCGTGTAATATTTGTGCGGATTGCTAACCTAAAGAACTATGATCAAAATTTGAGCAAAGGCGAAAATATTGGGTTATGCCATGAAGTTCAGGCAGTTATGAGAAATTAGGTTGCACCACAGCAAGTTCCACAGCCCCTACCAGAGAGTCTGAAGAATATGGTCGAAGAAGCCACTGCTTACTTAACAATTGAGCAGCAGTACCAACTGCGAAAACTGATTGAAGAAAATCGTGATGTGTTTGCTACGTCTGAACGCGATTTTGAAAGGACAGGTTTAGTACAGCACAGGATAAATACTGGTAATAGCCGTCCGATCAAACAGGCTCCTCGAAGGATACCCCTTGCTAAGCAAGAAGAGGTCTCAGCTATGATGAAGGAAATGGAACAACAGAGAAACATTGAACCATCACAGAGCCCATGGACTTCTCCAGTTGTCCTAGTGAAGAAGGAGGATGGTTCTATGAGGTTCTGCTTAGACTATCGACGGTTAAATGACGTCACCAAGAAGGACAGCTACCCTCTACCCAGAATAGATGACACTTTAGACACTCTATCTGGTTCTAAATGGTTTTCCACGTTGGACTTGAAGAGCGGGTACTGGCAAGTCGAAATGCATACTCAAGATAAAGAGAAAACTGCATTTCTACTGACACAGGTTTATGGCCATTATGCAATGTTATGCCATTTGGCCTCTGTAATGCACCAGCAACCTTTGAGAGGCTCATGGAGTCTGTGCTAAGAGGTATGACATGGAAAACCTGTCTAGTATATCTGGACGATGTCATTATTTTGGGAAGAACATTTGAAGATCACTTGAAGAATGTCCGAGAGGTAACGAGAAGCTAACCTAAAACTAAGCCCAAAGAAATGCTGTTTCTTCAAGAAGAAAGTTAGATATTTGGGGCATGTAATTTCAGAACAAGGAGTTAAAACAGACCCAGAAAAGATAGAGACAATTGAAAAATGGCCGCGACCGAAAGATAAACATGAACTAAGAAGCTTCCTGGGCCTGTGCACTTATTACAGGAGGTTCGTCCTAAACTTTGCACACATAGCCAGGCCGTTGCATAGGCTCACAAGGATGGCATCGATTATACGTGGACCTCAGATTGTGAAGAAGCATTTCAGACCTTGAAGAAAGCTTTATGTTCTTCACCGATTTTGACGTTTCCCGTTCCTGGAAAGACATTCATCGTGGATACAGATGCCAGCAACTTTGGTGTTGGAGCAGTGCTGTCCCAAGAGCAAGAAAGGCAAGAAAAAGTTATTGCCTACTTCAGTAAAACTCTGTCAGAGAGAAACTACTGCGTGACAAGAAGGGAACTGCTAGCAGTGGTCAAGGCCGTTGAACATTTCCACAAGTATTTATATGGCCAACCTTTCCTATTAAGAACAGATCACGCATCACTAAAATGGCTATTCCAGTTCAAGAACCCAGAAGGACAAGTGGCAAGATGGCTTCAAAGGCTGCAGGAATATGACTTCAAAGTGGAACACCGCAAAGGGGACAACCATAAGAATGCTGATGCATTGTCAAGAAGACCCTGTAATGAAGACTGTCATCACTGTAGTCGACAGGAATTAAGGGAAAACCCGGACTTAATTTTATGTAAACGAACTACTGTCCGTGGACTTGAAAATTGGGATTCGGAAGTCATCGCCAGAGAGCAAAGCGAAGATCCCATATTCGGTATAATATTTGACCTAAAATATACCCAAACCTGAATGGAAAGATGTTTCGGACAAATCACCAGAGTTGAAGGCATACTGGGCACAATGGGACTCGTTAGTAATTAAAGATGGTGTACTAAAGAGAGTTTGGGAAAGTCCAGATGTAAAAGAAAAGCTATTTCTGACAGTACTTCCCAAGAAGAAAGTGTCGGAGGTCCTGAAAGCCATGCACGAAGGCGTTGCAGGTGGACACTTTGGCATTAGTAAGACCTTGAATAAAGTTAGAGAGAGGTTTTACTGGGTAAACTCTCGGGAAGATGTCGAAGAGTGGTGCCGCCAGTGTGAAGAATGTGCTTCGGCGAAAGGACCGAAAACTAGGAACAGGGGTAAAATGATGCAATACCTGGTCGGAGCTCCTTTTGAAAAGATTGCCATTGACGTAGCTGGACCGTTCCCAATCAGCGAATCTGGCAACCGTTATGTGTTAGTCGTCATGGACTACTTCAGCAAATGGCCATAAGTTTATCCAATCCCTAACCAAGAGGCCACCACAGTCGCAGAGGTCCTGTTCCAAAATTGGATATGACGTTTTGGTGTCCCAAGAGAACTACACTCTGATCAGGGCCGCAATTTTGAGTCGAAGGTATTCCAAAATGTCTGCCGCCTGCTAGGGATTTCCAAGACAAGAACAACACCCCTGCACCCCCAGTCTGATGGTATGGTGGAACGGTTCAATAAGACTTTAGAAACATACCTGAAGATGGTAGTTAATCAGAAACAAAGTAATTGGGACACATGCATACCACCTTTTCTATTGTCTTACCGTTCCGCTGTGCATGAAGCGACGGGAAAGTCTCCAGCCAAGATTATTTTCGGAGACGATCTAAGGCTCCCTATCGACATCATAACCGGCCGGCCAGAAAATCTAGAATCTACTGATGACTACTTGAGTCACCTGAGAGAGCGTCTCCAGTTGGTTCATGAAGACGTTCGCCAGAAGTTGCATCTAGAAAGTGACAGGATGAAGATCCGCTACGATCTGAAAGCAACCAGTGTGGAATTTAATGTGGGTGACAAAGTGTGGTTATACAATCCCAAGCGAACAAAAGGTCGGTCTCCGAAACTCGACAGAAGTTGGGAAGGACCATACATCGTCGTGAAAAAGATTAATGATGTCGTTTATCGTATAAGACGTAGCCCAACAGCAAAGATGAAGATAGTAAATATCGTCAGGCTGTCTCCGTACCAATGACGTCAGATAGGTTTTGACGTCATTGCTCCGTACCATGAGAAGATAGATGTAGGCCATATAACTTGATCGGGACGATCAAATGTTAGAGGGGGTCAGTGTAACGAAAAATGCCTCTAAAGTTGTTATATCAGCTTTCAATGAATATGTCTGCACGGTATTCTAACCTACTCAAAGATTAAGCAGATAAATTTTAAGTTTGGGTATTCTACTTACAGTTTTATAATTTTTGTAATTAATTTAGAGGCATTTTCCGTCACATCTTTGTTGGCCTGAGGCCCCCAGGGCCCCATTTTCCTTTAGTTTTCATGGTTTTCCCTGTAAAGCTTCAACATTCTAGAAAGTTTGCTAGAACTTATGATTTGTGAACTGTCATTGGCCAGGAATATTCTAGAGTATTCTCCAGTCTTCCTTTTGAGTATATAAGCCCTGGGAATTGGGCCTGAAGTGAAGTGAAAAGGTTAGAAAACGATTTTGTGTGAATTTTGGAGCAGAAAGAATATTGTTGGACAGTGACAGTAATCTGACAAGTATATTTGTGAGTTTTGAAGGCTAAACAATAAAAGTGGTAACCAAGGCAACGAGTTTGGACTCTGATTGTTGAGATACAGTACAATATTATTGGCTTTGAGGCTTCTTAATTAAACTATTTCAAATGGTTTAGTATGAATCCACCCATAATTTAGGGCTGGAGAAATAGATACTAGTCTCCCAAACTCCCAACAAAAGAAGCAAATGTTCTTAATCTTATTGATTTTTTATTTGTCAATTTATGAATTAATTTTAATATTGATTGAATTTTATCCCTAGGTATTTTAATTATCATATTCTTTGAGTTGAAAAGGTATCCCAGATATTGAATTTGTTGTACAGGAAAGAGTGTACTCTTTTTGTAGTTTATTACCAATCCCAGCAATTTGAATAGGTTTGAAGTGTTGATATTTTTTAAAAGCTTTTATTTAACTTGCAATGTATGTATGTATGTATGTATGTATGTAATTTGTTCGGGTGGAATCTTGCAACTCAATTTTGAAGCAGATATCTTCAACCGATCGAGCTGAAATTTTGTACACACGTTTAATTTGGATGACAATGCATGATTATATGTGTGACGTCATTCTAAATCCAACATGGCGGATCACCCAAGATGGCGGACTAGTTAAATTTCAACCGATCGAGCTGAAATTTTGTACACACGTTTAATTTGGATGACAATGCATGATTATATGTGTGACGTCATTCTAAATCCAACATGGCGGATCACCCAAGATGGCGGACTAGTTAAATTTCAACCGATCGAGCTGAAATTTTGTACACACGTTTAATTTGGATGACAATGCATGATTATATGTGTGACGTCATTCTAAATCCAACATGGCGGAACACTCAAGATGGCGGACTAGTTAAATTTCAACCGATCGAGCTGAAATTTTGTACACACGTTTAATTTGGATGACAATGCATGATTATATGTGTGACGTCATTCTAAATCCAACATGGCGGAACACCCAAGATGGTCATTAGAAGGTCTCCTCATTGAAGAGCTAGACTGTTCTAAACTAACCGGCAAACGACCTTGCAACAATGATGCGTTAACTGAGATGAATAGACTCAGACACCTGGCCAAACTAAAAATTACAAAATAAATTAAAAGTAAAAAAATATTTTTAAAAAAAGCTTTTATTTAAATGCGCTAAAAAGAATAAAATAATCTTTTCTTTTAAAACTTTTACTATCAACTTATAACGTCATTCCACAATTTATATGATATAAAAGCTTGTCGCGAGATTTAAGTTTTCAAACTAAGTAAATACCACTACTTAAATCTCGCGACAAGCTTTTATATCATATAAATTGTGGAATGACGTTATAAGTTGATAGTAAAAGTTTTAAAAGAAAAGATTATTTTATTCTTTTTAGCGCATTTAAATAAAAGCTTTTTTTAAAAATATTTTTTTACTTTTAATTTATTAAACACTATAGCTTACTGCAATAAGTAACATGTCATTCAAGTATATTACTAATTTAATGTCTAAGAGGCGAAGAAACTTAACGAACTCTTTCATTACCTTTGTGAAAATATATGGAGCAATATTTAAACCGAAAGGTAAACAATTAAACTCATATAACTTAGTGTTAAATTGGAACCTTAATCATTTCTTAAATTTTTTATGTACAGGCAACAGAAAATAAGCGTCTTTTAAGTCTATTTTTGCAATAAAACAGTCTTTTGACAATAGTTTAAAGACAGTTCTATAATCTTCAAGTTTGAAATGATTTACAGAAATAAAATAATTCAGTTTCTTTAATACCAATCTAAAATAATTCAGTTTCTTTAATCCCAATCTAAAATTTTTTGATTGGTAACAATGCCTGACCATTATTTTATAAAAAAATTTAATCTGCCTGCAATTTTATCAAGTACCTCTACTTGTAGGATTGTGTCCTTGACCGCTGTTGTTGATATCTGTGGCTGCTCCTCTCTGTTGGCTTCCTCTTGTGGGTTCTGCTTTCCTCTCGTTCTTTTTTCTTCCACTCTTTCATCCTGGTTTTGAACGAAGGGCGCTTGACGTTTAAAGACTGCCCGATGTTCCTGGATTTTAAGTATAGTCTTTCTTGTAGGTCTTCTTAATGATATCACCTGCCTTTTTTACTATTTTGCTGGAATTGACTTTTTCAATAAATTCTGACCCAAACAAAAAAACTCGTCAATTGAGGTTCGTTGTGCTGCTAACCGACTGTCTTCGTTGATTAAGGGATTTATTTCCCATTTTCTCTTAACAGATAATGCATGATGTACACTCGAAAGAAGTTGTGTGACATCGGATAATTTGGGAATTGTGTCGTTCATAATATTTCCATTCGAAGTATTTAGTTTGTGGGTAATTATGGATCCAATAATCGTTAATCCTGCGCCCAGTTGATCCTGTAAGTTGTTAAAAAATCTATTGTTCTTCGCGATTTGTGTTGTTAGTATAGATTTTTATTTTCTCGTTCATCTTAGGAGCATTTAAGCCGGGGCAGTTTTCCGATAAGGGGTACTTTGTTACTAATTCTTTACGGCCGTCAACTGAAATACTTTGCTTTAAGTAGTTGGACCAGCGGACTACCAATTCCTGTATGTTCACTTGGATTTTTGCCCAATAACAACTGTATTATATTTTCGTTATGGGTGTCTGACTGCGGTGGTGGCCCCACGCCTGTTTGTTCTGTTTTTTCTTCCAATTAAGAGAAAAAAGGGGTCACCCAACTATGTGTATTAGCTAAAAGGGCAAACAAGTGTTTGCGGGCAACGTAGTCAAAACAAACTACACCCTGTATAAAATAATTAATGCCCACCATAGCAGGTCCAGTTAGTGGCACCTTAAGGACCAAGCAAACAAATGTTTGCGGGAAACGTAGTCAAAACAAACTATACCCTGTATAAAATAATTAATTTCCACCATAGCAGGTCCAGTTAGTGGTACCTTAAGGGCCAAGCAAACAAGTGTTTGCGGGAAACGTAGTCAAAACAAACTACACCCTGTATAAAATAATGAATTTCCACCATAGCAGGTCCAGTTAGTGGTACCTTAAGGTCCAAGCAAACAAGTGTTTGTGGGCAACGTAGTCAAAACAACTACACCCCATCAGTCTGCAGGTATCTAAAAGAAACAATATATTATTTTACCTTCGGAGCTATCCGAGGACCATGAATTGTCCTGTGTGATTTCCTTTTGTAATCTGGCAAATTTCTTCTTCATGCGTTGTAGCTCTTCTATTGCTTTCCTTTTTCGCCAACTCGGCATTTTTTTATTATTTAACACAAACACTTGCACGTGACACGTGAAGGCACTTAAAAATGAACTGATCGATAGTCGGTGTCCGGGTCCGGATACCTATATGCAGCAAAAAGTTGTTTTTTACTTTTAACACAGTGCGTGATTCACTTAAATTATGAAACCTACCAGATCGATTATAGAAGAACGTAGATGCGCTGAATAATAACAATTATTGTTGTAGCTTTATTTGCCATTGTTACAGTTGCCTATATTATTATATGTAAACCTATTTTTATTGGGCAAAAAAGTTGTAACAACAGCTATTTGCCATCCATTCAAAATTTGAAATATGACATTTTTTGATAACTCAAAAACGTTAGGAAAAGATACCTACAGTAGCAGGACGTCGATAACAATGCTAAATTTGAAGCGCTATCAGCGTTCTTAAATCTAAGCCTTTAAAGTGCTATTAAACTTCTCATTATTATTTATTATTATTATTATAGAAACAATAATTTAATAATCCTTAGTGCGTCTAATTACAGAATAGGTTAGCAGTGGAGTCAATTTGGGGGTTAGGGTGTAACAAATTAGTAACAAACTGATTTCAGCGGGAATCTTTAGATAATAATCTCCTATTTAACCTCTCAAAAGTCCCATTCAGTCGCAGTGGGGGAAGGTCGAAAAAAATCGCCGCCATCTTGGATTTCTTCCTTTTTTTCAAATATCTCCATTTTCAAAAATCATAAGAGACCTTTTTTGTAGGGAAAAGGATTATGAACATTTTATGTCCTTACACTTTTTCTCTAAGTTGAGTAATAAAAGAGATAGGGCTAATTTATAAACTGAGCCATCCCAACTCATTTATTTTAGCGGAGACATGATCATATTTTCTCAAATTACAAACCAGTCGACAACAGATATTTTGAACTTATTGTATTCTAGATTTGCTAGCAAGATCAAGTGAAGGCCAATAATAGAAGTTACAGTAATTGAAGTGAGACATTACAAGAGCCAAGAGCCTCACACAGATTCTTTCGAATATTTTGCCTAAGAAAGTGTTTATTAGAATATAGAGTAGTAATTTTAGGGAGCAATATGATTTCTGTATAGCCTTTTTAACATGATCTCGATATCTAAAATCTTTGTCCATAATGATTCCCAAATTTCTAGTTGAGTCAACTTTTGGTAAAGTAGTAGCTACCGTCAATATTAATATTAAGGTTATCTGACAAATCCAGTCCAGATCTTTTTCAGCCGAATAATAAAACACAGCATTTGGAAGGATTCAGTTGGAGGTTCAGTTCAGAGGGAGGGATACTATATATATATGTTCTTTAGGTCGCTATTTAATTTTGGGCTTTGCTATCCTTAACTCGCAAAAAGTAAGGCAATCATCAGAGATATGATGGGTTGATATTGTACCTACAGCAATAACAGCATCACTGCTAGAGACAAATAGATACAGGTTTAATTACCTTACTCGATGTTCCTGTTCCTCTTGTCGGCTCATTCAAAATCTGCACCAAATTATAAGACGCTAGACATGTGCTGACTGGATTGTTAAGATTCAAAAAGTCTGTGTTAAAGTCGCCTAAACATATTATTTCATCAAATGAAGGTAAGATATGTGAAAAATATGTTACTAAACTTGGAACTTGGAAATCCCTTGGAAGTCACCTGAACTGTCTTTTCGCCATTGTCCTTCTCACAAATACTGCATAATATGTTTCTTAACAAAGCCATAGTCACTTTTGCACTTATACAGTTAGAAATCGTCCTAACACGTAAGTAATATTTGCATTTGACTAAAATATCGTCTATTAATTCAACCTGCAACGACACATGAAAAACGGGGCGGGGCCTAAACGTTAATGTTCTCTGGTGGTACCTACTTCGTCGATCGTCGGTTTTTAGGAGGGTGGGGCGGACGCTCTAGTTGCTAATTTCGGTAAATTTTATATAGAAATAGGTATGCTTAAAACTAGGGAGATATATAAATATGGGGTAAGATACGCCGATGATTAATTATTACTTATTATTTTCGTCGGATAAAGTTGTACATAATAATAGATATAATCTAAAATTTAATTATATTATTATTACACATTCGTTTAAATAAGTAGGTATTCATATTTTGTGCAAAAAATATGTTCAAAGTGGAAAATGTATACAACCGCCTTTAATTAATAGCTCTATCGCTGTTACCATTCACTTTAGAGAAATATGTTAACCAGATGAAATTTTTAAAATTTTATTCTGTACAAAAAATGCCTCTTATGCTTTTTTGAAAAAACTGTTGCAAACGGAGATATTTGTAAAAAAGGAAAAAATCCAAGATGGCGGCGTTTATTTTCGAACTTCCCCCACTGGGACTGAATGGGACTTTTGAAGGATTAAATAGGAGGGTGTTATCTAAAGATTCCCGCTTAGATCAGCTTGTTACTAATTTGTTGCACCCCCCACGTATAATACTCTGGTACGTTTACCGTACTATAGCGTTGACTGACGTATTTATAAAGACTTCTCACGGCTATAGCTTTATGTCCTGGAAAACAGATGGCTCTGATGGCTAACAATAATGTATTCTGCATTGTATTTTATCTCAGTAAAGCGCATAAAAATATATCAGTCAACGAGGTTAGTTTTCATTTTTAGTAGGTACCTAAAAAATAACCTAAATACCAAATATTGGGTTTGTTTAGATTTGATTTTTGACGATGTATTTTAGCTAAGTTAATCACGCAACTATATGAATAATGATAAATTCCATAATCTTTGAATAAGGAAGTTCCACTTATTCGCAGTTTCCCTTGATTTTTATTGGTACATTTTCTATAAAAATGTCATACTTATTTCATATTAGTTTAATTAAATACATAACTCTTTAACAATTTATTGTTTCAGCGAATAAATTGTTTTTAAATAATAAATATGATTTTTAGGACTATTAAAATGTCTCGACACTGTTGTAGGATGTAATTCATATTCAAAAACCAGGGAGAAAGTGCCACCATAACAACATTTATTTTGGTTCGGGAAAAAAATTGCGCCAAAAATGGATTCGGCAAATTCGAACTGAGATTTCATTTCTAAATATGTATAAAACATTGTGAAGAGAGATTAAATAATTTAAAGTGGACAAATGTGTTGCGGGAGGAGAATATACAGAATATCCCAGAAAAATATACCGGTGCCGTCCCAACAATTTCTGAGAATGTGCAAAAATATTTGAGTGCGGTGCCGTGTAACTCTCAGCCCAAACGGCTGAAGCTGGTTGAGGAAGAAAATTTTGAAAAAACAATTAGAGATAATAAATATCATTTTTAGGACTATTTATTTTGTTCTTAGCTTTTTTCACATTTTTCTAAATTTTGAACAACCGGTATATAAATATGGGAAAATAAGACGTTCTTTGGTCGTTTGGGCTCGCGCAAGAGTTTTTATGAAGAATAACTTTTTTCATAAACCCATAAATAAAAAAGTTTTCCCTCTTTGGGAGTCAATCCATTGTCACACTGTATATGGGCAACTCTAAACTTAAACAATTTTAATGTACGTTTAATGTCAAAATCCTTATATCATTGGATTTGACGTGCTAAGGGCTATCAACAAAAATTAATTGAGAAAGTATATTTTTAAATGGGCCTCATGTCGCCTACCGCCGCCGTTTCAAAAACCCCTATATAGGAGCTAGGAGCCGTCCACGCAAGTTTAAACTTCAGATTTCAAGTTTGAACTCGAAATTTCGAGTGAAGGTCGAAAAATCTCTATATTAAAATGTCGATAACTTTTAAGAAAAAATACACCAGTCCAGTGGCGTAACCATAGGGATTTGATTGGAGAAAGATATGTTCAAAGTCGATATGACGTCACTTTCAACAATTTGCTTGTATTGGCTGAAACCACAGAAAATATACGCTATGTGCATAGAGATCAAACTATTCCTTTATGACTAACTGCGATCTTCCAAATTAACTGTTGGTAGATAACATCCACATTATATCTTGGTAAACGAAAATGCTAATGTCGACATATTTTATATTACTGTAATTATAAAAATCAAATGTAAATCATAAACGTAAATTACTTAATAATAAAACAACTTATATTAATTGAATCGTTGAGTGCAGGAATACAAAGAGGCTGTCAGACCTTGATGCCAACAATCTGAGCTGATCCGCGAACAATGAAAATAACCCCTACAACTTTTCTATTTATTTTTTTTATCCCAAGCAAAGTGTCGCTTTTAAGTTTGGCATCATAAATGCAATATTTTCAAGTGAAAATTATCCTTGTTTGACTGATGATGATGTTATTCCAATGCAGTTAAAAAACTTTCTGAAAACTATACCTACCTACTCGGTTTTTGATAGGGTAGGTAAATAATTTCAAATAAGTTTCACAGCTTTTGGGGTGCCTACAGAGAAAAACAAACAAGTACTCGAAAGTCAATAATAAAGTGGTACTAAGCATATCTTGTGTGTGTAGTAGATACCTACTGAAATAGTGTTTCGTTTCTGCCAAGAACAAGTAAAACAGTAGGTATCTACTTGGTTTTTTGATCTGGTCGATATTTTCAAGTTATTCTTGTTAAGTAGGTAGGTATGCACTATACAGTGGTTTCTCTTTTTAGGCGCCTAATAGTTTAATAAACATAATATATGACATAATTTTCTTGAAATCGGCATTAAAATGTCCCAAAATCGTCATTAAAAGCACAGAAATCGTACAATAATGTAGCCCATTATTGTACGATTTTTTCAATAAGTAGGCCTTGGCGAGATGTAAACATCAAACATTAGACGCGGAGAAATCGCCCGTCAAAAGTGACCAAATATTCAAAACCCGGCCGATAAAGACTCATTTAACTTTTCGTACACATTGCGAAATTGTTTCCTATAGAAGCGCAATCCTTCAGTATACATATTTTAGTAAATTTGAATATCAATAGATTTGTTGTGTAGGCTACACAAGAAGCAGCAGTTTGGTTTTTCTATCAGAAGGTGCCGTACGTCATTATACTTGTCCTAGGTAGAGCGATCGGTAAAGTCAAGCAACGCCGCGCGTAGTCGGTTCGTGGACGGGTGATCCTTATTATTATTTTCTTGCCTAATAAAACTTTTTTTTTCCGATTTCAAAAAAAAATATAATATGTAGCTCGACACTGAAGTTCTTTTTATGACTCATGTGGTTTATTTGCCTCGGCCAGAGGCCTCAGCAACTAAACTCCACATGAGTCATAAAAAGTTGAACTTCAGTGCCTTGGTACATAAATAACTATTACTTGCATTTCCAAAAAATAAGATAATATCTTCTGTCATTTGGAGAAAAAATCTTTGGAATATTTTCCTGGCAACATACAGCAAGAGCATATCAATCTCATCAGCTGGCATCATTATACAGGGTGAGTTTTTTTTTATGATCAGTATGGGGATCTCGGAAACTAGCGGAGATAGAAGGAAGGTTAAATGGGGAAAGAATTGCAGTTTTGTAGGCCCAATTTAATGCACCTTGTGGATTTTTGAAGAAATCATGTCTTACTACATATTTTGAAAAAAGTGTAAATACAAAAGTTGGAGGGAATTGTGTCCCCAATGCGAATGTCTTGCCTCTTGCCTCTTGCCGTACTTTCCGCGACAGCTGCCATTTTCGAGATATGACACAAACTTTTGTGTTCTTAAATGGAAACCATGGTCTCAGGCATTTTTACAGCTTTCCAACGATATAATACTCGATATGGTTATTCGGAAAAATAATGGAAATGACTATGATTTCCATTTAAAAAAACACAAGCTTGTATCATATCTCGAAAATGGCAGCTGTCACGGAAAGTGAGACATGATAACCGCATTGGGGACACAATTCCCTCCAACTTTTGTATTTTCACTTTTTATCTAAAATCAGAAACAACGAAGCTATACTACATTTTACCCCTTTGCATTCCCCTTTCTATAATAATGCCAAAAATTTTCTCAGTAATAATTTTGTTAAATAAAAACTATTGTACCTATTGCTAAACATTAAAAATAATATACGTATATTTTCACCTCGATTTTCACCCACCCATTTCCAGCCTTTCCCGTAGAGCGTTTTTGCCAAAAAGCAATCTGAACAGGCCTATTTTAGGTAAGATTACATAATATTATATTCAGTGTGGATAGAAATTGTGGAATATTGCTTATATTTCTTAAAATATTCCTCATATCAAAAACTTGTTTTAATAAGAGTGTTAGGGGAAATTATTTGCCGTTTAGTGATATCAAGCAATCTTTCGTAGCACAAAAAATGTGGTCGCCATGGTAACCGACTTTATTTTTTTAAATGCCACCATATACGTTTTTTGGTGAAAATTAATACCTCGCATTGTTCTTATTTTGGCATGGCTAACTTGTTGTTAATAATTATTTTGATAAACATTGTCAATAGCATAATAGAAAACTGATTTTTTTGTATTTTTTTCTTATGGGACCCCATTAAAATTGTAATGTATCGGATTCAGAAAGTTCCAATGTATTAATTTTCATCAAAAAAAGTATATGGTGCCATTTAAAAAAATTAAATCGTTTACCATGGCAACCACATTTTTTGTGCTACGAAAGATTGCTTGATACCACTAAACGGGAAATAATTTCCCCTAACCCTTTTATTTGATGATTATTTTAAGAAATATAAGCAATAATCCACAATTTCTTTCCACACTGTATATCGCATTTGACATTTTTTCGTCGATATCATAATCCGTTGAAAGGTTATCGTAGGAACACAGAGGCACCAATTTTTTGTTGCTGAAACTTTTGTTTTTCACGTTTTAGAACATTTTAAATCGATCTTGCGAATAACGACATTTTGATTTTTGAAACAATACTTCTGCCCATGTTGTGATGTAAAATGCAAATGTAAAATAGTATCGAACCGTTTATCCTGCTCAATGTCCTGCATTTTTACTTGTGGTGTCCTGAGAGAGGACCATAATCATAAAGTTGGCAACCCTATTTTGGGCACTTCCAAATAAGACATATGGGGTGTCCGATTAATAATGGCACATAAAACTTTAGGTCAAATCTCAAAAGTTACTGATACGAAGGTCTTTTTTCTAATTGAATTATGGCTAGATCTCCCAAAATAATCTAACTGCTGGACTGAAATGTAGCAACGATGTACTCTTTGGGATGGAGAATAATTTTTAATAAAATGAAAATAAAATTATCTAATATTAAATAATAAATAAATATTCATAAAGTATTTAAACGAATACCATAATAATTAAAGTTACACAGGGACTCTATTTTCAGATCAGTATCTTAGTTGTTAGCAAAATAATTCATATATTATTATAAAGGTTGGTTTATGCAAGACAATTTAACGTAATTTAATATTAACGTAACGTAACATAAAAATTTAGTGTACCGTTTATGCAACGATTATTTAATAATTTAAGTCTGCGCAAAAACAGGGGAAATGTCAACATCAAATTTTCGCACGAGATCTAGTAGTCCTCGATTTCAATATCGGAGGCCACCTGGGCAACGTAGGACTTCGCGGCACAGCACAAAAATACAAAACCTTACCCGTAACCATTCTAAATAATAAATAATAAACAACCATTGCTAGAAAGTTTTTGTTCCCAGTAGTTGTGCGTGTGAAATTACGCATGGGCAAACTCAAACTGACATTTTTTAAATTTTAACGCAAAAGTTAAAAGTTGGTTAACTTTTACGTTACGTTACGTTAAATTTTGCTGCATAAGCATTCCCATTGAAAACATGTATTTTAACTTCTCTTTTACGTTACCTTAATGTTAAATTACGTTAAATTGGCTTACATAAACCCACCTCAAGGAACATAATATAATACCAGTTGTCAGGTTCTGTCAACAAAATTATCCAGAGTTATAATACTAATTCTAAGCTTTGGCACTAGCCAAAAATATTTTAGAAAGAGGCTTTACAAAAACGTGGAACTATCTTTAATATCTTGAAAGTGGTTTGGAGTTATTTTCATATTTAAGAGAATAATGGAATTCTTGATAAAATAATTAAACCTATTTATTTTTAGAAATTCTGCGCGTATTGTTGGTTGGTGGATTTATAAGAATAGAAAAGATGTTTGATCAATACCAGGCATAGCAACGATCGTGTTGTCAAAATGGCAAAGAAGGGACAGGCTATCCAGCTTCAAATCGAGGTTAATAACGACGAAGAATGGGAAAAATTACTCCAAAAGGAAGGCCTAATCGGTAAGAAACTGTGGTATCATTCATACAGATGTTGCATAACATAATTTCACAGTGATCGATGTTTATTCGGACTGGTGTGGTCCTTGCCTTGGAATGCAGGCAAATCTAAAGAAATTAAAATTAGAAATTGGTGGAGACATGCTCCAACTTGCAATTGTATGTAGCGTAGTTGTTGTTTGCTAAAAAAAATAGATCGGAGCTTTTTTTCAGGCCAAATCTGATCAGATCACAGCACTCTCCAGGTTCAAAAATAAAAGTGAACCAACTTGGATGTTCATATCTGTAAGTTCTCGCACATTTTATTTCTGTGACGGTATACGTTAAATACGTTTTTAGAAAGGCAAAATGGTGAAATTAATGTTTGGAGCTGATGCACCAAAGCTTACACGTTTAATTACGGATGAACTAAAAAATGAGAAACTGGTGATGGAAGGTCAAACTGTTCCCAGAGAAGAAAGAGAGGTTACTGATTTAGCAGAAGAGGAACAAGTAAGGTAAAGTTTATCAAAAAGTACAAATTTTAATAATAATACAAAAAATTTGACGCAGATTTGATGCTGAAGAATCAATTCGCAAAGATGTAAGGGAAAAAGAAGAAGCAAAGAAAGCTAAAGAATTGTTTGAGAGAAGAACGGAAGAATGTAAAACAATATTGGAGAATTTGGTTCAATTTGCTGTTGTCCTAGTATTTCCAAATGCTAGAGACAAATACCGTGAAGTTCTAAATGATATGATAGATGAAGCTGGTCTCTCCATACAACAAACAGAAAAGGTAGGTTACATTCATGTAAAACGAACATTGTTTTTAAAATGTGCGCATAGATAGAATTTACTGAAGAACAATTAGTCGAAATGTGCTACTTCTCAAGTAAAGAACTAGAGTTTACAGAAGATTGTTTAGAAGAGCTTCTTAATGGAGAATCATTTCTGCTCTTGTTTAAACCGACTCCAAGGTCTGATGTAGAAGACATTAATGAAGCAGTTCTGACATTGATCTATGGAGAAATGAAGGCACCACCAGGTTAATAACACTTGGTACCATTCCTTACCTAAATTCCCTTATCTTCCTGTAGGTAGCCCTGAGTGTGCTGCCAAAAAAATCACAAGCCTTGTTGAAGAAGCCAGACGGGGTTCAAATGAATCAGAAAAAGTGAAAGAACATCTGAAATCACATGTTCCGAGTGTATGGGTTCCCTTAAACCCAATGGTGAAAGCGACAATACTAAGAGTATTCTTCCCTAAATTGTCCAGCCAATACTATCTCCCAGAACCTGAACCCACACCTGACCATGTGGCTGTTATTTTTGACTTGTACAAGAAGGACGAAGCTTTTGAGATTATTAAACAATATCCTGATGAAGTCATGCATTATGGCTTTTTCACCAGCGACGTTCCTGAAGAAGCCACACTCGTATCTAGAAGCAATAGAAAGTTGGAAAAGGCTCCAAACAGGACATAGTCGGTAAAAGATTTGTACTTTTATAGCTATTTCAATGTTGCATAATTTCAGCCAAGAAAAGTTTGTTTTGCAAGTCACCAAACGCAAGAGCGAGTGCGTCTTAGCATTCGCCCAACTTAACCCTCTCTATATGTCACCAAATGCTAAAGAGGGGAAAAGAGAATGCGGCATATTTTTTCCAGAAGAATACGACGAGGGAGGAAGAGAGGAAGAGGAAGAGCCGGAGCCAGAACCCGAGGAAAAAAAGAAGAAGAAACGGAAGGCCGGCGCAGACGAAGGGTCAGAAGTGGTAGGTGCCGAATCGACAGGAGAATGGAAGGAAGGAGAAGAACAGGTCGAAGAAGAGGAGGAACCTGAAAGCGAATTTGTCGGTAGCGAAGCAGACATTAAATCGGGAATTACCGCAGCAAGTGGTGAACAAATTGTTGGGGAAGAGGTGCCTGAAGATTCCAATCGTGAAGGAGTCATTCATGAAGGCGCCAATCTTGAAGACGCCAATCCTGAAGGCGCCAACCTTGAAGGTTTTGTACCTCCAGAACTACAGGAAGTTGAGGAAGTGACAGTGGAAAGTGAAGAAGTGCCTCCCGAAGCTTAAAATGTGTATAATATTATGTTAAATAAATATCATTTTTAGTTTCTTTAGCCCTAATTAGTAATTATATTATTAACAGTTTTAAGCAGTTGAAACCAGAACAACCCATATTAATCTCGTCTAAGGTTAGATGTCTATAAAAAGGGCAATGAAAGATTTTCATGTTAATATTATACAGTTTGTCTGCGTTTGCTTGTGAATACTCCAGAAATCTATACGTATCTGAGAAAAAATCTATAGTATATTTTTTTAGATTGAGGTAAGGAAATATATCTCACAGATAATTTTTAAAATGGTCAATTTTCAGGATAGCATATAAGCATAGATTAAAGAAGACATAGATAGGCAGAAGCATTGTTAAAACCATCCGCAAAAACTCCCGGCACAGCAACTTTCCAACTTTAATTTTGGAATGAAAACAAATTAAAACATACATTGTAATGTCTTACAATTCTTATGACTCAATACTAAGTTGAGGCATAGGTATTTTAATCTAGTTATTAGTTTTTATATATTGTACGCAAAATATGCCTCGCGAAAATTTCCTCAATGACTATGAGCTTTGACAGTCTACTATGCCTATGTCATTCGGGATTTTTTATTAACAGCTGATCCCATGGCCTCACTTGACGTTACTTAAAACCTCTGTATGTCAATTTCATGTCAATTTCATTTATAAAGGTTTCATTACGACCGAAATTGCTGCCCAAGTTAAGCAGATTATTATCACTTCAGATGTCAAATGTGCCTTGAAACATGGAGGAATAGATAGGTAGATATACCCCGATTACGGTAAGAAGTCCTGATTTCGTCAGATGACATTCTTCTCAAAATCCCTAGGAATTTTCTGTTAACCATAGGTATCACATTGGTATATGTGTCTCAACTAGTTAATAACGTCACTCATTGATTTATGATGTGAAAAGATATCCAAGTGACACAAAAAAAGAACATAATAAAATAAAAACCCTATTGCAATCACGATTATACCGCTACAAATAAAAATTACTATGATTACAACTCATTTTAATAATAATGTCAAACGTCATGGAAACACTTTCATTTTGGTACTTTGGTATAATCAGCTACTTGCGACAGCGTCTATGGTGCGTACTCAGGCATATTTTATTTCGGTGTTGTGAAAGTTACAGTGAAGGTTTTCCGGATCGTTCAAAAGGGTTCAAACTTTGGGCAGTGAAAATATTCGCGGGTTTTGTACGTTTCGTGAGTTTTACAGTTATCTGTGTTGTTCTTGTTTGTGTTATTAGTAGTAATTCGTTGTGCAAATGGGCTCATTACTGACCTGCACTTATGACCCGGTTGCATTTTTTGCTGCATTGATGCCAACTTAGGATGGCGAAATTACCAATTGACAGTCCCAGTAAGGACTTCTTAAAATAATTTTACTATATATTATAGTCATCTCGCCGAATAGCGAGGACGTTGATACTTCGTTTGACATTTGACAAACTAGATTGCCTAGAATTAGAGGAAAAACCAGGGGCGTATTAAGCTGTAAGTATTGGTTAAGCTGAATCTTACAAAAAGTCGAATCGAAACGAGGCCGATCTATTTTTGTCTTGTTTCTGTCTATACAGGGTTAGTGTGAAATAACTGGCATCCTTTTTTGGGTAAGAGAGATGGTCATTCCGAACAACTTTTCCTATCGCTGAAATTTTTCTCTATTTTTTTTTAATTTACCAACATTTATTTTATACACAGCGGATATAATAGCGTAAACTCGGTCTCACAATAATATACTAGTTGATGATTTATCATTTTCTACTCGGTTGTTGGCAGGGCGCCAGTGCCGTGTTTTCAGAGAGAGGGGATTCTGAGGAGATGAATTATAGAAAAATCTCGGCGCTAGGAATAAAATTATTAAGAAAAGTGGTTGAGAATGACCATCTCTATTACCCAAAAAAAGGATGCCCGTTACTTCAGATTCACCCTGTATAGACGCCCAAACAAACAATTATGAAAGAAGCAGCGATACATTTCTGCGTTTTGTGGTATAAACAAAAAATTGTGACCAACAAATGAAATGCCGCCCTGACACCACTTATTTGTCTTGGTGTTTATGAACTAAATTACCAATGTGTCAATTCTGAAATTCTGAAATCCCATTATAATAAGTCGGAAAAAAAATTTTTTTTTTGGTCAACTGATTTCTGCACTTATGCATCTGAAACTATAGAAAGTTTTATTGCAATTCATTTTAAACCTGACAAAATCAGTTGACGAAAAAAAATTTCCGGTTTATTTTTCGACTTAAAAGTGCAGTTTTCACCATTTCGAACGGCACAACTGACGAAGTCAGTAAACCAAGTCATTTTTTATGTGATCTGCCAAACCCTTAATTCAACCCTTTTTCCACACGCTACACTTATGCCTTTGGGTTTTCGAGGTCGGAATAGTATAAGAAATCATACGGTGAACATGGCATAAGTGAGAATTAGTACCTTTCTTCTGTTTTGAAAATCGAATTTTCCATATGTTTTCCCCGGGGGCCAAACATTTTCCGACTCAGCATCGATTTACCTTTCAACCCTCTTCAAGGCATAAATGAGAAAATCAGTAAGGAAAATCTGTCACTGTCTGACGGTCTATATTGCGCCTAAAGAGAGTCATGATATCACGGCCCATATCTGTCAAATATGACATTGTAAATTAAAATTGGGAAAAATCGGGCTTGCAAAAAAGTTATTAAAATGTGTTAGTATTGTATTGTTGTGCCTCTATGTTAATTGTTAGAAATATATCGGGATATTTTTTTCTTGATATTCCTGGAATTGAAATTGAAACCATACAATTCAATACAAAAATTTACCTTATAATTTTGTTTCACTGAATTTCAAAATATGGATGGAATGAACTTTGCTTAAAATTGAAGAGTCTTTGCACCAATATTGCGTTGTTATAACAAGTATTTTAAAAAAAATCTTATTTTTCCTCTTAACTGCGTTGAAATTTATTTATATTATGATTTAGTAAATAAGTGTCTTAGATAACAAAAAGATTATCAGTTTCATAACGATAAAATCAACCCTTTGCGTTGAAATTGGCAAAACGTGCAAAACGTGCTCCAAACGTGTACCAAACCAATGCCCATTTGGCATTTTTAAATCATTTTCAATGTACAGTTGGTCTGTAACATTTAAAACGGGTAGGCGAAAATGTTATGTTTCGAATGTTGGAGTTAACAGGTGTTTTGGAGCACGTTTTGCCAATTGCCGATGTAGTTCTTCGCAAGAGCGAAAAAGTAACCTCAAAAAAGTTACAAGTAAAAGTGGCTCCCTCTGTGAGATACGTATAAATTTACCTTTCGGCTTATTTTCCATCCACAAAAACACAACAGTGCCAAATTTCAATAGTGTAAAGTAGAAGATACTGTCAGTGTCAGTATAAAATATTAAAAAGTAAACTTGGACGCCCTGAATCTAAGAAACTAAAGTCGATAGACACATGGTTAATAAGAATTTTATTGTTATTTTTTAAAGATCTGTATGCTCCAGAAGTTATGTCAGATTTTTATGAAACATCCTGTATATAATGTTATAATGTATTCGTAGCGCGAAAGTTTTATAACGAAGTACGTAGGTACATTCCTGACGCATCTGATGAAAAAATCAAAATCGGACTTTGCGTACTTAGCTGAATAGCCGAATGACCACGCCATTGATTAAAATTGAATTGAAGGAAAGGAAACGCGCAACGTCAAATACGCGAACGTATATCTTCTAGTTCTATAGGTACCTACTTATTAAATTTGGTGATGTGAAGAAGTTAGGTATCATAAGTTATCAGTTCTACGGAGAAACTAAGAGAGTATGATTTTTCAGCGAAAATACCATTACCTAGTGGTATTATCGCTGAATTCATCACCTGCTTGGTTAATATTTAAAAAATTATTTCATTTCGTTGGTTCATAATGGCAGGCGTCGATTTCTTTTTTTATATTATTTTTCGATATTTCCAAAGCAAACTCGATTTTTCACAATTTATAATTTTAAATAATATCAAATTTGACAGACATGAGCTGTGACGTCGCGACCCTCTTTATTCGCAATAGTAAATCCAAAACACGCACCAACATAGCCTGAATTAGGATTTTCAAAAAAATGTAATAAGTTCTTGAAATCGGCAGTGAAGTGTCCCAAAATCGTCATTAAAAGCTCAGAAATTGGCACTGAAGTAGCCCATTATTGTACGATTTTTTCAATAAGTAGGCCTTGGCGATAAGTAAACATCAAACGTCAGACGCGGAGCCATCGCCCGTCAAAACTGACCAAATATTCAAAACCCGGCCAATAAAGGCCCATTCAACTTTTCGTACACATTGCGAAATTGTTATCTATAGCAGCGCAATTTTTCAGGATAAATATTTTAGTAGGTTTGAATATCAATAGATTTGTTATGGAGGCTGCACAACAAGCAGCAGTTTGGTTTTTCTGTTCGAAGGTGCCGTGTCTTGTCATACTTTACCTAGGTAGAGCGATCGTCAAAGTCAAGCAACGCCGCGAGCAGTTGGTTCATGGACGGGTGATCCCGTATGATTATTTTCTTGCCTAATAAAACATTTTTTTTCGATTTCAAAAAAAATATAATATGTACCTCGGCACTGAAGTTCCTTTTATGACTCACGTGGTTTATTTGCCTCGGCCAGAGGCCTCGGCAACTAAATTCCACGTGAGTCATAAAAAGTTGAACTTCAGTGCCTCGGTACATAAATAACTATTTTCCCATTTGATGCAAACTTTATGAATAACAATGTACATAAAAATATAATTGCCGACTTTTTCCCAGCTCTTCATAGATTCCTGAAGTGTTCACAAGCAAACGCGGCACGACTTGCATTGCGTTACATTCAAATTTTAGATGGTGAACTACTGAAAAAATTCTTATTTTAGGCAGTTCTTCGTAATGACCCTTTGACATTCCAAGAATTGGTTGATCGTTTTCATTCTTTTTCAACACCACTTAATAATTTTAAAGTTACAAAGCAGTTGCTGTCTCCGGCACGACTGATAGTGAGATGCTGCCTGAAGCATTTAAAAAATATTGCCAAATGCATTCCTCCAAATTTCTAAAAAAATAAATAAAAAATATAGCCTTCTTCATTTTTCTTCAGTCCCTTGCCTTATCGCTTTGTAATTTTGACATGTTGTGCTAGAATCGACTATCAAAGCTCAAACAGTCTGCTAGACCCGGGCGAGTTGGAAAGTTTCCCAACTTCAAAACATTTCCCCCATTTGCCAAAACTGAGCAATAAAATTAATTATTATTATTCAAAATGTTATAGTAGCGTAGATCAAACCATAGTATAGTCGCACATGAATTACCGTATGGTTACTATTTACCTTCCCTGTAAGTATTTCCCATAGAGACGTAAAAGTTTTATCCATTTCCTTTTGTAGATAAAAATAACTTCAGACATTTTGGAAGAAATGCTCTATTTCGCAGAAGGCTTCAAATTTTCTAAGAAAACCATGGAAGATTTCGGCGGCAACAAAATTTCTTTGGCAATACTTTTCAAACGATCGTCGGACACTCTTACAGGTTGCATAGATGATGTTCTTCTCCAAATGGTTTATGGCAACAGCAGAAAACATCCTGGAGATGAAAATTCCCCTAGTCAAAAATTTTTGAAGAACGCAGAAAGTGAAGATCCAGAAGATATTATAATTGGAGTCTGGGCACCTCCAAATGCCTTTACCAAAGCAGTACTATTAAAACTATTTTTCCAAACTTTAACTCAGCCATACAGGCTTCCAGATTTCAAACCAATCCCTTTGCATGTGGCGGCGGCTTATGACGCTTACAAAGCCAAAGATATATTTGAATTATCGGGAAAATACCCAGGGCAAGTCATGAATTATGGGTATTTCACTAATGAGGTTCCAGGCGAAGCACAGCTAATTGCGAAGACGACCGACAAGTTTGAAACGAGAAATGCACAACCAACTTAGTAAGTCCACACGAATATTTTGGCAAAAATCACGTCAAATGTTAAAATGTTATTGATTTTATTATTCTAATTTTTATTTTCGATTAAGGTACTTGACAACGTTTTCTCCATAATGAAAACTTATATGGAATAAAATGAAAAAAAGTCTAATCTGCGAAAGCACAATCCCGTAATTTAATTTTTAAGAAGAAGTTTTAACCACCTGTTTGTAAACACCTCTGACGTCACTGATTTGGAAACATCACCATATGTGGCACTGACGCCAGGGTACAAAAAATCTGGCCCACATATTATGAGGGAAACATATCTTAACATTCATAATAATTATGATGCTATGGCAACATTTCGATGCCCATAGAATATCATCAATAATTCTATATCATAAAGTTATCCGGTTCTTACCTATAGACTTGGTTTTAAAACCAATGATTTCTTTGCAAAAACTAATTAGTTTAAGCATTCTTGAAAATGGCGAGTATTTTCACCATTTGAAATAATAGTTCCTTGTTTGTTTGTTTTTTTTTTGTTACTTATTGGCGTTATTGTTGTTTCACCAAAATTGTTTTTTTTTTTCAATATCTTATACCATCATATTCTTTCAACGAATATGTTAAGAACCTGTTACACCTTTTTCTTGCCCAGGGAAGGTAAAAAACAATTCGGGTTCAAACTATTTATTAACGCTATGGTTGCATAAAAATATAGAATAAAAGAAAAAATCAACTCTGATCGGCAAAGCACTCACAAACAGTTTATTTGTCTTCTCTCTGGTAGGTACTTAAGATTTCACCACCGACTTCCTCTTCAGCTCTTGATAACTGGTATGAGGAACCTATCCGGTCAACTGCGGGAAAGACTCAGCAAAACTCCTCACAGGAAAAAATAAGTATTTGGCATAGTGAACATTTTTATTTACCATTGACGTGCGGTACTGGCAAGGTAAAAAAGGCTTTTTTTGAAAATTATATTAGGGCTTATTTTAGATACTGTTTCCATCAGATTTAGAATCAGCATCCCCAAAAAACCCTTTTAGATTCTTGTGTTTTCAACATAACTACCTTCTAAAACAATACACTTTTCAACAATTCTTCTTAAACGTACATTCACTTTTCCTAAAGTTTGGTGAGTAATTTCCTGACATGCTTGCCTAATTCTAATGCAAAGTTCCTCTCTATTACGCGGCCGAGTAACATACACTTTATTTTTCAAGTGCCCCCACAGAAAAAGTCACAAGGGGTAATATTCGGCGATCTGGAGGGCCATGGTTCTAAAGGAGAATTTCTACTTATCCACTCCATAGGGAAAGTTGCATATAGCTATCATAGAATTATGTGCGGGGGTACCATCTAACTGACAGATTAAGTTTTGTCTCTGTGCTAAAGGAAATTCCATCAGAAAATCATAAAAATCATTTAGTGAAAAAATGTAGAACATTTTGGCCGGTCAAGTTATCCAGGAAAAAAGGGCCAACAATTCGTTCATTAAATATGTCACATCACACGTTAACTTTTTCACTGTACTGGTTTTTACAATTAATTACCCAATTCGGATTTTCGGCTGCCCAAAACGTACAGTTTTAACTAGATACCACACCGTTTGTCGTAAACGTTGCCTCTTCAGTAATTTTCTTTAGAAAAAGTCTGTCGTTAAGATAGTAACCATAAGCAAAATTCAAACCGCCGTTCAAAATCACCATTTAACACAGTGTGTAGAAATTTTGGTTTAAATGCCCTAATCCTATTGCGTTTCAAACAGCACTATACTTTGTTTTTAGTTAAATTCAGTATCCTCGCAACTGCCCTTAAACTAACTAGCATTTGGGTTGTTTCGAAATTCTGCTAAGATACGTTTGTCGTCTGGATAATATCTTTGATTTAAATTGTACCTCCTTGGTCTTGTCTTGAAAACCTCTTTAGTCCTTGTGAACAATCTGTTGATTTTGGCAACGGTATCGTGAGTAATTGGTGCTCGATCCTGATGGAATATTCCAGCACCCTGACGCCGTAGATCTTTTACTATTACCAAATAAGCGGATAATTTCTACTTTTTCTCCAATTGCAAAAACTACTCTTCGGTTTTGTGCCATCTTATTAACAGTTAAGTAACACTGCTTCACTTATTGACAATTCGTACGAATGTCAAACAAAAACTTTTTGTTTCAAAGCACTCTTTGCTTACTTTGTTTAAAAACAACACAGGTCGGCATGCCAACGGTAACAAAGCGCAAAATTTTGAAAATATTAATTAAGGGATCTGATGGAAACAGTTATTTTGAGTTGGCACATAGAGGAACACCTCGTACATTTTTTATTGGATCTTTGCGCATCAACACTGTGAGTGGTCCTGTTGATCGTTCAACTGTTTCGAAGTAATTCCATGGCTTATTTGATTCGCCAGATGCCTTTAAAATTCCTATTTTGCTCTACTTTGGCACTCTGCAGAGTGGAATTCCCTGTATATTTTTTGTTCAAATTTGGTATGCGGAGGTTTTGGTGTGTCCTGATTAACGCTGTGGTGTCAGATTGATTTTGAATCCTTTAAAAAATCGCAGTAGGTCAGGATTTCATGGCAATGCCAAACCAATAGTTCGAAAATGGTGACCTTTCTGGAACATATATCTATAAAAAAAAATTCACCCGTTCAATTCCCCCAGGCTATACTTAGATTTTCAAGAGAGTATACATGAGAAACGGGACACCCTGTATATAAAATCTAACCATCTATAGAACCCATATTTTTCTACAATTCGTCTATAAAATCTATAAGGCCCTACAAACTAATGAAACCAGGTTATTGGCTCTCCAAGTACCCTAGGTATACCCAATTTAGATTCGATGTTCTTTTTTTTGAGAGTTACGACAATAAAAATAGTAATTTATTACGTTAGTGTTAAAGGCCACATTTTATTATGTGAGAAAAGACCCTTCGAGCAAAATAAAATCACTTTTAACACATAGGTACATCATACAATTTTTTTTCAACAGACGTTATTTAACAAGATACGAAACATATCAAATATTTTATTTTCTACAGACGTATTAGTCCTACAAGTACCACATAATTATCGTCGGTGTCAAAAATGTCATTTTAAGATAGTAGTAGTGACTAGTGTTAGTCGAAAATATTCCTTACATCCTTACAACTTTTGTTTAACACCTTTAAGGAAAAAATAAAACCAAAAAATAGCCTTTTTCTATAGACGTTATTAAAAATACAATTTTTACATTATTGCCAGTGTCTAAAATATCCAGTGGCGTGCCCATGGGGGGGGGGTTCGGGGGTTCAAACCCCCTCCAAGCAGGTTAAATTTTCAAACAAAAAGTGAAGAAAAAAAATGGAAAACAAAAGAAAAACCGAAAAACTACTCTACTAAACTACTCTATTAAACAAAAATGTTATCTTTTATGAGTTAAAACAAATGCACACTTTGTAGTCTAAAAACGTATATTCGGATAATAATAATAATTGCACTGTACAGTTCTCCTTCTGCGGCGTAGCTACAGGGGTAGGGGTACAGGAATACAGATGATCAAATACATCTGTACCGTCAAATGGGACGAATCGGGACGCTGCGCTGGGGTCAATCGGGACTCGGGGCAAACAGGTTTTCGGGAAAATAACTCGCCGCGGTGTTGCGAGGCTAATCCCATATAGCAAAATTACATTGGCGGAATATTTTGATAATATTTTTTCAGAGAACATGCATATTGTAGGAATATTCATAAAAACTGTAGAAACATTATCTGAACATTCAGGCAACATTCAGGTGTTTGCCTTTTGAAGGTATTATTTCACGTATTATAAATATCCACAAATATTCATTGAAGATTAATTTGAAACTTCAGAAGCATTTTTGTATGTTTCATGTATATCCGTTTAATATTCCACGTGTAAATTATAAAATAATAAAAAAACGCTAAAGCCGGGTGCAGGGTTCGAACCTATGACCATCGATTTACAAGTTCAACGATCTGACCAAGTGAGCCATCGACGTACTTGGAAATATTAGCTAAAAATAGTGTAAGCTAGAATCTCGGTGACGTCATGATATTCCAGTTATCGCCACTCGTGAACATTGATAAGATATCTAACTATATCGTGAATGTCTTATAAACAACCATTTGTGAACATTCATAAGATATTTGCTGTATGAATATAGGCACTATTTAACATGTTCCAGCAATATTCCAAAATTGCACATTCCTAAGGTGAACGTGCCTGTAATGTATTTAAGTTAAATGTTCAATTTGTAAATATTTATAAGAACCACCAATATGTTACACAAGATATTGTGGAAATATACATCATTTGGACATTCATCTAATATATTTGTATCATATCTTGGTTATATTTTGCACTTACTGAACATATTTCGTAAAATATTGTAACAATGTTTTATAAATATGGGGGAATATTTTTTGCTCATTAGGAACTTATTTTGTATATTCAATAGTATATTATACACTTAGGTTGAGAAGTGAGCCATTATATACCGAGCTTCTCAACCGAAGTCTATATAGAATTTTTTTTTACTACTAACATTGAAATATTGCCATATTTTAGTCATTTCTCGCTTTTTTCAAATACTTCGAAATATCAAGTAGCCTGGGAGTTCAGTTGTCAAGCTGATAAAATGACACTAATCTTTAAATGTCATACAGAAAATTTTTCATTATTTACCTAGGTATTTTTTATTATCATTATTTACCTAGGGTGAGAAATATTACTTCTCATTAGAGGAATGAGGTAAATAGTGGTGATTTCCCAGGTTAGTAGTAAAATAGTATATTATACACCTAGGTTGAGAACTGAGCCATTATTTACCGAGGATTTTTATATCCTGAGGCGCGTAGCGCCGAAGGATATAATATGCGAGGTAAATAATGGCCTTCTCAACCGAAGTGTATATAGATTTTTTTTTACTACTAACATTGAAATATTGACATATTTGAGTCATTTCTGGCTTTTTTCAAATACTTCAAAATATCAAGTAGCCTGGGAGTTCAGTTGTCAAGCTGATAAAATGACACTAATTTTTAAATGTCACATAGAAAATTTTTCATTATTTACCTAGGTATTTTTTTATTATCATTATTTACCTAGGTAGAGAAATATTACTTCTCATTAGAGGAATGAGGTAAATAATGGTGATTTCTCAGGTTAGTAGTAAAAAAATATATTAGATGCTATATGGGATGTTTTCAGGTCGGATAGTAGTCGGAACTCTTAGTCCAAGTCCAAATCCAAAAAACGAAAACTTGATTTTGGATTGTAGGTTTATTATAATCAGTTTTGTTCCTTTTTAAGAATAGTTTTTTTTTTAATTTTTAGTATATTTTTTAACTACCAGTCTTAGATTTTTCTCCCCCCCCCTCCCATTCTCCCTCCCCTAAACCTCCATTCGCTTAACCCCCGAACCCCCCCCCCCAGACACAATTTCTGGGCACGCCACTGAAAATATCATTTTAACAGTTAAGACAGCAGTGCTAAAAGTAATTCACGTTACGCTCGTGATCCGATTTCCCTTAAAATGCCACTTTTAACATGAACAAAGCTACACATACACTCTAAAGAGCAAAAATATTTTGCTTAAAATTTTATATTAAGAACTATATTAACCAAATTAAAATAACTATACCACAAAATAGTATGGAGTGCTAAGAATTCTATGGCATTACAAAGTGTCTGTTTTAATTTGTTTTCGTTCCAGAATTAAAGTTTGAGAGTTGGTGTACCAGGATTTTTCGCGAGGTACTTTAATGCTGTTTTAATGCATCTCTTCCTATCTACAATATGTCTGGTTTGAGTGTTAACACCCCTAAAATTTTAAGTAGACTGCAGGAAATGAATGCGACAATTTTTTATAGATCTACCCTTAAAAGGTCATTGATTGCGAAGTATTGGTTTGCCATATTGCCACGAAATCCTGGCCTTCTCCTATTTTGTAAAAAGGAGCGTTTTTCGAAAAACTATATTAGGCATTTTTAGTTGAAAAAATAACACTGCAGGGTCATTCGGCATCTCTCAAAATAGTCAATTTTAGGGAAAAAATATCCATTCGTTATTTTTCTATCGAGGGCAAAATTTGAAAAAGGTAATAATTCAAATTCGTGGTATGAATCTATCATGCTATGAAATCTGAAACAAATGGGACTAAATAATATCCACTTAGACTTGTAAAAGAATTTGATTGCTTTAAAAAATAACGCCATGCTAAAATAATAACCAAAAAAAATTATTTGTCAAATACACATTTGACTGTTTTTTTAATTGAAATTAAATTTTATTTGCTTAAACTAAATGTTGTAATTTTTTTGGTTCCAGCAAAGTGGCCCAAAATTTTTAATGGGCGACATCCAGACATATATTATATTTCGCTCATTTATAATAAATATATCATTTTTGAATTCGTTGACACTCCGAGCGTCATTTGTTGTTAATTTAATGACCCCTTAGATTCATACAACAAATTTGAATTATCCACTCTTTCAAAGTTTAGCATCGCACAAAAAATGACTATTCCATATTTTTCACGAAAATTACTACATGGCTATTTTGAGGTATGCAAAATAATCTTACCTTTCGTGGCAATGCCAAATCAATACTTCGAAAATTGTGACCTTTCAGGGATATAGCGATAAAAAATTATCCCGTTCAATTCCCGCTGCCTACTCAGATTTTCAGGGGTGTTAACCCGAAAAATCAGACACTATGTATGTCTCCTTCAATCTATAACTATCATATCATAAATTACTATTATTTTGATAAAAAAATATTTCTAAGGCAACAAAATTGCCATAACTAAATGTTGTGCAGGCAAAGTTCGTCATAATATTATTTGTTGGGTCCATCATGCAATCTATACATTTTAGTGAGGAAAAAATTGTAGTTCAACTAGCAAAAGAAATACCAGAATGTTTCATGGCTTTTGACGAACTAAATCCGTCTTATATTAGTGGGGACGTTGATATTGGAGAAAACGATTGCAAGTACTTTTTTCCTGCAGACTACAATGCCCCTGAAGTTGAGGCTGTTGAAGTTAAAAAGAAGCCCAAGAAGAAAGGTAGGTTTCGATCATTTCCACAAAAACTCTGTCATTATTGTATTATTTCCAATGTACCGTTTGAGTAAATAACTGCCGGATAATGTATACTGTGAAAATTTAGAATGGGCATGGGTGATAAAGAATTTTTTATTATATAAATTTGTAGGAAAAACCAAGGCCCCGGTCAATCAATCTGAAACAGACACAATATCCGTTCGTACAGAAGGAGATGCATCAGTTGTGGAAACAGAACAAGACGAGAGACAAGATACGTTCATCGGCGATGAAGAAAGTGGAGACAGGGAAAGTGGAGAGGAGGAGGAAGTGAAGCAAGGGGACGATGAAGCGCAGGAGAGTGCCGATAAAGCAACATCGCCTCTCCAAGAACAAGAAGGGTAGAAGAGAAATATTACGGGCTTAATTTTTAACAAGAAATAGAAAATAAATATATTGTATTTAGAAAACATTAAATACCTTTATCAGAATTTAATTATTTTATGACCTTGATATGCTCTGCCAGAATAAGGCAGGAGAGCGAGTTAGGTGTAATAAATAATAATTATTGGGTTAATATAAAGTGCAATTCACCTGCTAAAATTACTTACATATTAATTACAAGGAAAAATTACATTCAAAATAGTTTGTGTCAATTTCCATTTCCAACAGGTGCGCACTTGCTGCTGAATCCATTTCTTTGGTTAATTATATTTGCTCCAGAACGGGAATCCGAGAGGCGTTCGATATAATAGTATCAATGATAATGATAAATTAATATCAAATACAACACCTATATCACGCATAAATTCGTATCTCTCAAATAACTCGTTGCCAATACGATATTGATATTCAATAATTCGTCTTCTTTTAATAGAGTGAGAAATTGAATAGCTTTAAAAGTTAAAGGAGTTAAAGTTGTCACACATGACGAAAACAGGGATCCTCCTGTATAAATTTGTTCGAGGTCTACAATTATAAAAAATCATATTACTTCTATTATTTATCCTATGGAACAAGAAATTAATCTGACTTAGAAGTCAAGGACAATCAACAAACTCATGCAACATGCAACAAGTTGAACAAAAATGGTGTGGAAAGCAACCACCTTCTTATACTCGAACTATTTCATTCGAACCTTTCTAACAATTGCCCATAATAATATGTGCTTGGAAAATAGGCACCTATTTGTTTCTTGTAATGTCTTTCAATCACCTGCCTATAAGTGCTTAGTTTTGGGGTTCCACAGGTTTCCAACTTGGACCCCTTCTGTTCCTTTTATTTATAAATGACTTCGCTGAACAACTCTCTTCTCTGAACTTGTATGCCAAAGACCTTAAAATATTTTCTCCAATACAAGAAATTCAGGATTGTCAATTTTTGCTTGAGGAACTTGAGAGAATACTGCAATGGTGCCGAGAAAACAAGTTAACTTTGAATACGAACAAATATAAAGTTATTAGTTTCTCCAGAAAGAGATCGCCTTGTTTATTAGATGATACGACCCTGTCGCATTCTAATGGTATTAAAGACTTGACTTTCTTTTTCTGACCACCTGAAGCTAAAGGTGAATGAGGTTGCAAGGGCATATGACTTCATTGTGCGTAACTGTAAGTCATTTAATCATATGCCTTTATTATTTTGTTCTCTGTGCTTCAAATTTTTATGTTTTAAATTAGATGGTGTTTATCCTCGGCGAAGGGTACCATATATGACCGAATAAAGCAACTTTCAGAGCTTCCAAACCTGAAGCTTTTAAGTTTGCTGAGTAATACAGAGTAATCTATTCTGTCAAAAGGTTTCGCAAAATCAGTATATTATGTCCACCTGTCTACCCTTATCCATCTTGTATATGGCATATTGTGTTAAGGCTAAAAATTAGTAGGCGTCGATATATTTCTTATGACACCATGCTGCGAAGATATTATGTGGTGGTGGACACTGTATATCCTGTTGTAAATATTTATTTAAAACAGTTTTTAAGAGTAATAGCTTGTGATGGGTAATGTAATAGCGGACTGTCATCTTTTTGAACTATTCAATTCATGTTCAACAATACCAAATCAAGTAGGTATTGGAATCATTTATGGCGCTAGTATCCGACAATACATGTGGTACCACTCAACACTAAGGTAAACTATTCAAGATGCTCGAAGAAGGATTCATACGTATCTCCAACACTGATGGGGTAAAAATGTCAATCAACAAAAAAATTACTTATCATCTAGTACTACTGACATATTTAATAGACACAACATCGTCTGGAGCATTGGATTTATGAACTGGACACTCTTTCGCATTTTTCCAAAAGAGTGGAATTTTTTCGATTTGAGTGGTTTCGACAATAATAATAATAAGCGCAATCCCGAATTACAAAAAGTTTAACTTCGTCCTAGGTAAATTCTTTAACCACTATATTGTTAGCTCTTGTCAGATGTCAATTTCCATATTTAATTCAATTAAGCAATTGACCTTTTTCACATATTTCTTTAATAAGTGCATCATGAAATACTTTCAATAAAGCTGAAAAATATACAGTGCCCTCCAAAAAGTTGGAACCATATGGGTTTTTTTAATTTTTGGGCTAAGATGAAACTACTCTGGGACGATCATCTCTGCTTCCAAAAAGATTCGAAATGAGATCATTTAACGTCGCGACGTCATTTGACATACCTGTCAAAAATGACATTTAATTAAAGAAATAGCCAAAATACGCTTTATTTGTGACTTTATCAAAAAAAGTTGCTTGGGATTTTATTTTACCCCTATGTCCCAATTTTCAGACAAAAATTCTGATAAATTTTTGATTTTTTGAAAGAATATAAAAATTGCACCTGTTCGTCAAGCTTTTCTTGAAACTAGCCGATTACGACCCAAAAAAGGGACCATAACTAAAAAATGGATGTTAGTCAAACAATTATAAAGTCAAATATGGCACACAAAAAAAATAAATTTACTTATTAGTTTTTATATTTTTCAAAAAATCAAAAATGTATCTGTCAAACTTTTTGTCTGGAAATTTGCATA
This sequence comes from Pseudeuparius sepicola, assembly GCA_963920635.1. NCBI lineage: Eukaryota > Metazoa > Arthropoda > Insecta > Coleoptera > Anthribidae > Pseudeuparius > Pseudeuparius sepicola. The sequence continues at coordinate 95,230,538 of OY987299.1, forward strand.
TAGGATTAAAATAAAATTCCAAGCAACTTTTTCTAATAACCTTTTTCGATAAAAGCACAAATAAAGCGTATTTTGGCCATTTATTTAATTAAATGTCATTTTTGACAGGTGTGTCAAGTGAGATCTCATTTCGAATCTTTTTGGAAGCAGAGATGATCGACCCAGAGTAGTTTCATCCTAGCCCAAAAATTAAAAAAAAAACATATGGTTCCAACTTTTTGGCGGGCACTGTATACAGTATGTCCACAGAAAAGTTGTTGAATAGGGAAAACTTTCCCATTTTTCATTTTATCCAAAAAAAGTTATTCTTTATAAAAAGTTTTGCTTGTTCTTAAAGTAAGATTGGGATATACTCAAATTATTTTAAGAAGTCCTTACTGGGACTGTCAATTGGTAATTTCGTTATCCTAAGTTGGCATCAATGCAGCAAAAATGCAACCGGGTCATAAGTTGAGGTCAGTAACGAGCCCATTTGCACTAATAATACGAAAAGTAACAAGAACAAGAACAACTCAGATGACGGTAAAACTCACAAAACGTAGAAAACCCGCGAATATTTTCGTTACCGAATGTTTGAACCAGTTTGAACGATCTGGAAAACCTTCACTGTCACTTTGACACACCGAAGCTAAATTTGCCTGAGTCCGCCCCTAGACGCTGCCAAAAGCAGCTGATTATTACAAAATACCAAAACGAAAGTGTTTCCATGACGTTTGAAATTATTATTAAAATGAGTTGTAGTCATAGTTATTTTTATTTGTAGCGGCATAATCGTGATTGCAATAGGGTTTTTATTTTATTATGCTCTTTTTTTCGTATCACTTAGGTAACTTTTCACATCATAAATCAACGAGTGACGTCATTAACTGGTTGAGACACATATACCAATGTTATACCCATGGTTAACAAAAAATTCCTAGGGATTTTGTGGAGAATGTCATCTGACAAAATCGGGACTTCTTACAGTAATCGGGGTATAGAGAAATTTAACATTTATTGTACGGGGTGTTCAAAAAATTGAAAAAGCTTTAAGTGGTACAAGAGTAAAGTGCACTTATTTGTGAAGATGTGAAAATAAGTTACTAGGAAAAGTTGTTCAAAAGTAAAAGGCAGTCTCTAATACCAATTTTCGAAACAATCGGCCTACTTTTATTCATTCATTCGCCTTGCCGATAACACTGTACTAAGTAAATTTTTTGCTGTAAAGTAAGCATTTTAACCTGACAATGGCTATGGCTAATAAATTTTAACAGCGAATTGTCAAATCAACTTGTCACTATCAGCGCCTACTAGAACAAGATTGAATTGTTAATTTGGAATAACTTAATTTGTATAAAATAAATGTAGCGACTACAAATAAATAAAAGTAGGTCGATTGTTTCGAAAATTGGTATTAGAGACTGCCTTTTACTTTTGAACAACTTTTCCTAGTAACTTATTTTCACATCTTCACAAATAAGTCCACTTTACTTTTGTACCACTTAAAGTTTTTTCAATTTTTTGAAGACCCCGTACAAGAAATGTTAAATTTCTCTATCCCAATCTTACTTTAGGAACCAGCAAAACTTTTTATCAAGAATAACTTTTTTCGATAAAATGAAAAATGGGAAAGTTTTTCCTATTCAACAACATTTCTGTGGACATAGTACTGTATATATATATTTTTTGAAATCGACATTATAAATCCTCAAATCTATATAAAAAGCTCAAAATGCGGCACTAAAGGAAGCCATTATAGTACTCAGATATTCAAACCCGGCCAGTAAAAAGTATCATTTAACGTTTCAGCCTCATTGCGGAATTATTAGCTATAACAACGCAATCTTTCAGTATAAGTATTTTGTATTTTGGTCTGCATGAACATCAATATTACCTATTTCTATGTAAGCTGCATGTGATGCAGCAGCTTGGTAGTTTCTCCAAGATGCTCCGTGGCATTATAGTGCTTGATCAAAGTAGAGCGATCGTTCAGGTCAAGCAACGGCGCGCGCGGTCGGCTCATGGATTAGCGATTTCCTTTTTTAGTTATTTTACCCAAAAACACCTTCGATTTAAAAAAATTTAATTTGTTCCTCGGCACTGAAGTTCCTTTTTATGACTCATGTGGTTTAGTTGCCAGAGACCTCAGCAACTAAATTCCACATGAGTTGAAGTTGAACTTCAATGCCTTGTTACTTAAATAACTATTTTCAAATTTTGCGAACGAGAATGGGCCCAAAATTAAATATTAAGTTCAAATTTTCTAGAGACGGGACGTCATGCCCCTAAAACGCCGAGTGCTTAGATTTTAGCGTTGTTGCCAAGACTTTGTTATTTTATTTGGTTTCCACGTTTTTGAGACGTCAAAAAAATATTTTTATATTATATAAATATATATAATATATTATAAATTTTAAATGAATGACAAATAGCTGACTTAAATATTGGAAATGCCGGTCATAATTTATTCTTTATTTCTAACCAAACTTCAGCCTAGTGAAAAAGGCTCATTAAATTGAAAGACCATAATTATGAAAAGAGACATGTAAACAAATGCTAATAATTTGATGTATTGAACTTATACAGCCTACTTAATTGTCAGTTTTATTATCATGGCTGACTTGATTGTCATAAATTTTGTTTTATTGTTTGGCCTACTCGGATAGAAAATCTCACACTGATCATGAGACTATGTATCTAGTTTAATGGAGCTTCTCTGATAACATTTTTTTATAATAATTATATAAAAGAAGTATTCAACATGTCACTGAAGAATAGCGCAACTAGCGCCCCCTAGATTACCTATAGTTTAAAATTGATGCCATCAGCGTGTTTGGTATCCCCACAAACCTCAGTGTACCAATTATATAGCATAAAGTAGAAGATATGGTCAATAATCAATTTTAGAAAGTAAACTTAAATCTAAGAAACGATTGGCACCATAGTCCACAGGAATTTTATTTCTATTTAAGTATGTTTTTAATTTATGTAGATTCCGGTTTAAGAAAAACTTACACAGGTAATAGAAAAAAGCATTTTTAGGATGGCCATATAAACATTTAAACATACATCGTAAAATTCTTCGTTTCGAGATTCAAACCAAATTTGTCACACAAGATGTATAAGTATATGGAGAGACACAAGAACGTGTAATACCTAGGGTTCCTTTATTTAGTAGTATCAATTGTCATCATAAAATTGCAATTGGTTTTGCATGCAAGTAATGACTCTGAGGTAAAGAAAAAAAAACATGTGGGATAGGTATTGCCTCATAGGCTTGCAAGTACATTTTTAAGCAAAGCAGTATGAAAATTTGACAGTAAGAATGACACTGTCAGTTTACTAAAATAAATCATGACGATTATAAAATTTGCGCATAAATTTGCAAGCATTCGTTGCAGTTCATCAAAGAATGACTATTGCGAAACAAATATGGTGGTTCAAAAGATAGAACCAACAGAAACAACTACTCCGAGGGCTAATACCCCTACCGGCATTGAACTACACCATTGGTTCTTGATTTTCGTTGGGAATAAACATTGCAGATCAAAGTTCCCTCCTTCACCAACGTAACATCAAAGATATTGCTATCTTTGTTGGGACATGTCCTGACAATCATCTGCAGGCACAATGATCCCAGCCAGCCCATTACCGGTTTCATCCTCTTTGGGAATCATCATATGGACGTAGGCAAAATCCAGAGTGGATAGATTCAAAAGATATAACCAACAGAAACAACTACATGTCCCAACAAAGATAGCAATATCTTTGATGTTACGTTGGTGAAGGAGGGAACTTTGATCTGCAATGTTTATTCCCAACGAAAATCAAGAACCAATGGTGTAGTTCAATGCCGGTAGGGGTATTAACCCTCGGAGTAGTTGTTTCTGTTGGTTCTATCCTTTGAATCTATCTCTGGATTTTGCCTACGTCCATCGGATGATTCCCAAAGAGGATGAAATCGGTAATGGGCTGGCTGGGATCATTGTGCCTGCAGATGATTGTCAGGACATGTCCCAACAAAGATAGCAATATCTTTGATGTTACGTTGGTGAAGGAGGGAACTTTGATCTGCAAATATGGTGGTAGTGCGCATTTGAGCAAAAAGTAACACTGAGAATCACAAAATGTTCCCCAATGTTAGTGTTATAGAAAACAGCAATGAAGAGGCCTTGTAGAATAAATGGAGACTATATCGATAAAGTAACATCTTTGGCAATAATATACTCGTACATAAAAACTATACTTAATAAGATAATATTATCTTTTAGGCTAAAAAATTACCTCTAATTCCTAGTGCACGGCGACCAATGACTAATTATTTTGGATCATATATAAAAAGCAAAAAATCCTTTCCAGCAATAATTTACACAGACCAGTCTTCAGCGGTAAAAAAATTATTGGAATTTGACCTATATAAATTAAAATCAAAACGAAGGCTAGATACAAGACTTTAGCTTTGCCATTGTTAAGATATATTTTCTAAACTAAAGAAGAACTCTGAAAGAACTTACCAAAGATACTTAACATATTATGAAATAAAAAGTATGACTACCTAGTTTATTTTAGAATTTATTTTGTTTTTACCATTTATTTTACCTGCAAATAAATCATGGTTTAAAATAATAGGTAAACGGTTGTTTAATTTGAAAGGTTTTTTAAACCGATATTTTAGATGTTTGGTGAAGGCGCTGGTATTAACTTCACTCTGTAAACCTTGAATACCCCTTCCCTTACCTCCAGCATAGAATAGTCTTAAACTACATTTATGTAAGTTACGTATCACAGAAAATAGTGTGGTTAGCTAAATTTGGCAAGTTCATAGTTTGGTGTGAATCTATGGTAAGTTCTTTCAGAATACATAAAAATTACATTTAGCAGCACCGCTCAATTTCATTGATTTATGAGAGCTCTTATGTAATTAAAAAAATTATATCTGAATAATGGCAAAGCCAAAGCTTTCTTAGGCTATATAGCCTAATCTCTGGTTTTAATTTACATCTGTCCAGATTCCAAAATTTCACCATTGAAGACTGTTCTGCGTAAATTGCTGCAACAGGATTTGTTGCTTTTTATATATCATCCAAAATGTTGTAACGAAAAATGCCTCTAAATAATAATAATAATAAGTGTTTATTTCCAACAGGATAAACCCAGTTACAGGAAACATTAACAATAATAATAATACAAATGTGCAGACTATACCTAACTATTCTGTAAATAGAACATTATTTAAAATGTAAGCTAACGAATCAAATTTAATATCACAAACATTACTACACAAAGAAACAAAATTCCGACACATTCTGTAAATTGGATTCTGATACATTATATTTGTAGATGCTACATCATTATAAAATATTGCAATATGTCTAGCTTCCAAACGAGGTATTAAAAAATTAATTTCTTTCACTAAAGTAGGACAATCCAAATTATTGTGAAGCAGATGGTATATAAATTTTATCGAAATGACCTTCCGCCTGTTACTTATGGAAATCTCGTCAAAGCGAGATAACAGCAAGTGGTGGTCGAAACCCCTAGGCGTATAATGCCGGTCCTCCCAGTAAACAAGATACTTAAGAAATCGTCTCTGTACTGACTCAATGACATCACTGTGACAAGTATAAATGGGTGACCAAATTAGAGCACCGTACTCTAACTTTGAGCGGACGAAGGATTGATATAAACGTCTGAATGTGTGTGTATTTTCAAAGTATCTAATGTTTCTTATTATAAATCCTAGTGTTCTGGAAGCCGAAGCTACGATATACTGAACGTGAGGTAAGAATGTAAACACCCTGTCGAAGTAAACTCCCAAATCATTAACGCTATCAAGCCTGGCCAAAATGTCATTATCAATGCAATAATCAAAATAGAGAGGGTTTTTCTTTCTAGTGAAGCTAACGACATTACACTTGGAAACATTCAGAGACAGCCTATTTATGGCGATTTTAGTGCGATTTTTGGAGCTGATAGAATATTCTTGGTCAGTGACAGTATCTGACAAGTTTATTTGTGAAGGTGGTAACCAAAGCAACGAGTTTGGGCTGTTATTGCTGAGATTCAATACATTTGGTGTCAGAAGCGAGATTTTACCCCGAGGTGAATGCCCACAACCAGAAAACAAACCGCAATAGAAATGGAAAAGTTGATGGAAATGTTTATGAAGAAATTTGATGAAATGGAGAAGAAACGAGAAGATTTATTGAAGAATCTTCAAGAAGAAATGAAGAATGAATTCAAAAAGAATGAAGGAGAAAAATAAGAAGATAGGCGCAAGAACGAAGAAGAAATGCGAAAGAGGGAAAAAGATAGGGACATGAAGCAAGAAAAACTGATGAGTGACCTTAAAGAAGAAATAAAAACCGGACGAGACGAAGACGAAACTAACAAGAAATTAGAAGAGTTTCAAGTGGAGTTACAAAAGACAATTACCAACTTCGAAGAGGTTGTCGAAGAATAAATAACCCAAATGAAGATAGAAATCAAGATGAAGGTGCAAACGGAAATCGGAGAAATGAAAAATTAAGTACAAACCGAACTTGATGAAATAAAAACGAGATTTGACAACAGTGAATGAAGAATGGAACAGCTGGAGGCGAGGATGAATCAGCTGTCACTACAGGATGTATCAAAATTATAAGCAGGTATAACCACATCCTCTATGAAAATGAAGTTTGGTGGAAAGTGGCATAGAGCACTTACCTTAAGCAATTTGAGGCTGCTGCAGAGGAAAACTTCTGGACAGTAGAAGAGAAAGCCCGGAATTTGGACTTATGTCTACAAGGTGAGGCCACCGAAGTATTGCGAACGATACCGGCCGACGCTCAGCATGATTATAATTCCCTTGTTAGAGCCCTCGACAACGCACCGATGAGACCCTGCAACAATTTGAAGCCCGCCTGGTAAATCTGGCTTATCCATCGGCACCAGTCGAATTCCGGGAACAAATTTTCAGTACGCGGCTTCATTAGTGGCGTGCGTAACAGCGAGACTAGCCAAGCACTTAGTCTGGCCCGGATGGTTCTACGAGGTTTTGCGTAGACTATCGACGTTCAAATGATATCACCAAGAAGGACAGCTACCCTCTACCCAGAATAGATGACACTTTGGACACTCTATCTGGTTCTAAATTGTTTTCCACGTTGGACTTGAAGAGTGGGTACTGACAAGTCGAAATGCACACACAAGATAAAGAGAAAAGAGCATGTGGTACAGGTTTATGTCAATTTAACGTTATGCCATTTGGCCTCTGTAATGCACCAGAAACATTTGAGAGGCTCATGGAGTCTGTGCTAAGAGGTATGACCTGGAAAACCTGTCTAATATATATCTGGATGATTTCATTATTTTGGGAACTAATTTTTTGTTGGTACTTTGTTTGTGCTTTGTTGCTATGGTTACAATATATGATCACAGGTAACTTATGTACTGATGATTATGATGATAATAATAACAACACGTGGGATAGGCATGCTTAACGCACTTATGTGAATACACGACTGGGCCTACGGTCTCGTCGTGCAACTTCACATTCGTGCGTTAATAATGTCTATATCCCACTGGCTATGTAAATTGCTATTGACGTTTTATCCACCTTATTTGGAATGCATAGACTAATTTAAAAATATATCACCTTTGAAATAATTTGAGACTAACCATGGAAACACATCGTTCATACTAAACACTGTATTGTCAGCGTTGTTTCTTTCGTTTTTATGTTTTGGTTTCCAACGAAGTATAATAAAAAAATATCGTTCATTACATTTCCAGAAATAGATTTTTCCGTGCTTGCATGGCTTCCTTTCGGCTTCGCCTCACACAAGAATTTGTCACACGTGCACGGAATAATCCTTATTTCCAGACTCATAATGAAATATATTATTTTGCTCATACAAAGTTGCTTAGATTTTTTTCATTCGATTAGACTTTAAACTGTGTTTTAACTGAAAATTACATTTTTTTATTTGTGAACCCCCTCCCCCCATTGACAAAGTCAACTACGGCCCTGATATAAATGCCACTGCGTCGAACATACGTCTACCTGTAGTTTGTTGTCCTTTGTCTCGCACCTGATTCAGAAAAATATTCTCTATTTTGTCCATAAATTTAGTTCCCAGTTGCCTTCAATTTTCCTCAGAACATTTTTGTCATGCAACGTAACAAAAACTTTGACAGTTAATGTACGCTGGGATGGCTTTTCTCATTACGTCATAAAAAGGGGGGATGCCATTTGAAAAAATCGATTTGTTCGAGGAATTTTTTTAACCTTGTATTTTTGAAAAATAATGATTTTATGCTTTACTTTACGGACACAGTGTACACATGTGAGGGTGCTTTTTTAATGGTAAAGGTTTGCGTCGCGGGCTCTTAGGATATACTTAAATATCACACAATGGTGGACGCAAAATTAGACCTTATTATTTGAGAAATTTCAGTGGCATCTTTTGTATGATTTTCTTAAGTGGTCCATGTATGGATACTTGAATTGAGCCACCTGAGCAGTGAGCGCAGACTATCGACCTCTTGCCATCCAGCCACGTGACAACATAAGCACACTATTCGACGTCACTCCTGGACCCTGGCCCATGGAAAAATAATTTTGTCTCTATTCACTGTTTTCCCATCCAGGGCCGTGGATAAGGGAAGGAGGACTTCAAACCTCTTCCCCATTGTCAAAATAGCAGAAAATTACAAGGTGTCTCAGGCTGTAATAGGAAAAATTTGATAGGCGATAGAAGATAGAATAAAAAGAAAATTTCTTATGATAATTTTAAAGCCTTGGTTTCGAGATACAGGATTTTCAAGTTAAAAAACAATCTGTTGTTCTCCGTTGTACAAAACGTGTAATTGTTAAAGTATGCGTTTTCATTTAGGTACTATTTAATTTTATTAATGGAATTAAATTTCTTTCTTCAGGCGCGGACTGATACAACAGTTTTTTCTCTCTAAAAGTAAGCAAGACAGGCAAAACATAATATCAAACTTTATAAAAAAGTGGTAGGTATGCTTATTTTTTTCTTTTTCTTTCTTTTTCATCTAGCGTCGCCCCTGGACCAAATATGAATTGATTCTAATTGCATCCTTACTTATTACTTAAAGTGTGCCAAGGTTTACCAAAATCAGCTAAGTAGTTTTTGACTTTTTTGAAAAAATAAGTTTTTTCATTTCTATCTCGAAAAACCTGACACACCTTTTTATGGTATTACGTAGAACCCTGATGCTGCCCGGATTCAACATTTTTTCTTTCAAGTTAAAAAAAATGGTGATCAAACACCTACATTAATTATTGTATTTCCAAATTAAAACCAATACACAACTGTGGAGAAAAAAATGTTTTATGCAAAATTATATATACAGTGTCTGCCAGAAAGTTGGACACAAATGTGAATTTTCTTTATTTGAAGTTTCTCAAAAAAAATTATTCCTGATATAAGGTGGTAAAAATTTTAAAATTTCTTTTCGTATACAGGGAAGGTTGAAAGATATGAAAAGTCCTCAAGAGTAAAGTACCATTATTTTTAGAACTACAGCAGTATGGCACTAAGAAAAGTTGTTTGTAATCCCAAGAAAATGTAAAATATGAATTTACAGCCACCTACTCAAAAGAAGAAAAATCACACTATAATAAATAATATTAGCTATGTATTTTGAGGCTCATCTTCGAGCATGACAGTACGATACCAACGATTTTTATTTACGTTCAACTATCATCTTAAAACCACTTAATAACTGAAACTTCTGCAAAGTTTGCCGTTTTTTGTGTCCAGGTAAAATACTACTACAATTTCAAACATAACATAGCAACTAATCTGTGGAACAGGAAAATATTTTTATACAGCACCAAATTAAGATTTATTTAATAAATGATAATTCAACAATAAAAATATCAGACTATTGTTCTTCGGTTCATTTCGGTATGTACGTTTTGTAACATCTGTTCCACAGATTAGTTGCTATGTAATGTTTGAAATTGTAGGAGTATTTTACCTAGACACAAAAAAAAACGACAAACTTTGCTGAACTTTCAGTTATTAAGTATTTTTAAGATGCTAGTTGAACGTAAATAAAAATCATTAGTATCGTACTGCCATGCTCGAAGATGTGCCTCAAAATACATATCTAATATTATCTATTATACAGTGTGGTTTGAGTAGGTGGCTGTAAATTCATGAATATTTGACATTGTCTTGAGATTTCAAACAACTTTTCTTAGTGCCATTCTGCTTTAGTTCTAAAAGTAGGGGTACTTTAATCTTGAGTAATTTTCATATTTTTCAACCTTCCCTGTATACGAATAATACGAATAAAAATTTCCAAATTTTTACGTGTGGATTTTGAGTTTAAGCACAAGCACCAACTTGTATCAAGAATAATTTTTTTTGAGAAACTTCATATAATGAAAATTCCCATTTGTGTCCAAGTTTCTGGCAGACACTGTATAATGTGACCCAGTGGCGTAACGTTGGGGGGGGGGGGGCATTTATATAAATATTTCTGGAGAGAACATTTTTGTTTAACAATTTTCGAGAGGAGGTAGTGCTTTTTTAATTTCGCAGTAGTTTAATCCAGTAAATTATAAAATGATATGTTTTTTTTGTCTCCTATAAAATTCTACGCAAATCTGGTTTTTAAACCATTAATTTATCTTAAAAATTACCGAGAAAATCGGGTTTATCACGTTACCTGGGACTCCCTGTACTTGGAAAGGCGAAGTTTAGCATAAAAGCTATAATAGGTATGACCGAATTTCAAAAACTTTTATTTAAAAATATAGTACTCTGAAAGATCTGGTACATTTTGACACTAATAGATATTTTTTTTAGATTCGTCTCTTCCATGACCTTCAAAGATAAAAATTATACCCCCAAAAACTGCAAATGTACATTAGGCATTTTTTAGGAAAAAATGATGGCCATACTCACACAGGGCTCACATAAGCCATCAATTCCCACGTTTTTGTGGCCATGCCTTATACATTACATAAAAATACAGAATCGACAAAATCGTTTTTCTCTTGGTGTTTTTTTTTTTTTTCATTTCTTCTACACTTATAACGTATACCTATTAAAAAACATAAACAATATTAAATTTTAGTAAGTATTTTCAATAGAGAGCACCCTGGACACTATACCAATCAATTTTCAAATCATTTTTAATTTCATTCACTTTTTCTAAGGAAATCATCGGACACAAGACTTTATACGAGACCATTTTGTACCTACCTCCTCGTGTTACTTTTTGGTGGGTAATTAAATCGGACAGACTTTAGTCCTACATCGACGCCGGTGCGATTTTTTTTATTATCGAGGCAAAAAGTCGACCCGTACGGTAGTCGACGCGAAGGATGGACCACACGCACACCTTGCACGCGCGCGTCTTCCCCAGGAATATTCTCGTGCTCCGTACGGACCAAGGCGTCACTTGGAATCTGAACGGCCCCGAACTGCAAGCCGTAGTGTTTTTCTGTGCGTTTTTTGCCACCCTGCTGACGCTCTGCGTCGGCATCTACGCCGGTAAGTGGTTGCAGGACTGCTGCTACTGGTGCTCACCGTGTTCTGGAGCTTGGAGAGACATCGAAACCGGGAACTCCAGGGGTAAGGAACTGTTGCTGATTGAGGTGTTTTGCGGTTTCAAACGTTTTTCTTTCTTTAAATGGTAATTATTGAATATAGTGTATGCACCGCCCGATTTTCTTGAAATTTTGGCTACCCCCCTATTTTCGAGGTCCCTGAACACGAATCTGGCCTCAGCTTCTTGAGGCCGGACGTAGTTTCCGAGAAAATGAATTTTCAAATTTCCTTTTGACACCCCACTTTTCGCGGCGCTATTTGTGGCTCTTATCGGGATGAATTTTTACTCTGCGCAGCTCAAACTAATCACCACACTATTTTGCACCTTCTGCAACATCGAAACTTCGCGAAAACCCGCGGGAAAACAGAAATTTTCCAAGATTTATACAATGTTTTGGGACATACTCATTTTCCCTCGACATTCGGCTGCGATTGCGCGGGAGAGACGGGAGAGCGACAGCTGGCGCTGCTATACGGAGCCAACGATGTTGCGAGGTTAGAACTAGAGAAGTTATGAAAAAGTAAAAAAATTAAATTATGGAATATAGTGTATGCACCGCCCGATTTTCTTGAAATTTCGGCTACCCCCCTATTTTCGAAGTCCCTGAACACGAATCTGACCTTAGTTTTTGATGCTCGGGCGTAGTTACGAGAAAATGAATTTTCAAATTTCCTTTGACACCTCACTTTTCAAGGCGATATTTGGTTATAATCGAGATGAATTTAGCTCAAACTGATCACCACCCTACTTTGCACCTTCTGCAGCATCGAAAGTTCGCGCAAAGCCGCGGAAAAACCGAAATTTTGAAAGATTTATGCCGTGTTTACGCCCGGCCCGGCCGCTGTTTTCGCCCGACGATCGGCGCGCGCAGAAGGTGCAAAGTAGGGTGGTGATCAGTTTGAGCTGCGTACACTAAAAATTTATCCGGATTATAACCACAAATATCGCCGTGAAAAGTGGGGTGTCAAAAGGAAATTTGAAAATGTATTTTCTCGGAAACTATGTCCGACCTCAAAACACTGAGGTCAGATTCGTGTTCAGGGACCTCGAAAATAGGGGGGTAGCCAAAAGGTTGGGCCCACACCTTCTCGTGGTCTTTGCCGAACAATAACATTTTCTCTTTGGAAGTGGATAGAGATTCGCAAACAGATTTAAGAGCATTTACCCATATTATGCTAGATTGGGGACTTCTATCAACACCAATTTAAATAATGTTATTGACAAAGCTGGGCCCTAATAAATTTAATGTTTAATTTTTAACATTTTTATTCACTCCTGTGGATTATGAGAGCAAGCGCTCCAGTTTTCTGCTCTTAATATCGATGGCACTTTAAGTCAACGCCCCTCCCACTAGTCCCACTCAAACGTCAAGCGTCAAGCAAAATACCGGACAGAGCAACCGCGTGAAAAACATTGTATAAATCTTGGAAAATTTCTGTTTTCCCGCGGGTTTTCGCGAAGTTTCGATGTTGCAGAAGGTGCAAAATAGTGTGGTGATTAGTTTGAGCTGCACACAGTAAAAATTCATCCCGATAAGAGCCACAAATAGCGCCGCGAAAAGTGGGGTGTCAAAAGGAAATTTGAAAATTCATTTTCTCGGAAACTACGTCCGGCCTCAAGAAGCTGAGGTCAGATTCGTGTTCAGGGACCTCGAAAATAGGGGGGTAGCCAAAATTTCAAGAAAATCGGGCGGTGCATACACTATCTTCAATAATTACCGTTTATTTATTTTTTGTTTTGTTTAGTTTAGAGTATCTTCGTTTTTGTCTGTACCCTCTTGCGTTTACATCTTTACTTTATTTACCCATTTGCTTTATTTCTATAAAACAGGAATACGCTTTCTTCGGGTACCTAAATCTGAAAAATATTCTCAGATAGTATGCACATCTTACTTCGCAACAGTATTTCTTTATATATTGTTGAAAATCAAGATAGGTAGTTTACTCTTATACAAATTATAATATTTGTTACTGTCTACTAGACAATAACAAATATTTAAAAAACATTTTATTCCATTTTTGGAAGTTTAGGTATATCCACTAGGATCATGATTTTTCAATATTCATTTCAATACCCTGACGAAGGCCAAAAATATGGCCGAAAGCTTGGTTTATTGTAAAGAATAAATAACACATGATTTTGGCTGAAATACCCGTTAGGTATTTTATTTCATTAATATATAAGTACAGCCGTTATTAAAGAAGATCTATTATTAAGGAATTATTTAGTTAAATTTATATTTTATATTTCTATTTATTCAGTTAAATTTATATATTTATCCTTGGACAATTCTACAGGTGATAGAAAACCAAAAAATAACGGGTATTTCTTAAAAATTATCTAAAAATTTGCTCCATAAATAAAAATTAAATAGAGATAATGTCTTTACTACTTTAAATAAAGCAACTTTTTTCAATAAACTTACTATTTAAGGCCATACTTTTGAAGATACAGGGTCTAAAACATTTAAGGAAGATAAAAGTAATGTTACGCTCTGCATGTACATACCTTGAAAAGTAAAACCTTGAATGGGTAAGTTTATTGGGAAAAGTTACTGTATTTAAAGTGAAAAAACACATTTTTTCTACTTTGAGTCTTAGTTATGGAGGGAATTTTTAAGTTAATTTTTCAGATATACTCCGAAATAATAGGAAAAAATCAAATTTGATATGAAACCATGATACATATGAAAAAATACTAGGAGAAAGTTTTTGTTTGCAATTAAAATTTACATAAGAAATTGAATACATTTTATTATACATATTATACAAGGTGATTCGTTTTTTCTAAAAACAATTGTACCTACTATACTTAATTACCCACTTCTCCACCACTGGTTGTTAAAGGTGTTTGACATTAACAGATTTTATGCCAACCCACGCCGTTATAACGTGTCCCATATATACTTAAATATCTCAACTAGTTTGGTAAATATTCAATAAAGTTTACATATTTTGTACAACTTTAACACCCTGTAACTTTTTTATAAGGCATTTAAAAGTTTATATAAGAAAATAGGGTTATTTTTTTGTTTTCTACCACCCGAGAATAAAATTGAATCACGCTGCATACCTAAATAAAAAAATAAAAAACCTTTTTAAAAACAAGCTTTTATTTGTACTAAAACGAATAAAATAAGTTTAGGTTTTTGTTAAGATACTTCGATGCCAAACTGTGAGAAGTTTTTTTATATCAAAAAGCTTGTAGCGCGAATTGTTCATGAAAGTTGGTAGCAAAAAAAATTATTTATTTTTTATTTTGCGCTTTTTAGTACCTATTTGATTTCCCACGTCAGGAGGGTTGTAAAGAAATTTATTCCGCCATATTGGGCCATATTTGATTTAATATGACGTCACTCACTTTGTTGTTCCCTATTCGCCGAGCCCTTTCATTTGATTCCCATGTCGAGGAGGTTGTGAAGAAATAGGTAATCCGCCATCTTGGAATGACTGCCATTTTGAAAAAATCACAATACTGATTATACTAGATTCTAGATTGCATTGTCACCAGAACCAAAAGTGTGTACAAAATTTCAGCTTAATCGGTTGGGTGGAAGTGTTTTAAAATGCAGTTGCAAGATTTCAGTACATACACACACAAACACATACACACACTAACAGAGCAAGTTAAATAAAAGCTTGTAAAAATGAGTAATAATAAAGTTTGCACGAAAATGGAATTTTATTATTAGGTTTTTAAAATCTGATTTTGAGTTATGTTAGTGCATGTTTTGGACATACATTATTGTGGCCTAAAGCGAGCCGTGAAATCACAACCCATGCTTGTAAAATATAACATTTAAAATTAAAAATTGGGAAAAATCGGGTTTGCCTTGGAAATGTCAGAAAAAGTTATTAAGATAATTATTATGTTCGTATTTTTTATTGTTGTGTCTATGCCAATTTTTCGATAGATATATCATATACGCCTCAGGATATAAAAATGCTCGGTAAATAATGGCTCGCTTCTCAACCTCAACCTAGGTGTATAATATACTATTATTACGTGTCAGTCATTACGTGTCAGTGTTCGTAATAATGGACTTACTTATAACCTAAACCGTCACTTAATAGGTATAATAGGTCTACTTTTAAGTGTATACAAATCGATAAAAAATGTATTTTGTGAGATATTTTCAAATACTTTTTTTTGTTCGAAAGGTCTTCAAAAAACGCTTCTTTTGACGTTTTTACTTTTGTCAAAATGCGAATCCAAAGACGGCTACGATTTTTTTATACCCCGATTTTCACAAAAACCATTTAGCGATTTTTTTATTTAAAATCTGACACAACAGCGTTAATCAGGACACCCCAAAACCCCCATATACTAAATTTGAACAAAAAATGTAGAGAGGGTTCGGTTCTACACCGTGTTAAAGTTGAGCAAAATAGAGACTTCAAAGGCACCTGCCGAGTCAAGCGTACCATGGAATTATTTCAAAACAGTGGAAGCATTAACAGGACCACCCAAAGTGTTGATGGAATAAATTGCAAGAAGAAATATACAGGATGTTTTTCTCTACATCGTTTCAAATTTCCGATTTTTTTCGAATTTTATGCTGGTCAAGTTTGCCCACTACTTCATCGGTCCGTTTACGCGTTTTAATTGCGGCTGTTGTTGTGATTTTGTACTTATTAACATGTATTAGTGAAAATCATATGATTTTCAGTGCTGTGACAGTGAATTTTAGGCTTGTGGACTATTTAAAAACGGTTAAAACTGCCGGTGTGTATAAATAAAAAAAGCTGCAGAACCCAAACGGCGTCGTTTACAGAGCTGTATTCTAATATATCCATGGGCCCAGAGCAAAGTGGTGCAATGGTATGAATTTGAAAATAGCGAGTGATATGTCGTTTTCTATATTCTTGGGGTTAATGAATTCACTTTTGGCATTATCATTATCAGAATATAAGTACCTAACTGAGAATAATTATTAACAAAGAAGGATGGAATTTGTACCCGAATTATAGAGATGTTTTTGTGGTACATTAGGTAAAGGATAATCAGTTGAAAAAATGAACACCAGCTGATTATTCTTTACCTGTTATGCCACAAAAACGTAACTAAGAATGGATTAAAGGGGATTAGAGGGGATAAAAGTCTAAAAAAAATGAGAATATGTCAAGGCAATATTGGAATTTACTATTAAATAATTGATTTAAAAATATACTTCTGTAGTGGTTCCATTGGCACCGTTTTTTTTTTTAATTTGAAGCGTTTTTTTACTTTGTTTAAATTTAAATAATGAAACTTTTACATGCATTGAATACATTCTAATTTTAGATGATCAAATATCGGAGTAAAATTAAGCTAAAAGAAAAACAGAGAAAAGTCTGTCCCTTATATTATTTTTTCTGGCGGCACCCATGCCCACTTTAAACAGATAGTACGTATGCATAGATATTTATAGTGATGCTGTTTACGATATGAAAATGTGTGAATTTAACAGATAGGTATTAATTATCTTTAATAATTTTTGAAAATATTATTATGTTCCAGAAGTGCAAGGGATAATTATCAGTTTACTCTACTATTTTACTTCATTTAAGAAAATATTATATCTACACAAAAGTCTTTAACTGACTTTTCCAAATTTAGTAGAAACATTGAGTAAAAGAAATACGTTTAGTTATGTTTTAGGTTCCGTCTTTTAGATTTATGAAAAATCATGTCAGCACAGACACAAGAGACCATGATATCAATTTTGATAGAGCTCCTTTAGTTAATATCTCGGAAACTGTTACACGAAAATAGGTCAAATTATATATGGATGGATTCGGAATTAAAAATTCTATAATGGTTGAATGAATGCTGTAAGTTGTAAAATACAGATAATCACTTTTACTAAACTAAACCGGAAGTTACTATTTCAAAAACTGAATATTCAAGAATGCTACTTAAAGGTTATCTGAAGGTTGTGTAGGTAAAAAATTAGATTTTATTATTTTGAGAAGAAAGTTACGGTCACTTTTGAAAATGCACAATTTCGAAAAAAAATTCAGCCTCAGCCACCGACATCGATTTTCGTCTAGCTCCCTTAAAAATAGGAGTTTCCCTTAATGTCCAATTTAGACCTCGCTATATCTACATATATTGGTATTCGCTAACCCCAAATATGTACCTATGTATATTTATAGACATTATTAGGCTTGTGGTCCTAAATGATTTAAAAACCGAGATGTTGTTGATAACATACATGCGAGATGGCAGACGGAGCTGTTGCGTCCTATCAAAAATTGAAAGCTATGTATCTAACTAATACCTGGAAAAAAATGGTGCTTTTATATTTCGAAACTAAATTTTTGTCACAAATTGGTTTCAAACCAAGCAAGGCTGAACCTCAAAAGCTCAAATTTCAACTCAAAATTTTTTCATCTTTCACAAGAGTCGTTTCACCTATCCTGGGACTCACTGTATATTATTATTTTTTACAAAATGCACACTAACTAGGTATACAACATCATCTTCTGAGCAGACCGGGGGCTTCAAGTAGTTTTGCCGCACCGGGCTTTCGACGGGCTTAGTCCGCCACTGTTTTAGTCAACGATTATACCTACCCGTCCGATGCCTAGACCTGCCAAATACTGCAAATACTATACTAAAATCAAGTAACTCTTACGCCTGGCGTAAATAAAAGCATGTGATCATTGACGTTCCGCCAAATAAGGCGATTAGTCAATAGGCCATAAAATATCAGCGCGTCTGACAACAGGGATGTACTCGATCAGAAAAGGGTATTTATGCGGTTTTATCTTGTTGTTTTCAGCTATTTAGACACTGCCACAAATAATTTTATCGATGTTTCGACTTCTTTTAATTAAGCCAATAATTTTTTTCCGTCATATTTTGACGTAAACAATTGTAAAAGTAAAATTAAATAAAGGTCGTACCTCAGTGCGGCTCTGGAGAAAATCTCAATGCACACGTTCTTGTTTACATCAGGCGTAAAAGAGTTATTTGATTTTAGTATAGGTATTATTCACCGTTACCAAAAACGCTTAGTCTTAAAGAAATATTTGTATAGATGAAACTTACATAGAATCAAATGCTTTGTACAAAATATACAGTCACATAGGTAACATTTTCCAAGAGAACGTTTTAAATTATATACCTATAACATTTTAGATAATCCGCATCATAGTTGTTGTTATTGCCAATTACCTATACCTAATTACATCCCAGGACGTCCTGTAAAAAAATGGAGAAGGCACTCTTGGATATTGGTATATGGTTAAAATAGAGCCAGATAAATTATCCGAATGTTGCTCCTTTTCAATCTACAGGGCTGAAAAGTATTTTCGGTCTTCAGCGAGAACGATCGGTACAAACGTCTACTTTGATTTTTGCATTTTTTTTTTTTTTCGCTTTTTTAGAAAAGTGCCCTTTCTGTAGCTTTCATGTCATGGTGAAAAACTGAGTAGGCCTGGCCTATGCTTTTGAAATTTACTCATCAGTGTTTCATTCTGTACTTGTCGTAAAACCTACAAAAAAGCACTTTACTGGTGTAAAATAGTTATTTGTGTACCAAGGCAGTGAAATTCAACTTTTTATAACGAATGTGGAATTTAATTGCCGTTGTCTGTAAGGCCGAGGCAAATGAAACGTTGCTGCACCTTCCATATATTGCTCTACTTAGATATCGACAGCTGAACTATCTCATCTGGCTAATTTCTTGCAGTCTTAACATTATACAGGGTGGTTCACTTTTATGTGGTAGGACTTTAACATTAGATAGAAAAAGATAATCTAAAATGAAAATTTTATATCAACATATATCGGGGAAAGCTTAGTTTCCGAGATACAGGGCGTTAAAGTGTTGGAAAAAATATGAAGTATTTTTTTACACTGTCCGAACCAGTGGAGATATTTAAACCAAATTTGATGTGTAGTACCACCTTTTTGACTACGATATTTAGTGATAATATGAAGGTCCTGAAATAACCAGTGGTGGAGTTATGGGTTTTCACTATCACTAAATTTAAAAAGTAATTAGTACGGACCTGTCTCACATCAACGTAAATTTTTTTTTCGTAAAGTTCTTTCAATTCTCTACAAAAAGTGTATCTTGACATTTTTTTGTATCTGCCACGGTTGTGTAGTAAATAAATTATTTCGTTTCCATCTCAGCCTTTTTTGCCTAAAAATGTGTTTTCTAAGATTATTGATAAATATGGCAAATAACAGAAATTAATTATGGAACACTTATCGGATTCAGATATTTTATTTTTAATTTTATGGAAACAATTTTAAAAATAAACTGGCACTTGGTTTGAGGTACATTACTTTATTATCATTTTAAAATTTTTATCAAATCTAGTATTATTTCTTAATAATTTTTATAATTCTAAATTTGTACAACATTCAACAATTGTTCAAAATGTGATCCATTCTGTTGCACACATAATTCACTTCGACGCCTAACGGATTGAACAGCATCGATTAAATTGCCATTTCTCAATTCATCGCACGCATTTCTGATACGATCAATAAGTTGTTCCCTTGTTTCTACAGGAGTCGCATAGACTTGTTCTTTTAAAAATCCCCATACGAAGAAGTCCAGAGGTGTTATGTCCGGAGAACGTGGTGGCCAAGCGACCGGTCCCCCTCGTCCGATCCACCTATTTGGAAAGTTATTATTTAACCAGTTCCTCACATTTCGGTGAAAATGTGCAGGACAGCCGTCAAGTTGGAACCAAGCCAACAATCTTAAGTTTAAAGGAATGTCTTCCCACATATTATTATGCTCAGCTACTAAAAACTCCAAAAAATTGTCACCATTCACTCGCTGTGGCAAAAAAAAGGGTCCAAACAGATGATGGTTGTACAGTCCAATCCAAACATTGACACTAAATTCGACCTGAAAATTTCTTGGCCGGATTGCATGCGGGTTTTCTTGTGCCCAAATATGCTGATTATGAAAGTTTACTACTCCACGACGAGTAAAACACGACTCGTCCGTCCATAAAATGTTATTTAAAAATTGTCTATTTCCTTCAATTGACTCCAAAATCCATCGGAAAAACACTAATCTTCTTTCTGCATCGCCGGGCCTTAAACCTTGTACGGGTTGTAGATGATACGCATGCCTGTGATCTCTTTTTAAAGCTCGCAAAATTGCAGACTTTGAAACACGTAGGGCCACTGACACTCTTCTGCTACTTGTTGTAGGATTCCTATCGAATTCACGAAGAATCTCATTGTTGCGTCTGACTTGTTGGATATTGTTTTCATTTCCTCGTTCGACGATTCTAGTTCTCAGACCGCGAGTTCTGAATTGCCTGTGCATGTTAACAAACACCGAGGGACGCGGATGGCGCCTATTTGGAAATCGCCTCCGGTATTCTCTGGCTGCTTCCGCAGAGTTCCCATTTGCAACTCCATAGCAGAAATGGATGTCAGCCTGCTCTTCATTTGTAAATTGGAACGGCATTTTAATTATTAACAAAGACAAACTGCGGCGCTGCTACGTTCATCTACTGGATGACAGATTATTGTATTATTAACTGTCAATAAGATTTTCTTTTCCATGGCACACTTATCTTCACCAGTACGGCGATGCAGAAAGGACATTAGTATTTTGCCGATGGATTTTGTAGTCAAAGGAAATAAGACAATTTTTAAATAACATTTTATGGGCGGAAGAATCATGTTTTACTCGTCGTGGTATAATTTAGAATTCTACAAATTTAGAATTATAAAAATTATTAAGAAATAATACAGATTTGATAAAAATGTTAAAATGATAATAAAGTAATGTACCTCAAACCAAGTGCCAGTTTATTTTTAAAATTGTTTCCATAAAATTAAAAATAAAATAGCTGAATCCGATAAGTGTTCCATAATTAATTTCTGTTATTTGCGATATTTATCAATAATCTTAGAAAACACATTTTTAGGCAAAAAAGGCTGAGATGGAAACGAAATAATTTATTTACTACACAACCGTGGCAGATACAAAAAAATGTCAAGATACACTTTTTGTAGAGAATTGAAAGAACTTTACGAAAAAAAAATTTACGTTGATGTGAGACAGGTCCGTACTAATTACTTTTTAAATTTAGTGATAGTGAAAACCCATAACTCCACCACTGGTTATTTCAGGACCTTCATATTATCACTAAATATCGTAGTCAAAAAGGTGGTACTACACATCAAATTTGGTTTAAATATCTCCACTGGTTCGGACAGTGTAAAAAATACTTCATATTTTTTCCAACACTTCAACGCCCTGTATCTCGGAAACTAAGCTTTCCCCGATATATGTTGATATAAAATTTTCATTTTAGATTATCTTTTTCTATCTAATGTTAAAGTCCTACCACATAAAAGTGAACCACCCTGTAGAATATTATCGCTTTTCAAACCCACCGAACTAGTCATAATGAAAAATTACGTTGTTATAGGTAACAATTCCGCAATGAAGTGGAAAAGTTAAAAAATGATATTTTATTGGCCGGGTTTTGAATATTTGGTCACGTTTGTTTGAATTAGTTTTTCAAAATTTCCAAGGCAAACGTGACTTTCCGAAACTAGAATTTATGATGTAAATTAGTTTCTAAGCAAGCTGAGCTTATCCCTTATCCCCAGAAACTCAAACTTCTCACCTATTGTTAAATCGATCTGGGGGACACTCAGGGTGATCTTTGACCCGTACAAACCAGGGTAAAGTTAAGCCATTATGGCACGCCTATCAGATATTTTTAACTCAAAAATAAACGATACCTACCTATACAGGTGTCCAACTTTAAAATTGTACAAATCCGTAAAATCTCCATTTTTGGAGATAATCACCTAAACTTTCCTGTCATTTTCAAAATGCAAAGCCAGAGCCGGCTGCGATTTTTTTAATACCCCTGATTTTCACGAAAACCATTTAGCGATTTTTTTATTTAAAATCTGACCACACAGCGTTAATCAGAACACCCCAAAACCCCCATATAACAAATTTGAACAAAAAGTATACAGGGAGTTCCACTCTGTAGGGTGTCAAAGTAGAGCAAAGTAAGAATTTTAAAGACATCTGGCGAGTCAAGTGTGCACGGAATCCCTTCAAAACAGTTGCATGGTCAACAGAACCACTCAAAATGTTTGTGTGAACAGATTTACTACAAAAATATACAGGGTATTTTTCTCTGAGCCATCTCAAAATTCAGAATTTTTATTAAATTTTATACTGGTCAGGAGTGCTCTGTAATCATTGAAAAAATATTAATAAACACAAAAGTAATTCATTTCTTTACAAAATGCCAACCAACAAATAAAAACAATTTAAATTATTGGACCTTTCTTAACAAACTCACTGTCTAAGATGATACATTTTCTGTGCGTTTCCTGTTGTGGCACATCAGCCACATTAACTGATATGGACTTACTGACTGGCAGGCTTCTGTATTTTTTAGATTTAGTTCGTTTATAGTATGTGGAGCGGTTTTGATATACTCAATTTTTGACCAGTATAAAGTTCCAAAAATTCAGTAATTTGAGATGGCACAGATAAGTACACTCTGTATATTTTGTATTGGACCTTTGCACACCAATACCTTGAGTGGTCCCGTTGACCATTCAACTGTTTTGAAGGGATTCCATGGCACACTTGACTTGACAGATGCCTCTAAAATTCCTATTTTGCTCAACTTTGACACCATGCAGAATGGAACTCCCTGTATATTTTTTTATTCAAATTGGGTACATAAGGGTTCTGAGATATTCTGATTAACGCTGTGGGGTCAGATTTTAAATAAAAAAATCGCTAAATGGTTTTCGTGAAAATCGGGGGTATAAAAAAATCGCAGCCGGCCCTGGATTTGCATTTTGAAAATGGCAGGAAGTTCAAAAGAAGCGGTTTTTGAAGGCCTTTTAAACAAAAAAAAGTTTAGGAGATTATATCCAAAAATGAAGATTTTACGGATTTGTACAGTTTTAAAGTTGGAATTTTATATACAGGGTGTATATAAAATTTAAAAAAAAAACAGCTATTTGATACAAATAATAATTCAAATTAAATATTTTAAAATATGACTACGGTTTATATAAAGGGTAGCAACATTTCAGACTTTAAATTAGGATGAACCAATTTCGAGCTACATGCGCTTTAGAAATGTGAAAGTTTTGAAAAATTACCTCACATTTTTCATCAAACATTCCACTATATTCATTATAATTATTCATCTGAGTAAGAAATTCCCGTAAAAGAAGTTCTCTCAAGTTTCTTGAGCGATTTGTTTTTTGTTTCTGAAAATAAATTTCCATTATCTATGTATTTAATAGTGAATTCCAATATTGCACACAAATCTCACAGTACCTATACCGACATATCTTTTAAGACTTTAATCTCCTAGTAACCATTCTCATTTACTGTGTTTCTGCAACATGATACCTACCAAAATTAAATTCCTTGACCCCTAAAACATATAAAACGACATTAATCACTCGTTATTGCATGTCAACCTCTCAACCACCACTATTTTTATAATAATGTCAAAAATTCTCCGTAATAACGATTAGATGTGTATCTACTAATTATGTTGGCTAAAAACTATTGTTTTTTATTTCAAGAAACTAAATAATATTATTATTTCATCCCCCATTTACACCCCTCCGCATGGATGGATTTTGCCCAAAAGCAAACCGAACCGTCCTATTGTAGGCAAAATTACGTATTCAAAATTTTAAGCCGATATCTTAGCAATATTTCTCAGACCGCTAATTTTACTCGAAATTTCAAACGCGCATTTCGTCAATACTCACGCATACGTGTTTCTTGGTTACCGAATGAAATGTTTTCATCGCAATTAGTTTAGTGCAAAGTGCAGCCTTCATCTTAATATCAACAATAATTATTAGCCATGCGGCTACGTCAAAAGTAGTACCTAGTTATGATTAACGTTCGTTCCATAAAATCCCAAACGCAAAGCCCAGCCTCCAAAACAGGTGTAAAACCCGAGCACATGGCCACGGTATGGTGGGGAAGCCTTATCTTCATTTAAAGAAACTCGATGCGGCGCAGTCCGCACTAGCCGGTACATTTCGCCGAAGGTGACTTACCGAACAAATAAATACACATCGCGTTATTATTGACTTCGCGCAACGGACGATGATATCCTTCGAAATGGAGGAAGAACTGTTGAACTTACCTCCAGAGGCGCGAATACCAGCCATGGGATTCAACTTCACCAGGCTGTTGGAGGACGGCGGCGAGGTCAAGATCCGAGAGACGATTTTCAAAAACGGCACGGAGTACGAAGAGTTCTTGGCGGACATTTGGATCGGGGTGGTTCTGACAATGATTGTAGTGAGTTGTGTGATTTTCATGTGCGCTTGTTTGGTGTACCACAAATTCCAGGAGTGGAAAACGAGAGGTAAGTCGAGAGTAGGATACTCTTTAAGTTGTACTAACAAGCATGGGAGGAAGAGGAGATTGTTCCCCACTTTTGGTGGCGATGCAAGGAAATATCGGACTTTCTGGATATTTGTTAGAATTGTTATTTTCAAAAAATGTAATTTCGCGGTGGCATAAGAAGCAAAAATTTGTCGGCTTTGCGGCTTATCAGCGTCCAAACCAAATCTATTAGAAAGGTTTGCCAATAAGCCAGTCACATATTAAGATTTGACTGAATCCAAATGATGCCCGCTAAGGAGCTATAGAAACAGTACTATCTCGAATTGTAAAGCCTTCCTTAGTGAATCAGTTAAAATAATTTCCATTGATCTGGACTCTGGCCCGACAGAGACAAGCACGAGACCAAGTACCAATACATTTTAGACGCCGTATGCCAGAAATTCAGTTTTATAGCACTGTTTCATTTATCATTAATTTATGGGCCTCTTTCACTATACGCTGAAGTTAGGTAATTTATATGATTAGTTAATAGGATAAACCTATTTCGTACTATAACTTTCTTCTGTAGATTAGGTACTCCTTTTCCAGATAAAGGGTGCTAAAAATTTTAACAATGTTAATGTTAATAAATATATAGCAGGAACATATTATACTTGTCTACTTTTATACCTATATACAAATCCATAAAATCTTTATTTTTGTTTGAAAAGTCTTGAAAACCGCTTCTTTTTGGCATTTTTCTCTGGGCCATCTCAAAATGCTGACTTTTTATGAAACTTGAAAATTCTTTGAATGACTTGTTTATTGCAGCATTGCCGTTCTTTGAAAATAATTAGGAAAAGGCTACGAATATGACCAAATACTAAAAGATACTTTTTGTTAACCATTGGATTCACCACTCAAAACAAATTTAAAAAATGGGATTGGACAGGTTATTCAATATTATTCATGTTATTCTGAACTAATTAATTTTAATAACACCCTGTGTCTCCGCAACTGGGGGCCTCAGAAGCTTCATATCAACCTTAAGTTTGACGGCTCATCCGCTCATATGACACGTGAAGTTTGAAGAAAATATACTTCTAGAGACGAAGACACAATAATAGTAATTGCCCCCCTCCCCCGCACAAGCATGTGGTTTCTTCTGGGGTACTTCTAGTTTGGAGTATTGTGAGGGTTAGAATTATTATTATAGATACTAAGAAATATGTGTATTTTTCTAAACTTCTAAGCTCTGTATAAAAAAAAAACTATGGCCCATAGGAGAAAAACATATATGAAGAAGTGCCCTTATTTTGACTGCAAGAATACGTGGTTTCATTTTTGACCATCAGTTCAGTTACACCCTATATATGCAGTGTTCTCCAAAAAGGTCACATCATAGGGGGGAAATTATTTTATTAATGATTTTTTTTATTTTATTAATAACTTTGAAGTTATGATTTGCTCTAAAAACTTGAAAATAACCTATTCAAACGTGGTCACGTGACTTTCGCTGTTAATTATTATTTTTCAATTTTACGTAAGTGTGCCATTTAAACACTCTAATTAAAAGATTTGGTTTTTTCAGCATTTTTTAATACCTAATTTTGAACTTTCTGAAAATTTTAAAAACTTGTAACTGCATAAAAACTATTTTATATCACTAGCTTTATTATTCTATTCACTTTTTATTGCAGACCATCGATAAGAATGTGTATTTTTCAAAAGAAATTGATATTAAGGCGTTAGATGGAATTTATTATTTGACTCAAAGTTAAAAGGCACCTAATACCACAGTTAAAAGAATAATATTCTTAATACCGACCATAGACAACATAACAATAGCAAAAATAATAAATCCAAACTACTAATAAAATCGTAGGCTATACATCTAAATTTTGACTTGCCGTGTAACATAACAACTTTATTTCTTACCATCCTAGTGAAAGCCGAAAATTAAAGTTAGTGTATTCTTGACCTAATTTCAAAATTTGCAATTTTTGATCACTCCGTAACAAACTAATATTTTTCCAACGCGAATCTTCATTTAGAAGGAAGCCAAAACCCTTATATGAAGAGTTACTTTTTTGCGAAAAGTTAAACATTTCGGCCATTTAACCTCTTGACCTCTTGTAAACCCCATCTGGGGTGTATTCACAGTCCGTTCACTGCAACAACGTCGATTTCAAAATATTGCGACATAACATAATAATATTCTACAAACTAACCTAAACGCTCTTTGTTCAGCGTTGTCTCAGCGTACTTCAATGGAAAGCACCTTGCCCGTGGCAATGTGTAGATGAGTTCGGGAAAAAATAATACGATGACTATCCCGCTTATTAATTTCAATTTCCAACACAATCAGTTTACGTTAGTTAATTGTTTATGCAGAGCTGCAAAACCACTGAACGGATTTGTTTTTCTTTTGAAGATTGCTATAGTAAATTTGCATAGTTGAAAAGATCCACAGTGTGTGGATATAAATCTGACACCACAGCGTTAATCAGGATACCCGAAAACCACAATATACCAAATTTTAACAAAAAATATATAAGGAGTTCCATTCTGCAGATTGTGAAAGTTGAGCAAAATATGAATTTTAAAGGTATCTGGCGAGTCAAGTGTGCCATGGAAATACATTTTCTGTGCATTTCCTGCTTTACCACACCAGCCACCTTAACTCATATGGACTTACTGACTGGCAGGCTTCTGTATTTTTTAGACTTAGTTCGTTTATTACGTCTGGAGTAGTTCTGATATAGGTACTCGATTTTTGACCCGTATAAAGTTTCAAAAATTCAGCATTTTGAGTTGGCGCAGAGAGAAACACCTTGTATACTTTTATTGGATCTTTGCGCATCACAACTGTGAGTGGTCCTCTTCATCTTTCAACTGTTTCGAAATAATTCCATGGAATGCTTGACTCGCGAGATGCCTTTAAAATTCTTATTTTGCTCAACTTTGACACCTTGCAGAATGGAACTCCCTGTATATTTTTTTAAATTTGGTAATGTGCGGGTTTTGGTGGGTCCTGATTAACGACGTGGTGCCAGATTTTAAATAAAAAAATGCCTAATATGGCTTTTCGGAAAACGCACCCCTTTAAAAAATCGCAGTAGGTCAGGATTTTGCGGCAATGCCAATACAAACAAATACCAAACCAAACCAAAAATTGCTCCGTTCAATTCCCCAGACTACTTAGACTATTAAAAAAATCCAAAAGCTATCCAAAATTATGATAATAATAATAAGTTCCTTCTGAAATAGATATCTAGGTACATGTTTAGGAATCAAGCATTGATCCAGTCCATCAAGTATTTGGCAGCGCAAGGGCTTGCATTTAGATCAATGACGTCAGAACCTATAGACGGGTTTGTTTTGATAAACGCTTGACGCCCAGAACTAATCACAATCTAAGCGCTCCATTAAATTATTCCGAAAATGTCGCAAGATTGTCAGAAATTGCCCCTTTTTGTCGAGCCGTAGCGAACTTATTTCGACTCTGGGATCGGAGGCTGGCGTCGTTAGACCATCCCCCAAGTCTTCAGGTGAGGTTCCGATGCTTCCGGCGCCCCCAAACAAGAAAAAACATGCGATATCTAAGTGTGATTCTGGAGGAACTATAACCGGGAATCACCGGGTGTATAGTTGGTTGATGGTTGACTTTCTGTCTTTGTTTGTAGCATGTTGTTAGAGTAGTATGGATATATTTAATCTTGGCGTCAAAATAAAGGGCATTTTAACAATGGGGCACCACGTCTATAGGTTTTGACGTCATTGATTTAGATGCTATACGGTAGACGAAACTAACTTCATTCAGATTTTAAATCTTCGAAACTAAAGTGTTCAAAGAACATGGACGAACCGAAGTAACCACAGATGGATATCGCACGATATCATCAACGAAATATTGAATTTACTAGCTAATAACGTAAATAATGGCTAGTATCAAGCAAGTTGAGATATTTGCAATTATCGCTGAGGAAACAACGGATCCATCAAGAAAAGAGCGACAATAATTTGGAAATAGCCGAATATTTTTTAGGACTTTATGAAACGCTTTTTACTGAGGCGCAAACATTATTGTATAACATTGTAAATGACGTTTTTAGAAGATTAAGCTTAGACATAAATTTACTACGAGGTCAATGTTATGACGGGGATGCAAATGTGAGTGGTATTTAATCAGGCCTATAAAAAAGAATATCTAAGGTTAACCACGAGCAGTATACGTTCACTGCATAGCTCACTCTCTTCAAGATTCATTTAATAACATACCTAAGATAAGAGATTTTTGGTATATGCTAAAGACATTTTAAATTATATTCGCGATTCAGCCAAAAGATTAAATATTTTTAAACATATTAAAACTAACACCGAGAATGCGGATTCATCTTTCTTAAGATCTTTTTTCCTACAAGATGGTGACTTGTCTTGTGTACTATACAGGGTGGTGAAAATTTCGATGCCCACCATTGGTATCTCGGAAACTATGAAAGATACAACGTCGGTCAAATTAGACAAAAGTTACACTATCATACCCTCTAGAATATTCTATTATTAAATCTCAGATATCTTAATTCGTTTGTGATTTATACTAAAAAAAAAACAAAATTAGCTTTTTTAAAACTTTGTATCTTCAGCGTTGGTTACCGGAATTTAATGAAACTTGGTAGTTTTAGGTTCTTGGTTGTGGCTAACTCAATGTCGGTGTCACAAATTTTCTAGGCGTCCTAGACTTCGAGTAACTATAACCGAGATACCAGTAGTGAGCATCGAAATTGTATATCTTTAAAATCTCTGACAATTATAAGTAAATATGTGAATTTATGGAAAACCAAAGCAATTAAAAAAAGTGAAGGAGGAGCAAAAGCAAACGGTTTTCTTGAAAAGATAATATATTCGTTTGAATTTTTTTTTGGACATATCGAGGTTTTGAATAGTAATATTCAAAAAGGCAAAATGAATGTTGCTGATTCGATAAAAAAATATTAATTGTCTTGCTGAAATGCTTTTAACTGAAAACTGAAGGAGATAATTTTGACAATATATGGGAAGAAAAAGCTACTGAGAATGAGATTTACAGTATTGGGAGGGTAAAAAATCAACATTTTTTACCGCACCTAAAGATTTATACAGATGTTTATATTAGGAAATCATAGAGCATT
This sequence comes from Pseudeuparius sepicola, assembly GCA_963920635.1. NCBI lineage: Eukaryota > Metazoa > Arthropoda > Insecta > Coleoptera > Anthribidae > Pseudeuparius > Pseudeuparius sepicola. The sequence continues at coordinate 95,260,580 of OY987299.1, forward strand.
AACGATCATTTTGATTCGATTGGAATAAAGCGAGTAAAAGACATTGAAGCTTTTATATTAAAAACTGAAAATGCTGAAGTTATTCAGAAAAATTATAGTTGGGGTCAAAATTTTCAGTCGGTGTCAGATATAGTATATAGTTTTGTATTTTAATAAACATGCACATTGAAAAGATTTATTCTTCTAAAACTATTTTTAACTCCTCCTGTAACGTCATAAATTTCTGAGAGAAGTTTCACTGAAAACATTTTTAAGGACAACTATGACTCAAGCTAGGTTAAATGACTGTGTTATCCTAAATTCGCATAAAGATGTTATAATAGAAATAGACCACAATGATATAGCCAATATATTTATAAAAGGAAATACGCAGATAGGAAATATGTTTTCATTAGAATAATAATTATTATTTCGATATGTTGTGACTAGTAATTACCATTTATTTTTTGTTTACTTCAAGAGTTATTTTATTTTTTTGTTCTTTGGATATTTATTTTATATTTTGATTTTTCCATCCAAGTTTTTTTAAAATATGTATGTACCTACCTATTTAACTGTTTTGTTATTTTTATCAAAGACTTGTGAAAGAAGGATTTATTATTCCTGTTTTTCACAAGCTTCAGAAAATAGTTTAAAGCGCAAAGTACACAAACATCCCAGAAGTTTGGATTAGAGGTGAGGTTAGAATTTTATGTGACACTTGCTTTTTGCATGATTGCGTTCGATTTTCACACCTCTCTACTAAGCGCACTCAAAGAACATTCACTACTGCCTTGTTCAATGTTCACGGTGTGCATTCTGGAACGCAGCTTAATATATTAAATAAACAGTAACTATGAACTGCCAAAATTGATAAATAATATGAAATATTCTATAGTTGACTGACGTATTAATAAGACTTCGAATTCTCAATGCTATAGTTCCATGTCCTGGAAAGTAGATGGCGCCTATGGTCAACAATGTATTTTGCAGAGAACTGTGACCCAGAGAACTGTCAAACATGACAGCCGTCAGTCAGCGCTTCTATACTAGGCTAGTGTAAGATTGAAACCTCTTGATTTTCTTTTTTCCCAAGGGGGCGACTTATTGACTCATAATGAAGAACTGTTGGATAAATAGTGTTATAATGTGTAATGAGTGTTTGAATGTTAAAGAAAAGTTATTGTAAAGGTGATATTGATGGATTTGCAAAAGTGAAAAGAGAAGAATCCACATGGATAGGTACCTATACCCTATACCCTTCAAGAAGATTTGGTAAGATAAGATATTAATTTGGTAAAGGAGGATGGTATACCTATATCAGACGCACTTAAGGTGCCTTCCCGAAGACAGAAGAAGAGAGCGCTGTCCAAATTGTCCACACAGGATAGAGGCCACTAAAGGAAGAATAACAACAACATGGTAAAGGCAATCTAGATATTAACCGAATATTGCTGCATTTTATATTGGTCGCAAATTGTAATGTTGCATTTCTATTGGCTATAAACTATCGTATCTAATGAAAATGTTGTATTGTAATGGTCCTCATTATAGCACAGTTAGTATCAATGAAAGTACGATAGTAGAAAAATACTTATTATTCATGTTTTGGAACAAAATATGCCACCATCCATAAAAAATATTACTTAAAAATGACTAAATTCCTAAATTTATTGTCAAAGTTCGTCCAATTCGCAAAAGAACCCTATTTCTTAATTCATAGAAGATTTGACTTTTTAAGGTTTTCCAAGATTTTCAAGTTGTTAAGGACGCTATAAGTAGTATAGCTATGCCGGTACGAGCCCACTTTCCCCATGTATTTCTTACGGGGGCTAAATCCTGCACTTTTTTGACCAAACTTTCCCCCTCCACTCCCAAACCACGCCCCCCAGCCAATTGCACCGACTCTGAACCCTGCCGAAGATGTCCGAGTTCGCCGACCTTCGCCCCTGCCGCGACCTTCGCGAGACCGCTCGACTTTCTCCGAGGGGTGCCGAAGTGCCCGTCATTATCCCTCCGACCGTTGACCCAGCCGCGACGCCGGAAGCAGGCCGCGGACATGTCACGACGAGACTCCCACATAATAATTAAAAGAAACCCGCACCCTGTTCTGGAAAATCGTAATTTAGGTAAGCCATGACGTCTCCTGGGTGCTCGAGTTCTCTCTTTCGCCAGGCCTACCGTTGACCCAGCCGCGACGTCGGGGCATGACCGGACCGGGAATCGCAACTAATAATTAAGACACCCTCTTATAGAAAATCAATGAAGGCAAGTCATGACGTCCCCTGTCGACCTCTAGCCGTGGCCATGCAAGTCTTGGATTTTTGCCAGCCCTCGCCTACCGTTGACCTCTGCCTGGTGAAACATTTTTTTTTGGCGTCCGCGGCCGTGACATGTCGAGACTCGCAACTAATAAAAACCTAACACATAGAAAGTAGTAAAATACCAGCTTGCAATTTGAATATGTACGTAAACTAATGCCAACGAAAAAAGTGCTTTCACTCAATCGTCGAAATAAGCGTGATGTAGTTTCGAAAGCACGCGCGCTGATCTCATCAGTAGGTACATACATACTGGCGATATAAAAAAACAAAAATATGTCGGAGCAAACGTTATTCGTAAGGTCGAACGACTTGAATTCTGAGATATATAGACCCCCCGTTTTAACTTACTTTTCGTGGCTAAAATACAAATATTGAGGCACAAAGTTCACTAGTTTTAAAAAATACCCTTACGTCACAATTATTATCAACAAGTTAACAAAACACCTGAAAGGATAGATATTTGGCACCACTAGAGAGATAGCGACCGCAACTAAAAACTACATAATCGAAAGCATTTTGAGCCCGCAAATAAAGTACCCGTAGATTTCTTGTTAAGCAGGTGTCAGAAATGAAAAGAAATATTTCAAACTTCGCCCAGTATCAATTTAGCAAATAATTTCTAGTTACTAGAAAACGGTGAGCGCAAAACATAAAAAAATATGCTGGAGATATTAAAACATACAAAGCAAGATTCTTGAAAAACAAATCGGGGAAACATAATGACAGAAAAAAAATAAAAAAAAACGCATGAGTGTTAGATATAATTAACCATCATTTTCCAAAGGCATATTTTCATTAAAAAAACAACCAATAACCGTTTAAATTCCAGGTACTGCTGCAATATTTTCCCTAAGACCACATGGAAATTTCACTTTTCGCTAATCTACGAGTATCAATATACAACCTACGTTGTACTATACCACAATTTCCATAATAGACGCTATAAAACTGAGACTTTTCACATAACCTACGCCACAGACGAGTACATAAGACGAATGGAACGAGCTAGGTTGGTGTTATAAACAATGAAATAATTTAAAAAATAAAAATATGCTACAGAGATATTATTATTACTATTCTCTAAATATGGGAAGATACTTCTATTTTGTCTATAATTTTACTATTGTTGAGAAATTGTCTTTCAGAAATTCCCATCAGAAATATTAAAAAATATACCTCTCCTGACGGCGGATAATGCTCAAAACATGATGTCATAAAAAATTTCAACAGAGTTACCCACTAGGGACAATTCAATAATTCTTTCTTATAATAATAATACCTTTATTAGCCCAACAGAAATTACATTCAAATTATAGAGCTACTTAGCACGATATATATTATAGATATACTAGTGTGTTTGTAAATCCTATATTATGCAAATTGTAAATCAACCAAACAAGAAAGATTATTAATACAAATTACTGTATAAATTATTAACAAAGATTCTCGATGCAATTAGTCAAAATTTCAGTCGAAGTAGAAAAAAGATCACAGATATCATTCAGCTTATTTGCATTGCTATATATGAAATACAAGGGAGATTTCCACAACAAATTTGTGTTGGGAGTTTTTTAAATAAAACATTTTGTTCCGTCTTACTTCAATTCGAGGTACCTACATAGAAGTTAAGTTGAGACAATATGTATTATAGGAGTAAATAGGTACCTAGATCACTTTATCATGTAAGTATTATTGTCTGTATAAATAATAAATAGTAAGCAAACTACAATCTTCTTTTAAATAAAAAAAATTCAAATGATCCGCATACAAATGAATTTAAATCACTAAACATTTTACCTAATTTTTATAACCTTTCAAAATAGGTTGAAGTTTGAACTTACTTTTGGAAATTTTTCTCAGACGTATTTGCGACTTCAAACTAATAAATAGCGTCCAAAACAATATATCTGTAACAGAAAACAATATTTTCAAGTCCAAAGCTCTTATGGTTTTAATTCAAGTAAAAAAACATTACCCATTTTCTGTTTGAGCCCAAAGCAAATACAAATTTTCTAATTGTTCTTAGAAGTTATAAACAATGAGACACATATTTAAAAATATAAAAAATATGCTACAGAGATGTGATACCTTATTATGTCACAAGTTTGAGGATCAAAAACTATTGGATTTTTTAAGTAAATGTATGTATAATTTACCAATTATTATTTTGTAACAACTTAATATTTTGGAAAGGAAAAAGTTTTTTCGATTTTTTTCAAATAAAATTTGTAGTGTATCGGAGAGCAATCATATGCATCCGAGGGGGTGAGATCGAGATGTTTTTTTTTTCACTTAAAGCTAACAAAAACTTGCATAATTTTAGTAACTTAAGGTCAACAAAAATACTTTAAAAATATTAAAAATGTGTATTGTATATACAAATAATTATTCTACTTTTTATTGGGAATTTTACGATTTCCATTAGTTACATGAGGCTTCAATTTGGACTACATAGTTTAATATATTGACAGATTCGATAAGCTATATGCTATAAATATAAACATTTACGCGGATATGCAGCGTGACTGTTAGGTAACTACACCTTAGATAAGCGGTTAAACAATGACATACCAATTATTATTAATAAACGAAGTCCACGGAATGATGAAATGTGAAACAAAGTGTGTATATGACTAATATGAATAATGTAATAAATAATAAAGTCAAAATGTTGTCACTAAAGTATTAATAGCAAATACAAATACAACGGATAAAATTAGCAAGAGATGGACCAACTTGCCACCTGTCTGATATTGTAGGTACCCTGTGTTCTAATTTTCTATACTAACTTCTCTTTGAATAACTGACAATAATATTTTACTAAATTACACTGAACATTCAGCAACACAGTTGTCCGTATTTCCTAGAGAGTATTTCCTAAAGTGCTGATTCTTTAATTTTCTAGTCTACTTATTCTTTCAGAATTGGAAATTTGAATTTGTCTGATATAATTTTTATGCAATATTTTGAACTTTGTACCTCATTAAATGGTTTCGTTTGAACTAGTTCAGAATATATTTACAATATGGCAAATGCGTTAAAAATCAGTAATTAAGAGCAAAAATCACTTTAAATATACTAGATATATACCTATAGGTACTGGGTGGAAACAATGAAAGAAAAAAGAGGTATCTCAAATTACGTAATGTCTGAGAAACTTATTGTATATTCCACACAAGAAAAAACCTTTATCAGTCATCATTTCAACGAACGACAATAAAATATGTAAACAATGAACGAAAAATTGATGATTTTTTTGTGTTAAGGTTAAAATATATGCCTCTAAAGTCTAAAGTGTTAAAACAAAGAAGACGAAGAAACATAGAAGTAGAAATTAGCAGGGGATGGGACTCGAGGAGAAATTCAGAATGCAGACTACATAATAGGTACTGTATAGAAAACTAAAAGAAAAGGTATAGGTACTTACATTGAACATAATGCAACTCAAAACAAAAGAAAAATCACTTTCAGTCCACATGACAATAAACTGCTATGAAATATGGAAAAAGTGATAACCAAGTAATGACACATTTTCTTGGGTTCAGATCAAAATTCATGAGCATTAAAATCAAAACTATTTAGGAAACCTGAAAGAAAAAGTATATATCGGAATTAATACAAGGTCAGAGAGACAAGAACTGACTTTTTATCTACTACAAGTAAAATAATGTTAAATAAACACCAAAGCGTTTTCTAAAATGAAATGATACAATAAAGTATTGGGGCCTAAAGGTTGGAATTAGCAATAGATGGGTTGAGAATAATTCAGAATATAGTTCAAAATGTCAAAAAAGCGTTAAGAAATCGTTAATTATGACAAAAAAAGAACGCGTTGGAAGACGTCAAAGTGTTACATTCAGATGTTAAGCGTTTACAGTATCATCTAAATTACTTAAGGGTTGATAGAACAAGTGTCGATAATCATCTCATAGGCCTGTTAAAAACATTAATGTTCTCATAGGTGTTAATTAAAAACGCGAGAAATCAGAAATAAACTTTATTTTTTGTTGTGAAGACATTTAATTGTAATGTTTAAATTTTATAGCTAAATGGTATCTACTGGTTACATATCAAATCCATGTCTTTCCATATCTTTTCACCAACATTTTTTAAAATTATATAAATAAGGCAACAAAATAGGTGAAACTTGCGCAAGTCAACAAAGGAAGTATTTCTTGAAATTTACATATACAAAATAAACTCATTGCACGTGGTAGTGGGGAAGCGACGAACGTCGACGACGACGACGAAACGTCAATGAAACGTCGACGAACGTCGACGAAACGTCAACGAAACGTCGACGAATGTCAACGAACGTCGAGGAAACGTCGACGAAACGTCGAAGAAACGTCGACGAACGTCGACGAAACGTCAACGAAACGTCAACGAAACGCCGACGAATGTCAACGAACGTCGAGGAAACGTCGACGAAACGTCGAAGAAACGTCGACGAACGTCGACGAAACGTCAACGAAACGTCAACGAAACGCCGACGAACGTCGACGAAACGTCAACGAAACGTCGACGAAGCGTCAACGAAACGTCGACGAAGCGTCGACGAAACGTCAACGAAACATCCACGAACGTCGACGAAACGTCAACGAAACGTCAACGAAACATCAACGAAAGTAGACGAAACGTCAACGAAACGTCGACAAACGTCAACGAAACGTCGACGAAACGTCAACGAAACATCAACGAACGTCGACGAAACGTCGACGGAACGTCGACGAAACGTCAGCGAAACGTTAACGAAAAGTCAACGAAACGTCAACGAAACTTACAGCTCACAAAAGTGAATGTTGAAAATAAAACAATATGTTTACGTTAATAATGTTTATTTATTCGTACGGCCTTAGCACCTCCTCCAGTTCTCTAACCATATGTATTTCCCCCATGCATTCACCAACATTTTAAAAGTAGAATGAAACAAAAACTGTATAGGGAAATACATATGGTTAGAGAACTGGAGGAGGTGCTAAGGCCGTACGAATAAATAAACATTATTAACGTAAATATATTGTTTTATTTTCAACATTCACTTTTGTGAGCTGTAAGTTTCGTTGACGTTTCGTTGACTTTTCGTTAACGTTTCGCTGACGTTTCGTCGACGTTCCGTCGACGTTTCGTCGACGTTCGTTGATGTTTCGTTGACGTTTCGTCGACGTTTCGTTGACGTTTGTCGACGTTTCGTTGACGTTTCGTCTACTTTCGTTGATGTTTCGTTGACGTTTCGTTGACGTTTCGTCGACGTTCGTGGATGTTTCGTTGACGTTTCGTCGACGCTTCGTCGACGTTTCGTCGACGCTTCGTCGACGTTTCGTTGACGTTTCGTCGACGTTCGTCGGCGTTTCGTTGACGTTTCGTTGACGTTTCGTCGACGTTCGTCGACGTTTCCTCGACGTTTCGTCGACGTTTCCTCGACGTTCGTTGACATTCGTCGACGTTTCGTTGACGTTTCGTCGACGTTCGTCGACGTTTCATTGACGTTTCGTCGACGTTCGTCGACGTTTCATCGACGTTTCATCGACGTTTCATCGACGTTTCATCGACGTTTCATCGACGTTCGTCTTCGGTGGGTATGCGTTGAAAATTACAATCTTCTTTAGGGTCGGCTAAAGCATGTATTGAACCCTCATTTGCCAGTGGTATGCTTGGATAAATAAATGCATGAAAACGCTTCCCCACTACCACGTGCAATGAGTTTATTTTGTATATGTAAATTTCAAGAAATACTTCCTTTGTTGACTTGCGCAAGTTTCACCTATTTTGTTGCCTTATTTATATAATTTTAAAAAATGTTGGTGAAAAGATATGGAAAGACATGGATTTGATATGTAACCAGTAGATACCATTTAGCTATAAAATTTAAACATTACAATTAAATGTCTTCACAACAAAAAATAAAGTTTATTTCTGATTTCTCGCGTTTTTAATTAACACCTATGAGAACATTAATGTTTTTAACAGGCCTATGAGATGATTATCGACACTTGTTCTATCAACCCTTAAGTAATATAGATGATACTGTAAACGCTTAACATCTGAATGTAACACTTTGACGTCTTCCAACGCGTTCTTTTTTTGTCATAATTAACGATTTCTTAACGCTTTTTTGACATTTTGAACTATATTCTGAATTATTCTCAACCCATCTATTGCTAATTCCAACCTTTAGGCCCCAATACTTTATTGTATCATTTCATTTTAGAAAACGCTTTGGTGTTTATTTAACATTATTTTACTTGTAGTAGATAAAAAGTCAGTTCTTGTCTCTCTGACCTTGTATTAATTCCGATATATACTTTTTCTTTCAGGTTTCCTAAATAGTTTTGATTTTAATGCTCATGAATTTTGATCTGAACCCAAGAAAATGTGTCATTACTTGGTTATCACTTTTTCCATATTTCATAGCAGTTTATTGTCATGTGGACTGAAAGTGATTTTTCTTTTGTTTTGAGTTACATTATGTTCAATGTAAGTACCTATACTTTTTCTTTTAGTTTTCTATACAGTACCTATTATGTAGTCTGCATTCTGAATTTCTCCTCGAGTCCCATCCCCTGCTAATTTCTACTTCTATGTTTCTTCGTCTTCTTTGTTTTAACACTTTAGACTTTAGAGGCATATATTTTAACCTTAACACAAAAAAATCATCAATTTTTCGTTCATTGTTTACATATTTTATTGTCGTTCGTTGAAATGATGACTGATAAAGGTTTTTTCTTGTGTGGAATATACAATAAGTTTCTCAGACATTACGTAATTTGAGATACCTCTTTTTTCTTTCATTGTTTCCACCCAGTACCTATAGGTATATATCTAGTATATTTAAAGTGATTTTTGCTCTTAATTACTGATTTTTAACGCATTTGCCATATTGTAAATATATTCTGAACTAGTTCAAACGAAACCATTTAATGAGGTACAAAGTTCAAAATATTGCATAAAAATTATATCAGACAAATTCAAATTTCCAATTCTGAAAGAATAAGTAGACTAGAAAATTAAAGAATCAGCACTTTAGGAAATACTCTCTAGGAAATACGGACAACTGTGTTGCTGAATGTTCAGTGTAATTTAGTAAAATATTATTGCCAGTTATTCAAAGAGAAGTTAGTATAGAAAATTAGAACACAGGGTACCTACAATATCAGACAGGTGGCAAGTTGGTCCATCTCTTGCTAATTTTATCCGTTGTATTTGTATTTGCTATTAATACTTTAGTGACAACATTTTGACTTTATTATTTATTACATTATTCATATTAGTCATATACACACTTTGTTTCACATTTCATCATTCCGTGGACTTCGTTTATTAATAATAATTGGTATGTCATTGTTTAACCGCTTATCTAAGGTGTAGTTACCTAACAGTCACGCTGCATATCCGCGTAAATGTTTATATTTATAGCATATAGCTTATCGAATCTGTCAATATATTAAACTATGTAGTCCAAATTGAAGCCTCATGTAACTAATGGAAATCGTAAAATTCCCAATAAAAAGTAGAATAATTATTTGTATATACAATACACATTTTTAATATTTTTAAAGTATTTTTGTTGACCTTAAGTTACTAAAATTATGCAAGTTTTTGTTAGCTTTAAGTGAAAAAAAAAAACATCTCGATCTCACCCCCTCGGATGCATATGATTGCTCTCCGATACACTACAAATTTTATTTGAAAAAAATCGAAAAAACTTTTTCCTTTCCAAAATATTAAGTTGTTACAAAATAATAATTGGTAAATTATACATACATTTACTTAAAAAATCCAATAGTTTTTGATCCTCAAACTTGTGACATAATAAGGTATCACATCTCTGTAGCATATTTTTTATATTTTTAAATATGTGTCTCATTGTTTATAACTTCTAAGAACAATTAGAAAATTTGTATTTGCTTTGGGCTCAAACAGAAAATGGGTAATGTTTTTTTACTTGAATTAAAACCATAAGAGCTTTGGACTTGAAAATATTGTTTTCTGTTACAGATATATTGTTTTGGACGCTATTTATTAGTTTGAAGTCGCAAATACGTCTGAGAAAAATTTCCAAAAGTAAGTTCAAACTTCAACCTATTTTGAAAGGTTATAAAAATTAGGTAAAATGTTTAGTGATTTAAATTCATTTGTATGCGGATCATTTGAATTTTTTTTATTTAAAAGAAGATTGTAGTTTGCTTACTATTTATTATTTATACAGACAATAATACTTACATGATAAAGTGATCTAGGTACCTATTTACTCCTATAATACATATTGTCTCAACTTAACTTCTATGTAGGTACCTCGAATTGAAGTAAGACGGAACAAAATGTTTTATTTAAAAAACTCCCAACACAAATTTGTTGTGGAAATCTCCCTTGTATTTCATATATAGCAATGCAAATAAGCTGAATGATATCTGTGATCTTTTTTCTACTTCGACTGAAATTTTGACTAATTGCATCGAGAATCTTTGTTAATAATTTATACAGTAATTTGTATTAATAATCTTTCTTGTTTGGTTGATTTACAATTTGCATAATATAGGATTTACAAACACACTAGTATATCTATAATATATATCGTGCTAAGTAGCTCTATAATTTGAATGTAATTTCTGTTGGGCTAATAAAGGTATTATTATTATAAGAAAGAATTATTGAATTGTCCCTAGTGGGTAACTCTGTTGAAATTTTTTATGACATCATGTTTTGAGCATTATCCGCCGTCAGGAGAGGTCTATTTTTTAATATTTCTGATGGGAATTTCTGAAAGACAATTTCTCAACAATAGTAAAATTATAGACAAAATAGAAGTATCTTCCCATATTTAGAGAATAGTAATAATAATATCTCTGTAGCATATTTTTATTTTTTAAATTATTTCATTGTTTATAACACCAACCTAGCTCGTTCCATTCGTCTTATGTACTCGTCTGTGGCGTAGGTTATGTGAAAAGTCTCAGTTTTATAGCGTCTATTATGGAAATTGTGGTATAGTACAACGTAGGTTGTATATTGATACTCGTAGATTAGCGAAAAGTGAAATTTCCATGTGGTCTTAGGGAAAATATTGCAGCAGTACCTGGAATTTAAACGGTTATTGGTTGTTTTTTTAATGAAAATATGCCTTTGGAAAATGATGGTTAATTATATCTAACACTCATGCGTTTTTTTTTATTTTTTTTCTGTCATTATGTTTCCCCGATTTGTTTTTCAAGAATCTTGCTTTGTATGTTTTAATATCTCCAGCATATTTTTTTATGTTTTGCGCTCACCGTTTTCTAGTAACTAGAAATTATTTGCTAAATTGATACTGGGCGAAGTTTGAAATATTTCTTTTCATTTCTGACACCTGCTTAACAAGAAATCTACGGGTACTTTATTTGCGGGCTCAAAATGCTTTCGATTATGTAGTTTTTAGTTGCGGTCGCTATCTCTCTAGTGGTGCCAAATATCTATCCTTTCAGGTGTTTTGTTAACTTGTTGATAATAATTGTGACGTAAGGGTATTTTTTAAAACTAGTGAACTTTGTGCCTCAATATTTGTATTTTAGCCACGAAAAGTAAGTTAAAACGGGGGGTCTATATATCTCAGAATTCAAGTCGTTCGACCTTACGAATAACGTTTGCTCCGACATATTTTTGTTTTTTTATATCGCCAGTATGTATGTACCTACTGATGAGATCAGCGCGCGTGCTTTCGAAACTACATCACGCTTATTTCGACGATTGAGTGAAAGCACTTTTTTCGTTGGCATTAGTTTACGTACATATTCAAATTGCAAGCTGGTATTTTACTACTTTCTATGTGTTAGGTTTTTATTAGTTGCGAGTCTCGACATGTCACGGCCGCGGACGCCAAAAAAAAATGTTTCACCAGGCAGAGGTCAACGGTAGGCGAGGGCTGGCAAAAATCCAAGACTTGCATGGCCACGGCTAGAGGTCGACAGGGGACGTCATGACTTGCCTTCATTGATTTTCTATAAGAGGGTGTCTTAATTATTAGTTGCGATTCCCGGTCCGGTCATGCCCCGACGTCGCGGCTGGGTCAACGGTAGGCCTGGCGAAAGAGAGAACTCGAGCACCCAGGAGACGTCATGGCTTATCTAAATTACGATTTTCCAGAACAGGGTGCGGGTTTCTTTTAATTATTATGTGGGAGTCTCGTCGTGACATGTCCGCGGCCTGCTTCCGGCGTCGCGGCTGGGTCAACGGTCGGAGGGATAATGACGGGCACTTCGGCACCCCTCGGAGAAAGTCGAGCGGTCTCGCGAAGGTCGCGGCAGGGGCGAAGGTCGGCGAACTCGGACATCTTCGGCAGGGTTCAGAGTCGGTGCAATTGGCTGGGGGGCGTGGTTTGGGAGTGGAGGGGGAAAGTTTGGTCAAAAAAGTGCAGGATTTAGCCCCCGTAAGAAATACATGGGGAAAGTGGGCTCGTACCGGCATAGCTATACTACTGCTATAATGTATTTTGTGCTATATTTAGATTTTTATTTTATAATCCGTTTGGAAATTTTTTCCACATTTCGAGTCGTTGTGCAAATCGTATTTGTTTAATTACCGTACACTCTACTATATATACATGGCGTCATTGTCTCTCCTAATTAGTTGACCAATTACCCGGTTAGTTCGAAATAAATTACCTGCTGATTCTAGCATAGCGTCGGCAACAAGGTTATCGTCTCGAATCGCCGGCAATGTACCGTATGAAATTATTCGTACTATTTTTTTTTTTAAGCCAAAAAATTAGCCACGGTTTATTGTGGGTTAAAAAAAAATATTGGGAGATCACTCGACTGGACAACAAAAAAATTTGAGGTTTCGAAACAGTCCCGTTTTTTGGGGTAACCTTACAGCTTTCGGGCGAGATTACGAAATCGAAGGCATTGAACGTGATATTTTTTGTCTCGAATTTACAGATTTGATACCATATGCACCGGTCAAACGCAACAGTGTGACCTAATTTTTACTTGGCGTTATTTTACTATGGTGGTTGAATTTTCGGCGCTATCTCGGAAACAGTATATTATTTATAAATAGTAGGTATAGAATAGTTTTTGTAGAGAATTAAATTTTCTACAAAGTGGTTTAAATTAATTTAAAAAGTACAAGGGCTAAAAAAGTTCTGTTCACCAATAAATAGATTGATAGGCATAGGCATAAGTAGCGCCTTCTAGCGGTTGTGCGCTTTTCACTGTAATATAATTTTGAGAAATAGGTAATAATTATTATCTATAGGCACATGCCAAAAATCATCAAAATCGATCAACCCGTTTAGAAGATATACTTTTCGAAAAAACAACATTTTAGAGCCCGTTTTAAGGGCCCTTAATATAGAGCTTTGAGCAAAAAGAAAAATCTCTAGTTACTTTATTTTACGAGTAGAATGTGTACTATCAGTGACTATAATTCCTTCTATAGTCACTGGTACTATGGGTGGCATTTGATTGTGAATAATTTCTTCAGCTAGAACTAATTGTTTCGATAAGTTTGCTTGAAAATTCCCCATTTAAAAAAATAAACATTTTGAGCCGAATACGTCCCTTTTGTGTCCGTTGCCTCCATAACGTGTTTGAGTCAACAAAATTACTGTTCGCAGGTGGTAGGTGAAAAGATTCTCGACGCGTGAACCATAGCGCGATAATATTTTTACACCTGTATTTTCAAAAGTAATATCCATGTAGATAGCTTATAATAATGTGTGTCTTAATTTTTTTAAATATTTTAGATAAGGCCCTCTAAAGTAATTGATGCCGTCAGTTTTTTACGTATTGAGTGAAAAAATAGAAAACGCGCTCAACGTCTGTCCGATCCCGGCATCGACCAATAAAATTGATTGTTGTTGCCAAGATTTTACGGAGACTGCGCCTTTTAAATCATAGGTAGGTACATATTAATCATTCGGTGCAAAAACGGCAGTCCAATTTTTACAACAGTTTCATAACCATTTCCCTCTTGCTTGCCTAAAATACAGATTTCAGGTTATAGACGATGTCAAGTCAAGGTATTAATGCCTTATTCAAATGTCAATCAACTGGCCCAGAAGGTTTAGACCATAGGCGAAAGAAATGTAGGGGAACGGATTTGATACAAACAATATTTTCAAATGTGATTGAATTTTGTATGAAATTTATTCTGCAGATTCTAATTTGACCATAGCGACGTTCGTAGCTGAATACCGTTTTCGACACTTTTGAGGCTATCTCCCTTATTTTTAGAGATAGAGACTTGCGGTTTTCGCGACATGTTGCCACTTTTTTTATGAAATGAAAGATGCTTTAAACAAAATTTTCATAGCCACCTTCGTTTTTAAGATACAGGGCGAAATTGAAAATAGGCAGTTTTTGGCTATCCCCTGTACCTCAGTTACCTTTTCACATATAGGAAAAGTAGAAACCTGGTTTTACAACTTTTCCTGTAGAATCCAGTAGCATAGTCAGATTTTTGCTAGCTTTATCCATTTCGGAGATATAAAGTAAACTTATGTTTTTTTTTAATGGAACACCCTGTATTTGTATAGACATTTGAATTCGGCTTGTCTTCAGCTTTTCAAATATATAATAGTATATACTTATTTTAAACAATAAATGAATTAATTACAGTTTTCTCAAATTGTATGCCTGACTTATAGTAGGCGCTCTTGATAATATAAAACAATATTATATTTTGATACTGGTGACCTGTCATCTCGCTTGTAAAGACTTCTTGCATTAATTCTGATCACATAGTTTGTTTATTATAATATAAGTGTGCTTTCTTTGGTGAACAATGGCCGAAATGAGATTTTATCAGCATTTTGAAAAGTATATGTTAGTTTGTTATATCGAGGTACTACATTGTTAATTCGATTAATGTATTATTTTATTATCGCCTCAATTATCTGTCTTCTGTTTTTATAACAAGGCTTCTTATTTTAGATATCCCGTGAGAAGACAACCTATTCCCGACGGATTTTCTATCATAAAACATAATTTAATTAATTTTGGTTCTTTTACACTGCCGAGTCCAAAATCTTACTGTAAAGATATCCGCGCAATCGAAGAGATTAATGGCTTAGACCGTGTAAGAGAAAGAAATTGTAGTATGGAAGACTAGAGCTCAATTGATATACAAAAAACATAAATTCAAACCCTATAATATAAAGATTGTCCAACAGAAGTTATACCACTTAACAAATATTTATTTTTCTACAAGCGTGCGGAAAAGTAAATGCGTGCGGAAAAGTAAGACACTTGTAGAAAAAATAGTGTTCCTAACTCTTGCGGAAAGTGTCTTTTCCACACTCGATTTCTTGGCTGAACTCCGCTACGCGTCGTTTACAAAATTTAGTTTATAGCACTTGACATCGCAACGTAGAAGAACTACGCTCGCATTTCAATGTTTTCAGAGGCAATCAATATCTAATAGTTTTAAATGCACTACGGCGAATAACAAAAATTTGCGAATTTTGTGTTATAGAAAAGTTGAATTATTTTTGTTGCTTCTGTATTTATATAGAATTATAATAATATACTAATATTATTATGGTTATGCCGATATTCCTTTATATCATGGTCTACTATAAGTCAGGCATACAATTTGAGAAATATGTAATTAATTCGTTCATGATTTAAAATAAGTACACAGAGTCTATGCATGGGGATCTTGGTTATTTTAAGAGATACGAGGTCGGTTAAATTGGGGCAAAGTTCCAGAATTTAATGCCGAGTAACATGGTAAAAAGAAATTTTGGCTGGCCCTTTTCGTTTTGAAAATAATGCGAAAAAACTGAAAATGGTCATTTTTGTTTTTATTTTTTTAAACGAAAACGAATGGCGCTGGACATTTCTAAGTTAAACATTATTAAGGCACTTTTTTACAAGGAATCTAAATAAGACCTTGCATTTTTTTCTCGCCTCCCTG
Source organism: Pseudeuparius sepicola (assembly GCA_963920635.1). Lineage (NCBI taxonomy): Eukaryota > Metazoa > Arthropoda > Insecta > Coleoptera > Anthribidae > Pseudeuparius > Pseudeuparius sepicola. The sequence goes on from OY987299.1 coordinate 95,276,779, forward strand.
GACAGAGATATGACGATCAACTTTTATTTTTCTTATGGGCGCCATATTGGATTTTTGCATTTTTGAAAAGAGGATTTTTTCTGGTTAAAATGATATGTCACACAATATGCTTTACTTTGTTTTTCTTGCCGTAATATCAAATTAATCGTTTTTGCATAGAGTACGTTGGAAACATAAGCCCCATAATGTTTGACGTTTTTGCATAGAGTGCCTTGGAAACATAAGCCCTATAATGTTTGACATTTCTACATAGAATGCCTTGGAAACATAAGCCCCATATAACGTTTGATTGTTTAGTACAATTTTAAGTGTTACGGATACTTTATTTTACTGAAAAAATGTCATTTTAAGAAAAGCGTGCCATAATTCAAATTTATTATTCCTCATATATAAGTGACGTCGAAGGGATATTGGACGAGCCATAAACAATTTAAGGAAACGTCCTGCATTGTGCCTTGAGGAACAAGGAGGACAAATTGAACATTTATTGTAAAATAGGATTGTCTACTCGTCTAGGCTTTTGTTGTTCTTGTGTTTCCAGTTTGACTCTTTTAGTGTTAATGTGTTATGTGGCAAATGACGAATAAATAACAAGGTCTCAGATCATACTCTCGTGCTCGTGGTACGTTTATGATTTATTTAATGAATAAATTTAACATTAACTGAATTTTTACTGAACCGTTAAACAATATTCCAAAGCACACTTCGCAACAATGGGTAACTAGGCTTATGTTTCCAAGGCACTCTATGCAAAAACGTCAAACATTATGAGGCTTACGTTTCCAAGGCGCTCTATGCCAAAACGATTAATTTGATATTACGGCAAGAAAAACAAAGTAAAGCATATTGTGTGTGACATATCATTTTAACCAGAAAAAAATCCTCATTTCAAAAATGCAAAAATCCAATATGGCGCCCATAAGAAAAATAAAAGTCGATCGTCATATCTCTGTCCAGGGAGGCGAGAAAAAAAATGCGATTTCATATTTAGATTCCTTGTAAAAAAGTGCCTTAATAATGTTTAACTTAGAAATGTCCAGCGCCATTCGTTTTCGTTTAAAAAGATAAAAACGAAAACGACAATTTTCATTTTGCATTATTTTCAAAACGAATAGGGCCAGCCAAAATTTCTTTTTACCATGTTACTCGGCATCAAATTCCGCAACTTTGCCCTAATTTAACCGACCTCGTATCTCTTAAGATAACCATGCATAGACTCGAAATACGGTCACCCTGTATACTAGTATCTATTTCTGAAAAACTGAAAACAAGCGGAACATCTAATATCCAAATGGATAAAGCTAGCAAAAATCTGACTAATCTGACTGGATTCTACAGAAAAAGCTATACAAAACCGCGTTTATACTTTTCCTATATGTGAAAAGGTAACTGAGGTATAGGGGATAGCCAAAAACTACCAATTTTCAATTTCGCCCTGTACCTTAAAAACGAAGGTGGCTATGAAAATTTTGTTTGAGGCATCTTTCATTTCATAAAAAAAGTAGCACAGTGTCGCGAGGACCGAAAGTCTGTATCTTTAAAAATCAGGGAGATAGTCTGTAAAAGTGTCGAGAACGAGACACCCTGTACAGGATGTTCCATTTCCAATACTTTGGCAGGCTATATTTATGTATCTATATTCTTATCTCCTAGAAAACATCCGTATACGCTACTGAATTCTACGTGAAAAATCTATAAGGATCGATATTTAACATTTCAACAAGTTAGCGTACGGGGGGACACCTGAAAATGGCAAATTTTAAAAATCACATTTTATCTCAAAACTAAGGAGGCCATGAAAGTATCGAAAATGGGACAGCCTGTACATATTATTACATGATAGCTTGAATCTTAAAATTAACACAGATTATTTTTTAAATAGCGTGCAAACCATCGATAATGTAATGAAGAAGATAATGTTCAAGCAATTATTCCCAATGTGTTAATCATCCGATCGATTAATTATCCAAGTCAAATTTACTACAAATTTTGTTACTTAGATACTCTCTTCTTAAGCAAACTGCTGATTCAGCTCGTTTTTTGTTCGATTTGCCCCTCCTGGAAGGAAGTTTCTAAAACAAATCGACCGGCAAAATCTAAAAAAACGCAATTAGCAAACATTCTCTCGATTTATTTGCCAACAAATTATTGACAAATCAGGAGCAATCTTGTCTTGGTCGCCTCCAAAAAATAGGCTCGTTTAGCGTGTTTAATACAAAACTTTAGTCGTTTCCGGGTTTTCCATGTGCTCCTACTAGATTTTATTAAAGAACATTACACGAATGTTTTTATATTTTTTTCATGCATTCCATACCTAGTAGATATCTACGCATTGTTTACAAATAATATATTTACAATTTACGTGAATGAAAAACAGGTGGCTATATATCCTATTTATCGTGAATTGTAAACAATATAATATTATTATTAAACAAAAGCGTAGTTTAAAAAAAAATAATCTGTCTATATAACTAAGCCCATGACTTTAATATATTATAATTTATTCCTAAGATTTGTTCGTTAAAGGACCAACAAATACCTATCTAGGAAGATAATAGAGAATAACAAATCCTTACGATTTATAATTTGTTGACTTGACTATTTGAATAATGTTGTGGTAGGCAAGTGGTCTTCTAGAAAACTGATGATGAGAAAGTTCAATTTCCAATAGGATATTATAGACAGAGAGATATAGGTACAGGGTGAGCCATTCAAGCGGAAACAGTGGCCTGTCGGAGAACCACTTTCATTAAAAATGGTTTGAAATTAATTACTATTTTTATTTAACAGAATTTTCAAAATTTATGTTAGGAATGTAGTCAAAACCTTATTTAAAAATTCAGAGATACAATAAGAAGGTACGTTACTTATCAAGCGAAGGACGTTCATGCAAGCAGATTGTATCGGCATCGCGGTATCTGTCTTTTTTACGAAGACAATGTGGAATAGAACTATAGAAGTATGGCGGCATGTGGGTGTCGCCTATGCCGCTTTTTTCAAAACAAAAATGCAAAAAAATGGCGTTTTTTTATAATAGGTGCCAGCCTGAATCTTTCTTTATATAGTTTATTTGTTAACAGCAGTACGGCTGGCGTATGCGCCTTACCAATGCGACGTCGCTAACAGTCCGCCATACTGATAGGAACGTGTCGACTTTTTCAACCACTTTTCAATTACAAGCACCAAGCCTACTTTTTCTAAGTAACTAAAGGGCAATGGCTTATTAATGATTATATGAACATGCCATACCGTCGACTTTTTCACTCACCCTTGTATCATAAGCACCAGTTTGACGGTTCGTTTTTGTGGAGATTACGGTGAAAAGTGACTATTAGTGCACCGCCATACCGATGGTCTGCCTGTAAAGTATCGCCATACCGTAAAATGTAACTTTTATAACGGCACAGGGTACAAAAGATACCTACTTTTCACTGATATATATTTTGATATATATCTAGGTATCTCGATATGTACCTGATAAATATAAATGGTTCGCCAGATATACAGGGTGTTAGTAAATAAGTGCGACAAACTTTAAGGGGTGATTCTACATGAAAAAATAATGACAGTTTGCTATATAAACGTAGGTTCGCAAATGCTTCGTTTCCGATATATAGGAAGTCAAAGTTTAAAAAAAAAGATAATTTATTTATTGTTATAGCTATGAGCACCTAACTAAAAATGTATTATTCGAGATATTTTTATTTTCATTTGTTGTTTTGATTTATTGTTGCTGTATAGGATAGGGTTTTGATATTGTTGTAATAGAAATTAAAAATACGCGTTATGTTGTTTTATTTTTTTGCATAAAAATGGCGGCCCCTGTGAAAAAAAGGTAAGAGAGCTTTTTTGTCACTAATTAAACGAGGATTTTAAAAATAATTTTTATTTTAAATTATCTCAGTGGAGTATCATTTATTTTCTTAAAAATATCGAGGCCATTACCCCTATGCACGCCACTAATTAACATAAAAATTTTAATTGGGTGTCAAAAAATGCGCCTTCTAGTCCTCTTAAAACCCATCAAATTTCATTTGAATATCTTAATCCGTTTCAGCGCAATAAATAAATTATCATTTTTTTTTAACTTTGACTCCCTATATCGGAAACGAAGCATTTGCGGACCTACGTTTATATAGCAAACTGTCATTATTTTTTCATGTAGAATCACCCCTTAAAGTTTGTCGCATTTATTTACTAACACCCTGTATATCGTGAATATATCGTTTTTATAATTTTTTTCCAAATTATTTAAATACTAAAAAATTGAATTTTTTATTGTTTTTTGAATTTTTGTTTTTGATATACCTACTGTTTGTTGTGCTATTTTTCTTTTTTCTTGCTGTTATTTTGATTAATTAAATTGTGTTTGCACAAAATTAATAACGGCAAAATAAATAATACTTATGTAATCCTCCCTATAATGGATAATATTTTTAAATTGTACTTATTATTTGCCTCCTTTAATTTTCATTCGCACAGTGGAAACTTTATGCAAATTACAGAAAACCATTGTATAAATTGGTAGGCAAAAACAAAAGCAACATTTTTAAACAAACTTTGTTTTATTTATTTACATTATTTAGATCACAAAATATCAAAAGTACATATTGTACAATACTCAAATATAATAATATATCTATTAAATATCTCTTAACTAAGAACAATAAATAATAATTATTACATACCACACAAGTAAAAATTCGACAACTTTGTACCTCATTTTTACGTATAAAAGACATCCGAGCGGTATGGCATTCATATATTAGTACCGTACAAGTTACAAAGAAGTAAAAAATTCCATTTTGAAGTTGGTTTTTATGATACAAGGGTGAGTGAAAAAGTCGACTTCTTACTGTCAGTATGGCGGGGAGTTAAATACACCAGAACGGTATGCCATGTTCATAATCATTAATATTAAACTTTTTCAAAAATTGCACCCAATAGTAGTTTATGGTACAAGTTACGAAACTTGAGTTTTTTGGACGACTGCGGAGTTCGTGGTCCGTGAGCGTCCTCAAAAGTACTTTTGTCGTCTCTCAGTATCATTTACGCCGAATAGGTACTTACTAAATTCGGGTATTTTAACCATATTTGCTGCTTCTCATCTTATCTTCGGGAGGTATGCCCTTTTCCAACAGAAATCACAAACCACAAACCAGTCAGTGTCATTCTAATTGGTTGAATTTATTAAATTCTCTGACTGTTTCCAGTTGGGCCAGTTAGGAACTTTCCCAATGTTATTCGGGAGAATCATCACATATCTGTTCATTTATGTTGTATTTATTTTATTAAGTCATTTATGTTGTATTTATTTTATAAAAACCATACCTCATTGAGCACATTGAAATTGACAGTTCTATAGTTTTCTGTTCCACAGCCACAGCATAGGTAACTCAGATTTATTGTTATGGAAAAATGAAAATAAAACATTAATCATTTCTGGTTATAATTTTATACTTTTCTATTTCTATATACTTTCAACAAAACCGGAAATCGGATATATAAAAACATCATTAAGACAGCCTCCCCAATAACAAACTGTAAATTCCAATTTTTTTAAGTGTTTTTGTATTTTATAATATTACACTAAGTTTATTTTTTAAATAATGTAATAAAAAAAACAGGACCAGAAATTATGGTCTAATTAAAAGGCTTTCAGACTTGTAGGCAAAAGAAAAATTGTACATTGTACCCCCAAAAATTTTGTAGTTACATTCCTACACGCTCCTCGTCCCATTCTTCCTAAAATATTTACCTGCCTACGTAATATCGCATGTTTAGAGTTTCAAGGTTTTCACAAAAAACTTAAACTTCTTGCTAATATTCTGTATAAAATACTATTTAGTTGAATTTACCTATTTCTTACCTGTGTTATAAATAGCGCCATGAACTAGCAAATTTTGTTAGTATTGGGAATAAGATATAAGAAATTTCAAGGTTCATTAGATCTATGTTTATGTTTATTCATTGTATGGTTAAGTATTTACAGAACAATAATTAGAACGTGCCGGTTTCTTGAATGGGTGGTAATCTGAACTCCCCTAGAACTAGCCGCAACTTCGCAAGACATATACCTATAGTAACAGTAACACAGATATGGACAAAAGTTCATGTTCCTTGGTGTTCATTTAAAATTAGCGTCCATCAAATCCTAGGGGTTACTTTTTGCTTTTTCCACATTTTTCTCTAAAATCGATCCCAAAATTTTGATTTTTAATAACTGGGAAAACCGGTGCAACATCCAAAAAAAATTCGTCCCTACGATTTTATGGATCCTTGTTTTTGCGTGTTTTTTTTTTTGGCTGAAAGCCAAAAGATATAGTCATTGTTTCTCAAAATCTCAATATCTCAATGCCGTTTTTCCACTAAAAATCAAAATTTTGGTGTAAATTTAAATTTTTGAAAGTACAACCAAAGTCTAGAGAATGAGAATACCATTCCTAAGTCCGCTCACTTGGCCTGTGTAAACAAATATTTGACTCCTGCCCGATCCCGCTCCCTTCGCCTTATAGTCCTGTACAAAAATTGCAACGATTTCGGGCAGTTTCTTTATATTTTCATTCGATTGTACCCACATTGTGCAGCTACGTTTGGGGTGTCAGCTGGCTAGGTGGCGGTGGGGGTACTTGCTAAGGGGTTGCAAACCAAACACATGAAAAAAATCATGATGGGAATCAGTTCCGGGCAGCACGAAACTTTTATGAACGGAAAAATATAATCAGTAATTTCAAAAAAGGAGATTTTTTCATATAAACATGTATCGAAATCCTAGCAGTTTTCATTATACAGGGCGTCAAAGTTCAATTTTTTTTTCCTAAAGGACGACAGCTACGGCAGACATATTTGGTACAGTTTATACACACATTAAGTGCTATAAATTACTTCCACCAGTGCCGGAGACGAGGGGGTCAACCAAAATATTTTTTAATAAAAAAATGGTACGCCACTGGAAACGTAATCTTATTTGCTTCCACTAAATTTCACAACCAATTCCATGAAAAAAAAGTATTCTTGACTTTCTATCGAAAAAGGTACCTTTTTTTAAAAATTCGTTTTCGAGCGTTTTAAGAGGGGGTTGCCGACAGCGAAAGTGACATTAGATTTCGTATTTTTTTAAGTTGTATAGCATAAAATCTAATAACATTTTACCTGGCAAAAATTTAATACAAACATCTCTGTCTTCATTTTAATCATAAGATATTACAAGCATTGTTTTGTTTTATAGGTTATGAAAACCTTGGGAAAAATAATAATTCCAGTGCATATGCTTTTAAGATGTTATGATTAAAATGAAGACAGAGATGTTTGTACTAAATTTTTGCCAGGTAAAATGTTATTAGATTTTATGGTATACAACTTGAAAAAATACGAAATCTAAGGTCATTTTCGTTGTCGGCAACCCCCTCTTAAGTTTTTTTACCAGAAGAAAATCAAAGTAGGTCTAGGTTTTTGAAATTTTGCACACCTACTCAGTTTTTAATTCTGAGCAACTTTTCTTAACAACATTTTGTCATAAAACCAACAAAAAGGATTTCTATATTCGAAAAATCGTTTCTTGGACACTTTGAAAAAGCTAATTTTTCGCGCCAGTAAAGTGCCCTTTATGTAGATTTTATGATAAAATGTTATTTAGAATTAAAAACTGAGCAGATGTGCAAAATTTTAAAAGCCTAGACCTACTTTGATTTTCTTCTGCTAAAAAACCTAAAACGCTCGAAAATGAATTTTTAAAAAACGGGCACTTTTGTACACGGGCTCCAGGACTATTAGCTCTCGATCGATATCCCTCTGAGCGGGCGATTCCGAGCGTCACTTTGTTACACAGTGTCTTTCGGAACGGAGTGCTTCGTATTGTACCCAGGGGCGGACCGTAAGTTTTGAGGGCCCTGGGCTAATAACACTATTATAGGCCCCTCAATTGTTTCGGTTATCAGAAACCTGCTTTTTCTTTTTTAAAAATGTATAAATTAAATTATACGGAACATCATTTTAAATAAATAGGAAAAATCGGACATTAAAATAAAAATATATTATACATAATATAATTAATAAGAATAAGAATTAAAAAAGTAGTAAATACAAAACAAAATAACAAATAACAAATTCTCATTTAGAGAATTAAGTAGGTACCTACCTATAGGCAAACATCAATAAAATAAAAATAAAATAAATATATGAATCGAACAATATCATTCTAATAATTCTTAAATATTATATAGAATATATATAAAATATGAAATAAATAATAATTCCTGAACATAAAATAAATAAAAACATAAGTGTAAATTTAAAGTGTAGGTACCTATTAGGTAATTAAAGGTTAAAGGTTTACTTTTCTGCATTTTTGTGTAGAAAATTTACTTATTTGTTCATCGCAGTCCAAATTTTTCGTCCTATCACAGTTTATACTTAGTATTGATAAATAATTTAACCTTTCGTTTGTCATTGTTGTCCTATAGATTGTGTAACAATTTGGGAAAACACCAACTAATATTTTTCATAAACTAATCTGAATATATCTCCACAGTCCACACGAGTCATAATTATATGCCTGGCATAGTTGTAATAAGATTTTAAGTGAATACAATCATTGACTAAATGCTCGTCAATGTCATTAGAATATCTAATAATTAACAATCCATTGAATTCTAATTAGGTTTTTCGCCACCAAACTGATTAAAAGACAACTTTTTCAAGTTGCCTGGAAAATTAATAAATTCTTAGATTAGAACTAAATTTTGAACCTGTAACTCGAAAAATATCTGCAACAAATTTGTTTTCTGGACTTTCGGAGAATAAATCTTCCTCCTTTCTCAAAGATCATGCCACTTCAAAGTGAAATGACAGATTAATAAATTTCAGGTTAAAATGTCATGACAACAGAAACAATAGCCTAGCCACCTGTCTGATATTGTACCCTGTGTTCATCTAATTATTTATACTAACTTCTCTTTGAATAAGTGGCAATAATATTTTACTAAATTCCACTGAACATTCAGCATCACAGTTGTCTGTATTTCCTAGAATAAATGCTGATTCTTTAATTTTTCGTCTATTTTCTACTTCTCCTTTAAGAAAATTGGTTTGGACCTATCCCACAAAATCCTATGATTGTTATTAAAAGAGTGTTCACATATCTTCGACTTCGAAATTTGATTTTGCCTTTGCCTGATATAATGTTTATGTTCTTTTAAACGAACGTTAAATGGCCTACAAGTTTCCCAAGCCCCCAACATAGAACTTTCCACATTCGCAAGGAATTTTATAAATGCAATTTTTTGAACTTTGTACCTCATTAAATGCGGGTGCGCGTAAATTATATCCGTTGCCAATTTTGAGTAGTGATGGTTTATCACGGTTTTTATTGCAGTGCGGATGGCTGTAAAAGCAAAATCTGTATGTCCTTTTTTCGAATTCCTGAAAAGGTAAGATTTAGTTTGACGTAAGTATAATTAAGAAAAAAGTCTTAGTCAATTACTTCTATAGTCATCGAAATATTATTATATTATTACATAATACTCGTATTATGCATATTATATGACATATACATTGTAAGTGTTGGGGCCGCAGTGGCGTCGCTCGTACCGGCGCTGACTTTTTAGACTGCATGGTTTTCTGCTTTCGATCGGTGTTGGTTCCAACCGATGTCGAGGCAGGCGCATGCACATGTCTTTAAAGAAAAACACCGCTTTGGCCAAGAGCGTTGGACAAATGTGGGTTCACGGTATTGCTAGTAAATAGCTTTATCCGTGTAATTTATTAATTGTCCTACACTCACGGGATTACTACTACGGTTTTCTAGAGTTTTCCCTAGTACTTGAGCAAATGCTGTCCTAGTTCTATCTAAAAAGTCGGCTCTAGCCGCAAATGGCAATGAAGACAAAATAATAGTAATTGCCCCCCTCCCCCGCACAAGCATATTTTTGCTTCTGGGGTACTCCTAGTTTTGAGTATTGTGAGGGTGAGAATTATTATTATTATTATTATTATCTCGACTTAGCCAAAAGGCATTCGCACTCCCTCTACGGGGAACATTCACTCAGATCCCGGGTATCCCGGATACCAAAAGGATCTGGCTCGGACGAGACCCTTGCCATGTTATCGGGCCTTAGGTGACATTGATGTTGTTGGACATTCCTGCACTCCCCATGAATTTCCTGACGGTTCGGGCTGTCGCAAGTAGTACCGCTTTCTGCATGGACCTGTAAAGACTATCAGTTAGACCCAGCTCCTTGATGTTTCTCAGCAAACTTTTTGGTATAACACCAGTTGTTGACATGATGATTGGAATCGTCTGGATGTTCTCCATTTCCCATTGCCTTCTAATTCGTTCTTCTAAATCTCTGTACTTTGCGATCTTCTCGACTTGCTTCACACGCAGGTTGTTGTTGTTCGGGATGGCCACATCAATCAGAGTTGTCTGCCTAGAAATTTTATCAACTATTATAAGGTCCGGTCTGTTATGGGCAACTCGTTGATCTGTCAGAACTGTACGATCCCAGTACATCTTGTAGTTGCTGTTCTCAAGAACAGGCTCAGGTGTGTAGTTGTAATATGGGACCCTCTCTGCCTGCACAAGCAGCAGCTTTTCCGCCAGTTCCTGGTGCAAGATCTTAGCAACCGAATCGTGTCGTTCCTTATATTCCGTTGATGCGAACATCTGACATCCTCCTGTTATGTGCTGGATTGTTTCTGAAGTTGGGCACCCGTATCTGCATCTGTCATCCACTACCGATGCATCTCCTACAATGAATTTTAGGTAGTTGCGAGTTGATATAACCTGATCTTGTATGGCCAGTAGGAAGCCTTCCGTCTTGGGGAACATTCGTCCCGAGGTCAGCCAATAGTTCGACGCTAACTTGTCGACATGTTCCTGGTTAACCTCATTAGGATGCCTCCCGTGCAGCGGCTTCCCCAACCACCTCTGTAGTTTATCGTTGTCGGTTCGGTGGTGATTTTGATGCTCGTGTTCCGTCAGACGTAGCGGTGTTGAGACGTCTGCTCCGCATATAGCCCTATGTAGTGTGGAGCTGTTGGCCTGCCTGTAGAAATAATTACGCAGATTTAATATTTGTTGGTCCAATTGCTTGCTGAGATCTGCCAATCCTCTTCCTCCTAGCTGACGTGGCAGAGTTGTTCTTTCTACGGCGCTACGGGGATGATGTTTATGAGCTTTTGTCAGTAGTGTCCTAACTTTTCGTTGCAGGTTGTTGATGTCCGTGTTGGTCCAATTCACTATTCCGAACGAATAGCTGAGTACAGAGCACGCATACGTGTTCAGGGCCTTAAACAAATTCCTGCTGTTAAGATCAGTTCGCACTACTTGTCTTACTCTCTTGATGAATTCATTCGTTAAATCAGTCTTCATTGTTCGATGGTCTATCCTTTGAGCTTGTTTCATCCCGAGATACTTGTATGTATCTCCCTTGCTCATTGCTTCGATCTCCTGGCCGTCCTGCATCTCGTGTGCGCTTTGTTCGAGCTTTCCCCGGATGATATTAAGGGTGCGGCACTTGTCCAGTCCAAACAGCATTCCGATGTCCCTGGAGAACTCCTCTACAATTTTAAGCATTTGCGTTAGTTGGTTTTTGGTTGCGGCGATCAGTTTTAAATCATCCATATATAATAGGTGATTCAACTTGATCGCTTCTGCGTTGTTGCTTTTGATAGCGAAGCCGTATTTTGTAGAGTTCAACCGATGTGATAGAGGGTTCATCGCCATGCAGAACCACAGTGGACTGAGTGAATCTCCTTGGAAAATCCCTCTTCGGATGTTGATTGTGTCGGTCTCGATGTTACTGTCTGCGGTTCTGAGTTGTATCTTAGTGCGCCAGGTTGTCATAACGTGTTCTAAAAAGGAAACTGTATGATGATCTATTTTATACAGCTTTAAGATACCTCTGAGCCAGTCGTGAGGTACGGAATCAAATGCTTTTTTGTAGTCCACATAAGCCATGTGGAGGTTTCGTTGCTTGGAATGAGCCTGGTTGCAGATGACAGAGTCTATGATGAGTTGCTCTTTGCATCCCATTGCGCCCTTCGAGCAGCCCTTCTGCTGCATTGCAATGATGTTGTTCCGCTCGCAATGAGCATATATTCGCTGCGTAAGGCAAGATGTGATTATCTTGTACAGCGTAGGCAAGCAGGTTATTGGGCGGTACTTGGCAGGGTTATCCGTATTCCGCTGGTCTTTTGGTAACAGGTAGGTTGCACCCTGTGTAAGAAACAATGGCATTTTCAGAGGATCGAGCAAGACTTCATTAATTAAGGTAGTTATCTGTTCATGCGTGCACCACAACTTCTTAATCCAATAATTTTGGAGATGATCTGGACCTGGTGCCTTCCAGTTGTGGGAATTCTTGATGACATCGGAGACCTCAGCGGTTGTGAATTGCTCGTGTTGCATCTGGCTATAGTTCCGGCCCATCTCGCGCTCTTCGCTGATCCAGCCTGCACTGACATTGTATGGACCTGGTGTGGTAAGTTGATTTCTCCAGAAACCGTCGACCTGTTCTCTGCTAGGGTAACTCGCATTTGTGGCATCGGCGCTAGAATTAAAAGCACGGTAGAAACCCTTTTCTGATCGTTCAAAGAGTTTGTTGTCTCGTTTCCTGTTGTTACTAGCCTTGTATCTCCTCAGACGCCCTGCGAAAACAGAAAGTTTTTGTTTTAATGTGTCAAGACATTGTTGAGCAGTGATGTTCGCGGGGTCATGCCGAGAATGCATTTGGGTGCGGCTCATTATTGCCTGCACCGCCCTCTGGATCCTTCTAGTTCTAACTCCTCTGATATATTCCGTCACTTGTCCTATGTCTCTACGGAGACTCTCGATCTTCCGATTCAGTCGCATTTCCCATTGAGCCATTCGTGGTTCTGGTCTTGCACGATTCAACTCTTGGGCCGTTCGGATCTTGGCACCCATTACAGTGGTGACTGCCGTTGCGGCACAGTAGATTAACATGTGCATACGTTCTAATGTTGGTGTCACTGAAACATAGTTTGGTAAAATTCGTGTGTTCATAAGATCGAGCACGATCGCAAGTTTCCTGGAAGAATTTAATCTTGGTAGCGGTGGCCTGCTCAGTGGGTCTGTGCCTTCGTATCGCAATACTGCCTGTCTCATATGTGCGTTTAAGCCTTCAAAATGTTCTTCGTTAACCGATTCCAGACTCTCGGTTGTTGGTTCTACCGTTTCGGCTTCTAGTTGTTGTCCAGGCGCTTGAAGTTCCCCATTGTTGTTGTTGTCATCTATGTCTATGTGTTCGCCGTGGATCTCTAGCTCAACTTCCCGTTTGATAGCGTTAAGTCGCGTTTCTGGAATTCGGTTATTTCTTAGAATAGTTCGATACTGATCTGACACTCTTTGTTCAGACACTTGCATGTGTGGAAACTCCCTGCAGAACTCGGCATGCAGTTGTTGTCGGTAGCCGATCATCTCTTGTCCTAAGTTTGTCACCCTGTAAAAAATACGCATAATCGATTCATTCATGGACACAGTCCATTTCATGCGTCGTCGTTGTAATCCCGCCTCTGTGAACGCTGGCTGAAGTTCCCGCGCAGCACCTTCGGTGGGTGGAACCCTAGTTCTCGTTTGGCTCCCATGTTGTAGATGTTCGTGTTGTTGTTGGGCTGTAGCTGTTTGTGCAACAGGGGCCCGCCTCATCAGCGCCCTGTCACCGACGTCCCGCTCGCTGTCATGTCCAGCGCCGGCTCCAGACATGCCCTGGCGATCCCCAGGCAGCGGCCCTATGACAAAACTCCTATTAATCTCGATTCCATGGGTTTCTCCCGTAACGTGGGAGTGACGGCCCTCGGTCGCCTTTTACGACTCGCGGAGCCACGATAGGAGTATTCTAACCCGCTACCCACACAGGTCAACTAGGATAACGCGGGATCGTTACACCCGAGGATCTGCCCCTCTCACAGGTCAAACCCCTCCTTGCGTTAACTGGGAAACACGGGATCGTTACACCCGAAGATCCGCCTCTCTCACAGGCTAGATCCATCCCTGTGTAACCGAGAGTCGCGGGATTGTCACACCCGAGGATCAGCCCCCGTCACCAGCTAGACCCCTCCCTGCGCAACTGGAGATCGCGGGATTGTCACACCCGTAGGTCTGCCCCTGTCACAGGCCAAACCTCTCCATGCGTAACTGGGAATCGCGGGATCGTCACACCCGTGAATCTGCCCCTCTCACAGGTCAGACCCATCCCTGCGTTTTATTATTATTATTATTATTATTATATAAAGCCAACATGTCACAGGTGTGTTTCTTTCTTTGTTGTAAATAACAATATTGATATTTGCAATGAAAGAAGGCCTTAGGGTTCGTCAAAGACCATAAATTTGCGAATATTGCACCTGAAGAGGCACATAAACGTATAAAAATTTTAAGATACGTCCGGAAAAACTTTATTAACAACTGCTGTTCCACTTACCAGAAGATTATGGTTTGTGAACTAAAAGCCCATGAAGGCAGTTCAGGACCATTTGGCAGTTTGGCAGTACTTCGACGAGAATTTAGTGAATATATAATCAATTTAGAAAATATTTTCTTATCAAAATTTAATCATTTATCGCATCAGGATGGCTTAGGTTCTAGCCCACCAAAGGAATTCCGAACAGTAAAATGCATACATCCGTGTGCAAATTTTCCCCATGACTATTTGGTTTCATTATATACGCGAATAGGGAATTAACAACCCAAAGACAAAATAAATCAAATCCAAAACTTACAATTTTGCAAAACTTGTAAACTATGTAATAATTTTGTTTGCTCCTAGGTACACACTTTTATGTATATTTGTACCTACTTACCCTATGTTTAGTTGGGTATATCTTGCGTTAAACGGAAAAAGTAAAATACCTAGGTACCTGCATTTTTATTATACATATTACATATTATGCTCCTTATTTTTCTGCTATACCTTTTACCCCTATTATTGTGCATAATGGAAAGTCAATATAGCGGTGCCCCCGTATAACTTGGTGCAACCAGCTTTACGTTCTTTTGGATAGTCCACCTTCGTAAATAACGGAGTGGCGAGCTGACATTAATTTAGGACCGGTCGCAAAAAATCGGCGGCTTTTCGACGACTTCAAATGAGTGACCCGACTTATAGTATTCTCTAGACTTTGGTAAATCAATCCAAAAAAACTTTTGTAGAATTTTGTGGCCTGTTAATTTTAGGTGTTTGTCCGATCGGAAATATACACAGGACAAAAAAACGTGGTAATTTTGGAGAGCTAGGTGACGCTAAAAATAAAATCTAAGCTTGTTTTTTGTAAGAGATTAGAAGAAAACTTTTATATTGGAAATTTATGGCACTGAGAAGGTTTATGCAACCGAATGCTCAAATAGTCTTCGACTCTCTTGAGAATTGTTTTTATTTATTTTTATAAAGCGATTTTCTCACTGATTTTGCGCCCCCACAAAAAAGTATGGTATGAAAATATGGCAACCTTGGATAGCTAGACGATGTTACAAAATAAATGGTCATCAAAAGCCGACAAAAATTCGCATGGCTTTAAGAGAAATTTCAACGTGTTTAAGTGACATAAGGATACGATCGGCTGTTTTTTTTTTGTATATTTTAATATAAAGGAATGAGGAGGTTTTGACTGGATTATGGCGTTATGTGTATAGGTACTTTAATTTTTGGTAACATCTTCTGTTTTCGTCCATCCTGTATCCTTAATGTTCTTAATCCTTAAACTTAATAATATTCTTTTAATCCTTATTTGCTCATAGATTATTTTTGGAAACATTATTTTGGGAGTAACTAGTATCGATATATACCAACCTGAAATTCTGTCCTTCGAAATATTTGCTGGCTTTTAGACCTTATTGTGATCTGTGATTTAAAATTTCACATTAATGGCATTGCGTCGATTGTACATTAGGATCCATTTTTTACGAAAATTGCACCATATTGAATCTAAAAACATCTCAACTCCCGAAAATCAAACTCGCTCGCGAGCATGCTACTAGAAATGTTACTAACCCGATCAAATGTGCCCTTATGGGCTTTATCTTCTCAGATTATAGCAGCAGCAGGTAGGTAGGTATGTATAATAGATAATAATTTATTTGCACTGGAAATTAAAATATATCCAGACTACTAATAACCTGTATGATTTTGTGGCTTTCCTGGTTGAGTTGAGATCATCGTGAAACAATGCAGATAAATAGTGGTTATAACTCGTTCGAAAAGGGTTTTGCTTAACTTTGCACAATGTGAGTGAACTGGTTTTACAAGTATGAAACTTCAATAGTTTATCACAAAATGTCTGTAGAGTTATGTTCATCACCATAAGCATTTCAGTTCTGTCAAAATCTGCTCTTCCTAAGATTACAAGTTGACTAAACACTTAAACAGACTACTTATCAAAATTAATTATCCAAATTGTCCCATTGCAATTAATTATTGTTGTGGTCCAAGGTTCTTCCGGATACTTCTTGCATCGATGTAACTGAAGAACCTTCAAAGCACCGTTTTTAGTGAAAAATATTAAGTAATTAATTCATTAACGAATTAATAGTATTAGGGTTTTATGATAAAAAATGTGACCCCACGGCGTTATTTGTCGTCACTTCAAACTTCTGGATACCAAATTTCATAAAAATAAAACGGTTCCATTATACAGAAATTGCTGCTCAAGCCATAAGCAGAAGTGTGCCTTGAAACATGGACAAAACAAATTAAAACGTGCAGAAAATTTCAAGATCGATTTAAGACCGTTTGTAACAAAAATTACAGAGGGAAGCACAACAAAATAATTGGATGATAAGGTTTTTTATTAGACGTCAACAAATTGGACCAATTAAGGATTAAGTGTGAAAAGGTAAAAATCGGTGCAAACATTAGCTAGTGTAGGCTGTAGGGATAGTAGCTACGCGTATAGCTATATAGGGTTGTTAAATGGACAGCACGCTTTTTTCACGAGAAAATGATGAGGGAGAAGGGTGATGACGTAAACAACTTGCGTCATTACATTGACATCGGTATTCTTGTTCACGCTCTCGATATACTAAAATATCTTAACTTGAAACAAAGAAACTATAGCCTTTTTCTGTGCTTCGAAAAACAGTGTTCTATTTAAATTTAGGATTCATATACATAAAACGTAAATTCTGTTGATTACGGCCCTTTCCGTCACCTATGACCGCCGTTCCCGAATTCTAGGGACATGGATTATTTATCTGCCACAATCTAGTGTATACAGTTAAAGAGAGACTTTAGTATAGCATGTCAGGGGCTAGGTAAAGGGTAAAGAAGTTTAGTCAACAATAGATGTAAACACACCAAAAACACGAAAATCATTTTTCCTGACCTCAATAGGTAGACATAATACTTAAATAAAATATGCCACGACAGAAAATATAAAAAAATTCCATTTATTTGGTTGACCTTGCACGTTGCATTTTCGCGAGATAGACAAAATATACACGGCTTGTTTTAAATAAATTAACTACACTACCAATCTGACCAAATTTTTGTAGGCATGCATGTAGTGTACAATTAGAATTATCTGTCCACAACAAGGCCTATATTGCTCTGTTCCTATAAATTTATTTCGTGCATCAATAATTTCCGCGATCGTTAAAAAATGTCTAATTGAACGATAACACTAAATAATACAATTATGAACAAATACATTATCCATTACCTACCTATAAATTCAACGTAACACGGCAATATTAAAATTCATGTGCGACACTTTTATCACAAAATACCTATTCGTTCTATTCACTCTGTATACATTTTTTTTAATTGCATTCATTTGACAATAAAATATACAATACAATCAGCAGCTAGGTATAAGCCTAAAATTTAAAGCACATGTTTTTATCAGAAGAGAACAGAGTACCTAGATAGGTATTACCAAAGAAGAATCTGTAGTAGGTTTCTTTCATGGTATTGCCTATATATACTTTGTACTTTGTTGTTTCTTTATTTGCGTACTTATATCGTTTCTAGTCCCGACCTACATGTGGGGAATTTCCTTTGTGGGTGTTCTTTAAAAGTGTTATAGGTAACGTGGTGGTGGTGACAGTGGTGACTGCATTAAAAGTTCCATTATAAGTGTTGATATTTACACTGATAAGAATAATATAACGTGGCCAAATATTTGACAATGTTCTTAGCAAATGAACTGCCTGAGAATATTTTTCTGTTGAGTCCTAAACTAATTTTCACAATGATGTCAATATAATGTCAACAGTTTCAGAAACGTCTTCTAGGTCACATATTCGGGGGCACTGTACACTGTAAGTACCTACGCCGTTTTTAAATGGTTATTATCTTTTGTGCTTTTATCTTTGCGTTGCACGCATTCAAGGTAAATGACACTCTCGTTTTAAAATAATACTTACGTTTCACACGATGAATAATGAAAAACCGTTTGGCGCAAGTTTACTTAATAAGTCATTGCCGTTTGTCGGTCATTACTAACTACAATCCCAGTATAATTAGGAATAAAATACGGTAACGATTTGTATTGCCGCAACATCTCCGCAACTGTTGTTGGAAAAGAAAACTGTTTTTAGGATCATGGGCGTCCACTGGGGCACTTTGAAATCAGTGTAAACTACATGTGCAGTATGAACCTTGTCTATCTATTAATGAAATTTATTCAAGAACTGGTTATAGTATTGGGAGTTCAGGGAAAGGTGGCTCTGTCGTCCAGAAATGTTTCATTAGTTATTTCAATCTCAAAGTGATTCGGAATCGATTTGAGATCACTTAAAACTGTAAAAGGAGGACGGCTTTTGTCAGCAGACAAACTATTGGTTAGTCAGCAGACCATTACTTTGTTAGTATTTAGACATCCAAGAGTCATAATCATGTTTGTTTACTCAAACACCGCAGCTGAAAGCTGAAGCTGTCATTTTCGCCTTTATTCAAAACAGGAAACCCGTTCAAAATAAATTGTTTTGAGATATAAATAAATGTACAATAAATTATTAACGGAATCGTATTCTCAAGACAAACAACACGTGCCGAAAATTTGTCTTGATAAATTTATTCTCGAGCGCCATTTTGCCTTAAGAAGATTACTCGTATACAAACTGGCCCCATATTTTCAGATAAAATCCCGATTCCTTCGCTTCGCTCTCTGGTGTTTTTTTTTCCCTCGTGATGTTTCTAGGCAAAATAGCGATTTCAAAAAATATATCGACAAAATTTAAGGCACTCGTGATTTTACCCTTCAATCTTTTAGGCAACATTATTTTGATAATAATTTTGTCGCAAAAATTGATGCAAACGGCAATTGAATGTTAACTCAAAAAATAACATCAGCAACTTTCTTTTCGGAGATATACCAATAAAGATGTCAGTTTTGCAAAAAAATCCAAACAGGATTAGAGAAAAATGACCCTAATAAAGTTGTAGGAGATCAAAGTATGAACAACTTTTACTCATTTTTTTAAATTCTAATGCATAACTTATATGACAAAAATTCCGCACTCTGCAGGGGTGGTGGACAATTTTTACAAAAAAAATACTTTAATAAAAGTTTTAGAGGATGAACTTCTGGTCAACTTTTCCTTTTTTGTGTCTCTGATACTTAATGATTTACAGGGCATTATATGACAAAAAAATTGTTTACCTGATGGGGACTGGTATTGTAAACCTTTTTTTTACAAAAAAATGGCCTTAATAAACGTTGGAGAGGAGTAAATAGTCTATAATTTTGTGTTACAATTTTTTTATTATCTCGACTACTTAACAAGTTACAGCGCAAAAACCCTATTGGGTGTGTCATAAATGCGTTGGAACTTAGTAAATAAATATTAATAAAAATATTAATAAAAATATTAATAAAAATATTAATAAAAATATTAATAAAAATATATAATATTAATTACAAATTGTTTAACAAAATTGTAGACCATTCTCCAACTTTTATTAAAGTCTTCTTTTGTAAATAGTTATTTACATTGCCAGAGGCGTAAGTGCACTTTTTTGGCCGAGGAGGTTGTTTAAAGACCGAGGCAACGCGAGTTGCCTCGGTCATTAAAAGTACCTACCTCCGAGGCCAAAAAAGAGCTTACGCATCGTGCAATGTATTACATTTTTCCTGCTACCGAAAATTTCAAGTTATAGGTACTTTGAATAAAGCTCTAAATACATATGGAGTAGATTGTGAGTAATAATGATCTTCAAAATAACCTTTGTTCAATTACTAAAAATGATAATCAGTGATAAATATAAGAGGCAGAATGCAGCGATAATAAAAAATAAATAAAAAATGTTGAGCTTTGTGTGGGATTTGAACCATGGATCTACGAATTACTAATCGCGTACTCTCACCCCACCGGTAGCGCGGTGCTTGTCAAATTGGTTCTGTTATGCGGCTCTTATTTGACGGCAGAGAAACATGTAAATTATTAATTTTTCTTAGGTATAATTCGTGTTCTTTATGATTAAAACCAGTTTGTAAAACGATTGTTGTGAAACCTATTAAAATTGACGCAAGATTCGCGTTGCTACATATATTTTATTATTGGTTTTAAGGTCCTTGCTGCGGAAGGGTTGCTAAGCAATACTTTTTGTACCTAGCAACCACTTTCGCAGCTAGCAACCAAAATAACAGGGCACCTCGAACATTTGACTTTCGCTTTCGGGCCTGTTGGCGAGTATGTAAAGTGAACTTACGAGGGAGGGAGCAGCAAAAAGAAATTTTTACTACACCACGCCTGCAGCGTGCGGAATTTTTGTCATATAAGTATAATACGCTGTAAGCTGTAACCAGTTATGTATTAGAGATACAAAAAAATTATGAGTAAAAGTTATTCATTTGTTTGATCCCATATAACTTTTATTAGGGCCATCTTCCTCTAAAATAAATGTTATAAATGTTATATACCTATGTGTTATATATGACAATGTGTTATATATGCATGTTATAAATGTTATATATGAACGAATGTATTCTTCTGGTTGGACCCTCAGGAGGTAGTCCCCAAGCAACCCTGAAAAAAATCATCCTGTTTGGAATTTGTTTGCGGTAGGTACCTATAAGCCGAGCAAAACCCCCCTTTATTGGACTAAGAATACATTCTTCCTCTCTCAAAAATATTGTCAAGTGGCAGTATGATGAACAGGGCCGTATCTGAGGGGAGGTTTTGGGCCACCATTTTATATGCTTTTGCACCACCACTAGAACGAGCTCCCCGAGCATCAGTGAGTGTAATAATTTATTAAACTGGTTTTCCAGTAGAGCATGGAAACCCGCCCGAGAACTGCCAACAAAACATAATTTTCGGATCAGTGCAGTAACGAGTTTTATCATCAGATAAAATACAACATAACTGGCAACACTGGACAACAGTAAACGGTGAACGGTGGTGCATGGTTGCCTGCGCCATGGATTAGGAGAATAGGTGATTCCCAGAATCTCTTTTATGAATAGATTAGTACTAATTTGTATTTAAATATTTATTTATTATTTATAATATATCCGTAATAATGAGAAAACCCACACTGGTAGCAACAAGTGCGAATTGGTGTCAATCGATAATACGAAATGAATAGTGTCGTAGCGTATAGGGGGAGAGATCTCGCGTCACCTCCCTCATTTAAAAATTTTTGGATTTACGCCTCCTTTAAACTATTTTTTCCGTAATAAAAATTATGGGCACACCGCCAAAGTCAAGTGGTAGTGGTCCACCTACTCCTACACCCCACCCCACACCGATTTTTTTTTCCAAATTTTAAAATATTCAATTTGGCTTGCAAATTCCAAGATAATATAGAATATCCTATTAAGTTTCATTTAAACTATAAGTATACTCTTGAAATACCTTCAGCCTGCGGCGCATTTTAATTGGACCGGGAGATAGTGACAGATTTTTGGACGTGATTTTACTCAGTATGCCTTGCAAAGGGCATTATGTGGCACATATTCTCACAATAATAAGGTACTTATGAATCAGAGAGTCATCCTGGGTTCTTCATGTGAAAAACTGAGTTTTCAATTATTCGAAAAATATGCGTTTTGATATGATTTTATACAGGCTGCCATGTTTTTTATAATGAAGTTCAAATAGAAAATTCCTCGGAAAACCATAGGCATACCGTTAGGGTGGGTCCAAAGGGCTATTATTGCCACGTGATCTTGTATTTTAATAATTAATTTTTCCACGTTTCTGAACAGGCTGCCAATGAGAAGTATGCAAGTTCTTATTATGAAAATGATGAAAAAAGGATGGCATACCTTTCGCGCATGTTCAAGTACACTTTACATCGAATAACTCATTTAAATGATTAAATAACATTCAATTTAAACAGTACTTGGACATGCGCGAAAGGTATGCCATCCTTTTTTCAGCATTTTCATAATAAGAACTTGCATACTTCTCATTGGCAGCCTGTCCAGAAACGTGGAAAAATTAATTATTAAAATACCTACAAGATCACGTGGCAATAATAGCCTATGGTTTTCCGAGGAATTTTCTATTTGAACTTCATTATAAAACACATGGCAGCCTGTATAAAATCATATCAAAACGCATATTTTTCGAATAATTGAAAACTCAGTTTTTCACCTGAAGAACCCAGGATGACTTCCTGATTCATACCTTATTATTGTGAGAATATGTGCCACATAATGCCCTTTGAAAGGCATAGGTACTGAGTAAAATCACATCCAAAAATCTGTCACTATCTCCCGGTCTAAATGGCCAAAGACGCACTTGACTACAAGTCTTACCTTTTTCGTCGTATATTCTCCTACTCAACTTTAAGATATGGAGTACTTCCTCCGTTTTAAAAGACTTTGGCGTTGTGCAAACCACGTGCAAACTGCAAACAGAGAATTTCTGTGGTCAGCCGGCCGGCGTTCGCCACAAAAACGGAAATAAAATAAGGTGCTGGCCGCTGGCCACTGGGCTTCCTCATTTGTCAAATGTCAAATTTGTCATGTCACTCCGCGTCGTTTTACACCTTTTACCAACTACAGGTCGGTAATGAGGACGTTTTGTAAAGTCTATCCTACCTGAAGTAGGTAATTAAAATTATACCAATGGTTGTGAGAATCGACTATTAGTATTGTCGTGACTTTTTTACAACCTTGCCATTTAATGTCAACGTAGCCTCGACCACCATCTTTAAAAAACCAACCTAAAAATATGTTGAAATCTCCCATCATACAAAATTGTTACAAATGTGAAATTAAATAAAGGATTTCTGACAAATACAATGAGAATTGATCATTCTGTTAATTTTTCTAATTTTCAATAGCCACAAAAATGTTTTTTTAAGATTCACATTTTTTAGGTAGATTTTTTTATATACGATATATTTGTATTTTCAAAAGGGATCTGTAATATTTCGTCCTATCATCTCCACATTCATCAGTAAACTTGTCTGCGTTTCCAAATTTAAGTACATGGGTTATCCGTTCATGTTGTTACAAAGCCTGTACCTAGGTAGGATTCCTTTCCTAATAAGTTATATCCATATCCATATTGCTTTTGCGTTTGTGGGAATTATTTCGTTGCAAACTCTCTCTGAAATCCCGACGTCGCGGGGTGGAAAAGTAGGATTTGTAACAAAAATTTGCACCAAAAGTCATTGCGCCCGCGTGTCGTGGCGACCAAAACTTCATACCCCTTTTTGATGCATAAATAGGTCATATTGAGAGTGTAATAATGTACCAAAAGTCGGTCGGCAACGTCGTGACGGCTCGAATTTTGTTCACCATTTTGGTGCAAACTAGGGTTATATCGAGGTAAACACGACGTCGGGTCCCAACGTTTGGTCGGAATTTGAAACGTTGTTGCAACGTAATAGTGCTAGTTGGGCTATGAGGTTTAGCGCAATTGTCATCCTATACGTAAATGATATACATTAAATTCCGAACAAGAATTGTTATATACAGAATTAAGGTAAAGTGAACGGTTTCCATGATATGGAGGGGTAAAGATTTCTTTGTTTTTATTTCACGTAGTTTTTGTAGAAAAAACTTAAAATGGTTACAGTATAAATTAGTAACTGAATAATGTATGTAGAATATATATAGATATATCTATGCATATATAGATACAAATAACACCCACAGATTGTTATTTTTTGTCACAACATAACCGATAACCTCATAAGTATATAACTGTAAATATGTCCAATACAAGTTAGTAACCTTAGTTAATTTGTACTCACTTTTTGCCCTAATTCATTATAGCGTTTTGATTTCCATTCGTTCTTTTATGTCAAATCATCCCCATAATTTGTCCTTAGCTTGTAAAAATGAGAAAGTCATGAATAGGAAGCTCATGTGAAAAACAAGAAAATATATTAAACAATGTATACCTATTGAAAACATGGGAGGGAAATCAAAATGATACAAAAGGTTATAACTGTTAAAGTTTTAGGTGAATCATTAATTGCGTTATCAGTCAGCACCAAATAGTTCACTCGGGCTGGTGAGAGGAAACAAATCTTTGTGTTCTTCGTCCACTTGAGAATCATCATTTAAATCGTCGTCGATGATTACAGTATCTCTATTGAGACATGCAAGTCCTAATAGTCCGGGAGGCAGCGACACTTTTGATGTAGTTATTCCTACAAAGCTGATTTTTTCTCATTTTGTAGCTTTGACATGGGTAGTAAACGGAATGGCAGTCTACCGCGTCAATATGGGGGCAAACATTAATAACAATTTTTTAAACCTGTAAATAAATAGGACGTTAATGACTTATTCCTACAAGCATAAAACTTTTTTAGACTTGTCAGTTAAACCTAAAAATGCAATATAACGATAGTCTACCGCGCCTGAGGGGAGGCCATCATAGGTCTACCACCCACGCAAGATGTTGAGAAAAAAATTTTTTTTACTTATTTCTACAAGGCTGAAATCTTTTTCTCAAATACTTCAGTTCATAATAGAACTAAAAAATTAGTCTACCGATCATATAAGGGGGCAAAGCGTTGATAGACGCAATGGAATTCACGATCTCCCGAGCGCAGCCGCCGCGCCGATCTGCTATATTATTGCATACCGGGATTAAATTAATATCTACAAAGCTGCTTTTTTTTATCTAGGTATATCCATTTTACAATAACTGTTGTCAGTGGCGTAACCAGAATGTAAGGTTGGGGGGGGGGGTAATTATTTAAAAAATATATTCGGTAATATTTACGGCAAAAATATTGTTTCAAAATAAATTTTATTTAGAAATAAATACCACGCGGCAAATCTTTGGAGGGGGGCTAAAGCCCCCAAAGCCCCCCCCCCCCCCTGGTTACGCCTCTGACTGTTGTCAACTAAACGTGTTCTACCTTCGATATAACATGGCTAAAGCTTCGGAAGACGTGGGTTGAACTTTTGCCCGGAAATTTGCAAAAACCGCAACAAGCAATACAATTCCTAATTTAAATGTTAATGATGCTTGTTGGAGCTTCTTACACCATTATTAAAAAGTATGATATAGTAATAACGAAAGTCGCTAGCGAGCGAGTTTTTTTACTAGTATAATATTAATATAATGAATGTTGAAAATATATTCTTCTAAATAACTTGAATTTTGTTCTTTTTTAACGCTGAATAATTTATTTCAATTGAATATAATTGAGTATAATGTATAAAAAATAAATATATTATATGCAATATTTTTTTATTGTTCATTATCACTGGCATTTAATTCCTCATCGCCTTCCTCATCGTACCCCTAATCTGCTTCTTCATCATCTGCAAATAGCAATAAATCATTAAATATATTATCTCTAGAGGGTATTTCAAAATTCACTACAAAGATTTTAAGGGCGTATTTTTCTGGCAAAAATAGGACTTTTTTTCTTATAAACATGTGTCCTAAAATGCACCCCCTCCGTGCTACAGCCATCGAAAGTAGCGCGAAAAAATCGAATATTTTGAACTGTGCCTATACATTTTTATTCATCGAATCTCCTGAAAATGTTCAAATCCCTGATTCTTCAGGCGCTCTCCGTAAACCTAATTTAAGGGGGGTTTTAGGATGTTTATTCGGAAAAAGGTCTTATTTTTGCCTCAAAAATACGCTCTTAAAATCTTTGCACTGAATTTTTAAATACCCTCTAGATATAATATATTTAATGATATATTGCTATTTGCAGATGATGAAGATGCAGATTACGATGAGCAAGGCGATGAGGAATTAAATGCCAGTGATAATGAACAATAAAAAATATTGCATATAATATATTTATTTTTTATACATTATACTCAATTCTATTCAATTCAAATAAATTATTCAGCGTTAAAAAAAAACAAAATTTAAGTTATTTGAAAGAATATATTTTCAACTTTCATATACAGGATGATTTTTTTAGGGCTACCACCGCGATTTTCTCGTTCATTTTGCGGCCTACAAAAAAAACGTAAGAAACAAAAATGTGGCAATTTTGGACAGTTAAGTGGTTCTGCAAAAGAAATCGGCATCCATGGCCAACTTGTCGCGCAATATTAAAAAAACCTCAAATTGAGCAAAACTATTAATGGCCGTGGAATGTTTATTTTAAGAGCCAGAGAAAAACTTTTATATTGAAAATTGATGGCACTAAGAAGCTTTATGCAAAAGGGTACTCAGATAGTTTCAGAAAATTACACAGGGTCTTCGGCTCTCTTGAGGCTATGAACTTTTTTTGTTTATTTCTTATTAAGCGATTTTCTCGCTTATTTTGGGCCGCACAGAAAATGTGTAAGAAAACAAAATATGGCAATTTTGGTCAGCGAGGCGACATTAAAAAAGGAATGGGCCTCCATATCAAACTTTTCGCGGTGTACTAAAAAACCCTAAAATGGACAAAAAATTTTATGGTCTCAAGAGAGCCGAAGAACCTGTGTAATTTGCTGAAACTATCTGAGCACCTGGGTGGATAAGGCTTCTCAGTGCCATCAATTTTCAATATAAAAGTTTTTCTCTGGCTCTTAAACTAAACATTCCACGGCCATTAATAGTTTTGCTCAATTTGAGGTTTTTTTAATATTGCGCGACAAGTTGGCCATGGATGCCGATTTCTTTTGCAGCACCACTTAGCTGTCCAAAATTCCCACATTTTTATTTCTTACGTTTTTTTTTTTGTAGGCCGCAAAATGAGCGAGAAAATCGCGGTGGTAGACCTAAAAAAATCATCCTGTATATTAATATTATATTAGTAAAAAACTCGCTCGCTAGCGACTTTCGTTATTAGCAAAGATCTGCCGCCTGGTATTAATTTCTAAATAAAATTTATTTTGAAACAATATTTTTGCCGTAAATATTACCGAATATATTTTTTGAATAATTAGCTCCCCCCCCCCCCCCCAACCTTACATTCTGGTTACGCCACTGACAACAGTTATTGTAAAATGGATATAGATAAAAAAAAGCAGCTTTGTAGATATTAATTTAATCCCGGTATGCAATAATATAGCAGATCGGCGCGGCGGCTGCGCTCGGGAGATCGTGAATTCCATTGCGTCTATCAACGCTTTGCCCCCTTATATGATCGGTAGACTAATTTTTTTAGTTCTCTTATGAACTGAAGTATTTGAGAAAAAATTTTCAGCCTTGTAGAAATAAGTAAAAAAAATTTTTTTCTCAACATCTTGCGTGGGTGGTAGACCTATGATGGCCTCCCCTCAGGCGCTGTAGACTATCATTATATTGCATTTTTAGGTTTAACTGACAAGTCTAAAAAAGTTTTATGCTTGTAGGAATAAGTCATTAACGTCCTATTTATTTACAGGTTTAAAAAATTGTTATTAATGTTTGCCCCCATATTGACGCGGTAGACTGCCATTCCGTTTACTACCCATGTCAAAGCTACAAAATGAGAAAAAATCAGCTTTGTAGGAATAACTACATCAAAAGTGTCGCTGCCTCCCGGACTATAAGCAATAATTGCTGCACATACTTGAACAATTGAGACCACTTCTTCGACACTCGCAGTTTTTGTCCATTTGAAAACATATGAAACCGAACACAGTAAAGCCATTTTCTCGAGATTTTTAGTGTCTCTTCTGACATTACTTATTTGGTCACTTCGTCCCTCAGCCTGAGCTTGACCTGTTGTTTGTTGAATGAATTTTGGGTATCATTAGTCCAAAAGTCTCAAAGTAAAATGGCTATCTAGGGTGTCCCATTTTCCATACTTTTCAAGGTTATATTTATATTTTGAAATTATTACCTCCTAGAAAAAAATCTGTGTACACCACTGAATTCTACGTGGAATCTATAAGGGTCGATTTTTACCATTTCAACAAGTTAGCGAATATGGGATATACTAGAGAATGGAAAATTTTAAAAATTACCCTGTATCTCAAAAACTAAGGAGGTTATGAAAATTCTGTTTACGGGCCTTTATTTTTATGAAAAAGTAGACCAGTGCCGCGAAAAACGCAACTCCCTATCTATAAAAATATCCGAGATACCATCTAATTTTAACTGTACCTAAAGTACATTTAACGCTAATTATATTTATTACTTGCTACTGCTAAACTTAACATACACCATAAACGCAAAAACTGTAAACTAATAATTATTGTTTCTCTGTATCCTTGGATTTTATCATGTTTTCGGGTTTTTGGAATAATATTTGCTTCATTCATTAGACTTCATTTTTTTTCTTTTCTTTACAGTTCTCCGTGAGAGAAGGGAGGATGCGGAAGCATG
Source organism: Pseudeuparius sepicola (assembly GCA_963920635.1). Taxonomy (NCBI): domain Eukaryota; kingdom Metazoa; phylum Arthropoda; class Insecta; order Coleoptera; family Anthribidae; genus Pseudeuparius; species Pseudeuparius sepicola. Next base: position 95,305,421 of record OY987299.1, read on the forward strand.
CCGGCAAGACGCAGACCTCCCCAGTTACACCACGGCATCAGGGTTGCCAAGCTACACAGAAGCCATCGAACAACTTATGAAGGTGCAAGTTTCAGTGATACCCAAACAGGAAAAATCCGAACAATCTTCGGATTGGATACCAAAAACTCCGCCGACTCCAAAGAATATTTCCGTAAAAGATTTATTTGTGGGTGTTCATCAAAGTTCGACGAAGGTGTGTTTTCCTTGTGAAGCGAAACAGGTCCATTGATAGATGACGTGCATAGATGGATATAAAAGTTTTCTGTGATACCTACACAATATATAGTATGAATGTTTGCTAAACGATTTAGTGTGAATTAATGAAATTGAAAGAATAGAAATAAGGCATATTTGCAAAATATTTTTGTGCCATATAATATATCTGACCAGTTTTGATTTACTAATTTCTACTTTATTCTTTAAAGAAAGGCATATAATTCTTACTGGAAGGACTATTTAACAATTTTCAAATATTTTCGAATAATAAATTCAAGTTTTTTACTAAATTTAATCCGACTATAAAGCCCCCTTTTGCAACAAAATGGTGGACTTTATTACTTTTTATTGTCTAATTGGATTATAGCATTACCCATGAATTGTAATTGTAAGCTAATACTTGGATACTATTTATTTTTTCTTAATGCTATGTATAAATTTAAGTTTTACGATGTTATTTTTAAGTAATTTCCAACAAAGACTAATGACTATTTTGCATTTCTTTTAGATCGAGTTTTATTTTTCCTTGGCCAACCAAAAGTACTAAACTACAGTTGCATAAAAGCACATTCCAATATAAAAAAAATACCATGCAAATTGTGCTGCCAATTGGATCTATACCACATTTTTGGCTGAGTAGGTCATGTGATAGCGTTGGATAAAATATATGGGTACTATTGTTTTCCTTTTCAAATTTTTTGGAACTCGGTATGTCTAAAAACATAAAAACGTCTACGGAAAAATGTTAAATGAAATTTTAAATACATCATTGTAAGGAGAGGGGTCCCTACTCGAGTACTCCCCTTTGTAATTGTGCGCTTATTTAGATTCGGATTTTGACTAATTATTTAATATTGCTAATAGCTAATAGCCCATTTTTAAATAACTTTAGTCTAGCTGCTCCGGCGCCAGATTGTTGTAGCGTTTGTCTCCGCTTTTGCCAGTTAACTTGAGTCAGAGAAAAATAAATTCCAAAAGTTAAGTTGAGGTGTAATGAGTGTAGGAGTAAATTAAACAAATACACGGTTTAAAAAACTGATTCATTAATCAAGTATACAAGTTATTAAATTTACTTAAATAGTTCAGCCAGGGTCCTCGGGATGGTATGTAAAAGAAAATAAGAATCGGAAACGGAGAAACAGTCGGTTAGGTGCTGCCGGCCGGTTTTGATTGTGACAGCGGGGCAAAATCTGTTTTGAAAGCGGTCTAGCTGAGCCCGAAATATTCGGTTTGCTTATGTACTAAGCAATCTACTATTATTATACTTGTCAATGACGCTACACAGATGGTGCGAGTATTGAGAGAAGGCTATAAAAGATCTTCGGAACAAAGCTAGTACGAGCTTTCGAAGGAGACAAGCGCTGCAGCCACTGAAAGATCGGTGGGTCTGTGTGCGGCAAAACAACGTTGGGGCAGAATTCACAGGAGGCAGGCGCTCCAACCTGTGAATTCGTGGCGGTATACTCACCACTCGGAAATAAAAGCCGGATCGGATGTACTGGTCTTCCGTTCTCTCTTTTTGCAGAGCCGGAGGCTTCTTTTTTTTTATATCTGACTCCCTGCTCCAGCGGAAGCGCTGGTGCGCCCGCCGCATATATCGCCTCGGCGGTGGCGGTCACGGTTGTCCCCTCCCGCGGCACAGCGCCGGTTTTAAGGGTACTAGGGCACTAATAGCACCCGGCGGTTAAGCGGTATAAGCTGGTCTAATAACTAAAAATAAATCACATTTTGTTTGCCATGTCCTCACGACGCGACAACTTCATTTTGATCGTCGTCTGCAAACATAACATCTAAAACCTTCTCATATTCATCATGCAGAATATACAACAATGATTCATTGATTGAATATAAATTGGGAAATTGCCATGTAATCAGGTCTGTATATTTGAGGGGGAGTTTTGGGGGTTCAACCCCCCCCCCCCCCCGAAATACCATCATTTTATATGCTTTTGCACCACCACTAGAACGAGCTCCCCGAGCATCAGTGAGTGTGTAATAATTTATTAAACTGGTTTCCCAGTAGGGCATGGAAACCCGCCCGAAAGCTGCCAACAAAACATAATTTTTGGACCAGTGCAGTGCCGAGTTTTATCAACAGAATATGCTTTCAAATAAAATGAAACATAACTGGTGTAGTGCCCAGGCAAACGCCTAAAGCCAGAATAATTAAATTCACAATATTCCTACAGTATCCTGGAGAGGCCCCCCGCATTCCAGATTTTTAAGACTTAAAAACTATCCGCATCTATGAAGCTTGGCCACGTGCCAAGGTTAAACGCGAGGCCAATATTCCGTAAAGAAGATCAGGCCACCTGCGCCGCGAATACCAGCGAAAACTGACTAAAACCAGATTTCCTAGCTGAGGCCCCCATGAGAAATGATATAAAAGGGCTCCCGACAGGAGCTACCGACAGTAGTAAGCCGACTACCAGCAGTTGGCGCTGAAAGCTCTGCCCGAAAGAAGAGGGCAGGCGGCAGCCCCTGCGGCTAGCCAGCCGCAGGCCATCACCCAGTTGCTGTAGAAATACCTAATGAAGAAAACCAAGAAAGAAGTATGCTTCTAAGTACCGCAGTAATTTTGGACTGACCAAAAGTATAAGATATTTTTGTTTTAATTCCTTTGTGTCTGAATTGCCTTTTTATTTTGAATTTTAAATTATTTTGGAAACTTTTAGAGAAATTGAATCTATTGTGCATTTTTAATTAATTAGAAATAATTTCTTAACTTTTGTGAACCGTATTATGATTTTTGGGAATTTATTTTGAACCATATTATTTTACTGTAGATGTCAGAGCTTTTATTTTATTCAAGCAGAAATAATTTTGTAACTTTTATTGGAAATTTGAAAGGGATTTGGGAAACTATTTAGAGTCAAGTTATTTTGCCGTTGAAATCAGAATTTTGTTTTTAATTGAACTATTTTATGCCAGAAATTTAGAGTAATTTTGAATTACATTCTTATACAAACTTGTACTGAAATTAAGCAAAGCTATACAGAGTCATCAATTAATTTTATTCTATTTGGGGAATCTTTTGTAATTTTTGTATTTTAATCTGAAGGTTTGTCATTTTATACCATACTTTATGTATTTGTGCCATTTTGACATATTGTCTTGTGTCTTATTTTAAATTCTATTGTTTATCAGTGTACCTTTTGAAACGTTTGGATTTTGCAACTTAGAAAAGGGTCATATATTTCGGATATCTTGAGTGTAGCCATTGTGCGAATTCAGAGATTTTTAAATTATTCATTAATAATTATTGCACAGGTTTTTAAACTTCCTCTTAAAATGTATTTTGTTAACTCAATGTACTGTTTCGTATTTAATCTTAATACACATATTAAACTATCCCTGCGTTTCCGGTATTCACCCTTAGGCCCACACTAAAATTAAATAACTTGTGGCTCACTCCTTACAAAATCGCTCGCCAACTACCACCATAAAGGGGTGAGAATACCACACTGGCAACACTGGAGGTGCATATAGCTGAGTGCGCCATGGATTAGGAGAATAGGGGTTTCCCAGAGTCTCTTTTATGAATAATGAATAGATTAGTACTAATTTGTATTTGAAGATTTATTTATTATTTTTATGAAAGGTTCAGTTAGGCAAGTGGCGCAAAGAAATCTTTTACCATACCTATACTGGCAATTCTAAAGGTGTCGTCAGGCCAGGTGAAGAATGTGTAGGAATATATCCGTAATAATGAGAAATCAAATAAGTAGAAAAGGGATAATTATAAATGCCAGAAGGAATACCTCTTCAGCTATTATTATAATTAATATTTAATATTTTTAAAGTTTTAATGTTAAACTTATACCTGTTTTAATGTTAAACTTAAACCTGTTTGTTTTTTTATTAGAAACATTTTTTTAAAAATAGTAGTTTTGTTTAAACCTTAATGCTATTTCAACTTCAACAGCCACTGGGTCTAAGCCCTCCAGGGCCGGGTCTAGGCGGATGCGAATGGTGCGGCGTACGCGACCTGCGTTTTGAGAATTTCAGAATTTGAAAATATTCACTGCAGCTTAAAAATCTGAAGATATTGGGATTTCCTAAGACAATTTTTAAGTGATTTTCCTTAACATTTCTAAAAAATTTCGCCTGCGGCGTATTTTACAGAATTATTTTAAATGCACTTGTTTGAAAGAAATTCATAAAAATTGTCCCTCCCCACCCGAAATTAATTTCTATATACGTCACTGAAGTGATCTAAACTCATCGCCCCGGCCTACTTTTTTAAAAAGTGACATGCAAAAAAAAATATACCATTCTAGTGGCGTATCAATTTTCAAAAATTTGTTCTTAATGGATTAAATAATTCCTTGCCGGGGCCCTGCACTTTCATCCAGCACCCAGCCCCACAAAAGCTTGAGCCGATCCTGAACCCCCCAAAAATTTTCACTAGATACGGCCCTGCATGTAATTAATAATGTGTAACGTAGGTACATTTATTGAAAAATATACTTATTGTCAAGTAGCTAACTTCCGATTCCAAGAGACCTGGCTTTTCCCATACATAAGCCCAGGGCTTTATATTGTGTGGGGGTTCAAGCCCCCTACATTGAGAAAAGGCGAATATACTGTTATGATTTTGTAATTTCCTATACCTCATTTAAACTATCTGTGCTTCATATTTCTAAAAGTTTTCGCTTGCGGCGCATTTTAGGCACCAATCACCTCTGCTTCTTTTGTATAAAGCAATTATTTGTATGGGCTCACACTAAAACAAATTTCGAAATTTCTATTGGTCACAGTTGTTCTATACACTGTGTCCCGGATAAGAATGAACAGCATGGGGATATTGCAAACGATGAGAGATAGGGCAACGGTTAAATGGGGAAAAAGTTGCGCAATTTCGAGGTCAATAAAATGGCACAAACAGATTTCTAATATCTTTTTCGTTTTTGAGTTATTTTGAAAAAAGTAAAATTTTGCGTTTTCGATTTTATTTTTTTCTGAAGTTGCTATCACAGATAGAGAAAAAAGAAAAGCACTTTCTTATGGCACTTTTTAACGGGCCTTAAGATGGCGTTTTTAGATTTGTTCTACACAACGTTTCGTTTTTGAGAAACCATCTTCAACTTAATTTTTTAAATACGGGCCTGGATTTTTTTTTGCAGATTTTGAAAGCACTTTTCATTGCAAATACCATGATGTATGACAAGAAATATTTTTAAAATGTTTTGAGACAATTATACTGAAAATTCCTTTTTCCCATTATTTTTTTTCTAATGCGGCCCTGTATTTAATAATAAGAAGTCTAAATATTAATCAGTATTGTCAACAATTTAACTTACAACTTATCTTTCAATTGGAGAACTAAAAAAAGGACGGCACATACGATAATAAATAGTTATTTACATTACCAGATGCGTAAGTGCACTTTTTTGGCCGAGGAGGTTGTTTAAAGACCGAGGCAACGCGAGCGTTGCCTCGGTCATTAAAAGTACCTCCGAGGCCAAAAAAGAGCTTACGCATCGTGCAATGTAGGGGAGAGTCACCATGAATGGGACATTTTTTTATAAATGCGTATAATTTTGAAACAATTAAAGTTTTGCAGGAAACAAATTTTACTCAAATTATAAGGTGGTGTCAACCATCGCAAAATCGGGATATAAGCAATATATGTTATTTTTTTGTAACAGAAAAAGGTATTTTTTTAAAAACTTGTATAGTTTCCCATTCAAGGAACACGTACCATGTACGGGACACGTGTTGCAGTTGAATGGGACATTGATAATAAAATCTAGGTTTCGTTTAGAAAATGCATGAGGTTGGGTTTTGTATAAAAAAATTACTCTAACAACAAATAATATATAAGTAAATGAAAATATATTTCTAAAAATATAACCAAATTCAACAAAAAATTCTGTCAATATTAAAATAAAAACAATTAAAGCGAAAAAAAAAACGTGAAAATAAAACAGGTGACATATATTTTCTCTCTTCTAAAAATTTCATCCCCAAAAAACAAATATGACTTCATACGAGATGTTCCAGGAACTTTGACTGGTCTAAGCTTCTTCAAAATAGACTCTTTTTTAATGTCTTCATTGTCGGGAAAATGAATTTATTTCTTGTTCGTCTCATAAAGGCAACATTAAAAGTTTCTTCTTATTTTTTTAAATAACCTTCTGTTCCCTATATTTGGCGAATGTTTATATAGGTAAATCAATTGTCAAATTTCTAGCAATTTTCACAGCTCTATGCAGGGACGTTTTCCAAATTCCCGTACATTGTGCAACCTCTTATTGAAGCTCCATTTATAACAACTTCACGCATAGCCGCTTCCATATAGCACCTGAAGATGTCCGCTGTCTTTTATTTGGCTCCATTCTACAGCCTGCAGCAAAGATTTTATACTTACCTAATTTTTATTTTCATTTCATCATCAAACTAGTATTGTCCCTTGAATGGGACGTGTCCCAATCAAGGAACACAAGTTCGTCCCATTAAGGGAGCCAGCCACCATTTTGGAAATGAATTATTTACTTCCTAACCCTAAAATTTAAAACGCATGTTTTTGTTTAAAATCATAGTTCAATGCAAGGAGTTTTAATAACAGAATTCATTCTTACCTGTTGTATAGCTATCCTGGTATATAATAACTAATCCAATAGGGCTTCAATTATTTACTTTTAAAAGTCAAATTAAACAAAATTTACTACTGAAATTCCGTTTGGAAGATTGCATTCTCATGCGCCACCTATTGACAAAGTGCCAAACCCTCCAGATCAAGCATTTAGTTTTCTTTTTAGATGTCCCATTCAAGGAGTGTCCCATTCATGGTGACTCTCCCCTATTACATTTTTCCTGCTACCGAAAATTTCAAGTTATAGGTAGGTACTTTCAATAAAGCTCTAAATACATATGGAGTAGATTGTGAGTAATAATGATCTTCAAAATAACCTTTGTTCAATTACTAAAAATGATAATCAGTGATAAATATAAGAGGCAGAATGCAGCGATAATAAAAAATAAATAAAAAAATGTTGAGTGTTGTGTGGGATTTGAACCATGGATCTTTGAATTACTAATCGCGTACTCTCACCTAGAGGCCCTGTATGACACGGAAAGTGACAGTTATTCGTTTTAGAGGCCCTGTATGACACGGAAAGTGACAGTTATTCGTTTTAACACGAATAACTGTCACTTTTCGTGTCATACAGGGCCTCTACTCTCACCCACCGGTAGCGCGGTGTCTGTCAAATTTGTTCTGTTATGCGGCTCTTATTTGACGCCAGAGAAACATTTAAATTATTAATTTTTCTTTGGTATAATTCGTGTTCTTTACGATTAAAACCAGTTTGTAAAATGATTGTTGTGAAACCTATCAAAATTGACGCAAGATTGGCGTTGCTACATATATTTTATTAATGGTTTTAAGGTCCTTGCTGCGTAAGGGTTGCTAAGCAATACTTTTTGTACCTAGCAACCACTTTCGCAGCTAGCAACCAAAATAACAGGGCACCTCGAACATTTGACTTTCCCTTTCGGGCCTGTTAGCGAGTATGTAAAGTGAACTTACGGGGGAGGGAGCAGGAAAAAATAAATAAAAATCCTCCACCTAGAAGGCTTTGAAACAACGAAACCAATCCCTTGTCATTTGTCATAACTCCCACTGTATCATTACAAATGGAGGGTGCTTTTTCAAATGACGACAAATTTAACATGTCAGCATGTTATATCTTGTGTCACAGAAATAGTGTAGAGGCCGAACGAATGTATTTTTGCAATTAATAAAATAATGGCAAAAGTTACTGATTACGTGTTGGCTTAAAGCTTTCTTCTCGCAATTAGAAAAAGCGAAGAATTTACTCCAAAACACAATGCGACACTGTTTGCTGTACAACAACAGAGGAAAACACTTTACCAGACGCAGGGCCGTACAATTTAAAAATATTAAGTTTTCGAAGTAAAAATAAACTGTAAGTGAAATTGTTGTCAATACTGATTAATAGTTAGACTTCTTATTATTAAATACAGGGCCGCATTAGACAAAAATGAATGGAAAAAAAGGAATTTTCAGTATAATTGTCTCAAAACATTTTAAAAATATTTTTTTTTCGTTAATTTAAACTGTTTTTTTTTTTATTTCTGACTACCTCCCAACAAAAAAGTTGAGCTTTCTGGGTAAAAGTAAAAAATTGAGAGGAAAGATAACGCCTTTTTAAACTTAGCACCCGGCAGTAGTCAAGCTAAAACCGGCGCTGCCGCGGCGGCCAAAAAGGTACTCGAAGCCTGGCCGGCGCACTAGGTAGGAGATGGTTCCAGCTTCCATTGATCCACGGCAGTATCGTAGCTGTACTGGGCGTGTCCCATTTCCTTGGCTTCCAAAAAGAACCGAGTCTCTAGCTTAAAGTTGGGCTTGAAAAATTCTCCTACCCCCTTATTTGGTTTCCTTCATCCCCTTGGTAGGTACCTCATCAACTATTTATAAATCGCTGAAAAATCAGAAAGAACTCCCAAAGTTAATTAAAGTTTGGCAAAATAAATAAAATAAAGGACCTTATAATGAACGTGATAAAAAATGCCTGCCGGCTCACGTCTCGAAAAGACGACGTTAAATTGGTTAAAGAGAAAATAAAGTAGAAATCTGGTTACAGGATTTTTTGTAAGATTTGGAAAAATAGACCGCCCATCGGGAACATATTTTAAACATAGTCATACATTTGTTTGTCGATAAATCGCTCATTTGCAATAATAACGGCACAACTAAAAAAATTACAATTTGGAGATTATTGCCTTAAAATAGGTACCTGGAAAGATACAGGGTAGGTACTCACGTATCATTTTACTCACAGAAAATTCAGCAAAATGTTATTAAGAACAGTTGTTTGGAATTAAAAAGCTAAGCCTATATGATTCAGTCATGACGTAAAAAGATTTAACCACACAGTGGGGGACGCCTGCTAAAAATGAAAATGCGAAAAAAAAAATTTTTGCCGAAGTCTAAAACATGGGGCAAATCAACCCTAGTCCCCAGTAACTCGGCGCTCCGGTAGGCTGCGACGCGCTGCGTTGCCATTTTTTGTGCGCGCCGCCCGTTCCAACAGCCCATTAGCTGCGTAGACAGCTGATCCTGATCGGTCGAGTGGAAGTGCACGTGCCTCTGTACTCTTCCCGTAGATCGACGATGTGAACCGCTGCTACCGTCAGATTCTTGGATACCATCCTCACCATGCTCGTGATTCCACATTCCGTGTACGACAGGCGACCGCGCAGGTAGAACCGTCCTGCTGCACGAGAAAATTGCTACAATCTTACAGAAGTATCCCATCATAAATTGGCAGTTTTATTATACGATAGTGGGCTGTATCACAACAGATTGCTTATACGGGCTAGGAGATGCTAAGATCTGATGCTCACCAGCAGAATGAACTTGTGCCTTTAATCTGTGTACTTAGTCAAGTTACTGGTGGCATTTTGTGCACAGTGTGTATTCTCAATACATTTTTGGACATTATAATGATATTTATTACAAAATAAAAGGATTTACATCAATCAAAAAGCGAGTCAAAAAGGTAATAGATTAAGTTAAACTATGATGTTTTTATCGTCACAACAGAAAAATGTTTCGCTGAAAATTTAAAAAAACACCATAAATATCGACCTTTTACGATTTTCTCAGAATTTCTACATTTTTTAAATAATTTCTGTGAACAAGTCAAAAACACAAGTAAATTTACGATATGCTGTGCAATTGGCAACTGGGCACCAGTCTTGACGCGCGAGCTGACTTACCAGCTGACTAGAAAAGCGCCGTTAAGAAAGGGTTTTAATGCAATTCGGAAAATATAATATACAGGGTGATTCAGTTTTATTCTGCGACACTTCAACAGGAGATAGAAAACTAAAAAATAACCGCACTTTTTTCTATAAACTATATTATTTTGGGGCCTTATAAAAAAGTTACAGGGTGTTAAATTTGGAAGAAATATGTGGACCAAACTAGTTGAGATATTTAAGTCATATTTGGTACACATTATAAGGGTATAGGTTAGCATAAAACCTGTTAATATCAAACACGTTGAACAACCAGTGGCGTAGAAGTGGGTAATTGGTATAATTGTTTTTGAAAAAAAATGAACCACCTTGTATAGCAATAAAATGTATTCAATTTCTTATGTAATTTTAATTTTAAACAATAATGTCCTCTCGGTAATTTTTCGTATGTGTCATGGTTTCATAGGAAATTTGTTTTCTAAAAAATTTGCTTAAAAACTAAACTATGGCCCGTAGGAGAAAAAAAATATATGAAGAAGTGCCCTTATTTTGACTCCAAGAATACGTGGTTTCATTTTTGACCATCAGTTAAGTTACACCCTGTATATATATATACACAGGGTGTTCACTTTTAAGTGGACACAAATCAATAAAAAATTGATTTGTTGGGATATTTTCAAAAAAAAAATTTTATACAAAGGTCTTCAAAATGCGCAACTTTCTACGTGAACACATTTGTCAAATTGCAATTCCAGGGCCGGCTAAGATTTTTTTTAACCCCCGATTTTCACAAAATCTATTTAGGCATTTTTTTATTTAAAATCTGACCATACGGCGTTAATTAGGACCCTCTAAAACCCTTAAGTTCAAAATTTGAACTAAATATATACAGGGAGTTACAGTTACAGCGCCTTAAAGTTGCGCAAAGTAGTGATTTCGAGGGCCCCTGGAGAGTCAAGCGTGCCATGGAATGATTTTAAAACAATTGAAGAATTAACAGGACCACCCAAAGTATTGATGGACGAGACTGCAAGAAAAAATAATACAGGATGTTTTTCTCTACCGCTGCTGAAAGTTCAGACTTTTTTCGAATTTTATTCTGATCAAGTTTGCCCTGCTTTTTGAAACAAAGTTACTAATAACAAAATTTACTTAATCTGAACAATAAAATAACAAACAAAATATTTAGATCTTAAACTATCGGGGTTTTTCCAACATAACCGCCTTATAACGTAATACATTTTCCATCGAGGTAATGTCGGGGGAACGCGGGGGCCCTTTTTTTCCATCAATCTTTAAACGTGGCGCTCTTTCTGGAATTTTTGAGAGGCGAATTTGAAAACGCTCTTGACCTATCCATGGAACTCGTGCTGTTGTTGAGTGGCTAAATGATAATTTTGAGAACAGGTATTGTTGTTTTACATGCAAAATTTTTTATTCGTTTAATTATAAATTTTACCACTTGCAGATGGATTGGACGAATAGTCCTTTGATTAAATCTTATTCTCACAAAATTTAAATCATGTTTATTCTCTAGAAACAATTCTCAGATTAATTTTGGGCACTATATACTATATACTATACTATAAAGATTAGTTTACAGATAATTATCCACAGAATTGACTAGAGAATTCGCCTTTAGTTTTCATTTACGAGTAGAAGAAAAAACCTAAACATACAAGGTTAGGGTTAAGGGTTCCATTACCTATGTTTAAATAAGACTTTTATTGCTGCAATAAATACATCCATTATGTATAATATAATATTTTACAATATACAGTGTAACTGTTAACAATACACCATTTAAAATTAGTCTAATGATTTCTAACATTTAGTGTACTAGTGTAAGTTTATAAAATAAAAATTAATATACTTTATACTTAATACACATTTAAAACTAAAATCACAATAAAAATATTATAATATAAATATACAGTGTCTTCAGATTGGTTGCACTTTAGATGTAACTGCCTGCATTTAAGGTTTGTCAAAGCGAAGCAATTGCTTGCAATCAAATTGATATCTGTCTTTGTTTGATACAGAAAAACAGAGACACTTACTGACAGCAAGCAATTGCTTCCACTTGGTAGCCTTAAAAATAAAGAAGATAAAAAGATAAGATAAAGATAAAAATTAAGTAATTAAATTTGACACTTGGGAATTTAAGTCTGCTTTTTTAGAAAAGCTGTATTTTCACGGGCAGGGTTTAGACTTAGGCAGGTTTTGTCAGATTGAAAATATTCCCCCTCCAAGTAAATTTTCTTACATCGCAAAAACAAATGTTTTTGGAAAGCTGTTTTAACAATCTACAAAGAACTCCCCTCTGATAAAACCACCTCGTGAAAACAAGAGGTATTGGGATAAAAACCTAAAAAGATTTTGTAGGGTTTTGCTAGTAAAAATACGCTTAAAGTAAGTTAAGTCATATTTTTATTTCTCAGAAATCAAGTAGCCCTTGAGCCAAAAACTTACTTCTGGTTTAAGCAAAGTGTTAGTCGGCCTAGTACTTTGTTTCAATATTTTTACCCTGACTAATCTAAAATAAATCTTGTTGCTCTTGTTTAAAACCTGTCACTATCTCTGCAAACACATGAAACACTATATTGCATGAACAAATCTGCCCCTCAAATCAGCGGATACCAACTGACAACTATCAACACCACCAAATATTTAGTGTAAATATATAAATAGATATATAGATATTTAGTATTGTTGAGGGTTGGGTATTGATATTGTAGTTTTCTTAAACTGTTTTCTTTGTAATGGGGTTGATTCCGTATATTAAATAAATAAATAAATAAAAATGGGATGAAAATAAGCAGAGTTTTATAATAGATTTTTCATCTGTGTCAATTACAAGAGTATCTTTAACTTATTTAGGTCTATACTATAAAAAAGATGAAGGAATATTAACAATAAGATTAAGAAATGAGGCATATAAGGCCAATGATAAGAAAGTGGAATTTGAATTGACAGCAAGAGTAGGAGATATGTGGGGTTTTGTAGGAGCCATGTCACATTGTGTTTCTACTGAGGACATTGAAAATTTATTCATGGATATCAAAATGTCAAGTAAGAAATGTCATTATTGGTAAGGTGTTCATTCTCTGGGAATTTGAAGAAACTCTCATTCCAATACAATATGTAGAACCAGCTATAATACCTTTTCAATTTAAACCAGTATAGAGTGGTAGATCACTTCATGAATTGACAGCAAGAGTAGGAGATATGTGGGGTTATGTAGGAGCCATGTCACATTGTGCTTCTACTGAGGACATTGAAAATGTATTCATGGAATTTGAAATATCGAAATGTCAAGTAGGAAATGTCATTATTGGTGAGGTGTTCATCCTCTGGGAATTTGAAGAAACTGACATTCCAATACAATATGTAGAACCAACTATCATACCTTTTCAATTTAAACCAGTAGAGTGGTAGATCACTTCATGACTTTTATACATCAACCACAAATATGTATAAAAAGATTCAATAAGGAGATGTGCCACAGGTATTTGTTCAAAATACAGGTAGTGCTGATCAAGCATCTAAAATATTATCTGTGATGTGAATTATTTAAGACACTTTACCTAAACCAAAGATGCATACAACCTAGATACACAGACCTCAGGTATCACAGGGGTACGTCTAATGTCTCGTGATTTTTGAGCCACTGGACAGAACCCCGAGACAAACCTGCTTAATAGTAGATGGCGCAATTATCAATTTATTTGGAGAATTGCAGTTTCTGAATATCTACATTTAGTATAATATCTTTGCCTAAACTACTGCTTGAAAAATCACAAAAATCAATGTAGGACATAATTTTATATTCTGAATAAATTCCCCTAGTGATTTTTTTATATCTATTACATAAGACACTATTTTTAAACCAAAAATAAGGTATTGGCTTCAAGACAAAGCATGCCCAAATGTCAAATTTCTACTCTTAAATATATGTTATTTTCACGCCTATAGTGCTGTCATTCCTGGAGACACCCTATGTGTATACCACAACAATATAGTTACTAAATTTTAATAATTGTTCTCTTAGGTCTTGATCAACTTGCATAATTATTGTGGATAAAATGGAACTTATTTTAATTTCAAATATGAAACTAGAGACCACGATGAATTCCTCCAAGAATATAATACAACTTTTCTACTGACTAGGTAGTGATTTATCGCCGTACAATAATCATTAAAATTTTGCCAAGTTGTCATCATTATTTCTGTTCAAAATTTTATTAATTTTATACAGGATAGACCAAAAGAAGATATGTCTGATATTACATTTCCAATACTCATATAATTTTAACCACAAGATGGAATGCTACATTTCTACCAATTCTAAAAATTCTTTGACTTACTACATCTCAAATTAAAATAATTGAGCAAAACCCTAACAGACCCAAACAAAGACCAAACATTAAGCAGTCTTAGCATGACACCTAAAATTACACGTGAATTACCCATATTTATATAATTATATGAGTACTACTATATAAATTTCATTTATGCCTATACAGAACATCACACAATGTCTCAGAGTTCCCACTTCAAGTCCCAGAATCTTTTATATAGTATACTTATGAAACCAGCTACACTTGAACACATCTACCTTAGGATTTATAATTATGATCATTGATATATTGAATAACTAAGGTGTTTAAGCAAATAACTATGAACTGGCCAGCGAGTTACATGTGCTTAAAACTGCTTGCCTTAGCTCACTATGGGAAAAAGACTAGATGAGAACAGACTTTTTTGAACTTCTCTCTCACATGTGGTCTACGCTTTGTTCAAAATAGAAGAAATGATTGGCTTGAATACCTTAGTTATCAAATATGATGTCAACAGTTCCATTAAAACATAACTTCGATAAATCAACATAGCCTCTATGGCAGAAAATATAGATAAATGTTAATTTAAACCGTAAAATTTATCTCAAATAGATTTAATGTTCTGGAAACAACCTTATTCTTTAATTTGACATAATCACTAAGCACTGCAACTAGAAAGTAAAACAGAGTATACAATAGTCACACTGTAATAGTCGACCCTTTTCAGCAATACCAAATAAGTGTTATTTGAATAGAATTAACTGAAAAAATTAAATATCTATGACTCAGTTTATTTCATGGCAAAGGTTTTTCAATTTACTCTAGGGACATTAACTTGTTAGTTATACTTATTCTACTGTAGGTTGGTGCACATGTCTTATCTTTCTTGCTAACTTCCGTTTGGAAATAATTTATTAAATATAACCTCACACACTGTGTACTCACCGACACTTTTTCTTTTTTTTACTACTAATACCAGAACCACAGAAAATCTTAATTTTTGAAAATCAATAATTTTAGTTTAGGCCTCGGCAACAAAACAATAGTGAAGTTAGTGGGTTTAGTTACAAGTCAATCCTGTTTATGTCCTCAAGAATTGATGTGTTTAATCAGATCAAGTGGATTCCAGGCGCTTAAAGTATGCACCGCCCGATTTTCTTGAAATTTTGGCTACCCCCCTATTTTCGAGGTCCCTGAATACGAATCTGACCTCAGTTTTTTGAGGTCGGCCGTAGTTTCAGAGAAAATGGATTTTCAAATTTCGTTTTGACCCCACTTTTCGCGGCGATAGTTGTGGTTATAATCTGGATACATTTTTACTGTACGCAGCTCAAAGTGATCACCACCCTATTTTGTACCTTCTGCAACATCGAAACTTCGCGAAAACCCATGGAAAAACCGAAATTTTGAAAGATTTATGCCGTGTTTACGTCCGGCCCGACCGCTGTTTTCGCCCGACATTCGGCGCTCGCTGATTTTCTAATGTTTTCCATAGTACTTGAGCGAATGCTATCCTAGTTAATGGCAAATGGCAACGAAGAAAAAATAACAGTAATTGCCCCCCTCCCCCGCACAAGCATTCAGTTGCTTCTGAGGAAATCCTAGATTGTAGTATTGTGAGGATGAGAATTATTATTATTATTATTAAGCCAAACCAAGATCTATTTAGGTGAAAAAGCAAACATCATAATTTGAGAAGACATTAGAAAATGTAGTGTTTAATTATTGACCCTCTTTAACTTGGTTTCTTGAGTTTTTTAATTACTTGACCTTGTTTTTTTTAACAACTAGTTGTTCGTATATACAAAATGTCCAAGAGAAGAAAAATATGCCAGCAATGTCCTTAATTTGATTTAAATTTAGCATGTAACTATATTTTCTACGCCTCTTCTATTATTATGGTCATTGATAACTAAACTCTGTTCAACTAATGTTCATACCTACGTCACAACTCCCGCCCTTGTCTGACTCGTGAATATGTGATATCCATCGTATATTCATGAGTAAGACAAGGATGGGACTTGTGACATAGGCATGAACATTCGTTGAACAGAGTTTAGTAATAATAACCCCAATATAGAGATAAATAAGCAGTTGCGCCGCTCAACTCTATTGTTTATTCATCATATGGCTACAATGGGGTCAAACGAGATCAAAGACAAGTATGCATTGAACTACACATTTATGCAGAAATCGATTGAACTTACAGCGCCAATTTTGAATAAAGCCAGCAGCGGACTCAGTTAAAATGAAATATTTCTAGGAAAACAGTGCAAACTAAAATAAATGCTAGGTCCAGGGCCACGCATGTGCAAAGAAAATCTTTCCACAAGGTGATGGATTATATGGTTCTGCTGCTTATTTATCTCTGTATAGTATAATAACTAATACCTACATTTCTCTCTTTAAACGTATAATGTGGGGCCAATTCTGAAACCTTACAGAAAGGTTCTTAGTTTTTATGTTAATAGCTATTGCTATTGTACATTTAGAAAGTTATTTCTTTGCAAACATAAATATCACCTTAACCTAACACTAACAAAACTTTTAATCGATATAACATAACCTTTACACAAATACTAACATGGAGATAATTTCTGGAATTAACGAAGCACTGGACTGAGTATGGGAGACTTTTATATAAATCAACCAATATATGGAGGGCTGCTTATGATAAAGTGTAATGTTTGTTAATGTCTTAAATGTTTTCCGATATAATATTGGCACTAAGGAAAATATTTATGTAGGTATTTTTAGAAATTGATCGAAAATTACAAAAATGCTCTTCTTTATTCACAAGTAAATTTAAAATGTATGAGCCTACTCTTAACATTCAATAAAAAAAAATACTTCACATGCTCAATCTAAACAGGTGGGTGTTTACACATTAGCCTTTTTTTCATACTTTTTCAAATTCCCAATAGAGATGGTAATAGTTATTGGTGTACCAGGTACTCAAATTCATTCTTTATAACAAAATGTGGAATTTAGGCCTATTAAAGCCGAGTTATAAAAAGAAACTTTAGTAACGAAGGGACATATTTAATTGAAAAAAATAGAAGTTTTATTAGGCAAAATAATTTAAAAAGTGTCACCCATCCATGAACTGACTGTGTGAACAATTGCTTTGCCCCTATATCGCTCTAACTAAATCAAGCACGGTGCGGTACGGCATAACTGACTTTCCGCCTCTGGCCCCTCTCTTGCAGCCTACATAGAGAATATTACTGATGTTCAAACCAACCAAAATACTGACAAATGCCCCTCTTAAAGGTAACCATTCTGCAATGAGGCAGAAAAGTTAAATGATACTTTATTGGCCGGGTTTTGAATATCTGGCCAAATTGTACAGTAATGACTTACTTTACGGCCAATTTCTGAGCTTTTAATGAAGAGTTTGAGACTGTCTTTCATGCCGATTTTAAAAAAAGGGTTTTTTTCTGCAAATAGTTTTTTACTATCATGCAAGTGATACTTGATCCAAGAAGCATATAAGTTTGTCTTACTCCAACTGTTGTCCACTGTTATTTTCGTAAAAACAGTACCTATGGTAAAAATTTTATCACCGTTTGATCGTTGACTGTCGTATTAATAAGACTTCTCACGGCTATAGTTTCATGTCCTGGGAAGTAGATGGCGCCTATGCCTATGTATTCTGCATTGTATTTTGTCTCTGGGAAGCACATGGTGAGCCAGAGAACTGTCAAACATGACAGCCGTGAGCAGTCTTTATTAATACGTCAGTCAACAGTTTGTTGTTATACATAGTATACATACAGTTGTCGCTAGAGAATAAAATACCCCATAAAAAAATTAATCCCGGGATTTTGAATCCCGGGATTTCCATTCTCATAACCTAAAAAGAGGATACTAATGCAAAAAACGGGACATCACTAGTTTAAATATAGATGAAATAAAAGTTTTCAATTAAAACAACTTCTAAAGACCTAACTAATACGAATATGGGATTTTGTGTTTTTGCAGTATGAAAATTTCTGAGGCGCATGGAGTAACAAAACTAGACAAAAATCAATCTGTAATATCATAAAATAATTCCGGGATTTTTTATGTAAATCCTGGGATCCTCGGGATTGTAAAATATCTCAAAATGATACGGGATCCCGGGATTGGATGCCCTAGTAGCCGCACTTTAATGATGATCCTTTACTCTCAATGCCTGGAAAAAACAGCAGTTTTCTCTTGTAAAATACTCAGAAAATCTGCTTATTTGCACCTGAACAATATCATAAAAATGTATAATTGTATTTGATTCCTGAACATCAAATGGGTATGTCCAATGTCCCATAAACGCGAAGGTCAATGTCGTCAATATTTTTAGATTTAACAAGGAAAAACATTAACCTAATTTCCTTCAAAATAAGATAAGTACACATATACAGTGTGGATACAAATCGTGGAATATTGGTTATTATTTCTTAAAATATTCCTCATATCAAAAACATGTTTTAATAAAAGTGTTAGGGGTAATTATTTCCCGTTTAGTAATAATAATACATAATAATAATAATTTCCCCTAATACTTTTATTAAAACATGTTTTTGATATGGGAATATTTTAAGAAATATAGGAATATTCCACAATTTGTATCCACACTGTATATTACAAACTGTTTAGTTGACATAAGTCTGAAAGATTGCAGGAAGCCGTGTGAATTTTTGATTTATAATTTCAAACATTTTACTTGACCTTTCCATTTAACAAAATAAACAGTTTTGTTCCATGTCTGGCTGTCTCATCCCTCGGATCATCGTCACACAACTCTAATGAAAAGTCATAAAACAGCATGGAAAGTATTTTGTTAGTCGAAAAATTAAAAAAAAATTAACTGTATACCTGATTAAATGGAAGGTGCCTATTGGGAAAATTCAACCTACTTTAAAAAATCTCCGTATCTCCGAAACTAAAATTCATATAAAGGGTGAGTTGATCTCCTGGTAAAGTTTCGAGAATGTTTTGAAAAAGTTACATCTACCTTTGATTTATCTGGATTTTGGAAGTGATGCTTGGCGTGGAGACATATATCTGAAACAATTTTTTTCCTCACAATGTCCCAATTATTATTATGTACTTAAGTAGGCCCAGCTCCAGCATCATTCCCAATCATTTGAGTCTCTCATACATCACCTCCTAGGGTTCAAATCGCCCTGTACAACAAAAAATCACAACACAATTTTTACAATAATGTAAATAAAGGGAAGCCACCTACGGACACATCAGACACCACATAACCTAAAAAGACCCACGCTGTCGTCCAACCCGAGCCCTTTGCTAAGATGCTTGCCATCAGACGTTGCTGTCAAAGGCTGGGGGGCCTGTGAAGCTGAATGGCTGAGCGTTGTCGACCAAGTTGGATCGCATGCCGGAGGAGGGCGGGGCTCCGCCTGGTTTGGGGATTTGCGCCTCGGCGGTTGCTGCGTGACGCATCTCCTCGGCAGTTGCTCTAAATATCGTGCAAAGTGAAATTAGATACAGGAAAATCCCGAGAGTATTCACAGTGCCATCATTACTATCAATAACGAAGAAGAGGTGTATTTTCGTGCAAATTATATTTGTAAAATTAGCATGGTAAAGCGCTTTCGGCTACATAGCCATCATCAGTACCACCTAGAAGAGAGCATGACATAACTTTTGGAGAAGAGTCAACGATTTTAATATGAAAAGAGGAATTAAATTTCTTTGGTTATGTGATACTCACATGTCGGGTGTGTTCAGAAAATTGGAGCAACTGAGTTTAATACAGGTATAAAAAGACGATGGAAATGCCATGTCACACATTAAAATGTTAAATTAACATCACAGCCATATATAAAATTATTTTAAACAAAATTCATCGTAGTAAAATTGAAAGGCCGATAGCCATGCAGTGCAGTGCGGAAGGAAATGAAGACAGTGATTTCCGAAAAGTAACTAAATCGGGCGGAAGACACCAGACAGTGTCAACAAAGACCGCGAAGTATGAAATTGAGCATAGGCGTTTCATATTAAAATCGTTTACTCTTTTCCAAAAGTTATGTCATGCGCTCTTCTAGGTGGTACTGATGATGGCTATGTAGCCGAAAGCACTTTACCATGCTAATTTTACAAATAAAATTTGCACGAAAATACACCTCTTCTTCGTTATTAACATTTACGTGCAAGCAGCTGAAAATCATTTAATCATTACTATCGTGCCTAGTACCTACAATTATGAATTGCAAAATTGCTCAATTTATCTACCTATACCAATTTTATATACATATCTATACAGCCACAACAAATACTACATTTATTATTACTGCAATTATTTCCGTGAGGGCTAGCGAATGAGTTTTCTGAACTTGATTTTTTACATCATGGCTTTTTCACTTTCAAGTGGATACTTAGACAACTCATTTTTGCCTGAATTTTGCTTGGGGTTTACCTGTTTACCTTTTCACCTATTTCATGTTTTTCATGTTTTATATGTTTCTACACTCAAAAGCTAACCAAACAAATGTATAATTGAGATTTTTGCATATTGTCTTATCAATGGAATACTTTTCTGTTAGACAATAAAGCTTATTTATTTATTTATTATTTAATTATCAAAGTGACAGATTTGAAAACACTTGAGCAGAGATTACCGTTCACAGTTGCAAAAGTTACCTACACTCTATTCAATCAAAATGCAAGTGGCGCGTAAACATTTACACGATTGACGCACGTGAACAATTCTGAGGGGTAATACGAGGCAGGGCCGCATTAAGGACGATCTCCAGGAATTTTATAATATTTATAATATAAATAAAAAATTAAAATAATATGCCCCAGTATTAAGAACATTAAAAACAAACTTTTATGGCACACCTAGTCATTCACTTACCTGCAAATTTCTACTATTAACACAAATTGTAGCTCCAACAATTAATAAACAGCGAAAGAATTATATCGGAAAAAATTAAAAGTCAACTTGCAACTCAATACACCTCTGTAATAAATAACGACTCGCTGAACTCGCCTGCCGGGAAAGATTTTATTGCCGACTAGCCAATAGCAAGCCTATCACGTGCATCACGCTCTAGCCATGGAACAACTTTTGTTTATGTTTCACTTGCGTTTAGTTTGAATAGAGTTTAATGTTATAAACACAAACTGACATAGAAGAAGGATACTTTGTAATGAAACTGTATGAAGGGTATCTCAGTCTCAACTAAAATGAAGTCCTCCCATTTTCCCCGTTATTTTTGAACTGGAAAAAATCAAAGTCTACCTTATGTAGCATTTTCCGGGAAATTATAATATTAAGTCAAAAAATATACAGTGTGTTAAAAAGTTATCTCAAAATATCGATTTTTGCAAAAAAAAAATGTTTAGTTTTAATGTGTAATAATATATGTTACTGGTGGAATTTACAAAAAATTGTCAGTTCCTATTTCCTGAGTTCCAGCCTAGAAGAATCTACTATGGCAAGAAGGTCAATCCTTAATGGATCACTTAAAATGCCTCGAGGGAATAAAGTAGTGAAGTAGTTGAAGTACAGAAGGCCAAAAAAGCAAGCATCGTTGCCATATCCACAGTATACCTCGCATCACCAAATGTGCAAAATGAGCGGCTGTAAGATGTGGCAATGGTGATCGTAAATTCGGCCAAACCGGTCTCGATGGAGCCAGGTCCTTGACGTTTAATTGTATTTCTTGTTGTAATGGTCACTATTTGGCTAGTTTTTTCATTACCCTGTGTATTTAATGATTTTTAAATTCCTTTTGTTCTCTGGATTCCAACGATATATAATTTAATAATCAAAAATAATGGAGCATTTTGTGTTTTAACTTTTTAAACAGAAAAATTATGGTAGTCCTAAGCTGTTCAAATTTTTCACACCTATTCAGTTGTTATTCATCATATACAAAAAACAAGGCAAACTATACTAGACTTGCCGAATAACGGGAACACAGAATAATTAACATATTGGTAATTTAGTTGATACCAACTGGGAAGTCGGGTGTGCCAGAGCCGTATTTCATTTTTGGTCACTATTTTTTGTTTGCACCACAAAACACAGAAATGCGTTGCTACTTCTTCCAAAGTTGTTTGACTAGGCCTCTAGAGAGAAACAATACAAAAATAAATCGGTTTCGTTTCGATTAGACTTTTTGTAAACATCCAAAAATTCAGCTCACCCAATATGCCCTAAAGGTGGATTTATAAACTCGACGTTTGCGTTGGCGCTCGAAGTTGACGGTGACCTTCCCAGTTTGCGTCCAGAAATGTGAACGACGGAACGTGAAAGATGAAATTAGTTTATCTCGGACGGCACCGGACGCAGACGGCAACGTTCGACGGCGGCGTTTATAAACAGTTACACGTAAAATATTGGGATTGAATTTTCGACGCAAACGGCAACGGCGAGCGCAAACGTCGAGTTTATAAATCCACCTTAATACTTCCATGATTTTTCCTGTCATTACAGGCAATATAGGGAGTTTGGCAAATGTCAAACTATCAACGTCCGCGCTATTCAGCGAGAAGGCTATAATCACAGTAGACCTAGGCTTTTGAAATTTCGCACATCTACTCAGTTTTTCATTCGAACAATTCCCTAATAACAAGCAAAATCTACAAAAATGGCACTTTACTGACGTAGAAAAATAGTATTTGGAAAATTTCCAAGGCATACATCATTGTTTGAAACTAAAATTATGCCACAAATCAGTTTCAAAACTAGTAACACTGACCCCAGAAGCTCAAATTTCAACTAACAATCTTTTTGTCTTTGACAAGAGTCGTTTCACCTATCTGGAGACTTCCTGTATATTAGCATTTTTTTAAAAAAGGCCTCCTACGTTTCCTTTTCCTAAGATGGCCATGAAATTGTGAAAACAAACATATTTAAATGGTTTATTTCAGCCTGCTTGAGGATATCAAGCCACCTAAAGTCTATCCAAGTTACAGCGGCAGTAGATATAAACAAAGTCACATGACCGCCTTGCGATCGATTACCAGGGTCGGACTAATATGAGATTCCAAGTGGCTTGTAATTCTGAACTGATTCTTTTAGAAGTTCTAAAATTTGCGTTTCTACCTTTCGTGGATCTTTATAAATTTCCTTAAATTAAGTAGCAAAATAAATTTACAGAATATACTGCTCACGATCCGATCTAAATTATGCAGGAAACTCGACTGAGGGAAGAGCCTGCCCTGCATTCTGCTCGCCGCGTAAACACTTGACATTTTATGATGGCCAGACCAATAGGAGAATAGGTCACGTGGTGGCCAATGTTTTGATCCACTGCCTCTGTAACTTGGATAGACTTTAGTTTAAGAAACATGCTTGAATTAGAGCCATTTTATTCTAGTTTTGATTACATCGAAAATAAAATGGGATTTCGCAATTTCTTCAAGTGGAAACATAGGTACTTAAGACAACCTAACAACATTATAATAACTTTATCTGTATTTATCTTACAATTGGGAACAAGATCAACTTAAGTAACTTTTTTGACACATTATATTGTAGTACTATATAGACCATTTAAGTGTGATGTTACTTGACAGTTGTCATTCTGCTGGGTTTTTATTGTGAAAATCTGCAAATTTTCTTGGTTTTATTGCAAAAATGTCGTATTTTTGTTGTGTGGTGGGCTGTGCAGTAAATGGGGAATAGAAACAACATACGGTTCTTCAGAAATCCGGTGAATTTTTGCTAAAAATCGGGTCGAACCCGTACTTTGACGTTTACGAAAATGCTTGGGGGATAATATTGTGTTGCCTTCTAGAATTTTGTAATGCAAATATATAGTTTTGGGTATTGCTAATATCAAATCTGTGATATTTCCGTTCAATGAAACTTCTTTATGTATTGTATAACATGTAGTGCATAATTTTTCCACGTCATATTTATATAAATTATTGTAAAACCCCCATTTCATTTTGTATTAATTTTTTTATTAAATTACAAATTCATTATTTAAACCTTTAGTTTTTTCATTCCAGAACTTCAAAAAGGACACATGATGTACTTAATGTGTTAACGAGTATGTTAACACTGAGCGGTACTTAGACACTTAAGCACAAGAACTGTAGCAAGACTACAGTATTGAGACCATATACCTATTTATCTCGTTACTAAATAAATAATAATTGCATTAGCTCTGGCATGGTTCTACCAAAGATACTACAGAATAAGTGTCCAACAAGGGCTTAAACAATATACAAAATTCTGATAGAAAAAATGTATAATCTTATCAACCACAATAAAAGCTCTTCCGCCTTCTGCAACAGAACTCGTTGACTAATTCCTGAACACTTATATGTGCTTCAGCAGTGACTTAAGTATTAAATAATACATAACTAGGTTCAATAAAATCAGTTGGCATAAGTTTGGAGAAATAAACTTTGCCTACAGTATGTATGGATCTCGGCCAATAATCTTGGTTTATAGATCATATTATCAACTCTTCACACCACTTTCAAGGTTACCATTGTATGCACTTTTCCCTATTTCTCAGAGAATTCTTAGAAAAATTAACGAAACAAAGTTCAAAAACTTTATAACCAATGCGTTAAAGATATTTTTTCAGGTATTCTAGGCAGATTTTCAAATGTTATTTATGTTATTATAACTCTAAATTAATATTGTTATTGCTCCCATTATTACTTTATTTTGTTTATTTGCCCTCAGCAGATTTATACTATATCCAAGTTAGAGAGGCAGTGAAAAATTAAAAGATCATCTATGAAGCGTGGAAATTAAAATAAAAACCTTATACTATCGCAACAAAATATGTTGCTGAATTCATGGCAAGCACTTTTAGAAAAATTAAAAACTATTTATTTCTAACAGTAGACAAAATAAACCAACCCCATGCTGCATGCATTACCTAAATATACCAATAGGTAAACTCTGACAATTCTACATGGTTGTAATAATTGCACTTGTCGTTGGTCCTTTTTATGAAAAATAAAATAAATATCTCTTATGACATAATAGATAAGCGGAGAAGCTACTCGTATGTTGATCCTTGGCCAAAGATTGCAAAAAAGAAGATTCATTGTTTTAATTTCAAACATTTTACTTGGCCTTTCCATTTAACAAAATAAACAGTTTTGTTCCATGCCTGGCTGTCTCATCCCTCGGATCTAGACAAAAAGCAATCTGTAATATCATAAAATAATTCCGGGATTTTTTATGTAAATCCTGGGATCCTCGGGCTTGTAAAATATCTCAAAATGATACGGGATCCCGGGATTGGATGCCCTAGTAGCCGCACTTTAATGATGATCCTTTACTCTCAATGCCTAGAAAAAACAGCAGCTTTCTCTTGTAAATTACTCGGAAAATCTGCTTATTTGCACCTGAACAATATCATAAAAATGTATAATTGTATTTGATTCCTGAACATCAAATGGGTATGTCCAATGTCCCATAAACGCGAAGCTCAATGTCGTCAATATTTTTAGATTTAACAAGGGAAAACATTAACCTAATTTATTTCAAAATAAGATAAGTACACATATATATTACAAACTGTTGAGTTGACATACATCTGAAAGATTGCAGGAAGCTGTGTGAATTTTTGATATATGATTTCAAACATTTTACTTGACCTTTCCATTTAACAAAATAAACAGTTTTGTTCCATGTCTGGCTGTCTCATCCCTCGGATCATCGTCACACAACTCTAATGAAAAGTCATAAAACAGCATGGAAAGTATTTTGTTAGTCGAAAAATTAAAATAAAATTAACTGTATACCTGATAAAATGGAAGGTGCCTATTGGGAAAATTCAACCTACTTTAAAAAATCTCCGTATCCCCAAAACTAAAATTCATATAAAGGGTGAGAATTAAAAGATCAACTATGAAGCGTGGAAATTAAAATAAAAACCTTATACTATCACAACAAAATATGTTGCTGAATTCATGGCAAGCACCTTCAGAAAAATTAAAAACTATTTATTTCTAACAGTAGACAAAATAAACCAACCCCATGCTGCATGCATTACCTAAATATACCAATAGGTAAACTCTGACAATTCTACATGGTTGTAATAATTGCACTTGTCGTTGGTCCTTTTTATGAAAAATAAAATATATATTTCTTATGACATAATAGATAAGCGGAGAAGCTACTCGTATGTTGATCCTTGGCCAAAGATTGCAAAAAAGGAGATTCATTGTTTTAATTTAATCTTTCCCAATAAGGAAATACTAGACACTTATTTTTTACAAACACTACAAACTTTTACAATAAATGGAAATATGTCCTAAAGTTTTGAATATGGAAAAAATTAATATCAATATTTAAAATTTATAATCAATCAATCAATCAACCAAATATGCTTTATTGTCATAAGTATAAACTTGTTGACAAAGCTGGGCTAAGAAAAAAACACAAATACACCAATCATACATATAAAATACAAAAAAAATATATATATACATAAAAAAAGGAAAATAAACAGCAAGTCAAAGTCGTCAAAAGTTAGAATTTAAAGTGAATCGGAGAAATACTCGTCAAGGTCATAATATTCCTTGTCCGCCAACAGACTCTTCACCATTCCCTTGAATCTTTTTTCGCAAGTTAGCGTTCTTATATGAAGAGGCAAGTGATTGAACATCTTCCTGGAAGTATATACTACCGACTTTTTTATTGGACTAGATGAAGGAATCGGCATGCCAATGTGACCATTTTGTCTTGTAATGCAACGGGGGTAACTGATATTTCTGGGTAAAGCAGTTCGAAATTTTTTGAACATGGGACACACTGTTTCGAGTATGAATATACAAGTAAGAGTTAGGAACCTGTGGGACTTAAATAAAGGACGACAGGAATCTCGGTGTCCAGCTCCTAAGATACAACGCAGAGCCCTCTTCTGTAGTACAAAAACTGAGTTCAGCAGCACCACTCCACAATTTCCCCAAAAGCAAATGCCGACCGTAAATGTGACTCTATAAGTGCAAAATATGCCTCTCTTCTGGCGGTCATGCCCAAATTCGCAGAAATAGCTCTCAAAGCATAGCCGCCTCGGGCTAGTTTATTGCACAGTTTCAGAATATGCTCCTTAAAATTCAATCTGCCATCAATGTACAGACCTAAGAATTTGGAACATGGTGCCAGATTAATAATTTTCTGCTCAATTGCTACCTGTCCAATTGTACACTTAAACGTTAGCATGTTAGTTTTTTTAATGTTAAATGACAATAAATTTGAATCACACCACTTTTTCACCTCATTAATATCATAATCAACTGTCTCACCCAACCGATCTGGATCCTCATTCCACAGAATTGAGGTATCATCTGCAAATAAAGTAATTTTGCCCTGAATATCAAGCGAGGCCAGGTCATTCACATAAACCAAGAACAGAAAAGGTCCCAAGACCGAGCCCTGCGGGACGCCACACCTGACATCCGCCACCCTCGACTTCCTCCCATTCACAGAAACAACCTGGTTACGCTCCGTCAGATAAGATTGAAACCATTTCAGAGATACACCCCTGAAACCGTAATGCTCCAACTTCTTCAGTAACACTTTGTGGTCAACACAGTCAAATGCCTTAGACAAGTCACAGAAGAATAAAGTTGCTCAAGCAATGAGTATATTGTATCCCCTGTTCAGTTATTACTTTGAAATCCAAATTGAGATGAAACCAGTATGCTGTTACTAGCTAGAAAAGATAAGACCCTTACTTTTACTAGTTTTTCGACAATTTTTGAAAGGGTAGGTAATAATGATATAGGCCGAAAGTTTGCCGGATCCCCATGATCGCCCCCCTTATGAACAGGAATAACGACACCCGATTTAAGACAGGCAGGGAATACACCATCAACAAATGACCTATTAATAACCTCTGCCAACACTTCAAGGACTAGGGGAGGAAGACTACTGAATATTTTTACTGACATGCTATCCCAGCCAGAAGCGTTCTTGTTCTTTATCTCAATAAAAACTCTCTTTACTTCGACGGCATCTGTGGGAGCAAGGAAAAATGTATCATTCACATGATATATTTTGTCATATACACAAGGGGGTCATCAGACACTGGAATATCTTTAGACATAGTAATGATTCTTTAAAACTTAAGTATATAGGTAATGATTGTTTATTATTTGTCTTAGGTAATGATCCTGTAAAATTATATTATAGTTTTGTAATTAATATTGTCACTAAAACCTGTTGAAATTAACACTTCATACATTATGATTACATTATTACAAACTTTCAAGCATTTCAGTTTATTTTTGTTATTTTCTATCCTTGGATGATTTAAATTGAGCTTAAAACTTAAAAAAAGGTAGGTACATACAACTTTTCTAGAATCAAAATTACACCTTATGGCACTCAATCCAAGGTGAAATATCTTAAATTACATCCCAAAAATACGTCCAAGTGTTTTGAAAACAAATGCCTACGTTTATTTGAATGTAAAAGTTCTCTTAGTTTTTGCCAAAGAGCAAGTCACTTAAGGAAAACCTCTGTAGATTTTTATAGCTTCTAGAGTATTAAAGAGGTTCAAAATTTTGAAAATAAATACAAGCTGCAAAAATCATCATTACACTGTAGAATTTTGCCAGTTACATTACAATCTGCTGCAGACCCAAAAGCAACCAAAAGCAAATTACTTTCTGCACAGCAAGGAGTTGCCTACGAGGGGCGCCACACATTGGGGTCTTCCATCAGGGTAGCCCGGTGGTCCATCCCTCCACCCATGCCACCCATCCCGGTTGGCGCGGTGGCCGTATGCGGAGAAGCCGCGGCAGCCATGTCCTGTTGGGACGCCCTTGTGGCCAGGTCAGGTTAGTACGGGTGAGCACCAAAGCGTTTAAGGCATTTAGCCATTTTAGGGAAGGTGAAAATTGTCGGCTTGTCAACTTTTCAAAACCATAGAATCGTAAAACCTGGACCAACACTATATTAAATACTTGTGCATAGAGCTGTTTCAAGTGATCGCCACTGGCACCACATACCGAAAAAAATCGACAGGGTAGTTTAACGTAAAAATACCATTGTTGCAAAATATTTTATAAAATAAAAACATGCAAATATGTGTCTATTACAACAAATTTGATAATATCCGAAATAAAATACAAGTCTTGTTTGTTATGTCCCTTTTATATGACAAGTTTACATGGCGTATTTCCATGGAAATGACAGTCTAAAATGCAAACAAGAGTTTTTTTTGGTAGCTTTTAATTGAAAGTCCATGACTAGTTGCAGTGTAAAGTAAGCATAAAACACATTAGTTTTCAGTTTCTTCTTTATACAGGGTGATTCAGTCATGATGTAAAAAATTTTAACCACAGGTGGAGAAAAATAGCTTAACCCTTTCGGGACTGCGGCCGCCTGAGGATCTGTGCCCAGTGGACCACAGCAGGAAGCGCATGCGTGTATGTACGTTTCCGGTCCTTAATTGCAAAACAGTCATTACATAGCAACAGATCTTTTCACAATATAAATCATTTTTTGCACGCATCCACATGCAAATGAGCTTGTGTTCGATTTTATTGATGTATTTAAGTGCACAAGTAAGTTTTTTTTTACGAGAAGGACCACCCAACTAAATGCCATTAATAGAAAATCAGCCAATGACATTAATTGGGGGCATGACCAATGTAAAGTAGGCGTTCCAATGAATCTGTAGTCAACGCGTGTCCGTCCGGTTACAGTCCTTTCTCATGCCTTCCTGCTTGCGTTTATAGTCGGTTCCGGTCCCACTGACCCAACTTTTATATGCGTGTTTGTCCGGGTCCGGTCCCGAAAGGGTTAATATGAATAAAAAATATTTTCCGAATTGCATTAAAACCCCTTCTTAACGGTGCTTTCCTAGTCAGCTGGTAAGCTCACACGTCAAGACTTGTGCGCAGTTGCCAATTGCACAACATCGTAAATTTATTTGTTTTTTTACTCGTTCACAGAAATTATTTCAAAAATGTAGAAATTCTGAGAAAATCCTAAAAGGTCGATATTTTTTTGTTGTTTTTAAATTTTCAGGGAAACATTTTTCTGTTGTGGCGATAAAAACATCATGGTATAACTTAATTTATTACCTTTTTGACTCGCTTTTTCATTTTCTAATGTAAATCATTTTCTTCTTTTGTTAAAAATATCATTTTAAAGTCCACAAATGTATTGAAAATTAACACTGTGCACAAAATGCCACCAGCAACTTGACTACACAGATTAAACGCACAAGTTTATTCTGTTGGTGAGCGTCAGATCTTAGCATCTCCTAGCCCATATAAGAAATCTGTTGTGATACAGTAATAAGCCCACTATCGTATAATAAAACTGCCAATTTATGGTGGGATACTTCCATAAGATTGTAGCAATTTTCTCATGCAGCACGCGGGTTCTACCTGTGCTTTCGCCTGTCGTACACGGAATGTGGGAGCACGAGCATGGTAACAGCTGTTCACAGCGTGCATCCGGTCGAAGAGTACAGAGGCACGGGCACGAGCACTTCACCTTCTGCCTTCAACTCGTGACTCGACCGACACTCGGGCACTGACTGGCACTGGCGACTAGCGTGGGCGCCGGGCGGGTAGTGGTACTGGCAAAGCCTGCGCCCTGCCCGACGCCGGACGTTCACCTGGATACCCATCAGCTGTCGACGCGGCGCGCACAACCGCCAAAGCAGCGTGTCGCAGCCTACCAGAGCGCCGAATTATAGGGGACTAGGGTTGATTTGCCCCATGTTTTAGACTTCGGCAAAAATTTTTTTTTTGCATTTTCCTTTTTAGTAGATGTTCCCCACTGTGGTTAAAATTTTTTACATCATGACTGAATCACCCTGTATAGTGGACCATTGGTTCGCTTTGGGGATGTACACAAGTTTTTCTATTTTAATTCTTGTAAATGTTACAAAATACTCTTCCAAAGTATAATATCTAAAATAATTCTAGCTTTTTCATCTGGTTGAACAGGTCATCCTCTAATTCTAAGTTAATGTTTATTTTTCCGAAAATTTACGTAATGGTCTGTGCATACAATTTTCTTCACGTGCACCATCATGTTATCAAAAACAAATCTACCTAAAAAAACTCTGTTAATATGACAAAACTACGAAATACTGACCACAAAGGCAATTCATTACCATAAAAGAAACATTAATTGTAATAAAACTGACATACCTATAACCTATAATAACTCGCCATTTTTTCATATACAGTGCCCGGCAGAAAGTACGTACCATATGGGATTATTTTTTATTTAACATTTCTCAGAAAATTTTATTCTTGATAAAAGTTTGTGCATTCCCACAAACTCATAACGCAGTTTTCAAAATTTGAATCTCATTTCGTGTACGGGGAAGGTTCGAAAATATGAAAAAGGCTCAAGAGTAAAGTACCCTTATTTTTAATTTTAGAGAAAACATGTATTACGAAAAGTTGTTTAAAATTGAAAGTTAAGCCCAAAAATTCATTTTCAAGTTTCTATTCCTAAAAATATATTTTCAGCATTTTTTATAATAATTTACCCTGTATAGAAACAAAACCACTTTATTTGATATGCCAGTTCGGTTTCAGAGAGGCTTCATCATTTAAAAACGTGAGTTCCATAACAATTAATTTGTTTGAACAGTAATTATGGCTGCTGCAAAATAGAAACGAAAAATACTAATTTTTGGGTGCAAACCTTGTTTTATTTCCAAGTTTATAAACTAATCCTATTTTTTAAGGCACTCACGTTTATAAATGATAAATCCTCTCTGAATTCGAACTGGCATACCAAATAAAGTGGTTTTATTTTCTATACAGGGTAAATCATAAAACTGCCGAAAAAAATTTTTTTTTTTTAATAGAAACTTGAAACGGCATTCTTGGGCTTATCTTTCAATTCTAAACAACTTTTCGTAATACATGTTTTCTCTAAAATTAACAACAAGGGTACTTTACTCTTGAGCCTTTTTCATATTTTCGAACCTCCTCCGTATACAAAATGAGATATTCAAATTTTGAAAACTAAGTTTTGAGTTTGCGAGAATGCACAAGCTTTTATCAAGAATAAAATTTTCTGATAAATGTAAAATAAAAAAATCCATATGGTGCGTATTTTCTGCCAGTCACTGTATATTAGCTCAAGTGAAATTATTGTGATGTCTTGCTTGGGTCTTTAGTATAGTGTTGGTCTACATAATATTATGTGACTAACCAAACCAAAAAAAATTTAGCAGGAATATTAATTAAACAAAAACTAAAGTATTTTGAACACCTATATATCTATAAAAATGATAAAATATTTAGCCAACAAATTTTTACCTGTCCTTATATGCAACCCAAAACACACAAAATGATGTCATTAATAATAATAGTGTTACTTCAGCAGACCTGGAAGGGATCCTTTTACTGGTCAAGTAAGATTCTAGAGAGAACCTGCTGTGCGAATCCAGTAGAAGACATTCATTCCAGATGTGTTACTTAGAATATTGTTCAGCAACCATCAACAACTCAATTGTTGCATCAATTTTCCCCCTTAAAAACGTCCTTGTAATAGTACCTTGTTAAGAACACAAATTAAAATGTATTTAATTGAAATGCTACATTATAAAGTTAAAATTATGCAGAGGAAGCAGAGGAGCTATGCTTAATTTTTTATGTATTCCATGTTCTATGCTTTTTATGTTTTCTAATTGCTAAAGTCTAATTGGCGGCATTACTCACTCTTATTCAGATCTTACCCTACAGCATCAAGGGCATCATAATCAAGGGCATCATAAAGTCAGGGGAGGATGCCCAATCCCGAAACCAAATTGGAATGTGAAAATATTAATTTTGGAACGTTTCAAATTTGCTTTGTTATTTTTATTTTGCAAAATAAAATGTTTTAAGTATTTATTCGACCTTTTTGAGAACCATATAAAAACACCCTAAAAAATGGAAAAGGCATAAAAAAGGGAATTGCACGGGGGTGCCTAGCTGCCCAGGTGCTCACCTATATTCAGTCCTAGTATATTTACTGATGAGTAGTTCCACTGTGTCAAAAACTATCCCAAAAACTACAGGGTATCTGGTAAATAATGGTCCCCCTTTTAACAGGTGCTTTTTTGGCCAATTTTTAGTACCATGTACAAATATTTGGAGTGTTCTACATGTGGTTTTAAGGAGGCTCTTCCATGTGAAATTTTTCGATTTAAGGCTCCAGCCTTAAAAGGAACACAAAATTTGGTTTGTTTTTATTTTTTTCCTCAAAGCATTTAATGTAGAAATTTGAATTTTGGGATACTTACCAGCAAGCCAGCAAGTTGGAAGACACTTTACGGTAGAATTACTTTTTGCGCCCTAGCTGGATAAGATTTTCTTCTCCGACGAAGCCGGTTTAATCTCAAAAGGTACCATAAATGCTTGGAACAAGGTGGGGGTTAACCATTTTTGTAATGTTTCGTAAATATGTTTGTTTTTTATTTATTATTACTCTAAAGTTAAAAATTATCTATCCATAAAAAATAGGAATGATTGGGGTTTGAACCCGGGCTGCCAGATTGAGAAGCAAAGACATACGTTTTTACGATCACAGCCTACTGTGAGGTCAAATTTAAATGAATGCTCGTTACTTAGCATGTGTCAGCAAATTGTCTGTTTTTAATATATAGAGAATTGAGTACACCTCAGATGTAGCGTGTATCAAATTTGGTTAAAATAAATGTAGTTTGCAAGAAAAAAAAAATTCTACAAATGTCAACTGTATGTGTATTTGCCATTTTTTAAAATTTTGACATATAAAGTGACACTTTTCAAACTTGTCACCACACCCTACTTTTCCTAACTTATTTACAAAAAATAATGTAACACATTAGGAAATATGATTGCAACATGCACCCATTATACAAAATCACACTTTTCCTAACTGGTTACATAAATAGCTATTAGAGTGTTGGTGCCAAAAGGGAGTCACCCAATAACAGTTACAGTTTGTTCAGCGAATGTTCGGCCCCACGTCACAACTCCCGTCCTTGTGTGGCTCGTGAATATACAACCGATATCCGTCATATAGCCATGGGTAAGACAAGGATGGGGGTTGTGATGTAGGGCCGAACATTCACTGAACAAACTGTATACTCTGCTAAACTCTGAACTTAAATATTCATACCTACGTCACAACTCCCGTCCTTGTCTTGCTCATGAATATACGATGGATATCGGCCATATATTCATGATGTAGGTATGAACATTCGTTGAACAGAGTTTAACTTTTTTATCTCTTATTGATTTTAATAATTCTTGCGTCAGTTTCTTTCTGTGTAAGGCTCTTTAGCCCTGCAGCACTTTTGGACTACATAACCGAATTTTTTCCAATCAGTACTTTTTCCAAATTTTGAATCTACCATAATAAGGATCTACAGTTATTTATAAGCAAAAACATACCCTTGGCCAATCTCGAAAAAATCAATCGTTTGTTGTTAAAAATATAACTTTATGTAAAAAGCAATAGTCAAGTTTCAGTCAAAAAACTTATAGTACCTAGGTCATCACTCAAATTGAATTAAATATTTTAAACCAATTTAAGTAAATTCTTTTATTGCCGAATTTTTTTCTAATAAAAAATGAGATAATTCCTGGAATTTTTCACCATATAACTATTTTCTCATGAACAATTTTTTTTTTCAAAATCGGTAGAGTACTTTTTTGCTTGGAACTAAAAGAGAATTCTTGGAGTCGATTCAAAATTTGGAAAAAGTACTAGCTAAAAAAATTAGGTTATGAAGTCCAAAAGTGCTCCACCCCTTTCCCCATAAGACCATAAGAGGCTATTTAAAAATTGATACCTTCATAGTAAAGGGCCTCACACAGAATGAAACGGACGCAAATACTAATAAAATCAGTATCAAAATAAAAAAATTATCAGTGGATAAGTAACAGTTCTTGGGCAACCCCTTATTAAGGGGCCCAATCTTGTCAGGGAGCCCTCTGTGACAAAAATTTCATTAAGAATATCCTCATAATTACGGAACTTAAAATGCCGAAATCATACGACTTTCACCTTCTCAAGAAACGGAATATATCACGAAATACATTATTTTGACAGGATTAGACTCTTTGCGGGATGATTGTTTTTATGAGTACCACCATGAATTTCTCAGTTAATTTGCCTTGCAAAAAAATTAAGAAAACATTTTGAATTTTTGATGGCCAACTGGTAGTGAAATTGGTCCATGGCCTACTTATTAAATAATACCGAAAAAACATGAAATGGATGAATTTTAAATTGCTGTATTGCCTAGGTTGATTTTGAAAGATAGAAAAAAATTAGAACAAACATTTATGGCTTTAATATCCATATTGAGTTTCATATTTTAACTAATTTACCTGATGATTGCTGAAAAATATCATAATATACAAAGCCAACCCTTTTAGTAAACACCTCATTAAACATCAACCCAAACATAACAAAAATAAATTCCCAAAATTAGGTGCACAAATATTTACTTACTTTCTTCCTAATGCCATCATTCCATACAGTATGCCGGTACAGAATATTAGAGCACACGCAAAAAAAAGTGATATCGAATAGTCGATAAAGACTGGAGGAATTGCGAGGCTGAAAGCAAAGAAAAACATATCATAATAGTAATTTTCATGTTATGATAAAGTGAGGGGCAAACAATCATGGAAGTCTAATGTAGGTACAAACAAATTATGTAAATCAGTGGAAGTCACTGGAATTCTAGGGAAGTCAGTGAAAATGGGTGGAAACTTTTAGAAGTCTTTTAAAAATATTTGGAAGGTGGAAGTCAACATGCGTAGGAACACAAAGTTTAATTTTTTAAATGGTTAATTTTAAATGGTATTACTATTTGGAAACATGCATTTCACACCATATTAAAGTTAGATATTACTTTACTTATATCATTATTCCTTAAATATTTTGAAATTGATTCATCATCAACAAAAGATAGTTGCTCTGGATTCGGGATTGTTATATTAAAATTTTAAATACAGTAAAATCTATAACGACACTGCATAATAGGTATAGTGACAATCTGACTATAATGTTGAATTTTAGGCGTGAAATTAAGTAAACATTACAGTAGGATAAAAATAAACCGGTATAATAGCTTCACTTGTAATGACTAATCTGGTACTTAATAACAACACAGTTTGCTAGTTCGGTGAGGGTTTTTCTCTGGTTATAATGACAGTCGGACGACAGATAGAGCTGAGCAATGTCGAATAGATCAGGGAATCATTGGACTCTGTTTACATTAGTACGCGTATTTTCTCAGCCACTGTTGGTCAGCTATTAAACTATCATTCAGTAATTTAATATGGAGTAATATAAAAGATACTTAAATCTTTATATAAGTATCTTTTATATTACTTCATATTAATAATAATAATCGACTTTTATTTAGTATTATTTGCTAGTACATAAAGGCGACATTTAGCTTACAAAGCTACTCTTACATGTAATAATATCTTGCTATAATGGGCATTCCTTTTAACTATTCAGTAATGGTACAAGTAAGTATTCAGAGATCAAATAATGGTTGTATAATTTAAGTAGTTTGTGTTATGAGGGCACCTTAGAAAAGTGAAAATGTTTTACCATTGAAGAAAAGGTGCTAGAATATTGTGGCAAGATTAGGAAACAATGAGAGCAACACTAAGATAGCCAGCTTTCGGATTTGGTGTTGCACATTCCATTTGACATTATAATAGTGGCCTTTAATAACAACGCATTAAAAACGAAAAACTGAGAAATTTGCATGATGATTTAGATAAATATCTCCTGGAATGGTTTCAAATTCAGAGAAGCAAAAATGTACTCATAGCTGGACCAATTTTTTGCTACATAGACACCCTTTGCCGCCCTCTACCGTAACCCAGAAGTTCAGAATTTGTTACCCTCATCTTCACCCATTTTCAACCACTTAAGGAAAAAACTAAAAAAGACCAGAAAATCGCTATTTTGGGTTGCATTACTTTTCGTTTTTGCTACATAGACACCCTTTGCCGCCCTCCACCGTAGCCCAGAAGTTCAGAATTTGTTACCCTCATCTTCACCCATTTTCAACCCCTTAAAGCAAAAACGAAAAAGACCATAAAGTCGCTATTTTGGATTGCATGACTTTTCTTTTTGTGCTAGATAGACACCCTTGGCCACCCTCTACAGTAGCCCAGAAGTTCAAAATTTGTTAACCTCATTTTCAACCCATTAAGGCAAAAACAAAAAAAAACAGAAAATGGCTATTTTGAGTTGCATGACTTTTCTTTTTTGCCTCTACCGTAGCCCAGAAGTTCAGAATTTGTTACCCTCATCTTCACCCATTTTCAACCCCTTAAGGAAAAAAACAAAAAAGACCAGAAAATCGCTATTCTGGGCTACGGTAGAGGGCGGCAAAGGGTGTCTATGCAGCAAAAAGAAAAGTCATGCAACCCAAAATAGCGATTTTCTGGTCTTTTTTCGTTTTTGCTTTAAGGTGTTGAAAATGGATGAAGATGAGGGTAACAAATTCTGAACTTCTGGGCTACGGTAGAGGGCGGCAAAGGGTGTCTATGTAGCAAAAAGAAAAGTCATGCAACCCAAAATA
Organism: Pseudeuparius sepicola; assembly: GCA_963920635.1. NCBI lineage: Eukaryota > Metazoa > Arthropoda > Insecta > Coleoptera > Anthribidae > Pseudeuparius > Pseudeuparius sepicola. The sequence continues at coordinate 95,343,240 of OY987299.1, forward strand.
GCGATTTTCTGGTCTTTTTTCGTTTTTGCTTTAAGGGGTTGAAAATGGATGAAGATGAGGGTAACAAATTCTGAACTTCTGGGCTACGGTAGAGGGCGGCAAAGGGTGTCTATGTAGCAAAAAAGAAAAGTCATGTCGATTTCATAGCGATTTTCTGGCCTTTTTTCGTTTTTTCCTTAAGGGGTTGAAAATTGGTGAAGATGAGGGTAACAAATTCTGAACTTCTCGGCTATGGTAGAGGGCAGCAAATGGTGTCTATGTAGCAAAAAAGAAACGTCATGCAACTCAAAATAGCGATTTTCTGGCCTTTTTTCGTTTTTTCCTTAAGGGGTTGAAAATTGGTGAAGATGAGGGTAACAAATTCTGAACTTCTGGGCTACGGTAGAGGGCGGCAAAGGGTGTCTATGTAGCAAAGAGAAAAGTCATGCAACCCAAAATAGCGATTTTCTGGTCTTTTTTCGTTTTTGCTTTAAGGGGTTGAAAATGGATGAAGATGAGGGTAACAAATTCTGAACTTCTGGGCTACGGTAGAGGGCGGCAAAGGGTGTCTATGTAGCAAAAAAGAAAAGTCATGTCGATTTCATAGCGATTTTCTGGCCTTTTTTCGTTTTTTCCTTAAGGGGTTGAAAATTGGTGAAGATGAGGGTAACAAATTCTGAACTTCTCGGCTATGGTAGAGGGCGGCAAATGGTGTCTATGTAGCAAAAAAGAAACGTCATGCAACTCAAAATAGCGATTTTCTGGCCTTTTTTCGTTTTTTCCTTAAGGGGTTGAAAATTGGTGAAGATGAGGGTAACAAATTCTGAACTTCTGGGCTACGGTAGAGGGCGGCAAATGGTGTCTATGTAGCAAAAAAGAAACATCATGCAACTCAAAATAGCGATTTTCTGGCCTTTTTAAGTGCAACAAGTTTTTGGCTTAAGGGATGCAACAAATTCTGAACTTCTGAGCTATGGCAACTCAAAATAGCGACGTTCAGGTCTTTGTTCCTTTTAACTCTTTAGATACACACTTATTTAAATATTCCAAAATATCGCCTATTTCAAAGGTATTTACTTATTTTTTATTTATATATGCGTTGTGGTCAATAACAACAATACATCGCAAGACTATAATATAGGGAGATTATGAATCTAATCGTTTAGTGAAGGACCTAATACATATTGGTGCAAGCCGTCCCCCACCGCCACGGAGAGCGCCGTGGCTAAAATAAATATATCACTTTTAAAAATTAAAAAATTTAAAGGAAACCAATGTAAAAGTCGTTGCCAGAAAACCCGTTGCTGCTTTCACACTCATTCATTTTGTTCTTTGCTGATTGTTCTGTAGCAGTGTGTAAGGTTAAGATCTCATAGGTGGAGAAGAGAATTAAATTGTGTCTTTTTGGCATTATGAAATTTTTCACTTTGAATAAATGTGAGTTAAAACAGCTTTCCAAAAACATCAATTTTCGCGATATAAGAAAATTTACATGATGCCACCACATTTAAATCGAACAAAACCTGCCTAAACCTAAACCCTGTAAGGTTTTGCTCGCGAAAATATGACTAAAGTTGTCCAGCAATTTTTCTGAGAGATTTTAATGTAAGAAAATTGGTAGGCAATGACTGAGTAACTTCTGTTGCTTGTATCCAATATTGATGTGGAATCTTTATTATACTGCTAGGGTTGCCACCTCTCCGGGTTTCATCCGAAGTCTCCGGGTTTTTATGCCTACTCTCCGGGCTCCGGTTTTGAAGCCAATTTCTCCAGGGTAAAAAATTTAATGCTTTTCCTGGAGTTACGAAATTGTCGAGACTTCAACGTGGACAAACAAAACAAATTGTTGAATTGTTCAAGCAGTTTCCCTAATACTCGTCAAACTGCGTGAATTTTGCCAAAACGCAATACGGAATCCGGAAGAAAACCCATTATGCATCAGTAAAAGGTCAAAAAATAGTTGAATTGTCAACAGGACCAATCAAACTGTTGGTGTGCAAAGATCTCATACAAAAATATACAGAGTGTCTTTCTTTGTGCCATCTCAAAATACTGCATTTTTTGCAACTTTATAGGTACGGGTCAAAAGTTGAGTACTTATATCAAAACCGCCCCAGACACTATAAACAAAGTAAGTCTAAAAATATAGAATATAGAAGCCTGCCAGTCAGGTCCAACAACAGGAAACACACAGAAAATTTATTATCTTAGACAATAATTTAAATTGTTTTTTATTTGTTGGTTGGCATTTTGTAAAGAAATGATTTACTTTCGTGTTTATTAATGTTTTTTCAATAATTCCAGAGCATTTTTCACCCATATAAAGTTTCATAAAAATTCAGCATTTTGAGATGGCCCAAAGAAAAATATCCTGCATATTTTTGAATTGAATTTTTGCACACCGACACTTTAGTAGTCTTGTTGACGATTCAACTGTTTTGATGGGATTCCACGACACACTTGACTCGCCAGATGCCTTTAAAATTCCCATTTTGCTCATCTTTGGAGCCCTGTAGAATGAACTCCCTGTATATTTTTTGTTCGAATTTGGTATGTGGGGGTTTTGGGGTGCCCTGATTAACGCTGCGGTGTCAGATTTTAAATAAAAAAATCGCTAAATGACTTTATTCGTTTTTTTTACTAGAAAAAAAAATGTGGTAGGCCTCGAAAATTGAGATTAAGGCCTGAAATTTTGCACCAAAATAGATTTTTTGTGACCTATCTTCAGAAAAAAAACCAGCTAAAATCTGATGAAAAATAAAAATTTTACGGGGTGCCTCCATTTCAAATAGGCCACCCTGTATATATATATTTTTATAATTTTTTGAAAACAACTTTTATTCTACAATTCCCCCTCTCCCCTCCCCTTCAACTTTCCCTCGGCTCCTCCCTTCCCTCACCTTTTCTAAGATCAAGACCGTTCTTACCCAGCATTTACCCATCTAAATTGAACCCTCCGGGTTAACCATGTTGAAAAGGTGGCAACCCTAGTTTCAGCAGAACTTCAAATCAGTATGAAACTGTCAGGAGCATGCGCACTTTCGTTTCTGGACCATCAAATGAAACTGTGCACGCTTCTGACAGTTTCAAACTGGTTTGAAATTCTGCCAAAACAGACCTATTATTTCATTGTAGCCCTTAAGATCTAGTAGGTATATGTATAGAACACATAGTTACCAATCAACAATTCTGTTTTACTATTAGAGAAATAATCAAGGATAGAGGAAGTAACAAAAAACAAGGCCAACATCTTTTTGAGTGATGCTATGTCCTCCATTGTTTACCGCATTTCATTTAAAAACATATGGGTTTAATAAATGGATTCAATGCAGTCACACCTCCCATTACATTAAATTAACAAATGCAGCTATTAATTTCTTGTATGTCACAATTTTAAATTAAAATTAAATAGCACTGTAATTCCCATTCATGCTTGGAGAACGTTCACAAACGTTCCCTAGCCCTGTGCGCGTACATATTCACGAGCACAAAAAAGAAACGTTTCCTTGAAAAGTGGGAGCACGAAAGGCATGTGACATTTTAAGAATTTGGCAATGTCGCAAATTTCAACATCTACATGGAATCGCCACTACGATGGCATGTGCCTGCGCCTCTATATTTGCCACGGCGGCGCAGCACGAGCTTTCGACCCCCACTCTCACTAGTATTCATTATTGTATTAGGATATTCTTGAGCCTTTTAGGAACCTCTCAAAAGGGCTGATCAATTTTTTGCTATAATGAAACACCTATCTATGCCCTTCATCTCATCGTGTTCGTTCGTTCTTGCTGAAAATACTCAAAATATAAATGACAGACACAGCCATCGCCAGCGCAGCCATCGCATTCAATCTCTCTGCATTTGTTTTGTTTTCGCCCAGTGTGTCTTATATTGATTATCTACGTGTGTATTTTTCATGTTTCCAAGTGGTTTTTTGTTAGGTTATAGATTATTCATTAGTGTTTAGGATATAATGACTTATTTAGTATACAATGGGATGCAAAGAGGGTGTGGTGTGCATCCAAAGTAACATTTTTCAAGACAACCTATCACAGGTAAATATTGAAAAAAGCGTTGTACACATGGGCGAAATGTTTATTTACTTTGGTAAATTTCAATTTTATGTTGGTCGACTAAAAGTGTCCATTTTGATGCTTTTGCTCCATTTATCCTTGGTTATTTCTCTGAGCTATTGTATCACAACTTTATGAAACGAATTAAAATCACAGAATTTAAAGTAGGTATATAATATATTCAAATTACTTTAGATGTATTTTAGAGGTACTCACAAGAAATAGAATATGGCTCGATTCCAATATGGCCTTCCGTCAATTTTATCACTTAGTCTTTGTACATGATCAATGAACATACAACAGCATGGGGCTTCTATACACAACAGCAAAAATCCTGCAAGAACCAACCACACACCAGCCACAATTGCTGATACAAAACTTCCAGTGATAATGCCAATCCAATTGAAGACTCCAAAAAAGATCGCAACTAGAAATAAATATCTTGCTTTTTATTGCTAAAGTGGATCAAATTCTTGAATGTTTTTGATAATGTATTATGTTTTCTTTCCAATGAAAAAAACTCACAAAATCCAGCTACTGTTCCAAGAGACCTCCCCCCAATTTTCAACCACCAAGGCACATCATCCTTTGCAACAGGGTCTTGGCCAGGTCTAGCCATTATTGCCGAAATTTTATCTTGCAAAGACTAGAAAACAATAAGTTATTTTTACGAGTATTTTTATTATTTAAATATGTCGTTTAAAAACAACTCACCATTGTTCTCAAATTTTATTTTTAAAAAATTAAACTATACACCCAACCCAGAACACGGAACAGCTGTCATAAAACAGATACAAGATTAAACGTCAATAATGCGCATCTGACGTCTGACGTCTGACACCTATTATATATAAAACATATACTAATTTTTAACCGTCTGCGCACGCTAGTGCGCGGGTCATAGTAAAGGATGCATGATGCCGCCATTTGTACCCTTATATTGACATTTATCGGAACAGCTGTTTTGTGTTTATTCGTTTTCCCTGCTCGTTTTCGGTTTTCCCACAAGTTTTTGTTATCTAGGTATTTCGAAAATAGCCTGTGACTAACCGTTTTTTAGTGACAGTGTAGTGCTTACATACAATAAAGTGTTTTGCTGTGATTATTACACATACCTATATAGGTATGTGGATTATTACGACTAGACGAGAACAATGGCTTGCTTTGTAAAGAATTGCAAAAATCTCAAAAGACTGGTGCCTCCTGAAAGTTATATTAAATTTTACAGGTAAGTTATTACTTCTGTACAAAATAATATCTAGGTAGTTATTTTTGCTGCATTAGATTTTACAGAGTACCTATTGCGTTTTTTGAATAAAAATAATTCTACCTTGAAGTTGTATAATTTATACAGCTGCCTTTTTTACGTTTTGCTTTCTTCTGTGAGTAAAATACAGTCATTTTGTGTTATGTGAAAACAAGCTTATTAAAAAAAGGAAAATATAAACCAAGCAGAATACTTACATATTTGGAGCAATGAAATGCTTAGGCTCGGTTTCTATCTACTTCTTCGCGTTAAGTGTACGACACATACCTATATTATATAGGTATGTGGTGTACGACCATTGTTAGTCGTTAAGGGTTTACTTACAGTTCACCTTAACGCTAAGAAAATCCTGAGAAACCGGGTTTTATGGATTTAATTTTAAGCGTTTTAAAATTACCGCCTTAAAAAGGGTACAGTTACCCCGGTCGGTCGTCTCTTTTGCGCCGTATATGTATCATATAGGTATAATGGTATACCTGGGGAAATAAAATCACATTCTTTACAATATTTAAAAAGAAAATATAAGCACTATTATTGTTGTCTAGTCAGTTTTGATCAGTGCGTGAATTTTAGTCCTTTTCCTTTCATTATTTTTTAATTAAATTTTGTTAGGTATGCTCCTTTTTGACTTGAATTTTATATGTACTTACGTTTTTAAATTTTATTTACATGTACTTAGGGTTCCTTTATTAGGAGAGTTGTTGCAATCAACTGTCATCATCAAATTTCAATTGGTTTTGCATAAAAGTAGTGAGTCTGAGGTAAAGCAAAAACCATGTGGGATGTTGCCTCATAGGCTTGCAAGTAAATTTTTGAGAGTAATCAAAGCAGTGAAAGCAGTATGAAAATTTGACACTAGAATGACATTGTCATTTTAACTAAAAAATATATATAAATCCTTTATCTATGTACAAAATAATTCAAGATTATAATATAAAATATGCACATAAACTTGTAATCATCCGTTGCTACTCACCAAAGAGTGCCTTTTGCAAAACAAATAAATATATGGTTCGAGGTTCAGTGCGCATTTGAGTAAAAGCAAAAGTAACTCTGAGAATTATTATTTAAAATTTCCAGTATCACAAAATGTTCCACAAAGTTATTATTATAGGAGATGGTAATGCAGAGGTCTTATAGAATGAATGAAGACTAAACTCAATAAAGTAACAACTTACTGCGAGATGATACAACACATAATATAAGGTAGATATACCTAAATAGTCACTCTAAGTAGCTATATACCTTTATATACTTAGTAAGATATATTATATTTTAGATTACAAAATTAACTCAAATTTCCTGGTGCACGGCCACAGCCACCAATAACTATTTTGGATGATATATAAAAAGCAGAACATTATCGTTGCAATGGTGAAAAAATTATTGGATGAATCGGACAGATGTAAATTAAAAGCAGAGCGGAGGCTACATAGAAGATTTTGCCTTTACCATTGTTCGGATATATTGTCCAAATTAAAAACAAGCTGAAAGAATGATTGCATTTTATTGCATTTTCTATGTATTCTCTTGAAATAACTTATCGAAGATACTTACCGTAAACCGGGGTGACTTCGGACTTGCAGGGTGACTTCGGACAAGGTACAATTTATTTTCAAATGTAGACAACCAGATAAACCTGTAGGTGTATATCCAGTCTTTGGTCACAAATGGTCGAAAGTTCGAAAGTCATTCTAAACCGAGACCCCACACGATTTTCACTGTTTACAACGTAAATTTGTGGCTGCTACAGGTAATTATATTTTTTATCAAAATCGCGTTTTTTAAATACCTTACATAGGTACCAAGATTACTTTGTGAGTGTTAAATATACGACAATATTAGTATCAGTACACCAATCCCCATAGTTTTGTGTATTTATAACCTCAAATTCAAATGGTTCCTGTTTTAACTTTTTTAATACAGGGTGATTAATAAAAATGTACATTTTAGGGGGAGACTTTGGACAATGCCACGGACATACAAAAAAACGTTAGGGTCAAGGAATTATAAAAATTACAAAACCAGCACAGTAGAAAAAGCCAAAGTGCCTCTTTGTGATAAAAGTAGATTCAAATATTACGTAGCTGAAGTAAGACAAAAATATTTTGATGATATTTAGTAAGCTTTTTGAGAAAGAAAAGACTGGGCGAAGACGAAATTTATTTCCATTTCCCTCTAGTCCCTGACGAAGGAGAAATAACCAGAACTGATATCCTTACTATATTATGTCATCCTAAACCTCTAAGAAGAGGCCGATATACATGTTTTATAATTTACCATGCAATGTGGTATTGGAATAGAGCATTTTTCAATACCTATTTCTAAAGATTCTATTAGACAGAATAGTGTTTTTTTATGTTTTTAAGATTTTATTGGAAAATGTGTTTTTTTTTAATTTTTTAACCATACGTTGTTTTAATTTTAAAAATAAATATTTTTGTATGCATTTTTCTTAAATAATATAATCCTTTTTCCTCTATTTTACCTTAAAAATGTAAAATTATTATTAAAAAATAAAAATCTGTCCGAAGTCGGTTATAGGACGTTCCTACTTTGATTTTACATGCAAAACAACGGCTGTCCGAAGTAACCCCCACATGCGGGGTGAGTTCGGACAAAAAAAAAATAAAAAAACAGGTGACTTTTTTTAAAAACTTTTCTGTTCAAAATGCAGCTGAAACATGTGGGAAGGCTATTCAAAAAAATGGATGCCCTAGGATTTCATTAAATTGTCGAAATTGAAAAAAATTCGAAAAAAACGTCTGAAGTCACCCCGGTTTACGGTACCAAATTATGAAATAAAATTGTGATTACCTAAATTGGGAATCAGGAACCTTTGGCACTTAGAAAATACTTCTTTTGCTTAATTCCACACACCAAAACTTTGTTTTTACACTCGACGCGCGTTTCGCTAACCATGTTAGCATCATCAGGAGATGATTAAGTCTAATGAAGATGAAGTCTCATGATTAGACTTAATCAATTATAAGATATGGTAATGCAGAGGTCTTATAGAATAAATGAAGACTAAACTCAATATAAAGTAACAACTGCGAGATATTTTTAACACATAATATAAGGTAGATACCTAAATAGTCACTTTAAGTTACTATAAAATAGTAAAAAAACGATATATTAGACTTTTGAAACTTGAATACCCTATATTCTTTCCCACACCTCCACCCATGTTAATTTTTTGATATATCGTGATGCCAGCTGATGACTTTGACTATCTATATAACCTAAAATATGCTGTTGATTTACGTTGCTACAGAAATAATCCAAACATTTCTTCCCCAAAGGATGGAAGGTATATATCTTATTCGCAAATTACATTCATGTAACTTACGAATAAGATATATATCTTCTGTCCTTTAGGGAAGAAATGTTTGGATTATTTCTGTAGCAACGTAAATCAAGAGCATATTTCAGGTTATAAAGATAGTCAAAGTCATCAGCTGGCAACATGATACTTCAAAAACTGAACATGGCTGGAGGCGTGGAAAGGGAATGGTGGGTATTCAAGTTTTAGAAATTAAAATTAATACCCGCTCCTTCACCAAAAGTCTAAAATATCAATTAAAACATTTCAAATTAAACAACCACTTATTATTTTAAATCATGATTTATTTGCTTGTGCGGTAACAAATAAAATAATTGCTAAAATAAACCTCTTAGGTGATCACAAGTTTTATTTCATAATTTGGTAAGTAACTTTGGTACATTCTTTCACAAGGATACATAAAATTGCATTTAGCAGCAGCGAATTATTTCAATAATTTATAAGAGCTCTTTAATTTACAAAATATATGCGAACAATGGCAAAGTCAAAGTCTTCTATGTACCTCCACTCTGGTTTTAATCTGTCCAATTCCAATAATTTTTTCACCGTTAACTGGTCTGCGTAAATTGCTGTAAGTAACGGAATGTTTTGCTTTTTATAAGTCCCTGATGGTGTGCACCAGTTAATTTTTTAGTCTAAAAATAATATTATGTATAAGGTATACAAGTATGTAGTATAACTTATAGTGGTTATGTACCTACCTTATATGTATATCATTCCCGCAAATGTAACTTTATTGGTTTAGTCTCCATTTATTCTATAGGGCCTCTTCATTGCCATTTTCTATAATACTAATTTTGCGGAACATTTTGTGATACTAGAATCATTTTAAACAATCTCATTCTCAGAGTTACTTTTTTCCTAAATGCGCACTGCACTAGTTTTTCAATGGCACTCCTTGGTGAACTGCAACGGATACAAGTATAAATTTTAATGCACAGATTTTCTTGAAATATTTTGTAGTTAAAATGACAATGTCGTTCTAGTGTCAAATTTTCATACTGCTTTGATTACTCTTTCAAAAATGTACTTGCAAGCCTATGAGGCAACATCCCACATGGTTTTTGCTTTACCTCAGAGACACTACTTTTATGCAAAACCAATTGAAATTTGATGAGGACAGTTGATTGCAACAACTCTCCTAATAAAGGAACTCTAGTTCCAATCAACTGACATCATCAAATTTCAATGGGTTTTGCATGAAAGTAGTGACTCTGAGGTAAAGCAAAAACCATGTGGGATGTTGCCTCATAGGCTTGCAAGTACATTTTTGAGAGAGTAAACAAAGCAGTATGAAAATTTGACACTAAGAACGACATTGTCATTTTAAGTTCAAAATAATTGAAGAAGATTATAAAGTATGCACATAAACTTGCAAGCATCCGTTGCAACTCACCAAAACTAATAATATGTGGTTCGAGGTTCAGTGCGCATTTGAGCAAAAGCGTCGATGGAGGCCTCAATCAACGGCAAAAGTAACTCTGAAGAACTATTATTTAAAATGATTCCAGTATAACAAAATGTTCCACAAAGTTATTATTATAAGAGATTAGAATTTCTTAGTGTTTTCCTGGTAGGTTTTTTATCAAGTAGAAAAAGACTTCCTGGGCTTCTACCATTTATTACAGAGTAAGACAATTATAAGATATGGTAATGCAGAGGTCTTATAGAATAAATGAAGACTAAACTCAATATAAAGTAACAACTGCGAGATATTTTTAACACATAATATAAGGTAGATACCTAAATAGTCACTTTAAGTTACTATAAAATAGTAAAAAAACGATATATTAGACTTTTGAAACTTGAATACCCTATATTCTTTCCCACACCTCCACCCATGTTAATTTTTTTATATATCGTGATGCCAGCTGATGACTTTGACTATCTTTATAACCTCAAATATGCTCTTGATTTACGTTGCTACAGAAACAATCCAAACATATCTTCCCCAAAGGATGGAAGATATATACCTTATTCGCAAATTACATTTATGTAACTTACGAATAAGACCTACCATATATTTATATCATTCCCGCAAAACTTTATTGATTTAGTCTCCATTTATTCTATAGGGCCTCTTCATTGCCATTTTCTATAATACTAATTTTGCGGAACATTTTGTGATACTGGAATCATTTTAAACAATCATTCTCAGAGGTAATTTTTTCCTAAATGCGCACTGCACCACATACTAGTTTTGCAATAGGCACTCTTTGGTGAGCTGCAACGGATACAAGTATAATGCACAAATTTTCTTGAATTAAGGTGGATTTATAAACTCAACGTTTGCGTTGGCGCTCGCCGTTGCCGTTTGCGTCGAAAATTCAATCCCAATATTTTTACGTGTAACCGTTTATAGACGTCGTCGAACGTTGCCGTCTGCGCCTGATGCCGTCCGAGATAAACTAATTTCCATCTCAAATCAAAATCCACCTTTATTTTGTAGTTAAAATGACAATGTCGTTCTAGTGTCAAATTTTCATACTGCTTTGATTACTCTCTCAAAAATGTACTTGCAAGCCTATGAGGCAACATCCCACATGGTTTTTGCTTTACCTCAGAGTCACTACTTTCATGCAAAACCAATTGAAATTTGATGATGACAGTTGATTGCAACAACTCTCCTAATAAAGGAACCCTACGTGTACTTAGTATTAGTACCTATATAGAATACCTGCTATAAGCGTTGACTGATATATTATTAAAGACTGCTCTAGTGCTCACGGCTGTCACGTCTGACACATTTTTGGCTCACCCACCATGCGCTTTCCGGAGATAAAATACAATGCAGAATACATTGTTAGCCATCAGAGCCATCTGTTTTCCAGGACATAAAGCTTTAGCCGTGAGAACTCTTTATAAATACGTCAGTCAACGCTATAAGACTTTACAAGCGGCCGACGTATTATATAATACGCCTGAAGTTATCAGTCAAATTGAGAGATTCTTAATTACTTGGGTAGTATTACATTACGCCTATATTGAAAGAGCCTAGTCGTATTATAATAAGACTGATAGTACTTAAGCCTACGACATATAACGATCTCTGTGGTTAAAATGGCGATAGAAAAATTAGCAGTCTTGCGCACAACCACAACCATTCTCCCCCTTCTATATCTCTGAGGCCGTGGTCAAATGTCATTTTATGTTGCCACAACAAATTTCGCTTCTCCCCTAGAATGCACACTAAATTCCCTAGAATAGGCCCAATATGGCGGCCATCCAGGGGGACACTAGCGCCCTCTGCCCGATGGGTAAACATTGGTGGAGGGACTAGGGCCCAATCACGATACACTTACCCACGGTATGTCACTAACTAATTCGAAAACAAGGCAACTCTGCGCACTACGTCAGTTGCGAATCACGAATTCTAAATAATGCAGCGGCTGCGGTTGTGTTTTACGATTTTTTATAGTTTACAGTTTAATGTGTAAAGAAAAAAGTGTCAACAACTGTCTGATCGTCAGTCCAGCTCGACAGTGCTTTGAAATAGGCCAAAAATGCCGGGATGTGCAGTCAGCGTATCAAATTAAATGTGTTTTTTATCAACAGAATATTCATTCATTTATCTAGTAATAAATTCTACATATTTTTAACAACATTTATTTAAAAGAAATAAGCAAAAACCCCTATAAAAGTATGTATGCTGTGTAAAACATATGGAGCAATTTAAATTCTGATTCGCAACTGACGTCACAAAATGCCCAATGACATACCGTGGGTAGGTACATGTATCGTGGGCCCAATGGCGGACCAGTTTCTTTTATGTGGGCCGTAGTATCGATACGGTAAACGCAACCATGGGACTCTCTCAACAGCCTCCTAGTCCCTCCACTAATTTTTAGCCATCCGTCACAATCATTTTGAAGAAAAAATGATTGACTAGGGAGATACCATTATGGGATGCAGTAGACTAGGTATTTAACGGATTGACAAAAGCGAATGGATGTATGGCAACGATATATCTATATATTATTTGAAATATCGATATTTCCTTGAAATATATCGATATATTTATATCGATATTTCCTTGCGATATATCTGTAAATATATCGTTGTTTTGATGCGATATATCGCAACGAAAACTATTATAATTTCTCCAGTTTAATTAAACTGGAGGATAGAGAAGGACTTTGGAAAACTGAGATTAAATTATCGTTATCTGTGAGCTTTCATCTCGTGTTTGTAGGCAGTGATACACATTTTATACCCATTTTTTGAAAATCTATAAACTTAGTACATAAAAATATCATGAATTACAAAATAAAAAACAGTAACATTCGATATATCGAAATATTCAATATGTCGATTTATTTTTTCAATATATCGAGTTTATCAATAAATTGATTCAATATGAAACAATATATCGATATATTTTTAAATTTTGTCATCCCTAAATGGTGGAGGATCCACATGGATACCTACAGTAATCTTGAAGAAAATAAGGGAGATGTACAATTTGGTAAAGGCGTCGATGGAAGAAACGGTAAAGGGAAGATGAGGAGTCTCAGCCGCACTTAAAGGTACCTTCCTAAAAATTATATAAGCGAGTACCTGCTGGCTAAATTATTCACAAGAATAGAGGCCACTAAAGGAAAAACAACAACAACCGCAACCATGTTTTGTGGTAATTCATTCAATTTGTGGTTGTCATTCAAAATCTAACCTGTTCTGTGGTCAATCAATAGTCAAAATATTTTGTTTTCACTCAGGTTTTTAAGGTTTTGGGGTAAAATGTTTAGAAAAACTAGCAATATATCTCAGAGGAAACCTTTCAGCTTAACTCGAGACGAAATTTTAAACGACATCAATGCAGTTTATTTGATTCCTGAAGAACGTAACAAGTTATTTTTATGTTTGGATGAGACACCACCCCAAGAACAAAAATTCACAAAAGTTGAAGATTTTCTGAAAGGCACTGATAAACTTGAAGACATTTCAAGCAAGTTATCTAGTTTAATTTCAGAAGTTGATAGCCGAAGAAAAGAAATTGAGGAGTCAATTTCTCAATTACGAGAAAACACGATCATTAAGTGCACACAGACATAATTATAGACTTATATTGGAAATAACATTATAATTGTATGTGTATAATAATCATTTTGTAATATAATTTATTTTATATTAAAGTAAAAATGGACGTTTCTCTATATAAAATATACTGCATATGGGTCTCTTGTGCTGTCGGACATGTAAAAGCACATTGAACAAGGTCCTAAAAGAAGTAAAAAAGTAAACAGAAATCAAATAGAAAATTGAAAAATCGTATTCTACCCCTGGAAAGCAGATACCAGATTAATATTGACTTAAATAATATTGTTAGAAACGCTTAGGTGCGGAAAAAAGAGGCAGGTGTAAGATTGAACGTTTATTTTAATAAAAATTGTAAAAGTCACAGATACATGTGGACGGAATATGTTTAAAATTATTAACAATTACTCAATTTAAGTACAAGACGTTAAGTAAAATTATAAAAATCAACAACCACTTTTAAAGGTTATAAGTAAAATTTATAGCTATGTTCACCCATAACAAACTCTCTGGTTCTCTCCGGAAAACAGGTGTGTTAAATAGACGCCCACTTTTTAATTGCATATCTAACTGCAAATTTATAAGGATCTTTATTTCGTCTAAGAACAATCTGCAGTATAATCCGCTTATAATAAACCCATTTACAGCGAACTTTGGGTTAGGTAATGCCTTACTTCCTCATATGAAAAATCATCCATAACTTATAACATATTGAATCCTTGTTATAACAAACTCTGGATATAACAAACCGTATTTATAGTTAATTTTTGAAGTCCGGACATTATTGTAATTCAATGTATTTTATTCTCTATAAAAATTCCAACAAAAATACTTTGTCTTAAGTCGGCATTTCAGATAGAGTATTACTATAGGTCAGGGATCTCCAAATGTTTCAGCCACACAGACTCCTCCACTAATAATATAAGGGCCAAGACCTAGCAATACCAACACGCTGTAGTTTTTAATTACGCGCAAATTTTCATATTGGGACTAGTTTGAGTTAAATAAACAATCTGTCATATGCTCTTTGTATCAGCTAAAAACTTCAGCTTGCCTACTATACCTTGAATGCAACAAAGGGATTTATTCACCACTTTTTGGTCATCTGCCGGCCCTTACCGGCATCCATTTGGTCTGCCAATATTTTTCCTTCAATTATCAAAAGTTCAGCAGTGACATTTTCAAGTTGTTCAATATTTTCCCCCTATTAACTGCCAGACTGGCCATTTTACATTTAGTAATCTTTTAACATAAATTAACATTTCCAGCCTGCTTAAAATACCAGCGACTAAAATCGTCGCTGGCTCTCCATGTATGATGGATAATGCGCGCCTTTGATCGTGATATCACGAATTATTGTCTCTGGTCTGACTTAACTTAGGTGTCCTTGAATAACCCATCTATAGTGATATTTTATCTGAGGTCGGCATCCGGTGGGCATGTCACTTAGGAACAGACTTTATTAAATCGACCACTCTTGTTTAGGAAGTGAATACTTTAAAGGCCACAAATGGCTCCTTTTTTGTCCATAAAACTGCAGACTATTATATTATGCTAGCAAACTTACGCCAAAGATGTATACTACCTAAATACTCGGAGCCAGGGCAACACCAGGGTACGCCTGTCGTACATGCAAGAGAGTCATAGCGTGGCAGAAGTGGATAAACGGGTGCTCACCCATGACTAAGAACTAGATGGTTCAACTACATGATAGTATAGATGGTGCAATTATCAATTTATTTGGAGAATCAGTGTTTAGGGAATCAGTATTCCCCTAGGTTGTAAATAATGTAACTACCACATATGTGCCCTGTGTGACTAACGTAAATAGACTATAGAGCTTGTGTAAAATAAGAAAAAAATATGTTATAACTAACTGGAAGTGTCCAAATTAGTTTGGAAGAAACATAAATTATGCCGTGCCTTATCATGTCGAAATGATGCTATGGGCATTGGATATACAGTGACCGGCAGAAAGTTGGACACAAATGGAAAACTTTATTCTTGATAAAAGTTGGTGCATCATTTGAAACTCAAAACGCACATATTAAATTTAAATATATCTTTTTGGATACAAGGTAGATTCAAAAATTTCAAAATAACTCAAGAGTAAAGTACCCTTATTTTTTGAAATACGGTAAAAAGTTACTTACAAAAGTTGTTTGGAATCAAAGGTGGATGTCAGATTTAAAGTCACAGCCACCTAGTAAAAAAAAAGAGAAATTTAACTTTTTTTTTGTATTTCTTTACAAAAAACAAAATACCGCAAACGCAACTTATCATCGGATAACACATGAATTTGCTACTTACTAAACTTTAATTTTTTTCGATTAGCAGCTAGAAATTTAAATTAATCGAAATCAGAGTTGAAAAATATTAAATTTTTGTGTCCAACTTTCTGCCGGTCCCTGTATATGGTTTGTTCTAAAAACATCTTAGGACAATCCCATGCAAGACCTGTCCATATGAGCTAAAGACGCATACACAGCTAGTATGGTTTTATACCCAGCTCAAACCAACTAAAAGTAGATCAAGAGCATTTAAAGCTTTTTCCAAAAAGGAAATAGGTACAAATATTGGAATTGGAAGAGCGCACAAAATTTAAAGGGCCCCACACAGAAAGCATGGTTAAGTCTTTGCGTTTTCCCTTAAATTACATACTCAGTTCATCCCACACTCTGTGCATCTTCCCCGTCAGTTTGCACGTCTAGTTCGTCAGTGATGTCATCCAGAAAGGAACTTTTATGACAGTAGCAGGCGCATGCATAAGCTATAGCTAGAACTTGCCCACGCGCTAATTGCCACACACACAATCATTCCCACGTGGTTTTAACTGCACAGGCTAAATATCAAATTGACGGACTTTACAGATTTGGAAACACATGATATATTATAACTGTACCCCATTCGGGGTACCGTTAAGTCTTGAGTTTTCTCTCTCTGTGAGGGGGGAAGCTTTAGACATAACAATGTTCATGTGTATACTGATGTGTCGAAACCTTGTTTTGAATGATTTTATCACACAGTTGTTAATATGAAATTTATTAACTAAAAGCATTCAAATTAAAAATTGAAAATCTTCCTTTTCTGAACACATTGTAAATTATAAACATGTTTTTAACCCTTCCCAAGATATTTCTATTCTTCATTATTGTAACAAAGGTGTTACTTTAAACTTACTTGAGAATTTAGAGATTTTTAAAGCTAGATTCAACTAATTTCCAAATTGTAAACGATCAACTAGAATTTTCCAATTTACAATTCTATAAGTCCTTAAAATTTCTTATTTCTACCAATGACTAGTTCTTTTTTATTGTTGAAAACGATTTGATACCCATTTCTAATTTAAAAAATATATTTTTTTATTTCCTCATCAATACAATTTGGCTTACTGTCCCTTTATTATTATTATTAAAATATAATTTTTAATTTTTTCATCCCTGTATATTTGAGATTTCCCTTCAAAATTTTATATTTGTCATTTTATTCCTTTCAACCTTTTCAACAAAAAATTTTATTTACACAAATATTTTCTTTAGAAGATATTATTTGATCTCTTGGAAGGTAAGGTTGTTTTTATAAGTTTTTTAGTATTTTGTTCCTCACCTATACATTATTTTTCTAGCTTTGTCAATATTTCTTACCATTTAATTTACCTACTGCTGAAGATGAATCCCTAGTGGTTCGAAACATGTACAGATTTTGCAGTTTTTAATTTTATTAAAAACTATTTGTGGAGTTTTGACTTTAAGATTTTCAATTTTTAATTTGTCTTTTCACTCCACTGTAAGAAGATGGACTATTTTTTCAATTTAAAAGCATTCAGTAAAGGAATAATTAAAAGCGAATTTATGTCAATTTAATGTAGCTGTAATTTTTTTACCAGTAACTAGTTAGGACGTACTTGCAGAGCAGTCTATTGACGAGTGGAACTATTAAGAGCTACCCAGAAAGCCACATTTCTGGCTAGTTGATCAGTCTCTAACATCTGGTAGGCAATGACTGATCTCAGAACTTTTCTTGGCTAACAATATAAAGATCACAGTATGGTTGTGAATAAACCAATTTTTATTGGGTTACTTACTTAGTTTATTTGGTAAAAAATTGCCATTTTTGTATTAAAATAAGAAACTTTCAAAAATACCGAAAAAATAAAAACAATTGTAAAAAAATAAAAATTAAAAATTTCTATTAGGTTTGCGTACATTTTCTGCACTTTTTATTTAATTTAATTGTTTCAGCAATTCAACTATGATATTTTGAAAAATATCTCACCGAAAGTAACATGACTAGAATGATAAAAGCGATAATTGTGTTTACTGTAATAAAAAAACATTTACTATATCAAACAGGTGGGAATTGGTTCCTAGAGGCTTTGCTATGCATGAACATTACTCTCCATTTTTGTACCTATTTAACATTATAAGTACACATTTTGATATGTAAGTACTTGATATGACGATTCTCATCTAAATATAACTAACAATTAACAATACACGATATAACAAAATATATCTACCAGTCATTGAAGGAACAACAGCAGCTGTTTTTAAATAATAAAAATACTTGCAGCAAATGATTTTAGATATCTCCAAGATTATTAAAAATATCGTATTCTTACATAGGCCCCTTTAAAGAGTCACTATTACAAATGTTAGGATGTTAAGATCTATTCTATAATTATTTATTCTTGCCATAGACCAGTGTAGGGAGGAAAAAGCATAAGATTATTTTGATATTTTGTATAACAGAGGCAGAGACTCTTTAGAACATACAATATTTCCCCATTTTTGTTATAGGAGGTTTACTCTTTTAACCATTAACTAGAAAGATTACGGTAGGATATAATAATCTTTAAATACACTTGCAGAATGGGTGTCAAGATGCAAAGCTTACTCAAAATGCCAAAAACGCAGTTAGAACATAAATCAATATGCTACAGTGTATGGACCAGCATTATCTTTTTTTTTGTGTTAGCTAATAAGCTAAGTATAGGTATCCTGAACCTCCAATTTCTCCTCCTACAATATTTATTATTTCAAATTCTGTGAGTACTTTAAAATCATTTATTAATATAAATTTGTGTAGTGGAGCTAATGCAAACCATTCTACTAACTTCCTGGAGCCCCGAACCCTAGATGTTTTGAGCTGGCATTGTTGTGAAAATGATATACAGGATGTCTCTTCAGTTTTTGTAGGCAAACTGTAGACAATGTGTAGAAAAGTCATTTTAGAACAAAAAAAAATCTATATATGAGTGACTGAACCAGGGACTCTTTAAAGAGTCCCGGACTGAACCCTTAGTTTTCAAGATACAGAGCATTTAAGAAAACAATTATTTTCATTTAATTTCTTATATTTTTATGTCTGGAACGAAGATATATGAAGTTCAAACTCGGTATGTAGTAACTGGTCTTCAAGGCCCACAGATATGTGGAATACCTGCCCATTTAGATTCATCAGTAGCATATGTGTGACAAAAAGTAGAAAAACAGGACTGTGGTGAACCAGTTACGTTTTTTTTTAAGTATCGCAAGAAAACAAAAAGATGATCCACATATAATTCCCGTGAGAATGTTGCTATTAAATTCTTAAGAATATTTTCGAACCGGAACGTTAGGAGCCAATTCTTAGAAACAATATCATTCATTCAAAGTGAAACATCACTTAACTGTCTGAAAAAATAATACATAATAACCCTAAAGTCAAGGTAGTATATGATCTAAATATTGATATTTCAAATAAAATATATATAGGGACTCTCAAAGCGATGCTAATAAATTAAATCTAAAACATCGTGGAGCTGTCCGAAAAGGTAATAATCATAAATTGAAACCAAAAATTGTTCTAAATAAATTAGTAACTAAAATTAAAACACGAAGGAGGTGTCATGCTTCTAGTAATTAAGACATAAATCAGAGACCGATACAGTGACCTATGTGACTACTTCATGAAACCATGAAAAGAACAGATGAAGGTGGGAGGTATAAAAAGTGAATACACCTGCGTGGTGGAGCCAGTTTTTTGGGAGCAGACACAGCTGCCAGTAGAGGATGACAAGTCAAGGTTATAGTAGATTAAGCATGTACCGGATCTGACAAATCAAATTGCATGTATTTAGTACAGTAAAATTGGGCCAAAACCCAAACATCCAAAAAAAAAGTTCTTTCTAGCGCGAAATAATTCCATACCCTCCTAAGAGTTAGTACTAAAAAGTTACACCGCCACCAGCGTCGGGTTTCGGGGGGAGGGGGTGAAAAGGGCAGGAAATTCTCATTTTTCACAGTTTTGCTTGAATATCTAGTAAAGTATGAGGTTTATCGCAAACGTCATCCTATACGCAAATGATATACATTAAATTCCGAACAAGAATTGTTATATGCAGAATTATGGTAAAGTGAACGGTTTCCATGATATGGAGGGGTAAAGATTTCTTTGTTTTTATTTCACGTAGTTTTTGTTGAAAAAACTTAAAATGATTGCAGTATAAATTAGTAACTGAATAATGTATGTAGAATATATATAGATATATCTATACATATATAGATACATATTACGCCCCTAGATTGTTATTTTTTTGTCACAACATAACCTCATAAGTATATGACTGTAAATATGTCCAATACAAGTTAGTAGCCTTATAGTTAATTTGTACTCACTTTTTGCCCTAATTCATTATAGCGTTCTGATTTCCATTCGTTCTTTTATGTCAAATCATCCCCATAATTTGTCCTTAGCTTGTAAAAATGAGAAAGTCATGAATAGGAAGCTCATGTGAAAAACAAGAAAATATATTAAACAATCTATATTGAAAAAATGGGAGGGAAATTAAAATGATACAAAAGGTTATAAGTTTTAGGAGTCAGCACCAAATAGTTCACTCGGGCTGGTGAGAGGAAACAAATCTTCGTGTTCTTCGTCCACTTGAGAATCATCATTTAAATCGTCGTCGATGATTACAGTATCTCTATTGAGATATGCAAGTCCTAAGCAATTGCTGCACATACTTGAACAATTGAGACCACTTCTTCGACACTCGCAGTTTTGGACGCATCCATCTCTGCAGAAGCATACGATGAGGATTGTTTAATATATATTTTCTTGTTTTTCACATGAGCTTCCTATTCATGACTTTCTCATTTTTACAAGCTAAGGACAAATTAGATATGGGATTGATTGTACATAAAAGAACGAATGGAAATCAGAACGCTATAATGAATGAGGGCAAAAAGTGAGTACAAATTAAGTAAGGCTACTAACTTGTATTGGACATATTTACAGTCATATACTTATGAGGTTGTGTTGTGACAAAAAATAAAAATCTATGGGTGTAATATGTTATATATATATATATATATATATATATATATATATATATATATATATATATATATATATATATATATATATATATATATTCTACATACATTATTCAGTTACTAATTTATACTGTAATCATTTTAAGTTTTTTCAACAAAAACTACGTAAAAGAAAAACAAAGAAATCTTTACCCCTCCATATCATGGAAACCGTTCACTTTACCATAATTCTGCATATAACAATTCTTGTTCGGAATTTAATGTATATCATTTGCGTATAGGATGACGTTTGCGATAAACCTCATACTTTACTAGATATTCAAGCAAAACTGTGAAAAATGAGAATTTCCTGCCCTTTTCACCCCCTCCCCCCGAAACCTGATGCTGGTGGTGGTGTAACTTTTTAGTACTAACTTTTAGGAGGGTATGGTACTATTTCGTGCTAGAAAGGACTTTTTTTTTGGATGTTTGGGTTTGGCCTAATTTTGTGTTAGTTTTACTGTACTAATTCCCCTACGGAGTAAAAGGCATTTTCTAAGAGCACTAATTGTATCGGTCTAAGAAATATCTAATACTCTTTATTTGCGTCGCCATTTGCAGCTAAGGCCAACTTTTCCCGACAGAACTAGGATAGCATTCGTTATAGAACTTGGTAATTTATTATAAAGAATTGTACCGATTCAAAAATAACCAACCTGTGAGCAGTGTACTGTAAATCTGAACCATGTCTGGTATTATAGTCGTGATATTGATTTAAATCAATAAATTCATGCACTTTCATGTTTATAGAACTTTTTGTTCCGAAATGACTTTTTCTCCAAACTGTTAAAGTTTGTCTACAAAAACTGCAGACACCATTTACTTTTTGAAATATCATTTTAATATTATTCATTTTGATATAACAGATAAAGTTCTCCATTTTACAAGCAGTTCATACAAAACAAATGTGTTCAGTTAAATCGTAAAGTCACCATGATTCAATAAAATGCAATGGCCAAAGACAACACAGACTAATTTGAGCATTCGTTAAAAGTTAAATGTAAACAAATAAGATCTTCTCCATTCTGAACCAAAACATTCAATCAAATTAAGAGTCCTTGTTATCAAGGAATGTTTAGTAATTTTAGGGCTTGATAAACACAAAGCAATAATTATTACCTAGAGAAATACCTGGAGAAAAAGAAACTGTATTTTGAGGGAAGCATAAATCTTAAGTAAATTGTTGCATACTTGTTATTGTCTTTTTTAAGATTTGATTGGCATTTACACCTACTTGCAATATAGCAATCCAAATTGGAGTGATGTACTGCTGGGGAACTGTTTATGTGGCATTTATCTAAGGTATACTCTTAGACGAAAACAAACTAGTTCTATGAAATAAATTTCAGTTGAAAAATAGATTCACATCAGTATTTTTTAAACTTAAAAAAAAAATTGAATTTTTGACGGAAACTTGATTTGTTCTTAAAATTGGCGAGCTTTAACTAGTAGACAAGAATGACAATTAAATTAATGTTATAACTTTTCAAAATAAAGGAACTCTTGCATTATCCAACATGCAGGGTGCTTCAGAAAAATGTAGCGATAGTTCTATGGCAGGTAAAAAATAATAATAAGAACTTTATTAATTCCTTTCGGCTGTTACACTAAAAAGATAGGACACGTCAAAATCAATCAAACAATATAATTAAAAACAATAATATCTGACGAAAATTACTCAAGAGACACACTCAAAAATTAACTGAGGCTAGATATTCAGCTTATTTGATGATTAAAATATTAGTCCAGTGAACTTAGATGTTTTTTTATAGTAAGGATTGTTCAACTTCTGAACCCTACATTTTTCTTTTCCTCGCTTATTGTAGGCATGATTTTTTCCATTTGTTGCAAAGTAATCCCTATTTTCATAAACATAGCTTTGCAGTTTAAAGCTTTGAATATAGAACACTAGGAAGGAGCAAATTTGGGCCTAATGCTGGACCGGGATAGTCGCTGCATATGGCGGGATGCCGCTCCCGTTTTTACAGTGGCGCACACCTTTGAATTGTTTCGACAAACTAATCGATGCAGAAATCATAATTTTTCGTGAAATCAGTACCTACACAACAGGCAAAACATTATAAGGCACGTTTATGTCTTTAAGTTTAGGAATCCTTGGTAATACAGCAATTCTAATTTTAAATTTCCAATTATTATGAAGTAGCTACCTACACAAACGCCTTTGCCACTTTGGAGCATGCCCTCAAAAGTTAATTTAAGTTACAAAATTACTTACTGGTTGATTATTCACCTCAAACATTTAAGTTTTGGCGATCAGGAAAGTGCCACAAGCCACACAGCTAAGCATACGGTTTGTTCTCACAGGTGTCAGAAACAGTCATGATTCCGCGCAGTGCATTTCTGATCGTTCTCACAAGAATTCTTGACAGTTTGGTAACTAAAGTACGTTTCACGAATTATGGCATACACGTCATCAATTTTTGTATCGATCAGAGACACAAGACCTATTCTTATACGCCCAGAACTGATTTACTGCATACACCCTTTTGTCTTTGATTAGTCGACATACGTTCGGCTGATTTCAATCCGTCCGTGCATGTGTCAGACAAAGACGCCAATAGATCGTATAGCGTAGAGTTCATAACCGCCGTCTCGGGAAGGATATGCCAGCTGTCACAGCATAAATGTAGAAATTCTGCCATTTTGTGCGTATTTTTAAGAATTTTATTTGTTTTCAAGTTTGGCTCTTAGTTTTTACTTGTTCTTGTTGTGGATTATTTTGCTATAAGTTTTGTAATAATAGTTCGGCTTTGGTAATATCTGTTAGGTACTGCGTTACGGGTTTGTGAATAAACATTTCCTAATAATCTTAAGATGCATGGCTACAGACTATTTAATTTGCAAGCCAGAGAAATTGTAGCGAAGTTATTAAATTATTTCAAAGATGAAAAACGCAACGGAGGCCCACTTTTACCAGTTCATGCAGTCCAAGAGGTAAATTGCAAACATTATGGCAGTAGATAGTGATTAGGGAATCAAATATTTTTCAGCGTGTTTCTCAAGTTTTGGGCATTACTTTACGCACTGTTTCACGCATTTCCCACAAAGTGCAGAGAGCAGAGGGTCAAGATGGTCCCCAGGAAAATCCAACTACTTCTGCCGCGAAATATGGACCTCGACAAAAAAAAACAAAATCAGAGACTTGCCAGAGGAAACGAAAATGGAAGTCAGAAATGTTATTTATAATATGTATTAAGAAAGTAAGTTTGCATTCTAGTTGAATTTGGTGTGTGTGTAGTTAAATGTTAAATTTTCTTTCACGTTTCTACATTGCTATAACTAGATAGTCAGACTATCACTTTACAATTTCAAGGCGCGGTAAAATTTATAATATATAAAAGTAAAACCACACACATACCTAATATTATAACTTCTCTAAAAAGGTGATGGTAAAACGCATTATTTTACAATTTAAATTTGGGTGAATTCATCGGGGTGATATATCTGATTGCGTTTTACAAGGAGAATCCTTGTTTATATAAATAAGGGTAGAATGTGTTAATGCAAGGAAAAGAGCAGAAAAAATATTCTAAAATGCAAAAGATATTTAGGAGTTTTGTATCTGGGTTAATGTTTTAGACACCAACTTTTAAATTAACAAATTACCTTTTTTCATTCTTGCAAATATCAAAATTTGCTTACAATGTATTTGTTTTAGGGTTAAGGGTAGCTGGAGTGGGTTAGAGTTAAACATATATATTTTTTAAATTTTAAATTCATTTATTATTTATAGAAAAGCACCTAACTCTGAAGACTTTGAGGGAGGAATTGGCTATTAAAGTACCGCTTGATATTAGTAAGTCATCCTTGAGTCGTTTATTACCACAGATTGGTTTTAAATATAAAAAGGACGACAACCGCAGGGCGTTAATGGAAAAGGGTCAGATTGTCTTGAGAAGAGTTACTGCGGAAATAAAAAAATAATCAAAACTCTGAGTTGAAGCGGCAAGTTGTTTTCCTTGACGAAACTTGGATATTTGCAAGAGGAAACCGAAAACGATATTGGCAGGATGAATCCATAAAGAGCGTTCGAAGACCTGAGGGATACCAACGAAAGCGCTTTATAATTTTGCATGCTGGTCATAATAAAGGATTTGTGGACAACTCTTCCCTTGTTTATTCCATTCGGTCAAAACTAGCTGACTACCACGGAGACATGAATGGCGACATTTTTCTAAAATGGGTTAAGGAAAAACTTGTTCGCTAGTCACTTCTTTTTCCACAACGTAAATTTTTACAGGAATTCACCCAATCCAACACAGAGTGAGAATAATGATAAATTCAGGCGTATAAAAATACGCCTGCCGCTTTTTAGTCTTATTGTTAAAAAAATATACCTAGTTTAAAAATAAACTAAACAAACACGGTTTAATAGCAAACCCAACTAATAAGTAAAAAATAATAATAGCAAACCGAATTTTATTGTAAAAAAGAAGCGTGTGGTGCATGACATCAATTGTTATAAATATTTCATTAGTAACTATTGATAAAAGTAGAGTTATTATAAAAATATAGTAAAAAGCACCCATGTAACACTACAGACCAGCCTTCCGAAACCAGCATCATGACACGCGGTCGCCGCCACGCCTCGCACCCAGGGTAGTACGAAAGCGCTCCGTACTACCCCTCGCGAGGGCGCGCCGGTCGGCACCGCAGCTCACGCCGCTCGGCCGACGCTCCACCCCAGTATCGATCTACCCGGCCAGCACCGCCGGGTATAAGAAGGGGCCGTCCAGCCACAGAGGGCAAGTCGCTCTCGTGCATCACCAGTTAACAGCTTTCCGCCTGCGGAACATTGACTGGACTCGAGACCTCTGCTGCCCCCGGCGTTTCCGGCCCTGCTTTCCCCCTGGGAACTCTGCACGGACCCGAGCCAGCAGAACAGTGCGACCAACACCATTCGCTGTCCGGCGCCTCCAAGGCCCGGCCGAACCACGCAGCACCTGACATCGTGGGCCATCTACTATTTTATTTATTAACTAACTCATCTGTTATCCAAAGTATCAAATAAATACCTTAACCCGTTTGGAAATTATTTCACTCAAGGAACTGATGCTCGGATATACGAGAATAAAGAGTTACACCCATGCTTTTTTTACAATAAAATTTGGTTTGCTATAATTATTTTTTACTTTTTAGTTCGGTTTGCTATTAAAGCATGTTTTTTTAGTTTTTTAAACTATATTTTTAAATTTATTTTTGGTTTGATGTATCTGTTATTAATATACCTATGTACTTTATCTGTGTTCAATAATTTATTTCAAAATTTGTTTATTTACCCTAGTATGTTTATATTCTTTGTGTTTAATAAGTTCTTAAAAGATGTGGTCAAAATTTTGATTTTGGATTTAGTTGTATCTACATACATACATTAGTTAGCAACATTGCTATAACTGGATAGTCAGACTATCACTTTACAATTTCAAGGCATGGTAAAATGTATATAATATATAAAAATAAAACCACGGACCTAATATTACAGCTTCTCTAAATAGGTCTGTGATGGTAAAACGCATTATTTTACAATTAAAATTTGGGTGAATTTACCGGCTAAAACGCATTGTTACAATTAAAATATGGGTGAAGTCACCGGGGTGAAAGGACTGGTATATCAGGTTGCCTATACAAGTATAAATTTTCCCCATTTAAATCTACGGCACTGGAGGATGCAGCCTCGGTTTGATTGATTCAGTGACGTAAATTGATGACGTGTATGCCATAATTC
This sequence comes from Pseudeuparius sepicola, assembly GCA_963920635.1. Classification (NCBI taxonomy): domain Eukaryota; kingdom Metazoa; phylum Arthropoda; class Insecta; order Coleoptera; family Anthribidae; genus Pseudeuparius; species Pseudeuparius sepicola. Next base: position 95,370,043 of record OY987299.1, read on the forward strand.
GTGAAAAGTACTTTAATAGTTTGCTGTTCTTATAAATATTTCGGACCGCTTGCTAACTGTTCACAAACTAATAGTCAGAGCATGCGCAATACTGCGATCGGAAAGCAATTCCAAGATAACCTCTAAAAGTTTTGTGTTTTATTAATTATTATTTTCGTCTTCTATTGTTTCTTTATATTCTATAATTGTTGCTTTTGGTTTTTCGTACAGGTTATCCACCTCTTCTGTGATTTCCAGTGAATCAAGTGTTTTTGTTATTTTGAATAGTGATACATTTATTTTGTTGGTTTCAAATGGCTAATCAAGCCATAGTTATCATTAAATATTTTTCTTCAGAAGATTCCGACTTGTCGGAACTTTCTCATATCAAAAATGTGATCGATTGAGACCAAAAAATAAAAACTTTTTTGAGACTATTCCGCAATTTAACAATAATTGTAGATTTATTGAACATTTTCCATTAGCCCCTGAAATAGCAATTGATATTGCAAAACAATTCAAAAATATTAAATATTTTAAGGTTCAAACTGGCCCTTATAGAAAGTTAAGTGCACTGCAGATTACCTACATTTTTTTATGTTTTGCCGGTGACCAAACTCGATGAAAATTTCCCTCGTTTCCTGAAAACTGTGTCCCAACTCCAAAAAATGATCAAAACAGGCCTATTTGTTAGGTTAGAAACAAATGTGTTAGAAGTATGAGTTATACAACCAGATATACTACTGGTAAGTGTCAACTGTTCGCACAACCAGTCTGATTGATCAGAAATTGACAAAATCCGAGACATACGCACAACGTACAGTTTTCGAACTGTCAGGAACTGTTTGCTGACTCCTTGTGGAAACAAACCTATAATAACTTGAAAAAGTATCTAAATACCACATACTGCCACCTATCACTGTGTCAGATATCAAAATATTGTGCCAAAATTTGGTTACTACTACTATTTCTTCGATTCCTTCCTGGGATTCTTTATTCAAAGGTTTAAACAGATAGATGCAGGCAACTGTCAGAATATATGGTGTGCGCGGAAAATATCTCTACATGATTTTCTATGACCTAAGTTATACAATGACCGGCAGAAAGTTGGACACAAATGGAAAACTTTTTTATTATTAATTTCTCAGAAAATTTTATTCTTGATAAAAGTTTGTGCATCATTTCAGACTCAAAACGCACATATCAAAATTTAAATATCTCTTTTTGGATACGAGGTAGATTAAAAAATGTCAATATAACTCAAGAGTAAAGTACACTTATTTTTTAAAATATGGTAAAAAGTTACTTACAAAAGTTGTTTGAGAAATCAAAGGTGGATGTCAGATTTAAAGTCACAGCTACCTAGTAAAGATAAGAAATTTAACTTTTTTGTATTTTTTCGACCACCCTGTGTATTACAAAAAAACAAAATACCGCAAGCGCAACTTATCATCGGTTAACAAATGAATTTGCTACTAAACTTTAATTTTGTTCGATTAACAGCTAGAAATTTAAATTAATCGAAATCAGAGTTTAAAAATATTAAATTTTTGTGTCAAACTTTCTGCCGGTCACTGTATATTAACCTTAAAATTCGCTTTTGAGCAACAACAACTCTATCTATATCTACTGCCTGACCCCATGTTTAAATATGGTATGTGAAAGCTGGGTACACCATACCATAGTAGGCCGACATCAGGGCTAAATGAAAAAATGTTATTTCCTAAATTGAGAATTGCATATAAACTTTTATTAGGCCTTGCTGCACTGTCCATAGTTTTTATTTTTTCTTGCTAGACTGAGCCAATAGACTGCTGTATGCAAACACACACAGTAGATGACCTCAGTCAAATCTCGATTGAAGCCTACCCAATTACCCATATTGAAAGATAACGTTATTAAACAAATCCGCAATTAGGTTAGATTTTTGGTCAGGTTTTTATATCTGGCCACATTTGATGGGTGACGAGCCTGTCTCACGTTTGGTCATTAAATATCACAAAGGCAAACTTATAGAAAAAATAGTACAATAATGATGTACTTAAGTGCCGATTTCCGAGCTATTACTGATGATTTTCAGACCGCTAAAGAGTACAGATTAAACAAATAGTTCATTATGTATCAAGGCATTGAAGTTCAACTTTTTTTTATTCATGTGGAATTTAGTTGCCGAGGCCTGAGACCGAGGTAGACCATTCCGAAGGTAGATTAAGTTTAAATTTTACCCCTTCCCTCCTAAGCAAATAAACCATAAGTACATATTATATATATTTTTTTGAAATAGAAAAAAAATAAGTTTTTATTAGGTAAAATAATAAAAAAAGGGAATCGTCCATCCAGGACCCGACCGCACACGCCATTGCTTAACTTGAACCACGATGTATGAGGATAGGTGACAGAGAGCACGCCCCTCGAATCTGTCCATCCGCCAGTGATACAACGTGTGCGAGAGAGATAGCATACAAAGTCCCAGATTTACTCATTACTATTGTGTCGCTATGCACAGTTGATAGGTATTGAATATATTTAAACGATAACACTGTCTGAAATTTATATTTACTTTTAAACAAACTAACGCAAAGTTAGTAACATATCTGAATGACATGCACAGAAATTATTATTTTACATAAAATACACTACATATAGGATATCCATATCCAACTTTAAAACTGAACAAATTTGTAAAATCTTCATTTTTGGAACTTTTGTTTGTTTGAAAGGCCTTCAAAAAACGCTTCTTTCGACCTTTGTACCATTTTCAAAATACAAAACCAGGACCGGCTATAATTTTTTTAACCCCGATTTTCACGAAAACCATTTAACGATTTTTTTATTTAAAATCTGACACCACAGCCTTCAACACAACACCCCAATATCCCCATAGACCAAATTTTGACAAAAAATATACCCCGATTACTGTAAGAAGTCCCGATTTTGTCAGATGACATTCTCCACAAAATCCCTAGGAATTTTCTGTTAACCATGGGTATAACATTGGTATATGTGTCTCAACCAGTTAATGACGTCACTCGTTGATTTATGATGTGAAAAGTTACCCAAGTGATACGAAAAAAAGAGCATAATAAAATAAAAACCCTATTGCAATCACGATTATGCCGCTACAAATAAAAATAACTATGACTACAACTCATTTTAATAATAATTTCAAACGTCATGGAAACACTTTCGTTTTGGTATTTTGTAATAATCAGCTGCTCTTGGCAGCGTCTAGGGGCGGACTCACGCAAGTGAAGGTTTTCCAGATCGTTCAAACCGGTTCAAACACTCGGTAATGAAAATATTCGCGGGTTTTCTACGTTTTGTGAGTTTTACCGTCATCTGAGTTGTTCTTGTTCTTGTTACTTTTCGTATTATTAGTGCAAATGGGCTCGTTACTGATCTCAACTTATGACCCGGTTGCATTTTTTGCTGCATTGATGCCAACTTAGGATATCGAAATTACCAATTGACAGTCCCAGTAAGGACTTCTTAAAATAATTTGAGTATATAAAGGGAGTTTCATTGTGCAAGGTGTCAAAGTTGAGCAAAATGGGAATTTTAAAGGCATCTGGCGAGTCAAATGTGCCATTAAATACCTTCAAAACAGTTGAATGGTCAACAGGACAACTCAAAGTATTGGTGTGCAAAGATTCAATACAAAAATATAGGTACACAGGGTATTTTTCTTTTATCCAAAATTGCAGCTTAATTGGACTCCCGAAAGTAGATTAAGTTTAAATTTTACCCCAATATTTGACCCAAACAAACAAACATTACAACTTAAATAAAAGCTTGTAAAAATAAAGACACAATGTTAAGAACCTATAAAAGGGATAAATACTAAATTTACCGTGTACGAATCTGTTTTAAGTTTAAGTTCTCTTATTCTATCTTCTTCTTTAAAATGTTTTTCGCACACGTGATCATTAGAAGTCAAGCTTCTGTCCTTTCGGGGGTTGGCCTTATTCCACTCAATAAGCCTACACTTCTACAGGTTAGCACTACCCATCTCCAACCAACTTTATTATTTTACTAAATACTTAGGCAATTTTGAAACGCAAATTCTTTGTCATCCTCACCGCGCTGCCGCTGACTGAATGCGAGTGTTGCAAGAGAACGAGACTTCGTTTGCGCTCCTTGTCACTCGGAACTATCTCGTGAATATGGACAAGCAGCGGCACCGCTTGAACACTTCGTCGTTTCACCTTATCCTCGTACATCGTGACTTGAACAATCGCTCTACCTTGATCAAGCACAATATGCCACGGCGCAACTTGGAGAAACTAACAAGCTGATGCATCACCTTCAGCTTGTATAGAAAAAATATTGATATTCAAACAGACCAAAATACTTAATCTGAAAGATTGTGTTGTAAGGGTACGCACACAAAGAAAGCAGGTTGCCTGCTTGCTGGTAACAAGCGTTATAGGCACCAATAATTAAGTACGCTTTTAAATGCACCCGCGGGCAGACAAAGCAGGTCGGTGCTTGTTGCCGACGCATATTGGCAATGAATTTTTACTTAAATGAATTTTTAATTCTTGGTCGCTGGCTGTCGGTGCCGCGCGTGTAAATAATAAAATGAGGATTAGCTGCTTGTGCCAATTACACCATGTTTTTGTTAACCGCACTTTAATTTTTTCCAAGATGTAGGTGAATGTCGCAAAGGTCATTTTCATATACTGAAAAAACATTGTTCATGTTGTATCAACGATTGGAATAAATGGTGATATTCACCATAAACTTATCGTTCTTGATTCACTGGATTACTTCGGGCGTTGCATCTTTAGAAATCTATTTTCCATCAATTCAATTGGCCGAAAACCGGCATTCATTGTGTGCTACTGATTAAACTTGTAAGCGCTGGTTTTCCGCGCCGGAAATAGGCGCTGATTAACTTGTTTTCTTTGTGTGCTTACCCTTATAGATAACAAGCCAAGGCCAACTGATAGAAAAAAGAGTACTATAATGCCTTAATTTAGTGCCTATTTTGAGCTTTTAACGACTGGTTTGAGGCAATTGAGGCTTTTTAATGCTGATTTCAAAAAAAATATATTATTTTTAAATGACATTTCGGTTGTATCTCTCAAAGTAAACAAAAACCAATATTGAATTTGGTACACCTGGGTTACTGAAGGTGGATAAATTAATTCTTTAAAATCAGATAAAATAATAGTAATTTCGCCCCTCCCCCGCACAAGCATTCAGTTGCTTCTGGAGTACTCCTAGTTTGGAGTATTGTGAGGGAGAGAATTATTATTATTGTATCCTTGAAAACCAAAGCTGATGGCCCTATGGTCTATAGGAAAAAATCTTTTTTTATGTTGTACCTGCCGAAGAATTGTTGCTACGTTTTTCTGGAACACACTGTCACGTTATCAGGAAATGAAGGGCATTTGTTATTTCCCATGAACAACATGGCATTTCCATAAAACCACGAAACCCACCCATTCACTTTGCCATAGAATCCTGCCGTAACCTTACGTCTCCACTACACTACTGTACCCGACACAGGCACTCGGTAGGTTGGTCGGGCAGCGAGCACAGCCCGCGCAGCGTCAACTTGCCTTGTGGCTTACAGCTCAAGTGGTCCTCCACAAACTGGCAGGGGCAGGTGTAGGCGGGACAGTGGCGGCCACCCCTTGCCGGCGGGCTTGTCAGCATCCCACGCACTCGTTCCCTGCCCCAACGTGCGGCGTAGCGCAGGTAGAGCAGGGTGGCACGCTCCTGAAAGAAGTGACGCTGGAGAAGATTGGCATAGTTATTTATACAGGGTTATTCAGTCATGATGTAAAAAAATTTAACCATATAGTGGGGAAAGCCCCCTAAAAACAAAAATACGAAAACAATTATTTTTTTGAGAAGTTTAAAACGTGGAGCAACTCAACCTTACCACCCATGTAAGGTGACTTCTGGAGAGCGATGTTGGTACATGACATTAGGTATTCAATCTTATTTTGGAATGTCGAAGGTTAAACTGAATAAATAAAAAAATACCTTTCATCTGCCTTATTTTTTTGAAACACACTTGAAACAAGCACTTTTCATGAGTTTCCGCAAACCACAGATGGAACAAACATTTTCTCATGATTTTTAAATTGCACCACAAAATTGCTACCGGCGCAGGCAGCGCTATCATAGCGAAACTGCGTCTACACAGTGATCCGTTGCATGATTTTTCCGTGGTTACTGGCCAGTGGGCCTTTAATCTCTAATTATTTTAAAATGTTCTAAACTAGATGCTGTCACAACTGTTTGTTCTCCTGTCCGCGTCTAAAAATCCATAGATATTCCACCTCCATCCAATAGCGCAACCTAGTGACAACAGAAGAAGCAACCCCGATGACACCGGTGTATTCGCCATCGCCTAATAGATCACGCTAATATCGCACATCGCACTCTCTAAAATCTAGGGAGTGACAATCCGATTGTGGCATGTCAGTTGTCACTTTCACAGATCATCGTAGGATAAGGTTTAGCAAGTTTCATTTTCCGATTTTTTGAAGTTCTTGCATTGCATTTCTGTAACATGGTTTACTCAAATGTCAATGCCAATCGGACAGACGTGCTATCTACTTAATGTATGAAAAAAAGCATCAGGCTGTTGTGGAAAACTGAAGACAGCGAGATCAAGTTTGCAGTGGGCGCGAATTGAAGATTATGCTGTACGTATAATCAACAAATAACCCGGGATTATTTGACCGTATTCATGAATCGCTCTCAAACATAATACATAATTAGTTTGTAATGGTGATAATTTCAAACAGATCCTTTAATCTGAATAGTGTTTGGTGCATGTTTGCATATTGGAAAATCAAAAGGTATCTAGTACCTAAATTAACTTAGACCATGCTGTAATTTGTTTGTTTTTTCTCCAAATATTTCGATATTTTTTTACATTTCTGTGCAGACGTAAAAAATTAAAGAGGTCGCCAGCCTCGACGCGAGAGTTTAATAGCTGATCAGGTGAGCGCCGTTAACAAGGGGTTTTGGTTTTAATACACTTCTGAAAATATATTTTTTATATTTTTTTGGTTGACTTTAGAATTTGTTTAATTTCGGATTCGTATTAAGCTCTATTTTTTCCACCTGTGGTTAATTTTTTTTACATCTTGACTGAATCATCCTGTATACTGGTAGGCACTGCATTTATCTTTCCCTAAATTGTGAGAGGTAACTTTTACTAGGAACCTTTTATCCATAAGAGTCAGGTAAACTCATCTTGCCGAATAAGCCGACCCCAGAATGGACTAATACAATCAAAAAAATATTTCCCTTTTTTGTGCCCATCGCATAGGTAACGGCTTTAAAGTCCCAAAGATCTGGCTAGCTTGTTTTTTCCTCCTCTTAATTAAGCAAAAATTCAAATTTCGGGTTCATGGTGAGGTCTTGGGGGCATATTACATAATAACAGGTAAAATAATTATATAGTTTCTACTTCCAGGAAAGGAGGCAATTAAAACATAATATAACAAAAAATAATCTGCATATCCCAAGGTTAGTTTATAGGAAGGTTAGGACATTCGACGACTTGGAAGAGAAGGGGGGGTGAGAGAGGCAAACGGGGCAAAGGCCGCAATTTAAGTTGGTAGCATTTACACGTGAATTGGCGATTTAGTAACTCCCTAAATAGATAACGCTTCCAGCCGTAGGCGCACACAGACGTTTTTGACATGTACTTTGTTTATGGTGTATATTTATGTTGTTTTGGCTGTTTTCGGTTATTTCTTCATTTTAATGTTTGTGCAATGAAATAACGGAACTTTGTGGAGTATGTAGGTGCATCGCATTTTTGTACTATGTTTGTGTTTCTACTTTGTTTTCGGTTTTTAATACCCGTGTTGTCCCTTTTGATACGCCATTGGCATCAAGCTGAAGGGCAGCTGGTGAGGGCGGCACAGTCGCGCGATGTTGCCGGTGCAAAGGGACGGCCTTTGGTTTTGTTTAAGAGTGGGGGAATGTCCTAACCTTCCTATAAACTAACCTTGGCATATCCCATATCTGAGAAAAATAACCAAGGATAGAGGGAGTAACAATAAAAAGTAAACAGAGCCAACATCTTTTTGAGTGATGCCACGTACTCCTTTGTTTACAGCATTTCATTTGAAAATAGACGGGTTTAATAATGGGATTAAAAGAAGACACCTCCCATAACATTAAATTAACAAATGTAGATATTATTTATTTTATGTTACAATTTTAAACTAAAATTAAATCGCGCTGTAAAATAGTATGTTAATGATCACTTTAATAATAAAATCGCCAACAGACACCTCAAATTGCCCAACATGGCAACACTGCCGGTCGCTGTTGCATTCAATCTCTCTACATTTGTGTTGTTTATATCCCCAATTGTAATATTCTCTGATGACTGATTTTGTATACAATGGGACGCATAAAGTATGCGGTGAGTGGCCAAAGTAATATTTTTCGGGGCATGACCTATCACAGGTAATGTCTGTTTACTTTGGTAAATTTCCGTTTTAAGGGACCCAACCGTAACAAAGTGACATTTTCATATAAACTATAATTTTTTAAAAATTCTTAAAAAGTTACAGGGTGTTAAAGTTGTACAAAAAGTATGATTTATCCATGTATCTCCTAAAATAGAAGAGTTATCTAAAGCAAATTTGTCAAAGGCAGTTTTTGTGGCAAAAATTTATTGTCAACAAAAAATAGCGCTTAAAAATCAGAAGCAATTTTTATATGCGAAATTATTTATTATACGAGAAAAACTAGACCAACAAAATTTTTAAATAAACTGTCTTCCTTCTGCAACATTGCAAGCTTGACATCTTAGCAAATTATTAATAGCTCTGTTGGCTTTCAATGTTTCACAGTTTCTTTCGATTTTTTCCCTTAATAAAAATAAAGATATTTTTTTAATTCTGCAAAAAGTGCTGACATTTTATGAAGCTTCAGTTGAATTTGCATAACTTTTTACTAAAAATCTCTTTCTCTAACACTATTTCAGAAACTATACATTCCATGGCCAAAAATTATCTTGGGAAAAAAATTCCAAGAAACCATGTGAGGTAATTTCGCCCTCTGAAATAATTCCATAAGAGTTTCGATTAGAGTTGCCAAATGTCCGGACATTTATTTTCAGAGAAATGTCCAGCCAATGTGTCTGTAATATGTCCGGACATTTATCAGACATTTATAAAATATGCTAAAAACCTCACCATCCTATTGTATTTAAGTAGAGCTTTAAAACGATATATTATTTATATGTTTTTAAAATTTTAAATAAAACTAATAAAAGAAAACAAAGGACACTTTGTGCATAGTTTGATAGGCTTTGTCATGCGTGTAGCAGGTTTAAGATAAGTCTTCTTGCAGAATTTGCAAATTCCATATATTTTATTGTTTTTTTGAACTTTTTGGAAGTAATTCCATATTATACCACTTCTTTTACCCATTAATAAAAGGAAATAAGAAAATAAAACACACACACAGCAGATATCTTATGGAGGGAAATCCTTCCAAAACGTGTTGTTATAAAAAATTTAAAAAATTTGAGGTTAAGTTTCGCTTTCGCTTCTTCTTCTATTTAAAATATTTTGAAATTTATTGGACACATTCGAGCATTTTTGAATGTGTCATGTCCATAAATGTCCGTGCTCGGACATTTATGTCCGGTCACAAATAAGTGTCCGGCAACACTAGTTTCGATCAATCAGAAGTTGTTCAGTATATATATCAACTATCTTTTGGAGATATAACTTATCTACTACTTACCTCGGCTCTATAGTGTTTTTTTTTTTTTTTTCATTAATTATTTATAGTATCGATACTTTTCTGAACAAAATTTTACCAAAAAAAACATCTATGCAAACTTTATACACACAATGTTTCAAAACAATTACTATAAGCTGCGTTCGCGGAGCTATTCTGAACTGGTTCCGAACTCAATGTGACCGGCTTAAAGAAATTCTAAAATTCAAATTCACCAATGTTATTGGCAGTTACTAGTTTGGAACTGGTTCGGGATTGCTCTACAGAGAGAACTAATATTTTTTACTTTGTTTAGTCAAATTTGATTTGAGGCAATGGAGTAATCCAATGAATGCTGCTTAATTTTAAAATGTTTTTTGACGAATTTTAGGCACTGGCGATTCCAGGCAGTGACGATTAAAAAGTAGGTACCTCCTTATTTTCTTATACAGTGGGTCCCTGGTGGGATGAGGGATTGTATTTTTATTTCCTATTTTTCCGAAAAAAAAATAACTCTGAAAAAAATTTTTGCTTGGCAAAAATAAGACTAACATAATGAAAAAGCAAAATGCATAAGATATTCCTCTGCTTCCATATTTGCTGAAGTGGCACAGCACGACCATTTGACCCTCAGTCACTGTTATTTTCACCAGGGCTATATCGACAAGATAGAGACGTGCTATGAACTGGAGGTTAAAAATGCACACCAGCCGAAACTGACGTCATTATTTAGGATATATTTTCAGCACTTTGAGGCATACATTAAGATTCATCTTGAGCATTGAAGAAACGTGCTCCAGTTTTCAGAAGAAAAAAAAACTTTTTACGGCATATTATTCAGGTATTAACTTCTGAAACGAGGTGATCACTTTGTTATAATGGATCACCTGTGCCATTTATTCTTGTTCGTTCTTGCTGAAAACGCTTGAAATATAAATGCTCCTGTAATTCTGAAGAGGAAACTTATTTGGAGTTTTGCTGTAACCTGCAAAAAAGAGTCTTATTTTATTAGCAAGCAAAACTTTTTATAATTATTTTTTCGAAAAAATGAGCAATAAAATAAGATCATTCTCTGGCACATAATCCAGGGACATCCTGTAGAAGTTTGTTCACAACTACCTACAGATTTAGAAAAGAAATTTATATCTATAGGAATTAATTAAGAAAAATTAGGAAAATAAAAATCTCTGAACCAACCAAAAGTGCACAAAAACCTTTAGTATATCCCCAGCCGCTTCATGAACCGTGACCACAATGGACAGCAGTCCCTCCCGTCATCCACCCTAGTCGGCTTGTTTGCCAGAATGTCCTCGACATACTGGCACACGCACAGTGATGACTGCACATGAAGCGGGTTGGACGGATTCCCCAACATTTCGTCCAACGTCCAGTCGAGTCGTCGCCGGAGGAAATCCTTGCCCCAACGCTGCAGGTATCGCAGGTAGAGCTGCTCGGCACGGCCCTAGGTTTTCCAGAGAAAGTCAGGTTAGGGGAGGTCAGAGACAGAGAAATTCAGACCAAAAGATATAGGAACTGGAATGGCTAGAGACAGAAGAGAACAAATTGCTGGTTGTTGTGCACTTTTGATTGGTTAGATTAGGATTTTAAATATGATGGATATGCTGAAAAATGACTACTTTTCTACAAATTTTATTTTGTACACACACTCACCTTAATCATTCCTGGTGATCATAAACATATTTAGTTGTTGCATGATTTGCTAATAAGGATACAAAGTCAAAAATGCATACATTAGTATTACAAAAATGAAGTTATACAAGCCACTCCAATTCCTATTCAATTGCAATTATTATTTATTATGTTAATATAAAAATAAAATAAATGTGCAACAATGTGCAACTAAATAAATAATAAAATTATTATACTTTCAACACAAATATGTATTTTTTAAATACAGTAATGTATAGATAATCCGCAGACCTCATTTGGATTACCCAAACATTCGGATTATGGAATTCATAATAAATTATATCTTTATTAGAGACTTTAATAAAATTATACACATTTAAATAATAAAAATTTAAATGTTTGCTGATGTATTTATTTCAGACTTCTCATTACTACAACTTCATGTTCTGGAAAACAGATAGTACTGATGGCTAACAAAGTATTTTGCATTGTATCTTGTCTCCGGAAAGCGTATGGTGAACCAAAAAACTGTCAGATATGAGACCAGTCTTTATTTATAAGTCAGACAATGGTTAAAATAAGTATGTACGAGTCAATGTGACATGCTTCCTTTTAGGAGCCATGGTTTATAAAATCTTCAGCTAAACAACTCGAACGCAAGATGCAAGCTAACACTTGCAAACTCGCATATAAAACGTCTGCTTGCATTCTCGGTAGATGCGCACACGCTTGATCTACTGTCTTACAACAATTTACCAAATTTCCAACTAGTTGTGTCTCTCTAAGTTGTTCTTTAAGGCCATTTAATTCGACTTCATTTTGAGAAAGTTCTTGAGAAGTTTCAACAGCAGTTACATGTAAGTTATGTGAAGAAATCGGCAAAACAGAGAGTTGGTCGTCTACAACAAGACATCTCTTACAATTTGCCAGTGACAATAAAAATCTTTCATTAAATCTACAGACCACATCTTGATGTGCTTCTGGAGATAAAAAGTGGTAGCTTGGATTCCGGAATCAGGGGTTCGGATTATGCATATAATTTTATAAATGGGGGTGTTGTCCTTATAGAGTAGTTCCGACTAGAGGTGGTTGGATTATCCATACATTACTATAAACGTGTAAGCCATAAGTATACTGTATAATGTTAAACCACTAGAAAACCATACTAATATGTCAACCAGAGAAAATAAGATCGGGTCCTAACATATTTTTAGACAAATTCGGAAAATTCATAAACCTCAAAACTATTGCTAAATTGCAAATCCAACTTCTCCGTTAATGGCAAATCGAACCATATCGGGCGATTGCCCGCGAAGTGCTGACTCGGTTTCCACTAAAGGTTTAAAAACCAGTGGTCCGCATTTCGGGGGATCAGTGATCGACGATTGCTGTTCAACTCTACTCAACTCTACTTGACCCCCTAGAGGCCCTAGATACTCTTCCGGACAAACAACGGACTAAGATAGTACTCTGGTTGGCAGCCGGCGACTTCCCCCTGTCGGCGACACGTTGGACCCTGGACCAAGTATTATTCTGATGTAAGTCTATGTATTTTCCGCCCTTCTGGGAAATGATTCTATCTCCGTACAAGGTATAAATAAATATGTTTAGTTTTGTTTAAATACGTCTCAATTAATTATTGATGTACCTCTGATGCTCACCCCCGGTCACGATTCCAGTCGTGACAATATAATAATAATTTATTTTTAAGTGCCTAAAGAGAAAAATAAATGCTTAGCATTATTGGTAGTTATGTCTTATTTTACCATTTATAATGATAATAACAAAATATCGATGTATTAACAAAATACAAGTATAGTTACTGGGACATATTTTAAATAATATCATGGTATATGTCCCATTAATAATGAGATATTTCATATGCCCTACCAAAATATTTCTCCTTTTCCTTGTAGTGATAAAATTTTCAGAATTGTTAGGTTAATTGAGCTCGCAATATGTTTTGTTGTTCTGTTTTAACTTGCTGCTGAGGATGCAAGTTATGCCACATGTGTGGCATAAATCTGTTCAAAACGTGTTTGTCCTTGGCATATTGACCTTTATGATTAATAATTATCAAAGTAATTTTCGATCGAGGCAAAGGTATGAAGGATCTAGTCAGATATTATAATACATAGTATAATAATAGTAAGCTTTTGAAGAGCAATAAGCAATATTTTTAAACATGTGGATGACCATTATTATTATTATTTCAATTGACACGAGTTTCGCGAGGTGAGAAATGTGTATGTAGTTTTGTAATTATTCCTTGGTGCTGCTATGTGAAAATGCAAAAAAAAAACGCCTAGAGATTCAGGATTACCTAGCCTCGAGACCGAGCTCGGGACTCGGGATTCATAAATATCCTGTTTTCTGTTTTCAAATTTCAAACTAAGGTAAGCTGAATCCAGGCGAACCTCGAGTACCTAAATCTAGCAGCGCTGCGGCTGTACAGATTCAAATCGATTGCTATTTATGTATTTTTTAAATTTGTTTGAGTAAAAAGGTATTTTCATCCTTTCTAAAAAAATGGCAACACCGCGGACAATCACACCAGCTGATAGTACGTACCAAAGCCATATTGGTTGACGTAATTAGAGGCGGAGATTTACAGGGAAAATAGGAGTTTTTACCTCTTTTTTAAAGATCGTAAAAAAAATCTAAAAATATTTTTCTATGTTTTCTTAAGCTACCCTGTGCACGTGGTAAAATTTTTTGTAGTAAGTGATAGTTAACCCTGTATAAAAAAATTAGTTTCCCTAGAAATGAGTTAATAAAAATTTTTAAGGTCACCAAAAATTGAGATAAAAATAGCCTGAAAACTTTTACTTGAAACACTTTTTGTTTTTGTTTTTTTTACCAAGTGACAAGTGGAAACTTCTTTACACTGATCTCGAACTCCACCTCGACAATCGGTTAAAGTTTCCACTGCACCACTGAGGTATTGTAACGTCACGTAGCTTTTTTAGTAGGTTTCGCCATAACAGACCGTACCAATCACAACACAAGATCTGTTAAAAAGCCAGCAAATGTTACTAAATCTAATCAAATACTCATATCATGTATTCCCTGGCTGAGCAACTGACAGATTTGTTGATGTGATTTTATTAAGTATGCCTTTCAGAGGGCATTATGATGCATATATTCTCACAATAATAAGGTAAGAGTCAGAGTCTTCCTGAGCTCTTCATATGGAAAAGTCAGTCTTCTTTTATCCAAAAACCATAGGTATACCATCAACGAGGGCCCAAAGGGCTATTATGCTCATGTAAACTTGTGTTTTAATAAATAATTTTTCCGTGTTTCTGAACAGGTTGCCAATGATATGTATACAAGTTCTTGTTATAAAAGTGACGAAGAAAAGATGGCATACTGTTTGCGTATGCCCAAGTACAGAAATCGTGTAAATTGTTAAATAATAACATTCAGTACACACTGTACATGGGCATTCACAATGTTTTCTTCCACAGTTTTATAACAATAGGTAACCTTTTTATATTTACAATTTCCTGTTCAGAAATGTGGAAAAATTATTTATTAAAATACAAGTTCATGTGACAATAGTATAGCCCTTTGGACCCACGTTAATGGCATGCCTATAATTTTCAAAGGAATTTTCTATTTTGAATCATATCAAAATGCATAGTTTTCGAATAAAATACTCACTTTTCAATACGAAGAACCCAGGATGACTCTCCTGATTCATACCTTATTAATCATGAGAATATACGCATCAGCGCTGAAAGGCATATTCAGTAAAATCACAATCAAAGATCTGTCACTAACTCCCGGTCTATGAGTAAAATCAACAAATAATAAAAAATCAATTTTAAAGAAACTTGTACAATATAACCTCTATAATAGTACTTACTAATGGTTATTTTAAAACCACACAGTTAGTTTCTATAAAACATGCCTACTTGCCACACTCACCCATCCTACTCACAGCCCACATCAGTATGTTTGCAAAAACTTCAAGAGTACAGATATCATCTATTCCGGGAAAATAACTCTATATTTCATAAATTCTTCTGAACATAAAAGTATCGAGTGAGAGATCTGTACAGGGGAATAGAAAGGTATTTTGGCACTGCATTTTTTAGGAAATGATTTGACAACTGTTCTCCTTTCCATAATCCTTCACTCGCCAACCACACAGGAAGTTACTAACCTGCTTTCTCGACAATCTGGTCGTCCTACTACCTTGTATAACTATATCACTTGCCATAATGTCCATTCTTTGCTCCCATCCATTTGATGGATCTCTCTCCTGCTGCTCAATAGTAGTCTGCAAATGTGCTATACAAGGCGCAGAATCCATATACAAGAAACACAAATTCACCTTGTGGCATGAAATTTTCCCTCTGTCGTCCAGCGCGATCACAATCTTATGCCTGAGCAGCTGCTTGTTGACATGCGCCAAGCACCTTTCCAGGTTCCTCTGTAGCTTAAACTTGACGTACATCGAGAGGAATATGGCAGCCGCATTGAATATGAGCCAGCCGATGCCAAGGCCAAAAAGGGTCAGGCCTGTTAGGCCGGAAAACAGTAATCCGAGTAAGATGCAGAAAGCCAGGGTGATCCACAGGACGAGCACTCGCTTGTAACAGACGTTGTATAATGTGAAGCGGACATCGTTGATGAGCAGTTCCATCGCTTGGACGTATTCTTCCACGGTGAGCTGAAGAAAAAATATTGCTGGGAGATTTATTTAGGAAATGTATTTTACAAGTGATGCTACTTTTGCTTGTAAGATTTACTTTTAACAATCTTTTGTAAATAAGTTTTTTATTTATAACAAATATCGATAACATACAAGGTTCTCTCGAGGGGTTAACCACTAGGGTAAAATTTGGGACAGTATTGTGAAAATGCACGGATTTCTAGTAATTGCTACTGACTTCCAGATTATTTCCAAGGATTGCTGGTGATTTTCAACGATTGTGAGCGATTTCCAATGATTGCGAGTGATTTCCAATGATTGCGTACGATTTCCAAGATTGCGGAAAGCTATATAGTTTTTATTTCTAAAGATTGCCAGCGTTTTTTGGTGATTGCGGCAGAGTGCATTTAATTTTCGAGACTGTCAGTTGTATGTCATTATGACAAATAATGCCTGCTTTTGTAGGGAATGGGTATTACCTACATGTTTTAGTGAAACTAGGCTACTTTAACAGCCTTGTACACTGTCCAAAATCAAAGGAAAAATAGCTACATGAATTAAACATTTCATACCATTTGTTTTAATTTTTTAATACCAATATCTTTTTGTAATATTTTTTGTTAAGAAAAGAGTACTGGTATTAAACTTTGGAATAATCAGTTTGCAAATTTCTTAACGGTATGGGTGCACTGACAAAATCAGCATTTTGTTTTTTTTTAGTTCATAAAGACAAAATTTTCAAAAAATAAGTCTGATTCATTCCTTGGAAATCACATATTATTTAACGTTATGTTATTGGACAATACAAAAAACATGATTTTCATTATCCTATCAATTGTGTTTTAAACAGATTTTTTTAACCCATCTATCTCAATTTTCGTTTGCGTAAATGTTGCCTCTTCATGAGTATCTGTATCTGTATCTATTACCATTTATCTGTATTGCTAACAATTGCTCATGGTTTGTTGCTAGCACGATGAACGTTCAAGTATACACTGAATTTCTGGTCAGGCACATTGACAGTTCAATAGTGTTCCAAGGCTGACTGGAAGTTCATAGGTAACTAGGATTTATTGTAATGAAAAATAAACAGTATTATTTCTGATCTTAATTTTCTACTTTTTTAAATAAGTATATATCTAAGCACATTCGAATAAAAAATATTGTATGATACACAGTCAAAAAGTAGTTTTTCGTACTCCTGTGGTTCACCAGCCTCGACTGCGCCTTGGCCGGTGAAGCCTGCATCCGTCCGAAAAACTCAACTTTTCGTCCTTTCACCATAAAATACAACGCGGGGACACAATTAATTATTAGGCTTCACATAATAATATGTCAAAGTACAGTCAGGTATAAAAAAAAACTTGGAAAAATTTGCAAGGTACAGACAAGGTACAGCACGTGTATTTGGGCACTACGAGGGGACATGATATGTTGCATGCAACTTTAATATGATATATATAATATGTGAAAAAGATTGCAACCCTTTTTTCTTTCGATTATTTTCTTATAACTTGTTATATATGCAAAATTTAAGAAAATGTCAAGAACACAAATTTGCAGAGCGCCTTTTTTCCTTCAAAAATCGTGTCGGCTATTTTTTTGGTAAAATTACAGCTGTTATCGGCGAAAAACTAATTTACCTACCCCTATATTCAAGATGGTGGAAAACTGGGTCAATACTGCGGTTGAGTGGTGTGACCGAAACAGGCTGTTTCTTAATGCAAGTAAATGCAATGTTGTGAGTTTCACAAGAAAAAGGAGCAAATTATTTTTGAATATAAAATTGGGGATACTCCTCTTAACAGACTCGATCGCATAAAAGACTTGGGAGTTTACTTTGACTCAAAGCTAACTTTTATACACCACCTGGATTAGAGCATTGGGCTTTGTTGTAAGGAACAGTAGATGTTTTTTGAACACTCAAAAAATCAAGCTTCTGTATTTCACCTTTGTCCGCCCTAAATTGGAAACAAGTGCATTGGTTTGGTCGTCTATATATAACTGTCATATAAGAAGTGTCGAGTCGGTTTAGAGACGATTTCTCAAATACCTATCATATCGGGAAGATCGGTAATATCCGCCAAGAGGCTACGATCAAAGTCTGTTGTTATCTCGATTTGAATTGAATTGTCACTAAATAACAATTCAATTCTTGTATAATTTATTAAATTATAAAATAAGATTGCAGTTCTCTGTTGTAGTTATTAGTTCCTCGACTTGAGGTCAGGCATCCACAAGTTTTTTTATAATTATGCAATCAGAACCAACGTTATGTTGATGTGCCCAGCTGATAACTTGTGCAAGCTGTTTAACGCGTTATGTAGTAACTGTGATATTTTTTAAGATACTTTGGCCCACATTGTGAACAGTACAGAATTATGAGAGGATAATTGTAAGGTTTTTTCTTTTTTTTTCTATTTTTGTGCAGGGCGTTCGATGTTTGTTGAACACCTTTATAATCACCATGTAGCATGTATACTAATTAAAGCTTATTTCTCCAATTCAGCAAAAAATTATTTGCTAGCATATATGTTTCCTGTAACTGGGTGTTTATCCTGCAGGACATGAATTCTATTTATTATTATTATATAAATCCGATTAAATTTACTGGATTATCGTTCTTATTTGTTTCATAGATCAAAATGGACCAATCAAGTGGTCCTTGCAATAAAAAAGCAGAGTTCCTGTAGACTTTTTTGAAACAAGAAATGATTGGATTTGTGCACTTACCTATACACAGTTACACACAACAGGACCTTGAAACACTAGCACCATAATTTATTTTATTTTATTTAGGATGATTAGTCCAGTATTACGTTGTTTTTTTTTTGTAAAATTGGAAAGAAAATTCAAAGTATCAGACCAACGACATGACGTGCCGAGACCCGGGAATAACTATGGAATTAGAAACCATTGGATCATTGCGATAGGATTGCGATGAGATTTCGATAGGATTTTGATAGGATTTTGAGGATTACGATAGGATTTTGAGGATTGCGATAAGATTTTGAGGATTGCGATGGGATTTCGAGGATTGCAATGAGATTTCGACAAGGTTTCAAAGATTGCGGATAGTGGTTAATCCCTCGGGTTCTCTGCATAAAACTCCCACCTCCGTTAACTTTTTTATTTATTGGTATCAAATTAAAAAAAAACTCTCTTTAATGGAGTTACAAATGTTTCTCCTGAGTACCTTAATAACATATAAAAAGTTTTAGGTTCCCAAGGATTATGTACTCCTGTTCCAGTACCATGTTCACCGGAGGAAACAATATTACAAAAAGTCACACCAATATTTTTTATAAATAGTTTTTACTGTTTATAATCACTAAATAATTCTTTAGTTTTTTAAATTTCATAATAATTATTGTACTTCATGATGTAATTTATGAGCATCTTTATGTAGTCTAGTTCCATTACTGATGACACACATTGTTGACTATAAAATTTCATGAACGAACTGTAAGTAAATAAAAATGAAAACTAATGAGATAAAAGAATTTAACCCCAACAAAAAAAATTAGGATTTTACTAATCTTTGCAAGCCATTAGGATTAGCCACTTTATAATACTTGTTTAATATGCATATTTCATAAATTGAATTGTTTTTTCTAGTTTTAAGCTTTCCCTTAAGGCTTCACATTTCCTTTGTGATAGGCTGTGACATACTGGGAGCCCTTATTTTAAAGAGTTATTTTAGATGTCGCAGCATAAACAAAAGAATGATAAAGTGATTACTAAGACAATGTCCCATTTAAAACAAATTAAAGCAGCCAAGTACCTAATTATAAAATAAAAAGTTGTTTTAGGTAAAATACCAGATTATTATTATTTTTATTATAAATAGTTCAAGTAGTCAAAGAGTACATTGATTGAAGCACTTTTTAATTATTTATTAATGCTCCAAAAAATTGATTGATGGTTAAAAAACGACCACCAAAAATGGCAAAAGTATATTTAGGTATTCCTTTAAGAAAAAAAATAGTTCAGTCAGTTATCACAGCTGATATACAGGATGTCGACAGGATATATGCAAATATAGCATAAATCCTATTTTCTCGAGTGCCCTGCATGATCATTAAGGAGTATTACAAAA
Organism: Pseudeuparius sepicola; assembly: GCA_963920635.1. Classification (NCBI taxonomy): domain Eukaryota; kingdom Metazoa; phylum Arthropoda; class Insecta; order Coleoptera; family Anthribidae; genus Pseudeuparius; species Pseudeuparius sepicola. Next base: position 95,390,151 of record OY987299.1, read on the forward strand.
AGTTGATGTTTTGTTGATGGATTAAGATTTACCTAAAGTATTGATTCCCCAAGTTTCGTTGCTCTATATTATACAGAGTGTTCACAATATTCACATATTTGCAATACACACTGAACATTGCTATTAGGTACTTAAGTTACTTGTTTTCATAATCCATGCAGTACATTAGGGTCATCAGTATAACTTTCTCCAAGGTGTTTGATGGTTTCTCATAAAGAAATCAAGGGCTTCATTGGAGGTATCATAATTTAGTCTAGACTTTATTATAAAAAGATAATAAGTTGAGCACCATTAATAATGCATAAATACACTGATAAATAAGGATGTTGCAAAATATGTAATGACTCCTTTATTAGTCAAGTAAATACCTCTGAAGGAAGTCATGCGATAGCGCATTTATAGCAAACAATAACAGGGTCTGTGACAAAAATTAATAATCACGTTTCTACTGATAAAAAATAATGCAACGCAGCACAGCAAAATAACAACACTTACACATTTATTTAATTGTTACAGCATGCAGTCATAAGATTCATGTAAATTGTTCAAGCAAAAATAAATATATTTTTTAAGACACATGCCTTGATGACACACTAACATGAAACAGGCTTCAATATTTACTTTAATTAAGGCTTTGCAACAAATCGCCATTCACTTAATCTCAAGTAAAAACAAGAAGCGAATTATGAATTATTAAAAACAAAAATGTGCATTTTTAGATATAGGTTGTAAACAAAAATAAATACACATTTTTAATAAGGCAATTTTGATTGCTGTCGTCTTATAAAAATAAATAATAACGCTTGACGACCTATAGTCAATCTTTGATGAAATTGACCAGGTCAGTTAAAAATGAAAATAAATGGACATTTTTGTGATCAACTACTAATCAAACAAAATTGAACAAACAAATTGAACAAAAAATATAATAAATAAATGGTATTCCCACAAATTGATTGACCTTGATGTGCCAAACAAGCATATTATGTGTAACATGAAATGCAAATGCATCAGAAAATGCTTAAAAATCATGTTCAAGAATGGGGGTTGTGAGCTTTTTATTTTCTAATATATGTATGTATAGGGCCATCTTTGGGGGGTAATACTAATAATAATGCACACACAAATTTGGAAGCACTATGTAGTTGGAAAACATAACTTCAACTTGTTTGGAAGTAAGTAAATAATAAATCTAAAAAAGTTAAATGTTTGTACCTTTAAAAATAAAGGTAGATATAAATTTTCTTTTGTGTTAAAAATATTGCAGTTCCATCTCAGATTTTTAATTTCATTTTAGACCTTATGCAGATCCATAAAATCCGAGATAAAATCCATAAAATCTTAATTTTTGGAGATAATCGCCTGAACTTTTTTCTGTTTGAAAAGCCTTCAAAAACCGCTTCTTTTGAGCTTCCTACCATTTAGGCCGGCTACGATTTTTTTATACCCCTGATTTTCTCGAAAACAATTTAGATCTTTATTATTTAAAATCTGACACCACAGCGTTAATCGGGACACCCCAAAACCCTCTTATAGCAAATTTGAACAAGAAATATAAAGGAAGTTCCATTTTAATTTTAAAGGCCCCTGGCAAGTCAAGTGTTCCATGGAATCCCATCAAAACAGTTGAATGGACAACAGGAGCACTTAAAGTATTGGTGCGCGAAGGTTCAACACTCCTAGTTTGGAGTATTATGGGGGTGAGAATTATTATTATTATTATACAGGGAGAGTCACATCTAAAGGCAGAGCCGAACACACAAGGTATAATTCGCTAAAATAAGCACATATGCTTAATAAACATTAAGTCAAAAACGCTTGGTTCTCCATATATAGCATGTTGAAACTATTCCAAAAATATATATATATTTTAATTTCTTTCGAGCCCGTTTAGGAATTCCAACAAAATTTGATACATATTATGGGTTGTCATTTTGTGCAATAATTTGGCCCTTTTCAGATGAGCAGCGGCGTAGATACAAATAATTTTATTTTAAATGCCAGCATAATCACATTGGCACTAGTTTAAAAAATCCGAAATTACGAAGAAACTGTACCAGAAATAAAAAAATACCAAGAGGAGCTTTTTGTTTCAAATTGAATGGGCTATCCAACATTTTTGGTTTTGCACAGGACCGTACTACTTTTTTTACAATTATTTACAGTAACTATTTGTATCTGCGCCGCTGGTCATCTGAATGGGGTCAAAGTATTGCACAAAATGGCAACCGTCCGATGCATAATGTGTACCAAATTTGGTTGGAATTCCTAAACGGGCTCTAAAGAAATTTAAAAAAAATATGTTACTTTTGGAAAAATTTCAACACGCTGTATATGGAGAACCAAGCATTTTTGAGCTAATGTTTATTAAGCATATGTGCTTATTTTAGCGAGTTCTACCTTGTGTTTTCGGCTCTGCCTTTAGATGTGACTCAACCTGTATATGGTGTCTTTCTGTGTGCCATCTCAAAGAACTGAATTTTTTGCGGTCAAAAATCGAGTATTTCAAAACCGCCCCAGACACTATTAAACGAACTAAGTCTAAACAGTACAGAAGCCTGCCAGTCAGTAAGTTCATATGAGTTAAGGTGGCTTGTGTACCGCAACAGGAAACACAGAAAATGTATCATCTTAGATAGAGACTTTGTCCAGAAAGGTCCAATAATTTAAATTATTGGTTGGTTGGCATTTTATAAAAAAATAAATTACTTTTGTGTTTATTAATGTTTGTTCGATAATTCCAGAGCACTCTTGACGAGTATAAAGTTTCATACAAATTCAGCATTGGGAGATGGCCCAGAGAAAAATATGTTGTATATTTGTGTATTGAATCTTTGCACACCAATACTTTAGGGGATTCTATAGCACACTTGACTCGCTAGATGCCTTTAAAATTCCTATTTTGCTCAACTCTGACATTCTGCAGATTATAACTCCCTGTATATTTTTTATTCAAATTTAGTATATGGGGATTTTGGGGTGTCCTTATTAACGATTTGGTGTCGGATTTTAAATGAAAAAATCGTTATATGGTTTTCGCAAAAATAGGGGGTATAAAAAAATCGTAGCCAGCCCTGGATTTGCATTTTGAAAATGGTAGGAAAGTCAAAAGAAGCAGTTTTTGAATGCCTTTAAAACAATAAAAATTCAGGCAACTTGTATGTTTAAAAGTATGTTTGTAGGAACTTTCGACTAAAATTTTTATCCTCAACCTCAACACTGTTTTTTAAAACACAGGGCATATTTCCAGGTATATTTTGTTCTCTAATTTTCAAAATTCACCTATTAATTTCCCAGTAGTTCACAAGTGAAAAACTTTTTTACTTTTTTCCTTTTAATGATAAGCTTTGATAACCTCAAAAAGTTACGAGTAAAAGCCCATTCCAAAAACAGCGCAAGTAGCGCCCTCTGTGATATAGATAGGAATTTACATTTTCAGCTTATTCTCCATCCCCAAAAACACAGCAGTGCTAAATTTCAGTTCAGCAGCTTGATTATTTTGGGAGATATTGCCATAATTCAATTTCATTAAAATAACTAGAATGCCCTGTATATCAGTATAATTATTGTGATTTGACCCCCAGTTGTTAAACCCAATCGTAATATTTTGGACCAAGGATTAGCTTCCTGCATTTTCTACACGTACTTAGGAAACATTCGATATACAGTTTGTTCAGCGAATGTTCGGCCCTATATCACAACTCCCGTCCTTGTCTGACTCGTGAATATACGACCGATATCCATCGTATATTCATGAGTAAGACAAGGACGGGAGTTGTGACGTAGGGCCGAACATTCGCTGAACAAACTGTAAGTATTTTCGCATTTAAATTTAACCTCAAGTAGGCCCTGGAAATTCAAAAGTTTACACGAGCAGGGTTTAGGTTTAGTCAGTTTTTGTTTGATTTAAGTCTGACATTGTGAAAATATTCCCCCTTGAAGTAAATTTTCTTATATTGCAAAATTGAATGTTATGGGAAAGCTGTTTTAACTCGTATTTTGTTATATTAACCTTCCACAATGCTACAAAACAATCCGCAAAGAACAAAATAAATATGCTTTATGTCTTTGATAGGTTTATATGGTTTGACAACTCTCGATGTCAAACTATGAAGGTAAAAGTCATAATGTAAAAGCGTGGACTGAAATTCACGTGTATGTGTTCCATTTATCGAAATCAAATTTCTGCATTAGAATTAGAACAAAAATTGTTTAAGGTTGTATTTAAAAAACGGACAGAAAGTTGAAGGAGAATATACTTATTCTGAGAAAGACTGCTATATACTTCAAGAACAGTTTTTTCGGGACAATAACAACGTTGTCTACAACATGTTTAAAATCATTAATTTCATCATATTGTTGTTTTTTTTTAAACTTTGCCGACACATTTGTGGGAATTTTGCAGCAACTTAGGTGCTTAACATGTTATCAAGAAATGCATGAATTTGAAGAACTTTGATGGCAATAACCTGGACATGATTTTCTTCTCCAAGGAAGCCTGATTTCATCTAGTTCTATTTCTAAAAGGTGCCAGAAATGTATGGAACAAGGTGGGGGTCATTTCAAACAATTTTTGTAATGAGTTTTTTAAATTTGTTATTTATTAATATTTATTTATTTTATATTGGTTTTTTATTTATTATTACTCTAAAGTTAAAAATTAAGACCATTCACACAAAAAAAAATAATAAAAAATGAGGAACAGTGAAGCCGGCCTATACTCGTCTTGCCGAATAAGCCGACCCCAGAATTGACATGGTACTGATAATTTAGTTCATACCAACTGATAATTTGTCACCTGTCAGGATCCTATTTAATTTTTTTGTCACAATTTTTTGTTGACACCACAAAACGCAGAAATACAGTGTCCAGCAGAAAGCACCATATGGTATTTTTTTAGTTTACTTACATTTATCAGCAAATTTTATTCTTGATAAAAGTTTATGTATTCCTCAAAACGCAATTTTCAAAATTTGAATATCTCATTTCATATAGGTACTTAGAAGATTCGAAAATTTGAAAAAAGCTCAAGAGTAAAGCGCCCTTTTAATTCTAAACAACTTTTCATAATACATGTTTTCTCTAAAAATAAAAATAAGGGTGCTTTACTCTAGAGCCTTTTTCATATTTTCGAAGATATTCAAATTTTGAAAACTGCATTTTGAGTTTTCAGAAATGCGCAAACTTTTTTCAAGAATAAAATTTTCTGATAAATGTTAAATAAAAAAATCCCATAAGGTACTTTCTACCGGTCACTGTATATTGCAGTTTCTTCCAAAGTTTTTTGTCTGGATGTCTAGGCACAAACAAGACCAAAATAAATGGGTTTCGTTAAGATTTTACTTTCTGAAAATGACCGGAAATTCAGCCGACCCATTACGTCCCTGATTTTTCCTGTCAATCCAAGTAGGGTTTTCAATTTTCGGGATCGGGATCCTGTTTTGAGATCCCAGGATGAAAATCCAATTCCCGGGATCCCGTTTTGGATCCCGGGATCCAAAACCCAAATCTCGGGATCCCGAGATCAATCCTAATAATATTTTTATTAAAATATGTAATATTAGCAATAGCAAATAAAAATGCAGACATATGGAAAACATTTATTAAAAAACAAAAATGAAAAACATTTTTATATATTTACCTGCATAATATTGTATTAGGCGATAGGTGAATCCCCGGTTGTATCATAATAAATACGTAAGTAACCTGGGTAAAACTAAATAAAACGCCGATAAAGTACAAAAAAAATGCATTTTACACAAAAACCGTTGAGAAGAGATTAAAGTTCGATCATTTAAAAAAAATCGGGATTTTCGGGACCGCTATATGTCAACCCGGGATTTTCGAGACCCCACCGGGATCCCGGGATCTCGAAACCCCGGGATCCCGTCTAAAAACCCCCCGGGATTCCGGGATTTCGAGATCCCGGGATCCCGGACTGGAAACCCTAAATCCAAGCAATCTAGGAAGTTTAGTAAATGTCGAGGTAAATGTCAAACGAGTTGTCAAAGTCAGAGTTATTCGGCGAGACACTATACCAGACTGAGAAGCAAAGAACTTGCCCGATACACCCATAGACAATGGGTTCACAAGAAAACTTGCTTTTGTCATTTACATGACATCTAAGATTGAGCAAAGGGATACATTTTTACTAGCACAGCCTTCTGTGAGGTCAAACTGATATAAATCGTTGACTGATGTATTAATAAGACTTCTCACGGCTATAGTTTCATGTTCTGGAAAGTAGATGGCGCCGGTGCCTATGGTTAACACTGTATTTTACATTGTATTGTGTTTCCGGGAAGCACATGGTGAGCCAGAGAACTGTCAAACATGACAGCCATGAGCAGTTTTTATTAATACGTCAGTCAACGACTAAATGCTCATTATATTTGCATATTTTATTTACCTATTAGTCCAAAAGCCGGTTGCATGATTTAAACTCTCATAAGATTATAGAATAAGATGTTATGTAAAATGTAGAGAGTATATTTCTTTACTTGAAGCGAGTAGTTTGCTTCAGATAATATGGGCCCGATCATTGTTATTTAAAGAAGTTGTGGCTAATTTTTAATTTTTTAATAGGTATAACCCGTCCCACAAACATATTTACTACCTTTTCGCAAAAGTCTTTTTATAAATTCGAAAAGTGCCTTTATAAAAATTGAAGGAGGTGGTAAATTTCTTAATTGGGTCTTGTACTTTTAGTACCAAAAGAAACCTCGAAAATCCGCTATTTAACCAAATTTCCCGAGTACCGTGATTTTCAAGATTCGAGAACTAGGACTGCTTTAGAATTGGCGAAATTGACGGGAAATCCTGAAGAACCGCTCTTAGAAATTGCGTATTTTTTCTCATTTTTTGATTTTTCGGGGGCACCGGAAGCATCTGCACTTCACTCAAAGACTTGAGGGAAGCTTTAAGAATTCCGACCCCAGAGCCCCGAGCCGAAATAACTTAGCTGTAGCTCGGCGAAAAAGGGCAATTTCTGACAGTTTTGGGAAAAGTTTTAGACAATTTTATGGTCAATCTGATGCCGCTGAGAAATCAAGGCTAACTGGGATAGTTTTCGAGTTATTACCAAAAACCGAATTTTATCATTTTCGTTTTTCTTAAATATCTTAGAAACCGATGGTTTCTCAAAGACAGGACTTTGACATTATTAAGGCACTTTTGACCAGCCTTTTAAGCGGTAATGTCAGTTTCTTTAAGAAAGTTTTCGTTTTCGAGATATGACTCACAACTTTTGATTTTCTTATGGACGCTATCTTGGATTTTTACAAATTCGAAATTTACATGAAATTCTCTTTCCAATGATGTGTTACACTAATGATTTTTTCGTTAGTTGTAACACTTAAAAGCGTTTTTTTGCCTAATACTTAGTAGGCCATGACAAGTCTGTCAAAACAAATGCAACAAACCAAACATTGAATCCAAATTTTTCTTGAGATCTGGATTCCTTAATACCATATGGGTTATTAACAGCCCAGTAATGGTGCTTATGTTTATTAAAAATGCCATTGTTATGAAATCTTGTTTCATCGGTCCAGCAAATGTTTAATGGAAAGTTATCAATAACTTCACACTGATTGTTAAACCAATGACAGAAATCAAGTCGGCGTTCAGTATTTCCCGGCCTTAACTTTTGCACTATCACGGGTTTATAGGGGTGATATTTTTGTCAAGTATCTATGAATAGTTGTTTTCGGCAAAAGAGTTCTGCGACTTATCTCTCGAAATGAAATCGTCGGTGCTTCATTAAACTTTGTTCAATGTTTTCAACATCTATTGGCGCAATCGATTGGAACCATATTTCGGTCTGGGCACAACAAAACTCTCATGTCGTTCTAAATTCCTACTCAATCTAAGAAAAATTTAACGGTGAGGCTGCTGCCTTTCAGGGAATAATGTATGATAAACTCTTGTTGCCACTGTACTATTTCTATAGTTTTTTGTGTAACAATAATTGTACATATCCACCTTTTCGCTAGTACTAAACGGCATTTTTACACATATCTCAAAACACTGACGGCTTCATAACAATAACAACCACTGAGAGTTTCATTTGTTTTGACAGACTTGTCATGGCCTAATTAGTATTAGACAAAAAAAACGCTTTTAAGCGTTACAACTAACGAAAAAATCATTAGTGTGACATATCATTGCAAAGAGAATTTAATGTAGATTTCGAATTTGTAAAAATCCAAGATGGCGTCCATAAGAAAATCAAAAGTTGTGAGTCATATCTCGAAAATGAAAACTTTTTTAAAGAAACTGACATTACCGCTTAAAAGGTTGGACAAAAGTGCCTTAATAATGTCAAAGTCCTGTCTTTGAGAAACCATCGGTTTCTAAGATATTTAAGAAAAACGAAAATGATAAAATTCGGTTTTTTGGTAATAACTCGAAAACGATCCCAGTTAGCCTTGATTTCTCAGCGGCATCAGATTGACCATAAAATTGTCTAAAACTTTCCCCATTTAACCGACTCTCTATCTCTTGTAGTTACCGAGATCCCAATGGTGAGCATCGAATTTGGGACACACTGTATAGTTTACACAACATTTTAATAAGAGTTTGAAAATACAGTAAAGCATAAAACACAAAATTCAAAATTTGGTTTGCGAATTTATTTGTATACAGGACTGGCTATTTGGGAAACTACGTATTAATTTTTGGCAATTTAAACACATGGATAAAAAGTTATACCACACAAAATAGTTTTTATGGTTTTCTATCACCTGTTGAAGTGTCCAAGAATAAAACTGAATCACCCTGTATATATTAATTTAAAACGACTTCAAAACTTGCTGTCTTATTCCGAAAATTCCACACCTACCTTTTTTGACCAATCAGAGCCTCGTTTTTTCTTGCTTCGTTGTCATGGCAACTCAAAAAATTTCCGGAAATATTCTGACTTGCTCTAGGCAGCAGGTGGTGATTACAGCGGAAATTTTTTGACAGATGTCATTCATTATTATAATGTGACATTGTAACATATACTTATGCATACTCAACAAAAATTTTGATAATAATTTCATTTAATTTACGTGTAGGTATGGAATTTTCTTACAGAATCCCCCACGTTCTTGAATTAATATCCGGAAATTTTTCTCTAACACGAATTTTTTGAGAAAAGTATCCCTCGTCGCTAGTGATAAATTTCAAAAAATTCATGTACTCGAAAAATTTCCGGCAATAATTCAAGCACTAGGGCGATTACTAGTGAGAATGCCTTAGTCTCTTGTATATGGTTTGCTGTCACCTGCGAAACGAAACGAAACAGCTTATTCTAATACTTAGTACGAATAGATTAAAAAAACAAGCATAAACTGAGGCATAAACTCATATACCTAATATAAAATGATGAATATCTTCTACACCTAATATTCTCTAGATACTCACAGTAAGGCCTTGGGCCATCAACTCTTCAGGTACCAATTCTGGACGGAATTTTGCTGGCGTTATCCACGGAAAACGGGAATTTACTGGTAAAAGGGTAACAATTATATCTCCATTTGCTGAAATCAAAATTATCATTTTATTTTCGGGACATGCTACATCTCTGGTATTTTAAACAATAATATTAGGTAGTGTAAGTCTAAGCACTTACTGAAGCCCTGTCTGATTGGCTCGACTGTTGCAATGGGTAACTCAACATTTCTTAAAGGTTTAGGATCGAGAACGGCTACGTTATGCCCCTCTTGTACCATTGACTTGCTCAAACTTCTCTCGAGATTCACCTGCACACTTTCGGTGTTTATCACAGCTGGCGCATCTTGTCTCTTCGTCTCCCCATCCTCTTCGAACTGTACCCAACCTTTGGAAGGTACAGACTGGGGCGAGGGAGCTACCGCGGCGCCCCTTCCCAGGGGAGTCCCATCCACTCCACCAACCACGGGCTGGTGTGCCTTTTCTGGAGATTCACTCATTTTATGGCTACGAGTCACGGTTGCATATTTGCGAAAAGCGAATCGAAGTACACCGCGCTATTCTACAGGAAATTTCAAAAACAAATGAATGTCGGCTGATTGCGCTTGACGTCTGTCAGTTAAAACTCAAAAGTTTCATGATATCATGCAGTATGAAGTATGATGTATGATCTGGGAGTGGCGTTTTCTTGTTTTTATAGTGGTTTCCCGAGTTTTCGTTCGATTCCGCTTACGAACGAGGACAGAAAGCACAGGTACGGCGTGAGGTGGCATTAATTTCAAATTTACACCTGTGGCGCCCTACATAAAGAATTAGTTTTTTACCTGGACGGCAGGTGGAGTATCTGTACACACGTAGCCACCAGTGATCCCTATAATAACTGACCAGTGACCAATGACCATTGCGTTCAGTTGACCCCCAGAAAAGGACGAATCATTTCTGGGGTTGACCTGACGAGGATATGGAGGTGGGGAGAATGAACGTCATGGTGAGAGAATAATATCAGAGCATATAAAACAACCAGCAGTATCACGTTTCTTGGCGGGAAAATTCTGCGCACCTGTTCGCGCAGCCGCCATGTGGGCATAGATTCTGTCAAATTGATGCAGTGTCGGGGCGATTGGGCAGTTCTTTTTTGGATGTATGAGAGATATTACAGTACCGTGGAGTGTGCTTTTTTGTAAATTGTGCTTTTTGCTAGTATCTTTTTGCTACTAATACTACTCTGTATTTCTGAATTGATTTTCCCGACTACACCTCTGACTTCTATTCCACCAATATGGCTCAAGGTCATTGAATTTGCGGATGATTTCTCAAGAGTAAGATAAACTGCTGGTTGTTTTATATGCTCTGATAATATGTAATCACCTGGGCCTCCATTTTCTAAGTTAAGCTTACAGGGAATAGTTAAATCCTCAGACTAATGAATAAAGGGGACACCGCATTATAGCCTCTTTATACAGATGTAAACAGTAAGCTGAACCCTCTCACTTTATGAAAGAGATAAATGTATTTACAAATACTACCTATGGAACGAAATATTCTCTTTTTTCACTTTAGAGATAGATAGAGATATTTATGATATTCCTAGTTATTGCTGCTCTTAAATGTGACAACCTGTTTGGGGCAGGTCAGTAAAGGACCAATTTTGTAAACATGGGGATAGATAAACAACTTTGCCTGTCAACAATTCACTTAAATTTGTAAACAAATTCGTTTGAACAATTTTTGCCGTGTGTACGCCCGGCCCGGCCTGGCGTACACTCTATTTTGCACCTATTTTGCCGGGCCGGGCGTACACACGGCAAACTTTCGGGTTTTCCGCGGGTTGTCGCGAAGTTTCGATGTGGCAAAAGGTGCAAAATAGGGTGGTGATCAGTTTGAGCTAAATTCCATTTGGATTATGACCACAAATAACGCCGTGAAAAGTGAGGTGTCAAAGGAAATTTGAAAATTTATTTTCTCGGAAACTACTTGCGAGCACCACAAACTGAGGTCAGATTCGTGTTCAGGGACCTCGAAAATAGGGGGTAGCCAAAATTTCAAGAAAATCGGGCGGTGCATACGGTATATTCCATAATTACCCAAAATTCTTGCTCGCCGGTTTTGGTAACTTTTTTCTTAAATATTTTCAAACATCCACGACGATAATCGCTAATCGCCAAGAAACTCAAAGCCGCAATCGCCAGAATATCGCGCGACGCAAGACATAGTCGCACATCGCACATATGTAGTGGGTCTCTGGTTGCGGCGCGGCGTTGTCAGAGAAATTTTCTATTATTTTTACAGTCCTTCACCGCACAACATGCCATCACTCACAAAATATATAGGTGCCATCACTAATAAACTATACCTACAATCACTTAGGAAAAAACACTCAAATCAAAGTATTACACAAAAATGCCGTAACCAACCACTCCAACCGGTACCAGTCGTGAACAAGGAAAATGAGGGGAATCAACCGGCACCGTCGCAATAACAGACGGTGCCGAATCAACGGCCCTCGTAAAACAAACTGAACTCTGGACTGCCATTGTTCCCTAGTCCACGATAGACTTACCCACGGTATGTCAGTAACGAGTAACGAATCCGAAAACAAGGCAAATCTGCGCATCTACGTCAGATGCGAATCACGAATTAAAAAAAAAAGTGTAAACAACTGTCAGTCCAGCTCGACAGTGCTTTAAAATAGGCCAGAAATGCCGGGATGTGCAGTCAGCGTTTGTCCATATAATAATAGAAACAGTAATGGAACGGAAATTAAGTATTATAGATTTCCCAAGGACAATAATCTTGCCAAAAAATGGATTGCTGCATGCCGCAGACAAGACATATGGAGCAATTTAAATTCTGATTCGCAACTGACGCGTCACAAGATGCGCAATGACATACCGTGGGTAAGTATATCGTGCCCTAGTCCACAAAATATATATATTTATATAGGTTATATATAGATATAGATATAGGTTACCCTAGTCCCTCCTCCCTCCACCAATTTTTATCCATTCGGCAGAGGGCGCTGGCGCCCGCCTGAATAGTCGCCATATTGTGTGCATAAACTGGGATTTAAACAGAGAAAAGGAGTAGGGAGAATACCTTATAAAATGCGCGAACTGCCTAAAAAAAGTGGCGGCCATATTAAACCAACTTCATCCATAGGCGTATAATTGTTAACAGACTTGGCACTGCAGACTGCTTTAGAGGTCTTCGTCCTCGTACGCCACGATGCACAGTAAAGGCATCAGCAGCAAAATGTTTTGAACAAACAAATTTATTTAGACTCAAAGTCCAACCAGTCCCCAAGTTAAGAATTTTTAACCACATATTCAATCATTAAAATTATACAGATGCGCGCCTATGGTGCTCAAAATTTCGGCGATTGTTTTTACTAAACTTACCGAAAAAATGATATCCCGGAGGTCTCCTAGACTTATAATCCTTACTGCACACGACATTTTCTAAAAACACTGACCATTTCTCTGCTGAAAATAGTGAAAATACAACTACCGCTGCAAACGTCAAAGTGAGGACAATATGGCGGCCATTCAATTTTCCTGGAAATAGGATGTTCATGAGGTCAAGACGCGTTCTCCATACTCCATTTCTCTGATAGGCACACAGAATAATAACTAATTCTGTGAATGAGAATGGGCGCATGCATGGAACGAGAGGCTAAATCCCACTTTGTATTCCCATTCCACATTTTATTGGTAAACTCAGGGTTACATGAACACTGTAGCTTGTGCCCTACAGATAGGTTTCTATTATGGCATTGTAGGGCAAGGAATGAAGGAATATCTTTAGATGACTGCACCTGTAGTTTTCGCCCGACATTCGGCGCGCACCGGTTTCTATTATGGCATTTTAGGGCAAGGAATATCTTTAGATTAGATGTAGATGCCTGTAAAATACCTGTAGTTTTCGCCCGATATTCGGCGCGCACCCAAGATTTCATTGGTCAACTCAAGGTTACCTGAATATTAATAATTAATAAGCCTCTCGTCTTGTATTCAATAGCCCCTTGCCCCTAGTAACATAAATTGATAAATTATGCAAATGAATTAAGAAATAACGTCAAATCCGGATGAATTTTTACTGTATACAGCTCAAACTGATCATCACCCTATTTTGCACCTTTTGCAACATCGAAACTTCGCGAATACCCGCGGAAAAACCGAAATTTTGAAAGATTTGTGGCGTATTTACGTCCGGCCCGGTCGCTGTTTTCGCCCGACATTCGGCGCGCGCCGACGTAAACACGGCACAAATCTTTCAAAATTTCGGTATTTCCGCGGATATTCGAGAAGTTTCGATGTTGCAAAAGGTGCAAAATAGGGTGGTGATCAGTTTGAGCTAAATTCATCTACATTATAGAGGTCAGATTCGTGTTCAGGTAACTCGAAAATGGGGGGGGGGGGTAGCCAAAATTACAAGAAAATCGCGCGGTGCATACGGTATATTGCATAATTACCATATGTTCTTCAGGTAAGTGATTAACTAAGCCATTATTATGCTGGAAGGAACTATTGCAATGTGATTATAAACAACCGCACAAGCCAAAAGCGTACAATCACAGGATAAACAATATTCAACTGTGGTACAATGTTCAAATCAGAGAAATGGAATATTTCTCTAGTTCAAATTCATGTAACCTTGAGTAGACCAATGAAATTGTGGAACCCAAAGTGGGTTTTAGCCCCTCGTTAGAGTTCTAAAACAACAGAATAATCGTTAGTCTGTGTCTAGACTTTGCTTCTATGATTACAAACGAATTTGATGTTCTATGTATTTTTTTCGAAATTGAAATTGAAAAGTCGAAAGGAAATAGAAATGTCATCTGTACTGTGCCCCGAAACTCCAATTCCCGGCTTTTCTTTTGCAAATTGCAAAAGGTAACGATAGATTCCCTTTATAAGGCCTCAGAAAAGTATATTTATAACAATTTATCCCATTTCCCTAATATTTTGCTCAGTCATTCATGATACATAACCTTGCTTTAGAAATGCTCTGCTGGAATCAAAGGGGTTCCCAGCCCCCAAGGCTCAAAAAACTGGCACAACCATCGTCGGGATTATCTACAAAGACGGAGTCATCTTAGGCGCTGATACAAGAGCCACGGAAGGGAGTACCGTAGCCGATAAGAATTGTCAGAAGATTCACTATCTGGCGCCAAATATGTAGTAAGTATCCTACTAGTTTCATTCATAACATGATATTTTACATATACAATTAAAGCTGTTGTGGTGCTGGAACTGCTGCGGACACAGAAATGACAACACAGATGATTTCGTCACAGCTGGAACTTCACAGGCTTTACACTAATAGAGTATGTAGAGTTGCTACTGCTAATCAGATGCTAAAGCAGTACTTGTTCCGTTATCAAGGATATATTGGAGCCGCTCTGGTTCTTGGTGGTGTAGATTCAATAGGTCCTCATTTGTATTGTATTTATCCCCATGGCTCTACTGATAAATTGCCTTTTACTACTATGGGGTCTGGATCTCTAGCTGCCATGTCAGTTTTTGAGAGCCGCTGGCGGCCAGACTTGGAGGAAGAAGAAGGGGTCAAGGTAAATAGGAAATAGACTTTTTTACTATTATTAATTAAGATATCTCTAAAAGTGATTCTTTTCACTGTTTACTATAAATAATAAATTTGTTAATTATTATCCTGTGTGCTCGGGCACCAACAGTAAACAATAAAGGTGGATTTATAAACTCGACCTTTACGTAGGCGCTCGCGGTTGACGGTGACCTTCCGTTGCAGACATTTTATAAACTTTCCGTTTGCATCCAGAAATGTCCGCTAAACAAAACACCACGTGACCAGTGAACTTAATTTTTATTGGACTATGTCGAATTGCTACGAACGGCGGGACGTGAAAGATGAAATTGGTTTATCTCGGACGGTATCCGACGCAGACGGTAACGTTCAACGACGTTTATAAACAGTTACACGTAAAATATAGGGATTGAATTTTCGACGTAACCGGCAACGGCGAGCGCCAACGCAAATGTCGAGTTTATAAATCTACCTTAATAGTTTGTTTTGAACTATGAATAAAGAACCCCAGGAAGGAGCAAATTTGGGCTTTACGCTGGACTGGTCCAGACTCTGCATATGGCGGCATGCTGTTTCCGGTTTACAAAAGTAACCGATGGAATGTTATCCCCAAACATTTTGTTCTGGTAGTCACGGAATAGCCGCAGACTGCACAGCTAACCACAATAGATCTCCAAAAAGTACTTATAGAAGAACTATACAAATATCTAATAGCACAAACCACCGTGACAACTGTCAAATATAAAAATATTTTGTCAAAATTCAGTCTCCATACAGAGCGATCTCCGTCTCGCGTATTTTATAATGCCCATAGAGCTTTGGCTCCTTCCTGGGGTTCTTTATTCATTGGTTTTGAACAATATATTATGGTTAAGTCATATTTGGTCTCATGTCAAACACAGTTTGACAGCTGCGTTCGAGAATGCACACCATGAACAGGGCAGTTCTTTGAGTGTGCTTAGTGGAGATGTGTTATTAATATCAAACAAATGCAATCATGTTGAATGCAAGCGTCATCCAAAATATTTTAACCTAATCCTAGACCAACAACCAACACTATATTAAAGATCTGTGCATAGTGCTTTTCAAGGGATTACTGGCGCCACATGACGAAAAAATCGACAGGGTGGTTTAATGATAAAAATACCATTGTTGCAGAGACTTTTTAAAATAAAAACATGCAAATGTGTCTGTTACAACGAATTTAATATCAGAAATAAAATACTTGTTTGTTATGCCCCCTTATTTTGACAAGTTTACATAGCATATTTTCATACTAGTGGAGTCAACCAGGAAAATAACTTCAAACAAATTCCGGGAGTTTTAGATTTTGTTGGAATGTGTTCGTTTTGATGTTTTAAAACAAAATACGGAGAGTCCGCAGTGCAAAATAGTGTGCGATTTTTTTTATTTAACAATAACTGTCAAAAATATAGGTTTTTTGTTAATAACTTATTTAATAAGCGTTTTTATAGAATTTAAGTAAGACCATTCGAAAGAGCAGGCAATTTCTAAAAAAAATGTATTTTCATATTTTTTGTAAAATAATTAAGTAATGAATGAGAATTTTTTTAAGATCATACGTTTTCATGCTTCCTCGTATTTAAGAGGCAGCCAAAATTGAGAGCGGCGCGTGGAGCGCGAGTCAGTTAAACAGTAATAACTTTTTACACACACAACTAATTCATATACAACAAAGTTTATTGGAAAGTGACACCGTAAAGCAATTAAAAAAATCTTGTAGCATTAATTTCTATGAAGGGATACATACGCCTGTCATATCATTACATGGTCAATTTGTAATATTTTTGAGCAATATTACAGAAAGTTTATACTAAATGTATGTACTTTTGAAAGAGCAATATAAGATTACGATATAAAACCTCGTTTGTTTGTTTGTTTTTTTTTTTCACTTTGAAGATAGAGATTTTTCATAAATTCTTGCTATCGTATATTCAATATTTATTTCAAACGCTCATAATATCTGCATAAAATTAGATATTAAAACTCAATAGGTGACTTTTTTGAAGCTTAAACCGTGTGCTTTTTGATAGCATAAGTAATTTTAATGTATTTATCTTTTTTCTCGTTTATTTTTGCAGTAAACTGCTTTATAATTAATTTCCCGAAACGCAGAACTCGATTTTTCTTATTTTTAAATCCAAGAATGAAGCTGAAGGAGGTTTATTTCTGGGATGAGGCCAATCCTAAGTGAAAGTACACGTTTTAAACTTCCGATTTCCTAGTCAAAAGATTTTTTCTACATAATTTCCGCTCGTGATTATCAGCTTTTGAAAAAAAAACTCTCTTCATGTGTTCTCAGCCTTCATACAATAATATGAATTCTCTAATAAATATAATAACTTCCGCTTTCTTTGTCGTAAATACTTCATACATGTTTGTATCCTCATTCTCCTCATTTTCGATCCACTGAGAACATGCGTTTGTATGTGTGTATGTATGTATGTGCGTGTGTTTGTGAGGCATCTTAGACGGCAGGTAGTCGGCAGATGTCATTCTGTTCCATTGGAGCACAGCTTGTATTGGCGTGGGGACGAATGGCCTATATATATATCCCCCGAAAATCCAAGCTATATATAGGGTGTTTCATTAAGGGTGAAGAGGTACCATATCTCAGGAATTAATAGTCCTGGAGCTTTGGGAAAGAATCTTCTTAAGTAATATGGTCACGAAAAATCGCTGGAAATTATTTTTAAGTTTGTAGGGCGGCCGTAGGGGGCGTATTCGCAACAGTTTATTTGAAAAATGAGTTTTATCAAAAAAATAACTAATAAATATTTGAATTTATTGCAGTCTTCGGCAAATTCTGAACAATTTTCGTTAAGGATTTTTTGCGCTTGCTCTTCAAATAGAGGTGAGACGGGCGGATAAACCTTGACTTGAAAAAATGCTGCTAACTCCGGTTTGGTTTAACCGAATTGGTTGAATTTGGGCTTGTTGAAGATATATTTCCTTCTTCTATCAAATGATTGTCCAGTAAGATCATTTCGAATTTCGTGGTCATCGCTAGAGCTAGAGGGCGCAATTCGAAAAATTTCCCTTTTATTACAATTTTCTCCGAAATTGTAAATTCAATGACATATTTATTCTGTTGTAATCGAAAAGTAGATTACATTTACAACAAAAAATACTTTGGTATTTCGATATCTTCATTAGTTTCGGAGTTATCGCCAAAATAATAATAATTATAAACATGTTATTTGAAAGAAGAAGGTAGGTATTTGTTTTCAAAGATTTCCGTGGTCAAGCATGCCATGAAATAAGTAAAAATCTGCTTGAGCTTTTCGTAAATAGCTAGATTTTCACTTTTTATTCCGTTAAACGTATTTCTAATTTACTTACCTTACCTGTTGTATTGATATGAGATTATGATGATTATGAAGAAAATTCGATTATTCTTGCATTCAACTCAACATTTTTACTAGGCGTCATTTTGTTTTTCATTTTTTTTTACTTCATTTTCATAATCGGCATCTCAAAAAACATAAAAGTATACATTTTCATTGAAAAATAATGATTCTACAATTAATTGTAGACGATTTTTGAGAAATTTCGGTGAAAAATCGATTTTTTGAGTTTTTTACTTTTTTTAAAAAAAGCGCACTTTTTCAACCTGCGGACTTTTAAATAAAAGTATGTTTGAAGGTGTTTCAAAAGGTTTTATTCGAATCCATAACTTCCCTAATTAATTCCTAATTAACACCATTTTTCGTTCTACATTGACTCCACTATACATTTTCTTAAGAAAAGAGGCAAGCGAGCAAGAGTATTTTGGTACCTTTGGTTTGAAATAAAGCCGATGGCTAGTTGTAGCGATTTTTCACTTTCTTTATACAGGGTGTAACTTTGATCAGTAAATAAATTTTAATTGGCAGTAGGTTTTAATCCCAAAAACACACCTGTGAAATTTATTTTTGACAAAAAATTGCCCTTATACTTAGAAACGTTTTTAGTGCCGCTGGTTCATATGCGATTGTCATGCTATGAGAGACCGGGAGTGCCAGTCCGCCACAAACAGCTGACAGATCGCAGGTCGCCAGACGGTGCCCGGCCCGGAGGCAGATTAGCATGAATCGTTAATAGGTTGAGGTCTCATCGGGTAATTTGATTCATGATCGCGGAATTCGCAGAGCGGTGCCCTTATTATTATTATTATTATTATATCGGCTTAGCCAAAAGGCATTCGCACTCCCTCTCTGGGGAACATTCACTCAGATCCCGGGTATCCCGGATACCATAAGGATCTGGCTCGGATGAGACCCTTGCCATGTTATCGGGCCTTAGGTGACATTGATGTTGTTGGACGTTCCTGCACTCCCCATGAATTTCCTGACGGTTCGGGCTGTCGCAAGTAGTACCGCTTTCTGCAAACTTTTTGGTATGACACCAGTTGTTGACACGATGATTGGAATCGTCTGAACGTTGTCCATTTCCCATTGCCTTCTAATTCGTTCTTCTAAGTCTCTGTACTTCGCGATCTTCTCGACTTGCTTCACACGCAGGTTGTTGTTGTTCGGGATGGCCACATCAATCAGAGTTGTCTTCCTAGAAATTTTATCAACTATTATAAGGTCCGGTCTGTTATGGGCAACTCGTTGATCTGTCAGAACTGTACGATCCCAGTACATCTTGTAGTTGCTGTTCTCAAGAACAGGCTCCGGTGTGTAGCTGTAATATGGGATCCTCTCTGCCTGCACAAGCAGAAGTTTTTCCGCCAGTTCCTGGTGCAAGATCTTGGCAACCGAATCGTGTCGTTCCTTATATTCCGTTGATGCGAACATCTGACATCCTCCTGTTATGTGCTGGATTGTTTCTGAAGTTGGGCACCCGTATCTGCATCTGTCATCCACTACCGATGCATCTCCTACAATGAATTTTAGGTAGTTGCGAGTTGGTATAACCTGATCTTGTATGGCTAGTAGGAAGCCTTCCGTCTCAGGGAACATTCGTCCCGAGGTCAGCCAATAGTTCGACGCTAACTTGTCGACATGTTCCTGGTTAACCTCATTAGGATGCCTCCCGTGCAGCGGCTTCCCCAACCACCTTTGTAGTTTATCGTTGTCGGTTCGGTGGTGATTTTGACGCTCGTGTTCCGTCAGACGTAGCGGTGTTGAGACGTCTGCTCCGCATATAGCCCTATGTAGTGTGGAGCTGTTGGCCTGCCTGTAGAAATAATTACGCAGATTTAATATTTGTTCGTCCAATTGCTTGCTGAGATCTGCCAATCCTCTTCCTCCTAGTTGACGTGGCAGAGTTGTTCTTTCTACGGCGCTATGGGGATGATGTTTATGAGCTTTTGTCAGTAGTGTCCTAATTTTTCGTTGCAGGTTGTTGATGTCCGTGTTGGTCCAATTCACTATTCCGAACGAATAGCTGAGTACAGAGCACGCATACGTGTTCAGGGCCTTAAACAAATTCCTGCTGTTAAGATCAGTTCGCACTACTTGTCTTACTCTCTTGATGAATTCATTCGTTAAGTCAGTCTTCATTGTTCGATGGTCTATCCTTTGAGCTTGTTTCATCCCGAGATACTTGTATGTATCTCCCATGCTCATTGCTTCGATCTCCTGGCCGTCCTGCATCTCGTGTGCGCTTTGTTCGAGCTTTCCCCGGATGATATTAAGGGTGCGTAAGGGTATTATTATTATTATTATTAGTATCTTTATTGGCAACAAAAAAAAATATACATAATTAACATTCAAACCAATCCCAGCAAGTTAACATTTGTTGCCTAAAGGCGAGGTTTGGATTCAATATCTATTAAGACAGAGTTCCATTCACGCGATTGAAGCACTTCCATTATTAATGTTGTGTCAAAAGATTTTTTAAATGGGTGGACCTGGACCTTCTGAGGAATAATCTGGAAAATTTTTTGGACATTTTGCCATTTGATTAGAAATTTGTGTTTACTTGGTTTGCCTGGTCACCAAGGTCACCAGACATAAAATCCACGTTATTTTTTTCTTGTGGGGTCACATGAAACAAATTGTTTACTCGAGTCCTGCAAATACATTAGAAAAGCTACGAGCTCTTGTTGAAGCCGCTGCGAGTGAAATAAAACAATAGCCACGATACATTAGCTAAAATAAAAGAATCTATGCAGCGAAAAGTTGAAGCTTGTATTAGGAATGGAGATTGGTCAACATTTGGAACAACTTCTATGATAAATTTACGTCGTTGAGAAGTCTAGGCTTCAAGTTACCAAGATCCAAATGGTGAGGGTCGAATTTTGAATGAATATACAGTTAGTTGAATATATGGAATCCAACAAAATAGTACCGATATATCGGTCAGGGTTTCGAAAGAAACATAGCTGCACTATTGCTCTTAGAAAGACAATGTCCGACATTACTACTGCAATTGACAAAAACAAATGATCCTTTCAGTACTCATAGACATGACAAAGGCTTTTGATTCCATCAACATTGTACTTTTATTAGCTAAACTCAAGTTCTATAACTTCAATCCAGAAGCTGTTCAATGGTTTTCTAGTTATCTTGTGGGCAGATCGCAGGCAGTGTCAGTAGTTGTGGAGGGAGAAACTTTGATGTCAACTTTTACTCCTAATGAAACAGGAGTCCCTCGGACCCTCGGGAATCCATACTAGATCCTACATTGTATGAGGTGATCACGCTCGTAAATGAAGATTTAAGTAGAATATTGATTTGGGCAAAAAATAACTCTTTATCAGTTAACCCTCACACCATGTGTTAATACATCATGCACAAGAGTAACATCCGCCAGGTGTATTTTCACTCACTCCTATTTGAATATAATTTATTTACAGTAGCAACTAATACAATGAGAAATTACTTACGTGCTATCAGAATCTACCTATCAACTGTCGAGTCAGATTATGTCTAGATATATATTTTTTGGCCCTATATTTGAAGGCAATAGGTGAACATGTAATGTCCCGAAAAACTGGTGAAGTGTTAACCCTTTCGCTACCGGCCTGCTTCAAACTTTTAGCCAATTTACATGGTTACAGACCCAAAAATGCAGAAAAGTGCAGCTGATACACTTTACATATAAATTTTTATTTTCATTTGTAATGTATCATTTGTAATGTATCTTTTTGAACAATTCATATTTTCTTTTTTTCTTTAACAAAGAAACTCCATTTGTGCATTGCTCAACAACAGAAGAGGAAAGAAACACGACTGATGAAATCCAAACAGCGCAGCGAGCGTAAGGGTTTCACCCGCTAGAGGTGTTGGCTAAATGAAATATTAATACGGCATTGGGTGTGGAGTATTTGTATCAGTGACAGATATACAGGGTGGTTCAGTTCCGGTGCTCAACATGGGGATCTCGGAAACCGTAATAACAGATACGAAGTCGGTCAAATGGAGGCAAACTTGTACCTTTGGGTGCCTAACAATATGCCGTTGAGAAAGTTAAAATATTTTCATGGGTTGCTGAGGTATTTAAGAAAAACCGAATTTTTCAAATTTAGATTTAATTTTTTTCTGGCGCCATTTCCGATAATATTGAAATAATAAACTTTACTGGTCGTTTGAAATTTCATTGGATTTTGTTTTCCTGGGTATTCGACCACCATTTAATTAATCAGTAGTTCTTTATTACGTACGTTTCGGCATTACATTTCAACAGCCATCTTCAGATTAAAAAGACAATACACCTTTAAAAAATCTTAAAATTGATTTACAATTTAAACGTCCTAAAACAAAATTGGAAAAAAAAAATTGTGATTTTTCCACCTATTATATTTTTTTCAACATCGTCGCATCTACCTTTGAAATACGGCAACACAGCACTTCTGCGAAGGAGTCAGCTGACAAAAGCAGTTAGCCAACGCGTTTTGTGCCTGTTTCTATAGTACGTAAAGTTAACTGCGTATTTGGGCTACCATACAGACCTCATTTTTTAGGCCGCTGGCAAGTTTTTTCCGCCGGCTCAGATAGCTCAGTGGCATTTCGTATGTTCGGAAGTTAACATGTGCCAAATGAGTAAACAGGGAAGAACGTTGCATTCTCAAGCACGAGAAATAATTGCCAATGTTATAAGGGTTTGCCTTCCTCCATAGTCTAAGGCATCACCGTTTAGAATAATATTAACAATAAATTAAATAACAATTATATGAAAATTAAGTCAGTGAGTTACACAAAATTGAGCTACGCCCCTAAACTGTGACTAATTCTATAATATTTGCGAGTTCTTCCCCCTTACGTCGCACGCATTCTGCCGTAAGGAGGACTATAATTGGAATAGCTTTAAAAAAGAGAGAAAAATGCATAGTCCAGGACCGTATTAATTTTTTTCGTAGTAAATGTGCATTTTGACGTCCAAAACAAGAAACAAATATGTATGTGTCATACATCGTTGTACTCAAGACGATTTATTTCGAAATATGGAATAAAAAAATCCAGGTCCGTATTTAATAGTATATTACATAGCGAGAGTTGTAAACAGCTTATTACGTATGAGTGGAAAAGTTGCGCACGAGCCGCGCAGCGGCGAGTGCTGTAATTCCACGAGTATGTAATAAGCTTACAACTCGAGTTTTGTATTATAATTTTTCTTCGACGAAAAAAAACTATTATAATAGATAAACTATACTTCTGATTATCTGTCAGGCAACAATTAGTATGTTGGTTCGTTGCTATGGTGACGCGGATGCCGCGCTAACAAGGCACCCGTGATAATTGCCTTTTACGTGTCAGTCATTACGTATCAGTGTTCATAACAATGAACTTACTTATAACCTATACCGTCACTTAATAGGTATGTTACTAGCATAGGAGTAGAAAAAAAAATTAAGGTGATCCCTCTATCACAAAAACAAAACGTCACCCCGAAAATCTAAAAATACCAGGACATAGTCCAAAAAAAGTTGCAATGAAAAAGTATAATTTATTTTTCAATATTATCACAAATGGAGCCAGAAAAAAATAAAATCTAATTTTCAAAAATTCGGTTTTTCTTAAATATCTCAGCAACCCATGGCAATATTTTAAGTTTCTCAACGGCATATCGTTAGGCACCCAAAGGCGCAAGTTTGCCTCCATTTAACCGACTTCTTATCCGTTACGGTTTCCGAGATCTCCATGTTGAGCACCGGAACTGAATCACCCTGTATAATGCACTGAGCCTGTAGGCCTGTGTCAATTTTAAGACATTGGGTGCGCAGGCATGGCAAAAAAACTGTCACATATATACGACATCAGTTGTCTAGACCATTAATAATAATAATAATAGTGATTGAGCCCAGGGGCTTTTTCCATTATGTATCATAACGGGCTGAATTTGGCGGTGGTGACAGAACTAATAACCAAGAGAAAAGTCGAATAATCTAATCGGTCATCATCGCCACAGCACCAACCTATCAAATGAATCTAACCTAACCATATCTCATATAGTGTGCAACATATGGGAATTTTTTTTATTAATTGCACAACGAAAATACCAATATTCCCGAAAGTTGGTGCATGTTCGATAATCATATTAGGCGCACTTAGAATGGTTGCAAGTCAAACAGCATACAGGGTAGGTCAAAAAATATAAAAATTGTACAAGAGTAAAATACCCTTATTTCAGAAAATTCAGCAAAATGTTATTAAGAAAAGTTGTCTAGAATTAAAAGTTATGCCTAAATACCAAAACACGGCCTCCTAAGAAAAAGAAATATATTTTTCGAAAAGCATTAATAATTTCCTAAAAAAGATTTGTTTTAATATTCACCCTAAACAATTTCATAAATCAATCAAAATTATATCAATTTCGCATAACTTTATTCAAATTTAAGCATATTTGTAAAATTAACTTAGATTTTTAATTTTTTAGGGAATCACAAACTTCATGTTTGTTGCAACGATATTAAACAAAACTTTAAAATTTCGCAAAAAATCTTCTGAACAAGGTAAAACATTAGTAATGATAATGTGTATATTAAAAAACTCTCATTTAAGGTGCAAGATTTTTATTTTAAATATTTATTAAGAAACTGTATAAATTAATTGACGAAATTCTTTTTTCTTAGGAGGCTATGTTTTGGTATTTAGGCATATCTTTTAATTCTAAACAACTTTTCTTAATAGCATATTGCTGAATTTTTTGAAATAAGGGTACTTTACTTTTGTGCAATTTTTATATTTTTTTACCTACCCTATATGCTGCTTAACTTGCAACATTCTAAGTGCACCTAATATGATTATTGAACATGCATCAACTTTCGGGAATATTTGTATTTTCGTTGTGCAATTAATAAAAAAAAAATCCCATATGTTGCACACTTCAATGACCACACTGTATACAGGGTGATTCAAAACTATGCGGCACCCTTTCAGGGGCATACGTTACTCCTCAAAATAAGACGAAAAGTTCATATTAACATGGGTCCAAAAACTCTTCGTTACGAAAATACAGGGTGAATAAACTTTTAAAAAAATATCGATTAACAATCAATTATTTTTTATGCTTTAGCGCCTTACTAGTAACAAAAATTACATACTCCTACTGCCATTCCATTTGAAAATTATTTCGTTTACTTCAAATAATAGTTACATACCTCAACCGGAAAAAGCATTAAGAGTCGAAAAAAGACGACAAATCGGAAAACTCCAACTTTCCACGAAAGGGATAGAGATATGAAAAAATGAAAGAGGCATTTTTTGTTCCAAATTGTATTGTTTATTCAATAACATAATAAATTGTTGTATTGTACAGGGCCATACTATTTTTTTTTTGTTTAATTTATGGTACCGATTACCCTTACCTCCACTACTGGATACTTTCGCGACCTGATATTAGCATTTATTATGCCACCCTATGATGGTATTATTGTGTACCAAATTTGGTTTAAATATTATTAGTTTGGAAGGTATAAAGAAAAATCGATATTTTTTCAAAATTTAATCACCCTGTATCTTCGAAACGAAGAGTTTTTGGACCCATGTTAATATGAACTTTTCGTCTTATTTTAACGAGTAAATTACGCCCCTGAAAGGGTGCCGCATAGTTTTGAATCACCCTGTATATATTTGATCTGTGAAATGAATGATCCGTTGCTCGTTCATGTTTGTTAGTTGGGTGTATACAGTGTGTCCCAAATTCAACCCTCACCATTAGGATCTCGGTAACTACAAGCATAGACTGCCAGAACCATAGACTACACATAGACTGTCAGAACCATTGTTGAAATTTCCGCACGCTACACCAAATATTTTGCATACAATTTTATATAAAAACTGATAACTAAATTAAACTACCTATACCTGAACTTAATATCGAGTCCTAAGAGTTGTAAGACATTACAAGTTATCTGTTTAAATTTTTTTTTGGTCCAAAATTAAGCTTTGAAAGTTGATGTAGCAGGAATTTTTGCATATGGTTTCAACAATGCTTCTAACTATCTATGGCTCCTTTAATCTATGCCGCCATCTAACGGTCGGAAGCTGTACTCCACGCTGGAACACCAAGCAATGCAGAATTGTTTTGTACAATTTTAGTACACGCCTCAATTTAATTCCAAATCCTCGAAATAGGGGGCAACATGTTAGCGACACCTGGCGTATTTGTGAGTCGTATATTGCCAATTAGTAAGGAATCTTTACAATGCTATAATCACTGATAATGTCTAAGCCCTGTCTTTGTGTAAGCATCGGTTTTTAAGATATCTAACAAAAATGAAAATGGAAAAATTTAGTTTTTTGGAAATAACTCTAAAATTATCTCAGTTAGCCTTGATCTCTCAGCGGCATCAGATTGGATATAAAATTGTCTAAAACTTTTCCCATCTAACAGACTCACTATCTCTTGTAGTTACCGAGAGCCAAATGGTGATGGTCGAATTTGGGACACCTGTATAATAGTAATATTTAGTACTACTAATTTTTAAAGATATATCGATTATCTTGAGATAATGTAAAAAATATAGGGTAATAAATAGTCTGTTTCCTATAACTCTATTTATTTTGGTGACCGGTGTCACAGACTTAAACTGTCTGCATCTTAAGACTAACTGAAAGAGGCAAATAAGAGGGGGAGTGAAAAATATGTCAGGAATATTAAAAATCTATCAACAAACAAACATAAAAAATTATTATACAAACCGACACACCGAAATTAAAATCAAAAAATTACTTACATAGATAAGCAAAAAGCTAGAGATTTGTCAATAACGAAAACAAGGGAGGTTGTCCATCCATCAGTTCTTCATTATTGAGCAAGTTTATTATTATATTTAAATAATGTTGTCACTAAGCCTTGTTAAATGGAACAATATCAATAAGTTCATTAAGCCAAAAACCTTTTGTAATATAAAGTGAACTGTAAAAAAGGGGACAAATCAATAATTTATGTAGATTATGAAATTGAAAGAGATTTTGTTGATTAAGAATATAGCGGTTAAGCATGGGTTCACGACGACAGTGGTAGATAAACTTGTTCGTAAGAAGTCCCGCAGAATTGAAGTGTCGAGAGCAATAGTTTTGTTACCTTCTGTTAATAATGGTTCACTGAAATCCCACAGCCTCACCTTTACGGGTAGTTTGTAATATAAACTCTCCAAAATTTTTAAAAAAGCTAAGGTTGACCTTTCTTTCAGGTCTACTAATAACATTTCCCAATTGATTAATAATAAGATAAGATTGATACTTTACTTAGACCAGGTGTATATTGTCTTCATTGTGAATGTGATGCTATTTATATAGGTAAAACTAAACGTAATTTTATCACTCGTTTCAAAGAACACTACAGGTGTATTCGTTATAATAATCATAGACGTAACTAGGGGGGGGCTAGGGGGGGCTTAGCCCCCCCTACATTTCTATTAGCCCCCCCTAAAATGTAAAGGATGTGCGAAGATGTGCTTCTCGTAAACAGAATAGATCTAACATTCTGACAACGCAACGTTACGCAACACGGCGAACACCGCACGCGCCTTTTTAAATTCACCAGTTTCGACGAATCGCTTGCTCTTGCGGAATCTTGCACCTTGTTCCCCCACAAAATCCGACTGAAATTTAAACGCGCAAGCGAGAGCGAACACACCGTGCCTGCTGCCGAGAGAAAGAGAGACGAGACGGGCGTCGGAGAATGTACTTTTGCCGTGCCAGACTTCAGACTTTTATTTTGTTATTCATCCAGTGTATTGTTGTTTCGTTATAATATGTACTATATGTAAATAATCTTGCATCACAAAATAGCAGACATTCCCAACATTTCTTCTCTGGTTTCTACTCGGAAACCTCTATTTTTTCATAATTTTTTTCTTAAATGAATTAAAGATGATTCAAAATTACCAGTAGATAGACTTATACATTATTTTTTGAAGCCTTAAAATTAACGTTTTTGGGTGTGGCACCTCAAGGGTGGTACAGGGTGATCCAGTCAGTAACGTATTTAGAAGGGCGGGACCGAACCCATTTCAGAATTTGAAAATATTCACTCCAGCTTGTAAATTTGAAGATATTGGGATTTTCCAAGACTAATTCTATGTAATTTTTCTTCAAATTTTTAAAAATTTTGCCTGCGGCGCATTTTTTAGAATTATTTTAAATGACCTTGTTTAAAAAAAAGACACAAAAATTGTCCCTCCACCACTCGAAATTAATTCCTATATACATCACAGAAGTGATCCAAACCCATAGCCCCGGCCTACCATTTTACAGAATGACATGTAAAAAATATACCTTTGTAAGTAGCGTACCGACTTTCAAAATTTTCTTCTTAATGGATTAAATAATTCCTTGTCGGGGCCCCGCATTTTTATGCAGCACCTGGCCCCGCAAAATCTTGAACCGGTCCTGATCAGCCCCCCCTAAAAATACGACCTAGTTACGTCTATCTTGAATCTGTTGAATCTTTATTCGCTAAACATGTATTGGAAACTGGACATAATGTCGATATTAATAACAATTTTAAAATTTTACACATAGAACAATTCTGTCACAGATTGGATAGTTGGGAGGCTTTGGAGATTTTTAAACATTACAAAAAAGCAAATGTTAATGTTCTTAATGCACAGATTGGAAATGATAATTCTCTGTTTGGTATTCTTTTCACTTGATGTAGTTTCCGATATTTTTAAACTGTAGTCACGCTATTTGCACGATAGATGACGCTGTTGCTGTTCGATTGCTTGTTTCGGTTTTTGATTGATAGAGGGCTTCCATTTGTTTTTCATTCAATTTCGTCGTGACATATTAAAAAAGACTGCTAAAGTCTTGTTTTAATTATTTATTTATTATCCTTTGCCATCGGTGAGTTTTTTCAATTTCATAATCTACATAAATTATTGATTTGTCCCCCCTTTTTACAGTTCACTTTATATTACAAAAGGTTTTTCGCTTAATGAACTTATTGATATTGTTCCATTTAACAAGGCTTAGTGACAATATTATTTAAATATAATAATAAACTTGCTCAATAATGAAGAACTGATGGATGTACAAGCTCTCAGACTATTTATTACCCTATACTTTTTACATTAATTACTACCTATAATGAACGCTTATCTGTATAACTTATCTTGAGATATTTGAATAATCGACTAAATCGATTATTACATCTCGATTATTCCATTGGTTCGCTTTGGGGCTTTAAACAAATTTTTCTATTTTTATTCTTGCATACAATACAAAGTGCTCTATCTATACAGGGTGGCCCACGACGAACTGCATCGATCTATATATGGAAAACTAAAAGTAGGAAAATTCTGAAAATTTGGCACCTCACCAATGTGGATGGCCGCTGCTCAACTAAAATATTTTGGTGAATCTGGCACTTCCGGTTATACCGGAAGTCGATATCAACTTTCTTATCTCAAATGGAACACCCTGTATATTATTGCATTTTTGGATGCTAGGCATCATTTTGGAACAAAAACATTCAACATGTACTATGTCTAAATCCAACCGTTTTTGAGATATTTGCATTTTCCCGAAAAAAATTACAGATGCAGACCTAAAGTTAATTAGCAATTTATACGAGGAAACCGCGAAATTTCAAAACGAATTTTTGGCATCATGTAACAGAAGCCCTGACCTGCTGAGAAATAAATCCGTTCTTATACAGGGTGTTCACAAAATATGAATAAAAATTACATTGAAAATGTGCTTAAATTTCGAAATTTTTAAATGGAACCCCCCATTTTTTTTAATGCGATCTTATTCACCACAAAAAATGATGACAACTTTGTGTAAGGTTTCCTATACCTAAATGCAGTAATTTTCGATTAATTTACGAAAAACCCACTTTTCGCCCATAAAATGCGGGGTTTGCTTAACGCTTGGAAAATCATATTAGCCGTGGACGTTGAAAAGACAATCGCGGCTGAGGAAATGTCACTGGTTTATAAATTATGGTCAACAATAATGCCGGCGCGCTTAAATTACACAAGCAATTTGTTTATTATCTACGGAGAATACATAATCTTCCTTTGTGTAATTTAAGCGCGCCGGCATTATTGTTGACAATACTTTATAAACCAAGTGACATTTCCTCAGCCACGATTGTCTTTTCAACTTCCAGGGCTAATATGATTTTCCAAGCGTTAAGCTGAAGTGAAGTGTTTTGCAGATAGTACTAAAGAAGACAAGCGCCGTCAAACGCAGCTAAAAATGCTAACTTCTCCTATCGACCAAGTAGTCGCAGATTTTAAAAAACATCATGAAAATGTTGTAGCACTAGTTGTTTTGCAAGAGCAACCTATTGAAGCCGAAGAAAGTGTTCGTAAGGAGTTTGATCTTAACGTGTCGAGTGTTAGGACCATTTTATCGGAATTACGAGAGAAAGAGGTTAAGGAGGAACAATTAGAAAGGTCCTTGCGGGACCCAGATCCAAATACTTCGCCTGTCATTAAGCCGCGGAAAAGTTTAAAACTGCCTCCCATTGAGTTACCTAAATTTTCGGGCAAAAATGTAACGAAGTTTAAGGCTTTTTTTGATCTTTATAACACGCTTGTTCACAACAATGATGACCTAGAGCCGATAGAAAAATTTAATCTTTTAATAACGCACTTAGAAGGAGAGGCCTTGACGCATGTTCAAAAAACGCCTTTAGCCGCCGGGAATTATCAGAACACATATAACTCCTTAGTAAAACGCTATTACGATAAAAAGGCCATCGCTTTCATGCTCCTGCAAGAAATTGAAGACGCTCCATTTGTTCAGAATCCAACAAATGCGGATGACTTGAACCACCTATTAACTGTTTTTAGTGAAAATATTGCTGGTTTGGAAAATATGGGATTTTCCACAAAAAAACTGGGATTTTATGCTACTTTACTTACATTATAAACACCTTGATGAAGAAACGCTTACCGAGTTTGAGCTAAAGCACCCAAGTGCTGACGAAATGCCCACATATGAGTTTTTATTTGATTTTCTTTTGTGTCGTAACAGAGCAAAAACTTCGGTAAAATGTTGTATAGGGCAAAAATCAACCCCTACGACCACGTCGAGTAAAGCTAAACCAACCAAATCGCATCAACCCTATCAAAAACCGCGAAATTCATTTTTTCTACAAGAAAAAAAAAACAGCTTTGCTTTGCTCCTTATGTAATTCGCCACATAAACTTTACGCGTGTCCAATATTTCATAAAAAGACTTCGTATGAAAGAATCTCAATCGTACGACAAAAAAATTTATGTCCGAATTGTTTGAGTACGTACCATGACCTAGCTAGTTGCAGGTCAAATTCAACTTGTAAATTTTGTAACGCTAATAATCACCATTCGCTATTGCATATTTCCCGGAGAGATAGAAATAACGCGCAAGGGGCAGAAACGCTTAATTTCGTATCAAATAATGCGCCCCCTAGGGAACCCCCTACCGCTACCGCAGAATTAGTACAGTCCACTAATAGAGCCGCTAATACTTTAACCGCAAATGCTGCTAAAGACAATAACAATTCGCCTAGTTTTTGTGGAAATATTACAGCAAAAACTCGCGCTTTGCTATCAACAGCGATTGGCGATGCTTTAGATGTACGAGGGCAGTACGAGGAGATACGCATTTTGATAGACTGTGGCTCTGAAATGAATTATATTTCAGAAAAATGTTTCCGACGCTTAGGTCTCGCAAGATACGATTATAGTATTACGATTCAAGGTCTGGCATCAATGCAAGACTCTTCCTCAGCAGGTGCTGTCATTTGTACCATTAAACCTATAAAAAAACGAGTCCTTTAATTACATTCGACGCTGTAATTTTTAAGGAATTATGCAGAGAGTTGCCGAGTTACGTTGTGAAAAATTATGTAAATTGGTCGCATATTAAGGATCTATCACTTGCGGACGCTAATTTCCATAAACCCTCCGAGGTTGACATTTTATTAGGGGCTGAGATCGTTCCTTATATTTTGTTAGGAGGCAGACGCTTTGGTGGTATCGATGAACCCGTCGCACTCGAAACCATATTTGGTTGGGTTCTAATGGGAAAATTAGGCAGCGCGTGCAAAATTTTAAATACGCCTTTATTTATGTCCGTAAGCACAGACAAAGTTGACAGCAGGATAAAATCCTTTTGGGAAGTAGGGGAGGTTCCGGAAGCAAGTAGGTACTCCCCCGATGATGATCTCGCGGAAAAAATCTTTCAGGAAACTTATTCTAGAACCCCAGAAGGGCGTTATATAGTAGAACTACCTTTTCGCAATAATTCCGAACCTAGCTTTGATTTCGAAAATACCCGAGACGTGGCGGTTAAGCGCTTTTTTTCACTCAAAAAAAAGTTAATAAAAAATTCTAAAATCTATTGTGAATATTCGAAAATTATTCAAGAGTATATAGATCAACATTACCTTGAGCACGTCACCGATAACCAAAAAATAGAAAACGTTTTCTATATTCCTCATCACGCCGTAACAAAGCCTGGTTCAAACGCTCTACGCATTGTTCATGACGCATCTGTAAAGACAAATTTCGGTTCCTTAAACGATCACCTTCTTTCAGGGCCAAAACTTCAAAAGGATATCGCTTCTATTATTCTTAATTTTCGGATCCACCCGGTAGTGTTTACGAGCGATATAAAAGGCATGTTTACTCAAATATGCGTCGCGAGGAAGCATGTCGACTACCAACGTTTAGTTTGGCGATTCTCACCAGACGACGCTTTAGAAGATTATCGCTTTTTACGTGTTATGTTTGGCTTAACATCCTCACCTTTTTTAGCAAATCGCACGATTAAACAGTTAATAAAAGATGAAGGTGAACAGTTTCCGATCGCGGCAAAAATGTTGGAAAACGACATTTACGTAGACGATATAGTTTCCGGGTCAAATTCACTTAAAAACGCTTTGCACGCTCGCAATGAATTAATACGGTTATGTAAGCGCGGCGGATTCGAGCTTAGGAAATGGACTTCCAATGTACCACAATTTTTGGAAGGTTTAGGGGAGGCAAGCGTGTACTCCGAGTCAGTTTCTTTCGCTGACGACGATAATTCCGTTTTAAAAATACTAGGCCTCCAGTGGCGTCCGGGAGCGGATATATTTTCCTACAAAATGGAACCAAGAATTGAAGTAATTTGTACAAAAAGGATTATATTATCAAATGTTGCACGTATTTACGATCCGCTCGGATTTTTGTGCCCTCTAACTTTTTTCGCAAAACTTTTTATACAACAACTTTGGTGTCTAGGGTTAGATTGGGATGAATGCCCTCCACAGTCAGTTTGTGAGAGATGGCAACATTTTATTGTGAAACTACCCCTCCTTTCTGAATTCATAGTACCACGTCGCCTTTTGTTAGATGATTACGATTTCTGTGAATTGCATGGATTTGCAGACGTGTCGGAAAAGGGATACGCGGCAGTTGTTTATTTTCGTGTATATAAAAATATAAAATTTCGTACATGTGGTGGCTAAATCAAAGGTTTCTCCGCTCAAAAAAATTTCCATACCACGCTTAGAGCTCCTCGGTGCTGTATTGCTTTCCAAATTATTAAAGTTTGTCCTTGAAAACTTTAAAAATAAATTAATTTTTTCGGAAATCTACGCTTGGACGGACTCATCCATCGCATTGGCATGGATAAAGTCTCATCCTTATAAATACAAAACTTTTGTAGCAAATAGAATTGCTTACATACAGGAGAGAATTCCACCTGTTTGTTGGCACCATGTAGATTCAAATCATAACCCGGCTGACTGCGCTTCGCGGGGCTTGTCAGCTTCTGAGCTGTTGAATCATGACATGTGGCTATGTGGACCTCCGTGGCTCTCTTCGAATAAGGAATTTTGGCCGAAAACGTTGAAAGATAATTATTCTGAACCGTTTTCTCGTGATAGTTTGGAAGAAAAAGATCTAGTATTTAGCTTATTTTCTGTTGAAAACTGTTTAGATTCCTTAATCGAAAGATTTTCTTCTTTGTCAAAAATAAAATTGATTGTGGCATATATTCTACGTTTCGCAAACAACGTTAAAGGGTCAGATAATAAAATTTACGGAAATATTACTAACGCCGAGTTAAATCGCGCATTAATGCTCTTGGTAAAGCAAGTACAAGCAACTCATTTCTCCCAGGATATATCGCAATTAGAAAGGAAAAGATTACCCTCTAAACCGCTGCGTAAACTCAATGTATTTCTTGACGAAAGGAAAATATTAAGGGTTGGTGGACGGCTGAGAAATTCGGCGCTTTCCTTTGACGCAAAATATCCCGCGCTATTGCCAAGAACATCACGTTTAACTGATTTAATTATCCAGCATTTTCACAAAACGTACTTGCATCCCGGTCTTCAAACATTACAATTTCTCGTCGTCCAACAATTTTGGATTTTATCCATGCGCCGAGCGATTAAAAAGTGCGTTTCCAATTGTATCAAATGTTGGCACGTATGTCCAAAAACTTATCAGCCGCCAATGGGTGATCTACCAGCCGCACGAGTTTCCCAAATTAAACCGTTTTCGCATGTCGCTGTCGACTATGCGGGTCCTTTTACTACTAAGTTAGGAAAACACAGGGGTGCCAAAACCTTCAAATCTTACATCTGTGTGTTTGTTTGCTTCAGTACTAGAGCTATTCATCTAGAATTGGCCTCAGATCTTAGTACCGATGCATTTTTATCTAGCTTTAGGCGGTTTTTAGCGCGTAGAGGCAGTTGCGAGAAGGTTTATAGTGACTGTGGAACGAATTTCCAAGGCGCTAATAACCACATTCAGACTCTATTTAAAAAATCTGTTGAAAGTAACTTTATCGAGTGTCATTTTAATCCTCCATCAGCTCCGCACTTTTCTGGTTTAGCAGAAGCCGGCGTCAAGTCGGTAAAAACACATATAAACGAGTAATCGGAGAACAAATTTTGACATTTGAGGAATTTTACACCTTGTTGTGCCAAATTGAGTCGTTGTTAAATTCGCGACCTCTTTACCCACTTAGTAACGATCCAAACGATCTTACCGCTCTAACCCCGGGACACTTCTAAATTTGCAAACTCTTAACAGCTATTCCGGACCACAATTATACAATGTGTAAATGAAACTCATTGAACAGGTATGAATTAATTCAGCGCTTTCAGCAGGAATTCTGGCGAAGATATAGAGATGAATATCTTCATCATCTGCAGCAAAGGCAGAAATGGTTGGAACCATGTTCGCAAACTGTGTGTGTAGGAAAATTGGTTGTCATAAAAAATGACATAACGCCTCCTCTTAAATGGGTTTTGGGGCGTATCACCGAGCTACATCCAGGACGGGATGGTGTACCTAGAGTAGCCACTGTCCGGACTCGACAAGGCACTTTTAAAAGGCCTCTAGTGAAACTCTGTCCTTTACCGGAAGAGAAGTAGCAAAATATATTATTTAATATACTTTTGGGGGGGGGGAGTATGTTTGGAGTTTTGTGTCCTTTATTTTATAATTCAATATTCTTCAGTTTTTATTTATTATGCGCAAAGAGGTTGCTTTGAAGTTATCATCACATATTTGTTTAATTTGGTATTCTAGAGTTTATTTTTGTATCAATTCAAATCTAATTGGCGCGTCATTTCTTTTAAAGAAAATACCGAATTGAGGAGGCACGATTCCGCATGTGCAGACCCCACCAGGTGTGCCCACTGAAGAGCTGTCAAAGTTACTTTTAAAAAATTATTGACAGCTCGGCAGTCAGTTCGAAACGAAACGCGAACGGCTACGCATATACCTACATTTTTTTGGAAAAAGGGAAGAAAAAATCGAATACGCGCTACCGCGCGTCACAAACGTCATCCAGCTTCCAGCAGGGACGAAGAATCTGCAGTGGTAAGTGTTCTCTCAATTTCGGAAAATTGTTCACTCTTTATTTCGTGTCTCGCTTTTTGAGTCAGCGCGTAACGCTTGTATATGGTAATCAACACCATATAACAATGGGTGTTTCCATTTGAAAATTTCGAGATTTAAGCACATTTTGAATGTAATTTTTATTCATATTTTGTGAACACCCTGTACAAGAACGGATTTATTTCTCAGCAGAGATCACTAGGTCAGGGCTTCTGTTACACGATGCCAAAAATTCGTTTTGAAATTTCGCGGTTTCCTCGTATAAATTGCTAACTGACTTTAGGTCTGCACCTGTAATTTTTTTTCGGAAAAATGCAAATATCCCAAAAACGGTTGGATTTAGACATAGGACATGTTGCATGTTTTTGTTCCAAAATGATGCCTAGAATCCAAAAATGCAATAATATACAGGGTGTTCCATTTGAGATAAGAAAGTTGATATCGACTTCCGGTATAACCGGAAGTGCCAGATTCACCAAAATATTTTAGTTGAGCAGCGCCCATCCGCATTGGTGAGGTGCCAAATTTTCAGAATTTTCCTACTTTTAGTTTTCCATATATAGATCGATGCAGTTTGTGGTGGGCCACCCTGTATAATATAAAAACGCTCTGTAATGGTACACTAGAAATGACATTTCGTAATTTAGTAAAACAAGGTTGGCAGCATTGTTCTGGGAACCTCCAGGGACAAGTTTAGCATGTTTGGCAGAAATGTCAGAACTTGTGGCAGATGCCTAACCTTAACCTTGATATTCTGTGGCTCTAACCTAACTTCAAACACAGAGAAACTATGACTACGTTTATCTCGTGACAACTCAATCGGATTGAAATGGATCCGATTGAGTTATGTCAAATCTCTTATAATTCTACGTTTACATAATCAGTATTGAATCCTAGGGTTTTCAATCCTCTCTAGGGACATTAACTTATCATACTTATTCCACAGTAGGTTGGTGCACATTCTGGCCAACTTCTGTTTGGAAATAGCGGCTTGACTTGAAATTTTAAATATGATTGAATTTCAATCTGTATGGTTTACGCCATCTATTTGAGTCCGCTCCAGTGAATTCAAGCCTCTCTCAATCGGATCGAACGCGTCGAGATAAACGTAGTCTATAACTATTTCTGTGCTTCAAAGAATTTCTATCTATTCAAATTTAGGATTCATGTGTGTAAAACGTAAATTCTGTTCCTATCAATAATATCAATATGGCCGCCACTTAGGGAATTCTGGGGACATGAAATATTTACCTGTAACAATCTAGTGTACAAGTAAAGAGTGTTTTTAGATTATCTAGGGGTCAGGGGCGGCCGCCTCAGATCGGTCCATTATGCCCCCAAAGCCGGCATCACAGGGCAGCCATGTTGACAGCCTTCTTAATGAATTCCCGCAGCTCCCCTATCCTGACACCATATACATCTTTCTCGCCCAGTTTAGCTCCAGGCACCACCTGCACTTCCGTTCCTCACCCACGCCTATGAGGTGTAGGTGCCGAGCTAGACGGCAGTGTCCGGTGAGGACTCTCACCAATCCTTTCAATTCTTTTCTTACACTAGCGCCACTCCAGTTTGCAAACAACAATGAAATTATGACGTCATGCTCGGGTCTTTAATATAGTGTTGGTCTAGCCTAACCTAAACCTTTGTGGATGGTTTATACTCTTGGCTTTATATTTTCTGGAGCTTGTGGATCTCAAAAACAAGCATGTAAATCATTTTCTCATAAGATTCGAAAAATATTTACACTGCGAGCAGCAGTGCCAAGCCCGGAGAATACAGTGCACTCACGAATAATTGTACTCACCGGGCAGTTTGGATGCATTTTGCATTTAGTGTGAATACTCGAATAGAGCTTATGACACCCTTTTAAAAAAAAATTTTTGATCAATTTTCAGCTTGTGCGTGATGCCATTGCAGCGGGTATTTTCAATGACTTGGGTTCTGGGTCCAATGTTGATATTTGCATAATCCGCAAAGGTATAAATAATTTTGTCAGTTTATAAACATAACCATCTTGATTTATTATATTTATTTATTTAGGTTCTGTCGATTATAAGAGAACTTATGATGAAGCAAATAAAAAGGGAGTACGTCAGGCATCGTATCGCTATCCAAGAGGGACCACCTCAGTGTTATCCACAAAGGTGGTTGATGTTGAGGAAGTTGCAATTCGCCCTATTGAACCAGAACGAATGGATGTTGCTTAATCTTAGGTTAATTTTAAATTCCTAATTTGATTCTTTCCCATAATTATTTTAGGTAAGGATTGTATTCTATTGCTAATAAAATATGTAATGATTTTTTTAGTTTTTATTTCCTTGTTTTAGATATATAGTTATACAGACTAGGATTTCTTTAGACACTTTGTATGACACGAAAATGGACAGTTACTAATTGTAATCCAGGTCCCTGACACGGCTCTCGTTTCCCATGAAAAATGCATTTTTTAAACACATAATTTTCCATTCTTTTTGTTTCTTGTAACAGTAGGATTTGTTAACATTTGAATTTAAGCATTCAGTTAAATGTTGTAAGCGGAAAGAGTGCTCAAGAGAGCAGCACGAGTATATGGTGGGTTAAACCAAGACCCGTAAAGTAAGAAGGTTACCCACTAACTTAAGAGAGAGAGCGAACGTGGACGTCACAGGAATGCTGTCAGATGATGTGATTGGCGTTCCCTCGTGTGTTGCCCTTGCCGATAATTATTGCCAGCATTCCCATAACGTCATCCAGAACGCTCTCTCTCAACAAGAGGAAACCTTTTTACTGTACAGATCTTGGGATTAAACGAGGCATAAGAAATTCCAGGATCTTTGGATTTCACCCATAGTGCCTGATACTAAGATTCTTGTGCGGGGAAAGGGTACTAGGACCGACTTATTACATTCTAACTAGAATATTTGTCATTTGTTTAAGTACTATGGAAAACTGTAAAATAAGTTGGATTCGGACAGGTAGTCCTATTATTAAATAAAAAATATATACAAATAGCTATTATTACTAATATTATCTAACCTACAGTGTCCACATCCACGGATTGAGTTCATATAAAGTGTAAATAAAAAAAATCGCGTTGAAATTTGAGCTTCTGGAGATCAGTACTGCTTGGTTTGAAACTAATTTGTGACATAATTTTACTTTCGAAAAATCACCTTGGAAATCATGAAGAAACTAATTTTCCACAGAAGTAAAGTGCTCTTCTTGTAGGTTTTACGGCAAAATTTTATTAAGGAAACTTGTTCAGAATGAAAAACTGAGTGGGTTTGCGAAAGTCTATAATAATAATAATAATAGGCCTATACTTTGATTTTTTAGCATTTTCCCAACTTTTTTTAGAAAAATGCATTTTGTGTAGTTTTCACATCAAAATGTTATTAAGAAAACTTGTTATCAATGAAAAACTGGATAGGTGTGAAAAATTCCAACAGCCGATAGGTCTACTTTGATTTTTGTGCGTTTTAATTTTTTAGCAGAAAAAAATCGACTTAGGCTTTTGAAATTTTTCAAACCTCTCCAGTTTTTTATTGTCAACAAGTCTTCTTAATAACATTTTGATGTAAAAACTACACAAAATGCATTTTTCTAAAAAAGTGTGAAAAATGCCAAAAAATCAAAATACAGGCCTAGACTTTCGAAATTTCGCAAACCTACTCAGCTTTTCATTCAGAACAAGTTTCCTTAATAACATTTTGCCGTAAAACCTACAAAAAGACACTTTACTGAGGTGGAAAATTAGTTTCTTCATATAATTTCCAAGGCATACGTGATTTTTCGAAAGTAAACTTATGTCACAAATTCACAAATTAGTTTAAAACCAAGCAGGGCTGATCCCCAGAAGCTCAAATTTCAACTCGGAAATTTGTTGTTATATACACCTTATGTGAACCAGAAAGTTCAATTTTGCACTGGAAACATTTTTTATCGAAAATATTGCTGAAATATAGTGTCACGATAATACAAAATACTGGACTTAAAATCTGTTGCTAGAGGTTCTAATAAAAACCAGGTTATTAAATTAAGGTACCAACATCCAAAGTATGACGTCATACCACCGGTTTAAAAAAAAATGTGTTCCAACAGTCAAAAAAATCCTTAATCTCCTGAAAATTTAAAACGTTCTGCTAGTTAAGGTGTTCCAATTAAATATAAAAACTATTTAACAGGATCTAACATTGAAAAATCTAAATATTGCCCAATATTGACTTAATACATTTCGACTTTGATTATCGATTAATTTACTTAGACTCTTATATAAAACAGGACTCTTAGTATATAAAACCGGAGCAAGTAACGGGATCTCACGTGTTTTATTAGCTAAGCTTCACAAATTAAGCTAGCAATTACATTTTCTACTCTATTTTTATAATTATTTTTGGCATATCACCGTTTTTACATTTCTATTTTGGAGAAAATAGTCCAAGATGCTTGATAATATATCAAAAGAAATTGGGTCTTCCAGCGGGGCAGCGAAATTATTCATTAGGATCCATAACACTTTTCATTCTTCAAATAAAAAAATTGATCAATTGGACAAGCAGAGACATGTTGTTTTTAGGCATAATAATTATATAAAATTAAGACATTTTTACACGGCTTATAGCAATGCATTCATTTTTAGTAGAAAAATAAAAGCGGAAAACTAGTTTTTAGTTTCAGCAAGCCATTACATTTATTTGATTCTCGAAACAAGATACTTTTGTTTAGAGTTAACTCCGGAAACTTGCTACATTGTAAAAATACACGTACATGTCTTAAGAAAATGCAAGGTTGCATAACCGCGGCTTGGATACAGACTTTTTTATGTTTAGCCTTCAGTCTGAGCAGTGCGGTTTCGGAGTGAGAAGTTTTTTTTTTTGTGTGCAGACTTTACCAATTTAATTATTTTAGTGTGTGAGTTTTCTTGGAATACAGTTTTGGAGCTATATTCGTGAGTAGCTACTTTATATTATGGAGAGTTGAAACAGCTTCTTAAAGGTTTTTTTTAAATAAACTTTTGGTAGACTTAACAAGTTTTTCTCGATTTTTTTTTTTTTTGAGAAACGGCTGGGCTGAGATCAAAGAACATACTCGAGAAGCTGTCACAGAAAAGCACTAACGGTGTTCTATATTTTAAAAAATATATCACTTCAATGGATTTACCACCACTAAGCTACGTTTATATTTTCTGTAAATATTCTCACGAAGGAAAAAATATAAACAACTTCTAACAAATTCAAAACCTTTCGAATTTTTTTTTAGGAAACCAAAAAAATATTTCATGGGCAAGATTTTTGGACCGTTTACGCTTATACAAATGGCTGAAAAAAATTGCACAGCAAAAACTACCCCTATGCATTTTCTTCGCACGATTATCGCCTGTTTTAGCAAGGATGTTCAAAATTTATGAATTTATGTCCGAAAAAAATTTGCTAGTCAAAAGCTACGCCCAGAGAGAACTGTTTTAGTTCGATTCTCATAGTTTTTGCACCAGCAGGGCAAAATATACTCTCCTGCATCCCTTTAAAACATTGTTCTCGGTCCGATCTTGTTTTTAGCAAGGATGTTCAATATGTACGAATTTGTGTTTGAAAAAAATTTGCCAGTCAAAAGCACAACAGAGAGAATTGTTTTAGTCCGATTCTCATAGTTTAGATCTTGTTTCGGGTTCGGGCAAGGGCGTTCAAAATGTACGAATTGTCGGGTAAAAAATACCCCTAGAGAGAATTGTTTATGGTTCGATTTTCACATTTTCTGAAAGTCTAAAGTATTGTTACATCAGTGAAAAAACTTGACAGGAAAAACCTACCCTTTGCACCCTTTTAAGGAAAAAAATTACGTATCTTCACCCCGTTTTTAACAAAGACGTCGAAAATGTACGAAACTATGTTAAACAAAAATTTGCAGCACAAAAACTACTTCACCTTTAATGAAAATTGCAGCATCATGCATCAACAACCAAGTATCACCCTGCAAACCTTTAAAACGAATTATAACTCCATTGTTCTTGGTACGGCCCTAGAAAGGGCGTTCAAAATGCATTAATTCGTGTTTGAAAAAATTTTTCAGCCGAAAAACTACCCCCAGAGAGAATTGTTTTTAGTTGGATTCCCATAGTTTTCTGAAACATTAACTAAAATCGGTGCAATCAGTAAAAAAAAATGACAGCGAAAAAACTAACCTTTTGTATCCTTTTAAGAAAAAAAATTACGTATCTTCACCCATTTTTAGCAAAGACGTCGAAAATGTACGAATCTATGTTAAACGAAAATTTGCAGGTCAAAAACTACTCTTTTGCATTTTCTTCAATCGATTATCGTCTGTTTTTAGCAAGGATGTTCAAAATGTATGAATTTGTGTTTGAAAAAAAAAATTCCAGGTCAAAAAAGTATCCCTAGAGACTAGAGAGCATTCCCACAGGTTTTGAAAACGCACTCTTTGACAAATCCGAGGTAAAAATTATATATTAAAAATCAAAAACTATCCTTCCGAATTCCTTTAAAAAAATACTTTCCCATTGTTGTCTCAGTCCTAGCAAGGGCATTTAGAATAATCTCAGATGCACGAAACCATGCTTGCAGAGATAAGAAAGTGATAATGCACTCAAAATGAGTAGTAACCATGTACACTTGTTTCATGCTATTTGGCAATCATCAGTATAGTATAACGTTGACCAAATCAAAAAACTACAAATTAACATTGTTTTGGCTCCATCCTAGGTCGTTTCTAGCAAAGCAAAATAATGTCGGATAAATTCGTGGAAAAAAAATTCGGTAAAAACCACCCCCTCCAGACTCCCCGAGAATTGTTTTTGATCTGATTTTCATAAGTGTTCTGAAACATTACCTAAAGTTATTGTTACCCAATCTGTGAGAAAAAAAAAGTTGACATAGCAAAACCTACACTTTGCATCCCTTTAAGGAAAACAAGTTCATCATCGATTTCAACATGGACATTCAAATGATCCCCAATAGGAGAAAAATTAATGAGGTACAACGTTCAAAAATTGCATTAAAAAATTCCTTGTGAATGTGGAAAGTTCTATGTTGGGGAGACTTGTATGCCATTTAAAGTTCGCTTAAAAGAAAATAAAAATTATATCAGGCAAAATCAAATTTCGTCAAAAATATTAATAATAATGATAATAAATAATAATTCTCACCCTCACAATACTCCAAACGAGAAGTACCCCAGAAGCAAATGCTTGTGCGGGGAGGAGGACAATTACTATTACTTCGTTGCCATTTGCGGCTTGGATCAACTTTCCTTATAGAACTAGGATAGCATTCGCTCAAGTACTACGGAAAACCCTCGAAAACCATAGTAATCCCAGTGAGTGTAGGACAATTAGTAAATCACACGGATAAAGCTATTTAGGAGCAATACCGTGAACCCGCATTTGTCCAGCGCTCTTGGCCATAGCGGTGTTTTTCTTTAAAGACATGTGCATGCCCTTGCATCGAACCAAGGTTGATCGAAGGCAGAAAAATATGCAGTCTATAAAAAATCAGCGCCGGTACGAGCGTCGCCACCGCAGCACCATATGTGAACACTCTTTTAATAACAAATATAGAATTTTGTGGGATAGGTACAAACCAAAGAAAAATCAAAGAAGATGAAAAATTAAAGAATCAGCATTTATTCTAGGAAATATGGACAACTGAATGTTGCTGAATGTTCAGTGAAATTCAGTAAAATATTATTGTCAGATATTCAAAGAGAAGTTAGTATAGATAATTAGAACACTGGGTGCAGTATCAGACAGGGGGCTAGACAATTGTTTCTGTCATGACATTTTAACTTTACATATATTAATCATTCATTTCACTTTGATGTGACATGATTTTTGAGAAAGGAGGAAGATTTTTTATCCTCTGAAAGTTCAGAAAAACAAATTTGTTGAAGTTATTTTTGAGTTCAAAGTTTCGTTCATTTACTGTTAAGGATTTTTGAATTTTCCAGGCAACTTGAAAAAGTTGTAAGCAAATTTGTAACCACTGTAGGAAACCATGAGACGTATGGAAAAATTGATAAAATAATATACATCTAAATACTTACCACTATTTATAAAAAATGACTAATGACTATACATATTAAAAACCGTCTCCAATAAAATCAATACTTTCACGTTACTCTCTTAAATCCATTATTTAA
The DNA here is from genome assembly GCA_963920635.1 of Pseudeuparius sepicola. Classification (NCBI taxonomy): domain Eukaryota; kingdom Metazoa; phylum Arthropoda; class Insecta; order Coleoptera; family Anthribidae; genus Pseudeuparius; species Pseudeuparius sepicola. Next base: position 95,434,513 of record OY987299.1, read on the forward strand.
TAGTAAATTCCAATATTGTCTAGAAATTTCGCTATATGCTGATATATATTTTAATTTTCTCATCCCTGGTAACCACTCTCACTTACTTTCTTTCTACAAATTAATACCAAAATTCCTTTATCTTAAAAAAACATATGAGACATATCACTCGCTGTCACTTCCTTTCTATAAAATCAAAAATGCCCTAAAATTAAGAAATTTTTGTTTCTGATTTACCTCTTTTTTTCTTGCTTATTACATGCACATGTAATATCTAATAATTGTTCAGGATTACTTTGTTTCAAGGCAATAATTATTACTGACATCCATAAAAACATACACACACTTTCGACCTGTTATACAAACTGTTAAAAAAAAAGTCAAAAAAGTTAATATTTTATGTTTATTTCAATTTTTAACTGAGTATATGACAGCGTCTCTAAGAAAGGTATAAAATTTTTCTTAAGAACTTGGGAAAATTCTTCACTTAGTAAGTAGTTTATAATTGTTTTGTTAGAAACTTGATGGGTGATAATAGTGTTCTAAAAAAATTATTAGTCCAGAAAAAAGTTAATATTGTGTTTAGAATTGTATAAAATTTTGAAATAGCATCTAATAACCTTCCTGAGAAGCCTTAGTTAAAAAACTTCCATGAGACATTCGGAAACTTTTTTCCTTTGTTCGATAGTTTATGACTGTTTTGGCTAAACATTTTTACTAAAACTTAATAGGTGATAGTCGTGTTGTCGAAAATTATAGTCTAGAGAAAACGCTAATATTTTGTTTAAAAATGGTAAAAAACGAGAACACCAAAGAATATGTTAACATCTTATGCTTTTCAGGGAGGTTTAAGTAGTAAAAATTCTCACTCTCACAGTACCCAAAAACTAAGATTACCCCCAGAAGCAATTTGAGGGGTGAAAATTACTATTACTTCGTTAGCATTTGCGTCTAGAGCTGACTTTCCTTATAGAACTGGGATAGTACTGCTCAAGTACTACTAGAAAAATTGATTGAAAAATATTTTGCATTGCAGATAAAAAAACACTATGTAGGATATGTTTAGTGTATTTTTGCTTTTAAGGGAGGTTTAATATTTTGAAAGACATCTTAATTTATTTTAATAGAATTTTATAGAACTGGGATAGCATTTGCTCAAGTACTACTAGAAAACTGTAGTGATTGAAAAAACATTTTGCATTGCAGATAAAAACCACTATGTAGGATATTTTTATGTTTTTGCTTTTCAGGGGAGGTTTAATATTTTGAAAGACATCTTAATTTATTTTAATGATTTTGCGTTCAAGTCTTTGTAGAATTTTGTGAGAATATTTTTTTTTTATTTTTCAGGGAGGTTTTAGTATTTTTGAGAAATTCGTAAACTTTGTGCGATAGTTTATGACTGTTTTTGCTAAACATTTCTACTAAAAACTTAATAGGTGATAGTCGTGTTGTCGAAAATTATAGTCTAGAGAAAACGCTAATATTTTGTTTAAAAATGGTAAAAAACGAGAACACCAAAGAATATGTTAACATTTTATGCTTTTCAGGGAGGTTTAAGTAATAAAAATTCTCACTCTCACAGTACCCAAAAACTAAGATTACCCCCAGAAGCAATTTGAGGGGTGAAAATTACTATTACTTCGTTAGCATTTGCGTCTAGAGCTGACTTTCCTTATAGAACTGGGATAGTACTGCTCAAGTACTACTAGAAAAATTGATTGAAAATATTTTGCATTGCAGATAAAAACCACTATGTAGGATATTTTTATGTTTTTGCTTTTCAGGGGAGGTTTAATATTTTGAAAGACATCTTAATTTATTTTAATGATTTTGCGTTCAAGTCTTTGTAGAATTTTGTGAGAATATTTTTTTTATTTTTCAGGGAGGTTTTAGTATTTTTAAAAAATTCGTAAACTTTGTGCGATAGTTTATGACTGTTTTTGCTAAACATTTCTACTAAAAACTTAATAGGTGATAGTCGTGTTGTCGAAAATTATAGTCTAGAGAAAACGCTAATATTTTGTTTAAAATAGTGTAATAATTTTGAAACAGCGTCTAACAACATTCCTGAGAAACGTCTCAGTAAAAACTTCCTTTTGAATCCACAGAAATTAATTTAAAAAAATTTCTTTATGCTTTTCAGCGGTTTAATCGATCGCAATAACTTAAGATTATCTCCAGAAGCCATTGGAGGGGTGGTAATTACTATTACTTCATTAGCATTTACGTCTAGAGCCGACTTTCCTTATAGAACTGGGATAGCATTAGCTCAAGTACTACTAGAAAACTGTTTTAATTAAAAGAACATTTGCATTGCAGATAAAAACCACTATGTAAGGATATTTTTATGTTTTTGCTTTTCCAGGCTTAGGTTTAAAATTTTATACCTAATAGTTTTGAAGCAAACACATTTTAGCGTGTACTTTATTTTATGTCGATATTGAGGATTTTTTGAAAATATAATATAATACATTGATTGAGGTTATTTGAAATTATCTTTTTTTAAACAAAGGATCACTTTAACAACAATTTACTGAGATACGTCTTAATTACAAACATTCTGTTGCAGACTTTCAGGATTTTTTTAATGAGGTGTTGGCGGCTCGAAACCTGATTGTTAACAACATCACTTGGTGATCATTGTCTTAAGTTTTCTGGGGAAGGTTTTTGCAGTCACTTTCTGAGAAATGTCCCGAATTTTTTCTTGGGAACGTCTTGAATTTTTTTTTTTTTAAATTTCAATATTGAAACTCTTATTTTTATCATCACTTTGTCAAGTTTTTCGAGAAATTCCCCAAATTTTCATGGAACTTCATACACTTTTCTAACGTCATCAAGTTTCTAATATTTGTAAAAGTTGCAAATTAGCATTGAGTCTTATGGAAAACACACACAAATTTAGTCTTATTGAGGGGCCTTTTCATCCCTAGAAAATAAGCTTTGTCCTGATTGGTTGAGCAGCTCATAGGTGTGATTATAAAAGGGGTGTTCATCCCCAATTTTTTCAGTCGTGTTGATGCAGTTGTAAGGTGAAGTCGACTTTGTGAATTGGACAACGCATTTCCTAAAGCAAACAGCGGCAGTTCAATTTTTATCTGTCATTAAGTTTCCAGTATAGAATTCGCAAATTAGCATTGAGTCTTACGGAAAACACACACAAATTTCGTCTTATTGAGGGGGCCTTTTCAGCCCTAGAAAACAAGTTTTGTTCTGATTGGTTGAGCATCTCATAGGGTGAGACTATAAAAGGAGGTGTTCTTCCCCAATTTTTTTCAGTCGTGTTGATACTGTTGTAAGGTGAAGTCGACTTTGTGAAGTGAACAACACATTTTGACAAATTTTTACGATAAAACCTTTTTTGTTTGAATTAGCTTAGCATTTTAAGTTTATGAGAATTGTAAACATTTTCTTGGAATTTCTTGAACGTATAAAATGGAAAACCCATTTCATCAGTCGTGCTGTTTCTCTTGAGGGGTGAAGTTGTGTTTGTGAATTGGACAACACATTTTGTGAAAAGTTTTTCCGAGAAACGTAATCTTTTTCTTAAAATTTGATGAACGGGTTTATAAAAAAGGAGTTCCCTCCACCCATTTTCTCAGTCGTGTTGTCACTTGTCTAAGGTGAAGTAGATATTGTGAATTGGGCAACGTTTTTCATAAAACGTAAGCAAATAGCGCATCAACGTGTATATTCATATTTTTCTAGTGAAATATAAAAATTTAACACCCTTATTCCCCAGGTTGAAGCGTGTACAATTTAGAAAATCATTCCTTTCTAGGTTGAGCTAAGGAGAAAAAAGGAGTACACCGGTTGGTGAGTAAGTAAAAATCAAGGAGGACGCTTGTTGGTGAGTAGGATTGGAAAACACGAATTCTGTCTTACCGTTGGTTGCACGTCTGATAAAGTAAATTGTTGTGCTTGGGAGAACCATGCCTCCCACAGTTGTACTAAAGTCCATATACTTCAAGATAGCCAGTATATTGAGTCTACTTCGATCAGCATATAGTGGTGAAACAGCTCAAGATGGTCTTCGTGAATGTACGAAGGCAGTTCGGCAAATAAAACGCCAACTAAAATCAGCCAAGGGCATAGGCGAGAAACAAAAACTGTTAACAACTCTGGCCAATGTAAGAACACTGCGTACTAAAATTAAATGTGAAATTAAACATGGTGCTGGGGCATCTATAAAAGAGACGGCAAAAAAACGCGTGAGCTGGTGCGATTCGGAAACCGCATTTTCATGCCGTATTCGAACTGGTGTCATCTCTAATCTTAAGCACAAGGACCCAGGCGATTTTCTCGAAGACTGTTTTGCTTTGTTCAAGCGACGTGTTGCCAATGTCCTTAAAAAGGAAGAGGCGGTTAAAATCAATGCAGTGTTCTGCGGACTATTTGTGTTGCAAAAGGCTGACAGAATTATCGAGGAGTTGAAATATTTTACAACATCTAACGCGCCGGTCTACCGAGATACCAACTTAATCCATTGGTTCGATCAGCACGTAGCAACACCGATTTTAACTCAGCTTCAAGAATTTCAAGAGAGAGACTCTGGTTGGGCGCTGAAGGCTATAGTGAACTTGGGGATAAATATAAATAAGTATACTCCCCTGTTAGGATCTTCATACATAGAGCTACCTGAATCAATCAAGGCAAAACAGGCATGTATAAACGTGAAGAACGAGGACGACCTTTGCTTTGCTTGGGCCGTGACTTCCGCTCTGTATCCAGTTAAGAAACATCCTCAGCGAATAACCAAGTACCCCCACCCTTCATCTGTTTTGATTTTGGACGGACTACGTTTTCCAATGACCATTAAACAGATCCCAAAATTCGAAAATCTTAACAACATGTCTGTAAATGTTTATATTCTGCGAAAGCATCGAAACAAGTTTCACACCTTACCTACTTATATATCTAAAAATAAGGTAGACAAACATGTCAATCTTCTAATGATACAGAATGTTTATTATGATGACGATAATGAAGAAGGAAATAATGACAGTTCACTTGTACAATATCATTTTTGTTGGATCAAAGACCTCTCTCGCCTCGTTTCAGCTCAGCTGAGCATACATAATAGAAAAAAATTCTTTTGTGATCGATGTCTTCATTACTTTTACTCCGAGGAAAAGCTAACAACGCACTATGAAGATTGCAAAAATATGAACGATTGTAAAGTTAGGATGCCAAGTGAAGATCGAAAATTTCTCAAATTTAAGAATTACAAATATAAGGAAATGGTTCCCTTTACAATTTATGCCGATATAGAAAGTCTGCTTAAAGCGACAGACGACAATAATAAGTATCAAGAACACGTACCTTGCAGCATTGGTTATTATATTAAATGCAGTTATGATGGCAGCTTGTCCTTCTACAGATCATACACTGGGCTCGATTGCATGGAATGGTTTTCTAAAGAACTGAGAGGAGTGGCAGAGGATATAGAGACAGTTTTTCTGTGTCCTCTACCGATGGATAGACTAACAGCAGATGAGAAGATGAACTTTAAGTTAACTACCGTATGCCACGTTTGTGAGAAGCCGTTTACAGCTCAGCAAAGAAAAGTTCGGGATCATTGTCATCTGACTGGAAAATTTAGAGGAGCCGCACATGAACACTGCAACATAAATTATCAAGATACCCATGTTGTACCCATAGTCTTCCACAACCTTTCGGGTTACGATGCACATTTCGTTATCAAGAGCATAGCTAAGGATATCGAGGGTCGTGTGGAGCTCCTCCCTATTAATAAAGAAAAATATATATCTTTCACCAAACTCATATCGGAAAATTTGGTCAAGTTCAGATTTATCGATAGTTTCCGTTTTATGGCAGGAAGCTTAGATTCTTTAGCCACCAATCTTTCCGAATACCCAATCCTTAGGAGCCATTTTTCCGACCTCCCCGAGTCTCGTTTTAAACTTCTTACTCGAAAAGGTGTATTCCCATATGATTTTATGGATTGTATGGAGAAATTAGACCACAGTCACTTACCACCTAAAGACTCTTTTTATAACAAACTCGAAGAAAGATCGATATATGAAAAAGAGTATGCTCACGCGCAAAAAGTGTGGAACGAATTTGGTTGTAAAAATTTAAAAGAATATACCGACCTGTATTTAAAAACAGATATATTACTTCTAGCAGATGTATTTGAAGCATTTAGAGCGAGCTGTATGAGAACCCATAAACTAGATCCCGCTCACTACTATACATTACCTGGGTACACTTGGGATTCGATGTTAAAGTATACAAAAATTGAGTTAGAGTTGCTTACGGATATCGATCAAGTAATGTTTGTCGAGAGAGGAATCCGCGGAGGACTCAGCCAATGCTCTAAACGACGCGCCACTGCAAATAATAAATACATGCCCGATTATGATCCACAGAAACCTGCAGTATATTTAAGTTACTTTGATATTAATAATCAATATGGATGGGCTATGTCCCAGGCTCTCCCTTTCGGTGGGTTTAGATGGTTAGATGATAAGGAGATTCAAGGGTTGAATATAGGAAAATTGCTGGACAACTCTGATACGGGGTATTTCCTAGAAGTCGATCTAGAGTACCCTGACAAACTTCACGATAAACATAAAGATTTGCCTTTCTGTCCGCAACATATACAAGGGGATAAGACAGGGGAAAAATTAATGGCTACCCTCCACAACAAAGAAAAGTACGTGATTCACTACAGGGCACTTAAACAAGTATTAGCAAATGGTCTTGTCCTGAAGAAAGTACTACGTGTACTCGAATTTAAGCAAAGTGCTTGGTTGAAAAGTTACATAGATCTAAATACCAGACTTCGTGCCCAAGCCACCAGTGCCTTTGAGAAAGATCTTTACAAGCTTCTGAATAACGCAGTCTTCGGAAAAACGATGGAAAATGTCCGCAAATATTCCGTGGTAAAGCTGGTTAACAAGTGGGAGGGGCGATATGGGGCGGAGGCACTTATCGCCAAACCTGAGTTCAAGTCTGCACTGATTTTTGATGAAAACCTCGTAGTAATCGAATTAAATAAATGTGAAGTATTCATGAATAAACCAATTTACGTTGGGATGAGTGTTTTGGATCTAGCAAAAACAACTCTATATGATTTCCATTATGGGTACATGCAGCCTCAGTTAGGTGACAATTGTACCATTTTATACACGGACACTGACTCCCTTATTTATGAAATTCAAAATAATGATATTTACGAAGTTATGCGTCGAGACTGCTATAAATATTTTGATACAAGCGATTATTCACCAGATAACATTTATGGTATACCTCTAGTAAACAAAAAAGTTTTGGGTATGATGAAGGATGAAAACAATGGACGGATTATGACGGATTTTGTGGGTCTGCGATCAAAAATGTATACATTTAAAATTTTAAAAGATTGTGAAGATATGGAAATAGGTAAACTGCGGGAAAATGGATATACTGAAGAGGAAATATTCGAAATAATGTTACATGGTGGAGTTACAAAGAAGGCGAAGGGGGTTAAGAAATCCGTCATTAAAAACAAAATAACCTTTGACGATTATGTACAGTGTCTGGAGGAAAATATGGAGAAAACAGTTAATCAGAATTTAATCCGATCGGAGAAACATACTGTTTACTCTATAAGACAGCCGAAAATCGCGTTAAGTCCAAATGATGATAAAAGAAAAATTTTACCAGGCTATGAAACACTTCCGTGGGGCCACTATTCGCAGATGCAAATGGAGTAGTATTAATTATAGAAATAGGTTACTGTAATAGGTTTATGTATTATTACTTAGTTATATTAATGGTTATACGTAATAGTTTTATAATGTATTATTACATTAGTTATAATAATGGTTATACATAATAGGTTTATAATGTATTATAGTTATCACCAATAAATTTATTAAATAAGTTTGTTGTTTCATTTGTTATTCTGGCCTGCTGAAGCATCATGTGAAAGTTTGCATGAGTTAGTGTTTTAATTATCTCCGAGCTGTCCTAAAAAAAGCTCCCCTTGCTATATTTGCTACTACTGAGACAAAAAAATTATTTATGTTTTTTAATTAAACATGGATTAGGCCTATGGGGGAAACCATGTAAAAAAAGCGCACCTTGCATTTTACCTCTAGGGTGGTGGGGAAACGAATGCATATGAACCATGTACGATTGCTTATCACAATTTACCGTAGTGGATATAAGAGGCATAGAAGATAGAAATCTTCAAAAATTAAGGGCAGCTTGTTAGATTTTTATCCACGATCACTACTGTAACAGACTATCTACCATGAATTTGAGTTGATGTAAATACAATCTTGTTCCTTGAGGAAATAGTCCATATCTTGAAGTGGAGTAGGAGAATACAACAATGGGGGTAAAACTTACAGTCTCTGCTCCACAAACACAGCTTCTTTAATCAAAAGATCAACTGTACATATGTTTCGGCCCTCCTAGGGGTCATCTTCAGCAGTAAAGCAATACAGAGAAAATTATTTATATTAAAGCTAGAAAAAATATTTTGCATTAGATCAGTATCTACTTATAAGTAATAATAAAATTATATAATAAAATAGACTAAAAATGTAGATGCTCACCTTTCCAGACATAGTCAACTACAGTGAGTGTGGAAAATTAATAATGTAATAAATTATTATGCGAATTAGATTTTGTCAAAAACATTAAAACGTAGAAATAAGTAAAATCTTTTTAATCGTATCGAGGAGTCTAGAAGCAACAAAAAAAAACAGTAAAAGACGGACCAAATTAACAACATAGAAATTATGTATCTTACCATGAGGAATTGTGTAGTCGAGAATAACAGACTTAGGCAACCTAAGTTCTAATCCTGAGACCTAATCTTGTTCAATATGCAAAATGTATGGAACATCTGGAGACATCTATCGAAAAATAAACACAAATACTTTTGAAACCTGGTTTTGTTGAACCTATCAAAAATTAGTAATAATCAATAATTCCTTGTTTATTTTTAGGTCACTTTAATTCAAAAGCATTTGAGACAGTAATTTTTTCATCTCCAATACATAATAGGTCATCTTCAACGGTTACTGCTATTTGACCCATTACTAATCTGGCATTGGTGTCTTGGATACCATAACTGCTAGGTTCAATCTCAAGTGACAAAGACCTGTCTAACTGAGTGCGATGGTAATTATCAAAGACGATCTTTCCATCACAGAGCATCTATCACGGATAATTTCCTTTTACGCTCGCACCATGGCAAAGATTTCATGGTTCGATGGCAGTTCATGGTCTTTGAAGGTATTCGATAGTATTCCATGGTATTCCATGGTATTTGATGACATTACATGGTATGTCGCTTTTCAAGTTGCTTCGAGTTACTTTTCGAGTCGTCTAGTTGTTTTCCAGAGTCGTTTAGTCGTTTCCAGAGTTGTCTAGTCGTTTTCAGAGTCGTTTAGTCGTTTTTACTAGTCGTCTAGTCGTTTTTTCAAGTCGTTTAGTCGTTTTTCAGAGTCGTCTAGTCGTTTTTCAGAGTCGTCTAGTCGTTTTTCAGAGTCGTTTAGTCGTTTTTCCGAGTCGTTTAGTCGTTTTTCCGAATCGTCTAGTCGTTTTTCGAGTCGTCTAGTCGTTTTTCAAAGTCGTCTAGTCGTTTTTCAAAGTCGTTTAGTCGTTTTTACGAGTCGTCTAGTCGTTTTTTAGAGTCGTTTAGTCGTTTATTCAAGTCGTCTAGTCATTTTTCTAGTCGCTTAGACGCTATATGCTTTTTCTTGGTAGGATAATGGATAGTCAAAAATGAACATTGTTTTAATTTTCATTATTGAAGAACATGTTGTATGCCCTCATTTTATTCCATATATAGACCGTTTAAGGGTTTTAAACCCTTAATTCAACCCTTTTTCCTCACGCTACACTTATGCCTTTGGGTATAGTATAAAAATCATACGGTGAACATGGCATAAGTGAGAATTAGTACCTTTTTTTTGTTTTGAAAAATCGAATTTTTTATAAGTTTTCCAAGGGGGCCAAACTTAAAATTACTATTTTCCGACTCAGAATCGATTTACCTTTCAACCCTCTCCAAGGTATAAATGAGAAAATGAGTAAGGAAAATCTGTGACTGTCTGACGGTCTAATAATTTGTCTACACAACGGGCACGTATTTATTTAAGCTGAAAATTCCATGCTTAGTTTGAAGCAGTGGATCATAATGTTGGACCTCGAAGGGGTAAATCGTGTAAAATAATCAGGGTTCAAAGCCATTTCCGTATGCATTTTATTTTAAGTAATGAAAGAAGTGGTATTCAAAATTATTATACATGAAAAATAATTTGTCTCTTCTTGTCCAATTAGTGGATTTTAAGAATAAAAGTGTTATATAATTTTGTTGCTCACACTCCAATTTTGATATATTACTTGGAGTATTTTCTCTAAATATTGAAAATAACTATAAAGTCTCTTTGATTAATATGTCATGTGAATTTTAACTAATATGAGGTCTCGTTGGTTTACAATAAATTATATAAGAATTAGCTGTATTCATTAAGAAATAACTAGTTTCAAAATTTAATCGATAACTAATTTATCCAAATATATTAAGGACAACAGATTTTGTTAAATAGTTTACATTTAATTCACATTTAATAGCAGATCAGTTGGAACACACATAATTTAAATTGGCGGAATGACGTCATACTTTGGATGTTGGTACCTTAATTTAATAACCTGGTTTTTATTAGAACCTCTAGCAACAGATTTTCAGTCCAGTATTTTGTATTATCGTGATACTATATTTCAGCAATATTTTCGATAAAAAATGTTTCCAGTGCAAAATTGAACTTTCTGGGACGTTTCATGTTTACATTAAAACGTCAACGCGTAAACAGCTTCGGACACAGTATTTTTCTCTAGAAATCTAGCAAATTTCCGTGGGCACTTAAACCAATTAACGGGGTCCCTTTTTCATGATTTTCACCTGTTTTTAGCATTTTATACCATTGAAAGAAATCTAAATTATCATGCGGGTTGGGGGGGTTTTGACTGACAAACTAATATTAGCTGTCATCATTTTAGTTCATCTTTCTTTGCAACGTTTTGGGGATGGGTTGCTGGGTGGAATTTTAAACTGGAAACGTGTTGCACAAGATCGGATTTTGCAGCTAGTGGTACTAGTCTTGTTGATAATGACGTCGGGATATTTTTAAAAGTAAAAAACTGGTGAACTATCAATATTTGATATTTTAGCCAAGTAAAAGTAAAACGGGGGCCTGGCTTTCTCGGATTGAAGTCGGGACCTTCTTTAAAATTTACTTACCTAAATTAGATGGTTATAAACTCAACTAAAATTGGCTAATTTGTGTCAAAATTTAATGCACACTTTTTCCTTTTGAGAAGCAGTCTCTAAATATACGAATATATGTTTTTACACACATTTTTAGGTAGGTAGACAAAATTTATACTCTCATATAATGTTTCTCGTGCTTCATCTTTATTCGACATCGTGCGAGCTCTCGACACTAATACACATTTCAAACGACTGAAAGAAAGTACTTTTTTCCGAGGAATTACGTCACGTACATATTGCAAGCTAGAATATTTTCTATGGGTGTTAGGCTTTTTATTAGTTGCGAGTCTCGACATGTCCCGGCGTCGCGGCTGGGTCAATGGTCGGTGAAAGCCGGGCACCTTCGGCACCCCTCGCTGTCGGGGGTCTCGCGGCGGTTGGTCACGTTTTTGACCACGTTTTAGCTCCCATAAGAAATACATGGGGAAAGTGGGCTCGTACGCACATAGCTATACTACTGGAATATATATTTTTTTGTGATATCACCTTATTGAAGTTTTATTGTTATAGTAGGTAGGTACTTAAAAACCGCCTTAAAGGAGTACATATCCAGGTATGGCCCCCACCCCTTCGCAAATGGATATGGCTGCGCCTATCCTATTATAATATTCTGCAACAATAAAGATTCTACCAAATAAAATATTTTCTTCTTTTTTTTTTTCTCCTATATGTGAATGATTTGGCATTTATTGATGTTAAGTGTAGATTCACAATGTATGCTGATGACACTACTCTGCTGTGGCATAACAGAGATCCGGTCCAACTGAATGCTGTCATCGCGGAAGATATTCTTAGAGTGAAGAGTTGGTGTGACTCTAACCTTTTAAAGTTTAACATTTCAAAAACCAATGTTCTCTCCTTTAGGTGTTGTCTCAATAAAATAAGTATAGATCAACAAAGTATTAAACAATCTTCATGTTCTAAATTTCTTGGTCTGAATATTGACGACACGTTATCTTTTCGGGATCATATTCTTTCTCTGTACGCGGTGCTTTCTAGGGGTTGCTATGCGCTTTTGGTCATCTCAAGAGAGCTTGACTTTTCTGTTAGAAGAACTGCTTATTTTGCTCTGATAGAATCTCACTTAAGATATGGTATCTGCTTCTGGGGAGCATGTGGTCTGGTTCTTTGGAGATCGTTATTTGTGTTACAAAAAAGAGCCCTACGCTTCATTTGTGGTGCTAAGCCCCGTGAGTCCTGTCGTCCATTATTTAGGACTCATAAAATTCTGACTCTCACTTGCCTCTTCATTCTGGAGACTGTGTGTTTAATCTTTGAGAAACATAAGCCTGGCTTTTCGAGACGCTGCAGTCGTAGCACAAGGCAGGCGCTAAATGTCGATCTTCCGATTCCTGTGTCCGCTCTGGTCAGGAGGTCGATTTTTTACGGTTCTAAGAAGATTTTCAATCACTTGCCGAATTCCATTAAATCCCTGAGCTCTAAGACAGTATTTAAGAGGTCAGTGAAGGAGTTGCTATTGGAAAAAGCCTTCTATACATTAGAAGAGTTTTTCCTGGATTCATTGTAGTTTTATATTGACATACTCTTATTTGCTGTTTGTTTTGCTTGTTGCTTGTTTCTTTGTTTTTGTGTTTTTTTTTTTTTTTTTTTTTTTTTTCTATTTTTTTGTTTTCCTTTTTTTAAATATGTGTTTTTACTTTTAATATTTTTTTTTTCTCCTTTTTTTGCATTTTTTTTTTTTTTTTTTGCATTTTGCATATTTTGCATATTTATATATATTTACATTTTTATTACTATTAACACAGCTTTGTCAACAAGTCCTTACTTATGGCAATAAAGCATATTTGATTTGATTTTAATACCTACTTAATTTCTGAAGCCTGGAGAAGCCGCAAAATGATGAATACATTTGATGTTCCGAAAACATGTACCACTGTGCCGAAAACCCATAGAAAAGTCGGAAGCCTCCAATTGCCAGCCCCTGCCGTCAATAGAAGCTGGAAAAAGGCACCGGCTGACTGTTGAGCTGACCAAAAGTAAGCGATTGTAATTTTTTTTTTTTTGAATGAATTTTATCGATATTATTGACTTTTATTGAATTCCATTGATTGTTATCGAGTTTATTGAATGATTTGGTGTGCCATTTATTTTCCATTGTTGCTAGAAAATTGTAATATTTTGATCTGTTCATTGTCTGTATAATAATTCTAAATATTTTTATAACGTGCAAGCTGTCGCGTTATGTACTAACCGTGATATTTTTTAAGATAATTTGGCCCACACTGTGAACAGTATAGAAATTTGAGCGGATAATTGTAAGGCTTTTTCTTTTTTCTCTTTTTTTCTGCTATTTTTGTGCTGGGCGTTCGATGTTTGTTGAACGCCTTTATAATCACCATGTAGCACGTATACTAATTAAAGCTTATTTCTCTAATTGAGCAAAAAAATGATTTGCTAGCATATATGTTTCCTGTAACTGGGTGTTTATCCTGTAGTAAATAAATTCTATTTATTTATTATTATTATTAAAAAACATGAAAATAAGAGGGTGTTGTAAATATTTTTTTATTAAATATTTGTATAAATTTGTAATCTCGATAACATTAAATATTAAATATGTTTTGATATGGTAAAAAATAGATAAATATTAAGAGTCAATTTCAAATATGCCTTATATAAAAATATAAAACTTAATATTTAAACATTTTCGATTTATATAAAAATTTCAAAATATTCAATACTATTAATCAGTCAAATGTTCAACTTTTATGCACAATAAAATCCCAAGTATCCTTCCACCTTAGTTGAAGAATATCATTCACACTCAGTGCCGTTGTTCCATAACTTAATACTAAAAACTTCTTAAAAACATAAGCGATTATACTTAAACATGTAATTATAAGTAATATCAACAAATTCGAGAGCATTTTCATTTTCAAAACATCTTTTAAAAGAAAATACAAATGTTCAATAGTCGCTGCGAGCAGCAATGTCTTGAAAGTAAACGCTGGCAAGTAATGATGCAAAAATAATGTTCTTTCCACAAAAAAGTATGGTATATAATGCATTAAGTAGCCTGTCAAGAAAACTTCACCTATCAGCTGAAATTTTTGCCATTTTTCTTCATTTAAGTCAAAGCATAATCGTCTTCTACGCAATAAGTAGAAAATTAACATAGCTGAATATATTGCTATCCCAAATGTTGCTAAATACCACGTTACTATATTGCCAAGTAAATGTATTTGGGCCTACAACAAAAATCAAAATAAAAAAATATTTAAATGGCAACTAAATGTTTTACTTACATTGCTAGTAGAAGACACCCAGTATGCAATACCTCTTGACATCAGCGGCCACTCGAAGGGCTCTGAACTGTACATGTGATTTTGAACCCCTTCGGAGCTTGAAAAGAACATTTTGTAATGGAGTTCGAAGAGTTTTTCCCAAAATGTTAGTGAAGTAGCTGTGGTCGGTATCATTTCTGCAGTTACCAATTCCCTTTCACGTTCTTTTTTATCTTCGGCTAAAAACAAACAAGCTGTAGGTGTGTATTTATTTATTTGAATATATTATAATACTCTATACATGAAGCCATTTATACCACATGATTTACATAAAGAATATGTGAATACAAAAGGTGCCCTAATAAATTCCATTTCAACATTAAAACAGGAGATAATCTTAGATTTTTCTTATATTCTGTGCCTAGGCTTAGAACAGTTTTTACAATTTTAATTTAAACCTAACCTAAATAAAGCGGTTATTTTAAAATGGTTTATGCAGGATTGTTCTGTAAATTTTAATTTTTGAGATTTTACACAAATTGTGAAAAAGGTTCAGCCAGAAATTTGAAATAAGCCTTTTTTTCCTGCCTTATCCTTGAGAGAGCAATATTCCTAATTAATTTGAAATTCTGAAAGTTTTCAGGAGTTTTATTAGTTTTGTAGACAGCATACACATGATCTTTCTCCCTCAGAAACTCAGGTCCATCATTCATTCATATCATTGGGTATGCCTGAAGGCTAATGATTGCTGAGTAACTTACACTTTGTATAGCGATGTTCTTCCACATTCCAAATTGTGTCATCTTGATTTATAACTCTATCAGCAGCAACTTCATGTTGATGGAATGCCCAGTCGGGCAACTGTCTACCCGTAAACTTCAGTGCAGTATTTGAATCTACATGAACCAACCTAAAAAGTCAAGGTTATGTTGGGCCAAAAATGGTGTGACGAGTTTAGGATAGAACATACCTCACTAAAGACTGAATTGTCTGCCACATGTCTCCAGTTTGGTCTCTATTGATAATATCAACTTTCCATAAATTTTGGGCGGGCATCGAAACATTATAGTCGATGTAACACGAAACTTCTTGGCATTGTGGTGACATAGGGGCAGCCACATCGTGTGAGTTTAAGGCTCTACTAGATATGCCTAAAGTAGAGAAATGGAGCATTTTATTAGACTTTGTACGTTAGAAGGAACATGATAGCTTTTTTTATATCCAGTGCTGATTTTTGTATGGTTGGCAACAAAAATGGAGATTTAATGTTTCGAAATTTTCTCTAGCAGAACTGAGAATAATAATAATTGTCACCCTACCAAAGTACTCCTCCAAAGTAGGAGTAGGTACCCAGAAGCAACCACATGTTTATGTGGAGGAGAGGCGGCCATTACTATTATTATTTCGGCTTCATTGCCATTCACAACTAGGAATTTTTCCCGATGATTTACTGGAACCTCAAAAAAGTCCTTATTGGTTGGTTACTGAAGATAGCAATGCAATGACATTATTAATGACATATTTGAAATTGAATTATGGCTACATCTCAAAAAATAATCAAGCTTCTGAACTGAAATTTGGCACTGCTGTGTTTTTAGGGATGGAGAATAACCTGAAGATATCAATGTCTACATATGAGGGCTCCACTTGTGCTGTTAGATGGAGCTTTTACTCGTAACTTTTTTGAGGATATCTTTTTGGTGTTGCGTGTCCATCATTTTAGTCCGTCTTTTTATTCTGCAACAAAAAGGTACTCATAACGATCAAATCAACTGTTTGCGTTGAAATTGTCAAAATGTGCCCCAGAATGAAGAGATACACTAAAATGATGGACCTGCAAGATTAAAAAGATAACCTCAAAAACAAGTTAGGAATAACGCACGATCCAAAAACAGCGCAAGTGGCGCCCTCTGTGAAATACGTAGAAAATAAAAACACAGCAGTGCCAAATTTCAGTTCAGCAGTTAGATTATTTTGGAAGATGTAGCCATAATTCAATTTCAAAAAGTGAACTTCAACGCCTTGTATCTCTTAAAAACAAATATCTATGAGGCATATTGCCCTCAATTGTCATATTTTGGCCAGAAATATATGCAGTTGCTATATGGACCCTTACTAAAGGGACACCCTGTATACAGGGTGGTCCGAATTTTAGTGCACAAAATTTAACATGTGATAGAGAAAGTAATTCTAAGCAAAAAATTCCTAATAAACATAGGCCTGTAAACGCTCTGTTTTTAAGATACAGGGTGTTGAATTTTCCCCAAAAAAAATCGATTTTTATGTAGGTGCACACATGTTTTTACCAAACTAAAGTTTGGTGACTTAATTGTTACACAAACTTATTCGAATTTTCGTAGTTATTTCGAATAGTATGGCAACTAAAAGTGAGATTTGATTAAAAGTTTTATTTTTGCTTTCTTCTTTTTTTGAACTAACCTTGAAAAAGGCAACTTTGCCGCCAAACGGTGACAGATTCGCAAAAATATCAAGAGAGCATTTTGATTAACAATTAAATTCTACATCTAAAGTGAGTTTCAAACTTTCAAACCGTTTTTTCTGGTAATTTAATATTACTAAACCCCCATATCTCCACCACTGGTCGCATGTTGGGGTCGATACTAAGTTATCTTATGTCATATTATACACTTATGATGTATAACAAATATGAGTTAAATACCTTTTGTAGTTTTGGAAAAAGATATAAAAAATCGGATTTATCATAATATATAATATTTATCATAAAAACGAAGCGTTTACAGGCCTATGTTTATTAGAAATTTTTTGCTTAGAATTACGTCCTCTATCACGGGTTAAATTTTGTGCACTAAAATTCGGACCACTCTGTATATCATTCAAAGTAAAATTTGAGTAGCCCAGTAAGAAATAGACAACAGTTTGAATGCAGTGGATATAAGAAAAAGCATGACTATAACGAATGTATAACAATTTTTATTATTTTTGTCACAAGGATATGCAAGTCAGCTTATCCTCCCATGGTTTGAAATAGCTATTAAAAATATGTAATAGCCTTGTTTATGGATACTCTAGTTAGACAATGTCTGAAACTGACATAACGACATGACAGAAATACAGTAGATAGAGGGGACAGATTTTGCAAAAAATAAAGTTGTCCAGATGTTTTTTTGGTAGATTTTTAACAAGAAAATTAGTAAGCAATGACTGGGCCACTTTAATTTTTAGCGCCATCTCTTGCTTGAATCCAATATTGCTCTTGTATCCTTATGACTGTCATAAACAAGGGTACTAGTAATTAGGGATAAACCGAATATTCGATAGACCAAATAATTGGCCGAATATTAAATAGGTTAATTTTTGTAAAAATTTGTTGTCACCATATTTCTAATTTGAGATTCCCTGACTTTTCCCGGTTTTTCCGAACCAAATATAATATAATCACTATCACTTCTATGTCACCAGAGTTTTAAGTCATCAACAAAATTTCAAAAAAAAATTACCTATTTAAAAGCAGAAAAATGTCAAATATTGGAAAGTCCAATTCCATGACTTTCAGCAGATTACAGCAAACTTCCCTGACTCTGTTTACATTTCCCTAATTTTCTGCAATATTAAAATTCCCTGACAATGGGGTCATGCAATTTCGGAAAAAAATATATTTTTTTGGATTTATTGATAGATTCAGTTTTTCGATTTTTCCCTTACTTTTTCCGTAAATTTAAATTACAACTTTCTCGCCACGTGTGACGACTTTACCACTGAGGAGATTCGATAAGTAGTAAGGAAATTTTATTATTTTTTTATATCTAAGATTACTATATCAAATGATCTATAATATTCATTATTAAAGAGTTTAATATCCCAAACATTAATTTGTTAAAATATCATTTATTTTCATGGAGATGAATTTGCATCAATTACGGAATAATTTAAATTCATTCTATTCAACCCAAGTAGTCAAATACGGGCCCCGGTAAACAGCGATGCTTCATTTGACACTCAAGGTTTGACATGTGAGAACTTATGTTATACGTATGTATCTACTTCAAATTTGCACTGCAAGTTTGTGTTATTATTTGAATAGTCTTTTGCAATTTTGCATAGCAAATCGAACTTTTCAAAGTAGGTTAGAGCAAGGATTTGTGAAGGCGACATTGAACAATCTGCCATAAGGTGGAATTTGAAATGGTGTGTTCGTTTATTAAACTCGCAGGGACCTCCGAGGTTAGGCTGTACGGCAGCTTTGCCGACATTTTTTGCCGCTTCGCGGCCTAACGCCCGCCCCGCGCGAAATTCGCCTTTGCACTGGCCAAATCGAAGACTTGGGTTTATTACATCCCTTCCCGCCTCCCCAGTCTCTCTGCTATAATTATTGTAGAATGTTTCTTCTTTTTAGGTTCTGAATATTTGTCATTTAAGAGTAATTAACAAAATGAAAATAAAAATATCACTTTAGACATGAATTATTATTCAAACTTTACTATAAAAAGGTAACCAATTAGGACACAACATAATTTACAGTTTATTGAGCAACAATTTACAATACAAATTAACTATTTAACTTAAATATATTTCATAAAAATAAAGGGCCTTCTATATTTATAAGGCCGCACACAATAACCATTATGTGATTTAAAAGGTATATTAATAATTGATGATTTACCCTCGAATGTATATGGAGCATAGCAAATTCTCGAATTCGTTTTATTATTCTCTCTACTTCCAAAAATTATTGCAATAAAAGTTGCTCCATTAAAAAGTAACCAAGTACTTAAATATGAAATAAAATTTTGAATTTATAATGAAAGGAATTCATTTACGAGTACAATAATATAAACTATAAATACTATAAACTTTTAATCTATTAGCTGGTAACAGACAGGTGTAACTGTCTTAAAACCTCAATGCGCATTCATCGACGCCCGTTCAACAACGTACATCTGTGGTGATAATACCGCCACGTACCTGAATGCGCGTTGAAGAAGTACGACGCACTTTTGAACCTGGTCTCGCTGAAAACATGTGTGTGCATTGATGAATGCAAGTTGATGTTTTACTGTGTGTATTAAAAAACGTGCATCATTGCCGAGGTTTTCTTCAGTGAAGTAGGTATATACTATTTTAAAATTCCTTCTGTCAGCTCAAGTTTATTAATTATTGATTATTCCGGATTTATTACAATAAACACTTCAAATTTTGCTTATTATCGCACTATAAATATATTTTCTCCTCAGATAGGTATAATAAATGTAGTTACTACTTACCAGACAGTTTTTTTAAGTAGAAGTTTTATTATTAGAAGTTTTATTATTATTAGGTACAGAGTAATATAACAATCATGTCAGACTCAAGAAATTTAACTCGAAATTTCTTAAGAGAATTTATTGAGTTATATTGAGGTCATTCTTGTTTATGGAAGACCAAGTCAAAGAGTACCTTGACAAAAATTTAAAAAATGCAGCCTATAATATTTTGCTGAAAAAAATTAAAAGTTGTACAGTCAGATGCGACCAAGAATACAGTTGTACAAGAAATTAACACTGTGTGGTGGATTCAGAAGAGTTTAAAAAGATAGCGCACGCCACTGCAATCAAATGCAACTCCGCCGACATCATTCTGCAAAGAATATGCGTTCGGGTATGTCGTTTACCGCGAACTGATGTGTTAAAACATCAATAAAGGTGTGTGGATATTTCAGAGTTTACGTTGTTGCGCGACGTATATGAATGCGCGTTGATGTTTTAAAACAATTACGCCCGTCTGTGACCAGCTATATGTATAATAAAAATTATTAAAAGTGGTTATTGTGAGGTTTATTGCATTCAGGTAGATGTCTTCAGTATAACCCCAAGGTAGTAAGTAAGCAGTAAAAAAAGAAGTAAAAGTGCTTCAAACTATCTATAAATAGATTAAATGTACTTACGTTGAAATGATCTTGGCAACAATACAAAAACATTTTCACAAGATAGAACGAACAGCCTCCATGACTATAACGACGCGCAAACTAGTAACTAACACCACAAAAGATCACTTGCTTATTTTTTGCTAACGCACCGGGCCACAGAAAAACAGCAAGCCACCGAGCATAGGGCTGATAATCTTCGCAGGTAGAAATGTTTTCAGACAACTGTTGATAGTTTGATAGAGGTTATATTTATATAGGTTAACTAACAGGCCAGGTCCGAGGCCCAGGTCATTTTATTTAATGGAAGACAAAGAGGGGAGAAGGCGATGTTGCCGGTTCTTCAATTAATGGTAACTTGTCATAGCCAACCAAGAAATTGACCGGAAACAGAAGTCACCAAAAAAAATCCAACTTACCATGCACCAGTTGAATTACATCTCCATGGTGAATCGCATCAACAGGTTGTTCGACAACTAAGTCGTTTTTGCCTGGTCGTTTAACAATCCACCAATTATTGACATCTTTGAATGAATAGCAGGTGACTTGTTGCTGATGACTTGAACCCCTCTTATCAGGATACCTTATAGGATAAACTTCATTATGAGAATGTAACCAACAAGTCCTTCCGTGAGTGTGCCTAAAATTGACATGCTACAGGGTACAGTTTCAAGATTCAGTCAAAAATTATAAAAATTTTCCTATTAATCAATAATTATGTAAATATCTTACCTTAATGTTATTTGGGAACCATGCGAAACTAACAGTGGCTGCCCTTTTGTAATACTTGCAAGACCTCCTTCCAGTGAAGCTTGAAATGCACTTGTCATAATGCTATCATGGGGTCCAGCTTTATATAAAGTATTTAAGTGAATATAGAATATTGATAAATATACTGCTATTGAGATTGATAAAATAACAAATGATTGGGTGAAAAACCTAACGCATAAAGAGAAATCCGAAATATGTTTTTCCCCAAGAATCTTCCAAAAATCTCTAGCTAAAATGACAATAGCCAGAAAAAATGAATAAAATCCAACATATTTTATGCTTAATCCACAAGTCAACGAAGTAAAGCTTACTATTAACCAGAAAAACCATGGAATACTGTAGATTTTATCACACTGTCTAAATTTCATCAGAGCTAGAATCCCAAATAAACAAAAAAATAACAATATTGATTCCATCAAAATAAACCTGCTTTGTGTGAGCAAAGCATTATCAAACAACAGAAGCAAAGCAGCTAGAAGTGATGTACATTGAGTGAGTCCTATTTGTAGCATTAAATGATATGTTGTCGGGATTATCAAGCTACCAAATAAAGCTGGAACAAAACGGAGAGCAATTAATGGTACTTGGTCTGTATATGGACTACCAATTTTGTCAAACTTAAATTTTCCATCAAATCCAGCAATGTAGGCAGCAGCCGTTATCAGCTGTTTGCCGAATGGAGGATGAGAATCAAAGAAAAATGTGTTTTTCATATAAAGGGAAACATATTTGCCATAATGAAGTTCGTCAAATCTAAAAATAAAAAAATACCTAATTCTAATTATTAAATAATATATTCTTCGAAGTGGCTATTTATACGTCCGACGTATATGAAAGTCGATATACGTCTTGTCCTCCCATTGGCGAGTTGAGTCAAGTGACTTCTTTGGACGTACATTTAACTCCATACCTACACGACGAAGTAGGGTAGTGCCATTTGAAAATTTCCTATTTGAAACATTCAAAAGTGAAATATTTCACTTATCCCATAAAGTGAAATTTCAGTGAAATTTTTGAACGTTTCGAGTGATAGTGTCACTTCATAAATTTCCCAACTAAACATGATACTTTTTCAGAAACTTTCTTAAAAAAACGAAACTTTCTCATAAATTTCATTAAAATCTGGAAGTTTCGTGAAAACAAATGTGGCACGCGTCCATTTAATTTGGACGCGGCCCCGCCGGCTGTTCCTTTATAGTCGGGGAGCTGGCTTCAAAAAAGTGCAAAAGTTTTCGGGAGGTTGATATTTTCAGATTGAGTCATATTTTAGTGATAGAGACAGTGTAGAGCAGTGGCGACTCGTGGTAATGGGCAGGGTGGGCAATGCCCACCCAACCAGACAATGGAAAAGGAAAAAAATATTTTTTTTATCGTGCTCAACAATGGTATTAAATTTACCAATGAACATCATAGGCTCACGACTGAAATATATAGGTACCAAAATTCAAAATTTAAATTTGGTAATTATTATGGGAGGGCGCGATTGAATTTCACAAACTACGCGGTGCCCGGTTCTCCAGCCGTCCCAACCGATGCCGATGGGCAAGCCCATAGTGGCCCGAGCGGTCGAATCTAGCCAAGCCAGACGTCTGCGACGAGAGCTAATGCGCCCGAGCTGCGCGAAGATATAAACGTAGGTTACGCTATGTTCGGCATTTAACTATTTAGGGTGGGCGAGCCCAGCCGACCCAGCGGCGAGCGGTCGGAAACAGCGGTCGAACGAGGCCATCTGCCTCTGTTATTTACATAGGTTAAATTAAGTATGTAACTATTAGTAACTAACAGTCAGTTACTATGTTTTTATTTCGGTAAGGTATTTAAAGTATACATATATTCACATTCAGTTAATTAATCGCCTAACCGGCCAATTTTCAAGAAACTAGAATGAAAGTAAAGGGAAAACCGATTTAGATCTACGTTCGAATTATTGCAAAAAAGTGATATTTATAACTTATACTTATCATTTATCAATCAAATCAGAAAGTAGTAATGTAGGTTCCTTTGTTTTTTTCAAATCTCAAATCTTATTAGGTAGGTACCGAGGTAGGTACATTACAACCCGCGCCCGGAATTAAATAGCATTTCTTATTTCTCATACTCATACTCCAGCCAGGACAAGTGCCGCGGGTGGCACGGGGAAGGCTGTTGGATCCGTGCTCTAGGTATATTACATTCCCTAAATATACACAAATTTTGAGCTTTCCGAAAACAGTTTAGGGATCCTAATAATTAATCTTACACCTTTCTGAGCGATCCACTGCCAGGTGTCCCAACCGCGAAAATGCTGACTCTACAGTGGCTCTCTATCATTAAAATACAACTCAATCTGAAAATATCAACTTTCCGAAAATTCTTGCACTTTTTTGACATCAGCTCTTGTTTTTTTACGTGCCCAACGCCCAACCAAAACATCATGCGCGGTCGCGGTAGCACGACGTGTAGATATCCGTTGGACGTTCTGTGATCTTCAATGTCGTTTAATCGAATAATCGTACTAGGTATGGCATATGATATGGCATAGTTTTTTTGGCCATTACTTTTGTATTTGTCGCTCGATTGTTTTTTCCTTTACAGTATTCGATTTCTTGGAAAAAACTACACAAACTTAATTTTTCAACCATCAATTTAGCCTAAAAATTTCCAAGATAATCGAGCGTAACGTCTTATTTGGGATACCTACCCTGTACCAACTGGAGCAGGCAGTACCTATTCATACACATACATAATTCAAAATCAGCTTGGGTGGGGTGAGGACTGTTGATAAGAAATTTAAAGAAATTGTCACTGAAAATTTCAGAATAATTTCATAAATTTCAACTTCGCATTGAAAGTTTCAAATATTTCGCTAATATTTCTTTAAATTTTGAAAGTTTCCCGAAAATTTCATAAATTTTACTTATATATTTCATGAAAATTTCAAAGTGAAATTTCACCTTCCCTGGAATATTGAAATTTACCCTCCCTAGTCTAAAGTAAACTGATTTAGATACGACGGAAGTGCATTTTTCTCAAGAATCATTGCAATATGGAGCGTATGCCCTCCTTTTTTGGTGATGGGCGCTGTTGTATGAAAAAAGAAGGGGCAATTATTTCCATGGTGTAACCACCCCCGATTTTCTTGAAATTTTGGCTAACTCCCTATTTTCGCCCGACATTCGGCGCAGCGCAGCGCCCATTGCTGCCGACTGCCACAATATAGTACGAATGCCCCCTTCTTTTTTCACACGGCAGCGCCTATCACCAAAAAGGAGGGCATACCTTCTTACTGCAACGATGTTTGAGAAAAATGCACATTCGACGTATCTTAATCAGTTTACTTTGGACATGTATGGAGTTAAATGTACGTCCAAAGAAGTCACGAACGCAAGACTCAGTGGCGGTTCGTGGCAATGGACAGGGTAGGCAGTGCCCACCCAACCGGACAACGGAAAAGGAAAAAAACTAATTTTTTTATCGTGCTCAACAATAATAATAATAATATTAATTTATTTAATGGTATTAAATTGGTATTAAATTCACGACTGAAACATATAGGTACCAAAATTCAAAATTTGAATTTGGTAATTATTATGGGAGGGCAGGATTGAATTTCCCAAACTACGCGGCGCCCGGTTCTCCAACCGTCCCAGAGTCCCAGCTGATGCATATGGGCAAGCCCGTAGCGGCCCGAGCGGTCAAATCTAGCCAAGCCATACGTCTGCGACGAGAGCTAACGCGCCCGAGCCGTGCGAAGATATAAACGTAGGTTACGCATATGTTCGACATTTAACTATCAGTGTGGGCGAGCCCAGCCGACCCAGCGGTGAGCGGCCGGCGACCGGAAGCAGCGACCGAACGAAATCATCTGCGTCTGTTATTTACGTAGGTTAAATTAAGCCGAGAAAATTCAGAATAAATGAATCCATGTCTATGTAAGTGTGTAACCTATTGGTAACTAACAGTCAGTTAACTTCATTTTTGTTTCGGTAAGGTATGTAAAGTATATGTATAGTGTATATTAACGTTCAGTTCATTAATCGCACCTAATCGGTCCAATTTTAAAGAAATTAGAATGAAAGTAAAGGGAAACCCGATTTAGATTTACATTCGAATTGCAAAAAAGTGATATTTATAATTTATACTTATATTATAGGAAGTGGCTATTTATACGTCCGACGGATACAAACGTGAGTATACGTCTTGCGCTCTCATTGGCGGGCTGAGTCACGTGACTTCTTTGGACGTGCATTTAACTCCGTACACGTCCGAAGCCGAAGTAAACTAATATTTAGATATGTCGGAAGTGCATTTTTCTCAAGCATCTTTGCAATAAGGAGCGTATGCACTGCTCCTTTTTGGGGGATAGACGCTGCCATATGAAAAAAGTAGTGGTAATAACTCACCCCCGATTTTCTTGAAATTGTGGCTAGGTAGGTACCCCGTATTTTCGCCCGATGCGAAATTCGGCGTTGTAACCCACCCCCGATTTTCTTGAAATTTTGGCTACCCCCGACATTCGCCACCTGCGATGCCCCCGACAATGTCGGGGGGTAGCCAAAATTTCAAGAAAATCGGGGGTGGGTTACATCATTGTAAATAGTAAAAAAAACACTTCATTTTTCATTCCGCAGCGCCCATCGCGGAAAAAGTAGGGCATACGCAATATAAAATGAGACAAGATAGGTCTGAATAATCTCGGACATCATCCAATCGACTTAGTAAACAAGCCGATTCATAATCCATCGGACGGTAGAAGTAAGGTTATGTGTCACGTGGCTCAATCGACCAATGAGAGCGCAAGACCTATACTGACGTTTGTATGGTAAAATTATTTTAAGAAGTCCTTACTGGGACTGTCAAATGGTAATTTCGCCATCCTAAGTTGGCATTAATGCAGCAAAAAATGCAACCGGGTCATAAGTCCAGGTCAGTAGCGAGCCCATTTGCAAAATGAATAACTACTAATAACACGAACAAGAACAACAGATAACGGTAAAACTCATGAAACGTACAATACCCGCGAATATTTTCACTGCCCAAAGTTTGAACCCTTTTGAACCATCCGGAAAACCTTCACCGTCACTTTCACAACACCGAAACAAAATTTGCCTTAGTCCGCCCCATAGACGCTGGCCCAAGTGACTGATTTTAACAAAATACCAACATGAAAGTGTTTCCATGACGTTTTAAATTATTATTAAAATGAGTTGTATTCATAGTTATTTTTATTTGTAGGGGCATAATCGTGATTGGCAATAGGGTTTTTATTTTATTATGTTATTTTTTCGTATCACTTGGGTAACTTTTCACATCATAAATCAACGAGTGACGTCATTAACCGGTTGAGACACATATACCATTGTTATACCCATCGTTAACAGAAAATTTCTAGGGATTTTATGGAGAGTGTCATCTGACAAAATCGGGACTTCTTACAGTAATCGGGGTATATCCGTCGGACGTATAAATAGCCACTTCCTATATTATAACTTATCATTTACCAATCAAATCAGAAAGTAAAAGTAGCAAAGTAGGTTCCTTTGTTTTTTCTTCAAATCTGAAATCTTACCTATTACTTAGGAGTACATTACAAAACAAACAGAATTTTCCAATTTTCGGATCAGCGCCCTGAATTAAATAGCAATTCTTATTTCTCAGTCTCCGGCCGGGACCGGCGGCGCGGCGAAGGCCAGGGGGGCCTAGCCCAGGCTCGTCCATTGATGAACGCTAGGGGGAGGAAGGTCTGACTTCAAAAGTAAATTGACTAACTAGAGTGACATGTCCCTATTTGCGGGGGGGGGGGGGGGGGTGTCACCTGTATTTAGGCCCTACCTACCTCTTCTTCACCTTTCCCACCTGCTGCCAAAACCCACGGGCCGCCACTGGCAAGACTTGTCGGACGTATAAATAGCCACTGCCTTAAAAATATGCTTACACTATGTTTTTCGGTTCATCTAGTTTATACATTCGAGTGATAATTCCACAAATAAATAGGGTTGTAGCAAGTAAATCCACTTCAAATTGTATCCTAAATAATTTAGATTTGTGTGAAGATTCCGTTTCAACAAGAGATTTTGAATGTTGCTGGTAAAAGCCGTTTTGGACCAAACCAGAATCTTGTATTAGGGTTTTGACATTTTTATTATATGGAATGTTTTTTATTTCATCTGTTCCTTTTTCACCTTGGTAGACTATGGTATTTTCTTGGCGTTTCTCCTTGGTGTCCTCATTTTGTTTGAGTTTTGATTTGTTCTTTCTATTCCTTAGTGTTTCCATTAAAAAATACTCAAAAATGGAATGAACTATAAAAAATATACATATTTATACTGATTTATAAAAAAAAATTAAAACGGAAGAAATAGCCCTTCCGGACAGGATCAGAGAATGGGGAATGGGGACACGACACGTATTTATTTATATGGTTTGGTTTATTGAGGTTAGTTCCCATTCTTTCATATTTTTATGGCCTCTGCTCTTCCGAGCATGTTAGAAACTCGTGGCCTTCGCCACCTCTTCGTTGGATCGGATAAATCCAGCTTTTGCTGTGACCACCCAACTTGATACATTAATTTTTGTTCTTACTTTTTTCGTGCTGTGTCCGCCCAACTTGAAAACCATAATGTTCCTTGATTCTTTTGGATCAGCTTTTCCCTCTTCAAATTTGCTCTTTTTTTTCAATATTTTCTTTCTCTTCTTACGTGATCTGTGGTGAGGTGAGTGTACCTTAGTATTGGCGACACTGCTTCAACCCAGTCCGCAAACAACAATGAAATATGGCGTTATATGATACTCGGTCTTGTGTCGGTCCAGCTGGGAGAGAAGAATCTACATGAAGAGGAAAGGAAAAGATCGAGTACCACCATAGATAAAGCTATATTGGTAAGTCAGATGTGCACGTGCACGCCATTTTGTTCCCCGAAGAACAAAGATCATAATTTTTTAATGGGACGAGCATGGATAGTCGTCCTAGTTACCGAAACCAACAAGACGTATGAACAACACATTGAGGTACCTCAATGGAACAACAATATAATTCTAACTAACAAAAAAAAAACTAACCTAGCTTTCTAAAAATTTCAAAATAGAAAATAAGAAATGAGCCAATCAAAAGAATTAATTATTGTACCCTGTCCGATTTGTAACAAAACTTATCCGTCACAAGACATCGAACAGCATGCTAACAAATGTATATTTCTTAACTGTCCAGATGATAACCAAAAACGAAAACGTTCCCCTTCCCCGGTTCTTTCACAAGACAATTTTTTAATCAAGAAATCTCCAAGTAATGGGCTTTTCTCTAGTACTCAAAGTACTAGTACAAAAAATGATGATACAAGGAAAATTGCTCCGTTATTTAGAGCGAATAATAATAAATCAGCAATCAGTATCAATAATAGTAATCATAAGTCGTCACCACTAGCATCAGAAATAATTGATTTGGAGGAAGAACGTGAAGATGCTACTAGAAACTTAAAATTTGATGTACCACTTGCAAAACAGATGCAACCAAAATCTCTTAATGACTTTTTTGGACAGAATCATGTGTTAGGAAAAAATACTGTTTTAAGATCTTTATTAGAAAAACATGAAGTACCAAATATGATATTATGGGGCCCTCCTGGCTGTGGCAAAACATCTCTCTCCAGTGTAATACAAGGAGTTTGTAAAAGTGATCCTATTAAGTGGAAATTTGCATCATTATGTGCTGCAACGGTAGGCACTAAAGATGTCCAGAAAATTATTTCGATTGCTAAGAATGATATGAAATTTGGAAAAAGAACAGTACTGTTCATGGATGAAATTCACAGGTTTAACAAATCACAACAGGATACTTTTTTGTTGAGTGTGGAAAAGGGGGAGATTACTCTTATTGGTGCCACAACAGAAAACCCATCTTTTTATATCAATTCTGCTTTGTTGAGCCGGTGCCGCGTTATAGTAATGGAAAAACTAAAGGAGGACGATTTGTATTCTATATTGGAAAAAGCTGCAGAATGTCTGAATATTGATGTTATAGATGTTGAAAACCCTTGCGGTTTTATAAAAGATGATACAAGGTACTTAGTAAACATATACTTTAAGCGAACGTGCTGTTTATTTCTCAATTAGTTTTACTCAAAACAGGTTCTTCTATTATGGGCCACCCTTTATAATTAGCCTCTCTGAGAGCGTCCCCTAGCAGTTAAAGCAAAATAATAATTTACTTTATTTCATTTGCAGTTAGTAAGGTAAAACCACATAACACGAAAAAATGTGGGTAAAACCAAGGGTAAGACTTCAATGTTCTAAGGAAATAGCTCTAACTCTTCTCTCTCTCCTAATTTTATTAAGAGCAAATTAATATTTAAAGAATTACCTATATGCTTTAGATACATCAAGTAATATCCCTTGTTTATTTTTCCTTAAAATGTAACATATTCTTTGTGTATTGAAAAACTGCTGTCTGTGTTGACCTATATACCTTCAATATAACAACAACCAACCATGTTTTACCAGTAATTATAAAAACCGACTGCACTCCCTCGCAGTGGCGAATCTTCGGGGGGGGGGGGGCTACAGGGGCTATAGCCCCCTTAGCCTAATACTGTAAGGTAGGCACTTAAAAACATGGCAATACTGCTGATACGGCTCTTGAGTAAGTGGGTGGGCTTGCACAGAAATAAACTCAATAAGCAATAAACATGAATAAAATGAATAAAAAATATGTTTCCTATTTTAATAGAAGCCCCTCCCTTGACTCCAGCCTAGATCCGCCACTGCTCCCTCGCCCTTTTCCAAGATATAACACATACATATAGAAGAAAAATTAACAAATTTATTCAAAATTCATATACACAATAAATTTGTTAAAGAGGGCATGTGACTAAATAATAAAGAAAAATTATGATCTCAGGTTAATCGGGGGATTTTAAATTCATGGCATTTTTGGTGATTTTTACAAATAAAAAGAATGTTACCTTCCTTGAGGCACAGACCTATATAGCTTAGCAAAGCTATATAGGTCTGTGCTTGAGGTTTCGCCGTACGAGGGCGGGCTTGGCAGGATCTACTTTGCTTCGTTTTCTTCAGTTTTCCCTGGTGTTGGGAGCTCCCTCGACCAATATCAGCGTGCCTTGTAGTTTCTTAGCCAATCCTTATCCTTGCTGTGATGTTTGCAGCTCGTGAGGTACGGTACATAGGAAAACAATAGGAAAAATATATCACCAAGAATATAAAATGAAAATTAGATCAAAATTATTTTTTATTCGAGAATTATTGTACGGATATAAAAATTCCAAGCAAACTTTGCCAATTTATTAATAGATAAAAATAAGCTACTATTTTCTCAAATATAATGATGATAATAAAAAGCAAATTGAACTGAATTTTTTAGATAAACATTTATAAGAAAATATGAAAATACTGAAATTTTCGAGAGATAAAGAAAATTGAAACAGTAATAGAAAAACTCCCCCCTGGTACTCTGTCCCCTACCGTCCCACATCCAACGGACATCAAATTTGATCAAGAATTATTAAACGAAAAATAACAGATGCTCAGTAAAATTCTGAAAGAATAAATAAGATTCAAAAGAAAAATAAGAAACTACAAATTTGTACACAAAGTACTTTTTATCTTCAAAGGATAAAATTATTTCTTATTTTGTCTACTTATTTTCCCTAGTAATTTTCCCCGCTGTGAATTCCCCTTTAAACAAAAGAAAATACTCCAGTCCAAATTTTGCACGCAGGCAAGCATGACAAAAATATAATAATTAATTTTAAAAGAAATTCATCAGACAGTGGAAAATAAAATATGGGAGCCCCGATATGAAGCAGACAGTTTAAACAAAATGTATTAAGTGCAAAAAGTAACAAAATTTATTACTACACTAAGCGCAGCATAAAAAATATTGGTTTGCAACCACAAGAAAAAATAGAAAAACACAATTTCTGACTGAATGTTACTGGCAATAAATTTTCAAGTGAAGCATAGTCAATTTAAACAAATAATAATAATGATAAATGATCAAATTCTTATCCGTTGCAG
Source organism: Pseudeuparius sepicola (assembly GCA_963920635.1). Taxonomy (NCBI): domain Eukaryota; kingdom Metazoa; phylum Arthropoda; class Insecta; order Coleoptera; family Anthribidae; genus Pseudeuparius; species Pseudeuparius sepicola. The sequence continues at coordinate 95,465,693 of OY987299.1, forward strand.
GTCAGGATCGAAAAGTGGCACAAAGATCCCGACGCTAAAACATAAAACAGGGAAATTGATAGCTTGCGCCAGAAAAATCTGCTGCTTCGGTAATTTTTGAAAACACGTATTTTTATTAAGCGCTTTTCGTGCTCATAAGAACTTTTCTGGATAGAAAGAGTTTTTTCAAAGTTAGGTTTAGTTATGACATTTAAAAACATTTTTTTAATAATGCGTATTGTCACTTGTAACAGCCTGTATCTTATTAAGCGTTTTTGAACCAATGTTCAAGTGAACAGTATTATTTATGACATTTACAACTGGGAGGGGAGGACAATTTGATATCCATTTTGACATTTTGCTTGATGCGAAATAGGCAATCTTTATCCTAAGTGCCTTTTTCAACATATAGCCATCCAATCGTCATATAAGGAGACATGGTATGTTATTGGGCATCGTCAGGTGACGTCAATGTGAAGCATCACCTCTGTTGCAGGCAATAACTTACTTCTTACATTCTTCAGCTTTTGGAAAGTGAAAATATTTAATATTGCTTTCTTTCGTTGCCCTACTGTAATTATTACACATCGAAACTGCCCAACGAGGCATGGTAGAGTCCAAAAAAAACCTTATCATTAGCACGGCACAAAATCTATTCACTTTTGGGGCTATAGAATACTAATTCCAATGTGATTCGAATAGCGACAAGCTTAGCTGACCCGAATTCTGCTTCACAATGACGTCATGTGGGAACTTGACGAGTTTTTAATGCCGGAAGTAGCATATCGTGTCTCCTTATACCGTGTATTCAGTATTCTCAAGATTTTTTTGGTGGAGTTGTTGCTGATCTAATAAATATAGGTAATGATGTAATCAGCCATTCCCAAAAAAGTTATTTGAATTGTCACATTTTCCTACATTATACAGATTGGTGCACATACATACAGTAGAAAGTGCAGTAGCTTGCTGTAGGTTTAAAAAAACATAAATACAGCCACTTTCGCAAAAAGTAACTAAGCTAGTAGTGCTAGTGGAGCACGTCTTGGAACAAATGAATACTTATGTGAAGCAGTGGGGGAAGCTGTCAAGTAGAGCTTGGGGTAGCTTGAAACAGGGCCACCTTTATACGAGTTTTCAACAATAAACAGTTCCTAAATTGTACGCATAACCTCTAAGGGGAAAAAACTTTCATTATAGGGTTTCAGGGCCTGGAAACTCCCCCTTGTACTTAGCAAAGCCTTCCCAATAGTATGTACTTAGGTCGCTTGAGGGCACTTATGGCATATTTCTGCAAATTATTATCAAAAATTGGTAGGCGGCGGCCGGCTGCCATTATTTTAATTTGTGGCCTTGCGTTTGACATGTTTTGCTTGTCATTCTCGCTTCGTTTTATTTATAGTTTTTCGTGTATTGCTTCATATTTTCTGCGTTTCTTAGTGTTTGTTTTGTTGATTTATATTTTTATCGTTATTTTCATATATTATTTGGATCGGTGTTTTAAAATAATTTTGGTTTGTTTGTGTACCTATCTGGTTGTGAAGAAGGACGACGCGACGCGACGGTCGAGTTGGAAGATGGAAATGCATATTCTTCCCAAAGACGAAACCGTAAGTAAAATATCTCGATTTTATTGTGATAAAACAAACCCTGCTATTTTTACAGCTTTGTAAACTTATGGTCTGAAAAAAAAAATGGGAACAAAAAATTAAATGATCTTCCCCTTGAATCGTTTTAAGAAGATGCTACCGGGTTTGTGGCATGCATTTTACGCCAGATTGTACATGTTCATACCCATCAGGCAAATGGTCAAACTCTAGGATTAAGAGGGATGCTGTGCCATCTTTATTTTTGCCCACAATTTACATTGGTAAGAAGTATTACAAATGGTGTCTATTTCTTCAAACGTTGTGACTCGGGGCACGTGTATGTGCCGCTATGTTTACCACACAGGCAGGACAAAATTAATGATATATTTTTCGAAAAAAAAAATATATAGTACATCTAAGTAATTAAAAAAATCAAATATACCTTCTAGCTGCATTCGGCAGTGCCTTAATTTTGATTTCTAAAACTTAAATTCTATTTGCAATAACTTGCCTAACTGTGAATTTTTGTATACTCCCAAAATCCTAGAAATCGTATTAGTAATTTTTTTATAGACATTTTTTTTTTATACCTTTTTAATAAATTACGAAAATTGAAGGTATCTAGTATTCTGCTAGTATTATACCCAGTGCACCATGAAAGACTAATAATAATTATTATTTATTATTTTCTACAGATTCACCGAGAAATTCATTCGAGGATTTACCCAATAAAATGTAATAGCTAGTAGGTAGGAACCTACTAGTTGGGAGTCCCCTGCAGCTGAACTACCAATATTTGGAAACATTTCTTCACCGAAAAAACAAAAAAGTATGTAGATTTAAGATTTTACCTATTTAAACAATACATTTTTTTCTTAATTTACATATAAATAACCTTAAGAAGACTAAAATGTTATAATATATCTGTGACGTTTAGGATTATTATTGTGGTGAACGTATTTTACAAACTGTTTGTAATATATAAAATTATTCCCATATAGTTTTTGTTTTATTATACCTATCCTAATATTGTCACTTATCACGTTTTAATTTTATAACTCGACATAGACATAGATATTTATCATATGTCTATGTAGTTATAAAATTAAAACGTGTCTTAAAAATTGTAAGTATAATGACTATAAAAGATTTCAAATTTCCCGCTTAAATAATCTAGTTTGTACTTAGGTCACCAGGGGGCGTATCGCATCCAAAAAATATAGGGAGTTGCCTATCTATCCCTATATATAAATCCTTTATCTATGTAGGGTTTGTTCCAACAATAGTTCTGAACCAGTTCTCGGAGATCTAATTGGTCATAAACAATTCTGGAATTACTTTTCTATATTCTGATCTGCTAGAATTGGTTCAAAACTGTGCAACTTTTGTCAATCTATTGAAAAATCAATATACAATGACATCTTGACACCAAAAATCAACATTTTGGAATGGATTTCATGGGGAAAAAGTGAAAGAACAAAAAATAATTCCACCCTAGGATTTGGTGCACATTAGATCTTGCACGTTTTTCGCTAAAAAAAGTGGGATTCATTGCCATTAAAATGATTATCTAATCATTATCGATAATCATTATCAATCAATGGAAATCAAAAATATTTTTTAAATTAATGTGCTGCTCTGTCACCCTTAATCATCTCAATATTTAAAAAAAAACAGTCCTTTATAATTTCAGCTTAGGAATAGAGAACACAGCTCTAAAATGGTTAGCTGACATAAGTGATGGTGACGCAAGAATAGCTTTAAGCAACTTACAGCTGGCCCTTCAATATTGCAATGAAAATGGGAAAATTATCAATATCTGTGATATAGAAACTCAAATAAAAGTAAAAAAAAATCTGCAATGATTTGTTAAATTACTACTTACACTATATTTTGTTTCAGAAATCGCATATGCTATATGACAGGAAAGGCGAAGAACACTATAACATAATTTCTGCAATGCATAAGTCGATAAGGGGTTCCGATGAAAATGCAGCATTATATTGGACTACAAGAATGATAGTAAGCGGGGAAGATCCTAGGTTCATAGCAAGAAGATTAGTGAGGGCTGCAAGTGAAGATATTGGTAAGGTTTTAGTTCAAATTAACACACATGCCTTTTCTGTAAGATTTTATGAATAGGTGTGTGCACTAATTTCCAATTGTAACCAAAATCAATAGACCTATAGAAACACATGTCAATCACACATAAAATGGGTAGAGAGAGTTTACATCACTGCTGTCCACAGTTTTATGGAGTTTTATGGCACCTATTTTGAAAATACAGAAAATATAACCTATTTATTCTGCGATAGTTAAGTTTCTACTGTGTTAATATGCAGAAAGGAGAGGGACGGGCACACTCCCAAGTGCAGCACTGATGTGAAGCTAATGAGAGCGAATGCAGGTTCTTCTCACTATATTTTTTGTCAACATCCCTATTAAGGTCATGACTGGTGGTTGCCAGGTTCTTAGGCACTATCTCCCATCCCTACAAACACAACAGTGCCAAATTTCAGTATAGCAGCTTGATTATTTTGGGAGATATTGCCATAATTAAATTAAAAAAAAAGGAGTTACAACGCCCTGTATCTCAGTAACTATTGAGATCTGACCCGTAGTTGTTAAGCTCAATCGTAATATTTTGACGTCCCCTACTTGCTCCTGTGAGATTGCCTCATACTTACTGGACACCCTGTATAAACCGATAATGCTTCGTTTTCAAGACACAGGGTGTCAAACTTTTAAAAAATATATTTTTTTCGTAAAATCTTAATAAAGTAAAAGTATTTTTCTAGTTTAATTTTTTTTTAATTTCGGGTATTACCCCTGTGCACACCACTGGACAATTTTCACCAATTATTTCCAACGTCATATTAGTTTGCGTTAAAAACTAATAAAGGCAGAGCCGAAATCACAAGGTAGAACTCGCTAAAATAAGCACATATGCTTAATAAACATTAGCTCAAAAACGCTTGGTTCTCCATATACAGCGTGTTGAAATTTTTCCAAAAATAACATTTTTTTTTAATTTCTTTCGAGCCCGTTTAGGAATTCCAACCAAATTTGGTACACATTATGCATTGGAGGGTTGCCATTTTGTGCAATAATTTGACCCCGTTCAGATGACCAGCGGCGTAGATACAAATAGTTACTGTACATAATTGTAAAAAAAATTAATACGGTTCTATGAAAAAACAAAATTTTTGCATTTTTTTTGATAGCCTATTCAATTTGGAACAAAAAGCGCCTCCTGGTATGTTTTTATATCTGGTACAGTTCCTTCGTAATTTCGGATTTTTATACTAGTGCCAAGGCAATTATGCTGGCATTTAAAGTAAAATTATTTGTATCTACGCCGCTGGTCATCTGAACAGGGCCAAATTATTGCAAAAAATGACAACCCATAATATGTACCAAATTTGATTGTAAATCCTAAACGGGCTAAAAAATATATATGTTATTTTTGGAAAAGTTTCAACATGCTGTATATGGAGAACCAAGCGTTTTTGAGCTAATGTTTATTAAGCATATGTGCTTATTTTAGCGAATTCTACCTTGTTTTTTCGGCTCTGCCTTTAAATGTGACTCACCCTGTATATGGCTTAAAATGGCACATTCAAAAAATTATTGTCTGTGTTCAGCTGGGAAATCCATCAGAGTCTAGACAAGATTGACCGAGTTTTCAAACTTTTATTTTACTTTATAGTACACAAAGAGTTTTACATTTTGGGTTATAAGTTTTTTCCATAAGAAGTACTGTTATTAAAAGAAGAGCCCCAAAAATCACAAAACCGTGTTAGGTATTTATTCAAAAATTCAATACTCTAAGTTATACAGGGCATTCACAAAATAGGGCAAGAATTGCAAAAAATGAGTTTTTCAGAGGACCCTGTATTAAGCACATAGCATATTTTGGTGTTTCTTTGCCAATCGATTAAGCTGTGTCTAAGGTTTTATTTTACATAGTATAGCCATAATTGCCAAACGATTATGATCGCGCGAGCAAGAGACGTGATCATCATAACGCAGGTAGGTGCGACCATCACACTTATAATAATAAAACATGCTTTATTGTCTGAAGAATACCAATGATTCTCATTGACAAAGCTATCATCCAACCTAACAATAATTACAATACAGTTAGGCATAAAGAAAGATAAGAATAAACACAAGACACCACATTAATTTAATGATCCAAAATGCATAAAATCTACAGACTAAGAAGTACTACAAGGTAAACATAGGATAACCATTGCGATGTTTCATCATAAAACTCTTCTATACTCTATTCAAACCAAATGCAAGTGGCACGTAAACATTTACACGATGGAAGCACGTGAACAATTCTGAGGGCTAATACGAGGCAGGGCCCCATTAAGGACGATCTCTATGAATTTTATAATATAAAATATTAAAACAATATGCCCCAGTATTATGAACTTTAAAAACAAACTTATATGGCACACCTAGTCATTCACTTACCTGCAAATTTCTACTATTAACACAAATCGTAGCTCCAACAATTAATAAACAGCGAAAGAATTATATCATAAAAAAAATAAAGGTCCACTTGCAACTCAATACACCTCTGTAAGAAATACCGACTCGCTATGCACTCGCCCGCCGGGTCAGACTTTATTGCCGGTTAGCCAATAGCAAGCCGATCACGTGCGTATCATGTTCTAACCATGCAACAACTTGTGTTTATGTTTCACTTGCGTTTAGTTTGAATAGAGTTTAGATTATAATATGGCATGTCTATGTCTATTAGGAATTCTCTGACTGAATTTCTAAAATGTCTCTGGGGGGAAACAATTTCTCAGTTCAGATGGCAGGTGATTGTATATTTTAATACTTTCTATTGTAACGAAAAATGCCTCTAAAGTTGTTATATCAGCTTTCAATGAACATGTTTGCACTGTTTTCTAACCTACTCAAAGATTTAGCAGATACATTTTAAGTTTCAGTATTCTACTTACAGTTTTATAATTTTTATGATTAGTTTAGAGGCATTTCCCGTCACATCTTTGGTGGCCTGAGGCCTCCAGGGCCCCATTTTCTTTGAGCCGAATGTTGGGCGAAAACAACGCCCGGGCCAGACGTAAACACGGCATAAATATTTCGAAATTTCGGTTTATCCGCGGGTTTTTGAGCTAAATTCATCTCGATTATAGCCAAATATCGCCGTGAAAAGGTGGGGTGTCAAAAGGAAATTTGAAAATTCATTTTCTCGGAAACCTAACCAGTAGGTGATAATTTTGTTTAAAAATTTGTGCCTACCGGTAGTCGCAGGATACACTCTCTTTTAAAAATTATTTGCACATGTGCAATTTGAATCCATACGAACTTTTTTACTGCTAAATAGTTTTCATGTGGTGGAGTTCTTGGTGATTGTAGTTAACAATCTATAGTTTTCATTTGGCAAAGAATTTGAATTTCTTAACCTGGAATTGGTAATTTGACAAAACCACATAGCACAGTTCTAACTGCTTTCAGAATAATAAAGATTATAAAGAAAAAGTTGAAACTTACCAACTTTTAAGAGAACCTTTTGTCTCTTTTTACCTAAAAGTTCTATAGACGATAAAATAATACCTACTAATATTTTCACAAAAAAAAACAGATTTCATGGAATCCATCAAAAGCCCAGCAATTTTTGAATTTTCCAATCAATCACATTGGTTAACTCTCATTACATGACATCTTTTTGGTAAAATTATGCCTATGGTTCTTATTGGTCAGATTCAAATTTAGACATTTCTTATGTCACTTGTCAGATCTTAACCAATCAACTCTCAAGTATTTGCTGTGTTTTATATTATTGGCCAAATTTAAAGTTTGACATTTCTTATGTCATTTCTCTACCAATGGGAGAGAGGGGCAGGGAAACAAATGAACATCATATGTGTTCAACTGCCAAGTCAATGGGATTCCATAATTTTTGATTTTAATAATTTGACATAGTTAGTTGGAAAACCTGGCATAGTCGTTTTTGGGCTTATGCAACATGGAAGCTACAATAGTAAGTATTTTTATTAAAAAATATAATAGGTATACTATGTTTTTGTTTACACATAATATACCCCTACATTGATATATAAATATTCTAGGATGAAAAAATCTCGAATGAAATGATCTGTGTTGATGAGAATTGTGTCTTATTGGTTGAACCAAAACATACCCCATCATCATCACCCACTGATCAAACCATAGACAATGAAAAAATAAGAATTAAAGTGAAAAGCTTTTCTGAACTGTCGGATAACTGCAGTGAAGGTTATGATCGAGGTTTTAATGTATCATCTCAACCAAGAAAGTGCACCAAATGCCAACGTATGATTCAGGCAGGAATCGCAGACTTTTTCTTTTGGCAAACTATGGATTTTTGCTCTTATACTTGCCTTAAGGGTTATATGAAATCCCTACTGCCCAAACAATGTAGTAATTGTAAAAAATTTACTTCATCTATCAAGACAGAAAGATTTGTGTGTCGCATGAATGGTATTTATGTGTTTTGCTCCCGTAGCTGTATGATTACTTTCACGGCAACTATAAAGACATGTTTATACTGTCAAATAATAACGAATAAAGATAACCGGATTTGTTCAAGTAAATGCCAAGAAAAATATATTAACATAAACATTCCAAAAACAGCCGAGTGCTTTAACTGCACACAATGTAAATTGGCAAAAGTTAGTTTTGTATACAAGGGTTTCACATATCTTCTGTGTGGAGAATCATGCCTTGAAGAACTTGGAACTAAAAAAATGTTCAAATCAGCACAATGTAACGCTTGCAATAAATATTTTGACAATTCGGAGAATTCATATGGGTTAAGATGGGATGAGAGCTCATTCACATTCTGCTCACTTGATTGTCAATCATATTTTATAGCATTAAACAAATCTAAAGTGAAGTGTAAGTCTTGTGTATATATGGGCTATACTCCTGATATGATTATAAAAGTGAACAGTACGATGCAAAAAACCTATTATTGCAATAGTTTGTGTTATTACAGAGATATGACCCAAACTACTACTTTAAACGAAACCTTGGTTCTACCCAGTATTCCAACAAGTGTGAGCACTAACAGTTCTAGTCTTAACTTGATGCCAGTTGAAACTATTAGCTCGTCAAATCGGGCTTCATCCAGCTCATTTGTTTTTGTGATGCCAACACATCAACCGGAAATTAAAAATGTCGCGACTCTATGCACAGTTAGGAAATGTGACAAGTCTATTCAAACTGAACCAGAGGAAGTGAAGAAGAAGCTTATTCCTGTACCTGTACCAATTTACATTCCCACGCCAACTTACCTTTATACACCTGTTCCGAAACCCGTTCTAATTTCCGCGCCATATCCCGTGCCAGTTTTTATTCCTACTACAAGGAATTCGTATGATAGCATAATTAAAGATATTGCGAAACTTAAATCTGAATTACCGGATGATCCCCAGCAAGCGGATCTCATCATGATGGCAAAAGCAGTAACTGAAAGGGCAAAACTCGAGACACAAGTTGAAGATGAAAATAAAGCAGATTTAAAAGATTCCAAAGATGGAGTGAAGAATTCTTCAAACACATATCAAGGATACGGTGTGGAGGAAATATCTCCTGCAAGTGATCAAATGATAGACGAAATTATTGGAAATGATGATCAAACTGTTGATATGATGGCATTTTCAATTGCTTTGTCAGTAGAAGATACTGACAAGGACGAAGAGTTGACTGAATTTCATGATGCAGAAGTTATTTCATGCACAGGTGAGGAATTAAGCACAATCCTTGGTAGGCGTGCTTTCCTAGAATGGGCAAAAGATACAAAAACAAAAATTTCTACTATAGATCTTTTAAAAATTAGTTCTAGGGAGTTAAATCAAGCTCTTTGCAGTATGGTAAAAGAAATACGAAAACCTAATGGTGAAGAATATGCATCAGATACGCTATATCATCTGTGTCTATCTATACAGAAGTACCTGTACATAAATAAGCGCCATGAAAATCTGTTTTGTGATGAAACATTTCAAGAATTAGTCGACACATTATACACCCAAATGAAGCAAGCGCCAATAATCAATAATTCTAACTTTATAATTACTCGAATATCCGAAGAACTCTTATGGGAGAGTTATCAGCTGGGTTGTCGCTCCCCATACAATTTATTATTTACAATTATGTATAACAATGCTAAATATTTTAACTTCACGACAGTTGATGAGCATTTGTCACTCAATAGATCGCAATTAATAAGGCTAAACAAGTTCACAAAAAAAGGAGAACCAAGTATAGAAACTTGTATTGTTTACAACTGCAAGCAAGATGGTGAGAAATGTAAAGAATTAAGTTCAGAGGGTCATAGTATCGAGAGGAACCCAATTGCCCTTTATGATTTTTATTTGGAAAAGTTGCCCAGATCTGTGAGAGATTCAAACACATTTTATTTTAAGCCTGAAAGAATGTGTATCCCTGAAAGTCCCATATGGTATTCAACTATTCCTTTGGAAAGGGATGCTATTGAGAAAATGTTACAATTTATTATGGTTGTAAAAGAAGTGGTAATTGCAAATATTCACAAGCTTAACATTCAGTAATGCTGTTAATCTTTAAATATATGCTAAGAGAGAATTCTGTTTGGCTTCTTTAGAATGTGTGTTTATTTTTAGTTAGACTTAATTTTTATTCTTTAAGAAAAAAATATATATGTAAGATCCAAATATTTGAACAATAATGTTATAGTTAACTTTTGTTTTCCGTTTGAAAATATACAGATTTTATCTGGAGTTATTTGTTATTTATATGTGTTTTTGCAGTAGTTCATTCTAAATAATTATCGATATTGACAACTATAATAATATCATTGAAAAAATCTTCTATTTTGCAGTAGAGTGAAATTCAAAAATAGCAAGTCAAACATCGTTTTCTATGTTTTTGGGACCAGCGAATTCAATTTTGGCATTATTTGTAACAAGCACCATTTCCACAAAAATCATAATTTTAAATTTGACATTAATAAAATAAAAAAAAAGACACGAAAATTATCAAAATAGTATATTTCCTAACAAGTGCGGAAAGTGCCACTTTTCCGCACGCGATTGCAGTTCGAGTGTGGAAAAGACATTTTGCGCAAGAGTTAGGAACACTATTTTTTCTACAAGCATGCGGAAAAGCTAGACACTTTTCCGCACGCATTTTAGTTTAGAAAGTGTCACTTTTCCGTACTAGTGTGGAAAAGTAGTGCGGAAAAGTACTTTTCCGCACTAGTGTGGAAAATTGACACTTTCTAACTAAAATAGAAAAAAGTCTTATTACTGAGATGTTTTTTATTGTTCGCATAAAAATTCACTAAATAAAAAAACTGATACCGATAATTTAAGTCACATATACAGGGTGTTCCAGTTGTAAACCACAATTTTGAAATAAACGATAAAAAATTTGGTTTTAAGCAAAAAAGTTAATTAATTTATTTTTTAAATGATTTTCTTAGTAATATCTCAAAAATGACAAAAATGATGGCAACTTAAAATTTGGTACACAGTATGCGGGTATAAAATGCAATAAACCGAAGCTACCAGCATTTTGTTGTCATAACCAGTGGTGTATGGGAAGGTAGTATACGCCCCCGTTTCAAAAATAATTTCTACGCCCATTTTTAATTATTTTGGGATTTAGTTTGGAATCGCCAAGTTCCTCAAAGTTATAAAATAGATTTATTGGGACAATTTGAGTAACTAAAAGTTTATAATGTACAGGATGAGTCATTAGTGGGTTATGGGTCATCACCAAAAGATATTTTTTTTGCTATACAGGGTGATTCAAAGTTTGGAGACTTGAATAAAAATTCTTCTGATAAGAGTATGCCACTAGTAATAAAACGGTACCAAGTTTATTTGAATTTGCATGTTGGTTTGTCAAGTTGTATCAACTTTGATGGAAAAAAAAAGATAATACAGAGGTTTTGTTAATTAGCTTTAGAGAAATGTTCCATCTACGATAATGTTAAAAATTGTAATATCTAGTTATGCAATGGATTTTCAATAATTTAGAGGTACGTCGGGACAAATGTGATATTATTTCAAAAATTAGTGTATTAAGAACATGAAAGAAAGGACAGGAGGACAGAATAAACAGAATTTAATGAATTGCGAATGTAGTAGAAAATTTGCACACGAGCCCACAGTCAGTCAGTATCCTCATAGTCCTAGCGTTATGCAAAAATAAATGGCAATTTGTGATACCAAGGTGCCACTTGGTGCAGTTATTCTTTATACCCATTAGGTCGATTTGGCTCGAGGAAGACTCGACATTTTTCGTATAGGTAGATTTTATAGGGGGGTGGGAGAAATTCGACGTTAACATTTTTAAAAAAATATAAACGGGCTGTGCTGCTTGTCGATTCCGCATGATTTTGACTCGAGCAATTCAACCGTAGCCCTGGAAATGCGATCCAAGAACCGGAAGTTGGCGAAAAGCCGCTATTTAAAAAAAAATGGCTGACCTGCGGCCGATTATTGTTTCTAACGCACAGAAGGTCATGTGAGATGTCGATACTTATGTTTTTGAGGTCTGAGAGTTCGTTTATGGCAACAAAAGTGACCTTTGGTCACCGGAAGTGGGCTCTAGGCACCGGAAGAAGCTCCCGTGCTGGACTTTCTGAAGAACGGGCGACACAGGAACACACAGTGTCATGCAGGATAATGAATGTGACATGTTTTAGGTAATTTGTAATGAAAATAGGCTTAAATTATTATGTTTGTGGGTACGATACTAAACTAATATACCTCACATTAGAAAAACGAATATTTATTCAGGATCAATTACAAGACTTTATGCGAATGTATTATTTCTTCTCGTTGTTGTTTTCTTGTTATTTTCGTTTCCGGGGTTCCGCTTCCTAGACATCCATACTGGTGTTATCTGGGTTGCTGAACAGGTGGCAAGCAGGTCGCCACACCAGCCCCCCGCGGAGACCGGAGGTTAGGGATGACAGTAAAAAATATGACAGTGTAGGTTAACTGCCACTGTCAGGGAGACAGAAACGAACTCTGCGGCCGGAACGGGTATTGTATTCTGTTTGGTTCTTGTTTTGGTCAATGAAGGGCCTCGGCTGCTTTGTAGGGTCACGTGTAACAGGGATGGTAGTGAACTTAGGAGATTGCGAAGGTACGTCGAGGATTTGTCTGAGTGGTACACCTTCATCAGCTAGGACAAATGCAGGTTTTACTCGATCTATGCTGACCCGGACGTTCTTTCCTTTGGCCAGGACGGTGACAGTTTTTGTGTCGCGGTCCATTACAAGGTGGGGTCCGCTGTATGGAGGTTGTAGGGCACCACGTACTGTATCATCTCGTAGAAAGACATGACTGCACGTGGTCAAATTCTGAAACACGAAAGGTTTGTTATTGGAATGTCGCGAGGCAGAAATAGGGCGCAGTTGGCGTAGTCGTATGACGTAATTGCTGGCATCTTCGTAACGTTTGGTATCTGATAGTGATGTCAGCAGTTCTCCAGGTAAGCGAAGAGGTTCACCATAGACGAGTTTGGCAGATGATGCGTTCAAGTCTGGTTTGAACGTACTACGAATTCCAAGGAGGACTAATGGTAGGGACTGTAACCATGTCATTTCTGGGTGACACATGATTGCTGCTTTGAGCTGCCGGTGCATGCGTTCTACCATTCCGTTGGAACAAGGGTGCCAGCTTGTGGTTCTTTTTCGACAGGTGCCGAAAGTCATACCAAGTAAACGAAACAGAGAAGACTCGAATTGGCGGCCTTGGTCTGTGGTGATACAGGATGGTGCGCCAAATCGGGAAATCCAGCAGGAGGTAAAAGCTTCCGCTGTCTCTTCGGCGGTGATTGTTTCCATAGGCCAAACTTCTGGCCATCGTGTAAATCTGTCCACCGCAGTTAAACAATATCGGTACTGACCAACTGTGGGCAGCGGGCCGATAATGTCGATGTGGACATGCTGAAAACGAGCTGATGGAGACGTGAAAGTACTAAGCTCAGAATGTACATGGCGAGTAACTTTGGCTCTTTGACAGTGTTGGCAAATGCGGGTCCAATTGCGACAATCACGTTGTATATGGGGCCAAACGAAACGTTGGGAAACTAGCCTTGCAGATGCTTTGGTACCTGGATGACTAAGATTGTGCAGAGAGTCAAACACCTTTCGTCGGAATGATTCAGGAACGTAGGGTCGAGGTAGTGGTGTTGAGGTGTCGCAGTAGATTTGATAATCGGTGCCAGGTATTCTGATGCGCTCGAGTTTCAACGCTGAGTCGTTTGAGAGAAGGTGTTGGAGTTCGGCATCGTCCTCTTGAGCATTTCCAAGTGCGCGGAAGTCGACAGGTGCGATGCATGTAAAAGCATCAACACGGGAAAAAGCATCAGTGACTACGTTAGCGGATCCCTCTATGTACTGAATATCTGTTGTAAACTGTGCAATGAAAGATAACTGATTCAGTTGTACAGGTGGTAGTTTCTCTCGGCGTTGTAGAAAAGCGTAGGTTAGAGGCTTGTGGTCGGTGTAGATGGTAAAAGCTTGAGCTTCTAAGACGTGGCGAAAATGTTGTACAGCGGCGTAGACAGCAAACAATTCTCTGTAATAAGCTGGCCACTCTGTTTGTCGTGACGTCAACTTTTTGGAGAAAAATGCGAGGGGTTGCCATGAGTTATCTATGCGTTGCTGTAGGGTAGCTCCAACGGCAGAGTTGGACGCATCCGTAAATAGTCCTAAAGGAGCGTCTTGTTTGGGATGGGCCAGTAAAGTGACGTTGGCAAGATTTCTTTTGCACGTGGTAAAAACATCTTCTAGTTCTGGTGTCCAGGTGACAGGTTGATTGCCACGTAGACCAGTTAAGGCTGTGTGGAGGGGTGCTTGATGTTTTGCAGCAAGAGGAAGAAACTGACGATAAAAATTCAGCATACCCATGAATCGGCGTAGTCCTTTTGCCGTGCTTGGTCGTGGAAAATCTTGCAGCGCAATAATACGTTCTGGTAGAGGACGTGTGCCACTAGGAGAAATTTCATAACCCAAGAAAGCGATTGTAGAGGATCCTAAAACATTTTTTTTAGTGTTTACTAAGATTCCAGAGTTTGATAGACGCTTGAAGACAATTTGCAGGTGTTCTCGGTGTTCTTCAGGGTTTTTCGAGAAAATAAGAATGTCGTCAATGTAGCAAAAACAGAAATCCAGTCCAACAAGTATTTCATCCATAAAACGTTGAAATGTTTGTCCTGCGTTTCTCAATCCGAAAGACATAAATGGAAATTCGAACAAACCAAAAGGCGTGGTTATTGCTGTTTTTTGAATATCGTCTGGGTTCACTGGAATCTGCGTATAAGCTTTGACGAGGTCGATTACTGAAAAGATAAAACATCCTCGAAGCCGGTGAACAAAATCATGAATGTGACGTACCGGATATCTGTCTGGGATAGTCCTCACATTGAGAGCGCGGTAATCTCCGCAGGGTCGCCAGCCATCGGTTTTTTTAGGAACCATGTGCAGAGGTGACGACCAGGGACTTTCGGATCGACGTGCTGTATCTTCTTGTACCATGTTTTCGAATTCGATTTTTGATATTCTAAGACGATCTGGAGCAAGTCGACGTGGTTTACAGAAGACAGGAGGGCCAGGTGTCGTCCTTGATATGATGCAGTGTAGAGTGCAGTACTTCACGAGGCGTTCCTGCAGGTTTGGTAAGTTCGGGAAAATTTTCAAAAATGTCACCAAAGAAAGATTCTGCATTGATGATATTTTTTATTGTTTTGACACTAGTCTGATGGGTGTTGGCAATTTGACAACGAGTGGTGAGACCAGTTGTTCGTCGATAATTCGTTTGTTACGACAGTCGGGGAGCAGTCCGTAGAATGCCAAAAAATCAGAGCCTATGATAGGGACTGCTACATCAGCGACGACAAAAATCCATTTAAAATTTTGACGTAGGCCAAAATTTAAGCTTAGATGTTTGGAGCCATAGGTGTGAATTGTTGAGTTATTTGCTGCTTAAAGGTCGTAGGCTACGTGCTGACAACGTTCTTTTACTAAATGTCTAGGGAAACAGCACAAATCAGATCCCGTATCGAGTAGAAAATTTTGCTTGTTGATTTGGTCATAAACGAAGAGACGATTTCCTTGCTGCGGACAGTCGGCCGTCGCCACTACTGACTGTCCGTTGAGTTTGTTGATTCAAATTTGCAGGGTTGATTGCATTTTTTAGCTTCTTGGCCGAATTCATGGTGGTACCAACAAACCTGGTTCGATGAATTGAAGACTGGTTTGTTATTGTTGCCTTTCGCTTGTTGGTAGCTGCTGCGGGACTTAGACCGCTGACGATGACGTTTCAGAGTTTGAAGTTCGGTTTGTAGGGCGGTAAGCTGGTGACATACTTCTTCTAATTTGTCGGCTAATGAGTTGTTAGTTGATGAAGCATTTACTGCAGGTGCTTGGGAAATTGAAATCGGGGATGTAGTTAGTTGGACTTCCATAACTTTATCTGCGGTAACTGCTAATCTTTCCAACGGCAATTCAGCTTGAGTCTGCAGGATTCCTTGAATATGGATTGGTAGACGTTGCATCCACAGAGTGCGCATTGAGTTATCCTGTACGGCGATTGAACCTGCTAGTGATCGTAGGTGACGTAAAAATTGCGATGGTTTACGGTCACCTAATTCTTCTTCCATTAGAAGTTGTCGGACACGTTGCTCTCAGATGCAGATAAACGTTTAATAAGTTCCTCTTTTAAAGTCATATAGGGATTTTCTGGAGGTGGAGACCTAATGATATCGTCAACCTCACTGGCGTAGCATTCATCCAGATGAGATATTACATACGAGTATTTTGTACTCTCTTGCGTAATTCCGGCGATTGAAAATTGGGCTTCTACCTGGGCGAACCAGAGAGCTGGTCTGTTTTTCCAAAAGGGAGGAAGCTTCACAGTGACACGACGAACGTTTGCATTCGATGACACTGACTTTGATGGCTGATTCAATTGGGAGGAACTTTGTTGTAAGAGATGCTGTTGAAGCTCTTCATTTTGCTTCCGGAGTTGGTCCAATGCTTCTTGGTAAGCTTCCATTGACTAACTTTAGAAGTATTTGATGTCTATCTTATCTTTGTGATTCTTTCTTGTCGGGGTCACCAATATGTGGGTACGATACTAAACTAATATACCTCACATTAGAAAAACGAATATTTATTCAGGATCAATTACAAGACTTTATGCGAATGTATTATTTCTTCTCGTTGTTGTTTTCTTGTTATTTTCGTTTCCGGGGTTCCGCTTCCTAGACATCCATACTGGTGTTATCTGGGTTGCTGAACAGGTGGCAAGCAGGTCGCCACATGTTTAATAAAGTTTTAATATACAGGGCGCCTACTTTTAAACATATACAAATCCATTAAAATCTTTATTTTTGGAGATAATCTCCTGAACTTTGTTCAAAAGGCCTTTAAAAACCGCTTCTTTTGCCCCTCATACCATTTTCTAAATGCAAATCCAGGGCCGGCTACGATTTTTTTATTCACACGATTTTCACAACAACCATTTCACAATTTTTTTATTTAAAATCTGACACCATAGCAGGACACCCGAAAAAAAACCATATACCAAATTTGAATGAAAAATATTCAGGGAGTTCCATTCTGCAGGGTGTCAAAATTGAGCAAAATAAGAATTTTAAAGGCGTCTGGCGAGTCAAGTGTGCCATGGAATCCCCTCTAAACATTCGACCGCTCAACTCAGAGTGTTGGTATGCAAAGATTTGATATAAAAATGTACAGGGTATTTTTCTCTAGGCCGTCTCAAAATGCTGAATTTTTTTGAAAGTTTATACTAGTCGGAGTGCTCTGGAATTATTGTCAACCAAGTCACTGAATAAGATGATACATTTTTTGTGCCGTTCCTGTTGTGGCACACCAGTAGGGTTTCCAGTCCCGGTATCTAGTACCGGGATTTCACCCTAAAAGTGTGGTCCCGGGATTTTCCTCATGGTCCTGAAACCTTAAAAGTCCCGAATTTTTTTATTACGTCATAAACACGCCACCTTTGAAGGGCCAATAGCGATTAGGGTGGAGTCGTAGGCGATTCACTGGTATTCGGCATTCCTCTTTAGTATTATTACGATTCTAGGCCATGAAGCCTGTGACGCTGTGGCCTGCGACCTTACCCCTTAGTGCCATACAGTACCGTGTGATTGTGTGGTGTGATATAGTTCTTTAATTAATACATAAAATTGTGGAATTATTACAATTTTTAGATTTTAAACTGAAATAAGAATACTTACTTGTATACATTGAAGCTTGTGTGTTGTGTTTTTTTTTTAAGTAATCTCAGTTTTAGTTTGTTATTTTATGTTTGGTATTTTGTAGGAAGGTACTACACTACCCACATCTAAATAAAAATATTTCATTTTTATAAACTTTTCTTTAAAAAATTTGTTTTAAAGAAACACAACTTTGATTTCGGGACCATTTTTCGGGACTTTCGGGACTAGTACCGGGACTTAAAATTTGGGACCAAAGTCCCGAATACCTTTTCGGTCCCGGGATTTGGGAACCCTACACACCAGCGAACTTAACTCATATGAACTTACTTCTATATTTTAGTATTTTAGTTCATGACTTAGTTCATTTATAGTGTCTGGGACGGTTGGGATATACTCGATTTTTTATTCCAAAATCTCAGTAATTCGAGATGACCCAGAAAAAGACTCTCTGTGTATTTTGTATCGGATCTTTGCACACCAACACCTTGAGTGGTTCGATCAACTATTCAACTGTTTTGAGGGGATTCCACAGCACACTTGACTTGCCAGCTGCCTTTGAAATTCCTATTTTGGTCAATTTTGACACACTTTAGAATGGACTTGGTATATTTTCTGTCCAAATTTGGTTTATGGTTGTTTTGGGGAGTAGTGATTAAGGCCGTGGTGATTTTAAATAAAAAAAAACACTAAATGGTTTTCGTGAAAAGTGGGGGTATACAAAAATCGTAGCCGGCCCTGGATTTGCATTTTGAAAATGGTAGGAAGGTCAAAAGAAGGCCTTTCAAACAAAAAAAAGTTCAGGCGATTATCTCGAAAAATAAAGATTTATGGATTTGTGTATGTTTAAAAGTAGACCCTCTGTATATTGAAACTTTATTAAACATATAATAATTTAAGTGCATTATTCATTACGAATTACCTGAAGAATGTCGGATTCATTATCCTATGTGACACTGTCCCCTTCCAGTGCCTAGAGCCCATTTCCGTTGACCAAAGGGAACATCTCACATGACCCTGTGTGCATTAGAAACATTAATCGGCTGTGGGTCGGCTATTTTTTTATATGATGGCTTTTGACCGACTTCCGGTTCTCGGATCGCATTTCCGAGGCTACCTTTGGATTCCTCTTGTCAAAATCATGCGGAATCGACACCCAGCTCGCATCTCTGGGCCATTTTTAATTTTTGAAACATTTTAATATTAAATTTCCCTCACCTCCCTATAAAATCTACCCACACGGAAAATCTCGAGTGTTCCTAAAGACCAAATGTTATGTTTATTTCAAGGATCATCGATATGCCTCTAGCACTGTCAGTATCCTGAATTTTATTTCACAAATTCCTTCCACATCACATTACAGTTAAATAATAATAATAATAATAATAATAATAAATCGCCTTTATTAATAATAAGTAATTCACAAATCAATTATGTGAAGTGCCACACAGCAGCGAAGTCTAGCTACAGCTATTCTACTTAACTACCATGTTACACAAAAACAAAATAATAATATGGTAAACATAAATCATATTATATCGCAAATGACTATATAATTGCTCAATCCCAGCAACAAGCTAAAAAAAAAACAAAAAAAAACATGTGATATAGGCAAACAAAGTACAGATACAGAGCATTACACAAACCAAATATTCACATTAATACTACACCTAATGTAACAGATATCTTCTTAACTGTATTCTAAAAGTAGAACAGGAGTTACAATTTAATAGTAAGTCAGGCAATGAGTTGTAAAATCTTATAGAACTGTACAGAAAACCTCTCTTATACAGAGCAGTGTGGTGACAGGGAATTGTATAGCGATTAGCTCCTCTAAGGGACCTAGCATGTATACTAGAGCGTGGAATGAACTTGTTACTGAGAGGAGAAGAGCATAATTTATCATTTAACAGTTTATATAAAAACATCCCAAGATGAAGGAGCATGCGCTTCTCCATCCTGAGCCATCCCAACTCATTTATTTTAGCGGAGACATGATCATTCTTTCTCAAATTACAGACCAGTCGACAACAGACATTTTGAACTTTTTGTATTCTAGATTTACTAGCAAGATCTAGTGAAGGCCAATAAATGAAGTTACAGTAATTGAAGTGAGACATTACAAGAGCCTCGCACAGATTTTTTTGAAGTTAAAGCAAAAAATAGGTACCTAATGCCTTTTATTTTTTTCAGCTTTCTTGAATATGAAATACCGCAACTTTGTGAAAATATGATTTAAAAATTACAATAGTGTAATGAAAAATGCCTCTAAAGTTATTCAATCAGCTTTTAATGAACACATTTGCCCTGTTTTCTAATCCACTAAAAAATTTAGCAGATAAATGTGAAACTTTTGTATTCTACTTACAGTTTTATAATTTTTAAGATTAGTTTGGAGGTATTTTCCGTCACACCTATGTTGGCCTGAGGCCTCCACGGCCCCATTTTTGTTAATTTTTCAATATTTTGTAAATCTATCATTGGCCACGAATATTCCAGAATAGTCTCCAGTCTTCCATTTATATGAGTATATAAGCCCTGGGAATTGTGTCTGGAAGTAAGTGAGAGGTTATAACGTGATTTTGTTCGAATTCTAACTGCGGGCATACACATTGGCCAAAATATTGGTCTAAAAATTTTCCGAATATTTGTCCAAACATTTGTATACAATAATGCCACCCACACAATGGCTATACTCTGTTCAAATTGAATTGATAGCACGCTGCCCTCATTATAAATTCAAGAGACTACCTGGGTTCTACAAAAAGCTTTGCGCCATTTGTTCAATGTATTTATCTGCATTCTTCCTTGGGCACACCCCGCAATCTCCAAATAATAATAGGCAATAAAATGCTAATAAAGGAAGTTATAAGCCATAGGCGGAGGGTCGGTTGCAAAATGGTTTGTTTGGATTCAGAGAAGAGACAGGTAAGGAAAATAAACAGTATTCATTTATTATCGTTTTTACCTATTCCTCAAACCAACCAAACCATTTTGCAAAAATATTAAATTTCGAGACACTATTAAAACAAACTATTTGATATTTATAATAATGTTGGCAATACAATTTCACATGGAGAATTTTATTTATTAAAATAGTATTACCATTCAAAATATAAAGGATCGTCTTTGGAAAATTCGGAAGAGTCAGGAAGAGGCAATAATAAGAGGCTCAATTTCCAGAGTGTCATTAAGATTACACATTTTATTTTCTTCTGCAATAACATGTTATATCGCATTTCGCCAACTTTCTGCAGTAATAATGTCCAGTGAATTGATTATCAGCTGCCGTATATACTTAAACTTATAAATAGTGTTATGTCTTGCAACATGTTCTTTCATGTGGGCCCATATAAGCTCTATGGAGTTAAACTCACAATAGTATGGCGGCAGGCATTGCAAAATTATGCCACGTTCTTTTGCCATTTCGTCGACTACATACTTCTTAAATCCTGACCTATGTTGCCTGGCTATTTTTAAAAGTTCTTTTTTGACCATTCCTTCTTCAAATTACAGCCCCTTCTCGTTTAGCCATTCAATAATATTCGCTTTTCTTCAAGAACTCTGAAGCTTCTCCACTGGTATAGAATGATAACTTGCATTGTCAATTACAAGTATGGAATTATTTGGTATCCGCTCTATCATTTGCTGAAAATATTCTTCAAATACATCGGCCGTCATTTCCTCGTGATAATCTCTGGAAGAATTGGATTGAAAGTCTAATAAACCGCCATCTAGAAATCCACCTTTGCTTCCAACGTGTGTTATTATTAACCTACAACCTTTTCCAGAGGGAGGGTTTATTCCTCTTGGCCACCCTTCCATAAAAGCTTGCCGAGAACTTTGAATATTTTTGTCTTTCCATAACTTTTGAAACAGTATGTCCCCGTTCAACCAAGTTTCATCCAAGTAAAAAATGTTTCTTCCCTCACTTCGAAATCTTCTTATCCCCCATAGGTATTCTCTTCTCCAACATATGATTTCGGGTTTTTCTATGAAAATAGGCTTTCGGTTTTGTTTCTTTCAACGAAAATTCATATCCTTAAGGACTGTCCATAATGTGGTTTACTTCGGGCAAGTCGTTGTCTTCATTCACAACTTGTAAGATTTTATTTAATGTTGGTGGCTCTTTTTTGAAATAAAACTTGTGAACTATCCTTCTTATGGCA
Organism: Pseudeuparius sepicola; assembly: GCA_963920635.1. Lineage (NCBI taxonomy): Eukaryota > Metazoa > Arthropoda > Insecta > Coleoptera > Anthribidae > Pseudeuparius > Pseudeuparius sepicola. The sequence continues at coordinate 95,487,693 of OY987299.1, forward strand.
TACTTAGCATCGCTGTTGATTTGCGTTGGCTTCTTCCCTGTTTTTTCTTAGCTTCATTAAGTTCACCTGTGGTCCTTCTTTCTTTCAGAAATATATAAATGGTTGCCTCTCCAACTCCAGTCATATTCGAACATTCCACAACTATGCTGCGAACAGTGCTAGAGGGCTGCTGATGTACCATTGCATCGTAAACATTTAAAACTATAGTTTTTTCTCTTGCGGAAAAATGGATTTTGCAAACCTGGTTCGAGGGTCTTGGTCTTGGTATAAAACATGAACTCGAAGCCATACTAATATACTCCCAAAGACAAATGAATATTTCACCTTTATAATTATTCCATTTATAAGGATTTTAGGCAAATAGGTGTATCTACCTAGAATTTTAAGTCTCATAATTAATATAAAAGTAATAAAAGGCACATAATTAGGCTGTTAATAATTGCCTGTATTAAAATTGCGAGGAAATAAGATTTTTACCTACATCCTAAATATTATACATAATTGCCTCAAAAAGGGCATTAATATTGTAATCTAATAAAGATAACTCCTTACTTTTATTTTCAATGTGTAAATAGGAAAATAATTATCCATGAAAATATGGTTGTTGTCTTAAAGAGATTTTGACAATAAGAAAACAAAATTCAGCATACTCTACTCATTTGATAGTCAACCATATTTTTAAAGATGCTTTTTCTATTTTACACATTGAAAATAAGAGAATAACGCCGTCTATGGTTTACGATCATTTTATGGCCCTGGAACCTCGTCTGTGCTATCAATTCCTTTTGAACACAGTATATAGGTCCATTTAGTGCGATAACGGACGATATCTCCTTACAGGGTGATGCTAGTAAAAAAAATTTAAATACAAAGTTGTATGATGCTCTAAGGCGCATCACCCGAAAATATTTTCGAATATACAGGGTGCTCCATAAATGCGGTACGAGACGCAACTTTGTTATTTTAAATGGAACGCCCTATATTTTATTACATTTATGGATTGTCCTAAGAATTCTACAGACTTTTTGTTAAGCATTACCTATAGCAAAATTCTACCGTTTTTGAGATATTTAATGTTTTTTCAAAAAATCGCCGTTTGCACATGTCGATAAAATCAAGCATATTTCATTTACTCGCGTTTCGATTAGAAAAATGTTTGCTTAGTTGGCCATGGAAACAATAATTGCACAAAAATCAAGAAACTGCTTTGACAGAGGCTTTGACGCTGTCAGTCTATCACTCAAACGAAACATTTTTACATTGAAAATGAATTTTTCGAAAGAAGAATTGGTAAGAATGATTTACTGTTTGGGCGCAAGTGTTTATTGGCAAGTAGAGTTTACGCGCAAAGATTTCCGTATGTCGAACGTCATCCAAATCGCTTGGCAATTGAAAGACTCAAGGAAAGATTTGAAAGAACTGGTAATGTGAGTTATGAAGCTTCAGAAAGAGAAAAAACAGTGGCAGATGCGCAAAATGAAATGCTTGTCATGCAAGCTGTAGTGGAAAATGCGCATGTCTCTTGTAGACAAATTGAAAGACAGTTAGATATAAAAAAATCCACTGTTAACAAGATCATCCGAAAACATAAATTTCATCCGTATCATGTGCAACTAGTGCAAGAATTAACTGATGAAGATTTTGTTAATCGACGTAATTTTTGCTGTTGGGCATTGAATAAAATTCAACTACAACATGATTTTTTTGATTATGTGTTGTTCACAGACGAAGCAACGTTCCATAAAAATGGATTTGTGAACCGCCATAATTTTCATTATTACAATGATGCCAATCCCAGGTATCTGATACCACTGGACCATCAGCATAGATGGTCACTTAATGTATGGGGCGGTATTATGGGGACAAGGCTTTTTGGGCCATATTTTTTTTATGGGACAGTAAATGGCCAGAACTTTTTGCATTTTTTACAAAACGAACTAGAAGATCAGCTCGATGATTTGTCACTTCAAACAGTTAGGCGAATGTGGCTACAATTAGATGGAGCGCCTCCTCATTTTAGCCTTGTTGTAAGGGCCTATTTAAATTTACATTTTCAAAATAAATGGATTGGCAGGAGAGGACCAGTTTCTTGGCCGGCCAGATCCCCAGACCTTACAAAACTTGATTTTTTCTTGTGGGGGTTTGTGAAAGATCGGGTCTATCAAACACCTGTTACCACTATAAACGACATGAAGGAAAGAATAAGGAATGCTTTTCAAGAAGTAAGCAGGGAAATGCTCCAGAAAGTGGGCAATTCTTTTGTCCAAAGAATTCGCTTGTGTGATCAACACCAAGGTGGACACGTAGAGCAATATTTATAGTACTTATTTCCTTTTTTATTTAGTCAATTTTTTGATTAGGTTTAGTAGTTTACCATTTGTTGAATTTATTAAAATGTTTGTTTCTAGTTTTGCTTGCTACCTATTTGTTGTGTTTAATAAAATGTTTGTTTTTCGGTTCGTTACATTATTTGTCATGTTGTGTTATTTTTGTGCAATTATTGTTTCCATGGCCAACTAAGCAAACATTTGTCTAATCGAAACGCGAATATTGTGGATTTTAAGAGAGAAATTAGGAAAAAGTGTAAAAAACTCGATAACTATTACAGTAAGGTATAGGACGTGCTTAATAAAAAAGAAAGCTTATCGTCTTGTGAATATTTTAAGACAAAAAAATATGGGGCATTCCATTTGAAAAAAATAAGATATGGCTGTTTGAAGTTTCTGGTTTTTTGTACAGTATTGCGAACACCCTGTAGAATATTATCAGATTTTCATAGGGGCATCAAGTAAGTGAATCCATGCACTAATAACCTGCAAAAGATTTGGCTTTTAAGATTTCGAGTAAATGAAATATGCTTGATTTTATCGACATGTGCAAACGGCGATTTTTTGAAAAAACATTAAATATCTCAAAAACGGTAGAATTTTGCTATAGGTAATGCTTAACAAAAAGTGTGTAGAATTCTTAGGACAATCCAGAAATGTAATAAAATATAGGGCGTTCCATTTAAAATAACAAAGTTGCGTCTCGTACCGCATTTATGGAGCACCCTGTATATTCGAAAATATTTTCGGGTGATGCGCCTTAGAGCATCATACAACTTTGTATTTAAATTTTTTTTACTAGCATCACCCTGTAAGGAGATATCGTCCGTTATCGCACTAAATGGACACCCTGTATATCGCTAAAATATTTGCGACAAAATAGTTTTGGTCGAACGCAGAAGAATGTACTACAAACGATCGCCGGGGCGAAAATTATTGCAGTTGCAACAGCAGTGGCTTCTCTAAGTGTTTTTAATTATTTAATGATAGCAAATGCCACGATTATTAAGAAAAAAGCTAGACAAAGAAGCATCTTTAATAATAATAACCGTGCCGTTTGTCTGCGCCAGATGTGTTTTTGAGCCCTGTTTGTTACCACTTCGATTTGAGCAGTCTCCAAGCAGATAAATTTCCTGAGATCCTTCCAGTGACTACCTGGCGGCGACAGTAAGTCATACATGTAAACGTACCATCGTAATCGGCGTGTGTACGTGTTTTGTGGCTGTTTTTGCTCCGAATAGCGTGCTGTGCAGCTCTTTCTTTGTCTAAAATACAAGACTGGGCCGGGACAATCTGCATGGACGGTGCATTGTTTTGAGTATTGGAAGAATTATGAACTTGTCGTCTGTCCCGCAAGATGGTGGTGTGTACTATTTGTAATGAAGTCATTTCCGGTAAAAAGCTTATCTCTTGCTCTAACTATAGGAACTGTGCTCATTCTCAATGTCTCCAAAAGGCAGCTGAGTTATTAACTCTTCTTACCGAGGTCGATATCCTATCTTGGAAATGCTCTGCCTGTTCGGATAGATACATATTGGTTGATCAGAAGTCTTTGAAAGGGCTTATTGGTGCAAAACTGCCATCATCTGTAGAAACCTTAAGTACTTCTTTTGAGGCCTTCAAGAGTGATTTTCTGAAACTTGTGGAAGACAAATTTGCCGTTGTTGTTATCACTCAGCCTACGGAGCCCAGAAGGTATTCTGAAGTTCTCAAACATAAAACAAATCCATGAATAATTATTCAGCCAAAAGACCTGTCCCAGATTAACACACAGACCAAAACTGATATTGGCAACAAGATTGACCCCGTGGAGTGCAGTCCGAGCCTCTCCAAAGTTAAACATATGTGTAACGGTGGTATTCTGGTTGGCCGCAGAAATGTTGGCAATAATGAAAAACTAAAGAGGTTGGCTAAACAGAAGCTGGTGGATTCCTATGAAATAAAAGAGTTACATGGAGTTCATCCCAGGTTTCGTCTTACTGGCTTCCATACAATGAAGATAACCTTATCGCCATTATGAAAAAGCAGAATTCTCTCAATAATTAAAATTCTAAAAACAAAAAATAAACTGATAAATTTCAAGCTCTATTTGGTGCAGTTGCAGTTTTTGACGGTCTTGAGGTTTATTGTTGTTTTAACTGCAATTTGTCCTAGGTGTGGTGCTGACCATCAACTGAGGGATTAGTAGTAGTAGTAGTAGCATGCTTTATTTAGCCTAGGATGGCTACTAAATACAATTTCATATATAATGTAACAATTATTCAAATAAATAAATTCTTCTTGCCTTAACATTTAAATTAAATTATTTGTCAAATTGCATCATTTTGAATACCAAGGTAATACTTTTTTAATAATGTTTTAAATTTTTTTAAATTTCTTTCACTTTTAAATTTATCTGGCAATTTGTTATACTCGATCAACCCTTTTTGAAACACAGACTTATAACAAATATTCTTATTAAAATTTTGTATATGAAAATCACTAAAAGATCTTGTAGAATAATTATGATGTTCAAAATTGTAATTGTAATAAGTTATGCTGTACTAATTGCTTAAAATTGAAAAGAACCGATAACAAAATTATGGTAGATCATGCTTCTTGGGACAAACAAAATTGTACTGCCTACAACAATGCCCTGGACAAGCTTAGGACTGGTATTTTCTTGCAATAGCAGTTACCACAATCCTCTGCCGAAACCGTGTATTCTGCCTCCACAGGCAGGGGATACTCGCTTGACATCTACTACCATAATATTGCTGGGATGCGCAGCAAGTTGAGTTCTATATCCCTTTCCCTTTCTCTCAGCTATCACACTATAACCTTCACTGAAACTTGGCTAAATTCATCTGTCTGTAGTAATGAATGTTTTTCTGAGTCATTTGATATTTATAGATGGATATAGATATAGCAATTTTATTGATACTGGTTCTTTTAGGGGAGGAGGCGTACTTATGGCCATTAACAGATCTCTAATTTCTATACCCGTTGATCTTGGGGAAATGGATATGCTACCTATAATGATATTGTGGCTGCTAAAATTGAAACATCCTTCAAAACTCTTTATATTTTTACGGTATATATATCCCATCCCCAATTTCTATAAATGACCTTGATAGTGTCTGGGAGTTTTTTGTTTCTTTCAATCCTTTACGCGAAAAAAAATGCTTATCTTGGGGCATTTTAACATTCCCGAATACATTCAACACTTGGAACATAATCTTTTCTCGTCTAATATCAATTTTCTCAATAACCTTATGCAGCTGTTAAGTTTGACGCAATACAATTGCATAAAGAATGAATTTGATAGAATATTAGATATGGTTTTGTACAATGGTGGCTCATGCCACGTTTCTCGAGCTGCAGATCTGCTTACACATTAGGTTCCCCATCATCCCGCTATGCACGTGTGCATTAACTTTTCTGCCATACACTCTCCTAAAAAGTCAACCCCAAACGTTACAAACGGTGCATATAACTTTAAAAAAGCTTATTACTGCGGCCTTTACATCGCATTGCAACGAGTTGACTGGTCTTTTCTGGAGAGTATGAATGATGTCGATATCGTCTGCTCGTCTTTTTATGACTGCCTATATGCTGTCCTGGATCAATATGTGCCCCGTTATCCAATTTTCAGAAATACCAATAAATATCCACCATGGTTTTCCCCGGATATTAAGCGAGACATAAAAAAAAGAACAAGCTGCACAAAAAATTTAAGAAGACAACAGCATTGACGATTATGAACAATTCAGTACACCTCCTAACTCCCTAAGGGTCAGGACTGATGCTGCCTATAAAAACTACATTTTGGGGACTGAGCAGCAGATTAAAGAGGACCCTAAGTGATTTTGGTCGTCCGTTAATTCTTTGAAATCGGACAATTGCGGGCTTCCAAATAGTATGATCTCAACGAATAATCACTCATTAGATAATCTCACTGATATTGTGGGTTCATTTGCCACCTATTTTAGAGAGTTTCAATACCGTCCTTCCTACCGATAATAGCAGATTACCTACTTCTGTAACACAACCATCTGACTTCGGCATTGTATTATTTAGAAGCGATGAAATTACTAAAGCCCTCAAAAGAATTAAACCCAAAATGACAACTGGTATTGATATGATACCAGCATTTCTTATTCACGATTGCGCAAATGTTTTTTCCTCACCGCTCCAAATATTGTTTCAATCTATCCTTAACATCTGGAACTGTCCCCTTTCTTTGGAAAACTTCTAAAGTTAGACCGGTGCCCAAGAATGATGATAAACGCAATAATAGTAACTACAGGCCTATTACTATAATAAATAACTTTTTAAAAGCTTTTGAGTATCTACTCCATGATCTGCTATACTCCGTAAGTGAACAAATTACAACCAATCAACACGGTTTTACAAAAGGACCCTCTACAACATCTAATTTAATACTTGTTACGCAATCTCTTCTCAGGCATTGGACGATGCATCCCAACTTGATGTTATATACACTGACCTTTCGAAAGCTTTTGACAAATTGGATCACCGTATGCTTATTGATAAGTTAAAACACTTTGATGTACCTAGCCAGTTAATCGATTTAATTACATCTTGGCTAAGCGATCGAAGGCAATAGTGGTTTGAACTCACAGTCCTTCAGGGGTGCCTCAGGGATCAGTCCTCGGACCTCTTATCTTTAACATTTGGAAACTTCCACAGGCAGAATGTGACGATCACACTGAGACTGAGTCTCAGTGTGATCGTCGCGCCCTGAGGATGTCCCGTGCAATTGAGAACGAAAGCTTGGAACGAGAAGAAGTTTCGCTGACACAGGATCCATCCGGAAGAAACTCAGATTCATCAACATTTTTGTTAATGATATTTGTCTGCTCATTGTTGTATGCTGATGATTTTAAATTTTTTGAAAAAATTCATACTCCTGAGGATTGTGGTAGGTTGCAGAATGAGTTGAATGTTGTCAATGTATGGTTTAATGAAAATAGACTTATTCTCAATATAAATAAATGTAATGTTATGTCATACACACTTAAAAAGAAACCTATTTTATTTGATTATAGTCTTGAAAGCCAATCACTCTCCAGATCAGAGTTTGTTAAAGACTTGGGATTTACATTTTTTGACACAATGTCTTTCTTTTAATAAACATTGCGAGAATGTAGTCAGTCAGGCTTCCAAATTATTTGTTTTTTTTTTTTGTTAGAATAGGGCGAAATTTCTCTGATACCAATACACTGAAAAAGCTATTTTTCTCTCTTATTAGGCCCAAGTTGGAGTATGCTTTCATTGTTTGGAACCCAGGATATAATATACAATTGATGAATATAGAATCTGTCCAGCGTCGGTTTCTAAAATATTTATTTTTTTAGACAAGAAGGATTCTACCCTCCACAGGGTTTTCCTCAATCCGATTTAATGGAAATGTTTAATGTTGCTTCCCTTGAGGATAGAAGGAAATACTCGTCTCAGGTTTCCCTATACAGGGTGTTTCCTAACCTCTCTGACGAAAGGAAGGAGGTGAATTTTCGCCTAATTTTAAGACGAAAATGTGGTATAAAATTTTTTCGACTGCCGCTTTGTTTTCGAAATAGAGGGTGTTGAAAAAATAATTTTTTTTACGTTTTCTTTTTATTATTAATTAGTGGCAAATGATATTCCAGTGATATTTGGTACACATAATAAGGGGTTTGAGTACTTTACTTTGTGCCCATTTTAAACTTTTCAATTAGTTCATTGGCGGAGATCCAGGTAACGAGTACCAAAATTTCGCAAAAATTAATAATACGAGCCTGTAAAGCATTGAATATTTTTATCTTATCTAACGTAACAAATAGTTGGTACAGCAATAATAATCACTTAAATAAATTATTTAAAAATCTTACATAATGAACTCACATGAACAAAAGTCAAATAAACTGCTGAAAATGTCCTCCACGAGCCAGTAAACACCCATGTACATGACGTGCTAAATTGTCTCTTACTCTCTGGAAAATTTCGGGACTGGCGCGAATCGTATTAAAACCATTAATAATACGCAGTCGAAGGTCTTCTTCAGTTTGAATAGGCGTTGTGTAAATAAGTTGTTTAAGGTGACCCCAAAAATAAAAATCCAATGGATTGAGATCCGGCGAACAGGGTGGCCATGAGCAGAGCCGGGCAGTAGCTAGCTACTTAGTAGCTAAGCTACTAGCTTAGCTACATTTTTTTCAAAGTAACTTATTCAAGCTACTTTTTTTATTGTGGTAGCTTGTAGCTGTAGCTTTAATAATTTTTTCCCAGTATTCATAAGTTACTTTTTATAAGTAGCTAGCTACTCAAAATAGCTACCAAAGCTACTTTTTGGTAACTTAGTTACTAAAAGTAGCTTAAGTTAACTTCAGTAGCTTTAGTTACCTTCAGTAGTTTAAGCTACTTCGAGTAGCTTAAGTTACTTTTATTGAAAATAAGCTACTTTTTGCGAGTTTAGTCCTGTCAATTCTCCTCTCCCTCCCCACCATTTACCACCAATGTACCACGCAAACGCAATATGTAAGGATCTGGGCTTTGCAATTTATTTCAATTCATAGATTGAGTGGTCTTGTTCGAGTATAGTTTTTTTATATTCTTTATGATATAATATAATAATACTTTTGTTTATAAATAAAATGCATATGTTTTTATTTATTTTTTTTAGTTATTTAACTACTTTCCGCATATAAATACATACCTAGTTTTTTTTTAGAAAATGGAAGAATGTAGCCCAACTTAAACTAATCACAATCTAACCTTGTACATTTTATATGTAAAGTAACTTGAAAAATAGCTTATTCTAAATCAGAAAAGCTACCTGGTAGCTTGGAGCTTAACTACTTTTCGAAAAGAGTAGCTTAGCTACTAGGTAGCTTAGTTATTTTATTTCAAAGGTAGCTGTAACTTGTAGCTAGCTACTTTTTAGAGTAGCTTGCCCGGCTCTGGCCATGAGTGGGGTCCACCTCTGCCTATCCAGCGAGCAGGATATTGTTGATCCAAATAGTTCCTAACAAGTACTGCAAAGTGAGGCGGAGCGCCGTCATGCATAAACCACATTAAAGCTCTCGTTCTTAATGGCACTACTTCCATCAATTCTCGCAATTCATCTCTAAGGAAATTGTAATAGACATCACCAGTAAGTCGATTGGGAAAGAAATATGGTCCAACTAAGGTATCTCCAATAATTCCTGCCCAAATATTAAACGAAAATGTATGCTGGTGATGTCCTTCGACCATAGCATGGGGATTATCTTCTGCCCAGATATGGGAATAGTGAAAATTCATAATGCCATCTCTCGAAAAATTCGCTTCATCTGTAAATAGGATTTTTTCCGAAAAATGTGGGACTCGTAAAGAATTTTCTTGAAACCAGTTACAAAAATCAACTCTAGATGGAAAATCTTGAGGCAACAAAGCTTGCACTCTTTGTACTTGATAAGGATAAAGTAAATAGTCCTTTAAGATACCCCATACTGCTTTGTAACTCACATTCAACTCATTCCCGATTTTTCTCGTACTCGTGCCTGGATATTCTTCCACCATATTTAAAATCTCTTCCTCAAGTTGGGGTTCTAGCTGTCAGTGGTCGGCCGCCTATTTTCCTTTTTGAGAAGCTACCTGTTTCCTCTAACCTGAGATGCAATCTTGTAAACGTTTCCTGAAATGGTACTCGTCTATTAGGAAAACGTTCTGCATATAAACGTCTTGCCTCGCGCGTGTTTCCATTTGCTAAACCGTACATAAAATGAATTTGAGCCATTTCTTGATTGGTAAACTCAGCCATTAGGAACAGTATGTAACTAGTACAAATTAATAAATTGGAAAACAATTGAAAAGGATATTTGACAAATGTCAGAGACGACACATGTCACGAAGAAAACAAGTGTGGTTGCCATGGAACGAAGCAAAGCCTACTCATAACATTTGAAACTATTTTCAGTTAGCTCAGAGTTTCTCAATAATTTGTCATAATATTATTAATAATATTTATCAATAAGATCAATATCAATAATAATAATATTTATTAATAAAAATAATAATTATTAATTATTAATAAATTATTATCGACTTAGCCAAAAGGCATTCTCACTCCCTCTACGGGGAACATTCACTCAGATCCCGGGTATCCCGGATACCATAAGGATCTGGCTCGGACGAGACCTTTGCCATGTTATCGGGCCTTAGATGACATTGATGTTGTCGGACGTTCCTGCATTCCCCATGAATTTCCTGACGGTTCGGGCTGTCGCAAGTAGTACCGCTTTCTGCATGGACCTGTAAAGACTATCAGTTAGACCCAGCTCTTTTATGTTTCTCAGCAAACTTTTTGGTATAACACCAGTTGTTGACACGATAATTGGAATCGTCTTGACGTTTTCCATTTCCCATTGCCTTCTAATTTGTTCTTCTAAGTCTCTGTACTTCGCGATCTTCTCGACTTGCTTCACACGCAGGTTGTTGTTGTTGTTCGGGATGGCCACATATTATAAATTATTATTATTAATATTTATAATTATTTAATAATTATTATTTATTATTTTTATTGATGTGAGTTCATTATGTAAGATTTTTAAATAATTTATTTAAGTGATTATTATTGCTGTACCAACTATTAGGTAGTTCGTGTAACAATAGCAACTAGATTACATTTTACTGGAAAACTGTAAGAGATATGAGAAAAACGCAAGATACGTAATTTGCTTAGAATTAATTTTTACGTTAGATAAGATGAAAATATTCAATGCTTTACAGGCCCGTATTATTTATTTTTGCGAAATTTTGGTACTCGTTACCCGGATCTCCGCCGATGAACTAATTGAAAAGTTTAAAATATCACTGGAATATCGTTTGCCAATAATAAAAAGAAAACACATAAAATTTTATTTTTTCAACACCTATTTCGAAAACAAAGCGGCATTCGACAAAATTTTATACCACATTTTCGTCTTAAAATTAGGCGAAAATTCACCTCCTTCCTTTTGTCAGAGAGGTTAGGAAACACCCTGTATAACATAATCAATTATCATATTGATTGTCCTGAGTTCTTGTCCCAATTAAGGCTCAATGTGCCCCGTGTTTGTGCTCGGCAGAGTGATACTTTTTATCTACCTGCGCCCTGCGCCTAGGACAAATATCTTAAAATTCTCGCCTTTGTATTCTATGTGTAATTTTAGTAATAATTTGAAAAACATCGATATTTTTAATACTATTTTACCTAGAATTAGGAGTCATGTTTTTGCAACTTGAGCTATTTATTGTACCTACTATTGTTTTGTGATGTATCTTTTTTGTTTTTTGTTTTTTTTTTGTGTATCTTTTCTTATTTTTTGTTTTGTACTTTTCGCCTGCCCTATTAATGGGTACACCTGTTGGGCAGTGTATTTATTAAGTAAATAAATAAAAATACGTTATTTTGAGCAAGAACGCAGCTATCTTGAGCAAGAACCTTTGCTATCTTCAACTGCGGTTAGAGAATTGAGCCAGTTACTAATATTATTTATGAAAAAGAAATGGCTCGTGCCATATGGTGCAAAATGTTTTGGTTCTTGGCAACACTAAACTAGTTTTCAATATCTAATGGAAATTTAGTATGGGCCTTTTGGAGGTGTGTAGACCACGACAGGAACCTGTTTCTGACTTGCTGGCCCTCATCAGGCAGATGCAGCTCACCTCACCGAAAGGCCCAAACATTCGCTGGCTATGTGGAAAAAGAAATAGTATAACAATGCCATCTAGCAGGTACTGCCAACACTAAAACAATGTGAGTGTGTATACAGGGTGTTTCATTAAGGGTGAAGAGGTACCATATCTCAGGAATTAATAGTCCTAGAGTCTAGAGCTTTGGGAAAAAAATCTTCTTAAGTGATGTGCTATAAATTATTTTTAAGTTCGTAATCGGTGGTATAAAAAAACGTAGTCGGCCCTAGATTTGGGGTTGAAAATGGTAGGAAGCTCAAAAGAAGCGGTTTTTGAAGGCCTTGCAAACAAAAAAAGTTCAGGCGACTATCTCTAAAAATAAAGAATTTGTGGATTTGTATATGTTGGATTTGTATAATAAAATAAATAATATATTGTAAAATAATAATATATTTATGTAAAAATATCATTTCCACTTTAGGTAATGCTGATTCCAATGCACTGCAGTTAGCAGTCGCAACAATGCAGGGTTGCCAGTTGCTAGGTATGCCAGAAAGTGATGTTCTGTTAGCACAGTGCGCAATCTATTTGGCTAGAGCACCAAAGTCTAGGGAGGCTGATAGTGCTCTGGCTAAAGCCAAATTGACAATAGCACAGTGCAAAGGGGCCCAACCATCAGTTCCAATGCACATCAGAAATGCTCCTACAAAACTCATGAAGAATTTAGGTAAATTTGTAAAACTTCTAGAACGTCAGTTTTTGCAGCCACAGGACGTGAGTCTATTAAAGAGTACCAGTTTAGAATCTACCTCTATGAATAAAGAACCCCAGGAAGGAGAAAATTTGGGCTTTACGCTGGACCGGTCCAGTCTCTGCATATGGCGGCGTGCCGTTTCCGGTTTACAAAAGTACTTACCGATGAAATGTTATCCCCCAAACATTTTGTTCTGGTAGTCACGGAATAGCCGCAGGCTGCACAGCTAACCATAATAGATCTCCAAAAAGTACCTATAGAAGAACTACACAAATATCTAATAGCACAAACCACAGTGACAACTGTCAAATACTGTAAAATAAAAATATTTTGTCAAAATTCAGTCTCCATACAGGGCGATTTCCGTCTCACGTATTTTATAATGCCCATAGAGCTTTGGCTCCTTCCTGGGGTTCTTTATTCATTGATCTACCTCCTAGCTCAAATAATCTAAAAACGCTCTTCAATTGTACACTAGATTGCGACAGGTAAATATTTCTTGTCCCTAGAATTCTCTAAATGGTGGCCATATTGATATTATTGATAGGTGACGGAGGACAGGGCCGTAATCAATAGAATTTATGTTTTACCTACACAAATCCTAAATTTGAATAGATAGAAATTAACATTAAACTATGTTCTTTGAAGCACCGAAAAGGCTATAGTTATAGTTTCTGTGTTTGAAGTTAGGTTACAGCCACAGAATATCAAGGGTAAGGTTAGGCATCTGTCACAAGTTCTGACATTTCTGCCAGACATGCTAAATACGCCTCTGGAGGCGCTCAGAACAATGCTCCCAACCTTGCATTACGAAATCAAGAAATGTCATTTCTATTGTGCAATTAAAGAGTGTTTTTAGATTATGCATACTTTTAAATATTGTCGAAAAAGTTGAATCTGAACTGACCACTGACAAACTGCAGTGTTTTTCCTGGTTACTTGAAAAAGTTGTCCTTAAATTAATATGTTTCAGGTTCCTGTGGCAACAAAAACAATTAAAAATTAAATGGTTGCATATTTTTCTTTGCCTTGATAATTTTGTTTAGATTTGGCAAAAAAAGATGAACCAGTTTTAAAATATTTGCTGTTCAGCATTATTGCTTTTCTTTTGCTTAACAGTGTAATGTCAAATTCAAGTAAACTCTTAAACTCATTATTTTACTGCGGGAAGTCATGACCTTTATTTTTTTTTTCAGTTTTTAGATTGTGAATATTTTCCATCCATTAAAAAATACCACTTTTACATACCTAAGTAACTATTATTGACTTTACGGCTGGAAATAAATCGTCATCAAAAATTTGTTCGGTTGCCTGTATCAATTAGAATTGTATTTACCACTAGCTGGAAGAACTAGTGAATCTGAAAGGTTTACAAAAAGTAAGGGTATTTTTATAGATACTAATGACACTCTTTTAAAAGTTATAGCTGCTAGAAATCTCAAAAATATGTAGTTGGTTTAGCAGCTGACATTTTAAAATAATGTCCTTTGAAATAAATAAACCTTTCAAATGCGGTAGCTTTTCTAGCTAGTTGTAAATAAAATTCTATTGATACATGAAACCGAATATACTTTTCCTGCTCCCTCCCTCGTAAGTACACTTTACATACTAGGCAACAGGCCCGAAAGCAAGTCAAATGTGTTCGAGGTGGCCTGTTATTTTGGTTGCTAGCTACGAAAGTGGTTGCTAGGTACAAAAAGTATTGCTTAGCAACACTTACACAGCAAGGACCTTAAAACCATGAATAATATATATGTAGCAACACGAATCTTGTGCCAATTTTAATAGGTTTCACAAATTAATAATATCAATGTTTCTCTGGCGTCAAATAAGAGCCGCATAAAAGAACAAATTTGACAGGCACCTTGCTACCGATAGGATGAGAGTACCTATGTGATTAATAATTCGTAGATCCAGGGTTCAAATCCCACACAAAACTCAACATTTTTTATTTATTTTTGATTATCGCTGCATTCTGCATCTTATTTTTATTACTGTTTATCATTTTTATTAATTGAACAAAGGTTATTTTGAAGATCATTATTACTCACAATCTACTCCATATCTATTTAGAGCTTTATTCAAAGTACCTATGACCTGAAGTTGTCAGTAGCAGGAAAAATGTTTTTGCACGATGCATAAGCTCTTTTTTGGCCTCGGAGGTACTTTTAATGACCGAGGTCTTTAAACAACCTACTCGGCCAAAAAAGTGCACTTACGCATCTGGCAATGTACATAAATATATGATTTCCAACCTTATGAGCTGACAATGAAATACTCTTACAGGTTATGGAAGATTGAAGCATGGAGAAGAATTCACTTTTTTGCCACCAGAACTCAAAGATGTTAATTTTTTCCAATGAATGATATTTTATTTCTATATCGAAACAATATAACAATATATTCATGTTATTTGAATGTACAGAGTTTTAATAATTATAATAAGGTCAGGCAGTTGCATAGGTCTATGCCTGAGTGATATATGTATATAGATGTTATTGTGATTTTCACTTTACTTTTGGGAAAATTTAACAGTAATCAACTGGTTACGGTTCACAAGGCCTAAATGTGAAAAAATACTAAAATAATAATTCTCACCCTCACAATACTCCAAACTAGTAGTACCCCAGAAGGAACCACATGCTGGTGCGGGGGAGGGGGCAATTACTATTATTTTGTCTTCGTTGCCATTTGCGACTAGGGCCGACTTTTTTCCCGATAGAACTAAGATAGCATTCGCTCAAGTACTACGGAAAACCCTAGAAAACCGTAGTAATCCCAGGGAGTGTAGGACAATTAGTAAATCACACGGATAAAGCTATTTAGGGGCAATACCGGGAACCCACATTTGTCCAGCGCTCTTGGCCATAGCGGTGTTTTTCTTTAAAGACATGTGCATGCGTCTGCCTCGAACCAAGGTCGATCGAAGGCAGAAAAACATGCAGTCTAAAAAGTCAGCACCGGTACGATCAATAATATACGAGCCCTGTCTCAGTGAAGTAGGCCCAACCATTCAAAATATCAAATTTTTGAATCTATAGCATGTCGAAGCAGACGTTTTTGAAAATGTGCTATTTTTGTTTCTTTACAGATTTTAGAGAATGTTTAAAAACATTTTTAGATATATTTAGCTGTTTTGTATAATAATTTGATTGTAACAAAATACACGACGAAGACAGCTTAAGTTAGATGGTTTGTTTCTAGAAGTTTAGTAAGCAGCTCTGAAATAAATCACAATATTTGTCGTTTCAATAAGTTTAAACAACGCGTTAGTGACATTTCACAACATATTTGTTGTTGACAAATAAAAATGTCTTGTGGTAAGGCTGTTTCTGAAGAAATAAGGAATGTTATATTTCACTAGTATTCAAGAGGCAAATCTGCTGTGCAAATCGCAGACATTAATTTTAATTTATCACGATATACAATGCGAAATATTATTAAACTTTACAAATCTACTGGATCCGTTGCTCAGAAGCAGAGAAATGGAAGTCGGCCACATTATTCTGATACAAATTTAAGGGCTCTGAGAAGGATTATCATGCAAAATCGTCGGGCTAATTATGGAGAATTGATAGTTTTATGTAACCAGGCAACAGATAAATATTTTTCAAGGGCAACTTGCCACAGGGCTGCCCAAAAACTAGGATTTAAAACTTACAAGGTAAGCCCAAACTGTTTCTCTGTTTTTTTCCCATTTTCAATTTTACGATCTGTAGGCAAAGGAAAAGCCTTTACTAACAAAGAGGCAGAAGAAAAATAGACTTTTGTGGGCAAAAGAGCACAGAGCTTGGTCTCAGCTAGGGTTTCCAATTTTCGGGATCAGGATCCCGTTTTGAGATCCCGGGATGAAAATCCAAATCCCGGGATCCAAAACCCAAAATCTCGGGATCCCGAGATCGGTCCTAATAATATTTTTATTAAAATGCTTAATATTAGCAATATCAAATAAAAATGCAGACATATGGAAAAAAATTATTAAAAAACATAAATAAAAAACATTTTTATATATTTACCTACATATTATTGTATTAGGTAGGTATAGGTAAGTGAAATGAAAAAGTGAATCCCCGGTTGTATCATAATAAATACATAAATAACTTGGGTAAAACTAAATAAAACGCCGATAAAGTACAAAAAAAATGCATTTTACACAAAAACCGTCGAGAACAGATTAAAGTTCGATCATTTAAAAAAATCGGGAGTTTCGGGACCGCTATATCTCAACCCGGGATTTTTGAGACCCCATCGGCACCCCGGAATCTCGAAATCCCGGGATCCCATCTAAAACCCCTCCGGGATTTCGAGATCCCGGGATCCCGGACTGGAAACTGTAGTCTCAGCATCAATGGAACTCATTTATATGGAGTGATGAGGCTAGATTTGAAGTTTGTGTTGGTGATTGTCGAAGCCGAGTCATTAGAACTAAAGGAGAAGTGTATCACACGGACTGCCTTAAGAAAGTTAAGTCCTCCGTGATGATTTAGGGATCCATGTCAGCTAGAGGGGTCGGAAAATTACACTTTGTAGATGGTATCATAAACACTGATAAATACATTAACATCCTGCAAAATAATTTGAAACTAAAAATTGAAGAACTGCGCTAGCTAAAAAAGTGAAAGATTCGATGTTAGAAAATAATATTTCGCTTTTAAAATGTACAGCTAGCAGTCCAGATCTTTCATTTTTATTTCATTCCCATTTAATTCTTTGCCATGCTATTTTAGCGGCCGGCGTTTTTTATATTCCTGCCAATGATTATTTTTTTCTAATGGGAGATCAGTGGTCGATATTTTAATTGCATTTAATTAAATCTTAGTGGTGATTACGTTTCGGCTTTCAGCTCTCAAAAATAGATTCTTGTTTTACCAAGAGGGATGAGGGACACCGGAAAGGGGTAGAACCGGGGTACTAATTCAACTTGCAGCGAGAGCCGCCTTCTTTTTGGGCATCCGGGTATATTGCTCAGAGAGACTACCGTGTGCAACAACCCCTAACTGCCTGTATACGCGACTGAATTTAAGATGCCGACGCCCTAACGGGACTATGCGAACTAATATATGGGCCATCGTCACCATGTGAATAGTGCTAGCCACTGGGCCTACCCTGGTGTGTTCTTTGTTCTTGTTCTTTGTTGGCATGGCCCATAGACTAGTTTAGCGTTGAGCCTATAGGGGGCGTATTTCTTATATTCAATGGCGTATAGCCTCCGGCGGCCATTTTGGAGACCAGAAGGGTGGGGACGATCACCTGAGCCCTCGCCGCTGCCCCAACTAATGGGCGGCCGGAGCACTCACCGCTAGAGGGCACCACCCAACGAAATAAATAGGTTTAGACTGTTCCGCCCTAGCCCTTCCTCTCCTAAGAAAAAAAACTGCTTTAACCCGTTGGAGAATGGCGAGAATTCCCGGACCAACTCCCGTACAGTGAACCCCAAATTTTAAGGCCCCACAAGTTAGGATAGGAATAACATTGTGACTCTGAAGACATTTTTTGAGCTTGCTTCTGCACAAAACAGAATCACTGTATTAATAGTGGTTCAACTTACCTAGAGGGAGATCATGCACTGCCCATTCATACGCATGTTTCTATTTACAGATCCGTGGACCTCTTTGGGCCGGTCATGTCAATTTAAAAATTGTTAAATATCATACTCTCAATCTCTCAATAAACCGTGTGAAAGGTGTCTCACCCTCTTTTACTTATACCCTATCCTCAACGCACCACAGAACTCTGTAAAATTTCTTTCTCTGACTGAAAGTTATCCCGGGAATAGCGGAGCATACAGCATACCGCTCTAAAAAACCCCCTGCATCCCTTTAGGGAAAAAAAATGATAACTCCATTGTTTCTGGTCCGATTTTCGCCATTTTCACAAGGACGTTCAAAAGAGTCTCAGAAGCATAAAAAAACTGCCTGACAAAAAACTACCCCTTCCCACCCCCGAAGTTGTTTTTGGTCGTATCCTCGCCATTTTCAGCCAGAACGTTCAAAGTTTACCCAGACGCACCAATCCGCGGTTGAAAAAATTTACCTGACAAAACTACCCCCTGCATCCCTTTAAGGAAAAAAAATGATAACACCATTGTTTCTGGTCCGATTTTCGCCGTTTTCACAAGGACGTTCAAAAGAGTCTCAGAAGCATAAAAAAACTGCCTGACAAAAAACTACCCCGTCCTACCCCCGAAGTTGTTTTTGGTCGAATCCTCGCCATTTTCAGCCAGAACGTTCAAAGTTTACCCAGACGCACCAATCCGCGGTTGAAAGAATTTACCTGACTAACTAACTTCGACGCGTGTATGTTACCACCAAGCTCTCGAGAACTGCTGCAACGCATTTTGAGAGCAGTCTATATTGCATATTGCATTACGGAGTAATGCAACGTTAGCCACACCGACCACCTTGGATCCCCTAATGCATGGGTGGAAAATATCGAATACCAACACGGTTCACAGGACCGTATGTGAGGGGGGGCTTTTGGAGGTTCAAACCCGCCGAAATACCGCCATTTTATATGCTTGTGCATCAACACTAGAACGAGCTCCCCGAGCACCAGTGAATCAGTGAGTGTAATCATTATTTATTAAACTGGTTTTCCAGTAGAGCATGAAAACCCGCTCGAGTCTTATCATCAGAAAATGCCTTCAAATAAAGTAAAACATATCTGGCAACACTTGACAACAATGAACAGTGGTGCATGGCTGCGTGCGCCATGGATTAAGAGAATACGGGCTTCCCAGAGTATCTTTTATTAATAGATTAGTATATACTATTTGTATTTGTAGATTTATTTATTATTTTTATGAAAGTTTCAACTTAAACCTGTTTCAGTTTTTTATTAATAACCATTTAAAAATAGCAGGTTTCTTTTAAACCTTAACTTTGACAGCCACAGCCACTGGTCTAGCCCCCTTCCCCCCCCCCCCCCCAGAGCCGGCTCTAGGCGGGTGCGAACAGTGCGGCGATTCAGTCAGTATAGGGTATTTAGAAGGACGGGGCCGGAACCATTTCGGAATTTGAAAATATTCACTGCAGCTTGTAAATCTGAAGATATTGAGATTTCCTAAGACCAATTTGAAGTAATTTTTCATAAAATTTCCAAAAAATTTCGCGCATTTTACAGAATTATTTTAAATGCACACCTATAGCAGCGCAATCTATCAGTATAAATATTTTAGTGGGTTTCAATATATCAATAGATTTGTTATGGAGGCTGCACAACAAGCAGCAGTTTGGTTTTTCTGTTCATACTTGACCTAGGTAGCGTGATCGTCAAAGTCAAGCAACTCCGCGCGTAGTCGATTCATAGACGGGAGATCCCTTATTATTGTTTTTTTGCCTAATAAAACTTTTTTTTTCGATTTCAAGAAAATATAATATGTACCTCGGGACTGAAGTTCTTTTTATGACTCATGTTGTTTATTTGCCTCGGCCAGAGGCCTCGGCAACTAAATTCCACATGAATCATAAAAAGTTGAACTTCAGTGCCTTGGTACATAAATAACCATTTTGTTAAAATTTTTTGGAATCAGAAACCTATTAGTTATTCGACGATAGTATCGAAGAAATTCAGAGGATTTTGACAAATCGGACTCGCATTCGAAACCTGAAATCGAAGACCACTACGAAGCGAATGACAAATAAAATACTGAAATAAAAATGTTGTTTTATAAATAAAAAAAATATTAATAAAGAATTCTTATTAGTAGTTTTATGGTTCTGAAAAGAACCGTTTTTTCTCTGTAGTGTCGTTGCTGTGCTCTTTCCGCTTAAGGGTGAGGGGAGGGGATGTAGGTAATTGTGGGGAATCGCGAAACTTGTAGTGGGTATTACGGTCAATTGCCAAGAGCCATTGACAACCCCGACAATGGCAGACGGGCATTAAATTATGTTAATACAAAAATTTTACTTTCTCTGGTATAATGGAAATTTGCATTATTATTTTATACTGTAATTTTTCCCTAACATGCGGAATCGTCTGCCGACAATCATAACCAATTCAAAATAGCATATTTATTATAATATTACAATGGCAGACGGGCATTAAACGTTTTTTTTATTAGTACAAAAAATTTACGTTATTATTAACAATTTAGTTTTTTCCGAACACGTGGGATCGTCTGCCGACAATAATAATCGTCTTAAAATAGCATATTAATTTTAATATTACAATGGCAGACAGTCATTTATTATTGTTAAAAATAACCTAATTTTTCATCAAAAATTTTTCGTCTGCCGCTAACGGCTAACAGAAAAAAACGTCAGCCGATTGCATTGTCTTATAAGATTGTATTAGCCCTAATTATGCATTAAATTGGCAGACAGGCATCTATAATTTTTTTTGTTACAAAAATGCTGCAAAAACAAATTTTTATTAATTATTAAGTACATATCCTATATGTCTGCGATTGTTTTTTGAGGCTTTTGGAGCTTTTGAATGTGTCTTGACTTCGGCAGACAGGCATTAATACGTTGTTTTCACAATTTTCCTTAACACCTTCAAATGGAGGTACTGCAGGACTTATCGCTCAAAACCGTCTGCCGATGAGTTAGGGCTGTATTTTTTTTCTGAAGAATCATCCACTGCTAACGGCTGACGGGCATGGATCATTTTTTTCCTAATTTTTTTTATACAATTTGAATTATTAACCCTACACTTGCTAACAGGGATGGGTCATTTTTATTGCTTTAATCGTTTTCAAGTAATGAAATATATTATACCTTTGCACGGCAGACGGGCATTAAACGTTATCTCCCGGTCCAACCAGATATTCATGACGTAGAAAGAAGTAGCGGAGCATATAAAGGGTTTTCCACTAGGAACGCTCGATGTTTGGCAACATCGCATGACGAAGTCGATAGTCAGACAGGTGATATCTTTGACAGGCATATTCAGTTAGTCTTTACATTTCAATATGGAACGCTACACGATACAACGCGTCAAAATGGTCCAATTTATGGTGTCGACGGCCGTCCTTCAGAGTCCACAATTCACCGTCTAATAAATAAATATGAAGCAACCGGGTCGCTGTCAGATCAGAGACCACCTGTATGTCAGAGAACCACACGACAATTCATTCAATGTCGTGCTCAAGAACTTGTTATTTCTTCGGTGTCATTGGCGAATCCTGCATAATAACTTAGGGCTTCACCCTTACAAAGTGCGACTAACCCAAGAACTGAAGCCCAACAATCATAGACAGCGGCATGCATTCGCTGAGTGGGCGTTAGAGCAGTTAGAGGATCCTGATTTTGGGCGAAAAATAATATTTAGTGATGAGGTTCATTTCTGGTTAAGGGGCTTCGTTAACAAGCAGAATTGCCAAATTTGGAGTGACGAAAACTCACGGGAGATTCGTCAAGTCCCACTCCATTCCGAGAGAAAGTCACACCTGTTGACTCCAACATTCGGAAAATAAAATTTTTACCTAGCACTTTTAAATGTTACAGATCAACTGTACCATTTGAAAAAAAAGTCCTTATGAACAATGTACCAAAAATGTTTCGCTTTCAAAATGGAAAGGATTGAAGCTCGGCAAAATTTGAACACTATTTCAAGAAAACCAATGGTGTTTTGGCCAATGCTCATTTTGCATTTTTTTGTTTATTTTGAATTTACAGTTGATCTGAAACATTTAAAAGCGGTAGCTGAAAATTTTATGTTTCGAATGTTGGAGTTAACATAAGTGTTTTCGGGCACATTTTGCCAATTTAAACGCAAACAGATGAATTTAACGTTATGAAACAAGAGTACCTTCTTGTTGCAGATTGAAAAGATGCACTAAAATGATGGATCTGCAACAACAAAAAGGAAACCACAAAAAGTTACGAATAAAAGCTCCATTCAAAAACAGCGCAAGTGACGCCCTCTGTGAGACACATAGAAATTGACATCTTCAGCTTAACCGCTAATGGCAACGAAGACAAAATAATAGTAATTGCCCCCCTCCCCCGAACAAGCATGTGGTTGCTTCTGAGGTACTCCTAGTTTGGAGAATTGTGAGGGTGAGAATTATTATTACTGTTGTTATTATTATTCTTCATCCCAAAAAATACAATAGTACCAAATTTCAATTCAGCAGCTGGATTAATTTAGGAGATGTAACCATAATTCAATTTCAAAAAATGAACTTCAATATCAACAAACAACATTTCTAGTAAGGCGTATTGGCCTCAATCGTTATATTTTGGTCCGAAATATGTGTAGTGTAGTTGCTATATGGACAATTATTAATCAGACACCCTGTATGTATTATTAAAGTGTTTCATACTATTGTAATGACTTTACTTGTAATGTTTGTTGCATATAAGTGTAATAGTTAGTAAATAGAAGCACAATCATTATTTTTTACCCTTAATAAATAACTGATGGTTCTAAACCAATGGTGACATATACAGGGTGTTCACTTTCAAAATGCCCACCATTGGGATTTTTGAAACGGTAAGAGCTACAAGGTTGGTTAAATTAGACAAAAGTTGCGCATTTTGATGTGTTTCAAGAATATAAGAAATTTGACATAGCTCACGTGGTTACTAAAATAACCTGAAAAAACTGAAAACTTCCACTTTTTTATTTTGTCCGTAACTTTTTTAATATCAAACGGAATTGAATGAAATTTGGTGGAATTACATAATTAGGTAAGGGCTTTCGAATGCACTATTCAGAAAAATTCTCTGCCTACTGGATCTTGGTGTTCACAACCGAATTTCTATTTTCTTAGGGCGGCCATATTGGATTTTACCACCATTGGATAGAGCAAAAAATTACGAATACAACCATGTATCACAACACCTAATTAAACCCACTTAAATGTCAAATTTCTAATATTTTAAATATTTTGAAGCCAGGCAGTAGGCCATGATACCGAAAACAATATCAACAACTGTCACCTAATAAACTGAAACGTCAGTTAGTTCCCATAACCTTTGCTAACTACTTAAAATTGTATGTTAACCGTCTTAAGTGACTAAAGCTTATTGAATCATGCCCCAACAATATCCAATAAATGAAAGATTGGATATGTACAATGTTTATATTCGAAACTACCGTAATTTTAGCCAGTATCAAGAATTATACCCCAAACGAAGGCAGCCTAACAGAACTATTTTCCGAAGGTTGTGTAGGCGTATGGAAGCGGATGCGACGTTACAAAACAAAAGAAGAAATGATTTTGTGAGAGCTAGAGGAGCTGTAAGTGAAATCAATGTTTTGGCTCAAATTCATTTAAATTCAGAGACATCGCAAAGGAAAATTGCTAGGGAATGTGGTTTGTCGTTAGGGGCAGTTAACAAGATTTTAAAAAAGCACAGATACCATGACTTTAAAATTCAACCTGTACAAAAGTTACATATCCAGGGGACGTTCAAAGAAGGCATGAATTTTGTGTTTGGTTTCGCAATCAATTAACTGCAAATCCTAGTTTTGTGACTAAAGTAATTTACACAGATGAAACTTTGTTCACGAACAGTGGAATCTTTAACAGAAGAAATAAACATTTTTATGCCATTTTAAATCCTCAGTTGGTACAAGAGGTGAGGCCACAAATTTGTTTCTCCTTAAACGTTTGGTGTGGACTTTTGGGTAATCAATTATTGGGCCCATACTCCTTTGAGAATCATTTAAATGGACAGACATATGTTAACTTCCTTCAAAACGATTTTGAACAATTGTTAGACAATGTGCCACTTGCAGTAATTAGAAACTTAACTTGGTTTCAACAAGACGGGGCTGGCCCCCATAACGCAAGAATTGTTCGAGATTATTTAGATCGCCATTTCCCAGAATCCTGGATTGGGACTAAACGGTCCTGTCCAGTGGCCACCAAGGTCACCTTGTTTAAATCCCTTAGATTATTTCTTATGGGGATACTCCCAGTATGGGTCTGGCCTACCTAATGGTCATCGGCGTAAGACAACCAATGGTCTGATCGGCCTAGGACTTATTGCCGGGGGACTAAGGCCTGCCGGTTAGATACTGACCCCTGGCGCCATCTATCTATTTATTAGTATTTAGTTTCTTGTTCCTATTAAAATAACGTTAAATAAATAAACTTTTGACATCAAATTTGACGTTTCTGTTTATTAGGTGACAGATATTGATATTGTTTTCGGAATCATGGCCTACTGCCTGGCTTCAAAATATTTAAAAATATTAGAAATTTGACATTTAAGTGGGTTTAATTAGGTGTTGTGATACATGGTTGTATTCGTAATTTTTTGCTCTATCCAATGGTGGTAAAATCCAATATGGCCACCATAAGAAAATCGAAATTTGGTTATGAACACCTAAAGATCCAGTAGGCAGAGAATTTTTCTGAATAGTGCATTCAAAAGCCCGTACCTAATTACGTAATTCCACCAAATTTCATTCAATTCCGTTTGATATTAAAAAAGTTACGGAGAAAATAAAAAAGTGGAAGTTTTCAGTTTTTTCAGGTTATTTTAGTAACCATGTGAGCTATGTCAAATTTCTTTACAGATTCTTGAAACACATCAAAATGCGCAACTTTTGTCTAATTTAACCAACCTTGTAGCTCTTACCGTTTCAAAAATACCAATGGTGGGCATTTTGAAAGTGAACAAGTAAACGGTAGAAGATATGGAAAAATTGATAAGATCTATATTTGTTAATCTGCTCATGAAGAATAGGAAATATTGACGTCATAAAAACCAAACAGCGCAACTCGAAGGTAAACACCCGGTACTACGCCATTACATAGCATACAATAAAGAGATCCCCTTCACAAAAAAAACCCACGGAGTAGGTAAATGTGCATTATGCTCCTCAACTAAATGGGAAAAGCGTAGTGCATGAAGCTACTGTATATAATTATATTACAGTAATCTGTTAATTTATGGTCAAGAATATACGATATAAAAGCTCAAAAAGTTAATCTTAAATGCTGAAACTGTGCAGTTTATTCAAAATTATTTTTTTATGAGAAATAAATTATTGCTTAGTTGAAAAAATATTCTACAAGCACAGAATAGCCGGCTATTCTGTGCTACAAGGAAATGATTTCATGAAGCAAATGTTCTACTTCGCTTAAATTTCAAAAGTGGACAACATTATTCATGAGGCGTGGCTCGTGAGTTATTGTAGAGGTGGGTCAAATCGGGGTGGATAGTCCCAGTCAAAAATTTTTTGGAATGCTACGCACAAAATAACTTAGAAAATGAAAACATGCAAGTGTGTCTGTCACAGCGAATTTAATACCCAAAATAAAATGCTTGGTATGTCACTGTTAATTTTACAATTTTACATAGCATCTTTCCATACATTTTCTTAAGAAAAGCGAGTCTAAAACCAAGCAAGATAATTTTGTTACCTCTTGGTTTGAAGTGAAGTCCATGGCTAGTTGTAATGCAAGTATAGAACGCATTAGTTTTTTCAGTTTCTCCTTTATTTAGTGGACCATTGCTTCAGTGAAGGAATATAATGAGGCGCTACCTCCATGTCTTATAGAGTTCGGAATGTCAACGCTGATTTTTAGATTTTTCATTATTTTTTATTTGGTAAAATATTTGCCCCCCCCCCCCAAACTGTGCTCGTGTCAGTTGCCACAATCGTCACGTTCTGGTTACGGCTCTACAATTAGTTGTCTGTGGTAATGAAGTTTTTAGATAAATAGAACCTTCAATTTACATATAGTCTTTTATTATCTGTGATATACAGATCATTTAACTACATTGCCAGATACTGTAAAACAGTAAAAATTACAATAAAACTAAAATATAAATTGGTCTCTTACATAAAAAAGATTGAACTAAAAACGCGGGGAACGTCGATAAACGGTACAATTAATCACATTAAATAAAATTACTTTAAACGGAAAGACTGGGTTCATTGGATTACCCATTTGACACATCACGACACAGTTCAAATCGATGCACTTTATTTTATACGGGATATCTCATATCGCACGTCCATAAAATGGAGAAAAAATACTAGAAATTTCGAATTGCTTAACGTTATACTGAGTTTAGGCCACATTACAGCTTGTCAAAGCGATAATCAGGGCCAGCCATGTCTATCGCCCAACGGAACTTGTCGCGTTGTGTCTTGTTGTAGATCTTTTCGATCGGCACATCGTACTTTTTGCACCAAGCGACACTTATACGTGGGTCTAAATAATTCAACTTTGACGTGCCCAAAGCAATGGTCTTGTTTTCATCTCTGTCTGTTTCTTGAATCTCCAGTTTGGCGAGTTGTTCACGCATCCGCTGCAGCATCTTCTTCTTTTTGTCGTACACCGTCTTTTCCTTCACGCTGCCGTGTTTGGCGTCACGCTGGGCATCTTTCACTTGCCTCTCGGCGTCTTTGACTTGCTGCTTTTTGGTTTCTATCTTCTCTTTGAGTTTCTCCATGGACTTTTCGTGACCCTTAGGCACAGAACGTTGATGGTTACAGAGAATGGCGACTGCGCGGTTAGCACGATTGTAAGAGAGGATTTTCTCCGCTACCGTGTCGTCTGAGTTGGTCAGCAGATCAAGCTGTTGCTGCAGGGTCCAGGAGGCGTTGTACGTACGGAACACCTACAGACAAACGATTAATAGACAACGGTAAATCAATTGCAGTGTCATTTGTTTTTAAAGTCAATCATTAATGAAAATTTATAGTTCAATTTTTAAAATAGGTGCTAACCACCGCTTGTAAACACCACCATAATAATATGTGGCAAACATACATTAGTAGTATTCTTTCGAATTGATTTTAGTTATTTGGTATTTATCTGATAGCGCACATATCAACTATATCTATTTCACAGGATTATGCAGCTTTAATGCAATAAGAGTTGCCTCCCTTTTTAACAGGATAATACAGGGTTAACTATGACTTAGTACAAAAATTTTTACCACGTGCGCAGGGTGGCTTAAGAAAACATAGAAAAATATTTTTAGATTTTTTTTACGATCTTTAAAAAAACGGGTAAAGACCCCTATTTTCCCTGTAAATCCCCGCCTTTAATGACGTCATCCAATTTGGCTTCTGAAGGTACTGACAGCTGAAGTGATTTTCCGCGGTGTTGCCGTTGATTTAGGAACGGTGAAAATACCTTTTTACTCAAACAAATTTAAAAAATACATAAATAACAATCGATTTGAATCTGTACAGATGCAGCGCTATTAGATTCCCCTTACCTTAGCTCGTATCCGGACCGGTTCCTACTCTCGCGGAAAGCTCATTACCGCGACACCACAAGCCGTCTCCCTTAATACCCCCGGAGCTCCTCTGATGAATTCTTGTCCACCATCGAACCTCTTCTGAAGCATAGATAAAGGATTTATTGTTCTGAAGCCTCGGCGGTATGAATTAAGCGACGTATCGGCCCGGTCGAGTCTATGAAACGTTTTTTCGACTGCTCCGCGTTGCCCCGTTCGTCATTTCATAACTTCCTAGCTAGGCAACTAACTGTACATACAAGGTTTGTTCCAACAGGGTCAATAACCGTGCTCAAGTACGTTCAGCGCATGCGCACTACCCCACTGGCTGTTCCAACTGAATTATGTACCTACCGACACGGGACGATACACGCACTGTTCCAGCCGATTTATGGATCATTTGTGTATCGTCCTTGTACGATAAAAACGGTGCCTGGTCTAAAGCAATAACCGCGTGTACTGACATGCGCAGTGTATGGTCGTGTGACAGAGATAAACATTAACATCATATTTTTGTTTTTACGTAGATAGGTTTAAATCGATGGCTGGGATCGTGTTTTTTATTTCTTGTTGGTTTTTGGCTTGTTGGGTAGGGCGGGGAATCGTTGAACAATTTTTCCGTTCCATCTGAAATTTTCTTTGGGATCATTTGTTCCAACTCGAATTTACGTACCGTCACAGAACTGTACATGAACTAGATGATAACCCTTAAAGAACGCATGCGCTAGTTTTGCACCGTTCATGTGCGATCCCAAAGAAAATTTCAGATGGAACGGATTGTGAATCAAATCGACCAAATCACGTTTTGCGACCGCACCTAACCTGCGTGTTTAATATGTGGCTAACCGAATGTTCGGTGGGCTAACCTCACTCTTCACTCTAAAAAATTATTGTTCAACGATTCCCCGCCCTACCCAACAAGCCAAAAACCAACAAGAAATAAAAAACACGATCCCAGCCATCGATTTAAACCTATCTACGTAAAAACAAAAATATGCTGTTAATGTTTATCTCTGTCACACGACCATACACTGCGCATGTCAGTACACGCGGTTATTGCTTTAGACCAGGCACCGTTTTTATCGTACAAGGACGATACACAAATGATCCATAAATCGGCTGGAACAGTGCGTGTATCGTCCCGTGTCGGTAGGTACATAATTCAGTTGGAACAGCCAGTGGGGTAGTGCGCATGCGCTGAACGTACTTGAGCACGGTTATTGACCCTGTTGGAACAAACCTTTTCAAGTTTGGCTAGTAGCCGACGGAGGGCATTTGCGAATGTAACATGGCGTTATTTCCCAGTTTGGTCTTGATTTTCGCGGCAAATCGTTCAGCGTCTTTGTGAAAATGCCGGAGTATTCGAACGCCGAGTTGACGGACATGGTTATAATGTACGGGAGATGCGATGAAAGTGCACATCGAGCTGCAGCAGAATACCGTATTCGTTTTCCTAACAGGGCAAATATGCCTAACCCACGTACTTTCGTGAACATTGTACAACGTATGCGAAACACTGGTGTTTTGCAAGCTCGAAGGGGTGGGCCTGGAGGGCAAATGAACATGGACGATGTTGAGTCAGTGCTTGATTTGGTGGAAGAGCAACCTTCCATAAGCACTACAGCTATTGCAAGGAGATTGGGAATATCTCAGAACAAGGCAAGTAAAATAAAACCAATAAAACTG
Organism: Pseudeuparius sepicola; assembly: GCA_963920635.1. Classification (NCBI taxonomy): domain Eukaryota; kingdom Metazoa; phylum Arthropoda; class Insecta; order Coleoptera; family Anthribidae; genus Pseudeuparius; species Pseudeuparius sepicola. Next base: position 95,517,257 of record OY987299.1, read on the forward strand.
ACTTCTACCAAAGACTATCCCATGTGATGGGATTGTCTTTGCTTGCACCTAATACCTACATAAAATTTAAAATGTAACAATACAATTATTTACAGGCATGGAGGATTCTAAGGGAAAACGGCCTTCACCCTTATCACATACAAAAGGTCCAAGCATTAGAAGCAAATGATTTTCCGGTGAGAATGACCTACTGCACTTGGCTACGTGATCGAATCGCCCAAGACCCAAACTTTGTTTTCAACATTCTTTGGACAGACGAATGCTGCTTCACACGTGCTGGGGTTTTAAACACGTATGTAAATTTTTACTTACTTATAGCTTTCTCTCCTCCATATTATCTTTTTTATTTATTATAAAATTGGCTATGTCAATCCTAACGCCTTCGCCAAAATTGTGAATATTTCTAAATTTTTGTTTTTTTTTTTAGACACAACAGCCATATTTGGTCCGATGAGAACCCACATGCTGTTCGGCGGTTTAATTTCCAACGTCGGTTTTCCATCAATGTTTGGGCTGGAGTTTATGGAGATCGATTAATTGGACCATACATTCTACCGGAAAATTTAAACGCTGAACGATACTTGTATTTTCTGACAAATGTTTTGTTTGATAATTTGCCACTACAAGTACTGCATGACATGTGGTTTATGCACGATGGTGCACCAGCCCATTTTGCGAGACCTGTTCGTGCACTTTTAGACGACCAATGCCCCAACCGTTGGATCGGAAGAGGAGGGCCCATTGCATGGCCGCCGCGATCACCAGACTTGAATCCAATGGATTTTTGTATTTGGGGATTCATGAAGGCGATTGTGTACGAGCAGGAAATCGACAACGAGCAGCAGTTACGTGAACGAATTGAAGGTGCAGCTGTTCAAATCCGGAATAATCATGGACTTTTTGCACGTATCCGGACTTCTTTAGTTAACCGAGTGAATTTGTGCATCGAAGTTAACGGCGGCCTCTTTGAACAGCTACTGTAGTGCTTTGCATGTGCATTTGTGCAATGTGTGCTAGTGCAGTTGTGATTTTTCGGTTACCCTTCGGGGTTTTCCTGGCGGAGGGGATCTACCTCGTCGTGGTCGTCAGGCTGAGTACCTCGCTTCAAACAAAAGGAATAGCAGAGGGAAACCAAGAGATCCCCAACAGATTTAAAAAATGTGAATGTTGTGTTGTGTGACTTTTAATGTAAAAAAGCAAGAAAACAGAAAATGGTGCAAACAATCCTGGAAATGTCAGTAAGGTAGGTGTTTCATAGGCATTCTACATGTTCCTCAGAAAGTAATCGTTTTTAAAAGGAAATCGAAATTTTGTGGTGAATCCTCGGATAAATTGATAGACGTGGCAACGCCGCGCTATTGACATATGCGAAATTTTTAGACATGTCGCGCGGGCGTCCATAGGCGGCGTTTTTTGAGGGGTTTAATACAATTTGAAAAAAAATTTTTTTAGGCTTAAGACAAATGTTAGAAAATTTTTGAAAATTTATTTTAGCAAGTCTAATTTTTCTTTATCTGCCATAAAAATTTTTGTACTAAGTGATAGTTAACCCTGTATAATGGCATTTTGAATTATTTGAACTGTAATAAAGTGGCAAAGGAATTTTAGGTCAAATAGCCCATTCAGATAAATCGCTTAAATCAATATGGAAGAATAAGAGCTGCCTTCCACTTCAGCTTTTTGCGGGAACTTTTTTCTTTTTTCACAACAAGATTGCTCAAAATATGTATCATAAGAAATATATTATTGGTTTACAGAAAAAAGTTCCCGCAAAAAGCTAAAGTGTAATCGTATTGAAGTTGCTCTTTTTGCTCAGACAGCAGTGGTTTCTATAACCATTCAAAATCTGCAATCACTATTACCAGAGCATAATATAAAACAACCAGCAGTAAAACTCCCTAAGGCGGGAAAATTCTGCGCACGCACCTGTTCACGAAGCTGCCATGTAGAAATAGATTCTGTCAAATGGATGCAGTGTCGGGGCGATTGGGCAGTTCTTTTTGGCTGTATGAGAGATATTAAAGTGCCGTGGAGTGTGCTTTTTTTGTAAATTGTGCTTTGTGCTAGTATATTTAAATAAAGAATCCCAGGAAGGAGTCAAAGCTACTTGTGCTTACCACACACTATATACTTTACTAATACTACTCTGTATTTCCCGACTACACCTCTGACTTCTATTCCCCCAATATGGCTCAGTCATTGAATTTGCGGATGATTTCTCAAGAGTAAGTTATACTGCTGGTTGTTTTATATTCTGCTATTACCCAAATTTGTCTTTTAAGACTTTTAGTTTATATCACTATCATCCTTGTTATAGGGAAGTCCAACAAAACACCTGATCGAGTCCAAAATGGCGTCTGCTGGTACCCCTCCCTAATCAAATATGGGAGGCACATAACTAATCACGAGGAGGTATTGGCCCATGTAGGCATGTCTGACACCATGGTCAAGTATCCCCACATCCCCTCAATACTTAACTTTACTGCGGTGGTCTACCTTACCTAAACGCGACTCTCCGCAAGTAACTAGTAGCTTTTTTTGTGTGCTTTTTTCCTGGATTTCTTGCAAAATTATGAAATTTCAGGGAATTCTACGAAGAAAAGGTACTCTTGTCGAACTTCGATAGCATGCACCGTTTTCGAGCAAAATCGTTTTGAACATGTTTTCCAGTGTGCCATGAAAAAGCGTATTAGCCTTGTTTATGGATATAGTCCAAGAGCCGGCCACATGATTTCAACTCTCATAAGATTATAGAATAAGATGTTATGTAAAATGTAGAGAGTATATTTCTTTACTTGAAGCGAGTAAGTTGTCTCAGATAATATAGGCCCGATCATTGTTGTTTAAACAAGTTGTAGTTAATTTTTAATTTTTTAATAGGTACAACCCGTCCTCACGAACATATTTACTACTTTTTCGCAAAAGTCTTTTGATCAATTCAAAAAGTGCCGTTCTAAAAATCGAAGGAGGTGGTAAATTTCTTAATTGGGTCTTGTACTTTCCTCCAGTACTTTTCGGGGGCGCCGGGAGCATCTGCACAGCACGTGAAGACTTGAGGGAAGCTTTAAAAATTCCCAACCCAGAGCCCCGAGCCGAAATAACTTAGCTGTAGCTCGGCGAAAAAGGGCAATTTCTGACAGTTTTCGGACTTTGGCTTTTAGGTGATGAGAAATGCCGACCAATCACATAAAAAAGATGCGTCCCACCTGCATTGGTCGTTTTTTCGCAGAAAATACTTAAGAGGGGGTTGCCGACAGCGAAAGTGACAGTAGATTTCGTATTTTTTTAAGTTGTACAGCATAAAATCTAATAACATTTTACCTGGCAAAAATTTAGTTCAAACATCTCTGTCTTCATTTTAATCATAAGATATTACAAGCAGTGTTTTGTTTTATAGGTTATGAAAACCTTGGGAAAAATAATAATTCCAGTGCATATGCTTTTCAGATCTTATGATTAAAATGAAGACAGAGATGTTTGTACTAAATTTTTGCCAGGTAAAATGTTATTAGATTTTATGCTATACAACTTGAAAAAATACGAAATCTAACGTCATTTTCGCTGTCGGCAACCCCCTCTTAATAACTCAGAAACGGGAAATAATTTACCTGAAAAAGTTTCGTTAAATATATTGACCCGTTCTCCGGCCATCTTGCCGTATCGTCAGATCCCCTGAAAAACGACTTGCCTCCGTCTTTCGCGCCGTATTTAACAGCGGAGGATTTTCGGGGCACCGAAAATACGCCTATCGGATTTTTAAAGGACCAAAGGACCCTTTTTTATTGTTGCTCCATGGGCCTTCTTTCCTATTTTGTTCTATAATCATATGAGAGTAGATTTGCCTAAAAATTAACCACAACTTTTTTAAATAACAATGATCGGGCCTATATTATCTGAGGCAACATACTCGCTTCAAATAAAGAAATATACTGTCTACATTTTCCATAACATCATATTCTATAATCTTATGAGAGTTGAAATCATGCGGCCGGCTCTCATACTAATACTTTAATTAGCCAATGTCTGACACTGACATAAGGACATGACAGAAATACAGTAGATACAGGGGACAGATTTTGCAAAAAAATAAAGTTGTCCAGCTTCAGAATTTTATCTTTAATCATTTGGGAAATATTTAGAAAAACCGTTTTGCGAAACTTTCCATTTCGGGGGCTATAGCCTTCTTATGCGGTATTTTTGAGGCCATGTTTATAGGAACTTTTTAATTTTTTTGATCACAGAACGTGCTGGTATATTACGCCAGGTAATTTCCAATATGCATTTTCATGTCACTCTGCAAAAAATTTCCAATACGATTTTACTCGAAAACGGTGCATGCTATCAAAGTTCAACGTAGAATACCCTGAAATTTCATAAGAAATCTGGAAAAAAAGCACACACACACAATTTGGGGTATTTTTAACCCCTTGACTCCCCCCATTTAGCACGCCTATGATCTATGATGAAGAATTTCAAACTCTCACATATTTAGAAAAAACCTTTTGCCACAGCGTCCATATGGGGGGGGCTATATTTTTTTTTGAGGCCATGTTTAAATAAACTTTTCCATTTTTCAAATCACCAAAAATATTAAAAAAATACGCATTTCAACTGTTTCTAGACAGAAACATAAGCATGCTATTTATGGTTGAAGTTAATAAAATATTCTAAAAATAATATATACACACCCAAAATGTCTAGGGATCACCCTAATTATTTTAAAATTTATGCCACAACTTCTCTGTTTTGGAGTGGCCCTCTAATAGGGTACTTGACGAAATTTTACAAACATGATAAAACAATTCCTGGACACTTGCTTAAGACCCTACAATTATTTAAAAAATATATATTTACGTAATTATCAAGTTTTTAGACTTTCTTCGAAATTTGGCGGGAAAGCACTTATGAAATCACAAGTGTTTTAAAAAGGCAATTTGGCAACATAGCGATACCATTGAAGTGTTCTGAGACATAACCTTATTCGGCAGTGAAAGTTGCAAGGAGGGTTGAAATTTCAAAATTCTAACCTCAAACTCCCAGACTTATGATGCCCCGTGAAACCACATTTAGTAAAGTGTTTTTTTTTTTTCGTAAATACCTAATCAATCGTTTTTCCACAAATTTTTTTGGCTAGGTTGGGCCTAAAGTCCGGAATTCGGGCTCAGTACTTGTAAGCACTACGGAGCCTTTATAAACCCGCCTTCAAGATGGTCCCTAGGCCGAGGTTCTCTCTTTATTAATAACTCATAATACTGTACTATTACTACAACGTAAGTACAAACCTTTGCAGTTTTATCCCATGAATTTCGGCAGACGCTAACATCGGATTATTAGAAAAAATTGTGCTACTAAAAAAGCATTAAATTTCAGCAAATTACGGATTGTCCGTTCAGGGTCTATAGTACCTTACCTTACACCTCTAACAACACGATAACTATAACAATAACAAACTATAATAAATCGCACAGATATTATCTACTAATGTTTTGATTTAGCCAGATACGGAATGACAGTTGGTATCACGGGAAGTCATCTGCCGATCAAAAAACCATACGTGTTAGATGACGTGGATATATGAATATGGTTAGATGCCTAGGCGGGCGAGTAACGTTGCCACATACGTGAATATTTCCCCCATTATTGATACCTGAATATTTATAGTATGTTCCGTATATAGATATTTTAACTAAAGTGTTCAGATTAAGGATATAGTTTCTAGCGTGTGCAGCATAAACAGACACCATTTTGCTATAGAGAAGTCAATATACGGAACATATTCGTAATAAAAAAAAACTTTATGTGACAAAATTTGTGTGCAATTGCGTTAGTTAAAGCGCAAAGGTTGCAATACATTAAGTAACAAATATTCAAAGGCAAGCTGGACAACAGAACGACGAAACTGTAGGTTTCAGCCTGAACAAAATTGTGCAACTTTGTCTTTAATTATCATAAAAAAATAAGGGTTAAAAGCCGTTGTTTCATTTATTACGTGTTACGTTGGTGCATCTACTGTAAACAGAGTACAATTTTAGAGCAATTAAAAATATTGTCAAGTACCCTATTCTCCCGACTTAAATCCCATTAAAAAGGTATGGCATAACATGAAGAGTCGCGTATTGGATGGGAATGGTTTTATAAATCAACAAGAACTGGAAAGGGCAGTCCAACGAGTTTGGAGAGAATTGGATCAAGACATGATTGATAGGCTAATATTAAGTATGCATAGACGTTGCAGGACTGTCATTAATAATAAAGGAGGACATTCTGGGTATTAAATTATTTTTTTAAGTTACATTTACTTTAACGAATTTTGTGATATTTGTGAAATAAATTGGTGCGATTGCATCTTTGGGAAAAGTTTCTATTTTTTATGCGAGTGCTATGTATGTTCATTTACTTTGAATAAAAAACATTCAAGAAATGGGCGATTTATTAATTTTTTTAAACATATAAGAGTGATCCCTAGACAATTTGGGGGTGTATATACAGGGTGAGTCACATCTAAAGGCAGAGCCGAAAAAACAAGGTAGAATTCGCTAAAATAAGCACATATGCTTAATAAACATTAGCTCAAAAACGCTTGGTTCTCCATATACAGCGTGTTGAAACTTTTCGAAAAATAACATATATATTTTTTAATTTCTTTCGAGCTCGTTTAGGAATTCCAACCAAATTTGGTACATATTATAGGTTGTCATTTTTTGCAATCATTTGGCCCTATTTAGTTGACCAGCGGCGTAGATACAAATAATTATATTTTAAATTCCAGCATAATTGCCTTGGCACTAGTTTAAAAAATCCGAAATTACGAAGAAACTGTACTAGATATAAAAAAATACCAAGAGGCGCTTTTTGTTCCAAATTGAATGGGCTATCCAAAAAAGTCCAAAGTTTTGGGTTTTCACAGAACCGTACTAATTTTTTTGACAAATTATTTACAGTAACTATTTGTATCTACGCCGCTGGTCATCTGAACGGGGTCAAATAATTGCACAAAATGGCAACCCTCCAATGCATAATGTGTACCAAATTTGGTTGGAATTCCTAAATGGGCTCGAAAGAAATTAAAAAATATGTTATTTTTGGAAAAATTTCAACATGCTGTATATGGAGAACCAAGCGTTTTTGAGCTAATGTTTATTAAGCAAATGTGCTTATTTTAGCGAATTCTACCTTGTGTTTTCGGCTCTGCCTTTAGATGTGACTCACCCTGTATATTTACAGGGTGTCCGGTGAGCATGGGGCAATCTCGTGGAAGCAGGTAGGGGACGTCAAAATATTACGATTGAGCTTAACATCTACGGGTCAAAGCTCAATAGTTACTGAGATACAGGGCGTAGTAGCTCTTTTTTTAAATTGAATTATGGCAATGTTTTCCAAAATAATCAAGCCGCTGAATTTAAATTTGGCACTGCTGTCAAAATGTCAATTTCGCCGTATCTCACAGAGGGAGCCACTTGCGCTATTTTTGGATGGTGCTTTTACTCGTAACTTTTTTGAGGTTATGTTTTAGGTCCCGCAGGTCCATCTTTTTAGTGCATCTTTTCGTTATGCAAGAAAAGGTACTCGTTTCATAAGGATAAAATCAACCGTTTGAGTCGACTTCAAATGTTGGAATCATAAAATTTTCACCTACCGCTTTCAAATGTTACAGATAAACTGTACATTCAAAATGACGAAAAAAATGCCAAATTGGCATTGGTTAAAACACCATTGGTTTTCTTAAAATAGTTTCCAAATTTTGTCAAATTTAGTCCTTTCCATTTTGAAAGCAAATACTTTTTAGAACATTGTTCATAGAGATTTTTTTCACTTTAAATGGTACAGTTGATCTGTAACACTTGAAAGCAGTGGGAGAAAATTTTATGTTTCGAATATTGAAGTTGACAGGTGTTTTGGGGCACATTCTTGCAGAATGAAAAGATGCACTAAAATGATGGACCTGCAGGACCAAAAAGATAACCTCAAAAAAGTTACGAGTAAAAGCACGATCCGAAAACAGCGCAAGTGGCACCCTCTGTGAGATACGGCCAAATTGACATTTTCAGCTTATTCTCCATCCCCAAAAACATAGCAGTACCAAAAATTACAGTTCAGCAGCTTGATTGTATTTCTAAAAAAGAACTAAAACAACTACGGGGCGTATCTCAGTAACTTTTGATATTTGACCCATAGTTGTTAAACTCAATCATAACATTTTGAGGTCCCCTACCTGCTACTGCGAGATTGCCCCATACTTACCAGACACCCTGTATACAGGGTGTCCGGTAAGTTCGGGGAAATCTCTCGCCAGCGTGTTGGTGACGTCAAAATATACCTGGTGTTTCATATATTTTTTTCCCCTAAAGTACTCCGTAACAGAACTACAGGGTCCCAAAGGGGTACTCACTGCTTTACATTTTTTGATTTAACTTTTGAACGCCCTTGTATATTTTGATGAAATTTTGGAATTTTGCATAGACGGTAAAAACCAATTACCTCATATTTGAATCATGCTTGGACAATGCCGTGGAAGTCAGGAACGGACTTCACGCAATACCCATGGGCTCAAAATTTTGACTGGTATAAATTTAAAAAGCCGAAAACAAATTTTTTTAAAGCCTTGAACATTTCTCTTCAAAAAAGGTACTCTTTATTCGTTTCGAAAAAGTCAACCGTTTTCATGGAAAAATCGCTTTTTTGAAATCCGTAACTTAAGATGCAATAATGGAAACTACCAGAATTTAGTGTTTTCACCTGACGGATAACAACAATTACGTGTGACAAGATTTGTCAATAATTTTTATTAGCAATGGAGCATTTTTATACTTATGCCGAATATGCAGACATGCATTTAATTTATGGACAAGCACACTGCAATTCTCTGGAGGCAAGCAGAATTTATGCTCAAAGATTTCCAAATCGCAATTTGCCAAATCGAAAAACATTTGTGAGAGTTGATCGTCGTTTAAGAGAAACAGGTAGTAAACAAACCGAGTTTAGAATGTCTTAAATCAGTCTCCTAAAATGTACATTAGGTAGTTTTTTACCTCGTCGTGGTGGGGAAGGGCCGCAAAGGAGAGCAAGAAATCAAAACTTAGAAGAGCACATATTGGATGAAATATCCGAAAACCCTTCTAATAGCGTTCGTAAGCTTGCAGCTCAGTTAAATACCACAAAGGGGGTTGTTCATGAAACATTGCGAGAACAGCTACTTTATCCTTATCACGTCCAAAAAGTGCATGCAATGTCTCCGAATGATTATCGTCCACGGCTTAACTATGCAAACTGGTTTTTGCAACAATTTATAGGCGATCCGAGTTTCACAGAAATTGTTTTATTTAGCGACTAAGCTGGCTTCACGAGAGACGGTATTACCAACAGTCGAAATCTGCACATTTGGCATGACGAAAACCCTCACGCCATAGTTCAGATCAAGCACCAACAAAGATTTCTGGTTAATGTTTGGGCAGGGATAATTGGGAATAATTTAATTGGTCCTTTTGTTTTGGATGAACGTTTGAATGGAGCTCTGTATTTACATTTTTTACAAAATAATTTAAATGATTTACTGGAAAATGTGCCCTTACAAATAAGGAATCAAATGTGGTTTATGCACGATGGCGCTCCCCCACATTATTCCCGGGAGGTACGTCTCTACTTAACCCAGCACTTTGACAATCGTTGGATAGGCCGAGGAGGACCTGTTTTGTGGCCACCTAGGTCTCCTGACCTCAATCCGTTAGATTTTTTTTTCTGGGGTCATCTCAAGGGACTAGTATATTCAACTCCTGTAAATACCAGGGAAGAGTTATTGGAAAGAATATTTCACTATTCTGATCAAATTCGAAATGATCCTGAAATGCTGTTTAGGGTGCAGCAAGAAAAAATTCGCAGGATAAGAAAATGTATTCGGGTAGAAGGAGCTCACTTTGAACATTTGCCCGACTAAACGAAACATTTTCTTTATAACCAAACTTTATTAAACTATTTTTAAACAGTTTCATTGTTTTTTTTCATTTTCTCGATATTAATGCCTCCTGAAAATTGCAGTGTGCTAATAAAAATTATTGACAAATCTTGTCACACGTAATTGTTGTTATCCGTCAGGTGAAAACACTAAATTCTGGTAGTTTCCATTATTGCATCTTAAGTTACGGATTTCAAAAAAGCGATTTTTCCATGAAAACGGTTGACTTTTTCGAAACGAATAAAGAGTACCTTTTTTGAAGAGAAATGTTCAAGGCTTTAAAAAAAATTGTTTTCGGCTTTTTAAATTTATACCAGTCAAAATTTTGAGCCCATGGGTATTGCGTGAAGTCCGTTCCTGACTTCCACGGCATTGTCCAAGCATGATTCAAATATGAGGTAATTGGTTTTTACCGTCTATGCAAAATTCCAAAATTTCATCAAAATATACAAGGGCGTTCAAAAGTTAAATCAAAAAATGTAAAGCAGTGAGTACCCCTTTGGGACCCTGTAGTTCTGTTACGGAGTACTTTAGGGGAAAAAAATATATGAAACACCAGGTATATTTTGACGTCACCAACACGCTGGCGAGAGATTTCCCCGAACTTACCGGACACCCTGTATATAGGTCAGCCAACAGGCAAGGAAGGCAATCGCCCCCCCCCCTTTTAAAATAAAATAGGAACACATTTTATAAACATTCATTAAAGTTTGTGTTGAAAAATTGTACAGTTCTCAATAATAATTGCTAGGCATCCTCTGAAACTTACCTTCGCAGTGAGTCCTTCCATCAGATCATTCAAATGCTTATTCATGATTTGCGTGTTCAATCTGTCAAACAGATCATCCCCCGTCTGCTTATTCTCCATGAACAGCTGTAGATTTTTGAACACCCTCTTCTCAACTGGCACCTCATTGTAATACCTAAAATAAAAACGGTGATCCATAAACACAAACACAGGTCACAAGAAATGACCGTTACCTAATCGAATCTTTACCCAGGAAATCGAACACCACCACAAATTCCTTGTCGTCTTTACGTTCGTGCAGTTCAATGTGTTCAACTCTCAGTGAACAGCAACCAACCGTATCCGCCTGATCTTCATCTTTTTCATTGCCAGCCCTGAGGGCCAACTTATCGATGAAGTAGAGAGCGACTGCGCGCTGTCTGATTCGCATCTCCTTGGACTTCCAGTCCTGCTGGTAGTTCTCCCGGATGCGGTCGATGCGCTTGTGCAGTTTACGCGCCGTCTCATACTTCTGCCAGTCCTTCTCACCCTTGAGCTTCGAGCTGGGATTCAACATGATGTATTTCACCTGGAAGAGGTACTGGTTCACTACTGAATCCCGGAAATTGCAAGGTACGTTAAGAAATTTCCAAGGCCAAATAGTGGCAAGAATTCACCAGGCACATATGTCGCGGTCGGATAGCAAATCAGTCATTATATGAAAAACCTATACTAAAATCGAGCAATCCGTACACCTGGTGTAAATAAAACCACGTGTTCAATGACGATCCGCGATTGGTCGGTAGGCTATAAAATTTCACCCGACTCGGCAACAGAGACGTGCTCGATCGCAGAAGTGTAGATATTCGGTTTTATCTTGTTGTTTTCAGCTATGTAGACACTGCCACAAATAATTTTATCGATGTTTTGAACCATTTTAATTAAGCCAATAATTCTTGTCTGAAATATTTTGATGTACACAATTGTGAGACTAAAATTAAATAAAGGTCGTACCTCCGTGCGGCTATGGCAGATATTTCAACCCACGTGCTCTTGTTTACTCCAGGCGTAAGAGTTGCTCGATTTTACTATAGGCTCTTTTTGAAATTCCTGTATTCCAAAAATATAGTTTTTTTAGTTTTCTAACCTAAAAGTACAGAACATTGCCTCTGTCCTTAAATAACCTCCTCAGTCAAGAAGTGCACTAATGCATCTTGCAATGTAAATAATGGGGAACTTGCACAAAAATTAAATTTGAAAAAGATTACTTTCAAACATAATTTATTGCCATTAAATGAACCACAGTTCACAAAAAAAAAACTATTTTTTTATTTTTATGTAATAAATATAAGCAATTAAAAACTGCATAATTCAAATCATTCTAGTAACGCGCCCTCCTTGGTTGTGACGTCAAGTAGCTCGTTGGTGGTGGCGCCTCTGGTGGGCGGCGGCACCATGTATAAACTTTTGTTATGGAGGCTGCACAAGAAGCAGCACTTTGGTTTTTTGTTCGAATGCGCCGTGTCTTGGCATACTTGACCTAGGTAGAGCGATCGTCAAAGTCAAACAACGCCGCGCGCAGTTGGTTCATGGATGGGTGATCCCGTATGATTATTTTCCTGCCTAATAAAACTTTTTTTTTTCCGATTTCAAAAAATATATAATATGTACCTCGGAACTGAAGTTGTTTTTATGACTCTTGTGGTTTATTTGCCTCGGCGAGAGGCCTCGGCAACTAAATTCCACATGAGTCATAAAAAGTTGAACTTCAGTGCCTTGGTACATAAATAACTATTACCCCCACTTCGGGTAAATGGGCCTTTTTGCGCTAAAATTAAATATTAAGATCAAATTTTCTATGGGCGTGACGTCATGCCCCTAAGACTGATTACTTCAATTTTTGCGTTGTTGTCAAAGTCCTGCTACTATATCTGATTTTCAAGTTTTTGAGCTGTGAAAAAAATTTCATAGGTACTTCAAATTTTGAATGGATTACAAACAGCTGACTTTAATATTTAAAGTATCCATTTATTTATTTATTTAAGGCCACCAAACAGACGATCCATTAAAAGAGCGTCCACTAACATGGCGGCACAAAATATACATAAATTTGATGTAGTTATTAAATTGTAAATTTTTTGTGATGGCACCTGCTGAACTTATAATTTATAGAGTTAATGATTTTTTCGTATTCCTTCAACATGAGAAACATATTTCAAACAGAAGGGATTCCAAACCACTGTAAAATATTCCAGTACTGGTCTTACTAGACTGACATACAGGGTAACAACCGACGCCAGAACTCTAAAGTGCTAAAAGCCCTCTTTATAAAGCCTAGTTAGTGACCTCATAATTTTGTGAGTAATATGTCTTATAGTTTTCTGGATGAATAGCGAGGTTGTTGGCAGTTTGTTGGACATTTGCCAAAGCCCCTAGATTGCCAGAAATGACGGGACTTATTAGGACGTAAAAGTCGAAACAAAATGAAACTGATCTTTTTTTGTTTTGTTTCTGTCTAGAACAAAAAATGGTGTCAAAAAATTAAATACGGCCCTAGCACCCCTGACTTGTCGGTTGGAATGAACTAAATTACCAATGTGTCAATTCTGGGGTCCCATTATTCGTCAAGAAGAGTATCTATGGTTTTCAAAACTAAGTTTAGTACCTATCAAGGTAGACCTACTCCTAAGGGGACATTAAGCTGTTATTGATATAAATTAAAAGTTAGTGGTGCTAGGCACCTCGAGAAAATTATGTAAGCGCATTTCTCTGGATTTAAAATGAGCTTGTCTCCTGTAAAATTCCACAAGATTATTTAGATACTATTGTAGTATAAACAATCACCAGAAAGCAACAATATTACTCAAAATTTATTGGAATTTAATATTGAAAAGTGAGGTATTTATTATGCGTTTTTTTTGCATTTGTAAATGTTGATTATTGGTTCTTAAGGTAATGATCTTACGGTTTTGTTTTTTTTTAGTTTCTGGAAACAAGATTTCAAAAGGGGCACAAAATCTTATGATATGGAGATCTTGGCAGAAATCAATAATATTATGGTGGCATACCAGGAAATACAAGGAGAGGAACTTTAGGATCGAGGGGACTACACGGGTAAGTCGGGTAGTTAAGTTTAATAATCATAATAATAATAGCTATTATATTATTTTCTAGAATGTCAGGTGACTGGACCAATTATGTTCTATATAGCACTTTCAAAGAACATCTTTGTAAATTTGAAAATATATTCATTTTGTAAAATTGGGTATTTTATTTAACAAATGAACCGTGCAAAATGAGACTGTAACACTTTATCTGAGCTAAATGCTCGACCAGGCGGGGGACAAAGCCGAAACAAACCGAAACTGGTGCGATACTCAAAAATTCCCAGATATCAGACTTCACAAAAGAAAAAAGGCAAATAATTCGACGGTTCAAGAAAAATATTGACAAATTCCTAACAAAAAAATTGGAAGTATTTTTGTCACAACAAAATTTAGCAAGCGGAGGCTGAACGTGTTCACTGCTCAACGATACGAATGTTACTGTCTCGTTCATAAATATGGTGCTAGGACAAATTGGTACTCTCATTGACCTAAAATATGACGTGATATTTAAATATTGTTACAACTTGTTTGCCCAATAAAAAAATTGTGTTGTACCTTAATGAAAAATTGGACTCTACTACATGAAAGTAGTGAATATTTTCTTTCTTTTCAATCATACACATTACCTAACTTCAACCTAGTGAAAAGGCCCATATTTTTCACAATAATCCAAGCCCACCTCAAAGTAGTGTTATAACTCTTTGGAGTGCAGAAGCACAAAAAAATGTGTACAAATGTACACCGATAAAAAATGACTGTATTTTGCTTTGATAAGATAAAAAAAATGCTTGAAACAAAGCTCGCTTACCTGATTTTGGACATTCTCTGTCCACGATGCTAACCAAGTAACCTTATTATCATGCCTAACTTCTTTCCATTTATGCCCTGGCGGTGGCTCTGGGATATTCGAACCCTTACTGCAATTGATAATAATATCCTCGGCTATTACCCTTCTCTTTAATTTACCCATTTTCGGATGTTCACCTCGACCTCTGAACAAACCCGGTGGTTCAATTTTAAAGTTACCGATCTTCTCTTTATGTCCATCGATTGAACAGAATCCATACTCTTTTAGTAATGCCTCATTTTTAGCTTTCAGATCGGCCTTTTCCTCTTTTGTTTTATTCCTGTTTTTCTCCGCTACGTCCAAAAAGTATGCATGCATCTGTTTGAAGTTGCATTTATTGAGATCGGTGATTTTCTCACGTTCCTTCGATGTCATGACATCGCGCCAGTCATTAAAGAAATTTTTGTTGAAAACACTCTTTGTAGTGTAATCATGGTCCAACATTTTAGCATAGAAACCGGCTACTTCTTCAGCAGATTCAGAGAGTTTCATTTCTTTGCCATCATAGTAAAATTTGATGTTATTAGGTAGGGGCTCGTATTCTGGTGCAAATACGGGGCCCTTGTGTTCCAAAAAGTTCCATTTTACACCATCTTCTTTCTTTTCTTCTTCCCACCTAAAATTTTGAGTTCATAAAATACACAGTCAAGTGTTTATTAATAATAAAAAATATCTGTTACTTTAAAGAATGATTTTGATGACAAAATCCAATAGGGAAGTTGCATGATTTTGAAGAATAGTGTTAGCATTTTTTTTGTTGAATATGTTGTTGATTCAAAGAAAAAAGAAGTTTTAGCTTTTAAAATCCTGCACATTTAGAAAATTTAAAGAAAAATAATAAATATCAAAAACTTTATATTGGATATTTTGATATATTATATAAATATCTTGATATTTTCGAAACCTGCTTAAAACATAATCAGAGGGAAATCAGAGTTCTCTCACATACGCCAACGTCAATTTCCCGATTTATACTTGCGAAATTCACAGCAACTTCTACAACAATTCAAAACTTGAACTTCAAATTAACCAATAATAAATATTTTTGCAAGTCGCGACTATATGAACTTGGCTAAAGATCAACGGCAGGCGGTTTCACAAAAGAGAATCGGCAACGGCGCTCGCCGCAGCATCTGCCATCGGCTTTGGAAAAATGAAGGACTCTACGATTCTGCATCTATCACCACAACTTCCACAACAGTACAAATTAACCAATCATAATTATTTTTGCAATTCGCGACTATATGTACTTGGCTAAAGATCGACGGTGGGCGGTTTCACGAAAGAGAATCGGCACCGGTGCTCGCTGCAGCATCTGCCATCGGCTTTGGAAAAATGAAGGGCCCTACGATTCTGCATCCCCATTCTGCATCTATTACTGAGAAAACGAACAAAATTCTATAAACATAAAGCTATTTTACCTGCTCTATGCGCTGATCAGACTTCTGTTTTGCTGAAGGCTATATTTTCTGTGATATCGCGCATGTGTCAAGCGTAATGTAAGACATTTATAAATTAAAAATCAGAACATTTGCCTTAGCACTGTGTTAAGTAATTTATAAATTCAGCTTTATTATACCATATACCTTTGCAGCACCTTTTCAGTGTTATCAGCAGTGCTCTCCTTGTGATTAAAAACACATACTCCTTGAGCGAACTTAGTAAAATTTTGCCTACTTCTGATATTAAATTTAACACAATCTTCACTAAAATTCCCACTCAAGTTATTCAATTTCCTGAAGCGTTTAGTTTTTATTACAATATTTTCTATTTCTTTTCCCAAATATGGCTTTTTCTCCTTCAACCTAACCTTAAAGCAAATTGCGCTTTCTAGCATGAGATTTGATGAACATATTGTCCTGCAAAATTTTGCTGGGCGAATTTTAACAACATCCTTCCAATTAAACAAAAAATTCGGCAGAAACATCCGCAAAATATTTAAAAGGAATAAATAAATTATGGCAGAGAAAAACGCCCATTCACTTCAATTTTATAGCTGACAAGAGTGACAAGTGGCGCCGGTGGCGCCCCCTAGTGGCAGAGTTTAAATTAAGCGGGAAATTTGAATCAAAGAGGGGTTTTGGCAAAGTCATAGGTGTTTTGGCTGGAACTTGGGATCCAGGATTTCGAAACACATCCATCTTGATGATTTTTAGGATTATTTTTATTTTAGTAATAAGAAACGAATAAAAAACATTACAATAAAAAAGTAAAGTTGATTTAGTGCCCAGGATTTAATAAATCACAATGACAAAATATAAAAATTGTAAATATTTTGTAGGGATGGGTAAATGATCATGGTATTTTCGTGACTAACCAGTGACCAGTCATTTTGGGTAACAAAAGTTGTCAAATTCAAAAATTGTAAAAAATGGTGCCATTCAATTGGTCATAATTTTCTCATCAAAATGGAACATACAGTTCGTTTAGCGAATGTTCGGCCCTACGTCACAACTCTCGTCCTTATCTGGCTCGTGAATATACGACCGATATCCGTCGTATAGTCATGAGTAAGACAAGGACCGGAGTTTGCGACGTAGGGCCGAACATTTGCTGAACAAACTCTAACACTATTTAGGTAAATATATAGTTTTGGTGTGTAGAGTTAAGCAAAAGAAGTATTATACAAATATAGTATCAGGAATATTTTTGTCATACGAATTGTAAATTAAAAATTCATTTTGGAATTTTTCATACATATACTCGATTTAGTACCTATTTTGAGAACCTTAGACTGTGTAAACTTCCTCAATGCAATGCTAGGAAGTATGTTAATATTTTGATTTATACTTTAGTCCTAGTCTTTCTCAAATTAAAAAATTCATTTGTTTTTTTCTTCTTTTTTTGTTTTAGTTTAGATTTAACAAGGTTGTAAACTGTAAACAAGACTTCAAAGCTTTCAGTTAGTTTTCTGCTTTCTCTATTGTTATAAATGTTACTTTTCCCTTTCCTCTTTGATCATAGATATAACTGTTTTAGATTATTACGAACTTTGTATCTTAAACACTGCTTAGAAATATAGAAAGTGGTACTGTTTTTATCGGTTTTTAATGATAATGAAACGAAAAGTTCCTAAAAAATGAAGGGACATTTAAAATTTGGTAAAAACTGGACAATAACTTGACTAGTCAAGTTGACCATGTTCTCGACCACCTGGACATGTTGCTTAATGACTAATGACATCAGAACCTATAGACAGGTTTGTTTTGATAAACGCTTGACGCCCAGAACTAATCAAAAATCTAAGCGCTTCATTAAATTATTCCGAAAATATCGCGAGATCGTCAGAAATCGCCCCTTTCTGTCGAGCCGTAACGAACTTATTTCGACTCTGGGCTCGGAGGCTGGCGTCGTTAGACCATCCCCCAAGTCTTCAGGTGAGGTTCCGATGATTCCGGCGCCCCCAAACAAGAAAAAACATGCAATATCTAAGTGTGATTCTGGAGGAACTATAACCGGGACTCACCGGGTGTATAGTTGGTTGATGGTTGACTTTCTGTCTTTGTTTGTAGCATGTTTTTAGAATAGTATGGATATATTTAATCTTGGAGTCAAAATAAAGGGCATTTTAACAATGGGGCACCACGTCTATAGGTTTTGACGTCATTGTTAATGACCTAACCGAGAAATCACCGGTAATTGACCAGTCAAGATGACGGACTAGGTGACTGCCAGTACTAAACTATTAACTGTCAATATTATCAGTCAGTTTAAATTTTAGAATTTCTTTGAGCCAATCACGTTGTCTCGGACTACTCAGAACCAGTTTGGAATTTTTATTTATTGGTAAAGTGTATTCTGTTTGGTTTGAGTCGTGAACTTATGAATTTGCCTCAAATAGGAAACTGAGAATAATGAACTATGGCAGCTATAGATAAGTTAGATTTACAAATAATATAAAAGAACCTGAAAAATAAATCATTTCACTCACCATTTCCATACTTCCACCTCCTCTTCTTCCTTCTTCTTCCTTCCGCCCTTCTTTGGACTCTCCTGCTGCTGGGACTGCTCCTGCTTTACTTTGACCTTTTTCTCTTCTTTCTTCTCTTTTTTGATGGATTTCTTCTTCTTCTGTGGCTTGAAGTCTTCCTCGCTTTCCTCGTCCTCTTCGTCCCAATCGCGCTTCTTCTTTTTTGCGTTCTCCTTCTTCACTTTCTTACGCGCGCTCAGCGGTATGTCATCGTCATCAGATTCTGGTTCTTCCTTGTGCTTGCGCTTGCCACTGCTCACACGGGATGCCTTGGAGAGAAAAAATCAGTTAACTAAACCATAATATTATGTCCAACTGACAAATTATATAAGCTGTTTTTTTTCTACATCTTTCTAGTAATGTATTAAATATTTCATTTAAGAAAGTTACCTATTAAGAATTACAAATTACACCCTGGCACATAATTTTGTTATAATCGGTCTACTTTTGATTGTTTTACAATTTTAGCATTTTAAATCCTCTCAACTACCAACATTTTTTAATAAGGGGGACAAAAAAGTTATGATATCTGCCAATTTCTTGCTTAATACAGAGGAAATTTAACAAAAAAATGAAGCCTTAAGACTTAATAAAAAAAACAGCTTAT
This sequence comes from Pseudeuparius sepicola, assembly GCA_963920635.1. Lineage (NCBI taxonomy): Eukaryota > Metazoa > Arthropoda > Insecta > Coleoptera > Anthribidae > Pseudeuparius > Pseudeuparius sepicola. Next base: position 95,536,464 of record OY987299.1, read on the forward strand.
ACATGCAGGGTTTAAATTTTTAAACATACAGTGTGACCGACTTAAAACCGGAACACCTTATAAAATTTTTAATTGTCGTCCGACTCGGATCGTTTCTTTTTAACGATAGGGCATTAAAAAATTGTACTTTAGGGCAACACGGCACAATTTATTTAAAAAAAACTAAGGCCAAGTATGACATATTTTTGGCACCAAAATTAGAGAAATCATATTAGCGATTTTTTTATAAAAATTGTACCCAGTAGAGGTCGTAACAAGTAATAGTAACATCAATAAGGTATTTAAATACAGAAACCCTAAGGTAAAAATTATGAGGTATGAAAAATTTATCTAAATAAATGGTGGATTAGTAGAAAAAATTAAAATTTCATTTTTACTTTAGGTTTTTTGTATTTAGGTACCTATAACTATATGTAATAAAGCAAGTTACATTTTCAATTGTTTCCAATCCCCATGCAACTTGATTTAGCAAGTAGGCAGGTAAAATAAGTACAGTGGATATCACGAATCTTCATCCCTACGTCACAATGGCCAACAATGCAATTTCCATTGTCGACCATTGTGACGTAGGCACAGATCCTGTAATCTGTGACGTAGGTATGAAGATTCGTGATATGCACTATAGTTAAATCGTGATTTTTCATTGCTTTGTAAAATTTTTATTGCTCCATATTTTTTTAACAAAATTTGGTACAAACCCGTTTTAAGGCATGCCCAATCCAGTGGCGTGGACAGAATTTTCATTACAAAAACCGTTAAATATGATTTCTCTAATTTTGACGCCAAAAATATGCCATAGTAGGCGTTGGTTTTTTTAAATAAATTTACACTAAAGTACAATTTTTGATTGCCTATTGTTAAAAGAAAAGATCCGAATCGGACGACAATTACAAATGTTATGGGAGTGTTCCGGTTTTAAGTGGGTCACAATGTATATACAAATCCATAAAAGCTTTATTTTAGGAGATAATCGTCTCAACTTTTTTTGAAAATATACAGAGAGTTCCATTCTACAGAGTACTTTAGTTGAGCGAAACAAGAATTTTACAGGCACCTGACTAGTCAAGTTGAAATCCCCTAAACAGGACCACTCAAAGTTTATGATACTATGATGAAGTTCACGCGCAGATTTTGACGTTTAGGATATACGTCATCGGGTGGTAAAAATCGTCCAAATTTAGTTGTAATTCCATTCAAATTTTTTGTGGGTTTTAAGATCAAACCAAATAATTTGTAATATGGTTTGCTGTGCATTTATGGGCTGATCAATAATTACACATTATAGAAAATTATAGAAATTTCTGCTTTTTCATTAGAAAGATAAAAAGAAGCAAGTGCGGCAGTCCAGAGGCTGGGCGCTCATTCTCGGCTTAAATATAACACGAAAAGCGATGGAAAGTTTGATTATATCTTATTATGCTCAAAGTTTTGGTGTGCAAAGATCCAATACAAAATATACAGGGTGCCTTTATTTGTACTATCTCAAAATACTAAACTTTTTGGGGTCAAAAGTCGAGTAAATCAAAACCACCCTACACACTATAAACAAAGTCTAAAAAAGACAGAAGCCTGCTGGTTGGTAAGTCCATATGAGTTAAGATGGCTGGTGTGTCACAACAAGAAACACGCAAAAAACGTATCATCTTAGACAGCAGGGACGCACTGGGTACGAAAATATTGGCGGGCTGATGAAACCAGCGGCGCCAGCGCCTGGCACCTACTTTAATCCTCTCATAAACAAGGCTTTAATCAGTAAATCAGTTCGTCTTATATTACTATAGAAATACAAAAAATATAAAAAAATATATATATATTTAAAAAATAGGTCTAAAAATAAATAAAAAACACTTTTCTTGAAATCTGCAGTAAGATGTCTCAAAATCGTCATTAAAAGCTCAGAAAGCCCGTTATTGTACGATTTTTTCAATAAGTAGGCCTTGGCGAGATGTAGGTAAACATGAAGCGTCAGATGCGGAGCCATCGCCCGTCAACAGTTACCAAATATTCAAAATCCGGCCAATAATGCCCATTTAAAATTCATACGCATTGCGAAATTGTTACCTATAGAAGCACAATCTTTCAGTATAAATATTTTAGTATGTTTGAAATCTCTTTTTAATGGACGCTGCATAACAGGCAGCAGTTCGGAGTTTCTGTTGGGAAGCGCCGTGCCTCGTCAAACTTAACCTAGGTAGGGCGATCGTCAAAGTCAAGCAACGCCACGCGCAGTCGGTTCATGGACGGGCGCTCCCTTATGATTATTTTTTTGCCTAACAAAACATTTTTTTCCGATTTAAAAAAAATATACCTATGTACAGAACTGAAGATCTTTTTATCACTCATGCGGTTTATTTGCCTCGGCCAGAGGCCTCAGCCACTAAATTCCACATGAGTTATAAAAAGTTTGAACTTCAGTGCAGTACATAAATAACTATTCTAAAACAAAACACAAAATAAAAATTAAAAGACATTTCTAAATACGAAACACCAAAACTCATTCTTTGTAATGTTAAAAACCAACGTTAGGTAGGTACTTGTACTTTAGAAAGTAGAAATGCTCAATTTTTACTTGTACTTGTTAAATATTTTATTATATAGTCATTCCCGATTTTCATTAAAATATCTCTTTCTGTAGCCATACCTGTACACCTAACAGTTATAATAAAAGAAACTAGGTTTTCGTAGAACTAATTTCCGAAGAATTGTTTTTCGAAGAATTGTTTTTTCGAAGAATTGTTTTTTCGGAGAATTGTTTTTCGAAGAATTTTCCGCGACCCATTCTTCGCTGTGTGCTTTTAATTGGGAGGCAAAATCTTCTAACTCCTGCCTTTAGCTGGTATACTTGTCAATATCAGGAAAAAATTTTCTAATTTTGGTACAAATTGTTTCTAAAGTCGTGTTTGGTATGTGAGGTACGTATATTAATAAATTCTGATGGGTGCAAACCACCGAACTATAATATAGTTCGGTGGTGCAAACATTCTAAATCCATATAAAGTTCTTTGTGATTTGAAAATCGTCTTCTGATGCATTCAATGACTGTACTGTAAGTATTACTATACTATAAAATCAAATAACTCTTACGCTGATCATTATCTTATTCAATGGCCTGATGAACACTTGGACATGTGCATTGAGATATTCGCCAGAGACGCACTGAGGCACGACCTTTATTTAATTTTACTTTTACAATTGTTTACGTCAAAAGATTTTGGAAAAAAATTATTGGCTTAATTAAAATGATTCAAAACATCGATAAAATTGTTTGTGGCAGTGTCTAAATAGCTGAAAACGACAAGATAACACCGCATAAATAAGCTTTTGTGATCAAGTACATTCCTGTTGCCAGGTGCGCTGATATTTTATGGCCTATTGACAGTATTGACCAATTGCCTTATTTCGCGGAACGTCATCGAACACGTGCTTTTATTTACGCTAGGCATAAGAGTTACTTGATTTTAATAAATACTTCAATACGATACTCTTGAGTCAAAAACACAAAACATCAGATCTGGATTCCTCAAAAAACATCTTAATTTTTCGATTTTTATCATACCGTATTTTTATAACACAGCCGTTGCGTTGCGGCGCTGTTATTAAAAGAAAGGGCGCCGCGGCGGGCTCCACCCGCCAGCCCGCCGGGCCAGTCCGTCCCTGTTAGACAGTGACTTTGTTGACAAAGATCCAATAATTTAATTTCTTTTATTTATTGGTTGGCATTTTGTAAAAAATTAAATTACTTTTTTGTTTATTAATATCTTTTCAGTAATTCCAGAGCACTCTTGACCTGTATAATGTTTCATAAAAGTTCAGCGTTTTGACATGACCCAGAGAAAAATACCCTGAACATTTGGTATTGAATCTTTACACACCAACACTTTGAGTGGTCCTGTTGACCATTCAACTGTTTTGATGGAATTCCATGGCACACTTGACTCGCCAAAGGCATTTAAAATTCCTATTTTGCTTAACTTTGACTCCTTGAAGAATAGAACTTCCTTTTATAAGTATATTTTTTGTTCAACTTTGGTACACGGGGGTTTTGGAGTGTCCTGATTAACGCTGTGGTGGCAGATTTTAAAAAAAATGGCTATATGGTTTCATGAAAATTGTGGAAATTAAAAAAAAAGTAACCGAACCTGGACTTGCATTTTTAAAATGGTAGGAAGGTCAAAAGAAGCGGTTTTTGAAGGCCTCTCAAACAAAAAAAGCTGAGGCGATTATCTCCAAAAATAATAAATAATATTATATAATAATAATAAAATAATGGATTTGTATATTTAAAAGCAGACACCCCAAGAAAAGGAGTTATATTTATGGGAGATAGAAGACTGTACTGTCCCAGGTGAACTATGCATGCTGGAGAACTGGTTATAAAAGGTTCAACAATCTGGGCTTAAAACATATATGTTCTTAAATATGTCTCAGTAAAAATTGTGTGGGTTCTCAAAGTAATAACGAACACAAAATATGCTGTTAAATCTGCAACCACAGTACAAATGAGGCATCCGCAATGCAAGCCACACACATTTTTTGTGTCACGTGATGTGATGTCATGAGCAATGGCAAACATGTCAGATATTTTCGAGGATATTTCAATAATTATTGTTTGGTTTACTTAAAATAAAACCCATTAAACTAATCTTTACATATGCGACAAAAGTCAAAAGGGACGATCTACCCAATAATTACCTCATTTATTATGATAAAAATAACCTATTCTTTTCTATATTTTTTTCTAGTCCCAAATAGAATGTAGACATTTTAGAAATAAAGGGTTACAAGCTATTTACACAATACCGGGTCATGTCTACATTATTTCTCCAAAGCATTTCAGTATGCAAATTATTTGAATAAGAAAAAAGTGGCAGAACATGGGATATTATTTTTTAGAAACTATTAAAACCCTCCTTTAACAGCCCTTGAGATCTGTTAGTGATTTCTCTTCTATTGTTACAATATTCAAAATCAGTACCAAAGTACCTATAAAATAAAGGATTTTCCAGTAATAATGGTATAATTTTCAAATGAAATGTCACAATGGTTAAAATGTTGTAACTGTCACTAGCTCTGACATTTCATCATGGCAAAATACACGCTTCAAGAACGCTTGCTTATTAAAATCGGCCTCCTGTACTTGAAGCAAATCATTGAAAATTTTGAGATTTTAATCTTAACGATATGAAAATAGGGCCTTCAAATATCTCGAATAGGTCAAAAGGCAAGAAGTGTAGAGAACATTGCCGTCGATAAAACTACAGCATTGAAAGAACACACATTTTCATAAATATTTATGTAATTACCAAACATATTATTGTCACAGTATACTAAACACAAATGACAACTAGTGACAGTTTAACATTTTAACCATGCTTGATAATTTCAAAATCATATTCTTATTGGAAAACCCTTTATATATTATATGTAATGCCTAAGACCATTTTAAATATGGAATTTATAGAATTTCGCAACAGTGGAATATTAATCATCTCAAAAACGATTTACTGTCAAATATTATAATCGACAATGCTCGCTTTTATTGTAACATCACCAATTAATGTGTATGGCCCTAGTTGTATAGGGTTCCTATAAACCCAGAAAATCGAATGCCACAGAAGTCTGAAATTTGTAAAATGACAATTCATTAAATTGTCATTTCTGCAGAGAGATTTGACATTCTGTTTGTTTTGAACCCAGCTACTGTAATATATAAATAATAAAATATAAATTCAGATTTTTGCAATATATTTACCCTTTGATCACTTTGTTTATGCTTTGAAACGAAATTAAATTTGAAGAATGCCATTTTTTATATTTCTTATCATGATTTTTAATTACCAATGGAATGTCTTCTTCTTCATCGCTGTCCTCTTCTTTCTTAGGTTTGAAGTCTTCATCTTGCGACTCGTCATTGTCGTTTTCTCCATTTTCTTCTTCAGAACAGTCAAATTTGGGTTCGTTTCTGTCAAAGTGACTAAGGTTATAGTCACAACTGCTAGCCTACAGCAAAAAATAAGATACATAAAAATAAATATTATACTTTTATTGTTAGGTACCTGTGATAAGTTGTTGAAGTTTTCTTCTAAAGGTTCGTCCTTGATAACTAATTTGTCCTCATCATCGTCTGTGCTGACTTCTTCTTGTTTGGATTGTAGATATTCTGGCTCTGGCTTTATTTCAGGTTCGCTCTTTACCTGAACTGAAGTATCATCTAGAAAAATACAAAAACAGTTTGTTACGTAATCTTATTGTGGTTTAAAAGTTTCAAAATATGTATCAGAGTATTAATTCCTATTTAAATTTACATTTTACAAAATTCTGAGTTGAGGAACCACAGGGGATATTTTTATCAAGCATATTCATTCAGAATAAAAATACCTATATGACAAAAATATCCAAAAAGCTTAATTATTTTACTCACATCTTGTATAATAATAGAGTGTCTCCATTTTCTACATAAAATTTGAATGAACATAAAAACGATACAATGAAAACAACACGAAAATTTTAAAATTGTGAATTGACACAACTTGAGTGACATGGTGCTTTTGTGACGCAATCCTAACCAAGGATTAAAGAAATCATCAATACAGGATGATTAAATCTTTTTAATGAAATCATTAATAGGTATTATCTACTTTATCTATAGATTTTTGGTCGGAGTTTTTTCTGATATTAACGGAAAATTTTGTATATATTTTATTTCAGGTAAATCCCATCCAATTTTTTTTTTAAATATACTGGCACTGCATTTTTGCAAAATCAATACTAAAGTATAAAAAAATATGGCGATGGCTATTTAAACGTCCGACGTATATAAAAGTCAGTATAAGTGTAGTGCTCTTATTGGCGAGTTGAGTCAGGTGACTTCTTTGGACGTACATTTAACTCCATACACGCCCGAAGTAAACTTATTTAGATATGTCCGAAGTGCATTTTTCTCAAGCTTCGTTGCAATAAGGAGTGTATGCCCTCCTTTTTTGGCGTAGGCACTGCCGTATGAAAAAAAGGGGGGCATTCGAACGATATTGTGGCAGTCGGCAGAGATGGGTGCTGCCGAATGAAAAAAGAAGAGGTAATTTTTGCCCCACATTTTAAGAAAATTGGGGGTGGGTTAGACCATTGGAAATAATTACAAATTACCAAGAAGGAGGGAATGTGCTCCTTATGTTGCAACGATGCTTGAGGAAAATGCACTTCCGGCATATCCAAATCAGTTTATTTCAGACAAGATGTATACAGACTTTCATATACGTCGGAAATATAAATTAAAGCCACTTTCAAAAAATAAAGCTACTGATATTTACAGAATTTGAAGATGTTAAAAAATGTTATTAATGCATTTCAATTTTGTTACGAGCACAAAAATTTGTGTAGCATTGAGAATAGCAAATTACTCAATTTTACCTGCACTGCTTTCGGCTTTCTCCTTCTCTTTCTTGTCTCTATCTTTCCTATCTTTATCTTTAGAACTGGAATGATATCTGTCTCTATCTTTGTCTCTGTGCTTATCTCTCGAGCTACCGCTACTACTGCCATGCCTATCCTTATCCTTTGAGCTAGAACTATGCTTATGCTTGTCTCTATCCTTGTCTCTTTCTTTATCTTTGTCACGCCTTTCTTTATCCTTCTCCCTATCCTTGTCTTTATCGCGCGAGCTCGACTTGTGGTCTTTATCCTTATGCCCGCTGTCTTTATCTTTCGATGAAGACGAAGACTTTTTTTCGTCCCTGTGGCGGCCTCCGTCCTTTTCCCTGTCCTTATCACGGTGCTTGTCCTTGTCCTTACTAGATGACTTGTGGGAGCTACTGTGCCGATCTTTATCCTTCGAACTAGAGTGGTGCCGGTCTTTGTCTCGAGAGGATGAGCTTTTATGGTCCTTACTTCGGTGCCTGTCCTTATCCTTATCGCGTTCTTTTTCCCTGTGCTTGTCTTTATGTTCGGATTTGTGGCTCTTATGCTTGTCCGAATAACCGTTGATGCCATTCACATGGCTCACGTCGGCGATCTCTTTGGCCTTGTTGCCCTGTAGGTGTAATAATTAGCAATTAGAGAACGGAAATGACAGAAAACCGCTTGAAAAAGCAACGAGAAAATTTCAAGATGCGAAAATTTGGTAGTGGATGAAAATTTAGGTCACGCCGGGGCGAGATAACCGCGTGCTTCGACATCCGTATTGATACGTGGGACTTAGTCTCTGACGCCATTTTGGGACTTAGAAAATTTTCGCCTGGCTTTGTGTCGGGTACGCCACGAGTAAACGGGGGATAAAAAGCTCGAATCTGCTCAACAGCTTTACAAAAAACGATGCCACGAAAATTAGAAACCTATTGATGTACTTACCGGGCTGAAATCTCCTTCATTGGCAGAGTTTTCAACGTCCATATCGGCACAAGTCCCACGAAAAAGTGAAACACTTTGCCAGGCTTAACGTTGAGCAGCGAGCTGTCGCTCGCTGTCCGGTCCGGGCCACGGCCGTCCCAATCGTAAAGTATCGAAATGGGTATATTGCGCATGCGTCGGCGAGACCGATAACTTGGCGCGAAATTCGACCGTTCGTTCAACTTTGAACTTGGAAAAAATTGCAAAATTCAAGGAGGACGAGAGCAAGTGCGTGGGGAAATACGGCATGATAATAGGCCACGTAGATCATCGAATAAAAATATACTTTTACTATTATTTAGGCGTTTTACGTTTTACTATTTTTATATTTTACCTTCTATTTATTTATACAATGTATCAGAGACGTACTTCAGATATTTATTTGATGCAAGTTGCAACTGTTGCAAAAGTGCATTTTATTGATTGTAGACGTTATTAAACCATTGTTTTCAATGCACAAACTATAACGATTTTTTCATTGTTTGAAAACAGTGCCTAAGATAGATATTGTAGATACTTTTTGGCGCTTTTTGGGTTAATAATTTCGCGGAGGCGCTTGACACGGAGCAAGAACTTTAAACCAGAAGTCTGGTTTAACGTTCTTGGATACGGAGAACATATTAGGTATGTTTCTTATTATCCATAGTGGTATAAATAACGTAAATAATTATTTAGTGGCGTAGTTTAGAACGACTTAAGCTTGCTTTTTATATTACAGGTACCTATATATACTTAAAACGGATGTAGAAAAAATATTGTATGCAACTCGCGTGTCCAAAGCGCCTTTATGGATTTTGGGGTTTGGGCTACACCCAACTGAAATTTATGATTATTTTCTTCACAATACTGTTATAGTCCACCGGAATTAGGAAAATTTTCCGGCCGCAAAACTACAGCAATCTGACCGAGTGCAAAAGGTAGGTTATTTGCAAAAAAGTTTTCACACGCAAAGTCGGCCACGGCTCCGCGCTCAGGAGGAGAGATGAAAATGCACGAATTTTTGTGTTTTTTCGCTGCTTTTTAGGTTTTACTCAAAAACTACGCATTTAATAGGAAAAATACCTCAGTCAAAAATTGTATAGCTCTGCGACAATTTCCTATATCGGCTTGTGTTATCCCCTCTCCCATTAATTCTTATTTCCGCCGCAAGAGCGCGAGAAAACGTTTGAATATTCATTTTCTTTTGTTTCTTTTGCATTCAAACGCACAATTTACTTACGCGCTTTATGAAAGAGTATAATAATGCATCAAAGTTGTAAAACGAAATTTTGTTTGTCAATATTATATTATGTTTGTAGATTTCGTATGATCTACACATATATGGGGAATTTAATTACAAAAAAGCATTTTTTTTACCCTTTTTTTCACTCAGGCTTTAATATTTTGCCGTAATAAAAATCCTACTTTTTTATACACATTTGCTAAATTTATTTATATACAGGGTGTCCAACTTTAAAACTGTACAAATCCATAAAAGATTCATTTTTGGAGATAACCTAAACTTTTTTTTGTTCGAAAGGCCCTTAAAAACCGCTTCTACGAATCCAGGGCCGACTATAGGATTTTTTTATATCCCCATTTTCACTTATCGATTTTTTTATTTAAAATCTGAGATCACAGCGTTAATAAGAACAGCGCCCAAAACCACCATATTCCAAATTTGAACAAGAAATATACAGGGAGTTCCATTATACTGTAGGGTGTCAAAATTGAGCAAATATTATAGATGCGAGGAATAAGGAATAAAAGTTAAGCATAAAAAATAATAAATTTACCAACATTAGGAAACAAAATTAAGAAAAAATTAAACTTACTTTTATTTGCCAATAACAATTATTTCATCTAACTAAAATTTGAAATGTTACAGTTTAAAACTCAGAAAAATAAAAAACGTATTTTTCTGAGGTTTAAAAGTAAGAAAGCTATAAAAATTAAATGTTATAAATTTATTCAATTTGAAAAAAATATTTATCTTTACTTGCTGGTTTATTTTTGCATACAGTACTTACAATCCTAGTTTAATCAATGAAATATATTAAATTATCGTAAAAGAAACTGCTTTTTATGGAACTGGCAAAAAATTTCCGCTGTAATCACCTCCTTCTGCCTAGTGCAAGTGAAAATATTTCCGGAAATTTTTTGAGTTGCTATGACAACGAAACAAAAAACGAGCCTCTGGTAGGTTAAATTTTTCGTATTGTCATAAATATTTGAAAAGCGAAAAAAGAGGCGCGCATGGATTTAAATGCGAAGAAACAAAAGGTAAATAAATATATTCAAACGCTTCGCGCACTTTAGAGGCTAAAAAAAGAACTAATGGGGAAGGGAAGTAACATAACTCGTAGGAAATTTTCTGCACTACAATTTTTGACTGAGGTAGTTTTCCTCTAGAATGCCTAGTCGAGTAAAACGCAAAAAACAGCTAAAAAACACGAACATTCGTGCATTTTCATTCCCCCTCCTGACCGCCAAGCCCTGGGCGACTTTGCGTGTGAACATTTTTTTTTGCGATGTCAAAACCTACCCTTCAGGTTAGGTTGCTGTAGTTTTTGAAGTCGCTAAAACATGTTATTGACGTCTAATTCCGGTGGACTATGTCATTCTCGTTCACTAAAGTCATAAGTGCTTTGAATACTAGTTGCATATTACCTATATAGCTATATATAATTTTAAAAGAAATGGCTCGTGGCATATGGGACATTTCTTTGAAAATAATTATAATGGGGACACTAAATATTCATTTTATATATAATTTTGTTTTCAATGCACAAACTACACGATTCATTTCATCGTTTCAAAACAGTGTGCAAAATAGCTACCTACTTTGTGCACTATAATTTTGGACGCTTGATGCAGACAAGAAGTTATAAAATCATAGAACTGTCAGCCAACCCTGAGGTTAAATAATAATTATCAGTCACGTACGAGTAGATTAGAATGATTTCAGCATGCTTTTTAAAACGGCCTTAGAAAAAATAATGAATGTAACTCGTGCCAAATGCCTTTAGGACACCCAAATGCAAATGATATTTTAATTTAAAGAGGCTGAAGCCCCATCAGTATTTTAGCCCAAATATATCACGTGGTTAACAGACTGACACATACTCCAACAGTGCCGCATGGGGCCTGTGCCTGGGCGGAATGAATCCGTAGATGGTGGGTAGTTCCCAAGAATGATAGATTGATTTTCCTGTTTTTGTTCTTAATTTTTTAACGGATTTTTTGTTTATTTTTTATTGCAATTTTGGTCATTTTTAAAACTTATGAACTTTTTGAGGAAAACTAACTGGAAGACCAATGACAATTTTTTTTAGAAAATACTTAATGAAAATATGAATTATTATGTTTTTCTTTTCTTCTGGCCTTCTCGACAACCTATATCCTTATACATAATAAAGGCCCCTGCCCTCAGTGGCATTAACTATTATACTTTATGTAATATTCTGTCAAAGATCATAATATTCTTTGATAACATTTTACATTTTTTTGGGTTAAAAATGGTCAGATAGTGAATCAAATGAATGATAAGAAAATTGGATCATGTGTGGTGTGGGCCCCTATTTATGTGGGAAGAATGCATTTATATGATAAGATAAACTTGTACTTTACATTTTTATTGTTTAGAAAATTGACAATTCATCAGACTATGAAATACATATTACAATGATAATAGTCCCTCAAACATCATAACAACATACTGTTGTATAGGTGCCTAATTGTAATTAATAAATAAAATTATTAAAATTTAGTTTACCTACCATCATTTTTCCTAGATATATGAATCAGTTAAATATAATTTAAATTTATATAACTTTACTTTCATAAAATAGCCTTAAAGCATATAAAAATCTAAAAATGCTTATTTATATAAACTCAGCTTTATTAAATTAAAATATTAATTATAAATTATTAAATATTACATGTAAAGAGCAATAACATCTGCCAAATTTGACAGTTCATTGTTGCTGAAAAATCTAAAGTAGGCTGCCACTATCAATTAAGAAACATATTTAAAACAACACAAAATCCATTGTTAAACAATATTTGGTTTTGGTTACACAAACAATAGATGACATCACGCTACTTTGGCACGTGGACCTTCTTACACTAGTTTCTCCATGGAAAATTTTTGAACTTATTTTTCTCCAACACTACTTGTTTAAGTAAATATTTTACTCAAGTATTTCGTAAATAAAAAATAACTTTCAGTTCGAAATAACCAAGTTGCTCTGCTAAATGTCATAACATGGGGTGCCATCTGCATTCCAAGTATTTTTTACTTTCTCGAAGGCAAATGTGATGTATATAGCTAAAAAAAATATATATTTAATAAATAATTAAATGCAGTGGCGCATCCAGGATTAACGTCTGGGGGGGGGGGCAATCAGTTATAAATAACAAAACTCTGTCGATAATTTTAATGGTTAAAAAAACATATTTTTAAAAATAAATACAGGGTGTCCGGAAATAAATACACCAACTTGAAAAATTAAAAAGAAAAATGGAATATGACGAAAAGTTCATATGAACATGGGTCCGCAGATGTTTGGTTTTCAAAATGCAGGGTGTTGAAATTAAAATTTTATTTTCGATTTTTTAAGTACTTAACTTTTTGAGAAGACAAAATTTTCTTGCAAATTTGGTAGCCGGGGTTTTTTTGGGAAGAGAAGTCATAATTTGGTATTATTTTTGGTGCAATCCGTAGAGGGTGCTGCATACGCTAATTTGTCCTAACTTTTTTGACAGTAAACTTTTACGACATTTTGTGAATGTATCCTCTTCCCACAGGTTTTCTAAACAAAAAAAGGTATGCTTGGTGAATAACGCCAAATATGACTGTTTTCAAGAAATTTTCAAATTTCTGCATCGATGCAGGTGTATATTGACACTCATATGCAATTAAATTGAAAATAAAATTTAAATAAACAAGCACTTTTATTTTTTGACAGTTTTATTAACTTGTTGTTTTTTAGCAAGAAAATTTTGTCGTCTTAAAAAATCGAAATTTTATTTTCAACACCCTGCATCTCGAAAACCAAACATCTGCGGAGCTATGTTCATATGAACTTTTCGTCATATTTTCCATTTTTCTTTTTAATTTTTATTACCGGACACCCTGTATAACATAAAAATAATTCTTCAAACCAGTAAAATCTATATCACAAAATCAAGTATTCTTTTTTTGGTCTTGAGCTCGTCAAATATCTCCTCTGGAGATATGGGTATTTCAGGGTACACATAAAGGAGTGTTAACCCATTAAGTCGGTTTTCGCAATATTGTTTCTAATAAAAAATTTAAAAATTTTCAGTTTTGAAAATAAATGTTTTTTCTGGCGTGGCGGACGTGTCGGTGCACACTGTAATTGTGCAAAATATGTTTAGTAGGTTGTTTTGTCTAATTTACGGTTACGCGCTGCGACCGACGGAGTGTGTGTGTACCTACGGTGGCGCGTTTTCAAATCTACTGCACAGGTTTTAATTTCGAGAAGACACGATGAAACAAATAACAAATTGTAGATGTTTGGTGTTCACTGCATTTTCGATTAGGCCAGGAGTATATAATTTTTGGTTTTATTAATTTTGATATTACAAATCTCGTTTATCTTGACAGCTCTGCGGGGGGAGGGCAATTGCCCCCTTTGCCCCTCCCTGAATACGCCACTGATTAAATAAAATACGAAATTCAATGTAAAAAATGTTAGATGTTGAATGATACATTTGATAAAAACAACAAATGAAATCTGACCCATAATCATTTTTCCTGAAACATATTTTTCAAAAAAACAATAGGTACCTGATAATCTACCGGTGTACTTGTTGAGACAAAAAACTATTTTTGTTCGAATGTGTCAAATATCAACATTTTTCGGATGGAACTTATGATTGAAAAGAAGGACATTTACATAGTGTGGCGTGATTGTTCTGTGAGCATCCGCAAAAGTACTTTTCTATCATGTATCAATACTATTTACTATTTACATCAAGCTATCTCCGAAGCTGTGTCCCGTAATGCATTCTTCAGAAGAGCTTTAAACCGTTTGAAATCATTTTGAAACTGTCAGGAGCATGAGCGGTTTCGTTTTTGGATTGTTAAAATGAAACTGTGCATACTGCCGACAGTTTCAAACATTGACAGTTCAATAGTTTTCTCTGTTTCATGGCCGACTAGTCCATAGGTAACTAAGATTTATTGTAGTGAAAAAATTTGATTTTAATTTATACTGTTTTAAATATATCTAAGTAGAACAAAAAATAAATCATCATTAAAAGCTCCAAAATCGGCACTAAAGTAAGTCATTATTGTACGTTGGCAGTTGGCCTTGGCAAACGTCAGACGGGCCAGACCCCTGTCAAACATGGCCAGAGGATATTCAAAACTCGGCCAATAAAGTAACATTTACCTTTTCAGGCTCATTGTGGAATTATTACCTATACTAATGCAATCTTTCATTATACATATTTTGGTCGTTTTGAACAGCCAGAATATTTGCCATGTAGATTGTAAAAAAGGGGCCAGAGGATGCCTGAAGGCAAGTGCGCCGTACCACATCGTGCTCGATCTAGGTAAAGTGATATTTAGACTAAGCAAAGGCACACGTGGTTGGCTCATGGATGGGTGACCTTTTTTAATCATTTCGCATAATTAAACCATTTTTTTCCTATTAAAAAAAATAATGTGACTGAAGTTTTTTTGTCTCGGCCTTATAGGCAACAAGGCAACTAAATTCCACATTCATTATAAAATTTGAACTTCATTGGTATGGTACACAAGTAACATTATTTCTCCTTTGAACATTAGTCGGCACTGTTCCATAGGGCATTAATTAGCAGTTATTACGAAAAACCAATAGATATAATTTTCGCTTTCAACAAGAAACCCACTTTCTTTCAAATGTAAGCAAGGTATACATATTTGGGGTAAAAAATGCTGATGTCTAAAAAACAAAAAGTTTAGGATAGATTTATACAGGGTGATTTTTATAAGTGTTTCATTAGAAGATTATTGGGATGGAAATGAAATTTTGATTTCAAATTTGGAGGGATCATATAAGAGGTTAGGAACTCTATTTTCAAAATATTTTCAAGATGGTGGCACTTCCGGAAAAACCGGAAGTGAGTACTAACTTTGTTATTTTAAATGGAACACCCTAAATATTATTACATTTTTCAACTCCTTATAAAATTATAAGTCAACTTCATAAATACATATGTATCATTATCTCTAACCATTTTGAAGATATTCTTACTTTTATGATTTTTTCGACAGACGACTTGGTGCATTTAACTAGCTGTAAGTTTTAACTACGATTAATTAAAAAACTAAAATTTTGCACATTGATACTTAATATGAATGGTCATGCGAATCTGAAGTTAAAACTTTAAAGTATTTTACAGGGTGTTCAGAAATTGATGTCATCAATATTGATGTCATCAATATTGTCATTAAAAATATGCGAAAACTCCATTTTTTCAAATGGAAACCCCCATTTTTTATTTGTTCATTGCATTCCTCTTAAAAAATGGTGCTAAAACGTAAATACTCTGAAATTATCTGCAATTGATGGTTCTCGAGTTATTTCATAAAAACTCGTATTTCTTCACATTGCTCAACAATTTGTTTCTACATTTATTTATTAGGTCCTATCAAAAACAAATTTATTGAACGAATAAGATACAATAAAATAAAATAAAATAATAAACATTATAGCATTTGTTCAAAATGTTGCCCGTTCTCATCTAAACATTTAGCAATTCTCTTCCGTACACAATCTATGGTTGCTAAAATCAATGGTTCGGCGAATACTTTTTATGCCATGACCGTTTAGTGTACAGGGTGTTCCAAAAAAGTAGGACCAATGGCAACTTAATTTTTTTAAATGGAACACCCTGTATATTATTGGATTTTTGAAATCTGCTCATCAAGGCAATCAAAATAATGTTAAACCTTGTGGCATTATCTTTTTCCGTTTTTGAAAAATTCCGTATTCAAATTTTATACTAAATTTATTTAACTCGAATTTGTGGATCTCGTGATAAAGATAGATGATCAATGTAATAACGAAAAATATTTGTTTTAAATAAGAGAGTAATATAGTGAAACTCCAAAATGTTTAGGAGCCTTTTCAAATTTTACTGATTATATTCTCGAAATAAAGAATTTCAGGAAAATCGTAAAAGCTCCTAAACATTTTGGAGTATCACTATATTACTCTCTTGTTTAAAACAAATATTTTTCGTTATTACATTGATCGTCTATCTTTATCACGAGATCCACAAATTCGAGTTACGGAATTTTTCAAAAACGGAAAAAGATAATGCCACAAAGTTTAATATCATTTTTATTGCCTTGATGAGCAGATTTCAAAAATCCAATAATATACAGGGTGTTCCATTTAAAAAAATTAAGTTGCCATTGGTCCTACTTTTTTGGAACACCCTGTACACTAAACGGTCATGGCATAAAAATGTAAAAAACAAAAAAGTTAGGTGGGGGGTCAATTCTCAGTGAATAACCCTGTACAATGAGCACGTGCTCCATCTAGTTGATACCAACAAGTAATTCTTTCCTGAAGCGGTAACTCATCTTGGAAGTCACTAACTAATTAGTTATCCCGTCCGTAGAAAATTTAGCTTCATCGGTCCAAATGATTTTTTTAAGGAATAGTGAGTCTTCATGGAGTTTCTCGTTTAAACAGCGACAAAAAATTATTCTTCGTTTGTGGTTGCCATGGTACAAAGCTTGAACGTTTCGAAATATATAATTATGCATTCCAGCATTTTTCAAAAATTTTTACGTAGAAGAATATTATGTAATTCCTAATGTACGTTCTGCACCTCTAATCGAATTTCTGGGCTCTGCGTGAAAATATGCCAAAACATTAATCTGACAAAATTTGCTTCCATTTTGCGAAATATTGATTTCGTCAGCGGTGGTAGATGAGGATATCTCTCATTCAAAGTTCTTACCGTTCTCTCCAAAATTTTATTGCACTTGCCATACTTATAAAACATGTTTAAAACATCTTGATTTGAATAATAATTACCAGCCATTATTACACTCGCAACGACCAATATCAATGTATTTGTTGTTGTATGACAACTAAATAAATGCAGAAATGTCAAATCATTTGCTTTCCATGGCATCCAACGACCGAGTAAGAACAAGTTTTAGAGCAATGTGAAGAAATATGAGTTTTTATGAAATAACTCGAAAACCATCAATTGCAGACAATTTAAGAGTATTTACGTTTTAGCACCATTTGTTAAGAGGAATGCAATGAATAAATAAAAAATGGGGGTTTCCATTTGAAAACATCGAGTTTTCGCATATTTTTAATGACAATATTGGACATCAATTTCAGAACACCCTGTACAATATTTTAAAGTTTTATGTTCAGATTCGCGTGACCCTTCATATCGAGTGTCAATGTGCAAAATATTAGTTTTTTTAATTAATCGTAGTTAAAACTTGCAGCTAGTTAAATGCGCCAAGTCATCTGTCAAAAAAATCATAAAAGTGAGAATATCTTCAAAACGGTTAGAGATAATGACACATATGTATTTATGAAGTTGACTTAGAATTTTATAAGGAGTTCAAAAATGTAATAATCTATAGGATGTTCCATTTAAAATAACAAAGTTAGTACTCACTTCCGGTTTTCCCGGAAGTGCCACCATCTTGAAAATATTTTGAAAATAGAGTTCCTAACCTCCTATATGATCCCTCAAAATTTGAAATCAAAATGTCATTTCCATCCCAATAATCTTCTAATGAAACACTTATAAAAATCACCCTGTATAGCAAAAATAAGGTCCAACTATCACCTTCTACTGTAAATGAAAAATACGTGATATATTCATAACTTTTGTCCCAAAAACATAAATGCCGCAGTTTTCATTCATTTTACATAACACCTCTTTGGGTCAATCGCTCTATTTCAGTGCAGTAGTATAAAATAAAATTCGCGGAATCGTAAGTACGGTTGAACTCAGCTATGTAGCAATTTCAATTGGTTTTTGTGATGAGCCAGCATGACGATATAGATTGTTTTGGTGGAAACTGATTAGCCTTGAATTTAAAAACATTGTGAACAGAAAAAAGAAGTGGCAGATAATCTAAAAATTTCAACACTTTACCTTTTTTTGTGTTTTAAACTAGAGATGGGTTTTGGGTTTACACCCATCGATGGGTTTAAACCCTTTATGGGTGCCAACCTATGGTTGCCAAACCTTTGACACCCATAGGGTGTTTTCATTTTTAAAATAAAGGGTGGATTCAAAGGGTGGAAACGTTTGGCACCCAAAAATGGGTGGTTTCAAACGGTGTAAACTAATGACACCCAAAAATGGGTGTTTCAATGTCACCAAAACCCACTGGATTTGGAGCAAAGAAGAAGAAACGCGATTTTTGTTTTTTTTTGTCAATAAAACCTAACTATTATATTTTGTAAATATGTCAAATATCAGCTCCTTAGATGCTGTCGAGTTATTTAATCGAGTTTTGAGTCGAACTTTTTAGAACGGAATCGCTCCGATCGAGTTAAAATGGCGGATTCGACTCTAATCGAGTAAAGGAATCAGCCTGCAGAAATATAAAAATGGAATGGCTTTTAGATGAGAAAGTGGAGAAAATGAATTGAAATAAGGGGTTTTTTCATTTATTTAATATTTAGTGATCGTTATTTTAACTTAGGATAATGTAATAGATAAACGAGTAAATTTCTAATTCGCCTGCAACATATTTTTTACTTTTTATATCTTCTTTCAATGTTTTTGTTGTTTATAGCTTTTAGATATGAGTATTTGGTATTAAATTAAACGTCTAGATGTCACCAATCAAAATATGCCAAAACTAGTGTCATAATTTGACACCCGGTGCCAAAAAGGGTGGAAACTGTGACACCCTTTCCAAATATGAAAAAACCCGGTGTAAACCCATCTCTATTTTAAACGCATAACCTCAAAATGTCAAAACACCCTCATCCCTCGCTTACAACAGCTTTTACTTTCGTTGAGAGCACCAGATCAAAACATGTTGACTTGAAGGCTTCGATGGAAGTTCGATTTGTTCTACGCAGCAATTAATGACTTTAAAAACTTGCCGCATTTCAAAGAACCTGCCAAAAACGCAGCTTTCTTATTGGCTTCCAATCTGTGTTAGCCCTGTGGTGGCCCCCTTTACCGGACATGCATAAGAAACTGGAACAGCAGTCCATCTTTTCTTCTCTCAAGGTCCGTTCTGTCTATTCCCTTGTTTTGATTTAGTGACTGCGTAATGAATTAATATGTATCAATAAACATGTCCAATATTAAGAAAGCTAGTCTAAAATTCAATTGTTTGTCAGATAAGTTGAATATACATCATTCGCAAGCTGCAAAATGGTCATGCAAATCCGCAAGTTTGCCATGATCAATTAACAAGATATTTTTCGTCGGTCTATCAACGTTCATATACAGGGTGAGTCATTAATAATGGCACATAGTGCAACCGCATACAATGTGTCCGCGGATGGAGTCCCCAAGAGGACAAATGGAAAAGTTTCTGGTTTTCAAAAAAATATGGTCTACTCAGAGAATTTTTAATTTTTTTATACAGGGTGCCCAAAAATACAAAAACAAGAAACACCATCAAGAATAAACTACCTTTATTTTTAAAAATATCAAAAACTTTTACTTAGAAAAGTTGTTTAGATGTGTCCGATTGTCACTTTTCAAACAAATCAGCCAACTTCGATGTTTTGATTGCCAAGTGTGAAACTCCTTTGTTTTTAAAAATATCCAAAAATTTATTTAGATAGTTGTTTAGAATGAAAAGAAGTGTCCGATTGTAACTTTTCCAACAAATCGGTCAACTTGATTTAAATAGGTAATAAATAAAAAAAAATCAAAGTCGGCCAATTTGCTTGAAAAGTTACTATCGGACACGTCTTTTAATTCTAAACAACTTTTCTAAGTAAAAGTTTTTGATATTTTTAAAAATAAAGATAGTTTATTCTTGATGGTATTTCATGTTTTTGTATTTTTTGGGCACCCTGTATAAAAAAATCAAAAATTCTTCCCGTAGACCATATTTTCTCGAGAAGCAGAAACTTTTATCAAGAACAACTTTTTGGCTAAAAATGAAATTTTGGTCTATTTGTCCTCTTGGGGACTCCACCCGCGGACACACTGTATATTTTGGGCCAAAATATTACAATTGGTGCTAATATGCCTTACAGAAATGTTGTTTATTTAAGAGATACAGGGTGTTAAAGTTCTTTTTTTGAAATTGAATTATGGCCACATCTCCCAAAATAATCAAGCTGCTGAACTGAAATTTGACACTGCTATGTTTTTAGGGATGGAGAATAAGCTGAAAATGTCAATTTCTACATATATCACAGAGGGCGCCACTTGCGCTGTTTTTGGATCGTGCTTTTACTCGTAACTTTTTTGAGGTTACCTCTTTGGTCCTGCAGGTCCATCATTTTAGTGCATATTTTCATTATGCAACAAAGAGGTACCTACCTACTCTTGTTTCATAACGATCAAATCAACCGTTTGCGTTGAAATTGCCAAAACATGCCCCAAAACACGTGTTGACTTCAATATTCGAAAAATAAAATGTTCACCTACTGCTTTCAAATATTGCACAACGACTGTACCACTTAAAGCGAGAAAAAAAAACCCATATGAACAATGTCCCAAAAAATTTTCACTTTCAAAACGGAACGGACTGAAACTCGACAAAATTTGGACACACTATTTCAACAAAACGAATGTGTTTCGACCAATGTTCATTTGTCATTTTCAATGTACAGTTAATAATAATAATTCTCACCCTCACAATACTCCAAACTAGGAGTACCCCAGAAGCAAATGAATGCTTGTGCGGGAGAGGAGTTGATCTGTAACATTTGAAAGCAGTAGGTAAAAAATTAGATGAAAAAGTAGGTGAAAATTTTATTTCTCGAATATTGAAGTCAACAGGTGTTTTGGGGCACGTTTTGTCAATTTCAACGCAAACGGTTTATTTTATCGTTATGAAACAAGAGTACCTTTTGTTGCAGAATGAAAAGATGCACTAAAATGATGGACCTGCAGGACCAAAGAGATAACCTCAAAAAAGTTACAAGTACAAGCATGATCCAAAAACAGCGCAAGTGGATCCCTCTGTGAGATACGGAGAAATTGACATTTTCAGCTTATTCTCTATCCCCAAAAACATAGCAGTGCCAAATTTCAGTTCAGCAGCTTATTATTTCGGGAGATGTAGCCTAAATGCAATTTCAAAAAATAATCCTTAACAAATCTTTTAAACAAACAACATGTCTATAAGGCATATTCTCAATCGTAATATTTTGGCCCAAAATATATGCGATTGCACTATGTGCCATTATTAATGACTCACCCTGTATATTATGAACCAATTTCACAATCCCTTAAAGGTTCGTTATAATCGAGTTCAGCTGCAACGTATTTGTATTGAAATCATGGTTAAAATATTCACATATCCACTTATTTAAATTTCTTGGAACTGTTCATCTTCTCCAGTGTATTCAAAATTCCATCTTAAGAGCAATGGCACTGCAAATAGTGCAGATAAACGCACGGAATTCCGCTAGCTTTCTACCGTATACTTTACATGGAATTAGTCCCAGGACGTCCACCAAAAATACAAAACGAAATTTGAAAATTCAAAATCTATCTCCGCTGTTATACGTAAACTGATTTCTGTCAAACCTGTCTCAAACTGTGGCGAAAATGTAGGTCTATGATTCGTATGGACAATTTTTTTGTTTTTAATTGTAGTTTTTTAATGGTAACAAAAATACTCCTTCAAATACTCCCGAGAAAATGAAACGGTAGCATTTTTGTAAATTTTACAAGTACCAACAATGTTTTTTAAAAAAAATTTTCATACGAATTGTTCCTCCATCTATTAGTTACATTTTGGTAAAAAAATCGAATTTTTGGAACTGAAAATAAAAAAGTAGATCGACTTCTAGAAAAACACTGCAAAGCCGAAATCAATATGAATACACCGAATTCCCCCGTGCCCCCACTCCTGCCCTCTCCTCAAGCGAGTATCCATAGAGGGGACACTAAATAGACAAAGATAGGTACAATATGTTCGCCGTCGCCCTCTTGTTTCCGCTTATCGTATTTTACAAGCTTTTTTATTTAACTTCATGTGTTAGTGTGGGTCGAATCTTGCAAGCTGAATTAGAACCACTTCCTGACATCCGATTGAGCTGAAATTTTGCATACACCTTTAGTTCTGGTGACAATGCAATATGCAATACTCAATATTGTAATACTTTCTACTTTCTAATACGTAATATGGGTATCAAGTGAAAGGGCTTGAGAAGTAGAAAACGCTAAAGTTAGTGAGATCACACTAAATGCAATAAGGCCGCCGCTCGAAGATGGCGGATTACATTTTTTCTTTTCAACCCCCTGAATATGGGTATCAAATGAAAGGGGTTGACGAGTACAAAATAATAATATAAGTGACGTCATACTAAATCCAATATGGCGGACTAAATTTCTTTACCACTCTCCTGATATGGGAATCAAATATGTACTAAAAAGCACAAAATAAAATAAAAGAAAAAAACCTTTTTAAAAACAAGCTTTTATTTAAGCCATGTACTAAAACGAATAAAATGAAATAAATCATGTAGGTACTACATCGAATAGAATAAAATAAAATAAGTCTAGGTTTTTGTTAGAATAATTCAGTGCCAAATTGCGCCAAGTTTTTGTAATTTAAAAAGCTTGTTGCGAGAAATGTTCATAGGAAGTAGGTACCAATTAATTTTAATATACAGTGATTGGTTGATAAGCAAGTACCTACTTGCCAAAGTATGTATTTTCTTTGAAATTCGCGCGACTAGCTTTTTGATTTACAAAAATTTGTCGCAATTTGGCATTTAATTTAACGAAAACCTAGATTTATTTTATTTTATTCCTTTTAGTAGATACATGACGTAGGTATTTTATTTTATTCGTTTTAGTACATGACTTAAATAAAAGTTTGTTTTTAAAAAGGTTTTTTATCTTTTATTTTTTATTATCTACAATAGTTATCTAGCCTAATCTTGACTGAAGGCTTCTATAGGCTGAATTTGATGTTTCTGAAATTCTTCCGGATGGAATTTACAAGTATATAAAACCATAAATGCAATATTTTAAATTTTGGTTGTGTTAGCTCGTCTATGTACAAGGTGATCATTTTTATACGCCCAGCCTCTCTTAGTGGAAAACGGTCGAAGATATGGAGATATTATATATGGGAGATGATATAGGGTGTATAAAAGAATAAATTGGCCCCATGTAGCGACTCTCTGCTAATACGACGCTAGGCGTCGCGTTGCGGCGCCAAGAAATATTTTTTCCCACCAACATACCATTTTTGTTACATCATTCAAAATCCCTTAGGGTAGTTTATTCATTTACACACTGCCCTAAAAAAGGGTAAAAACTAACAACCCCTAATAATTTTTTTGCTCGAATTTTTTTGTGGGTCATTTTTACGTATAATAAAAATATGATTTGTGTAGCCCTTTTATTATGGACCTATCATTTTGGGCACCTACTGTAACATTTTTTTATCCCGAAGCTGAATTGTTGTTACCTGATATTTTTGTTTTTTTAATGTTCAATAATAGTACATTATACACTTAGGTTGAGAAGTAAGCCATTATTTACTGAGCATTTTTATATCTTGAGGCGCGTAGCGCCGAAGGATATAATATGCGAGGTAAATAATGGCTTTCTCAACCGAAGTGTCTATAGATTTTTTACTACTAACATTGAAATATTGCCACATTTTTCATATTTGATTAGATTTTGATATTTTAGTCATTTCTCGTTTTTTTCAAATACTTCGAAAGCCTGGGAGTTCAGTTGTCAAGCTGATAAAATGAAAATAATTTTTAAATGTCATATAGAAAATTGTTCCTTATTTACATAGGTATTTTTTTATTATCATTATTTACCTGGGGAGAGAAATATTACTTCTCATTAGAGGAATGAGGTAAATAATGTTGATTTCTCAGGTTAGTAGTAAAAAAAAATAATTAAATTGTTTGACGCCCGTCTACTATGAATTTTTACTTGATTTTCTGTAGTCAGGGGAATGGCATTTATCATGAAATTATTTTTTTGTAGGAAAAATATTGTGTTTTCGAGAAAAAATGTACAGGGAAAAAAGTTTCTTAAATAATAGGGCTACGCAAATCATATTTTTGTTATACGTAAAAATGACCCACAAAAAAATTCGAGCAAAAAAATTAATAGGGGTTGTTAGTTTTTCCCCTTTTTTAAGACAGTGTGTAAATGAATAAACTACCCTAAGGCGTCTTCCAGTAAGTAGATAACACATACCAAATTTCAAATTTTTAAGTAGCGCCGTTATTGAGATATAAATAAAAAAATATTTGGGTCACCCTGTAGACCCGAATAACTTGGCAAGGAAAGCCCAAATCGAAAAATTTTATATGAAAGACCCCCTTAAAACCACCTGCCGAACACCCCTTTAAAGGATTTACTACACATTGTGACTCACCCTGTATAATATCTCCATATCTTTGACCGTGTTCCATCAAGAGAGGCTGGGCCTCTAAAAATGATCACCCTGTACTTTTTTTGTAGGAAAAATCAAACTTAAAATTTTTATAAATGGTATTTTCAAGTACAGGGTGGTTCATTATAAATTGACACCCCCCCTTAACTTGCTAGTTTTTGAGGTTAGAAAAAAAGTTTTTTTACAAAAGTTTTAGATACTAATACAAAGTTTTTTGTGACGCTATTGGACCGTGTCTAGAAAGCCGTGGCAGACATAACTTATGTTTTTTTAAATGGAACACCCTATATATTTTCAAAAACGGAAAAAGATAATGCCACAAAGTTTAATATCATTTTAATTGCCTTGATGAGCAGATTTCAAAAATGCGAAAATATATAGGGTGTTCCATTTAAAAAAACATAAGTTATGTCTGCCACGGCTTTCTAGACACGGTCCAATAGCGTCACAAAAAACTTTGTATTTATCTAAAACTTTTGTCAAAAACTTTTTTTCTAACCTCAAAAACTAACAAGTTAAGGGGCGTGTCAATTTATAATGAACCACCCTGTACAAGGGCAACTAAGAGTAGCCAATAAGTGGGGTGCCTTTTTGGCATTTGGACTGGGAAAAATTTTAAAATAAAAATTTTATACCTAAATATAGACGTTGCGATTTTTGGGAAAAACAGATGGAGCCAAAATTGACAAAGTTATATTTAAAATGTTTGCTCCAGGAATTGGTAGATCCGACCACAACACATCTTAGAGGCACAAAGTAGGAAAAGAAAAAAGTAATAGAAATCCAAAATACCACATAGATATAGCATAACCTACCTACCTACTGTGGAAATAATAATTTATTGAAACACTGTTCTACTTTGGCTGTTTGATAGGAATAATAATTTCATGTCAGAAAAAATTGTAAAAAGTTATAAAAAAATTTCTTTCCAATTCAGTGCACTTATCAGAAAAACAATTATTATTGCATACAAAATATCGAAATATACAGACAAAACTTATGTTTTTTTTTATTAATTTCTATAACCCAATTTTCCGCAAGGCACTGAGGAAAAAACAGGGTTAGTAAATAACAAAAAATACTCGAAAATATACTTTCGGAATTCGTACAAATGGGGGTATGTGTTAAATATTTACATGTGTTTAATATTTATATTTTTTCAACAATAGCACAACAAATACACAAACCGAGTCAACAACAAAACGCCATGAAGTAGTCAGGTTGCAGCCCTACAACTTTTGTATTTGATATTTTTTTCTAAGTTGATAAATAAAAAAGTTATGAAGTGGCCTAATTTCGCGGAATCACCCTGTACACCGGCGCCCTTCCGACCGATTCAGCTCTCGGCTGCCTGGCGGTCCGACTCGCTCGGGTCCGAAAAAACGTCGTCCGTCGTCCGACACCGTTCCTCGTGCAAACGGGCTGCCGGTGAGAGGGGAAGGGACGAGAGTGCGTGGTGAGGGGTGACTAGAGGAGAATATTCCTGAGATTCCAGCCGTTCGTCGCGACCGTTAATTTTAGATCTTGTCCGCGCGGTCATGACTCTTAACACCCTTGTATAATCGTCAGAATTCTTTAGTATTTTTTTTAAATTTGTGGAGCCATAAAAACTCTTAATTGATGGCGTAGATTTGGGCATAGATTTGGGGCTAAAAGAGCAGTTCCCTTTAAGTGAAAATATGCGATATACCTATGTGCTAAGTAGAATCGTGGCTTTTACTAGTTAGATAAACTGTCAAATTTTATATTTTAATGTATAATTCCATAGAATAACATTGTCTTCTGCTATTTAATAACATATTCCTTTTACATATTTTAAGACATATTTTATATTTGCATTATTACGATTATTCTTATAATTACTTTAAGGTGACTGATGAAGCAATAAATAATATTTGTGAAAGCTATCAGAAAAGAAAAGTTTTTTCACAACACATCGGTTTAAATGAATGAAAAAAAATTGAGCAACTTTGTATCAGCAAAAAATATTACGTAAGCCAACTAGTGATATTTTTTCTTTTTTAAATATGTGCCTATAATCATTTGTAATCAAGAAGTACTCTTTTCTCTTTTTTTAGAAAGACAAGCGTTAACAGTTATTGTTTATCTTTAATTTTTACACATTTTAGCACGCATTAGTCATAGTGATGTAGAAGTTAAACATTAAGTTAGTTCCTATAAAATTTTTAAGAGATGATCGTATAAATTATTATGTTGTATTAAAGGGCTACAATATATCTAACTGTTGCATGAAACACATTTTTCTGATCAGTGTTACCAATAGAATTTAAAGAGTTTATCAAA
The DNA here is from genome assembly GCA_963920635.1 of Pseudeuparius sepicola. Lineage (NCBI taxonomy): Eukaryota > Metazoa > Arthropoda > Insecta > Coleoptera > Anthribidae > Pseudeuparius > Pseudeuparius sepicola. The sequence goes on from OY987299.1 coordinate 95,563,720, forward strand.
ATCGGTCAACAAATAAAGATTTTACAAAAACTGTTAAATGTTTGTTATTACTTTTTGAGATTTGTGCATTTATTTATTATTTTGTTGCCCCGTTTTTGGTTTGACTACGTCTATCTCGACACATTCGATTCAATTGAGAGGGTTTTGAATTCACTGGAGCGGACTCAAATAGACGGTGTAAACCCTACAGATCAAAATTCAATCGGGTCTAAAATTTCAAGTCGATCCGCTATTTCGAGTGCATGGAATCCACTCAATCGGATCGAACACATCAATTCTTGACAATCTTAACAACATAAACAGGTTTGACTTCAAATGCAACTAAACCCGCTAACTTCACTACTGTTTTGTCGCCTAAACCTAAATTCAAATTATCAATTTTCAAAAATCAAGATTTTTTGTGGTTGTGGTAGTAGTAAAAAAAAAGTGACTGCACAAACCAGTTTCCTATGCAATGCCATTGCAATAGGTTATATTTAATATGCCATTTCCAAACAGAAATTACCCAGAAGGATGAACATGCAGAGGTTTAAAATTTTCGGAAAAATTGGAGGTTTAAAATTTTCGGAAAAATTGAATGTCAGAAAAAATCCGTTTTTTCAGGGAAAATTTGGAAAAAAATGGAAAAAACAATTTGTTTTAATAATACATATACCTAAAGTAATGAAAAATAAATATTTTTAAATAAAATAATTTTCTTGAAATCGGCAGTGAAGTGTCCCAAAATCGTCATTAAAAGCTCAGACATCGGCACTGAAGTAACCCATTATTGTACGATTTTTTCAATAAGTAGGCCATGGCGAGATGTAAACATCAAACGTTAGACGCGGAGCCATCGCCCGTCAAAAGTGACCAAATATTCAAAACCCGGCCAACAAGGGCCCATTTAACTATTCGTACACATTGCGAAATTGTTACCTATAGCAGCGCAATCTATCAGTATAAATATTTTAGTACGTTTGAATATCAATAGATTTGTTATGGAGGCTGCACAACAACAGCAGTTTGGTTTTTCTGTTCGAAGGTGCCGTGTCTTATCATACTTGACCTAGGTAGAGCGATCATCAAAGTTTCATGTAGTTTTTTATTTGCCTCGGCCAGAGGCCTCGGCAACTAAATTCCACATGAGTCATAAAAAGTTGAACTTCAGTGCCTTGGTACATAAATAACTATTATATAATATATAACAAGAAGTTAAAAAGAATTATTGTTTTTAGTTTTTTTACTGTTGATCAATAAGTGTTTTGTTTATTTCAAAATATGTTATTTTCAAAGTATTCGAATTTTTTTATCTGAAATTTTCCATTTTTCCAATTTTTCTATTTTTTTGGGCTTCTTAAAACAACGAAAAAACCTCGTTTTTTCCCAATTTTACCTGTTTTTTTTTTCCGTGATGTTAAACCTTTATGCACATGTGAACCAATCTACAGTGGAATAAGTATAGTAAGATAATTTCCCTAGAGAGGATTTAAAAACCATTGGATTCAATATTGACGATGTAAACACCAGAATTATAAAAGAATCGACTTCACTCAATTAGATTCATTTCAATGTATTCGAGTTAACACGAGATAAACATAGTCATTAATATTAAGAAATATTCAAAATTATGCGGAAAATTTAGTTACTCAACGATTTTTAAATATCACCTATAACTTCATTTAATATTTACCTTTAATTTTCTAACAGGGATTTATAAGAAATGCAACCTTCTATTTGTGCAAAAACTGGCTGAATGGCCCTAAAGTTTTTATGTCTACGCCACTGGAGATGTTAATATTATTAAAATATTAGGATGAAAATTTGTCCCGGAAGCATAGTTAAGAGTTTTTACACCACAAAATTTATTAAAAATAATCTGAAGAATTTCAGAGGTACAGCGGTGTAGGTGGAATGTGGGACAAGCTCTATAAAAATCTGTATTATTTAAACCTACATGATGCTTCCCATTCAGACTTAGACAATGTTCCCATTTTCACATTGCCCTCCTTCTCTAGAAACTTCTTGGCATGATCATAGTCATCCTCAGCAGTACCGACCAATGTGTTCCCCTCATAAGGTGGATACACCTCCAGACTCTTCATGTTACTCAACAGCTGTCTTCCCTCAGACTTTATTCTCTCGTAGTAATCATAAAATTTTTCTTTGGCAACCAACTTTAGACCGTACTTTTTCGCAAGTTTGACAAATGTAGGAAAATGCACGAGGAACTCTGGACAATCAACTACTTCGTCCAGGTGGAAGTTGTACTTAGAACCAAAGAAGTCAGGTTTGTGTATGTCGAAATCTAACTTCACTTGATAAACCCCATTTCCAAAGGAGTTTGAATTGCTTCGTCTAGCTCTGGCAATTATATCATTTGCATCAGGGATAGTGCCTATAAAGAACCCTCCTGGCTGTAAGCATTCAGATGCATTACGCATCATACATTCAGCTTGAGGTAAACTTTCGAAGCTATAGTGAAACGCAAATTGACAACTCACTAAATCTAGCTTCATTGAGGGGTCTGAATATTTTTCACGTAGCCGAACTTTTGATGAGTCACCAGCAATGTATTCTATTGAATAAATATTTCCCCCACCTGAAAAAAGAAACAATAAACAACAGATAGCAAAGAAAAATGTAGAAATTCATTCAAGTAGGGACAGTGATCATATGATCTCATTCCATTATTACTGTTGTAGTGTTGGGCGCCCAACATACAGCATTATTATTTAGTTTGCTAATGTGATCCAGGAAAATTGTATATATTTGTATATACTTTTTACTTTTTTGGGATATTAATTTCAAATTACGTGGATAATAATGGGAGGTTATTCTTCAAACGTTGACACTATTTCATCCTATATATTCCACATCTGGTTATAGATTGACAGACTGTTTAATTGTGACTATGGAGGATTTCCACTTTTCAAATCAAGTGAAATTTTGTAAAGGTACTTGTGTTCCCATATATTTAGTGCTTCCCTACAGCATACGCCTTTATTTTTTTGCTTGAGAAAAACATTTTTCAAATAAAAGTTTTGTCACCAGATCAAACAAAAGAACATCGCAATGTTGAGAAAGAATATAAACTTTTTTAAATACACCCATATAATTTTTTGATTTTTGAAATCTACTCAACATTGCGATTAAAATAATGTAAAACCTGAAACCGATTTAGAAATATTGGAGTTTCAAATTTTATTTTAAAATTATTTAACTTGAATATGTGGATCTCATATAAAAGACAGGACAGAAAATAACAAAAAATAGTAAATAACAAAATATTTGTTTTGGCGGAAGGAATATGACATTAAAATTCCAAAATGTTTGTGGCCTTTTCGCTTTTATAACGATATAACTGAAATTTTGAGCTTAAATATATTTTGAATTACTTTGAGAATTCCAGTAAAACCTCAAATAGCTCTTAACATTTTTTAATTTTCATCATGGCTGTGTTAGTTGCCGTAACTGTGCCTTACCATAAAGTAGAAAGTAAGAGGAATATGCATAATCTGAAACAGTATCGTTTATTTTAAATTATTCTATACATTTCAACATGTCTTAAATTAGATGCTCAAAAACACCTGAAAAAATCATGTTACACCCACTTTCAAACTTCAATTTTGGAAGAAAACAGAGAAACAGCTTATGCAAAATGCTTGGCGTACCTTGTGTAAATTTCAACAAGGGTTCTGACAGTCTATGGTTCAACACAAACACCTCATCACTTTACATAATATGGCAAGCATCTAGTCCCAACCTTCTCAAATTTACAAGCCCTGTGTAAACATGTGGCAACGCCGCAGCGGAACGGTTCAACAGGTCTATGCAGTCTAGCGGGTCTCGGTCTCATGGCAATTAACCTTTTTGACAAATTTTTCAGCACTTTGACAGAAATATTTTCTTTTCTAATAAGATTTCAACACTTTTATTCGAATTATAATTAGATACATTTGTGAATTTTGATTCATTAATTATTGAGTAAGTATGGTTCTTTAACAGCCAATAATAACACCAGTAACAAGTTATACACAGAAGTATAAGTATTTATAATAACTATTCTTGGTGTGGGTAGATATATTTTCGACAAATAATATGGAAAATTTGGGCAAATAGGGACTACATAAAAGTGCGCCATCAGGCAAATGATGATTATCTTCCCTTATGATGAAATTTTCATAAAAATATACACAACGGACAGAAACTCTGACCTGCCAAATTGGCCTTAAACGGAAAGCATGTTTTTGGAACCCTGTACAATAGAACTCCCTGTATATTTTTTGTTCATGTAGGGGTTTCGGGGTGTCCTGATTAACGCTGTTGTGTCAGATTTTAAATAAAAAATCGCTAAATAGTTTCCGTCATTTTTTACTAGAAAAAAAATCGTAGTAGGCCTTGAAAATTGAGATTGAGACCTGAAATTTTGCACCAAAGTAAAAAGAGTTTTTGGTGACCAATAAAATCCTTTCATAAGTCTAACTGAATATTAACTGCCTTCGCGGAGCGATAACAAACTGGTTCCAACCTAGTAATCGTCAATGTGACTGGCTCAAAGGAATTCTAAAATTCCAAACTTGCATGATATGGACAGTTACTAGTTCGGAACTGATTCGGGATTGCTGCGAACAGACCTATTCGTTTTTTATGCTCTATGAGCACTGAGCAATATTTGTTTATATTGATTTCATAGCACCCTAGATTCGTACCCTGAATTTGAATTATTCACTTTTTCAAAGTTTGGCACCTATCAAAAAAATAATCAATGGCTATTTTTTCGCCATAATTGCCAGGTGACTATTCTGAGGGATGTCTTTAAAAAATCGCAGAAGGCCAGGCTTTCGAGGCAATGCCAAACCTATACCTGCACTGAAAGAATTCCGCCAAGTGAGTTGCTTTGCTAAGATTTTTTTTTGCTGCGGCAAATACTATTAATAGAATTATGGGGGTTGGGACATTATATTGCCGTCTTTGAGGATAAGTAAAAATTAAGATTTTAATACTAGAAAACGGGATCTTTTTGTATTGTAGCACAGATTGTAGTGATGAATGTAAAATTTAAAATTGATGTATATAATATTATCTACACTTGTACATAGGTATATCTATAAGACAGCTCGTTTTATTTTATTTTATTGTGTCGTCTTTACAATTGTATTTTTGTATTTTAGTTATTTGGGTTAATATTTTTTCCACAACTTAGAATAGGTTCTAGTTAGATCAGGTTAAGTTATAAGTTGCTCTTTATAATAATTTCTATAGGTGGTTGTATAGGAGCAGCTATAATGATTGGATATCGCCACCTTTTTGTATATGCATGCACTGAAAGAATTCCGCCAAGTGAGTTGCTTTGCTAAGATTTTTTTGCTGTGGTAAATAGATATTATGCTGTCATAGCAAAAAAAAATTGCTGTGGCAAGTAAACCTGTTTTGCTAAAACTTCTTTGCTACCACAGCAAAATTGTTACTTGCGGTTAAAGGATAGGTCACTAGAAATTCCGTTTAGTGAGCCCACTTACTTACATGAAGCCAGTCGTTTTGTTACTACAGGTGAGTGCAGTCTGCTGCAATGCACACAGCTGCGATAATTCAACTGCTCATTTGTGGCTAGCGAGCCCTCACTTACAACAAGTGAGTTGCTTTGCTAAAATTAACGGTGAGTTCCAAATGCGCTTGCACCAGCTGGCAAGCCTGAGCCCGCCAGGCAGCCCCGCCGCAGTCGTCGCGCAGTTGTTGGTCCGTGATGATCGTACTGATCGTCTAGACCTAGACAGCTCTGGCATCATTGTTTTCCGGGAACATTGCCATCTTTGAAGGTACGTAAAAATAGTTATTTTCATACTTAATGTCCGTTTGGTAGCACATTATCATTATATTATACATAATCTGGCATCCTGTCAAAAGTATAAAACATAGCGCAGCCATTTTCCTGTAGTTTTCCCATTTCATGTTTTCTTTATAACATGTTGAGTCATTCACTACAAATCCCTAATATATTCTTATTACTTGGCCGTCTCAATCTCAAAGATATTTTTTGGGGACACGTAGGGTGTGTAGGGCTAGGGGTAGAAGAAACCTCTGTAGGGCGTGAACATGTTACTAAAAAACATGAAATTGGAAAACTACAGGAAAAACAAAAAATCTGGCTGCGCTATGTTTTACACGTTTGACAGGAGGCAGATTATGTATAATATAATGATAATGTGCTACCAAGCGAACATAAAGTCTGAAGATATTAATTTTTACGTACCTTTAAAGACGCCGGCAACAAATAAATTTTTTGCTATGGTAGTTAAGCAACTCGCTTGTGGCTAGTGAACAGCTTAATTGTCATTAATGAGCTGATTCAATTACAGCAACAAAACCTACATAACCACAATCAAATTATTTGCTATGGAACCGTAGCAAAGTATTTGGGATGAGGTGGTGAGTTTCTTTTTTTGCAGACATAACTATCGACTGTGGATTAAATTTCACTCTTTTCCTCCCTCGTTTCCTTCTATTTCTACCTTCATATTTCCCTCTTATCAGTCTTCATTCTTTTACTATGCTAAGTTGTGCGCACATTAATGCAAGATCTCTACTAAACAACTTTGATATATTTAAAGACCACATTAGTTTGAACAATTATAACATTGTAGGAATTTCTGAGACATGGCTCAGTGCGAACGTTAATGACGATGCTGTGGCTCTAGATAATTATAGTTTTGTAAGACAAGATCGTTTAAATCGAGGTGGTGGTGTTGGGCTTTATATAAGTGAGAGTGTGAACTTCACGATATTACTTGGGGAGTGCATGGATTTCATAGAGCATGTATGGGTTAAGCTTGACTACTGTGATAAGTCTATTATACTAGGCTGTATATATCGTCCTCCTAGTAGCAGCTACATTGAATTTCTCAACTACTTTGAGGACACGCTGATCGGTTTTTATACTCAGTGTGGTAGACTTCTGTGCTTAGGTGATTTCAATTTAAATATGTTGAATTTAGAATCGACATATGTTCAGCAGTTTATTAATGTTTTGGAAACTTTCAACCTGGAACAGTTAATTACGGAACCCACGCGAGTATCTAACTTAAACTCTACTCTTTTGGATTTGATCTGCTTTGACTCCAAATATGCGCAGGGAGCAGGGACCAAAGACATTGGTATGTCCGACCATCTCTTAGTCTATTGCAATTTGAAACTTGCAAATATAAATAATTTTCAGACAGATTTAGAACGTCAACCATGGCAAGTTATGTATCAAACTAATAACATTGACGAAAAGGTGAGATTTCTAACTGATACTATTTTGCATATTCTTGATATCCATGCTCCGATTAAAACAAGAAAAAAACTTTAAAAAACCTTATTGCCCTTGGATTACCGATAACATAAGACTCATGAAACGTCTACGAAATCAAGCCTTATCTCGTTATAAACAAACTAAAATCCTAGGACATTGGAATTATTATAAAGAATTAAGAAATCTCACCACATAGGCAATCAGGGCCGAAAAGAAGGCCTATTTGAACTACAAACTGCAGAATTGTAATACCAAAGAAAAGTGGAGCGAGCTAAAAAAACTTAATATTCTAAAGGCAAAAAATAAAAAAATCCCGATAATTTAAAAAAAATGGACGATCTGAACAGGTATTTTACAGAACTCGCTAGCAGTAGCACCATTCCTAGACAGGACCTTTTAAACTTTTATAAGAACAATAGGCTTTTGGAGGATTCCTTTGAGTTCGAGCCTGTTACGGATAACGATGTTTCTAATATTATTCTGGGCATTAAATCTAAAGCTTTCGGTGCCGACAATCTTAACATAACTTTAATTGTACTATGCTGCCCATTTATCGTACCTCATTTGACTCATATAATTAATTGCTGTATTAGGGAATCGTACTTTCTGGAAAAATGGAAGCATGCTCATGTCATTCCGTTACCTAAAATGACCAACCCGACAGAATACAGTCACTTGAGGTCTATTTCAATCTTACCTACATTTTCTAAAATTCTTGAAAAAGTTATAGAACAAATCAACCCGTACCTACTTCATTACAATATCATACCCAATAAACAATCTGGGTTTAGGGAGGGTTTCAGTTGTGCAACGGCACTGTCTGATATTATAGACGATGTAGTGGCAGCGCATGATAGAAATAAAGCAACAATCCTAGTTCTCCTTGATTACACGAAGGCCTTCGATATGCTTAACCACGCTGTTTTGATTGCGATTTTGAGTTATATTGGTTTCACTGACCACTCGGCTTCTTTGGTCTCCTCATTCGTCTCTGACAGGACCCAAAATTTTGTTCTCGATGGATGCAAATCAAACCTTCTAAAATATTCTCAATACCATTTATATGCTGATGATACGCAAATTTATTTTTATTTTTAAGAATCATCAGATGATTAAGAATCATTTCTGTTGATGCTAACATGGTTAGTAAAACGCGCATTGAGTGCAAAAAAACAAAGTTTTGGTGTGTGGAGTTAAGCAAAAGAAATATCATTATTATTATAAAACTCATTAGCAATAGCTAATATATTTGCTGGAGTAGCTAAGCAATTCAATTACCATTACTGACTGGATTCATTATTTACAGCAACAAAAATTAATAGAACCACAAATAAATTATTTGCTATGGTAGGTAAGCAACTCACTTGTGGTTATTGAGCAGCTTAATTATCATTAATGAGCTTCTTCAATTACAGCAGCAAACCCTACATAACCACAATCAAATTATTTGCAATGGTAGCTAAGCAACTCACTTGTGGTAGTGAGCTGACTCACTTGCCTTAATACAAGGGTTGAATTATCACAGCATAGTGATTTTCAACAAATCTGCTTACTTACTGCAATTGAGTTGTCTTTAGCAAAGCGTGCTTTGCTGCGGTAGCAAAGTAACTCACTCGGCGCCTATTTAATGCAGATATTTTGCTGTGGTAATTGAGTTCTTACTAACTGTAGCAAAGTAATTCCTTCAGTGTACTTCGCAAACGATGACCTTCCAATTCCCGCAACCTACTTAGATTTTTAGGGGTGTTAATACGAAAAACCAGACATTACTTATTACTGTAGGTACCTAGGTATATATAAAACAGAAATCTCACCTCTCTCCCTGGAAGCTCTTGCCTTCATGTCTGTATATCTCTGCCTGCAATGATCTAACGAAACCTCAGCAATATCACTGCAAATCAGGTGAGTGATGTAACCTTTCTTCCATTTTAAAAGGTCTCCACCTTTACCGCAACACATGTCATGTACTCTTACAGGTGGATTATGTTGTCTCTTTGAGTTTTTGATTTTTGTCAAATATTCATTTATCAGCATGCTCTTTATCCAGTTGTGGAAGCTTCTCATGTAGACTATACGACTCCTAGATCTCTCATCCAATCCTTTTTCTTCAATTAAATTGTAATGGGTTGCCACAACATTTGAATATCCCTGGGAAGAGTGGACTTTCTTTTGAGCAGGTTCATCATCATCTTCATGTCGTCTTTTAACACCAGCATGTACGTTTTGCACTTTTGTACAAAATTTGTGTTCAGGAGAGATAGCATTGCTATCTTGGGCTTGCTGTTGCTGGCGTCGATTGCCGGCTTTTTCTTCTTTTTCCTCCTCGGAGGAAGTTTCCGCAGATATTTCCTGCTCATACTGGCGACAGTCCGCTGCTGCAGCAGCCAACATTAAAGTTTGCTCTAAATCGTCGGTATTTTCACTCATTTTTGTAACAATTCAATTTAACTATAATATAAAAATTATTTATAAATTACAATAAATAAAAATTGGGATTATAAAAATAATAATATAAACACTAATGCCTACGTCATAAGCCGTCCTCCATAGAGAAATAAAAAACTATGCCGTGTTCCTTTTCAGTTTTAAGTGATCTCAAATCGATTCCGAATCACTTTCAGATCACATCAGCTGACATCGAGTGTTCCTTTTACAAATGTTCAGTTCGGCGCGCGCCGAATTTCGGGCGAAAACAGCGACCGGGCCGGACGTAAACACGGCTCAAATCATTCAAAATTTCGGTTTTCCGCGGGTATTCGCGAAGTTAGGGTTTGAGCTAAATTCATCTCCATTATAGAGGTCAGATTCGTGTTCAGGGACCTCGAAAATGTGGGGGTAGCCAAAATTTCAAGAAAATCGCGCGGTGCATACGGTATGTTCCATAATTACCATATTTATGTTCTTCAGATAAGTGATTAACTAAGCCATTATTATGCTGGAAGGAAATATTGCAATATGATTTCTAAACAACCTCCCAAGCCTACAATGTTCAAATTCATGAAACCTTGAGTCGACCAATGAAAACGTGGAACCCTAAGTGGGATTTATCCTCTCGTGTCCCTTGTCATAGCACAAAATATATAGGTTAGGTTGGTCATAGCCAAGAAATGGAGTAGGGAGCACGCGTTTTAACCTACTGCGCATCCTATTTCCAGGCAAATTGAATGGCCGCCATATTGTCCTCACTTTGACGTTTGCAACGGTAGTTGTTGTATTTTCACTATTTTCAGCAGAGAAATGGTCAGTGTTTTTGTAAAATGTCGTGTGCAGTACCAAGCTGTAAGAATTATAAGTCTAGGAGACCTCCGGGAGTATCATTTTTTCGGTAAGATTAGTAAAAACAATCGCCGAAATTTTGGGCACCATAGGCGCGCATTTGTATAATTTTAATGATTGATTATATCTCGGCGTCCCGTCCGAATAGATCACTTTGTTCACTAGGTAGTACCGCTTCTCGGTGCTAGATGGCGCACACAATTTAAAGAAGAAATCCTCTTGTCCTTCCTCTGTCATTATTGGTCCCACCTACTCCCGTCATTACGTTTCTTAATTTCTTTGTGCGGAAGCGTGCGCACCTTATTAATCCAAGCTCGTTTATTTTTTCCACAGAAAATGGGAAAATCCAACAAGCATCGAAAAAGGAAGCGACACTTTTCAGATTCAGAATTGGATAGCTCCGATTCCGAGTCGGAGAGCAGACCATCCCGAAGGGAGCTTTACAAAAAAGTGAAACGACTCGAAACCTTGGTAAGACGCCACGAGAAGCCATCTTGTTCTGGTTCCAGAGTCCGTTCGGAAAAAGAGGAAAACAGGTATCCTGGAAGGCGGCAAACTAGTGATCGAAACACGAGATTTTCATCACGAGAAATAAAAGGAGGGCATTCGATATCTCCGAGTTTTACGCCGCCGCCTACAGCCAGCAGGTCACAAGATACCACAGAGGCTGGTTCGAGCCCGTACTCCGGTAGCTCGCTGTGGGACGCCAGATCACTGGCGGCCCCATCTCCAGAACGCAGGATTTCTGAGGATGGGGATGTCATAATAATTGACACAACTGAAGCATTAGAGGAAAACGTCCTTCAGCTTCTTAGTGATGATCTACAAGCGATCGGTACGAAACAAATGGACAAGTATACTTAGGAATAAAAAATATTTTTTTTCATTGGAATTTGTAAAACATGTCTAGATAATCACGGAACCCCACCAACAGATTTTTTTGTCCATTAGTTTGCTCAAAAATTGAAAAAAACGGTCGCAAAAGTAGGGAATGTGACGTCACGATCCCTAATTTCAATAAGTACCTGCTATTTTATTAGTAGTTATTTCGTCTTTTTTTATATAACCAAACATTCCCAGATAAATTATTGGATCCAGCTTTTATACGCCTGGTGAGAAATAATCAAATTTCCAAGCATTTCAATGAAATATTTGGATTTTGCCGATCCCATTCTGAACTTATTAGACGCCCCCCATAAAATATTACAGATGACATACGAGTCGATTGTTTAAGGATAATCAGCGGCAACACCGCATTTTGCAGTTGACATTGTGTTTTGTGTTTTGTGCGTTTATTTATAACCTCACTTTCGTAGACTTCTCAGTTTGTTACAAGAATCTCGCTGTGAATACTTTATTTTTTCGGATTATAATGAAGACAAGTTTTGTTAAAGCTTGTTCTGGTCACTACTTGTTTTGGTGTGTCAAGTTATTAATACAAACTGCGAGCAAAACCCGGAAAAATTAAGAGGAAGGTATGTTGTTTATTTGATTATTGTTGTAATATTTATACTTAATTATGATTATATACGTAGCTGTGAATGCTCCCTTTAGGTCAACTAGAGAATGGACTTATGGATATGTGCAGAAGTAAGGACAAAATAATAATGAATGCAGGGTTAAGGCAAAAATAACCCCGACCCCGTTAACAAGAACAATAATTATAATGTCATTGTGGTTATCAATGCATAAAGATATTCGGTTGTGGAATGTGTAAAATGTGTTGTGGTTGCCCAACATAAGTAGATTAGTCCTAAATTATGCACATGCAGCATTACGTTTCTCGAGACGGCAACGAAATCAGAATCAAGAATCTCGTTTTTACAGCACACCAGCTAAGTACTGGTCCTACGCATAGTGCACTAATGTCTACCACAAATTGATAAAATACCTAGTCAGTACACCAGAAAACAAAAATTGAATAAATTAAAAGGTAGGTTTGTATAGTAACACAGACATATATAGCTTCGCTACAGACAGTGCCTGGGGCCTGGGGACCCAATTGTTTGAGCTGGCACCAATAGAGGGCGCCGCATGCGGGAAATTAGAATAAAAATATAATCGGTGGGCCTGACGACAATAATTCAGTGGCCTTGACAGCACCTATCCCATAAAAAACGCTGCAACGTCAGTGCAAGAACATGTGGATAGAAGCTATATAGGTCTGTGATAGTAATAATTATTGAGAATGAAATAAATTGTTTCAAATTCTTATTTCCAGAGATGTTTTCGTATCTTGCAATTTACCAAGAAATTATGCCAGCAGCAAAATTGATATATACCTATGGGGCAACCCAAACGAAAAAATTCAGAAAACAAGAAAAATCCAAATATTGATTTGTCACCAGCTTAAACTATTTACCAAAATGGCACTGGAGGCATGCTAGATACTGGGGTAGCACAGAAATGAAAAACTCAGGTGCGTACGGGGCAATCGGGAGATCAAAAACAAGAAAAATCCAAATTTCCGCAATTGATTTTTCACCGGCTTGAACTATTTACCAAAATGGCACTGGAGGTCTGCTAGACACTGGGCTAGCACAGAAACGAAAAACTCAGGTGCGTACGTGGCAATCGGAAGATCAAAAACAAGAAAAATCCAAATTGTCACAATTAATTTTTTGCAGCTTGATATATTTAACAAAATGGCACTAGAGGTTTGCTGGACATTGGGGTAGCACAGAAACGAAAAACTCAGGTGCGTACGTGGCAATCGGGAGATCAAAAACAAGAAAAATCCAAATTTCCGCTATTAATTTTTTGCGGCTTGAAATATTTAACAAAATGTCACTAGAGGCTTGCTGGACACTGGGGTAGCACAGAAAGGAAAAAACTCAGGTGTGTACGTGGCGTTCGGGGGAATCAAAATACAAAATACAAGAAAAATTCTAACATCCAATAGTTGTTATAACAATGATTACCAAAGTATAAATAAAACAATTAATGGTGTTTCTAATGGATAATAATATATTGGAAATATTTTGTTGATGTAACAATTTACTTTAGGTAAGCAAATAATAATTTTTGTTTGTGAATAAAATTTGAAAAAGTCACAGGTCTAAGTATTTTATTACTATGTACTTCATGCGAAAAATCCGACCCCCCCTATTATTTTTCTATTTTTTGTCGATAAGATATTAAAGTTGCAATGTAACTACTATGTTAAGATATATATTTTTTCTTATTACAACAGTACCTAGTGTCGAATATACAGTGTCTGGCAGAAAGTACACACCATATGTTTTTTTTTTAAATTTTAATTTATCAGAAAATTTTATTCTTGATAAAAGTTTGTGCATTCCTGCAAACTCAAAACGCAGTTTTCAAAATTTGAATATCTCATTTCGTATATGGGAGAGGTTCGAAAATATGAAAAAGACTAGAAAGTACCCTTAGCGTTGAATGAATGAATAATAAGAAACGCAGCCTTACGGGACGCAGTATAGCCGGCCCGAAAAGCGTCCGAGACAACAAAATACATATCCTTCCAGTAAAATAAAAAATATATAAAATTGTACCGTTAGCCCGTTGCACAGGGATCAGTGTTCTCGAAAACGTAAACAAGTTGTAAAAATTCGTGGTCACTAGGCGGCTAGAACGAGTGGGGGCAACGAGGGACTTCAGGGTAAGCACACTCCGACCGGACACGCAATTTTATATGGACTCAACGCCCTTAGGTATTGTTAATTTTAGAGAAAACATGTAGGTATTATGAAAAGTTTAAAATTAAAAGGTAAGGCCAGCAATGAAGTTTCAAGTTTCTATTCCATAAAACACCTTTTTGACGTTTTTATGATTTACCCTGTGTAGAAAATAAAACCACCACTTTATTTAATATGCCAGTTACTGTTCAGAGATGTATCATTTTTCTGGTGCAAACTTTCTTCGTGTTATTTCTTTACTCCATGGTATATCATTTTTTACGAGTATGCATTCGGGAATATAATTTACCTAAATGGGTTTGAAGTAGTCGATTCAATTCGAGCGATGACCTACTATAAAGGTTTTCGACTAAAAACTTGGCTTTATTGCTTTTTACATGTCATATTTTGAACAATATCTAGAGCTGACACCTATTATATGTGTTGGAACCGATGCTGGTCTTACTGACTTACATTCTGTAAGTAAGGGCTCAATATGTTTAATTGCCCAATCTTCTATACCTATTAATCCCTGTTTATTAATAAACCATTATAACATTTTTTTTATATTCTAACCAGGTCAGTGCTGGACGTCTATAGGATTCGATGACTTTTCTGTCTCAATTTCTAATAAATCAATTATTAACTCCACTGTTTATGTCTTGCTTTGAAAAGAACTGGTAATGCTTTTTGAATATCATTAGATTTAGATTCAGGCCAAAATATCAGTTCCTTCATACAACTAGCAATCGGCGGAATATACTTTACAGAAAACTGTATGACGAAAATCATCAACTATTATAAAATATTACTTTGAACCTGGTCGGTTCTTATCATTTTTTGCTTCATAATTTATCAGCACTTGTATCCTTTTGTACCACACTCCTATACTTTTGTCAGACCGTCAGACTTAAATAAAATCGACTCTTGTTTACAATAAACAAATTGCTAGGTTTTGTAGACTAACTGGCATTATCTCTGAGTCGTTAATAGAGTTCTCAGGAGAATAGAATGATTGTGATGCTGCTACCTACCTGAATCTCAGTAAAACAAGTATTATTGACAAACAAAAATACAATTTTATTGCAATTTCGCTTGTACTTGAACAAACAGGTACAAAAAAGTCTTTTTCCTAATCATTTCCGTCATCTAATGGAATGAATGGCGAAAATACAGTGAAAATAGATCAAATGTAGGTAAAATATTAGCAGGATCTCATTTGTCCTTGCAGATTTGTAGGTTAACTTCTCTTGACATTGAGGCGCGCCTGGCGCGGCGTTGCCAAACGTGGCGCCTGGCAGTAAATTTAGGTAAAAATAAAATCCAACAGGTAGTTACGTATATTGAACTTTAAAAATTAATGGACTAATACACCACTTTTTTTTTATTTGCTCATCGGATAGTATTGGGTGAGATATACTTGCTGTATTTTTTTTAATTTTTTTTTCGCCCCCGTTTTGCCGCAATTAATTTTTAAAGTTCAATATACGTAACTACCTGTTGGATTTTATTTTTCCCTAAATTTACCGCCGTGGCACCAGGTTTGGCAACGCCGCACCTCAATGCCAAGCTGTCAGCCTGCGAGAACATAAACATAACCTATTTTGTGGCGTCACAAATCGGAACATCGGATCCCGCGGCCCGCGTGTTTTACAAGCTTTTATTTTTTATGATTTGAACTATTTTCACCATTCATTCTAATAATCCATGACGGAAATGAACCATTCTATTTTGCTGAGGAAAATGCTGGGAGCACTAGGTATTGGTATTGATGATTCGGACGTTATGCTGGTTGGTTTACAAAACTTTTTTTTTATTGGAAACAAGTCGATTTTATCTATAAAACGACACAATTCGTAAGTACCTAACTGAACTTGCACAAATTAGATATCTAGACTTGCTGATATACAGGGTGATTCATTGGGAATGGGAAATCCCGAAACTGGGGGTAGGGGAGACCAAAATATTGCGATTGAGTCCAACATTGCTTAGACAAATGTTGTTTGTTTGAGAGATACAGTGCGTTCAAGTTCTTCTTTTTAAATTGAATTATGGCTATATCTACCAAAATAATCAAGCTGCTGACCTGAAATTTGGCACTGCTATGTTTTTGGGGATGGAGAATAAGCTGAAAATATCAATTTCTACGTATCTCACAGAGGGCGCCACTTGCGCGGTTTTTGGATCGTGCTTTTACTCGTAACTTTTGTGAGGTTATCTTTTTAGTCTTGCAGGTCCATCATTTTAGTGCATCTTTTCATTCTGCAACAAAAAGGTACTCTTGTTCCATAACGCCCAAATCAACCGTTTGCGTTGAAATTGCCAAAACGTGCCCCAAAACACCTGTTGACTTCAAGATTCGAAAAATAAAATATTCACCTACTGCTTTCAAATATTGCACAACGACTGTACCATTTAAAGCGAGAAAAAAACCCATATGAACAATGTCCCAAAAAATGTTCACTTTCAAAGTGGAACAGATTGAAACTCGACAAATTTTGGACACCCTATTTCAAGAAAACAAATGTGTTTCGACCAATGTTCATTTGGCATTTTTTTCTTCATTTTCAATGTACAGTTGATCTGTAACATTTGAAAGTAGTAGGTGAAAATTTTATTTTTCGAATATTGAAGTCAACAAGTGTTTTGGGGCACGTTTTGGCAATTTAAACGCAAACGGTTGATTTGGGCGTTATGGAACAAGAGTACCTTTTTGTTGCAGAATGAAAAGGTGCGCTAAAATGACAAACCTGCAGGACCAAAAAGATAACCTCACAAAAGTTACGAGTAAAAGCACGATCCAAAAACCGCGCAAGTGGCGCCCTCTGTGAGATACGTAGAAATTGATATTTTCAGCTTATTCTCCATCCCCAAAAACATAGCAGTGCCAAATTTCAGGTCAGCAGCTTGATTATTTTGGTAGATATAGCCATAATTCAATTTAAAAAGAAGAACTTGAACGCACTGTATCTCTCAAACAAACAACATTTGTCTAAGCAATGTTGGACTCAATCGCAATATTTTGGTCTCCCCTACCCCCAGTTTCGGGATTTCCCATTCCCAATGAATCACCCTGTATTAAAGACAATAAAGAACCAACCAGGGGTAACATTTTAGCTGACGATTTTAGATTAGTGGCTCTGCCAAACGATTTTTTACTTGTTATCAAGTATATTCCAGCGACTGCTAGTTGTTTGAAAAAACTGATGATATTTTAGCCTCAATACCTAGTGTCACAGAATAAATAGCTTCACAACAGAAGCGTCCATAAGGACATGTGTCAAAAGGATGCTCGCTTTGACGCGAAATATCTTCTAAAGGGATAAACATTGTGCATTTTGTTTGATTTTACATTAATCCACATTGCAAAGAGATTGTATTAGGACCAAATTTATGTACAAGTTATTGGTTATTTTCCTGTAAATTGAAATGGAGGCTCGCTTATTTTTGACACGTCTTTATGGACGCTTCTGTTGTGAAGCTATTTATTCTGTGCTAGTGTTAATCAACAGCATTGATTGGTTATAAACTAAACTGAGAAAATTCAATCCTCTAGACGTCGAGCACATACCTGGTCCGAATATAAAAAATGTATTACTTTAATTTCATGAGCCCTTACTTACAGAATTAAGTTAGTAGTTAGACCTGCATCGGTTCAAAAATGTAACGCTAGAATATTGGAGAAGGTGCCAGTTCTTGGTGATGTTAGAAACATAACATGTAAAACGCAATAAAGCCAAGTTTTCAGTCGAAAAACTTTATTGTCATAGCTTGAACTATTTTAGACCCATTTAGGTAAATTATATTGTGATTGCCGAAGTATCCTCATAAAAAATGACATAATTCTTTAGGATTTTTTCACTATACATATTATATACCTATTTTTTCTGGAAAATAAATTTTCATAAGCATATTTTGTGATTGTGGTTAATGGAAGTTAAAAATAAAAAAATATAATGCAGCAGCCGGCCAAAAATTAAGATTTCTTTAATTTGCAAGAAAAAAAACATTATTTTGCATTCTATGGCAAAACCCCAAATAAGTTATCTATTAAATTTAGTGAAAATATTCCAAAATCAAATAATAGTTTTCATGTCGCATGCACAGAGGGCAACAAACTGGATATTTTTTTGGGGGGTTTCTTCTATTCTGCGAAGAGATAGACAAAGAGTAGGTAGGTGTACTGTGCTCGATTTTTGAGGGCAGTGGAAAGCAGTTGAATCTCAAAATCTTGATTCGTTTTGGAGATACAGGGCATTTTTCGTTTTTTAACATGTCAGACAGTCCCTCCTTGTAATATGTTTTGATTTTTGCCAAAAATCTTCTGTCATACTACTCCAATGTATAATAATTATTGAGGTATGTCGGTATGTCTTTGTCAACTAAATCCTGTAAGGTAGACCTTCATATTTTTTTATTGCACTTGTGTTGACTTTTTCCAATATAACAATCTACTGATGTTGTCCATGATTCTTCGCTATTTCCAGGAAGTCAGCTTACATTCATCTAAAATAAGTTTCCCATTAATATGTGCAAAAATTTTACAAGCGTGCTTAGTTCTATTAGTTGACAAAGTTAATGTCACTAGTGCAGAAAAGTACAACTTTCCGCATCAAAATGGATGCGACAAAGTGTACTACTACGGACTTAATTAATTAAATACTTCATTAGATCATACAAGAAAAAAATACCCGCAAAAAGTCATTGACGGTCAAGCACTTGATATCGAATGAAACTCTGCTGTCGAACTTGCATTGACTTTAGATTATTTAAATTAGTTCTGAATCATGGTTTTCACATGTAGATATTAACGATCGTTTTTACAAACGCATGATTTCTTGTTTTGATAATCGATTTCAACATTGGGCTGTGCGACACCCCCACGCCCCCTCCCCCATATCTTAACTATAGGTATATACACAATAAGTATTTCTTTACTGTACTAGCAACTAAACTAGAAGCACAAAAAGCTGTATCTACGTATGTGCCACGATGTATGATCCTCGTACATCGTGGTATGTGCATAATTTAGGACTAATCTGCTTATGTTGGGTAATTACAACATAATATACCTACTTCCACAACTATTCAGTTGAATTTCTTCATTTTTAACCACAGTGTCATTAACATTTTTCTTATTAGTTTTGTGCTCGGGGGTAATTTTTGCCTTAACCGGGCATTATGCATTCATTGCTATGTTCTTTCCTCTGCGTGTCTCCAATAACATTGTTACCATAATATTTATTCTCTAGTCTACCTAAAACCAGAATTTAAGCTATATCATCATCATTAAGCAATATTAAAACAATATACAAATCAAATAACAAACATACCTCTTCATTTCTCCATGTTTTGCTCCCCGTTTTTATTGATAAAATTGACACACCATATCAAAATCTATGCAAGGCAAGTTATCAGGACAAGCTTTAACAAATCTTGTCTTCATTATAAACCGAAAAAATAAAGTATTCACAGCAAGATTCTTTTAAAACTGAGAATAGAATTTATTTAGTTTTCACTAAGGTTATTAACCTTGGTTTCGGCGTTCCGCGGGCGAAAGTGAGGTTATATGCAAAGTGCGGCGTTGCCGACGATTTTCTTTAAAGCATTGAGTAATATGTCATCTGTCATATTTTATAGGGGGCATCTAATAAGTTCAGAATGGGATCAGTAAAATCCAAATATTTCATTGAAATGCTACGAAATTTGATTATTTCTCATCAGGCGCATACAAACTGAATCTAATAATTTGCCTGGGAATGCTTGGTTATATAAAAAAAGACGAAATAAGTACTAAGAAAATAGCAGGTACTTATTGAAATTAGGGATCGTGACGTCACATTCCCTACTTTTGCGACCGTTTTTTTCAATTTTTGAGCAAACTAATGGGAAAAAAAATCTGTTGGTTGGGTTTCGTGATTATCTAGACATGTTTTACAAATTCCAAGGCAAAAAATTATTTTTCATTCCTAAGTATACTTGTCCATTGCGGCAAAACGGGGGCGAAAAAAAAATTTAAAAAAATACAGCAAGTATATCTCACCCAATACTATCCGATGAGCAAATAAAAAAAAAAAGTGGTGTATTAGTCCATTGAATTGCATAGTTCTGTAAAAACCAGGTGGGCACATATGATTGCCAATGGATTAAAACCAGACTCGAACTCGGAATTGTTATCGAAAAACGCTTGTTCTACATTGAACGCGCCACTGTTAAACCCAGAAATAAGCGCTATACTGAATCCTTTTTTATTGTAAAAAGAAATTGTAAAAACTTAAGTTTTTCTCACGAAGAACTTACAAGATTGGAAGAAATTATCCAAACAATGCTGAATGAAAAAATAATTAGTCAGTGTGAATATGACAAGGGCCAGTTTATTTTCCCATATTTCTTGAAGGAAAAATCTAAAGGGGCTACCGGTTTATCTTAAATTTAAAAATGCTTAACCAATACCTAGAACCTCCCCACTTCAAATTAGAAGATTTTAGAACTGCGGTCAAATTAGTTCAACCTGGTTGTTTTATGACCAGTATTGATTTAAAAGATGCCTATTTTTGCATCCCTGTGGCTAAAGAGTTCCGAAAATACCTCTGATTTTATTATCGCGATAGATTATACGAGTTCAGTTGTTTACCAATGGGGCTGTCAGTAGCTCCATATGTGTTTACAAAAATCACAAAACCCATCATGTCGTTTTAGATCCCAGGGGATTCAATGTTGCGTGTACTTAGATGATTTCTGTATTTTTTCAAGTTCCAAGAATCTGTGTCAAGCACAGACCAAGATTGTGGAAAAAACACTGTCAAATTGGGATTCATTGTGAATTACAACAAAAGTTGTTTGGATCCATTAAATACCTGTACATTTCTAGGGTTTATTTTTGATAGCACACAAGGGCGAGTAACGTTGCCAATGGACAAAAAACAAAAAGTATACAGTGCTGTCCAAAATATCAGAAATTAAACAAGTATGCAAAATTAGGGAATTTGCGAAATTCATTGGCTTGCTGGTGTCTGCCACCCCAGCAATAAAATATAGTATGTTATATGTCAAAAATTGCGAAAGGCAAAAATACCTCGCCTTACGAAAAAGTGGGGATAACTATGACGCAAAAATGGTAATTAATATTAAGCAAATAGGAGACGACCTAGATTGGTGGGAAGCAAACATTTTTCATGCATTTGACGAAATACAGGAGGACAGATTTGACCTTGTAATTTATACAGATGCTTCAAAAACAGGATGGGGGGCATGGTGTGAAAACAGAAATGCCCATGGTTGGTGGAATGACAAAGAATTGTTAAAGCACAAATTTTTTGGAGTTAAAGGCAATAGAATTGGGGTTAAAGAGTTTCGCTGCCGGTTTTAATTCAAAAAGTATTCTTATTAAAGTTGATAATTCGACAGCCTTGTGTTATATTAATCGCATGGGAAGTATTCAACACCCGGAGCTGAGTTTACTCTCTAGAATTATATGGCAATGGTGTGAATCCAAGAACATTTGGATTCATGCTACATATGTCAAATCGAAAGAGAATAAAGCAGATAGAAATTCCAGGATACTTTCTACAGAAACAGAGTGGGAATTGTCGGAGACAGCCTTTCAGAGAAATCATAGAGGCATTTGGAACCCCTGACATTGATCTTTTTGCTTCATATGCAAACAGGAAATGTTCCAAATACCTTTCATGGTTTCCAGACCCAGAGTGTTTAGCAGTAGATGCATTTACTTGGTCTTGGGAAAACTATTTCTTTTATGCTTTTCCACCTTTCTCGTTAATACTCCGAGTACTCAAGAAAATAAAAACCGATTCTGCAGAAGGTATTCTGGTAGTCCCTTTTTGGCCAGCGCAAGCCTGGTTTCCCCTTTTTGGGGAACTTAGCATTTCAAAGCCAATACACTTGGGACCTAAAATTGATTGACTGCTTTCACCTTTTAGGAAACCTCACCCACTCGCGGAGAGACTTACCCTGGTTGCCAGCCTTTTATCTGCGAAGCATTCAGAAAAAAAGGGGTCCCAGAAGACAACTTGGAGTCGTATTAGATTCACTGTCAGCTGCAACCAAGAAGCAACACGATACTGTATTCAAAAAATGGTGGCTTTTTTTGCAAGGAAAACAAGATACTTACCAGTGTATGAGGCCAATTCGTTGAAAAATTTACAGTTCCTACAAAATCAGTAGTAACGTAGGAAATTACCCATTAATAAAGAGGTATCTAAAAGATGTTGCCAGAATCAGACCCCAAAGAAGGAAGTATAATTATGTATGGGACCCCCAAAGAGTCCTGTCATATTTGGGAAGCCTCCCCTCGAACGAGGACCTCCTATTGGGGACCATGGGGGAAAAAAGTGGCGACTTTAGTTGCCCTGGTAACCTCCCATCGAATACAGACCTTATCGTTAATAAGAGTTGAGAACATAATTATGTCAGAGGTCGGGATTCAAATTCCTATCAATGACGAGATAAAAACAACGGGACCAAATAGGGAGCAACCATGTCTAATGCTGTTTTTTTTTTCAAAGAATCACCAAACGTATGTGTTGCATCAGCTATAGTAACATATTTTGAAAGAACATCAGAGCTCAGACAGGGGGGCCAGGAATATTTATTTTTTAACGTCAAGGACGCCTTTCCAGCAACAAGCCAGACCCTAAGCTAGTGGATTAGGGAGGTCGTGTGAAGAGCAGGTATTGACGTGGGGATGTTCACACCCTACTCGACAAGGCATGCCGCCACTTCATTGGCTTTTAGGAATGGAGTCGCCCTAAATGTTATACGAAAAACTGCCGAATGGTCTGAGGGCTCAAAAACGTTTGCAAAGTTTTATAATAGGCCCATAGCTGACTCAGGCCAATTTTGCAAGGGCCATCCTTATTTAAAAATAATAAGAATAAAACAATTGGTTGCTACACAATGGTTTTTTATTATGTAAGCACGATACACAGATCTTGTATCGTGTATGTAAGCAAAAAACACTTTAAACATCTACCTAGTGAACAAAGTGATCTATTATTATTTATTACTAAATCAAACGAACTTACCTTAAGTGAAGTTCGATTGTAATTATATGAGGCGTCCCGTCCGAATAGATCACTCCCACCCATCCCTTAATCTTTCCAGAAGATTAGAAGATTATCACCCTTCAGGGAGTTTTTTGCAGAAAAATTAAACTAAAATGACGGGAGTAGGTGGGACCAATAATGACAGAGGAAGGACAAGAGGATTTCTTCTTTAAACTGTGTGCGCCATCTAGCACCGAGAAGCGGTACTACCCAGTGAACAAAGTGATCTATTCGGACGGGACGCCTCATATAATTACAATCGAACTTCACTTAAGGTAAGTTCGTTTGATTTAGTAAATATGTGGTTAAAAATTCTTAACTTGGGGACTGATTGGACTTTGAGTCCAAATAAATTTGTTTGTTCAAAACCACAGAAAATATACGCTACGCGTAGCGTATATTTTCTGTGTTCAAAACATTTTGCGGTAATTATGGAATATACCGTATGCACCGCCCGATTTTCTTGAAATTTTGGCTACCCCCCCATTTTCGAGGTCCCTGAACACGAATCTGACCTCAGTTTGTGGTGCTCGCAAGTAGTTTCAGAGAAAATGAATTTTCAAATTTCCTTTGACACCTCACTTTTCACGGCGTTATTTGTGGTTATAATCCAAATGGAATTCAGCTCAAACTGATCACCACCCTATTTTGCACCTTTTGCCGCGCCATCTGTCGGGCGAAACAGCGGCCGAGCCGGTCGTAAACACGGCAAAAATCTTTCAAAATTTCGGGTTTTCCGCGGCTTGTCGCGAAGTTTCGATGTGGCAAAAGGCGCAAAATAGGGTGACGATCAGATTGAGCTGCATACATTAAAAATTCATCCGGATTACAACCACAAATATCGCCGTGAAAAGTGAGGTGTCAAAGGAAATTTGAAAATTCATTTTCTCGGAAACTACGTCCGAGCGCTAAAAGCTGAGGTCAGATTCGTGTTCAGGGACCTCGAAAATAGGGGGGGTAGCCAAAATTTCAAGAAAATCGGGCGATGCATACGGTGTGTTCCATAATTACCCATTTTGCTGCTGATGCCTTTACTGTGCATCGTGGCGAACGAGGACGAAGACCTCTAAAGCAGTCTGCAGTGCCAAGTCTGTTAACAATGATACGCCCATGGATGAAGTTGGTTTAATATGGCCGCCACTTATATTAGGCAGTTCGCGCAGCTTCTAACGTATTCTCCCTACTCCATTTTTCTGGTCATAGCACAAAATATATAGGTTAGGGTCATAGCTAACGACAGATGACAGGTGTCATCTCTAATATTGTCGTCATTGTCCCTTTTTGACAATAATCGCATGGGCACTTTGAACGGTTTTGCTGGATTTCGGATTCCTCCATCCTCAATCAACGACAAAAGTCTTTGATATATATGAATGAGTGAGGTTAACGTTGAAGACAATTATGAGAAAGATCCACATGGACACAGTAATCTTGGAAAGGAAAGGATGAAAAAAACGGAGTAGCAGATTTGAAAAGGGAAGATGAAGATGGGAAAAAACAAACTCATCGACGGCGGCGTTTATAAACGGTTACACGTAAAATATTGGGATTGACTTTTCGACGCAAACGGCAACGGCGACTGGCGAGCGCCAACGCAAACGTCGAGTTTATAAATCCACCTTTACTCTTGAGAAATCATCGGCAAATTCAATGACCTTGAGCCATATTGGTGGAATAGAAGTCAGAGGTGTAGTCGGAAAAATCAATTCAGAAATACAGAGTAGTATTAGTAAAGTTATACAGGGTGATTTATTCATAACTACATTAATTTTAACAGTGGGTAGGGAAAAATGCTATGAATGCGAAATCGCAATTAAAAAAATTCCAACTTTTTTTTAAAGCCGGAATTATTTTTTTTCTAAACCGCATTTTTACCTATTTGGCCCTCTATTTACAGCTGCCACTGGATTGCTTTCAGGGCGCATGAGGCATCGGACGACGCTTGCCGTTGCGCGCGTCAACATTGTTGCCAGATGTACGTAACTTTCGTAAATTTAAAGGAATGTTTTCAGTACATAATTATTTGTATTGTAGGCGAATGTTCCGCCAAATGCTTGCGGAAATTATGGACAAATGTTAACGCTTACCTCTTGTAACGGTTAGTTTTGCCCTGAGACACCTTAAGGCGAGCCTTAAGGGATAAATGCCAACGAGAAAAATAAATGAAACGACTGCTTACGTGACCTTTTGATTTTTGGATGCTTTATTAAGTAGGTACCTATTCAACTAGGGGGCTTACATGATTTCGTGGACCTCGACACCACTGAAGACGATTTTTTCTCGATAAAACGAACTTCACTCACTTTCGCTTGGGGCACTAATATTTCCGCTCACTAGTTCACTGATAATCCTTTTTACTACACCAAGACGCTCCTAGAGTAAGTAGTTGTGTTCTGTGATTGTTCTGCTTCCTCTGAAATAAGAACGTCAAAATTAGCCAACATCTCTGGGATACAGTTGCTTAAAATTACCTTACTTTCCGCTTAAGTTGGTTACCATCACCAACGATACACTTCTAATTCCTTTATTTCTCGTTATGTTTGCTTTTCATTGTTACTAGGGATCCATATTTGCAATAGAATCGTTTCCGTGGGGGTGGTCCTCCTCTGTGACATTGGTTCAGTCGTAAGTACTTGAATCTTTCTAATTTCCACCTTTCGATCTTTACAGCTTTTTCTAGTTTCTTTTCCTGCCGTTAGGTATGTTACCGGGTATAGCCTGATGTGTAACCTACCGAGTCTTAGTATTATTTCTGGGCGAGTTAGGGATGATGGGTTGCTAAAAGTCCTTAGCTTTCTTGACTTCTGTTTGTCACAACCCTTGTCGTGCAGTCGTTAGTAGGAGTAGGAGGATGTGTGTAGCCCGAACTCCGCAAAAGGAGCTTGGCGATTGCCCGTGGCCGAGAATTTCCGGCACGCGGCGCGTTGGTGTTTGCGGCATTGATCCCTGCCAAGTTTCTGCAGAGTGCACTGTGAATTTCCTCGCACTCCGCCTCACTAATCGCACATGTGATGTTATTGTTTCCCGTATTTCACAGTGCACATTCTCCGTATTTTGGTTTGGATATTTTTAAAGGTTATGTCCCATGTCGCATTCATTGACACTACTTCGTTCGTAGAAAGCATTCCCGTAATGAAACGTCGTTGTGGTTTCGTACTTAGTTTCACTACCTGCCGATAGGTGGCGCGCTTCTAAATAGTTCCGCGGTAGCTTGACTGACATTCTGCAGGCATTCTCCATGAAGGATCATTATTATGTCTATCATTTCCGCATTTGTCTAGAGAACCGTTTTGGTAAAAAAGCAAAAATGTTGCACAAAGAGTACCGAATATACCTACAGAATGTAGGCAACTCTGGTTTCTGTAGTACGTGCTGCCATCTATTAGAAAGGTTCGCTAGTTACCGTGTCATAAAGCGCGCTGTAGACTTTCGGTTTTGAACACACAGAGGGTGACTGAGAGCTCAACCACAGATTCGGCGACGTTAATACCAACGAGATGGCGCCACATACAATAGAAACCGGCAGCAGATCCTTGACAATGACAAGTTTGACGTAATAAATAATAGTTGTGGAATGCGGATGGGACGACTGCGTTGTTTTTAATAAAACTTTTGTCTTAAATCTCAAAATCTAGCGAATTTCGGAGACAGTTTCAGTCTTTTGAGGTTTCAGTATTTTCCACCCTCTGTAGACACTGAGTGCGTTTTGTGCGTGTGATTGTAAGGCCTTTTGTATTGTTAAAGGGTCTCTCGAGTTAGATGCTGAACACGCCAAGTCCAAGGTGTGCTAACACCCTGTTATTG
The DNA here is from genome assembly GCA_963920635.1 of Pseudeuparius sepicola. Lineage (NCBI taxonomy): Eukaryota > Metazoa > Arthropoda > Insecta > Coleoptera > Anthribidae > Pseudeuparius > Pseudeuparius sepicola. The sequence goes on from OY987299.1 coordinate 95,590,779, forward strand.
GCATATCAACTAGGTAAATAATTCATAAACTGAATATCTTTTCGTAATTAAATTATCAATAAATAATGGCAACGTCGCGGCCGGTGCCATGTGCGCCTCGTTACGCGGGATTTGGGATAAATTGCCCCATTATTTAAACATGCAGTAAAAAATTTTTTTTTTGCGTTTTCGGTATATATGTACCTCCCTGATGACGTGGTTAAAATTAATGTATTTATGAATAAATCACCCTGTATAGTGTGTGGTAAGCACAAGCAGTTTTCCCTCCTTCCTGGGATTCTTTATTTAAAGATATTAGCAAAAAGCACAATTTACAAAAGGCACACTCCACGGCACTGTAATATCTCTCATACAGCTAAAAAAGAGCTGCCCAATCGCCCCGACACTGTTTGATTTTGACAGATTCTATTCCCACATGGCGGCTGCGCGAACAGGTGCGTAGAATTTTCCCGCCGTGGGAAGTGATACTGTTGGTTGTTTTATATGCTCTGTCGAAACATACATAAGTGAGGCTGGCTAATTTAATCAAAAGAATAGAGGCCATAAAAGGAAGAACAACAACAAAAAAACTAACCACATAACCCAACTTATATATTTTGTGGTGACAAGTGACAAGAAAATTGAGGTAGTAACTCAATGGACAAGAAGAAGAAAAATCTTTTGAGGTTATAATTGTAATTTATCTTATTAATAATTTCTTAAATTTTTCTGCAATTACTATTAGGAAATTCTAAAAAATAAGTGTCAAGAACTTCAATTCCAATCACACCCTCAGTACTGCCAGTTGAGGTGCCTCAACATGGCTGGGGAAGTAATTGTTGATGCTCTCCCCTACATTGATCAAGGGTATGATGAGCCTGGTGTTCGAGAAGCTGTAAGTTTGGAAAATTAATAATACCCTAAAAATAATTTATCACTTATAAGATACGGTTTTGATAAAGGCAGTGGCTATTTATACGTCTGACGTATATAAAAGTGGTTATACGTCTTGTGCTCTCATTGGCGAGTTGAGTCACGTGACTTCTTTGGACGTACATTTAACTCCATACACGACCGAAGTAAACTTACTCGGAAGTGCATTTTTCTCAAGCATCTTTGCAATAAAGGGCGCATGCCCTCCTTTTTAAGGGATAGGCGCTGCCGTATAAAAAAAAGAGGACATTCGCACCATATTGTGGTGGTCGGCAGTGACGCCCTGCCGTATGAAAAAAGAAGTGGTAATTATTTCCAGTGGTGTAACCCACCCCCGATTTTCTTGAAATTTTGGCTAGGTAGGTATCCCCTATTTTCGCCTGACGTTTGGTGCTGTAACCCACCCCCGATTTTCTCGTAATTTTGGCTACCCTCTATTTTTGCCCGACATTCGGCGCGGGGTAGTCAAAATTTCAAGAAAATCGGGGGTGGGTTAAACCAATGGAAATAATTACCACTTATTTTTTCATACTGCAGCGCCCATCGCCGAAAAAGGAGGGCATACGCTCCTTATTTCAACATGCTTGAGAAAAATGCACTTCCGACGCATCTAAATAAGTTTACTTCGGACGTGTATGAAGTTAAATGTACGTCCAAAGAAGTCATGTGACTCAACTCGCCAATGAGAGCTCAAGACGTATACCGACTTTCATATACGTCGGACGTGTAAATAGCCACTTTCTTTGATAAAACCGTCAATTGTCATGTTTGGTAGTCACTGCTGTATGCTTTGCCCAAACACTGCTAGAATCAGTGACTTTAGTTGGACGAATTGTGATGGTCACTGCTATTAAATTATAGGCAGTGGCTATTTATATGTCCGACGTATATAATAGTCAGTAAACGTCTTGTGCTCTCATTGTTGAGTTGAGTCACGTGACTTCTTTGATTGTATATTTAACCCCAATTTAACTTCGTACAGGTCCGAAGTATACGTTGCAATAAGGCGTGTATGCCCTTCTTTTTTGGCGATGGGCGCTACCATATGAAAAAGAAGGGGCATTCGGCCGATATTGTTGCAGTTGGCAGCGATGAGCGCTGCCCCATGAAAAAAGAAGGGGGCATTGACCCTAAATATTGTAACAGTCGGTAGCGATGGGCACGGCCTCGGGCGCGGCCATACGAAAAAATAATATCGAAATACAGAAATTATTATAAAAATGCACTTCTCCAAAATTTTAAAAGATGTATGCCTTGTTTATTATAAAAAATGCACTCCTCCAAAATTTTAAAAGATTTATCCCTTGTTTACGTATGCTATTTTCGCCCGACGTAAGGCACGCTCCGAATGTCGGGCGAAAATAGCGTACGTAAACAATGCATAAATCTTTTAAAATTTCGGGAAAGTCCATTACGCTCCTTATTGCAATGTTTACTTCTGACATGTATGAAGTTAAATATACGTCCAAAGAGGTCAAGTGACAACTCGCCAATGAGAGCACAGGATGTATACCAACTTTTATATATGTCGGACGTATAAATAGCCACTTTGTAAATTATAATCGGGTTTATTTTGTCACTCCTTCAAATTTTACAAAGTACATGTACAATTTAAGAACACAGGTTTGTTGTCCAGAAAATAAATTACACCAGTTATTTATTACCAATACCAGAATAAGTAGCATATTTTGTGAAAGAATTAAAAAGCTGGGTTTATAGTTTTCAATAAGAATAGTAATAACCTTGTTTATGGAAACTCTAGTTATAGTCGTCTCGCCGAATAGCGAGGATGTTGACAGTTCATTCGACATTTGCTAAACTCTCTAGATTTCCTGGAATTGACAGGAAAAATCAGGGACATATTAAGGCGTATTGGGTAAGTTCTGGACCGACACAGGTAGGGTGATAGGGCACAATATGTATTTTATTTTGAGATGCATAAGATATACCTAGTACCTACATTTTCTTGTGACGAATGCTGTTGTCAAATATTAACATTTGAATTAAAAAAAGTACTGCTTTTAAAACTGTAATGTCAACCTATCCATAATTTATGGTCAAACCTTAGACTATATACAATGGTCAAACTGTGCAACAAACCCCCAACATTTCAACTCTGTATTGAAACATGAAACCTGCCCTTTTTATTATTCTGTTATGAAAGTGATATAATGTTCCGGGAAATAAAATAGATATACCCAATATAATACAAAAAATTACCACATTTTTGCCACTATAGATATCGCAGTAGCATGGGATATAAAAAAAAAAAACAAATTAAAGACACACCCCCGTTATCGGCGTTATCACTAGCCTTAAAGACAAAAAACATAAAAATTATTATGTTATTGAACTAACTGTAATTTTCTATTCTTAATTGAATGAAATTTTAGAAAAGCATCAAAGTTATTATTCATTTCATTTTTCTCAAAATCTAAAAACACTAAATCTGTCATCCTCTCTTATTCATGGAGTAATGTTGAGGACGGGGAAAATGTAGATTCACACACAGCAGTACTGCTTGGACCGACTCTTTGTTAAAGGCCCGAGCATGATGTCATATTTCATTGTTGTTTGAAGACTGAAGTGGGGCTACACGATGAAAAAAAATAGTGACTTGTTATTACAGGGGAGGTATTCTGTGGATATAGGTATGTCAGTTTTTGGCGTTTAGAATGTCCCATATTTTAAACATCCAGCATTATTGCCATTTACGTTCTTATTACTGTAATGAGTTCTCTTTGTGGTCAATATTTTGCAGTTTTGTCAACAGAGCTTTTATAGGTACATTTGTTTGTGATAACATGAAATTTCAATGCACATGAGGAAATAAGTATGCACAGACCATTACGTGAATTGCAGAAGAATAAACACTATTTTGGAACTAAGGGATGATCTGTTCAATCAGTTGAAGAAGCGATAATTCTAGATATTATATTTTGGAAGGGTATTTTGTAATGTTTGCAAGAATGAAAATAGAAAATTTTGTTTATAGCCCCAACGCGAACCAATGGTCTACTATACATATAACAAGAAACTGAAAAATCTAATGCATTCTATACTTACTTACACTACAACTAGCCATGGACTTCATTTCAAACGAAAAGGTACCAAAATACTCTTGCTTGCCTTTTAGACTCACTTTTCTTAATAAAATCGATGAATGTATGCCATGTAAGCTTGTCAAATTAAAGGAACATAACAAAAAAGCTTTTAATTTATTCTTGGATGTTAAATTCGTTGTAACACTCAAATCGAAACAAAACCGACACCAATGTGCAACAGATGGAGACAAAAATTAAAATCTGCAAAAAAATAGCTGGTCATTTTGATCATTACAATACCTAATTAATTACCATTCCGTAACACGTGACCTTTGCCGATAAAGAATAAAGGGCATGGGACACACTAGAACATCTTTCACACTATTTTTTATAAGTGCATCCTGCTTTGATTAAAATCGATGATTTAAATCGCGATTTTATTCGTTTGATTAAAATAAAAAAATAATTTGATTTCAATTAAAATTTGTAATTGAAGAGGAAATGAACATTCTTAAGCAACTGCCTACTGCAGTAGCATCTTCAGCAGGAGTAGAACATATCTTTTCATTTTTTAATTTGGTTCATAGTAATTTTACTGTTTATATTCTCGAAATAAAGAATTTCAGGAAAATCGTAAAAGCTCCTAAACATTTTGGAGTTTCACTATGTTACTCTCTTGTTTAGAACAAATATTTTTCGTTATTACATTGATCGTCTATCTTTATCACGAGATCCACAAATTCGAGTTAAATAAATTTATTATAAAATTTTAATACGGAATTTTTCAAAAACGGGAAAAAAAAATGCCACAAAGTTTAATATTATTTTGATTGCCTTGATGAGCAGATTTCAAAAATGCAAAAATATATAGGGTGTTCCATTTAAAAAAACATAAGTTATGTCTGCCACGGCTTTCTAGAACACACTGTACATGGTCCAATAGCGTCACAAAAAACTTTGTATTAGTATCTAATACTTTTGTCAAAAACTTTTTTTTCTAACCTCAAAACTAACAAGTTAAGGGGGGGTGTCAATTTATAATGAACCACCCTGTACCTATAATGAAACAGCTGATTTTAAATATTGGAAATATCTCAAAATTATGACAACAGGGCAAATCGGGGCGTACTTTCATTGATCCAAAATGTGGTGGGATATTTAAATATTGTTACAATTCCAAATAATGTAGAATTTATTTAAGTAGTGTCATTGCCTCTGGTTGTTTGTGGGACCTTCATATTATCAACAAAGCTGCTACCCTTTAAAGTGGTGTTACATACCAAATTTGATTTAAATATCTCCACTAATTGCTACAGTATAAAAAATAATCCATATTTTTTGAAACTGTCAACACCTTATATCAAGCCTTGTATCTTTAAAACGAAGCCTTTACTTACCTATGTTTACATGAAATTTTGCTGTTCAAATAAATTTTTCTATTGACTGTTAAAGTACTGCTACAAAAAAGTGGACAGAATATTATTCTGTACTTTCATGTAGTAGAACCCAAGATCGTAGCGTCTGGGGGGCATGGTTCTGAAATGATCGGAGCATATGATTTCCTTTATATGTATCCTGTAAATCCATCTTTTGAATATACCAATTAAAAATTTTGTTGAAACTTACGAAACGTCTGAAACTGACCCAAGTGTGAGGCGCCGTTTGGAATAAAATTAATCTTCTGGTGATATTGATATTTTTTTCGTGATATGTATAAAATCTACCTTGCGATAAACAGAGTGTCCAACTTTAAAACTACAAATCCGTAAAATCTTCATTTTTGGAGATAATCGCCTCAACTTTTTTTGTTTGAAAGGCCTTCAAAAACCACGTCTTTTGACCTTCCTATTATTTTTAAAATGTAAATCCAGGGTCGTCTGCGATTTTTTTATACCCCCGATTTTCACGAAAACCATTTAGCGATTTTTTTATTTAAAATCTGACCCCATAGTGTTAATCAGAACACCCCAAAACCCCCATATACCAAATTTGAACAAAAAATATAGAGGGAGTTCCATTCTGTAGGGTGTCCAAGTTGAGCAAAATAGGAATTTTAAAGACATCTGGCGAGAATCCCTTCAAAACAGTCGAATGGTCAACAGGACCACTCAAAATGTTGATGTGAAAAGATTTACTACAAAAATATACAGGGTATTTTTCTCTGAGCCATCTCAAAATTCTGAAATTTTATGAATACGGATTAAAAGAGTACTCTGGAATTAGAGATGCGAAGGAGGGAACATTCCCGTTCGTGCTCGGAGAACGTTCGCGAACGTTCCCTACCCATGTGCGCACACGTATTCTCAAGAGCACGAAAAAGCACGAAAAGGAACGTTCCCTTGAAAATGCTCAAAATGCTGGAAATTTCAAGGACAAAAGGAATAAGGTGTGACGACATTTGAAAAATTTGGCAATATTGCAATTTTCGAAATCTACGTAGCACCGCTGCTACCGAGGCACGCGCCAGTGCAATGGAGCACGCGCCTGCGCTTCCGCGTGGTTATATATTACTGCGGCGCGCGGTGCACTTATTTTAGGTGCGTAATGTATGCATTCTGTTGTGAATGATGCTAGGCGCTACGACTACGAGTGCTACGATCGTCGAACTTCGTACTTGAATTGTAAGATATAATAAATTCTATCTTCTATACCATTGAGTACCTACGATCGTTGAGCATTTTTTTGCAAGACCCGTTCTTCCGTATTGACAAAGTCAAGGAGACACAAGCGCACTGCGAACTGGAGGTAAAAGGGCAAGCTTGCAGATCCCTTCATCATCAATCTTTGAGCATTTTCAGCATTTTGAGCACTTTGTGAATATTCTTAGGCATTTTAGGAACGAACTCGAGAATTTTCAGAAAAATTAGAATTTTCAGAAAAAAACATTTAATTCCTTTTTTCTTAACCTCTGCAAGGAGCTGAGCATTTTGCTATAATGAAACACCTATCTATATCGTTTATTTTCGTTTATTCTGGTTCGTGCTCGTTCGTTCTTGCTGAATATGCTCGAAATATAAATGCTCGAGCATTTTGCATCTCTATCTGGAATCATCGAAAAAATATTGATAAACACAAAAGTAATGCATTTCTTTACAAAATGCCAACTACCAAATTAAAACAATTTAAATTATTGGACCTTTCTCAACAAAGTCTTCCTTTAACAAAACTCATTAACGAGTGCATCAAAAATGGGTCTTTCCCTGCTTGCTTAAAAATTGCCAAAGTAATTCCAGTGTTTAAGGGTGGTGACCCAAATGAAATCAGTAATTACAGACCAATATCAATGTTGCCAATAATATCAAAGATCATAGAAACCATTCTGAGAGGCCAAATAGTGGGCCATTTTGAAGATAATGCCCTACTAACCTGTCACCAATTTGGCTTCCGAGGCTCATTGTTGACGGGAGATGCCGTCTGCAGCCTGCTTCAGTATATAACTAATGGAATCGAGAACAACTTCTTTGTGGGCGCTACCCTACTTGACCTCCGAAAAGCCTTTGACTGTGTATCACATAAGATTGTTTCAGAAAAACTAGGGCACTATAAATTTGGAATTAATAGCCTCAATTTAATATCATCTTTTCTTTCAGACCGAAATCAATATGTGGTCAATGATGGTAAAAAATCTGATAAATCTAAAATAGCTCACGGCGTCGTGCAGGGCTCTTCTCTGGGCCCTATAATCTTCCTCATATTTATCAATGACATCCCTATTAATAACGGCGTACTATTTGCAGACGACACTGTCTACTGTTCTTTCAATACTGACATAAACATACTAGTCGAGTCCATGCACAGGATTGTAGAGGACTCCACCACCTGGTTTACTGCTAACAAGCTCTGTTTGAACAAAGACAAGACCAAACATATTGTCTTTTCATATAGGAATAGGGATTATGAAAACCCAGCTTCTGTCAAATATTTGGGTCTCGAACTCGATCCTCTACTTACATGGTCTGTACATGTGGATCGTCTGGCATCCAGGCTGTCTAAAAGCATTTACATAATTCGGTGCTTTCGAGACTCTGTGCCGCTTAAAACATTGATTACTTGCTATCATGCCCTGTTTCAAAGCCTCTGTACATATGTTCTTATTGCGTGGGGCCATTCTGCACATGCCAAGAGAATTTTTGGGCTACAACGCAAAATATTGAGAGTGATTTGTCGCCTTGAATACAGGGCTGATGTGCGACAAAAATTCATTGACCTGCAAATTCTGACATTCCCCTCTCAATATATATTCACCTGTTTGCTTCACGTGAAGAAAAACTTGCATAAGTACACTCCGGTCCATAATGTTCACGATTATGGTACAAGAAACATGTCGAATCTGAGGCTACCAAACTTGAGATTGATGCACAGTAGAAATGGGTCTAATTACTATGGCCCTATCTTTTTCAACAAGCTGCCCTCGCGGGTGAGACTTACTGACCTCAACCAATTTTATAAAGAGATCAAATCGTTCCTACTCTCAAGAGCCTTCTATGGCATTGATGAATATATGAACTGTAACCTGACTACCTATTTTGATGACATTTCATAAGAAATTTTTATGTAATGTTTTAATGTGTGTATCTTGTATTTGTGATGCAATTTACAGATTGCTCTATTTTATTTTATTTTATCGTACCGATCTGACTGACCTGTGTAAACCATGTTGTATGGTGTTTAGCATGAATAAAGTAATTGATTGATTGATTGAATTGAAAGTCACTGTCTAAGATGATTACATTTTCTGTGCGTTTCCTGTTATGGCACAACAGCTACCTTAACTGATATGGACTTACCGACTGACAGGCTTCTGTATTTTTTAGATTTAGTTCGTTTATAGTGTGTGGAGCGGCTTTGATGTATTCGATTTTTGACCTGTATAAAGTCCCAAAAATTCAGTAATTTGAGATGGTACAGATAAGAATACTCTGTATATTTTGTATTGGACCTTTGCATGCCAACACCTTGAATGGTTCTATTGACCAGTCAACTGTTTTGAGAGGATTCCATGGCACACTTGACTTGGCAGATGCCTTTAAAATTCCTATTTTGCTCAACTTTGACACCCTGCAGAATGGGACTCCCTGTATATTTGTTATTCAAATTTAGTATATAGGGTTTTTGGGGTGTTCTGATTAACGCTGTAGCGTCAGATTTTAAATAAAAAAATCGCTAAATGGTTTTCGTGAAAATCGGAGGTATAAAATGATTCCCTTGAAAATGGCAGGAAGGTCAAAAGAAGCGGTTTTTGAAGGCCTTTCAAGCAAAAAAAGTTTGGCTTTTGTCTAAAAAAAAAGAAGATTTTACGGATTTGTACAGTTATAAAGTTGGACACCCTGTATATAACTTAGGGTTCTATAACTGCCGCGCTCATTGGCCGTTAATGGCTGCCGTCAGCTGTTTGGTGGCTTCGTTTGATTAGAGGTGGGACTTTGCTCGATTAGAGATGGGAGTATGGAAAGTTTCGATACAGGATCCGATCTGGTTAGCTGCATTTGTGCATGTGTCCAAATTTCGCAGTATTACATGCTTTTTTATTCTGTATAACTTTTTCTAATGAAGTTTTTTGTTTTCTTAAACAAGGATAGTTCACCTACCTATAGGAAATAAAATGGACGAAAATCAAAGTAGGCCAATTGTTTTGAAAATTGACACAGAGACATAATTTTCAATTCTAAGTAACTTTTTCTAATGACATTTTTTGATATCTTGTCGAGGAAAGGCACTTAACGTACACAGAAAATAAATAAATCGTTCCTGTCATGGCCTACTTGATTTTTCAAAATTAACAATATGGTGAACATTATTTTATAGACAAGCAGGCCTGGACCCCAAATAGCTAAATTGGAACTTGAAGATTGTTGGTCTTTTACACCTCTTGTTTCACTTATCCTGGGACACACTGTGTAGTCTGATACATTTTAAAATTGTGTAGTTGTTTGTATTCCCTAACCCCAAATATGATACTTAGGCACCAAGTTTCTGGTTCTAAGTGATTTAGAAGCCGAAATATTGATAATGTACAGACCTATATTTCAAAAATGGCTGGTATAAAATACAAGATGGCCGACGGACGAGTTGGTTCCTATCAAAAATTGAAACCTAAGTACCTAACTAGTACCTGGACAAAATTTGGTGCTTGTGTCGGGTGTGTCCACATTTTCCTAATAAGCTGCCCATCTATAAAGGTAATGCAAATATTTTGAGCCATCAGCGCCATCTATTGTTCGACAAAACAAACTGCCATCATCACGAGCTCTCTTCCAAGTCGATTGAGCACAGACTTACGTCTTCACGACGAATAACGAAATGCGCCTGCGTCGCAGTGCCACAACAGGTTTGTCTATTCTTAATTTCAATCTCCTTAAAGGTGCCACTATTTACTGTGCACCCCGTTAATGTTAGCGTTCTCCCCATCCCTTCTGATTTCTATCGAGCAATCACTCTGAGTCTACAGCTCTAGAAATGCAGCTAACCAGATCGGATCCTGTATCGAAACTTTCTCAGACACACACATACTCCCATCTCTAATCGAGCAAAGTCTCACCTCTAATCGTGCGAAGCCACCGAACAGCTGACGGCAGCCATTAACGGCCAACAAGCGTGAGCGCCCCCATTATAGCTCGGCAGTTCATGTGGAATCTCAAATTATATATATCGGAAGGTACATTTTATATACTTATATATATCGTGAAAAAATATCTATATCGCGAAAAGATTAATTTTGGTCCAAACGGGATCTCATACCCAAAGTCCCAATTATTCGATATATAGATCACAAATAACAATAATGAAATTATGGCGTATGTTCAGATCTCATATATTTTATATTTATAGTGTTTGTCTAGGTTTAACAAAACAAATAAAAATGACCGGCACTAGCTATCATATTCTAGTAAACTAAACATCCTTTTCCAAACTTTTTGCCAGTATACAGAGGGAAAATAAACTGTTGCTCACTGCATACAGTGTGTATTTTTTAAACAACTCTCCCTTTTCCAACCCTCACCTGTCAACCAACATTTTCATACCTATAAATTTTACATTTTTATAGGCTTTTGCCACAGTCGAAGAGGAATGTAGACGGTACAGACCAACAAAGAACTATTTGGAACACCTTCCACCGCTCAACGTATCATCTTTTGAAACCCAAATTATGCACAACGAATTTGAACGCCTACAAAACAGATTACCGATGGAAACGATATCTATGAAACGATATGAACTTCCTCCACCCCCTAGCGGTAAACTTAATGAAATAAATGCTTGGGCAGAATGTGTAGACAACTCCCAGGCTCAGTTAGAACATCAAGCGGTCAGAATTTTAAACTTGCAGCTTATGTTAGAATATTGTTGCCCTGCCTGGCAAAGGTACCTTCAGTCATTATCGGAAATGGAGAAATTAGCATCTAAAAGACTGTCAGAGCTCAGACAATCTTTGCAGGAAGTCAACTGGCAGAGAAAATCGCTGCAAACAAAAGGTGGGGATCACCTGAAGAATTTGGAAGCAAAGTGGGTAGCTTTGGTTTCGCACAATTATGAAATTGAACAGGCATGTTGCATGGCTGAGGAATATATTGCGAGAGTTAAGCAGAATCCACAACTGATTGGGTCTTCAACTTTGGCTGTTACTACTAATGGAGTCTAAAGTTATAGTGTTCAAAGTCGGGTCACCATGACACTCTCCCTTAAAGTCTAAATCGGAAATCAATTACGTTGTATTAAGTATTTCCTTTAAAATGATAAGCAACACAGCATTTGGGCCCAAGAAAAAAAAATACAAAAAAGGTACCTATAAAAAGTTGTATCTGATTTGCGATTCAAGTTTTTAGTCATAATTTGCAAGACTAAATTATCTTGAGAACTGAACATTAAAGCTTTTCAATGACCGATTATGAAAAATTGCGGTCAATTGAAAATTCATTGGCGAAATATTAATTGGACCAGTCATGTACAGGGTGATCATTTTTAGACGCCCAGCCTCAGTTGGTTGAAAATGGTCAAAGATATGGAGATATTATATATGGGAGATTATATAGGGTGTATAAAGGAATAAATTGGCCCATTTAGCAGTTCTTTGCAAATATTACGCTAGGCGTTTCGATGCCATGAAATCTTTTTTTCCCAATAACATACCACTTTTATTACATTGTTCGAAAGCCCTAATTTGTCTGAACATTTTTCATTAATTCCATTTTTCTTTATTCTCTTCCATTAAAAAGTTATTTTTCAAAACACATTAAAGTATAAATTTTTGTTAATCGAAAATGACGTAGGATTTTCAATGATTTTATTTTTGCGGATATTTATTGTTTATTTGTTTGTTATTTGTTTAAAGGATCTTCAAACTGCATCTTTTGACCTTCTTATGTCATCATGCAAATCCAGGACCAGCTACACTTTTTTTATACCCCCAAGTTTCACCAAATGCATATAGCGATTTTTTGCTTAAATTCGGACACCACAGTGTTAATAAGGACAGCATAGAACCCCCTATTATACAAAAAATATACAGGAAGTTCTGTTCTACAGAGAGCCAAAATTTAGCAAAATATAAATTTTAAAGGAATCTGGCGGGTCAAGAATCAAGTATGCCATGGAATTACCTCAAAACAGTTGAATGGTCAACAGGGCCACATAGGTTATTGATGATATGCAACGATCCAATAACAAATATACAACCTGTATTTTTTCTGTGCCAACTCAAAGTGCTATTTTTTTAAATATTACCTATATGGATCAAGAGCGATAAAAATCGATTAGGTGTATCAAAATCACCTCAGAAATTATAAACGAACTACGTCTAAAATTTACAGAAGCCTGACAGTCAGTAAGTCCAGACAAGTTAAGACGGGTAGTGTGCCACAACAGAAACCCATAAAAAAATGTATAATTTTATTAGAGGATAGCTTTGTTGAGAAAAGTCCAATAATTTAAATTGTTTTTTACTTGTTGGATGATACTTTTTAAAAATTGATTATTTTTTCATTCATTAATACATTTCCAATAATTTATAATAATTCCAGGTGCATTTAAAATGTTTTAAAAAATTCAGCACTTTGAGGTGACACAGAGTAAACAACCTATATATTTGTTATTGGATCTTTACACATCAATAGATGATATCTTGTATAGTTCTGTTGAACATTCAACTGTTTTGAGGTAATTACATGGCATACTTGACTCTTGATTCGCCAGATGCCTTTAAAATCCTATTTTGCTTAATTTTGGTACTCTGTAGAATATAACTCCCCGTATACTTTTTGTTTAAATTTGGTATAATATGTTGGTTTTGTGGTGTCCTGATTAACGCTGCGGTGTCAGATTTTAAGCAAAAAAAACGCTAAATGCATTTATTGAAAATTGAGGGTATAAAAAATTGTTGCCGGTCCTGGATTTGTATGTTGATCTTTCACATACATAAAGAGTCGGGGGAATGTCCCCAAAAATAAAATCATTGGAAATGCTACGTCATTTGCGATTAACAAAAAATTATATTTTAATGTGTTTTTGAAGAACTTTTTAATGGATGAGAATAAAAAAAATGGCATTCATGAAAAATGTTCAGATAAATTAGGGCTTTCGAACAATATAAAAAAGTGGTATGTCGGTGGGAAAAAAATTTTCTTGGCGTCGCAACGCCTGGCGTCGTATTTTCAAAAAGTGGCTAAATGGGCCAATTTATTCCTTTATACACCCTATAATCTCCCATATATAATATCTCCATATATTTGACCGTTTTCCACCTACATAGGCTGGGCGTCTTAAAAATGATCACCCTGTACAGTGCAATAAGTCAAATAAATCAATAAATAATATTTGTTGAGTTAATTTCAACTTATGAACTGGAAAATTGTCTGGTTGATGTTCAGATTAAATATCACTAGATGGATTGTTAAACTAAATTACCAATGTGTCAATTCTGGGGTCCGATTATTCAGCAAGATGAGTATATGGAGATTTATCTATAAGAAGAAATGAGCAAATGAACCATTATAATTATTATGAAGACAGTAATGTGTCCTATGAGACAAGAGTATTTTTTAGTTTATCAAATTATAGGAATCATTTTATTATAATTATTATTAGTTAATAGCTTTGTTCCAACAATAGTTCCAACCAGTTCTAGCGAATCAGAATGCAGAAAAGTAATTCCAGAACTGTTTTTAACAAATTAGATCACTGAGAACTGGTTCAGAACTGTTGCTGGAACAAACCATTATTGCAAATTGAAATGATATAAGTTCCGGACATTGTAGATAGTAGATACCTAATTATAATAGGTCTGTTTCGGCAGAATTTCAAACCAGTTTGAAAGTAGAAGCATGTGCTGTTTCAAACGGTTTGGAGTTCTGCTGAAACCGACCTAATATCAAATACACACTAAATACCCTCAAGTATATTTTTTACTCGTAGTCTGTGCTATTACTGCTATTACCATGTAAACTAGAAATTCCAAAAACAAATTTGAATATTTTTCACGGACTTGCCGAAATAATGTCAAGCCAGACGACGTTACCTTCCCCTACCATCCCCAACACATTTAGATGTGGCCAGTGTTCCAGTTTATTCACCAAGGGTCAAAACATTAGCAAATTTACCATTAATCATTAATAATTTTTGCAAATGTTCATACTATCTACATAGACAAAGCTACATAATATATTATCGACTGTCAGAACCATTGTTGAAATTTCCGTGAAATACACCAAACATTTTCCATATAATTTTATATAAAAACTAACAGGTAACTAAATTAAAATACACCCAGGCATACCTTAACTATTGAGTCCTAGGTTTTTTAGGGCAAAAATTCATCTGTTTTTATTTATTTTTGCTCCAAAATTTCAAAAAGTTTGAAATTTGTTGTAATATTTTTGTGTACAGTTTCAACAGTGATTCTGACTATCTCCTTTTAATCTTAGCCATCCCCGTTTAGTATAAAAAATTTAAGGTAAAGCTAAGAATTATTGTTTCCAATAAAAAATGTCTAAGTTAGAATAAATTGTGATTAATTTGTATAAATAATTTTATACTTGATGTTTTTTTTATCCATTTCATCCTTCACAAATTGCCCAAATCTGGTCACAATATTTATAAGAATAAACCTTTAATCTTCTAGAGTCTAGAGTATTATCCTTGTTTAGTTATAAACAAGGGTATTATTAAAAAAGATGAATCATATGCCTGCGACCACAGTGGTTGTCTTATCATAAACTAAATCCTGCATTAAAATTTTACAAGTTGCACAAATATTTTAATTTAAAGCAGGCAGATCGTCAAAACAGAATGATTTTTCATTTATTTTATCCATGTTTCAAGGCATACTTGAATCTTATTTGGTAAACTGCTTGGCTCGGGCAATGAAATCTTTATAAAAAGAAAACTAATCGGTTCTTTTTCATGAAATTTGGTATTCAAGGGTTTGAAGTAACGGCAAGTGATGCCAATGGGATCCGAAAATAAAAATAAAGGAGGTAAAAAATACGTATTTGGTTAATAACAAATCAGTATGATTGAACGAACATACATATAAACAGAACATTTTCCATATACACCGAAAAGAGAACTTTTATTGGACGATTATTTCCCTCATACCTTGTACTGCTATAATATGCTATAAATTTCCTTGGGAGATAACGGTAACACAACCACCGGCTTGCCAAGCTTTGTAAAAAATGCCAGAACCTATTCATAATAATAAGGTGCTGAATGTCTACTACGTCCCTGCTGTATAATGCATTCCTTAAGTGAACAGAAACAAAAACCCCGTAAAATCTCAAAACTTTTTAGAAACACACTAAAGAGGCATGCTCTATCAAGGGCTTCATAAAGAAAAACGCTGTATCTTGCATATTTTTACCGCATTCTTTTATTTACCTCGGCTTTGCAATCCTCTGCAACTAAATTAATATCATGAATTTTGTGTTTTATTTTGTAAAAAGGTTTATTTTTAAGTTCTGCTGGTTATAAATTCTGGAGCCAGTGTATAGAAAGGATTTCTTTGTGCCTGTGAAGGCTGCTGTATTCACACTCTTACCAGTGATAAGTATAGTGATTATTCGATGCCGCACATGGACTCTCAAGCAATCATTTTTACATACTAATAGAACTATGGATTTTATATAGATTTGGTTTAATATTAGTACTATTAATTCAGAGAACAGGGTCTTAGGAAAACACTTGCTTTCTTGACATAACATTTTTAAGAGTGCTTTTTCGGTTAGTTCAACACTTCGCAATATGCTACTGTGGGCTCCCTAGGCGGATATGCAGTAATTTAGTAGTATAGATCCTGCAAGAGAACTATAAATAATAATTTTTTGACAATACTTAGTGAAAGATTGCTTCGATCCAGCCATGATTTCACTGTAGACAGTGCCGTATCAGCCCTCATTGAAGCCTCATGCCAAGTGGCTCTCTTAATAATCACAATAATCTCTTCCACAAAATAGACTAAGGACCTGATAAATGTAGACCGAGAAAAGCACGGACCCCTGTGAAACACCACTCTCCACTCTGCGAGACTCTTGCAATTCATCACCAATTTGCAACCCTTTGTGACCAGCCTGACAGGTATGATTTTAGAAGCCGTTTCTCTTACACCAAATTTGTTGGGCCTCTCGAGTAGTGTTGTGCTCCACAGTATCAAAGGCGTTTCTGAAGTACAATAATTCTGTTATGCATCTTTTTCCCTCATTTGATACCCAGTGTGATGCTGTCCATTACAAGGTTTAACCTGCTTATATTTCGGTTTAATATTTTGTTGAGTTGTTTTGAAATCAATCAGTGTTGTTCTAGCTGGCACTATAGTGTTGAATGTTGGCGTAAGTGCTAGTATTGGATTGCATTTTTAAGAAGATAGTCTGTAGTAATAGGCCAGTCTACAAGGGGTTCTAGGTGGAAATAAATGGGGGCAAGCTGCAATACAGTTTATTATCTTTGTTTGGATGTATTGAACACTATACCCTTATAACAGGCATATTTTCATGGATTTTTAAAATTACTCTGAGTGCACCGTACCGAAAATTTTCAAATGACCGAAAATAAATAAATAAATTCTCTACAAAAAATGTCCTATTAGATACTGGTTTAGTCAGGGACTCTTTAAAATAAGGGGACCCAGCATGTCACAGTCTATCACATAGGAAAAGTGAAGCCTTGAGGGGAAGTTTGTTTTCTGTACATGATACACACAAGGATTTTTTGTAGACTCCAAGGAGACCACAAGGGGGCTGGTACAAGGTTATGATATATATGTCGGTTTTATGTCACATGCCAGTGCCATAGATTCTAAAGGAGGCAAAATATTTCCCATCATAATTCACAATTTTTAAGTTTTCTAACTTCCAGATACTCAGGTGTGTCAATTAAAGGTAATGCGGTCATAATAAATTTGTTTCATTTGACAGTTGCCATATTCTTCACTTGTAGACACAACATTGTCAAGTCTAATTTTTAGAAATCATGGAAACCATTATTAATTTTTACTAACAATCAAAGTACCTACCTGATATATTCATAGATTCTCCAATAAAATGGCATACTTGGCATCACTGATACCATTAGAATGATGAAAGAATAGGCTTCACTTTGGAAAGTATAATGCTGGGTCCCCTTACTTTAAAGAGTCCCTGAATTTAGTAGATGAACAGGTTGCCGAGATAAATACGCTTAAATACAGAACATACATTTTCTAGTATACTGTATTTATAGAAATTATTGTTTTTATTGTGCTCGTTTCCACACCACCTAGCAGTGGAGCACTCTGCACGTTTTTTCTAAATGGTTTCCCCTATAGGCCTAATCTACTTTCTTGCCCTTGCAAATGTTCTAATGTGTTTTATTACATAATATGCTTTACATTCGCTTTTTTTTATGCAGAAGGTTGATCAATTTTCTTCATCAAACTACATTTACAAGAAATCATCTTCAATGACTCTTGGGGGTGGGCATAGGAATCGGCATAAGTCCATTGGGCGTCTGCTTCCAACCTCAGTTAGTGGGTGATTTTTCATTACCATACCAATTTTGGACTTGCAGGTAGGTATGAAATGAGTGCATGCAAGCTGCATCTTCGGTTTAAAGGGGAGATGCAAGATTAAATAAGCTCTTTGCGCAAAGAATTGGTGTCTATAGGTGTGTAGTGATGTGTCGTCGCTCTTTGCCCCATAAAGTGACAAGAAATTGAACTCCAGCTTTGGATATGCTTTCTAAAGTTGTATTTGGGTCTTTAAAACAGTAAATGGGGGGTTTTAAGCTTGGCTGATTTCTTAAAACCATAAGGAGCTTCATTTTACCATGCCTGTAGTTTGCTGAAGTGGTGTCGCAGCCACTAAATGCTTGTAATAACAAAATGTTTTCTTTGCCACTTACTATTTTTAAGCGTCTGTATCTTGTAACAACCAAACATTTACCTTTTTTGTAGAGAATTTAATTAGCTTTATTTTCGGACATTGGAAAATTTTCTATAGGGTGCACCCAGATCAAGTTAATAAAAATAATAAACTGTATTGCGGCTTGCCGCTATTGATGAGCGTGACGAGCTGAACTACTTTACTGTTTTCACACTTACCGTGTAAGAGTGACAAAAGTAAAACAATCTTCTAACAATAATAAATAGATAATATTCTTTTCTCCCTGGAATCCGGAGCTACAGGGTTGTCGGTAACCACACCAGCCCCTGCGGAGCCCGAAGGTCAGGAATGATGAAACGTGGCCCTGCGACTTGACCAAAATACTTTCTTAAGATTCAAATTGTAACATCCCAACTTTTCAAATATATGAAAAGTTTTATCTTTAATTGATCAAAAGTATTTTTAATGACTCTATCTGGGTGTATTTATAATGTCTGTATTTCTTACTACTTGGGGAAATGCTATACTAGTTCTATCGAAAGTCGGTTCTAGTCAAATGGCAATGGAGCCAACATTATTGTAATACTCACCGTATAGAATATTAAGAGTATTGCAAGAAAGTTATTAACTTGTCTTAGTTTATTTATGAATATCAATTTAGAACATCATAATTTATTTGCGAAATGTTAGAAGAAAAACACTACACCAGAATTCAATAATATACTGTCTTTATTACAAAATTAAGATTTCCTTGTGTACAAACCATTCACGCTACAATGCTTTTGCTCTAGAAACATGAAAATGGCATTTTTTTTGTAAAAAAATTCTTTCCAACTGATTAACCAACTGTCTTAAAGGTCTACTTTTCTGATTTTTTACTCGTACTCGCCATGCTGCTTAGCAACCTGTGCCCCGATAAAAACGTGAACCCTCCGATTGGAATCAGCCAGGCACATGTGGCAAACATATCCAGTCTCAACCAAAACAAAGTGAACAGTCCCAAAATCGCTGCAAAACCCAAGTGGAAAGGCAGTGCTATAACCGATACTTTCACCCTAACCCCGATCGCGCCCCAGAGTATTAGCAATAACAAAAATGGTGCTGCTGTTAATGCAGTGAAAAACAAGGACACAGCCGGTGCTGGCCTCTTTTCAGGCTCCCTAAACAAATGCATGATTTCTGGTTTTGGCCCTCTCACGGCTTTCTGAGGTGAAGCAGTGGTACCTAATTTCGCTTCAATGGATCCTATGTTCCACCGAATTGGATTTGTTATAACCGAATCGCCAAGAATTAACTCTATATCAAATGTTCCGCTCGAAAGTTCTTGTGCCAAGTTAACCACAACCTTGTAGAATTTGTTACTGTCTACTTCAGCAACAAAAATTATTTCCTTCTTGCCTGAATGTAACCTGAGAAATGCTTGATGTACTGGACGTGTCAGTGAAAATCTCGCCACAAGCTGTTGACTAGCATCTCCCTGAATCACTGAAGATAATTTTCCTGGGTATGTGAGCTTAGGAAGTTTTGGTAACGTCCCATCGGCCTCTACCAATCCAATTTCAAATGATGTTATATCAACTGGACCCAAAAATCTTGCATAAAGTGTGGCTGAGTTTCCTCCCGCGTTGACTGCAATCTTATAATACCCCGGATCTAATGGCTTCAATGGTAAAACAAATTCTGTTGGTTTCTGAGTAGGAGAAATAGCTTCTTTGTGAAGAACAACCACATCGTCTGTAATTCTGGTAACTGACTGGGCAAATATTGGGCTGGTAGCTGCTTTCAATGGGTTTCCAAAGATGTCGCTGACCTGAATATTAAGTTTGGAATTTTTGGCAGACACTTGAGAAGAACCAATAATGGAAATGCTGACTGGTGAGACCTTGCTGGCTGCTAGAGCAGAGGCGGCCTCCAACAGGGCAAGGATGCCTAGAAAATAACAAAAAAATAGTAATTAAGTAACAAAGAAAACTGTTAATGTTAGGCAATAATGTTTTTACACAAAGAATCCAGGGTGACCTAGTTTGAATATGCCAACTGAAACAGAATATTATCATTGAGTAAAGGATATTATATTCCATACCCTATACAGGGTGTTTCAGACCTAAATACAATAATTTTAACCACATGCGGAGAAAATTGAGCTTAATACGAATCCGCAATAAAAAGTCAATAATAAAGGCAGAAAATTTTTTAAGGAAGCTATTTTCTACAAACAATAACGACGCCACTGGCGAGGTAACATCCGCCAAGTGGTCCGGCCAGCAGCTACATTATTGGGCGACGTGCAATGTTGCCGGTTTTAGCTGGTATTTCCCGATTTTAAGTACTTTTAAGTAATTTTACCATTTATGCATTTATGAAAGGCCAATTCAATTAAACTAATGAAATCAGGCGGTGGAGGCGGCCCTTCCGCGGGGCAGGAGAGGGGGCGATCATGTATCTATCTGCCGTATGCCAGTTTAGTTTTTAGTTGTTATCGTGTCGCCTTTTAAAACATAAAACCTTAACTAAGCGCAGTGTTTTGTGACTTTATTTTTTTGTTTGCTAAAGATTATCCCTGTTGTCGGAGGACACTCACTGTACATAGTAATAAATATACAGGGTGTAACTTTGATAAGTACAGAAATTTTAAGGGCAGGTCGGGAAAAATGCACTTGTTACGCCTATGCAATTAAAATTTTTCTAAAGTGCATATTAACGTCAGAAATAATTTTTTTTAAAACTCTATTAAAACCCCTTTTTCCGACGCTACGGCCATGGGTCCTTGACCTTGCCGGGACCAGCTGGAACTGAGGCCGGTTCCGGCGGATCCCCCCCAATTCCGCCGTGCAGCGTTGTCAGACGTATAGCTCTTTCACAGTATTTCAGGAATAGTCTTTCAACTAGTTTTTGAACAAATCTTTAATGGTTCTTTTAGCGAATAGCATGCAAAAAAACTACCTTTCGGATGCTTGGATGATTTTCCTTGCGGGTGTCGTACTCCTTTCTTATGTTATCCAAAAATCCTCTCGAAAATCACAAGAAGCACTAGGTAACTGGTTGCCAGTCGAATCGCTTTTTCCGAGGCTTTTTCGCAGTATTTGAAGAATATTGACGCAACCATGTATCATTTGGTGTATGTGGAGATTAAATAAATAAATAAATAATTTTTGGACAACTCCTTAAAGGTTCTTTTAGCGAATAGCTCGACGAATAGCATGAAAAAGCCTACCTTTGAGATGCATCGATTATTTTTACTATTTTCTTGTGTTTAGATACTATCCAAAAATCTTCACAAAATCACATAAAGCACTAAGTACCTACCTAACTAGTGGCACTGTTTTTATACGATGGTCGCGAAGGTATAACACTTCATAGTCTCTTTTTACGGAAATACGAACAAAACACTTGTTTTTTTTTCACTGCACACTTAAAGCGGCACGATGCCAAATATTAGGGACGTCTCGGTTTCCCTCAGCTGATTTATTCCAACGGGGACTCGACTAGGTGGATTGTACAATTAGATCCATACCGTATGCGTCTAATAAAACCCGAATTTTCGCGAACCCTTGAAGCTGCTTCTTTTATCCTCGCGCGTAATTGGGGTACCTAGTAGGAACCTATCTAGCACTGTTTTCATACGAAGGCCGCGAAAGTTTAACACTGCATTTCTTAACGGAAATATGAAAAAATCACTTGTTATTTCACTGCAAATTCGTAGCGGCAATTGCAACAGGTTTGGACATCACTGCTGGTCCAAAAAAATGGCGAACGGATCTGGAAAAATGTACAGAAGCAGGTTCAGTTCCGACGACAGTTCGTAAAACAAAGCAAAGTAACGGAACAATATCGGTTAGCGAGACGCGACGTTTGCATACGCGTCCACGTTTTGGAAACAGAATTGTTATACCACAGAATAGCCACACGTAAGGCATTCTGTATAATAATAAATTGCTTGTTGAAGCTGGCGCTCCCAAAAATTACAGGCGGACGCGGATCGATATCAATCAGCTGTTAAATCCCATAATAATCGGACGGACGATCTTCGACTAGCGCGTCGGCTACGGCGCGGCGGTACGGTGACGGCGCACAAGCTTTCCCCCATACCATTCAATACCACTATTCGGTGTTGCCGTTTATGCCGACATGTCCCCAAACTGACTTAAAGTCCCTTAAATCCGATTTTTGATTTTCGCGGATTTATACGGGGTTTCTTTCGTTATAAGTTAATCTACTATCTCGTATAATTATTACGCACAAAAACGGGTAAATCCATGTAAAAATCCACTACACAATTAAATTTATACGGAATTAAATTACTAAATCAGGTAAATTTTCAGCACACTTGGCAACATAGTAGCGCCGCCCCGAGAGAAGTAGGGGCCGCGAGCCGCGAGCCGCGATTGGCTAATATCGCGCACTAGTTATGAGTAGTGGGGATCACCTGTAGTGTCGATGTCAAGTGGCGCCCCGCGCTTGCGCTCCTCGCCCAGCTGTAATTTAGTAGGTCGGCCGGGCCGGGCGGCGTGGAAATGGAGCAAAATCGAGTGAATCAGTGCCAGTGAATTCATTCGTAATTGTAATTATTGCGCGATTCGGCGCGGCGTCGTTTTTGTGTGAAGTTGGCGTCGGACGCCAGCGCCCGACGCCAACGTCATATGCCTGCGCCTGGCGAATCTCGGCGAAGGAATGTCGGGCAGTAGTCAAGGGCACGCAGAAGCTTAAATTCACCAGGAGGAGTCGCTGTTTTTCGGTTTTTGGGGACATTACGCGACATTTCGCCACCAAGTTTTTACGAAAAGTAAGAGGAATGGTAAGGAATTAACTTGAGAGAGTTCCGAAACGGCAAAGGGTTAAAAAATGCGGAAATGATAAGCACGCCAATTTGACAGTCTTCCCCAACTATTTTCGGAACCGAATAATTTTTTATTTACAACCATGTATGTAATATCGACATTTCTGACTTTTTAGAAGTTTGAAAGTGTCAAATTTTTGACTTTTACTTCCCGCCCTCCCGCCCGGGTGGAAAGTTTACTTTATCTCGAGACACCTCGGTGTGTAATATACTATTAAAAGTAGACAATAGACAGGACAACAACCCTGAGGGGGTTTAAAAGTGGCGCACCATCAGGCAAGGGTAGAAAAATATTAAAAACGATGAACAAATCGGGGCCGCGCGTTAAATTCACATCAAATGACAGTCTTCCCCCACTTTTTTCGGAAACGAATAATTTTTTAAAAGTAGATAATACATAGGACCACAACCCTGAGGGGGTTTAAAGGTGGCGCACTATCGGGCAAGGGTTGAAAAATATTAAAAACTATGAACAAATCGAAGCCGCGCGTTAAATTCACGTCAAATTACAGTCTTCCCCCACTTTTTTCGAGATGATAGGGCTACAGGCGAACACTCGCTAAAAAAAAGTAATGCGCCGCTGCTCTACGCTCTACCCTATGGGTGGTTGTGGAAATTTGCAATTTTTACAGATAATTTGTATTTTAAAACAAATACTTTATTCAGTTGATTGCCGATCAGAAATTTATTATCCCAAGGTGTCCCAAGAGATGGCTAATTATTAGTATAAAAAAATTGCGGCCTGAAAATCAGTTGTAAAATAGGTAGGTAGGTAGATACCTACTCCACAAAAGACTTGTCAAAAAATTATGAGTGTGAAATCAGCAATGAGTTTTCTAGCAATGACTTCTCCGAGCGGCGCTCGGATACATTTCTGCTGCCTAGGGACTTAAAATAACAGTAAAGTGATAAAAACTGACGTGTTTGTTAAATTATTGTGTGCGCCTGTGAAGAAAGCAATAAACAGTTCGTCACAGCAACCGACATCATAAAAAAACGTGGATACCTACCAGCAGTAATTTTCAAAGGTACCTAGGTACCTAATTCTGCAAGCAGATTTATTCCACTCTGACATGCGGCAACGTCGCGGTATTCCCCTTCCTAATCTAACGTTATTCCCCTCCATCTCCTAGGGAGAGGTTAGACCTCCCCTCTCAGCGCTTCTAGTGACGATCCAGCGGCGTGCATTGAGCACGGATAAAGATTGATTTGCCCCATTTTCTAAACATCGATTAAAAAAATTTTTTTTTTCATTTTTCGGTTTTATGAACGTCCCCGATTACGTGGTTAAAATTTCTGTACCTATCAAAGATACACCCTGTATAAATAATAAATCTAGTTAGTAGTAAAAAAATCAGACAATGAATGAACTGTATAGGCAACGTCGGTCGCACCGCGAGCAAAACGACAGTCGCCACATCGAGAGGGAGTGCAGAGGACCTCGCAGGAGAGTCGGCCATTAGAAGGTACTACAACTCCCCTCGGACGCAGGGCGAGTTAAGGTCTAAATTCCGTCGGTGGACGCCATGGAAAACCGCAGTACCATATCGTCTGGGCGCTCCTGTGCCGCCGAACTTTCTTTTCGAAACCGGGAGTTTTGTGATAATATGGCAAGTGCGAATGTGAGTGCGTGTCTTACCGAGGTGTTACCAGAGGAGGATAGTTTTTAAACCACCTTTCATTTGCTATCAGCGATTATTATCCTATAGGATAATAAAAGGTAGGCACATTTAGATAAATCAGTAGATACCTTGAAAAGATAAAAAAAATATTGAGTTTTTCGTTGCCTGGCCCCGCGATCTGGCAACGTCGTAAGGAAGACCTGAAACGAATTTGCCTCTCCCTGGCGCCTTGGGTACGCGTCTACCTGATAATAAAACTGAGCGGCTCGTTAGGGGAAATATTAAAATTATTTAATTATTTCTAAAATATTTCCGAAAAAAAATTTTTTTTCCGATTTTCGGCATTTAGGCACCTTTCTGAGTATGTGGTTAAAATTATTGTATTTAGGTCTGAAACACCCTGTATAGAATATAATATATTATATCCTTTACTCAATGATATTATTTTATTTTAGACAAAAAAGTTGCGGAATCGAATAATGCAAAAGATACATGTTATGCAATTTTTTGACTAATATACCAAATGATACTAACACATGATTGCATGTCTCAAAATCGAAAGTATAAACAAAATCATAGAAATATTGGTCTCTATTCTTTTGTCAATGCAGATCCAAGTTCCTTTTACAAAGTTATTGTTTACCCAAAACCCAGTAGTTTTCAGACATTACAAAAACCCTTAGCATCTGGTAGGTAACAATGAGAAAAACCATGTGGAAAAAAATACAAATTTGACCTTGACACACAATTTTTTCATAAGTACATCATGAAGTACTTATGTTGAAAATAAACCCCAAAAATATTTTTTCCCTTTTTTTCACGACCAGGAAAGGCGCTAAAATTAAGTGTCAAGGTCAAATTTTCTAGGGGAGGGTCACCATGCCCCAAAACACCGATTGCTTCAATTTTAGCATTGTTGAAAATGTCCTGCTACTATATCTGATTCTTACGTTTTTGAGCTGTCAAAAAATGATATTTCAAATTTTGAATGGATGACAAACAGCCGACTTTAAACATTGGAAATATCCATCAAAATTATATGTTCTGCCCCACGGTGGCGACGTTCGAACTATTTAGACTACACGTTTTTCCGCCTTCGATAGACAAAATAATAGTAATTGCCCCCCTCCCCCGCACAAGCATTCAGTTGCTTCTGGGGTACTCCATTTTGGAGTATTGTGAGGGTATTATCATTATTTTTGTTAATCATACAAATTATCTAACTTCAACCTTGTGGAGGATGTAATTTTTAGTATAAAATTTTTAAAAAGGGATGTTTCAAAGGAAGCTTCAGTTAGCAAATGGTCCGAAATGTGTTCAGGTATGCTGCAAGTTAAAATATTTTATACAAATAAAAGAGGTGGACCTGATACGTAGTGGGTTTTTTAAACAGATTTCAGAAATATACAGTGACAATAATAATTTAAATTTTTTTAACAATTTTCAAAATTTGTGTTGGTGAGATCCAAAAAACAAAATACAAGGGGCGAGTTTTCAAAGTCATCACAAATATGTGATGGAATCCATAAAAGCAATGTGATTGGATCATTCAAAAATTTCTGCACTTGTGATTGGCTTGATGGATTCCATCGCATATATGTGTTGACTTTAAAAACTCGCCCAAGCAAGAGCAAAACAAAAAAAGGTTAAGAAATTAAATTATTATATATATATATATATATATATATATATATATATATATACTTATCCAGGGCATCTTGTGACATCCGGTAAAAAGTGCGGCTCTGTGACATCCACACGAAGGAAACACGTTAGCCCCAAAACAAAAATATGACTTTGAAAGTCTGAGGAGAGGATTCGATTAAGCTATTAACAATCGAACCATACACGAAATGAAAAAATTAAATTTTCTATCTCTGTGAAGTCCGTCGTATATCTTATATACATTCTTACGTAACGGTGCTTGCATCATCCGCCAAAATATTACGGATTTCGTGACATCCGTGCAGCGTTGCCACTTCACCGACTGTTGCACTACAATCACGGCGATAAATAAGCAGGTGGAAGGGCGGGGGCCGCTGCGGTGGCTAGTGATTAGTGAACTGTGGATTGTTTACTACGGTTCAACGCAGAGGCTGTTTGACATGCAGTAAGGTTTGCCTAAAAAGATATAATCTTTCTCTCGTAACAAACCTTACTGCAGCTCAACACAGGAGGGTGTTTAAACGTAGTAAACTTTGTCTGCAATTTCGCATTTTAACACACTTCCTAATCATTATTAGCATTACGCAAATTATAATATTATATTATACTGGTTTATTAAGTAGTATTATTAGGTAGGTAATGTTTTGAGAGCAGAAATGATTGAAAATAAAATAAGTAGTAGGTACAAAATCAAACTAACATTTTATAAGCACAGGCACTTGAAACGAAAAAAAAATTAAATACCTATCTACGTTTAAAGGTGGCAGACAGCTACATTGTTTCAAAGAAATACTAAAAATAAAGTAACAAGTAAAAAGACATAAAACCATTTAAAGAAAATTTTGGGACAATTATTATTTGAAATGGACATAAATGTAGGCCCGGAAAACTATTTATTTATTTTAAGGTGGAACTCGCAGTGTATTAAAGTAGCAATCTTTTGGACCCGTTTTTTTCCGTTATTTTCCAACCAATTTTGATGATTTTTTTTCATTGTATTTAGAAAAGTAATAGCAAGAGATTGATGGTTTTACCTTTTTCATATTCTGATTTATTTATTCAAAAATCGTATTTCTAGGCCGAAAATCAAAATTCTAAAACCATCATTCGATCGGTACAACGTCTCTAAACAGTTTTCTTTTTTTAAATCGGTACAACGTCTCTAAACAGTTTTCTTTTTTTAAATCGGCAATAAAGTGAAAAATGACAGTAAAAAATGGGATTTAGTGACATTTTCTTTCATTTTATTCGGCTGGCGTACTCCCCTACGTATGGAACGCGGAGAGGGGCATCGCCGGGGTCGTACGTGACTTGTACCTCCCCTCTCTAGGCAGCGGACATCATAGGCGATGCAGTTTTTATTGCTTTTTAAAAAATATGATAATTTCGTCGTTCCAGAATTAGCTCAGGAAGTGGTTCGTCGGTTTAACAGCGACGGATTTCCGATATTTCGTGTATGCTTTGGTGTTATTATTGTGTTGTTTTGTTGATACGTTCTTTTTGAACATTTTGTTGTTTTGTTTTTGACATTGCCGCTGTTATTTTTGCTGTTAGTGTTGTTGTTTTGTTATCATATTGTTGACTTAACGTTGGCTATAAAAGGTCGCGAAGAGAACCGAAAAGCAGGAGGATTTCTGTTAGGAAAATTTTGCTATTGACTCATGATGATTTTTCAATTTATTATACTTCATTTAAACTGAATTGGTCCATAACTTTTCGAAGAAAAATTTGTCTGCGGCGCATTTTAGTAAGCAGACACCTCTAAGTAGGTACTCTTTTTATTACCCGCTTAAAAAACAACAATCTTTATTGCCCCACCTTCAAACAAATTGCAATTTTCCCATACCTACCTACTACATTGGCCAGCCAGAAAATTTTTGCAAAAATTATAGACATAATGTGTCCCTTTGAAAAAATATGATAATTTATAGGGCACTATGAGCACTAACTTTTATTTTTACTTCCACATCACAAAAGGCGGTGTTCATTGTTGTTATTGATAATTTTTGCTGGATTTTTGTCAGTTAAAAATCAACAATAAAATAGAAATTTGATACCTAACACATTTTTGTCTCCTGCTCTATGAAAGAAAACAGAGTATTCTTGCTTACTGCACAAATGATTATGCGCCCGCATAATTAGCAAAAAAAATTACCTACCATTGACTTAAAATTGTATATTCATATTATACTTGACCTTGAAAATTTCAGGAATTTTCGCCTGCGGCGCATTTTTTATAACAAAAATTATATTCAATTTTTTTACCCTCCCCCCTCCCCTCCTCTCCCCACCAACAAAGTAACGCCCTGTAGGTACCTATCCCTCACTTCTCAAATGTGTACTGCCCTGACAGGAAAGTCCTCTGTCCTGCCTGAAGTTTCTGTCTGGCTACGGCCCTGTATTGACATTATTATATGATTCACTACTTGTATACCTAACATAATTTATTTATTAATATAAACAATAGAAAGGGGTGTTTAAAAACAAGGTGCCATAATTTCTGGTACAAATAGAATGTAACAAAATAATGGTCTTTTCCTAGTTTTTTGTTTTTGAGATACTTAATCGAATTTTGGTTATGTCTTGGTACAAACATGTTTTTTAGTAGGTATGCTAATTTTGCCGGTATAAGCCATAATAATCGTATCTATTGGACAAAATTTCACAGTTCCTTTGGAGCCAAAATCAAATTTTATAAAGCGGGATAAAAATTTGATAAACTAGGTAAATTCACATTATTATTATAATTTGATGGGCAAAATATCAGGTTGAGGACAAAAACAACAATATCTGTTTTTTTAGAATGTGCCGACTTTTCGAAGTATATTTTTCGTCTTCTTCAGGGCTAAAAATGCTAACTATAGTGTATATGATACAACAATAAATTACATAAACATATAGCAACTATATAGGTACGCTTGGAAAGTTAGGATAACTTGAGAACAACCATAACTATGTGTACAAACAAACGTAAAAGAAACAATACAAAAATACAGAGTACTCACCTATTCTATATCAGAGATATTTAAGTCAATTATACAAAATTTCATAGAGCACATAGGTATCACAGGATAAAATGATACAGAAACGAAACCAAATCATTTGTTAGTCAAAGTTGGCGATCAATGTAGAACGTAAATATATTTATGGTCGGGACGTCAACGAGAACAGCTATATAATTAGATTTTTTCCCCAAAAAAACCTCAGTATGTTACAACAAAAAATTAGTTCGGTAGATATCAAGTTATGGATTATTTTTTATTTATTTTTTTATAATTTAACTACTTATTTTACAGTTATATACTGGGTGTATTCATTTTACTACCTGTAACCATTATCTTTTACTTTTGCAAATTTGATGTATATCGTTAACAGGCCTTTACAAATATTAGATACTTAGACCTGCTACATCAGTTCTAAAATTCACCGTTGACTTTGTAGATATGTGAATCATCTCACTAATAGTTCTTTTATAATAATATGGCTCTCTGTCTAGAATCTTTACTTCATCAAAGTCAAAATCATGTTTTGTCAAAAAATGGTGCTGTGCTAAGGCAGTTTTTTCAAATTTGTTTTTTTTTTCTCTCACGACAATTATATTGATGTTGATAGACTTGATTTTTTAAATACTGTTTTGTAATACCAATGTAACACTTATTGCAATTTTTGCAATTGATTTGATGCACTAAATTGGAATTGACCATGTGAGGTGTTTTGTCTTTTAAACATGATAATATAGATTTTACCTGTCTGACAGGATAAAGAGGGTGACTAGATTTTGACCTTTTCTATTTTTTTCTGACAAATTGTGGATATATGGAAACTTAAAATATAATGGATAGTTGTTTAATTTTAAAATAATTTTATTTTTTCTTTGTTTTGTTTGTGAAAATGAGGACTGCTGAGAGAGGCTGATCTACGTATTAAATTTTTAATAGTGCTAACTTTATGTGACTGTGGATGACCGGACAAATAATTCAGCACTCTCCCTGAGTTTGTTGGTTTGGTGTACCAGTTGGTGGACAATGTACCTACATGATCTCTGACAACCAAAACATCCAAAAACGGGAGTTGATCATCAGATTCTGTTTCCATTGTAAATTGTATCTGTGGCTGAAAATTGTTAATAATGTAATTAAATTACGAAAAAAAGACCTCTCGAGCTTGCATTAAATTGTAACTGGATGAAACAAATTGTATCTTATGTATTTTGATGCGCTCTGTCCAAAAAAATAAAAAATAAAATGTAGCCCCTGGTCGAAATTTTCTAAATTGGGAAAAACCGGGTTTTCCGGATTTTCTCAAGGAAAATTGCTAATTATCTCGCCAAGTACTACCCCTATGGTAAAAATAAATGCACCAGTCGAAAGAGGAGGCAAAAATAGTTCGGAAATTCATATACCCATATTTTTAAGGCGTATTTCTCGCCGCCAGAGGCGCTTATACCAAAAAGTTGCTTTTTTCGTTTTTTTTGATCAGAACCATGAACACGAAATTCACGTTGAATTTGTGGGGAAACTATAAGTGTTAGGCCATAATATGTGCCTATGAGAGATTTTGGGTTTTTTTTTGGCTTTCAAACAAAATAGGTCCTGCGGTGAAATCTGCCATAGTTTTTCGGAAATTTGCAAAAAACCGGAAAGGGAAATTTTTTGAAATTCTTTCTCATGCGATTTTGGCGCGGTTTTCCGGGACTATCTAAAAAAAAAATTTTTTTGGTAGAAAGCTTACTTCACCTTCGGAAAGAACGCAAAAAAAATACACAAAAAATATACTGTAAATAATTTTAGGAAATTAATCCTAAGCCTGTGTGTAAGTTCCAACTTGGTGATAAGATAAGTTTGTTTTTTGTTCTCTAAAATCTGGTTTTTCGTGATTTCAAAAAAAAACTTGAAATACGAAATACAAAAAATGCGTATTTTCTGGTTACCTTTCGAATGAGGTCGGGTGGCGAAATCTGTAATATTTTGCGAAAAATTTGCAAAACATCAATTTTTTGACCTACTGATTATTACGTATTTTCAGGCACTCTTGTAGATGGAAACAAAACGAAATTGCGCTAATGTCTGTAAGGTGCCCAAATTACGGAAAAGGTCGACAGTGTGCTTGTTCTTACTCGAAAAAATTGAAAATTTTGGATTTAAGAGAAAACCACTTTTGTTTTATTTCCTAAGACCAAAAAATGAGTATTTTTCGGATATAATTTGAATGTGATAAGTCGCATGCCCAAATCTGCAATAGTATGCAAAAATATGACAACAAGTTTTTTCTGAATTTTTTTCCCCATTTTTTCTCTCTCTTTCAGTAAATCGACAAGTCATTGTTATTCAACGATATTTTCCTCCATTTAAAAGAAGACGGCAGAATATCTGGAAAGCAATGGCCTTTATCTCAACGAGAACCTGAACATTTACTTTTGGGATGATTGTCAATAGAAACCATTTTGTATACATTTCTCTGGCAATGTTCGGCACTCAAAGCGCGCAAATGGAATGCAAGATTTCTGTCTCCATAGCCTACTCATTTTTTTTACTTAAACTGTTATCAGAAATAAATTTCCATCGGGAACCGCTAATTTAATTTCCAAATGAACCAAATGTGTTCATTTATTTGTATTCTCTTTACATAACTCTTTTTAGATGAAAGTAGTTAACGACGTGAAAAATAGACTAGGTTTGTGTTCATCAAACCTTTGAAATTAAATCAACTTTGCACCAAGCTTAACATAATTTTTTAAACCAAATAGAGATTGTTTAAGAAATCAACTGGTTAGGTTAGGTAAAAATTCAACTTTCAATAAATACATTTCAGTTGAAATGTTTGGAAATTTTTTTACAAAAACACGTAAAAAGTTAAATGTTATCAAGGGTCTCTGAAAATTGGTACGTAGGCCAAACATTGCAAAAGAAACAACTTTTTCTAATAACTTTTATCGAAAATGTGTCAAATAAAGCCGATTTTGGATAATTTTTGAAAAAAATGTCAATTTTGACAGATACCGCAAGTCACGTGGTCGACTCTTGCGACGTCATTTTCATCCTCTGACAAGCACAAATCGATGGCAAAGTCAAATTAACATTTTATCCAAAAATAAAAAAAATCCTTTATGGTGCCTGCTTCAATAGTGACACTATACGATTTTTGGATCCCGCGGAGCGCGTGTAACGGGACTTTTGTCGGGGGAATTCTAAAACTTAGAATAGACATACAGACTTGTAACTTCGTACACATGTTGAGACGACATCCAATTTAGGTTTGCCCACCTTTCAGACCAAGTAATTGAAAATTGCCAATTTAGGCAACTTTTCCCAAAAACCATGTTTTTTTGGTACTCACACAATGAACAATGTCAGAAAAATAGACAAAATATTTTTGACGAATTTTCTATAACGTAGTGGTATTCTAGACACATTGAGGTACTAAAAAATAAAAAAATTCTAGTCATTGGGTGCATTTTTGGCATTTCATTTTCAAAAAAAAATATTTTTTTGGGGAAAAAAAAATTAATTCTTTGATATCTTGGCCAATTATAGTCCGATTTCGGTAAAACTCATACAAACATAAGAATGGACATTCAAGAGTAAGCTCTGTCAGTGGCATTAAAAAATTTCAAATAGTTTGCCTGTCACAGGCAACCAATGAAATTAGGTCATTTGCCCCTCCGCCATATGCCCAATTTTGGGATTTTTCTTGCGTCCCTCTGGATATCAATAGTCTCGTCCCTTACATTCAAAACGCATTTTTGTTTTTTCAAATATCTTAATTTTTACCAAAGTTATGAAAACTTTAGTGTTCGAACATTCAAATTTTCGGCCTTCAGCACCCAATTTTTTCTCAAAATACTACATACATTTCAATCGTTTATATCTCGGGAACGGTGCCTCGGATCAAAATTTTTCAAGGGACATGAAAATTACCATTTTTCCTATGCTTTAAAATGGTGTAAACCCCGTTTCAAAATATTGATTCGTTTCCAAGATACGCCTGCGCAAAATCGAAAAATGAACATAACCCCAAATTTGGGCAATTTCGACCCGGGGCTACATTTTTTTTTTACTTTTTTCGGAAAGACCTCAAAATACATAGGATTCGCTTTAATTCATAATGTTACAATTTTTTGCAAGCTTAAATCCGTAATTTAATTCGACTATAAATATCTGTAGCAACTCAGATTCATGGTTTTTTGGAATGGCTAAAATTATGTCATCAACATACAGTTTTAAGAAAGGTACCTACTAGTGGAGCGAAATCGGGCTAAAAAGTCGCTCCGTTCTCAAAAAAAAAAAAAAATTGTGGGTAGATCAGACTAGATCAGACCCCATAGGTGTTGTTAAGTACATCACTCTGCATACGAAATGGCGATTTAAGACATTTTTTTGTGGTCGAGACCTTTTTTATTTCGAAAAAACGGAAATTGTGTTTTTTACGTTTCCATCGTCATATCTTTGAGAGTAGTGGAGCTATTGACTCGATTTTTTTTTTAATTGAAGTTAACATATGAGCGCTTACAACGAATGCCATTGTTATTGTCCAATATTGTTTATTAACCACTTTAAGTAGCAACAAAATTGCAAGGTTATAAAAAGTGTCATGAAATTTTCACTAAGCGAGAAACTTTTTTATTTGCGGAAATTTTTATATACATGCTGCAAGGGAAATGTGCCCAAAACATAAAATAAGTTTTTGGTAAAAAAATTACCTATAGCGCCTATAGTTTTTGAACTGTGAATTTTTTTGTGGCGCACGCTACTCACGTGGAACGCAAAATGAATCCCTTGCGTCAGAATATCCACGCGTGGCAGGCATGTCTCAACAACTAATGCGTAGTTTACACGCGCAAGTGAAACTATCACAAGTATAAATATCTTAGAGTACTTCCTAATAGTTTGCCAATGTAAACCCTCTCAGGGAGAACTCACTGCCATTGTAAACGATCTCTAAAAGACAAAGAGTAGGTAAGTCTCTGGGAGCGTTTACATAAACTATTTGGAAGTACTCTCAGATATACGACTTGTGGTAGTTTTACCTCTCCGTGTGGACTATTCTATAACAGATCGCTGGTAAAATTAATTATTAATTTTAGACCAAATAATGTGGGTTCAAGCAGACCAATAAAATAAAATAAGAAATAAAATAACCAAATAGTTGATTTTTGGCAATTTTTGAGCAGTTGCCAGATGAACAAACAACCACCTGCTTATTTTATGTATCTGTTTAACGTCACCATTTATTTAATGAACTGCAAAATAAAAAAAAAATTACATTGATTTTTTATAATAATATTAAATTTGAACTTTTTTGCATTACACTTTTTGTCGGAACAAAAAGGCTTAAGCTTTGGCGTACAATGTTTGGTATGGATTCTTGAGATGAAAATATGCGAATTCAATTGTCATTTACTGAAGTCTATATCCATAAGATAAAGGATCTTCAAGTTGCAACTTCGCAACGTTACTTGAATACCATCTTTTTAACTGTACGTGCACCTGCAATTGCCAATAGTGAGACAATCCAATATATAATTTCAAACTTGTAATACCTCAAAAAATGTTGATTATATAATATATAATTTCAAACTTGTAATACCTCAAAAAATGTTAGTAGGGGAAAATTCGTAAGAATTTTTGTACAATTTTGTTTATGGAAATGAAATGTTTATTTATTTTATAGATTTTAGATTTTAACGTGCATAGTAGTAGATAGGTGCATACGTTTCGTGACTTTTTAAAATCACGCAAAAACAAAGAGCTGTAAACATAAAAATGTGGCCATAGTCACTAAACGCAATGGCCACCAAATCTAATAAACCTTCTTCGATCTTCCCCCTACTGATTGTGCTTTTTATCAACATTTTTTGAGGTATTACTAGTTTGAAATTATATATTGGATTGTTTAATTATTGGCAGTTGCAGGTGCCCGTAGCAGTTAAAAATATTCAAGTAATGTTGCGAAGTCACAACTTGAAGATCCTGGATCTTATGGATGGACTTCAGTAAACGACAACTGGCTTCCCATATATTTTCTTCCCAAGAATCCATACCACCATTGAGTAAAGGAATAATTTTATTCCTTTACTCAATGATACCACACATTGTACGCCAAAGTTTAAGCGTTTTTGTTTCGACAAAAACTGTAATACGAAAAATTCCAACTTTCCAAGCGTACCTATATACATAGTTGTTATATGTTTATGTAATTTATTGTTGTGTCATACATTACACTATAGTCAGCATTGTATATATTTTTAGCCCTGAAGAAGACGAAAAATATACGTCGAAACGTCGGCACTTTCTAAAAAAAAAAACAGATATTGTTGTTTTTGTCCTCAACCTGATATTTTGCCCATCAACTCAAATAGTGAGGACGCTACATTTCCACTATTATTATCATTATTATTCATTATGCATTATTTTTCGTTTGAAGTGCACTTATAATTTTTTTCATTGCTTATTCTATTTTCGATCATTTCTGCGCTTAAAATACTACCTGTTATTTTTGAAGATATGCAACATGGATTCATTTTTTCTGAATTTTCACGACTTGATTTAACCTATATGTAAATTAAATAACAGACGTGGACGGCCTCGTTCGGTCGCTGTTTCGGGACGCTCGCCGCTGGGTCGGCTGGGCTCGCCCACCACAATAATAATTAAAGGCCAAACATATGCGTAACCTACGTTTATATCTTCGCGCAGCTCGGGCGCGTTAGCTCTTGTCGCAGACGTATGGCTTGCCTAGATTCGACCGCTCGGGCCGCTACGGGCTTGCCCACCGGCATCGGCTGGAGAAAAATGCATAATTAGGACCCCCTGTATACAATTTTATTTACATGGGTATGATCTTGCGCCAAAGATACTTAAGAATTATTGATAAAAGGCATTTTTAATATATGGTCTTCTTGGTATTACTTATTTCCCAAAGTCCTCTAGATATAGCTTAATTTGAACTAAGAAAATATTACTTATTTTATAGAGACTTAGGTACCATTACAATATATATTTTTCAACTTGTCTAAATGAATTTCATCGAAATTACAACCTGAAATAGGCTCCAATGGTTTCTTCGGAGATAAATTTTCTAAAGGTATTTTCTATTAAAGAATTAGACGTTAGGTATGTTGTTTTCCCAATTTTTCTAAAAATTTTAGCTTCAGTTTTCGTAAAACTTTTTTTCTAATGATTTTTTCATTAATATATTCTGAGTAAACTAAGAGGAAATAGGACTAGATTTATTGTTGTCATTTTTCTTAAAAAAAAAAACTAGCGGCCCTTCTCGGCTTCCCACGGGCAAACATTTGTAAACTTTTTACATCTTGGGTTACATTATTGGAGTTTTCGTAGGGATGCCTAATTTAACTCGATTAACAATATAGCCTATGTTACTCAGTGGTAATGTAGCATTCTATTAGTGAAAGAATTTTTAATATCGGTCTAGTAGTTATTGAGTTTATTCATTACAAACAAAAATACAAATATTTTCTCTTTATAGTATTAGTACAGATAAAACAATTTTTGTGTGTTCTATTCGATTGGGCAATACAAATTTTGTATTTTACAAATTCCTTTAAACAGAGGTAAACTGAAAGCTACAGAATACTAATACTCTGATTCAAAGCCAGTTATATTGAGTTTTTAAAATTTATAAATTATTCATATTGATTACCTCCGAAAAAGGCCGTTGCTGATGCAACACAAAAGAGCAAAAGCACTATTAGAAATATCTACTAAAAACTTTTATCATATATCATAACCAGTAACCAGAATTTAAAGTTGGAGTGGAGGCTAATTATTTTAAAAAATCGTTCGGTAATATTTACGGCAAAACTATTGTTTTAAAATTAATTTTATTTAGAAATAAATACTACGCGGCAGATCTTTGGGGGAGGGGGGGCTAAAGCCCCAAGCCCCCCCCCCCCTGGTCCACTGATCATAACGCACAAAAATCACCAGTCACCTTCATGACCGCACTGCCCGAGTTTATTGCCTAAGCCGCGTGCCGTTCTTTAGAACATCAGAAGCGATAGGAAAATAACGCGATGCGACCGCTATTCTTGCGGTGTTGTCAAATTTCGGATGCCACTTAATCTAACGTGTAAGAACTAATATACACCAGAAACGTTCTGGATGTCATGAGTCGATGGAGTAAAATTATCCAGAGTATATTTAATATACAAAACCGCGCAACTCGCGCGCCACCTGGTATATATACACCGGAACTAAAAATATACAAAATTTTTACAACAACGCATTTTTGACATCCGGCCAGAATTCGTAGGGTACGATTCTACAAACATTATAACACGATTAGCATTGGAAAACGTTGTGGCATCCGATTTTGGATCTCACAGCGTCGATGGATGTCACAGCTCCGGTGAGATTTTTACGTTTTGATGTCACAAGGTATGGTGGTCGAATCTATATATATATATATATATATATATATATGTGAGAGACCTTCTGTGTCAGTTCTAAAGTTTACACAATTTTGTTGTTTTTTATGTGGATCATTTCAAAAACATTTCTTTTCAACTGGTCATTTTCTTTACAAACGACAACGGGGTTATTAAAATCAAAGTTATGGAAATTATCTAATGCATGTTTACATCGGTCAAACAAAACAGTATCTACACAAAAGAATTTATCCATGTTTCGCGAAAAAGTGGCGACATTTCTGCAACATTTTTGTCTCATTTTTGTTTTGTTTCCAAATTCGGAGACTTTTGCATGTCCCGTCTCGAGTCGGTAAAGATCAAAGAGTCTCTGTTTTGTCCGCGTATTTTAACGACAAGTTGTCGGCGCAGTGTGGACGGCCTATGTTGACAAAAGAAGGAGACAAACGAATTTAGTTCTGTTCTTGAGTAGTGAAGTACTCCGTCTTTATAAAAAAATGTCATCAGGAGAAAAAAAAGTGGAACACGGAAACTACGTGCAAATTAATAGAAATTTACAGAGAACATCCATTATTATGGGACCCTAAAAACAAGGACTACAAAAACCGTTACAAGAAAGCTGATGCATTAAAGAAGATTTGTAAACCGTTAAATATATCGTTCTGGTGGAAACGCCACATGGTTAAAACAAAGTTTTGACTTTAAGATTTTCAATTTTTAATTTGTCTTTTCACTCCACTGTAAGAAGATGGACTATTTTTTCAATTTAAAACAAAGTATTCGCAACGACTGAACTTTGTTGCACTTTTGTCCTTGTGGTGTGGACAGTTGGTCTCAATTTTGTCTTGTAGACAATACCTTTTTTTGTCGCAACTTTGTCTCGTGTCTTGTCTCCAAATCGTGTTGCATTTTTGTCTGCTTGGTCTGGACCCGGCTTTAGAACTGACACAGAAGGTCTCTCACATATATTATAATAATCTAATTTTTTAACCTTTTTTTGTTTTGCTCTTGCTTGTATTTTGTTTTTTTTTTGGATCTCACCAACACAAATTTTGAAAATTGTTAAAAAATTTAAAATTATTATTGTCACTGTATATTTCCGAAATCTGTTTAAAAAAAAACCCACTATGTATCAGTTCCACCTTTTTTATTTGTATACAATATTTTAACGTGCAGCATACCTGAACACATTTCGGACCATTTGCTAACATGAAGCCTCCTTTGAAACATCCCTTTTTAAAAATTTTATACTAAAAATTACATCCTCCACAACATTCTTATGGAGAATTTTGTTTCGACTTAAACGAATATGTGATCATATAGAAGTTGACGACGAAAAAAAACATATTTAGAACATAATGTTCATGTAATTATTATGCTTCAAAAATGTAAGTAATTTTGTAGTTTTTCTGACATTTTATGGTTTACCTTTCACTATTATTATCACTATTATTATTAAATCAATTTTAGACTCAAAATTTTAATATAATAATAATAATAATAATGGCCTTTTATTCAAGAGAAAAAGAAGAACGTTTACAATTTAAATTGTGATCTAAAGGCGAGGTTCAGTTTGGCCTTGCAGAATGCAAGACTTACTGTTCTTCCACCTAACCACAAAAAAATTAAATACATGTTACAAAAAAAAATAGAAAACAATCCCATCGGCTACAATACCTCTCTTTTAAATAAGACTATAATTTTTCCATTTATTGTACCCATACCCTTACAAGAAAAAAATTTTTTGTGTGAATTTCAGAGTTCTAACAAAACACAATATACCCATACCTAAAGCATTTGTCGTAAATCGTAAAATGATATCCAGCATTCGAACAATTATTGTTATTCCTCAAGAAGCACACCTCAATGTCAAAACGATCTCAGATGATATCATTGTGTATCAAAGAGAAGATCAAAATATCTTTTTTTAAAATGTGTTTATTTTTTGGATTTTTGACATTCAAAGGTAACGAGTTAAAGATGGCCGGTACCTGGAAAGAGAACGACCTTTGAAACAGTGACGTGGAATGCAAGGGGCCCGAAAGGGTACCTTTAAACCTAATATTTATATTATGTACCTGAAGATGGCTTGAACGCCGAAACGTACGTTGTACAAGAAGATATGTAAAGACAAAAAAAAGTTTTTGCTTGTCGTTTTAAATACACTTTGGTAGAGTACCCAGGATATTTTATTTAATTGATCTATAACTACCAGGAAGAAAACAAAATAATATGGAGACAATTTTAGAAAAACCACAAGATGTCACTGAAGAATAGAGTACTTGACGAAATTTTAGAAACTTGATAAAACATATTCATTTAGACTTTCTTCGAAATTTGGCAGGAAAGCACTTATGAGGTGTTTTATTAATAACTCATAATACTTTACTATTTCTACAACATACAAACCCACGAATTTTGGTAGATGTGAATATCGGATTATTAGATCCATGAGAGCATCTAATTTCGGCAAATTATCGGATTGCCCTATCATGTAATCCTTGTCTATGATAATTTACCTACACTACATAACTAACAACCGCGCGATACCCTGCTGCAGCTGTTGACCACTCACTTCCCGGGTTCCACATTGGGTCACGGGGAGGCCGCTGCAAGTGGCCCGTCAACCACGGACTACGGCGCGGCGACCAGGGTGGTTAACGAAGAAAGGGTCAGATGAGACATCGGAACCTTCTCACCTTACAAGGCAGCCGGTCTAGATGGGGTCTTCCCGGCTCATCTTCAGAGGGACAGGAGGGCACTCACAGGACCACTGGTAGGGGTGTTTCGAGCATCTGTGGCCAGGGGGCACGTTCCCAGGCGGTGGATGCAGATTAGGGTGATTTTTATCCAAGCCAGGGCGCAGTGACTACACTGAAGCCAAGGCCTATAGACCTATCAGCCTCACCAGCTTCTTCTGGACGAGGGACTAGAAGGGGGATCACTCTCGGTGGGGGTCTTTTTAGATATAGAGGGGGCCTTCGACAACACAGCAGTGGACTCGATCTGCAGGGCGGTCTCGGGGAGGCCTTAGTAAGGTGGACCCGATCCATGCTCACTGGCAGGGCGGTCAAGGCCGAGCTGTGCAGGGAACGCGTGACTGTCAATGCATCGAGGGGTTGTCCTTAGGGGGGGGGGGGGGGGTTTGTCCTTTCTTCTCTGGTGCATGGTGGTTGATGGGCTGCTGCGAATCCTGGAGGAGGAGCAGGGGTCTAGGTACAAGCATACGCAGATGACATAGTGATCGTAGTTCAGGGTACCGATGCAGGGCTTCTAGGAGAGCTCCTTAATGGAGCTCTGGAGAGGTTCTTGCGCTGGTGCGAAATGAACGGATTAAGCGTCAACCCAAATAAGGTTGAATTGGTGTTATTCGCCAAGAAGAGAAGGGTGGACCCGGTTCCTCGGATAGAGCTGCGTGGGGTTCACCTTGAGGATAGAAAGAGGGTTAAATATCTGGGGGTCCGGCTGGACTCCAGACTGACCTTCCAGGAGCATATCCTCATGAGGACCAACAAGGCTTGCAACGCACTATGAGCGTGTCGCAGAGCCCTTGGAGCCTCGTGGGGATTGAAACCTGGGATCATGCTCTGGATCTACAGAGCAATGATTGTTCCCATGATTTCTCAAAGGGGGCCAGCGCGTGGTGGCCCGGCACTCGCAGGACAAATACAGCGCCTTGCCTGCCTGTGCATCACGGGCGCCCTGGGGACCACGCCCACCTAGGCCTTAGAAACCCTGGTGGGGCTGCCTCCATTGGGCGCGGTAGTGGAGTACGAGGCGGCCAAGGCGGCCCTCAGATTAGAGGGTCTCAACCTTTGGGTCGCCGATGGCTCGGTCCACGGGTACCGGCAGCTGTGGTCAGAGCTGAGAGAGGAGGTGCCCATCTTGGAAACGAGAAGGGATGTGCAGACTTCTTCCATCGGCTTCCACGGCCGACTTCACTTTGTCTTTCCAGACAGGGAGGGGTGGGCCGAAGGGAATAGCGACGCCCAGGGCGGGCTCGTCTGGTATACAGATGGATCCAAAATGGGGAATGGAACGGGGGCAGGGGCCTTTTTGCCAGGAGGCTGACCACCCCCCTCGGGGAGCACACCACAGTGTTTCAAGCGGAGGTGTTTGCCATTATGATGGGAGCAGAGGAATCGCTCTGCTCTGGCAAAGCAGCGTTACAGGCGCTGAGAGCTAACCGTACTTGGTCCCCATTGGTGGAGGACTGTAGAACGAGTTTGCTCAAGTTGGTAGCCGAAGGGAACAGGGTCGGTCTATCGCGGGTGCCCGGCCACGCGGGCATGGCGGGGAATGAGACTGCAGACCTACTGGCTAGAGAGAAGACCGGTGGCTGCATGGCAGGTTCGTCGAGGAGTGGCGCAGGGCTCCGGGGATGAGGCAGACCAGGCTCATGATTCGTAGGCCGTCGTCCGTCCTGTCTAGAGAGCTGCTGCGTCTGCCTAATACAGAGTTGAGGGGAGTGGTGAGGGTCCTCACTGGGCACTGCTGCCTGGCTTGCCACCTGCACCTTATAGGGGTGGGAGGGGAGTCGGAGTGCAGATGGTGTCTGGAGGCTGAGGAGACACCGCACCACTTGGTTACTGAATGTCCTGGACTTGACAGGGTGAGATTCGAGTCCTTCGACTCAGCCAAGCTGAGCGCAGAGGATGTGTATGGTGTCGGGGTGGGTGAGCTGCGG
Source organism: Pseudeuparius sepicola (assembly GCA_963920635.1). NCBI lineage: Eukaryota > Metazoa > Arthropoda > Insecta > Coleoptera > Anthribidae > Pseudeuparius > Pseudeuparius sepicola. The sequence continues at coordinate 95,633,283 of OY987299.1, forward strand.
GCCTTCATTAAGAGGGCCGGCTTATTGGCCGCCGTGTGACGCTGGCCGTGGGGGCACAATGGGCCCACTGTGGCGGCCACCCCCTGCACTGGATAGGATAGGATAACTAACAACACGATATCTACACAAACAATATATGTAATAATAAATAAGAAAAACACTATAATAAATCGCACATATATTAATAATGTTTTGATTGAGCGGCATATGGAATACCAGTTAGCAAGACGGGACGTCGGGTGCGGCGGCTTGGGTGGGCGGGTGGCATTGCCACATACGCGAATATTTCCGCATTATTGAAGTCTGAATATTTATTGCATATGTTCGATATACACATACTTTAGCCAAAGTGTGACGTAAAAGACATCAAGGATATAGTTTCCAGCATGTGCAGCATAAACACACCATCTTGCAATATAGGAATCAATATACGGAACATATTCGTAATAAAAACAAGTATTTATGTGAGAAATTGCATCAGATAAAGATCAAAGGTTGCAATACCTTAAATAATAGATCTTCATAGGCAAGCTAGAGATATTTGAATAGAAAAGTAAAATTTGCCTTTGTTCCACGAATTATTGCAGGTGGGCACCGGCAACATATGCCATTTCAACTGACAGGCACAGAGGTTGCCACGTTTGGCGTTCTAGACAATAATTTTTACCTGTTAAACGAACAATTTCAATTCTACTGGGTTTGGTCCAGCAAACAGCTACCAACTGGTCAGAGCCAGTCAAATGACAAGAAAGATATCCGAAACAGTCAGAGAATTTGAATTCAACCAAGTAGATTGACACTGGCTGGTTTGTGATTTCTGTTGGAAAAGGCCTATTAAAACCTGAACTGTCAAGTTTAATGTAGGTGAAAATTTTTTTGTTTCAATTTCCATGGCAGATATTATTTTTTCAAATATCTCTGTTGAGAACACTATACTTCAGTCTGGATAAAATAGAAAGTAGGTCAGTCATCAAATTCCCTAAATGAAGATGTTTCCTGCATTTTTAACGGATAATTATTACAATAAACACTCTGAAATAAGGTGGCACAATCTACAGCACTCGCCCCCTGCCGTAATGCAAAACCGCGGTTTTCAGTATGCACGGGAGAAGGTATTCGCGACGATAATATACGTCTGCCAATACCTAAAAGTTCTCTAACAAAAAACTCCATAATATATGAAAGCATCAAAATGTATAATCACCTGCCATCAGAACTGAGAAATTGTTTCCCCCAGAAACATTTTAGAATTTCAGTCAAGGAATTCCTAATAGGCAAACCATATTACAGTCTGCAAGAATTTTATAACGAAACATTTTAATGTTTACCCTGTGTTCACCTTGTGATATTTTTGTATTATTTATATTTTATAGCTTTGTCGATGAGACTCATTGTATTCTTCGGACAATAAAGCATGTTTTATTATTATTATTATTATAAACGTCACATGAATCAAGCTTTAATAAGCATTGTGTCAAATCTGGGAATTTTGTAAATTTTGAGTTAAAATTGGGTGTTGCATTTATTAAAAAATGCCTTATACGAATGCCGAGGCTTACAATATGTTTGCCATATGTGCAGCTGGCAGATACATTGTGACTATTTGATGTGCCGCACAGACTAGTGGCCGATATATTAGTATCTGTCAGTGGCAGATATATCCGATAATAGCCGTAATGTAATATACGAGCCCCGTCCCATATTAGTTGGCCCAGTCAATCTAAATGAGGCAATTCTTGAATATACTTGAATAAAAATAAAATATAAGGAAATAATGGTTTCTTTTAGTCAAATCGGTAACAAATAAACTTCGAAATATACAAAACAGTATTATTTTACTAGATAAAGTAACAAAAAAATAAAAGTTTTGGCCCTAGATAATAAGGCACTCTACTACTTAACTAATGCTACCACTGAGTTACGTCACCTTTTCTACTTATAACAGCTTGAACACATCTAGACATGGTATTGGCTAACTCCTGGCAATCATTTGGGGCAAAACTATCCCATATATTTTGTAGTCTCGCTCTTAATTCTGGTATGGTCCTCGCAGGTGATAATCGTAATTTTTTCTTCATGATATGCCATAAAGTTTCAATTGGGGACAAATCTGGGCTACTGGATACCCATGGTAAAAGCAGAATATTGTTTTTTTAACAAGTATTCTTCTTAAAGCTCTTTTATTGATATCAGCAACTCTACGCTTTCTTCCAGTTTTTTGCTTTTGGGCGATAGAGGTTGTTATTTTATATAACTGTATGATCTTTCGAACGGTACATCGAGATAAATTGACAATATTACCAATTTCCGATGCCGATTTTCCCGATTGTGACAAAGAAATGATTATCTTCCGTACATCCTCACTAACCGCCTTTCCTCGCGTCATTTTAATAATTTTTTAAGAGTAATATTAACTTGACACTGGGTGTATGAGACTACTGAATGACTTACAAATGTTAAATGAAATTAGTTGTCACAATGAGTTTGTTTATTTCAAAGCCATATTGATATTAAATTTTTAATACATTGGCTCTGCATGTACTCTAAAATACATTCTAAGTAATGTTTCTTTGCTTACAATGGAATTATTTAGAAAATGTGTAAAATAATATTAAACTCGCCAAATGTAAGAAGTAAATAATGTTTTTTGTAAATTTACGAATCCTGGTTTAGGATTAAAATACCGAATTATAGTTTTTAGCGAGCTGGGTCAACTAATATGGGACGGGGCTCGTAATACCATATGTATTTATTTGTGAGGTCGAGAAAAGCACACTAAATATATTAACATGAAAAGCCACTATCAGTATTTAACAACAGCAAAATAATTAGTGATTGTATTCCAACATTCTTTCAATTTGGGGTAAGCTATATACAGGGTGAGTTTTTTTCGATGCCCACTAGGGGGATCTCGGAAACTAGCAGAGCTAGAACAAAGGTTAAATGGGGAAAGAATTGCAATTTTGAATGCTCAATCTAATGCCCCTTTTGGATTTTTAAAAAAGTTCATGGCTCACTAGATATTTTGAAAAGAGTGATTTTTTACTATTTCATCAGATCTCTGTAGCTCCGTTATTTCTGATTATACAGAAAAACTGTAGAGACAAAAATTGTAGATAATTTTGGGCTTAACAAGATAATCTAATCCAATTTTTTATGTTATTTGTGATTTTTGAGATATGACATAAACTTGTGTTTTTTTTTTTAATGTAAATCATAGTTGGCAGTGGCCTTATAAAAACGGCAATTTTTTGAGCTTTCCAAAGATATAATACTCGGCATAGTTATTATAAAAAATAAAAGAGCTATGGCTAATTTTCTGATTTTTTTTTTAAATTTTCACATAGTCAGCCATGGAATATTTTCATAATTATGTTCTATTTTATAATTAGACATACTTCAAACTTTCTAATATTTTGTTTTTAGCTGGTAACAAAATGTATCAAAATAAAACAAAAATTAAAAAACTCAAATTCAAATTATTATTATTTTAAAAGGTCACCTTTTAAAATAAAAAAGGTGTTCAAACAATCCACCATCATTATTTATGCAAATATTGCATCTTTTTAAAACTGAATTTGCCGCCTTTCGTAGAGAGCGCCTGTCAATACTGGCAATTGCTTCTAAAACAGCTGCTCTTAATTCAACAATTGTCTCATACTTTATTTTGTACTGTTCCTCACAAAACGAAAACCAAAACAGACAAATCGGGGGATCGGGGCTGCAAGGAAATAGGTCTATTTCCAACTATTTGGATAGAGCTGATCTAGGTAATTTCTTACGGGCAAATAATTATGTGGTGGAGCTCCATCACGATAATTTTTGTTTTATTTTGTTACATTTTGTTACCAGCTAAAAATAAAATATTTGAAAGTTTGAAGTATGTCTAATTAGAAAATAGAACGTAATTATGGAAATATTCCATGGCTGACTATGTGAAAATTAAAAAAAAAATCAGAAAATTAGCCATAGCTCTTTTATTTTTTTTATAATAACTATGCCGAGTATTATATCTTTGGAAAGCTCAGAAAATGGCCGATTTACATTTAAAAAAACACAAGTTTATGTCATATCTTAAAAATCACAAACAACATAAAAAATTGGATTAGATTATCTTATTAAGCCCAAAATTATCTACAATTTTTGTCTCTACAGTTTTTCTGTATAATCAGAAATAACGGAGCTACAGAGATCTGATGAAATAGCAAAAAATCACTCTTTCCAAAATATCTAGTGAGCCATGAACTTTTTTAAAAATCCAAAAGGGGCATTAGATTGAGCATTCAAAACTGCAATTCTTTCCCCATTTAACCTTTGTTCTAGCTCTGCTAGTTTCCGAGATCCCCATAGTGGGCATCGAAAAAACTCACCCTGTATACTTCTTTTTCTTTCAAAACCCTGTCAGTAATTATGAGATGGGTTGGCAGCCCTTAAAAAAATCCCCCATTAAAAATGAAAAGCTGTATAGTTTATTTTAGAAATACTGCTAGCCTCTCTTACCTTTAGGCGTTTGGACGGTCTTCCGAGTCAACAGGTAATTTCCCAGCTTATCCGCCTGCGCCTGAGATAAAGCGTTCACGCCTGGTAACCTCAACAGTCCCGTTATCAACAGCGACGTTGTCGTCAGCCCTCCCTCCCACTGCAGCATCTTTCCATCTACCTCATCTGCCTGCACCACTATGTCTTCGACACGATCATTCATGAATTTGCCAGAGTTGCCGAGAAGGGCGGCTGCATGTAGGGCGTGACCGAGGCTTTGCAGGCTGTCGTCTTGCTTCAGTTTTGATGAGATGGTGGTAGCCACTTTAGATGGGTTTGGAATGGGCTGGTTAAGCAAAGTGAGCAGTTCCAGGCTGTAGCGGATGTCAGCGATTGTCGATTTGTTGTTGTCAAGTGCCGAGCGGAGGTTCTAGATAAGAAGAAATTATTGTAGTTGAAGCAGAGATACTGACAGTTAATAGTTAAAAGTTAATTTGCGAGTAATAAAACTGGTGCCATGTCCAATGTCATTTATTAAATTGTTATAAACTTTAGAATAAAGCCTGTTTTACATTGACAATTTCTTCATGAATTAATTCATGAATAAGTTTATGAATAAATTCATGGATTAATTCACGACAAGTTCTATTTTACACTGATGAAGAAATTGATGAATTTTGTCACCTTATGTCAGATTCTAGCGAATACCAACACAAGAGAATAAATAACAAAATAATTTTTTTGTGCTTCATTTCCCCTATCAGAACATATTTTCTAACCATATCCATCTTCATCCAAAGCATCTTTAACTGCAGATTAAGTCTGGTTTGAAGAGTAGTTGAAAATGCATTTGACATTTTAGCCAAATGATTTAGAGTTTTTAATTATTGAATAACATTGGCATGTTGCACATTACATAATTTTTGAGACCCGAATGTCCTACTTCCATCCTAGAAGAGCTTGATAAAGACTATATATTTCAATTTGGACTTTCTTACCAAACATGCTCACCAAGACATGCTTGCGTTGCTGCCCAAGAGGAGTTTTGTGATTATTTCGTGAATTAGGGAGCTGTGCCTTGGCAGCGGAATACATAAATAAAACATATTGTAACATTTCACACACTTTTTATCTAAGTATATTATCTTTAAAACTATGTACTCTCCTCTTCCTTGTCTAATGCCTCAAACAAAACCAGTATCAAAATATAATATTCCTTGTGTTCAAATTTTCAATTTTAGTACTCCTGAAGTTCACGGAAAACTTGACAGAAAATAGAACATGCTCTTATTCGTGAAGTAACTTCATGAAGAAATTCATGAATTAATTCATGAAGAAATTGCCAGTGTAATACACGACTTTTTATAATAATTTGTCCTTGAAGTGACTTCGTGAATTAATTCATGAAGAAATTGTCAATGTAAAACAGGCATAACACCTAATACTTTGTTACAAATCATAACAGAATCCCAAACTTAGTCCGACAGTGTATTTAACATTTCTCTACTTTTTGACATGTATGCTACTGGTGGATCTAAATGGGGAGTACATCCACGTACCCGTGGGCCTTGAAGACCTGTTACTACATACCAAGTTTTAATTCAATCTCTCTTTGTTTCAGAAATAAAAAAATAACATGAAAATAATTATTTTCTTAAACGCTCTGTACCTTGAAGCATTGGGTGGCAGTCTTTTCCTTCTTCTTAAATAAACGATTCACATAATCATCAAATGTTATATGATTTTTAATAACACTATGTTTAATTCCTTTTGATTTTTTAACACATTTTTTCTCCCCCTCAATCAAATACGTATACATTTTAGATCTGAGACCAACGAAATGAGTCATAACAGTACCATTAAGTTCGTCTTTCATCAAGCCTGGCACTTTCTTATTTGTTAGTGGAATATTAAATCTATTGTCAATTGGGTAGTCGCTGGTATCAAAACGATGTAAATCACTTTTGATAGTCTCATCATAGACATCGTTACATTTTACTTCGTAAATCAAACTGTCCGTATCTGTATAAAGTAGTTTACAACTTTCCGATGAAAATTTTGGAAGCATATAATCATAATGAAATTCGTATACACAAGTTTTAGAAATATCGAGAATTGCCATACCTATATACAAAGGCTTATTAAATACTATTTCAGTTTTATTTATTTCAGTTTTATTTATGTTCATAGGAACTTTTTGTTCTAAATAAACAATGCTTTAATTTGTTCCAGAGTAATAAATAAAAATGTAATATATAAATTTTTACATTATAATTACATTTATATTAATATTTTTTTTATTCAATTTTAGATTTAAGTGTAGATAAAAAAATGGAAAACTCTTAATGCAGAATTGGATATTCTACATTACGAGTTTTCCATTTTTTTTTGTATCTTGACGACGCATATTATATATTATGCGAAAGCTTGCATGAGTTAGTGTTTTAATTATCTAATTACCCATGAGCTGTCCTAAACCGAAAAGCCATCCTTGCTGCATTTTTGTTTTAAAATGACTATACAAATTGTGAAAATTTGTCCGCAAAAACTGTGGACACACTGTATTGATTCCCTCAAAAATGCTATTAATATTTAAAATAGAGAAAAATGTCAAGATATTCAAATGCAAAGTTGTAAGTGAATATTTCTATTTTTTGTTCCTTGAAAATATTGCTTATTTATATTTTTTGTGGTCTTTCTACTTTGCAGATAACTTAATAAAGTAGTTTGTGCTGGAACATAGTTTTCCTGGTGAGACTTTTGCAGGTTTGAGATTCGTTTGATGAGGTGGCACCATGTAGCAGCACAATAACGTTCGATTGGTTCCAACGTTTATTTGTGCAAAGTGGGAAACTAAGAATTCAAACATTAAATTATGTTAATCAGTTTCACTTAATGGTGGTCGTACCTAGAAATACATTGGGTAAGCCTGTTCTCTATTAACTAATGGACAAAAAACAAGTAGGGTTGCAAACCTAACGTGTTATGATTTGGAAAGTGCGAAGACAAGTGGCACAGTGTTAGTTTTTAGAAATACGTATCGTAAATAAAAACTCTTAATAAAAAGGTGGATAAAAAATGGGCAATTCAATAAACACTTTAAATTATAGTAAACACCATGCGTAACCTTAGTTGCCTAGCCCCTGGGAATTGCTTAAATTTCGACCAATCCGCTGGGATTCGGTTCCACTTCAAAGTTCAACCACAGTAAAATGCTGCACTATTTTTTGTTCAACCTGATTTTTTGCAAGAAAAGCATTTCCATTCCAGCGTTAATCAGGACACCTCAAAACTAAAAAACCCTCACTTACCAAATTTGAACAAAAAATATACAGGGAGTTCTATCTTAATAATAGATAACGCATTTGAAATGTTAGAAGAAAAAGCAAATGATGCCCTTGAACGAGCTAAGGCATGGTTCACACAGAATAGCTTAACACTAAATGAAAACAAATCAAACATAGTATTATTGCAAAGTCCACGAGCTATTAGGGAAAGCAATACCATAGCAATTAGAAATAATACATACCAACTTCAGGACAATGTAAAATTTCTAGGAATTTATTTGGATAGTATACTTAAGTGGGATGTGCAAATAGAAAACGTTTTAATTAAATTAAATTCGGCATGCTACTCCTTGAGAATATTGTCCAGGTACCTGAAAAGCAAGTTTACCAGAATGGTATATTATGGACTGTTTGAATCAAGAATGAGGTATGGAATTATCTTCTATGGAGCCTCTCCAGACATAGGGGTTTTCAGAGTTCAAAAAGCTGCAGTAAGAGCAATGCTAGGTTTAAAAGCAAAAGAGTCTTGTAGGGGGAAATTTAGGGAAAACAAAATATTGACTGTTTATGCGTTATTCATTCAAGAATGCTTGCTATATTTGTATAAAAATAAACTCTTTGATCCATCAAGACAAGACCCCTAGATATACATAATAAGAAATATAAATTACATATACCCCAGACATAGGCTGTCATCTACAGAGAAAAATGTGTATTACAGTTGTATAAAATTGTTCAATTCGTTGCCGGTTCACATTAAATCTAGCTGTAACTTGAATAATTTCAAGAAACGCCTATATGACCATTTAATAAAAATTGAACCTTACTCATTAGAAGATTTTTATAAATCTAGGTAGATAGTTCTAAGCAATTGTATGACGTTATTCCCTTTGTAAACATGTACCTGTATATGTGAAACATATGGAAATAAAGAATGTTTATTATTATTATTATTATTGTACAGGGTTCCGAAGATGAGCAAAATGGGAATTTTAAAGGCATCTGGCGAGTCAAGTGTGTCGTGGAATCCCCTCAAAACAGTTGAATTGATCAACACGAAAAATTACTTACAATTTAACAAAACGTATCGAAGAGGCTTTTATCCAAGAGTTAAACCTCTCACAGAAATTTGTACAGTGATTCCCAGGTAGTTGAGAATACTGTCTAAAATTCTCAAGTACCTACTTCCATTCATTCCCAAGTATTTCACTGCATTCCCTATTATTGCCAAGTATTGCTAGGTATTACCGGGTATTTCCAAGTATTCCCAGATATTCCACGGTATTCCCACGCATTGCTAATGTATTCCCTGTGAGATGTACATGTATTCCTAGGAGTGGTTTACCCCTCACTTTTATTTAATCTTATGACTAGTTGCCTAGCGAAAAATAGGTAAGTTTGCCATAAAGTCAAGACATAAAGTCGCTCAATAGAAAAAATGTAATTAAAAAATATATATAATTGTCTCAAAACATTTTAAAAACATTTCGTGTCATACATCATGGTATTTGCAAACGGAAAGTGCTTTCAAAATCTGCAAAACAAATTCAGGTCCGTATTTAAAAAATAAAGTTGAAGATGGTTTCTCAAAAACAAAATGTTATAGAACAAATCTAAAAACGCCATTTTAAAGCCCGTTAAAAAGTGTCACAAGAAAGTGTTTTTCTTTTTTTCCTATCTGTGGCCAGGCGCGGTCATATCCATTTGCGAAGGGGGGGGGCACACCTGGATATGTACAACTCCTTTAGGCGGTTTTTAAGTACCTACCTACTATAACAATAAAACTTCAATAAGGCGATATCACAAAAAATATATATTCCTCACAAAAATAAAAAATATATATTTTAAATAAAAATTATATAAACAAAATTTTTTGCGTGTGCGTTATATACAGTGTATCCACAGATTGAGTTCACATCGAGGTTCACATAAGGTGTAAATAACAACAAATTTCCGAGTTGAAATTTGAGCTTCTGTGGATCAGCCCTGCTTGGGTTTAAACTAATTTGTGAATTTGTGACATAAGTTTACTTTCGAAAAATCACGTATGTCTTAGAAATTATATGAAGAACCTAATTTTCCACCTCAGTAAAGTGCCTTTTTGTAGGTTTTACGGCAAAATGTTATTAAGGAAACTTGTTCAGAATGAAAAGCTGAGTAGGTTTGCGAAATTTCGAATGTCTAGGCCTATATTTTGATTTTTTGGCATTTTTCACACTTTTTTTAGAAAAATGCATTTTGTGTAGTTTTTACATCAAAATGTTATTAAGAAAACTTGTTGACAATAAAAAACTGGAGAGGTGTGAAAAATTTCAAAAGCCTAAGTCGATTTTTTTCTGCTAAGAAATTAAAACGCACAAAAATCAAAGTAGACCTAGGCTGTTGGAATTTTTCACACCTATCCAGTTTTTCATTGATAACAAGTTTTCTTAATAACATTTTGATGTGAAAACTACACAAAATGCCCTTTTCTAAAAAAAAGTGGGGAAAATGCCAAAAAATCAAAGTGTAGGTCTCCCCCGCACAAGCATGTGGTTGCTTCTGGGGTACTCTTAGTTTGGAGTATTGTGAGGGTGAGAATTATTATTATTATAGACTTTCGAAATTTCTCAAACCTACTCAGTTTTTCATTTTGAACAAGTTTCCCTAATAAAATTTTGCCCTAAAACCTACAAAAAAAGCACTTTACTGATGTGGAAAATTAGTTTCTTCATGATTTCCAAGGTGATTTTTCAAAAGTAAAATTATGTCACAAATTAGTTTCAAACCAAGCAGCGCTGATCTCCAGAAGCTCAAATTTCAAGGCGTTTTTTTTTATTTACACTTTATGTGAACTCAATCCGTGGACGTGGACACTGTTAGGTTAGATAATATTAGTAATAATAACTATTCGTATCTATTTTTTATTTATTATTATTTTTTTCATTTTATTAGGGGGGGCCATGGCCCCCTAAGACCGCGCCTGTCTGTGGCACTAGTATGTCAGATCCCAACTTGTTAAATTACCTCGTATTTCTATTTATAAAATGATAGCATTTGTTTGCGCTGTAGATTTGCAATGTATTTTAATTATTTGGTGGGTTACTGGAACTTATTATATAGGTCAGTGTATCAAAACACAAAGCGCAGACGGAATGCCGACTACCACTTAGCCTGTGTTGCCATCACGATTTCGACAAATTATTCCTGGAAATCTAAAAAAAAAGGAAAGTGCCTTGAGGCGCAAAGCGTGAGCAAATTCTGGCAACACTTATCAGGGGCGTTATGGCTGCGGCTAGAGGCGAGTCAACAGTAGGCCAAAGAACCCTGAGAGGATGACTTGTCTAAATTATGATTTTCTATAAACAGATAGGGTGCCAAATTCCGAAATCCAGATCCAGGGGGTCTGTCGGTGCAAGTCTCGACCATGCTTCATGTCGAGACATGTCTGCGGCCTGCTTCTGGCCGGCGTGAAGGTCGCGGTTGGAATAATTGTACGTGTCATATTTCATCGGGCGTTGGGCTCGGAGGTCGACGGTCCGTCGTCGCAGGCAGGCAGTTTGATAATGGTCTCGCGCTGAGTCAAACGAAGTAAACCAACCCCTTGGGCATCTTCGGCACCCTTCGGTGAAAGTCGCGTCAGAGAAAGTCGGGGGTCTCGCGTTTCGGTCTTATGGGGATTAACATGGAGAAAGTGCGCTAGAACGCACATAGCCTATCTACTCACTCGGGAAAGTTTCGTTCCGTTTCATGGAAATCGCGTGTTGACTGATTTGTATGCTTGTATGGCCAGACACAGACAGCGCGCAGAATATTCTCGGCGAGAATATTGTTGTCGAGAATATTCTCGTTCTCAAGAATATTGTCTTGAGAATATTCTCTCCTTACATCACTAGACTGTATGAACATTCGCTGAACAGAGTTTAGTTTTGTAGTGTAATAAAATGTTTGAGAAAATTTTTCGAATATTTTAAAGCTGGCCGCTGAATTTTTTAACGAAAAAAAGTGCTTTCTAAACAAGTTTGCATTCTAAACACCCGTAGTTGGTTTCATAGTGTAATAAAATGTTTGAGACCATTTTTCGAATTTTCGAATATTTCACTGGCTGCCACCTCTCATGCTCCTGAACTTTTTAAAGAAAAAATATACGTACTTCCCAGTGTCATTCTAACCACCTGTAGTTAGTTTTGTATTGTAATAGAATGTTTGAGACAATTTTTCGATTTCTCGAATATTTCAAAGCTCGCCACTACCCCCTATGCCCCTGAATTTTTTAACCAAAAAAATATATATAGTTCCAGGTGTCATTCTAACCATCTGTAGTTAATTTCATAGTGTAATAAAATGTTTGAGACCATTTCTCGAATTTTCGAATATTTCAAAGCTGCCCGCTACCCCTATGCCCCTAAATTATTTAACGAAAAAAGTATTTGTGCTTACCGGTCAATATATCCACCTGTAGCTAGATTCGTAGTGTAATAAAATGTTCGAGACCATTTTTCGAATTTGCGAATATTTCAAAGCTAGCCGCTACTTGCCCCGTCCCTGATATTTTAACGAAAAATATAATATGGGCTATTTGTAATAATTATTAACCAACAATTTTTCAGGCATTGCAGCATTTTCACAAGTTTTTTACTAATGAACAGAATGAAAATGAATTTGTCCACACAAACCGATTTTCAGCCTCATTGCCCGTACATAATAGAGTTGAACGAACTCTTTGGTAGAACGGAGGGTAATTTTTTTACCTTGCGTACCGGATGCCGATTTTTTAAAATTTTTCTAAATATAAGTATTTTGGGCCGCAGACCACGAAAATCACAACCAAAATTGAGGCAAATGCTTACTTTCCGAGATATAAGCCTGTTTTCGGTCAGTTAGATCACTGAGAACCGGTTCAGAACTGCTGTTGGAACAAACCCTTTGTCAAGCCAAAGTTTACGTTTTGTGGTTTGAAGTTGGGTATTTATGAGCGAGTATGTTGAGTATATTCCTTAAAGATAAGGTAACAACACTGTGGCACGCGAATCAGAGCCAACTTTTCCATTTTAAATTTTAAATATATTTACGCCATAATAATATCTGATGACTTTTAATATTCCTTAAAGATAAGGTAAAAGTGAAAGGTAAAAAAACACTTTTTGAACCAGGCTTTTAATTTTTAAAAGCAATGGGCGCTATCATATGAAAAAGGAAAGGAGCATTCGCCCCTTAGTGCAGCAGTTCAAAGCGATGGCCGCTGCCGTAAAAAAAAAATAAGAAGGGGTCTTAGTGCGGCAGTCGAAATCAAGGGGGCTGCCGTATGAAAAAAGAAGGGGCATTCGCCCTTTAGTGTGGAAGTCGAAAGCGATGGGCGCTGCCGTACGAAAAAAGAAGGGGGTAAATTTGAAAGCGATAGGCACTGCTGTATGAAAAAAGGGGGCATTCGCCAATTAGTGTAGAAGGTAGAAGTCCAAAGCGATGGGCGCTGTCGTATGCAAAAATAAGGGGCATATTTGAAAGCGATGGGCGCATTAGTAGGGGGTATTCACCCTTTAATGTGTAAGTCAAAAACGATAGGAGCCGCCATATGAAAAAAGAGGGCATATTCGCCCCCAATTTGTGCAGCAGTTGAAGGCTTTGGGCGCTTCCATATAAAAAAAGGAGGTATGCCCATTGCTTCGGACTTCAATAATGAGGGGCGAAGGCCCCCTCATTTTTCATACGGCAGTGCCAACCGCTTTCGACTTCCACACTAAGGGACGAATGTCCCCTTCTTTTTCCTTACGGCAGTGCCCATCTCTTTCGACTGCCACAAGGGGCGATGCGCCCTTCTTTTTTCGTATAGCAGCACCCATCGCTTTCGAATATGACAAGATATTTAAAATTTAAAATTAAAAAGTGGACTGTGATTCGCGGGCGTCACAGTTGTTCCCAACATACTCTCGCATAAATACCCAACTTCAAATCACAAAACATAAACTTAGGTTTCACAAAGGGTTTGTTCCAAGAGCAGTTCTGAACTGGTTCACGGCGACCTAATTGGTCGAAAACTGTTTTGGAATTAGTTTTCTGCATTTTGATTCGATAGAACTGGTTCATAATTATTCTTCGAACAAAGCGAAAGTTAACATGGCCGATATGTGGTTTTGATCTATTATTAATAAAAATTGTACGTTCTCATGGATTTTTACAAAGTTTCTTAAAAAATTAATAATTTCCCTATGTGTTTTTAATACATACTAAATAATTATAATAAGTATTAACAAAAAGATTGATCATAAAATTTTAATAAAAATCCATTAAACACTGACCATTGATCAAGGTTGTAGTAAAGGAAGCGTTTGCCCCAATTTGGGTTGTGATTTTCGTGATCTGCGGCCCAAAATACGTATATTTGGAAAAACATGGCCAATATATGGTTTTGATCTATTATTAACAAAAATTGTACGTTCTCACGGATTTTTACAAAGTTTCTTTAAAAATTAATAATTTCCCTATGTGTTTTTAATACATACTAAATAATTATAATAAGTATTAACAAAAAGATTGATCATAAAATTTTAATAAAAATTCATTAAACACTGACCATTGATCAAGGTTGTTGTAAAGTAAGCGTTTGCCCCAATTTGGGTTGTGATTTTCGTGATCTGCGGCCCAAAATACGTATATTTGGAAAAATAAAAAAATTCGGTGACCAGTACACAAGGTAAAAAATTACCGAACGGAGTCGTTCGTTCAGCGATCACTTAACTGAGTAATTCATTTCGAATGACTCATTCATGATCCATCATTATTTCAAACCAAAATAATATACCAAAATACACTTGCTTTCTTTTTAGACTAGCTTTTCTTAAGAAAATATATGGAAATATGCCATGTAAACTTGTCGAAGTAAAGGAGCATAACAAACAAGCATTTTATTTTATTTTGGATATTAAATTCAATGGAACAGACACATTTGTATGTTTTTATTTTATAAAAGATTCTGCAACAATAGGTAGTGTTTTTAACACTAAATCACCCTGTCGATTTTTTTAGTTGTGTGGCACCAGTGGCGATTGCTTGAAACAGTGCTGTATGAACAGGACAGAGTTATAGAAGAGGAGAATGCTTGTCAACGTGCGCAAGGCGGCTAATTTTTCTATCGCCATTTTAATCTATGAAAGTGAGGCAAATTCAAAATAATTTGTTTTTCAAATTTATGTTGCATTTATTTATATTTAGGTATAATTTTATATTGATGTGGAAGCAACTTTAGTTAAAAAAGTTTATTTTTACCTGAACCGTTTTCGGCGAATCTGCCTTGGTGGCTCATTAGGAGAAATCATTGAATCTGTTAAAGTTGAAGCTTATGGTAGGCTCGGACCATTTTGTTGTTGGTCAGATAAAATTTCCGATGGTATAGAAGTTGATTATGGGCATTTCTTATTGCCCACCCACAAAAAGTCATCAGATTTAAAATGTGTCGAACAAATTAATTTTTTAACCATTCCAAATAGAGGTCCTGGTTCATGGAAAACCCAAAATTTCTAGAAAAAGCACTACCAATACATTTTAGGAAGTGGCCATTTATACGTCTGACGTATATGAAAGTCGGTATACGTCTTGCGCTCTCATTGGCGAGTTGATTCACGTGACTTCTTTGGATGTACATTTAGCTCCATACACATCCGAAGTAAACTGATTTTAGATACGTCGGAAGTGCATTTTTTGAAGCGTGTATGCCCTCCTTTTTCGGCGATGGGCGCTGCGGTATGAAAAAAGAAGTGGTAATTATTTCCAATGGTGTAATCCACCCCTGATTTTCTTGAAATTTTGGCTAGGTACCCCCTACTTCCCCCCGACGTTCGGCGCTGTAAAAAAAGCCGGATTTATAAACTTTGATGTTGCCGTTTGAAGTTTCCATTTGACGTTGACGTAGCTGCTGTTTCCAAGTCGTTTATAAACTCTTTCCGTTCCGTTTAGAATTTTCTGTATGCCTGTGTGTTACCATCGCCAAGAAAATAAAGCATAATAATAATAATTACAATCCAGTAATGTCGTGGGACAGATAACAAAATAGGGTCTCGTGCCTGGGGTTATGCCCCTACATTTGGTGGTCTGACCTATCATTTGTTAATGCCATTTGATTGAAAGAACTCTGTGACATTATATGGTTCTACGTCCACTAGAAACTTTTTTAACGCTTGTATATACTTTTTTGATCTACTCAAACATTTTGTCACTTAGAAGGTGATTAAAAAATTGAAATTAGAAGTGGATAAAGGTCCGCAAGTCGCTGATCTTTAGTGTATTTCTTAAAGGTCCGCGAGTCGGCGGATGTCTTCATGTACAACAGGAGATTCGTCAGAGCATCGTTAGAGCAGTGGTAGAGCGTTGGACAAGCAGTCGGAAGGTCCGGGTTCGAATCCCATGGCAAGAGTTTTTTTTTAGCCAGTGGCTATTTATATGTAGCAGTCGGCAACGATGGGCGCTGCCTTATAAAAAAAGAAGGGGTAATTATTTCCAATGGTGTAACTCACCCCCAATTTTCTTGAAATTTAGGCTAACCCCCTATTTTCGCTTGACATTCGGCGCCGAATGTCAGGCGAAAATAGAAGGTTAGCCTAAATTTCAAGAAAATCGGGGCTGGGTTACACCATTGGAAATAATTACCCCTTCTTTTTTTATAAGGCAGCGCCCATCGCCAAAAATGGAGGGCATACGCCCCTTATTGCAACGATGCTTGAGAAAATTCACTTCAGAGGTATTTAAATCATTTTACTTCAGACGTGTATAATGGAGTTAAATGCACGTCCAAAGAAGTCACGTGAGTCAACACGCCAATGAGAGCGCAAGACGTATATACTGACTTTTATATACGTCGGACGGATAAAAAATAGCCACTTTCTTTTTATATTTTTTATTTCCATGTTTGGGGTGTCCGCGTCTTCTAGGATGTTCCTTCTTTTACTATTCGTTTCAAGGACCAGTATCTTCGATGTCCAACTTTCAAACGTCAAACGGAAACGTCAAAGTTTATAAATCGGGCATAACCATTCAACGCGCGCCGAATGTCGGGCAAAAATAGGGGGTAGCCAAAATTTCAAGAAAATCGGAGGTGGGTTACACCATTGGAAATAATTACCACATCGCCCATCGCCGAAAAAGGAGGGCATACAAGCTCGTTATTGCAACATTGCTTGAGAAAAATGTACTCCGACGTAGCTAAATCAATTTACTTCGGACGTGTATGGAGCTAAATGTGCGTCCAAAGAAGTCACGTGACTCAACTAGCCACTTCCTACATTTTATCCTAAATAATGCAACATGCCAATGGAAAGATAGATATACCTTCAGGTCTAAATCTTTTGCAATTTGTGCATGTTCTTACACAGCAAAACATGTTAATGAACACAACATGATTACAAAACCACGCCAGCAAAAAAGCTAAACACACGAAAAAGACCTTAAAAAAGCAAGTAAGAAGTAAGCACGTCAAAATGTAAACAAATTACAACAGAAGACTGTATTAAAATGGCGGCCGTCTAGGCTCCCAATGTGTCGCCGAAAAATCGGCTGCGCAGTAGGTCAAAGCGCATTCTCCTCCTCTATAGCTCTGGAACAGGACGTTAATACAGTGTTGGTCCAGGACAAATAAACTCAAACTGCACAGTACGCACCTACAGAGAAAAGATCTACCAACCTTCAGAGTCTCCTCATTATGTACTTTTCCTTCACATTCCAACAATTTCCAGGCATTTAAGGCATTAAAAGTAGCATCAAGTGATGCCAATGGTGTGTAAGTGTGTTTGATGTGAGCACAATTGTCCATCTTCAGCACTTTAACTATTGGCTTGTTTAGCAAGGTGAAACTCTTTGCTCCATAGTAAGGGGAAGTAATGTCGTCCGTCTGGAACTTGAGCGCTTTTATGGCGACTTGAAGAAATTGTGTTTTGTCGCCCTCGCTAATGTAACCTCCAATGCTCGCTTTTGAGAGAGGGGTGATTATACACAAAAGTAGAAAAGCTGAAATAGAGAAAAACAAGTTGGGAAAAATGATTGAACTCCATCAGAAAGTAATAATACGAACCAAAAAAACTGTGTGGTATCATTTTTTAGGAATTAAGAATAAATTAAGACAATTTTAATGAAAATTCACCGGCACATTCCTCGTATTGACGACACGTCCCATTGAAACCTCAATTCATTGAACCCACAAAATATATAGGTTAGGATAGTTGTTGTTGTTTAAGGTTTCACTGGGCTCAGCAGCTAGGGTCATTATCCATACTCACCTGTCTGAAGCCAGGATCTTCCTCCCAAACCTCCGAGGTCTGAGAGTGAGTGGCGTGCTGTTTGCTGTGCACGTCTGACCGGTGTCACACCATCTGCAGCTGCAGCTCACAAAATATATAGGTTAGCTGCAGCTCTCAATTGAAAATTATCATTTATTCCATAGACAAACCCAAGTTTCTGTCGTCTCATTCCTCATAGTTTATAACTAAATTCATAATATTTCTATAATCATGATGAGAGTGATAACCGCTGCACTAGGACCCCTAATTTCACATCCCTTTTTCTTAAATCCATTATGTACCTACCTAAGTAAATTTCAATATAAAAATCCGATATATTGACACTTTTGGACATTCATCACCGTTTGTCTTCAAAATAATGTCGAAATTGAATTCACCACCCACTACAAAAACATAGAAAATTACATATATCACTTGCTGTTTTCAAATTCACCCAATTGCTCCTCCACTCAACTACGGTTCCTTCACTCAACCATATTATCTCAGAAAAATAAAAAACATAGAAATGGCATCTGTAGATTGAAATGTTTGTAAGGGGTAGTTAGCACTTTTTATACTCTATTATTTATTTACTATTTAAAGTTTAACAGCGTTGCCAATAATTCATAATGAAAAACTTATTTCTCTGGTAATAATTAAAATAATCTTCAAGATCAAATTGCAAATAATAGTTTTTCAACAGAGGTTTCCGTTGTATGTAGGGACTAGGGACATACCCAATCAGTTGCAAATACGTTTGCTTTGAAGTAAATAATGGTAGATAATATATGTTATTTATGTATTGATGAGATAAAGTCTGCCTGACTAATAGGTGAATCTAGTATTTATAATTATCTAGACACTTATTAGGCAGTATTTCTATACTACGTGTAGTACTTTAATCTGTGATACAACTAAGGAAACAATAATATAGGTACTAGGTAGCTACATTACCAATACCAATCTCACAATCTGACAAACGCGCAAATCGGCCAAGAGCGTGCCTCACCTTGTGTTTGACACAACTGGTGCTGTGTCTTTTATAGAAGCAATTTTTCGCTGTTTTTAAGTGTTTCTTAAGTATTCGTCGGTTTAAAATGCTTATATAGACAATTAAGTTATACGTTATGGGCAAAAAAAGTGTATTGTTTGCAAATCAAGCAACTCGCCAAAGGAGGTTACATATCATGCGTAAGTACATAGGCGTACCAAGTTCGGGGCACGGTAAAAGATACCTTTACCACCAGAAGGAAAATAATTCTCAACATGGGTATCAAACGAAAGGGCTCGACGGGTAGAAAACAATAAGGTGAATGACGTCGTAATAAATCTAATATGGCGGCCTCCCCAAGACGGCGGATTGCCTAATTCTTCACAACATCCTCGACATGGCTATCAAATGAAAGGATTTGAAGAGTAGAAAACGATAAGGTGACTGACGTCATACTAAATCCAATAGAGCTGATGCCCGATGCCCGAAGATGGCGGATTAAATTTCTTTACCACCCTTCTAAGATGGGAATCAAATAGGTACCTACTAAAAAAGCACAAAATAAAATAAATAATAAAAAACCTTTTTAAAAACAAGCTTTTATTTAAGTAAGCCATTTACTAAAACGGATAAAATAAGTTTAGGTTTTCGTTAAGATAATTCAATGCCAAATTGCGAGAAGCTTTTTTAAATCAAAAAGCTTGTCGCGCAAACTGTAAAGAAAATATATTCTTTGGCATGTAGGTACTTGCCTATCAACTAATCACTGTCCGATAAAATTAATTGGTAACTACCTACTTTTATGAACATTTCGCGCGACGAGCTTTTTGAAGTGTGGCATTGAATTATCTTAACGAAAACCTAAACTTATTTTATCCGTTTTAGTTCATGGCTTAAATAAAAGCTTGTTTTTAAAAAGTTTTTCTTTTTATTTTTTTATATTGTGTTCGCCGACCAATCCCCAACAGTAACTGTCAATAACATTGATAAGTTTGAATTTTAGAATTGACGCGTACTAGTTGTACCTGGGGTTATACTTCAATTTTTATAAAAAAAAATTGAGATTAAAGGCAAATATATTTTTTCCTATTTTTATAACTATTTTAAAAAATAAGAGGTACGCCACTGCCTTGTAATCGTTAGCACCAGATCTGTCACCCGAACTGTAAACATTTTTTTATTATTATGGGAACAAACTTGCCAATACAAAGCCAGTTCTATGTTTTTTATTTTTCTGAGCATATTATATATTATAACCTCTGCCTCTGCATTTTTTTTTTTGTTAGATATCCACAAAAATAAAAATACAGCTTTTTGGAACATGTTTTGTGCCTATACAGTGTGGTCATTTAAGTGTGCAACATATGAGATTTTTTTTTATTAATTGCACAACGAAAATACAAATATTTCCGAAAGTTGGCGCATGTTTGATAATCATATTAGGCGCACTTAAAATGGTTGCAAGTCAACCAGCATACAGGGTAGGTCAAAAAATATAAATTTTGTACAAGAGTACCCTTACTTCAGAAAATTCAGCAAAATATGTTATTGGGAAAAGTAGTCTAGAATTAAAAGTTATGCCTAAATGCCAAAACATGGCCTCCTAAGAAAAATAAATATATATTTTTTGAAAAACATTAATAATTTCCTAAAAAAAAAATTGTTTTAATATTCGCACCCTGAGCAATTTCATAAATCAATCAAAATTATATCAATTTCGCGTAACTTTGTTCAAATTCGGGCATATTTGTAAAATTAACTTAGATTTTTAATTTTTTAGAGAATCACAAACTTCATGTTTGTTGCAACGATATTAAACAAAACTTTAAATACATTTCGCCAAAATTCTTCTGAACTAGGTAAAACCGTTGAGTGAAGAATAATAAGAGGCGCTACCGTCACGTATAATAGCGAGTCCACAATCTCTATGCCGATAGATCCCGGTCAATTGTTTTAGAACGATATGGGGTCATTTCATAAAAAAAATTTTTTGTTTTCTTTGCGTTTATTTTATGTATTATGTCTTCAAAGTACCAAAAAGTCCACCCGTTTGTTTTTATTATCTTTAACTAGGCCAAAAATTAGAATTGAAATTTGAAATCAGGGGCGGATTTAGGCATGGGTTTTATGGGCTGCAGCCCAGGGCCCCTTTCACACAAGGGGCCCCGCCAGCCCCGACCTCACTGCGGTGAAAATTGAAAAAAATTAACGTAAACGTACCAGTGCCTGCCAATTGCCTAAACCTGACACAAATGCTTTATTTAATTAAAAAAAATAAGGTAATAAGCAGATATAAATCCATTCTATTGAAATGTTTATGTTGGTAGAAATCACAGTATCACAGTTATGAGTTATGTATGTTCCTAAGATAGTCATCTTGATCTCTCTATTTTTACTGATTTTTCAATTTATAGCAAGTTATATTGCTCAAATGATCATTTTTGCATGACTTCAAGTCATTGACTTGTGATTTTACCATGGACTGACACCTATTTTTTACAACGCTGCACTAAACAATTTTGCTAAAGAAAAAGAAACTACAATGAATATAACTTGCTATAAATTGAAAAATCAGTAAAAATAGAGAGATCAAGATGACTATCTTAGGAACATACATAACTCATAACTGTGATACTGTGATTTCTACCAACATAAACATTTCAATAGAATGGATTTATATCTGCTTATTACCTTATTTTTTTAATTAAATAAAGCATTTGTGTCAGGTTTAGGCAATTGGCAGGCACTGGTACGTTTACGTTAATTTTTTTCAATTTTCACCGCAGTGAGGTCGGGGCTGGCGGGGCCCCTTGTGTGAAAGGGGCCCTGGGCTGCAGCCCATAAAACCCATGCCTAAATCCGCCCCTGATTTCAAATTTCAATTCTAATTTTTGGCCTAGTTAAAGATAATAAAAACAAACGGGTGGACTTTTTGGTACTTTGAAGACATAATACATAAAATAAACGCAAAGAAAACAAAAAATTTTTTTTATGAAATGACTCCATATCGTTCTAAAACAATTGACCGGGATCTATCGGCATAGAGATTGTGGACTCGCTATTATACGTGACGGTAGCGCCTCTTATTATTCTTCACTCAACGGTTTTAGCTAGTTCAGAAGAATTTTGGCGAAATTTATTTAAAGTTTTGTTTAATATCGTTGCAACAAACATGAAGTTTGTGATTCTCTAAAAAATTAAAAATCTAAGTTAATTTTACAAATATGCCCGAATTTGAACAAAGTTACGCGAAATTGATATAATTTTGATTGATTTATGAAATTGCTCAGGGTGCGAATATTAAAACAATTTTTTTTTTAGGAAATTATTAATGTTTTTCAAAAAATATATATTTATTTTTCTTAGGAGGCCATGTTTTGGCATTTAGGCATAACTTTTAATTCTAGACTACTTTTCCCAATAACATATTTTGCTGAATTTTCTGAAGTAAGGGTACTCTTGTACAAAATTTATATTTTTTGACCTACCCTGTATGCTGGTTGACTTGCAATCATTTTAAGTGCGCCTAATATGATTATCAAACATGCGCCAACTTTCGGAAATATTTGTATTTTCGTTGTGCAATTAATAAAAAAAAATCTCATATGTTGCACACTTAAATGACCACACTGTATAGGCACAAAACATGTTCCAAAAAGCTGTATTTTTATTTTTGTGGATATCTAACAAAAAAAAAATAAATGCAGAGGCAGAGGTTATAATATATAATATGCCCAGAAAAATAAAAAAACATAGAACTGGCTTTGTATTGGCAAGTTTGTTCCCATAATAATAAAAAAATGTTTACAGTTCGGGTGACAGATCTGGTGCTAACGATTACAAGGCAGTGGCGTACCTCTTATTTTTTAAAATAGTTATAAAAATAGGAAAAAATATATTTGCCTTTAATCTCAATTTTTTTTTATAAAAATTGAAGTATAACCCCAGGTACAACTAGTACGCGTCAATTCTAAAATTCAAACTTATCAATGTTATTGACAGTTACTGTTGGGGATTGGTCGGCGAACACAATATAAAAAAATAAAAATAAAAACTTTTTAAAAACAAGCTTTTATTTAAGCCATGAACTAAAACGGATAAAATAAGTTTAGGTTTTCGTTAAGATAATTCAATGCCACACTTCAAAAAGCTCGTCGCGCGAACAATTTATTACAGAAGCATTCACCTAGGCGGAGATGTACAGGGTGGTCAGATAAGAATGCAAAGTGCTGTATCTCGGAAACTATTCGTCGTAGAGACTTGCGGTAAAAATTTTTTAGAATAAAGTGGCCGAGACAAAAACCTGGAAATCATTTTCAGATTTCCAAGATAGTCACCAGGGGCCGTAACCGCTATCTTAAACTTTTAAAGTGATTTTTCACTGAAATCCACCTAGTAATGTTACCAAAATATGCTTTTTAAAGGTAAGCTTTATTCGAGTAAATTTTTGTTTAACACTTTTTGACATATCTATTAAAATAAAGTGGTGGGGAGTGATTCAATGTTTTTTTTAAATAAACAGCTGTAACTCCTAAATGACTGAACGGATTTTAACAAACTTGGTCTCGTTGGAAAAAGCATTTATTGGTCCATCAAACCCATCTTACCCGTGATATGCCTAAGTCTCAGTGATGCCGCTAGAGAGCGTTTTTTTATACAGTAACAGAAAATTGCAAAATTCTCGAAAAAATTAAATGCAATAATATTACTTTTTTTTCATAAAAATGTAGTGATATGGAATGATATCTTAATAGGCTAGTGAAAACCGTATCTCGATATCCTATTCCTAGCTGAAAATATCAAAGAAAGAAAATTTAGTTTTATCATAAAATTTTAAAAAGACGCTGTTGCATCGGTATTTATTTTTATTTGTCTTTTTTTAAGATTATTTAATGATAAACTTTCATAATTTTATCATTTTTTAATTATAAAAGTATACTGAGTTCAAAAAATTAAAAAAAAACGTGTATAGGGGCATAACCAATGCATTTAATATATGCAAGTGCAAGGTAGGCAAAATAAGAGGGCAGGCCATGGAGGAAAAACAAATGCCTAAAATCAACTTGTCAACAAATATTAAAATCCTATTCCTAACTGAAAATGTTTTTTTTAATAAAACTAATGCTTCCTTAAATGCTCGAACTGTCTTCCATCACAGTCAATGCATTGTTGGAGCCGCTGATGCGTGGACATTACAGCAGCTCCAATGTTGACAAGTTGATTTTAGGCATTTGTTTTTCCTCCATGGCCTACCCTTCGTATTTTGCCTACCTTGCACTTGCATATTAAATGCATTGATTATTATGCCCCTATACGTTTTTTTTTAATTTTTTGAACTAAGTATATACTTTTATAATTAAAAAATGATAAAATTATGAAAGTTTATCATTAAATCTTAAAAAAAGACAAATAAGAATAACTACCGGTGTAACAGCGTCTTTTTAAAATTTTATGATAAAACTAAATTTTCTTCCTTTGATATTTTCAGCTAGGAATAGGATATCGAGATACGGTTTTCACTAGCCTATTTAGGCATCATTTCACTACATTTTTATGAAAAAAAGTAATGTTATTGCATTTAATTTTTTCGAGAATTTTGCAATTTTCTGTTACTGTATCAAAAAACGCGCTCTAGCGGCATGACTGAGACTTAGACATATCACGGGTAAGATGGGTTTGATGGACCAATAAATGGTTTTTCCAACGAGACCAAGTTTGTTAAAATCCGTTCAGTCATTTAGGAGTTACAGCTGTTTATTTAAAAAAAAACATTGAATCACTCCCCACCACTTCATTTTAATAGATATATCAAAAAGTGTCAAACAAAAATTACTCGAATAAAGCTTACCTTCAAAAAGCATATATTATTTTGGTAACATTACTAGGTGGATTTCAGTGAAAAATCACTTTAAAGTTTAAGATGGCGGTTACGCCCCCTGGTGACTATCTTGGAAATCTGAAAATAATTTCCAGGTTTTTCTCCAGCCACTTTATTCTAAAAATTTTTTACCGCAAGTCTCTACGACGAATATAGTTTCCGAGATACAGCACTTTGCATTATTATCTGACCACCCTGTACATATTTTTGTCAAAGCAAGAAAGTGATATAGGCCTGGACCAGAGCCACAGGCTGCGGTGGTCAAGAAGCGAAAGATGAAAAGATCCCGCCCCGAGCGCCGCGATCCGTGCGACCGGCGCCGAACCTTCGGCCCAGTAGCCTACATCCGGCCAGCCAACGACCCCGTGCGGCGCGGCGTGCACATACACGAATATCTTGACCGGCCTTCCGCTGCTGCGCCTGAGCCTCTTCTCTAATCTCGTTTCTTTCGTCTTCCTTCTCCTGCTATCCGCTGTCGCCGGTACGCGATTGGTCCTCCCGCGACGCGGGGCGAGCAGCGCCGGCGCCGGTACTGGTCGACGGTCAGTCGCCGCGTCGCCGGTACTCGCGTTTTGTTTTGGCGTGCGAGTTTGCGTGTTTTTACGGTGTAGTGTGGTGTAAACGATGTTTTTGGATTGCGTGCGATTTTGACGATATAGGTACCGACAAACAACGGTAAGTTTCATAGATAGCAGGACTTTAACATGGAATAGAAGAAATATTTTAAAACAAAGATTTTATATCCCTATTCAGTGTCAGTGTTTCGCTCAACACCTTATAACTCCTTCAATGTGTAGTAGAATGACAATAATGCTCTACCTGGACCAACACTATATTGTTGGTCCAGGCTCTACCTACTTTTTATTGTCAAACAAAATTGTTCGCCAACTCCAAAGTCAAAGACACTTACGAGAACACTTACGACGCCATAATCGAGGCAAAAAATCCAAAGCTTGTAGGTATTAAGAACTTTTTTATCAAAAAATTTCACTAAAACAAGTTATTCAGAATTAGTCAAAAACCTCGCAATTTTTTTATCAAAATAAAAAAGATCTTACCTATATTTCTTAAAGTAGTTATTTATGTACCAAGGCACTGAAGTTCAACTTTTTATGATTCATGTGGAATTTAGTTGCTGCGAGGCCTCTGGCCGAGGCAAATAAACCACATAAGTCATAAAAAGAATTTCAGTGCCGAGGTAGGTAGGTACATATTATATTTCTTTGAAATCGGAAAAAATGTTATTTTAGGCAAGAAAATAATCATACGGGATCACCCGTCTATGAACCAACTGCGCGCGGCGTTGCTTGACTTTGACGATCGCTCTACCTAGGTCAAGTATGACAAGACATGGCGCCTTCGAACAGAAAAACCGAATTGCTGCTTGTTGTGGCAGCCCATAACAAATCTATCGATATTCAAACCCACTAAAATATTTACTGATAGATTGCGCTGCTATAGGTAACAATTTCGCAATGTGTACGAATAGTTAAATGGGCTTTTATTGGCCGCGTCTAACGTTTGATGTTTACATCTCGCCAAGGCCTACTTATTGAAAAAATCGCCGAGGCAGGTAATAATGGGTTACTTCAGTGCCGATTTCTGAGCTTTTAATGACGATTTTGGGACACTTCTCTGCCGATTTCAAGAAAACATATTTTTTTCATTCATAAATCATAATGCACAAATCTGATAATTTCTCGGAAAGATGGATCAGGAGAAATCGGGAGAAATAGTCCATTGATTAAGGAGGCTTCCTCGGTGGCCTCCGAGGTAACCTGATGTCACCAACTTTGGAGTGTTTTTGTGGTGTTTTCTAAAAAATTGAGATGTACAAAATCCAGCCTAGAAATACTCGGGTAGGTACTCTTCAGGAACTAAAAGAACATAAGAATAAACACTTGGGCTGAAATTATTCCTTTGAGACTTGGAATCATAAGGCATATACAGGGTGGTTCACTTTTATGTGGTAGGACTTTAACATTAGATAGAAAAAGATAATCTAAAATGAAAATTTTATATCAACATATATCGGGGAAAGCTTAGTTTCCGAGATACAGGGCGTTGAAGTGTTGGAAAAAATATGAAGTATTTTTTACACTGTCCGAACCAGTGGAGATATTTAAACCAAATTTGATGTGTAGTACCACCTTTCTGACTACGATATTTAGTGATAATATGAAGGTCCTGAAATAACCAGTGGTGGAGTTATGGGTTTTCACTATCACTAAATTTAAAAAGTAATTAGTACGGACCTGTCTCACATCAACGTAATTTTTTTTTTTCGTAAAGTTCTTTCAATTCTCTACAAAAAGTGTATCTTGACATTTTTTTGTATCTGCCACGGTTGTGTAGTAAATAAATTATTTCGTTTCCATCTCAGCCTTTTTTGCCTAAAAATGTGTTTTCTAAGATTATTGATAAATATCGCAAATAACAGAAATTAATTATGGAACACTTATCGGATTCAGCTATTTTATTTTTAATTTTATGGAAACAATTTTAAAAATAAACTGGCACTTGGTTTGAGGTACATTACTTTATTATCATTTTAACATTTTTATCAAATCTAGTATTATTTCTTAATAATTTTTATAATTCTAAATTTGTACAACATTCAACAATTGTTCAAAATGTGATCCATTCTGTTGCACACATAATTCACTTCGACGCCTAACGGATTGAACAGCATCGATTAAATTGCCATTTCTCAATTCATCGCACGCATTTCTGATACGATCAATAAGTTGTTCCCTTGTTTCTACAGGAGTCGCATAGACTTGTTCTTTTAAAAATCCCCATACGAAGAAGTCCAGAGGTGTTATGTCCGGAGAACGTGGTGGCCAAGCGACCGGTCCCCCTCGTCCGATCCACCTATTTGGAAAGTTATTATTTAACCAGTTCCTCAAATTTCGGTGAAAATGTGCAGGACAGCCGTCAAGTTGGAACCAAGCCAACAATCTTAAGTTTAAAGGAATGTCTTCCCACATATTATTATGCTCAGCTACTAAAAACTCCAAAAAATTGTCACCATTCACTCGCTGTGGCAAAAAAAAGGTCCAAACAGATGATGGTTGTACAGTCCAATCCAAACATTGACACTAAATTCGACCTGAAAATTTCTTGGCCGGATTGCATGTGGGTTTTCTTGTGCCCAAATATGCTGATTATGAAAGTTTACTACTCCACGACGAGTAAAACACGACTCGTCCGTCCATAAAATGTTATTTAAAAATTGTCTATTTCCTTCAATTGACTCCAAAATCCATCGGCAAAACACTAATCTTCTTTCTGCATCGCCGAGCCTTAAACCTTGTACGGGTTGTGGATGATACGCATGCCTGTGATCTCTAATTAAAGCTCGCAAAATTGCAGACTTTGAAACACGTAGGGCCACTGACACTCTTCTGCTACTTGTTGTAGGATTCCTATCGAATTCACGAAGAATCTCATTGTTGCGTCTGACTTGTTGGATATTGTTTTCATTTCCTCGTTCGACGATTCTAGTTCTCAGACCGCGAGTTCTGAATTGCCGGTGCATGTTAACAAACACCGAGGGACGCGGATGGCGCCTATTTGGAAATCGCCTCCGGTATTCTCTGGCTGCTTCCGCAGAGTTCCCATTTGCAACTCCATAGCAGAAATGGATGTCAGCCTGCTCTTCATTTGTAAATTGGAACGGCATTTTAATTATTAACAAAGACAAACTGCGGCGCTGCTACGTTCATCTACTGGATGACAGATTATTGCATTATTAACTGTCAATAAGATTTTCTTTTCCATGGCACACTTATCTTCACCAGTACGGCGATGCAGAAAGGACATTAGTATTTTGCCGATGGATTTTGTAGTCAAAGGAAATAAGACAATTTTTAAATAACATTTTATGGGCGGAAGAATCATGTTTTACTCGTCGTGGTATAATTTAGAATTCTACAAATTTAGAATTATAAAAATTATTAAGAAATAATACTAGATTTGATAAAAATGTTAAAATGATAATAAAGTAATGTACCTCAAACCAAGTGCCAGTTTATTTTTAAAATTGTTTCCATAAAATTAAAAATAAAATAGCTGAATCCGATAAGTGTTCCATAATTAATTTCTGTTATTTGCGATATTTATCAATAATCTTAGAAAACACATTTTTAGGCAAAAAAGGCTGAGATGAAAACGAAATAATTTATTTACTACACAACCGTGGCAGATACAAAAAAATGTCAAGATACACTTTTTGTAGAGAATTGAAAGATCTTTACGAAAAAAAAATTTACGTTGATGTGAGACAGGTCCGTACTAATTACTTTTTAAATTTAGTGATAGTGAAAACCCATAACTCCACCACTGGTTATTTCAGGACCTTCATATTATCACTAAATATCGTAGTCAGAAAGGTGGTACTACACATCAAATTTGGTTTAAATATCTCCACTGGTTCGGACAGTGTAAAAAATACTTCATATTTTTTCCAACACTTCAACGCCCTGTATCTCGGAAACTAAGCTTTCCCCGATATATGTTGATATAAAATTTTCATTTTAGATTATCTTTTTCTATCTAATGTTAAAGTCCTACCACATAAAAGTGAACCACCCTGTATAAGGCACAACCGACACACAGTAGCATACTTAATATAGGTATTATGGTACCTATTGTGTGTATTGTATCAGCTGATTAATCTCATTACAGACTGATGGGAAGATTACACTACCGAATGATAAACTTTTCTTTTGACGAATTTTTAAAATTGATTGGCTTTTTGAAAGAGTATTTTCTGCGAAGGAAATTATATACAGGATGATTTTTTTAGGTCTACCACCGCGATTTTCTCGCTTATTTTGCGCCCTACAAAAAAAGCGTAAGAAACAAAAATTTGGCAATTTTGGACAGCTAAGTGGTGCTGCAAAAGAAATCGGCATCCATGGCCAACTTGTCGCGCAATATTATAAAAACCTCAAATTGGGCAAAACTACTATTAATAGCCGTGGAATGTTTATTTTAAGAGACAGAGGAAAACTTTTGTATTGAAAATTGGTGGCACTGAGAAGCTTTATCCATCCACGTAGTCAGATAGTTTCAGAAAATTACACAGAGTCTTCGGCTTTCTTGAGACCATGAAAATTTTTGTCGTTTCTAAGTTTTCTTAGTACAGTGCGAAAAGTTGGGCATGGAGGCCCATTCCTTTTTTATAGTCGCCTCGCTGACCAAAATTGCCATATTTTGTTTTCTTACGTATTTCCTGTGCGGCCTAAAATAAGCGAGAAAATCGCTTAATAAGAAATAAACAAAAAAATTTTCATAGCCTCAAGAGAGCCGAAGACCCTGTGTAATTTGCTGAAACTATCTGACTATGTGCATGGAAAAAGCTTCTCAGTGCCATCAATTTTCAATATAAAAGTTTTCCTCTGTCTCTTAAAATAAACATTCCACGGCTATTAATAGTTTTGCTCAATTTTGGGTTTTTTTAATATTGCGCGACAAGTTGGCCATGTATGCCGATTTCTTTTGCAGCACCACTTAGCTGTCCAAAATTGCCACATTTTTGTTTCTGACGCTTTTTTTTGTAGAGCGTAAAATAAGCGAGAAAATGGCGGTGGTAGACTCCTTTCTTCATACAAAATACACAAATATCACACTATCACACGATTTCTCCACGATACCTAGGTACCTATTATTTTCATGAGGCAGAGAAAAACTTGTCGAAACTTATCAAGGAGTACTTACTACGATCAAACCACAGAGCACAGAGCATCCTCGCTATTAACGAAATCTTCAGTGTATCGTTACCGGTCGAATTTGTGGCGCTATTTCGTATGGGCAGCAATAAATCTTTCGGACGGCTGAAATTTGAATGGGGAGGTTTACTAATAAAAACTGCTGGACGTTGGCTTTCAGTAAATTTGGTGTGAGTATACTGAGTGATTCAAAAATGAGGTCCAAACGTTACCGAAAACGGTTTCCAAATCGGTCACTTTTAAATGCATTTGTTGGCTCTGAACACCAAAAAATGGAAAGAAGTCGTGCAAAAAAAAAGGTACCTATAATTGTTTTTACTATAATTTGTATTCGATTCGGCTGTAAAATAAATGATTTATACTGAATAATTCAAAATTTACGATTGCTATAAGTCGAGCCAAAGATCATAATATTCAAGAAGATATCCAACGTCTGTGTTAACGGGCGACTAATCCGAGTAGAACGCCGTTCATGTAATTTCTTCCGTCCCTCTGATATTTAAGTCTCTGATTTCTGGCACCCTCGCAAATAAGCGGAAATTCTATCGTTGACTGACGTATTAATAAAGACTGCTCACGGCTGTCATGTTTGACAGTTCTCTGGCTCACCATGCGCTTCCCGGAGACAAAATACATAATGCAAAATACTTGGTTGACCATAGGCGCCATCTTCTTTCCGGGACATGAAGCTATAGCCGTGAGAAGTCTTATTAATACGTCAGTCAACGATTCTATGTTTTGTGCTTATAGTTACACTATTGACCGCTAGGAACGCTATACGCGACTGAATTTAAGATGCCAACGCCCCGACGGGCACTATGCGAACTAACTATATGGGCCATTGTCACCTCTAGCTTTGGGCACACTTTGGGTTTACACTGCGTTGTTCTTTGTTCTTGTCGTCTTCTATATATTTTGTGGTCGTCTTCATAAAGTTATTTGGTTATTAGGTAAAAGTTCCCCCCGACAATCGGCGTGGCGGTCGTCCCGAATCATTGAATTCTTAAAAGAAAAATGCAGAAAGACGCGGCGGCGTCCGTATACAATAAATTTGAACTTTTAATAATTGCCGCACCGGACCCGCGGTATGGAATAGGAAATTCTTAATCTATGGAAATAGTTGTCTCGTTGTCTCATATTTATTGTAATAAAAATCGAGGTTGCCACTGGAAAAATAATTTATTGAAATACAAAATCTGAGATAAAATCATACCATTTTGACATTTACATACTTTTTCATTTCAGTTTTTCTGATAAAATGAAGATATAAGTATGTGTTTAAAACTTTTTAAAATGAAAATAGAAAAGAAATTTATTTCTTATTTTAATTAAAAAAAAACATATCATGGGACATATCTAGGAAGCTAAAATAAGCTCATTATGTTCAAACCCGATTTTCATTTTTTTAAAAGTTAATTTGTTGTAAAAACGACAGATTGCATAGTGTGTGCACTATGTGCGTCTTGTGTTATTTTTTATTTCGACTTGTCGTCTTGTCCAGACAATTCCAAAGGCTGTGCAGTTATTATACAATGTGGCTACTTTTAGGGGAAAACCGTAGGTGGGCGCTTAGAGGGTGCTGATGGCAATCTCTCTGGAAACTGGTAAAATAGTACATTCTCCGGTATGTAGAGGCGCTAGTGACCTCCAGAGAAACCAATTTCAGTCGTTTGCCCCAATCTGGTGAGATATCTTCTCGAATATCGAATATCATGATCTTTGGTCGAGCACATATGTAATTACTCACTTCTAATGGCTGCTGAATGACGGCCCCCAACTAGCAATTTGGTGTTTTATAATAGCTGAATTTTTTTTTATAAAACAATAATATTCTCAGGAACATTTTCAAAACGTTATTACAGCTGCTATAAAAGCAAATTGGGCACAATTTATAAAATAAATTAGTTGTTCTTAGTATTTTATAAGATTAAGGCCTATTGAGATCCTTACAAATTTATTTTAGAAACGTTAACACTATAAAACAGTTTTATAAGAGCATATACAGTGTGACCCATTTGTTTTGGGGTCAGTCTGTAAAAAGTGTATCAATCGTGCGATTTGGCTGATTTTTTTTTAAATTGTAGAGCTCGATGAACTGCACATTTTGAACAAAAATTGCCTGGTTCGCATAAAATCCAAAGCCTACTATGACCGTTTTTATGAGCAAAATTTTAAGAAACCATATTAGCGTTTTTTTTTGAAAAAATCTGTGTGCGCCAATGGATTGAGCACCCCTCGAAATGGGTATGTACAAAATTTCATCAAAATATTTCAAGTAATAACGATTTTGTAGAAAAATTAAAAATGCAGCCAAGGTACGTCTTTATTTTCAAAAATTCAAAGTTGGCCATGGAAAATAATTGAATTGTTTACTTTTATTAAGTGTCAAACTGTCTAAATTGAGTTCAGAAATTGTTTGTGCTCAATACAATTAATTATCATAATTATGGAATATTTAAGCATAAGAGACAAAATAGAAATTGTTCGACTCGTGGGCGACAACGAAAATTTTATAATTTTAATTGTTTTTATGTTTTGTGTTTATAAGCATAAGGTTGTATTATTACAATTCAATTATTTTCCATGGCCAACTTTGAATTTTTGAAAATAAAGACGTACCTTGGCTGCATTTTTAATTTTTCTACAAAATCGTTATTACTTGAAATATTTTGATGAAATTTTGTACATACCCATTTCGAGGGGTGCTCAATCCATTGGCGCACACAGATTTTTTCAAAAAAAAAACGCTAATATGGTTTCTTAAAATTTTGCTCATAAAAACGGTCATAGTAGGCTTTGGATTTTATGCGAACCAGGCAATTTTTGTTCAAAATGTGCAGTTCATCGAGCTCTACAATTTAAAAAAAAAATCAGCCAAATCGCACGATTGATACACTTTTTACAAACTGACCCCAAAACAAATGGGCCACACTGTATATAGCAATAATAAAATATTTTACTATTTGAGAAGATGCCTGCAAAACCAAAAAACTTTTTAAACTGCTTAAAAATGTTTCCTAAAATATTTCTGAACAATAAAGCATCTTATGTGTCATGACAAAGAAAAAATAGATGGCGATGGCTATAAGAAGCCATTTAAGGAATATAACATTAAGTCTTCAATTTATTATTTTAGAAATGTCATACTACCCGCAGGAAGGAGTACACTTATCTCATGCTGACTGACGTGAAAGCATCCACGGTTTTTCATCCACACTTTTATACTGTGAATTATGTGGCATGTTTTTAATAAATTTTTAACGGGCCACTCTTATAATGGGTAGGTACCTATTTGTAGTATTACCTGAAACTTGTGAAAAAATGTAATCTATGGATTGGAATTTTTTTGGCGATGAACTTCTCTCCAGTTTGTTCTAATTTCATTACTTTATAATTAGGGCTATTTAGAGTGCCACAGAATGCTACCAAACGAAAATGTTTTTTAAGTTTTTGTATTTTGTTATACTTAACTTCCACGAACCTCGGCGTTTCAAAATGGCTTCTTATTATAAAACAGTTTTGTGTTGATTGTGATAATTAAACTACTTTGGTCTCGCCTCGGGATTCTCTTATTAGAAAACCTTTATAAAATAATTGTCTTCCAAACGTGATGGCCGCGACGATCCTTTGACAGGGCCGTAACGAACGAAGTTATTCATAATAGCAATTTTTATTCAATTTAAAATTATAAAATAAATTTATTTCCAATATTCTTTTTAGGCGGTTTATTTGCGACTTTCTAAATAAACAAACAAAAATACCTGGTGAAAATAACAAGTAGGTAACAGGTAACTCTTTCTACTGCTATTAATATTCTGTTCGACGACAATATTTGTGGGGTCGGATAGCATAAAAATATTTCAGTGCTGGCGGCGAATTTGAATTTTTGGATATGGATAGTACATATACCAAGCATCAAAAAACGCCCCAGACCCCAAAATTTTGGGGCCCCCCACCACCGGTATGACGTCATTAAAGTGGGGGTAAAAAAAACGGCTTTTAGGCATAGAAATACTTTTTTTTCTTTGTAAAAAACCCATTTTAATTTTATTTTTTATACTAAAACAACTTATTTGAAAATATTTTCAACTGTTTTTAATTATATGGTGGCCATCTTGTTATATAAATGTCAAAATTTTGACATTTTATCTGAAATTTCGTGTTTGATATCAATTTATAGGTTTTTGGGGTCGACAAATTTAGTGATGATATTAAAATTTTAATACGATACATCTACAACTAGATGCTACCCCAAACAACCCCTCAAATTTTTTCTTTTATACATCCCTTCCCCAACACCCCCCTATGCACCAACCTTTATACTAAAATATAAACTTCTATTTATGTTCATAATATTTTATTTCATCAAACGTATGAATAAAAACGACTTGAAAATTAAAAATAAGTTAACATTCTAAATAAAAATAACATTTTAATAAAATAAGTTAATACCTCTATTAATCGTTTTCAGAACAATGTCCTTCACATGCACACAGCTGTGTACACCGAAGACCGTTTTTTACGCATTTACATGCTGAACACCGTTGTTTGCAGCTACAAGCGATTATATCCTCACAGCTTTTCACAACATCTGGAATGGTAGACCACAATGGCTGAAATCCGTCGTTAGTTTTTTGCCATCCCCAATTATCAGGCACTGGAGCTTGAAAGTCTTTTTCCAAGCAGTTGTTCAATCAAAGCATTTTGCGTTGGAGGTATTTTCTCAATTGCCCTATTTTTTTATGAAAAGGAAACGTCTACACTCGTTAACACTACTCAAGGGTTATGTCGCATCATATAATAGAACCACAAATCTTTCCATAGTACGCAAAATATCTTCATCTGGATCTCTTCCCATAAGCAGTTGTTCAAAAGCCGAATTAACATTAGGATCTGCTATCCAAACCTTCCAAGCTCCTTTCTTGCCCACCCCACAGAATGATGACACAGTATCGCAACCTGTTATAGAATGAAATATTGATAGATATCTGCAAGTCTCCTGTGAAAGCTGGGAACATAAGCCATGGATGCTAATTAATCTTTGATGTTTCCCAGTTCCAAAATCAATCCAGAGTTGTTGAATGTTTTTAATGTTACAAAATGTTGACACTGCAATGACAATAACATCTGAATCCACCGTTCGAATGGTGACGCAGTTGTGGCCATTATCGACTGCATGTTTAGCATGCAGAAGAAGGCGACCGTCTGCTTCTTCATGCCACGATGGCAAAAATATCTGAAAGATCCAATTCTGCTGAAGAAGATATTACTGATTCTTCGAGCGTACAAACTATTGTTTTTCCAATAAAAGTCTCGCTTGTTAGCTGTTTTGCCAAAAAGCTAAATAACTGCTGTTTGTTTTCATCTACTCGTAAAAATTCGTTATATTTTTTTGGAATGATTGTGGAAGGTGTAACTCGTATATGTTCCCCTATTCCTCTTGATTGGCGTGTGTCAGCTTTCAATGAGTCAGAGCTATACCTATCAAATACCAAATCAATTATTCGTTGTAAATTTTGCAGCAGCCGCAAAATATAGGGTTTAAAAATATTGGTATAATATATTCCAAAAACGTTTTTACGTTTCTTGGAATAAGTAAATGAACTATAACAGCACCATCTAGTACTGCAGCAGATGTTTTATTATCTGCGCCTGTTTCTAAAATATCTTTATCAATACTATTTTCTAAACTATGTATAATGTCAGACTTGCTATTATTGGGCTTCCTTAATCTTCCACCTTCGGATATAAAGGGCGGAAAAGGTTGATTTTCATGAGCAAAAAAATTGGAAACATCTGTTTGTCGAATTTGAGAAGCTACATATAACTTACAGAAGAGACTGGAGTCAGGTCTAAGATTAGCTATTTTTGTCTTTGTTTTGGATGTAACTTTTATATGCAAATTAAAAATGAGAATATTATTTTGTTTAATTATATCAATATACATAGTTGCTTTAGATTTTTGGGTGGTATAGATGAACGGGTTGGCCTTGCATTTGTCACAGGTAATGAAGTTGCTACATCATCAGCTTGGTTAGTTGATTTACTAGCCACCATGCGTTGAGCTTTAAATTTATCATACCTATTTCTGCATATTTTGTGGTATTTGGCATTAAGACGCATTAAAGTTTGAAGGACACCATCGCCTTCACCTAAACGAGTCAACGATCTTATGCACTTTGGCAGGCTACCACAATCTGCAAAAAGAACCAAGTCGTTATATAAGGACAGATATCCTTCATATTTTGGTTGTATCAATGGCTGAGTGGTTCTTATTTGGCATAAGAGACATTCTGTCCAATCAATTCTTGGTAGGGGTGCTTCTAAAGATGGGTTAACTTCCACAAGCTCGTGCTTCCTCTTCAGTGACATCTTTTTATTTAAAATATTTTATTTCTTCTGAAAATAAACACTTTCACCGTAAATATAACCTGTGATAATAATTAAAAACATACTATTCTTAAAAGTTATCACAGATTTCTAATCACTGGTTTCACTATCTTCTATCACTTTTCTCCTGAGAAAAAAAACTATAATAAAAAATTACAAATATGTACTTTTGTAAAGTCTGTCTCAAAGTATATCGTGTTGGCGTTTGACCTTATTGCCTTATTGCCTATTGTTATCGGGTGGAGGCCCCATTGTTGTCCCCGAGGTTGTCCCATTATTATCCACCCGATAACAATAGGCAATAAAGCAATAAGGTCAAACGCCAACACGATATACTTTGAGACAGACTTTGCATACATTTGAAATAATTTATCATAGTGATAAGAATAAACCTAAAAAAAAGTCTGAGTCTGAAATTGAAACACTAACAAATAAAGTTAAATATTAATAAGATAGGTAAGCCATAAAGGTACTGTTAGTAATATATCCATACACTCTGTAGGTAGGGGAAAGGAGGGTAAGATGATGATAGTAAGAGTTTAAAATTTTTTTTGACGATAGTAATTAAGGAAATATCTTGAAAATTTATTTTTAGGTGCTCAGTAGTACCACTTTCGAAGTTCCAATTTTGGTGTTCCTGAAAATTCAAAGATTTTCAAAATAATATTTCTTCTTCAATAGAATGCCATTGTCGTCGTCTTACCCTCAAATGCGGGTAAGATGACTTTGCTAGTTGGGTAAGATCACGAATAACAAACAAATAAATCAAAAGTTCCAAATACAAGTAAAGTAGGTTTTATTTAGTTTCTAAAATTTATTTGTGGCGCAAACAGATCCATTTAATTTTTAATTGGGTTTTTCGCCACCAAACTGATCGAAAGACAACTTTTTCAAGTTGCCTGGAAAATTCATAAATTCTTAACAGTGAATGAACGAAACTTTAAACGTGTAACTCAAAAAATAACTTTAACAAATTTGTTTTCTGAGCTTTCGGAGAATAAATCTTCCTCCTTTCTCAAAGATCATGCCACGTCAAAGTGAAGTGACAGATTAATTGTTAATCTGAATTATGGATTACATTGTGAGTTCATCATTTAATGGGACCATCCTTGTCTATTTGTTTTTCTTTGATATTTACCCATGATGTAACTAGGTATAATAAAGTTAAATAATAGAAAACACTATGGCAAATACTTGCATGGCGGGTAATATTACGAATTCGCCATCTTATCCTCAGTGTGAATTCGTCATCTTACCCGAAGGTGTCATTTTTTAGGTTATGGGTGAAAATTATTTTAAAACAACATCTAATAAACATTATACTTCTACAAGCTATGTTAGTTTAACATATATTTAGAAAAATAAACAAGACAGACATGAAATAACTTACCAGTTCTTATAGAAACGCTATATAAATTCACACAGAATTTTTACAACGGTATACGGCGGCCAGACAAATTCGGTAATGATTTGGGCGGCATCTAGCGAACAAGGTCAGAATTATGTCAGAGCGTCACGAGTGTTGTGGGCACCCTATGACAACACAGACAAGAGTGCCATCTACAGTGAGGGAGATTTAGTAAGCAATTCGTCATCTTACCCCAATCGTTATCTTACCCTCCTCTCCCCTACTAGATACTTAAAAAAGGATCGACAAAATTCAAGATTTCAAAATTCAAAATCAGGCTGGGTATTTTTTACAGATTCATCCAAATAAAATTTTAATACCATTACTAAATTTTTTGACCCCAAAAACCTATCAAACTCGAAATTTCAGAAAAAATGTAAAAATTTTGACATTTATGTAACAAAATGGCCGCCATATAATTAAAAACAGTTGAAAATATTTTCAAATAAGTTGTTTTAGTATAAAAAATAAAATTAAAATGGGTTTTTACAAAGAAAAAAAAGTATTTCTATGCCTAAAAGCCGTTTTTTTTACCCCCGCTTTAATGACGTCATACCGGTGGTGGGGGGCCCCAAAATTTTGGGGTCTGGGGCGTTTTTTGATGCTTGGTATATGTACTATCCATATCCAAAAATTCCAGTTCGCCGCCAGAACTGAAATATGTTTCTGATTTTCAGAGCTATCCGACCCCACTATTTTAATGCTTCATAAAATTAAAACTGGTAATGGGTGGAAGAAAATAAGAAGTTGCTCTGCTGACTGTGTTAAGCCGCGTCCAGACAGTGTGTGTTTGGTGCTTGCAAGCATCTGCGAACGCGAACACCGCAAACATCGCAAACTCCTAATCTGGACGGTTGTTTTCGCTGTTTGCATAAGCTTGCAAGCGTCTACGAATCTTGCGTGTGGCGTTCGTTCCGAGAGCGGTACATCAAAGAGATTCGCGCGCGCAGTTTGGGGCAGATTGGGTGTTTGCGTCGTTCGCGATCGCGATGCTTGCAAGAATTTCTGAGCGCGACAGGGTCTGCCCAGTGGCGGACTCTAGTCTAGATAATGCGCAGTTTGGCCACGTGGTTTGGCGTTGGGCAATATAATATTTTTATTTTATACACGGCACTGAGACGGCAGTTCTCGGCCAACTGAATACACGTGAAACCCTACCCGAACCTTTAAAAGTTGCGAACACTACGCTTGCAAGCATTATTTTTTCACATGTTCGCACTGCTTGCAAGCACCACACACTGTCTGGACGCGGCTTTAGAACGTTATACAGGACGCTGTCAAAAGGATGTGCGGTTTGTGGGGAAAGTCTAGATGGGAATTTGTGGCATTAGGTGTTAGGTATACTAGGACCCGATCTCGGAAGTTAATTTATGGATCTCATTATCGATTTAGAGGAAAATGATTTTTTCCGTTTGACTTTTCCTTACATGCTATTCAAAAATCGAAAGAGGAGCAATAATAATTAAAAATATGTGTAATTAACAAACTCGTGAACATAAAATCTAATAATGCGCCCCTGCATGTTATATGCAAAACAATTCTGGGTTTAATGCATTGTTTTTTTTCTATTTTTTTTCTTTTTTGCCTTATCAAGTGTGTGAGGAGGGAAGGGGGGAATAATATTGAGAGGAATAATATAGAGTTGTTTCTATGTTAATTAGGGACCGAACCTGATCAGTTTTAATTGTTTTTCGGTTCCTTTTTGAACACTGATAATTGTACAGCGAGCACGTAAAGGTTGGAATAAATTCGGTATAATGTTGTCCTTTTCGATTAAGAATAGAACTGAGAAAAAATAAGCACTACAATATAGGTACATACAGTCGTCTAATAAAGAAATGTCTAGAAACTTAATAAATTATGTTAAATTTAAAATTTATGATTTTTTTTATGTAGGTAATATATTATTATTATTATTTCCGTACTGATGCAAGAAAAGTGCGTTCTTTTAAATGACGCTATCACAAATAGTTGTTGCCATTTTAAAAAATATAGATGACGTCATAGCTTGGTTAGTAATAACGTCACAAGAACGACAAATATGTCAAAATATGCACCTTTCAAAATTATGTTGACGTGTCGAAGCGTTTTTTTAATCGCACAGTACAACATTTTACCGAATTTATTCCATTGTACGTGTGTGCAAATAAACATTACACTGGCGGCGATAAGGCGCCCGCAGAGCCCGCCGTGCGGGGGGGCCCCAGCTCCGAAAGGGGCCCCTAAAAACTGATCTATCCACTAATATTAATTTTTGCAAAATATTAACGCTATTAGGCTGAAAATCGGTGTCGACCAAACGACAGAAGATTTTTATTTCAGGAAACTATTAGCAGATTGTTAGGAAATTATTAAAACACCCCGAAAAACACGAATATAAAATGCAATTATTTGTCAAATTTTGTGCTTTTAGTTTCTCTTTTAAACTCGTATAGAAGTAATTATTACGAAAAATATTCACTTCTATTGTTGAGTACTTTTGTAGAATACACTCTGTTACTGCGAATTAAGATTTGTGATTTTTTGTATTAACCTATTATGTGCCATGTTTTTTATCTTCTCTGGACCACTAATCATATTTTGACCAATTTTTATGGCTTTTGCCGGCCGGTTG
Source organism: Pseudeuparius sepicola (assembly GCA_963920635.1). NCBI lineage: Eukaryota > Metazoa > Arthropoda > Insecta > Coleoptera > Anthribidae > Pseudeuparius > Pseudeuparius sepicola. The sequence continues at coordinate 95,674,306 of OY987299.1, forward strand.
TGTGTTTGTAGCAGATAGCGCCAATTGACTTTAGATCAATTTTTCTGAAATTAATTTATACTTCAACACTAGTAAAAGAGCTTTTTTTTTTAAATCAAATTTTTAATTTATTTTTTCTTCCAAGCTATGAGCCATTTTGAGATTAGGGGGTTTAGTATGCCGTCGGTCCCTGTGTTGGTAGCTCCGTTTTAGCTTAAAAAATTGGGGTATTATTAGGAACAAATAGCAGAATTTTCCATTTTTATACAACCAATACATCAATTCTGCCACGTCACGTGATGTTTTTTTACTAAACACCAGAGGAGATTTTAGCAATGGTAAGAATTTAAATTTGGCAATTAGTAGATAAGGGTATTTGTATTATTCCGACTGGCGGAGCCCCTTTTATTATACCTACTTAATAAATATTTTTCTTTGGAAAATATTTTCTAATATAAATACCAAGATAAATATATTATTACGTGATATTAAATCATGTCCCATTTATAAAATAAAATGTGAGACATTAGACATGCCCAGTTTTTGTTAAGCTACGCTATAATACTCGCGATAATCATTGAGTAAAGGATATATATTCTATACTCTATATAGAATATATATCCTTTATTCAATGCTATAATACAGAAAGAACATTTTCCAGGCAGTTATAGAAAAACTTAAAATTAAAGTAATATATCTGAGCTATTTTCTTATAATTTAGCATCTTAGCCAAAATTTCGGTATTTCCATATTTTATTACCACATGTATGCATCCTGGCAAAATTTGGCGGGGGGGCCTCCGAATCCTTATCGCCGCCACTGAAACATTATTATTATTAATATTATTATTAAGGAGCAATACCGTGAATCCACATTTTTGTCCAAGCTCTTGGCCATCAGCGGTGTTTTTCTATACAGACATGTGCATGCACCGTCTGCGTCGACCTCGATTCGAACCATGGCCGATCGAAGGCAGAAAAATGCAGTCTAAATATTTATCCACCACTACTTGCGAAAAGCTACAATTTCTCAATTTTATGCGTATAGGTCCAGAATCACCCTGTATATCCAACTTTGAATGGGCCTTGTCACTCAATCGAATTTCGATATTTGTTACTACTAGAATGAAATTAATCACATCACGCTTTAATAAAATCCCCCTCAGCATCTTTCTCGTCCATACCTATTTTTTTTATTTTCTAAAATTTATTTGTGGCGCAAACAGATCCATTTAATTTTTAATTGGGTTTTTCGCCACCGAACTGATTGAAAGATAACCAAAAAATAACTTCAACAAATTTGTTTTCTGAGCTTTCGGAGGATAAATCTTCCTCCTTTATCAAAGATCATGTCACGTCAAAGTGATATATATATATATATATAAGGATGTAAGATTAGCGAGTGTAAATGTAACAATTACAAGAAAAGGTGATAATGGGCAAACACAAAATAGGGGATGTGCTGACTGAAGCTGCAAATGTGCTGTTGGCTCCTGCCTGGACTTCATTTGTTGCTTCCCAAATCATGCCTATCTTTTGATTTGGTTAATGTTACACCGTACTGATGATTGCCAAATAGCATGAAACACGTGTATGCGGTTACTAGTTTTTTCTTTTTGTTAACTTTGAGTGTTTGCCCATTATCACCTTTTCTTGTAATTGTTACATTTACACTCGCTAATCTTACATCCTTATTGTCATTGTATCTTGGGTTATGAATATTTCCACGCAGGTCGCTTTAGCAGCCTCCGTGGCGATGTTAGTACAAGCCCCAAAATAGGGGATGTGCTGACTGAAGCTGCAAATGTGCTGTTGGCTCCTGCCTGGACTTCATTTGTTGCTTCCCAAATCATGCCTATTTTTTGATTTGGTTAATGTTACACCGTACTGATGATTGCCAAATAGCATGAAACACGTGTATGCGGTTACTAGTTTTTTCTTTTTGTTAACTTTGAGTGTTTGCCCATTATATATATATATATATATATATATATATATATATATATATATATATATATCTGTCACTTCACTTTGACGTGACATGATCTTTGATAAAGGAGGAAGATTTATCCTCCTATATATATATATATCTGTTTTTATTAACAAAAAATATATAAAAATTTTAAACTGCGCGCCTTAATTTGGGGCAATGAAATTGCGTTTGCGACGTTGCCGGTTATAATGGTAATCGAAGCCCTAAAAATTCGATCTCCGTTCTAATCTCCGGCGTGCACATTGAACTGAAATCGATTCTCTAGAGAAAGACAGTTGTATAAACGGTTGTCCGAACTCGACCGTACAGACACAGGTAGTTGTTTTGTGGGTCGTGTGTCGTGTCTATAACATATGCTCTGCTATAACAATCTGTCATGTCATGTAAACCGAGCTAATAAAACTAAATGTTTTTCTGAAAACGTGCAAAAGTTAAAAGTTAAGTGTATACCGTATGCCGATTTGAAATCAAATTTAATTGGTCTTGTAGAGTATTGTTAGTATTGTTACCTCCCCGAAGAACTGAAAAAAGTGATAGATCCCGTAATTGAGAGAAAGGAGAAAGGAATATTTTGGTTATATGGGTGTTCGGCATGATACATCAAAAAGAAGATATGATATTGACGCGAGTTACATGAACACATATGCCATGTTTCTGGAAAGAAGACGCTACATGCTGAGAAGACACTTTTAATATTATATATACTAAAACATGTTCTATTACGACAGTCTCTCTTGTAACTTTTGCCAATAAATATCTTTTTAAAAACAAATTTGTTACGCTCGCCCACGTAACTGGCGCAGTCGTGCGGATCACTGTTGCCTTTTTCGACCTATCGATAGATATCGACTCGCGATCGGTTCCGAATCTTCGGTTAAAAACAGTGTGAAACCGAAAGGTGTGGACTTGGCTCTTACAAGACGGCTCAACAGACCAGGGGACCCCAGGAACAGCATCGTCCTACAACCCTTTTGGTCACCGCAGGGAGAAGACAGCATCGTTTTTCCTATTGCACCCGTAGGTTAAGAAGAAAAAGAAGATTTCCATGAAGAAAAACATCTTCATCTTAGCATTGTAAGTGAATCCTTAAACAAAATTCATATTAACCCCTTTTTGTATATATTGTTTATATTTCTGTTTCGCCAATCTGGACGAACTTTTAGATTTAGCAAATTTGTTTAACACTCTCCAACTTTCGGAAATTGAAAATATTCCTACTTCTAACCCAGTAAATTCAACAATTTCAAGTACTATGGCAAACCCAGACTATCAAATGATAAGGTACCAAGCCGACAACATTCCTCGATTCGACGGAAACCCTAAACAAATTAACAGATTTATTCGTTGCGTTGAAAACTTTCTCACCAACCATCAAAATGCTACAACCCCTCTCGCACCGATAAATGTTTGTCTGTTTGATACTGTCATAAGTAAGCTAGTTGGAAGAGCAGCTGACTTAATAGCTTCTCGAGTAGAACTTAATTCTTGGGAACTTATTAAAAATGCCCTAATTGTCACTTTTTCTGATCAAAGAACAGAGGACTGTATTATACAAGATATTATATCTTTAAGACCCGATAAAAATGAAAACAATCATAATTTTGGCTTAAAATTACAAGACGCTAGAAGTCTACTGGTCTCTAAAATTAATGCTTCTAACGATACAGCAGACGTAAAACTTTTGAAAATAACTCAGTATGAAGCTCTTATTCTCAAAACTTTTATCAATGGACTCAATTATCATTTACAGCTTATAGTAAGATTAAAAAATCCCGATTCCTTGGAGCAAGCTATGGCTTTCGTCCGAGAAGAAGAAAACTTTTTATATTACAAAAATCGTTCACAAATTCCACAAACTAAAATAGTTCCTAATTTTCAAAATTCACGACCTAACATGAGATTACAACCTTCTACAAGTACCCAATCTTATCCAAGACCACCAACGTACCAACCAACGACTTTTTCTAATTATCCCCGACCTAACGTACAACCTCAATTTCCACCAAAAAATATCCCTTCACCATCTTATAATAACCAATATAGAAATTTTAATTCACCATCCACTATGCAAAGATTTCAAAATCCCAATTTTAGACCTCAGTATCAACCAAATCAATACCAATCAAATCAGTATCAACCGAATCAATTTCAAAGATCCCCTCAAAATTTTCCAAAACCTTTCTCTAAAATTACTCGAATAACTAAAAACGAACCAATGGACACTACAACAGGAAATACAGTTTTACATCAAAATTTTATTTCTGAAGAATGCTATAACCAGGTTATTGACCCCGTAGAGAGTACCGAAACAACCCTACAAATTGAACCTCAAATTCCTGACGGAAACTACTACGAAAATGACGAATTATCCCAATTTTTATATTACCCAGAACACCCGAATTTTGACGAATATACCGAGTTTTCCCAACCCTCAGACAAAACAACTGAAAACGAAAATTTTCAGATAACTCCGAACCAAAACCCTACAACGTAATTTATCTAAATAATACCGACGAAACCACCTTACCTTACGTTTATCTCCCCGAACTAAATGCAAATTTTTTAATAGACACAGGTAGTTCAAGAAGTTTTATTAATCCCGAATTAGCTCATCAATACTTTACAGATTTTATTTTCGAAGAACCTTTTTGTGTAAAAACAGCCCACGCTAGATCCATACATAACGAAGCGATGGAAATTCCAGTTTTTCCCTCATTTCAAATGAATGGAAACCATAAATTTTATTTATTTGATTTTTCAAAAAATTATGCAGGATTATTTGGCACCGATTTCTTAAAACATAAAATTATGTCAAATATCGATTTACGTTGTGACTATCTAGTTACGCCTTATGTAGCTATTCCCTTAAATAACACTGAATATATCGTTTCAAATTTCATAAATGCAAATTTCACGACATTAGAAATAATTATACAGCCCCGAAGCGTACAAAAAATAAAAGTACCCGTAAATAAAATTTCTGGCACTTGTATCTTACCTTACACAAATTTTGGAAAAGCAGAAATGCCTGAAGCAGTTTGCAATATTGTAGATTCATTCGCTACTACCTTTGTTACTAATATTTTGGAAAATCCAATCAAAATTAAATTTCTTAAGCCCTTTGATATTGTACTAATCAATGAAGCTGAAATAAATTTTTTCGAAAAAATGGAAACTGACCAAGATCTAGACGACCATATTGAACAACTACAAAAACAGAATTTAAAAAATTTACGCTTAAGTCACTGTAATCAAGAAGAATATGACGCAATTCGAAAATTATGTTTCGAATACCGAGATATTTTTTATGTAGAAAATACTCCTTTGACATTCACGAACCAAATAAAACACAAAATTAAATTGACTGACGAATCTCCCATTTTCACAAAAACATATCGATACCCCGAAATTCACAGACAAGAAGTCAAAACGCAAATTAGCAAAATGTTATCTAACGGCATAATCCAACATTCAAATTCCCCGTGGAGTAGCCCCATTTGGGTAGTACCAAAAAAAATGGACGCATCAGGAAAACGAAAATGGAGGATTGTGATTGACTATCGCAAACTTAATGACACGACAATTGACGACAAATTTCCATTACCAAACATTTCGGACATTCTAGACAAACTCGGAAAAGCCCAATACTTCTCGACACTCGATTTGGCGAACGGCTTTCACCAAATAGAAATGTCACCGGACGACATCCCAAAAACAGCATTTTCTACAGACACCGGTCATTTTGAATTCAAAAGAATGCCATTTGGACTTAAAAACTCACCCTCTACGTTCCAAAGGGTTATAAATAATGTTCTGCGCGGATTACAAAACGAAACATGTTTAGTGTACCTCGACGACATTATAATTTTCTCGACATCTTTACAAGAACATATAGACAGACTAAAATCAGTTTTCCAACGCCTTAGAGAATCAAACTTTAAAGTCCAACTGGACAAATCGGAATTTTTACATAAAGAAGTAGCTTATTTAGGACACCAAATTACCACTGACGGAGTTAAGCCCAACCCGGATAAAATTAAGGCAGTTAAAGATTTTCCTATACCCCGTACGCAAAAAGAAATTAAGTCATTTTTAGGTTTAGCTGGTTACTACAGTAAGTTTATCAAAGATTTTTCCAAAATTAGTAAACCCTTAACTGAATGCCTCAAGAAAAACCGTAAAGTAGATCACTCTCCGAAATTTATCGAAGCTTTTAATCATTTAAAAGATTTGCTGATAAATGCCCCTATTTTAAAATATCCAGAATTTGACAAACCCTTCGTTCTAACAACAGATGCCTCTAGTGTAGCATTAGGAGCAGTCCTGTCACAAGGAACCCCGCCTAACGATTCGCCAATCGCATACGCATCACGCACCCTCAACAATACGGAACAAAAATATTCGACTATTGAGCGTGAATTACTCGGAATTTTATGGTCATGCAAGTATTTTAGGCCTTATCTATACGGTAAAAAATTCTTTATATACACAGATCATCGCCCTCTCGTTTGGCTCTTTAATCTGAAAGAACCTAACTCCAAATTAGTCAGATGGCGCCTCAAACTTGAAGAGTTCGATTACCAAATTATATATAAAAAAGGAAAACAAAATTCCAATGCAGATGCCCTTTCTAGAATTCAGTTAAATGCAATAGAAACCCAATCTACCTTTAATAATGCCGGAGACATAGACTTTGACATAGATGAATTTTTGCGCCAAGAATCAAAATTTTTACCTAATCCTTCCCCAATTTCAGACTTAACTACTGACTTAGACGAATCTTTAAAACAGAATGATATTGACAAGCAAGAAATTAACGAAATAATGAATGATTTACAAAAATTTACCTTACCTGAAAACCCCAAACAAAAAATAAGAATTTTGCAAAATATACAAATACGACCACCGACTACTGATGCCACTGCGCATAGTATCAATGCCCCCGAAACTACGACCAATATCCCAATATTAGACGAAATTATTAACAATCGACCAAACCAGATGATTATCAAAAAATCACCCTAAGAGTTATACTCAAAAATTGAACAAGAAAATTTTGACGACCACCATATCATTTATGCAACCTTACCTACCAATATTAATGAGATAACAAAATTTTTAAGAGAATACATAAGTAACAAAACCATGTATATTTACTTTCATTCTAAAGAATTACGGCCTTACTTCCAAGAATCACTTAATACACATTTTCAAAATTGCAAACTTATCGAATGTACCAAACTTATTAATAATGTTAAACCGGAAGAGAGACAGATGCTTATAAAATACAAACACGAAGGCAAGACAAATCATCGTGGAATCGACGAAACTTATAAATTTTTAAAACAAAATTACTATTGGAAATCTCAAAAATCCGATATTTCTAAGTACATAAATCAATGCGAAATATGTCAACGGTCAAAATACAATAGAAGACCTCCTAATGAACCCCTAGTTTTGACTCAAACCCCTTCTAGGCCTTTCGAAATATTACATATTGACACATTTATTACAGGAAAATATAAATTTCTAACTTTAATAGACACATTTTCGAAATTTGCTCAAGCTTTACCATACTTTGGAACAGCAATATCGGCCTGCCAACAACTAGTTCATTTCTTTTCATTCCACGGAATTCCAAAGCTAATTGTTTGTGATAACGGCTCAGAATTTAAAAACGACGTTTTAGATGACTTATTGAAAACTCATAATATAAAAGTACATTTCACCACCCCCCGTCATCATGAGTCAAACTCCCCAATAGAAAGACTACATTCAACCCTAATTGAGCACCTTCGAATTCTTAGAGAAAAGGACAAAACATCTGATATACCGACCTTAATGACATACGCAATAATAGCTTACAATAGCACAATTCATTCTCATACTAATCACACGCCTTTTGAAATAATCTCAGGTCATACAGACTCTCGCGATCCGATGTCACTTATACCCGCTCAAGTTTTCACGGAATATGTTAACAATCATCAGAATAACACGAAAGCGCTTTATGATAAAATTCATTCCGACTGTGTTGACAAAAAGGAAAATATAATTAACAAGCGAAACAGTAGTAAGACAGCCGCTGAAATTACAGTAGGCACTCAGGTTTTTAAACAAGTGGATCCGAGGTCAGCGAAATTAAAATCCAAATTTACAGGCCCCTATTTGGTTACAAAAATTCTCGAAAACGGAAAAATTGAAATACAAAACCCAAAAACAAACAAGACAGAGATTACACACAAAAACGAGACTAAAATAAAACACGTTGTTACAGATGGACCTGGACCATCGACGCAACCGACACAAACTTCCATAACCTCAACTCCTATCCCGGACTCTTCCCATACAAGTTAGGAACGACACAAATTGTATCTAATCACTGGCCACTTGTTCAAGTATACGACTTAGCCCCAGTAGTTTCAAGATATTTAGAAATAAAAAATCAAGTGTATAAACTTAATAATGACATTAAAAGTAAAATTGGACACTATGGTGACGAATACAATAATTCATTTTCATATTTGTTTGCATTAGAAAAGCAGATCGATTTACAAATAAATCAAATAAATCCTATTCAAAATGTAACTAGACAGAAAAGAGGCTTACTTAATCCTTTGGGATCTCTCATTAAATGTATTACAGGAAATTTAGATCAAGAAGATAGCCAAAAATATGACATGCAGATAAAAAACTTACAAGAAAATCAAAACAAATTAAAGGGTGTTGCCTTCAGTCAAATTACGTTATTAAAATCTACCATTAAGAAATTTGAGGAAACAGTGACAAACATAACTCACAACCAAAAACAAATAGAATTTAAAATTAATCAAATACGAGAAGCTCTCGAGAAATTCGCTCAAGCCCAACTAGATGACTTCAATTATTTTCAAATTCATATTTTGATTCATCAACTTACTAATATATACCAAAATATCTACAATATATTTGATAGAATGGAAGTAGCAGTTTCTTTTGCAAAATTGAATACTTTACATAACTCAATCATAAATCCTATAGACTTGTTATTAGAAATAAAAGAATCTGAAAAATATTTAAAGTTAGGCAAAGTACCTCTTTCACCAACTATTGATAATATTTTGAATTTCGAAAAACTTATTGAAATTAAAAGCTACTCAAAAGAGTTCAGTATCACATTTATTTTAGAAATACCCTTGGTTGAATCAGAGTTATACCAATATTACAAAATCCTACCATTACCAATCCCAAAAATTAATGAACCCGATTTTTACTTTTGTCTACCTTATAAACCATTCCTTGCACTTAACAATGAAAAGTATGTTTCCATGGACAAAATCTGCAAGAAAATTGAAGAAACCAAGTACATTTGTGAAGAAGTTAGTCCTACGCATGTTGATGATGACGCTCCTTGCGAGGTGCAATTAATATCATTCAAAAATTTAACGAACTGTTCTCCCTTCAAGACTACTATCCAAAAAGTTGAGATAGCCAAAGTTGTCAAAAATAAATGGCTAATAACTGTTCCGTCAAAGCGAATAGCTGTTAGTTCCTGTAAAAACTCAGTACCAAATAATACACCACTACAAGGAAGTTACTTAGTTGAACTGTTTTCGGATTGCACTTTAAAATTAAATTCGATAATATTACAAAGCTATAAAACTAGCAAACTACCCTTTATAAAAGTATCTTTACCCTCTATAAACTTTTCGAGTAAAAACCTCACTAGCATCCCGAAGAAGCTAGGTCTGCCAGAACTCAGCCTCAACAAAATCAACTTAGAAGAAACAAGAAGTATTCAAGATACCCTTGAAGAACAGAAGAAGATTTTAGAAGACATGTCGTCACCACTTGAAACAAAGAAAATTAACATTTTTACAATTTTTATTTTCATTATAATATTAATTGTTTTATTACTACTCTTGCTCAAATTAATTAAAAAACATTTTCAAAAATTTTCTATTAACCCAAAACAAAAGGAAACCCGAGAAGAAATCATCATTTAACTTTTGGGAACCACATCCTAAAGAATATGCTTCCCAGTAGGGCCGGAGGAGTTACATGAACACATATGCCATGTTTCTGGAAAGAAGACGCTACATGCTGAGAAGACACTTTTAATATTATATATACTAAAACATGTTCTATTACGACAGTCTCTCTTGTAACTTTTGCCAATAAACATCTTTTTAAAAACAAATTTGTTACGCTCGCCCACGTAACTCGCGTCCTAATTTCGTATGCATTCGCGCATGACGTCACCTTGTGTTAGATTTTCAAATCTATGTGGCGCGAAATGGGCGTTATCGTTGGGAATCGTTTAAGTTTAATTATAATTTATGAAGTTAGTGTCTTATTTATTGTTTGATATGTAGTTTTAGTGTGAAAGAACACATTATTTGCATAAAAAAGTAAAATATTAAGAGATGAAGGGACGCTTTATCGTTGGAAAGTGTGGGAATTTGTATATCAATTTTTAACTTATTGATTTATTTGTTGCTTGAATTTTAGTTTTAGTTTGCAAAAATAGAAAATAAATAAGGAAAACGGTAATATTGAAATTCTTTATTAAAATATGCACCTATGGATATGATACCTAATCATGTAGAGAATTTAAGCACACACAATGGGTATATTGAATAAAGTTAAGCAAATGCTTTTAAATAAAAATATTTTAAAAAATTCTCTATTTTCAAAATAGATCAGAAATTGGTTAGTAAATCTAAGTACAGTTTTAGGTGAAAGCTACAGATAATAATTTTCAAAGTTCAAAGGTCCACTCTTTCAAAATGTAGAAATTTTATATTTACTTCAAGATTTTTAAGTAAAAGCAAAGCTTAATTTTTATTCAATGTATCCTGTATACATGGGTTGGAACTTGAATTTAACAACATAGGTACTACACCACAAATAATTTTAATCGACTAAGAACTTTCAAATTATGGGTAAAAGGGAGGAACTGAATTAATTTCTGGGGCATCGTTAGTTTACAATTTTCGACATTTTTCTTTTCCTAGATATAACAGAATTATATAGATTCCTATTTAATTGTCTAATACGAAAATACATTCTAAAATTTCCTGCACAAGTATTTTTCTTTGTTTTCTTTCTTGGCGGTTGGTCCTGTTAGAATCTGATTTTTGTACTGTTATTGTGGGTAAATGCTTTGATGGAATAGCGTCTTTTTTCAGGGGACGATGTTTTGCTGGTTTATATCCTAGTAATTCATAAGCGTAGAAAATAGTCCATTTCTTACAGTGGAGTATGGGAATGATGAGAAGGGCAAAACTTTCAGTCGAGACTCCACAATCACAGTATAATTAGGGTAAACTGTACATGTTTCAACCCAACTAGGGGTCATCTTCAGCAGTAAAATATCATATCTTATGTAAGCCAACAAAGCTAGAAAGAGAGTTATCTTATACTAACTACAATGTAATAATATTGACGAAATTTGATTTGTTTTTATAAGGAAATTTCTATTAAAAGGGGGGAATATTTAACACTCTGTGATTACCTATGGGGAATAATATTAAAATTAATTATATCTATCCGAAGAGTTAAATTTTAAAAATTGTTAAAGGAATCTTGACAAGACCTTTTAGTTGGGTTGAAACATGTACAGTTTACCCTAATATACTGTGATTGTGGAGTCTCGACTGAAAGTTTTGCCCTTCTCAACTAGTAATTCATGTTTCAAATTGCGTTCAGAGTCCGTTTCAATAAAATGCTTATCGCAAACACGAGCAAATTTAACATTAAAACTGTTCTTGCGTTTACACAAATGTTTCCAAACACCTTGCATTTCCTTGTCTTTCGGAAAGCTAAAAAACTTGGTACCAGGTACAAAACCTTTGCACGTATTGTCCACAGAACAACCATACACCGCACACCTCATTTTTCACAAAAACACTAATTTTAAAACTGTTATTTTAAAAAGATTTTTGCTATGAACTCGAATGAACTGTCAAATAGACACGAAGTTTAGCGGACTTCAACACAAGGTGACGTCACATTGGCCACGCCCAAGGCCTACTATAAAGACAGGCCCTGGCGCACAAAAATCACGTGACCATCTTAGTCGACGTTACATGTCATTTGTCACATAACTGAAAGCGGCAGCTTGGGTTTTGAGAAGTTTTCAATGTTTAAAGTGTTTTTAAACGTCTTAGTTTATATTTTAGAAACAAGTTTCTAGTGCGCGTGTGTCCTGGCGGAGGGGAACCGCCCAGGTGTTATTATGGCCTCTGGGTGGGAGTCGTGCCATCCAAGAGTATTGGTGCCGCTCGCACCGACGCGACGCGACGCGTGAGTGCTGTAAGGGGAATTCTCCCCCGAACTGTGCCCGAACCACAGAATAGGGTACCAGGAATGGACTATTATGGACATGGGAAAGTATTAGTATTGGACAGTGGAGCCTGAGACACAGAGGGGTAAACTGCTTACGGGATATCCGCGAGTTCAGACGGTCCGGGTGGCTGGAAGCCGTTCCCGTTGACCACGTTCGGGGTTGTGTATTTATTGTATTCACCATTCACCTTGTGCGAAATAAATCAGTGTTGTAACGTACTCGAGGATTTTCGTTGTCGACCCACGCCCTGATACGGTTTCTATTCGGTCTTTCACGCTGCCGATCAACTGAGACCTCGTCAATATATTTACAGATACCTACTAAGGTTAGTTTTCATTTTTAATTTCGTAAAAATACCTAAATACCAAATATTGGGTCTGTTTATATTATATTTGTACATATTACAAAAGCCAGGAAGAAAGTGTCGCCGCAACAAACATTTGTTTTGCCTCGGGATGAAAATTTCCGCCAAAAATGAATTCGTCAAATCCCAACTAACACATTTTCAAGAAAGTGAAACAATTAAAGTGGACAAATGTGTTGTGGGAGGAAAATACCTATAGAGAATATCACCTAAGCTAAAGGAAGGTGATGTCCCAACAATTTTTGAGAATGTGCCAAAATATTGTGAGTGCAGTGCCGTTTAACTCTCAGCCTAAAACAGCTGAGGCAGGTTGAAAATTTTGAAAAAACAATTAGAGAAAGCTTGGATGCACAAAACCAATAATGTAATAGATGAAAGAAAACTTGCCAAATTGTTACGAAATTTGTTTTTTATACTTATCTCCAAAAATGCCTTTCATTTTCCTTATTATATAGACTAAGTTGGTCACGTGACTACGCGATTATGCGTTAGCGCCGTGGCCTGTCTTTATCGTTGGCCTCGGGCCACGCCCACATGCGCGGTATCTTATCTTCTTTCTTTTGTATCATGGGTGTTCGGCTCAAAAACTGTCGTCTAAAAGCATTAAATAAGGATGGCGCTCGTGTTCTCCCCGGGTATGACCCGAACTTAGCGATTGTAGTAGAGATGGGTAATTTGTTCATTTTACTACGACAAATCGATCGGTGACCGATTTAAAAAAATATCGAATCATTTCATTCGGTCTTAGTTCGTTCGATGGTTCGATCGTCGGCCGTTCGATGTGTGGACTGTGGAGTGTCGGTAATAACCGACTGCTTCATGATTAGATCGTTTCGATATGTTGAGATTCGGTCAATCAATACTTTAAAGTGATCGAATCACAGTGATTCACGATTGACACATCTCTAGCAGAGTGGAAAGTAGCAAAGTTCGGAGTGTAGATTTGGTACCCGGGAGCAACAGCAGCGCCATCTTAATTTAATGGTTTTGAGGGACAATTTTATAACACGGAGACCTTTTGATAGCCATTTTAGGGGATGATAGAAAACACATTCGAGAGTTAGATTTAAGAATAATTGCAAAATGAAGAAGATAACGGCAAGAAACAACGATGTCAGAATATTTCGAGTAAATATCGATATTGCCGTAAATCGTGTCAACGTCGCAAAACAATAGCCAATCAGCTTTTTGGGCCTGTGACGTCACGGGCCCAAGGAATTTGAATTTCAAAAACGTTTTTAGGGCATTTCCCGGCCGAAAAAAAATCGGAAAAAATATTTTCGTGTTTTATTTATTATTAAGATTCATAATAAAAAATAAAAAATGTCAAACAGGCCCATTGTTGTTAAAATATATTGGGTAATTGGGTTATATACTTTAAAGCCCTTAGCAAGAATACAAATTCCAATAACACCGCGAATAATACACAACACAAGGGTCCTATGCTACTATAGATAATCCGATGCGCTTTAGAAAAAAGTTAGGACTTTGTCTAACGTGTATACCAGTTTACTCGTAATTTAATTTGGGTTTAAGAAATTTCAAGAGCGGCGTCGAATATAAATTAAAAGTAAACCTGTTTTAATTTGTATTTATCTCGCCGTAAGCTTCATGGAAAGTTTGGAGAGCGGACAATGAAAAGCGCCACAAAGAAAATTAAAGTCTAATAACGGGGATTTATGAGTGGGCCTTTTTAATTTGAGTTTTCGGTGACGTTTATAAGAAATGAAATGGGTGGGGTGCGGTGAATGCAACGAGATACAAGATAATTAGAACAAATAACTGGAAGCCGAGTTCGGCATTGGTCCTCCACTCGCTTTTTTGTTCCTGCAACAATGGTTTCTATGGCAAACTATTGTTGTTGGAGTAAAAAACGCGGATGACGATAAATGCGGAACTCGGCTCTTGAGTAGGGAATTAAGTTGCGAGGTCACTAGATTTTACAGCGTATAAATATAGGTATCCGTAAATCCAGATATAGTTATAAAAAAATTGCAACGTTATTTAATGTTATACTTAAAATGTTATAACTATACCTACCAAATATACCAAAATGTATTCGTGGTAGCCGCCAGCTTTTAGACAAAGAAGACAGGCGTGGGTATAAAGATGAAGGGAAAAGTCGCCACTTATTTTGTTACCACCCCTCACTTCTATGTAAGTGAAAAACAAACTAAAAAAGTTCTTTAGTAGGTACTTTCCAAACTCCTACGGACAAGCGCTTAATATTTGTTGCCAGTAAAATGAACAAAATTATAATTCTATGGTGCTCCAAGTTACTACCGAGGTTACTACTTAAACTAAAATAATAATAATAATGATTATGATTCACTAATAATTTATTTTTACTTATTTGCTACTTCTTAGAATGGGAATAGAAATAAAATAAAAATAGTAATAAGTGTACTCTACAAGTTGGTATATATCCCCAGGCGTGCACACGCGCAGTTCACCAACGACCGCTTTAGTCACAACGAGCGTCAAAAGATCATAACGTAGGCAAGAAATCTAACATATTAATAATAAACAAATAATGTAAATAATAGTCATGCAACACTTAGCTGTTGATGAGTCTACAGATCTTACTTACATAGAAGTTCCTGATACATCAAAAGAAGAAGTGCAAGAACAGCTGCCACATCAGCAAAAACGATTTTATAAAAACTTTGTATAACATTCGCGAGATTCAGATTAAAGCCGTACTCCTTGTAACGCGTTTACCCAAATAAACGATTTTTAAAAAGCCTACTGCTGCGTTGATACATGTAATTGGCGCAGTCGGTAGGACGGGTCGCGGAAATCGCTGACGTTTGTGATACGAAAAGACTTTCTGTCGCCGAAACTCACGTTTTCCTTCGGAAAATTCCGTTAAGCGATCGGTCCGAAACAAATCGTCTCCGTAAAAGACGAACGGTCACCGTAGCAGCCAGGCAACACCGACAACGAAGCAGGGCTGAGTTCCAAGAGCTGAAGGGCTAGCGACCAACGCCGAAGAGCAGGGTAAGTTATTTTAAGAAAAGAAAATCAAAGAAAACCATTTTCAAAACAAATTTTTACAACTTTACTTTTCTCTCATTTCCATTTAAGTTTTTCACTTCACTTTTATTTTGTTTCTAAACATAAACCAAATTTATGTCTGATAGCGAATCAGAAAACGAAAACGTAGGAAGGCTTGGTATTGACCACGACGCAGACCTTGCTATTCTAAGTACTCTTTTTGGACAAGTTAATATTAGACCAAATATGAATCAACAGCAGCAACAACAACAACAACAACAAAGGCAACAACAACCACAAAATGGACAAATAAATTATCAATTGCTTAGAATGTATATAGAAAGTATTCCCCAATTTTCAGGCGACCAACATACTCTTGAAATTTTTATTGATAGTTGCTCTTATTTTATCGAAACATATTCGAATCGGGGTGTTCTAAATGACCCACTAAATAAATTTTTGTTAAAAGCTGTAATAGGAAAATTAGCAGGTAGGGCTCTAGTTTTAATAGGAACTAGAACTGAATTACAAACATGGTAAGAAATTCGTGACGCTCTCCGTCTAACTTTTGGCGACAACAGGAATATAGACTGCCTTGTGCAAGATTTAATAATTTTAAGACCTTTCAAAAATGAACCCCCCGTGCAATTTGGAACCAGAATCCAAGACGCGTACAGTGTAATAATTTCCAAAATAAATTCCAGTAACTTAACTAGGAATGAGAAAATTTTGCATTTAAATAACTACAAACAGTTAGCTCTAAAAACTTTTGTTAGCGGACTAACGGGAAGATTACAAGATATTATTAGAATCCGCAATCCAGATACCTTAGAAAATGCTATAGCGCTGGTAATCGAGGAACAAAATTTCTTTTATGCCCAAAATCGCTTACTTTCTAATATTCCACAACCATCAGGTCCATCCGGTAATTTTCCTAAACCTCAGAGACCACCACAAGTAAGAAACCCAAACTTTTCACATAATTTTATGCCCAATTTTCAAAGTCCTAGAATGCCAATTCAACAAAACTTCCAAATTCCTACCACATCTTTCCAGTACAACCAACAATTGCCAAATATTCCACCCTAAAGATTCCCAAACTTTCAATCGCAACAATTTCCCAGAGGCCCAATAACTAACATCAGACCAAACTTTAAAATGGCACAACAAAAATTCCCCAAACACACAAGTCTTTGGCACAAGACCACCCCAGACGAACGTTTTTAAACCAACAGGACGAACTCCTAACGAAGTACTAACACAGATGTCGACAACTTCCAGAGTTCCCACCTTGCCATCTCAAACCTTACCAAGATACATTCCAAACTTTTTCCGTAGTACAGGCCCACGAAATTTTGCATCAGAAGAACTACATAATATCGAACAAGAATGTCAAAATGTCAATTTTCAAAATTATTATGATGAGCAGGCATGTCCCTCGAACTATTATTCCGATATAGACAACTTATATTTTTATAACAATTATTACGAAAATTCTGAACATATGCTTTATCCAGAAGCTGCTGAGTACGAAAATCAGTATAATTTCACGGAAAATTATCAAGAAAATCAGGGAAACTCAGAAATTTCTGTTGAACAAGAAACTATTGTTCCAAATGACCGAAATTTTCACCAATTATGTCTCGAAGAACCCGAAAAATGACGACAATCGAAATAAACAACTATGACAGTGACAGTACCTTACCCTATACAGGGTTAACTATCACTTAGTACAAAAATTTTTATGGCAGATAAAGAAAAATTAGACTTGCCAAAATAAATTTTCAAAAATGTTCTAACATTTGTCTTAAGCCTAAAAAAAATTTTTTTCAAATTGTATTAAACCCCTCAAAAAACGCCGCCTATGGACGCCCGCGGGACATGTCTAAAAATTTCGCGTATGTCAATAGCGCGGCGTTGCCACGTCTATCAATTTATCCGAGGATTCACCACAAAATTTCGATTTCCTTTTAAAAACGATTACTTTCTAAGGAACATGTAGAATGCCTATGAAACACCTACCTTACTGACATTTCCAGGATTGTTTGCACCATTTTCTGTTTTCTTGCTTTTTTGCATTAAAAGTCACACAACACAACATTCACATTTTCTAAATCTGTTGGGGATCTCTTGGTTTCCCTCTGCTATTCCTTTTGTTTGAAGCGAGGTACTCAGCCTGACGACCACGACGAGGTAGATCCCCTCCGCCAGGAAAACCCCGAAGGGTAACCAAAAAATCACAACTGCACTAGCACGCATTGCACATGCAAAGCACTACAGTAGCTGTTCAAAGAGGCCGCCGTTAACTTCGATGCACAAATTCACTCGGTTAACTAAAGAAGTCCGGATACGTGCAAAAAGTCCATGATTATTCCGGATTTGAACAGCTGCACCTTCAATTCGTTCACGTAACTGCTGCTCGTTGTCGATTTCCTGCTCGTACACAATCGCCTTCATGAATCCCCAAATACAAAAATCCATTGGATTCAAGTCTGGTGATCGCGGCGGCCATGCAATTGGCCCTCCTCTTCCGATCCAACGGTTGGGGCATTGGTCGTCTAAAAGTGCACGAACAGGTCTCGCAAAATGGGCTGGTGCACCATCGTGCATAAACCACATGTCATGCAGTACTTGTAGTGGCAAATTATCAAACAAAACATTTGTCAGAAAATACAAGTATCGTTCAGCGTTTAAATTTTCCGGTAGAATGTATGGTCCAATTAATCGATCTCCATAAACTCCTGCCCAAACATTGATGGAAAACCGACGTTGGAAATTAAACCGCCGAACAGCATGTGGGTTCTCATCGGACCAAATATGGCTGTTGTGTCTAAAAAAAACAACAAAAATTAGAAATATTCACAATTTTGGCGAAGGCGTTAGGATTGACATAGCCAATTTTATAATAAATAAAAAAGATAATATGGAAGAGAGAAAGCTATAAGTAAGTAAAAATTTACATACGTGTAAACCCCAGCACGTGTGAAGCAGCATTCGTCTGTCCAAAGAATGTTGAAAACAAAGTTTGGGTCTTGGGCGATTCGATCACGTTGCCAAGTGCAGTAGGTCATTCTCACCGGAAAATCATTTGCTTCTAATGCTTGGACCTTTTGTATGTGATAAGGGCCGTTTTCCCTTAGAATCCTCCATGCCTGTAAATAATTTTATTGTTACATTTTAAATTTTATGTAGGTATTAGGTGCAAGCAAAGACAATCCCATCACATGGGATAGTCTTTGGTAGAAGTCAGTTTTATTGGTTTTATTTTACTTGCCTTGTTCTGAGATATTCCCAATCTCCTTGCAATAGCTGTAGTGCTTATGGAAGGTTGCTCGCCCACCCCTTCGAGCTTGCAAAACACCAGTGTTTCGCATACGTTGTACAATGTTCACGAAAGTACGTGGGTTAGGCATATTTGCCCTGTTAGGAAAACGAATACGGTATTCTGCTGCAGCTCGATGTGCACTTTCATCGCATCTCCCGTACATTATAACCATGTCCGTTAACTCGGCGTTCGAATACTCCGGCATTTTCACAAAGACGCTGAACGATTTGCCGCGAAAATCAAGACCAAACTGGGAAATAACGCCATGTTACATTCGCAAATGCCCTCCGTCGGCTACTAGCCAAACTTGAAAAGGTTTGTTCCAACAGGACCAATAACCGTGCTCAAGCACGTTCAGCGCATGCGCACTACCCCACTGGCTGTTCCAACTGAATTATGTACCTACCGACACGGGACGATACACGCACTGTTCCAGCCGATTTATGGATCATTTGTGTATCGTCCTTGTACGATAAAAACGGTCCCTGGTCTAAAGCAATAACCGCGTGTACTGACATGCGCAGTGTATAGTCATGTGACAGAGATAAACAATAACCTCATATTTTTGTTTTTACGTAGATGGTTTTAAATCGATGGCTGGGATCGTGTTTTTTATTTCTTGTTGGTTTTTGGCTTGTTGGGTAGGGCGGGGAATCGTTGAACAATAATTTTTTAGAGTGAAGAGTGAGGTTAGCCCACCGAACATTCGGTTAGCCACATATTAAACACGCAGGTTAGGTGCGGTCACAAAACGTGATTTGGTCGATTTGATTCACAATCCGTTCCATCTGAAATTTTCTTTGGGATCGCACATGAACGGTGCAAAACTAGCGCATGCGTTCTTTAAGGGTTATCATCTAGTTCATGTACAGTTCTGTGACGGTACGTAAATTCGAGTTGGAACAAATGATCCCAAAGAAAATTTCAGATGGAACGGATTGTGAATCAAATCGACCAAATCATATTTGTGACCGCACCTAACCTGCGTGTTTAATATGTGGCTAACCGAATGTTCGGTGGGCTAACCTCACTCTTCACTCTAAAAAATTATTGTTCAACGATTCCCCGCCCTACCCAACAAGCCAAAAACCAACAAGAAATAAAAAACACGATCCCAGCCATCGATTTAAAACTATCTACGTAAAAACAAAAATATGAGGTTAATGTTTATCTCTGTCACACGACCATACACTGCGCATGTCAGTACACGCGGTTATTGCTTTAGACCAGGCACCGTTTTTATCGTACAAGGACGATACACAAATGATCCATAAATCGGCTGGAACAGTGCGTGTATCGCCCCGTGTCGGTAGGTACATAATTCAGTTGGAACAGCCAGTGGGGTAGTGCGCATGCGCTGAACGTGCTTGAGCACGGTTATTGGCCCTGTTGGAACAAACCTTGTATGTACAGTTAGTTGCCTAGCTAGGAAGTTATGAAATGACGAATAGGCAACGCGGAGCAGTCGAAAAAACGTTTCAGACTCGACCGGGCCGATACGTCGCTTAATTCATACCGCCGAGGCTTCAGAACAATAAATCCTTTATCTATGCTTCAGAAGAGGTTAGATGGTGGACAAGAATTCATCAGAGGAGCTCCGGGGGTATTAAGGGAGACGGCTTGTGGTGTCGCGGTAATGAGCTTTCCGCGAGACTAGGAACCGGTCCGGATACGAGCTAAGGTAAGGGGAATCTAATAGCGCTGCATCTGTACAGATTCAAATCGATTGTTATTTATGTATTTTTTAAATTTGTTTGAGTAAAAAGGTATTTTCACCGTTCCTAAATCAACGGCAACACCGCGGAAAATCACTTCAGCTGTCAGTACCTTCAGAAGCCAAATTGGATGACGTCATTAAAGGCGGGGATGTACAGGGAAAATAGGGGTCTTTACCCGTTTTTTTAAAGATCGTAAAAAAAATCTAAAAATATTTTTCTATGTTTTCTTAAGCCATCCTGCGCACGTGGTAAAATTTTTTGTACTAAGTCATAGTTAACCCTGTATAAAGACAAATAAACCCAAATTCATACTTTTAATTGATACAGGTGCGTCAAAATCTATTCTCTCCCCATATTTCGCAGAAAAATATTTCCCAGACAAAATATATCACGAAAATTTTAATATAAAAACTTGTAATGGTGTAAATAGATGCCGTTTCAAAGCAGATATACCTTTAAATGAATTGATTGGTTTAGACGATCGGATTACATTCCATTTATTTAATTTTCATGACTTTTTCGACGGGTTAATCGGTTTTGAAGACATGAAACGCTTAAAATTAAAACCAGATTTTGAAAATAATATTTTTTATGACGACAACACCTGCATTCAAATTCTCTACAAGCATAATAAAGGTTCTCATATTTTCTCAATTCTTGTAAATCCGCAATGCCTTGAAAAAATTCCTATTTCAAAGCAGACAGGCGACGTGATAATACATAAAAAAGGAGATTTTTCCCAAGTGTTTTATTCCAGAAACTCTGACCACTGCAAGAAATGGTCACGTCATTGTTGAAATACAAAACCACTCTAAAGAAACAAAACTCTTGCGCTTAGACAAACCGTTCCCAGAACCTATTTTCGAGGAAATAAATAATGATTATTTTCTTTTTAATATCGAGGAAATAGTCGATACACCTCACAATAATGACAAAAATCCTAATATTGACGTAAAAGACCTTATTCGAACTAACCACTTAAATCCGGAAGAAAGACAAAAGGTCCTACAACTTTGTCGAAATTATTCAGATCTATTTCATAATTCAGAGAAAAAACTCTCGTTTACAAACCGTGTTAAGCACGAGATAAAGACAACTAACGAAGACCCCATACACGTAAAGTCTTATCGCTATCCTTACGCGTTAAAATCCGAAGTACAAAGACAAATTGAAAAATTATTAGACGACGAAATAATACGTCCTTCGTCCAGTCCTTGGTCTTCCCCGATTTGGGTTGTTCCCAAGAAAGAAGATGCGTCGGGCGAGAAAAAGTGGCGTATCGTCGTAGACTATAGAAAAATCAATGAAATTACCATTGACGATCGGTATCCCATCCCCAATATCACCGAAATATTAGATAAATTAGATCGATGCTCTTATTTTACCACCTTAGATCTAGCGTCGGGATTCCACCAAATTGAGATGGATCCTAAAAGCATTCCAAAAACTGCTTTCACTGTTGACAACGAACACTAAGAGTACACTAGAATGCCGTTCGGGTTAAAAAACGCGCCAGCAACTTTTCAGCGGGTTATGGACGATGTCCTTCGCGACTTACAAGGACGGGTGTGCCTAGTTTACGTTGATGACATTATCATATTTTCGACCTCCCTTGATGAACACATTAATAATCTGAAATTAATCTTTCAAAAATTGCGAGAATATAATTTAAAAATACAACCGGATAAATCGGAATTCCTTCGTAAAAAAGTAGAGTTCCAGGGGCACATCGTGACTCCACAAGGGGTAAAACCTAACCCAAAAAAGGTCGAGGAAATTCAGAAATTTCCTATACCCAAAACTGTCAAAGAAATCAAATCTTTTCTCGGACTTGTAGGATACTACCGAAAGTTCATTAAGGATTTTGCAAAAATAACCAAACCATTGACTAAGTGTCTGAAAAAAGGCGAAAAAATAATCCATAATGATGCATTCCTTCAATCTTTTAATCTTTGCAAAAAAATTCTTACCAATGACCCAATTCTACAATATCCTGACCTGTCCAAGTCATTTAACTTAACTACAGACGCGTCAAATTACGCCGTGGGCGCCGTCCTTTCACAAGGCCCCGTAGGCAACGACCTACCCGTAGCATATGCTTCGCGGACATTGAATCCGGCAGAACTTAATTATTCGACTATCGAGAAAGAATTGCTCGCGATCATCTGGGCAACAACCTACTTTCGGCCATATCTTTTCGGAAATAGATTCAAAATTGTTACAGATCACAAACCTCTCATATATTTATTTTCTCTTAAAGACCCCGTATCACGCCTTACACGATGGAGACTTAAACTTTCAGAATACCAATTTGACATAGTTTATAAAAAGGGCAAAGCAAATACAAATGCTGATGCACTTTCTCGAATAGAGATAAATGCTATAGAAAAAGTGGCAGAAAACGAATCAATAATAGTACATTCTGGAGATTCTGATGATGAAATTAACGATTTTTTACAAAATTTAGATAACCTAGAACTACCTGAAATTTGTAGTGAAGACTTAAGTGAAATTTTAGGACAAATTTCTGATGAATCAGAAGCAAAATCAAAACCAAAAATTAATATAATCTCGGACATATTAATTAGACCGGCTAACCAACAACCCGCTCAAAACAACACCCACTCACAGTTTCTACAAACTGAAAACGCCACCAAAAATACCCAAAATGACAAATGAAACTGTCCACACGGCAGCAGAACACCCTGTCTTTACAATGCCAATAACCGAAAAGTGCGTTAATTCATTTAAAAATCAAATTATTGTTTCTTCTAATGACAAAATGATACTTAAATACGTAATCATTTCACGACCTTTTAACGAAAATTCACGAATAACAGTGTCACTACCTTTAAGAAATTTGGAACCAGAAGTTATTAGTTTTATTAAAGAATATGTAGAACACAAAAAGACTTATTGCCTATATTTTAAGACACCTGAAATAATTCCTGACTTTTCTAATATTGTTCGCAAAACTTTTCAAAACTCTTCTTTCAAATTTATTCAAAGTCCAACATATTTAGACGACGTTATTACTTACGAAGAACAACAAGAAAAATTAAAATACCATCACGAGGGCAAAGTATGCCATAGAGGCATTAACGAAACCGAAATGTCTCTCAAAAAACGCTATTTTTGACCTAAACTTAAGATCGATGTAGAAAAATACATAAACAACTGCGATATCTGCCAGTTATCTAAATACGATAGTGAAATTTAATATAACACCCACGAGCTCCAAGCCATTCGAAGTTATACATTTGAACACGTTTCAGATGGAAAATCAAAAATTTTTGACCGCAATAGACTCGTTCTCGCAATATGCGCAAGCATATAAAATTACAGGAGCGTCAGCGTCAGCAATAAATACTCACCACGGGTTACCACGGACAATTGTGTGCGACAACGGCACCGAATTCAATAATACCACCCTAAAAGACTAAATTACACAAAATTAACATCCATTTCACAACACCGAATAATTCCAATAGTAACAGTCTAGTTGAGCGTCTACATTCCACCCTCATAGAGCATATAAGATGCCTAAGATTGTCAGACAAAGAAAGTCGCATAGATAAGCTTATGCTTTATGCCATTTTAGCGTACAATAACACTATTCATTCTGTTATTAAGCAAACCCCTTTTGACGTTGTATGTAAGCGGCCACACAGACAGTGTAAATGCATTCGATACAACTGCCGAAATGTTGATTAATGAATATATAAATGAACACAAAAACAAGACATCCTTACTTTATGACAAAATTCATCAAATTAGTCAAAGTATGAAAGAAAAGGTCATCCAAAAGCGCAACGAAAAACGCGAAGATCCGATATCCTATAGAGAAAATGCCACCGCCTTTGAAAAGAACCCCCTTCGATCAAAAATCAAACCTCGTTTCAAAAAGGTAACAATTGTTAAAGATCTAGGTATAAAAGCTAAACTACCTAACAAAATAGTACATAAGAAAAACCTCAAACGTCCAAGGAAATTCACAAATCAATCTCTCTTACAGGATGACAAATCGAAAGACGATGACGAACCTCCCGACATTCCTGATAATCCTAACCCTGACATCCCAAGCACTAGTGCTGGAAGTAAAAATTAACGACCTTAAAGTTACCCCGGGCATTTTACCCTTTAAATTAGGAAATGCTCAGATAATAACTAAAAAACATACTTTTATCCATTATGTGCAAACTAAACCGCTAAAGAACGAAGTGAAAAATTTAATTTCTATATATAATAATCTCAATCAATCTGTTTTTAATGAGACAGAATATGTTTTCACATCTAGCTTAAGAAATAATTACGAAAATTTAAAACCCCTAATTTTAGAAGTAGAGAATAAGATAAAGGGTATAAGCTTTAATAAACGTAGTAAACGCGGTCTTTTTAATATCATTGGTACCATAAACAAGTGGTTTACAGGGTCTCTCGATGCGAATGATGGAGTAAAATACGATGCTATACGCACTCTCGAAAAGAACCAACAGAAAATTTTATCGCAAACTAATAATAAAATTTCACTATTTAAAAAGTTGATTGACCAATAATCAACAAAAGATTTCAGAGTATATGGAACGCTTCTATGAACGAGTTCAACATGAAACAGATATTTTCTATAAGTATACCGTATACCTCAGTATACTAAATCAAATTTTCATCAATGCAAATGTCATTATTACTTTTATCGATCATTTAGAAAATGCTATAACATTTTCCCATTTGCACACAATTCACCCGGACATTCTAAGTATTGACGATTTAAAAGAAATACTAAGGGAGCTAAATACACACTATTCTTCTGACTAAATTGTTGACTTAAGTCTATACGACTGGTACTCGGTTATAAAAACAAGCTGTTTTATCTCAAATAAGCAAATAATATTCTCCTTAGATGTTCCTTTGGTCCACCCAAATAAATTCGAATATTATCACTTATATCCTATCCCCTCATCGGACAATTCCATAATTTTACCCCTAAAACCCTACTTGGCTCTGAGCAACACCAACTACCAATATATGGATAGCCCCTGCGAAGGAGTCAACGGAACTCACATTTGCCTTCAAGAACGCCTGATTTCCAACCCCAAAGAAGATTGCGTTACTGCTCTGATCACTGGAGAAGAATCAAGCTGCAATATGGTCAAGATACAAATTCACAACCGAGTTCATAATCGTGATCCCAAAGGACAACATGAAAATAAAATCAACCTGCAAGGATACTGAATACCACGTATTGCAAACTCCACACCTTATCTGGTTACCAACGAATTGCAAAATTGAAATCAATGGAATTATATATAGCAACGAAAAATCCAACAGCAAGACGCACTCCTTGATACTACCCGCAATTAAAACTAGTATGACAAAGGAAAGCCAAAGTTTTGGAAAACTACATATAAAAAATATATCTCTCAACGAACTGCATACTCTCCGAAAACACATCGATTCAATCAGCCCAGTTGTCATGGAACAATTTCAAGAAACAAATAATAATAGGGTTTTATGGATAATTATAACAACCATAATAATAATATTGATTGGGTATGGAATCTACAAATGCCGAAAGCTTTGGATACGTTCGACGAACTCAAAGAAGAAGAAAGAAGAACAAGAAGAAAAGGTGCCTACTTCAGTCCTTTTCATCCCTGAAGTAGCCTCTTGAGGATGGAGGAGTTACGTACATAGAAGTTCCTGATACATCAAAAGAAGAAGTGCAGGAACAGCTGCCACATCAGCAAAAACGATTTTATAAAAACTTTGTATAACATTCGCGAGATTCAGATTAAAGCCGTACTCCTTGTAACGCGTTTACTTTACCCAAATAAACGATTTTTAAAAAGCCTACTGCTGCGTTGATACATGAGTAGAGATACTAAGAGAGCACCAGACCAGACTTGTCGAAACCTGTCTGGTCTGGTACTCTCCTAGGTTTTGCCCGTCTCCCCAGTCTCTCCCCACTCCTATTGAAACAGCTATATAGGAGAGGTTCAACTAAGATCTCATCAGACACGCAGATCATTTACAACATGTCCTTCTTAAATAGTTTAAACAATTTGCTGGTGAAAAATCTGGTGAATGTTCGAGATTTGGAAGTAAATAAAAAATTTGAAATCCAGTGTTTTAAGAGAATAAATACCAAGTTTGGGGAAAAGGTAGTGGTGGAATTTGCCGACTTCAAGACCATCCTGCCTCAGCGTTTTACGGAGCAATTAACTCAAGAGCGAATTGACGAATTGAATGGTGACAAAAGGTATTTTTTAACAAGCTTGGGGCCCGTCGGCAAGACTACAAATATTATATTTTCTGAAGCATGAGCGAGAGACTGCGGCGATATATGGAGGCACTCGAAGAGCTGAGACGCTTGATTATTATGTATGAACTAACTAAAAAGTTTAGAAATGTAAAGTTGTGAAAATAAAAAATATTATTTGTTTGTGTGTTTTTTACTACAAATCCCAATATTGTCTGGGCACAGATATTCTGATTTTAAACAAATCATAAAAAAAATGCCTAGCGAATTTCCCAAGGACAGTGAGAAAATATTCTACATAATATCCAATTAGACAATTGCTCTAAGAATATGCAAAAAAAAAAGTAAAACATTTTTTGAAAAAGTAATTTTTATTTTTTTATTTAAAAAAATATTGCCAATTGCCAATTGCTTTAATTGCCACTTAGCCACTTGGCCCCCTTGGCCCCCTTGGCCCCCCCTCCCCCCATTAGTTTTGTTTTCAGTGCTCTGAAATACCCGGGGATTGAACCCGAGACACCTAGCTGGTAGCAAAAGACGCTTGTCTCTTAACCACGGCTGTATTTCCAAAGGGGTTTCTTGAAAATTTCTACCCTTTCTTATTCAGGTAGCGCGTTGAAGTCGCCTGCTTGGGGTATGCAACGTGGGTGGGCCAGTAGGAGAAAGTATCAAACGCCGCGCTGCGGTGGTACAGTCAGCGGTACCGCTTCTCGGGGGATGCTGCCGCGGGCGTGCCGAGGGTACAGTCTAGTCGGACGCTAGAATACCGCTCAGTCGGGGCTCCTCCGGTACAGTCCAGACAGGCAGGTAGAATAACCGCGCTTCGAACTGGACTCGACCTTACGGTCTTGGGTTGACTATGGCTTATTTTTTGGGCCCTTTATGGTTGTGTTATACAAAATTATTCGATATTTACAAATTTATTATAAAAATAGTTTTTTCTTTATGGTATTTTCAGAGAGTTCTATGGTATACAGAGTGTTTAACTCGGCGCTCTCATTCCAGAAGGTGGCGGACACGCGCCACGCGCTCCATCGAAGGTCGAGGCGCGGTTCCAGTCGACGTGCGGTACAGACGACGCTTCGGGCTGGAAGCTGTGGTCTTGGGTTGATTATAACTTATTTTTTGAACACTTTATGGTTGAGTTATATAAAATTATTCACTATTTATTATAAAAATCGTTTTTCGTTATATTTTCAGAGAGTTCTATGGTATACAGAGTGTTTAACTCAGCGCTCTCCAGACTAATTATATTGGTTTCTATGCTTAAGAAACATTCTTGAAAATTAACTGGGGGCGACTATAGTTTATTTTTGAAAACATTACGGCTGTGTTATACAAATTATTCTCTATTTATTATAAAAATCGTTTTTCTTTATATTTTCAGAGAGTTCTATGGTATACAGAGTGTTTAACTCAGCGCTCTCCAGACTAATTATATTGGTTTCTATGCTTAAGAAACATTCTTGAAAATTAACTGGGGGCGACTATAGTTTATTTTGAAAACTTTACGGCTGTGTTATACAAATTATTCTCTATTTATTATAAAAATAGTTTTTTCTTTATATTTTCAGAGTTCTATGGTATACAGAGTGTTTGACTGAGCGCTCTCCAGACTAATTATATTGGTTTCTTTGTTTAAGAAACTGGAAAATTAAAGGCTCAGAATGATTTTGTTAGATATTTAATGTGTGGAATGAAACAAGAGAAATATATTTATGTTTTATATTAAAAAAATATATATATACAATAAACACTAATTTCTAAATATATACACACTTACATCTAATTGGATAAAATAATGAAACTTATCTATACATATACGTATAACTAAATATATTTAGGGGAGATTTTTTTTCATGCGTTCAAGTTTTTCAACTTCATTCATACATGAGGCACGCCCTTCTTTCGCACGATTATAAATGGCTTTTATTTTCAACATCCTCTTTTCACATTCATCCCACTCCCTTTGCATTCGATTCATCACACATTCAAACCTTCTCTTTTTTTCGTTTGCGTTTGAAATGCCCCCATCTGCCAACTCTCTCATATTCATAAATACTTCACTCACACTTTGATGCTGCTCGTTCACAAATCTCCCCTTTTCATTTAGCATTGTCAAATTCTTTCCCCCACGCGTTGTCTGTGACTCCTGGGAGGGTCGCTTCGCTACCAAATCGTCTGCCTCGTCGCTTAACCTCTTGCATGACGACCGCGATGAAGCCCTGGAGCCCCCACACCGGCTTTGATTATCTATCTGTGAGGAAGAAACCTTATTTGAAAATAGCGAATTTTATAAATGTTAGCTTACCTTTGACGATGCTGCCGGTGATGGAAGACGTCCAACTTCAAAATCGGAACCATAATCATCAAGAGCCATGTCGCAGAGTTGCTGGTTGGTGAGCCCTGCGATGAATGGCTCCTCCAGCAGACTCAACACGCTTGAGTTGAGATTGGGCAGCTATGAAAGGAAAACATTATATGGGAAAATACTGATTAATGCAAACTTACAGGTTCGGGGCAAATTGACGCCACAGCGTTGACCGTCTCGTCGGCACTCCGAGTTGGCTACAAGTAAATGGGTTCAATGAGAATCGAATGAGAAATTAAATTAAAAAACTTACAGCTACCAAACGGCATCACTTAGAATTTTAATTTTTGATGATTCCATACTGTTCAAAGCGACGAAGCACAGGTGAACTGAGTAAAAGCGGTTCGGAACACGGGTGAACTGAGTAAAAGCGGCTCGGAACACGACTGTGAAACACGGGTGAACTGAAGAGGAAACGCGCCACGCATCGTGTGTATATCGGAACAGTGTTGCCAGTTTGGTAGATTTTTCCTGAACGTTAGGGAGACCCGCCCACCGGAGGCAACAGCATTTCACTGCCCGAGGGTAGAACTAATGTTTTTTTCTGAATTTATAAGACGATGTAAATAATTTAGTTTTTGTGAAAATGTAAATAAAAATGTAAAGTTATTATGCTGTTTCATTTCCAGCAGAAAAGAATGATTATGAAAAAAAGTCAATTTAAAAACTTTCCCGCTGCAGGAAAGACGTGCTTCGTGAAATTAATGTTTGTAGAAAATGGTAAAATGTTAAAATAAAAAAGGGAGCAAAAAAAAAACCTTTTCTCAGATCCTGTTTTCATACTAAAATTTTGGAGAGGGGACCATCCTTCGACGCTCTTACCCTATATAGGTAGGAACTCTGCCTATTTCTAGCACACTGCTCTACTCAGTGCTTCGAAGATGATCGATGGTAATGAAATAGCTACAGAGAGCGACAAAACTGTAAAGGCATATGAGAAGGTGTTTAACATACTTAATGAAAGTGACAGACCTACACTTCCACAAGTATTACAACGTTGGCAGCAAAAGTTGCAATTGTCGGTGAGACAGCATTCCTCAGCACTCCGATGTCATTTTCACCAAGGCACTTTGTCAAAGTTGCATGCCAATCTGCAACATCTCAAAAGACTTCAATTATACTTCAAAACATTATGCAAAACTGGATCTGGTAAGCAACACCTCAATAGAAGTCATCGAGTCAAATGGGTGGACGTTCAAGCAGCGTTCCAGAGTCGTCTTCGCACAGGTGTTATAGTAAATATGAGGCACATCGATTTATTCCAGTTTTTTGACGATGCATTTATTCTTTTTAAGAGTCGCATAACTAGAACTTTAAATGCTTTTCACATTGTTAAGGTAAATGCGGTTTTTAATGGTGAATTTGTTAAAATGTCTCAAGATACAGTCATAAGTGACAACAAATGCTTCAACACAAAAAATGCTATAATTGACCAGGGGAGTGATTTAAAGTTGTGGTTTACAGATAATATAAAGGATAGGATTATAAAGAAGCTTGAAGATTTTCATGACAATGGATCGGGGTGGGCGTTACGCAAAATTTTGAGTTTAGTCATCAGTATAAATAAAGTTGAGATAGGAAACGGTGCTTCATATCTGCCACTCCCCGTTGAAATTTCCAAAAAACAAGCATGTGTCAATGTAAAAAATAGTGATGAAGCATGCTTCTTTTGGAGTGTTATTGCCGCTCTTTACCCCTCTCAAAAGCATATTGATCGGGTTAATTCATATCCTCACTACAGGCTGAAATTTAAATTAGATGATATAGACCTACCAATGCAATTATCTCAAATATCGAAATTCGAAAAATTAAATGAAATTTCTATAAATGTGTATATTTTGGAGTTGGTAAGTGAGACTCCACGTCAATTTATCACCTCTCCAGCTCGACTAACTAAAAATAAAATGGATAGACATGTGAATTTACTTCTAATTCAAAGTCATTATTTTTTGAAAACTAGCGACTTTGAAGCACCGTCTGTCGACGATGCGCACGTTGATATAAAATACCATTATTGTTGGATTAAAGATTTATCTAGACTGATTTCGAAACAGTCTAGTAAACATAACGGTAGAAAATTTATATGCGAGAGATGTTTAAATTACTTTTCATCGCAAGATAAGTTAGAAGAGCATACAGTTTATTGCGAGCAAATAAATAATTGTAAAATCGAGTTTCCCAAAGAGAAGTTTATCGAATTTAAAAATTTTGTTAATAAAGAACGCACCCCATTCACCCTGTATGCTGACTTTGAAGCAATGCTAAAACCCTGCGGAGATTCTGATGCTAGCCTAAAAACTGTTAAATATCAAAGACACGAAGCATTCAGTGCCGGTTATTATTTCAAGTGCTCTTTTGACAACTCGCTCTCTTTCTACAAAGCTTATCGCGGGGGAGACTGTATGATATGGTTTGCCAATCAAATAGAGGAAATTGCTAAGTTTATATCATCCAAATTGAATCTTGTTGAACCTATGGATGAAGCCATAAGTCTTAAAGATGCCACCCCTAATTGTCACATTTGCGAGAAAAAATTCAATGTTAACGACATAATTGTACGTGACCACTGTCACCTGTCATCGATGTTTCGAGGTTATGCACATCAAGCGTGCAACTTAAATTATAAAAACTCGTTTGTAAAGCCTATTCATTTAATTTATACCCTGACGTCATCGATACCAGCATAACAGCGTTGCCAAACTTTATGACAAATTGCAAATACGAAGACTTCAGCTGCCACAATATTTGACTTTTAAACCATTTACAGGTTAGTTAATGTATACTGTGTTTTCTTAATATGAAACCTTAATAGGCCATGTGGATAAAAATGAGGAAAAGCTTAATACCACAGCTATTCTGTGTTAATAGGTACTTAAAAATTAAAAAAAATGAAAAAAATTAACTATTTCCGAATAATTAATTTAAAAAAATTTTTGGACCATCTGATACGCCTTTATGTAAAAATAAAGCAGTGGAAATTTACAAAGAAAATATTTCCCTTAATTCAAAATCTTGGAAAATCTTGGAAAATCCATGTTTCTTCCAAGTAAACAAACTCTCGTGTTTATTCTCTTTTTGCTTGCATATGATTTCTTAAAAATTTAATACGTTTTATAGCAATATTATAGGCACCTCCATAAAGTCCACGTCGAGGATCATCTTTGCGGTACTTAAATCCAATGTTCCTCAATATTTTCCATAAAGATGTTCTACCACCATGAAAAATATCTCTTTCTTCTAATTTTGCTTTTAGGGCGTTCACTGTAAAGTGCTTTTCTAAAAGAATAATTATAAAATTAGACGCATATTGGGGCAAATTGGCAAAATTCTTTAACATACTGTCCCTATATACATTTCATATATCACATTTCGGATTGCTGTCTGTTCGAAATCATCAATGTTGACTAGGTACAGGTTTTTTCTTTCTCTCCTTGCAGTTCGAGTAGCTGGTTCATTTGAAATAATTGTTTTGCCGTGTCAAAACTAATTCCTAAAGCTGCTGCAACCCTCTTAAATAGAAACAAAAATATGATTTTTTAGAAATTATCGAAATTTATATCAGTGAAATAAAATAAAAAGTACTTACATCTTTTACAGCACAAAGCGGAAGCAGCGGACCCCCGTTTTCCCTTTCCCTCTCAAAATATTCGCCCAAAGCACGCACCATACCCTGCGCGCGTTTATCAAGATTTTGAGAACCTATCTTGCGCGGCATTTTTAAAATTAAGTGACAAACTGTGTCAAAATTTTAACGAAAAATTTGAATATTATTATTGCAACCCAGCCCTATTATGCCAACATGACAG
This sequence comes from Pseudeuparius sepicola, assembly GCA_963920635.1. Taxonomy (NCBI): domain Eukaryota; kingdom Metazoa; phylum Arthropoda; class Insecta; order Coleoptera; family Anthribidae; genus Pseudeuparius; species Pseudeuparius sepicola. The sequence continues at coordinate 95,707,447 of OY987299.1, forward strand.
ATGAAAATTAACTATTATTTGTGTGGCATTTTTGTAGTGTCACTAGAATTTATATTGGCAGCAAAAAACACCAAACGATGACGTCAGGGTATAAATTAAATGAATAGGCTTTAGTTCCCATCATTTTCCACAATCTTAGTGGGTATGACAGCCACTTTATAATACGAGAACTTGCCAAACGGAATCATGTCAACCTACTTCCTGTTAATAATGAAAAATATATAAGCTTTACAGTATTCGATAATGAAACAAATATTAAATTTCGGTTCATCGATTCTTTCAAGTTCTTGGCCTTTCCTCTCGACAAACTCGCATCATCTCTAAATAGTTTCGAAAACACTAGAAATGAATTTCGATTGTCTTCCGAAAATTTTGACTTGTTAACTAGGAAAGGGGTTTTTTGTTATGATTATATCGATTCTCTGGAAAAATTGGAAGAAACCGCATTACCATCGATTCAACATTTTTATAACAAATTAAATGACTCTAATATTAACGAGAAGGATTACGGACATGCGCAATTAATTTGGGAGAGGTTTGGTGTAAAAACCTTGGGTGAGTATTTAGATCTGTACTTAAAGACTGACGTGCTCTTGCTCACAGATATATTTGAACACTTTAGAACGACTTGTCTTCAAAATTACGGTTTAGATCCTGCCTGGTACTATACTTTGCCTGGATTCAGTTGGGATTGCATGCTTCGATATACGAAATGTAAATTAGAAACCTTCCAAGATAGTGACATCTTAATGTTTTTCGAGAGGGCAATTCGAGGTGGGGTAAGCCAGGTAAGCCACCGCTTTTCTCAGGCCAACAACAAATATATGGCAAACTATGATGCTAGTATGCCATCAAAATATATTCTTTATGCGGACGTTAACAACCTTTATGGCTGGGCAATGTGTGAACCCCTTCCTTACGGAGGATTTGAGTGGGCCTCCAACGATACTGACGTCACCAAGGTTGCTGACAATGCCGATGAAGGATATATTTTAGAAGTGGATTTGTCGTATCCCGATCATCTTCATGACCATCATAAAGATCTTCCTTTCGCACCTGAACATCGTAAACCTCCAGGTTCCAAAATAAAAAAGCTCATGATCACTCTCGATGATAAGAAGAATTATGTGATTCATTATAGAGCGCTTAAGCAAGCTTTACAACATGGTTTAATTCTGAAAAAAATTCACAAAGTTTTGAAATTTAAGCAGTCTACCTGGTTAGCTCCCTATATACAACTCAATACCCACTTAAGAACTGTGACAACATTAGATTTTGAAAAAAATATAATGAAACTAATGAATAATGCAATCTACGGCAAAACAATGCAAAATGTTAGAAAACATAGGATTGTGAGATTATTAAGGACGTGGGAGGGTAGATACGGCGCCAAAAATTTAATTTCTAGCCCTCGTTTTAGACATAGGATAATTTTTGAAGAGAATTTAATAAGTGTCGAATTAAATAAGACAAATATTATGTTTGATAAACCTCTGTACGTTGGGATGTCTATTCTGGACATATCAAAAACCTGTGTTTACGAATTTCACTATGACTTTATGTTGAAAACATTTTCACCAACTAACTGCTTATTATTATATACTGATACTGATAGTTTAGTTTACGAAATCCGCTGTGAGGACATGTTCGAGGATGTAATTAAGAATCATATTCATCGGTTTGACACTAGTGACTATCCTGCAGATAATCAATATGGAATTCCGCTTGTAAATAAGAAGGTGCCAGGACTGATGAAGGACGAATTAAATGGTCGTATTTTAACACATTTTGTTGGACTTAGATCTAAAATGTATACTTATAAGGTTCAAGGAAAAAATTTGTGTGTTAAAAAATCCAAAGGTGTTAGAGGTAGTGTTGTAGCGAAGCAGATAACGTATCAAGATTATTTCGATTGTTTATTCGATAAGACAGAGAAAATTGTAAATCAACGATCTATACGATCGTTTTCTCATAACGTCTTTAGCATAAGTCAATCTAAGATTGGTTTAAATCCATTTGACGATAAGCGATATTTAGTTGATAGTGTTTCAACCCTTCCTTGGGGTCATAAAGATGTACGTGTGGATGAATAAAAAATATATTTTACAAATAGTGTTTCATTCTCTTGTAGCCCCCCCACCCCTGACGTCCCACCGCCCAGTTTGTATATATAACCGAGACATCGAGCTCATTCTGCAGTCTGAAAACTTGTAACAAGAGTTCGCAGCAACATGTACAACCAGACCATTCAGATCGAATCAGACATGGTGCCCTGCCCCTACATTGCCAGCCACATGGTACGGAGAAGTCGACTGCAGAATCATCTGGTGAAGTGTCGGCGACAGTTGGGACATGTGCCTGAAATCAATTGGGAAGAGTATTACCGACATATCAACAATCAGCCGTCGATGATCATAAGAAATCCCAGGATTGGCCCGGAATAAAAATGTTGTAAAATAAAAATATTGTAAAATAAAAGTCATATTTTTTAATCAGTGCTTTATTCCAACCTTCTTCTATACAAGTCTGCTAACAAAAATTGATTATAATAAGAGTACAGTTCAAAAATGCAATATGTTTCCATGCTACATACCGCATTGCACATTAAAAATACAATTTCCGTTACATTTATGGCATAGTTACTACGTACTAATAATTCATTGACCTTATCTAAAAAATTAAGGTAAAAATCATACAATTCAAAATTAATCAAAAAGCTCATCCTTAAAGTCACATATGGTGCGATATTTAGTAGCTCGAAAACCTCTGCTATGGAAAACCATTGGCTAACACCATATTTTGCAAGCAACACTCGTTGATTTCCATCTGCAGTCAACATGGTTCTTAACAATATATCGTCAAATCTGATGAACATCGGGGTACCCAGGTTGTTGGTAAAGTTGTTTAAATCATTCACTAATTCTTTCCACTCCAAATAGTCCAGCGAAATCACATTTCGTCGCACTGTTGATCGGATATTAACTTGGGGTTTGAAATATCTCATAATGCTCAAACCATTATTAATAATATATGTAGGTAATGTGAAGCATGATGATAGAAGCAGAGAATCTTCGCTTACATTGTTTACTTCTTCATGGTCGCTACCATCGGTTTCATAGCCGCTGTCAACCATCTTAACACTTGAAGCTCTACACGACGTTTGACTCAGAGATCCACGAGTCATGGTCTTTATCAAAGCCCAACCATCGTACTAGCACCTTCCCCCTCTTTCTACGAAGAATCTTTTCAACCAGGTAGACATCGGGATGTTCAGTTTTTTGCAATTCTTCGCGGTAAAACCCGCCCTTTATAGGACTTCCATTTAAATCCTCTAGAAGATATGTAGGCGGGTTGGTAATTTGTACTTTGCTTATTTTAAACAATTCTGTACTCCAACTAGGCATATATCCTTTGGCAAATACGTGTTTCACTTTACTTATTCTCACAATATCTCCAACCTTCAATTTACTACCTCTGAAAATCTTCACGTGACTATACACTTTTTTAAGCAGATATTGTTCGTTACTTTTATTAACTTGGTTGGGTTTCATCTGAATCACTCTATGCTTTCTGTTATTATACTCGGCAACTAGCGTAGGCAAATAATCATCACATTTAAATTTACCATTTAGACTAAAATACTTAAATAATCGCTCTTTTAGAGTTCGTATTACTCTCTCGGCCATGGCGGCTTTCGTGATGCTAAAAGTGCTGTAATGACTAATTTTGAATTTTCGCATCAAATTTTGAAATCTAGAGTTATAAAACTCTTTGCCCTGATCAGTTTGAAGGTTGCGAGGCTTTCGAGTTCCCGATAGGATATCAGCAAAGGCGTTGGTAACATCTTCGGCAGACTTGGATTTGAGCGGTCTGCACCAAACAAATTTAGAGAAGCAATCGATTACAACCAGTATGAATTTGAAGCCATTATTGTGACTAGCATACTGATCTAACTGCGCAAGATCAGCTTGCCACAAATCGTCTAAACCTTTAATGATAGTTCGACGACGTGGATAATTTTTTCGCGCTGGTTTATGTAATTCCTTAACTACTTGAATTTTTTCTTTACTATGCATGACTATGCTCCACCCTCAAGGATCTCTGCAAGTCTGAGAGATAGTAAGGATTGCATGCTCTTACCAGTTATTTTTAAATAATAATCTTCCATAGTTTTAACCAACTCTCTCAATTCATCGATCTTATCTTGGAAATTGTCTATCATTGTGTTGCGAATATGAAGATCGCATTCATCAGAATGCTGTTTAAGATTTGTGTAAAAATATTGTAATGTATGAATGAACCCCTCATCGACATATTGTTTTGTGCTGGCATCGCTTTCATCGATCGGGTGATTAACGTTGCTCAGTCTGCGGTTGCTACAATCATAGTTTCCTTCTAGAGTCAAATTTAATGTGTAAACAGGTGGGCAAGAACTGCTCCTTGATTTCGAGGCACGTCCGAACTTGTTTAAGGACATCTTTTAACTAACTTGAATGATCTATAGGGACAAATCTGTCTAATAATTTGGGATTTGGCCCGGACTGTTCACCAACCATTTTTAAATAACATTCTTCAACAATTTTAACAAATTTTCTTATTTCATCGATCTCTTTCTCCAAAGCGTCTTTCACGCTACTCTCAATATTAACATCATGTTGTTCGAGCGTGACGTTAAAAGTTTTGAATGCCTCATTCATTTGTTTGTCAACATATTGCTTTGTCACAACATCATTGCTGCTAATCGGATAATTAACGTTGCACAGTCTGCGGGTTTTCAAATCATAATCCCCGTCATTCAACGAGTAAGGAATAGTCCTTGAAACACGTCCGAACTTGTTTAAAGGCATCTTATAAATAACGTTAGAGAATAATTTTTGCTTCTTTCAATTCATTGATTATTGCTGTTATTTCGTTTTCGTGGGAAGTATTTCCGGCATCTTTTGATGCTATTAATAACCTTAACCTGTCCACAAGTTCATTAGGATCATCCCAGTAAACATATTCCACAGGTTTTGTGTTATACTTAAGATGCATGCCCGAACCCTTTACAGGTGTGGAGGTAGCCACCGGGCCCTTCATAAGAGGTTTAATAATATTAGAATACTTATTTTTGTAGCTATGTTTTAATCGTCCGTTTGAAGTAAGATGAGCACCAGTGAGATTTAAAATATCTCTGTAACTTTTCAAATCATCATCAGTACCTTCTGGATTATTATAGAAAATTAGCTGGTAGAGACCATCAGTTCCCGCGAATCGGCTATTGTTGATGATTATATCACCAGACGTTTTTTCAAAATCGATATATTTATTTCCTAGCATCCATACTGATTTAGTTTCGTCATACTTAGGACCATATGTCCTATCGATTTTAAGTGAATTAGCCATAAAGTCGGTAAACATGGTATAGATACTTTAGGATACACAGTATCAAAATGCCTGTACACTTTGTCAATTCCTTTCTCAACATCATTTAACGTTTCATTCATTTCTCCTAAAAGTGCAATTGGACTTTTCAACGACTCGCGCCACTTTTCCATAAATGATTCAACTTTTGGTTCAACTTTCGGTTTTACTTCCGGTTTTAATTCTTGCTTAACTTGTAAATTTGCTAGAGAGCTTGTCACAGGTTTGAAAATTTTTTGTAAAGTTTCATTCTCATCAAATTTCCATATTTTTAAGGCGGTGTATTTTTTTCTAATCGTTCGAGCTAGTTCACTGATTTTCTTTGCGCGCTGCGCTTCTTGAATCTGTTCTTGCATCGACATCTCGATTAATAATAAGCGTATTGTGCTTCTCATAACTTTATATACCTATCAAAACCTATTCTATAGCGTCCCTCATTCATATTGAAATCTTTAACAATAACTAGAGTTCCAAAATTATCATTCCAACAAAGCGAGCAGAGATTCTTGAAATCACCGTATGAGATGTCTGGTGATACGTGCTCTTCATAAATATGTCTAAGGTTTACCTCATCTTGTTTAAACAAAACGATTACATTACAATTGTCTCGTATTAATTGCTTAGGTATTTTTGAATATGTCTGGCAGAGATATGCAGCATCTATATTTTTATGACGACCCATGGAGTAATATTCTCTAATTTTTTCCTGTGTCCCACAAGCCACATCATCGAAAATAAAAATTGAATTTTCTCTAGCCTCTGTTGGTGCAATGACGTCATCGTTTGAGCTAAATGGAAAATATCCAACACATTTTGCTTCTTTAAGCACGTCTTGTAGTAACTGATATTTAGGTTGGTATAGAGATTTACTGTAAAGGTAGATGTTCTTAAATTTTAAGCCATTCTCGTTGAATATTAAACTAAGCAGACTGTTTGTTTTACCACAACCGCTAGGACCGCAAAATATTGCTCTAATTGAATTTGGTAAGAGTACGCCATGTTTAGATTTCTCACTTCGAGCAAAATCTAGATTTTCGATTGGTAGAGATAGTTGATGTGATTCGATACGCATCTTGTATACATCTAATAAGATAGCGTATGCTTGATGCATATATACCTATCGGGATGTAAATAATAAACAGTTTTTCGATTAAGAATATTTATTTTCTACAACTATTACAATACATTTAAGGCATGTAAGCTCGAATCTTCTGCTGCACAATACTCCTACACAGCGGGCACTTCTCCATGGAGTTTGCACAACTCATACAGCATGCCAAATGTCCACATGGAACCAGCAAGACTTCTATGTTTCTGCAGTAGCATACTATACATAAAAAGTCTGGATTGGTGTTATTTACTTTTTCAGGTGGGATGTCCACAGGCTTGATTTCACCTTTAATAAATGGACAACTGGGACTCCAGCTAGCATGGTCTTGCCATGGATCATCATCCTTTTCCCATTTATATCCTTCAATATTGCAAAATGGACACCGGACAACATCTTCGTAATTCGTATAAAAAAATCCTGCTCGGGCAAGCTTCTCTGATGATAGGGGGCTTGACCAGTTTTCAAACGTTCTTATAAGACTCTCGTAATTATGCTCCATCGCTCATTCAGTAATACTCTTACTATTTCAATAAATAATTTTGCTACTAGCAATGAAGAACATATAGTAATGTAGTAAATTAGTGGCACGAAAGCGAGGTCTTTTATATGTTGTTCTTGACTGAGGTCTCTGGGTGTGGCCATTGTGGGCGTGGTGGAAGGTGGGTCCTCCCTCCACACACTTTCAGCAATCGTATGATTTTGGAATACTGCTCGAAGTTTAAACTGAGTAGCATTTTTAGGCAGTCTTGCTACCGAAATTTTTTCAACTACCGTTTTAAATGGGAAACATCTTTTATCCTGTTCGCAAATAGATACCTTAGCATCTTCAGGGTTGTAAATATAGAACACATTATTTATTAATGAGAACAAAATAATGTGACCCAAACTCAGCAACATCTTGATTATAACTGAAATGTATCAGTAAATGTTCTTTTATATATACGGATCTACATTAAATCTCGTACAGTTTCACTTAAAGGTAAATACTCCATGGTACAGTCATGCACAATTATGCAGTAGGCTCGAGTTCTATCAGGAAATCCATCACTATTTTCTATGTCCAACTTAACATCAACTGTGTTTATTTTTATAGATTCATTCCGGCGAGAACAGTCAATTACAAACAGGGTTGCATTATTTTTGTAATCTGCATAGCTAAGTAGCGGGCGACTCTCCATTGCATTCATGTAACTCGGATAAAATTCCACATAGTTGTGATAGGCCTCCAAAAAGTCGTTAGCAGCAAAATTCAATCTCTGACGTTCGAATGGAAAATATTCACCGTTTACAATTAATCTTACATCAGTCGCATCTATGTGATCAAATGACGTGGGATTTTTTTTAGAATTATCATTGCGATCAGTCTGAAATCCAACTATGACGTACCGAGGAGTTGACGCGGCTGCTGACGATTTTACGGCCCATATTTCTCTTTGGGAGTTTACAGTAAGATTTGGCAATTCATGTAGCTCCCATTTGCGGAACGCCATTATAATTGGACGATCAATTTTTATAGATTTAAGCAGATCCAATCTAATGATATCATTCGGCTGAATATGTTTAACCTTTAATTCAATGTTGGAAATTGTTATTTCTGCAGTTATGGCAGGATCTGGTCTTGCAGCGTCTTGGGTTAGTAATAAGGCATTGTTATCATTTCGAGCTCGTATTAGTCTCACTGTTTGTTTACCACAAATTGCCATCTGATAATCGTTGAATATTCCAAACAGATGTTTTAGCGGTATTCTTACATTGAATGTTCCATCATTGTTAACAGCAAAAGATTTATTAACCCCAACCCAGCTTGCTGTTGACATGCATTTTTCGTCATTAGCAGTATAGCAAAGATACGATCTGATCGTACTCACAATTCCGGGGTTTCTCACTACTTCTACTTCCTTGCCATTTAGTTCATAAGAAATTGAATCGAATAGAAATGCGGCACCGTTGTTGGCTAGTTTGCATTGTCCAGCACCGGTTTTCTTAGCCACTGTACCTTTGACAAAAATCGACGCATCGTACATCAACAACCATGCATCACCCTGATTAATGGTTATTTCCACAGTATCATTATTCCTAAATGACTTTACAAATGGGTAATAGGTGCGCTTCTCTAAACGTTGAATAGATTCATCATAGGTTGGGGTGCGATGCACATTAAACACTTGAGGTGTTAGGGACATAGCCAAGTGCTTTCAAAAATTCTTGATTTTCCAACGAGAGACGATCTGCACTCTTCGGTGAAATATCTTTTAAAAATTGTTGATTTTCCAACGAGAGACGATCTGCACTCTTCGGTGAAATATTTGTTAGTGAATTTTTGGAGCATTGTGATTGCCTTTTATACGGTTGATATCTGTCATCAAAAACCAAAACCATTTTCACAAAAATTTCATACACGCTTCAACTCCAACCGTACAATTATTTCCTCACCTCTAAAATTTTTGGCCTTTTACACCTCTCGTTTCACTTATCCTGGGACACACTGTATATATATAACACACTGTATATATATTTTTTGTGTATATATATATATACAGTGTGTCCACGGATTGTGTTCACATAGGGTGTAAATAAGTCTCGAGTTGTAATTTTAGCCCTGCTTGGTTTTAAACTAAACTGTCACATAATTTTAGTTTCAAAAAATCACGTAGCTATGCCTTTAAAATTATGAAGAAGCTAATTTTTCACATCAGTATAAAGTGCCCTATTTGCAGGTTTTACGACAAAATGCTATTAAGGAAACTTGTTCAGAAAGAAAAACTGAGTAGGTTTGAAAGTCTAGGCTTGCCTACATTGATTTTAAGGCATTTTCCCACTTTTTTTTAGAAAAGTGCACTTTTCACAATGTGGTGTGAGAAAATTCAAAAGCATAGGTCGAGAACGTAATTTAATCTGTTGTTTTCTTTTCACTACATTCCTATACCAATGACATAACAGAGTATCAGTTCTTTTATCGCTCTTTGTTAGTAAATTCCAATGACGTCATTGGTAAATTCGTATTTTTTATAGTAAGAACATTCTCAAAAAAACTACCCGTAAATATCGATACTGCGAAAGGGCAAGGCTTATCGCCATTTCCCTTTCGGACAGTAAACTCGGGGGAGTGCTTCTTTATTACCAACAGTTCGAAGCTTTTATCGCGCCAAACCTCTCTCGTGTGATCGCCCTATTTGGTGGCCACACAGGAATACTGAACAGGAAGCACGTTATACACGTTTTTCAATACGGAATAACAAAAATTGGGATCTCGAAATTGACCTGTGGATCTCTATGACAACTCTGCACCCGATTTGTTATCAAGATATTTGCTCGCAGAAATGCAGAAATAATATTATATTTGGGGTGCGAACAATAATAGTAGTAAGTATGCTGTACAATAATAGTTATGCTGTATATCTCGACCATATTTTTGATTCTCGATTAATTGGCAGAATCCTGCTTAGATGAAAAGAGACTTCTCCCACTTCCCAAAACAAGGAGAAACATCAAGGAGCACACAAGGGATTTTGTTTAGGCCATTTAATTTGTTTTTTCGCGGTTTTCCTACATTTTTTTGTGTCAGTGTGTCGTGGTTTAAGTATAAATTTGCATTTAATTTGACTTCCAAATATCTAAAATCTACTGTCAAGTGCTAGCTGTGTGGCTATGAGTATAGCCAGGGACCCTTTAAAGTAAGGGGACCCAGCCTTATACTTTCCAAAGTGAGGCCGTTTCTTTCCTCATTCTAATGGTCTCAATGATGCCAAGTATGCCATTTTATTGGAGTATCTATGAATATAACAGGTACTTTGATTGTGTAATAATGGTTTCCATGATTTCTAAAAATTAGACTTGACAATGTTCTGTCAACAAACACAGACTATGGCAAGTGCCAAATGAATCAAATTTATTTTATATTTGAATTTGGTTTCCTGCAATTATTTCCAGGAATTTAAGTAGTATAAGTATGGTAAGTCAGTAGTCAGTGCCGATTTTGCTTATTTGAGAATTTGTCGCTATTGCACCTTGTTACCAGGTTCCTCAAACCATTTGTAATATTATGTACGTATAATAGGTACGTACTTGAACTTTCTTCCCATGTTGAATGTATCTACCCAAAGAACTTTCACAGATTTCGGGATGGACTAATAATATTGGGTCTTGTACTTAGTTCTAATCATGTAGTTTTTCTCGGTGCTCATTATAAAATTTTTGTAATTTTATTTCTCTCCCAAGGTACCTCACAAACGTAAAAATAAACTTGTAGTAGTAGATAAAAACTCTTTAAAAAAAGACCTGACTGAAGCTAGCTGCTTAATAATTTAAAATTGGCGAAATATGATTTTTATTTTGAACTACTTAATTATACGTAATGCCCAAGTAATGGGAATTGTAGGATTACTAAAGGTGAGGCAAGAAAAATCTGGTTGCAATTATTGGGACTACTACAGGCGGCCACATTACCTTTAATTGACTATCTGGAAGTTAGAAAACTTAAAAATTGTGAACTATGATGGGAAATATTTTGCCTCCTTTAGAATCTATGGCACTGGCATGTCACATAAAACCTGATGGCAGTTGGACACTGACATATAACATAACCTTGTACCAGCCCACTTATGTGGTCTCCTTGGAGTATACAGAAAACAAACTTCCCCTCAAGGCTTCACTTTTCCTATGTGATAGACTGTGACATGCTGGGTCCCCTTATTTTTAAAGAGTCCCTGAGTATAGCGCTTGACTGACCAGAGATTTGCGCGGGAAATTTGATTTCAAACTCATGCATTGTTCGTGAAAATTTGAAAGTTGGTGTCATTTACGCAGTGCCGACAACGACCGAGCTATTTTTAGTTCTTCAATGTAATTTTTATCAGATTAGAAAGTAGAAGTGGTTTTAAAACCACCCAGACTTTGCTAAGTGATGGTTCGAAACAGCATCTTATTGTGGGCGATACCATGAACATACCGCACATTTCAAGGCTACTTAAGTAGTGTTTTAGTGAAGCGTAATTAAGTTGCTTTTTGCTAAAAATTACAAAAATAAAATATAAAATGGCTATCTGGCTTTTTTGGGAAAGATACAAAAAATCCCAAGTTAATAATTGTACGTAATACGTGTAAAGTTTCGGCTCAACTACTAAAAAGTTTTATTTTTCAACTGTAAGGTGCTGCCATTGCTGCCTCCAGCGGCCGGGTGCAACAACACACTAAACCGCCGGATGGCAGGGACGCCTTGCGCTCGCACCTACACAAGACCCTTATTAAGGCGCAACGTTTAAAGCAAAAAATTTAAAAACAATGAGTTTTCTTCTTTTCCAAAAATATAGAAATAAGGAAACAATGTATCACTGGAATGGAGAATGACAGAGACTACAATGCAATTTGTTTTAATGAAATATTTCCTTATCCCAATAAGTGGACAGAAGATCCTAAAGAAAAATGCCGCAATGCCAAGGTAAATTTTCAATGTCTAATTTCGTAAAAATAAAGTTATAGTACCTATTTCAAATAGCTGGAGTTTTTACAGAGTCCTTTTCAGTTGCTTTAAATGCATTATCATTTTCGCGTGCGTGGATGTGTGTGTTTGTGTGTGTGTGTGTGTGTGCCTTTTACAGGTAGCAGTTTTCGATTTTTCGAGTCGAAATTTCGCGTAGGGCGGCGCATGCGTATGGACCCCAAGCCTATTGAAGGGCGCCCGAATCGGAAAAGCCGTTCGGCCCTTGGAATTTTTTCCGAATTTTTTAAAGGGCCGGAGATTCGAACCGAGATCGTCGATCGAGTTCAACTTTCGCGCGGGGCTACGGAGCGATATGGGTTTTACTCGTGCCGAAAGGCACCCCGATCGGAAATGCCATTATTTCTAAAATCGGGCGAAAAGTACCTTTCGTATTGACCCGCATACGAGAAACCCAATCTCGAAGCCGAAAAAATTCTCTTCGCTTAAATACGGTCGCCAGAAGCGGTGGTAAGGCGAGGCCCTCGAGGTGTGCGGTAAAGAGGTAGATAGGAATTTGGGTGGTACAGTGGTTTCGAGCTAGGCGAAAAAGATTCTTAAATAGGGTCGTGGCAAGAGCGAAATCGCAAAGGGAAGGAAGAGGAAGGTTAGATGAAGAGACTTAAGACTTCTTCGGATTTTTAAAGCAGAAAATGTGAGAGATTATAAGCTTTTCCTCCGAGCGAAATTGGATCGTTTTTGTGTGTCGTTCTCTACCTAAAAATTAGTCCGAAAATGTCGCGAAATTGTCAGAAATCTTTTTCGTCAAGCTGCAGCTACGTTATTTCGGCTCGGGGCTGTAAGGTGGCAATTTATAAGGCTTCCCCCAAGTCTTCGGGTCAGGTTCGGATGCTTCCGGCGCCCCCAAAAAATCTGGAAATAAGAAATAACACGCAATATCCAAGAGAGGTTCCCGAGGATTTCCGGTCGATTTCGCTAATTCTATAGCCGATCCGTTTCTCGGAAGAAGAAAATTGGCAGTCAGGAAATTTTCATAGATACCGGATTTTCGAGGATTCTTTCGGTACCACCTCCTTCGATTTTTAAAACGCGGCTCTATTCGAGGTTACCGCGACTTGACGGTGCATACCTGTTGAATATTTGCAATTTCTGGACGGATACAGGGGTGAGAATTTGAGGTTACAGAACTGAGGGCATGCACACCTGTTGAATATTTGCGCTTTTTCGAAGCGGTCGACGAGGAAGATGGGAACTTTTGACGCAAAAAACGTCATTTAGGTTATGGAGAGCTTTCAAACTCAGAGTGCTTACGGGTGTCTCTTGCTGGGAAATGTGATGGGAAATTTAATTGGAAATTTACGATACAACATAACCTCGAAATTACATAGCATCTCCTTCGCCGTTAGAGATACAGAGTTGCCGTTTGTTTTGATTATAATAATATAAGAAGAGAAAAAAATGGACGACGAAATTTTTTCACGGCTACCTCGATTTTCCCACAAGTGCTACTATTTTGTCTTTAGAGATACAAGACTGCCACTTGATTTTCAATAGGCTTGTTATCGTTACTTATATCTAGAGAACTTAGAATTTGAGTTATATTTTCTATATCTATTTTGAAAAAATGTTCTCAAAAATACAAAATTAAAGTTGCTTTTCAAAATTGAAAGTTGTCACTTTGAATTTTTCTGTGATTATCCTAGATCTAAACATAGTTATATTTCGAGTGTTATATTCACTATGGGATGTGATGGGAAATTTAATTGGAAATTTACAACATAACCTCGAAATTATATGGGCGGCAGCATCTCCTTCGCCGTTAGAGATACAGGGTTGCCGTTTGTTTTGATTATAATAATATGCAGATAAGAAGAATAAAATTGGACGACGAAATTTTTTCATGGCTACCTCGATTTTCCCGCAACAAGTGCTACTTGTGTTACTTATATCTAGAGAACTTAGAATTTGAGTTATATTTTCTATATCTATTTTGAAATACCTAATGTTCTTAAAAATACAAAATTAGAGTTGCTTTTCAAAATTGAAAGTTGTCACTTTGAATTTTTCTGTGAATATCCTAGATCTAAACATAGTTATGTATCGAGTGTTATATCCACTAACAAACGAAAAAACGCAATACTTGGAGGGAAATTTGTTCTTATATTTGCCACGGAGGAAAAACCTAGGAAGGGGAAAATGGAATTCCGCTCTTACCTTGGCCTTGACTCTCCAAGAACTCAACAAAATGCACAACGAGGGCGCCAATTACGTTGGGGGAGCGACCTAATAAATTTTTAAAAATTCGACCGACAACTTTATTTGGCAAGATAAGAATAAAACCCTACCAATACAAAGAACAACTTGTATTTATAATTTTGAAGAAGCTGATGCAGCGGCGCTGAGGTGGCGCTGAAGATTCTAGTCGGACACTGACTAAAGTGCTGATTCGAATATAACTCAGTTTTTTAAATTTACACTTCCAGTTTTCTTCACAGAATTGCGGATGATACCTTTTATGTTGTTTTGAAAAAAATCCATGTTTTAATTTTTTTGTTTTTTTCAAAACTGCAAAAATTCTTATCATCCGCAATTCTTATGTAAAATATAAGCGGATTAGTAAAAGAATGGTTCATTTTTATCAAATATTAAAGGAGAAAAATGCGAAATGGGAAATTCAATATGGCCACCACTACCATAGAACATTCTTAAGTAATAAAAAAAACTCCTTGGTAATTTTTTTAGGCGTCCTTGAATATTTGTGGCTGCTGAGAATATATGTTGCTGTTTTCTAAATTAATATCGAATGCACGGGTATTTTTATAGTTTTGATGTTGATTCAGTGTTAAGCATCTCGTTTTTTTCTCCGCAACTGTACAAAAAAATATTACAGCAATTAAAAAAATCGACGAAAGAGAAAAATAGCGTAAAACATTATACACAAAGTGGCCACAATCAGTTAAATAAGGTCACCCATGTATTCATATAATACCTATAATAATAATATAAATATAAAATTCATTATAATCCCAAGTGAATGTAAATAGATGACCAAACAGGCAAACTTCAAATTCCGACCGGCACCTTCTCCAGAAATCGAACTAACCAATTTATCCCGTCACGTTAGCGCGACTGCGACCTAGACTATCTGAAATCCGCATCGCCGGTAGAGGACGGTAGCAATCAAGCACTGAATATTATTTTCGCTATTTCGCAAATCATTTAAAAACGGCTAAGTTTTAAACATTTTTACAAGAGGTAAAATATGTTTAATTTTCTTCACAGAATTGTAGATGATACCTTTTACGTTGTTTTGAAACAAATGCAGGTTTTATTTTTTTTATTTCTTTCAAAACTGCAAAAATTCTTATCATCTGCAATTCTTATGTAAAAAATAAGCGGATTAGTAAAAGAATGGTTCATTTTTATCAAATATTAAAGGAGAAAAATGCGAAATGGGAAATTCAATATGGCTGTCACTACCATAGAACATTCTTAACGTATTTGGTGAGCGACTCTGGCTTAAATCCTGAACAAGAAGATCTGTTTAAGAACACGAGCAACATTCTTCGTGAAATTATTCCATATTTGTGGAGAAGAACAAAATGATGTCGAAGTATTATTTTTATTTCATGAAGCATAGACATTTAGTGAAAAAAATCAACGGCTCCTTACTTTACTCGCCATTGAGGAAAAAAGAGATGCTAAGGAATTTCTAAAACATTTGAAAATTATAATAAGTGTTTATTTACTACAGTATTACAAAATTACAAATTCAAAAGTTGTATTAATTTACAAGTTTACAAAAAGTTTACTAATTTAAATTGCAGAACATTGTAAAAAATTGTAAACTATAGTAAAATCGGGCAGCTCTTACGCCTGGAGTAAACAAGAGCACGTGGGTTGAAATATCTGCCATAGCCGCACGGAGGTACGACCTTTATTTAATTTTAGTCTTACAATTGTGTACATCAAAATATTTCAGACAAGAATTATTGGCTTAATTAAAATGGTTCAAAACATCGATAAAATTATTTGTGGCAGTGTCTAAATAGCTGAAAACAACAAGATAAAACCGAATATCTACACTTCTGCGATCGAGCACGTCTCTGTTGCCGAGTCGGGTGAAATTTTATAGCCTACCGACCAATCGCGGATCGTCATTGAACACACGTCCCTGAAGACAGACGCAGATTCAGAAATGAAAATCACGTTTTTACAGTGGACCAGTCAAGTATTAAGTAGTCCTCGATATACATTTGATAAAAAAATAATTAAGATAAGGTTTTCTTCAAAAACAACTGTAGGGACATTTCTGATCAAGGAAAGAAGGTAATGCAAAAAATCAGGACCGTAATAGCGAACAAGTCACAAGAAAAAAATTCAAATTCTTTAAATAATTGTTTGACATGTTTTAGAGACTACGCTCAATTTTGTTACATCAGGGGCGTACTATATTATAAAATTCGTTAAATGATTTTCGAATTTATTTTTGGTGGAAGACGATTTTGTTACACCACCAGATTTTCACCAAAAGTCTTTTGTAGCGAGAGAAACAACCTGTCATAGCAGATTTGAAAAAATCAGGGGTGTACTACTACTATTTGCTAAAATTTTCTCGAATTTCCTATGTTCGAAGGCGATTTTGTTACACAACCAGATTTTTACCAAAAGTCACTTGCAGTCAGAGGAACAACCTGACATAGCAGATTTGAAAAAAATCAGTGGCGTACTATATTCTAAAATTCGTTAAATGATTTTCGAATTTATTTTTGTTGTTGTTACACCACCAGATTTTTACCAAAAGTCTTTTGTAGCGAGATAAACAACCTGTCATAGCAGATTTGAAAAAATCAGGGGTGTACTACTACTATTTGCTAAAATTTTCTCGAATTTCCTATGTTCGAAGGCGATTTTGTTACACAACCAGATTTTTACCAAAAGTCACTTGCAGTCAGAGGAACGACCTGACATAGCAGATTTGAAAAAAATCAGTGGCGTACTATATTCTAAAATTCGTTAAATGATTTTCGAATTTATTTTTGTTGTTGTTACACCACCAGATTTTTACCAAAAGTCTTTTGTAGCGAGATAAACAACCTGTCATAGCAGATTTGAAATAAATCAGGGGCGTACTATATTCTAACATTCGTTAAATGATTTTCGAATTTATTTTTGTTGTTGTTACACCACCAGATTTTTACCAAAAGTCTTTTGTAGCGAGATAAACAACCTGTCATAGCAGATTTGAAATAAATCAGGGGCGTACTATATTCTAACATTCGTTAAATGATTTTCGAATTTATTCTTGGTGGAAGACGATTCTGTTACACCACCAGATTTTTACCAAAAGTCTTTTGTAGCGAGAGAAAGAACCTGTCATAGCAGATTTGAAAAAATCAGGGGCGTACTATATTCTAAAATTCGTTAAATGTTTTTCTAATTTATTTTTGGTGGAAAACGATTTTGTTACACCACCAGATTTTTAGCAAAAGTCTGCTGTAGCGAGAGAAACAACCAGTCATAGCAGATTTGAAAAAAATCAGGGGCGTACTATATTCTAAAATTCATTAAATAATTTTCGAATTTATTCTTGGTGGAAGACGATTTTGTTACACCACCAGATTTTTACCAGAAGTCTTTTGTAGCGATAGAAACCACCTGTCCTAGCAGATTTGAAAAAAATCAGGGGCGTACTATATTCTAAAATTCGTTAAATAATTTTCGAATTTATTCTTGGTGGAAGACGATTTTGTTACACCACCAGATTTTTACCAAAAGTCACTTGCAGCGAGAGAAACCACCCATCATAGCAGATTTGAAAAAAATCAGGGGCGTACTATATTCTAAAATTCGTTAAATGATTTTCGAATTTATTTTTGTTGTTGTTACACCGCCAGATTTTTACCAAAAGTCTTTTGTAGCGAGATAAACAACCTGTCATAGCAGATTTGAAAAAATCATTGGTGTACTACTACTATTTGCTAAAATTTTCTCGAATTTCCTATGTTCGAAGGCGATTTTGTTACACAACCAGATTTTTACCAAAAGTCACTTGCAGTCAGAGGAACGACCTGACATAGCAGATTTGAAAAAAATCAGTGGCGTACTATATTCTAAAATTCGTTAAATGATTTTCGAATTTATTTTTGTTGTTGTTACACCACCAGATTTTTACCAAAAGTCTTTTGTAGCGAGATAAACAACCTGTCATAGCAGATTTGAAATAAATCAGGGGCGTACTATATTCTAACATTCGTTAAATGATTTTCGAATTTATTCTTGGTGGAAGACGATTCTGTTACACCACCAGATTTTTACCAAAAGTCTTTTGTAGCGAGAGAAAGAACCTGTCATAGCAGATTTGAAAAAAATCAGGGGCGTACTATATTCTAAAATTCGTTAAATGTTTTTCTAATTTATTTTTGGTGGAAAACGATTTTGTTACACAACCAGATTTTTACCAAAAGTCACTTGCAGTCAGAGGAACGACCTGACATAGCAGATTTGAAAAAAATCAGGGGCGTACTATATTGTAACATTCGTTAAATGATTTTCGAATTTATTCTTGGTGGTAGACGATTCTGTTACACCACCAGATTTTTACCAAAAGTCACTTGCAGTCAGAGGAACGACCTGACATGGCAGATTTGAAAAAAATCAGTGGCGTACTATATTCTAAAATTCGTTAAATGATTTTCGAATTTATTTTTGTTGTTGTTACACCACCAGATTTTTACCAAAAGTCTTTTGTAGCGAGATAAACAACCTGTCATAGCAGATTTGAAATAAATCAGGGGCGTACTATATTCTAACATTCGTTAAATGATTTTCGAATTTATTCTTGGTGGTAGACGATTCTGTTACACCACCAGATTTTTACCAAAAGTCTTTTGTAGCGAGAGAAAGAACCTGTCATAGCAGATTTGAAAAAAATCAGGGGCGTACTATATTCTAAAATTCGTTAAATGTTTTTCTAATTTATTTTTGGTGGAAAACGATTTTGTTACACAACCAGATTTTTACCAAAAGTCACTTGCAGTCAGAGGAACGACCTGACATAGCAGATTTGAAAAAAATCAGGGGCGTACTATATTCTAAAATTCGTTAAATGATTTTCGAATTTATTTTTGTTGTTGTTACACCACCAGATTTTTACCAAAAGTCTTTTGTAGCGAGATAAACAACCTGTCATAGCAGATTTGAAATAAATCAGGGGCGTACTATATTCTAACATTCGTTAAATGATTTTCGAATTTATTCTTGGTGGAAGACGATTCTGTTACACCACCAGATTTTTACCAAAAGTCTTTTGTAGCGAGAGAAAGAACCTGTCATAGCAGATTTGAAAAAATCAGGGGCGTACTATATTCTAAAATTCGTTAAATGTTTTTCTAATTTATTTTTGGTGGAAAACGATTTTGTTACACCACCAGATTTTTAGCAAAAGTCTGTTGTAGCGAGAGAAACAACCAGTCATAGCAGATTTGAAAAAAATCAGGGGCGTACTATATTCTAAAATTCATTAAATAATTTTCGAATTTATTCTTGGTGGAAGACGATTTTGTTACACCACCAGATTTTTACCAGAAGTCTTTTGTAGCGATAGAAACCACCTGTCCTAGCAGATTTGAAAAAAATCAGGGGCGTACTATATTCTAAAATTCGTTAAATAATTTTCGAATTTATTCTTGGTGGAAGACGATTTTGTTACACCACCAGATTTTTACCAAAAGTCACTTGCAGCGAGAGAAACCACCTATCATAGCAGATTTGAAAAAAATCAGGGGCGTACTATATTCTAAAATTCGTTAAATAATTTTTGAATTTATTCTTGGTGGAAGACGATTTTGTTACACCACCAGATTTTTACCAAAAGTCTTTTGTAGCGAGAGAAACAACCTTTCGAATTTATTTTTATATATATATATCCACCAAGAATAAATTCGAAAATTATTTAACGAATTTTAGAATATAGTACGCCCCTGATTTTTTTCAAATCTGCTATGACAGGTGGTTTCTCTCGCTGCAAGTGACTTTTGGTAAAAATCTGGTGGTGTAACAAAATCGCCTTCCACCAAAAATAAATTCGAGAATCATTTAACGAATGTTAGAATATAGTACGCCCCTGATTTTTTTTCAAATCTGCTATGACTGGTTGTTTCTCTCGCCACAACAGACTTTTGCTCAAAATCTGGTGGTGTAACAAAATCGTCTTCCACCAAAAATAAATTCGAAAAACATTTAACGAATTTTAGAATATAGTACGCCCCTGATTTTTTTCAAATCTGCTATGATAGGTGGTTTCTCTCGCTGCAAGTGACTTTTGGTAAAAATCTGGTGGTGTAACAAAATCGTCTTCCACCAAGAATAAATTCGAAAATCATTTAACGAATTTTAAAATATAGTACGCCCCTGATTTTTTTCAAATCTGCTAGGACAGGTGGTTTCTATCGCTACAAAAGACTTCTGGTAAAAATCTGGTGGTGTAACAAAATCGTCTTCCACCAAGAATAAATTCGAAAATTATTTAACGAATTTTAGAATATAGTACGCCCCTGATTTTTTTCAAATCTGCTAGGACAGGTGGTTTCTATCGCTACAAAAGACTTCTGGTAAAAATCTGGTGGTGTAACAAAATCGTCTTCCACCAAGAATAAATTCGAAAATTATTTAACGAATTTTAGAATATAGTACGCCCCTGATTTTTTTCAAATCTGCTATGATGGGTGGTTTCTCTCGCTGCAAGTGACTTTTGGTAAAAATCTGGTGGTGTAACAAAATCGCTTTCAACCCAAAATAAATTCGAAAATCATTTAACGAATTTTAGAATCTAGTACGCCCCTGATTTTTTTCAAATCTGCTATGTCAGGTCGTTCCTCTGACTGCAAGTGACTTTTTTGGTAAAAATCTGGTTGTGTAACAAAATCGCCTTCCACCAAAAATAAATTCGAAAATCATTTAACGAATTTTAGAATATAGTACGCCCCTGATTTTTTTCAAATCTGCTATGTCAGGTCGTTCCTCTGACTGCAAGTGACTTTTTTGGTAAAAATCTGGTTGTGTAACAAAATCGCCTTCCACCAAAAATAAATTCGAAAATCATTTAACGAATTTTAGAATATAGTACGCCCCTGATTTTTTTCAAATCTGCTATGTCAGGTCGTTCCTCTGACTGCAAGTGACTTTTTTGGTAAAAATCTGGTTGTGTAACAAAATCGCCTTCCACCAAAAATAAATTCGAAAATCATTTAACGAATTTTAGAATATAGTACGCCCCTGATTTTTTTCAAATCTGCTATGTCAGGTCGTTCCTCTGACTGCAAGTGACTTTTTTGGTAAAAATCTGGTTGTGTAACAAAATCGCCTTCCACCAAAAATAAATTCGAAAATCATTTAACGAATTTTAGAATCTAGTACGCCCCTGATTTTTTTCAAATCTGCTATGTCAGGTCGTTCCTCTGACTGCAAGTGACTTTTTTGGTAAAAATCTGGTTGTGTAACAAAATCGCCTTCCACCAAAAATAAATTCGAAAAACATTTAACGAATTTTAGAATATAGTACGCCCCTGATTTTTTTCAAATCTGCTATGATAGGTGGTTTCTCTCGCTGCAAGTGACTTTTGGTAAAAATCTGGTGGTGTAACAAAATCGTCTTCCACCAAGAATAAATTCGAAAATCATTTAACGAATTTTAAAATATAGTACGCCCCTGATTTTTTTCAAATCTGCTAGGACAGGTGGTTTCTATCGCTACAAAAGACTTCTGGTAAAAATCTGGTGGTGTAACAAAATCGTCTTCCACCAAGAATAAATTCGAAAATTATTTAACGAATTTTAGAATATAGTACGCCCCTGATTTTTTTCAAATCTGCTAGGACAGGTGGTTTCTATCGCTACAAAAGACTTCTGGTAAAAATCTGGTGGTGTAACAAAATCGTCTTCCACCAAGAATAAATTCGAAAATTATTTAACGAATTTTAGAATATAGTACGCCCCTGATTTTTTTCAAATCTGCTATGATGGGTGGTTTCTCTCGCTGCAAGTGACTTTTGGTAAAAATCTGGTGGTGTAACAAAATCGCTTTCAACCCAAAATAAATTAGAAAATCATTTAACGAATTTTAGAATCTAGTACGCCCCTGATTTTTTTCAAATCTGCTATGTCAGGTCGTTCCTCTGACTGCAAGTGATAGGTGGTTTCTCTCGCTGCAAGTGACTTTTGGTAAAAATCTGGTGGTGTAACAAAATCGCTTTCAACCCAAAATAAATTCGAAAATCATTTAACGAATTTTAGAATCTAGTACGCCCCTGATTTTTTTCAAATCTGCTATGACAGGTCGTTTCTCTGGCTGCAAATCACTTTTGGTAAAAATCTGATGGTGTAACAAAATCGCCTTCCACCAAAAATAAATTCGAAAATCATTTAACGAATTTTAGAATCTAGTACGCCCCTGATTTTTTTCAAATCTGCTATGACAGGTCGTTTCTCTGGCTGCAAATCACTTTTGGTAAAAATCTGATGGTGTAACAAAATCGCCTTCCACCAAAAATAAATTCGAAAATCATTTAACGAATTTTAGAATATAGTACGCCCCTGATTTTTTTCAAATCTGCTATGTCAGGTCGTTCTTCTGACTGCAAGTGACTTTTTTGGTAAAAATCTGGTTGTGTAACAAAATCGCCTTCGAACATAGGAAATTCGAGAAAATTTTAGCAAATAGTAGTAGTACGCCCCTGATTTTTTCAAATCTGCTATGACAGGTTGTTTCTCTCGCTACAAAAGACTTTTGGTAAAAATCTGGTGGTGTAACAAAATCGTCTTCCACCAAAAATAAATTCGAAAATCATTTAACGAATTTTATAATATAGTACGCCCCTGATTTTTTTCAAATCCGCTATGACAGGTTGTTTCTCTTGCTGCAAGTGATTTTTGGTAAAAATCTGGTGATGTAACAAAATTGAGCGTAGTCTCTAAAACATGTCAAACAATTATTTAAAGAATTTGAATTTTTTTCTTGTGACTTGTTCGGTCCTGATTTTTTGCATTACCTTCTTTCCTTGATCAGAAATGTCCCTACAGTTATTTTTGAAGAAAACCTTATCTTAATTATTTTTTAATCAAATGTATATCGAGGACTACTTAATACTTGACTGGTGGTCCACTGTAAAAACGTGATTTTCATTTCTGAATCTGTGTCTGTCTTCAGGGACGTATTGAACGTATTGTACGTATTGAACACATATTTAAGTCAAAAATAAATATCTATCAATATCTTTTATTTACAACCATGTATGTAATGTTGACATTTCTGACTTTTTATAAGTTTGAAATTTTTGTCTTTACTTCCCGCCCTCCCGCCCGGGTGGAAAGTTTACTTTCTACCCAGGAGGGTGGAGAGATAAAGTTAACCTCGGCGCTTCGCACCTCGGTTAACTATTTAATCTCTCGACAGTAATGAAACACTTCCCATCTCGATGTGTAATATACTATGACACTACTGCTTTTATTACAGCTGTCAAGCCAGGGAGATTTCCACTTTTTAATCTTACAGCTAGGTGCTTATGGGAGGGTGATTTCCGAAAAAATACACAAGTTACCACGGCAACGTTAAGAAATGCTTGTGTTTTATTGGTTGTACCTTGTGTACATGAAATTTTCGCCGAAATCAGCACCAGATTGGTTAATATTTTAAAAATTATGCATTTCGTTGGTTCATATTGGCAGCCGTTGAATTCACACTAAAATGCGCCGCCAAGGAAATACTAAGGACAAATGAGGCATATGAAATTACAAAATCTCATCATCGCGATATATAATTTAATATTTTTTGCTCAAGGGAGGAAGGGGGGAGAGTTGAACCCTCGAAAACCTCGAAAACCTGTTAACCGAATAACACGAAACCATTTTCTACTGATAAAACATACCTAATCCTGCAAATTAATTATTATTGCAATTATCTTCCATCTTATACGCACATTATCACGTTCTATGTTTTGCATTTTGCATTTTCCCTTTGTATTTCTCAGTTCACAGAAACAAAACTAGGCTATATATTATGCGCTCTGAACGTGATAAATTCACTGCCAACTTCTGGAATTGTAGGGCCATTAAAAACACATACATTTCACTGATATTCTTGTTGAAAACCCTGTTCGAATGCGCATTCCTTCCAGATTTTTTTTGTTCACCATATCTGGTGTATTTTTCAAATATGTATTAGGTATATTAAGAATTTTAAGAAAGTATCTTACTCATACATAATACCTATTCAAATTGAATTGAAACGATAATTCACTTATACCTACTTACTACTGATGAAATAAATAAAGTTCATTAATATCCATTTCTGAGTTTGATTACGTTAGCTGGACTTTACAAGGATGAAAATCCAGGCTGCTAACGGGCTCAAAGTATGGTTTTATTTAATAATATTATAATATTATTGGTCCTATTATCTTCCAGTAGATTCAATGATCCGTTAAAATCTTTCTCCTTGTTTAATAATTTTATTTATTATTTGCTTGGGCTATTAAGTATTGTAGATCTGCAAGTTGCTTAGTTTTGGACCGCTTGGTATATTTCTTAAATACCTTGAATACACCAATTCTTGCCGCTATGCCGAGGAAGCCACCAGCAAGATAATCGCCGTCAACCACTAACCACTGAACCGAGTAAAAGCCGTATTCTTTTCTAAAAAGGGTACCTGGTATCGATATTGAGTGCTGCAGTGTCGCCATATTATTTATTTGACGGTTTTATTTGCCTACTTTTCCAGTTTGTTTGGTTGCATTGGTTCCCATCCCGCTCCTCGAGGCCATCCGCAACATCAGGCCTCTTATTCTTAGTCTGTGAAACAAGCCTTAGCATTTCGCCGTTGTCTTACGCAACTTCCAACCACCTCCAGCTGCCTAGCACAAGGCAGAGCAGCATTGGCGTAGCTAAGGGGGGGCTGGGGGGGGCTAAGCCCCCCCTGGTATAAGAATAGCCCCCCCCTGACAAATTTTAGCGTTTATTTTTATAATTTTTTTGACATTATAGGTTTACATTAAAAACCTTACTAAGCTGATTTAATCTTGTTGCGTGTTCATGTTATTGCGTATACGAGTAGTAATAGACACTGACTAAAACACTAATAATGACAAAATAAAACAAACTAAACAGCGGCAACACTGCCGTCACGCACTCGCCCCGCACCCGACCCCGTCAATCCGCCATACGCCACACTCACAGAATTAGCATCACTCAGAGTGGGGACCCAGCACATAGGAAAAGTGAAGCCTTGAGGGGAAGTTTGTTTTTTGTAGACTCCAAGGAGACCACATAAGTGGACTGGTACAAGGTTATGTTATATGTTATATATCTTTGGAAAGCTCAAAAATGGCCGATTTTATAAGGCCACAGCCAACTATGATTTACATTTAAAATAACACGAGTTTATGTCATATCTAAAAAAATCACAAACAAAATAAAAAATTGGATTAGATTATCTTATTAAGCACAAAATTATCTACAATTTTTGTCTCTACAGTTTTTTTGTATAATCAGAAATAACGGACCTACAGAGATCTGATGAAATAGCAAAAAATCACTCTTTTCAAAATATCTAGTGAGCCATGAACTTTTTTAAAAATCTAAAAGGGGCATTAGATTGAGCATACAAACTGCAATTCTTTCCCCATTTAACCTTTGTTCTAGCTCTGCTAGTTTCCGAGATCCCCATAGTGGGTATCGAGAAAAACTCACCCTGTATGAAGTAAAGTTGTGTGTATTTAAATTAATAACGTTGTGCCGATTAATAAGTAAATAAGCTCTACTATAGTTTGCGTAAGTACATTAATTTTCTTCATTATCATCTTCTTCAGGGGCTTAAGCCCCCCCGGAGAAAAAAGGCTAGCTACGCCTATGCAGAGCAGGATACCAGTGACTATAGATTCCTTCTATAGTCACTGAGGATACTAAACTGCCGAGTCGCCCACCACTCACCAGGGCAATTTCCAGAGAAGCGGCTGTTGGGCCGGTACCCGGTGTCTCCAACAGGTTCATTATCGGACCAATGCAGATAAGTAATTTCAATCTAGTGCTTCTTAATTTTGCCAATTTCATTATAAATAGCAGCATAAATAATAGGTCTATTTCTTACGTGCATATATTTAAGGTATCGCACAGTTGTGTAGAGTCGGAGGGGAGGAGCTGGGGTTCTATAATCCCCTCAAAATGTCTGGCTGAAACTTTTATTACTAATTGTTACCACCATTAGAACTACTGTCAAGAAAGTTAGCCGCCCTAGTTTTGAATGTCACGCTACGCCGCTAGATCACAAAAGGTTATTAGGAGAGAGTTGGGTAAGATAACGCGGTTGGAAAGATGACGCACCGCGCAAAGTTATATTTTTTCACTTCAAGTCGAGACAATTCATTATTTTTTTACGGATTGACCGATTTTCAAAAACTTTTTTTTGAAAATATAGTGCTCCGAAAGATCTACATTTTGACACTAATTTTTTTCAGATGCGTCTTTTCCATGCCCTACTACGATCAAAATTATACCCCCAAAAACTGCAAAAGTACATTAGGCATTTGTTAGGAAAAAAATGAATAGCACAGTCGTATTGGCGCAAACCACACATACCATGTTTCACGGTCATAGCTTATACAGGGCGTTCAGAAAATAGATTCAAACATGGCAAAAATTCGGTTTTTCGAAGTACCCTGTACAAACACCGAGAGATATTTTAAAATTATTTCTTTGCAGTTTGATTAGGGCTCACATAAGCCATCAATTCCTACGATTTCATGGCCCTGCCTTATTCAGGGCGTTCGCAATAAAAATACAAAGATCGAAAATAAATAATCGTTCTTTCTCTTGGTGTTTTTTTTTAAATTTTTTCTACATTTTTAACTTATGCCTATTAAAAAACATAAACAATATAATAATTATAAAATATTTTCAAAAAAGCACCCTTTTATTTATTTGAAAAAAATTAAAATTGATTGGTATCCATGTATCCATGGTGCTCTTTATTGAAAATACTTACTAAAATTTAATATTGGCTATATTTTTTAATAGGCGTAAGTTAAAATTGTAGAAAAAATGTAAAAAAAACACCAAGAGAAAAATCGATTTTTTTTCGATTTTTGTATTATTATGTGGGCCTTAATCAAACTGCAAATAAATAATTTTAAAATATCTGTCGGTGTTTGTACAGAATACTCCGAAAAACCGTATTTTTGCTATGTTTCAAGCTATTTTGTGAATTTTGTGTATAAGTTATAACCTTGAAACTTGGTATGTGGGGTTTTCGGGTATGGTCAATAAGACTGTGCTATTAATTTTTTTGGGGTATAATTTTGATCGTAGTAGGTCATGGAAAAGACAAATCTGAAAAAAATTAGTGTCAAAATGTAGATCTTTCGGAGCAATATATTTTCAAAAAAAAGTTTTTGAAAATCGGTCAACCCTTAAACTGTAGATTAAAAATTCGAATTTTCAATTTACCGCTACTGTTAGTTCGCCAGAGCCCTTTATACAAAATGCAAAACACGTCGTTTCATCTAAGGTTAGGGAAAACTATTTTAGGCGGTAAGCTCATTTTTTTGTGTTCCAGGTTTGAAAGTAGCGGTAATATATTATGCCAATAAGGTTTAATTTAATATAAGGTTCAATTTGATATTTTTATTAGTTTTTCAAGTTGTTGCCAAAAGAATATGGTACCTCATCGCCCTTAATGAAACACCCGATTTAAATTAAAATTTCCCAGTCGGTCTGATCGAGGTAGATATTTCTCTCGCTAATAGCCCAATGGCCGCTACAAGTTAGCAATCGGACTTCGCTCCAACGTCAATATTTTCGCACCTCATCCAAAAGGGGACACAATTCATTAGTTATTCGTTCGTTAGCTGGATATTTACATTAAAAATGTTGACTGGAGTTCGAGAGTGCCTGGATTCTGGGACCCGTTAACGCTTCGACCCAACTCTGGAATAATAGGACTGTATTACGTAATTTGAATTTATACCAGGTGTAAAATTTTAATTAAAACGACTAAGAAATATAAAATTTCGAAAATTAAAGTGTATAATTTTATTAAAAAAACATATTTCACTTTCAAACAGCCTTGAATGGCCCTATTTAAGTACCAAAAAGAAAATTTTTAGGTTCTTCCACCAATCTCAATGATTGGTGCTCGTAAACTTTTACGAATGCCAATAATTTACATAAACATATAATGCCTTAAAATGCGTTAAAAGCCGAATACGATATTATTATATTATATACAGTGGCGTAACTACGGAAGAGTATTCCCGTGTTCAAAATTTCAGGAGGGCCCCTGTTTTTTTTATGTTTGAAAGTGATGTAACAATGACAAACATTGTACAGGTTATGTCCCATTTTCGATACTTTTGCAAGTTATATTTATATTTTGAAACCCTTACCTCCTAGAAAAAAACCGTGTACGTCACTGAATTATACGTGAACAAATCGATAACGGTCGATTTTTACCATTTCAATAAGTTAGCGTCTAACGGATATAGGGGGGGGGGGGGTGCCTGAAAATGGCAAATTTTGAAAATCACTTTGTGTTTAAAAACTAAGGAGGCCGCATGAAAATTCTGTAAACGAGCCTTTCTTTTTATGAAAAAGTAGATCAGTGTACCGAAAATAGCAACTCTCTATTTCTAAAAATAACCGAGATACCTCGCAAAAGTAACATGGAATTTTTTCTATTCACTAGGATCAGTTTTCCTAAATGTAGCTAGCCATGAAAACAATTGCGATAGTCATAAATTATTTAAGATTATGTTAGGTTGCCTTGTGCACCATTAAATTTGTTCGACTGGAGTATTTTTTTAATTTTTGAATTGGGCTTGTTACTGACTTGTTTGCTATTATAGTTTGTTACAAAAATTGTTTTTTAATATTCCAGTTGAAAAAATTTAAGGGTGCACGAGACAACCTAACATTCTCTTAAATAATTTCTGACTATCAATTGTAAATTTTGAA
The DNA here is from genome assembly GCA_963920635.1 of Pseudeuparius sepicola. Lineage (NCBI taxonomy): Eukaryota > Metazoa > Arthropoda > Insecta > Coleoptera > Anthribidae > Pseudeuparius > Pseudeuparius sepicola. The sequence goes on from OY987299.1 coordinate 95,736,399, forward strand.
AAATAAAAGATGCAGAAAATCTTTTCCTATAAAAGTTGTTGAGAATGATAAGGACTTTCAATATTTAGGAAAAAAATTGTATGCTTCTGGGGAAAAATGTTGATGACGTCACAGCGGCCATTTCCCCAAACAACAAAAAATCAAATTTTCGGTCATAATTGGGCCTTATCAATGACGTCAAAACCTATAGACGTGTTGCCCCATTGTTAAAATGCCCTTTATTTTGACTCCAAGATTAAATATATCCATACTATTCTAAAAACATGCTACAAACAAAGACAGAAAGTCAACCATCAACCAACTATGCACCCGGTGATTCCCGATTATAGCGTCGATGGAGGAACGGTTATAGTTCCTCCAGAATCAGACTTAGATATCGCATGTTTTTTCTTGTTTGGGGGCGCCGGAAGCATCGGAACCTCACCTGAAGACTCGGGGGATAGTCTAACGACGCCAGCCTCCGAGCCCAGAGCCGAAATAAGTTCGCTACGGCTCGAAAAAAATTGGCAATTTCTGACAATCTCGCGACATTTTCGGAATAATTTAATGGAGCGCTTAGATTGTAATTAGTTCTGGGCGTCAAGCGTTTATCAAAATAAACCTGTCTATAGGTTCTGACGTCATTGTGACGTCATTGGGCCTTATAGTTCGAAATTTTATTTCCAATTTTCGTGTTCTCGCAGTAGGCCCGGGGGGTCGAGTTTGGATCATCCTGTAGGTACATTTACTCTTAAGTTATTATACATTTTTTGTACTACCCTTGCATTTTTATTGTTGCGAAGTTTCAATCGCCCTGTATGTAACCGATTAGAGATTCTGACTCGTCGGTTATTAAGCAGCACTACGTCAATCGGCTCGCATCGGAAAAACCGAAATTTATGCGCCCTGCATGAATCTTGGTGGCGGTGGGCCCCTAGCAGCTCTGGGCCCGTGTTCACTGCACACTCTGAACACCCTGTAGTTACGCCACTGATTATATAGATAAACGAGTCGATTTATATAGGAAAATAGCCTGGCTCGAGAGAGGCCGGATCCTGGATACAATGGATCGATATATTGACCCGTCGCGCGTAGAGACAGCAAGTCTAGGCCCGCCACTGTAAAAACTTTATTAATTTGATCGAATTAAATCCCCGAACAATAGTCAACTCGAACAATAGTCAAATCGATACTGGAAAGTTTTTCTTCCTTTATTGTTCAAGAAAAATGGGTGGAAATATCGGGGTAATCTGAAAGAGAAAGAAGTTGTAAAAGAAAAGGTGCGACCAACCGTGCTTTATGTTGTCAGACTTACATTATGTTGAATTTAAAATATCGCAGGTTTACCTTACAGAAGAAATCTTTCTATAATACTTGGCGTATGTGAGAATAGTATCCAATATGTGTAAATAAATACATATAACTTGTAAGATCACCACCTTTACTTTATACGTCGTAAAGAACCGTCCGGAATCAACGAAATTGTAAAAAAAAATAATACACCCGGAATGGCAAAGGTATAAAGGCCTCGACGAGTATTCTGGCAAGAAATGACGGCCATTCTAATAGAAAACTTTAAACTTTTAAACAAAAATCATACAGGGTGTCTCAGAAGTGAAGGCTATAACCATTAACCATAGATTCTTGACGTCAAAATATGGCAGTTAAACCACACTTAACTTTAGTAGTTAACCAATACGCGACATTTTCATAAGGATATGCCAGAAATACAATAGATGCAGGGGATAGATTTGCCAAAAAATAAAGTTGTCCAACGATATTTTCGTAGATTTTAACATAGAAAAATCAGTAGCGAACGACTGGGCCACTTTAATTTTGACGCTGTTTGTCGTTGATATTCAATATTGTTTTCATATCTTTATGACACTCTCACACATTGCCAAATGTAAATTCGATGGGCTGACAATAACCATGCAATAACCATGCGTTTTTCGCTGAAGCCTTTTTCGGTGTTTGGCCAATTCGTATCGATGTTCGAACTGCTTATCTTTGCGCGAGGTTCAGTTGGTCCAACGTCGCGTCGCGTCGTTAAAAAAGTGTGATCTGGTAGGGGAATTATTCCTCAACTGACATTACCCTAAACAATTATTTTGCTCGTATTTGCAGTCAGGATTATTAACTTCACATTTGTTTTCAGTACTGTTTAGCTAAAAGTGTATTATTTAAGATCAAATTATTGTAGTATGGACTAAACTGTAGAATTGTCATTATTTAGGCACATGTTTAGATAAAATCACACACTCTATGTCATTTAAGACTGCTAGCGTTAAACTAAATATACTATGACTATCATAATATGTTATAATATTTGTTAAAAAAAGTTTCGAAGAAGCAGGTTTGCTTGCAACTTTGAATAAAGAATCCCGGGAAGGAGTCAAAGCTTTGTCTGTATTATAAAATACGTGAGACTGAAATCGCTTTGAGTAGTAATCTAGTTTTGACACGATATTTTGGTAACTGACTCGGTGATAGGTGTCAGTATGTGGTATTTAGTAGGGTTCCTAGATAGGGAGAAATGGGACAATAAAGTCATTAGTGTCATTATTCGTCGATTTTGGGCATTATATAGAGATACCTAGATTAGGTATTTTATATCTTTCGCCCCGCAAAAATTTTAGATTTCCATAGAAACTGTATGTCAAATCAGAGTTTTTTTTTGTATTTAGGTTATGATTTATGTCAAATTAAAGAAAAAAGAAAAAATCATGGGCGGAGTGCTTTTTTTTAATAGGAAACTGAAACAGTGTATGTCGGGTTGCCATCGATAGAAAACTTATTAGGCGTAAATATGAAAACCATTATCGAATGGTTTAAGTTCTGAGTTGACAAAAATAGCAGCATAAATATATGACCCTAAAAGAATGACACTGTCATTTCAACTTTAAAATAATTCAAAAGAAAAATGTAAAATATTTTTTATTATACTTCTTTGAAAACACTTTATTTTCATCTGTTTTAGCAATAATGAAAGATGGGGTTTTTCGGGCTAGCGCACGGAAACAGCGCATGGAAAAACTTTCCGAAAAACTTTCCGCAAATTTTATTCCGGTGTTGTGAAGTGACCATGAAGGTTTTCCGGATTGTTCAAAAGGGTTCAAACTTCGGGCAGTGGAAATATTTGCGGGTTTTGTAAGTTTCGTGAATTTTACAGTTATCTGTGTTGTTCTTGTTTGTGTTATTAGTAGTTATTCATTGTGCAAATGGACTTGTTACTGACCTGGACTTTTGACCCGGTTGCATTTTTTGCTGCATTGATGCCAACTTAGGACGGCCAAATCACCAATTGACAGTCCCAGTAAGGACTTCTTAAAATAATTTGACTATAAGAAGACATAGGGCACAGTTTTCATGTCGTATTTGCAATAGTTACCTATATTAGAAATGCCATCTAAGGTACGTCCGCCGTTAAGTTCCGGCTGTAACTGTCAATTTCAATTTTCAAGATCCAAAGTTGGCAACTATGGGCGCTGTTCCTAAAAATTTAACGATTTATTTCATTTAGTGGATGAATGTTTTGTGCTATTTTATAACTATAAATACCACCATCTATGTAAAACTAGCAACGTAACCAAGGATCGCGGTCGGAAAATAATTATTTCCCCGAGATTAAATCCAAATATAAGTAATATAGTCAGTCCAACATGACAACAGAACGCGGCCATAACTTCGGGGATTTTTTTTGTTAAAAAATAATATTTTTTGTAGACTTAGCTTGGAGAAAAAACGTTACTTCCCCTAAACCGAAAGTAATATTCAACCGTGTGCTGTGCAGATTTTTTATTCTCTTTACTAGTCTAATGAATAACTGCAACAAAATCTACACAATTTTTTCAAAAAGAAAAAATCTGTTATGTGGCGGTAACATTTTTGCTAGAAATTTAACTGTTTTTTCTTGTTGCCATTCAATACCTTGGAAAAAAATTACACAAGTTTGGTGTTTCAACTATCCATTATCCATTTAAAGTAAAATGGGAATACTTAGGACACTGTGTTAATTTGGGACAAATGTCTCAAAGCGATCTTCGAACGCTCTCCTTACCGGCGGTTAATTTTCATCACAATTTTTTTTTCAGTTTTCTTTCAATTAATTCTAATAGAAAAATACTGGACTGGTCTCCTTTTCCTCAAAACCCACAGATGTCGTTGTGTACACCAATTGATATTAGTCCTACCTTCGTTTATTATAGTATAAAAATAGAATTGTGAACATAAAAAATAACTTCTAAATGATAAAAAAACAATACCGAAATAACCATACATTCGAAGAAAATCGAAGAAATAAGAACAAACATCCTGACATAAAACGTTTGTTATGTTTTATATTCAAGAATATTTTTAAATTGTATGTTTTAAAGAGTAGAAAAAATGTATTGTTATGTATGTACCTGTGATTGAAACTATGTATTGCTGGTAAGTGTAATGTGCCCATACATACTTCAAATAATTTAAATATATTATACTTATAATACATATTTTAGCCTTGAAAATGCCTAAAATTGTAGGCGAAACGTCGGCATAATAATATTGTTTAACAATAAAAACAATATAAACATATTGCTGAAATTGGTCTTTTTGGCGAGAACCTGTCAAGGAAATTTTAAATCCAGTGACCCAGAAACGATCGTACATGTTATATCCGACCTCAAGCATCACCTTGATCATAACCTTGTTTTTACCCTTGATTCTGTTTACTGTTGGATATTATGTTCTCATTCTCTATTGTTCAAGATGCTTACTTCAAAGATATCATTTTCCATTGTATATTGTTCTAGAATGATTACTAGAACATATCATATTCCTTTTGAGTATTGTTAAAACTTGCTTACTGCAAGAATTGCAGAATTTGATCTTCCCTTTGTCTTTATATTCTTTTCCCATGAGAACCACAACACCTCAGCATAACAGATCTGTATAAATAGGACCTAGTAAAGTAAGAGTGTTAATTCTAGTCTTGTCTGTAGTCTAAGCCGAAACTCTGTAACTCGCGTTACTCAAATAAAAGTTTTTTTAAAAAGTCTTCGTCTTCACGTCGCCCGTAACAATTTGGTGTCAGAAGTGGGATCCTCGATAAAAGGGTCTTCAACGAGGGAGATCCGGAGGCACTTAGAAGGACAGTCTCCTCGGGGGTAACCCACCACTACGATTGGAGCCAGCTGAAAAGGGTCTTCGACAGGGAGATCCGGAGGCACTAAGAAGGACAGTCTCCTGAGGCCAGCATCCAGCAACAACAGCAGCATCAACGACATCCAGCGAGCATGAAGTTACTTCTATTGTAAGTGAAAAACTTGAAGTGAATTTTATTTGTGATTTTTTTTAACTTTCTACGTTGCTATTATTGAACTTTCTACGTTATAACGATATTACCTTTTCATTTCAACATGCCTGATAACGAAGCTATAAACTCTAATGTAAACAATGAAGCAAACGCTTCAAATAACGACGAAGTACCATTTAAATTAAACGAAATATTTTCTATCATCCCTGAATACGATGGGGATCAAATCAATTTAAATACTTTTATCATTGCATGTGATAGGGCCATGCAAATGACTGTTGGCGACCAAGCCATTTTACTTGTTATAAAAATTAAAAATCAATTAAAGGGACGTGCGGCCCAACTCATTAATTCAAGAGATTTGAGTACCTGGCGCGAAATCAAACAATTACTTAACGTTCATTTCGGAGATCCTCGCGATCTAACTTCATTAATTCAAGATTTACAAAGAATGTGTCAATCCCAAAATGAAAATGCTTTGACTTTTGTAGGCAGAGTTCAAACTCACTGCTCAAAAATGTATGCCGCCAGAGGAAAACAAAGCCTTCTCACTAGGGAACAAAAAGAATCGCAAGCTACATTAATCGATAGCATGTGTCTAAATACAGTTTTGACAAGTCTAGAACCAAGAATAGGGCAACTAATTCGTGCTAGCAATCCACCAAACATGATGGATGCTGTAGCTTTAATTAAGAGAGAATTGCAACTTTCTTATTTTGAAAATCAAAAATTTCAGAGGCAAAATCGTGTACCAGTCTTCAAGAATAATGTCAAAAGAACCAGTAATAATTTTCCAAAATTTTGTAATTATTGCAAAAGAAATGGACATACTATCAATAAATGTCGAACAAAAAATCAAAATAATTATTACAGAAATGGTCCAAATCCTTCTAGCTTCTCTAACAATTTCCAAAATAACTCCCAAAGAAATAATTTCTCCCAAAATAGGTTCCATCAAAGACCATCTTTTCCTCTGCAAAATAATTTTCAAACTCCTTCTTTCCAACCTAGGAACCACCCTCAAAACTTCCAACCAAGAAATCAACCTCCTAGAAATTTTTCTAATAATGCTCCAAGAAATAACTTCCCCAGAACTTTTAATAATAATTCAGGTTTCCAGCCTTCTAATCAAAATTTTACTCCTAGATTCCCAAATTCAAATCCAAATAACCAAAATAGAACTCCCCAACAACATTATCTGGGCCAAAGCGAAAATTTTCAATTAACAGCCTCGGACCAGAATCCTATTCCGAATTTCAAGAATCTTGGTATGACCAATACGGACCAAATGTTTGCATAAATACCGTTGACAATAGTAACTAATATTATATTAAAGATAATACCGATAAGTACAAAATTTTAATTGACACAGGAGCTGGTATTTCAATTTTCAAACCAGAGACGGTTCAGCAATTTTTAAATCGATGTCCAGAAAATTTTCAAATTAAAGGTATTTCTGGCCAATCAATTCCTATTACTGAAGCGGTATTTGTTTTTTTTACGGGTCCTCTTTCTCCCCATAAAGTTTATATTTGCGATCTAGATATAGGATTCGACGGAATTTTAGGCGCTGACTTTCTAGAAAGGTACGGTGCAATAGTAGATTTTAGGAATAAACTATTAATTACGTACTATAAGGTACACGAATTACTTAAAGATGGAGATGAATTAAACGAGTTAACGAATAATAATGATAATAATAATCGAGTCGTTTATAAAAGACAAGTTAATGTTGACGAAAGGTACGACAGCCTCCATATAAACGCTTATGAACGAAATAATAATAATAATAATGATTATACGGAAAATATAAATAATTTTGAAAGCGAAAATACGAGTTATAATATAAATAACGTTACGATAGAACCGCGTTGCGAAAAAATATGCAAGTTTCATACGAATAGATATACGAATAAAGAAATGATTTTATGCGCACAACGAGTAGAAAAGGTATACGTGCCAAATGCTATAGTAAAAATAAACGAAGACGGTAATTTTTATACGACAATATTAAACGCTAATGCCATAACAAAGGATATTTGTTTCGAAGAATTTGAATTTGAGCCTTACATTAAAGAAACGAACGCTAGTACTAATATTGTTTGTAATTTTAATAAAACGAAAAGCAGAGTAGAAGAAATAAAAGAATCATTAAGGCTAGAACATTTAAACGACGAAGAAAAAGAATTAATTACTAATTTATGTTTGAATTTTGAAGATATATTTTACTTTGACGGAGATTTCCTAAGTTTCACTAATGAAATAGAACATACTATCGATACAGGCGACGCTAAGCCAATTTTTACTAAATCTTATCAATATCCACAAGTTCACAAGGAAGAAGTAAAAACACAAATTAATAAAATGCTTTCTCAAGGAATAATTAGACCTTCTGTTTCACCATGGTCGTCCCCAGTATGGGTCGTTCCAAAAAAATTAGACGCTTCAGGCAAACAAAAATGGAGAATCGTAATTGATTATCGGAAATTAAATGAATTAACAGTTAATGACAGGTATCCACTGCCTAATATTTCAGATATATTAGATCAGTTGGGTAATTGCCATTATTTTACTACTTTAGATTTGGCTTCTGGTTTTCAACAAATTGAAATGAATCCAGAAGACATTTCGAAAACTGCTTTTTCCGTTGAAAATGGTCATTTTGAATATTTACGTATGCCCTTTGGCCTTCGTAATGCGCCCTCAACTTTTCAGAGGGTTATGGATAATATACTAATGGGGATACAAAACGAAAAGTGCTTAGTTTACATGGACGACATTATTATTTAATCTTCCACAATTAATGAGCATATCTCCCGTATTACTGAAGGTTTTCAAAGATTAAGAAATTCAAATCTAAAAATACCGCCAGATAAGTGTGAATTCTTACGAAAATAAGTAATTTATTTAGGACATGCTATTACACCTGAAGGTGTTAAACCAAATCCACAAAAGGTACAAGCTGTTATCGATTTTCCTCAACCTGCCAATACAAAACAAATTAAACAATTTTTGGGTCTTACTGGTTACTACAGGAAGTTTATTCCAAATTTCGCAAAAATGACAAAGCCTTTAACTTGACTTTTAAGAAAAGACGTACCATTTATTTTTGATAAAGATTGTCGTGAATCTTTCGAACAACTTAAAAATGCATTAATAATGATCTTCCCATAGCATACTTTTCAAGAACCTTAAGTCCAGCAGAAATGAAATATAGCGTTATAGAGAAAGAACTTTTGGCAATAATTGCTGCCGTAAAAAACTATAGACCTTATCTTTTCGGACGAAAATTCTTATTGGTTACAGATCATAGACCTTTAACCTGGCTTTTCTCAATAAAAGATCCCGGTAGTCGTTTAGCACGTTGGCGACTTAAATTAGAAGAATATAATTATCAAATAATTTATAAACCTGGAAAAATTAATCGAAATGCCGACGCTTTATCTCGAATCAAAATCAATCATATAAAAGAAGCTGTTTCCTTTCATACTTCCCTAGACGAACCATCTACTTCCCATGATAATCCTCAAGACATTGACCCGCCTATTGACAATAATGAGACTGACGAAATTGCTATAATCTGTAATGAATTTGACAGATTTTTTGATCTATACAAGACGACTTCAATGATCGACTATTCTAAAATCCAATACACAAATAATCAACTTTTAGACAAAACACACAAAGACATTGTACTAATTTTTCAACAAGACAAATTAACAGACCTTCACGAAAAAGTTATTGATGATTTACTTGAGCTAAATCCTGATTTTAACTATAATAAAGCAAATGTTCTTTCCAGTCAAACCGTAGCTAAAAGAAAATACTATATAATTCCTGTTCCTTTTAATTTTGAAACCGTAATACAAGTACTCTTCATATCTCTTTAGTAGTTAAGTAAAGCGGATCCTGGCTCAAAGATGGCCGCCATATGTGAGCCAGCTTCCGCATAAGGGTTTTGAGCCTGAGCCAGGATCCGCATAGGGCTTTCGGGGTTCGGTTGGCAGGTATAAACGCCGCGGTTAGAATATTTTTTCCTTGATTTAACGTCCTGTTTCGGGTGACCTTATTTTATAAGTTTATGTGTATTGTGAATCAGTGGGATGTTGTCAGTTCACGGGGAAGGTTTACTAAATTCCTTAATCGACAAATTACCAGTTGAATTGCACCTTCCTAAATATCAGTTTTGTGGGCCTGGAACTAAGTTAGAGAAACGTCTGACGAGAGGAGATTCTGGTATAAATAAATTGGACGCAGCGTGTAGGACCCACGATATTTTGTATTCAAACAGCAAGTTATTAGAAGATCGACACAAGGCTGATTTAGAATTGGAAAATCGTGCTTGGGATCGAGTAAAATCCAAAGACGCTAAATTTAGTGAGAAGGCTGCTTCTTGGCTTGTAACAACTGCCATGAAAGTAAAAAGAAAATTGGGTATGGGAGTTAAAAAACGACGACCGATTTCTTTTAGAAGGGACATCGTAAAAAAAGTGGAAAAAAATCTCAGAAAATCTTTTACTCCTAAGGACTTGAATAACACTCAGAATTTGAAAAAATCGTCATTGGCTGCTGTAAGAGCTGCCCGTATGATTGTTAAAAAGATTGGAAAAAAGAATTTGAGGATACCGAGGTTGATTCCATTCGAAAGCAAAACTGGCGGATTTCTTCCTCTTATTCCTATTCTAGGAGCTCTAGGGGCATTGGGTTCTTTGGCAGGTGGAGCAAGTGCTGTAGCTAAAACCATTTTGGATGTAAATAATGCTAAAAAGAGTGTGACGAAACAGTCGATGGAACCTGTTGGCAAAAAAGGTTCGGGTCTTTATTTAAGAAGAAATAAACGCGGAGGATTCGGACTATTTTTGAAAAAAAACTCTCATTGAGGCTACCCAACAGACCTTTAACAGATAGAGATTTAATAAAGTTCGCGGCAAAGCTTAACATACCATTTTTTAAAGGCGTATTTATGAGAGACACGCTACCTAAAAAGGTGAGAAAAAACGAGTCGGTCATTTTAAATTTGGATGTTCAGCGAAATCCGGGAACTCACTGGGTAGCCTATCAGAAAAGAGGAAATATCGTCAAGTACTTTGACAGTTTTGGTAATTTGAAACCGCCCAAAGAATTGGTTCAGTATTTGGGAAAGAACGTAAAAATAATATATAATAACGATTCTTATCAGAATTTTGATGAAATAAATTGCGGGCATTTGTGTCTCGAGTTTCTGTATAAAGGTGACAGTTAAGACGAGAAGACGATGTCTATGCTTTTCACCTTACATGGATTTAGTTCAACGCTGTCTATTGACTTTACCAGTCCTATATATTTAGATGAGGATTATGAGTATGGCTTAGCATTGTTGGGATTTCATTCGTACAACAGCGTGCCGAATATCGAGAGTGAAGAAGACAAGCTATATCTTGTTGGTAAAAAGGGATACATAACTATACAAATTCCTACAGGATCGTATGAAATAGGAGCAATAGAAGAGTGTATAAATAACAGTTTAAAAATTAAATTTGGAAAAAACTTTGTCGAAAAAGATAGAATTATATTAAAACCTAATAACAGCACCTTAAAGTGTGAAATTTTTAGTGAAAATTTCGCTATCGATTTCCGAAAAGAAGGTTCTATTGGAAAACTGCTGGGATTCTCCGAGCGTTTGTTAGAATCGAACAAATTACACATCTCCGATTTGCCTGTGAATATAGTGAAAGTTAGAACGATACACATAGATTCTAACATAACATCTGGAGCATACTATAAAAATCAACCAACACATACCATTTATGAATTTGCTATTGTTGATGATCCTGGATATGCTATAGACGAAACGCCAAAAAATTTGCTATATATACCAGTGACAAAGCGAGAGATCTATAACATAACATTAAACATTCTCGATCAGAACTTCAGACCGGTAAATTTTAGAGGCGAGGAAATAATTGTGAGATTAGAATTGAAACGTTTAACTCATTAAAAATGGTTTTGATTTTTGGGGACGCATATAAGCCTTATAAATTGCAGTCATTTCTCTGTAAAAAGTCATTAACGAAGAAATCGTCGAAGCGTGCAGATCATTCTAAAAAGTCGTCAATTTTGAAAGGTGCTGGTCGCAACCGTGTACTTACTTTCGAAAATCTTCAGTTTTTAAAATCAATTGGTCAGAATGTCGTTAACTCCTCAGGTGTTCAATGTGCATCGCAGTCCAAACTATGATGAATCTATTCAACGCCTGGAAAAACGTACCTACTACCCATTTGTAAAATCTTTTCGAAACAACGATATTGTGGAAATAACTGTCAATCAGGGAGACGCATGGCTGTTGATGTATGATGCTGTGATTTATGTTAAAGGAAAATTAACCGACATGCAAGGGGACTGTAACTTTGTTAACAATGCACCTGCATTTTTCTTTGACTCTGTTTCCTACGAGCTAAATGGCAAAGAAATAGAAACAGTGCGAAATCCTGGAATTGTGAGCACAATTAGATCATACTTGTGTTATTCTCCTAATGAAGAAAAGTGCATGGCGACAGCCGGTTGGGCTGGAGTTAATAAACATTTTAATGCAAGCACCGATAGCTCATTTATTTCCAGAATCCCCTTGAATCATTTGTTTGGGATGTTCAATGATTATCAGTTGGCTGTTTGTGGTAAACAAACTGTGAGATTGATACGAGCTCGAAATGATAACAACGCTTTATTGCTACCTACTGCAAACGATTCTTGTGAAATATCAATTTCCGATATAGAATTAAAAGTTAAGCATATACAACCGAACGATTTAATTAGACTTAACCTTCTTCAGGCCATGAAAATTGATCGTCCAATTATATTTGCCTTTCGCAAATGGGAACTTCATGAATTGCCAGCTCTTACTACCGGTGCTCAAAGGGAGATATGGTCTGTAAAGTCATCAAGTGCATTAACCTCTCCTCGATACGTCATCGTGGCATTCCAGACTGACCGCAATGACAATCCTAAATCCAGTACTGCAGAATTTGATCACATAAATATAACCGATGTGAGATTAATTTTAAACGGCGAATGCTTTCCTTTTGAACGTCTAAGGTTAGATTTTGATAAAAATAATGTTCAGGAAGCCTATCACAATTACGTGGATTTTTATTCGAGTTATATGAATAAAGATAGACGACCCCTACTTGGCTATACGGAATATAAATCGTATGTACCTCTGTTTGTTATCGATTGTTCTCGAAGAAATGAGTCTATAAAAATAAACACTGTTGACGTTAAGTTAGACATAGAAAGCAATAAAGGATTTCCAGCCAAAACTCGAGCCTACTGCACAATTATACATGATTGTACTATGGAGTATTTACCACTAAGTGAAATTGTGAGAGATGTAATGTAAATTAAGAACAATTAGTCAAATCCAACAGTCCTGTCCAAGATGTTATTGAGAGCGGGTCACATTACATTGCTAGCAATAATTAATAATGTGTTCTATATTCACAATGAGCTAAATCAGACTAACATCTCTGTTTGTGGAAGCAATGATAAATGCTCACCATTTATTTCTATTGGAAGTGCAATTTCAATGGCTATCCTTCCGAAAAATTCAACGCAATTTAAATTTCATTTTAAATTTAAAAACCATACGATTGGTGAAACTAGATGGAGGAAAATTTCTGAAGTTACAAATACTACAAAAAGTACCCCGACTGCACCTAAATTAACCCCCGAACAAAAGGAATATAATATGGAAATTACTCTTGTTCCTCTGGTTTATTACATTACGGTGTGCTCATCGCTGTTAGTAACAAAACTCATGATTAAAATAGTACTTACACAAAGAGAGAGATGGGAGATATGGAACTGAAAATTTGGAGCACTCCAAAGGCAAATGATCTAAAGGCAAAGGCAAATGATTCAAAGGCAAAGGCAAATGATCGGAAGGCAAATGATTCGAAGGCAAAGGCAAATGATCCAAAGGCAAAGGCAAATGATCGGAAGGCAAAGGCAAATGATCCGAAGGCAAAGGCAAATGATCGGAAGGCAAAGGCAAATGATCCGAAGGCAAGTGATCCGAAGGCAAATGATCCAAAGGCAAATTAAAAATATAGTATGAATGTATTGTAACAATGTGTTAGTATATAATAAAGATAAAATTAAGTATAATTGTCAGTGTTTTATTCCCCACCTACGTGATGTATATGTGTGATATTTGCGGTACAACATTTTGTAGATCGGATAGTTTTACAAGACACAAGAATATTCACAGAACTATTATTTTTATGTGTGAATTCTGTAGTAAAACGTTTTCGAGAAAAGATAACTTAAAAAACTCATAAAAGAATCCACCAACTTCAAAACGACTTAGTTGTTAGCGAGGTCGTTGGATACAACGATTCGAAAGACGCGATGCAAATCCATCAGCAGACAGTTTCACTTCCAGTAGAAAACCTAGATATTGTGCAAGAAAGTAGTGCTAAATCTAAACACGGTGTACTGTTTCCAAACTCATTTAGGGCAATTTTTTGTGGACCTAGCGGATGTGGAAAAACCAACGCTTTACTTAGTTTAATATTTAATGAAAACGGACTAAAATTCGAGAATATTTACTTGTACAGTAAGTCACTGTACCAACCCAAGTATCAGTTATTGCAAGACGTGCTTAAACAAGTTAGTGGCGTTGGATATTTTCCCTTTAACTCAAACGATGATGTAATTGGTCCATCAGAGGCTAGAGAAAATTCGGTTTTCATATTTGATGACGTGGCTTGCGATAAACAAGATAAAATTAGAGAATTTTATTCAATGGGACGTCATAAATCTATAGATGTTGTCTATCTTTGTCAGACATATTCTAAAATTCCTAAGCAATTAATACGAGACAATTGTAACATGATTATTCTGTTCAAACAGGATGACGTTAATCTGAAGCATGTCTATGATGAACATGTGTCACCAGATATCACCTACGAGCAGTTTAAAAACCTTTGCTCATTTTGTTGGAATGGTAGTGTTTTTGGAACATTAGTGATAGCCAAAGACTTTAGTTTAGATAATGGGCGATACAGAAAAGGATTTGATAGCTATATAAAACTCTAGTGACTCGGTATCTTTATTAGTAGCCAACATGCCCTTGACATCACAAGAACAAATTCAGAGAGCACAGCGTGCTAAAAAAATTAAAGAGCTAACTAGATCTATTAGAAGAAAATATGCTGCGTTAAAAACGGGTAAATCTGAGATGGATGAGACTTTAGATAAGATATTCAAGCCCGTAAAAGATTCTCTAAGCGAAATAAAAAATAATATGAAAGTTAAGGTAGGATCAAAGCAACAAACTGCAATTCGGATAAAACCTAAGATAGAATTATTTACTAGTACGCCAAGTAAAAAGTTACCGTCTGAAATATCGGGAGAAAATACATTACCTACAACGGTCTTAGAATCATCTCAAGTAACTGAATACGATGATGATGTTGAAGATGACGCAGATTATGGTTATCCTGAAACGGCCTTACCATACATTCAAAATTTCATCTCAAAATCTGCTGATATTGATAATACTTATGGTCCTAAACTTGATCGCAGTACCTACACATGGACCTTAGGAAATAAACATATCGATTTTGATAAAGACACGGGAGATATAATAATCGATAACACTCCTTTCAAGAGCACCGACGGACTTTACCAACTCATTTTCTATGAATATCCAGAATACAGTCAGGCGGATTTGTTAAATTACAAGAAAATTTTAATGTTAACTGGTGTTCACCTTACATCGAATGGTAAATTGAGGGGTTCTCACAAGACCAAATACCTTAATATCATTAGACCTCTAATAAAAAGTAAAACTCAAGATGCGCAAGGTACAGGTATGCAGCTTACTTATAACACAAAACCCATAGAGTACGTATACTGGGATAATGTCAATGAATTAGTAGATAGGTTGAAGTTACTTGTAGCTTCTAAAGATGCCGGAAACACTTCTCACGACAACGAAATCGCAGCCATCTTAAATGAATTAAAGGAAGCTAAAGTTATTTACTAGAAGTATAATTACTGTCAATATACAGTTAGTTACAAAATGACTCTTAACAAGTTCGGACGCTCGTCGAAATACAAAAAGGCTAGCGGCATTGTGCACTCTCCTTTGTCCCAAAACCAAAAATTGAATAGCGATGCTTCAGCTATTTCATTTCAATATAATAAAGATAACGAAAAGCTTAGAAATATATTAGATGAGCGTCATAACTTTTTATTACGGTCAGTAAACGACTTTAAAAATAACGTTTCCCAGCAAATACAGGATTTTAAAGAGTTGTTAGAATTAAATACTGTTGCTTTGCAAACTGCCATAGAGAAAATAACACAAGAGCAGGATGTGATTAAAGAACAACTGAAATTGGATAAACAAAAGAGCGGTGTAAAGTAATTTCATTTTAAGTTGGAATTGAGCAGTTGAACAATGAATTTCGGTCATAGTGATGAAAAAGTTCGGTTAGTTAGGGAACTCCATAAACCAGCTCGAAAAAATTATCCTCGACGTCGAACTATTATCAAAGGCTTAGATGATCTTTGGCAAGCCGATCTTGCTCAGTTAGATCAATATGCTTACTGTAATAGAGGTAATAAATTCATATTAGTTGTAATTGACTCTTTCTCCAAATATGTCTGGTGTAGACCGCTACAATCCAAGTCTGGAGCAGATGTTACAAAGGCTTTTAAAGATATTTTAAAAAACAGTGGGGGACGCAAGCCTCACAATTTACAAACCGATCAGGGCAAAGAATTTTACAACTCTGAATTCCAGAAATTGATGAAAACTTTTCAAATTAATCACTACAGTACATTTACCGACAAAAAGGCAGCTATAGTGGAAAGAGTAATACGAACTTTGAAAGAAAAATTATTCAAGTATTTCAGTCTAAATGGAAAATATAGGTGGATTGATATTTTGCCTACTGTAGTAAATGAGTACAATAATAGGAAACATAGAACGATACAAATGAAGCCTGGTGAAGTTAACAAAAACAACGAGCAACATTTAGTCACCAATGTGTACAACAGTCACTTAAAAGTTTTCAAAACTCGTAAATTTAGGAAGGGTGACATTGTGAGAATAAGTAAAGCTAGACATGTATTTGACAAGGGATATCGACCTAATTGGACAACGGAGTTGTTCAAAATAATCAAAGTACAACACACCAATCCTCCCACATATTTGTTAGAAGATTTACGTGGAAGAGCTATAAAGGGTGGTTTTTATAATGAAGAATTGCAAAAAGTGGCAAATCCTGACATCTATTTGGTGGAAAAAGTGCTTCAAAGGAGGAGGGGGAAAGTTCTTGTGCGATGGCTCGGGTTAGATAAAAGCCACGACTCGTGGATAAGCGAAACAAACATTGTGTAGTTCTCTCGGTGAACGAACCGCCAAAATGTCTGACAGTGGTTACGAATCCGATGTAAGCAGCAGTGAAAATGATATTGTAGAAGATTCTTTGCTTTTGGCAGCATGTTTTCCGATCAAATCAACTAATGGATTATTCATTCATACAGGGTTGAGTCTCAAGAAATATTTTGAGCCAGCAGTAATCATCACATACCTTTGTCATGATCGGACAGTAATTTCCTTGAACTACTCTGAATGGAATAAATTATTGGAACATGTATGTGAATTTATTAATAATGGTGGAGCTCCAATGTTTGCCAGATTCGACTCACGTATGGTTCTAAGTACGGTGATTGACGCCGATGGAAATCAGCACGTGTCGCTTAGAAAAAATAATGTGTATGTTTATTTTACCGAGGCAGATATTTTTGAATTGTTAAACGTTAGCATAAGTGCATCTTTGAGATTTGGCTTTTTGCTCCGCTTTGATTTTTATGATTTCTATTGTAATTTCTTAGATAAAGTCAATCATCTAGTAGTAAGTAGTAACTTAAATGAAACAGACATTATATTAATATTATGTAATATTACATTTAGTATAGAAACCTTTTGTATTTTTGAACTCTTCTGTTTTTACAAAGAGTTTCTGTTGGCTGATTTGTATAGAAGAAGGTTGGTTTAATAAAACAACGTTCTACAAATATGGGTTTTTTATTTTTACATCCTTACATATTACATTCAATATGCCTTATAGCTTTGTGTCCCCAAGGAAGAGTTACAATACTATTAACTAAATATCGCTTATCATCGAAAGGATTCAAGCCAATTTTAGACTGTTCGAGACTGAAAACATCATGAGCAAACGAACGTATAGAACGTTGGTTTATAATTTTTTGTTTCTTGTCAAACAAACAACTTACATAATCGTTGTACGTTATATGTCTCGATACAACGTTTTTCTTGACTCCTTTCGATTTCTTAATACAAATTTTTTTCCCCTCAATCAGATAAGCATACATCTTAGATCTAAGACCCGCAAAGTGAGTTATAATGCTACCATTAAGTTCATCTTTCATTAATCCCGGAACTTTTTTATTTACCAATGGAATACCATATTTATTATCTTGGGGGTAGTCACTAGTATCAAAACGTTCTATATTATCTTTAATAATGTCTTTAAAAACGTCATTACAGCGTATTTCATATACTAGGCTATCAGTATCGGTATACAAGAGCGTACAGTCAGATAATTTGCGTAGCATAAATTCATAATGAAATTCATAAACGCATGTTTTTGAGATATCGAGTATTGCCATTCCCACATAGAGGGGCTTATTGAAAATAATACTCGTCTTATTTAGTTCTACGCTAACTAAATTTTCATCAAATATGGTTCTGCTCTTAAAACGTGGGCTAGAAATATAATGTTTTGCTCCAAACCTACCAGCCCATTTGCGTAATAGTTTAACAACCCTGTGTTTCCTTATGTTCTCCATTGTTTTACCATAAACTGCGTTGTTCATGAGTTTGATTATAGTTTTTTCAAATTCTAACGATGCTTGCTGTCTCAAGCGTGTATTAAACTGTATGTAAGGAGCTAGCCAGGGGGCCTGTTTAAACTTCAGAATTCTGTGGATTTTGGTCAAAACTAGACCGTTTCTCAAAGCCTGTTTAAGCGCTCTGTAATGAATTATGTAATTCTTCTTGTCATGAAGTGTGGGCATAAGCTTGGAAAATTTCGATCCTGGTGGTTTTCGCTGCTCTGCTGCAAACGGGAGGTCTTTATGCACATCATGCAGATGATCTGGGTACGACAAATCCACCTCCAAGACATAGCCTTCGTCTGCATCGTCGGCAATCTTGGTAACGTCAAACTCTGAGTCCTCAATCCATTCAAATCCGCCATAAGGGAGATGCTCACACATCGCCCAGCCATATAAGTTGTTAACGTCGAAATAGGCAATAAATTTGGAAGGTTTGGTGGAGTCATAGCTTCGCATATATTTATTATTCGCTTCGGAAAAGCGATGGCTACACTGACTTATTCCACCTCTTACAGCTTTTTCGAAAAATAATAAAATATCGATGTCTTGGAATGTCTCCAGTTTGCAGTTGGTATATTTGAGCATACAGTCCCAAGTGTATCCCGGTAATGTGTAATACCAAGCAGGATCTAATCCATAGTTTTTGTAACACGATTTTCTAAAATTCTCAAACACATCTGTAAGCAGCATCACATCGGTTTTTAAATACAGATCGGAGTATTCGCCCAAGTTAGTTATATTGAACTTTTCCCATACTAATTGTGCGTGTCTGTAGTCTTTTTCGTCGATTTCAACATCGTTTAGTTTGTTATAGAATTGATCGATTGAAGGTAATGAGGTTTCCTCTAATTTTTTAAACGAGTCTATGTAATCATAGCAAAAAACGCCCTTCCTGGTTAACAATGTAAACTTTTCAGGTGACAAATGGTGAAATTCTTTTTTAGCATTTACGAAATCGTCACTTTTTAGAGAGGAAACGAGAGTATCAAGCGAAAAACCTAGAAATCTAAAAGAGTCGATAAAGCGAAACTTGATATTTGTCTCATTATCAAACATAGTAAAACTAATATATTTTTCTTTGTTTATCGGAAGCAGAGTAATGTGATTTCTTTTGGCAAGGTCCCTTATTATAAAATGGCTGTCGTATCCACTTAGATTGTGAAATACTACGGGAATCATAAAAGAGTTCTTATAATTCAAATTACAATTTTGGTGGGCGTAGCCGCGAAATTTGCCGGTTAAGTGACAATGATCGCGCACAATTATGTCAGTGTCTATGAATTTTTTCTCGCAAATATGACAGTTTTCGCTAGCATCCTTAAGGCTAATGGTTTCGTCCATAGGCTCCACAATTTTTAATTTAGAGGCTACAAATTTCGCGGTCTCATCCAGCTGATCTGCAAACCAAGATAAACATTGGGGTCCACGATAGCTGTTGTAGAAAGATAATGAGTCATCGAATGTACATTTGAAATAGTATGCAGCACTATAGGCCACATGTTTTTGATATTTTTTAGTTTTCGTCTCGGTTTGCAGATCGTGGACGGGTGTTAGCATCGCCTCCACGTCTGAGTAGATTATGAAAGGTACATGTTCTTTATGTGCAAAATTTTTAAACTCAATAAATTTTTCCTTGGGAAATTCAATTTTGCATTGATTTATTTGTTCACAGCTAGTAGCATGCTCGTTCAATTTATCTTGAGATGTAAAATAATTTAAGCATCTGTCACATATAAATACACGTCTTTTATGGTTGTTTAATTGTTTTGAGACTAATTTAGAAAGATCCTTTATCCAACAAAAATGATATTTTATATTATCCATCGACTCGTCTTGAGGGGGAGCTTCGAATTCCCCGATATTTGGCGAATATTCATTTTGAATAAGAAGTAAATTCACATGTCTATCAAGTTTATTTTTTGTTAATCTGACAGGTACAGTCATAAATCTAGATGTTTTTTCTTTGCCCACTAACTCCAGAACATACACGTTTACAGATATTTTATTTAACTGCTCAAATTTTGTAATCTGTGGCAATGTCATCGGGAAATCTATCCCCTCCAAATTTAAAACTGTGGAGTAATGAGGGTATGAACTTACTCGATGCGCATTAGAATGTGTTGGATAAAGCGCTGAAACGATAGCCCACGCGAAACAAGCCTCATCCTGATTTTGGACGTTAATGCACGCTTTTTTACTTGAAATTTCGTAGGGCAGAGCTATGTATGACGTTCCACCGTTTCCAAATCCAACTTTGTTTATATTAACCTCTAAACTTAATATTTTATGTAAGCTCCAATTGGACCCTTCATTTTCAAAATCGTCAAGTTTTCTCAAAATAATAGCGCTAACATTGTCATTAAACCATTGCTTTATATCAACGCCACGATCGATTGCAGCATTTTTTGTATTAAAATACTTGTTACTAAAGATTTCACCATCGCCAGATATTTTCACAAATTCACCACAGAAGACAGTATTTACTTTAACTACATTTAGAGAACGTAAAATTTGATTTATACGATTTTTAAAAGGAAAAAATGCGTCATTTAAAAACTTTACTATATCTATGTGAAGTATGTTTACTATAATACCTGACCTTATTCTATTTTGAAAGGCGGACTGAGTGTCTTCCCACTTCAATCGATCAGATCTCTTTTCACGTTTTTGACCAGCCCCCGTATGTTTCCATGATTTAAAGTATACGCCGATCCTTTTCAGATGACCCAAATTTGTCTGAAGTTTCATCAGCGTACCGTGATTATAGTCTCCTTTCTTTATTGCAGTATTATGTAATTTAATATTTGCTTGTAATTTTTTTGTCCATTGCTCTAAAACTCTTTCCTGCGTGCTGTCCCTTAATAAATCCAATGCTTTTTCGAAAGTTTGAACAATTTTGTCACTTTCAACAAATGACATAATGAAAACTTAGCAATAAATTATTCTTAGCTTTAGCTGTTTCGAAACGTTTTGAAAATCTATATGCGTTGCATGCCTTTTTAATCTATTTTTCCCCACTGTTTTCTCATAGGATCTGTTTCGGCACGAAAGGGGAGGGGATAGGGAGCTGGCAATATAAGATGTTGAAATTGCCTACCATACGTATCAAAATGGTGCAGCTTACAGTTGAATTCAGAGCTTTCAGAGCCGCGCTATACGAAATGAAACGTTCGTGTTACGGTAAAAATTTAATTTCTCTCCTGAATAAACCGAATTTTTTAATATTTGATAAGTGCTTCAAAACAATTGCCGAAAGTAAAGAGTGCGACGAGGCCGATTATTGTTTGATGCTGGAGAGCAAGCGAAGAATGGATAACTTTATACGGATACTTGGTGATATTTTCGAGCGAGAAGGCATTAATGAAATCAATGTCGTTGACCTTGGTAAGCTTTTGAGGGATCATTGTTTAAAAGATACTTTTGCACACCAATTGTACGTCCTTAATTTACTTTACGATGCTGATGGTGTGGAGTTACCGTATAATCCGAAAATAGAAGCCTATCAAGTGAAAAATATGAAAAAAAATTACAACGATATATATAAATGTATTGACGATTTCATATGTGCGGCTGCATATATGGCAATTCCAAAGAATATAGAAAATTTTAAGGCTGCATTAACTAAGTTGAAACTAAATTACAAATTTCAACCGTCTGAAAACAAAGTGCATTTAATTATGGAATGGTTAAATAAAAACGTAAAAAAGTACGAAGAAAATCCTGACGCTATACTGGGTTGGCAAGATGGTCCTTGTTGTTCTCCATGGCCCTCAGAAGATGTGGACGATTATAGAAAGACAATTGCACTATTAAATACCTTCATATTGTAACTAATATACTTGTAAAAAATAAAACTTTTACTAATATTTTGAATTTTATTTCATATTTGTATTTTAAAAGTGACAACGCTATACTGGGTTGGCAAGATGGTCCCTTCTCCAAGCACACAATACAATCATGCAACAAAAATTGTAAAATTCATAGAGAATGCCCGCAGCCAGGTAAACCCAGTTGACTGCGCAGCCGCCGCGTTCCTGAGACTCATAGCGCGCCCTCGACGGCGGGGCCTTCGAACCACCCAGCGGTATCTTTCGAACCCCCTTGCGCATACCTGTTGCAAGGGTAAAGTATTCGGCGAAATATCGATCAATTGGTAGTACTTTTGAAGCACGACTGTAGTTGTTTCCCTACAGAAATAGAGGGCACGACCTGTATTAAAAATCTAATATTTTCATTGTATTGATCACACGTCAATTCATAAAAGAAAATCAGTAGTTGCAATCTTTATGAAATTTGGAATAACTCAAATATGCAGATTAGTTGTTCCATTTATTTCAAAATAAAAAACAGCAAAAAATACAGTTTTCTGAAATGGAGGAATTAAAATTTAAAAAAAATGTATCACTTTTTATAGCATATATTTAAATAGGACATAAAACACAAAAGATATGTTAAAATATTTATTTGTATGTACAGGATAATATAAAAAACGTATTAAAAAAACTATTACTAACTAAATATATTACAAACACTTATAAATGTATTCTGCAAAAACACATAACTCTACCTGAGGACAGTGCACGGGTTTTCGTAAATTTTGCAAATGTCTTTTACATTGATTTTTTTTAACCTGATTATATAATTCAGGATTTTCCCCGACTATAATATCAAATTTGGGACATCCCAGTTGTTCTATATTATAGGCTAAATGTCCAAATCCTGCTGCCTTTAAGAGATCCAACTCCACATGTCCGCCTTTATAACCAATGTTTTGATCACCTGAATTGAAGCCCAGACGCCGAAATTCTTTGATGATGTCGTCTTGCGGTTGGTCGCCTTTCTGATCCTCATATCTCAATCCATGAAGATTGTTAGTGACCCACCTTGCGGTTCTGGCGTCTTTTGAATTGAGAGCGTAATAGCTTCCAACAGAATAATATTTGGAGGTGGACTGTTTCCATTTCATATCAAATATTCCAAGTTCCTTAACTAAAAATTTTCCGTTGACGTGGAAACCATCAACATCTACCAAGTATCTTATGGATGGAGTCATTTTCTTGAATAGACTTAGACGATTACATTGGTTCACTTAGCTAAAGTGTGCCTTTTATACCCCTCTTTTAATACGAAAACAGTTTGGCATCATCAGAAAGGGGGGGGGGGGGGATCCCCTCCTAGACATCTCGTACAGGTTGATGTTTTAGACTATAAAAACTCTGGAGATATCTCAATAGACATCAGTTACAGTTTTTCTCCAAACAAATTAAATTTAATAACAATGGCTGCCTCCATACATAATTCCCTATACCAACTTGCGTTAGAAGAAAAAGAAGAGATTGAGAAAACGGTGCCTGCAGAATTGAGAAGAGACATCGACGACATTGACGACGATGATGCTAGTGACGAAGATGAAGGGGTAGACGTTGGCCGCGATGACTCCGTCGTGGCGAAAAGTGTACCCATTAACCCGACCGACGGTTATAATAACTGGACAGTGGGGGGCCTCTGTGTATCTGCCGCATATGTAAAGGTAACAGAAAGGGCGCGTTTGTGCCTAAATTGTTACCGTGCGTATGTGGTAGATTTTACAGAGGTTTCCCTGAATGGTTTCACCGACAATGCGAAGCATCGGCATGAAACTTTACATTTTTCTTTGACAGAAATGCCTTTGCAAAGATTCATGCGGTGTAGTGCCTGTAAAGAAAAGCTTTACATAGCTTTTCGGCAAGACACCTGCTTGATGTGTAAAGCAGGTGCAAAAATTATACCATTATTGTAAATAAAATGTATTATTGTAAATAAAATGTATTATTGGATAATTCTGTTCTTATTATTATTATTTAAATTAAATTCCTGACTATAAGAAAATAAACGTGAAATAAAATATTTTATTAAAAACTACAGTTTGATACCTACAAATGTTCTGGGATTTTAGGTAGTCGCATGCTACTGCTTGTCCGTGTGAGGATGATCGCTATGTAAAATCCCCTGGCTGTATTTTTTACCTTTCTTACATCGCTCAGCCGGAAGTGTGCACGTACGGTTATGCTAAAGCATAGCTTTTCGGCAAGATACATGCTTAATATGTAAAACAGGTGCAAAAACTAGACCATTGGTATTATTGTAAATGAAATGTATTATTGGATAATTGTTTTATTATTATTATTTAAATTAAATTCTCGAATATAAGAAAATAAACGTTTAATAAAATATTTACTTAAAAACTACAGTTTGATACTACAAATGTTCTGGGATTTTAGGTATCCGCTTGCTACCGCTTGTCCGTGCGAGTTCGAGCGAGGACGATCGCTATGTAAAATCCCCTGACTATATTTTTTACCTTTCTTACATCTCCCTCAGCCGGAAGTGTGCACGTACGCTTATGCTAAAGTATGGTCTGCTTAGGAGAAAAATATTACTTTTGTATTTAGCTACCGAGCGACTCTGTATTGCACGTAATAAAATTTTATTGCTTGCTGTTTATAATGGTATTGGGTGAGAAATGAATAACAAAGCGTTGGTTTAAAACTATGTGTAATATTATATATATATGATTCAACTTATGCTTACTTATAACTAGTTAATATTTTATTCACACGCGCTTCATCTATTTCTATTATACTAATCCTATTTACTAAAATTTTTCTTAATTTATCTAACCTATCTATTTTATTTTTTAAACCAGCCTTGTTTTTGGCCAGCTTATTACTTTGAAGCTGTAAGACGACAACATTATCTTCCAGCACTTTATTAAGTTCCAAATTGTGACGTCCTCCAGCTGTTGGATCTTCAAAATCGAAGCTGTCATCCGGAAACCTGTTTGTGCGGCGCCCCCTGTTATAAACCGCTCTCAACGTCTCCATATTTTTCCCAACAGTCCTCACAGGACTGGAGACGTTCTGCCGGTGGGTTTGCTCAGACTGAGCAGGCGACGCATGCCCTGCAGGTTGCGCGGGTTGCTCATATTCAGGTGCGGGTTGTTCAGGCTGTACATATGTCAATTGCGCAGGCTGCACATGTGCCGATTCGGCAGGTTGTGCAGGCTGTACATATGCCGAATATTCAGGTGCGGGTTGTTCAGGCTGTACATATGTCAATTGCGCAGGCTGCACATGTGCCGAATATTCAGGTGCGGGTTGTTCAGGCTGTACATATGTCAATTGCGCAGGCTGCACATGTGCCGATTCGGTAGGTTGTGCAGGCTGTACATATGCCGATTGTTCATGTGCCAGCTCACGCTCGATCTGCGACACAGCAAACGATGTTGCGCTTCTAATGCTTTCATCGTCCACTTCGGAATACTATAAGTATAAGATAAACATTTATTATTTGTTAGAATTCATAAACATGTCTACTTACATGCTCAACATTGTTTTCTTCAGATGAATTTTCAACTGACCCCTCTGCCGCAAGCGTCTCGATGAGATTATAAGCAGATGGTGACTATAATAATTATTGAATGTTAGTATATCGCAAATAAAAAAATATTTTTCGCATAAGAAAATCTCCAACTTGCGGCTAACAAGAAAAAAGTTGGCTAAAAATTTTCTGATGCGAAAAAGCAAAATAGTTTCTCGAAGCAAATTGAAATAACGTATTTAATAATTATAAAAAAATAAGTTTTGACTTACCCTCACAACAGCATTGTAGTGGACAATCGCCTTAGTTTGGAACACACTCATAATTATAAGCAAAGTAATAAATTTAAAAATAACACACGACAAAACTCGAACACAATTCAACAAAATTTAGAAAACTGATGCTTTTGCTGAATTTCTACACCCTTTTGTAGATTTTAAAATGAATGCGTTGGTGGGGATGGCTCTCAACGTTGCTACTTTTTAATTTAGGCGTTAACTTTGCTCTGGTGGGAGTGGGGGTAACTCCACCCCTTCGGCGTTGCCAAAAAATTTTCTACTTCAAATTGCTCTATTTTCTAATTAGACGACAACGCTGTTGAGTGGGGATAGGCAATGCTTACGTTAAATATAAAAGGCAGCCACATCCTTAACAAAATTCACTAAATTCAATTCAATACAAAGAATTAAATATTGCTTCAGTTAGATAATTGTGGCAAAAGTTTATAACACTCGTTGAGATGTATTCTCAGAATAAAAGAAAAGTGACAGATGATGGATACAGTGCAGGATGGAGTTCGTATAGTCAGTGGAAAACGGAAGAAAACGCAAATCCAATTAGGCGATTAAGGGACACTCATGTGAGGCACTATAATGAAGGTTTATACGCGGGATGGTTTGATCATCAGGCTGGTAAGAATAGGCGTTTTCTGGAGGGTGACGTGAAAATGGATAAAGTTCAATATGGTGCAGGATATCAAGATGGATGGATCAGATACGGTCAGTGTTTTGCGAACGCTAATGACATTTACATGGCTAAATCTGATATCATTGCATATAATAAGGCGTACTACGCAGGGTGGTTTAATCATCAGCGTCAAATCGAATACGAATCTGGCTATGTGGCAGGGTATTTTCGATTTGCGAATAATGAGGACATAATACGAAATCGAACGACTTATAATTATGCATATTATGAAGGCTGGTTCGACCGTCTACGCAGACAACGACAGTGCTAATATTTGTATATAAGTTTATTGTAACAAAATATATGAATTATTTTAATAAAACAAAACATTAATTAATTTTAGTTTGTTTTATTTATATACTGGTTTCTTGTTTAGTTTTGTTTACCTATTCCTTACTAACCCACTTTAAAGCAATATTTTTATCGAGGAATTTTAAGTGGAATATTAATAATGTACACAGTTTTTTTTATCAAAATAACAATAACAGCAAAATATTCTCATTTAAGTTTTAACATTGAAAGCCTTTTTTTATTAAAATCTCAGGTAGGGTCGCACGAGAAGATTTACAAGCAGGTGAAAATCTAAATAATTTGAACAGTCTGCTATAAAACTACCAGGCAGTAAATTTTTATAACATGCCATTTACAGGACTATAAAAAAAAGTCTGACAAAAAACATTTAAAAGTGGATCATTGTTATGTAAGATTATCCCTTGAAGGAAGGGTCGCGCAAGAAGATTTAGAAACAGGTGAAAGTCTAAAGAATGTGAACAGCCTGCTATAAAAGTAAAAGGGGGCAAACTTGTCTGCATTTTTGTTGACTCGGCACAAAAAGATTCAAGGTACTAAAACCAGGTGAAGGTGTAACTAATTTGAACGGTCGGGTGTAAAACTCTGAAAGGGTTAACTTTCTCTGGAATTATGCCAAAAATGGTTCGAGTCACTATCTGCGCTGGATTGGCTGTTTATAGAATTGTAGGTGGGAACTGAAAAGCTTCCTCCTACTTAGTAGATCCTTATAAAAGTACTGCATCCAACTGAGACGTTGGCGTCGAAAGTTGGCGTCGAAAGTTGGCGTCTAAAGTGGGCGGCTTAAGTGGGACTTAAAATGGGGACTTTACATGGGGAATTTGCATGGGGACTATGTATGGACTTCCTTAGAGGGCACAGAAATTATTATTTTTGTTAGAATTTTTATCATTAGGCATTATTATTTTTTGTTTGGAGCTACATCAAGCTGCAAGAAAAAATTGTGTTTGGTTTTAATTCAAGTTTCAGTTTTGCACTTTTTTTATACTATTACTTTGTTGTACACCTGCTGGGTAGTTTGTTATTTTATTAATTTACTATGGGTAGAAGAAATGAAACATCTCTTATGCTATATATATTTTATTTTTAATTGTTTAAAGTTCTTATTAATTTCATATATATCAATTTCATATTTTAGTTTCTGTAATTTTCGAATGTGAGACTCCAAAGTATTTTTATAGCTGTTCCGGTTCTTGGACGGAAAATTGAATATTAGTTGTTTTCCCGACAGGTCCATAACTAATAAGATAATACTTTCGCCCGTTGAAAATGTCCTTGTTTACTTGCTCAATTCGTTCTTCTGTAAATTCTACCGTGAACCTTTGCGGTAAAATTGTTTTGAAATCGTCGAATTCCAAGGATATCTTCTCGCCGAACTTGGTGTTTATTTTCGTAAATGCATGTACCTCAAACTTTCGGTTGACTTCCAAATCTTGGACCCTAATGAATTTCTTCAGGAACAAACTGTTATTTAAATGGGTCACAAACGATGCCATACTTTTAATCTTATTTAGTTAAGTTAAAAGTGAGAACTGTGTACTACTTTACCAATCAACCATCGAAATATATACTAAAAAAAGTGGAGGGGATCCCCCCACACAAATCCCCCCCACCGCTAGATTTTATCCCCGAAAACCCTATGCGGATCCTGGCTCAGGCTCAAAACCCTTATGCGGAAGCTGGCTCACATATGGCGGCCATCTTTGAGCCAGGATCCGCTTTACTTAACTACTCTCTTTATTACAGTAAAGATATATTCGAAGAAAATAAAACTTATTACATTGAAAACAATCCAGATTTTCCAATTTTAGAAATGTTTAATTTTTTGTTCTCAGACAAAAACTTTCAATTAACAATTTGTCAGAACATTGTGACTATACCAGACGAAGACCAAATACCTATAATAATAGATCAATTTCATTCAGGCAAGACAAACTTACATCGAGGAATAAACGAAACAATTAGACGCATCAAACAAAAATATAATTGGACAGGACTAACTAAAGACGTCGAAACATTTATTCGGCAGTGCGAAATCTGCCAAAAGACAAAAATTTTTAGACAAAACTTGGACAGTCCCTTAGTTATTACCGAAACTCCTAAAACTCCTTTCGAAAGAATAAATATTGACATTCTAGAAATCCCAGTGAAAAATAATATCCTTACCATAAGAGACGAACTGACAAAATTTACCCAGGCTTATGCACTTCCTAATAAAACAGCAAGAGTAAAAGAGCGTTTACTACAGTAGACGCTCTTTTACTCTATTTTCAACATTTTGGAACTCCTTTAAGAATCCATTGCGATGTAGGTAAAGAATTTAATAATCAATTAATGAAAGATCTTTGTAAATTATACAATATAAAATAAAACTAATTATTAAATTAGTAAATAAAATAAAATTAACTTAACAACTACTTCCTTAAGCTGGTCACAGACGGGCGTAATTGTCTTAAACCACAGAATAACTAAACAGAATTGTAGCGTCCGTATACGCGCATACGGCGACCCGTTAAGGACAGAGTTAGTATCGCCATCTATGTGCTTCCTTAAGTACTGTGTAGATCATAGTCACCCAAGCAAGTAATTGGCACACATATTCGTGAGTATCGGCGTCGATGGAGGAAGGTAAAGATTAGTTTCCTAATGCGAAATACCGACTGACTCAATACTCTTCGGAAGAAGATGGAGCCACCGTCGAATACTTCTCGGCGCGGTGGGGGAAACGAGGCTTCCCAGTCCGACACGGTTGTTCGGTAGATGGCGCACTTGCACCATCCTCGGATTACGTCTCGGCGTTGAGGTGGAAGAGAGGCTTCTGTCCGGTAGATGGCGCACTGCGCACTTGTAATGCGGCTTCCCAAGACGAACTTTTGTTCGGCAGATGGCGCGCTTCGCGGCTTGCCAAATCTGTTGATTTGACCTTGGTTGTTTGCGTTTTTTGTGCTGGTACGAATGAGTCATCGCCATCGATCGACGGCTGAAAGATATATTTTAGATTTTGTATTCCAGCGTTCGATTCGAGTCGGCCGGCCGCGGCCCCGCCCCCCTCTTTGCCTATGGAGGCGGTTTTTTTAAAGTAGCGAGTAACGTTATTAATCTCTTTATAATGGAGTTATAACCACAGAAAATATACGCTATATTTTCTGTGGTTATAACGTTATATACAACAAGGTGACCAACTCCTGGCTGACGAAAACCGGGACAGTAGTTAGGTACCTAGCCAGGGGCGGATGGGACCACCGGGACACTGGGCAAATGTCCGGTGGGCCGGTCATTCGAAGGGCCCCGGAGGGCCGCCGCAGGCTCGAAGGCTCATCGGCCATCGCATCTTAAATTTTAAGACAGTCTTAACTACTTGACAAAACAAAAGGCAATCATTGTTACAATAATTGTTGTAAGTAGGTAGTTAATTTAAGATAGGACGGTGCAACTGGCCATAATTAATTATTTTTGTTTTGTTATTTTTGTTCTATTATTTCTTTACGTGTTTTACGGCAATGTAGAAGGGGCACACCATTATTTTATTTTTATTGAACTCGAAATTTCGACTTTTAAAGTCGCAGTCCGACTTTGAAGTCGAAATGCCGATTTTGAACACAAAATTTTGACTTTGAACTTCGGCTTTGAAAGTTGGAAGTTCATAAAGTCAAAACTTCGAGTTCAATGTCGGAATTTCGAGTTCAAAGTCGGATTTCGAATTTCAAAGTCGAAATTTCGAGTTAAAAGTGGGAATTTCGACTTTATAAAGTCGGAATTTTGACTTCAAAGTTGGCCTTCGACTTTAAAAGTCGGAATTTCGAATTCAATAAAAATAAAATAACGGTGTGGTCCTTCTGAATGTTTTGTTATTTTTATATCTTTATATTTAGAGAAAAAAGTTTTATTTGTTTTACGAGAGTTATGATTTTATTTATGTTTTCATAAAACATGTATATTTTGTTTTATTAAAAAAATACATTATCTACATTGTTTGTTTTTTTAATTGTTATTATGATAATAATTAAGAAAAGAAAAATCTAAAGCCAAATGAGATGTTTAGGGGCCGCTTGGGAGACAAATGCCCGGGCTGGTTAGGTAAAGTCCATCCGCCCCTGTACCTAGCTATTTTTTACCTATAATATGCAACTGTCAAGTTTTGTAGTTTAATCAACTTATGATTTTGTTAGAATTATTGATCTAGTTCATGCTATTAACCAATAAATACCACCCAAGGGAAACAAAAAAGAATTTGTGATCAAGTAATATAACAAAAATAAAATTTAACTCAAAGCCACAGGTACATAAATTAAAAAAAAAAAACAAATACTGGCTGTTTACAATATACAGGGTGGCCCAGGATAAGTGAGCCAATATGTGTAAAAGAAAAAAAAATCGCGTTTAAATTTGATTGTTTGTGGTTCTGATTTGCTTGACTTATGACTGGAAACTAATTTTTAGCATATTTTCGTTTTTGAAAAATCAAGATGGCGTCGACAGCGACCATTTATTTATTTTCATTGTAGGTGAAGTGCCTTTTCCTTTAAAGAAAAGTTGTTCCCAATTAAAATTACTCCAGGGTACCAAATTTTGGAAAGATCGGCCTACTTTGTTTTCCCACTTTTTTTTCTAAGGCGCTAAAGAAAAAATGAAAAAATTAAGTAGGCTGATTGTCTCAAAATTTGGTACACGGCAATAAGTTTTAATTCTAAACAACTTTTTCTCATAAAATTTTTCGATACCTTGTATTTAGAAGCCACTTCTAGCCCATCTTTCCAAAATTTGGTACCAGGTGGTAACTTTTAATTGGGTTTTAACAAATTACATAGGGTCTTCGGCTCTCTTGAGGGCATGAGCATTTTTGTCGATTTGGAGTTTTTTCAGCACAGCGCGAAAAATTGGGCATGGAGGCCCATTTCTTTTTTAACGTCACCTGGCTGGCCAAAATTGCCATATTTTATTTTCTTATCTATTTTCTGTGCGGCCTAAAATAACCGAGAAAATCGCTTAATAAGAAATAAACAAAAAATGCATAGCCTCAAGAGAGCCGAACACCCTGTGTAATTTTCTGAAACTATCTGAGTACCCAGTTGCATAAAGCTTCTTAGTGCCATCAATTTTCAATATGATAGTCTTCCTCTATCTCTTAAAATAAATATGCTAGGGCTATTAAATTGTTTTGCTCAATTTGAGGTATTTTTTATATTGCGCGTCAAGTTGGATATGGCTGCCGATTTCTTTTGCAGCACCACTTAGCTGTCCAAAATTGCCACATTTTTGTTTCTTCACGATTTTTTATTGTAGGGCGCAAAATAAGTGAGAAAATCGCGGTGGTATAGTTCTAAAATAATCATCCTGTATATAAAAAATAAGTTGATCAGTTATATAAAATTTATAAAAAATATTACAAAAAGTAAAGTATGAAACAAACATTTAAAAAAAAACTATAAGTTTTAAGTACAGGGTGGACCAACGTTTGGCGCCCTGCCGGAGGGGTCTCCCATGGGGGCCCTGGTTATGATGTATGTAGGATATGATGTATTCATATCTAAATAGATGTAAATTCTTTGCCTTGACTGTCACCAAATCCAAAGGTAACTCAATTTAGAAAGAGAAAAATATTTCTAAAATTTTAGTTGAAATGTGCGCAAATTTTTGAAGTCGGTTTTAATTTTTTCGTTAAAGTTTTGTTATATTATTTATGCTGTAAACCGTTGATTGAATCTTCCATCGACGTCTAAACCAAATTTTCTGTATGAATGACAACTATATAAATTTAGCTAGACATAATATTTTTTATACTTAGGTATGTCAGTGTTAATACTTATGCTTATGAAATATTGTGCATAATAAACGATATCGATCGACGATAATCGAATAACAAAACATGAAGATAATATTATAAGTATATTCCGTTGTTTGAGAACCGACGATATAAACTTTGATTATATACCTATTATAAACAAGGATTAAAGGTATCAAAGCGTTGATGTAGAACTTTGGAGAACAGATACGTCATTGTTCCCTTCCTCCATTGGCTGCGAATATGAAAAAATACTAAGAGATACTTTTTGTTAAACATTTTTCTGAAGTAATAAATTCTAATAACACCCTGTATCTCCGCAACTGTGAGCCTCAGAAGCTTCATTTCAACCTTAAGTTTGACGGCTCATCCGATCATGTGACACGCCAAGTTTGAAGAAACTATCTCGTATAATTCTAGAGATACTAAAAAATACGTGTATTTTTCTCTAAACTTCTATGCTCTGTATAAAAAAAAACTAAGGCCCGTAGAAGAAAAAAATATATGAAGTGCCCTTATTTTGACTCCAAGAATACGTGGTTTCATTTTTGACCATCAGTTCAGTTACACCCTGTATACAGTGTCTTAAGACTATTTTACGGTATAACTTTCCAATACCGCCCTGTTTTCGAGATAATAATAATAATGACAGAAAGTTGGACACAAATGGGAATTTTCTTTATTTGAAGTTTCTCAAAACAAATTATTCTTGATAAAAGTTAGTGCTTGTGCTTAAACTCAAAATCGACCTGTAAAAATTTTAAAATTTCTATTCGTATACAGGGAAGGTTGAAAAATATGAAAATTCCTCAAGAGTCTTATTTTTAGAACTACATCAGTATAGCACTAAGAAAAGTTGTTTGGAATCCCAAGAAAATGTCAAATATGAATTCACAGCCACCTATCCAAAAGAAGAAGAAAAATCACACTTTCGCATTTTTTATTCACTGTATAATAGATAATATTAATATTAGCTATGCATTTTGAGGCACATCTTCAAGCATGACAGTACGATACCAACGATTTTTATTTACGTTCAACTAGCATCTTAAAAACACATAATAACTGAAACTTCTGCAAAGTTTGTCGTTTTTTTGTGTCCAGGTAAAATACTACTACAATTTCAAACATAACTTAGCAACTAATTTGTGGAACACAAAAATATTTTAATAGAGCAATAATTTAAGTTATTTAATAAATGACAATTCAACAATAAAAATATCACAACAAAAAAATTATTACGAGAATAAACATTTCAGTGACTACTCTACATGTGACCCTTCCTTCGCTTCCTTTCGCCTTCAACCAGCGACTATCCCACTAGGCAATATAACAAATTTTTGAGGTAATTATGGAACGTAGTATATGCACCGCCCAATTTTCTTGAAATTTTGGCTACCCACCTATTTTCGAGGTCCCTGACCAAGAATCTAACCTCCGTTTTTTGAGGCCGGACGTAGTTTCCGAGAAAATGAATTTTCAAATTTCCTTTTGACACCCGACACCCCATTTTTCACGGCGACATTTGTGGTTATAATCCAGATAAATTTTACCGTGAAAAAGTTAGGCGTCAAAAGGAAATTTGAAAATTCATTTTCTCGGAAACTATGTCCGACCTCAAAACACTGAGGTCAGATTCGTGTTCAGGGACCTCGAAAATAGGGGGGTAGCCAAAATTTCAAGAAAATCGGGCGGTGCATACACTATGCTCCATAATTACCATTTTTGAATACGCTTCTTCAATGTTTGAATGCGATTTTGCAGACTTCTAAGCTTCACAACTCACAACGCTTTCGGCTACGGCTTTTTCAACCTGTCCAAGTTCAATTTTTTGTTTTTTTTATTGGGGACCTTCCCTACGACTCGTGCTCGATTTGGACAAATAACTTGGGCAACCTGGTAACTTACAAGGTATTGCACCTAAAAAGTAAGTATATTTTGTAAAAATATAATGAAATTAACTAGCCATGAAAATTTAAAACCTTTAGCTAAACGTGGAATTTTTAAAGGTGCACGCAGGGTTGCCACCTTTTCAATTTTAAAATACGGGACGTGACGGGCGTTCGGGGGGGGGGGGGAGGGGGGCTACAAAATGTTTTACTGAAAAAGGCCAATGAAAAGGAATAAAAGAAAACCACTATTTTTTGTTTTTGTTTTTTCTTGAAGATAACACAAAAACAAAACAAAACAAATTATGAAACTAAACTAAATAGATTCTTTAAAAATAAAAAATAAACAGAACATTTTTTGTTTTTTTTTCTTGAAGGGATAAACTTCCAAAAACAAATTATCATGGCTGGCTAATCACGACTAACCAAAAATAAATGAATCCTTTAAAAATAAAAAGAAATCACAGAACATTTTTTGTGATATATCACATAACACACAAGAAATTGACATTTACGAAAATTGTAGTGTGGGGCCAATGAAGGCATGAAGGACTATAATTTAGTAAATTTTGTGTTCACATGTGAGTCGCGGCTTGGACTCTAGATGGTGGTGACTGTGTGAATGCCGTTCGCATGTAACATTTTTAATTTTTCACCTTAAATTTTGAAAATACGAGATTTATAGCGTCCCGTATGAATGTTTGCCGGGACACGGGACATTTTACTTAAGGAAGTGGCTATTTATACGTTCGACGGATACAAACGTCAGTATACGTCTTGCGCTCTCATTGGTCGATTGAGTCACGTGACACATAACCTTACTTCTACCGTTCGATGGATTATGAATCGGCTTGTTTACTAAGTCGATTGGATGATGTCCGAGATTATTCAGACCTTATCTTGTCTCATTTTGTATTGCGTATGCCCTACTTTTTCTGCGATGGGCGCTGCGGAATGAAAAATGAAGTGGTTATTTTATTATTTACAATGATGTAATCCACCCGACATTCGGCACCGCGCCGAATGTCGGGGGGTAGCCACAATTTCAAGAAAATCGGGGGTGGGTTACAACGCCGAACATCGCATCGGGCGAAAATACGGGGTACCTACCTAGCCAAAATTTCAAGAAAATCGGGGGTGGGTTACACCATTGGAAATTATTACCACTTCTTTTTTCATACGGCAGCGTCTATCCCCCAAAAAGGAGCAGTACATACGCTCCTTATTGCAAAGATGCTTGAGAAAAATGCACTTCCGACGTATCTAAATATTAGTTTACTTCGGCTTCGGACGTGTACGGAGTTAAATGCACGTCCAAAGAAGTCATGTGACTCAGCCCGCCAATGAGAGCGCAAGACGTATACTGACGTTTGTATCCGTCGGACGTATAAATAGCCACTTCCTTTACTTAAATACAGGACTGTCCCTTGAAATACGGGACGGGTGGCAACCCTGGGTGCACGTAAAGTTTCACCAGTCGATTCTACAACACACCGTTGATTGAGGACCATCGACGAACACACGTAGTCTCCCTTTCAATGTCTTGTGTTAAAAGTGTTGTTCACAGACCTACAATAACCCAAAGCTTTATGAAAAATATATAAAAATGTAACATGTAACTTACCTTAGAATGTTTCTTGACTACAAAGTCAGCCCTTATTATGGCCTGCACCCATTTTGCGCTCAAAACCGGATCCTTAGGAAAGGCAAAAACGGACACTTTTGGCTTTGGCTCGGTTAGGTTAGGCAATTTGGGCGTCGATTAATTCGTTCCTTCATCGACGAATTTGGGACACAACACTTCTCGGGCATGGCTGAGAAAACACAAGAAAACACCCATTTTGATATTATACATACAATGAGAGACTTGCCTTGATGGCAAGTCTCTGTATACAACAAAACACACTTTCACTTCCTAACCTCCGTATTTAGGTATCCTTTATCTGATGGCTCAAACATGAAATGTTTTTGATAGGCACACACTAATTATCGGACTAGAACACCACTGGTCCCTGCACACTACTGTATCCACCAAATACACGTAATAACAATCACAGATTACCCAGTAACGATAATATAAGTGGAAATAAAAATAAGTAAACGAGGAAAACGAGGAACAGATACAGATCAAAAACAAAAACAGCTGGACGTCGTCGCGTCGGACGACAGTAGTTGTATGGCCTTGTCCATAGGTGGCGGTGCGCTGACCGCGTAGTTTTCTGCGCTCTTCCGTCGTCGATGGAGTGACCTTTTGCCCGAACCGTTGATTGAAGATTCCTTTCTCCATCGACCGACTCGAATGGTGGTTTCGGAATTTGGCGCCACCGTACGGACGCGTGTCGGTGAAATGTAAGAGAACGAGACAGAAACATTTAGTAACAAGTGGGAATGTGACAGACAGACCATAAGGATCATATTCGCATGCCACCCTAAGGGAGGATATCTTCCCCTTCTTCAATCAACGGTATCGGCTTGGTCGACCCGCGGCGCGCCCCACTTTGCAGTCCAGCGGGCGGACGATGGCTCGGCTTATATCGGTCGGCGACGTAGAGGTTCGTGTGGGACGCACGTGCTTCTCCCTCCAGTGTGCTACCGCCTGCTCGTAGTCAGAGCCGGTGTATTACCTACACTTGTATTGGAAGTTTTGTTCCTGGTTCCTGTGTTTCAAAAGCGAATTGTTCTGTTTTGGCGTTAAGTTGTTGTTTTGTTGTGGATTTGTTAAGTACTGTTAAAGTGTTGTTGTGGCTGTTATTATTTGCTGTTAAGTTATGTTTTGTGATTTTGTTCTTTTGCCGATCAGCAATGGCCGCAAAGCGGTGCAGTTTTAAAAACTGCACCAGTTCTGGACTGGTCGAAGGAGTAGGACGAACATATTTTTCGACTTTCCCAAAAATGACTTTATCCGTGCAATATGGGTACAGAATTCTGGAAATTTGGACCTAATTAATTTACCCTATTCGGCCCTAAAAAACAAAGTTTTGTGTTCGCGCCAGTTTAAAAACCCGTCGTTTTTGATTCCCGACAAAAAAAACTATATATAACATTATTCGACTTTATATTATTGTTTGTCTATCATCAAAACGTGGTATTTTTTAGTTATGGACCGTTTTTAGGTCGTAATCTGCTAGTTTCAAGAAAAAGTCAACTTACAAGGTGCATTTTTTATATTTTTTCAAAAGATCAAAAATTTATCATTGTCAGAATTTTTGGCTGAAAATTTGTACATAGGGGTAAAATAAAATTCCAAGCAACTTTTTCAAATAACATTTTTCGATTTTGGCTATTTATTTACTTAAATGTCATTTTTGACAGATATGTCAAATTACGTCACGACGTTTAATTATCTCATTTCGAATATTTTTGCAAGCAGAGATGATCTCCCCAGAGCAGTTTCATCTTAGCCCAAAAATAAAAAAATTCCCATATGGTTCCAACTTTCTGTGGCACTGTATAACATTACCGATTTATCTCTTACCGCTTTCGAAATGTTCGCCTCTGTTTTCCTGGTTGGTGTAGAAAAAGGAAGCGTATCTTCTAATTGTATGAAACAAATTTTCGGTCCATGACCTACTTATAGCTGTGGTCACAGAATAATATTTTGTGCTGTACGGTTAGTGTTATGTATTAAAAAGCAAAAATGAAGTCATGGACTACTTTCAGGTAGTTGTAATATACGCTCCCTTATTCTATTCAAATCAGAAAACCTGGGCGAATATCTCAAAAACGGCAAGAGATGTCCCTATAATTTTGTATAGAAAAATAGCAATTTCCTAAAATATTTTTTTACTTCCCGTTAAACCGGGAATGATGTATAAATTACAAACGAGCAGATTTTAATATATTTTGTCCGTAATATTAAAAATGGAAACAAACAGTATTTTTTATTTTTCGAAAAAATTGTTTTTTCGAGGACACCCAGTATGTCAATTGTGACGCTAGATTCAGATTCCCCGGAAAAACTCACCCGGGTTTTAGCAGACCCTTTTTCTTTTGACTAAGGAAATAATCGGACTTTTTAAAACACTTTTCTTGAGAAACCCTGTATACAGGGTGTCCAACTTTAAAACTGTGCAATGCCGTAAAATCTTCATTTTTGGAGATATTCGCCTAAACTTTGTTTGTTTGAAAGGCCTTCAAAAACCGCGTCTTTTGACCTTCCTTTCATTTTCAAAATGCAAATCCAGGGCCGGCTGCGATTTTTTTTATACGCCCGATTTTATATAGCGTTAATCACAACACCCTAAAACCCCCATATACCAAATTCGAACAAAAAATGTACAGTAAGTTCCATTCTGTAGGGTGTCAAAGTTCAGCAAAATAGGAATTTTAGACATCTGGCGAGTCAAGTGTGCCATGGAATCCCTTCAGAACAGTCCTATGGTTAACAGGACCGCTTAAAATGTTGATGTGAAAAGATTTACTACAAAAATTAACAGGGTATTTTTCTCTGAGCCATCTCAAAATTCTGAAATTTTATCTTATACGGATCAAGAGTAGGTACTCTGGAATCATTGAAAAAATATTGATAAACACAAAAGTAACAGATAAAAACAATTTAAATTATTGTACCTTTCTCAACAAAGTCACTGCCTAAGATGATACATTTTCTGTGTGTTTCCTGTTGTGGCACATCATAGGCACCTTAACTGATATGGACTTACTGACTGACAGGCTTCTGTATTTTTTAGATTTAGTTCGTTTATAGTGTGTGGAGCGGCTTTGATGTGTCTACTTGATTTTTGACCCGTATAAAATCTCAAACATTTAGTAATTTGAGGTGGCACAGATAAGAATACTCTATATATTTTGTATTGGACTTTTGCACACCAACAGCTTGAGTGGTTCTATTGACAATTCAACTGTTTTGAGGGCACACTGGACTTGGCAGATAGATGCCTTTAAAATTCCTATTTTGCTCAACTTGGACACCCTGCAGAATGGAACTCCCTGTATATTTTTTTATTCAAATTTAGTATATACAGGTTTTGGCGTGTTCTGATTAACGCTGTGGGGTCAGATTTTAAATAAAAAAAATCGCTAAAGAGTTTTCGTGAAAATCGGGGGTATAAAAAAATCGGAGTCGGCCCTGGATTTGCATTTTGAAAATAGCAGGAAGGTCAAAAGAAGCGGTTTTTGAAGGCCTTTCAAACAAAAAAAGTTTAGGTTTTTGTCTCCAAAAATGAAGATTTTAATGATTTCTACAGTTATAAAGTTGGACACCCTGTATACATCAAAATTATTGCTTATAAAAACTAAGATTTTCTAAAATTCTGGGCGGTTCCAAGGAAGTTTTTAGAATTTATGTACAGGTTTAGTAATAATTGTTTTCAAACAAATAAAAATTGGAGTATAGGAGTGGCAATTAGGCCAGGGTAGATAATTTTTGAGAACAAAAAAATCTAGAACAGCATGACACCCATTGGAAAAGGAAGAAAATATAGCAAAAATAACAGAAAAAATAATTTAAGGGCGATTTAAGCTACGGGTGTTGTAGGGGGTGATCTTTTAGGGGTGGAAAACGGTTTATCACGATATGCGGCAAAACTGCAACTCCTATCAAAAAAGTTAAATGGCAAAGTTGTAGGTAATAAAAAGATCTACAACTTTTGTATTTACACTTTTTTCACATAACCTGAAAATATCCACGAAAAATCAAAATAACCGATTTTTTGGTTTTTAATTTTTATCTCACAAAAAAAATTCTACGAAATTTGGTGGAAACTTACCTTCTTATGTCTCGAACACGCTGTAATTTTTTCGAATCAAAATATTTATTTTTACCCCTTTTTTTGATTTTAAACCGAAAAAGTAACCTCATTTTCAATCGAAAATACCCACGTCAAAAAAGCTGCTTTTTAAAAAAAGTCGGTTCGCTTTTTGTTCGTTGAAACCTCTCCTTTCTGATGGTGTAAAAAATATACATCACTTTGAAAATTTTCTCAGAAAATGCAAAAAACGAAAAACTCGATATCGAAAAATTGGTTTTTAATCATTTTTTTAAATTTTGGACTATTTATTGAAATTTACACTTTAATTACTTGAAAATTTTAAGATTGCATGTTGAACAGTATGGGAATCTTGCAAACGGTGAGAGATAGAACAACAACAAACAACAAATGCGGAAAAAGTTGCGCAATTTTGAGGTCAGTAAAATGGTACAAACAGATTTCTAATATATTTTTTCGTTTTTGATTTATTTCGACAAAAGTGAAATTTTGCATTTTTGATTTTATTTTTTTCTGAAGTTGTTATCAACATTTAAATACAGGGAAACAATGAGTAGAAAAAAAGGAATTTTCAGTATAATTGTCTCAAAACATTTTAAAAATATTGTCCATACATCATGGTAGCAGTCTCCGTATATTCAATAACGTATTGCTATCCTAAATTTTGTTCCTAAACCTATTTTTTTAATACTTTTTAAATAACTTTGAAATATATTTTTTAATATATCAGCAAAAAGTCGCTTCGTTCTCAAAAAAGAAATTTTTTGAGGGTAGAACTAGATCAGACCCCATAGGTGTTGTTAAGTACATCACTGTGCATACGAAATGGCGATTTACGACATTTTTTTGTGGTCGAGACCTTTTTTATTTAGAAAAAACTGTCGAAATTGGCATTTTACGGAAATTGTGTTTTTTTACATTTCCATCGTCATATCTTTGAGAGTAGTGGAGCTATCGACTCGAATTTTCTTTAAAATTGAAGCTAACATATGAGCGCTTACAACGAATGCCATAGTTGTTGTCCAATATTGTTTATTAACCACTTTAAATAGCAACAAAATTGCAAGGTTATAAAAAATGTAGTGAAATTTTCACTAAGCGAGAAACTTTTTTATTTGTGGAAATTTTTATACACATGCTGCGAGGCAAATGTGCTCAAAACATGAAGGAAGTTTTTGGTAAAAAAAATTACCTATAGCGCCTATAGTTTTTGGACTGTGAATTTTTTTTTGTGGCGCGCGCTACTCACATGGAACGCAAAATTAAGGGGGGCCTCGCCATTGTATGTTTGGTTGCCTGTATCAATGCATTTTTATTTCCAACTAGCTGGAAAAAGTAACGAATTTCAAAGGATTACAAAAAACACGGGTATTTTTAAAATATCCATAGATACTAATGACACTAGTTTAAAAGTTATGGGCAAGAATTTTTTTTGAATTTCAAACTTTATGCCGGCATAAATTCGTCTATTTTGTCTCTTGAGCCGGAATTTTACCTTCGTTAAGATGGGCAGAGGTTTCCGAATATGCTCGGAACGAAAACCCGGTAGTAAACATTGTAATTATCCAGTCTTGTTGTAAATAAAAAACATAGGCAAAATACCCTTAAATTATGCAGCGGGAATACCAAAAGGGTAGCTATTGTTTATCAGATGGCGCGAAAAACAGACGATCGATGAACGGTTGACGCTGTGTTACAGGTCCAGTTTAATAAT
Source organism: Pseudeuparius sepicola (assembly GCA_963920635.1). Taxonomy (NCBI): domain Eukaryota; kingdom Metazoa; phylum Arthropoda; class Insecta; order Coleoptera; family Anthribidae; genus Pseudeuparius; species Pseudeuparius sepicola. The sequence continues at coordinate 95,778,331 of OY987299.1, forward strand.
TACATATATTATGTTCATATGATCAATTTTACGTTTTGGCGATATAATATTTAAGCAACTAAGCTGTCTGATTATTTTTTTATGTTTTTGTATTACTTCCATATTATTATATACTATGAATTGCGAATTTTTAATATTAAAATAATATAAAACTTCAAAAGGTATATTCGGGAGACCCCCGTAGCTCAAAGACTCCGATCTGTGATTTTAACCCCTCTCTTTTTAGCAATGGTTCATTGATTTTTAGCTTGAAAGGTACACGGCGGCACTAAAAACTGCTTTAGTTGATTTTGCATTATTTATACATACGTGTGGGTTGGGTACTGTTATGTTCTTATAGTTATGTCGCCGTTATGTATTTTTCGTGAGGAAAACACAATCGTTAGCATATAAACTGACATTAGGGGTGAATTCATATGTCTATGTCTCTATATGTATAGGTATGTCGAAAATTATCTATACCGGGTGTTCCATTTTAATAAATGCAGCTATTATAAATATCTCAAAAACGAAAATCGCAAAAAATCACATAAAAGTTGAAGCATATGAGGTGCAATGTGAGACGCACGTTTTCACTTGTAGGCAGACGACGTTTTCAAGGTCACTTGAATGTCAACTGTGTTTTTTACTGTTAAAGGCATATCTTTAGTTAAATAATGTTATTCGGCACGTTTTCTGTAGGTATAGTATTGCTGGCTTAAAAGTTCTACAAAATTATGTTTAGTTTTTTCAATGAAATGAAACATGGTCTTTTATGTGTACATAAGGTGTTTCTTCGTTTGCATTAACACTACATTCAAACACACATTTTAAATAACGCAATAATTAAGATAAATACATATCTCGAAAATAAAAAATGAAAAAAGAAAACGATATATTGATGCGAAAGAACATCTTCTGTACCTATATGTTAAACATCTACAGTGTGACCTCCGTTAAGGAGTTACCTCCCTGGTAAAATATCTTTATTTGTTTACCGATTTTGATAAACTTTTTTTTGTTAGGTTCAAAAAGCACATTAAACAATGTGTGTAACTTTACTTTTGGGCTGTAATCACGGCCACCTGTCAACACATGGGCTCAATTTCAAAAAGTACTATTATTTGTTTAATAATATTTTTATTAGGTACAGGGTGTCCGCCTGAAGGTGATAGGAACATTCACTTTAACCATTCCGTATTTTTTTAGACAAATTAATGATTTAAAAACCAGTTTGTTGCAGTTTTTTCCAAACAATGTAATGTCGTTTGGAAAAAAACAATCGAACGTCAAACAAAAGTTATAAACAAAAAACCTTTTTGGAAAAAATGAAGATATGGTGCAAAATGTATCTTTTTATTAATTTAAACATATTTTTTTTATTAACAGATAATAATAGAACACATATGCAGTTAACTTTGGGGTTACCTTTCGATTAAAAACGAGGAAAAATAACCGACTCAAACGTGGTCACCTGACTTTCGCTATCTGTCAAAAATTATATTTAAAAAATAAAATCCCTAAAAATTTGCTTATTTGTCACAATTTCAAAACGTTTAACTTGAAAAAGTCGTTTCTATTTTAATGTTACATAAGCGCCTATTTCCTATTTATAAAATTTCTTAAAATTTTAAAAAGTCATTACTTCGTAAAAACTATTTTATATCACTAGCTATACAACATAATATACGAGTATCAATCTATAATTTTATTAACTTTTTATTATTACTAAAAAATATCGATAAGAATATGTCTTTTTCAAAAGAAAATTATATTAACGCTTTAAAATTCTGTTTGACACAAAGTTGATGTACCGGCAAGCATTTAGGTAGTACCATAGAAGAATCTACTACGTAAATTCTTCTATGGTAGTACCTATAAATTTATTTACATTACATTTTCCATTACTCTAAATGTATGCCAAAATAATACATATATTAAGATATCAGCAAATAGTAGGTATTTCACGTATCTAACAAAATTCACAACTTTACGTCAACTTTGGATCAAATACAACAGAATTTTAATTTCTTTCGGTTTATCAATATTAAGTACTTAATGAAAAGTTAATAGAATGAAAGATAAAACTATAGTGACATAAATTCTAAATGTCAGTTAGGGTAAGTATTGTGATCATTCATGCGGTTTTGAGGGAGAATTATTATGTCATGACAGTAGATTTGACAGCCGGTAGGTAGTAGGTAGTCCTCTTACTTAATATTTTACTCAACAATATTCTTAATAACTATGAAAAAATATAGAAAAATAAAGGAGCGTAAATATTCATATTATTATTTTGTGTTTAACAATTCACAGTTTCAATCCCAAAATACGCCAGGATGGAAGCGATGTGCTGTTATTTGTATAAAAAAGGGGGTCGGTCCGCCTGCCTCCCCCTAGACCCCTGGTTCCGACCAACGACCTTGCCGGGCAACAAAACAAGTTATAAGGAACGGAAACTTATTTTAGCAAGGCGAAACATTACTTTTTATTCTCGCTCTGTACCAATGGCCGCTCTCCAACTCCAGCGCCATCTTACAGACACTTGCGCAATTTTTGCACTCCAGTGCCCAATTTCTGTTTTAGCAACATTTATCCTAGTTAGGAACACGGTCAAATGAAGGTCGTCGCGAGGTGATGACGTTTTATTTCCGTCCTTAATCCCTTGCCTGAGAATATCCACGCGTGGCGGGCATGTCTCAACAACTGTGCGTAGTTTACATGCACAAGTAAAACTATCACAAATATGAAATTTTAATGACTCTATCAACAAATTACAAATTGATGAAATTACTTTTAATAATGACATAAAACAAATCGAAAATTACATTTATAACATTTCTGATAATTTTAATTATTACACTGCAAAATTACAAGTTTTAGAGATGGCCGAAAGACTCCTAGAATCCTATACCTTTATCGAAAGCAATTTAAATGACATTCTAAACTCTATTACTTTTGCAAAGTTACATATCATTCACACGTCAGTTATAACTCCTGAAGACCTGGTTCATCATTTGCAAATAATCGCTCAAACTTTAAATAAAAATAATTTGCCCTTAACTCCTCAATTTCTAAATGTTGCAACTTATCTTGATTTTATAGAACTAAAAGTTTTTCAAACAGAAAATAGGCTTGTTTTTATATTAGACATTCCTTTAGTAGAACCTCAATGGTATACTCTTTATAGAATTTATCCTATTCCAATTTTCGACAATAAAACTGGATTTTATCACATAGTATCCACTGATACTAAATTTGTAGCAAAAAGCGATGACCCAACTCTCTATGTAATTCTCTATGATATAAAAAATTGTAAAGAACTAGCATTTGATTTAATAATGTGCAAAGATTTATATCCTACTCCTATTGACTCACATTCAAGATGTGAAGCTCAATTATTAGAGGTAAAAACCCATTTACCTAATACTTGTGACATAGTCACAATTTCAATTGAAAGTTACAATGTACAATTGATTCAAGAGAATCAATGGTTAATAATTTTAAGTGAAATATTTCCTATAACTATTAAGTGTAAAAATCAAAATCCTGTGACTATAATGCTAGACAAAACTTCAATTTTAACGTTAAAATCCGAATGGTACTATACCGAATTTAAATAAATCTAATCAAACCTATAAATTTCACCCAATTAATATACCATTTGAATGTTGCAAAGAAACTCCAAATAAACTAAAATTACCTGACTTAAAACCTTTACAACTAAATAAATTTAATTATGACGATTTAAATGTCGCAAAGCATAAATTAGACGAATATGCAAAGGATCTTGATAATATTATTAACGAACCAACTGTAAATAAGTATACGCCAATATTGACATATCTATCCATTACTTTAATCATACTTTTAATTATTGTGTACTTTTATTTTAAATGTAAAAAGTCTAGGAACATTAAAATAGGCATTATTACTACTAATAACGGAGACGATCCTCCACAACCTAGAACTCGAAATCGCGTTTTTCAAAATTTAAGAAAATTTGTTACTGTCAAAAGAAGACCTTCGTATAGATTGGACGAACCTCGCGAAGAAGATGAAATTGAACTAAATTCTAATACTAAAACATATGCCTAATTTAATGTCAAAATTTGTTAACACAAATTTTTAATATAAGGGGGAAGGTGTTATATCCGACCTCAAGCATCACCTTGATTATAACCTTGTTTTTACCCTTGATTCTGTTTACTGTTGGATATTATGTTCTCATTCTCTATTGTTCAAGATGCTTACTTCAAAGATATCATTTTCCATTGTAAAAAATTTCTTGTTTTTCTTTCCTGGTCGTTTTTGTAGTATTATAGTTGTAGATAAATAAATTTGATACCGTTTACTACATTACCTAAAAATATATTTTTAGAAGGTTTAAAATTTTGCCTAACCTCTACTTTCTTTAATTTTAATAACCTATTTTATAAACAAATTTTTGGAACCCCAATGGGCTCACCTATTTCATCAACAATCGCTAACTTAGTTATGGAAGAATTAGAATCTACCGTTTTAAAAAAACTACAAGTTAAACCTTTCTTTTACAAAAGATACGTTGATGATTGCTTACTTTGCCTACATGAAAATGAAATCGACAACACCCTTAAAACCTTCAATAATTTCCACCAAAGACTACAATTTACTTATGAGAAAGAACATAATAATAAAATAAATTTCCTTAACCTAACTATTTCTTATAATAAAAAAGGTATTATTAACACAAATTGGTTCACAAAAGATATTTGGTCTGCCAGGTACCTAAATTTCAATTCAAATGTACCAAATATTTACAAAAAAAATGTAGTAAACAACCTTGTTGATCATGCCGTTTGTCTCTCGAACCCTATATACAGACCAAACAACCTCAAAAAAATAAAAAATACATTAAACGATAATAATTATCCAACAAAATTTTACAACCCATTAATTAAAAAACGTATACACAATCTTTATAATAAATCACCAAAAACTAAAAATACTAACCTACCTGAAAAATATTTCTCAATGCCATATATACATGGAGCATCAGAACAAATATCTAAAATTTTCAAAACACATAATATAAATATGGGACATAAAACTATCAACAGTACCAAAAAATTTTTTACAAACCCTAAACCTACTGTAAACAAAGATATGCAATCAAATTTAATCTATAAAGTTTCTTGTTTAGACTGCCAATCAATATATATAGGCCAAACTAAACAATATTTACACAAACGTATTTATAAACATAAATATGATATTAAAACTAATAATAAAAATGCCACCGCATTATGCAAACATGCCTTAGAAAATGTTCATAGTTTCGATTTTAACAACACCGAAATATTATGTAAAGAAAATGATTACTCAAAAAGAAATGTGTTAGAAATGTTAAATATTAAAAAACATAATAACACCATAAATTTCAGAACAGACACCGAAAACCTATCACACATATATTTAAATCTAATAAATTAATATAAAAATTTTTTTTCAAAGATACTTATTAATAAAATAACTAGAAATCCGTTCTTGCATTTTATTATTACTATTTATAGAAAGATTTATCTAAAAATAATTCTACTACGCCTATTAAATTAAATATTTTCACTTTATATAAAAAACTCATTCTTTTTTACTACAACCATGCTATTTTTGTACCGCCTGCCGTATTGAAATTCATATACCTGCAGACGTCCATACGATACACTTAAAAATTTTGATATATTCTTCCATGTCTGCCTAACTTATTAATAAATTTTAAAAAATAAAAAGAAAAATCCGTAATGTTAACAAACACTACGTAAGTACTTACCTTTATAATTTTTAATTTCAGTCTGATATTTTTTCCTGTTTCGTTAATCTATTTTTTAAAAAATTTTAAAAAAAAATTTTTAATGTTTGGAATTGTTTAGCAATACTGTATAAATATAAAAGAAAATTGTTATAATTGAAAGAAAAAAAAAATCATTTTTGTTGATACCGTTTTGAATGTACACATTGTTATAGTAGGAAACATGTTGTTTTTTAGTTTGATATACCTGATGATGGCCCTATGCCGAAACACGTGTTGTGTAATGGAAAAAAAAATTATAATTGTTCATTAAATGACAAAAAGAAATTTTTAAAAATGCGTAATTAATGGTCGCCAACCCAGTAACCAAAAGAAAACTATAATTTTCCATTGTATATTGTTCTAGAATGATTACTAGAACATATCATATTCCTTTTGGGTATTGTTAAAACTTGCTTACTGCAAGAATTGCAGAATTTGATCTTCCCTTTGTCTTTATATTCTTTTCCCATGAGAACCACAACACCTCAGCATAACAGATCTGTATAAATAGGACCTAGTAAAGTAAGAGTGTTAATTCTAGTCTTGTCTGTAGTCTAAGCCGAAACTCTGTAACTCGCGTTACTCAAATAAAAGTTTTTTTAAAAAGTCTTCGTCTTCACGTCGCCCGTAACATACATTATATTAATATAATAAATTCAAGTTATTATATCTGCCTGTGTTAAAATTGCTAGAACTAAGATAACGTTAATGATAAATTGGGGTTAAAAATATGGTTAATGCATGAAAGAGATTTTGACAACAAAAAAAAAACAAAATTCAGCATACCCTACTCATTTGTTATAAAACACCCATATTTTTAAAGATATTTTTTTTATTTTACACATTGAAAATAAAAGAAAATGACGCCGCCTGTGGTTTACGATCATTTTTTATGGCCCTGGAACCTCATATGTGCTATCAGTTCCTTTCAAATACCTACACTATACATTATATAAATCTATAATTTTTATCTATGTTCTATCACGGGTTGTATAAGTTATCGATAAAAAATCGGTGCAAATAGTTTTTGTTTGTTTTCTCAATTTTGTCATAATGTAACATAGAGCCTTTTTCGAGGGAAGGCTTCAATTGCCACAGGCATGCAGAAGTATATAGGTATTCCAATAGTTCATTTTCTTATTACAGGCTCGAAAAAGTGCTTCAACAACAATAGTACCAAGCAAACAATCTAGTTACAAAGTTATCGCATAAAAAAATCAACTATGGTTTGAAATATGTAGACCTATTAATTTATTATATTGTTCATATTATGCCCTTTAGAATTTCTGTTGTGTAAAATTAATAGGTGTTAATTGAAGAGCAGTTTAATAGGTTAATGTTTTCTGTAAGCCTATATATTCATTTAAACAATGAATACATACACGAAGCCTTGCGCGGACTAATCTTACTAATCTCTCAATATTCGAATAAACAATAATGTTTGTAGTTTAACGCAAGACCGAATAAACATTTCTACGGTTCCACATAGACTGGTGCTGTTGTTTTGCCGGATTTGCCGTGATATAGATAATGCGCTAAATGGAGCAGCCTCCTCGAAAGTCTTCGAATTATTAATTAAACGGCAGGGAGATCGGACCAATATGGGTCAGCGTACTTACTGTGGCCATCATTTGGAACATTTAATGAATTAATTCACACCCGTTCCATTTTTTCATTTATCCTATTAAAATTAGCTTAAAACGTTGATCTTTTGATTTTTTTGACTGCTTACTTTAGGGCATAAAATAAAATTATAAAAATTGAATTTGTTGTATTTTTCTTATGCGACCTCATTAAAATGTTATTGTATCGTATTTAGAAAGGTCCAATGTACTAATTTTCACCAAAAAAGTATATGGTGCCATTTAACAAAAATTAAGTCGGTTACCATGGCAACCACATTTTTTTTGTGCTACGAAAGATCACTAAACGGACTTAACACTTTTATTGAGATATTTTTTTGAAATGAGGAATATTTTAAGAAATATAAGCAATATTCCACAATTTCTATCCACACTGTATAAGGTCGATATCTCATTGTTGTTATTACCTACTATTGTAGCAGTGTGTATGCTTTCTGCATTTGTGGTTTGACAATAATTATTATAACTGTTCCTACCAGGATTACGTGAAGTACTTGGTGAATAAATTATAACATTATTATGTGATCGGTAGAACCAAAGATATATCTTTGGTAGAACACAACAAATGGTATATTTTTATTTTGCGTGGAAATAAAAAACTGACTAAAGGGCTCTATTAGGCATGTCCTGAAACCAAAATAGGACCTGAAAAACTTGATGCAGATATAGCTGTGTACGGGGGGCGTCAAAAACTTAAACGGAGCACAAGAGTATTTTCCGTCGTAGAGAAAAATAGTATAAGATTTGTTTGCAATGAAAATGTATACAAAATACAAAATCATGGCCTGCTATTAAATTTTTTTATTATTTTTTTTTATCATTAGTTGCATTTTTCATATTTGCCCGTGAAGGAAATTTTACGCCACCATATTGTAACAATTATTATTCAAGTCAATTCTGGCCATATTTTGATTCCAGGACATATCTAATGTAGCTAATGTAGCTTTTTTATATCGGCGCAAATTAAAAAATTCCCATTTATTGCGTCCGTTCTGCCACGTTCACTGTAATTTCAACTTTAATTTTTGACTTAATTGAGAGTAAAGAAAGACAAGCTAGCTTTAAACCCCTTATTACGTGAAGGTTTTTTTAACGCATAATTTTAGTCGACTACCTGATTTTCATTTTCGATTTAAATTTTTGTGCACAAATAGCTTCTTAAATATTCTTAACAATTTAATTTATTTTTTTTTACTACTTACCTCATTATTCTAATGAGAAGTAATATTTCTCTCCCTAGGTAAATAATGATAATAAAAAAATACCTAGGTAAATAATGAACCATTTTCTATATGACATTTAAAAATTAGTTTCATTTTATCAGCTTGACAACATTTTATCAGCTTGACAGCTGAACTCAAATCTAATCAAATATGTAAAATATGGCAATATTTCAATGTTAGTAGTAAAAAAATTATATATACACCTCGGTTGAGAAGGCCATTACTTACCTCGCATATTTTATCCTTCGGCGCTACGCTTGGTAAATAATGGCTGACTTCTCAACCTAAGTGTATAATATACTATTATATTGTAGGTATCTGCCATGGTTTTATGGGAAACTTCTTTTTATTATTTATGTCATCGGAAATGCAGCGTTTGCCCGACCTGGGCAGTGAAAAATAACCTGTTGGTTGTAAAAAATACCGTTCTTTGTCTATTTCTAACAAATCAATATCCTTTTTTACGTAGTTAGAAAATTTTACACACGGCTTGTAGAGATAATTTGGGAAGATGTAGGTACCAATTAAGTTTTTGATATTATTAATTTTGTATTTGGTGTAATTTGTTGTTGGTACCAAGTACCAATTGGGTACTTATAGAGTTTGATAATAAGCTAGTTATCTGAATATATAGGGTGTTTCAAAATTCACTGCAACGATTTTAAGGGCGTAGTTTTCAGGATAAAAAAGGTGGTTTTTCCTATAAACATATAATATGTCCTCAATTACACCCCTTCCGAGCTACAGTCATCATAAGTCGCACGAAGAAAATCGATTATTTTAACTGTAACCACAGTTACTCACCAAATTTCCCGAAAATTTGCAAACCCGTGTTTCCTTAGGCGCTCTATTTATTGCCTCAAAAATTGCGTAAATCTAATTCTTTTGCGCAACTTATGATGGCTGTATCTCGGAGGGGGGGGCATTGTAGGACTTCTTCGACTTCAAAAATACGCTTTGTAGGGCACTGTAGTAAATTGAAAATAATATTCCATGGCGTATTTTGATAATGCGGTATTTCAGATTCCAGTCCACCCTTATAACTTCCTTCATTATTAACTTAACCATAAATTTTTACGAACATAGGAAGTTATTGTCTACTTATTGCCAAAGGAACTGGTTGTTGTTGTTAAAGTCAACTACGACGCTATAATCAGGTCAGAAAATTGTATTAAGTTTTTTTTTATTAAAATTGCAAGTATTTAAAATTCAACGTAAAGAGCCAACGCCACTGTCTATAAAGCTCCATAGGTGCATAGTTACACTCCCTACCATCTGTACAATGTTAAAAACTATAAAAGTATTTAATTAATTTAAAAAATCAATTTGTTTCTTGTTTGCCCACTAGTATCTTATGAAACATTCTGAACAGACGACAGCGGTAGATATTTTTTCCAGTAATTGTACGGTTAGCTAACAATATCCCAAAAACTTGACCTGTTGCACAACCGTTCAAAGAGAATTTTGCGCGAGTTCGCCCGCCTCAACAACAATTATTACGTCGCTGTTAACAAGAGCCCCCGAATCGCGGAAGTAGGTAATGGACAACATGAGCTGACCTCGACCTACTTGATCTCACATCTGGCCTCGTTTTCTGGGCGAATAACCGGCGTGCCGATTTCACAGACCCCTAAGGGATTCCCCCTTGTTTCTATGCCCTCCGGTCTCGCGCCCTCCAGGCAGTGTGTATAGGCTGCCAACGGAACTAGCGGGGATATTCCCGGTGGGCCCCATAAGCTCAGGTAACCCCAGGGGAATCGTTCGTCTATGAAAAAAACTGTAAATTTATTTATTATTTGCACGTATACTGTAGGAAAGATGGGAGCTAGTCGGCTACAGCAGTGATTGGCTACAGAGACAAGTCGCCACAAGATGTCTATGCAAATGTGCTTTGGTGATTTTGAACTAGATGGCGCATATGCCTTTCGTTTGGTCGGTACCACACGCCGCAAACGTATAAAAACTACCCTGCACTGTTTTTTAAATTTCTGTTGATTTTTTAATGAAAAATGCCAAGTAGGCACAGAAACGACGGGGCAAGTTGGCCCGGTTTTAATATCTAGTTAAAGTCGAAATAGTACATAAGAATAGTCTTGCAAAAGACTTTTTTAAAATAGGTATTAAAGAGTCATCAGAAATCGGCAGTAAAGTAAGTCATTATTGTACGATTTTTTCTATCAGTTACGGGCGACGGGCCCGTCAAACGTGGCCAGATATTCAAAAAGCGGTCAATAAAGTACCTATCATCTAACTTTCCAGCCTCATTGCGGAATTGTTGCTTATAACAACACAATATTTCAGTATAAGTATTTTGGTCGGTTTGAATATATAAATAATATTTTCTTGAAATCGGCAGTAAAGTGTCCCAAAATCGTCATTAAAAGCTCAGAAATCGGCATTAAAGTAGCGTGTACGATTTTTTCAATAAGTAGGCTTTGGCGAGATGTAAACATCAAACGTCAGACGCGGATCCATCGCGCGTCAAAAGTGACCAAATATTCAAAACCCGGCCACAAAAGGCCCATTTAACTTTTCGTACACATTGCGAAATTGTTACCTATACCAGCGCAATCTTTCAGTATAAATATTTTAGTAGGTTTGAATATCAAGAGATTTATTATGGAGGCTACACAACAAGCAGCAGTTTGGTTTTTCTGTTCGAAGCCGCCGTGTCTTTGTCATACTTGACCTAGGTAGAGCGATCGCCAAAGTCAAGCAACGCCGCGTGTAGTCTGTTCATGGACGGATGATCCCTTATAATTATTTTCTTGCCTAATAAAACATTTTTTTTTCCGAGGCCAGAGGCCTCGGCAACTAAGTCCCACCTGAGTCATAAAAAGTTGAACTTCAGTGCCTTGGTACATAAATAACTATTTCTATGTAGGGTAGACGGCAAGACAGGCACCAGTTTAGTTATTTCTCACAGGTTGAGCCGTACTCGGTGCCGTATTACATTGTGCTCGATCTAGGTAGAGCGATATAACAAGAAATGCAAGGGCGCGCGCTGTCGGTTCATGAATGGGTGATCCTTTTTTAACTATTTTCTTAACAAAACTACATTTTTAAATTTAAAAAAATATACATATGTGGGTTATTTGCCTCGCCCTTATAGGCTTCGGCAACTAAATTCCACATTCGTTATAAAAAGTTGAACTTTAGTGCCTTGGTACACAAATAATAATTAAACCTATGTTTATCAAAATGAATAGAACACGCACGCAAAGATTCCTTATACAGAATATTCTTGTCGATGACACCCAGAGTACCTACTAAGCCACTTTCTAAATTTAGTGTCTTCTCTTGAAAACCTAAAAGTCAGCAAGAAATCGGAGAATATTAAAAACATTATTTGGCAAAAAATTGTACCTATTTACTTGAAATATATATTATGGAACGTAATTTCACATTCTGGATGTAAAAGTACCTTCTCATTTTTACAATCCTTTACAAAGCAGGTCATTTTTTGATTTCGTAAATATCAAAACGAAAAACTATTAACCGTAAAAATATAAAGAAAAAATCGCGATTAAAAACTAAAAACTAAAAACGCATCCCTTAAAAAAGCGGTGACGGTAACTTTTATGATTTTACCGGCGCCTTCAAAAAGTATAGTGCAATAATTTTATTCATACTGTATAAAAAATTTAAACAAGGAATAGGTAGCCAAACTGCCAATATAGGCTTAAAATTGCAGCAAATTCCATCTCTTTCCGTTCCTTGCGCCTGGCGTGCGCAATACAGTCAAAAGAAGTAGGCATATGTTAATATACAATAGTACTTATGTGAGAAAAATCCGCCCTTAAAGTATGGCTAAGCAATTTAGGACCCTGTACACCTAATAATCCAAAATTACTAATATTTTCAGGATTTTACTACTGTAGTAACAATTCAAAATAATCAAATTTTCACGCAAATTACGATATCTATAGCAAAGAGGCGGTGCATTTTAGGGCGCATGTTTATGGAAGAAAAATCCTTTTTTATGTATAAAATACGGCCTTAAAATCCTTGTACTGAATTTTAAATCTCCCTACATAACAGGTAAATACAATGTAACAAAAATGAAAAAACCTTTTGGAAAACAAGTTTTTTTTGTTTTTTTTTTTAATTTTATTTTGTTAAAAAGAAGCAGAAACACATCGAAAAGTGGAGGGAAAAAGCATACAGTGCACCAACTTGGACTCCCCGACCCTTGGAAATGATTCCCCGAGGTTGGGGCAACTTGGTCACCTGAGAAATGCATGCTGTAAAGCGCATGGTAATAAGCCTACGTGACCCAATAATTATAAAATTTGCACTATAAGTAACACTAAAGGTGTAAATAATGTGTTTTCAACTTTAAATAAAGTAACTTTTTCCAATAAACTTACCTATTTAAACAAAATGAATATTTAGTGTCCCCATTATAATTTTAAAAGAAATGGCTTGTGGCAAATGGGACAAAATTCTTTGGTAATTGGCAACACCAAACTAGTTTCCAATATCTAATGGAAATTATGTATGAGTCTTTCGGAGGTGTGCAGACCACGACAGGTACCTGTTTCGGGCTTGTTGGCCCTCATCAGGCAGGCGCAGCGCACCTCAACCGAAAGACCCAGATTCGTTTTCTAAGTGGAATAGGAAATAGTATATAGTGCGATGAGCATTACCTGTCGTGGTCTGCACACCTCCGAAAGACTCATACATAATTTCCATTAGATATTGGAAACTAGTTTGGTGTTGCCAATTACCAAAGCATTTTGTCCCATTTGCCACAAGCCATTTCTTTTTTACCTATTTAAGGCTATACTTTTGAAGATACATGAGTCTAAAATAGTGAAGGGAGAATCGGATGATTTTCAGAATCGAATATCTTGCATTCGAATACTTTTGAGAATCGAATGATTATTCGAATACAAAGAATCCAATTATTCAAGTTTCGAGGTCACAATAGTAGTATCGCAAATGTTGCGATTGCGATTCGATCTAACCTCTCGAGCTCGAGTCTCGAGTTTTTCAGTCTCGGACGCAGACGTCTCCGTCTAGGTTCTCGATCTCGGAGGAGGCTCGTTTCAAATTGGTTCTCTGTTTTGTTTTATCTTGAAAATCTTGATACATTGGCGAATTTGCCGATATAGGACAGTGGTTTGTACTCTTCTGACATATTTTAAAATGACAAGAGACCAGAGACCAGAGACATAAATACAAAGTCCGCCGTTTTTTGCTCTCCGCTGGAGCAGATGCGCATAATCGATAAATAATCGACAGGCTCTCGCGGCCTCCGAATATTCCGAATGAACGTGAAGTGTGTCGATTCATTCCGATTCAGCATTCGAGGATCCCTCTCGCTTCGATTATTTTTAGTATTCGAATACTTCGTTGAGAATCGAATGCTTTCGAATGCACGCCAGAATCGAATACATCGATTATTTGTATTCGAATAGTCCCTTCACTAGTCTAAAACATTCAAGGAAGATACACTTAATGTTACGCTCTGTATCTTGAAAAGTAAAACCTTGAATGGGTAAGTATATTGGGAAAAGTTACTGTATTCAAAGTAAGAAACAATTTTTTTTCTACTATGACTCTTACTTATGGGCCGAACTTTTAAGTTAATTTTTCAACTACTTTGGTAAATACACATATTTCTTACAAATTTAACACCCTGTAACTTTTATATAAGGACTTAAAATGATATAGTTTAAAGATGAAAATGCGGAAAAGTGTCGCGGAATAAAACTGAATGAAACAACTTGTTAGGGAATGTATACTATATCCACCAGAAGGAACATACACTACACCGGCTATAGTTAGTTTTTATGAGATGAGTGTAATAGCTATTATAGGATGATATAATCATTTTGTTCGTTTGTGAGACAGTTGGTGATGTATACTTGAAGGGAATACAAGTTGTTGTTCTACGAACCTCTGGAGATATTATTTTATTCCCAAAGACCCCAACAACTCAGAAGTGGGATTTATACAGATAGTGCCCAAATTCTTACGATTTTTTTTTCTCTCTCTCTCGCCATGCCAAAAAGGAAGCGAAAAGTATCAACTTCAAGCTCATAAACTTCGTCAACTAGTACCAGTTCATCAAGTAGCAGCTCCCGCTCCGCCAGTAGTGATAGAAGAAGGCGTTCTAAAAGAAAGGCAAAATATAGAAAAAGAAAGAACCGTGAGTCGAAACAAAAACAAAAGGACCTAAAGTTAATCGAGATTGGGGTAAGTACGGCTATGAACTCATTGCGTGAACGAACATCTGCCCATAATCTGATCAATTTAGTGCCCCAGTTCGATCCCAAAAGGGACAATGTACAAGATTGGCTTAAAATATTGGACGAACATGCTAATTGCTATAAGTGGGATGATAATACCATTAAATTTCAGGCGTTAAATAAACTAATAGGTACAGCAAATAGTTGGTACAAAAATTTTATAAAAACTGAAATAGGTTGGGCAAATTTCACTTGGCAAAAATGGAAACATATCCTGCAATCAACTTTTACGTCACAAAAAAACACTTATGAGCTATTTATGGGCATAGCAAACCATAAGCCAGTGCCAGGAGAATCCCTTTATTCTTTCCATTTCGACCGTCTCGCAAAAATTGATGAATTAAAAGTTATTTTTTCAGAAACCGATAAAGTTTCCTTGATAACGGGGGCGATAAATGATGTAACTGTTACATCGTCTGTAAAAGCAGCAAACATGAGTAAACTAAGTGTTTTGGCAAATTATTTAAGAGATAGGACATATGAAATTCCGGATACTAGGAAATCTACAAATTTATATTATTACAATAAAAATGCAAAATATAATAAAAATAATCTAGATAACAAGATTGTTGAGCAAAAGAACAACCAACCAGGAAAAAGTAAAATGGTAACTTGTTTTTGCTGTGGATCAATGGATCATAAAAAAGCAATGTGTAGATTTAATAATTCTCAGTGTACATTTTGCGGCATAAAAGGCCATACAGAAAATATATGTAGAAAGAAAAGGCACAGCAACATAAACATTTTAAAAAAAGAAAAAAAGAGAGAAAAAAATAAACATTATTCAAAGTAAGAACTACAAAAACAAATTTATCTTCAATATTGGTATAAATGGTTGTAAAACTGTGGCTTTTGTCGATTTTGGCAGTGACTGCTCTATTTTACGGCACAGCAAAGCTACAGAAATGAATCTAATTAAATGATTGGCCACAGCAGTAGGCTTTTAAAAAACTTTATTCGAAAAGCTTTTGACAAAGATCGGTCTTAATCTGAACGCGCTTTGTGATACAATAAATATATAAGATTTCGGATTGCTGAGTTTGCAGGAGACGAGACGGTTCTGGAGCTTCTACAGTTTTCTTGATGATGCATGAATTTCTGCCTAGATAACTCCTCCATCCTTAAGAGGCTTCTTCGGGAGTGTAGAGGATCGAAGTAGCCGTAGCTTTTTCTTCCCTTTCTTTTCTAGGTTTTCGGAACTTCCAATATTTCCAAATTCCATATCCAATTAATATTATTGTGTACGTATTTGCAACTTCTTCGACGACCACAGGACTAATAGAGTTAATATGTTTTCGAAGAGCATGGATATCGTCCAGTGATATGTTCCTGATGTGGAGTTTGCCAAATGTATTGATGTTTTCTTGAACTTCGCCAATTTTAATCGCCGGAAATACCAATGAATGGGTTTTACTGTTTGATTTATTATTTCCATAAGAAATTCCATTAATTTCCATGCTGCATCCGGTAGGTAACCAAATTAAATGCGGTGTCTTTATTATGGCATATTCCATGTTTTTGCATAACAATTTAATTTTCGATTCTTCTTTCGGGACAACAATTATAAATTCGTCGTTGACTGTTTCAATTATTTGATTGTGAGTTTGAACTTCCATAACGTTACAACTTGGTTCTTCGCCAGAAATTAGTGCAGCTATGCAATCTTCTTTTGGAGTTGCTTCTAACCGTTCTTGTAGACAAATATAAGTTCCATTTATTTCTTCGCAGGAATTTTCCATATATTGGTAGCTAGTAGTACTAAGAGCCATGTAGGGTTTGGAAGGAATAATTATGGTATTTTTGGAAGAAGGTAAAGGATATAAATGATAATAATCAAAATTATCTGGATGAACTAAAGGTACATCTAGGGCAAAAACAATTTGATTTTTTGAAATATAACTACTTGTTTTAATTACAGAGTACCAATCATAAAAATTAGTATTAATAATTTCGTTTTCTGAATAATGTGTTTTTAAGTCCGTTAATATCTCTTGTAAGTCGTCGATATTCAATATATCAGGGTGAATAGTATGTAAACGTGAAAAGGTTATAGCATTTTCCAAGTTGTCTAGGAAAGTAATTATTACATTAGTGTTGGAATAATAGGCATTCATCTTGCGGAACCCGACAGCCTGTTATGGTTATCGGCACGTTCCTTGGCGCAAAAGAAACAGCCGGGGAGCTAGGCTGGACGGAGCGTGGCAAGGATCCGCGCGGCATTGGGTCTTAGGCTCGCGAACCGATCACTTTGTAATTAATTAACTGGGAGACTAATAAATGTATTTTTCTTGTTCAAAGTAGAATCATTATTTTTATCTCTTAAAATCTAACATTAGCATTGATAAAAATTTGATTAAGTATACTTAAATATACAGTATATTTATAGAATATATCAGTTTCTCTTTTTATTAATTCATGGTAACGTTCTAAATATTCAGAAATTTTTCGTTGATTATCAATTATAGTTTCAATTGAGGTTCCGTAGTGATCAATTAATTTTTTGAATAAGGAAATTTGTGTGTTTACTTCTGATACAATTTTCTGTTGATTTTTCTCAAGTATTCTTATAGCGTTGTCGTATCTAATACCGTCATTTGCATCAAGCGATCCAGTAAACCATTTATTTACCGTTCCTATAGCATTAAAAAGTCCGCGTTTACTGCGTTTATTTATATTTTTCTTAAATATTATGTTATTAAATTTACTTTCTATTTCTAAGATTAAAGGTTTAAGACTATCATAGTTATTTCGTAAGCTAGAAGAAAATACAAATTGTGTTTCTTTAAAAATAGAAATGTTTAAATCATTATGAACCGATCTAAGATTTTTTATTTCGTTACTTAAGGCTTTAATTTGAACATAATGTAGAAAAGTGTGTTTTCTAGTTATGATCTTTGCATTTCCTAATCTAAAAGGTAAGATTCCAGGTGAATCTTTCAAATCCGTTATTTTAATTTCCTGTACTTGGACCTGGGATATCAGGATCAGGGATATCAGGATCATCAGGTGGTTTCTCATGTCTGTCTGAATGTCTGTCCTGTAATAAAGATTTTTCTGTCAGTTTTCTTGGTCTTTTTAAATTATTTTTGTGAATTATTTTGCGTGGTAATTTCGCTTTTATACCTAAGTTTTTCTGAACGATTACTTTTTTAAAACGGGGTTTTATTTTTGAACGGTTTTGAACTCTTTCGTAAGCGTATTCATTTTCATTATATTCTATAGGATCTTCGCGATTTTGGTTTCTTTTTTGAATGATTTTTTCCTTTGTAGATTGATTGATTTCATGAATTTTGTCATAAAGTAGACGTGTTCTATTTTTATGTTCGTTAACATATTCATTTATAATTATTTCAGAAGTAGTATCGAAAGCGACAAAACTATCAGTATGTCCACTAACAATGTTATATGGAGTTTGTTTTGTTACTGAATGAACTGTATTATTATATGCCAAAATTGCGTAGAGCATGAGTTTATCGATTCGACTGTCTTTATCAGTTAATCTTAAACATCTTATGTGTTCAATTAATGTAGAGTGTAAACGTTCAACTAAACTGTTGCTATTAGAATTATTGAGAGTAATAAAATGAATATTAATTTTGTGAAGTTTTACAAAATCTTTTACGGTTGTATTATTAAATTCTGATCCGTTGTCAGATACAATGGTTCTTGGTAGACCATGATGTGTTGCGAATTGTAAGAAACAATCAATGGTGTTTATAGCTGAAGCTCCACTTATTTTGTATGCTTGTGCATAACGAGAGAATGAATCTATTATTGTTAAAAATTTATTGTTTTCTATTTGGAAAGTGTCAACATGTATGACTTCAAAAGGTTTGGTACTAGTGGGCGTCAAATTAAATTTTATTTCTGCGGGTTTTCTGTCGTATTTAGCTAACTGACAAATTTCACAATTATTTACGTATTTTTCTATATCAGTTTTTTGTTTTGGCCAGTAATATCTTCGTTTTAGGGAATTTTCCATTTCATTGATACCTCTGTGGCAAACTTTACCTTCATGATAATATTTTAGTTTTTCTTGTTGTTCGTCAAAAGTATAAATATCTTCTAAATAGGTTGAACTTTGTATTAGTTTAAAAGAAGAATTTTGGAATGTCTTTTGGATGTTGCAAAATTCTGGGATTATATTAGGAGTTTTAAAATATACACAGTAAACTTTTTTATCTTCTACGTATTCTTTTATAAAAGCTATTGTTTCACTTTCGAAATTTTGGAGAGGTAAAGATACCGTTAATCGTTTATTTTCGTTAAATGGTTTGTTTCGAATTACATATTTATGTAGTGTCTTGTTGTTAGAAGAAACAATTATTTGATTTTTGTATGAGTTTACCGATTTTTCTGTTATTGGCATTAGTAAAACAGGATCTTCGACTGCTGTATGGACAGTTTTTGATTTGAATTTTGGTTATATTCTTCAGGGATATAATAATAAGAATTCTCTTCGTCGACAAATAAATTTTGGGGGTCGTAAATTGGGTTGTCGTCTTCTATATTATATAGTTCTTCCGATATAAAGTTTCTGGGACCTGAACTTTGGAAGTAGTTCGGTACACGTTGCGGTACTTGTTGGCGTAAACTTGGTATTGTCGCGTTTACTGACATAGGGGTTGGTTTGTCATTAGTTGTTCGTCCGGTTGATTTAAATACGTTGGTTTGGGGTTGTTTTGACCCGAAAACTTGTTGGTTTGTAAAATACTTTTGTTGTAGTTGCCTTGGTTGGGGCATGTTTATAGGACCTCTGGGAAATTGGTTATTTTGTGGAAATCTTTGGGGTTGGACATGTTGTGGTAATATTTTTGTCATTTGTTGGTTTTGGAAAAAGTTTGTCCTTGGGGTATTTGGGAATTGCATCTGAGGATTGAAAAAATTAGGTTTTGGTATATTTTGGGGATAGTTTTGCGTCTGAATTGGTCTTTGAATTTTTTGGATATTATTTTGAGGTTGAATTGAGGAGAAAAGGCGATTTTGAGCATAGAGAAAATTTTGTTCTTCAATTACTAACGCGATAGCATTTTCGAGACTATCAGGGTCTTTAATACGCACAATGTCTTGTAGTCTGCCGGTGAGACCTCTTACAAACGTCTTTAAAGCTAGTTGTTTATAATTATTCAATTGTAACTGTTTCATATTTGGTGCTAAGTCGCTAGAATTTAATTTGGAAATAATTAAGCTATGTGCACAGGGCCGCGCCAACACTCGGTGGCGCCTGTGTGTAAAAATTTCCGTGGCGCCCATAAAAATTTAGTTTTCAAAAACATATTTGTTTTGGTTTTGTTAAATAAAAAAAGTAGATAAGTAGAAACAAACAAAAATTTATGAAGTATAAAGTAATCCAGTAAATTATATCTACTTTGTAATATACAGTGTGTCCCAATTTGATACTGGACACCTCAGAAATATATGAAGGGCAAGGAAAACAAATGGTCTCTATTTATTTATTGGTAGTACCAAGGGAGAGTATCTCATAGGTGGTGGTATTTGGATGGGGTAATTATTTCATAGCATGCTATGATTTTTTAAAATAGCAAATTTGCAAGAAACCCCATTAGGGATTTTTTTACGACAAATTGTTATTAAGGAAACTTGTTCAGAATGAAAAACTGAGTAGATTCGCAAAATTTTAAAAGGCTAGGCCTACTTTGATTTTTAGATTTATCTCCCACTTTTTTCTTAGAAAAGTGTCTTTTCTGGAGCTTTCACCTCAAAATTTTAATTTTTCACGATGATCAAGTTTCCTTAATAATATTTTGACGCGAAAGCTCCAGAAAGGACACATTTCTAAGAAAAAAGTGGAAGAAAAAGGCGAAAAAGCTAAAAATCAAAGTAGGCCTAGACTTTTGAAATTTTGCAATTCTACTCAGTTTTTCATTCTGAACAAGTTTTCTTAATACCTTTTTGTCGAAAAAAAAACCGAATAGGGTTTCTTCAAAATTTAATTACCCCATCCAAATACCACCGCCTATATGAGATACTCTCCCTTGGGACTATCAATACAAAAATGGAGACCAGTATCAAATTGGGACACACTGTATAACATAAAAAAAAACAAATAATATTTTTTTTCTGTTCGGTATCTACCTAATACCTAATGTCACAAAATAAAATAATAATTAATACATACAGTAGTGTGGCCTATTTGGAATGGGTCCACCCCTGTTTTATTTTTCATCGGATTTTAGCCGGTTTTTTTCTAAAGATAGGTCACAAAAAATTCTAGTTTGTTGCAAAATTTTAGATCTTAATCTCAATTTTCAAGGCCTTCTTCGATTTTTTTTCGAGTAAAAAATGACGAAAATCATTTAGCGATTTTTTTATTTAAAATCTGGCACCAAATTTTGCACCAAAGTAGAATTTTTTGTGACCTATCTTTAGAAAAAATCTCGGTTAAAATCGGATGAAAAATAAAATTTTACAGGGGTGGCCCTATTCCAAATGGGCCACTCTGTATATAAGATATAAAAAATCTTTCGAATACTATTAAAAGTCAACAATACATTTCAGTAAGCAATTTAGAAAAAATCCACTTTTCGTGCTTTCTAGTCAGCCTTATGGCGCCCATCGAATTTTGGCGTTTTTTGGCGCCCCTTCGCACCTGGCGCCTGTGTGCGCCGCACACTTTGCACACGTAGACGGCGCGGCCCTGTATGTGCATCTTGGATCTTAGATCCGAAATTTACAGGGGATTCATTTTTTAACGGTCGTAAAACTATCAAATCTTGAACAAGACAGTCGATGTTTCTATTATCTCCAAAAGTTAAGCGTAAAGCATTGCGAATTTCATCCCATGTCTGAAGTTCTGTTCTTGTCCCTATTAATGTTAGTGCCCTACCAGCGAGTTTTCCGATTATTGCACGAATTAAAAATGTGTTTATTGGATCGTTAGGAATCGCTCGGTTTGTATAAGTTTGTACAAGATAATTACAACTGTCAATAAAAATTTCGAGAGTATGTACATCACCAGAAAATTGAGGTATATTTTCAATATACATGCGTAGTAATTGATAATTAACATTTTGATTTTGGTTTTGTTGCTGGTTGTTCATTGTAGAAAGATTTACTTGCCCAAACAAATCAACTAAAATTGCTAGATCTGTATCGTGATCGATACCTAACCTTCCTACGTTTTCGTTCTCCTCTTCACTTTCTGAATTACTCATAAAAATTAAATTTTTGCTACTAAAATTACTTAAAATTAAGTTTTCCTAAAAGAAAATCAAAATTTGAAAATGTGAAAAATCGTTTTTCGAATTTGAATTCTTAACCTAGTGAGATTAAGTCTTTGCCCCAGCAGAGAGTATAGGATAGTTCAACGAAGGGAAATGGCTCTTACCGTTGGTAGCTAGCCCTTTTCTTCTTCGGAACCTCAGTCCTTGCCCTTCTGGTTGAAGCCCAGTTGCTGCTTGGCCCGAGTCGTCTAACGGTGGAGACGATGTTGCAGGACGAACCGCTTAATCGGAACCCGAAGGAAAAACGCGAGTTTCGGCGACTGCAAGGCTTGCCCGAATCGCAAACTTCTGCGATTTTCCGCGATACGTCCTACCGACTGCGCCAATTAAATGATTGGCCACAGCAGTAGGTTTTCAAAAAACCTTATTCGAAAAGCTTTTGACAAAGATCGGTCTTAATCTGAACGCGCTTTGTGATACAATAAATATATAAGATTTCGGATTGCTGAGTTTGCAGGAGACGAGACGGTTCTGGAGCTTCTACAGTTTTCTTGATGATGCATGAATTTCTGCCTAAATAACTATCTAAATGTTATGTCATTAGAAAAACCGGTGGTGATATCCGGATTTCTAGATAAAAGTACCGAAACATCAAAAGCAGTTTCCGCCTCAATTACTATAGGAGAAGTAACATTACCATGTGTTCTTTATGTTCTTCCAGATAATAATATAGATTTTGACTGTATTATCGGACGAAATTTTACTGAAAATAAAGCCATAAATTATTTTAGGGTGGGGGAGACACTTTCATTCGTTTATTCAAAGAACCATCCATCTGTGTATCGGATAACTGACTTAACTACTATGGTCGATGTTTTGTTAAACAATTATAAAGACTGTATTTCTACGTCTTCATTTAAGAGCTTGGGTAAAATTGATTGTGTATCTATGAAGATAGAAGTAACAAGTAACAGACCGGTTGCACGTAATCCGTACAGAATGGCCGAAGCGGAAAAGATCGCGCTTAATAAAATAATTGACGAGCTTCTAGACGCAGGAATTATAAGAGAAAGTTTTTCACCATATGCAAGCCCTGTTTTATTAGTTAACAAGAGAAATAATGAGAAACGGCTATGCGTTGATTATAGAGCCCTTAATACTATAACGGTGAAAGAGAAATACCCTATTCCCAGAATAGAGGATCTCATTGATAAATTGGGTGGAAGTAAATATTTCACAAGTTTAGATTTTAAATCAGGATATCACCAAATAGTCATGCACCCGGACTCGATAGACAAAACGGCATTTATAACACCCACTGGTCATTATGAATACACAAGAATGCCGTTTGGTTTATCAAACGCTCCCGCGGTATTCCAGAGAGCTATAAATAAAATATTCGAAGAAATTAAATCAGATAATATTCTTGTCTACTTTGATGATGTTCTGATTACTTCCAAAACACAAAAAGAAGGGTTAAAAATTTTAGAAAAAGTCTTTAAACTATTAAGAAAACACCACGTAACCATAAACCGATCAAAATGTTCGTTTCTCGAAACTGAAATTTCCTTTTTGGGTTATCGTATAACACGTGAAGGTGTCACTCCCGACCAACGTAAAATAGATGCTGTACAAAATTTCCCACAACCTAAAAATATTCACCAGCTACGTCAATTTATTGGTCTAATAAGTTACTTTAGAAAATTTATAAATAAATTTGCACAAAAATGTAGTCTTTTAACAAAATTATTAAAAAAAAGATGCTGCTTGGAAGTGGACACACGAACATAGTGAAGTAATGAATTATTTCAAAAGTGTTCTAATAAATAAGCCAATATTAGTCATCTTCGATTCTCAATTAAAAACGATCGTGTACACGGACGCAAGCCGTGACGGGATAGGTTGCATTATTGTACAAGTAACAGAAAAGGGGGAACAACCAGTGGCGTACTTTAGCAGACAAACTACGGGTTACGAAAAAAATTATCACTCTTTTGAATTGGAATGATTGGCGGTTGTGGTAAGTTTACAAAAATATAGACATTACTTATTAGGCATAGAATTTTGTATAAGAACTGATTGTAGTGCAGTCCGAAGTACCATGAATAAAAAGAATTTAATATCTAGAATAAGTCGTTGGGTCTTAGGACTGCAAGAACTTAATTTTAAAATTGAACATAGAGCGGGTAGACAAATGTTACATGTCGACGCTTTAAGTCGTAATCCTCCGACCCAACCAACTACAGAAAAAGGTCATGATGATTTCAGAGGGAGACTGGCTAGCGACAGTTCAAAAGAAGGATTTTGAAATTTGTAAAATAAGAAAAGTTCTTGAATCTGGTGATATTGAAAATAATAGAGACATTTTTAACAAATATGATTTAAGAGCAGGAAAAGTATTCAAATTAACAGAAAAAGGCAGACGGTGGGTTGTTCCTAAGAACTGTCGCTGGCAAGTAACTCAACAAAACCACGATGAGGTTGGGCATTTTGCTTTGGAAAAAACATTAACTAGAATGCAAGAAAAATGTTGGTTTTCTAAGATGCGAAGATTTGTGTCAAAATACATAAAATCTTGTCTAAATTGTCAATACCACAAAATTCCGTCTGGGAAAAAAACCGGGATTTCTCTTTTCTATTGTAAAGCATGCTCGTCCTTTCCATACCTTACATATAGACCATTTAGGTCCATTTGTTGTGTCAAAAAAGGGCAACAGACATGTTCTAGTAATCGTAGATTCGTTCACGAAATATAGGTTTATCAGTGCCGTACCCTCTACGGAAACCGCACCAGTGGTCGCAGAATTATCCAAGTTAGTAACAATATTTGGATCTCCTAAAAGAATTATATCAGACAACGGCCGAGCATTTACCTCAAAACAGTTTCAACAGTTTTGCGATGAGAAAGGTATTCGTCATTATAAGACAGCTGTAGCCATGCCAAGAGCGAATGGTCAGGTGGAATGCTACAATAAAACAATCCTTGATGCAATGGTTACAATGGGAGCAAAGGGTGTTGCCGAAGATTGGGACACCAATTTGGACAAAATTCAACTTGGTATAAATAGTACAAAGAACAAGACCATCCAAGCCAATCCTAGTGAAGTATTCTTCGGAATAGAGTTGGCAACGGAGGGAGATCGATATACTCGGCATGTCCAAACCGACAAAGATATAGATGTTTCCGAGCTTAGAAGGCAAGTAGCAGAGAGACTTGAGAGAAATAGAGAGAAGTAAGATGAACACTGCAATAAGAAAAGGATACCAGGGCCTAAATTTGAAGTCGGCGATGAAGTATTAATTAAAGTCACCAACTTTCCCAGTGATGGGAACACACATAAGTTAAAGGAAAAATACAGAGGACCATTCACAGTCACTGAAAGTCTTGGGAATGATCGATATCGAGTACGTGAACAACTAGGATCTGAAAGATGTGCCAATCAAACTCGTTACGAAGGGGTAATAGCTGTAGAGCACATGAAACACTTTAGAGCAAGGAATGACGATGATTGGTAATTACTTATTTCTCTCTTATTTTGAATTGGAGACTACATGAGCCATAGGGCTAGTTAGTCTAAAGCAAAGGCCTAAACTAAATGAGCCATAGAGCTAGTTAGTCCAGTGAATATGCAGACTAAATGAGCCCTAGCGCTAGTTAGTCTAAAGATAAATATGGAGGCCAAATGAGCTTTAAGAGCTAGTTAGTCCAGTGAATATGCAGAATAAAGGAGCTGTATTATAGCTAGTTAGTAAATAAAAATGAATTAGGACGATACACAGGATAAAAAAAACCTAAGATATGAAAAGGAATATAGAGAAACTAACCAGATTGAATATTATTCCAGATTCATTGAGGACAATGGAGATTCTCAGCATGGCCGGATGTTAGGGAATGTATACTATATCCACCAGAAGGAACATACACTACACCGGCTAGTTAGTTTTTATGAGATGAGTGTAATAGCTATTAGGATGATATAATCATTTTGTTCGTTTGTGAGGCAGTTGGTGATGTATACTTGAAGGGAATACAAGTTGTTGTTCTACGAACCTCTGGAGACATTATTTTATTCCCAAAGACCCAACAAACTGTATACCATAGGTCGTTCTTGACCAGAAGTGTGAAAGCGTGGAAGCTACAAAAGTTGATGATAAAAGGTGAGTTGTGCAATTTACATCAATAATACATAGTGAAATGAATGCCACCCTATACATAGCCGTATAATAAGCACAAAAAATTACTAGACCCCTTTTTTTTGTTTTGTTGAAAGCTCAAAATTAAAGGCCACAGGGAACCTTATAAAGAGGCCCTACATTTAGTTTTTTGGCTATAATTTTTGAACGGATTGACCAATTTTATTGAAGTAATATGTGCCGTCATATCACCTTTTTTCTTTTAGAAACAAACCACCAACAAGATATTGGTAGATGACTTAGCTGAACACTATAGACATAGAGTGTTACGTCTTCCATCATACCATTGCATTTTGAACCAAATTGAGCACATTTGGAGTATTGCAATAAATTATTATAACACATAGGTCGAGATGGCAATAAAGGAAATGACTGTTTAAGTATGTAGCATGAATCGCCTCAAAATATTACTCCAGAAATGTGGAAGGATACAGTCAGGCATACTATAGAAAAAAATATATATAAAATGGTGTAAAGGAGAACGGATATTAGATAGACAAGAAATTCTTCCTATCATATCATTAATACTAACAATGATAGCAGTAATTCTAGTGGGGTTGATTCAGATTAAGGTTTTTGTATATTTTTTAAATACATATGGCACTTTTAGTAAATAAAGCTTTTTAAATAAGTACAAGTTTGATTCCCGAGTAATTTGAATGTAGGTATGTAATAAGTAAAAAAGTTGCAAATTTTCTGTTTATACTAGATTTATGAAAAAACTGCTAGAGATAGAGGTACTCTATTAGGTATCAAATTAAAGCTGAATGAATGCTCTATCCAATAGAAATGTTAGATATAGGATGTTCAATTAAAAAAAAAGTAAATTAAGTTTGAAAATGTCGGAGTTTTGGCGGAAAAAAGTGAACCATCATGTGCAAAAATTTTCAACTTGGTTCTTGGTCATTAATAAAATAGTTAAATGTAAATCCACAACCAAAGTTTCAAGAGAAAAAATCAAGCCGCAAGAAAAATATAGCAATATTAATGAAGGGTTGGTATTTAGCAAAAAATACTTTTATAAAAAACTATAACTTGGCAACGCCGCAGATGGAAGCGGAAATAATTTAGGGATGTATACTATACTTTGATAGGCTTCATTTGCGATAAAAAAAAATCGGGTCCTTCCATTTAAAAAAATATATTTTTTTGTTGCCACACTTTTTTGGAACACCCTGTATATACCAAACGAATTTTAAAATGTGCTCCATCTTCCCTTATTTGGATCCCCCGAATCGATTTTTTTACCCTTAAAAGTATAACGACAATCGAAGAAGGGAAAAGTAAATGGCCACGCTCTATATTGTACATAAGTACTATTGCAACATTACCTGAATTCTGATATATTTCTGACTATACGGCAAGACTTTGTCTCGTGATGCAACCACTTAAATGACGCGCATGATGACATGTATCGGTTTTTATTTTGTATGAACCATAGGTCCTTACCATTGCTGGGCACTCTCAATTTGCAACAAAGAAATGGTATGTTGATACTCCCCGCAAAAACAAACAGTTTTCGAGAAAAACAATAAAAAACAAATGCCGGTCACGTAGTGACCAAGTTACCCCGGGGTGACATCACTCCCTGTATCGTTTTCTATTCATTACCAAGAGCACCAAAAGCGTGTGCAAAATTTCAGATCGATCGGTTAGGTGGAACTACTTTAAAATTCAGTTGCAAGATTTGATCGGTTCTTGCTAACACGCAAACACACACACCCTCACCAACAGGTGAAGTAAATAAAAGATTGTGAAAATAACCACGAAGTTTTGGAATCAAATTTACAAAAGATGCCCTTCAGGCACTAAGTGCTCCTGTTTTCATTCGGCGCTTCTGTTTGCACAAAAATGATTGCATTAGCCGCTGTCTCGGCCCTCAAAAGTAGATACTGGAAATAAAGGGGTTCTTGTGAGAGCGCCGATATGAAACAAGCTGAGCCCCTGGCTTTCTCGGCCGAGTGCCGATTCTTTTTCTTTTTCATGGGAGGATGCGAGCTTACGCGCAAGGGACGAGCGTTTGATAGGAATGCATTACCAAGATTTATTACTCGCCTTGCCACTCCTAAATAAGCACGGAAAAGCGTTGCGTTCCAGTTCCGACACAATGGTTTGCTTCTACCAGCGGAATTTACGTGGACTATTACTGTTTAGACCAGGGTAGATAATATTTGAGAACAAAAAAATCTAGAACAGCATGACACCCATTGGAAAGGGAAGAAAATATAGCAAAAATATCAGAAAAAATAATTTAAGGGCGATTTGAGGTACGGGGGTTGTAGGGGGTGATCTTTTAGGAGTGGAAAACAGTTTATCACGATTTCCGGCAAAACTGAAACTCCTATCGAAAAAGTTAAATGGCAAAGTTGTAGGCAATAAAAAGATCTACAACTTCAGAAAAAAAAATAGAAACGAAAATGTGCGAAATTTCACTTATTTCAAAATAACTCAAAAACGAAAAGAGATATTAGAAATCTGTTTGTACCATTTTGTTGACCTCAAAATTGCGCAACTTTTCCCCATTTAACCGTTGTTCTATCTCTCTCACCGTTTGCAAGATCCCCATGCTGTTTATTCTTATCCGGGACACATTGTATATCGATTTGCAATTTCTTGGTTTATCAATATAATATGGAATCTTAAATTTAGTGTAAAGTGTAAATTTCAATAAATAGCGCAAAATTTTAAACAATGAATAATTTTTTTTTTCGAAATCGATTTTTTTCGATTTTTTGAGAAAATTTTCCATAGTGATGTATATTTTTTACACCATCAGAAAGTAGATGTTTCAACGAACAAAAAGCGAACCGACTTTTTTTAAAAAGCAGTTTTTTTGATGTGGGTATTTTTGATTGAAAATGAGGTTACTTTTTGGGTTTAAAATCAAAAAAGGGGTAAAAATAAATATAAAAATTACACCTTGTTCGGGACATAAGAAGGTAAATTTCCAACAAATTTCGTGGAAAAATTTTTTTTTTGTGGAAGATAAAACTTAAAAACCAAAAAATCGGTTATTACAATTTTTCGCGGATATTTTGAGGTTATGTGAAAATAGTGTAAATACAAAAGTTGTAGATCTTTTTATTATCTACAACTTTACCCTTTAACTTTTTTCGATAGGAGTTGCAGTTTTGCCGAAAAGCCGGAAATCGTGATAAACCATTTTCCACCCCTAAAAGATCACCCCCTACAACCCCCGTACCTCAAATCGCCCTTAAATTATTTTTCTGTTATTTTTGCTATATTTTCTTCTTTTTCCAATGGGTTTCATACTGTTCTAAATTTTTTTCATTTTTTGCCATTTTCAAAGGCTTAGGCCCTGGCGTAGTTAGGTATTACGGCATTACTATAATTGTATCTACGTGCTATGTGTGTATCTAGTTTTGATCATTGACAAATAAAGTTTCATTATGTAGGTATCTATCACAAGTAAGGTTTTTAATCTGTCAAATGTGTGAACTTAATTTTTCATGCGTTTTCTACAGGATTTACCCGAAGCGTCCTGTTAATGCATATACATTTCGTAAAGCCTAAATCCCAGGGCCGGGATTCTGATTACTCGATGCGATTCGAATCGCGCAGTTTTAGAGTAAAAAGCGACTCTCATTTGTTCGTTAACTATCTAGGTTCCATCGAATCGAATTGACTTTACTCGATAGAGGGCCCTGATCCGAATCATGCTTATGGCGTTAACAGCGCGCTCACGGGTGCTCCGAATTACGTTTACAGCGTCATATGACGTTCTCGGCGACGACACAACTTGGCGCTTACGGTGTCGACGGTCTCCGGCATGAGCACCGTGAGCTTGTAAAAAATATAACTTAAATTATGTAAGGTTTAGAAAACGTTTGGTATTCGTTTTGTCCTGGTCCTGACACAAACAGTGCAAAATTTTGCTTGAGAAGACGAACGAACTAATTACCTACCTCTTATGCTTGGGATTATTATAAATTAAATATAATTAGTATACTAGTCTGCATTATAACCAGGAAGGTACTAGGAGAAGACGAAGAATCAATAAACAGTTCTGGAGCACTAGGTACTATCGCTTTCACAAATGGAAATAGTTTCTTCTAGGGTTCCTTTATTAGGAGAGTTGTTGCAATCAATTGCCATCATCAGATTTCAATTGGTTTTGCATAAAAGTAGTGATTCTGGGGTAAAGAAAAAACCATGTGGGATGTTGCTTCATAGGCTTGCAAGCACGATACACATATAACGGTATGCCAGCTAGGAGAACGAACTCTTCTGCGCATCTACGTCACTTCGACAATAGCGCGGCCAACTTATAAAAAATAGTCCTGAAATTAGTCTCACTGACATACGTCAGTTATCAATTTCGCCTCAAGTTAAATCCAAAGATAGAATGTAGGCACCTTGAGATACTTTGGTGTATATGTGATTGCCTAGCTCACTATAGAACGAGTCAAATTTCCGTTTAAAAATAAAAGTAAGCCATGATTTTGTCGAATAAGCGTCACCGTTGACGTCACAGCACCTGCGCGCGACAATCCGTTTTCTGTGTATCGTGCTTGCAAGTATATTTTTGAGAGAGTAATCAAAGCAGTATGAAAATTTGACACTACATTGTCATTTTAAGTTCAAAATAATTCAAGAAGATTATAAAATATGCACATAAACTTACAAGCATCCGTTGCAGCTCACCAAAGAGTGCCTTTTGCAAAACTAATATGTGATTCAAGGTTCAGTGCGCATTTGTGCAAAAGTAGATAACTCTGAGAATTATTGTTTAAAATGATTCCTAGTAGGTATCACAAAACGTTCCGCAAGTTATTATTATAGGAGATGGTAATGCAGAGGTCTTATAGAATAAATGAAGACTAAACTCAATAAAGAAACAACCGCGAGATGATATACACATAAATATAAGGTAGATACCTAAATAGTCACTCTAAGTAACTACATACCTTTATATACTTAGTAAGATACCTAATATTATATTTTAGATTACAAAATTAACTCAAATTCCTAGTGCACAGCCACCAATAACTATTTTGGATAATATATAAAAAGAAGAACACCCCGTTGCAGCAATTTACGGAAGCCCTTAAAGGTGAAAACATTATTGGAATTGGACGTACATTAAAAGCAGAGCGGAGGCTACATAGAAGATTTTGGCTTTGCCTTTGTTCGGATATACTTTCTCGATTAAAGAAAAGCTGAAACAATGATTGCATTTTCTATGTATTCTCTTGAAATAACTTATCGAAGATACTTACCAAAGTATGAAATCAAATTGTGATTATCTTCCTAGTTTATTTTACCATTTTATTTTATTTATTTACCATTTACCATTTTATTTGGGCATAAGCAAAAATCATGATTTAAATTAGTAACAAAACGATATTTTAGACTTTTGATGAAGGCGCCGGTATTAATTTTAATATGTAAAACTTGAATACCCTATATTCTTTCCCATACCTCCACCCATGTTAATTTTTGTATATATCGTGATGCCAGCTGATGACTTTGACCATCTTTATAACCTAAAATATGCTCTTGATTTACGTTGCTACAGAAACAATCCAAACAGTTGCTCCCCAAAGGATGGAAGATATATATCTTATTCGGAAATTACATTTATGTAACTTACGAATAAGATATATATCTTCTGTCCTTTGGGGAATAAATGTTTGGATTATTTCTGTAGCAACGTAAATCAAGAGCATATTTCAGGTTATAAAGATAGTCAAAGCGGCACCGTCGCAATGATAATGCGACGGTGCCGGTCAAAGGCATCAGCTGGCATCATGAACATTGGCGTAGGTGTGGGAAGGGAAAGGTGGGTATTTTTACAGATTAAAATTAATACCAACGCCTTCACCAAAAGTCTAAAATATCGATTAAAACATTTCAAATTAAACAACCAGTTATTATTTTAAACCATCATTTATTTGCCTGTGCCGGTAACACATAAAATAAATGCTAAAGTAAACCTCTTAGGTAATCACAAGTTTTATTTCATAATTTCGTAAATTCTTTCAGGAGAATACATAAAGATTGCATTTAGCAGCAGCGACTAATTTTATTATTTTATTATTATTTCTTCTTTAATTTAGAAAATATATCCGAACAATGGCAAAGCCACAGTCTTCTATGTGCCTCCACTCTGGTTTTAATTTACACCTTCTGTCCAATTCCAATAATTTTTCATCATTGAAAACTGGTCTGCGTAAATTGCTGTCACGGAATGTTTTGCTTTTTATACTATATCATCCAAAATAGTTCCTGGTGGCTGAGCACCAGCAATATGAGTTAATTTCTTAGTCTAAAAATAATATTATAAGTATGTAGTTACTTATAGTGGTTATGTACCTACCTTACATGTATATAATTCCCGCAAATGTTACTTTATCGATTTAGTCTCCATTTATTCTATATGGGGCCTCTTCATTGCCATTTTCTATAATACTAACTTTGCGGAACATTTTGTGATACTGGGAATCATTTTAAACAATAATTCTCAGAGTTACTTTTTGCCTAAATGCGCACTGCACCACACACTAGTCTTGCAATAGGCACTCTTTAGTGAGTTGCAACGGATGCAAGTATATGCACATATTTTCTTGAATTATTTTCAAGTTCAAGTATCAAATTTTCATAATGCTTTGATTACTCCCTCAAAAATGTGATTGCAAGCCTATGAGGCAACATCCCCCATGGTTTTTTCTTTACCTGAGAGTCACTACTTTTATGCAAAACCAATTGAAATTTGATGATGACAAATGATTGCAACAACTCTCCGAATAAAGGAACCCTAGCTTCTTCAAGAAACGCCATTTTTTAAAAGCTTTTATTTAACTTGCAATGTATGTATGTATGTATGTAATTTGTTCGGGTGGAATCTTGCAATTCAATTTTGAAGCAGATATCTTCAACCGATCGAGCTGAAATTTTGTACACACGTTTAATTTGGATGACAATGCATGATTATATGTGTGACGTCATTCTAAATCCAACATGGCGGATCACCCAAGATGGCGGACTAGTTAAATTTCAACCGATCGAGCTGAAATTTTGTACACACGTTTAATTTGGATGACAATGCATGATTATATGTGTGACGTCATTCTAAATCCAACATGGCGGATCACCCAAGATGGCGGACTAGTTAAATTTCAACCGATCGAGCTGAAATTTTGTACACACGTTTAATTTGGATGACAATGCATGATTATATGTGTGACGTCATTCTAAATCCAACATGGCGGAACACTCAAGATGGCGGACTAGTTAAATTTCAACCGATCGAGCTGAAATTTTGTACACACGTTTAATTTGGATGACAATGCATGATTATATGTGTGACGTCATTCTAAATCCAACATGGCGGAACACTCAAGATGGCGGACTAGTTAAATTTCAACCGATCGAGCTGAAATTTTGTACACACGTTTAATTTGGATGACAATGCATGATTATATGTGTGACGTCATTCTAAATCCAACATGGCGGAACACCCAAGATGGCGGACTAGTTAACTTTGACTTGTGTAGTTTGGTGAGATAGGCGTCAACAGCATTGGTCTGCAACCTGTCTCGTTGTATATTTAGGCTCCAAGCTCTTCGCGCCTGGTCAAGCATACGTGGCCTTAAGTAGGGTTAGATCATTAGAAGGTCTCCTCATTGAAGAGCTAGACTGTTCTAAACTAACCGGCAAACGACCTTGCAACAATGATGCGTTAACTGAGATGAATAGACTCAGACACCTGGCCAAACTAAAAATTACAAAATAAATTAAAAGTAAAAAAATATTTAAAAAAAAAGCTTTTATTTAAATGCGCTAAAAAGAATAAAATAATCTTTTCTTTTAAAACTTTTACTATCAACTTATAACGTCATTCCACAATTTATATGATATAAAAGCTTGTCGCGAGATTTAAGTAGTGGTATTTACTTAGTTTGAAAACTTAAATCTCGCGACAAGCTTTTATATCATATAAATTGTGGAATGACGTTATAAGTTGATAGTAAAAGTTTTAAAAGAAAAGATTATTTTATTCTTTTTAGCGCATTTAAATAAAAGCTTTTTTTAAAAATATTTTTTTACTTTTAATTGTTTGTCTCTGATGAAAATTTAAATTTTGACACCACAGACTTTATAGTGGGTCCAACACAACCTCAAATTCGCAAATTCGCACTTACGACCGGTCCGAATCGATTCACTCAGACAATAATTGTCAGCGCGCTAACAAATCGGACCGAACTTAAGCGATCTGAGTGCTGTGAGCACTGGCAGCGCGATTCGGACCACGAAAATTCTATCGAATCGGCTAAGGTTTCAAAATTTAACCGCACTTTTGCGATCAAAACTATAACCTAATATATATACAGGGTGATTCAGTTTTAATCTGCAACACTTCAACAGGTGGTAGAAAACCAAAAAATAACCGCACTTTCTTCTATAATCTATATCATTTTAAGGCCTTATAAAAAAGTTACAGGGTGTTAAAGTTGCAAGAAATATGTGGAATTTTTTGAATATTTTACAAACTAGTTGAGATATTTAAGTCATATTTGGTACACGTTATAACGGCATGGGTTAGCATAAAACCTGTTAATATCAAACATCTTGAACAACCAGTGGCGTAGAAATGGGTAATTAGTATAAGTCTAATTTATTTTAGAAAAAAAAAATAGAACCACCTTGTATAGCAATAAAATGTATTCAAATTCTTATGTACATTTTTATTGTAAACAAAAACCTTCTCTTATCATTTTTTCATATGTGTCACGGTTTCATAGCAAATTTGATTTTTTCGTATTATTTCGGGGTAGGTACTTCTGAAAAATTAACTTAAAACTTTTCTCCATAAGTAACACTCAAAGTAGGAAAAATGTGTTTCTTACTTTAAATACAGTAACTTTTCCCAATAAACTTACCCATTCAAGGTTTTACTTTTCAAGATACAGAGCGTAACATTAATTGTATCTTCCTTAAATGTATTAGACCCTGTATCTTCAATAGGTTTAGCCTTAGCCTTAAATAGGTGAGTTTATTAGAAAAAGTTACTTTATTTCAGGTAGCAAACACATTATTTCTACTTTAAGTGTTACTTATGGAGCAAATTTTTTAGATAATTTTTCAGAAGTACCCCGAAATATTACGAAAAAATCAAATTTGCTATGAAACCATGACACATATGAAAAAATGCTAAGAGAACGTTTTTGTTTACAATAAAAATTTACATAAGAATTTGAATACATTTTATTGCTATACAAGGTGGTTCTATTTTTTTCTAAAATAAATTATACTAATTACCCATTTCTACGCCACTGGTTGTTCAAGATGTTTGATATTAACAGGTTTTATGTTAACCCATGCCGTTATAACGTGTACCAAATATGACTTAAATATCTCAACTAGTTTGCAAAATATTCAAAAAATTCCACATATTTCTTGCAACTTTAACACCCTGTAACTTTTTTACAAGGCCTTAAAATGATATAGTTTATAGAAGAAAGTGCGATTATTTTTTGGTTTTCTATCACCTGTTGAAGTGTTGCAGATTAAAACTGAATCACCCTGTATATATGTTACAAAAATTATGACGTCACTTGACATGCCATTCTGCTGAGAGGCTAACAAACCATAAGTTGCCTGTGAGCAGATTTAAGTCAGCTGATTTCAGATAGAGTGATAGGTAATTAACGAACGGATATATATATCCAGATGTTTTCAATTGTGACAATGTTTTCAATTGTGACAAGTTGAGCTCACTATTTTAATTTTTCACAATAATAATAGTCTGGGAAAAGAAAAAAACGATGCCCCCCTTTTCAAATAACTTATAATTCGACAACATCTCCAACCAAAAGTTGCCTTATGTATTTAAAATGAAAGTAAAATGAATGAAAATGAAATAAATAATTAATACAATAACAAAACCTCAATTATTACTTGAAACACCGTCCTAGATCTCTCTAGTCGACCAAAGTACGCGGAGCAGTTGGAGTTTGCTCAGGCAAAGCAAAGCAACAAAGGACTCGCGTTTATTTGGTCGACTCTTCTTCTTCCGTGCTTCCCTTTGAACCATATTTATTTTGAAGCTAAAAGGAACGGATTTGTTCGCAATTATTATAATAATAGTATAGTTCCGTTATTATTATGTATTATGTATATTAATAATAATAAAGTTCTGTTATTATTGTATTAATAATGATAAAGTTCCCTTATTATTAAATTAATAATAGTAAAGTTCCGTTATTAGTAATAATAATAGAATGTGGCCCCGGAATTTATTCATGGAAGATTTTGAACAAAATGAATTGACTAGATATGTTCACCAACCTAATGTTTGGTGGAGATATGTAGATGACATATTTGTTATATGGGAACATGGAGTAGATGAGTTAAATTCATTATTAAATTTTATAAACTCTCAAGAACCTTCTATTAAGTTTACGTTAGAAATTGAAAATAATAATGAATTACCTTTCTTAGATATTTCTATACTGAAATCAGATAATATAGAAACTAATAGATATCTCCATTTCAACTCCAATCATCATATTAGTGTTAAAAAAGGAGTAATTAAAAGTTTGTATGACAGGGCTAGAACGATTTGTTCTAATAACACAAAATTTGAGGAAGAAATTAAACATATAAAACATGTTCTTGAGAAGAATAGTTATCCTCTTGAATTTGTTGAGCACGTTTTTCAGGATTGCCAACAAAATAACAATGCTAATAGAATTAGAGAAATAAATCTGGTGGACCGACCAGTAAATTTAATAATTCCTTATATTCCTGGACTGTCAGATAAGCTAAAACGTATAGGCAATCGTTTTAATGTGAATATACGTTGAAAAATGATTCTATTTGATTTACGTTAACTTTCTAAAGTCCTAAAGGAACGCCAGTTTAGTACAGATGAGACATAAGAGGGTTCTCATTCTGGTCTGTTTTATAATAGTTCTATATTCATTTAACCATAATCTCTAATAGCAAAATACAGGAGATACGCTTGTTTGGGGAAATGCAATGTGTATGGGTGTAAAAAGAAAAAGTGCGCGCGCGGCATCAGCCCGACGTTTTTCTGCTGCCAACCGTCATTTTTTTTTCAAGTTGATACTGTGTTCCTAAACAAAAAAGAAGCGCCGTACTTCATTAGCGTGTTTGGGAAACCCAAATGATCGACTGCGTTACATCTTCCATCTCTGTTTGGAAAACTTGCGAGGACACTCTCATGACGAATTTGTTTAATCGCTGACGTGACGAGATTTTGGATTAAAAGTATAAAAAATCTGAACCCCTATCTTACTTTTTAACGAAATTCAGTTTTTTTTTAATAAACAGTCGTTCAAAAAAGTGGGACAGCTCTTGCATACTTCACCTCTCGACTACAATAGCTCAGTGGTTAAGAAAAATGAGACAAACTTTATGTAAAGGAGTAGTTGAAGGCAATCCCAATATAGGTGACTTCAACCACTGTATACAAATCTCGTAATATCATGTGCAGATCATACAAACCGTAATAAATAATTAACATGACTGTATCTGTACAATGTTGGCGTCGCAAAAACCTTAGAGTCATACTCAATTCAACGCTTTGCAATAATCTGTAAGTTAAAGCTATCGAGCATAAAAAAGGGCAGCATAGAATTGTCCCAAAACTTAAACGCCGCGTCCTGAAACCGCCATCACAATGCGTAATTCGAAGACAGATAATTTGGGAAACATGCCATTCTTGTCACCTTATATTGTACGAGATTAACAGGATTATGAGCTTTAAAACCGGCAACGTTTTCGTCCTTCTGTACAGCATTTAAACTGGCGGGACGTCACAGATATACAGAGCGCGCAGCATTGCCAAATATAAATTCTATGTGCCGGCAGTTTTAAACCATGCCTTTTTCCGTTGGATCCCTTTTCGGTGTACCGTATCCGTGTATCGTATCAATGCCATGCTCCGAGCTCATCTGTACAAGAATTTCCACTAGTGACAAACTTTTTGCCATGTTAATTTATTTCTTTACATGTTCGTACCAACTGGGTATCCACAATAATTATTGTAAAGCACAGTATTTGAAAGAACTAACTAATTTATTCTTACAATAATTTATTATTTATTTACTTGATTTAAAGCAATAATATATTACAATTTATTATTTATTATTTCTTTAAATAATTATTGTGCTCCATAATTAGCGGAAATTTTTGCACATATTGGGTGAACTGAGCGGATACGAATTAGTGGGACACTGAAAAGGGATCCAGCGGTGAAAAAGTTTTAGCGCACTGGATGTAAAAAATACATGATGTTCTACATTTTGATCGCATAGGGTAATTCAGGGATAGATGGCGATACGGTAGACATGGCCATATTGAGTAATTTCACCCTCCGATTGAAAGGTGGCGCAGGCGGGTCAGTCAACCTTTGGGACTAACGTTAATGCGTGTAGTGTCTGCATAGAAGAAATAGAAGAAATATCAAAAATAAAGTAAGTAAATATATAAAATATTATAACCGATCGCCAAAATGTTTTTGTATTTCTGTGGTTTGCCTGTAACCGATTAATGTGATATCCTATCCTGCAAATGTGAAATTAAACAAAACCTTGGATTTAGATTTGCTTGGGCCAACTCTCCCGGAGAATCGGGAGAGATGACCTTCATATTTTCGGTAGTGATGGATATATATATTAACAAATATGGGCTTCCTCTTATTTTGAGTTTTTAAAACAATTTCTGTTTTCAGACGCCAAATAAATATACAAGAAAAGCTGTGCAGAGCCGTGGAAACTGGTCTCAAGAAGACTTGGTTGATGGAATTAATATAGCGTTGCCAATGGAAATATGTGAGTGCCACACGCTTAATTTGAATTTAACATAATGTTAGAGCGTCGAAAACCACAAACTCCAAAAAGAGCACTATGGGCCTAACTTGTGTCTTGGAAGACCAATGAAGATCGATTATCGCGAAAATCATCCTGAGCGAAGAATCAACAGGTATCTATTTGGGGACCTCAAGTTGGGGTACGACTGCTAGGATATCAGGTTTTAAAGCAAGAGCAGGAGTTATGACTTTCAATCGTGACATTATCCCGGATTACGCGTTTTGTCATGTAGAACTTTCCTCTTAGTCCAAGAGCCGGCCGCATGATTTCAACTCTCATAAGCTTATAGAATAAGATGTTATGTAAAATGTAGAGAGTATATTTCTTTACTCGAAGCGAGTAGGTTGTCTCAGATAATATGGGCCCGATTATTTAAAGAAGTTGTGGATAATTTTTATTGTTAGTTGACTGTTAGTTACTAATAGTTACACACTCACATAAACATGGATTCATTTTTTCTGAATTTTCGCGACTTAATTTAACCTATGTAAATTAAATAACAGACGCAGACGGCCTCGTTCGGTCGCTGTTTCCGGCCGCTCGCCGTTGGGTCGGCTGGGCTCGCCCACCCTGATAGTTAAATGCCGAATATAAGCGTAACCTACGTTTATATCTTCGCGCAGCTCTGGCGCGTTAGCTCTCGTCGCAGACGTATGGCTTGGCTAGATTCGACCGCTCGGGCCGCTACGGGCTTGCCCATCGGCATCGGCTGGGACGGCTGGAGAACCGGGCACCGCGTAGTTTGTGAAATTCAATCGTGCCCTCTTATAATAATTATTACCAAATTCAAATTTTGAATTTTGGTACCTATACATTTCAGTCGTGAGTCTATGAAGTTCATTGGTAAATTTAATACCATTGTTGAACACGATAAAAATTCTTTTTTTCCTTTTCCGTTGTCCGGTTGGGTGGGCACTACCCACCCTACCCAATGCCACGAACCGCCACTGGGAACCGCTCTTATAAATTGCGTGTTTTTTCTCCTTTTTTAATTTTTTGGGGGCACCGGAAACATCTGCATCTCACCTGAAGACTTGAGAGAAGCTTTAAAAATTCCGACCACAGAGCCCCGAGCCAAAATAACTTAGCTGTAGCTCGGCGAAAAAGGTCAATTTCTGATGGTTTACGGACTTTGGCTTTTAGGTGACGGTAAATGCCGGCCAATCACGTAAAAAAGATGTTTCTCACCAGTGTTGGTCGTTTTTTTCGCCAAAAATCCTTAATAACTCGAAAACGCGAAATAATTTTCTTGAAAAAGTTTCTTTAAATATGTTGACCCGTTCTCGCAGTACCGTGAGATCTCCCGAAAAACGCGTTTGAAATTTTTTTTTCCTGTGCATCAAGCGGTATATGGCACTGGCTGTATAGCACACAACTCGCCTCCCTGAGGTCTAGACTTGCCCCCGTCTTTCGCGCCGTATTTAACAGCGGAGGATTTTCGGGGCCCCGAAAATCTAAAAGACCAAGGGACCCTTTTTTTCTTGTTGCTCCATGAGCCTTCTTTCCGATGGTACCTATTTTGTTATAATATAATCATATAAGAGTAGATTTGCCTAAAAATTGACCGCAACTTCTTTAAATAACAATGATCGTGCCCATATAAATTGAGGCAACCTACTCGCTTCAAGTAAAGAAATATACTCTCTACATTTTACCCAACATCTTATTCATAAGCTTATGAGAGTTGAAATCATGCAGCCGGCTCTCGTACTACTGGTAAATCATCACAAACTCCACCCACAAAGCAGGCACAGAGTGTTACCCAGTTAACAGAAGATTTTGAAGCACCATCGGCTTATTATAAAAAACAGGAAATAATACCACTCCTTCAAAAATTATGGCCGATTTGTCGCCTTCTATCTCAGAAAAAAAACTCAACAAGAAAACGTGCCAAACAAATTGCAGTTATTTTAACTTCACCTGAACATTTATAGACTTACGAAAGGAAAAAAGAAAGAGTAGCAAACGAAAAGAAAGAAAAAGCTAAAAACAAAAGAGAAAAAGAAAATATACAACCTTCCGAGAATAAGAGCAAGGGAGATGTTGTCCTGGCACTGCTGCCCGGAACTCACTTCTGTTCTTTTCCGGCAGTGGAATACTTCCAACTCTTCTGCGTACTCTCAGGTTAGGAATGGCTGAGAGGTCTAATCTGCCACCAGACGAGGCACTTGTGGCAGACAGACGTTGGAAGGTATATAGTTTCTTCCAGACGAGGCAATTGTAACAAACAGAATGAATGTAGTAAGTATATGTTTGTTTCGGACACCACTGTCAGAGAGCAGCCTCACTCCTCCCTGCGAAGATATTATGGCTTGGTCAGAGTGGTGATGGGAAAGGTTTTAGTGAAGGGATATATCGCTACCAGAGAGCAGCCTCACTCTCTGCTAGGGCCAAGGTGGCTTGGGCATAGCGATAGGTACGAGAAACAACACAATCGAGTTGGATCTGATTTATTAATTATGCGGAGGCGTATTTATACAAGAAATTTGTTTATATTTTTGATATAATGACACACATACTACGTGTTAACGCGCGTTCTGTTCTGCAGAGTCAGTACATTTTGTTTCTATGGGTTTGAAATGGAATATGTATATATGTAATGATTTAATTTAGATTAAACAGATATGTAATGATATCGTCCTTTAGTGAGGACGAATAAGGCGACATTTGCCTGGAACGTGATGAATCTGGAACTGAATATTTTGAAGAAAACCTCCCTGTAAGGTAGGTAGGGTGAGGATTATCTCCAAACAAAACAAAAAGTTGATTGGATTAAATGCGTGCATTGTTTGAAAGTGTGACATGAAATAAAAAAAGTCAAAGAGAACTTAATATCCCATTGCCATCTTATCCGGACTTACATGGCCATAATACCCCAAGGACTCGAAAGATATGGCCAAACTCTTGATTTTGTTTGTAGAAATATGTTTTATGTTTAGATTTCATTTTTAATCGAGTTAGGTTAAACAATAATGCAGAAGAATAACTGTTCTTTGATTTTAATAATTATCCCTGAATTACCCTAAAGGTTGTAGTTGAGCAGAAAGGAAATTGGAAACAAAAATCAGGAAAGTTGCCAAAAATATTACTAAGAAATGAAATTTTAGTCTTTTGCTCCTAACTTAGAGCTAGTAAATTTGCTCGCCATCTAATAATAATAAATAATAATAATTCGCACCCTCACAATACTCCAAACTAGGAGTACCCCAGAAGAAACTGAATGCTTGTGCGGGGGAGGGGGGCAATTACTATTATTTATTATATTATATATATTATATTATTTAAAATCCTAGAAAACCGTAGTAATCCCAGTGAGTGTATAGGACAATTAATAAATCACATTGGTCAAGCTATTAAGGAGCAATACCCTGAATCCACAATTTGTCCAACACTCTTGGCCATCAGCGGTGTTTTTCTATAAAGATATGTGCATGAATCTGCCTCGACCTCGATTCGAACCAAGGTCGATCGAAGGCAGAAAGGCATACAGTGTAAATAGCTCGGCGACGCTACGAACATCATCACCGCGGTCCCTTAGTGTAAATTACACATATTACACGTGATTCGTGTTATTATCCCTCTTCATTATTATTAGATTATGTACCTAATAAACTATACTCAGGCGTCAAGAAAGGTGCCGCATGTTCCAGTCATCCTAAAGTAACTACATAATACTTCACATAGAACACCCCAGTAACTTTCTAGAATAATAGTGAGATAATAAGTTAAGTTGACCTCAAATAAGTTCTAGAGATACGAACGTACAGTATAACATTTATGCGAATATGTGTACAACGTGTTCGTTTCAGGAAGCATCCTGTAAAATTTCCTTTCTTTCTCCCTTCCTTCTCTCGAGTAATGCGTCCAACTTTAAGTGGCCCTTATTACGCTTAATTTAAAAAGAACGCGCGACGGATGTAGTCTCACGTCCAAATAAATTATCGCAAGTGCCCTTTCTGTCTTATTAGCTAGAACCCACCTTGCACTGCATATTTTCGTAAATTAGGATTACGCCTGAATATTTGCAGGAATTTCCGCTAATTATGGTGCACAATAATTTAAAGCAATAATAAATAATAAATTGTTATAAATTATTGCTTTAAATCAAGTTAATACATTATTGTAAGAATGTATTACTTCTTCAAAATACGGATGTGCTTCACAATTATTGTGTTGGTACATGTTGGTACGAACATGTAAAGATATATATTTTTTTGCCACTAGCGGAAATTCTTGTACAGATTAGCTCGGAGCATGGCAATTGTCAGTACATAGAATTTATATTTGGCAATGCTGCGCTCTGTATCTGAGACGTCCCACCAATTTAAACCCTGGAAAGAAGGATGTGGACGTTGCCGGTTCTAAAGCCCATAATCCTGTTAATATCATATAATATAACGTGACAAAATGTCATGTTTCCGAAATTATCTTTCTTCAAATTACGAATTGCGATGGCGGTTTCAGTAGCAACAGTAACATTTCTCTCAACGCTAGCATTCATTCAGAGTAATTTCCCAATAATTATTGTATGTTGACCAAACTAATAAAAACTTGAAAAATTGTGCATTAAATAATAGACAATATTCATTTAAAAACGTTTTACTATTGTTTGTCCTAGTCAGAACCTACTCTGAACAAATGCGAACTTTGATAGAAATGTTACATGAAAATTTTAAAAAGCAAATATCCCAAAAAACGGTTGCACCTAGAGATATCTACAAACTACACTTTTTTCGCATAAAAACATCAGAGGAAAACATATATACGTCAGGAAAATAATACACCTAGACCCAAAAAAGTTAAGACGTTTTACCTCACGTGAAATGCCGAAGGTGGCGCCTCCTATCAAATCAAATGAAAGCTATAGCGGTATTTGAATTCTTCGTCTTCGCCCACTTGCTAATCTGTCGATTCGTTCAAAAGTTATATTGGAAAAATATAAAAAAAAATTAAATTTCGACACCCTAGATCTATTTTTAGGTATGACCCCACCATAAAGGTGTACACTGTTTT
Source organism: Pseudeuparius sepicola (assembly GCA_963920635.1). Classification (NCBI taxonomy): domain Eukaryota; kingdom Metazoa; phylum Arthropoda; class Insecta; order Coleoptera; family Anthribidae; genus Pseudeuparius; species Pseudeuparius sepicola. The sequence continues at coordinate 95,822,514 of OY987299.1, forward strand.
TGGAAACACCCGTAGATATTTATGTTAGTATTATACATGATAGTTTCGTTTAAATGCAAAAGGATAATATAATAGATATGGTGGATCCAGAGTTTTTAGAGATGTAGAAAAAAACTAGTACCTCCCATAACCTCCTGAGTATTGTTTCCAATGAGAATTCCAGCAAGACTTCATTTAATAGAATGACCACTATAGGTATAATTCTGAACTCAAGAGCTGACCAGAAAATTTCAGATGTGAAAAGAGGATAGAGGTCCCCTACCCTAAGCACGCAGGAGGCGCTTCGGTGCCATCGTCTTCATCATTATCTCCCGCCGACTGGACTATAGATGAACTGTGTATTGTATAGTTTTCGGTGGGGTAGAGAGGCAAGGGATAAGGGCGGTCGGACTACCTGGTCTGTGTTCGGCAAGTAAACCCTCCAAATGGTTATACTAAATCGGTGGTTTAAGTTATGGGTTCTTCATTCAACATTTTATTTATAGAGAAAGCCAGAGAAACCACACATGTAATGGTTAAAAAGGAACCATAACCACTTCTGTCGTCATAACTTCTATAATTTGTGTACAATTTTCCATACAGCTGAATGGCAGTCTATATCAAAGACACCAACAAGCCTCTATTTGCTTCTGCATCGATTGATGCAAGGGATGGCTACATTTATACAGAATGTTTCTTCTGTCTTCATATTTCCCATTTACTTACCTACTAATTTATTTTTTAATTAATATAGAATGCCTTTTTTGTTTCGATGCAAGAATTTTTGGCGATAACAAATTTTAGATACTTTATTTCGGTATAGCACCCAAGCAGGAAAAGCAATCGGACTGAAGTTATAAGTTTGTTTAACAGATAAGGCATGCAAGAGAGGGCGTGACCAATTTTTCACTGAACCGTAATTACAAACATAGAGAGTGTCTACTTTTAAACATATACAAATCCATGAAATCCTTTTTTTGGAGATAATCGCCTGAACTTTGGTTGTTTGAAAGGCCTTCAAAAACCGCTTCTTTTGAACTCCCTACGATTTTTTTATTTAAAATCTGATACCACAGCGTTAATCAGGACACCACAAAACCCCCACAAACCAAATTTGAACCAAAAATATAAATAGGAATTGTAAAGGCATCTTACGAGTCAAGTGTACCATGGAATCCCCTCAAAACAGTTGAATGATCAACAGAACCACTCAAAGTGTTCAACAATGGTTCTGATAGTGTATGTGTAGCTTGTAGCTTTGACAAAGTTAAAGTTTGAGTAGTTAACATACCTGGTGTAATTTCAGTTTATTGAATATAAACAATTAAACAAGTAGGAATATAGCCTTAGAAATTGCGAAGAAAAAAATGAACAAAAGTAGAGTCACCTTGTCTTAGAACATATATAATAAAAAAGTGTCCTTACTTTTTCATATATCTTCAACATTGGTAAACCGAAAATATTATTAATTTTATTTAATTTCGTGGCAATGGGCCCTATGGGAAGAGATAAGGCTTTCTGCTAAATATTTTATTTATCTCGGGACCTGAATAGGTTTCATACGGACAACAGACACAAAGAATATAACGCGAATCGTGAGGCTAAGAAAAAAGCAGGAAAATAAATTTTCTGGGACCGCAGGGGCGTTTTGTGCTCTCGCTAATTGAATCAATTCCGGAATTCTCCAACACCTGCTCTAGATGACGCGCAAAACACGGAACGAACCGAAAATCGCGAGGAACGTTTTCTCGGATATTCAGCTTGCTTTATTTTCCCCTTTATTCGGCTGCAAATCGTTAAATACAGACAGTGATTCAAGAATTCAGCTATGCAAAGTACTGTGCCGAGAATAAGCGTCGTCGGCAAGTAATTTGAATGTTTTTAACTATCTAATAATTATCAGTTTTATGATATTATTACCCATACTACCATCTGGCGGAATACCTGCTGTTCGGGTCGCGTGCCTTTAAATACAGAAGCGGCAGCAGATATAATTCAGTTGCAATTCGTTCCAGTTAGTTTTGAGTGCGAACTTGTATTTTGTTATTTCACTTATTACCTGCTACAATGTCACTTTTCAGCATTTATTCACATTTTCAAAAATATATCCCTGCTGTTTTTTAATAGTAAAGATTATCCCATCAGCTGATTTCACCCTTAGTCGGGGCTCGTTTGTCAAATATTATGTGTGCAACGGTAGCCGCATAACGAACAAAAACAGGCAATAAAACTGTAATTTTATTTGCATTTCAAAGGGAACCCAGACGATGCGTATTCTTGGCACAGTACTTTACGTACTTTGTTGGCTAGAAAGCGCTGTTAATCCTGTGCTTAATCATGTACTTGACTTTCAAAATGTTTCTTAAAATATGCCTCACCATATCTGAAAGAAAAATTTGGAGCACCGCGCCGACTCGAATTGGCGCGACATCGAACAAGGTTATAAAATTGCCAGCACATCGAATTTACATTTGGCAACGCTGCGCTATGTGTCTGAGATATCCCACCAAAATTAAATGTTGGGAGGGAGGAGGTGGATGTGGCCTGTATTAGGGCACATAAATAATACTGTTGTCATCATGTCGTAAAATATATATACCTACTTATAGGGCAGGCTTTTAGAGTTCAACCATTCTAAATTTTTCTAAATGATAGATCATTCTTAAAAGTTTAAAGTTTAAACTAGGCGTTGCGACGACGGTTTCAAGACGCGACGTTGCAGTTCCTCTCACTCCTGGCAATTTGCGAAATTGTTACCTATAGCAGCGCAATGTTTCAGTATAAATATTTTAGTAGGTTTGAATATCAATAGATTTGTTATGGAGGCTGCACAACAAGCTGCAGTTTGGTTTTTCTGTTCGAAGGCGTCGTGTCTTGTCATACTTGACCCTTGATCGTCAAAGTCGAGCAACGCCGCGCGCAGTTGGTTCATTTACGGGTGATCCCCTATGATTATTTTTTTGCCTAATAAAACATTTTTTTTCCGATTCCAAAAAATACAGGGTGTTTCATCTTAAGTGAGAACACCACCGTAAAATTTGTATTCTCCATACGATTTTAATCGCGTTTTTTTCTAAAAATAGGCCACAAAAGAGTGTTGGTGCAAAATTTCAGGCCTTAATGTCAATTTTCAAGGCCTACTACAAATTTTATTTCTAGTAAAAAATGACGAAAACTATTTAGCGATTTTTTTATTTAAAATCTGACACCACAGCGTTAATCAGAACAACCTAAAACCCCCGTATACCAAATTTGAATAAAAAAATATACAGGGAGTTCCATTCTGCAGGCTGTGAAATTTGAGCAAAATATGAATTTTAAACTCATCTGGCGAGTCAAGTGTGCCATGGAATTACTTCGAAACGGTTGCATGATGAACAGGACCACTCACAGTGTCGATGTGCAAAGAACCAATAAAAAATATACAAGGTGTTCTTCTCTATAGCAACTCGAAATGCTGAATTTTTTAAACTTTATACAGGTCAAAAATCGAGTATATCAAAACCACCCCAGACATTACAAACGAACTAAGTCTAAAAAATACAGCCTGTCAGTCAGTAGGTCCATATGAGTTAAGGTGGCTGGTGTGCCACAACAGGAAACTCACAGAAAATGTATCATCTTGGACAATTTGAATTGTTTTTGTTTGTTGGTTGGATGATGCAAAGAAATAAATTGCTTTTGTATTTATTAATATTTATTCAATGATTCCAGAGCACTTCTGACCAATATAAAGTTTAATAAAAATTCAGCATTTTGACATCGCCCAGAGAAAAAGACCCTGTACATTTTTGTATTGACAACACTTTCAGTAGTCCTGTTGATCATTCATCTGTTTTGACGGGATTCCATGGAACACTTGACTCTCCAGATGTCTTTAAAATTCCTATTTTGCTCAATTTTGACACCCTGCAGAATGGAACTCCCTGTATATTTTTTGTTCAAATTTGATATTTTTTAGGTTGTTCTAATTAACGCTGTGGTGTCAGATTTTAAATAAAAAAATCGCTAAATGGTTTTCGTCATTTTTTTTTGTGGCCTATTTTTAGAAAAAAACGCGGCTAAAATCGGATGGAGAATACAAATTTTACGGGGGTGTTCGCACTTAAGATGAAACACCCTGTATATAATATGTACCTAGGCACTGAAGTTCTTTTTATGACTCATGCGGTTTATTTGCCTCGGCCAGAGGCCTCGGCAACTAAATTCCATATGAATCATAAAAAGTTGAACTTCAGTTCCTTGCTACATAAATGACTAGTTTCGATTTTTTTCTCAAAATTTTGACTTTATTCTGAAAATCTTGATATGTTTCCCAAAATATTGACTTTTTTCTCAAAATTTTAAAATTCATACTTTTTTTTGAGAAAAATCTCAAAATTTTGAGAAAATACTCTGGATTTTAAAATTCAGAGAAAAAACTCGGAATTTTAAAATTTGGAGAAAAACCTCAAAATTTTGAGAATATAATCAAAATTTTGAGAAAAAAGTCTGGATTTTAAAATTCAGAGAAAAAATCAGAATTTAAAAATTCGGAGAAAAAGTCTGAAGTTTAAAATTCTGAGAAAAAAGTCTCAATTTTAAAATTCGAAGAAAAAGTCTGAATTATAAAAAATGCTACGTGAAATACTCAAAGAATTGGCGTTCGATTTCAGGTCAAAGTAAAGACTTCCTTTCGTGTCTGTCTATCTAGGTGCCTCTGTGTATCTGTTACCTAAATAAAATTATTGTAGTAGACTTCTGGATTTGTTTCTATGCAAAGTGCCTTTTTTCATGGAGATATCGAACAATTTATTAAAAAAGACAGAAGTGTCACTAGACGAACTTTATTTTTTGTTTCTCTCATTTTTGATTGAAGAAAAGCACCGAGCCAATTAATTGAAATTTGGTAGGTACTTTTACTCATCATCATTCAATAAGGGTATGTGACGAAGTATAATGTGCTATAAGTTATTAGTGTATTTTTTGCTGGTTACTTACTAAAAGCTAAGTACCACTGAACGAATAATTAAATTAATTATTCTTCTTTTATATTATAGTTATTACAAACACAGATGATTCATTTCAGTTGATTTACTCTATGAGAACTTTATTTACATTTTTTGCAACAGACATAACATTGGCAATTTTAAAAACTGGGGATATTGACTACCTAAACGCAATTATAGAACTTTTATCTGTTTTTCATTGCCAACACACATTGCCAAACAATAAGTTGTCTCTACCGAAGTATGAAAAACGCGAGAGGAAATATCTCGGAACGTTTCCAGTGATAAAAGTTGGTACCTACCCCTGAGGCCACAACTCGCAATCACGCGCTCTTCTTTATTCTTGGCATGCCTGCCGAAAGAAACCGACTGGCCACCTTTAGACGGTGATATTGTTTGACTAAGGCTTAAACCTAAATACTGATCACAACAAGACCAATGCCAATCTAACAAAAATATATCAAGGTCTACTGTGATATTTTAGGCCTATGACTTTTTCTTCAAGATCTCTATCAATGAATTTGGATTATGAAGCGAAAAATAAATAAATAAATAGAACTTTTTCACTGACAAAAATTCGAACCTCGAACCTCCGTCGCTTTAATTATTATAAACAGGGCATTATGAAAGGTTTTAAAGCTAACGAAAGATGACTTTCAGTGGCCAGACTGTTTTCTCCAGTTTCTAGTTTCTGGGGAAAAGAAAATGTAAAATAAGGAGAATGCCCATCTCGCTTCTCCGTTCATTTGTTTCCGGATGGAGCCGCCAGGGATATTACAATACCCACACAGCTGACTCAGAATATATCTACACCTCTCTTCACACTGGACTTACTAGAAACGATTTCAATGGATGCTTTGAAACTATCCTTAAGAATATTACTTCTACAATCCACGTGGGATGAAAGGTATTGTTGCAAAAAGGAATAATGTTTTGTGTTATAACGATTATAGTATCCTATAGGATACCAAGGACTTGTTAATATGTTTAAAATAAGAGAAGTAAATGTAGAACCCCATTTACTTTTACCATCATTAAAGGAGACATATAGACTACGTTTATCTCGTGACAACTCGATCGGATTGAAATGGATCCGAATGAGTTATGTCAAATATTTTATAATTCTACGTTTACATCATCAGTATTGCATCCTACGGTTTTCAATCCTCTCTAGGGACATTAACTTATTATACTTATTCCACAGTAGGTTGGTGCACATTCTGGCCAACTTCTGTTTGGAAATAGCGGCTTGACTTGAAATTTTAAATATGATTAAAGTTCAATCTGTAGGGTTTACGCCGTGTATTTGAGTCCGCTCCAGTGAATTCAAACCTCTCTCAATCGGATCGAATGCGTCGAGATAAACGTAGTCAGATAGTTAGGGGCATTGTTGAAACTGAACGCAAAAAAATCCTGGCACACCAACTTTTGGATAGAAAATAAATTAAAATAGAAAATTTTTAATATCTCAAATATTCGTAGGACGCGATAGTAAGTTAAGAATGTAGGTATTGTTAGGTATAGTTTTTATACTAAATTTTAGGCAAAATATTTGGTGTGACTCGCGGAAATATCAAAAATGCTTTTGACAGGCTAGATGTCTACGCGTTTACCCATAAACATTATGGGTAATATTGAGATATAATATAGTCGGTCACTCAAAATGATCAGTTAAAAAAATGCACTCCAGCCGGGGATACTAAATTTCAAAGTATATTATTATAAGTTTTAGGGTCACATAAAGACCATGGTCTATAGGTAACTGAAGTTAACAGGGTAGAAGAGTTGCGAAATGGCATGCATGCTGCTGCTGAGGCAATCTGAGGCTGTATATTTTGGAAATTTTACTATATTTTCTTCATTATTAGCTATATAGGTCTGTGTTATTAGTCATTATTTGCCAAAAGCTGAAATTGGGACACCCTGTACATGTAAAATGACAAAATAACTCTGTGAGACATAAGGATAGTTGTAAGAAAGTTAGTTTCTAATTTTTAGTTTTGGAAATAATCTTAAGATTGTCCACTACAGATTTTCCACGTGCATGCACTGCCAACTTTAAAGTGCGATAACGAAAAAACTGTTGATTTTTCAAAATTTGTTTATAGCGCATAACTTGCTTCAAATTGAAGGATAATAATTATGATGCACCACTTTTTAAGTATCAAATTCAATCAAGTTCAAATACCAATTTTTGTACTCATTTTCATTTTTACTACTAGGAGGAAACAGTGACCATACAGATTTTTGCATGTATGTAAACCAATACGACAAAGTAATAAGGTATCCATATACAAACTCATCTATTATAAGCAGGTACTATATGAACTTTGAAAATACTCAAAATATTCTGAAAATAAAAAAATAATGTTCATAAGATCGAAAAAAAAAAGTTTATAAAGGGTGTCCTGTAAGTCATGGATCAAACGGCTCTGGGTGACAGGGGAGCCCATTTGCGACAAGAAAAACCTAATATGTTGTTATCCAAGTGTTAATCGTTTTCAAGATACGGGGAAATTTTCATGAAAAAACCCATTTTTGCTTTATGTCCGAAACAAGAAAAGATATTTGAACCAAATTTGGTATACGACATGTTGTCGTGAAGAGCCAAAACTCCTGCTAGTATCAAGCTCACCGGTGACCAGTGGCGGAGATAGGGGTCAGGACCAACTGTTGATCCGCATTTAAAACCCATTATTGCCAACAATTGCTACCGGGAAAAATAATAATTTTATAAAAAATAATGTAAAACTCTGTGTACGATTAAAAAAAAATACAGTTTTTAGATACACCATTTATTTGGCAACAAATTTGGATACTTGTTTCTTATCGGTTACCATTTTGCGATTTTTTTTGTTAACTTTTAACGTTATGTTGCAAATTTAAACAAATGTATTTCATTATTTCAGAAGATGTTCAAAATAGCCCCTGCACCAGTGGCGTATCCGCGTTTCAATAGTTTTCACCCTCAGTTTTAATTCCGCGTTACCAAGTAGACTTAACATCACTTTAAAAATTTAAAAAGCGCACTTACTGCAAAACGGTAGCCGATACGAAACAAGCTTGGATACACCTCGCGCCACCATCTTGAGGGGTGCTGAGTTGTCGCCTCGCTGAAACCGCGGCAGACTTACAAACGCCTACGCGCAATACTAAATTTATTAAAGTTGTTTCACAAATAACAATTTTCCCCCAACAAATCCCCCAATAAAGCGTACAGTTTATTGGTATAAATCGTAGAATTTTTTGTTTTCAATTTAATGGTAGGTATAAATTACAAAATTGGCGAAGAAATTAAAATATTGAGATGACGATTTACAGATTAAATTATTCCAAAATTCCAGAGCTGTCAACACAAAGCATTCTGCTGTTTGCCGCAACTTGTGGCTAATTTCGAGATTTTTCTATTTTACTGTATAGAGGTTTTTTTTTAACGAATTTTGATATTAAATTTTGAATTTCTACTGGGAGGGAATTTTTTATCATTTATTTTACTTTGACGGGGCTTATCTTAATTCAAATGTTGTATCAGTTTCGATAGAACTAAGATGAGTGCCAGGGAAAACCCAAGTCGTTTGTATATCGCTAATAATAATAAACTTGTTAACCTCCAAACAATTCAGAAAATAAAAAATTGTTAAATTCCCTTATACATTCCAAAGACAATGCAAGTTGTTCCAAATTTTTATCTTTAATAATAAAAAAAAGTTACGCCTCTTTCGAAAAATAATTGAAATATTGACCGTTCGGATTGCTTTCTGTCTATAATAATACACTAACTTCAGAATTTTTGCGCTTACCATCGATGAAATAAAAAATATTTTTCAAAAACTATTCTTTTTACAGCCGTTTTCTTCCTTTTGATACGTGGGGTCAAACAAAAAAAAATCCCATCTCTACCTGCTCTAATAATAAAAAAGTGATTCACTTCCAAAAAATCCTTGGTGGCCATGAAAAAAATTTGGTTCAATCCCTTTTTACATTCTCAACACAACGCAAGTTATTGTCTTAATTTCTATCTTCACTAATAAAAATAAGTTAGATTTTTTTGTAATGTCATGGGATGTTTTGTTGATCGACATTTAAAAATCGCACACTTTTAATTGGAGATTAGCGGTACTTATATCAAACAAGTCTGAAATAAAAATATAGTTTAAAAAACTAAAAAAAAAAACACGCTTACGCTTAGCAAACTTAAATAAAAAGTAAAAAATAATAATAGCAAACCGAATTTTATTGTAAAAAAAAGAAACGTGGGGTGCATGATATCAATTGTTATAAATATTTCATTAGTAGCTATTGATAAAAGTAGAGTTATCATAAAAAAAATATATATAATAAAAAAAGCACCCCGCACGCTTCTTTTTTACAATAAAATTCGGTTTGCTATTATTATTTTTTACTTTTTAGTTCGGTTTGCTAAGCGTAAACGTGTTTTTTTAGTTTTTTAAACTATGTTTTTATTTCAGACTTGTTTTGAGTTGAATAAATTTTTTATAATTGGGGATATATGTAAATGAATAAGTGCGAAAAAATTCAGGAGGTGATTGCCTTTTTAAAAATAAGGGGGGGGGTTCTCGTATAAAATTTTTCGATTTGGCGTTTCCCTGCAAAGTTATTCGGGTTACAGGGTGACCCAAAAGAATTTTTTTTATTTATATCTCTAAATAATCAAGTTGCACAGCTGAAACTTTGCACTGTTATGTTTTTGGCGATGGAGAATAAGCTGAAGGTGTCAGTTTTTATGTATCTCATAAAGGGCGCCGCTTGTGCTGTTCTGTGATCGTGCTTTTACTCCTAACTTTTTTGAGGTTATGTTTTTGGTCTTGAAGGTTCGTCATTTTAGTGCAACTTTTCATTTTGCAACTAAAATGTACTCTTTTTCATAACGATAGAATCAACCGTTTGCGTTGAAATTGGCAAAACGTGCCCCAAAACACCCGTTAACTTCATCATTCGAAACATAAAATTTTTATCTACCGCTTTCAAACGTTAGAGATTGGGCAAAACACCATTGGTTTTCTTGAAATAGGGTGTTCAAATTTTGTTAAATTCAATCCTTTCCATTTTGAAGGCTAATAAGTTTTGGTACATTGTTCATAGGAATTTTTTTCTCAGTTTAAATGGTACAGTCTATCTGTAACGTTTGAAAGCGGTAGATAAAAATTTTATGTTTTTAATGTTGAAGTTAACAGGTGTTTTGGGGCACATTTTGCCAATTTCAACGCAAAGGATTGATTTTATTGTTACGAAACAAGAGTACAATTTAGTTGCAAAATGAAAAGGTGCACTAAAATGACGAATCTCCAAGACCAAAAACATAACCTCAAAAAAGTTGCGAGTAAAAGCACGATCAAAGAACAGCACAAGTGGCGCCCTCTGTGAGATACGTAAAAACTGACACCTTTAGCTTATTCTCCATTTCAGTTTTGCAACTTGATTATTTTGAGATATAAATAAAAAAAAAATACTTTTGGGTCACCTTGTAGACCCGAATAACTTGGCAAGGAAAGCCCAAATCGAAAACTTTTATTTATTTTATATTATTTATTTACACCCTGTATATTTAATAAATGGAGTATTGCGCGTAGGGGTTTGTAAGTCTGCCGCGGTTTCAGCGAGGCGACTACTCGGCGCCCCTCAAGTTGGTGGCACTCCGAGGTCTGTGCTTGTTTTGAGTTGAATAAATATTTTATAATTGGAGATAAATGGAGTATTGCGCGTAGGCGTTTATAAGTCTGGCGCGGTTTCAGCGAGGCGACTACTCGGCGTCCCTCAAGTTGGTGGCGCTCCGAGGTCTGTGCTTGTTCTTCTGTGACCATTAAATTTCCATTGATGCAATGTGAATTACACATAATTTCAAATAGCTGAGATAGTTAAAAGAAACATTAAATAAATTACGTGAACGAAGAAGACGGCTAGTCCGAGCGTTCTTCACACCTGAAACAAAATTTATGTATTGAGATATAATTCTGCGACAACTAAGCAGATATTTAACGTAACATAACCCATATCCTTGTTTATGGAGGTTCTAGTTAGCTTTTGCTTACGGCGGAATTTCTATCACCTTCAAATATGTCCTTATGGTCTGTCTGTCACATTCCCACTTGTTACTAAATGTTTCTGTCTCGTTCTCTTACATTTCACCGAGACGCGTCCGTACGGTGGCGACAAATTCCGAAACCACCGTTCGAGTCGGTCGATTAAGGAAGGAATCTTCAATCAACGGTTCGGCCAAAGCGTCGCACCGTCGCGCACCATTGACGATGGAAGGTTACATTTTACATCGCAGGAAACAGTATTTACGCGGGTATCGATCGACCAAGCGCTTGACCCGTCCGATCCGATTACCAGCTGTTTTTGCCTTTTGCTGCCGGTTAGATTCTCGTTTTCTTATTTCCACTTATATTATTGTTACGACAGTGTATTTGGTGGATACAGTAGTGTGCGGTGGTGTTCTAGTCCGATAATTAGCGTGTGCATATAAAAACATTTCATGTTTTGAGCCATCAGATAAACGATAAATAGGTACAGAGGTTAGGAAGTGAAAATGTGTTGGTAATTATGGAATATACCGTAGACATGCACCGCCCATGAAATTTTGGCAACCCCCCCCCCATTTTCTAGGTCCCTGAACACGAATCTGACCTCAGTTTGTGGTGCTCGCAAGTAGTTTCCGAGAAAATGAATTTTCAAATATCCTTTGACACCTCACTTTTCACGGCGTTATTTGTGGTTATAAAGGCAGATTTACACGTATCCAGTAGCTGGCGCCAGTCGCACTGGTACGTCAGCTCTCGGCTGGAGCTGCACTGGAGCAAGTCGTTTACACGTATCCAGTAATTGGCGCCAGCTGCATTGGTATGACAGCGCTTTGCTGGAGCTGTACTGGACCAAGTTGTTTACACGAGTCCAGTCAGTCGTGAGTTTTCATTTGGTTCGGGTCAATTGAAAAATGAATTCTGCAAAAAACCGGATATAGATAAAATATATTATGTTACTTACCGTCGTTATTCGTCTTATTGACACATTCTTGATAAATGAATTGAATTCTTGAAACCATTTTACCTTCGGTACATAACGATTTGCATCAGCACCAGATTTTGTGGCTTTCTCAATTTTGTCTAATTCTAAGTAGTACGTACTTCTGATGCTTTTTATTTTTGCCTTGACATCAGCGACACTAAGTCCAATATCCATCCCTTCCTGGGATGCACGTATTTGTTTGTTTTTATAATTATCGCTTCGGATATTCCATAGAGCTTCTTGTTCTCTATATAGCTGAACAAACTTAAAAGTTTCGATTTCGCTAAGTTTCCTGCTCATTTTATTTGAAAAAAAAAATCCAATAACAATTTTGTATTGCCACAATAATTATTTTTTACGGACAGGCGGATAAAATAAAAATAACCTATATTAACGACTGTCACCAGCGACTGGCACCAATCGGAGGCACGCCAACGACTGGCGCGACGCGTTTAGACGTGTCCGGAACGCTGGCGCGGGGTTGAGGGGAGAGGAGGGTGACGACTACTGGCATGAAAAATAGACCTGGTCTCTATTCGGTCCAGCACTGGCGGACAGTGCTGGACTGGCACGAAAAAGTGTTTACACAGAGCCACTACTATGCCAGCGCTGGCGTGCCAGTGCGACTGGCGCCAGCTACTGGATACGTGTAAATCTGCCTTAATCCAAATGGAATTCAGCTCAAACTGATCACCACCCTATTTTGCACCTTTTGCCACATCGAAACTTCGCGACAACCCGCGGAAAATTGAAAGATTTTTGCCGTGTTTACGCCCGGCCCGGCCCGGCCGCTGGCGCGCCGGCAGCCGGGCGAAAACTGCGGCCGGGCCGGGCCGGGCCGGGCGTAAACACGGCAAAAATCTTTCAAAATTTCGGGTTTTCCGCGGGTTGTCGCGAAGTTTCGATGTGGCAAAAGGTGCAAAATAGGGTGGTGATCAGATTGAGCTGCATACATTAAAAATTCATCCGGATTATAACCACAAATATCGCCGTGAAAAGTGAGGTGTCAAAGGAAATTTGAAAATTCATTTTCTCGGAAACTACTTGCGAGCACCACAAACTGAGGTCAGATTCGTGTTCAGGAACCTAGAAAATAGGGGAATAGCCAAAATTTCAAGAAAATCGGGCGGTGCATACGGTGTGTTCCATAATTACCGTGTTGTGTCCCAAATTCGTCGATGGAGGAAGGAATCAATCGACGCCCAAATTGGAAAGGCAATTACCTAACCGGGCCAAAGCCAAAAGTGTCCGTTTTTGCCTTTCCTAAGGATCCAGTTTTGAGGGCAAAATGGGTGCAAGCCTTATATTTATACAAACAAGGGTGCAAGCCATAAAAAGTGCTTACTTTGTAGTCAAGAAACATTCAAGGTATGTTATATGTTACATTTTTTATATATTTTTTATAAAGCTTCGGGTTATTGTAGGTCTGTGAACAACACTTTTTAACACAAGACATTGAAAGGGAGACTACGTGTGTTCGTCGATGGTCCTCAATTAATGGTGTGTTTAGAATCGACTGGTGAAACTACGTGCACCATTAAAAATTCCATGTTTAGCTAAAGGTTTTAAATTTTCATGGCAAGTTAATTTTATTATATTTTTACAATATACTTACTTTTTTAGGTGCAATACCTTGTAAGTTAGCAGGTTGCCCAAGTTATTTGTCCAAATCGAGCACGAGTCGTAGGGAAGGTCCCAAATTAAAAAAAAACAAAAAATTGAACTTTTGGACAGGTTGAAAAAGGCATGGCCGAAAGCGTTGAGAGTTGTGAAGCTTAAAAGTCTGCAAAATCGTATTCAAACATTGAGGAAGCGTATTCAAAAATTTTTGATATTGCCGAGTTGGGTAGGCGTTGTTTGAAGGCGAAAGGAAGCGAAGGAAGGGGCACACGTAGTCACTGAAGTCTTTATTATCATAATATTTTTTTGTTGTGATATTTTTATTGTTGAATAATCATTTATTAAATAACTCTTAAATTGTTGCTGTATTAAAATATTTGTGTGTTCCACAGATTAGTTACTATGTCATGTTTGAAACTGTACCTAGTAGTATTTTACCTGGACACAAAAAAACGACAAAATTTGCAGAAGTTTCAGTTATTAAGTGTTTTTAAGATGCTAGAGTTGAACGTAAATAAAAATCGTTGGTATCGTACTGTCATGCTCGAAGATGTGCCTCAAAATAGGTACATAGCTAATATTAATATTATCTATTATACAGTGTGGTGAATAAAAAATACGAAAGTGATTTTTCTTCTTCTTTTGAGTAGGTGCCTTTGAATTCATATTTGACATTGTCTTGGGACTCCAAACAACTCTTCTTAGTGCTATAGTGCTGTAGTTCTAAAAATAAGGGTACTTTACTCTTGAGGAATTTTCATAAGTATTTTTCAATCTTCCCTGTATCCGAATAGAAATTTTAAAATTTTTCGGGTATATTTTGAGTTTAAGCACAAGTACCAACTTTTATCAAGACTAATTTTTTTTCTGAGAAACTTCAAATATAGAAAATTCCCATTTGTGTCCAACTTTCTGGCAGACACTGTATATACAGGGTGAGTTTTTTTCGATGCCCACTATAGGGATCTCGGAAACTAGCAGAACTACAACAAAGGTTAAATGGGGAAAGAATTGCAGTTTTGAATGCTCAATCTAATGCCCCTTTTGGATTTTTAAAAAAGTTCATGGCTCACTAGATATTTTGAAAATAGTGATTTTTGCTATTTCATCAGATCTCTGTAGCTCCGTTATTTCTGATTATACAGAAAAACTGTAGAGACAAAAATTGTAGATATGTAATCCAATTTTTTATGTTGTTTGTGATTTTTGAGATATGACATAGACTTGTGTTTTTTTATATGTAAATCATAGTTGGCTGTGGCCTTATCAAATCGGCCATTTTTTGAGCTTTTCAAAAATATAATACTCGGCATAGTTATTATAAAAAATAAAATAGCTATGGCTAATTTTCTGATTTTTTTCTTAATTTTACATAGTCAGCCATAGAATATTTTCATAATTACGTTGTATTTTATAAGACATACTTCAAACTTTTAAATCTTTTATTTTTAGCTGGTAACAAAATGTAACAAAATAAAACAAAAATTATCATGATGGAGCTCCATCACATAATTATCTGCCCGTAAGAAATTACCTAGATCAACTATATCCAAATAGTTTGATAGGGAGAAATATACCTATTTCCTGGCAGCCCAGATCCCCCAATTTGTCTGTTTTGGATTTCCTTTTGTGGGGAATAGTACAAAATAAAGTACGAGACAATTGCTGAAATAAAAGCAGCTGTTTTAGAAGCAATTGCCAGTTTTGACAGGCGCTCTCTAAGAAAGGCGAAAAATTCAGTTTTAAAAAGATGCAATATTTGCGTAAAGAATAATGATAGATTGTTTGAACACCTTTTTTATTTTAAAAGCTGACCTTTTAAAATAATAATAATTTGAATTTGAGTTGTTTAATTTTTGTTTTATTTTGTTACATTTTGATACCAGCTCAAAACAAAATATTAGGAAGTTTGAAGAATGTATAATTATAAAATAGAACGTAATTATGAAAATATTCCATGGCTGACTATGTGAAAATTTTGAAAGAAATCAGAAAATTAGCCATAGCTCTTTCATTTTTTATAATAACTATGTCGAGTATTATATCTTTGGAAAGCTCAAAAAATGGCCGATTTTATAAGGCCTTAGCCAACTATGATTTACATAAAAAACACAAGTTTATGTCATATCTCAAAAATCAGAAACAACATAAAAAATTGGATCAGATTATCTTATTAAGCCCAAAATTATCTACAACTTTTGTCTCTAGAGTTTTTCTGTATAATCAGAAATAACGAAGCTACAGAGATCTTATGAAAAATAGCAAAAAAACACTCTTTTCAAAATATCTAGTGAGCCATGAACTTTTTTAAAATTTTAAAAGAGGCATTAGATTGCGCATTCAAAACCGCAATTCTTTTCCCATTTAACCTTTGTTCTAGCTCTGCTAGTTTCCGAGATCCCCATAGTGGGCATCGAAAAAACTCACCCTGTATACCTACATTCGTCGATGGAAATCAACGCTATATTTCACAACATAACTACTATTTTGCAAATCTTGGAAATTTCTCAGGAGGTATTGGTAAAGGTATTGTTTATCCTGTGGTAAAGGCAAAACTATCTTGGACAGTTTTAAAATTTTCTAGCATGCCAGCTGAGTTTTTTTTAGTGCTATAAACGGTGGCCTTTTTCCAAATTCTAATAAAGTAAACTGAAAGCAGTCAGTTTTGCCCACAAACGTCATTAAGAATTTAAGAATTTTTTCGGTAACTCTTAAAACAAGGCGGTTTTTACAAAAGTTTTTCAAAATTATCTCGGAAAGTATAGGCCGTAATTCTCGAATATGCTTTTGCCTCGGCTTTTGCATAAAGTTAGACCATCAAAAAAGCAATCTTTTCTTTCAAAGAAAGTTGTCCGAAACCGAAAAATGCATATTTATCAAGATATTCTTGGCTGGCTCCCCCTTAATAGACATCCTGTATAGGTCTGTGATCTTATCCTCGTTAAAAGCCTCGTCGATGGAGGAAGGAATCCTCAATCAACGAAAGCATGCACAAGCAAATTTTTCTTGAGGATTATTTCAGTTTATTATTTAAAATGTTTTCAATACCAAGGTATAGCTGGTATATAATTGTAAATATCTGAATAAATTTTATTATAATTATTGTTTCCGTAATTATTTTCAACACCTAAAATTCATTTGTAATATAATGCGTCGACCTAGAATATAATGACTTGGGAGGCATGGTTGTTCGGTGGCCGGCTGACCGGTGATGACTCAGCGATCGATACAAAAACTATAGAAAAAATAGTTTTCAACCGTTTTTATTACTCTGGTGGGCTGTGCCCTTGTTTATGGAGGTTCTAGTTAGCTTTTGCTTATGGCGGAATTTCTATAACCTTCAGATATGTCCTTATGGTCTGTCTGTCACATTCCCACTTGTTACTAAATGTTTCTGTCTCGTTCTCTCACATTTCACCGAGTCGCGTCTGTACGGTGGCGACAAATTCCGAAACCACCGTTCGAGTCGGTCGATTAAGGAAGGAATCTTCAATCAACGCTTCGGCCAAAGCGTCGCACCGTCGCGCAACATTGTCCATGAAAGGTTACATTTTACATGGCAGGAAACTGTATTTACGCGGGTATCGATCGACCAAGCGCTTGCCCCGTCCGATCCGTTTACCAGCTGTTTTTGCCTTTTGCTGCCGGTTAGATTCTCGTTTTCTTATTTCCACTTATATTATTGTTACGAAAGTGTATTTGGTGGAATCAGTAGTGTGCGGTGGTGTTCTAGTCCGATAATTAGTGTGTGCATATAAAAACATTTCATGTTTTGAGCCATCAGATAAACGATAAATAGGTACAGAGGTTAGGAAGTGAAAATGTGTTTTGTTGTTTCAAAATGAGTGTTTTCTTGTGGTTTTAGAATCGATGAAAATTGTGTGTTGTGT
The DNA here is from genome assembly GCA_963920635.1 of Pseudeuparius sepicola. Lineage (NCBI taxonomy): Eukaryota > Metazoa > Arthropoda > Insecta > Coleoptera > Anthribidae > Pseudeuparius > Pseudeuparius sepicola. The sequence continues at coordinate 95,840,017 of OY987299.1, forward strand.
CCCAAATTCGTCGATGGAGGAAGGAATCAATCGACGCCCAAATTGGAAAGGCAATTACCTAACCGGGCCAAAGCCAAAAGTGTCCGTTTTTGCCTTTCCTAAGGATCCAGTTTTGAGGGCAAAATGGGTGCAAGCCTTATATTTGTACAAACAAGGGTGCAAGCCATAAAAAGTGCTTACTTTGTAGTCAAGAAACATTCAAGGTATGTTATATGTTACATTTTTTATATATTTTTTATAAAGCTTCGGGTTATTGTAGGTCTGTGAACAACACTTTTTAACACAAGACATTGAAAGGGAGACTACGTGTGTTCGTCGATGGTCCTCAATTAACGGTGTGTTTACAATCGACTGGTGAAACTACGTGCACCTTTAAAAATTCCACGTTTAGCTAAAGGTTTTAAATTTTCATGGCAAGTTATTTGTCCAAATCGAGCACGAGTCGTAGGGAAGATCCCAAATAAAAAAAACACAAAAAATTGAACATGGACAGGTTGAAAAAGGCATGGCCGAAAGCGTTGAGAGTTGTGAAGCTTAAAAGTCTGCAAAATCGTATTCAAACATTGAGGAAGCGCATTCAAAAATTTTTGATATTGCCGAGTGGGGTAGGCGTTGTTTGAAGCCGAAAGGAAGCGAAGGAAGGGGCACACGTAGTCACTGAAATTTTTATTATCATAATATTGTTTTTATTGTTGAATTATCATTTATTAAATAACTCTTAAATTGTTGCTGTATTAAAATATTTTTGTGTTCCACAGATTAGTTACTATGTTATGTTTGAAACTGTACCTAGTAGTATTTTACCTGGACACAAAAAAACGACAAACTTTGCAGAAGTTTCAGTTATTAAGTGTTTTTAAGATGCTAGAGTTGAACGTAAATAAAAATCGTTGGTATCGTACTGTCATCCTCGAAGATGTGCCTCAAAATAGGTACATAGCTAATATTAATATTATCTATTATACAGCGTGGTGAATAAAAAATGCGAAAGTGTGATTTTTCTTTCTTTTGAGTAGGTGCCTGTGAATTCATATTTGACATTGTCTTGGGATTCCAAACAACTCTTCTTAGTGACATAGTGCTGTAGTTCTAAAAATAAGGTTACTTTACTCTTGAGGAATTTATACTATCTATACGAATAGAAATTTTAAAATTTTTCGGGTATATTTTGAGTTTAAGCACAAGTACCAACTTTTATCAAGAATACTTTTTTTTTCTGAGAAACTTCAAATATAGAAAATTCCCATTTGTGTCCAACTTTCTGGCAGACGCTGTATATACAGGGTGAGTTTTTTCGATGCCCACTATAGGGATCTTGGAAACTAGCAGAACTACAACAAAGAATTGCGGGGAAGAATTGCAGTTTTGAATGCTCAATCTAATGCCCCTTTTGGACTTTTAAAAAAGTTCATGGCTCACTAGATATTTTGAAAATAGTGATTTTTTGCTATTTCATCAGATCTCTGTAGCTCCGTTATTTCTGATTATACAGAAAAACTGTAGAGACAAAAATTGTAGATATGTAATCCAATATTTTATGTTGTTTGTGATTTTTGAGATATGACATAGACTTGTGTTTTTTTTAAATGTAAATCGTAGTTGGCTGTGGCCTTATCAAATCGGCCATTTGTCTGTTTTGGATAGTACAAAATAAAGTACGAGACAATTGTTGAATTAAGAGCAGCTGTTTTAGAAGCAATTGTCAGTATTGACAGAGGCGCTCTCTAAGAAAGGCGACAAATTCAGTTTTAAAAAGATGCAATATTTGCGTAAATAATAATGATAGATTGTTTGAACACCTTTTTTATTTTAAAAGGTGACCTTTTAAAAAAATAATAATTTGAATTTGAGTTTTTCAATTTTTGTTTTATTTTGTTACATTTTGATATCAGCTAAAAACAAAATATTAGGAAGTTTGAAGAATGTCTAATTGTAAAATAGAATGTAATTATGAAAATATTCCATGGCTGACTATGTGAAAATTTTGAAAAAAATCAGAAAATTAGCCATAGCTCTTTCATTTTTTATAATAACTATGTCGAGTATTATATCTTTGGAAAGCTCAAAAAATGGCCGATTTTATAAGGCCTTAGCCAACTATGATTTACATAAAAAACACAAGTTTATGTCATATCTCAAAAATCAGAAACAACATAAAAAATTGGATCAGATTATCTTATTAAGCCCAAAATTATCTACAACTTTTGTCTCTAGAGTTTTTCTGTATAATCAGAAATAACGAAGCTACAGAGATCTTATGAAAAATAGCAAAAAAACACTCTTTTCAAAATATCTAGTGAGCCATGAACTTTTTTAAAATTTTAAAAGAGGCATTAGATTGCGCATTCAAAACCGCAATTCTTTTCCCATTTAACCTTTGTTCTAGCTCTGCTAGTTTCCGAGATCCCCATAGTGGGCATCGAAAAAACTCACCCTGTATACCTACATTCGTCGATGGAAATCAACGCTATATTTCACAACATAACTACTATTTTGCAAATCTTGGAAATTTCTCAGGAGGTATTGGTAAAGGTATTGTTTATCCTGTGGTAAAGGCAAAACTATCTTGGACAGTTTTAAAATTTTCTAGCATGCCAGCTGAGTTTTTTTTAGTGCTATAAACGGTGGCCTTTTTCCAAATTCTAATAAAGTAAACTGAAAGCAGTCAGTTTTGCCCACAAACGTCATTAAGAATTTTTTAAAACAAGGCGGTTTTTACAAAAGTTTTCAAAATTATCTCGGAAAGTATAGGCCGTAATTCTCGAATATGCTTTTGCCTCGGCTTTTGCATAAAGTTAGACCATCAAAAAAGCAATCTTTTCTTTCAAAGAAAGTTGTCCGAAACCGAAAAATGCATATTTATCAAGATATTCTTGGCTGGCTCCCCTTTATTAGACATCCTGTATAGGTCTGTGATCTTATCCTCGTTAAAAGCCTCGTCGATGGAGGAAGGAATCCTCAATCAACGAAAGCATGCACAAGCAAATTTTTCTTGAGGATTATTTCAGTTTATTATTTAAAATGTTTTCAATACCAAGGTATAGCTAGGTATATAATTGTAAATATCTGAATAAACTTTATTATAATTATTGTTTCTGTAATTATTTTCAATACCTAAAATTCATTTGTAATATAATGCGTCGACCTAGGTAGGGAAGAATATAATGACCTTGGGAGGCATGGTTGTTCGCGGGCCGGCTGACCGGTGATGACTCAGCGATCGATACAAAAACTATAGAAAAAATCGCTTTCAACCGTTTTTATTACTCTGGTCGGCTGTGCCAAGAGTAAACAAACCGGCCGAGGGCTCCAGTGGCGTCACTGCCGATCGATAAGTCTGCGAATATACACCGTATGGGATCTGCGTAGCGTGACAGGTTTCTAAACGAGATCGATTAAGAAGCGCTGAGGTTTTTGATTTTGATAATAGGTGGCGCCCTTGTGAATCCGATCATAGATCTCCGTTAGTTTTAGATTTTGATAATAGGTGGCGCCTTGTGAATCCAATCATAGATCTCCGTTAGTTTTAGATTTTGATAATAGGTGGCGCATTGTGAATCAGATCTCCGTTAGTTTTAGATTTGGTCCTTAGAGGCCGACACAAGCAACTAAATCTATTAATATATAGAAATTCCGCCATAAGCAAAAGCTAACTAGTCTCATAAACAAGGGCTGTGCCAAGAGTAAACAAACCGGCTGAGGGCTCCAGTGACGTCACTGCCGATCGATAAGTCTGCAAATATACACCGTATGGGATCTGCGTAGCGTGACAGGTTTCTAAACGAGATCGAGTAAGAAGCGCTAAGGTTTTTGATTTTGATAATAGGTGGCGCCCTTGTGAATCCAATCATAGATCTCCGTTAGTTTTAGATTTTGATAATAGGTGGCGCCTTGTGAATCCGATCATAGATCTCCGTTAGTTTTAGATTTTGATAATAGGTAGCGCCTTGTGAATCAAATCTCCGTTCGTTTTAGATTTGGTCCTTAGAGGCCGACACAAGCAACTAAATCTATTAATATATAGAAATTCCGCCATAAGCAAAAGCTAACTAGTCTCATAAACAAGGCCCATATCGACAGAAACAGGTTCGAAATATGTATATGTGCTTTTTTAAACGGCAAAAGTTTTCCGTCGGGTTAGACTTGCCAAAACCCATGTAAAAGGACATTGTCTAAGAAACCCTTTCTTCGGCACAAGCATCGATCAAGTTTAAACGGCAAATTGATACCCCTCAGTCTTCCGCATATATTCTTTTAACGGTGCATTGTCCTCGCTTCGTTTCGCAGGATTATTAGACGGCAACAAAGACCCCAGAGTACCTAAAAATCTGAAATAGGTGAAGCAAATCGTATCTAAAAATGCCCTCCATACCTTTCTGTACAACTCAGTTTTCCATTATTCCTGTTAAGCTGGAAAGCGCCAGATCAGCACTAGAGGGACAAGGGCACGGCCATAAGTCCGTTCTAACACGGGTTTCTGAGTTTCTCAAGCCTGATTTTCCAAGAAAGGCAAAGTAATAAGTGGATCTCTCCCGTGGCGTTTTCTAAAACCGAAATTTTACATAAAAACCTACATACATACATACCTAATCTATAGTGCGCCCGTACCTGGAAAACTTACCCATGGAATAACAGATGGGTTTCAGAGCTCCCAAACTCCCAAACCACTACGAATGTTGGAAATTTGGAAATTGCCCACACCAAAACCAAACGACAGCTGATTACCACCATTTTGTTTCTGAATTCTAACTAATCGATATATTATCTAGCGCGTGCGCCTCGGCCACGATGAATATACAGGGTGTTCTCGGGCCCTTTCTTTCCAAAATAGTCTAAAAAAGTCGGGAAAAAAATTCCGGGGGGCGAACGGCTCTTTTAATCCGGACGCTTTTCATTAGTCTTCTTTCTCATGTACTCCCGCGGACGTACGCGAAATTTGGGCTCGAAAAATCGAAAACTGCGTCCTGTAGAGTGTTGCCAAGACAGCCCGGACTAGCTAGAGGCAAGGGCCATAACAAGCGCCTTTCAGGCGTTTGTTAACAAGTAACCAAATTTTTTGCCAAATAAATTGTGTATCTAAAAATTGTATTTTTTGCAACGTTTGACCCATGAGTTACGGGACACCCTGTATATGGCAATTAATTTCTTTGTCTTGTTGGTTTTCGAGATATATATACATACAAAAATTTTTAGTGCCACTTTACCTACCAGCAATAAAATTTAAGTTACTGCAAAAATTTGTATTTATGTTCCTGAAAATTGTTTTCTTTTACTTATAAGGTGTCTGAATTTTTAAATTTGATTGTTGGTTTTAGTCTGTGTCTGTGTTTATATGTACCTAAGTAAGTGTTGATTAACTTATGAAACCGGCCACAATATTATAAAGAATTTTATGGGAAAGTAGGTACCTAGACCTTTTTCTTCAATAAACAACCTTATATCAAGTGCTGCGGAAACACAGGGGGTGAATAAATAAGTGCGAAGAAATTCTAAGGGTGATTCAAAATCTAAAAAAATAAAATAATCTATAAGCATAGGTCTGAAAATGCTTAGGCAATAAAAATATATAGGGATGTTAAAGTAGAGATTTTATTTTTGTTATCTCAAATAACTCTTACAAAAATTGAACTTTTTGCAGAAAAATTAGTGTCGGTGGTTTATTTAGGACGAGGAATTCTAATGTGAAACTAGTTTTTGTTTTCGATATACAGGAACTTGCAATAAGAATTTTTTCTTACTTATAAGCGTCTTGTGTTGTCTTTTTGCAAATAAAAATGTTGTATTTATCTTAGAAAGGGAACTAGATTGCTTAAAAACGGTCCTCTTATGTCATATAGCTATGTCTTTTACTTTTGGATAAAAGTTAATTTTAATATATGACTAGTGACCACTTCCGTAAGTTTGTTCTCACGTAACTTCGATATCGTTATTAAAATATGTTTCAGTTAGTTTATTTTCGTTTGTTTATTTGATTTTTTAAGAAAACCTTTATAGGTTTTTCTTCTTTTTAGATTCTGAATCACTTGCCTGATTTTTGTCTCACTTATTTATTTACACTCCGTATTTCAACGAGAGTTTATTGGTCTGGCAACCTTGTCAGCTTTCTCTCCAGTCTGTGGGGTAACAATTTGAGATAAAGTAAAACTTTCCTTTATACGCTTCGATTTATTTATATTTCTTATCTGGGAACTCAATAACTTCCAGCATGAGATTTGAAAACATCTCAGTCGTAAACTTTTATTTCAGGAATGCCATGAATACATTTTTCGACGAGTTACAGTTCAAGGAAAAAGCGGGTACATAAAAATCAAGCTGGAAAATTTCCCGCAAATTGGTATTCGGCTTTGAACCATAATATCTACCGGAGAATAAAGTAAGTAGCAAAAGCCACATTTGCTTATCGACGTGAAAAAAATAAAATAAGATTAAGGGTTAAGCGAGTGTTTATTTTTAGCACATTATGTTATGCGTCTTGAAATATATGCTCGTGTGCTACTGTGAGAACTTTCGGGATGTCGACTTTGACTTCAAATTTGTTCTACGATCGTATAAAAAAAGTAAAAGTAATTTCATTTCATCACACTCAGTAGCAGTTTGAATACCTACATCACAAGCACAAAACTTAACTGGATAATTTGAAATATTGGTTTTATATTAAATAAAAAATTCGCGATTTAACTAGTGTTCGCCCTCATCGGCCATTACCTCTTCGTTATTTTTATGTGTAGACACCTTCTTCTTCTTCAGATGTTACATAACGAATACAAATATCAAATGAAAATTGATCGATAATAGTTTATTGGTACATGCTACCACAGAAGATAACGTATATCTGTGCTACTATCTACCACACCATAGATCTATAAGGTCACAAATTCGAAAAGTTTCGGCGTACTTTTGCTAGAATATCCAGAACATAATTTTGAAAACCCTGTGCCTTCATTTAAATTAGATAAGTATTTTTTAATGAATTGAACTACCTAAGGTGGTATTGCAGATTACAGATTTTGCTAATAATAAAAATAATGACTTTATTACTGCATAATATCGTACGTCTTAATATATTCTAGGAAATGTTGACTTCTGCAAATTCGGTGAAGAGTAACATTTTGTCTAAAAACAATTTAAGTTCCTTAGTCCAAATTTCAAAAAATCCGTGACGTAAAGTTTGAGATCATAAAATTGGAGAGTACTCCGTTTCCTACTACTGTTACTAAAATTAACTGGTATACCTATACCCAATTGAACTGGCGCAAAACTAGTAAAATCATATAAAAATTATATTGGAAACCCGTAATCTCAACAGTTAAAAACAGTACCTAAGAACTGCGAATTTTAAAAATCCGAGTTTTTTCTCTGAATTTTAAAATGTAGAGTATTTTCTCAAAATTTTAAGATTTTTCTCAAAAAAGTCTGAATTTTAAAATTGGGAGAAAAAAATTTGAATTCTAAAATCTGAAAAAAAGTCCGAATTTTAAAATGCTGAGAAAAAAGTCAATACTTTGAGAAAAATCTCAAAATTTTGAAAAAAAATCTGAATTTAAAAAAAAATACTTACTCATCTTAAATGGATGAAACTTGTATTTTTTCAAAATTCGATATACAGGGTGTTTCATAATTGCATGCTGATCCGGCAGGGGGATATTCCTTGGGCGATTTTAAGACAAAATTTTCATATTAACATAGGTCCGGAAACGCTTCATTTTCGATATACAGCGCGGTAAAAATTGAAGAAAAAAACGGTTTTTCTTCAATATTTCGGAGACTGGTTTAGATATTTTTTTGATATTCAGTACACGATATCTGCGTATAAAAGCAAGTATTTTAACAAAAAAAAAAAACATTTGTTCTGATTCCACCAGTGGCGTCCCCACAAACAGGTCGATACACATTTTTGAGAAAAAAAATGTGACGCCAATGCTATTTTTCAAAATAAGAATTATTTTCCTAGTCTTTGTTGTGTGTCTATCAAAAATGAGCTCTTGACTTTTTGGCCTACGACGGACGGTTTCCGAATTAAAAAATAAAAAGCATTTACTTGCTATGCCGCTATGGCAGATTAATTTATTATTGAAATCTTAACAATGAAATTAATTAAATCATATCAGGTGTTGAAAATGTCGACCACCTGCAAGTATGCACGCCTCAACTCTTCTTCTCATAGATTCGCGTACTCGTTGAAAAATTCCTGGCGTATTTCTTATAGTGTTGCAGGAATCTGTTATGCGATTTCTCAGTTCTTCTTCAGTTTGGATTGGGGTGCTATAAACTAAGGTTTTAAGATGGCCCCATAAGAAATAATCTAGACTGTTCAGGTCAGGGGATCTAGGCGGCCATAATTCTGTTCCTGCTCTGCCTATCCAGCGATTATTGTAATTTTGGTCCAAATAGGCACGTGCCAAAACACTAAAATGCGCAGGGGCACCATCGTGCATAAACCACATTCGATTTCGGATTAAAACGGGGACATCTTCCAACGGCACTGGTAAATCATTTTCAAGAAAGTGACGATAATTTTCTCCATTTAATCTTCCTGGCAGAAAAAAGGGTCCAATTAAATAGTCGTCAACAATTCCTGCCCACACATTTACCGAGAATTGTTCTTGGTGATTGACTTCGACGATTGCATGCGGGTTCTCTTCAGCCCAAAAGTGATTGTTGTGGAAGTTTCTAATTGCATTTCGGGAAAAACTGGCTTCATCAGTAAATAATACTTCTCTGTCAAATAGTGGATTTTCAACAATTTTTTGAATAAACCATTGGCAGAAATTTATACGAAATGGAAAATCCCGAGGCAGTAAGGCCTGAACCCGTTGAATATGGTAAGGGTATAACAAAAAATCGTGAAGTATCCTCCAGACTAAAATATGGGAGATATTCAAATTACTAGCAATTTTCCTTGTGCTTATTTCGGGATTTTGCTCAACTGAATTAAGAACAGCTATTTCAGTTTCTTCTGTTCTTGCGATTCGTTGTGCCCCTTTTAAGTGGTGATCGGGTTTAAAACATCCCTTCTCGCGTAGTCTCCTATGAACGCTTGAAAAAGTTCTTGCATCTGGCACAATTCTTTGCGGAAAACGCTCTGCATACAGTCGCCTGGCTTCAAATGCATTTCCATCCGCAAGACCGTACATGTAATGAATATCGGCAAACTCGGCATTCTCAAACATATTTTCTTATACTTATATCAATCACTCACATTCAGATAAAGTATTGAAGTGAAAAATTTGACACTTGGTTGTAAACACAAAACTAAATCTCAGTGGCCTACTAGATTTTAAATAATAAATTAATCTGCCATAGCGGCATAGCAAGTAAATGCTTTTTATTTTTTAATTCGGAAACCGTCCGTCGTAGGCCAAAAAGTCAAGAGCTCATTTTTGATAGACACACAACCAAGACTAGGAAAATAATTCTTATTTTGAAAAATAGCATTGGCGTCACATTTTTTTTCTCAAAAATGTGTATCGATCTGTTTGTGGGGACGCCACTGGTGGAATCAGAACAAATGTTTTTTTGTCAAAATACTTGCTTTTATACACAGATATCGTGTACTGAATATCAAAAAAATATCTAAACCAGTCTCAGAAATATTGAAGAAAAACCGATTTTTTCTTCAATTTTTACCGCCCTGTATATCGAAAATGAAGCGTTTCCGGACCTATGTTAATATGAAAATTGTGTCTTAAAATCGCCCAAGGAATATCCTCCTGCCGGATCAGCATGCAATTATGAAACACCCTGTATACTTGAACTGAGACGCCAGAATCTTGAAACACCACTTTGATCGACTGATTATTGTCCATCTGCAAGTTACTGTAGCTTTAGCGCAATCATGATTTCGATACCTATAGTCCTCCTAACGGCAGAATGCGTGCGACGGAAGGGGGAAGAACTCGTAAATATTACAGAATTAGTCACAGTTCAAGGGCGTAGCTCAATTTTGTGTAACGCACTGACTTAATTTTCATATAATTGTTATTTAATTTATAGTTAACATTATTCTTAACGGTGATGCCTTAGACTATGGAGGAAGGCAAACCCTTATAACATTGGCAATTATTATATCTCGTGCTTGAGAATGCAACGTTATTCCCTGTTTACGCCACTGAGCTGCCAAGCTTGCCGGCGGCCGAAAAAGTGAGCGCTGTGTGGTAGCCCAAATACGCATTTAACTTACGTACTATAGAAACAGGCACAAAACGCGTTGGCTGACTGGTTTTGTCGGCCGGTTGGCTGGCAGAAGTGCTTTGTAGTCGTATTTCAAAGGCGATGGTAGACGTGACGATGTTGAAAAAAATATAATAGGTGTTTTCTTACACCGCGTTAAAAATAAATGATAAACAAAATTAAGTAAGTGGTCGCGTGATGCGAGTTTTATTTTTTCGGTATTACAGAGTTCAGAAATTCGGCTTCAATATGCTAAAACTTGTATTCGCCAGTAAATAACGACTACTCGTAAAGGAAATCTCGCAACGCTGTCCGCATTCTTTAGAAACGTTTTCTTTCGTGCGTTGAACTATACAGAATTGCAACAATATCGACCCTTTCTGCGATAGAATTAGCCATTTCGAAAACACGTACTTGAAACTCGCGATTTGGTGGTCACAAGCAAAAAACAACAGTGACTTTTTTTATTTAAGAACTTGGTTTTGTTTTCTTTTGTAAATTGATGGACACATAAAAAAGTAATGTGGTTGTGTAGTAGAAATAAATTAAAAGTAAAAAAATATTTTTAAAAAAAGCTTTTATTTAAATGCGCTAAAAAGAATAAAATAATCTTTTCTTTTAAAACTTTTACTATCAACTTATAACGTCATTCCACAATTTATATGATATAAAAGCTTGTCGCGAGATTTAAGTAGTGGTATTTACTTAGTTTGAAAACTTAAATCTCGCGACAAGCTTTTATATCATATAAATTGTGGAATGACGTTATAAGTTGATAGTAAAAGTTTTAAAAGAAAAGATTATTTTATTCTTTTTAGCGCATTTAAATAAAAGCTTTTTTTAAAAATATTTTTTTACTTTTAATTTATTTTGTAATTTTTAGTTTGGCCAGGTGTCTGAGTCTATTCATCTCAGTTAACGCATCATTGTTGCAAGGTCGTTTGCCGGTTAGTTTAGAACAGTCTAGCTCTTCAATGAGGAGACCTTCTAATGACCATCTTGGGTGTTCCGCCATGTTGGATTTAGAATGACGTCACACATATAATCATGCATTGTCATCCAAATTAAACGTGTGTACAAAATTTCAGCTCGATCGGTTGAAATTTAACTAGTTCGCCATCTTGAGTGTTCCGCCATGTTGGATTTAGAATGACGTCACACATATAATCATGCATTGTCATCCAAATTAAACGTGTGTACAAAATTTCAGCTCGATCGGTTGAAATTTAACTAGTCCGCCATCTTGAGTGTTCCGCCATGTTGGATTTAGAATGACGTCACACATATAATCATGCATTGTCATCCAAATTAAACGTGTGTACAAAATTTCAGCTCGATCGGTTGAAATTTAACTAGTCCGCCATCTTGGGTGATCCGCCATGTTGGATTTAGAATGACGTCACACATATAATCATGCATTGTCATCCAAATTAAACGTGTGTACAAAATTTCAGCTCGATCGGTTGAAGATATCTGCTTCAAAATTGAGTTGCAAGATTCCACCCGAACAAATTACATACATACATACATACATACATTGCAAGTTAAATAAAAGCTTTTAAAAAGATTAGGTATTTTGCTGGGCATTTCTGTAGAACTTAATACGCGAATGTGAATTTTCAACTTCGTTGCTCTCAACAGATTCCCACAAACGATACATTCGGTTTATTCGAGTTGGAAAGGGCCGGGTCTCAGCGAATGCTAAAATATTTTTCGTTTTTCTAATTACAGGGGGGAGGGTCTGGAGGGTCATGCCCTTCATTTCATAATCAACTAATGTTTTTGTATCCACGCCAGAATGGTCGATGACTCTCACGCCTACGCACATGGGGGGCCGCAGCCCCGGGTGAAATCACGCGTTTACCCGAAATTCATGGCGAGTTGCGTCCGCGCCAAACGAAATTAGCAACAGCTTGCAATTTTCGGAACCGACCCGGGCGTTTGTCGCCCACGGCGGCGGCGAAAATATGGCGAATCGATTAATCACTCGGCCTCGGTGCTAATGGAATGTAGCGCGGAAATATCTGTATCAGGGTGTCGGTGTCGCAGGCGTTTTTCCGAAATCGGTTCGAAGGGAGCTTACTTCTAATAAAATATAGCATGTAAAGAGTGTTACCACCGTTGCCAATGGAATCACTACTTCCACATACCTACCTAACTTTATATCCATTACTTATCTAATAGCACAACCACAACAGTACCTATATTCCTACATACTTAGTATTATAAAAAGTGTATTATCAGTTTCTTACTTGTATTGCACCATGAGCCGGCAAAAATCAAGACCGCGTGATTAAAAATCCGTTACTGAAGTTATAGCTGCAGTTGTCGGCTGCCAAGCGCGGAATTTTAGGCACGCTCGTAGAAAAACTTTATAACACGATAGAAGCACTCATAGGGATTCAATAAACAAGTTTCATTTTGGAAATCATCAATCTACAAAAAATAATAAGCACTATTATGAACAATATTTTGTTCAGTAATGTAATGAAATTTTTCATACAAAATCCAAGACCTACTATGCCAGTTCCTAGAAACAAATTTTTAATGAATCACATTAGCCATTTTTTTAGAAAAAATCTGTGCCTTCCACTGGATTTAGCACTCTTGAAAACGGGCTTAACCAAATAAAAGAATTAAATTTAAATTTAAATGTTTACAAATTTTTTTAGGTAGTTTCTGTGATGGAATTTTATTTATTTATTCTTTTGTTCTTTATAAGTATAATACCAATATTAATATCGCCAAGTAGTTTAATTTTATTTGTTTTATTCATGGATAAGTATGAATTTTTGAAAATAAATAGATATATCTACCTAAGTGTCTATGTGCTATGTGCATTTTAAATTTTTCTACAAAATCGCTGTTACTTGAAATTTTTTGGTAAAATTTAGGGCAGGCCCATATTGACGGGTGCTGAATACAGTGGAGTGCAAAGATTTTTTTCTAAAAAAAAATCGCTGTGATTGATTAAAGTTGTGTTCCTAAAAACTGGTATAGTCGGCATTGGATTTTGTACGACAAGAGGCCATTGTTGCACAAAAAACGCAGTTTATCAAGCTCTACAATTTTAAAATAATTCGGGTCAAGTCGCACAATTAATAAACTTTTTACAGGGTGTCCTGAAACAAATGGGTCAAACTCTATTAACATCAAGAAAGGCAGGCATATTTCTTTGTCCTAATGTATGCTTATGTTTTTAATTACTCTAATAACCGTGCATAAATTACAATCGATCGAAAATATCTACCAGCTGAAACCATAAACAAGGAATAACAAACATTTAGCAACGGACGCTAGTTCCTTGACAACACACAATCACAATCACAGGCTACTGTTGCAATAAAAATTCACTGAATGGTTTGATAATAATTACCTATGACGTACTCGACCCTCGTTCTTGTGCGATATGGAAAACACATTCTCTTGCTGTAATAATTACTATTACCTTACTCATATGAACCTATGGACAATAGTCAGGTGCCTCTGCTATGAATTTGTTTATTTCGATTGACCACAAAGTTGAAAATTCCTGTAGGCTTTTCTTAAAGTACCTACATACCTAACGCATTTCTTTATTTTGTTGAAAGATGAATTTTCTTGAAATTTGTACCTCAAACCCCCATTGAATAATAATGAACCGACATAAGTCGAAGGTATTATATATTAGTCGAAATTGAGCTTTAATAAAATAATCTTTATAAGTCACCAATATCACAGGACGAAATACGCTAACTGAACTCCAAGAAAGCGGAAAGTTGGGTGAAAATATAATGAAGATATAATGAAACATCATTCCTAGGAGGGGGATAAATACTGTCCTGCCTGACCAAGTGAGGTCTATATAGAACATGGTCTATATGGTTTGCAGCTTGAATGCTTCCCCTTCCAATGAACTTCTTTATTTAAGTCTTTAATAAGGGAATTATCAACGGGTTATTGGTTGATAAGCCGTTAGAAAATCAATGGTTTATTGTTGTACTAGTAAAACATCTTTTAGATAACGTTATAACATTGAGTAATATTCCTTTACTCAATGGTTATAAGTAGGTAGGTAAACGAGGGTTTATTTAAAATTAGGTTGGCTCTGGAAATTCATTGATATATTTCGGTGCATTCATATTTTGCGATCTAACCTTTTGACTATAAGACTCTGTGGCCGTCTAATTTTCAATGATTTTGAAGCATTCATAGTACTTAGTACAGTAAAACTAACACAAAATTAGGCCAAACCCAAACATAAAAAAAGTCCTTTCTAGCCCGAAATAGTTCCATACCCTCCTAAGAGTTAGTACCAAAAAGTTACACCACCACCAGCTTCGGGTTTCGGGGGGAGGGGGTGAAAAGGGCAGGAAATTCTTATTTTTCACAGTTTTGCGTGAATATCTAGTAAACTATGAGGTTTAGCGCAAACGTCACCCTATACGAAAATGATATACATTAAATTCCGAACAAGAATTGTTATATACAGAATTATGGTAAAGTGAACGGTTTCCATGATATGGAGGGGTAAAGATTTCTTTGTTTTTATTTCACGTAGTTTTTGTCGAAAAAACTTAAAATGATTACATAAATTATTGACTGAATAATGTATGTAGAATATATATAGATATATCTATGCATATATAGATACATATTACACCCATAGATTGTTATTTTTTGTCACAACATAACCTCATAAGTATATGACTGTAAATATGTCCAATACAAGTTAGTAGCCTTAGTTAATTTGTACTCACTTTTTGCCCTCATTCATTATAGCGTTCTGATTTCCATTCGTTCTTTTATGCCAAATCATTCCCATATCTAATTTGTCCTTAGCTTGTAAAAATGAGAAAGTCATGAATAGGAAGCTCAGGTGAAAAACAAGAAAATATATATTAAACAATCCTCATCGTATGCTTCTGCAGAGATGGATGCGTCCAAAACTGCGAGTGTCGAAGAAGTGGTCTCAATTGTTCAAGTATGTGCAGCAATTGCTTAGGACTTGCATGTCTAAATAGAGATACTGTAACCATCGACGACGATTGAAATGATGATTCTCAAGTAGACGAAGAACACGAAGATTTGTTTCCTCTCACCAGCCCGAGTGAACTATTTGGTGCTGACTGATAACGCAATTAATGATTCACCTAAGGCTTATAACCTTTTGTATCATTTTGATTTCCCTCCCATTTTTTCAATATAATATAATATAATATAATGAATGAGGGCAAAAAGTGAGTACAAATTAACTAAGGCTACTAACTTGTATTGGATATATTTACAGTCATATATACTTATGAGGTTATGTTGTGACAAAAAATAACAATCTATGGGTGTAATATGTATCTATATATGCATAGATATATATATATATATATATATATATATATATATATATATATATATATATATATATAAATATATATATATATATATATATTCTACATACATTATTCAGTTACTAATTTATACTGTAATCATTTTAAGTTTTTTCAACAAAAACTACGTGAAATAAAAACAAAGAAATCTTTATCCCTCCATATCATGGAAACCGTTCACTTTACCATAATTCTCTATATAACAATTCTTGTTCGGAATTTAATGTATATCATTTGCGAATAGGACGACGTTTGCGCTAAACCTCACAGTTTACTAGATATTCACGCAAAACTGTGAAAAATAAGAATTTCCTGCCCTTTTCACCCCCTCCCCCCGAAACCCGACGCTGGTGATGGTGTAACTTTTTAGTACTAACTCTTAGGAGGGTATGGAATTATTTCGCGCTAGAAAGAACTTTTTCTGGATGTGTGTTTTGGCCCAATTTTACTGAGCTATCAAGGTTATACTTTGATTCAAGGTTTCTCCGAAACGAATTGTCGCAATTCGTCCGATTTTTTTTTATAAAATTATGTACCTTTATAATTTTATAGAGAAACACCCTTCAATTTTCTAAGAATTTGCTACAGGGTTTGAGATAGAGCACAAAGTGGGAAAAATTTTACCTACTTATTTGTGATTTTCCTAATGCCTTCTGCTCGGAATCCAAGGTAAAAAAATTCAGGTCGGAATGAGACCATACTAGTTCAATAATTCTCGTGGTATAAATCAATGCAGATTCATAAATTGTGACAGTTTAAAAATGGACCATTCCTGTAAATCCTGCATATCGGTCCCGTTTGTGCATTTTTTAGAAAAACATCTCCCCCGTCTCCCGTTCACTATAGTTGACAGGTCGATCGCCCTGGAATTTGTAGCGTCCCGTATACGGCCACTAAGTCAACTGGGGGTCTGCCCAATTAATTCCCCACATGCCCCAAGGACGCCCGGCATCCCTTCCAGGCCTCGACCACGGTTTTATCGGTCGGATATTATCGGCGTCCCGCGTCGCTGTTTTCCGCTGGGGCGTGGGCGGTTTATACGTCTTCGGCGATGGGAGGGTGCTTGTCAGAAACAAACTTTCGCTTGAGAGTTTTCCATGAGAAAATTGTCCTGGATACGGGTCGGAAGTTGACGAAGTCGTAACGGAAACCGAAACTTTCAAGAAGCGATATACATGATCGCTTGAGGATATTGTCTTGTTTTTTCCAATTATAAAGTAGGAACATTTCGACTATGAAAAATAAGATCGGAGGCCAAAGTTTTTGAGCTTTGCTTGAAATAATTACTGTCACGAAAATTGAAAGCTAAAAGTTATTATACGGGGTTGTTCAAAGGCATATCAGAGATACAGGGTGTTAAAGAACGAAGTGCCCCAATAATAATTTTACATATAGAGCAACTGCCGGTCAAATCTCAATAGTTACTGATATACAGGGCGTTGAAGCCTTCAACGCCATGTAATTTTAAAAAAAGACCTTTATTTTGAACGTCGTGCTTTTACTCGTAACTGTTTTGGGGTTATCTTTGTGGTCTTGCAGGTCTATTATTTTAGAGCACCTTTTCATTTGCCAACAAAAATTTATACTTGTTTCATAACGATAAAAATAACCGTGTGCGTTAAAATTGGCAAAAGTGCCTCAAAACACCTGTTAACTCGAACATGCGAAACATACAATTTTTATCTACGGCTTTCAAATTTTATAGATCGACTGTACACTCAAAATGAAGAAAAAAATGTCAAACGGATATTGTCCCTTCCATTTTGAAAGCAAATAATTTTTGGTACATTGTAAAGGCATTATCCAAAAATAGTGCAAGTGGCGCCCTTTGTGAGATACGTAGAAATTGCATCTGCAGCTTATTCTCCATCCCCAAAAAACATAACAGTGCAAATTTTAAGTTAGAAACTTGATTATTTTGGGAGATATTGTCATAATTAAATTTAAGAAAATAACTACAATAGCCTGTATTTCAGTAACGATTGAGATTTGACCCGTAGCATTGAGTAAAGGAATCTCAATGCCCGTATATAGTTGTTAAGCTGAATCGTATTATCTTAGCACAATATACAGCGTGATCAGTTAAGGGCGGCCCTCGGCCATTTCTCGGGAACTATGCAACCTAGAAAGATGCGGTAAAAAAATTGTTAATAAAAGTGACCCAAATAATTTCAATGAAAATGTTTTCAAGTTCCTTCGTTTATCGCCAGGGGGCGAATTCACCATGTAGTTGCATAGTTCCCGATAAATGGCCGAGGGCCGCCCTTAACTGATCACCCTGTATATTATGCAGTCGCTATATGCATAACTATTAATGGAACACCTTGTACATTGATCAAAGCTACACATGCACTGTCAGAACCATTGTTGAAATTTCCGCACACTACACCAAATATTTTGAATAAAATTTTAGGTTAATTTAAAATGCCTATACCCCAACTTAGAATCGAGTCCTACGAATTTTAAGACATTACAATGTATCTGTTTTAATTTGTTTTCGTTCTAAAAATTAAAATTTGCAAGCTGGTGTATCAGGATTTTTTTCTGACGGACCCAAAAAACTTTTACTTGGTTCACCATGTATTTCTATATCAGAGAATAATTTTTTTGGTTGAGTGACTGCTAAAACATGTCTTCTTTTGGAAACCTAAAAATATGAATACCTGATAACATTGTAGTGAATAAGCTGAACCATATTTGTTCTGATTTGATTGTTTGCCTTGATAAAATGGTGATAAATATTGTTAATTTTATATAAAAATATTTTTTTCTGACCCAAGGGCGTCGCCAGCCAATGGGCCAGAGGGGGGCAAGATGATATGTACCCCACTTTAAAGTGGTACACCCCGGCAAACTTTTTATTGATGACTTTTGCACACCATCGCTTATCTTCACAGAAAAAAAAGTATCTTAAATTCAGTACACATATTTCTTTAAAATTTTTATTTCCATTTGACAGATCCAGATATTTAAATTAATATTTATTTGCATTTCAGTTAACGTCCCAAGTTGGTCTTAAACTGAAGTTATTTCGTTAGACGCGGCCGAATTCTGAGAGAATCGATTTTTCCATTTTAGTACACAAGACATTACATTTTCTCAAAACTAGAAATCTAGGAATTTCTTAAAACAAATCTATCAGGTTGAAAACGTCTCTATAATTAAATAATTCGATTCCTTCGAATAAAAACATCCAGGCATACACTGCACCCCACTCTCTGAAATTCGCCTGTATGGACTCGCTGAGCCAGCACACGGTCCAGTATCATCAATCGTTATAGGACAGATATTTGGATACGATTTTACTGAGTACCTATGCCTTTCACGATACCAAAGTGTGAATTAGATAATCAACCTGGGTTCTTCATAATATTATAGTGAGTCTTCATTTATTCGGAAACAATGCGTTTTGATATGATTTTAGTTAGGCTGCCATGTGTTTTGAAGTGAAGTTCAAAATAGAATATTCTTGGGAAAACCATAATCAGACCGTCAGTGTGGGCCCAAAGGGCTATTATGGTCACGTGAAATTGTATTTTAATAAATAGTTTTTTCTGTTCCTGAACAGGCTGCCAATGATAAAGATGAAAGTTCTTGATATAAAACTATTGAAGAAAATATGGCCTACTGTTTGCGTATATGCCCAAAGATCGTTTACTATGAATAAATACTTACTTAGTGTAAATTGTTAAATGACATTCAATAGAAACAGTTTGCATGCGCAAACGGTATGCGATCTTTTCTTTAGCAGTTTTATATCAAAAACTTGCATACTTATCATTTGCAACTTTTTCGGAAACGCCGAAAAATTATTTATTAAAATACCTACAAGTAAATGTGAATATATAATAGCTCCTTGGGCCCATGCTGACGAGATGTCTATGTTTTTCCCAAGAATCTTCTATTTTGAACTTATTTTTAAAACACATGGCAGCCTGACTAAAACTATATCAGCATGAATAATTTCAATATGAAAGACTCTGGCGAGAATCTAGTATGCATTATAACAAAATAATAAGTAGGTAGGAGAAAAAACTTAATGAAATATTAATTTTCTTGTGAATTTCTGGATTACTGTCTAAATAATAAGTGACCTGGCTGGGATTTGGTAAAAAAAATTCCAGTCTCTAGGGGGGGGGGGCAGCTGCCCCTCCCTGCCCCCCCCCCTTGGCGACGCCCTTGTTCTGACCCCTGGAATGTAATTTCACAGCCTGGAGGTAGAAGCTTCTTCGTATCTTTGGACCCTTATGAAGCCGGTAATTTTTTTTTATTTTTAATGTGTCTTCTAAGAGAAGTTTTATTGTGACACTCACTACCTTGACCTGTAAACTACTTATGTAGGTATGTTTATTTGTTACCAAGAAATAAACATCTATCAGTAATAATAATTCTCACAGTCACAATACTCCAAACTAAGAGTACCCCAGAAGCAACTGAAAGCTTGTGTGTGGGAGGGGGAAATTACTATAATAGTAAATAATAAATAATTAGTAAATCACACAGATAAAGCAATTAAGGAGCAATACCGTGAATCCACAATAATTTGTCCAGCGCTCTTGGCCATCAGCGGTGTTTTTCTATAAAAACATGGGCGTGCGCTGTGCAGTCTGCTTCGACCTCGATTCAAACCAAGATCAATCGCATGCAGAAAAATCTGCAGTCTAAATAAATAATAAAAATAAAAACAGTTTTAATATTTGATGATATTCGCTTTTGGACAGAATACATAATTTACTGGAGTGGTACATAGTAGATAGTAGTATAATCACTTTTTGTCAATTAATTTTTGTATTCTGACTTTCCCGAAATCCTTTTCGGACCACACACGGGACACGGGTGGGCGGTTTTCCAGAAGTTAAATTTGATTTGCTGGAGATTAAAGTTGCGATAAGAAAGCGGCGTTGCGATAGGTACATGACTTTCGCCGACAGTTAACATTAAGTTTTTTTATTATCAGGGTTAAACAAGGTATCAAAGAGACGGAACTCCAAAATGGTAATCTTCGTTAATGTATTCGCCGCCCTGACAAATCGATCCTTTTTACTTTGTTGAAGAGCCCGGTTCTTCTGCTACCTACGTATTAGTATACAAGGCCAGGAAAGTTTGTGTGACATTTTGACGGAGTCCTTCAATTTCTTTGTAAATATGAAAATTTCTAGAAGCATTTTGAATACAAGTGTCCTTAAATAGGAATTTGTCTAAAAATATTAGGTATAAATACAGGGTGATTTAGTCATGATGTAAAAAATTTTAATCACAGGTGGAGAAAAATTAGCGTAATATGAATCCAAAATTAAAAAAAATCTAAAAGTGCATTAAACCCCTAATTAATGGCGCTACTGACTGGCCGCGCTAGTCAATATCGCGCGGAGGCCCGAATCTCCCGGTGCGCAGTTGCCAGTTGTACCAACATATCGTAAATTTCTTGTTTTTACGTTTACCCAGAAATCTGAAAAGAAAAATCGAATTATTGAGAAAACCGAAAAATTATCGAATTTTTCTGGAGTTTTTAAATTTTTGGGAAACAGTTTTCAGATGTGACGATAAATACAGCATGGTCTAAGTTAATTTATTACCTTTTTGACTTTCCAATGTCAATGAATTTTATTTCCTTTTTTTAAAAATACCAAAAATACCTTGAACAGTAATAATTATTAGTGCGTTGCGTAGGGACCTCTTGATTCCCCTCAGCCGACACAAGTTGTTTACGGCGAGGTGCCGAGCCCTGAGCCCCACGACCACGACCAGGTGGATTCCTCCCGCAGATAATATTGCGAACGACTGCAGTAGCATACAAAACACAAACCTAAGCACAAATTGTAAAACAGGCATCAAAACGCACTAGAGAAGCGGTTCGAAAATACCACCATTAACTTGAACACACAAGTTAATTCTGTTCGTAAGCGATCCATGAATACGCGCAAATAAACCGGGATTATTGCGGATTTGAACGGCAGCATCTTCAATTTGCGCACGTAACTCTTGGTCGCTCTCAACTTCATTTTAATACACGATGGATTTCATGTACTGCCAAACAAAAAAGTCCATTGGATTTAAGTGCGGGGATCGCGCTGGCCATGGTACAGGCCCTGCTCTACCCATCTAGCGATCCGGACAGTATGCTGGTCCAAAAATCCAGGGTCTGGCCTTGAAAAATGTGCTGGGACCCCATCGTGCATAAACCACATGTTGCGAAGAAAGGCAAGTGGCAGCATATGTCATATTAGTGTCATGCGCTCTTCGGTTGGTGCCATCACCATCTAGGGTCCTGATGTCATAAGAATTTGCCCCCTCTATCTCTATCGAATAATAAATCGGTAACTGTGTGTAAGAAAGTACCGAATAACTGCACAGTGCACTGCTGCTGCTTTTATAACTAGATGGCGCTAATTAGAAAACTGATACTTTCTAACTGTAGCTTTCGATTAATTATACATTTTCAAAAACAACTAGATGTGCAGTTTATAATATATCAGAGCCATCTATGAGGCTTTGCCGACAGAATTTGTTTTACAGATTGCAGTATACGCGTGGCTTCCCCTAGTTGTTACAGATTTCTGTATACAAACATCTGTAAGAACCTTTGCAGCTTCAACAAGAGCGTTGATCTCCATCGAAGACAAGAGTTAGAAAAGAGTACGACCAGTGACTATAGCTTTCTATAGTCACTGTATATAGTTGGTAGCGGTGAGATGTAGAAGGCTACAGCGTCTTCTACAGCTACTAGAAGGGGTTAGAGGGTGTAGGGTAACCATTCATGATTGGTGGTTATGTGAACTTCCTATTTGTTCTTCTACCCACAATATTCGACATATAGCGACTTAATGTAAGTATCGAACGTGAAAATTCTAACCTACAATGCCAAAGCCAGAATATGAAATAGTATGTACCTGTCATTATAAATAATAAAGGATGTTTTTAGTGGCCGCCGAGGTCTTCTGCATCTCACCGCTACTAACTAATATCAATTAGATGAATAAATGACACCTAGCCTATGAAAACGGTATCTCCGGTTGCTTAGTTGCTAACCCCTTCTAGTAGCTGTAGAAGACGCCGTAGTCTTCTACATCTCACCGCTACTAACTATATATCAATTGGAATAAATAACACCTAGCCGATGGAACCCGTATCTCCGGTAGCTTAGTTGGTTAAAGTGCCTACGGCCACAGTAGGAGTCCCGGGTTTGAGTCCCGGCTGGAGTGCATTGTTTTCAATTGATATCCTTTACCTGAGATGCCACTAAAAACATCCTTTACTATTTATAATTACAGGTACTAAAAATCTTTCTGTGTTTCATATTCTGGCCTTGACATTGTAGGTTAGAATTTTCACGTTCGATACTTACATTAAGTCGCTATATGTCGAATATTGTGGGTAGAAGAACAAATAGGAAGTTCACATAACCAACAATCATGAATGGTTACCCTACACCCTCTAACCCCTTCTAGTAGCTGTAGAAGACGCCGTAGTCTTCTACATCTCACCGCTACTAACTATATTATCAATTGGAATAAATAACACCTAGCCGATGGAACCCGTATCTCCAGTAGCTTAGTTGGTTAAAATACCTACGGCCACAGTAGGAGTCCCGGGTTCGAGTCCCGGCTGGAGTGCATTGTTTTCAATTGATATCCTTTACCTGAGATGCCACTAAAAACATCCTTTATTATATATTATTATCTATGTTTCTTTCTAAATATATGTCGTGCCATGGCAAAGACCTAAGGTCATACAAAAAATCATTATATTTAAAATTTTTGAACGAGCGATGCACTATTGTCCTGGGAATATTATTAATTTTTGGTGAAATAAATTAAAAAAAAAACAAGCCTGTGGTCCGACATGTCACCAACATCACTAGTGCCACAAATAACTGGACTGAGTGAAGCAGATATAAAGATTGGGTCAATCAACGTGGTGAGTTGGGAGAAATTCTAGTTGGTTCATTCAATATCTGTGTCAGACCATATGAATCAAGGCATTCACTAATAGGGTTTGGAATATTGAAGAAATTCAGATTAAAGTCTCCAAGGCAAATCAGGTGTTCGTACATACCAGATACAACAGAAAACACATTGTCTAAAGCTTCCACAAAAGCATTAATGCTAATGTGCGGGGGGCGATAAAAGAAACTGAATACATACTTTATTTTTGAGATAACAGTCGAAATCAGCAAATAATCAATACGATGACTTACCTCAAACACATAATCAACACTTGACGACATTAATCCCACTTTGACG
The DNA here is from genome assembly GCA_963920635.1 of Pseudeuparius sepicola. Taxonomy (NCBI): domain Eukaryota; kingdom Metazoa; phylum Arthropoda; class Insecta; order Coleoptera; family Anthribidae; genus Pseudeuparius; species Pseudeuparius sepicola. Next base: position 95,863,793 of record OY987299.1, read on the forward strand.
TAAACCGCCACTCCACCACCCCTACCATCAACACGGTTTTTGCGATAAAAAGTATACCCCGGAATTCTTAATATTGTTGTATCCATATTATTATTAATCCAAGTTTCAGGGATAAAGATTGTATCGTAGTCACCGCGCTCTACCAGACGTGAAAAATCATTAAAGTGACTAAAGATAGACCTGATGTTCAGATGTGCTACCAGCATAATAGATGAAAAGATCTGTTTATTTATTCCTTGTAACCCAAACAAAACTCGGCAGACTCGACGAACCGGGACCATGTCGCATGTCGGTTCGATTTTACGAAGACAGGTCCCATATAAATGCGCCCAGAAGTATTTTCAATACTAAAAGAGACACGGTGAAAGTGTCACAATCTCGGTAGGTGACCAGTTCCGGTCAATATTTCATGAGATGATACGGCCAGTAAGTTTCTTATACTCAGTGACTATACACGATCAATGTGCTGCTGAAACTTCAAGTTCACCGTCGTAGGAAAAATTTCGTATCCAATCTTGTTATTGAACTCCGCTTTGCGCCAACGGATAATTTTCCACTGCTGATTAACTATTTATCGTGTGCAAGTGCAAGTGCAATAAAAAGACTGCTCTTTAAATGCGTCCCGGCAATAGCGAAGTCTCATCACGTCTGTAGATATGGTGGCACAGGTCGCGTCTATCTCCAATTAAGTACCTCGTTAGCGTATATTAAATCATTACTGTGGTCGGAGGCTTCCGTCTATTGAAAGTCCCACAAAAAGCAGGCAGTGATGGTTAAATGAGTACAGCGACCACGATTTTGAAAAAAAAAACTATTTTTGCTGTTGTCGAGGCCAAGCAGAAATAGTTGTCGAGCCCGAAAAGAACCAGAATGCGAATACCTTTTAAAATGTCTCAATAATATTTTCCACTGACGCAGGAAATTCTTCGTGAGCCTGATTTGGACATATTTTATAGATTTCGGGACCAAGCCTCTATTGATATATTGTGTTTAATTGTCAATGAATGCAATGTCGTTTGTTTAACAGATAGAGGGCGTTGAAGTTCTTTTTTTGAAATTTAAATGGCTATATCTACCAAAGTAATGAATCTGCTGAACTGAAATTTGACACTGCTGCATTTTTGGGAGAATCAGCTGAAGATGTCAATTTCTACAAATCTCACAGATGGCGACACTTGCACTGTTTTTGGATCTTGCTTTTTCTCATTACTTTTTTTGGGTTCTTTTTTGGTCTGGCTGGGTTATAATTTTAGTGCATATTTTCATTCTGCGATAAAAGTCAGGCGCGGCTTGTGAGTTATTGTAGAGGTGGGTCAAATCGGGGTGGATAGTCCCGCAGCCGAAAATTTTTTGGAGTGCTACGCACAAACTAACTTTTGTGTATTTTTTATGTTTTTGGCTTTTTTAAATAGAGCAAAGAAAAGATATATACCTTGAGATATCCATTAGACAATTATTATGAAAAATAATACCTAATATTGGGATAATTCACTCACCTTTTAGAAATTCGGTACCTAATTATTTCCAATGGCGTAATCCACCCTCGATTTTCTTGAAATTTTGGCTACCTCCCCTATTTTCCAGGCCCGTGAAGATGAATCCGGCCTTGGGTTTTCCCGGTCGGACGTAGTTTTCGAGAAAATGAATTTTAAAATTTCCTTTTGACATCACGGATTTCACGACGATATTTGTGGTTGTAATCGGGATGAGTTTTTACTGTACGCAGCTTAAATTAATGACCACACTATTTTGCAACTTTTGCATCATCGAAACTTCTCAAAAACCCGCGGAAAAACCGAAATTTTAAAAGATTTTTGCCGTGTTTGCGTACGCTATTTTCGCCCATGCCCGACATTCGGCGCGCGCTGACGTACACAGTAATAAAATTTGATAAAATTAAAACACTAAAAGTCACAATAAGTCCATACGGGGTCTGTTTTGGTAAAATTTGAATTTTTACACGAATATTTCACGGGCATGTGTAGCATAATACACACCTTTAGTCTAAAATTTACCATTTTCCGTATACAAATTTTACGACATCTGGGGTTTCCTAATATGGTTTCTACCCATATATAGGGTGTTTACTAAACTTATGGCAAAAATTCAAGTTGTTATTCCCTGGGTTATTTTAAGTATATTTTGTTCCATTGACTATTTTAGGACAGTAGCTTTGTTTCGACGATACAGAACGATAAAGGTTTTTCGACAAAACATTATTGCTTATTTTTAAAACTACTATTCTAATAAAATATATTGCAATGCATTGACTCAATTGTTTTAAGTCGATAGCCTTGTATTATATTTAAGGAATAGCCTTGTATTATATCTTCGAAACAAAAGCGGCTTTCAGAAAAAATGACATAATATTGTTAAAATAACCCATCGAACAACCTTTTGAATTGTTGCCTTATATTTACTGAACATCCTGTATACAATTAAAAATCGAAACTTGGAAAATAAGTACACCTACCATAGTTTAGCAGGTGCTTTTGGGCTATATAGTCAATAGTATGGGCTATATAGTCAATAGTAGGTAGGATTATTTATAGAAAGTCACTTTAAAGATATACAGAGTGTTCACTTTTAAGTGGACACAAATCAATACAAAATTGATTTGTTGGGATATTTTCAAAAATTTTTTTTGATACAAAGGTCTTCAAAATGCGCAACTTTCTACGTGAACACATTTGTCAAATTGCAATTCCAGGGCCGGCTAAGATTTTTTTTAAACCCCGATTTTCACAAAATCTATTTAGGCATTTTTTTATTTAAAATCTGACCATACAGCGTTAATTAGGACCCTCTAAAAGCCTTAAGTTCAAAATTTGAACTAAAAATATACAGGGAGTTCAGTTTTACAGCGCCTTAAAGTTGCGCAAAGTAGTGATTTCGAGGGCCCCTGGAGAGTCAAGCGTGCCATGGAATGATTTTAAAACAATTGAAGAATTAACAGGACCACCCAAAGTATTGATGGACGAGACTGCAAGAAAAAATAATACAGGATGTTTTTCTCTACCGCTGCTGAAAGTTCAGCCTTTTTTCGAATTTTATTCTGATCAAGTGTGCCGTGCTTTTTGAAACAAAGTTTAGTTTAAATTTAGCAAAACTGTCAAGTTTATTTACGCATTTGTTCAATTGTTTTTTAATTTCCATGGCAGATTTGATTTTTTCAAATGTTTTTATGAAGGGCTTAAACTTCTCTACAGAGTTTTTTAGATTTAGTACTCGATTTAAAATATTTTCAAAGCAAAAACTAAAAAATTAGCAGACACAAGGAAAATGAATTTTTCACATAATTTGTTGTTCAAATCAAATAAGTTTTATTAACGCTCTTGACGATTTACCATTACAAGAAAGAAGAGATCTAATACTAAAATTAGACGGTGCGCCTATCCATGGAACTCGCGCTGTTGTTGCTAAATGATAATTTTGAGAACAGGTATTGTTGTTTTACATGCAACATTTTTTATTCGTTTAATTATAAATTTTACCACTTGCAGATGGATTGGACGAAATAGTCCTTTGATTAAATGGCCCCCGCGTTCCCCCGACATTACCTCGATGGATCATTATTTTTGGGGCACCATAAAAGACAAAGTATATAAAAATCGTCCTAGGAACATAAACGAGCTACAACAAAAAATAATTGAAGCTTGCGATTCCGTAACAATAGATGAGTTAAGACGAGTTGTTTCTAATAACAAAAAACGTCTTGAAAAATGTATTACCTTAGAAGGCGGTTATGTTGAAAAAATCCCGATAGTTTAAGATCTAAATATTTTGTTTGTTATTTTATTGTTAAGATTAAATAAATTTTGTTATTAGTAACTTTGTTTCAAACAGCACGGCAAACTTCAGAATAAAATTCGAAAAAAGTCTGAACTTTCAGCAGCGGTAGAGAAAAACATCCTGTATTATTTTGTCTTGCAGTCTCGTCCATCAATACTTTGGGTGGTCCTGTTAATTCTTCAATTGTTTTAAAATCATTCCATGGCACGCTTGATTCTCCAGGGGCCCCCGAAATCACTACTTTGCGTAACTTTAAGGCGCTCTAAAACTGAACTCCCTGTATATTTTTAGTTCAAATTTTGAACTTAAGGCTTTTAGAGGGTCCTAATTAACGCTGTACGGACAGATTTTAAATAAAAAAATGCCTAAATAGATTTTGTGAAAATCGGGGTTTAAAAAAATCTTAGCCGGCCCTGGAATTGCAATTTGACAAATGTGTTCACGTAGAAAGTTGCGTATTTTGAAGACCTTTGTATCAAAAATTTTTTTTTGAAAATATCCCAACAAATCAATTTTTTATTGATTTGTGTCCACTTAAAAGTGAACACCCTGTATATTTATTAAACAATTTTTTAAAATATACAGTTATTAAATACATGACTAACATTTGAAATGCTTAAACTTTGATATTTACTGGATTTACTTGGTAGTAAAAATCTGTAAAAATTGAAAAATAGTGAATAATTTTTAGTTATTGGGTTAGATAATTGCTTACCTTTAGGGTATAGTGTTGAGGGAAGGAATATATATTCTAAACTCAATGGGCATAGTCGGTTTAGGTTTTTGATTTAAATTCGATTAGAACTATTATTTTCTTTCGGAAAGTCCAAATATTCCGTTATTTTGACTTTGATCACAACACGGGCGGTGTTTAAAAAACACACTAACGGTGTAAATGAAACACGATCGGCGTTAAAAATAGCATCCATGATTAGCTCTAAAATTACACTCTATGTGTTTTTAGAAACACACACAGTGTATTTTCAACACCCGCTCGTGTATTTTTACATCACAAGGCATATTCCGTTGGAAAAATAGATTTACCCGAAGTAAGGTAATTGTTAAGAAGTTAGTTAATTGTAAATTAAAATACCTATACCTCCACTTAGTATCGGGCCCTAAGAATTGTTGATCTGCGAAATGTGAAAAAGGTAAATAGGCGTTAATTTTATTTTTAAATTTAATTTTGGGGTTAACAGGTGTTTTGGGGCACATTTTGAGGATTACAACTACAGAACAACAACGCAGACGGTGGATTTGATCGTTACATGAATACCATTTATTTGGTTACAGAATGAAACGTTGCACTATTATAATTATGACTTAGCAAGACAAAAAAGATAACCCCAAAAAAGAAACGAGTCAAAGCACGATTCGAAAACAGCGCAAATGGCGCCTTCTGTGAGATACGTAGAAATTGACATATTCGCAGCTAATTCTCGATCCCAAAAAACATAGCAGTGCCAAATTTTATTTCAGCGGCTTGATTATTTTGGTAGATATAGCCATATTGGCCTCAATCGTTAAATTTTTATCTCCCTATCTCCGGTTTCTGAATTTCCTATTACCAATGAATCATCTTGTATATATTACGAATATGATGGCGGTTTCGGCTGGCATGGAAAAATATTTTTGAAAAATTTTAATTTTCAATTATTACATTCTAAATAACTTTTTGTGATACTTCGTCATTTAACCTCACCTTTCTTAACTTGATGGTCATTTTTTTAAATTGCCCCCATATATGTCAAAATAGATTCTTAGGTTGTTGGACACGCAGAAAAGATTCCCCAGAATACTTTTTAATATCGGAACAATAAAAAAATTTCCAATTTGTTGCGAATTCTTTGGACCTTATCGTATACAGGGTGTTTCTAAATTATGGTGCCAACGTAATACGACAGATAGAAAATGTCATTTTGAACAAAAAGATTTTATATAAGCATGGGTCCTAAAATGCATAATAAGAATGTTACAGGGTGATAAAAGTATAGTTTGAAAAACATCTTTATCGCAATAACTTCTACAGAAGTTATGCAATTTAAATGAAACTTGGTGCAATTTTTTAGTTACTGAAGTGCAACAATTTTATGTAAAAATAATATGTTCCCATCGACCAGAGGCGGAGGGGAGGGGTAGCACAATGAGTTTTTTGATGTTATTTTTTTGGTCTTGCAGGTTCATCATTTTAGTGCATCTTTTTATTTTGCAACAAAAGGGTACTCTTGTTTCATAACGATAAAATTATAAAATTAAAATTATCGCCTACATTGAAATGTTTTACAGTTGAACTGTACGTTAAAAAATAAGAAAAAATGCTGAAAGGATATTGAGTAAAACATGACTGGTTTTGCTGAAATATGGATTTCAAAATTTTGTTGAGTTCAATCCGTTCCATTTTGAAAGCGAAAAATTTTTTTATACATAGTTCATAGGGAATTTTTTGTCACTTTAAATGGTACAATTATTTGGTAAAATTTAAAAGCGGTAGTTGGAAATTTTATTTTTCGAATTTTGGAGTTAACAGGTGTTTTGGAGCACATTCTGCCGATTTGAACGCAAACGGTTGATTTTATCGTTATGGAACAAGATAAAAATATTCACTAAAATGATGAACCTGTGGCACCAAAAAGATAACCTCAAAAAAGTTATGAGTAGAAAACCCATTGTGCTACCCCGCCCCTCCGCCTCTGGTCGAACAAAATTGTTGCACTTCAGTTACTAAAGAATTGCACCAAGTTGCATTTAAATTGCATAACTTCTGTAGAAGTTATTGCGATAAAGATGTTTTCAAACTATACTTTTATCACCCTGTAACTTTCTTATTATGCATTTTAGGACCCATCTTTATAGGACACTTTTTGTTCAAAATGACATTTTCTATCTGTCATATTACGGCACCATAATTTAGAAACACCCTGTATATATTAATATAAGGTATAATAATTTTCTTAATAGATAAGTTTTTGGACGTGGCTTAAGATACAGAGAGTGCAGATGAAAACGTGGCACCTCCAACCTGTATAGTCTCCCCCATAAAGTAATTAGAAAAAGGCATTTAACTAGGCATCTCAATGTCTGCCCACTCCGAGTGATTCCGTGATTATTTGAAATGATTAGGCTATGGTTTAGTTGGCCGTGACCTCAGACCAGCTTCAATTCTTCACGAAATACCATTCGCGAGACCTTATATCCAACCCCATTTTTATTCAAAACTGGCAAATCTGCGCCCACAGCCGCCGCATGGCGCACTTTTTAATACATTCCGGTGCACGGCCCGAAAACGCGGGGCCCATCTCGCCAGCAGAAGTGCTCCAGGTCACGTCTTTTTCCAATTATGGTGGCTGGTCGTTCGATAGCGCATTTTAAAAGCCCTACACGTGGCGGAGACGCTGTCCACACAGAGACTTATTAGAAACAACAATCAACTGAGGTCGATGCTAAAAAAATGTTGGTCATGATAACGAGAGCGTTGTTGACATAAAGCATCTTTATTCTTACCACGGATTAATTATCAAAAGTTCTGTATATTGGTGTAGTCGGAACCCATATGGTTTCAAAAAGGCTTTTTCTGATACCTACTGCTTTGATCATTCCGGTTATACCTAGAGGTTCCAGGGACAAATTCTGTGAGTTGTGTAAGGGAGGGTGAAAATCAATTCAACTTGTGAATGTGAGGGTGTCGCTTGCATCTAATTAATGTAGGACTGGGCATTCGAGGACGATGCAGTTTCTAACTATTATAGATAGATTATGCCAAATTATTTTTATATGGCCTAATCGTCAGTGTTATTCTCCAAAACGCTAATCTCGCCTGTCATAACAGAATACCTACATGAAGGAAACAATGTAGTTTATTCATTTCAACAATGTGATTTAAACAACAAGAACTTAATTTAGTGGGAAATAAGCCAATTACATTGGTCAAACATGCAGAAGCATTAAATCTAGAAGTACTTCTCATATAAGTGATATTCGCCTAAAGCCTGAAGCATGTGCTTTATTTCAACATGTTAATTCAACAGAACACAAAATGGATTTTGATAATACTAAAGTTTGGGCAACTGAAAGAAATTATTTTAAACGTTGTTTTCTTGAAATGTGTTACATTAACCAAGTTGAAAATACTCTTAACAAAAGAACAGACATTCAGGAACTTAATATATTTTTTCAAATTTACTTTTCTTAGAAAACAAACCTAATTTTAAAAAAATGTACCTAGTAAAAGTATAGTAATTGTAACTACTGACTTTTATATACCTTTAAAAATAAACTATTTTTTAAGTGTCATATTGAACTACCTTTTTGTCAAAGCTAAATTATAAAATTTTGTACTTTTGCCCTGTCCAATGTATAATTCAAACGTTAACATCTGTACATTATATTAGGAACTCACTTAATTGTAAGTAATTTTGAAATTACTACCACAAAACTATTTTAATGTAATTTTAGAATCACTAAAGAAGCAGTTAAACTACTGCGAAAGCTATCACAAATAAAAAGAGTCTTCACAGTTAAAAATTGGCTTATTTCCCACTAATTAAGTTGTGGGATCCACAAATGAAGCCCAAAGTTGCCGAGAAAGTGCAGCAAATCAGTCACTTTTAAATGCATTAGTTTGCTTTGATCACTAAAAACGGAAACAAGTTCTTTAATTGTTTCTATAATATACATACGGTGTCCCCAGATCAACTTAATAATAGGTGTGAAAGGCGAAAGAGTTTTGAGTTGAAAGTTGACCTTTGGGGGATCAGCCTTGCTTGATAAGAAACTAATTTGCACCATATTTTTATATTTTAAAAATCAAGCAGGCCTTGATGGGGGCAATTTATTCATTTTCAGTTAAGATAAACTACCTTTTCCATCAAAAAAGTTTATTAGAAAATGTTGTTCAGAATGCAAATTTAAGTCCCCGTACCAAATTATCGGCACACTTTGATTTTTTTTAATTGCTCCATTTTTGCGGTTTTAGCGCAAATCAAGTACATTTATCGAAAAATTTTATCAGAAAAAGTTGTTCAGAATGCAAATCTATGCAAAATACCAAATAAATGATCATACTAATTTTATGAAACACAGAGTAAATTGTTAAAAACTAAAAACACATTTTTTAACACGTAAAATACACAATACATTGTTTTACTCAATGTAACCACCACCTACACATTTTTCAAGACGAATTTTGAATTCGTGATATACCTTATGAATCATCTCAGCATCGATTTCATTTATTGAGTCTGTAATTTTACCTTTCTGAATATTTTTGTCATTAAAATTTGAATTATCCTTGTACACCTTTAGGTATCCCCCCCATAACCAAAATCATTAGGGGCTAAATCTGAAGATCTAGCAGGTCAATATATTGGAACAAAGCGTCCTATCAACCTATTAGGGAAATATCTATAAATAGACCGGGAGATAGTGATAGATTTTTGGACGTGATTTTACTCAGTAGGTATGCCTTGCAAAGGGCATTATGTGGCACATATTCTCAAAATAATAAGTTATGAATCAGAGAGTCATCCTGGGTTCTTCATATGAAAAACTGAGTTTTCAATTATTCGAAAATATGCGTTTTGATATGATTTTAGTCAGGCTGCCATGTTATTTTTAATGAAGTTCAAAATAGAAAATTCCTCGGAAAACCATATAGGCATACCGTTAGCGTGGGTCCAAAGGGCTATTATTGCCACGTGAACTTGTATTTTAATAATTAATTTTTCCACGTTTCTGAACAGGCTGCCAATGAGAAGTATGAAAACGCTGAAAAAAGGATGGCATACCTTTTGCGCATATCCAAGTACTGTTTAAATTGAATGTTATTTAATAATTTGAACGATTTATTTGATGTAAAGTGTACTTGGACATGCGCAAACGGTATGCCATCTTTTCTTTAGCAGTTTCACAACAAGAACTTGCATACTTCTCATTGGCAGCTTGTGCAGAAACGTGGAAAAATTAATTATTAAAATACAAGTTCACATGGCAATAATAGCCCTTTGGACCCACGCTAACGGTATGCCTATGGTTTTCCGATGAATTTTCTATTTTGAACTCCATTATAAAACACATGGCAGCCTGACTAAAATCATATCAAAACTCATATTTTTCGAATAAATGAAAACTCATTTTTCCATATGAAGAACCCAGGATGACTCTCTGATTCATACTTTATTATTGTGAGAATATACGCAACATAATGCCCTATGAAAGGCATACTGAGTAAAATCACGTCCAAAAATCTGTCACTATCTCCCGGTCTATAAGTGCCCAACAGTAGCAGTTGAATGAGCTGGGCATCCCTCATGCTGGTAAATAATTCTATCGCCGATTTCCAGTGGAAGACCATCAAATGACGGCAACAAAAAATCATTCAGCATTTTTAGTTGTTATGCTTGATTTAAATTACTATTCTGTATGAAATATGGTCCGACAATTTTGTATTAGCGAATTAATAATAATAATTCTCACCCTCACAATACTCCAAACTAGGAGTATCCCAGAAGCAACCACATGCTTGTGCGCGGAAGGGGGGCAATTACTATTATTTTGTCTTCGTTGCTATTTGCGGCTAGGGCCGACTTTTTTCCCGATAGAACTAGGATAGCATTCGCTCAAGTACCTACTATGGAAAACCCTAAAAAACCATAGTAATCCCAGTGAGTATAGGACAATTAGTGAATCACACGGGTAAAGCTATTTAGGAGCAATACCGTGAACCCGCATTTGTCCAGTACTCTTGGCCATCTTGGCCATAGCGGCGTTTTTCTTTAAAGTCAGCGCCGGTACGAGCGAGGCCACCGCGTCCCCACCGCACCAAACGGCCCCACCGCGCCAAACGTTGACCTATAGTATGTGGATTTAGTATGTGGACCTTTCTCCAAACTCTATTATTTTGGGAGCACACTACACCGTTTGTAGACAAGGTAGGTCGTTCTTGCTTGGCAACTTTTTCAAATCTCTAGTTCGGAATAATAAAATCTGGTTTTTGAAGTATATGTCAAGCTATCGCGGTGACAATACTGGTAGTACACTCTCAATGAGGCAAGATATGCCTTCAAATCAATATTCATAAACTCACTCATGTTTACGAATATGCATGCCCACAATGAATTCTAAGTTATACAGTGCCCGCCATAAAGTTGGAACCATATGCACATACAAGCAGCGGTATGGCTGCTTCGTGGTGTTTTTTGGTTTATTTACATTTTGCTTTCTTATACTATTATACCATACCTATATGTAAATATGTAAATAAACATTATTATTATTGTTTATATTATTATATTATGTTTTATTTTTATTTTTGGGGTTTAATGGAGTTTCTTTGATAAATATCTCGGAAACGGTTGGAGATAAATAGGTCAAATTATATATCGTTGGAATCATAATTAAAAAAGGAATCCTATAAAGGTAAATCGAATGTGTAAGTTGTGAAATAGAGAAAATCACTTTCATTTCCGCTATAACCGGAAGCTATTTAAAAAAACTAAATATTCAGGAATACTACTTGAAGGTTCTCTAATGGTTGTGTGGTAAAAAACTATTATTTTTTATTTAGCAATTTTTTTTCCGATAACGTTTTTACCGACCTCCGTATACAAAATCCGAGTACACCATCGAATTCCCCTTATTTTTTACTACAATATTATTTTTTGAATGACGACTTTATGTTAACCTGTCTCCTTGTAACGCACTGTTTCCGCTTGGATGGGCCACCCTGAAAAATGTTTCTGTTTCTGGGGAAAAAATATGATGACGTCACATCGGCCATTTTCCAAACATAAAGAAGCAAATTTTTGGTCATAACTGGACCTTAGTATGTCATATTTAAAAACCCCTGTTCGAAATTGTATTTCTAGTTTTCGTGTTCCCGCGATAGGCCTGGGGCGTCGAGTTTGGATCACCCTGTACATTTACTCTTAAGTTATTAAAATTTTTTTGTACTACGCTTGCATTTTTATTGTTGCGAAATTTCAATCGTCCTCTGGGTAACCGATTAGAGATTCTGACTCGTCGGTTACGCAGCACCACATCAAACGGAAAAACCGAATGGACTCCGGATCCAAAGTCTATGTGTGAGAAGTTGGCTCACGCTCACTTCGTAACTGGCCGGCGGCGTTCGGCTGCGCTCGTAATGTGACGTCTTCCGTAGACCGAAAATGATCGGCGGCCGGATTGCAAAGCACGCTGGAATCGGGGCGTCTAAAATCTTTATGGGATTATCTGTTTATTTTTAACAATTAACTACCTTAGTACACGCGTAAATAGCATGTAAACTATCTACAATTACATAAACATTATTATTATTAGGTATTCTCATTGTTGCTGTTGCTATCATTACGTGTTTTCCTAGTACCTACCTAATAAATATAAAAAATACTTTAGTAACTTATGACCTGTAAATGAATCCATTAGTTTTAAAAATATGTATTAGATAATGTTTTTTATTGCAACTAAAGCCATAGACAATAGGCATAGATGATTGGAAAAGAATTAAATGTATTATATCTTCAATGAGTGCAGGGTGTAGGGAAGTAAACGCATTTTAAACATGAAGAATGGCTTTATGTAAAATGAAAACTATGTTTTACGTAAAAAAATTTCTTAGATTTTGTATATAGGTAGGTACAAGGGGTCCTAACAAGATTTTTTTTCTGCTATTTATATATACAGGGTGTTTATTGAGTACTTACACTTGCTTTAAAGGGTGAATCTGAATATTTTTTTAAGATAAAATGTTCGTATGAATATGGGTCCGCAACGGTTTGGTTCTTGAGGTACAGGGCATCCAAAAACATTTTTATTTGGTTTTTTGATTATATTTTTGTTCACTAACATGGCATTCGCGATACTAGGAGTACTGATGATGAGAAACTGAAATATTTACTTGTTTTTTTTTTGTTTAAAATTAGAGGGCGCCACTTGCCGTGTTATACTTGGATTTAAATAACCATAACTTTTTCGTGTCGCACTCTATGTCATTTTTGACTAGACATGCCTATTCTCCAATCAATTTTACGCACAAAAGAAACTCTAACTGTTTGTCGCTAACAGCAGCCGTTTTGAAGAAGGAAAACGGGTTTAAAGTTAAATCCGCGTTGGAATTTTGTAGTTGAATTATTATGAGTTTTTGAAACACAAGCAAAAAATGCGTCATTTATGTATAGGTACTTCATGTAAATAATACTTATAAATAAAAGGCGCATCTAAATTCACCATAAAAACTTGAGAAAATGTTATAAGAAACACATATAGTTTACACAACTCAATTTTTTATATGTGTAAAATATGTTTACTTTAACAATTATTACGAAATTTGGACGCTATCGAATATAAACTGCCGGGGTTCAGTGTCCAGACCGCGCGGCCGGTCTACATTCTACGTCACAGCGGGCGTGCCCGGGTCCCCCACTCCATGCACAGCGAGAACCGGTTATTCGACGCAGGTATCCGGGCGTGAGCCAACTTCTCATACATAGACTTTGCTCCGGATCGTCATCCGCTCCGTATGAATTTTGGTGGCGGTGGGCCCCTACCAGCTCTGGGCCCGTGTTCACTGAACACTCTGAACACCCTGTAGTTACGCCACTGGTTATTTGGAAAACAAAGAAAAATAAAACAAATATATGCTAATATAATGTTTCACTTTTTAAAAACCGATGCAAAGCAAATTTCCTATTTTAGTCAATTATTTGCGGTTTTTCCAACACACACGGTCGTGACTTTAGTATTTTGACTTGATTCTAGGAAAATTTAGACATGTGTGCCATTACGCCCCTGCAATAAGGCTTTACATTTTCGCTTCATGAAACAACTCGTTTCTCGCGACACAAACTATACTTAACTACACGGTTCAGTTAATGGCCCTTTGATCTGATGTCACCAATAAAATGTATACTACCTATGTGCTTATAGTATGTACCTACCTACAGTAAAATTAAACTTTGCCTGATTATCTCATTTAATTACATGTTTCCGTCGTTGCTTTTGTGTATAGCGCATACAAAGATAAAGATGATAACAAGGTTGTACTTGAGACGAGTTCGTTCTGCATAAAATGCTTCACTGGCCAAAAACAAAGGTCTTGCGGGACAGGCCTCCCGTATGTCAATGATCTACCACAAAGGAATCAACGGATTCTAGTTAGCTACAAGAAAATAAATAGTCTAAAAAACATATTGGAGGAATTTGATTGGTAAATCACTAAACACGATTTTATACTCTTCCCGTAGTATATAAATATGTAGGCCTTCGAGAAATGACATACCTAATTATTTTTGAATAATAATAATTACAGAAAAACCATGAAAACTCTAACCTCTGATAACTCATTTAATTTTTCAATAAATATACAGCTGTCCCATTGGTGTGTGGTTGAAGCCCAGGTCCTATGTTTTTCAAAATATCGGGTCCCGTCAGTCCCGTAAAGTATAATTTCAATTTTCAGCCTAATTGGTCAATTGTTACCTATAATAACGCAATCTTTCAGAATAAGTATTTTGGTCGGTTTCAATAACATTAGTATTTTCTATGCTAGGATTTGAGATAATTATCTTTGGAGTAACAAAGACAAAACTACACCAGTGCCAGAAGCACATCTAGCTACATCATTGGGCCCCCTTTTGGACAAATATGTCAAAAGGGGGAGCCACAAAGGCCAGACAAGTCGCGAGACGTGGCAGGTCCCGAAATTCGAGGGTTGAACCCGGTAATACTACCTTAGGAGCGGACAAGAATACAGCGGGGACCCAACAGGGCTCTATGGCGGCTTCCACCACTACGCAGTACTCTGAACTACCTGTCAAACAGCCGGAATACCCCACGTAATTGCCAGCGCCTAACGTGCTACTCAGCAGCAAAAGAACATCCCCAGCTTGTAAATCAAGCAATGAATCAAGTTCTGACTATGATGGGTGTCCTCAAAAAGCACCCCGGTGCAGCGTAGGAGATAAAAACGAAGAAAACGATGAATTATTTTTACAGATTTCGAGATTGACACGTTAAGTACGCGGTTAGCCTCGCCGACAAATGGCCTAAAAGAATGGTCTGACCACTTTCAGAACGGGTACGAAATTGGAGGGAAACACACATAGCATGGAAAACCACCGATATAGGTGAATTTCAGTGGCAAATTAGCCAAATTGAGAAGAATAACAATATAGTGGTAAATCACGTGAATCCAAAATAGCAAATCCAATAGGAAACAAGCCCAGAAAACTAGTGGAAGTACACTAAAACATCATTCTTAACACCACAGTTGCTTCTATAACGACTACAGTAACAACAGTCATTTCGAATACGCAAATGATATGCACCTATGCACAGCTCCCTGTGACAACTACAGCGCAAATTCACCAAGAGCCTTCGGAAAAATACTGTGAATGACGCTAAAACCTGACTTTACCAGTAAATTTATTCAATTTCTATTAAATGAAGAAAATCAATCTGATCCCGGATGACAAGAATACAAGAATATATTTAGGAGATACTATGATTTTCAAGATCCATGGCCAGCAACAAGCAAGGAATCAGATCAAAATGGAAATGGACAAACTCCACCGACTAGAGAAAGGACTGCTGACGATAATATATTTAAACGTACGTCCCAACAAGCCGAGAAAATAAAGAAAACCTTTCTTAAAAATACGGTGAATACTACTGGCACTATAGCAACTATTATCAAAGCCCATACATGAAGAAGACCTGTCAGCAAAGACAATATCACAAACCGTAAGCAGTGACTATAGCTTCTATAATCACTGCCGTAAGAGAAAAAGTGGCCCAAACAATACTCTTAGCCTTCAAAAAGAAAATTAGGGATATTAAGGGAGGCGATTTGATAGACATTTGAAATTTGAAATCATATTCAAACGCCTGGTTTTACACATACAACATGTCCATCGAGAGCCGAATTTGGGCATTTGCTTCAATAAGATTGGATAGAGATGAAGATACAGAAGAAATAAAGAGGCAGTTAGCGATGGCTATGATCTTCAATGGAATAACGTTTTGCAAAGTACCACTAATTTCGTTCACTACGAATTACATAAATTTAATATAATTTCTTATGGAGGGCAGACGTAAATTACGCTTGGTTGCTTGGAATGCATGCACATTGCAAGGGCAGCGCCCTCAACTTATAATAAAATCGCCTTTTAGAGTTGGCCGCTAGGTAATTATACTCTTTTTAATTAAACAGAAAACTTAGTTAGGAAGTGGGAGTTCAAATAAAAACACCAGAGAAAATTTACAATATTTAATTGGGGACTTGACGTAAGATATGTTAATAGCAATATTGGAAAATTATTCGGCTTTTTACAATCGACAAAAAAATCTCTTGATCAAAAATTAGTAAACTTAGACTTTAGCAAAAACTTAGCATACAAAATTAACTTGTTTCAAACACTGGGCTTGTCAAAATTTCTTACAATTTTGGACTAACACTGACGATGGGGATACCTCAGACGTTACGTAGTTTGGCAACCGCTCAGCTACCGTTTCCAGACTCCACAAGGCTGTATCGAAACTGACACAGCTAACGTCGTGTGCTTTTGGGCTGGATTCAGGAGTGTGCTGACTGTAAATATAGACCGGTCGTTGTGAGGATACGGCCGTGTCCCTCTTCGTAGTCCTTTCCTCTTTTTGAGATGTTACACAGTAAAAAAAATCGGTGTAAATCCTCTTCGTGTAAGTGGTGGAAGAAATTTGGTGAAAAATTGACACGAAAATTGGTGGATTCCAAATATCTTAACCAAACCTCATTTGGTGAAATTCACACTACAACAAATTCGTTAATTTTAACACATTCGGTGTTCCCTAACACTAACCGGTGTTAAATTGAACGTATTAACACAAGTTGGTGTTAAATAGAGGAGAGGGGAAGTCGTTTCACCAGTTATGGGTGTAAAATCTTAGGCAATCGAAGCCATCGCATCAGTTGTTTGTCGAACGTGTTGCGCGACGGAGCTTCTCAGTTTGTGTGACGTGTGACCCGACCGCGTGGATCAAAAATGGGTATAAAAGTGATTCTACAAGCCGATAGTGCAAAAATGGTGTTGTTATGTGAAGTAAAATTTCAAAGTGAAGTCAGATGGATTAAAACGACAGGTGAATATGCAGATGCGACGACGAAAGGTACTGTGTGATAGCCGAGGTGATAGCCCCTATAACCTATACTCATCGACTGTGTTAATATGAGTTTGTTCTCACCGGAATAAGGAACCAGTCGTGAATATAATTGAAGGATTTTAAGTTATCTGACTGTTCTGATTGTTTTGATGCCTGCTGATTGGCTCCGACTTAGTTGGGACCTGCTTGTGCTTGTGAGAACAGGTCTATCTAACTAAATCACTGTGTCGCAACGTTTGAAGTTTCTTTTTGTCTCACACAGACAATTCTGTAAGACGACAGTTACTTAAGTACATTGTATGAGAATTTATATATAGTCCGATCTTTCCAAAATTTGGTACCCGGGGGTAATTTTTAATTGTGAACAACTTTTTTTAATGCATTTTTTCGCTAACTTTAAAGGAAAAAGGCACTTCACCTACAATGAAAATAAATAAATGGTCGCTGTCCACGCCATCTTGATTTTTCAAAAACGAAAATATGCTAGAAATTAGTTTCCAGTCAAGCAGGTCAGATCCTCGAACGATCAAATTTGAACTCGAATTTTTTTTTGTATTTTACACCTATTGGTTCACTTATCCTGGGACACCCTGTAGAGGCAAAGCAACGGCCCCCGCTCATGGACAGGTGATCCTTTTCAATTATTTTGCCTAATAAATTTTTTTGTCCAATTTAAAAATCTAATGTGTCCCTCAGTACTGAACTTTATTTGCTTCGGTCTTACGTTTGAACTTGACTACCTTGGTACGCAAATAACTATTAACCGATTCAAGAATAAATTTATTTAATTAGCTATATTCCCCTGTTCTTAACCGTAAAAACATGTAATAAGCTAACCACTCAAATTATTTAAAAAAATTGCTCATTTACCTACACTCTATTCAAACTAAATGCAAGTGGCGCGTAAACATTTACACGATGGAAGCACGTGAACAATTCTGAGGGCTAATACGAGGCTGGGCCGCATTAAGGACGATCTCTATGAATTTTATAATATAAAATATTAAAATAATATGCCCCAGTATTAAGAACTTTAAAAACAAACTTTTATGGCATACCTAGTCATTCACTTACCTGCAAATTTCTACTATTAACACAAATCGTAGCTCCAACAATTAATAAACAGCGAAAGAATTATATCGAAAAAAATAAAGGTCCACTTCCAACTCAATACACCTCTGTAAGAAACACCGTCTCGCTGCACTTGCCGGCTGGTCAATAGCAAGCCGATCACGTGCGTATCACGCTCTAGCCACGCAACAACTTGTGTTTATGTTTCACTTGTGTTTAGTTTGAATAGAGTTTAGTGTAGTTTTTAATATGGTATGACATTTGCTATATTTTACATTTTTATTTTTGTTTAAATGATTAGGAAGTCGAATAACAAATCACAAATAAAATTCAAATAATATGTTCAAATTGCTTGCATCGAGTCGAAGGCAAGCACGGCATATTTTTAAAAAATATATTTTTTCCCTCGTGTACTTAAGTACCTAAGTACTGCGCCCGTCAAGAGATGACGTTTACTTTTGGAACACCCTGCATGTATGTTATAAATATGTATGAGCAATACGCGAAACCAGACTGTCTGACTTAAAACTACGAATGGGATGAATGAAACACAGGTTGCCTGCATATAGAAAATGTATTCGATAAGAGCGTGCGAGATAAGAAAGATGATTAGAAACTATAAACTCTCAGAAGGACGACCTGTCAATTTAGGAAAAGGAAGCGATACTTTTCTTTTAGTTGTGAAGGAGCCCACTTTCAAATTTTAGCGGTAAAGAAAAATAAAGAACATAGATTAAAGGAGCCATAGATAGTTAGAAGCATTGTTGAAACCGTCCGCAAAAAATCTTGCTACATCAACTTTCAAACTTTAACTTTGGAGCCAAAACAAATTAAAACAGATAAATTGTAATATTGTAATGTCGTACAATTCATAGAACTCTACAGTAAGCTGAGGTATAGGTATTTTAATTTAGTTATTAGTTTTTATATAAATTTTATGCAAAATATTTGGTGCGGGAATTTCAACATTGGTTCTGACAGTCATGTGTAATGTGTAGCTTTGCCTATGGTGCTAATGTATTTTGATGTGTTTTCAAACATTCATATTATAACTGGTAAGTATAATTACATTTAGCATTTTTGATTCTAGGTATCTTTGAGAATAATCCTATGGTTAATTTTAAGCAATGTTGTTCTCCATTGTTTGTAAAGTGTTCTTGTATGCATCGCCCCAAATCCTTATTTCATATTTTATTATGAAGTCGACAAGAGATTATCTAGTTCTTATCTGAGACTGAGACACATTAATTCTGGTCAACAATAATTATTATTCCCAGGTACTTATAACTTCGTCTACCTAACTTTTTTTGGGAGATCTTTATTTGGTTTGGTTAGATGGAATTCAAACTTAAAACGTTATTACTGAGTCATAACCTGATTTTAGCATATGGAACGAATTTACACCCCAAGTTACTAAATACTACTCAAGCTAATTATAACTCTTTAATTTCAGTAAAAAAATCACCAAAGCTGATACTTGAAATATATGCGTAAGTAATCATTTAGAAGGTTAAATCAGCAACCCTCTATGCCATATTATTCAAAAAGTTTGACTGAAAGAAGGACATGGAAGGTCGTATCGGAAGCTTTGGCCAGATCCAGAAATAATATAGCTAAGCATTCTCCAGATCCGTGTTGCTATTATTCCAAAATCCAAATTGAGTATTGCTGATGATATTTTTCTTTAAAAAGGTTTTAATTCTAGTTTTAATAGCATCTTCAAATATTTATGCGTATACTTTTTCAGAACCGTATGCAGTTACTCACACCCGAACGGAGGTCTCTTATCTGGTTTATTTCAGGTTTAATTTACTGTTATCCAGAACAAAATTTCATATATTTTGCACTGTAATCTAGTTAATTTCCAGCGCGCAATTTTGCAGTAGGTATTTATTGTAAATTAGGGGGTTGCTAATTAAAACAACTTCAAGGAGTCATTATGACTTGGGCTAACTTACGTTCAACTATGCTTTAGTGTGAAACAGAATTATGCGAGGCATTTAAGATTCTGAGAGCAGTAGCAGGCTGTAGATAACGCTGTAACTTCAGCATGTTAAAAATTACTTTGTAAGTTTAACATTAAAACATCTTATTTCTAAATAATTAATAGGTACAAATAAGGTATTTTGTGTTTTGGCAGTGTGAAAATTTCTGAGCAAACCCAAGGCTCATAAAATAACAAAACTAGAGAAAAAGCAAAGGAATTTCTACTAAAAAATACATATATAATTTCATGAGTGAAGTAATTAGGCTTTTGGGACATGTGTCGCAAGTTTGTATTTTTTTTAGATGGAAGCCTCATTTCTGACATTTCCATTTTAAGATATATACTCAACAAGTTATTAGTTGATGTTTAGTTGTTGTCGAAAATTCACCATGCTGTATTAAAGAAATGATGGGCTTCATAGGGATCTAAAAAATGCGAAGAAGCTTTTACCTTCAGACTATTAGATTGCATTCAATGGGTTAAAAAATATGATTACAATATTGTCAGCATTATATCAAACTTAGTTGAATACTTTATCTGCTCCGAAGAAATATCACAAAGTATGTGGATGCAATGTGTACATCCTCTGTATGTGCTCTGAATGTAGGTACTAGTTAATTTTTTTACCCCGTCAAGTAACTCTTTTATCTTTATAAGATATTTCAATAATACCCGACCCTTAAAGCTATTTTGCCTTCAGAACGTTCTGAAGGCAAAGATAAAACGGCCTTAAATCAAAAGTGGAGAACTTTATGAAGGTTCTAAGGGTAAAATGATAAAACTGCCATAAAACCTTTTTGCCTTATCTCGCACCTTAGGTGCCAAGCCTTCAAGGTATCTATAAAACCGTTAATAAAGCTGCTATAAAACCTTCATTAAACTGAGTAGTAAGGCTAAATGGTCTTGAACTGGCAGTGTAATTCCTTTTGGTTTTATAGTCGATTTGAGAAACCCTGGGAGCTAGGTAATTTGCTTTAAGCTTTCCACAAAGAAGATTTATTTGCCTTCTATGCATATTTCTGCGTGTCTTCAGGCATTACATATTTAAAAGCGTGTATTATTGGGAATGGCGTTCCAACTTGTGGTTCTAATAAGCGCGAAATACGCGTGATCCGTAACCCAAATACGCAAACGAAGAAAAGTTTTCTGATGCACTGAAAATTAAAGCGCTCCAGAAATACATTAGATTTATACAATCTATATATATAATAAAAAAAATATTTTAAATTTTTCAACGCTTTCCCATTTACGGCGACTTAGTTAATTTCATTCCACCGATAAACGCGATATTCATTTTGTATACCTACCCCGTCCCCAAATAAAAATTATTAATTTTTGGTTATGTGACATAAAGGTTGACATGGAATATGACACATCACGCATATAATCAAAGAAAAAATATGTCCGCTTTCACAATAAGTCTATTAGGCAGCGATAAATGATGTTATAAAACCAAATTACCTTATGTGTGCATAACTAAATCCACCTCAAAACCAATTATTATTCTTAATATTGCCTTCCATAAGTCATTCAAAAGGCCAACTTTCATTTGTTCAAGAGTATTTAGTCCTATTTTAGATCTTCAGAACCTTTTGGCTTTGTATAAGTACACCACAAAGCTAAATAGTTTTATAGTGCCCTTGACTCGTGTGTTCTGAGTGGCCGCATTCGCATTTATAACCTCAAATTATTTTCATGTGATCCTGAGTGGTATGTGTGTGCCTGCCTGGATAAAATAACTTAAGCATCCAGTTATTCAAAAAAGTGAACATAATAATAATTATTACTAAAATGCACTCGCACTAGCTGATCGCGTCATGTATGCGCTACGCTACTGACACTCATCCGTGGTGTGTCTATGGTCAAGATGGCGTTTATATTTATTTCAAGATCAAAAGGTTTTAATCTACCTTCTTGCTAGCACAATGGTTTTATTAGGGACAGTTTATATTCCAATTTGACTTAATGATGCTTTCCGCTTCTCATTAAAAGCAAGCATAAAGCCTGACTTGATGTAGTTTTATAGAAGACTACAAGGACGCTATAAAACCAGTCATTAAAGCAATAAAGCTTATTTCCGCCCTAATAAAACTGTCTTTCATTTAACATCGATCAAGTGGCTTTATAAAGCTCTTATTGTCAGGCAAAGATAAAGCATCTATAAGGGCATGAGCACTTCAAGATAAAAAAAGCTCTTGAATATAGTTCTTGAGGGCTGCTATAAAACTTTATCATAAAACCATTTTGCCTCAAGTAAAGTTTGCATTTATCAGAGCCTTTTTAAGGCTCTTTGGCTTTTCTGAGTAGCCATAAAACTCTTATAAAACATACTAGAGGCCAATTGGAATTTAAAATGTTACTTGGGAACTATATATCTAACAGTTTTAATAAATATTTTGCAAACGTACGCAAAGATCTCGCTAGTCACATTACTCCAATAAACCAAGAGATACCTCATGGCAAGGTACGACGCATTAAAAATTCTTTATTTTTGGAGCCAACAAATGTACCTGAAATAAAGAAAGTCATTACACAATTAAAGGGCAACAAAGCAACAGGTAAAGACAACATAAAAGCTGAAACCTTAAAGTTGATAAAGGACCAAATTTCACGACCACTTTGCTACTTATTTAATGAATGTATTAATACTGTCAAATTTCCAAAAATATTGACAGAAGTTGTCATAATCCCTTTCCATAAAAAAGGACAACGGGATTTGGCACAAAACTATCGACCAATCTCTTAATTTAAACGGTGAATAAAATTTTTGAAAAATTTCTAAAGGTCAGAAGACAGAGGTATTTGGAAAAATATAGTGTCATCTCAAATATGCAATAATATGGTTTTAGGGAGGGTAAGTCAACAAGCGACGCAAAAGCTGCAGTTATAGGATACATGGTGGACGCTTTGGATGAATCAAGACAGTCGTTATGCGTCTTCCTAGACTTAGCGAAGGCTTTTGATACTGTTTGTCATCAACAACTAATAAAAAGTTTAGGATCTATTGGTTTCAGAGGTAAAGTACTAGATCTGTTTAATAGTTATTTAGAAGATAGAAAAAATATGTTTAAATTAGAGAAGTCATAACTAATGAATAAACGGTTAGTTGTGGTGTACCACAGGGTACGGTGTTAGGGCCTGCACTATTTATTATCTAGTCAATGATATTCTTACTTATGAAGGCTCCGGAAAAGTACTCTCCTTCGCTGACGATACGGCAATATTGTTTGAAAGCAACACTTGGGAAAATTTGAAGATTCTTGCGGAAAGAGACCTGAAAGTAATAAAAACATTATTTAATATAAAAACTTACAATAAACTTTAACAAAACTTTTAACTTACCTTTGGCTTCATATCGAAATGGTCTTCCCTCCTTTGAAGAATTAGAAATACAAGATAACGATAAAACATACGAAATAAAATCACAAACCAGAACCTGACTTCCCTCGTAAAATGAGCAAAATGCAACACCTCTCTGACAGTTTTATCAAGCATATTGAACAGTTTCTTGTCTATATAAATAAAGCTTATTGTACCGAGGGTCTTTTTAATTTTCTTTAATTTGACGTATCTCCGATTCTGATGCCTAATTCAGTACGCATAACTTGCAGTTTCAGTTCTAGGTGTTTGAATTGGTAAATTAAAATATTGTCAAAATACAACGGTCGAATGATGTACAGTTCAGTTTTCTTAAAGAGCAACTCTGATGGATAGTGTCTATCGTAATTAAAAGCATATTATAATTCGTTTGTGAGTGGTTTCTAAATTTTTAAAATAATCTTCCGCCGAATTTCCCCCATGCTATTATCCCATATCTCAAAATAGATTCCACCAACGCCTTGTTGTAGTCGTCAAAGTTATAGGTATAGAATTACTAATAGATCTTCTTTAATAAATAATAATAATAATAATTATAATTATTATTATAATTATAACACCGGTTATTTTACTTCATTAGTATAGAATTACATTGAAATTGTTGTTTGAAATTGTTATTGCTTTGTATTTTTTGTATCTTTTGCTCATGCATGTCCAAAAAACGTTTGTATACGTCGCAGACAAGCCTTTGAATTAAGCGATAGTTTTCAATTGTTTATGTCAAAATCGGATTGGTTTCATTATGGGCTTAGTGTAGATTAGGGTTCCTTAATTAGGAGAGTTGTTGCAATTAATTGTCAGCATCAAATTCCAATTGGTTTTGCATAAAAGTAGTGACTCTCAGGTAAAGAAAAAACCATGTGAGATGTTGCCTCATTGCAAGTAAATTTTTGAGGGAGTAATCAAAGCAGTATTAAAATTTAACATTATAACGACATTGTCATTTTAACTTGAAAATAATTCAAGAAAATGTGTGCATATTCTTGCATCCGTTGCAACTCACCAAAGAGTGCCTATTGCAAGACTAGTGCGTGGTGCAGTGGGCATTTAGGCAAAAAGTAACTCTGAGATTGATTGTTTAAAATGATTGATTCCCAGTATCACAAAATGTTCCGCAAAGTTAGTAGGTATAGAAAATGGCAATGAAGAGGGAGAATAAATGGAGACTAAATCAATAAAGTAATATTTATGCGGGAATTATATACCTACATGTAAGGTAGGTACATAACCACTATAAGTAACAGATACTTATAACTTAACAAGATAAGATTATTTTTAGACTAAGAAATTAACTCATATTGCTGGTGCGCAGCCACCAGGAACTATTTTGGATGATATATAACAAGCAAAACATTTCGTTACAGCAATTTACACAGACCAGTTTTCAATGGTGAAAAAATTATTATTGGAATTGGACAGAAGATGTAAATTAAAACCAGAGTGGAGGCACATAGAAGACTTTGGCTTTGCCATTGTTCGGATATATTGCCTAAATTAAAGAAGAAATAATAATAAAATAAGTCGCTGCTGCTAAAATGCAATTTTTAAGTATTCTCCTGAAAGAATTTACCAAAGTGACTTACCAAATTATGAAATAAAACTTGTGATTACCTAAGAGGTTTATTTTAGCATTTATTTTATTTGTTACCGGCACAGGCAAATAAATGATGGTTTAAAATAATAGGTAGTTGTTTAATTTGAAATGTTTTAATCGATATTTTAGACTTTTGGTGAAGGCGTTGGTATTAATTTTAATCTGTAAAACTTCAATACCCACCATTCCCTTCCCACACCTACGCCAATGTTGATTTTTTGAAACATCATGATGCCAGCTGATGGCTTTGACTATCTTTATAACCTGAAATATGCTCTTGATTTACGTTGCTACAGAAATAATCTAAACATTTCTTCCCCAAAGGACAGAAGATATATCTTATTCGTTAGTTACATAAATGTAATTTGCGAATAAGATATATATCTTCCATCCTTTGGGAACAAATGTTTGGATTGTTTCTGTAGCAACGTAAATCAAGAGCATATTTTAGGTTATAAAGATGGTCAAAGTCATCAGCTGGCATCACGATATATCAAAAAATGAACATGGGTGGAATGAAAGAATATAGGGTATTCATGTTTTACAGATTAAAATTAATACCGGCGCCTTCATTAAAAGTCTAAAATATCGTTTTTTAACTAATTTAAATCATAATTTTTGCTTATGCCCATACCAAATAAAATGGTAAAATAAACTAGGTATTAGATAATCACAATTTTATTTCATAATTTGGTAAGTATCTTCGATAAGTTATTTCAAGAGAATACATAGAAAATGCAATCATATTGCTTCAGCTTTTCTTGAATTTAGATCCGAACAATGGCAAAGCCAAAAGCTTCTATGTAGCCTCCGCTCTGCTTTTAATTTACGTCCAATTCCAATAATATTTTCACCATTAAGGGCTTCGCGGTAAATTACTGCAACGGGATGTTCTGCTTCCAAAATAGTTATTGGTGGCTGTGCACTAAGAATTTGAGTTAATTTTGTAATCTAAAATATAATATTTTCTTACTAAGTAAATAAAGGTATATGTAGTTACTTTGAGTGACTATTTAGGTATCTACCTTATATTTATATCATCTCGCAGTTGTTTCTTTATTGAGTTTAGTCTTCATTTATTCTATAAGACCTCTGCATTACCATCTCCTATAATAAAAACTTTGCGGAACGGTTTGTGATACCTACTGGGAATCATTTTGAATAATAATTCTCAGAGTTCGTACTTACTTTTGCTCAAATGCGCACTGAACCTTGAACCACATATTAGTTTTGCAAAAGGCGAAAAGGCACTATTTGGTGAGCTACAACGGATGCTTGCAAGTTTATGTGCTTATTTTATAATCTTCTTGAATTATTTTGAACTTAAAATGACAATGTAGTGTCAAATTTTCATACTGCTTTCATTACTCTCTCAAAAATTTACTTGCAAGCCTATGAGGCAACATCCCACATGGTTTTTTCTTTACACCAGAATCCCTACTTTTATGCAAAACCAATTGAAATCTGATGATGACAATTGATTGCAACAACTCTCATAATAAAGGAACCCTAGTGTAGATAATATTAATTTTTAGGTTTATGTTATATTACATTAGCTAACTTATTATTACAGCTCTGACTAGAGTTCCTCTATCCAGGAACCATAGCTCTGTCATTGTGATATCTGACAGAAATAAACACACTAAACATACACTTTTTACGATAGTTGTGCAAGTCAACTTCACAGGATTGAGAAGCCTGTCCCATACATTCAGATTTATTGTACCTGGGTAAATATTATATTTTTATTTTTTTTTTCGCACACCTGATAAGATAGTTCATATAAACTATGAAGTAGACTGCGTTCTTCATTTATTATAGATTAATTTAAAACTAAGAAAGAAGATCCACAGAGACCTACAATTTGTTAATTATCGTTTAAAGTTGGACTCCATTCGATATATTTGACAAGATGAACTCTATGTATTCTGGCCTTCCCTGTGCTCAGGGGTTGGACAATATATTAAGCTACGCCACAGTATGTAATATCCTTGTCTAGGGTGGTATGTATTTTAGTGGAATATATTTATTGGTATTAAAAGTATGTTTATTTTTGTGTTTTTAGCCTATACCACTGTCCAACATACCAATATTTCATGTAAGGAAATAACCTTTCAACCCACAGTCCTGACATGTTTTTCTTCAAATGTTCGTACTGTGACCTCTTTTCACATCTTTTTGAGTGTCAGGTCTTTTGAACAAAGAACGACAGAAAAATTACAACCTACATAGGTATGTACATACTATATTATGTATTTTTTGCAACTATCTGTATAGTTTTTTTAGGTTTTCACTATTTGCGATAAACTGTTTCATAAATTTCGAAGCACTGGTCAACACTGACAAATATCTATTAAAAGTTCGACTTGTAATGTAATTCAGATTTGTCGATTGTGATTCAGAAAGCGTCAGATGTAATTCAGAAATGGTCATATGTAATTCGGATTCGTCAATTCAATTTTGGAAAAGATCAAGTGTAATTCAGGGAGCATCAGTTGTAATTTATTTTACAAAACATTTTATAGACGGATTTCTAAAAAAAAATTGAAATTAGCAGAAACATCATATTACACATTATGGAGTCTACTTTTAAACCTATACAAATCCATAAAATCTTTATATTTGGAGTTATCCGCCTGAACTTTTTTTTTGTTTGAAAGGCTTTCAAAAACCTATTCGTTTGACTTTCCTACCAATTTCATAACGCAAATCCGAGGCCGGCTACGATTTTTTTATACCCCAGATCTTCACGAAAACCATTTAGCGAATTTTTTAGAACTCCCTCTCTGAAGTGTTTTGTGAAATAAATTACAAGTGGTAGTTCTCAATTACAAAAGACACTATCTGAATTACAACTGATGCTTTCTGAATTACATTTGATCTTTTCCGAAGTTGAATTGACGAATCTGAATTACATCTGACCGTTTCTGAATTACATCTGACAAATCTTAATTACATTTGATCTTTTCAGAATTTCATTTAACGAATCTGAATTACATCTATGACGCCTTCTGAATTACAATTGACAAATCTGAATTACATTTGATGTTTTCTGAATATCAACTGATGTTTCTGAATTACATGTGACCTATTCTGAAATTCATTTGACTAATCTGAATTGCAATTGATGCTTTCTGAATTATAGTTGACGTATTCTGAAAAGGGTGTAGTTCGTAAACACAGCAATCGATTTGCCGTCATCCTTTTTATCACAACATTCTAGTATCTATCAGCTTGTTTATCTCAGCAGTTTAGACGGTTTATTATTCATAATAGTAATTATTTTATCGATAAATTGAATATATATTTTAGTTGCACGGCGCTCAATTTTTAAGTTATATCAATTGACAAATGACCACAAATGACTTCGGTAGCCATCTTGAAATTGGTAGGGCTCGTGGCGCCCCCTATTTCAATGAGAAGGGCAGAGAGGAGCCGTAAATCGTAGGAGGCCATGGTTTTTAGGTTTCCAAAAGACGACATGCTTTGGGAATGGCTGACTACATTATTAGAGAAGGAGCAACCACTCTACAAAAAAAACTCTTGCGGATACTCGATATAGAAATATAGAAGATACTTAGGATTAAAAGATAATGAAAGCTTGAAAAAATATTGAAACGTGAAGAATCGGTCACATCAAAATATCAAACAGAAAATCATTTTCTTTAACGCCTATTTCGCAAATTATATAAAACCTCAAGCATTTAAATTTATAGATCAACCCTATATATGTCTACCATACCTGCTTTATTTAGGGTTCAAAATGGCCGCCAAATATTCCTACGGTAGGATATCTCTTTTGAGCGGTAGATATAGGTTGCTATGGATATGTGGAGGAGCTATACCATGCTATGCCTGATCGTTGCGTGCAGTTATTGGCCACGGAGCAGCTAATAATAGAGGTTCATATAGCCGATTTGTACATCTCGTTGATACATCACATTATGCGCAGTTTGTGTGCGGTTGGAGGGCTAATTAGGTGCACTCGATCGTTAAGTATTCAATTTGTATCCTACTGAATAATTAACGAGTTGCTTTCGATGTGTGGACTGAGGCGGAATTGATTTGCCAGTGAAATGTTTAAAACGTGTTATCAAAATGGATTGTATGCCGAAACAGTGGCCGGAACACCAAATAATTGTAATTTATCACTGCTATTTAATCAGCTGCTGACGTATAAAGCTAGCTTATTTTTTAAAGCAGGAAATTATCGGTAATTCACAGTAATTATCGGGTTTCAAATTGGAATTCGAAAATAATGATGGTTTCCTAATCTGACCATTAAATAATGTACTTTAATACTAGAATATCTTTTTTCTACGACTGTAAAGAAATGGTTTTTAATTGGGTATGGTCTTCAGTGTACATAGTTCTTGGCAACCGGTGCGGAAATGTTATTGTGCACGGGTTGCCCCAGCAAACGGTGCGGGAATATCATTGTGCACGGGTCTGGTATATGCAAATTTGAATGAAGTAGTAGGAGGCCTTGGAAAACAAACGGTGGTGCGAATGTGGCAGTTCAGCTTTGTTGATGTATATTTTCGTATATTTTTAAAGTGAAAAAATTAAATTAGTTACTTAGTTTCTTATAACAAAACCCGAACTGTCCACTTCTGTTATAAGTAACTAATTTAATTTTGTCACTTTAAAAACATACGAAAATATATGTACATCAACTAAGCTGAACAGTCCCATTCGCACCACCGTTTGTATTCCATGGCCTCCTACTACTTCATTCAAATTAAAAATAAAAATTATGTTGAAATAACACACTGTGTTGGATTCGACCAATCAAAATCCGTTTCAAGTTCAAGTTTTCGGTTACTCTAGTGATGTCGTTACAATAAAACAATTTGTTACTGGCTTGGCCTTTGCCGTTTTTAAGTTTTAAAGTTTTTGTGTGTTTCTAAAATCTTGATAGACAAAGTATAGTCTAAAACACGTTTGGAATGGCATATTCTATACCGTAGAACTGACATTTTTCGCTCAAGTGGTATGTGGGCCAATCCCTAACTGTTATATTGTTATATACCTACTTATTATTTTGCGTAGTAACATGCCACCCCAAAATTTTCATTCCATGTGTCAGTGTGTATAGATACAGGAAGGGAATGTGGGGTGAGTTTTGTGTTAATTCTCATTTTATTGGTTACTATTATTAGATAGTAGCTTTAAGACATGTTCACAATATTTTATGGCGTAAATTATTGGGTGTGATATTAAAAACCAAAACTTATAACATGATATTAAATAATATTTTGAAATATTTGATAAACGCCAATTCAATACGCAACGACAAGACTGGAAATGCAAAGTTTTAAAATTCAAAATGACGTACGTTGTCTGATATCTCTGTAATGAGGCATAGAAGGCTGCAAAATATACAAATTATAAATCTATATACCTACTTAAATCCTGTAGTCCCCAGTACAGCGTCATCATTATTACAAAAGTCGTAAAAATGGTATTAGGGGCTTCATTTTAACGAGTCTTACCACACTGTAAAATTTTCCGAGCGCGGGATGGGCGCTTTCCCGCACGCACAGCATCTAAACCTGTTGAAATAACGTTACTTTTGGTTAGGGAGCTCTTCAATAAAAGGATGTTCTCCTTAGTTACATGTCTATATTGATAATGATGAATTTATTATATTAGTCTACCTATTCCCCAATACTGCTAACTCAGCTTATTGATAAAAGCAACGTTGTTGAATAAGTAGGTTAATACTTACGAATACAATATATTTACAATAATAATAATAACTATTTCCTAACTTACTACCTCTCGGGCAAATTAGAAAAAATATATTTATATATTTTTTAAACCTACAGAAAAAATTATACCCTATAATAATCTAATTTTCCCATGATATACCTACTTAATCTAATTTCCTAATTATAATATAATATATATTTACTTATTTATTAAAAAAAAAAACTGCTCGTGATTGAAACCTCTTTATAATATAGTTTTACTCTATTCTTATGTACATTTACATTTTTACCCTTAATCTTAATTAACACATTTGGTGGCTTATCTTTCACAACCACGTAAGGTCCAGTGTAGAGAGCATCGTATTTACTACCTGACTCATTTTTTAGCATTACTTGGTCTCCCTCTTGGTAACTTTTTATTTTTGATTTTTGTCGTACTCTTCTTTTCTTTTGTTTTTTGAAACGATTAAGTTATTTTTCGCATGTAGTGATGCTTGCTGAAGTCTATATTTTAACTCTAAGGGGTAATCTTCGAAAGTGTATAGTGGGTCGACCTGATTACATATATTGGAAGGAATTTTACAAAGTTTCCCAAAAACTAATTAAAACGGAATGTATTTGGTTTCTGTGTGTACCGTTGTATTATATGCAAAGCACCAAAATTGAACCCAAGAACTCCATGTATCTGGATGTTTGGCCGTTGGGATTCTCAAGTAATTTGCTAAACATTTATGCGAGTTTTCAAGTGATCCTAAAGATTGGTGGTGGTATGCTGTAGAGCACAGGTGTTTGATTTTTAAAATTTTACAAGTTTCTTCTAAAATTTTAGCAATGAATTCAGTTCCTTGATCAGTCGCAATTGTGTCGCAAATACCAAACCTTAAAATGAAATTTGTCACAAAGGACTGTGCAACTGTTAAAGCTTCTTTATTTTTTAATGGGTAGCATTCTACGAATTTACTTAACTCACACTGTATAGTTAAAATGTAACGGTTTCCTTCACTATCTGGCTCTAAAGGACCTACGAGATCTAAAAAAATTTTTGAAAAGCCGTCGTTGCTGTAGTAGTTATTATCATTGGTTGGATATTGGCTTTAGAATGTTTGTAACGCTGACAATCGTCACAGTGTTTTACAAATTTCTGAACGTCGTTATGTAAATTAGACCAATAAAAATATTTTTTTACATTGTTATACATGCGGTTTATGCTCGCATGCCCGCCTGTTGGCAAGATATGAAAATCATTGAGTATAATCTGTTGAGTTTCATAGTCATCAACTCTTTTTACATCTTTTACAATCGAAATTTTAATTCCAATATTTTTTATTTTGTCGAGTACTCTTAATATTTCTTTTATTAATAGCGCGCTTTCTTTATTTTCAATTATAATCATTTCCTGTATGTTATATTTTTTTCTGAATTATTGCCAGATCTGTCGACGATGCACCTAGTGCGAACGCCGATCTAGAATCATGGCGCTTGATATAAATCACTTTATTTTTTTCAATAATCAGCAAATTTTCCGATTTATAGTTATATGTTTTATTCAAAACCAACTTATTCATTTCTTTTTCAGAGATAGGTGAAAGTAAAAACCCATTTTCAGGACGTTTAATCAACTCTACTCCGCCAGGGTGATCAATCCTTGCGTGTGGATCTACGCCGACGTCTGATTTTTCACTTTCATTCTTATCTATTTTCCTAGATTGTTGCCTTGTTAAAGCGTACATTTTTGCACAAGTTTTATTCGACATATGTTTTAATTCGTCGGAAGAAATCTCTATCCTTGACAGTGCATCTGCTACTACATTACTTTTACCTTTAACATATTTTACTACAAAGTCATATTCTTCTAAAGCTAGCCTAAATTTAATTAATCGACTTAGTGATTCCAAAAAGATAAACAAGTAACCTATGGTCGGTATAAACCAAAAACATCCCACCAAATAAGTAACTCCTGAAAGTTTTAACTGCATATACTATACTTAAAAGTTCCCTTTCTATAACAGAATATCTTTTTTCGGCTTTGTTTAAGGACCGACTCGCAAACGCAACAGGTTTGTCATTGCCATTTGTTAAAACTGCAGCTAGAGCAACTCCTGAGGCCTCTGTTCGCACTACAAAACTATTTTCGGGAGAAAAATCTGGATATTGCAAAATAGGTGGGCTTACTAATGCTTGTTTTAACAAGTCAAATGCTTCTTGACAATCATTAGTCCATTTAAATTTTCTATATATTTCCTGTAATAATTTGCAAACGCAACAAATCGTTTTGTTTCATTTGCATCTCTAGGTATCGGATACATAGTAATAGCTTTAATTTTTTCGGGGTCGGATGACACTCCAGCCGCCGATATAATGTGTCCTAAATGCAATATATATATATTTTAAATCACATTTGTTCGGATTTAATTTTAAGTTTTCATCTCGAAGGCGTTGAAATATTTTTATCAAATTTTTATTATGGTTCTGCAAATTGTTCCCAAAAACTATCAAGTCGTCCAAATAAACGAAGCAACTTTCGTAAGTTAAACCCGACATGGCAATTGTCATGGATCTCGAAAAAGAACTAGGGCTAATTTTAAGACCCATTTTGAGCCTAGTCATTTGATACTGACCTTTATTTGTCGAAAACGCAGTACAGGGCCTACTTTCTTCATCTAACTCTATTTGGTAGTAACCTTGCGATAAATCTAAATGTGAAAAGTACATAGCACCGGCTAAGGAATCTAAAATTTCCGAAATACAAGGTAATGGAAATTTGTCATCTTGTATTTTTGTATTCAACTGCCTATAATCTTTTACCAATCGCCACTTTCTAAGTCCGTTATTGTCAGCTTTACTTGGTACTATTAAGAGAGGCGCTGACCATGCTGATCTAGCTTCCTCAATTACACCCTCGCTCAACATTTTATGAATCTGTTTGTCTATTTCCTCTTTTTGCGCATAGGGTAACCGGTACGGTTTTATATAACTAGGTGTTACCGACGGATGTAAATGAATCTTTTGCTTATAAATATTACTGGTTGAAAGAGAATCATTTTCTAAATGAAATACATCTGAATATTTTGCACAAATTTTTTGCAGACAATTCTTTTCCTCAAAATTGAGATGATCCATCTTTAACGATGTAAGTAATTATTGTTCTACACGTTTGACAGATTGAGGATTACTGCTAAATTCGCAAAGTTCGTAGTTTTTTAAATATTCTATTTGTGGCTGAAAATTTTTTATCTTTACGTCATGTTCCTGTACGTTAAGTATTTTTACTGGTATCATGTTAGAGACTTTGCTGCCGTACTAGCTATGAAAACTCTCTCGCAAATTTCGTTAGAAAAAACAACACATTCTTGATCTGTATCAACGGGAAAATAAATTATTATCTCACAACGAGCTGGTATGATAGTATATGTTTCATGTTTAGAAAACATAGGGACCCAAATTTTTTGATTATGCAACCAAAAAGTGAATGCATAGTTTTCAAAGTTAATGGTTGCAAAATGTTTATGAAAGAAATTAGAATTAGAATAACACCATGCATTCCATCCTCAAAAGCGTCTAGTAGCAAAAATTCTTGACATACATTATGCTGGCCTATAAACAAATCAAGGTTTACTGAACCCTCTGATACTGTTGACCCAGATATTCCACTTACCTTTATTTTATTTGAATAATTAATTTTTTCATTTTTTCTAAGAAATTTTTTAAAAAATACACTTACTGATGCTTCAGTATCTAGTAAAAATATTATATTTTCATTTCCGTATGTAGCTTCAATAAAATGCAATCTATTGAGATTTAAAATTACTTCTGATGATATAAATTTATTAGATGTGGTGTTTAGCGATCCAAGAAATTATTAATTGTTTGCTGTATTTGCTGGGAGGTGGATCGAAGGTTACAACAAAACTACTTTCTTCAAAATGTCGACGTTTCGTCAATTATATTGACATCATCAGGACTCTACAATGGAATAAAAGTTGGTATATAACAAAACAACATGAAATTGGGAGCGGTATACATTAAAAATGATAATAAAGCAGATATTTAAGTATAGATTTGACACATTAAAATATTTTGTACTTACATTGAAACATAGTTTTAATGTCATGATTTAAAATTATGTACATATAACAGAACAACTAGGTAGTGGGACAAAACAACAGATGTCTCTCATAAACGAAAAATTGCAGTAATGGTCAATATAGAATTCTTAACATGTGAAGCTGCTAGTATTTTTTATATATTTAAATTTTTTCCCCTGCAACAGATAAGAAGTTTATAAAAAGAAGAAATACAGATATATGGATAGGACAGGTACCTCTCTAAAATCAAAACTATGTTTAATTTTATCAATGATATTAAAAGAGGCCATATTAAGATTTTGTATATCCGTTCTTTTGTTAACGCAAGATTTATCTAATTTTATACAGATCATTTCATTTAAAAGTATTTTTTTATAGTTGGATTGCTTGCCGATAACTTTTGTATTATGTCCAGTATTTAATTTATGTTCAACTAACGCTGTGGGGTTTTGCTTTATTGTAAATTTTTTGCAGTCGTTTTTGTGTTCATATATTCTCTGCTTTATATATCTCCCAGTTTGACCTATGTAGCATCTGTCACAAGAAAGGCAGGGTATTTGGTAAATTACATTTGACTGTAATTCTGGACTTGTTTTTGATTTTAGCTTAGAGAAAAAATGGTTTTTTATATTGTTACGACTCTTAAATGATACTCTCACATCGTCTTTTTTTGTTATTGTTTTACTTAGTCTCTGATAGGTTTTTGATATAAGGGATTTTAAAGAATTTTTTATTATTAGTGTTTTTTTGTTGATAGTTTGTTGTGGTTTCTTATTTTCTTGTGTGTTCATGATTTTATTTATTAATGACATTGGGTAATTATTGTTTTGTCAAATTCTGTAGATATATTTTATATTATCTTCTAAGTATTCGGCGCTGGAGATGTGATAAACCCTATGTTTGAGGTTTCGTATAATATTAATTTTTTGGTTCAAAGGATGTTCAGAGTGGAAATTTAACACATATAGGGATACCTTCTGATGTTAAACAAGTTCTATCTCTAGGCGATAAATTCTGCCTTCCCCATACAAACAATAGTCTACCATTACAAGAATTGATAATAGATTTAGAATATGTTATAGATTGGATGACAGTAAAGTAAAATAGAGATCCGAAATAAATGTATCAATATAATAACTAACTTTTTAAACAATTCTCAGAATTCAAAGTCCAGCCCAGAACAAAAGATCTTAATTCAAAAAGCTAAACAAACAAAAATTTTTTTAAAAACTAACAACAGAATTCTAGTAACTAAGGCAGACAAAGGTAATATAACTGTTCTCATTAATAAAGAAGAATACTCACGCAAAGCTTACACTCTTTTAAACGATGATAGTACTTATACGTTTTTGAACACAGATCCAACGACAACAACATAAAATAAACTTAATAAACTTATAGACCAACTTTAAAAAAAAATTCTAAGTCCTGAACAAAGCAAGTATCTTAAATCCACAAATGGTGTGGCACCTAAAATATACTTTTTACCTAAAGTACATAAAGTTGGCACACCTCTAAGACCAATAGTGTCATTCGTTGGTTCACCTCTCTATAATATAACTAAATTTCTCGCACAGTTACTGAGTAATATTTACATAAGAGACGAAAGACATGTTAAGGATTCGTTCGAATTCGTAGAAACTGTTAGAGAACATATTGTACCAGAAGGATATGAACTGATTTCTCTAGATGTGATCTCTCTGTTGGTATCATAAACCAACCTTTTCGGAACGACTTTTAAATTTCCACTCTGAACATCCTTTGAACCAAAAAATTAATATTATACGAAACCTCAAACATAGGGTTTATCACATCTCCAGCGCCGAATACTTAGAAGATAATATAAAATATATCTACAGAATTTGACAAAACAATAATTACCCAATGTCATTAATAAATAAAATCATGAACACACAAGAAAATAAGAAACCACAACAAACTATCAACAAAAAAACACTAATAATAAAAAATTCTTTAAAATCCCTTATATCAAAAACCTATCAGAGAGACTAAGTAAAACAATAGCAAAAAAAGACGATGTGAGAGTATCATTTAAGAGTCGTAACAATATAAAAAACCATTTTTTCTCTAAGCTAAAACCAAAAACAAGTCTAGAATTACAGTCAAATGTAATTTACCAAATACCCTGCCTTTCTTGTGACAGATGCTACATAGGTCAAACTGGGAGAAATATAAAGCAGAGAATATATGAACACAAAAACGACTGCAAAAAAATTACAATAAAGCAAAACCCCACAGCGTTAGTTGAACATAAAATAAATACTGGACATGACTTCGATTTTGATAATACAAAAGTTATCGGCAAGCAATCCAACTATAAAAAAAGACTTTTAAATGAAATGATCTGTATAAAATTAGATAAATCTTGCGTTAACAAAAGAACGGATATACAAAATCTTAATATGGCCTATTTTAATATCATTGACAAAATTAAACATAGTTTTGATTTTAGATAGGTACCTGTCCTATCCATATATCTGTATTTCTTCTTTTTATAAACTCCTTATCTGTTGGAGGGGAAAAATTTTAAATATATAAAAAATACTAGCAGCTTCACATGTTAAGAATTCTATACTGACCATTACTGCAATTTTTCGTTTATGAGAGACATCTGCTGTTTTGTTTTGTCCCACTACCTAGTTGTTCTGTGATATGTACATAATTTTAAGTCATGACATTAAAACTACGTTTCAATGTAAGTACAAAATATTTTAATGTGTCAAATCTATACTTAAATATCTGTTTTATTATCATTTTTAATGTATACCGCTCCGAATTTCATGTTGTTTTTGTTATATATACCAACTTTTATTCCATTGTTGAGTCCTGATGATGTCAATATAATTGACGAAACGTCGACATTTTGAAGAAAGTAGTTTTGTTGTAACCTTCGATCCACCTCCCAGCCAATACAGCAAACAATTGATATAAATTTACTTTTCGGAGGGGTCACGAAAAAACAGATTAGAGTTTAACTGAGTAGATTTTGGAACAGCACTGCATGTTTCGTTTAAGTCCAACCTTAATTATGTATTTTTGTAACATTGTAGCATCCTGAAGATGACCTTATAAAGGTCGAAACGTCGATGAATTATAAAAAAAAGTAAAAATCTCTATAAGTTCTTTGACCTAATCCCGACCACTATTGCCCTGTTTTGGCTCGTATATATCAAATTCAGGTCACCAACATCTACGTAATTGAAGAAACGAAGCTGAAAATTTGTCGGACAAGTTATCGGCTATCTTTTTTAGACAATTATGAGCAATTTCAATTAAAAATTAGGGTTTGTGCAATAAAAAAACAATAGCGGGCTAGAGTGACATGTTGCGGGTGTCGGACTCGACGATTGCGCCCTCTTTTTAACGCATAATCTTCCAATTAACCTAAAAATTGCAGTTTTGTAATAAAAAATCGTAACCGCGCTAGAATGACAGGTTTAGGTGATGTGCCTGTGGGAAAGCGCCCATCCCGCACTCTGAAAATTTTACAGTGTGGTCGACTCGTTAAAATGAAGCCCCTAATACCATTTTTACGACTTTGGTAATAATGATGAAAAATGGACTCTGTACTGGGGACTACTGCTATGTCTAAAATAATTGAAATCAAAAATAATAAATTGTAAATCATTCGAAAATGCTTTAAAAATGTAAATTTTAGATACATATATTGTTTTTAGTCGTTTCACTTGATATAATAATTAACAGTGACCGGCAGAATTTATGCAACAAATGGGATATTTTTTATTTTAGGCCGAAATAAAAAAACTGACTATGAGGCTACATTATACATGTCCTGAAAGCAAAAGTTTGTGTTGTGTTACATTTAGAATATCTTTTATTTTGCGCCGAAATAAAAAAACTGACTATGAGGATACATTATACATGTCCTGAAACTAAAAGAAGGGCCGAAAAACTTCATGCAGGTATTGCGGTATACGAGGGGGAGTCAAAAACTCCAGTACCTAAATATCCTTATTTTGGGCCGTATAGAGATAAATGGTATATTATGAGAAAGTTGTTTGCAATGAATTTTGCGTACATCCTGCCGGTAACTGTATTAAGTATACTTTTGCATTCATTCTAATAATTATTGTTAATGGCTCTTGGGCATAATAAATTTGTGAACGGCTTATTGCGAACCTAAAAATTAAACAGATCTTGAGATTCTTCAGTAGAGTCCTTTGATATTCTTTCATTTGTGTATTTCAGAAAAAAGCTTTTATCTCATAAACTTTTAATTAAATTTTCCGTGAGCAGAGAATTTTTGAAGGAAATTGTCTCCCGCAGAAATAAATATTCGCAAGGGCGGCGAGGAGATTTATGCAAGTATCTACATATTTATTCTTCAGCTGAAGACAACTGTGACAAATGTGTTATGAGTTTCTTTGTTTTGAAATATCTAAACGCAGACAAGCAGGACCGAACAAAGAAACACATAAAATGTCCGAGTGGGTCTTTCGATTGGACCCACGCTTTGGCACCGTACGTCGTGGGTTCGAGTCCCACCACGGTATGTGCCATGGTTGTTGTGTTTGTCTTTAGGTTTAAGTTAGGATTAGAAAAATATGAAACAATATAGGCTGGTATGGGATGGCCACGAGCCAGATAAACCCTGCCAGCCGCACGAAGGAGGGATTATAGGCCCTCGGACCTGGGGAATGGCCAAGCTGCCCAACCCATAGAAAAAACACATAAAACAACGCATAATGGCGACTGATAATGCCAATTGTTTTATTTTAGATTTCTGAGCCAATGGGAATGGTGGAAAATGTATGTGTTTGAAAGTGGTACTCCGTTAAAAAGTAGACTAATATCTAATTTTGGCGAGAAATACAAAATAAAAAAGTGGTTTCTAATAATTAAATCCAATCAAATATGACACTTTAGCTGATTACTAATAAAGTTTGTAAACAAGAATTTTAATATGGTTAATTTGTAATGAAAATGATTTGTAATTCAGTAAAAGTGGACCCACCAGATATGATTAATAATAAATCCTTGCTTATAAATTTTATTTCAGATTCGAAAACACTATTTTATTTTGATTTCTCTCTAAAATTAGAAACAAAGGTATGCACCTACTTTAGCTTTGTACCATGTTTACACTTTGTTTTTTTCGTTTGCCACCGTGTCTATCTGAGGAGAAACCACCCTAAGTATGCCAATCTTTTTTATTTTGCAAGCAAACGTTTTTGTAAAGAATACATTTTTCGTTAAAATTCCAATATAAAAATATTTTCCTCTTATTACCACCACCACCACCACCACCACCGCACCATTCCCAAACTCAATCCGCGGACATACGTATCACGAATTTGATGATTACATACATTTTTTGTTTGCAGACTTCACAAAAGATTCCGGCCGAAAAACTTAAATAATAGTATTTTTTATGTATATTTAACCATTAATAAACCTACATTTTTGCATATTTTAAAAGAATAAGGCTTTTAACTTTATTATTATTAGTTTGATATTAGAAAATACTTTTTTTTTGTAAAATATAACTATTTTTGTTAATCATTTTTTCACTCATGTAGTAACACTACCTTACATGCCCCGTATATCCCATTAGGTATTCCTGAGAAAAAAAATGAAATTTGGTATGACTGTCACATAGATCTTAACCTGGCGCAGTTACCTTAGATTATTTACAATGTGAATAGTTGGCGAAATAAGTACCACTGTTTCAGTTACCTCAGCATTGTGGGTAACTGGGGCAGCAAACCAAAAAATAAAAAAATCGCAAATATGTACATTTTGATATCAAAACTGGTTACACATACATTTAACTAAACCTTCAAAGGTATATGTTACCATTCAGCAAATCAAAATTTATTGAACTGCTATTTTTTATAGCGCTTTTCCCAAGAATGTTGTAAATTTGCGTCCCAGTTAACCAAGTTAACCTCACTCGATTTTTTACCCCAAAAACTTCAGTACTTCGAGATGGCACAGAGAATGGCACCCTGTATATTTTGTATTTGATCTTTACACACCAACACTTTGAGTGATTTTGTTGGCCATTCAACTGTTTTGAGAAGATTCCATGGCACACTTGACTCACATTCCTTTAAAATTCCCATTTTGCTCAACTTTGACATCCTGCACAATGGAACTCCTTGTATGTACAGGGCCCCCGCAAGGCAGTCGACCGTCCGCGTGCGAAATAAAATTGGCGCCCGCCCGAATAGAAAAATTAAAATTATGTTGATCATTTACATAAAAAAACATTTATTCTATAAAATAAAAAACAAATCAATACTTCTCTTCTCTACTTCTCTAATAAAAAATAAAGTGAAAACTTTGGTATATCAGTCATAAAGTAACATTCAAATAATAAAAAATTAAACAAAAAAACAAAAGTATTTCTCTAATTATTCTAACAGAAATACCGTGAAAGCCTTGGTAAATAGCCGTGGAATGTTTATTTTAGGAAAACTTTTATAATTGAAAACTGATGGCACTGAAAAGCTTTATCCATCAACGTACTCAGATAGTTTCAACAAATTACACAGGGTCTTCGGCTCTCTTGAGAGCATGACAATTTTTTGTCGATTTGAAGATTTTTTAGCACAGCGCGAAAAATTGAGCATGGAGGCCCATTTCTTTTTAACGTCACTATTTTCTGTGCGGCCCAAAATAACAGAGAAAAACGCTTAATAGGAAATGAAACAAAGAAAAATCAGCCTGAAGAGAGTCGAAGACCCTGTGCAATTTTCTGAAACAATCTGAGTACCCAGTTGCATAAAGCTTCTTAGTGCCATCAATTTTCAATATGAAAGTTTTCCTTTATCTCTTAAAATAAACATGTTACGGCTATTAATTGTTTTGCTCAATTTGAGGTGTTTTTTATATTGAGCGTCAAGTTGGCCATGCATGCTGATTTCTTTTGCAGCGCCACTTAGCTGTCGAACATTGCCACATTTTCGTTTCTTTACCAAAGATTTTAATATATATAAATTACAAACATTAAAAAACTATACCTATACACAGAAAAAACACTATCGTATTTCCTAATATAGTGTTATTTTTGGAAACAACCCCTTTGATACAATCAAAATAAATGTAAAATCAACAAAAACTTGTTAAACTAATCAAAGGTATAAAGTTGTTCTAAATATATAAGATACATTAATTATCAAGTTTACATATAATGCAGTTAAATAAAAATAACATTACTCAAAAGATAATAATACTATATATATAATTTCAGTGTTATAATTATTTCCATTAGAAGTGAGTCTTGTTAAAAAACGTATTTGGTTTGCCATTACAATATACGAACAATTTGGTGAATTATAGAACTTTTTTTGGAACAATAATGCATCTCAATCAAGGCATAGCATGGGATAAATTGTAATAATTTTAGGTGAACTTTTCTTAAAGTGGACAAATACTGGAAAGATTTTTAATATTCTTAAGCTAAACAAATAAA
Organism: Pseudeuparius sepicola; assembly: GCA_963920635.1. Taxonomy (NCBI): domain Eukaryota; kingdom Metazoa; phylum Arthropoda; class Insecta; order Coleoptera; family Anthribidae; genus Pseudeuparius; species Pseudeuparius sepicola. Next base: position 95,906,004 of record OY987299.1, read on the forward strand.
TTTTGTTGGAAATACAAACTAAATTGATGTAATAATAAGATAATATAAAATCAATGGTCCCTATTGTTGGCTCGACAACGATATTGTTGTTTCAATCGTTTCCGCTGGGGTGGGGGAATCACGTTACGCAGTCCAGTCCAGTCCATTTCCATTTCTACCAATTTCTACTTGTGCATGCTTGTGTTTGTGCCGGCCGGTAATCATTATCATTTAGCTCCTTTTTGTGATCTGTGTTATTTAGTCGGCAGAATATGGAGGAACTGTTAGTTTCGTGGGGTTTTGAGGAACTAGTGTCAATTTTTAATGGTAAGTATTCTCATTCTACAGCATCTATACCTGTAACCACAGACATATATAGCTTCGCTACTATATATGTCTGTGCTGTAGCGTATACTCGTGCATGTAGACGAGATCAAATTCTTGGGATTGCACGCGTCATCAACCGATTTTAATATAAAAACAAAGTAGATAATAGATAAATATCTACTGTTTCCATATACTTATGAACAAGGCTGTTTCACATAGTTTTGACGGCGGGTGTGACGTACACCGGTATATATGAATTTGATCTCAGCTATAATATACCTAGGTATATGATTAGGCTTTTTGTGCAAATGCTAATGACGGCCATTGCGATAAATATTTTTAAATAATTTTTGTCTCAAAATGAGATTAATTATTTAGATTAAAATTTCTATTGATCAAAAGTTTAAAAAAATGCGTGTATTCCCTACAGATAAAAAAAACATTTATGGGTCAAAATGTTGAATCACCACATACGTGCTGTTTCCTACATTGAGTCGCAAGCTCAGATACTTACAGTCGTGACTTAGTTTATCCTGTTTATATTAATTTATACTACATGTATAAATTAATATAAACGTTTCAAAATTTTCTATTTTTATTGCCACTATTTCTAATAATCACTAACTGGCGATAGTGAGAAAGTTTCTTATTTTTTAGATCACAATTGCAATTATTATTTTAGAAATTTTTGAGGGAGACATCGTATGTTCCTCTTATATTTATTATATTGTTATATTACACTTAATGCGCAATACTTTTTATTTTTGCATTCAAAGTAATAGGACAAAACACTGATGTATACCAATGTAATAGGTAATTTAATAATAATTTGTTTGTCAGTAAAGAAATATGTAGATAGGTTTGTTTTTTATATAATGTCACTATTTTGTGGTCTAAAGGAGTAACTATATTACTTTTTGCTTGATGCCATTTACTATTTGTTGAAATCAATATGTTTCAAAACTGCTAGAAATAAAGTTTTTTTTAAGAATAGTATTGTTTTATTTACCTACCTTCAGGATAAACATGTATGTAGTTAAGTACATGCATGCAATGTGTTTCTCGACTGAGTTCAGCTAAAGTAAACGCATGCTTTTTGAATTGTTAAATAATTTTATTATATAGTGCTTTTTTCATATACAGCGTGTTCCCGGATTGAGTTCGGGTAAAGTATAAACGACCAGAAATTCTGAGCTTCTGATGTCCAGGCTTATATGGTTTGAAAGTAATCTGTGATAATTTTATTTCAGAAAAATCTCGTTTGCTTTGGAAATTTACAAGGCGCATTATATACGTAACACATTTTTCCGAGCTAAAATTATGTCACCCGAACTCAAACCGGGATATGCAAAAAATAACATTTATAATCCACTAAAATAATTTTGCATTATTATTAAATGATAAATATTTATTTAACAAATCAAAAAACACGTTTACCTCAATCATACAATAATAATTAAAATTATTAGACCTAACATTATAACAGTCCAAATTAGTTTTTTGTCTAAAAAGAGTACGTAATTAATTCAAAGCGAATACTAATTTTTCAATAAAAAATGTAATAATCCTTATATCATCTATTATATAATATACTATATAATAGATTAATTCAATGAAAGCTTCAATTTATTCGTACACTATAATATAATACAGCTAAATGGAGTAAAAGTCGGAACAACAAGTTTTTTTTGGGTAGAAAATATATTTATTTTTTTATTAAAAATAATATGTTTGAAATCAATGGTAGGAAATTTCATTGAGAAAGTAAGGTATTATTGGAATCCAATGATTCGCTATATTTATATTATGGTATTGAAAACCAATGGTATGTTATATTTGAGACAATGAATGGATTCACTCCTTATACAATAATATCATAAGCATTGAAGGGAATGTTGATATATTTGAGGAATACGGAATAGAGCGTATCATTGGCTTAAAGCTTGTTTTTTTGTAAGTGTATGTAATAGTGTTTTCTGTGTGTACGTTTTAAAAAAATACACAAGCCAATAAGCATATTTCGAATTCAGGAAATCGGATTTTTTAGTGTTAATTATTGTTAACGAGTTTACCTTAAGTTTTCAATAATTATTACCTGCAGTAATAAATAAAATATGCTTTGCCAATAGTAATAATTTTAAATACGAATTTTTCACGATTTATTCGTCCTACTTTCCCTAAGTTGAAATAATAGTTTTCGTGTATTTCTCAAATTTTCACATACTATACGGGCAACTCTAAAAGTGTCGTCTGGCATAAAATGATTAATTATACTGCAGTCTCATCCTTCATAATACAATTTAACTTAGTTTGCTTTACTCTGTTCAAACGCCATAGAAACGTTTGAAAAAAGATGACGCTTTTTACCTAATCGTCGCTTAAACCATTATTGCCTCAGACTAAAGATAATATCGACGAAACTTCAAATACAAAACTTTGTGGCCAACATTTCTATCTTTACCAATACAAAACTTTGTTGTATTGCCACTTACTCTATATAGAATTCATTGGAACATTTAAAAACATATTAGAATATAATGGACAAGAAGACGTAGCTTCCCTACGTTGCAATTTTGATTACGTTACATAATAATGGGATATTTAAATAAAAATAAGTGTGTAATATATACTATACTTTGTTTTATATATTTTGTGAAAAAACATAGCGAAAAGTTGTAAATTGCGCTGAATCGCACAATTCGGCAATGCCGCTATCGCCGCAGCCACGTTGTAGCCGGTGTTTGTTTAGCCATGTGCTTTTGTTGTCGTGGCATTTCAGATACAGTTTCGTGCGAATTCTTCCGTTTGTGTCGTTTTCTGTGATCGATAGATTGTTTATTAAGTTGAACTATACAAGGGACATTAAAAAGGGAATAGGTACATACAGTGCTTTGTGTGTGGTATGAGTTATTTACAGAATCTCATAACCTTTCACAGGTAAGTGAAGTCAGTTACAATGAGTTCAGAGGCGTTGCACCTCCTAGGAAGGAAACTGCCTTACGCATTGTTGTAATTTCTTGTGATTTTTACATGAATTCCAGCTCAGAATCCGTATTGCCAGAATTAAAAATTCATTCAAATTAATAAACCATAAATACCTAGGCCCCAATGATATAAATTTTCCTTGTTCTATTTATTTCTTTAACCATAAAAATATTTTTTTGCATACGCTACTGGTGGGCTTTGTCCAACCAGCTGCTCCACTATCACAAGGAATGTTTTGTTTCCGTATTGTATATGCTGGTTGATTACAATGCCATAAGAAAGGAGAGTCTATATTATCTTTAGTCTGAGATTATTGCTTTATTTTGTATGAGCGCGTACGGACGTGTCTCACTTCACCATTTTCGTCGGGTTTTCGCCGCGAAAAAAAGAGGTGTAGAATCCACGTTCTCCATTTATCCAACAATAATATGGCAATAATGGGGAAAGCAGGTATGGCCATGGCCTCACGATCAAATCTATCTCTGGCATAGGCAGAAGCACTACTTCTACCCATTAATAATAACATCGTAACAAAAAAGAGAGCAATCAGACATATTTTCTTCGGAGGATCCACGGATTTGCCCAAATAATATGATAATTTTATAGAAATAAGTATTGCAAGACAGGCATATTAGAAGGAAAAATAATAATCGGCAATCGCGGGCTTTGTTCATATTATGCTTATAGAAAGACAGACATAAGTACTTGTCGTGTCGTGTAGGTGATCGGCGTTACTTTTGTTTATGTATTACTTGAAATGTTTGTCAAATGTGTTAAGATTGTAAATAGGTAAACATGTTATTATTAAGTCCTCTACGCAACCATGATGACGCTATAGGGAACCTGTATAACTGTAATTCCTTCCATAAATTGAATGGTCCTTGACTAATGACGTGGATCAGAGTATATACAGTGTGTCCCCAGAGAGGGTACCGCACTCGTGTAAAGTTTCTTATATTTGATTTTTCGAGAAAAAGTCATTTTTGATAAAAAGTTTTGCTTGTTCTTAAAATAAGATTGGCATGGAAAAAGTTAACATTACTTATACTGGGTGAGCAGAAAATTAAAAAAACATTAATTAACATAAAAGTAAACTGCCTCTGTAGAGATAGTGAAAAAAGTTATAAAGAAAATTTGTTCAGCGTGGTAAGTTTCTTACGTGTACAAAATTTCAAAGAGTTAGGCCTACTTTGATTTTTTGATATTTTTCTTGTTTTTCTTTGATTAAATGGTTTTCTGTAAATAGTATGACAAAACTGTATTAACAAAAGTAACCCAGAATGGAAAACTGCGCCTGACGCCAAAATTTAACAATTCTAGGCCTACTTTGTGTTTTGGAAAATATTGGAAGAAAATCAAAGTAGGCCGGGATTGGAAAAATTTTTTCATCGTACATAGTTTAATACTCTGAGTAACTTTTGTTAATACTGTCATACTATTTACAGAAAAACATTTGATCGAAGAAAAACAAGAAAAAAATCAAAAAATCAAAGTAGGCCTTACACCTTGAAATTTTGTACACCTAAATAACTTAACACGCTGAAGAAATTTTCTTTATAACTTTTTTCATTATCTCTACAAATAGAGGCAGTTTACTCTTTTGTTAATTAACGTTTTTTCAATTTTCTTGTCACCCAGTATAAGTAATGTTAACTTTGTTCATGCCAATCTTATTTTAAGAACAAGCAAAACTTTTTATCAAAAATGACTTTTTCTCGAAAAATCAAATATAAGAAACTTTACAAGAGTGCGGTACCCCATCTGGGGACACACTGTATATGCTAAGTAGACGTTGGAGTCTATAGGTATTTGGTGACTGATATTACTTGTATTTAAGAAACCACCAACAGAAGACAAGGAACAAGGCTGCTAATTGATTTCATCAGGTGCCCGAACTTGCCACCTGACTATGTAGACGTACGATATAGGGAGATCGTTTTGTTGTACCTACCAGTGGATTCTGATTTCATCCTGATGGGCCTGAGTACATCATGCAAGGACTAATGAGGATTAGGTTCCTTGAATTCATTCAATTCATTCATCCAATTACGAGTCAGGATCAATTGTTTGCTGTAACCAGAATGTCAGAGGCCTAAACTCCAAGACACACAATTTCCTGAATGCTGTTGCTTCCGAAGACTATGACATCATTGCAGCCTCAGAAACGTGGTTACAGGATTCCGTGCTCAACTCTGAATTATTTACTGATTCGTTTAATGTTTATCGTTGTGACAGGGATCTTGTTTTAACTGGTACATCGAAGGGCGGCGGCGTTCTTTTGGGTGTTAAGCGTGAATTTATGGGCCAGTCACTTGATTTTTCGGTTTTGAGAAGTGAAGTTCCTCTTATTGACGTTGTCGGCTGCAAATTGATTGTAAACTCATTTGTTTGTTATATAGTTGTAGTTTATATTCCACCCTCTGTGTCTTTGAATGACCTTGAAGGTTTCATTGATATTTTTATGTCCCTTGATTTTGTACTTGATAGCAGTAAGATTATAGTTTTGGGAGATTTTAATGTGCCCGAATTTCGCAATTCGCGGAAATGTGTAATCTGTTGCAATTTAATGGTGTCCTAAACTGTAATAATAGTTTGTTGGATTTAGTTTTCTCTAATATTGATTGTAAAGTAACTAAGAATTCAGTTCCTATAGTCCCAGAAGATCTATATCATCCTTGTTTAATGGTGGAGTTCAATACTGCTGTTCGCCATATAAATAACTGCCCAATTCGTGTCACCGATACTAAAGTTTTTAATTTTCGTAAAGCTAACTATGTTTTATTATACGATTTATTGGCCAACGCGGATTGGTCACATATATCTGTTCATGAGAATGTTAACTTGTGTTTTGATTCATTCTATGAGATGCTGAATAATATCCTTAGTGCTTGTGTGCCTACAAAAACAAAAAGACGCCGTCGCTTTCCCTACTGGTTTACCGAAGAAATTATCTCAAACATCTACCTTAAGAGTAATGGCACTGTAAATAGTACAGATAAACGCACGAAATTCCGCTAGCTTTCTACCGTATACTTTACATGCAATTAGTCCCAGGACGTCCACCAAAAATGCAAAACAAAATTTGAAACTTCAAAATCTATCTCCTCTGTTATACGTAAACTGATTTCTGTCAAACCTGTCTCAAACTGTGGCGAAAATATAGGTCTACGATTCGTATGGACAATTTTTTTGTTTTTAATTGTAGTTTTTTAATGGTAACAAAAATACTCCTTCAAATACTCCCCAGAAAATGAAACGGTAGCATTTTTGTAAATTTTACAAGTACCAACAATGTTTTTTAAAAAAATTGTCCATACGAATTGTTCCTCCATCTTTTAGTTACATTTTGGTAAAAAAATCGAATTTCTGGAACTGAAAATAAAAAAGTAGATCGACTTCTACAAAAACACTGCAAAGCCGAAATCAATATGAATACACCGTGCCCCCACTCCTGCCTTCTCCTCAAGCCAGTTTCCGTAGAGGGGACACTAAATAGACAAAGATAGGTACAATATGTTCGCCCGTTAGCCGTCGCACTCTTGTTTCCGCTTATCGTATTTTACAAGCTTTTTTATTTAATTTCACCTGTTAGCAGCGTTCAGAGAATACTACTGTTATTGTGTGGGTCGAATCTTGCAAGCTGAATTAGAACCACTTCCTGACATTCGATTGAGCTGAAATTTTGCATACACCTTTAGTTCCGGTGACAATGCAATATGCAATACTCAATATTGTAATACTTTCTACTTTCTAATACTTAATATGGGTATCAAATGAAAGGGGTTGACGAGTTCAAAATAATAAGATAAGACGTCATACTAAATCCAATATGGCGGACTAAATTTCTTTACCACTCTCCTGATATGGGAATCAAATATGTACTAAAAAGCACAAAATAAAATAAAAGATAAAAACCTTTTTAAAAACAAGCTTTTATTTAAGCCATGTACTAAAACGAATAAAATGAAATAAATCATGTACTACATCGAATAAAATAAAATAAAATAAGTCTAGGTTTTTGTTAGAATAATTCAGTGCCAAATTGCGCCAAGTCGTTTTTGTAATTTAAAAAGCTTGTCGCGAGAAATGTTCACAGAAAGTAGGTACCAATTAATTTTAATATACAGTGATTGGTTGATAAGCAAGTACCTACTTGCCAAAGTATGTATTTTCTTTAGAATTCGCGCGACTAGCTTTTTGATTTACAAAAATTTGTCGCAATTTGGCATTGAATTATTTTAACGAAAACCTAGATTTATTTTATTTTATTCCTTTTAGTAGATACAAGACGTAGGTATTTTATTTTATTCGTTTTAGTACATGACTTAAATAAAAGTTTGTTTTTAAAAAGGTTTTTTATCTTTTATTTTTTATTATCTACAATAGTTATCTAGCCTAATCTTGATTGAAGGCTTCTATAGGCTGAATGTGATGTTTCTGAAATTCTTCCGAATGGAATTCACAAGTGTATAAAACCATAAATGCAATATTTTAAATTTTGGTTGTGTTAGTTCGTCTTTATGTACAGGGTGATCATTTTTATACGCCCAGCCTCTCTTAGTGGAAAACGGTCGAAGATATGGAGATATTATATTATATGGGAGATGCTCTAGGGTGTATAAAGGAATAAACTGGCCTCATGTAGCGACTCTCTGCTAATACGACGCTAGGCGTCGCGTTGCGGCGCCAAGAAATATTTTTTCCCACCAACATACCATTTTTGTTACATCATTCAAAATCCCTTAGGGTAGTTTATTCATTTACACACTGCCCTAAAAAAGGGTAAAAACTAACAACCCCTATTATTTTTTTTCCTCGAACTTTTTTGTGGGTCATTTTTACATATAACAAAAATATGATTTGTGTAGGTAGCCCTTTTATTATGGACATATCATTTTGGGCATCTACTGTAACACTATATTTTTGTTTTTTTAATGTTCAATAATAGTACATTATACACTTAGGTTGAGAAGTGAGCCATTAAATAATGGCCTTCTCAACCGAAGTGTCTATAGTTTTTTTTACTACTAACATTGAAATATTGCCACATTTTACATATTTGATTAGATTTTGATATTTTAGTCATTTCTCGCTTTTTTCAAATACTTAGAAAGCCTGGGAGTTCAGTTGTCAAGCTGATAAAATGAAAATCATTTTTAAATGTCATATAGAAAATTGTTCATTATTTACCTAGGTATTTTTTTTATTATCATTATTTACCTAGGGAAAGAAATATTACTTCTCATTGATTTCTCAGGTTAGTAGTAAAAAAAATAATTAAATTGTTGACCCCCGTCTACTATGAATTTTTACTTGATTTTCTGTAGTCAGGGGAATGGCATTTATCATGAAATAATTTTTTTGTAGGAAAAATATTGTGTTTTCGAGAAAAAATGTACAGGGAAAGAAGTTTCTTAAATAAAAGGGCTACGCAAATCATATTTTTGTTATACGTAAAAATGACCCACAAAAAAATTCGAGCAAAAAAATTAATAGGGGTTGTTAGTTTTTACCCTTTTTAGGGCAGTGCGTAAATCAATAAACTACCCTAAGGCGTCTTCCCGTAAGTAGATAACACATACCAATTTCAAATTTTTAAGTAGCGCCGGTATTGAGATAAAAATAAAAAAAATATTTGGGTCACCCTGTAGACCCGAATAACTTGGCAAGGAAAGCCCAAATCGAAAAATTTTATATGAAAGACCCCTTAAAACCACCTACCGAACACCCCTTTAAAGTATTTACTATACATTCTGACTCACCCTGTATAATATCTCCATATCTTTGACCGTGTTCCACCAAGAGAGGCTGGGCCTCTAAAAATGATCACCCTGTACTTTTTTTTGTAGGAAAAATCAAACTTTTAAAATTTTTATAAATGGTATTTTCAAGTACAGGGTGGTTCATTATAAATTGACTTTTGAGGTTAGAAAAAAAAAGTTTTTTACAAAAGTTTTATATAACATAACTTATGTTTTTTTAAATGGAACACCCTATATATTTTTGCATTTTTTAAATCTGCTCATCAAGGCAATTAAAATGATATTAAACTTTGTGGCATTATCTTTTTCCGTTTTTGAAAAATTCCGTTTTCAAATTTTATACTAAATTTATTTAACTCGAATTTGTGGATCTCGCGATAAAGATAGATGATCGATGCAATAACAAAAAAAATTTGTTTTAAACAAGAGAGTAATACAGTGAAACTCCAAAATGTTTAGGAGCCTTTTCAAATTTTACTGATTATATTCTCGAAATAAAGAACTGTACACGGTCCAATAGCGTCACAAAAAACTTTGTATTTATCTAAAACTTTTGCCAAAAACTTTTTTTTCTAACCTCAAAAACTAACAAGTTAAGGGGCGTGTCAATTTATAATGAACCACCCTGTACAAGGGCAACTAAGAGTAGCCAATAAAGTGGGGTGCCTTTTTGGCATTTGGGCTGGGAAAAATTTTAAAATGAAAATTTTATACCTAAATATAGACGTCGCGATTTTTTGGAAAAACAGATGGAGCCAAAATTGACGAAGTTATATTTAAAACGTTTGCTTCCGGAATTGGTAGATCCGACCACAAGACATCTAAAGAGGCACAAAGTAGTAAAAGAAAAAAGTAATAGAAATCCAAAATACCACATAGATATAGCATAACCTACCTACCTACTGTGGAAATAATAATTTATTGAAACACTGTTCTACTTTGGCTGTTTGATTGATAGGAATAATAATTTCATGTCAGAAAAAATTGTAAAAAGTTATAAAAAAAATTCTTTCCAATTCAGTGCACTTATCAGAAAAACAATTATTATTGCATAGAAAATATCGAAATATACAGACAAAACTTATGTTTTTTTTTATTAATTTCTATAACCCAATTTTCCGCAAGGCACTGAAGAAAAAAACAGGGTTAGTAAATAACAAAAAAGACCCGAAAAGATACTTTCGGAATTCGTACAAATAGGGGTAGGTATGTGTTTAATATTTATATATGTGTTTAATATTTATATTTTTTCAACAATAGCCCAACAAATACACAAACCGAGTCAACAACAAAACGCCATGAAGTAGTCAGGTTGCAGCCCTACAACTTTTGTATTTGATATTTTTTTTCTAAGTTGATAAATAAAAAAGTTATGAAGTGGCCTAATTTCGCGGAATCACCCTGTACACCGGCGCCCTTCCGACCGATTCAGCTCTCGGCTGCCTGGCGGTCCGACTCGCTCGGGTCCGAAAAAACGTCGTCCGTCGTCTGACACCGTTCCTCACGCTAAACGCGCTGCCGGTGAGAGGGGAAGGGACGAGAGTGCGTGGTGAGGGGTGATTAGAGGAGAATATTCTTGAGATTGGAGCCGGTCGTCGCGACCGTTAATTTTAGATCTTGTCTGCGCGGTCATGACTCTTAAGGAAAAGGCTCTCAGAATGTACAAATCATATAAAACCTACTACCAGTGACTATAGAATTCCTTCTATAGTCACTGCTACTACTATAAGCAGAGAGTTGAAGATTTGAGACGGTCAATTAAGGCTCGTATTAGTATTGCATATAAAACACATATACGGAACTCTGAGCAACACATTAACGCTGATCCATCTCAGTTTTGGTCATTTGTTAGAGAAAAGAGAGGTAATTCAAGAATTCCGTGCTCTATGTCTGATGGTAATAATTGTTACACTAATGCTCAAGATATCGTGGAAGAATTTGGTTCTTATTTTAATAAAGTTTACAAACCGTCCGTTAGGTTTCCAGCCGATGACCAAGTCGTCAATGTGTCAGTTAAATTAGACATTGCACGGATTAGCGCTCAAGATGTGATTGAAGCAAGCAGAAAACTTAAAAACAAATTTACTGCCGGCATAGATGCTGTTCCGAGCTTTTTGGTTAAGGACTGTGTACACGTGCTTGCTGAGCCGCTAGCGTTCATATTCAATCTTGCCTTAGAAACTGGCACGTTTCCCGAGAAATGGAAGGTTGCTCGAGTTTGTCCAGTATTAAAGAAGGGAGATCCTAAATTGTTTTCCAATTACCGTCCGGTCTCGATTCTCTGCAATTTTTCTAAACTATTTGAAGTTGTTATACATAAAGTAATTTTTTACAGCATCAGAAACCTTATACTACTACTGAGCAACACGGTTTTATAGATAAGAGATCTTGCATGACTAACTTGTGCTCCTTCTCTGAACATATATGTGAATCCTTAGATAGACGAGGCCAGACTGACGTGGTATATACCGATTTCGGGAAAGCGTTTGATCAGATTGACCATTACATACTGCTGTTTAAAATACGTTAGTTTGGTGGAACAACCCGTCTGCTGAATCTATTGGAGTCGTATTTAATTAAACGTCAACAGTTTGTTGAATACGAAGGGTTCAAATCGGCAATGTTTGTCCCATCATTTGGTGTGCCACAAGGTTCAAATCTTGGGCCACTTTTGTTTTTAATATTTATCGATGATCTTCTGGTACAGTTGACCTGTGACAGATTAGCATATGCTGATGATGTTAAAGTATTTCTGGATATTGCATCTGCCACTGACTGTATCATCCTGCAAAATAACATCGATATAATTGTAAACTGGTGTAAACAAAATAAGTTGTACCTTAACGTTGCTGAATGCAATACTATGAGTTACTGTAGGATATCCGATCCTATAGTTTTTAATTACACCATAGATGGTACTCCTCTGAACAGAGTAAACTGTATCAGTGATCTGGGCATTTATTTTGATAGTAAATTTACTTTTGTTTATCATGTCGAGAAGCTCGTGGCTAGCGCTTCCAAAATTCTTGGTTTTATTATACGGAACAGTAACAACTTCGAAGATTTAAATACGATCAAGCTGCTCTATTACACGTTTGGTCGCTCCAAATTGGATTTTGGTGCCATTATTTTTGGAACCCTATATACAACTGCCATGCCATTAATATTGAATCTGTACAGAGGAAATATGTTATATTTCGAAATGAAGGTGTTTACCCTCCCAGGGGATCCAGTCATGATGTGCTTTTGCATAAATGTGGTGAGATTTCATTAGATAATAGAAGGAAGATAATTTTTGTTAAATTCTTATTTAATCCGTTAAACGGTAATATTGACTGTCCTTTTATTTTGTCTAGAATTAATTTTTTGGTTCTTCGGTTAAGTGCTAGACAAAGTTCAATGTTTTATAATATCTGTACTAGATCAAACATAATGTTCCAATGTCCTACGTTCCAGATGTGTAATATTTATGATAATATGTGTCATACGGGCGACATACATGTTGACTCCATACATACGATAGTTCAATGCTTCGAGAGGGAATTACTAAGATAAAGTTAGAGTTAGATTTTTCGTTGTTATCATTATTCATATATTTGTGTATTATTGTTTCCTGTAATTGGGTGTCTCTACCTGTTGGAAATAAATGCTTTGTTTGTTTGTTTGTTTGTTTGTTTGTTTGTTTGTTGAAGCAAGAAATATTGTTACGATTATCTCCAGATCAAAGCAATTTTTCTCCCGGATACGTCAAACAAACCCGCTTAGGAAGATTTTTGGACGATACAATGCAATAAGACATAAATTGGATTTCAAAGAATACATAAGTTTAACGAGAAGGAGAGCCATACGTATAGACCCACTGTTTGTAATTACTAATTACAAAAACACTCCCGTAGTTAGCTTTACGTGAACGACAGCCTCATATACCTTGATGGTATGGAGCACTCTTGTCCGGATCATCTGTTGATTACGTCTGAATGTAATTTGGGACCTATCTATTACATAGGAGACTGTGAGACAATGCAGCGGCGCGGCGTCACGAGGATGAGAACTGACAGTTGGCCTGTCTAAGATAATTTCGGTCTTGAGATGTGGTGGTTCTTATTGAAGTGGAGAGAGATGAAGGGTGCTCCATGCACTGTTTAGTAATAACGTAGTCAATATTTCTCCTTCTTAATTAATGAAGAATTCATTAATTCTTAATTGTAACTAAATTATAAAAATTAATTGTTATAATTTTCGTAAGACCTCCAGTAATTTATTTCCAAGATGTACTCTATATCGAGCAAGTAGAGTCACAAACTGGTATCATAAGCCAAGAACACTCAGTAAACTAAAAAATAAATACCTATTGGCTTTTATAATTTTTCGGGGTTGGGTATAATAGACCATTACCATCACCACTGACCATTCCAGCCTTGCACATAAATCCGAATTAAAGATTTTTTAGAAGGCATTTTTTTGCCTCCCAACTCGGAAAAGTACGTTAAGTACGAAATTAATTAAATCTCGTCTATAGCTGAGCGTAAATTTTTTTATGGTTCGCCTCGTGCATTAACCGAAATGGCTACTTTCGTTTTCCCCACTTAATGTGACGCCCACGCCCATTTTAATGCCTTCTGTTTCAGAAACGAAAAAATAAATCAGCTATAAATGTGTACTTTACAAATCCCGTGGGCATAATAAGAGAGTTACCCTGAGTGAAAAACGGTTAAGGATTTTTGTTACTTGAAAAATTTAAATTTTACTAATATTAATATTCTATGTTATAAATAAATAATTAAATAGTATTTTTAAGATTTATATATATATATATATATAATATAACTGTATATATATATATATATATATATATATATATACAGTTATATTATATATGGAGTTGTTGGCATTCATTTTTTATTTTTAGTTTTAGAAAAAATATATTTGAAAAAAAGGTTTCTTTTGATGGTTAAAACTTTGGCATTTATTTCTGGACATCCCGTATATTTATTACTATGGAGAATCTGAAGTGTAATCGTCAATGTATGAGAACGTGATGCAGATTTTTTTCTAAATGACATTCATCTGCTGGGTGGCCATTTGCCAGATTGTGTTTAAAAAATTCCAAAAACTAAAATTGTCCCAAAAGTAAAATGGGAGTTAGAAACAACAAAATGTTGTTAATAAAAATTGTTTGTAATATTCAGGTGAACTCAAATATTGATTAATTCGTATGAACTTTATAAAATGCCTCCGAATATGGAGCAAAACTTATGAGCAAAATTTCAAAATACTTTGTACATGTGATTTTTTCATTCCCAGTTCAGTACCTACTTATTTTTTTTAAAGATTTTTTTAAAGTACTTTTTACCAACTTGATTACACAAACACTGGCTGCTTGAAAACAAAAATGTATAAAAAAATCTATTTTCAGAGAGAACACTGTCGTTGTAGTAAATCATATTGACTTTACAGCAACGAATTTATGTCTTAAAATGTTAGGGACTAGGTTAAATATCATATCGCCATGCCATCGAAATTTTTCATTTAAAAAATCCAGGAACATACGTTTAGATTAATTAATTTCACCGACCGGCCATCAGGTAACAGATAAAAAGGACATAAAAATACAACACAATGAAAAATATGTGGCGAGTTAACTGGTAATGGAATCAGTAAGAAATTAACCAAAAAAGCCTCAACAAAAAGGAAGTACAGAACTGAGGGTGTGCAAATTACATATTCAGAGAATTTTGGGGACTTAAACGAAAGACCTTTTAATTTAGATAATAATTTAATTATCTGACAAATTTTCAGCTGACGTTCACGATGCTTTATAACATAACTGAATGAAGCATTTTACGAATTGTCGGTCTAGAGGATTTTGGTCGAACAAATCTGTCACTGGCTCCCGGCGTTGAGTGATTATTCCTCACTCAACGCTCCCGGGCCATGTAGGTATATAGTTTTTTATAAACAAAAAGCGCCCCTGGCGTTGTCTTTTATTTTATCAATGTTTTAGTTGTTTCTTTGGATCAATAGACAAGAAAACGTTTGTATGAGGTAGGAACCTCTCGAGTAAGAATCCCGGGACGTTCGTGCCGATTATGGGTATATTAGGTATATAACGTGCCATCATCGCTCTGAAATCAGATTGGGGTAATAGTCAACGGACGGGCTGGTACGAAACCCTAAACCGTGATATAACCGTTATCTTTGCCCAATTAAATTACCGCAATCGACGGCAAATCGATGGAGGCCGCGCTTAGGCTATGCCATAGTTACATGTACGGCTGTACGGGGGTTTCTGAGAGGCCATCCGGCTACATCGCTAGCCGCCAGCCGCTTTCGTCTGCCTTCCCTTCTCCGTCGGCTCTTTTGAAAGGCGATGTGCGATGTGCGGGGCGGGAACGGGCGGTGTTGCCGGATGTCGCCGGATCTTCCTCATTTCGGCATAGAGTTTAGACGGTCTTGCAAGTTCAAATTGGTGGCGATTGATTATTATAAGGGGTTATTGAAATTAAAATAATCCTATTAAGTATACCAAGTCTTTTAGCCTATAGGTTTTCTTTCAAAATAAAAGGACAAATGATACCTAAGGAATTGCTGCGAAAGCCTTCACTTCCTTACTCTTTATAAACTTGTTTTAGTGCGTTTACTCCTTGCCTATCCATTATCCTTTCAATAAACTTTCGACCAACATTTTAGACCGTCAGATAGTGACAGATTCAGTCGCATACAAGCCTCGAAGAGGGCTGAAAAGTACATCGATGTTGAGTGGAATAAATGGAAATTTACGAGTGGCCCCTGGGGATAACATATGAAAAATTCGATTTGATAATATGATATGATAATTATGTATAATATGTTTTTTTATGTTTTCAGGGTTAGTGACGATGTACATTTTCATACTTTCGATGGTCTTGTGTGGAAAAATCGGTCAAAATCTCGATTTTTCCTTGCAAGATTACGATTACACCCTGAAAATCTGGATGATAAAATTTAAAAATAAGAATTAATTTAGATCGAAATTGAGAAGAAAATCATAAGTATATTTGAGTGCAAAGTCGGGATCCATGTGAAACTAACAATTTTCGGAGAAATTTAAACTTGAAAAGGCGATAGATTATCTACCTGCCTACCTTTTCTTGTGTGGAGAAATGCATTTACGCACAGAGAGTGTGGGACTCGGCATAAAAAATGCCCCTACCAACAAAAACTCCCCATCTCTTCGCTCTCCCCGCAGGAATTACTTCGGTGGGGGAACTGTTCGAGTTAACTCCTGCCATATTTTTCTTCCTTCTCTATTATGGTTCTAACTGTGCCATAGGCTGTATTCCATCCCCTTCCGTCTGACAGTAGACTGGTCATCATGTTTTCGGTATTAAAGGGACTTCCTGTTCCCAAGGCAAATTGGCTTTTGTCGTCCTCCCATTTCGGGCACAGGAAGAGCGTGTGCTCCGCATCATCCAGTCCACTGCAATACGTACACGCATCTGTGTCCGCTCTCCGGCGGTCAAACAGCCGTGTCCGGATAGTGCCTGCATCAGGAAGTAATCGACTTCCTCGTGCGACCGGTTTATCCAAATCTGGATCTCTGGTATAAGGCGAATCATCCACCTTTCAGGTCTTGCATGGGTCCACATGTTCTGTCAGGGGGATGGTTTTCTCAGCTTTCTTTTCCACTCCTCTGTATTTCCCGTCTTTTTCTGGAACATGACTTCTATGGGTGGTACCCCGCTATAACCCCTGCGACGTCTGAGGATATTGTTCTGTAGGCAGAACAAAAACTGATATTCACCTTGCGCTGTATCGCGTTCAGTTTTCCCAGCAGCCTCTGGTTTCTAGTTGCTCCGATCCATGCCGGAGCTGCGTATAATATTTGTAAGTGGACAACACTGGCCGGCAGTCTTCTTTTCGATGATCTAGGTCCCCCGATATTGGGCATAAGGCCCGATATCGCTGCCATTGTTTTCTCGGCTTTTCCGACGGCTTTTTCGACTTGCACTGCGAATGTCAGTTTGGTGTCCAACCAGATCCCCAGGTATTTTATGGCCATTTTAGGCGTTATATCCACCCCCCGTGCATCGAAAGATATTGGTGCTATCTTCCTCTTAGTCGTCAGGAGGGCTGCCTCCGACTTTTCAGGGGCCAGCTGCAGCCCTTTCGTCTTCATCCAGTCGGGTACTCTACGCTTCGCTGCATTCGTAATCTGGGCCTCTCTCCTACCAGTCACCACCAGGGCCACGTCGTCTGCGGAGTCAATGAGGGTGGCTCCCGCCGGTAGTAATGACCCTTGTGGTACGCTACTGTTGACTCTTCTTTCGCGCGAGGTTCCCCAGTTAGTGTCTCTGTCTCTGTTTTTAAAACAAAGACGTTGATATCAATCCGCTTACAAGCAATTGCTTCCGCTTGGTAACATTAAACGCAGGCATTTTATCGTTTGACCGATATAAATCGGTGGACACTCGTACCATTAATGCTACAAATAAGGTTGAATGTTGAATCTACTTTTGTTTTCTATTTTCGGTTTCAGTTTTGTAAATAAATTTATTAGTAGATATTAAAAGGTTTATGTATTACAGAAATTCCATAATTTGATCAAATCTTTACTTTACTTACACTTTTAGCATAGATATGGACAAATTTGTGGTGGATTACCAGGAAGCTACTAACAGATTATAATTTTGAACGACCAGTACACATTTTGGTTTGGAATACCTTGTATAGGTGCATTTAAAACACAAATTCATACTATAGAGCGTTTTTACTTTAGTAAGAGACGCAAGACATAAACTATGTTCAACGAATGTTCATACCTACGTCACAACTCCCGTCCTTGTCTGACTCGTGAATATACGACCGATATCCATTTATCCATCGTATATTCATGAGTAAGGCAAGAACGTAAGTGCACGGCCTCACATAAGGCGGACGGCGGAGCGGAGCAAAACAATAGAAAGCCTACTATAGTGTCCACACATACCGCGGAGAGAAGAGCGGAGAGTAAAGCGGGTAGCGGAGCGTTCAAGTCAGTTTGACATTTTCCGGCGTATTGGCGCGTATTTACCCTTGAAAATAGAGCGTTGTATTCTTATATACCTACTTAATAATAAACAATATGGATCGCGAAATGCTAATTAGTGAAGTTTTTAGTCGCAAACCCCTATGGGACGTAACTCATGCACATCACCACCACCGAGGTGTTTTGGACAAACTTTGGGTCGGGATTTCCAAAATTATTTTTGCACAGATGATGGAATTCACCAAGTGTTTCCCTGATTAGGTTTATTTCATTTATCCACACTGCACGTTTACTTTGCAAAATCCGAAATTTGAGTTGTGAATTTTCACATAAAAATAATGTAGAAATCGACATTTTTATAGCTGTTTCTATGAAGTTCAACCTTTCAATGTCTCCACTTTACTGCCAACCTCTCTGCGCAATACGTCTTTCAAAGCTGTCATAATCCGCTGACTGTGTGGACACTAGCCGCACTGCTCGCACCGCTTTCCGCTCTGCTCTCCGCTCCGCCGTCCGCCTTATGTGTGGCCGGGCACTAAGTATGAACAATCATTGAACAGAGTGTTAAGCGGTAAGAATTATTACCAATCACTCTAGGCAAACTCTAGGCAAACCACGAAGTAAATGTCAACTCAAAAACATCAACACGAAATTTTTATCCATGTATCTACAACCTAAAAATTCTCTTTCTATACACATATGAAAGGTGTTACGACCTTCTTATATTTGAAAATATGTGAAGATGCGTTCGATATTTGAAATAATAGAACAGAACTATGTATGACGCATCGTTACAAAGATCTTTAAAAAGCACTATTTCATGATTTTTAGAAAGACAAATTATGCACCAAATCAGTTTCAAAACACGCAGGCGGAACCCCAAAAGCCCCAAAAGATCAAATCTGAACTAATTTTGTTTTTGCATTTTTACAAGAGTCGTCTCATTTATTCATAGAGTAAGGAGGTGGCTTAGTGAAATCAATGTGTGGAGAAATTCTCCTTTGGACAAAGCATCTCGTATACAATTTAATTTTATCTCTATTCTCGAAGCGGGGTAACTTTCGTGGAAATACTTTCTGGATTAATTCAAGGGCTGTGGGAATGTATTATAAGCAATGCAAATTATATTTAATTAAACGCCCCCGAAGTTGCTAAAGTTACCGGAACAAGATATAATTTCTGCGTTTTGTATGATCAAGGGTTGAAGCATAATTTTCTAGCGCCTATACCAATATTATAACAATGATAATAGGTATGTAAATAATTACAATAATGACGTTAAGGGAGGGGGTAAAATGTTTTGTGAACCACCCTGTATATACGATCTATGTGGCCCGAGACCGGCTGCCAGCGAAGGAGCAAATGTGCGTGCCTACAAAATGCCCCTTCGTCATTGGTCTAAACTTTGGTGGGATACGAGCAGTGTTGCCGTATGTTTAACCCAATAGTAACGAAAGTTTTTGAATTTTAATATTTTTTTGGGCCAATCCCAGTCGACTTTTTTTCCAAATCCATACAATCGAATAAACAAGTAAGAAAGTGGTGTATTAGTAAATTTTTTTACCGGAAATGAGTTAAGGCGTCCAACATGTAGTGCTATTTATTGACGACTATGTAGCAATATTAAAAGTTAGCCAAAGCAAATTCGACAACTGTAACAACGGGAACTAAAACTACAATATAAATGTAAGATATTGGGGGTGGTCGATTTAAAAGAAAAGTGACTTTAGTTGACCAATCTGTATCAGGGGATCCCTAGAAATCAACTATTTTTAAAATGTGCCTCTTCTCGTCGCCACCTAGTCGAGATATTTAAGTCATATTTGGTATACGTTAAGACGGCATGGGTTAGCATAAAACCTGTTAATATCGAACATCTTGCACAACCAGTGGCGGAGAAGTGGGTAATTGGTAAAATGGTTTCGGAAAAAAAAAGAATCACCTTGTATTTTAACAAAAGCTATTGCATTTTTTATGTAGATTTTAATTGCATACAAAAATGTCCTCTAGGTATTTGTTCGCATGTGTTATAGTTTAATGTCAAATTTTTTTTTTTATTATTATTTCGGGGTATTTCTGAAACATTATCAAAAAAATTTCCTCCATAAGTAACACTTAAAGTAGAAAAAACGTGTTTCTTACTTTAAATAAAGTAACTTTTTCCAATAAACTAACCCATTCAAGGTTTTACTTTTCAAGATACAGAGCGTAACCTTAATTGTATATTCCTTAAATGTTTTAGACCCTGTAACTTCAAAAGTATAGCCTTAAATAGGCAAGTTTATCGGAAAAAGTTACTTTATTTAAAATAGCAAACACATTATTTCACTTTAAGTGTTACTTATGGAGCAAATTTTTTAGATAATTTTCAGAAATACCCCGAAATAATAATAATAAAAAAAAATTGCCATTAAACTACAACATATGCGAACAAATACCAAGAGGATATTTTTGTCCGCAATTAAAATCTACATAAAAAATTCAATAGCTTTTGTTAAAATACAAGGTGATTCTTGTTTTTCTAAAAATAATTTTACCAATTACCCACTTCTCCGCCACTGGTTGTGCAAGATGTTCCATATTAACAGGTTTTATGCTAACTCGTGCCGTTATAGCATATACCAAATATGACTTAAATATCTCGACTAGTTTGGTAAATATTCAATAAAGTCCACATATTTCTTAACACCCTGTAACTTTTTTATAAGGCCTTAAAATGATATAGTTTATAGAAGAAAGTGCGGTTATTTTTTAAAGATCTATGACCTGTTAAAGTCCTGATACAAAAAACTGATTCACCCTGTATATAAAAAAGCATAGCAGGCCTGTTGGGTGGGTCTAACCAATAACTGTAAACAGAGGCGGATCCAGGCAAATCTAAACGGGCACTGAAGTTTAACTTTTTATGGCTCATGTGGAATTTAGTTGCCGAGGCCTCTGGCCGAGGTACATTATTATATATTTTTTTGAAATCGAAAAAAAAAGTTTTATTAGGCGAATATGTCTATAATCATAATAAAGGATCACCCCTCCATGAACCGACTGCGCGCGGCGTTGCTTGACTTTGACAAATGCTCTACCTAGGTCAAGTATGATGAGACACGGCACTTTCTGACAGAAAATCCAAACTGCTGCCTATTGTGCAGCCTCCATGTAAAATAGATTCATATTCAAACCTACTAAAATATTTACACTGAAAAATTGCCTGCTATAGGTAACAATTTCGCAATGTGTACGAAAAGTTAAATGAGCCTTTATTGGCCGGGTTTTTAATATTTGGTCACTTTTGACGGGCGATGGCTCCGCGTCTGACGTTTTATGTTTACATCTCGCCAAGGCCCACTTATTGAAAAAAGCGTACAATAATGGACTACTTCAGTGCCGATTTCTCAGCTCAGAAAACTAATTTATTTCTCTAGAAAAAAAAAACAAAAACAAAAAAATGTTTACCCAAACAAACTTAAAACAAAATCACAAAAAGAAACAATAATTCTTTAGATTTAAAAAATAATGTACTGATCACAAAATAAAATCATAATTTCTCTTCTTTCGCGCAAACATATTTAATAGGGCTAAATTACTTAGTCTGCCTTGGACCATATTGGTACGTAACCAAATTTTAATCCTTTTAAGTAAAGAAAAAATTATTTCCCGTCTATGCATTGCTTCTCGGGAAACTGGCAAGTATGCTCAAAAATTTTCTTGCCGTTGTCGCGACTTCGTACTGGTGTTGCCAGAACAAGCTTTATTGAGAAACTGAGGAAAATATACCAAAAATGCTCTTTAATTGTACACTAGATTCAGTAGCGTAGCTAGGGGTCTTGGGGCCCCGGTGCAGAATTCTGCATCGGGGCCCTCCCTTTTGTAGTCCAGTAACGATATAATTTTTCAAATGAAAAAATTGCGGGAAAGTAATTTTTTAAGGTTACCTACTCATTGTTTTCTGAGTACCTATCCAACCAAAAAGATCACAATTAGACCCTCTTTATATACCTCGCAATAGGAATGATTTCTTACTTATTTCTAACAAAAAAAAACACTGACAAAAATTTTAGATAAAAAAGTTGTCTGCAACCTTGCTTTTTGAATTTCTTTTATAACTTTGTTATTTTACAAGTTATGGGTTCATTAAGCGACGTTTTCTTCTATACCTAATTCGTAAAATAAAAAAGTTACAAATAAAAATAAGAAAAACTGTAGGGAATCAAATTACCTATAGCTGCGGCTTTTGTCAACATATTTTTTTGTTAAAATATAAATACGAAACCACCTCTATTGCATTCTTCATTACGGGATTTTGAGTGTCATCGCAGTGCCGGTTTAGCCAAACTTCGGGCCCTGGGCACTATAGATTTAGGGCCCCTTTTAATAGACTGTCGTCGGCCACTCTTTTAATTGAAACCAAATTTGGGTTTCACTTTTTATTACAAAATAGAAAATAAAAACATAAATGTGCATGCAGATTATTTTCGCAAAACTGATCAAATAAAATGCATTGTTTTTATTTTCCCAGTAGATATTTTTATTTTTATTGATATCATTTTTGATTTCTAAATTCTACATATCGATACACGCATGCAAGAGCATTGCAAGTGACATTTTTGAGATTTTCACTTTTTCGCTTTTCTCGGGTCTAGTTACGAGACAATTTTGGATAAAAATACAAAACTATCCAATTTTGAATTATTTTCCCAAAATTTTTGATGTGTCATCCCTGACAAAATGGACGTTTTCAGCGGTAAAAACCTAGTAAAGGTAATTACAATTCCAAGAGTCTTTATAATTTACGTTGTAAAGACAATTACAATTTTGGGTTTCCATTAGTTCGACTGTTAAAACATTGTAACGCTATATTTTTGTCTGGAAAAACCACAGGTTTTTTTAAAGGTAATGGCATTTACAATGAAGTTTTATTGAGACACGATATGTTTACAATTATAATACTTATTATAGACTAAAAGAAGTAAGTTTTTCAATTTTTCCCTGTTTTACGATTATTTACTGCAGCCATTTAATTTTTTCATCTGTATGTTAAATCCAACGAATATGGTCTGTTTTAAGAAAGCCACAAAAACAAGTGTTACAATGTTTTTGCACGGAAATTGTTTAAAATCAAATACATTGTAACTTCTAATATTTAAAATTGTACCATGGAAAAACATTGTAAAGGACTGTGCAATGTTTTTACCGTAAAATTGATGACATTTTTGGAATTGGAAGTACAAAAAAAGTAGAACAACTCTGTTGTTCGAAAAAGTAACTAGGTATAATAGTAGTTAATACCCACTCATCTAAAAGCCTTCTACTGAAAAAAATACAAAAAATATCCATTAGTTAAAAATATATTATAATTTCTCCTGAAAACTAGACTTTTGTCAGTTATAATGTTTTTGCATCCGCATAATGTGCAGATCGGAACAGGGCCCCTGCGGGCGCCCGCCCCGAGCGCCCAGCGGATAAACCAGCTGTCATCGTCAAGGAATGTCAAGGATTAGGGGGCCCCTAAACCCGCGGGGCCCCGGGGCGCCGCCCCGAATTGCCCTAGCATAGCTACGCCACTGACTAGATTGTGACGGGTAAATATTTCATGTCCCTAGAATTCCCTAAAAGGCGGCCATATTGATATTATTGATAGGTGATCGAGGGCAGGGCCGTAATCAACAGAATTTACATTTTACACACACGAATCGTAAATTTAAATAGATAGAAATTAACATTAAACCCTGTTATTTGAAGCATAGAAAAAGGCTATACCTAGTTATAGTTTCTGTGTTGTTAGGTTAGAGCCACAGACACAGAGATCGAATATCAAGGTTAAAGTTAAGCATCTGTCACAAGTTCTGACATTTCTGCCGGACATGCTACATACGTCCCTGTAGGCGCCCAAAACATTACTGCCAACCTTGTACTACCAAATTAAGAAATGCCATTTCTAGTGTACAATTAAAGAGCGTTTTTAGATTACCTAATAATACTCCGGTTGTAATAATGTTTTATCCGCCACTGACTGTAAAGATATTATCACTTACGGAACGAATTTTGAACGCTCATGTCGTCATCTCGTGACAAAATGTATGTAGATATCAAATTTCCCAACGCTTTTCGCGGTATATTTAAGCCTCCAGACCGCTGTACTTGTTTTTTTTTTTAACTTTTTCTTGACGTCGTGGACGCGCAGGGCCGCCTGATGGCCGATATGAGAGACGATATCTTTGGATATATGAAATTTGTGCCTTCTATAATGTGTAATTGAACAGCCGATAAATACACAACAAACCATATTAAAAATTACGTTTTTTTATGTCAAAACACACAAAAACCGATTTTCAATGGAATCACAACTAATCTTTGAACGATTTTTGTCACCCGATGACGCATATTATATCCGAAATATCCGAACGCCAAATATCTGCGGGAGCTTATCTTGTTATAACCTATAGTATCATGGTCCTAACCTTTTAAGACAATTAAATAATTTGTTCCGCTCCGTCCCCTGAAGGCGAAAGTTAAATGTTCAAGGTGCTCTGTTTTTTGGTTGCTAGCTGCGAAAGTGGTTCATAGGTACAAAAAGTATTGGTTAGCAACTCTTAAGCAGAAACGACCGCTTTGCCTCGGTCTTTAAACCACCTGCACCGCCAAAAGAGTGCACTTACGCATCTGGCAATGTAAATGACTATTGTCTAAGGGTTTCACCTTTTTATTCCGGGATCAAAAAGGATATAAGTAACTCCAATCACTAGGAATCACTTCCATGTAAAAAAGTTTTAAATTGGGCCCATAGATACAATGTAACAAAATCATACCACGAGCAAAATAAATCGAGTAAGGCATAGTCTATCTATCTATCTGGATAAGGGGCGGCCGCCTCAGAACGGCCCGGCACGCAGGCCACCATGGGCCCATTTTGCCCCCACGGCCGGTATCACAATGCATTTTGCATAACGGCCTTCTTAATGAAGGCCCGCAGCTCCCCTATTCTAACCTGACCCCATATACGTTCTCATCGCACAGCCTTGCCATGTCGAAGGACTCGAATCTGACCCTGTCAAGCGCAGGGCACACTGTGACTAGGGGATTGGGGGTCTACCAGACGACAGTGCCCAGTGAGCACCCTCACCAATCCCTTAATTTCCTTTCTTGGCAGACTCAACAACTCCCGGGATAAGGCCGGCGATGGCCCACATATCATGAGCCTCGTCTGCCTCATCGCCGGAGCCCTGAGCCACTCCTCAACGAATCTGCCCTGCAGCCATTCGTCCAGGACTCCAATGGCTGCCCGAGGTGCTATCCCCAGAAGGGGTTCCGGTCGCATCGGCCTGCTCATGGATCCCTTCCTGGCAAGAAGATCGACGGTCTCATTTCCCTCGATGCCCGAATGCCCGGGCACCCAGGATAGAGCCACCCTATTCCTTTCGGCAACCAGTTTGAGTAGACTCGCCCTACATTCCTCCACCAGAGGGGATGTGGTGCGGTTTGCCCGCAGCGTTTGCAGAGTAGAAGGTCATCTAGCGTCCCCTCACCCAGAGTTTGAGTGACTCTTCCGCCCCCAATATGATAGCAAACATCTCCTGGAATACCGTAGTGTGTTCTCCGAGGGAGGATGCAAGCTTACTGGCCAGTTCCTTGCAGTAGATGCCGGCCCTAGTTCCCTTTCCCATCTTGGACCCGTCTGCATACCAGCCAAGTCCCCTCCGGATACTGATATTCCTTTCCACCCACTCCTCCCTTTTAGGGAAGGAGTGGAGTCTGTCATGGAAGCCAATATAGGGCACCGTCCCGTCCCTTCTCATCTCCAGGACGGGAAGCGCCTTCTTAAGCTCAGACCACAGCTTCTGGTGCCCCCAAAGTGACCTCTCAGTAGCCCAGATATTAAGTCCCTCTAATCTGAGGGCCACCTTGGCCCTAGAGAGGGCAGTCCCAAGGGCTCCGGTGATGTAGAGGCAGGCTACGAGTTGTATCTTATCAAGCGCCGTCTTCGGTCTGGTCCTGCAAGCGCCTGACCACCAAAGGACATCCCCATGCGTGATCATGGAAACAATCATTGCCTTGTAGGGCATAGAACCGAAAAAATATAATTTTATTAGGAGTAGGTAGTAGTTCAAAACAAAGGAAACATTACGAATAGGTAGATAGGGTGGTAGTTAATTTGGAAACGTCTTCTATATCATAATCTAAACCTTAAAGTATTGTTTACTAAAGAATTCCTACGTACTGTACTGTAATTTTCCCTAGTAATCATGTTGATTATTTATCTCCTGTAATTTTGACGATTCCCTGCTCTGAAAGGTTTTTCGGGCCCTTTCCAAGCAAAATGATTCCCGCGAGACGTAGAAAAAGTAATGATCGTTATTAACGAGAAAATTGAAACGTATTAAGTGAAAAGTCGCAACAAAGTTATTTGCTTTAAATTCCGAATATCTGAAAGGCAACCCATTTCCTGTTTTTTGTATGAAAGATATTATGCGTGGGAATCGCAATAAAATTCGAGGGACACACATTTAAAGAGTATCCCCAGTTTGTGTAGAGAAACTTTGCCATTTTGTAGAAAAAGTCATTTTAGGTTAAAAAGTTGCTATAAACACGTGTGGATACAGCGTGATTCAGTCATAATGTAAAAAAAATAACCATGGAAGAAATAGCTTAATACGAATACCAAATTTAAAAATTCTAAAGTTAAAAAAATGTAGTGTATTGAAGCTGGAAAACTCCGGTGTCGAGGCAGATGACCCCCGCCGTGCAGTTGCTAGATGCACAACAAATAATAATAGTAATAAAAATAATAATACACAGACCGAGCAGACCACCGTTACCAAGATTAAACTCTTCCAAGAAACTTGCAATCTTAATCGACCTTATAAACACCAGAAGTTTAGCTAATTATGTGTCATTAGCACCAACATTAGAATATATGCACATGTTAATGCCGTAACGGCAATTATTACTGTAATGGGAACCAAGATGCGGACGGCCCAAGAGTTGAATCGTGCAAGACCAGAACCACGAGTGGCTCAATAGGACATACGACTACAGAGGAAGATCGAGAGTCTCCGTAGGACAAGTAACTGAACATATATATGTGGACGGTGCAGGCAGTAATGAGCCGCACCCAAATGCATTATAAGCATGAATCTTTCTGTTTTCACAGGGCGTCTGAGGAGAAATCAACTTGATACACCAGGTCCAAATCATCTCCAAAATTATTGGATTAAGAAATTGTGGTGCAAGCATGAACAACCAACTATCTTAATTAATGAAACCTTGCTCGATCCTCTGAAAATGACATTCTTTCTTACGCAGGGTGCAAACGTACCTGTTACCGAAAGACCAGCGGAATACAGATAACCCTGCCAAGGACCGCCCAATAATCTGACTGCCTACGCTATACGAAATAATCACATCTTGCCTTACGCAACGAATATAGGTATACGAAAAATTATTTGATTCCATACCTCACGAGTGGCTCACAGGTATCTTAATACTGTATAAAATATATCATCAATATCATCATACAGTTTCTTTTTTAGAACACGTTATCACAATCTGGCGCAGTAAGATACAACTAAGAACCTCAAGCAGTATTCAACATTCGAGGAGGGATTTTCCAAGGAGATTCACTCAGTCCACTATATGCTTCTGCATCACTATATGCTTCACTATATGCTTCTGCATCACTATCAAAAACAACAACGCAGAAGCGATCAAGTTGAATTACCTATTATATATGGATGAATTAAAACTGATGAGCGCAACCAAAAACCAACTAACGCCAATGCTTGAAATTGTAGAGGAGTTCTCCAGGGACACCTGCCGGGTGGAATCCTTTGTAGCTAGCGTGATACAGGATAATAATAATTATTCTTGAAAGTAAAATATTTTCCAAATTCCAATTCCAAAAAATGTTCTGTCTTCTTGACAACTCCTCTATATACAGGGTGATTCAGTTTTAATCTGCAACACTTCAACAGTAGATAGAAAACCAAAAAATAACCGCACTTTCTTTTATAAACTATATCATTTTAAGGCCTTATAAAAAAGTTACAGGGTGTTAAAGTTGCAAGAAATATGTGGAATTTATTGAATATTTTACAAACTAGTTGAGATATTTAAGTCATATTTGGTACACGTTATAACGGCATGGGTTAGCATAAAACCTGTTAATATCAACCATCTTGAACAACCAGAGGCGTAGAAATGGGTAATTAGTATAATTTATTTTAGAAAAAAATACAACCACCTTGTATAGCAATAAAATGTACTCAAATTCTTATGTAAATTTTTATTGTAAACAAAACCGTTCTCTTAGCATTTTTTCATATGTGTCATGGTTTCATAGCAAATTTGATTTTTTCGTATTATTTCGGGGTACTTCTGAAAAATTAACTTACAACTTTTCTCCATAAGTAACACTCAAAGTAGAAAAAAATATGTTTTTTACTTTAAATACAGTAACTTTTCCCAATAAACTTACCCATTCAAGGTTTTACTTTTCAAAATAAAGAGAGTAACATTAATTGTATCTTCCTTAAATGTTTTAGACCCTGTATCTTCAAAAGTATAGCCTTAAATAGGTGAGTTTATTGGAAAAAGTTACTTTATTTCAGGTAGCAAACACATTATTTCTACTTTAAGTGTTACTTATGAAGCAAATTTTTTAGATAATTTTTCAGAAGTACCCCGAAATATTTCGAAAAAATCAAATTTGCTATGAAACCATGACACACATGAAAAAATGCTAAGAGAACGTTTTTGTTTACAATAAAAATTTACATAAGAATTTGAACACATTTTATTGCTATACAAGGTGGTTCTATTTTTTTTTCTAAAATAAATTATACTAATTACCCATTTCTACGCCACTGATTGTTCAAGATGATTGATATTAACAGGTTTTATGCTAACCCATGCCGTTATAACGTGTACCAAATATGACTTAAATATCTCAACTAGTTTGTAAAATATTCAATAAATTCCACATATTTCTTGCAACTTTAACACCCTGTAACTTTTTTATAAGGCCTTAAAATGATATAGTTTATAGAAGAAAGTGCGGATATTTTTTTGTTTTTCTATCACCTGTTGAAGTGTTGCAGATTAAAACTGAATCACCTTGTATATATATTTTTTCAATGGCACTCTTCTTTCTTGAAACTTTTTGGTTTTTAAAAGAAAGTCGTGGCGAATTGTAGAAAATTTAAAGAAAGAAATAATAAATCATTTACAAAAGAAATGAACCGGCTTTAAGAAGATTAATGCTTTCACACAAAAAAAATAAAATGAAAAGATGAAACAGAATGAATTCTTCAAAAGAGTAAGACAAACCCTATAGCTTGTCAAATAAAATTTCTTCCAGTTTATTGAGAAAATTTTATTTCTAATGGTCGAAATATTGAATACTTACCCCTAACAGTTTTTCTAGAAACCATATTAATAATACAGAAAGATTTTTAGTACCTGTAATAATTATAAATAATAAATTATGTTTAGTGGCATATCAGGTAAATGATATCAATTGAAAAAATGCACTCCAGCCGGGACTTGAACCCGAGACTCCTACTGTGGCCGTAGGCACTTTAACCAACTAAGCTACCGGAGATATGGGTTCCATCGGCTAGGTGTTATTTATTCCAATTGATATATAGTTAGTAGCGGTGAGATGTAGAAGACTTCGGCGTCTTCTACAGCTATTAGAAGGGGTTAGAGGGTGTAGGGAAACCATTCATTATTGTTGGTTATGTAAACTTCCTATTTGTTCTTCCACCCACAATATTCGACATATAGCGACTTAATGCAAGTATCGAACGTGGAAATTCTAACCTACAATGTCAAAGCCAGACTATGAAACACAGAAAGATTTTTAGTACCTGTAATAATTATAAATAATAAATTATGTTTAGTGGCATATCAGGTAAATGATATCAATTGAAAAAATGCACTCCAGCCGGGACTTGAACCCGAGACTCCTACTGTGGCCGTAGGCACTTTAACCAACTAAGCTACCGGAGATATGGGTTCCATCGGCTAGGTGTTATTTATTCCAATTGATATATAGTTAGTAGCGGTGAGATGTAGAAGACTTCGGCGTCTTCTACAGCTATTAGAAGGGGTTAGAGGGTGTAGGGAAACCATTCATTATTGTTGGTTATGTAAACTTCCTATTTGTTCTTCCACCCACAATATTCGACATATAGCGACTTAATGCAAGTATCGAACGTGGAAATTCTAACCTACAATGTCAAAGCCAGACTATGAAACACAGAAAGATTTTTAGTACCTGTAATAATTATAAATAATAAATTATGTTTAGTGGCATATCAGGTAAATGATATCAATTGAAAAAATGCACTCCAGCCGGGACTTGAACCCGAGACTCCTACTGTGGCCGTAGGCACTTTAACCAACTAAGCTACCGGAGATATGGGTTCCATCGGCTAGGTGTTATTTATTCCAATTGATATATAGTTAGTAGCGGTGAGATGTAGAAGACTTCGGCGTCTTCTACAGCTATTAGAAGGGGTTAGAGGGTGTAGGGAAACCATTCATTATTGTTGGTTATGTAAACTTCCTATTTGTTCTTCCACCCACAATATTCGACATATAGCGACTTAATGCAAGTATCGAACGTGGAAATTCTAACCTACAATGTCAAAGCCAGAATATGAAACACAGAAAGATTTTTAGTACCTGTAATAATTATAAATAATAAATGATGTCTAGTGGCATATCAGGTTCTGTGTTTCATAGTCTGGCTTTGACATTGTAGGTTAGAATTTCCACGTTCGATACTTGCATTAAGTCGCTATATGTCGAATATTGTGGGTGGAAGAACAAATAGGAAGTTTACATAACCAACAATAATGAATGGTTTCCCTACACCCTCTAACCCCTTCTAATAGCTGTAGAAGACGCCGAAGTCTTCTACATCTCACCGCTACTAACTATATATCAATTGGAATAAATAACACCTAGCCGATGGAACCCATATCTCCGGTAGCTTAGTTGGTTAAAGTGCCTACGGCCACAGTAGGAGTCTCGGGTTCAAGTCCCGGCTGGAGTGCATTTTTTCAATTGATATCATTTACCTGATATGCCACTAAACATAATTTATTATTTATAATTATTACAGGTACTAAAAATCTTTCTGTGTTTCATAGTCTGGCTTTGACATTGTAGGTTAGAATTTCCACGTTCGATACTTGCATTAAGTCGCTATATGTCGAATATTGTGGGTGGAAGAACAAATAGGAAGTTTACATAACCAACAATAATGAATGGTTTCCCTACACCCTCTAACCCCTTCTAATAGCTGTAGAAGACGCCGAAGTCTTCTACATCTCACCGCTACTAACTATATATCAATTGGAATAAATAACACCTAGCCGATGGAACCCATATCTCCGGTAGCTTAGTTGGTTAAAGTGCCTACGGCCACAGTAGGAGTCTCGGGTTCAAGTCCCGGCTGGAGTGCATTTTTTCAATTGATATCATTTACCTGATATGCCACTAAACATAATTTATTATTCATATTAATAATGTTTTACACATGCCAAACAGGTTAGATATGATATGCATACTTTCAGATCAACATTACTAACCTTGAAAGAAATGTACCTACTAACTTAACCCGGGGACATACATATACACGTATGTACCTACCTAGAGTGCGTAAACGTGTATCTATGTTCAAAATATCTTTGATAGATCGTTGTTATTGTTTAAACATCTACGTGTGTTCTTTGTAATTGAGGATGAGACTAAGGTATAATTGATAAGATCACTGACTTTCCTGTAAGGAAGTTTGAGCGGAATTATTCCTCAGTCTCATCCGACATTACAAACCCTGCTCCTTGACGACCCACCCTTACCGTTAACGATCTATCCATCGGTCACAAAATAAGCAATGAAGGTTTTATAGCGTAATTAGATAATGCGGCGATTAGAGAAAAAAAAACACCTTTTCTTTTAACGTTTGTAGGCAGTTTGTACAGAGTGATACAACTATACTTGTGTAATGTTTTACCTTTGTAATAATTTATCTCAAACTTCCTTACAATTAAGTTATTTGATATTAATTATTTAATTTGTACCGCTTATTTCATAAACAACTAATCAATCTTATTTATTTAAACTTACATCTGAACGATCGCAAGTCCCTCCTAAACGCCCTTTTCCGTGACTACACCAATATGTCAATTAGCCAAACCTACTTCATAAACCTTTCTAAATAAATCATCTTCATCTTTTTTAAAAAGATGAAATTGGAAGATGTTTGTGCCTGCCACTGACACCCGTTTTTGAACTGTCCCGCACTTTCGAAGTTCCTGCCGTAGAGTCGCGTAGATATCGACGCAAAATGTCGGAGGCACCTTGACCTGGACTGACACTATAGCTATAGATCGCCACTGGCGCCACACGACGAAAAAATCGACATGGTGGATTAATGTTAAAAACATCATTGTTACAGAATTTTTTATAAAATAAAAGCATGCTAATGTGTGTTACAACGAACTTAACATCCAAAATAAAATAAAATGCTTGTTTGTTATTTCCTTCAATTTGACAAGCTTACTTGCCTACATTCATAGATTTTATTAAGAAAAGCGAGTCTAAAAAGCAAGCAAGAGTATTTTGGTACCTTTTGGTTTAGATGAAGTCCATGGTTAGTTGTAGTGTAAGTAAGTATATATAAAACGCATTAGATTTTTCAGTTTTTATTCTTATATAGTGGACCATTGTATCGCTTTGAGGCTATATAAACAAAATTTTCTATTTTCCTACTTGCGTACATTACAAAATACTGTTCCAAAATATAATATCCAGAATTATAGCATCTTCAACTGGCTGAACATATCATCTCTTAATTCCAAAATAGTGTCTGCAATTTACATAATAGTCTGTGTCTACGATTTTCTTCATGAGCATGGAAATTTCATATCACAAACAAATATACCTACAAAAACTCTGTTAATATGACAAAACCTCGAAAAATTGAACGCAAAGAGAATTCGTGACCGTAAAAAGGACGAAAATGGTAATGAAGCTGGTTATTTACAATATGGGACGTTCAAAACGCCAGAAACTAACATGGCTATAACCACAGAATACCCCTGTTTCAACTTATAATAAGTCGCCATTTTTTCTTTGAGTAGCGCCACCCCAGTCCGCAAACAACAGTGAAATATGACGTCATGCTCGGGTCTTTAATATATACATCTAGTCTTAGTCCAGCCTTAACAACCGTCAACCGAGCGTTCAACAATGAATAACATTGTACAATGAAATGTGACAACAGCGGTTATCTTCTTTCCATGAGCGTCGATTTACACAGGTGATAAGATTGATTTGACCCACGTTTTAAATTTCGCATTTTAATTTTTAGTATAGGTCTCCCGTACTGTGTAATTTTTTACATCACGACTGAATCGTCTTGTATAGTTATTAGTTTTCGAGACACTTCATGGGCGTTTTAAACAAATAATTAATTTCATATTTTATATTTTTTTTCTGGGACAAAAAGAGACATCGAGGTACATACCTCTGAGCCTTGTAAACCTATTCATATACATAAACAGCTTGGAGTCGAGCGCTCTGTATCTCGAAACTGAAGGTTTAACCCATATTTATTGCAAAATAATTTTTCTTCTACAAAATTTCAAAGTTTATCTACAAAAACCGGAAACACCCTGCATATTTAGAATTTACTTATTTAAGCACTTAGCAGAAATATCATTTCATTCGGTCTTGTTTGTTGCAGATATACTTCACATTTGGAACACCGATACAGCAACAAATCGGGCAAGTAAGCTAGAACTAGAGCGCCCACAGCATAAACCGCAGTAGCCATACTCGCTTTCAGACTCCTGCGCTTCGATTACCTTCGACTCGGCAGGCTTTCAGCTTTCGTACTGTTGTAATCGATTTTTTGTTGCGGCGCGGCGTGTTGTGCCTGTACGGACGTTGAACGATATCGGATATCGAACGATAAAAGTGTTTTAGTGTATTTTTAAGCTTTCTCTAGCGTTTTCTCAAGCATCTATTCTGTGCTACCTGACGTAGAATTGCCTCGGTTAAGGAACTAATTAGTCAACCTAACATAACCCCGCTGTCCCATAACAGTTTTTAACTGATTGTAAAGTAAAAAATCTTCATAAAGTCATACCTTCGTGCTAGTCTATACTCTAGAATAATAATAATATCTCTATAATATCCACTATATCTTAGTGAGAGTCTAAACCTGGATCATTTTATACTGTCTTCCGGGGGTATATATTTCAGAAGTAACTAACAGTAAGAAGACTTAAATTTGCCAAATATACATTAAAAAACTTTTGTAACTAATGTAACTTATATCCGAGAAATAATGCGACTTTCTCAAATAAAGAATTAATTTATTATATTATTAATTTAATTTCTTATTTTAGAAACACCCTGTACGAGAACATACAAACTTTTTATGAGAAAGGGCAAAAAATCAATATCCTGGGGATGTGCTGAATGAAGCTGAAAAAGTGGTCTCGGATCCTGCCTGGACCGAGACCTGGACTCTATATTTTGTTGCGTGCTAAATCATGCCTTTTTTAAACTAGCTAAGGTTAAACCGTACTGATGAGTTCCAAATTTCCTGAAATACCTACGTGTATGCCATTACCTCTTCTTTTGTTGGCGTTTTGCATGGTTGTCCATTATAACATTTTATTGAAAATTAATATATATTAAGCTGTTGTAATATCTCCTGTTTCCCGAGGAGGTAGACAAAAAAGTAGCTATAGGATGCCCCGAGCTCTATTTTCGAGAAAAGTCGAATTCCGTAAACTGCCTGATATCTGATATCTCAATTCGTTTGGGAGATACAGGGAAGATAACAGGCGCCTCGGCAATAAAATACGAAACAAAACACTTTTTTAACCATACTAAAGCGAACCGGGTATTAGTAGTAAAAAGAGACGAAGGAGACAGAGAAGATATTTTAGTAAAAACAAGTGATTGCATGCTCGCCTAATATAATATCACCACTACTTGCCTGGCGGGGTACACTGTTCGACGGCTGGCCACTTGTGCAGTGAAATGCGGTGGATAGGCGACATAGGCGTATCATAATTTCACAGATCTTAGAATATACTTGCGTATAATTGATATGGCTTTCTAGACACCTTTTGACAATATTATATCGTGCATTTAACGTTCTGTTTGACGACAACCTTAAAAAACCTTAAAAGTGAAATATTAATATGTTGCTTCTAGAGGCCAATTAGAGTTGTTTATGCTGTTTCAAGTGACTTTAGCAATACTATACCTATTACTTATTTTTGGGTTCCAAGCACCATATGGAAATATGGAGCCATTTTAATAAATGGCCTGTTCTATTACACTAGGTTCTACCGAAGAAATGTACTTCCTATTTAAAATATTGGTGATCACTGACCTTTTATTTACCTGTTTCATTTAGTTTAGTACTGGGTTTAGTAGTATAGTATTTAGTTACCATAACGACGTCATTACAATACGACTGTATATAATAAAAGAACGTCTATTTTCCGAGTTTTCGGAAGGGTCTGGAGTTATTTCTCCGTTTTATTTCACGTTCATTTCCTCCCCCTACAGCTGCGCGCACCTGTGCGGCAGTCACGCAACTCGTTTCTTATCTATTAGGTCGGAGCACCGAGGAAACCATGTGTGTTTAATTGTAATTCTTCTGCTTGTAGTCAGCAGTGACTCGCAGACGCGCTGTTTGAATAGACAGAACGGACGACCGCGTGTGCATTGAGGGATTTGTACAGAGTTGTGCTTTTTAGAAGGACCGTACCAGACGATCGCCTTTTATGCAAAGTGTTTGTGTTTCATTATGTGTGTATATGTCTGCTGAGTATGTTTAATAACCGAGAGAGTGAGTGAGTTCAATGCATTTTACTTTTTAAATTATCTGATAATTTCTGGGTGTGAATGGTCCATAGGGGACAACATTGGATATTCCAAGCGGGGTAAGTAGATATTCCTGATAATTCACTTATTAATATTTTCTTGGGGTCCTAACAGAACTTAGTACCTACCTATAATGTTGTGTTCGAGCACGTGGTTGTATCTAAAACCACAAAAAATGATAAGAATATTTAGATTCTACAAAATCGAGAATTAATATTTGCGTTGTCAAACTTTTTGTACTATTGCCGTAAATCAAAGTTTCGGCAACAAATTTTGGTGTCTGTGTCATAGATATGCATTGCGTGCGGAGCGAGTTATACAATGTCCACCAAAAAGTTCTCATCAAAAGTGGAAGTTTTTTTTATTAATTATTTATTTTTAAATTTAACCTTCTGCATAAAAAAAAATATAAAAATGACCCACTCAAACTTGGTCACGTGACTATCCCATCTGTCAAAAATGGCATTTCAAAAATACAATGGCTAAAAATTAGTCTATTGCTATAAAATTCCAAAAAGTTTGATTTGAAAAAGTTGTTTATTTTTCAATTATAAATAAAAGTCGCAAAGAATGCTATATTTTTTAATATTTAGGAAATTTCTGAAAATTTTAAAAGCTTGTAACTTCATATATTTTATATCATTGGCTTTACCATTCTATTAACTTATTATTATAAATATCGATAAGAACATCTATTTTCAAATATAAAACGATATTAACCCTATAAAACTCTCATACTTATGTTTGATGCAAAATTGATGTACTTTGGACATTTTAGAATATAAACTTAAGTACATTAAATTTTCCGGTACTAAATTGATGCTAAAGTAATAATAAATTAAAATATCGTCAAACTATTTCAGGATCCGGAAGGTTCGTCCCCAACATTTCTCCCCTCACATTTCGCCCCCAGAGACCCCAGGTACGTTTCGCTTTCGTACCCACACATTTCACCCCGGGATGGTTCGCCCCAGGAACTCTCGAAGATATACAGAGTGTGTCACATAAGAGTGAAACAACCCTATAACTTTTTTACTTTTTAACCGACCAGAACGAAATTTGTACCAAAGGTAGATGGCATTGTTGCCTATTTATTTCCAAAAAATTAGTTGCCTACTCCAAAGTCGAAGCCACCTACGATGCCACAATCGAGGATAAAAATCCGTATTAGGCTTTTTTTTCAAAACAGTTTACTAGAAAAAGTTGTTTAGAATCGATTCAAAACCCTAAATCCAAAATTTTGTCAAAATCAAAAAATATTAATTTAAAAAAATTAAATTCCAAAAACAGCAATTTAATATTTTTCTGCATTAGGAAAGTGTGCCATGGAAGTTTTGAAGGCAAGTTGTTTACATAAAGTAATTATTTTAAAACAAAAGCTACAAAACAAATTTACTTTAATTTTATTTATTTAATATTTTTTGATTTTGACAAAATGTTGTATTTGCCTAATATGCTTTTCTGATTTTTAGCCTCGTTTGTGGCATCGCAGGTGGCTTTGACTTTGGAGTAGGCAACTATTTTTTTGGAAATAAGTAGACAACAATGCCATCTACCTTTGGTAAAAATTTCATTCTGGTCGGTTAAAAATTAAAGAAGTTATAGGGCTGTTTCACTCTTAAGTGAGACACTCTGTATACCTAATAGGAAAAATGAAAGCCTGAAAATACTGATACGAAAATGCGCATATTCTACATTTGGATACATTTTCTTAGAAACATTGACTTTGAAAATTTTATATACAGTGTGTCCCAATTTGATATTAGTCTCTATTTTTTATTGTTAGCCTCCAGGGAGAGCATCTCATGATACTGTAGGAATAAATGTTTAAATAAAGGACACCTTTGAGTTATTTTTTGCCAAATTTGGTATACGGGGGCTTTTGAAAGATGCTGTGTCATGCTATGGAGTCAGATTTTCTGTAAAAAATCGTTAATAGGGTTTCGCGAAAATTCACTATTTTAAAAATCGTGACATGAAATTACACCCTTCAATTTTTATTTTCTAGTCTAGAAAAACACTGTGAACACGAAAGTTGCATAGAATTTACTTGCGAATTCAACACATTTGTCAGGAAGACGTTCGAACAGCCCGTTTTCGAGATATAAATCAAAGTTATGTTTCTTTTAAACGGTAGACCCTGTATATGTTTAGATTCTCGAAACCCATACTCCCGATTCCAACGATTTGAATATTATTCTGAATTACATTTCTTAAACGTAAAATCAAAAACCATGGAAAACCTTTTTTTGTGTTGTAGCGTTACAGTATGATATAACAGTAACTAAGGTCGCCATCGTCCACTGCAGGTCTTTTACTCAAATTCATCCTAAAGGCCGGTCCACACGCAACGATGTATTGTACGATTTGCATGCGCAAGTAAATCGTTACAGAAAAATCGTTACAAATTCAGTGCGTCCAGATTATAACAAAATTCGAAAAATAAAATTATATCGCCTACCGCATTTAAATGTTTTACAGTTGAATTGTACGTTCAAAATTAAGGAAAAATGCCTAAAGGATGTTGAGTAAAACATGACTGGTTTTGCTGAAATATGGATTTCAAATATTTGTCGAGTTCAATCCGTTCCATTTTGAAAGCGAAAAATGTTTGATACATAGTTCATAAGAAATTTTTTGTCACTATTATTTGGTAAAATTTAAAAGCGGTAGTTGAAAATTTTATTTTTCGAATTTTGGAGTTAACAGGTGTTTTGGAGCACATTTTGCCGATTTCAACGCAAACGGTTGATTTTATTGTTATGGAACAAGAGTACCCGTTTGTTGCAAAAAAGTTATGAGTTGAAAACCCATTGTGCTACCCCGCCCCTCCGCCTCTGGTCGATGGGAAGAAATTGTTTTTACACAAAATTGTTGCACCAAATTTCATTTAAATTGCATAACTTCCGTAGAAGTTATTGCGATAAAGATATTTTTCAAACTATACTTTTATCACCCTGTAACTTTCTCCTTATGCATTTTAGGACCCATCTTTATAGGAAACTTTTTGTTCAAAATGATGTCATATTACGTTGGCACCATATTTTAGAAACATATATGCCCTCTGCCCCAGCCTCGAATAGAATCAAAGTCGATCGAAGGCAGAAAAGAATATGCAGTTCAAATAGTTCGCGACACTATCGCGGCTATTAATAAAAGAATACTTCTTATTACACTTTTCATTTAGATTTGATTTTCTAATTTATTTTATAGTTTCATGTAGGTATGTTAAAAATAATTTTTAAAAAACAACCTTCTCCTGCACTTCCCCGCATGCTTCGTTGCTCAACAGTTTAAAATAAATCCATTGAAATTGTCTTCGTTCATACCTTACAATTACCCTATTTGGGGGTATAAACCCTACACAATTTACAATTTACCAAGTCGGGACGGAGATATAGTTGGCCGCGTTCACGGCAGACAGTTTAATTAGTGTGGGAGTCAGGTGGATCCTAAAGGGATTAGATGAGGGGGTCAAGTGTGTGATAAATCCCGGAGAATTTGTTCCAGCGGCGCGATTTATGTAAGCCGGGCCTGGGGCCGACCGGACCCGACGTCTACGAACACGCGGAGGGCCGCAGGGGGTGTTTGGGAGTTTGCGAAATGGATGTACAGCAAAAGACCTGGAATTTGGGACCGGCGGGGTCTCCTAGGATCATAAAACGGAGTTTTGGGGTTCGCTACTCAACTGTGAAAAACGGAACGGTTATAAGATCACCAGTTGGTCTGACACAGGGGCAACCAACGGCCAATTTTGTAGAGGACTTTAATTAGGTGCGGGAATTTAATCCGCGGGAGTGAATTTCCTCCCTGTTAATGCAAATAGCTATTATAAGAGATATGCATGGCGTTAGTTATCACTGATTTTAACACTCTTTATCTTGATATACGTATATTTCTTTTTTTTTAAATTACATTATAACGGTATACTTTTATAGCGTTTGTTTTTATGCCTATCCGATTTTTTCCCTTTATTTGGAAAAGAGAAAATCGGAGCTACGGCGGGACGGTTGCTCAGGCGCCAACTTTTTTAGAGCGGTATGCTCCGCTATGCCCAGGATAGCATTCGTCCGAGAAAAACATAAAAATTCCAGTATTCAGTGGTGAGTTAAGGGTAGGATGGAAGTAAATCAACTCGACAAGTTTTGCACGGTCTATTGATTTAACATTTCAACAAAAATATGTATTAAGTAACATTTATTTTACAATAGTAGATCACGGCCGGCCCAGAGAGATCCCCGAATCTGAAACAAAGAAACGTGCGGGTTAAGCTTCTATCTAAGCGCTCTACGGCTAGTTAAAGCGGTTACGCTTGCATACGGAAAATAGGCTCAAAATTACTCGAATAGAAAACTTGGTTTGTTTTTGATTTTTATAATAAAAGAAAAGAAAACCTATATGCTTAGCTCAAGCTAGGTGAAACGCATGTTGGTTCGGGAAAACTCGCACCACCAACAAGTTTCGGGGGCTAACTTGAGCAGTAGCTAAGTAGCTATCCTCACTAGGTATGACAAAGTTCAATCGTAGGAAAAATAAATAAATAAAACAGCTGTCGGTTCGGGAGTACTCGCACCACCAACTAATACTCACCCGGAAACAAGTCGGAAGGAAGAGTGCCCCTTCGGCAGCCGCAGCCTTTTTATATCCCGCGGCGGCGCCACCATCGTCGAGGTTGCCGGTCGCCCATTGGTCGGGGGGGGGGGGGGGGGGGCCGTGGCGAAGAATCAGGTGATCCTCCCCACTCCGCTGGCACTCGAAACGGCTGCCGGGGCTAGGTTGTCAGTTAGGGGTGGTTGCAACCCCTACTGGTCTCGGACGGTGGTCTCTCTGGATCGGGCATGTCCGATATACTCGGATTCCCAAAAAGAACGGCGGCTCTAGCTGTAAGTTGAGTTAGTAACCCGGTTCTACCCCTCTTCGGTATCCCTCATCCCTTATGGTAACATGAGAATTTATTTACAAGCGGCGGAAAGCCGGAAACTAATCAAAACCAGGATTTAATTAAATGCAATTCGAAATATCGACCGCCGGTTTCCTATGTAGAAAAAAGAATCATTCATGGATATGTAAAGAAAAACTACGGCGGTCGGTCGGCTGCTACACAGCGCGGCGAAGAAATAAATGACATAAAATGAAAATTTATTATTAGCGGAAAATTAATGGTAACTTCGTTACAACATTTACACTATCCAACAGATTACAAATCCATTTACAGGATAGGATGTAATATCTATAATGCAGAATTCTATTTTTATACAGAAATGAATATAAAAGATAAATCAATATAATAAGTTATTATTATGGCAAAAGAAAGCATTATTACATTATTAGACAGAATTTAGCTTTTTATGTCACTTATTATACTGCAGTTGAATATTTCAAGGGTCTCTGACCAAGTTTGTCGAAAGCAGCGGCTTAGTCAGATCTGTGTAGATAACATCAACTTGGCCACCACCATCAATTATGTCTGCGTTATATTGGGTAACACAAAAAGGGTTAGTAACTGTGGACTTCTTTTTTACAAAACCATGTTGTTGAGGGATTAAATGAGGTTGAAATATAAACACATTTCGAAAACTTTGGAGAAATTGTTGATGATAGTAATAGGATAGTGTGTGTGTGTGCACCGGGATTATTTTTGAGTTTTTTTAGGGCCGAAGGAAATTTGCTGGTCGTTAAGGCTAGACTGAATAGTTCATGAAGAGGTTTTGAGAGAACAGATGCACAGTCGTTAAAAAAATGCCGGCATATTTTCTGGACCCTTGGCGTTTTTAGCTTTCATTCGCTTCAACGCCCCGAACACTCATCCTCGGAAATCTCAATACGATTAAATACATCGAGGTAGATATCGAGATATTCAAGAGAGGATACACCAAGCGCCGAATCGGAAAAGAAGCTTAGAAAAAAATCTGCAAACGCGTTCACAATAACATCAGGTTGATCATGTTCATAGGCACCGAGGTATTACTTTTCTTCTGTTTAACATAATTCCAAAAAGTTTTACTATACTTTTTAATTCCAAATTTGTTGATATAAGGTAAAAGCATTGACTGTCGTATTTATAAAGACTTCTCACGGCTATAGTATTATGTCCTGGAAAACAGATGGCTAACAATGTATTCAGCATTGTATTTTATCTCCGGAAAGCGCATGGTGAGCCAAAAATGTGTCAGACGTGACACGTGACAGCCTTGAGCAGTCTTTAATAATATATCAGTCAACGGTAATAGTTTACTTTCACTAATTCTCTCCGATTTTCGCAATATTTTGAATACTTGTGTATTTTGTGTTGCTGATCACGAATCTGCAAGAATTTTTCGGCGGAAACCTGTAGTTTTAGATTTACGCCTTTTTAAAATCGCCGTTTCGGGCTACTTGTATTACAAACCGCCTGTGTTTCTTTTCAACTGTTTTATGATTTTTGACGTATGTCAGTGTCACCACAAAACACATCTACCTCCAAAGCTCACCCAAAAAGTTAGGTTAAATTTTGATTTTGACATTAGTGTTTTTGTTTTCCTTTCTAAAATTTTCAAAAAATGAAAAAGTAAAGTATCATATATTATATATATGTAAAATATTAAATAGGAGTTCGGGGTTTCCCTGCAACTGTGAACAAAAATTTGTTCTGAAAGTTTCCATTAAGAAATAGTTGTTATTCATTGCAATGGCTATTAGCTTATTTAATTGTGTTTAGGAAAGAAATGGTGGCAAATTGAAGATTTCTATTGTGACTTCAAGAAATTTAACTGGATCTTCTAATTGTAATTTTGGTAGAATCCAGGACTGAAGAATAACTCTATAAATCAATGTATTTTACCATTGAGTAAAGGAATACTCAATGATTTTACATAGAGAAAAAATGAATGTTAATAGTGATTATAATTAATTGTTATGAAAATTAACTTTTTTTTCTATTTTCAACATTAGAGCCTGTTGTAAAAAACAGTGCCCTTCGTTGCCGACTGCTACCATAAGGAGAATATGCCCTCTTCTTTTTTCATGCGGCAGCACCTATGTTTCCCGACTGCCATAATAAGGAGTGTATGCCCTCTTCTTTTTTTTTATACTGCAGCGCCCATCGCTGCCGACTGACACCGTAAGGGGCGTGTGCCCCTTCTTTCTTTTTTGGACAAAATGTACCAGAGCTCCGTCATGCACATTTTACGGAGCACTTCCGACGACAGATCGTCAAACACAGCAAAACCGCAAAACAATATCGGTTAGAATTAGAACGACGTATGGCGTGATCACCTTATCACCTGTCTAATCCCGCGCTCTCACGCCGGCGCAATCCCTTCCTCCACCGTCCACTACTCGGTGTTGCCGTTTATGACAACATGTGGGGACGATTTTTCCAAAGGGCAATTTTTTCGCGACTTTTTACCACTCAGGATATTTTCTATATAATGAAAACAAAAAATTTAAAACCTTTTAAATAACGCGCTTTTATTTAAGCCATGTATGAATAAAACGAATAAAATAAGTTTAGGTTTTCGTTAAGGTAAGTAGGTATGTATGCACCTAATTCAATGCCAAATTGGGAAATTTCACAATTGAAATCAAAAAGCTTGTGGCGCGACATTTTCATAAAAGTAGGTACCTATA
Organism: Pseudeuparius sepicola; assembly: GCA_963920635.1. Classification (NCBI taxonomy): domain Eukaryota; kingdom Metazoa; phylum Arthropoda; class Insecta; order Coleoptera; family Anthribidae; genus Pseudeuparius; species Pseudeuparius sepicola. Next base: position 95,949,588 of record OY987299.1, read on the forward strand.
CCAATTAATTTTATTGGACAGTGATTGATTGTAAAACATGTAAAACAATACTTTACGAGTTTGGTCTTATTTTCTTGATTGTAAGTCTGGGTAAAAGTTCTTTTTACTAGCATTCTTTAAATTTACGCTCCTAGGTACTTAAAATATCGGCAAAGTGATAAAAAGTAATGTGTTTGTTAAATTATTTCTGTGCGCGAATGAAGAAAGCAATATCCATCAGTTCGTGGGGTAGCAAACCTACCAACAGGAATAATTTTCAAAGGTACCTACCTAATTTTTGTTCCACTCTGAAATTAGACAACATTGCGCAATTCCAACGTTGTTCCCCTCCATCGCCTAAGGCAAAGTTTACAGAATAATATAGATTCTGTAAACTTTGCCTAAGGACAGGTACGACCTCCCCGCTAAGCGCTTCCAGCGAGAATCCAGCGGCGTTCATTAAGCATGGACCAAGATTTATTTGCCCTATTTTCTAAACATTAATGTACATTAATGTACACTAATGTTTAGAAAATGTACCTTAATGTACATGACATTTATAATATTATATTCAAATTACCCTTGCAAATAAATAAAAGATACTTTTTTTATAAACAGCTTTTACTTAGACCATGTACTAAAACAAATAAAATAAGTTTAGGTTTTCGATAAAATAATGCAGTGCCAAATTGCGAAGTTTTTGTAAATCAAAAAGGTTGATGGGCGAAATGTTCGTGAAAGAAAGCAGGTACCGATTAATTTTATTGGACAGTGGTTGGCTGGTAAGGAAGTACCTACTTGCCAAAGTAAGTATATTTTCTTTACAATTCGCGTGACTTATTTTATTCGTTTTAGAAGGTATATGGCTTAAATAAAAGCTTGTTTGTAAAAAGGTTTTTTATTTTTAATTTTTGATTTAACACGTTGACTGCCATGTGTATTATGCACATCGAACAAATATTATGTGCACATGTATAATGTGCATTTCTTATGGGGAATCTGTTTGTGCGGCGTGAGATTAACACCATCTTAGTTGGTCTGGTAATATCTTACTATTTTGGTTCTTGTTACAAATTATCTGTGGTAACATTTGATTTAGGTCCATAAGGTATTTATTCTTATAAATGAACTACGTTTCCTTCTCAAGTTATAGTATTTTCTGTCTACACGTATACTTCTCCTGTTCACAATGCCTGAATAGAATATATGCACACGGCGTATGTTTAAATGATGTAATCAGGTGCCATGTGCATATATTTTATTCACGCCTCTATTGCATACTATAATTATTATAAATATTTATTGACTCTTAAATTATTTGGCTCTCAAAACGTAAAAATAACTAAAATTTTCAATAAAACCACTTCGGCGCAATGGACCCGATCAAGAAATTCGCTTCGGCAGTCAACGTCATTTATATATTTCGACATGGCTATGGACAGAAACTTTAAGAAAATTTCCATTCTCACTAAAGCTCCATGACTTTATAACCAACTTTTGATTTTCTTATGGGCGTCATATTGGATTTGTATGCCACTAGATAAAGCAAAAAAATGGGATTACGGTCATAGCCCCTGTTGATTTATATAAACGTACCTATCAAGCGTCAGTACCTATGTGTTTCCATATCTATTATATACAGTATTAAATAAAACAGAAAATGACTAATTCCAGTTTTTTCACGATATTTCAGGAACGCCTTACACTATCTTCGATTTCTTTGCAGGACCTTAAAGAGCCTAGAAAGGCATAGGTACATATTTTCTAATTTAACCCACTCCGTTTCTATCCAAATTTATTATAGAAGTTAACCCTTGTTACCAATGGTGCGTATATACGCCAAAAGTATACCGAACAACGACAATAATAATAAATAATACCAATTTAATAACAAAATTCGTACTATAAAATCGGGAATCCAATGTAAATAATCACAATCCTAATCACCGTATTAGCGCGAACACGTCTAATGTACACAGATTATAGAAAGGTTCTCTACACCTTCCACTATACAGGGTGTAACTTTAACTAGTACACAAATTTTAACTTGCGGTAAGTTTTAACCCCAAATGCACGTCTGTGAAGTTTTTTTGAAAAAAAATTAATCACCTACAATGTGAAAAAGTTGCTCTTATATTTAAAAACTTTTTAGTGATGCCCGGCGGTCCGCGGCAGTTGGTCCAATTTGTGTCTTGCCTTAATGCCGTATAAAAAGTGTTTTAAATTTAATATGGTAGGTGATAAAAGATGGTATATTCGAATGCAGAGATGGTAGATATGTTGAGAGAATATTTTTTGTCAGAAAAGTTGGAAGTGCTGCGCAGAGAATGTATCATGAGAAATTTCTAGAAAGGAATACTCCAAATGCCCGAAGTTTTGTTAGAATCATCCAGAGATTAAGAGACTTTTATGAGGTCACATGAAACAAATTGTTTACTCGACTCCTGCAAATACATTAGAAGAGCTACGAGCTCGTGTAGAAGCCGCCGCGAATGAAATAAATAATAGCCACGATACCTACATTAGCTAAAATAAATAACCTATGCAGCGAAGAGTTGAAGCTTGCGTTAGGAATGGAGGACAAAATTTCGAGAGACCTTTATGAAACGGATTTCATGGGCGTCTTTTGGGGTCAGAACCTATCGCCAGTTAAAATTTATGTATTAATCAAAGTTACACCCTGTATAGATTACAGCCCACTGCGCGTTTAGACAACAATGGAGCTAGTAGCAAGAACAAAACAAATTACGAAATCTATTACTGTTTTTGAAATTGACGAACCAAGAAAATTAATGAAAAAATCAAGACTGTAAAATCTTCTGATAGTTAACAGGCTGTTAAAAATGATAATTTCTTCATCATAAGAGGATGTTTATCCAACGAAAAAACTTATTTCCTTGTTCAAAGTGTAGCTTTTTTTCAGGTATAATAACAAATCTCCATTGATCTCTCAACAATGCGAATCGATCAACATTAGATACTTATAAAATACCTCGTGTATAATAAAATAGAATGTGCTCTTACTTGCATTACAACAATTATGTGTTTATTTCACTAACTATTATGAATTAATTGATGAAAACCAGCAATTTGCCTTAGGTTAATAGTATGGGGCAAAAAAAGGTAAAAAAGGGTATGCAAGCGTTTTCTCATAATCTCTGATGCCTATCTTGCTTTATATTTTCAGGGTGTATACCCGCAGGTCGCATTTCCTAAATTAAATGCGACAGAGCGTAAAATCAAAATTTCCCGCGGCAGTATTTCGATATTTCCACGACACTGCCGGACGGAAAGTTCGTATGTTAATCGCGAAAGTTTAACGTTAATCACAGAGAAGATTATTTAATAATAATTATCATCTGCAGCTATGAAATAATATCTATTTTTTATTAGGAGTCTGGAAATAAATATTTTTCCGTGCGTGTGTGACACATTTTCGTGTGAGGCGAAGCCGAATACGGGAAGTCATGCAAGCAAGGAAAAATCTATTTCTGGACGTGCAATGAACGATATTTGTTATTATTTGAAAACGAAAACAGGTTATGTTTTAAATTAGTCTATGTCAGGCAAGGTGGATAAAACGTAAAAAAATATTACAGGAATGTATCAATCTAAATATTTAAACACTTACGAGTTAAAATACGAGATACGTACATCTCAAATATCAGATAGCATAGACTTTCTTACACTTTAGTTTACTTTGTATATTTCTATTTTAAAGCCATAAATATTAATATATTCGGTATTTTCATTCGCCGAACGGAAAGACTTAGAGATCGGGAGAACTTTTTCCGTGCGCTAGCCTGAAGACGCCTATTTTAGGCAGGTCGCGGTAGGCGGGATAGGTCTTAGTCAAGCATATACTGTATAAGTCATATACACAACTAATTATTACAAAAAGGAAGTTAGCGGCTTCATGGGATTATAAATTTTGGCAACTGGTAATATCATACCAATATCCAAGTTCTAATGGATGTGCCGGTGTTTTTATCTTTAAATCGTTCGGGAAGGTAGACTACGATAGCTGTTTCCGCTTATGGCGGCCATACACGTAACGATATACTTGCGCAAGTTTAGACTTGCGCAAACACACATCATTCGGTAGAGAGCACAGACGGCACAAGTATACTTGAACAACATCATTTTTGATGAGAAAGTCAGTGGAGCAGGCAGTTGTGTTTTGTGTTACAAAAAATCTGAAAAGACTTTAAAAGACACCGAACTATATGGTGTAAAGACTGGTTAATGAAAAGAGAACATTATTCACACATCAATTTATTGACTGAACTGAAATTTGTACCCAAAGACTGGCATAACAACTATCTGCGTATGGACGAAGACACTTATTTGAAGGTTCTGTCGATGATTACGCCATTTATTATAAAGCAAGATACTGTTATGTGAAGAGCCATATCACCAATTGGATCTATTTTTTTATAATACACTTCAACTAATTTGTTATAAGCGGTTGTTTTTTTATCTCTATTGTGGTAATCTTTGTTCTTTACTTGCCAGAGGCATAGTTCATTTCTAGATATTTATAAAATCTTCCAAATTTTCTCGCACTCCACATGTCTCGTCACTCATTTTGGCGCAAAAAAAAACAAATAGACGTGCATACGAACGTCAATGAGTTCATCTGCGCAATGGTGCCACACACGTTCAAGTAAACTTGTGCAAACGTAAACTTGCCCAAGTCTGGAATCGAAAATTGAAACTTTCTGAAGACTTGTACAAGACTAGAATTTGCGCAAAAATCTTCCAACACACGTTACTGTATATTTGTGCAAGTCTAAACTTGTGCAAGTATATCGTTACGTGTATGGCTGGCGTTATTAGGTTCATCAAGGCAGCCATAACTTTCTCGAACGACTCAAACCGAAATGGTAGTAGTTATAATAGTGTAACTTGCACTTGGAGGTGAAAAAAACAACCATTGGAGCCATCTAGTATCAAGCTGATAGTACTAGAGCCGAAATTTCACAAAACTTATAAATATACAGGGTGAGTCTGAAATAACTGGCATCCTTTTTTTGGGTAATAGAGATGGTCATTCTGAACCACTTTTCTTAATATTTTTTTTCCCTAGCGCCGAGATTTTTCTATAATTCATCCCCTCAAAATCCCCCCTCTATGAAAACACGGCACTGGCGCCCTGCCAACAACCGAGTAGAAAATGGTCACTGGTATGTATTATGAGACCGAGTTTACGCTATTCTATCCGCGTCAGTGCCGTGTCCGGGGGCATTTTAGAGAAAAATTTCGGCGATAGGAAAAAAAATTGTTAAGAAAAGTAGTTCAGAATGACCATCTCTCTTACCCAAAAGAAGGATGCCAGTTATTTCAGACTCACCCTGTAGATTTAATTTGAAACATTTTGGAAATATAACCGTATTTATCGCGACTATGGAATGAACCAAAAACGCATTTTTTATTATTATGTGTACATAAAATCCCCAATCCCCTAATAATATCGAAGTATACATAAAAGCAATGGGCATCATCACAGAAACAGATATATCTACCGATTACATTACAAAAAAAATATTTTCAAATATTTTCATTTACTGTCCGAAAATCAGATTTTGCTACGTGATTTAACTGAACATAGTTGTTTATACAACGTAAATGCGACACGTAATGACCAGCTCCAGAACATTAATTAAGGAACCAGGCCCAGATGCGCTACAATAATACAATATATACCCGTGTGGTATAAAGCTTTCTCCAGAAAGGCTTGGTTTCCATCGAGCATCGAGGTACCATAAAAGGTACTTTAACCAAATTTTGTACACAGAATACCTCTAGACAAAATAAAACTGCATCCACCTACGGTGCCAAGAAAGTCCACGTCCTAACCTTAAAAATGTTAATGTGAATGTGAGTTAAAATATCCATGGACACATGTATATTTCACATCGCATGACAGGCCAGTGGAGTAGCATGAAACGCGTTCGTAGCCAATATCACAAAAATTAGTTAATTTTAACTTACATGTAATTTGAAATATTGGTAATTATTTGCAGATAATTTCCCAAATGCTAGTGTCAAGTGCTGAAATATATTATTTATTTGTGGCAATTTCGTATCAATTAAAATAAAATAAATAATGCACGCCCATGAAAATCAGCCCATATTTTTTTATGAAACTATCATAATCAATTAAGAAATTTTCTAACAAAACAATGCACTTTATCATACTAAAAGGTATAGAAGGAATTTGAAGAAGTTATAGGTATTGAGAAAAAATAAAGTTTTAGGGCATCTTTCAAAGGTAGCTTGTCAAATATTTACCTGTGAAACGAAATCCCGGACTGTTTCTTCTTGCATCTTTGAAAAAATCTATGCACTATATCTTGGAAACGAAGGCTTGTATTATCTTATTTTGTCGAGATATCGCAAGTCCTATAAGGTCCTAAATATAAAAAGTTAATGTATGTATATCATGGAGCCGCGTCGCCGCATTATTTTAGATTGACATTAGTTTGATTCAAGGTTGGGGCAGAGCATACAAACCTACATGTTTTTATATAGAAAACAACGCTAATCGCCAAGCACGCTGGGCAAATATGTATATTCACGGTATTGCTCCTTATAATATCATTCTCTGTATTACTAATTATTCTATACTCACTGGGATTACTACGGTTTTCTAAGATTTTCCTTAGTATTTGTGCAAATGCTATTCCTATGGAACTAGGATAGAAAAATGTCGGTCCTAGCCGTAAATGGCAATGAAACCATAATATCTAATAGTGTTTGCCACCCCTACTCCGCTCAAGCATGTGGTTTCTTCTGGAGTACTCCTAGTTTGGAGTATTGCGAGCGTGGTAATTATTATTAATATATGTAATGTGTTGGTAATTTGATAATGAAAGGAAAATAAAGTCGATTCGAACTATCATCATCATCATCAAATTAAGGGGTGGCCGCCTCTGATTGGCCCGGCACGTATGCCTCCATGGGCCCATTGTGCCCCCACGGCCGGTATCATGATAATGAAAGGAAAATAAAGTCGATTCGAACTATCTCGAGGAAGGTCTAATGAAGTCATTCTCACTTGTCTTTGAGGTGGTTCTCCACCAATTATTTATTAGGTACTTTTACCTTGCCTCAACTAATGACTTTTCTTTTCCTTCCAGAAACTAATGATATTTCCAAACATTTCTCAACTCCAACTCAATTACGGCATTCCTCGGCCTACGCCTCTGACGTAATCACAGAGCCGCGGCGAAATCGCTTTCCTGGAAATTTTCGCAGATTTCCCGAGGTGCATATCCTTTACGTGCTCGCTGCAAAAACGGTTTTCTATATCTCTTTCCGGGCCTGCCTCAAAAACAGACGCTCCTAAATTATGCACGCTATATCCTGTTTTGTCCTGAAGGTCCCCGCGGCTGAAAAATATGCACTATATGCAGGTGGAAAGCCGACGGTTTCGTTATTTTCCTGCCGTCTGTTGCTCCTTTATACATTTTCCTGGAATTTATAACTTAAATCATATCAAAATAGTTTTTTTATTATACTTCTTTGAAAACACCTTATTTTCACCTGTTTTAGCTATAATGAAAGATGGGGTTTTTCGGGCTAGCGCACGGAAAAACTTTCCGTGCGCTAAATAAAAATACCGAATATATGGCTTTAAAATATAAATATACAGCAAAGTAAACTAAATTTAACAAACTCTATATGCTCTCTGATATTTAACATGTACCTATTTTGTATTTTAATTCGTATGTGTTTCAATATTTAGATACATTTCTGTAATATTTTTGACGTTTTACAACAAAGCACCTTTGAAATAATTTGAGAGTAACCATGGAATCGCTCATACATACCAAACACTATATTGTCTGCATTGTTTATTTTTTGTCAATTAAATTTATTTTATTTAATTTATTATAATATGCCGATAAAATGTTTTAAGTTTCCGTTTTCAAAGAAGTATAATAAAAAATATCGTTCATTACACGTTCAGAAATAGATTCTTCTGGCTGCGCCTCACACGGGAATTTGATTTGAATGAATTTGATGAAATATATATTTTGATTGAGGAAGATTTTCTCAAACTCTCGTCATTAATAATGAGTACAGATAAAGGAACCTTAGTCAAAAGCAAATATCTGTGTAGGTGTCCTCTATAGGTTAGCAGAAAAAAGTTGTTAAACGTCAGGTCTCCAAATAGATTTACAAAAAGGTGGCTTAAGTTAAGGCACAGAATAACTAAATATTCTGTGGTTAAGGTCTAATTATTTGGGCATCGGGTGATATCACACCTGCCATATTATTAGGTTCGTGAAGGCAGCTAGTCGGGAATTTTTAACTATGAACATTTCGGATTAAAACTTTAAAACGCATACACAATTCAATTTTATATCATTTTAATCTTAGCAAGGAGCAGATTTCAAAAATGTAAAAATATTGTACGTTCTTCCATTAAAAAAGAAACATAAGTTTGGTTGGTCACGGTTTTGTGTTTTGGTGTTAGGTACTATTTTGAAAGTCTGAATTAAATCTGTTGGCTGACAGATAGAATTGTTTACCCTGCAGCATTTCTTCTCAACTGGGATTTGATCTTTCTAGAAAATATTGTTTTTGTGAAACGCCTTTAGTAGTATGAAAAGGAAATATAGATAGATATTAGTTGATTTTAATAATTATTGTTAGGTAACTACTTGATGGTTTATCAGGATTAGGAATTTTACAGCAGCTTCTGTCTTACCATTCTAATCTTAATGAAAGTGTAAGTGTGTCAGTACCTAATGCATGAGGTTGTTTCTAATCATACTTACATATACAGTATGTCCACGGATGGGGTAAATAAGAGGACAAATGGACAAAAAATTTCATTTTTCGACATAAAGTCATTCTTGATGAAAGTTTCTGCTTCTCGAAAAAATATGGTCCACGAAGAGAATTTTCGATTTTTTTATACAGGGTGTCCAAAAAATTCAAAAACTTGAAATGCGATCAAGAATAATCTGCCTTTATTTTTAAAAATATCAAAAACTTTTACTTAGGAAAGTTGTTTAGAATTAAAAGATGTGTCCGATTGTCATTTTTCAAACAAATCAGCCAAAATGAATTTGTCCTCTTGTTTATCCCATCCGTGGACATACTGTATATTTGCAAAGCAATAATTTATTTCATCATCTTGCCTTGGATTAAAGCGCAAAGAGGCTCCTGTGAAAAGAGTAGGTACACATTTTCGCTTCCATTGTCAAGGTGCATATGTGAACACAATCAGTGATGCACACTAAGTTATTAACAGGGGAAATGATGTATGATGCCTTCATGTCACGCTTGGTGACGCAGACTCACTGAAGTAGTACCTAGATACCTATACACTTTCCGTTCATGGGGAACGCGCTCCCATTCAGGCACCGTACTTCCTTTCCGGAATACCCATGCATGCGTTTTATTTGGAACTAATAGTTAGATTCTCATTCTCATATAACCCCTGCCTTATATAATTTTATAAGTACCATTACAATCGTTTGTCCAGCTAGAAAATATCATGATGTGATATTTGGCAGACATATAATATGTTCGTGATCAATTAGTTTCCGCTCTACCGTTGCTTTTGTTTTTAGAATAGTTATTCATCCGGAGCTAGTTCACATCAACGACAGTAAGGGGTGCTAAAACGTAGGACTAATACGAATTTTTTATATACGTGAAGTATTTTTTATGAATGTGCGCCCATGATTTTTACTGATATGAAATAGCTATAGTTGAATAACAACTATTCGTAAAAATAATATGCTCCTACTTTCCGACATCAGGGTGAGTGGAGCCATGTATCTGCGGCGGTGTCAGAACTTGCCTCTAATAATTGAATTACGGGCTTCTGTCATCTTATATGCTAAGTCTAAGGTTAGATTGCATGGCAACTATGAGGGAGGCGGGACGCAAGGGGGGATGGGCATACTGGATGACGTCAGACCCATATGCGTGCTTCAAGGACGTTTTTCGATTTATTCGATTTTTTATGTGGTGGTAATTAATTATTGAAGAAGTGAATTGGAGTATCAGTGTACTATGAGTTTTGTTGTGACTTTAAAAATATAATTTATTCTAATAAAAGATGTTTTAGAAACTTATCAGGTAAGTGACACATCAAACTTAATGGGACATTTTACTTTATAAGAAATTCACTATTTTTTTTCGATAATTTAGTTTTGATCCCAAGAGAGCCTACATTTTAAAATATTGCATATTAATTTCAAAACTGATATCATATTTCCATTCTCACAGAAATATTTGAACTTTTTCGGTTTTCTGACAAACTCCAACTTTTTTGATGACAAAAGAAGGCCGCTTACAATATGTACCTTAAATTTTTTGGCGCAAAAACTAGCCAGAATATTGTGATTGAGAAACTTAAAATGCGCACCTCGCTCGGAATTTAATTAAAATTTTCAGTTTGCCCTGCAAATCAGTACAAGGCATTCTTAATTAGCTGTCAATGCTGTCAATTATAAATTAGCTCATAACGCAAAAAATCCATCCATGCCTTTCTCTCCACCTCGAAAACAGTTAAATCAAGCAAATCCCTTTTGTTCGCCTTCCTTCCACATAAAGCGGAATTTACACTTATTAAGCCGGCACGAAGCATAATCAATAATTCGTAAATTATAAATTTGATTATAAGCTGGATCTTGCTAGGTTTTGGAGAAGAATAAAGGGCGTAGCTTGCCAGACCTGGTCAGAAACTGAAAACTTTTGCGACAGTTGAGAACTTTTCCTATGTGGTTAAAGTTGCGGGTGTGCTTTTCCGCTGGTGCGGTCACAGCGGAAAAGTTTTCAAATTTAAAAAACACGTCGCCTTCCATTTGCTCTGTAAATAAGTGTTACATTTAGGCACGAAACTGAACCAAGTTATTTTTGAATCGATTCGACAAAAATATTATAATGTAGCTGGGACGGACTGGTTGGACTTGATGGATGACTTTATTTTTTTATAGAAAAAGTCAAATAAAATAAACAAAGATGCATTTTTTTTAAATGAAACACTCTTAAAGCTATTTTTAAATCTGCTTATAAATTATTATTTATATTATTGTAAAATTGTACAATACTACACATACAATATGTAAAGAAGGGTACTCTGAATCAAAATAGCATAGTTTTTTTAACAATAAACAGAAAACAACATATTATTTGTGATACAAATCTCAAATCTCCAAAAGGCCAGTGCGATATTGTCTCCTACAGAAGGGATCAAGAGACCCTATTTTTTTGCGCAAAACCGCCAGAATTCCAAACAATCACACATTGTACCTATCCCGTTATTGCACACCTAACCACACAAGAAAACACGGCATTTTATGTACTTCTTACATCAAATAGATCTTCACAACAATAACATATCTTTGGAAGAAGGTTCATGACAGCGACCTGCATCAAACCATAATTTTCTCTTCTCGGGTCCAGGTGTAATCGAACAAAAATCTTGTTGCTACCTACTATTATTACTGCAATAGCTCAGAAAACACTTTTTAAACATAATGTGGTGGTTTTTACAGAAACTTTGCAAACCAAAAAACTTAAAACTTTTATGATACACAGAACACAGCTAGATTAGGATTTTCTCATGCCATAAAATGAAAAAGTAAGGTCCAAAGCGATTGTTGATTTGTAGCTAACTTAACCTATATGACCAGGAAAGCCTGATTTACATCAGAGCTGGGAAAGATCGTGCCAAAAAAGATCTAGATCATAGATCAGATCGTTTTTCAAAAAAAGATCTAAGATCGTTTAAAAATAGATCTTTTCATGCAAAAACGATCTTAGATCAAAGATCGTATAAAAATGATCTATTTAAAAAAGATCAATCGATCTAAGATATTTTGAACGATCTAAGATCTTCTAAACGATCTAAGATTTTCTAAACGATCTAGATCCTCTAAACGATCTAAGATCTTTGAACAAAATTCATGATATTATATAGTTAATAGATATAGATGTCTATAAACGCTTTTCTTAATTTTGACATAGTATAAAGTGACATCTTTCAAAACCTGAGCAAGTTTTACGTAACTAGTTGTGTAGATAAAGTAAAATTTTACGTAACTAGTTACGTAAAGTTAGTACTCTAAGTGAACTGGTTACGTAATCAATCTGTTGATATACCTATGGAGAACTAGACTTTTCTTGTAAAAACGTGTTCACCGATTATTTATGCAATTTATAATTTTATAACTTAAGTTATAACTTAAGTTATAAAATTCGGAATTTTGAGAAATAGATAATTGAAAATAAAATACAAATTAATATAAAGCATTCATTTAAAGACCTCAAAATAGGTCTTGTATACTCAAATTATTTTAAGAAGTCCTTACTGGGACTGTCAATTGGTAATTTCGATATCCTAAGTTGGCATCAATGCAGCAAAAAATGTAACCGGGTCATAAGTTCAGGTCAGTAACGAGCCCATTTGCACTAATAACACGAAAAGTAACACGAACAAGAACAACACAGATGACGGTAAAACTTACGAAATGTAGAAAACCCGCGAATATTTTCATTACCGAATGTTTGAACCAGTTTGAACGATCTGGAAAACCTTCACTGTCACTTTGACACACCGAGCTAAATTTGCCTAAGTCCGCCCATAGACACTGCCAAAAGCAGCTGATTATTACAAAATACCAAAATGAAAGGTGTTTCCATGACGTTTGAAATTATTATTAAAATGAGTTGTAGTCATAGTTATTTTTATTTGTAGCGGCATAATCGTGATTGCAATAGGGTTTTTATTTTATTATGCTCTTCTTTTCGTATCACTTGGGTAACTTTTCACATCATAAATCAACGGGTGACGTCATTAACTGGTTGAGACATATATACCAATGTTATATACCCATGGTTAACAGAAAATTCCTAGGGATTTTGTGAAGAATGTCATCTGACAAAATCGGGACTTCTTACAGTAATCGGGGTATAGTTGTAGGTAAAATGTACGTCAGTTTGTTTATATTATTTGTCATTTTTCGAGAATTCTGACAATGGGGAACTTGCACAAAAATTAAATTTGAAAAATATTACTTTCAAACGTAATTTATTGTCATTAAATGAACCACAGTTCACAAAAAACTAATTTTTTTATTTGTATGTAATAAATATAAGCAATTAAAAACTGCATAATTCAAATCATCTTGTAACGCGCCCTCCTTGGTTGTGACGTAAACTAGCTCGTTGGTGGTGGCGCCTCTGGTGGGCGGCGGCACCATGTATAAACTAATATGGGCGGCACATGTATAAAAACTACAGCACCACGCAAGCTTTGTTTAGAAAGATCAACGAGAACGTCCCATCCTTGTCTATCCATCTTATTATAGTCTATCGCAGTATTGATATTGTTGATAATGTTTGAAAAGAGCGTGCTGTGTTAAATAGTTATTTACATTGCGAGACGCGTAAGCGCACTTTTTGCCCGAGGAGGTTGTTTAACGCCCGTGTTGCCTCGGGTCTTAAAACTCTCTCCGAGGCCAAAAAGAGCTTACGCATCGAGCAATGTATTACATTTCCTGCTACTTACAATTTCATATTAGGTAGGTAAGTAGGTACTTTGAATTTAAATACACTATGGAGTAGATTGTGTAATAATCTTCATAATCACCATTGTCCAATTATTACTAAAAATGATAATCAGTGATAAATATAAGAGGTAGAATGCAGTGATAATTAAAAAAAAACTTATTCTTGTGCGATTAAACCCGAGACCTACAAATTACTACTTTTAGGCGGTATTTATTTTTGACCTACATCAGATCTCTCTATAAATGGGTCCCCGAACTGTTCATTTTAACGTTAAATTTCCATTCTTCCTTCCCTAGTTCTGTGTAGCTGTCACTCCTGTCACCGCCTTATGATCGATCGAGCTATTTGACGTCACAACCATTCCCGCGCTTTTCGTGTCGTTTCAAATGAATAGCTTGCGGTCACAACTTTAATTATTTATTGCAAATTAAATATTGCGATCTGAGGGCTGATATATTTGGTATGTGCTCTTTCTCTAGATAGGCAATTATACTAAAGAAATAAAAAAAATCGTTCAAGTTCCCCATTTGCACTTTAGCTGAGACCTAGAGATCTCCTGAGGTAAACTGTTTTAAATGAACGCTCGTTAGTAACGTAAGTAACTGAATTCGTAATACATATATATTAGAACAAAAAGAGTGATAGTCGACCATATACAGTATTCTTTTGGGACGGTAATCCCTCATCAGTATGGCTCATCCGATTATCAAGTGGTAGACAAACGTGCCTAGACGATAGATTTACTCTATAAGGAATCAATCAATTACCGAAGCAATTAATTGATCATGGAGTATTATAATGATAGCACACCCGAAGGTGCGGGACAAAGCCACTGGTCTTGATCGGCAAAGGCTCACGCCACAATTACCGAGACCCGCCATCTGCCGTCTCCACGGCGTCGGTTAACCAACCGAAGACATCGATAGAACAAAAAGAGTGATAGTCGACGATATACAGTACTGTTTCGGGACGGTAATCCCTCATCAGTATGGCTCACCCGACTATCAAGTGGTAGACAAACGTACCTAGACGATAGATTTACTATATAAGGAATCAATCAATTACCGAAGCAATTAATTGATCATGGAGTATTATAATGATAGCAGACCCGAAGGTGCGGGACAAAGCCACTGGTCTTGATCGGCAAAGGCTCACGCCACAATTACCGAGACCCGCCATCTGCCGTCTCCACGGCGTCGGTTAACCAACCGAAGACATCGATAGAACAAAAAGAGTGATAGTCGACGATATACAGTACTGTTTCGGGACGGTAATCCCTCATCAGTATGGCTCACCCGACTATCAAGTGGTAGACAAACGTACCTAGACGATAGATTTACTATATAAGGAATCAATCAATTACCGAAGCAATTAATTGATCATGGAGTATTATAATGATAGCAGACCCGAAGGTGCGGGACAAAGCCACTGGTCTTGATCGGCAAAGGCTCACGCCACAATTACCGAGACCCGCCATCTGCCGTCTCCACGGCGTCGGTTAACCAACCGAAGACATCGATAGAACAAAAAGAGTGATAGTCGACGATATACAGTACTGTTTCGGGACGGTAATCCCTCATCAGTATGGCTCACCCGACTATCAAGTGGTAGACAAACGTACCTAGACGATAGATTTACTATATAAGGAATCAATCAATTACCGAAGCAATTAATTGATCATGGAGTATTATAATGGTCGACTATCACTCTTTTTGTTCTATCGATGTTTTCGGTTAGTTAACCGACGTCGTGGAGACGGCAGATGGCGGGTCTCGGTAATTGTGGCGTGAGCCTTTGCCGATCAAGACCAGTTTCTTTGTCCCGCACCTTCAAGTCTGCTATCATTATAATACTCCATGATCAATTAATTGCTTCGGTAATTGATTGATTCCTTATATAGTACATATATTTTAGAAATAATATGTATCTAGATTATATGTATAAAAAGAAAAATCCTTGTTCGTACAAAACTATTCATTCTTCTAAAAAATATATACCTACCTTTCCACCTACATTATTTTGTATAAAAAAATCATAGAAACGTTTCAAAAACGAACTACTTAAAACAATTGATGTCAAAATGAGAACATATTATACAAATATGTAGATATAAAAACAAAAACTCTTATTCCTACAACAATCTAGAGCACTATTTTTTATTCTTCAAAAATAAAACTTTATTATTATAGAAACGTTTCAAAAATGAACGAAAACAAATAATGAGGAAAAGATCTGAGATCATTATAACGATTTTAGATCCTTTTAAAGATCTTAGATCTTTAATCTTAGATCTTTAAAACGATCTTAGATCTCTAAAACGATCTTAGAGCTTGAAAACGATCTTAGAGCTTAAAAACGATCTTAGAACTTTAAAACGATCTTATATCTTTTAGACGATCTTAGATCTTTAAAACGATCTAAGATCGTCAAATTAAGATCAAAGATCAGATCTTTTTGAAACGATCTTTTTAAAAAAGATCTTTCTTTAGTGAATCAAAAAAGATCTAGATCTAAGATCAAGATCGCGATCTTAGATCTTTAAAACGATCTTTTTTAAATAGATCTGCCCAGCTCTGTTTACATCCGATCAAAAATTCGATAAGATTTATTTACATAGTACAAATATATTATGACGTAATTTTCGGAAAAACCGTTATATTTTGTAAATGAAGAAAAATAAAGTTTCTATAGTAACTAAACATTTTATTTTTTTTTAATCGCTTTACACATCTGAACCGCAAAAGGAAACAAATAATGCCAATTTTGGAAAATCCTCAACTTCTCTATTAAAATAAAAGTTCACGTGATAATAATAGCCTTTTGGGTCCACGCTAACAGTATGCCTATATGGTTTGCCGAGGAATTTTCTATTTTGAACTTCATTATAAACACATGACAGCCTGACTAAACAAAACGCATATTTTTCGAATAAATAAAAACTCAGTTTTCCATATGAAGAACCCAGGTGAAATCGCGTCAAAAAAACTGTCACTATTTTCCGGTCTATCACCGGTCGGAGACGAAAAAATCGATATGTCCCGTGGACGGCGCAGCGACGAAGGAAGGCGGCGGCGCGCCCCTCGCGCTCACCATGCGGGCAGCATTTTTCTATACGCCACACGTGATCGCGAATCGGCTCATGACGAGGAGCGTCCGAGTCGGGATATAAGCGCCACTTGCGATGGCAAAACACTCCTGCTAAACAGCACAAGTTGCGTGAGCACTCGACAAGGGCGCCCATAGAAAATATTTTAGGGGGGGCAAAATTATCTCATCTAACCTTGTTCTTTTTAGAACTACCTAGCTCTGAATCGATAATTGGTTTATGTGATTGTGGCCCAGTTAAATTTTGTATAAAATATTTCAGGGGCTTGTTTTATACACGGTGTCCCGAAATTAGCCTGCCATAATTTACCAGCGTGTTCTACGACCTAAAAAAATGAAAAAAGTTCCTATAAACATGGCCTCAAAAATGCCCCTTAATGGGGCTATAGCCCCCGAAAGTGGCAGTTTCACAAACGGGTTTCTATAAATATTTCCAGAACGAACAAAGATAAAATTCTGAAATTTATGATAGTTAGACATTCTTAATCATAGGAGTCCCAAATGGGGGGGTTCAGGATTTAAAATTACCCCAAATTTTTTTTGTATACTTTTTTCCAGATTTATTGCAAAATTATGAAAGTTGAAGGTATTCTACGAAGAAAAGGTGCTCTTGTTGAACTTCGATAGCATGCATCGTTTTCGAGTAAACTCGTTTTGAAAATTTTTTGCAGAGTGCCATGAAAATGCCTATTAGAAATTAGCCTGCCATAATCTACCACCACGTTTTTTGATACAAAAAAATGAAAAATGTTCCATAAACATGGCCTCAAAAAAGTCCCCTAAGAGGGCTATAGCCCCTGAAATGGACACTTTGGCAAACGGTTTTTCCTAAATATTTCCAGAACGAACAAAGATAAAATTATGAAATTTGGTGTGTGATATATCTGTGAGATTTGACGTTTACCGAGGTAGACATTCTTCATCATAAGCGTCCCAAATGAGGTGGGTCAAGGGGTTAAAAATATCCCAAAATTTTTTCTGCGCTTTTTCATGGTTTATTCTCCCAGGTATGTCACACTCGATGTCACATAGCAAATTTCAGAATTTTATCTTTGCTCGCTCTGGAAATATTTAGAAAATCAGTTTGCCAAAGTGTCCATTTCGGGAGCTAGAGCCCTCTTAGGGGACACTTTTGAGGCCATGTTTATAGGAACTTTTTAATTCTTTTGGGTCGCAGAACACGCTGGTAAAATATGGCAGGCTAATTTCTAATACGCATTTTCATGGCCCTCTGCAAAAAAATTTCAATACGATTTTACTCGAAAACGGTACACACTATCAAAGTTCAACAAGAGCACCATTTTTTCGTAGAATTCCCTGAAATTTTATAATTTCGCAACAAGTTTGGGGAAAAAGCACATACAAAATATTTAGGGTATTTTTAACCCCTTAACCCCCCACTTAGGACGCCTATGATTAAGAATGTCTAACTATCGCTACCCCGTCAAATGTCAAATCTCACAGGTAGAACACGCTGGTAAATTATGACAGGCTAATAATTTCGGGACACCCTGTATACCTGGAAGGATATGAAAATAATCTTTTCCTCCACTATAATAATATAAAATATAACGCGAAGGGATTTTGAGAATCTCCAGGGGGGGCACGTGCCCCCCCTTACCCCCCCCCCCTATGGGCGCCCATGTACGGGAGATTTAAATCCAGACTTAAAATTTATTTACAGTAAAATGGCGCTGGTATTTGCCGACTGCCACAATATATGGGACGAATGCCCCCTTCTTTATTTGCGATAACGTGCGTGCACACGTTATCGCAAATAAAGAAAGAGTTAAACAACTCGGGTATTTTGCCATCGCAAGTGGCGTTTATAACCCGACTTCGACGCTCCTCGGCATGGGCCGATTTGCGATCACGTGTGGCGTATAGGAAAATGCGGCCGGCCAGTCTGGGCCCCCCCCCCTCCCAGACGGCCGAGTACGCCGCGGACGCTGATGCGCGGCGTGGTCAGAGATGGTTCCAGCCTCCTTTTGTCCATGGTGGCGGTGTGGCTGCATCGGGCGTGTGAGTTTCTAGCTTAAAGTTGGATTTGGAACTTTTATTATGCCCCTAATCGGCTCTATTACCTAACCCCCTTGGTATTCCATCAAAAATATTTACAGTTGGTGAAAAATAGAATCGAACTGCCAGAACTAAATGAAACATAATTAAATGAAGCAAACAACCTTATAAAGGAATGCCGGTCGGTTAGCGGCTCCGATAAAAAAGTAATAATTAAATAAAATCCTGGGAATCTAGTAACTTTGTTAAACTCTTAGGTGAGTTTTTATAGTAGATAATTATTAAGTCAGAAAAGAAAAATCATCTTTTGTTATACTATATCCAAGTTATAGAGGCAGTAAATCAAAACATTGGCCACCACGTGGTCGCGATGTGACCTATTCTCTTATTGGTCTGGCCATCGTAAAATTTCAAGTGTTAAGGCGGCGAGTAGAATGCAGGGCCGGCTCTTCCCTCAGTCGAGTTTTCGGCATAGGTAGGATCGCGCGTAGACTTGTTGCAGAATTTCATATATTAGTCCAACCCTGGTAATTGATCGCAATGCGGTCATGTGATTTTGTTTATATCTACTGCCTTTGTAACTTGGAGAGACTATAGAATAGATTCTAAATTGAAATGATGAAATTAGAAAAAAGTATTAGACTTAAGTAAGTAAAAATATCTACCTATACAAAATATCGGTCAAGTATCCAAAACTCAATAGGAATAGTTTTTGTACGAAGACGTAGAAAGGCCAAGTTTTTTTCTTTTTTATTTTTGTAAAATTTCGAGTTCAAACTTGAAATTTCGAGTTCAAACTCGAAATTTTGATTATTGCATCGAAATGGTATGCAAAACGAAGAAAGACACATTATGATGCAGATTTTTCATTACTATACAATTTTTTAATCAATATAGAAAAGCAGCCCACGGCAATAATCGGTTAATATCTAAATTGCCATGACCCTGACATATTTAAAATTTATCAATTTTGACAGTTCGTAGTTACTGTTATGTATGTATGTTGTATGTTAGTTTATTATTTGTTTATGCCAAATCTTGCAAGCTGAATTGGAACCACTTCTTGACATCCGATTGAGCTGAAATTTTGCATACGCATTTAGTTCTAATGACAATACAATATGCAATATTCAATATTGTAATATTTTCAAAATAGCCTCCGCTCCAAGATGGCGGATGATATAATTTTTATCAACCCGCCTTAATATGGATATCAAAATGAAAGGGCTTAAATAGTAGAAAATAAAGAAGTTAGTGCCATCACACTAAATTAAATATGGCCGCCGCTCCAAGATGGCGGATTACATTTTCTTTTCAACCCCCTTAAAATAGCTATCAAATGAAAGGGCTTGAAGAGTAGAGATTGCATTTCTCTTCACCCCTTAACATGGGTATCAAATGAAAGGGCTTGAAGTGGAGAAAACGATAAAGTTAGTGTCCTCACACTAAATTCAGTATGGCCACAGCTCCAAAGATTGGGGATTAATTATTTCTCTTCAACCCCCTTAATATGGGTATGAAATGGTGATGACTTGATTAACTGCTAATGACTTTTTTCATAAAAGTACAAAATAATAAGTTTTTGTATATAAAAAAGCTTATCGAGCGAATTGTAAAGAAAATACATACTCGTACTTTGGCAACTAAAAACATAATAAATTAATTAATTGTATTAAACAAGCTTTTATTTAAATGCTCGGAAAGGAAGGAAATAAATTAAAAGTAAAAATATATTTTTAAAAACAAGCTTTTATTTAAATGGTCTGAAAAGAAGAAAAAATTTTGAAATAAATGGAACCAAAGATACCCATAATTTTGTTACATACATAATTATATATATGTAATATAAAAGCTTGTCGCGAGATTTTCTTGTGTAAATTTCTTTTCTAGAAAAATACAGTTGCCAAAGTATGTATTTTCTTTACAATTCGCTCGATAAGCTTTTTTATTTACAAAAACTTATTATTTTGTACTTTTATGAAAAAGGTCATTAGCTGTTAATCAAATCATCACCATTTGATACCCATATTAAGGTGGTTGGAGAGAAACTAATCCGTCATTTTGGAGCTGGGGCCATACTGAATTTAGTGTGTTGACACTAACTTTATCGTTTTCTACTCTTCAAGCCCTTTCATTTGATACCCATGTTAAGGGGGTGAAAAGAAATGTAATCTCTACTCTCCAAGCCCTTTCATTTGATAGCCATGTTAAGGGGGTTGAAAAGAAAATGTAATCCGCCATCTTGGAGCGGCGGCCATATTTAATTTAGTGTGATGTCACTAACTTTATCATTTTCTACTCTTCAAGCCCTTTCATTTGATATCCATATTAAGGGGGGTTGACAAAAATTACATCATCCGCCATCTTGGAGCGGAGACCATTTTGAAAGTGTTACAATATTGAATATTGCATATTGTATTGTCAGTAGAACTAAAGGTGTATGCAAAATTTCAGCTCAATCGGAAGTGGTTCCAGTTCAGCTTGCAAGATTTGACATAAACAAATAAACTCACATACATACATTTCAAGTTAAATATAAGCTTGTAAAAATCCTTTGAAAGCGAATAAATTAAAAATAAACAGTAACTATGAACTGTCAAAATTGATAAATTTTAAATATGTCAGAGTCATGGCAATCTACATATTAACTGATTATTGCCGTGAGGTGCTTTTCTATTAGTTGATTAGTTGTAAATTATGTTGCATTTCTATTGATTAAAAACTTGTATCATAATGTGTCTTTCTTCGTTTTGCATAACATTTCGATGCAAAAATCAAAATGTCGAGTTTGTACTCGAAATTTCGAGTTTGAACTCGAAATTTCAAGTTTGAACTTGAAATTTCAAGTTTGAACTCGAAATTTCGAGTTTGAACTCGGAATTTCGAGTTTAAACTCGAAATTTCAAGTTCAAACTCGAAATTTCAAGGGTGAACTCGAAATTTCGAGTTAAAACACTAAATTTCGAGTTTGAACTCGAAATTTTACAGAAATAAAAAAGAAAAAAAACGTGGCCTTTCTACGCCTTCGTATTTTTAGATATTCGAATTTATGATATTTTTCAGAATGTCGTTTCTTTCGGTCGCTAAAATGCTAGGTTGAATATATTATTAAATAATTCCTTATATTTGTGTTTCTTTAGTCTATACATTAACACGTGTTTAGTGACAAAATTATATTAAATACTTTGATAGATAACAATTACCACGCCTAAGTAAAATAATAATAACAATAACAATAATAATCTTAGCCCTCAAAATACTCTAATCTAGGAGGACCCCAGAAGCAACTGAATGCTTGTGCGGGGGAAGGGGGGAAATACTATCGTTTTGTCTTCATTGCCATTTGCAGCTATCCTATATCCAAGTTACAGAGGCAGTGAATCAAAACATTGGCCACCACGTGGTCGCGATGTGACCTATTCTCTTATCGGTCTGGCCGTCGTAAAATCTCAAGTGTTTAGGCGGCGAGTGGAATGCAGGGCCAACTCTTCCCTCGAGTCGAGTTTCCTGCATAGGTAGGATCCCGCGCAGACTCGTTGCAGAATCTCATATATTAGTCCGACCCTGGTAATCGATCGCAATGCGGTCATGTGATTTTGTTTATATCTACTGCCTAACTTGGATAGACTATAGGGCTGACTTTTCCCGATAGAACTAGGACATTATTCGCTCAAGTACTAAGGAAAATCCTAGAAAACCGAAGTAATCGCAGTGAGTGTAGGACAATTAGTAAATCATACAGATAGAGCTATTAAAGAGCAATACCCTGAAACCAAAATTTAAACCCACAAATATGTGAACAAAAATCATTCTACATTAACTTTCAAGGTTTAATTTTGGAGCGACAACAAATTCAAACTTCAAACAGATAAATAGTAATGTCTTATAATTCTTAGGACTCGATACTAAGTTGAGGTATAAGTATTTTAATTTAGTTATTAGTTTTTATATCAAATTTTATGAAAAATATTTGGTGTAGCGTGCGGAAATTGGACGAAACAGGCATATTATTGCCTGTTGAAAAACACATACCTATTGTTCCTACTGTGGTTCTAACAAACAAGCTGGTTTTAAATTGGAGGTGCATTATTGCAAATTAGCTCTAATAATGAAAAAAAAAACCGTTTCCTATTACCTACATTCTAACAGCTTTTGCCCACTTTGCCAATATAACTGAATTTGCGTGCTGCATTAAATGTAAATAAATTAGATTAAGAAGTATCGTGTTACTTTTTGTAATAGAATAAATTGTATTACTGCCCTAGAATTGATCAGAACCGTATATTCATTCAAAGTTGCCCCTATACGATACGAACTGTTCTTGAGGGTAGGTAACTAATTACGTCGTGTGACAGTGCCCTCCTGCAAGAGACATTTGGGGTAAGTGTATATACACATCTCCAACATGTTTACAATTTTTTGTAGCTTTCTCTGTTCATGTAGGGTTTAACGGTTTGATGGATTTTCAAATTTAGTGGCAGTGTATTCCATTTGTATTCAACAGAGACATAAAAACAATATTAGACGGAGCAATTCATTCATAAATTACCAAATATTTAGGTCAATAGGTATATGGCTGCCGGTAAGTGACATTATGGGGCATTCAAACTTACCTGTGTATAATATTTGGGTTTAATCAGTCAATTTTCTGACCCGATATTTAATCATGGTCGAAATTTAACTCTCAAAATTCGGCAATGCAATATTTTCGTTTAATTTTTTCTAATTTTTCTTGTGATTTTAACATCTTTTGAGTCAGTTACATTCTATGTATAACATGTAGGTATATGAGAAAACCAATCTCTTTTATCTTTTGTTAAAATATAATCTAGTTTTGAGGCAAAAACACGTTATGCAATATGCAAAAGCACATTTTTAAATACACCAAGTGGACATTTGATAATATATGATGCAACTGAGCAGGGCGGACTGAAAGAGAGAGGGAGAGAGAGATATGGAGATTTGACAAAATATATCACAAATAATATGATATGTTATATGATACCATCGATATGTAAAAACAATAGATGGAACTTTGAATAAAGAATCCCAGGGAGGAGTCAAAGCCCTATGGGCAGTATAAAATACGTGGAACGGAAATCGCCCTGTGTGGAAGCTAAGTTTTGACACAATATTTTTATATCTGCCACGGTGATAGGTGCCAGTATGTGGTACTTGGATACTTTTTTCGAGTTAGCTTTGCGACTTGTGGTTCTTCCTTGGCCCCAAAACTAAATGTTTGAGGTTAAGAATTCATCAGTGACTAATTTTGTAATTTAAATTAACTTTTGAGGTCATGCACGAAATTGGCATAGGAGTTTGTATAATAAATGTATAACTTCTTCATAATAATTGACAACAACAAAATAGAACTTTGAAACCTGAAAAGTCAAACCCATTAATTTTATTTTTATTATTTTATTATTCGAATTTTGGAGTTAACATGCAGGTGTTTTGGGTCACATTTTGCCAATTTGAACGGAAACGGTTGGTTCGAGGGAGATAGGTATCACTGGCCAAATTTTGTACACTAAAAAATCCTACACAACAGGAATTCCTATACCGTACTTTCACCGTTTTAGTATACATAGGGCGGAGCTGCCGTGTATTCGGCTAGGTTCGTCAGTCGTTGGCGGGGGGCGGGGCGTGTTTAAAACTCGACTGATAAGCGGTGCGGGACTACTGTGTACTCCCCCGCCAACGACTGACAAACCTAGCTGGACTCACGGCGACGCGCGGCCTATTCCCCTATGTCTACCAAAAGGGTGAAAGTACGGTATATTTCCACGCAATTCCTGGAATTACATTAAAATTCGAATTTAATTCCATTTAATTTTTGGAATGCCATCAAACACCGGCGACATTGCTTGGAATTGCTAGAATTTTATTGTAATTATTCAGAAATTCCTAGAATTATATTTTAATTCCCTATCAATTCTAAAAAATTCTTCAATATTCTTATCAAAATCTTTGCATTTAAGTAGATAATATTTTGTAAAAACAAAATAATTGGGGAATTATGGATTTATTCTATTCTTTTTGTATTAAAAGCATTTTTCCAAGAATTTCGGTATTCTGTTGTTAATTTGTTGAATTGATTCTCTTATAGATTTGCGAGTTTAATACATATTTACTACTATTTATGACCGAGTTCACCACTTTTAAAGAATGCAATGCATTGCTTGTTTCTTGGGTTATTTTATTCGAATTATTTATCTATAATCTAATTACTATTTGGTGTGCGGGAAAGAGCAGTTACTAGTAAAAAATCAGAATTTTACCGGCGAGAGAATTCAAGTGGACCTTAGGTACCAAAAAATAATTACCTAAATATCCTTGAAAGTGCTAAAAACTAAGTATTTCTCCTTATTACGACTATCTGAACAAAAGTACAAATTTTGATAATTGATTCTACAGCAATATCAATAATACGTGAGATGACTTACTGTTTCGGCAAAAAAAAAATAGGGAAACGTCTAAGCGCCACATAAACGCCAAGCGCCATGGAAACGTCAAATGTCACGGAAACGCCAAAACGTCGCGTAAATACGAAAATGTCACGTTAAAATTAAAAAATATATATATTTTTTATAGCCATAAGAGGTTATTTTTTTGTGCTTTTTAGTACCTATTTGATTCACACGTAAGGAGGGTGGTAAAAAAATATAATCTGCCATCTTGGGGCATCCGCCATATTGGCTTCAGTATGACGTCACTCACGTTATTGTTTTCTACTCGTCGAGATCTATCATTTGATATCCATGTCGAGTAAGTTGTGAAGAAATAGGTAATCCGCCGTCTTGGGGCGGCCGCCATATTGCATTTAGTATGACGTCACCGAGAACGTCACTAACCTTATTGGTTTATACTCGTTGAGCCCTTTGATTTGGTACCCATGTCGAGGAGATTGTGAAGAAATAGGTATTAGGTAATCCACCATCTTGGGGCGGTGGCCATTTTGAAGAAACCACAGTACTGAGTATACTAGAGTGCATTGTCATGTGTGCAAAATTTCAGCTTAATCGGTTGGGTGGAAGTGGTTTAAAATTCAGTTGCAAGATTTAAGTACATACGCACACTAACAGAGCAAGTTAAATAAAAGCTTGCAAAATGTTTGTGTTATTCGTTCTATGGTTGGTGTTAAATATGCACAATAAATCTTTACACTATAACTCCTCAACTCGTTCAACACATGTAATGTGGAGAAAATGAATCCCTAGATCTGTGACCATTTCCAGATTGGGGGGTATATTACACCGTCACATGATGAGACGAGTAGGGCCGTTTTGGCTTTGGTATGTTCTTGATTTAACCCTCGATTTAACCTGTACGTGTAATTTTTTTGACATATCAATTGTTTTACTTATTCTTAATTCTCTGACCTCACGGAGATTTTAGCTTACACTATTTTTGTCCAGCCCGTACACCGTGTGAGAAAAAACCCTAGCTCTGGGGAATTCTATGTTTGTTATGCACCCTATATATCAATTTTGAGACACCCTGTATTTTATTTATTCTTAATTCTGGACCGAGTTCTGGACGTAACGTGATGAGACAATTAAGGTTCTTTTGGCTTTGGTATGTTTTTGTCCGGCCCCTTGTACCTATATGAATTTTGAGACACCCGATGTTTTACCTATACTCCACGCAATGAGACAATAGACGATTTAGGTCGTGTGTTTTGATTTCCTCTGTAGGTATATGAATTTTGAGACACTCCGTATTTTACCTATTCTTAATTCTGTGACAACGCCGAGATTCTAGCTTACAATATTTTTAGGTAACATTTTCAAGTGCGAGGATGACTCAGATAGTCAGCGTCGATATTAAATCCTATGGTCCTAGGTTCGAATCCTGCAACTGGCGTGGGCGTTTTTTTAATTTTGAATTTCGTGTCATGGGTTGAAGTCAGACTGCGTATCGAAGCACGCGAAAATTCCCACGATCCGACGCTTCTGTTATAATTCTATGTAATTCCACAGTATTTCCTCGTAATTCCATCTAATTCCTCGGAATTCCATGGAATTCTTGGCAATTACAAGTAATTTCACAGTAATTCCTCAGAATTCCTGAAGTGTTTACACTAAAATTCCTGAGTGATAGATCCCTCGGATTGATTCTATCGTTATTTTTCTTACTTAATGAAAAGTTGCACTAAAGTTATAACCCAGCAAGGCCAAAAAGATAACCCCAAAAAGGTAACTAGTAAAAGCACGATCAAGAAAACAGCGCAGTGGCGCCCTCTGTGATATACGTAGAAATTTATATTTTCTTACAATTCTCCTGTCCACGAAACACAACAGTAGGTACCTACCTACCAAATTTAAGTTTAATTTTTTCAAATTTTTAAAATTTCTCGAAGAAACTTCAACTTCCTGTATCTCTAAAAAACAACATATTTGTTAAAATCATATTGGCCTCAATCGTCATATTTTGATCTCCCCCTATCTCTGAATTCTCAGTGAATTACCCTGTATAAGCATATCGTATTTAATGGCCTATTATTTATTTTTCAACCATACAGAACACTCAGTTATCGCAAAGTCTAGAGAATACTCTCTAGACTTTGGTTGTTATAGGTACAGAAGAAACTAGAAATGCGATTTGTTTTTTCCACTAGAGAGACTCGGTTCTTAAAACACGACGAAACTCTTTGATCTTACCGCCTCCGAGCGGGACACTACAAACAAACAAACAAACAGGACAACGCCCCCTGCATGCCTCCTCCCCGTAGTAAAGGCCCTGATACATATATGTGCAATAATTGTTAAGGCCCCCCCCCCCCACACACAGAGGAAAACCGCACAATAATAAAGTCTTTGCCATGTGGCAGTGATGTTGGCATGCTAACAAATTGTAAACAAATAAGTCTATTGTTTTTTATATGTCTATGATATTCAGTACCTAGTAGTGTCCTCCAAAAAGTTCGCATCGTGGGGGAATTCTTTTTAATGATTTATTTTGAAATTTAACTTTACCTTTCGATTTAAAAAATTAAAAATGACTCAATAAAACAAGATCATGTGGCTTTCGCTATCTGTCAAAAATTGCATTTAAAAATAAAATAACAGCAAATAAGTTTATTTGTTAAAAATTCGAAAAGTCTTACTTGGGAAAGTTGTTTCTTTTGAAATTTTACATAAGTACCTATACCAAATTTTAAGGATCTACTAAAATATTTAGTTTTAAGCCATTTTTTAATAATTATGATATTATGAAATTTCTGAAACTTTTACTAACTTTTATTTTCGCAAAAACTATTTTACATCACTAGTTTTATCATTCAATTAACTTTTTATTACTAAATAGCGATAAGAATATGTCTTTGAAAAATAATGATATTAACCAACACCTCTGGTGTTGTATTAACCCTTTAAAATTCTCTTGTTATGTTTGATGCAAAATCTACGTATCGTCAAGCATGTGTGATATCAATTTATTTACATTTCCCAGTACTAAATTAATGCCAAAATAATATTAAATTAAAATATCATCAAATTATTTCACGTAGGTGTATCTAACCCAAATTGACTGTTTTTTTACGGCTAAAATACAACAATTAAGATGAAAGGTAAATTTTGGTTAGTTACGTGAAATAGTTTGCTGATACTTTAATTTGTTATTATTTCGTCATTAATTTAGCACAGGAAAATTTAATTTGAATACATTTGTGTCTTAAATGTTTCAATTTTGCATCAAACATAACAGAATTTTAAAGCATTAATATCATTTTCTAAAAAGTTAATAGAATGATAAAGCTAGTGACAAGTTACAGGTTATTAAAATTTTCAGAAATTTCGTAGATATTCGAAAATGAAAAAACAAATATTTTAATAGAGTGCTCAAATTTGGTGCAATTATGTAAAATTAAAAAGAAACAACTTTTTTAAGTACGAACGACTTTTGAATATTTTACAAGTAAGCTTATTTTGATCGTGTTTAAGTCGTTTTCATATTTTTTAAATCAAAAGGTAACCCCAAATTTAAATTTCATAATAAATCATTAACAAAAAAATTCCCCCTATGATGCGATCTTTTTTAAGGACACTGTAATATTCTATTTTACAGCTTCGTTGGAAGAAAAACCTACTTCCTGTTTTCCCTCCAACTTGAGATCTTGTGGGTAATACGTATGTGACAGTGCTATCATACAAGAGACATTTGAGGTAAGTCTCCAAAGAAAGTATTGCGAGGGTTTCAATTTCAAAAGGGTTTCTTGACCTCATTGCCAATCCTGCTGGAACCTTCACATCTCCAATTTTCCTTATGGTGAATTCGGGTGTAGAAGGTCTGCTTCGCAACGCCGTGTTTCAAATATAAACTCCGCTCCCAAGCGGCCTGTTTCCAAGGCAGGATTATATAAAACTCTGGAAGGAGTAGGGAAGCGACGAGAGACAATAGGATGTCGAACACGGCCCAGGAGGAGGGAGGGTTCAGCCGGATTAAAGTAGTCGTAGAGGAGCGGAATAGGCTTTATTAAAGGGACTTGGGAATTGCTTGTATAATGAATACATTACGAGTGAAGAGGACAATTACACATTTAGACACTATTAATGAGTTATTGAAAGAGCAATAATTGTTGGAGCTTGCTATACTAAAGGTGAGGCGAATATAGGTCAAAAATACATTTAGGGCGGTTAGAAAATACCGAATATATTAACTTTCAGAAACAAAATTTTCGTTGGAAAAATTCTCGCAAAAGACGATTTTTCATAAAACCGCTTTAAATTAAATTCTTACCGAAATGAATGCAAAAGTGTCAGCGAATTTGGCGCGGCTAAAAAACTGCTAAGATGAGTGACACGTCACTGCCATACACTACATTATTTGCCCCGACCATTGTGGGAATACATAAAATGCCTAGGACATGCAGATTCCTCCCAAAGCCTACTAATAACATCAAAATGAAACGGATTTGAAAAAAATGGAATCAGTAAGCGAATTCAAGGCCATATCGACCTAGTTGACTATTGCTCCTAACAACTGTAAGGACGAGAATCTATAGAATACATATCAATCCCTACATTATCAATAACAATGGAAAAATTGTAAGAAATTTAACAGTTTTCAATATTTTACAACCCAATGGAATCGCCGAACTAAAAATGGCCGGTGACAGAGAGCTTTGGCATCTTAGGGGCCTAAACAATGTACCTAGATATCGATATCAGTGAGAGGCATAATTTTCAATCTGAACAACTTTTCTTAGTACAACTTCCCCGTATCTTACACAGAAAATATTTTCCTCATCCAACGCTAATTTGGTTTTTCTAAACTGGAAACAATAGATATTGCTTTGAAACCAACTCAAAATGGTCGAATTTCAACTATTTTTTTTTTCTTTCACTCTTCCTTCCCGGTATATAAAAGTGCCCCATCCTGCAAGAATATTATTTCAACTTCAACTTAACTTATCTTACAGAGAATACGTGTGGACGTGCCAGTTCTTCTGGGAGTTGGTTTCCACGAACAGAATATAACATAAAATTCCCCTGGAGGAAGGAAGGTTTAATCAGATTATAGCTCGACGTGGAGGCACCCTTGAATGTAGGGAGCGAAAATACCTAATGGTATTTATAAACGGGAGGAGTTACTGGAAGGGTGAAAATAATTACCCTGGGTAAATTAAGTTCATTATTGACCAAAGAAATATAGAGAAGCACGCGAAACACAAGCATAATATTGAAATACTAAACCGTCATATTAAATATATGCAATATGCATATATTAGGAGTAAATCAATATTCTATGCTTATAGCTGACTATCCAGTAGGTATATGAAACAAGAATTCGATGCAAACCATTTTATCGTCGAAAAAATAATATTATATGTGGGCCAGAAAACTTTTTCCTTGATATTAAATGAATAGGTAATGAAAGGTTTGATAAAGCTAGTGATATAAAATAGTTCTTTCCAAGTTACAAGTTTTTAAAGTGTTCAAAATTTTCATAAATTCCAAAATAATAATATGCGAAAGGGAACAACTTTTTCTATAATTGTTTTTATAAGGCTCAAAGCACAAATTACTGGGTAGGATAAAAAAAGTATCATAAACCATGGGAGGGTGCCTTTTTCCGTTCTAGTGTAAATAAATATTAAATTTAGTAGCAGGCAGGTATACCGACCCAAGCGTGCGCGTCTAGATGGTCCCATGGATTCCTTTGCATCTTATTGCCTATTTAAATCTATTGGGTTTCTGGGTTCTATAAGATGGACAATAGAAAAATATTTTAATTGTTCGTACTAGTAGCGTCAATAAATGTTAATGAATAGGGGATTAGTTGGATTTACGCAAAAAAAAAGATTTTTTTTAACATACATGTAAACGTTTCGACGATATTTATTTCTTAGTTACCTATGTACCTTCATTATATGTTTAAGAAACCTAGTTTTATCTACAGCAATATGATGTATATATTTTTGACCAAAGGATTTCTGAATTTTACCCTGTCCTGAAGATGACAAAATAAATATCGTCGAAACGTTGACATATGTAAAAATATAAATCTTTTTTTGGGGTAAATCCAACTATTCCCCTATTCATTAAAGATATTTTAAGTTTATCAGAAAATACCAACCTAATAACATTTAAAACTCTCTGCTATTTAAGAAGCTTTTTTTGTCACACCCAGACTAAGTTTTGCATTTATAATTAGGTGGCTATGCTTTGCGGGTCAACAGAATGAACTTTAGTACCTAACACTTTTAAATTTTAACACATAAGACGAATTTTAGCGATTTATTTTTTAAAATGTCACGTGACCACAATTGAGTGGGTAATTTTCATTTTTAAAGCAAAAAGTAACCCAAAGTTAAATTTAAAAAAAAATTGTTAATTAAAAATTGTCCCCCTAATAGGAGAACTTTTTCTGGGTTCTATAGGATGGACATATTATATAACTGCAATCAGAAAAATAGCTCTTCTCAAATATCTACCAATATACCTATTTATGTATATTATGTATATGATGTTTATTGTTAAAAACATAAAAGATATTTTGCCACACTTTTACAATGTCTCCTGTATAATCTACAAGGCAACCTTGCTAAATCACGATAGTTATTATGAAACTTTTCTAATAGTCTATGTCTAGTTTTGTCTATGATAATAAGATAATAAATACTTAATATACATATTATAAAGAAATTGTTTGATGTAGGTATTTTATCTTACCACGAAAAGTTTTTGAAAATACTTATAGAAATTAACAAATCCTTAAAAATGGCCCAATTCCGATAATCGTCTGCAAAACCTATATTACCAAGCGTTCAAAAAGTCAGATTAGTCCCAGGAAATGAAAATACGCAGGAATTAGCTTGGCCCATCTCATAGCAACTGTCAGCTTAAATGCTATTAATATCTTGTCAGGATTTGACCGGGAAACAAGCAACGTCCTGTTTAGGGTTTTTACAGATTAGATATGCTTCACTTCCACTCAATATTAGATACTTCCCTTAATTAAACTTAGAAGATTTGATGTGATATAATTTGTATTTCTCCATGCCTAGGAAAGCTCACACTGTGAGATTTAAAGCCGTACTGCCAGATTTTAAGTTGCATTGCCAGATTTAAAGGCGCACTGTGAGATTTAAAGTCTATGTGCCAGATTCAAAGTCGTACTGCGAGATTTCCTACATAAAAAACTTAGTGAACGTGAACCATCGTAGAACTTTATCTGTGCTAAAGCTCCCTGAATACGAAGACAAAATAATAGTAATTGCTCCCGCACAAGCATGTGGTTGCTTCTGGGGAACTCCTAGTTTGGAGTATTGTGAGAGTGAGAATTATTATTATTTTTATTGTACTTCGTATTTGAAAAGCGTCCTGTTATTTATATTATAGGTATTTTTCAATTGCATTTTTGAAAATCGACATAGTGTAGAGTTTCCATTTCAATCGGTGTACAAATAATGGCAAATTGTTCATGAAAAAGTTGATCTTATTTGAAGTGTAATGTTGTCAGGTAATAATTAGGAAATACTAACCTGATTTTTTTATCAGTAAGCGATTCTGAATATTTTGCTAAAAGTTCACATTACAGATTACAGCAATATAACACAAAAGAACTTACAGACTCTGTATACAGTGTGATTCTAAAATATACAGAAATATTGAGAAAAAAACTGAAACTAAAATTTCAAATTATATTAATTGTATAATAGAATGTCACAGCAACTGTTCGAAGTTTTTTTCTATCATTCTCAATACACAGTTGAGCTCGCTGAATCTATGAGCCCCACAGCATTAAATACTTAAATAGTTATTTTTGTTACAAGTATCTAAAATGAAGTTTTTCAGGACGAATAATTACTGTTTCCGGACAAGGCGTTAGCCGAGTCCAGAATAGCAGATGAGTCCTGAAAACTTCATTTAGGTATGTGTAACAAACACTATTTTTTGTCATACGCTCCCAAAATTTTGTTATACGCTTTTTACAGTTATTCAGAACGCTTAAATTTGCAAATTTTCAATAATTTTTGAAATCATAATGTTCCAAAAAGTTGGCTTAGAAATTTATATCGTAGCAACAAGTTTGTTTATTTGATAATTTTGTCATGTCATTCATTCATTTAGGGACTAGGCCGAAAAAGAAGCATTTTACGAACTTAAATGAGTCCGTAAAATAGCTATTTTTGGGAGCGTAAAAAAAATTAAGTCCAATCCTATCATAACAGTATAGTTATAACAACAGTCCTTTGATTTAATTTAAAAATCATAATAGAAGGTGTAAGCAAAATGCTTGGCCATATTTTAATGGTAGATTCTAGGTCCCAAATTGTCAAAAAAGTTCATATTGACATGTGTCTGAAAACGGTTCGTTTTCGAAAAATTTGGATTATTTTAAATTGCAGTACAACGTCTTAAGATTTTGTTAAAATCAAACAGCTTTGGTTTTATACAGGTGTGCATAGATGCAAGCACAGGGGCGGTAATTTTCACCCCCATTTTTTTCTCTCAAGGTGCGTAGGTATATGATATTTGGCTCATGATTATGATGAGCACTCAAAGCTTTACAAAAAATGTATTCTTGATGCATGTTTTTAGGATTCAGATAAATTACAAAATGTCAGACCATCATACTACTAATGATAATGTAATTGAACATGTTACCTAGAAATATGGGTGGATAATAGAAAAAGTCATGATATATTATTTATATTATGATCTTTGGTAAGAGTATAATATGTACCGCCGAAGCGAGTACAAAGCTATCCCAAAACAATTTTGACAATATGGCTTAAGCCGGCGTTTTACTGAAATTTAAAACAATCCATATTTTTTCATTGCCATTATCATTGCCATTATCATTACCATTACCGTGTAGGTATTTAGAAAACAAAAATCAGCTATTAAAATATAACCAAGCGTTTTAGTTACACCCTGTATATTCTGTAACAAACAATATTATACCAAAAACCGTAGATTTCGAGAAAGTTTTGTGACGTTTGGAATTGATGAAAAAAGGAATACCTAATTGGATAGACGTCAGTAATTAAAAAATCTATTCTATATCTATGATTCATCTGTCGACGTTTTGACCACTTTATTTGGTCATCCTCCGAACACTACAATTGAACACAAGAACAACTAAAATCACATAAATTTTTTAAAAACATCTCTTAAGTATAGGGTGATACAAACAAGATTTCCCCCTTCTAACTCTTTAATTTTTCAACTTAAAAAAAATGTTTTATACAAAAGTTGTAGCAAATTTTCTGGTCATCTTAGAGCACATTAAAAAAACAATTGAACATCGCGGTTCTGAGATATAGACTAAACCTATGGTTTTTTTAAATGGAACACCCTGTATATTCTTTGATATTCTAAATTCTAAAACTACACGCTTTTCCGATTCCAACGATATAATATACAGCGTGTCCATTTAGTATTCCCTTCTTCGATTGTGGCTATACTTTTAAGGATAAAAAAAATCGGTTCGGGGGATCCAATTAAGGGAAGATGGGGCACATTTTAAAATTAGTTTGGTATATACAGGGTGTTCCAAAAAAGTGTGGCGACAAAAAAATAATTTTTTTTAAATGGAATGACCCGATTTTTTTTATCGCAAATGAAGCATATCAAAGTACAGTATTGTTCAATATGCATTCTGTTCTGTAAATTATTCATAGTTAATTTTATGTTTATTTTGGGTATTTTCTTGGGAATAAGGAAATTTGTTATTAGTAGTTATTTCAACTGTTTTCGTTTTCCTATTAAATTTAAATTCAAATAATTAAGCGCTATTGAGTCGCCTTACGTTCGACACACGACGCACGCATGCGTTAAAAAGGGAAGGAGAGGACAGTACTTCAACAACCTTAATACGTTGAACGTCGCGCTCCCGCTGACAGAATCAAAAAAACGTCACATTCTGCACTCCCGCTATTTTCCGCGTTCGCGAGGAACTTCACAGCCAGCCCTACCGCATCAACACACCTCGATCCCGGCACATCAGGTGGCCACCTAGAAGAAGGAACTTCAGAGGAGGCTTCTGGACCTAGGTAAGGTGCTCAATGTGCGCCGGGTATCTCGCTAGCGAAATTGAAAATCTCAACTACGCGTCAACCCCGTACATGGTCACTTCGAACCTGGGATACGTGTGAATTTCCTCATTCCTACTGAAAATACGTAATATTCAATTACTCTCGCATAAAAATCGCATTTATTGCTCGCTAATAACGTTCTATTTCTATACAGTCCACCGCCATTTCTGTTTTTTTTACGCTTCCAAAAAACGCGCCGATTCCGGCAAATATACAAACGCGACGTCTCGTAAGCAGAGGCGTAGGGATTAATATTTATCCTCTGTCTTGCAGACGGCGACAACACGCTATATCTCTGTAATTTCCGCATTTGTTTAATATGGCTAACAAAATTAAACAGGCTAAGGCTTTGCGCCAAATATGTCAGAACGAAATGTCGCAAATGAAAGAAGTTGGAGAGCATGCTCTACAAGATCGTACGCCTGAATTAAAATTACAATTTAAAATGTTGTTTACAAAATTCGAAGCAGTTCAAGAAAGTTTTAAAGGTAATCATCAAAATGTAATCGCTCTTTCATGTATACTAGATGACTATGATCCAAATCCAGAGGAGGCGGTCAGAAAAGGATTTGATGAATTAGCGTCACTTGTTTATGTAATTCACGAAACATTATTCGAAAGTTCGGTTCCAAAGGTCGAGGTCAAACAGTCTGTTGCCAAGCCGAATGTCAAATTACCCAAAATTGAAATACCGAAATTTTCTGGAGAGATAAAAGCGTTTCGCCCTTTTTTTGACATGTTCAAGACGCTAGTCCACGAAAACACTTCACTTGCAGAAATTGAAAAATTCAATTATCTTGTTTCCTTTCTCGAAGGCCCCCCTTTAAAATTGATTCAGTGCACCCCATTGGTTGCGGAAAATTACCAGACT
This sequence comes from Pseudeuparius sepicola, assembly GCA_963920635.1. Classification (NCBI taxonomy): domain Eukaryota; kingdom Metazoa; phylum Arthropoda; class Insecta; order Coleoptera; family Anthribidae; genus Pseudeuparius; species Pseudeuparius sepicola. Next base: position 95,985,650 of record OY987299.1, read on the forward strand.
GCATTTAATTCGCTAACTACGAGGTACGACAAGCCCCGTTTAATTGCCTTTGCGCATCTTCAAGCAATCGACAACGCACCAATTTTGACAGATTCCAAAAATGTAACCTCAGTGCGTACGCTCATAAACGTTTTTAACGAAAATATCGCTGCACTCACTAATATGGGATTCCATACGGACGATTGGGATTTCCTACTTTTTTATATCTTTTGTAAACATTTAGATGATGAATTACTCACTAAATTTGAAACTGAGTGTCAATCCAGAATTCCTGCATTTGAAGAACTTAAGAAGTTTGTTACCAATCACTGTAACGCCTTGGAGACAGTCGAATTGTCGTCAAATAATCAAAAAAATGTTTCTGTCAAAATTTTCAATAAAAATAAAAATACGTCCAATTCACGTCCTCGTGCTACGACATCCTTCTTGAGTAATACGCACAGCGTTTGTTGTTTATTCTGTAAATCTAACGATCACCAAATCTACAGATGCGCTAACTTTCAAAATTTGTCTCCATACGAGCGCATGGAAAGGGCAATTTCCAGTAATTGGTGTACAAATTGCTTGAGTAATATCCACGCCAGTAGAAATTGCAACTCGCAATCGTCATGTCGCATATGCAGGAGTAAGCATCATACGCTATTACATAATTCGCGCCCTTCTACAAACTTCGCTTTCCGTCCTAACCACAACAACTCGCGCTCGTCGAGTCCCCGCCAGTTCGACGCCACTGGTAGTGGTACCGCGCGCTCCTCGATCGGACGTCAGCCCGTCGCTGACGCGGGCTCTTCAAATTCAAAATCGTCGCAACCGAACCAGTCCGACGCCACCGCGCGCCCGGCAGCGGCCGCCGGCCCAGCCAACGCCGGACCAAAAAACGCATATTATACACCGAATTTTAGTACGCCTCAAGGAACGACAACAAGCAACAATTTTTGCGGCCTTACTTCGTCTCTTTCTAGTGTTTTATTGGCAACCGCTCGCGTGCAAATACAAGACTCTCGCGGAACGTATCACACCGCTCGTGCGCTGATAGATTGTGGTTCGCAAACGAATTATATATCCAAAAAATGTTTCCGAAAATTAGGTTTACCGCGATTTGACTTAGCCTTAAGTATTGAGGGGCTTTGTAATATGAGAGAAACCACACAAGGCGGCATAACTTGTCAAATAAGGCCGATAGAAACTACTGGCCCGACATTCACGCTAGATACTTTTATTCTGCCGAAACTTTGCCCAGAAATGCCATCGCATGTCATTCCAAATAAAAACTTATCGCATATCTCGAATATTAAATTGTCCGATCCCGATTATTATCACCCTGGTTCCGTAGATATCATAATCGGTGCAGAATTTTTCCCGTATATCCTCAGAGATGGCCGCATTTTCGGAAAACCAGACGAACCAGTCGCACTCGAAACGATTTTTGGTTGGATTCTTATGGGAAAATGTTCGCTCAAAAATAATACCTCATTCAACGCGTTAGCTGTCACTTCATCCTCAACTGTTTCACTGCTGTCTACGCATGCGCACGCCGATAATGATTTGTTTACTTTAGACAAAACTTTAAGGTCTTTTTGGGAGATAGAAGAAATACCAATTCGCAAAATACTTTCACCCGACGAGGAGAAATGCGAACGGATATTTCGTGAAACGCATTCACGAGACCCTACCGGAAGATACTGTGTTGAGTTACCTTTCAAGGATCACGAGCCGATTTTTGACTCGGAAAATTCGTACGCTATCGCTGTTCGCAGATTTTATTCGCTAGAGAAACGTCTTCAAGCAAATGCACAATTATATAACGCCTATTCAAATGTTATTCGTGAATATCTAGACTCAGATTTTCTCGAACCTGTCCCGCAAAATTTGGAAAATAGTAATTGTTTTTATATCCCGCACCACTGTGTGGTCAAACCAGAAAAAATACGCATTGTTTATGACGCTTCGGTCAAAACCAACTCCGGCACCTCACTGAATGACGCACTCTTGATCGGTGAAAAACTACAACGTGATATAGTCTCTATTTTGTTGAATTTTCGTTTGTTTACTGTTGCATTTACCGCAGACATTAAAAATATGTTTACGCAAATTAAGGTCGCTGAAAAACATTTGGATTTTTTACGAATAATTTGGAGGTTTTCTACAGCTGAACCTGTACAAAAATTCAGACTAAAACGCGTCACCTTTGGTCTTTCATGTTCACCTTTTCTTGCCAATAGGACCATAGTGCAACTTTCCGCAGATGAACAAGAACACTTTCCGCTCGCCGCGCAACTTCTCAAGAACTCCGTGTACGTTGATGACGTAGTCACCAGTTGTGACTCTCTCGAATCTGCTAAAATATTGCGCGATCAATTAATCAGTATTTTATCGCGTGGCGGATTTGAACTTAGAAAATGGTCAAGTAACCAAACAGAGTTACTCGCAGAATTACCGCAAGATCATTTACTATCAAACTCGGTGACTTTTGACGCAGAAGCACAGGTTTCAAAAATTTTAGGACTTCAGTGGTGTCCAAGATCAGACGTTTTTCATTTCAAGGTTACTTCTACTCCGCGTCCCTGTACAAAACGCAACGTTCTATCCGATATCGCGCGAGTTTATGATCCTTTAGGATTTCTGTCCCCTGTGACTTTACTCACGAAAATGCTTATGCAAACGCTGTGGAGTACCGGTCTGGATTGGGATGATGTGGCGCCCCCGAATATTGCCGAATATTGGGAACAACTCAAAACTGAAATGTCCCTATTGTCATCTCTAAAAATTCCCCGGTGTGTGCTTCCCTCGATACATTCGCAAATTGAAGTCCACGGGTTTTGCGACGCTTCACAAAAAGGGTATGCGTCTGTCGCGTATTTTAGAGTCGTAACAGGTCAAAGAGTTCGTACATTTTTCATTATGTCAAAAAATAAAATCGCGCCTCTAAAACAGGTTACCATTCCGCGTATGGAGTTAACTGCAGCTGTCCTCTTGGCTGACTTGTTATCGTTCATTTCAAAAACATTTTCCTATAAAATTAAAATTTCCACAATTTTCGCGTATTCAGATTCGTCCATAGCGTTGACGTGGATAAGATCACCGCCGCACAAGTGGAAAACTTTTGTCAGCAATCGAGTGGCAAGAATCCAAGAAAAGATACCCCCCAGTCAATGGTGCCATATCGATACCTCAAATAATATAAGCGACTGCGCTTCGCGCGGGTTACTACCCTCCGCACTTCTAGAAGACGCCTCATGGTGGGCAGGCCCCCGATGGCTCCTAGATCCGCCAGAATTGTGGCCTGTTAATGTAAAATTCAAATCCGCTTCTTCTCAAGAAATATTTTCCGAAGAAAGAAAATTTACCTTTTCCGCATTTACGCAAGAAAACGTCATAGATTGTCTTATAAATAATTTTTCTTCGTTCGCTAAAATTCAACGGATTTTGTCATATGTCTTACGTTTTGTTCACAATGTAAGAAACGCGAAACAACGCAAAACAAATCACTTTGCCATGTTTGAACTACATCAGGCTACGCTGGCTCTGATCAAACATGTGCAAGATACTCATTTTTCCGATGACATCGAAAATATGCAAAATAAAAAACCGCCATCTAAATTTCTAAGAAAGTTAAGCGTTTTTCTTGATGACCAACAAATTTTACGCGTTGGAGGACGCATCCAGAATTCAAATGAACTATCTTATGATCAAAAACATCCCGCTATACTTCCAAGAACTTCACGATTAACTTCTTTAATCATAGAACATTTTCATAAATGTTTTTTGCATCCAGGCATTCAGACCTTACACTTCCTGCTTGTACAACATTTCTGGATACTTTCCCCAAGGCGCGCTATCCGAAACGTGGTGTCGAAATGCCTAGCTTGTTGGCGCCAAAACCCGAAAAATTATCAACCGCCAATGGGCTCACTTCCCAAATTGAGAGTTTCACAAATCAAAGCCTTTTCGTGCGTAGGAGTTGATTATGCCGGTCCGTTTCTTACTACGCTAGGTAAGATTCGCGGCGCGAAAACATTCAAATCCTATGTGTGTGTATTTGTGTGCTTTGCCACCAAGGCCATTCATCTGGAACTTACATCGAGTCTCTCCAGTGAAACATTTTTGTGTGCCTTTCGCCGATTCCTATCCCGGCGAGGTAGGTGTTCGAAATTATACTCAGACTGTGGTACCAACTTTATTGGCGCGCGTAAACAAATTTTAGCTCTATTTCAAAACGCAGCGGAATCCGAACAAATAGAGTGGCATCTTAATCCTCCTTCTGCCCCACATTTTTCGGGTCTGGTAGAGGCGAGTGTTAAATCATTTAAAACGCACTTAAGTCGAGTCATTGGATCGCAAATCCTAACGTTTGAGGAGCTCTATACGGTGCTAGTCCAAATTGAAGGACTGTTGAATTCACGACCACTTTGTCCATTAAGCGCGGACTCAAAAGACTTGTCTGTTCTTACGCCGGGTCATTTTCTAACACTCGAGCCAATCTCCGCTTTACCCCATTCTGATCTCACCTCTCTCAATATTGGTCGCCTCACACGTTACCAATTAATGCAGAGGATGCACCAAGATTTTTGGAATCGCTTTCGAAATGAATATCTCCATCAGTTACAACAAAAAGAAAAGTGGCTGAAACCAACTTCTCCTGAGCCTCAAATAAATACGACAGTTTTAATAAAGGAGGATACCTCCCCTCCTTCAAAATGGCACATTGCTAGAATTGCGGAGTTACACCCTGGAGATGATGGGGTGGCGCGTGTAGCCACCGTCTGTACTGCGGATGGTACATTTTATAAAAGGCCTCTGGTAAAGCTTTGCCCTTTACCGAGCCCTGAATTTCTGCAATAAAAAAAAAATACCTTTTTTGGTGGGCAGGATGTTCAATATGCATTCTGTTCTGTAAATTATTCATAGTTAATTTTATGTTTATTTTGGGTATTTTCTTGGGAATAAGGAAATTTGTTATTAGTAGTTATTTCAACTGTTTTCGTTTTCCTATTAAATTTAAATTCAAATAATTAAGCGCTATTGAGTCGCCTTACGTTCGACACACGACGCACGCATGCGTTAAAAAGGGAAGGAGAGGACAGTACTTCAACAACCTTAATACGTTGAACGTCGCGCTCCCGCTGACAGAATCAAAAAAACGTCACATTCTGCACTCCCGCTATTTTCCGCGTTCGCGAGGAACTTCACAGCCAGCCCTACCGCATCAACACACCTCGATCCCGGCACATCAGGTGGCCACCTAGAAGAAGGAACTTCAGAGGAGGCTTCTGGACCTAGGTAAGGTGCTCAATGTGCGCCGGGTATCTCGCTAGCGAAATTGAAAATCTCAACTACGCGTCAACCCCGTACAAGTATACATCCCTAAATTATTTCCGCTTCCATCTGCGGCGTTGCCAAGTTATAATTTTTTTAATGTATTTTTGCTAAATATCAACCCTTCATTAATATTACTATATTTTTCTTTAGGCTTGATTTTTTCTCTTGAAACTTTGGTTGTGGATTTACATTTAACCATTTTATTAATAACTAAGAACCAAGTTGAAAATTTTTGTACAGGATGTTTCACTTTTTTCCGCCAAAACTCCGACATTTTCAAACTTAATTTACTATTTTTTTTTCAAATGGAACACCCTATATCTAACATTTCTATTGGATAGAGCATTCATTCAGCTTTAATTTGATACCTAATACAGTACCTCTATCTCTAGCGGTTTTTTCAAAAATCCAGTATAAACAGAAAATTTGCAACTTTTTTACTTATTACATACGCGCAAATTACTCGAGAATCAAACTTGTACTTATTTAAAAAGCTGCATATCAAAAAAGCGTTAGTACCAGTTACAATATGTAGTTTACCATATTTTTGTATACCTACTACACCTGCATAAATAGAATATTAAAATAAAAAGTTAAAAGTTTTCGGAGAACTCATAGGTGGCCATGGTTTTGTTTCTAGTTTGACATTTGGTAAATATTTCATTTGCTGCTTGTATTCTGTGTTCGTTGTTTAATTTCAAACAGCAAAAAGTTGTCACAAAATGAATTATTGTAAACATGACTTGATAAGTATGATTTACGTAATTGGTGAATGTTTTGGAAATTGTTTTTGGCATCTCGAGTTTATGCCCAAAAATTCCCAGATAGAAGGCATCCTGATACCAGAATGCTGCAGAACTTAAAGGAGCGATTCGATCGCACAGGAAATATTGCCTATGAAAAGCAAACTAGAACAAAACCAGTTTTAAATGAAGAAAATCAGTTAGCTATAACATTGGCTGTTGTGACTACGTTTGTAGTTCATTATTACTCTCTCTTCATTTAAAAATCTAATTTCCCGAGAAATACGTGTTCTTAACTCTTCTGCATTGTTACATCTCTCCTTGTATACACGATTCTTCAGAGTATAACAAAACGGGTTCTGATTGTTGGTCGCCAGATAATTATAATTTTTTTTAAATAAAACAGAACAGAAACTGAGTGCAGATGATGGAGTCCAAATAAAACAAGACAATAAAAAAATTACAAGATTTAATAAAGTTTTTTTTTTAATTCACCCTTTGACAAGATCACAGAAATTACTCAGCTTTTTACAAAAACTATTAAAGTAAAAGGTAGCTAAACTTATCGTTAGAAAGTTCTTTATACAAAACTCAACTTGTTAGAACACTCGACACGTTAAAAGTTCTTTGGAATTTTCGACTCGACTAGCACTAGTAGAGATACTAAGAGAGCACCAGACCAGACTTGTCGAAACCTGTCTGGTCTGGTACTCTCCTAGGTTTTGCCCGTCTCCCCACTCTCTCCCCACTCCTATTGAAACAGCTATATAGGAGAGGTTCAACTAAGATCTCATCAGACACGCAGATCATTTACAACATGTCCTTCATAAATAGTTTAAACAATTTGCTGGTGAAAAATCTGGTGAATGTTCGAGATTTGGAAGTAAATAAAAAATTTGAGATCCAGTGTTTTAAGAGAATAAATACCAAGTTTGGGGAAAAGGTAGTGGTGGAATTTGCCGACTTCAAGACCATCCTGCCTCAGCGTTTTACGGAGCAATTAACTCAAGAGCGAATTGACGAATTGAATGGTGACAAAAGGTATTTTTTAACAAGCTTGGGGCCCGTCGGCAAGACTACAAATATTATATTTTCTGAAGCATGAGCGAGAGACTGCGGCGATATATGGAGGCACTCGAAGAGCTGAGACGCTTGATTATTATGTATGAACTAACTAAAAAGTTTAGAAATGTAAAGTTGTGAAAATAAAAAATATTATTTGTTTGTGTGTTTTTCACTACAAATCCCAATATTGTCTGGGCACAGATATTCTGATTTTAAACAAATCATAAAAAAAATGCCTAGCGAATTTCCCAAGGACAGTGAGAAAATATTCTACATAATATCCAATTAGACAATTGCTCTAAGAATATGCAAAAAAAAAAGTAAAACATTTTTTGAAAAAGTAATTTTTATTTTTTTATTTAAAAAAATATTGCCAATTGCTTTAATTGCCACTTAGCCACTTAGCCACTTAGCCACTTAGCCACTTAGCCACTTAGCCACTTAGCCACTTAGCCACTTAGCCACTTAGCCACTTAGCCACTTAGCCACTTAGCCACTTAGCCACTTAGCCACTTAGCCACTTAGCCACTTAGCCACTTAGGCACTTAGCCACTTAGCCACTTAGCCACTTAGCCACTTGGCCCCCTTGGCCCCCTTGGCCCCCTTGGCCCCCCCTCCCCCCATTAGTTTTGTTTTCAGTGCTCTGAAATACCCGGGGATTGAACCCGAGACACCTAGCTGGTAGCAAAAGACGCTTGTCTCTTAACCACGGCTGTATTTCCAAAGGGGTTTCTTGAAAATTTCTACCCTTTCTTATTCAGGTAGCGCGTTGAAGTCGCCTGCTTGGGGTATGCAACGTGGGTGGGCCAGTAGGAGAAAGTATCAAACGCCGCGCTGCGGTGGTACAGTCAGCGGTACCGCTTCTCGGGGGATGCTGCCGCGGGCGTGCCGAGGGTACAGTCTAGTCGGACGCTAGAATACCGCTCAGTCGGGGCTCCTCCGGTACAGTCCAGACAGGCAGGTAGAATAACCGCGCTTCGAACTGGACTCGACCTTACGGTCTTGGGTTGACTATGGCTTATTTTTTGGGCCCTTTATGGTTGTGTTATACAAAATTATTCGATATTTACAAATTTATTATAAAAATAGTTTTTTCTTTATGGTATTTTCAGAGAGTTCTATGGTATACAGAGTGTTTAACTCGGCGCTCTCATTCCAGAAGGTGGCGGACACGCGCCACGCGCTCCATCGAAGGTCGAGGCGCGGTTCCAGTCGACGTGCGGTACAGACGACGCTTCGGGCTGGAAGCTGTGGTCTTGGGTTGATTATAACTTATTTTTTGAACACTTTATGGTTGAGTTATATAAAATTATTCACTATTTATTATAAAAATCGTTTTTCGTTATATTTTCAGAGAGTTCTATGGTATACAGAGTGTTTAACTCAGCGCTCTCCAGACTAATTATATTGGTTTCTATGCTTAAGAAACATTCTTGAAAATTAACTGGGGGCGACTATAGTTTATTTTTGAAAACATTACGGCTGTGTTATACAAATTATTCTCTATTTATTATAAAAATCGTTTTTCTTTATATTTTCAGAGAGTTCTATGGTATACAGAGTGTTTAACTCAGCGCTCTCCAGACTAATTATATTGGTTTCTATGCTTAAGAAACATTCTTGAAAATTAACTGGGGGCGACTATAGTTTATTTTGAAAACTTTACGGCTGTGTTATACAAATTATTCTCTATTTATTATAAAAATAGTTTTTTCTTTATATTTTCAGAGTTCTATGGTATACAGAGTGTTTGACTGAGCGCTCTCCAGACTAATTATATTGGTTTCTTTGTTTAAGAAACTGGAAAATTAAAGGCTCAGAATGATTTTGTTAGATATTTAATGTGTGGAATGAAACAAGAGAAATATATTTATGTTTTATATTAAAAATATATATATATACAATAAACACTAATTTCTAAATATATACACACTTACATCTAATTGGATAAAATAATGAAACTTATCTATACATATACGTATAACTAAATATATTTAGGGGAGATTTTTTTTCATGCGTTCAAGTTTTTCAACTTCATTCATACATGAGGCACGCCCTTCTTTCGCACGATTATAAATGGCTTTTATTTTCAACATCCTCTTTTCACATTCATCCCACTCCCTTTGCATTCGATTCATCACACATTCAAACCTTCTCTTTTTTTCGTTTGCGTTTGAAATGCCCCCATCTGCCAACTCTCTCATATTCATAAATACTTCACTCACACTTTGATGCTGCTCGTTCACAAATCTCCCCTTTTCATTTAGCATTGTCAAATTCTTTCCCCCACGCGTTGTCTGTGACTCCTGGGAGGGTCGCTTCGCTACCAAATCGTCTGCCTCGTCGCTTAACCTCTTGCATGACGACCGCGATGAAGCCCTGGAGCCCCCACACCGGCTTTGATTATCTATCTGTGAGGAAGAAACCTTATTTGAAAATAGCGAATTTTATAAATGTTAGCTTACCTTTGACGATGCTGCCGGTGATGGAAGACGTCCAACTTCAAAATCGGAACCATAATCATCAAGAGCCATGTCGCAGAGTTGCTGGTTGGTGAGCCCTGCGATGAATGGCTCCTCCAGCAGACTCAACACGCTTGAGTTGAGATTGGGCAGCTATGAAAGGAAAACATTATATGGGAAAATACTGATTAATGCAAACTTACAGGTTCGGGGCAAATTGACGCCACAGCGTTGACCGTCTCGTCGGAACTCCGAGTTGGCTAAAAGTAAATGGGTTCAATGAGAATCGAATGAGAAATTAAACTAAAAAACTTACAGCTACCAAACGGCAATCACTTAGAATTTTAATTTTTGATGATTCCATATTGTTCAAAGCGACGAAGCACAGGTGAACTGAGTAAAAGCGGTTCGGAACACGGGTGAACTGAGTAAAAGCGGCTCGGAACACGACTGTGAAACACGGGTGAACTGAAGAGGAAACGCGCCACGCATCGTGTGTATATCGGAACAGTGTTGCCAGTTTGGTAGATTTTTCCTGAACGTTAGGGAGACCCGCCCACCGGAGGCAACGTTGTCAGATTACCGAAAGTCCCCACCAACCCCGCCCCATCAGTGCCCTCCTACATGGTACCGCCCACATCCCTTCTTTCCGCATAGTAAGAAGTATTGGAATATAAGAGTCATATCTTTGCTTTCAGTGATAGTTTCTACAAATCTTTAGTTTTCTGCAAATCGTAATGTCTAACATCAGGTATATCATCGACGCTGATGGCTTTCAAGTTAGTGGAAAGTTCGTTATAAAAGAAATGTCGATATACGATATGAAATCGAGGGAAGTGACATCCAGGTATTATCGTGTGGGAAACTACCGCAGCCTATCTTCTAAGGATGCATGCACTGCTCGTTGGTTAACGATGAACTTGCACGGCTTGAAGTTTGAAGATTGTGCAACGGATGAAGCCCAGGAAAGTGCGTTAGAAGAGATTCGGCGTCTGGGGGAGTCCGCTGGCGATGAACTTATAGCTTACAAGGGAGGACAAGTTGAAAGGAATCTGCTGCAGGCCGCGGGGTATGCCCACTTATCTTACAATATCGAGGATCTAGGCTGCCCCAAGTTCGACGTCCTTGTTCGGAAGCAGCAGAGGTTCTACGAGCGAGTGCGTGCAAACCAATGTGAGCGACACATCACGAGGCCTGGAAAAGCATTTCACTGCCCGAGGGTAGAACTAATGTTTTTTTCTGAATTTATAAGACGATGTAAATAATTTAGTTTTTGTGAAAATGTAAATAAAAATGTAAAGTTATTATGCTGTTTCATTTCCAGCAGAAAAGAATGATTATGAAAAAAAGTCAATTTAAAAACTTTCCCGCTGCAGGAAAGACGTGCTTCGTGAAATTAATGTTTGTAGAAAATGGTAAAATGTTAAAATAAAAAAGGGAGCAAAAAAAAAACCTTTTCTCAGATCCTGTTTTCATACTAAAATTTTGGAGAGGGGACCATCCTTCGACGCTCTTACCCTATATAGGTAGGAACTCTGCCTATTTCTAGCACACTGCTCTACTCATTGCTTCGAAGATGATCGATGGTAATGAAATAGCTACAGAGAGCGACAAAACTGTAAAGGCATATGAGAAGGTGTTTAACATACTTAATGAAAGTGACAGACCTACACTTCCACAAGTATTACAACGTTGGCAGCAAAAGTTGCAATTGTCGGTGAGACAGCATTCCTCAGCACTCCGATGTCATTTTCACCAAGGCACTTTGTCAAAGTTGCATGCCAATCTGCAATATCTCAAAAGACTTCAATTATACTTCAAAACATTATGCAAAACTGGATCTGGTAAGCAACACCTCAATAGAAGTCATCGAGTCAAATGGGTGGACGTTCAAGCAGCGTTCCAGAGTCGTCTTCGCACAGGTGTTATAGTAAATATGAGGCACATCGATTTATTCCAGTTTTTTGACGATGCATTTATTCTTTTTAAGAGTCGCATAACTAGAACTTTAAATGCTTTTCACATTGTTAAGGTAAATGCGGTTTTTAATGGTGAATTTGTTAAAATGTCTCAAGATACAGTCATAAGTGACAACAAATGCTTCAACACAAAAAATGCTATAATTGACCAGGGGAGTGATTTAAAGTTGTGGTTTACAGATAATATAAAGGATAGGATTATAAAGAAGCTTGAAGATTTTCATGACAATGGATCGGGGTGGGCGTTACGCAAAATTTTGAGTTTAGTCATCAGTATAAATAAAGTTGAGATAGGAAACGGTGCTTCATATCTGCCACTCCCCGTTGAAATTTCCAAAAAACAAGCATGTGTCAATGTAAAAAATAGTGATGAAGCATGCTTCTTTTGGAGTGTTATTGCCGCTCTTTACCCCTCTCAAAAGCATATTGATCGGGTTAATTCATATCCTCACTACAGGCTGAAATTTAAATTAGATGATATAGACCTACCAATGCAATTATCTCAAATATCGAAATTCGAAAAATTAAATGAAATTTCTATAAATGTGTATATTTTGGAGTTGGTAAGTGAGACTCCACGTCAATTTATCACCTCTCCAGCTCGACTAACTAAAAATAAAATGGATAGACATGTGAATTTACTTCTAATTCAAAGTCATTATTTTTTGAAAACTAGCGACTTTGAAGCACCGTCTGTCGACGATGCGCACGTTGATATAAAATACCATTATTGTTGGATTAAAGATTTATCTAGACTGATTTCGAAACAGTCTAGTAAACATAACGGTAGAAAATTTATATGCGAGAGATGTTTAAATTACTTTTCATCGCAAGATAAGTTAGAAGAGCATACAGTTTATTGCGAGCAAATAAATAATTGTAAAATCGAGTTTCCCAAAGAGAAGTTTATCGAATTTAAAAATTTTGTTAATAAAGAACGCACCCCATTCACCCTGTATGCTGACTTTGAAGCAATGCTAAAACCCTGCGGAGATTCTGATGCTAGCCTAAAAACTGTTAAATATCAAAGACACGAAGCATTCAGTGCCGGTTATTATTTCAAGTGCTCTTTTGACAACTCGCTCTCTTTCTACAAAGCTTATCGCGGGGGAGACTGTATGATATGGTTTGCCAATCAAATAGAGGAAATTGCTAAGTTTATATCATCCAAATTGAATCTTGTTGAACCTATGGATGAAGCCATAAGTCTTAAAGATGCCACCCCTAATTGTCACATTTGCGAGAAAAAATTCAATGTTAACGACATAATTGTACGTGACCACTGTCACCTGTCATCGATGTTTCGAGGTTATGCACATCAAGCGTGCAACTTAAATTATAAAAACTCGTTTGTAGTTCTCATCATTTTCCACAATCTTAGTGGGTATGACAGCCACTTTATAATACGAGAACTTGCCAAACGGAATCATGTCAACCTACTTCCTGTTAATAATGAAAAATATATAAGCTTTACAGTATTCGATAATGAAACAAATATTAAATTTCGGTTCATCGATTCTTTCAAGTTCTTGGCCTTTCCTCTCGACAAACTCGCATCATCTCTAAATAGTTTCGAAAACACTAGAAATGAATTTCGATTGTCTTCCGAAAATTTTGACTTGTTAACTAGGAAAGGGGTTTTTTGTTATGATTATATCGATTCTCTGGAAAAATTGGAAGAAACCGCATTACCATCGATTCAACATTTTTATAACAAATTAAATGACACTAATATTAACGAGAAGGATTACGGACATGCGCAATTAATTTGGGAGAGGTTTGGTGTAAAAACCTTGGGTGAGTATTTAGATCTGTACTTAAAGACTGACGTGCTCTTGCTCACAGATATATTTGAACACTTTAGAACGACTTGTCTTCAAAATTACGGTTTAGATCCTGCCTGGTACTATACTTTGCCTGGATTCAGTTGGGATTGCATGCTTCGATATACGAAATGTAAATTAGAAACCTTCCAAGATAGTGACATCTTAATGTTTTTCGAGAGGGCAATTCGAGGTGGGGTAAGCCAGGTAAGCCACCGCTTTTCTCAGGCCAACAACAAATATATGGCAAACTATGATGCTAGTATGCCATCAAAATATATTCTTTATGCGGACGTTAACAACCTTTATGGCTGGGCAATGTGTGAACCCCTTCCTTACGGAGGATTTGAGTGGGCCTCCAACGATACTGACGTCACCAAGGTTGCTGACAATGCCGATGAAGGATATATTTTAGAAGTGGATTTGTCGTATCCCGATCATCTTCATGACCATCATAAAGATCTTCCTTTCGCACCTGAACATCGTAAACCTCCAGGTTCCAAAATAAAAAAGCTCATGACCACTCTCGATGATAAGAAGAATTATGTGATTCATTATAGAGCGCTTAAGCAAGCTTTACAACATGGTTTAATTCTGAAAAAAATTCACAAAGTTTTGAAATTTAAGCAGTCTACCTGGTTAGCTCCCTATATACAACTCAATACCCACTTAAGAACTGTGACAACATTAGATTTTGAAAAAAATATAATGAAACTAATGAATAATGCAATCTACGGCAAAACAATGCAAAATGTTAGAAAACATAGGATTGTGAGATTATTAAGGACGTGGGAGGGTAGATACGGCGCCAAAAATTTAATTTCTAGCCCTCGTTTTAGACATAGGATAATTTTTGAAGAGAATTTAATAAGTGTCGAATTAAATAAGACAAATATTATGTTTGATAAACCTCTGTACGTTGGGATGTCTATTCTGGACATATCAAAAACCTGTGTTTACGAATTTCACTATGACTTTATGTTGAAAACATTTTCACCAACTAACTGCTTATTATTATATACTGATACTGATAGTTTAGTTTACGAAATCCGCTGTGAGGACATGTTCGAGGATGTAATTAAGAATCATATTCATCGGTTTGACACTAGTGACTATCCTGCAGATAATCAATATGGAATTCCGCTTGTAAATAAGAAGGTGCCAGGACTGATGAAGGACGAATTAAATGGTCGTATTTTAACACATTTTGTTGGACTTAGATCTAAAATGTATACTTATAAGGTTCAAGGAAAAAATTTGTGTGTTAAAAAATCCAAAGGTGTTAGAGGTAGTGTTGTAGCGAAGCAGATAACGTATCAAGATTATTTCGATTGTTTATTCGATAAGACAGAGAAAATTGTAAATCAACGATCTATACGATCGTTTTCTCATAACGTCTTTAGCATAAGTCAATCTAAGATTGGTTTAAATCCATTTGACGATAAGCGATATTTAGTTGATAGTGTTTCAACCCTTCCTTGGGGTCATAAAGATGTACGTGTGGATGAATAAAAAATATATTTTACAAATAGTGTTTCATTCTCTTGTAGCCCCCCCCACCCCTGACGTCCCACCGCCCAGTTTGTATATATAACCGAGACATCGAGCTCATTCTGCAGTCTGAAAACTTGTAACAAGAGTTCGCAGCAACATGTACAACCAGACCATTCAGATCGAATCAGACATGGTGCCCTGCCCCTACATTGCCAGCCACATGGTACGGAGAAGTCGACTGCAGAATCATCTGGTGAAGTGTCGGCGACAGTTGGGACATGTGCCTGAAATCAATTGGGAAGAGTATTACCGACATATCAACAATCAGCCGTCGATGATCATAAGAAATCCCAGGATTGGCCCGGAATAAAAATGTTGTAAAATAAAAATATTGTAAAATAAAAGTCATATTTTTTAATCAGTGCTTTATTCCAACCTTCTTCTATACAAGTCTGCTAACAAAAATTGATTATAATAAGAGTACAGTTCAAAAATGCAATATGTTTCCATGCTACATACCGCATTGCACATTAAAAATACAATTTCCATTACATTTATGGCATAGTTACTACGTACTAATAATTCATTGACCTTATCTAAAAAATTAAGGTAAAAATCATACAATTCAAAATTAATCAAAAAGCTCATCCTTAAAGTCACATATGGTGCGATATTTAGTAGCTCGAAAACCTCTGCTATGGAAAACCATTGGCTAACACCATTTTTTGCAAGCAACACTCGTTGATTTCCATCTGCAGTCAACATGGTTCTTAACAATATATCGTCAAATCTGATGAACATCGGGGTACCCAGGTTGTTGGTAAAGTTGTTTAAATTATTCACTAATTCTTTCCACTCCAAATAGTCCAGCGAAATCACATTTCGTCGCACTGTTGATCGGATATTAACTTGGGGTTTGAAATATCTCATAATGCTCAAACCATTATTAATAATATATGTAGGTAATGTGAAGCATGATGATAGAAGCAGAGAATCTTCGCTTACATTGTTTACTTCTTCATGGTCGCTACCATCGGTTTCATAGCCGCTGTCAACCATCTTAACACTTGAAGCTCTACACGACGTTTGACTCAGAGATCCACGAGTCATGGTCTTTATCAAAGCCCAACCATCGTACTAGCACCTTCCCCCTCTTTCTACGAAGAATCTTTTCAACCAGGTAGACATCGGGATGTTCAGTTTTTTGCAATTCTTCGCGGTAAAACCCGCCCTTTATAGGACTTCCATTTAAATCCTCTAGAAGATATGTAGGCGGGTTGGTAATTTGTACTTTGCTTATTTTAAACAATTCCGTACTCCAACTAGGCATATATCCTTTGGCAAATACGTGTTTCACTTTACTTATTCTCACAATATCTCCAACCTTCAATTTACTACCTCTGAAAATCTTCACGTGACTATACACTTTTTTAAGCAGATATTGTTCGTTACTTTTATTAACTTGGTTGGGTTTCATCTGAATCACTCTATGCTTTCTGTTATTATACTCGGCAACTAGCGTAGGCAAATAATCATCCCATTTAAATTTACCATTTAGACTAAAATACTTAAATAATCGCTCTTTTAGAGTTCGTATTACTCTCTCGGCCATGGCGGCTTTCGTGATGCTAAAAGTGCTGTAATGACTAATTTTGAATTTTCGCATCAAATTTTGAAATCTAGAGTTATAAAACTCTTTGCCCTGATCAGTTTGAAGGTTGCGAGGCTTTCGAGTTCCCGATAGGATATCAGCAAAGGCGTTGGTAACATCTTCGGCAGACTTGGATTTGAGCGGTCTGCACCAAACAAATTTAGAGAAGCAATCGATTACAACCAGTATGAATTTGAAGCCATTATTGTGACTAGCATACTGATCTAACTGCGCAAGATCAGCTTGCCACAAATCGTCTAAACCTTTAATGATAGTTCGACGACGTGGATAATTTTTTCGCGCTGGTTTATGTAATTCCTTAACTACTTGAATTTTTTCTTTACTATGCATGACTATGCTCCACCCTCAAGGATCTCTGCAAGTCTGAGAGATAGTAAGGATTGCATGCTCTTACCAGTTATTTTTAAATAATAATCTTCCATAGTTTTAACCAACTCTCTCAATTCATCGATCTTATCTTGGAAATTGTCTATCATTGTGTTGCGAATATGAAGATCGCATTCATCAGAATGCTGTTTAAGATTTGTGTAAAAATATTGTAATGTATGAATGACCCCCTCATCGACATATTGTTTTGTGCTGACATCGCTTTCATCGATCGGGTGATTAACGTTGCTCAGTCTGCGGTTGCTACAATCATAGTTTCCTTCTAGAGTCAAATTTAATGTGTAAACAGGTGGGCAAGACCTGCTCCTTGATTTCGAGGCACGTCCGAACTTGTTTAAGGACATCTTTTAACTAACTTGAATGATCTATAGGGACAAATCTGTCTAATAATTTGGGATTTGGCCCAGACTGTTCACCAACCATTTTTAAATAACATTCTTCAACAATTTTAACAAATTTTCTTATTTCATCGATCTCTTTCTCCAAAGCGTCTTTCACGCTACTCTCAATATTAACATCATGTTGTTCGAGCGTGACGTTAAAAGTTTTGAATGCCTCATTCATTTGTTTGTCAACATATTGCTTTGTCACAACATCATTGCTGCTAATCGGATAATTAACGTTGCACAGTCTGCGGGTTTTCAAATCATAATCCCCGTCATTCAACGAGTAAGGAATAGTCCTTGAAACACGTCCGAACTTGTTTAAAGGCATCTTATAAATAACGTTAGAGAATAATTTTTGCTTCTTTCAATTCATTGATTATTGCTGTTATTTCGTTTTCGTGGGAAGTATTTCCGGCATCTTTTGATGCTATTAATAACCTTAACCTGTCCACAAGTTCATTAGGATCATCCCAGTAAACATATTCCACAGGTTTTGTGTTATACTTGAGATGCATGCCAGAACCCTTTACAGGTGTGGAGGTAGCCACCGGGCCCTTCATAAGAGGTTTAATAATATTAGAATACTTATTTTTGTAGCTATGTTTTAATCGTCCGTTTGAAGTAAGATGAGCACCAGTGAGATTTAAAATATCTCTGTAACTTTTCAAATCATCATCAGTACCTTCTGGATTATTATAGAAAATTAGCTGGTAGAGACCATCAGTTCCCGCGAATCGGCTATTGTTGATGATTATATCACCAGACGTTTTTTCAAAATCGATATATTTATTTCCTAGCATCCATACTGATTTAGTTTCGTCATACTTAGGACCATATGTCCTATCGATTTTAAGTGAATTAGCCATAAAGTCTGTTATACATGGTATAGATACTTTAGGATACACAGTATCAAAATGCCTGTACACTTTGTCAATTCCTTTCTCAACATCATTTAACGTTTCATTCATTTCTCCTAAAAGTGCAATTGGACTTTTCAACGACTCGCGCCACTTTTCCATAAATGATTCAACTTTTGGTTCAACTTTCGGTTTTAATTCTTGCTTAACTTGTAAATTTGCTAGAGAGCTTGTCACAGGTTTGAAAATTTTTTGTAAAGTTTCATTCTCATCAAATTTCCCTATTTTTAAGGCGGTGTATTTTTTTCTAATCGTTCAAGCTAGTTCACTGATTTTCTTTGCGCGCTGCGCTTCTTGAATCTGTTCTTGCATCGACATCTCGATTAATAATAAGCGTATTGTGCTTCTCATAACTTTATATACCTATCAAAACCTATTCTATAGCGTCCCTCATTCATATTGAAATCTTTAACAATAACTAGAGTTCCAAAATTATCATTCCAACAGAGCGAGCAGAGATTCTTGAAATCACCGTATGAGATGTCTGGTGATACGTGCTCTTCATAAATATGTCTAAGGTTTACCTCATCTTGTTTAAACAAAACGATTACATTACAATTGTCTCGTATTAATTGCTTAGGTATTTTTGAATATGTCTGGCAGAGATATGCAGCATCTATATTTTTATGACGACCCATGGAGTAATATTCTCTAATTTTTTCCTGTGTCCCACAAGCCACATCATCGAAAATAAAAATTGAATTTTCTCTAGCCTCTGTTGGTGCAATGACGTCATCGTTTGAGCTAAATGGAAAATATCCAACACATTTTGCTTCTTTAAGCACGTCTTGTAGTAACTGATATTTAGGTTGGTATAGAGATTTACTGTAAAGGTAGATGTTCTTAAATTTTAAGCCATTCTCGTTGAATATTAAACTAAGCAGACTGTTTGTTTTACCACAACCGCTAGGACCGCAAAATATTGCTCTAATTGAATTTGGTAAGAGTACGCCATGTTTAGATTTCTCACTTCGAGCAAAATCTAGATTTTCGATTGGTAGAGATAGTTGATGTGATTCGATACGCATCTTGTATACATCTAATAAGATAGCGTATGCTTGATGCATATATACCTATCGGGATGTAAATAATAAACAGTTTTTCGATTAAGAATATTTATTTTCTACAACTATTACAATACATTTAAGGCATGTAAGCTCGAATCTTCTGCTGCACAATACTCCTACACAGCGGGCACTTCTCCATGGAGTTTGCACAACTTATACAACATGCCAAATGTCCACATGGAACCAGCAAGACTTCTATGTTTCTGCAGTAGCATACTATACATAAAAAGTCTGGATTGGTGTTATTTACTTTTTCAGGTGGGATGTCCACAGGCTTGATTTCACCTTTAATAAATGGACAACTGGGACTCCAGCTAGCATGGTCTTGCCATGGATCATCATCCTTTTCCCATTTATATCCCACCGGACAACATCTTCGTAATTCGTATAAAAAAATCCTGCTCGGGCAAGCTTCTCTGATGATAGGGGCTTGACCAGTTTTCAAACGTTCTTATAAGACTCTCGTAATTATGCTCCATCGCTCATTCAGTAATACTCTTACTATTTCAATAAATAATTTTGCTACTAGCAATGAAGAACATATAGTAATGTAGTAAATTAGTGGCACGAAAGCGAGGTCTTTTATATGTTGTTCTTGACTGAGGTCTCTGGGTGTGGCCATTGTGGGCGTGGTGGAAGGTGGGACCTCCCTCCACACACTTTCAGCAATCGTATGATTTTGGAATACTGCTCGAAGTTTAAACTAAGTAGCATTTTTAGGCAGTCTTGCTACCGAAATTTTTTCAACTACCGTTTTAAATGGGAAACATCTTTTATCCTGTTCGCAAATAGATACCTTAGCATCTTCAGGGTTGTAAATATAGAACACATTATTTATTAATGAGAACAAAATAATGTGACCCAAACTCAGCAACATCTTGATTATAACTGAAATGTATCAGTAAATGTTCTTTTATATATACGGATCTACATTAAATCTCGTACAGTTTCACTTAAAGGTAAATACTCCATGGTACAGTCATGAACAATTATGCAGTAGGCTCGAGTTCTATCAGGAAATCCATCACTATTTTCTATATCCAACTTAACATCAACTGTGTTTATTTTTATAGATTCATTCCGGCGAGAACAGTCAATTACAAACAGGGTTGCATTATTTTTGTAATCTGCATAGCTAAGTAGCGGGCGACTCTCCATTGCATTCATGTAACTCGGATAAAATTCCACATAGTTGTGATAGGCCTCCAAAAAGTCGTTAGCAGCAAAATTCAATCTCTGACGTTCGAATGGAAAATATTCACCGTTTACAATTAATCTTACATCAGTCGCATCTATGTGATCAAATGACGTGGGATTTTTTTTAGAATTATCATTGCGATCAGTCTGAAATCCAACTATGACGTACCGAGGAGTTGACGCGGCTGCTGACGATTTTACGGCCCATATTTCTCTTTGGGAGTTTACAGTAAGATTTGGCAATTCGTGTAGCTCCCATTTGCGGAACGCCATTATAATTGGACGATCAATTTTTATAGATTTAAGCAGATCCAATCTAATGATATCATTCGGCTGAATATGTTTAACCTTTAATTCAATGTTGGAAATTGTTATTTCTGCAGTTATGACAGGATCTGGTCTTGCAGCGTCTTGGGTTAGTAATAAGGCATTGTTATCATTTCGAGCTCGTATTAGTCTCACTGTTTGTTTACCACAAATTGCCATCTGATAATCGTTGAATATTCCAAACAGATGTTTTAGCGGTATTCTTACATTGAATGTTCCATCATTGTTAACAGCAAAAGATTTATTAAGCCCAACCCAGCTTGCTGTTGTCATGCATTTTTCGTCATTAGCAGTATAGCAAAGATACGATCTGATCGTACTCACAATTCCGGGGTTTCTCACTACTTCTACTTCCTTGCCATTTAGTTCATAAGAAATTGAATCGAATAGAAATGCGGCACCGTTGTTGGCTAGTTTGCATTGTCCAGCACCGGTTTTCTTAGCCACTGTACCTTTGACAAAAATCGACGCATCGTACATCAACAACCATGCATCACCCTGATTAATGGTTATTTCCACAGTATCATTATTCCTAAATGACTTTACAAATGGGTAATAGGTGCGCTTCTCTAAACGTTGAATAGATTCATCATAGGTTGGAGTGCGATGCACATTAAACACTTGAGGTGTTAGGGACATAGCCAAGTGCTTTCAAAAATTCTTGATTTTCCAACGAGAGACGATCTGCACTCTTCGGTGGAATATTTGTTAGTGAATTTTTGGAGCACTGTGATTGCCTTTTATACGGTTGATATCTGTCATCAAAAACCAAAACCATTTTCGCAAAATTTCATACACGCTTCAACTCCAACCGTACAATTATTTCCTCACCTCTAAAATTTACAGGTTGAGAGTTCTGATCGAGAATATTTACAGTCAAATTATTAATCTCACGCTTTGCAACTGGCATGTACACCAGATTTTTCGGAGACTCGTCTATAGCGTAACCAGGATCGCTGCTAACTGCAAACTCGTAAATCGTATGAGTTGGTTGATTTTTATAGTATGCTCCAGATGTTACGTTACAATCTATATGTATAGTTCTGACCTTCACGATGTTTACAGATATATCAGAAGTATGCAATTGTCCAGACTCTAATAGACTAGGAGAAAATCCTAACACATGAGCAATAGAGTCTGCTGGTAGAAAATCTACTGTATATTTATCGCTGTATATTTCACACTTTAAAGTACTGTTATTGGCTTTTATTGAAATTGGATTTTTCTGATCAGACTCCTCCTTTCTTAAAGCGCCAACTATGTACTTTTCTAGGGCCTCAATTTCGTACGAGCCTGTGGGGATTACTAAACATTTGCGATACCCATCAGCATTTATATAATAAAATTTGTTGACACCAACATCTATATTGGGTATGCTGTTATATGTGTGAAATCCTAGCAGGGCCAAACCATACTCAAAATCTGATTCTAAATGTATAGGAATATTAAAGTCAATAGACAGTGTGGAAGTAAATCCGTGTAGTGTGAACAACAGCGACATAATTGATGAATTCTCTCCTCAACTACCCCTTTTATAGAAAAACTTGAAAACTGTTATTGTTATTGTCCAATTGGTATTTAGAATATTTTCGGTGACTTTTGGGGACAAATTAAACACACTTCATATTTTGAAATTTTATTTAGTTTCTTAGGAAGCTTAGACACAAATGACCACAGTTCATCTCGTTATAGTTTTGATAAGAATTGTTGTTATATTCAACTTCAACCTCATTTCCCAAATATTTGATGAGTTCTTGTGGCGGTTTCAGGTTGCCAAAGCTGTCGAAATACTCGCATTTTCTTCCTCTCTTGCGATATGCCACCCAATGAGACCCGGAGTTCCTCTGCACATCCAAATTTAAAATGGCCGACTCATTTTGTCTCGGTTTTTTAGGTAGTGTATCTCTCATATACACACCTCTAAAGTAAGGAATTCCATCGGCATATTTAAGTAAATCTAGGTTGGATAAAGGTCTGTTGGGCGGCTTCAATAGTTTTTTTTCTTTAAAAAAAGACCGAACCCACGTTTATTTTTCCGCAAATAGAGTCCAGAACCGACGATCTTCATAGATTGCTTTCCATTCTCCATCAGCTTTTTTGTATTATTTACGTCAATTATTGTTTTGGCTATACTAGTAGTTAAGTAAAGCGGATCCTGGCTCAAAGATGGCCGCCATATGTGAGCCAGCTTCCGCATAAGGGTTTTGAGCCTGAGCCAGGATCCGCATAGGGTTTTCGGGGATAAAATCTAGCGGTGGGGGGGATTTGTGTGGGGGGATCCCCTCCACTTTTTTTAGTATATATTTCGATGGTTGATTGGTAAAGTACACAGTTCTCACTTTTAACTTAACTAAATAAGATTAAAAGTATGGCATCGTTTGTGACCCATTTAAATAACAGTTTGTTCCTGAAGAAATTCATTAGGGTCCAAGATTTGGAAGTCAACCGAAAGTTTGAGGTACATGCATTTACGAAAATAAACACCAAGTTCGGCGAGAAGATATCCTTGGAATTCGACGATTTCAAAACAATTTTACCGCAAAGGTTCACGGTAGAATTTACAGAAGAACGAATTGAGCAAGTAAACAAGGACATTTTCAACGGGCGAAAGTATTATCTTATTAGTTATGGACCTGTCGGGAAAACAACTAATATTCAATTTTCCGTCCAAGAACCGGAACAGCTATAAAAATACTTTGGAGTCTCACATTCGAAAATTACAGAAACTAAAATATGAAATTGATATATATGAAATTAATAAGAACTTTAAACAATTAAAAATAAAATATATATAGCATAAGAGATGTTTCATTTCTTCTACCCATAGTAAATTAATAAAATAACAAACTACCCAGCAGGTGTACAACAAAGTAATAGTATAAAAAAAGTGCAAAACTGAAACTTGAATTAAAACCAAACACAATTTTTTCTTGCAGCTTGATGTAGCTCCAAACAAAAAATAATAATGCCTAATGATAAAAATTCTAACAAAAATAATAATTTCTGTGCCCTCTAAGGAAGTCCATACATAGTCCCCATGCAAATTCCCCATGTAAAGTCCCCATTTTAAGTCCCACTTAAGCCGCCCACCATTTTAAGTCCCACTTAAGCCGCCCACTTTAGACGCCAACTTTCGACGCCAACTTTCGACGCCAACGTCTCAGTTGGATGCAGTACTTTTATAAGGATCTACTAAGTAGGAGGAAGCTTTTCAGTTCCCACCTACAATTCTATAAACAGCCAATCCAGCGCAGATAGTGACTCGAACCATTTTTGGCATAATTCCAGAGAAAGTTAACCCTTTCAGAGTTTTACACCCGACCGTTCAAATTAGTTACACCTTCACCTGGTTTTAGTACCTTGAATCTTTTTGTGCCGAGTCAACAAAAATGCAGACAAGTTTGCCCCCTTTTACTTTTATAGCAGGCTGTTCACATTCTTTAGACTTTCACCTGTTTCTAAATCTTCTTGCGCGACCCTTCCTTCAAGGGATAATCTTACATAACAATGATCCACTTTTAAATGTTTTTTGTCAGACTTTTTTTTTATAGTCCTGTAAATGGCATGTTATAAAAATTTACTGCCTGGTAGTTTTATAGCAGACTGTTCAAATTATTTAGATTTTCACCTGCTTGTAAATCTTCTCGTGCGACCCTACCTGAGATTTTAATAAAAAAAGGCTTTCAATGTTAAAACTTAAATGAGAATATTTTGCTGTTATTGTTATTTTGATAAAAAAAACTGTGTACATTATTAATATTCCACTTAAAATTCCTCGATAAAAATATTGCTTTAAAGTGGGTTAGTAAGGAATAGGTAAACAAAACTAAACAAGAAACCAGTATATAAATAAAACAAACTAAAATTAATTAATGTTTTGTTTTATTAAAATAATTCATATATTTTGTTACAATAAACTTATATACAAATATTAGCACTGTCGTTGTCTGCGTAGACGGTCGAACCAGCCTTCATAATATGCATAATTATAAGTCGTTCGATTTCGTATTATGTCCTCATTATTCGCAAATCGAAAATACCCTGCCACATAGCCAGATTCGTATTCGATTTGACGCTGATGATTAAACCACCCTGCGTAGTACGCCTTATTATATGCAATGATATCAGATTTAGCCATGTAAATGTCATTAGCGTTCGCAAAACACTGACCGTATCTGATCCATCCATCTTGATATCCTGCACCATATTGAACTTTATCCATTTTCACGTCACCCTCCAGAAAACGCCTATTCTTACCAGCCTGATGATCAAACCATCCCGCGTATAAACCTTCATTATAGTGCCTCACATGAGTGTCCCTTAATCGCCTAATTGGATTTGCGTTTTCTTCCGTTTTCCACTGACTATACGAACTCCATCCTGCACTGTATCCATCATCTGTCACTTTTCTTTTATTCTGAGAATACATCTCAACGAGTGTTATAAACTTTTGCCACAATTATCTAACTGAAGCAATATTTAATTCTTTGTATTGAATTGAATTTAGTGAATTTTGTTAAGGATGTGGCTGCCTTTTATATTTAACGTAAGCATTGCCTATCCCCACTCAACAGCGTTGTCGTCTAATTAGAAAATAGAGCAATTTGAAGTAGAAAATTTTTTGGCAACGCCGAAGGGGTGGAGTTACCCCCACTCCCACCAGAGCAAAGTTAACGCCTAAATTAAAAAGTAGCAACGTTGAGAGCCATCCCCACCAACGCATTCATTTTAAAATCTACAAAAGGGTGTAGAAATTCAGCAAAAGCATCAGTTTTCTAAATTTTGTTGAATTGTGTTCGAGTTTTGTCGTGTGTTATTTTTAAATTTATTACTTTGCTTATAATTATGAGTGTGTTCCAAACTAAGGCGATTGTCCACTACAATGCTGTTGTGAGGGTAAGTCAAAACTTATTTTTTTATAATTATTAAATACGTTATTTCAATTTGCTTCGAGAAACTATTTTGCTTTTTCGCATCAGAAAATTTTTAGCCAACTTTTTTCTTGTTAGCCGCAAGTTGGAGATTTTCTTATGCGAAAAATATTTTTTTATTTGCGATATACTAACATTCAATAATTATTATAGTCACCATCTGCTTATAATCTCATCGAGACGCTTGCGGCAGAGGGGTCAGTTGAAAATTCATCTGAAGAAAACAATGTTGAGCATGTAAGTAGACATGTTTATGAATTCTAACAAATAATAAATGTTTATCTTATACTTATAGTATTCCGAAGTGGACGATGAAAGCATTAGAAGCGCAACATCGTTTGCTGTGTCGCAGATCGAGCGTGAGCTGGCACATGAACAATCGGCATATGTACAGCCTGCACAACCTACCGAATCGGCACATGTGCAGCCTGCGCAATTGACATATGTACAGCCTGAACAACCCGCACCTGAATATTCGGCACATGTGCAGCCTGCGCAATTGACATATGTACAGCCTGAACAACCCGCACCTGAATATTCGGCATATGTACAGCCTGCACAACCTGCCGAATCGGCACATGTGCAGCCTGCGCAATTGACATATGTACAGCCTGAACAACCCGCACCTGAATATGAGCAACCCGCGCAACCTGCAGGGCATGCGTCGCCTGCTCAGTCTGAGCAAACCCACCGGCAGAACGTCTCCAGTCCTGTGAGGACTGTTGGGAAAAATATGGAGACGTTGAGAGCGGTTTATAACAGGGGGCGCCGCACAAACAGGTTTCCGGATGACAGCTTCGATTTTGAAGATCCAACAGCTGGAGGACGTCACAATTTGGAACTTAATAAAGTGCTGGAAGATAATGTTGTCGTCTTACAGCTTCAAAGTAATAAGCTGGCCAAAAACAAGGCTGGTTTAAAAAATAAAATAGATAGGTTAGATAAATTAAGAAAAATTTTAGTAAATAGGATTAGTATAATAGAAATAGATGAAGCGCGTGTGAATAAAATATTAACTAGTTATAAGTAAGCATAAGTTGAATCATATATATATAATATTACACATAGTTTTAAACCAACGCTTTGTTATTCATTTCTCACCCAATACCATTATAAACAGCAAGCAATAAAATTTTATTACGTGCAATACAGAGTCGCTCGGTAGCTAAATACAAAAGTAATATTTTTCTCCTAAGCAGACCATACTTTAGCATAAGCGTACGTGCACACTTCCGGCTGAGGGAGATGTAAGAAAGGTAAAAAATATAGTCAGGGGATTTTACATAGCGATCGTCCTCGCTCGAACTCGCACGGACAAGCGGTAGCAAGCGGATACCTAAAATCCCAGAACATTTGTAGTATCAAACTGTAGTTTTTAAGTAAATATTTTATTAAACGTTTATTTTCTTATATTCGAGAATTTAATTTAAATAATAATAATAAAACAATTATCCAATAATACATTTCATTTACAATAATACCAATGGTCTAGTTTTTGCACCTGTTTTACATATTAAGCATGTATCTTGCCGAAAAGCTATGCTTTAGCATAACCGTACGTGCACACTTCCGGCTGAGCGATGTAAGAAAGGTAAAAAATACAGCCAGGGGATTTTACATAGCGATCATCCTCACACGGACAAGCAGTAGCATGCGACTACCTAAAATCCCAGAACATTTGTAGGTATCAAACTGTAGTTTTTAATAAAATATTTTATTTCACGTTTATTTTCTTATAGTCAGGAATTTAATTTAAATAATAATAATAAGAACAGAATTATCCAATAATACATTTTATTTACAATAATACATTTTATTTACAATAATGGTATAATTTTTGCACCTGCTTTACACATCAAGCAGGTGTCTTGCCGAAAAGCTATGTAAAGCTTTTCTTTACAGGCACTACACCGCATGAATCTTTGCAAAGGCATTTCTGTCAAAGAAAAATGTAAAGTTTCATGCCGATGCTTCGCATTGTCGGTGAAACCATTCAGGGAAACCTCTGTAAAATCTACCACATACGCACGGTAACAATTTAGGCACAAACGCGCCCTTTCTGTTACCTTTACATATGCGGCAGATACACAGAGGCCCCCCACTGTCCAGTTATTATAACCCTCGGTCGGGTTAATGGGTACACTTTTCGCCACGACGGAGTCATCGCGGCCAACGTCTACCCCTTCATCTTCGTCACTAGCATCATCGTCGTCAATGTCGTCGATGTCTCTTCTCAATTCTGCAGGCACCGTTTTCTCAATCTCTTCTTTTTCTTCTAACGCAAGTTGGTATAGGGAATTATGTATGGAGGCAGCCATTGTTATTAAATTTAATTTGTTTGGAGAAAAACTGTAACTGATGTCTATTGAGATATCTCCAGAGTTTTTATAGTCTAAAACATCAACCTGTACGAGATGTCTAGGAGGGGATCCCCCCCCCCCCCCTTTCTGATGATGCCAAACTGTTTTCGTATTAAAAGAGGGGTATAAAAGGCACACTTTAGCTAAGTGAACCAATGTAATCGTCTAAGTCTATTCAAGAAAATGACTCCATCCATAAGATACTTGGTAGATGTTGATGGTTTCCACGTCAACGGAAAATTTTTAGTTAAGGAACTTGGAATATTTGATATGAAATGGAAACAGTCCACCTCCAAATATTATTCTGTTGGAAGCTATTACGCTCTCAATTCAAAAGATGCCAGAACCGCAAGGTGGGTCACTAACAATCTTCATGGATTGAGATATGAGGATCAGAAAGGCGACCAACCGCAAGACGACATCATCAAAGAATTTCGGCGTCTGGGCTTCAATTCAGGTGATCAAAACATTGGTTATAAAGGCGGACATGTGGAGTTGGATCTCTTAAAGGCAGCAGGATTTGGACATTTAGCCTATAATATAGAACAACTGGGATGTCCCAAATTTGATATTATAGTCGGGGAAAATCCTGAATTATATAATCAGGTTAAAAAAAATCAATGTAAAAGACATTTGCAAAATTTACGAAAACCCGTGCACTGTCCTCAGGTAGAGTTATGTGTTTTTGCAGAATACATTTATAAGTGTTTGTAATATATTTAGTTAGTAATAGTTTTTTTAATACGTTTTTTATATTATCCTGTACATACAAATAAATATTTTAACATATCTTTTGTGTTTTATGTCCTATTTAAATATATGCTATAAAAAGTGATACATTTTTTTTAAATTTTAATTCCTCCATTTCAGAAAACTGTATTTTTTGCTGTTTTTTATTTTGAAATAAATGGAACAACTAATCTGCATATTTGAGTTATTCCAAATTTCATAAAGATTGCAACTACTGATTTTCTTTTATGAATTGACGTGTGATCAATACAATGAAAATATTAGATTTTTAATACAGGTCGTGCCCTCTATTTCTGTAGGGAAACAACTACAGTCGTGCTTCAAAAGTACTACCAATTGATCGATATTTCGCCGAATACTTTACCCTTGCAACAGGTATGCGCAAGGGGGTTCGAAAGATACCGCTGGGTGGTTCGAAGGCCCCGCCGTCGAGGGCGCGCTATGAGTCTCAGGAACGCGGCGGCTGCGCAGTCAACTGGGTTTACCTGGCTGCGGGCATTCTCTATGAATTTTACAATTTTTGTTGCATGATTGTATTGTGTGCTTGGAGAAGGGACCATCTTGCCAACCCAGTATAGCGTTGTCACTTTTAAAATACAAATATGAAATAAAATTCAAAATATTAGTAAAAGTTTTATTTTTTACAAGTATATTAGTTACAATATGAAGGTATTTAATAGTGCAATTGTCTTTCTATAATCGTCCACATCTTCTGAGGGCCATGGAGAACAACAAGGACCATCTTGCCAACCCAGTATAGCGTCAGGATTTTCTTCGTACTTTTTTACGTTTTTATTTAACCATTCCATAATTAAATGCACTTTGTTTTCAGACGGTTGAAATTTGTAATTTAGTTTCAACTTAGTTAATGCAGCCTTAAAATTTTCTATATTCTTTGGAATTGCCATATATGCAGCCGCACATATGAAATCGTCAATACATTTATATATATCGTTGTAATTTTTTTTCATATTTTTCACTTGATAGGCTTCTATTTTCGGATTATACGGTAACTCCACACCATCAGCATCGTAAAGTAAATTAAGGACGTACAATTGGTGTGCAAAAGTATCTTTTAAACAATGATCCCTCAAAAGCTTACCAAGGTCAACGACATTGATTTCATTAATGCCTTCTCGCTCGAAAATATCACCAAGTATCCGTATAAAGTTATCCATTCTTCGCTTGCTCTCCAGCATCAAACAATAATCGGCCTCGTCGCACTCTTTACTTTCGGCAATTGTTTTGAAGCACTTATCAAATATTAAAAAATTCGGTTTATTCAGGAGAGAAATTAAATTTTTACCGTAACACGAACGTTTCATTTCGTATAGCGCGGCTCTGAAAGCTCTGAATTCAACTGTAAGCTGCACCATTTTGATACGTATGGTAGGCAATTTCAACATCTTATATTGCCAGCTCCCTATCCCCTCCCCTTTCGTGCCGAAACAGATCCTATGAGAAAACAGTGGGGAAAAATAGATTAAAAAGGCATGCAACGCATATAGATTTTCAAAACGTTTCGAAACAGCTAAAGCTAAGAATAATTTATTGCTAAGTTTTCATTATGTCATTTGTTGAAAGTGACAAAATTGTTCAAACTTTCGAAAAAGCATTGGATTTATTAAGGGACAGCACGCAGGAAAGAGTTTTAGAGCAATGGACAAAAAAATTACAAGCAAATATTAAATTACATAATACTGCAATAAAGAAAGGAGACTATAATCACGGTACGCTGATGAAACTTCAGACAAATTTGGGTCATCTGAAAAGGATCGGCGTATACTTTAAATCATGGAAACATACGGGGGCTGGTCAAAAACGTGAAAAGAGATCTGATCGATTGAAGTGGGAAGACACTCAGTCCGCCTTTCAAAATAGAATAAGGTCAGGTATTATAGTAAACATACTTCACATAGATATAGTAAAGTTTTTAAATGACGCATTTTTTCCTTTTAAAAATCGTATAAATCAAATTTTACGTTCTCTAAATGTAGTTAAAGTAAATACTGTCTTCTGTGGTGAATTTGTGAAAATATCTGGCGATGGTGAAATCTTTAGTAACAAGTATTTTAATACAAAAAATGCTGCAATCGATCGTGGCGTTGATATAAAGCAATGGTTTAATGACAATGTTAGCGCTATTATTTTGAGAAAACTTGACGATTTTGAAAATGAAGGGTCCAATTGGAGCTTACATAAAATATTAAGTTTAGAGGTTAATATAAACAAAGTTGGATTTGGAAACGGTGGAACGTCATACATAGCTCTGCCCTACGAAATTTCAAGTAAAAAAGCGTGCATTAACGTCCAAAATCAGGATGAGGCTTGTTTCGCGTGGGCTATCGTTTCAGCGCTTTATCCAACACATTCTAATGCGCATCGAGTAAGTTCATACCCTCATTACTCCACAGTTTTAAATTTGGAGGGGATAGATTTCCCGATGACATTGCCACAGATTACAAAATTTGAGCAGTTAAATAAAATATCTGTAAACGTGTATGTTCTGGAGTTAGTGGGCAAAGAAAAAACATCTAGATTTATGACTGTACCTGTCAGATTAACAAAAAATAAACTTGATAGACATGTGAATTTACTTCTTATTCAAAATGAATATTCGCCAAATATCGGGGAATTCGAAGCTCCCCCTCAAGACGAGTCGATGGATAATATAAAATATCATTTTTGTTGGATAAAGGATCTTTCTAAATTAGTCTCAAAACAATTAAACAACCATAAAAGACGTGTATTTATATGTGACAGATGCTTAAATTATTTTACATCTCAAGATAAATTGAACGAGCATGCTACTAGCTGTGAACAAATAAATCAATGCAAAATTGAATTTCCCAAGGAAAAATTTATTGAGTTTAAAAATTTTGCACATAAAGAACATGTACCTTTCATAATCTACTCAGACGTGGAGGCGATGCTAACACCCGTCCACGATCTGCAAACCGAGACGAAAACTAAAAAATATCAAAAACATGTGGCCTATAGTGCTGCATACTATTTCAAATGTACATTCGATGACTCATTATCTTTCTACAACAGCTATCGTGGACCCCAATGTTTATCTTGGTTTGCAGATCAGCTGGATGAGACCGCGAAATTTGTAGCCTCTAAATTAAAAATTGTGGAGCCTATGGACGAAACCATTAGCCTTAAGGATGCTAGCGAAAACTGTCATATTTGCGAGAAAAAATTCATAGACACTGACATAATTGTGCGCGATCATTGTCACTTAACCGGCAAATTTCGCGGCTACGCCCACCAAAATTGTAATTTGAATTATAAGAACTCTTTTATGATTCCCGTAGTATTTCACAATCTAAGTGGATACGACAGCCATTTTATAATAAGGGACCTTGCCAAAAGAAATCACATTACTCTGCTTCCGATAAACAAAGAAAAATATATTAGTTTTACTATGTTTGATAATGAGACAAATATCAAGTTTCGCTTTATCGACTCTTTTAGATTTCTAGGTTTTTCGCTTGATACTCTCGTTTCCTCTCTAAAAAGTGACGATTTCGTAAATGCTAAAAAAGAATTTTACCATTTGTCACCTGAAAAGTTTACATTGTTAACCAGGAAGGGCGTTTTTTGCTATGATTACATAGACTCGTTTAAAAAATTAGAGGAAACCTCATTACCTTCAATCGATCAATTCTATAACAAACTAAACGATGTTGAAATCGACGAAAAAGACTACAGACACGCACAATTAGTATGGGAAAAGTTCAATATAACTAACTTGGGCGAATACTCCGATCTGTATTTAAAAACCGATGTGATGCTGCTTACAGATGTGTTTGAGAATTTTAGAAAATCGTGTTACAAAAACTATGGATTAGATCCTGCTTGGTATTACACATTACCGGGATACACTTGGGACTGTATGCTCAAATATACCAACTGCAAACTGGAGACATTCCAAGACATCGATATTTTATTATTTTTCGAAAAAGCTGTAAGAGGTGGAATAAGTCAGTGTAGCCATCGCTTTTCCGAAGCGAATAATAAATATATGCGAAGCTATGACTCCACCAAACCTTCCAAATTTATTGCCTATTTCGACGTTAACAACTTATATGGCTGGGCGATGTGTGAGCATCTCCCTTATGGCGGATTTGAATGGATTGAGGACTCAGAGTTTGACGTTACCAAGATTGCCGACGATGCAGACGAAGGCTATGTCTTGGAGGTGGATTTGTCGTACCCAGATCATCTGCATGATGTGCATAAAGACCTCCCGTTTGCAGCAGAGCAGCGAAAACCACCAGGATCGAAATTTTCCAAGCTTATGCCCACACTTCATGACAAGAAGAATTACATAATTCATTACAGAGCGCTTAAACAGGCTTTGAGAAACGGTCTAGTTTTGACCAAAATCCACAGAATTCTGAAGTTTAAACAGGCCCCCTGGCTAGCTCCTTACATACAGTTTAATACACGCTTGAGACAGCAAGCATCGTTAGAATTTGAAAAAACTATAATCAAACTCATGAACAACGCAGTTTATGGTAAAACAATGGAGAACATAAGGAAACACAGGGTTGTTAAACTATTACGCAAATGGGCTGGTAGGTTTGGAGCAAAACATTATATTTCTAGCCCACGTTTTAAGAGCAGAACCATATTTGATGAAAATTTAGTTAGCGTAGAACTAAATAAGACGAGTATTATTTTCAATAAGCCCCTCTATGTGGGAATGGCAATACTCGATATCTCAAAAACATGCGTTTATGAATTTCATTATGAATTTATGCTACGCAAATTATCTGACTGTACGCTCTTGTATACCGATACTGATAGCCTAGTATATGAAATACGCTGTAATGACGTTTTTAAAGACATTATTAAAGATAATATAGAACGTTTTGATACTAGTGACTACCCCCAAGATAATAAATATGGTATTCCATTGGTAAATAAAAAAGTTCCGGGATTAATGAAAGATGAACTTAATGGTAGCATTATAACTCACTTTGCGGGTCTTAGATCTAAGATGTATGCTTATCTGATTGAGGGGAAAAAAATTTGTATTAAGAAATCGAAAGGAGTCAAGAAAAACGTTGTATCGAGACATATAACGTACAACGATTATGTAAGTTGTTTGTTTGACAAGAAACAAAAAATTATAAACCAACGTTCTATACGTTCGTTTGCTCATGATGTTTTCAGTCTCGAACAGTCTAAAATTGGCTTGAATCCTTTCGATGATAAGCGATATTTAGTTAATAGTATTGTAACTCTTCCTTGGGGACACAAAGCTATAAGGCATATTGAATGTAATATGTAAGGATGTAAAAATAAAAAACCCATATTTGTAGAACGTTGTTTTATTAAACCAACCTTCTTCTATACAAATCAGCCAACAGAAACTCTTTGTAAAAACCGAAGAGTTCAAAAATACAAAAGGTTTCTATACTAAATGTAATATTACATAATATTAATATAATGTCTGTTTCATTTAAGTTACTACTTACTACTAGATGATTGACTTTATCTAAGAAATTACAATAGAAATCATAAAAATCAAAGCGGAGCAAAAAGCCAAATCTCAAAGATGCACTTATGCTAACGTTTAACAATTCAAAAATATCTGCCTCGGTAAAATAAACATACACATTATTTTTTCTAAGCGACACGTGCTGATTTCCATCGGCGTCAATCACCGTACTTAGAACCATACGTGAGTCGAATCTGGCAAACATTGGAGCTCCACCAATATTAATAAATTCACATACATGTTCCAATAATTTATTCCATTCAGAGTAGTTCAAGGAAATTACTGTCCGATCATGACAAAGGTATGTGATGATTACTGCTGGCTCAAAATATTTCTTGAGACTCAACCCTGTATGAATGAATAATCCATTAGTTGATTTGATCGGAAAACATGCTGCCAAAAGCAAAGAATCTTCTACAATATCATTTTCACTGCTGCTTACATCGGATTCGTAACCACTGTCAGACATTTTGGCGGTTCGTTCACCGAGAGAACTACACAATGTTTGTTTCGCTTATCCACGAGTCGTGGCTTTTATCTAACCCGAGCCATCGCACAAGAACTTTCCCCCTCCTCCTTTGAAGCACTTTTTCCACCAAATAGATGTCAGGATTTGCCACTTTTTGCAATTCTTCATTATAAAAACCACCCTTTATAGCTCTTCCACGTAAATCTTCTAACAAATATGTGGGAGGATTGGTGTGTTGTACTTTGATTATTTTGAACAACTCCGTTGTCCAATTAGGTCGATATCCCTTGTCAAATACATGTCTAGCTTTACTTATTCTCACAATGTCACCCTTCCTAAATTTACGAGTTTTGAAAACTTTTAAGTGACTGTTGTACACATTGGTGACTAAATGTTGCTCGTTGTTTTTGTTAACTTCACCAGACTTCATTTGTATCGTTCTATGTTTCCTATTATTGTACTCATTTACTACAGTAGGCAAAATATCAATCCACCTATATTTTCCATTTAGACTGAAATACTTGAATAATTTTTCTTTCAAAGTTCGTATTACTCTTTCCACTATAGCTGCCTTTTTGTCGGTAAATGTACTGTAGTGATTAATTTGAAAAGTTTTCATCAATTTCTGGAATTCAGAGTTGTAAAATTCTTTGCCCTGATCGGTTTGTAAATTGTGAGGCTTGCGTCCCCCACTGTTTTTTAAAATATCTTTAAAAGCCTTTGTAACATCTGCTCCAGACTTGGATTGTAGCGGTCTACACCAGACATATTTGGAGAAAGAGTCAATTACAACTAATATGAATTTATTACCTCTATTACAGTAAGCATATTGATCTAACTGAGCAAGATCGGCTTGCCAAAGATCATCTAAGCCTTTGATAATAGTTCGACGTCGAGGATAATTTTTTCGAGCTGGTTTATGGAGTTCCCTAACTAACCGAACTTTTTCATCACTATGACCGAAATTCATTGTTCAACTGCTCAATTCCAACTTAAAATGAAATTACTTTACACCGCTCTTTTGTTTATCCAATTTCAGTTGTTCTTTAATCACATCCTGCTCTTGTGTTATTTTCTCTATGGCAGTTTGCAAAGCAACAGTATTTAATTCTAACAACTCTTTAAAATCCTGTATTTGCTGGGAAACGTTATTTTTAAAGTCGTTTACTGATCGTAATAAAAAGTTATGACGCTCATCTAATATATTTCTAAGCTTTTCGTTATCTTTATTATATTGAAATGAAATAGCTGAAGCATCGCTATTCAATTTTTGGTTTTGGGACAAAGGAGAGTGCACAATGCCGCTAGCCTTTTTGTATTTCGACGAGCGTCCGAACTTGTTAAGAGTCATTTTGTAACTAACTGTATATTGACAGTAATTATACTTCTAGTAAATAACTTTAGCTTCCTTTAATTCATTTAAGATGGCTGCGATTTCGTTGTCGTGAGAAGTGTTTCCGGCATCTTTAGAAGCTACAAGTAACTTCAACCTATCTACTAATTCATTGACATTATCCCAGTATACGTACTCTATGGGTTTTGTGTTATAAGTAAGCTGCATACCTGTACCTTGCGCATCTTGAGTTTTACTTTTTATTAGAGGTCTAATGATATTAAGGTATTTGGTCTTGTGAGAACCCCTCAATTTACCATTCGATGTAAGGTGAACACCAGTTAACATTAAAATTTTCTTGTAATTTAACAAATCCGCCTGACTGTATTCTGGATATTCATAGAAAATGAGTTGGTAAAGTCCGTCGGTGCTCTTGAAAGGAGTGTTATCGATTATTATATCTCCCGTGTCTTTATCAAAATCGATATGTTTATTTCCTAAGGTCCATGTGTAGGTACTGCGATCAAGTTTAGGACCATAAGTATTATCAATATCAGCAGATTTTGAGATGAAATTTTGAATGTATGGTAAGGCCGTTTCAGGATAACCATAATCTGCGTCATCTTCAACATCATCATCGTATTCAGTTACTTGAGATGATTCTAAGACCGTTGTAGGTAATGTATTTTCTCCCGATATTTCAGACGGTAACTTTTTACTTGGCGTACTAGTAAATAATTCTATCTTAGGTTTTATCCGAATTGCAGTTTGTTGCTTTGATCCTACCTTAACTTTCATATTATTTTTTATTTCGCTTAGAGAATCTTTTACGGGCTTGAATATCTTATCTAAAGTCTCATCCATCTCAGATTTACCCGTTTTTAACGCAGCATATTTTCTTCTAATAGATCTAGTTAGCTCTTTAATTTTTTTAGCACGCTGTGCTCTCTGAATTTGTTCTTGTGATGTCAAGGGCATGTTGGCTACTAATAAAGATACCGAGTCACTAGAGTTTTATATAGCTATCAAATCCTTTTCTGTATCGCCCATTATCTAAACTAAAGTCTTTGGCTATCACTAATGTTCCAAAAACACTACCATTCCAACAAAATGAGCAAAGGTTTTTAAACTGCTCGTAGGTGATATCTGGTGACACATGTTCATCATAGACATGCTTCAGATTAACGTCATCCTGTTTGAACAGAATAATCATGTTACAATTGTCTCGTATTAATTGCTTAGGAATTTTAGAATATGTCTGACAAAGATAGACAACATCTATAGATTTATGACGTCCCATTGAATAAAATTCTCTAATTTTATCTTGTTTATCGCAAGCCACATCATCAAATATGAAAACCGAATTTTCTCTAGCCTCTGATGGACCAATTACATCATCGTTTGAGTTAAAGGGAAAATATCCAACGCCACTAACTTGTTTAAGCACGTCTTGCAATAACTGATGTTTGGGTTGGTACAGTGACTTACTGTACAAGTAAATATTCTCGAATTTTAGTCCGTTTTCATTAAATATTAAACTAAGTAAAGCGTTGGTTTTTCCACATCCGCTAGGTCCACAAAAAATTGCCCTAAATGAGTTTGGAAACAGTACACCGTGTTTAGATTTAGCACTACTTTCTTGCACAATATCTAGGTTTTCTACTGGAAGTGAAACTGTCTGCTGATGGATTTGCATCGCGTCTTTCGAATCGTTGTATCCAACGACCTCGCTAACAACTAAGTCGTTTTGAAGTTGGTGGATTCTTTTATGAGTTTTTTAAGTTATCTTTTCTCGAAAACGTTTTACTACAGAATTCACACATAAAAATAATAGTTCTGTGAATATTCTTGTGTCTTGTAAAACTATCCGATCTACAAAATGTTGTACCGCAAATATCACACATATACATCACGTAGGTGGGGAATAAAACACTGACAATTATACTTAATTTTATCTTTATTATATACTAACACATTGTTACAATACATTCATACTATATTTTTAATTTGCCTTTGGATCATTTGCCTTCGGATCACTTGCCTTCGGATCATTTGCCTTTGCCTTCCGATCATTTGCCTTTGCCTTCGGATCATTTGCCTTTGCCTTCCGATCATTTGCCTTTGCCTTTGGATCATTTGCCTTTGCCTTCGAATCATTTGCCTTCCGATCATTTGCCTTTGCCTTTGAATCATTTGCCTTTGCCTTTAGATCATTTGCCTTTGGAGTGCTCCAAATTTTCAGTTCCATATCTCCCATCTCTCTCTTTGTGTAAGTACTATTTTAATCATGAGTTTTGTTACTAACAGCGATGAGCACACCGTAATGTAATAAACCAGAGGAACAAGAGTAATTTCCATATTATATTCCTTTTGTTCGGGGGTTAATTTAGGTGCAGTCGGGGTACTTTTTGTAGTATTTGTAACTTCAGAAATTTTCCTCCATCTAGTTTCACCAATCGTATGGTTTTTAAATTTAAAATGAAATTTAAATTGCGTTGAATTTTTCGGAAGGATAGCCATTGAAATTGCACTTCCAATAGAAATAAATGGTGAGCATTTATCATTGCTTCCACAAACAGAGATGTTAGTCTGATTTAGCTCATTGTGAATATAGAACACATTATTAATTATTGCTAGCAATGTAATGTGACCCGCTCTCAATAACATCTTGGACAGGACTGTTGGATTTGACTAATTGTTCTTAATTTACATTACATCTCTCACAATTTCACTTAGTGGTAAATACTCCATAGTACAATCATGTATAATTGTGCAGTAGGCTCGAGTTTTGGCTGGAAATCCTTTATTGCTTTCTATGTCTAACTTAACGTCAACAGTGTTTATTTTTATAGACTCATTTCTTCGAGAACAATCGATAACAAACAGAGGTACATACGATTTATATTCCGTATAGCCAAGTAGGGGTCGTCTATCTTTATTCATATAACTCGAATAAAAATCCACGTAATTGTGATAGGCTTCCTGAACATTATTTTTATCAAAATCTAACCTTAGACGTTCAAAAGGAAAGCATTCGCCGTTTAAAATTAATCTCACATCGGTTATATTTATGTGATCAAATTCTGCAGTACTGGATTTAGGATTGTCATTGCGGTCAGTCTGGAATGCCACGATGACGTATCGAGGAGAGGTTAATGCACTTGATGACTTTACAGACCATATCTCCCTTTGAGCACCGGTAGTAAGAGCTGGCAATTCATGAAGTTCCCATTTGCGAAAGGCAAATATAATTGGACGATCAATTTTCATGGCCTGAAGAAGGTTAAGTCTAATTAAATCGTTCGGTTGTATATGCTTAACTTTTAATTCTATATCGGAAATTGATATTTCACAAGAATCGTTTGCAGTAGGTAGCAATAAAGCGTTGTTATCATTTCGAGCTCGTATCAATCTCACAGTTTGTTTACCACAAACAGCCAACTGATAATCATTGAACATCCCAAACAAATGATTCAAGGGGATTCTGGAAATAAATGAGCTATCGGTGCTTGCATTAAAATGTTTATTAACTCCAGCCCAACCGGCTGTCGCCATGCACTTTTCTTCATTAGGAGAATAACACAAGTATGATCTAATTGTGCTCACAATTCCAGGATTTCGCACTGTTTCTATTTCTTTGCCATTTAGCTCGTAGGAAACAGAGTCAAAGAAAAATGCAGGTGCATTGTTAACAAAGTTACAGTCCCCTTGCATGTCGGTTAATTTTCCTTTAACATAAATCACAGCATCATACATCAACAGCCATGCGTCTCCCTGATTGACAGTTATTTCCACAATATCGTTGTTTCGAAAAGATTTTACAAATGGGTAGTAGGTACGTTTTTCCAGGCGTTGAATAGATTCATCATAGTTTGGACTGCGATGCACATTGAACACCTGAGGAGTTAACGACATTCTGACCAATTGATTTTAAAAACTGAAGATTTTCGAAAGTAAGTACACGGTTGCGACCAGCACCTTTCAAAATTGACGACTTTTTAGAATGATCTGCACGCTTCGACGATTTCTTCGTTAATGACTTTTTACAGAGAAATGACTGCAATTTATAAGGCTTATATGCGTCCAACTTTGCTCTGGTGGGAGTGGGGGTAACTCCACCCCTTCGGCGTTGCCAAAAAATTTTCTACTTCAAATTGCTCTATTTTCTAATTAGACGACAACGCTGTTGAGTGGGGATAGGCAATGCTTACGTTAAATATAAAAGGCAGCCACATCCTTAACAAAATTCACTAAATTCAATTCAATACAAAGAATTAAATATTGCTTCAGTTAGATAATTGTGGCAAAAGTTTATAACACTCGTTGAGATGTATTCTCAGAATAAAAGAAAAGTGACAGATGATGGATACAGTGCAGGATGGAGTTCGTATAGTCAGTGGAAAACGGAAGAAAACGCAAATCCAATTAGGCGATTAAGGGACACTCATGTGAGGCACTATAATGAAGGTTTATACGCGGGATGGTTTGATCATCAGGCTGGTAAGAATAGGCGTTTTCTGGAGGGTGACGTGAAAATGGATAAAGTTCAATATGGTGCAGGATATCAAGATGGATGGATCAGATACGGTCAGTGTTTTGCGAACGCTAATGACATTTACATGGCTAAATCTGATATCATTGCATATAATAAGGCGTACTACGCAGGGTGGTTTAATCATCAGCGTCAAATCGAATACGAATCTGGCTATGTGGCAGGGTATTTTCGATTTGCGAATAATGAGGACATAATACGAAATCGAACGACTTATAATTATGCATATTATGAAGGCTGGTTCGACCGTCTACGCAGACAACGACAGTGCTAATATTTGTATATAAGTTTATTGTAACAAAATATATGAATTATTTTAATAAAACAAAACATTAATTAATTTTAGTTTGTTTTATTTATATACTGGTTTCTTGTTTAGTTTTGTTTACCTATTCCTTACTAACCCACTTTAAAGCAATATTTTTATCGAGGAATTTTAAGTGGAATATTAATAATGTACACAGTTTTTTTTATCAAAATAACAATAACAGCAAAATATTCTCATTTAAGTTTTAACATTGAAAGCCTTTTTTTATTAAAATCTCAGGTAGGGTCGCACGAGAAGATTTACAAGCAGGTGAAAATCTAAATAATTTGAACAGTCTGCTATAAAACTACCAGGCAGTAAATTTTTATAACATGCCATTTACAGGACTATAAAAAAAAAGTCTGACAAAAAACATTTAAAAGTGGATCATTGTTATGTAAGATTATCCCTTGAAGGAAGGGTCGCGCAAGAAGATTTAGAAACAGGTGAAAGTCTAAAGAATGTGAACAGCCTGCTATAAAAGTAAAAGGGGGCAAACTTGTCTGCATTTTTGTTGACTCGGCACAAAAAGATTCAAGGTACTAAAACCAGGTGAAGGTGTAACTAATTTGAACGGTCGGGTGTAAAACTCTGAAAGGGTTAACTTTCTCTGGAATTATGCCAAAAATGGTTCGAGTCACTATCTGCGCTGGATTGGCTGTTTATAGAATTGTAGGTGGGAACTGAAAAGCTTCCTCCTACTTAGTAGATCCTTATAAAAGTACTGCATCCAACTGAGACGTTGGCGTCGAAAGTTGGCGTCGAAAGTTGGCGTCTAAAGTGGGCGGCTTAAGTGGGACTTAAAATGGGGACTTTACATGGGGAATTTGCATGGGGACTATGTATGGACTTCCTTAGAGGGCACAGAAATTATTATTTTTGTTAGAATTTTTATCATTAGGCATTATTATTTTTTGTTTGGAGCTACATCAAGCTGCAAGAAAAAATTGTGTTTGGTTTTAATTCAAGTTTCAGTTTTGCACTTTTTTTATACTATTACTTTGTTGTACACCTGCTGGGTAGTTTGTTATTTTATTAATTTACTATGGGTAGAAGAAATGAAACATCTCTTATGCTATATATATTTTATTTTTAATTGTTTAAAGTTCTTATTAATTTCATATATATCAATTTCATATTTTAGTTTCTGTAATTTTCGAATGTGAGACTCCAAAGTATTTTTATAGCTGTTCCGGTTCTTGGACGGAAAATTGAATATTAGTTGTTTTCCCGACA
This sequence comes from Pseudeuparius sepicola, assembly GCA_963920635.1. Taxonomy (NCBI): domain Eukaryota; kingdom Metazoa; phylum Arthropoda; class Insecta; order Coleoptera; family Anthribidae; genus Pseudeuparius; species Pseudeuparius sepicola. The sequence continues at coordinate 96,027,941 of OY987299.1, forward strand.
GGTCCATAACTAATAAGATAATACTTTCGCCCGTTGAAAATGTCCTTGTTTACTTGCTCAATTCGTTCTTCTGTAAATTCTACCGTGAACCTTTGCGGTAAAATTGTTTTGAAATCGTCGAATTCCAAGGATATCTTCTCGCCGAACTTGGTGTTTATTTTCGTAAATGCATGTACCTCAAACTTTCGGTTGACTTCCAAATCTTGGACCCTAATGAATTTCTTCAGGAACAAACTGTTATTTAAATGGGTCACAAACGATGCCATACTTTTAATCTTATTTAGTTAAGTTAAAAGTGAGAACTGTGTACTTTACCAATCAACCATCGAAATATATACTAAAAAAAGTGGAGGGGATCCCCCCACACAAATCCCCCCCACCGCTAGATTTTATCCCCGAAAACCCTATGCGGATCCTGGCTCAGGCTCAAAACCCTTATGCGGAAGCTGGCTCACATATGGCGGCCATCTTTGAGCCAGGATCCGCTTTACTTAACTACTTATACTGCTAGCCCCTCCGGCTATAGAACCAAGGGCCCCTAAAGCAGCCAGTATAGGCAGAAGCGGGAGAAAACCTCCTTTCTTTTCTTCAAAGGGAATAATTCTAGGTATTCTTAGTTTACTTTTTCCACCCGCTTTTTTTATGTGCACGCGTGCTGCTCTCACGGCTGCTAACGATGATTTTTTCAATTTTTTTAGATCATTCAACTCATTGTTAGTAAAAGATTTCTTTAGGGCTTTTTCAACCTTCTTTACAATATCTCTTCTAAACGAAAAGGGGCGTTTCATACCCATACCCAATTTCCTTTTAACTTTCATTGCACTCGTAACGAACCAGGCAGCTGTTTTCTCACCAAATTTGGCGTCTCTTGATTTGACTCTATCCCAAGCCCGATTTTCCAGTTCCGAATCTGCCTTGCGTCGTTCTTCTAATGATTTGTTTTTACTGTATGCAACATCATGAATTAAGCAAGATTCATCCAACTTGTTTATGCCAGTATCACCTCTAGAAAGACGTTTTTCTAATTTAGTACCAGGGCCACAATACTGGTATCCCGGAAAATGTAACTCGATCGGTAATTTGTCAATTAATGTGTTCAGCACTCCACCCCCTTTAACAACCAGCATTGGATTGACACAGGTTTATTCAATCACACCCTCTTATATAGGGAAATAAAAAACACACAAACAAATAATATTTTTTATTTTCACAACTTTACATTTCTAAACTTTTTAGTTAGTTTATACATAATAATCAAGCGTCTCGCTCATGCTTCAGAAAATATAATATTTGTAGTCTTGCCGACGGGCCCCAAGCTTGTTAAAAAATACCTTTTGTCACCATTCAATTCGTCAATTCGCTCTTGAGTTAATTGCTCCGTAAAACGCTGAGGCAGGATGGTCTTGAAGTCGGCAAATTCCACCACTACCTTTTCCCCAAACTTGGTATTTATTCTCTTAAAACACTGGATCTCAAATTTTTTATTTACTTCCAAATCTCGAACATTCACCAGATTTTTCACCAGCAAATTGTTTAAACTATTTATGAAGGACATGTTGTAAATGATCTGCGTGTCTGATGAGATCTTAGTTGAACCTCTCCTATATAGCTGTTTCAATAGGAGTGGGGAGAGAGTGGGGAGACGGGCAAAACCTAGGAGAGTACCAGACCAGACAGGTTTCGACAAGTCTGGTCTGGTGCTCTCTTAGTATCTCTACTAGCACTGTTTTTGGGGGATACCTCGACTTAGTTGACGATAGGCAGCTACACAGCCATACGTCACCCAGACTCCTTTGTATATCGTAATCGTGTGCACTTCCACAGCTAGCTCTCGCTGGAAGCAGGTCGTGGGTTTGAGTGGGGTTCCGTGTTGTGCTGCGGCAGGTACCAATATGGTCCGATCGTGGTTGGTGGTGGTGCTGCAATGCGTAGTCCTTCCCTTTTTGGTGTGGTTACATGTAATGAGAAATTAAAACCACAGTGTCCCTTCTAACACGTAGAAAATAAGCCGGTGGCTTTTACAAAAATCAACAACTATAATAGTTATGTTAAATGTTAAATTTTATATCACAATAATACTACTGTGCACAGTAACAGCCTAAGTAATTTCCAGTAAGGTTTAAAGAATATATATATGAATTCCTGACTTTTATTTTTTTTATTAACCGAAAATTACTGAAATTTGATCAGCAGATAACAGGAAAAATTTGGGCCCTTCTCTAGTCAAGACATTAATTGAAATAAACAAAAAAAAGTAATTAGTGAAACACCCCATAAGGTTACGGTACTGAATATGCAGCAGATCTAGTGTAAAAGAATAATTTGTGTGCTAATGATTTCAAAACGGTGAGCTTCGTCACCACAAAAATTTTATATTAAATAACAATAAAAACGGGTCTGACAATTCGATCAGCCAATAGCTAGTGGTCCCAAAAGCACAGCCAACCTGGGTGGTGAGATATTTTTCGCAAAGACGGCAAAGCCAATATTCAAAATGAAAAAAAAAATCGAAAAATACTCACCCCAAATTGCTGTATTGCCGTAGCATATACCACAAGCCACCAACTCTCGCTGCTCAGCGTCTAAAGGTGTCCCAAGACCGCTTGGTCCGTCGTAAACCTAACTCGACCTACGGCTCCTCCGTCGTGCTCACATGAAAAAAAAAATACACCAAATATCAGTACAGCACGGTAAACTCAATTATAACAATCTCTTTTACACTAAATCGCGCTACAAAACGATGGATATTATGCACGATGATTAAAGATTCGAAAGAAACTTGACTTGGAATATCAAATGTGCATATAACCACAAAGTACCGAACCTGTTCATTCGGCGAGTAGAGAAAAAGCCGCGAAACTCCCTGTCAAGCCCTATTTTGGACATTCAGTGACCACTTCCGCCTACTAGGAAAGAATGGAATTGTTTTCTCAAAAAAGGTTATGGTGAAAAACTTTAAAATTAACCGCGAACCGACGAGTTCCGGTGCAAAACACAAAGATTAGGTTATACATCTGTCCACTTAGGCGCTCTTCTTCTTCAAACGATTCTATATGGTTTTAAATCTGCTGGTCTGGTACCTACCTTTTTGTCAGTAAATAGTTATTGTTTGACACTGTTCCAGTTTATTTAAAGTTATTTTAAGATAAAAGACAATAACGTACCTGTATATCAATAAATCAAGCCAAATTCGCTAAAGTCCAGCACAAAACTTTTCGCGTATACATGGCTGCATAGTGGTGCGGAGATTTTTATTTAGCCTTCTATAAATATCTCGCCGTATATTGGACGAGCCAAAATTAAAAATCGTGGTAACGGAGATTAGCATAAATTTCCCTTACAAGAGTGCCCCACAAGCAAAAATTTAAGGAAGTTAAATCGGGACCCCTGGGCGGCCATAAAATTGTCCCTCTCGATCCAATCCACTCTTCATAATTACCGTCTAAATAATTTTTTACGTCATTTGTTTTGTGGGCTGGAGCTCCGTCTTGCTGCCAGATAATATTTGGAATATCATTTAGACCAGTTAACAGGTCAGATATTTCGTTGCGCAGCAAATTTAAGTAGGTATTTTTTACCAGTTAAACCACCATCGAAAAATATTGGCCCTATTATTTGTCCACGAAAAATACCACACCAGACATTTACTGCCGTTCTTCCTTGCCTTTGAATTGGAATGTATTTCCGTGGGTTTTGACTGGTCGAATAATGGCTGTTACGTCTGTTAAACATTCCACTTGTATTAAATGTGGGTTCGTCTGTCCAAAATACTAAATCTAAAATAAGTTAATATTGTTTATCAAAATAGTAATAATAGCAGTAATATACAGTGTGTCTGGTTTTTCATGTTAACACCCCTGAAAATATAATTAGGGTGAGGGAATTGAACGGGGTATTTTTTTTATAAATATGTCCCTGAAGGGTCATCACTTGCGAAGTTTTCGTATGGCATTGCCTCCGTCCACACACTAATGGGAGACCCTGTATTATGTTCCATCGACAACATACCTACTAAAAACTTTTTCTAAAAAAAAAACCAAACTCTCGGAGATAACACTATGCAGCAGCATCGCTTTATCTGGCCATTTTATTGTGTTTGTGAAACAATGGTGTCAACGACTGCAGCGGACGGAATAATAATAGTGGAGTAGAAAGTTGTACATTCAGCTGCGCGATTGTTTATTTCATAATAATTTATAGCATCAAGCCCAGATAAAGTAGGCGCTGGGTATGTCATTGACAGTCCAGGTACCGTGTAATTAAAACAACTAGTGTTTGTTCGACGCACATAGTTGTGTCAGATAACAAACGAGGATTACAGACAGACCGTAATTCAAATAATAAATGGGGCGTATCGATGTCATAAATTATTTATTATTTGCATTAATTGAAGTGCAATGAAAAGTGCGTGCAGTATGCTTTGTGCAGATTAAACTAGCCTAGATAAAATCAATTACCGAGCGTGTCTAAAATAAAGAAGATGTATTTTTAAATAAAGGAAATATTATTTTTATTATGACTAGTAGAGGGGAAGGTCCGAATATGGGCACCCCTTTTGATTTTTGCTAATAATTTTTGAAGTTTTGAAAATAATATATTTCTTTGGTTTGAGGTATATGGGTCCCTAGTAAATTAAGATAAAAAATCGATGTCTTACAAAGCAAGATGTATTTTATATAATAAAAAACCAAAGTAACCCATTACCAAAGATCATATCGAATATCATGATCTTTGCCATTACTGACAAAAAAAATGCACACATAATAATCTTTTTCAATACCTGAACATTACTCATGAACCCACATATTGCACATCCTACACTAGACCCAAACCTCACCTCTTTGATCAGATATCTAAGTATGTGGAAACCGATAAAACACGGTTTCTCTTAATTTTGCAAATGTATCTCAACTATACACATTACAGGGTAGACAATCATTTCGTAAACACTCTGTATTTAGGAATTACTTTTAGGCTATAGGAAAACTATATAATACGGTCTCCTAATCGAAACGCGAATATACTAATTTTTATATGAGAAATCCATTCGTCCGTTTTTAAGAGCAACGAATGTCTCCATATCATGTTCATCAAGGTTTGGTATTTCGAGCACATGGCCTTTATTTATTGAAATCATTGCCAATACATTAAATTTATCGTTTGACATAATAGAATTGTACCAAGGCGTAGAACTGCATGCTTTAACGTAGCGAAATTTACAGTTGCAACTATAAATTTACAAGTACAACTGTAAATTTCATAATTTACAGTTGCAACTGTACATTTCGTAATTTACAGTTAACAGGTGTTTTGGGGCACGCTTTGTCAATTTAATCGCAAACGGGTAATTTGATGCACTAAAATGATGGATCTGCAAGATCAAAAAGATTACCTCAAAAAATTTGCGAGTAAAAGCACCATCCAAAAATAGCGCAAGTGGCGCCCTCTATGAGATACGTAGAAATTGACATTTTCGGCTTATTCTACATCCCCAAAAACACTGCAGTGCCAAATTTGAGTTCATGCAGCAGCTCTATTATTTTGGGAGATATTGCCATAATTTAATTTCAAAAAGAGAACTAACGCCCCGTATCTCAGAAACAAAGAACTTTAGGACCTATGTTTATATGACCAACCCACCTTATTGTGATTTTTTCTACAAAATGTCAAAGTCTTGATCAAAAAACCTGTGACACCCTATCAATATAATTTTTGATCAAAACTTTCGAAATTTGTTGTCGCCCCTCTAGGCTTTCGTACTTTTATGCGTGAATCCAGTAAAGATTATTTCTATTTTAATGTGAAATGAAAATAAACGCTTTTATTTTTTGACTAATTTTTATTCCATAATTATTTCTGTATCAATCTTACATTGATCGTGCAAACAATTTCAATAAAATATTTGAACAGTAGGTAAATGATTTTTATTTGCTTGTAATAATAATTTAAATAATGAAAGGAAATTAGGATAATTATTCTTTTTATCCATCTATACGTTTAACTAACATAACACAACGCTGCTTGATATCACTCCAGTTTGCCAGTTACTTTCTTATAATAACGACCTGATATGTTGGGAAATAGTATTGCGTGACGTGGTTATCTTATGTAGATTCCATTCCAATGATATTGTATTTAACTCTGCCTATAATAATCAAATTTATTAATTCTGGCTATATGTAATTAAATTCATTACCTACTGTCTAAAAAACCGAGCTGAATTAAAGCCTTATCCAAAAAAATCGCCTGAAAAATGACCTTGGTCCTTCAAATCATGAAACAGATTCATCCAAAATTGCGCGTTTTGTCGTCTTAACATCGACCAAAAAGACTATTCTTTGATTAGCAGTGCTCCTTCCACATAGAAATGCTGGTACACTAGTCTGAATTCTCATGCCGTTGTTCCTCACATCCTTCTGAATTGTTTCTATTATCACATTTTCAGTTCCTAGATCTGCTCTTAATGTTTGCGGACAACTATTCAATAACGAAACTGTTTCCAAAAAATGATATGGTATGATAGCCGGATTATTGGTATTCGTGCCAGTTTTTAACCACAATATGTATCTAGAATATCCATCTATATATCCTGTAATACATATGCCAAATGGTTTTAATTTATCATAGCAGTCAGTATGCCATAGATAATTAGGCCATTTATTGAAGTATCTTCCCCTTTGTAATCTTCTTCTTCGACGCATTTCCACACCCTCGGGGTCAAGTATCCCTAGTAACTCTCCAAATACTTCTTGGGTAACTACTATCCATTTTGTAGGCATTTTAGATGCATCCATCGATACCCATGTAGGTTACTGCGCATTTGTATATAGTTGATTTTCCAAAAAAAAGAGTGACCGAGTGGATACTAAATAATCTCAGCTGTCGCAAGACTTTGCAGTTGCCGTACACTAATGGTACCACCATCATTGATTTGAAGAGATGCAGTAATCTCATGATGTTTTAGATCAAGCAAAAAATAAGCACTAATCAGTTCATCCATGGCATGTAACTAACAAGCACTATTAATAACTACCACTAACTCAATAATGTTTGGACGACTGAGGAAAGGGTGAGCTTCTGATTATAGTGTTCTGTTTCGTAATTTACAGTTGCAACTGTAAATTTCGCTACGTTAAGTATAATAAAAAAAAAATTGTGATGGCAGTTCTACGCCGTCGTATAGAATTGCGAAGGTTTTTAGTAATGGTCAGGTTCATTCAGCGGTATTCATTGGCGTTGTCTTTATTATTATTAGTAGGTATCTTGGCAACTTTTGAAAATGTGTTTTGCAACTCCGTGTTTAGAATTACTTAATCTGACAGACTCGTGGCACTTTCTATTTATGAAGAATAGTTTCTTGAACAAATAACTTCCAATTCCGTTTTTAATCGATCGATTTAAGAGCACTGCATAATTTTTTTTTTCAAAAAATTCATGGGGATAATTGGTGTTAAAAAATTTAAAGAAGTGGCTTGTGGCATATGGGACAAAATGCTTTGGTAAAGCATTTTGTCCCATATACCACGAGCCATTTCTTAAACTTATAATGGGGACATTAAATATACATTTTGTTAAAAAAAATAACCTAATTATTTCTGAGGAGGTAGTTTGCTTCTAAATGTCTAAATATATGAAAGCCTATCTTTCATTTGCGACAGTATAATAACATCTCATAATATTTCTCTTTGGCACTAATGTTTTTTCTGCCAGCATCACCTAATCTTCTATACGTTTAGAAACAGTTTCAATTTTCCACTCTTGTTCGATTGAGTCAGTTTCATTACAGATACTATAATATTATAGGTGACTCAAAATTAGAAATTACCCTTTTCAGTTATTAAAATTTATTTATTATACATTTATTAAAATAAATAAAGATGGAAAGTTTTTTTTTAAATATTTTCCACTTAATTTAAGGAACCGTCACCACCGCTATACACGATTACACGGGACTAGAAATGTCCATGTTTATAGTTAGATCTTTTCGCATGATGTTCAACATTTTTCCTCCTTTATATCGGTTAAATGAAAAGTAAATTAAATTTTAGCCTAAGGGTAACAAGGGCATAGTCAGGGGAAACCTTTTGGGAACATAATTCAATACGCGGAATTACTTACATATAGTAACTACTCTTTGAAATTATTTTAAACGGAATTTGCTGTTTCATTTTAAAAATGTAAATTTTAATTACGGCGGGCTATTACCCTAGCCTTTGCTACGAAAACTTCCCCTTTTTTTACTAACTGGGAGCGAACTAGCCCAGGGAGTTTCGAGTTCAAATCCATTTCATTATTCCCGATGTTTGGTTGCTGCATTTGGAAGCGTCTTTTTCGTTTCATCGGCTAAGCCCCGTCGCTGCTTCGTTGCGGTAACTGAATAAAACATCCAGCAAAATAGAAACCCTACCGTAAGAGCTGTCGGTTATTTTGCTGCTCTTTTACGAACTGTTTGCTTAGCGTACCCGGTACTTTTTGTCCGCGTGCTTTCAACTCGGGTTGTCAACAGACAGAGGATCAGATAAAATTGGGAAATTATATTAGTGAAACCGGATGTATAAACCTCCATAGTTTGCATTTGCAAAATCATCAGAGCGAAGAACCTAGAGGGTGCCGCTCTCCTCCAATGTATCAAAAAATATATAGCGAACAATTCATTATGGCGTTCTTCGTTGAAAGGAAATTGAAGATACCTTTGTGGAATTTCACTCTTTTTAAAACAACATGATACACTTCTTGGTTTTCGTCTTAAAAAACTAAATAAATCGTGCAAAAATACTATGATAGAAGACGAGAAACTTCTGTCATAGATTAAAGCAGACATATACAAGGTGTTCACTTTCAAAATGCCCACCATTTGTATTTTTGAAACGGTTAGAGCTTCAAGGTTGGTTAAATTAGACAAAAGTTGCTCATTTTGATGTGTTTCAAAAATCTGTAAAGAAATTTGACATAGCTCACGTGGTTACTAAAATAACCGGAAAAAACTGAAAACTTCCACTTTTTTATTTTGTCCGTAACTTTTTAATATCAAACGGAATTGAATGAAATTTGGTGGAATTACGTAATTAGGTAAGTACGGGCTTTCGAATGCACTATTCAGAAAAATTCTCTGCCTACTGGATCTTTAGGTGTTCATAACCAAATTTCGATTTTCTTATGGCGGCCATATTGGATTTTACCACCATTGGATAGAGCAAAAAATTACGAATACAACCATGTATCACAACACCTAATTAAACCCACTTAAATGTCAAATTTTTAATATTTTAAATATTTTGAAACCAGGCAATATCAATAACTGTCACCTAATACACAGAAACGTCAAATTTGATGTCAAAAGTTTATTTATTTAACGTTATTTTAATAGGAACAAGAAACTAAATACTAATAAATAGATAGATGGTGCCAGGGGTCAGTATCTAAAAGGCAGGCCTTAGTCCCCGGCAATAAATAAGTAACTTTTGTACGGGTTGAATTTTAAAGTCATGGTATCTGTGCTTTTTTAAAATCTTGTTAACTGTCCCTAACGACAAACCACATTCCCTAGCAATTTTCTTTTGCGATGTCTCTGGATTTAAATGAATTTGAGCCAAAACATTGATTTCACTTACAGCTCCTCTAGCTCTTACAAAATCATTTCTTCTTTTGTTTTGTAACGTCGCATCCGCTTCCATACGCCTACACAACCTTCGGAAAATAATTCTGTTAGTCTGCCTTTGTTCGGGGTATAATTCTTGATACTGGCTAGAATTACGGTAGTTTCGAATATAAACATTGTACATATCCAATCTTTCATTTATTGGATATTGTTTGGGCATGATTCAATAAGCTTTAGTCACTTAAGACGGTTAACACACAATTTTAAGTAGTTAACAAAGGTTATGGGGACTAACTGACGTTTCAGTTTATTAGGTGACAGTTATTGATATTGTTTTCGGAATCATGGCCTACTGCCTGGCTTCAAAATATTTAAAATATTAGAAATTTGACATTTAAGTGGGTTTAATTAGGTGTTGTGATACATGGTTGTATTCGCAATTTTTTGCTCTATCCAATGGTGGTAAAATCCAATATGGCCGCCATAAGAAAATCGAAATTTGGTTATGAACACCTAAAGATCCAGTAGGCAGAGAATTTTTCTGAATAGTGCATTCGAAAGCCCGTACCTAATTACGTAATTCCACCAAATTTCATTCAATTCCGTTTCATATTAAAAAAGTTACGGACAAAATAAGAAGTGGAAGTTTTCAGTTTTTTTTCAGGTTATTTTAGTAACCACGTGAGCTATGTCAAATTTCTTTACAGATTCTTGAAACACATCAAAATGCGCAACTTTTGTCTAATTTAACCAACCTTGTAGCTCTTACCGTTTCAAAAATACCAATGGTGGGCATTTTGAAAGTGAACACCTGTATATAGATAGTCTGAAGCATTGTTGGAAACGTCAGTATTCTGACACCAATTTTGGAACGAAAACAAAATAAAACAGATAAATTGTGTTACAATTCTTAGGGCTCGACACTAAGTGGACGTATAGGTATTTTAATTTAGTAGTTTTTATATAAAATTTTATGCAAAGTATTTGGTTTGGCTCGCTGAAAATTTCAACAATAGTTCTGACAGTCTAGGTGTGGCTTTGTTTATGCCCCTACAATCTATGGTTTACACGTTTATAGCACAAGACCTAACAGTTCTGATATTTATTTGACAATTTCGCAGTGTTGCCATATCTTGAGGTATTTTGTGTACATGGCTCAATTAACAAATTTTATATCTGCTAATCTGCAATAATATATTTCTAATAGAGATTATTATAAAATCTATAATGAATAGTAACATTGTCAATTTGACTTCAAATTTATTTTAATAGCGCCAAACGATATTACCTACATTAAATAATTTCATATTAAAGAAATATCAAAATTATCAAATCAAAGCGTGTATTTTATTTTTTTTAAATATTAATTTTAACTTTTTAGTCTTAAAGAGTTTTGCGGATCTAGAGCACTTCAGGGTCTTTTACATTGAAATCTCCATACTTATCAGTTGACAGGTATCTCAACCGCTAATGCGTCACTACAAGGAACCGTTGAGAAGTTCCTATGGTTACCTCCCTTCTCCGTCATCATAAAAGCGCGATGGTACCATAATATTGTATTGCTACCGGAATTGAATAAGTTTGCACAATTTCAGATGGATACAATAATTAGAAGTGAGTGAAAATGGATCTGCTAGATTTGTTTACAAAATTATATTCTGCATATACAGGGTGAGTCTGAAATAACTGGCATCCTTTTTTTGGGTAAGAGAGATGGTCATTTTGAACAACTTTTCTTAATACATTTTTTTCCTATCGCCGAAATTTTTCTCTAATTTTTTTAAAATTTACCAACATTTATTTCATACACAACGGATAGAATAGCGTAAACTCGGTCTCAAAATACTATACTAGTTGATGATTTACCATTTTCTACTCGGTTGTTGGCAGGGCACCAGTGCCGTGTTTTCATAGAGGGGGGATTTTGGAGGGGATGAATTATATAAAACTGTCGGGGCTAGGAAAAAAAAATATTAAGAAAAGTGGTTTAGAATGACCATCTCTATTACCCAAAAAAAAAGGATGCCAGTTATTTCAGACTCACTATGTATATACAAATACATACAAACAAGCCAAGCTAATAAAAGCGTGCTAATAAAAGGTTTCTTTGGAGCGATCACCGCGAGCGTACAATATCTCTTACGCCGTGTCCAAGCTAAATACGGGTGCGTGCGTTGCGGGTATTGCGATTAACGCACGCATCGCTATAATGTGCGGACAATGCGGAGGTGTCCAAGCACAACACGATATATCTCTGCGTTTTATTTAAACAGTTCCATTCGTAGTGTATAATAGTGGTGTAGTGAACGTCTGTTAAAAAGAAAAATGGATTTTTCAGCACGGTCACTTTTTTTTATGGAAAATAGTCTACTGAAACTGAGAATATTAAGAAAACTCAAAAACAACAGACGAGGGACTCATGTAATTTATAGAGAAAGATACACAATCCCATTCCCTGTCAACGGTTATTCGGTCTTTGTAGCGAGGATTTCGTTTATTCCACAGCACATTTCTTCGCTGCACCTCAGATATTAGTACTTCCATTGCAAATCGGACCGAGATCGGACGACAACTGCGATAAAAATCAAACCGTTTTAATTTCAAAACACTGCGTGCGATGCGATGCTCGAAAAACGCCCGCATCGCACGGGCCTCGTTGCCAATTTGGACATTCTCATTTCTTTTCTAAAGTTTTATCGTTTCATTTGATCGTACCGCACGCATCGCATCGCACGCACCGTCTTTCCCGTATTTAGCTTGAACACTGCGTTAGATAATAAAAATACTGTTCACCTCATCCTCATCCATATACCCAAATACAGATAGCTCAGGAAAGCCAAACGCTTGGGCGGGTTGGGGGTGGCAAATAAGCCTTGTAGCAATTTTTTGTCTTATTAAAATGGCAAAGTTTTATGGCTTATCTCGAAATTTATGGAACACTTTACTATTTCCAGTGAAGCGTGTTTTCGGTAACTCAAAATTTAGTTACAATAATTGTAATAATGATTTTTATTGTTGTGTTGTGATTGGTTGTAAAAATGTATATAATTACTTAGATATTGTTGAACCTATTATCTCCAAACACGTATAGGATAACAAAAATTTGTTGGGGACGAGACACACGAATTGGCTGCTTCCCTATTTTAAAAATGAAAAATTCATGTCATACGTGTCAACAGCTGCCGTTTTGCCCTCACATTAATCAATATCGATCCGCAAAAAATGCCGCGTCATTCCGATACGGCCCTGAAAGTGGAACTAGATATCTGATGATATCTTGGTCCAAATATTTAATTAAAAACAGTAAGTAGCTTATCTTTTTCATTTTGGAAATGCTATTGTGTAGTAATTACATTAAAATCGAGTTAAAAGTAAATAGGTATGAGTAGATATTATTCCAAGCGAATGTCAGCGAAGGGTGGTGCTTACTTGACGGTAATGATTATCCCCATACTTCCGTCACTGGTTGCTTGGCGCAATTGATATTATCTCTATAGCCTAGGCGTAGCGCTGAGGTCAGCCATATCCATGCAGGCAGAAATGAAAATTCTGCGGAGGTGTGCTAAGTAGTAGTAGGTATACCATTTTATTCACAATAGGGTTTTTGTGAATATATTACGGACACGTCTTATATAAATACAGTATAATATAATAGTACTAAAAATTAAACGCCAAACTTCATAATTTGAATATATGGCGATAAGGGATGTGCTGTATCTAATTTGTGTAACAACAGTGGAGCTACACTCCCACCCTTACTTTCGACGTCTTTATGCAATGATTATGGTTGTATATGTATAAACCGAAAGCAATCAGATGCAATTATTCCTATACGTCCCCTTTTCTAAAATTATGGGAGTGATTGTAAACATTAAACTACCCTTTTGTAACAAGATTATCGAAATTGATCGAAAATAAAATTCTGCCACAAATTGACTAGGTACCTAATAGCACTGGCAAAGGGTTCCGCAGGGCAAACAATTCGCGAACCCTTATTATTTTATACCTTCAACCAAAGAATATTCATGTCCGTATGGGTATTCTGTGCTTCCACCATTCCGCGTAATTGTCGTCATAGGTTTCCCAAATGACCCTTCTTCAAAATATACCTACCTGCTGCGATTGCGAAGGCGATAATGTGGCGAATACGTCTGGACGTGTGGTATTCATAACTGGCATTGTATAGTAAATTTTCTAAATTAAATTTCCCAAAAGAGTGTTCAGCACACTAGGTTATCGACCTGCCAGTCACCCGGATAAGGACAAGGAAGGCATAAAAAGGTCCTCTCGCATCGCGCGTTTCGTGTAGGTATATATCCCAGTGAAAAAGTGGGGTTATATTATATAGGGGCGAAAACTCGACGGTCCGTTTAACCCGTTTCGGGATGGCTGACACATTTCCAATTGGGATGGAGATATGCTGGGAAAGGCCGAATTTCCATAAAAAATGACAGGCTAGCTTACACTAAACCATACCCGTTCCATAATATAGATTTTTGTGGGTATAAACAATTAAAGATAAATTTAAGAATAAAAGTTTATTCGCTATAGTCGTCTCGTCGTCTCGCCTAGCTATAATAGGAAGTAGGAAGTTGACAGTTCCTTCGACATTTGCCAAGATCCCTAGGTTGCCTAGAATGACAGAAAAAATCATGGACGTATTAGAGCGTATTGGGTAAGCTGAATTTTCGGACGTTTACAAAAGTCAAGTCGAGACGAAACTGATCTATTTCTGCCTAGACGCCCGGACAAACAACTTTGCAGAAATACATTGCTGCGTTTTGTGGCGTAAACAAAAAAATTGTGACAAACATTATATACGGCCCTGGCACCCCTGATTTGTCAGTAGTACCCTTGTTTATGGAGGTTCTAGTTAGCTTTTGCTTATGGCGGAATTTCTATAACCTTCAAATATGTCCTTATGGTCTGTCTGTCACATTCCCACTTGTTACTAAATGTTTCTGTCTCGTTCTCTTACATTTCACCGAGACGCGTCCGTACGGTGGCGACAAATTCCGAAACCACCGTTCGAGTCGGTCGATTAAGAGGCTACGATACTTATGAAATCCGCCCCAAGTGCCCGACTCAATTCAGGACAAACGTCGCTCGATTAGATATGCCTATCCTTTTCCTTCCTCTAGTCCCCACGACTCCCCACTCCAGCCTGCCCCTTCATAGTGCTACGATTGAGGGGCAGGCCGGCCGTGGGTACTACACTGAGAAAAATCTGGCACTTTGTAAAAAACCCTGTTTAATTCAATATGAGATATTATTCCTCAAACTCAAGCAGAAGCTTTTTTGTAACTAACAATAATCAATTCAATTTCAATTGATATTGAATTCTAATGAATAATTTAAATGTAATATTTTATTTCAATAAATAGCGTGTTCTGGAATTGATTCTATAATACTTCTTTTCTAAGCACATTCTTTTGTCAGAACAACATAACGTTTCATGGTGTTGAATTGAATAGGGATACATTTAACTGTTCATTATACTGAAATTACAACTATTGTCACTGAATTTTTGCTGGATTTGTAATACTTAATTGTGGGTACTAATATCAATTATAGCCATTCACTTGCAGTGTTCATTATGACTACGAACGATATAGAGTGTAGGGTTGATTCAAAACCTTTAATTTGCGATCACTGTGTGCACTCCTAAGTTAACCCCCAGTTAACCCTGAAAAAATCAGCTTGTTTTAAAGAATTTTTTTTTTACCCTTATAAAGCACTTTAGATAGTGGTGATCTTTTACCTATATCTCGTGAAGTATTGAAGTTAAAAAAAAAACTTCATGAGGGAAAGTTGTAGAGAACGTAATAATGTATACATAAGAAGAAAAAAAATTGTACACATGAGAAGAAAAAAATTTGCAAAAAAATGTTTGCAAAACCACTCCTATTGCGGGGTTCGTAACACGACTTCGACGGTGATTTTTTGGGGTTATACTCAGGACGCTACCCACAACCAACCCTGAAAATATCTACCTGTTAAGAATCTTTTTTTTTCTACCTCTATAAAAAAATGACAATTTTCGTGGACTATGATTACTTACATTGATGAATATAAAAGTTGCAATTAAGTTAATTTGTTCATCCAATGAATTATAATGTTTTTTCAGTTGCTTCTGGGGTACTCTTATATAGTTTGGAGTAGTCTGAGGGTGAGAATTATTATTATTCAAATAAAATAAATTTAATTGTTTAAATAAAACATGAGATAATTTAAAACCGAGGTTATGCTTTCATTGTAGTATGCCAATTTTAGTATCGAAGTGACAATACGTCTTCTTAACGGAAATTCAAACTATTTTAAACTTATTGGTTCATCTGCAATTACGTCAAAAGTATAGATTATATTGTTGGGACCACATGGATTTGCTTGTATATTTAAAGTAGGTAATGGAAAAGTGACTATATACACGAACTCACTAAAATCACAACAGTCTTTTTTTCCTGTGTAGACGTGTAGATAATATGAAATAATAACTCGGGTGCCGGCCGCCGCCGACGGGTCACACGAGTCTCGCCGATGCCGACGAAGAAGCGCGAATATATATTTAAAAAACGGCGGTGGGCTGTTTGCTTTATTGCAAAAATGATATTTTTTGGGAGTTATTCGGGGCATTCACTTTTCGTTGGCAACACACTGCATAGCTTTTTGGCGTCGAAGCAATTTTACTATTATTTTTCATATCAGCAAAGGTGCATGCTATGAAGGGTTCGTGTATAAAAAAACTTCTGTAATTGCTCAATTATAAAATCTAAATTAACGATTCGATTACCGAATTCTTCTTGAACCACATTAGGGTCAGTTGAACATCTATTAATGTTTGATTGGATAATTGTTCTGCATAATAGTGTTGCTACGACTAAACAAGCGCGTCTAAAGTCTACTTCTTTAAAATGTTTTATATAACTAGTAGGTATTCCATATTTACATTTGTGTAATAATAAATAAATCTAACTAAAAACTTTCTACACTGTAAGAGTTCATTTTAGAGGGATTAGAGTGAATAGGCCATATTATATCACAACGGTTTCGTTAATCTATAAAATTACATCCTCAAGGACTAATTTATAGAGTTACGAAACTGGTCTCCCTTTTTAAAGAAAGTAATAGTTGTGAGATAATTGGAGCTATTAATTTCTAATCCCTTGTAAATGTTCCATTCAAAGCCCTGTTTTTCCCAGAAAGTTTGTTTCCCAAACCCTATGCACCTGCAGTACTACTTATACCTAAATCCGAATAAGTGTGCAAAATGCAAAATATGTAGGTACCCCTCTCTCAAATTCTGGAAACCATATTAGGTACCTACGGGAATAAAAGCACTCAAGCCCACAAATTACTCCTATTGGTTTCACTCCATGTGACTGTTGTGACATCATTATCAAACATTATAGGTATTCTTGCCCTGACTGCGGTTCAGTTTCGGAACCTTATTCTGACAAATCTGAATTATCGAACATCCTAGAAAATGTATTAAAATGTCATAAATTCGACAGACTGGAACAATAAAATATACTATTTTTATTTTGCCCGATTTTCAACTCCAATAACTTTCGAACAATCTTCTAACGAAGAAGTTTCTAAAACTGACTGGATGTCAGAATTATTATCGTTCCCTCTGGAAAGTATATAAATTAGCTTTTATCATGCAGCGATTTACATAGGAATTCGTTTTCAAAAAATGCTTCACATGACCCATTTATTTGGCAAAATTATTACTTGTACCTATCACATTTTTAAAGTAAAAATCAAGCGCACAATTTGGTCTAGAATTTAAATTTACTCTTTTTGCACGACCAGGCCATTTTATGCCCTAGGGATTAAACCATTTTACACAAAAGCAAAAAGTAGGTACTTTGTGAATAATAATTATTTAATTCTTGAAAAACTCAATTAAAAATTAAATGGATTAATAATTATTTATTTATAATTCCTGGAGGAATAATAATAATGAGTATTATTATATGCCAGTCGACATACATAATGTCGCGGTAGAAAATATTTTCTTCGGGTACTCGGAAATATAAATATTTGCTAACATACTAACATTCAAAACAAGCGAAACACAAATAAGGGAGACTGAGACTAATAAAATGAAAAATGAACCATCTGATATCGATTGAAAGTTCCCCTGACGTGGTTTCCAAGCCCGGTGAGGTACGCCGAAGTAGGGGGAAGTAGGGGAACCACGAGTTCCAGCGAACGCCCGCCCGCCCGCCTATCTCCGTACGTCTAATTCCTGCTCGAATGGCCAATTCACGGATCATTTTATTGCCGGGCAATGGGTTCGTAGTTTTCAAATCATAGCCAAACGAACAAACGTATCGACTTGAAAGTAGTCTTAAAATAATGTTATCGAATGCCTCAATCGTCGTTGTGTCTTTCGAATTATTTTTGAGCGGTGGAAATACTCGAAATTCTTAACCGAATATAGTCGAATTTCGGGTATGTTTGGCATTTTTTTTCACAGTGTCGCATTAGTCCTGCACAGTTCGTGATACACAACGACGATTCTTCGTAGTTTTATCTAAGCCACAAAAAAAAAATCAAGTGAAAATATTAAGAAATGGAAGTAGGAGATGTAAACTACGAAACCCTTGAAAATGGGGGGTATCGTAGCGCCTTAAGGAAGGAATCTTCAATCAACGGTTCGGCCAAAGCGTCGCACCGTCGCGCAACATTGACGATGGAAGGTTACATTTTACATCGCAGGAAACTGTATTTACACGGGTATCGTTCGACCAAGCGCTTGTCCCGTCCGATCCGATTACCAGCTGTTTTTGCCTTTTGCTGCCAGTTAGATTCTCGTTTTCTTATTTCCAATTATATTATTGTTACGACAGTGTATTTGGTGGATACAGTAGTGTGCGGTGGTGTTCTAGTCCGATAATTAGTGTATGCATATAAAAACATTTCATGTTTTGAGCCATCAGATAAACGATAAAGGTACAAAGGTTAGGAAGTGAAAATGATTTGGTAATTATGGAATATACCGTATGCACCGCCCGATTTTCTTGAAATTTTGGCTACTCCCCTCATTTTCGAGGTCCCTGAACACGAATCTGACCTCAGTTTGTGGTACTCGCAAGTAGTTTCCGAGAAAATGAATTTTCAAATTTCCTTTGACACCTCACTTTTCACGGCGTTATTTGTGGTTATAATCCAAATGGAATTCAGCTCAAACTGATCACCACCCTATTTTGCACCTTTTGCCACATCGAAACTTCGCAACAACACGCAGAAAACCCGAAATTTTGAAAGATTTTTGCGGTGTTTACGCCCGGCCCGGCCGCTGGCGCGCCGGCAGCCGGGCGAAAACAGCGGCCGGGCCGGGCGTAAACACGGCAAAAATCTTTCAAAATTTCGGGTTTTCTGCGGGTTGTCGCGAAGTTTCGATGTGCCAAAAGGTGCAAAATAGGGTGGTGATCAGATTGAGCTGCATACATTAAAAATTCATCCGGATTATAACTACAAATATCGCCGTGAAAAGTGAGGTGTCAAAGGAAATTTGAAAATTCATTTTCTCGGAAACTACGTCCGAGCGCTAAAAGCAGATGTCTGATGTTCAGGGACCTCGAAAATAGGGGGGTAGCCACAATTTCAAGAAAATCGGGCGGTGCATACGGTGTGTTCCATAATTACCGTGTTGTGGCCCAAATTCGTCGATGGAGGAAGGAATCAATCGACGCCCAAATTGGAAAGGCAATTACCTAACCGGGCCAAAGCCAAAAGTGTCCGTTTTTGCCTTTCCTAAGGATCCAGTTTTGAGGGCAAAATGGGTGCAAGCCTTATTTATACAAACAAGGGTGCAAGTCATAAAAAGTGCTTACTTTGTAGTCAAACATTCAAGGTATGTTATATGTTACATTTTTTATATATTTTTTATAAAGCTTCGGGTTATTGTAGGTCTGTGAACAACACTTTTTAACACAAGACATTGAAAGGGAGACTACGTGTGTTCGTCGATGGTCCTCAATTAACGGTGTGTTTACAATCGACTGGTGAAACTACGTGCACCTTTAAAAATTCCATGTTTAGCTAAAGGTTTTAAATTTTCATGGCAAGTTAATTTTATTATATTTTTACAATATACTTACTTTTTTAGGTGCAATACCTTGTAAGTTAGCAGGTTGCCCAAGTTATTTGTCCAAATCGAGCACGAGTCGTAGGGAAGGTCCCAAATAAAAAAAAAACAAAAAATTGAACTTTTGGACAGGTTGAAAAAGGCATGGCCGAAAGCGTTGAGAGTTGTGAAGCTTAAAAGTCTGCAAAATCGTATTCAAACATTGAGGAAGCGTATTCAAAAATTTTTGATATTGCCGAGTGGGGTAGGCGTTGTTTGAAGGCGAAAGGAAGCGAAGGAAGGGGCACACGTAGTCACTGAAGTCTTTATTATCATAATAATTTTTTGTTGTGATATTTTTATTGTTGAATAATCATTTATTAAATAACTCTTAAATTGTTGCTGTATTAAAATATTTGTGTGTTCCACAGATTAGTTACTATGTTATGTTTGAAACTGTACCTAGTAGTATTTTACCTGGACACAAAAAAACGACAAACTTTGCAGAAGTTTCAGTTATTAAGTGTTTTTAAGATACTAGAGTTGAACGTAAATAAAAATCGTTGGTATCGTACTGTCATGCTCGAAGATGTGACTCAAAATAGGTACATAGCTAATATTAATATTATCTATTATACAGCGTGGTGAATAAAAAATGCGAAAGTGTGATTTTTCATCTTCTTTTGAGTAGGTGCCTGGGAATTCATATTTGACATTGTCTTGGGATTCCAAACAACTCTTCTTAGTGCCATAGTGCTGTAGTTCTAAAAATAAGGGTACTTTACTCTTGAGGAATTTTCATAAGTATTTTTCAACCTTCCCTGTACACGAATAGAAATTTTAAAATTTTTCGGGTATATTTTGAGTTTAAGCACAAGTACCAACTTTTATCAAGACTAATTTTTTTCTGAGAAACTTCAAAAATATAGAAAATTCCCATTTGTGTCCAACTTTCTGGCAGACACTGTATATACAGGGTGAGTTTTTTTCGATGTCCACTATAGGGATCTCGGAAACTAGCAGAACTACAACAAAGGTTGAATGGGGAAAGAATTGCAGTTTTGAATGCTCAATCTAATGCCCCTTTTGGATTTTTAAAAAAGTTCATGGCTCACTAGATATTTTGAAAATAGTGATTTTTTGCTATTTCATCAGATCTCTGTAGCTCCGTTATTTCTGATTATACAGAAAAACTGTAGAGACAAAAATTGTAGATATGTAATCCAATTTTTTATGTTGTTTGTGATTTTTGAGATATGACATAGACTTGTGTTTTTTTAAATGTAAATCATAGTTGGCTGTGGCCTTATCAAATCGGCCATTTTTTGAGCTTTTCAAAAATATAATACTCGGCATAGTTATTATAAAAAATAAAATAGCTATGGCTAATTTTCTGATTTTTTTCTTAATTTTCACATAGCCAGAAATAGAATATTTTCATAATTACGTTCTATTTTATAAGACATACTTCAAACTTTCAAATATTTTATTTTTAGCTGGTAACAAAATGTAACAAAATAAAACAAAAATTATCATGATGGAGCTCCATCACATAATTATCTGCCCGTAAGAAATTACCTAGATCAGCTATATCCAAATAGTTTGATAGGGAGAAATATACCTATTTCCTGACAGCCCAGATCCCCCAATTTGTCTGTTTTGGATTTCCTTTTGTGGGGAATACTACAAAATAAAGTACGAGACAATTGTTGAATTAAAAGCAGCTGTTTTAGAAGTAATTGCCAGTATTGACAGGCGCTCTCTAAGAAAGGCGACAAATTCAGTTTTAAAAAGATGCAATATTTGCGTAAAGAATAATGATAGATTGTTGCCTTTTTTATTTTAAAAGGTGACCTTTTAAAATAATAATAATTTGAATTTGAGTTATTTAATTTTTGTTTTATTTTGTTCATTTTGATACCAGCTAAAAACAAAATATTAGGAAGTTTGAAGAATGTCTAATTATAAAATAGAATGTAATTATGAAAATATTCCATGGCTGACTATGTGAAAATTTTGAAAAAAAATCAGAAAATTAGCCATAGCTCTTTCATTTTTTATAATAACTATGTCGAGTATTATATCTTTGGAAAGCTCAAAAAATGGCCGATTTTATAAGGCCTTAACCAACTATGATTTACATAAAAAAAAACACAAGTTTATGTCATCTCAAAAATCAGAAACAACATAAAAAATTGGATCAGATTATCTTATTAAGCCCAAAATTATCTACAATTTTTGTCTCTAGAGTTTTTCTGTAGAATCATAAATAACGGAGCTACAGAGATCTTATGAAAAATAGCAAAAAACTACTCTTTTCAAAATATCTAGTGAGCCATGAACTTTTTTAAAATTTCAAAAGAGGCATTAGATTGCGCATTTAAAACCGCAATTATTTTCCCATTTAACCTTTGTTCTAGCTCTACTAGTTTCCGAGATCCCCATAGTGGGCATCGAAAAAACTCACCCTGTATACCTACATTCGTCGATGGAAATCAACGCTATGTTTCACAACATAACTACTATTTTGCAAATCTTGGAAATTTCTCAGGAGGTATTGGTAAAGGTATTGTTTATCCTGTGGTAAAGGTAAAACTATCTTGGACAGTTTTAAAATTTTCTAGCATGCCAGCTGAGTTTTTTTTAGTGCTATAAACGGTGGCCTTTTTCCAAATTCTAATAAAGTAAACTGAAAGCAGTCAGTTTTGCCCACAAACGTCAACGTCATTAAGAATTTTTTCGGTAACTCTTAAAACAAGGCGGTTTTTACAAAGGTTTTTCAAAATTATCTCGGAAAGTATAGGCCGTAATTCTCGAATATGCTTTTGCACACAGCCTATATAGCTTGAAGCTATATATGTCTGTGTTTTGCATAAAGTTAGACCATCAAAAAAGCAATCTTTTCTTTCTTTTCTTTGATTTTGATAATAGGTGGCGCCCTTGTGAATCCGATCATAGATCTCCGTTAGTTTTAGATTTTGATAATAGGTGGCGCCTTGTGAATCCGATCATAGATCTCCGTTAGTTTTAGATTTTGATAATGGGTGGCGCCTTGTGAATCAAATCTCCGTTAGTTTTAGATTTGGTCCTTAGAAGCCGACACAAGCAACTAAATCTATTAATATATAGAAATTCCGCCATAAGCAAAAGCTAACTAGTCTCATAAACAAGGGTAGTACTAAATTACCAGTGTGTCAATTCTGGGGTCCGATTATTCGGCAAGACGAATAAATATACCTGGATTTTTCGGACTGTTATAGATCGGGATAAAATTAATAAAAATTCCAGAGACATTTTGGTAGTAGGTACACTCAGTTACTTTTGAGAATATTTCTGTCTGGATTCATTTAGGTATAAATTCTATGATCCAAAAACAAAAGTGCCTAATATATTTAAGCAAATCGAAATTCCTACCTACGCTTTATTTACATAACCTCGCACAACCATGACAGTTAATTAAAAGTTTGATATTATATTTTGCAAAGTTATTTTCTGTACACTTGTGCGGTTCAAAATGAGACCAGGCGCAATAAAACTAGGTAGGTGGGAGTTTAAACGTTTAAAACTTTCAGAATAAACTTTTTCTATAGAATATTGTAAAGCACAAAACTACCAAAACATGACTTCATACGTATACAACGTGGGTTATAAAATAGAACCACCCCCATATTCAGTACAAAATTCAAAAAAGAATAAAAACAAAAAATAAAAAAATTCCGATCCCAAATGATAAAGCGTTACAATTTGATAGTGACAGAATATGTATAGTGTAAGTATAGTAGGTATGTTTGTCTTTTAGGTCTTTTACAATTTGCAATGATACATTTTTGCTCACTATTATTGTGGGGAAATGAATTTAATCAATTTACCAATAAAGTTTATTCTCGAGTGGATGGCGTGGGAATAGTTTTAGTTAAGCATGCAAAAACAAAGAAGGCCTTGAATTAATTTTCTTTTAAATCTGTTCAAACAATGGATGAAACATATAATTATTACAAAAGACGCAGGGTCTGCAACCTTCAGGATCAAATGTCATAAAGTAAATCCTTCGAGCGTTGCTGAATGAGAAATGGAAATACTGTGTGAGCCAATAATGATCGAAAGCCTGGAGACAAAACAGAATAAAACGAGCGCCAGTGTCACGATAAGGAAAAGCCGGATTCCCCTATGCGCTGGTAAAGAGAGCAGGAGAGTCACGTTAGAACGTGAAAAAGTTTCTTATTCACAGCAAAGACGATCCCATATTGTCTTTGTACACAGACACCAGGCACTATAGTAATTAATTGATAAACAGTTAGGTAGCACAACCTGCTCCTAAATTGTCATTGCTATGTTTAAGGCAGGATTTGATTGAATTTTAATACAGAGTAATCTGGAAAGAAGTAGATCGAGGATGGCCTTGTTTTTTTCATTTAGTCATTGAAGGTTCACCTGGTGAACAGCATCTTTTTATGTTCTTCGCACGATTAACGATTCCGTTATTAAGAATTTAAAGAAAAAGCGCTTTAAAAAAAGTGCGCTTATCAATCAGTGTTTATATACCTAGGCACTCCACCTTGAAATAAATGTAGTCAATGATTATGGTACAGACTCCATACGAACTTTTCTATTTATTTTGATCCCCTTTATTTGAGCCCCTTTATCGCCTCGCGAAATGTGGGTTCTGGGTCACTGTATAGTTAGTTTCAGGCTTCTAGGATTTCGAAACCTCCTAACAACCATAAAAATAAGGTTCCCATCTCCGCCGATTTTTCGCTTGATTTCTCTCGGCTTAGCCGCTGGAAGTTCGCAGCGTCCGACGATAAATAATTTTGATATTTTGCCAACGACAGCGAAATCGATAAGGGCACGAGCCTTTTAACAAACTTTTTTTGGTGCATAATTTACGGCGATTATGATCTCCCATTCTCGATCCTGGGGAATCGGAGGAGAAGGACAAGGCCAAGGACAACCGACAACAAAGGCCTAAATATTAATGCGGGGCGAATATTTATACCGCAGATTCGTGGAAAATTTCATTTGGGTTGGTCTCGAAATCCTATCGGTTTTCGTTAGATGATGAAATTATAATCCTGAAAACACCAAAAACACAAAAAAGTAGCAATATGTACATTATTCATTAGGCAACTTTAGAAGCCATAAGCCATATTAAGAAAATGTTGAGGTATAGGTTATCTAAGTAATTGCTTTTAGTATAAGACACCAGTAACTATATATGTAAATAATAATAATAATTCTCACCCTCACAAAACTAGGAGTACCCCAAAAGCAAGCAAAGACTTGTGCAGGGAAGGGGAGGCAATTACTATTATTTCGTCTTCGTTTCCATTTGCGACTAGGGCCGACTTTTCCCGATAGAACTCTGATAGCATTCCCTCAAGTACTATGGAAAACCATATAAAACCGTAGTAATCCCATGGGTGGCCATCAGCAGTGTTTTACTATAGAGACATGTGCATGCGGTCTGCCTCGACCTCGAATCGAACCAAAGTCAATCGAAAGCAGAAAAACATGTAGCCGAAATAGTTCACAATGCTCCGAATATCGCCACCGCGGCCTTCGATATTTTTACGCTGAATTTAACAACTCGCCTAATTTTGCCGTTTATTTTAATGGTCTTTTTTCATTTCTTTTCAGAAGAATGACGCGACATGATTAGCTATAATGATGGAAGCAAGCCCACGTCAAAATTATTCAACGCTCAATAACAATGGAACCGAGAAAAACGAATTGGCAGAAGAAACACTTTGCCAAAAGTTCAATTTGGCCGAAAATGTGATGGGCGTCGGTAACGAGTGTTTGTTAAGATTAACTCCGAGGACGTGCGAAAGCAGTTCTGGTGACAGTTCTTGGAATTTGGCAGCTTCGGAAATAATTGATGAATGTTTTATTGCCGAAGGCACCGAGACAAATAATGGCCTCGCCCGACCGTCCATAATATATGGATGCGATAAAAATACCGATAACGAGTATAATATCCACACTTTGGGAAAAACTCCAATAAGTGAATGTGCCAAAAAACCTGGACAGAATGGAGCCCGAAAAAACGAAAGGGCTTCCAGGATACCCGTCAGAAAGAGAAGGAAAAATGTTATATTTAGCAAACAAGTAAGTTTCATAGAATAATACTCTTTTATATTTTTGGCAAAAACACGGAGCCTTATTAACATAGGTTCCTACCTACATTACAGTGTGCTAAAACTTCGAAAAGGTCTTATAAGTTTTATTCCTAATGGAAACTGCAGAAAATATTGAAATCGTATATCAATATAATATTATTAAGGAAATAAATAAAATTTGGTCGCAAAGCCATATTTTTTGTATAAATGAGGTCACAAATAGCACAAAGTCGATGTTCGGAAAATGAACTAACTACCCCAAGTTGTATTACCTACTGTTATATACATAATAGACGCGTTTTATTGCTTTCCACTGAAGGAGCAAATGGAGAAAGACAAGGAAGATCTGGAAAAAAACGCGAATCATGAGAAATGTCAATAATATCTCAATTCTGGACCGACACTAATAGTGTTGGTCCAGCTCCATTCCAAAGAGCCACATAACCTCTCCTGGCTGATAATCTTTCAACAGGTTTTTACAGCTCAGAAAAATAAATAAGGAAATCTGCTAAATATCTTGTGGGTTGTAATAAATTATTCTGTTGTTGTAGGTTATTATAAACACAAAACACAAGAAAAGGACTTTTTCCTACTTTCTTCACTTGCTATTTCCAGTAAAACATTACTTCAAGAACTCTCCATATTTGTACATTATAAAGATACGTCCTGAACCTTTATGACATGAGATAACATTGTAACAGATAACAGATACAGAGTATCTCACTTAAGGGTGAAACAACCTTATAACATTTAACCGATCAGAACGAAATTTTTCCAAAGGTAGAGGGCGTTGTTGCCTACTTATTTCCAAAAAATTAGTTTACATCAAAAAAATTAGTCTACTTCAAAGTCAAAGCCACCTGCAATGCCACAATTGAAGCTAAAAATAAAAAAGTCATATTAGGCATTTTTTTAAAAGAAAGTACTAAAAAAACTTGTTCAGAATCGATCCAGAACCATAAATCCAAAATTTTGCCCTCGAGGTGTGCGGTAAAGAGGTGGATATGAATTTGGGTGGTACAGTGGCCCGTGAAAACGGTCTCTGCCGAGAGCGAGGCGAAAAAGATTCTTAAATAGGGATGAAGAGATTTGACACTTGTTCGGATTTTTTAAGCAAAAAATGCGAGAGATTAAGGTTTTCCTCCGAGCGAAATCGGATTGTTTTTATATGTCGTTCCCTACCTTAAAATTAGTCTAATGTTGCGAGATTGTCAGAAATTGTCCTTTTTTGTCGAGCTGCAGCTACGTTATTTCGGCTCGGGGCTGTAAGGTGGCAATTTTTAAAGCTTGCCCCAAAGTCTTCGGGTCAGGTTCGGATGCTTCCTGCGCCCCTAAAAAAATGCAGAAATAAGAAATAACACGCAATTTCCAAGAACGGTTCCCGAAGATTTCCCGCCGATTTCGTTAATTCTTCAGCTGTCCCGTTTCTCGAAAGAAGAAAATCGGGATTCGGGAAATTTTCTTAGACACCGGATTTTCGAGCTTTCTTTCGGTACCGGGGGAAAGTATAAGGCCCAATTAAGAGATTTACCACCTCCTTCGAATTTTAAAACGGCTCTATTCGAGGCTACCGCGACTTGACGGTGCATACCGGGTGTCGACCTGTGGCTTTTTCTCTCTCACTCACACCTGTTTAATATTTGAAATTTCGAACTGGACGGATACAGGGGTGAGAATTTGAGGTTAGAGAATTGAGGGCATGCACACCTGTTTTTTCGCTTTTTCGAAGCAGTCGACGAGGAAGGTGGGTACTTTTGATGCAAAAAAAAACGTCTTTTAGTTTATGGAGAGCTTTCAAACCCAGAGTGCTTACCGGGTGTCTCTTGCTGGAAAAAGGTGATGGGAAATTTAGTTGGAAATTTACGATACAACATAACCTCGAAATTCTATAGGCGGCCGTAACTCCTCCACCGTTAGAGATACAGAGTTGCCGTTTGTTTTGATTATATGCAGATAGGGAGAGGAAAAATGGACGACGAAATATTTTTATGGCTATCTCGATTTTCTCACAAGTAGAGATACAAGACTCGGATTTCAAACGGTTGATTTGACCCTTATGAAACAAGAGAACCTTTTTGTTGCAGATAAAAAGATGCACTAAAATGATGGACCTGCAGGACCAAAAAGATAACCTCAAAAAAGTTACGAGTAAAAGCACCATTCAAAAACAGACCAAGTAGCGCCCTTTGTAAGATACGTAGAAATTGGCATTTTCGGCTTATTTTCCATTCCCAATTCAGCAGCTTGATTATTTCGGGAGATGTAGTCTTAATTCAATTTGAAAAAATGAACTTTATCGTCCTGTATCTCTTAAACAAACAACATTTCTATAAGGCATATTAGCCTCAATCGTAATATTTTGGCCCAAAATATATGCGGTCGCACTATGTGCCATTACTAATGACTCACCCTGTATACAGGGTGAGTTTTTTCGATGCCCACTATGGGGATCTCGGAAACTAACAGAGCTAGAACAAAGGTTAAATGGGGAAAGAATTGCAGTTTTGAATGCTCGATCTAATGCCCCTTTGGATTTTTAAAAAAAGTCCATGGCTCACTAGATATTTTGAAAAGAGTGATTTTTTGCTAACAACCAGTGACGTAGAAGTGGGTAATTAGTATAATTGTTTTTAGAAAAAAAAGAACCACCTTGTATAGCAATAAAATTTAGTCAATTTCTTATGTCAATTTTAATTGTAAACAAAAACATTCTCTCAGCATTTTTTCATATGCGTCATGGTTTCATAGCAAATTTGATTTTTTCCTATTATTTCGGGGTACATTTGAAAAATTAGTTGGTTGTTCAAGGTGTTTGATATTAACAGGTTTTATGCTAACCCATGCCGTTATGACGTGTACCAAATATGACTTTAATATCTCAACTAGTTTGGTAAATATTCAATAAAGACCACATGTTTCTTAAAACTTTAACACCCTGTAACTTTTTAATAAGGCCTTAAACTGATATAGTTTATAAAATAAAGTGCGGTTATTTTTTGGTTTTCTATCACCTGTTGAAGTGTTGCAGAATAAAACTGAATCACCCTGTATAAAAACGGTTAGCGTATATTTTCTGTGGTTGACACTATCAAAAAATATAAAAATCTTGAAAAATTAAAAAATTAAGGGGATGGGATTTTGCCTTGACACACCCTGTACATTACTAACAATTTGGTAAACAGAACAAAGGATATTTGTTTTTCTGGGGCAAGCTTCGTTTTATTTCGCCTTTAGGAAACCTTCCATCACTGTCCTTAATATTAGGCCGCCGCCGGCCCTTCCCCGAAATCGCATCGCAGGCCTTTGGCCCTAATAATCACCCATTATCCGCAGCCGGCCCCGAACAGCTTTCGTGGCCGTTCACGCGGATCCAGAGATGGAGGAATCCACACGGCCGCAGCGGTTTTGGGAAGCCCTCAGGACGAAACAGCAAAGAGTCCCACCTGTAATGGGAAGCGAAATAATGAGCCCGGCGAAGTGGAGGTACAAATGAAAACAATTGAAGCTCGAATAAAGGGTGTTGGCGAGTATAAAGAAGAGGTGAGTTAGTTGTGTTTGTATCGCTACTTCAATTTTAGAGCTAGACATTTATAGTTTTGAGATAGGTAATTTTCAGTTTTAGATTTTAAGGCACTATTAAAGTCTATTGCAACTGGGCCGTAAGTGATATCAATTAGATATTTTTTTCATGGGGAAAAGCACAAATAATACCTAGGTCTTTTACTTAAATGCAAAACTAAATTTTAAGTTATTGAAGATAATGTTCTAGTTATCTATTTGTTGGACAAAATCAATATAATAAATAATGCAAAGTTGCCTAAACTGGCTACATTTACCAAATTTTTAAAATCAATACAATTATAGGCATATTTGATGCAAACATGTTTTATTTTCTTAATTTCAAAAACGAGGAAAAAGTAACTAAATAATTACAAATGAAAAATACTCTAATAATATATGAATTTTTTTAGTCCACAGTTTCCCTATCACTACCAATATCACTAACGAGTTTATAAATTATTATACAAAGTGTACATAAAGAAATAAACCCATTTTCTCCAAAAAAGGAAAAGTTTTTGTGATAAAATCCGCAATATTTTCAAATAGAGGGAGACGATTTCTTTGATGGAGCATAGGTATTTGTATGCGTATAACGCATATTTTTTTACATATGGGAATTTTCCTGAAAATTTATGCTATATACTTGTTGCGTAACGATAACTGTAGCTAGTGTTCTCTGTATAACCAGAGGGGCGGAGTTATATGGAAAAAAATATCAAGGCAAAGCCGTGAGGGCAATAATAGTGACACTGAAAAGGGTACCAGTTACATGAAAGTCCTGGGAGATCTTCTGCAGGGGTATCAGCTCTTCTTGAGGTACCTCACTCTGTTCGGGCCTGATACCTTTTCCTCGTGGGCTACAATCTTATGGCGGCACGGCGCGATATATGATGATCACAACTTTCTAATGCAACATATTTTATTTGTTCATCGGATTATCAGAAGACAGCGATGAAAAGCTATTCACGGCGGCGCGAGCGAACCTTCTTAGTTGAAAGTATAGTACCGACTCACTTCTTTATTCTGTTTTTTACAGTAAAAAATAGTTTTTTAAAAAAGGGGCAGAAAACGCACACCCGGCAAGAGCGGAACCAATCCAGTGTCACATTTTTAACATAAATTCTCTACTGAATCAGACTTTATAAAATTTCCTTTTTCCTAAAAAACGAAAACGCAACAATACTTCTACTTTCAAACATATACAAATCCATAAAATCATTATTTTGGAGATAATCGCCTGAAATTTTTTTGTTTCAAAGGCCTTCAAAATTCTCTTCCTTCCTACCATTTTCAAAATGCAAATCCATTGCCGGCTTTGATTTTTTTATACCCCCGATTTTCAATAATTCCAGAATGCTCTGGACCTGATAAACTTTAAAAAAATTCTGCATTTTAAGATGAGATACAAACATCTTGTATAATATTGTATTAGATCTTTGCACACCAACACTTTGAGTCGTCCTGTTGACTACTCGACTGTTTTGAGGCGATTCCATGGCAAACTTGATTCGCCAGATGCCTTTAAAACTCCTATTTTCTCAAATTTGACACCCTGTATACTGAATATTTTTTGTTCAAATTTGGTATAATATGGGGGTTTTGGGGTGTCCTGATTAAACGCTGTGGGGTCAGATTTTAAATAAAAAAATGGCTAGGTATATGGTTTTCGTTAAAATCGGGGGTATAACAAAATTATGCTTTACAAGTAATTTATCATATTTAGTAAAATGATCAAGAATCTAGTTAATTGTGTGTTCGAAATTTTAGTCCTTCCTGATCCGGGCAGTAGGTATCCAAGCGGTTAATAAATTCCTCGTTGGATTTTACTGACAGTTTCTTGGGAAATAATAATGTTACATTCAATTCAAATTATAGTTTTAATTCCTCAGTATTGTCTATGGTGGTTTGTTATGCGACGTTTTTAAGATAGTCACACTGAAAGAAATCTAATGAGTTTAAATTTAGAGACCTTGGGGTCCATTCAATTCCCAAGAAACTGTCAGCAAATTCAAACGAGAATTTATTAAACATCTTAGATTCTACGGAATTTAGGAATGATTTCAGTTTGAACACAACGTAATTAACTAGATTTTTGTTCGTTTTACTAAACAAAACAAATTAATTATTGTAAATTTACACAGGTAACATTTTTTATTTTCTCGAAAATGTTCTCGAAAATATGTATGCATGCAACTGGACATCTCGACTTACCTACTTAAGTATATATTGTCAAAAGTAATTATGCTGATACATTATAATGCAACAACTGGATATATTATCTCATTATTGCCTTTAGCTGAGGCAGCATTTGCAATACTTATAGAAAGAACACTTTTGGCACAGTTATTTATAAAAGTAGGTGTTGCGTCGCATGAGTAAGCCACTTGTTGCAGAGGAAGGTAATATACGATATCTAATACATTATCTCAAAATTATTTGAAGTTTTCGAGTTATCTATTTGAAGTGTGGAGGTAGCTCTATGAGGTTAATGATCACACTGAACATAAAACATAGTTTTCTTTTATATCCTAATCCTAAGTTAGTAATTAGCGAATTAGTGTAGTTTTAAGAACGATGGGAAGAGTAAAGTGATGTATTTGTGGCGTAGGAAACATAACTTCTGGTTATCATATGATGCAGGCATTTTGAGTAGGCAATTTTATGTTGGCTGATTACAATGCATGTTAGTCTATGTTTATTATTTGTCTGAGGATAGTACGATAACGGGGGAGTCTTATGCACACCTGATGCATCGCCTTAGAGATGCTATTAAAGTGAAGAGACGCGAAAAACTGACGCAAGGTGTCTCAGACTTTCAAAAGCTGCTGTAGCTGATTGTGGCTTCGAAGAAATTGAACATCCGCCTTATAGTCCAGATTTGGCACCGAGTGACTATTTTTTGTTCCCGAATCTCAAAAAAACACTAAGGGGGACAAAATTTAGGGACAATGACGAACTTATAGCAGCTATTGAGAGCCATTTTGCGATTTATTGAAACGGTGTTATACCTGTATTCAAAAGCAGGGGAACTATATTGAAAAATAAAATTTAGTTGTTCCTCTAGTGTTTTGTTTTCAGGCCTTGTCCGGGAATATAAAAACGACCCTTCATAAATAAATGCACACCATAATGACTTATTGCGTTCTCCTAACTACAGCCGTTCTAGCTTGCGCAAAATAAACGCAATCTTTGCTACAAGGCCTTCCATATATTTTCTCGGAATGTCCGCATCAATATTTAGACAGACATTGTTTACGTCTGATGTAGATTAATTACGTGAATAATTATTTTTGTGAACGTGTTAAGTTCGACGAGATATATGCTATATAGATTTTATTGCAAATCGAAGAAAATTTAATTACAGATTTACTTGCTTTTCATTGCCAATCGATAGGGAATAAAATTCTGTAAATAAAAGTCAAACAACTGAGCGCTTCGTCCTGAACTGCGGCAAAATTAAATCCGCAGAGCCGTCTTTTGTGAGCGTTTACTAATAAATGTTTGCTTGGCAAGAAAAATAAATATTTTCTCAAGTTTGGCGGGAGATAGAGCAAACAAGAAAATGCTAGAATAACTAAGGTGGCGTCTAAGTGAGGCTTCAAAACAGGGTCTTATGGAAATAAAAGATAATTTTTGGGTGGAAATACTGGAACGTCAAAACATTATATAGGCACGGAATTGTATAGAATGGTTTGCGAAATTTGTTATAAAAGCAATTGCGATAAATAGTGGGGGACCGAGGGAATGAGGGGCACCTGGGGTAATGTGGGCACTACTTGTTTCTCTACCAGTTTGATTTACTTACATCAACAGTAATTAACGCCAACTACCCTTGAGCGCTAACGATACTACTGGCACTAAGTAGCAATGGCTACCTCCACCCACAGTTGTGCCTGTTTTGACAGAAAATTGAATTTCCCTTATTTTCTTTAAGAATAGGTATCCATAATAATATTAATCGAGGTAATAAATATGGCCTATAATTTGTAATCAGTATTTAGTTCGCTATGCCACATCGCTACATAAAAAGATAAACAAAGCTATACATGGGTAGTAAGGTTATGAATTTATTATTAGTAGGCTTTTTAATTTCTGAGGTAATTCCGACCCCCTGCCGACAATATACCTCACTATCATGGGGTAGTGTGGGCACTCCAAATATCTAAATACATTCCAATTTTATGAGATATTATTCTTAAGGTGACCACATTCCTCTGGTCTCCCCTGTTATATTACAAACTGTTACGAAAATGTAGACCAATCCACAATCCATTGCCCATAGATTTCTTGAACTTAAATAATGTGACTTTATCTTATATCATTTTTAGTTAGACTTCTCTTTTTTATATCTATTACAGGGTGTTAACATTTAATTAAAAAAAAAACAATTTTATTAATAAATTATGTGTGTGTGTTAAGAGGAAATTTGGCACAGATTTGTTTCGTGTATTTTCAATTAAAAAAATTCAAAGAAAAAACCTAACGAAAGGGAGCGTTGTACACTTTGAGTTTCTCAACTTTTTCTTGCGTACGCCTATTATTGTTGTAATCATTTTTTAAATCACTATTAATTTTATCTTGTAAAATTTTGATTTGGGATTTGGTTTATAAAATATGGCCACAACCTTCTCAAGCCCTGTGCAAACATGTGGCAACGCCGCAGCGGGACGGTTCAACGGGTCTATGCAGTATAGAGCAGTCTGCACTTTGGCTTAGTTTATCTTTTCTAATAAATGTTCAACCCTCTTTTTAATTATAATTAAATAT
Organism: Pseudeuparius sepicola; assembly: GCA_963920635.1. Lineage (NCBI taxonomy): Eukaryota > Metazoa > Arthropoda > Insecta > Coleoptera > Anthribidae > Pseudeuparius > Pseudeuparius sepicola. The sequence goes on from OY987299.1 coordinate 96,062,064, forward strand.
ATTTGTGAACTTTTTTCAATAATTGGGTACCTAAGTAAGTACCTAGTTACGTTTGTTTAACAGACAATAAAAGCAGTAACAAGTAACAAAATACAGTGTGACCCATTTGTTTTGGGGTCAGTCTGTAAAAAGTGTATCAATCGTGCGATTTGGCTGATTTTTTTTTTAAATTGTAGAGCTCGATGAACTGCACATTTTGAACAAAAATTGCCTGGTTCGCATAAAATCCAAAGCCTACTATGACCGTTTTTATGAGCAAAATTTTAAGAAACCATATTAGCGTTTTTTTTTGAAAAAATCTGTGTGCGCCAATGGATTGAGCACCCCTCGAAATGGGTATGTACAAAATTTCATCAAAATATTTCAAGTAATAACGATTTTGTAGAAAAATTAAAAATGCAGCCAAGGTACGTCTTTATTTTCAAAAATTCAAAGTTGGCCATGGAAAATAATTGAATTGTAATAATACAACCTTATGCTTATAAACACAAAACATAAAAACAATTAAAATTATAAAATTTTTGTAACTTCTACCAAGCCTCCATTTTCTACAATGCATTTGTCGTTCCTCTTGCGTACATTCAAAATTACATTTCGTATTTGCTGTGGAGTAATTTCCTCACAACTACGGTTTATCCTAGCTTGCAGTTCTTGTAAATTATGGGGTCTTGACTTATAAACATTTTGCTTAAGTGTACCCCAAAGAAAAAAATCTAAAGGAGTTAAGTCCGGAGATCTCGGTGGCCACTCACAGAAAGGACTATTTCGCCCTATCCAACAGTTTTCAAAATTATTATCTAGCCAGTTTCTGATTAAACGAGCATTATGAATAGGACTGCCATCTAACTGTAACTTTAAATTTAAACGGTATCTTAATGGTAACTCATCTAAAGCATTTCTAAATTCAATTTCTAGAAAATTCAAGAAGCCAGCCGCATTCAAATTCCCTTCAAAGAAAAATGGGCCAATTATTCTGTCGCGTAGTATTCCACACCAAACGTTAATTTTTTGTGAATATTGTCTCCTTGCATTTATTATAAACTCTGGATTTTCAGCTGACCAGTGACGGCAGTTTTGACTTGATACTACACCATTTGTAGTAAACGTGGCTTCGTCGGTGAATAAAATTTCATTTAAAAAGTTGCCATTATGGAGATATTCACCTTGCAGCCAATAGCAAAATTCTAATCTTCTCTCCTCATCTCCTGGTTCCAGGGTGTGCAAAAATTTTGGCTTAAACGGTTTTATTTTGTTTTGTCTCAAACATCTCCTTATACTCTCTCTGGGTATATGAAGGTCTAAACTAGCCGTTCGAACACTATTTCGAGGATTGTCACTAAAGTATTGCAGAATTTGATTGTTATTTTCAACAAGTCCACGGCGTCCATTTTGCCTAGTTTTTAATAAATTTTTAGAAATCGATCCAGTTTCATCAAAAATATTGTTTATACGTTGTACAGTACTTCGACTCACTGATCTACCTGGGTGTCTATTGTTAAATTCGGCCGCAGCTTCTGCTGCCGAGCGCTCGTTGTCGCCCACGAGTCGAACAATTTCTATTTTGTCTCTTATGCTTAAATATTCCATAATTATGATAATTAATTGTATTGAGCACAAACAATTTCTGAACTCAATTTAGACAGTTTGACACTTAATAAAAGTAAACAATTCAATTATTTTCCATGGCCAACTTTGAATTTTTGAAAATAAAGACGTACCTTGGCTGCATTTTTAATTTTTCTACAAAATCGTTATTACTTGATATATTTTGATGAAATTTTGTACATACCCATTTCGAGGGGTGCTCAATCCATTGGCGCACACAGATTTTTTCAAAAAAAAACGCTAATATGGTTTCTTAAAATTTTGCTCATAAAAACGGTCATAGTAGGCTTTGGATTTTATGCGAACCAGGCAATTTTTGTTCAAAATGTGCAGTTCATCGAGCTCTACAATTTAAAAAAAAAATCAGCCAAATCGCACGATTGATACACTTTTTACAGACTGACCCCAAAACAAATGGGTCACACTGTATACACAGAAGTATAAGTATTTATAATAAGTACGATTCTTGGTGTGGATAGGTACATTTTCGACAAATAATATGGCAAATTTGAGGGGACTACATTTTGTTGTATGTCGAATTTTTGTGAGAATTTTTCGCAAAGTGCGCCATCAGGCAAATGATGATTACCTGTCGTCCCTTATGGTTAAATTTTCATAAAAATACAAACAACAAGTGAACAAAGAACAGCATGTTGTGAAGGAGAGTAATCTCTTTTGATTGAAATGGCAGTTCAGTCAATTTCATAATATACAGTCAAATAAATTATCTTTTGACTTTAACATTAGGTAAGGAAACTTTTACAACAATACTAACCAATGGTTGGATTGTAGGAAAGCTCCTTTAATTTTAAAGGGTACTTTAGTTTGTCTATGAAATTGGCCCCTAATCATTTTACTCTTAAATTTTCGTCCTTTGGAAAGTCCAAAATGAATACAAGTTGACCGCTTTCCGTCAAGCAAAGAAAACCTAGCTACTTCAAGTTATTATTACGATTTGACTTATAGCCAAGTATATATAACTAAGTTCTAGCTTCCCCCGATGGTTCTAGGCATCTTGAGGCTTGAAATTGTAAAGGAACGATTCTTCACTTCGAACTTTTATAGAAATGTTTTAATTTTGCACAAACAAAACATAAAATAGCTGTAACCAGCACTTCGGGCTGTCTGTTTCTACCCAGAGACACACTGCCTCGTCGTAGCAATCTGGCGACGATAGCACTACCCGCACTACTCAAATTAATTCTGGCAATTTTCTTGTAAAATCAACTGACAGGGAGTGACACGCCGCGCAGACCCGTAAGCCATGTTGCCAGCTTTCTCAACTTCAGGGCTTTCCTAGAGTCGGCTGTGGCTTGACAAGTAGGTACACGTGGGAGTGGAAAAATTAATTATCTTTCTCGCTATCTGTTTTTAAGAATGTTTCGATTGTTACAAAGCTCTTTACTTTTCTTGGATTATGTAATTGGCCCTGTGTAGTATGTAAAAAATGTAGGTAATGTAATATGCGCAGTAGTGGCGTATTTGGAAGTGGGCCCAGGGGGGCGACCCCCTTTTCCCACTCTCTCCGAAACTATTTCTGGATTTAAAAATATTTACTGAAGCTTGCGTAAAGCTTAAGATCTTGGCATTTCTGACTACTCATTTTAAGTAGCCAGTTATTTAATTCTTTTTAATCCACATGCAACTTGATTTAAGGGAGTAGGCAGCTAAAATAGGTAGTTGAAACGCGACTTTCATTGGTTTGTAGAATTTTTATTGTTCGATTTTTTTTAATAAAATTTGGTACATACTCATTTTAAGGGATGCCCAATCCGTAGTCGTAGGCGTGGTCAGAATTTTTATAAAAATAGCTGATTTCTCTAATTTTGGCGCCAGAAATATGTCGCAGTAGGCCTTAGTTTTTTGAAATAAATTATTGTGCCGTTTTGCCTTAAAGTAAAGGTTTTAATGTCCTATCGTTGAAAAAAAGCCCGATCTGACCCGAACAACAATTACAAATTTTAGGGGTGTGTTCGGGTTTTATATCTATTTCGAAAATTATTTGTTTAATTACACTGGAGCTATCAAGCTATCGATGGTATTAATGGCATTAAATAGTTAAATAGCAAAATACCCCTGCTGTCACTGGATATATCAGTTTGTAATTTTCAAGGCACAGTAAAATATACCTACGTAAAATATACATACTTATCAAAGTAAAGCTTTGCTATACAGTGTGGTCATTTAAGTGTGCAACATAATATATTTTTTTATTAATTGCACAACCAAAATACAAATATTGCTGAAAGTTGGTACATGTTCGATAATCATATTAGGCGCACGTAGAATTGTTACAAGTCAATCAGTTTAGGCCAAAAAATATAATTTTTTTTAAACATTAGTAACTTCCCAGTTTTTTTTTAATATTCACCCGAAACATTTTCATAAATTAATCAAAATTAAATAAATTTCGCATTACTTCGCAATTCTTATCTGAACAAGGTAAAACATTAGTAATGATAATGTGTATATTAGAAAACTCTCATTTAAGGTGTAAAATTTTTATTTTAAATGTTTATTAAAAAAACTGAAAATTAATTGACGAAAAATTTTTTTTCTTATGGGGCCATGTTTTTCTATTTAGCCATAGCTTTTAATTCTAAACAACTTTTCTTAATAACATTTTGCTGAATTTTTTAAAATAAGGGTATTTTACTCTTCTACAATTTTTATATTTTTTGAACTACCCTTTATGCTGTTTAACTTGCAACCATTCTAAGTGCACCTAATATGATTATTGAACATGCACCAAATTTCGGCAATATCTGTATTTTGGTTGTGCAATTAATAAAAAAAAAACATATGTTGCACACTTAAATGACCACACTGTATAGGTCTGTGGTAAAACAAATTATTTTATATAATTTACAAATTAAAACTAGTGTGAATTCGCCGGGGATGGCGGACTGTGTTTATCTGGTTGAGTTTAGAATGATAAATGTTCATCTTCTAAATCTGCGGCACTGGAGGCTCTAGCCTCGATTTGCTTATTTCAGTGACGCAAATTGATGACGTGTAGATATGCCAACACTCCTGAGACCTACTTTATTTGTTTTACATCGTGTGTTCGTTTTAGGTATCACTACCCACCGAAATCACCCAGCACCCTGCTCCGGAAGCCGTCGACGATGACTTGATCATCATCGAAGCCCCAGCGCAGTTCCTCGACCACAGCATTGAACGTCGACCGGAAGACCTCGGCTTTCCCGTCAACCATGCAGCCACAGGCCCGGAAATGGACCATCCGTCCGAGACGGACCATACCGAGCCGGTGAGTGTCAATATTGAGAAGAAATATCGAATGTTGCATTTTTGCGATGTCCTTTTTTATATGAGAGTTCCCGCACTGCCAGAAAATTACCAAAACAGACTTATGACGTTGAATAAAAAAATATACCTATCTAATAAACAAAATTCGTCACGAAATTCGTCATCCCAATGAAGACTACAAAATTAACAGTATACAGATGAGAATTTGAGGTACTGAGGCCCATAGCCATAGCTCTACTTTATCATAAATTTAAAAAAGGCTTCTAAGGAAAAGGATTGTAGATAACACGACTGCGCCAAGACTGCTTTGGACGCTAGAGAGCGCTCTCGGCAATCACGTTACACGTGAATTTGTTGGAATAAGTATAGCTTCTTTTCTTTTGCCACTATTTTGTATCCGTCACTGTCACAGTAAACTTGATGAGGCTTCGAAATCATCTGACAATAATTTGGCCTATTAGGGATATCGGAGACAGTGGCGTAGCCACGGTGGTCAGAACGGCACACGGAATTGTTGGTGCACGCGCGCGTCAAGGCAGTGCCGGCGCACGACTTTGTCTCGGTTCCTCGGTTGCCCCGTGCCCAGTCTAGTCCCAGTCCAATGTCAAATTTCATTTGTTTGTTTATGTATTTGTTTTATTAAAAAAAAACGTCATATAAATATTTAGTTTTGTTGGCTGACCCCCCCACGATAAATTTCTGGCTTCGCCACTGATCGGAGAATATCCACTAGAACCTCTGCTAGATTGAGGGATCCAACCATCCATCAATCATCCATCCATCCATCCACTGAGCGAACCGTCGCCATCGATTCATTTGAGAAACATATTTAGCCTGGGGGATAGGGCTGTTGGCTCTTTAAAAAAGCCTTGGCCTTGAAGTTACAGTGGAAAGTGAAGTGTGGAGCTTGCCTAGAACTAGCCGGAAGTTAGGTGATTGGGTCGATTTGGGGAATAAGAGGAGAATTCTTGGCTATTTAGGTAAGTCAAAGAGTGAAGCGTGATCGTTTATAAGAAAGATTGAGGTAAGGTCGTGCTCTGTTACGGGGGTTAGGGAGAGGTTCCGTCATTGGGCACTTTAGAGAGTTTCTTATAAAGCGGTTCCAGAATGGGATATTGAGTTCACGGTGAATGTGACGATCGTCGATTTACCAATCAGCACCTGTGCTTTGATAATGGTTTTAAACGACTTTACAATTTACCATATTATGTTGGGCGAATAATTTGTATAGAATAAGTTTTCTGGACATGTGGAGAGAAGAATTTTTGTGAAGCATATGGAAGAAAACTTTGGATAGAGTCAGAGTTAGGTATGCTTGGCAAATGTGAGGGAGCTAGATAACTAAATAGAAGTCCAACTTGATAGTTGGACTCCAAAAACTAGATATGGACTCCTAGATAGCGTAGAGGGCGAGGGAGAGTAAACAATATGGGTGTGGTTTACTTCTAAGTTTGGAAGATGAGACTGGCTCCGTTTCGAGAAAATTGCGCCTTAGGTTGACGACCGGCCGGAGGCCACATTCGGTTGTAACCTAACCAACTTTTTCGAAAAACTTTCCAACTGCCGACAGGCATTCATAGTGTGTTGGTTACACAAAATCCACTAAGTACATCCTGCATCCTAACAGGGGGCGCCGGCGACCGCGGCCAGTCCGGAAGTGAGCCGACGAACCGAGACCAGCCGCAATCTAAAAGCCGGCGAGCGAGAGACCCACCGGAGAAGATCGGGGATAAACAAAACAAACGTGCGGCGCTCGGCGGCCGAGTCAGAGGTGCGCGGGCACACGGCGACGGTGCGCGCGGTTCGTCCGTGCGCTGATTGCGTCACTCGCGCGCGAGAGAACGGGTTTTTAAATGGTCGCGGGCGTGTTGTTTCCTGTTTCTGTTTGTGGGTGGTTATTGGAGTGTGCGCGTAGGATGGCGATGCTGAGGTAGGTAGACACGGACTCTATGTAGCAGAAGAGAAGCGGTCCCCTTCGATTCTTTTTGCGTCTTATGCATCTTGATCATAAAACGACGAATTATTGAACTCTGGACAAAGTCACATCGACAAACGACCTGAAATAATGTTTAGAATTATATTAGTGATTACCCATACAGCATTCCTTGAATCACGATATGGTTTAACCGGTATAGATACCTATCCTCTCAGAGACAGGTTTATTTCTTTTATATACGTAGGAAATAACTATAAGACAATACACTTAGAAGAAACTTCAACTGTTTTTTTAAATTTTAAAATGTGTCATTTTAAAGTTCCTACTTACAATAAACTTTCTTTTTTGAAAAGTTGTGATAGGTATAAATATTTAGATACTTTATACGATTAAATATGGAACACTACTCGTAAATCTGATAAATGCTTGCCCCAGTTTCTGTTGAATATGGTCCATATTTTAAGAAATTCTGTACCGCGTTTTCGCATTATACCTATACGAATCTTCTTCGTGAAAAACAGCTCAAATACTTATTTTCTTTGTGCTTGAATGAATGTGTTCACAATAAACTATGTTTGTCCCTCTGTTCCGATAGGTACTTACAGGGGGTAGCTATTAAGGAACTACAATTTTCAATAAATCAACCAAATATACACAAACGAATAAAAACTTATGGAAATTTTATAAATACACGAGCTATAATATAATCACTGCAATATTTAAGCAACATAAAGATTCAGCCATCTATGGTAGGGCCGACTTTTCCCGATAGAACTAGGATAGGATTAGGTCAAGTTCTACGGAAAACCCATTTTCACATAAAATATTTCTCGAAAACCTTTACCATTGATTTACTGAAATCTTTTAGGAAGTCATATACAGAGTGTCTGGTTTTTCATGTTAACATCTCTGAAAATCTAAGTTGGCTGAGGGAATCCAACAGGACAATTTTTTTATAGATATGTCCCTGAATGGTCATCATTCGCAAAGTATTGGTTTGGCATTGCCACGAAATCCTGGCCTGCTGAGTTTTTTAAAAGATTGCGTTTATTGAAAAACCATATTTAAAATTTTTTAAATTTAAATTCTAACACCACAACGTTAATCAGGACACACCAAAACCCTCACATACCAAATTTAAACGAAAAATATACATGCGGTTCAGTTCCATTCTGCAGGGTGCCAAAGCTGGGCAAAATAGAAATTTTAAAGGTATCTCGCATGTAAAGTGTGCCAAAGCACTTGCCCAAGTGCTTTGGGATTTTGACAAAAAGTGGTAACAATTTCAATTGATGCCCTATTAATGGCAGACACTGAACCATAGGCCAGTCAAATAAGAATTAGGTAAGTTTTTAATTACCTACGTAATGTATATTTGGTTAGAATTATATGAATTTTGAGAACGGTACCATGTATATTATTTTGTTCGATTTATAGGTTATTGGACGAAACTAGTCTTGTTTTATGTGTGTAACGCACACTGGTCACTGGTTTCCCTTCAAAATAAACCTCTGAGATGTTGATAATATCAATGTGACTTTTACAACGGTTTTACTGCCGGTCCCTGAAGCACTAATACATATTCGGAACTAAGTAGTTCCAGCAGGACCTAGGCTTCTGTACAAAAGTACTCCCAGAAAAGCTTCCAGCAGGATAACTCCTTGTATGTTCTATCATTAACTCATGGACTTACTGGATGGCAGGCTTTTGTATTTGTATGGTCTCAAAAATCCAGTATTCTGAGTTGGCAAAAAGAAGAACACCTTGTATATTTTTTTATTGGATCTTGGCACATCAACAATGTGAGTGGTCCTGTTGATCATCCAACTGTTCCGAAATAATTCCATAGCACTCTTGACTCGCCAGATGCCTTTAAAGTTCATATTTTGATCAACTTTGACACCTTCCAGAATTGAAGTCCCTATATATTTTTTATTCCAATTTGGTATATAGGGGTCTTGGTGTGTCCTGATGAACACCGTGGTGTCAGATTTTAAATAAAAATTGCTTAATATGGTTTTTCGAAAAACGCACCCCTTTAAAACATCTGAGTAGGCCAGGATGCTGCAATGCCAAACCAATTCTTCGCAAATGATGATCTTTTAGGGAAATATTTGTAAAAAAATTGCCCTGTTCAATTCCTCCAGCCTACTTAGATTTTCAGGGTTGTTAACATGAAAAACCATAGATACGTATGTACCTAAAATCACAAGTGCTGTGAATTTTATTGATACATTTTTCGAAAGCACGATTTGCCGAGTATAAAAAATATTACTGGTCTCTTCAATTTGCACGAGTGGGGGCAAAAGGCAAAACAGAGCTTGAGAATAAATTTGTCAAGGCAAAATTCCGACGCGTGGGGTTTTTGTCGAAAATATTTCAATACTATTCATTATAAACGAGTTTACTATTTTGAATAATCGAGTAAACAAATAACATGATGCTTGAGCGTCTAAATAAGGCAGGCGCAATATTTTCAATTTAATTTATCAAATTTAAAAATTATACAAATTAATTCATGCAGGGTGTCCAAAAAGTCAACCTTATCCACAGGACTGACAGCTCATGGCTAATCAGAGAAACAAAATAGGATCTTAGGAAAATCGTTATTTTTTAATAATTTCTAAGATTCTTGAGAAAGAAAGTTTTGTCCAATTCAGGTGTTGGTAATTTTTTATTAGCTAACTTCGACTCTTCATATTTTAAAAAATACACTAAGCTAACCTGGTTAAATATTAAGTACAGTTTTTTAAGTCGTACCTATATCACTTGCTATGTTTTACTTTAGAAAAAAGAATATTGCTATTTTACTGAAAATATTTAAATAATTAGGAATTCGAATGAAAACACTTCTTGTTAAATTAAAGTGACAGGTATTTATTTGAAACTAAACAAAAAGCAAATAAAAATCAAATAATTCGTGATGAAATTGTCTGCTACCAAATCCAATGCAATCACGACATATTTTAAAAAGATTTTTTATTATACTTCTTTGAAAACACCTTATTTTCATCTGTTTTAGCAATAATGAAAGATGGGGTTTTTCGGTCTAACGCACGGAAACAGCGCATGGAAAAACTTTCCGTGCGCTGAATAAAAATACCGAATATATGGCTTTAAAATATAAATATACAGCAAAGTAAACTAAATTTAAGAAACTCTATATGCTCTCTGATATTTAACATGTACCTATTTTGTATTTTAATTCGTAAGTGTTTCAATATTTAGATACATTTCTGTAATATTTTTGACGTTTTATTCACCTTATCTGACAATAACTAATATACAACAAAGCACCTTTGAAATAATTTGAGAGTAACCATGGAAACGCATCATACATACCAAACACTATATATTGTCTGCATTGTTTATTTTTTGTCAATTAAATTTATTATAATATGCCGATAAAATGTTAAGTTTCCGTTTTCAAAGAAGTATAATAAAAAATATCGTTCATTACACGTCCAGAAATAGATTTTTCCGTGCTTGCATGACTTCCCGTGTTCGGCTGCGCCTCACACGGGAATTTGTCACGCGCGCACGGAAAAACCTTTATTTCCAGACTCGTAATGAAATATACTATTTCCAGCTTGCACTTCCTGGGATATTTGTCGTCTCAATTCATTTACGTTATTTACTGGTCTTGCCTAGACCTTCTTTATGCAATGGCTGGCTGTCTAGTTCATTACGCAGGAGTGAGAAATTATTTGGACCAAGCTTATCTGCAGAGATGGACGGCTGTCTTTGCATAAAGGAGAAGGTCTATGCATGACCAATAAATAACGCAAATGAATTCAGTGAGTATGTCGAAAACTACTTAATGATTTTTACTAAGGCCATGTTTAGATTGTTTGGTTAACCATGAGCTGACCTATCAGCAGTCCAAGGGATGACGTTGACTTTTGAAACACCTTGTATACAATATCTGGTAATATCGAAGCATAATGGGCGAACACACTAAATAACAAATTCCCGATTTTTCACTTGGATGTTATGAAAAGCCTCTAGAATATACAGGTAACCGCAGTTATTAAATTTTCCGGTCCATACGAGGGCATTTCCTATATTACATGGAATAATTATCATATGTTTTCTACTTCTAGGAAGCAGCTAAAGCTTATTATTACAGAGAATAATTTGTGCATAATTTAAATACCTCAATAAAACCAATTACTTACCTAAATTTCCATTTCTTCAATAATTAAACTTTGCGGACCACCCTGAAAAATGCCTCGTCTCTGCGTCAGTCGCCGGCAGTCGCCCGGACGTTGGGCAGTGCCGCTGTATCGGTCGTTTTCTCCCATTGCGTCGCATTTGACCACAGCAGCTGACATGAATGTGACAAAATATTCCTACTCGTAAATTATTTGTTTCATCGTGAAGTTATGGGCTGGCTTTTTGCGAAAATAGAAGACGAATTTATGAAGCCATGTTCGGATAATTTATATTACCTATATCGAATTCGACACGGTATGTGCGTTTGTTTATCAACAAGAATTGGCATCATATGAGTGTGAAAGTTATAACGTGGAAAAAACTAAGAGCTGAGCCGCACAGCCGACTCTAGGAAAAGCCCTGAAGTTGAGAAAGCTGGCAACATGGCTTGCGGGTCTGCGCGGCGTGGCCTGTCACTCCCTGTCAGTTGATTTTACAAGAAATTTACCAGAATTAATTTGTGTAGTGCGGGTAGTACTATCGTCGTCAGATTGCTACAACGAGGCAGTGTATCTCTGGGTGGAAACAGACTGCCCGAAGTGCTGGCTACAGCTTTTTCAAGCTTCAAGATGCCTAGAATCGCCGAGGGATGCTAGAACCTAGTTATATACCTGGCTGTAAGTCAAATCGTAATAATAACTTGAAGTAGCTAGGTTTTATTTGCTTGACGGCAGGCGGTAGGTAGACTTGTATTCGTTTTGGGCTTTCCAAAGGAAATTAAGAATGAAATGATTACGGGCCAATTGCATAGACAAACTAAAGTATACTCTTTAAAATTAAAGGAGCTTTCTAACAATCTAAACATTGTTTAATATCGTTGCAAAAGTTTCTTTACCTAATTTTAAAGTCAAAATATATTTTTGTTGAAATTTAACTGCCATTTCAACCACAAGAGATATTATTCTCCTTCACATCATGCAGTTCTCTGTTCGCTTTTTGCTTGTATTTTTATGAAATTTAACCATAAGGGAAGATAGGTAATCATCATTTGCCTGACGGCGCACTTTGCGCAAAATTCTCACAAAAATTCGACTTACAACAAAATTGCAGTTCCCTCTATTTGCCCAAATTTACCATATTATTTGTCAAAAACGGATATGTACCTATCCACACCAGGAATCGTACTTATTATTACTTATATTATATTATGTGTATTATGTGTATGATAAAGTTTGAGAAGGTTGTGGCTGAGCTTTAGTAAACGTGTTTGTCACATCAAAGTGATCCCACGATAACAGAAAAGATTTTTTATTTGTTTGGAGGTTTACTACTGCCAGACATCGATTTTGCCGAAACGCATGCAGGAATAATTTCTCTGAGTTGTCGGTAGCACAATAGCACAAAACACTTTTTTACTTCTACTGTGAGAAAGGATGTTTCGCAATGTAAGCTAAGAAGTGAAATTATGTTTATTTTATTATGACCAGTTGGTTTTGATTTTGACTTTGACCAAAGCTTCGCTTTTGACAGCGGCGAAGAAAGAGCTAATACGCGTGCGCACAAAATTCTTCCGGCGGGAATACGACAAGCGTTGCCACATGGTTTTTCTCATAATAACGGAAACGTTTGTATTTTAACTGGGGCAGTGGAGTATATTATATTGCAGTTATAATAGTTCCGTAATTCTATAAGTATACATGAGCCTACCAAATGTCATTTCGTCAAATTATGAATATTTCATATAACCATTATTCCGTAACCCCTTAAGTATCACATTCTCGGCAGGGAGGCTTCGGTGTCAAAAATTTTATTAAGAAAGTACAGTGTTTATCACGTTAACTCCAGATAACCACAAAGGACGAAAGTGTGTTAGGCATTTTTGCGGAAAAATGAATAGCGTAGTGGATTTTGCCTAATATCTCAAAACCCGCAAAATACTGATTTTAAATACCATAGCTTAATTCTGTCCACAGAATATACCTATGCAATATGCAATTATTGCAAAGATCCGATTTCCTCAAGTACCTACCCTGTATGAACAACAGTGGTATGTATTTCAAAAATATATTTTTATGGATGGATTAAGATTCACCTAAAGTATTAATTCCCCTAGTCTGGTTGCTCTGTCACAATTTGAGGACATAAAATAACAAAAAAATACTTGTTTAGACTAACGGGATTTTTTCACTTTTTATAATTTTATTGTGAATACTCTCTATAAGATATATACAAACAAGTCCTTACATTCATTTCACCACGAACACCACGAAACAAAATAATATTATTTTCTTCTCTGTTATAGAATTCAGTACCTACCTCGGTACCCAGCTCTGTCGCCGATTTCCTATTAAAGAATGAACATAATATCCATAATTACCTACCTGTAATGAATATCTCTCTCGATATCTGTTCTCACGATTTCTGCATGTAACCCATTAATTTTCCGATCTTGGAGGCAAGTTAAAGTGGTATTGATACTTCCTTCAAAACTTGTTTTCCAACTTTTAATTTCACTGAACAGTGAACAAACATATTCCTCATGTATTTACCAGCAACACAGAAACCAATAATTCTACTGTTGTTCGAAGTTTGTAGACAGATGCATGCACAATATAATATATGCACATGTCTTTATAGAAAAACACCGCTGATAGCCAAGAGCGCTGGACAAATGGTGGATTCACAGTACTTCTCCTTAATAGCTTTATCAGTGTGATTTAATAATTGTCGTACACTCACTGGGATTACTATAGGGCCTAAATGGAGTAGGCCGTATGTAATGGCATACCTGTACGGACTAGACCATTAATAACATACGGACTATTGCCATTCAGACTATAATATGTTCAATCTCAGTGAATTACTCTTCTTTTTTATATAGGCCATATGCCTTCTTTTTAATAAGGAAGGAAGGAAAAAATACAATAAAAATATCTATGGTATACACTATGCTAAATAATTAACTTTTTTCCTTGAAAATACTACGTATACTAACAAGAAGTATACTAAAATCGAGCAATCCGTACGCCTGGCATAAATAAAACCACGTGTTCAATGACAATCGTCGATTGGTCGGCAGGCTATAAAGTTTCATTCGAGTCGGCAACAGGGACGTACTCGATCGCAAAAGTGTAGTTACACGGTTTTACCTTGTTGTTTTCAGCTATTTAGACACTGCCACAAATAATTTTACCGATGTTTTGAACCATTTTAATTAAGACAATAATTCTTTTCCCAAATATTTTGATGTAAACCATTGTAAAACTAAAATTAAATAAAGGTCGTGCCTCAGGGCGGCCCTGGCGAATATTTCAACTCACGTGCTCTTGTTTACACCAGGCGTAAGAGTTGCTCGATTTTACTATAGGTAATATCCTTTTCAATTTTTAGTTGAGTTTTTTGCCAGAGAAACCTCAACCAAAATGATTAAAAGACAATTTTTTTCAAGTTGCCAGGAAAATTCATAAATTCGTAACGCGGAACACAAATAGAACGAAATTTTGAACGTTCACTCAAAGAATAACTTAAACAACTTTGTTTTCGGAGCCTTCTTAGAATAAATCTGATTAATGTCAAGTCAAAGTGTTATGACAACAGAACAAATAACCTACAATAGTCACCTGTCTGATAATGTACCCTGTGTTCTATCTAATTATCTATACTAACTTCTTTTTGAATAACTTTTAATAATATTTTAATGAATTCCACTGAACATTCACTGAACTTTCCACATTCATAAGGAATTGTATAAATGCAATTTTTTGAACTTTGTATCTAATTAAATGTGATACAATTTTTATGTTCTTTTAAACGAACGACCTACAAGTCTCGCCAAGATAGAACATTCCTCACATTCACAAGAAATGTTATAAATGCAATTTTTCGAACTTTGCACATCATTAATTTTTTAATTTAATTAAAAGTTCTATGTTGAGGAGACTTGCAGGCCATTTAGCGTCCATTTAAAGGAACATCTGATCTGATATCAGATTCACCATCAGGCACTGACTGTTGATTTTTTTTACTGATGTAGCTATCGCGCAGTAATAATCGACAAAAAGGATTGTCATTGGCGATCGGTTGGTTCTCTAGCGGCAGACGGACAGCATGGAGCCACCGTGGGCAGCGGAAAACACGCCGCGGAACCGGTGTTTGTTTTCTTCGGGACAAGCGGGACGGCGTTCAGGGTCATTACTCTCCTAATAGACGTGATTAGTGTGACGTCAGAAAGGCTTTCTATTGTGTGCGCGCGGTAATTGGAGGCTGGTGCGCAGAGCCAAATCCCAAGAGCGAATTGCCAATGTCACAAGGGGCATAGATTGTAAATAATTACGAAATGCAAAACATTGGACCAGTTTTTAAATTCATCGATCTTTCATGAACAAGTTTTTTAATGACCGATGCCTCCTGAACTGGAAGCCATCAATGAGTTTTAAAATTAAGAGGCTACGATACTTATGAAATCCGCCTGAAGTGCCCGACTCAATTCAGGACAAACGTCGCTCGATTAGATATGCCTATCCTTTTCCTTCCTCTAGTCCCCACGACTCCCCACTCCAGCCTGCCCCTTCATAGTGCTACGATTGAGGGGCATCCGGCCGTAGTTACTACACTGAGAAAAATCTGTCACTTTGTAAAAAAAAACCTGTTTAATTCAATATGAGATATTATTCCTCAAACTCAAGCAGAAGCTTTTTTGTAACTAACAATAATCAATTCAATGACAATTGATATTGAATTCCAATGAATAATTTAAATGTAATATTTTATTTCAATAAATAGCATGTTCTGGAATTGATTCTATAATACTTCTTTTCTAAGCACATTCTTTTGTCAGAACAACAAAACATAACGTTTCTTGGTGTTGAATTGAATAGAGGTACATTTAACTGTTCATTATACTGAAATTACAACTACTGTCACTGAATTTTTGCTGGATTTGTAATAATTGTGGGTACTAATATCAATTATAATTATTATTATTATTGCCTAAATAATAAGCAAATGATGTGTAAAATGCAAATCAAGTTGCTAGTGTAGCAACTTATAATTGACAAAACAGAAATGTTGCAGATGAGATCAATAAATTAATAACATTTAATTTTAGTGGATACAAGTTCTAGTAACCCCCAGTTTGTTAATAGCCATTCCCTTGCACAGTGTTCATTATGACTACGAACGATATAAAATGTATGGTTGATTCAAAACCTTTGCGATCATTGATTTTGGTAAATTACTCAGTCAAGGTCACAGCTTTTTTTTACTAACGTGTTTGTAATACGATATTAGTTCAGTCGAGTAAAAAGTACTTGATTCAATCTAACTTGTATTTGATATGAATTCTAATATGAAAATTCTAAGAATTTCTTGAATACCATAAAAATTGAAAAACATGATTTACTGATTATATTGATGAATACCTATAAAATGTGCAATTAAGTTGTTTTGTTCATCCAATGAATTATAATGTTTTTTCGGTTGCTTCTGGGGTACTCTTAGATAGTTTGGAGTAGTCTGAGGGTGTGAATTATTATTATTTAAAAAATAATAAACTTAATTGTTTAAATAAAACATGAGACATTTTAAAACCGTGGTTATGCTTTCATTGTAGTATGCTAATTTTAGTATTGAAGTGACAATACGTCTTCTTAACGGAAATTTAAACTCTTTTAAACTTATTGGTTCATCTGCAATTAAGTCAAAAGTATAGATTAGATTAGAAAAGTGACTATATACACGAACTCACTAAAATCACAACAGTCTTTTTTTTTCCTGTGTAAATAATATGAAATAATAAGTCAGGTGCCGGCCGCCGCCGACGGGTCACACGAGTCTCGCCGATGCCGACGAAGAAGCACGAATATTTAAAAAACGGCGGTGGCCTGTTTGCTTTATTGCAAAAATGATATTTTTTGGGAGTTATAGAGGGCGTTCACTTTTCGTTGGCAACACACTGCATAGCTTTTTGGCGTCGAAGCAATTTTACTATTATTTTTCATAGCAGCAAAGGTGCATAGGTACTATGAAGAGTTCGTGTATAAAAAAACTTCTGTAATTGCTCAATTATAAAATCTAAATTAACGATTCGATTACCGAATTCTTCTTGAACCACGTTAGGGTCAGTTGAACATCTATCAATGTTTGATTGGATAATTATTGTTCTGCATAATAGTGTTGTTACGACCAAAAAAGTGCGTTTAAATTCTACTTCTAT
The DNA here is from genome assembly GCA_963920635.1 of Pseudeuparius sepicola. Taxonomy (NCBI): domain Eukaryota; kingdom Metazoa; phylum Arthropoda; class Insecta; order Coleoptera; family Anthribidae; genus Pseudeuparius; species Pseudeuparius sepicola. The sequence continues at coordinate 96,079,244 of OY987299.1, forward strand.
AAAATGTTTTATATACCTAGTATTCCATATTAATATTTGTCTAATAATAAATAAATCTAACTGAAAACTTTCTACACTGTAAGAGCAGCGTCCAGAGATATACTTTCTAGACTTTGGTAAGAGTTCACTTTAGAGGCATTAGAGTGAATAGGCCATAGGTATAATATTATATCACAACTATGATTTGTTTATTTAAAAACAGTAAGCGGTTTCGTTAATCTATAAAATTACATCATCAAGGACTACAATATATAAGATTTAAAAAAGTAAATAAATAAAGGATAATCACTTATAGTCCAAGAGCTTGCAGGAAATTTGAAGGAGATACTTGAAAAAATATTATAATTATGTAAATGTTTTTAATTGTTTCAACTTTGACTTGTGGCTGAATTTATATATTTCAAATATATAATGGCTAGGTAAGTAAAGGTTCTTTATTTATTTATACATATACCTACTACCTGCCCTGAGGATGTAGGTAAATTTATAGAGTTGCGAAACCGGTCTCCGTTTTCAAATAAAGTAATAGATTTGAGATAATAGGAGCTATTAATTTCTAATCCCTTGTAAATGTTTCATTCAAAGCCCTGTTTTTCCCAGAAAGTTTGTTTCTCAAACCCTATGCACCTGCACTTATACCTAAATCCGAATAATAAGTCTGCAAAATGCAAAATATGTGTTAGTACCCTAATACCCCTCTCTCAAATTCTGGGAACCATATTAGGTACGGGAATAAAAGCACACAAGCCCACAAATTACTCCTATTGGTTTCACTGTGACTGTTGCGACATCATTATCAAACAGTATAGGTAGGTATTCTTGCCCTGACTGCCGTTCAGTTTCAGAACCTTCTGACAAATCGGAATTATCGAACATCCTAGAAAATGTATTAAAATGTCATAAATTCGACAGACTGGAACAATAAAATGTACCCTCTATTTTTATTTTTCCCGATTTTCATCTCAAATGACTTTCGAACAATCTTCTAACGAAGAAGTTTCTAAAACTGACTGGATGTCAGAATTATTATCGTTCCCTCTGGAAAGTATATAAATTAGCTTTTATCACGCAGCGATTTGACACAATAATCGTATTACATAGGATATTATTCGTTTTCAAAAAATGCTTCACAATATTACTTGTACCTATCACATTTTTAAAGTAAAAATCAAGCGCACAATTTGGTATAGAATTTAAATTTACTCTTTTTGCACGACCAGGCCATTTTCTGCCCTAGGGATTAAACCATTTTACACAAAAGCAAAAAGTACTTTGTGAATAATAATTATTTATTTATTACTCCTGGAGGAATAATAATAATGAGTACCTATTATTATATGCCAGTCGACATACATAATGTAATATTCTAACTATCTTCCTTTATCTGTGATTCTAACATTCAAAACAAGCGAAACACAAATAAGGGAGACTGAGAGTAATAAAATGAAAAATGAAACATCTGATATCGATTGAAAGTTCCCCTGACGTGGTTCCCGAGCCCGGTGAGGTAGGCCGAAGTAGGGGGAGTAGGGGAACCACGAGTTTCTGCGAACGCCCGCCCGCCCGTCTATCTCCGTACGTCTAATTCCTGCTCGGATGGCCAATTCACGGATCATTTTATTGCCGGGCAATGGGTTCGTAGTTTTCAAATCATAGCCAAACCTACAAACGTATCGACTTGAAAGTAGTCTTAAAGTAATGTTATCGAATGCCTCAATCGTCGTTGTGTCTTTCGAATTATTTTTGAGCGGCGGAAATACTCGAAATTCTTAACCGAATATAGTCGAATTTCGGGTATGTTTGGCATTTTTTTTAACAGTGTCGCATTAGTCCTGCATAGTTCGTGATACACAACGACGATTCTTCATAGTTTTATCTAAGCCACAAAAAAAATCAAGTGAAAATATTAGGAAATGCAAGTATGAGATGTAAACTACGAAACCCTTGAAAATGGGGGGTATCGTAGCGCCTTAAGCAAACATTCATTGGATTGCTCATCGCATCCATCGGTTTTGAAGACCGCCGAAACCGATTGTTTACTGATTTCTTTGACAAGTTCACATTTGTTAACAGTGTTCTTGAGGTAATAATGTAAAAGATATATTTTTGTTAATAATTTTCGAGTCTCCATATTTGATAAAATTTGGAGAAACAATAAGCAACAATTGCAAATAAGTGAGAAAAGGGAATTTGTTTTCATCGCAAAAACAACAGGCAACAACATTAATATAAAAACATCGTTTTGGAATTTTTCTATTTTATGAGTAGGTCTATTTGGTTGGAAAGTTTCAAATTCAGCACTTTGAGATGGCACAGAGAAAAACACCAACTATATATATTTTTTTTGATTTTTGCACACCAACACTTTCAGTGATCTGTTTACCATTTAACCATTTTGAGGAAATCCAATGACATACTTGAGTCGCCAGATGCCTTTGAAATTCCTATTTTCGCACGCTGTATACTGGAAGTCCCTTTTTTTTTTGTTTAAATTTGTTATATGGTTTTGAGGGGTGGTTAACGCCATGATTTCAGATTTTAAATAAAAAAATCGCTTGACAGAATCACATTGAAAATCGTGTGGTATAAAAAGTTGTAGCTAGCCCTGGATTTGCACCTTGAAAACAACAATTATTAGGACAGAATAAACAGTTTTCGAAGACATTTTCAAACAAAAACAAAAATTTTACGGATTTGTACACAAATAAAACAACCTATATATACTCCCTGTATACCGGTTAAAGTTTCAGAGACCCGAGGCAATATAATATGTTGCATCGCGCGATAAATAATATGAGAGGGATACAACAATAGGGTACAACATAAAACCAAAGTATGTATGTATACAAAAGATGAATGTTTAACACCTGGATATTATGAGTTTATGAGGAGCATAAGAATTTAAAATTTGTAATTTTAACGTTATGTTGATGGTGATCTGGATGGCTTCCTCGACTGATTCCATAGGTACCTAAATCTAAATAGTCAACATTTTGAGGAAGTTGTGCATCACATTTCCGCACATGCTGTTGTGCTCCCCACGCAACAGATCAAATTGTATTTGATTGCTTGAATCATTTCAATGAGTGGCGCCCACATTCTCGTCCAGGTAATCCCAAAGAAATAAGTCAATCTGTAACACGACCAACCACCCTCCTGGAGCCAGCACCAGGACCACCCGTGTTTCAACGCGCGGACGCCTCCACTCCTCGCTCCCCGGGTAGTACGAAAGCGTTCCGTACTACCCCTCGCGAGGGCGCGCCGGTCGGTACCGCCGTCTACGCGACCCGGCCGAGACTCGACCCCCAGCATCGATCCGTCCGGCCAGCGCCGACGGGTATAAGAAGAGCCAGCCAGCCCTCAAGGAGCAAGTCGCTCTCGAGCTTCTTCAGTCAACAGCCTTCCACCCTTGGAAGATTGACTGGACTCGAGACCTCTGCTGCCCCGGCGCTTCATTCTCTGCTTTCCCCCCTTGGGAACTCTGCCCGGACCCGAGCCAGTAGAACAGTGCGACCAACACCCCTTCGCTGCCCGGCGCCCCACGGCCCGGCCGAACCGCTGCAGTTCTTCACATCGTAGCCATCTCTTATTGTATTTATTTAACTAACTCACCTGTTATCTGACGTGCCAATAAATACCTTAACCTGTGTGGATTAATTTCATTCGAGGAACGGACACCCAGATACACGAGAAGAGAGAGTTACAAATCTGTCGCACAATTTAGGTAGATGTGCAGTTGAAGCCTCTGTATAGTGAAATAACACGTGCACTTGTCTGTAGTGTCCGTCTGGTCCGTGTCTTGTATATACCGTCATCTTGTTAAACATTGTCCAGATCCATGTTGTCTAAGAACACAAAAATGACATCCTGCTTGTCGAAATTGCTAATTGCTATACCTACATTTTTTGTTGGAATGGGCAAATAAACTATATTTTCTGCGACAAATACATCTCCATCAGCAATGGCATCAGCTAACTTGGCATTGTGACAACGGTCTCCTCTCTATGTAATTACTGTCAGATTGGGCTCTTTTCACTAGGTTGAAGTTAGGTAATATTTAGGACATATTATTTAGTACTTTCATGCATTAGAGCTCGATTTTTCATTAAGGTAACACACAATACAACTTTTTATTGGTACGTCGTCCCGATTTGCCCTGTTGGCATTATTAATATTAAAACCAGCTGTTTGTTATCCATTCACAATTTGAAATATGTGGTATTTTTTTACAGCTCAAAATGTGATAACAACGCCAAAATTGAAGCAATCACAGTTTTAAAGGCATGATGTCACGCCCCTGGAAAATTTGATCTTGATATTTAATTTTAGCGCCAAACCCGGTCACAGAAAATTCTAAACAAATATTTTGGGCCGTAGTTGCAACATACTTTACGATGCACATGTCAAAAAATAGTGTGAAAAAGGACCACTTCATTCGAAACGCCATATAGTATACCTACGACTTTCCCTCTGTAGTACCTAGCACAGACCTATAAATGTATAGGTTTGTGGTTGTAGTCTGTCGGTGTTTGTATTGAATTATCAGAGTTTATTTCTGATGTTGGCTATAGCCCATCATATTATATGGCTCCATTTCCTTAAATCAGGAAATATTTATCTTGACACCATTAATTAAGAAAAAACAGGTACACAGATACGTTAAAAAAATAGTAAGAAATTTATTAAAGTGACACCTCATAACGTAAAATCCGATATACGTTAAATTCAAAGTTGATTTATTAAGTTAAGACATTTTCATGTTCAATATATCCCTGCAATCTGCTTAGATACTTAGAGTAGAAAAATGATCCTCTCGAGACAGTTTTCTAATATTTTTTTCGCAGTAAGTATCTTAGTTCTTTCTGTTTGAATGAAGTGAACGACGGACGACACAAAATCATGGATCAACTCCCTAAACGATTCGCTTTACAAGATTGCGGCCACTACAGTATAGTGGACTGTTTCATTAAATCGCATCAGTGCTGCCGTTCCTTTTAAACCCCAGCCTTGGCGTATGAAGAAAATAGTAGAGAATATAGGTAGGTATCTGATTTCACTTTGTGGAATTTATTTTATCGTCTAACAGATAAGCACATGCTATAAGCTGGTAATAAATAAAAAGAAGAAATGATGACAAACAAACAAATAGACAGAAAACAAAGCGAGTTATTTAACAGTTTGCAAGGATGCGACTACAACCTCTAGATTAGAACTAAGAATTAATTTGTTTCAATATTGAAATAAAAACCTTATGACATTAATTTTGATTCCTTCTTTATTTTAGGGGTGTCCCGAAATTAGCTTGCCATAATTTACCCAGCGCGGTCTCTACAAAAAAAATAAAAAAGTTCCTCAAAAATGCCCCCTACGGGGGCCATTCATTTTTCGAATATTTAAGTAGCTAGGAAAAATTATTTAAATTATGTTATTTTATACTTAGCTTTCTATGTTATTTTATTATTTCATTATACTTTTAGCGTTGACTGAAGGTTTAAAAAGACCTCTCACGGATCCAGATAAAATGCCGAGCGCTTTTGGAGGCGAAGGACTATGAATATTCGATTGTATTTAAAACCTTTTCCAATGATCGTAGTCATTCGCCTCCGCGCACCAACTCCATCTTCTGATGTATAGCGGTATTATTATTTCTATTATTATTTCTATTCAGCTCTCGTCCAGTACTACTGTTTAGCACCATCTATTTTCGATAATTACAATGTCTTCAACTTCAACGCCACCTAGTGGTAGATTTCGTACTCGACAATTTCGTATTCCAAAAGACTCGTTTGTGTTCGGGGCGGGGCAAACAAGTCTAAAAATAGACAGGGGGGGAGAAGGGAGAAGGGGCCAGTGAAATAATTCTACGATTTGGCTTTTATAAAATTAGGAATAGATTCAGGGTTGGGCGTATTTCAGTTTGATATTTGACGATTTTAACGGATTGGCAGATTTTTAAAATTCTCTTTTTTAGGATATAGTGATCTACATTATGTTGCTTCAATTTCTTACGTTGATTTGAAAAACAAAACATATGTCCAAAATGAAAACTTTGAGAAAAGTGAAAAAACTGATTGCCTTCCCTCTATTAGGGAGTATTTTTTAATGTACCTAGGCGTTTTTCTGGAAAAATGTTGAATACAGAAAGAGGTTGATATTTATTTTTATTTTTTTAGCTTAAGTAACTAATAAAAATATATACTGTGTGTCCGGCGATTCAGTGCCCAAGGAGTGTAAACGATAAAAAAATTCTAATTGTAAGTTGACATTCTGTTTGGTGTTGCCCCAATAATTGGCCGAACCTATCAGCAAAGTCTAGAGAATACTAGACTTTGCTATCAGTACACAGTGTATACAGGGTGTATTTTTGTCGAAAAAAAAACAAGGCCGGAGTAAACTGTACCCTCAATTTTAAAAGCTAGCTAGCTAGGGCAATGCCTGCCATTGTTAAAACGATATTATTGCTTATATCTGCCAAACTATGATACCACACCACTTAATCGGTGGCGGCTCGTAACTATTTAAATTTAAACAGGCGGGGCCAAATATCGGAAGATATTTAAAAATCAATGTGCCTAACTAAACCGGTGTAAAGTTAGGAGCCGATTTTCTGGCAGCAAAAAATTTTCCTCGCCCTTATTTCCACAAATTTATTTTGATAAAAATAAAGTAGAAAGGGTAACTATTATTAAACCTTCTAAGCAGATTAAACTGGAGAATGAGGAAAAATATTCATCAAAAAATAAACGTTGAAATTTTTGGCTCCTAGAAAATTGGCTGCTAAGTGCTAAGTTCAGTTTTAAGTAGACACTTTTGTTGAATTTACGTGATCGCGTTTTTTATGTTCTGCCGTTTGATTTTTCTCTATAGTTAAATCAAGGTAACGGCCTGCCCTCTATAACTGTTTAATTTGCAGTTTTTGCTCAAATTACATTGACGAAAATGAATTTCTTAATAAAAAAACTAACACTGTTTTATGAAATGCTACTTTTATTAGTGATATAAACAAAAATAATAAAAGTAGGTAAATAAGGATTTTTTAAACTGTTGACTATGCACCTATGTACGTTCATGTAGGAATTGAGATTTTTTAAGTAGGTAGGTATTGACTGAACACGAGAGAAAGTAATTACCCATTTTCATTCAGAATTACCTTTGAACATTTTTTGACAGAGAGGAATAAAATAAAATAGTTAAATGAGAAAACACATTTATTAAAAAAATACCTAAATACCAAATCCAGAAATATTGTCAACATAAATAAATTATATAAGTAAGAACATTTTAACGCATATTCAATTATTATACAGGGTGTCCAACTTTAAAATTGTACAAATCCGTAAAATCTTCATTTTTAGAGACAATCGCCCAAACTTTTTTTGTTTGAAAGGCCTTCAAAAACCGCTTCTTTTGACCTTCCTGCTATTTTCAAAATGCAAATCCAGGGCCGGCTACCATTTTTTTATACCCCCAATTTTCTCGAAAACCATTTAGCGATTTTTTTATTTAAAATCTGACCCCACAGCGTTAATCAGAACACCCCAAAACCCCTATATACCAAATTTGAATAAAAAATATACAGGGAGTTCTATTCTGCAGGGTGTCAAATTTGAGCAAAATAGGAATGTTAAAGGCATCTGCCAAGTCAAGTGTGCCATAGAATCCCCTCAAAACAGTTCACTGGTCAATAGGACCACTCAAGGTATTGGCGTGCAAAGGTCCAATACAAAATATACAGAGTATTCTTATCTGTGCCATCTCAAAATGTTGATTTTTTGTGAAACTTTATATGGGTCATGGGTGCTGTGGAATCATTGAAAAAATATTGATAAACACAAAAGTAATGTATTTCTTTACAAAATGCCAACTAACAAATAAAAACAATTTAAATTATTGGACCTTACTCAACAAAGTCACTGTCTAAGATGATACATTTTCTGTGTGTTTCCTGTTGTGGCACACCAGCCACCTTAACTGATATGGACTTACGGACCGGCAGACTTCTGTATTTTTTAGATTTAGTTTGTTTATAGTGTGTGGAGCGGTTTTGATATACTCGATTTTTGACCCGTATAAAGTACAAAAAATTCAGTAATTTGAGATGGCACAGATAAGAACACTCTGTATATTTTGTATTGGATCTTTGCACACCAACACCTTGAGTGGTCTTATCGACTATTTAACTGTTTTGAGACAGAGATCTATTAACAACAATTGAGCAATGTAAAAGTTATATAAATTCATTGATACAATACCGGAACATAATTTATAAATTGCATAATTTAGAGCAGTGTAAAACACACCAATTTTAAGAAGTACGTGTTTTTATCAAACAGATTCGCGGTTGCTAAGCAACGAAGTGATAATTGCACAAGTGGTATTACCGCTTTGATTTTGCACAAGTGCAATTATTATCGCTAGCAGAGGCATATGATTGGTTGGATTTTTATGGAAGGAGCTATACCTTATTGGATGCATGCAGTATGAGGGAAATAATCAGTATAAAGATTACACTATACTACTATTAACTAACTACTATACTAGACAATACTATTCTATTACTACTCCTACGGTTATTACTATTACAGATTCTATATTGTGAACTGATGAAGCCACTTTTACAACATGTGGCGTTTTTAATAGAAGAAACACTCACTATTGGTCAATGGCAATCTTGACTTGGCAGATACCTTTAAAAGTCCTATTTTTCTCAACTTTGACACCCTGCAGATTGGAACTCCCAGTATATTTTTTTATTCAAATTTGGTGTAAAGGGGTTTTTGGGCGTTCTGATTAATGCTGTGGGGTCAGATTTTAAATAAAAAAATCGCTAAATGGTTTTCGTGAAAATCGAGGGTATAAAAAATCGCAGCCGGCCCTGGATTTGCATTTTGAAAATGACAGGAAGGTCAAAAGAAGCGGTTTTTGAAGGCCTTTCAAACAAAAAAAAGTGTGGGCGATTGTCTCCAAAAATGAAGATTTTACGCATTTGTACAGTTTTAAAGTTGGACACACTGTATGTTATTTGTTTTGGCAATAATAATAGTCCCCCACCAGTCAATAGTTTCACAATGTGTAAAAAGAGTTTCGAGGCTTAAAGAAATTCGAAGTCTCACCCGCAGCTCTATGGTTTACTATAGATCCCAACGTAGTACCCGTTGAAAATAAACACCATCTATGGAGCTGGAAATATAAAATTTTGTGTATGTATTTTCTGCTCGTGTGTGGTTGATGTAATATACGATTTCTATTGAAGGGAAAAGGATGGAATGATACCCCTGTTTAATAAGTGTATTTGGGCGGGTCCTTTCCCCAAGTCAATTTCTGGTCGCGAAAGGGAACAGTGAAAGGGGCAAATAATATTGTAATGAATCTCAAAAATCACAGTCCAAACTCGTTACCTTGGTTACCACCTTTATTGTTTAGCCTTCAAAAATCACAAATAAACTTGTCAGATTACTGTCACTGCCCAAGAATATTCTTTCAGCTCCAAAATTCGCACAAAATCGCTTTCTAACTTTTCACTTTCTCCAGGCCCAATTCCCAGGGCTTAATGTCAAGTAAAACCCTGTCAAAAGTCAAAATCAAGATATTGCCAGACTCGAAATGTCCCATCTGTAATTCCTACCGAGCTATCCCAGTATACCCCAGAAAACAGTGTGCTGTTTTCTAGACTTTGCTTTCGAGTCAGCGACACCGACTGTGAATAATTGTTACTTCCGCTAGCCGCAAGATGGCTCCGGCGAAGATGCCAGAAGATTTTCGATATCGATCCGCTTTAATTTCTGGTCCGGAATGTAGAGGGTGCCAGCGGGCTCCGGAGATGTTTTTAAATCGGCACGCTGTTCCATGGGCGTAGATTCTCTTTTTAAATCTTCACCCAACGCTTTTAGTCCTTTTTAAAAACGTGGTATATTATTAAATTGATTTATTTAAATTTTATTATTTTCTTTAGAACCACCAACCACAGCAATGAATTCTGCGTAAAAAAACCAAATCGAAAGTATTCAAACAAACAAGTTGTTATGTCCCAAACTGAATCGAGATATTAGGTGAGGATGCGGTTTGCGGTATTAAACTTTTCTCGAGAATCGAACACTGCACGGTTAGACACCTTAGCTATAGTGGATACCAGGAATCTTGACCCTGCGTCCCAATGACCAAGAATGTAATTTCCATTGTCGACCACTGTGACGCTGGGATCATTTTATTTGTGATATCCACAATACCTGTCTCTCTTCGGGAAATAAGGAAAACAGCCCAAAAGTGACCAATTTAGGATACGCTCTCTTCGATTTCAAAGTCATGGCCAGTGTCTGCCAAATTTTATGCTTCATTTGGCGAACTTTCTCTACTGATTCTTCCTGTACCGTGCCTCGACGATGTCGAAATTGATAAATCGCCGCAATAAGGCTAAATAATAACTCTCAGCGATTGCATCCTCGGTCCACTCTGTCTGTAATTGCCGTTTCCCAACTCTGTTGCGCTCGCAAGCGCCGGCCACGATTAGCCGCAATAAAAGAAAGACCGGCCACGCGATAGGTGAAACTTGTATCGGTGGTGTTGGAGAACCGGGTCAGGTCGCCTCAAGCTAATAAGTAATTTCGAATGTTCTTGTTAGTGGCCACGACAGATGGAACCAATTGACTGTCATTTTTTTCTTAATTAGAAAAGTTAGAGGAGTTTAGGGCGTGTATTTAGTGATCTGTAAAGATTATTGATATAATTATTGAATGTTAATATAACTAAGACGCAAATCATTCTTTTAATAAAAGGATTTTTATTTTTCCATTACTCACTTGATTTTTAGATTCTTTGAGTCTTTTACACTCCGTATCTTCAAAACGGCTCATGCAAACAGATAACATGTATATACCGTTGGAATCAGAAAAATATACAGGGTGTTATGATAAGTTCAATTTTAAAAAACAAGGTCATTTAGTTCTAATAATTGGGTAGGTAACAAATTTTACACGTAGCACTTTCTTTTTTTATGCCTGCTCCCATTTTCAATGTGAACACTTCAAAATTTGAAACACGTATATCTTACAAACGAGTGGAGCCAACATACAGGGTGTGTCTAAATTGCACCAAAATATTTTACAGGGCGATTCTTCCGTTAAAATTAAGGGAGGGGTCTTTCATATAAATTTTTCTTCAAAAATAATTTAGGGGTTGTTTTTTTTGTTTTTTTAGGGTTGAAAAAATGTCACAAAATGTCATTCCATGAGTGCAACTACTGGTCCACCAAATTTCAACTTTCTACCTCTTTCCATAGTGGAGAAAATAAATAGGATAAAATCTCGTATTTGGAGGGGTGTAACTCGGGGGGGGGGGGAGGGTTTTGAGGAAAAATTTATGTATGAAAGACCCCCCTTAATTTTAACGGGAGAATCGCCCTGTAAAATATTTTGGTGCAATTTAGAAACATCCTGTATATGACATATTTATATTGTTATGTCTCGGGAAGAAGCATTTCGTTTCAAAAAAGTAAAATATACAGGGTGTTATTATAATAAAAGCACACCTTTTACCCCTATAATTAGTTTACTTGTTCATTTGTTTTTGGAGTGCAAATTTCTAAAATTTGTAGAAAAAAATTATATAAGAGTACTTTTTTTGGATAAAAAATATGAAAACATAAAGAAATTATAGAGGGGTGTTACTTTTCGATGGATCACCCTGTTTACCTATAATTATTACACTGGAGGCAAATCTCAACTCTTTTTGTTTTAATGGGCTTTTATCAAGATGTTAATGCACCTTCCTCACTAGTAATTGTTTATTATATACTTAAGACACTACACAGGGTATTGTAAAATTATGACGTCAATTTTATTCAGAATAGATACCAGAACAAGGACAACAATCTGATAGGTAGATGAAGACAAAAAACATCAGCTAAATAAATCAAATAAATATGTATTGGGGTCTAGAAATTAAACAAATAAAAATATCTATAACTCCTTGAAGCCTGTCTCTTGATCAAAATAATGGTCTATATCCTTGAGGTAATTTGCGACTTTTTGTGATCCACTATGAAGACATCTAGTGTGTTCCTGAAGGTTTTGGAATGATTTCAGAATTGACCGTAGGAGAGTCTGCAAGCCTGCGAATCATAAAAAAATTGATTTGACACACTGAATTTTCGGAGCGGCCTCTGCAAATTAATATTTTGTGTAATGCCACTGCCATGAAACAAGAAGAGGAAACGGGATTTGTCTAATATCTAAATATATTTTTTCTGTGAAGAACTGGCCGATCAATTTCTGCTTTTGTCATTTCTATTGCAGGGAAGACACGTCCCAATTCCTTCCAGTTTATTGGAAACTTAAAATTATTTAAAAACTAAATTGCGGCCAATACCGCGAAGCAATATGTTACAAAATTAGAAAGCAGACCATTTTTAGAACGACGTAAATTGATAATTCATAATATATCTGCGAATGTGGAATACCAGTATGTTACTTGCCTCTCTCTTCTTGAGCATCTGTTCATCTGACAAGAAATAAATTTATACGGTGTAACTTTAGAGTTATAACCAAATCAAAAAGATAGGAATGATTTGGGAAGCAGCAAATAAAGTCCAGGCAGGAGCCAATAGCACATTTGCAGCTTCCGTCCTCAGGATTTGGAGCTTGTACTAACGACACCACGGAGGATGCTAAAGCGACCTGTGTAGAAATCTCCACAATTCAAGGATGTAAGTGTATAAGCCTGTACACGACAAAGCGATAATGAGCAAGCACTCAAAATGAACAAAAAAGTAGTAACTGTATCTGTATACACGTGCTTCATGCTACATCACAGACGTCTGTGTACTACACCGTACTCATAATCGCCACATAAACTGAAACTTTATAAAGTCAATTAATTTCTTTAATTTTCTGTAAATTATTGTAAACGAAAAAAAAACAAACAAAATGTTCAAGCAAAAATTACTTAGAAAGAATAGGGATACCTAAATACCTAAAAAAAGGTATGTTCCTTACAAAAAATATACCGGGCATTGTGAAAATTTTTTATTTCATTCCATTTAATTCCACGGAAGCAGATTTTTTCACTTATCGTTTGCCCATATAATTGGCCTGTGATGCCGAGTTTTAATGATCCTTTACATAGTTTGCTATAGATTGCCCAGCTAGTCCAACACTATCTTTGTGTATTTTACTTTAAATACCGCTGGCGCTTTTCATGGTGGCAAAGCTATTCTGTTACAATGGAGACTTACTTTCAGCGTTTTCGCGCATAGCTACTCGTTATTACTGTTATTTCATTAATTTCGAAACAAACTACACATTATGCACTTATTCGTGGTCACTCTACTTTCAATTTTACGCCCGTGGCGATACGTATACCGTAACCGTCGTATAGTAAAACGATACCGTTATTATGCCTATTACCTGTTGTGTCCGACTCAAACGTTTACTATTGTTTTCAGTTCTACATAGTCCATTTGCGCGTTCAAACACTACCTGAACGGGAATTTAAATCCTTAACTGTGCCTATACGAACGTACATTTATTTGACCGGTGAAAATAACACGTTGCCCGCGAAAGAACGAGTGTAACGGTGAATGGAACAGGTGGATTGCGAAATTTGTTTGTGGCGGGAACGGAATTGACCGGACTGCTATGCACTGACTGTCTGATCCACTCGAAGATATCAAGGCTTTGATTTGTTGGATAGAAATATTCAGTATGTAAGCAGGTACTTACCTCAAAAATGAATGTTTGGTGGTTAAAAATATTATTTGACTTAATCATTTATTTAGTAAACTGTTTGACCTGAAAAATTGAGAAATCTGTCACGAAAGTTGTTCTAAATGTTTCGCTACGCCACTAGTCAACTGGTTGAGTAATTTACCTAAAGAGGTCAATCGGGGGTAAAATCACAAGTGCTGGAAATGTTATCGATACATTTTTAGATAGTGCCATTTTTAATAGTATATACAGTGTCTGCCAGAAAGTTGGATACAAATGGGAATTTTCTTTATTTGAAGTTTCTCAAAAAAAATATATTCTTGATAAAAGTTGGTGCTTGTGCTTAAACCCAAAATCCATCCGCAAAAATTTTGAAATTTCGATTCGTATACAGGGTAGGTTGAAAAATATGAAAATTCCTCAAAAGTAAAGTACCTTTATTTTTAGAACTACATCAGAGTGGCACTAAGAAAAGTTGTTTGTAATCTCAAGACACTGTCAAATATGAAATCACAGCCACCTACTCAAAAGAAAAAAAATTCACACTTTCGCATTTTTTACTCATCACGCTGTATAATACATAATGTTAGATATGCATTTTGAGGCACGTCTTCGAGCATGACAGTACTATACCAATGATGAAAGTTCTGCAAAGTTTCTCGTTTTTTTGTATCCAGGTAAAATACTAATACTCCTACGATTTCAAACATAACATGGCATCTAATCTGTGGAACATAAAAATATTTTAATAGAGCAACAATTTAAGAGTTATTTAATAAATGAGAATTCAACTATAAAAATTATACAGCGTGATGAATAAAAAATGCGAAAAGTGTGATTTTTTTCTTTTGAGTAGGTGGCTGTGAGTTCATATTTGACATTGTCTTGAGATTCCAAACAACTTTTCTTAGTGCTACTCTGATGTAGTTCTAAAAATAGGGGTACTTTACTCTTGAGAAATTTTCATATTTTTCAACCTACCCTGTATACGAATCGAAATTTCAAAATTTTTGCGGATTTTGAGTTTAAGCACAAGCACCAACTTTTATCAAAAATTTTTTTTTTTAGAAACTTCAAATAAAGAAAATTCCCCTTTGTATCCAACTTTCTGGCAGACACTGTATATTGCATATATATTTCGCGAGTATGATTGGTCACCATTTTCTGATCGACAGCGAAGCGAAGCTGCAGCAACATAATTTTCAGCTGCATAAAAGAATCGGATTTTTCCTTTTTTTTTGCGACGAAATAAAAATCGAAAACGTTAATGAAATTTTCCGTAAAATTTTTGAAATGTACAGATTTAAAAAAAAATAATTGTCAAAGTAATACCCACTTCCAATCAAACCGGAAGAGGAAAATAAGAACTGACCATTTCTAGCTACTCCCTGTATAGTCATTACTAACATTTCATGATAAAAGTCTTGTTTTTTTTAATAACTTTTTGACAATCCCCCATATCAAAAGACCTGAAACTTGTGAGACTGCAAATCTCTGTGCTAAATATATAGGAGAGGCGTATTTAATCGTAACTTATTTAATGTAAATAACAGCTGATCAATTTTCTGCATTTTTTCTACCTTCCATCTCTCTCAAAAATGCGGGCCAATCATACTCGTATATAAGAATATAAATGCCATGAATGTGCTAAAGAAGCGAATTTTAAGCGCCGCTCGCGTGCATGAAAAAGCGATGTCTCCAAACGATTATTATTATTATCAACAAAAATGCAGATTGTATCGTTTACTATTATAACATTATACAATAAAAATTAAAATCTGAATTTTCGTTGATAATTAAAAAAAAAGAAAAAGCATTGTGTGGGATTTGAACGTACGATGAAATAAATGAAGTTTTCTAGGCTATATCCATTTCTGTAAATTATTTCCATGAGGTTGCTCATATCTAAAATAACCTGAAATTTGTTGCACTTTTCGCATTAACTTTTGACAATGTTCTACACCACAGAACTGCATGCCAATCGGTAAATCGTCATTTGGTAGTTCAAATTTATCGTGTACCGAATATTTTCATGCATTTGAAAATCGTTCGGAGACATCCTGCGTAAATAGAAGCACGTGTTCAGCTTGCCTGGCAACAGGGATGTACTCGATCGCAAAAGTATATTTACGCGGTTTTATCTTGTTGTTCTTAGCTATTTAGACACTGCCACAAATAATTTTGTCGATGTTTTGAACCATTTTAATTAAGCCAATAATTTTTTTCTCTAATATTTTTATGTAAACAATTGCAAAACTAAAATTATATAAAGGTCGTGCCTCAGTGCGGCTTTGGCGTGCCCTTGTTTACGCCAGGCGTAAGAGTTGCTCGATTTTAGTATAGGGACTTTACATTTCCTTGTTCGGCGCGCCGCGCCAAATTCGACTCCCGCCCCGACGCGTACCAAATCGGAAAATGGCTCAAACGGCGGAACGGCTTTTCCGCTTCTGGCGCGCTTCAACAGCGATATGGCACTTATTTTTTTGCAGCCCTAGGCGAAATTTGAACTTTAAATATCGAAAACTGCGCCCGATAGCCGCGACCAAACAAATGCGTTACATACATACTACATTTTTTGAGAAGCGAGGGCGACTATCAACACCTAGGAGGTCCGGCAGGGCCGGACTAGGCGTTTATAAGAAGGCAGTTTAAACACGATGTTTAGGTAGATATTTATATTCACTAATTATTTTGAATGTATATTTTCGCACCTTAAACGAAAGTGTTTAATTTTATTTGCATGTTTCCCTGGTACTCGCGTGAGTCAGGCACACAAAATACTACATAATCAAAAATTCAAATCGCAGTAAGAGAAAGTTTTTGTCGAGGTTTTTATTATCTTACTTACGGCTTATTGCTATTGCCCATATCTTGTCAAAAAACTTTTTTCACAAATTGCCTACACAAAGTCGTTAACCCGTAAAAGTCATAATCGAATTCAATGAAATTGCACAAATTCATTTGGCATAAAATAGAAAATCATTCCTTACAGGTGCCGTTAAATATTATAAGCTCACTTCTTTCTTCTTTGATATTTATAACAGTGACGCCTCGTGGGTTATTGCACAGGGGGGCTACGTTTTGAATAGGTGACCGACGTGGATACCGAGGTGGGCGTTTTTTATTTTTAGTAGAAATTACTTATTTTTTCATTTAAAAAGTACATAACAGTTATTTATGTACCAAGGCACTGAAGTTCAACTTTTTATGACTCGTGTGGAATTTAGTTGCCGAGGCCTCTGGACTAGGTAAATAAACCACATGATTCATAAAAAGAGCTTCACTGCCGAGGTTTTATTTTTTTTAATCGGAAAAAAATTAATTAGGCAAGATAATAATCATAAGGGATCACCCGTCCATGAACCGACTGCGTGAGGCAGCCTCCATAACAAATCTATCGATATTCAAACCTACTAAAATATTTTTACTGAAAGATTGCGCTGCTTATAAGTAACAATTTCTCAATGTGTACGAAAAGTCAAATGGGCCTTTATTCACCGGGTTTTGAATATTTGGTCACTTTTGACGGGCGATGGCCCCGCATCTGACGTTTGATGTTTACATCTCGCCAAGGCCTACTTATTGAAAAAATCGTAAAAATATGGGCTACTTCAGAGCCGATTTTTAAGCTTTTAATGAAGATTTTGAGACACTTCACTGCCGATTTCAAGAAAAAAAATTGGCAACTCGCAAAGGTAATAATAAGTCATTGCCAAAAAGATTATAAACATTTATTTAAGTTGAATTTAATAATTAATTAATTTAAATACTAAAATTTAGAGATATTTGGATATTTTGTTGTTAGTTGTTATCAGTTTAATTTCTTTTGTTACAAATAAACAAAAAAATCGATATTTCCTTAAATTTGACTTTTTATTACGAACCACACTGTATATTTATATTCACGGCTTCGTTATGTTTAATAATGTTTTGCCGGTATGTGGAAACTAACGGAGCGGCAATAACAACCTTGACTAATAATACCAGTTTTGTAGAACAATAATTATTCATGTGCTGAACAGAAAGCTCGTTTTTTATTTTTTTTTTATATAAATGTTTTAAATCTTTGAATCATCATCTAGCCTACGTCTTATCGATTCCTTCTTTATAAAACAGTAATCAGGGAAACATTGCACAAACACAAAGCAGTGCATTTAATTTGTCGCATCCACATTATCCACTTGTTCTTGTCGTACATATTTCTAGAAAAGTGCAGCGTAAAATTGCTGCTTGCAACTTTATCCAGTTGAGATAGTTGCAAACCTGGAGTTGGTCACCCAAAAGTTTTTATTTCAATTTTTTCTGTCAATTAAAGTCTTAAAAAGTTACCTTTCAAAATGTTCTGCGCACTATTATTCACTTCTTAGAACAAGCGAGGCACCCAGAGAAGTTATGAAAAGACGCGACGACGCGACCGAGGGGCGTGCCATGCAGTTGTTGGGATGACAAGACTGGACCTAGTGCCTTCTCTTATGTTAAGGACGGAAATAAAACGTCATCACCTCGCGACGACCTTCATTTGACCGTGTTCCTAACTAGGATAAATGTTGCTAAAACAGAAATTGGATACTGGAGCGCAAAAATTGCGCAAGTGTCTGTAAGATGGCGCTGGAGTTGGAGAGTGGCCATTGGTACAGAGCGAGAATAAAAAGTAATGTTTCGCCTTGCTAAAATAAGTTTCCGTTCCTTATAAGTTGTTTTGTTGCCCGGCAAGGTCGTTGGTCGGAACCAGGGGTCTAGGGGGAGGCAGGCGGACCGACCCCCTTTTTTATACAAATAACAGCACATCGCTCCCATCCTGGCGTATTTTGGGATTGAAACTGTGAATTGTTAAACACAAAATAAAAATATGAATATTTACTTTCCTTTATTTTTCTATATTTTTTCATAGTTATTAAGAATATTGTTGAGTAAAATATTAAGTAAGAGGACTACCTACCGGCTGTCAAATCTACTGTCATGACATAATAATTCTCCCTCAAAACCGCATGAATGATCACAATACTTACCCTAACTGACATTTAGAATTTATGTCACTATAGTTTTATCTTTTATCATTCTATTAACTTTTCATTAAGTACTTAATATTGATAAACCGAAATAAATTAAAATTCTGTTGTATTTGATCCAAAATTGACGTAAAGTTGTGAATTTTGTTAGATACGTGAAATACCTACTATTTGCTGATATCTTAATATATGTATTATTTTGGCATACTACGTAAATTCTTCTATGGTAGTACCTATAAATTTATTTACATTACATTTTCCATTACTCTAAATGTATGCCAAAATAATACATATATTAAGATATCAGCAAATAGTAGGTATTTCACGTATCTAACAAGTAGAGAGTATCAGAGAGTACCATAGAAGAATCTACTACGTAAATTCTTCTATGGTAGTACCTATAAATTTATTAACATTACATTTTCCATTACTCTAAATGTATGCCAAAATAATACATATATTAAGATATCAGCAAATAGTAGGTATTTCACGTATCTAACAAGTAGAGAGTATCATTCTACTACGTAAATTCTTCTATGGTACTACCTAAATGCTTGCCGGTACATCAGCTTTGTGTCAAACAGAATTTTAAAGCGTTAATATAATTTTCTTTTGAAAAAGACATATTCTTATCGATATTTTTTAGTAATAATAAAAAGTTAATAAAATTATAGAATGATACTCGTATATTATGTTGTATAGCTAGTGATATAAAATAGTTTTTACGAAGTAATAACTTTTTAAAATTTTAAGAAATTTTATAAATAGGAAAATGGGCGCTTATGTAACATTAAAATAGAAACGACTTTTTCAAGTTAAACGTTTTGAAATTGTGACAAATAAGCCAATTTTTAGGGATTTTATTTTTTAAATATAATTTTTGACAGATAGCGAAAGTCACGTGACCACGTTTGAGTCGGTTATTTTTCCTCGTTTTTAATCGAAAGGTAACCCCAAAGTTAACTGCATATGTGTTCTATTATTATCCGTTAATAAAAAAAATATGTTTAAATTAATAAAAAGATACATTTTGCACCATATCTTCATTTTTTCCAAAAAGGTTTTTTGGTTATAACTTTTGTTTGACGTTCGATTGTTTTTTTCCAAACGACATTACATTGTTTGGAAAAAACTGCAACAAACTTGTTTTTAAATCATTAATTTGTCTCAAAAAATACGGAATGGTTAAAGTGAATGTTCCTATCACCTTCAGGCGGACACCCTGTACCTAATAAAAATAGTACTTTTTGAAATTGAGCCCATGTGTTGACAGGTGGCCGTGATTACAGCCCAAAAGTAAAGTTACACACATTGTTTAATGTGCTTTTTGAACCTAACAAAAAAAAGTTTATCAAAATCGGTAAACAAATAAAGATATTTTACCAGGGTGGTAACTCCTTAACGGAGGTCACACTGTAGATGTTTAACATATAGGTACAGAAGATGTTCTTTCGCATCAATATATCGTTTTCTTTTTTCATTTTTTATTTTCGAGATATGTATTTATCTTAATTATTGCGTTACTTAAAATGTGTGTTTGAATGTAGTGTTAATGCAAACGAAGAAACACCTTATGTACACATAAAAGACCATGTTTCATTTCATTGAAAAAACTAAACATAATTTTGTAGAACTTTTAAGCCAGCAATACTATACCTACAGAAAACGTGCCGAATAACATTCTTTAACTAAAGATATGCCTTTAACAGTAAAAAACACAGTTGACATTCAAGTGACCTTGAAAACGTCGTCTGCCTACAAGTGAAAACGTGCGTCTTACATTGCACCTCATATGCTTCAACTTTTTTATGTGATTTTTTGCGATTTTCGTTTTTGAGATATTTATAATAGCTGCATTTATTAAAATGGAACACCCGGTATAGATAATTTTCGACATACCTATACATATAGAGACATAGACATATGAATTCTCCCCTAATGTCAGTTTATATGCTAACGATTGTGGTTTCCTCACGAAAAATACATAACGGCGACATAAGTATGAATAATGCAAAGTCAACTAAAGCAGTTTTTAGTGCCGCCGTGTACCTTTCACGCTAAAAATCAATGAACCATTGCTAAAAAGAGAGGGGTTAAAATCACAAATCGGAGTCTTTGAGCTACGGGGGTCTCTCGAATATACCTTTTGAAGTTTTATATTATTTTAATATTAAAAATTCGCAATTCATAGTATATAATAATATGGAAGTAATACAAAAACATAAAAAAATAATCAGACAGCTTAGTTGCTTAAATATTATATCGCCAAAACGTAAAATTGATCATATGAACATAATATATGTAATTATTAAACTGGACCTGTAACAACAGCGTCAACCGTTCATCGATCGTCTGTTTTTCGCGCCATCTGATAAACAATAGCTACACTTTTGGTATTCCCGCTGCATAATTTAAGGGTATTTTGCCTATGTTTTTTTATTTACAACAAGACTGGATAATTACAATGTTTACTACCGGGTTTTCGTTCCGAGCATATTCGGAAACCTCTGCCCATCTTAACGAAGGTAAAATTCCGGCTCAAGAGACAAAATAGACGAATTTATGCCGGCATAAAGTTTGAAATTCAAAAAAAATTCTCGCCCATAACTTTTAAACTAGTATCATTAGTATCTATGGATATTTTAAAAATACCCGTGTTTTTTGTAATCCTTTGAAATTCGCTACTTTTTCCAGCTAGTTGGAAATAAAAATACATTGATACAGGCAACCAAACATACAATGGCGAGGCCCCCCTTAAAATCGCGTATAGGTACTTAATAGGTGCGCGGCGAAAGCAGTCGACACGGTCCGATCGCGCCCTTTTGCTCACGGAATCGGGGCTCAAGTATTCGTAGCCGCCAAGCGACAATTTTTCGTTATTAGAAATCGGTTACGTTGAGGGCCGTGTGGCAATTTAAAGAATAGTAGGAGTTGCGGAAATTTAATTAGGAAGTAACAAGGAAGAAAAATATAGAATATAGCAGTCGCGGGACTATTTTTTTTTTCATTTTCTACTGGGAGGCTCTAGCCCCAGAGCCCCTATGAACGAACCGCCACTGTCTATTACACATTTTGAATATCGTTTGAAATAATAATATCGCAAACGACACTAGTTTAATAGGTAATCTATTTAATTGTGGCGAACTTTGCGGTCTGACAGAATACTGAAGTAGATATCTACCATCTACCGAACAAATCAGATTAGTTCTGGTGACATTTCAATAACGCAAAAAGTCTAGTCTCATTAGTAATCGATTCGTGATGGAGTTGCAATAGGATACACATTGGAATAGAATAATTGATAAGGCTTCCTGAGCAGCAATGGATTAAACAATAGTTACATACAAAATGATGTGTATTGTTTGCAACAGTTTATTGGCTTAGCATTTTGTACGCTTTATAAAAAAATTAGTTACAATTTAATAGTACATCTAAATAAAAATCCGTGTGAATTTCGGTCCACTACATCCTTATCCTACCCAAGTAAAGAATCCCTAGTATTTTTTTTATGAAACTTGGTATACCTACACGTTTTGTCCTGGTTTATATTGTGTGTCCAACAACAGCGCATATTTAATTGATTTGAATTTAACATACTTAGTATTTTGTTGTCCCTGAAATTTTGACAAGTGACATTAGAGTTAGAGTTCAAGAACGAGGTTTCATATATTATATTATTTAATCTGTGAACGAGGTTAGATTAGTTATAGTTTATAAAATTTGTGGCTGCTATTCTTTAATGCGCCATATTATAAAAATAGAAAAACTTTTTATACGAAAGTTGTAGGGTTATTAATAAGGATATTAGAAAAGATCATCGCAAAGTTAGCAAAAAATATGTATACCTAAACTTGTGTTTTTTTTTGTAGATATCAAACACTTGTATTTTAAACTTATTTTTGAAGTCGTCATGTATCCCGATTCCAACGATATAAATATAGATATGACTTTTTTCTAATGAAATCAGATAAACTTTTTATTAACTAATTTAGAAGTTTTTAATTCAAATCAAGATTGCCATGGAATAACAATTTCTTGATACTACCTATCAAACTAATCTTGTATAGTAGGTATTATATATTCCATTTTTTTAAATTACAAAGTGCCGTAGCCTAATAACAAATAATGTTAGTAACTGGAATGTTTTTATTCTGGTTGAATAATTGTTTTTCCATGGTAATCTTCATTTCAATTAAAAACATCTAAATTATCCATGCAGGAAACTTATGACATATTTATTTCGTTGGTATCAGAAAAAACGTAGATTTCAAAATACAAAAACACATGATTCTAAAAAAAGGTTTATATTTTTTCCTAACTTAGCGATGCTCTTTTGTTTGTTGTCTGTGAAAAAGACCTACAAAGTTTTTTCTAACTAAAAAAGGCCCGAGGGGTGGCGCAAAATATACGGTAACACCCTATATCTAGATACCACCCTATATACCAGATGCTATGTCCGATTATTATCTTTATGATAGATACAATAATAATTACCTATAATAAACAAAGAGTGACGTTTTTGAGGCAAAGGAAAAAAAGGATATAATCAGTTGAAAAAAAAATAACTCCAGCCGGAATTCGAAACTGGGATTAATACTGGAGTAGACTATTAGTGAGTAGCGGTAGGAAACTCCGGTGTCTTCTAGAACTACTAGAAGGGGTTAAAGGGTGGAGGGTAGCCATTCATTGTTTGTTATATGAACTTCCTATTTGTAACTGATTATCCTTTACCTGATATGCCACTAAAATATCCCTCATTATTTAACAGACACAATTTTATGGAAACCAGTTTTGCAAATTCCGAAATAGGACATGAATTCGCTTATGTGAAAAGTTTTTTCAGAAACTTTTGCCGGTGCCTCATCGTGCACGGATGAACCTAATATAGTATATATCACGTTCATTTGAGGGCGCTACGCGACGTCCACCTACCGCAACTTCTAAATCCCAGCACTCACCATTTTCGCCAGGCCCACTTCTCGGCAGACCCACCTTTGCAACACCGCATTCGCCAGCCACACGATCATATCAACACAAAAATAAGGAACATTTTAGACTATTTGCGTTGACCGACGTGTTTATAAAGACTTCTCACGGCTACAGCTTTATGTCCTGGAAAACAGATGGCTCTGATGGCTAACAATGTATTCTGCTTTGTGTTTTATCTCCGGAAAGCGCATGGTGAGCCAAAAATGTATCAGACGTGACAGCCGTGAGCAGTCTTTAATAATATATCAGTCAACGCTATGGGACTTAGATCATCTGTGCAACAGCACGTTGTCATATCAAAGGTGGGCCTGGCGAGACAGCGCTGTAACGAGCGATGGGTTTCCAGGAATTTAGGCTTTGCGAAAATTGGGGCTCCCATGATGCTCCCGTTTGCTATATTTTCCAACTCCTGCTTCGTGAGTGGCTTTGTCTCATAATAATTATAAATTAAACTACTTACCTATAAGGCTGCGTTCAATCTCAATTATATGAGACCACGTTCGAAGTAGACCGACATGTAGTAATGCCTTCTTATGCGACTAGTGACTATTCCCTAAAAACGCAAACAAAAAGTATCTCGCTCGTCGTTTATAATATTGATCACCACCCGCGCCAGGCCTCTGATTACGTTGATAGTGAAACCTAGAAATTTGATCACATATTTTTGGGTGGGTACAGAGCTCTGTAGATAAAGCAGGTCAACCTAATCCAATATCCAATATCTATTGTGAGGAGGGTTTCGTCTACTTCGAACGTGTAATTGAGATTGAACAACCTTACAGGTAGGTAAGGAGGTAAGTAGTTTAATCTCTAATTTTATTTCATCCACGTTCTCGTAGACTTAACATGTAGACGTTTAAAGCTGCAGGCTGATCAAATTTCCATAGTTCCGTATAGGGGTAATTATACTCTTATACTAAAATAAAGGCCGAATATAATAATACCTCTAAGTAACATAAATACATAATGGGATAGGTATTCACACAATATCCTCGAAAATATCCTTGAAAATAATAGTTATCATAACTCATCACACTGCTGGCCCGGCTGGATGTAGTTACCTATACTCTATAAAATTTTAAAGTATAGGAGATACACATTTCAGAATTTAAAAAGCGGCATGCAAATCAATATCAATTTTATATTTTGTGTGAATCGTTTAAGAGCTTAATATTTACAAGTTTAATTTAAAAAAAAGTTATAATCTGTGATGGCGCTTACGCCGTTAAAGTGTCATATGGGGGCCTCTCCTGTCTGAGATTTGGGGTACGACAGTTGTAACTTGAATATGTCTTTCGTAAACCTTTTACACGGAAAAAGGCAACTTTTTGTAACACCGTTGCAATTCGATACTAAAAAAGACGCGTTGTTATCAAATTCCTATTTAAAAACTTTGACATTAGGACCGAGTATTTAATTTTACTTAAAGTTTAGAAGTAAGCTAATCGATTAATTCCTTTCATGTCTTTTTCCGTGTTAATTTCGGATAATTTTGTCATACCCAGTAAGTAGGTATAAGTAATCTAAATGGTTGAACATCTGGCACAACCACAGTATTTTTTCCTCTTTGATTTTGTTATTACGGAAAATGGCAGAAAGACAAATACCTACTTAGTGATTCACGTTTAGCTTTCCCCGAGAAAAATTTGAGCATTTGCTATTAAAGTAAGAGGCGAAAGATCAATTTCAACATGTCTAAATTCTTGCACCTTCTTCTTAAGGGCATGAGTACTCTATATTAATATTAGGTAGTGCAGGTCAAAATCCCTATATAATTTTGATCATATACTTCTATGGGAATTTTATTCGAAGAAGTGTATTGAGTGCCCCTATTATGTTATTATAATTCTCGTCTATGTAGTAGATAGATAGGTAACCATTTAATACATTGCCGTCATGTCATGTCCATGTAAATCGTTTTTGACTGTCCAAAAGTCCATTGGTTGCTTGGCTGCTTCTAGACCATCTCAACCACAGATGCTCACTAGAGATGCACCAGAATAAATATGGAAGCAGTTTCGCCACGTATAAGTATCAATAATTTTAATAAGTGCCCTGAACTTTTTTATGCATACGTATAGGCATAGAAGATAAAGTCCAGAATTGGGACAGTTTTATGCAGATCTAAATATACGTCATATTTATTTTCTAGATTATTTTATTTTATCATCTAATAAACGAATCGTTTCATTAAATGGGGTTTTCAGTTAGTAATTTCCCTTTTTAATACTTACTTATTTCTAGATAAGCGCAATGCAACGTCCACAAGATAAATATTAATCTGATTCTAACTAACTAAAACACAATAATTTTAGGCTCTTTGAGACTAACGGGAAAAATATAAGAGAGGTTTAACTGAAAATATCGGGGCGAGGGGTGTACCTTTCTTATACCCGGTACCTATAACTTTTTAAAAGACCTTTGATAATTGCGCATTTACCTTGAATTTTCTTGTTGCAGATATTTACGATTCCTCCATCTGCAACGGAGTACACATTCAACATCAACACTGAAGATTTCTCATTTGGTTCAACAGACATTAAAAATTTCGAATTTGATTTTTCCAATCTGTCCTCTTCTCATTCGAGTCTCAGCATCGACTTTGAGCTTCTTAGTATGAATGTCAGCCAGTTAGAGTCTCCTTGCCAAGACGAACCTGGTTATCCAAAGCCTGCTAAAAGGCTTAGCTTATTATCTCCAAAACGGTTAACGCCTGTGGAGTTTGATAGGAAGTCTCCTGAAGTACTACCCAGGACTATAACAATCGACAAATTCCTTAACAATTTAAAGGACTTTGGCAATAATAAATGTAGTTCTTTCGGAAAAGATAGCTCGATTCGAGCAATATTAAATGTCAATGATTCGTTGATCTCAAATGGAAACGATTACAACAATGTAGAGCATACACTGGAAGCTAAGTTTAGGGTTCCAGGTCCCACTGAGAACAAAAACGGCGTAGAAGAAATAAATGTTATTAATACTGTTGGAAGTCCTGTTCATATTGATATGTTAATACCAAGTGAAGATCCTTCAAATTTTGAGAGCTGGAACGGACATCTAATTATGAAAGATCAAGACATTAATTTTTCGCCAAATGAATTGGTGCTGAATAATACTGATGAAGTGAATTCTGAAGACATTGCTGGTGCTGATCCACCAAGAATGGAAGAGTACGACAGTTTCGTGTTCAGAAGTATTTCATCGTCTGGAAGTTCAATTTCAATGACCACCGACACCGAGAAAGACAGCGGTAACCATTTGCAGAACAGTGAAGTGAATAGCGGTCACAACTCCGCGAGTGTGTCATCGTCTAGTGTTGCAAGTGGTTGTTTTGAACCTCAAAAAGACGAAAGTGAAGTGACCAGTGTCTCTGTGGAAAACGTTGAAAATGGTGGGCATGGAGAGGATTTACAAACAAGAAAGGGATCTTTGAATATTGAATCAGATAACCAAGTAAGTGTAAAATAAAGACTCGTACTGGCAATAGCAATTTACGTAACAACTCAAGAAAGTTGGTCTAGATCATGTATGTTACCGAACTATACGCTTCTTATTTCATCGCTAAACGACAGAATGAGTCCTTTAAGTGTAAGTACAGTAAAAGGCTTTCCGGGAGTGTTACTTAACTTTACATTGCAAGTAAAAAAATTAGGATGCAGGTCATTTACTTCCAGGGGTCGGAAAATACTCAACTACTAGCCGGAGTATGAATGCCACCCGATAGATGGCGTTGCATGAATATATGTAGATTTAAGTACAGGGCGTCCGGCTGAAGGGGATACACCCGATTTATTCCGTAATTTTTGAGGTAAATTCATGATTCAAAAACTATAATAGTATGATAATGGAGTTTTGCATAATAAAAAATAGTATATTATACACTTAGGTTGAGAAGTGAGCCATTATTCACCGAGCAGTTTTATATCCTAAGGCGCGTAGCGCCGAAGGATATAATATGCGAGGTAAATAATGGCCTTCACAAATATTGCCATATTTTACATATTTGATTAGATTTAGCCTGAGAGTTCAGTTGTCAAGCTGATAAAATGACACTAATCTTTAAATGTCATATAGAAAATTTTTCATTATTTAAGTACCTAGGTATTTTTTTATTTCATTATTTACCTACGGTGAGAAATATTACTTCTCATTAGAGGAATGAGGTAAATAATGGTGATTTCTCAGGTTAGTAGTAAAAAAATAAATTTTTCGCTATCTTGATTTAAAAAAATGGTATTTTTCTAAGTGCACGGCCACACATAAGGCGGACGACGGACCGGAGAGCAAAGCAGAGATGGTAGCGGAGCGTTCAATACAATAGGAAGCCCACTATCGTGTTCACACATAGGTACCGCGGAGATGGGAGCTGAGAGTAGGCGTGTTTGCTCGCTGGTAGCGGAGCAGTCAGTTTGACATTTTCCGAAGTATTGACGCGTATTTAACCTAGAAAATAGAGCGTTGTATTTTTATATACCTACTTAATAATAAACAATATGGATCGCAAAATGCTAATTAGTGAAGTTTTTAGCCGCAAACCCCTATGGGACATGACATAACTCATGCACATCACCACAACCGAGGTGTTTTAGACAAACTTTGGGTCGAGATTTCCAAAATTATTTTTCTACAGATGATGGAATTTACCTAAGCAGGGAAACGCTCATATTTCATGTAGGTACTTACCCACACTACAAATTTATTTTGCAAAATCCGAAATTTGAGTTGTGAATTTTCACATAAAAATAATGTAGAAATCGACATTTTTATAGCTGTTTTTACGAAGTTCGACTTTTCAATGTTTCCACTTTACTTCCAACCTCTCTGCGCAATACGCCTTCTAAAGCTGCCACAATCCGCTGACTGTGTGGGCACTACCCGCACTACTCTCCGCTTTCCGCCCTGCTCTCCGCTCCGCCGTCGGCGTTATGTGTGGCCGTGCACTAAACGTCATTACATTCCTTGGAACAAAACGCATTAGACTGGTTCATAAATCACGAATTTACCTAAAAAATTAGGGAATAAATCCAGTCCATCATATTCAGCCTGACAGCCCGTACACACTTTATATTTTCTTGGGTAAAAAAAATGGTTTAACATCACCAATTTAAAAATAAATCAATAGGCGAAGGAAATTACAATTCTACATATTTGACTGATTGATTCTTTTAATTACAGATTTCAGTTTGACAGTTTAAAACTGTTTTATAAATTTTCTAATAATACTTATGAATCTTGTATATACCTATGGAATTTCTTCTGAAATACGTAATTTCGCTAGGGTATCAACCAGTAAAATATATTTTATTGAAATAAGAATAATAATTCTAAGAAAAAAATTGACTATTAACACGGCCAAATATACAGGGTGATTCAGTCAGGATGTACAAATTTTAACCCCAGGTTAAAATCAAAAGCTAACCAGAAAAAAGAAAAATATATTACGTGCAAAATATGGATCGCGGTACTTAGGCGTCGTTACCCGTTGCTGGTAGCAATATTTTCCTGGAATTTAAAAATCGTGATACAAATGTGTGTTTGGAAATTCACGAAAAGACTTTTTAAGCAAATACTGGTGCTTATGGTGTGAATACAACATTTTCTTAAGACGTTTAAAGTGTTAGGTATAACGCTTGTCCTTTGTAGAATCAAGAATGAATACACCAAAAATGCAGATTATTTCTTCAGTTTCACCTTCCACAAAAAAAGATTGAAATGTGGCAACATAGCTTTCCAGTCCTAACCTTGACCATTGACATTGAAGCAGAAGCGTCGAGTTACTCGGGCATTGAGGTTAATTTGCTCTACTTTGAGAAAAACATCTTTCGCATTTTCCTTTTTGATAGACCTTCCCCACTGTGTGATTTAAATTTTTTACATCATGTCTGAATCACCCTGTATAATAGTAAAAAAATATAAATAAGAAAATATTATGTTTGACTATTGGAACTGAGAAGGTTTATACAACCGGATAGTTTCAGAAAATTACAGTGTCTTCAGCTCTCTTGAGGCCATGCAGATTTTTGTCGATTTGAGTTTTTTAGTGTTGCGCGAAAAGTTGGCCATCGATAATATTTGATGTAGTGTGCAGAAATGTCAACAATGGATCTGACAGTCTATGTGCAGCCTTGTCTATGTTTAACCTCGTTTAATTTTTTCGTCTTTTTCTTAGGTTTTTAATTATTTTATTATTAAGTAGGTATTTAACAAAAAAAAAAACATAACTAAAAATGGTAATTCTGTACAGCAGAATATTATTATATTCTTTTAACTATGGAATCACAGTGGTACAATAACAATAAAGTAAACTGAAGAGATTAAGATATCCATTTTTCCAGGTACCTACAGAGATAAGATAGTTTCGCTATCAGTGTGTAAAGAAATAGTCACTGCTATACTATACCACAGAATAACTAAACAGATTTGTAGCGTCCGTATACGCGCATACGGCGACCCGTTAAGGACAGAGTTAGTATCGCCATCTATGTGCTTCCTTAAGTACTGTGTAGATCATAGTCACCCAAGCAAGTAATTGGCACACAAATTCGTGAGTATCGGCTTGGTCGTCCCGCGGCGCGCCCCACTTTGCAGACCAGCGGGCGGACGATGGCTCGGCTTATATCGGTCGGCGACGTAGAGGTTCGTGTGGGACCCACGTGCTTCTCCCTCCAGTGTGCTACCGCCTGCTCGTAGTCAGAGCCGGTGTATTACCTACACTTGTATTGGAAGTTTTGTTCCTGGTTCCTGTGTTTCAAAAGCGAATTGTTCTGTTTTGGCGTTAAGTTGTTTTGTTGTGGATTTGTTAAGTACTGTTAAATTGTTGTTGTGGCTGTTATTATTTGCTGTTAAGTTATGTTTTGTGATTTTGTTCTTTTGCCGATCAGCAATGGCCGCAAAGCGGTGCAGTTTTAAAAACTGCACCAGTTCTGGACTGGTCGAAGGAGTAGGACGAACATATTTTTCGACTTTCCCAAAAATGACTTTATCCGTGCAATATGGGTACAGAATTCTGGAAATTTGGACCTAATTAATTTACCCTATTCGGCCCTAAAAAACAAAGTTTTGTGTTCGCGCCAGTTTAAAAACCCTTCGTTTTTGATTCCCGACAAAAAAAACTATATATAACATTATTCGACTTTATTATTGTTTGTCTATCATCAAAACGTGGTATTTTTTAGTTATGGGCCGTTTTTAGGTCGTAATCTGCTAGTTTCAAGAAAAAGTCAACTTACAAGGTGCAATTTTTATATTTTT
Source organism: Pseudeuparius sepicola (assembly GCA_963920635.1). Lineage (NCBI taxonomy): Eukaryota > Metazoa > Arthropoda > Insecta > Coleoptera > Anthribidae > Pseudeuparius > Pseudeuparius sepicola. The sequence goes on from OY987299.1 coordinate 96,110,193, forward strand.
TCAAAAGATCAAAAATTTATCATTGTCAGAATTTTTGGCTGAAAATTTGTATATAGGGGTAAAATAAAATTCCAAGCAACTTTTTCAAATAACATTTTTCGATTTTGGCTATTTATTTAATTAAATGTCATTTTTGACAGATATGTCAAATTACGTCACGACGTTTAATTATCTCATTTCGAATATTTTTGCAAGCAGAGATGATCTCCCCAGAGCAGTTTCATCTTAGCCCAAAAATAAAAAAATTCCCATATGGTTCCAACTTTCTGTGGCACTGTATAACATTACCGATTTATCTCTTACCACTTTCGAAACGTTCGCCTCTGTTTTCCTGGTTGGTGTAGAAAAAGGAAGCCTGTCTTCTAATTGTATGAAACAAATTTTCGGTCCATGACCTACTTATAGCTGTGGTCACAGAATAATATTTTGTGCTGTACGGTTAGTGTTATGTATTAAAAAGCAAAAATGAAGTCATGGACTACTTTCAGGTAGTTGTAATATACGCTCCCTTATTCTATTCAAATCAGAAAACCTGGGCGAATATCTCAAAAACGGCAAGAGATGTCCCTATAATTTTGTATAGAAAAATAACAATTTCCTAAAATATTTTTTTACTTCCCGTTTTATTTTTCGAAAAAATTGTTTTTTCGAGGACACCCAGTATGTCAATTGTGACGCTAGATTCAGATTCCCCGGAAAAACTCACCCGGGTTTTAGCAGACCCTTTTTCTATTGACTAAGGAAATAATCGGACTTTTTAAAACACTTTTCTTGAGAAACCCTGTATACAGGGTGTCCAACTTTAAAACTGTGCAATGCCGTAAAATCTTCATTTTTGGAGATATTCGCCTAAACTTTTTTTGTTTGAAAGGCCTTCAAAAACCGCGTCTTTTGACCTTCCTTCCATTTTCAAAATGCAAATCCAGGGCCGGCTGCGATTTTTTTTATACGCCCGATTTTCAAGAAAACCATTTAGCGATTTTTTTTTATTTAAAATCTGACCCCATAGCGTTAATTACAACACCCTAAAACCCCCATATACCAAATTCGAACAAAAAATGTGCAGGGAGTTCCATTCTGTAGGGTGTCAAAGTTCAGCAAAATAGGAATTTTAGACATCTGGCGAGTCAAGTGTGCCATGGAATCCCTTCAGAACAGTCCTATGGTTAACAGGACCGCTTAAAATGTTGATGTGAAAAGATTTACTACAAAAATTAACAGGGTATTTTTCTTTGAGCCATCTCAAAATTCTGAAATTTTATCTTATACGGATCAAGAGTAGGTACTCTGGAATCATTGAAAAAATATTGATAAACACAAAAGTAACAGATAAAAACAATTTAAATTATTGTACCTTTCTCAACAAAGTCACTGCCTAAGATGATACATTTTCTGTGTGTTTCCTGTTGTGGCACATCATAGGCACCCTAACTGATATGGACTTACTGACTGACAGGCTTCTGTATCTTTTAGATTTAGTTCGTTTATAGTGTGTGGAGCGGCTTTGATGTGTCTACTTGCTTTTTGACCCGTATAAAATCTCAAAAATTTAGTAATTTGAGGTGGCACAGATAAGAATACTCTATATATTTTGTATTGGACTTTTGCACACCAACGTCTTGAGTGGTTCTATTGACCATTCAACTGTTTTGAGGGGATTCCATGGCACACTGGACTTGGCAGATAGATGCTTTTAAAATTCCTATTTTGCTCAACTTGGACACCCTGCAGAATGGAACTCCCTGTATATTTTTTTATTCAAATTTAGTATATACAGGTTTTGGCGTGTTCTGATTAACGCTGTGGGGTCAGATTTTAAATAAAAAAAATCGCTAAAGAGTTTTCGTGAAAATCGGGGGTATAAAAAAATCGGAGTCGGCCCTGGATTTGCATTTTGAAAATAGCAGGAACGTCAAAAGAAGCGGTTTTTGAAGGCCTTTCAAACAAAAAAAGTTTAGGTTTTTGTCTCCAAAAATGAAGATTTTAATGATTTCTACAGTTATAAAGTTGGACACCCTGTATACATCAAAATTATTGCTTATAAAAACTAAGATTTTCTAAACTCTGGGCGGTTCCAAGGAAGTTTTTAGAATTTATGTACAGGGTTAGTAATAATTGTTTTCAAACAAATAAAAATTGGAGTATAGGAGTGGCAATTAGGCCAGGGTAGATAATTTTTGAGAACAAAAAAATCTAGAACAGCATGACACCCATTGGAAAAGGAAGAAAATATAGCAAAAATAACAGAAAAAATAATTTAAGGGCGATTTAAGCTACGGGTGTTGTAGGGGGTGATCTTTTAGGGGTGGAAAACGGTTTATCACGATATCCGGCAAAACTGCAACTCCTATCAAAAAAGTTAAATGGCAAAGTTGTAGGTAATAAAAAGATCTACAACTTTTGTATTTACACTTTTTTCACATAACCTGAAAATATCCACGAAAAATTAAATTTTTTTATTTATATTTGTGATAGTTTCACTTGCGCATGTAAACTACGCATTAGTTGTTGAGACATGCCCGCCACGCGTGGATATTCTCAGGCAAGGGATTAATTTTGCGTTCCACGTGAGTAGCGCGCGCCACAAAAAAAAATTCACAGTTCAAAAACTATAGGCGCTATAGGTAATTTTTTTTTGCCAAAAACTTTTTTCGTGTTTTGGGCACATTTCCCTCGCAGCATGTATATAAAAATTTCCACAAATAAAAAAGTTTCTCGCTTAGTGAAAATTTCATTACACTTTTTATAACGTTGCAATTTTGTTGCTATTTAAAGTGGTTAATAAACAATATTGGACAACAAAAATGGCATTCGTTGTAAGCGCTCATATGTTAGCTTCAATTTAAAAAAAAAATTCGAGTCGATAGCTCCACTACTCTCAAAGATATGACGATGTTAACGTAAAAAAACACAATTTCCGTAAATTGTCAATTTCGACAGTTTTTTCGAAATAAAAAAGGTCTCGACCACAAAAAAATTTCGTAAATCGCCATTTCGTATGCAGAGTGATGTACTTAACAACACCTATGGGGTCCGATCTAGTTCTACCTTGAAAAATTTTTTGACGACTTTTTAGCCCGATTTCGCTTCACTAAATAGGACGGGCGGGCCGGGCACCGTTTTCGTTGCGCAAAGAAGCAGGTAAGTAGTTTTGATGCTTGGCACCGAGCGCTGTCTCAAAATTTGTTTCCTCACTGGTCCCGTCGACCTGAGACGGGCCGGCAAACCGAGATTATTGCCGCGGTAAGCGTTGGAATTCTGTTTAGTTATTCTGTGACTATACTGACCTGCGCTACTTTTGCCAATATCTATACAGAGCTGGGCAGTAATGATTACATGTCGTCATCATTACAGTAATTAATTACTTTTTTTTCGAAAAGGAATTGTAATTGAATTACATTATTCAAAAATGTAATGGTAATGGGTAATTTAGTATTGCAACCCGAAGTAATTGGTGCATTACTTTTTAAAAGGAATCATTACAACAATTTCTTTACTTCATTCCTAATTACAGTAGTCATTACAAAAAGGAATTACATTACTTTTAAAGTAATCATTATTATTTTTTGGTACTGATTTCATTATGGTTTCTAAAATTCCTGTTGCGCGCGCATCACGAACAGCTGATCGACTACAGATTACTGATTCGTATCTTCAGCTCCCGTAGAGAGGCTATTCTCTTATACCACCTACATTAATAGCCCCCGGAGGAACTCTCTTAGTGAAAATCTTTTCGAAAAACTTGTTTACTTAAAAGGTAATGTTTATGGGAATTAAAAAGTACTTTTTTAGTCACTTTGTATAATAACTGAACTACTTTAGTGCGTTCAAATCCCAAGCAAACTAAATAATGTAAACACAATTACGTTCTGTTTACGTGATTGACAGAAAGTGCCATGGTCACGCGTCACAACCAAGTATAAGAACCGTGCTTTTCATCTGTAAACAATTATCACGCTTCTGTCGGTTTTTGCTTTAGTTCGCCATGGATTTGAACGCATTTTAATATTAGTATCACTATTAGAAATATTTGTTTACTTTTTTACTGAGATTAGTGCGATTTTAAGTTCCTATGTTTTTTGTGATAAGAATTATTATTTTGTTATTAGCTGCGTTTTTGTTTTGCACATTTCAATAAATATTTAAAAACACATATTGTGTTTAAGTGTTTACCTATTTAAGTAGTTTTTCTATTTACTAATAATAAAATGTAATTAAGAAAGTAATTAGAAATTCCTTTTTCTGCAAACAAAAGTAATGTGTAATCTAATTACATTTTTGTAAAAAGGAGTTATTCCTTTTGTAATTTCATTACATTTTTCTCAAATGTAATGGGTAATGTAATGATTACTTTAAAAAGTATGTAATTTGGCCCAGCTCTGTATCTATATCAGATATCCTATATCAAGCCATCAAGGTCAACCCTTTATATCAGACAGCTATAACTAATATATTGGGCTGACCTTGAGAAGGTCGCCCTATCGGCCGAGACGAATCTCCTAAGCGCCCCCCGTTCTTTCCAGGTCCTCCCGCTGGAAGCCCGGCCGCGGGAAGGCGCTCCGGCCGGCGTTCGCGCATCGATCGCGCCGACGCTCGGCGCGCCGCCGCCGGCCGTCGCGACGCCGCCACAGGCCGCCCGCAGCGACAGTCGATGCGAGGCCGTCCGCGACCACGCCGCGGCCCCCCAGGGCCGATCGCCACCGCGCGCGCTTCAACAAGACGGCGGCGGCGGCGCCGGGGCGCAGTCCGGCAACGCCACAGCGGGCCTCTGCTGGCGGTTCCGGCCGGACGGGCGGCTGGTGTTCGACGAGGGAGGGGGCGACGACGGCGAGCGGAGCGGGCCGCTGACCAGCAGGTGGGCGCCACTTTTGGGGTTATGTGAGCAGTGGCGGTTGGGGCTCAAGTGCGAGTGCGACGGAGCCCACAGGTGGGGAGTGGGGGTAGACGCGGTTATGATTGCGGCAGTACAGGTGGCGCCTGTCTTGGAGATAACACGCGTATGTTCGTCAGATTTCCCCCCCTTAAGGTGAAGAAAATTAATGGTTCGGGAAGGTGGATTTGATATTGAACGCCTGGTGGTTCATAACCCACATAGGTTCGCAAAATGTTTCATGCCGATTTGTCCTAAAATACTTAGAGCGTAGAAAATAGTCCATTTCTTACAGTGGAGTATGGGAATGATGAGAAGGGTAAAACTTTCAGTCGAAACTCCACAATCACAGTATATTAGGTTAAACTGTACATGTTTCGACCCAACTAGGGGTCATCTTCAGCAGTAAAATTTCATATCTTATGTAAGCCAACAAAGCTTCCTAGACTCGTTCCTAGACATGGTGTGTAAGTCTGTATGTGGAAAATTATCAATCATATTAAAATTAATTATATCTATCCGAAGAGTTAAGTTTTAAAAATTGTTAAAGGAATCTTGACCTTTTAGTTTATTATCATTTTAAATTGGCGACGTCAAATTAGGTGCCCTGCCTACCGTCACCTAATTTGACATACATTGACCGGCAGAACGGGCGCAACAAATGAGATTTTATTTTATTTTGCGCTATGACTATGGGACTAAATTAGGCATGTTTTTTTGGGCCATATTTTTGTTCCAGGACATGCCTAATGTAGCCCCATAGTAGTTTTTTCTATTTCGGCGCAAAATAAAATAAAATCGCATTTGTTGCATCCGCTCTGCTGTATATGAAGTTTCTAACGATGGTAATGTTTATGTTCGAATATATCGGAGTCGAGTTAGCAGTTTTCGTTCAAGGCCAAAAGACAGCGGTGTCGCGGTCACCAGGGACGGCGACTAAACAGGGGCAATGGGGGCCAATACACCCATAAAGATCATATGAATGAGTGTATTGCGCCTTTACAAACAAGCAGTAATAAAAATCACACACTTTTAAAAAATTTAAATATACCTAACATCGCTATGTCGCTATAATGCCTGTTGAATCCATCCTCTAATCGCCTACACGTCTATCAATCAATAAAAGTTGATTTTTTATTATTAATGAGGTAATAATACTTTTATTTGTTATTGTTTTGTTTCAGTTATGAGAATTGTTTTTTTTTGTTATTTGGAAAATATATTTTACTTGTGACAGTTCACTCTTCTTGCCAAGAGTTTATTCGCAAGTGTGTACTCGTCAATATTTTATTCACTTCCTAGGCTCAAGTAAATACTTGTGGTGTTATCAGTTTTAAAGCAGACTTTATTGACTTCCTAAAGTAAAGTAAAGATTCCTCAAAGATGTCTAAATTATAGCAGGGCTTAGCAACTTGCAGAGCAATCAAGAGAATGTTAGGTTTAAAATTCTACAACATTGTGAGCTATTTGATATTTAACTGAAATGCTCAAAATAAATATATTTTATGTATGAATTTTAGATATATCTAAAATGACACTTAATATTCATGCATTCTAATGTAAAATTCTTTTGGTTACATCAAACGTTTGAGTTATTACATGGATTGTCTATCTTTATTAGTTGTACGAGATTCACAAATCCAAGTTAAATATGTAGATTTAGTACAAAACTTGAACATCAATGCTTCAAAAAGTTTTATACTTTTTTAACGGCAAGCGCGAGTTGTTACATTTCAAAAAGCTGAAAATTTGGAGGGTGTTCATATAAAAAAAGAAAGGTTGGTTTGAACTGTTTTTTAGAAACCCGGTATTTTCATAGTATACGTCTCAAAAAACTTTTCGCAATTTGCTATAACTTTTGTTTGAACAGTTTTTTTGTATGTCATAAACTTAAAGAGTTTAAGCAGTGGGATTGTTCCCTGAGACACCCTGTACATGGATAAAAAACAGTAATTCTCATTAAAATTCTCATGAGGAGTAGGTATAGCACTGACCAACGTTACATAAAACGAGAACTTTACTCTCAAGTAGGAACCTTGACTTTATTTTATTCACCGAATTTTAAGTGTTTCTACTTAAGAGGGGGTTGCCGACAGCGAAAGTGACGTTAGATTTCGTATTTTTTTTAAGTTGTATAGCATAAAATCTAATAACATTTTACTTAGCAAAAATTTAGTAGGTACAAACATCTCTGTCTTCATTTTAATCATAAGATATTACAAGCAGTGTTTTGTTTTATAGGTCATGAAAACCTGAAAAATAATAATTCCAGTGCATATGCTTTTAAGATCTTATGATTAAAATGAAGATAGAGATGTTTGTACTAAATTTTTGCCAGGTAAAATGCTATTAGATTTTATGCTATACAACTTAAGAAATATGAAATCTAACATCACTTTCGCTTAACGTCAAGACAAGTAATAATTTAAAAATTGTGAAGTAAAAGCGTTTACTTATTTTTATTTACCAGACCCATAAAAAAAATTGTTTATTCTTACTACAACTCGTAAATTGTGTCAATTTTGTTTCATATATTGATGTTATCATTTCCAATGTTTCAGATGGTTACAAGGATTTCAAAATCTGAGATTTTTTCTCAAAATTAGATTTTCTAGCATGAGTTTATATATGACATTTATAACTGAGACACCCTGTATGGTCCTAAACGTTTTGCCAGTCCAAGCACTACAATAATTTCTAGGCTGTAAGGATCATGCTGGATGACTTCAAATATAAATTATTATTTTCACTAAATTTGCTATAAGGTTTTAGTGAGCAGCCAGTGGCTCAAGTAATGACTACCAGTAATTTGAGTAAACAGGATCTATATCTAACTCTGTAACTACAATCTATAACTTCCTTTCTACATTCCACAGCGTAGCGTTTCAGATTATACTATAATATCGATATGAAGGCAATAAAAATAGGAATATTCCGAGATATATTCACTCTGTAAATTTATGTACTTATATCTTGATTTTGAAATAAACTTGATTTTTTTCTGGAGTAAATTATAGATGATCCTGGAAAAATTATCCATTTCGCCAGAACTATGGAAATTTTTAACCTCCTTGATATTGTTTTTCCAAATATTTTCAGAACGAGCAAAGCAAAGATAAAATTCTGAAATTTGGTATGTAGTAAGGGATAAGAAATCGTGAAAAAAGTAGAATACCTTGAAGTATAATTTGGTAAAAAATCTGGAATGAAAGGAAGCACACATTATGGCATGCTAATTTCGGGGCACTCTGTATTTTCTGATTATAGACGGCAAGTTTATTGGAAATTTTTTCTTTTCTTGCCTATTTTCCGGTTTATTCGGAAACCTTATTCTTTCGAAGTATCCCCTGGTAAAACTAGAGTGCCTATATACCTTGCTATTCAAAAATCAGAAAATCACAGTGTCTCAAAAACCAGTAATTTTTATCGGTGGTGTTCTACAAACGAAGAAAGTCAAATACAAAGCAGCGCGATCTGTTGATAATGAAATAGCAAGTTGCAGTTTTTCTAGAGAAAATGCAGAGTATAAAAAACTGAAAATCTCGCTAAAAACACTAATAGTTATTGTATAAAAATTCTACACATAGGTAATCTACATCGCCCGAACAAAAAGGTCACCTTGTTGTTCTGTTTTCTATTAAAACACCAAACGCTGTATCGTCAAAAATATGACGAGTATGGGCATTTCTATAATCGTACCACCTACCACCTATTGGGTCTATCGAGAATCGTATTAAATTACTGCTTGAAAATAAATCGGAGGTCTTAACTCTTTGTTATAATCCGTTCTTATTTTTTATGGGAAATTATTGAAAATACGAAAGAAAAAAATGCACCGAAAAAACGCATATATTGATTATTATTAAATATAATTATTAAATAATATAAAATTGATATTTGCGACTAAATCGAATTCAGTTCTAGACACAAATTATTTATCCGTCCGTTTTTGCCTAAACATGCCTACAATACTAGGTATGTGGGTAGGGGAAGTACACGTCACTGCTGTCTACGGGACGTGCACGCAGCTTCTATTTTACGCAGTTTTGCAGCGTCTATTTATGCTATGTTAGTTAAGTTTCTATTGGGGTAATATGCACAAAGGAGAGGGATGGGCGCGCTTCCAAGTAAGCAGTACTGACGTCAAAATAATGAGAGCGTGTCGCGCATTCAAACGAATGAAGATACTTGTTCTCTTTTTAACCGATTTCAAAAAAGGAGGAGGTTATCAATTCGGTTATATATTTTTTTATGTTTGTTACCTCAGAACTCCGTCATTTATAAACCGATTTGGACAATTTTATTTATTTGAAAGGGTATACCTACAGAATGGTCCCATTTAAATTTGAAGAAAAAATTGCACCCCTAAGGGTGGACGAATAGGGGATGAAATTTCATATTGAACCGATTTCGATGATTCTTTTTTATTAGAAACGGAGTACCTTAGAGGTGGCCCCATTTAAATTTGACGAAAAAATTCCATCCCTATGGGTGGAAAATTAGGGGATGGAATTTTAATTTAAATTGGACCTATTTCGATGATTCTCTTTTTATTAGAAAGGGATTACTTTAGAAGTGGCCCCATTTTAATTTGAAAAAAAATCCACCCCTAAGGGTAGAAAATAGGGGCTGAAATTTCATATTGGACCGATTTCGATGATTCTTTCTTTATTGGAAAGGGGGTACCTTAGGTGTGGTCCCATCTAAATTCAAAGAAAAAATTCCACCCCTAAGGGTAGATAAATAGGGGATGAAGGTTCATATTGGACCGATTTAGATGATTTTTATTTTATTAGAAAGGGGACACCTTAGGGGTGGTCACATTTAAATTTGAACAGAAATTAAATTTCAATCCTAAGGGTGGACAAATAGGGGATGGAATTTAATATTGGGCCGATTTCGATAATTCTTAATAATGCACCAAAAAATTAAGAAATAAAAAAAAATAACAAAATATTAAAACCGACTTCAAAAATTTGCCCGTATGCACACACTACTAAAAATTAAAAAAAAATTAAGAAAAAAGAACACCGACTTCACAAATTTGCCCGTATGCACATATCAACTAAAATTTTAGAAATATTTTTCTCTTTCTAAATTGAGTCGTTGTATATGATGTAGGATATAATGTATAAATTCCTTGCCTTGTCTGTCACCAAATGCAAAGATTACTCAATTTAGAAAGAGAAAAATATTTCTAAAATTTTAGTTGAAATGTGCATACGGGAAAATTTGTGAAGTCGGTGTTATTTTGTGTTAATTTTTTTTTTAATTTTAGTGGAGTGTGCATACGGGCAAATTTTTGAAGTCGGTTTTAATTTTTTTGTTAAAATTTTTTTCTACACAATTTTTTTTGTATTCCACATCCACATTATATAATTTGAAGGCTATTTAGGTACGGCCTTCTTATGGCATTTAAATGAAAATGTATTTTTTGTGAACGTCCCCATGGGCTCCAAACCAGTTATATGCGAAATGATGGGACCTGCTTTCATACAAATCACCTTATTTGTTACACCTAGTATATAGTGAGAATTATTTTAATTACTTAACTTGACCTAAACATATGTTTGAAGTCACTAGAAACTACACTAAAAATCTCTCGAGTCTCAGATATTTGGCCAACTATTTTTGTATAAAGGTATTTTTAATTAAGTATACATAACGAAATGATAGTATATAACATTTATAAAATAGATATGCCAATTAAAACTGGATAATTTTACCGAAGAAATGTTTTTATTTGCTTTGAAACGGCGCAACGTAAACACAAGAGAAAATGGCCATATATTCTTGCGTGTGTGGGAAAATAGCAGCACTTGTTGAACAGAGGAAAGACAAATTATCCCAACGTCAAAAAGGGTACAGCTCAGGCCAAAAGCGGGGAAACACAACTACGTGTATCCTTTATTTAGTTATGATAAACTCTTTTCCCTCACATCTTCCATATTTTAACAATCTAAATAATAATATTGTCCTGAAATTGTCCGCATTCTGCGACCAAAAAATTAAAGAATTTCCCCATAAACATGGGTCGGTAAATTCCTCATTAAAACTGCAACTTTTTTATTTTTTACTTATAGGCGTTGTGGGATAGGGGTACAATTCGCACATACTTTTTGAAGGTGGTTTAAAATTTCGCCATCAAATTTAAATTTTCTGGAGTTTTCCAGACAAAAAAATTCTATTTGTTTTATTTCGATTAAATGTTGCGTTTTTGACCCTTCAGAAGAAATCGTACAACTTTTGCATATAATATAATTTGAATTTGTCTCGCTCCAGAAGAAAACGCTGCAGGGGTGGTGCAGCTACATAATGCGGAAATTACCGGCACAAAATTTGCAATACTCCTCTGATCTAGTCTACTCAGTGTTACCAGATTATATTTCCTAATAATACCCGATATTTCCTTAATAATTCCCCCTTAAATCCTCATATTTCCCCACAATTCCTCTATATTACTATACACAAAGGCATCGTATCACCGATGCCTTTGACTATACACATTTCCTACATGTTCTTGTAATATTCACAAATATGAAATATCTAATATCATAGAAGAACCTACTAGGTAGTAGATTCCTCTATGGTAATATCTTCAAAACTGATATCTGAAAGATGACTTTCTATGGAAAAAATGGCAGGAATACAGTTTAGTCGCAATTAAAATCGCTACAAGACGACGTCGGTCCGATTGTTATAAATGCAAGCAGTCTTTAAACCAAAATTAAGAATTAATTTTAATTTGTTGTGAAAATTTAAATAATAAAACAATAAACTTTGCAAAATATGGTGGATTACAATGCCATTTCAATGGGTCATCTAGGTATACAGATCAGTGGGTATACCTAATACCAACAAAATACAATAATTGCAAAAATATATATTTAAAAGTCAACAAGATCCTCTTCAGAATCGGAAGAATCGTCTTCTCTTAGGTTAATAATTAACGGTTCAATCATATTTCATCAATTAATTCGTCCAAATCCCACATTTTCCTTTCTTCGTCCAGAACATGACGAATGGCATTTCGGCAGTTGTCAGGTGTGATTTCTTCCACTGCGGTAAGAAATACTTTTCGTAGATCTCCAAGTTTGTAAGAAGTGTTTATTTTCCCAACAAAGCCTTTTATTTGCACCCAAATAAGCTCGATTGGATTTAATTCGCAATGGTAGGGGGCAATAGAAGCACAGTGATATTTCGTTCCTTAGTTCGTCAACTACGTACTTCTTATATTGTGGCTTATTCTGTTTAATAAGTCTCAGAAGTTCGCTTTTTATATACTATCTTCGCAAGTCAAGTTCTTGGATTTCACTCATTCAGTGATGCTTGATTCCTTCCAGACAATTGGGAGCCTTTCGCCTTTCTAACACCCTAGAGGCATACTGTGCATTATCTAGAACTTTAATCGATTCAGGTGGTATGCGTTGAATCATGTGTTGAAAATATTCTTCGAATATATCGGCCATAATCTCCTCATGGTAGTCTCTAGTCGACTTGAATTCAAATCCTAATAAACCTCTATTAGGAAATCCGTTGTCACTTTTAATATAACCTTCCATAAAAGCTTATTTTGCACTCTTAATGTTTTTATTTGTCCTGAATTTTCTCACACTATATCCCTCATCTCATTGATCCACGTCTAATCTAAATAAAAGACGTCCCTTCCTTCGGCCCGGAAGTTTCTAATCGACCTTAAATATTCTCTTCTCCTGCAAATTATTTCTGATTTGTCGATTAGAACTGATTTTCTGTTGCGCTTCTCCCAACAAAAATTAATGTCCTGAAGAATTTTCCATACAATCTTGTTCTTCCTAATTGCGGTAAGCCTCTAATAGTTGTACTGTATTTAAAGTAGATATATATCTTTAAAGCGTGCACCTTTCTTAGAATGGCATTTTTAACATCTTAGTCAATCACTTCAGGTTTCTTTCCTTCGTGCTTCTTGGGGACCTTGAGATTAGATCGTTAGCTCAGGTTTCGATTATGTCATATCAAATACAGAGTTTGTCGGTTTCTGATGAAGTAGTGCATCATGCACAATAAATATTGTGGTCTTCTCTCGTAGCGAATATGTAGACTTGCCCACTTCACTTCACTAAGTTTGACGGGTCCTAAACTTGACGTAGAAGCCATTACAACCACTGGAGTACTTTAAAAATGTTCACTAACAAAATGATGGGTCTGAAATAGGATTTATCTATTTATATGGTGTTTTAATTAATTCTGAGGTCTACTTTCAATACCTATTAAGGCTTAATTAGTTGTTTATAATGTGGTACGATAACAATGCTTATAATCCTCTACCTATAATACCTGTCCCCATAAAATATTATAGTCATTTTTGTTACTGTACTGAATAATTATACTTACTTTTTTATTTTTGACATAAATATACTCGTATGTACCGTGATGCTTGTAAAGTAGGTAATATTTTAAATTTTACATTTACAAATTTCACTCAGACTACTCGATATTCGTTCGTCGATGGTTTACGACCGTTTTATAGCTTTATTGTTTCATTTAGAAATAAACATATATAATGTACAGGGTGTCCCATTTTGGGTGTTTTTCTCAAAAATCTCGGTTATTATTAAAGCTAGAGGGTTGCGGTTTTCACGTCACTGTACTACTTTTTCGAGAGGAATATGGTGGACCAATCAGATTTTAGATAAGTTTTATAGTTTCCGCGCATTGGCGCAGGACTGAAATTTTCGATTTTTTTGGAAACCTCTCTCCTGGCTACAGCTTATATAAATCGACAAATTTAATCAACTATTTTTATAGATTTTTTGGCGTAGAATCGAATGGAACAATTAGTTTTTTGGTAGCGTTAATAGTTTTTGAGATATGAACTGTGGTATCCATTTTAAAAAATATATAACTTTGGTTCATATCTCAAAAACTATTAACGCTACCAAAAAACTAATTGTTCCATTCGATTCTATGCCAAAAAATCTATAAAAATAGTTGATTAAATTTGTCGATATATATAAGTTGTAGCCAGGAGAGAGGTTTCTAAAAAATCGAAAATTTCAGTACTGCGCCAATGCGCGGAAACTATAAAACTTATCTAAAATCTGATTGGTCCACCAAATTCCTCTCAAAAAAGTAGCAACGTGACGTGAAAACCGCAACCCTCTAGCAATAATAATAATCGAGATTTTTGAGAAAAACACCCAAAAACACCCAAAATGGGACACCCTGTACATCCAAATTTCTAAATGCATTTGTACATAGTAAATAAGTAACAATATTTTATTTTAAATTTTCTACATACAGGGCTATTGAACTAAATCTAAATATGCATTTATTATAAATTATAAAAATCAGGTTGAAATTTAGTTGTAAAAACTAATAAACCACTAAATATGTTGCTCAAAATTCTCAATTAAAAAATTTTGTCTTCTATCAGAATATAAAAATGTATAAATGGAGAAACTCCTTTCCACATCAACCGATGTAAGAGGTGCGCTTTTAAAATTGCTCACTATCACAGGATCCAAATCGATGGATTCGGTAAAATATTCCTTTAAAATATTTGCTACTTGGCTAAGAAACTGAAACCCAATATTTTTCCATCACATTTCTAAATTTTTGAAATATTTTGTCCCCAATTTTACCTGTGACATTTTGAAAAGCAACCTCAGATTGTTTTACCAGTTCTACACTTCCGGTTAATGGCAAATTAGATTCCTCCATTTGTGTTATTGTTTTAGAAAGAAAGCTATAAATTGCTTTTAGAAAGGAAAGTTGTATCTTTATTTCCGTGTTTTCGAATAGTTGTTTAACATCTGTACGGGACTGGGAAGATTCGTTCGAAAATTCTGAAATTACATCTTTTAGTTGGCAAAAATTCTCGCAATAAAAAATGCAGCTTCCAATCAAGTGCCCCATCTTGTAATAACAGGTTGAGGTGGAAGAGGAGTGTTTGGTAGTTTTTCTTTGTAGAACTGAACCCTTATAGGCGCTTTAAGGAAGAATTTTTTCATGTTGGAAATTAATCTATTTACAAACGGAAAATGTTTCATAATTTCCTCAGCAACCCTATTTAAAGCATGAGCAAGGCATGTTACATGTATCAACTTCGGATAAAAGATTTTCAAATTTTGCCTGGCTCTTACCATGTAGGTACGGTGCTGTGTTGCATCTGACAAAACGAGCAAACAATTTTCGGTAGGAACAGGTGTAGGAAGAAAACATGTTGATAATTCCTATATATATATATAAATACCTACTTTATTCGTTTTCAGATCACCAGGATTAGTGCCCATAAAATTATAATTTATCTATATTATTTTGGGAAAAACAGGTACCTACCTAGACGCCGACCCCTGTTCCCAAAAATGAATGAAACGCCTGCCAAAGATTTAAATTATCCTAAATTCTTTCAATTATGCACAATATGCCATATTTTAAGGATATATGCAAATATTTAAAAAAATGCATACAATATGCTAAATATGCAAAATATGCGTGTTGCATATTTGGGTTACTCTATTAGTTACTCGCGAATGCAGTATAGTTGTACAGGACAAAAATTGCTTAAAATTGCAAAACGATAAATTTCTTTCAACTATTTTATCTATAACTTGCTTCGGAAAAATCCAGTTTGAGGCTTCGGAAGACTTAGGTAGTGCAATTAATTATGTACAGTGCTCTTCATAAGATCGCACCAAATGGGAAAAAAATTGTTGTTAGATTTTTGAAAATCTGATTTCGGGCTCCGTTGGCGTGCGCCTAAAGCGAGTTGTGACATCACAGTCCATGCCTGTCAAATATGACATTTAAAATTAAATATTGCGTAAAATTGGGTTTGCCTTAGAAATATCGGAGTTATAAAGAAAATGTGTTTGTATTGTATTATTGCGCCGCTCTGCCAATTCTTAGAAATATATCAGAATATTCGTTATTTTTTCTTGATATTCCGTTACAATTATTGAAACCATAAAATTCAATACAAAACTGTACACACCTTATCATTTTGTTTAATTGAATTCCGAAAGATTAGTGTATTTTATGTAAAAATATTGCTACACTGCAATCGGAAATGAATTTAGCATAAAATGAAAGAGTATTCACCTATATGTTGCGTTGTTAACGAACAACAATTTTTAAAAATCTTACGTTTTTTTTTATTTATGCGTTTCTATTTATTTGCATTGTTATGATATAGTAAGCGAGCTACCAGTAAATAAGTGTCATAGATCATGTGTGGGAACAAATACCGAGGAGTACCGCTTTAAAGAGAAATAATGAAGAAAAAACAAATATCTTTATATCTTTCTGAAAATTGGCACAGAGGCGCAATAACACACTGTGAACACATGTTATTAGTAACTTTTTCCGAAATTTCCAAGGCAAACACGATTTTTACCACTTTTTAATTTTAAATGATAACTTTGATAGGCATGGGCTGTGACATCACAACCGTCTGTAGTTGCAATAGTGTATCCAAAACATGCAACAACATAGTTCGAAATCAGAATTTCAATTAGTCTAATAATAAAAAAATTTCCCATTTGCTGCAAACTTTATGAATAGCACTGTATACACCAAACTAATGTACAATTATGACTAAATATGGTGCAAAATATTAAATAGTCTCCTTGATTTCTGTTCAACTTTAAACTATGTCTGATCCGCGAATAATAGCTGGATGATCACTTGAATTGTTTCATTTTTCTATCTATTTCGCAATTAGGACACTTTCCCGCAGTAATGCACTTGTTTGTGCACAGAGCTACAGAAAGTCGTTTACACTATAATATAAGCGAAAGAAGACGATCTCGAGCATTCGGCCGAATGCTATAAATTCCAAAAATTGCCTTTCATAGTGTTACTTTCTCTTCAAATATCAAACAATGGAACCCTGTTTAGTTTGCAATTATCTGCACCAAATATTTTCATGTATCTGCCATCTCCCCTAATATAAGACACACATAAGATGTAGGTTGTTTTTATGAAATTGCCAATTGCCAATTGATGGGAAAGTCTTAACCTGGATTTTTTTACAGTACTCCCAGTCTTGGCAGCAATGTTTTCAGTCGACCATGATGAATTCGTCAGTAACTTGTCAGATTTAGAAAACTCTAGTAACGTATAGTTGGGTAAGATGTGCCACTGTATAGGGGGTGTGAAGTATATTCTTTTTACCAAAAGAATGAAAAGCTTCTGCTAAATAGGATCTACCAAAACGATAATTGTACTCAACTTCCCTCAATTTTACGGGTTGTAAGAAGATGCTGTATGGGGTTATTGTTCGTAACAACAAACCTTTTTATGGTAAAAACAAATGGTTAAATATAGCCATGATAACTGTTCTGCCTTTTTTGTTTCAGCAGAGATCTGAAACTCGTACTGTCTATGGATTCATATCGCGGCATCTTATACATACATATGTATCAGATTTTTGTTCGATTTCTTTCTGGGTTCATGCATTATTGTAAAAATTTGTAACAACGTCTATCTTATAACAAAAAGTAATTGTATAGGACAATACTCATATTTTTATGTTTAAGTATGCAGAGGAAGTATTTCATTTTCATTTTTGTTCCAGATATCTCAATAAACGCTGCGAGACATCTCGGCTCAAACCGCTCGAACATAAGCTCAAGCAAGCGGGCATCACCGACCAGTACCTCGAGCACGACCAGAAGCAACTGGAACCAAGCGGGCACCTCACGACCGAACCGACCGCTGAAATCATCCGATCTCAACCGGGGAAGCGCAACAACGCGTACGACGTGAACCAGAATATCGTCAAGTCTGGCCCGGACGACGAGGAAGACCTGTTGCCCGACCTAGGCAACGACGAGTCGTGCGAGTTCGACGCGAACGCGTTCCTGTGCGTGACCGACGACCACGACTACGATAGCGACGACAGCGATGACGATTACGTCATAGTGCGGCGGCGACCGGGCGCCATGAGGGACACAGACGCGGCCTCCAAGCACAACCCGGACAAGGACAACCTCAAGTCGTTGCTGAAGAAGCCGGGCAGGCAGAAGGAGAAACGGTCGAACAGGGTGGTGTTCAATGAGACGAAGAACGAGTTCTTCGACGCGGATTATATTATACTGATCAGGGAGGAGTGCTGCGCCGAGTATGATGATGAAGGTGATTGTTGATCTGATCTTAAATGCTAGCTTCTTTCGCCATCAGTGTGAAATCCAATAAGTCTAAATCATTGCAAACAACAACTTTCCATTTAAATTGTAAGCAAAAATAGCTAGACGAAATGACCCCTCATCTTATCTGACAACATCTATATTTAGAAGGTCAATAACTAGAGCGGCCAGAAGTGATTATTCCTTCATCTTGCTAACAACTAAAAAAATAGATGTAATAATGGCTCTAGAATGGTGGTATACATTGTGGTCATTTAAGTGTCAACATATGGGACATTTTTTTAATTATTGCACAACTAAAATACAGACTTTTGCCGCAAGTTGATGCATATTCAATAATCATATTAGGTGCACTTAGAATCGTTGCAACTTAAACCGCATACAGGGTAGGTAAAAAAATATAAAAATTGCACATGAGTAAAGTACCCTTATTTTAAAAAATTCAGCAAATGGTCATTAAGAAAAGTTGTTTAGAATTAAAAGCTATACCAAAACATAGCCTCCTAAGAAACAATATTTTTTTCGTGGATTAATTTCCACAGTTTCTTAATAAAGAGTTAAAATAAAAATTTTGCACCTTAAATGAGAGTTTTTTAATATGCACATTATCATTACTAATATTTTACCTTGTTCGGAAGAATTTTTGCGAAATTTTAAAGTTTTGTTTAATATCGTTGCAACAAACATGAAGTTTGTGATTCCCTAAAAAAATAAAAATCTAAGTTAATTTTACAAATATGCTTGAATTTGAACAAAGTTATGCGAAATTGATATAATTTTGATTGATTTATGAAATTGTTTAGGGTGAATATTGAAACATTTTTTTAGGAAATTATTAATGTTTTTCAAAAAAATATATTTCTTTTTCTTAGAAGGCCATGTTTTGGTATTTAGGCATAACTTTTAATTCCAGACAACTTTTCTTAATAACATTTTGCTGAATTTTCTGAAATAGGGGTAATTTAATCTTGTACAATTTTTATATTTTTTTACCTACCCTGTATGCTGTTTGACTTGCAACCATTCTAAGTGCGCCTAATATGATTATCGAACATGCACCAACTTTCTGTAATATTTGTGTTTTCGTTGTGCAATTAATAAAAAGAAATCCCATATGTTGCACACTGAAATGACCACACTGTATAACAAAGTGCCACTACTTTAAAGTGAAAGTGTCTTTATTGCATGTAGACATAAGGGTCAGTTTTTAAAGAAAGTTTGTGTTTAATATATTTTAATAAACGTGAAGGTTTAGGTATTATGTGTTATGTACCTACCTATCTCAATAGTTTTGCACACATAATAACTTTTTGCAAAGTGGTGACGCCATTTCAT
This sequence comes from Pseudeuparius sepicola, assembly GCA_963920635.1. Taxonomy (NCBI): domain Eukaryota; kingdom Metazoa; phylum Arthropoda; class Insecta; order Coleoptera; family Anthribidae; genus Pseudeuparius; species Pseudeuparius sepicola. The sequence continues at coordinate 96,129,528 of OY987299.1, forward strand.
CACTAATCAATTGAGAACACTGAGAAGTATGCTTCTAAGCGCTATTTTGAATTATTTTTCCACGTAATGCCAATCGTTGTACGCATTTCTAGTAAATATTTCATACAGCACTCACATATAAGCTGTTTTGAAAGTAACACTTTCCTCTTGGGTAACTGGGTAATAGTAGAAGATTAATATTTTCACAAAATAGGTGATTAATAAATGTTGCTCAATATCGAATACAGTTTGTTCAGAGAATGTTCGGCCCTACGTCCCGTCCTCATGAATATACGATGAATATCGGTCGTATATTCACGAGTCAGACAAGGACAGGAGTTGTGACGTAGGCCGAACATTCGCTGAACAAACTGAAAATTCATTTACCTAAGCAATTAATATGTTTGAAGCACGCTCTTGTTGATAGAAATTATTCTAAGCTTTGCTGGTTTTTTACGCAGGTCCTGGTTCAGCCCAGTATATCCAGGGGTCAATGTTCATTGATAACATTTGAAGTAGGTAGCTTTTTGGCGTACCTACCATAGATTTTTCTTGGTATTTTCTATCAAAACAAAATATTTTATAATCGGTAATAAGTAAACACAACATAAAGCAACCAACTCAAATAAAACTGATTTAAATCAGAATAACAGGCGCATGCAGAAACGTACACATAGGTACATGACGTGTGATCAAATTTGATTTTACGTTATTATGGGAAAGTTTTGTTGACCTAATTCAATATAAAATGGAATAATCCTGCATAAATTTGTTCGTTTTTTTTATGTAAAATAAAATTGCTGTAGTGTGTAGTGGCCTTTTAACCTCCGGATATTCCAAATTTTTAGAACCTTCACAATGTTCCAGAACGACCATGTTTTTTTTTTGTTCTTAACTTACTCTATCAGGAAAGGTGCAGATTCTACACATAGTTTTATAGATAAATGCGAACTTAAAAGGTTTATTACGTTCTATGCTTGCTTATACCCTTATGCTATGCTTGTAAACCTATATAATTAAAAGGAACTTTTAAAGCTTAAGAAATTAACCTATCACCTTCAATGAAGCAGGAAATTTAAAGTGACCTATGGTTTTCTCTGATTTTTTTAAATTCTACACGTTTACTTGTTGATGCATCTGATTTTCATTCTCATTTACTTTGTTTCTGCAAAATGATGCCGAAATTGAATTCCTTGAAACCAAAAACGCCACTTTCACTGCTTTGCACCCCTTCGCAACCACCTTTTTTATAATGTCAAAAATGATCTCTAGTGACAATTATGTACTAATTTAGTTGGCTAAAACTTATTATAGCATAGCGAAAAGTTAAATAACATATATAGTATATTTCCTAACAAGTGCGGAAAGTGCCACTTTTTCGCACGCGATTGCAAGAAATCGAGTGTGGAAAAGACACTTTCCGCAATAGTTAGGAACACTATTTTTTCTACAAGCTTGCGGAAAAGCAAAGAAATTTAAAGTAGACTTTTCCGCACGTATTTTAGTTTAGTGTCACTTTTCCACACTAGTGCGGAAAAGTAGTACGGAAAAGTATTTTTCCGCACTAGTGCGGAAAAGTGACACTTTCTAAACTAACAGTGTACTTTTCCGCACTAGTGCGGAAAAATATATTTTCATCTTCTCCCATCTTCAAGATTAGGAATCCCAAAATTTAAGTCGATAATACATTATTATAATCCGTTGAAAAAAGTTATCATGGGAACACACACCCATACCACAGCTTACATACCCTCCCTTACACTTCCAGACACCTAATTTTCTTTTGCTGAAACTTTGGTTTTCAGCGGTTTAGACTATTTTAAACCTTTTTAGCGAATAAAAACTTTTGAAAATTTTTGCCGAACCAATACTTACTCTTACGAGGTGAGGAAAAGTGTTATCTAATAATTTTCTACGATTTCGCGACAGAGTTGGAGATAGACCGCAAAGTAGTGACAAATTGCACCTATTTGTAGAAATTATCTAGTGTATTTTTATTAGGTCTGACTCCTGGAGACTGGCCTAGTAATATGAAAACTGATTCCGAAAAGACATGATTTTTGTGATGGCCAATCGCTTTTCAATTATTCAAAATGGTCAGCAATGAGTTCGTATTTGGGCAACATACAAACTGACATAGGGTTAAAATTTATGGCTAATTCTATATTGAATATAGAAAAGAAATTATCTTGTTCCAGATTATTTGTAGGACACTTTTTTGGTACTTATCTTTCATAAAATTTTGCAACATAAATTAGATGTTATGCAGACATATTTACAAAAAAGTTGGAGATCTTATAAATTAAACAGTAGGTATGTCATAATAATTTTGTTTTTTATTTTTTTTTTATCAAATGCCCCAAGGTACAATGTGGTATTGTACCTTGGGCCACAACAATTGTACCGTACATGTACATACAACATAATAGAAATAAGGTAAGAAAGAATTTATATTTTTGTCAATAAGGTTGTACCTTAAAAAAATTTAACACAAATTTGAACCAACTCTATAAAAATCTTTTAGAAATTAGAATGATGTTAAATATGGCTATACTTACTTTTTGTCACTGTAAATACCACTTCAACACCACCGTTTCTATTTGAACATTGAACTATTAAAACTAGGTAAATAAGTTACCTAAACTGAACAGAGTCTGCAGCAGGGATATCAAGATTTAGGTTAGATAGGCAACATGAAATGGAGCCCAAGGTACAGGCCTTTCCCCTATAACGTGTTAATAGGTTACCTATATTACGTGGCTTAAAGCTTCTCGTTAACGTGGTGACAGCGGCCTAGTAAGAACACTGCCTCGGATGATGTAGGCGCGTATATTATGTTGACCTCCTTGCCCTCGCCGACAATAATAAGTATTGTCAGCATTCCCATGACGTCACCGGAAGTTCTCTCTCAGTAACGGATCCTGCGTTTGGTACCTACCTGCATGTCTATAGTATAGGAAGTTAGGATTCAGCATTCTCATCGGTATTTTCTGGTTCAATAAAAAACACGATATCTACCTCCTCGTTCCAGACGACGAGGATTGCGACGAGCCGTGCACGTGCAACCGGCCGGAGCTCGTCCGGCTGCCGTGCTGCGAGCCGGGCTGCGGCTGCGCCGCGTCCGGCGGGGAGCCGCAACAGCCGCAGCCGCCGAGCCCCAAGTTCGCGCCCCCGCCCGAGTTCGTGGACGCGGTGGCGCTGAGCCCCCCCGAGGGCTACAAGGACATGGAGGGGCTGGAGCGGAGGGGGGGCGGCGGCGCGCCCGTTTGCAGGGAGTGCAGCCAGAGCCACGGCGCCGAGGACGAGGACGACGGTGATGGTGAGTTGGAACTGGAGACTGAGACTACACGGGGGTCCGGGTGAAGGTGGGAATCCGTTGGCGAGCTGATATGCAGAATTTTTTTGAGACACCCTGTACATTTTGCGCAAAATATGCAGGTTGTCTCAAAAAACTTTGACTCTCGGTTGTGGTCAAAATATACAGGGTGTCTAAAAATCATTTTTTTAGATACCCTGCATATTTTGTGTTTCAAAAACTGTGACTCTCCCTTGCGGCCACACCTACTCCTCTGACGGATTCCAAAGAAGCTACAAATCGAGATGCCTCTTATTCAAGCAGTGTCACACTAGGTAGATACATGTGCTGCCAGACCGCGTTCTTACAGCCAGGCTTTCGGAACGGATACAAATCTTTCAAAAATATGTAACATTATAGTCTTCTCTTACCCTTTTGGGAGATGTTTTCTACGTTTTCCTATAGTTGGCATAGGATAAGGAAGTATCTCTTATTAAATTAAACAAATATTTTTTCGAACAAATGTTTTTTCGAACAAATGATTTTTTCGCAAGTAATATCATAAGGGTATCTAATTTTTCCGAAAAAAATCGAAAAAACACCTTGCTAAATAATATTTTAACAAGAAGCATGAGTGCTGGTGGCAACAAAAATCCGAGTCGAAGACGAGGATTTTTGCACCTGGACGAATGCATTTTGTTAAAGAAATATTACTCTGCATTGTGTTTTTTTTGGATTTTTTTTCACAGGAAAAATTAGATGCCCGAATGGTATTTGACAAGACTATTTCATGAGTAACAGATTATTCTGCATACACATAGCTTACAAAACATACTACTTATTATACATGCATACAAAATAAATATGTAGGTATTAATTTGAAAACTGAAAAAACAAGTAATTTATTTAATCACAAAATACTACAAACTTCCTTCGTTTCGCATTACGAGCTTCGAGCTTCCCTACTAGACTTAAAGATAATATCTTTAAATGGATCAAAAATTATTTTTCACTTCATAAAATACATTTCTTGCATTTTTTTGCAACGGTGTTCCACATTGTCTTCACAACTAGTTCTTTGTAATTTTCACCGTTATCTTTCTTCTTAGGATTAGGTTTAGTTTCTCTAAACTTGTAGTTTCCAAAAGCTCGTATTTCTTTGCCTTGCAGAATTCCGTAAACTGTTTCCATATTGACGTATGGGTTTTAACGGTATTTTACGGTACACTTTTCTCAATCGCCAGATCAATATTAGCCATAGAATCACTTCCAAAGCGACTCATTTTCACTACATAAGCTGACTAGCACTGTTTAAAAACAATATTACAAAATTTATTGATAGTAAAATCATAAAAAAAAAACAAAATTGCGCGTTTGTGATTGGTGGAAATTAAGACGAAGGAAATAGTCGAACAAATGTGTTTTCTAACAAATGTTTTTTTTGAACCTCGACCCAAAACTTATAGATATCACAAAATGGTCACATTTTATGGTTTCTAACAATAGATTGAAGTGTCCTAGAATAAAACTGAATCACCCTGTATTTTTCAAATAAAATCCTAATTTCCGGCTAAACCGGATTACAAAATAAACTATGTCCAGGGTGTCTACTTTTAAACATATAGAAATAAATCCATAAAATCTTTATTTTTTGAGATAATCGCCTAATTTTTTTTTTTGTTTGAAATGCCTTCAAAAGTTGTTTATTTTTACCTTCCTAACATCTTCAAAATGCAAATCGAGGGCCGGCTACGATTTTTTTACCCCCGATTTTCACCAAAACAATTTTTTACGTTTTTTTTATTTACACAGTTGAAAATAATATGTTAAATTTAACATTTTTTTGATGTTCCATCTGGTCCACACACAAAAATATGTAAAATGGCTGATGTACGTGTCTGTCAAATTTTACGTTTTGCGTTGTGTAGAAAATGATTAACTGAAAGTGTTATATCATTTTGAAGTATTATTGTATGTCAACTTATACATACAGATTTGTGAAAATAAAAGTTAAGTTGACATTAAAGTTTTGTTGTATCTACGATGGTAGTGTGTCATATTGAAACTTTCCTTATTCAAATTAACAAGTCAGGTAATGTTAATTAGACATTTGTCATTATTTATATTAACAAAAGCGTGAGTTGAAGTAACATCTAGGCATATGTTAAATAGAGGAAAAACGACAGTGGTTTTTAACATTTGATCTACTTAGTTGTAACATATAGCTATAGTGAAATTAACATTTGATCTAAAGTTAAAAATACACATATAAATAGTACTTTTAACATAAGATTAATAGTAAATAAATATATTACGTAATAATTACATTATTATATACAGTGTGTCCACATTAAGGACTTACCACCCTTGTAAAATTTTTATTTATTGATCGATTTTGAGAAAAGTTTTTTTATAGGTATAGGTATTCAAAATGCGCATTCAATGAGTAGGTAACTTTATTCTTGGGTTGTAATCATATAAGAAAGAAAGTATTATTTTTTTTTATTTCTAGACATTACCTATTGTTTTTTAACATTAGACCAAATATTTAATATGCGCATTTTTAATGTATACCTAACAAAAAAAAGTTTATCAAAATCTGTCAACAAATAAAGATTTTACAGGGGTGGTAAATAGGTACTTAATGTGGACACACTATATATTATATTATATATATATGTCTATATATAATAAGTGTCTCGTAATAATACCTTTCTCGATACTTACCTTTTAATAAACTTTATATTTTTACTGTTTCTTGCACTGCAAAGGACTGGAACAACACTGCATGACTATAACTTGTTTTATAAATCTCGGGCAATAACATCTTTTTAGCAACTACAACTATGTGAAGTAAATGGGTGATACTTGCAAAATGAATACAACAATTTTGATTTGTGTTTTTTTTTATTTCAAAACAAAAGGGTTACACATTAGGATTAGGCAGATTAATAATAATAATAATAGAAGATACATCTATACTATATAAAATAAATATCAAATTATCTTCTAATAACTATGATCACTATAGGTATACCAATATAGAAAAGGCAACTTTTTAAATTCATTCAAAACAATTTAATAACAGGTAAAATTAAGAATTATTCAAATAATGTAGGTATAAAATCTAAAGATCTAGGCGGAACAACATAAAAATGAGAAATGAGGGCATTTGTTAGGTGCGGCAAATTCATAATTAAAGAGCCACCCCTGGTTAACATAATACCTACATATAAAAACCCTGGAAGTGGGTACTTATATATAATATTATCGTCAAGACAAAATAATAGTAATTGCCCTCCTCCCCCGCATAAGCATGTGGTTGCTTCTGGGGTATTATACTCCTAGTTTGGAGTATTGTGAGGGTGAGAATTATTATTATTATTATTATATGTGTAGGAATTTGAAATATCACTTACGTGGATTTTTTGTACACACACTATTACCGTACTATTACTACACAGCAACACACGCTATTGATCGATAGGAATTGGCACCTGGCACGCGACGCAATTCTGGACTGACTGAGATGAAAACGACTTGACCAAGTGTGATAGCCGGGAAGCGAAAACAACAGTCCAATCATTCGATTTTAACAAATACTGCGTAGAGACTTACATTTTTATGAGTCGAAATGACACTGAAGTTTATGTTGCGTTGCAAAATGAATAACTTAATATGTTAACTCTACATGCATGAAAGTATTAAATGCACGTATTCTGTTATTCAAAACATATCGAAATAAGTTAAATAGGGAAGCGAAAACAACAGTCCAATCATTCGATTTTAACAAATACTGCGTAGAGACTTACATTTTTATGAGTCGAAATGACACTGAAGTTTATGTTGCGTTGCAAAATGAATAACTTAATATGTTAACTCTACATGCATGAAAGTACTAAATGCACGTATTCTGTTATTCAAAACATATCGAAATAAGTTAAATAATAACTGTTAAACTTAATACAGAAGATAGTTACATCAACACATTGTACATATTCAGTAATATTTTTAACATTTGTGCGAGTTAAAATGTTACAGTTTTACACATTGGCGAATCTAGATGATTCGACATATTGCTCGTGCATTAATTTAAGTAACAATGTATGTCACTTTTTGACACAAATATATTAACATCCAAAAAAAAGTAACATACTTCAATCCGATTTTTAACTGTGTATAATTTGAAATCACAGCATTAATCAGGATACCCTTAAACCCCGTATACCAAATTTGAACAGAAAGTTTCATTCTGCAGAGTTTCAAAGTTCAGCAAAATAGGAATAACAAATTACTTTACTTTACTTTATACTTTATTTTTGGTTAACTCCGGAGTCCCATATCTTATAGCCACATGCCATAGCCTATAACTTCAGATACCCTGTATAGGTGGTGGCAACTCGTCATAGGCAGTTGGACGGGGCAAAGTCGACAGAAAAATTTCAGTAACAAAATCATACTCACATTATATTATGACAATTTTGTGACCAATCACCAAACAAAACAAAATAACTATCCCTAAATTGTTTCCTCGTGGCTGAGGTTACCCACCTATGGTTAAAATCGAAATTTCTAATGTGACACTATTGAAAAGATTGAAAATAGGCGAGCAGAATAACGACTGTTTTCATTACCCCATTTTACGAATGACCATTAATCCGACTGTTTAAACAAGACGGGTCAACGCACAAGAACTTTTTTTTTTTCTCGATATGCAGTAAAAGCTCACTCATGCATGCTGCTGGCTCTTTCTTTCTCTATAAATAGTTGTTACGCTCGCGGACAGCAGAGACTTTTGTGGGTGTACACGTACAGGGTGTCCAGGAAAACGAAAAAATAAATAAACGATGGTCTCATTTTGGCCGATTTTTTTTTTGAAAATTATATAGCCGATTTTTTTTTCATATTTTAAAAATTTGTATTTTTCTGAATAACTTTTGTTAAAGAAAAATTTCTCCATCTGTTTTCGTTTCAAATCTACATGCAAATATGTTCTGAAATAATTATTATTGTGAAAAATCGAGTTAGCCGAGGCTACATCGAGTGCTCCATGGAAAACTGTGACGGATGAGTTGTTTTATATTTGTAGCTGTCACTTGAATTTACCAAGCGTGTTTAGTCGGTGTAAGTACACAGTAAATTGTAATGTAAATTCCAGAAGAATTCAGGAAAGGCTGTGCATATTTAGTTTTATTTTAATTCAGTTTTATTTAAACAAGTTCTGTCTGACACAGCTCCAAGCATCACTGTTTTCCATGGAGCACTTGATCGAGCCTCGGCTAACGTGACATTTTTTACAGTTATTTCAGAACATATTTGTTTATAGATTCTAAACGAAAACAGAAAATTTGTTTTAACAAAAGTTATTCTGAAAAGAAAATAGGCAACGCCAGGATTATAAAAAACTTCGCTCCTACTGTCTGCTTGTTTGCCTAGGCGCCTGCTTTTGTGTTTGTGTATTTTTATAAGGTGGATTTAGAACCGCGGTTCTGTGAATTCTGCTCCAATTCCGGCCACAACAATGTGTATTGTCTCGAAAACCGCGGGACTTTAATTAAGTTTCAACTTTCTTAATGAGTTGGGGCTGGGCTGGAAGCTGTGTAGGCGATATGTAACCGAGTGGTATTGATTAAAACTCCACTCAAAATATTTGCTGTAGGAAAAAGGGTGAAAACGGATAATGGGTTTTTGTTTTTGTGTGCCTTGGCCTTGCATTGTCCTTAGCCAAAGCTAAATAGGTCGAGGAATTTTTTCAAAGTGGATTTACACAGAATATTTTTTACTTCTACATCATTTGTATCCCCACCTGCCTTGATATATACATCCCGCGTTAAAAGATACATTTTCTCCAGGCCCCTTTTATTTGGTAGTGGTAATTCACCCACCGACGATTAGTGCTATTCTCATATTTTTTAGGTTTCTATAATGGGTGATTTATTTTTGAAATAAATGACTGCTAGTTTTTTAATAATAATAATAATAATAATAAATAGCCTTTATTTTACCTGGCGGGAGTTCAGCCATGGCTGCTATTAGGTCCAACCAGGGCATGAAAAATACAATTATAGCAAAGAAATATGTACAAACATTACTAGACACTGAAGTTTATACGTTAACTAATAATATATAAGCACTCTGTACAGTAAAAGAATGAGACAGCGACACAGACAAAAGGGACATAAAGATACCTACAAGTATAATGCTCCATTCATATTAGACAATTGAGTTATTTAGAATAAGTTTCTTAAGCTGCTTCCTATAAACAATGTAAATGAAGATGATTTGAGAGAGGCGGGAACCTGATTATATATTAAAAATTAGGGGCCCATACATTGTCAAACAAATTGCGCAACACATGCTGTTGCGCAACAATTTGCTAATGTATGACAGTGTTTGATGCGTTGCGCAAATGTTTGATCAGTTTCAAAAATGTTTGAAATCTTTTGTGCAACGGGAATGTTGCGCAACGCGTTGTGTGGTGTATGTGCGTGTTGCGCTTCGTTGCGCAATATTTTTCAGTTGTCTGCCGGTTTTCTAGGTGGAAGATTCACTTGTGACCAAGACGACTAATCAGAAGAAAGAATTTCGGAGAGAATTCATTGCAGTATACAGGGAGTCTCCTGAGGTATGGAAAGTTAAGAGTGACATTTATAAAAATAGAACTCTGAAAGCTGCTGCCTACGATAAGTTGTCAGAAAAATTAAAAGATCAGGAAATCCAAGTTCCGGGATTATCATCGATAGATGACACTATACTGCAAGAAACAGATAGTTTAAATAATGAGGTAAGTAAATAAATTATATTTTAGATTTTTTTATTATTTTATTAATATTAATTGCGTCTACATTTTATTAACTGCATTTTATTGCCACGGTACAGCTCCAGCATTATTAAAATAGCTACAAAATTTCAGTCTTACTTCTTTAGCTAGATCTGTATACTATTTCGTCCTTGAGGTAATTCCAATCCGCATTTATGACTCCCCCGTGTTGACATTTTCTATGTCCAAGCCTCCTTGTAAATATGATTCCACGTTCTTACTCCGTAAAAAATTATGCAAATAACAGCATGCCATTACTGCAATAGAAGCTTTGTCTGGTTCAAGATTGATTTGACTTAAGAAAATTCTAAAACGAGAAGGTAATATCCCAAACACATTTTTGTAAATAGTCTCTTCTTTGTTTAGATTTCTCGTGCTAAATGGTTTGACAACGTTTTCCATTAATGGAAAGGCGTTTTTGCGACAGTTTCTTACAAAATGTTGTATTTGCAAACACTCCTCCATCAGATACGCGTCCATTGGTGCCCACATCTATCATTAAAAATTAATAATCATCGTTAACAATGGCCATTAGAACAATACTAAATGTGTGTATGTAATTAAAGTACCTAATATGAACCAGTTTGTGGAGTTTTCCGTATTAAAACGTGTTTACCGTCGATCGCACCAAGACAATGAGGAAAATTCCACTTGCGTTCAAATTGTTTTGCTACTTGCATCCACTCCCCTTCATTTTGTGGCATCTGTAATACAAAAATAATGTTATATTTTTTTATAGGACAGCGTTCATGAAGTAGGCGCTGAAAATTTGGAAAATGTTGACCAGCCATTACCACCACCTTCCCTCCCAGCAAAAAGGAAAAAAAAAACAGACCACATCTATGGCCAGCGAAGACTTAAAAAAACGAAATGAATTATTTTTGCAAGAAGGCAATAAACTATATTTTATATGAAGGTCGTTTAGGAACTTTGCATCGATATTCAGTTACCATAAATGAACCACACTCACGCCCACATTCATTAACATCAAATTTTTCATTATTGCAAACACCTTCTCCATACCAGCAAATATCGTCACAACTCTCGGCACATTTACCCACTTCACAATCACCTAACGTCATTACTTCAATACAATTCGCAACAAACAACATTCAACCAACCTGAAAACAATGAAATCTCCTATACAAATGTATCACAACTTTTATCTGGTCCTCAATTTCAAGAATAGGTATTTTTCTTATGTGTTGAGAACCTTACTTTTTGTTTATTTTATAAAGCTCTGTTTTGTCTACGAATAAATAAATAAAAATAAATTACTAACCTCTGGATGTACCTACTTCTTCAGCACCTTCATAATTGCTTCACACGTCTGAATTATAATTATTCCTAGTGTGGGCAGCAATTACTGTTTCAAATTTTAAAGCTTCGTTTGTAAGGCCAGATACCAAATACCGTAAAGTAGCAAACAACCTTTGCTTAGGAGATATTGCATCTCTCAATTGTGTGTCTTGTTTATATATATGCGGAGATACCATTTGCAAAATTTCTCCGAAAGTATTGGAATCCATCCTTAGATAATTTTTATAATCAAGAGGGGATGACAACTGTAATTCTTCAATCAGGCTATCGTGGCTAAGAGTCGCCTTTTTTTTAGCCATTCTTTCATCCATATTCTTTGTTTCCTTTTTCGTTTTGGGGTAACATCGCCATCATCTTCTAGGGCACATGCGATGATAATTGAGGCAATCGCACTGGAGGACATGATTGTCCAATTCCCAACTCCTAACTAAAGTTTGCGCAAAATTTAACCATGTGTATGGATGATGCCTTGTGCAACGCAACGTTGCGCATCACTTTGTTGCGCAATTAGTTTGACAATGTATGGGTCCCTCTTAGAGGCCATATTATATGAGAAAGATTTTTTAAACTGGGCAGTTTTGTGACCCGGTAAATAATATGACCCACAAAACGCAAATTGGAATTATGCAAATCTGATCGCAAATCAAGTTTATTGCTAAGATAGATCGAAATCTTTTTGTGAAGTACGGAATGGACCAGACAAGCTAAGTGGAGCAACCATCTCTGTCGCACAGTTAACCAACCGATACTCCTAATATGAGGACTCACAATCTCACATGTCCCATTCATTAGGATTCCCGTAGCACAACGAACACAAGAATTCTGCACTTTTTGAAGTCTATAAGCCTCCAACTGAGTTAAACAAGGGCCAAACACTAAGTCACCATATTCAATTCTGCTCAAAATCAAACTGTTAGTCATCTTAATTTTAGTCACCGGGAGAGAATAGATCTGAAACTATATATACCCTTTAATTTGGCGTAGGCACTTTGAACGACTTTCGTAACATGACCATGAAAAGTCAAAAGGCTATCAAAGATTACTCCGAGATTTTTTTACAGATGTGTTGTGTGGTTGTTCTTCATCATCTAATTCAATTTTCAACGCACTGGTGTCAAAGGGTCCGTTTTTCGATGCAGCTGATTTTTTTTTTATTGTCTTGCAGCCCATGCGACTTAAACCAACCATGAAGACTGGATGCTCTATAGGATCGAGAGGTTCATTAGTGGAGCTAACAGGTGTCCAATATAATATATTTTGCTCAGATGCAAAAACATAAAAAGACAAATTTCTTATTTGTTCAAACAGCTATTAAGGGACTCAGAAGAAAAAGTTATTGCCCAATTTCGTTTTTAAGGAAATAAAGTTAATGTTTTATTTTTTTGCTGAAAACTACCCTTGTTTAAATGGATATTCTAGTTAGCCAATGTCTGACAGTGACATAACGATATGACAGAAATACAGTAGATACAGGGGATAGATTTTGCAAGCAATAAAGTTGTCCGGCCATTTTTTGTTAGATTTTAATATAAGAAAATTAGCAGGCAATGACTGTGTCACTTTAATTTTCGGCGCCATCTGTTGCATGCATCCAATATTGTTGTAATATCCTTATTTCACTGTCAAACATTGGGTAGCTAGAGTTTCCATAAACAAGGGTATCGCGAAATTTCCCCATTTACTTAGCTAAGTGTATATAATTTTACCTCTCGTGACCGAGCCCACTGCCTGAACTAATGACAGGAAACGTTCCGCCAAGTTAAATAATTTACAAAAATACAAGTTCCCGTGACCCCGACAAATAAATTATTGGAGATTGTCCGTATTGCCCTTGTATAGTCCAGACGCCAGACGAGACGACAAACGTAACAAAGGAAAGAGGATTCCTCCGGATTAGCCTTTAAAGAATAAAGCAGAACTTACCTATGTTATATAGATTTGTTGGCTGGAAATAAGGGATCGATTTTGTTTTTATACCCATAACATCCTTAAGAGTGAAATTAATTTTGTTGAATTATTACTAACATTTACTCGCCATCTGCACTAACTATACTAAAATCGAGCAATCCGTACGCTTGGCGTAAATAAAACCATGTGTTCAATGACGTTCCGCGATTGGTCGGTAGACTATAAAATTTCACCCGACTCGGCACCAGGGACGTACTCGATCGCAAAAATGTAGTTATGCGGTTTTATCTTGTTGTTTTCAGCTATTTAGACACTGCCACAAATAATTTTATAGATGTTTTGAACCATTTTAATTAAGCCAATAATTCTTTTCCGAAATATTTTGATGTAAACAATTGTAAAACTAAAATTTAATACAGGTTCTGCCTTAGTGCGGCCCTGGCGAATATTTCAAGTCGCGTGCTCTTGTTTACGCCAGGCGTAAGAGTTGCTCGATTTTAGTATACTTCGTACTAAATAATATGGCATACACCTAGAGGTTTAAAAGGTTCTTGCAAATAATATGTACTAGTTGCAACGAAATGAATTTAAGACTGAAAATTCATTATTTAGGACCAAAATGCGCTTCAATAGTGGAAGCGGATGTGATTTGTCGTAATTAAAATATTACACGAAGATAAAGATATTAATATTTTTATGTGTTAATGTTATACATAACTTTTGCGTCTGAAAAGAAAGGGATGTTCGGGAAATACGTATAGTTGTCGTGGAGCCAGTTTGTGGGAAAGTTAAACATTACTTCCATGATACCTGTTCAATTTAAACTTTCTCTGTAACAAACTGGACCCTGAGAGAGATTATTTCTGCGAAGATTATAATTTTTTAATCGGTATCGAGTTTGAAACGTACATGTCGTACATGACAATTTGCAGTGAATGTGCTGGAAAAGGTATAAAGTGTTTATTAAAATAATGTCAGTTGAGTTTAGAACAAATATAAAAGTACAGAATACATAGAGTATAGCCCATTAGCTTCAATCTCTGTGTTTTTGGCAGTATAAACGAGTATTTCCATTGAAAGGTTGAGAGACACTGATGCCAACCTATGGCGCAAACTTTACGAATAAATAATGTGCGGAACACCTTATTGTCTATGCTAAACGGCCGTTTCGGTTTCTGTTGGAGAATGAAGATAATTAATATTTGCGGATCAAGGATCAACAGAGGAGCCCCAGAGAAACAAGGCAAGATCAGACCTGCAATTGAAGATTATGAAATTTCTGAGTGTTTGAGTGTGATCTTACTTGAAATAAACATTGCTCAGAGCCACCACGCTCAATATGTATCATACAAATGGGAAATCATCGTCTTCAAACCGTTGAGTGAAGAATAACACTCAACGCTCAAACGTATAAACCTAGATTTCCTAGACATTTTCAATCAGAGCAACAATTTTGTCTGATTTGCCTAAATCTATTGATTAGTAGGTACCCGGAGAATTGTCTCTGTGATCTAGCCACCACATTTTCAGTGAATTCTCATTATTTCTCTCAACATTAGCACTGCATATACCTTCCACTTTAAGTGTCCTAAGAAGGCACCTGGATCACAGTATTTTTTTTAATTCTATATAATTTATAGCTGAACGCAATATTAGTTCTATAGGGTGAATAATTATCGCCAATACTCCTGGAACATCAACTTCATTAGTCATTAGCAAGGTGAATTATATGTCTCTTCAAAACACAACACTGCGTTTAATTATTAGACGAGAGCAGAGAAGAATGTTGGCATCAAGTAAATTAATCTTTACTATTATTTATTTGTACTCAAACATTTGCCAAGTGACAAATTTCGTGCTCTTTTTATCGGTTTGCACAAAAGTGTTGTGTGTTAATTTTAGTTGTTTTATCTACAGAATATTTGTGGCGTGTGTGTTAATTGCGCAAATTATCGCACAGATACATTCGCAATTTTTATTCCAATGATTATGCATTATTAGGTGCATAGATTATTGTTTCGAAAGATTATTGTCTGTACAGCAAGGGTTTAAAAACTTCTGCTTACAAATAGTTTTAGTGACTTTTACAATAAATGCGTCATTTGTCTTGTGTGTCGTTTTAAATTTTTAATAGATACTGGGCTGTAATAACAAAAATTGATCAAAATCCTTATTTAAGAAACAAAGGGTAAACCGTGAAGAATCAGATGGTATGCAAAATTATATACAACTTTGCACTTTTTTTACCTATCATTTATTGGAAAACAACCGCAATGACAACATTGACAACCAATTTCATCAATAAACAAGTACGCTAGTTATCAGTAATGATTTTATTAAATTATACTCTATTTTACAGGGTCAGTAAGTGCAAATAAAATCACGCGAATGAATGAATTGCGCAGGGTCGCACTAGGGAGTACGCGGAGCGCGCGTTGGAAGAATACAAAGGTGCCACATTGTCATCTGCAATCTGCATCCTCTGTATCTGAGCTTGGCATTTTTTTATAATTGCCACGTCCCAAAAATTATCTATTAGTAAAAAATCATAAGCGATCATTAATATAAACATTGTACTACGTTGCGAACAATTATTTAACAAATCGCGTAGGTGATTCTGTGATCAGAATTTACCGTGTTTACGACCACCTGAGCAATAAATAGGAGCGTCCTTGCCATAATATGATCTCCAGCATGTAACAGAGAGACACTTTTATCCCTTGGGAATGAATACGTACAAGATAGTGGAACAATGTGAATTTCACACAGTACCTACCTACATACCTGCTTAAGGTGTTAAATTTTTTTCAATACTCTACAGCAAGTTATTTTAGCTAGACACTACACTATATGTATTATGTATTATTCATGTCGTATCGCCTTAACGTCTCTATCGCTGCGGATAAGTTATGCATGTGACGTGCCACCCAAATTTCCGGATTTATAGTCTCTGGAATAATATACAGACGGAAATTAGAACATATTGCCCAGAAGCCGGAATATCTCCGGATATAAACATAAACATTGCATTATACTCAGACTATAGCAAGCAGTTGATATAGATAAATGAATTGGACGTGAATGGATTCCCACGATATTAATTCTAAATTTTCATTACAACTTTTATTCGAAAGAACCGTCCGGCACAAGAAGTTTGGCATAAGAAACCAACCAAAGCAGTGGTTTTTGTAAACATATGTCGGTCGTAAACCAGATTAACCTCCTAATTAACATTTTAGAGAGCTGAATGTTGATAGTGATTTGTTAATTCTGTCGTAATTAGTTAATTAATTCGAATTTTAATGTACACGCAGACGATACGGGTCTTAGAAACAGTGGTGTAGTGTGTAGGTAATTTGGAATAGAAGCTATGCACACTTGAATCTATATTGTAAGCCATTAAACAATTTTTTATAGGAATTTAAAGGTGTTGTGGTATATCACGAGAACGTCACTAACATAATTAACACAACCCACTCCGAAATTTCAATAACTTGAGAGTTTTCCTCAATTATTGCCACCTAGATATACCCGAAATCTAAAAGGAAACCAACTGTGGGCACTACCGAGGAGGGGTTGCAGTTATTTCCAACTGTAATCAAGGAGTTGTAGATATTGAAAAACTTCAGGATCCGCACGTTTGTAAGAACATTTATGTAACCTATAGATAATTTATCTGAGAAGGGATCACAGATTTTGACCTCAGAACTATTTACTATGTCATACCATATACAAGGCGAGTAAAAAGTATGGAAAGGTGCTGATATTTCCTTAATTATTAATATATTAATTATCCTTATTTTAAGAATGGTTTGAATATATATTTTTTGCCATTACTTGACGGCATCCATTTTTCCTAGACGTAAACAATTTCGCAGCTTTGGCAGCCAAATTTGTATTTTAAATCTTCGCATTTTTGAAAAGAGCATCTTCTTCTGCATACGTCAGAATAAAATTGTAATGCAGTTCCATAAGAAAAATATCGAGAAAAAAAATATGGAAAGGTGCTTCTAATATATTCTAATATATTTTCTGTAAATTGAAACTTGAATGCCGTCTATTTGTGGCAAAAAGTACCTAAAAACTTTGTTAATAATAATATTAGAAGCACCTTACCACACTTTTCACTCTCCTTGATTATAGGGGCATATCGTTGAAGAGATCCTGCAGTTTGTAGCACAACAGTAGAACATGGCAATTTGTATGATCTTATTGCTTTGTTTTGTATAAAATAATCGATTCGATTGATGTTGTAGAGGATGGTGGTTTTACTTGGTCGTTGTTGTCATGCCAACCTGATGCCTCAAAAGTTGGCACTCGTTCCTTAATAATAGGTGTGTTCACTAATTTCAAATTGTTAGTAAGTTTTATTGCGCCTGTTGTGGGAACACATAAAATACTACTGTGGGAACACTCCTGTAGAAACACAGACAATTCTACTTAATTATTCTGCGATAGTTAACTTTTAGCCAGGGAGCTGGCGTCAAATTTGACCGGGTCATTTCACCAAAGCTCATTTCAGGTTGATGCTTCAAAGCTTATTAAAGAATCATGTGTCAGCTGGCACAAACCCGTGGCCTAAGGGTAGTAAAGTGTTGTGAATCTGGCAAAATTTTTTTGGGGTTATTTTAGCAAAGCTGAAAATTATTTATATAATAAATTTCGATATGGAAATCGTATAAATAACTGTCAGCTGGTGCAAAACTGTGGCTAAATCTGTTAGCTGGGCGTTCGCAATATAGCGGAGTACTCAAGCGGGCGCCGCGCGCTGCCTTCTTAATGACGCAGCTGACATATTTTACCACATTTTCTTGCCAGCTAACTATTGATTTTCTATTTTTTATATATTGAACATGAACGCAGCTGACATATTTTACCACATTTTCTTGCCAGCTAACTATTGATTTTCTATTTTTTATATATTGAACTAATTAGGTATAGATTTTCATACTTTCTGATATGACTTTACTAATAAAGAAAGTCATTCAAAGAGCATATTATGCTTTCTCGTTGAATCAGTACCTACACGGAAAAAAATAGATTTATTAGAATTTGTTTTAAAAAATAAGTAATATCACATATTATAAATTTTGTTAATTTTATTAACACAACCTTGTATTAATTATTATTTTTTTATACTAAAAGAAATATATTGACAATACTTTAACCCGTAAAGAAAATTCTAATAAACAAGAAGCCAGTATAAAAAAGTAATATTTAATAACATAAAATAGTGTACGGGCACTAAATAATATACGTTTTAAAATATGTTTGCTTTTAAAAACAATTTTAAAATAGGCACTTTATATGTGCTATTATGTCTGGTTAATAAAATGTGCATTTTTACTAAGTCTGGTGTTTAACTTAATTATCTTTCGTGTTACTTCTTACAACCTGAAATAATATCAAATACGGCGCTGCCTTAAACCCCTCCGCGAAGACGGAATACAATACAGTTTATCGGGGGATTTCATAGCAACACTTTCGCGAGGTGCGACGCGCATCATTTTGATGTATTTATCTGCAATTTTTTTATTACTTGCATTGATCGTGATAAGAAAAACTTATGGCAATTGACATAGGGCTTTACTACAGGAAGTTTTGTATTTCTATGTATGGCGTGCAATTGTGTTTTAAATGTAAGTTTTAATACAGGGAGTATGTAATCAATATTGTGCTTTGTTTCTTGTTCCCTGCATACGAAATAATGCAAAAATGCGACACAAAATTCAGAAAAAAATGTGCAATCTACGTAAATGAGGTAAGAAAAGTATAAGCAAGATACTTTTGCAAGATATATTTACCTTCTTACCTAAAATAATCAAGCACTTAATTTTTTTGTGATGCTGAATAGGTCTAATAGGAAATAAGTTTGGTTTCCTTTGGTAAGTAACACGACAAATCTGGAAAATCACTCGCCTGAAAATAAATTACTTGCCACAACATTCTGAATTAAAATTAAAAGTATATTGAAGGAGTTCAAAAATATTTTTTCTTATGTGGCATAATTATGACTCAGAATAATTCCTTTCAGATAGCGAACCTTTGAACACATAAGTATTTATATGAACCATTTTCTCTTAAAAATGACTCACGTTGAACACCTGATAATATTACATCGTCCTTCAGTAACACCAACGAATTTTTTAAATTATTTTTTTGACAAAAAATTATACCATGAATATTAATTTTTATTATCATTTATGTAATAAACCATATAAAATATCTACATCTATTTCAACAAAAATTTTAACTAAACTTTGTAGAGTGTATTATAATGAATTATATTTCTTATTATACTGGCTAATAGAGACTACACGAAAATGTAATTAAAGTTAGGGGAAATTATAATAAACTATATTAAAAGAAATAATAACTATATCCCTCTTTTATTATTATTTATTTTAATCCTTAATGATATTGTTAGTAAACAGTATTAAATAGTATAATAACTGTTTAATATATTTTAACATAAAAAAATTATATACGTTAGTAAATAGGATAGTAATATACATGAGAAAGGTATAATATCAAATATATAGGAATCCTTTAATATATAAAAGAAAAGATAATATATTTTATTAAAAATGGTAAAGCAAAATTATTGTAACTACTATTAGACCAGATGTTGGTCCTATAGAGTATTAAAATTTACATTAATTAATATTATTTTTTTAATAACTTTTATTATCAATTTTTTTCCGTGTAATTAGTTTAATATATTAAAAATAGAAAACCAATAGTCAGCTGACAAGAACATAATGGTAAAATATGTTAGCTGCGTCATCAAGAAGGCAGCGCGTGGCGCCCACTTAAGTACAGGATGTCCCAGTTAACCTGATAAACCCTATTTTCTCGGTAATTTTAAAGATAAATTCATGGTTCGAAAACCAGACTTGTGTAGAATTTTCCGAGGAATTCGAATGTGACGTCCAACTTAATATACCTGGTGTTGTTAAAAAGTTATTTAAAAAAATACCGTTTTCCAAAAAATTGTGAAGTTAGATTTTTAACACGAAATGTTAGTAATGAGAATACGGGGAGTAAGGAAAAAGTGTCGGTTTTCATTTCTGGCTTCCGGTTTTACCGGAAGTGAGCATCACTTTGTCAGATTTTTGAGACAACCTGTATATTTTGGGTTTTTTAAGGTCCTTTTGTTCTCCCAATTCCAACCATATATACAGTGACGGGCAGAAAGCTGGACACAAATGGAAAACTTTTTTATTATTAATTTCTCAGAAAATTTTATTCCTGATAAAAGTTGGTGCATCATTTCAAACTCAAAACGCATATACCAAAATTTAAATATCTCTTTTTGGATACGAGGTTGATTCAAAAATGTCAAAATAACTCAAGAGTATAGTACCCTTATTTTTTAAAATACGGTAAAAAGTTACTTAAAAAAGTTTTTTGGAATCAAAGGTGGATGTCAGATTTAAAGTCACAGCCACCTAGTAAAAAAAAAGAAATTTAAAATTTTCTGTATTTTTTCGAAAAAACAAAATACCGCAAGCGCAACTTATCATCGGATAACACATAAATTTGCTACTAAACTTTAATTTTGTTCGATTAGCAGCTAGAAATTTAAATTAATTGAAATCAAGAGTTTAAAAATATTTTTGAAATAACTTCTTAACAATACCCGGTATATTAAGTTTGACATCACATTCGAATTCCTCGGAAAGTTCTACACAAGTCTGGTTTTCGAACCATGAATTTATCTTTAAAATTACCGAGAAAATCGGGTTTATCACGTTAACTGGGACACCCTGTACTCCGCTATAATTACTTTGAACGCCCAGTTAACAGGTTTAGCCACAGTTTTGCACCAGCTGACAGTTATTTTTACGATTTCCATATCGTAATTTATTATATAAATAATTTTCAGCTTTGCTGAAATCATCGGGATATTTTTCAACTTTCTCACATGCGCAGCTAACAAGTTTTGCCCCCCACCGCAGGCAGCTGACACATTTTTTTTTCATGGAATCACCATAAACAAATAATCCTCAAATTTCCAGCTTTGCTAAAATGACCCGAAAAAAAAATTTTTTTACTAGATTCGTAGTCCCCTAGTACCCTTTTGCCACGGGGGTGCGCCAGCTGACACTAACCTTACTTATTTATTAAGTAAAAACTACCGTACAGAATGAAGAAAAATTATGTTGAAATGACCCATGAAATTTTGACGCCAGCCCCCTGGCTATTTCTACTGTAGTAATATGCACAAAGCGTAGCAACTCTCGAGGAACGCGTAAATTGACGCAGTGACGTAACTAAAATAACAACTGAAACTGAATCAAACCATTTTCCTGCCTATGAAATCGTGGGCATCTATTATTATGACGAGTATATGCGATCATATTTCTTTAATTAAAAAAATTGTCGAACATCGTATGGGACGACTTTCATGGTTGATTTTAATTTCAGCGAAGTGAGAAAATTATAGATAGATGCTGCGTATTTAATCCAGTTGGGTCACGGAAACGGCACTGCCCAAACATCTCAAACATTCGTTTATGCTTGGACATAAACACTCTAGTGCGAGCAAGTTGGCGTCGCTAAGAAATGGAACCGCCTGAAAAAAGAGCCACCCCGCATATAAATCCGTTGTTTATCCGTCTCAATTTCGCCGAGATGGCCTAAGTGTTATTGCCTATTCCACGTCTTCATTTCCTGAAACGGCCGCTATTACCCGCTTCATAAAGTTTTGCATTTCCCGTCCTTCAATGGGCCCAATATTCCTTGGATTTACATTATTTTTACTCAGCCAGTGTCTATCAAACGATAAGGCAAGATGTATTACTGCCGTATTTTAACCGAAGTGTGGGGTGTGGTATTATTATTTTGTATTTTGCAAATTAATTGGTTCGACGCCGATACTGCTGTTGATTTATACAGGGTGTCCGGAAATTACGTGCACATACGGAAGGGGGTAATTCTTTGGCCCATTTTAAGAAAAAAACTTCATATGAACGTATGTCGTAAACGTCCTAACTTTTGAGATACAGGGCGTTGAAGTTCATTTTTTGAAATTCAATTATGGCTACATCTCCCGAAATAATCAAGCTGCTGAACTGAAATTTGGCTCTGCTGTGTTTTTGGGGATGGAGAATAAGCTGAAAATGTCAATTTCACCGTATCTCACAGAGGGCGCCACTTGCGCTGTTTTTTGATCACGCTTTTACGCGTAACTTTTTTGAGGTTATCTTTTTGGTCCATAATTTTAGTGCATATTTTCATTCTGCAAGAAAAAGGTACTCTTGTTTCATAACGATTAAATCAACCGTTTACGTTTAAATTGGCAAAATGTGCCCCAAAACACCTGTTGACTCCAATATTCGAAATGAAGAAAAAAATCCCTAATGCACCAAAAATTATTCGCTTTCAAAATGGAAAGGATTGAATTTGACAAAATTTGAACACCCTATTTCAAGAAAACCAATGGTGTTTTGACCATTTAGCATTTCTTTCTTCATTTTGAATGTACAGTTGATATGTAGCATTTGAAAGCGGTCGTTGAAAATGTTATGTTTCGAATATTGGAGTCAACAGGTGTTTTGGGGCACATTTTGCCAATTTAAACGTAAGTTGATTTAATCGTTATGAAACAAGAGTACCTTTTCCTTGCAGAATGAAAATATGCACTAAAATGATGGACCTGCAGGACCACAAAGATAACCTCAAAAAAGTTACGCGTAAAAGCGTGATCAAAAAACAGCGCAAGTGGCGCCCTCTGTGAGATACGGTGAAATTGACATTTTCCGCTTATTCTCCATCCCCAAAAACATATCAGTGCCAAATGTCAGTTCAGCAGCTTGATTATTTCGGGAGATGTAGCCAAAATTCAATTTAAAAAAATGAACTTCAACGCCCTATATCTCAAAAGTTAGGACGTTTACGACATACATTCATATAAAGTTTTTTTCTTAAAATGGGCCAAAGAATTACCCCCTTCCGTATGTGCACGTAATTTCCGGACACCCTGTACATATACAGTGTGGCCATTTTAGTGTGCAACATATGGGAATTTTTTTATTAATTGCACAACCAAAATACAAATATTGCCGAAAGTTGGTGCATGTTCGATAATCATATTAGGTGCCCTTAGAATGGTTGCAAGTCAAACAGCGTACAGGGTAGGTAAAAAAATATAAAAATTGTTCAAGAGTAAAGTACCCTTATTTCAAAGAATTCAGCAAAATGTTATTAAGAAAAGTTGTCTAGAATTAAAAGTTATGCCTAAATACCAAAACATGCCCTCCTAAGAAAAAAAAATATTTTTTTGAAAAATATTAATAATTTTCTTAAAATATATATTTTTTAATATTCCCCCTAAACACTTTGATAAATTAATCAAAATCAAATTAATTTCTCATAACTTTGTTCAAATTCAAGCATATTTGTAAAATTAACTTAGATTTTTAGTTTTTTAGGGAATCACAAACTTGATGTTTGTTGCAACGATATTAAACACAACTTTAAAATTTCGCAAAAATTCTTATGAACAAGGTAAAACATTAGTAATGATAATGTGTCTATTAAAAAACTCTCATTTAAGGTGCAAAATTTGTATTTTAAATGTTTAATAAAAAACTGTGGAAATCCATCGACTAAAAATTTTTTTTTTAATAGGAGGCTATGTTTTGGTATTTAGGCATAGCTTTTAATTCTAAACAACTTTTCTTAATAACCTTTTCCTGAATTTTTTGAAATAAGGGTACTTCACTCTTTTGCAATTTTTATATTTTTCGACTTACCCTGTATGCTGTTTAACTTGCAACAATTCTAAGGGCACCTAATATTATTATCGAACATGCACCAACTTTCGGCAATATTTGAATTTTGGTTGTGCAATTAATAAAAAAAAATCCCATATGTTGCACACTAAAATGGCCACACTGTATAGTTCTTTCAAACAAAGTTAAATAGGTACAAGATATAGGTACATACAATTAGTTTAACAATACTTCCATAGACAAGTCTTTTTAACTTTATTATGTCAATGTATACTATTGGCACAGTAAACCATCTCGAAATTTCTCATATAAGTATGCGGAATATCTAAAATTTAAAAGCGAGACACTATGGTCTTATCGCATTATTTTCAGACTTTTGCATTTTCTTGTCACCCTGTACGGAGAAACCACATTTTGCAAATATTACTTATTACTTATTTTGTCAGTAAAAGCGTTATGCGTTCATTTATCTAAACTGTTCGACCATGAAAATGTACCTCAAAATAAGTAGAAGCTCAAGGTGCATACTGTACACTGAAAAGGGTGTCCCAAATTTCATACTTTTAAAGGGTTTTTCCTACCATATCTTTTTTGCTAGTAAATATTCTCCATTTCGGTAAAAACGTTTCTCGTTTATTTTTGGGTAATTCTCCAGAAGTGTTTATACTTCGAGGACACAATTGGACAAATACAAATGTTACATGATAACCTTCATTTTTTAAAATTATTATTAGAAAGTCAAAATTAAACGAAAAATAACATTTTCCCACCTCCCATATATGTAATATCATAAAAATAGTACATTGTGTACCTAGTAGGAAAAGCTGAACATTCCCGGACGACCGTAAAGATTGCCTGTCGAGGCGTAAGCCGAGACTGGCAATACGGAGTCGGGGAATGTGGCTTTTCCTACGAGGTATAAGAACATAAATTCGAAAAACTTGTTCTCAATCATTTTTTTAGTTTATAAATAACTGTAAGGAAATATTATTTCCTTACAGTACAAAAATAAATATTTCCTAACAGTTACTTTCCGTTGCCTGGCAACGACTAAGTGCAAGGAAATATTGACTTTTTCTTTCAAAAATGTTATCAAAAATGTCAATATTTCTGATTGATTTTCGGAAAACATGTTTTTTTTTTATTTCTGAATACCACGGAGTTGACAGCCGTATCACGGAGCTGATAAAATTAGTATTTTACCTAAAATAACTATGTGTAACTTCCAAACATTCCCGGACGACCGTAAAGATTGCCTGTCGAGGCGTAAGCCGAGACTGGCAATACGGAGTCGGGGAATGTGGCTTTTCCTACGAGGTATAAGAACATAAATTCGAAAAACTTGTTCTCAATCATTTTTTTAGTTTATAAATAACTGTAAGGAAATATTATTTCCTTACAGTACAAAAATAAATATTTCCTAACAGTTACTTTCCGTTGCCTGGCAACGACTAAGTGCAAGGAAATATTGACTTTTTCTTTCAAAAATGTTATCAAAAATGTCAATATTTCTGATTGATTTTCGGAAAACATGTTTTTTTTTTATTTCTGAATACCACGGAGTTGACAGCCGTATCACGGAGCTGATAAAATTAGTATTTTACCTAAAATAACTATGTGTAACTTCCAAACAAACACAAATAAATGCTTCTACAAAAATAAGTAGGTACACCCTGTGTACTTCGACTACACTGACAAAAAATAGTTTGCATGCTTCTTATAGGCTTTTTATTTTTTAATGCCATGGAGCTGGGAAGTCATCACAGAGCTGATATTAAAAAAAACAGAACTTGATTTTACCGTGATGAACTGGAAATGCATTTTTTAGTGTCAGTTTTTTAAGCTTCACACACAGAAAAATAATCCCTGTGATTTTCACTTAGGTCTAGCATGTTGAGCCAAATATAATATTAACTCCGTGATCAATTCTCAGCTCCGTGACAATGAACAGTAACGGAGCTGAGAACCACGGAGTTGAAAATTTTTATATTTCCCGCAATTTTTAGCGACCGTTTTTAAACCATATTTCTTGTAACTTGGAACTCAGAATTGGGCTTTGTTTTACTACTAAGTAAATACTAACGATGTTAGTGAATAATAACTGTCATTATTTAATTAGGGAGGTCACGGATTTGATAAGGCATGGTTGTTGATGATGGCTTTTGCAAAAAACATACCTTTTTACCCAAAAACTGTCACAACTGCACAAGAGCACTGCACTCTATATTCATCACCTGATGCACTAAAAGCAAGCTGCTGTATGTAGCGAAGCTGGCACCATCTATGAGCCAGTTTACCTAAGTCAGTGATGTAACAGATACATTTTTTTCGGTATCTGGATATAGATACAGATACTATCTGGCAGATGTATCTAGATACAGATACCGATACATTTTTTCCAAAGTATCTGGGTATAGATACGTTAAAAAAGTATCTAGATACTTCCAGATACATTCAGATACTATCAGTTAATTAAGAAAATTTCAGACCTCATAAGGCAATCAATATAAATATACCTACTTACCTACTTTACTTAGATATTTATGAAAGGAGTGTGTGTGTAGGTAAAGTAGAACTGTTTAGAAGAATGTGAAGTTTAGATTGTCACTAATTGAAAAAAGTTGTTACTAAATAAGACCACATTTTATTATTTGTATTGTTTATTTTTTTAACATTAGCAACATTTCGAAGTTTTCATCGCTGAGCCTGTCTCGCCTTGGCGTTAAAATTTGTCCTCCTGTACTAAAGAGGCGCTCGACTGGTGCAGATGATAGTAAAACCGTGTTACATTTTTTACCTCATCGATTGCACAAAGCATGTAATCCTATTTTAATTACAATAAACTTAAAATTAATTTTGCCCATAGAAACGGTTTAAAAATTAAATATAGGCACGTGGCACGCCTTGGCATCGTGGCTAAAAAATGTATCTAGTATCTAAGTATCTAGATATTTTCAAAAGGATCTGGATACTAAAGCAGATCCTCTTTTTTGTAAGTATCTAGATATGTATCTAGGTACATAAAAAATATCTAGATACAGTATCTAGATACAGTATCTAGATACTGTATCTCGATACATTACATCAATGACCTAAGTTTATATAATTGACCACGGAGCTGAGGGGTCCTATCAAGGACAAACTTTGCATTCCACAAAATATGGACAAAATATAAAAAATAATATATTTAAAATACATTGAAACTAAGTTGCACCCATCTCAGCATAAGTAATGGATAATAATGATCTTATTAGCAAAAAATCACATACAGCGGCAAATAAATCATATTAAAATGTAAGTAGGGACAAGCACGGAGCTGAGATTTCGGTGTCAGTGTTCCAAATTTTCCATTGGAAAAAATTACACATAACTGAATTTCATGAAGCATGTGTTAATATTGGTAATTTTCTTTATACCCAATAAAAATAATAATAATTTCGTGAAGGAGTGAAGAGTAAAATCAGAAGGACATTAATTTGACCACTTCTGGAGAATGACCCTTTTACGTTAACTAATTAGTGTAGCGATATATTTTCTTTGGGTAGCGGATTTAGAAAAAAGCCCCAAATGTGTCAAGCTATACATGGCACTGGAATAAGGGTAGTTTTTATGTTTTTTTTTTATTTGTGTGGGTATACTGGGTGATCCACAAATGAGGTCCAAAGTTGCCAAAAATGATGACCAAATCACTTTTAAATGGTTTTATTGGCTCTGACCATCAAAAACGGAAATAAGTCTTGCGAAAAAATATCTTGTTTTTACAATATGTTCAGGGCGCAATAGTGTCACATTCATATCAGAATCTGATTACACACCTATATATTAATTTTGTTTCTACCGTGGCTTTG
Organism: Pseudeuparius sepicola; assembly: GCA_963920635.1. Classification (NCBI taxonomy): domain Eukaryota; kingdom Metazoa; phylum Arthropoda; class Insecta; order Coleoptera; family Anthribidae; genus Pseudeuparius; species Pseudeuparius sepicola. The sequence goes on from OY987299.1 coordinate 96,157,437, forward strand.
GGGTGTTTCAACAGTAATTTAACAGGTAGTTTCATTTTTGTTAACATAATACAATAACAGTTAAGTACCTAAGTAATGGACTTGTTTTTGGGTGATCCACACAATTTTTTTCATATTTTCCCATCCTGTACCTCGGAACCAAAACGTTTGTGGCTAACAATAATAATCACAATACTCCAAAATTGAGTAAAAGAAAATATAATGAAATAATGCCCCTAAAATGTTGATTATGAACGTTTTTTTGCTCGTACTAACTTTGTCCGCAAACGTTTCTTAGGTCTACATTCTGCGATGTTGGCACAGTGGGACATCCCATTTACGAGATTTTTTTGTAAAGCAAAGCCCTATACGTATTTATTACGTAAAAGTAACTCATTGACGTAAGCGTGCAATGATCGAATACGTCAAGTTTCAAAAGTTAAAGCATGTTTTAAAACGTTACTCTAAGACGCCCCCTGAAGGTGACTTGACGGTTATTTATATCCCTTTATTGGACGTTTTTTTGTTCCTCTCAAAATCGCCGAAAATAAGTTTTAAACGTTTAATATATTTTTAAAATGCAATTTCTAGTAGCTTCTTTACGGTTCTATGTTCGTCTATTCATATCCTAGCTTCTAATCACTCGGCTCACAGTCGGCTGTTTCCGCACCAAGGTTTCGGCTCGATACCGCTGTGTTTCGGGTGTACGTACGTATGTACACGCAAGTTTACGTCAACCGTAAGTCCACTCCAGGAACGTACGTTCGAAAACTCTTTAACGCGCATGCGTCAACAAGTCCTTGGAAAATCCCACCAAAAATCCCGGAACTTTTGTCTCTACCTTGTTGTTTAAAGGATGGGCGGGGGGGGGGGGGTTAAAATAATGTTATGTGGATCATCCTGTACATTGTTTTCTGAGACTACCTCTTATTGTATTGAAAACACCTGTTAATTATTGTCGGAACACCCCAAAGCGATCACAGAAACAAAATTAATAGGTGTGTAGCCAGATTCTGATATGAAACTGACCTAATATATTGTAAAAATAATTAAGAGTCCTTTTTTGCTCCATTTGTTTCCGTTTTTGATGGTCAGATCCAGCAAATATATTTATAATAGTGACCGATTTGTGGATCACCCACTATATCCTCACAAAATTCCTCTCATATTTAGGTTTCCTTTAAGGCCCTTAACAACATATTAAGAAATCAGACAGGATTACCCTTATTCCAGTGCCTTATTCCAGTGCCATATCCTTTATACACCAATATATACAAACAAAAAAGTTGTGAAACTAAGAGCGTAGAAGAAACGACCCGTAATGACAGTATCTAAGCAACTCACAAACGTCTTGTAACTTTTTTATTTGTGAATATTTTTTATTTCTTTAAAAAAATTGTGCAGAATTAATTCGCGAAGATTTAGGTTTTCTGTAATTTGATATTCTTAAGTAATAACATTTTAATTAAAATACCCCATTCAAAAATATATTTTTCTTGCAACCATTTAATTCCCTAAAAAAAGCAAAGTCTCCTTGTACAATTTGTTGACAAGAAATTCTTAAAGCCATTTCGCTCTATAAAAAATATAACGCATATAATAAAGAATTTTGGCTCTTTCGGCAAAATTGAAGGTGCTTCGAAATTTTGTAACATGGTATACATATTTATATACCTCCTCTTTGGATTCGTTATTACCAGAATTCCGATAAAAAAGTCGGAATTCCGAAATTAAAGTCGGAATTCCGAGAGTAAAGTCGGAATTCCGAGAAAAAGTCGGAATTCCTAGAAAAAAGTCTAAATTCCGAGATTAAAGTCGGAATTCCGACATTAAAGTCGGAATTCCCAGAAAAAAGTCGGAATTGCGAGAGAAAAGTCGGAATTCCGAGATTAAAGTCGGAAATTGAAAGAAAAAATGGTATGGCCTTTCTACGCTTTCGTACTTTCGTGTTATATTTTCAAGATTCTCTCAGCCCCAAGAAAATTTTCAAAACTATTTGTGTTTATTCTTCACAACTGTTGTGTCTGACAGCATTTTCTAGTGCTCGGTGTCAAATAAAACTATTGTCTGCAAATCAGTTAAAAAAGTTATGCCCCAAATCGTATTTGCAAGGCTCATATTTATCCACTAAATTTTTTATTTAAACTCCTACACTAACGTTACTCGTTACACGCACACATAAGCAGTTCATTATGCAACGTCACGAGGAAAATTATCAATGGGAATTATCTGCGAGTGATTACCAGCGAAGCGGGCTTTCGCACAAACTTTGTCCATCATGTAGGTACATGAAGAATACTCTCATTAGTAGGCTAGGCCTGCTGTTTGGACATTCATGTACAGGGTGATCCAAACTCGACGCCCCAGGCCTACAGCGGGAACACGAAAACTCAAAATAAAATTTCGAAAAGGGGTTCTTAAATGGGACATACTAAGGTCCAATTATGACCGAAAATTAGCTTTTTTGATGTTTGGGAAAATGTCCGCTGTGACGTCATCGATATTATTTTCCCAGAAACATACCAGTTTTTCTCTATCTATTGAAAGTCCTTATCATTCTCAACAACTTTTATAGAAATAAATTTTCTGTATCTTTTGTCGTTCCAAATCTACAGGGTCAAATATGTAAAAACATGGAATTTTTTCTAATCATTTTTCGAAATCTAGATAGCTATGGAGACAATTGATAGTCAGAAATTATTTAAGAGTGTTAGGGTGCCTTGCGCACCCTTAAATTTATTCAACTGGAATATTTAAAAAAAAATTTTGTAACAAACAATAATAACAAACAAGTTAGTAACAAGCACAATTCAGAAATTTAATAAATATTCCAGTTGAATAAATTTAAGGGTGCGCAAGGCACCCTAACATACTCTTAAATAATTTCTGACTATCAATTGTTTCCATAGCTACCTAGATTTCGAAAAATGATTAGAAAAAATTCCATGTTTTTTTACATATTTAACCCTGTAGATTTGAAAAGACAAAAGATACAGAAAATTTATTTCTATAAAAGTTGTTGAGAATGATAAGGACTTTCAATATATAGAGAAAAACTGGTATGTTTCTGGGAAAATAATATCGATGACGTCACAGCGGCCATTTTCCCAAACATCAAAAAAGCTAATTTTCGGTCAAAATTTGACCTTAGTATGTCCCATTTAAGAACCCCTTTTCGAAATTTTGTTTTGAGTTTTCGTGTTCCCGCTGTAGGCCTGGGGCGTCGAGTTTGGATCACCCTGTACACTATATAGAATAATATTATTGTAACGACGTTAATAATTGCAAATGGACTATCATTATGAGTGGGGTACTTTCCCACACCGTATACAAAAAACTCTATTAAAGGTTTTTTTAATAGATATGAGAGGATTCATTAAGCCAGAAGAATAATGCTGACCGATAATTAGTACAAAACTGCATAACCACTTGGAATCTGGTAGTTAATAATATTATTATTGTTACTTTTCTAGAAGATTTTTTTGGTTCTGTCTATGGGCGAAATTAAGCTTCTAAAACTAGCTTTGGAAGCTAATGGTCTACATTCTGTGATCTTAATACATTGGCACATCCCATTTGCGGTACACCCAGTATATTTTGCTGGTTATGAAGTTTTAAAAACACAAGAGTGTGTACTTACACACACTTTTTGTAGATCCACTCTGAATAATTGAGATATCTTACAAAAATGCTCTTTAGGGGCATTATGTTTATCATCATGACTATCATGACACCGCATTTTAGTGATAAAAACAAATTTATCTGGGTTTTTTGTTATCCTAATACAAGCACAATCAAAATCAGTCAAGATATAGACAAATGTCCAAATATTTGGACACAGAATTAAAAAGAAAAGCACAGCCGCTATACAGGGTGTTTCAAAAGTAAGCGTAAACGTTCTAGGGGCGTAATCCTGGGATAAAAATAAGACAAAAAGCTCCTATCATAACGTGGGTCCGGAAATGCTTTTTTTAGCCCTTAACCTTCCCAATTTGTGACACCCCTGAATAAAATTTTTAAATTCAGAATTTAGAATCGAGTTCAGCGTCAAAAGTTTATAACGTGTATGCATTTTCAAAATTTTAGTGATTCGGTTTCGGAAATATTGAGAAAAATCCGTCTTCAAGGTACCTCATTCGAAGGGGCAGTGCTCTTTTAGAAAGCATTTCAAGATCCACGTTGATATAGACTTTTTGTCTTATTTTTATCCGAGGATCACGCCACCAGAAGGTTTACGCTTACTTTTGAGACACCCTGTACAGCTTGTCACTATACCAAACTTCTACAACGCGGTCTTTGCTGAGAAAAATACGATCAATTTCGAAGAACGGTCTGAATGATATGATATATTCAATATGTTCTTTACTATGTACAAGGTGTCCCAAACTCGATGCCCTAGGGTTATTATTAGGCAAACAAAAACATTCAGTAAAAATGTGACTTGTGGGTTTCTTGTAGGACCACTCAACCTTGCTTAGTCATCAAATATATTTTTCCCATACTTGTTTCTCTTTGTATTTGGAAAGAGCACGTTTTTCTGATAAACTTTCGTAAATACATTTTTTTGATATATGAAAAAGTTATATGCGTATTATTTGTAAAAATATGAAAAATATGCCATGGTATTTTTTTAATGAAAATCGAGTTAGCCATGACTTATGAAAGTATATTTTTGACAGAATTTTTTTTTTGTGGATTTGTGCATATTAATATGCATTCCGGATTCTCCTATTACTCCGAAAGAAATGAAAATCTTCCAAATAAGCTTATAGTTTCAAAGAGCTGTTATATCACGATCACGCAGTCAACGGAATACCATGGAGACCATCGATCCTTTGACGACAAAAACAAATGAATACCAGACTAGCAATTTGCATAACGCGTATATGACACGGCGCACTTACCGCATATAAAATATATAAATCATAAAATAGTTGGCGAGCACCCGCTTCTTCCAGTCCGGTCACGTAGGCGGAGAACATTGTCTTGCTGTGTAGGTGGCGACAGCTAGCGCATCCGTATGATTTAGGCGGCGTCTATTCTAGCATTATAAATTTTGTTCGGCGCATAATAAAAGATGAGCTCGAACGCGCTATAAAGCCCGTCCATGCCAAGCTGAATAAAAAGCACCATGATTTGGAAATTGGAACGAAAACACACAACAGAAAAATAACATACTTCTTGGAACGACGGATAACGTAACCGCCATCCGTGTTGAGTAGACAACAGCAGTTTAGCAGAGCTAAAGACCAATCTACTAACTAAAGTATGAAAGGCGAATTTGATTGGATATATTTTGTAATGTGCTATGTGAACTGAGTTTTTAGGTATTTTTCAAAGGCTCGATATGTAGATGATACGTATATATTTCCACAAAATGATAGGCGATGCTTGAAAAATGCCTAAGTACCTAAGGTACTGTACCTACAGGTTTCATAAAATTCTGCTCAGTGGTTCTCATAATTCATTTATTAGTGACAAATCTATACATGTTCTGATGCTCTTGAAGACAGTACTGTCATAATCAGTGCCATAGTCAGTGCCAAATGTGACCAATAATAGCTGAAACATTACATAAAGCCAATGGCTGACAGGGGTGTCAGGCATTGGAAATATTTAACCCATTGACGTGACATTTGTACACCATTTTAAGGTTTATTGGTAGAGACTTTAGAGATCATTTTTGCTTGACTTGTGATTTTCCCTCTGTCAGGCATTGTCTTAGCTTAAACATAGCATGAGCCAATAGCTGACACCTCAACCAAAATCTTCAGAAGTTCTAAATTATTATCTTACTTTGTTTGCTTAGAAGTATAAGCAACAAAAATTAAGACAGTTGAAAAATCTACACTAACAACACATAATCACACTATTTTTTACAACGCTGCACTAAACAATTTCGCTAAGAATATAACCTCGCTATAAACTGAAAAGTCAGTAAAAATCTATCAATATGAATATGAACCCCAGGAAGGAGCAAATTTGGGCTTTACGCTGGACCGGTCCAGTCTCTGCATATGGCGGCATGCCGTTTCCGGTTTACAAAAGTACTTACCGATGGAATGTTATCCCCCAAACATTTTGTTCAGGGGTATGCAACTGGGTCCGGCGCATTGGCAACACAGGTCGGCCATTACGTCGGGTTGTGAAGGCCGAAGGGTATGATCGAAGGTAGCAAAAAGTGAGCTATATTCGCTCTGAACGCGACCCTATGTTAAACGGGTTGCCTATACATTACGGGTTGGAGGGTTGGACCAATAGAATCGCCGGATCAGACGCCTTGGCGATCGATGAATTTGCAAATTTTGAAGTTTTAATAAAAAATATATATATCAACAATCTCGAACAAGGTAAGTCAAATATGTTATTATTTATTAATGCCATAACTCATAACAGTTCTTCCCGAATTATTTTATCAATGTGTTATTTGAGGAATATTCCAAATATGAATAGGCAGTGTGAAAAGTATGGTTAGGGGGCTATTTTTAGAGACACTGTTACAAGTTATATTTATTCCCTTTATTCTTGTTGTTTCTTCTTGTCTATGTTATTACCACTAGATTAATAACAATAGTCAGTAAAAGCATAGTCGAACCAGTTTCGTTCGACTGCTAAAATGGCTCGTACTGAAAGCCCCGTCTACTTAGTAGTCGTTGTTTTTCAGCAGTTATTATTTTCTGTGTTTAGTGTGTTTTAATGTGTTTTTTATTGTTTAACTCCAGTAGTAGTTTTCTGTTTGATTTAAAGATATAGGTGGTACCGATAGTAAAAAATAACACCTTTTTATTATTTTAGATACAATGGAAACTGTTGAAACGGAGAATGGAGGCAACTTAATTTGAGAATAGAAGACGCAGCAACATCATCCACAATAGGTCAAATATTTTATTACATTAATAAATAATGTGTGAGATTAACTATTTTTAAGTATATCAGGGAGAAAAAAGGTACGAAGCGAATTAGTGAGGGTCATACTAAAAAACTCAAGAAGTTTAAAAATTCCTAACTGTTTTCATTATTTCCTATCTAACATATTTGCTTCCCTTACTTGTGCTATTGCGATCTGCTGATAAGGAACTCACTAATCGATTTTATCTTTATTACATGTTTCCGGATCGCCGAACCAAGTTCGGTAGACTGGGAATATTAACAATGACCAAGACTGTTTATCTGTAATTTATCCGGACTGAAAGAGGACCAAGAACCTGTGATACCTATTTATTTTCTAAATAGGAGTTAATTTTTATTTTGTTTCTATTCATTAAGTTTTTGTAGGTATATGGTTTTATTGGTGGTGGTGACAACAATAATCCTAAATAATAGTAATTGCCACCCCTCCCCCCCACAATACTCCTAGATTGGAGTATTGTGAGAGCGAGAATTATTATTATTATTATACCTGCTTGATATGTTTCTTTGGTTTTTGTTTTAAATATATATATATATATATATATATATATATATATATATAAAAAAAACAAAATACTTTAATATATCCCTGTAGTCCTTTTAATTGTTTTATTTCTGAAAAGGAACACATAATGTGGCGGAATATATCACATTATGCGCTCTTTTTTTGAAATAAAGCAATAATTAAAAGTAATTCAATATTCCAGTGGGAGATCCTAGTTCAAATTTCCCGCTTCTCCCCCCCTTTGCCCCTCCCCCCCCCGCAGAATTCCTTACAGAAATTCCAACCAAGGTTCATCCAACCCGGTAAGGTGGCGCTGACCGTTCTGCCTCCTGTCAGCGGTGTTGCCAGGCAAAAGCATTGACGCCGCATTTCTAACCTATATATTTTGTGATTTTGTTCTGGTAGTCACGGAATAGCCGCAGGCTGCACAGCTAACCATAATAGATCTTCAAAAAGTACTTATCGAAGAACTACACAAATATCTAATAGCACAAACCACCGTGACAACTGTGAAATATAAAAATATTTTGTCAAAATTCAGTCTCCATACAGGGCGATTTCCGTCTCACGTATTTTATAATGTCCATAGAGCTTTGGCTCCTTCCTGGGGTTCTTTATTCATTGTCAAAAATAGAGAAACCGAGGTAACTAAATTGGGAACATACGTAACTCATAACTGTTACTTCTACCAACTTAAACATTCCAAAATAATGGATTTATATCTGCTTATTACCTTATTTTTTTAATGAAATAAAGCAACGTGTCAGGCACTGGTACGTTTAAGTTATTTTTTTTAATTGTCACCGCAGTTGGGCCTGGGCCAGCGGGGCCCCTTGTGAAAAAGGGGCCCTGGACTGCAGCCTGCAGCCCATAAAGACCATGCCTAAAGCCGCCCCAGAGTACCTATGTTTGATGGTGAAACTGTTGACCACGCAATTGTAGACACTTTCTCTGAGAACGAACTGAGTGAGATCGTGACTATTACAAAAAGTGTTAGTAAAAAAGATGTGGTATAATACAATGCTTTTATTGATACCGATAGTGTCTAATGGTTGCGCCTCAATTAATTTCTTTAAAACTAATTGCGTATGCAAATACAGCATTCTGCCATAACAGTATTCACCGTCTTTATCCGTGTCTACCAGATCACTAGACCTTATCCTCCGTTGACGACGGACTGAGGCGGGACCGTCGTCTTCTTCAGAGCTCGCCTAGCGAGATTCGCGCGTTTCCTAACGAGGAAACCGGACGTTCACCGCCGGATCCTCGGCCTCTAATGAGCGTGGCGGTGGCCGAAGAGACGAAGCGAATACCGAAAAGAAAAGAGGCGGGCATTGTTTGCCGCGAAATCGTCGGGTAGCGATTACAATCTAGAGAGAGCAGTATTAACAATTACGCGCGTTTGAAGTGCTCGGGAATATCGCGGGTTCGGTGTAAGTGGCGGTTTTCGGATAATTGCATCAAAGGAATGATGGAAAAATGAGGGATAATTTATATTTATAATCAAGGCAGAGGGCCGGTAAGTAGCTACATAATAATATATATGTTTTGTAGCTTAGATACTTTGAGAGTATTTTTTAACATCTAAGATATTACGTACTTATATATCTGTCAAGTTACGTTGAGCGTTTATGTTTCAAGGGACATGCAGGGTGTTCCATCAATAGTGGTACATAGACCAACTGCATATATTTTGTGCCAAAATATTATGATTGAGGTTAAAAACTACAGTCAAATGTCATTAGTTACTGACATAGAGGACGTTTAAGCTCCTTTTTGAAATTGAATTATGGCTATAGGTAGATATCTCCCAAAATAATCAAACTACTGGACTGAAATGTGACTCTGACGACACACTTTTAATTTTCAGGTCGGATAATAAGCCAAAGATGTCAATTTAATCATTTCACTGCATGTTTTCATTTTTCAACAAAAAGTGTAGTAGACGTACCATTTCCGGTCACTATACACCAATTGCAGGCACAAAGACAAAATTCAATTTTCCCGCCAATGCCCATTTGGCACTTCCTCTGCATTTTAAATGTACAATAATGGATATACATGTTACAATTATTGTAACATTTGAATGTGGTAGGTGAAAATGTTATTTTTCGAACTTTCGAGTTGAGCTGTCGATTTTAACGCGAACTGTTGATTTTATCGTTTTGAAACAAGTATACACTTTTGTTAACAACAAAAACACCTATGGACTAAACTGATGAACCTACAAAACCAAAAAGATAACCTTAAAGAAGCTACCAGTAAAAGCACGATCCAAAAATAATGCAAGTACCTCCCTCTGTGAGATGTAAAAATTGACATTTTCAGCTTATTCTCCACCTCTAAAATCCAACAGTCACATTTCAGCTCAGCAACTTGATTGTTTTTTTGAGATACCTACAGCCATAATTCAATTTCAAAAAAAGAACTTTAATAGTCTGTATATCAGTAACCATTTAGATTTGACCAGTAGGTAAGTTATGAGCTCAATTCTAAAATAGTTTGGAACAAAATATAAGCAGTTTCTCTAGGTTTGTACCATTAATGGGACAACCTGTATACGAGTAATTATAGGCTTATTTTACTACATTGCTTGCTGATATCGAGAGTGCAGAGAAGAAAGTAAACCTATCTCCCGCCCTTCGTAATTCTTATTATTTGTTAGTAATGGATCAAACATTAATCACGTTTTATTAACTAAATTGAAAATGTCAACTTTTTGAATGGAATACTTTACATTTATATATCTAATTTTATAGGAAACCTTTACCAGCCCATGTCATTGAGCACTAATATTATTTACAAATATTCCAAGCCCCAATAGCCCAGGTCTTTACTGACTGAATTTGAAAATGTGCTGTTGGCTCTTACCTGGACATTATCCTTGCCTGGATTCCATTTGTTACATCCCAAATAAATCATGCCTATATCTTTTTGATGTGGTTAACATTAATTCCGTACTGATGATTGCCGAATAGCATGAAATGTAAGCGGTTATTTTTTGTTGTGGATTTGACTGCTTATCGCTTTTTCTTTTATGCCTCGATATATACCGAGGTTAAGTAATGTTTATTCGTCACAAAAAATATCCCATTTTATTGTTTAATTATTTTACTGCTGATTGTAGGTTATACCTAATGTTTAAAGTTAAAAATCAATTTGATTGGAAAGCAAATTTTAGAAAGCATGTTTTTTCAAAATCGGGAAAGTGTTGCTGGAATTGCTACAAATTAAAGAGTATCTGAATTAGGTATACCTACATCGGGATATTATGTCAAACGTAGTATCTTCTGGGTTGTGATTAAGGAAATTCGAAAGTTCGTTGTTCTTCCCGACACAATTACCTACTACGTTTTCATGGAGAATTGAAACCAAACTCGGTTCAATACCGTTCAGAATTTTTATGGACGATATTCAAATCGAATTGAAACCGATTTAAAATTTTGATATTTGACAACTTTTCTGCCTGTCGTCTGTCATAATGACATTTTGTTTTGGGGATTGTGACGTGTCTTTTTTGCCAGATCTCTTTCGCCGGCTTTTTCCTATTACTAATAATACAGTGTTATTATTGGAAATAATGGTTTTAATGTTACTTTGGCTAATTTATGTTTTCCTATAAGGAAGAAGAGACCTTAGTGAAAAGGCAAAGAGCTGCCTTGTTCATGCATCAAATTCAAGGAAACATTTTAATTTTTAATAGAAAAATTGGAATACGTAAAAGCAATTAATTATTATTGCCGGAAAAGGTGGTGGCGTAAAAACCGAAGTTGGGATTGGTGGGAGCGAGTTTTACAGAAAACGATTTTATGAGCAATCTTAGGGTTAGTAAGAACACTTTTAATTTTTTATGTTTTCGTCTAAATAAATATTTGTGAGCTTTTCATTCGAGCACCACTCACGGTGGAGAATAAATAAGTATGCCAATGTTTTTAAAGCCTTCCATTCATTTATAATTTGTACAGCACTTTTTGCACTGATCCTCTTTCCTTAATTTTGCTTTCTATGAAATAAATTTTATATTATTATAGATTTCGTTGTTTCGATACATTTTGATATCGAATATGTCAAGCATATTTTTTACATCCCGATAAATTTCCAGCTCGGAGATTGTTTCTTGATCAGGCCAAAAGTTTCGTGTTGTCTTAGTTGAGGCTGATACCAATTTTGGTCAAAAAGCAAACTAATATTTAATCTCTTTTCTTTAGCTTAATAAATGTCTCAAGTAGCATACAAAAATCACAACCAAGTGTCGAGGTAAAGAACGTTTTCAAAAACCGTAAACCACAAAAGTAACCAAATGTGGACATGTGACGTATGGTGCACATTTGCACAAATCTAAACTCGATACAATCACCGTTTTCATGTATTTGAATCTCGATATACCTAGTTCCACAAAAAGCCAAATCCACCTCGAAACTTAAATCGAATTCAGTACCCCTTTTCATTCAGTATTCAACCCCTAAATCGTTTTCAAATAGAATTAAATACTTCATGAAAACTTAGTAATTGTACCAGTTCAAACGACTATTCCTGTAGGAGCAGTGACCATCTGATTAGTTTCGCTTTCGCTGTCTAAAGGAGGGTCCTAAAATCAGTAACCAGCTTAAACTTTTGGTGTTCTTCTAAAAGGTGTAGATATTTGTAGGTACATAGCCTATTTCACGGCCAAGAATTCCTTCTGGTTACAGTGATATTTTGATTTAGTTAGTGAATTGAGCACTCGCGTAGAAGATAATAAAGTTCTCGTCGTTGTCACCTAACTGGAACAGACCTGCGCCCATTCCTCGGGATGCCATCGGTCAGAAGATAAAATTGTTTTTTAAAGTTTGGTATATATGAAGTTTTAATGGTTAAGACCTATTCTGTATGCTCTGTTGTACCTATAGGTAACTTATTATGAGTTTCGGAATTAGCCACAATTTTCTGAAATTATTTGTTTGCGAATTGTTGGCTTACAGGTAATATAGGTATAGTATTTCTAAAGTAACTTGAAACAGCATAAAAAACTCTAATTGGCGTCACAAAAAAGAATATAGGACATAAGCGTCACGCAGTTTTCAAAAATATACGTATTCTACAAGCAACATAATATTTCACTTTTAAGGTTTTTTTAAGGTTGTCCTCAGACACAACGTAAAGGTTAATGCACTATATAATATTGTCAAAAGGTCTCTAAAAAGCCATATCGATTACAACTATTTACGCAAGTATATCCTAAAATCTGTGAAATTATAGCACGCCTATCCACCGCATTTCGCTGTACAAGTGGCCGGCCATCGAACAGTGTATAGCCCATGCAAGTATTGATGATATATTATATTAGGCGAGCATACAGTCACTTGTTTTTACTACAATATCTATTGTCTCTGTCTCCTTCATCTCCTTTTACTTCTATTACCAGGTGCGGTTTAATATGGTTAAAAAATTATTTTGTCTATACTAAAATCGAGCAACTCTTACGCCTGGCGTAAACAAGATCACGTGCGTTGAAATATTCGCCAGGGCCGCACTGAAGCTCGACCTTTATTTAATTTTAGTTTTACAATTGTTTACATCAAAATATTTCGAAAAAGAATTATTGGCTTAAATAAAATGGCTCAAAACATCAATAAAATTATTTGTGGCAGTGTCTATATAGCTGAAAACAACAAGATAAAACCGAATAACTACACTCTTGCGATCGAGTACGTCCCTGTTGCCGAGTCGGGTGAAATTTTATTGCCTACCGACCAATTGCGGATCGTCATTGAACACGTGGTTTTATTTACGCCAGGCGTACGGATTGCTCGATTTTAGTATAGTGTTTTATTGCCGAGGCGCCTGTTCTCGAGCTACCCTGGAAAAATATAAATGAACTCACTTGGAACACAGTGATATACGGGGCGCGATCTATTTCATAGCATTTACCACGCTCTGCTACGGGTAAAAATACCAGACTTATCAGCAGAAATCACCCGTATAAAATTCAAAGGTTTTTATGCTGTTCCAAGTGACTTTAGAAATACTTTACCTAATTCCCTATATGCTACCAGCACAGAAAATTTTCTAAAATTGACCTGAGTAGTAACCTTGTGGTCATATTGCATCCATATTATTTATGTGAGTGTAAAAACAAAAGCCCTATTATACAGGGTATTCCAGCGGAAACGTAACAGGCTCTGTAACGGCCAGGAAAAGTTTTTCTTGGAAAAACGCAAAAATAGGTCAATTTTGTTTGGCAGGGGGACATCTTTTGGCATAAAATTGATAGATCTATCTGCAACCCCCTGAGCAGAGGTTGAACCCCTTCAAAAAATTTAAATGGGAACGGGGTTCATGTCGCACACCTTTGGAAACGTCTCTCAACTCTCTATACACCTGCATCAGATTTTCGAAAATCGATCGACTTTTAAAAAAGATACACCGAGTAAAATGCAAAACATTCATTTAAATAATTAGGCTGAAAGTGGTGGTCGGGGGCCGTAAGTTATAGAAAGCATGTTCAGCAACATTATTTTGACGAAAATTTGATAAACGGGGAGGAAATTGAAACCTTATTGTAATAAATGCTCAAAATGTTGCCCATTCACTTCCATGAATTATGTCACCACCGATCCCGAAGAAGCGCTGACGCTGCACAAGAAGACACCGCCGAAGCGTCCCCTATAAAAACGGGACTTTGCTATATTGTATACCTCATTCTTATTCTATACTTTGTATTGTAACTTTATGTTCAATAAATAATTTTTTAAAAAGACCGCGTTACGCTCCCGACCATTAACTGTCGCAGTCTTCCGGATAATCGAAACGCCGCGTATCGAACGTGCCGCGAGATCGTATCAACGATTGATCGATTATCGAACCGTCGCCGGTCATCAGAACAAAATCGTCTGTTTCCCGCACGGACCAATCAGAAGCTTTGGAAGAGGACCACATCGCCGAACCCAGACTTCAGATGGCCAAAATTGCTCATCTCTTAATGTAAGTGCAATTTTGATGTCTTTTGATAAATTTGTCGAAGATCTTGCCAATTTGTCTTTGTCTTCAAGTGACTCAAACGAACTTACTGAAACTGAAATCCAAAATTTTGATCGACCAGAAGTTTTATTCGAAAATATTTCTCAAAAATCACAAAAAATGACCACTCCATTCAAACCCGAATTTTTAAAATGTGTTCCCGAATTTGACGGTAACCCAACCGAATTAAATCGATATTTGACTGTTTGCGAATCAATAGTAAATCAATTTTTTGACACTAAAAACCCAACATGTTTTCAAAATGTTTATCTGATGCATTCTTTAATTGAGAAACTAAGTGGAAATGCTAAACTTATTGTAAATATTCAAACTGTCACTTGCTGGAATGATATCAAGGAAACACTGTATCGTCATTTCGCCGATCAAAGAGACGAAGCTTGTCTCAACAGGGATTTGGTTATGTTGCGACAACAACATAACGAAAGACCGCAGCAATTTTATGATAGAATTCTACAACTCCTAAATTTAATTATTAACTATGTTGATATTCACGAAGACACTCAAGAAGCAAAAATTCTCAAAAGAACCCTTTATAACAATTTAGCTCTCAAAACATTTTTGTCCGGTTTAAAGGAACCACTTGGGACTACCATACGTTGTATGCGCCCCACAAATTTAAACGAAGCTTTGCAATTAGTAACTCAAGAAGACAATATAAAATATTTTCAAAATATGACCAGTGCCAGTGATGTTATGAAATCTAAAATAAATGCACCATTTCCAAAATTACAATTTCAGCTAAATAGCCCTCAAAATTACGTTATTCCCAAATTTCCACCTGTACAATTTAACAATCCTCAGCCATGTCGTTTTCCGATGAATCCAGGTTTTCCGTCGCAGCCAATCAATATTCAGCCAAAACCAATCGCTAATCAAAGATTCCCGACTAACTCACAAGTATTTGGCAAACCGCAAATGCAAAATTCACAAAATTCGAATGTGTTCAGACCAAACCAAAATAGACAATTTCCAAAACCAACGCCAATGTCTACCACCACTCACCTAAGTTATAAAAAGCCTTACCAACCTTCTACTTCCTATCGCCCTTCTACGTCCTATCGCCCTTCTACCTCCTATCGCCCTCGTCAACAACCTATTATCGAAGAAATTTACAATACTGAAATCAACGAAGAAAACAATGACGATGATCTTTATGATATTTCCAATTTATATGAAACTGAAAATCAATATCAATCTGAAATTTCACATTTTAACGTTCAAGTTGAAACAAATAACGAACAAGAAAATTTTGATTACGAAAATCCGCTCGACCATAATGACCACAATTATAGTGACCACAATGACGAAAATTTTCCTATTCCCTGCCACACACTTCCAACCACTTAAAAATGCCCTTATCTGTCCACGACTCCACAATTTCCAATGAAACTCCTTACGATTCGAAACCCATAACTAAAACTCCATTTTTAACTCCTTTAACCAAACCCCCTAATAGTTTAATGAATCCTTCGAAAGATTTGCCACCTTTACTATATCCCTAAAATATCATTCGGCACAGTAGTTCGCCATGGTCATCACCTATTTGGGTTGTGCCCAAAAAGATAGATGCGACTGGCAAACAAAAGTGGCGTGTTGTAGTGGATTATCGACGTCTTAATGAAAAGACTATCGATGATCGGTACCCACTGCCGAACATTACTGATCTTTTGGACAAACTGGGTCGTTGCCAGTATTTCAGTACTCTCGACTTAGCAAGCGGCTTCCATCAGATTCAAATGGAAGAAAATGACATCCCAAAAACTGCCTTTAGTTGTGAAACCGGTCATTATGAATACCTTCGTATGCCATTCGGTTTAAAGAATGCGCCGGCTTCCTTTCAGCGAATAATGGATAATATACTACGGGGCATCCAAAACGAAATGTGCCTGGTATATTTGGATGATGTTATAATTTTTTCGACGAGTCTACAAGAGCACATAGATCGTTTAAAATCAGTATTTGATAGATTTAGAGAGGCAAACTTAAAACTTCAGGTAGATAAATCCGAATTCTTACGTAAAGAGGTAGGTTATCTAGGACATGTAGTCACAACAGAAGGCGTGAAGCCTAATCCTTCCAAAATCGTGGCAATAAAACAATATCCTATTCCCAAATCTACAAAAGAAATCAAAGGTTTCCTCGGACTAGTCGGTTACTATCGAAGGTTCATTCCATCGTTTGCAAAAGTCACAAAACCCCTAACAAAATGTTTAAAAAAGAACGCTAAAATTATTCACGATCAAGAATTTATATCATGTTTCGAAACTTGTAAAAATCTGTTAACTAATTCGCCAATTTTACAATATCCGGATTTTTCAAAACCGTTCAATTTGACAACTGACGCCAGTAACGTTGCTTTAGGCGCCGTATTATCTCAAGGCCCTATTGGTAAAGATCTACCAATCGCCTATGCGTCGCGAACGTTGAACGAATCCGAGCAAAACTACAGTACCACTGAGAAAGAATTGCTCTGTATCGTCTGGTCAACTAAATATTTTCGACCGTATTTATACGGCAGAAAATTTAATATAATTACTGACCACAAGCCCCTTCAATGGCTGTTTTCTCTTAAAGACCCAAGTTCAAAATTGTTAAGATGGCGGATTAAATTGGATGAATATGATTATAACATCATATACAAAAAAAGGAAAACTAAATACGAACGCAGACGCTTTGTCTCGTATCGAAATAAGCACAAAAGAAACTAAGTCAAGCGATAATGCCCAAAATATTTTTGATTATATTCACAGATTTAATGAGGAACTAGAAAACGAAAATCAATCTCAAAATTTAGACACTTTATCTACTCAAGTTCAACCCGATAACGATATTTTAGATATTGATGAAAGCACAAACGAAAATGTTGATGAAAATGAAACAGTCCATTCTAATGCAGAAAATCACCCAATTGTCGGCATTCAGAAACCCCTGTAAATTACGGTTCTCATCAAGTAATAATTTATAGCGTTTTTCATTCCCCTGCCAAACCAAAAATTAAAATTCTTTTTGAAAAGAAAAGAAGAATAGAAGTTCAAATTTCCAAAAATGATTTTGAATCAGATGTAACTAACTTTGTTAAAGAGTATTTGTTACCCAATGTCCAATATCATCTTTATTTTGAAAATCCAGACATATACGAACCTTTCTGCGAAACTGTTAGACAACACTTTAAATGGCCCTCTCTGAAATTAAAACGTTGCACAATAAAACTTATTGATGTCACCAATAAAAACGATATTTTCGATATCATAAAAAATTACCATGAAAGTAAAACCAATCATCGTGGAATAGATGAAACAGAACAAAGAATAAAAGTAAAATACTATTGGCCGCAACTAAAAAATTCAATTCAAACCTTTATTAATGACTGTGAATTATGCCAACAGTGCAAGTATGAAAGACCCCCTGTAAGAATGCAAATGAATATAACACCAACCGCTAGTAAACCTTTCGAAATTATCCATATGGACACACTCACTTTAGGACAAATAAAATTCTTAACAATGATAGATAGTTTTTCAAAATACGCTCAAGCATACCCATTAAAGTCATTAGTTTCAAGCGAAATAGTAGATAATCTAATTCAGTTCTTTTCTCACCATGGAGTACCAACGACAATAATAACTGATAATGGTACCGAATTTAAAAACTCTGTAATAAACGAACTTTTGAGTCTACACAAAATTAAAATTCATTTCTGTTCTCCCAACCATCCACAGTCCAATGGTATGATAGAACGTTTACATTCGACTTTAATCGAACACATACGTTTACTTAATACGCAAGGATTCTTAAAAACACCAGTATCTTTAAAAATGACGTATGCTATACTAGCCTACAATCACTCAATCCATTCGGCCACCAAATTCAAACCAATAGACGTATTAAACGGCCATATTAGCGATGAAAACATTTTTGACATAAATATTGATCAACTATTGACGAATGATTATATTAATTCCCATAAAGACAGAACCAAATTAATGTACTCTAAAATAAATGAAACTCTGTCTCAAAACAAACAAAATTTAATAGAAAAGATCAATCGAAATCGCGATGATCCAAAGTTGTTTAGCGAACAACAACGGGTATATACCAAGAAAAACATTAGGCAGAAAAATGCTAAGAAATTCAATAAACCCACAACAGCTGTTACTGTAGATACCGCTCGCAAAACTGTGTCAACGGACACCCAAGATAAAGTGCATATGGATAACCTTAAACGCCCACTAAAGAAAACCTATACCTTTGCAAACTCTCAAAATTAATTTCATATTTTTCTCTTTTAGCTTACCCTTGCTAGTCTTCGGACTTCAAGAAAAAATCGAAATAAGAAATCTGGACCAAAATTTTGGAATGCTACCTTTAAAATTAGGAAACGCGAAAATTCAAGAATACACCCACACTTTAATTCATTTTTACGACTTGAACCCTTTGATTACTGAAATTGAAGAATTGGATCATAAATCCAATCAGATTGAAAACTTAATTAATTCGAATGAGGGCTACAAACTCGAAATCTATAATTATTTCAAAATATTAAATCTTACTAGATCAAAAGTACATATTAAAGTAGAAGAAATTTTGCCAAATGCTCGTAGACATAAAAGAGGGTTAATAAACGGTTTAGGCTCTATATTCAAGGCAGTGACTGGAAATTTGGATGCTTCAGATGGCGAACGTTTCGAAAACATAATTAAAGAATTGCAACAAAATCAAGAAAAATTAGAATATAATATTAAACGTCAGAATTCAATATCGACAGAAGTTATCGACAAATTTAAGAACACTATTGAACAAATAAAACACAATGAACTTTTACTTGAATCCAAAATAAAACAAATTTCAACAATTGTCCAAAAAGAAGCTTATAGAGAAAACTCGATCTTTATCAAAGATATTACAAATCAAGTAATAAATCTTTACGGAATTATCAATTCAATTTTACAAGATATTGAAAATTCAATCGTCTTTTCCAAATTAAAAATTATGCATCCAAGCATCATTAACACATCAGACTTTTACAAGGAACTTCTTAAACTTCAAAAATTCTTAAAACCTGAACAATTCCCATTAAAAATTTCTTTAGAAAATATTTTACTTTTTGAAAGTCTAATTAATATTGAATGTTATATTCTAAATAACAAAATCACTTATTTATTAAAAATCCCTATTACTTTCCCTTTTGATTTTGAATACTTTCATTTATTCTCTACTCCTATATTTTCGGAGAGTCATTTTAAGACAGTTTTTCCAAAAAACAAATTCCTATTAAAAAATAAATTGCACTACGCATTTACGAGTAAGGCATGCTCAAGAACGAAGTCCCAAGACTACGTTTGTAAAAAACTGGACCTAGAAGAAATCCGACAAGACGCACCTTGTGGAATTCAACTCCTCACTTCAAGAAGTATAACTACATGCAAAGAGTTCGACATTACCATTAGTAAACCAGTTATCAAACAACTTGGCGAAACCAATCAATACATTGGTCTATTTCCAAAAATTGTAACAGTTAAACTGAGTTGCAATAATCAAGAAGAAACGCTACAACTCATCGGCTCTCACCTGTTCAAGATTCCAATAAATTGTAAGCTGTCGACGAATCGAGAAAAAATAATAAATGAACAAGAAACAAGTTTAATCGAAAACCCAGTACTCTTTCCAAAACTAGAAATGCAATTAAAAAGCAATACGACGCTCAACTTAGACTTCGAATTAGAAAATCTGCAACTTGACCAACTTCAAGAATTAAAGACAGAAGTTCTTCAAAACAACCCCGAACTTACTTTTACTAAAGTTCACTATATACCAAGCCTTTGGACAATTATTATTTATGGTTTATTGATTTTACCAGCGATTTATTACAGCTACAGAAGATGGAAATCAAGAAGACGTAACAAAGAGAAGAAAGAAGTTCCACAACCAGGAGATATCCAACTCCTACGGCGCCCTAGAGTTGGTTCTGCGGAGGGAGGAATTATGTCACCACCGATCCAGAAGAAGCGCTGACGCTGCACAAGAAGACACCGCCGAAGCGTCCCCTATAAAAACGGGACTTTGCTATATTGTATACCTCATTCTTATTCTATACTTTGTATTGTAACTTTATGTTCAATAAATAATTTTTTAAAAAGACCGCGTTACGCTCCCGACCATTAACTCAGGCAATAATAAAGATTTTGTTCAAAACGCTGCCGAACATTGTGCAACATTTCAGGGGTGATTTGTCGACATTCGTTTATAATACGGAGACGCAGATCTTCTATTGTTTAACAATACCAGGCAATATTTGAAAATTAATGTTTTGCATTTTTCACGCTGTATCTTTTTGAAAAGTCGATCGATTTTTGAATATCTGATGCAGGTGTATAGAGAATTGAGAGACGTTTCCAAAGGTGTGCGACATGAACCCCCTTCCCATTTAAATTTTT
Source organism: Pseudeuparius sepicola (assembly GCA_963920635.1). Classification (NCBI taxonomy): domain Eukaryota; kingdom Metazoa; phylum Arthropoda; class Insecta; order Coleoptera; family Anthribidae; genus Pseudeuparius; species Pseudeuparius sepicola. The sequence continues at coordinate 96,178,284 of OY987299.1, forward strand.
TGTAGGGGTTCAACCCCTGTTCAGGGGGTTGCAGATAGATCTATCAATTTTTGTGCCAAAGGATGTCCCCCTGCCAAAAAAAATTGACCTATTTTTGCGTTTTTCCAAGAAAAAATTTTCCCGGCCGTTATAGAGCCTGTTACGTTTCCGCTGGAATATCCTGTATAGTAGAATAATTATCGTATGCTCTCTTGTATTGCCTACTGTTGACTATTTACCTATCGTCCCGTATATCTGCATGCCTCGAAGACTTCGACCTTCCCTAATATACTTCACAGACTTCTTTCTGCGCGCAGCTTCTCGAATCGGAGCGCGCCCATAATGATGTCGAGATACATCAAACGCAGTCGGGCTATTTCTTCCGGAATTGATTTATTTGCAGGCCGTCTTTCTTGCGGCTCCATTAATACCGTTCCACTTTGTGTGTGCGGCCTCTTTCCGCAGCGCGGGCGCAATCCATCACCGAAACAAATGCGGAAACTTTCAAATTTCGTTAAAAGCACCCTGGAAAATTGCGTCTAGTGTTGCCGTAGGTACCTTTATCTGCGCAGAGATCGATCATATACATATATTTATAGGCTGTCGGTTGGCTCGAGCATGAAATTTCGGAGAAAAGGCTGGTGCGGAGTTCTTAATATTATGGTAAAATTTCCAGGTTATGTGATCATTTCACTATTTAATGTAAAGATTATTATACCAATGAATGAAATATTCCATAAAACGAACAACAAGAGCAAATGACAGACAATAATTATCCCTGACGAGCCTATACAGCGTTCAAAATCTAGCTAAGAGAGCTGTAAACTAACACTTCCACACTGGCAATATTTTTTCTCAGTATTCCATACATCTTTTACTTCCCAATTAGAATAAAAACCTTTATCACATTGTATTATTATGATATTAGGCTTCGAATAAATTTTCGGGACTGGAAATTAAAACGCTGTTCCTTATTACTTTTTCCCACACCACATAAGACATATTGCTTACAAAAAAAACTGCCAAAATTACTACCTATATCATGCAAACATTCCGTATATGTAGTATTACGCAGGGATGCGTAGGTTCAATTTTATAGTATTTAAAGTAGGCAGTAGGCTGACCTTTTTGAAATTCAAATTCCCCATTCTCCCCCTTTCTTGCGTCACATTACACATCACTTAGTGAAATTGAACACTGCCGATATTTTCCAGAGCCTCAGTTTACAGTTCAAGGTTACACTGAAAAAGATTCTAAGTTAGCCGGAATCAATTAGGAAAATCTATTAAAAAAATTTATAAACTATGTAGCACAAGTTAAAACAGGGAATAATTATTGTTATTATACTCACCCCCTTTAAGGTACCCAATCTCGGCAGGCGACAACTTTTTTAGAAAAGTGTCCTTTTTGTAGGTTTTAGGCAAAATGTTATTAAGTAATCTTGTTCACAATGAAAAACTGTATAGGTGTGAAAAGTTTCAAAGACCTAGGTCTACTTTGATTTTTGTGCGTTTTAATTTTTTAGCAGAGAAAATCAAAGTCGACCTAGGCTTTCGAAATGTTTCACAACTATACAGTTTTTCATTGTGAACAAGTTTTATTAATAACACCTTCCTGTAAAACCCACAAAAAGGCCACTCTTCTAAAAAGTGGGAAAAATTCGAAAAAATCAGTATAGGCCTAGACTGAGTTCTTCATTCTGAACACGTTTACTTAATAACATTTTGTCGTAAAACCTGCAAAAAGGACACTTTAATGATGTGGAAAATTAGTTTCTTCATAATTTCCAAGATATAGTGATTTTTCGAAACTAGAATTATTATGTCACAAATTAGTTTCAAACCAAGTAGGGCTGATCCTCAGAAGATTAAAAAATTTCAACTCGCAATTTTTTGCTATTTACACCTTATGAGAACTAAATCCGGGGAAACACTGTATAGGCGCCCATACTGAATCTATTCATTGCACAGCAAAAGCTCCTTTTAATAATTATTATTACGTGTTTTATAAGATAAATACCTAACCTATAAACTGGCCATATTATCTGGAAATCTAGTGGAAAATTATACATACATACAGTATAGTAAATGAAATTCCTGAAATTATGTGTAAATAATAATTTTTATAATGGTAAACCTCGAACTTCTGTGTTTTTTAAGTGTTGTAAACTTTGACCCCTTTAACCTTTTTCAGCCTACGCTTACGATTTAAACGAATCATTTTCATTCAAGATTCTCTTTAATATATTGCAACTTATTTGTTTATTTATTGACATTTTTTGTTTTATAATATTATTATGTTAGGATTAACAAAAAAAGTCATTATTTTTAATATCGAGCTCATACCTATTTGGTGCGACTTTTTGATAACACTATTTATTATTTTGGTAACATAGATAATTATTATTATTTCAAAAACTACAAGAGAAGCTGGGATGCAACTATTTCTTGTATCACAGGTAGCTAGTTATGTACCACTGTAACTATAATGTAGTACAGTGGTATAGTAACGAATGCAAAAAAATTTAATCAAAAATTTAATAATTGTAAATATATTGCAGTACCTATATTATTGTATATACTTTGTACGCGCCTTGCAATTTAAGTTTCAGTTAGATAATATTTGATAAAAGAAAAACTTGTCTACATTGCTCTTACTGCCCTTGATAATACCACAGAAAAGATCAGAATACACAGAGTTCATCTAGTCAAATATGTCAAATGGAGCCCAACTTTAAACGGTAATTAATCCATTGTAGGTCGCTGTGGATCTTCTTTCTCAATTTTAAATTAATCTATATAATAAATGAAGAACGCAGTCTACTTCATAGTTTATCTGAACGACCTTATCGGGTGTGTAAAAAATTACGTAAAAGTTGGGCTCCATTTGACATATTTGACAAGATGGACTTTTTGTATCCTGGTCTTCTCTGTGATAATACTTGACATAAGTACACTTAGTAAAAAAAGTAAATTATTTTATTGACACTCGTCAGGATAATATAGGGTTGATTCCTAGGTCACAACTCCCGTCCTTGTCTCACTCGTGAAGAGAGGACCGATATCCATCGTATATTCATGAGTAAGACAAGGACGGGAGTTGCGACGTAGGTATGAAAATTCTTGAAAGGAGTTTAAAATTCATTCTAGTTATTGCAATTCATATCATATTTAGTTAAAAATGTCGTTAAAGTTAAGATTATATTTTTGTTGTAAACACCTAGATACGAAAACCTTAACTCGCGATTTACCTTCTAAGTATCTAAAGACAGATTAATTTTATACCCCATAGTCTGAAGTTAGTGTCATTATCAACAGTGTACTAGCTCCAAATTCCACTAGTGCGCAATGCAATGTAAATTACGCGTTAACTGACAAAGCCACCCATTGTAAAACTGTCAGTTATGACAAAAAAAATTTAACAAAAAAATTAAAACCGACTTTGCCCGTGTGCACACTCCACTAAAAATAAAAAAAATATATACAAAAATAATACCGACTTTACAAATTTGCCCGTTTGCATATTTCAACTAAAATTTTAGAAATATTTTTCCCTTTCTAAATTGAGTTATCTTTGGATTTGGTGACAGTCAAGGCAAAGAATTCAAATCTATTTAGATATGAATACATCATATCCTACATACATCATAACTTACTGTCACCGACTCCAAAGATAACTCAATTTAGAAAGAGAAAAATATTTCTAAAATTTTAGTTGAAATGTGCATACGGGCAAATTTGTGAAGTCGGTGTTATTTTTTGTTACTTTTTTTTTAATTTTTAGTGGAGTGTGCATACGTGCAAATTTTTTAAGTCGGTTTTAATTTTTTTGTTAATATTTCTTATTTTTTAGTGAATTATTAGATAGGATTTATCGAAATCGGTGCAATATTAAATTCCATCCCCTACACTTGTCCACCCTTAGGATTGAAATTTTTTCTTTAAATTTAAAAGGGACCACACATAAAGTTGGTACCCCCTTTCCAATAAAGAAAGAATCATCGAAATCGGTCCAATATAAAATTGCATCCCCTATTTTCCACCCTTGTGGAATTTTTTCTTCAAATTTAAATGGGGCCACCTCTAAGGTACTCCCTTTCTAATAAAAAAAGAATCAACGAAATCGGTTCAATATGAAATTTCATCCCCTATTTGTCTACCCTTAGGGTTGAAATTTTTCAAATTTGAATGGGACCATTCTGTAGGTATATCCTTTCAAATAAAAAAAGAATTGTCCAAATCGGTTTATAAATGACGGAGTTCTGAGGTAACAAATATAGAAAAAAATACAACCTCCTCCTTTTTTGAAGTCGGTTAAAAATAGCCAACAATGGGGGAGGTCGTGCACAAAGTATAAGTACTTATTTAGAATTTTTAAGCACTAACTAGCTTGAGCAGATACCTGCAAAGTTTTCAAACTATTGTTCCATGAATAAATCTGTTGTTTTAAATGAACACGGCTGATTCACTATTCACTCTTTAAACAAACAGAATGGTTAGTTATTTATTATGCTTTACGTTTTAGTCTGCGAAAATAATCAAATGTCATTAAAACAATATTCTACGTTCCCGTCGCTGTTTTATATTATACAGGTTGTCCCAGGATTTATCTATCTGACTACCCGCTAAACTTCTCAGACGAATAGGCGATATGCAGCCAAAAAGTTCTATAACAATGTTATGGAGCCTTATTATTATTCAATGTTTAAAAAGGGGTTTTGTCAATATCTCTTGTATAAGTTTTACAAAGGCACAGGAAACAGAGAGCTTAACATACAGTGTGTCCCCGGATAGGTAATGCGATCCCTGTAAATGATAAATAATTTTCATGTTGAGATTTGAGCTTCTGGGGTTGAGTGTTGTTTTAAAATTTGTGACACAGTTTTAGTTACGTATGTCTGATATTCACCAGTAAGTAAAGTGACCTTTTTGTAGGTTTTAAGACAAAATGTTGTTAAGGAAACTTATTCACAATGAAAAACAGAGTAGGTTTGTGAAACTTCAAAAGTTTAGGCCTAGTTTGATTTGTCGGCTTTTTTTACCACTTTTTTTTTTTAGAAAATTGCCGTTTTTGTAGCTTTTTCGTCGGATTGTTGCTAAGAAACTTGTTCATAATAAACAACTACTTACGTGGGTGTGAAAAGCTTGAAAATCCTGAGTTAACTTTGAGTTTTGCGTTCTGATTTTATTTTGCAGAAAAAAATCAAAGTAGGCCTAGGTCTTTTCACATACAAGATGAGCTCTCTGATAAAGGCCATAAGGCCAATATTAAATTCAACATCAGCCCATTTTGTGATAATTTCTAACGGCATGCTTTATATGATACAACGACTACCTACACTGTGATCAGATTCCCTTTTGTTTTCATCGAAGCATTTAATCATCAAAATCCGTTCATATTTCGGGAAATAATGGCCAAAATAAAAGAGTTATGACATAGTTTGCCTGAAATAAACTTTTAAATCCGTTTATTTCCCTAGTATTTGAGACAAAAAAGACAACCAGGCTTATGCAGTTTTTTTGGGAATCCGAATCTAGCTTCAGAATTTATATACAAGGTGTTTTTCATATTTTTGATATTAAGGATCAAAAATAATATAAACTGCTCACCTATAATTTAAATATCACGTTTGGTTTAACCGGAAGTAATAGTCCGGGAGCTGACGACATTTTCATTGCCATATGTCCTAAAGCTTGATAAAAAAAATTTCCTTGTCAAACATTGTCAAGTTTCAGTTCATTATCATGGTTATTTTGGGAGATATAACCATAATTCAATTTCAAAAAAAGAATTTCAACACCCTGTATCTCCGTAGGGGGTCCCTCTGGATTTTTTTTTATAGAAACTTGTCATGTTATTTTAACGTCCCCTGTATAAATCCGAGAGATTGCCCACATATTCTGGGACACCCTGTATGTGTTTTTAATGTTTAATTGATAAGTATTGATCATAATTAATAATTTTTAATTATTGGCAGATGCGAAAAATTTGCTTATAATTTTTTAACGGCAGAAGAATTTTTTCTGTACAAAATTAGTTCTTTTTAAATATGCAACAATATAGGTATGTTCCGGAAAAATTCTTAACTTCGGTTTCCAAATTTGGAAAAATATGCCAATTCGGCTTAAAATAGCCCTTACTAAATCCCATTTAAGAACCTCTTCACGTTTTTTCCATTGTTTTTCCTTCTCTTATAATAGAGCTTAGACATCGACTTTCGCTTACCCTGTACATACAAAAGGTCTACCCCAGGTATGTACATCAAGGTATTCAATTGTAAAGTACCTAAATATTTTTAACTAACGCATAACGCATTGAGAACCGGATGAAGATTATAGAAATTGTGAATATATTAGATGCTAGACCACTACAACTTTGCCTCTGCCGAAGCTAGGTTCCATCAAATGGCTGAAAAGGTAATTTTAGGGGCTATCTAAAAATAACAATTTGTTTTGATTTTGTTTTTGGTTCTTAATATAAGAAATGCAAACAATAATTTTTATTTTTTCGAAAAAAGAGTTGTTGGCCTCAACTTTTCTAGAACACCATGTATATCAATTCTGAAGCTAGATTCGGAATAATCGGACTTTACATTTTACTTGAGACTCACTGTACATCGTAGGATGCAACTTCTAAAATCTTTAGTCTATACCAATGAATTTTAGTGAACCCAAATGGAATCCAAATTAGTGGGTGTGGGTATACCGGAACGCACTTCCTGAAGGTTTTTATACCTTTTGTAAATCTAAAACAAACCCTCACAGGAATGTTTAAACTTGTTCTTTCTTGCACTTCAACAGCCCAACTGCATAATCACATCCCCTATTCGCTTGAGAAATTGACAGATACAAGATACAACTTGGGATATGTATATTATAACCGTTGTAAGTTGGTGTTGACAATAAAATAATTCCCATTCATCATCATATTTATAGGAATGCTAACAAACTGCAGATAATACCATTAGCTTATCATCGGGTAACGTTAACCATTAAAGCCAAGATCAAGATTTTTCCCCACTACAACTTGCGGGTGCCTCCAGGCCGGACTTCGGTCCTTGATCGATGGAAACGGCATTAAGTCTTGGGAGAGGAAACGCAGACTCCGCGTGGGATCTCGTCTTCAGGGCCAATTTCCACCTCCGGGTCGGGCCATCTATTAGGATGCTGGGCCTTAAGTGAAATAAATGTTTCCAGCAGTTTTTTGGATTAGGCGCTTGGGAAGGGACAGGAGCCGCGGGCGCCATTGCGCGGTATCAAGTTACGATAATCAAGAGCAGATGGGGTCAAGCACAGATAAAAATAAATCATGAAGTGTATTGTATTTTCAAGAAAAAGCTATAACGGGCAAGCACTGAATGAATAAAAAAAAGTAGTAAATTGCTTCATGCTATTTGGCAATTATCAGTACGGTCTCACGTTAACCAAATCAAAAGGAAATGTATGATTTGTGAAGCAACAAATGAAGTCCAGGCAGGAGCCAACAGCACAGCAGCTTCAGTCAGCACATCCCCTGAATTTTATTATTATCATTTTGAGTGCTCAAAATCATTTTGAGTCCTTGCCGATTATTGCTTTTTCTTATGAATATACTTTTACACTCGCTAATCTTACATCCTTATTGTTATTATATCTTGGGTTACGGACATGCTGGTCGCTTTAGTAGCCTCCGTGGTGACGTTAGTACAAGTCCCAAATCCAGGGATGTGCTGACGCTGACTAAAACTGCAGTGCTGTTGGCTCCTGTCTGGTCTGGACTTCATTTCTTGCTTCCCAAATCGTGCCTATATTTTTGATTTGGTTAACGTTATACCGTACTCATGATTGCCAAATATCTAGCATAACACATATGTACACTACTTTTTGTTGTTTTGAGTGCTTGCCCATTGTCGCCTTTTCTTGCAGATACTTTACACTCGCTAATCTTACATCCTTATTGTTTAATGATCTTGTAAAAAAATTAAATCATAGTAAGGATTTTTTCGGGAGTTCACGTTTGTACACGGTTCAAACCGGACCGGAAACAAAATTGCTATCCCCTCCACAACAACTTGTGGATCTCCCGTTTATCTTTCGAAAATGCAACATGCAAGGCCAACCAAAATATTGAGATTTTTATATTTTATGGCATGACATATTTTGTTTATGTTCGTATTGGAAAAAAGATTTTTGGTTATTTTGTCTACATACAGGATATCGTTGTTCATACCGACTGCTCATATTGAAAGATTAGGTAATTTTTCAGAGGCAAAAATTGAGGAGCAAATGTAATAAAGGACTAAGGGCCAAAAGTGAATTCTTGGGAAATTGGCAGAAAAACTTCATCATTTCAAAATAAACAGACATTTTATTCATATTCTCTTTACTCCCGCGAATGTGCTACTACACCGACAATGTAAAAAAAAAAAAACAGAATAAGATAGTAACAAAAATAGAAACAATTCTGAGAAACGGGTCAAGTGACAGTATTTTATGTTATGTAGTTCATTTCAATAAGAAAACATCAATATTTCTCTAAGCAAAATAAGTAGGTAATCAGAATCAAAAAAAGTAAATGGACTTGGTAGGGTTTGTACTACACACCTGGAGTGGAGTTGACCATGACCAAGAACATAAAACTACCAAGGTTCATTAAATTCGGGTAACCGATGTGGAAGAAACATACTTTCGAAAAAATCTAATTTTGCCATTTTGTGAGTATAAATCACGAACGAATCAAGATATCTCAGAATATTGTAGAGGGTATAATAGCGCAACTTTTGTCTAATTTGACCGATGTTGTATCTTTTACAGTTTCCGAGATACCAATGGTGGGTATCGAAATTGTCACCACCGTGTATAGGTCTGTGTTATTATGTATTAGAAGAGAATATCGATATACCCCGATTAATGGAAGAAGTCCCGATTTTGTCAGATGACATTCTCCACAAAATCCCTAGGAGTTTTCTGTTAACCCTTGGTATAACATTGGTATGTGTGTCTCAACTAGTTAATGACGTCACTCATTGATTTATGATGGGAAAAGTTACCCAAGTGATACGAAAAAAAGAACATAATAAAATAAAAACCCTATTGCAATCACGATTATACCGCTATAAATAAAAATAACTATGACTACAACTCATTTTAATAATAATTTCAAACGTCATGGAAACACTTTTCATTTTGGTATTTTGGTATAATCAGCTGTATTTGGCAGCGTCAATGTGCGGACTCAGGTAAATTTAGCTTCGGTGTGTCAAAGTGACAGTGAAGGTTTTCCAGATCGTTGAAACTGGTTTAAAAATTCGGCAGTGAAAATATTCGAGGGTTTTCTACGTTTCGTGAGTTTTACCGTTATCTGTGTTGTTCTTGTTACTTTTCGTGTTGTTAGTGCAAATGGGCTCGTTACTGACCTGAACTTATCACCCGGTTGAATTTTTTGCTGCATTGATGCCAACTTAGGATATCGAAATTACCAATTGACAGTTCCAGTAAGGACTATACACAATCTCTCATGTACAGGCTGTTGCAAATTAAGTCGGCACTATTGGTAACTTTTATTATTGAAGATAGATTGATAGATAGGTTGATTCAAGAAAGAAATATATTTTTTGCGCTGATTCCAATGGCGAAAAATATAAAAAAATAACATGGCGTTTACGTGATATTATTGAAAAATGTACTTTTTAAATGGAACTCTCTGTATATTAACAGATCGAAATATAATTAAATTCTGAACAAAAAAATCTTTACAAAATTTTCATGTAAAACAAAAAACTAGGAAGATAACAACTGTAAAACAGAGTATAGCCTGCGAATTTGTTATTAACAGCGCTAAATCAAGGAGGCTCTTCTACCGTACTGGCAATTCAAAAAGGCATCATCTGGCGAACAATGTGTTATATCCACAATGAGAAATCAAATAGGTACAAAAGGGATAGGTATAAATGCGACGTTGTCACTACTTGACATAAATGAGAAAATATTACAACCAGGGTTGGAAGAGGCACGAGCGAATAGAGAATGGAACCCCACAAGTGTGAGAAAACGTGTGAGAAAGATTGCGTTGTTATAGATAACAATTCCGCAATGAGGCTGAAACGTGAAATGATACATTATTTATTGGCCGGGTTTTGAATATCTGGCCACGTTTTACGGGCGATGAACGCATCTGTTTGTTTACATCTCTCCAAGGTCAACTAACAGAAAAAAGAGTATTATAATGGCTTACTTTAGGGAGGCATTTTGAGCTTTTAATGACTGTTTCGAGGCTTTTTAATGCCGATTTAAAAAAATAGTTTTTACAAAGCAAGAAATTTTTAAAATTTTCAGAAATTTATTTTAATAGGTGGTTAAAATTTGGTACATATTGATAAAATTTAAAAAGGGCACACAAATAAATCCAGTTTTAGCAATTTTACATTTTAAATGTACCTTTTGGCATACAGCAAAAGTCACGTGATCACGTTTGAGCAAGCAAGACCTAAAGTTGAATTTCACAATAAATTATTAATTAAAAATTTTCCCCTGATGATGCGAACTTTTTGGAGGACACTGTAGCTAATGAAGGTATATAGAGTAAATCAAAAATAGAGTGGAAAAATACAGGGTGGACCAAACAATAAATTAGGTGAAATGTCAAAAAATAAATCTGTGGACAAAAAACAAATATTTACAGAGTGAGAGAAAAAATATATACCGAGTGAAACGAAAAAATCAAAACAAGGTAAAAAATATATCATCATGAACACTAGAATCCCAGGACACTGAAAGGATTGCGGTCTAAAATAATACATTTATGCGGCAATTCTCCACCAGAACCTTGCTAATGTCCGTTACGGAGGAATTTAAAGTCTCTCATTAAATGGGCTTCTAAGAGTTTTTTATTTTATTTTTACTTTTCCTTTTTCATAATTATATTTTATTAGAGAAAAAATTTTACACTTTTAGAAGAATGAGTGGGCCATCAAAGCACGTGATATTCCCAGATATTCCGAGTATTGGTATTACCCTCCGCTTGGCAACACTGCGGCACGAAAAATGGCCATGCGGGGAAGTCAGACGGTGTGGCCAGGGCACGGCCCCGATCACAACGTAAAAAATTAATAGTTTAAAAACTAAATTTTATTGTTGCCAAAAAGTAAAAAATAAAATTTATTAAACTTTTCCAGATTGAGCATCAAAAACAGGTCACGCTACCTCCCTCAAATGAATTTCCTTTGTCGAGGACAGTATAGCTATTTTAACGAGGCGTTAAACATTTTCATGTAATGTGACCCCACACTCACCGGACATTACCGGTCGTCGCGGTATTTGTAGAATTTTGATAATCAATTTAAATTCCGGTCGGACGGATTTTGAATAAGCGTATTTATAATATATTAGAGGCGGCGCACGCCAAAAATCCGGTGCAGGCATTACTGTCCACAAAAGATAAAAAATTTAATGCTGTTTGTGTGTTTGCATTGCGTTTGTGAATTTTTTTTTTTTTTGTTGCGAGAGAATAAGCGCGTTGTGGTTGGGCATTTCAATTTGATAGAAACGAGAACAGAGGCAAATTTTGAGCTGTCACTAATTTTTAATTTACACTTAAATTTTTTAATTAAAGTTGGAAACGTTCAATAAGTAATAAACGAATTGAATGTATTTTGGTACGGCATAGTTCAGTATTATACCAATGAAACACATAGTAGCAAATAGTGCTAAAACCGACACGCAACAACGATCAGATACACAGACATAATACGGACATTACCTACACACAATAATACACACAGATATGCAGAGCGAAACTGTATAGGAATGGGAAAAAGCCGTCTCCGGAATGGTCCATAATCTATTTTTAAAATATTCAATGTCAATGGCACTTGCATTTTCGTCACCGAATCCTTAAAATGGGTACGATAGGTATATGCAAACTCACCACTTACCACTAGGCAAGTATTATGTTTAATAAAAATGATAATCCCAAATGATATGCAAATTATTTAATTATAAATTTTACATATAAAGTTACCAAAAATAACAGTTTAGTATTGTCGTAACCGAGTAATGGAGGATGGAAGCGAGAGTGATCAGGAGCATTCGCGGACAGCCAATGGGAGTGGTTTTCGATTTTAAGTTTAATTTACACAAAGACACAAAGTCTACAAGAGGTAAATTCTAGAAATGTACAAATTGACAGTGCAAAGCGACGGTTCACACAGTTAGAACGTTGTGTAGTATGACAATATCCAGAAACACTGGAGAACACCTCAAAAACCAAATGTGGCCAAACTAAATCGGAAAATTGTAAGTACTTCTTGCAAAAGGAAAGCCGTGGAAGATTTGGCTGCAAACCTACCAAGATCATACGACAGGAATTACAAAATAGTATGTTTAATAGGGTGGTGCGAAAATTTCAAATACAAATTTTCGATTTGATATACCTCGGAAAAGTTGCCTTAGGTGTATACTAGCATAATAAAAAAAATATCAAAATCAGACACTATCTTCTGATCGAGCAAAATGCCTAAAGTTTAAAAATGAGGAATTTGACAGTATTTTCGTATTATTTTTTATATGGGGTGTTTGTAGGATTTTTAGCGCTATAGTGCTGGAACGTTAGTACTAGTATTGAATAGCCTGCGAAAAATATCACTGCTTTTAGAACAAAATGTCTGAATATTTTCCAAAAATTGCGAATTTTTAATTTTTTCGTAATTTTTCAAGATTTTCTTTAAGTTTTTTAATGCTATAGTGCCGAACGGTTAAATTAGGCATTTGTATATAAGAGGAACAATAATTTTGTTATTTGGAGAATGCCTTCCGATCGCGCAAGTTATATTTATATATCACTGTTTACATACAAATGTGCAGCTTTTCGCTTGCGTGGAAATAATCTAATTAATTTTAATTTTATAATCTAAACATCCCAGAACTCACCACGAGGAGGTGGGTGCACCTCGAGTTCCACCCACACCTATTCCTCCATCTAGCCATTGAGAGTGTGTGCTATTTACGATGTACATCCTCGTCTTATTTGTCATTTATGCCGATTCCATTTTGTAACCTGCCTTATTTGTGAATTCTTTGATTAGATCTCTCGATTTGATTGTCGTCTCCACCTCTTCTCCGTGGAGTAAGAAATTAAAAGCTTCCTACAACATACTTTGTCGAATACTTGCTTATTAACCAATCGTTGTACAATAAAATTAATTGGATGATATTTTTATGAACATTTCGCGCGAGAAGCTTTTTACCTTTACGAAAACCTAAACTTATTTTATTCGTTTTAGCACAATGCTTAAATAGAAGCTTGATTATAATTTTTTTTTATTTTTTTGTGCTTTTTAGTATTTGATCCCCTTATCACACGCGTGGTAAAGAAATTTAGTCCGTCATCTTAGGGCGTCCGCCCTCTTAGGGCATTTGCCAAATTGGATTTAGTATGACGTCACTCGCCTTATCATTTCCTACTCGTCGAACCCTTTTATTTGATTCCCATGTCAAGTAGGTTGTGAAGAAGTAGGTAAACCGCCATCTTGGGGCAGCCGCCATTTTGAAAAAATCACAATACTAGCAGGTATAATACTAGATTGCTTTCTCAGCAGCATTAAAAGTGTGTGCAAAATTTCAGATATTTTGTGACCACTTTGTGGTTATCTGCCGGCGCTTTCTAGCGTCCATTTGGCCTTCCAATATGTTTTCCCATATTAGGCGAATGTAACTTTAATATACTAAAAAGTGAGCCTGCCTGAAATAATTTAAGTAATTTTTTTTTTCACCCCTTTGGGTATCCAACCCGGCCACGCACAAACTGCCAGACCGACCATTCTACATTTAGTAATATTTCTTTTAACTCAACATTTTTAATCTGCCTGCAATTCCTTAACTAAAATCGTCGCTAGTTCTTTATATGACAGCAAAGACAATTAGATGGGATTGTCTTTTATGACAAGAAGCGTTCCGTTCCCATCGCCTTCAACATTATTTCTTGCCGACTGGTCTCTATACATGAACTGCCACTTGCATGTATTTCGCGAGGTAACGGCGGTCAGACTTCCTGGGCCGTATTTGGCAAGTTAAATTTCTAATGGTTATATAATAATAATAATAACTCTCACCCTCACAATACTCCAAACTAAGAGTACCCCAGAAGCAACCACATGCTTATGCGGGGGAGGGGGCAATTACTACTATTTTGTCTTCGTTGCCATTTGCGGCTAGAGCTGACTTTTTTCCCGATAGAACTAGGATAGCATTCGCTCAAGTACTACGGAAAACCCTAGAAAACCGTAGTAATCCCAGTGAGTGTAGAAAAATAAGTGAATCACACGGATAAAGCCTATTTAGGAGCAATACCGTGAACCCACATTTGTCCAGCGCTCTTGGCCATAGCGGTGTTTTTCTTTAGTACCTATATATTCGTTGCTATTATCTTTTCCCTATTTCATTATTAAATTCAGCACTTTCGCCGTACGCCTGTGCCTTTGAACTTCAGGCTGACCCCATAATGTGATTATATGAGAACTTTTGTGGTTTTATTCCGTTGCTAAGTTCGTTTTTTAATTAAGTTTGTGTCTTAGTGTCTTGCAAAGTCGAGTGAAGTTTCCCCGCGGTTGGATAGCAGAAACATTATGACTGATCTTTTTCAATTAGCGGTATACTTTTAGCGACCCCAGGCGGGAGGATCTTTATTGCGGTTTCCGGATAACTTCAAACAGTGCTAGGAAAAAGTATGTATTGGAAATTGTAAGTTATAAGGGAGTAGGGCTTGTTTACTTGTTTACTGATGCGAAACATATATGAGACTGTATTACCCTGAAGGTACGAGGATGGAAGCCGAATTTGCATTATATTATACTTATCGGTATTGAAACATTCAAAATAACTGTTGTATCTAAAAGATAAACATTTCTGATATCGCATATATGCCGCTGTTCTATTTAGGTATTTCTTACCCACCATTACTTTTGTGTGCACAGCGACAAAAAATACTTCATAATTTTTCCGACAATCTGGCTTTTAGACATGTATATGAGCAATATTTGGAATCAAGACCAAGTATTGAAACCAAAAAGTTATAATGTAGTTTGTTCGAAACATTAAAAAAATACATGTACTTAATCTAGTTTTTTAAATTAACTAAATTTAAAAATGCCATTACCTTTCCATAATACTCACGTTAGTTACGTACATAGAAGTTCCTGATACATCAAAAGAAGAAGTGCAAGAACAGCTGCCACATCAGCAAAAACGATTTTATAAAAACTTTGTATAACATTCGCGAGAGACAGATTGAAGCCGTACTCCTTGTAACGCGTTTACCCAAATAAACGATTTTTAAAAAGCCTACTGCTGCGTTGATACATGTAATTGGCGCAGTCGGTAGGACGGGTCGCGGAAATCGCTGACGTTTGTGATACGAAAAAGACTTTCTGTCGCCGAAACTCGCGTTTTCCTTCGGAAAATTCCGTTAAGCGATCGGTCCGAAACAAATCGTCTCCGTAAAAGACGAACGGTCACCGTAGCAGCCAGGCAACACCGACAACGAAGCAGGGCTGAGTGCCAAGAGCTGAAGGGCTAGCGACCAACGCCGAAGAGCAGGGTAAGAGCCATTCCTTTTGTCCGAACTGTCCTGAAAACTTCCTGCCGGAACAAGGAGTATTTAATCTCACTAGTGTAAGTTATTTTTAAGAAAAGAAAATCAAGGAAAACCATTTTCAAAACACATTTTTATAACTTTACTTTTCTCTCATCTCCATTTAAGTTTTCACTTCACTTTTATTTTGTTTCTAAAAGAAACCAAATTTATGTCTGATAGCGAATCAGAAAACGAAAACGTAGGAAGGCTTGGTATTGACCACGACACAGACCTTGCTATTCTAAGTACTCTTTTTGGACAAGTTAATATTAGACCAAATATGAATCAACAACAGCAACAACAACAACAAAGGCAACAACAACCACAAAATGGACAAATAAATTATCAATTGCTTAGAATGTATATAGAAAGTATTCCCCAATTTTCAGGCGACCAACATACTCTTGAAATTTTTATTGATAGTTGCTCTTATCTTATCGAAACATATTCGAATCGAGGTGTCCTAAATGACCCACTAAATAAATTCTTGTTAAAAGCTGTAATAGGAAAATTAGCAGGTAGGGCTCTAGTTTTAATAGGAACTAGAACTGAACTACAAACATGGGAAGAAATTCGTGACGCTCTCCGTCTAACTTTTGGCGACAACAGGAATATAGACTGCCTTGTGCAAGATTTAATAATTTTAAGACCTTTCAAAAATGAACCCCCCGTGCAATTTGGAGCCAGAATCCAAGACGCGCACAGTGTAATAATTTCCAAATTAAATTCCAGTAACTTAACTAGGAATGAGAAAATTTTGCATTTAAATAACTACAAACAGTTAGCTCTAAAAACTTTTGTTAGAGGACTAACGGGACGATTACAAGATATTATTAGAATCCGCAATCCAGATACCTTAGAAAATGCTATAGCGCTGGTAATCGAGGAACAAAATTTCTTTTATGCCCAAAATCGCTTACTTTCTAATATTCCACAACCATCAGGTCCATCCGGTAATTTTCCTAAACCTCAGAGACCACCACAAGTAAGAAATCCAAACTTTTCACAAAATTTTATGCCCAATTTTCAAAGTCCTAGAATGCCAATTCAACAAAACTTCCAAATTCCTACCACATCTTTCCAGTACAACCAACAATTGCCAAATATTCCACCCCAAAGATTCCCAAATTTTCAATCGCAACAATTTCCCAGAGGCCCAATAACTAACATCAGACCAAACTTTAAAATGGCACAACAAAAATTCCCCACAAACAAACAAGTCTTTGGCACAAGACCACCCCAGACGAATGTTTTTAAACCGACAGGACGAACTCCTAACGAAGTACCAACACAGATGTCGACAACTTCCAGAGTTCCCACCTTGCCACCCCAAACCTTACCAAGATATGTACCAAACTTTTTCCGTAGTACAGGCCCACGAAATTTTGCATCAGAAGAACTACATAATATCGAACAAGAATGTCAAAATGTCAATTTTCAAAATTATTATGATGAGCAGGCATGTCCCTCGAACTATTATTCCGATATAGACAACTCATATTTTTATAACAATTATTACGAAAATTCTGAACAGATGCTTTATCCGGAAGCTGCTGAATACGAAAATCAGTATAATTTCACGGAAAATTATCAAGAAAATCAGGGAAACTCAGAAATTTCTGTTGAGCAGGAAACTACTGTTCCAAATGACCCAAATTTTCACCAATTATGTCTCGAAGAACCCGAAAAATGACGACAATCGAAATAAACAACTATGACAGTGACAGTACCTTACCCTATATAAAGACAAATAAACCCAAATTCATACTTTTAATTGATACAGGTGCGTCAAAATCTATTCTATCCCCATATTTCGCAGAAAAATATTTCCCAGACAAAATATATCATGAAAATTTTAAAAACTTGTAATGGTGTAAATAGATGCCGTTTCAAAGCAGATATACCTTTAAATGAATTGATTGGTTTAGACGATCGGATTACATTCCATTTATTTCATTTTCATGACTTTTTCGACGGGTTAATCGGTTTTGAAGACATGAAACGCTTAAAATTAAAACCAGATTTTGAAAATAATATTTTTTATAACGACAACACCTGCATTCAAATTCTCTACAAGCATAATAAAGGTTCTCATATTTTTTCACTTCTTGTAAATCTGCAAGAAACGTGCCTTGCAAAAATTCCTATTTCCAAGCAGACAGGCGACGTGATAATACATAAAAAAGAGATTTTTCCCAAGTGTTTTATTCCAGAAACTCTGACCACTGCAAGAAATGGTCACGTCATTGTTGAAATACAAAACCACTCTAATGAAACAAAACTCTTGCGCTTAGACAAACCGTTCCCAGAACCTATTTTCGAGGAAATAAATAATGATTATTTTCTTTTTAATATCGAGGAAATAGTCGATACACCTCACAATAATGACAAAAATCCTAATATTGACGTAAAAGACCTTATTCGAACTAACCACCTAAATCCGGAAGAAAGACAAAAGGTCCTACAACTTTGTCGAAATTATTCAGATCTATTTCATAATTCAGAGAAAAAACTCTCTTTTACAAACCGTGTTAAGCACGAGATAAAGACAACTAACGAAGACCCCATACACGTAAAGTCTTATCGCTATCCTTACGCGTTAAAATCCGAAGTACAAAGACAAATTGGTAAATTATTAGACGACGAAATAATACGTCCTTCGTCCAGTCCTTGGTCTTCCCCGATTTGGGTTGTTCCCAAGAAAGAAGATGCGTGAGGCGAGAAAAAGTGGCGTATCGTCGTAGACTATAGAAAAATCAATGAAATTACCATTGACGATCGGTATCCCATCCCCAATATCACCGAAATATTAGATAAATTAGGTCGATGCTCTTATTTTACCACCTTAGATCTAGCGTCGGGATTCCACCAAATTGAGATGGACCCTAAAAGCATTCCAAAAACTGCTTTCACTGTTGACAACGGACACTACGAGTACACTAGAATGCCGTTCGGTTTAAAAAACGCGCCAGCAACCTTTCAGCGGGTTATGGACGATGTCCTTCGCGACTTACAAGGACGAGTGTGCCTAGTTTACGTTGATGACATTATCATATTTTCCACCTCCCTTGATGAACACATTAATAATCTGAAATTAGTCTTTCAAAAATTGCGAGAATATAATTTAAAAATACAACCGGATAAATCGGAATTCCTTCGTAAAGAAGTAGAGTTCCTGGGGCACATCGTGACTCCACAAGGGGTAAAACCTAACCCAAAAAAGGTCGAGGCAATTCAGAAATTTCCTATACCCAAAACTGTCAAAGAAATCAAATCTTTTCTCGGACTTGTAGGATACTACCGAAAGTTCATTAAGGATTTTGCAAAAATAACCAAACCATTGACTAAGTGTCTGAAAAAAGGCGAAAAAATAATCCATAATGATGCATTCCTTCAATCTTTTAATCTTTGCAAAAAATTCTTACCAATGATCCAATTCTACAATATCCTGACCTGTCCAAGCCATTTAACTTAACTACAGACGCGTCAAATTACGCCGTGGGCGCCGTCCTTTCACAAGGCCCCGTAGGCAACGACCTACCCGTAGCATATGCTTCGCGGACATTGAATCCAGCAGAACTCAATTACTCGACTGTTGAGAAAGAATTGCTCGCGATCATCTGGGCAACAACCTACTTTCGGCCATATCTTTTCGGAAATAGATTCAAAATTGTTACAGATCACAAACCTCTCATATATTTATTTTCTCTTAAAGACCCCGTATCACGCCTTACACGATGGAGACTTAAACTTTCGGAATACCAATTTGACATAGTTTATAAAAAGGGCAAAGCAAATACAAATGCTGATGCACTTTCTCGAATAGAGATAAATGCTATAGAAAAAGTGGCAGAAAACGAATCAATAATAGTACATTCTGGAGATTCTGATGATGAAATTAACGATTTTTTACAAAATTTAGATAACCTAGAACTAGCTGAAATTTGTAGTGAAGACTTAAGTGAAATTTTAGGACAAATTTCTGATGAATCAGAAGCAAAATCAAAACCAAAAATTAATATAATCTCGGACATATTAATTAGACCGGCTAACCAACAACCCGCTCAAAACAACACCCACTCACAGTTTCTACAAACTGAAAACGCCACCAAAAATACCCAAAATGACAAATGAAACTGTCCACACGGCAGCAGAACACCCTGTCTTTACAATGCCAATAACCGAAAAGTGCGTTAATTCATTTAAAAATCAAATTATTGTTTCTTCTAATGACAAAATGATACTTAAATACGTAATCAGGTCACGACCTTTTAAAGAAAATTCACGAATAACAGTGTCACTACCTTTAAGAAATTTGGAACCAGAAGTTATTAGTTTTATTAAAGAATATGTAGAACACAAAAAGACTTATTGCCTATATTTTAAGACACCTGAAATAATTCCAGACTTTTCTAATATTGTTCGCAAAACTTTTCAAAACTCTTCTTTCAAATTTATTCAAAGTCCAACATATTTAGACGACGTTATTACTTACGAAGAACAACAAGAAAAATTAAAATACCATCACGAGGGCAAAGTATGCCATAGAGGCATTAACGAAACCGAAATGTCTCTCAAAAAACGCTATTTTTGGCCTAAACTTAAGATCGATGTAGAAAAATACATAAACAACTGCGATATCTGCCAGTTATCTAAATACGATAGGAATCCCCCAGTAGTGAAATTTAATATAACACCCACGAGCTCCAAGCCATTCGAAGTTATACATTTGGACACGTTTCAGATGGAAAATCAAAAATTTTTGACCGCAATAGACTCGTTCTCGCGATATGCGCAAGCATATAAAATTACAGGAGCGTCAGCAATAAATACTATTGACTGCCTTTTACAATTTGCAACTCACCACGGGTTACCACGGACAATTGTGTGCGACAACGGCACCGAATTCAATAATACCACCCTAAAAGACTTTATAAAATTACACAAAATTAACATCCATTTCACAACACCGAATAATTCCAATAGTAACAGTCTAGTTGAGCGTCTACATTCCACCCTCATAGAGCATATAAGATGCCTATCGCATAGATAAGCTTATGCTTTATGCCATTTTAGCGTACAATAACACTATTCATTCTGTTACTAAGCAAACCCCTTTTGACGTTGTAAGCGGCCACACAGACAGTGTAAATGCATTCGATACAACTGCCGAAATGTTGATTAATGAATATATAAATGAACACAAAAACAAGACATCCTTACTTTATGACAAAATTCATCAAATTAGTCAAAGTATGAAAGAAAAGGTCATCCAAAAGCGCAACGAAAAACGCGAAGATCCGATATCCTATAGAGAAAATGCCACCGCCTTTGAAAAGAACCCCCTTCGATCAAAAATCAAACCTCGTTTCAAAAAGGTAACAATTGTTAAAGATCTAGGTATAAAAGCTAAACTACCTAACAAAATAGTACATAAGAAAAACCTCAAACGTCCAAGGAAATTCACAAATCAATCTCTCTTACAGGATGACAAATCGAAAGACGATGACGAACTTCCCGACATTCCTGATAATCCTAACCCTGACATCGCAAGCACTAGTGCTGGAAGTAAAAATTAACGACCTTAAAGATACCCCGGGCATTTTACCTTTTAAATTAGGAAATGCTCAGATAATAACTAAAAAACATACTTTTATCCATTATGTGCAAACTAAACCGCTAAAGAACGAAGTGAAAAATTTAATTTCTATATATAATAATCTCAATCAATCCATTTTTAATGAGACAGAATACGTTTTCACATCTAGCTTAAGAAATAATTACGAAAATTTAAAACCCCTAATCTTAGAAGTAGAGAATAAGATAAAGGGTATAAGCTTTAATAAACGTAGTAAACGCGGCCTTTTTAATATCATTGGTACCATAAACAAGTGGTTTACAGGGTCTCTCGATGCGAATGATGGAGTAAAATACGATAATGCTATACGCATTCTCGAAAAGAACCAACAGAAAATTTTATCGCAAACTAATAACCAAATTTCACTATTTAAAAAGTTGATTGACCATTACAGCAATTCGATAGAAACAATAATTAATAATCAACAAAAGATTTCAGAGTATATGGAACGCTTCTATGAACGAGTTCAACATGAAACAGATATTTTCTACAAGTATACCGTATACCTCAGTATACTAAATCAAATTTTCATAAATGCAAATGTCATTATTACTTTTATCGATAATTTAGAAAATGCTATAACATTTTCCCATTTGCACACAATTCACCCGGACATTCTAAGTATTGACGATTTAAAAGAAATACTAAAAGAGCTAAATACACACTATTCTTCTGACGAAATTGTTGACTTAAGTCTATACGACTGGTACTCGGTTATAAAAACAAGCTGTTTTATCTCAAATAATCAAATAATATTCTCCTTAGATGTTCCTTTGGTCCACCCAAATAAATTCGAATATTATCACTTATATCCTATCCCCTCATCGGACAATTCCATAATTTTACCCCT
Source organism: Pseudeuparius sepicola (assembly GCA_963920635.1). Classification (NCBI taxonomy): domain Eukaryota; kingdom Metazoa; phylum Arthropoda; class Insecta; order Coleoptera; family Anthribidae; genus Pseudeuparius; species Pseudeuparius sepicola. Next base: position 96,200,357 of record OY987299.1, read on the forward strand.
AAAACCCTACTTGGCTCTGAGCAACACCAACTACCAATATATGGATAGCCCCTGCGAAGGAGTCAACGGAACTCACATTTGCCTTCAAGAACGCCTGATTTCCAACCCCAAAGAAGATTGCGTTACTGCTCTGATCACTGGAGAAGAATCAAGCTGCAATATGGTCAAGATACAAATTCACAACCAAATAGTAGAGAAAGTTAACGACGAGTTCATAATCGTGATCCCAAAGGACAACATGAAAATAAAATCAACCTGCAAGGATACTGAATACCACGTATTGCAAACTCCGCACCTTATCTGGTTACCAACGAATTGTAAAATTGAAATCAATGGAATTATATATAGCAACGAAAAATCCAACAGCAAGACGCACTCCTTGATACTACCCGCAATTAAAACTAGTATGACAAAGGAAAGCCAAAGTTTTGGAAAACTACATATAAAAAATATATCTCTCAACGAACTGCATACTCTCCGAAAACACATCGATTCAATCAGCCCAGTTGTCATGGAACAATTTCAAGAAACAAATAATAATTGGGTTTTATGGATAACTATAACAACCATAATAATAATATTGATTGGGTATGGAATCTACAAATGCCGAAAGCTTTGGATACGTTCGACGAACTCAAAGAAGAAGAAAGAAGAAGAAAGAAGAACAAGAAGAAAAGGTGCCTACTTCAGTCCTTTTCATCCCTGAAGTAGCCTCTTGAGGATGGAGGAGTTACGTACATAGAAGTTCCTGATACATCAAAAGAAGAAGTGCAAGAACAGCTGCCACATCAGCAAAAACGATTTTATAAAAACTTTGTATAACATTCGCGAGATTCAGATTAAAGCCGTACTCCTTGTAACGCGTTTACCCAAATAAACGATTTTTAAAAAGCCTACTGCTGCGTTGATACATGTAATTCGTTGCTTATTACTTAATACTGGTTAGTATGTAATGCTGTGCAGGAAATATTCCTAAAATAAATGCTTATACATAATTGAGTTTTGCCGAATCAACCTTGACAATAATTATTATTATGCAATTTTTTTAACTGCGCATTTAGAGGTACAATTTATGAGAAGTTGCATCTACATGAGCTCTGCACGACTGCTGTATAATAAGTGTGTCCACAGATCCGTGACGTCCTAATCGTAACTTCTCCATTTCACGGCCACTGAACACTGAAATGCCCTTAGTTCTCAAACTAAATTTATGAATTAACTTTTCCACAACCCCGCGTCGTTATCACATCCGTCGGTATTTCCATATCCGGTGGAGGCCAACCTAACCCAACTTGACCGGCGCTCACCCGTAAACTTTCACACACTGTTCACGCTACAGTTGCCACCAAGCTCACAAATTCCACGAGTCTAATAATTATTGTTTCACACATTCCAAAGGACTGTGGGAGAATCTCAGGAGGTAATGTTCGATTCTTATGCATATTTATACTGGTTTATTATGCTTCGGCCTCATGCCGGTATCCGGTGAAAAATAAATCATTTGAGAAGATTTTTGATGAGAAGCTTGGTGCTGGGTACGAAGAAGGAAACTGGAAGGATGGACGATGGCCTTTAACGGCCTTGGAAAATGCATATAGGTAGTGTGCTTTATACTTTTTCGTCCGTGTCCGTTTATGTATTATTGTTTTTTTATGTATCGTTATGTATTATTTTGATTATTATCTTTGATCCGAAATTGACCATTGTCTTTGATGTTAGCAAAATAAGTGAAGTCAAGTATAAAATCGAAATAAAATGATCTCTATTTAACCATAAAATACCTGATACAGCTTTGACATGTCAAAGATTCGTATTAAGTATATAAGTATCAAAACCGACCCCCCACAAAAAGATTAACCTTAGCCTTAATTTTACGAGCTTGTTAATATGTTAGTATGTGTGGGTCAAACAGGGTGTCTGCCAACCTGGAAAACCTGGAAAAGTTAGGAAATTATTTTTGGTCAGGGAAATCAGGGAAATCCAACAAATACCTGGAAATTTGTGGTTTAATAGATATAAAACTAGGAAATCTTTAATTCTTACAAAAACTAATCAAAATTATATCTCTTATATTCATTTTGACTCTACTCCACAGAGATCACATTATGTTATTTATGTATACATATACAGGGTTTCCCAACGAAAACTTGACCCCCCCCCACCCCCCATAAATTAGAAAACAATATTTGAAAATTCGCCGAGACCCGTCGATTTTTGTTCTTGGGGGGAGCTTTTTTACAGTCAAGCCAACTCGATATGTGCGTCCCCCTAATCCCTAGGAACCCCAACTTTAAAATTTCAAATGGAACTACCCCACTTGTGGCGCATCATTTTAAAGCCCTTTTAATTTCGAATACAGTGATGCGTCGTTTTGAGAAATCTGTTGAGATTTGACAGAATTATTGGCTAAAAACTGAAAGTTGACAATCCACTGTACGCGTAGTAATTTCTTACACAAATACCTACGCGCCACTAATAAGTTTTTTTATCTACTACACACGACCAAATTACCTAGTTTTTATTGACGTGTCGATCAGTTTACAAAAAAGTCACAAATGGAAAAGCTGAAGCAAAACAAAAAAGTTCATACGAATTCAAACCTTATACCTTTTTAAAATAACAAAAAGTCACTGTCACAAAAAAGCCCCCGTTTTTTTTGCTTGTAACTACGAAATCGTTAGTTTCAGCCTGCTATTGAAAGTGTAACGTGTTTTTGAAACGGTTTATCCTATCGCGGAAAGGTTAGAAATTGTTGCAATTCGTGCTGTAGCTTTAGCGCCATCATGATTTCGATAACAAATTGCAACAATTTCTACCCTTTCCGCGATAGAATAAACCATTTCGAAAATACGTTTCCACTTCCAATAGCATAGGCTGAAACTAACGATTTCGTCCTTATAAGCAAAAAAATGGTAACTTTTTTTGTGACTGACTTTTTGTTACATATTTTAAAAAGGTATGAGGTTTGAATTCGTATGAACTTTTTTGTTTTGCTTCAGCTTTTTCATTTGTGACTTTTTTGTAAACTGATCGACACGTCAATAAAAACTAGGTAATTTGGTCATGTGTAGTAGATAAAAAAACTTATTAGTGGCGGGCATTTGTGTAGAAATTACTACGCGTACAGTACATTGTCAACTTTCTGTTTTTAGTCAATAATTCTGTCAAATCTCAACAGTATTCTAAAAACGATAAATCACTGTATTCACAATAAAAAAGGCTTTAAGATGAAACGCCACAAGTGGGGTAGTTCCATTTGAAATTTTAAAGTTGGGGTTGCTAGGGATTAGGGGGATGAACATATCGGGTTGGCTTGACTGTCAAAAAAGCTTCCCCAAGAACAAAAATCGATGGGTCTCGGCGAATTTTCAAATATTTTTTGGTTTTCTAATTTTTTTTTTTTGGGGGGGGGGGGGGCAAGTTATCGTTGGGAAACCCTGTATGTGATCCCTGTGCTCTACTATACTCCAAAGATTATCTAACCAAATAAGATTTTATGAAGCTATATTTATTTTTGTTTTGAAGATGTTTATTTTTTATATACTTTTTTTTTATTTCGGAGAATGTGTAAGAAATATTTGTTTTATACGTGATTTTATATTTTTACAATAAAATAAATCCAAGCCACTTTATAACTTTCTTCGAAAACATAATAGGACTTAATTTGTACATTTACGTAATTAATGTCAGATGACATCACTAAAATTAATCCGCTTTTGAATTTTTTTTGTTAGTAAGCACGATCGTTCAGAGAAATTTCATCCTAGCGGATCTGTCGACTCTTCCATTTTATTTAAATTCGCATATTTATCTCAGTAGGTAGTTATTAGTTAGGGAATTTTTTGCTTTTTGGTCAGGGAAAACCTGGAAAAGTCAGTGAATTTTAAAAACTCGATTTGGTAGACACCCTGGTCAAATCTTGCAACTAAATTTTTAACCAATTCCACCAAACTGATTAAGCTGAAATTTTGCACACACTTTTGGAGCTGCTGACAATACAATCTAGTATACTGACTACCTACTAAATATTACAATTTATTCAAAAAGGTCGTCGCTCCAAGATGGCGGATTACCTATTCTTCACAACCTCTTTGTCATGGGTGTCAAAATATGAAAGGGTTTGAGGAGTAGAAAAATGTAGGGAGAGTGACGTTATATCCAATATGGCGGCCGCCCCAAGATGTCGGAATACCTATTTTTTTTCACAATCTCCTTGACATGGGTATCAAATGAAAGGGTTTATCAAGCAGAATAGGTGAGGCCATTCTAATTTCAATATGGCGTATGCCCCAAGATCTTAGCTCAAAACTCACATGAAAAAGCCCTTGTAATAATGATGTTTTATCAGAAATGCATAGATTGAGACATACTAAAAAGCACAAAATAAAATAATAAATAGGAAACCTTTTTAAAAGCAAGCTTTTATTGTAGCCATATACTTAAACGAATAAAATAAGTTTAGGTTTCAAAATTTGTTTTCAAAAAGCTTGTAGTTTCTCTAGTTGCAGTAATTGTTTCAACTAATTAAGTTGATTTTCACATTGAATTAAATTAAGACTAAACACGATACAAGTACAAGTGAAGACGCATGTTGTTTTCGATTAGAATTTTTACATCGAAAAGTCGAATATGTATGTGTTAAATTTGTGTTGACACTTGATTCTGTTTCGTTGTTGAATAAATTTTTATATTTTAGTCAACCAAATTTGGTTTTAATACAAGTGCTTATTAGATCTAGTTAGTTTGTTCTATTTCCCGATTGAAATTTTTGTTATTTTTTAAGATTGTATATATATTCCCATACCTACTAATAACAAAGCCTTCAGAGTAGAAGTTGTTATACGGGAATATAAAAATATATACCTACCTATTTTTTTGAGTATGTGGATAATCGTTTCTCTTTTTTCAGGAGGTAAGTACCCAGTTCCAAAACATCTCGGCAAGGTCACCATCATTCCAGTGCTTATATTATTTAAGCAAATATCAATGTAAGTAGTTAGTAGTCCATAAAAAGTGTGTTACGGGTTTCGAGGTCCATTAAGGAATGTTTGAAAGATACGTTACAGACATATTAAAGGGGCCGTGTTGCAAAACGGGCCGTATAAATAACCAGCACGCGCCTTACGCGCACCACAAAAAAATAGTTATTTATGCAACAAGTGCATAAAGTAGTACTTTTTTCCATGAATGGGAAAGTTGCGCGCACGAACCGCAGGTGAGTGCGCGCAATCCCACGCTTTCAGTGGTTGTAGGCGCTCATATCTGAGCTTCGATTGAATTTAAAAAATTAAGCCTGAACGATTGCTCCATTACTTTTGCAGTTTTGTACACAGGGTGATGCAGTTTTATTCCGGGAAACTCACCAGGTGATAGAAAATCACAAATTGAGACTGTTTTGTGGCATAACTTCAATTATACGACACTTCTCATTGAATTTAAATTGAGAATAAAGACGATTCCGATACATTTGGCAACGGTGCCCTTCTCGTATTCTGTTATCTTTGTTGCTGAAGTTTAGATCTACAATTATCTCAAGCAGATAAAAATGCAAGTGGCAATTTTACGCGACAATTTTCTATAGAAATATATACAACAAGAACTAGTCGTTAAGCGAACGCGACATATTAAATACACTGTTTTGTTTTTCATGTTTACTGTTATAAAGAAGGAGAGGATAAGATATTTTCTAGTATAGGATTTAAAGATTTAAAACATATACAGTGTGTTTCACTTCAAGTCGAGACAATTCATAATTTTTTTACTGGTTCCCCGATTTTCGAAAACTTTTTCTTAAAAGTATAGTGCTCCGAAAAATCTACATTTTGACACTAATGTTTTTCAGATTTGTCTTTTCCATGACCTACTACAATCAAAATTATACTCCCAAAAACTGCAAAAGTACATTAGGCATTTTTTTAGGAAAAAAATGAATAGCACAGTCGTATTGACCATACCAGAAAACCCCACATACCAAGTTTCACGGTCATAACTTATACAGGGCGTTCACAAAATAGCTTCAAACATAACAAAAATACGGTTTTTCGGAGTACTCTGTACAAACACCGAGAGATATTTCAAAATTATTTCTTTGCAGTTTGATTAGAGCTCACATAAGCCATCAATTCCCACGATTTCATGGCCCTGCCTTATACAGGGCGTTCGCATTAAAAATACAAAAATCGAAAAAAAAATCGATGTCTCTGTTGGTGTTTTTTTTTACATTTTTTCTACAATTTAACTTAAGTATGCCTATTAATAAACATAAACAATATTAAAATTTAGAAAGTATTTTCAATAAAGAGCACCCTGGATACGTGGATACCAATCAATTTTTAGTTTTTTTCAAATTAAGAAAAGGGTGCTTTTTATTGAAAATACTTTCTAAAATTTAATATTGTTTATGTTTTGTTTAAAATTGTAGAAAAAATGTAAAAAAAAAACCTCCAACAGAAAATCGTTTTTTTTTTTTTCGATTTTTGTATTTTTAATAAGGCAGGGCCATGAAATCGTGGGAATTGATGGCTTATGTGAGCCCTAATCAAACTGCAAAGAAATAATTTTAAAATATCTCTCGGTGTTTGTACAGAGTACACCGAAAAACCGTATTTTTGCTATGTTTGAAGCTATTTTGTATAAGTTATGACTGTGAAACTTGGTATATGGGGTTTTCGGGTATAGTCAATACGACTGTGCTATTCATTTCTTTCCTAAAAAAATGCCTAATGTACTTTTGCAGTTTTTGGGGGTATAATTTTGATCGTAGTAGGTCACGGAAAAGATAAATCTGAAAAAAATTAGTGTCAAAATGTAGATTTTTCGGAGCACTATATTTTAAAAAAAAGTTTTTGAAAATCGGTCAACCCGTAGAAAAATAATGAATTGTGCTATTCATTTCTTTCCTAAAAAAATGACTAATGTACTTTTGCAGTTTTTGGGGGTATAATTTTGATTGTAGTAGGTCACGGAAAAGATAAATCTGAAAAAAATTAGTGTCAAAATGTAGATTTTTCGGAGCACTATATTTTAAAAAAAAGTTTTTGAAAATCGGTCAACCCGTAGAAAAATAATGAATTGTCTCGAGTGAAACACACTGTATATGAAAAAAATAAAAAAAGAGTTTTCTGTTCGGCACAGAACTAGCATTATTTAGGCAAGGTATAGCATTGCCGCTTAGTTAAATTCCACTTACCGGCAAAACATTATTAAACAGAACGAAGCCGCGGATAAAAATTGATATATTTTAAAAAGAATAATAAACTGCATCCAATTTTGTGGGTAAGTAGAATTAGCGTTACGACGGCACCACGAAAAATAATATTCTCAATTCTCAACATTGTCATATTTTTCTGGAATTAATCTATTTTACATTCGAGCTAGATTATATGATGAAAGGACATACGGTGTTCAAGGATACATTAAAAACTGTGTAAAATGAAATTTTTAATAGCATGCTGGATGGTAATGACGTTTAGATATTTACATGATGGATATGTTTGCGTTATTAACTTCTTAAAAAAACATGAGAAAAAACGGGAAATATAGTGTTATTCACTTTTTATATTAATTATGCAAAAAATGCGTAATTACTAATGAAAACAAAAAAGAAGTTTTCTTTGTAAATGTCCTGCTACTGGCGTCTCCACAGAACTTGCCAGCGACCAGCGTATTGTTATTAATAATAATATAAGGTTCTCTCTCAACCACGAAGAGACTGGTGACATTCTTCTTTTTGAGATTTAAAAAAGGGGATTGAGTTTATACAGAGTGTGCTAACTTGGTTATTTTATGCATATTTTCTCGAATCTTTTGTTTCAATCATTGTATGACAGTACGACCCTGAGACTACGTGGCAAATTACAGCCTGCACCTGCGCCTCGTCGATCTAACATGGTCCTTGGCTGCAATGAAGGATTTCCCGCCTGGGTAGTGGTAAAATAGGTAGTATAGGTAGGTACCATCACTGTATACCTAATAAATTTTTTTTATTAAGAACAAAAATCGATGAATTTTTCTTGATGGTGATATTTCAAAGAGTAATGTGCTTTTTTTCTGTGTAGTGTTAGCTTCTGTTTGCCTTTGTACCTCGCTGGGTACGCCACTAGTTGATGTTGATAAACTTTTATATTTCTATTGGTCCCAGATATTGATATATCTACTAAATTCGGTCCAGTGTGATCACCATCGTCTGTGTTTTATAAACACAAACGAATAAACATGGCTTGCCAGTTGTCTCTAAGTGCACGGCCACTCATAAGGCGGACGGCGGAGCGGAGAGCAGGGCGGAGATGGTAGCGGAGCTTTCAAACCAATAGAAAGCCTACTATCCTGTCCACACATACCGCCGAGAGGGGAGCGGAGGGTAGGCGTGTTTGCTCGCTGGTAGCGGAGCGTTCAAGTCAGTTTGACATTTTCCTTCGTATTGGCGCGTATTTAACCTCGAATATAGAGCGTTGTATTCTTATATACCTACTTAATAATAAACTATGGATCGAGAAATGCTAATTAGTGAAGTTTTTAGTCGCAAACCCCTATGGGACATAACTCATGCACATCACCACAACCGAGGTATTTCAGACAATCTTTGGGTCGAGATTTCCAAAATTATTTTTGTACAGATGATGGAATTCACCAAGTGTTTCTCTGCTTAGGTTTATTTCATGTACCCACACTGCACGTTTATTTAGCAAAATCCGAAATTTGAGTTGTGAATTTTCACATAAAAATAATGTAGAAGTCGACATTTTTATAGTTGTTTCTCTGAAGATCGATTTTTCAATATTTTCACTTTACTTCCAACCTCTCTGCGAAATATGCCTTTCAAAGCTGTTACAATCCGCTGTCGCACTACTCTCCGCTTTCCGCCCTGCTCTCCGGTCCGCCGTCCGCGTTATGTGTGGCTGTGCACTAGATTGTAGATTTCTTAGGGCTCGTTTTTTTGCCCTTATCTTTCTTCACTGCGACCTAATTAGATCTTTTGTGAATGACCCTGCTCTAATAAATTCCAAGGTCACCTAGGCTTTTGACGAAGCTTAGTATTTTCCTTGGGGCTAAGTTGCCAATTTCATTTGGATTTATATTGATCCTTTCGAAATATTTAAGTCTGTTTCGAATTAAGAGGGGACACTCACACAGTATGTGCTCGCTAGTCTCATCCCGTTCGTTGCAGAATCTGCATAGTCCATTGTCTGTTTTGCCCATTTTTTTAAGATGATATCTTAAAGGGCAGTGTCCAGTCAGGAGACCTGTGATGAGTCTTAATTCATTCTTGTTTAGAGTGAGAAGCTTTTTGGCGTTCTGGGGCGAATAGGTCAAAAATCTCCGAAAGATCTACATTTTGACACTAATTTTTTTCAGATTTGACTTTTCCATGACCTACTACGATCAAAATTATACCCCTCAAAACTGCAAAAGAACATTAGGCATATTTTTAGGAAAAAAATTAATAGCACAGTCGTATTGGCCATACCCGAAAACCAAACATACCATGTTTCACGGTTTCATATCAAAAACATTGTGTTTCGGAATCAGCCCACCACTATGGACGCTATGCGCCAACGAATAGCAAAGGGTTCTTTTAGAATGTTTACAACACTTTCGTCACAGAGTACAAATGTGTATCGATGCAAATGGAGGTACATTTGAACACTTATTACCCTAAATAATGCATTTTTCTTACCGAAAATAAAAATGTTTAAATTACATATTATGATTTAATTGTGGTTTCCAGGACCCTGATTAAAAATCCACTCATAACGTAATGTATGCAGAAAATAACGCAGAATCATATTCCTCACAAAAAATAATACGTTTCCATTTAAAAAACGAAAGTTGAACTTGAATTGACCTTGAAAACTGCCATCTCTTATAAAAATGAAGTAAGGGTCGGCTGGCCCCCTTCGAATACTGCAAATTTAATCTGAAACTTTTTTCGCTAGCACTTTCCGTTTAGAACTGCGACACTTAAAATGGGACACCCAAATATAAAAATAAAATAAAATAAAATTCTATCGTCTTAAGTTTCTTAGATCAAGTTTACTTCTTAAAATTTAGTTCTTAAAATTTAATATTGAATATCTTCTACTTTAAGTATACTAGTAGGTACATCATTGAAATTTGGCACTGCTGTGTTTTTGGGTATGTAAAATGAGCTGAAAATGTCAATTTCTACGTATCTCACAGAGGGCACCACTTGCACTATTTTTGGATCATGCTTTTACTAGTAATTTTTTGAGGTTATGATTTTGGTCTTGCAGGTCTATCATTTTAGCGCACCTTTTCACTATGCAACAAGAGTGTACTCTTGTTTCATAACGATAAAATCAACCGTTTGCGTTGAAATTGGCAAAACGTGCCCCAGAACACTCGTTACCTCCAACATTGTTGTTTTTTTGTTGTTTACAAAAACAAATTTGTTGTTTGCCGAATGTTGACTGTCAATCGTCCGTCCGCCTTTCAACATACGGTAAGGATTTAAAATTAATGCCTTTAAAGTTATTGGACTTTTCCACTTTTGTTTTTGCCATAATTTCTTTATTTTTGAGTGCATCGTTCTGATTAAATTTGTGGATACAATAATTATGGCCTTGTTGGTTATGCCTAAGTTTTAGTTAAATATCTAAATAAAATTAAGGATTTATTTACTACGATTAGGTATAGCCGAAATAAGCAGAAAAGTCGAAAATCACTGAAAAATCACAAATCATAAATCGTAAACTAAAAAAAGGATAATATACATGGAGGTGATTCGGATTCCCCGAGGGGTGCTCTATAGTCCAAGAGCCGGCCGCATGATTTTAACTCTCATAAGATTACAGAATAAGATGTTACGTAAACTGTAGACAGTATAGGTATATCTTTACCCGTAGCGAGTAGGTTGCCTCAATTAATATGGGCCCGATCATTGTTATATTTAAAGAAGTTGTGGTTAATTTTTAATTTTTTAATAGGTAGGTACAACCCGTCCCACGAACGTAGTTGCTACTTTTTTGCAAAAGTCTTTTGATAAATTCGGAAAGTGCGGTTCTAAAAATCGAAGGAGGTGGTACATTTCTTAATTGGGTCTTGTACTTTTCTGCAGTACCGAAAGAAACCTAGAAAATCCGAAATTTAACCCTATTTCGTGACTCCCGATTTTCAAGTTTGTAGAATTAGCGAAATTAACGGGAAATCTTGAAGAACCGCTCTTTGAAATTTCGTGTTTTTTCTAATTTTTTTATTTTTCGGGGGCACCGAAAGCATCTGCACCTCACCTGAAGACTTAAGGGAAGCTTTAAAAATTCCGACCCCCGAGCCGAAATAACTTAGCTGTAGCTTAGCGAAAAAGGGAAATTTCTGACAGTTTTCGGACTTTGGCTTTAATCACGTAAAAAAGTTGCGTCCCACCTATATTGGTCGTTTTTTTTCGCCGAAAATCCTTGATAACTCGAAAACGGGAAATTATTTACCTGAAAAACTTTCGTTAAATATGTTGACCCGTTCTCCGGCCATCTCGCCGTACCGTCAGATCTCCCGAAAAACTCGTTTGAAAAAAATTTTCCTTGTCATCAAACGGTATATGGCACTGGCTGTATAGCGGGACTTCGCACACAACTCGCGTCCCCGAGGTCCAGACTTGCCCCCGTCCTTCGCGCCGTATTTACTTATAAGAGCGGAGGATTTTCGGGGCCCCGAAAATACGCCTATCGGATTTCAAAGGACCAAGGGACCCTTTTTTTATTGTTGCTCCATGGGCCTTTTTTCCTATTTTGTTCTATAATCATACGAGAGTAGATTTGCCACAACTCCTTTAAATAACAATGATCGGGACCCTTTGAGGCAACCTACTCGATTCAAGTAAAGAAATATACTGTCTACATTTTACATAACATCTTATTCTATAATCTTATGAGGGTTGAAATCATGCGGCCGGCTCTCATACTACTACCTCTACCCACTTCTTGACAATCTTTTTTTTTTTCGGACACCCTGTATAACTTGGGCTTGGGCTCAGCTCCGTGCACGAATATCATTCCGATGAAGCGATGATGTCTAAATTTAATTTACTTCTTCGATGGTAGGCGTATTTACTGCGGAATCGTAAAACGCGAGAGACGAATTTAGTGTTTATGTCTAGATCTACTGGCGCCTCTCATATTGAATACTTATAATTTGGTCCAGCAAGTAGTGATGAACGACATTCGCGAATTCTGATGAGAACCAAAAGTACAACCCATTTGATTGGTGGTAGAGTGTTTTCATAATAGGTACGGATTTAAAATCAAACATATTTCTGAAAGTGCGTTTATTACAATCGATTTTTGGGTATGTTATGTCAATGTTGACATAAGGTATTATTTTCTGATTGTTATAATTCAATAACAAATGAAAATCGCGGGGGACACGATCTTTTATCCCCATAATTTTTTCTGGTATATGGAGTCTTTCAAACATTTTTATGATCTAAGTATAATTAATTCCCCTCACTTTTTGTATCTTGTAAAAAAAAATTTAATCAATTGCCAGTTGCTAACCTTGGCTGGGGTTATTCTAAACTAATTCGTTATAACTCCAGTTTTGAAAGTCACGCATGCCTTAGATATTTTCAAAGAACGAATTTTGACACCAGTGGAGACTTTTTTCTAGGTTTTACGCTGAAATGTTACTAGAGAAACTCGTTCACAATGAGAAACTGAGAAGGTGCGTGCAAAATTTCAAAAGCCTAGGCCTAGTCAAATACTCATTATTTTGAAAATCGCAAAAACATGTCAAAATATTTAGGCATATTATTTGGCCATACTAACCCTAAAATATAAACTGCACTCCCATCCCCCCAGAGCTACCAACTCAATTTCTTTAATTTACACCCTACCATGTGCGGCACCTCATTTTAAATCTTGTTTAAGGAGAAATACAACTAGGTATTATTTTTGAAATTTCGCCGGAAGTTGTATACCTACAAAAATTAGATTTTTTTGACATTGTTTTTATTAATAAATAACTAGAATTCACTCATAATGTTTACCACTTTTGTTCTTAGGACAAAGAGAATGTAACTGACAACTAAATTTCAGATAACTTTTAGACCGACTTAAAGAACACACTCTATGATCAATTAAAATAAAATAGGTGGGTACCGGGGTGGGTACCTACTTTCAATATGGGCTTTTTCATTTTTTATTATTAGTAGAAATAAGGTATTTTTGCATAATTAATATAAAAATTGCATAAAACAATAATTTCCGTTTTTTATGATGTTAATAACGCATTTCATTTGTACACTCTTGTTTTTGTCGCACACATTTCTATAAAAGTGTCGCGTAAAATTGAGAGTTGAAACTTTTTCCGGTTGAGATAATTGGAAATCTAGAGTTGGTCTCCCAAGAGTTTTTATTTCAACTTTTTCTGCCAATGAAAGTCTTAAAAAGTTACCTTTCAAAATATTTTTCATTTTGTTTACTTAGAATACGCGAGGCACCGAGAGAAGTTTTGTAAAGAACGCGGGGATGCTTGCCAGGCACTTATTGACTGTCTGGAACTGGGGCTAGAGAACCGACAGCTTTCTCCTTCTCCGCGGAATCTCAGCTCAAATATTCGTAGCCTCAAGCGACGATCCGTTTCGGGCGTTGAAATAGTACTTAGTACAATATCGGCGGCGGGCGTAGAGTCAATTTAATTAGGAAGGCACAATGAGGTAAAATATAGAATATAGCAGACGCGGAACTAAATTATTTTTTCCATTTTCTACTGGGGGCTCTAGCCCCACAGCCCTTATGGACGAGCCGCCACTGGTTGTTACATTTTCCTCGTCCTAATAACAAAGAGTGGTACAAATTGTGGATTATTTCCAGTCATTCCTCAATAAAAACAATATCCAAAAAAATCTAATTTTTGTACACAACTTCCTTAAATTTAAAATAGGTGTCATTTAAAGAAATTGAGTTGGTAGCTCTGGAGGGATGGGGGTGCAATTTATATTAAGGGTTAGTACCGCCAAATATGTCCCTCTTCATATGTCACATTCGAATTCCTTGTACCTAAAACTCTACACAAGCTTCGTTTTTGAACCATAAATTTATCTTTAAAATTACCGATATAATCGGGTTGGCCAAGTTAACTGGGACACCCTGTACCTAATGTACAATTAAAAGGGTGCTGAATTCAGTGGCGGGTAGTTTTTTTCTAAAAAAAGGTCGCTATAATGTGATTTATAAAAATATTGCTCTTAGAAATTGGCATAATAGGCCTTGGATTTGTTTACGCAAAAATGCAGTTTATCAGGCAATACAATCTAAAAAAAACTTATTCAAACCGCACAATTAATGAACTTTTTACAGGGTGACCCGAAAACAAATGTGCCACACTCTACCTATCCGCTTACCGCCAATCTAATTATTAGCACTAACCCTACAGGCTCCCCGGTACAGTAAACAGGACAGCCGCGATCCGAACTCCTCCCGCCGTTTTCCAATTTTCCCTAATTTTCCTGCCTGCAGACTCGGCTATTTGACTTGCAAATGTGAGCGATGGGCTAAGGGAGCGCCACAGCGGAGCCCGGGCGACCACTACATCTTGTTGGCGAAGTGCATAAGCCAATAAACCAATGCTTCTGGACCTAAATCCATCAATTGATCGAAGTAGTTATTTATAACCGCGTCCTTACCCTTACTAAGTCATAGAAAAATAAAAATTCCTATTTGCAAATTTATCGGCACGCATATTACGCTCAGTCGTATATACAGGGTGTCCAACTCTAAAACTGTACAAATCCGTAAAATCTTCATTTTTGGAGATAATCGCCTAAACTTTTTTTTTGTTTGAAATGCCTTCAAAAGCCGCTTTTTTTTACCTTTCTGCCATTTTCAAAATACAAATCCAGGGCCGGCTGCAATTTTTTTATACCACCGATTTTCACGAAAACCATTTAGCGATTTTTTTATTTAAAATCTGACCCCACAGTGTTAATCAGAACACCCCAAAACACTCATCTAACAAATTTGAACAAAAAATATACAGGGAGTTCCATTCTGTGTAGGATGTCAAAATTGAGCAAAATAGGAATTTTAAAGACATCTGGGGAGTCAAGTGTGCCATGGAATCCCTTCAAAACAGTTGCATGGTCAACAGAACCACTCGAAATGTTGGTGTGAAAAGATTTACTACATAAATATACAGGGTATTTTTCTCTAAGCCATCTCAAAATTCTGAAATTTTATGAAACTTGTACGGATCAAGAGTGCTCTGGAATCATTGAATAAATATTGATAAACACAAAAGTAATGCATTTCTGTACAAAATGCCAACTAACAAATAAAACAATTTAAATTATTAGACCTTTCTCAACAAAGTCACTGTCTAAGATGATATATTTTTTGTGCGTTTCCTGTTGCGACACACCATCCACCTTAACTGATATGGACTCACTGACTGGCAGGCTTCTGTATTTTTTAGATTTAGTTGGCTTATAGTGTGTGGAGCGGTTTTGATATACTCGATACTCGATTTTTGACCCGTATAAAGTTCCTAAAATTTAGTAATTTGAGATGGCACAGATAAGAACACTCTGTATATCTTATGTTGGACCTTTGCACACCAACACCTTGAGTGGTCCTATTGACCATTCAACTGTTTTGAAGGGATTCCATGGCACACTTGACTTGGCAGATGCCTTTAAAATTCCTATTTTTCCCAACTTTGACTCCCTGCAGAATGGAATGAGAATGAGGACTAAAATGCGCAACTTTTCTCTACATCAACTAGCCCTCTATCTTTTACCGTTTTCGAAATACCAATGGTGAGCATTGAAAAAGTGACCCCCCGTATTTATATATCCATCCTTTTGATTGAAATGAATTAAGGAAGTTTTCACTTCGACTGCCATTTTTTCAACATAGCGGAAATTAAGCTATTTTGTAGGTTATGTAAAACAGAAACTAACGTAACGAAAAGTGCTGTCAAGTTTTTCACTTTAGCAAAATTGTTTTTAATATGCTCTACGCATGCCATTTTACCAAACAATAACTTGCTAATATAAGACCATTTTATGCCGTTGCCTTTTTTCAGTACGTCTTGTACGCAGTTCAGGTTGTGTAAAGTTTTAAGGTCTACCTGTACAAATTTTATTCAATTGGGCAGCCGAAATTATATGTATATTATTTGACCTACTATTTGAGTTACCTTGTCTATAATATCGACCCGTATATCATACGGATTTTACAATAAAAGTGGTGCGCAAAACACGTTTACAAGTTCCATGTGCCTGGGACGACAGACGGCACCCTCGACAGGGATCGCAAACTGTCGCATTTAACCCGTCCACTTCACATACTCGGCGATTGCCCCTCAGGGTATTTTCTACGGACCAAATTGGCAGAATTTAATTACTGCGGGTATTTTTGGGCAAAGGACGACTATTGAATCTGGGGGGCATAGTGTAGCATAATAAACAAGAAACTTTGCTTAATTAGGGTTCTAGGAACGTAATTTGTCCCACTATTGATGCTAATTATTGGTTTCTCATCAAGAACTGATGTGTTAGGTTAGAGAATATAATAATAATCGGACTTTAAGGAAAATATATATACTAGATCTCTCAATTTTTCAATGAAAATGTTTGCACTATTTTCTATCCAACCGAGGTTCATAAAAGTTCCGATTTTTATATTCCCTGCATTGTCCTGTACGATTTGGGGAATTGTGTTTCCCAAATGATTTTGTGCTCAGTTGGAGTCTTGTCTATTTGAAATATTACAAATAAAATAAATACATTAGCATTCCAGGTCAAAACAACGACTTATTTTAAATTCGCAACGAAACATTCGAGGGCCTTTAATCATATATTTCAGGCCATTAAAGCCTCTGTACCTACCTATAAAAAACAAAACTAGGAAATAAAATGACCCGAAATAATGGGCTAGTCTGGTCATATATAAAACTGCATGCAGGCGGATAATAGAAGTTTAGTAGACTCCCCTGGCATATTTCATTTTTGCCAGTTCCTCTTAGTTTTTAAATAAAAAATAATCCAAAATTCTAAGGTATTGCTCCTTTTGCTCTCAAAAGATGGCGCTAAATACCTACAGTCGATATGCTGAGTCCTCTGTAGCTAAGTTCACACAATCTTCCTTGTTTTTATTTGTGAATTGTCAATTTTTTACAAATCTAACCTAACTACTTATTCTTGGTATATTTCAAACTTCAAACATTTCAAACTGAAATAATTTTAATATTGAGATTTTAGTTTTAACGTAAGTTTTTATTGTTATCTATATCTATTAAAACCAAAAATGACCTTAACCTATAAATATTTATGTAATATTTATAATGTAGGTAGCTAGGAAATATATAGAACTGTCTATTATAGGTATAAAATCTGGTTGATATATTTAGATACCAGATACTTCCAAGATTCCTCTGCTGAAGATATTATAGTGATTCGTGTTCTGTTTTGTTTTGGCTGTTTGCCCTATCAAGCCAATAATGAATAGTGAATGCGAAATAACTACCTTTTAATGTAAATACTTATTTAAATACCAAGCTATAATTGTATTAGCTTGAACAAAACACAATGAATTGGGGAAAATCCTTACAAGGACCACGTATTCGCCTTCGATTAACCTGAAGTCCTGCCCAATTTTTTTTTAACAAAACTAGCATCCCAAATTTCAAATGAGGAAAAGAAGCATTAAGAATTTGCCGAGGAAGAAGATAATGATGAGGAACAATACGTAAATAGAGAGATCAAATATCCATGATACTTAGTAGGTATCGTGGCAAATGTCTATATTTACATAACTTGTAAGCAAGAATATTTACTAATCTGATATTAAAAATATAGATATCAATTTACCCACCCTTGTACTTTCACTGTTCTATTTTCTGGTGAAAATAGATCTAAATTGTTTATATAATATTATCAGTGCAACAGTCACCATAATGGGAGGATTGTCGGAATAAGCTTTTTCACTACTCCATACTTTCTGCAGCTTATTATAAAACTTCAAAAGGCCACTTTCACAGGCACTAAAAGGAAAATATATTTTCAAATGAACAAAATATGTATACGGAAATACTGTGGGATTTAAAGACGGTATTACACTTGTCAATTTCTTCGTCAATAAATTGTACAATAAATTGTGCAAGTTGAATTGTGTGTGTAAAACAGAAATTGTCGTCAATTTACCTTCAATTTCTTTGTCAATTTCTTGGTCTTGGCCAAATGAACAAAATATGTACCTATACGGAAATACTGTGGGATTTAAAGACGGTATTACACTTGTCAATTTCTTCGTCAATAAATTGTACTATAAATTGTGCAAGTTGAATTGTGTGTGTAAAACAGAAATTGTCAATTTACCTTCAATTTCTTTGTCAATTTCTTGGTCTTGGCCAAGAAATTGACGCATGTTAGAAAATATTGTGGTAAGTTTGGGTATTTCTAGGGATTTTCTGTGTTTCGATCTCAATACCAATTTTAGTGACTTAAAAAAAATTACCGGAAATGAGATTATGCTCCAGATCACTCAGTATTCACATTAATAACTAATTTATAACTATTGGTTATGATTTTTCGATTTTTGCGTGTGATTTGAGAGATTCGCGGATTTATTTACTTATTAATGGTTGCATATTTGTGCTTTCGTGTTGGCAGTATTGAAATTGCACAATAAATTGACCAATTTATTGATGGTGTAAAACATACCACATTATCTACAATTTCTTGGCCAATTTATTGTGCAATTTATTGGCCAAGAAATTGACAAGTGTTAGACCAGCTTAAGTGCTTACATTACCTACCCTCCAGGCCTTGGTATGTAACAACAGGGACACTTGAAGCAAGCAGTTTTATTCTTAGAATCCAGTCTCATCCAGCAGATAGCAGGTAATCATACTTTAAGCTGTCGCTGTCATGCTCATGCTGTCATACTGTCAGCCCACAAATCACTAACCAATTAGGTACCCTGAAGTTGCCGCACACGCGGTTTTGAGACAGACCCATGGGTATATTATGATGTCGGTAAAGAAGATTACTAGTACCTTAAATAATTAAGGTATTTTCAAATTTCTAAGATCGTGGATATTTATCTTGGACAAGGGGCCCTTTTAGGGAACTAGATGACTGTAGTTCACCATTGCAAACATAAAATTAATTTTTAAAATTTAATCGTACTAGCCCATTATAATCACAATAATCATAATTTTCTGAGTAGCTTCTACGTCTCGATGGGAGAGATATGCATGTATTTCGTACAAACAATGCCATCTCCTAGAATTACATCCATGAATCAGAGTTCGTAAACACCGGGTCCCAAAGAATGGGATATACCTATGGGCCGCAGCGGTACAGCAAAGATACGTGATGTGCCCTGCATAAGCAGACGATGCCCTTGTTCTATTTTCCCAAGGCTATCATTTACCAATAATAATGGAGCAATCTCTTGTCGCGCCGCAATGGGGGCGAGCAGATGATGCAGGTTGATGAATCTCTGCTTATCGAGATTGATTACGTGGTGTAGTAAACAGCTATACCGTGGATGGATCGTGTTATCGAATAAGCAGGCGCAAAACGGGAACCATCTGAAATTATGATTTTTTTCCGAAGGGCACATTATCGGAAAAAATTAAATGAAGCGGCAAATAACTTGTAATATTTAAAGTAGTGAACAAAAATTCTGAAATTTAGTGTATAAATCGAGTGTATTTATAGTATCGAAAAAAGTTAGCAATCTTTCAGATTTCAGACCCATTCCACAATGAAAGTAAGGAGATAACCAGCATAAGTTGCATTCTACACAAAAATGCAATGAAACGCAAACTATAGATATAAGCCGCAGATTGCTTCAAACTAACATTTAATCGTGGCCTTATAGCTATCTAAATTACCCACAGTAAGAACTCTCTGGTTTGTTATTTCGATGTACCCATACCTAGGCACCTTTTCACCTTTTGTCAATAAACATTTCATAGACACCCTTAGTATATGTACACTTTCTGTAGATTTAACAAGGCAGCATCATAATCCTTGATTGTCCTGTATAAATCTTGTAGGTTCTTGAAGGGCCCTTCATTGAATTAAAGTTCCATTATTTTTAAGTACGGCAAAATCCAATTCCAGATTATGACCTTGATCGTTGGAGCAAGAGGCAGTTTTGCATGGCCACCATTGCTATTATTTGAAATTGCTCCATAAGTAGTTCACTGTCCGTAAATTGGGTACCAGTTCCCACGAACATTTAATTTAAACTCATGTATTTACGTAATTTAATTAGCCAACATTTACACTTGTCGAACTTTTGCGGGCGGATACCTATCGCAGTGCTGCACTTTCGTTACCATCTCCCGAATCCATTAGAATCCTCTCACAATTTCCAATGCAATTCT
Source organism: Pseudeuparius sepicola (assembly GCA_963920635.1). Lineage (NCBI taxonomy): Eukaryota > Metazoa > Arthropoda > Insecta > Coleoptera > Anthribidae > Pseudeuparius > Pseudeuparius sepicola. The sequence goes on from OY987299.1 coordinate 96,220,712, forward strand.
GTTTTTTTTATCTGGAGGAAAGTAAATCCATAGCGGGACTTGAGTGGAATAGCTCTGAGAAGAGGGTTAGGACTAGTTTCCGTCTTTGTGTAATTTTTATGAGAGACTTTCATAAAAAATACTTTTATGGTGACATGATGAGCCGAACTACTGAATTATATAGTATAATCTTTGCTGGATGCGATGAGGGAGGGCATTTTCGAGAAGCATGGGGAAGAGAATTTCGAGATCCATAATTTTTTGCTTCTGGAATTCAGTATGTTCTGCAAATATAAGAGAGACTCGAAGATAGTATTCAGATAGTGTTCCTTCAATGTTGGGACCATGTCAGTGAATCAGGGATCTGGTCAACAGCGGATTGGAGGTACCTAGTAGTTGCATTAGTTGCATCGGTCCGAAGAAGTTATCACATTGTCATCAGTATACAGGTAGAAGAGTAGGATGAGGATGTTATAAAGAGTGGGACCAAGAATGGAACTTTTGGGAAATGCAACTCGCAATCTCTCCGTTGGCCAAACGCCCACGCAACTCGATTTTGATTTTGTTGCCTATGAGCGTAAAATAATCTACTATATGACAAGAATGCCCATCCCTGTTGGAGCGTTTAAACTGCATCACGGGAATAAATTGGTGTAGTGTTTGCAGTATAGTATATAGGCCAAACCGACGGAAAAAGCAAGCCCCGTTGTCATATCCACAACACACATTCAATCTCGGCCCGGCTGCGGCCGCTGCGGGTGCAAGTGAGCCCGAGTCGGTCTCGATGCAATACCGTCTTTATTAGAGACGGTATTACTCGATGGCTCCACGCTATTTTAGCTGGGCTTCTTTTAGGGGACAGAAATTAAAAATGTAATTGGTTTTCATGTCGTAGTAGGTTTTTCTATACTATGAAAATTTCAATGACCATTGATAAAATATATGTGGCAAATCGAAACTTGCGTCAATTTTAATAGGTTTTACAACGGTCGTATTATAAACTGATTTTGATAAGAAATTAATAATATAGATGTTTCCTTAGTGTCAAATAATAGCGGCCCACCAGACGAAAATCTGCAAGCACTTGTTTACTTTTCAATTCGTTCTTCATTTCTTCTTGAAGATTCTTCATTACATCTTCTTGTTTCTCTTCTCTTTTTTCATGCTTCTTGTCCATTTCATCAAATTTCTTCATAAACATTTCCATCAACTTTTCCATTTCCATTGCGGTTTGTTTTCTCGTTGTGCGGGCATTCACCTCAGGGTCCTCTTAAAACCCCACACCTGACACCAAATGTACTGTATTTCAACAATCAATGTGCAAACTCGTTGCCTTGGTTACCATATTGTTTAGCCTTCAAAAATAACAAATAAACTTGTCAGATTACTGTGACTGTCCAAGAATATTCTCTCAACTCCAAAAAAATTGCACTAAAATCGCGTTATAACCTTCCACTTCCTTCCTGGCCCAATTCCTTGGGCTTATATACTCAATTGGAAGACTGGAGAATACCCTAGAATATTCCTGGCCAATGATAGTTCACAAATAATAAAGTTCTAGCAAAGTTTCTAGAAAGTTATGGAAGCTCTACAAGGAAAACAATGAAAACTAAAGGAAAATGGGGCCCTCGGGGCCTCAGACCCACAAAGATGTGACGGAAAATGCCTCTAAACTAATCATAAAAATTGTAAAACTGTAAGTGGAATACCGAAACTTATAATTTATCTGCTAAATCTTTGAGTAGGTTAGAAAAACAGTGCAAACATGTAACCACTTCCTGACATCCGATTGAGCTAAAATTTTGCATACACCTTTAGTTTCGACGTACAATACAATATGCAGTACTCGATATTGTAATACTTTCAAAATGGCCGCCGCTCCAAGATGGCGGATGATGTATTTCTTGTCAACTCCCTTAATATGGGTATCAAATGAAAGGGCTTGAAGAGTGGAAAACGAAAAAGTTAGTGACATCACACTAAATTCAATATGGCCGCCGTTCCAAGATGGCGGATTATGTATTTTTTGTCAACCTCCTTAATATGGGTATCAAATAAAAGGGCTTGAAGAGTAGAAAACGAAAAAATTAGTGACATCACACTAAATTCAATATGGCCGCCGCTACAAGATGCCGGATTACATTTTCTTTTCAACCCCCTTAATATGAGTATCAAATGAAAGGGCTTGAAGAGTAGAAAACGATAAAGTTAACGATATCACACTAAATTCAATATGGCCGCCGGTCCAAGATGTCGGATTTACATTTTTTCTTCTCAACCCCCTTATTATGGATATCAAAGGAAAGAGCTTGAAGAGTAGAAAACGATAATGTTAGTGGCATCACAAAATTAAATATGGCGGCCGCACGAGCATGGCGGATTACCTATTTCTGCACAACCTACTTGACATGAGTATCAAATGAAAGAGTTTGACGAGTAAGTGACGTCATACTAAATCCAATATAACGGATGCCCCAAGATGGCGGACTAAATTTCTTTACCACCCTCCTGATATGGGAATCAAATAGGTTCTAAAAACAGTGATTAGTTGATAAGGAAGTATCTACTTGCCATAAAATGTATTTTCTTTACAATTCGCGCGACAAGCTTTTTAATTTACAAAAACTTGTCGCAATTTGGCATTGAATTATCTTAACGAAAATCTACACTTATTTTATTTTATTCGTTTTAGTACATGGCTTAAAAAGCTTGTTTTAAAAAGGTTTTTAAATCTTTATTTTTTTTCTTCGTTTTAGTAGGTACATGGTTTAAATAAAAGCTTGTTTTTAAAAAGGTTTTTTACCTTTTATTTTTATGTGCCTAATTCCATTACCATGCAATTCTTGCCTGGCCATCCTGCTCTTACTGTTTATATTGTTTGAAATAGCTCCATAAATATTTACGTCTAAACTTAATTGTCCGTAAATTAGAAGCCAATTTCCTCGAAAATGCAATAAAGAGCACGTACCAAATTAAATTAGCCAATATTTACTCGCTACCGAACGTTTGAGGGATAATCGATGTGCCCCTCGCGTTCGACCCTCCCTATCGTCCGAACCCAATCGAACCCCCTCATAATTTCCGATGCAATTCGGCCGCTTCCCACCGGCCGCCTATGATGAAAACCGCGAAATGGGCCCTTAATTACGATGGCCAGACGCCCGCCAATATTCAATTTTGCTGCCTAGACAGGCATTATTTTTTATGCTGTTTTTTTGTAGCCGTCATCGAAGAGAAAAATCAAATTGATCACACGTGTATACAGGGCGTCCCAGGAGAAGCAAAACAAGGGATGTCAAAAACAAAATGTGGAGTCGACATTTGGCCATTTATGGTCCCGCACAGCTTGATTTGGAACATCGACCACTTCTATAGTCACTGTTTGAAACAAAGACAATAGATGGTAGGGTCTTTGTTTGAAAGTAATTTCTGTCATATTTTCAGTTTTGGAAAACCAAAATATCTTTATTTTTTTGCGAACTTTAACTCCCTGTGACTTTCTTAGGGAGCCCCAAACACATTAAGTTTATATATGAAAAGGAGGCATTATTTTTCAAATTTATATTGTTTCTTAAAGTTTGCCAATTTAAAACAGAAACGCCTTGTATATTAAGATGTGTAAGATTTGTTTGCAACATATATTAAGTATTAGTAGTAGTAGTAACATGTTTTGTTTAGCCTGGTATGGCTACTAAATACAATTATATAGGGAGATTATAATGTAATAATTCAAATAAATAATGTTATTAGCTAAAATAAAAAGAAAAATAAATAAATTATGGGCGAAGCTAATGTGGAGAATTTCAACGGTTGTTGCAATTTTTTAAAAAGTCGACAGACAAATTTTATCATTGAAAAAATGTGGGGAAAGAAATTCTTCAAATTCCTAGTTCCTAAAGTTGATTTAAAACTAGGTACCTACCTGAAAAAGTACAAAAGATAGTAACTGACAAATAATATTCCAGCGAGATTTAAATTAATTTATATCGAGAGTTATTCCGAATGACTTATTTGCTATCAAGATAAAAAAATATCAACCAACAAATAAAAAGTTACAGGAGGTGGGACTTTTATGTGGAGAACTCCAAATTATATTTGTTCTTGTCTGAACAATAATTGTAGTTCTTTTTTATGTCCTTTGTATTTATGTTTCGACACAATTTATTTACCGGCTCCAGAATGTTTGAGGTAAAAAGCATAGTATGCCCCAGTGGCGTGCCCAGAAATTTTTTCCTGGGGGAGGTTGACTATTGAGAAATGGATAAAAAAGTCCTTAAATGTATAACAGAAAAAATATATTTATAAAAAAATAAAAGTACTTTGTCTCTTTGGTTGGTAAAAAGAATGAAATAAAAACGGAGCGATATTCATCACACGTCACAAAATAAAAAGGTCACATAATTTCTTATGTGTCATAATAAATCATAAAAATTGAAATAAAATAATTCTACAAAATAAAATCTTGCTACATTTTGTGACTTGTAACTAATGACTAACAACACATCAGTTCTGAGCACATAGAACATGGATATACTGTCGTCGCGACTCGCGAAGGAACTATCGTACATCTCACTCTAATTATAATAATTATACCTTGCCGGCCGCGGCTATATAGTATAATAATCTTTAGTGTCGTGGTCCTTCACTTTGGTATACTCAATGCTCATTTGGGAAGAATATTGGATACTATTTGAGCGGAAAATTGGGCGGTGCGTCTATTTGCCAGACTGTGCGGCGTCGATATCCAAGCCTGTTTACTTTTTTGTTTCCTGGTTCCTGGGGGGGGGGTAACTCCAATCCCCGCCCCTGGGCACGCCACTGATGCCCCGCGTTCGGTTTCTATCGTTATGGCCGACCGAACTGAATCGATCCCCTTTACAATTTCCGATGCAATTCCACTGCTTCCCTCCGGCCGCTTCTGATAAAAACCGCGTAATGGCTCTCGAATTTTACTACTAGACACTAGATGCCTATTGCGGTTAGCCTCTAGCCCTCAGACAAAATATAAATAGACAAATAATAACAAATGCCATTGTAATCATTCAAAAATAACTGTTTTCTTATATAAACTTAAACAGCTTTCATTGTACAGGGCATCAAAGTTAAGTCTTTTTTCAAGTTTTCTTTAATTTTTAATTTAATTAAGACAGGTAAGGAAAACATATTTGTACAGTTTAAGCACACATTAGGAAGTGCTATAAATTAAAAATTCGGTCTTTTTACTTCCACCAATGCGGGAGAGGGGGAAGGGGTCAACCATCATATTTTCTTCATATTAATATTTGTTTTGGCCCCACTAAATTTCGTAATCAATTCTAAGAAAAAAAACCTATTCCTGACTTTTTCGTCATTTCTTGAAAAATTCATTTTTGTACTTTTCATTTTTTTAGTAGATGAAAATCAAAGTAGATCTAGGTTTTTGAAATTTTGCACACCTAGTACTGAGTTTTTAATTGTAAAAATAACTTTCCTTAGTAATATTTTGTCGTAAAACCTACAAAAAGGGTTTCTAGATTCGAAAAATCATGTGTATTGTCAATTTTGGAACTAATTTTTCGCACCAGTAAAGTGCCCTTTATGTTGGATTTACGGCAGAATGCTAATAACAAAAGTTGTTCGCAGAATTGAAAAGTAAATAGCAAAATTTTAAAAGCTAGACCCACCTTGATTTTCTTCTGATAAAAAATTTAAAATGCTCAAAAGTTAATTTTTCAAACAATTTTTCGAAAAAAGAGTCGAGAATAGTTTTTTCTTAGGATTGGGAAATTTAGTGAAGGCAAAAAATTACTTTTACAATGTCGTACCATTTGTTATTAAAAAATATTATGGTTGACCCCCTCTCCGCCATTGGTGGAAGTATAGATAGGCTAAATTATTACTACAGTTTTATTTAACTTGCCCTGTTAGTATGTATGTATGCATGTGTGTATGTATGCATGCATGCATGCATGTATGTATGTATGTAGGTAGGTATGTATGTATGTATGTATGTAGTATGTATGTATGTATGTATGTATGTATGCATGTATGCATGTATGCATGTATGTATGTATGTATGGTATGTGTGTATGTATGTACCTATTTAAAAACAAGCTTTTATTTAAGCCATGTTACTAAAACGGATAAAATAAGTTTAGGTTTCGTTAAGATAATTCAATGCCAAACTGCGACAAGCTTTTTTAAATCAAAAAGCTTGTCGCGCGAAATGTTCATAAAAGTACCTATGTAACCAATTAATTTTATCGGAGAGTGATTGGTGGCTAAGCAAGTGCATTCCAAAGCCAAAATTTGTATTTTCTTTACAGGTCGCGCGACAAGCTTTTTCATTTAAAAAAAGCTTGTCACAGTTTGGCATTGAATTATCTTAACGAAACTTAAACTTATTTTATTCGTTTTAGTACATGGCTTAAATAAAAGCTTGCTTTTAAAAAGGTTTTTTTATTTCTTAATTTACTTTACAGATGTGTGTCTAAATTGTATCAAATATGTCTGTCTTAACTGTCTTCCTTTAGGATATTTATTCCATCAATAAAGTCGATATTTATTTATTTTATTTATTTAAAAAAATGTTTGACGCTTTGTATAACGAAAACTGTTAAGATTTCGATACATGTTTATATGCAAAAGTTCACTTATTTAAAGTTTCGTACAGACTCTTGAAGTTTTATCCATAAAAGTTGGACCTTCCTGTCTACTTATATAAATATGCATATTCTTTGAGATATTGGCAGTTTTTGGCCAATAAACGTGATAAATCATAATATTATATACCTACCTATATCTCAAAACGCGTATGGTTGCGTGTGTGACATATATTTTCTTACCTAAAAACCTACACTTTTCCATAAAAAAATCTCAGAGTAAAATAGTTTGCTCATTTTTTCCTTATTTTCCTGGATTAGTATGTGTACCTGCTGATGATTCGTCGTCCTTCTTATAAAACCTCTTTGTCGAAGAACTTTAATTTTCATGTACCAAAGTGTCATTGACGCGCTGTTTCCTCATTTTATTAATTTTGAGCTGCAAAATTAATAAAAAACAACTTCAGCCGTTGGTTCGTAAAGCACCCTAACATTCAATGAGATTTTTCCACAACAAAAAGTTAAAAGTCAAATTTTTTTTACTCTCGGGAGGTAAACAAGGAATTAACGGAACAATGAACAACGATAACGGACGGAGACTCGTATATCCGAGATTCGCTCCTTGCTTTTTGTCTGTTAAAAGCGCCTAAAGCGGAAATTTATTTTCTCCTGGAATTTGCCCTAGACGGACGTCGTTACAGAGGGCAAGAAGGTTACCTGAACACTTGAAAGATTCCGTTTTTCTACCAGTAGATATATCCCGTTTGAAATACTTGCTCCCCATTTTGTATGGCGATACGATTTTCCTACACAAGAAGATTTATTATTTGTGACAATAGACATACAAATTTGGACTCTATCTGGAGATTATGGGAAAATACCAAAAAAACCGCCAAAAATGGATGTCTATAGATGAGACCTATAAATCGACGCCCACTGCTAAGGACAGGTGTCTCGGTGTGGAACAGTTCAAGTCCACTACCATTGTATGTTCATTTTGTATCCACACTTGGACGCCCTACGAATGTGCATTTCTTATCCACCCAAAGAAGGTCCACACATGGACGTTCAATTGATGTTCATTTATAGATTTGGACGTTTTGGATTAAGCATGAATCTAAAATGTACGTCCAATAATGGATGTCCTGTGCTGTCTGGGCATATAGGTTATAACAATCCTAGGTTTGCTATACTTGGGTCTGTCCAATAAAATCCTGTTACCTTCGTTAAATATACAAGATTTATTTATCACAAGCTTTGAGATGTTATAATTTTAGATTGTACAACTTTAATGATATAAAATGAATCGACTTTAGGATAAGGTTAATATTGAGCAAATATTTAAATACAGTAAATTAGAAAATAGGCGTTGCAGATGTTGAGGCTAGCAGATATCTCAGGGCGTCGCCGAAGTAGAGCTGACCAGGAGTCAACACCTATGCCAACGCAACTCCACTCGATGTCTACGCAGCTCTCGTTACGTTGTTCCGTCGTCAGAGGGCTGTGATCGTAGCGTCCTCAGAGATGGTGTGCAAGCATGAACAGATCAGAAAGAAAGTAGCATTAGACAAGGTCCTAAGCCTTTTACAGAAATTTATAAACCAATAGGTTACGATTAATATTTAAAATTGAATTATGATACTAAAGTTATTAAATATTGACAAATAATGATAAAAATTAAACGTTTAGAACTATACTAAACTAAGGGGAACTATGCCTAGTTTTTTAAATTTTATAGATAATATTATTGAACTGACCGGAATAGCAAAGTGCTTAATATTTAATAAGAAGAAAAAAATTTTGAGAATGCTCCAGCCCGAATTCTTGAAATTTAAGAATTTTTAATACTTATTTAACGCGAAAAGTTTATTTGAGACTTGAACGGTAAAATAGAGAAACTAAGAAAGCTGATAAACTAAAGGCAATACGAATTTATTAGGAAAGTGAAAATACTTGATTGGCCCGGTACCACAGAATCGAGACCTAACTCGAAAAATAAGAAAGTAACGTGTGACCAATGTGACCAAAACTTGAAAATATTCAACAAGATAACAGCCGCAAGATGGTGGGTATTCAAAAAAAGGACAATGCTATGTTTTTGAGTTAAAGATGGCCGGGGCCCCGGACGAAATGAGTCCTTCAAAAAAATAGCACGTCAAAAAAAACGCCACAGGTGAGTAGTAAAGTTGCTGAACTAAGCAAAAATCAAAAGAAATTACTCACCTGTGGGGTTTTCCAGGAGAAACAGCCACCACCTGCTTGCTGTGTCCCGCGCTTCCTCAGCTACGCAGCCAAAAAGGAAATGCCTCGGGCAAGCGTCGCTGCCTCACGACGCCGTGGACATAGAAAAGAGAAAAACGCAAAAATATTAGTCACACGAAGTCAATCCCCGACATTAAGATACAAAACCACTCAAATAAATCACCGATGGCAAAAATAAAAGCCGAAAATGCCGAAAATTTGGCGGGAAATGGGCAGATGCCTCTGCGCGACTCGACACACACGAAGACGGGAGCAAACTCTCTCAGGTCGGACCCTACCGGCCGATCGCTGGCAGGACCTACGTCATCCGACCAATCAGGTTTTAGCAAGACACGCATTTAATCAACTAAACAGTATTTATGTTCAAATTATGCATCAACAGAACCGAAAAATCGAGTAATTCATAATACAGATCTTTAACTACATACCTGCTGAAATGTAAACACACACTTGAATTTTCGCATTTTGAATATGCCAGGGTTCGAGGCTAGGCGAAAGTACACGGCCATTTCCGTATATGGCGCGCGAAAATTTGAATTATTTGAAATTTTAAAATTTGAAAAAGTGGTAATAAAATTGAATACAATGTTATAAATGAATTGAAACTACGAAGAATAAATTAGTTATTAAGTATGAGATATTATGAGATATGTTCGAAAATAATGACTTTATGTTAATAACAAAATATAAAAAACGAGTAACGGATTTTGAAATGGAAAAATCCGTTACAAGGTTTATGACGTCATAATGTTTTCCGGTTGAAAAAATGCAGCGATATATCCGATTACCCAGATTCAGTATGCAGTAAGTATATTTAGGTATAACGTAAGTATATTAGCATCAGCACAGATAACCCAAATATTAGTGTTTTCGGTAGTGATTATAATAATATGAATTCTCACCCTCACTACTTTAAACTAGGAATACCCCAGAGGCAATCACATGATAGCGCGAGGGAGGGGTGGCAATTACTATGAGTTCGGGTTCAATGCCTGTTGGAGCTAGGACCGACATCCTGATATTAGCTAAGAAGTTAAACATTTACTTAGTATAAAAACAAAACTATTCTTGAAAAGCGGTAGGTTTTTTGGAAAAAGCAACACTGTCTCTTAAAAACGAAGACCGCAACGTACCCTAATTTATTAAGACTCAATCTACAGCACGTATATGTGGTGATTCAACATTTTGACCCATAAAATGGCTTTTTTCGATCTGTAGCGAGCAACACGCATAATTTTAAACTTTTGGTCAATACAAATTTTAATCTTAGTAATTAGGTACTCACATCTTGATATAAAAATTATTTAAAAATATTTATCACTAATCATCACACTGACCGTCATTAGGGATTGTGATAACTATTTTTATAGTTATTTATGTGTCAAGGGAATTATAAGGGCCTTAATTACCGATGGCAAAGTTTGCGTCCCAAGGGCCTCCGGCCTGCTGAGGTTATTAAGGCCCATTAATTCCCGTGGTACATAGATAATTTTATTTCTGACCGATTTCAATAAAATATTGTTCATTTTTAAAACGGAAAAAATGTACCAATTTATTACCTTCCCGGTATATTTGAATCAGGTACCATGGATTATAAGAGTTTTTTTGTTGCTAGGTTGTTGCTATGTTACTTGTTTATAAACAGAACTATTGTGAAAGGTAGAGGGAATTATAGAATCTATAATGTCCCAAGGAAGTTATGACCCTCTTTATTAATAGCGTAACTATGACGATATAAGCTTATAATATCCAGGTAAGAAATAAAATAATTTTTGTCTCAAAATGTGAGTAATTGTTTAGATTAAAATTTGTATTGACCAAAAGTTTAAAATTATTCGTGTTGCTCGCCATAGATCGAAAAAAGCCATTTTATGGGTCAAAATGTTAAATCACCACGCACGTGCTCTACATTGAGTCTTAAAATAAATTAGTATTATTTTCTGAAGTTCTAGCAATCCTCGAAGGTTGTGGAAATAAAACTTAATCACCCATTATTTTTAGCTATATTCTTGAACAATAATTCGTTCTCTCGTCTCGTTTTATTATTTAATGATTAATAACTTGCTGCAATTATTAGTAGGTAAGGGAAAGAGATGTTGAAGTAATTAGTAAAGGAGTTCATCAATACCTATCTTATATCTTATAACACAATGTTCGATATTCAACTATTCAAGACCCCTATTATGAGCATTAGCTGATTATGATTAGCTTTCTGGGAAAATGGCCTTCCATTTTAATATCAGCATCGCCAAGATCTTTTTAATTTTGCTCTGGAGGACCTCGTTTACCTAATAATAATAAAACTGAACATAGCACTCTCGCTCGTGTAATGCAAGCTAACCCAAAATGAGTTTTCAACGTTAAAAAGGCCAAAAGAGCAGGAACAAAAAGATAATATATTTTTTGCCAGTTAAAACCCAAAGAACCTCCTTGGGGATTTATTTTTTTGGTAGGATTGGCCCAAGAAGCACGTCGTTACACAGTGGATTAAATAGGTTACTTGAGCACCCGGGAAATTCAATCTTTCCGCGTTTCGTGCCGGCATCCCGCTTGTAAACTCGTAAACACCCCATTATGTGTGCGGGCGATACAATTTTCGCACGCGAGAAGATTTATGGAGGTGGTTTTTGCGGCGTTCCCGGATGCGATGACCTATAGCATTAACCCCATTTTTATATTTTGATACGTTGCTGTACTTCGGCCAGAAACGTTATACCCTTGTCTACTAACTACGGGAAACTCGCTTATTAGAAAGTATAAAAGTTATAAAATGAATTGACGTTTCCCAGTCCAGCTATACGAAAGCAAACAATTGCCATCATTGTGCCACGCCATATTCTTACAAAATAAGAAATGAATCAATATGCCTTGAAGAAAGGTTGCTATTTTCCGAGTGAAATAAAAGTTATGAAAACTTCAAACTCAGCGTGAAAGGGGAAAAATTGTAACCGACAAGTTGTGTTTAAAATAAATGTGCTATAAATAATGTAGACGCCTTTGTACAAGTCTTTCTTTCCGGATCATTAGATAGGTACTTAGACAGGGTATCCCAGAGTCAGTAGTCCAAACGAAATCTGTGTAGAGGGAACATCACTATAGGATGAACTCTATATTATAGCTCTAGATACTCCATAGCTACTTTTTGGCCCCGTCTCTTCGGGAAATAGAACAAACCACCCAAATTTGGGAGACCCCGTGCAATTTCGGTCGCCGGGGACAGAACATTTGAACATTTGTTGCGATAAACAATGTAACGAAAAATCCCTCTAAAGTTGACCATTTTTATAATTTAATGAACAATTCGCACTGTTTTCTAACCTACTCAAAGATGTTGAAAATATATTTTACGTTTCGATATTCTGCTTACAGTTTTATAACTTTAAGATTAGTTTGGAGGTCTCACAGTTATTTTGCCCTGAGGCCTCGAAGTTCCTATTTTTGTTAATTTCTAAAAATTCTCTTATGATTTGTAAATCTATCGTTATCCATTTTTATTAAAAGGAGAATTTAAAAATAATTTAAAATATTGAATATTATAAAACTTAAAAGATAAAAAAAATATTAAATTATTTGTCCCTAATCTTCCCTTTGAGTATATAAGCCCTGGGAATTTGACCTGAGAGTCAGTGGAAGGTTAGAACGCGATTTTCCTAAAAATGTTGGAGCTCTATACAATATTATTGCCCAGTGACAGAGCCTGATGAGAGTGTATTCGTTTGAAGACAATAATATAATAAGTAATGATATGTTGTTATGTTTTCATAACCTCTACAATTTTATTCAATTTCAATTAAACAATTTTTCCACCACAGCACCCCTCTTTAACACTAAACCGACCATTTAACAAATTTTTACGGCAGACTTTGTGTACATTTAGGTTTTGGTTGTAGATTAACCCTTACACGAGGTATAGTTTTATTAAGCTAATGTTCACGTTGATATACGCGATTGAATATAAGAAATACGCCCCCTGTAGGCTCCATGCTAAACTAAGTATATGGGCCATGCCATTTTGTTGATCCCTATATTATGTTTTCTGTTTTGTTCAAAATCAGTCAAAAAAGCTTTATTTTCTAAAGTTGACTATTATAATAATGTGGTAAATAACAACAGTTGAATTCAAATGTTTAAATATTCCCGCCACGCTTGTGCCAAAAAAGACAGAAGAGTTAAAGAAGAGTTGTTAGAAAATGAAATAAAGCAAGTAAAATGTGATTTTTATTATGATTACCACGCCCAAAAGGCCTCCCACAGTTATCAGAAGTGGAATTTGAACATGCTAAAGTGTTATGCAGTGCAATTACGAAGTTTTAGTGCGAGATTCGGACGAAAAACCGTCTTGATTCGATCGCCGAGGTCCTAACCTAAACATTTTTTGTTCGTTTGTTCCTGAAAACATTTTCGAGATGGAACAAGTTTCGAATCAATTTAATTTAACCAACAAAGTTCTCCATTTCGAATTCTGCTTTTAGTTCATTTTTAGTTTCCTGTTGCCTTTGCAATTACATAAATCATAAACAATAATGTTTAAACTTTATAATAACCGGTAAGTACAGTTTCCCGCAGTGTATGTCTGCCCAGATTTTTTTTAAATTTTGGCTACCCCCCTATTTTTGGGGTCCCTGAACACGAATCTGACCTTAGTTTTTGGTGCTCGGGCGTAGTTTCCGAGAAAATGAATTTTCAAATTTCCTTTGACACCTCACTTTTCATGGCGATATTTGTGGTTATAATCCGGATGAATTGTTACTATAATTTGGAAAGATTTGTGCCGTGTTTACGTCCGCCCCGGCCGCTGTTTTCGCCCCACAATCGGCGCGCACCGATTGTAGGGGGAACTTTTACCAAATAACCAAATAACTTTATGAAGACGACCACAAAATTACAAGAACAAAGAACAACGCAGTGTAAATCCGAAGTGTGCCCAAAGCTAAAGGTGACAATGACCCATATAGTTAGTTCACATAGTGCCCGTCGGGGCGTTGGCATCTTAAATTCCGTCGCCTATAGAAGAACCCAACTTCCTACAATTTTGCTTTGAATCTTGATTTTTGTTGCAGAATTGCATTTTTATAAAAAATACATATCCGCAATAAGTGCAGGTAAATCAAAATTTTAAGTCGAGTCAGATAGCTAAGACACCATAGTATTCTTGGAACTAATTTCAACTCAATCGCACTTCACTAGGTTTAACAAAATAGTGATATTTTTGCGGACAAGTACGAAAGTTTTTGGAAGTCATCAACGTTCAAATAACTTCTAACTTCTATATATGTTACCGAACTGGGAACATATACAGGGACTACTGCCTCTGGGGCTCCCTGTACATCCTTAGGTATCATTTAGTCTTCTTATTCTAACAAATAAATAATTTAATTGGCGTATACAGTGTATCCGCGGACGAAGTCCCCAAGAGGACAAATGGACCAAAAATTTAATTTTTCGGCAAAAAGTCATTCTTGATAAAAGTTTCTGCTTCTCGAAGAAATATGGTCTACGGAGAGAATTTGTAATTTTTACTTAAAAAAGTTGTTTAGAATTAAAACACTTGTCCGATTGTAGCTTTTCAAGCAAATCGACCGACTTTTATTTAAATAGGTAAAAAAAGTCAAAGTCGGCCGATTTGCTTGAAAAGTCACAAACGGTACGTCTTTAAATTCTAAACAACTTTTCCAAAATAATGTTTTTCATATTTTTAAAAACAAAGACTAAAGTGGCTGATTTGTTCGAAAAGTGACAATCGGACACATCTTTTAATCCAAAACAACTTTTCTAAGTAAAAGTTTTTGATATTTTTAAAAATAAAGGTAGTTTATTCTTGATGGTATTTCATGTTTTTGTATTTTTTGGGCGGCGTTTCGTTACTTTTAAATATTATAACTTGTAAGTTGGCTGAGAAGAGACAATAAATACAAAAACTAATCGCTTTTATTCATTAAATGTTCGCCCGTGATCGTAACGGTACTGTTTACTACTTTAATTTTTTTGTAGAAACAATTTACTTCCAGCTCGACTTCCACTAACATGGTGATGTGGAAATAATACTATCACTTGTATAAAACGCTTTTTTATGGATAGTGAATAGTAGTAATAATTGAAGGAGGCTTTATAGCCAATCCCTATACCTTTTTGGCACGTAAAATTGCCGATGAACAATAACTGGTTAATTATCAAGTACAAATACTTTTGATATTGCACTGAAGAGGGAGTATAGGTTTTGTAGAAGCTGCGAGTTGATTACATTGAAAACAAAAGCAACAGGCAAAACATTGATTTGCTTTATTTGTTTCTGGGGGTCTGAAAATTAAATATTACCATTGTTTCATAAAAAAAAATGTGGATCGAGCAGGTTCTTCTGTTACATTGATTTAATTACCTACTAATAATTCATAGCCCACGTTCTTTGTCCGTCAGGAACCGCCAACTACGTAAAGCTCTGGTATCAGAAACAAAACCCTTTTTTTTTGTTTTGTTTGTTGCACAACTCTTTTTGGTGTAATTTTCAAGACAAGCTTTTTCCTAAATATTCTGAATAAGTATTATGATAAACCGGACATATTGTGGTAATACAGAATGTCCCCGGCTTTTCAAGACATCCTTTTAGGACAAAAATTCCTATAAACATATTATACGGCGTTCAAATGTAGAAAAAATAGCGAAGAAGTACCTGCATTAGTTTAAATTCGCGGAACGCTCTCATTGGTCGCCCCAGTTGACAAGCGCGCGCGGGTCCTTCGAGCAGCTGCTTTTTGTGCATATTACCACAGTAAATACTTCACTACCGCAGTATAAATTATAGGCTATATTTTTTGAGTTCCCACAATAGTCCAAGAAAAAAAGGTAGAAAAAAAATCTTATCAGGTAGATATTTTCAGGGTTGGTTATGGGTAGCGTCCTGAGTATAACCCCAAAAAATCACCATCGAAGTCGTGTTACGAACCCCGCAATAGGGGTGGTTGTGCAAACATTTTTTTGCAATTTTTTTCTTATGTGTACATTATTACATTCTCTACAACTTTCCCTTATGAAGTTTTTTTTTAACTTCAATACTTCACGAGATATAGGTAAAAGCAAAGCTCACCACTATAGCTAAAGTACTTTAATAATGGTGAAAAAAATTTTCTTTAAAACAAGCTGATTTTTTCAGGGTTAACTGGGGGTGCACTCCTAAGTACCTGAAAAGAATTATTTGTTTTCTACATTCTTGAACTACAATAAACGCCTTAAAATTTCGCGTCATAGCGCTTCAGAAACGTGTCGGCGGCGTCATCGCGCCAAAATCGCTGTTTTTATTTTGCATTTACCTATTTTGGAACGAATTTTAGTTAGGTTTATCGATTTTGGTTACGATTGATAATTAATGAACACGCCTATTGTATGTACAAAGAATCCGAATATCTAGAGAACGAAGACAATAGCAGCACAAGCATTCAGTTGCTTTTGGGGTACTCCTAGTTTGGAGCATTGTGCGGGTGGGAATTATTGATATTATATTATTATTAAATAAAATTCATCATCAGCAATATCATTATCTTTGTACGTCACAATAAACGGCCACCGTATATTAACATTGTCACACAAATCTTCTACACCTCGGAACTCGGGAGAGGTAGTGTGGTTTGCATAATAATTGAAACATATTGTATCTCGTTCGTTCCTATTCGTATAGGGTGAGTCACATCTAAAGGCAGAGCCGAAAACACAAGGTAGAATTCGCTAAAATAAGCACATATGCTTAATAAACATTAGCTCAAAAACGCTTGGTTCTCCATATACAGGGTGTTGAAACAGGGTGTTGAAACACAAATCTTCTACACCTCGGAACTCGGGAGAGGTAGTGTGGTTTGCATAATAATTGAAACATATTGTATCTCGTTCGTTCCTATTCGTATAGGGTGAGTCACATCTAAAGGCAGAGCCGAAAACACAAGGTAGAATTCGCTAAAATAAGCACATATGCTTAATAAACATTAGCTCAAAAACGCTTGGTTCTCCATATACAGGGTGTTGAAACAGGGTGTTGAAACACAAATCTTCTACACCTCGGAACTCGGGAGAGGTAGTGTGGTTTGCATAATAATTGAAACATATTGTATCTCGTTCGTTCCTATTCGTATAGGGTGAGTCACATCTAAAGGCAGAGCCGAAAACACAAGGTAGAATTCGCTAAAATAAGCACATATGCTTAATAAACATTAGCTCAAAAACGCTTGGTTCTCCATATACAGGGTGTTGAAACAGGGTGTTGAAACACAAATCTTCTACACCTCGGAACTCGGGAGAGGTAGTGTGGTTTGCATAATAATTGAAACATATTGTATCTCGTTCGTTCCTATTCGTATAGGGTGAGTCACATCTAAAGGCAGAGCCGAAAACACAAGGTAGAATTCGCTAAAATAAGCACATATGCTTAATAAACATTAGCTCAAAAACGCTTGGTTCTCCATATACAGGGTGTTGAAACAGGGTGTTGAAACACAAATCTTCTACACCTCGGAACTCGGGAGAGGTAGTGTGGTTTGCATAATAATTGAAACATATTGTATCTCGTTCGTTCCTATTCGTATAGGGTGAGTCACATCTAAAGGCAGAGCCGAAAACACAAGGTAGAATTCGCTAAAATAAGCACATATGCTTAATAAACATTAGCTCAAAAACGCTTGGTTCTCCATATACAGGGTGTTGAAACAGGGTGTTGAAACACAAATCTTCTACACCTCGGAACTCGGGAGAGGTAGTGTGGTTTGCATAATAATTGAAACATATTGTATCTCGTTCGTTCCTATTCGTATAGGGTGAGTCACATCTAAAGGCAGAGCCGAAAACACAAGGTAGAATTCGCTAAAATAAGCACATATGCTTAATAAACATTAGCTCAAAAACGCTTGGTTCTCCATATACAGGGTGTTGAAACAGGGTGTTGAAACACAAATCTTCTACACCTCGGAACTCGGGAGAGGTAGTGTGGTTTGCATAATAATTAAAACATATTGTATCTCGTTCGTTCCTATTCGTATAGGGTGAGTCACATCTAAAGGCAGAGCCGAAAACACAAGGTAGAATTCGCTAAAATAAGCACATATGCTTAATAAACATTAGCTCAAAAACGCTTGGTTCTCCATATACAGGGTGTTGAAACAGGGTGTTGAAACACAAATCTTCTACACCTCGGAACTCGGGAGAGGTAGTGTGGTTTGCATAATAATTGAAACATATTGTATCTCGTTCGTTCCTATTCGTATAGGGTGAGTCACATCTAAAGGCAGAGCCGAAAACACAAGGTAGAACTCGCTAAAATAAGCACATATGCTTAATAAACATTAGCTCAAAAACGCTTGGTTCTCCATATACAGGGTGTTGAAACTTTTCCAAATATTTGTTAATTTTTTTCTAGCCCGTTTAGGAATTATTTTATACATATTATGGGTTGTCATTTTGTGCAATAATTTGGCCCTGTTCAGATGAGCAGCGGCGTAGATACAAATAATTTTATTTTAAATGCCAGCATAATCACCTTGCCATTAGTTTAAAAATCCGAAATTACGAAGAAACTGTACCAGAAATAAAAAAAATACCAAGAGGCACTTTTTGTTCCAAATTAAATGGGCTATCCAAAAAAGGCACAATTTTTGGTTTTGCACAGGGCCGTACTACTTTTTTTCTACAATTATTTACAGTAACTATTTGTACCTGCGCCGCTGGTGATCGGAACGGGGTCAAATTATTCCACAAAATGGAAACCGTCCAGTGTATAATGTGTACCAAATTTGGTTGGAATTCCTAAATGGGATCGAAAGAAATTAAAAAAATATGTTATTTTTGGAAAATTTTCAACACGCTGTATATGGAGAACCAAGCTTTTTTGGGCTAATGTTTATTAAGCATATGTGCTTATTTTAGCGAGTTCTACCTTGTGTTTTCGGCTCTGCTTTTAGATGTGACTCACCCTGTATACACCTACTCGCGTTGCCCTTATTTTAAGGCCGTCTCGTCTCTTGTCCAGTTAGCGGCTAGGAGAGGGGTGAGCGCCCTTTTCTCATTAATGCGCAATCAGGAAGCGGAAATTCCGTGCAGTTTCCATTTACGACTGCTATAAGGGCGTAGGACGGACATTGTCCTACTGCATTATGCACAGCTTTAAGAAGGATTAGGTTGGCGGCAGGAGAATGGTCAGAAGGTATTCTTCAGCTTTTCTATATTGTACAGGGTGTCCCAAATGAACCCTTTTGGAGGTTTTTTCTATTTCCCGAGTAGAAAGACTTTGTCTATCTGTTGTAGATAAAGTGCTCGAAACTTGAATGCTGCAAACCGCAGCATTCAATTCACAAATAAGTGCGTTTTATAAGCAAAATTGTAAAAATAACCACCAATAAAATATAAATTTCTTTTTCAAGATAATATGAAAAAAGTAATAATAATAATAATAATGACTTTATTCTTTAGATGTGTACATAACATACAGTGTGTCCATGGATAGAGTTCACGTAGGGTGTAAATGACAAAAAAAATTCGAGTTGAAATTTGAGCTTCTGGGGATCAGCCCTGCTTGGTTTTAAACTAATTTGTGACATAATTTTACTTTCTAAAAATCACGTATGCCTTGGGAATTTTGAAAAAACTAATTTTCCACATTAGTAAAGTGCCCTTTCTGTAGGTTTCACGACAAAATGTTATTAAGGAAACTTGTTCAGAATGAAGAACTGAGTAGGTTTGCGAAATTTCGAAAGTCTAGGCCTACTTTGATTTTTTGGCATTTTTTCCCACTTTTTTTTCGAAAAGTGCACTTTGTGTCGCTTTCACATTAAAATGTTATTAAGAAAACTTGTTGACAATGAAAAACTGGATAGGTGTGAAAGAATTTCAAAAGCCTAGGTATACTTTGATTTTTTTCTGCTAAAAAATTTAAAACGCATAAAAATCAAAGTAGGCCTAGACTTTCGAAATTTCGCAAACATACTCAGTTCTTCATTCTGAACAAGTTTTCTTAATAACATTTTAATGTGAAAGCTACACAAAGTGCACTTTTCTAAAAAAAAATGTGGGAAAAAATGCCAAAAAATCAAAGTAGGCCTAGACTTTCGAAATTTCGCAAACCTACTCAGTTATTCATTCTGAACAAGTTTCCTTAATAACATTTTGTCGTAAAACCTACAGAAAGGGCACTTTACTGAGGTGGAAAATTAGTTTTTTCAAAATTCCCAAGGCATACGTGATTTTTCGAAAGTAAAATTATGTCACAAATTACTTCCAAACCAAGCAGGGCTGATCCCCAGAAGCTCTAATTTCAACTCGAAATTGTTTGGTCATTTACACCCTACGTGAACTCTATCCGTGGACACACTGTATATCTATGCATATAAGTATATAAAAAAAATATACAGTGAATATCTGCAACAACCTAAAGAAAGGGCGAAAGTCCAGCTTTTGCCAAGTGACAAAGCTGATCAACTTAACCCGACTAAAATGAAACTTACTTACAAAAATATTAACTTATAATTCAACCGAACTGAGAGAGCGCGCGATAATTAACATGGGCCGAAGAATTGCAGAGTCATTAGGTGCTTCCTAAACCGCATTTTGAAGGCATTAACAGACAAAGATTTCAGTGTGGAGTTGATGGCGTTATATATTTTGCAAATATTGTATGTGTAAAGGACAGTTCGTATCGTATGTCGAAGTTTTGTGAACAGGTGGTGTCAAAGTTCCTCAAAATCTGATGTTAAGGTTGTGCACGTCACTTCTGAAACTAATTTTCCGGTACAAATAAGACGGTTTTTGAAAAATTATTATTTTATGATACAGAAATGCACTATGTAATAGCCGTCTGTGTGACATGTTGAGCCAATTGCTATCCTTTAGTTTATGGTTAATTCTATCCCGTCGCCGGATTCCAAAAATAAAGCGCATACAATAGTTTTTAATTTTTTGAATTTTTTGTGAAGTGGAAATGGAAATACAAGGCCCGTATACAGTATCGCAATAGTCACATAAAATCTTTTTGGTACTTTGACTTAATATGGAACTTGAACTGTACAGAATCTTTAGCCTTACTATAGCTTTGCGAACGCAGTTATAAATATGTTGCTCAAATCTTAAATTTGAATCTATAATTAGTCCGAGATTTTTTGCCTGATCTTTAAATTCGATATTTACATTATTAATTTTAAGTTGTACTTCTTGGGAAATTTGTTGCCTGTGTCTTTTTTTTTCTATAAAATAAGTTGTTTAGAATTCAATATTTATATCTCCATACTAAATTTCATGAATATAAAATTATTTTAGAATATTATATATATTTTTATATATTATTATTTTTTTAATAAATAAGTACGGACCCTGTATAAAAATTCTGTTTTGCGCTTGAAGGAGATGACGGCCCTATAGGTTGGAGAAAAGAAAACATGCAAGAGAGATTTTTTCATCTTTGCATAATTGGTCTAAAGGCTCTCTTCTACACGTGAAACCAAAAAGCCACAAACCTGTGGAAACATCATGGAGTCTGTAATTTTATAACCCAAAAAGAGTTATATAAAGTGAAATCGTACAATTTAAAATCAGAGACGTTGAAAGACTAATAACGAGAGCACTATTAAGTTCACGCAAGTTACTTTTGTAAGCGTAAGCACAGAGTGTTGATTTTTGCAGAGTACCTCAATATTTCCAGAACCTAAAGCTGAGTATACACTGCTCCGAGCTCTTTTTCGTGGTTACGACCTTGACTAGTACTAGAGACTCATGTTGAGCCGTGAGCTTTTCGAGCTGGTGCTAAATGATGTGCAAAGTACTGTCGAGGCGTATTGTAGGGCCGGTGAACTGGTACTTAGTCCCTTGGTGTCTCACTCATGGGCTTTGGTGCTCACATATGTAAACGAAATTACACAAATCCGATATATTAACATTTCTTTAAAAATTTAGTTTTTTCTAGATTAATTTTTATCAATTTCCTAATGATTCAGATGGTCATAAAATTGCCAAAATAAGACACAAGGTGAATAGTGGAAATGTTTAAATAGTTTATTTTCAGTAGGTGGCCCCTATAGGTACCGCATACCTAGATGTTATGCAAATCTTGGTAAATATACATCATTTTCTGCTTGTCACATAAGTACTTGTTCAACAAGTTTTACAAAAAAAACGGCACACAAACAGTTTATACAGTTACATGTTCACCAAATTTAATAAACCGTTTCTAACAAGAAAATACGACATACCACTCTTTTTGATAGCGTCATTTAAAAGAACGCACTTTTCTTGTATCGGTACGCAAATAATATCTAATAATATATTACATAAAAAAAATCAAAAATTTTAAATTTATCATAAATTATTAAGTTTTTAGACATTTCTTTATTAGACGACTGTACCTACATTGTAGTACTTATTTTTTGCACAGTTCCATTTTTAAGCAGGCTTAATTTCTAATCGAACAGTACAACATTTTACGGAATTTATTCCAACCTTTACGTGCTCGCTGTATATCACCGAAACTACCTCACAGGAATTTGAGAAGCGGGTGCTTTTAGCCATAGCCTGGAGGAGAAAATATATAATTCCTGGTAAAAGTCGGCAATTGTTGGAACAAACGATCCCATTAAAATCACAGTTAGTCTTCCCCGAAGCAGGCAGTTCGACTCTGAACGCTCTTTTCGTGGTTCTTTTTGATTAAATTATTTGCAGTAGGTACTAAATCTTTACACTTAGGTTGTCATCTAGTCTGTACTGCGGCACTCTCATTTTTTATTTTGTATTGTTTGTCAAATTCAAGTCAAGCAAAAAATTCTACTGCTCTGAAAAACAATATTTCCGCAAGACAATGGAGGTAATTTGCATTATTTTCTCGTAACAAACGATTCGTGCGTCCCAAGCTTCCTTTACATTTAAATTAAGTCCCATTGTCATGGAGACAAAATCATTTTCAGGCTCATCTTGAAGTTGTGATCGACTGGGCCCAACTTGTAACCTACAAAAGTAATTACATAAATGTTG
The DNA here is from genome assembly GCA_963920635.1 of Pseudeuparius sepicola. Lineage (NCBI taxonomy): Eukaryota > Metazoa > Arthropoda > Insecta > Coleoptera > Anthribidae > Pseudeuparius > Pseudeuparius sepicola. The sequence continues at coordinate 96,243,520 of OY987299.1, forward strand.
CTATATTAATTATAGGTACTTTATAACTAGCTACGAATCTGCTTATGCATCCTCTATTATATACGTTCACCACTTCATTACCATAAGCATTATTGTTAGTCATTGTTTCACTCCGTTGAACACATGTGTGGGAATAATAAATTTGCATGTGAATATTTAGAATATTTTACTTTTGTCCAGTTACGCCTACATGTAGACCAACATTTGAAATTGAGGAAATTCATGGAGAAAGACCTATTAAACACTATTAAAGATTAAAGAACTATTAAACACACAAACACAACAATCTTTAAATCTTTAACTATTATGTAGGTATAGTATATACAGGGTGGCAGTTTTAAAGGTTTCAATAGGCTGTATCTAATAAAAGACTGTGGTTAATAAATGAGTTCACTTGCTAGAGTTTTAGTTGAAAATTACTTTATTTTTCCACACAGCAACAGTTATTAGTGCAACAACGCAAAGAAAAACAAACAAATTTCTCTGTGCCATACATCGGCCTTTTTATAAACTAAACTGTCATCTGTCAATGTCAAAAGTCAAATTACAAAAAGGGAAACTAAAACTAAACCTAATTTTATATATAGCAACAGCATGCCACCAATATCACTGTTGCCAGTTCATACATTGTGAGTCAAAAACTTTTCAAAACACTCACTTTATGTTTCACATCGTCACACTTGCTTCTTGAAAAGTGACGTGTTTTGGTAAAATAATATCTTCACTCTCGAATTTCTCTCTCTGATGTAATGATGCATTTTATTTGTTTCCGACTTCTGCTGATAGATTGAGTCTAACCTGTCGAGGATCTCTTGAGAAGATTCACAGTTCTAAATCAGCGTAATCTGGTTCAAATCCATCGCAGCTGTTATGGTGAACATTGCTTGAGCATCCTTTATGTTTCTCACATCGATGTCTTGCGCTCCACTGGTGGGTTTCAACGAAGTCCCGTTCCATATCATAAATGCCCTTGGCCTGTAAGCCACATTCAACCCGGATAGTTTGTGTCGTCGAACTTGCTAATCACTCCAAAGTCGACCCTGTCTGCCATTTTTGGGACGACGATCTATCAACGCGTATCTGGGCCCATAACCTGTGCCTGTGGTTATTAAATGAGTCGTTATTATCACAGTATTTGAATTACTATATTGTTCCATACAGAACCAATTAGTAGTGATTTACAAATCAAAGAAATACAGATATGTTTCTATGTGACATACGTGCCAATACATCGGTCTTTTTATAAACTGAACTATCATCTGTCAATGTCAAAAGTCAAGTTACAAAAAGGGCAAAACCTAACTTCACATTTAGCAACCAAGATTAACAATGTTGCTACTGTTGCCAGTTCATACATTGTGAGACAAAACCTTTTCATAACAATGACATACCAAAAATCGCTCGAACCCGCCTCAATAGGTTTGTGTGAACTTATCCACGCCATTTCCAGCCACGGTTTTTGGGCGTAGCGGATGTTGAAGCGGAATTTTATTTTTCGGGCTCCGTAAAACGCGTACCTACACAGCAACGGTTTTAGGTTTAGTGCGCTTACGACTAAAGACTGACTCTGAAAAGTAAATTGCCAATAAAACGAGAATTTTCTAAGTTTTCCTGTTCAGTTTCACAAAACCAATACCGCAGTTGGAAAGGGTATATTGGGGGTAATTTTGGGCGTAACAGTTTTCTTTGTCTGTCCATTTTAAGGGTTGAAAAAATTAAAATTTGTCAAACCTAGCGGTAATTTGCCAATACAATGAGAATTTTCCATGTTTTCCAGTTCCGTTTCACAAGACCAATACTGCAGCTAGAGTGGGCATGCTTGGGGGTGACTATGGGTGTAGATAGTTTTCTTTGTCTGCCCCTTTCAATTTTCCATGTTTTCCCCTTCCGATTCACAAGACCAATACTGCAGCTAGAGTGGGTGTAGGTATACTTGGGGGTGACTTTGGGTGTAGACAGTTTTCTTTTCTGCCCGTTTTAAGGGTTGAAAAAATTAAAGTTTAACAAACCAAGCTGTAGCTTGCCAATACAATGAGAATTTTCCATGTTTTCCACTTCCGTTTCACAAGGCCAATACTGCAGCTAGAGAGGGCATACTTAGGGGTGATTTTGGGTGTCGACAGTTTTCTTTTTCTCCCCTTTTTAAGGGTTGAAAAAAAATAAAGTTTGTCAAACCGCGCGGTAATTTCCAATTCAATGAGGATTCCATGTTTTCCAGTTCCGTTTTACAAGACCAATACTGCAGCTAGAGAGGGTATACTTGGTGGTTACTTTGGGTTTAGACAGTAATCCTTGTCTGCCCGTTTTACGGGTTGAAAAAATTAAAGTTCAACAAACCGAGCGATAATTTTCCAATAGAATGAGAATATAATATAGGTATCAGTTTAACGCGCTTTCCATTGCGAAGACACTGGTGAATATCTTAAGAAAATCTTCATAATTTGACGCGAAGAGTAACTGGTAGAACCATGCATATGAAATTAGGTGACACCCTGTATATACAACATTTTCATATTTTTATCATAAAACATTTTTTTACTGCGCTCAATACCTAACAATTTTTGTATGTACCTATCAACATGCAAATATCCGAGATAACGAAACTCCTGTAACATAAAACACTGACTTTTATCAGTCTGTGTGTTCCCGTGGAAGCGTCTAGTGTGTGGAAATCGATATCCCCGGTATTTTTACTCCCGACTGGAAATGCCCCAATATCTGGCTTTTGTCACTATACACTACAGACCAGAACTGAAGAGGCAGGATCATGTACAAGGTAATGCTATATGTGAATGCCTTGGTGAATATTGCGAGGGGGCTTTGGAATGTACTACTACTTCAATCTCCACAAAACAAACAAACAAAAATATCCTGTTCAATCGATACTTCACAGATGCTTGCAAGCACAACGCACACGATTTACTGAAAGAAAAAAACATAAAATTTAACTTCGTTATAAGCTTGATTCTCTAATTTTGCACAACATTTAACAAAGATTTAATAGAACGGGAACCAACTCTCTTATATTGACATTCAAACCGACAACCATTCACATTTTAGATTCGAAAGCTGCAAAGCCACGACGAAATATTTCCATGATATTTTTGTTTCGTGAGTGACAAATAAACAAATAATAGACAAAATAATGTCAAATTGGGAATGGTATCGAGACACAGGTTAATTTTTTGAGGGTAGAAAAAAAGTTTTTGACAAAAGTTTTAGATACTAATACAAAGTTTTTTGTGACGCTATTGGACCGTGTACAGTGTGTTCTAGAAAGTCGTGGCAGACATAACTTATGTTTTTTAAATGGAACACCCTATATGTTTTTGTCTTTTTGAAATCTGCTCATCAAGGCAATCAAAATGATATTAAACTTTGTGGCATTACCTTTTTTAGTTTTTGAAAAATTCCGTATTCAAATTTTGTACTAAATTTATTTAACTCGAATTTGCGGATCTCGTGATAACGATAGACGATCGATGTAATAACGAAAAATATTTGTTTTAAACAAGAGAGTAACACAGTGAAAGTCCAAAATGTTTAGGAGCTTTTACGATTTTCCTCAAATTCTTTATTTCGAGAATATAATCAGTCAAATTTGAAAAGGTTCCTAAACATTTTGGATTTACACTATATTACTCTCTCGTTTAAAACAAATATTTTTTGTTATTACATCGATCATCTATCTTTATCACGAGATCCACAAATTCGAGTTAAATAAATTTAGTATAAAATTTGAAAACGGAATTTTTCAAAAACGGAAAAAGATAATGCCACAAAGTTTAATATCGTTTTAATTGCCTTGAGGAGCCGATTTCAAAAATGCAAAAATATATAGGGTATTCCATTTAAAAAAACATAATTTATGTCTGCCACGGCTTTCTAGAACACATTGTACACGGTCCAATAGCGTCACAAAAAACTTTGTCTTAGTATCTAAAACTTTTGTAAAAAACTTTTTTTCTAACCTCAAAAACTAGCAAGTTATATATAGTAAAATTACTTTAAGAAGTCCTTACTGGGACTGTCAATTGGTAATTTCGCCATCCTAAGTAGCAAAAAATGCAACCGGGTCATAAGAGCAGGTCAGTAACGAGCCCATTTGCACAATGAATTACTACTAATAACACGAACAAGAACAACACAGATAACGATAAAACTCACGAAACGTACAAGACCCGCGAATATTTTCACTGCCCAAAGTTTGAACCCTTTTGAACGATCCGGAAAACCTTCACTGTCACTTTCACAACACCGAAATAAAATTTGCCTGAGTACGCACCATAGACGCTGTCGCAAGTAGGTGATTATACCAAAATACCAAAATGAAGGTGTTTTCATGACGTTTGAAATAATTATTAAAATGAGTTGTAGTCATATTTATTTTTATTTGTAGCCGTATAATCGTGATTGCAATAGGGTTTTTATTTTATTATGTTCTTTTTTTCGTATCACTTGGGTATCTTTTCACATCATAAATGAATGAGTGACGTCATTAACTAGTTGACACACATATACCAATGTTATACCCATGGTTAACAGAAAATTCCTAGGGATTTTGTGGAGAATGTCATCTGACAAAATCGGGACTTCTTACAGTAATCCGTGTATATATGTCAATTTATAATGAACCACCCTGTACATGTCTTTATAGATGGCCAAGAGCGCTGGGCAAAATGTGATTTTAAAAATAAGAAGCAAAAGCGACATGACATGTAGGTACAAAGTAATGTAGTACGTGCAATTTTCTTTGTTGGGACGCATTTACCTTCTTGTCCTTTACCTACATGCCAAAGTGACCTGTTCCTTTATTGCATTCGAATACAATAATAGTTATTTACGTACCAAGGACCTAAATCGAGGGGAACAGTTCGCAAAAGGCTCGAAACACATTTTACGCACGTGGGCACGACGTGCATAAATTATTTTTTGTACCAGAGATATTTTAAATCCAAAAGTTTTGGTGTTTGTTGGGAAATTAATACTTGCCATAAATTAAACGTTTTTCACTAAAACATGAATCAAGAATATATGGCCCGAAGATCCCACTCATAGAATTTTAAATTATTATTTCCTGCTCCCTCCTCCGTAAGTTCACTTTACACACTAGTCAGCACGCCCGAAAGCATATAAGTCAAATGTTTGAGTTAGAGGTGCCCTGTTTTAGTTTGGCTGCTAGGTACAGAAAGTGTTGCTTAGCAACTTTATAATATACCTATGTAGCAACACGAAACTTGCGTTAATTTTAATATCTGTCATCGATCGTTGTGGAAGACTTTCACAACGATCGTTTTATAAACTAATTTTGATTCGAAAGCGACACGAATTATACTAAAGAAGCATTAATAACCTTAATAAGGGATACGGATACAATCGATAGACAGTTATTTAGCGCCATGTTAAAGCACCCGTCTAACTTACGGGTAGGTATATTTCGTCACTGGTTGTCATTTTTGGTAATATGACTTAAGGCCCCGTGTACAAAATACTCGTTTATATTGTATTTAATAATTAGAACCAAATTGATGTACAATTAAGTCATCCATGACAATAAAACTGACAATCAGGTGGGCTGTCAATTCAAAATTTTTACTTACCTGTCAGATTAATTTCAGTTCTTGTCGATCTAAATCCTCTATACAAGAGACAAAATTAGTAAAAGGCCATCGCTTCACGTGTAAGGGTCTGAGCCAAAAGTATAGTAAAACAAAATTTATGACAAATCATGTCCGCCATGATACAATAAAACGGACAATCAAGTAAGTTATTGTCAATTCAACCATTCTACTTTCCTGTCAGATTAATTTATTTGCCTATTGATCTAAATCTTCGATACAGCATACATACAAATGTAAACATCTCTATGTAAATATTTACGAGAATCCTAGTAAATATTCGTAAAGATCTGTATACCACAGCATTTTTCTTTCAAAAATATTTTTTTAAACTGCAACTAGTAATTATAGCTTCAGCAACAAAATATTAAATTAATCTGATAGGTACGTAGTAATGTTGAACTGACAGCCAACTTGATTTTCATGGCCGATTTGATTTTTCATAAATCAATTTCATTTCAGCTAAAACCGGAAGTTATAAATACTACTTAAAGGTTCTCTGATGGTTGTGTAGGTAAGAAATAAGATTTTATTGTTTTGCAATATATATATATGGCGATCACTTTTTATCGACGCCCGTATACAAAATCCGAGTGCAATATTCATTATGATCTTTGATTTTAGCTACAAATTCATTTTTGAATGACGATTTTATGTTAATCTGTCTCCACGTAACACACTATTTTCGCTGGGATGGGCCACCCTGTACCTACTAGGCTCTGGGAGCAGGAATACCTTTGAATAAAGAACCCTAGGAAGGAGCAAATTTGGGCCTAATGCTGGACACGGGATCAGGCCCGCTGGGAGCGGGCGTGCAGGGCGTGCACCGCACACGGGCGGCACTTTCAAGGGGGCGGCAAACACAGGAATCTCCTCATCAAGCTCATTCACATAATAAAAAAATTATCAAACAAACCAAAAATACAAATACGAGCGCAAAGCTTTTCGACTCATTTAAAACTGCTTGCATTTTTAATACTACCCTTACAGGGTACTTGAGACCTTGAGCCTTCTTGGAAATTTAGGTACAGTTAGCGAGCCTATGCTAGGCCGCACATGTTGCCGGATCTGCCTATTTCGCGGTAGATCTACCGATTTCAGGCGAATCTGAGCGCGGGGCGGAGCGTGGCCGCGCAGCGGCCTAGCGGCGATATCGGGCCAGATCGGGCGAGGTCGGGAGGTCGGGTGCGTGGGGCTGTGTTGCCAGATCTACCAGCCATCGCGCGACGTGAGTTGCCGGATCTGCCGATTTCGCGGTAGATCTACCGATTTCAGGCGAATCCGTGCGCGGGGCGGGGCGAGGCCGCGTTGCGGCCGAGCTGCAGCGGCTGAAGCCGCCGCATCAGTCATCAGACCTTCGAGGCAACAACGTTCCGGGTAATCAGCTAGTCTACAATAAATTATTGTTTTAGACATTATTCAAAATAGTAAAAAGTCTTCTAAGAGTCTGACTATTGTGTATCTGTTTGCGACTCTTCCACGACTATTGAACCAATATTGTGGGGTAGATATTGTCGTATTTAGGTGCTTTGGTAGGACCTTGCGGAAATGTTTTATGCGAGCGCAATCACGGGCAATAACTAGTTGTACTCTAAATACATTCAAAATTGTTTCAGGAACCACCAACACCAAAGAGGAAAAAGCTTTCTGGGGCTCAATTTCGAAATCAAAAACGAGAAAAGATTATACAGAAAAAAATATTAAAATATATTAGATAGTTTGGATACTAGACAATAGACAATACTAGCTGATTTCGCATTATAAAAGCAATAAAAGGTCAATTTTTGTAGGTACATACATGTCCATATTGTAGGTATATCTAAGTTTTATTGTAGACTTTAATAGTTATTTACATTGCAAGATGCGTAAGTCCACTTTTTTGGCCGAGGAGGTTGTTTGAGGACCGAGGCAACGCCCGCGTTGCCTCGGGCCAAAAAAGAGCTTACGGATCGTGCAATGTATTATATTTTTCCTGCTTCCGACAAGTTCCTATTATAAAAAAAGGTATAGGTAATTTTAATTAAACGCTATGGAGTAGATTGTAAGTAATAATATTCAAATAACCATTGCTAATTACTAAAAATTAAAATCAGTAATAATTATAAGAAGTAGAATATGCAGCGATAATAAAAAATATAAAAAAAATTGGGTTTTGTGTGGGACTCGAACCAGTGACCTACGGTATACTATCCGGACGCTTTTAACCCAGCGCTAAGTTCTCTACTGCTTGACTTTCCTATTTAGCCACATTATTTGACACTAAAAGAGAAGGTATAACCATATTCTTAATTTTTCTTTGGCATAATTCGTATTCTTTTTGATCAAAACCAGTATATAATTAACAATCGATGTAAAAAATATTAAATTTGACGCCAGTTTCAAGTGGCTACATATATTTTATAAATGGTTTTAAGGTCCTTGCTGAATAATCGTTGCATCGTTGCTAGGCAATACTTTTTGTACCTAGCAACCACTTTTTGTACCTAGCAACAGGGGACCTCGAACATTTCACTTTCGCTTTCGGACCTGTTGGCGAGCATGTAAAGTGAACTTACGGGGCACGGAGCAGGAAAAATAAATTGTTTGATTATTAAAGTTGTTTTTTTGTATATGCCCATAACTACCTAACCAAACTTCAATTCCTTTTTAGAAGCCTAGTCAGGGAAAACAGGATAGAGGAGAGGGCGGCATTGTCAGGTTTGCACGCGGGCGCCGAAGTGGCTAGCGGCGGGCCTGCACGGGATAGTCTCTGCATTATGGCGGGATGCCGTTTCCGTTTTTACAGTGGCGCACACCTTTGAGTTGTTTCGACAAACCAATCGAGTCAGAAATCCTCATTTTTCGTGAAATCGGTACCTACAATACAGGCAAAACATTATAAGGTACGATTATGTCTTTAAGGTTTAGGAATCCTTGATAGTACACAGCAATTTTAATTTTTAATCTCCAATGATATAAACACCTATGCCACTTTGGCGCGTGGCCTCAAAAGTAAATTTAAATTACAATTACAAGATGCACTACTAAGCATAATAACTCGAAAAAGTACCTAAGCAAATCACATTTTTTTATCCGAATACATATATTTAATTCTCTATATCTGACGACTATCACTGCATTGAAGTAGCACTCTACTGAAATGAATTATTACACTCAGGTCATTAGAGAATAAAATCCATTCTAACAATACAATAGATGACGGCAAGGTATACAATTCATTTCCTGAAACGCGATAATCTTGGTAAGTGCAGTCGTCCTTGAAATAATTACCTTTTAGTTTAGTAATTTTTGTTTACAGTACAGCAAACAACTTATAAATTTATTCATTGTTTGCGAACTATTCGATTCCTTGCCTTGTAACGGCGAGATGCTTTATTTTATCATATCTACACTATCTACAGGCTTTTTATTTTTTATATCCCCAAGGATCCTTTGATTTTACAATACTCCAAACTATAGGAGTTTTCCAGAGCACAGAATAGCCTTACGGTGGCTATTCTGTGCCCAGAGGCAATCACATGCTTGTGCAGGGCGGTTTTTCTATAAAGACATATATAAGGGAGTTAAATTCTACAGTGTGCAAAAGTTTAGCAAAATATGAATTTTAAAGGCATCTGGCGAGTCAAGAGTCAATCCATGGAATTACCTCAAAACAGTTAATGGTCAACAGAACCACACAAGGTATTGGTATGCAAAGATCCAATAACAAATATACAGGTTGTTTTTCTCTGTGCCATCTCGAAGTGCTGATTTTTTTAAAACTTTATACCGACCAAGAGGAATAAAAAATGAGTAGGTATAACAAAATCGCCGCAGAAATTATAAACGAACTACGTCTAAATTTTACAGAAGCCTGACAGTCAGTACCTAAGTGCAGATGAGCTAAGACGGGTGGTGTGCCACCACAGAAACTCATAGTTCTGCGGTGTCCTGATTAACGTTGTGGTATCAGATATCAGATTTTAAATAAAAAATGGTTAAATAGTTTTAGTAAAAATCGGGGGTATAAAAAAGTCATAGCCGGTCCTGGATTTGCATGTTGACGACAGTAGAAAGGTAAAAAACGCGGTTTGAAGGTGTTTCAAACAAAGAATACATTAGGGGAATATCTCCAAAAATAAAATCATTGAAAACTCTCAATCATCCCTATAGGCAATAGTAGCAATTAACAAAAATTAATAGATATTTAATGCGTTTTTGGAGAAAATTACGGCTTTCGAATACTGTAACAAAAGTTTGTTTTTGGGAAAAATATTTTTGGCATCGCGACGCTTAGCGTCGTATTTTCAAAGAGGCGTTAAATGGACCAATATGTTCCTTTATACACCCTGTATCATTCCCATAAATAATAATATCCCCATATCTTTGACCGTTTTCCACGAACAGTGGCCGGGCCGGGAAATAACAAATAAATATCCATAAATCATAGCCCAAGGGCCAAGGCCCAAGCTTGCCAAACATGCAATTTTTCAATCTAAATATTTTTACGTCACCCAATCCGTCTATTATTAGGTTTAATAATGGTTGGTTGCAGTCAAGGCTGCGTTGATCGATTATGCCCAAGTTCAAGTGCAATTTTAAAACTCCCCGCTCTACGTCTATCTCACGGCGTAACTTTTAACTCCGGGACCGTTTCTCTTTCGGAAAATTTCCGCGTAATAAAATTTTAACGGGCATAAAAATATAAAAAAAATATTCCGGGAGAAGGCAGTGCACTACCAAGCTCTCATAAATTTGAACTGACTATAAAAAACATACATAAAGTGGATGGCTTCAAAAAACCTGATAAGAATGCTGTTTCAACACAAAGGCGTAGAAAATCCGATAAAAGTAGGTAGGAGGTACGAAGACGAAGATTCAATAATTTATAATCCATATTTCCATATAAATAATAGTCTAATTATAACTTTGAAAAAACCCGTCTGCGTCCTTGTCAGCACACAATTGTCATTGTTTTTTCATATTCTACAGGGTGCCCAATTTAGATGGAATAATAGATATAACTTTTTAGATACACCTTGTATAAAAAAAGGTGTTTGTGGAGCTGAGACTGGAAGTTTTTATCCTTATCGTTGTTTCCAGAAAAGAGTTTTTCTGTTGATCTATCTGCATATTTTGCTGACCTTGATTTTTTGGTAGCCAGTCATTTAGTTGCAATGGCAACCAACTTTGTTTTTTTAAATAGCAATAGCACCATACACTTTTCTATTCAAATTTGGAATCAGCTCTGTTTTGTGCATACGAACATGTAAAATAATTTCATTGAGGTTGCATAAGAAACTTTTTGAGAAAAAGTAGACTTTCTGCAAGTACGCCAAAATTTAAATTCGAGAGCGTTGCCTAAAAAGTGGGCCATGCATGCCTAATGAAAATTTTGACATTTTTGTATGTAATGATAACTTACCGACGACAGGTAAATCATGTTAAGCTTGCAAAATGTGTTTATTAATAAATAAATAGGCACAATAAATCAGTGGTACCTAAAAATGAATTAATCTAAGGCTCTAGATGTTCTCCATTCACAGCGAGACAATGGCCCAGTCTGTCGTAAAAAGTACTAAGTACATTCTTAATACATTCTGGAGGAATCAACGCTATTTCGTTTCTTATGCGCTGTTATAATTCTACTATATACGATTTTTATACACCCTGGATTTCAGATGTCATCACTAGAATAAAAATCACACGGGGTAAGATCGGGAGACCTCGGAGGCCATTCTATGGCCCCTCTTCTGCCAATCCAAGATTGTGGGAAGAATTGGTTTAAATAGCGGCACACATCACGGTGCTCCATCTTGCTGGAACCAGATATCCTGGATTGGCATACCAAGGGCAGGAATCACCTCATTTTGCAAAAGATTGAAATACCTTTCGCCAGTCAAATTACCATTTATAATAAATAGACCAATAATGCGCTTGTCATAGATACCATTAGTTATCATTAAGTACATGCAAAAATGTCAAAATTTTCATTAGGCATAGCCTACTTTTTAGGCAACGCTCTCGAATTTAAATTTTGGCGTACTTTCAGAAATTCTAATTTTTAAACAAAATGAATATTTAGTGTCCCCATTATAATTTTAAAAGAAACGGCTCGTGGCATATGGGACAAAATGCTTTGGTAATTGGCAACACCAAACTAGTGTCCAATATCTAATGGAAATTATGTATGGGTCTTTCGGAGGTGTGCAGACACTGCAGACCACGACAGGTACCTGTTTCGGGCTTGTTGGCCCTCATCAGGCAGACGTAGCGCACCTCACCGACAAACTCAGATTAGGTTGGCTAAGTGGAATAGGAAATAGTATAATGCGGTGAGCATTTACCATCCAAAGCGGCGCGGCGCGGTGGAAAAAATTATAACGGGGACGCTAAATATTCATTTTGTTTAATAATCCTTTGGCTATAGACGTAAGCACACGAGGATTGAAACTCACGATTCGATCCTTGTTGATTTCTATATATTAGAAGATACTCGGTGATGAATCAAACGAGTTTTTTGGCTCCCCGTATATATGCTTCTTCTGGTCTTTCCACCGCGCCGCGCCGCTTTGCCGAGTTCTTTTTATATGTCGATCGACCGGTCGATATATACACACTCACATTGCTTTGGTTTTGGCAGTACCAGCTAGATGGCGTTACACAGCATTATACTATTTCCTATTCCACTTAGCCAACGTAATCTGGGTTTTTCGGTGAGGTGCGCCACGTCTGCCTGATGAGGGCCAACAAGCCCGAAACAGGTACCTGTCGTGGTCTGCAGTGTCTGCACACCTCCGAAAGACCCATACATAATTTCCATTAGATATTGGAAACTAGTTTGGTGTTGCCAATTACCAAAGCTTTTTGTCCCATATGCCACGAGCCATTTCTTTTAAAATTATACTTTTTCTCAAAAATTTTCTTAGGCAACCCCAATGAAATTTTACATGTTCGTATGCACAGAACGAAGCTGATTCCAAATTTGAATAGAAAAGAGTATGGTGCCATTTAAAAAAACAAAGTTGTTTGCAATAGCAACGAAATGACTGGCTCCCAAAAAAATTCAAGGTCACCGAAATGTGCAGATAGATCAACCGAAAAGCTCTTGTCTGAAACATTTTTTTATACAAGGTGTACCTATTTAATAAGTTATATCCATTATTCCATCTAAATTGGGCACCCTGTATAAAGATTGATGCGTCAGGTTTGTGCACTTAAAAATAAAAAGTAAATAAACCTAATATACTGATATCATTTTGTGGGTAACCTGCGCCGCTGAGTGTCGATATCGCCTTGCCCAACCCGACTTATTTACCCGACCGTCTCAGCATAGATTGTGGGCTGGCTAGCGGCTAATCCGTTTTATCGGTTCAGATACTCCGCTAGAAATTCGAGGGCAACTCGCTAGGGCAGAAACTCGACTGAATTGCCCTTTAAATCGGAACGAAACCCATTTTGCAGGATCGTTAGTTGCTGTGGGTGTCTCGCGTCGTCGTGAAATTTTAAGGTGTAGTAGTGATGTTGTTATTTAAAAGTGCATGGTCAAAAGTGACAGGGAAGCTTGAATTTTATTTCACTCCATCGCTTGTCGTTTGAGGTCAGTATTAAGTGCATGATGCTAATGCTAATACATAATGATGTCGGGTGTCCTATTTTAATGGAAATAGCTAACCAGCAGAATATGTCAAAATAATGATGAAATTGATATTCCACGAAACTATTTGTCACCTTTGTGAGTTATTAAAAAAAAAAAAACAATAAACCATGGCAATAAGATAACGAGACGAAGTTTAAAGTAACAAAAAAATCTTCCTCATAATAATTATTGTTTGTTCTATTATATATGAAGTTGGCGTTAACCTCTTTGGTTCCTTTAGGGATTCAGGGGATCTAAGATCTAATCATGTCATGATGTCATGGCCGTGGAAGTTTGTGCGAAATCGAGCGTGCTTCTTACTTCGATGGTATCATTATTAGATTTGGGATATTTTGGCACAGTGGCCTCGCTGTCAGGGGAAACATTCATTTGCAAAATCGGATAAATTCGGCAGAAAACTTTCATCTGAATGACAACTCTATAATAATATATTGATGTCTGCCGCAATAAGAATGCCCGGGTTATTTTTTCTGTAGATGAATTTCCCGAATATAGATAAGGTTTAGCGTTTTCAGTGTTGACCCTGGATTTAATGAAACAATATATCTCTACGTTTGTTAGTTTTGACATCAACCTTATAGGTATACATTGATATGATGAGTAGGTATATGAGCATTACGCACATCACATATTTAAAAGCTTATTAAAAATATACTCTCAATAAGAGATCAGCTAGGTAGAAAAATTCGGAATATTATGGCATAAAAATGACATTCGGGTTTGCGACTAGTTCTGAGTTCATATGCGGCTTATTTTTTATTTCTTAGAACATTTTAACGGCGTTTGTTAGGTGTAAACAGTATTTAACATGGGCGTCATTTGGGGGTGGGGCAAGTACGGCCATGGCCCGTACTTGCGTTTAGCAAGAAAAAATAAGTCTGGTGTTAATATAATTACTCTTACCTATCTAATCATAATAATTGAGCTACATAGGTACATCATTTTCAAATATTTTTTGAATATTATAATTTCAACACAATCAGTCAAGCACCATCTACCATTCTCGACCTCATACACTGTATTTTGTACTTAATACAGCTAGACTCCACTAGAGTTCGCCACATTCGTATTCGCATCGGCTGCGCCGGCTTTCCCACTATCCGCTCTTCTAATTAATTTGTTGGTCAGATCAGCTGTAATCTGCTGGCAAGTTCACTGTTACTAGTTACCAGTGTTACCCGGGGTGTTGGGTGTTTAAATACTTATTATTTTGCAAAAGAAAAAACAGGTAGGTATTACCTAGATTACACTCTATTCAAACTAAATGCAATTGGCCCGTAAACATTTACAAGATGGAAGCACGTGAACAATTCTGAGGGCTAATAGGAGGCAGGACCGAATTAAGAACGATCTCTATAAATTTTATAATATAAAATATTAAAATAATATGTCCCAGTATTAAGAACTTTAAAAACAAACTTTATGGCACACCTAGTCATTCACTTACCTGCAAATTTCTACTATTAACACAAATCGTAGCTCCAACAATTAATAAATAGCGAAAGAATTATATCGGAAAAAAATAAAGGTCCATTTGCAACTCAGTACACCTCTGTAAGAAACACAGACTCGCTGCACTCGCCCGCCGGGCCAGACTTTACTGCCGGCTAGCCAATAGCAAGCCGATCACGAGCGTATCACGCTCTGGCCATGCAACAACTTGTGTTTATGTTTCACTTGCGTTTAGTTTGAATAGAGTATAGGTAATTATCATTATATTATTAAGGCCCAGACATAAAGGAAAATATTGGCGCGCGCCAAATGTCGGGCGAAAATAGCGGACTAAACACGGCATAAATCTTTCAAAATTTCGGATTTTTCGCGGGTTGTCGCGATGTCTCGATGTTGCAAAAGGTGCAAAATAGTGTGGTGTACAGTAGTAGTGAGTAGTAGCGTACAGTCAAAATTTATCCCAATTACAACCACAAACATCGCCGTGAAATACGTAGTGTCAAAAGGAAATTTGAAAATCCATTTTCTCGGAAACTACACCCGACCGGGAAAAAACAAGGCCAGATTCGTGTTCAGGGACCTCGAAAATAGGGGGGGTAGCCAAAATTTCCAGAAATTCGGGGGTGGGTTCTACCATTGGAAATAATTACCAAAATATTTTAAGAGATAAGGAACAAGGCCCCGCCACCTCATTGGCTAACCTTTCGTCAAAATGCTCGATTAGCCATGAGGAGCCAATAACCTCTTAATTTTTATTGTCCGGGACTTTATCCTGCCTTTTTATGTAACAAAAAGGGTGTAGGCGTTGAGTGAAAGAATAATTTCCCTCAACTTCAACTGTTTAGGAGAAAGGTGCAGTGTTCAGTAGTGTAGCATTACAGCAGAAACCATTAAGGATATTTCCAAGAAGTACGATATTGAAAGTTTTGATTCTGAATATACAACATGGATATCTGCATGCGAATATCGCGACCTCGGAGATCGATAATTAAGTTTTGAAAGTCATTTGCAAAAGCACTGCACATTTTTCCATCAGTATCGAAAGGCATAAGATTTTTTATCCATGCCTCCGTGTACAGGGTGGTCAGATAAGAATGCAAAGTGCTGTTTCTCGGAAACTATTCGTCGTAGAGACTTGCGGTAAAAAAATTTTAGAATAAAGTGGCCAAGAGAAAAACCTGGAAATTAATTTCAGATTTCCAAGATAGTCACCGCCATCTGAAACTTTTAAAGTGATTTTTCACTGTAATCCACCTAGTATTATTACCAAAATAATATATGCTTTTTAAAGGTAAGCTTTATTCGAGTAATTTTTGTTTAACACATTTTGACATATCTATTAAAATAAAGTGGTGGGGACCAATTCAATGTTTTTTTAAATAAACAGCTGTAAGTCCTAAATGACTGAACGGATTTTAACAAACTTGGTCTCGTTGGAAAAAGCATTTATTGGTCCATCAAACCCATCTTATCCGTGATATGTCTAAGTCTCAGTGATGCCGCTAGAGCGCGTTTTTTTTGGATATAATAATAGAAAATTGCAAAATTCTCGAAAAAATTAAATGCAATATTTTTTTTTCATAAAAATGTAGTGAAATGATACCTAAATAGGCTAGTGAAAACCGTATCTCGATATCCTATTCCTAGCTGAAAATATCAAAGAATGAAAATTTAGTTTTATCATAAAATTTTAAAAAGACGCTGTTACACCGGTATTTATTCCTATTTGTCTTTTTTTAAGATTTAATGATAAACTTTCATAATTTTATCATTTTTTAATTATAAAAGTATACTTAGTTAAAAAAAAATGAAGAAAAAACGTGTAGGGGCATAATAATCAATGCATTTAATATGCAAGTGCAGGGTTTTCAAAATACGAAGGGTAGGCCATGGAGGAAAAACAAATGCCTAAAATCAACTTGTCAACAAATATTAAAATCCTATTCCTAACTGAAAATGGGTTTTTTTTTTAATAAAACTAATGCTTACTTAAATGCTCGAACTGTCTTCCATCACAGTCAATGCATTGTTGGAGCCGCTGATGCGTGGACATTACAGCAGCAGTGCTCCAATCTTGACAAGTTGATTTTAGGCATTTGTTTTTCCTCCATGGCTTTCCAACGATATAATATTCTGCATAGTTATTATAAAAAATAAAAGAGCTATGGCTAATTTTCTGTTTTTTTTTATTTTCCCTTAGTCAGCCATTGAATATATTCATAATTACGTTCTATTTTATAATAAGACATATCTACTTCAAACTTTCAAATATTTTATTTTTAGCTGGTAACAAAATGAAAATAAAACAAAAATTATCACGATGGAGCTCCACAACATAATTATTTGGCCTTAAGAAATTACCTAGATCAGCTCTATCCAAATAGTTGGATAGGGAGAAAATAGGGAGAAAATGGCCGATTTGATAAGGCCACAGCCAACTATGATTTACATTTAAAAAAACACAAGTTTATGTCATATCTCAAAAAGCACAAACAACATAAAAAATTGGATAAGATTAACTTATTAAGCCCAAAATTATCTACAATTTTTGTCTTTACAGTTTTTCTGTATAATCAGAAATAACGGAGCTACAGAGATCTGATGAAATAGCAAAAATCACTCTTTTCAAAATATCTAGTGAGCCATGAACTTTTTTAAAAATCCAAAAGGGGCATTAATTAGATTGAGCATTTAAAACTGCAATTCTTTCCCCATTTAACCTTTGTTCTAGCTCTGCTAGTTTCCGAGATCAACATAGTGGGCATCGATAAAAACTCACCCTGTATATGTGACGTTGAAAAAGAAATCGGCATCCATGGCGAACTTATCGCCAATACAAAGAAATAACTGAAATTGGGCAAAACTAGTTCCTAATAGCCGTAGCATGTTTATTATAAAAGATACAAGAAAAGTTTTATATTAAACTAATTGAATTAATTAAATAATTGATGGCACTGATAATATTTAACCGGGTATGCTCAGATAATTTGTTTTATAATGGACATTTCGTGCTCAGTATATTATTATGTTTAAGTATTAGAGTTAATATTTAATAAGAGGATAAGTTAGTTTTTTTTTACAAATTTAGTCGAGCAAATTTGAATTAGTTGACAAACTCACGTGGCGCGGCCTCTATATTTCTGTCACTTGTTGCGAGGCGTCGATTGCCTCTAAACAAAATCCTATCAAAATCAGCCATTTATCCGCCTGTACATGAGACTATGGGTAAAACGAGCCGAACATAAATCGGCGCGGGCGTTAAATTCGGCAGCGTCGACCGGCACATTATAATTAGACTAAACAAAAACATGATTTAAAGTTGGTGCTCGTGCGGCGCTTATAATTAATGCCGACCGCGAGCCGCTGAAATACGGCCGATTTCCACAATTTCCACCCGAAATACATTCGCAAATGGTAGGCCGCCAATGCTTCCCAGCCGGAAAAACGCGCTATATATCTACCTTCCCGTAAAACGGAAATTGTGCGAATGGAATTGCTTACTTACCGCCCGTAATTTGTGAGGTAAATTTGATTTGGGGCACATAGTCTTTTAATAAACACTATACTTTAAAAATCATTCCCTGAGAAGACAGTTTTTCCTATATAAATACCTAAACATACACACGAAAACACAAAAACAAATAAACACTTATTAAAAACAAATTTGTTACGGTCGCCCATGTATCTACCGTGCGGTAATAGTAATAATTATTACAGAAAATTTTAAACCTTGTCTGTCAGTAGGAACCTCAGGCAAATAATAAACATAGAGGGTCAAAAACATCTGTTCGAAAAACATCTGTTCGAAAAACATCTGTTTGAAAAAAATTTATTCGAAAAACAACAGTTCGAAAAACCCTTGGTCAAAAAACATCTGTTCGAAAAAACACTTATTCGAAACCGTTGAGTGATTCATTCAACGAAACACATTTATTTGAAAAACATCTGTTCGAAAAATATTTATTCGAAAAATATCTGTTCGAAAAACATTTGTTTCATTTAATTAGATGCAAGGAACACTTCCTTAAAGCACCTCTCTCAAATATGACCCTTATTAAAAGCATTATATTTAAGGTGACATCTCACAAAAGGGTAAGAGAAGACTATAATGTTACATATCTTTGAAAACATGGGATCCTTTCCGACAATGTGAAAGCCTGGCCGTAATAACGCGGTCTGGCAGCACATGTAGGGATGTAGGTACTGTGACACTGCTTGAATAAGAGACATCTCGATTTGTAGCTTCTTTGGAATCGGTCAGAGGAGTAGGTTTGAAATGTGAAAGCCTGGTCGTAAGAACGCGGTCTATTAGCACATGTACTGCAACACTGCTTGAATAAGAGGCATCTCGATTTTTAGCTTCTTTGGAATCCGCCAGAGGAGTAGGTTTGGACGCAAGTGACAGTCACAGTATTTTGAAACACAAAATATTCAGGGTGTCTAAAAAAATGTTTTTTAGGCACCCTGTATATTTTGACCGCAGCGTGAGTCACAGTTTTTGAGACACCCTGTAGAGGAAAGTCGCCTAATATGGGGTACATTTTTGTAATTCCCCTAAAAGTTGAGTGTTTTTAAAGGAATCAACGTAACTTTTTTCAAAACTGGACTTCATCCCTTACGCAACCTGATTGTCTACTTGACACTATAATTAAAATTCTAACTTTTTCGTTTTTTGCTTTTAAACTTTTTTAGGCAACTACCCCATATTAGGAAGCTCTATCCCTAATATGGGGTACTTCTATTTCCTAATATGGGGTACCTAAGAAATGATTTAAAATTGGCGTTTAAATAAAATACCTACGAAAGTAAACACTGTGAGTTGGGTATGTACGTCTTTATTTGGTGTTATTTTAGAAACAAAACAAAAATTATCAAAAAATAATTCTTTAAAACAATTATAAAACTATTTAAAGATTCAATTCGCACAAAAGTAAATATTTTTTCTCAGTTTCCATAGCATGATTGACGATTGCATTTTCCATGTCAACGGAAAAACAGACTACCATAAACAATATCTTCTGCTGCTCCATTCATTTTTACATCTTTCCAACGTTGTCTGGGGTACCCCAAATTAGGACTCCCAGAGTACCCCATATTAGGCCTAGGGTAGTAGTAAAAATAAAACAGTAGATTTTAAGAAATAAGCAAATATATACATAAAAGAACCAGTCTAAGCCAAAACTAGCCCATAATACACATTTTGAACAACATGCAATAATTTAACTTACCCTTTTTGTAGCCAAATTCACAGGATTTTCTTGTATTGAAACTGTAGCTGTAGCTCTCTGCATCGCGAGATGTTTACTAGTTACATGTCACTTCTAGAAGCTTTGTATACCCCCCACCAAATAGATAGCAGCGCCTTAGATCCTGCGAGAAATTGAGGTACCCCATATTAGGGACTATCCCCATATTAGGCGACTTTCTTATTTCTTTCTTATTTTAGATTTATATTCGTGGTAATCAATTTCTCCGGTAAATTCGTTGAAAGGACGCTTTTTATAATTTTTGAAGGTTTCTCGGCTTTTCGCTTGCATGAAGTTGTGACAATTTTTCACTGCAAAGATCTTTGATCTGGTTCATGATTGTGAGTTAGCTCGCTCCTGGTTACTGTAAATTTGGCACAACAGTAGTCGCTTTGGCTAAAACTTGAAATTTTTCTTGATTCACCTCCAACGCACTTCACCACTCTTTAATACCTCTTGTTTACAAAACGAAAATTTTTCTACAATAAGCAAAGTCACAACCGCGTGAACTCTTGACAACCGGAACTGACATCATATATGCAGGAGGTACCTAATGTTC
Source organism: Pseudeuparius sepicola (assembly GCA_963920635.1). Lineage (NCBI taxonomy): Eukaryota > Metazoa > Arthropoda > Insecta > Coleoptera > Anthribidae > Pseudeuparius > Pseudeuparius sepicola. The sequence goes on from OY987299.1 coordinate 96,264,034, forward strand.
TCTATCTGTTTCTCGTCCACAACCCGTTATAATCAGAACTAACCAAAACAAAATAAGTTCAATATTATCAGGAGTTCCAGGGGTGCCAGGGGTAATTCCTATTATAAACCTTACCCTCGGCCGAATTTACCTATGTCACTAATTATTGAGCCATTTGCTTTGGACAAGTAGGCGAGGGGATTACCGGTCGAAATATACGCTCACCGGCCTTTCAGAGGGCATTCCGATGCGTATGGGTATATTATTCTCACGATAGTAAAGTAGGTATGAGTCAAAGTCATCCTGGGGTCATCATGGAAAAATGAGTCTTCATAATAATTTATTCGAAAGATATGTGTTTTGATGCGACTTTAGTCCGGCGTTTTAAAATATAAATAATTATTTGTGTACCAAGGCACTGAAATTTAACGTTTTATAACGAATGTGGAATGTAGTTGCTGAGGCCTTCAAGGCCGAGGCAAATAGACCACACGAGATGTAACAAGGAAGTTTAGTGCCGAGGAAATCATTATTATTTTTTAAATTGATACAAAAGAGTTCTATTACGCAAAATAATTTAAAGAGCGTGGTCTCCATCCACGAGCCGACCGCGTCTTTGCTGCACCTTCATATCGCTGTACCTAGATCGAGCCCGATGGGCTACGGTGCAACTGATCTGGGGACGTCTTGTGGCCAATCTCTTGCAGCCTACATTATATAGAATATTATGAAACTGAAGGAACCGTCCATATGGAAAGATTACGTTGTTATATACAATTCCGCAATGAAGTTAAATGCTACTTTATTGGCCAGCGTTTCAATATCTAACCACGTTTGACGATTGACGGGCCTGTCTGATGTGTGGTATTCAAATCTGGCCAAGACCAACTTATAGAAAAAAAATCGTACAATAATGACTTACTTTAGTGCCATCTTCTGAGCTTTTAATGGCCATTTTGAGACTCTTTAGTGACGAATTAAAAAAAATTATGCTTTCAGAGGTAGTAAGATGACTCCCTGCTTTATGATCCCATAGGAACGTTGGTAGCTGATGAGAAAAAAAAACACGTTGTATTTTAAATTACTGTAATTAATCCACACAGAAACGTTTGAACGTAGACAATGCAAAAATAGAAAATGAAATCCCTTTCTGTTGTCACCTGCAACCTGGAGCAGCCGAATATTTGTTTCGTACGACACAAAAGTAAAACATTTCGCCTACAAACGCGGGAGGGTCTATCAAAGACAAAGGTGCCAAACGGCCTCGTTGGGAACACAAAAAGCCGGGCGAAATCGGGAAAAGCTGGCAAAGTGAGGAGGCGATATAAACCGCCGGGAATTCCCTTGAAGATGCTTTAGTCTGAGTATTTGCTATATGGGAGCTAAGGGGGAAGGATATAGGAATGCGAGCCGCATCATGTATTTTTTTGTTTTGCACATACCTCCTGTCGCGAACGCTTGAAAGTGCGGAAGAAGATGACGTAGGTAATAGGTATACCTAATACATTATTACAATGTTTGCATTAAGGACGGGTTCGCCAGGGGTTTTCTGCATACAGGGTGTATCGATCATCAGTAATCAGTACCTACATTAATTTTATGGTAAAAACGCGCTTGCTGCGAATCTTCAATTAAAAAGTGCATATTAACATCAGATATACAGTATGTCCGTGGATGGAGTCCCCAAGAGGACAAATGGACCAAAAATTTCATTTTTCCACAAATAGTCATTCTTGATAAAAGTTTCTGCTTCTCGAAAAAATATGATCTACGGAGAGAATTTTGGATTTTTTTATACAGAGTGCCCAAAAAATACAAAAACATGAAATGCCATCAAGAATAAACTACCTACCTTTATTTTTAAAAATATCAACAACTTTTACATAGAAAAGTTGTTTAGAATTAAAAGTCGTGTCAGATTGTAAATTTTCAAGCAATTCGGATGACTGATTTTTTTGTTTTTTTTTACCTATTTAAATCAAAGTCGGCCGATTTGCTTGAAAAGTTACAACCGGACACGTCTTTTAATTATAAACAACTTTTCTAAATAAATGTTTTTGATATTTTTAAAAACAAAGGAGTTCCACACTTGGCAATCAAAAAAATCGAAGTTGGCTGATTTGTTTGAAAAGTGAAAATCGCACACATCTTTTAGTTATAAACAACTTTTGTAAGTAAAAGTTTTTGGTATTTTTAAAAATAAAGGTAGTTTATTCTTGATTTCATGTTTTTGTATTTTTTGGGCACCCTGTATAAAAAAATCCAAAATTCTCTCCGTAGACCATATTTTTTCGAGAAGCAGAAACTTTTATCAAGAATGACTTTTTGTCTAAAAATGAAACTTTTGGTGCATTTGTCCTCTTGGGGACTCTATCCACGGACACGTTGTATATTTTTTCAAAACGCAACTAAAATCCCTTATCCCGACGCCACAGCCAGGTGTCCATGACCTTGCCGAGTATCAACACGGACCGCGGGCGGTTCCCCTCAATTCCCCTGTGCAGCGTTGCCAGACGTATCGCTTTTTCACAGTATGTGAGGAGTCGTCTTTCAACTAATTTTTGGACAATTCCTTAATGGTTCTTTTAGTGAATAGCATGCAAAAAACTACCTTTCAGATTCATCGATGATTTTCCTTGAGGATATTGTACTCCTTTCTTGTGTTCATTATCCAAAACTCCTCTCAAAAGTCACAAAAAATACTTACACGATGACCACGAACCTATAAAACTGCGTTGTTTTTTGTATAGAAATACGAACAAAACATTTGTTATTTCACCGCACATCGTTTAGAAACTGAAACTAAACACCTCGGTAAACACCAGGATAGTGAGTTTTTTTTTTTAATATTTAAATAATACTATACTTACTAAATGGAAATTGTAATTTGCGACATTCCAATATAACTCTTACCTACCTTACTACACCTCTTCGCACCAACATAATAAATCCCCACAAAATTGCACTTTTTTTAAATGAATTAATGGAAAAATAATTTAATGGAAACTAAATGGAAAGCAACAAATTGCATTATTTAATTAGTTTAACAGTAGTAAATGTCCAAAGCCTACTATTTATATTCTTGGTAGACACGCAAATTAATTTAAAATATAGGTAATTTGAAATTTTGTATGATGGTGGGCTAATTTTGTCCAGGAGTATATTTTTTATATATACTTCAAACTTACATAAATTATACCCTATAATAATCTAATTTCACCATGATATACCTATACATAATCTAATTTCCTAATGATATTATTTATTTATAAAAAATGCTCATTGAAACCTATTTATAATACATTTTTACCATATTCTTATGGACATTTACATTTTTACTCTTAATCTGAATTAAAACAACCACATAAGGTCCGATGTAGAGAGCGTCGTATTTACTACCTGACTCATTTTAGCATTACTTGGTTTCCCTCTTGGTAACTTTTTGTTGTTGTTTTTTGTAGTAATCTTCTTTCGTTTTTTGAAACGATTAAGTTATTTCTCGCATCTAGTGATGCTTGCTGAAGTCGATATTTAACTTTAAGGGGTAATATTCGAAATTGTATAGTGGGTCGACCTGATTACATATATTGAAAGGAATTTTACAAAGTTTAACAAAAACTAATTCAGACGGAGTGTATTTAATTTCTGTGTGTACCGTATTATATGCAAAGCACCAAAATTGAGTAAAGTAATTTGCTAAACATTTATGCGAGTTTTCAAGTGATCCTAAAGATTGGTGGTGGTATTCTGTCGAGCACAGGTGTTTGATTTTTAAAATTTTACAAGTTTCTTCTAAAATTTTAGCAATGAATTCAGTTCCTTGATCAGTCGCAATCGTGTCGAAAATACGAAACCTTAAAATGAAATTTGTTACAAAGGACTGTGCAGCTGTTAAAGATTCTTTATATTTTAATGGGTACCGTTCTTCGAATTTACTTAACTCACACTGTATCGTTAAAATGTAACGGTGTCCTCCACTATCTGGCTGTAAAGGACCTAGGAGAAAATTTTTTTGAAATGCCGTAGTTGCTGTGGAACTTATTATCATTTGTTGGATATTGGCTTTAGAATGTTTGTAACTCTGACAATCAATACAAATTTTTGAACGTCGTTATGTAAATTAGACCAATAAAAATATTTTTCTACATTGTTATACATGCGGTTTATGCCCGCATGCCCGCCTGTTGGCAGGATATGAAAATCACTGAGTATAATCTGTTGAGTTTCATAGTCGTGAACTCTTTTTACATCTTTTACAACAGAAATTTTTATGCCAATACCTATGTTTCAGTTTGTCGAGTACTTTTAGTATTTCTTTTATTAATAGGGCGCTTTCATTATTTTTAATTATAATAATTTCTTATGTTTTTTATTTTTGAAAAATACACTTACTGATACTCCAGTATCTAGTAAAAATATTATACAGAGTTTCCCAACGAAAACTTGACCCCCCCAAATTAGAAAACCGAAAAATATTTGAAAACTCGCCGAGAACCGTCGATTTTTGTTCTTGGGGGGAAGCAACCCCAACTTTTTCGGGGGTCCGGGAAGCATCAGAACCACACTCAAAGACTCCGGGGAAGCTGTAAAAATTCAAATAAATCAAAGTTTTGGTTCGCGGTTAAGATAAAGAAGTGTAATAAACCAATGCCCTTAATTTACCCATACATACAACACCCTTAACATTGTAGGTTCCTGCGGTTGTAAGCCTATAAAGATCTCGCGTGTCTCATCGATAAAATATCTTGGAGTCTACCTTGACTCACATCTAAGATGGGATACAAATATTGACTATCTTACTAAGAAACTAAGATCTTTAATTTAATGGATACGAGCAAAACAGAGAAACGAAGTCCATGCGCTAGTTGATTTAAAAAATACGTATTTTCAACATGCATAACCCAATAATAACTATTTTGGAAATAATCCACAGCTCACCCGGATCAATGGCCCTATTGAAGCCACTGCGTCTGATTAAGAATAAATAAATAAATAAATAAAATCCATATATAAGAAATATATTTCAGATGATATTCCTTGTGGGTATCTAAATATCCTGGGAAGTTGTACCCCCCTTATTTAATTTTTTTTTAATTTTTATTGTAGGTACTTCTTACTTTGTATTTTTTTGTATGGTTGGCGTTTTTGCTGTTGTTTTTGTTTTTGATTCATTATGTTATGATCTATACACAGATCTGGATTGGGTTAGATTTATGCAGCCTTAGTAATTAAGCATTACAATGAAAACAATGTAAATTATTATAGAGAAGAAACGCACAAGTCCATGACTTAGTCGTTTTTATTTTGTGATTTATTTATTGGATGTCAACTTTCTTTTTTGTAAACTTTTATAAACCTATCCTTAATGTAAAAAACCACTTCTAGATTCTTCTAAAGTAACACAATCATATACTTAGATATACCTTATTTAACTTATACCACTTTGACAATCAAAGAAATCCGCGTAATTTCACGTTACGTGAATCTCAAAGCACCAAGGAACAGTGTAAAACTTTAAATCCACTTATAAATTATTATAATAATAACGCAGCGATTTAACCTATTTTCGTTGACTGGCGCATTAGGACGTCAGTCAACGCAATTTTTATTTTCTACGGTGAGGAGCGGGGTGGTACGAGGGAATGTATGGGAAGTTGTTGATTTGAGAAGCCGTGGAAATGGCGCAACGTTGCCGCACTTATCCGAAATTCTTGATTTCTTGCTCATTTCTCGTGCCTAGTGGAAACATTTATGAGGCCGCGCCTGTACTTTACAATATCGTCAAAGTGATAAAAAGTGATGTTTTTCTTAAATTATTTATGTGCGTGCGTGGAGAAAGCACTATCCAGTTCATGGGATAGCCTACTAACAGAAATAATTTGCAAAGGAACCTACCTAATTCTAAAAGCGTTTTTATTTCACTCTGAAATGAGACAACATCGCGGAATTCCCTTTCCCAATCGAACGTTGTTCCCCTCCATCGCCTAGGGAGAGGGGAGGTCCCCTCGCCATGCCGCGCTTCCAGCGAGAATCCAGCGACATTGGGACATTGACATAAGGTTGATTTGCCCCATTTTCCAAATAGGTATTATATTTCCAGAACGAACAAAGATAAAATTCTGAAATTTGGTATGTGCTATAACTGTGAGATTTGATATTTACCGAGGTGAGACAGTTTGACATTCTTTATCCTAGGAGTTAAGGCGTTCCAAATGGAAGAGGGGGTCAAGGGGTTAAAAATACTCCGAATTTTGTATGTGCACTTTTCCCAGATTTCCTGCGAAATTATGAAATTTCAGAGCATTCTACAAAAAAGTGTGGCAATAAAATACGTATTATAAATTATATACATAATTTACCAGCGCATTGTGCGTCTCAAAAAAATGAAGTTCCTATAAACATGGCCTCACAAATGCCCCCTAAGAAGGCTATAACCCCCGAAATGGAAATATGTCCAGAACAAGTAAAGATTAAATTCTGAAATTTGGTACCTATGTGATATGCCTGGAAGATGAAATCATGAAATAAGCATACAAAAAACTTTGTGATATTTTAACCTCTTGACCCCCCATTTTGGGAGGCCTATATGAACAAGATTATCAATCTATCTCTACTTTTGTAGATTGCAAATCTCACAAGTATATCATATACCACATTTCAGAACTTTACCTTTGATCGTTTTGGAAATAAACCCTTTGCCAAAGTGCCCATTTTGGGGGATATACGCTATTTGATAATCTAATACCTATATTGTGCTGTTATTTTTGTTATAAGTATGATAATTTGGTTTTACATTTTTGCCTGTCACATTGCTATGAAATTTCAATAACACTATTATACAATTTTAGTTGTTCGTGAACCTCTGTAGAATTCAAATGGGCCGAAACACATGTACCTTTTCAGTTTTCTAATTTGCATGAGATTGAGACAAAATAAAAATTCCTTTCTTTGTTTGCTTCATTTATATTTAGATAAATAATATGGTTTGTATTTGATGTTTTTTTTGTGAGCGGGTTGCCGAGAATGAGGCGCAATAGGCGCAATACGAATTCCCAGTATCTGCGGAATTAGGGTATAAAAATATCCCGAGGGATCGATTTGGGAAACTCGCCATTTGGGGAGAATATTAAAAAGTTGAACGCGGGAAAATGAGGAGAATAGAAATGACTGATAAGGGAGCGGCGGTAAATTGGGTTGGTATCGAAAAGGAATATACAACATATCAAAATACAGCAATTTGGAATAAGAATATTATGCTGAATAAACTCTCGATTTTTTCCACATGCAAGGGACGAATTTGTATAAAAATTGAGAGACACCAAATATCTCCCAAATACTTTTTGGCAATGTTTAAACGTACTTAATCAATTTGTTTTGTTTCAGGAGAAGGCTCTCAGTCCGACACGGAAGCGGAGTGTAGGTGCGAAGATCCAGAGGAGAGGGAAAAGACTGATCAGAGCCAGCAAACTACACCTACTACGCCCCCTGAAGAATCAGGTAAGAACAAAAGTAATAATTGTGAATGTTCAAAGTTTGGCAATTATTATTATTTGGGTGTTTCAAATTAGTTTGACAAGATAATTTCACTGTAGCATACATACCTATATACATACATACTTACCCATATACAGGGTGCCCCATATGTAGGGAATAATGCTTATATCTTCTTAAAAAATATCTTTAGAAAAAAATGGTTTAAATAAAACTTACAGTGTGACCTATTCTGCATAATCCTATCAAGTCGATTTTGTTTTACGTCTCATAATGTGGTTGCTATGGCAACGAACTTTTTTTTTCAAATGGGATCATATCTTTTTTAATCGATTTTTGGAATCGGCTACTTATTCTGCATACAACAGCATAAAAAAATCTATAGGTTACATAAGGAAAATTTTGAGAAATAAATTATTTTTATTTTTTCCGATTTAATAGTGGACGTTATCAGTAAACTCGATGGAGGCAAAAAATATGCCACATTAAAATTGTTTGATCGTTTTGCTCCTTTTCTTTTAGCTTTTCTTATAAAAAAATTCTCATTGGTCGATAAATTTAATCAGTAGGTAGGTATTTTATGTCCTGCAAGTTAAAATGGTACAGTTAACTGAATTCGAAAGATTTACCATTCTCATTATGGCAGAACCATCAAACAATTTTAATGTAGCATATGTTTTGACTCCATCGAGTTAACTGATAACGCTCACTATTAAATCGAAAAAAATAAAAATAACTTATTTCTCAAAATTTTCCTTATGTAAATTGATTTTTTTATGCTGTTGTATGCAGAATAAGTAGCTGATTCTAAAAATCGATTAAAAAATATATGATACCATTTGAAAAAAAAAGTTCGTTGCTATAGCAACCACATGATGTGAGGTACAACAAAATCAACTTTATAGGATTATGCAGAATAGGTCACACTGTAAGTTTTAATTGAACCATTTTTTTCTAAATATATTTTTTAAGAAGATATAAGCATTATTCCATACATATGGGGCACCCTGTATATATACACATACATACATACATACTTACATACATACATACATACCTACATACATACACACACAACACACCCAAACACACACCCAAACACGCATACATACATACATACATACATACATACATACATACATAATACATACATACATATATATATATATATATAAATATATACCATACAGGGTGTTTTTAAATAATTTTGCCAACAATTTTTTAGTGGTGAAGAAGATCGCATTAAAAAAAAATGGGGGTTTCCATTTGAAAATTTCGAGATTTAAGCACATTTTGAATGTAATTTTTATTCATATTTTGTGAACACCCTGTATAAGAACGGATTTATTTCTCAGCAGAGATCACTAGGCCAGGGCTTCTGTTACACGATGCCAAAAATTCGTTTTGAAATTTCGCGGTTTCCTCGTATAAATTGCTAATAATTGACTTTAGGTCTGCACCTGTAATTTTTTTCGGAAAAATGCAAATATCTCAAAAACGGTTGGATTTAGACATAGGATATGTTGCATGTTTTTGTTCCAAAATGATGCCTAGAATCCAAAAATGCGATAATATACAGGGTGTTCCATTTGAGATAAGAAAGTTGATATCGACTTCCGGTATAACCGGAAGTGCCAGATTCACCAAAATATTTTAGTTTAGCAGCGCATATCGGCATTGGTGAGGTGCAAAATTTTCAGAGTTTTCCTACTTTTAGTTTTCCATATATAGATCGATGCAGGTCGTGGTGGGCCACCCTGTATAATTATATTAACTACTTAGATTATATTATAAAAATTCGAAAATAACTTCAAATTTAAAAATCATGTACAACGAAAACCATTGAGTTTTCGATATTACCTACCTATACGAAAAAGTCGTATCATTTTCTATCGATTTTAGAAGTGATTGTTTAGGTAAGTTTTGTAGTGTGTGGGTGAGAAAATCAGTAACTAAGGCCGCCACTGGACGGGACCTCCCATATAAGTCCGAGAATTTATCTGCTTCATCTTGATTAATAATACCATTACGTTATGTATTTGTTCAGGATCTCGTCCGTACCAGAAAGTAGGCCCGACCCTAGGGGGAATTTATCAAAATATTCTCTCGGCAAAGCCCTTTGCTCCAGTTATAAATGAGCTTGAAAATACAGCCCGCTTGAAATAACAGGTTGCACTAAATGGTTACAGAACAAAAGGCTAGCAAACAAAAGTTTTCGGAGAGAATGAGTAGTAGAAACTATGTTCCACTACTGAACAAAATGAGAGAAAAGTTATATTTTTACTTAATAAATTTTAAAGAAGCAAACTGAAGCAAAGTACTTAAATTTTGTTTAAAAAATGTTTAACAATAATTTAAAACTTGGCAAACGGTTTCTTCTAAATATTTCCAGAACGAACAAAGATAAAATTCTGAAATTGATGTGATATCTATACCTGTGATATTTGACATTTGGTGAGGAAGAGATATTTTGACATTCCTCTTCATAGGCTTCCCAAATGGGGGGGGGGTCAAGGGGATAAAAGTACCCACAATTTTGTGTGTGCTGGGAATATTTAGAAAAAACATAAATGATTTTACTCGAAAACGGTGCATGCTATCGAAGTTCCACAAAAGCATCTATTTTTCGTAGAATACCCTGAATTTTCATAATTTCAGGAAATCTAGGGAACGAAGATATTATAAAAAAAATGGGTATTTTTAAACCCTTGACCTCCCCCCTACCCCATTTTGGCCTCCTATGATGATAAATGTTAAACTATCTCTACCTCGATAACTGTCAAATGTCACAGATATGATAATAATGATAATAATAATTCTCACCCTCACAATACTCCAAACTAGGAGTACCCCAGAAGCATGTGATTGCTTCACAGATATGATATATACCAAATTTTAGAATTGTATCTTTGTTCGTTCTGGAAATCTTTAAAAAACGGTTTGCGAAAGTGTTCATTTTTAGGGCGAATTTGTAAGGCCATGTTTTTAAGAACTTCTTAATTTTTTTAAATTATGGCAGACTAGTTTAGGGGAAATTCGTACAGACTGAGTCATTTTCGATGGTTTTATGGGGTATCTCCGTTATTTGTATAGATAGAAAAAAACAAGGTAGGTGTTCATTAGTTAATTTTTTGAGATATTTACCATGCTCAAAACAGATCTCTGATATCTCCAATACTTTAGGAGATACAGGGCGTTTTTGAAATTTTTGCAATTATCATAGCTCATTTGTTTTTAAACCTATATATTTCGTTGAAAACGCTTTATACGCACTTTTTTACGTAGAATCCATTGGAGTAAACAGTTTTTCTATAAAATAGCTATTTATGTACCAAGGCACTGAAGTTGAATTATTAAGTTGAACTTCAGTGCCTTGGTAGGTAAAATAACTATTTTTTACCTCCACGAAGTCCCTAAATTCCAAGAAAAATTCGATATCTTGGCAACGCTGCATCCAAAATAAAAAACAAAAAACGGTTCTGTAGAAAATTTCATGGAGAATATAAATATTCCAAAGGATTAATGCAATTGTCAAAATCTAAATATTTTATTCTTGTCCTGCAAACACGAATCGCCCTGTATATGTGAAAATAAAAGATAGGAGGTTACGTCCACTGCCAACCCTACAACTTATTTATTCAAGTTTTTTTCGTATCTCTTACGGTTCCTGAGATCTAGGGGGTAAGACAAACTATTTGGGACACGCTGTTCATTGAGGCAAGGCAGACATTACGTGACGCCTAAATCCCGGGGCTTATATAATACCCCCCACCAAAGTGTAGTCTTGCGAAGCCTATTAATACCTATAATTTTAATATGACAACGTTGCATTGCGTAGGTGACCTTCACGAGACGGAAAGTCCTACTGCCAGATTTCAGTGTATAGATAGTGCAAAACAGACTACGATCGTGTGACGAATACCGAAAATTCGGAGTGCTGGGATTTCGGAGTAGCGACATTTAGAAGAATATATCATGACAAGAAAGTCAGTTCTTATAGGAGCAGCTAAAATACATCGCGGGAATAAATTAGTATAGTACGGTATAGTAGGCCAAATTGACCGAAAAAGCAGGAGCCATTGCCATCTCCACAACAATACCTACCGACTCTTATTTGCAATATGTGCAAATAAAAGTCTATTGCCGAGCCACCCGGCGCGGCTGTGGTAATGGTGAGCTTGGATCGGTCTCGATGGAGCCACGCTAACCTGTAGCGGGGCTCCTTTTCCAAGGCCAGAAATTTAACATGTACCTGATTGGTTTTCTTGTCGTAATAGGCTTTTTATGGTAGCGGTCCGAAGCGTCCTTCATGGCAGATATTTTGCGAAGCCCTAAATCCCAGGACTCACACCTACCGCCAAATCGTCTTGCATGTTTTCCAATTGATCCTTATCTTCAAAGTGCGCGACTATAATATCATGTGGCGAATGCGGACTTGGGAAATTAGGCCCGTCGAGAAATCGGTCTGACGAAAATTTAGAGTGCTGGGATTTCAGAGTAGGTGATGTAAGGTATAGGGGTCGCGTGGCGCACTCAGGTATACTGTGATATCATTTTTTGTTGTTGGAAGAGTTCCGAAAAGCTCATCTAAGCAACGATTTCCGCTAGTTAAAATATTTTTCATTATACCTCTTCGAAAACACCCTGTTTCGAGTCGATTTTTGGATATCGCTTATCTCCATTTTCGGTGAACTGCACGGGAAAATGGTTAAAAAAGTAAGAATAATATTCAGTGCAATGAAATAATATACCTAAATGTACCTTAGTATTACATTCCTGGTTAAATTTTAGCCTTACTACTCCCATGATAAAAAGTTGTTTACTTGTAGTAAAAAATGTGGATGTCAGCAATTTTTCGATGGCGCCTATGGTCAACAATGTATTTTGCATTGTATTTTGTCTCCGGGAAGCGCATGGTGAGCCAGAGAACTGTCAAACATGACAGCCGTGAGCAGTCTTTATTAATACGTCAGTCAATGGGCATAGTGTTGGTTATGTGTTATGTCCACGATACACAGATAACAGTATGCCAGCGAGGAGAACGAAAATTAAACTCTTTTGCGCATCTATGTCACTTAGACAAAAGCGCGGCCAACTTATAAAAAATAGTCCCGCAATTAGTCTCACTGACATACGTCAGTTGTCAATTTCGCGTCAAGTTGAATCCAAAGATAGAATGTAGGCACCTTGAGACACTTTGGTGTATATGTTGTTGCCTAGCTCACTATAAAACGAGTCAAATTTCCGTATAAAAATAAAAGTAAGCCATGATTTTGTCGAATAAGCGTCACCGTTGACGTCACAGCACCTGCGCGCGGACATACCGTTTTCTGTGTATCGTGGTTATGTCCCAAAAAAAGCCAAGGTGTTAACTGCAGACCAAGTTACTCAATTTGTCCTTGAATCCCCAGGCAAAAAATGGTTACTATCGCCCCTCAAAAGTGACCAAATATTCAAAACCCGGCCAATAAATCCCATTTAACTTTTCGTACACATTGCGAAATTGTTACCTATAGCAGCGCAATCTTTCAGTATAAATATTTTAGTAGGTTTGAATATTAATCTATTTTACATGGAGCCAGCACAACAGGCAGCAGTTTGGATTTTCTGTCAGAAAGTGCCATGTCTTGTCATACTTTACCTAGGTAGAGCAATCGTCAAAGTCTAGCTAACGCCGCGCGTATTTTTTTTTCGATTTCAAAAAAATATATAATATGTAGGTACCTCGGCACTGAAGTTCTTTTTATGACTCATGTGGAATTTAGTTGCCGATGCCTCTGGCCTCTGGCCTCTGCAGAGGCCTCGGCAACTAAATTCCACATGAGTCATAAAAAGTTGAACTTCAGTGCCTTGGTACATAAATAACTATTTTAGACAATTCAATGCTTTCCTTTCGAGTGTTTTCCAAGTTTTTCCAACACATACAGGTATTTGTTGGCATACAATTCCCCTTTAGTTCAAAGTTGAAATAATAGATTTGGTTGTGCAGGCCAGGTTAGTCGGGTATAAAAATGATGAAAGGACTGGGCTTTTTATTGCTGAAACTTCTGCCGTAAAGCTCCGCGAGCTTTTATTATAAATTCCTTAATTACACAGCAGCGCGAAAAGGTAAATTTAAAAAGGGGCGTGGGAATGCTGGGAAAAACAAGGCCGGCCCTTTAAAATCTGCCTGATTGTATGGCTTAACGTGATTATAGAAGTTGCAAAGATTCTGCGCCTCAAAAATGATGAGTTTTAATTACCATATTGCTGCAATATAATTAGCAAGTTCGTGGCCCGCAAAGTGAGGATAATAGCTATCTGCAAGATAGAAAATAAAGAGTAGTTTTCAATGGTTAGGAGACTTATTTTATCTGAGTCAAGGGACTTATTTTATCTTTCTTATTTTAAACACTGATTCCGGAGAACTCTCGTATATTTAAAACTAGGATATCAGGATGCAATTAGTTATGCTATCCTTTAGCAGTGTATAGGTATACATACTGAATCTCAACATATCACAGTCCAAACTCGTTGCCCTGGTTACCACCTTTATTGTTTAGCCTTCACAAATAAACTTGTCCGATACCGTCACTGACCAAGAATATTCATTCAGCTCCAAAATTCGCACAAAATCGCTTTCTAACCTCTCACTTCACTTCAGGCCCAATTCCCAGGGCTTATATACTCAAATGGAAAACTGGAGAAAACTCTAGAATATTCCTGGCCAATGATAGTTCACAAATCATAAAGTTCTAGCAAACTTTCTATAAAGTTATGGAAGCTCTACAGGGAAAACTATGAAAAAATTTTAACAAAAAAATTTAAACCGAAATTTGCACGTATGCACACTCCACTAAAAATTAAAAAAAAATTAACAAAAAAGAACACCGCTTCACAAATTTGCCAGTATGCACATTTCAACTAAAATTTTAGAAATATTTTTCTCTTTCTAAATTGAGTTATCTTTAGATTTGATAACAGTCAAAGCAAAGAATTTAAATCTATTTAGATATGAATACATCATATATCCTACATACATCATAACTTCCTGTCCCCGACTCCAAAGGTAACTCAATTTAGAAAGAGAAAAATATTTCTAAAATTTTAGTTGAAATGTGCAAACGAACAAATTTGTGAAGTCGGTGTTATTTTTTGTTATTTTTTTTTTAATTTTTAGTGGGGTGTGCATACGGGCAAATTTTTGAAGTAGGTTTTAATTTTTTTGTTAATAGTTATTTATGTACCAAGGCACTGAAGTTCAACTTTTTATGACTCATGTGGAATTTAGTTGCCGAGGCAAATAAACCACATGAGTCATAAAAAGAACTTCAGTGCCGAGGTACATACATATATATATTTTTTTTTAAATCGGAAAAAAAATGTTTTATTCGGCGAAAAGATAATCATAAGGGATCACCCGTCCATGAACCGACTAGGCGCGGCGTTGCTTGACTTTGACGATCGCTCTACCTGATGAGACACGGTACTTTATGACAGAAAATCCAAACTGCTGCCTATTGTGCAGCCTCCATATAAAATAGATAGAATATTTAAAGCTACTAAAAAATATACTGAAAGATTGCGCTGCTATAGGTAACAATTTCGCAATGTGTACGAAAAATTAAATGGGATTTATTGGCCAGGTTTTGAATATTTGGTCACTTTTGACGGGCGATGGCTCCGCGTCTGACGTTTGATGTTTA
Source organism: Pseudeuparius sepicola (assembly GCA_963920635.1). Taxonomy (NCBI): domain Eukaryota; kingdom Metazoa; phylum Arthropoda; class Insecta; order Coleoptera; family Anthribidae; genus Pseudeuparius; species Pseudeuparius sepicola. The sequence goes on from OY987299.1 coordinate 96,279,189, forward strand.
GATCTCCCCAAGGCCTACTTATTGAAAAAATCGTACAATAATGGGTTACTTCAGTGCCGATTTCTGAGCTTTTAATGACGATTTTGAGACACTTTACTTCCGATTTCAAGAAAACAATTTTTATATATTATTTTTTAGTGAATTATTAAGAAATCGGTCCAATATTAAATTCCATCCCCTATTTGTCCACCCTTAGGATTGAATTTACTCTTCAAATTTAATTTCTCTTTAAATTTAAATGTGACCACTCCTAAGGTAGCCCCTTTCTAATAAAATAAGAATCATCCAAATCGGTCCAATATAAACGTTCATCCCCTAATTATCTACCCTTAGGGGTGGAATTTTTTCTTTAAATTTAAATGGGACAACACCTAAGGTACCTACCCCTTTTCCAATAAAGAAGAAATCATCGAAATCGGTCCAATATGAAATTTTATTCTCTATTTCCCTCCCTTACAGGTGGAATTTTTTATTCAAATTTAAATGGGGCCACCCCTAAAGTAATCCCTTTCTAATAAAAAGAGAATCATCGAAATCGGTCCAATATGAAATTTCATCCCCTATTTTTCCACCCTTAGGGGTGGGATTTTTTCTTCAAATTTAAATGGGGCCATTCTGTAGGTATACCCTTTCAAATAAAAAAGAATTGTCCAAATCGGTTTATAAATGACGGAGTTCTGAGGTAACATAAAAAAAATACAACCGAATTGATAACCTCCTTCTTTTTTGAAGTTGGTTAAAAATTAAAGGGAAATGGGGCCCTGGAGGCCTTAGTCCAACAAAGATGTGACGAAAAATGCCTCTAAACTAATCATAAAAATTGTAAAACTGTAAGTAGAATACCGAAACTTAAAATTCATCTGCTAAATCTTTGAGTAGGTTAGAAAACAGTCCAAACATGTTCATTGAAAGCTTTAGAGGCATTTTTCGTTACAGTATTTTATTCGTACAAAAGTTCGGTATCAAGAAAGTTCACCGCGCGGACAATTCGCCGCGGGGAAAATTCACTGCGTACAGTGCATCGCGGGTAGTCCACTTTTTTGTAGCAGGACTTCAAGTGGGCCACCCTGTATACTAAATAATAAAAGTTCATCATGTAAAACTAAGGATATATGTTTCACAAGGACCTATGACACAACCAGGGCCACTTTAAAAAAGGTTTAAAGCGTTCTCTGATTTATTCGTCATTTAATATGCACTGGCCGAAGCCGGATCCGCAATTTCATTAAAAATTACTTTGTGCAATTCCGGTGTAATAATGCGAATTAGCCGCAAGCCGGCGCGAATTCGCAAATGGCGACAAACGATGAATAGAACTGACCGTTGGCGAGTTTTGAATTATAATGCGAATGCGCATATATTATATGAAAGCGGCTAACCCGGTCTTTCAGTTTATCCATTTTTGAACAATGGAAGGCTGTTGAAAATGCACCCGGATTATATAACTGTAGTACAAATTAATGTATGGAACAAAAGTTTTGGAAAAAAATTTAATGCTTGATATAAAAAAGTGCAAACAAATATAATGAAACATTAATAATATTACATATTATGGTTGATTATTTTCACATTATCCGGTAATATATGAAAACATTAATAATAATTACAGTTTGTTCATTTGTTTTGCTAGGTGGTAACTAGATTATAATTATTAATAAGATGATAAAATTGCACGTCAACAATAGATTTTTACAAAAAGAAAGTTAGCGGCTTTAAGGACTTTTTTTATTCATTATAGGTTAGTAGAAATATTAGTAGTAAAAGCAATCGAAACCAAGGTTAGTTTATAGGAAGGTTAGGACATTCGACGACTTAGAAGTGAAGGGGGGTGAGAGAGGCAAAGAGGGGAAAGGCCGCAATTTAAGTTGGTAGCACTTACATGTGAATTGCACTGGCGGCGATAAGGCGCCCGCAGAGCCCGCCGTGCGGGGGGGGGGGGGGCAGCCCCGGAAGGGGCCCCCAAAAACTGATCTATCCACTAATATTAATTTTTGCAAAATATTAACGCTATTGGCTGAAAATCGGTGGCGACCAAACGACTTAAAAGATTTTTATGTCAGGAAACAATTAGCAGATTGTGAGTAAATTAATAAAACACCCCGAAAAACACAACAAAATGCAATTTTGTTTGTCAAATTTTGTGCCTTTATTTGATGTTTCTTTAGATTATCTTTTAAACTGGCATATAGAGGTAATTATTACGAAAATATTCACTTCTTTTGTTGAGTACTTTTGTTCATAGATATACACTTGTTACTGTGAATTAAGTTTTTGTGCTTTTTTTGTTTTAACCTATTATGTGGTATGTTTTTTTATCTTCCCTGCATTTTCACCAATTTTTACGGCTTTTGCCGGCCGGTTGTGTGTTTGTAGCAGATAGCGTCAATCCTCTCACATCTTTATTTAGATAAATTTTTCTGAAATTAATTTATGTTATACTTCATACAATACTGGAAAAAGAGCTATTTTTTAAAGAAATTTTTCGATTTATTTTTTTCGTCCAAGTTACGGGCCGTTTTGAGATTAGGAGGTTTCGTATGCCACCCATCCCTGCGTTGGTAGCTTCGCTTTAGCTTAAAAATTGGCGTATTATGTATTAGGACGAATAGCGTAATTTTGAATTCTTATACAATCAAATACATTAATTCTGCGACGTTACGTGATGTTTTTTACTACTCATAGCATCAGACAGATTTTAGCAATGGTAAGATTTTATATTAAAGGCAATTAGTAGATAAGGGTAGGTATTTGTATTATCGAAGTGGCAAAAAAAAGCCTTGGCGGAATATTGCTATAAATATCAAGATAAATATATTATTATGTAATATTAAATCATGTCTCATTTATAAAATAAAATGTTAATCATGTAGAGTTTTTTTTAAGCTACGCCATCATACTAGCTATAATACAGAATGTTTCTCAGGTAGGTAGAAAAACTTAAAATAAAATATATACAGGATGATTTTTTTAGGTCTACCACCGCGATATTCTCGCTCATTTTGCGGCCTACAAAAAAAAAACGTAAGAAACAAAAATGTGGCAATTTTGGACAGCTAAGAGGTGCTGCAAAAGAAATCGGTATCCATGGCCAACTTGTCGCCCAATATTAAAAAAACCTCAAACTGAGCAAAACTATTAATGGCCGTGGAATGTTTATTTTAAGAGACAGAGAAAAACTTTTGTATTGAAAATTGATGGCACTAAGAAGCTTTATGCAACAGGATACTCAGATAGTTTCAGAAAATTATACAGGGTCTTCGGCTCTCTTGAGGCTATGCATTTTTTTTTTGTTTATTTTTTATTGAGCGATTTTCTCGCTTATTTTGGGCCGCACAGAAAATATGTAACAAAACGAAATATGGCAATTTTGGTCAGCGAGGCGACATTAAAAAAGGAATGGGCCTCCATACCCAACTTTTCGCGGTGTACTAAAAAAAAACCTAAAATCGACAAAAATTTTCATGGTCTCAAGAGAGCCGAAGACCCTGTGTAATTTGCTGAAACTATCTTAGCACCTGGGTGGATAAAGCTTCTCAGTGCCATCAATTTTCAGTATAAAATTTTCCTCTGTCTCTTAAAATAAACATTCGACGGCCATTAATAGTTTTGCTCAATTTGAGCTTTTTTTAATATTGCGCGACAAGTTGGCCATGGATGCCGATTTCTTTTGCAGCACCACTTAGCTGTCCAAAATTGCCACGTTTTTATTTCTTACGTTTTTTTTGTAGGCCTCAAAATGAGCGAGAAAATCGCGGTGGTAGACCTAAAAAAATCACCCTGTATGTCCCATCTTTTCTCTTAAAATCTATATATCTCGGCTTTTTCTTATAATTTAGCATCAGAAAAAATTTCGGTATTTCCAGATTTAATAAATACCTATAATATGGTAAGCATGACCTGGCAAAATTTGGCGGGGGGGCCTCCGAATCCTTATCGCCGCCACTGGTGAATTGGTGATTTAGTAACTCCCTAAATAGATAACGCTTCCAGACATAGGCGCACACAGACGTTTTTGGCATGTACTTTGTTTATGGTGTATACTTATGTTGTTTTGGCTGTTTTCGGTTACTTCTTCATTTTAATGTTTGTGCAATGAAATAACGGAACTTTGTGGTGTAGGTTGGTGCATCGCATTTTTGTTTTATGTTTGTGTTTTTACTTTGTTTTCGGTTTTCAATACCCGTGTTGTCCCTTTTGATACGCCATTGGCATCAAGCTGAAGGCCAGCTGGTGAGAGCGGCACCGTCGCGCAATGTTGCCGGTGCAAAGGGACTGCCTTTGGTTTTATTTAAGAGTGGGGGAATGTCCTAACCTTCCTATAAACTAACCTTGATCGAAACTAGAGATGTTGAGCATTGAGCTTGTACAGTTCGGCTTCAAAAAAGAACCCACCTTTCAATATTATTATTATTATAAGGCTATTAGATAAACCTTATCAGTGCGAAGTGCAAGGTAGATGCGGTATAAGCAGTGGCGTGCCCAGAAATTTTGTCTGGGGGTTGACTACACTTATAAAAAAGTCCTTAAATTTATAGCAAACATAATACCTATATGTATTTATATTCTTTAAATATAATAAAAATAAAGTAATTATATTTATATTGATATATATTTGCATTTATTACTTGTAAATTACAAGCAATCGATACTATTACAAGTTTTAATGGCAAGGTTTTTTTTTTCTATTAAATGTTTTTTTAATAGTGCTTCTTAGGAATTCGTTATTTATGCTGCTTCAGATTAATCTTCAAATTAAACATCAGGTTCTACGCCGAACGCTTCACCCGTGCACTTAGCGCCCTTTTAATTATTGACCTACTACTACTGTGTGTCTATACCCATTGTCAGCAGTCCTAATATTAGGTACAAGCTTTTATTTAACTTGCTCTGTTAGTATGTATGTATGTATGTTCAGTTTGTTCAGAGAATGTTCGGCCCTACTCCCGTCCTTGTCTAGCGCGTGAATAGCGACCGATATCCGTCGTATAGTCATGAGTAAGACAAGGACGGGAGTTGTGACGTAGGGCCGAACATTCGCTGAACAAACTGTATGTATGTATGTATGTACCTGTGTATGCATGTACCTATGTATGTATATACCTATGTATATACAGGGTGTAACTGAACTGATGGTCAAAAATGAAACCACGTATTATTAAAATTAATTAGTTCAGAAAAATATGAATACCCTGTATAATCGCATTTTTTATATTTGTTTTGAGTGGTTAAAAGAATGGTTAACAAAAAGTGTCTCTTAGTATAAGATAGTATAACGATAAGAAGAGAAACGTAATGCTATTAGAAAATTAAATTATTAAATGTTCGAAATGACCGCCCTCTCCTTCAATACACGCAACTATGCGTTTCCGCATGTTTATTATTGCCATTGGCAAGTCCATAGCAAAAGTGCATATCAGTTAATTCTTCGAATGAAAATATCATTTCTCAAAATATTGATACTAAAGTGCAAAGTTGATAGCCAAATGATTCAAATAATGCCAAGTTTCATTGACATCCACAGATTGTTAGATTTATTCTTAAAATGACTTGTTTATTGCAGCATTGGCATTCTTTGAAAATAATTAAGAAACGGCTGAGAATATGAAAAAATACTAAGAGATACTTTTTGTTAACCATTGAATTTACCACTCAAAACAAAAAATGCGATTATACAGGGTATAATCCTTAAATTTGACAGCTCATCTGATCATGTGACACGCCAAATTTGAAGAAAATATCCCGTATACTTCTAGAAATACTAAGAAATATGTGTATTTTTATCTTAAATTTCTACGCTCTGTAGAAAAAAACTATGGCCTGTAAAAGAAAAAATATATGAAGAAGTGCCCTTATTTTGACTCGAAGAGTACGTGGTTTCATTTTTGACCATCAGTTCAGTTACGCCCTGTATGTATGGGTGTATCTGGGTAGGTATGTATGTATGTATGTATGTGTGGGTCGAATTTTGCAAGCTGATCCACTTCTTGACATCCGATTAAGCTGGATAATCTTTAGTGTTGTGCGTCAATTTGGTGTACTCAATGCTCATAATTATTGTTTTTGGGAAGAATATTTGATACCATTTTAACGGAAAATCGGGCGGTGCGGTTATTTGTCAGACAGTGCTGCGTCGATGTCCAAGGAAAAATTTCGGCTCTGGTACTATCAGCTTGATACTAGATGGCGCCACTGGTTGGTTTATTACCTCCAAGGGCAAGTCACACTATTATAACTGCTACCGTTTCGGTTTGAGTCGTTCGGGAAGGTTATGGCTGCCTTGATGAATCTAATAAGGGGAAACAGCTGGAGTAGTCTACCTTCTCGAACGATTCAAATATGAAAACACCGGCACATCCATTAGAACTTGGATGTTGGTATGATATTACCAGTTGCCAAAATTTATAGTCCTATAAAGCCGCTAACTTTCCTTTTGTAAAAATTTTAAAGGAAGTTGATTGAGGTTAAAATTAGATTGATGAAGGCAACTTCAGACGACAGTGTTCACGAAGGTACATTGTATATTTTTATATTTTAGTTGTTATTTTTTTTTGTAAAAATCTATTGTCGACGTGAAATTTTATCATCTTCCTTTAAAATCTTTGTCAACTTTGATATTAATTTAAGATAAGTTAAAGGTCCAATAGTTTTTTTTTATTTCAAAAAACCAAGCGACTACAATTAATTCATTATTTTGATATTCCTGGAACATTTTTCCATGTAGGTTGGAAACAAACGTCTTGACAACCTGTGTGTAAAAGAATTTTTGTCAAAATTAATCCCTCTCCATCTGCTTCCAATCAGAGCGAGGGAATCTTGAATTGTTTAAATGGTTAATGCTGCTAGGATCAATACTTATAACGTGAGGCCCTGTTTTCATGAAATTCAACGGTATAAGAATGTCAAAAGTGACCGGAAACTGCTGCCTCGCCGGAGCGAACTGACATAACGGTGTAAAGAACTCGCAGCGTGCGATGTTCTGGATAAGGAAGTGCATGTTTCCTTCTTTCTGTTTACACGTTTTTTAATAATTGAAAGAAGTTGTAAACGAACGCGGACTGTAAACCATCTACTTACTAGTGTGTAGAGCTCGACAAAATACGAACAAACTTAAAAAATTGCTGCGCTTAGGGTAAATAGGAGTTTCTTTGTGGCAATTAGACTAGTCGTGAAGTTACCACTTTAATAAATACATAAACTGTAAATGTAAGTACTTACAGGTTATCTCGGTAAATTTTAAGATAAATTGGTGGTTCAAAAATTAGACATTTCAAGCAAAAAGTTATCGCAAAATAACCGATTTTTTGAAAAATCAAGACTGTATGACTGTATGAAAAATCTGCACTGCACACTTGAATCACTTCCGGTTTAGCCAAAAGTTGCGCTTTTTTGTTCCTCTAAGACGTTACGAGCGATTATTTCAGTAATTTTTAAGGTAAATTAATGGCTGAAACGGCAAACTCGTGTAGTTTTTTCAAAGGAATTGGATTCCACCAGGAAAAAACGCAGTTGAATTTCAAACAAAGATATTTTCACCGGTTAACCGTTTTTTTTTTTAAATAAATGTCTAATAATATTTAAATTATTCAAAGCGGTGTCTATAGGTCAGGGCGTTGGATGTTGTGAAATACGAGTATAGCATGCGTCTGTCTCAATCTGATCTGATTTTTTTTATTGATTGACCTAACATCCTATGTCTTGCAGGGTTTTGAAAAGCACCCAGGCTTCTTACTGGACTTGAGCAAGGCCTTTCATTCTGTAAATCATGATCTTTTGCTGGGGAAGCTGAAGTGCTATAACTTTGGTATATTAGTGTCGGTCACATTGGGTCTTACCTATGTACTCTGCCGTAAACAATTTGTTTCCTATAATAATTCCAGATTGGATCTGCTGACAATAAACCATGGAGGGCTTGGTACTGGGACCCACAATTTTTCTAATCTACGTAAATGATCTACCTGTCATTGATCAAAATACAAAGCGTGTTATCTTCGCTGATGATACTACTACTGTGATCATGATAAGAGACAGAACAATATGGATGGGGCTGAGTATGAATGAAGCCAAAACTCAGACAATGACTTTCAGTTTAGGACGTGATTGGGAGAAAGATAAAAACAGTGTGGAGGTGTTGGGAATCACCCTGGATAGAGGATTGTGCTCGGAAATGTGTCACATCAGACCTTGCTTACGGGGCCTACTACGGTCTGGCATGTAACAAAATTATGGGTTTGCTTTGGTTTGATTTATTTAAAAGTTTATTTTCTTCTTTTCAGAGCATTTAAATAAAGCTTGTTTTTATAAAGATTGTTTTTACTATTAATTTAATTATTATTATTTTAGTTCAAGAAAATTAATCCGACATATTGTAACTGTGGCTATATTGAATTTAGTGTATCGTTTTCTATTCTTCAAGCCCTTTCATTTTGATAGCCATATTAAGGGGGTTGAAAAGAAAATTGAATCCGCCATCTTGGAGCGGCGGCCATATTGAATTTAGTGTGATCTTACTAACTCTATCGTTTTCTACTCTTCAAGCCGTTTAATTTGATACCCATATAAGGGGACTGACAACAAATACATCATCCGCCATCTTGGAGCTGCGGCCATTGTAAAAGTATTACAATATTGAGTATTACATATCGTATTGTCACCAGAAGTAAAAGTGTATTCAAAATTTCAGCCCAATTGGATGTCAAGAAGTGGTGCTAATTCAGCTTGCAAGATTTGACCTAAACAAACAAACTAACATACCTACATTACAACTTGTTATTGTTTACGAATTACTATTTATATTTTCTATATGTTCAATAAACTATAATCTATAATAATAAAAACGTAAAGGGTATTATTATTATTACCAAGTAACGGGCGGTAATTATTGAGAGGCCTAGGGGCGGCAAACTTCTTAATCCGCCCCGCCACTGGGTGCGGGGTGCCTGTTACCCTGTGCGATTAGGCATATTGTATGTTTTAACTTGTAAAATAATGTTTTTGTCTTGCTAGATATTAATCTGTATTTTTTAATCCATTGTGTAGTATTATTCTCTTATAAGAAGGCTTTTCGTTGCATAGAGCTTTTGTGTTGATGTTTTTTCTTAATGTATTTTATCTTTTATCTTAATGCTTTTTTACTTTATATGACTTCTGAAAAGTATCTATGTACCACTATGTGCCACTAGGTATGTGCCACTAATAAATAAATATATAAATAAATAAATAAATGTATGGGAACAATAAAGCACAAACCGGTTGAACAAAATAAAGCAATCGATAAGGAATTCTCCCGGATCCAAATGTTTTAGATTAGAACCCAGTAAGGTTGCGGCTATTAGAAGTTGTCTTTGAATAGTCTGAATCATTTCCACTCACGAGATTGCTTACTGTTTTCTTCCTTTTACTCTAAAACAAAGTTTTTGTTTATGTTTTGGTTGATATCGAAGTGTTTTCAGGTTGGCTACTGTTGATTAAAGTTTCCGGTTTTCACCCACCGTTCACTGTTTTCACTTGATTCTTTAAATGTCGAAGTGTCTTGATCCATTTTCAGCAACATCAATATTGAATTATATTGTTTTGAATAACATTCAATACTATACCTACATCTAGTATAAAATAAACCAAATCATCATTTCCTATAAGGCTAGTATTTTTTATTTTACATTTTCATTTATTTGGCGTCCATAGGTACTATCAATTATTAGTAAAACATTATTTAAAAGATAAAACGTATTCACAATGTTTGTTCTTTTTAAAATTCAGACGTTTAAAATATGGTAGACCTAATTTTCCGCTATAAGCCCCTGGCCTACACGCGACGACTCACTGAATTTTTAAATGGGATTTTAGAGCTGCGACATGCAAAATTTATATTTTAATATGCGCCTACCTACCCCGGCGCCGATATTTTAATGAAAACGGCTTTGTGTAAGTTGGGGATAAAGATATCGCTAAAAGTAGATTGTGAATGAAGAAAAATATGGATATGAATACCATGTTAAAAATAGGTAGGTATGGTGTATGGAGTAACTACACGGTTCACAAGTAAAGAGCGTATTTTTCATTTTGACCCAGTCGTGTTCAGTTTGGTGATAGTCAAGGTCAGATTTTCCGTATACAAAAAGGAGAAATTACACAGGAACTCTGATAGAACCCTTAACGTCTGGTAGAAAATAAATTATTAAGCCAACTTTATTAAGTCCAAAAACAAATTCTCTGCTTCAGAGAGTTGGATGTTTAGATTGTGTAGTTGTTACATACATACAAGGTTCATTTATTAACAAATTTGCATTATGAATTTAACATGAAAAATTTTCACAGTTCACCCTACCTGTGACCCTCTGTTTCTTGCCTATATTTTAATGACGAGTACAAAATTACACAAAAGTGCCAAAGAAATAACTCACTATAGAAAAGATCAAAGCAGCATCAACAAATAACAAGACACTGGTCACTGATGGACCGAGTGGCTTCATGTGCGCACCTTTAACTTTTTGCGTTGACTGACGTATTAATAAGATTTCTCACGGCTATAGCTTCATGTCCCGGAAAACAGATGGAGCCTATGGTCAACAATGTATTTTGCATTGTATTTTGTGTCCGGGAAGCGCATGGTGAGCCAGAGAACTGTCAAACATGACAGCCGTGAGCAGTCTTTATTAATACGTCAGTCAACGCTTTTTGACATTGCCCAACAAAGGCTGGATATTTATAAGTGTCTCCTCCTCATCGGAAATTATTCCGTGTAAATTTCAATATTTTGTCCATCATTTATTGAATGCTCATCTGCCAACTAATTTCCACTAACTGAAGTTCCATAAATTACCAACTTGTTTTTACTACAAAGGAAAAAAGTGTCGTCAACCCTCCGAAAGGTCACAGAGCGGAGAATATAGATAAATCCACTGACGCGTGTAGTAACAATTCTTTGATGAATACTTAATTTGGGAGCAAAAGCCTCCAGAGCCCTTATTATTAATTTATGGCTACTACAAAAAACTGCAATAAAGTGGCCACAAAAATAACTACGCAAAGCAAAACCCGCCAGTAAAACCGGAGGGTCGCCGCACATAAAACATAAAGAAGTTAATTTTATTTGGCAGGATCCTCACCGCCGTTATAACGGTCTTTGTGGGTCCTATTCAGAGCCCCCAACCTGCCGACGTCAGCGCAGGGATTATTCGGAAGGTCATAAACTGTGGGAAACGGTTTTCGGTCTAACATGTTTGTGTATATAGTAGGGTTTGCATGATTTACATTAAAGAAATAATAGTTATCCAGACTCGCCACTTTTTGCCTTCCATGAGTTTCGTATAGATATGTTGATAATTTGTGGCGTTCCAAGTAATTTTATCTTCACATAGAATCTTCAGCTGTAGATATAGAAGGCGATTTTGATAATTTCCTCGCAGATGCGAGCATATCGGTACCTAAGTCTGCTGATTTCAGATGTGACAGTTTTATATCCAGATGTTTTCAAGTGTGACAAGTTTTTGTTAAGTTTCACAATAATAGGTAATAGTTAAGGAAAAGAAAAAGTCGTTTATTTTCGTTTTCCGTAATAAAATTTATATTGTGAGAGCAGTCGCCATATTATCCCTAGTAGATACCTACCTACACTGATGTCAGAAAAAAATATTTTTTTAAGTTTGGCAAGAAAACGGTTATGCGGTTTTATGAAAGGTTGTAAATTTTGCTGAAGACACTGTACCTACCCAATTTCAAAAATAGGCAGTTCCAACATTATTTCAGAATGTATTTGTAGTAAACAACGTTTTCCCATTTTTCAACTTGTACTCGTAATTCAACATCTTGCCCCAAAAGTTAGGTATATTCGGTATTTAAAATGAAATGAAGACGAATGATAATAAACTAACAATTAATAAAGTAACAAAACCTCAATAATTAGGTCAAACATCGTCCTAAATGCACTAACAGGGTGTCCCAAAAATAATTGTAAAAATTTTAACTACGTGTATCTAACTCATCCCGTTAAAACAACACTGCTAGCCTCCTGTCAACCAAGTTATTTTAAAATAGTTATAGGCAGAACTTCAAATTGTTTCAAATCAGTTTGAAATTGTCAGGAGGATGCGCGTTTTCATTTTTGGAACGTTAAAATAAAACTGCGCGCATGTTACTGACAGTATCAAATTGGTCTGGAGTTCTGCCGAAACGGACATAATAGATTTGTTCGAACATAGTTTTAACATTTTTTGCACCGGCTTGTGTTTTTCATTGGTCCAAGCCAGTTATGAAAAAAATATTTTTTTTTTGTTTCAAAACAAAATTTTTGTTCGACGTACTCACCCAAAATAATCCCAAAAAGTGTTTTGTAAATACATTTTTTGTAGGTGCCTTACTTATTCTTTGGCTCTCACAATATCTATGTAGAGTTAAAAGTACCAAATTTTGTTTTCTATTTATAGCGGGGGAAATGTAGCTAATATTGGATACATTATGATATATCAAACAAAGTTTTAGTTTTGAAATAAATAGCTTTTTTGTTATTTATTTTTAGAGATTCATGGCTTGACTTTATGTTCAAGCTACTTGACAAGTCAAGTTCAAGTCAAGTAGTAATTTTCCAATATGAAGTCAAGTCAAGTATATATTTTTCAAGTAATTGAAAAATCAAGTTTTTCTTGAAGCTACTTGATTACTTGATTTCTTATCAATTTCAAATTTTATTATCAGTTAGGACAGTTAGGTAAATAATAATAATAAACCTTTGCATTGTACACTTTTTTTGCAAAACTAGGAAAGAACAAAAATAAACTATTTCAAGTCCATATCAAAACTATAAATAGTGTATAGGTAGTCTGTGTAACATAGACAACAAAAACTTCTATTTGTTTCACGTTAACACCGTTCAAAGCACTTTTTATTGTTATCATTTTCCATCCACGACAAGGCACATGAGGCATCTAGTGGATTTGGCGCTTAAACGCGTGATTGTTTCTGACTCTGTCAGTTCGGAACTCGGGGAACTACCGCGCGAGCGGAGCGAGCGCGAACCAGAGATATGGAGGTGGGGAGAATGAGCGTCAAGCTGCGCGAACTGACTAATTTTCTCTCGGGCCATTCTGAAGACACTTTGCCCACTTTATATACGTATATTAAGAGGCTACGATACTTATGAAATCCGCCCGAAGTGCCCGACTCAATTCAGGACAAACGTCGCTCGATTAGATATGCCTATCCTTTTCCTTCCTCTAGTCCCCACGACTCCCCACTCCAGCCTGCCCCTTCACAGTGCTACAACTGAGGCGGCCGGTCGTGGGCACTACACTGAGAAAAATCTGTTACTTTGTAAAAAAAAAACCTGTTTAATTCAATATGAGATATTATTCCTCAAACTCAAGCAGAAGCCTTTTTGTAACTAATAATAATCAATTCCATTACAATTGATATTGAATTCGAATGAATAATTTAAATGTAATATTTCATTTCAACCAATACCATGTCATGTTCTGGAATTGATTCTATAATACTTCTTTTCTAAGCACATTCTTTTCTCAGAACAACATAACGTTTAATTTGAGGCCTCATGTTCATTATTATACTGAAATTATAACTACTGTCATTGAATTTTTGCTGGATTTGTAATAATTGTGGGTACTAATATCAGTTATAATTATTAGTAATATTAGTAATATATCATATTATTGCCTGAGTAATAAGCAAATGATGTGTAAAATGCAAATCAAGTTGCTAGTGCAGCAACTTGTAATTGACAAAAACAGAAATGTTGCAGATGAGATCAATAAATTAATAACATTTAATTTTAGTGGATACAATAGTTCTGGTAACCCCCAGTTTATTAATAGCTCTTCTATTGCCATTCACTTGCACAGTGTTCATTATGACTACGAACGATATAGAGTGTAGGGTTGATCCAAAACCTTAACTGAGAAATTTGCCATCATTGGTTTTGGTAAATTGCTCAGTCAAGGTCACAGTTTTTTTTACTAACGTGTTTGTAATAGGAGATTTGGTTCAGTCGAGTTCAATCTAACTTGTATTTGACATGAATTCTAATATGTAATTCTAATAATTTCTTGAATACCATAAAAATTGAAAAACATGATTTACTGATTATATTGATGAATATAAAAGTTGCAATTAAGTTGCTTTGTTCATCCAATGAATTATAATGTTTTTTCAGTTGCTTCTGGGGTACTTTTATATAGTTTGGAGTAGTCCGAGGGTGAGAATTATTATTATTTAAATAAAATAAATTCAATTGTTTAAATAAAACATGAGACATTTTAAAACCGAGGTTATGCTTTCATTGTAGTATGCCAATTTTAGTATCGAAGTGGCAATACGTCTTCTTAACGGAAATTAAACTATTTTAAACTTATTGGTTCATCTGCAATTACGACGAAAGTATAGATTATATTGTTGGGATCACATGGATTTGCTTGTATATTTAAAGTAATGTAAAAATGACTATATACACGAACTCACTAAAATCTGTGTAGATAATATGAAATAATAAGTCGGGAGCCGGCCGCCGCTGACGGGACACACGAGTCTCGCCGATGCCGACGAAGAAGCGCGAATATATATTTAAAAAACGGCGGTGGCCTGTTTGCTTTATTGAAAAAATGATATTTTTTGGGAGTTATTCAGGGCGTTCACTTTTCGTTGGCAACACACTGCATAGCTTTTTGGCGTCGAGGCAATTTTACTATTATTTCACAGGTGTTAAAAATCATTTTGATATCAGCAAAGGTGCATACTATGAAGGGTTCGTGTATAAAAAACTTATGTAATTGCTCAATTATAAAATCTAAATTAACGATTCGATTACCCAATTCTTCTTGAACCACATTAGGGTCAGTTGAACATCTATCAATGCTTGATTGGATAATTGTTCTGCATAACAGTGTTGCTACGGCTACGACTAGACAAGTGTCTAAAGTCTACTTCTATAAAATGTTTTATATCTATCTATCTAATCTAATTGAAAACTTTCTACCCTGTAAGAGTTCATTTCAGAGGGATTGGAAGTGAATAGGCCCTATTAGGATATCACTACTATTATTTGTTTATTTAAAAACAGTAAGCGGTTTCGTTAATCTATAAAATTACATCATCAAGGACTACAATATAAGATTTAAAAAAGTAAATATAGTCTAAGAGCTTGCAGAAAATTTGGAGGAGATACTTAAAAAAAGATAATAATGATGTAAATGTTTTTAATTGTTTCAACTTTGACTTGTAGCTGAATGTATATATTTCAAATATAAAATGGCTAGGTAAGTAAAGGTTCTTTATTTATTTATACATATACCTACTACCTGCCCTGAGGATGTAGGTAAATTTATAGAGTTACGAAACCGGTCTCCTTTTTTAAATAAAGTAATAGTTGTGAGATAATAGGAGCTATTAATTTCTAATCCCTTGTAAATGTTCCATTCAAAGCCCTATTATTCCCAGAAAGTTTGTTTCTCAAACCCTAAGCACCTGCCACTACTACTTATACCTAGGTATACCTAAATCCGAATAATAAGTGTGCAAAATATGTGTTAGTACCCCAGTAGCCCTGTCTCAAATTCTGGGAATCCTATTAGGTACGGGAATAAAAGCACACAAGCCCACAAATTACTCCTATTGGTTTCACTGTGACTGTTGTGACATCATTATCAAACATTATCCTGACTGCCCTTCAGTTTCAGAACCTTCTGACAAATCTGAATTATCAAACCTCCTAGAAAATGTATTAAAATGTCGTAAATTCGACAGACTGGAACAATAAAATGTACTATTTTTATTTTGCCCGATTTTCAACTCCAATGACTTTCGAACAATCTTCTAACGAACAAGTTTCTAAAACTGACTGGATGTCAGATTTATCATCGTTTTCTCTGGAAAGTATATAAATTAGCTTTTATCGTGCAGCAATTTGACACAATAATCGTATTACATAGGATATTATTCGTTTTCAAAAAAGCTTCACAAGACCCATTTATTTGACAAAAATATTGCTTTTACCTATCACATTTTTAAGTAAACATCAAACGCACAATATGGTCTAGAATTTAAATTACTCTTTTTTCACGACCAGGCCATTTTATGCCCTAGGGATTAAACCATTTTACACAAAAGCAAACAGTACTTTGTGAATAATAATTATTTATTTATTATTCCTGAAGGAATAATAATAATGAGTATTATATTATGTCAGTCGACATAGGTACATAATGTCGCGGTAGAAAATATTTTCTTCACCTTCGGGTACTCGGAAATATAAATATCTGCTAATATTCAAAACAAGCGAAACACAAATAACTCCCTAATAAAATGAAATATGAAACATCTGATATCGATTGAAAGTTCCCCTGACGTGGTTCCTGAGCCCGGTGAGGTAGGCCGAAGTAGGGGGAAGTAGGGGAACCACGAGTTCCAGCGAACGCCCGCCCGCCCGCCTATCTCCGTACGTCTAATTCCTGCTCGGATGGCCAATTCACGGATCATTTTATTGCCGGGCAATGGGTGCGTAGTTTTCAAATCATAGCCAAACGAACAAACGTATCGACTTGAAAGTAGTCTTAAAATAATGTTATCGGATGCCTCAATCGTCGTTGTGTCTTTCGAATTATTTTTGAGCGGCGGAAATACTCGAAATTCTTAACCGAATATAGTCGAATTTCGGGTATGTTTGGCATTTTTTTTCACAGTGTCGCATTAGTCCTGCACAGTTCGTGATACACAACGACGATTCTTCATAGTTTTATCTAAGCCACAAAAAAAATCAAGTGAAAATATTAAGAAATGCAAGTAGGAGACGTAAACTATGAAACCCTTGCAAATGGGGGGTATCGTAGCCCCTTAATAAAAACCTTAAATTTAATCCACCTAATCTATCTAGTAATAAATGTAATTGGTACAGAAAGGTACGGCACTGAGAACTGAAAAAAGTAAACATACCTATTGGAAAATCCTTACCGGAAATAAGATATTCCCTCACGTCTTTCTCTTGTAAAATTCTTACAGTCTTTCACAGAACACGACATAACGCAAAAATCAATCGAAATTACTTCGAAAACTCCAAATAAAAGCAGGTAAGCACTCCGCACCGGCCGGTAAAATGTCAAATGTGTCTTCATAATGGCCTGCAGATTGTAGACGAAAATCATGATGCGCCATAGGGCAAAGCGCGTTCTCCTCTCCTCCATTTCTCTGGCGCGAACGTAAGCTTTCCACGATCAGAGGTTCCCATCAATCACAACCAGTGTTCCGCCCGCTGATCACCTGGGGATCACTAAATTCAGGTCATCGAAATAAAGTTAGAGGACTTTTTCGCTTGAGTGGAGTGTGGAATGTGGGACAAGGGACAAGTACAAATTGATTTTTTAAATCCTCAAACTATTTATTTCGGACTTTGGGGCCCTTACCTACACACACCGAACAAAAAAATTCTAGTGGTATCTGTTCAATGAAAGGTTGAGAACCACTGCTATAGATAAACATTCCGATTTTAATCGATTGCGCATCGAAAACTCAACGAGTTTTGTCCTATATGATTATGTGGAGCTTGCAGAAATGGTTCATGCGTTGTTGCGTTGTTTATTCTGTATAAACAAGGGTGTTAGTAATATAGGTATATTCGTAATTCGCAATTAAGATCAAGCAATATCAAGTAGATTGAAATTACTTGATATCAGGTCAAGTAATAACTAGTTGCAATCAAGTCAAGTCAAATATGTAATTTGTCAAAAGCTTGATTCTTAAGTCAAGTCAACTTATTTGTTAAAATGTCAAGCTACTTGACTTGATGAAACCCTATTTATTTTAATAGTGTTTTCGAATAGGGTGGCCCGTCCCAGCGGAAAAAGTGTGTTACGTGGAGGCAGGTTAATATAAAATCGTCATTCATAAAATGAGTTTCTAGTGAAAATTAAGACTCAATGTACGGCACGTGCGTGGTGATTCAACAGTTTGACCCATAAAATGGCTTTTTTCGATCTGTAGCAAGCAACACGGATAATTTTGAACTTTTGGTCAATACAAATTTTAATCTTGTAGGTACCTAATTATTTACATTTTGAGACAAAAATTATTTAAAAATATTTATCACTATGGCCGTCATTAGGCTTTTTGCGCAAATGCTAACGACGGCCATTGCAATAAATGTTTTTAAATAATTTCTATCTCAAAATGTGAGTAATTAAATTAAAATTTGTATTGACCAAAAGTTTAAAATTATGCGTGTTGCTCGCTACAGATCGAAAAAAGCCATTTTATGGGTCAAAATGTTGAATCACCACGCAAGTGCTGTACATTGAGTCCTAAGGGGAATTCCAGAGTGTACTCGGATTTTGTATACTGGGGTCGATGAAAAAGTTATCCCAAAAAATATATTTTTGTTAAATAATAAAATCTATTTTTTACGTACACAGCCATTAGAGAACCTTTAAGCAGTTTTCAAGTAACTTCTACTTCTGGTGTTAATGTAAATTTAAATAAAAGATAAGGAAATGCGTAGAAACAAACGGTGAACATTTCGCCAATTTATTATAATCTGTTTTACTAATTTTCTAATAAAAATTCTAGTTTCAGTTTTCTTTGTTATTTATTTGACAAGTTAGACGTTCGGCAATAGACTTTAAAATTTATTACCTATTATTTAATTATTTTTCATACGAACAACATCTCTGAGAATATCCAATTCCACGGGGATAGACAATGTGTCATCGAATATGTTAAAGTGCATTGCCAAGTACATAATAGAGCTATTAACAGAGCCGTATATAAGGGGGGGGGGGGGTTAAGGGGTTCAAACCCCCCCTTCATGATGGTATACATATATAAAATTAATTAGCACGCCCGGCCCGCGCCAAAATGGAAAAATAAATAATCGTGCTGGCCGATTGTACTGCTTGGACGATTGTACTGCTTGGATGATTGTAACATGTAGCATGCCATCAAGGTCAAACTTTTGCGTTTGGCAATATACAGGGTGAGTTTTTTTCGATGACCACTATGAGGATCTCGGAAACTAGCAGAGCTAGAACAAAGGTTAAATGGGATAAGAATTGCGGTTTTGAATGCTCAATGTAATGCCTCCTTTAGATTTTTAAAAAGTTCATGGCTCACTATAGTCTATCCAAGACACAGCGGCAGTGGATCAAAACATTGGCCACCACGTGACCTATTCTCTTATTGGCCTGGCCGTCATAAAATGTCAAGTGTTTACGCGGCGAGCAGAATGCAGGGCCGGCTCTTCCCTCAGTCGAGTTTTCTGCATATTTTAGATCGGATCGCGAGCAGTATATTCGGTAAATTTATTTTGCTACTTAATTTAAGGAAATTTATAAAGATCCACAAAAGGCAGAAACACACATTTTAGAACTTCTAAAAGAATTAGTTGAGAATTACATGCCACTTGGAATCTCATATTAGTCCGACCCTGGTAATCGATCGCAAGGCGGTTATGTGACTTTGTTTATATCTACTGCCGCTGTATCTTGGATAGACTTTAGATATTTTGAAAAGCCGATCTCTGTAGCTCCGTTATTTCTGATTATACAGAAAAACTATTAAAACAAAAATTGTAGATAATTTTGGGCTTAATAAGATAATCTGATCCAATTTTTTATGTTGTTTGTGATTTTTGAGATATGGCATAAACTTGTGTTTTTTTAAATGTAAATCATAGTTGGCTGTGGCCTTATCAAATTGGCCATTTTTGGCTTTCCAAAGATATAATACTCGGCATAGTTATTATTAAAAATAAAAGAGCTATGGCTAATTTTCTGTTTTTTTTTTAATTTTCACATAGTAAGCTATGGAATATTTTCATAATTACGTTCTATTCTATATTTAGACATACTTCAAACTTTCAAATATTTTATTTTTAGCTGGTAACAAAATGTAACAAAATGTAACAAAATAAAACAAAAATTATCATGATGGAGGTCCACCACATAATGGACAAGTATACTTAGGAATGAAAAATAATTTTTTGCCTTGGAATTTGTAAAACATGTCTAGATAATCACGAAACCCAACCAACAGATTTTTTTTCCCATTAGTTTGCTCAAAAATTGAAAAAAACGGTCGCAAAAGTAGGGAATGTGACGTCACGATCCCTAATTTCAATAAGTACCTGCTATTTTCTTAGTACTTATTTCGTATTTTTTTATATAACCAAGCATTCCCAGGCAAATTATTAGATTCAGTTTGTATGCGCCTGATGAGAAATAATCAAATTTCGTAGCATTTCAATGAAATATTTGGATTTTACTGATCCCATTCTGAACTTATTAGATGCCCCCTATAAAATATGACAGATGACATATTACTCAATGCTTTAAAGAAAATCGTCGGCAACGCCGCACTTTGCATATAACCTCACTTTCGCCCGCGGAACGCCGAAACCAAGGTTAATAACCTTAGTGAAAACTAAATAAATTCTATTCTCAGTTTTAAAAGAATCTTGCTGTGAATACTTTATTTTTTCGGTTTATAATGAAGACAAGATTTGTTAAAGCTTGTCCTGATAACTTGCCTTGCATAGATTTTGATATGGTGTGTCAATTTTATCAATAAAAACGGGGAGCAAAACATGGAGAAATGAAGAGGTATGTTTGTTATTTGATTTGTATATTGTTTTAATATTGCTTAATGATGATGATATAGCTTAAATTCTGATTTTAGGTAGACTAGAGAATAAATATTATGGTAACAATGTTATTGGAGACACGCAGAGGAAAGAACATAGCAATGAATGCATAATGCCCGGTTAAGGCAAAAATTACCCCCGAGCACAAAATTAATAAGAAAAATGTTAATGATACTGTGGTTAAAAATGAAGAAATTCAACTGAATAGTTGTGGAAGTAGGTATATTATGTTGTAATTACCCAACATAAGCAGATTAGTCCTAAATTATGCACATACCACGATGTACGAGGATCATACATCGTGGCACATACGTAGATACAGCTTTTTGTGCTTCTAGTTTAGTTGCTAGTACAGTAAAGAAATACTTATTGTGTATATACCTATAGTTAAGATATGGGGGAGGGGGCGTGGGGGTGTCGCACAGCCCAATGTTGAAATCGATTATCAAAACAAGAAATCATGCGTTTGTAAAAACGATCGTTGATATCTACATGTGAAAACCATGATTCAGAACTAATTTAAATAATCTAAAGTCAATGCAAGTTCGACAGCAGAGTTTCATTCGATATCAAGTGCTTGACCGTCAATAATTTTTTGCGGGTATTTTTTTCTTGTATGATCTAATGAAGTATTTAATTAATTAAGTCCGTAGTAGTACACTTTGTCGCATCCATTTTGATGCCGAAAGTTGTACTTTTCTGCACTAGTGACATTAACTTTGTCAACTAATAGAACTAAGCACGCTTGTAAAATTTTTGCACATATTAATGGGAAACTTATTTTAGATGAATGTAAGCTGACTTCCTGGAAATAGCGAAGAATCATGGACAACATCAGTAGATTGTTATATTGGAAAAAGTCAACACAAGTGCAATAAAAAAATATGAAGGTCTACCTTACAGGATTTAGTTGACAAAGACATACCGACATACCTCAATAATTATTATACATTGGAGTAGTATGACAGAAGATTTTTGGCAAAAATCAAAACATATTACAAGGAGGGACTGTCTGACATGTTAAAAAACGAAAAATGCCCTGTATCTCCAAAACGAATCAAGATTTTGAGATTCAACTGCTTTCCACTGCCCTCAAAAATCGAGCACAGTACACCTACCTACTCTTTGTCTATCTCTTCGCAGAATAGAAGAAACCCCCCAAAAAAACATCCAGTTTGTTGCACTCTGTGCATGCGACATGAAAACTATTATTTGATTTTGGAATATTTTCACTAAATTTAATAGATATGTAACTTATTTGGGGTTTTGCCATAGAATGCAAAATAATGTTTTTTTTTTCTTGCAAATTAAAGAAATCTTAATTTTTGGCCGGCTGCTGCATTATATTTTTTTATTTTTAACTTCCATTAACCACAATCACAAAATATGCTTATGAAAATTTATTTTCCAGAAAAAATAGGTATATAATATGTATAGTGAAAAAATCCTAAAGAATTATGTCATTTTTTATGAGGATGCTTCGGCAATCACAATATAATTTACCTAAATGGGTCTAAAATAGTTCAAGCTATGACAATAAAGTTTTTCGACTGAAAACTTGGCTTTATTGCGTTTTACATGTTATGTTTCTAACATCACCAAGAACTGGCACCTTCTCCAATATTCTAGCGTTACATTTTTGAACCGATGCAGGTCTAACTACTAACTTAATTCTGTAAGTAAGGGCTCATGAAATTAAAGTAATAAATTTTTTATATTCGGACCAGGTATGTGCTTGATGTCTAGAGGATTGACTTTTCTCAGTTTAGTTTATAACCAATCAATGCTGTTGATTAACACTAGCACAGAATAAATAGCTTCACAACAGAAGCGTCCATAAAGACGTGTCAAAAATAAGCGAGCCTCCATTTCAATTTACAGGAAAATAGCCAATAACTTGTACATAAATTTGGTCCTAATACAATCTCTTTGCAATGTGGATTAATGTAAAATCAAACAAAATGCACAATGTTTATCCCTTTAGAAGATATTTCGCGTCAAAGCGAGCATCCTTTTGACACATTATGTCCTTATGGACGCTTCTGTTGTGAAGCTATTTATTCTGTGACACTAGGTATTGAGGCTAAAATATCATCAGTTTCTTCAAACAACTAGCAGTCGCTGGAATATACTTGATAACAAGTAAAAAATCGTTTGGCAGAGCCACTAATCTAAAATCGTCAGCTAAAATGTTACCCCTGGTTGGTTCTTTATTGTCTTTAATATATCAGCAAGTCTAGATATCTAATTTGTGCAAGTTCAGTTAGGTACTTACGAATTGTGTCGTTTTATAGATAAAATCGACTTGTTTCCAATAAAAAAAAAGTTTTGTAAACCAACCAGCATAACGTCCGAATCATCAATACCAATACCTAGTGCTCCCAGCATTTTCCTCAGCAAAATAGAATGGTTCATTTCCGTCATGGATTATTAGAATGAATGGTGAAAATAGTTCAAATCATAAAAAATAAAAGCTTGTAAAACACGCGGGCCGCGGGATCCGATGTTCCGATTTGTGACGCCACAAAATAGGTTATGTTTATTTTCTACAGTTTTTCTGTATAATCAAAAATAACGGAGCTACAGAGATCTGGTGAAGTAGCAAAGTAGCAAAAAATCACTTTTTTCAAAATATCTAGTGAGCCACGAACTTTTTTAAAAATCCAAAAGGGGCATTACATCGAGCATTTAAAACCGCAATTCTTTCCCCATTTAACCTTTATTCTAGCTCTGCTAGTTTCCAAGATCCCCATAGTGGTCATCGAAAAAAACTCAACCTGTATATTTGAGGATAATGCTCAAAAAGTTAACCTTAAACCTAACCCCCCCCCCCATAGAAAACCCCTAGCTACGGCCCTGGCTATTAACGTACCTATATCATAAATATGTTTCTAGAGAGTGGAGTTTTTCAAGATATTTGTAAGAGGGTTCGAGTGATTACCCTGCACAAAAAGGGTGACATAAACAGGTTTGATAATTTCCGCCCTAACTCTCTTCTAAACTCTGTGCCTAAGGTCTTTGAAAAAATTTTGGTGGAACAAATATGTAAATTCGTAAAGCGTTTTTAGTTGCTTACACCATACCAACGTGGGTTCTGTAGGGGCAGGTGTGCCCACACGGCGATCCTGCAGCTCTTGGACGAAATTTACGATCATGTTGACAGTGAAAGCAAGCGTATTGGCTTGTTCATGGACTTGAGCAGGGCATTCAACTACAACCTAGTCGATTACTTATTGCTTTTAGAAAAAATTAACAGATGTGGTCTTAGGGGCAGGGACTCGGAGTGGTTGGGTCATATCTGTCGTCCAGAACTCAGATTGTGGAAGTTGGCGCGTTGAGGTCTGAAACTTTTCCGGTTACAGTGGGTGTACCACAGGGCTCCATTCTGGAGCCCTTATTGTTTTTGCTATTTGAAAATGACCTTCCATCAGTTATCGACAATGCTAGGGACTTTGCCATATACGCTGATGATAACTCGTATATTGTCTATGATCACACAACCGAATCGACTGTTCGCAGGGTTCAATCGATGCTGGAAGCTTTTGATACTTGGTTCTGTCAAAATAAATTAGTTCTCAACGAGAGTAAAAGTGCCTTTGTTAATTTCACACCGTACACATCTAATATAAAGGCGAGTCACTTGGTAAAGGCAAATGGTAACTCTGTTGCTCAGATGGCGGACACCAAATTGCTGGAATTATACATTGATAATTAGTTGAACTGGAAGGTGCACATTGCGGAGCTGAGCAGTAAATTATCATCAATTTATTTTGCTATTTATCGACTACGGAATATCGCAAATAAAACTATTTTGTACTTTTTTGGGGATCATCATCAATCATCACATTGGCTTATTATTTTCAAGCTACAAAAAGGGGCTTTTAGAAATCCTGGGGGTTTTAGTTGCCGCCATACTTCCAGGCCTCTTTTCAGGAAATCTTTACGTTACCATTGCATTATATATGCTTTGTTGTTTGTAAAAAGTAGTTATATTAATTTTGTTTTTATGTCAAATTACTATAATACGAGATAGAAGACACCAACCTGGCTATTCCTGTGCACAATTTGTCATTATATGAAAGAATTCCTTACTATATGGGGATGAAATTATTTAATAGGTTAGGTACCTGGTAATTTGAGAAAAATTAACGATATACCATTTTTTGCATAGTCTTTTGAAATAAATGTATGATTATTATTATTATTTATTCATCCTTGGAGAACAATGAAGGGCGAGCGCTAATTTCAAAAAGTGGCTAGTTCTTTTTTTTGTAGGCAAAAATTAAGTTTCTGTATAAAACCAAATGTTAAAATTTTGTCTTATTAGAAACGAAAGTAGGTACGTTTCTGATCTTTCTAACAGATTTCGTCAATGATCGTACTCCGGCAATAATAAATTAAAACTTGACATTAACCACTTCGGCATCATCATTGTTTTTCTAGTGATGCAATTAGGATTTCGATGGTCCCCGATGAATTTGCCTTTCCATAATGTTTATATCAATATATTTTTGAAACTAATTTTTTTACTGCATTTCACGAGATGAAAATTTTGTCCATAACCTGAAAAATACATCAGTCATATTTCATCCAGATCTATCATCGTGTAAATTTAGTACCTTTATTTATCTTGAAACGGACTGCAACGTTACATTGTTACGGAACATTCTATAAAAAAAAGGGTGTTTCTGAAAGCGGCACCTGTGGTCGATTTGAGGGATTATTCCAGTGATCCACGCAGACACATTGGGGACTCTTGGAGCGCTCAGTCAAAATTAATCATACAGCCGAGCCACGCGAGATCACGTGCCCTATCGAACTTTGAATAACGTCGATAATTTAATGGCGAAACTTCCAAACTGAGCGGTGAAAGGTACGGATTTATGAAAATCAAGTTCCAGATTGATGGCGTTGCAACGTCAGGTTATAAATATCCACTATAAATTAATAGGTACACGAAAACTGTTGCTTCCTGTAATAATATCTAAGTAGTGGTGGAAGGGCGTGTCGAGGCAAACGCTAGGAATGAATAAAATCTGAAAAACTGAAAGTAGAAAATAGTGATTACATACCTACCTATCCCAATGAGAGTTTTCTGTTCAAATATACCTATTCATAAAGTTTGCACCAAATGGGAAAAAAATGTTATTAGATTTTTTGAAAATCTTATTTCGGGCCACAACCTTCTCAAACTTACAAGCCCTGTGCAAACATGTGTCAACGCCGCAGCGGGATGGTTGTTCAACTGTTCTATGCAGTCCATCGGGTCTAATAACGATCGGCCTTTTCGACGAACTTTTCGGCACTTTGGATTAGTCTCTCTTTTCTAATAAAATGTTCAACAATTTCTATAATTATAATAGATTAAGTAGGTATGTTTGTTTAACAGAAAATAATAAAATCGGTATCAAAACATATGCACAGAAGTATTAGTACCTATTTATAATAAGTACCTACGATTCCTGGTGTGGGATAGGTACAGGGTGGCCCATCCAAGCGGAAAAAGTGCGTTACGAGGAGACAGGTTAAGATAAAATAGTCATTCAAAAAATGATATTGTAGTAAAAATTAAGGGGGATTCGATGGGGTACTCGGGTTTTGTATACGGGGGTGGGTAAAAAAGTTATCGCGACAATTTTTTTACAAAATAAAAAAAAATATATTTTTTACTTACACAACCATTAGAGAACCTTCAAGTAGTATTCTTAAGTATTTGGTTTTTTTAAATGACTTCTGATTATAGCGGACCGTTTCCGAGATATTTATCAAAGAAGCTCAATTAAACTAGATACATGGACTCATGGTCAGTGTCTGATGTTCGATCCGAGTAGGCCAAACAATAACACCAAATTTATGACAAAAAAAATCAGCCATGATAATAAAACTGACAATCAAGTGGGCTGTGTAAGTTCAATCTTTCTATTTAACTGTCAGATTAGTCTTAAAATTTTGTCACTGAAGCTGTTACTAAGTACTTGCAGTTTTAAAAAATGTTTTTGAAAGAAGAATGCTCTGATATTTTAAAGGTAATCAAAAATGACAAAAGACACGAAACTTTTAGGGAGTATTCTCGTAAATATCCAAATAGAAATGTTCAGAGTGCTTCATTTATATGTAAGCTATATGGAAGATTAAGATCGACAGAAATAACGAAAAATCGAGAGATGCAGCCAGAGATTTATTTAAACTGTAACAGCTTCAGCAACAGCTGAACTGCTACTGTTAGTTTAATTATCATGGCTGACTTGATTTGTCATAAATTTGGTGTTATTGTTTGGCCTATTCGGATTGAACATCAGACACTGACCATGAGACCATGTATCTAGTTTAATGGAGCTTCTCTGATAAATATCTCGGAAACGGTTGGAGACAAATAGGTCAAATTATACAGCGTCCTCCAAAAAGTTCGCACCATAGGGGGGAAATTTTTAATTAACGTTTTACTTTGAAATTTAATTTTGGGATTACCTTTTGCTTTAAAAAAGATGAAAAATTACCCACTCAAACTTGGTCATGTGACTTTCGTTATCTGTCAAAAATGACATTTAAAAAAATATATCGCCAAAAATGGGTTTAGTTGTTAAAATATAAAAAAGTATTACTAGAAAAAGTTGTTTGTTTTTAAATTTTACGTAAGTGTACCAAAGGAACGCTCTACTAAAATATTCAGTTTTTTGCTAATTTTTAATATTTATGAATATTCTGAGTAAAAACTCGAAACTTCGTAAAAACTATTTTATATCACTAGCTTTATCATTCTATTAATTTTTTATTACTAATTACCGATAAGAATAGGTATTTTTCAAAAGAAAATGATATTTACGCTTTAAAATTCCGTTATGTTTGTTGTAAAGTTGATGTACCGTCTAGCATTTGGGGTATAAATTTAATTACATTACGTTTCCCAGTTCTAAATTGATGCCAAAATAATAATAAATTAAAATATCATCAAACTTATTTATGTATCTAAGCAAAATTCTTGACTTTTATGGAACAAAGAATTATTACCTTTAAGTTTAATTTCACATTAATCGCTATTGATGAGTGAGTAGGCCATGGAGAGAATAGAAGCAATTGTTTTTATTTGACAGTTTATTTGACAGTTTGATAAAATTGTTACAAAAACTTCTTTAATTTTAAAGGGTACTTTAGTTTGTCTGCTAATCATTTTATACTTAAATTTTCGTCCTTTGGAAAGCCCAAAACGAATAAAAGTCGACCGGCTGCCATCAAGCAAAGAAAACCTAGCTACTTACTTTAGTTACTATTACGATTTCACTTACAGCCAAGTATATAACTAAGTTCTAAGTTCCCTCGACATTTCTAGGCATTTTGAGGCTTCAAATTGTAAAAGGAATCAATAACTTCTCTCGCTTCTTCACTTTTACAAATGTTTCAGTTTTGCACGAGAAAGTGACAGATTTTTGGACGTTATTTTATTTAGTATGGGGTTCTTCATATGAAAAACTGAGTTTTCAGTTGTTATTCGAAAAATACGCGTTTTGATATGATTTTAGTGAAGTTGCCTTGTATAATGAAGTTCAAAATAGAAAATTCCTCGGAAAACCATAGGCATACCGTTAGCGTGGGCCCAAAGTACTATTATTGTCACTTGAACTTGTATTTTGCGCATGTCCAAGTCCAAGTACACTTTACATCGAATAAATCGTTTAAACGATTAAATAACATTAAATTTAAACTATAATGGGAATTTTCTATTTCGAACTTCATTATAAAACACATGGCAGTCTGACTAAAATCATATCAGTGACTTTTTGTTACATATTTTAAAAAGATATAAGGTTTGAATTCGTATGAACTTTTTTTGTTTTGCTTCAGCTTTTTCAATTGTGTCTTTTTTGTAAGCTGATTGACACGTCAATAAAAACTAGGTAATTTATTCGTGTGTAGTAGATAAAAAAACTTAATGGCGGGCATTTGTGTAGAAATTACTAAGCGTACAGGGTGTTCCCCATATTTTGACCCACCCCTAGAGCCTTTATTTTTCGAGTTAGAAAAAAATTACTTAAATGAAAGTTTTAGGTAACCAAGGTGTATTGTCCCAAAAATAATGGATTGACAGGAATGTTCTTGCCTAAGTTGAAATCTTTTTCCATGGCAACCTTGATTAAATATAAAGATTATTTATCTGCAATTTGGAATATCATGCGAATGCTTAGAGCAAACATATAACATATTTATATTGTTGGAATCAGAAAAATGCGTGCAATTCAAAAATCCACAAATATACAGGGTGTTCCATTAAAAAAGTAAGTTTATATTTTTTTCATAAATTTGCGACGCTCATTTGTTCTATCTAGTAACAGATCCTAGCGGTTCAGAAAAAACCCTACAACTTTCATTTAAGTATTTAAGTAATTTCTTTCTAACTCGAAAAATAAAGGCTCTAGGGGTGGGTCAAAATATACGGGAATACCCTGTACAGTGGATTGTCAACTTTCCGTTTTTAGCCAATAATTCTGTCAGATCTCAACAGAATTCTAAAAACGATACATCACTGTATTCGCGATAAAAAGGGCTTTAAAATGATGCGCCACAAGGGGGGTAGTTCCATTTGAAATTTTAAACTTGGGGTTGCTAGGGATTAGGGGGATGAACATATCGGGTTGGGTTGACTGTCAAAAAAGCTCCCCCTAAAAATAAAAATCGACGGCTCTCGGCGAATTTTCAAATAGTTTTCGGTTTTCGAATTTTGGGGGGGTCAAGTTTTCGTTGGGAAACCCTGTATCTATGTACAGAGGCAAATAGTGGCTACAATAATATTGTAACGAAAAATGCCTCTAAAATGGTTATATCTGTTTTCTAACCTACTTAAAGATTTAGCAGATAAATTTTAACTTTGGGTATTCTACTTACAGTTAAATAATGTTTATGATTTATTTAGAGGCATTTTCCGTTGCATCTTTGTTGGACTGAGGCCCCCAGGGCCTCATTTCTTTTTAGTTTCCATTGTGTTCTCTGTATAGCTTCCATCAGTTTCTAGAAATTTGCTAGAACTTTGATTTGTGCATCTGTCATTGGCCAGGAATATTCTAGAGTAGCCTCCAGGCTTCCATTTGAATATATAAGCCCTGTGAAATAGGCATGAGGGAAGTTGAAGGTTATAACGCGATTTTATTCCGATTTTTGGAGCTGATAGAATATTCTTGGTCAGTGACAGTATCTGACAAGTTTATTTGTGATTTGTGAAGGTTAAACAATAAAGGTGGTAACCAAGAAAACGATTTTAGACTGTGATTGTTGAGATTCAGTACAATATTATAATACAGGGACTCTTTAAAGTAAGAGGACCCATAGCATTATACTTTCCAAAGTGCCTATTCCTTCCATATCAGTGATGCCAAGTATGCCATTTTATTGGAGAATCTATGAATATAACAGGTACTTTGATTGTTGGTAAAAATTAATAATGAAATAATGAAACTTAAAATAAACTTGTAGACGTAGATAAAACTCTTTAAAAAAGACCTGACTGAAGATACCTGCTTAATAATTTAAAATTTAGGAAATACAATTTTTGTTTTGAACTACCTACTACTTATACGTAATGCCCACGTAATAGGAATTGTAGGATTACTAAGGGTGATACAGGAAAAATCTGAATGCATTTATTGGGACTACTATAGGCGGCCGCACTACCTTTAATTGTCACATCTGAGTATCTGGAAGTTAGAAAACTTAAAAATTGTGAATTATGATCTGGCATTTCACATAAAACCTGATGGCAGCTGGACACTGACATATAACATAACCTTGTACCAGCCCCCTTGTGGTCTCCAAACTTCCCCGCAAGGCTTCAATTTTCCTTTGTAATAGACTGTGAAATGCTGGGTCCCCTTATTTTAAATAGTCCCTATTATAATATGAGTATAATGTCGGCACATTTACAATCCATATTTTTATTATTCAAATAAAACTTTGTTGGACAATTTTCATAGAGGGTTCTTTTGTTGCAGTGGCGGCAAACCGTGGATACGGCAGTGGCGGCGAGATGCCAACGGGGGCGGCGCAGCAGCCGCCTCCGGGCGGTTCGCCTGTCGCTGGCATCTTGAAGGGCGGCCGCCTGTGGCGACAGCAAACCATCGAGGCGGCACTGCAACGGGCCTCAGAGCAACCGCAGGCCCAGGTAAAACGTTTTGTAAATGAGCTAGTTTGGTATGCTTTGACACCTATTCACGAAGTAAGTTCTATGGTTCCGTAAATGGTATAGATCTCCTATGGTAGATTAGACCAAGTTATCTCTTATTATATAACAGCAATGCAGCAAATTTACCTTAATTACAGATTCAGAAAACTCGGAGATAAGACATTTTTCTTTAAGCACTTTGGTCAGTCCATTTAAATTTGTGCCTCTGGATTTTAATCACTCCACAGCACCTTGAAGTTTCTTCTAAGAGTTTTTATTTCGGTTGTAAGTAGGCGGTAATTTATTTTAGTTTGTTCTGGGGTGTCATAATCCCCACTTTCTAAATCTCCGACATGTCTATTTCTCCTAAAATTGAACGATTTTTATTATACAAATTATTTCTATTATGCTTGTTATTTATTTTTGAACGAAATTAGTTTCAGCTAATTTGTCTGTAGCAAATTTAAATTAAAAAGCGCGTTTAATTTTTAAACAAAACACCCTTTGATTTTACCATTTTAGGATTTGGACATTCTAATTATTTTCCCAACCATTTTATTATTTGTGAAATATAAATAAAAATGTATCACATGCGAATTATTCTTCCATAAAACAGCCCTCTAGGTACAGATAAAAAAGCTTAAAATCAGTTACTTTACATACGAAAACATACCTTTCCCTTTTCTAGAACTAGGAGCAACTAATTTTAGGATGCCCTTAAATTCAGGGTATGGAGCGACCAAGTCATCTCGCATAGACGTCGGTTCGTTTTGCATTTGCCGGAAAATAATGGATTCGGTTTTTGACGCTGTTAAGGTAGACGATGATGTGTCCTTAACTATATAAGTGACATCGACAATGCCCGTTTGTTCACAAGACGCAGTTCTATCTGAAGCAAATCCAATTTGCCTACTATAAATAATGAGATAAATAGATTGCACGAATACGGTTATGCTAAATTGTGACTTACGATGTGCTCTTGTATATTCCCTGAGATATTCCAGATGAACCTGACAGAACAGTAAAGCGGCAGCCGCGTTTTAATCGATTAATTTATACCATAAAAATTAAATTGCGAGTCTTATCAAATACCCCAATTAAATCGTTAAGCCTTATCAAATGTTGTATAAACACGTACAAATTTTGATCGTGATTACGACTGTGTAAAATGTTGTAGTTTTAGCGTATAAGTTTTGAATCAATCGAATAAATTAAAAATGTCTCACCCAGAAAATATAGAATTTTAGTTATTTATATGAACCATAATTTTTACTTCAAATAACGCACAAGGATATACAAGGATAGGCCATAATAATAGGCACGCACACGATAATGCAGGCATTTAAGTTTGAAATATAAGTGTATTCTAGTTACGAGCTTCGGAAATTTCCAGACGATTTTGCGAGAACGTCAGATTGTATACATTTCCAGAGATTTTTTTACATTTTCGTTTTTTTTGCGTAAAAGCGATCAAGATTTACGCCATTTAATCATGGTTTAAATTAATCGATTAAAATGCCGATGTCGCTTTATGGTCCAAATGAAAATGGAAGTGGAGAAGAACTTTCATACGTAAAGGGCGTAGACCAATGGCCATGAAAGAAAGAAAATCGGAAATCATTTCAGAAAAATTAAAAAGGGTTTTCTGTCAGCGCCGGGGATCGAACCCGGGACCTCCCGCTTGCTAGGCGAACGTTCTACCACTAAACTACGCTGAACCGTTGAAATAAGTTCGACCCCCGGCTCTGACAGAAAATCCTTTTTAATTTTTCTGAAATGATGTCCGATTTTCTTTCTTTCATGCTTTATGGTCCATTTGGAGTGCAGGCAGATATAATTTTTTGTGTAGACATGAAGAGCAACTTATGGGTAATGTTTAAAAAAACATCTTCCATCTTCCTTTATTTTTAGTTTTCAAAAATTTATTTCACCTACATATATTGTCCACTTTTTTAATAGGCAGACACAGCGCTCCGTCATTGTTTAGTATCGAAGTTCATCATATTATCACAGACCTATATAGCTTCGTATATAGGTCTGTGATATTATAGATAAAATTATTTATCAGTTAACCGATGGGGTATGATATTTGAGTCGTGGGCTCCTGGACTGTTTATTGGTTCCTGTCTGCCATCTCTGTTTAAATCTCTAAATTAAATTTCGACTATCATTAAATCTCGGGGACAAAACACCCCTTAAATTATTATGTTTAGGAAAATAGAAATGACCATAAAAAATAGGTAATGTACCTATGTATACGGAACTTTGTGACTGAGGCAAAAAAATCATCAAAAATTCAGGGAATTGTTAAATTAATAGAAGTGCAACTGGGAACTTGTCGTGAAGTGGCGAGTACAGACTTCTCATTGACGTCCATTTTATTCTACAAATTATTTCACTCGTCCCAGTTTGCAGCTCCCTTCGAGCGCGGAGCGGCGCGCCCCGGAGAATGCTCACTCTACGCGGCGCAACGGCATTGTCTCCGAAATACACAACTCGGCGAATACTTAAGATAGTCGTTCAACAATAAACGGTAACAACGTTGTCGCCCAGAGTTCCGCCAGCCAACTTGGTAACTTCGTATACAACACGGTGTGGTAACTGGAAGCGCCAGATAAGCCTTCAGCCGCGTTGCTCTTGTGGTTTCGGGTAGTGTAGAAAACTCGGGAGATAATACCTAGCTGGAAATTAATAGATCAGAAAATTAAGTTGCTAAGTGGTTTGAGCAATATAAACTTGCGTGCATAAAAATCGGCCCACCGTTAAATTTTTGCCTTTAACTCTATATTTTTATTTAATTATTCAGAAGATAAAAAAATAAATGCTGTTTGAAATACAATAACACGCCCTCATATACAAATTCCAACCTCGGTCAGTCAAGGTTTGAACGTTGAAAAAACCTTATAATAAATAGTGTTTAATGTGTAATGAGTGTTTGAATGTTAAAAAGTCTTGATTTGCCAAAGTTAAAATAGAAGGATCCACATGAATACAGTAATCTTGTAGAAAGAAAAGACTGAACAAGGAAGATATTAATTTGGTAAAGGGAAGGTGAGATATCTCAGACGCACTTAAGGTGTCTTCCCCAAGACAGAATAAGAGAGTAAGATAAAGTATCCACACAGGATAGAGGCCATTAAAGGAAGAACAGCAACAAATAAGGAGACCTGTGTTTCTGCGCTTTTTCTTTTTGCGCCATATTTGTGGTGACCGCTAGAGGACGCTATTTACACACACACACACACACACACACACACACTGCAATTTTATTTTAGTAGAACTTTTTTGTATACCTTTTCTCTAAAGTAGATATCCTGTCTGGATGCAGAATTTAATTCTCGGCAAAGAAGAACTCCTGCAATTTTGTTATAAAATGCGCCGTTTTCGAGATATCCAATAAAACTAGCAAGCTTGCAAGCACCAAAAATTCAAAATCAACGCAAATAAAAATTACCATTGCAAACAAAAGCATATTGCCTTGTGATTTAACGCTTAATTTGGCATTAAAATATGCCAAGAGTTTGGTAGACATTGGCCATGTTAAATATAGTCATCTATTAAAAATAATGTTTCCTAGGAAAAATTAAACTGCACAGATGTCGAAAATAGCTAGTGATATACGTTTCCAGATTTTTGGGATCAAGAAATTCAATTTTGACATTGTTTTGCGGAAATAAACTAAACTAGAATGGTTGCGAAGGAACAAAGTTAAAAAAGTTAAAAAATATCATTTGGAACTTGTGTACAATATTGAAATTTACTACTAAATAATGTAGGTATTTAAAAAAAGTTATGTGGAAGTAATGATTCACTTGTCAGCGATTTTATAATATTATTATAGGGAGTCTACATTTATTTGTGTACAAATCTGTATAACTTTATTTTTCGAGATAATCGACTGCACTTTTATTGCTTGAAAGGTTTTCAAAAACCGCTCCCTGTAGAATGAAACTCCCTGTAAATTTTTTGTTCATATTTGGTATATGGGGTTGTGAGGGGCCCTGATAAAAGCTATGGTATCAAATTTCAAATAAAAAAATCGTTAAAGGGCACTCTGAAAATCGGGAGTATAAAAATAAGTCGTACATAGCTGGCCTTGGATTTCTGGAAGCAGCAATGAGGCCAGAAGAAGCAGTTTTCGAAGACCTTTCATATAAAAAAAATTTAGTCAATTATCTCGAAAATAAAGATTTTACGGATTTGTACACAAATAGAAATAGACACCTTGTATGTATACATAAGACTTATGGGCTATAGGCAGGGCCCCCGCAAGGCAGTTGACCGCCCGCGTGCGAAATAAAATTGGCGCCCCCCCCCCCCCAATTGAAAAATTAATATGATGTTGATCATTTCAATAAAAAACATTTATTCCATAAATCAATACTTCTCTAACTCTAATAAAAAATAAAGTGAACTACTACTGCCAGTTTCACCCTTATTGTGCGCCCTACAAAAAAAGGTAAGGAACAAGCAATTTTGGACAGCTAAGTGGTTCTGAAAAAGAAATCGGCATCCATGGCCAACTTGTCGCGCAATATAAAAAACACCTCAAATTTAGCAAAACAATTAATAAATAAAAATAAATGTTTATTTTAAGAGATAGAGCAAAACTTTCTTATTGAAAATTGATTGCACTAAGAAGCTTTATGCAACTGGATACTCAGATAGTTTCAGAAAATTATACAGGGTCTCTTGAGGGCATTACAGTTTTTGTCAATTTGAAGTTTTTTTACCACAGCGCGAAAATTGGGCATGGAGGCCCATTTCTTTTTTAACGTCACCTGGCTGGCCAAAATTGCCATATTTTATTTTCTGACCCATTTTCTGTGCGTACCAAAATAACCTAGAAAATCACTTAATAAGAAATAAACAAAAAAATTACTAGCCTCAAGAGAGCCGAAGACCCTGTATAATTTTCTGAAACTATCTGAGTACCCAGTTGCACAAAGCCTCAATTTTCAATATGAATGTTTTGCTCTATCTCTTAAAATAAACATGCTATTACGGCTACGGTTTTTTATATTGCGCGTCAAGATGGCCATGGATGCCGATTTCTTTTGCAGCACCACGTAGCTGTCTAAAATTGCCCGCTTACGGGGGCCCAGGCTATGGGCCACCCTGTATTTTGAAGTACCTCCAGTGGATCGCTCTTAACAGTTTTAATCGCTTGGTTGCAGTCCTCCGATTCGGCGCCGTCGGACGACGACTGCGGCCCGAACAGGCGGTCGGTGCGCTTCATCGAGTCGGGCGTCGGCGTCGGGCCGGCACTGCCGCGCGACGAGTGCGACGGCGCGCCGGGCTCGCCCCCCGCCGAACCGGTCGCCCCGGCCGACGCGCCCAAGCCGGAGGCGGCGGCCGGCGCCGCCTCGCCGGACTCCACCGAGATGACGCTCACGTTCCGGCTCGGCCACCACGTGCTCATCAGCAACAACAGCCTCAAGCCGAACTCCGCCGTCCGACAGCTGTTCCCCGGCGCCAAGGTCGACGGCGAACAACAGGTTGGTGAGCTTGGGTTCGGTCATGGAAAGGGGGTTTGAATGCGCACAGGGTCCGCACTTGTCCACTAATTTCATCGAAAACTCGCGCAGAGGGGAGACAAGACTTAAACCCACGTCATCCACACTAACACGAAGCTAGCTTACCATTTCATCTGGAGTGGTGCTATAAATATTGTCAAGCCGAATTCCTCTTCTGACATATACGGATGCGCCCCCACCTCTACTGCTCCTACAGGAATGTGCAGCATCGTATCCATGATGTGTACTCGTATATGTAGGCTTGTTTTGGGTCGAGCCAGGTTTCCACTAATATTAAAACATCACAATTTTGGTTTATCATATAACATTGAACTTCTTGGAATTTATTCCTCAAACTTTGTATGTTCTTGTAAGCTATGCTTAGTACGGTATTTTTATTGTTTAGCTATTTTAGATCTTCCTTTTTTTGAACCAGGATCCAGGATTACTTTTGAGTCATCCCGCTTTCTGAGGAAGATATTTTCATTTGAACTCCATAGGTATTTGTAGTCATTTGTTGTTTTAGACGCGTGGGCTTCTTTAAACAACATTGAATTATACTGGATTAAGTCGTAGTTAAGAAAAATAGTAATATCTCGATTAAAATCAATATGCTTGGCTGTTAACCTCCGCTTTACCTGCATTACATCTTTTTTTGCTTGGACGTCTTCAAATGTAACCTTTATTGGTCCAGTTTTTGTACCATCTTTTCCCAGTCTAAATGCGAAGATTATTTTATTTCCTGTGGGAACCTGATAATAGAAATCATTTCTATAATATTTATTGCTTTTTCATTTGCCACGTACGGTATTCCATAATTCCATGCACAATAATACTGTTGTTTACTTCTTTTTGTTCATGTTTGTTTAATTGCTGTTTTATTTCCATTACTTCAATCTGTAATTTTTCATTTATTGATTGTTCCACGTATTTCTGAAGTAGTCGATCTTATTTCTGGTCCATTTCTTCTAGCTTTTTCATAACATGTTCTCTTAATGTGTAATCCTTTGCATCTTTGTCTTGTTCTTGATTTTTACATCTATTGGCTGCTACTTAATTTTGGCAAGGGTCGACCGAACCCGCGTTCGTGTAACGAGAATAGGCAGAGACGGGCCTCGGGTGTGTCGCGGGCGTGGCGAGACTAAATAATAGACTCGGAACTCGGGCATAGACACTAGAAGCCCCTCGTTTACATTGAAATAGTGGCGGGAGAAACAAAGTTGGCCCGAGAGCAGTCCGCGTTTTGCCCCCTCCCGCCCCCTTCACGGACCCCTCGCCTCCTCCATTGCGTAATGTAATTAATACACTGGCAGTGCCGGCAGTGCCCAATTCAACGGGTCCTTCGAGCTGCGCTATTTAGATAAGAAAGAGAGACAAGAGAGAGAGAGACACCGATTGAAGTAGGGTTAGAAGGCGCAGCGAACGTCGCCAATCGGGCGCCACGGATCGGACGTAGACGCATTGCAAGCAAGATACACAGGGTGTTTCGGGGCATTCCTGGGGAGAGTCTAGTTAAATGTTAAATTACTCGAAGTTGAATATTGTAGTCGCGGAACTATAATACTCCTGGACAAAATTAACTCATGCAACATACAAAATTTCAATTTATATTTTTTTAAATTATTTTTTTCGTGTCTACCAAGATTATAAATAGTAGGCTTTGGACATTTA
Source organism: Pseudeuparius sepicola (assembly GCA_963920635.1). NCBI lineage: Eukaryota > Metazoa > Arthropoda > Insecta > Coleoptera > Anthribidae > Pseudeuparius > Pseudeuparius sepicola. Next base: position 96,317,152 of record OY987299.1, read on the forward strand.
CTACTGCTAAACTTATTAACTTATGCAATTATTGCTGTTCATTTAGTTTCCATTAATTTATTTTTCCATTAATTTATTTGAAAAATGCAATTTTTGTGGGTGCGTTAATTTTGTCCAGGAGTTTAAATTATTTTTCCCATTTTCTACTGGGGCTACTGGGGCTGCAGCCCCACAGCCCCTATGGACGAGCCGCCACTGATCCAATTACTCATAATGCACATAGAATTTCCCAGGGAAAGCTCAGACTTACCCAGGTAATATTGTATCTTCATTCTCTTTTTTTTAGTAGAATTTTGATAAAAGTTCTGTTAGAACAGAATTTTGTGTTTCCCTTTGAAACAGATTCAGTTAAAAACTTTTCTTGGAAGTTGCCGGGATCATTGTAATGGTTGGAATAGGTACCATCCAAAACTCTAAATCTGAATAGAGTAATTAGTCGTTCTCATAAGTGATATTCAGCAATTTGTAGAAGATATTTTAGGATAATGTTTTGTTCTCTTACAGCAATACCTAGTAACAGCTGAATCTCTGAGAGCCTTCGAAGAAGCCAAACGAGCTAAACTTCCTCAGCTGCTCCAAGGAGAAGGTGATGAATCTATTCGAAAAGCCATTGAAAGAAACGCATTACGTAGATCTCTTATAAGGTAAGAATCATCACGGAAATTTGGAAATTCTTGATTTTTGAGTGGTTCAGTTTAATGTTCCCAAAAAATGACAATGAACTTCTTGCAGGTATGAAGCTAGAGGTAGAAAACAACCATACAAAGCGGATAACTCTCTAGTGGAGAGGATAAAGCAACTAACCTGTGATGTAGACAATGATGCAGCAGATGGAAATGAGAGCAAAGACTCGAGCACTGATGCAGGAGAGGTAAAAAACTTTCTTATACATTATACAGGTTGTCTCGGATTCTAATTGGGATTTTTATAAGAAGTAAGGAACTTACTTTGATGTAATTAGATTTAATTTATTTGGTCCAGGGGCGGCGCTAGGCATCCTAGCTAGATATTTATATGAATAATTAAAAATAAAATTTTTTGCCTCTTGAATAGTTTGTCTATCTTTCTTACTTTTCGAGAAAAAAATAATCGCATCTGAAGAAAGAAATTTAATTCCATTAATAAAATTAACTAATAAAATATTTTTTCCAATAAGCCTTGTACCATTTTAAAATTTTAATAATCCTTTGTTATCAATTCCACCATCGCAAAAATAAGTTTTTTTTACTAAACACCCTGTATCTCGAAGATTTAAAACATAGGTTGATAGGCCTATTAAATTTTTCCGATTAACACCTAAAATACCCTGTATAATAGTATTTATAGCAAAACTTAAGGAATGTTATTTTTACTAGGACCTCCCAGATAGTCGCGCTAGTCCACCTGGAGAAGAGGCTAGAAATTCTCCTGAAGTTAATCAACTAGTTAACAAAAACCAAGATAAGAGTTTTTCACCCTCATCATCGTCGACTACTAGTTCATCGTCGATGTCTTCATCGTCGACATTAAATAGGAATAGGCCCGATAATCTACCTGATATTCAGAACAATATTAGGCGAGAGAAGCCCAGCACGTTACCAGATATCGGTAAGCCAAAGATATTTTTTTTGCTATTTGGAAATTTACTAAAGCAACTTGGTGCGAAATAGTTATTTATGTACCAAGGCACTGAAGTTCGACTTTTTATGACTCATGTGGAGTTTCGTTGCTGAGGCCTCTGGCCGAGGCAAATAAACCACATGAGTCATAAAAAGAACTTCAGTGCCGAGGTACATATTATATATTTTTTTGAAATCGGAAAAAAAATGTTTTATTTGGTCACTTTTGACGGGCGATTTCTCCGCGTCTGACGTTTGATGTTTACATCTCGCCAAGGCCTACTTATTGAAAAAATCGTACAATAATGGGCTACATTATTGTACGATTTCTGTGCTTTTAATGACGATTTTGATACATTTTAATGCCGATTTCAAGAAAACATTATTAAACTTCCGGTATGAATAAGTTGGCTAACTCTGTCGATTATTTCAAAATACCTCTAATGCTAGGTATCACCAGCGGGAGTTGATTTTTTAGAACACTAAATTTCGTTACATTAGTAATTATTATCTGCTACTGTCCTCTCTTTTCCATTTACAGGTGGTCCACATCACAACTATCCCTTGTCCATAGCAACACATCCAGATCTGGCTGCAGCTGTGGCGTCTAGAGCTGGGGCTGCGGTGGACGGACCGCGTCGGCAGTTCTTGCAAGCGACGCTGGCACCTCTGACGGCGTGCGTCGGCGTCGGTGTGGGCGTCGCAGGCGCTGGCGAAGAGTACTACTATCAGTTGAGCGGGCAAACGCAACAACACGGAGATCGCGCTTCGGTAATAATTTTTAAATTAATATCCAGAGACAACTCTGTATACAATATTAAAATATTTAGAAGAAACAAAAACAAATTCCGTCCACTTTTTACAAAAACTGATTCTAGTTCTAGTAAAAAATGTAAAGAACATTTGAAGAGAGCAAAGAAATTCTACCTTCTTATAAACACTTTTCCTGAATATTACAACTAAAATTTTATGGCTGTGGCTATTGAAGTTATAACACATTTTTTGTTATGCCCCGCTTTTTTTTTACCCTCGATCTATCATTTACCCTAGGGCTGGTTTAAGGGTGTGACAATAATTTTTCAATTGCACGTCAAGTGATTTGGGAGTTATAAATTATATAATATTTTTCTGATGTTCACTTTCAGCTTGTATTATAAACATTTTGTATATATTTCCTATAAATGGGTGTACACCTGTTGGAAGTAAAGTCTATTATTATTAGCATATTTTGGATACCTTGGATAGTTTAGAGCACAAAATGCAATAATGTTTGAATTATCCATACAGAAAATTGGCAGACTCCTTTCGGATTAAACAAACATTCGGATTTAGCAATTCATAATATTCCACCATTTATTTCGGATTACGGAATTCAAGGGGTTCAGAATCATCATCATTAGTTTACACAATCGGAGCTTTTATAGTATATTTCCTAACAAGTGCGGAAAGTGCCACTTTTCCGCACGCGATTGCAGTTGGCTGAACGACGCGTAGCCAAGAAATCTAGTGTGGAAAAGACACTTTCCGCAAGAGTTAGGAACACTATTTTTTCTACAAGAAAAGTAGGACACTTTTCCGCACGCATTTACTTTTCCGCACGCATTTTAGTTTAGAAAGTGTCACTTTTCCGCACTAGTGCGGAAAAGTAACATTTTCTAAACTAAAATGCGTGCGGAAAAGTACACTTTTCCGCACGCTTGTAGAAAAAGTATTTAGGCAGACTAATTTTTGGATACTAATTCAGTTAAATATAGAACAATGCAATTATACATTATTTATTCTCCTTCATTCACCCAGAAAAAATAATTCTGATTCTAATAGAAAATTTGACGATCTAATTGAAGATTTTGCTTTTGGAGATAGTAGACTGATAATTTTAGAAAGCTTTAACTAACCAAGCTTTTACAGCAAAAAAATTACAAGAAAATATGTTTTTATGGGTTAAATGTAAAACAAATTATTTCAGATCCTACAAAAATAACAAAAAATGTGTCAAGAATGACTATCGATTTGGTATTCTTGTTCTTTGAAAACACCTAATTTTCATCTGTATTGATAATAATATAAAATTGAAGGATCAAACTAACTTACCTGTGTGAAGTTTGAGGCCAATTATATGAAGGCATCGTTGAAGTAAATTGAATATACGTAGTGTTTCGTCAGTACCACTCGGTTATACTCTTAAAATTATAAAGAAACATTCCTCTTTCGCCATCCACCTTCAGTCTTCTTCAAAGTTGTATTTATTTGTTGCAACTTTAAATGGGATAGTAACAGAAGGAAAAACTGAAGGGTGAGAGCTATTTACTTTACGAAGTCCTATTATTGGGATCGAACTTCACGCAGGTAAGTTCGTTTGATCCTTCAATTATATTACGGCTTCGTCTCCGCGTAGCGTATATTTTCTGTGGAATAGACGTAAACGTTCAAAGTATAGATGGACTTTTATGTGGAATCAACAATAAAAGAGGTACCTAGTACTCCTAATTTCAATACAAGAACTATGATCACAAAGTAAGCGAAGCTATATAGGTCGGTATTAATAAACAGTGTGTCCTCGGATGGACTTAACTATATACTTGTAAAAAAAAATTATTTTCAATTTTTCGAAAAGAAGTCATTCTTCATAAAAAAGTCTGCTTATTCTTAACATAAGATTAGCATGGCATTGGCATTTATCAGTGCATAATTATGGAACTTTATAAAAATAAAAATATGATTCAGACAATGAGCCACCCTCAGACTAAATATAATATAGACGAAACTTCAAATACAAAACTTTGTGGCCAACATTTCTATGTTTACCAATACAAAACTTTGTTGTATTGCCACTTACTCTATATAGAATTTATTGGAACATTTAAAAACATATTAGAATATAATGGAGAAGAAGACGTAGCTTCCCTACGTTGCAATTTTGATTACGTTACATAATAATGGGATATTTAAATAAAAATAAGTGGGTAAGATTATATTTTGTTTTATATATTTTGTGAAAAAACATAACGAAAAGTTGTAAATTGCGCTGAATCGCACAATTCGGCAATGCCGCTATCGCCTCCGCCACGTTGTAGCCGGTGTTTGTTTAGCCATGTGCGTTTGTTGTCGTGGCGTTTCAGATACAGTTTCGTGCGAATTCTTCCGTTTGTGTCATTTTCTGTGATCGATAGATTAGTAAGTTGAACTATACAAGGGACATTAAGAAGGGAATAGGTACATAAAGTGCTTTGTGTGTGGTATGAGTAATTTACAGAATCGCATAACCTTTCACAGGTAAGTGAAGTCAGTTACAATGAGTTCAGAGGCGTTGCACCTCCTAGGAAGGAAACTGCCTTACGCATTGTTGTAATTTCTTGTGATTTTTACATGAATTCCAGCTCAGAATTCGTATTGCCAGAGTTAAAAATTCATTCAAATTAATAAACCGTAGATACCCCCAATGATATAAATTTTCCTTGTTCTATTTATTTCTTTAACCATAAAAATATTTTTTTGCATACGCTACTGGTGGGCTTTGTCCAACCAGCTGCTCCACTATCACAAGGAATGTTTTGTTTCCGTATTGTATATGCTGGTTGATTACAATGCCATAAGAAAGGAGAGTCTATATTATCTTTAGTCTGAGGAGCCATCAGTATAACACTCGTCAAAAAACTGAAGGAAAATCACAAACAGGACTCTGTAAAAAATCTATAACTCAGAGAAGTTTCAGCTATTTGAGAGGTCATGTATATAAAAGCCTTCAAAGAACAATGACAGATCTAATATTAATCAATCAGTCAATCAAACATTTCAAGAGATTTCTAAAAAAATACTTGATGACTATGGATGGTGTAAGCTTTGGTAGATTTTGATGAGCTGATGTGAAATTGGACGTTTTAACTGCAAATAATTATTTTATATGTATTGGAAGTAAATGTCACATGACTATTATCAGTGACTATAGTATAGTCACTGCTATTATGTCTTGGATGCGTGACTACGGTATAACTCACACAGAACCTTTGGTTTCGTGAGTATTGTTAGTTGTTTATTAGGGCTCTGCTTGTCATTGTCATTTTGTAGATTGTATCTTTTCAATAAACACTTTTTGATTTGATTTTTTAATGGAAAAAGTTAACATTACATAAGAGTAAACTGCTTCTATTTGTAGAGATATTAAAAAATATATATAAAGGAAATTTGTTCAGCGTGGTAAGTTACTTAGATGTTTCAAATTTTAAAGCGTTAGGCCCACTTTGATTTTTTATTTATTTCTTGTTTTTTTTTTTCGATTGAATAATTTTCTGAAGGTAGTACGACAAAACTGTATAAAAAAATTACCCAGAGTAGGTAACTCTCTATGATGAAAATTTTTTTTAACAATCCTGAGCCTGCTTTGAGTTTCTCCAATATATAAAAAATATCAAAAAAATAAAGTTCTTGCAAAAAATATGTTAATTTTTCTGTGATACATTGGGTGTAATTGAATATAATTTACAAGACATATTTTTGGGTACAAGAAGATATGTTTTTTTGGTAACGAAATAAAGTAAAATTAAATGTATGGAAAACAAAATTTATGATTATGTAGGTATTTCTAATAATAAAAAACGTGGAAATTTTACATGTATATGATTTGAGATGAAATATCCAAACCGTTTAGCTTATTTCGAATTAGCAAGAAAGTTGAGATGCTATCGAGATTATCAAAAGTCCCTACAAAATTCAAAACTAATATGTGTTTAAATCAATATTTTTTTATTTTCAATATTGTTCTTCCTTTGTGCCATGCAAAATAATTGTCATAATTATTTTAAATTTTAACAAACGTACGTACCTACTATGTATTTAGCGGATCTGGCACTACGACGACGACTAGAACTCTTTAGCAGTAACTTGTCTAATTTGGACACATTTATTGACTAGATAACACCACGTTACTCTGCAGACTGCGTCTCCGTTACATATAGACGGAGCATAATATACATATCTACAGGGTGAGTCTGAAATAACTGGCATCCTTTTTTTGGTAATAGAGATGGTCATTCTGAACCACTTTTCTTATTAATTTTTTTCCTAGCGCCGAGATTTTTCTATAATTCATCCCCTCAAATCCCCCCTCTATGAAAACACGCAGTGGCGCCCCTCCAACAACCGAGTAGAAAATGGTAAATCATCAACTAGTATAGTATTTTGAGACCGAGTTTACGCTATTCTATCCGCTGTGTATGAAATAAATGTTGGTAAATTTTAAAAATAATCGTAAAATAAACCCTTTGTAACGACAATACGGTACTATTGCAGTCGCACGAAAGGAAAATATCATAGCATCAGCAACGGAAAAAATTGAAATGTAGCATAACCTTCAAAAATTCGAACAATAACAAGAATGACCATAATTTATTGTTATTAGCTATTAACTACAGTTTATATACATTATTTATTCCGTTCCCGTAGAACAAGAACATAACAGACAACGCCGATCGGGCGTATTTCCAATACACAACACCTCGCACAAAACTAGCAAATCGCAATCATATAAAAGTGAATTCCGAACAATCAGAAGGCACGACCCGACGGTACGATTTGTTAACGTATTTATTTCGTTTTATTTTCTTAAAATTAAAATAATAAATTGCAGAAATGATAAACACTGAACGACAGAACTGTCAATTACTCGGGCAACTTGGACAACCGGGGCACTTCTTCTTCTTCCAATCGAAATGAAAACGATTGTCTGTTTGGCGTCAGTGCCGTGTCTTCATAGAGGGGGCATTTTAGGTGGGTAAATTAGAGAAAAATTTCGGCGATAGGAAAAAAAAATATTAAGAAAAGTTGTTCAAAATGACCATCTCTCTTACCCAAAAAAGGATGCCAGTTATTTCAGACTCACCCTGTATATCGCCTATTTTCGGAATCGGAAATTATTTGTGCGATTATCAAGCTCTATACTAAAATCGAGCAATCCGTACGCCTAGTGTAAATAAAACCACGTGTTCAATGACGATCCGCGATTGGTCGGTAGGCTATAAAATTTCACCCGACTCGGCAACAGGGACGTGCTCGATCGCAGAAGTGTAGATATTCTGTTTTATCTTGTTGTTTTCAGCTATTTAGATACTGCCACAAATAATTTTATCGATGTTTTGAACCATTTTAATTAAGCCAATAATTCTTGTCTGAAATATTTTGATGTACACAATTGTAAGACTAAAATTAAATAAAGGTCGTACCTCCGTGCGGCTATGACAGATATTTCAACCCACGTGCTCTTGTTTACTCCAGGCGTAAGAGTTGCTCGATTTTACTATAGCTGTTGATATTTCGCGTATATTTTTCTCAAAGTCAACTATTCGTTCAAGTTATATTCGCTATGTCCTTAATTGGATACAAAAATGCATTGCCTATTTTGTTCCCTACTGTAATAATGGATGGATACAAAATTATCATGTTTCACGGCATATTTTATAAGATGTGGTACTCACAAAAGTAAAATTCAATCCTTCTCTATATGTAACCAACAATTAACTGCATGGTGCAGCAAAAGTATGGTACAAAATATTTTAGTCAGTCAGTTCACGGTCTCACTGAGTTCCTCCTCTTTGGAATTGCAGCTGGCAAGCTCTGGCGGCGGCACTGAATACAGTCTGGAGGACATCGACGAGGCGCTGCGCGAAGCGGAGCGGCGGCCGGCGGCAGCGCCGGACGTAGTGGCGGGGACGCCCGCCGCCCTGGAACTGCCGCAACAGCCGCCCCCCAACGCGAACACCGTGCAGACTGCAGCCACGACCGCCGCCAATGACGAGCTGGCGGCCTTTGTCAAGAGAGATGCCAGCCGAATCGAGCGGATCCGGAAAAAGTGAGTGACACAGGGAAAAACAACTTTTTAAAGAAGAACTTTTTAAAATCTCAACACATAATGCCTGGTTCATACCTTATCTTTTAATTTTACTTTATCTTTAAGAAATAAAGAATGGTATTTTTTCCTTGATTTGAACTGACCAATGACCAATGAGTAATATTTCTCAAGGAAAAGGTAAAAGCAAAAGATAAAGTTGCTGCATAAACCTGGCTAAAGCCATTTTATTGTTTTTTAAATGTAATTTTTGACATCAGTGTGTCCCCCTTAAGGACTGACCACCCCTGTAAAATCTTTATTTATAGCTCGATTTTCATAAACTTTTTTTTGTTGAATAGAGCTTCAAAAATGGAATCAAACACATAATTCAGGTGCCTCGTGCATTAAAGTCATGGCCCACTGAGACGGTGTTTTAGTGCTGAAATTTCGAGAAGTACTATTAGGGATTTTTTAGAGGAAAATTAGTGCCAGATTCTTATTCAGCATTGTTCTAAACCCAAACGTACCAATTTGCATTGCCGTAGCTCTACAGGGAGTTTCAAAATTTTTATTGTCACACTTAAGGGCTGACCACCCCCGTAAAATTTTTATTTATAGCTCGATTTTCATAAACTTTTTTTTGTTGGGTAGAGCTTTAAAAATGGCATTAAATGCATAATTCAGGTGCCTCGTACGTTAAATTCATGGCCCACTGAGACGGTGTTTTAGTGCTGAAATTTCGAGAAGTACTATTACGGATTTTTTAGAGGAAAATTAATGCCAGATTCTTATTCAGCATTGTTTGAAACCCAAACGTACCATAACTCTACAGGGTGTTTCAAAATTTTTAGTGCCCCACTTAATTAGTGACCACCCCTGTAAAATTTGTATTTTTAGCTCGATTTCATAAACTTTTTTTGTTGGCTCTATCCATCAAAAAAAAGTTTATGGAAATCGAGCCATAAATAAAAATTTTACAGGGGTGATCAGTCCTTAAGTGGGACACACTGTATAGCGAAAGTGACGCGACCACGATTTTTCATCTGTTTTACAGCAAAATGTAACCCAAAAGTTAAATTAGATAATAAATTATTAAACATTTGTACCTATGATCTACGATGCGAAGGTATACACGACAGTGTATACCTAATAAAATCCACAATTTTGTGTAGAAGGTGTTCCCGTATAGCTCCACCTCTAGAGCGTTTATCTTTTGAGTAAGAAAAACTTTTTATACGAAAGTTATAAGTTTTTTCTAAACCGACACAATCTGCTATCAGAAGAAACAAAAGAGCACCGTAAGTTAAGAAAAAATATATACTTACTTTTTTATAGAAACACCCTGCGTATTTTTGTATTTTGTAATCTACGTGTTTTCCAGATTACAACGATATCAAAACGGGTTCAATAGGACGTAACAACGGGGTTTTATCTAGTTACCACTTCGTTGTGGGATCACCGCTATCGTAATTTATTTTTCTTTGCTCTTTTTTGATATTGGTCGAATCGGCCAAACTTAATTAATATAATATTAGGAAGAAGTCTCTAACGACGCAGTTAAAAAATAATCAAGAAACTTATATGGTTGTTGAGAAGACTGGATAGGGAGTGCAAAGGAAAAGAAGTGGAATTAACATTAATAGAAGTGTGGAATCTGATTTTATATATTTAATAATTATAATAGGGATAAGTTTATATATTTACCCCATATAATCTCAAAAGCGTCTCCATGAACTGGAAATAAGCATCTAATTAAGTTCGGCAGTTAATTTTAGAACAAAATATCTACACAAACGCACCTATTGACAATATATTTCCTACAGTAGGTAAGTAGGTACTTACTGAACACTAAAATTCTTATAAAGAATAGTTGAGATAATATTGCCATGTAAGTAAAAGAAATATCCTTCATACTGAAAAAGATCCAGCCATCATTATTTTTTTCAAAATATATTGAGACTTGGGCGTTTTCATACTGCACTTTCGCTTCAAAAGTCGAAACATCATTGTTTTGAGAAAATGTGTGGGTAAAATATAAAACTGTAATAAAGAGCATCAATTAAGTTATTATTAAAAGAGCGTTAAATACATATTAACACTGGGATATTAGAAGGTTGAGGCAATATACTATTATAAAAATAAATCTTAATAGATATTATGAACTTAAAATTCATTTAGTTTTTAATGTTGTGTCAAATAAGGACATTACCAAAATAAAAATAAAATATATATTTTCAATCCAATATACTTTATTAATACCCAGAAACATTACATTTCAACATTTAAACTTATCTCAGGAAGGAAAAAGAAAAAATGTACACTGAACATAAATCAATTCACAATCTTCTATAATAATAATTAACGATTAGAATAATTATTATTATCTTAGTAAAAATGTTCTTTTTATAGCAAAATGTTTATCGAATTTTTTTCTGCTTCTCGATAATAGTTGGGGCTTCAGAATCTTGACTTGCGCTTGTGTACATAGAAAAAAGCCTATTTCTTGAAACAGACTTCCTTTCTTCCTTTCCTGCACTCTTATAAAACATTACATGATTGGACCAAAATTCCTGTGGCATAGTAGCTAGGTTTTCTGTGGTATTATTCAATTTAATTATTAATAAAACTCAGGGCCGTAGCTAGGGGTTTTCCATGGGGGGGTTTAGGTTTAAGGTTAACTTTTTGAGCATTATCCTCAAATATACAGGGTGAGTTTTTTCGATGACCACTATGGGGATCTCGGAAACTAGCAGAGCTAGAACAAAGGTTAAATGGGGAAAGATTTGCAGTTTAAAATGCTCAATGTAATGCCCCTTTTGGATTTTTAAAAATGTTCATGGCTCACTAGATATTTTGAAAAGAGTGATTTTTTGCTACTTTGCTACTTTATCAGATCTCTGTAGCTCCGTTATTTTTGATTATACAGAAAAACTGTAGAGACAAAAATTGAAGATAATTTTGGGCTTAATAAGATAATAATTTTTTTATGTTGTTTGTGATTGTTGAGATATGACATAAACTTTTGTTTTTTTTTATGTAAATCATAGTTGGCTCTGGCCTTATCAAATCCGCCATTTTTGAGCTTTCCAAAGATATAATACTCGGCATAGTTATTATAAAAAATAAAAGAGCTGGCAAATTTTCTGATTTTTTTAAATTTTCACATAGTCAGCCATGGAATATTTTCATAATTACGTTCTATTTTATAATAAGACATACTTCAAACTTTCAAATATTTTATTTTTAGCTGGTAACAAAATGTAACAAAATAACACAAAAATTAAAAAACTCAAATTCAAATTATTATTATTTTAAAAGGTCACCTTTTAAAATAAAAAATGTGTTCAAACAATCCACCATTATTTATGCAAATATTGCATCTTTTTACAACTGAATTTGTCGCCTTTCTTAGAGAGCGCCTGTCAATACTGGCAATTGCTTCTAAAACAGCTGCTCTTAATTCAACAATTGTCTCATACTTTGTTTTGTACTGTTCCCCACAAAAAGAAATCCAAAACAGACAAATCGGGGGATTGGGGCGGTCAGGAAATAGGTCTATTTCTCCCTATCCAAATTTTGATAGAGCTGATCTAGGTAATTTCTTACGGGAAAATAATTATGTGGTGGACCTCCATCATGATAATTTTTGTTTTATTTTGTTACATGTTGTTACTAGCTAAAAATAAAATATTTGAAAGTTTGAAGTATGTCTAATTATAAAATCGAACGTAATTATGAAAATATTCCATGGCTTTCAATGTGAAAATTTAAAAAAAAAATAAGAAAATTAGCCATAGCTCTTTTATTTTTATAATAACTATGCCGAGTATTATATCTTTGGAAAGCTCAAAAAATGGCCGATTTGATAAGGCTACAGCCAACAACTATGATTTACATTTAAAAACACAAGTTTTTGTCATATCTCAAAAATCACAAACAACATAAAAAATTTGATGGGATTATCTTATTAAGCTCAAAATTATCTACAATTTTTGCTTCAACAGTTTTTATGTATAATCAGAAATAACGGAGCTACAGATATCTGATGAAATAGCAAAAAATTACTCTTTTCAAAATATCTAGTGAGCCATGAACTTTTTTAAAAATCCAAAAGGCATTCAAAACCATCATGGGGGGGGGTTTGAACCCCCTAACCCCCCCCCCCCTTATATACGGCCCTGATAAAACTTCTAAGGAATAAACTTAATCAAAATTAAACGCAGGACGTTATTATTATTGTTTTCCGATTTAACTTCTAAACTGCCACAACTCTAATCATGCACACTAAATCAAATTAGGTAACATGTTCTGAAGTTTAAAACTCACCTGGACCAACACTTATAGTGTCGGTCCAGAACTGACACAAGTTGAAATATGACTCACTGCACTCTGGACTATCCAAATTGTATTTGGCAAATACTGTTCTTTAAATTTAAACCGGCACAATTGAAAATAATACAGTTTTGAGGCGACTTAGTACACGAAAGAGGGTGTACCCACTAACCCTATTTCATCAACGGTATCTGATATATTGAGAAGTGACGCCTTTGAATCTAACATTTTAGCATTTTCTTAGGGTTATAAAATGGCACTTAGCGCCATCCCTAATTTTTTTAAGTAAACTCACTTGTGTCTCTTCTTAATACAAAAGAATGATAATTTTTCTATGAACTGGTATATTAAACACAAATTTCATTTTTTTTACTTGTGGCACTTTTTAAAACTCATTTTAATAAAAGCCAACCGTTCAAATTTGATTTCTTGACACATGTAGTATAAGTTCCAAAGTATAATTCTCACAAACAAGATAAGACAAAATGAAAAAATCATTGCTGACGACTGACGACCTAACAAAAACAAAATTTCTACAAGTTATCATATCCTATTAAGACCAAGTTGAAATGATAAATTGTCTGTAATGGAAATGGTTAATTCAGATGTTTTAAATTAAAATCAAGATTGCCGTGGAAGAACAAAAAAAGAATAAAAAAATTCCTGCCAATAACATTTATTTTTAGGGCTACGTCATTTAGTTTGTTTTTTAAAAATTGGGTATATTTAACGTATGGCATATTTACATTGTTTCCATAAAAAGGTAAGTTTATATTTTTTCATAACTTTGAAATGCTCTTTTGTTTAATTTAATAGCAGATTGTGACGGTTCAGAAAAAACCCTACAACTTACGTATAAAACAAAATTCTAACTTAAAAATAATGGCTCTGTAGGTGGTACAAAATAAACGGGAAACTGTAGGTACACTGTGACTTTAGACGAACTTATAGTCCCTTTCTGTTTGACACGCCGTTTTATTTATTGTTAAGAACCATCCAAATTTTGATTTTTAAATCTAAAAATCAACCATAAAATAGATACCTACTAATATAACTAGATTTAGAGCGTCTAATCGACACAGCTATGCTTATTGATTATGCTATTGGTTTTAGTGTTTGGCTTTTGGTCAAATTCAGTCTTCAAACTGATGGTAATGCATTGATATGAGATGTGAAGGTTTTTTCAAGTTTGCGACCCCACACCTAACACCGGTTAAACTCAAATCCATATGAATTACCGGGTGTTTCAAAAGTAAACGTGAACCTTCTGGTTACGTAATTCTCAAATAAAAATAAGGCAATAGTTTCTATCAATATTCGTCCGGAAATGCTTTTTAAATGAACTACGCCTTTTCGAATGGGGCACCTGAAGGCGGATTGTCCTCAATATTTCCGAAACCGTTAACAATAAATTTTCGGAAATACATGCACGGTATAAACATTTGATGCTGAACTGAATTCTGAATTCATTTTTTAATCATTAAGAAAAGTTGTTTATAATTATTAATAGTTACGACAGAAACTTAATTTATGAAGTAAACATGATTTGAATTTAATACCCTTGGTTGCAATCACCGTTACCAGGGCGCATGCATGCATGTCAGTTATTGACGTTGTCTCAATTTTTCTAGGTATATACAGGGTGTCCCACGTAAGATGGATACAATCCAACATCTCTGTTATTTTTTGAGCGATTTTTTAATTTTTGGTAGGATGGTGTATGGTTATGAGGTGCACATTTTCTTCAGAGTAAGAAGTACGATACATCATTGGCGTACGTTTTAACGGGGTTCGATTTTTTTTCGTTCAAGAGTAAACTACCTGTAGGACAAAATTTATTTCAAATCTAATAAATTTTCTGGAGTCGTCGTTATCCAAAATTCTTAAGTTCCAATTTTGATAAAAATTGATACAGTGTGTGTTCAATTTTGGTTTATTCTCAGTCTTATTGTTTAATCTTTTTAACTTTGCTAATAATGATGAAATAATACCCATGTATAGTCCACCTTACAAGAGAATACGATCCTCAAGAATGCGAGTAAAAAATTTCGAATGTGGCCAAACGTCGAAATATAATCCTCCTCAGGAACTATAATAAACCAAAGCCATTACGCTAGTGCACCAGAATTGTACAGGTTTTTTGTGATCCGGCAACGCCTAGCAAGCCCAGTAAAGATTCACCCTGCAATCAGTACCCCAAGCTGAATATTTCTTAGAGCGACTGGCGGTTGTAAATATCTATGCAAGTCACGTACAGGTAGTCTTCGCCTCATAGCCGTGCGCGAAGGGCGACAATTTTAGTTTTGCGGTGTTAGTAGTGGTTGGATAATGACCAGTGTCCGCGGAAAGACCATACATAACCAAGCCAGGGAAATTATCGCAAACGTAATAAGGGTTTGCGATGAAGAGGCAACTAATAACGCTTTCAAATTACTTATTTTATCAGACTCCTCAACTGACTACCAAAATTTTCACCGCCGTTATTACCGACGCCTGTGGCGGCAGCAATTTTATGGCCTATTCACGCGTTTTTTTATTTTACTTCCCGTCTCTAGCGTTCTCTCCTGTGTTTTACTATACAATATCCGAAAACTGGATATTAGGCGACTCCAGATTATTCACTTTTTTCGCTCTGATGTGATAATTGACTTGACACCGCTGGATTTTTATCTCTGAGGTAAGTACTATAAAAAATAAAGTGTACAAAACTCGTCCAGGGATATTAGAAGAATTGAAAAATCGGATATGTCAAGCATGTGAAGAAATTTCCCAGCAAGAAATTCGTAAAGTCTGCTTAAGAATTGGTCGAAGATGCTGACTTTTAGTTCATTGTTATTACTTTTAGTCCAGAGTTTAATTCATATTTTTCAAGTTAATGATTTTTAGTAGTTTCAACTTTTTGCTTATTTCTCCAAAGATTTGGTATATAGCACAAATATTACCACTACCAAAACCAATTACTCAAAAGATTGTCCAGCTACTTGGTAAATTTCTGTGGTTTGGACAAATTTATAGAGTTGCTAGGGATCAACTAAACATGTCACATGAAAAGGGTGGTCTGAAACTTATAAACGTGGATTGAAAGGCAAAAGCTCTATCAAGACCCACCTTTATGAATGGACAAAAAATGGCAACATCAAATATAGCTCGATATATAAAAGAAAAATTAGATATACAAAAAACGCAAAAAATATCCACTCGATTGATTTATAAACAGATGTTGGAACAATTGAATAAAAAACCGACAATAGAAGAAAAAACAAAAAATTCAAACAACAATATAAAATGTAATTTGGTGTGGAAAATACTAGAAATAAAGATTATCCCCACAAAGTGGAAATCGGCAATATATAAGGCAATAAACGATGTGTATCCTACCGGTTCGAAGCTGCAAAAACACAAGTTAAGTAATAACGCTTTATGTAAAAAATGCTTGTCGCCAAATGAAGATCTCATGCATAAAATAAAATTGTGCAACAGAAAAGTGACAGTGGTTACAGAAACAAATAAAAAAAATCCAACTTGATAAATAATGCTGCAAATCTACCTGAACTTTAGCCTTTAGTATAAGAGATAAGGACAAAGCACAAGCAATCCTATGGCTCCTTTCAGGATTAGTTTATTATAATTTAGAAGGGAGAGAGACGAATTTAGCATCCTTAAAAAATAAGTATAGGTTCTCCAGAAATAAGATAAATCAAACGGCTAAAAAAATATACATATAATGTGCTTCTGAAAAAAAAAAAGTACTATAGCTATAGCTATGCGAGAAAAATGTAAGAAAAATGTATTTGTATATATTGTAAATAAAGAGTTTTTTTATGAAAAAAAAATAAAACGACAAAATATAACATTTTGTTTCCATAGCCCACTGGGTTTTTAAAAAAGTGAATACTAAGGCGGAACCTAGAGAATATCCAGTTTTCGAATATCGAACATGGAAAACTCAATATAAAAAAAGTAAAAAAATTACACAATGAGACAAAGAATAAACCAAATTAGAAATTTTTAATGACACACACTGTATCAATTTTTATCAAAATTAGAACTTAAATATTTTGGATAACGACGACTAGAGAAAATTTATCAGATTTGAAATAAATTATATCCTAAAGATGAAAAAAATCGCTCAAAAAATAACAGAGATATTGGCTTGTATCCATCTTAAGTGGAACACCCTGTATATAAACAAAGACCAATATCAATCTGCTTCCAAGCGCTTCCTTCGCTGGGTGACTGCGATTGCATCCAAAGTGTAGTCATTTGTGTATCTAATATCCCACACCTGACACCAATAATTATTGCGAACTTTGGCTTGCTAAAAGCACAGAAAATACTACATAGCCTACGACCACAGAGAAGCTATACAGGGTGTCCGGAAATTACGTGCACATACGGAAGGGGGTAATTCTTTGGCCCATTTTAAGAAAAAAACTTCATATGAACGTATGTCGTAAACGTCCTAACTTTTGAGATACAGGGCGTTGAAGTTCATTTTTTTAAATTGAATTTTGGCTACATCTCCCGAAATAATCAAGCTGCTGAACTGAAATTTGGCACTGCTATGTTTTTGGGAATGGAGAATAAGCTGAAAATATCAGTTTCTACGTGTCTCACAGATGGCGCCACTTGCGCTGTTTTGGATCGTGCTTTTACTCGTAACTTTTTTGAGGTTATCTTTTTGGTCTTGCAAATTTATCATTTTAGTGCACCTTTTTATTCTACAACAAAAAGGTACTCTTGCTTCATACGGATAAAATCAACTTAGCATTTTTTCTTCATTTTGAATGTACAGTTGATATGTAGCATTTGAAAGCGGTCGTTGAAAATTTTATGTTTCGAATATTGGAGTCAACAGGTGTTTTGGGGCACATTTTGCCAATTTAAACGTAAACGTTGATTTAATCGTTATGAAACAAGAGTACCTTTTTCTTGCAGAATGAAAAGATGCACTAAAATGATAGACCTGCAGGACCAAAAAGATAACCTCAAAAAAGTTACGCGTAAAAGCGTGATCAAAAAACAGCGCAAGTGGCGCCCTCTATGAGATACGGTGAAATTGGCATTTTCAGCTTATTCTCCATCCCCAAAAACATAGCAGTGCCAAATTTCAGTTCAGCAGCTTGATTATTTCGGGAGATGTAGCCAAAATTCAATTTAAAAAAATGAACTTCAACGCCCTGTATCTCAAAAGTTAGGACGTTTACGACATACGTTCATATGAAGTTTTTAAAACCCGTAAAAATTAAAAATCGACCAGAGCAAGAGGCATAAGGAACTGAGTGTTTAAATAAAGTAAGTAAATAATATCCAAAGCTAAATTACATGTGCTTTATAGAGAGTATTTAATTAAAATTTAAAGTAGTACTTAGTTGGTGGGTGCAACTGTTGTAAATTGCAGATTTGTATTATTGAGTTGACCCAATTTGAGATTATCTGAATAGAGTAAATACATGTTTTAATAATATACCTAGGTTTATTTGTTTTCATAAACAAGTTAAAATTTGTCCATGTTCAAGATCAGTCAACGCCATATATGAATTAAAAATAACTCCTACCTGACCCCAGCCAAAGTGCGGGATTTTATTTGGTGTTGTTTGTGGGTATATTACGGTGTGGAAATTTGCCTTTCGAACTCTATCTCGATACAGGGAATGCAGAATTTATTCTTTTCTGATATGGAAAAATGTATTACTGATATTAAATTTTATGCAAATTTCATTTTTGTGCCAGGAATGTTGCCATTTTCGACAACATTATTATTCGCGAATTTTGGCTGGTTAGGTACGATGAGATAAACTTCTTCTCTCCTTTACTAGCAGAATTTTAAAACATTTTCTTTGTAACTTATAGGATTCATGTTTCCTCAAGATAAGGAATTATGGATTATAAGAAACAAGAATATTGAAAACTACATATGAAAGTATTAGCATAGCATAACAAAATTGCAATCAATGTTCTTTCCATCTACTTCCCAGACTTTTACTACCTACTTACTGCCCGTGTTGCTTCTTTGTACCAACATAACATAAAATATATGGCATACATTACATTCTAATTTATCACCTCTTCGCATAATCGTTCAGAATATATTTGTTTATAGCAAGGTTTTAAATGTTACGAAAGATTTTGTGGGAATGCAAACAGAGGTAGACAGACAGACGCATTTCCTTCTATTATATTTTTATAGGTTTATTTCGTTTTGAGATAATCGCAATAATTATTGTGCTATTCAACTTACTTTTAATTATTAGCAACAGGCATAGGCACACGAAAATTTTCTGTTCAAATTTTGAAACGTGTTTTTACCGAATGGAATGAGGAACTGTTATACCTGTTTGTTATAACAATGACGAGGAGACATTATTAGTAAGGACATTTTCGGAATTACTTCGCGCGCCTATGATATTCCATCTAATTTGATGGTAAAATATATAAAAAGCTGGTATATCAAAGGTTACCGTTGTTACGCCAACGGTATTATTATTTTTTTAAATTACAATTTATAGAAATATGTCATTTATCGCCTCTGCTCCCCCAAGACGGGTACTCTAGATAGTACAAACGTTTTTTTTTTTCGCAGTATACAGAACGGATAAGTAGTCAATTGCAGTTCATGTCGGCCAGAGGCCTCGGCAACTAAATTCCACATGAGTCATAAAAAGTTGAACTTCAGTGCCTTGGTACATAAATAACTATTATATCATCTAACCATTTTATTCTAAATCCAGTATAGATTTCTCTATCGAAGTAGGCATTCGCATTTTATAGATACTTATCAAACTTCTACTGCGAATTCACGGTTTTTGCCGTTTGATGGCTTCAGGTCCGGTATTTACGCTGCAACTGTTGCGGCAAAATAAAACGTATATAGAAGCCAAAATTCTGCGAAGCCGCCCTCTACGGAACTAAAGGGATACGATGCTTTATGGGCGCCCAGGGACTAATTTATTTTATATAAAAATTTCCGGAAAATAGAACTGCGAGGAAATAACTGCACCGCTTGAGATTGGACGATCGGGAATCTGTTTTTTTGTTGTTGTTAGTTTATTTTAATCTAAAATACACACACTCACCCAAACTTATATGGAATCACTTGCTATTTTCGCTGAAGAATTTTTAAGTAAAAAATTAGTTCCTGGGGATGAAAATAGAGTTTCTTTAATCCATTTTAATTTTATTACAGTAATAATTAAATAAATTAAATAATGCGTGATTCAGTATAAGTTTGGGTGTGTGTATTAATTATTATCCTTACAGCTTACAACAAAATTCAAATTTTCATAAGGATTTTTTTAAGAGAATCGAATCATCTATTAGATTACTTTTGTAGAGTTTGAAACAAACCTTATCCGGATCTAGATATCTCGCCTAACATAATATAACACAAATAAATTTGAAGTAAACTCTGTCTTCTATGTCCAATGCTGAATTTTTTTATGATGCAATATAGGAGCAAATGGGAAGGAATTTAGAAGGAGGCTTCAAAGTTTACTAGCCCCAACGGGTCTAAAGTATAAAAAACCGCGACGCAAACACTTGCCATTAAAAAATGTACAAAACGAATTGTCTGTCGGGCCACATTTATGAACTTAATCACTTTACTTAAACAATGGCAAGTTTTTAAGATTGCCTATCAAGTAGTATCTGGCGATTTTTGCTGTAACACGGTTAAGGCGCTGCTTACCCTAACATAAGGGTAAGCTGCGGTTAAGGCACAGCTAGCTTACGCTAACATAGGTAAGCTGTGGTTAAGGTTTGTTAGCACAGCTTACCCTAATGTTAGGGTAAGCTGTGCTGTTATAGCGCGACCGAACTCCCCTGTTAGACCGGTCAGATCAGCAGCAAGAGAGGGTTTTAATCAAATATCATTACCATTGGAAAAAGCAACACACATTGGGTATCAAATTATAATGTGTGAGTTCCGCCGAAGAAATAACCTGGTCGGTCGGCATAGAAATGGGTAACAGGACAATAACCCCCCGGGCAATCACCCCCCGGACTTATACCCCCGGAAACCACCCCCCGGACATTAACTAATGTACAGTCCGGCAAACGAAAGAAGTCCAATGAAAAACTCAGTCTAAGCGCCATCCATATGTTATTAATGTGGGCATGGGCGGTTAGACTGAGTTTTTCATTGGACTCCTTTCGTTTGCCGGACTATAGGTATCTGGTGCATGGGTATGATTGTTTGTACGTCCTACAAATTCTTCACCACGGACTTTAATTTTAGCTTTGCACTCTTGCTTATTTCTTCTTCTTTCGCACTCAAATGACACAACGCCATTCACCATTTCCTTTTGTCTGACATAGACAAAGCCTTCGAAGAACACTTTTTGTGCTCCTCTGGTGCATTTTACAAATTCCATCATACAGAATGGCGGTAGACAGGGTGTTGATAGCACATAAAAACCAAGATAAATGATATTATAAATAACTTAGCTATTTATATATTGGAAGTAGGTAGCTAGTAAAATTTGGGTTTAATGTTAAAATGAGCATACGGCATACGTATACGGCGGGCGGATTAACGTTTTTCATTATCCTAGGGCTAAAGCAAGGGTAGGCCACCTATTACTACCACAGGCAGCCTGCAGGCAAATAAACAGCACCTTATTAATTATAAGGCCAATAATATTGAAATTGTTTTTTTTTATTGTACATTACAAATTCTTGTTGGATTGATATCCTAAAATGCCATGGGAAAATATCTAGTGTTTTTCGTAAAAATTCCCAATTTATATACTTTTTTTTTTGCTTGACTAGAAAAAAATTTAAAAACGTCTTCTATTTGTTTTCTTTATTTTTACAGGGGGTTATTGTCCGGGGGGGTATTTGTACCGAGGGGTTAATGTCTCGGGGGTGAATGTCGGGGGGTATATGTCCGAGGGGTTATTTTCCTAGAAGCATAGAAATGGCCGAAATTTAGTCCTCCGTCGAGAGTCGACTTTCTTGATTGAGATACAAATAATTATTTTAGTTTTTGGTAGGTAATATCATCGCTTAATGTTAATGGCATTTCAAAAGCATAGTTATTAATTAAGATCATTCAAAAGTCAGACGAAAACACGAACAATAACTAGATATAATTTCGAGGGTTTCAAATAAGCTTTTTTTTATATAAAGAATTAAATTAAGGTGGGTTCATGCAAGACACAATTTAACGTAACATAAGAATTTAGTATCCCCTTTATGCAAGGACTATTTAATAATTTACGCCTGCGCAATAACAGCCGAAATGTAAAAGTCTTCGATTTCAATATCGGAGGCCCCCTGGGCGACGTAGGACTTCGTTCTTCAGCACAAAAATTCAAAGCCTAACCCATAACCATCCTAAATAATGAATAATAAACAACCAGTGCTGTAGGGAGTTTTTGTCCTCACTAGTGTTGAGTTTGTTTTTTACTGTTGGAAATAAAATTACGTATGCTCAAACTGAGATTTTCTTTAATTTTAACACAAAAGTAAAAAGTTAGTTAATTTTTACGTTGCGTTAGTCAAATTATGCTGCATAAACACTTCCATTGAATAACATGTATTTTAACGTCTCTCTTACGTTACGTTAATTTTAAATTATGTGAAATTGGCTTGCATAAACCCAACTTGACTTTTTCTTGATAACTCAAAATTTTTGTCTATTTATGACCGGTCTAACAGGAGTGTCCGGACGGGTGACAGCGGTTACTCGTGTTGCAGCGAAAATCGCCAGCTACTAGTAGATGGTCTTAAAAACACGCTATTGGCAAAGTAAAATTACCGAAAAAATTAAGCCCATAAATATTTAAATTTTAATAACTTCCAGCTAAACTTCCTAGTGAAAATGTACTTCCTAGTGAAAATGACCCGCGACAGACCCAGCGTTTTGTACTCTTTCCCTAATAATACTTAATAATATATACCTACATGTGAAACTGTTTTTTCAATGGATGAACCATTAATAGATGCGCATACAAATTTTAACCAGGGGTTGAAAAATAATGATTGCAATAGTAAATAGAACAGACTTCGTTTTCTGCGGAGCGCTACTTCGTAATGTGAGGCCAATTTTCGGCTTTCTACGAATAACGGTTGATAGTTTAGTACAATTTTAAATGTCACGGATACTTTATTTTACTGAAAAAATGTCATTTTCACATAAAGAAAAGCGTGACACGATTCAAGTGTATTATTCCTCAAATATAAATGACGTCGAAGGGATATTGGACCAGCCATAAACAATTTAAAGAAACGTGCTGCATTGTGCCTTGAGGAACAAGGAGGACAAATTGAACATTTATTGTAAAATAGGATTGTCTAGTCGTCTAGGTTTTTGTTGTTCTTTGTGTTTCCAGTTTGACTTTTTTAGTGTTAATGTATGCAACTGGCGAATAAATAGCAAGGTCTCAGATGATACTCTTGTCCTCGCGGTACTTTTATGATTTATTTAATCCAGAAATTTAACATTAACCGAATTTTTACTGAACCGTTAAACATTATTCCAAAACACACTTGGCAACAATGGGTAACTAGGCTTATGTTTCCAAGGCACTCTATGCAAGAACGTCAAACATTATGGGGCTTACGCTTCCAAGGCACTCTAGGCAAAAACGATTAATTTGATCGGCAATAAAAACAAAGTAAAGCATAATGTGTGAAAAAAATCCAATATGGCGCCCATAAGAAAAATAAAAGTTGATCGTCATATCTTTGTCCAGAGAGGCGATAAAAAAATGTGAGATCATATTTAGATTCCCTATAAAAAAGTGCCTTAATAATGTTTAACTTAGAATTGTCCAGCTCCATTCGTTTTCGTTTAAAAAAATAAAAACGAAAACGACAATTTTCAGTTTTTTTGCATTTTGCATTATTTTCAAAACGAGAGAATTTTTTTTACCATGTTACTCGGCATTAAATTTCGCAACTTTGCCCCAATTTAACCTACCTCGTATCTCTAAAGATAACCAAGATCCCCATGCAAAGACTCGAAATACGGTCACCCTGTATATGTTTATAATTAAGTATGGACGCGTTTTGCGAAATAAATGTCCTTTTGGGTGGTAAAACATTTTTGGGTCTCAGTAATCCTCGAATTATAAACAATGTTGCGTTTATACCAAGCGGACACAAGCGAACGAACGCGAGCATGAGAATGCGGCCGAATATTTCAGTTGGTAATATGGACCCCACGGTACCGCACACAACTATCAAACAAATTAAAAATTGTGTGGCAATTGCATTACAGTTATTTTTAATGGTAGTATAGGTGCGCCAAAATCTACCTTATTATAATTTGTTTCAACTTCTATTAATATATTTGAAACAATTAAATATCCAAAAACACATAATAAATTAAAATTATTATATCTAATGTGATTCTTGGATTGGAACAAACACTTTTTTGTTATAACAATGTTCGTCTCTCTATCTGTACATAATAAAATTGAAAAATTAGTGAAAGTCAAAGCTGTATGTGTAGATATCAAGTAGAGTAGAAAAATCTTTGTACTTTGCACAGATATTTATTTTAAAATTCTGACAGAACGCATCAGTGTCATCTTCATCTATAATACGTATAATTAAGTATAAAATCAGGAGAATAATGAAGCTTCTAGACTTATAGGCCTGGTTCATACAGCTTCTTTATCTTTTAATTTTTCTTTATCTTTAAGAAATATTAAATGTCATTGGTCAGTTCAAATCAAGGGACAAATGCCATTGGTTATTTCAGATAAAGTAAAATTAAAACATAACGAAGCTGCATGAACCAGGCTTTACTTGTCGAACACAAACTCTAACAAACGCGAAAACCACATCTTGAAAAGGGTTTTTGTAATTAAAAATTATCAGCAAAAACGTGGTAAGACTCCATCAGTCAAGCTGCTGAACCCACCAACCGGTTCAAAATTAAATCTGTAACCGTTTAACGAAGTTTAAATCTAAACGATAAAAGACTTACGAATATATATGAATAAAATTACGTTGGCCAGACATAATACAGGTTAAAAATTGTTTCGAAACGAGGGAGAGGCATGACTTATCAGAACGGGCTGTCAACAGTCAAAAAACTGTCGATATTTCAGCAAATGGCTACTATTGCACCACGTGATAACAACTGGTGTCCTATATAGTGGCTTACCGTGAACTTAAAGTACTGAATGGTAAGCAAAAAGTACAAACGCTCAAATATATTTGACAGAACTGGGGAAATCGAGAATGGAGTAACTAAAATATAAATTCGAGTAAATGAATTACCTGAATTGATTTTTAGATTTAAAAAAATTGTAAAAATATTTTTTATAAAGTTTTACTTTCCAAATCTTTAAAAAAAATTCCAATTATATTTATTGAAAGGGGAAACTGCAAAAGGAGAATGTCAACTTCGTACACCAAGTCAACGCTGAAAAGCATGAACCAATAAAAAAGAAAGAGCTGGAGCTGCAAGGTCCCTGGTGTCCCCGAATGGTTTTTCATCATTGAGATTTAGTCCAACAATCTACGGTGTAGAGGGATAAAACTTCTATTCAAGTTAACTTGAAAATCAAGTAGGTATAAAATTAACTACAAAATTAATAATAACAAAAATTGCTGAATGCACAAAAATAGTTAAATTAAAGTCTAATAATGTAATATGGCACGAATGGGTTAATAAGGGATTACTTAAATCTATAAACACCAAAAATAAATTGTAAAAAAAAAGTTTTGAAAAATCCTGAAAATCATCGATTACTTAGAGATTTTAGAAACAAAAACAATTTTAGAGATACAATTCGCAACGCTAAACCTAATTTCTATAAAAAAACTAATCAACATTTTCAAGGATGTCAAGAACAAACTGTGGAATTTCGTTAAAAAGGTTAGTGGACAGAACATCGACAATTCTATAGTAAAAATGAGGCTTAATGAGGGGAAACATCAAATAAAAGTATAATTTCTGAGGCTTTTGCATCACATTATGCTACAATGGGAAATAAACTCGCTACTGATAGTACTGATATTCAATCCACGTACAAAAAAATTCCTTAAAAATGAACCTTGCAATCTATTTTTTTTTATCCGGAACTGACAGCCAAGAAATAGAAAAAATATTTGCATCTATAAGGAACAAAAAGGCTCCTGGAGTCGACAATTTAACAGCAGAAACAGTGAAAACAATTGCACCGCAAATTTCCATCCTCCCCTATAGTCTAAGAGCTGGTTACGTAGGAGTAGGGGTCACTCGGTAAAGTGGGAATTTGATCATTTATAGGTTCCGTTGCTACTGACATAGCGAAAGGCGGGCGGGCAGAAGGCACCCTGGAAGAATAAAGTAAGGGTAGGGGGTTAAACATGCATTTTTTTTTCGTAAAAAAATTGTTAAGGTAAAGTATTGAAAATTTGCCGGATAATCGGAGATAGTGCAAATAAGTAGAGAAAAAATTGGCAGAAGGCTAGGTGGAAAATAAAGAGTCGGCAGAAGGCGCTAATGTTGCAAAATATTTCGCAACAATTATGTGACTGAGTAAACTTCTGCCAATTTTTACATTTATTCTGTAACTCAAAATAACACTAGTTGCAAAACGGCAGAAGGCTAGTTGGAAGAATTAGGGAGATATGGCAAATAGTAAGTGCGTCGGTGGTCCACTGGAATAATTGCTTTACCTGATATATTATACTTTTATTTCATCAAGTACACTTCTGGCAATTTGTCATTAGCATACTTTACGATAATTCAGTACCCTATTTGTCAATTGCCAGAAGTCAATTACGAAGACATACGTAAATCAATAATTTTATTAATAAAAAAATATGACGATTAATTTCGTTTCTATTAAAATCATATTTATAGTTTTGAATATTTTTCGAAAATCACTATTAAATCATGTTTGAATTTTCAGTATACCGTTAAACCAGAAGTCAATTACGAAAACATTAATGGTTATATATAGTAAGTATAATAACATGGAAATAATTTTTATTTTTTAAATGTGATTTTTGGACCCTCAATTTATTTTTTTCGGAAATTTTTTATTTTGTAATTTTGATAAAACTTTGGATTTGAGATTTTCGGTTTATTCTAAATAACTTTTTTCGGTCAATTTTTTTGATAAAAAAAATGCCTAATATGATTTCTTGAATTTTGGGGGTATAAAAAATGTCGCAGTTAGCCAGGTGTTTGGTTTTCAAAACAATTGGAAGGTGTGTCGAATGATATTTTCAGAGACCTATCTAACAAAAAAAAGTTTTTTAAAATCAGAGCAAAAATAACAATTTTACAGAGGTGTTTCCATTCCAAACGTGCCACACTGTATACAGTGTGTCCGTAAAGTAACGCATAAATTCATTATTTCTGAAAATACAAGGTGAAAAGAAAATCCCCGAACACGTCGATTTTATTATCTACAATTTTGTCGGTTAACTTCTCCTTCTAAAGTAAACGTAGATTCGTCAGAGAAGATAATATTTTTTACGAGCAATAGATTATTGTTACACATATCCATCAATGTTTGACAAAATTGCATCCTCCGGTCTGGATCGTCTTCAGATAATTCCTGGACTAAATGTATTTTGTATGGATGCCAGCACTTCTCTTTTTTTAGAATTTTGTGTACGGAGGTGTGAGAAATATTATGATCTCGACTCAACTGGCGAATACTAGAATGGGGGTTTTCCTCCATGGACAAAAGGACATCAAGCTGGGTCTCATCATCAAGCACAGTAATACGTCCACTCTTTGGCAAATTTGCAACAGAACCCGTTTCTCTAAATTTCTTTTCTATTCTGCTAACTGTTGATTGGTTTATAGTAGGTCTCTCTGGATATTTTTCATTAAATAAAACACATACTTCTTTTTGTGTACGTACTCGATCCCCATAGCCAATCATCATAAGAACCTCAATCCTTTGTGTAAGGGATAAATTAATCGCCATAATTTTAACAAAATAAATTCACACAAGTATGGTAAATCTGATCTGACAGGCTCTTATCAACCGACTGCTAAATTAAACTAAATGTGGGAGTTTTTGCAGGTTAACAAAAAATTAGATATCGCGGTTTTTTGCACTGACATGAAGTGGAATTTAATTAAGGTATAGCTGCGCCATACATGACTGATCTCTAATCCCCAAAATGTCAAGTGTAGGCTCCCAGTTGAACAAAATAAATTTTTACATTTTTCAAATTTCAAAATTGTTTTTTTTTTTTCGAAAATTTTGTTATGCAACGTAATAAAATTTTTAGCAATCTGAACGTAGGTTGTGACGACCTTTCTAGTAACGTCATGAAAATGGGGGGTTGCCATTTAAAAAAATGACGTTGACGTCGTATGTGGAACAGTGATGACGTCACTGAGTTGAATGACATGTCAGAAAATGCAATTTTTAAAAATAAAATCGACGTGTTCGGGGATTTTTTTTTTCACCTTGTATTTTCAGAAATAATGAATTTATGCGTTACTTTACGGACACACTGTATATTTATAACGCTGATTCTAATTTTATATTAATCTTAATATTAATTTCATTTTATTTTTCACTAATACTAATTTTATTTTAACTATTTACATTACTCCGTTATATAACCTTCATTTTCCATGGTTTCATTCAAGTCAATATCCTCATCGCTGTCGTATACCATAAATTATCGAAATCAAATTCAAAATTACCTTCCGAATCGTCACTATCAACGACAACGTCTTTCACTGAAAAATATTCAAAATTATAAATATCATTTTAATAGAAATGAAATTAGTCGTCATATTTTTTCATTAATAAAATTATTGATTTACGTATGTCTTCCTAATTGACTTCTGGCAATTGACAAATAATGTACTGAATTATCGTAAAATATGCTCACAAATTGCCAGAAGTGTACTTGATGAAATAAAATATAATATATCAGGTAAGTAATTATTCGAGTGGGCCACCGACGCACTTACTATTTGCCATATCTCCCTAATTCTTCCAACTAGCCTTCTGCCGTTTTGCAACTAGTGTTATTTTGAGTTACAGAACAAATGTAAAAATTGGCAGAAGTTACTCAGTCACATAATTGTTGCAAACATTTTTGCGACATTAGCGCCTTCTGCCGACTCTTTATTTTCCACCTAGCTTTCTCCCAATTTTTTGTCTACTTATTTTGCAATATATATATCCTGCAAATTTTCAACGCATTACCTTAACAATTTTTTTTGGAAAAAAAAATTGCATGTTTAACTCCCTAGCCTCACTTTATTCTTCCAGGGTGTCTTCTGCCCGCCCGTCTCTTGCTATGTCAGTAACAAAGGAACCTATAAATGATCAAATTCCCACTTTACCGAGTGACCTCTACTCCTACGTACCCCTCTCTCCGTCTATTAAATGTGACATTATTAAACCGTTATACAAATCCGGCGACAAATTAGATATAACAATTTATCGACCCATATCCTTGATCAGCAATGTCGCCAAAGTACTTGAAAAGGTGTTAGTGGTTAGGATTAATGAATATCTGGAAGGACACAACTTCTAACCATGTATAAGCGCTTCGGATTTAGGGGCGGCAAATCCAAGGAGGATGCGGTGACGACTTTGACTCGGACCATACATTCGGCGCTAGATCTTTCTGAAAAATGCAAAGGCGTTCGATACTATTAGTCACATTAAATTACTAGAGGTTCTGGACAGGGCAGTTCTAGAGGTAGTGCGCATACGCGCTATTTGAAAGCTATCTAAAAGATCGTAAGCAGTGGGTCATGATAGATGATGTAGGTGAGGAGAGAATTGTCGAATACGGTGTTCCGCAAGGAACTGTTCTGGGACCACTGCTCTTCAATATCTATCTTAATGACCTCTATGCACTGAAGACTCGTGGAAGTGTTATCAGCTTCGCTGAGGTCACCGCCATAATTAATAGGGGTTCTTCCTGGGATGAGTTAAGAGATATTGTTCGGTGTCTTTTCCAACATATGACAGTTCATTTCAATAAAACGTATTTCTTTCCTGTTTCCTGCTATAGTGATACACTGCCCTCCTACGACTACTTAGAACTAACAATAATAAACTCTTAAAATGTCCGTGTTAAAATGACCGATCACTTAAAATATCTGGGAGTAATACCTAAACATAAAACAATGTTCAAGTCTAAAACAACACACGTTCCTAAAATACCTAAAACGGTAACACAAATAATTCATTCGTACCTTTGTCCATCGATTTATGCTGAACTGCCGGAGCTAGTAAGGGTGTCTTGCTCTCCCTAGGTTAAAAAATATTCCTAGGAAAATCCACAAATTAATTGATAGAAAAAAATGCTATCCTTGAAAGTAAACTCATCAAGACGATATCCAACTGTACCTACTTTCGTTTTCCATAAGCTTTTTTTATTTTTAATCTAACAAATAAATAAATGAAGGAAATTATAATGGGAAAAGTAACGTATAGTATATAAAATTCTGTTCAAGGAATGTTCATACCTACATCACAACTCTAGTCCTTGTCTTACTCATATACGATGGATATCGGTCGTATATTCACGAGTCAGACAAAGACGGGAGTTGTGACGTAGGTATGAACATTCGTTGAACAAAGTTTAATGTATAGTGTATGATGTAGATAATAGGAATTATAATTAGTCGCCACGTATTATAAAATAGCTGATGGCGGGAGCAATTCCGGACAAGCTGGAAATAATTTTAGTTTTTTTCATTTGATGTTAAGAAGCACGTATAAAATTTGCACCCCTCAGTGAGCCTGGATTTGGCTGCCATCTCGAAAAGAGTGACTAAAAAATTGATTTTTTTCCATTTGTCAATAACTCGAATCCTATAAACTTTAGAGCAAAGTATGTAGTAACCAAAATTAAAGAAAAGTAAAAATTCTATAAAAAATGTTCTATGTGGTTTTTCCATACGACTACCCGTGTTTAAGTTATATCGGCTTAAAAAAGTTGAATATATTATAGACATTTATTATTTTCTCTATTCTAGATATATTTGTGTTCTACCAGAGAATCCTAGCCCTTTTGTCTGCGGAATGTTTAACTCAAGGTCATGTACGATCCCTGCTCGACTACTCGAGACCGTTGAATGAATTATTCCTCACTCAACGTCGAGACATACCTACAAGCGAGTAAGAAAGCAACGCGGTATACGAGAAATTGGAGAACAGTGGGAGAGCGCTCGAGTGGGTTCGTGCGAAACCCGAAGGCTACTCAGTACGACCGTTGACTGTATTTCAGTCAACGGTACGACTATTAAAATATTTCCACGTTATTTATTTGCTAGGATCCCCAGACTTTATCTTTTTTCCTTGTTTAAACGATCCCTCAAATTCTTCCAGATGCGCTGGATTTTATTTTATTTCTACACGCATTTAGTGGCTGCGACACCACATCCGCATTGTACAGACAGGGAAAAATAAAATTCGTTAAAGTTTTACAGAAAGAAAAAAATTACAGAAAGCTGTAACAACGTTTAAAGACCCAAACGCATCCCCAGAAGATATTGGGGGATTGCTACTTCACAAGATGCAGCTCCCCAAGAATTACTAAAACTTATTTCTTGTAAATGTGCCAAAAGTTGTTATGCATCTTGTAGTTGCCGCAAAGCAGGTTTGCATTGCTCGGTAATATGTGCACGTTTCCCGGGCAAATCTTGTTCGAATACTTTGGAGGTGGCAGAATTAGACGAAGAAGACTACGAGGTGAATAATTTTCCTATCGATAAAGATTAATCAAGAGGATATTCTGCACGTTATATGAACCAGATCCGGAATATGATACAGGTGTTTAAGATCTATATTCAGGATGATATTGAGGATTATATTGAATAACCGGTAACATCAAAAAAACGAAGACACTCTGATGAGCCTTCCACCTCAAAAGAAACTTAAGTTGGTGACATAGTGGATTAGGCCTATTGGGGAGACCACTAAAAAAACGCGCAGGGTACTTTACCTCAAGGCAGCACCCCGAGAGATAATGCCATTAAACTTGATTTTCCACCAGTAGCAAACTAAGTTTGTAGGCCTTATCTCTCGGGGTTGCCGCTCAAGGTGGTGTGGAAATAAGTACACTTAACCCCGGCTAATCGAATACGTATATCATATCGAACTTTAGTTTTGTTCTCTTAAAATTCGATACTTGGGGTAGTCGCACTCTTCTTCAATTTTGGTAACTACATATTTTGCACTAAAGCTGATAGGAATCGAGTTATTCACAAATACTGAAAAAAATGCATTTTTGGCCACTTTTTCCTAGATGGCGGCCAAATCCGGGCTTTGACGGGGGTGCAAATTTAATACGTGCTTTCTAACACCAAATCAAGCAAAATAAAATGTATTCCAGCTTGTCCGGATTTGCTCCCGCTATCAGTGCACCTGCCGACTGGGCTAAATGTAAAAATGTGAAAATTTGTGAACCCACACACAAGGAATGTCTTTTGTGGGAAGTCTACTTATTTGCTTATCAATGTAGGCACCTAATGAGTACCTATACGATTGTATATAAATATGCATTGTTACCTAACTTTTCAGCAAATAAATTACTTACTTTCTTACTTACTTACATTCAACGCAGCAAACACATTTATATTATAAAAAGTTGTACATTTTGTTCTTCTATGCGTAATAAAAAGTTATCTACGAAAAATAAAAAAAAAACGGATAATCTATTTTTTGTTAATTTGTTGCAATGCAATTGTACCGTATTGAATCAATATACACTACACGCTACCTTCTTCCAGCTTCTCGGAAGACGATAGAATAGCACAATGTTGTTAAAAACATTAAAAAAGTTACTGCTTGTAGGAAAATAGGTGACAGGTGTGGGGAGGATCAGTGTATACTTTTATTTTCATATCCAGTGCTTTCCAACATTTTCTCAGGAATAGCACCATTATGTAGGGCTACTCCTTCAAAGATTATCTTTAAAGTGACAAAATAAATGTTGTAATCGTGACCTGCAATAACGGTATAAAAAGGGCAATATCAAAGCTTGCAGTTTGTATAATAAGTCTTTGGCAATATGAACGTAACAATGTGGGACAATAATTATTTTACGCTAAATCTCTATTACAAATCTTCAAGGGGAAATTATTAAACAAAACACTAAAAGGGTTTTTTCGCGAGTTCATGTGTATGCTCGGTGTAAACCGGACCGGAGACAAATGTGATATCCCCTCCACAACAACTTCTGAATCTCCCGTTTATCTCAAGAAAATGCAACGTGCAATGCCAACCAAATATATGGAGATTTTTATATTTGACATATTTTGTGTATCTGTATCTGAGGCTATAAGAAATAGTATATTTCATTACGAGTCTGGAAATAAAGATTTTTCCGTGCGCGCGTGACAAATTCCCGTGTGAGGCGCAGCCGAACACGGGAAGTCATGCAAGCACGGAAAAATCTATTTCTGGACGTTTAATGAACGATATTTTTTATTATAATTCTTTGAAAACGGAAACTTAAAACATTTTATCGGCATATTATAATAAATTGAATTGACAAAAAATAAACAATGCAGACAATATAGTGTTTGGTATGTATGATGTGTTTCCATGGTTACTCTCAAATTATTTCAAAGGTGCTTTGTTGTAAATTAGTTATTGTCAGATAAGGTGAATAAAACGTCAAAAATATTACAGAAATGTATCTAAATATTGAAACACTTCCGAATTAAAATACAAAATAGGCACATGTTAAATATCAGAGAGCATATAGAGTTTCTTAAATTTAGTTTACTTTGCTGTATATTTCTATTTTAAAGCCATATATTCGGTATTTTTATTCAGCGCACGGAAAGTTTTTCCGTGCGCTGTTTCCGTGCGCTAGCTCGAAAAACCCCATCTTTCATTATTGCTAAAACAGATGAAAATAAGGTGTTTTCAAAGAAGTATAATAAAAAATAATTTTCGTGATTTTGTTGTTTTTATTGGTCTGGTCGACTTTGATTAGTTCCCGGTACGAAAATCATGACGCAACTTGTTACGTCATATCACCCTCCGCTAGCTCCGTTTTCTCGCAAAAATGAAGCGTGCTGTCAACTGGAGTTCACGCTAGCGCACTGTGAACTCGCGAAAAATCCCTTAACTATAAAAATCAACATAAAACCCAATAATGCCAGGGTGTACCTAACTTTTTAAGTGTCCATAAAATATTTCCAATAGGTACTTATTAAGTTAGCGTTTTGGGAGGCAAGTCTGTGTAAAAATATTAACCATTCTCTCTATAAAATCACATAACATATAAGATAAGTTTCATTTATACCTACAACCAAACATGTAAAAACAACAACGAAGCAAAAATAAATAAGGCTTAATTAAAAACACATTTAATTTTTAATTTATGATAGTATTCCACTTTACAATGGTTTAAGTAGTATTTCGTTCAAATCATGGTTTCCGATAAAGATACTTATTTATGGAAAAAGTGCCTACACACCCCTGCAGAGTATTACGTAAAAATGTATAGCTAACCTTTACCCGCTACAGTTTATTACGCTTCTTTATTTATTCCCTCGATTTTGGGAACACATATTTTATCTTTATGATTTTTTCTCTTACGGCATCTGGGGAAGATTTACTCAAAGAAGAAAATACAGCTTAATGTACTGTATCATATTTTTGGAGTTTATGTCCGTTTTTATCAAGCAATAAATTAGCTGATTGGATCATATTAAATCTTGTTTTTCTATATTTCCTCTATGAAAAGCTAGAATATAAGGATCTGCGTTTACCTACTGATTTCACAGGAAAATCATTATAGGAATATATTTATATTCACTCATATAAGATTATAAGCCGTTGGTTTTATCTATGGCTGGAATCAACGTTACCGACAAAACATTGAATGGTTGCAAATCGTAGTTTGTACAGGGTGATCATTTCTGAACGACCGGCTCCTGTTCGTTGAAAACGGTCGAAGATATGGTATATTATGTTATAGAAAATGAAATAGGGTGTAAGCAGAGAGAATTCCGCAAGAATGTATATGTTGATCACCATTGCCATGGACGTTCCGCGAAATAAGGCGATTAGTCAATAGACCATAAAATATCAGCGCGTCTGGTAACAGGGATGTACTCGATCGCAAAAGCGTATTTATGCGGTTTTATCTTGTTGTTTTCAGCTATTTAGTCACTGTCACAAATAATTGTATGGATATTTTGACTCATTTTAATTAAGCCAATAATTTTTTCCGAAATATTTTGACAAACAATTGTAAAAGTAGAGTTAAATAAAGGTCGTGCCTCAGTGCGTCTCTGGCAACGCATACGTTCTTGTTTACATCAGGCGTAAGAGTTATTTGATTTTAGTATAGTAGGTAGTATGAGGAAAATAATCGTTTTCAAAAATTCCTGTATCCTATATCCCGGTCTTCACTGCTTCCCGAGAATTTTATATTGCTTCTCAATAAGCAACTCATTGACCTTTTACTATACCAAACCATCTTAATAATTAATTTTTGTCATATAATGCCATGTAAATCATTAAGTATGTATTAGAGACACAAAAAAATTATAAGGAGTTGACCAGAAGGTCATCCTCGAAAACTTTTTTAAGGTAATTTTTTTGTAAAAAAAAATGTTTACAAGACCACCTCTGCAGCGTGAGGAATTTATGTCATATAAGTAATGCTCTGTAACTTGTTATGTATTTATGGGTAAACGTTGTTCATACTTTGATCCTCTACAACTTTTATTAGGGTCATTTTGTTTAGGAAACCACCCTATATTCGAAATTATTGACTTTTCGATTTCAACTTTTTATGAGTTTGGTGAATAAAACTAAGCAAAAGCTTTTACCTTACACTTTTTAAGTTATTACTTGTCTTGACGTTAAGTAGACACATAAAATTCGTTGAATAAAATAAAGTAACGGCTCGTATTAATTTAGAGTAAGTTCTCGTTTTTATGTAAGGTTGGTCAGTGGTATACCTACTCATCACAAGAATTTTAATGAGAATGGCTGCTTTTATGCATGTAGAGGGTGCCCCTGGCAGGGAACAATCCCACCCACTAATCTTTTAAAAGTTGTTGACATACAAAAATTGTTCAAACAAAATTTATAGCACATTACAAATAGTTAATTGATACTTATACTATGAAATTACAGGGGTTTCTAAAAAAGGGCAAACCAAACTTTCGTGTTTTTAATGTGAACACCCTGCAAATTTTCAGCTTTTTGAAATGTACCTACTCGTGATTACCGTTAAAAAATATTAAACTTTATACCAATATCTTGTACCTAGGGATGGGCAAATTTCACTTTTCCAGGGAAAGTGAAATTTCACTTTGAAATTTTCGCGAAACTTTCGAAATTTATGAAATTTAAAGAAATTTTCTCGAAATATTTGAAACTTTCAATGTGATGTTGAAATTTATGAAATTTAAAGAAAGTTTCACGTGAAAATTTCGCAATTATTTCCTATAGAAATTTTCGCGAAACTTTGAAATATTTGAAACTTTCAATGTGATGTTGAAATTTATGAAATTTTATAGAAAGTTTCACTTGAAAATTTCGCAATCATTTCCTATAAACAGTCCCCACCCAAGCCCAAAAATTATGTAGGTATGTGTATGAAGTGGCATAGATATAGGGTTTCCCAGATAGAGGTAAGACGTTACGTTACGCTCGATTATCTCACCAATTTTTAGGCTAAGTTGATGGTTCCAAAACTAAACTTGTGTAGTTTTGACCAAAAAACTATTTTTTTGAATAAAATGAAAATGGCGGATTACAGTGGTTTTTGTTATAAATCATTAATGGAACAAAAATTATATGTTTATTTTGTTATATCACTTCCCGTTTATCACTTCCCGTTTAACATTTATGAAGTGAAACTTTCCCTTGAAACTTTCGAAAATTTCACTGAAATTTCACTTCATGGGATAAGCGAAATATTTCACTTTTGAAAGTTTCAAATGTGAAATTTTCAAATGAAACTTTCAAACGGCACAACTCTACTTGTACCCTTTTTGAAGCATTAATTTAGATATCTTTGAGGAATCTTTACTTTATGTTAGGAAGTCAATAAAGTCTGCTTTAAGACTGATAACACCACGAGTATTTACTTGAGCCTACGAAGTGAGTAAAGTATTGACAAGTAAACACTAAACACGTTATATTTTAATTTTTTAATAGTGTGTGACTTTTGTTAATAATTACCTGTTTGTAAGGGTGCAATGCACCTATTAATATGATCTTTATGGGTGCATTGGCCCCTTTG
The DNA here is from genome assembly GCA_963920635.1 of Pseudeuparius sepicola. Classification (NCBI taxonomy): domain Eukaryota; kingdom Metazoa; phylum Arthropoda; class Insecta; order Coleoptera; family Anthribidae; genus Pseudeuparius; species Pseudeuparius sepicola. Next base: position 96,354,067 of record OY987299.1, read on the forward strand.
CCCCTGTTTAGCCGCCTGTTTAGTCACCGACCCTGCGCGGAGCTACACAAGATAATTATTAAATTTAGAATTAAATTTCACATAAGAAGCAGGTCGGAAAATGTCGGAAACTATTTCATGAAGAAAATTTAGGTTACAAATGTCACATGATTGCCGAGAGGGTCCCTAGTAGTCAAAATTAGGTTTGACCCAGTCAGGTCATATAATTATTATCAACCATTTTTTATAGTATCTACCACCCAAGTAACATTTTAAATGCCAATTGGCCTCTAGTCTGTTTTATAAGAGTTTTATGGCTACTTACAAAAGCCAAAGAGCTTTAAAAAGGCTCTGATAAATGCAAACTTTACTTGAGGCAAAATGGTTTTATGATAAAGTTTTATAGCGGCCCGCTAGATCTATATTATAGAGCTTTTTTATCTTGAAGTGCTCATGCCCTTATAGATGATTTATCTTTGCCTGGTAATAAGAACTTTATAAAGCCACTTGATCTTAAGAGGGTGTTTAATGAAAGACAGTTTTATTAGGGCGGAAATAAGCATTATTGCTTTAATGACTGGTTTTATAGCGTCCTTGTAGTCTTCTATAAAATTACATCACGTGAGGCTTTATGCTTGCTTTTAACGAGAAGCGGAAAGCATCATTAAGTGAAATTGGAATATAAACTTTCTCTAATAAAACTATTGTGCTAGCAAGAAGGAAAACCTTTTGATCTTGAAATAAATATTAACGCCATCTTGACCATAGACACACCACGGATGAGTGTCAGTAGCGTAGCGCATACATGACGCGATCAGCTAGTGCGAGTACATTTTAGTAATAATTATTATGCCCACTTTTTTGGATAACTGGATGCTTAAGTTATTTTATCCAGGCAGGCACACACATACCACTCAGGATCACATGAAAATAATTTGATAAATGCGAATGCGGCCACTCAGAACTCAGAACACACGAGTCAAGGGCACTATAAAACTATTTAGCTTTGTGATGTACTTATACAAAGCCAAAAGGTGCTGAAGATCTAAAATAGGACTAAATACTCTTGAACAAATGAAAGTTGGCCTTTTGAATGACTTATGGAAGGCAATATTAAGAATAATTTGTTTTGAAGTGGATTTAGTTATGCACACATTATAAGGTAATTTGGTTTTATAACATCATTTATCGCTGCCTAATAGATTTATTGTGAAAGCGGACATATTTTTTGTTGGTTATGTGCGTGATTTGTCATATTGCATGTCAACCTTTATGTCACTTAACCACAAATTAATAATTTTTATTTGGGAACGGGGTAGGTACCTATACAAAATGAATATCGCGTTTATCGGTGGAATGAAATTAACTAAGTCGCTGTAAATGGGAAAGCGTTGAAAAATTTAAAATATATTTTTTATTATATATATATAGATTGTATAAATCTAATGTATTTCTGGGGCGCTTTAATTTTCAGTGCGTATTTTGTGCAATTGCATCAGAAAAGTTTTCTTCCTTTGCGTATTTGGATTACGGATCACGCGTATTTCGCGCTTAGAATCACAAGTTGGAACGCCATTCCTAATAATACACGCTTTTAAATATGTAATGTCTGAAGACCCGCAGAAATATGCGTAGAAGGCAAATAAATCTTCTTTGTGGAAAGCATAAAGCAAATTAACTAGCTCCCTGGATTTCTCAAATCCACTATAAAACCAAAAGGAATTACACTGCCAATTCTAGACCATTTAGCCTTAGTACTCAGTTTAATGAAGGTTTTATAGCAGCTTTATGAAAGGTTTTTTAGATACCTTGAAGGTTTGGCACCTAAGGTGGGGATAAGGCAAAAATGTTTTATGAGAGTTTTATTATTTTACCCTTAGAACCTTCATAAAGTTCTCCACTTTTGATTTAAGGCCGTTTTATCTTTGCTTTCAGAACGTTCTGAAGGCAAAATAGCTTTAAGGGAAACCCTTGAAAACTGGTTTTATAGCTATCTTGCAGACCATAATAAAACTTGGGCATTTTTTTTATAGTAATTATCTATCCAACTTTTATGGATAAAACTTCATAAATCTATAGAAAAAGTCAAAATAAGTAGATTTTTTCATATGATAGTAGATTATACCACGAGTCAATAATAGCCATTATTGCGAGTAGTATATCTACTCTACTTTATTTACTATTAATTGTACAATTTCTGGAGTTATACAAGTAAAAGACTCTTCATTTTCATCCATCCCAATACAATTACATAAACACTGACACTTTTAAGTAATCATTATGTTTCCATGGGGACTATTAATCCCTCGTCTTTATTCCCTAAGGGATTAATATATGGCATCAGAATGCAAAAACCACAAGTATAATACTTTTATTATACATTAGTCCTAAATAAATATGTATTGAAATCCTAAGGGCTTTCGTTATACAGGGCGTCAATGTTCAATTTTTTCATTTTTTATTTCTTCTAAAGGAAGACAGTAAAGGAACAATTATTTAGTACAGTGTAGACACACATTAAGTGCTATAAATTAAAAATAATTTGGCCTGTCTACTTCCACTAGTGCCGGAGACGTGGGGGTCAACTATAATATTTTTTAATAAATAAATGGTACGCCACTGGAAAAGTAGTCTTTTTTTACCTTTAATAAATTTCCCAGTCAATTTTAAGAAAAAAACTATGCGTGACTTTTTTCGAAAAATTCAATTTAAAAAAAATCATTTTCGTGCATTTTAATTTTTAAAATGTATTTAAGAGTAAAAAGTTTCAAAATAGATTTGTAAATAAATGCCTTTGTTGTTCCAAAATAATCATCACCTCAGACTAAAGATTATCTTTAGTCTGAGACCATCACTATTTTAAGAGTTTTGCTTAGATTGTTTCTTGGGTTTTAGATTTAACCTGATGATCGGTGGTCACCAAAAGTTTAACAAACTTTACCTTTCATTCATTGCTTTTGCTTTGTATGGTGAACCCACCCGTATAATAATGTAGGAAGGCTATATTGTAATAGATTCCTACATAAGTCTATTCCTACATAAGTCTATCTGTGACCACTCGATTGAATTGCGAAAAAGTAGAGAAAACTTTATGGTGAACCCACCCGTATAATAATGTAGGAAGGCTATATTGTAATATATTCCTAGATAAGTCTATTCCTACATAAGTCTATCTGTGACCACTCGATTGAATTGCGAAAAAGTAGAGAAAACTCGCATATTCGGCGGTGCGCGACGGGGCGCCGCTCCTTGCCTGGGGACGGGGCGATCGGGTTCGGCTACCCAACGGTATCTTCGACTGTCGCCGTTCAAGACGTTATCCAATAGAAACAGATTATTTCGGATATGCGCCGCGAGACAAGTTGCTAGTCCCGATCAGCGCCGGTTTTAGGGGGGTGCTAGAGCGCTAATAGCACCCTGCGGTTAATTTTAGGAGGCGGTATAAGCTGGTCTAATAACTAAAAGTAAATCACATTTTGTTTGCCATTTCACTCACGACGCGACGCCTTCGTTTTGATCGTCGTCTGCAAACATAACATCTGAAACATTCTCCTTTATTCATCATCTTCATCTGTACGTTAAAAATGTTACACCCCTCCTGGCTTTTTAGACGAAAATAAAAATTTCTAAGTGAAAATATCCTAATCGCAGAATATACAACATTAATTCATTGATTGAATATATAAATTGGAAAATTGTCATGTAATAATGTGTAACATATAGATACATTTTTTATTGAAAAATATAATTATTATTGTCAAGTAGCTAACTACCGATTCCACGAGACCTGGCATAAGCCAGGGCTGTATATGATTTGGGTGTTGAAGCCCCCTATATTGAGAAAAGACGAAAAATACATTATACTGTTATAATTTTGTAATTTTCTATTATACCTCATTTAAACTATCTGTGCTTCATATTTCTAAAATTGTCGCCTATGGCGCATTTCAGTAACCAAACACCTCTGCTTCTTTTGTATAGCCGCATTAAAAAGCAGTGATTTTTATGGGCTCACACTAAAACAAATTTCGAAATTTCTATTGATCACAGTTTTGTTCTATAAAAGAAAAATGAGCAGGACTTCTTGGCTACAAATGTTATGAGTACATAGTGAACAAAAAAAATTACCACAAAAATTCAATTTCATTTTTTTTATAATTTCTGACTATCTCTCAACAAAAAAATAAGGCGTTTTTTAAACTTAGCACCCGGCGGTAGTCAAGCTAAAACCGGCGCTGGTCCCGATAGACTTCTGGGAGATTTGATATATTATATTTCCTTCCCCCTTTCTTGCCTTCATTTTCCACTCAAAGCGTAAATGGAATATGAGCCATATGCTCTTCCACAGATACCAGCCAGAACCCGGAGCGACCACTCCCCGCAGCTCGACCGCTGCCGGCAACGACGACGACGACGAGCACGACGACTACGGCTTCAGCCGGCGGCCGAGCGTGCGCGGCATCAAGCCGCGCTTCGGCACCACCACCGAGATCCTGCAGCAGATCCAGAGCCAGCTGCAACAGCCGGCTGCGGCGCCCGCGCCGATCCAACAGGCGCAGCAGCAGCAGCAGCAGCAGCAACAGCAACAGCGCGCCGCCTGGCCGTACTACTCGGAGCAGCCGGACAACGCGAAGCGGGGCGTCAACCAAAACTACGCGTATGTGGTGCCCGCCCAGTACAGGGGCGTCGTAGAGGAGGGGCTTTATCAGAACTGCGCCGGCCAGGGGTGTGTGCGGGAGGTGTACAGGTGAGCGGGTAAACGTGACTTTATTTGTAGGTAATATCATAAGGGCATCTAATTTTTCCGAAAATAATCGAAAAAACACGTTGCTAAGTAATACCTATTTTAACAAGAAGCATGAGTGCTGGTGGCAACAAAAATCCAAGTCGAAGACGAGGATTTTTGCACCTGCACGAATGCATTTTGTTAGGAAAAATTAGATGCCCGAATGGTATTTTTTGACAAGACTATTTCATGAGTAACAGATTACTCTGCATACACATAGCTTACAAAACATACAACCTATTATACAACAGCTGTCAAGTTTTGCCGCGGGTAAACTCAAAAAAACTGCTGACAGGTGCTGTCATACAGTTTTTCCTTCTAGAAACCATTTGTAATTCAAAATTGCGCGTTTGTGATTGGTGGAAATTAAGACGAGGCAAATAGTCAACGCCAAGCACTTGAAACTGACATAATTGGGATCCTCACAATAAATAACATTGTTTAAACGCCGTAAAAAGGCCGTAAATAACAAAATCAAATAATATTTTCTGCACACAAAAATTGCAAGAAGTAGGTATTTGTTTCGCGGAACGCTCTCTTTGGTTTGACGTCACTGTTCCAGTTAGGAAGCGCGCGCATCCCTCGAACTGCTGTTCTTTATTTTATGAGCATATTATCACAGTAGAAACTTAATTAAGGCAGCATAAAGCATAAGTAGGTAGTAGGTTACCTATATTTTCTGTTTTCCCACAATAGGTGCCATAAAACTGCGTATGGTAGCGGTTGTATGTAACGTGGCTTGTGGCATTTGCGACAGTAATGTCCCTAACCTTTGTAGAGCCGCGCCAAATCCGTTGTTTTTATTTATTTGGGTAAGAATTTTATTTAAGCCGATTTTATGATTTATACAGGGTGTACTTTATACTAGGTACATTATTGAAATTTGACTCTGCTGTGTTTTTGGGGATGGAAACTAATATAAAAATGTCAAGTTCTACATATCTGTTAGAGGGCGCCACTTGTTCTCCTTTTGGATCGTATTTTTACTCGTAACTTTTTTAAGGTTACTTTTTTGGCCTTGGAGATCCATAATTTTAGTACCTACATATTTTCATTTTGCAACAAAAGTGTACTGTTGTTTCATAACGATAAAATCAACCGTTTACATTGAAATTCTCAAAACATTCGAAACATTGAATTTTCACCTACCGCTTTCAAATTTTACAGACCAACAATACATTCAAAATGATGAAGAAATGCCAAATGGACATTGGTCAAATCATCATCGGTTTTCTTGAAATTGAGTGTCAACATTTTGTCAAAATCAATCGTTTCCATTTTGAAAACGAATAATTTTTGGTATATCGTTCATAGGGATTTTTTTCTCACTTTAAGTGGTATCTACAGTTGACCTGCAAGACCAAACACATAACTTCAAAAACTTACGAGTAAAAGCACGATCCAAAAGTAGCGCAAGTGGCGCCCTCTAGGTGATACGTAGAAATTGACATTTTCCTCTTATTTTCCATCCCCAAAAACACACAGCAGTGTCAAATTTCAATAATGTATATCTATAGGTACCTAGTAGAAAGTAGAAGATGCGGTCAATATTCAATTTTAAAAATCTATCTAAGAAATTAAAGACGATATACACATGGTGAATAAGATTTTTTTTTATTTTTATTTTTTGAAGTTCTGTATGCTCCAGAAGTTATGCCAGGGTTTTCTGAAACACCCTGTGTATAAATGTTTCTATAGGCTCCTATCGAAGCCATTTTGTGTATACCAGTGAGATTTATAAACATTTTAGAAATAAATCTTTAATTAGTTTCTAATAAGAAGATAAGTGCCACACAAGGGCGGATGGGACAGGCGGACTACCGGGAGATTTCCCGGTGGGCCGCCTACTTGGTGGGCCAATGGGCCGGTCGTCAGTCGGCCGCCGCGGCCGGCTAAAAATATTTATTTATTTATGAGAATTTTATTTTTTTCGGATATTATTAAATATCATGATTTGGCGTCATTGTTTTTTTTTTGGGGGGGGGGCGACGGAGAAAGAATTAAAAATAAAGGCCGGTAAAAGTTTCTATAGGGCCGCCTCGCTACCTCTGTCCCGGTAAGAATTTTGTGTGCCCATCCGCCCCTGGTGCCACATCAATTTTTAGTAGGTGTACTTACCTAACTTTATAGTATGGTTTTTATACCAAATGGGAAGTCTCGTATTATGTTCTTTATTAATAATAATTCGGTTTTGCTATGTAGGTATACGTTTTTAAACAACATAGTGGTCTCCAAGCTTGCTGTTAATTGCAAAATAATGGCCATATGTACTCATTAAATTTTCTTGGAATATTGTCAAAATATCTTAAGAATTGATGCAGTTTTTATTAATGCGCGATAGCTTTTTCCCACTGTTCAGTTTTTGGTGGGAAAATATTGTTTTCCAAGAATAGAGCTAAAAATGACATGAGTCCAGCAATAATACAGGGTGTTACAAAAAGGTGGTCAACAAATTGACCACAGATTATTTGGATTAAAATAATGTGACTTTTGTTGCCCTATCAAGAAAGAGAGGGGGGTGAATACTAGTTTTACCGGCTCTTCTTGACCTTTTCCTATCTAATCCTGTAAAATTATATTTTCCGGGAAATAAATTGCTCATAGCAACTTATCTCTGGGTTAGTGTCCGAAAACAGTAATATGATAGAGTCTCAGGACTCCCCTGCGAAGAATGGCTTGCTTTCTGGAGTTGTTAGAAAAGTTACTATTTTGTTTAAAAGCTTAAATCAACTCTTATGCATCACAAAATAATAGCACGACCTCGAGCACGACACTATATATTCTGTGCCTGTATGTTCTCCACCCGAACTGTCCTCTATTTTAGCTTTTATTTAACTTGCAATGTATGGTGATGGTGACCTATGTATGTATGTATGTATGTATGTATGTATGTATGTATGTATGTATGTATGTATGTATGTATGTATGTATGTATGTATGTATGTATGTATGTATGTATGTATGTATGTATGTAGGTATCTACATATGTATGTTTAGGTCAAATCTTGCAAGCTGAATTAGAACCACTTCCTGACATCCTATTGAGCTGAAATTTTGCATACACCTTTAGTTCCGGTGACAATACAATATACAATACTCAATATTGTAATACTTTCAAAATGGCCGTCGCCACAAGATGGCGGATGATGTATTTTTTGTCAACGCCTTAATATGGGTATCAAATAAAAGGGCTTGAAAAATAGAAAACGATAGAGTTAGTGACATCACACTAAATTCAATATGGTCGCCGCTCCAAGATGGCGGATAATGTATTTTTTGTCGACCCCCTTAATATGGGTATCAAATAAAAGGGCTTGAAGAGTAGAAAACGATAAAGTTAGTGACATCACACTAAATGCAATGTTGCCGCCCTTCTAAGATGGCGCACAATGTATTTTTTTGTCTACCCCCTTAATATGGGTATCAATAGAAAGGGCTTGAAGAGTAGAAAACGATAGAGTTAGTGACATACCACTAAATTCAATATGGCCGTCGCTCCAAGATGGCGGATAATGTATTTTTTTGTCAACCCCCTTAATGTGGGTATCAAATGAAAGAGCTTGAAGAGTAGAAAACGATAAAGTTAGTGACATCACACTAAATTCAATATGGCCGCCGCGCCAACACGGTGGATTACATTTTCTTTTCCCTTAATATGGGCATTAAGTGAAAGGGCTTGAAGAGTATAACTAAAAAGTTGAAAATGAAATTAATAGTAAAAAAATTATTTTTAAAAACAAGCTTTTATTTAAATGCTCTGAAAAGAAAAAAATATACTTTAAAATAAATCAAACCAAGGCAAACCCATAATTTTGTTACATTATACAACTGTATATGATATAAAAGCTTGTCGCGAGAATATATATATCTTAAAAGTAATTTTAAGTAGAAAATGTATTTTTCTATAAAAGAAATTTACACATGAGAATCTCGCGACCATATAATATACAACCATACAATAATACCTATCTCGTGCCTAGAATCCCATATGACAATCTAGGTTGGCATCCATCCAATACACCAAATTTGGTTTAAATTTATTTTCAGCTTAAGAGATATTTAAAAAAAGCCATACATTTATGAAAAGGTCAACGCGTTGTATCACAAAGTACTTTTAGACCCTGTTTATAAGAATTTTTTCTCGTTTCACGTTTCACATTAACTTTCACTGGGTCATCTAAGGCTCGTTCGAGTTAACGCTCGAAGATAGCTCTGAGCATCAACAACAAAGCTTTGCCATAGGAATACATTGTTGCAATGTACTCCATGTACTTGGAGGGGCAACCCGAACTCACCTAAGGAAAAAATTTGAAGGCTAACCTAACAGGATTTTTTTTTTAATATTTCAACACACTGTACTTACCATTTAATATAAATATATCTGCCGCAAGCAGAAATGTGTAACTAATAAATTTTACAATAATAATTATTCCTTTTGCATCAACAATAAACTACAGTGAAATATGGTTTGTAGACAAGGTTAGACGCTGAGTAAAACTATGTTGTCGTTCTTTCATTGTCTTCTTTTATTATTCAAAGTATTACGACGGTTCAATACGCCGTTGAAATACGCCCCCTATAGGCTCAATGCTAAACTAGTCTATGGGCCATGCCAACAATGAACAACAACAAAGAACAACGCAGTGTAGACCTGGTGGCTTGCACCGTTCCCATGGTGACGATGGCCCATATATTAGTTCGCATAGTCTCGTCGGGGCGTTGGCATCTTTAATTCAGTTGCGTATCAGATTCGCATTTGAAAATTTACTTGAAATGGGCCTTTTTCACATTATTTTTTTATAAGTGCACCACGAAGTACATAGGTACCTATGTTTAAAATAAAGCCCGTAAATTTTGTTTTGATTTTTTGCGATTGGGACAGATGCTAAAACTAAATATTATGGGGAGTGATATCATATGCCTCTAAAATGCCGATTGATTCAATTTTAGCTTTGTTGCCAAAGTCCTGCTACTTTATCTTATTTTCACACTTTTGAGCTGTCAAAAAATATATCTCAAGGCTCTACTACATGAAATTACAGAATATGTTCTCCCTTTTTAATTGTACAAATTACCTAACTTCAATCTAGTGAAAAAGGCCCATTCCATTCGAAATAATAAAGACAACCAGCAATAGGTACCTAAATCAGGAATTCCCAACCAGATCTACTTACATCTTCTACCTGTTTCGATTTTAATAGGCAGAAATTAATAATTTTAATGAACAGAAAAAGCAACGTCAGAAACCAAGGGTTGCTAGGATAACCCAACCGCGGTATATTACTGCCTGGACAAAAAGCACATATAAATATCTCGTTAACGGTGAGAGGTAACTGGAGAGTGGCTTATATATTTGGAAAGCTACTTTTGCTCTCTATTGAATGCCAGGTATAATGAAACCCAAATATATTTTTTAAGAAAATTGTAATTTCCGGCAAAACCGGAATAAGTGAGATTAAAAAATTAATTATTCATGTTTCGTTATATTAATATCTTGATTTTCGAAAATATTGTTTTTTTGATTTCCTATTTTGATTGACTGCATCAGACTGGTTTGCGAATTATGAATTTATGTCAAAGATTAAGAAATATCCGCCGTAATTTCAATAAATCCACTTTCCATTGAAATATAATATGATCTTTGTATGAAATATCTCGCTCACCATACTCCTCACCTTGCTTCCAGAGCCAACGTGAACACGTACTCGACGGTGGTGCGTGTCGGATGCAACGACTACTACGCGTCGCTGCCGCGACAAAGGAACGGCCGGCCGCAGTCGCCTCCACCGACCGACGTGTCCCGGCAGTACCAACAGACCATGGTCTATATTCCTTACGACCGAATCGAAGGGTACCAGCCAGGCACTGCCCCAGTTCCGTACTACCACGCTGCCGACTATGCGCGAGTGACTAACCAAAATCAAATCAACAAACGGTGAGTGGGCCAGGGCATGGCTACAACTATTGGCTGGTGTAACCTAATACGTTATTAATTTCGCCACAAATATAGGGCCAAGGATGGTGTAAACCATCCTTGAGTCAAACCAATTCCAGGTAAATAAACGTCTTAGTCATTTTCTACTTAATTTTTCAGTTACATAGCAACACCGAGTTATGCCCCCCCAGGACGACCTCCACCCTACAGCGATAGTCAACCACCACCTCCACCGCATCATCACCCATCCAGCAGGGGAGGATCGCCACTTCCTGGACAACTGGCAACAGCGCGAGGTACGCAGACGCAGGCCCCACCACCACTTCCTCCAACAGCTAGTAACTGCGGGTACTACCAAGCACCACCCAGGTAATTACTAATTATTATGTTAACTACGATGTGGGTACTACCAAAAGGTACGCCTCTGCCGGAGACGATCTGATGGAGCAAAACAATCGGTTACAAAAGAGCCCACTGCGAGCTAGGTGGAAGGTGGAAGCGAGCTGAGTCGACATTAATCGAAGAGAGAGTCGGACTACTGGTACATTGTGACTGTGGTTATATAATAAATCTTTGCTTTAAATGAATCGTAGTCCATTATGTCAATTTCTTCAAAAAATACAATTTAATTGATTTAATCCCCTAAACCAACATTCTTTTCAGGTATAGGCCAATGGTGGGCCCCTCTTGGCCCTCTGACGGAGGCTATGCTACAAAAGTCAACAGGCACAGTTTTCCTATTGGTTTGACTCGATATCCAGGTTCAGATAGTGCATCCCTAACGGACAGTGACTCTCAGCACAGCGGGCAGTTGCCAAACGGGTTCAGACAGTCAGCGGATCTCTCTCACTATCAGAAGGTAGGTTCAAAAGTTTTGATGCGTACCGCTTTTCGAAGACCACACATAGCAAGTTCATATTTTATTTCACTAACAATGAGGTCAGATTTTAGTGGAAACAATGTTAGTACATTTTTCACTATTTAAAACTCCGTGTAGGATTAAGGCGCCGAATTTCGCATTTTCTACTATCAAGTGTTAGCAACAAATATGTAACTTTCAATAAATAGGCGGTTCGATTCGAGAGCAAAAAAAAATATATTTTCAGAAAAATCCCGCTGTAGCCAAGAGGTAGATTCAAGCTAAGGTACCAATAATAATCGTCCTATCGTTGAGTGATTATTCCTTCACTCAACGGTCCTATTTCTAGTAAGGTACTTAAGCAAATGGAAATGCGCTTCCCGGAGACAAAATACAATGCAAAATAGATTGTTGACCATAGGCGCCATCTACTTTCCAGGACATGAAACTATAGCCGTGAGAAGTCTTATTAATACGACAATCAACGCTTCTGAAATAATGCGGGCAAAAGATAGGAATGATATATAAAACTTAAATACACTTTGGAGTAGATTGTGAGGTAAATAGTCTTCATAATAACCATTGGTCAATTACCAAAAATGATAATCAATGATCAGTGATAAATATAAGAGGCAGAATGCAGCAAAAATTCAAAAATTAAAAAGTTGGGGTTTGAACCCCGTACCTACGAATTACTAGTCGCATACTCTGATACTGCGGTTTATAAGTGTCTGTCAATAATTATTGACATTAGGCGACTCCAAACCAGTTTGTAAAAGAATCGTTGTGAAACCTATTAAAATTGACGTAAGTTTTTGCGTTCCTATAGTCGTCTCGCCGAATAGCTATAGGACGATGACAGAGTTCGTTTGGCATTTTGGCACTCCCTAGATTGCTGGGAATGTCAGGAAAGTCAGGGACGTATTAGGGCTTATTGAGTAAGCTGAATTTTCAGACGTTTATAAGAAGTCGAATCGAAACCGATTTATTTTTGTATTATTTTTGCCTAAATGCCCAGACAAATAACGTTGGAAGAAGCAGCAATACATTTCTGCGTTTCATGGTGTAAAGAAAAAATTGTGACACAAATGAAATAGGTATGGCCATGGCACCCCCGATGTGTCTGTTGGTATGAACTAAATTACCAATGGGTCTATATTCTGAGGTCCGATTATTCGGCAAGAGCAGAAGTATGCATATATATATATATATATATATATATATATATATATATATTATTAATAGTTTTAGTTACAACCTTCTCAAATTTACAAGCCTTCTGAAAACAAGTGGCAACGCCGCAGCGAGACAGTTTAACGGGGTTAGATATGCAGTCTAGCGGGGCTAATAACGACCGGCCTTTTTGACGAACTCTTCTGCACTTTGGCGTAGTTTATCTTTTCTAATAAATGTTCAGTCCTTTTTTTAAATTATAGTTACATGCATTTGTAAATTTTGTTTCAATAATTGAGTAAGTAAGTAGGTACTTACGTTTGTTTAACAGACAATAATAAAAGCAGTAACAAAATATACACAGAAGTAATAAGTATTTATAATAAATACGATTTCTGGTGTGAATAGGTACATTTTCGACAACTAATATGGTAAATTTGGGCCAATGATGATTATCTTCTCTTATGGTAAAATTCTCATAAAAATACAAACAAAAACGAAAACAGAACTGCATATTGTGTAGGAGAGTAATCTCTTGTGATTGAAATGGCAGTTAGGGTCAATTTCATAATACATACAACTAAAGTATCTTTTGACTTTAAAATTCGGTAAAGAAACTTTTGCAACAATACTAAACAATGTTTGGATTGTTAGGTACAAAGCATCTTTAATTTTAAAGGTTACTTTAGTTTGTCTACGCAATTGACCCTTGATCATTTTAATCTTAAATTTCCGTCCTTTGGAAAGCCCATAAAGAATACAAGTTGACCGCCTGCCGCCAAGCAAAGAAAACCTATAGCTAAACTTTGTTGAACGAATGTTCATACCACGTCACAACTCCCGTCCTTGTCTCTCTCGTGAATATACGACCGATGTCCATCGTATATTCATGAGTAAGACAAGGATGGGAGAACATTCCTTGAACAGAGTTTTACTTCAAGTTATTATTACCATTTGACTTACAGCCAGGTATATAACTAAGTTCTAGCTTCCCACGACGGTTCTATGCATCTTGAGGCTTGAAATTGTAAAGGAACGCTTGTAGAAGGAATGCTTCTTCACTTCCAACTTTTATACAAATGTTTCAGTTTTGCACAAACAAAACAAAGTTATAAAAAAGATGTCGCCAGCAGCCTGTTTCCACCCAGAGACATACTGCGTCGTCGTATCAATCCGGCGACGGCACCCCGCACTACTCAAACTAATTCTCGTAAATTTCTTGTAAATTTCTTTCTCAACTTTAGAGCTTTCCTAGATGCGGTTGCGTAAGGGTTGCTAGGCAATACTGTTTGCGCCTAGCAACCACTTCTGCAGCTAGCAACCAAAATAACAGGGCATTTTAAGGAGGAGGGAGCAGGAAAAATGTATTTATTCACATGCACACTGTTTGCTCAGATATGATTGCGTTTGTTTCTAACATTTTTTCCAGCAAAAACAATCCGGCAAATAACGGAAAGTCAAGTCGATTTCCATTCCATTTCTATTTAAGAGTATCAAAACAGCATCACAAAAAATTGTACATTTGCTTGGTCCTCTGAAAAGTCCTAAAATCATGACTCCGCACGTGTTTGAATTTTACATGGTTATTCGCGTGGGGGTATAGAAAGCACGTGGCAAAAAGAAAAAATACATTAGCGATAAAAAATAATGGGCCCGCGGTCATTATGCCAAGCGAAACACTTTACTTCGCACATACACAATTATTTTTGTGCTTTGTTTAAGTGCTCCTCTATGCGTACGGCTTAAACGTACAAATATATTATCTTCTTCGTTTAGGAGCACTGCTACCAGAGAGACTCCGTCCCCGGATCGCCAACGAAGCCTCGCTTTATCGAAAGAGGGGTGCCCGAAGGCGCGGCCAGCGTGTCACCTCAAGATGGAATCAGTCAGACTACCAGCGGTACGATGACTTCACCAACTAGCCCGCAGAATCCGCCTGGCCAGAAACCGCTGTTCTACGCCATGAATGTGTGAAGAGGACAATGCTGGCGTTTGTGAATTTGAGGTAGGTATATAGAATCTCTCCATAATTATTGTTTTCTAAGAAAACTTGTTTTAATTCAAATAAATACCCACTGTAACACACATGCAAACGTGAAGCAGGTCTTGTTTAATTTACGTCACTTCCAACCACTTGCTGGGAAGGATACCTACCTACATCAGGACATTTTGAAAGGTAACTTTTAAGTCTTTCATTGACAGATATAGTTGAAATAAATAATGGTTCTTATCTGTTTAAACATGCAGACGGCTGCAGTTTCATTATATACACATATAATCGTAATAAAGTGAAGCATCAGGGGGTCGTAGAAAATAACAGCGCCTTTTTAAGGTTCTCCCAAAAAGTGTGTGCCGAAAGTTATTTCGTGCACGATTTACCCACAATGTTGGCTATTTTGTCATAGCTGACAATGGGCGGCTTTGCCAGGCAAGCCCGCAATTTGACATTGCATTGCAACAATTCCTGGACACTTGCCTAAGACCCTACGATTATTTAAAAAATATATATTTACATAATTATCAAGTTTTTAGGCTTTCTTCGAAATTTGGCGGGAAAGCACTTATATGACGTCACAAGTGTTTTAAAAAGGCAATTTGGCAACATAGCAATACCACCGAAGTGTTATGAGACATAACGTTATTCTGCAGTGAAAGTTGCAAGGAAAGTTAAAATTTCAAAATTCTAACCTCAAACTCCCAGACTTATGATGGCCCGTGAAACCACATTTAGTCAAGAAGTGTTTTTTTTTTTTTTTTCGTAAATACCTATTCAATTGTTTTTCTGCACATTTTTTGGCTAGGTTATTGGGCAATTCGGGCTCAGTACTTCTAAGCACTATGGCGCCTTTATAAACGCTTCTTCAAGTTGGTCCCTAGGGCGAGGTTCTCTCTTTATTAATAACTCATACCTAATACTGCACTATTATCTACTACAACGTAGGTACAAACCTTTGCAGTTTTATCCCATGAATTTTGGCAGACGCCAACATCGGATTATTAGAAAAAATTGTGCTACTAAAAAAGCATCCAATTTCGGCAAATTACGAATTGTCCTTTCAGGATCCATGATTACACATTTAACACATTACACATTTAACAACACGATAACTAGGTCCGCAAACAATATATAACAGTAAATATCAATAACAAACTATAATAAATCGCACACATATTATCTTCTAATGTTTTGATTTAGCGAGATACGGAATGACAGTTGGCATCACGGGATGTCATCTGCCGATCAGCAAACCATACGTTTTAGATGACATATGGATATATGCATATGGTTAGATGCCTAGGTGGGCGGGTAACGTTGCCACATACGCGAATATTTCCCCCATTATTGATACCTGAATATTTATAGTATGTTCCGTATACAGGTATTTTAACTGAAGTGTTACGTGGCAGAGATGAAGGATATAGTTTCCAGCGTGTGCAGCATAATGCTATAGAGGAGTCAATATACGGAACATATTCGTAATAAAAAAGTCTTTATGTGACAAAATTTGTGTGTGCAATTGCATTAGTTAAAGCTCAAAGGTTGCAATACATTAAGTAACAGATATTCATAGGCAAGCTGGAGATACTTGAATAGAAAACTGCAATTTGCCCTTGTTCCACGAATTATTGCAAACGGGCACCGGCAACGTTACAGTTCCGTTTCTCCTGAGAGACACAGAGTTGCCACTTTTGGCGTTCTGGACAATAGAACGACGAAACTGTAGATTTCAGCCTGAACAAAATTGTGCAACTTAATCTTTAATTATCATCAATAAATAAGGGTTAAAAGCGGTTGTTTCATTTATTACGTGTTATGTTGGTGCATCTACTGTAAACAGAGTACAATTTTAGAGCAATTAAAAATATTGTCAAGTACCCTATTGTGTCAAGTAGGTAATGCCAAGAAATAATGTAGGCATGAACATTTTTTTAATTTCAATTTTTTAAACTCTCTAAGGTTTTACACAAAGTATAGTGTACAACTCGTTAAGCAATGCATAAAACTTGTGAACTTGCATACAATATGCATAATTGTTTAACTTGTTGTACAATATACAAAATGGGTCGCTGGGAATATTCCCAACAAATGGGAGCATTGACTCGAAAACTCCCAAAACTCCCGGGAACATTCCCAAATTTTAAATTTTCCGCCATTAAGCTGTCAATTGTCTAACTGATTAAGAATTTAACCCCAAATTTCGGTTTTGAAAAATAAAACGTTCGTTTTAAATGTTTTAATTTTAAACGAAGAACGAGGCTTCTGAAGTTGCTCTCTGCTTGTATATAGTGCTTGAGTTTTATTCACTACTGGTACTAGGTAAGTTTTCAGTTGGAGTTGTTTTCGTTTTGTTTATTTAATTAAAATTAAATAATTAGTTGAAAAGGTAACTGCTGTGTATGATATTCAATGAAGGAAATCAATAACAGGGTTATCAGCAAAAGTGTTTATTACAATAATCTTTAATGAACCATAATTATTATTATATGTTCCAAGCTTTTGCCCTTTGATTGAGGGCTTCGTCAGGGAATTATAAATTATATTAATAGTTCAATTATTCCAAAAATTATATAAATTTGGTGTTTCAATATGGCCGAAAAAATAAGTAATATGGCGGAAGGAATTTGATATTTATGCATTTTTTTATCTTCACATTTCATTAGAATCATATATCAAATTCCTTCCTTTTTCGGTCATATTGAAACACCAAGTTTATACAATTTTTGCAATAATTGAACTATTAATGTAATTCCCTGAAGAAGCCCTCAATCAAAGGGTGAAAGCTTGGAACATTAATAATTATGGTTCATTAAAGATTATTATAATAAACACTGTTGCTTGCAGGTAACCATGTTATTGATCTCCATCATTAAAATTAAATACTTATATCATATGCATATAATATGTTCAATGCTGAAACCTATAAGCTTTAATATTCTATTCTTTATTTAATTTATGCAAATTCAGTAGAAGTACTATACTTACCATATTATCTATTTAAAGGGAACATGTAAGGAATACAGTTAGAATGATGAACCATTTTCTGAAAACTCCCGGGTTTTTTAAAAAATCCCAGGAGTTTTTACAAAGCTCCGGGAGTATTGACAGCTAAATAAAATGGCGGATGAGAGGTTTCAGGCTGGGAGGAATGGGAGTTTTTAAAAATCCCGGGAGTAAACCCATCACTAAATATACTATTTTATATACTATTTTGATAAATATGGTTTCCATCTGTCACTAATATCAAACATCGGCTAAATCTAAATTCCCAATAAACAAGGATTGGAAGGAGTACCATCCACTGTAGTTTTTCATAAAGATATTCTTTTATGAGATGTGTAAATATGGGTCGTGAACTTTTCCATGCGTAAATGTGTGCTCTATAAGGAGGCATTCGTATTTAGATTTAGAATAAATACGCATTACAATACTAATATCTGATATCTTTTGTCAGCAGGTTTAGAAGGCTTATGGAGCCCACTGAAACAAAATTCGTCTGACTGATGGGATGGAATTATAAAATTTTGCAGTTGACTCAGTAGGTTACAATAACCGATAAAAATGGCAGAAACTTTTCACGGAGTGTTAGCTGTTGCTTGTTAAGTCGTTGTTCTGTGTTTTCGCATTGTAATCATTGGTGAAGAACTTAATGTGGTAAATTTATGGGAAATGGCACTGAGTTTTTTATACTAATTGATAAATATTTATTTTCAAGGTGTACCCACAAGTAAATTAATGGGTTTTATTTGAATTGGTATAAACTCTTATTGTTTTAAACTAACGCCTGCTTCATATAGGTACTTTAGCTTCATATCTCAAGTAGCAACATTAAGAAATTAAAATTTCAAATCTCCGTTAAACTAACTTACAAATTTTAATACATCGTCAATATATCATTTAAGAACAAAACATAACTAGACATTGGTATATTTATATAAATCGGTAAAATATACTATGGAATTTACATATCTATTCTCTAATATGGCATATGGCAGTTAAAATTAGGCATAAGGAACATATTGTTAAGTCTCTATTTAAAACATACATGTGTCAACTATTTTATGCCTACCTTTGTTGTAGTTCAGAATGATTCCCAATACCTAATAATATAATCTAATTTGTTTCCTTCATTGATGATTTCAGTGCGTAAAACATCCCAAGCTCAGTAAACGCGCACAGACTAGAACAAAATAAATTTACAATTTATGATTAAACAATATTTTGATTTGTAGGTATTTATTTTGTAATAGACTGTGGACGTTTTTCTTGTTGATCTGATTTATAGTTCATTAACTTTGTCTCTCGGCATAAGTTTTACATTTTTTACAGATTCCTTTGAGGCAAATATATTTATGTATGGGACGGGTGTTTCTAAAGTATAAAACTCATGTCATAGAATAGTAGTCATTGTTGCCAAAAATTAATTGAGATTCCAATTACCAAAGTATTAATAGATAGATAAGTGTTACTGACCAAAAAATGTATGATAAAAAAATATAAAATTGGAAATATGCTTTGTTACTGCGTATTTAGTTAGATTCTCTGTATAAATTGTGATTAAAGACAAAGTTGCTTTCACTTATAACATCATGTAAGGGTCGCTGTTACACTAATAATGTGTCGAAGTTTCATTTATGTTAAAATCCGCTTTTAAAAATTTTAAAACTATGATGTATGGCTAAGTAATATTGTTAGTGTAAAGCGACATTATACAGTCCGGCAAACGAAAGAAGTCCAATGAAAAACTCAGTCTAAGCGCCATCCGTATGTTATTAATGTGGGCATGGGCGGTTAGACTGAGTTTTTTATTGGACTTCTTTCGTTTGCCGGACTGTAAGTACCTATTTAAAATAAATGTAGTTTTAATGTATTGATTAAAAAATGAGAAAGAAGCTTGTTTCTTCCATGCCGAAGCTCCTTATACTAAAATATGAAGACAAGATTATATAGACGAATTAATCTTAGGATAATTTTTTGTAATAAGAGATCAAATACAATAAAATCAAAAGCATTGATACCATGGAAGAAACCACCTCGATAGTTTTTTGTTAGTAAATTGAAGTACTTAAAAAATGTACTTAAAAGAAGATATTTATTTATTAAAAGTATTAATAAAGTGAGATGAAAACTAGAATCGGTCTAATATAATTTTGTATTTTTACGTAGAGAAAATATATATAGAGAAACTCTTTAACTTAAACCGTTGCTCATTCCTAACCTGAAAACTGAATAATTGGAATTGGTTTCTTTAGAGACGATGTAACTACGGTTACAAATGTAATATTTTTGTTAATCGTTTTTGTTGTAATATGATTTTCTAATATTTTATACCAGTTAGTGTTAAATGATTGTTTATAAATTATTTGTATTACTTAAACTGACATAATAAATTTATTGTATACAAAATGTATGGTATTTTTTAACCTATATATCACCGATGATAACCAAGAAGTCCTAAGAATGTTTGAAGGTGTTTGATTGCACCTTTATAAAGTACCTACCCATTCAAAACGTTTTTTGATAAATATACTATATGTATTTTATTTTTTTAATATTAGCCAGGTATACATTTAGTGTAGGGTAAACTTTTTGTTTAAGTTTAGGTTTTAACATTGTTAAAATTTGCATGATGGCCTGTGATATTTATATGTTCAGAAGAAGCAGAAGAAATTTTATTTAATTTAACATAACTTTTATGTCCTAAAATTCGATTATATAAATTTTGGGATGTTTGGCTTTTTCTGAACATATAAATATCACAGCCCATCATGCAAATTTTAACAATGTTAAAATTTTACACAGAGAAAAGAATCTAAGAGGTTATTCCTTGAGATGTTTGAAATTAATAAAGAAAATTATCCAATAAACAAAATAACTGGTATATAAGATCTAAGTTGTATTTATTCCTATATTTTACTTTTAGATGAAAAACAATCAAAATAACTCACTATAACCCTACATATATAAATTTTTCTGTAAATTTTTAAATTTTTATGGTCAAATATTTTCTAACCCTTTTGACAAACAACCTAAAATTTACATTTATTTTGTTTATTGTCAAACTTTTTGGTAACCTAAAAATTTTATAACCTTAAAACAATATTACTGTCTGCTATCATTTGTTTTTTCATAACTTACTTCATAATATGGAAATTTTCTTTTATTTCAAATTTCTATAACAACCATAAATATTTATTAGAAAATTTTCAGTAGACAACAAAAATACAAAACAATTTATTCCATTTTTGGAAGTTTATATCCATTAGAATCAAAACTTTTCAATATTCATTTCAATGGTAAGTATATAAATAATTTTCTTACTCAATAATATAGTTTGCCAACACTATTTTAGCCCTGACGAAGGCCAAAAATATGGCCGAAAGCTGGGTTAATTGTAAAGAATAAATAACACACGATTTTGGCTGAAATACCCGTTATTTTACTTCATTGATATATAAATACAGCCGTTATTAAAGAAGATCTATTATTATTATTATTATAATTATTTCCCTTTTTGACAAAATCTTTTATACAGTGGGTGTTCCAAAATTCACTACAAATATTAGGGGTATATTTTTGTGGCCAAAAAAGGTTTTTCATATAGTGTTGGTCCAGGTCACATCATCAAATCTCCTGAAAATTCGCAAAACCCCTATTCCTTTAGGCGCTATGTTCTATTAATTCTTTGCATCAAAAATGGCGTTATTGCATGGTTAGATTATCTCAACCAAAATAGGTACGATAAAAAAGTTACGATCCTAAGTGGTATATCTAGTAGCACATTTTAGAGAATTTTGTAGGATGCTTTGTAGGTTCCCGATGCATACAACAACAATAAGAAAAATAAATATGAGCGACAGCATGTGGGCGTTGAAAACAATAAGTAACTGAATTTTAGTACAATGTTTAGGTACGTGTATCTGAACGCACGGTTAACGATCTAGAAACCAAGGCGTCCGAAATTCAGTAGATATGTAAATTTTGGTTGCAAGCTATCGTTAAGAAGTCCTATAGGATAGTTGTTATTAAATACAAATTGGTAAGTAGATTAATTTTTGCGTACTATAATTTGTTTCATTCAGAGAGGAGTCGAAAGTAGAAGCAAAAATTGTGATAAGTCAACTGGTGGTAATAATTGTTAACTAGACCTACATAATCATTTTTGTAACCAAGAAGTGCCTACTCACTTTTTCTTTTATAGAAGAGAAAAGAGTGTTAACAAAGTTAATACTAATACATGGAGGGTCGGCGCGAAGACCGTGCATTAAAAGTATATGTAGGACCGAACGGAGTTGTTAGAATTCTCCATAACTTCAAGACAGTTGCAAAAATTCAAATTTTGTGCGCGCTTTATTATAGTTGGAAGGTTACATTTTTTCCAATTATTCTTGGCTGAAGCATCCAGAGTGCTTTGGAAATTAAATAACCAATATGTTGGTTATAGTATATTACACACCGAGGTGGGAAGTGTTTCCATTACTGTCGAGAGATTAAATAGTTAACCGAGGTGCGAAGCGCCGAGGTTAACTTTATCTCGAGACAGTAATGAAACACGTCACCGAGGTTTGTATACTATTTTATTTACAACCATCAATATTTTGTAATTTCAAAATTTTATCTCCGTTTACTTCCCGGCACTTCCCGCCCTCCTGGGTGGAAAGTAAACTTTCCACCCGGGCTGGAGGGCGGGAAGTAAAAGTCAAAAAACGGACACTTTCAAACTTCTAAAAAGTCAGAAATGTCAACATTACATACATGGTTGTAAATAAACATATTTTACATTTTTATTTACACTCACGAAGAAAAGATCTCTCTCATACGTACCCAAATATTATTTATTTGAAATAAGTAGTGGAAACCTTTTACATTTGAACGGACATACGGGCTCTTGGTGACAATAGCTGAATTTTCTAGGATGCCTTGGAAAACGGAAAACAGAAAACCCATTCCAGAACATTAACATCTCAGTTTAACTTGCTACCGAGCTTGCTAAGAACAATAACGTTTTAAGGAGAGGAGCAAGGTAACCTAACCAATAAGATTCCTGTTTTAATTCTGAATCCAGCCATATATAATTTGACCTATTTATCTCTAACCGTTTCGGAGATATTTACCAAAGAAGCTCCATCAAGCTAGATAAAATAATCTTTTGTGTCAGCAGTTTGTTCGATCCTAGAAACTAGAATCAGATTTATGAAAAATCAAGTCAGCCATGACAATAAAACTATGACAATCAAGTAAGTAAGCTGTTAATTCAACGTCTCTACTTACCTGTGAGATTAATTTCATTTCCTCTCGATCTAAATCTTCGACACAGCCTACATATTATTATAAATGAAGCACTCGGAACACCATCCCTATTTACGAGAAAACCTACCTTGTAGCACTTTTTGTAATTGCACACCATGTGAATGGCAGCTTTGGGGGGGTTGGAGGACAGGGAGGGTCCGTGGGTAAGGAAGTTTGTCGTCAGTTGTTATGAGCCTTTGTTGAAAGAAGATATTTTGGACGCCGCCTAGCACTTTTTTTTACTTTTAAAAGCGATTTTGGAGAACTGCAAAACCAAGAAAAAGGGATGGAAAACTGTTACTTGATTTAAACCTGGCTATTGAAAACTTGGATAAAGAAAGAGAAAGATTTTGTTATATGTGGCAGACACAGCGAGTACATTGTGAGTTATTTTCGTGAATTTGTGAATTAAATAAAACTAACAGTGATTGAGGGGAAAATATACTCTTACGATGGTGAATTGTTCAGCATTTGGTTGCAAAAGCAGAAGTGAAAAGCAAGAGCCCTGGATGTCGTTCCACAGGTAACAAGCTACCTTTGAAAATTCCATAAAGCTTTATTTTTTCTCAATATAACTTCTTCAAATTCCTTTTACCTTTTATAAGATAAAATGCATTGTTTTGCTTGTAAATGGGACCAATATAATTATTTTAAAAATGGAAAATTCCTTAAAAAGAATGAGTTTCATGCTCCTCCACTGGTCTGTCGTGCGATGTGGCAGTCGGTAACATGGCCGCGAGCTCTGTTCGGCGTCCTCTCTCTTTCCTTTTCTAAGATTGCAAACAATGAAACACTGACGACACTTATACCGTTGAGTGAACAACGCTTATACCTAATAATACTTATATATATATATATATATATAAGGATGTAAGATTAGCGAGTGTAAATGTAACAATTACAAGAAAAGGTGTTAATGGGCAAACACTCAAAGTTAACAAAAAGAAAAAACTAGTAACCGCATACACGTGTTTCATGCTATTTGGCAATCATCAGTACGGTGTAACATTAACCAAATCAAAAGATAGGCATGATTTGGGAAGCAACAAATGAAGTCCAGGAGGATGGTGATTTTACTAGTTTTTGAGGTTACATTTTTCGTCTTGCAGGTGCATGGTTTTAGTGCACCTTTTTATTTGCAACAAAGGTTTACTCCTGCTTCATAACGACATAGTCAACCGTTTGGGTTGAAATTGCCAAAACGTGCCCCAAAATACCTGCTAACTCAAACATTGGAAATATAAAATTTTCACCTACCACTTTCAAATGTTTCAGATCTACTGTACAATCGAAATGAAGAAAAAATGCCAAATGGACATTGGTCAAAACACCATTCGTTTTCTTGAAATAGGGTGTCAAAATTTCGTCAAATTCAATATTTTCCATTTTGAAAGCGAATAATTTTTGGTTCATTGTTCATGGGGATTTGTTTCTCACTTTAGATGGTACAGTTGATCTGTAACATTTGAAGGCGGTAGGTGAAAATTTTAGGTTTCGCATAATTGGAGTTAACAGGTGCTTTTGGACAAGGTTTGGCATTTTCGACGCACACGATTGATTTTATCGTTATGAACAAATGAAAAGATGCACTAAAACCATATACCTGCAATACCAAAAAGGTAACCTCAAAAAAGTTACGAAAAAAGTACGATCCAAAAATAGTACAAGTGGCGTCCTCTGTGAGATACGTAGAAATTGAAATTTTCAGCTTCATCTCCATCCCCAAAAACATAGCAGTGCCAAATTTTAGTTCCACAGCGTGATTACTTTGGGAGATAATGCCGTAATTCAATTTCAAAAAGAGAATTACAACGCCCTGCATTTCGAAAACAAAGTGCAAGCGAGAAAAAGTGTATAGGTACTACAAAATATATCATTATTTGAATATTATGATCTTTGGTGCTATCCCGTTTTTTAATTATTCCGTTTTCAAATGTTATGCTAAATTTATTACACTTTAATTTGTCGATCTCGTGATAAAGATAGACGATCAATTCGCTAACAAAAAATATTTGTTTTAACCAAGAGAACAACATATAAGTAAAATTCCAAAATGTTTAGGTGCTTTTTCAGGGTTTACTGATTTTCGAAATAAAATACCTAGTAATTTCAGGAAAATCTGAAAAGCTCCTAAACATTTTGGGATTTTATAGTGGTACACTCTTGGTTAAAACAAAACAATTTTCATTGCACTGATCGTCTATCTTTATCACAAAATCCTCAAATTCATATTAAATATATAAATTTAGTATTAAATTTGAAAACGAAATATTTCAAAAAGGGAGAAACTAATGATTCAAAGTTTTAGATAATTCTGATTACCTTGGTGAACATATTTCAAAAATCCAAAAATGTATAGGGTGTTCCAATTTAAAAAACAAAGTTTAATTTGCCGCACATCACAACAATCTAAAAAGTTATAGACGTACTAGGGCATTTAGCGTGGACACCCGGTATATAAATAGGTACACAAAAAGTCGATAGCGCAACCTTTCTGATTTTCCTTCAAAATAAAAAAATAAAATGATAATTTTTTTTCTTAGCGCCACTTGGAAATATCTTGACGAATATGCATTTTTCGGAGAATTTTATTTGAAAGAAAGAAATTGCCTTTTTGATTGACTAAAAACATATTAAAGATTCATGGCCTACTGTCTGAGATATTTTTGAAAAACCCGAAAATAGCGGAAATTTCTTTGTCTTGTAACTTTTTTATCCGAAGAGTCACTGAAAATGTTTCCGGCGTCAAAAAAATACATATTTTATGTATGTACTTTCAATCGACATATCACAAGCGCTACATGTCCCTTGCGCTAGCCTGATTTAATTAACTGACAGAAGCTGCTCGTTTAGTTTTTAAGTATCTAATACCTACCAAAAAATGTTAAATATGTGCGAGATGTAGATACCTCGCGGCAAATTTCAAAGGTTTGCACTGTAGTATGTTGTGAAATTGACTAAATCTACAATTGTAGTTTATTTAAACGAACTTTTAAAGCATTTTACCAAGCCTTCTAAATTTTCATTTTTGTTCTTGCGAGCGCAAGGGATATTATGTAGCGCTTGTAATACATCGATTGAGAGTGCATAAAATATAATATGTAATTTGTTGACGTCATGGCCTGCTATAATTGAGTATTTTTTTTAGCTGCTAAAAGAGCACCCATAAAACCGCGGCATTTTTCCAAATTCTGAGAGAGTAGGCTTAAAGCAATCAGTTTTTCCACAAATTTTATTAAGAAACTTTTTCGGTAACTCTCAAAATAAAAAGGTGAGTAGATACAAGCAGAAGAAGTTTCCGCAATTTTCGGATTTTTCAAAAATACCTCAGAAAGTAGGTCATGGATCTCGGATGTGTTAAACAAAGATAGCCCATTAAAAAGGCAACTTTTTCTTTTTTCAACTAAATTTCTCCGAAAAATGCATATTCTTTTGTCAAGATATTTCCAAGTAGGTAGCAATCCGTCAATAGTCATAGGTAGGTAGTATATTCGCAACTACCGACTCTTAATTCTTAAGATAAACGATTATCTCCATGCTTCCAGGGAGAATTAAATATCCTCTCCCAAGACCAAACTCACCAAACTATAGCTACGGGCTACGCTACTGGTAAATCAAATAGATGTGTGTATCTAGGCCAAGGTCATAACCAGTCCGGGTCAATGCCCTAATCAGCTGATATCAGTATATCAGTATATATTGTACCTATAGAGTAATGAGTGCATTCATATTTGCTTCAAATTCAAAGGTTTGCATACATACATGTTTTTACTAGTAAGTTTTTTATATCAAATAAAAGCATTATAAATTAATGTTTTTGTTTTATTACTTATGACGCTTATAGAAGTATAGTAAATATTTAATGAGTAAAAGTTACCTATTATAATATGTTTTTCAATATCATTGGGTCCATTTTATGAAACTTCTCAGAATATTGGGACCACTTTATAAATTTATTGTTATGAAATTAATTTATTATGAGACTTGTTGCTGAAAGCCCTGTCATTTCGTGTACAAACATAGTCTTTTTCCACAGTTTGCAAACGTAAAGGTCCCTATATATTTATTTTTGTTTATACTATATCATATCATACTGTATCATGTAGGTATACAAAGTTATAGTTGCGTTTTGAATAAGTACCTATGCAAAGAAAACCAATATGGCACTAAAATTTATGAACTGTTGCAGCAAATACCTATGCTGTTTACTGTTTTTAGACAGACAGAAGTAATATCATTGAGTAAAATTAATAATAAAAATTAATTAGTTGCGACAGGATGTGGCAAGATATTTTCCAATTTAAGATCAATAATGATTTAATCGATTATTTTGTTATAGATGGATACCAGGTATAAGGTATCAAATAGAAAGAAAATAATTTATATTCATTCATTCAAATTGAATTGTTACATACAGGGTGTTCACTTTTAAGTGGACACAAATCGATAAAAAATGTATTTTGTGAGATATTTTCAAAAACCTTTTTTTGTTCGAAAGGCCTTCAAAAACCGCTTCTTTTGACCTTCCTGCTATTTACAAAATGCAAATCCAGGGCCGGCTACCATTTTTTTATACCCCCAATTTTCTCGAAAACCATTTAGCGATTTTTTTATTTAAAATCTGTCCGCACAGCGTTAATCAGAACACCCCAAAACCCCTATATACCAAATTCGAATAAAAAGTATACAGGGAGTTCCATTCTGCAGGGTGTCAAAGTTGAGCAAAATAGGAATTTTAAAGACATCTGGCGTGTCAAGTGTGCCTTGGAATCCCCTCAAAACAGTTGAATGGTCAATAGGACCACTCAAGGTGTTGGTGTGCAAAGGTCTAATACAAATATACAGAGTGTTCTTCTCTTTTGCCATCTCAAAATGGTGAATTTTTATGAAATTTTATACGGGTCATGAGTCATGAGTGCTGTGAAATCATTGAAAAAATATTGATAAACGCAAAAGTAATGTATTTCTTTACTAAATGCCAACCAACAAATAAAAACAATTTAAATTATTGAACCTATCTCAACAAAGTCACTGTCTAAGATGATACATTTTCTGTGCGTTTCCTGTTGTGGCACACCAGCCATCTTAACTGATATGGACTTACTGACTGGCAGACTTCTGTATTTTTTACATTTAGTTCATTTATAGTGTGTGGAGCGGTTTTGATATACTCGATTTTTGACTAGTATAAAGTTCCAAAAATTCAGTAATTTGAGATGGCACAGATAAGAACACTCTGTATATTTTGTATTGGATCTTTGCACACCAACACCTTGAGTGGTCCTATTGACCATTCAACTGTTTTGAGGGGATTCCATTGCACTCTTGACTGGGCAGATGCCTTTAAAATTCCTATTTTGCTCAACTTTGACACCCTGCAGAATGGAACTCCCTGTATATTTTTTATTCAAATTTGGTATGTATATCGGGGTTTCGGGGTGTTCTGATTAACGCTGTGGGGTCAGATTTTAAATAAAAAAATCGCTAAATGGTTTTCGTAAAAATCGGGGGTATAAAAAAATCGCAGCCGGCCCTGGATTTGCATTTTGAAAATGGCAGAAAGGTGAAAAGAAGCGGTTTTTGAAGGCCTTTCGAACAAAAAAAGGTTTTTGAAAATATCTCACAAAATACATTTTTTATCGATTTGTGTCCACTTAAAAGTGAACACCCTGTATGTAACAATTCAATTTGAATGAATGAATATAACTTATTTTCTTTCTATTTGATACCTTATACCTAGTATCCATCTATAACAAAATAATCGATTAAATCATTATTGATCTTAAATTGGAAAATATCTTGCCACATCCTGTCGCAACTAATTAATTTTTATTATTAATTTTACTCAATGATATTACTTCTGTCTGTCTAAAAACAGTAAACAGCATAGGTATTTGCTGCAACAGTTCATAAATTTTAGTGCCATATTGGTTTTCTTTGCATAGGTACTTATTCAAAACGCAACTATAACTTTGTATACCTACATGATACAGTATGATATGATATAGTATAAACAAAAATAAATATATAGGGACCTTTACGTTTGCAAACTGTGGAAAAAGACTATGTTTGTACACGAAATGACAGGGCTTTCAGCAACAAGTCTCATAATAAATTAATTTCATAACAATAAATTTATAAAGTGGTCCCAATATTCTGAGAAGTTTCATAAAATGGACCCAATGATATTGAAAAACATATTATAATAGGTAACTTTTACTCATTAAATATTTACTATACTTCTATAAGCGTCATAAGTAATAAAACAAAAACATTAATTTATAATGCTTTTATTTGATATAAAAAACTTACTAGTAAAAACATGTATGTATGCAAACCTTTGAATTTGAAGCAAATATGAATGCACTCATTACTCTATAGGTACAATATATACTGATATACTGATATCAGCTGATTAGGGCATTGACCCGGACTGGTTATGACCTTGGCCTAGATACACACATCTATTTGATTTACCAGTAGCGTAGCCCGTAGCTATAGTTTGGTGAGTTTGGTCTTGGGAGAGGATATTTAATTCTCCCTGGAAGCATGGAGATAATCGTTTATCTTAAGAATTAAGAGTCGGTAGTTGCGAATATACTACCTACCTATGACTATTGACGGATTGCTACCTACTTGGAAATATCTTGACAAAAGAATATGCATTTTTCGGAGAAATTTAGTTGAAAAAAGAAAAAGTTGCCTTTTTAATGGGCTATCTTTGTTTAACACATCCGAGATCCATGACCTACTTTCTGAGGTATTTTTGAAAAATCCGAAAATTGCGGAAACTTCTTCTGCTTGTATCTACTCACCTTTTTATTTTGAGAGTTACCGAAAAAGTTTCTTAATAAAATTTGTGGAAAAACTGATTGCTTTAAGCCTACTCTCTCAGAATTTGGAAAAATGCCGCGGTTTTATGGGTGCTCTTTTAGCAGCTAAAAAAAATACTCAATTATAGCAGGCCATGACGTCAACAAATTACATATTATATTTTATGCACTCTCAATCGATGTATTACAAGCGCTACATAATATCCCTTGCGCTCGCAAGAACAAAAATGAAAATTTAGAAGGCTTGGTAAAATGCTTTAAAAGTTCGTTTAAATAAACTACAATTGTAGATTTAGTCAATTTCACAACATACTACAGTGCAAACCTTTGAAATTTGCCGCGAGGTATCTACATCTCGCACATATTTAACATTTTTTGGTAGGTATTAGATACTTAAAAACTAAACGAGCAGCTTCTGTCAGTTAATTAAATCAGGCTAGCGCAAGGGACATGTAGCGCTTGTGATATGTCGATTGAAAGTACATACATAAAATATGTATTTTTTTGACGCCGGAAACATTTTCAGTGACTCTTCGGATAAAAAAGTTACAAGACAAAGAAATTTCCGCTATTTTCGGGTTTTTCAAAAATATCTCAGACAGTAGGCCATGAATCTTTAATATGTTTTTAGTCAATCAAAAAGGCAATTTCTTTCTTTCAAATAAAATTCTCCGAAAAATGCATATTCGTCAAGATATTTCCAAGTGGCGCTAAGAAAAAAAATTATCATTTTATTTTTTTATTTTGAAGGAAAATCAGAAAGGTTGCGCTATCGACTTTTTGTGTACCTATTTATATACCGGGTGTCCACGCTAAATGCCCTAGTACGTCTATAACTTTTTAGATTGTTGTGATGTGCGGCAAATTAAACTTTGTTTTTTAAATTGGAACACCCTATACATTTTTGGATTTTTGAAATCTGTTCACCAAGGTAATCAGAATTATCTAAAACTTTGAATCATTAGTTTCTCCCTTTTTGAAATATTTCGTTTTCAAATTTAATACTAAATTTATATATTTAATATGAATTTGAGGATTTTGTGATAAAGATAGACGATCAGTGCAATGAAAATTGTTTTGTTTTAACCAAGAGTGTACCACTATAAAATCCCAAAATGTTTAGGAGCTTTTCAGATTTTCCTGAAATTACTAGGTATTTTATTTCGAAAATCAGTAAACCCTGAAAAAGCACCTAAACATTTTGGAATTTTACTTATATGTTGTTCTCTTGGTTAAAACAAATATTTTTTGTTAGCGAATTGATCGTCTATCTTTATCACGAGATCGACAAATTAAAGTGTAATAAATTTAGCATAACATTTGAAAACGGAATAATTAAAAAACGGGATAGCACCAAAGATCATAATATTCAAATAATGATATATTTTGTAGTACCTATACACTTTTTCTCGCTTGCACTTTGTTTTCGAAATGCAGGGCGTTGTAATTCTCTTTTTGAAATTGAATTACGGCATTATCTCCCAAAATAATCACGCTGTGGAACTAAAATTTGGCACTGCTATGTTTTTGGGGATGGAGATGAAGCTGAAAATTTCAATTTCTACGTATCTCACAGAGGACGCCACTTGTACTATTTTTGGATCGTACTTTTTTCGTAACTTTTTTGAGGTTACCTTTTTGGTATTGCAGGTATATGGTTTTAGTGCATCTTTTCATTTGTTCATAACGATAAAATCAATCGTGTGCGTCGAAAATGCCAAACCTTGTCCAAAAGCACCTGTTAACTCCAATTATGCGAAACCTAAAATTTTCACCTACCGCCTTCAAATGTTACAGATCAACTGTACCATCTAAAGTGAGAAACAAATCCCCATGAACAATGAACCAAAAATTATTCGCTTTCAAAATGGAAAATATTGAATTTGACGAAATTTTGACACCCTATTTCAAGAAAACGAATGGTGTTTTGACCAATGTCCATTTGGCATTTTTTCTTCATTTTGATTGTACAGTAGATCTGAAACATTTGAAAGTGGTAGGTGAAAATTTTATATTTCCAATGTTTGAGTTAGCAGGTATTTTGGGGCACGTTTTGGCAATTTCAACCCAAACGGTTGACTATGTCGTTATGAAGCAGGAGTAAACCTTTGTTGCAAATAAAAAGGTGCACTAAAACCATGCACCTGCAAGACGAAAAATGTAACCTCAAAAACTAGTAAAATCACCATCCAAAAAGAGCACAAATGACAGCAGCGTGATAGTTTTGGGAGATATTGCCATAATTCAATATCAAAAAGAGAACTACAGTCAAAGTCTAGAGAATACTATAAGTCGGCGCACTCGGCCTTGTGTAAACAAACGTTTCCCCCCTGCCGTCTCCCGCTCCCTCGGCCCACCGTCATCGGAGTACGGCGATCGATATCTTATTTGATAAGAAAATAAGCTTATAGACCGGGAGATAGTGACAGATTTTTGCACGTGATTTTACTCAGTATGCCTTGCAAAGGGCATTATGTGGCACATATTCTCACAATAATAAGGTATGAATCAGAGAGTCATCCTGGGTTCTTCATGTGAAAAACTGAGTTTTCAATTATTCGAAAAATATGCGTTTTGATATGATTTTATACAGGCTGCCATGTGTTTTATAATGAAGTTCAAATAGAAAATTCCTCGGAAAACCATAGGCATACCGTTAGGGTGGGTCCAATGGGCTATTATTGCCACGTGATCTTGTATTATAATAATTAATTTTTCCACGTTTCTAAACAGGCTGCCAATGAGAAGTATGCAAGTTCTTGTTATGAA
This sequence comes from Pseudeuparius sepicola, assembly GCA_963920635.1. Classification (NCBI taxonomy): domain Eukaryota; kingdom Metazoa; phylum Arthropoda; class Insecta; order Coleoptera; family Anthribidae; genus Pseudeuparius; species Pseudeuparius sepicola. The sequence continues at coordinate 96,386,689 of OY987299.1, forward strand.
ACTGCTGAAGAAAAGATGGCATACCGTTTGCGCATATCCAAGTACACTTAACATCGAATAAATCGTTTAAATTATAAAATAACATTCAATTTAAACAGTACTTGGACAAGCGTGAAAGGTATGCCATCCTTTTTTCAGCATTTTCATAACAAGCACTTGCATACTTCTCCTTGGCAGCCTGTTCAGAAACGTGGAAAAACTAATTATTAAAATACAAGTTCACGTGACAATAATAGCCCTTTGAACCCACGCTAACGGTATGCCTATGGTTTTCCGGAGGAATTTTCTATTTTGAACTTCATTATAAAACACATGGCAGCCTGACTAAAATCATATCAAAACGCATATTTTTCGAATAATTGAAAACTCAGTTTTTCATATGAAGAACCCAGGATGACTCTCTGGTTCATACCTTATTATTGTGAGAACATACGCAACATAATGCCATTTGAAAGGCATACTGAGTAAAATCACGTCCAAAAATCTGTCACTATCTCCCGGTCTATATGTAGCTGAGAGCGGTTCGAGGCTGATTTACGACCAGTCGCAAAAATTGTTGTTTTCGCCGAGAGAACAAAGAAGTGAGCTGACTTCTACAGTGCCCTGTACCAAAGTATAGAGAGTATTCTCTAGACTTTGCCTGTACTTCGAAAACAAAGTCCAAATGAGAAAAGTGTATACTACAAAATATGATTATTTTGAAGAGTGCTTTTGATTGTTAAAAATTTTGGCAATAAAAGTGAAACACACGTAGATACCTTGTGTACGGGGTGTCCCAAGGAACAATCCCACCTCCCTTAACTCTTTAATTTTTTGAGATACAAAAAACTTTTTAGCTGATTATAAACAGTTTTTAGGGCCCATCCTATGAATATACAGGGTGTTTCTTAAAAGCGGGCAAACCAAACATACGTTTTTTTAAATGGGAACACCCTATATATGTGTAGTTTCTTGAAATGTACTCGTCATGATGGTTAAAAACGGCATAAAACTTTGTACCATTATCTTTTACTGTTTGTGAAGTATTTAATTTTCAAATTATATACTAAATCTGTTTATTTTCGATTTGTGGATCGAGTGATAAATATAGACAATCGTTGGAATAACAAGAAATGTTTGTTTTAACCAAAGGAAAGTCGTTTGAAATGCTAAAACAATCGAACTTATTAGAGATTTTACTGAAATTCTCAAAAATATTTTATTATATTTTATAAATTTTTATGTTTCATAACAAATTCGTATGTCAATCCATTTTAATTTACAATGAAAAAATGTTAGGACCGCCCCTCTGCGGACTCAATAATGTTATACCGCCATACCTTCCCACCGCACTCAACGAACCTTTTTGGACTCAATGATCCAAAAGTGGACCCATTGTTCTGACTAGTTTCAGTATACAGGGTGCCCAATTTAGATGGAATAATGGATATAACTTTTTAAATACACCTTGTATAAAAAATGTTTCAGACAAGAATTTTTCAGTTGAACATGTAAAATTTCATTGGGATTGCATAAGGAAATTTTTGAGAAAAAGTAGAATTTCTGCAAATACGCTAAAATTTAAATTCGAGAGCATTGCCTAAAAAGTAGGCCATGCCTAATGAAAATTTTGACATTTTTGCATGTAATGATAACATAACTTACCGACGACAGGTAGATCATGTTAAGCTTGCAAAATGTGTTTATTAATAAATAAATAGGCACAATAAAAATCAATTAATCTAATGCTCGAAAGCAGGGCCGTATATAAGGGGGGGTTTAGGGGGTTCAAACCCCCCCCCCCATGATGGTGTAATATAAATATTATTATATAAATGGTGTAGTATAAAGTTAATTTACAAGCCCGGCGCCCGCCAAAATGGAAAAATAAATAATCGTGTTGGCCGATTGTACTGCTTGGATGATTGTAATAACATGTAACATGCCAATAAAGGATCTCGGAAACTAGCAAAGCTGGAACAAAGGTTAAATGGAGAAAGAATTGCGATTTTGAATGCTCAATGTAATGCCCCTTTTGGATTTTTAAAAAAGTTCATGGCTCACTAGGTATTTTGAAAAGAGTGATTTTTTGCTATTTCATCAGATCTCTGTAGCTCCGTTATTTCTGATTATACAGAAAAAATGTTGTGAATATATAATAATTTTAACTTTATGTTATATACAGGATGAGTTTTTTTCGATGATCACTATGGGGATCTCGGAAACCAGCAGAGCTAGAACAAAGGTTAAATGGGGAAAGAAATGCAGTTTTGAATGCTCAATCTAATGCCCCTTTTGGATTTTTAATCAAATCTCTGTAGCTCGGGCATTTTTGATTATACAGAAAAACTGTAGAGACAAAAATTGTAGATAATTTTGAGCTTAATAAGATAATCTAATCTATTTTTTTGTTGTTTGTGATTCTTGAGATATGACATAAACTTTTGTTTTTTAAAATGTAAATCATAGTTGGCTGTGACCTTATCAAATCGGCCATTTTTTGAGTTTTCCAAAGATATAATACTCGGCACAGTTATTATAAAAAATAAAAGAGCTATGGCTAATTTTCCGATTTTTTTAAATTTTCACATAGTAAGCCATGGAATATTTTCATAATTACGTTCTATTTTATAATTAGACATACTTCAAACTTTCAAATATTTTATTTTTAGCTGGTAACAAAATAAAACAAAAATTATCATGATGGAGGTCCACCTCATAATTATTTGCACGTAAGAAATTACCTAGATCAGCTCTATCAAAATTTTGATAGGGAGAAATAGACCTATTTCCTGGCCGCCCCAATCCCCCGATTTGTCTGTTTTGGATTTCTTTTTGTGGGGAACAGTACAAAGTAAAGTATGAGACAATTTTTGAATTAAGAGCAGCTGTTTTAGAAGCAATTGCCAGTATTGACAGTCGCTCTCTAAGAAAGGCGACAAATTCAGTTTTAAAAACATGCAATATTTGCATAAATAAATAATAATGGTGGATTGTTTGAACACCTTTTTATTTTAAATGGCGACCTTTTAAAATAATATCTAATAATTTGAATTTGAGTTTTTTAATTTTTGTTTTATTTCGTTACATTTTGTTATCAAATAGAACGTAATTACGAACATATTCCATGGGTGACTATGTGAAAATTTTAAAATAATCAGAAAATTAGCCATAGCTCTTTTATTTTTTATAATAACTATGCCAAGTATTATGTCTTTGGGAAACTCAAAAAAAATGGCGGATTTGATAAGGCCACTGCCAACTATGATTTACGTTTAAAAAACACAAGTTTATATCATATATCTCAAAAATCACAAACAACATAAAAATTGGATCAGATTATCTTATTAAGCCCAAAATTATCTACAATTTTTGTCTCTACAGTTTTTCTGTATAATCAGAAATAACGGAGCTACAGAGATCTGATGAAATAGCAAAAAATCACTCTTTTCAAAATATCTAGTGAGCCCATGAACTTTTTTAAAAATCCAAAAGGGGCATTACATTGAGCATTCAAAACCGCAATTCTTTTTCCATTTAACCTTTGTTCTAGCTCTGCTAGTTTTCGAGATCCCGTTAGTGGAAAAAAACTCACCCTGTATGTTTGAGGATAATGCTCAAAAAGTTAACCTTAAAACAAAACCCCCATGGAAAACCCCTAGCTACGGCCCTGCTCGAAAGGTTCTCCATTCACCTCGAGACAATGGCCCAGTCTGTCGTAAAAACTACTAAGTACATTCTTAATCCATTCTGGAGGAATCAACGCTATTTCGTTTCTTATGCGCTGTTCTAATTCGACTATATTTTTGGGACGATTTTTATACACCCACGATTTTAGGTGTCCCCACAAGAAAAAAATCACACGGGTAAGATCGGGAAACCTCGGAGGCCATTCTATGGCCCCTCTTCTGCTAATCCAAGATTGTGGAAAGAGTTGGTTTAAATAGCGGCGCACATCACGGTGCTTCATCTTGCTGGAACCAGATATCCTGGATTGACATACCAAGGGCAGGAATCACCTTATTTTGCAAAAGATCCAAATACCTTTCACCGGTCAAATTACCATTTATAATAAATGGACCAATAATGCGGTTGCTATAGATACCATTGGTTATCATCATTTTCATTAGGCATAGCCTACTTTTTAGGCATTGATCTCGAATTTAAATTTTGGCGTACTTGCAGAAATTCTACTTGTATATGGACCGAATGATATTGGAAAATATACCTATTACCCATATATAGGTATCCCTATATAATCTATATAGGTATATATTGTATGACAATTAAAGTTCGCGCCATATGGGATTTTTTATTGTCCGACATAAAAAAAAAGATGATGACATTACTTAGTTTGTGATTGTTTTGAGAGGAAAAATTAAGAAAGTGATCAAAAGTAAAATTTCTTAAAAAAATTACCTTTTTTGCAAAAATTTCAAAAAATTAAAGCTGTTTCTAACTCAATATCAAGACAGTACGCAAATTTTTATTTCAATATGGTGACTTTCATTGTTTATCAAGTTTTTTTACAAGTATTTATGTGCCAACAATATAAGCAAACGAATATAAATATTTTCATTATTTTTGAAGAAGTGTAGATTTATATAAATCTTGGTTGAAACTTTCAATTTTTACCATTGCGTTGCACTTAACGAGTCAGGTAGTTACTGTCCCTTCCATACTTAGTAGTGCATGGAAGTAGGTATTACCTACCTAGTAGGTATTACCTACTTCCATGCATGTATTGAAAATACCTACTGAATATTTGCTACACGTACTTAACTGCCCAGCCCAAAGCATCCTAGTTGAAAGATTTCATGTATTTTACTAATAACCTCTTTTTTACATCTAGGACATGTATTCCAAAGAAGGAATGTATTGAAAAATTAGGCTTGAGTCTTGGATTCAACCGTAAATCCAAAAAAATGTGAAACTTTACAATGGTCGCTACCTTACCTTTTTAAATATAGGTACCTAGGTAGGTATGCATGGCTTTACTATACATGTTCTAAAAAAGAGTTCGCAAAACGATTAACGTTCTGTCGCGCTATCTATTGGGCAGGGATGATATTAGTAGAAACTATTCCCAAAGCACGCAAAACCATTAACGTTCCGTCGCGCCATCTTATGGACAAGGGGTGATATTAGTAGAAGCTATTCCCAAAGCCAGCAAAACGATTGACGTTGAGTCGCGCCATCTATCGGACAGGGGTGGTATTAGTAGAAGCTAGTCCCAAAGCCCCGCCCCATCTCATATCAGGCTCCGCCCATATTTTCGTGGACTTGATGATCCGAGAAAAGGTATATATATATAGTAATGTCAACTAGGTATTTGCAGAAAGGTTCAATAGATATCCACTTTACTAACTAGATAAGATATTTATTATCTCAATGAATTGAGGTGGTATTTACTATTAAGTTACGAAACTTTATGTTTAGATTGATATATTTCAATTTACAATGTTTATAACCAAAGTACTTAACCTATTGGATGTAAAAATGATGCTCCCTAAAACAAACTATAGTTCAGCATATAAGGTAACTTATTTTTGACAACTAGATAGTTTTATGCCAAATATAGGTAGCTGGACAAGGTTATCTAGTTATAGACATAACCCTTGTTTATAAATAAGGACATAACTCAGGTAGTTATGGTAACTTAAACTGATTATTAGCACAAGTTAGGTAGTCTAGCTAAAACTTATTTAAGTCATAGGCACAGCGCGAATAGTTTAGGTGAGACTTATCTGGTTCTATAGGCGTGCTTGTCCAGTAGTAACGTTCTGGCAGAGGAATTATCTGCTTGCTGCGCAGATGGGGGACAAATCACGTGATCACCTCTCACGTGCCGGTAGTCGTGGTCCACCCTTTAGGTGTGTGTGGTGTCCTCCAAATAGATCAGGCACCAACCACCAAGATAAGCGAGATAGGTACACAAAGAAAAAACCCCTGAATATTATCCCTATTTGTGCAAAACGACTAAAATATATTTACAAAAAAACTTACCACTACCAAACAAGTATACGGCAGTAGGTATTCCAAGGGTATGACGAGTACCGTAACATGGGGTGAATTCGGACAAATTTAGAGGTTTTTTGCAAATTACTGCTTTATTTTTTTACAAAAAAATGGGAAAAAAATAATTTATACTTATTAATATATCTACCTTCTCTTTATGAAAAAAAAATTACAAATGTTTTCACTAACATATATTTTTTACATACAGTGTGTCCGACTTAAGGACTGACCACCCCTGTAAAATTTTTATTTATAGCTCGATTTTCATAAACTTTTTTTTGTTGGATAGAGCTTCAAAAATGACATCAACACATAATTCAGCTGCCTCGTGCGTTAAAGTCATGGCCCACTGAGACGGTGTTTTAGTGCTGAAATTTCGAGAAGTACTATTAGGGATTTTTTTAGAGGAAAATTAATGCCAGACTCTTATTCAGCATTGTTCGAAACCCAAACGTACCAATTTGCATTGCCGTAGCTCTACAGGGAGTTTCAAAATTGTTATTGCCACACTTAAGGGCTGACCACCCCGTAAAATTTTTATTTATAGCTCGATTTTCATAAACTTTTTTTTGTTGGGTAGAGCTTTAAAAATGGCATTAAATGCATAATTCAGGTGCCTCGTGCGTTAAATTCATGGCCCACTGAGACGGTGTTTTAGTGCTGAAATTTCGAGAAGTACTATTACGGATTTTTTAGAGGAAAATTAATGCCAGATTCTTATTCAGCATTGTTCGAAACCCAAACGTACCAATTTGCTTTGCCGTAGCTCTACAGGGAGTTTCAAAATTTTTATTGCCACACTTAAGGGCTGACCACCCTCGTAAAATTTGTATTTATAGCTTGATTTTCATAAACTTTTTGTTGGGTAGAGCTTTAAAAATGGCATTAAATGCATAATTCAGGTTCCTCGTGCGTTAAATTCATGACCCACTGAGACGGTGTTTTAGTGCTGAAATTTCGAGAAGTACTATTAGGGAGTTTTTAGAGGAAAATTAATGCCGGTTTCTTGTTCAGCGTTGTTGGAAACCCAAACGTACCAATTTGCATTACCATAGCTCCACAGGGTGTTCCAAAAAAATTACAAGGAAAAGTAAGGCCGGATTCTTATATGCAGTGAGAGGTTCCAAACAAAAACGTACTAATTTGTAATTAATTTTCTTAATTTCTAGTAAGTTGGTCACTAAAATATTCATGAGGAACTCATATTCTTTCAAAACTTTATTAGCGAACAAATTTTTTATTTAATTTAATATCATCAAATAAATGAATAAACAACACAACATAACATAAACTCAAATTTCAGTCATTTCAATTAGTCCTCCATTTTCTAATGCAAATTGGTACGTTTGGGTCTCCAACAACGTTGAATAAAAATCTAGCATTAAATTTTCTCTAAAAAAGTCCATAATAGTACTTCTCGAAATTTCAGCACTAAAACTTCGTCTCAGTGGGCCATGAATGTAACGCACGAGGCACCTGAATTATGCATTTAATGCCATTATTGAAGCTCTATCCAACAAAAAAAAAGTTTATGAAATCGTGCTAGAAATAAAAATTTTACAGGGGTGGTCAGTCCTTAAGTGGGACACACTGTATATAGTGTCCGAATTCACCCCAATGTGTGGGGTGAATTCGGACACCTATTGTTTTGCATCTAAAACGAATTCTGATTATTCGTGGGGTGAACTCGGACACTTAAAAATAATAAAAAAACTTGTGACGACGAAATAAGGCATTATTTGTTGGGATACAAGAAAAAAACAAATCGAAAATAACCCTAATCATGAGTGATGTTTATTTCATCATAATTTATTACGTTTTGTGGCGAAACATCATTCAGTGAAACCGATAAATTTTCAAAATATTCTTAATCATTTGTTTATTTACGTTTGTTCTATTTCTTTTTATGTTCTGTGCTAGTCTCTCAGTAATTTCTCGATTTCTCATCATAAACCAATCATTTCCCGGATAGTTGTTATTCTTAAATATAGTTTTTCTACCCTTTCTGTCAAAATAAGATTTGACAAGATACTTTATGTCACTTCTCGTTAATGGGAAACCCCATTCTGCCAATTTTTTTTTATCCCGCCAATCAGCATATATTTGTTCTTCCTCGGGTAATAGTGTGGCCACATTGTTTTTCCGGATGTTTGTTGCGAATTTTATCACTCAATGTACTTAGATAGGGATTCTGTAAAAATGGGCTACCTCCCTCAAGTTTTTTCGCCTATTATTAACAGATTCTATTGCTTTTTTCAAGTTTGCCTCGGAATACTGCATAAATGCAGTAGAATAGACGAAGATGTCCGAAAAATGCCGAGTGTCCGAATTTGCCCCTACCGTCCGAATTCACCCCATATTACGGTACTAAGTTGAAAAAATGCATACATAATCAGCCAAATGGCAAACACTAGTAGTAATTAAGTATACCTTCAAATTCCCCTTAATTTTTACTTACTACAAATTCATTTTTTGAATAACGATTTTCTGATAACTCTACTAACACACTTTTCCTGCTTGGATGGGCCACCCTGTACACATTTTCTCCAAATTTTAACACAATATAATGTGCCCGATTGTTTCATACATTATATTGTATCAAACACTCAATAATACCATTGGGGCCGCGGTGGCGACGTTCGTAGCGTCGCCGAACTATTTGGACTGCATATTTTTCTGCCTTCGGTCGACCTTGGTTCGGACCGAGGTCGAGGCAGACTACATGCACATATGTCTTTATAGAAAAACATTGCCGATGGCCAAGAGCGTAGGACAAATTTTGGGTTCCCGGTAATATTGCTCCTTAATAGCTTTATCAGTGTCATTTACTAATTATTGTCCTACACTCACTAGGATTATTACAGTTTTCTAGGATTTTCCGTAGAACTTCAGCGAATGCTACCCTAGTTATATCGGGAAAAGCCTGCAATGGAACGAAGACAAACTTCTGGGGTAGGTACCTACTGCTAGTTTGGAGTATTATGAGGGTGAGAATTATTATTATTATTATTAGTTAATTTTTAATTGGAGTTTTCGCCCAGCAACTATTAAATAAGCTCGGGCACTTTTTCACAGGTTAGTTCAGTTTCAACTAAGAGCCTTACATTAAAATAACGAAACTTTGAAAGTTAACGCAAAAAATAGCTTTAACAACTTTGTTTTCTGAGCTTTCTGATAGTAAATCTTCCTCTTTTCTAGAAGAAAATGTCAAGTCAAGTGAAATGACAAGTTTGGATCCTGTTTGCACCACAAAGAAATTTCACATACTCAATAATACCACGTATTATTGATTCCGTAAGTTCACGTTCCACGCTTTATACCTGAAAACTTTGCATACATATTTTGATAATATTTAATTTGAACGTTCAAAATTGATCATTAAATACAGGTCTTCACAAAGCGCTTCTTCTGACACTTCTACCATGGTCAAAATGCAAATTCAAGGCCGGCTACGATTTTTTTATACCCCCCCCCCTCCAAATTTCACTAAAATCATTTAGAGTTTTTTTAAATAAAAATCTGATATTACATCGAGAACATCTCAAAACCCCCATATTTCAAATTTGAACAAAAAATATGTAGGGGTTCCATCTTACACGGTGTCAAAATTGAGCAAAATATAGGCATTTTAAAGATGAAATGAAAATATACAGGGTGTTTTTCTCTATTCTCTATATTTTTTGAGACTTACAGTTCAAGAAAACCCTGGCAGTATTTATAACGCATTAATAGTTAAATGCGAAAGTAATTAACTTTTTTACAAATATCAAACAAGTACTTAGTGGAAAACTACGAAAGCGTAGAAAGGCCACAGCAGAGAAAATTTTATAATTTCGTAATTTTCTACGAAATTATAAATATGTCCCCGGCTAAGTATCAGGATAGGCGTAAATGACAAAGAAAAGAGTTGGCTCATGATTTAATGGAAATAACTCCCGCGTTGTCCCAAACCGGTATGCGCTATCAGAATGAGTAAATTTGGGGATGGTGCGTGCACATGGCTTGATGCTGTTTCCGGTATTACAGTGGCGTGCACCTTTCACTTGTTTCAACAAATTAATCGAGGCAGAAATCCTTATTTTTCGTGAAATTAGTACTTATACAATACAGGCCAAAAATTATAAGGCACGTTTATGTTTTTAGTTTAGGAATCCCTTGATAATATGGCTGTTCAAATTTGAAATTTACAATTATGAAGAGGTAGGTACCTACACAAAAGCCTGTGCCACTTTGATGCATGACTCAAAAGTTAATTTAAATTATACATTTAATTTTGGCAGTCAGGGAAGAGCCACACGCCACACGGCTAAGCAGAATAATAAGTCGAAAAATATCCAAGCACCACATACTGGCACCTATCAACATATAATATATATCAAAATATTGTGTCCGTCTCACGTAGTTTATAATGCCCAGAGAGCTTTGACTCATTCCTGGGGTTCTTTATTACTACCCCACTTCGCCACGTCCTCGCTCAAAAAATAGTAAATATGGTATAGGAATTACAATAAGGAAATGGAAATACAAAAGAGTATGTATAAAAAAGTATATTAAAATTAAATAACAAGACACATCACATATTATTTATGAACCTAGTAAGATAAATAGGGTTACCTACCGAGCATCACAATAATTCATGGCTAACAACATTGAATATTCAATGGAAACTATAATGAAAATTTATCACGTTAGCCTTAAATACATAACGTACCTATGTAGAATTTTAATTTTCGTAAAAAAATATAATTGACATATACAGTATCTGCCAGAAAGTTGGATACAAATGGGAATTTTCTTTATTTGAAGTTTCTCAAAAAAATATATCCCCTTATTTTTAGAACTACAGCAGAATGACGCTAAGAAAAGTTGTTTGGAATCCCAAATCCCAAGACAATGTCAAATATAAATTCACAGCCACCTATTCAAAAGAAGAAGAAAAGTCACTCTTTCTCATGTTTTATTCACCACGCTGTATAATAGATAACATTAGATATATGTATTTTGAGGCACATCTTCGAGCATGACAGTACGATATCAATGATTTTTATTTACGTTCAACTAGCATCTTAAAAACACTTAATAACTGAAAGTTCTGGAAAGTTTTTCGTTTTTTTTGTGTCCAGGTAAAATATTCCTACAATTTCAAACATAACCTAGCACTAATCTGTGGAACAGATGTTACAAAACGTACATACCGAAATGAACCGAAGAACAATAGTCTGATATTTTTATTGTTGAATTATCATTTATTAAATAACTCTTAAATTGTTGCTGTATTAAAATATTTTGGTGTTCCACAGATTAGTTGCTATGTTATGTTTGAAATTGTAGTAGATAGTATTTTACCTGGACTCAAAAAAACGACAAACTTTGCAGAAGTTATAGTTATTAAGTGTTTTTAAGATGCTAGTTGAACGTAAATGAAAATCGTTGGTATCGCACTGTCATGCTCGAAGATGTGCCTCAAAATACATAGCTAATATTATTTATTATTTATGAATAAAAATGCGAAAGTGTGATTTTTCTTCTTCTTTTGAGTAGGTGGCTGTGAATTCATATTTGACATTGTCTTTTGATTTTCCAAACAACTTTTCTTAGTGCCATACTGCTGTAGTTCTAAAAATAAGGGTACTTTACTCTTGAGGAATTTTCATATGTTTCAACCTTGCCTGTATACGAATAGAAATTTTAAAATTTTTACGGGTGGATTTTGAGTTTAAGCACAAGCACTAACTTTTATCAAACATATATTTTTTTGAGAAACTTCAAATAAAGAAAATTCCCATTTGTGTCCAATTTTCTGACAGACACTGTATATTATAGCATCCCCGGAGCACGCGAAATGAAAAACGTTCATGATGAGGTATGTGCAGCTTGCGTCTCTAAAATAACTTATCTTTTAGTCGGTTTGCAGTTTGTTGAGTGAAAGGGTGTAGGTAACTAATAAGTGCACGGCCACACATAACGCGGACGGCGGACCCTCGTTCCCTTATATAAGAATAAGAAGCTCTCTTTTTGTTCTCCGGTCCGCCGTCCGCCTTGTGTGTGGCCGTGCACGTGTTTTTACTTGTTTTTGCAAAGAATGGAGATCTGACGTACCAAACAGATATCTGGTATGGCTATGACGTTATCATTTCCCACGTGGAATTGGTACGTTGTGATTAAACAATACCCATACCAGAACTACATGAAATAGCATAATGTTTTTCTTACATTATTAATATATCGTCATTTGCCTATTTTGATAGATATCATATTTTGGCATATCTAGACCGTGTTCGCTCCTATTTAACAATTTATGTAAAAATTTAGCTGGTAGGGAACTTCCTAGTTTGCGCCCGGTGTCAAATCTGTTAAATGCGCCCCCCTATTTTCAGAAATCTTATAAAACTTAGATAAGAATTTGCACATATATTATATTTGAAATAAACTTACCATTATGAGCTATACATAATTATATCTACAACAGTGTTATTTTGAAAATCTGATTTTGAGCCATGTTGATGCATGCTTTGGGTACACTCTTGCACCCACAGACTCGAGGCCAACGATAAAGACAGGCCACGGCGCTAACGCATAATCGCGTAGTCACGTGACCAACTTAGTGCTATATAATGAAAGGCATTTTTGGAGATAAGTAGAAAAAACAAATTTCGTAACAATTTGGCAAGTTTTCTTTCATCTATTACATTATTGGTTTTGTGCATCCAAGCTTTCTCTAATTGTTTTTTCAAAATTTTCAACCTGCCCCAGCTGTTTTGGGCTGAGAGTTAAACGGCACTGCACTCACAATATTTTGGCACTTCTCAAAAATTGTTGGGACATCACCTTCCTTTAGCTTAGGTGATATTCTCTATAGGTATTTTCCTCCCACAACAAATTTGCCCACTTTAATTGTTTCACTTTCTTGAAAATGGGTTAGCCACGCACATACTTAAGGGTTTTTAGAAATTAAATCTCAGTTGGAATTTGACGAATCCACTTTTGGCGGAAATTATCATCCCGAGGCAAAACAAATGTTTGTTATGGCGACACTTTCTTCCTGGCTTTTGTAATATGTATAAATATAATATATACAGACCCAATATTTGGTATTTAGGTTATTTTTTACGAAATAAAAATGAAAACTAACCTCAGTAGGTATACTGTAAATACTTATTGACGAGGTCTCAGTTGTTCGGCAGCGTGAAAGACCGAATAGAAACCGTATCGGGGCGTGGGTCGACAACGAAAATCAACGGTTACAACACTGATTTATTTCGCACAAGGTGAATGGTGAATACAATAAATACACAAACCCGAACGTGATCAACGGGAACGGCTTCCAGCCACCCGGACCGTCTGAACTCGCGGATCTCCCGTAAGCAGTTCACCCCTGTGTCTCAGGCTCCACTGTCCAATACGGTCCATGTCCATAATAGTCCATTCCGGAATTCCGGGGTCCCTATTCTGTGGTTCGGGGGCGAATTCCCCTTTACAGCGCTCACGCCTCGGTGCGAGCGGCACCAATACTCTTGGACGGCACGACTCCTACCCAGAGGCCATAATGACACCTGGGCGGTTCCCCTCCGCCAGGACACACGCGCACTAGACTCAAACTTGTTTCTAAAATATAAACTAACACGTTTAAAAACAATTTAAACATTTAAAACTTCTCAAAACCCAAGCTGCCGCTTTCAGTTATGTGACAAATGACATGTAACGTCGGGCTAAGATGGTCACGTGATTTTTGTGCGCCAGGGCCTGTCTTTATAGTAGACCTTGCCACAGACTGTTGTGAGGTCACACTCCATGCCGGTCAAATTTGACATTTAATATTAATGTGTTCACATTGTGTTATTGTGCCTTCTTGCCAATTTTGGGAAACATATCAGTATGGTTTTCTTTCATCAAAAATACTTAGTTGTGTATTGTGTAATAACGCAATAAAATATTGGTGAAATTACTTTAATTGTAAGCTAAGTTTATTCCCTGGGCCAGTATTGCAATATTTTTACATAAAACACATCCATATTTTGGGATTCAGTGAAACAAAATAATAAGGTACAGTTTATTGTATTGAATTTTATGGTGTCAATTTCAATACCAGGAATACCAAGAAAGAAAAAACAATATTCCGATATCTCGCTAAAAATTGGCATAGAGGCATAGAGGCACAGGTTACAATAATAAAATAAGAACACATTTTCTTAATAACTTTTTCCGATTTTCCCCATTTTTTTATTTTAAATGTCATTTTTGACGGGCATGGTCTGTGATATCACAACTCTTTTTAGGCGCAATAGTGTACCCAAAACGTACGCCAACATAGCAAGGGTTGGCGGAAGAAAAGGTCGAAAACAAAGGGTCGAAACACAAAAGGTCGAAAAGCAAAGGGTCAAAATTATTTCTGAAATTTATAAAAAATAACAGTTTCTCCCCAATATCTAGCCTGCAAGATAATTAAAAAATAAATAAACAATAAATTAGCGTAGGGACAAGCAAATTAATGCATTTTATTTTTTAAATCGAAAACCGTCCGCCGGACGAAAAAAGTCAAGAGACCATTTTTATGAGAAAATAGAGAGCCATTTTAAATATAATATTTATTTAAAAAAATAACCAGTGGCGCATATTTTTTTATTAAAAATATTGCAGGGCATGTTAACAGGGACGCCTCTGAAAAAATATATAAAACGGTATAAAACGGTTTTAGATGTATTGGGGAAAAACTATTTTTTTTTTGTTAAATTTAACACCTTGTGTGTCAGAAATAAAGCAGTTGCGAACCAATGTTTATATAAAAAAAATATTAAAATCATCTAAGGATTATCGCCCTTTCGGATCAGCACTCAATTATGAAAGACCTTGTATATTAAAGAAGAACAAAGAAATAATATCACAAACTTGCAATACTTTGCACTGGACTACTTCCAATAAAGATGTCAGTTTTGCAAAAAAAGAATCCAAACAGTATCATTTTTCAGGGTGGTTTGGGGACTGCCTCCTGAGTGTTCAACCAAATGATCCCACTTGAACTGCTGGTACGAATTGTACGAAATGACCCTAATAAAATTTATAGGGGATCATAGTATGAACAACTTTTCCACATACATTTTTTTGTATCTCTAATATATAACGAGTTACAGCGCACTACTTATATGACAAAAATTCCGCACCCCGCAGGGGTGATCTTGAATTTTTTTTACAAAAATAAATACTTTAATAAAAGTTTTAGAGGATGAACTTCTGATCAACTTTTTCTTATAATTTTTTTGTGTCTCTATTACTTAATGATTTACAGGGCATTATATGACAAAAATTAATTAAAAAGTAGCGTCGGCCGGCTGGCGCCCCTACCGTGATGCGCCCGCTGCGTGTGAAAAAGTCGCACCCCCTAGTTACTTACGGCACTGGGTATGGCAAAAAAACAACAGATATAATATAGATAGATGCATGCGGGTTGGATTCGAGCTGCTTCTCCTTTTGATCTATCTAATTAAAAGTTCTTCCTATTTACTACAACGAAGACAAAATAATAGTAATTGCTTCCCTCCCCGCACAAGCATTCAATTGCTTCTGGGGTACTCCTAGTTTGGAGTATTGTGAGGGTGTGAATTATTATTATTATATCCTATATTCTAAAATGTTAAACTCTACTTAGTCTGATTACTAGTAAGTACAATATTCTGCTATTCTGGCATATTTGGTGTTGTCCATACATATCGGGCTCGAGGAGTGACTGCCAGTTGGTAACTGTCAAGTGTGTGGAAGAAGTAGGCTATCGTCAATACGTAACCGATAACCTAAAAAAAACTTTAAGCCTCAACTCTGGGTTCAAATAACAACATTACCTACCTACTGAACAGTAGGGTGGAGTGAAAAAACAAACATTGGATTTTTTTTTCCAATTGCCCGCAAAGGTTGTGTTTTTTTTATATCAAAAGTTTTTTCCGCCTCCCCAGCGGCTTTAATTAAATATATAATTTTTATCCAATTCTCAAATATTTTAATTTTTAATTAAAAGCAAGGGTACGTGGACCTAATACTTCTCAATGATAACTTAGAACATTGGTTCATATGACCCCTGTAAAATATGTTGAAACTTATTTTGTCTCCCCGACGACGTTAAAATTTGTCATTTGCATAATATCACAGAATAAATAGCTTCGTAATAGAAACCTCCTTAAGGACATATGTCAAAAATAAGCTAAACATAAACTGGGTTCTAATACAATCGTTTTGCAATGCAGATTAACGTAAAATCAAATAAAATGCACAATATTTATCTCGTCAGAAGATATTTTGTCTAAAAGCGAGTCTCCTTTTGACACTTGTTACTAAGGAATTGTCTGTAGTACTCGTTAGTCTGTGATAACATGTAATATATCCTGCAATGTGGATTTCTATAAAATCAAAATCTAAATGTAAAGACGGCGTAAGACATATTTTCCGCACCATGCAGTTCTCTCGGTATCTTGATAAAGAATTTCGAGATATTGCTGACGCTGTGATCCAACGAAACGGATTATTTGCCCTTTTCATCTTTTCTTCATCCTTCTCAGTATGTTATCCGATGACAGGATCCACGTGCCAGAACTTGGGCTTCACCGTATTCAAGAAGGCAAGACGTTTGGTATTAGAAAAGACATATCCTAGTAAGGTTAAAGTGTTCAAAATGTATTCCAATAAGTTTGTGCAATCAAGAAATGGCATATTTTTTAAGTTATGGCCTCAAAAAATCCATTTTTACTTGTTAGAATGTCCTTAAGTATCAAAAATTTTGTTTTATTGATTCAATATTTCGTCTTCAGATTAAGTAGCTAATTATTTTTTCTGTTATACCTTAAACCCAAATAAAGAGGAGCATATTTTCTAGTTGATTGAGGTATACAGGGTCCGTCTGGTGACCTTGAATTTTTTCCGTCCGTCATAGTTACGTTACTATGGTGACCAACTTTTTTTTTGAAATGGCACCCCTTTTTTATTTAGATTTTGTGATCAGCGTTCATTTCTGCATTAGGTAATTCAAAAAATCAGCGTTAATTTATTTTTACAACCTTAATAAAACTTAACTTAAAGATAATGTTCAAAGTGTGCACCGTCACGCTCCATACAAAGTTCCAGTCTTTCTACAAACGATCTTCTTACATTTTGAAATACTTCATCCCTCAGATCCCTCATTTCACCAATAATTCGCGCCCGTAAACTATTACAAGTTATTTGGCCTAGCCACATAAATTTTATTTTTAATGTATCCCCACAAAAAGAAATAACACGGTGTGAGATCTGGTGATCGTGCTGGCCACTCAATTGTTCCTCGTCGCCCAATCCACCTATTTGGAAAAACATTGTCCAGGTAGAACATCAATCCTTTCTCTTTCTGACAAATGAACCATTTTGTTAAAAATGTGTTCTAATGTATTCAACGCAGATAATGAAACATGTCAAACTAACAACAATGGAGGTACTAGTTGGCGAGATCCACGAGTAGGTACCTCGAAATGCAAAAAAGTGAAACAAACCGCAAACAGAAAAAGGGGACAATAAAAAAGTGCAAAAAACCTCAAACAGAAAAAGAGGACAATAACATGTTAACGCTGATTTTTCGTGAAAGTGATTTTTGTCGATTATTTTCTTGTGCAACCATTAGATATTTTTGAAGTACCTAATGCAGAAATGAAGCCTGATCACAAAATCTAAATAAAAAAAATAGGGGGTCACCATAGCAACGTAACTATGAACGATGAACAAAAAGTGGCAAAAAATTAACCAAGGAACTTTTGTATAACACATTTCTTTTTTACAAAAACAAAAATAAAAAAGATACACCCATCATTCCATACATTTGACGGACCCTGTATATTATAATCTAGAAGTAGAATAGCAGAGTTTAAAATTTTATGTTATGCTTGTGAATATGATGAAAATTACACAAAATTGAGAAATTTTCAAAGTCGTTGTGGTAGGTTCAACAAAAATTTCAATTTTTTTATTTTTTTTTGGAGTAGGTAAAGGGTGGCCCATCCAATCTGAAAAAGTGTGTTACGTAGAGACAGGTTAACATAAAATCGTCATTTAAAAATTCAATTTATAGTAAACATTAAGGGGAATTCGAGGGTGTACCCGGATTTTGTATAAAAAAGTTATCGCCATTTTTTTGCAAAAATAAGATAAATTTTTTTACTTACACGACCATTAGAGAACCTTTAAGTAGTAAGTATTTCTGAATATTCAGTGCTTGAAATAATTTCCGGTTTTTTCGAAAATGAAAGTGATTTTGTTTATTTTACGGCTTACGCATTTTATTTAACCATTATAGGATTCCTCGTTATTTCATTCTGAATCTAACGATATATAATTTGACCTATTTGTCTCCAACTGTTTCCGAGATATTTAGCAAAGATGCTCCATCAAAGTAGATAAACATGGTCTATTGTGTCAGTGTCTGATGTTCGTACCAAGTAGGCCAAACACTGAATAAATTTATAAAAAATCAATCATCACTTAGGTACCTGTCAGATTAATTTCACTTCCTGTCGATCAAAACCTTCTATGCAACAGACAAAATTTGTAAAATACCATCTCTTACGTGTCTGTGTCTGGTGTTCAATCCAAAAGTAGGCCAAATAGACTAGGTACGTTTATCTCGACGCGTTCGATCCGATTGAGAGAGGTTTGAATTCACTGGAGCGGGCTCAAATAGACGTAAACCCTACAGATTGCAATTCAATCAGATTTAAAATTTCAAGTCAAGCCACTATTTCCGAAGAGAAGTGGGCCAGAATGTGCACCAACCTACTGTGGAATAAGTATAATAAGATAATGTCCTTAGAGAGGATTGAAAACCGTATGATTTAATACTGATGATGTAAATGCAGAATTATAAAAGATTTAACATCACTCAATGGGATTCATTACAATCCGATCGAGTTGTCACGAGATAAACGTAGTCATATTAAAACCAAATTGATGACAAATCAAGTCACCCATGGCATAATCATAGAAGAATCTACTACGATAGATTCTTCTATGATTATGAATCTACTACGATAGATTCTTCTATGGCGCATAATCAATCTGAAAATCAAGTATACCTAGGCTGTCAATTCGACATTTCCGCTTACCTGTCAGATTAGTTTTACTTCCTATCTATCAAAATCTTTGATAAAACTTACATTTATATAAACGAAGCATTCAGAACATCTCTATTTGGATATTTACGAGAATGCTCCCTCAAAATTAGATATATACCTATATCTTTTATTATTTTTGCTAAACATTTTTACTATATATATATATATATATATATATATATATATATATATAATGTTGAAATAATTTGATGGAGTTTCTTTTGCTAAATATCTCGGAAACAGTTGGAGATAAATATGGAAATTTTGAATTCGGAATTAAAAAAGAATGCCAATAATGGTTAAATGAAATGTGTAGGCAAGTTGTGAAATACAGAAAAAACACACTTTCATTTCCGCTAAAACCAGAAGTTATTTGAAAAAACTGTAGACATTTTTATTACACACTGGTTTTTTGAATGATGATTTTATGTTAACCGGTCTCCACTTTTTCCGCTTGGACGGGCCTCCTGTACATTAGCCAGCTTTTATGTGCTATTAGATAATTATCTATGTGACAGGTGGTGTCTTACTTTTGTTTATGCTAACACTACGAAATCTGAAAAATAGAAAATATTCAAGGGCACTGTGGAGGCAGAATTTTAAATAACTTTCACCAAAATACTTGGTAGTTAGGCAACCTTTTTGGGGTATTACATTTTGATAGGTAGTTAAGAAAAAAATTCGCTCTACCTTACTGAACAGTGTTCTGTATAGAACTTAGAACCACAACAGAAGGCTCCTTAATGACATCTGTTAAATACACTCCAAAAGTAAGTACCCGGAAGTTATATATTTTAATTTTACTTTTCTAGAATAGTATCTTGTCACTCATTAACGAGCTTTCTGCTGTGTAATTATATTATTTGCTACGACCATACAGAAGTATGTTTATTATATATTTGTCAGGGGTAAATAAATGTGGTACCTACATTTTCATTTCATGCTAATTAACAAAATCTGCTATTGGACGACATTAGAATTATCTAATCCTATCCTATACAATCAATATGGCCACGACGATAATATCTAAGGTCACAGTTGTCAAACCCTCCCAAAAAACCCAAAAACACATTAAAAATTTTAATTTTAATTAACTGTATTTTTAAAAATCTGATGATCGTAGGAAAAGTATAGTATGCAACTCGCACAAAAGCGCCATTTCCTACTCGCGTATTAACACCATAGTACCATAATATCATACCACCATAATATCATGGTGTGGTAAAGATCGCTTAAAAGTAAACTTCTATACGTTCTGTTCTGCACGTACCCATTTATTTTGAAAATAGAAAATTCATGGATCTTACCGCTGCAACGATGTATGACTTCACCAAGGTGGAGACCACCACAGAGGAGGCCAGAGCAAAGGCGATCATTAAAAACAGGGAATTGATGCATTCAATCCAGTACCATGGTAGAACCATTTTCTTTATAATGCCTTTGACGTAGAAAATCAGAAGAGTCAGTCCACTGCTCAATGCGTAGATCGATAAGATGCTTAAAATGTATGCTTTCATTTCAGTGCCCCATAAGGTTAATATTGTGATGATGATCACATTGATTGTCTGAAAAGAGATGAGCTATTTTTATTGGTACTCAAATATGTTTGTAAAGAACCCATTTCAATAGGCTAAGCACAAATCAGTTTGTTTTTGACGAAATTAGAGTGGCACGGGCATCTTTATTTTTCACAGAGATTATTATATTTTTCGTTCACTTTATTACACCAATAATGATTAATTAAAGCAAAGATATAGGGTTGTATATATCTTTGATTAAAGTAATTGTGTTATTCTTCGACCCAAGACAAACTCAGAGCAATTCTGTACAATTTACAAAAATGTCATAGCATGACAGAATAAGAATCAAAACCAAGCAAAGAGTTGACTTGGGCTCGCTTGCCTTCGTTTTGCTTACAGCCTAGCTTCTGCTCTGCGTGAACGGTAAAAATGCACGTAGGTGTTTTGTTGTCCACTGTCCTATAAAACTACAGTAATTAGCCGAATGAACTCGAAAAGCAAATTGAACATTCGGCCGAATGCTCGGGCTCGCGTTCGTTCGCTAATGTTCATTTGGTGTAAACGCAACTTAGTAACGCGCCTGTTTTTCCTAGAACCCAAAAGTTAACTTTGTAGCATAGAAAAATGTATTAAATCTGGAACAAAATCAAAACATTTGAAAACACACTCGGCAACTTTCCTTCTCAGTTATAGGTCTATACATAAAAAATTGAGTAGAACAAATTTCTGGTAAGATTTGAAGGAAAACACCTGAATCTTCTACAGTAAAATAATTATTATGCTCTTAGCTAGTTTATTGCCATTTTTTACGTTTTCCTTTCTATAAGAGATATATGGATATAACAGTGTATCGTATTAGAAAAAAGTTGTTAGGAATCAAGAAGTAGGTACAATCTTGTGCTAAATTTGATGATAATCGGCCTAGTTTGGTATTTTCAGCATATTCGTTAATTCCTGTTAAGGGAATGAACACCTCTTTTCGTGAACCAATTATTGTTTTAAATAGCTATAGCCCGAGGATTTAATGAAATATCATCATATAGGTACGTAGTTTTTACAGGAAATTTGCTTTAAATACTTTAATAAAGATGCAAAAAAACCTTATTGTACTGCATTCACAGAGACGGTAATTCCATGTGACAATATCTATCCAATATATAATATACAAGTTCTCTCTATAAGGTTCCAAAGATGAGCAAAATGGTAATTTTAAAGGCATCTGGCGTTGTGGAATCCCCTCAAAACAGTTGAATGCTCAACAGGACTACTTAAAGAGTCGGTGTGCAAAGATTCAATATTCAATACAAAAATATTCGGGGTATTTTTCTCTGAGCCATCTCAAAATGCAGAGTTTTTATGAAACTTTATACTGGTTAAGAGTGCTCTGGAATTATTGAAAAAAAAAAACAAGAATAAAATTTAAAATTATTGGACCTTACTTAATAAAGTCACTGTCTAAACTGATACATTTTCTATGCGTTTCCTGTTGTGCCACGCCAGCCACCTTAGCACATATGGACTTACTGACTGGCAGCATAGAAGAATTTACATAGAAGAATTTACTACGCCAAGAAGTCCAATCCTTATGGGAGCACTTGAATCGAGATGCGGGTTTCAGTCAGTGCAATATTCGCATTTTCTAAGCCCATGCGGGCGGCATTTAAGCAAAACGTACATGGCCCGGGCACCTACGCTGTAATGAATGGTTTTCATTCTTCAGTGCCGAATAACAGTACGGATGGGTGCTGACCGCGCGTACGTTTTGCTCTCAATGCGCTCTCGCATTGAAACCCGCGTATCTCCATATTTAAAAATATAGGTATTTGTAATAATTAAACCAGTTTGCATCAAAAATACTGATTATACCAATAAATTTCAAAGCTAAATCAACGAATTTTTAAATTATCTGGGCATTTTATTTTTATTAAAAAGCACGATAGACTGAAGTGAGCAACTTTTTAAATTGTCCGCATTATTATTTATTTATCTTTGGCAAACGACGCACACGAAGGATTCGGCGCCGCGGAAATACCAGAATTTCTCAAAGCATATTTCGTGATTGCAAGCTATATGATTGACGGAGAAAAGGTCGCAACACAAAAGTGACAAAGTGACGCTATTGGACTTTATACTGTGTGTTCTAGAAAGCCGTGGCAGACATAACTTATGTTTTTTTAATGGAACACCCTATATATTTTTGGATTATTGAATTCTGCGCATTTTTCTGATTCCAACGAAGTATATATATGTTATATGTTTGCCCCAACCGGTGCGTTATACTCGATTTAGAGTTCCACAAAATTCAGTAATTTGAGATGGTACAGAGAAAGACACTCTGTACAATTTTGTATTAGATCTTTGCACACCAACAGTTTGAGTGGTCCTGTTGACAATTCAACTGTTTTGAGAGGATTCCATGGCACACTTGATTTGCCAGATGACTTTAAAGTTCCTATGTTGCTCAACTTTTACAACCTACAGAATGGAACTCCCTGTATATTTTTTGTTTAAATTTTATATATTGGGATTTTAGGGTATCCTGATTTACGCTGTAAAAGCAGATTTTAAATAAAAAAAACGCTAAATACTATCTACCATTACAGTAAAAAGATTTTTCTTGAAATCGGCAGTGAAGTGTCCAAAAATCGTCATTAAAAGCTCAGAAATCGGCACTGAAGTAGCCCATTATTGTGCGATTTTTTCAATAAGTAGGCCTTGGCTAGATGTAAATATCAAACGTCAGACGCGGAGCCATCGCCCGTCAAAAGTGACCAAATATTCAAAACCCGGCCAATAAAGGCCTATTTAACTTTTCGTACCTACATATTGCGAAATTGTTACCTATGGCAGCGCAATCCTTCAGTATACATATTTTAGTGGGTTTGAATATCTATAAATTTGTTAAGGAGGCTGCACAACAAGCAGCAGTTTAGTTTTTCTGTTCAAAGGCGCCGTGTCTTATCGTACTTGACCTAGGTAGAGCGATCGTCAAAGTCAAGCAACGCCCCGCGCAATTGGTTCATGGACGGGTGATCCCGTATGATTATTATCTTGCCTAATAAAACATTTTTTTTTCCGATTTCAAAAAAAATTTAATATGTATATACCTCGGCACTGAAGTTCTTTTTATGACTCATGTGGCAACTAAATTCCACATGAGTCATAAAAAGTTTAACTTCAGTGCCTTGGTAGGTACATAAATAACTATTATTTATTTATTTTTAAAAATTACCTACCCACTTGAATAGTGAGCGTACCACACAGGTACCTGATAAATATTTTCTATCGCCCAGTTTACACATCGGATTTTCTTATCCTTTCTTCACAATAAAAAATTTTATTTATTTCTTTTTAAAAATAACCTACCAACTTCAGTAGTGAGCGTAACACACAGGTAGAGTATTTCTAAAGTCACTTGAAACAGCATAAAAAAAACTCTGTTTGGCGTCACAAAAAGAATATAGGACATAAGCGTCACGCAGTTTTCAAAAATATACATATTCTACAAACAACATAATATTTCACTTTTAAGTTTTTTTTTAATGTTGTCGTCAAACACAACGTAAAGGTTAATGCAACATACAATATTGTCAAAAGGTCTCCTCTAATAAGCCATATCGATTATAACTATTTACGCAACTATATCCTAAGATCTGTGAAATTATGGCACGACTATTCATCGCATTTCGCTGGCACAAAGTGGCCAGACGTCGAACAGTGTAACCCATGAAAGTATTGATGATATTATCTATATTAATAGGCGAGCATGCAGTCACTTGCTTTTAGTACAATATCTATCGTCTCTGTCTCCTTCATATCTTTTTATTGCTAATACCAGGTGCAGTTTAATATGGGTAAAAAAGTGTTTTGTTTCGTATTTTATTGCCGAGGCGCCTGTTCTCGAGCTACCCTGGTACAATATAAATGAACTCACTTGGAACACAGTGTTATACAGGGCGCGATCTATTTCATAGCATTTATCACGCTTTGCTACTGGTAAAAATACCAGACTTATCAGCAGAAATCACACGTACAAAATTCAAAGGTTTTTATGCTGTGTCAATTTACTTCATTTAAACCATACCGGATAAATATTTTCTATCGCCCGGTTTACATACAGTTTGTTCAGCGAATGTTCGGCCCTACGTCACAACTCCTGTCCTTGTCTTACTTATGAATATACGATGGATATCGGTCGTATATTCACGAGTCAGGCAAGGACGGGAGTTGTGACGTAGGGCCGAACATTCGCTGAACAAACTGTATATGATTATCTTTCTTTTCCATTACACAGGACCAGATTACGCCCGCCGATCGGTTCGCGGTCCTTTCAATAAATTATTTAATAAGAGCGGCATATTTTGAAGGATATTTTTGGAATCACAAATGGGTCCATATTTCTTGTATGAAAGCTGTCACAAATATTGAAGTCATCTTATCAATCAGCAATGTACAATCTATCCTCGAGCCGGTTAGTTTCTTTCGTGACGAAGTGAGGAAAAAATCACATTCTAATATATTAACTACGATGTTTCGGTGGGCCCCAACCAATCACTCCTAACCATTTTGATCAGCAAAATGACAGACCAGTAATTTTGGCCTCGGGCAAGGCTGCTCTAAAAACGTTAAAAACGGGTGAAAAATAAAGATGTTATCAAAAAAAACTTAATTGCATACGTCGAAAATGGATGCTTTCAGTATTTTATCATTAATTTAAGGATTTTATAACTACAAACATATCGTTGTTGTTTAAATATCTGAGATTATTTTTTTTATTGGTAGGATAACACTTACCGCTTCCGCCACTTTCAACAAACCGGAGTACGACCAAAGATAGTCAAGCCCCTCCTGCTGTGCTTTCTAAAAATCATTAAATATGAAACTTTTAAAAATTGTTTTCTTAATCAAACAACGCATGCACTTACACTCATTTCCGCTTATTTTTTTCGACCACTGTCACAAAACACACGAAAAAACAGTTTAAGTTTAGCGCACATAGCATGCCTACAAACACCTATCTTATCGTATTCGAGATAAACGATTAAACTGCACAATCAGCACAAAATACACAAGTAATCTCAAATAGAGGAATGCTTGGCTTGGCTAAAGGTTCGGAATTCGCTGAGCTGATAGGCAAAGCCTTTTATTATTTTTTTTTCGCAATATTGGCGATAATAATGTGTGTAGGATAGTTTGGTTACACATTGTGGCCTTCACTTAGCAGTCAATGCAGTACACGTAGATAAATTATTATGGAATATTTTAAATTTGTAAAATTTACATCGTGTTCGAAATTCAAGGCACACTATGGATAGGTATTACAATATCTTCCGTTAATAGACAAGATACAATGTCGACCAAATCCTCAAAGATTTAAATGTTGGCATAGAATAATATAGGTTCTATGAATCTATGGTATAAAGCCTAAGTAAGTAGGTATTTTCTCTGAAGCTTTCAAATTCCTTGTAATTGATTGACGGCATATACAACTAATTCTAATTATATTAAGGCACTTTTTTAAGACGCTGGTAATGGATTAATTAAACATATTATATTTTCATTAGTTTCCGAGATAATGGCAGTAACTTTAGTTCTTATTATGGGGGGTATGGCGACTAGTGGCGCCATATTTCAATGTGACACAATTTAAAATATATTTTTTCTCTTTTTGTGGTGCCCACCCTTTTCTAGATGTTAGTTGGTCGAGCGGTATGTACCGGGTGGTCCACAAGTTAATTTATTTTTGGTGTGAGTCTAAGGATTAACGGAAACAAAGGGGAATTTTAATACATATTATTAAAATATTAAATGGTACGCCTATGGAATATAAACAATAAAAGTTACGAATTACAGTAAAATAAATTGATAACGCACACAAGTTCTCAAATTGTATTATTAAAATATTATTAAATAACTCTAACAGAAAAGAATCGACAATAAAAGTTTTAGGGCAAAATAATTATCTATAATTTTGCCAATTGGTTCTAAAACTAGGTGGTGAACAATAATAGCTTATAGCTTAAAATTATGACAAAACCTGCAGAAAATAGTAAGTGAATGTAACTCAAAATATTCCAAGAAATAATATCAAAATTACCTATCGGCACACAAACTAGTTAGCCTGATTACACAATTATTGATAATAAAAATACGCAAACTATTAAAAAAATGATTCGAAATTGGCATAAATCGCATAAAACAAAATACCCAAAAACATTACAAGGCGCTCCAAGGAATCACTACGTCAAAATAAAATTAGAAATAACTAGTTAATAATTAATAAGGCAGCTCAGACGTCAAAAAATTAACAAAACAAGATAGCTTACTTTTGATCAGTTCAACTGACAGCATACTGTACTGAGGCCGGTTCTGGGATTGATTCTATGGCAAGAAAGGCAGTCTCGGGCAGTACTTCGCCCTGCAACTCGGGATCTACCCTCCTCGTTTGGGAGTAACCCTCTTTTATATCATTGTTTCCGCCTTGATTCTTGGATCTGCAAGTGTCCGCGAGACGCTCGCGTGTTTGTCGGCGGATAGAGCATGTTTTTCGGAGAACCTTAATATCCCTGGCAGACTCTTCTTGGGGTTTCGGTACTTACACAATGTAAACAACATGGTTTTTGGATTAACTTAATGACCCGATATTCGGCGGAATCATAACCCGATGAATTTTTAAAGAAATATTTCAAGGAAGTAGCTAACATTATATTGAGTTATTTGATAAAAAAAAATGAGAAAATTGGTTGATATCTACGGGGGGCACCTCATTTTGAGTTTGACATTAGTATAGCAACAATTGATTACCCAAAAGCAAAACGTATTATTGAGGGGATTAAAACAAAGAACAATTATAAATAAATCACCCCGTAGAGCTATACGGGGTGCCGTATACCTATACGGGGTGGTTTATTGCGAATGGGAAATCCCAAAACCGGAGATAGGTGGATCAAAATAATATGAAATATGACTACTGAGGCCAATATGCCTTATAAGAATGTTGTTGTTGGTGGTTGGTGTTAAAGTTCTTTTTTGAAATTGAATTGTGGCTATTGTTTACTAATTCTTGGGGATGGAGAATAAAGTGAAAATGTCAATTTCTACTCGCAGAGGACGTCACTTGCGCTCTTTTTGGAATATGCTTTTACCGGTTACTTTTTTTGTTTTATCTTTTTGTTCTTGCTATGGGTTTTAATTTTTTCTCATTCTGCAATAAAAAGGTACTCTTGTTTCATGACAATAAAATCAACTGATTGGGTTCAAATCGGCAAAATGTGTCCCAAAACACCTGTTAACTCCAAACTTCCAAAAATAAAATTAACTTCTACCTCTTTCAAATTTCGCAGATTAATTGTACCTACATTC
This sequence comes from Pseudeuparius sepicola, assembly GCA_963920635.1. Classification (NCBI taxonomy): domain Eukaryota; kingdom Metazoa; phylum Arthropoda; class Insecta; order Coleoptera; family Anthribidae; genus Pseudeuparius; species Pseudeuparius sepicola. The sequence continues at coordinate 96,414,683 of OY987299.1, forward strand.
AAAACGAGGGATTTTTTTCTTAATTTAAAGGGTTATCACCCTATGTTTTAATAAAACATCTAAAATGTAGTTGTCAGAAGATTCTCTCAGCTATGTCCCAAGGCTCTGTTCTGGGACCACTCCTGTTTCTTTTATACACTGCACTACTATTCCAGCGTACACTCGTACAGTCTTTTGCGGATAACACACAGATTATTCCTTAATTTTCACCTCAGAATGTATAGTTAGCTGCGATTGGTACTAATGTAGATATAGAAGAAATATGCAATTTTTTCTTCAATCACAATAATTTAGTTATTAACCCGGTGAAGTCTGAGCTTACTTTATTATGTGTATAGTGACAATGTAATAATATAATAATAATTCTTAAAACTTATTCAACATTCTGAATGGGTAAACATTTTGGAAGTAGTGATTGACGGGAAAGTCATGTCAGTACTTAGAAAACCGACCAAAACAGAGAAAAATATTTTATATTGTGCGGAAGTGATCAATTCTGGTTACAATAGGATATTTCCCATTTTAGAATTGATTGGTTGCGAACATGATACTATTTCCATAGGAATGTGGCTTTCAAAGTTCAAATCTTAAAAATAAAAAAATGCCACTTTTTATAATAGCCCAGATTTCAGTTTTGCTAAAAACTTTTCAATAATGATTCGTCTAATAATTGAGAATGGTGAATGTTTGTTGCGTGCATTTCAAAATTACAAATGTGCATGTATTAATTTTACTTATGCTGAAAAAGTTGTGATGTGATATAGAAACTTGTGAATTCTTTTGTCAAACAAATATTACACCGAATCGGTTAAGAAAGAATATGAAGAGCTTCTCCAAATTTGCTTGACTTTTGATCATAGTGTTTATCAAACACAAAATGGTCCGTTTGTACCTAATGACGATTTTCAGGCAGTAGAGGCAAATGTTTCTATTTCGAGTAAATACTATCTACCAGTTTTTTTTAAATATTTCAGATACCTAATATAATCGCACAAATTGAAAATACTCCAAACAGTTCATCTTCTGATCTGAATCCGTATTACAGTCAAAAAATATGTGACTTATTTGCCCCTTTGGACAGGGATAGCTCATGAATGTTGTCAGTGTAAGCGATTTAGTAATGCTGAGGTAGAAAATTTTGTGAAATGTAGTAAACTTCGTAACAGAGTAGTATCTCTTTGTCGATAAGTTATTCTTGATAGTCCTAAAACACGTTGGGCGGTAGCTCCGAAAACACCCGCAATTCTTGAAGAATTTTCTGCCATAGAGAAATGGCAAAAACCTCTTCCTAGTCCTAAAATAGTGATTTCCAGGGAACAGAACTGAAAAATCTTTAAAATTGATGGCGCTGCCGAAAGCTGATGTTAAGACTGACGATGAAAGGAATGATATATTCTTAATATTCTCATCAAACACTGACGGCAAGTAGAAAGATGACTGTAAACTGTTTCTAAAAAGCTTAATACTTTCAAAACGTGCTGCCGAGACTCTACAGTTGAAAACCACATCTCAAAAGATATTCAAAATTATGGCGAACGGAAAAAACGACTCACAGCCTCAAACTTCGGGTTTATTTGTAAATGCCAAACAGAGTCAAGGAAATTTAAACTGGTTTATCAATTATTAAATCCGCCTGATTTAAATACACCGCCCAGGGCGCCCAGGGACTCTTTAAAGTAAGGAGACCCAGCATTATACCTACTTTCCATAGTGAGGTCCTCATTCTAAGGGTCTCAGTGATGCCAAGTATGCCATTTTATTGGAGAATCTATAAATATAACAGGTACTTTGATTGTTAGTAAAAATTAATAATGGTTTCCATGATTTCTAAAAATTTGACTTGACAATTTTGTGTATACAAGTGCAGAATGTGGCAACTGTCAAATGAAAGAAATTTATTTTATAGTTGAAATCGATTTCCAGCAATTATTTCCACGAATTATTAAAGTAATAAGTATGGTAAGGGAGTAGTGCCGATCTTGCTTAATTAAGAATTTGTCGCTATTGCACCTCGTTACCAGGTTCCTCAATCGATTTGTAATATGTATACTTGAACTTTCTTCCCTTGGTGAATGTGTCTACCCAAAGAACTTTCACAGATTTCGGAATGGACTAATAAGATTAGGTCTAGTAGTTCTAATGATGGTAGTTTTTTTCGGTCTTCATTATAAAATTTTTGTAATTTTATTTCTCTCCCAAGGTACCTCACAAACTAAAAATAAACTTGTAGTCGTAGATAAAAACTCTTTAAAAAAACGACCTGACTGAAGCTACCTGCTTAATAATTTAAAATTTTCAAATACGATTTGTTTTGAACTACCTACTTATACGTAATGCCCACGTAATGGGATTGTAGGATTACTAAAGGTGATGCAGGAAAAATCTGGTTACAATAATTATTGGGACCACTACAGGCGGCCGCATTAGGTACCTTTAAACAACACATCTGAGTATCTGGAAGTTAGAAAAGTTAAAAATTGTGAATTATGATGGGAAATATTTTGCCTCCTTTATAGAATCTATGGCACTGGCATGTCACATAAAACCTGATGGCACTTGGACACTGACATATAACATAACCTTGTATCAGCCCCCTTGTGGTCTCCTTGGAGTCAACAGAAAACAAACTTCCCCTCAAGGCTTCATTTTTCCTATGAGACTGTGACATGCTGGGAGAGTCCGCGACACCGGCAAAACAACACGGAATTAAAAATTAAAAAAAAAATTACGAGACTAGCAAAAACCAACAGGTTTCTCGGGTAGGTCTTTTATTACACAGACAATGTGTACATACGGCACAGCAAAATAGCGAGCTTGCTGTTTTTCTGATTACGGCTTCACCGGACGGATTAGTAGTAAATTGTGGCATTGTGAACATAAAATGCCCTTTCAGTATAAAAGAGCTACATCCACAAGACGGCATTCGACATAAATGGCAACTTGAAACTGACACATAATTACTATTATCAAGTTCAAGATATTGTTACAAGTGTCAAAAAGGCAATGGTACGATTTTATCGTTTGGACCTCCGATCAAATATGACTAGATAAGTAATACCTGGTATATACACGTATAAAATGTTTGTGGCCTACAATAACAAAATACATAACCTCAATATCAGTGTTGATTGCGGTCAATAGACCCAACGACATGGGCGCGTATATTCTAAGGGGCCAAAAATTAAAACAATAACTATTCTGATAAAACATTGTATTTTCATTTAAGGCTACACACATACAATACAAAAACACTTAGAAGAAATATAACTATACTAAAATCGAGCAATCCGTACGCCTGATGTAAATAAAACCACGTGTTCAATGACGATCCTCGATTGGTCGGTAGGCTATAAAATTTCACCCGACTCGGCAACAGGGACGTGCTCGATCGCAGAAGTGTAGATATTCGGTTTTATCTTGTTGTTTTCAGCTATTTAGACACTGCCACAAATAATTTTATCGATGTTTTGAACCATTTTAATTAAGCCAATAATTCTTGTCTGAAATATTTTGATGTACACAATTGTAAGACTAAAATTAAATAAAGGTCGTACCTCCGTGCGGCTATGGCAGATATTTCAACCCACGTGCTCTTGTTTACTCCAGGCGTAAGAGTTGCCCGATTTTACTATAGGTAAGTAATTATATACTTATGGGGGATTAGGTTAAGTGCATTCTAAATTTACATAAATCAATTTCTTATCAGATATTTAAAATTTTTGGACATTAACTTCTATGTACTAATATATTATTGTATGATTTGAATCCTTAGGAATAACTTATTTTATATTTTTTACTTTTAATTTTTAATAATGTTGTCTTGCATATTGCCCAAGCACGTATGGCTCCCTTTGTCATCGCTTTTGATGTTCCCAAAATATCTCTGCTTTTTTAAGGTACGTCTGGAAATGAAAAAAATATATACTAGGGTTATTTTTAAACAAAATTTTATAATTTTATACAGGGCAATGAATTTAAGACTTTCGAATGAACAGTGGTGGAATTACCGGAATTAGTACATATTAACTTCTTCATCGAAATGCCCTATTTGACATATTATTTCTCCGTGTTTGGCTGAAGTCGACAAACAAAGAAATGAAATTTTTCATTAAATTAGCACAAAATAAAAGCAGCTAATGTAAGAAAATACCATCCATTAAGTGAAGTGAAGCAAAGAGGTGCAAGTCTTCTGGCAAATTATATGGTAAGATGTTTATGGGTCATTCAAAAAAGTTAATCAAAATTTTGTTTTCATTGTTGTTATTTAGGTATACATCTTTCCACGGGACTTAACTTTTTCTTGATGGGGATTAATCATAATAGGTAATCTTTTGAAATGAAATGAAATTTAACAAGAATTTTAGTTGAGATAAGGTTCAAGAAAAGTTAGCCTAGAATTTAATAATATATAGAGATTAATTAAAAAACGATTGATATATTTTATTGACCCCTGTCCCAATTAATACACCTAGAATAGTTTATATACTGGATATTTCCCAACTTCACACAGGTTTTATTTTACCCTTAGCGATTTTTTTAACTTTATTATATGTATATTTTTAAACAAATCAGCATGTCTGGATAACATGTTTCGGATAAGTCGTGAAACACCATACATATAGCGATAAATTACAAAACTTTATTGATACATTTTATTCATCCTTGTGACTTGTCTCAACTAATACACTTGTTAATTATTTTAACTTTGAATTATCAAAATAATTTTTGTAAAAACTTTAATATAGCATCACAGAAAATATAGTTTCACAAACAGGGGCGGATGGGACCACCGGGACACCGGGCAAATGCCCGGTGGGCCGGTCATTCGAAGGGCCGGAGGGCCGCAGGCTCGAAGGCTCATCGGCCATCGCACCGTCGCATCTTAAATTTTAAGACAGTCTTAACTACTTGACAAAACAAAAGGCAATCATTGTTACAATAATCGTTGTAAGTAGGTAGTTAATTTAAGATAGGACGGTGCAACTGGCCATAATTAATTATTTTTGTTTTGTTATTTTTGTTCTATATTATTTCTTTACGTGTTTTACGGAAACGTAGAAGGGCCACATCTTTATTTTATTTTTATTGAACTCGAAATTTCGACTTTTAAAGTCGCAGTCCGACCTTGTAGCCGAAATTCCGATTTTGAACTCAAAATTTTGACTTTGAACTTCGGCTTTGAAAGTCAGAAGTTCATAAAGTCGAAACTTCGAGTTCAAGGTCGGAATTTCGAGTTCAAAGTCGTATTTCGAATTTCAAAGTCGAAATTTCGAGTTAAAAGACGGAATTTCGACTTTATAAAGTCGGAATTTTGACTTCAACGTTGGCCTTCGACTTTCGAATTCAATAAAAATAAAATACTGGTATGGCCCTTCTCCGCTTCTGAATGTTTTGTTATTTTTACATCTTTATATTTAGAGAAAAAAGTTTTTTTTTATTTTACGAGAGTTATGATTTTATTTATATTTTTATAAAACATGTGTATACAGGATGATTTTTTTAGGTCTACCACCGCGATTTTCTGGCTCATTTTGCGGCTTACAAAAAAAACGTAAGAAACAAAAATGTTGCAATTTTGGACAGCTAAGTGGTGCTGCAAAAGAAATCGGCATCCATGGCCAACTTGTCGCGCAATATTAAAAAAACCTCAAATTGAGCAAAACTATTAATGGCCGTGGAATGTTTCTTTTAAGACACATAGAAAAACTTTTATATTAAAAATTGATGGCACTAAGAAGCTTTATGCAAAACTACTCAGATAGTTTCAGAAAATTACACAGAGTCTTCGGCTCTCTTGAGGCTATGATTTTTTTGTTTATTTCTTTGATTTTCTCGCTTATTTTGGGCTGCACAGAAAATATGTAAGAAAACAAAATATGGCAATTTTGGTCAGCGAGGCGACATTAAAAAAGGAATGGGCCTCCATACCCAACTTTTCACGGTGTACTAAAAAAAACTAAAATCGACAAAAATTTTCATGGTCTCAAGAGAGCCGAAGACCCTGTGTAATTTGCTGAAACTATCTGAGCACCTGGGTGGATAAAGCTTCTCAGTGCCATCAATTTTCAATATAAAAGTTTTCCTCTGTCTCTTAAAATAAACATTCCACGGCCATTAATAGTTTTGCTCAATTTGAGGTTTTTTTAATATTGCGCGACAAGTTGGCCATGGATGCCGATTTCTTTTGCAGCACCACTTTTTTTTTTTTTTGTAGGCCGCAAAATGAGCGAGAAAATCGCGGTGGTAGACCTAAAAAAATCATCCTGTATATTGTTTTATTAAAAAATTACATTATCTACATTGTTATTTTTAATTGTTGTTCTAATAATTAAAAAAAGAAAAATCTAAAGCCAAATGTGATGTTTAGGGGCCGCGTGGGAGACAAATGGCCGGGCTGGTTAGGCAAAGCCCATCCGCCCCTGTTCACAAAAGTATATCCTATATTTTCTGCGATAATATTGGAACTTACTTCTTTGTGGATTGTCTATTCTTGGAGTTTGTTAATTCTGTGGATGAACTGTTTCGTACTTCAGGCAATCCTTCTCGAATTCATAATTCATCTACATACTTCAGATGCTGTGAGAGTTGCTGACAGAGCCAATTCTAAAGTGTTACACTTGCCGAATCTCTGATAACAGAATCAGCAGATTCCTTCAACTTGCATTACAATTAAAATTAATTTCAGTTTTTCCAAATCAAATAATTATTCTCTAGTAATTTCACCATATAAAAACATCATATTTTAAGGAATTTAATTTAATTTTAAATGAACTAAAATTATACTGCATGTCTTCTTTTTAAGTCGCGAAATTATAAGCATTGGTAGAAGACGTCATCCTAAGAAAAAAGTTCATATGAACATGAGGCCATAGAAGCTTTATAAGTAACATATAGGCTGAATTCTAAATTATGTTTTTTCTTACAATTCAAACATATTCATTATTATTATGGCAAGCATTACAACAATAAAACAACTTTTTTATTTTGTATTTTCCTCAAAAGTTAAAGAAATTGAGGTACTTTAGTGTTGGAGCTATTTCAGACTTACATTTTCTGGCAATTCTGTACCTACATCTAAGAATAAGCCACTCTATGCCAACCTTACTTGTTTTGCAAGCAAAAGTTTTTAGGAAGAATAGGTACCTATATTTTTCGCGAAGTCAAAAATGAAAAAGTTTCTCCTCTTGTCAACAATAACTTCCCTGTAATATGTTGTGGTCTTATACATTTTGGGTTGTATGTTGGCGATTGCTGATATAGAAGAAAGAAAGTTTAGTTTTATAGATCCTCCACATACTATATAATTTGAAGGATGTAGAAAAATATTGTAGCATATTTAAGCTCCTAAATTTATACTCTAGGTCCCTAGGTCGAAACACGTTGAACTTGGGAACTGTATTAGATACAGAAGAGAAAATAGGTGTATACCGTAAAGTAGGTGTCCCACAAAAAATGTTTAGTCCTCATTAATTTATTCCGCCCGCCAGAGCAACACACATGACTTCCCCTAATTTTAACCTGCAATTTCTATTCACACGAAAAGAGTCGATTTCATGTACCTAGTTCTTATAAGAGTGCAAAAGGAAAAAAATATTTCTAAAAAGTCTAAGAAAATAATGTAATGCCGAATAGTCATCTCAATTTCATTTCAAAGTGAGATTCTATTGGAAAACCAACTGCAAAAAAACGAAAGTGTACCGTCGAGATCATAGGATCCGACACCAAGTTAACCCCCTACTTTGGACTGGAAATACCGTGTCCTAACCTTATAGTTAACCTTTATTACCCTAAACGCACATATTATCCACCAAAGCATAGAGCAAATTTTGTGTTCCTGTCGTGTGTTTACAAAAATGTTGCAGTAAGTTGCTCTATTGTACTTGTTTCCGTTGGAAATGACAAGCATCAAAGAAAAAGTGGTAATATGGTGTCGACAAGTTTGAGCAGTGGCAACTCGTCCATAGAGGCTGTGGGGCTACAGCCCCCCAGTAGTAAATACATCCACAAACAACCGATAACGTACTGTTCAAGTTCGGGCAATCTGACAATTATTTAACTAAACACTTCGCAGGAATGCTCGGAATTGCGGTCACGATACCTACACCCAATATATCATGTTTGGAATGCATCTGCCTGGGGAATTAACTGCCCTCTATCTCTCCCTACTCCGATCGCTATTGACGACAACGTTGTCAATTATACGACACCTCTCATTAAAAATTTAAATTGAGAACAAAGACGATTCTGATATTGACACATTTGGCAACGGCGACGGCGCCCGGCTCGTAGTCTGTTGTCTTTGTTTAAAGAGAAATAGCGCAACGGGAGTGGATACAGCCGTCGCGTGGGAGGTACGGCTAGCTAGGAATGTTGCCCGCCGGTTACACGGAAAAATAGGAAGTCACGTCGGGGCGCCAAGGCTTTTGCTTTTCAGTTCCGCGCCGTGTCTGATCTGTCTGTTCCCGCGTGATTCGTCGTCCGTACAATGAATTGCGTTCTCGCGTTGTGTAGTGTTCTACCGGTAATAAATAAACAAAATGAAAAATAGGGTGCAGGGTAATTTGCAAGGTAACTTTTTAAGTCTAAGTCTTTCATTGGCCAAAAAAGTTGAAACAAAAACTCTTGGGAGAACTCCAGATTTACAATTATCTCAATCAGGTAAAAATTTAAGTGGGAATTTTGCGCGACACTACGAAAGCGTAGTAATTACGGACAATTTCGTACTTTTCTACGAAATTATGTACAATTTCGTACTTTTATACGAAATTTTGGATAATTTCGTACTTTACTACGAAATTATGGATAATTTCGTACTTTTTTACAAAATTATGTATAATTTCGTACTTTTTTACGAAATTATGTATAATTTCGTACTCTTCTACGAAATTATACAATATGTCCAGGAAGTATCAGGAAACGCGTAAATGACGAAAAAAAGAGTTGGCTCATGATTTAATGAAAATAACTCCCGCTTGGTCCCAAACCGACATATGCTATCAGAATGAGTAAATTTGAGGATGGAGGGTGCACATGTCGGTAAGCTGTTTCCGGTTTCACAGTGGCGTGCATCTTTTAGTTGTTACAACAAATTAATCTAGGCAGAAATCCTTATTTTTCATGAAATTCTTACCTATACAATACAGGCCAAAAATTATAAGGCATGTTTATGTCTTTAAGTTTAGGAATCCTTGATAATATAGCTGTTCAAATTTGCAACTTCCAATTATGAAGATGTAGGTACCTACATAAACGCATATGCCACTTTGGTGCATGACTCAAAAGTTCATTTAAAATGATACATTTAGTTTTGGCAGTCAGGGAAGAGCCTCACGCCGCACAGCTAAGCATATTAACTCGAAAAGTATCCAAGCACAATATACTGGCACCTGTCAACATATCATAATATATCAAAATATTATGTCAAAGAATGTTGGTTCCTACACACGGTGACTCCTTCCTGGGGTTCTTTATTCAAAAGTCTAAGATTCCATTACCTATCTCGAATTATCTCGAAAAAGAAGCACTCTATTATATCAGGAGCAACAATTTTACGAAAGTGTTCACACTTTTAAGATAGAACACATTGTATGTGCAATTGTCTCGCAAAAAGTTCAACCAAATATGCCCTTTCCTGGAGTTGTTTATTCAAAGTCTTAGACAGTGACTTTGTAGAAAAAGATCCAATAATTTAAATTGTTTTTTTTTATTTGTTGATTGGTATTTTGTAAATTATAAAATACTTTTGTATTCATTAATATTTTTCAATAATTTCAAAGTTCCATAAAAATGCACACATCTGCAATGTCATGCATGTCATTTGTTTCATATTTTCTCGACTTTAGTATCAACAATTTTCAAAACGTTGTAGATATTTGTAAAATTGACCCTCTTGTAAATGCTTTATATCTGAATATCTTTTGATGAAAATTGGTACCTACTTTCGCAACCATTTTCAAGGATACTAAATCAGATGGCGGTGTCAGACATTCAATAAAAAAAAAATCTAATAATATATTTGCATGTTTAGAGGTATAAACGTGATCGTAATAGGCCCTGTTTAAGAGAGTTTTGGGATGTAAAATGCTCGCGGAGAGCAACTTCTCACCTCCCATCATCTCGAAAAAAGAAACAATCGAATATCTCAAAAACAAAAATTCTATGAGGGTGTTCACTCTTAAGATGGAACACACTGTAACATAGGTTGTTCACTCGTCGGGGACACACTGTATAATTTCGCAGCTAAGTACAAAATTATGCATAATTTCGTAGAAAAGTACCAAATTATCCATAAATTTTTAGAAAAGTAAGAAATTATACATAATTTCGCAGAAAAGTACGAAATTATACACCGTTTCGTATAAAAGTACGAAACTATACATAATTTCGCAGAAGAAGGTTCTTTTATTATATGTATAAAGCCAAACGAGAAAATTGTGATCACTTTCGGTTGGAAATTTTGTTCCATAGAGATATGGGCGGAAGTGCTTACAAGATTCAATTATAGCTGGTAACTCTTTTTCCATTGTAGAATAATTCCTTTCTGCGGCATTCAGTGTACGATAATAATAAGCGATAGGTTTGCCTTTTTGTGATAGTACTGATCCTAATGCTACATTTGACGCATCTGTTGTGAGAGTAAATTGTTCGGAAAAGTCAGGATACTGTAGGATAGGAGTGTTTTACACGTTTAAAAACATTCGATGTATTGTGGATGAGTGGTACCTATTTTTGTTAAATTTTTTAAGCATCTACTGAATGAGACGTTTATTTTAGCAAAATCCGGAATAAAACGACGGTAATATTTTGAAAAAAATATATGACATCGTCCATGTAAACAAAACAAAATTTATGAATAAACTCACGGAGTACTTCGTCCATCGTTCTCTGGAATGATGCCGGAGCATTTTTTCAGTCCAAAGGGCATCCTTAGGTACTCGCAATGGCCATTTGAAACAGTAAAAGAGAGAATCTGGATGAATTTCTATCTGGTGAAAGCCTTGAGCAAGGTCAAGTGTCGTGAAGTAAATGCTCTTTCCTAAATTTTCTAAAATTTCGTCGATTCTTGGGAGAGGGTATTTATATTCTATTGTGTTTTCGTTGAGTTTCCGATAGTCAATTACCATACGAAATTTTTCCTTGCCGGAGGCATCTGCCTTTTTTGGTACTATCCATACAGGTGAAGAATAGGGAGAAATAGATGGGCGGATTATTTTGTTTTCAATTTATCCGGAAAGCCCAAATCGAAAAATTTTATATGAAAGACCCCCCTTAAAACCACCTGCCGAACACCCCTTTAAAGTATTTACTATACATTCTAGCTCACCCTGTATAACTTCGAAGGAATTGCTTATATTTAATTTTCTAATTTTAAAAAGGTGGGTTTCATAGTCTATAATTACTCCAAGTGAATCGAATTCACTTGTGTCGAAAAGAATGTCAAAATTGGAATGCTAATCGGCTAGGCGAACTATAGGTGGTTGCATTATTGCGATTTCGGAAAATAGGGGATAAAATAAATTTCTATTATAATTAGTAGGGGTTTTCATAGATATTAAAGTAAAAGGTTCTATATATTCCTAACGTTGATATTGCTATATTAGCTCTGCAGCTTGGGGAGTCATAAGGGAATCTGAACCACCTGAGTCTATTAGGACTTTGAGGCCAGAATTGGGAAGGTAAAAATATGAGTTTCTTTTTGTTGAAAATATTATATAATTGAATTATTGTTGGCTGGTAGAAGGTTCCGAGGCTTGTATTTGAAAATTCTCCTCATTTTGCTCGTAGTGGGGGGAAATTTCAGCATTGTTGTGAAAAGTATGGTTGTGAGTAATTTGGGTCGTAGGGAGCCGAAAATTATTTGTGTTTCGAATACCTAAAGTCCATCTAAGTTACAGAGGCAGTGGATCAAAACATTGGCCACCACGTGACTTATTCTCTTATTGGTCTGGCCGTCATAAAATGTCAAGTGTTTACGAGGCGAGCAGAATGCAGGGCCGGCTCTTCCCTCAGTCGAGTTTCCTGCATATTTTAGATCGGATCGCGAGCAGTATATTCTGTAAATTTATTTTGCTACTTAATTTAAGGAAATTTATTAAGATCCACGAAAGGTAAAAACACAATTAGAAGCCACTGGGAATCTCATATTAGTCAGGCCCTGGTAATCGATCGCAATGCGGTCATGTGGCTTTATTTATATCTACTACCGCTGTAACTTGGATATAGACTTCAGTTTATACGCCGGACATGGTTCTAGGGATATATTGTTGTTGTTGTGGAAACGGTCTCGGGTAACTTTGTTGTTGTTGTTGTTGAGGGAACGGTTTTGTGTTTTGATTAACAAAAACTTCTCGATTGGTAGGTAGATTGGTACGTTGGGGAATCGGTCTATTTATATCACCAAAGGAATATTGATTTTGAAATTGCGGTGGTGGTATTTTATAATTTTGATTAGTATTTTGATTTTGGGTAAATCTTCTAGGTATAGGGTTAGGTTGTAAAGTAGGTTTTCTGTTAGAGTAGTTAGAAGAGTACCTAAAGGGTTGATTTTAGGTATGACATGTACTGTTGTTGTTTGTGATTATCGTACGAAACGAATTTTTGTAAAGCTTCATCTTCAGCAAAATCTCTGGCTTCTCCTTTGACTTTAGATAGAACATGGCAAATAGCTACAGTTTGATCGGCGAATGTTCGGCCCTACGTCACAACTCCCGTCCTTCTCTGGCTCGTGAATATACGACCGATATCCGTCGTATAGACATGAGTACCTAATATGGGAGTTGTGACGTAGGGCCAAACATTCCCTGAACAAACTGTATGTAATTTTGAACTCGAGTAACATTTTGAGTACGTAAAAAGACAAATAAATTATTCACACTGTTTACAAAAGTAGATAAATTTAATTTGGGGGAATATTCGGGCAAGGTATTAAAAAGGTTATTAATGTCGGTGTTTGAAAGCATTGCTAATGTAGGGGGGTTTTGTACTTTTTTTAAATAGGACTTCGTTCACGAATTCCGTTAGATGTAGAGGGAGGTGAATCTTCTTCAAGAATCGCAGGGATTGCAGGTCTTCTTAACTTAGGGAGAGGTTTTGTTTTTTGAGAAGGGGGAGTAGAAAAAAGGGCTAAAGCAATTACTTCACTTAAAGAATCTTCAGACTACTCAGAGCTCATGGAGAAATGAAAGATTACTCACAGAAATGGGGATATTCTGTAGATGTTCTTCATCCACGGCACTCTGTAGGGGTTGATGGATTCTAGCAGTTGTTTTTCGCTGTCAAACAGTTTGAAACGAACCGGCAAATTTTCCCATGGATGCCGTACGGCGATCCTGTTCGCAGCTCCAATTATGATCGCGGGTTCGGAAGCACGATTTTTAAAAACGACTTTTATTTGCAAAAAAGTCGAATAGGCAATGGGCAGAGCATCGAGCTGTATTTTAATACTATTATGACTAACTATGTTCTTTCACCGCGGCTGAATTCAGGACATATAGGTTAGGTTAGGTTAGGCCTACCCCTCGAGAGTCTCTGGCAACCTATCACGGGCCACGGGCTGTTGGGGTATCCAGAGTGGTTCGGGAGCCGAATCCATTTGCCGGTCCGTCAAAAGCGGTATAGTCGATGACGACAATAAAGCGGCAGCCACACGAGTGCAGAACATCCACAAAAATTTCATATTCGTATTAAGTTTTTTTTTACCTGTGGTTAAAATTCTTTACATCACGACTGAATCACCCTGTAGTTACTGCATACTTAAATCATTATGGTTCCACAGTTAACAACGAAAAAAATTCCACCGGTTGACTTACAAAACGTAATATTTTTTTGATAATATTAGTCTCGATATTAGGCTACTTAGAACGCAATTGTTAACAACCGAAAATAAATTTATTGTTTTTGGTTAGATCGTCTAGGTACTCTTGGCTACCAGAATTATGTGTCATTATGTACATATCTATGTATTTTTTAGTACTCTGTATTCTGTATAACTGTATAGGAATTGAGTATCAAGCCTTGTCCGTATAACATCTTATTACGAAACCTCATGAACGTGCCGGCGGATACGATTTCCCTTTTTTTTGGATCTCGAATTTTTCCTAAACCTACGTCGAACAACATGAAAAAGTTAATTACCTGTCTTAAAAAATTTAGTGTATTCAATGAACATGTATATTTCAATACCTAGAATTATTCTTAAAGATAATATTCTCTCATGTTCATCGATTTATCAGAACTTCTATTGTTAGCTTTTACTAATATACCCAAAATACCCAACATTAATCATTATATCTACTGATAAACTTATCTACCAATTCCTTTCCTATAGAACGCATCATAACTTTTTCTAATTTCAGTGTTAACAGAAATCATACAGTTTTCGCCATGTCGGTAAGTTTTAATTTAAAATGTATCACATAGACATAATTAAATAATTTTGAATTGTAGGTTGTTTATGGATCTCAGCATATCAAAACCCCTATTGGAATTTTAAAAGTTATAGAAATAGTAAGTACCTACTACTTTACGATTTTAACTAGGAACAGTTCATATGCGTGATTTGTAAAAAAATACGGCCAGAAATTTGGTCTGTGTACCTACCTACTCTATCATCATAATACTAAAACATTTGCACATCTTGAGTAATATGATAAATCAAAATCCAACACCACCGGATCAACCTATACAGGGTGTTCCGGTTTGTTTAGGACAAACTTTCACAGGTGATATAAAAGCCATTTTAAGGTGGGTTGTTCAATGCTTATGTAAACAGAGGTCGTAAAGTTCTTCGTTTTTGGGATACAGTGCGGTACAAATTTGGAACAAATATTTTTTTATTTGCCAAAGTTGGTTTGAATATCTTTAAAATGTGTCCTTTAGAGTTTTAAATTTTAAGTTGAATCTTTCATAAAAAATCTTTTTATACTTTGAAAAGCTTACAACGCCTGTTTCATTATTTCTGCCATCAACATAAAGCTGGTACATTTTTGTAAGAGTCATCTCTGGGGGTAAAAATTCAGATTCGGTCTCAGTTCTTCTATAATGTGATTTGTATTTTGGAAATCTCTTTATATGATCTATTACCTCTTTTTCTGCAGCTGTGCTTATCTTATTCCATCCGCCCTGTATACCCCTCTTGTCTGTAATACTATTTTCTTGCCTCATTTTTACTAATGCACTGTTAACACGTTTTGTTGATACTGCTAATGTTTTCGTAAACATGTCCCTGCATATTACAATTTTATTTAGAGTATACTCTCTAGCGTATTGTTTTTGCTTCGTAGGCACTTGATCACTACGCTTCCTTTTTATTTTGTATTCCTTTACATTAGCGGCTATAAACAAATTCTGTGGAAGATAAGATCCAAGTTCAGAGAACTTTTCAAATTCTTTTCGACACTGCTCTTCCGATATTTTTGTGGCACATGATAACTTACACCGGCAATCAAATGGCACAAACTCCTTGGAGTCAACTTTTTGCTTTTTGTAGTTAACATATTCTTTTCGTTTGTATCTGTTGACTTTCCTTTCCTCCCTAGACATATTACCAAACTTCCTTTTTCTGCCCTTTTTTGGCCTTCCCTTAGGTTTCATACTTTCACTTCCTTCCGTATCTGATGATGATTCCACGCGTACAGGTAATAATGTTGTGTATGTTTTTGGTTCTTCAGCATTGGTAACAACTGTTGCCATCTCATCAATTTCGTCCATAGTTGGCATAGATCTACCCTAAAATATAATACTTCTTATTAATATTCTAATTATTCTAACAAAATTTGACGAACAGACAGACAGACAAGAAAGCGAGTTAATAAAAACGTTTTAAAAAGATATATACCAATTTGTCCGGCAATTTAAACTAAGGTTTCATATTCAGGTGTTTGTTAAACGAGTAATAAAATGTACATTACTATGTAGTTCAAAAGTAATTAGTTATGAAAAACTAAATATAATAAATAATAAATGATGTTTAGTGGCATATCAGGTAAGGATATCAATTGAAAAAAATGCACTCCAGCCGGGACTTGAACCCGGGACTCCTACTGTGGCCGTAGGCACTTTAACCAACTAAGCTACCGGAGATATGGGTTCCATCGGCTAGGTGTTATTTATTCCAATTGATATATAGTTAGTAGCGGTGAGATGTAGAAGACTTCGGCGTCTTCTACAGCTACTAGAAGGGGTTAGAGGGTGTAGGGAAACCATTCATTATTGTTGGTTATGTAAACTTCCTATTTGTTCTTCCACCCACAATATTCGACATATAGCGACTTAATGCAAGTATCGAACGTGGAAATTCTAACCTACAATGTCAAAGCCAGAATATGAAACACAGAAAGATTTTTAGTACCTGTAATAATTATAAATAATAAATGATGTTTAGTGGCATATCAGGTAAGGATATCAATTGAAAAAAATGCACTCCAGCCGGGACTTGAACCCGGGACTCCTACTGTGGCCGTAGGCACTTTAACCAACTAAGCTACCGGAGATATGGGTTCCATCGGCTAGGTGTTATTTATTCCAATTGATATATAGTTAGTAGCGGTGAGATGTAGAAGACTTCGGCGTCTTCTACAGCTACTAGAAGGGGTTAGAGGGTGTAGGGAAACCATTCATTATTGTTGGTTATGTAAACTTCCTATTTGTTCTTCCACCCACAATATTCGACATATAGCGACTTAATGTAAGTATCGAACGTGAAAATTCTAACCTACAATGTCAAGGCCAGAATATGAAACACAGAAAGATTTTTAGTACCTGTAATTATAAATAGTAAAGGATGTTTTTAGTGGCATCTCAGGTAAGGATATCAATTGAAAACAATGCACTCCAGCCGGGACTCAAACCCGGGACTCCTACTGTGGCCGTAGGCACTTTAACCAACTAAGCTACCGGAGATACGGGTTCCATCGGCTAGGTGTTATTTATTCCAATTGATATATAGTTAGTAGCGGTGAGATGTAGAAGACTACGGCGTCTTCTACAGCTACTAGAAGGGGTTAGCAACTAAGCAACCGGAGATACCGTTTTCATAGGCTAGGTGTCATTTATTCATCTAATTGATATTAGTTAGTAGCGGTGAGATGCAGAAGACCTCGGCGGCCACTAAAAACATCCTTTATTATTTATAATGACAGGTACATACTATTTCATATTCTGGCTTTGGCATTGTAGGTTAGAATTTTCACGTTCGATACTTACATTAAGTCGCTATATGTCGAATATTGTGGGTAGAAGAACAAATAGGAAGTTCACATAACCACCAATCATGAATGGTTACCCTACACCCTCTAACCCCTTCTAGTAGCTGTAGAAGACGCCGAAGTCTTCTACATCTCACCGCTACTAACTATATATCAATTGGAATAAATAACACCTAGCCGATGGAACCCATATCTCCGGTAGCTTAGTTGGTTAAAGTGCCTACGGCCACAGTAGGAGTCCCGGGTTCAAGTCCCGGCTGGAGTGCATTTTTTTCAATTGATATCCTTACCTGATATGCCACTAAACATCATTTATTATTTATAATTATTACAGGTACTAAAAATCTTTCTGTGTTTCATATTCTGGCTTTGACATTGTAGGTTAGAATTTCCACGTTCGATACTTGCATTAAGTCGCTATATGTCGAATATTGTGGGTGGAAGAACAAATAGGAAGTTTACATAACCAACAATAATGAATGGTTTCCCTACACCCTCTAACCCCTTCTAGTAGCTGTAGAAGACGCCGAAGTCTTCTACATCTCACCGCTACTAACTATATATCAATTGGAATAAATAACACCTAGCCGATGGAACCCATATCTCCGGTAGCTTAGTTGGTTAAAGTGCCTACGGCCACAGTAGGAGTCCCGGGTTCAAGTCCCGGCTGGAGTGCATTTTTTTCAATTGATATCCTTACCTGATATGCCACTAAACATCATTTATTATTTATAATTATTACAGGTACTAAAAATCTTTCTGTGTTTCATATTCTGGCTTTGACATTGTAGGTTAGAATTTCCACGTTCGATACTTGCATTAAGTCGCTATATGTCGAATATTGTGGGTGGAAGAACAAATAGGAAGTTTACATAACCAACAATAATGAATGGTTTCCCTACACCCTCTAACCCCTTCTAGTAGCTGTAGAAGACGCCGAAGTCTTCTACATCTCACCGCTACTAACTATATATCAATTGGAATAAATAACACCTAGCCGATGGAACCCATATCTCCGGTAGCTTAGTTGGTTAAAGTGCCTACGGCCACAGTAGGAGTCCCGGGTTCAAGTCCCGGCTGGAGTGCATTTTTTTCAATTGATATCCTTACCTGATATGCCACTAAACATCATTTATTATTTATAATTATTACAGGTACTAAAAATCTTTCTGTGTTTCATATTCTGACTAAATATAATAATTGCTTACCTTTTGAATTGGAGAAAATTCACTTGGGTCAAAATCTGGGTCTTTAATAGAATCATCTGAGAGATTTATTAGTTTCTCAATATCAGGATCAAGGTACTGTGATTCTGAAGAATGGTCAGAAAAATGTTCCTTGTCAGTGGTTAACAAGCTTGTAGAAGCTGATTCGTTCTCTAAAAAATATTAAAACCGATTTTATGAAATTTTGTTTCAGCGAAATTTTTAAGATTGTACCTAATCAGTATCCCGACAAAAAAAATACGCCCCTGACATCAATTCGACATTATTCTCAGCGATATTTGGCACCTTAAGATTATACCTAATCCGTATCCCGACAAAAGAAAACAATACGCCCCTGACTTAAATTCGACATTACTCTCAGCGATATTTTGCACCTTAAAATAAATAGGTATCCACCACGATTTATTTTCTCAGATTTCGATTCGTATTATTTGTAATTTTAATGATCAACAAGCACACAGACAATAATAGAGGTTATCAGCAAAAAATAAATTAGAGAAAAAGTTAGGTTAGGTTAAGTTAACTACCCAAAATCCATTGCAAGTTCTTTCGTTATCTCACATCAATCCAATCTCTACTAAGAATAATTGAAGCTGTTTCGCATCTCACATCTCACTGGATCAGTATCTCAGTTCGAAAGAATACCACTATTATTATCAGCGTCATGACGAGAAGCCCTAATGTCGGTAATTTTTTTATGTTTAAAAACAATAAAATTAATATGTATAAAATCTATTAGCTACCTACCTTTATTTTCATCGCCTGTTGTTACGTTGATACAATCTTCAACCGTCTTTCTACAACGCTGTGAAATCATGTTTCTTGTTATTTTTTTGGCACAAAAACCATAGAATTGTCTTGACTTGTTTACAACATGAAGTCTTCAAACGCACTGAATAGTCGTCTGCCGTTACGAATTTATGCAAAAAGGAACCAAGTGCTTCATTACGATAAAAAAATAAAATAAACCGATTTTGCAAAAAGGAACCAGGTTACATGGTTTTTTTTGTTAAACAGCTTAGGACTGTTGTACGTTTCGATATGGTTCTTTTCGTCGATAATAATGAGTAGGGTTAATAGTTTGCTTGGTTCCTTTTTGCAAAATGTAATATACATATTTAGGCAACTTTTGATGCATATAACTCATTTTCGGAATTTTGTCCCTTGGTTCCTTTTTGCATAACCACGTCCATTTGTACTTGCCATTTTCTAATAAAGCTACGTCCAAAAGTAAATTATATACGTACAGTGCTATTCATAAACTTTGCACCAAATGGGAAAAAATTTAAATTTTTTTGAAAACCTTATTTCGAGATACGCTGGCGTATGTTTTGGGTACACTATTGCGCATAATAAAGAGAGTCGTGACGTACAGCCCATGCCTGTCACATATCTAAAACTAAAGATTGAGAAAAATTTGGAATATAGATATTATTGTGCCCCTGTGCGAAATCCTAGGCCTAGGCTTTTGAATTTTTTTTTTAATTTTTGTCTTTTACTCCTATTTTTAGAAAAGTGTGTTCCTTCTGTAGTTTCACGTCAAAATGATTTTTGTATCAGTAGTTCAGACATATTTCCTAGATGACAAAAACACCTGACAGTCAGTGGTCTGTTGAGCCTTAATCTATATCAGACGCGCGCCAAAATGAGGACATTTCGTCACTTTTGGTTAAGACACATTTTCTACAGACTAAAAGTAGACATACAGAAAATGGTATAAACAACTTGTAGACACTTGTCTGCTAAGTCAATATTTCTTGGACTTTACCCATTTATGAGTGTTCGTTGCACAATATTTCAATCATATTCAAATGAAAATTCAAGATATGTATACAGGGTGTTCCAAAATCCTTATTCCTTCACGATCTATTGACAATTAAAGGATTCTTAAAAAAGCAATTTTGGTTAACGTTTATATTAAGACTCGATGTACAGCAGGTACGTGGTGATTCAACATTTTGACCCATAAAATGGCTTTTTTGATATGTAGCGGGCAACACGCATAATTTTAAACTTTTGGTCAATACAAATTTTAATCTAAGTAATTACTCACATTTTGAGACAAAAATGATTTAAAAATATTTATCACAATGGCCGTTATTAGCATTTGTACAAAAAGCCTAATGACGGCCATTGTGATAAATATTTTTAAATAATTTTTGTCTCAAAATGTGAGTAATTACTTAGATTAAAATTTGTATTGACCAAAAGTTTAAAATTATGCGTGTTGCTCGCTACAGATCGAAAAAAGCCATTTTATGGGTCAAAATGTTGAATCACCACACACGCGGTGTACATTGAGTCTTAAATAATTTACTTCTCTTCCAGAAACATATTTAGGAGATCTCTTTCGTTAAAAACATAATATCGTGTTATACTTCGCTGTAAAGGCCTTGTGAATGACAACTAGAAACTGTAGGTCTGAACTTTCTAGCTTTTTCCTGTGAATAGGTACTTAACAGCAGTAGGTTTCAATGTCCTTTAAGCTGATGAGGCTTTGTAGGTAATTAAAAGCTCAAGATAATATGAGATAATATACATATAGTAAATAAAAACAAAAACAAACAACATCAGGATCAAAAAAGCTTTATTTATAAGTAACAATAGAAAAATTACAAATCGGTCAATACATATTTCAAATTGCGTTTTCTTGGAAAGTGCTACAGCCGACTCTAGGAAAGCCCTGAAGTTGAGAAAGCTGGTAACATGGCTTGGGGGTCGGCGCCTTGTGGCCTGTCACTCCCTGTCAGTCGATTTTACAAGAAATTTACCAGAATTAGTTTGTGTAGTACGGGTAGTGGTATCGCTGAGCGATTGCTACGACGAGGCAGTATGTCTCTGGGTGGAAACAGGCTGCCCGAAGTGATGGCGACAGCTTTCTTGCAAATTTGTTTTGTTTGTGCAAAACTGAAACATTTGTAGGTATAAGAGTTCGAAGTAAAAGTAAAGTAAAAAAAATAGAAAAACTATAGTACCTATCCTTTAAAATTAAAGGAGCTTTGTAACAATCCAAACATTGTTTAGTATTGTTTGCAAAAGTTTCTTTACCTAATTTAAAAGTCAAAAGATACTTTAGTTGAATGTATTATGAAATTGACCCCAACTGTCATTTCAATCAGAAGAAACATGCAGTTCGCTTTGTTCGCTTGTTTGTATTTTTATGAAAATTTGACCATAACTGAAGGTAATCATCATTTGCCTGTCTGCGCACTTTTCTAAAAATTCTCACAAAAATTCGACTTACAACAAAATGTAGTTCCCTCTATTTGCCCAAATTTACCATATTATTTGTCGAAAATGTACCTACCAGGAATCGTACTTATTATAAATACTTATACCTACTTCTGTTACTTTTTACTGTTTTTATTATCTGTTAAACAAACATACCTATTTACTTAGTACCCAATTATTGAACCAAAAGTCCCAATGTATTTGAACATTTATTAGAAATCTGTGTTTACACTCAATTTCAGTTATGTATGCTGTTGGGAGTCATCCTAGTAACAGTGGACCAGCATTGGAGGGCCGACTATATGGATGCCTTCCTAGCAGGAACTGTAATAGGTCTAGTGATATCTGTCCTACTTCTGCTCATCAGCCTGACGAGTGCAGCAACTAGTATGGAAGGGTTGATCAGGTTTCAGTACATCTGTCACATCTTACTATTTATCTACTTGCTGATCGTTTCAGCCATTTTGGTAGACAGAAGTAGAGATTGGGCGAAACAGCTGTGTGCTGGAGGCGTAAGTATACTTTTTAATCACGAAACTGTGATTCTCAAAGAGAAGTAGGTACAAGGTGGACCATCCAAGGGAAACAGATAAAATG
The DNA here is from genome assembly GCA_963920635.1 of Pseudeuparius sepicola. Taxonomy (NCBI): domain Eukaryota; kingdom Metazoa; phylum Arthropoda; class Insecta; order Coleoptera; family Anthribidae; genus Pseudeuparius; species Pseudeuparius sepicola. The sequence goes on from OY987299.1 coordinate 96,436,941, forward strand.
TGTTTAAAAAAACGGATATACTATTCTCAAAATTAAGCCGTTTCCAACAGAATTTCCATTATTTAAGGGAACAAATATATAGGTAAATAGATACTTATGGTGCCAAGGTAATTCGACAAGTAGAAAATGTTATTTTAAGCCAAAAAGTTTCCTGCAAACACAGGTCCGAAAATGCGTGTATACTTGCTTCGTAACGATAAAATCAATCGTTTGCGTTGGAATTGGCAAAATGTGCCCCAAAACACCTGTTGACTACAATATTCTATACAATATACTTTCAAAATGTAGAAAAAATGCCAAATGGGGATTGGTCAAAACACCATTGGTTCTCTTGTGTCCAAATTTTATAAAATTCAATCCGTTCCATTTTGAAAGCGAATAATTTTTGCTACATTGTTCATAGGATTTTTTTCTCATTTTAATTGGTACAGTTAATATGTAATATTTGAAAGCTGTAGGTGAAAATTTTATTATCGAATGTTCAATTCTGCAGGTGTTTTTGGGGAACGATTGATATTATCGTTATGAAACAAGTATATACTTTTGTTGGCAAATTAAAAGATGCACTAAAATTATGAATCTGCAATAACAAAAAGATAACCTCAAAAAAGTTACAAGTAAACCAACGATCTAAAAACTGCGAAAGTGGCACCCTCTGTGAAATACGTACGAATTGACACATTTTCATCTTATTCTTCATCCCCAAAAACATATCAGTGCCAACTTCGAGTTCAGCAGTTTGATTATTTTGGGGATATTGCCATAATTCAATTTCAAAAACAGAACTACAACGCCCTGTATCTCAGAAACTATTTGGATTTGACCAGTAGTTGTTAATACTCAATCGTATATTTTGGCCCAAAATATATGCAATTGCTCTTTGTCTTAATGATACTCTGAATATGGAGATTGCCTCAAAAATATATTTAGGCATCCCACTTCCGGTTTTGCCGGAAGTACCTTTATGAAACTGGTTCGTTTTTCTAGGCACCCTGTATATTTTGTATTCTTTGCATTCTTCTGGTCATTCCAAATCCAACGATAGACAGTTTTCTAGACTTTTCTTTTAATATAATCATTATCCTTTTTTACTAGTTTTCATAAAACAACGACAAAAAATGTTTAGAATGTCTCCCAGAAAGTGCATGGTTAGCCAAAAAAGTGTCAGCACAGAAAATATAGTTCCACAACAGAAAGCTCCTTAACAATACCTGTCAAATGGACTCCAACTACAGGCTCCAAAAATAAGCAGATTGCATTTCTTATCAAATGATATTTTTCCAAAATATAATCTTCTCAATTTGTACATTAGCCAAAATTTAATAGTGGACCTCAATATCAATGCATTTGGAAAATATTAAGCTTCAAAGTTGGAGTCCATTTGACAGCTGTCATTAAGGAGCTCTCTGTTCTGAATATATTTTCTGTGGGGTCAGACATGACATCAATAAGAAATCTTTATTAATACGTCAATAAACGCTTATATCGTTGACTGATATATTATTAAATAATGCTCACGGCTGTCACGTCTGACACATTTTTTTCTCACCATGCGCTTTCCGGAGATAAAATACAATGCAGAATACATTGTTAGCCATCAGAGCCATCTGTTTTCCAGCATATAAAGCTATAGCCGTGAGAAGTCTTTATAAATACGTCAGTCAACGCTTATATCCTAAAATTAAATTTCGGTACAAACAGGGGATAGAATTTTGTCTTGGAATGAAAGTGCGGCTCTATCCTCTGTAAAAAAAAATTCCATCAATGCGCGTATGCTCCGGCGGTAATAAATTAAAACTTGACATTATTAGCCACTTTTGGCAACGTCATTGTTTTTCTAGTGTAAATAAGGTTTATATTATTGCGAGCAGGAAATTCTGGCTGTGCCCTATTTTGGCTATTGAGAATATCATAATATTTATATATTCTTTGATATATCTCAATTGATATTCTTAATGTACCTAACTCATTTTTCTTCTTTCCAGGCTTTCGGATTAATAGGGGCAGCCGCGTATTTAATAGACGCACTTTTCTGCTACCGAGCTTATGGAAATAGCGTGGCTTGTTTCTAATTATCTATAGTTACTTATAGTTTTTTTTACAATTAAATTATATTTGTATATAAAAATATTACATTTGTTATTTGGATTTTTGTATATTATTTTTCTGTCTATATCTTATCAACTCAAAAACACTTTAGAATGCCAGATTCCTAATTTTAGGTAAGAGGAAACATACGAACAGATGCTATATTTGGTTATTGATCAAGAATGGTTTCTAATCCCAAATTTCATTATTTCCTTTTAAAATCTGTTGGTTCGTCAGTTGGTTAACAGTTAATCCTGGAACTACTTAAATTTCAAAGTAAGTAATTATTTTGACAAAGCTACCAAGATTTGATGTGACCCATAAGAAAACTTATTATAGGTACCTACATAGTAGTTATAGTATATGAAAATTATCTAAGTAATCTGCAAAACCTATAATAGTAGTATTGGCATTGGCTGATAGAAATATCAGTAGATTGTGGTATCACTTTTGAAACCTAATGTCTAAGCCATGCTTTAAATCAAATATATTTATCTACCTACTTCACTTATTTCGTACTGTTATACTTAATTATTTTTAGGGTATAGGTACGAAAAAGAGTAGTATAGTGATAGTGGGCGTCCGTAAAACATAAAAAACTGAAGTATAGGTAATTATTAAAAAATAAATAAAATTTGCTGGGCCCCCAAATAAAAAAAAATTAGTTAAATTTAATTTTATACAGTGTGATACACTTTTTCTCACTCACTTCGTATTAGATAGTGATATTTTGAGCCTAGGTGAAATTTTTGGACATCTATACTTAGCTTTGTGGAAATTTTTCTTTGGCATTGATTACATGTATCGAGGAATTCAAATTACGAGACATTGATATTTCGAATTTTTATTAAAATGGGTTCTATAAATGTAAAAAAGAGCAATTGCCAGGAAAAATGTAGAAAGATAATAAATATTTCAGCTACAATAATTATGGTAAGTATTTTTTACTTCTAGCACTTCTCCCCGATTTTCGCGATACTTTGTATGCCCTCTATTTTCGGACCTTAGATTATGAAAATGGCAGAAATATTTGGCGGAAATGTATATTTTTCGAGATATCAACATTTTAAATCGATATTTTCGGGGTACTTGTATTACAAACCTCCTTGGGTTGGCCCTAACAGCAGTTCCGAACCGGTTATTGACGATCTAATTGGTTGAAAGCAGTTCTGGAATTACATTCCTGCATTCTGATTCGCCAGAACTGGTCCAGAGCTATGTGTTGGAACAAAGCTATTTTTTTATCGAATAAGAGAGAAACACATACTCCAAAAAGTTAAGTTAGATTTTGGCCTGTTTGTTTATTTAACTTGTTGAGTTAATTGCGAGCAAAAACTGGTCTGTGTCAGCTATACATCCATGCAGGAATCATCAAATACACCTCGTGAAAATCTCCAATTAAGTAACCATAGTTTATGCATTGCAATAATAGGTAGGTAATGGCTTTTAGCAATATTTTTAGTTTTATTTTACGTCTTTAGGAAAGAACTTCTGCCAAATTGAATTGAGGCCTTATGAAATTTAGCTCGATATCCTAATAGTAATTGTTGTAGAATAAAGCAATATTATTATACAAGTTACTTCTTATGGAAGTCGCACTGTTAACATCAACCTCGCATGCGATGTCCTAGGCGATTATTACAGGAGGTTTATAGAAAGCCAAGTATCTGCCACATCATGTCAACAGCATTATTAAGTTATATCTCATAGAAGTCGCACTGCCTATTAAATTTTAACATACAAATTGAACTAAAAAACCAAGTGAATTTAAGTACTTCCCATAGAGTTCGCAATGTGCGCATTTCATTATGTCCTTATCGGAATAGCAGAATCTGAGAGATGACTATGTGACTTCTAAATGTGATATTCTTTTGTTCATTTCTAGCTCTTTGTTTTAGTTGTCAATGCTATAAGCATTCATTTTTATATGCCTAGAGGTATTCTTTTTTAATTGTCCATAGGCCTTCCCATTCAGGTTCGGACAGAATAGCCATAACTCCATAATTCCTGGTCATTTTTTGTTACATTGGAGGTAGATGTGTTCTGTGTTCACACTGACATGAGTCAAAAATCATAAAGCAGCCGAAAACATTACCTACAGGCGGTTTGTAATACAGGCACCCCGAAAACATAGATTCAAGTGATGATTTTATCTCGAAAAATGCTCATTTCCGCCAAAGCCAAATATGCCATTTTCGTAATCTTATACAAAGTTTCGCGAAAATCGGAGAGAAGTGCGAGAAGTAAAAAAATACCTAATTATTAGCGTGTGAAACCTCAAGTCTGAATTTTTGAAGAAAATGGTGTCTGTATTTTTTTCCGTATGAAGAATTATTGATTTCAACCATTCTTATTGTAGGAAATAATATCTTGTCATGCATGCATGCATTTTGTTATAAAATATTAACCACCGAACTTCCTTAGACATTTCTCATTTCATTAAGATGGTTTTGAGATTTTAGTGGGTAAAGTTTAACCAAATTTATAGACCTAATTTAAATGTTTCTACTTCTTTTTCTTTGCATTTGCTTTATTAACTTCATCGTTTGAGCTAATATTAATAATAATTGCAATAACCAATAAGGTCAAAAGAGTTTCGCCGATTTTACAAAAATGTCAAAAATGTCCTTCGAGCAATGAATTATGATATCAGTGATCCCATGCAACAGGGCCAGGGAACTTCCTCTTACCAAAGTTGGAACCATTCCCCAGTATTAATAGCTGGCCACCAATTATTGATGAAGAAAAGTTATTTCCTGACCCGGTCAAGACATTTGACTTATAAATTATTATATTTCCACGGAGATTCATTTGTATTATAAATAAATTGAATTGTTTCCAAAAACCAAATATTAGGTTATAAAAATATGTGGATGGAAGCTACCAACTAAAACTCTTTAAGCTGTTGTTTGTACTTTGTACAGAAAGGATGAAGAAGCCCTTTATTAAGACCGCATTGAACACATTTATTTGTAAGCTACGCAACATTATATAAACTGAGTCATTAGTCATTACCTACTACTTTTTGGAGAATGATGCAGAATTTCAGATAAAACAGGAAGGTTGTTATAAAGGCAACTTTCAGTGCAAATTTCCTTACTAATTATACGTTTCTTTTTTTAATATAATCTGCTTACCCACTTTATCTTCCTGCTTTGTATTATAATAATATACTTATAGTGAATACCACGAATCTTGTTGAATTGTCGCCATTGTGACACAGGGATCATTATTCGTGATATCCACTTTACCGGTCACTAGCCGTGCTTTAAAGCAAAAAATATGAGGAGTTTCCTACCCATCCCACCCCTTTATTTCATCTAGTTTTGTTTCATCTATACCCACAACAAATAGGTAACTAGATGATAAAATCCCGTTCTCACATCCCAATGAAACCGCTTTTATGTGTCGAACCGCTTCTAAAACCACTTATTACTACCTACCACCGGCAGTGCCGCTACCTAATGTCACACCAAAACCGACTAAATTGGTTCCAATATGGAGTAAGTGGTCCCTTGAATTGGACTTAACTGCATAATGATGCGTGGTCGTGTCCTGATATACGAATTATATCGGTGCTCGGATTCTGCTATTTTAGTGCCGTGCCAAGTGGCTATTTTTACTAGGTAATATGGTGTTCTTCGTAGCATGAAGGTTTACTGGAAACCGAAGCTGCAGATAGTGTGGAAGAAGCTGACCAGCAAGTTAATTGGACACACTAGATTCGACAGTTACGTGTTTCATTTGACGTTTGAGCACCTGTGACAAACAAAGAGTTTTAAGGTAAACATTATTAGTAAAGTGTGAAAAGTCTTGGGAGATTGCGGATAATTTGCTTACTGTGCCTTGAAGAAATAAATTAAAAATTAACGCTTATCGAATATGACAGCCGGCGTTTAATAATTGCTCTAAGTTAATTTATTTTCAAATGAGGTTGTGGGGTGGACGAAAAAAATCGGTAGGTAATTAAAAAGTTACCTACATTTTACTTGTATGTGACTTCACTACGTAACTTTTTTTGTTCTTGTTTATCATCACTTTTTCACTTTTTCGTTAACGTTTTAAAAAATTAAGTCAGAAACTCAGTGTTTTCCAGAATTTCACAGATTGCGCCATCTTGGATTCTCTTAAAACTCGCACTCGCACCTCGCACTTGATTCACAAAAGCCCTCTTAAAATCCATTTGGACACTGAATTTTAGAACAAAACGTATTATCACACAATAAAAAATAAAAATCTTTGAGAACCAATTGAATTTTATGCTTGTCCTCACCCAAACCTATTATTTACGTGAAAAGTGACCTTATTGAATTTAGGCAAGAAACGAATTATTTTTGTGGAAACTCATTACAAATATAGGAAATATTTCGGTCGACACAGTCCACCAATCATCAGATATTCAGGCGAAAATAGCTAGATTCTAAATATGAAGGGCTCCAGTATCTAAACCAGTCACGTTAGTGGAGTAGTAGGTGCTTTCTGACATCGAGTAATAGGTACAGCAGTGGCGTAACTACCGCTGTATCAGCTGTATCAATGATACAGGGCCACACTGGCCTGGGGGGCCCACCGACCAATAAAACAAATAAAGAAATCAACATATTTCTTCTTTGATTTGGTACTACTTCAAACTACCTATGCATGACACATACATAAAAAATTGAAAACAAAAAAACGTTTTTAAAAACAAGCTTTTATTTAAGCCATGTACTAAAACGAATAAAATAAGTTTAGGTTTTCGTTAAGATAATTCAATTCCAAATTGCGACAAGTTTTTGCAAGTTGAAAAGCTTGTCCCGCGAAATGTTGATGAAAGTAGGTGCCAATTAATTTTATTGGACAGTGATTGGTTGATAACCAAGTACCTACCTACTTGCCAAAGTATGCATTTTTTTCTTTACAATTCGCGCGACAAGCTTTTCAATTTGCAAAAACTTGTCGCAATTTGGAATTCAATTATCTCAACACGAAAAGCTAAACTTATTTTATTCGTTTTAGTACATGGCTTAAATAAATGCTTGTTTTTAAAAAGTTTTTTTTTATTTTCAATTTTATTTTGTGCTTTTTATTACCTATTTGATTCCCGTCGAGCCCTTTCATTTGATACCCATGGTGGGTATCAAATAGGTAATCCGCCATCTTTTATCGGGGGCCATTTTGAATTTAGTGTGATGTCACTAACTTTATTTTTTCGACTCTTCAAGCCCCTTCATTTGATATCCATATTAAGAGGCTCGTTAAGAGGGTTGAAAAGAAAATGTAATCCATCTTGGAGCGGCGGCCATATTGAATTTAGTGTGATGTCTCCAACTGTTTCGTTTTCTACTCTTCAAGCCCTTTCATTAGATAGGTACCCATATTAAGGGGGTTGACAAAAAATACATCATCGTCCATCTTGGAGCGGCGGCCATTTTGAAAGTATTACAATATCGAGTATTGCATATTGCTTTGTCACCGGAACTAAAGGTGTATGCAAAATTTCAGCTCAATCGGATGTCAGGAAGTGGTTCTAATTCAGCTTGCAAGATTCGATCCACACTAACAGGTGAAGTTAAATAAAAGCTTGTAAAAACGAATTTTATGAGTTTTTGTTTACAGTAAGTATCTAATTACAGTTATAACGCACAAGGCACCTGTTATCTTTTTATTTTTCGGATTTAAAAATCGGTGGGCATTTTTATTTCGGTAGGTATTATTTATAAATAATGATATGCTGTTCTGGAGTATGCAGATTTTATTTTACCCCCCCCCCCTCCCGGCTCAGGGGCCCTTGGCTTAGCCTTTGATACAGGGCCCACTCAAAGCTAGCTACGCCACTGAGGTACAGGCACCTTGGTGATATGTGTCAAAAGAAGGCTCACTTTAAGTCAAAACATATCCAAAAGATATAAGTGCTGTGCATTTTATTTGCCTTTATATGTTAATCAATATTTGAAAATAGTATATTATACACTTAGGTTGAGAAGTGAGCCATTATTTACCGAGCGTTTTTATATCCTGAGGAGCGTAGCGCCGAAGGATATAATATGCGAGCTAAATAATGGCCTTCTCAACCGAAGTGTATATAGAATTTTTTTACTACTAACATTGAAATGTTGCCATATTTTACATATTTGATTAGATTTGAGTTCAGTTGTCAAGCTGGCAATATGTTGTCAAGCTGATAAAATGAAACTAATTTTTAAATGCCATATAGAAAATTATTCATTATTTACCTAGGTATTTTTTTATTATCATTATTTACCTAGGGCCTAGGGAGAGAAATATTACTTCTCATTAGAGGAATGAGGTAAATAATGGTGATTTCTCAGGTTAGTAGTAAAAATAAATTTTATTGCAACTGCAAATTTACTTTGTAAAACAGGCTATTTTTCTGTAAATTGGCGTGGACACTCGCTTATTTTTGACACAGTGGCTGAATCTGCCGTTATCAAAGCACACATGCACTTATAATACATATAATAATACATATTATACTGTCAACTTTAAACACAGATTAGGGAGGGTTTACTTTAAAGGTGTCGTCTGGCCTGGATCAACACTATATTAAAGACCTGTGCATGGCGCTGTTTCAAGCGATCGCCACTGGCACCACACGACGAAAAAATCGACAAGGTGGTTTAATGTTAAAAACACAATTGTTACAGAATATTTTATGAAATAAAACATGCAAATGTGTCTGTTACAACGAATTAAATATCCAAAATAAAATAAAATGGATGTTTGTTACATCCCTTTAATTTGATAAGTTTACATGGCATATTTCCATACATTTTCTTAATAAGAAGAGCGAGTCTAAAAACAAGCAAGAGTATTTATACCTTTTGGTTTGAAATGAAGGCCATGGCTAGTTCTATCATGGATGGATTTTTCCTTATATACCTAGTGGACCATTGGTTCGCTATGGTTTTAAACAAATTTTTCTATTTTCATTCTTCCATAAGTTACAAAATACTCTTCCAAAATGTAATACATCTAAGAATTCTCGCTTATTCAACTGGTTAAACAGTTCATCACAAATCCAAAATAGTATGTTTATTCTTCTGTAGTAGTCTGCGTATACTATTTTCTTCATATGTGCATGGAAATTTCATGTTTCCACAAACAAATCTACCTACAAAAACTCTGTTAATGTGACAAAACTACGAAATATTGGCCGAAAAATAATTCATTACCGTAAAAAGAACGTAAATGGCAATGAAGCTGGATATTTAATATATGCGACATTTTAAATGTCAGAAATAAACATATGGGTAATAATGCGATTCATTGGGTAAAAAATTTTTTTTTATCCATCGATAGTACACCATAGTGAAAGCTTAAATCCGAGTTTTCGACCATCAACCCCATGCAGGTTTTCCGCCATCATGAATTTAGGGGTAAATTAGTTTTTCGCCAATAACAGCTGTATTTTTTATTTTACCTAAAAAAATAGCTGATACCATTTTTGAAGGAAAAAAGATGCTCTACAAATTTGTTCTCTCGACAATTTCTTGAATTTTACATATATAACAAGTTATAACAAAATAATCGAGAAAAAAGGACTTGCAGTTTTTTTCACATCCAACATCTTTTTTTCTAATAACTACAGCGCAAAATTTTCTAAACAAAAGTTGTTCACTATGAAATCATCTATGATATTTGTCTGAACAACTTTTTTCTATCAGCAATAGTTTATTTCCTATAGCGTCTCAAAGTTGCGCGCAACGTCTCCTAGCACCTCGTAGCGCCCAAGTACGCGGGCTATTCCTTGCCTGTACCTTCCAAAATTTCCCAAGTTTTTTATACCTGACTGTACTTTGACATATAGTTATGTAGAGCATAATAATTAATTGTGTCCGCGCGTGATAGTTTATCGTCCAAGGACGAAAAATTTAGTTTTTCGGAGGGATGTAGACTTCACCAGCCGAGGCGCAGTCGAGGCTGGCGAAACCCAGGAGTTACTCCTGGGTTTCTAACAACTAGTTTTCGTCCTTGTATCATACAAGATCAGAAGCTTAGATTTCATTACAATAAATCCTAGTTACCTATGAACTTCGGCCATGTAACAAAGCAAACTATTGAACTGTCAATATGCCTGAGCAGAAATTCAGTTTTATACATGAACGTTTTTTTTTTGCAAGGTACAGGCAAGGTATAGCGCGCGTACTTGGGCGCTACGAGGTGCCAGGAGACGTTGCGCCCAACTTTGAGATGCTACCGGAAATAAACTATTGCTGATAGAGAAAAGTTTTTCAGACAAATATCATAGGTGATTTTGTAGTGAACAAATTTTGTTAAGAAAATTTCGCACTGTCGTTAGCAGAAAAAAAATTAGATGTGAAAAAAATTGCAACCCCTTTTTCTCGATTATTTTCTTATAAATGTCAATAGAACAAATTTTCAGAGCACCTTTTTTCCTTCAAAAATGGTGTCGGCTATTTTTTACGTAAAATTAAAAATACAGCTGTTATTGGCGAAAAACTAATTAACCTGTAAATTCAAGATGGCGGAAAACCTGCATGGGGTTGATGGTCGAAAACTCGGATTTAAGCTTTCTATATGGTGTACTATCGATGGATAAAAAAAATTTCCTACCCAATGAATTGCAATATTACCCTTAAACCTTAAATTTACTGGACTAATAGTTATAAACACAGAATACCTACGTCCCTATAACCCTTGCTTATGGAATCCCTAGTTAGCCAATGTGTGACAGAGTTATAAGAATATTATGAGAACAATATTGGATGCAAGCAACAGATGGCGCTAAAAATTAAAGTGGCTAAGTCACTGCCCACTAATTTTCTTCTAGTAAAACCCACCAAGAAACAGCTGGGTAACTTTATTTTTTGCAAAATCTGTTTCCTGTATCTAGTGTATTTCTATCATGTCCTTATGTTAGTGTCAGACATTGACTAACTAGAGTATCCATAAACAAGGCTATAACCTATAATAAGTTGCCATATTTTTATCATCGAGTAGCGCCACTCCAGTCCGCAAACAACAATGAAATATGACGTCATGCACATGTCCTTAATATAGGGTAGGTCCAGGTCTGGCATAAAATCAGTAAGTCATAATAAGAAATCAAATAATTATAAGAGAGATATGTGTAAGAATATAGTCGCAATAAGAAATAAAATAAGTAATACAAGATAGATATGGAGGTCACCTTTATATCTATATCCCTCTCAACTTATTTGATTTCCTATACCTACTATATTCTTACTCGGTGTTCGCCAGACGCCAAACGACATCTTTAAAAGAGTTGCCAGCCAATATCTGTTGCGAAGCTATTTATTCTGTTATAATAAGGATGTAAGATTAGCGAGTGTAAATGTAATAATTACAAGAAAAGGTGATAATGGGCAAACACTCAACGTTAACAAAAAGAAAAAACTAGTAACCGCATACACGTGTTGCATGCTATTTGGCAATCATCAGTACGGTGTAACATTAACCAAATCAAAAGATAGGCATGATTTGGAAAGCAACAAATGAAGTCCAGGCAGGAGCCAACAGCACATTTGTGTAATGGTTGAAAGTAGGGCCGATTAAAGAAGACAGTATTCACCTTGGAATTCTTAAGTATATTAAGTTCAATATTCTACATTTTACAAATATAGCAATAATGCCAAGTAATCCAAACATAAATAATTGTTGAATAAGCAACCTAAATATTAAAGTATAATTCTTAAGAGGGTTACTGCCTTAAGCCTCTACACCTCCCTTTCCAAAAGAATGGCACTCACTATGGCCACTTGTGAGTGACATTCCTGGAAAATAAAATATACCAAAGTATTTGAATTTTTCTAAAAGTATACAATATATATTAAAATACAATAACAAGATATATATATGAAAATACAATAACACACAAAATTCACGTAAACTTGTAACTACTTCATAACTTAAAACTAACCAGATAATTTAATTTAATCACCATGAAGGTACTTTTTTATACGGTTTTTGTGAACCGTGTATTGCTTACCATGGTTATCTAACACCGTACAATTCACCCTATCCTGTGATAGGACGGGAAAAGGTCCCTCGAACCACGAATCGAACTTATGACGATTTTCATTTGAAATCAAGACAAGATCTCCAGGATGCAAATCAACTATGTTTGATTTCTTATCATATAGTAGTTTACGCTCCCCTTTAGCCTTTTCAAGGGTTTCTCTGGCTCTATTTTGGGCAAATTGCAACCTATACCGAAATTCCTGTTCGTAGTCATCAATATTGTATAGAGGATCTATTTGTGAGCCTTTGAGAAATTCTGGAAGATCTGCTTTCTTTGCAAAGATTAACTCGAAGGGAGTGTAGTTATGATAACTACTTGGGGTTGTGTTGTAGCAAAACGAAAAGTATTTAGTCCATGTATCCCAATCGGAATGTGTTTCGTTCACGTACATGCGAATAAACTCATTTAAGACACGATGATTACGCTCACACCCCCCTATCGATTGACTATGATAAGCTGTAGATACTTTGTGTTCAACATCGAGTAGTCTTGACAAGTTTGTAAAAACCTCGTTCTTATATTCTGTACCCATATCGGTTCTGACCTGTTTCATTGGTCCATATATAAGAACAAAATTCTCAAAAATTGCTTTTGCTACAGTTATAGCTTCTTTGTTTGGTATTGGTATTATGACTACGTATTTACTTAAATCACACTGCAATGTAACTGCATACGAATTGCCTTTATTGGTTTTTGGAAAAGGACCCACTGTGTCAATACAGACAATATCGAATGCTTTTTGTGGTGTAGGTGTTATTATCATTGGTTCAATATGTCCCCTGTTCCTTTTATTTTTTTGGCAATTATGACTTTTTTTGTGTAATTTGAAACATCTCGAGACATATTTTTCCATTGGTAATAAGCTTTTAGTTTCTTCAAAAGACGTTTTTGACCTACATGACCTCCAAAAATGGGGTTATTATGAAATTTTTTTATTAAGTCCAATTTTTCATTTTTGTTTGTAATTAATTTACGATTACCATAGAGTTCAATTACAACTTGTTGGTTTTCTGTTTTTAATGTTTTAGACATTGATCTTGTGACTACAAACGAATGTAATGTGATATTAATTTGCTTTAAATTTTCGATATTAATTCTAGATAATGCTTCACTAACAACATTGTCTTTTCCTGGAATATATTCAACCTCAAAATAGAATTCTTCTAAATCGAATCTCATCCGTGTAAGTTTAGAGGATGGATCCTTCATTGAGAACAAAAATACTAAGGGCCTGTGATCAGTTTTAACTAAAAATTTTTGACCATACAAATAACACCTAAAATATTTCATTGCCCAGTGAATAGCGGTTAGTTCTTTTAGAATAGTAGGTTTGTGTAACTCTCCTTTAGTAAAATTCTTGGATGCAAATGCTATTGGAAGTTCACGACCATCAAAATTTTGTGAAAGAACAGCTCCACATCCATCATTTAATGCATCCGTGGTGTAGTATCCACCCTGTGAGATGTTAATTGGAGAGCGGTATTATACAGGGTGGTCTACAAGATCTTCTTTTAGTGTGGGCCTAAGGGTGTATGACGGAGACACAGGGTAGTTTAAAATATGTATATTAAGATTAATTACGGAACAGTACATTACGTTAATAAAATACAGAGGAAGTTTAAAAACATGTGCAATAATTGTTATTGAATAAAATTAAAAATGCTACACTCAAGATATCTGAAATGTGACCCCTTTCTAAGTAACAAAATCCAAAAGTTTCGCAAGATACACTGATAAACAATAGAATTTAAAATAAGACACAAAGCAATATGACAAAATGGCACAAATACATAACTATGGCATAAAAGAACAAACCTTCAGATTAAAATACAAAAATTGCAAAGGATTCCCCAACTAGAATAAAATTACTTGATTTCCTAAATAGAATAATATTACTTGATGACTCTGTATAGCTTTGCGTAGTTTCCAGCACAAGTTCGTATAAAAATGTAATTCAAATTACTCGAAAATTCTGACATAAAATAGTTCTATTAAAACAAGATTCTGATTTCAACCCCAAAATAATTGACTCTAAATAGGTTCCCCATTCCCTTACAAATTTCCCAATAAAAATTACAAGATTATTTCTGTTTGAATAAACTAAAATTCTGGCATCTACAGTAAAATAATACGGTTCCAAAATAAATTCCCAAAAATCATTATATGGTTCACAAAAGTTATTAAATAATTTTTAATTAATTAAAAATGCACAATAAATTCAATTTCTCTAAAAGTTTCCAAAATAATTCAAAATACAAAAATAAAAAAGGCAATTCAGACACAAAGGAATCAAAACAAAAATATCTTACTACTTGGTCAGTCCACTTACTCAGGTGCTTAGAATTTTGGTGGTTTCGTTCAAGAGTTGCTAAGACATCTAGACTGGGGCCGTGGGCCGCGGGTCCCGTCCCGCGACCTGGTGGATCGGTTGGTCGTCGACTATTGTTTCTTGACTACTGATCTGCTTCTGGTTCTCTACTGATCTGCTACTCGTCTTCTACTGATTCCATGCGAATGGGCCCTTCCGGTATTTATAGGTCTCCGGGTGCCCCGCTACTCTTCCCCGCGGCTTGCCAAACCGTGCGAACTTTTGGGGAGACCGGTTCTCGCAATTATCGTAAATCAGTCAAAATTAATTACTGCAATTAGCATAAATCGATCACTTTGAGACGTTTATTATATCAATTATCATAAATCTGGCCCGCGGGCCATGTTTTCGGCTACTTTATGGCACCCCTCCCTTTGGCGGCACCGCCGGCTAATGCGGTACTCTACTTAAGACTTTGATTTACTGCGATGGGTTTTGAGATTTTGGTTGGGGCCCCGAGAGGACTCCGGCGAAAAACTAACGTTAAGTTTCCAGTTTGGGAACCGAATATTATATATTTCTGTTAAAAAAATCCCGGGCACCACAGTGGTAAGAATGAATTGTTTAGAGTAATCTGGATATTGCAAAATTTTTGGGCTAAGTAATGCCTTTTTTAAGTAAAGAAAAAAATTTTGACACTCATCTGACCATATAAATTTAGTATTTTTCCTTATTAATTTATTTAAGGGATTATCTACCATTGCAAATTGCGGAATAAAACGTCTATAGAAATTGCAAAATGCTGTAAACCTTCTGACCTCATTGGCATTTTGGGGTATTGGGTAATTATTTATAAGATTGTATTTTGACTCGTCGGGCAAAATTCCTTTGTAGGTAATTTTATGGCCTAGATAAGTGACCTCCTTTCTGAAGAAATTGCATTTAGTAGGATTTAATTTTAAATTGTATTTTCTGCAAGTTTCACATACTGATTTTAAATTATTTAAATGATGTTTTTCGGAGCAACCAATAACAATTATATCATCCATATACAAAAATGCTCTTTCTGGAGTGATGCCTGCAAAGGCTAAAGAAATCATTCTTTGGAAGCTGTTAGGGCTAACCGACAATCCAAAGGGCAACCGAGTGAAACGAAATGAGCCTGAATCTACACTAAATGAAGTAAGGTCTCGTAATTCCTCATCTAACGGGATTTGGTGAAATCCTGAGTTCAAATCGATAACAGAGAACCATCTAGCTCTACCCAATTGATCTAGTGTGTCATCAATTCGAGGAAGTGGGAATTTGTCCGCGATTAATTTCTTATTAAGTTTTCTAAAATCAATTACTAAACGCCAAGATTTTTGATCGTTGCCTGGTGACTTTTTGGCACCAACAAAACTGGGCTATTATATTCAGATATTGAAGGTTCAATAATTTTATTTTCTAACATGTTTTCTACTTGTCTATTTATTTCTGCTTTGTGCATTTTTGGTGTTCTATAATTTTTAGTGTAAACCGGTTCGTTATCTCGTAATTTTAATTTTTGTTCATAGAAATTATTAACTGTTATTTTGTCGGTTTTTAACGCAAAAATATCATTGCAAAGGGTAAGAACATCTGATTTTACAAATTCGGGTATGTCCGTGTTCAACTGTTTTAACAACTGTGCTTTCCTATTTTTATTTTCTATTTCTATTTTATAAATTTTAAATTGACTCAAAGGAATTGTTTCAAGAAAAGGTAATTTTAAATTCACACTTTCGAAAGTTGTGTTTATAATTTTAACTAAAGAATTTTCTTTAGAAACTATAGTTCTAGCAATGAATACTCCTGATTTTAATTCTTTATTTACTACCACTGATTCCTGGTTGATTTCTTTTAAGCAGTTAATTTCTCTTACTACCTCACATCGAGGTGGGATGTAAATGGAATTTTCATCTGGGCTTGAGTAAACAGGTACAACAACTTTAATTCCATGACTGGGTCGTATAGTTAAAGTCCAGGTGTCATAATCAATATTAGAGTGATATTTTATGAAAAAATCTCTGCCCAAAATACCATCAGCAGGAATAGGAAAGTTCTCACCCACAACATGAAACGTGTGTTTTAATTTAATATTTTTAGCATAAATAGTAGTTTCAGTTATCCCTTTAGATTCAATAATTTCATCTGTTATTCCCTGTATGTGACTTACTCTGGAAATATCCTATTGTGTCTAATAGAAATGTACTTACAGAATCTGACATGTCTGTCTTAATGATAACAAAATTCGAAAGTGTTAAATTTAAAATGTAAACTTTTATTGCATGGTTTCCCCCAAACGGATCTGTTGGGGGGTTTCCCCGTTTCCCGGACTTTCACCGAATGTAGTACAAAATCTTACGGACTGACCCCTCTATTATTGATTATTGATGTGATACCTAGGAACATAACCACATGTACCTCTACCGCCGTTGCCTCTGTTTTGCAGTCCTCTATGCCTGTTAAAATTTGAATAATCCCGGTTTTGATTATTGTGGTAACCGTTATTTTGAAATCTTCCTCCACGACGATTACCCCTGTAGTTATGAAAGTTTCTATTTTGACCGAAATATAAAACATTTGATGGAGGGAGTTGGGCATTGGTGTTAACAAATTTAGCGATAACCTCCTGCACTGAATTAAAAGTACCGGCCACAACCATCAACCTAGCTTTTTCGGTATTTGCATTTTGCCCCAGTGACCTAACTGTCGTTTCTATCGCGTATTTCGCTGCAACATTAAGCGGAACGCCTTCTGAAACGTAAGCATTTTGTAATTTATCAGCCAAGTTTTAAATTTCTATTGCATAATTTAACGCTTCTTTATTATTCTGTCTGAAATTAAGTAATTTAGCGGTTATTACATTAGAACTTTCGCCTTTTATGTTATTTTTCAACTTATTAATAATAGCTGGGAGGTTGTTTTCTGTAGTAATTAAATTTCGAGCTTTACCTGTAAGTCTGGTTTTAACGAAGGCAACTGCGTTATCGGCGTGATCGGTAGCATTTTGGTTTAGCAGTTCTAGATCTAAAAATGATGTTAACTTGTCAGCACACCCGTCGAATTGGTTAGGCACTATTTTGCTGGCTAAACTAAAAAATTCTGCCGCGTTCTTAGCCATAGTGTCGGAACTACTATCGTCAGAATCTTCCGAAAATTCCTCAACTACCAGAGGGTCTATTTTGCCAACACAAGAACTCGGTATTTTATATTTAACTTTTAAAGTTTGAAATGATTTTATTACCTTATCTCTGACTTTAAGAAAAATTTGTTTACACACCTGTTTATCCAATTCGTCCAGAGAATCCCATGAATCCGCTAGGGTTTTAGTAATTTCATTGAATAGCTGGTTAAGTTGTCCCTAATTTCAATTTTAACTACCTCTGATTTTGGAAATTCCTTTTTTAAAACTCGCTTTGCTTGCTTATAAGTTTCAGCTTGCAATGTTTTTAACTTGACAGAGACATCGATATCACTAATTTCCATGTGCTTCCTAAGCAGGGTGTACCAAAAGTAGGCAAAACCCGGT
Organism: Pseudeuparius sepicola; assembly: GCA_963920635.1. Taxonomy (NCBI): domain Eukaryota; kingdom Metazoa; phylum Arthropoda; class Insecta; order Coleoptera; family Anthribidae; genus Pseudeuparius; species Pseudeuparius sepicola. Next base: position 96,454,896 of record OY987299.1, read on the forward strand.
AGTACCTTTTATATTACACCTAATGGACCTAAAACAGAACTTATAACTAGACACTTCACTGCACTTATACGGGTTTTCTTAGCAGAAACAGCTGAAAAGAAAAAGTATATAGTTAAAGGTCTAAACAGCTTGCATGTTGGCCAGAGAGGTCGCCAAAATTTCTTCTCATCGTAGTCTCCATGCGCTTCGTGTGCTGCCACGGAGGCTGCTAATGTGTTGTTGGCTCCTGCCTGGACTTCATTTGTTGCTTTCCAAATCAGCCTATCTTTTGATTTGGTTAATGTTACACCGTACTGATGATTGTCAAATAGCATGAAACACGTGTATGCGGTTACTAGTTTTTTCTTTTTGTTAACGTTGAGTGTTTGCCCATTATCACCTTTTCTTGTAATTATTCTGTTATACTTAGTAAATAAGTCGAGTGATATTTTTTTGCTGGAAAAATAATATGATGAAAATATGTGTTGAAAATATTGTCTTGCCTTTCATTATGCGTACGAAATGAAATATCCCCGTTATATTTCCTAAAAAATATTCTATCCATTAGGCCTAAACTATTAAGTCTAGGCCTACTACTTTTCGGAATTTTGTAGTAAGAGGTCAAGAGGGACACACGTGAACAGATCATCCAAGAGTTATCTGTAAACAAAAATAATTTTGGCTGCTCGGATCCCGAGATATATAAAGTAATATTTGATTGTTTTGACACGATTAAAAAAATTGCAAACAATAAAATAATCAACATTTTGAAATTGAACTGCAACAGTTGCCTTCCTCTCTACTTTGGTGTCATAGAAATGGAGATAAACCGATTTGAAATTAGCTTCCAATTACGATCTCCGCTGCGCGCGTCCCTGGGTAACCCCCACTCCGGCCGGCATTTAAACATTCCGGTATAGGATTCGGCACCTAGACAAATTTCATTGGTTCGTTCGAATTCGGATCGCCCATGAATGCGGAGTGCCGAAATCTGTGCCTGAATGTTGAACGGTTCTGAGCATCAGGTCGGAATGGTGCAGTAAATCAGCCAGCATGAAGTGCCGAATCCTATACGGTCAAAATGTTGAACGGTGCTAAAACACAGGTCGGAATGTTTCAGTAAATCGGCCAGCGCGGAACAACAAATGGAAACACAAATAACAAACAGTTTAGGTACTTTTTGCCAAAAATAAGCATTTATTTAAACAAAACATTTTAGAAATCTTACACAATAATTATTGGTAGTATATACTGCCCCATGCCACGCGACTTGGCATTAGGTTGATTGCACTTGACTGCTAGAGCTAAATTTCTTTTTAGTTTTTTACGATTTTTTGCAGTTTCACCGTGTGCTGGGCGACCAGTGACCAAAAATTTCCTAATCTACCAAACCAAGTGGGCGACCAGTGACCAAAAATATCCTAATCTACCATGCGCACAGCTGCAGAAACCAGTACTCACATATCTAAAATGTATTTTCTAATCCACTTGCATCTATTCGTACCCAAGACAAGTCTCTTGATGAGTTTGCTGGAAATTTAAACGAAATTTCGGTCCTAGCTCAGAGAAATAGAGGTGGGGAGAATAAGGGTCAACCTGCGCAAAGTTTCTAATAATTTAATATTGGATCGAAAGGCTTTGACTCTGGACACATTATACACAAATACACAATTTAAGGTGCGCCAAACGCAAAGCAACATTCCGACCTGTGTTTCAGCACCGTTCAACATTTTGACCTCGGATTATTCGGCACTCCACGCTGCCTGATTTACTGCACCATTCCGACCTGATGCTCAGCACCGTTCAACATTTAGATTTCGGATTTCGGCACTCCGCATTCATTGGCGATCCGAATTCACATGGACCAATGAAATTTGCTTAGGTGCCGAATCCTATACCGGAATGTTTAAATGCCTCCGGCCGATCGCTAGGTTTTCGAACGCGCGCCTCGTTTTTTTTTTTCATTGATTTTCAATTTTCAATGATATTTGAACAAATACTATGCAAGTAACAAGCTTGAGAAATTGCTGTACTGAATCGATTTATTTAAAAAACGTAAAAACCATTATGCATCCGTCTAAATTCTCAATCAAAATTTCAAAAATAAACGAAACAAAATTTTGCATAAATGGTTCGATTCCTAACACCTTACACTATATTTATGCACAACCTAAAAAATAATATACGAAGCGTGTATTCTAAAATTCTAAAGTTATAGCGCTAGATATATAAAACCTAGTTAAACAAAAAGTTTTGCAAATCTGATATCGCAGTCAGGGTGCTTATTGTAAATAGTTTGAAGTATATTTTGCAAGACTTTCGCTTATTTTGATCAATTATTTAAATTCTCACGACAACTTAAAAATAACTTAATTTTCATCTGAAGATTGCAGTATTTGCCAATTTGTAAGTTAATTATCGCATTTAATCATTAGACCGTCGATTTGTAGCTATTTTCATTGCGAACAAATTACATTACAATCATTTTTACCACAGAAAGTTATCTTGATAGTTATTTTCAAAGCGACTATTTTTCTCACAAATAATTGTAAATAACTTTTTGAGAGGCCCACGGATTTAGTACCTACTCATTCACATATGTTGTTATATACATTTCTTTGAACAGATTCTAACATTAATCCAGCTGTGTATACAGAGTGTCCCCAAAGTAAATCCCCATACACCAGCCCTGTATAAAATTAAATTGCATTACATTTAGAGGTGCAATGTAGTTACAAATAAGTATATCTCGGCATTTTTGGACTAATTTTCACCATAATTTGTCAACGTGACAATTGTTTCTTCAACACAGTAGCGTCTTCAGATGTGGAATGCATGCATAGGTATAGGTAGGTATTAAATATGTTAGGTTTCTTAACATTCTGACAACAAAAAAGCAGAGTGTGTGTTAGCTCGAGCCAGATACTAATACGCACTTTACGTTGTTATATCACGTCTTGGAATATTTCGAAATAGATCGTAAATAAAACGAATCTTTTGGAGCACCCTGTGTAGATATGATGTAAGCAATAAAACCATGCACATGTAATGTTTCTAGGTTTAATGGAAAGAGGTTAGAAATAAACGCAACCACAATCAGTGGGGGTCCCACGTTTTGTCAAGAGGGGGGGGGGGCTCAAATGAAAGAAGAATGAATGAATATCAGAGCTGTAGCTAGACTTGTTCGATGGGATTGGGGAGAGGGAAAATTAAAAAATAAACGTTATACTTATCAATAACAACACACATTAGCCACTAGCCTTAGTTATGGGTAGAAGTAAAAATATTAAGTGGTTTTTGAGACACCATATAAGTAAATAATTATGTTCTATCAAAAGGCCACATTATATCTTACTTTTTCATATATACATATACAACACGTTTCTCTGACCAGTGTCACCAATAGAAATTTGTTTTGGGGTGGGCCCTTAAAACATACGTTTTTTTTAATCGTGTATTCAACAAAGTAAAAATGTGGTGTAGACGAAGTTTGGCAACATTATTTGTATTTTTTTTTTGTTCGCACCCTTTCAATAGATGACTACTGTCCTAATAAGAACGAGGGTTCTTTAATTTGGTGAATTGTACCTATCTTTATCACACGATCCAGAAATTTAATGTTATAAAGTTTTATACCGTTTTAACCCTCATGACGAGTATATTTTAAACAACTGAAAACATATGGGGTGTTCCCATTAAAAAAAGGTATGTTTGGTTTGCTCCACTTTAAAGCAATGCCCTGTATATTCATAGTATAAAATGATAAAAAAACTGTTTATAATAGGATACAACTTTTGTTTGAAATGTTTTTTTTGTATCTCAAACACTTAAAAAGTTCAAATATGTGGAATTGTTCTTTGGGACACTCTGTACATTTAAAATGACAAAACAACTGGGTGAGATATTAGGATATTTGTAAGAACTTCTCAAAAAATTAATTTCTCGTTTTTAGTTTTGGAAATAATCTTAGGATTGTCTACTATTATAGATTTTCCACATGCATGCACTGGCAACATTAAAGCACGATAACTTAAAAACAGTTGACTTATCAAAATTTCTTTAGAACCCATCATTTGCTTCAAAGTGAAGAACACTTTGGAGTTTGCACCTCTCTTCTCCTGTTTGTTAGTTAGTCATATTACTATTCGTCTCACTAATCTATTTCTTCACCAAAAAGTTCTTTTTTAGAATAATTGTCTACTAAGAAGTTCAAAATACAGCAGACTCGATTCCACTCTGTCTTCCAACCATGGTTGTCGGAGATCAATTTGATCTAGGTTTAGATGTGGCAGATGTTGGTAATTAAAAATGAAGTGTTTACGTCTGATTCCCAATACAATTAACTTTTTATAGGAGCTTCAATGCAAAAATTTGACTGGCAAGATTATCTATCCTTCATTTTAATGCTTCTAATATGTATCGTTGTTGGTCTATATTTTGGATTTTTTGAAAAGTCATCGAATTCTCAAGATTACTTGATGGGTGGAAGAACCATGAAAGTCTTCCCTATAGCCATGTCCCTTATAGCTAGGTAAGTAAACGGTAGGTAGGTACCTAGTTAGTTTAATTATTGTCCCATAATCATGATACATACATATTTTTCAGGTTCTAGGTCCAACCCTAAGTACCTACTCATGATATTATTAACCATGTTTTAGGGGTTCCCTTTTCCCTTTTCATTAGACAAAAAACTTAGTTTTAACCAGAAACAGTTATACTGATTGTTCCATGTTTTGCGGCAAAAATTTAACAGTTTAAATATAAAGTAGTTTTTAATAAATAGGAAAGTTTACAAAATAGATTATCTCCTTATTATCAGGCAACTTGAAATTTGCAAAGGAAACTATCTAATCTCATGTCATGCTCATATCTTAACAGAAAATAATGCGAAATATCACAAAGTATGCCGAACTAGATTTAATAACCAAAAAAAATTAGACTTTCCCGAAAAAATATTCATTTAGAAAATCACTATATGAAGAACGCACATTGCGTGCATTGAGCAGATGTAAGCCAAACTTGCATTTTTGTGAGAAGGAAGGAGGTGCATTTATTGATCAAAAATGCTCTGATTATTCAGGATGATAAATTTCTAACAAAGTTAACAGGTAACACCGATTTGGTATAGCTTTAGAAGAAAAAATGACATAAACTTTATGTTACATGTTAACTTTGTTAAAAGTTTATCATCCTGAGTAATCAGAGTATTATCGTCTATAAGTGTGGATGCTGATACCAGTTTTTGATCAGTAGATTCACCTCCTTCCTTCCCACAAAAAATTAAAGTTTGGCTTACATATATAGATAAGTGTGATCTAGTAACTTTTATTTGCTCTTCATCGTGATTTTCTAAAAGAATATTTTTTCGATATTAATTTTTAATTTTGAAGGTTATAGTCAAATACTTCAGAATTAGAAAAAAAAGGGAGGCAGGGGTGACTTCCTGGGTTTTGCGATGAGTAGAGACAGTTATGGATCCACCCCCTCTACTTTTTTCTCCTTTATCCCCTACTCCTCCCTGGTAGACCACGCCCATTTTCATTTTACCCGTTCTGAGTGTAAGACCTCCCACCTAACATACCGCGTAATAAATAATAACACGCTCGCGCATATGTATCTTTGCCTAATTCGGGTAATGCGATATAAATTATTATTATTGTTATTTATTTACCCCTTTGTACATACAAGACTAATAATTAAAAGTTCACATTTTCCCATTTTCGTCAAATAATCACATACATTATTGAGTGCATATCACTAGAAATGTTTATCCTTTGCCGTAATAAACAATTACAATGCACGCCCCTGCGCTCGTATTTTGGTATAATTATGGTTCAATTTCCCCCTTTGTAGTAACGAAAAATTACAATGCTTGCCCGTACTTGTATGTTTTTGCCTAATTATAAACGTTATAAACAGTTAATAATATTTAATAAGAAATTGCACGCCCGCACATGTCGATACAAGCATGCAAGAACATTGTAACTGACAAAAGTCTACTTTTCAGGAGAGCTTTGAAAATTTGGGCTATTAAACATTGCACAGTCCTTTATAATGTTTTTCCATGGGACAATTTTAAATATTAGAATTTACAGTGCATTTACATTTACATTTTAAACAATTTCCGTGCAAAAACACTGTAACAATTTAGAATGTGTGGCTTTCTTAAAACAAATAATATCCGTTTGATCTACTAACATACAAATGCAAAAATTAAATGGCTGCAGTAAATTGTAAAACAGTTAAAAATGGAAAATGGACTTCTTTAGGTCTATAATAAGTACATATTCACGTTTCAATTATAAACGTATCGTGTCTCAATAAAACTGCGTGTAAAAACATTGTAAATGCCGTTACCTTTAAAAAAATATATGATTTTTCCGCATGCAAAAAATATTGTAAGTAGCGTTACAGTGTTTTAACACTCGAACTAATGGAAACCCAAAATTGTAAGTGCTTTTACAATGTAAATTATAATAATTATTGTAATTGTAATTAACTTTATTATGTTTTTACCGTTGAAAAGGTCCATTTTGTCAGATACAATGGGATGATACATCAAACATTTTGGGAAAATAAAGCAAAATTGGATATTTTTATATTTTTATCCAAAAATATCCCATAACTAGACCCCAGAAATGAGAAAAAGTGAAAATCTCAAAATGTCACTTACAATGTTCTTGCATGCGTTTATCGATGTGTAGTTATTGCTGTAATAATTATTTTGCCAAACACGGCAAGAATTTATTCTTATTCTTAATTGAAGAAACAACCATAGTGACCAGAATCTCGGGTCTAATTAGAATTCAAAACTACAACTTTTTTATTACGAAACACCACGCCTAACACAAGAACCAACGCCAAAGACAAAGAAAATTATTTTTACATACGTAAACGTGAATAATCCTTTGTTGATGCTGTAAAAGTAATATGCGGAAAATCCCAATATACGGAGCGGCAGTCAAAAAACACCCCTCAGCATAAGGTTTTCCCAATTGTTTCGGACCTGGGCTAGTAGGTGTTTCCAAGGCCAATTTCATAATCAAGCTATAATATTTTATGAAAAATATATTACTCATTTGTTAAGGGTGTCTCGCACCATGCATAATTTTCTATGAAATTCTCATGAGCATCGTAAAAAAGTGTTTTTGATAACGCATGCGTGTTTTTAAAACACATCCTATGACAATTACTTTTAAAAATTACTTTTTTTAAGATTCTCATAAGAAGAAATAAAAAATCAAAAATTTTCTCCGTAGACCACATTTTTTCGAGAAGCAGACACTTTTATCTAGGATGACTTTTTGACGAAAAATTGAATTTTTGGTCAATTTGCCCTCTTGGGACTCCATCCGCGGACACACTGTATAAAACAATAAATAAATAAAAATTTTCTAACTACCATTTTGTTCGACTATGATAGACTTTTCATTTCTGAAATTCGCTTGTTAAGGTTTTTTGGATATATTTTTGCATTTTTTCTTATTTTATATAATCTTTGGTCAATATATTTTCTGCTTTGCCTTTCAAATATTATTATTTGTTTATGTTTTTAGTCCAAGTTGAAATATGAAAATAGGAAATAAAAATTAAAGCAAGCTTAAATAATGAGTGAGTTTCACAAGGATTTAAAATTATTCGGAAAATTTTGTTGCAACAGACAACTAAGAACGGATTTTACATTTTCATTGTGGCACATCTTGGTTAACCTATCTTCCAAAATATAAATTGAGGTTTGAAATAATTCAGTGAACTTTGAACCAGGGTGTAATAAATTTGAAATTTTTTTGGTTTCCAGTAGGTTTTGCAATATAACCTGAGACATGTTTGTCACAAATTTTGTAGATATACTACAGTTTATCTGGATTCATTTCTTTCAAAATTTGATTTTCAATTATTTTAATCAGTATTTCCCGTATCTTAAAAAAATAATAACATAAAATAAAAGGTAGGTAGCAGGTTCAAATATACAGGGTGATTCAGTTTTAATCTGCAACACTTCAACAGGTGATAGAAAACCAAAAAATAACCGCACTTTCTTCTATAAACTATATCATTTTAAGGCCTTATAAAAAAGTTACAGGGTGTTAAAGTTGCAAGAAATATGTGGAATTTATTGAATATTTTACAAACTAGTTGAGATATTTAAGTCATATTTGGTACACGTTATAACGGCATGGGTTAGCATAAAACCTGTTAATATCAAACAACTTGAACAACCAGTGGCGTAGAAATGGGTAATTAGTATAATTTATTTTAGAAAAAAAAAACACCTTGTATAGCAATAAAATGTATTCAAATTCTTATGTAAATTTTTGTTGTAAACAAAAACGTTATCTTAGCATTTTTTCATATGTGTCATGGTTTCATAGCAAATTTGATTTTTTCGTAATATTTCGGGGTACTTCTGAAAAATTATCTAAAAAATTTGCTCCAAAAGTAACACTTAAAGTAGAAATAATGTGTTTGCTACCTGAAATAAAGTAACTTTTTCCAATAAACTCACCTATTTAAGGCTATACTTTTGAAGATACAGGGTCTAAAACATTTAAGGAAGATACAATTAATGTTACGCTCTGTATCTTGAAAAGTAAAACCTTGAATGAGTAAGTTTATTGGGAAAAGTTACTGTATTTAAAGTAAAAAACACATTTTCTTCTACTTTGAGTGTTACTTATGGAGAAAAGTTTTAAGTTAATTTTTCAGAAGTACCCGGAAATAATACGAAAAAATCAAATTTGCTATGAAACCATGACACATATGAAAAAATGCTGAGAGAACGTTTTTGTTTACAATCAAAATTTACATAAGAATTTGAATACATTTTATTGCTATACTAGGTGGTTCTATTTTTTTTTTTTTTTCTGAAATAAATTATGCTAATTACCCATTTCTACGCCACTGGTTGTTCAAGATGAATGATATTAACAGGTTTTATGCTAACCCATGCCGTTATAACGTGTACCAAATATGACTTAAATATCTCAACTAGTTTGTAAAATAGTCAATAAATTCCACATATTTCTTGCAACTTTAACACCCTGTAACTTTTTATAAGGCCTTAAAATGATATAGTTTATAGAAGAAAGTGCGGTTATTTTTTGGTTTTCTATCACCTGTTGAAGTGTTGCAGATTAAAACTGAATCACCCTGTATATATAGTCCGTCAGAAAGGTCCATACAACAAATTAGCGTAGCGATCACGAAACATTCCTCTCTTGTATATAAGTGCTTGCACAGACTAATGAACTTTCCCTTCTCTCAACAAAATGCATATTCCCGGACCCGAAACCCGAGAGCCTGGCCGCTATTTTCTTGCATTTTTTCATGCACTTTTCATGCACTGTAGGTAGCACAGGAGGATACTCTCCAAGTCAAAATAGTCTCAGTTGAAGAATTTCCTAAACAAAAGATATTGAAGTATAGGATAAATGGCAGACACAAACTAAATACACAACACAACAAAAGCCCCTCTAGTGTTTGGAGCACCAACTAATAAGTATATATAGATAACGATCAAACGTAATAATTTTGTAGTAAACATCCGATTAAGTACCTACATGATTAATTTAAATTAATTAGCTACTATAATATAATACCTATGTGTAAAATAAGAAGTTTCCTGGCATATCTACCCTACCAAGGTATACATATATAAAATTAATTAACACGCCCGGCGGCCGCCAAAATGGAAAAATAAATTATCGTGCTGGTCGATTATACTGCTTGGACGATTGTAACATGTAACATGCCATCATCTGTAACGTTTGAAAGCGGTAGGTAAAAATTTTATGTTTCGAATGTTGAAGTTAACAGGTGTTTTGGGGCACGTTTTGCCAATTTCAACGCAAACGGTTGATTTTATCGTTAAGAAACAAGAGTACACATTTGTTGCAAAATGAAAAGATACACTGAAATACCTGCAAGACCAAAAAGATGACCTCAAAAAAGTTTAACCAAAAAAATTAATAGGGGTTGTTAGTTTTTACCATTTTTTAGGGCACTGTGTAAATGAATAAATTACCCTAAGGCGTCTTCCAGTAAGTAGATAAAGCATACCAAATTTAAAATTTTTAAGTAGCGCCGTTATTGAGATATAAATAAAAAAATACTTTTGGGTCACCCTGTAGACCCGAATAACTTGGCAAGGAAAGCCCAAATCGAAAAATTTTATATGAAAGACCCCCCCTTAAAACCACCTGCCGAACACCCCTTTAAAATATTTACTATACATTCTGACTCACCCTGTATATTTGAGGATAATGCTCAAAAAGTTAACCTTTTAAACCTAAACCTTACCCATGGAAAACCCCTAGCTGCGGCCCTGTACCCTACCATTTTTATTCAAACGGGCAATATCCGCTAATAATTTTGTAATATAATGTACGATTTTTCATTTTACAGTTTTATCAGTGGAATATCTTTACTGGGAATTCCCACTGAAGTCTATGTTTACGGTGTTCACTATGCTTACATCATGGGTGGCTTTATTATCATGGCTATGGTACTCGGATCTGTCTATTTGCCAGTGTTTCACGGACTAAATCTGACATCTACATATGAGGTAGGTATACCTATAATTTTGTACAGGGTGTCCCATTTTCCATACTATTGCAGGTTCTATTTATTTTTTGAAAGTCTTGCCCCCTATAGTTTGTTTGGGAATGAAGGGATGGTTTATGGCTCATTATAAATGCAAATCACCTACGGGGTTTGTATGATAAATACAAGTTAAGTTATGGAAAGTTTAGAACAGCAGTATCGTAGTTTATGAGAGGACCGCTGTAAAATGCCTCCAAACCATAATACACAATGGAAATTGGGATCGAGCAGGTGAATTTGCGGTATCATAAGCGTCGAAATAGGGGTTCAGTTTCATTGGGATTATTTATTTATAAAAACGATTTTTTGACATTTAACAAATTTATTTGAACTTTCCAATATATTCCACAACAAGCATTTACACTTTATTATATCTACACTCTACATGTGTATTATAAAAATAAGTATAAAACCGAGATAAAAACTGCATAAACAACAAAAAATAATACATTTTACAACTGTCTAGAAAATAACAATAACAACTCTTCCTACCACATAATTCTAAACAACTTTTCTAATTAAATATTTTTGATAATTTTAAACACAAAGGAGTTTCACACTTGGAAATAAGAAAAACGGAGTTGGCTGATTTGTTTGAAAAGTGACAATCGGACACATATTTTAATTCTAAACAAAAGTAAAAGTTTTTGATATTTTTAAAAATAAAGGCAGTTTATTCTTGATCGCATTTCATGTTTTTGTATTTTTTGGACACCCTGTATAAAAAAATCGAAAATTCTCTTCGTGGACCATATTTTTTTCGAGAAGCAGAAACTTATCAAGAATGACTTTTTGTCGAAAAATGAAATTTTTGGTCAATTTGTCCTCTTGGGATGTCTATCCGTGGACGTACTGTATACGGGTATAGGAATTTTATTTCCCGTATTATCTAAAATGACAATTATTTCTGCCACTGTCGGGAAAAATAGTTATGGCTTGCTTGATAAAAACCTTCTCACCTGAATGAAAAATGCAAAGAAATTTTCTTAAATACTAAATATCTCGAAAACGGGCAGTTTTTGGCATATAATGTTATTTACATAAAATGTGGGGCTTGGACGCCGGCATCCAACAAACTATAGAAATATGCTTTTGAGAACCTGTTATGAACACACTGTATATGCAAAAACCAATTTGGACATACCACACCACACACGGTTGTGCTGTCATACTTCGGCTAAAATATATCTTTGATATCTATTAAAATAAAGATACAGCATTCAGTTTCCATAACCTCCACGAAGTCCCTAAATTCCAAGAAAAATTCGATATCTTGGCAACGCTGCATCCAAAATACAAAGAAAAAAACGGTTCTGTAGAAAATTTCATGGAGAATGCAAATATTCCAAAGGATTAATGCAATTGTCAAAATCTAAATATTTTATGTTTGTCCTGCAAATACGAATTGCCCTGTATATGTGAAAATAAAAGAGAGGTTACGTCCGCTGCCAACCTTACAACTTTTGTATTCAAGTTTTTTTCGTATCTCTTACGGTTCCTGAGATCCAGGGGGTAGGACAAACTATTTGGAACACGCTGTACCTATGCTCTCGTCTACTACAGGACGCAGTTTTCGATATTTCGAGCCCAAATTCGGCGTACGGCCGCCCGAGCTCAAGGGCAACAACCCTATTGAAGGGCGTCCGAATCGGGAGAACCGTTCGGCCCCCGGAATTTTTTTCCCGTTTTTTTCGGGAAAAATGGCTAGCGATAGGAAGGGGGAGCGCCGGCCGAGTTCAATTTTCGCCTGCGAGAGGGCATCTCGATCGAAAAAGCCGTTCGGCCGTTTGGGCCGCCTTTTTTCGCGATTTAGGAAATCCGCCGGATCACACTGTATACATCGTGGCCGACGCGCAAGCCCCGCCCCCCCCGATACTTATTCGTAAACATCTACTGACATTTGGTATTGTTTTCTTTTAGAGAATTTCCAAATTTCCTACCGATTTTGGACTTTGGAGGCTCAGAGGCCCATCTGTTATTCCATGAGTGACTTCTTCAGGTACGGGCGCGCTGTATTTTTATGTAAAATCTCATAGAATATTTAGAAAAGCCCACGGGACACCAACTATGCCTTATACGGCTGTATCTTTTGAATCGTAATAGGTAGATACTTGAAATTTTCAGAGTGTGTATGCCAGCTATAACAACAAAAAATAAAAGTAAAATAAAGTTAATATAATAGTTTCGATTTTTGTAAACAAAGACAATCCCATCGACACGGCTAACTAACTACTATCGAACATTTGTCAAGGAGCAAAGTAGCGCAGTGGAAGCGTGCTGGGCTCAAAACCTAGAGGTCCGGCGTTCGAAACCACGCCCTATGGCAAACTTTTTTATTCCTTTTTTTATTTTTTACTAAAGTATTTTTTAAAAATATGTAGTGTTAAATATTGTACGGTGGTACGGAACGCTTCGTGTGCGAGTTCAACTCGCACTTGGCCGAGTTTTAACTTTATATACCTACTTACTTGTATGTTGTAATAGATAGTTGCAGTATTTGGCATTGCAGAAGCATGCCTCAGAGACGAGTTACAGAAATTACCATTAAATGCTATTAACGACATGGATTCTATCATAACTGTGAAAATTCTCGATAGCAAGACAAACAAACCTCGATAATTATTTGTAATAAGCTGTAAAACTAGAAGTTTTAATTTTGTTGAAATGTATCGCAAAATTGCACCCCTTCGTTCCCAGTCTACCAGTCACACTAGATTCTTTATAAGATATTATAATGGAAAAAGCTCCGTTCAACCTGTTGGATAAATACTTTAGTAAAATTTCAATTTCTAAAGAAAACTGAAATAGCTGCTCAAATTCTGGAAGGTGAACCAAGTATCAATACCGGAAACTTCACAACAATTCGAAAAAGAGTTTTATGTGAAGAACCTGAGACCTTCACAGGCAATGAAGAAAACAAAATTCAAAAAAATACTGGAAATGAAGTTTGTCCATCAGTTACCTGGACTGCGTCTCGAGCTGAAAACTGTATGCCTCGTGCAACAAATATGCACTTTCTGCACTAGTTACACAAATAACTATTTTTCTAAGTATAATAGAATTGTGTTGTTCGCATAGCAAAAAGAGAAATTTTTTCAGGGTACCTACCTATATTAGGTGTCTCGAATAAAGTCCGATTATATCCTTAGTTTCTTAAAAGAAAATACCAGCTTAAAACCAGGATGACGCAGTTTTCTCTGGAGAATCAGAATCTAGCTTCAGAATTTATATACAGGGTGTTCTGGAAAAGTTAAGGACAAAAATACAGAGTGTCTATTTAAGAAGGGCCACTTGAGAAAATCTTGACAAATATGCATTTTTCTGAGAACTTTATTTGAAAAAAAAAATGCTTTTTTGATGAGCTAACTTTGCGTAAAAACCCACTAGAAATCCATTGCCTACTTTCCGAGATATTTTTCAAAATCCCGAAAATCGCCGAAATTTCTTCGGCATGTAACTTTTTTGTTTCAAGAGTTACCGAAAAAAATTCTTAATGAAATGTGTGGGCAAAACTGATTGCTTTAAACCTAGTTTATCATAATTTGGAAAAAACCATGGTTTGTTGTGTGCTCTCTTAACACTTAATTTTTTTTATTTACCTATATAGCTGTCATGCATACTAGAAGATTTTAAAAATGTGATAAATGTGCAAGATACCGATACCTCACAAGAAATTTCAAAGATTTCCAATGTAATAATAATAATCTATTACTTACAGATAATTTTTCCCTTTAAACTGGTATACATCTGTCCCATCTGTGACTCTTTAATAATTTTAAAAAGTCCCTGGTCCCAAAGCATTCCCAAACATTACCGGGTATTTCTGACACAATTATACAGGTTCTTTAGGGTATGTTGGGGTCGAAATTTGTTTGATACTATTGAAAGCAACTGTGTGGTTTGCATCCCACTGAAAATCGAATTTTTGCTGAGTAACTCTCTTTAATTTTGTTGTTTTCTCAATTTCTTTTTTACCTTTAGGATCGGTATACTTAAAATAATTTTAATTTTATCATTATATTATATTATAGGATAAGTGATTTGCAATTACAATAATAACTAGTGTTGGGGTCTTTACCTGCCCTTCTTTTAAATGCACAGCACTCTTCTACCTACCTATTTATATGCTGTTCACTTAATTTTTCAGGATTTTTAAGAAGTGGGAGTATAAAGAGGTTCGATTTATATGCATTAAAATTACATTTTTGTTCTCTTTTTTCTCTCTCTAAATCAACTGCCCCCCCCCCCATCTTTTACATTTTAGGAGATGCCAACTGTTATAATAATAGTATAAAAAAGCGAACACGCCGTATACTGGTATTATACCTATCTCCTATCTGTTATGTCGAAAATACCAACACATTTTTCTAAACTTTTCGTTTGCAATACTATATCCACATCTGATTTGTAGCAAAAGGGCACGCCCCTGAAATGATAAAATTTGCCTTGTCATTCGTAATTTCTCCTCCCTTCGTTCCCAAACAGACTATAGAAAAATATCCATATACGCCACTGAATTCTACGTGAAAAAATCAATCGCTTAACGGATATACGGGGAGTGCCTGAAAATGCAAATTTTAAAAATTACCTTGTATGTCAAAAGCTAAGGAGGCCATGAACATGAACATTCTGTTTACGGGGCCTTTCTCTTTATGAAAAAGTAGACCAGTGTCCCGAAAACCGCAATTCCCTATCTCTAAAAATAACCGGGATTCCCTGCAATAGTATCGAAAATGGGACACTCTGTACTGGTTATGCAACGAAATGACTCACACCGATAATTTCTTTATTTTTGACCCTACAAAAAATATTTTATATGAAAATTTCATAACTTTTTGCGAACTTTTGGGAGGTGTATTCAAACGACCGAAATGATTGCGGCTTAAAAAGCATATGGACATAGTTTCAATTTTTTTAAATTGAGTATAAGAAAAAATGTAGGAAATAATGTCGCTAAAACGTTAAGGGTAATTTTGTAATCATCCAGACAAAAAAAAGTTAAGATTGATAGGTTGATATTTCCGGACCAGGGAAAAATAAATGTAAAAATGAAACTTGATTTGCAGCACGTTCAAAATGATTATAAACTTTTTAGGGGCACTATATTTTCAGCATTTTTCTCATATTCAATTCAACCCCAAACGATATCGTTGTAATCAGGAGGAGCAGTCGATTTCAAACATCGTAAAATATATATGATGTTCCATTTAAAAAAAATTCTTTAAGCAATTATTACGACCGTTTGAATACACCCCTCGCAAAAAGTTGCGATACTTTCAGATATATTTATATATTTTCTTTTTTAGTACCACGAACGAAGGTTTAATAAAAAAGTTAGGCTATTTGGATCTGTTTTATTTACCATTGGACTAGTAAGCATTCAGAACTTTATAAAATAGGTACTTCCCAAAATAAAATATTGCGCTTTCGTTTTCAGATAAGTTGGCTGCCACTGGTCATATACGTCCCAGCACTAGCATTTAATCAAGGTATGTTTGAAAAGTATGTGTTTACTAAAATCTTTCTTTAACTAGTCACCAGACATGGCATTTAAATAAAAATTAAAAATAATTATTTTTATGAAAATTACAAAAAAATATACATATTTTTATAGTAAACAAATCAATGTCAAATTGCTACTAAAGTCTATCCAAGTTACAGCGGCAGAAGATATAAACAAAGTCACATGACCGCATTGCGATCGATTACCAGGGTCTGACTAATATGAGATTTACAGTCTCCCAGTGGCTTGTAATTCTGAACTAATTCTTTCAGAAGTTCTAAAAATTATGTTTTTACCTCTCGTGGATCTTTATAAATTTCCTTAAATTAAGTAGCAAAATAAATTTACAGAATTGCTGCTCTCGATCCGATCTAAAATATGCAGGAAACTCGACTGAGGGAAGAGTCGGCCCTGCATTCTGCTCGCCGCGTAAACACTTTCTTAACATTTTATGTCGGCCAGACCAATAAGAGAATAAGTCACGTGGTAGCCAATGTTTTGATCCACTGCCTCTGTAACTTGGATAGACTTTAGGTACATATCTTAAAAAACGCAAGAAAAATAATAACAAAAAATTGAATTAGAAACGTCTAAAAGAAAAATGGTATAACGGAAGTTCTATTATTTTAGTAATCGTATCAAATCGTATACTACAAGTTCATAAAATTTGTCTTAATCCTAATATCAATGAAGATGTTAAGACTCTCTATCTCTAAACATAATCAATCTACCTGTAGATACGTATCCAATCAATTATTTACAACCAATTATTTTAGTCACTGGTGTAAATGTTCATGTGGTGACTCCCATCGTCTGTGTTATCTGCATTTTTTATACCTCAGTGGTAAGTATCTTATTCTCAAGTAGGTATAGGTAAATCTGAAATCTGAAGAAAGGCAAAAATTATGTTTAGGCCAACAATATCGTATCACCGATATCAGAAAAGTGATATAAATGTATTGTTTGTAATTAGGTTAAGAAACAAGATAAAACTAGGTACAATGTTTTATCGACAGATCAGCTTGCTTATTTACAAGCTATCATTGTTATATGAACCATTTATTTACAAACACACTTAGAACAAACGCAAGAATATGGTTCTGCTAGTTTAAACATTATCTACGTTTAATTTCCATTCCATAAAATCAATAAAGTATTTCCCCATTTTCTACTGCCGTCTAGATCTCCGCAAATTGTCTCAAACAAGTTGAATAATAGTACATATTATGTTAGTTATCTGTGGTTAAACGATGAAAATACCAACCAGTTATTCTGGAAACAAAATATTTTAGTGGACAATTAAATTTTCTAATCGAAGAATATGGAACCATTCCAATAAATATGAAGAAACATAAATAAATAAATAAATATATATATATATATATTATGTTGTTACACCGTACTGATGATTGCCAAATAGCATGAAACACGTGTATGCGGTTACTAGTTTTTTCTTTTTGTTAACTTTGAGTGTTTGCCCATTATCACCTTTTCTTGTAATTATATATATATATATATATATATTTCAACAATTAATATAATGGTACTCTGGTAAGTGCACTAACTAACTAAGATTTCAGGGTGGTCTCAAAGCAGTAGTTTGGACTGATGTTATCCAAATAATAATCATGATCGGTGCTATGTTTCTAGTGGCTCTAAAGGGAACTATAGATATAGGAGGAATTGGAATTGTGGTGCACAGGAATATTCAATCTGGCAGACTTGAATTACCTAAGTAATTATCGTTACAAACCTAAAAATGATTTTTTTAATTGATGCTTTGTAGTTTTGATCTTAATCCAATGACAAGGCATACAATTTGGGCATTGGTTATTGGTGGTTTTGTCAACGTGTTGCAAACTTCTGCTATCAACCAAAATATGATACAGAGGTATCTGTCTCTTCCATCTATAGAGGCGGCAAAATGGTAGGTATATACTGGGCAAATAAAGTAAATAAACTCCTGGACAAAATTAACGCACCACTCAAATTTTCCTCGATATTTTTTATATTTTTATATTTTTTTCTCGACAAGTAGTCCATGGACCTTGTATGACAGTGCCAGTTGTTATTTAAACTAACTAAAGTATCACATAACCTTGTTTTGACAGTAATTCGTATTAAACCTCATTTTAGACTCAAAACTGTGTTACAATTTTCTTAAAAAGTGCTGATTAAAGCAAAGTGTCTGTGAAAGGCAAGCTTTAGATTGTGATTGTTTTTATCACATGCACGCTGAGAAGTTCATTTGCGAGTAAATCAAGTAAGGAAAATGAGCCGTCAAAGAAATTTGTCAATTGAGGCAGCGCGAGCATCGAATCTCCTGGATGAAGAAGATTCAATGCGATATTTTGCTGGTTTGTTAGAATGATATCATTCCAGCATCTGCTGCATGGTGAGACGGGCTGGTACCATCGAAGACCAGGGTAAGGGCGAAAACGTTGCACTAATCAAATTGATAATCATTTTTTAAGACAACGTGCTCTCAGAGACGGGAGAATCACCAGCAATTTGCTAAAAAATGAATTAGCAGATGTTCGAAATATCGCTATCTCGCCTCGAACGGATAGAAGACGTTTACATGAAGCAGGATTGAGCAACAGAAGACAGGCCAAAAAACTATTGCTCAAAGTTCAGAGATTGAATTTTGCAAGACTACATCAGAATTGGACCATCAATGATTGGAAACAAGTTCTGTTCTCCGATGAAACTAAAGTTATCCTTAAAGCTCCAGGAGGACGCGAGCGTGTCTGTCAAAGGCGAGGAGAAAGGTTTGCCAACTGCAATATCTCTCCTAAAGTACCTTTTGGTGGTGGCTCTAAAATGTTTTGGGAGGGAATTTGTTTCGATGCTCATATGGAGTTGGTCCCTATACGTACGAGCGTCGATGGAGGATCAATCAACGCGTACAAGCTCTATGAATGCCCAATATCACTTAGACAACATTATTGTCGAACATGTAATGCCTTTTGCTCCGTTTGTTGCACCTAAGTTTTTATTCATGCATCCTCCCCATGTTGGCTTGACAGGTTATTGGCTACCTAAATAATGTTAATATCTTTTTATTGCAGTGGCCACCTAACAGTCCTGACATGAATCCTATAGAGCATCTCTGGGACTTTTGTTGAACATTTGATATCAAGCATGCCTTGACGCAAGAATGCAGTGATAAGAACTATAGAAGGGCCTACACGGTAGTAGTGTTGACCCAGATGCATTTATTCCGTTTTGCAGTTTTTTTTTTAAATTTGGAGTTATGCTAGCTTAATTATGCATTTTCAGCAAAAACACGTTTTTAATGAAACATGAAGGCAAATTAAGGTCATGTTAAGGTCATATTTGACTAATTTGTAGATGTTCATTATCATTTCAATGTAACTTAGTTTTATTTTGTGTTTTTATTGTAAATATTTAGATTAATTAAAGTGGTGCGTAAATTTTGTCCAGGAGTTTATTTATAGACTTGTCTCCGTGGTAGTTGAAATCAAGTAATTATTGCAATGTTCAGGTTGTTTCCGAAAATGCGGAATCTAATTCATAGATTAGGTATGCAACAAAGTTCAATATACATAATGATCTAATAATATCCTTGCAATATGAAAATTAAAAATTTTAAACAAACTTCGTTAATGATGATTACCATTCATTTGACTACAAAAATTCTACCACCACCTCTTTACAAGTAACTAATAGATATATGTATACCTAACATTGCAAAATGGGTAAGTGCATTTTTGTATTTACTCTGCATTCTGCCTCTTACTTTTATCACTGATTATAATTTTTAGTAACTGAACAATGGTTGTTATAAGATTATTACTCACAATATACTCCATAGTGTATTTAAAGTTTAATTCAAAGTACCTGTAATATGAAGTTATCAGTATTAGCAGGAAAAATATACCAAATATATTACACGATGCGTAAGCTCTTTTTTGGCCTCTAACCTCACCGCCCAAAAAGTGCACTTACGCGGTCCCAAAGAGGGGGGCTAGAGGGGTTGCAGCCCCCCATGTCATGGGGCTTCGACAAATGTTAAAAAATTAGAAGGTTATGGCAAATAAAAATTAAATCTGTGGTTTCATACTGTCTATCTTGCGATTGCATTTGGAGAAAGTATAAAGACGACTGAAAGACGAAAATAATTGCGTTAAAAAATATATAAAACAAGGCCGTAGATAAGAGGGGAGTTTGGGGGCTGAAACCATTGAGAAAAAAGAGGAAAAATTCGTCATATCATTTTGTGATTCTGTAATTTTCTATGCCTCATTCCTCATTCCTCATTTAAACTATTTGTTTTTAATATTCCTACAAAATTTTGCCTGTGGCGAATTTTTACTTTATATGGAACACCCGATTTAAAAAACAAACAATAACTTTTAGAGCCCACCCCAAAACGAATGTCTATTAGTGACATTGGTCAGAAGAACGTGATTAATAATAAACTATTTTCATTCTAAAAAAGATAGAAGAGGTATACCTAACTCCTTATTGGTTACAAATGGTTATGGGCCCATAGTTAACAAAGAAAAATATCACCAGTTAACTTACGTAATATTTTTTGCTCATACTATGTTTTGATTCTTATTTTATTCGTTTATTTGTTTGTTGAAGTTTAATTTGTGAAACTCTCCCCCATCGAGAAAGTTAGCTAATATAAAACATATTCTTTCTTCATTCAAGCCCCCCTTGACAAAATCCTGGGACCGCCACTGCTTAGGCATCTTGCAATGTAAACAACCATTTTAGGTGCACTTTCACTT
Source organism: Pseudeuparius sepicola (assembly GCA_963920635.1). Taxonomy (NCBI): domain Eukaryota; kingdom Metazoa; phylum Arthropoda; class Insecta; order Coleoptera; family Anthribidae; genus Pseudeuparius; species Pseudeuparius sepicola. The sequence goes on from OY987299.1 coordinate 96,475,743, forward strand.
ACGAAGAAAAAGTTAGTTTTGTAGAAAAAATACTCGAAAATATTCATTGCATTGTTTTTAGTTTTGTTTGTGATAATTTCTGATAAATTTAATAATATACAGTTCTGTTTCGAAGGTATATTATTATGTTCTTATTTTAGGGCAATATGGATTTTTATTTTCGGAGTGGGTCTAATCATTGGCCTTTGCTCATACTGTGGAATGCTGATATTTGCCACGTTCTACAAATGCGATCCTCTAACTACAATGGTAATGAAATAAAGTAACTAAACATTGGACACTAAATGCATGTTGGTATCATAGGCGTGCACAGGGAGGGCAAGGGGGCCTTGGCTCCTAGCACTTCTAGCCTACCTATATGTAAAAACCTTTAAAATTGATGATGTAATTTTGAATTTTATTACAACTCATTTAAACTATTTCTCCTTAAAATTCCTAAAAAATTTCTTCGGTTTAACGTATGTATCCAACCCATGACTAATATCAACAATAAAAAATAACTTTGTGACCACTTTCACAAAAATAAATCCATTTGAAATAATTTGTGCTCCTGGGGTTTACCCATGCTTGTTCTGACACTAATTTGTGGCATCATTTTAGTTTCGTAAAATCACGTACTTATATGCCCTGGAAATTTTGACACCTGTAAAGTGCTCTTATTGTAGGTTTTGCGACAAAATTTCCAAGGCATAGATACCTATTTGATTATTTTTCGAAACTAATATTATGCTTCAAATTAAGATTTCAACTAATTTTTTTTGCCTTTTATTACAAGAGTCGGTTCAAATATCCGTGGGCACACGACACACTATGATATAAGAAAAATGTACCTACCTCTTTCTTACTGCACATGGTTATGGGCCCATAGTGGTTAACAAAAACAAAATTATCACCGCAGTTGATTTACATAATATTTTATTCTTATATTTGGTTATACTTCATTTAAACCCTTTGACCTAGAAATTTTGTGGCGCAATTGGTAACCAGATAACTTCAATTTTGAAACTGTTTTTAATTGTGAACCCTCTCTGTTGGGTCCAAAGACATAAAACAATATATGTCTTTGTTTGCTAGTTTGTGCCCCCTCTAATTCAAAAGCCCGCGCACGCCTATGATTGCTATAGGTAAAAGTACTGTGCCGAGAATAAGCGTCGTCGGGTTTCCCTTTGAAATTCAAATTACAGTTTTATTGCCTGTTTTTGTTTGTTTTTGCTGTTACCGTTCGTTGCACACATAATATTTGACAAGCAGGCACGGACTAACGGTGAAATCGTCCGATGGGATAATCTTTACTATTTAACAGTAGTAGGGACATTTTTTTGAAAATGTGAATTAATGCTGAGGAGGTCTCCAAAGTACCATTGAAGTAGATAATAACTCAAATATCAAAATACAACTTCAACTAACTGTAACTAAATTACCTATATCTGCAGCCGCTCTTGTATGAGGCACGCGACCCCAGGACTAGCTTTTCCGCCGGCTGGTAGTGTGGGTAATAAAATCACAAAACTGATAAATATTAGGTAGTAAAAAAAGCGTTCAAATAACTTGCCTGCGACGCTTATTCTCGGCACAGTACTTTACATAACATAAACAATCTACCAACGATATAAATACCCGAACCTAAATACCATTACCATAATAATGAAAAATAAGATTTTGAATTCCAGGATTTTTTGTAGTTAGCAAGGGAAAAAGACCAGTTACTTCCACTTCTGGTGATGGAGACGTTAAAAGACATTCCCGGATTACCTGGAGTTTTTGTCGCAGGAATATTTAGTGCAGCGTTAAGGTGTCGATATTTCTGTTAAAATAATTATTATTTACTGCCGTTGAATTTACTACCTACATTTCTAGTTCTTTATCAACTGGCCTTAACTCTATGGCTGCGGTGGTATTGGAAGATTTCTACAAACCATTCTTCTCTAGAAAACTGAACGAAAAACAAACGTACCTTTTGATGAAGGTAACTGTAATATTGTTTGGGACTTTTTGTGTAGGAATGGTTTTCATCGTGGAAAAACTTGGTCCAGTACTTCAGGTAGATACAATTTTGCTTTACCTGCTCATATAAACTCCTGGACAAAATTAAGGCACCATTTTAATTAATCTAAATATTTACAATAAAACCACAAAATAAAACTAAGTTACATTGAAATGATAATGAACACCTAAAAATTAGTCAAACATGACCTCAACATGACTTAATTTGCCTTAATGTTTCATTAAAAAAGTGTTTTGCTGAAAATGCATAAATAAGCTAGCATAACTCCAAATTAAAAAAAAAACAGAAACGCAGAACAAATGCATCTGGATCAACGCACTAATACCGTGTAGCGCCTCTACTTCTTATCACTGCATTCACGCGTCGAGGCATGCTTGATATCAAATGTTCAACAAAAGTTTGCGGAATATTCTCCTATTCTTCAATAGCGACTTCTATCAGTTGGTTGTGATTATCAACAAGGGGGACTACGATTTCGAATCTTTTTTTTAGATAGTCCCATAGATGATCTATACAGGATTCATTTCAGGGCTGTTAGGTGGCCACTCTAATAAAGGGATATTAACATCATTTAGGTAGCCAATAACTTGTCTAGCCACATGGGGATGAGCGTTATCCTGCACGAATAAACAATTAGGTCCAACAAACGGAGGAAAAGGCCTTACATGTTCGACAATAATGTTGTCTAAATAAAATTGGGCATTCATAGACCTCGTACGCGTTGATTGATCCTCCATCGACGCTCGTACGTATAGGGACCAACTCCATACGAGCATCGAAACAAATTCCCTCCCAAAACATTTTAGAGCCACCACCAAAAGGTACTTTAGGAGAGATATTGCAGTTGGCAAACCTTTCTCCTCGCCTTTGACAGACACGCTCACGTCCTTCTGGAGCTTTAAGGATAACTTTAGTTTCATCGGAGAACAGAACTTGTTTCCAATCATTGATGGTCCAATTTTCATGTAGTCTTGCAAAATTCAATCTCTGAACTTTGTGTTCTCTGGTAAGCAATGGTTTTTTGGCTGATCTTCTGTTGCTCAATCCTGCTTCATGTAAACGTCTCCTAACCGTTGGAGACGATATAGCGATATTTCGAACATCTGCTAATTCATTTTTTAGCAGATTGCTGGTGACTCTCCCGTCTCTGAGAGCACGTTGTCATCAATTTGATTAGTGCAACGGTTTCGCCCTTGTCCTCGTCTTCGATGGTACGAGCCCGTCTCATTATGTCGTCTCACTATGCGGTAGATTCTGGAATGATGTCTTCCTAACAAACCGGCAACATATCGCATTGAATAACCATCCAGGAGAGTTGATGCTCGCACCATCAACTGACAAATTCCTTTGGCGGTTCATTTTCTTTACTTGATTTACTCGCAAATTAACTTTCCAACATGCATGTGATAAAAACAATCACAATCGAAAGCTTGTTTTTCACAGACACTTTGCTTTAATCAGCACTTAAGAAAAGAAAATTGTAACACAGTTTTGAGTCTAAAATGAGGTTTAATACGAATTACTGTCAAAACAAGGTTATGTGATACTTTAGTTAGTTTAAATAACAACTGACACTGTCATACAAGGTCCATGGCCTACTTGTCGAGAAAAAATATAAAAATATAAAAAATACCGAGAAAAATATGAGTGGTGCGTTAATTTTGTCCAGGAGTTTATTATTTATGTCCAAAATTGTTAAATACTCACCAACTTTATTAAAACATTTTAGTTGTCGATGAGTATTGGAGCCATCTCTAATGGAGCCTCGTTAGGGATTTTCACCATGGGAATGTTAATTCCTTGGATAAATTCCACGGTAAAAAATAAAATTGCAAAATGCATGCATTAACTATCCTAAAGTAACTATCCTTATAATCCATTTATTTTAAAATATAATCAATATCTCGCGAACGGCCGAATCGGGATGTTCAAAAAAAGTAAATTTCTGTTTAAACGCCATAAAAAGTCCGTAAAGAGCCTCCAAATTAAATCTGTGAAATAAAAATAAATCAAACTATTTTATGTAGCGAGAAGTACCTAAGCTCCTTTGAATTATCGAAACGCTCTTACTAGCTTGTAAGGTTGTTTTTGCCTCTTATTTGGCCTTTATAGACTTTTTGCCAGAAGTGGTTTTTCTGGTTCAGAGCACGATACACAGATAACGGTATGCCAGCTAGGAGAACGAAAATTAAACTCTTCTGCGTATCTACGCCACTTCGACAAAAGCGCGGCCAACTTATAAAAGATAGTCCCGAAATTAGTCTCACTGACCTACGTCAGTTATCAATAAGATAGAATATAGGCACCTTGAGACACTTTGGTGTATATGTGGTTGCCTAGCTCACTATAAAACGAGTCAAATTTCCGTTTAAAAATAAAAGTAAGCCATGATTTTGTGGAATAAGCGTCACCGTTGACGTCACAGCACCTGCGCGCGGACACACCGTTTTCTGTGTATCGTGGTCCAGAGTTTTTCGAGCCAGGGATGTTGTGCAGGGGGTGAAATCAAACCAGCAGTTAATTAACCAATTCCCTATATTGAAACAATAAACAATAAACTTAATAATTATTATTTACAAATCAAAATAAATAGGTAGGTAGGTAACTCTTCTCTGGTGACGGGCAGCGGCTTTCTGAAAAGATCAGTGCAGGGTAGAAAAAAATACTAATAGGGGCGGGCAAATTGATATACGGAAGCTTACGAGAACGGCAACGGCAAGAGTCGGCAAGCTTTCAATGCTAGGCGGACAAAAATGGTAATTACAGTGTGTCCCACTTAAGGACTGACCACCCCTGTAACATTTTTATTTATGGCTCGATTTCCATAAACTTTTTTTTGTTGGCTAGAGCTTCAAAAATCGCATTAAATGTATAATTCAGGTACCTCGTGCCTTAAATTCATGGCCCACTGAGACAGTGTTTTAGTGCTGAAATTTTGAAAAGTACTATTAGGGATTTTTTTAGAGGAAAATCAATGCCGGATTCTTATTCAGCGTTGTTCGAAACCCAAACGTACCGATTTGCATTACCATAGCTCTACAGGACGTTTCAAAATTTTTAGTGTTTAGTTTTTTAGTTTAGTGCACGATTTCATAAACTTTTTTTTGTTGGATAGAGATTCAATAATGGCATTAAATGCATAATTCATGTGCCTCGTGCGTTACATTCATGGCCCACTGAGACGAAGTTTTAGTGCTGAAATTTCGAGAAGTACTATTAGGGACTTTTTTAGAGAAAAAATAATGCTAGATTTTTATTCAACGTTGTTGGAAACCCAAACGTACCAATTTGCATTAGAAAATGGAGGACTAATTGAAATGACTGAAATTTGAGTTTATGTTATGTTGTGTTGTTTATTCATGTATTTGATGATATTAAATTAAATAAAAAAATTGTTCGCTAATAAATTTTTGAAAGAATATGAGTTCCTCACGAATATTTTAGTGACCAACTTACTAGAAATTAAGAAAATTAATTACAAATTAGTACGTTTTTGTTTGGAACCTCTCACTGCATATAAGAATCCGGCCTTACTTTTCCTTGTAATTTTTTTTTTTGAACACCCTGTAGAGCTATGGTAATGCAAATTGGTACGTTTGGGTTTCCAACAACGCTGAACAAGAAACCGGCATTAATTTTCCTCTAAAAACTCCCTAATAGTACTTCTCGAAATTTCAGCACTAAAAACACCGTCTCAGTGGGCCATGAATTTAACGCACGAGGAACCTGAATTATGCATTTAATGCCATTTTTAAAGCTCTACCCAACAAAAAGTTTATGAAAATCAAGCTATAAATACAAATTTTACGAGGGTGTTCAGCCCTTAAGTGTGGCAATAAAAATTTAGAAACTCCCTGTAGAGCTACGGCAAAGCAAATTGGTACATTTGGGTTTCGAACAATGCTGATTAAGAATTTGGCATTAATTTTCCTCTAAAAAATCCATAATAGTACTTCTAGAAATTTCAGCACTAAAACACCGTCTCAGTGGGCCATGAATTTAACGCACAAGGCAACCTGAATTATGCATTTAATGCCATTTTTAAAGCTCTACTCAACAATTTTTTTTTATGAAAATCGACCTATAAATAAAAATTTTACGAGGGTCGTCAGCCCTTAAGTGTGGCAATAAAAATTTTGAATTTCCCTGTAGAGCTACGCCAATGCAAATTGGTACGTTTGGGTTTTGAACAATGCTGAATAAGAGTCTGGCATTAATTTTCCTCTAAAAAAAATCCCTAATAGTACTTCTCGAAATTTCAGCACTAAAACACCGTCTCAGTGGGCCATGACTTTAATGCACGAGGCACCTGAATTATGTGTTTGATGCCATTTTTGAAGCTCTATCCAACAAAAAAAAGTTTATGAAAATCGAGCTATAAATAAAAATTTTACAGGGGTGGTCAGTCCTTAAGTGTATATAACTATGGACAAACGGTGCAAGCTCAGCGGCGATGCTTGGGAAGTCCCGATAATTGCAAATTGCAGTCGATACTCCCAAAGAACGGCCGGACAGCTTGCGGAAATATACAAAGGGGGCGGTGTAAGATAGTCCCAATAATCGCTACCGATTCTATCTTACTGCCGCGCCGTGCGAACAGCGGACTGCCGGTTTTGTGATACGGGTCACAGCTTAATCGGTTCGAGTTCGACGGAATCTGGCTTCGGGTAATTGCAGCACGATGCAAGGATCCAGCTTTATCGGGAAAGCTTACTCCCAGTATAGGTCTAGCCTATTGCCTATTTAATTGGTCATCGGCATAACACAATAAGACACCGCACGGTCTTGTCGGCCGCAGTCTTATTGCAGGGGGACTAGGGCCAGCCGGTTAGATACTGACCCCTGGCGCCATCTATCGGAGGTTCGGGCGGACTAGGCGGGCCCGCAAATAATGACGAGGAGTATTAGGACTTGGCAGTAAGATGTAAGCGGAAAATCGGGGAGAAAAGCGTGGTGACTTTGTTAAAAACTGCGATTGATAGAAAAAGAAGAAAAGCGCGGCAACTTCGTTACAAGCTTGACGTCGCTGTCGCCCTTCCCCCTTTGTGCATATTACTACGGTAAAAACTTAACTATCATAACTAGCATAAATACGCTAGATTTTCTGTAAGGAGAGATGTTTTCGTGCCATATCAGGTAAAGGACAATCAGTTGGGAAAATGCACTCCAGACGAGATCGGAACTCGGGACTCCTTGCTACTGGGGCTGTAGGCACTTTACCAACTACTCGTAACCTATTGGAGTACAGCGTTGGGCATTCCTTTCTGGCAGATTGTAAGTACTGACATCTGCTGAGAAACTGTAATAGTTTTCACTTTACGGTGACAAAATTCATTTTCCTGACAGAAAAGTGTATTAAAAGCTTTGAAATTTATATTTTTTAACACAAAATTATTGCGCTAGAGGCATGATAATCAATCATTCTCGTGAATCATACTGCACACACGTCATCATGTTTCACTATAAATTCCATAAAATAACTAGCAATGTCAATGAACTGAAAATGATAGTTTTGGCTCGTCCGGAAGTACAAAATGCATTTTTTTTCCGGATTTTGTGGCAGAAATTCCAAATTTGACAATAAATACAACATGCAATAAAATTTAAAGCTTTTAGGAAATGTAGTAACATCGTAATAGCTATATAGGTACATCAAATGCAGTAGATCTACAGTTTGTTCAGCGAATGTTCGGCCCTACGTCACAACTCCCGTCTTTGTCTTACTCATGAATATACGATGGATATCGGGAGTTGTGACGTAGGGCCGAACATTCGCTGAACAAACTGTATATTACAGTCGTAGTAGACCGCCCAACTCTGCCAGAGTTATACAGGTTCCATTGGCTTGGTAGTATTATTTGCAGCTGACTATACTATAGTAAGTAGCGGTGAGATGTAGGAGACTTCAGCTTTTTCTGCAACTATTAGAATTCCTAGTTGTTTTTCAACCCACAATATTCGACAGGTACCAAAATCCATCTTTGTTTGTCCATATTATTGGCTTGACATTGAAAGTTAGGATTTCCCCATTCGATACTTCCATTAAGTCGTCATATATCGAATATTGTGGGTAGAAGAAGAAAGAGGAAGTTCAAATAACCAACAATAGGTAATAAATAGTTACCCTCCACCGTCTAACCCCTTCTAGTAGTTGCAGAAAGTCTCCTACATCTCTCAGCCACTCACTATTATAGTTGAAACAAATACCACTGGTTTTTATAAGCGCGCGGCTGCCCATTTCGATTTCATTATACAAATTGGAGGTGCATTGTCATCTGCACCCTCAGAGATTGACAAACTATAATTATTATATTGAGCCACGCCCAAAAAATTATCTATTGAGTAAAATTAAGTATTAGTAAGGCATTAATCTATAAAAAAAACTTTCTCTACAACGAACCAGAAAAGAAATCTTTCTTTGTCGATTCGTAGAGTGGTATTTTTTACGGTAAGCAAACATTTTTCGAAGTACCACAACACAAAATAATCGAAAAAGCTGCGGCATCGAATTGTCATCAGTGCGAAAACTGCAACGCCGCGTCTTAAATCGTCATCGCACCGCATGGGATCGTATTCAGAGCGCAGAGTTGCCAAATGTAAATTCGATGTGCTGACAATTTTAACGCGAACCTTTTTCCGCTGGGACTTTTCGGTGTCCCGCGAAATTTGTATCGACCCGGTGTTCCGGTGGAGAAAACAGCATTATTGAATTCCTCGTAAAAATGCCCTAATAATGTATAAGTTAAAAATGTCCTGCACTTTAGGTTTTCCTTCAAAAAATCGAATATCGATTATTTTCTAAGCGTAGAAGATTTTCTAAGCGTAGAAGATTTATTTTCAGCATGTTACAACTAAATTCTTCAACTGTGCCCTAATTTGACAGACTGATGACCAACCTATGGTTGGACTCGAAATTCGGGCACCCTGTAAATCTACAGCATGTTTTTTTCAAATATTTCTCTAGTATATATAATATATATTAATTATACTTTCATGTGTTGTTGTAGGGTGCGTTATCGGGTAGTATAAGTAGTCTAGCTTTCATGACATGGATGGGCCTTCGCGCCCAGAGCCTCATAGCAACCGGTGATCTAACATTTCCAGAGAAGCCAGTCAGTACAGATGGTTGCCACTACCGCTTCACTCCTAAAAATGCTCCTGATGCAGGCATACGGCTCGATCCTATGATGAACCAAACTAATATCATCCATACTGAGTAAGATGCATTCTATTCGTACTTACATAAATAAGCACTTTTACTTCTTTTTAATGCATCTTGGCTTGAAATTGCAATATGTTGTAGTAGATATAATATGACACTTCAATATACCTACCTAAATAAACCTAAGTAGTTTCCGAGGATGGCGAATAGGGATGGTAGGTATTTCTAGCACTATGAGTGAATTTCTTTTAAATGACTATTATAAAACCAACGATATTTTAATTATTTGGTTTCCTTGTTGGTATTGACCCAAGGGGGTCTCTATATTATGAGAAATTGGCTCACGCTCACTTCGTAACTGGGCGACGCGACGGCGTCTTCCGTGGACCCAATTGATCGGCGGTCGGACGGCAAGGCAGGATAGAATCGGTGCAACAAAAATCTTCATGGGATTCAGGGGTGTAGTTAATTAATCACTTATCACTTAAACGATTTATTCGATGTAAAGTGTACGTGGACATGCGCAAACGGTATGCCATACTTTCTTCAGCAGTTTGGTGACAAGAACTTACATACTTATCATTGGCAGCCGGTTCAGAAACTTGGAAAAATTAATTTTTAAAATACGTGACAATAATAGCCCCTTGCGTCCACTCTAACGGTATTCCTATGGATTTCTGAGGAGTTTTCTATATTGAACTTCATTATAAAACACATGGCAGTTTGACTAAAATCATATCAAAACGCATATTTTCGAATAGATGAAAACTCAGTTTTCCATAAGAAGAACCCAGGACGACTCTCTGATTCATACCTTATTATTGTGAGAATACTCGTATACGCAACATAACGCCCTTTGAAAGTCATACTGAGCAAAATCACGTCAAAAAATGTGTCTCTATCTCCCGGTCTATATTTCTCGATCGCGAACTAATATTTTCAGTGCACCATAGTTTCAAGAATATTTGTGGGTTTTTGATGGCCACTCCTAGGGTCATCCAGAATGATTTATTATTATATTTATACTATTGTTTATTTCTAAACAATAAAAAAGATTCAGTTTGTACAAAAATTTCATTTCCATTACAACATTTTAGAGAGATAAAAAAGTAAAAATCTTTAATTTTACTAAAGAAAAAGTAGGTACCCAAACTCTATTCAAACTAAGTGCAAGCGAAACATGAAAGTTGTTGCATGGATAGAGCGTAATACGCACGTGATCGGCTTGCTATTGGCTAGCCGGCAATAAAATCTGACCCGGCGGGCGAGTGCAGCGAGTCGGTGTTTCTTACAGAGGTGTATTGAGTTCCAAGTGGAACTTTATATTTTTCCGATAAAATTCTTTCGCCGTTTATTAATTGTTGGAGCTACGATTTGTATTAATAGTATAAATTTGCAGGTAAGTGGATGACTAGGTGCGCCATAAAAGTTTGTTTTTAAAGTTCTTAATACTGGGGCATATTATTTTAATATTTTATATTATAAAATTCATAGAGATCGTCCTTAATGCGGCCCTGCCTCGTATTAGCCCTCAGAATTGTTCACGTGCTTCCATCGTGTAAATGTTTACGCGCCACTTCCATTTAGTTTGAATAGAGTGTAGGTACCTACAACCTACCTACCCCATGTTTTTCAAATTGTTAAATTAAACGCCAGTGTATTAAAAAGAAGGCGCTTACTTGCCTACTTAAGTTAGGGCTTAACATAATTTAGTTTTTGTTTAAATTTCAGTGAGAAGTATATGATTTACGGATTATCTTACTTGTGGTACACGTTGATTGGTAGTCTGGTAGCTGTCATAGTAGGAATTATAGTTAGTTACCTCACTAAACCATTAGATCCAAGAGATGTTGAACCAAAGTTGTTAGCACCTTTTGTGAGAAGGCTGATTAAACCTAGAGACTACCCTAACGAACCGGCCGATGGTCTCATTTATGCATATGGACCTAATAGTAATCAGGTTCGTGCACACAGTATTTTATAGCTACCTTTTTGTATTATGATACCTGGTATCTGCCTAATCCAATAAATCCAGCTCATAAATGCATACAGGGTGTCCCGTTAGTAATAGTCCATAGAGCAACTGCATATATTTCGGGTTAAAATATGACAATTGAGGCCAATATTATGCCTTATACACTCACCGGCACGAAAAACGGAGCACTTATAATTTTTATTTAAAAAATTTAAAATTTTAATACTTTGCAATGGTTTATTATTATAATAAGTTAAAAGCAAACAACAACATGTTTTAAGTAATATCTAACAACAATTAAACGTTTATTTGAAAAGCAAGACTAGACTGTTTTGAATAAAAATTTCCAAAAATTAAAGAGTACACATGTCTTAGTTGGCCATGACTTTTCTTTTGTTTTTATTGTTTTGACAAGTCTGAGTTTAAAGAAGTGAAACAGTTCAAAGCTGTACTGCGTTTATTTAAGGTAAAAATATGGCTGTTAATCCTGAAACAGCGGCTGCTATTGTTGCGTTGCTTCAAGACGGAAGAACTGAGCGATATGTTGCCCAACAATATGCCGTATCCAATAGCACTGTGCACCGTATTTATATACGTTTTTTGGAAACTAGAGCTTACACCAGACGACCTGGAACTGGTCCCCAACGAAAAACTAACGCTCATGATGATCGCTTCATCCTCTTGCAAAGTCTACGAGATCGTCGTGCTACAGCTGTAGAAATCAGAAATAGACTTCATCATGTTCGGAATACCAATGTAAGCGAACGTACAGTTAGACGAAGACTTGGAGAAGCCAATCTTACCAGTCGTAGACCTGCAACAGGTCCAGAGCTTCTTAGGCGTCATCGTGTTGCGCGACTTCGGTTTGCCAGAAATCATGAGCACTCTGGTGAAAATGATTGGGGGCGAATTTTATTTACTGATGAGTCCAGGTTTAGCCTGCGATCTCCAGATGGTCGCGAGAGAGTATGGCGAAGACCACAAGAGCGTTTTGCAGAATGTACCTTCAGTCCTAGAGAAGGATACCAAGGAGGTTCAGTAATGGTGTGGGCTGGAATTTCTCTGGAGGCACACACTGAGTTGTACATCGTTCCAAGAGGCTCCTTAACTGCGGCCAGGTACATTGATGAAATTCTCCAAGATTTTGTTGTCCCGTATGTTGATTTTATTGGAAATAACTTTCTTCTGATGCATGATAATGCCAGACCTCATACCGCAAGAATCACTCAACAGTATTTAAATGATGTAAACATTCCTGTTTTGGAGTGGCCAGCGTTAAGTCCAGATGCGAACCCGATTGAACATGTTTGGGACATGCTTGGGCGAAGAATGCGAAGTCGTGTTCCTGCTCCTTTAACCATAAATCAGTTGAAACAAGCTCTTTTAGAGGAATGGGACCTTATTCCTCAAGAGGACATTCGCCATTTGATTTTAGGCATGCCACGGAGAATGCATGCAATCATTCGAGCTCGCGGGGGTAATACCCGTTATTAAAAATGCTCCTCATTAGTTTTTGCTCAAAAATCGTTTAAGTTTTGATTCATTTAAGGACATTTTGCCACAACACCAATGTGGGTTTATCGTTCTAATTTTTTAAATTGTAACAAAAGTTTTTATTTAAAAAAAAAGCGCCCAATTGTTATTAGAAATTACTTAAAACATGTTGTTGTTTGCGTTTAACTTATTATAATAATAAACCATCGCAAAGTATTAAAATTTCACATTTTTTAAATAAAAATTGTAAGTGCTCCGTTTTTCGTGCCGGTGAGTGTAGAAATGTTGTTTGTAAAATTAATTTTTTTAAATTGAATTATGGCTACATCTCCCAAAATAATCAAGCTGCTGAACTAAAATGTGTCACTGCTGTGTTTTTGGGGATGGAGAAGATAATATAAGCTGAAGGTGTCAATTTGAACGTATATCTCACACTTGTGCTGTTTTTGGATCGTGCTTTTACTCGTAACTTTTTTGAGGTTATCTTTTTGGTCTTGCGGTCCATCATTTTAGTGCATCTTTCCATTCTCCAACAAAATGGTAGGTACCTTCTCTTATTTCGTAACGTTAAAATCAACTGTTTGCGTTGAAATTGGCAAAATGTGCCCCAAAATAAATGTTTTCTCCAATATTCGAGACATAACATTTTCAGCCACCGGTTTCAAATGTGGCAGATCAACTGTACAGTCAAATTGAAATAGGTGTCAAAATTTTCCAAGTTTCAATTCATTCGATTTTGAAAGCGAAACATTTTTGGTACAGTTGATCGGTAACATTTGAAAGTGGTAGGTAAAAATTTTATTTTTCCAATATTGTAGTCAACAGGTGTGTTTGGGGCACATTTTGCCGATTTTAAGGCAAACGGTTAATTTTGTTGCAGAATGAAAAATGCACTAAGATGTACCTGCAAGACCAAAAAGATCACCCCAAAAAAGTTACGAGTCAAAGCACGATCCAAAAACAGCGGAAGTGGCGCCCTCTGTGAAATACATCGTTTTTTTACGCTTATTTCGCGTAATATGTCTTCGAAGTCTCAAAAAGTCATGTTCCTGTTTCGCCTTAAATAGGCCAAAAATTAGAATTGAAATTTGAAAATCAGGTATTTGCTGATATCAGCAAGTTTTACTTCTTTTTTAATGGTTATAATGAATAAAAGTGATAATACTTGATAGTATTAATACGTATTAATTGTATGTGTATACCTAATAAATCAAATAAATTAATTAAATAATATCAAGATATCTACATGTCACTAGTTATGTTTTGTGCTACAAACCCGTGAGTGCCTTTCGGATAATTTCAAAACCAATTTATTTTAAATCCGGATCTATCTAAACTACTTACAGCCTTGCCACTGGCATACTTCTTTGGACCCCAATAAAATGGTTTATGATTCTGTAACATAACAAAGAATTCTGGTGGTACCTGCTTTGGTTATTGGTTCCTATTTCTGGATTTGGAAGTGTTTCTGCAATTCTCAATAAGAGTGCGCTACTAATGCCGTTATTACATTTACCTAACGTTTGTTTTTGTATGTTGGGGAAAAAACGAGGTTTTTGCGAAGCGTTTTCAAAGCGTATTTTGCTGTTCGTGCTGGTAGCCCTTGTGCCTCTGCACATCTCATGAGCCGAGTATACATTAATTGTTTTATATAACCACAGAATAGGGTTGCCACCTTTTCGGGTTTCACCCGGAGTCTCCGGGTTTTTATGCTTACCTCCGGGCTCCGGGTTTGAAGCCAATTTCTCCGGGGTAAAAATATAATGCTTTTCCTGGAGTCTACGAAATTGTCGAGACTTCAACCTGGACAAACGCAATACGGAACCCTGCCTGAACACTTATTATTGTGCGCACATTTAAATAGTAAAAGAGTAAAACCCATTGTGGCTGAAGTCCAACACGAGGAAACGCACAGAAAATATATCATCTTAGACAGCGACTTTAGTGAGAAAGATCCAATAATTTAAATTGTTTTTATTTGTTGGTTGGCATTTTGTAAAGAAATAATTTATTTTGTGTTTATTATTGTTTAATGTTTATTCAATATAGAGAACTCTTGATCGGTATAAAGTTTCATAAAATTCAGCATTTTGAGATGGCGCAGAGAAAAATACCCTGTATATTTTTGTATTGAATCTTTGCACACTCTGAGTAGTCCTGTTGATCATTAAATTGTTTTGAGGGGATTCCACGACACACTTGACTCGCCAGATGACTTTAAAATTCCCATTTTCCTCATCTTTGGAACCCTGTAGATGGAACTCCCTGTATATATTTTGTTCGAATTTGGTGCGTGGGGGTTTTAGAGTGCCCTGATTAACGCTGTGGTGTCAGATTTTAAATACAAAAATCGCTAAATGATTTTCGCTATTTTTTACTAGAAAAAAAATTGCAGTACCTAGGCCTTGAAAATTGAAATTAAGACCTGAAGTTTCGCACCAAAGTAAAAAAAGAGTTTTTTGCGACCTTTTTGTTGCAGAATGAAAAGATGCACTAAAATTATAACCCAGCAACACCACAAACATAACCCCACAAAAGTAACAGATAAAAGCCGATCCAAAAACAGGGCAAGTGGCGCCCTCTGTGAGATATGTATAGAAAGTAACATCTTCAGCTAATTCTACATCCCAAAAAAAATTCAGTAGTGCCAAATTTCAGTTCAGCAACTCCATTACTTTCGTAGATATAGCCACAATTAAATTAAAAAAAAAATTCCACGCCATTCCCAAATGTGACATTTTTTCAGCAGTTTTATAACAAGTAACTTGCATACTTATTGGCAGCCTGTTCATAAATGCGAAAAAATTATTTATTAAAATACACGTTCACGTGACCAGCCCTTTGGGCTCACCCTATTTTAAACTTAAAAGTTAAGTTATTAGCTTATCTATTTACGTTCATTCCCGTTCTTAACAAAATACTCGACAAAATCCCAAAAAAAATTAAAATAATTTCGGAGGCAGTCTTCGAAATATTATAACGAAAATTGCGTCAGTTATGACCCTTTTAAAAGAGGGGGTGTTAATTTAGCAGCTATTCAGTACCAGATCCAGATGGTGTTAGATTTGAATTGATGCATCACAAAAAGGTTTCTGCAAGTTGCAGTATTCGTTTTATTCATATGAATGAAATATAACAAATTATTTCCAAAAACTGCACGATAATAATAATACTATGAGGTTTATATCATTTTAACCAGAGTGACCAACAGATTATAAAATTGCAAAAAATATATAGTGTGTTCCGTTTTAAAAAAGTTAAGTCCATGTTTGTCACCATTTGTTTTACTTAAAGCAGATTCTGATCATTCAGCTAAATCCAAAAATAAAGGCTATACGAGTGGTACCGTAACAAGCATCGCGTGCGACAAAAGGGCGAAATACAAAACAACGACTAAGCAAAACGGCGAGTGGATAAAACTGCGAGCAATACTACAAGTGTACAGAAAAGCAAGTGCCAAAATGGCGAAACCCAAAAAAGTGGAAGAATTTTTTGTTAGTTAGTAGCCGGTTTTTGGAAATTTTAAATTTGATTGTGATTTTATCGGCAAAAATTTTCATATATATATTGGAAATTGGAAAACTTGATAATGAAATTATTTTTGTTTCTATGTGTATACGATTAAATACAGTACTAAATTTTATTTTCAGGTACCAGAGAACAACCAGAAATTTCAAAACGATGTTCATTGGGAAAATTTAAAAATTAAAAATCCTTCGAGGGATCCTTTATGAGTTTCTACAAAAAGCGAGCTAGTTAATTTTATTATTATTTTGATTTGTGTCATTTTTATCGTCCAAGTTGTTAACGTGTAAATAAAATTGTTTTCGATGAGTTACCGCAATGCTTATTGCTTTGGCAAACTGTTTTTAATTTAATAAGAACAATGATCGAATACGAAAGATATAATAAATGAGACATATATAATGACATATCCGAATTATTACTCTCAGGCAAATTTTTTGGTCTGAAGAAATACCAGCAATAACCCAATACAATTTATGGTTTAATTATTCGTATTCGCTCTAAAATTAAAGTTTGAAAGTTTGTGTAGCGGGATTTTTGCGGACGGTTTCAACCAATGATCTGTATACCTAGATCCATAATCCAATGCACAACTTCGTCGTCAACATTTTGGTATTTATTTACAAAACTTTTCTGCAGAGTTGCAGCTTCCCTAATGTGACAAAATAGTTATTTATGTACCAAGGCACTGAAGTTCAACTTTTTATGACTCATGTGGAGTTTAGTTGCTGAGGCCTCTGGCCTCTGGCCAAAGGTACATATTATTTTTTTTTTGAAATCGGAAAAAAAAAGTTTTATTAGGCAAGAAAATAATATTAAGGGATCACCCGTCCATGAACCGACTACGCGCGGCGTTGCTTGACTTTGACGACTTTGACCTAGGACAAGTATGATGAGACACGGCACCTTCTGACAGATAAACCAAACTGCTGCTTCTTGTGCAGCCTACACAACAAATCTATTGATATTCAAATTTACTAAAATATGTATACTGAAGGATTGCGCTTCTATAGGAAACAATTTCGCAATGTGTACGAAAAGTTAAATGAGGCTTTATCGTCCGGGTTTTGAATATTTGGTCACTTTTGACGGGCGATTTCTCCGCGTCTGACGTTTGATGTTTACATCTCGCCAAGGCCTACTTATTGAAAACATCGTACAATAATGGGCTACATTATTGTACGATTTCTGTGCTTTTAATGACGATTTTGGGACATTTTAATGCCGATTTCAAGAAAATATAATGAAAGCACTTATTTCCAATGTAAATAAAGCAAAGTCATCAGAGATATATATATATTATTATAAAAATGCGTCGTGTGTGGTGTTAGAAATACGGGATCAAACCGAACTTTCCACTGGTGGGCGATATATTTACGAATCATCTGTGCACCACTACAGGGTCTTTGTTTTGATATTTTATTGTATATCAACGACCAACGTGGATTACAATGCCATTTGAATGGGTCATCTAGGTATATAGGTACAGACCATTGGTTTCAACAATGCTTCTGTCTATCGATTATGGCTCCTAGAATCTATGTCACTGCCAAACTTGTGTCATAGTCATAATGACACAGAAGTTTCGGTCAATCCCTTTTCAAAATGCACTCATTTAGTGTTGCACAATTCCCTCGAGTATCTCCCAGCAAATCTTCAAATTGGCCTCCCAAACGTCGCTACGAGCGCCATCTGCTATCCAGAAGCCAAGGCGGTGGGATCCTACCGAGACCCCGGCCTCGTAAACCTCGGCTGCCGTCGCGCATCAGCTGGCCAGGGTCGAATTTTTGGGATTACATGTCCACATTGAGGTCGTGCTTCCTCGACAGGAATCCTCGAGTCGGAACATCGGCATTCCGAGTCAAAATTTAGGCAAAAATTCAATTAGAAATCGTTATTTTTTGCGTGAAAGTGTCAAGGAAATCTTAGTTACCACAGAACTTTTGACGGTAAGTGAGCAATTAGTAATTAGTATATGTGGGTTTCGGAACCCTACAATCGAGGGAAGTAGGTATTAGATCGATAAAGCAAAGTGAGGGCAGGTTCTTGAAATGTATTTTTTATATATATAAAATATGAGAGCAATGGAAATTCATCGAATTCTATTGAATTAATTGGCCGTGATTTATAATGACCTTGTTCTGATAAAAACTGGTTTTTACTGGATATTAAATATCTACCTATACCTACTTAGAACTACCTATTAGCATTAGCACAGACCTATATGCGAAGCTCTTGGAATCTCTGTTACAAGAGTCGGTGAAATACAGTAAGTGTAAGACAATTTTATGGTCAATATTGGATGCCGTTCCGTTAAAAAATCAAAACTGCGATCGTTTTCGACTTATTTAAAAAAAAACGAATAGGGAAGTTCACAAAAAAATCTCTTTAAACCCCATATAAAAGGCCGTAAATAGCCTCCAAATTAAATCTGTGAAATAAAAAAACACTATTTTCTGTAAAAAGAAAAGTATAGGTCCTACCTGCATTCGTTTGAATTTGCCAAACGCCCTCATTAGCTGATTAGCTTGATGCGAGGCTTGATGTCACTGTCGCGATTGGGAACTCTCCCGCCCCCGTCCCTTTGTGCATATTATTCTACCGCAGTAGAAACTTATATAACTACTTATATTTTCTATTTCCACAATAGGCGGCGTAAAAGTGCGGATTATATGTATTTTCTATTTAATTTGCCCGAATTGGTGTAGGTAGGTGTCTATTACTTAAAAAAAAAACGGCTAAAATCGGGTGAAGAATACAAATTTTACGGGGGTGTTCGCACTTAAGATGAAAAACCCTGTATACTATACCTATACATATACAGGCTGGTCCAAACTTTATCAGCAATACTTTATAAACTGCTATAAAATTTCAAAGAAGGGAGATTTTTTAATATAAACATGTATCTAAATCCTAGCAGTTTTCGATATACTTACAGGGCGTCAAAGTTCAATTTGTTTTTTCAAGTTTTCTTTTATTTTTCCTAAAGGAAGACAGCGAGGAAGACAGCTGAGGCAAACATATTTGGTAAAGTTTAAACAGTCATCAAATACTATAAATTAAAAATAATTCAGCCCATCTACATCCACCAGTGCCGGAGAGACGGGGGTGAACCATCATATTTTTTTAATAAAAAAATGGTACACCACTGGAAAAGTAATTTTTTTGCCGTCACTAAGTTTTCCAATCAATTATAAGAAAAAACGATTCTTGACTTTTTTTCGAAAAATGTACCGTTTTTAAAAAAATCACTTTTATGCTTTTTAATTTTTTTAGCAGAAGGAAATCAAAGTAGGTCTAGGCTCTCGAAATTTTGCACACCTACTAAGTTTTTAATTCCAAACAATTTTCCTTAATAAAATTTTGCCGTAAGACCTACCTAAAGCCCACTTTACTGGTGCGAAAAATTAGATTTTTTAAAATTCCCAGGACACATGATTTTTCGAATCTAGACACCTTTTTGTAGGTTTTATGACTAAATGTTATTAAGGAAAGTTGTTCGGAATTGAAAACTCAGTATGTTTGCAAAATTTCAAAACTAATAAAAGTGAATTTTTCAAAAACGGTACATTTATCGAAAAAAAGTCAAGAATATTTTTTTTTCTTAGAATTTATTGGAAAATTTAGTGAATGCAAAAAATATTACTTTACCAGTGGCGTACCATTTTTTATTAAAAAAATATGATGATTGGCTCTTGTCTCACTGACACTGGTGGAAGTAGATGGGCTGAATTATTTTTAATTTATAGTATGTAATGAGTGTCTAAACTGTACGAAATATGTTTGCCTTAGCTGTCTTCCTTTAGGAGACATAAAAGAAAATTAAAAAAAAATCGAAAACCGTTAGGATTTCGATACATGTTTATAGGAAAAAATCCCCATTTTTGAAATTTTCTAGCAGTTTTTAAAGTATTTCTGATATAGTTTGGACCACCCTGTGTGTACTATAAATATATTTTGTACAGCAAGATGTTTTTGTCTAAATACCTACCTTATTTTAGGAATTGAACTGAATTGAGAGATTTTATTTTTAAATTTCCTAAACTTTTTTCCGATTTTTTTTCCATCCAGATTTCCAATACAAAAGGCACAATTTAAAATTCTAGTGAATAATTGATTAGAATTAGTCACATGGAAGAACTTTCCACGACATCACATTTTTCTTCGGTATGTATTTGTGGTAGGTAGGTAAGTCGAAAATTACTTCGTAAATAAGTTATTTTTTACCCCCCCCCCCCTCCACTCCCTTTATCGAAGAAGCACATACAAAAAGTCAATATTGTTTTTATTTTTTGCTTCTTGGATAAAATGCCAGGAAGTGCTGAAGTTCGAATGGTATTTCAAAAAAGTACCGGAAAGTGTATGGGAAGTG
Organism: Pseudeuparius sepicola; assembly: GCA_963920635.1. Classification (NCBI taxonomy): domain Eukaryota; kingdom Metazoa; phylum Arthropoda; class Insecta; order Coleoptera; family Anthribidae; genus Pseudeuparius; species Pseudeuparius sepicola. The sequence goes on from OY987299.1 coordinate 96,496,276, forward strand.
CGGAAGTGTGGATGGTGTTTCAAAAAAATACCGGGATGTGTGGAAGTTTGGACGGTATTTCAAAAAATATACCGGGAAATGTGGGAAGTGCGGAGGTTTGGACGGTAGGTATTTCAAAAAAATACCGGGAAGTGTGGAAGTTTGGACGGTATTTCAAAAAAATACCGGGAAGTGTGGGAAGTGCGGAAGTTTAGACGGTATTTCAAAAAAATACCGGGAAGTGTTTGGTATTTCGGGTACTTTTAGTGTACAAATTTTTTTGCTAGTGACTTCCCCCTCGGTATGCAGCATGTATAGGGTGATTCAGTTTTATTTTAGGAGATAGATAATCATACCTACAAATCCTACAATATGACTATTTTGTGGTATAACTTTTTATCTACAGCCTCCTCGTTTTCGAGTATCCAGGATTTTTAAATTCAAAAATTATGACTTTTTATTTTTTACTTTCCAAATGTTATATTTAAACGAAATTTGGTACACGTACGTGTCACAAAATTTTCTAATATCAAGTTCCCCAAATATCCAGTGCCGGAGATATGGGTTTACACTACATTTGTTTTGCCAAGAAAAATACTTATACGGCCCTGTAGAGAATTTTCTTTTACGAACTTGGATAACTTCATTTGTTATAAGCAAAGACTGTCTTTGCCCCAGTTTGACAGGAAAACGCATTTATCGTTTAGGTAAGTATTGCTTTTTTTGGAATGCAAAAAATAAAATTATTTCGTTTAAAAAAAAATTACTTTCTGGATTTCTGTTTGGCCAGTACTGACTAAAATATAATAGTAATTCAACAAAATAATAATGTCATCCATGACCAACTATTATTTTGCTACCTTCTTTTAAAAGCGTAAGTCAAATCGTCGATAAAATCACATAAGTTTTAAGCTCGCACAAAAGTGGTTTTTGACAGGCACAATAATTATGCTTCTGACTGTATATTGTATATACAGGGTGTTCCAGCGGAAACGTAACAGGCTCTATAACGGCCACGAAAAATTTTTCTTGGAAAAACGCAAAAATAGGTCAATTTTGTTTGGCAATAATTGAAAATGAATATTTTGCATTTTACTCGGTGTATATTTTTGAAAAGTCGATCGATTTTCGAAAATCTGATGCAGGTGTATAAAGAATTCAGAGACGTTTCCAAAGGTGTGCGACATCAACCCCCTTCCCATTTAAATTTTTCGAAGGGGTTCAACCCCTGCTCAGGGGGTTGCAGATAAATCTATCAATTTTATGCCAAAAGATGTCCCCCTGCCAAACAAAATTGACCTATTTTTGCGTTTTTCCAAGAAAAAATTTTCCCGGCCGTCATAGAACCTCTTACGTTTCCGCTGGAACACCCTGTATAGATTTGCCTATGATTTGAATAAGTATGAAATCTACGTGAAATTATGTTTCAAATGATGTAACTAACTCTCATTACTTGTGACACTTAAAATCGCTTTTACCTGATAAGGCCATGATAAGTCTGGCAAAAAAAATCCAACAAGAAAAAGTAGCTAGGTATCAGTTATGTGTAAAAATGCCATACCTACAACAGTAATTGTGAAAAAATAGATATGTACAGGGTGTCTCATTTACGAGACTTTTGCAGGGTGTCTCGATTATTTTTTACGAAAGCGAGTAGAAGGGCCACAGCAGAGAAATTTTTATAATTTCGTACTTTTCTACGAAATTGTGGATTATTTCGTACTTTTTTACGAAATTATATATAATTTCGTACCGAGGTTCCTACTTTTCTACGAAATTATATGTATAATTCCGTAGTTTTCTACGAAACTGTGTATAATTTCGTACACTGAAAGAATTATTACTTTGCTAGGTACGGTTAGTAAGAACTCAATGGGCCTGTTTCACACTTTTTTTTTATTTTCTATTATGAATCTTAATAGTAAATAAAACACGAAAATATTTTTTTCCGATTTTTTTTTCGACCGGGAAATGCCCTAAAAACGTTTTTGAAATTCAAATTTCTTGGGCCCGTGACGTCACGATATATAAACGATATTTTGCTACTCTCCAGTCTCAAGCATAGGTTAGTTCTTACCTCCTAAAAATCCCTAGACTTGACAGTCTAATCGTTGCCAACTTAAAATAGGCGCGAAATTAAAAAATTTTAAATTTGGTCACTACAGTTCGGCCATTCTGACAAATCGATTGTCCTCAATCTTAATCTTAATCATAATCAGCAACTTGCACAAACGAATTGCGTCCATAACACTTTCACAAATCGAGGTACATAACTTAAGAGATCCTTAATCATTAATTAAAATTTTGAACATAAAAGATTCTTTTGATTTAAAATTTCAGTTTACATAATTACATCACATTGCATAAGAGATCATAAAGAGTCATAAACGATCATAAACAGTATGTCGGGAAGTATAAGAGAACATAAAGGATCATAAAGTCGAGTAGACATAAAGTATCCTAATAAAAATACATAAACGATAAGTCACAAGTACACTTAAACGATATAATAAGAAATAATTTGAATTCGTAGAGTTAATTTATATAATCGAAATTAGTCAAAGTATGGAAATAGAGGGGTCACAATCAAAGGTCAAAATCAGGCTTACTTTATTATCTTATTCGGAATCACAATCAAGCTCATCATCCACTGCATAATAATCATTATCATGAGTAGATTTGTCCACAGACCAAAGTTTCATACGTGAAGGAGCCACAACTCCCTCATAAGGCATTTGTGTTACTTGGAATCCCTCAATGTCGCTAATTACGTACCGATCATAGTCCAGAACAGATTTGATGATATATGGTCCGCGGTATTTTGGAATCAGTTTCTTACTAACACCAGGTGTGACATCAACATTTTTAACCATCACATAATCTCCGATTTTAAACCTTTGTGGTGCTTTTTTTTTTGAATCATAATGAGCTTTATTATAAGTTTGACTTTTTAAAATATTTTCCGAAACCCTTCCTCTAATTGAATTTAAATTTCGTTGCTCGCTATCCTGATTTTCCAGAAAAATTCTTAAATCATCACTAACATGACCACGTTGGTAAACCCCAAAAAGTACTTTACTGGGACATTCTCCAGTTCAACGATTCACAGTATTATTTATACAGAATTCTACCCTTTCTAAAATTTTATCCCAATTAGAAGAATCTTTACTTAATTTAGAACACATAGAACTAATAGTTTTGTTTATTACCTCTACCTGGCCATTAGCCTGTGGCATGCCTGTTGCGATTAATACTTGCTGAATATTGTTTTCTTCCAAAAAGTTTTTGAATTCATTAGAAGTGAAGCATGAACCACGGTCACTTATTATTCTTAAAGGTTTACTGTAATAAGCAAAATATTGACGTAAATACTTTATAACTTGTTTGGAATCAGTTGACGTGCAGGGGAATAATTTAGCATACTTAGTAAATGCATCTATGATAGATAAAATATGTTTATGTCTATGTTGAGTTTTATCAAGGGGACCAAAATGATCAATATGGATACTCATAAATGGCTTGTCTCCTTTCGGCAAGTTATGAAGATAACCTTCCACCTTTCCACTCGCAGGAGAATAGCTTATGCATTTAAGACAATTTGAAACATAACTTGAAAGTTTTTCTTTAGTTTTGGAAACCAATATGTACGGGTTAATAATTCGAGGGTTTTGTTAATTCCAACATGACCCATTTCGTCATGATATGCGTGCATTACACTGTGTTCCATGGATTTTGGCACTACAAATAAAAGTTTTCCATTATATTTTCGATATACCAATCCATTCCGCATCTCGTAAAATTTACTTTCTGTTTTTTCCAACGTATCTCTAATCTCTACAATATCCTTATCCTGATCTTGTTTAAGGCTAAGTGTTCTTTCGAATGTGTTGTCTGTTAAAATAAGGATGGAATGCCTACTTAACGCATCTGCATGAGTCATATGTTTATTTGATCGATGCTCTATGTTATAGACAAGTAGTATAGCAAAGGGGACTCCAGGGCGGAAGTGACGTCACAAGATGGCCGCCAAGGCGGGAAATTTGAAAATGACCTTGACCTGCGGGTTCAATGAACTTTAAGGGGTCACCTTGTTAACCTTGACCGGTCACTGAACTTTAAGAGGTCACCTTATTAACCTTGACCTGAAGGTCAATGAACTTTAAGAGGTCACCTTGACACGTGGCACTTTTTCTGGGAACGGAAGTGACGTCAATATGGCCACCAAGGCGGGAAATTTGAAAATAACCTTGACCTGCGGGTTCAATGAACTTTAAGGGGTCACGTTCCATTAACCTTGACCTGAAGCTTATCTAGAGGTCAAGGGGTTACCAGATCGATAACCTTTAATGGGTCATTGACCCGCGGGTTCAATGAACTTTAAGGGGTCACGTTCAGTTCACCTTGACCTGAAGGTTATCTAGAGGTCAAGGGGTTACCAGATCGATAACCTTTAAGGAATCATTGACCCGCGGGTTAAATGAACTTTAAGGGGTCACGTTCAGTTAACCTTGACCTGAAGGTTATCTAGAGGTCAAGGGGTTACCAGATCGATAACCTTTAAGGGGTCATTGACCCGCGGGTTCAATGAACTTTAATAGATCACCTTGTTACCTTGACCTGAAGGTCAATGAACTTTAAGAGGTCACCTTGACACGTGGCACTTGGGTTCTACCTTGAAAAATTGAACTTTGCTCACAGTTCTGGGAACGGAAGTGACGTTACAAGGCCGCCAAGGCGGGAAATTTGAAAATGATCTTGACCTGTGGTTGTCAATTAAGTGAGACCGATGATCTTTAAGGGGTCACCTGAAGGTTAATAATCTCGTGGTCACCTGACACGTGGCACTTGAATTTTACCTGGAAAAATTGAACTTTGCTCGCAGTTCTCGGACGGAAGTGACGTCAATATGGCAAAAAATGCGGGAAATTTGAAAATGCGATGGGGTTACCTTGACATGAAGGTCATATATAAGTTAAAGATCTCTAAGGGGTCACCTTGGAGACCAATGAAATTTAACGACAATGATCTCGTGATCACCTTGACACGTGGTACCTTGAATTGCAAAAAAATTGAACTTTGTTCGCAGTTCTGGGACGGAGTGATGTCAATATATCAAAATTGCGGGGAATTTAAATAGTTGGTGAATGAGCTGGCGAGTATCTAAAACTTTAGAAGCCGTAATTGGATGGCAAAAAATTGCGTTACGGAGAAACAATTTTTAGTGGAAGAATTAGTAGAAGTACATCTGGAAATTAGCAGAGGACCAAAATTGCTTGGGTCTGAGAACAACAAATATTGAATTTTGCGAAGAGATTGCATCTTATAAGAAAAAGTTACAATCTGAACTAAGAATCTTGATAAAAAAAATCTAATCATTATCAAAAAATGCAAAACATTCTCCACAGCCGTGTAGTATCCAACTTGACTCTCACTTCTATACGGTATAGGTATGCAAAGACGTGTTTCCGGGAACACATCTATACAGGGTGTCCCACAACTGTTGGAAACAAATTTAACTAGAGATTCTCTGGCTAAAAATAAGACTTTTTCCAATAAACATATGGTCTATCTACCTTCGTTTTCAACATACAGGTTGAAAATTAAAAAAAAATCGATTTTTTTTAAGTTTATTTCTAAACAAATTGTCGTATCGCTTTGAAGTTTGGTACGTATTAGCAGTTTAGTCACCATTGTGAACAATATGAGCTCCAAACTTCCATCAGTGGCGTACATACGGGGTTTAAACTTTATATTTTTCTCAAGATACAATGATGATAAGGGTAAGATTAGCGAGTGTAAATGTAATAATTACAAATCATACCTATCTTTTGATTTGGTTAATGTTACACCGTACTGATGATTGCCAAATAGCATGAAACACGTGTATGCGGTTACTAGTTTTGTCTTTTTGCTAACTTTGAGTGTTTGCCCATTATCACCTTTTCTTGTAATTTATATTTTTCTTTAAAAAATATGCTTAGCGGCAAGTACATATTTCCAAAAAGTAAAATTACATTCTCCAATGCACTACGAACAAAAAATGTATCTTGGTATTTTTGCATATTTCGCTTGGTTGCGTCACAAAACGCATTTTTGTCAACCAATACTTAAATAACTCAGTTTTCGTTTATCATCCAAAAGATTCTGGCGAGGTAGAGCTGCAGATATCCTCAACGCAGATTCATATCAGACGAATTTAACAAAAACCATATTTAAAATTGACGTGATTAGATCCCAGAGGCTATCAAGCGAAAAGCGGCCGTGTTATCGACTCAACTAATGCGTTTGGTGACATATATTCCTCAAAAACTTTAACACTATGTAAACTGATCCGTAATTTGATACTTTTCCATCGGAAACCGTGTGCGAGCGACACCTATGGGTAAGAAACTTGCAGAAACGTGGAATCTAGGTTCCGAACAGCCGGGTTACCTGTCGGCAAAAATCTAAACGCCACAAAACTATTACAGAAACGTACTTGCATCAACAATACTACTTCTAGGTCCCATTCAACAGGTGTATTTACATGGATATTAAAATTTACCTAGAGCGCTGTCGACACATGAATATTAAAACCTAGAGCACTTGATATTTTTAAGATCAAATTAATAAGAATTTCCAGTGTGGTTGCTTTACGCTAATTCCTCATATGTTTTCCACCATTTAAGTTCGTTTTAGTAGACACATTAATGTTAAGAAATCGAAAGAATGTTGAAAAAGTATCAAGTTGCAAGTCTAAAGCTATCGTTTTACCACTCCTATATGGAGTTAGACACCCAAGACGAGGTGGAAGTCGAGGTGACTCGAGATTCCACCAAGTCATGACTGCGAAGAAGACCAATGGGGTGAAGGCGCTGCTACGGAATCCCAATCTTGGGGTGAAGATCAATCCTGAGACAAAGGTTGGACTCAAGACCAATCCTGGGGGTGAAGGCGTTGGGAAGACACCAAGGACCAATCCTTGAATAAGCGCGCAGACCACTACTGGGGGCACCTGGAGCGAGGAGGGGTGCTACCAACCAAGGGCGGTGGAGAGAAACGTTCTCCGCCAAGTTCCTCCGGGAATGAGCAAATCGGCGGGAATTCCGCAATCAGGAGCGGGATGCAGTGGTTCAGGGGCAATCTGTATAACTAAATAAAAAAATTTAAACTTATCCTGTTTTTTATGAACTACCACAACATTTAAAAGCAAAAACGAATCATATATTTACAAAAATATCAAAGATTTCAACGAAATCTTTGTACAAGTACCGGTCGAATATTTGACCCATTCCTACAGCCTTTATTTTTCAAGAAAAAATAAAAAGTTGTACTGAACCGCTAGGATCTGTTAGCAGATGAAACAAATGAGCATCGCAAAGTTGTGAAAAAACTTTTTAATGGAACACCCTGTATATTTATGATTTTTTCTGATAAATATTTCTAGCGTTTCAATATAACTTGGTGACGAAATATAGATATTGGGTTTTGGGAAAACATTTGTTTAAAATATACACTCTTTTCTTTTTAGTTATGTATTGCTAAAAACTAATACAGGGTTCTTATTTTAACAACAATGTATTGGGAGTAGTTCGATAGTTAGTTGAGCTATTAAGAGATAGATGTCTTCATGCTAATAAGTGAATATTTCCTTATCTTTTAAATCAAAACGGCTATTTTGTATGGGATTTTTTATAACTTGTGTGAAAGGAAATTTGGAATCCTGCTTCGTTCTGTTGCGTCTTGTCGGAGCTATGTAGCGGTTTGTTTTCCTTGTTGCAGTATATTTTATTTAATAATTTATCACTGTAATCTGAACTTAGTACCAGGTAGGTTGAAATATTTGCTGTATTAAAAATAAGTATTCTATTTGTTAAAATATTACTACACTTCTGACTTGTTCACAAACGCATGAACGCATCTCACGATTCGTCCACGTGTGCCTACTTCTAATAAAGACTCCTGTGCAAGAAGTTTTGGAATATAATTGCTAGCCTGAACCCACATATCTGTTACAACTTTAAGTTGTTTTTGAAAAATAGTCTCGAGGTGAGAACACCCTCTACATGATTCAATAGCTGTCAATGTTATCAATATAAAAATTTCAATCTTTTCTAATATGACAAACTCAACTAATAAAAATTCACGCAGTCTAGTGCATTGCTACTTTAACTTGATACTTCCGTTCGTTCATCCTAGATTACAACGTGATAAAATAATAAGATACCTGAAATTACGTAATGCATTTCTCACTATACTATTATTTGCAAGGTACTGAACTCTCGCGAAACTAAAACGTGCTTTAGGCGTCTAATCCAGACGGTGAAAAGAAAGTGCTTTTTTCGAAGGCATTACGTTAGAAAGATATGTACTTTCACACATTTGTTGGAATTAATAATATAAAGTGATAGTTTTACGTCTTTACAGAGTATATTTTTTTAAATTATGTTTCTAGGAAGCTAGGAAATGCAAATATCAACGTCAAAAAATTAAAAGAAAGTGCTTTTTCGATGACATTACGTTAGAAAAATATGTACGTGACTTTTACACATTATGTCACAGACTAACAAAGTAATACAGACAATTCCTTAGTGACGTGTGTATCAAAAGGCGAAATATCTTCTAAAGGGATAAACATTGTGCATTTTATTTGATTTTACATTAATCCGCAATGCTAAGGTAGGTATTAGGACCAAAGTTATGATTAAGATATTGATTATTTTTCTGTAAATTGAAATGTAGGCTAGTTTTTTTAACACATATCCTTAAGGGAGCTTCTGTTGTGAAGCTATTTATTCTATGATTATATTCAAATTAAGTTGGCAGTTAATAATAGTGTTAGAAAAATAATTATGTATACAATAAAAACATGCTCCTAAAAATAGAATGCTCAACGAGTGAAATGAATCACACTTTCTTGATATGCAATAATTTTGTATGATTAATAATAAAGTGCAGATAATCATAGTTTATTGAGAAAGAATTTTGTCTTTATCAGTTGGGGAAGAAAGCAGGGGTTTAACTGTTACACTATTCCACAGTGTAAGTGGGCATATAAAAAACTTAGTTATTATTAGTGAAAAATCAAAGTAAAACTTTCTATTCTCAACGGAAAAAATGAATCTTCAAAAATTAATATACCTACTTAGGACTTTAAAAATCTATTTTTCTCACCGAACAACACGAATTCAACAGTAAAAAATTGTTAGTAGGTAAATCGCAAATAAAAAACACGCGTCCCTAGCTCTGTCTACTCTCAATATTAAATATAATTAAAACTTCATAGAGGCATCAGACAAATCATATCAAATTTTCAAAGTAGCACCTCCGAAAGCAAAGTTTGTTGTAAACTTTACCAGGATTGCTAAGGTTTTATATATTTTTCTATGGTTTTGACCAATATTGGTGAAATAGTGGAGTCGGTCCCTATTTTTTTATTACAAAATATAGGGATTTTTTAGTATTGATATGGCTTTAGGAGTTGGGTGAATGGATTAAATTGTAACATGTAGTTAAAACTTCCGAAGGAAATAGCAACCAATTCTCTAACCATATGTACTTCCCCATGCATTCACCAACATTTTAAAAGTAGAATGATACAAAAACTATATAGGGAAGAACCAATTTTGTAAACGGAATACATTTGGAAAATCGTAAATGGTAGCAAAATATTCCCCATTTGGTATATCGAAACTTAGGCAATTTTAGTAACTTAAAGTCAACAAAAATACTTAAAAAAATGTGTAAATATATACAAATAATTTTTTTTCTACTTTTGTTAGGAATTTTACGATTTCCATTAATTACATGAGGCTTCAATTTAATGTATAGTTTAATATATTGACAGATTCAATAAGCTAAGAAATAAAGATAAACAGATAAACATTTACGCGGATATGCAGCTTGACTGTTAGGTCCCTACAGCTTAATAAGCGGTTAGGTATACCAATTATTGTTTATAAACAAAGTGTGTATATGACTAATATGAAAGAAGATAGATTTTTTTTGTGGGGGTTAAAGTCAAAATGTTGTCACTAGAGTATTAAAAGCAAAGAATATGAACAAATACAACGGATAAAATTAGAAAGAGATGGACCAACTTGCCACCTGTCTGATATTGTACCCTGTGTTCTAATTATCTATAATAACTTCTCTTATCTGCCAATATTATTTTACTAAATTACACTGAACATTCATCAACACAGTTGTCCGTATTTCCTAGAATAAGTGTCGGGTCTTTAATTTTTAGTCTACTTCTTTGAGAATTGGTTTGGTTTGGTTTACAAAATCCTATGATTTTAAAAAGAGCGTTCCCATATTTTTTACTTCGAAATTAGAATTTTCCTAATATAATTTTAAGCAATATTTTGAACTTTGTACCTCGTTAAATGGTTTCGTTTTAACTAGTTCAGAATGTATTTACAATATGGTAAATAGTGCCACAAAAATGTCACAAGCGTTAAGAAATCGTCAAGTAAGACAAAAAAGAACGCGTTGACAGATGTCAAAGAGTTACATTCAGTTGTTAGGCGTTTACAGTGTCTTAAAAATTACTTAAGTGTTGATAGAAAAGTATGTCGATCATCATCCTACAGCCCTGTTAAAAATATTAATGTTCTTGTAGGTGTTAAGAGAAAACGTGAAAAAATCAGAAATAAACTTTATTTTTTTTTAGTGAAGACATTAATTGTAATGTTTAAATTTTATAGGTAAATGGTATCCACTGGTTACCTATCAAATCCATGTATTTCCATATCTTTCTACTAACATGTTTTAAATTATATATAAGACAACAAAATAAAGTCATTGCACGTGGTAGTGGGGAAGCGTTTTTCGTGCATTTATTTATCCTAGCATACCACTGGTAAATGGGGTTCAGTAGTTATGGACCTTACTAGCCGAGTTTGAAGTCGATATCTCAGAGGTAAAATATATGAAAATAACTTTTTTTCTTAAAAGTTCTAAATCTCTAAAACTAGGCGTATCATTCATGTTTATAGATACATTTTTTGTTCTTAAAACTTTGAACTCTGTTTAATCTAGTCAGTATTGTGAAATACGTCGCAGCACTAGTCAACAGGAGTGCAGAAATCTTTGGTTAGATTAATGATTTTTATGAAAATCTATCTCGTCAGTTTTTGTATATGGACGCACAATATGAATGTGTAATTAATCAGCTTAAAATTCACTCTTTCACGGAGATGTCCGCTCATATAAATATCCATTGTAAAGATGGCATACAAGATATTGACATTTAGGTAACAAATTAAAAACATGAAAATTTCCTCATTGACGAAGACATCACATGTGATGCTGAAAATGTATTGCGCACACAGAATATGTTCACGTCCGTGGATTATGATCAAATACCATGGAATCGAATGAACGAACATGGTTCGAAAAAGGTCTAAACAACTTGAAAAACGTCTAAACGACTCTGAAAAACGTCTAAGCGACTGCGAAAACGATTATAAAAACGACTAAACGACTCTGAAAACGTCTAAACGACTCGGAAAAACGTCTAAGCGTCTGTGAAAACGACTATAAAAACGTTGAAACGACTCTGAAAACGTCTAAACGACTCGGAAAAACATCTAAGCGTCTCGAAAAACGACTATAAAAACGTTGAAACGACTCTGAAAATGTCTAAACGACTCTCAAAACGACAAGTCGTTTTCAGAGTCGTTTGGTCGTTTTTCGAGACGCTTAGATGTTTTTCCGAGTCGTTTAGTCGTTTTCGAGTCGTTTAGACGTTTTTCAAGTCGCTTAGATGTTTTTCAAAACGCCTTTCGAGTCATTTAGTCGTTTCGATTCGCTTAGACGTTTTTCGAGTTGCTTCTCCTGTTGACCGTTCAGCTGTTTTGAAGCTATTCCATGGCTCCTTATACAGGGATCGGCATAAGTCGGGCAAAAAATTTGCATTAAGAAAAAAAAATTGGATTGGCATAAGTCAGGCAACAAATTTGCATTAAGAAAAAAAAATTGGATCGGCATAAGTCAGGCAACAAATTTGCAAAGAAAGATTTTTCGAGAGCGTTGCCTGACTTATGCCGATCCCCTGTATACCTTTAATATACCTTTTTATTTAAATTTGGTACCTTGTATAACTCCCTGTATATTTCTCACTAAAATTTGGTATATAGGGCGTTTGGGAGTTCTGATCAACACTGACGACTAAATAAAAAAATCGCTAAATGGTTTAGGTACGTGGAAACGGGGATATAAAGATCGTAGATTTGCATTTAAGTAGGAAGAACAAAAGAAGCGGCTTTATAAGACCTATCAAACAAAAAAGTTCAGGCAAATATCTCCAAAATCAAAGATTTAGTTACTTAGCTGTATAAATAATGACAAAATCATAACACCTTACATTTTTGTTTAAGGCGTTGTTAAAACAAAGTATATTTTCTACATGCTATAATAAATAATAAAGTGTTCTATATGTCACGAACCAGCCTATGTAGATGAATTCGACATTTGTGTTGACAAATATCCTATAAAATGGATTCCTTTCAGGAAGGTATAGTGTTTCAAGATATACCGTACCTACCGATTCCTAAGCTGCAATAAAACCGACCCTTCTGTAATGGGATTAACAGCATAATTTCTTGGTTTCCTATAATCAGGATTGGACAGTGAATATTTACATTTTTTAATTTTTAGTTATGTTTTAGATATTATTTTTAATCCGACCCTGCACACATTTATTTTGCCCTGTGAATATTTTGGGATCTACAGAATGGGGGTTAACCCTGTAGTGACTTATTGCAGTAAAGGTTGACGGTATTATATCTACAGTGTGGCCCGTTTGGAATGGAGACACCTCTGTAAAATTTTTATTCTTCGTCAGACCACAAAAAACTCTACGTTAGTGCAAAATTTCAAGTCTTAATCTCAATGTTCAAGGTCTACTATGAATTTTTTTGTAAAAAAAGAAAATCATTTAGCGATTTTTTTATTTAAAATCTGATACCACAGCGTTAATCTGGACACCACAAAACCCCCACATACCAAGTTTAAACAAAAAATATACAAGGAATTCCATTTTGCAAGGTGTCAAAGTTGAACAAAATACGAATCTTAAAGGCATCTGGCGAGTCAAGTGTGTCGTGGAATCCCCTCAAAACAGTTGAATGATCAACAGGACTACTCAAAGTGTTGGTGTGCAAAGATTCAATACAAAAATGTACAGGGTCTTTTTCTCTGGACCATCTCAAAATGTTAAATTTTTATGAAACTTTATACCGGTCAGGAGTGCTCTGAAATCATTGAAAAAATATTAATAAACACAAAAGTAATTTATTGTTCTACAAAATGTCAACCAACAAATAAAAACAATTTAAATTATTGAACCTTTCTTAACAAAGTTGCTGCCTAAGACGATACATTTTTGGTGTGTTTCCTGTTGTGGCACACCAGCTACCTTAACTCATAATATGGACGTACTGACTGGCAGGATTCTATAGTTTTTCGACATAGTTCGTTTATAATGCCTGGGGTGGTTTTGATATACTCGATTTGCGAAGCATAATAAAGTTTAAAAAATTCATCGCATTGAGTTGACACAGAGAAGAACACCTTGTATAGTTCTTATTGAATCTTTTCCCATCAACAATGCGAGTGGTTCACTTCATCATTTTTAACTGATTCGAAGTAATTCCAGAATGGAACTCCCTGTATATTTTTTATTCAAATTTTGTATATGGGGGTTTCGGGGTGCCCTGATTAACGCTGTGGTGTCAGATTTTAAATAAAAAAAATCACTAAATGATTTTCTTTTTTTACAAAAAAATTCGTAGTAGGCCTTGAAGATTGAGGTTAAGATCTGAAATTTTGCACTAACGTAGAGTTTTTTGTGGTCTATTTTTAGAAGAAACCCGGCTAAAATCTGATGAAGAATAAAAATTTTACAGAGGTGCCTCCATTCCAAACGAGCCACACTGTATTTTGAACCCACCTAAATTTTTATACAATCATATAAGCAGTCACCTTTGACAGACCAGATCAGCGGTGTTGAAGTAGCCTGTCACCAAATATTAATAAGTACTACATTACAATTATTAAATCTATTTTTACTAAAACATTACGTTTCCATTTATTTATAACATCTGTGGGATGATTTTTATTATGAGATTTTGCATTTTGCAGTAATTTTTCTAAATTTTCACAACTACGAACCTGTTACATAGAGATTTTTCGAATTTTGGTATGGTAAAAGCATTGGTATAGTAAGAGTATCGAAGAAAGAGTTCAAAATATGCAATAATGTAAATATTTCAAAGATTAGGTACTTCTACACCAATTTACAAATTTTTAAAATCTTAATTCCCGCCAAGGTCTCGATTTGTAATTTTTTTATTCTCCCACGTTCGCCGTTTTAAATTTATTGATGCGTTAATCTTATGTCACCTCGGGAACAAAAGTTTTACTAACAATTCTTGCATATTAGCTACTAAACAAGCAGCAAAGTTTTTAAATAGTAATCTGCGATGCGAATATACTTGTGGGTTTGCACTTTGTTATGAAATGTGTTTTAATCATATCACTATATTTCAATTTTATCGCTGTAATTGTCTCTGAGAGTGGGGAAAGGGGGAAGGATAGTTTTCCAGTGACAATTTTTTTTTATAATTTGGTAACAGATGTCTGCTTGATGTTAGTAATTAAATTAATACTGAAGATGACAAATCAGGGTCAACTAAAGAAAAATGTCAGTTACCTCGTTTTAATTTTATGAACAAAATAAAATGGATACTTATAATATGGGACTCCTGTAACTTTTAGTTATTTCGATAAAACTTGAAATAAACTGAGCAAATTTGTTTTCCGCAACAAGTAAAAACTGTTATGGTTCCACGTGAGAAGTGGAAAGAAGACGTCGAATTTTGTGCTAAGCCATATAATTATAATTGAGCACAATGTTTGTTAAGGAGACAAAGCTAAAAAGATGCAACATTGCGAACAATTTACGATTTTAAAAATAAGATCTTAACTTTCCTCCAAGATCACGATTTGTATTTTCTAATCTTCAACTTTCTCTCATTTGAAATTTAGAAGGTGAATTGAGAAATCAAATTTCAAGGAAGCGGGTACAGCGGGATAAATATTTTGACTTGCACTTTTATACCATCATTTTTACTCAAAAAATTTTTTAATTATCCGAAAAAAGTTCAAGTGCTCTAAATTTTTTAATATTCAAACGTGGTATAATCACGTTAAGATTTCAAAAATTTAGTTTTCATGTGCACCATTTTCTCATATTTAGATTTTACTTCCGTTTTTTTTTTGTCGAGTCGCATTTTTCAATCTAGCTGACGCATTAGAGTGACGACCTAAGAAATTGGAGCATAATTTTTTTACCTCGATCGATTTAGATCCGGTGTTATATTCTTGCAATCTTGCATAGTTGCATTTTGATCTCAGACGATCATCACCAATGTGCAATTTTTGCATTTTCTCCTTCATAAAAAGCAATCGCTCTCCAGTAGGTTCATCAGTTTATATATCAAGCTGCAAATTTAACCTAGTACCTGTGATCATGTCTGCCGAGACTCCACGTATAATCATTTTGGGGAATCAAGTTGTGAGGCCCGTAAGTACATTTTACATTTTTATTTTGTTCATTGAGTTGTATATCTTAATTATTGCATAATATTCATCACATATTTTTTTATAGGCCTCAACAACGGCTCCAAGGACGGTCCCGACCTCGACCGCCACTAGGAAGATGCCCAACCTAGTTAGAATGTTGTATCCAGTAGATATCGTGAGTAAAATATCAAAAATATTTTTGGATACATTTTATACGTGTATAGTAGTGAAGAAGAAGAGCTATTTATTAAAGATATGCAGTCGGAGATCCTCGGAATTCCGCTCAAGGATCTGAATCTAGTGAGTTTTTAATTTTCTATATACATATTTTTTAAAATTATTGGCTTTATTGTGTATTGTACTTATTTGTTTTCCTTTTCAGCCACCCTCCCCGGCTATTACCATTCATGATAGTAGCGACGAGGTGGAGGATATAGCCAGGGAACTAGGGATCAAGATCCTTGAGCGGGCACAGGAGAGCGTCCTGGAGCACTTCGACACTGCCACCTTCGGAAACGAAGGGGTGCAAGTTGCCGGAGTTGGCAAAAGAGCTGCCGCCGCCCCCAGCTGCCCAGGAGGGGCCGTCACCACCCGGCTCTCCTGTGACCAGAGGCAAGAAGCGGCCCTTGAAGCTGCGAATCAGGCTCCCCCGCCCGGCTGCTGTCGTTTCTTCGCCCCCCGCCTCCCCTGAGCTGGCCTGTCAAGAGTTGGCAAAAGAGCTGCCGCCGCCCCCAGCTGCCCAGGAGGGGCCGTCACCACCCGGCTCTCCTGTGACCAGAGGCGAGAAGCGGCCCTTGCCTAAGCTGAAGATTAAGCTCCCTTCTCCAGCTGTTGCAGCTTCTTCGTCTCCCGCCTCCCCTGAGCCAGCCCGTCAAACGAAGAAGCGGTGCTTGGGGGCTAGTGCCGCTTCAACTTCGACGGGAAGGGGGATGAAGAAGATGCAATAGCTGAAGGAGGTGCTGAGGCCGAAGAAGGATATGGAAATAGAGCCACTTACGCAAGTGAGTCAGTGCGATGGGGGTGTGAGTGTTGTTGTTGAGAGCATGTTAAGAACACGTGAGCTATGTGAAATGAGAAATAGTGAGATTGAAAGGGATCTAGAGTATGGTGTGAGAGAGCTAGAGAGAATACTAGAGAGGGGGAGAGAGATACTTGCCAAACATGAAAAGTTAAGGAAAGAATATGATTTTAATAAGATAATACTTGAAAGAACAAAATTAAAACCTAAAGAGTAGTTTTGTTCTTTCAAGTATCATCTTATTAAAATCATATTCCCTTCTTAGTATGAATTTTTGTGTGAATGTGTGTGCGTGTGCGTAAGTTCCTCCATTTTCATATCCTTGTAAATTGTATATATTGTATAAAGTAGTTTTTTTAATAAATAATGTTAGTGAAACCAACGTTCTATGCTTTTATTTCACTCTGCAAAAAGAAAATACCTATTGGAACGTGCAAATTACAAATGTGAAAGTGTTTAGTGTCTTCTGAGCTGCAGATAAGATTCAAATAATGTAAGTATAGTTTTTATTTTCTAATATCAAATCGAAAATAATCGCAATCGAATCGTTTGACTAGTCTTTAATGCGACATTGCATTTTCATGCACTAATTTTTTGCTGTTCATATTTTCATTCTCGCTTTCTAGAAAAAAGACATATATAATTTTAAAATATGCTCCCATAAAAACCTAAAATAAAATAAAATGCCCAATAGAAGATATTTCGCCTAAAAGCGCGCATCCTTTTGACATGTCGCTAAGGAATTGTCTGTATTACATTGACATAATGTGCGAAAGTACATTTCCACGTAATGCCGAAAAAGACACTTTCTTTTCATTTTTTGTTGTTGTTATTTGCATTTCAGCTTTCTAGAAAACAAGAGATGTACATAATGTAAAAATATATCCCTATAACGATGTAAAACTAGCAGCTTATTGTTAATTTGATGAAAGACACGTACAGCTTTCTCATTTCTGCAGAAAAAAAAAGCACTTTTCACCGTCTGGATTAGACGCCTGAAGAACGTTTTAGTTTCGCGAGAGTTCCTTGGTTTGCAAATATAGCATAGTGCGAAATGCATTGCGTAATTTAAGTATCATATGATTTTATTACGTAATCTGGGTAGGTACATCCATTAACAGAAGTATCAAGTTTTAGTAGCAATGCTCTGGACTGAGGTCAGTATAAAGATTTTAATATATGTTCGACTTTTTTATGTTTTAGCGTGAATTTTTATTAGTTGAGTTTGTCATATTAAAAAAGATCGAAATTTTTATATTGATAACATTGACAGCTATTGAACCATGTACAGAGTGTTCTCGTATATTTTAACTCATTACCACAACCTTTATTTTTCAAAAAATCAACAAGTTATATTGAAGGGTTGAGATTATTTATATCATGTACTATCATGCGAAATCAAACATGTATATATCGTAATAAAAAAATCCTAAATATACAGAGTGTTCCATAAAAAAAGTTTTTTTCACAACTTTGCGATGCTCATTTGTTTCATTTGATAACAGATCCTAGCGGCTCAGTACAAATTTTTATTTTTTCTTGAAAAATAAAGGCTGTAGGAATGGGTCAAATATTCGACCGGTACTTGTACAAAGATTTCGTTGAAATCTTTGATATTTTTGTAAATTTATGATTCGTTTTAGCTTTTAAATGTTGTGGTACAATCTTTGATATTTTTGTAAATATATTATTCGTTTTTGCTTTTAAATGTTGTGGTAGTTCATAAAAAACAGGATAAGTTAAAAAAAATTTATTTAGTTATACAGATTGCCCCTGGACCACTGCATCCTGCTCCTGATTGCGGAATTCCCGCCGATTTGCTCATTCCCGGAGGAACTTGGCGGAGAACGTTTCTCTCCACCGCTCTTGGTTGGTAGCACCCCGCCTCGCTCCAGGTGCCCCCAGTAGTGGTCTGTGCGCTTATTCAAGGATTGGTCCTTGGTGTCTTCCCAACGCCTTCACCCCCAGGATTGGTCTTGAGTCCAACCTTTGTCTCAGGATTGATCTTCACCCCAAGATTGGGATTCCGTAGCAGCGCCTTCACCCCATTGGTCTTCTTCGCAGTCATGACTTGGTGGAATCTCGAGTCACCTCGACTTCCACCTCGTCTTGGGTGTCTAACTCCATATAGGAGTGGTAAAACGATAGCTTTAGACTTGCAACTTGATACTTTTTCAACATTCTTTCGATTTCTTAACATTAATGTGTCTACTAAAACGAACTTAAATGGTGGAAAACATATGAGGAATTAGCGTAAAGCAACCACACTGGAAATTCTTATTAATTTGATCTTAAAAATATCAAGTGCTCTAGGTTTTAATATTCATGTGTCGACAGCGCTCTAGGTAAATTTTAATATCCATGTAAATACACCTGTTGAATGGGACCTAGAAGTAGTATTGTTGATGCAAGTACGTTTCTGTAATAGTTTTGTGGCGTTTAGATTTTTGCCGACAGGTAACCCGGCTGTTCGGAACCTAGATTCCACGTTTCTGCAAGTTTCTTACCCATAGGTGTCGCTCGCACACGGTTTCCGATGGAAAAGTATCAAATTACGGATCAGTTTACATAGTGTTAAAGTTTTTGAGGAATATATGTCACCAAACGCATTAGTTGAGTCGATAACACGGCCGCTTTTCGCCTGATAGCCTCTGGGATCTAATCACGTCAATTTTAAATATGGTTTTTGTTAAATTCGTCTGATATGAATCTGCGTTGAGGATATCTGCAGCTCTACCTCGCCAGAATCTTTTGGATGATAAACGAAAACTGAGTTATTTAAGTATTGGTTGACAAAAATGCGTTTTGTGACGCAACCAAGCGAAATATGCAAAAATACCAAGATACATTTTTTGTTCGTAGTGCATTGGAGAATGTAATTTTACTTTTTGGAAATATGTACTTGCCGCTAAGCATATTTTTTAAAGAAAAATATAAATTACAAGAAAAGGTGATAATGGGCAAACACTCAAAGTTAGCAAAAAGACAAAACTAGTAACCGCATACACGTGTTTCATGCTATTTGGCAATCATCAGTACGGTGTAACATTAACCAAATCAAAAGATAGGTATGATTTGTAATTATTACATTTACACTCGCTAATCTTACCCTTATCATCATTGTATCTTGAGAAAAATATAAAGTTTAAACCCCGTATGTACGCCACTGATGGAAGTTTGGAGCTCATATTGTTCACAATGGTGACTAAACTGCTAATACGTACCAAACTTCAAAGCGATACGACAATTTGTTTAGAAATAAACTTAAAAAAAATCGATTTTTTTTTAATTTTCAACCTGTATGTTGAAAACGAAGGTAGATAGACCATATGTTTATTGGAAAAAGTCTTATTTTTAGCCAGAGAATCTCTAGTTAAATTTGTTTCCAACAGTTGTGGGACACCCTGTATAGATGTGTTCCCGGAAACACGTCTTTGCATACCTATACCGTATAGAAGTGAGAGTCAAGTTGGATACTACACGGCTGTGGAGAATGTTTTGCATTTTTTGATAATGATTAGATTTTTTTTATCAAGATTCTTAGTTCAGATTGTAACTTTTTCTTATAAGATGCAATCTCTTCGCAAAATTCAATATTTGTTGTTCTCAGACCCAAGCAATTTTGGTCCTCTGCTAATTTCCAGATGTACTTCTACTAATTCTTCCACTAAAAATTGTTTCTCCGTAACGCAATTTTTTGCCATCCAATTACGGCTTCTAAAGTTTTAGATACTCGCCAGCTCATTCACCAACTATTTAAATTCCCCGCAATTTTGATATATTGACATCACTCCGTCCCAGAACTGCGAACAAAGTTCAATTTTTTTGCAATTCAAGGTACCACGTGTCAAGGTGATCACGAGATCATTGTCGTTAAATTTCATTGGTCTCCAAGGTGACCCCTTAGAGATCTTTAACTTATATATGACCTTCATGTCAAGGTAACCCCATCGCATTTTCAAATTTCCCGCATTTTTTGCCATATTGACGTCACTTCCGTCCGAGAACTGCGAGCAAAGTTCAATTTTTCCAGGTAAAATTCAAGTGCCACGTGTCAGGTGACCACGAGATTATTAACCTTCAGGTGACCCCTTAAAGATCATCGGTCTCACTTAATTGACAACCACAGGTCAAGATCATTTTCAAATTTCCCGCCTTGGCGGCCTTGTAACGTCACTTCCGTTCCCAGAACTGTGAGCAAAGTTCAATTTTTCAAGGTAGAACCCAAGTGCCACGTGTCAAGGTGACCTCTTAAAGTTCATTGACCTTCAGGTCAAGGTAACAAGGTGATCTATTAAAGTTCATTGAACCCGCGGGTCAATGACCCCTTAAAGGTTATCGATCTGGTAACCCCTTGACCTCTAGATAACCTTCAGGTCAAGGTTAACTGAACGTGACCCCTTAAAGTTCATTTAACCCGCGGGTCAATGATTCCTTAAAGGTTATCGATCTGGTAACCCCTTGACCTCTAGATAACCTTCAGGTCAAGGTGAACTGAACGTGACCCCTTAAAGTTCATTGAACCCGCGGGTCAATGACCCATTAAAGTTTATCGATCTGGTAACCCCTTGACCTCTAGATAAGCTTCAGGTCAAGGTTAATGGAACGTGACCCCTTAAAGTTCATTGAACCCGCAGGTCAAGGTTATTTTCAAATTTCCCGCCTTGGTGGCCATATTGACGTCACTTCCGTTCCCAGAAAAAGTGCCATGTGTCAAGGTGACCTCTTAAAGTTCATTGACCTTCAGGTCAAGGTTAATAAGGTGACCTCTTAAAGTTCATTGACCGGTCAAGGTTAACAAGGTGACCCCTTAAAGTTCATTGAACCCGCAGGTCAAGGTCATTTTCAAATTTCCCGCCTTGGCGGCCATCTTGTGACGTCACTTCCGCCCTGGAGTCCCCTTTGCTATACTACTTAGACATAATTTTGTAACTCCAATGACCATCTGAGAATTCGAGAATTTATTTCCTTCTTTTGTAACGCCAGTTTTACACTATTACAGTCGGTCACAATAGTAAATTCGATAGCTTGCAAGTAAATGTGAAATCTACGGACTGCATAGTAAATGGCATGCATTTCTATAGCTCATAACTATGGTATTTCGATTCGGTTATAGAGGTTCTTTTGCTGAAGTAAAATATTGGATGAAAACGATTATCATCTTGTTTCTGTAAAAATATACAAGCAAAACCATGAGCGGAGGCATCACAATGAAGTTGAGTCTGAGCATGGGGGTTATAGATTGCTAAAATAGGTCTTTGAGTTAAACGTGATTTGAGTTCTTCAAAAGCGTTAAGTTCATCAATGCCAAACTTAAAAGAAACGTTTTTTCGTAAGAGATCATACAAGGGTTTGGCAATCAACGAGAAGCCTTCTACAAATCTTCGAAAATAGGACGCTAATCCCAGAAAACTTTGGATGTCTTTAAACGGTTTTGGTATAGGGAAATCTGTTACTGCACGAATATTTTCCATATTGGGCTTGATACCATTCTTGTCGATGGTATAGCCAAGGAAATCAATTTCGGTTTTTAAAAATGAACATTTTTCCAATTTTAAGCTTAAACAGTTTCGGTGCATTAAATCTAAAACAGTTGTTAAAATTTCAAGATTTTCTTCAACAGTTTGTGTTGGAATCAATAGGTCATCAATGTATAAGCAAATCCAGTTTTGAGCAATTAAGTCTTTAAAAATGAGATTAATAAAGCGTACAAACACAGACGGACTATTTCTTAAACCAAACGGCATCTTTAAATATTCATATTGCCCGTTATGTGTAACAAACGATGTATACTTAACAGATTCGCTAGCTAGAGGTACGTGGTGAAATGCATTTTTAAGATCCAATTTAGTAAAGTATTTTTTCCCACGTAAAACATCTAACTGGTCATCAATAAGTGGTATCGGAAAATTATCTTTCAAAGTAATCTTATTGAGTTCTCTATACCACACACATACGTAACCCAGGTTTCTTCTTGACAAGAACTATTGGGGAACTATATTCCGAATTGCTTTCTCGAATAATACCTTGGTTTAGTAAGTCTGTAATCATTTTCTCGACTTCTTGTTTTTCATAATACGACAATCTTCGTGATTTCAAAAAAATAGGAGTATGATCAGGTTTTATATTGATTTTCATTTCGAAGTTAACTTCAGGCTTTGGACAGCGTTCACGATTTATATAATGTTCTAACACAAGTTTGGACACTTTTGATTTTGTGGAATAATCTAAATTGGGGTTAATGTCTAGATTGATAGAAAAAAATTCACAATTTGATTCCGTTAAATCATTATTTAAACTAGGCTCTTCAACTTTTTCTATTGACAGGGTTTTCCCTAAAATAAATTTGCAATCTGGTAAAATCTCTGACCAGTAAACAGGTGAACTTCATTGTAGATTCCGGTACAACATACAAACAAAATGGTACACGTACATCAAGCAACGTAACAACTGTGCAAATTTTACCAATAATATTTAGTTTTGAACTGTTAATTCCTTCAAATGCAAGTCTCTCTATCTGTTCATTATTAAGGCAAGTAATTACGTTTCTTGGAATTGCAGTAATGGAAATCAATGATATAGGACTGCCACAGTCGAGGGCTGTCCTAATACCTTGATCAGTTCCATTTACATTAATAAGAATATCTACAAAATAGGGTTTACTTGGTATGAAGTCTTCATCCGCTTTGGTTACCATCGAAATTGTGCCTGGTCCCGCATCTGCGATGGGTCTGGACTCTTGTTGAACATTTCTTGAAGTGCTTATTGGTGTGTTGTACTTGTTTTTGGGACAGTCTTTTCTCTGGTGTTCAAAGGATCCACATAAAAAGCACGATCCAGGTTGTCTTTTAGGTTTACGACAATCGACGAGACTGTGTCCACGTAATCAGAGCCGGCCTTAGGGGGGGGGGCAAACCGGGGCGCCGCCCGAGGGCGCGGAGCGCCATAGGGCGCCGCCGAACCGAGTAACCGAGTCGGCAACTGGAGAACGTAGTTTTCCAAAGTTGAAGTTTATCAAAACGTCCTTAAGATCAACGATGGCCCAACAGAGACTCAGCGCTACAGATTTTACTGATATTACAGTTTATATTTTACAATAAATAACAAAGGATAGAGGGAGAAAGATCAAAAAGTAAACAGAGCCAATATCTTTTTGAGTGATGCCACGTACTCCATTATTTACAGAATTTCATTGAAAATAGGCGGGTTTAATAACGGTATTAAATGAATATTAACAATATTAAATTTAAAAAAATGTAGCTATTAATTCCTTGTATGTGACAATTTTAAACTAAAACTAAATTGCGATAATTATCACTTTAATAAAATCGTCAACAGACAATTCAAATCGCCCAACATGGCAATGCAGCCGTCCGCCTCCGCATTCAATCTCTCTGCATTGTTTGTTTACTCCAATGTATCATATTCTTTGATTGTTTACGTGTGTGTTTCAATTGTTTTTTTTTTTGTTAATTGTATACAATGGGACGCAGAAATTGTGTAGTGTTTTGCGTGTTGCCAAATTGATATATCTCAGGATATAACATCACAGGTAAACGTTGTACTCACGGGCGTAATGTTTGTTTACTTCGGTAGATTTCCGCTAGATATTGGTACAAACGTGTGCATTTTGATGCTTGTGCTCCCTCTATCCTTGGTTATTTATCTAAGGATTTTACTGATATTATCAGGGAGTTTAACGACAGAAATTCCAGAAAAGGTAATTTTTATGACACTACTTTTATGACACTACTTACAAATAATAGGGCACTTGACTATATTTTCATTTGCTCTAAAATCGTACTCAGTTTACAGTAGATGCACCAACATAACACGTAATAAATAAAGCAACGGCTTTTAACCCTTATTTATTTATGATAATTAAAGACGAAGTTCCACAATTTTCCCTTAGGCTGAAATCTACAGTTTCGTCGTTTTATTGTCTAGAACGCCAAACGTGACAAACTCTGTGCCTGTCAGGAGAAACGGCATTGCAATGTTGCCGGTGCCCGTTTGCAATAATTCGTGGCAAATTTTATTTTTCTATTCAAATGTCTCTAGCTTGTCTATGAATATATATTATTTAAAGTATTGCAACCTTTGAGCTTTAACAAATGCAATTTGTCACATAAATTCTTTTTTATTACGAATGTGTTCCGTATATTGACTCCTAAATAAGATGGTGTATGTTTATGCTGCACACGCTGGAAACTATATCTTTGATTCTTTCACGTGACACTTTGGTTAAAGTTTGATATATGGAACATATATATGATAAATATTTAGACTTCAATAATGCGGAAATATTCGCGTATGTGGCAACGCCACCCGCCCACCCAAGCCGCCGCACCTGACGACCCCTCATGCTGTCATTCCGTATGCCGCTCTAAACATTATTAGATATCTATGCGATTTATTATAGTGTTATTCTTATTTATTATTTTATTGTTTTTGTAGTTAACGTTTTGTGTAGTGTAGGTAAATTATCATGGACAAGGATTACGTGATAGGGCAATCTGATATTTTGCCGAAATTCGATGCTCTCATGGATCTAATAATCCGATGTTTACATCTACCAAAATTCGTGGGATAAAACTGCAAATGTTTGTATGTTGTAGAAATAGTAAAGTATTATGAGTTATTAATAAACGGAGAACTTGGGGCTAGGGACCATCTTGAAGACGCTTTTATAAAGGCGTCATAGTGCTTGGAAGTATTGAGCCCGAATTTCGTTCCCAGGCCCAACTTTGCCAAAAAAAATCGCTTTTTTAAAACACTTGTGACCTCATAAGTGCTTCCCTGTCAAATTTCTAATTACGTAAATGTTATTATTTTTAGAAATAATCGTAGGGTTTTATGCAAGTGGCCGGGAATTGTTTTATCAAGTTTGTAAAATTTCCTCAAGTACCCTTTTTCTCAGAGACATCTCCTGGTTTTTCTAAAATCATTATCTCCATAATTACATAGTATATTTCATTTTAACGCAAATGTAGGGGGCGCCATTGAAAATATTGCCCAGAGGCGCAAAGGCGGCTAAGGCCGGCACTGCACGTAATCCACAGTTGAAACACTTTCTTTCATTTGAAGTTGCATTCGTTGGGTGTGAAGTTGTAGTCGAAGGTGATTTGGATACTACTCCTGCCGCTTGAGGTGTTCTAAGGTTGTTTTGTAAAATGTTTTGGTCTTGAGGAACGTTTCGATTGATACTTATTTTTTCCCTTCGTCGTCGATCCATGTCTTCGTAATCTTGAATATCGTGTAATAGATCTTCTGCAGCATAGTGATTCTTGGACCACATTGCATCACAGAAGTCTTTAGAATAAAGGCCAATTAAAATCTGTTCCTTTGTTTCTTTAAAGTCAAGTTTCAAGTCGTTACAGTATTCAATTTTTGTAAAAGTAGGTATCACTTGTTTCACCCTTTTTTTGAACACGAGCAGTTAGTTCTCGTAGCTTGACCATCATACTCTCTCGTGGGTAGAAGGTGTCTTTGAAGAGTGCAACAAAAGACTCCCATGAAATTATCTCTTCCTTTTTGGCATCATACCAATATTTCGCTCCTTCGCAGAGTCTTGTCCGGGCTGTTTCGAGCATGTACGTGTCAGGTAAACGATGCAGTATCTGGGCACTAACCAAGCTTCCTAACCAAGACGAGGCTTGTTCCCGTTTTCCATCAAATAAACCAATGTTTCTTATCACCTCAGGCATAATTGATAAATTTACATTTTCTGCTCTGGTAGTGGTTGAAGTGAAATTATTTTTATTGGGCGAAATTCTCTCAAAAAGTCTTTTTAAAAACTGATCTCTGCGTTGGTTTTTTAGGGTCATCATTTCAAACAAACGTTCAACAGCAATAGGGGGCTGCTGGAAAGGCAGGGGACCACTTGGTCGGGCCAGATTATTACCCTCTTCCACTGGGCCGTTTCGCATTCTGTTTTCTTCATAGAACCTTTCATTTCCCAGGCTATTCACACTACCTGCTCCCAAACTATCAATTTCCAATTGGTCTCTTATATCGTAGTCCCGTAAAGGGTCGTTTTGTTGTCCCGATGCCATGTCGTTTTTCCGTCCGTATTTTTGTGTGGGTCTGGGCGAATCTCACTTCTGAAGCTGTTGTGGAGAGTTCCTTACATCTCGGCGGTAAATAATACATTTTTGCTGCTTTGATTTCAGGATGTATTCAGATATTCATAAAGTATAAACGATATTTTGCTACTCTCCAGTCTCAAACATAGGTTAATTCTTACCTCCTAAAAATCCCTAGACGTGACAGTCCAATCGTTGCCAACTTAAAATAGGCGCGAAATTAAAAAATTTTAAATTTGGTCACTACACTAATAATAAAATTTTAAAACTTCTTCCATAATACATCGTCCGAGCATCTGTCAATCGTTTCTATCACAAATATACCTTCATAAGTCACGGCTAACTCGATTTTCGTTAAAAAAATACCATGGCATATTTTTCATATTTTTACAAATAATGCGCATATAACGTTTTAATGAAATAAGATTTACGAAAGTTTATCAGAAAAACGTGCTCTTTCCAAATATACCTAAAGAGAAACAGGTATGGTCCTGGGAAAAATGTATTTGAGGACGCCATAGTTTATATTTCCCAAATTCCTAAAAACTATATTTTTGGCCCAAAAGCAAGTTTGAGTGGTCCTACAAGAAACCCATCAGTCAAATTTTTACTGGCTGTTTTTGTTTGCCTATCATAACCCTATGGGGCTCCGAGTTTGGGACACCCTGTACAATACCTATCTATACTAATATTATAAAGAGAAAAGATTTGTATTTATGTATTTTTGTTCGTAAATGAATAAACTCAAAAACTACTGGACCGATTAAAAAAAATTCACTAATACTAATAGAATGCTACATTATCACTGAGTAACATATTATAGTCCAGCCACATTAGGGGTTTCACCTCATAAAATCTCGTGTCCGCGTCTTAATATATTCAAGGTCAAAGGACATAAAAATCGCTTTTTAGCAAATGTACCGCTTCCTATGGTTTCAATGTAATTTGCGTCTATTATGAAAATTGTAGAGCATAAAGTTCTCTACAAATTTTGTTCCGAAATTTTTTTTTATACGCTTAACCGTTTTTGAGCGCAAATAGCGCGCACAGAGTACGCATCTTGTTGGCAATATAATATAATACTCCCAAATATAAGGACAATATTGTTCATCATTGCTACACGCAATTCGTCAAGTCAACAAAGCTTAATAAACCTGTGCAGTTATCCAATCTTACACCAACAAGTGCAGGGGCTCATCAACATTCAGCCATGTATACCTGCTATCAAATTCAAACTTGGTTAGGGAATGATTTAGAACCCCGCGAATGGGGTTGGGTGCTGCAAAATGAACTCCTGAGAACCGATAATAACAAAATTACCACCAGCTCCACATGAACTACTGAAGACAATATTATTTTGCAACTGCAGAAATGGTTGTGCGTTGTGCGGTTCACGTTGCGGTTGCCGGTAATCGGGGTTGCAATGTTCTTTAGCTTTAGCTTATGGCCAGTGTAATGGGCAAGCTTGCCTTAATGCTTCATCGAATCAAAGCGATCTCGATGAAGAAAGTGCATTTGACCCCGAAATCCTTGACTGTTTGACAACGAAGATGGTGATAATGAAGTTGAAATTTTTTAGCTACGGGAAGACGATGATGAAGAAGAACAAAATTGCGAGACTCATGTTCTTCTAATTAAATAAAGGTATAATTAAAATATATTTACTCTATTCCTTTTCTACTTAAAATACAATCAAGATATATTAGAATATAATTAAAATATACTTGAAATATTATTAAATATAATGTATTAATTAGTAAATAATGCAAATTATTCATAATTATGTATTTTTTAGAAATTAATTAACTTTATACCATGTATTATTTACTGGGACTCACGGTTGACCTTGCATTATGCCATGTGTATGAGAGCTGCGTGCTCTCTGCGCTCTATCTCAAAAACGGTTAAGCGTATAAAAAAATGTTCGGACCAAAATTTGTAGAGAATTTTATGCTCTACAATTTTCATAATAAATGCAAATATCATTGAAACCATAGGAAACGAGATATTTGCGAAAAGCGATTTTTGTTACCTTTGACCTTGAATATATTAAGACGCGGACACCAGATTTTATGAGACTTTTGAGACAACTTTTAGAATTCCAAAATAAAGGATTATTCAAGTTTACAGCTTATTAATCTCTTATTCCGCGGTTGTCCCTCTTTTCTGCCTTAAGTGACTGTACTAATAGCACAGTATATTTTCTGTGCTAATAGGTTATATTGTTAATCAAGTTAAATTAGGAATATAAATAAATGTTTACCCGTGCGAAGCCGAGACAGGCCGCTAGTTTGTAATAAAGCGAGGTACAGTTTCAGTTGTTTCCAATCCCTATACCCCAAAAACCCGCAATTTGACATTGCATTGCGCACTAGTGGAATTTGAAGCTATTGTACACCGTTAGAAAAATATGTCAAGTACTGTCAAGAAATATAGGCATTTAAATTTCTTTTTTTTTTTATTATCCAAGGTCGAGCACAAAGTGTAGTGTACAATTTGTTATAAGCAATGCATATTGCTTGCTCCTGCACTTGAAGGCACTCTGCTTCGGCTCGTGCCACAACTTGTGCACTCGCATACAACTTGCCTCATTGCTTAACTTGTTGCACAATAGATATATTATAATGTGTTACAATTAATAAAAAAAACGATAATGTGACACATCATTGCAACGAAAATTTTAAAGTATCTACAAATCCGAAATGACGTCCGGAAGAAAGTCAAAACTTGAGTGTCATATGTCGAAAACAAAAACCTTATCTAAAAAACTGGCATTTCCTTAAAAAAAGTTGGATAAAAGTGTTAGCCTATTGGTTTTTCAACGGCGTTAGATTGGCTATACAGGGTGGCCCACCACGAACTGCATCGATCTATATATGAAAAACTAAAAGTAGGAAAATTCTGAAAATTTGGCACCTCACCAATGCCGATGGGCGCTGCTGAACTAAAATATTTTGGTGAATCCTAAGTTCTCTCACGTAAAACGTTGTGTCAAATGAATCGTGAATAAAAGTTGACGGTTCCGTTAACACATTTTACGCTGTTTACTGGAGCCCGTATTTGACTACCTGTGTTGAATGGAATGAATTTAAATTATTCCGTAATTAGATACAAATTGTTATAATCTCCATGAAAATTATATTTTATTAAATTATATTTGGGATATTAAACTCATTAATAATGAATATTATAAATCATTTAATATAAGTAGGTAATCTTAGGTAAAAAAAATCTCCTCAGTAATAATGGGAGTGGTAAAGTCATCACACGTGGCCGGAAAGTTGTAAATTAAAAAAAAAAGGAAAGGACACATCGGAAAACTGAAAGACATCGGCCCGTTTTTCCCATTATCTCCCAATAAATAGAAAAAATATATTTTTTCGAAGTTACACGAGCCCATTGTAAATCTGTAGTTGGTCTTCTAAGAGTTTTTATTTCAACTTTTTCTGTCAATGACAAGTTACCTCTCAAAATGCCTCGGATACACTATTTTTCATTTTGTTTACTTCTTAGAACACTCGAGTACCCGAGGCCGAGAATAATTTTGTAAGCACGCGACGACACATGACATGTGTCACGCACTCGTTGACGGAATGACTGAGACCTTTGAATAAAGAATCCCAGGAAGAAGTTCAAAGCTCTATGTGTATTATAAAATACGTGAGACGGAAATCGCCCTGAGTAGTAACCAAGTTTTGGCACAATAATTTGATATCTGACAAGGTGATAGCTGTCAGTATGTGGTACTTAGATACTTTTTCGAGTTATTATGCTTAGCTGTGCGGCTTGTGGCACTTTCCTGACAGCCAAAACTGAGGATAATAATCCATGGGTAAGTAATTTTGTAACTTAAATTAACTTTTGAGGCCATGCACCAAAGTTGCGTGGGGGTTTGTGTAAGTAGCTACTTCTTCATAATTGAACATTTTAGACATTAGAATTTAAACTTAAAAACCGAGAGCCTTCTCGTATGCTACAACCAAATATAAAATGCAGCGGCGGAAGGCGGAAGCAGCCGCCTTGGCCCGATCGCGCTCCTTTCCTTGCGAAATCGAGGCTCATAACATTTTGTAGCTTCCAAGCTACAATTTTACGTTGTCGGTTGCAGGCGTTGGGGCAATTTAACCTAGATACCTTTAGTTTAGTAGTATGTGGTAAATTCGACCCTCATCATTGAGATCTAGTTATAAGTACAGCAGCTAGATAGTGTGTTAAATGGGTAAGGTTTTAGACAATAATTATACAGGGTGGCCCACCACGAAATGCATCCATCTATATATGGAAAACTAAAAGTAGGAAAATCCTGAAAATTTGGCACCTCACCAATGCCGATGGGCGCTGCTGAACTAAAATATTTTGGTGAATCTGGCACTTCCGGTTATACCGGAAGTCGATATCAATTTTCTTATCTCAAATGGAACACCCTGTATATTATTGCATTTTTGGATTCTAGGCATCATTTTGGAACAAAAATATGCAACATGTCCTATGTCTAAATCCACCCGTTTTTGAGATATTTGCATTTTTCCGAAAAAAATTACAGGTGCAGACCTAAATTCAATTTGCAATTTATACGAGGAAACCGCGAAATTTTAAAACGAATTTTTGGCATCGTGTAACAGAAGCCCTGACCTAGTGATCTCTGCTGACAAATCAATCCGTTCTTATACAGGGTGTTCACAAAATATGAATAAAAATTACATTCAAAATGTGCTTAAATCTCGAAATTTTCAAATGGAAACCCCCATTTTTTTAATGCGATCTTATTCACCACTAAAAATGATGACAACTTTGTGTAAGCTTTCCTATACCTATAAATGCAGTAATTTTCGATTAATTTACGAAAAACCCACTTTTCGCCCAGAAAATGCGGGGTTTGCTTAACGCTTGGAAAATCATATTAGCCGTGGACGTTGAAAAGACAATCGCGGCTGAGGAAATGTCGGCGCGCTTAAATTACACAAACGAAGATTATGTATCGCACGTTCTTGATATTACTTTGTTGCATTCTCCGTAGATAATAAACAAATTTAAATAATCTTCGTTTGTGTAATTTAAGCGCGCCGGCATTATTGTTGACAATAATTTATAAACCAAGTGACATTTCCTCAGCCGCGATTGTCTTTTCAACGTCCACGGCTAATATGATTTTCCAAGCGTTAAGCAAACCCCGCATTTTATGGGCGAAAAGTGGGTTTTTCGTAAATTAATCGAAAATTACTGCATTTAGGTATAGGGAACCTTACACAAAGTTGTCCTCATTTTTAGTGGTAAATACGATCGCATTAAAAAAATGGGGGATTCCATTTGAAAATTTCGAGATTTAAGCACATTTTGAATGTAATTTCTATTCATATTTTGTGAACACCCTGTATAAAAACGGATTTATTTCTCAGCAGAGATCACTAGGTCAGGGCTTCTTTTACACGATGCCAAAAATTCGTTTTGAAATATCGCGGTTTCCTCGTCTAAATTGCCAATTATTGCTAATTTACTTTCGGAAAAATGCAAGTATCTCAAAAACGGTTGGATTTAGACATAGGACATGTTGCATGTTTTTGTTCCAAAATGATGCCTAGAATCAAAAAATGCAATAATATACAGGGTGTTCCATTTGAGATAAGAAAGTTATATCGACTTCCGGTATAACCGGAAGTGCCAGATTCACCAAAATATTTTAGTTCAGCAGCGCCCATCGGCATTGGTGAGGTGCCAAATTTTCAGGATTTTCGTACTTTTAGTTTTCCATATATAGATGGATGCAGTTCGTGGTGGGCCACCCTGTATAATTATTGTCTAAAACCCTACCCATTTAACACACTATCTAGCTGCTGTACTTATAACTAGATCTCAAAGATGAGGGTCGAATTTACCACATACTACTAAACTAAAGGTATCTAGGTTAAATTGCCGCAACGCCTGCAACCGACAACGTAAAATTGTAGCTTGGAAGCTACAAAATGTTATGAGCCTCGATTTCGCAAGGAAAGGAGCGCGATCGGGCCAAGGCGGCTGCTTCCGCCTTCCGCCGCTGCATTTTATATTTGGTTGTAGCATACGAGAAGGCTCTCGGTTTTTAAGTTTAAATTCTAATGTCTAAAATATTCAATTATGAAGAAGTAGCTACTTACACAAACCCCCACTCAACTTTGGTGCATGGCCTCAAAAGTTAATTTAAGTTACAAAATTACTTACTTACCCATGGATTATTATCCTCAGTTTTGGCTGTCAGGAAAGTGCCACAAGCCGCACAGCTAAGCATAATAACTCGAAAAAGTATCTAAGTACCACATACTGACAGCTATCACCTTGTCAGATATCAAATTATTGTGCCAAAACTTGGTTACTACTCAGGGCGATTTCCGTCTCACGTATTTTATAATACACATAGAGCTTTGAACTTCTTCCTGGGATTCTTTATTCAAAGGTCTCAGTCATTCCGTCAACGAGTGCGTGACACATGTCATGTGTCGTCGCGTGCTTACAAAATTATTCTCGGCCTCGGGTACTCGAGTGTTCTAAGAAGTAAACAAAATGAAAAATAGTGTATCCGAGGCATTTTGAGAGGTAACTTGTCATTGACAGAAAAAGTTGAAATAAAAACTCTTAGAAGACCAACTACAGATTTACAATGGGCTCGTGTACCTTCGAAAAAATATATTTTTTTGATTTATTGTGAGATAATGGGAAAAACGGGCCGGTGTCTTTCAGTTTTCCGATGTGTCCTTTCCTTTTTTTTTAAATTTACAACTTTCCGGCCACGTGTGATGACTTTACCACTCCCATTACCACTGAGGAGATTTTTTTTACCTAAGATTACCTACTTATATTAAATGATTTATAATATTCATTATTAATGAGTTTAATATCCCAAATATAATTTAATAAAATATAATTTTCATGGAGATTATAACAATTTGTATCTAATTACGGAATAATTTAAATTCATTCCATTCAACACAGGTAGTCAAATACGGGCCCCAGTAAACAGCGTAAAATGTGTTAACGGAACCGTCAACTTTTATTCACGATTCATTTGACACAACGTTTTACGTGAGAGAACTTAGGTTACACGTCGGTACGTACTTCAAGTTTACACTGCAAGTTTGGGTGAATTCGAATAGTCTTTTACATAGCAAATCGAACTTTTTAAAGTATGGAGCAAGGATTTGGGAAGGCGACATCGGACTATCTGCCATTATATCATATGGATTTTGAAATGGTGTGTTCGTTTATTAAACCGTTGACTGAAATATTTAATATTTCAGTCAACGGGAACCCCGAGGTTCGTCCGTGTGGGGGCTTTGCCGTCGCGATGTTCGTCTGCTTTGCGACCTCACGTCCGCCCTACGCGGAATTTATAACCATGCGCCGGAATTGCCTTTTCGCCGTCCAAATCGAAGCCGTGGGTTTACGTCCCTTCCCGTCTCCCCGGTCTCTCTGCTATAATTATTGTAGAACGTTTCTTCTTTTTAGGTTCTGAATATTTGTCATTTAAGAGTACCTAATTAACGAACAGAAATGAAAATACCACTTTCGACATAAATTATTATTCAATTTTTACTATAAAAAAGTTAACCAGTTAGAGAAAGAATGAACACAATTTACAGTTTATTGAGCAATATTTTATAGACCGGGAGATAGTGACAGATTTTTGGCCGTGATTTTACTCAGTATGCCTTGCAAAGGGCATTATGTGGCACATATTCTCACAATAATAAGGTATGAATCAGAGAGTCATCCTGGGTTCTTCATGTGAAAAACTGAGTTTTCAATTATTCGAAAAATATGTGTTTTGATGTGATTTTATACAGGCTGCCATGTGTTTTATAATGAAGTTCAAATAGAAAATTCCTCGGAAAACCATAGGCATACCGTTAGGGTGGGTCCAAAGGGCTATTATTGCCACGTGATCTTGTATTTTAATAATTAATTTTTCCACGTTTCTGAACAGGCTGCCAATGCAAGTATGCAAGTTCTTATTATAAAAATGCTGAAAAAAAGGATGGCATACCTTTCGCGCGTGTCCAAGTACTGTTTAAATTGAATGTTATTTAATCATTTAAACGAGTTATTCGATGTAAAGTGTACTTGTACATGCGCAAACGGTATGCCATCTTTTCTTCAGCAGTTTCATAACAACTTGCATACTTCTCATTGGCAGCCTGTTCAGAAACGTGGAAAAAATAATTATTAAAATACAAGATCACGTGGCAATAATAGCCCTTTGGACCTACCCTAACGGTATGCCTATGGTTTTCCGAGGAATTTTCTATTTTGAACTTGTATAAAATCTGTATAAAATCACATCAAAACGCATGTTTTTCGAATAACTCAGTTTTTCACATGAAGAACCCAGGATGACTCTCTGATTCATACCTTATTATTGGGAGAATATGTGCCACATAATGCCCTTTGTAAGGCATACTGAGTAAAATCACGGCCAAAAATCTGTCACTATCTCCCGGTCCATTACAATACAACTTAACTATTTAGCTTAAATATATTTCATAAAATTAAAGGGCCTTCTATGTTTATAAAGCCGCCCACAATAACCATTATGTGAGCAGAATTTATTGGAAAAATATTCATTTTATTTGATAATAATACACTACATAACAAGACAGTTCAAATTAACCCCTTTAGAATGTGTGATTATTTTGGCTCATAATGTATGTATTTTAATAACTAGAATGGAAGGCTAGACACTAATCGTAATAAATACGTGTGATAGTGTTATCAAACGCGATTTTTGATGATTTTAAAAATGCATGCAACTTAAGGTTAGGGAGCCTAACCAGATAGATGCTTTACATTAGGTATCATAAATTACACCAATAATAAGATGGCAATTTTACTAAGTAGCTATGTAAGCAAGTAAGGGGTGAGGAAATGCGGTAATGGCAAAGTTAGAAGTACTTAGTTGCTTTTGGGGTATTCCTAGTTTGGAGTTTGTAGTATCGTAGGGGTGAGTATTATTATTATTATTAAATAGGTCATTGTACAGATTTCGAAAATAATGTCATGCGCAACTTTAGATAATTTGGATAATTGATCGGGCTTAGTTCCAAAGTTATCCTATAACTACAGCGCAGATATGTAGAAAGATATTGAAAAATGCTTATAATAAGAAAAGTATAGGTTGTTGAAAATTACACCCAAGCAGCAGATTTTTCTTGTGCGACTTACTAGTTTTCTTGGTTGGGGATTATCGGGAACCCTAGAAATAATTCAAATATGCCATAGGCGTGCGTAATTTTCGATGTCACTGGTGTAATTAAGCGAACTCTAGTGTCTCCGTTCTATTGCCTTCCATAATCTTATAAACATAGTGCATATTGGTACCTTTTGTCGTATACTCTGTATATTTCTTATTAAGTAAGATTTTCTACAGTTTTATTTATGACATTTAGGACTGGGACACCCTGTATACAGACCCTTCACTTTTAGAAGTTGGGTCATTAAAAGTAAGATTGCATTTTTTCCTCGCCTTTTTAAAAATATTCCTTTTGTCCAAAACACATCAAAATGTCGGGAACTTGGCTAACTTCAAATTTTCATAAGTACGTCGAAATACATTCCAGAAAATTTGGCAAAAGTATGTATCAAATAAAAAACCAGACAAAAAGGAAAATAATTAAAATTATAGTATTTTAAGTTACCTACCTTAATACCGAGCTCAATACTATAAGAAATCGGGGTTAGAAAATTCTATTTATTTTGTAATTGTCACTTTTGCTAGTAGTGTGATGCCCTATGTTTCCCGAGTGCTGTGCAGAGACAGTCTCAAGATTTCCATCAATTTCTATTGATAAATATAAACGTTGCTTGTGATTCGTGAAAATTAAAAATGACTTGTCAGTTTCTGACTGTAGCAGTTTGTTATTACTAAGGTTTAAACATTAACGTCTTGAACACCTGTAATTATAATTTAAGTAGTATTAAACTGTGTAGAACACCCCTGATTGTATCCTGGATATAAAAGTTAGATTTCATTGCAGACACTAACTTTTGCTGAAGTTCGTATTATACTCGATAATTTTACTACAGTGCGGCAAACGAAAGAAGTCCAATGAAAACTCAGTCTAACCGCCCATGCCCACATTAATAACATACGGATGGCGCTTAGACTGAGTTTTTCATTGGACTTCTTTCGTTTGCCGGACTGTAGTTATTATTACTAGGTATAAATTATTGGTCTCGTACACAATCGTCTTTGTTCAACAAATTATTCTGATACTGTAGGCACTATAAAAACTATACCACATGCAATACTTAATCTAAATTCATGCTGTAATAAAATAATGAAATATCATATCAAATTATGTATGTTGAAATTGGATTTCGTGGCAAATTAGAATCTATCAAACTGGGATATTTTTAGTTTTTTAAAAAAATAATACACGATAAAGCGATTGCATTGACCTCGGCAAAAATAGTTATTTATGTACCAAGGCACTGAAGTTCAACTTTTTATGACTCATGTGGAATTTAGTTGCCGAGGCCTCTGGCCGAGGCAAATAAACCACATGAGTCATAAAAAGAACTTCAGTGCCGAGGTACATATTATATTTTTTTTGAAATCGGAAAAAAAATGTTTTATTAGGCAAGAAAATAATAATAAGGGATCACCCGTCCATGAACCGACTACGCGCGGCGTTGCTTGACTTTGACGATCGCTCTACTTAGGTCAAGTAAGACAAGACACGGCATCTTTGTACAGAAAAACCAAACTGCTGCTTCTTGTGCCGCCTACACAACAAACCTATTGATATTCAAATTTACTAAAATATGTGTACTGAAGGATTGCGCTTCTATAGGAAACAATTTCGCAATGTGTACGAAAAGTTAAATGGGCCTCTATCGGCCGAGTTTTGAATATTTGGTCACTTTTGACGGGCGATTTCTCCGCGTCTGACGTTTGATGTTTACATCTCGCCAAGGCCTACTTATTGAAAAAATCATACAATAATGTAGCCCATTATTGTACGATTTCTGTGCTTTTAATGACGATTTTGGGACACTTTACTGCCGATTTCAAGAAAAGGTATTTTTCAACGAATTTTTAATAACATTCCTTGCGAGATTTGTCTCTTATTTCAAATTTTCATTGTAAACACTTACTGAATCATGATTTCTTTCAGACCAAGGACCCCCATAGTGATGGCCGAAAAACAGAAAGATTTCGCGTAAGTACTTTCTTAACGATACTACTATACTGTGTTTTTTTATATTCAGTGCTGACTTTTTTTGGTTTGCTATGCATAGTTATTAAACATTTTGTAACTGACATTTTCTCTGGCAACAGGTATAGTCCTCCTTACGGCAGAATGCGTGCGACGCAAGGGGGAAGAACTCGTAAATAATATAGAAGTAATTAATCACAGTTCAGGGGCGTAGCTCAATTTTGCGTAACTCACTGACTTAATTTTCATATAATTGTTATTTAATTTATAGTTAATATTATTCTTAACGGTGATGCCTTAGACTATGAAGGAAGGCAAACCCTTATTGGCAGTTATTATTTCTCGTGCTTGAGAATGCAACGTTATTCCCTGTTTACTCATTTTGCGCACGTTAACTTTCGAACATAAGAAACGCCACTGAGCTCTCTGCCAAGCTTGCCGGCGGCCGAAAAAGTGAGCGCTGTGTGGTAGCCCAAATAGGCAGTTAACTTTACGTACTATAGAAACAGGCACAAAACGCGTTGGCTAACTGGTTTTGTCGGCCGGTTGGCTGGCAGAAGTGCTTTGTAGTCGTATTTCAAAGGCGATGGTAGACGTGACGATGTTGAAAAAAATATAATAGGTGTTTTATTACACCGCGTATAAATGATAAATAAAAATGAGTAAGTGGTCGCGTGATGCGAGCTTTATTTTTTCGGTATTACAGAGTTCAGAAATTCGGCTTCAATATGCTAAAACTTGTATTCGCCAATAAATATCGACTACTAAACGTTTTCTTTCCTGCGTTGAACTATACTGTTTTAGTGGAACAACAATAGCGTGTATTTATTTTGTCACTTTTAACATAACCTTTAAAAACGTAAAGGGAAATTTTAAATCCCCCTACATGTCAAATTTCCGGGACAAAAATTTGAGTACACTGGATAGGTATGTGGTATGTAGAGCGTATATAAATGGAACTCTCCCAAGTACAAGATTATATGCACATAACATTATATCCCTTAACTTTTTTGTTTTGAATTTTGGAAAGAAAATATGAAATTGTATAAAACTAAGTTTAAAGTTGCATCTTATTCTGATTGTTTATAATTTAGGTGCAAATTTCGAAAAATTCCAATATGTATTGGCACCCTGTATTAACAGGATAAAACATTTTAGTGGTATTTTTTCTTTCGATAGAGGTGTACGACGGCTTTGAAATTGCACTATTTTTATTGGCCTAGTTAATACAAGGCGTTCGTAATAAAAAGTCAAATTTAAGAAAATATCGATTTTTCGTTTATATTTAACAAAACAAATTAAACTGAAGATAACAACTAACAACAAAATAACCAAATATCTCTAAATTTTCGTATTTTATATTGTCCCTCCTTCAACTTGAATACATTTTCTTCGTTTCTGAGTTGTAGTTCTCTTTTTGAAATTGAATTGTGGCAATATCTCCCAAAACAGTCAAGCTGCTGAACTGAAATTTTGCACTGCTGTGTTTTTAAGAATGGAGAGTAAGCTCATAAGTCAATTTCTACGTATCTCACAGAGGGCGCTACTTGTACTATTTTTGGGTGGTGATTTTACTCTTAACTTTTTTGAGGTTGTCTTTTTGGTTTTGCAGATCCATCATTTTAGTGCATCGTTTCATTTGCAACAAAAGTATACCTACCATTATCATTTTAGTGCATCTTTTCATTTGTTTCATAATGATAGAATTAACCGTTTGGGTTGAAATTGCCAAAACGTGCCCCAAAACACCTGTTAACTCCAACATTCTTTGAGACATAAATTTTCATCTACCTCTCTTAAATATTTTAAATCAACCTTACATTCACAAGAGGAACAAAATACCAAATGGACATTGGTCAAAGCGCCATTGGTTTTCTTGAAATAGGGTGTCCAAATTTTGTAAAATTCAATTTTTTCCATTTTTAAAGCCAACAATTTTTTGTTTATTGTTTATAGGGATTTTTTCTTACTTTTAATGGTACAGTTGATCTTGTTTTCAATGTTGGAGTTAACAGGTGTTTTGGTTCAAGTTTTGGAAATTTATGAAACGAGAGTGTACTTTTATTGCAAATGGAAAGGTGCACTAAAATGATGAACCTGGAAGACCAAGATAATCTCAAAAATGTATACATATATAAATTCAAAACAGTTATTACGAGAATATTATAAATGAAGATTTGACAGTTTACATTAATTGTTGTACTCCCACAATTGCATACAATAATATATTGAAAATTCAACAAAACCAATAGGTACTGCTTTGGAAATTTTCGATAAGTTATATTTTATTTTATTCTATCATATTAGCCTTAATAAACGGCATATTTATGGATAGAACGTGATACTTTTCTATAATGCTTCCATTTTGTGCAACACAGAGAGGATACCTTCTTATTAAACATCCCTTGTAGTTAGCCACGATACCTGCCTCGTTCATCTCTGTGATCAATTGAGATATTTTTTTCTTTAACTTGGTCGATATTATTTGACCTCTCATATACTACCTGTTCCTTCAAAGTGACCCACAGAAACAAATCGAGTGGGGTCAAGTCTGGGCATCTGGCAGTTCATAAAATAGTTCCCTTTGAACCAATCCACTCCACAAAAGTGTCATCTAAATGCCTCTTGGCAGCAAATGGAAATAAGCGGTCGTGTATTTTCTGATGACCAATAGCAAAGATATAATATCTTTGCCAGTAGTGAGTGTTATTCTTCTATTAAAAACGCCACATGTTGTAAAAGTGGCTTCATCAGTCCACTATATAGAATCTGAAATAGTAATAACGGTAGAAGTAGTAATAGAATAGAATTTCTACCTAGTAGTAGTTAGTTAATAGTAATATAGAGTAATCTTTATAGTGATAAAAATGCGCACATATAAAATGATCATTCTCCGCTTGCCTCTCCAACACTAAACGGCAATATTCTTTCATTTTATATGTATCGTTTTCATACAGTTTTTGAACTGTTTTCAACATTCTCTGGACTGAGCTCCATGATAATATTTGCAAAAATATCTCGATGCATCTTTAATAGAATGTCTCGGATTTTCCACGAAGTATTTATAATAAGACTGCTTCCTGCATATTCTCAGTTAAAACATGTCGTGGTTAATTTCTCTTTTCTTTATTTTTTAAACTTCCAGTAATTCTCAATTTGTTATAAATATATTTGAAATACGTGTGATGAGGTAGGGCTCTTCCTGGGTATATTCGTGCGTATTCACGCCTTGCATTCGCATTCTTTTCGCAAGAAACAATATTCAACAATGCCGTTTTTTCCTAATATTATAATAACAATAATATACAATTTTCACAGCATACGATGTGCTAATACAACATTTAACACCTAATACAAACTGTCAAAGTCGAGCTCTGATTCTGGTAATAGTTGTTTTGAATTTTCCATGGCATTTTTTTATTTTGGCCGACTTTCAATAATAATCAAAGAACGATTTTGTGCAAACTACTGGAACAAACATAATAACATGTACATACAGGGTGGCCAAACGAAAACGAAAC
The DNA here is from genome assembly GCA_963920635.1 of Pseudeuparius sepicola. NCBI lineage: Eukaryota > Metazoa > Arthropoda > Insecta > Coleoptera > Anthribidae > Pseudeuparius > Pseudeuparius sepicola. The sequence goes on from OY987299.1 coordinate 96,537,635, forward strand.
AGACCCAATAACAACTAGGGAAATATTTTCTCTGAAAATCGCAAAAACACGTGGATTTTGTTTGGGAGAGGAACATATTTTAGTATTAATTCAACAGTTTTACCTGCAACCCCCTAAGCGGGGGATGCATCCGTTCAACAATTTTAAATATGAAGGGGGGTCTAGTTGCACATCGTTGACAAGCCTTTTCAATTCTCTATACAATGGTGGGACTTTTTTGAAGTTTGATGAATTTTTCAAAAAGTTACGGGGTTACGGGCGATCAAACGAAAACGAAACATTAGGCTTCATCGGCCATCCAGATTTAAAAAAAAAGCGCTCGGTCACGTTAAAGCTCTTCCTGCGTAAAGTGCAACTCCTAAATTTCAGCCCTTGCGCTGGGGTGAACTGTAACCCCCAAATTCTTAAATCGAAAAGGGGGTCGAGTAGGTGTGTTTGGGAGGTCTTTTAATTTTTCTTTACAACGATACCCAATTTTTAGATTTAGGCCGATAATACTTTTTTAATAAACTAACGTGTAACTCCCTTATTTTCTTTCTTTTAACATGCATTTAAATTTAAAAGTTGCGTATCGTTGTAAAGACGTCCTACTCAACCCCCTCTCCGATTTAAGGATTTGGGTGGTAAAATTCACCCCCGCTAATTGGTTGATATTTAGGAGTTGCAGATTATGCAACAGTTTTCCCCTCGAAAAGGAGCTTTTTAATTTAAAGGAGCTTTTTAATTTAAAGGAGCTTTTTAATTTAAAGGACTTTCCAACGATGTGCAACTCGACCCCCTTCAAAAACGACGTGTTTTGCGATTTTCTAAGAAAAGAATTGCCTAGTTGTTATTGGGTCTGTTTCGTTTTCGTTTGGCCGCTCTGTATATATACATCGTTGAAACCAGAAAAGTGCGTAAATTTCGAAAATCGAGAAATATACAGGGTATTCCATCTAAAAAACATAAGTTTGGTATATATCTCCAAAACGCATTTGTTTTTCTGAATACACAGCTGAAATCGCAAGAAAATTTTATACAATTTTCATATTTACATTTTTTTTTTAAATTAAAAACAAAAAAGTTAAAGGGGTAGAATGTTATATGAATAGCCCTGTACACTTCTTTATATACTTGCATTAACCGGGCATGAACGTGAACATCAAAGAAATACCACTTCTTCGAAGTATTGCATGCATATAATAAGCCTGCACAGGGTGTTCCCGTAGAGCCCAGATTTTTTCGAATTAGAAAAAAATTACTTAAATGAAAGTTGTAGGGTTTTTTCTGAACCGCTAGGATCTGTTACTAGATAAAACAAATGAGCGTCGCAAATTTATAAAAAAATATATAAACTACTTTATTTAATGGAACACCCTGTATATTTGTGGATTTTTGAATTGCACTCATTTTTCCGATTCCAACAATATAAATATGTTATATGTTTGCTCTAAGCATTCGTATGATATTCCAAATTGCAGATAAATACGATCTTTATATTTAATCAAGGTTGCTATGGAAAAACATTTCAACTTAGGCAAGGGCATTCCTGTCAATCAATTATTTTGAACTTGAAAAAAATAGAGGCTCTAGGGGTGGGTCAAAATATACGGGAACACCCTGTACATGGTAGGAAGAAATTTTCGCGTTGAGGCACAGCATAAAAAATAGGGGTAAGGTTACATCTCGTTCGCATAAAGCAGAATCTTGTTTTGATTGTTTATATCATCAATATAAAAGAAATGTCAAAAGTCTCCATCGATCCCACATGTGCAAAAACGTTATTCAAGGTCAAAGTTTGCAAAAATTTTGACATTGAAGGTCTCTTAGCTAATTTTTTTTCATTACTTAGTTATATGTTTTTTGATTATCAACGGAAAATCTTGCATAGATATTGTAGTGTCTGGTAAAACTACCGTGTTAATGTGAAATTACAATCTTTGAATAAAAACCCGTGCCTGGGTTGCGTAACGGCAACGGTAGGGGTCAGTACCTATCTGGCCCTTGCGGAGCTGAGGCGCGTGTATGGAAACTGTGTGTTTTATTTTCGATCCTCGAAGATCTACAACGTTATGAGAAAGATGAATTCTACAGATATGTATATGTTACAGACTGTATATGTAAAACAGGCCGTATACAAAAGGACTAGTCTATATGTAAACGGACTGAAGATATTAGTCCATATTATGTATAAGAAGCTTGTCCGTCAACAAACGGTCTAGTCGGTTTGCAAAAGGACTAGCCCATTATATACGGTCTATCTGCAACTAGACCGTATATCACAGAGAGATTTAACAAAGACAGAATGTATGTGCAATGTTTTCCGGGCGGTTTCGACGTCCGCCATTTCTGAATTACCCCTTCTTTTTTATATAGGCCCATCAAAGAAGGATATTACTTCTTGCTGGTACGTAGTATTTTGTAGGAAAATAGGTAATTATTTAGTATAATGTATAGGTACCCTAGATTTTTTCTGCAAAATATATACTAAGAAGAAGGCATATTCTTTTTTAATGGGCCTATATAAAAAAAGAAGGGTAATTCACTACGATTGCACATACAGTCTGAATGTCAATAGTCCGTATGTTAACGGTTTAGTCCGTATATGAAATGCCATGTCATTTACATACGGTCTGCGCCATTTAGGCCGTATAGATACAGCCTAGACCGTATACATACGGTCTGTTTTCATATACGGACTGTAACATATATAATTACATTCCAAGCACATTTTTAAACAGCCAATTTTCCTGCTAAAGCAATAATTACCTATATGAACAAAAAATCAGATATAGATAATTTGTTTATATTAATATTTCCATAATGAAAATTCTCGATTTTAATTTTGCTACAACATAAATAATAACCTGGGAAGGAACATAATATAACAGTAGACACCAGTTGCCGCACAGTAATTAGGCCGATCTTTTGTTTTCGATTCAACCAAATAGGGTATATCGGAGCTAAGAATACCTGAAATCGACTCCTGCGGGGGTAACAGCGAGACTGCGATTGACAGCGGCCTGCCAATTATGTTAAGAAAAAAAGGTGAATGTTGAAAATTATAAAAGCTGCAACTTTTTCTGTTATTTAATAATATTTCAATAAGATACCACTTCTCCCGTAGAACGGTCTACTTCTGCCATAGTCATCTTTATATGTGGAAAAAAATATAGCAATTGATACAAAAATACTAAAAGCTGATTTTTTTTGTCATTTCCTTGATAATTATTAAGGCAATTAAAAAACGTATCCTGTCAGCTATTTGATGGGACCCCGCTTCGGCAGGAGCTAGTGAAGTATAGTAAGGTAGTATCATATAAGATAATATAGAACAAAATTATTTTATATTATTAATATATAAAAAATATATTGAAAAATTTAAGGGCACGAATCTTCGTCGATATAGTCATGAACTGTTTCCACAAAAATAGTTCTTGTTACTAACTTTTTCTATTATTGTTTGTGACAAACAGTTTTTAGAAAATTTTAAAAATAATCCAGTTGAATAAATTTAAAGGTGCACAATGCACCCTTACAAACTCTTAAATAATTTCGAACTATCAATTGTTTCCATGGCTAGCTAGATTTCGGAAAACCGACCCTGTTGCATCCATTTTCCCAAACATCAAAAAAGATAATTTTCGGTCATAATTGGACCTTAAAGTACGTTTCACGAATTATGGCGTACACGTCATCAATTTTTGTATCAATCAGGGACACAAGACCTATTCTTATACGCCCAGAACTGATTTACTGCATACACCCTTTTGTCTTTGATTAGTCGACATACGTTCGGCTGGTTTCAATCCGTCCGTGCATGTGTCAGACAAAGACGCCAATAAGTCGTATAGCGTAGAGTTCATAACCGCCGACTCGGAAACATAGAGACCTTTATCTATGCTCGGGAATGTCACTGTCACAGCATAAATTTAAAAATTCTGTGACTTTGTGCGTATTTTATAAGAATTTTCTTTGTTTCAAGTTTGGTTCTTAGTTTTTACTTGTTCTTGTTGTGGATTATTTTGCTATAAGTTTTGTAATAATAGTTCGGCTTTGGTAATATCTGTTACTGCATTATGGGTTTGTGAATAAACATTTCCTAATAATCTTAAGATGCCTGGCCACAGACTATTTAATTTGCAAGCCAGTGAAATTGTAGCGAAGTTATTAAATTATTTCAAAGATGAAAAACGCAACGGAGGACCACTTTTACCAGTTCACGCAGTCCAAGAGGTAAATTGCAAACATTATGGCAGTAGATAGTGATTACGGAATCAAATATTTTTCAGCGTGTTTCTCAAGCTTTGGGCATTAGTTTACACACTGTTTCACGCATTTCCCACGAAGTGCAGAGAGCAGAGGGTCAAGAGATGGTCCCCAGGAAAATCCAACTACTTCTGCCGCGAAATATGGACCTCGACAAAAAAACAAAACCACGGACTTGCCAGAGGAAACGAAAATGGAAGTCAGAAATGTTATTTATAATATGTATTAAGAAAGTAAGTTTGCATTTTAGTTGAATTCGGTGTGTGTGTAGTTAAATGTTAAATTTTCTTTCACGTTTCTACATTGCTATAACTAGATAGTCAGACTATCACTTTACAATTTCAAGGCGCGGTAAAATGTAAAATCATAATATACAGTGACCGGCAGAAAGTTGGACACAAATGGAAAACTTTTTTATTATTAATTTCTCAGAAAATTTTATTCTTGATAAAAGTTCGTGCATCATTTCAAACTCAAAACGGACATATCAAAAGTTAAATATCTCTTTTTGGATACAAGGTAGATTCAAAAATGTCAAAATAACTCAAGAGTAAAGTACCCCTATTTTTTTAAATACGATAAAAAGTTACTTACAAAAGTTGTTTGGAATCAAAGGTGAATGTTAGATTTAAAGTCACAGCCACCTAGGAAAAAAAAGAAATTTAACTTTTTTTGTATTCTTTTCGACCACCCTGTGTATTACAAAAAAACAAAATACCACAAGCGCAACTTATCATCGGATAACACATGAATTTGCTACTAAACTTTAATTTTGCTCGATTAGCAGCTAGAAATTCAAATTAATTGAAATCAGAGTTTAAAAATATTAAATTTTTGTGCCGGTCCCTGTATAAAAGTAAAACCACACACATACCTAATATTATAACGTCTCTAAAAAGGTGATGGTAAAACGCATTATTTTACAATTTAAATTTGGGTGAATTCACCGGGGTGGTATATCTGGTTGCGTTTTACAAGTAGAATCCTTGTTTATATAAATAAGGGTAGAATGTGTTAATGCAAGGAAAAGAGAAGAAAAAATATTCTAAAATGCAAAAGATATTTAGGAGTTTTGTATCTGGGTTAATGTTTTAGACACCAACTTTTAAATTAACAAATTACCTTTTTTTCATTCTTGCAAATATCAAAATTTGCTTACAATGTATTTGTTTTAGGGTTAAGGGTAGCTGGAGTGGGTTAGAGTTAAACATACATATTTTTTAAATATTAAATTCATTTATTATTTACAGAAAAGCACCTAACTCTGAAGACTTTGAGGGAGATTAAAGTACCGCTTGATATTAGTAAGTCATCCTTGGGTCGTTTATTACCACAGATTGGTTTCAAATATAAAAAGGACGACAACCGCAGGGCGTTAATGGAAAAGGGTCAGATTGTTTTGAGAAGAGCAGAGTTTCTGCGGAAATATAAAAATAATCAAAACTCTGAGTTGAAGCGGCAAGTTGTTTTCCTTGACGAAACTTGGATATTTGCAAGAGGAAACCAAAAACGATCTTGGCAGGATGAATCCATAAAGAGCGTTCGAAGACCTGTGGGATACGAAGGAAAGCGCTTTATAATTTTGCATGCTGGTCATAATAAAGGATTTGTGGAAAACGCTTCCCTTGTTTATTCCACTCGGTCAAAACTAGCTGACTACCACGGAGACATGAATGGCGACATTTTTCTAGGAAAAACTTGTTCGCTAGTCACTTCTTTTTCCACAACGTAAATTTTTACAGGAATTCACCCAATCCAGCACAGAGTGAGAAGAATGATAATTTCAGGCGTATAAAAATATGCCTGCCGCTTTTTAGTCTTATTGTTAAAAAATATACCTAGTTTAAAAATAAACTAAACAAACACGGTTTAATAGCAAACCCAACTAATAAGTAAAAAATAATAATAGCAAACCGAATTTTATTGTAAAAAAGAAGCGTGGGGTGCATGACATCAATAGGGGAACTTGACGATTTTTCAAAACTATTTTTAAACTATACCTAAGTGATAGTGAAATACGAAAAACGCGTTAAAAAAATTTTTTTAGCTACTGTTACTGAGATATGAATTTTCTAATTTCAATTCCTGTAAAACAACCGGTGACGTCACTTATATGGATATCGAGTAGATTTGGCAACATTGTAAATTTACTTTTATATCTATGATTTTGAGATCCTTTTATTTAATGGGACTGGCAGAATCCTTCTCGGTTCCCTTCCACAAAATGAAGAAGAAGAGCTGAACTTCTAACCTAAAAAGTTGTTTTCTGGTTATAACCTATAAACTCAGAAAAATACCTAAATTATTTGTTTTAACTCCCCCAGCCCAGGCCTTAGGTTTTTATTATAGTCTCCTTATTATTCATTATACTACTTGCTGGATTATAATTATAAACATATTGATTGTCAAAATATTTAGTTGTGTTGTCTTCTCAGTGTTGTGTACTTTTATAACTGGAGTTCTACTTGCCTAAAAGAGACTGCGAAATGTATTATTATTGGTGGTAAAATCGTATGAGAATACGTCTTTAAATTCAAATTAAACATTTATACAAGTTCTACAGACTTGGCACAGAAGAACAAAATTGTTAGAAGCTATAAAACGTAAAAAATATTTTTCCACTAAAACTCTTATATTTGTATGTGAAGATCATTTTTATGTAAGTCATAGCCAGGTGATATTTATTGGTTTGCATTTATATAATGCTTTTTAGCTAAAAGAAGATATGGAAAACTATGTATATGATGGAAAGTTGTAAATGGTGCTTGCATCGCAGTTCTTACATAAATTATTTATTAGGAAAATTAGAGTGGTTTCTCTGAACATATTGATACGAATGATGTTTATGATTCAACTTTACAAGACTTCTTAAATAACTGTAGTGCTTTTAAATTTGAACGTAAAAGTCACAAATCATGTGTTGGCATTTTTGTTTCGTAATTACATATTGGATTTTATTCTAAGCACCGATATACACCTCGTGAAAGAGAGCAGAGAAAAGAAAAAACTGTCTAGGTAAATTATGTTAAAAATAAACATTGATTTCTAACAACTGCACTATTTACTATGCCTAGGTATGCCTTAAGTTCAAATTACTACAAAATACAGTAAAATCCATGAATTGGCCACCTTTATTTATAATTTGAGCACGGTTTGTTACCTATAATTATTATACAATTATTATCTTTACACTGCCTACGCCCGTAAATATCGCTCAAACGCTCGGCCTAGTTCTCCCACTCCTGGCCGTCAATAACATTTCATTTTCGTAGCCCGGCGACCACACAGAGTGGATAGTGGATACACTTGTCTTATTCACTTTGGCTATGTCTATGCAGCCACGTTAAAAATGCCACGGAATGTTTGCAACCTCCTTGGGAAGCCGCGCAGTCTAGACATTCTGCTTGAATGATCTTCTCAGCCACTTCATCTATTTCACAAACTACTGCATAATTTTTGTAACGAACCTTGTGTTCTGGGCATATTTTGGTTTTTACAGTATACCTTCCTGAGTGTCTCTTTAAGTGCACATAACAAACGGCTGAATCATCATATCTCTTGCCGCACTGAAAGAAATGTTACATATTAGGTACTTAACTAATCAACAATATTGTTTTTTAGCTTACCTCTGTGTCTTAACTCCACGAATTTCTGCTGAGTTATAGAGCTTGCTATTTGTAAAATAATAATATGCCACAATGAAGACATCAAGCTTTGGCAAATTATTTGATTATAAGCTTTCACAAAATTTGCTTCCATTGTTGTATCACGTTCAAAATACGACAACAACACTTCCTAATGGGCATTAGTACATATTTGATTGAACACTGAATTTCCAAATGCAAATAATCATCTATCAACATCAGCATTCACTAATAAGGTTATGATTTCAGTTTGAAGCCTGACACTGACAGCTGCTATTCCATAAAACACAAAATATTCCAGCCAAAACCCCATGTTGCCAAATTTACCATGTTTAGATATAAGTGACGTCAGAGCTTTGTTTAAGCGCGCATTCAAAAAGCCATTTTCAGAATCACTTTGCCAAAAAGGAAACAATTATTTTGCAGTTTTTATTTGAGGAATGTTATTCTCCATACAAAAACTTTTCATTAAATATAAATTGAACAAAAAACAAAATTTGTGCAAGTACCCTATTGTATTGATAAAAGTAGTTATCATAAAAATATAGTAAAAAGCACCCATGCTTTTTTTACAATAAAATTTGGTTTGCTATAATTATTTTTACTATTTAGTTCGGTTTGCTATTAAAGCCTGTTTTTTTTAGTTTTTTTTTTAATTATATTTTTTGATTTATTTTTGGTTTGATGTATCTGTTATTAATATATATGTACTTTATCTGTGTTCATATATTTATTTCAAAATTTGTTTATTTACCCTGGAGGTGGTCAAGCTATCGTTTGTATTAAATATATAGTCAATATGTTTATATTCTTTGTGTAATAAGTTCTTAAAAGATGTGGTCAAAATTTTGATTTTGGATTTAGTTGTATCTACTACCCATACCTACCTACATTGCTATAACTGGATAGTCAGACTATCACTTTACAATTTCAAGGCATGGTAAAATGTATATAATATATAAAAATAAAACCACGGACCTAATATTACAGCTTCTCTAAATAGGTCTGTGATGGTAAAACGCATTATTTTACAATAATTAAAATTTGGGAGAATTCACCGGCTAAAACGCATTATGTTACAATTAAAATTTCGGTGAATTCACCGGGGTGAAAGGACTGGTATATCTGGTTGCCTATACAAGTATAAATTTTCCCCATTTAAATCTACGGCACTGGAGGATGCAGCCTCGATTTTCTTGATTCAGTGACGTAAATTGATGACGTGTACGCCATAATTCGTGAATCGTACTTTAGTATGTCCCATTTAAGAACCCCTTTTCGAAATTTTATTTTGAGCTTTTAGTATTTGTATCAATTGATTTTTTTTTTCACATAAAGATGACTATGGCAGGAGTTGACCGTTCTACTTGGCAGGAGGTTTTACATCTTATTGAAATATTATTAAATAATAGAAAAAATTTGAGCTTTTATAATATTTAACATTTACTTTCTTTTTTAACATAATTGGCAGACCGCTGTCAATCGTTGTCCCGCCAACGGGATTGCAGGAGTTCTTTGTTAATGAGTGTTACTAATATTATCAAATAAAAGATAAATTAAGCTTTATGAAATGTAACAATGAAAAGTGTCGCTATGTTCGTTAGCCCTCGTTTTAGCCCGGTGTAGCCTAACCTGAAAATTTATCTCTTTCAGTATGCTCCCAAAAATCATCAACGGGGGCATAGCAGGGATTATTGGTGTAACATGTGTCTTCCCGTTGGATTTGGTGAAAACTAGACTTCAGAGTCAGGCGGTAGGTCCAGATGGAAAAACCATGTACAATAGTATGTAAGTAAACGGAAAATGCAAGTTAGATATAATTATCTTTACCTGTTTATCTCGTTATAGGCTGGATGCGTTTAGAAAAATCAGAAAAGCGGAAGGCTTCTTTGGAATGTACAGAGGTGCCGGAGTAAATATTTTACTTATTACCCCAGAAAAAGCTATAAAATTGGCAGCAAATGATTTTTTCAGGTTTCATCTTAAGACAAAAGACAAGTAAGTCTATAGAGCCAGAATATCATACAGGGTCCGTCAAATATGTATGGAATGATGGGTGTATCTATTTTATTTTTGTCTTATACAGAAGTTTCTTGGGTAATTTTTTGCACTTTTTGGTTGTATAGAAAGGACTTATTTCTAGAAATTCTTTCTATAGTCACTGCTCGGGGTATTTATCTTTTATACGCACTCTGCACACTCTGCACCTTTAAAAAATAAGCAGCTTCTGCGCGTTTTCATAATAAATTCCCCAAGTGCATACTCTTGAAGTGTATGCCAATTTAAAACAAAATTATGACTTCTTAATAGTGGGCTTAATTTTGCGGCACCTGTTACCTGTTGCATGCATCTATATTTTTGGTAATATCATTCAAATTGCCTAGCAGTGGAATAACCCTACACTCATTCAATAAAGTGTCAAATCCCATGCACACTTGTTATTCCTTTTAGCAAACTCTCTCTACCAAGACAATGTCTGGCTGGCGGCTTGGCCGGTGCTTTCCAGATTGTCGTTACCACGCCCATGGAGCTCCTCAAGATTCAAATGCAGGATGCTGGCAGGTTAGCTGCGCAGGCGCAGGCTGGTAAGAACCGGTCGCCCACTGAACTTTATCTCAGGAAAGTTAGCTTAAAAAATTCCCTTCGATATATTTAAAAATATATGAAATATTTTTAAAGTAAGGAGCAAGTATCTCCGACTTTAGTCGGGATATTTACAACCAGTAGCTTGACTTGGATCGCCAACCCTTTGTTCTTGACTTGATATGATGCCCCTCGATGTATTTAAAAATATCAAATATTTATAAAGTAAGGAGAAAGTATCTCCGAAATTTGCGAATAATTTATTTGGTCTTTGAAGTCAAAGATTTGAGTATTGACTACATTCCTGGCATTTTTTGTTATTTTTTAAAGTTATACATTTTATAAAGTTATAGGTACACTTATAGTTAAAAAAAAATTAAGTTATGCATTATTCTGGTTGTTGATTTAGCGAAATATCTATAGCCCTTTGCGACCTTACTCAAGGTCATTCTACGTCATTCGTTATTCTATGTACGTTAATAAATCGATGTATTTATAGAAAAACGATAGAGGCCTTAAAAATATAACACATTTTATCGTTCAATATCCCTTTTAAATAAAAAATCGAATGAACTAGTACACAAAAAAATTTTACTTGTTTATTTCGTTGTTGGAGTGAGAAGACCACGGTATTTTTTTACAAAATTTTGTCTGCCGGGTTATTTCCGAAAAATATACTAAAATACTAAAGTTGCCGTTATTAATTAATAATTCCCGCCTCAAGTATTTTGTGCCCACGCGAATTAGCTCCCCTCTTCGCCGGTGTCAAAAGTCAAGCCTTGATCATAGTCATTATAAAATAAACATAATTTCTAGATTGCGACTTATCCTTTCTCACAATGGAGGTACAAAAGTGTTTTGTGCTATTGTAATTTGTTGTGTTAATACCAGCGAGAACTAAGAAAAATAATTATTTCAAATTATTTAAATTATAACAAATAAAAAAAAACTTTTACTATTGTTTTTTTTTAATAGTAAAGCTCAGCTTTTCGATTTTTACACGTTATAATTTCCACATTCATGCGATTCCAATTTTTGTTAATAAATAAACGCACATACCGTGTCGAATTCGACATAATACAAATTTTCCGAACATGGCTTAACAACGTCACAACGAAACAAATAATTGAAATATTTTGTCGTTTTTTGTTTATATTGTTCGACATTATTTATGTCAGCTGTTGTAGACAAATGCGACGCAACGGTAGAAAACGATCCATAATAAATCGGCGTTGCCCGACGTCGCAATAAACACTGAGAGCCCTCCGCGAGCTGAGGGTACGCTGAGTCGAAGTTAAGCGAAGAGTTAAAGAGTCATGTTGGTTGTACTGTGTTAATACTCCAAAATGGATATAGAGATATTATGATTTTGACTTTAGCTTTCCAAAAGTAGAGTTCAGTGCTTATTGCTTCTAATCCGAATCATTTGCATTTAATTAGTAAGATAGGTTCCATTTCCAGCTGGAAAGATGTTCAAACAATCTTCGGCAACCGCGTTGGCACTTAAACTATTTCGAGAGAAGGGTATTTTTGGGTTATATAAAGGAATTGGCGCTACGGCTTGTAGAGATGTGACGTTCTCTTTGGTGTATTTCCCATTATTTGCAACGTTGAATGATATGGGGCCTAGAAAGAAAGACGGTTCTGGTAAGTTTTTCTACAGAATCCATACATAAATAGAACTTTTCTACAAAATAGAAAGAGTAAAAGCAAGTTCATTTTAGGTGAAGCCGTATTCTATTGGTCATTCCTTTCTGGGTGCGCATCTGGATCATTTTCAGCTTTCTTTGTCAACCCTATGGATGTTATTAAAACTCGACTGCAAGCTCTCACGAAAGGCGAAGGAGAAAAATCATATTCTGGCATTAGCAATGCTATTGTGTAAGGATTGGCGTTCATATATTTTTTATAAAACTTAGATCTGGAAGCATAGCGAGTAGCTATTTAGACCTATGCTATAAGGAAATCTTTTAATCACTGATTTATATCAGTAATTATTAGATTAAAGGGGAAACTTACAATATGGTACCCTGGAATTTTCACTTATAATCTCCCTAGAGCTTGAATTATTTCCGGAATTTTTTTCGAGGTGCGAATTTTTTAAGAAAATTCGCACCTCGAAAAAATTTCCGGAATTTTAATTTATGCTCGCGGGAGATTCGGTACGAAAATTTCATGTCAAAACTATTTGAAAATACAATTAAATTGGTGACATATGGTGACTGGTGTTATTGTTGTATAGGAGGGAGATTTCCACTTATTAATCTTACAGCTAGGTGCTTATGGGAGGGTGATTTCCGAAAAAATACACAAGTTGCCATGGCAACGTTAAGAAATGAAAATTATAAATTATACGAATCACAAATTTAAAGTTCTCTGAAATGGACAGAACTGCTAGAAGCTACCAAACCTCCAATATATTTTTATAACTTTCACTCAAAAAAATATATCAAATTTATTACCAAACAACACCAGAGGAGCAACAAAATGATTCCAAATCTGGATTAAGCAAAAAAACGGCTTTCATTAAGACGTTCTCCTATGGACACATAGAAGCAAAAAACTCCGCCCCCAAGGCCATGCGGCATACTCAAATGCAAATAGATGGTTTTAGACCCCTTAACCTTAGTAATTGAAAGCTTATGTTTGAACCAGAATTACCATACATTTATTTTTTTAACTAAATTCCCATTTTCGACGTATTTCAGGACAATCCTCAAGGACGAAGGTCCAAAAGCATTCTTCAAGGGTGCGGCGTGTAGGATGATTGTCATCGCACCATTGTTTGGCATAGCGCAGATGGTGTACTACCTCGGTGTGGCCGAAATGTTGCTAGGCATGAATCGCAAAGAGATGCTCAAACAGTAAAACATATTTTTAATTTGTTTTTTGTCGATCGGAAAGCTGTAAACTGTAAACGGTATCTCTGGCGGCAGTCAGTAGGATGGCGCATCAAAAACCATATCATTGGTCATTGAGTCCACCATCGTTATTATTTCAGTTCAGAAAATTGTGATGTTGTATAACGTGGCTGAAGTATGTCTGATACTTTAAAGCACGCTTACACCAAACGAACATCGGAGAAAACGGCAAAGCGAACATTCGGCGAAATGTTTGCTTTGATTCACAGCATCGATTTTAGGTTCATTGGATGTTTAAACTTATGTGTGGTCATGGGCGCCATTACATAAGGGCAAAGGAAGGCGCCCCCCTGCATTTTTAGACGAAAATAAAAACTTCTATTCCTTCATATTGAAAATGTCCTAAACGCAGAATATACAAAATTGACTCTTGTGAAGTGGAAAATTGCCTTGTATAATGTGTAGGTAACATTGAAGGTATTTCTAAAAAATTTCGCCTGCGGTGCATTTTAGTGAACAAGCTCCTCTACTTTGTTGAACATCTGCTTTAAAAACCAATAATTTTTATAGGCTTACCCCAAAACAAATTCTATTGGTGACACTACTGAGAAAAAACGTGTTGTATGTAAAAATTTGAATAAATGTGGCTCTTTGAAATTGAAAGGACATGATAATTTATAGGGTGTCACAAAAATGTTATAAGTACTATTATACTCGAGTCTCTTTTTATCTAGTCACTAGATTTATGTTGGATGTCCCTAGAACTTCCCAAGGCCCCGGCAGAGCCATACTCAGAAAATGATGTTTTGTTAGGATATGGGATATATTAGGATGATTTTTTTCGACTTAATTTTACCGTTCTTCCCGATATAGTCATAATATTTAGAACCTATAGTGGAAGCCCCGGTCTGCTGAACTGTTGCGCGCGTCTCTCATTCGAAATTTGAACTCGTTCTAGTTTAGACGGTTTGGTTTTAGGTAATGTTTACATTTGCGGCATGTCGAATGCAAATTATTTGATATTATTGGTGAATTTTGTAACTTATAGATAATATGAACTATAAATCTTAATGATCTGTAAAACAGCAGTTCATTCGTTGTGTACAAACAATAGTTCAGATGTGGATACTGTGTATTGCAGTGTGACGATAAATTTAACATAGGTACTGAAGATTCACGAGCATTTATCAACACAACTATTCAAAAATGTGAACAATACCTACCAATCCTACCACGAGAAATACTTTCATAGCATACCTAACTATTTGTTAAAATTGAATTTCCTTTTGTATATTGAGGTCGCGGTCGTGGTCAGTAGTCAAAGTGGTGAATGAGTATCATATAGAAATTCAGAATTCAGCAGCAAGAAATAAGATATCAATTTGTTACAATGACAAAATTGCAGATAAAAGGTAAGAAATCTAAATACTGTATCGACAATGGTACGAGTTAACTAAGTAATGCCACTATCATGGGCATCGGTTGCTGTGTGAACAAGGAATATTTTGTACTAAATCATAGTTATTATATAAAAGAAGAAATGACCTAACCATAACGATACCTATTATGATTTTCGATAAGGCTAAGGATATAGGATAGTCTCTGCGCTGCAGGTGCTGAAGGATGATATCGTTGACTTTCGTATTTATAAGACTTCTCACAGCTATAGCTTATTAGATATTTTAGTGGCAACGATAGGGGAAACTGGGTAACATCGAGAAATGGGTAACACCAGTGACTATAGATTCTTTCTATAGTCACTGGTAATACTGAGACATTCAAAATAGCACTACTCCTATGGCTGTAGCCTAAATGACTCATAGATGGCGCTAGGTGTGCATGTCAGTAACATCCATAAGTCATCCTTCCCATCTGCTTTAAAAGTTTGCACGCCATGCTAATTTTTTAACGGTTAGATTGAGCTTTTGCTGTGACTGAGAAAACTGCTACAGTTTGGTGTAATTCAAATTAAAAATAATATTTGAGGTTAGTACCTATTGTTATCATGTTTTCATTTCGCAGTACCATGGGTAACAGTGAGACATTTTCAACAGGGAAACAGTGAGATGTGTTACTGTTGCCCATATGTCTCACTCTTTCCCATATAATAGAAAAATAATGCTTATATTTATATAATAATAATAATAATAATTTTTACCATCACAATAGTCTAAAGTAGGAGTACCCCAGACCCAGAAGCAACTGAATGCTTGTGCGGGATTTACAATGTGCCAAATATGTAAAGGTTTTCAATTTTGTTTCAGATATAAGCCCATAAAATTGCATTATAAATTCTGTGTAAAATAAATTAGGTATCTTTTCTCTAAAAGTACTTGCATACAGTGAGCACCTAAAGGTTGGAATAAATTCGGTAAAATGTTGTACTGTGCGATTAAAAAAAATGCTTTGACACGACCAACATAATTTTGAGAGGCGCATATTTTGACATATTTGTCGTTTTTCTGACGTCGTTACTAACCAATCTATGACGTCATCTATATATTTTTCGAGGCCAACGATAAAGACAGGCCACGGCGCTAACGCATAATCGCGTAGTCACGTGACCAACTTAGTGCTATTTAATGAAAGGCATTTTTGGAGATAAGTAGAAAAAACAAATTTCGTAACAATTTGGCAAGTTTTCTTTCATCTATTACATTATTGGTTTTGTGCATCCAAGCTTTCTCTAATTGTTTTTTCAAAATTTTCAACCTGCCTCAGCTGTTTTGGGCTGAGAGTTAAACGGCACTGCACTCACAATATTTTGACACTTCTCAAAAATTGTTGGGACATCACCTTCCTTTAGCTTAGGTGATATTCTCTATAGGTATTTTCCTCCCACAACACATTTGTCCACTTTAATTATTGTTTCACTTTCTTAAAAATGTGTTAGTCACACATACTTAAGGGTTTTTTAGAAATTAAATCTCAGTTGGGATTTGACGAATCCATTTTTGGCGGAAATTTTCATGCCGAGACAAAACAAATGCTTGTTATGGCGACACTTTCTTCCTGGCTTTTGTAATATGTATAAATATAATATACAGACTCAATATTTGGTATTTAGGTTATTTTTTACGAAATAAAAATGAAAACTAACCTCAGTAGGTATACTGCAAATATTGACGAGGTCTCAGTTGTTCAGCAGCGTGAAAGACCGAATAGATAAACCGTATCGGGGCGTGGGTCGACAACGAAAATCAACGGATACAACACTGATTTATTTCGCACAAGGTGAATGGTGAATACAATAAATACACAAACCCGAACGTGGTCAACGGGAACGGCTTCCAGCCACCCGGACCGTCTGAACTCGCGGATCTTCCGTAAGCAGTTCACCCCTCTGTGAATCAGGCTCCACTGTCCAGTCCAATACGGTCCATGTCCATAATAGTCCATTCCGGAATTCCGGGCTCCCTATTCTGTGGTTCGGGGGAGAATTCCCCTTTACAGCGCTCACGCGTCGGTGCGAGCGGCACCAATATTCTTGGACGGCACGACTCCCACCCAGACTCCCAGAGGCCATAATAACACCTGGGCGATTCCCCTCCGCCAGGACACACGCGCACTAGACACAAACTTATTTCTAAAATATAAACTAAGACGTTTAAAAACACTTTAAACATTGAAAACTTCTCAAAACCCAAGCTGACGCTTTCAGTTATGTGACAAATGACATGTAACGTCTGACTAAGATGGTCACGTGATTTTTGTGCGCCAGGGCCTGTCTACTTTTGATAGCGTCATTTAAAAGAACGCACTTTCCTTGTATCAGTACGCAAATAATAATAATAATATATTACATAAAAAAAATTTCATAAATTTTAAATTTAACATAAATTATTAAGTTTTTAGACATTTCTTTAAAAGACGACTGTACCTACATTGTAGTGGTTTTTTTTGCTCAGTTCTATTTTTAAGCAGGCTTAATTTTTAATCGAACAGTACAACATTTTACCGAATGTATTCCAACTTTTACGTGTTCTCTGTATAGTGTCTCACTGTTCCCCTTACTGACAAATGTCAAGTGTACTTTCAATTTGCTCTAAACTTTTAGGAGACAATGAAACGACAAAGCTGCTTTTCACATAGGTTAGGGAGTCATTTCGAAAGAAAGTGCTAAAAATAGTTTTAAAAAAATCATTAAGTTTCGAGTCATTGTAAAAAGAAAAAAAGTGTCTTACTGTTATCCAGGTTCCAGTACCAGTACCTTGACGTGTTATTTCATTCGCGCTTTCGCGGCCGTTATTAAAGAATAGGTAAACGATCAATTCCATCTTTTAATGTGCAAAATGTTAATTTACCCATTTGATGTAGGTACCATACTTTTTAACAGAATATTTTGCTGAAAGAAAACTTTGACAATATTGTAAAAATACTGCTATTCTTAATAATTCTTTAGGTAGACTAAACTAAAGGAACTCTTGTATTTGGAAGTGCTTATCCGTATAAAAATAAATAATACGCAAATCAGTTTCTTTGGAAATATTTTCGCCTGCCGTGCGATTCTCGATTATAAAATAAAAGTTTGAAACAGTCTCACAAGTAGACTTGACAGCTTTCGGTCGTTCGTTATTTGAACGAGCAACACTATAAACACCATCCAACCCAAAAAATCGACATTGTGGATCAAAGCGAATATTCGACTAAATACTGACGCTTGCCTTATGTTCACTTGGTGCACAGATATGTGCAACCGTTGAGTGATTATTCCTTTACTCAATGGTACAACCTAGATACACAGAGCCCGGGCGCGTATTTCCTAAACCTAATATTGTGCAGCGCAAGTAACGCCCCCATCGACTTTTGTTGGTCAATTCAAAATTTAATCACGAGCAACGTACTGTTTTAAAGCCTGATTGCATAGAACGCCTATGAGACTTTTAACATTAGGCTCCTAAATACACACGACCAAAACGCAACTTGGCAAAGCCTAATTTATTACAGCACAAGGTCTGTTCATTTACGTTTAATAAATAAACACTCGTACCATAAATCATAAATTCCAATCATATGTGCCTACTGGATGTCCAGAAACTCTAGTAAGAGATTTTAAGGGGTGATTATTTAATAAAAAATAATAATAAAAATCATATAAACATGGTTCTAAACGTCTTATCTTCTAAACTACAGGTTGTATATGTTTTATAAAAAAAACTTTCTTTTATAATTATTGGTAACTGACATTTCAGATGTTTTTGAGAAATTTGGTAAACAGCCTCTGTGCATCTAGAGACAGTAATATTCTTAAGTTTCAATCAGTGACGTTCGTGCAGAATTTATCTTCAATATTTTTAAAGAACAAAAATAGTACGCCATTGCTTTTCTTAGAATTAAAATTATGTTTGAGTTTAGAGCAAATCTGGTTATTAGAGTTTTTTCGTCCGACGCACAGTTTTTGTAAATAAATACACATACTTGTTCTGCATAGTCTTTTACAATAATCGGTTTGTAAACGTCGTTTTTTTTATTTTTTACCAAAGTAAAATTGATTACTTAATATGTCTATGTGTGTGTATGTATGTGTAGGGAGTTCCATTAAAAAAACTTGCAATACTTAAAGGTTTTCAACTTTGCGATGCGCTTTTGTTTCTTTTTGACAGGTCTAAAAAATAATAGAGAAAAATGTTTTTATCTAGTGTATTAAAAAAAAATCTGTCACTTAGATATCTCCTTGTAGGTGGATAAATATAAAAAAATAAGCCTGTATACATACAAAACAGATTGGGTTACGTTTTGGCCCAGGGAATTTAGGAGCCTAATGTTAAAAGTCTCATAGGATATTGTGGCTGCGTTGTATTCAATTAGACTTTAAAATAGTACGTTGTGCTTTGTTACATTTTGAATTGACCAATAAAAGTCGATGGGGCGTTACTTGCGCTGCACAATATTAGCGTTGACTGAAGAGTGAATCACCCAACGATATTAGGTTTAGGAAATATGCAGCCCGGGCACAGCTTACCCTAACATGGTAAGCTGTGGCCCGGGCATCACGAGGGTACGGCTAATTTCTGCACCACTGAGCAGAATCCTGAGACACAACAAACAATTGGTACGGGAAGACGGGAACCAGATGGTTCATCTGCTCAATCTATCACTTTATTTGGAGAATCGGCGTTTCTGACTGTCTGGGTTGCATACATGTTTGCTTGGTGTAAGATACACTTTACGATTATTTAGAGCCGGCAGCTTTCCAGTTGGCTTATTTCCAAGCAATATTAAGTAATAATAACGCCGGTTAGCACCTTTTCCATTTTTTTATGTTTTTTTTATTTGGATTCATTTTAGAGTTAAAAAGTGCAAACCAAAACTATTTTTATAATATATTGGTTCCTACAACTCTTGAATAATTGTAACAATCTAAATCTAAGTATTAGTTGTTACGGGCGTCATGGCCTATTTTTGAGTTTTTGTTTGTAATTTCCCTAGAATTTGCAGGAACCCTTG
This sequence comes from Pseudeuparius sepicola, assembly GCA_963920635.1. NCBI lineage: Eukaryota > Metazoa > Arthropoda > Insecta > Coleoptera > Anthribidae > Pseudeuparius > Pseudeuparius sepicola. The sequence continues at coordinate 96,557,418 of OY987299.1, forward strand.
TGCGCTATTTGCCCTTAGATAATTATTATGTTATTAAAGATTTTTGTGATATCAGTATTAGACTTTTGTGTTGTAAAATGTTTTTATTTACATCTAATATATATTTGTAAACAATAACCTGAAGCCATATTCAAGATTCCAAAGAGACCCTGTTTTAAAAAATATTCAATTTTAAATGTAATTTATTATAACAAATAATAACTAATTACTATGAAAAAATATTAAATTTATTTATATTATTATGGATAATTGATTATTGATTGATAAGTGATTCTAAATTACAGTACAGTATTTTAATAATTTGTGGTGATGAAGTAAAGAAGTTAAAAAATACAAATTAATAACCTTATAAATGATACCATAGTGATTACATTATTTAATGCTAATATACAGGGTGTCCCGAAATTAGCCTGCCATAATTTACCAGCGTGTTCTGCGGCCCAAAAAAATGAAAAAAGTTCCTATAAACATGGCCTCAAAAATGCCCCCTAAGGGGGCTATAGCACCCTAAAGGGGCACTTTGGTAAACGGTTTTTTCTAAATATTTCCAGAACGAACAAAGATAAACTTGAGATTTGACATTTATCGAGGTAGAGATAGTTAGACGCATTCTTAGTCATAGACGTCCCAATTGCGATAGCCCCCTTAGGGGACATTTTTTAGGCCATGTTAGTAGGAACTTTTTCATTTTTTTGTATCAAAAAACGTGCTGGTAAATTATGGCAGGCTAATTTCTAATAGGCATTTTCATGGCACTTTGCAAAAAAATCTCAAAACGAGTTTAATTAAAAACGGTGTATGCTATCGAAGTTCAACAACAGCACCTTTTCTTTGTAGAATACCTTCAAATTTCATAATTTCACAAGAAATGTGGAAAAAAGTATACAAAAAATTTTTGGGTATTTTTAACCCCTTGACCCCCTTATTTGGGAAGCCTATGATGAATGTCAAACTATCTCTACCTTGGTAAATGTCAAATCTCACAGGTACATCACATACTAAATTTCACAATTTTATCTTTGTTCGTTCTGGAAATATTTATAGAAACCCGTTTGTGAAACTGACCCTTTCAGAGGCTATAGCCCCATTAGGGGGCATTTTTGAGGCCTTGTTTATAGGAACTTTTTTCATTTTTTAGGTCGCAGAACTCGCTGGTAAATTATGGCAGGCTAATTTCGGGACACCCTGTATAATATAATTAATAGTAGGTGATATCACAGACCTATATAGCGTCTGTGGTGATATTGAATACTATAATCACTGGTGATAGCTAGTTCTCCATTAAATTTATTTTGTTTTAACATCTACCTCATAAAACCACACTTAAAAGAAAAACTGATCTTTTCGAATGTTGGACCTAAACCTACCACTTCCAGTTTTAAAATCACTAGTGTTTTTTTTATTTTTTTTTTACCCAATTGTTTTAATCAGACTGATCGTAGTTAATACTATTTAGGCAGCTTTTACCGTTTTGCTTGTTATTGTATTGTGATGGGTTTGTATTCCCCAATCAAAAAGACGGACAATAAACAATGTATATGACAAGGAAAACACATGATATTATAGTATTTTATTAAATCCTCGTTTTTTTTAGGCGTAGAAATCTTTCTAGAAAAAATGACAGATGAATCGTATTCAATTACAATGGGAATCCTTTGTCAATTATTTTCCATGATCTTATATCGCCTTATAGATATTTCGATGTATGTACAAGAAAAATGTATGTAATAATTGTTAAGAACACACATGCCAGAGAAATAAAAATGTAGTCACTGTTAGCTGGTTCTTTATTAAATCAAACAAAGACTTTATAGCAGAGTTTATTTATTTTTAAAGATATAACAGAGATCTAGATATATTGTAAACACAAGGTTTTGAAAAATTTGAATAAGATAGTGCAGCCTTGGTAATGTTTACATAAGTAGAAAAAGAAGTTGCGACAAAACCTACTACTATAATCAAAACACAAAACAGGGCTTCAACTTTCTTGTTGCATACATATTTGACAATTTCAAACTTCAAACATGGATTTGATTTAAATTCTTCCTTAAATTTCCTTTCTATGAATTGAGAAACATTGCTAGAGTTGTCTTCATTACTCATTATGATATTCGTGAAGCTCTCTATTGCCAGTTTTTCTTGATAGTTCTTGTGCATATACAGTATTTTCATGTACAAAAGCGGAGGTAACATAAACACCAAAGGCCCTGTCAATGTGCCACCAATGAGCGACATCACCAGATCAAATCTTGGAACACTTTCTGCTATTACAATGGACAGTAAAGTCAAAATTGTACGTAGAACACAACGTTTATGGTTGAATTCTAGAAAAGGCTGATTATGCCTGTGCTAGTATAAAATTAACCTTTCACCTCTTGAGATGCACAGACAATCTTCCATATGCTGATACAAAGCACTGTTGCTAACAGCTGAAGTTAGGCAAAGTTGGATAGCCACTAATAACGCAGCAAAATGCAAAGGCACAGAAGTTGGTAACGTATCCAAGATACTTGGTTGTGTAGCTTTTCCATATTTGGTTGAAGATATTATTGTCGTGAGTGCACACATCGCTAAACTAACTGAAAAAGTGATTACTCAGTAATTTACATAATGCGGAGAAAGTGCTATTTTTTGGCCGCTTGTGTTTCGTGAATAACTTGGAAATGAGGAGATGAAAATGTGTACAATCACAGAATAAATAGCTTCACAACAGAAGCATCCATAAAGACATGTGTCAAAAATAAGCGAGCCTCCATTTCAATTTACAGAAAAATAACCAATACCTTATACATAAATTTGGTCCTAATACAATCTCTTTGCAATGTGGATTAATGTAAAATCAAATAAAATGCACAATGTTTATCCCTTTAGAAGATATTTCACGTCAAAGCGAGCATCCTTTTGACACATACATGTCTTTATGGACGCTTCTGTTGTGAAGCTATTTATTCTGTGGTACAATCTTGACACTCTAAAAAATCAACCTTATTCAGTTTTTCGTGATACAATAGAGGGTGATTGATACAGGGTGCAATGGGGTAGGCTTGAAAATAGCCACTGTTATGTAGTTTTGGAGTCAAAAAATACATGCTTAGCATTACTTTGAAAAACAAAATTATTGAGTATAACTACAATAAGGTGAATGTTCAAAAATGTGTCAATATGATTTCTATTTCCTGTGATTTTTAGGATTTGAGTGAAATATTGCTATTTATTATCACCTTGCCGGACACTATATTAAAGGCCCGATATTATATAGCTCATGGTTTTACAACACGGATAATAATCTACGAGAAAGAAAGTCACATTTAAAGAGATTTTGGTGCATTTAGACATCTACCAGTAAAATTTTTGTAAATGCCAATTATTTCTTATTTGCTTGCCTAGATAGGTACAACTAAATTCGAATGAATAAAACCATAAAACTTCCTGATTTCAAGGTGGTTACGTTTAATCATGTAAAATTGTTAGGTATTACACTCCTCCAAATAGTCCCAACCAAAACCACTTTTATGCTGGAAGACTGTGTATGAACAAAATCTCTTTTGATGGCCTTAACCCACTTCCTTAAAATGGGGTCTTTAAGAAGGAAAAATTAGGTCCGCCTTTGTAGTTTCCCTTGCAGTTGGGAACGGAACACCTCCACGGCATGATTTGAATAAGTCCGAAACTATAGACACAACCTAAAAACTATAAACTAATATTGAATTTTAATAAAATTCTGAGTCACTGCTGTTTTACCACCTTATTAAAAAAACAGTCCAACACACAACAAACGTTCTTTAAAACCGGAAAATCGCCAGACAAGTAAACGTAAACAACTAGAGAAAGCTATCTCCCTGAGATGACGTAGTGACGTTTCGCGTCGCCGGCTGGCGGGCCTTTATCATTGCGACGGTGCCGACGGGTGGAGCTACTCGACGAAAAAAATGGCGACTTATTAAAGGTTATGGGGGTATTCTAGGTCATTGGCATGATACAGGGACCCTTTAAAGTAAGAGTCCCTGGCATGATACAATAATAATATTTTCTTTGTATCGTGGGTTATTGGTATGGTATGTCAGTTTCTTACGTTTAGGAGTATCCCAAATTTTAAATATCCAGCTTTATTACGATTTACCTTCTTTTTACGGTACCAAATTGTCTTTGCGTCCAGTCTTTCGCAGTTTTTTCGTATTAACACAGCTTTTAGAGGTAGATTTGTTTGTGATAACATGAAATTTCCATGGATATGAAGAAAATGGTATGCACACAGACACAGACCATTAGGTGAATTTCAGAAGAATAAACACTATTTTGGAATTATGGGATGATCTGATCAACCAGCTGAAGAAGCGAAAATTCTAGATATTATTTTGGAAGAGTATTTTGAACGTATGCAAGAATGAAAATATAAAAATTTGTTTTTAGCTCCAAAGCGAACCAATGGGCCACTAAGTATATAAGGAAGAAACTGAAAATCTAATGCGTTTTATGTTTACTTACACTACAAAACGATAAAACTGCCAAATACTGGACGCAAAGACAATTCGGTACCGTAAAAAGAAGGTAAATCGTAATAAATCTGGATATAATTCGTAAACAACATGAAATATGACGTCATACGCGGGTCTTTAATATAGTGTCGGTCCAGTACTTACACTACAACTAGCCATGGACTTCATTTAAAACCAAATACTCTTGCTTGCATTTTAGACCCGCTTTTCTTAAGAAAATGTATGGAAATATTTATTTTATAAAAGATTCTGCAACAAAGGTGTTTTTAGCATTAAAACCAGCCTGATAATTTGTTTCGTCGGGTGGAGCCAGTGGCGATCGCTTAAAACAGCGCTATGCACAGGTCTTTAACAGGTGTTGGTGTTGGTCCAGTCACATATAATACATGGAAGTAGGTTGTGATTCCATTCGAATACAGTAATGTATGGATAATCAGAATAAAAAGTTGGCAGCCCGTTCGGATATTCTTTTTATGGAATTCATAATAAGTGATATCTATAATCCGAATGTGTCCGGATTGTCAAAACATTCCGATTATGAAATAAATAATAAATGATATCTATAATTTCAACACATTCGGATGACATATGGAAACTTTAATAATCAATATACACATTTAAATATCAAGAGATAAGGATACGCCATGCTTTCTTGATAGATGCGCAGTAGTTCGGATTACGGATTCAGGGGGGGTTCTAAATTATGCATATAATTTTACACAATAGGCCCTTTTCACACTAATTTTTTATAAGTACATCATGGAGTGCATTTTTTCAATTGATATCCTTTACCTGGTATGCCACTAAAACAAGTTTATTATTTAAATTAATTGCTGAAGGTAAACGGCACATAAGGCAGACATAATCTTACTCAACCCAGACTCTTACTCAACCCAGCAATTACTGTTTTAGTTTACATATATGCCCAACTGATATTTATTTAACGGAAAATGTAGGCAAACTGCACGAGAATAGGCATTTCCTAACACAAAGTTAACAATAAAAGTTAATTGAAACCTATGCGCGTCTCGGATAATTTCATGATATGGAGAAGCACTAAATGTTGACGCTGACTTAAAAATTCGAAAAAGTTAGATTTTCCGTGAAACGGTGACAGATACGGGAAAATTTCAAGGTACCTATCATTTTTATTTAGAATTAAATTCTACATTTTACCAGACTAATTTTAACATTATACCGAGTGTAAAATTTTCTGGGTAATATAGTTTTTTTACATCGTGACTGACTCACCCTTTTCCTTTACTCAGTGGTAATAGGATAGCAAAAGAAACCGGCTTCGAAAAGCCGGCCAGGTGTTGGTATCTGTTATCTGTTGCCGGATTGTGATTGTGCATATTTTCTCGCATAAAGTGGTAAAGATCTACAGCGGTAGGTTCAATAAAAAATAATGTCAGCATTACAAGAGTGAAGGACTCTACGATGTGAGTCATCCTGGATATTGAATAAGGCGTGATATTCCAAGCGGAAGTGGATAAAACACGCTTATTTTATTTAGGTAGGTACCTTTAAGCTGTTTATAATTTGCAATGCTTTTTTTATTAGATAATTTTCCAAATTGTTAAAGAATGCGGAATATGAACCGAACATTGTACAAAATAATATCCAAGGAAAAAAACAATAATATGCTAAAGTTAGAATCATCTAGCTGGCTGTCCAGCTCCGTCAGCCGACACTCGTACGTTGACCAATACAACTTTTATTGTGATCTCCGGTAGCATCTTATTGGTCCACATGGTGCACGGGTTGGCGGTGCACAACCAGCTACAAAATTTCAACTATACTTATCACTGGCACCGTGCAATAAGATGTCTTTTACGAGTAGGTACGTACCTGAAAATCCCCCGATAACAGCCAGTGGTAGTTTCGACTTCTTTTGCATATCCACTTGAATAGTCAGTACAGTTGGGTGTATGTCAAATTGAAATGTTGTAATCCCATAAGCCATTAGCAGGTTTTGCCAAAGTGGTCGGCTTTCGTTTAGGTTTATGCTTTGAGTTTGTGGATTGGGATTGTTTGTAAAAATTAGACAGCAGCAAGTTAACACAAACACTAATGCAACTATACCCGCTGACAACGTACACAAAACTCTAAAAATAAGAAAGGAACATTCGGATACTTCGGCCAGCAAGATTGTTTACTTCATATCTTTTGGACTCCCCAACCAAAGTACTGGACACAATACAGTGCCCAAGATTATAATCCAGTAGCAAAATGACACGTCAAAACTGTTGTCGCTTAACCTCATTCCAAGCAACTGAAGATTCTGAGATGCTACAATTAGAAAATTAATCGTTATAAGCAGTATTTAATAATTCATTTATTCTGATCGTTCTAGGTTAGTCCCAGAAATACCTACTGTCGTTGTAAAGGCTTAAAGGGCTTATAGTCTGCAGCTGTATGAAACCCAAATACTCACTAATTTAATAAAAATGTCTTAGTGGGCCTTGAAAATGGATGCGATCTACAGGGTGTCCCAATAAGGACTCCGGTCGCCGATATCTCCGGAACAAAAAGATGTATTTTAATTCTGCAAACGCCGTTCGCTAGGACGTGAAGAGGGCTTTATTCTTAACCGCTAAGCGTTCATTTTGACATTAGCGTATAGATGGCGCTGCGGTGGAAAGAGTTTTTTCGATCCTAGGAACGTTGAAACGTAGCGCGTCTGAAAGACTGGATAATTTGGAGAAACTTTTGTTCTATGGACAATTTTCCTATTGTTGGTAGTTTCTGAGATAACCGCTCTACAATGTCATTTACAAAAAATGAGCTAACTCGCTTAAAATTAACTTTAGAGGAGAAAGTTATTAAAAATATCATTGTAGTCCACTAGGATGAAGATAGCGACACGTGTCAAATTATTACACATCCGGTTTGACCGGAAGTACCGGAAGTGACCCATTTTTCAGTTTAAAATGAACATACTGTATAATTTATCCCCCAAAAGTGAAAAAACTTAATTTCCAGTGTCATATAATAACAATAACACCACATATACATCTAGACAACGAAAATTTGGCTGAATTTATTTTTATTAACCGATGGTGGCTCTGTCTCTGTCTATTGTTTCAATATGATATTTAGCTTCAAACGCCCAGGTAATTCCCTAACGTTGTCAATTTGTTTCTTACCTAATTAGTTTATTAATTTTTGTAATAATGGTTAATTATAATAATGAGGATAAATTAAAATATGGTATTAATTTATGGAGAATGCGGTAAAAACAGTGTTGTAGCCTCTGCTCGTATTTAGGTATGGAAATAATTTTGACAACAAAGATGTAAGATTGTGAGTGTAAATGTAAATACAAGAAAAAGTGATGATTGCCAAATAGCATGAAACACGTGTATGCGGTTACTATTTTTTTTTTTTTTGTTTTCTAACTTTGAGTGCTTATGCCCATTATCACTTTTTCTTGAAATAATTTTGAACATATTTATTGTAAACATACATGTTTAATTTCTATAATGTCACCTTCGGTTAATAAAAATAAATTCAGCCAAATTGTCGTTGTCTACATGTACCTACAAGGTGTTATTTTTATTGGGTATATTTTTTCCAATTTTGAGGGAAAATTGTACAGTATGTTCATTTTGAACTGACAAATGGGTCACTTCCGGTACTTCCGGTCAAACCGGATATGTAATAATTTGACACGTGCCGCTATTTTCTTTGTCCTAGTGAACTACAAAGATATTTTTAATAACTTTTTCCTCTAAAGTTAATTTTAAGCGAGTTAGCTCATTTTTTGTAAATGACATTGTAGAGCGGTTATCTTAGAAACTAGTAACAATAGGAAAGTTGTCTATAGAACAAAAGTTTCTCCAAATTATTCAGTTTCAGATGCGCTACGTTCCAATGTTCCTAGGATCGAAAAGTTTCTTTCCACCGCAGCGCCATCTATACGCCAATGTCAAAATGAACGCTTAGTGGTTGAGAATAAAGCCCTCTCCACATCCTAGCGAACGGCGTTTGCACAATTAAAATATATCTTTTTGTTCCGGAGATATCGGCGACGGGAGTCCTTATTGGGGCACCCTGTATATTATTTTTATTATACTTCTTTGAAAACACCTTATTTTCATCTGTTTTAGCAATAATGAAAGATTGGGTTTTTCGGGCTAGCGCACGGAAACAGCGCATGGAAAAACTTTCCGTGCGCTGAATAAAAATACCGAATAAGTATATGGCTTTAAAATAGAAATATACAGCAAAGTAAACTAAATTTAAGAAACTCTATATGCTCTCTGATATTTAACATATACCTATTTTGTATTTTAATTCGTAAGTGTTTCAATATTTAGATACATTTCTGTAATATTTTTGACGTTTTATTCACCTTATCTGACAATAACTAATTTACAACAAAGCACCTTTGAAATAATTTGAGAGTAACCATGGAAACGCATCATACATACCAAACACTATATTGTCTGCATTGTTTATTTTTTGTCAATTATATTTATTATAATATGCGGATAAAATGTTTTTTTTACTACTAACCTGAGAAATCACCATTATTTACCTCATTCCTCTAATGAGAAGTAATATTTCTCACCCTAGGTAAATAATGATAATAAAAAAATACCTAGGTAAATAATGAAACATTTTCTTTATGACATTTAAAGATTAGTGTCATTTTATCAGCTTGACAACTGAACTCCCAGGCTCCTTCATATTTCGAAGTATTTGAAAAAAGCGAGAAACGACTAAAATAAACTAAAATATGGCAATATTTCAATGTTACTAGTAAAAAAAATTCTTTTTTTACTACTAACCTGAGAAATCACCATTATTTACCTCATTCCTCTAATGAGAAGTAATATTTCTCTACCTAGGTAAATAATGATAATAAAAAAATACCTATATAAATAATGAAAAATTTTCTATGTGACATTTAAAAATTAGTGTCATTTTATCAGCTTGACAACTGAACTCCCAGGCTACTTGATATTTTGTGAAGTATTTGAAAAAAAAACAAGAAATGACTAAAATATGGCAATATTTCAATGATAGTAGGGTAAGTATTAAAAAAAATTCTATATACACTTCGGTTGAGAATACCTCAGGATATAAAAATGCTCGGTAAATAATGGCTCACTTCTCAACCTAGGTGTATAATATACTAATATACACTTCGGTTGAGAAGGCCATTATTTACCTCGCATATTATATCCTTCGGCGCTACACCCTCAAGATATAAAAAAGCTCGGTATATAATGGCTCACTTCTCAACCTAAGTGTATAATATACTATTAAGTTTCCGTTTTCAATGAAGTATAATAAAAAAAATATCGTTCATTACACGTCCAGAAATAGTTTTTTCCGTGATTGCATGACTTCCCGTGTTCGGCTGCGCCTCAAACGGGAATTTGTCACGCGCGCACGGAAAAATCTTTATTTCCAGACTCGTAATGAAATATACTATTTGAACCGAATATTATATTACCTGCAGTTGTTTTAATCAGATTATCTAACTGGAAATCAGTATCAAAACTCATTTTTCTATTTCAGTGCAAATCAAAAAATAGTGAGACTACTGTGTAAACAAAAGAAAGACTTTACCAACTATTAAATTCGGTATCCCTCCTCCGAACACTGTCAAATCAAGCAAAATTGTTACAAAATTTGCTAAATTGTTTCCAAAAGTTATTTCTGCCAATGCTGAATATGGGTATCTATTTTTTCTTGACATATTTGGATATATTTCTTCCGCAAGTATCCAACATTTTCCTAGTAAAATTGCTGTGTATATTTGCAAGGAACAAACTACACATACTATTAAAACTCCATAGAAATCTGAAGAATATCGAATTTGAATTTTCACGGTTTCACCAACTTTGTTACTTACCACAATCTATAATGGCTTTTGGCAATGCAATCACAGGAAAAACTCCAAAAACGTCCACAATACATATCATCGAAAATAACACTGTCAATCCATCGTTTTGGCTTCCGCGGCGTAGCAAAGGTGATGTTTCCGTCGATTGCATTTCTTAGTGTATGAGAAAGTCAAAGCACCTCGCTTCGATAGGGCTTCGTTTCACTACTATATCATATCAGATTTTAGTCGATATATCAAATTACGCAGTACCTATGGCGTATATTTCATTGAATTCTGCAAATAGTATCTAGGGGGTGAAGCATACGGTGAGGTCGTTAAATATTAATAGAACGGAATAACTGATAACAAATTGCAGCTTTAATAGGTACAGAATATTTATGAATATGCAAATTTTGGATTTGCCAAATAGGCATACCTAACATAAGTGTCCGATCTTACTCTGGAGCAGGTCATGCTCCTGTGAATCAAATCAGAATGGATCCCTGCCATTTTGGCTGCTGCTGGAAGTTCTAGATTAACAATGTAAAGCAATAGGATAGGTTTAAAAGACAAAAAAATTTCAAGTTGAAACTTGAGCTTTGGGGGATCAGCTTTGCTTGATTAGAAATTATATTGCACCGTATTTTTATATTTTAAAAATCAAGCAGGCCTTGACAGGGGCAATTTATTCATTTTCAGTTCAGGTAAACTACCTTTTCCTTAAGAGATATCGAAAAATTTTAATGGAAAAAGTGACTTTGATTTTTATGTCATATTTATTTATGCCGATTGTTTTAAAATTTAGTACAGGGTCTTAAATTTGCATTCTGAAAATTTTTTTTCTGATAAAATTTTTCGATAAATGTACTTATTGATTTGCGCGAAAAGCACAAAAATAGATCAATTTAAAAAAAACAAAGTGTGCCGATTGTTTTAAAATTTAGTACGGGGACTTGGATTTGCATTCTGAACAACTTTTTCTAATAAAATTTTTCGATATCTCTTAAGGAAAAGGTAGTTTACCTGAACTGAAAATGAATAAATTGCCCCTGTCAAGGCCTGCTTGATTTTTAAAATATAAAAATACGGTGCAAATTAATTTCTAATGAAGCAAAGCTGATCCTCCAAAGCTCAAGTTTCAACTTGAAATTTTTTTGTCTTTTACATCTATCGTATAGTCCATCTGGGTCCACACCCTGTAGATATAATATGTTAATTATGTATAATATGTTTTTTGTTTTTCTGGCTAGTGACGATGTACATTTTCACACTTTTGATGGGCTTGTGTGAAAAAATCGGTCAAAATCGCCCTTATTTCAACCCTTTAGCCACCTGCAACACTCAAGCCTTTGGTTTTCCGAAGCCAGGTTCTATTAATTAATCATTGAGTGAACACGACTTGCGTGAAAATATGGGCAACAGCCTCCTTTTATCAGCGGCGTAGATATGTTTTTTTCTGGGGGGGTAAAGCGAAAAATCAATATATTTTTGCTGGAACGCCTTCGAATATTCCACGACTTCTACAACGTTCATGACGTCACGCAGTGGTCCCGTATTTGTGAAGGGCTGGTCAAGCGAATTGAACGCCACCGCCACTCGCCATATTCTTTTTTTTAGTTTTATTTTTTATTATCATGGTCCTCTGGGGGAAGGTAATTACCCCCTTTACCCCCCCCATACCTATGCCCTTGCCTTTTATTTATGTCAAGGAAAATCTAATTTTCCATAATATGTTACCCTAGGGGCCCCTCGTAAATTTCCCATCATTCTACTCAACATCGATGTACTTTTCAACCCTCTTCGAGGCTTGTGTGCGAAAAGTGGGCACCTAAATCTGTCACTATCTGACTGTCTATACAGGGTGATTCAGTTCCGGTACGCTCAACATGGGGATCTCGGTATTATGCCAAGGTACATTAGGTATGTTAAGAGAAAATCTGTAACTATCGCTTCCTTATGAAGAAGAGGGCGAATTGGGTGCTCGGTCAACAAATAGTACCAAGATCATTTTTAATAAATTATAGGTACCTGCGTTTATTTTCACTGAGCAAAGATTGTACAGGGTGGCCCACATATCATGTCCTATCCCCTTATCTCAAGAATTTGGGGAGATTCGGAAAAAAGTTCCGTACAAAAGTTATTTGTAATCAAGGTAACTTCCCAATTTTTTTTTGGTATATACAGAGTATTGCAAAATTAGCGAAAAACACGAAAGAATGCTGATTGTCAAGAATACCCTGTAATGAAAACTGTCATCACTGTAATCGACAGGAATTAAGAAAAAACCCGGACCTAATTTTATGTAAACGAACTACTGTCCGCGGACCTGAAAATTGGGATTCGGAAGTCATCGCCAGAGAGCAAAGCGAAAATCCCATATTTAGTATATTTGACCTAAAAGTGAGACATATACCCAAACCTGAATGGAAAGATGTTTCGGACAAATCACCAGAGTTAAAGGCGTACTGGGCGCAATGGGACTCGTTAGTAATTAAAGATGGTGGACTAAAGAGGGTTTGGGAAAGTCTAGATGGAATAGAAAAGCTATTTCTAACTGTTCAGTGTAATCATAATTATTACTTTTCTAAGTATTATAGTTCTTAATATTTCGGGAATTTAATTATCTATATTTGTTTATTTTCATTTAATACTTAACTCAATATTCAAACGTTTATTCTCAAAAAATATACCCAATCAGACCTCCTTTCCCTGCGCATGTGTGTCAAAACGGGCTGAAGAAAAAAGAAACGAAAGGGAAGGTCGAAGAAAAGAGACACGTCGCGACAGCACATACTCGCACGCATGAAATTCATAGCTCTCTTCAAGAAACCTCTGGTAAAACGATCAAAAGTGACTTCTCACCGACTTACGGCGGCCGCCAAGAAAATCAGCCACCTTAGACTGCCGGGACCAAAGATCACACCCCCGGACACCAGCAGTCACGAGGTAAGTCTGATTTGGGTAACGCGATTTTTCTTACTCGGTCCAGCTATCAAAGAATTTCTATTTCTCGCCCGGACACTAACATATTCCCAAGAAGAGAGTGTCAGAGGTTCTGAAAGCCGTGCACGAAGGCGTTGGAGGTGGACATTAGAGAAAGGTTTTACTGGGTAAACTCTCGGGAAGATGTCGAAGATTGGTACCGCCGATGTGAAGAATGTGCTCCGGCGAAAGGACCAAAAACTAGGAACAGGAGTAAAATGATGCAATACCTGGTCGGAGCTCCTTTTGAAAGGATCGCCATCGACGTAGCAGGACCGTTCCCGACCAGCGAATCTGGCAACCGTTATGTGTTAATTGTCATGGACTACTTCAGCAAATGGCCAGAAGTTTATCCAATCCCAAACCAAGAGGCCACCACAGTCGCAGAGGTCCTGTTCCAAAATTGGATATGCCGTTTTGGTATCCCAAGAGAACTACACTCTGGTCAGGGCCGCAATTTTGAGTCGGAGATTTTTCAAGACTGCACCCCCAGTCTGATAGTATGGTGGAACGGTTCAATAAATCTTTATAAACGTACCTGAAGATGGTAATTGGGACACATGCATACCACTTTTTCTACCGTTCCGCCGTGTATGAAGCGACAGGATAGTCTCCAGCTAAGATTATTTTCGGAGACGATCTAATGCTCCCTATCGACATCATAACCGGCCGACCAGAAAATCCAGAATCTACTGATGACTACATGAGTCACCGGAGAGAGCGTCTCCAGTTGGTTCATGAAGACATTCGCCAGATGTTGCATCTAGAAAGTGACAGGATGAAGATCCGCTACGATCTGAAAGCAACCAGTGTTGAATTTAATGTGAGTGACAATCCCAAGCGAACAAAAGGTAGATCTCCGAAACTCGATAGAGGTTGGGAAGGACCATACATCGTCGTAAACAAGTTTAATGATGTCGTTTATCATAGAAAACGTACCCCAACAGCAAATATGAAGATATTAAATATCGTTGTCTCCATACCATGAGAAGATAGATGGTCATATAACTTGATCGGGACGATACAATGTTAGAGGGGGGCAGTGTAACGAAAAAAGTCTCTAAAATTATTATATCAGCTTTCAATGAACATGCGTGCACAGTTTTCTAACCTACTCAAAGATTTAGCAGATACCTAAATTTTAAGTTTGGGTATTCTACTTACAGTTTTATAATTTTTATGATTAATTTAGAGGCATTTTCCGTCGCATCTCTGTTGGCCTAAGGCACTTATAGGGCCCCATTTTCTTTAAGTTTTCATTGTTTTCTCTGTAGAGCTTCCATCAGTTGCTATAAATTTGCTAGAACTTTATGATTTGTGCATCTGTCATATTGGCCAGGAATATTCTAGAGTAGTCTCCAAGCTTCCATTTGAGTCGGAGAGCCCTGGGAATTGGGCCTGAAAAATGTGGAAGGTTATAACGCGATTTTAGTGCGATTTTTGGAGCTGATAGAATATTCTTGGTCAGTGACAGTATCTGACAAGTTTATTTGTAATTTGTGAAGGTTAAACAATAAAGGTGGTAACCAAGGCAATGAGTTTGGACTGCGATTGTTGAAATACAGAACAGTATGTAAACACTAGAGGCCCTGTATGACACGAAAAGTGACAGTTATTCGTTTTAACAGAGGTTGGACAACAGATTTTGGCAGATCTAGTAACATTGTTTTTATTATATTTTTATATTGGCGGGTGTCAGTTTGCCAACAAACTGTCAACAAATTATTGAGCATAGATAAGAAATAAATATACGATTATTGAGCGTGCTAATTTTCTTTTGCAAAAAGGAGTGTTAAAAGGTAAAAATGACATCTTGCGTAATAAGAAACTGCAAGAATTCTGAGCAGGATGGATTTTTCTTAACACCCTTTCAAAAAAGCGCAGAAGAACGAGCACGATGGAAAGTGCAAATGAAATACTCTAACATGAGAGTTGGAAATGATACGAAACTTTGCGAGGTAAGTAAATTTAATTACATAAGTATCTAGTTCCTTTTTATTTTTTGTTTGATCTGTGATTTTAATCTGCAGAAAAAATTTCCTTAATCTGCATCAGCAACATAACATAAGGTACCTAAATTAATATTAAATATTAGTACCTCTTTGTTTTCAATAAAAGTCCATAAGGTTATACAAACCACTTATTAGAATTCTTATGAAAATTTTAAAGAGATAATTCTAAAGTTTTTGCCTTCAAGGAGGTAAAACCTGTTGGGTATAGGTATTTACTGGACCAGCATAGGCATTTTTCGTTTCATGGAATAATAAAAAATGTATTTATTATATAAGTTGTGCGTGATAACTTTGGATTGGTTTATAATATTTTGTTACTGTAAAGTAAATTTTTCTACGACAAAATTCTCATAACGAAGAGACGTATATTCCAGAAAACTATACAGGATCTTCCACATCAAAACTTCCACCTCCATAATTTTTTGACCTATTTTGTTAATTTTTTAAAAATTTCGTTGCTTCTCGAAAGGAGAAAACTAAAAAATACGAAAAAAGTTGTTTGCAATTAGAAAATTCTTCCTATCGTGAAATTTGGAAAGAGACTGTAATATAATTTAATTCGTAAATACTTGTTCTAATACATTTTTTCGAAACCTCCTACAGGAAAAAACGCCACTAATAGCAATAAAATACTTACAGGATATTTTAGAATTTATAATAACTGTTAGAGAGACACAGTTTTGAAGGAGCTTTATTTTCCACTAAGACCAACAAAATCGGACAAAAAAGAAGTTAACACGGGTGGGAATTTTATATAAAGAACCCTTTTTGTGTAGTCAGTTAAATGTGTGAGCTTATTTTGTATTAATATTCCATTACAAATTTCTTGCTGATAAAAAAAAATAGCATTTGATGGCAGCGTTTTATTATGTTTAGGTAGCTTAAATTTAGTTCTTTAACTTTCACAGGTTCACTTCTCCGACATGGATTTTGAGTGTCAGGTTGTGCTGAAGAAACGATCCTCTCCTGCAACGTTTGATGAACGTGACTTTAGCAAGAAAGAACCATTAAATATGTATAAATTTCTGAGAACTTGTACTAGTTTGATTTTTCCTATTTACTTATACAATATATCTTTGAAAACAAAAATACTGTTGTCTTCTTTTTTGAAATATAGATGATCTTTCTTGCATTGAAAAGTTAAAAACTTTTATTTACAAAAAATGAAAGAAAGACTAATATCGATATTAAATACCTAAATACTCATTTTTTTATTCAGCCTAATTCTATTAACCATGTTTTTCAATAGTGGTGATTCGTATTACCAAAACAAACTTTCCAACTTTTTATTCCGTACAAATTTCAGTATTAATTGTCTTAAAATTTTGACGGTAGGTATAAGAAGAGAGTTTTAAGAAACGAAACCATACAGTTTAAACCATTTAAAAGACCTTTTTGATTTTTATTTTTAAATGAAAGGAATAATAATTATTATTGCAGCTACGATTCCTATTGAAGAAATATTCGAAAGTTTAGTTAGTTGGTATGCTAGAGCCTTGTTTAATTTTATGTATCTACATAAGTATAAAATTTAATAAATGTTTTTATCCTGATATCCTAAAATTGCTGTTTGCTTCGAACAAATTATATGTTTCTTCACTTTTCCATTCAAACTTCAATAATTATTATTAGTGAAGCTTTGCAAATAATATACTTACTACCTACCCAATTTATTGGTTTTATCTATATTTTTATACATTTTAAACTGTGCCCTCATCTACCTACGTTTATGGCAGTTAAATGTCGTTAGCTTAACCTTAAAATCCAATTTTGACACATCCTGCTGCTAGGGGAATGATAGAAAGAGCGAAAAAATATATGTCTGTTGCACAAAATGAATTTCATAGGGAAAATAAGACCCTCGCCAGAGAGAGAGATCCGATCGTTGTCCAACCTCTGTTAAAACGAATAACTGTCACTTTCCGTGTCATACAGGGCCTCTAATAAACACCATCGAATTGATAAATACTTGTCAATTCAATGATAAACTAGTATATGAAACTATTTATTTACATCCCAACCATCCCGGCACCTGTCGGTCATTCTCACTTTTCCTGATACAGGTCTCCACAGTATGCACAGACCATTAGGTGAATTGCAGAAGAAATTCTTCTGCAATTCTTCTGAAGAAAAATTACTATTTTGGAATTCCGAGATGATCTGTTCAACCAGTCGAAGAAACGAGAATTTTAGATACTATTGTATGTTGCAAGAGTAGGTATTTGGTAACGCATTATGTAAGAATGAAAATATAAAAATTTGCTTAAATCCCCAACGTGAACCAATGGTCTACTATATGTATAAAGAAGAAACCGAAAAATCTATAGGTACTTGCTTACACTACAACTAGTCATGGACTTCATTTCAAACCAAAAGGTACCAAAATACTCTTGCTTGCTTTTTAGACTCGCTTTTGTTAAGAAAATATATGGAAATGTGCCATGTAGGTAAACTTGTCAAATTAAAGGGACATATATATATAGTCCTCCTTACGGTAGAATGCGTGCGACGTAAGGGGGAAGAACTCGCAAATATTATAGAATTATTCACAGTTCAGGGGCGTAGCTCAATTTTGTGTAACTCACTGACTTAATTTTCATATAATTGTATTCTTAACGGTGATGCCTTAGACTATGGAGGAAGGCAAACACTTATAACATTGGCAATTATTTCTCGTGCTTGAGAATGCAACGTTCTTCCCTGTTTACTCATTTTGCACACGTTAACTCCCGAACATACGAAACGCCATTGAGCTCTCTGAGCCCTCTGATCCGGCGGAAAAAACTTGCCAGCGGCCTAAAAAGTGAGGTCTGTGTGGTAGCCCAAATACGCAGTTAACTTTACGTACTATAGAAACAGGCACAAAACGCGTTGGCTAACTGATTTTGTTAGCCGACTCCTTGGAAGAAGTGCTGTGTTGCCATATTTCAAAGGCGATGGTAGACGCGACGATGTTGAAAAAAATATAATAGGTGTTTTATCACACCGCGTTAAAAATAAATGATAAACAAAAATGGGTAAGTGGTCCCGTGATGCGAGCTTTATTTTTTCGGTATAACAGAGTTCAGAAATTCGGCTGCAATATGATAAAACTTGTATTCGCCAATAAATAACGACTACTCGTATAGGAAATCTCGCAACGCTGCCCGCATTCTTTAGAAACGTTTTCTTTCGTGCTTTGGACTAAAACAAGCATTTTATTTTATTTTGGATATTAAATTATTTTAACAGACATATTTGCATGTTTTTACTTTATAAAAGATTCTGCAGCAATGTTTTTAGCATTAAACCACCCTGTCGATTTTTTCGTCGTGTGACGCCAGAGGCTGTCGCTTGAAACAGCGCTATACACAGATCTTTAATATAGTGTTGGTCCGTCAAAATCAACGACAAAGTCTATTAGCATACATGAAATAATGGATGTCTATAGTGATCTGCAAACACAAAGAACGTTATGAGAATTTCTAGAGAAATGATGAATTGTACTATACATGATAATACCTTTGAGTATGGAAAGTCAACTAAAATGTATTTTCAAGTATAGGCGTCTAAATGAAAAATTGCATATGAAAAGTCATATAGATAATTATAGCCCATAGAATCTGTGGTCAATGGATTGACCTACTTTTTTGTAACAACCTGTTTACTGGTCCGTTTTCATAGCAATTATCGCAGAGACAGATTTCGATAAAGTTCGTGGATTAGTGCCAGGGCAAAAAAAGTCAAAATGACCAGTAAATTATATTTTTCGTTACCGAAACTCCATATCTACATATCAAAAATCAAATAAATAACTTAACGTAGTACTCCCCACATATCTTAGATTCGTTCCTTAAAAGTACACTCTCAGTCACGCCCGATCACGGCCATCATAATATCACGCCTTATTAGAAGTCGAAGAAGAAGAGGCCGCCGCCGATGGTTGGGGTCATGGGCTTCTTTCTAGGCGCCAGCACCTTGTTGATGGTGTGCAACACACCGTTGGTGGCCAAGTTGTCGCAGCTCGTCACCACTGCCCTGTTGACGCGTACCTGGCTACCCGCCCTGTTGATTTCTACCGGCGACTGGCCCATCGTGGGGACGTAACTGTTGAAGCCCCACGTGTGGGGACCCACGCCCGAGCAACACAGAACCTCTGAAATGAGAAATTGACGATTTAGGCATGTAAACTATAGTCCTCCTTAAGGCAGAATGCGTGCGACGTAAGGGGGAAGAACTCGTAAATATTATAGAATTAGTCACAGTTCAGGGGCGTAGCTCAATTTTGTGTAACTCACCGACTTAATTTTCACATAATTGTTATTTAATTTATAGTTAATATTATTCTTAACGGTGATGCCTTAGACTATGGAGGAAGGCAATCCCTTATAACATTGGCAATTATTTTCCCTGCTTGAGAATACAATTTAACGTTATTCCCTGTTTACTCATTTTGCGCACGTTAACTCCCGAGCATATGAAACGCCACTGAGCTCTCTGCCAAGCTTGCCGGCGGCCGAAAAAGTGAGCGCTGTGTGGTAGCCCAAAACGCAGTTAACTTTACGTACTATAGAAACACGCACAAAACGCGTTGGCTAACTGGTTTTGTCGGCCGGCTCGCTGGCTGAAGTGCTTTGTTGCCGTATTTCAAAGGCGATAGTAGACGCGACAATTTTTAAAAAATATAATAAGTGTTTTATTACACCGCGTTAAAAATAAATGATAAACAAAAATGAGTAAGTGGTCGCGTGATGCGAGCTTTATTTTTTTTCGGTATTACAGTGTTCAGAAATTTGGCTTCAATATGCTAAAACTTGTATTCGCCAATAAATAACGACTACTCGTATAATAAATCTCGCAACGCTGCCCGCATTCTTTAGAAATGTTTTCTTTCGTGCTTTGAACTATACAAGGGCAAGTGTTGTAGGTAACATTTTAAACTGCGTACCTACCTACTACACCCCATTTTTGCCAAACTTGTTACCTAATATTTTAAGGCCTTTATACGATTCCTGCTTTATAATAATATTCACATATGGTGATAAGCTCATACCTTGTACTTGAAATATGATAAGAGCTAAAGTCCATAATATGGCGGAACAACGTCATAAAACGAATAAGAATAATAATAATCATTCTCACCCTCACAATACTCACTCCAAACTAGGAGTACCCCAGAAGCAACTGAATTGTTGTTCGGGGGAGGGGGCAATTACTATTATTTTGTCTTCAATGTCATTTGCGTCTAGGGCCGACTTTTCCCGATATAACTAGCATATCATTCGCTCAGCCATTTTTTTCTACAAAGACATGTGCATGCAGTCTGCCTCGACATCAAATTGTAATTTCACGATAGGTAATTGTTATAAGTACAGATAAGGAATTCCAAGAGAAACATTTTTTCTCATAATTTTTTCGATAATTTGACAAGTTTTCCGAAGTTTTTTTGTTAAATGTCATATCTGGCAGGTGCAACAATGTCACGTGACCACATTTGCCTACCTACGTCATTTTTTATCACTACACAAGCACAAACTGCTGGAAAAGTCAAATTTTAAAGAATTCAGCAAACAAAAAATTTAATTTTCGAACAAAAAATTTAAGGTTCGAAAAATATAAGGTTAGTTCCAACTCGCGGGTTTTGACTGTCAATGAACAGTTCTCGAATCGAAAGATGGACGACTTAATGTGCAGGTGCGATTTCTGTACCGTTCTGTAACTGAGATGAGTTGGAACGTTTTCTGATTTTCTGTACTTCCCGTGCAAGGAGCATAATTTAGAGTTGTTCTAGGTTATGTCGCATACACAGAGACCATTCTCAACTCGCAAATACAGATAGATATCGAAAATAATAAACGTTTATAAATCTCTGATCGTCTGAGATGACCTGTGAAACCTCTAACCTCTCTTTGATAGGTTAAGTTTACTTAAGCAATCAACTGCGCGGGTCGGTACATAGACCATAATCGTTGAGTGAGGAATAATAAGAGGCGCAGCGCCCATATAAAATTGCGAGCCCGGTCGGCGTGTGCTTACCCGCAAGCCCCTCGTTGCCCCCACTCGCTATAGTCGCCTAGCGACCACGAATTTTTACAACTTGTTTATTTTTTCAAGAACACCGATCCTTTTGCAACGGGCTAACGGTACAATTTTATATATTTTATATTTTACTGGAAGGATATGTATTTTTTTGTCTCGGATGCTTTTCTATCTCCGACGCTTTTCGGGATGCGTTTTCAGCTCGCTGCGTCTCGTAAGGCTGCATTTCTTATTATTCCTTCATTCAACGCCATAATATAGACACAGACACAGACATATATAGCTTAGCTATATAGGTCTGTGATATAGACCATTTTAGTGTGACAGATGTCATTCTGCTGAGGGGCAAGCAAACCACAAGCTGCCTTTGTTCAAGGTCTATATTGAGGAAGAGGTTGCCTCTTTAAAACTCCCGTTTGTTTACCGTGTATCCTGTGAATTACTTTCGTATATTTTCGTATATATTTGCTGGGTTATGTAACCTGCATATGAATAATTGGAAGTGCGTTGGGCAATTCAAATTATAATACAAGTGACGAAAGCAGAGCAGAGAGATTCAATTGTATAAAATTCCAAAATTAAATATGATCAGAGATACATCTGTTGGTCCAGATCATGTATCATTATGTTATAAAAATAAGTCACCTTCAAGAATGTGGTTCTTCATGATAGCCTCAGCCTTCTCTTTGTTCTCAAGCAACATTTTTCTGTCACTTTCCTCCAAAGCAGCGAAAGTCTCATCGGTAGGTGCTAGGAAGGTAATAGAGCGGTTGCTTTCTTTCAGGACCTTCTCAACTTCAGTATCCTTTATGATATTAATCAGGGTGGAGTATTTAGGGTCTTCGCTTAAGATGTCATAAATGCTCTTAGATGGTGGAATGAGCACCTTGTTCACTTCATGTACGACAGATCCACATGCTTTTTCGTCAAAACCAATCAATCTAGCACAGTTGACAGTTGCGCGATTGACCACATTGGTAAATAGGGGCAGCTGAAAAGGCAGATTATTAGTTATGTTGATTCCGTAAAAAGTGGAATCTCCTAAACTTACAGTTGAATACAGGTTGACTCGCAGTTCCTTTCCTTCATCTCTAGTCTTCAATTTAACGTTGTTGTTCATTTGAGATGATTCCATCTGGCCTTGGACAGTGTGGTATCGTACCAATTCCTTCAATTTAGCTTTGTCGTCGCCAATTTCTTCCAGAATTTTCTTTACTTCCGGTTGTTCGAAGGCTTTATTGGATGGAACGAACACTGTTGCGTTATCCAGATTGTTAATTTCATCTGTTAGTTCAGCTTTCTCTACCAACTCTTGGAATTTGGATAAATTGGAAGTTTTCAGAACGTTACCAATGTATTGCCCTATATATAAAAAAGAATTGGTATTGCACTCGAACATGTCTAAAACTAAGAGGGCTCACCTGATTCTGGAATTATAAGTTCGTCGATGAGATGGATCACACCATTTGTGGCAATAATATCAGGTTCAACGATTTTGGCTTTATTCTCAAACATAAGTTCATCTTCTAAAGTTCTCTCCATATTCAGCACGGTACCTTCAACGTTGTGTGTAGTAGCATTGCCAATGATTGCTGATGAGCAAACTGTGTGAGCTGTGATATGATGTTTAAGAATATCTGAAAAGAAAATTCATTACACATCACGACATGTTTATTAGTTTTGTTGATATCTTACTCGAAGCACATCCTCCGCCGTTAAGTATCTTGTTTCTTTGCATTTCGTCCAATTTTTGGAAAGCTTGATCAGTTGGTGCAAAGACCGTATAATGGCCATCAGCTTTAAGATTTTTGGTAATGTCAGTGTTTCTCCAGACTAAAAAATAATTGATATTTTAGAGACTAAGACATTAATTTACAGGCTTCCTTTGTACCTTTCTTGAGGTTTTGCAATTTTGGATGAACTCTAATGATATCCTCAATACTCTCAGTAGCTGGGACTACAACTCTGTCGGTTATGTGCACAATGCCGTTTTTGGCTAAAATGTTGCCTTTTTTCACTCTAGCGCAGTTAGCTGTCATCATTTTTTCATAAGTGTGAGTGGGATAGATGTTTATTCTGATAGTACTATTGTGATCTTCACTGAAAACAAAGTTAGCATGTTATAAAGCCAGAAGTAATGATACAGTTCTGAGAAGCAATCCCATAGGTACTGGAACTGGCCATATTACAACTTGGGATTTCTTATAGGTAACAAGGTATTAACTGGCATTCCTGTATAAATAAGTCTGTGCACTTCGGCCGTGCTTAATAGGTAATCATTATTAGTATTAGCTCTTAGATTTTGCATATTGACTCTAACCAAAAAGAATCTCATTGGAGCCATCTAGAGGACCGCTACAATCTATAATTTGTGTGCAGAATAGGTAAACAGGTGTGACGCAACTACCGACTATTGAAATATGTTCCAAAATATCGTTAAAGGAACTAAGGTGAATGCACTCATGGATCAACGAGTACACAAACCTAAAGCTAGGAATTATTGTATAACCGTAAATATACTGTGAAGACCAACAATATCCATTGTACAAATATTTGTGTGCAAATCTATGACGGTACTTTTTAATTGTGCTAGGTCAGTGAAAGGTAACAGCCTGTCCTATTTGGATATAATGACTGTAGGTATTGCAATTTTTCACACTATGGTATTAATGAATTTTTATAACTAATGGCAAAATGTCGAAACTTGAAATTTGTTGAATGTTACTTTAGTTTCGTCTCGCAGCTAGCGTTGATTACAAACAAGAATTTTATTACTCACTAACTAGTAAGTAGTAAAAACAAAAACACTTTTACCATTACCTGTAGGTAATGTTCAGTATACAGTGAAAGAGTTACACATGTTACACATAAGTACGCATTCTTACTTTAAATAATACTTTGTAAGTATTGAAAAAATACTTTGTAAGTATTGAAAACCTAAACTTATGGAAATTGGAAGATTTGGATATTTGGTTCTGTCCAGATCTAAATACTAACTACTAGAGGCACAACTGCAATTACCTATTGTTTTTTGGCAACCTCTAGGTTTTTCAAATATCTACCAGATTTATTTAAAAATCATTGAATATTAACATTTCCAACTGTTGGTGATTCAAAATAAACCAGTCTTTTTTTGTGTAATAATAATTAGCATCCAAAGGTGATATATAATTATTGTAGGTTTTCAAACAAACAAAAGAAGAAACGTCTCTGCTAATATGAGCGAATTTGACCATTGTAATCTCAGTCTTTTTGAACTTTGACAAATATCCTCACTCTGATTTGTATTTTTGATAATAACAGATAATAAAGATATATTTATGAAATGTTTTCATCTTTCCGAAAATCATATTATGAAACCTCTCTTGAGCCTGTCTTCACACCAAAGGAAATTAAGGATATTTTTTACCTTGACAGTAACTACATGCTTTTTAAGAAAAATGGGAAAAGATGTATAGGTACAAGTTAGGAAAGTACAGCTGAAGCCTAACTCTAGAAGTATGTGGTTCAAATTCGACGAAAAATGATAAATAATTTTCATTGCTATAACTTGATGTCTTGAGTACCTACATGTGGCATGTGATTCATGGATTCATAGATTCAAAACGCAAAATTAAGTTGTTTGTATTGTTGTATAACTTGTGAAAATAAGCAGAAACTCTCGTACAATCAATGCTCACCAATAAATTATTCGTTCAGAGTAACCAATTTTTTTTAATTTATGGAAAAAAGTGTATGTATCACTTGAGCTGTGCTCAAAGGAGGCCACATCTCAGACATCAGTCTATGGGCCGAAAAATTGTTTGTACACAATAGGTGATTACCCATTCAAAAACACAACCTTTTATTTCAAATACATTCTTCTACCAAATTATCCTTTCCTGTTGGTTATTCTGTCAATTCGAATTAAATAGCAGTTATTGAAAGTTGGAAACTGTTCGCTCTACCGAAGTCGACCCAACATACAATCTCTAATATCACCTCCTTTTGAAGCATCTTTTTTACGGCCTACCTGTTAATTATTTCCTCATTGGAAAGGTCGTTGAGGTCGATGAATCCTTTCACGGCGTGGCTTAGAACCAAATCCTTACTGGGGAGAGCATTTTTGACGGCCCGTCGTCGACGCCTCAGAGGCTCTACGTTGTTCTGCAACAAAGCAATGTACTGTTAATAACTACACGCACTATATAGATATACTCTGGTAGGTAAATTCCACTTTACCGCACGTCGTGCAGTAATAAGGCCATTAAGTAATGCAAAAGTGATAAGTAAAATTCAACAGTGACAGCGTACGGTTGTAGATAAAATGTCACATCTAATGTGTGTGCTAATTGGGTTTTTACCACACTTATCATAGAATATAACTATTTTTAACTCTACATGTGTGGATAGAAATTGTGAAATATTGCTTACCCATATTTCTTAAAATATTCCTCATATCAAAAACATGTTTTAATAAAAGTGTTAGGGGAAATTATTTCCCGTTTAGTGATATCAAGCAATCTTTTGTAGCACAAAAATGTGGTTGCCACTGTAACCGATTTAATTTTTTTTAAATGGCACCATATACGTTTTTTGGTGAAAATTAATACATTGGAACTTTCTAAATACGATACAATACAATTTTAATGGGGTCGCATAAGAAAAAAAAATAAGTTTTCCTTTATGCTATTGACAATGTTTATCAAAATAATAATTACTAACATCAAGTTAGCCATGCCAAAATCAGAACAATGCGAAACTGTCACTAGCTGTCAGTTACTTGTAATTGTGTGCATTGTTACAGTAAACGTACTTTTTTTACTCAATTTTCTATGTACTATGTACCTACTTGTAAAAAAGTCCGTTTAGTGTAACAATGTACACAGTGACACAGCTAGGGACAGTTTCGCATTGTTCTGATTTTGGCATGGCTAACTTGATGTTAATAATTATTTTAATAAACATTGTCAATAGCATAATAGAAAACTTAATTTTTTTTTTGTATTTTTTCTTATGTGACCCTATTAAAATTGTATTGTATCGTATTCAGAAAGTTCTAATGTACTAATTTTCACCAAAAAAAGTATATGGTGCCATTAAAAAAAATCGGTTACCATGGCAACCACATTTTTTTGTGCTACGAAAGATTGCTTCATCACTAAACGGGAAATAATTTCCCCTAACACTTTCATTAAAACATGTTTTTGATATGAGAAATATTAAGAAATATTAGCAATATTATGAGGAAATATAAGCAATATTATGAGGAATATTAAGAAATATAAGCAATATTCCACAACTTCTATTCACGCTTTATAATAAACTGTGTGATACTAGAAAGTACTAAAAATCGATACAAAATACTTCATTTCGTAAAAAAGACCTATTTTCTAAATCAAATTTTTCAACAATCGATATAAAATCGTTGTGATTGTATATAACTATTTTCGTCTTTGGGTACTTACTTAGTACACCAGGGTTAACAGAAAGTGACGAAAAACGCAGGGTGTTATTTCATTTAGAAATTTGGCGAAGAAAACTAATTCCATTGCAGTCTTAAATAAATAATAAATGCCGCAAATAAAGCTACACAGTGCATTAGGTGGTACCTGAAGAATCAAGAGAAATCAATTTATCATGTGTAGCGTATAGCATTAGCATATGATAAAAATAAGGTCGATACTAATTTGTATTCAGTCAATTTACAAAAAATTCTTACTTGGGAAGCAAAATTCGCCCTTGAAGCCAACGAATTTCGATATAATTTCATAGTTTCATGCTCTTTGCGCCAGAATTACAGCAGAACTATCAATCAGTAGGAAGCTACAATAGTGGTTGTCGCCCATTATTATGGTTGAAAATAATATACTTAAGTAAACTTTCAAACCGATTTCCTATGAACTTACCTAATCAAGCGTAGAAATTTGAAGGGAAACCAGCTTGTCTTCCTACTCCTACTTAATTACAAAAAAAAGATCAAATTTAAGTAGCTCCGATAATTAAGACTTGAAGATTGCAATTCTAGAGCAGCTATAATGATATTAGCCATGGTATCTATCTAACGGACCCATAACGGTCCTTCAACGAGAACGGCATCGACAGCGAACGTTGCAATTTACTTTGGAGAAAGACTAATGAACCGTGTTGTGTTAGTATATATCTACACGAAACACATCTTACAGGTACAGGACGGTTTTTACAAGTGTCAATGTGAACTTAGCTATTGGTTATTTTGCGTTCAATGAAAAAATAGGCTAACTTTATTTTCCGTGTTTCCACAATAGGCGCCGCAAAACAGCGGATTATAGCGGCTGTAGGTATTTAGTGTCATAAAGGGCGGCGACGGGTCACTCGCCCTAGTCACCTAAATCACTGATTCCATTTTGCATTTATTTTCATATGAATTTTATTTAAAGAGGATTTATGACTGATACTTGCATGTTTCATGTTTCTATACAGATATCTAGATCTACCTTTCGAGATTTTTCATTTTTAACAATTCATGAATTCACCCTATATTTAAGATGTCGTTTGTCTTGAAATGAAAGCTAAATTATATACAGTCCGACAAACGAGAGAAGTCCAATGAAAAACTCAGTCTAACCGCCCATGCCCAGGGACTCTTTAAAATAAGGGGACCCAGCATGTCACATAGGAAAAGTGAAGCCTTGAGGGGAAGTTTGTTTTCTGTATATGGACCGGGAGATAGTGACAGATTTTTGGACGTGATTTTACTCAGTATGCCTTGCAAAGGGCATTATGTGGCACATATTCTCACAATAATAAGGTATGAATCAGAGAGTCATCCTGGGTTCTTCATATGAAATAGTGAGTTTTCAATTATTCGAAAAATATGCGTTTTGATATGATTTTATACAGGCTGCCATGTGTTTTATAATGAAGTTCAAAATAGAAAATTCCTCGGAAAACCATAGGCATACCGTTAGGGTGGGTCCAAAGGGCTATTATTGCCACGTGATCTTTTATTTTAATAATTAATTTTTCCACGTTTCTGAACAGGCTGCCAATGAGAAGTATGCAAGTTCTTGTTATGAAACTGCTGAAGAAAAGATGGCATACCGTTTGTGCATATCCAAGTACACTTTACATCGAATAACTCGTTTAAATGATTAAATAACATTCAATTTAAACAGTACTTGGACATGCGCGAAAGGTATGCCATCTTTTTTTCAGCATTTTCATAATAAGAACTTGCATATTTCTCATTGGCAGCCTGTTCAGAAACGTGGAAAAATTAATTATTAAAATACAAAATCACGTGGCAATAATAGCCCTTTGGACCCACCCTAACGGTGTGCCTATGGTTTTCCGAGGAATTTTCAATTTTGACTTCATTATAAAACACATGGCAGCCTGTATAAAATCATATCAAAACGCATAATTGAAAACTCACTATTTCATATGAAGAACCCGGATGACTCTCTAATTCATACCTTATTATTGTGAGAATATGTGCCACATAATGCCCTTTGCAAGGCATACTCAGTAAAATCACGTCCAAAAATCTGTCACTATCCCGGTCTAATACTCCAAGGAGACCACAAAAGTGGGCTGGTACAAGGTTATGTTATATGTCAGTGTCCAACTGCCATCAGGTTTTATGTGACATGCCAGTGCCATAGATTCCAAAGGAGGCAAAATATTTCCCATCACAGTTCACAATTTTTAAGTTTTCTAACTTCCAGATAGTCAATTAAAGGTAATGCGGCCGCCTGTAGTAGTCCCAATAATTGCAACCAGATTTTTCTTGTCTCACCTTTAGTAATCCTACAATTCCCATTACGTGGGCATTACGTATAAGTAAGTAGTTCAAAACAAAAATGGTATTTCGTAAAGAACCCCGCACCAAATACAGGGGAAAATGGTTCTCTGCCAATTTTGATAATTTTTTGGGATATTGTAGTACAGGTAACTATAAGTTACACGTGCAAGTTTAAATTAGTTTCTATATCTAGTTTCGGAGATATGAATTTTTGAAAATCATAAAAATGGCTGTTTTGCTAAAACATAGTAAGGTTAACTTATCCAAAAGTATTACTTTTTAGATTATTAGTAACAAAATAATAGCATTGCTGGTTTAAAGGAAGTCAAGTGAGCATGTCAGTCAGTCGGTCGTTAAGACAAGAGAAGCCGCCTATTGTACAGGGTGGGTCAAAAATAGCGACAATTTAGCATATTTCGCCATTTTTTATCATTGGTCCCAATTAGTGGGACTGAACATTTTTCATTAAAAATATCTCTATTGAGAATCTTTTCTTATTACAAGAATAATTTTCTTTAAAAGTTTTGACTTTCTTCCAAAAAACTAATTTTTTTAAAAAAGTTTGTTTTTTATACTTTATGTTTTTAACATTAGTCACTTAAAACGTCCTTTTTGATACAATAAATCAGCTTTAAAGCCAAAACTACTTAAGAAAGGCTTATAGTAATTGCTTAATATGATTATCTACAAAAAGTTACAATCGCATTTTATACAGGGGGCTGGGTTTACAAATATTAGTTGAAATAGGTTTTACCCCTAATACATAATATGTTTGTTAATTATTCTTGAATGGATCAGGATCTGCCAATTTAAATCATATATTTCAGTTATACTTTAAAGTAAATTACCCTACACTCGTGTAAGTTTCATTGATTTTCTATGTCTGGTTTTTGAAATATAAATATTGAAAATTGATATTCTATAGAAAATATTATCCAATCTTCTTTCTAATAATATGATCTTGCAGCGCAAAACAATTGCGCCGTTAACAATCGCTTGACCATATACCGTGCGTGACTATTATAGATATGCGGTTTTCCACCTACTTTACGAAAATTCGGTGCCCAGATCTATATAAGTCGTACCTACTCTACGCTTCGTGACGATTCCACGAATATCTATAAATAGTAATAATTATCAACCCTCCCCACAGAAGCTTTAGTTAGCTTATAAGGTATCATTGGGCGTCCAGTTAGGTATTATTATTATTTCGTAGTAGTAGCGGGAAGGGTTGATAATCACTATTTATAGATATTCTTGGAATCGTCACGAAGCGTAGAGTAGGTACGACTTATATGGATCTGGACACCGAATTTTCGTAAAGTAGGTGGAAAACCGCATATCTATAATAGTCACCCCACGGTTCATGGTCAAGCTGTTTTTAACGGCGCAATTGTTTTACGCTGCAAGATCATATTATTAGAAATAAGATTCGATAATATTTTCTATAGAATGTCAATTTTCAATATTTATATTTCAAAAACCAGACATAGAAAATCAATGAAACTTACACGAGTGTAGGGTAATTTACTTTAAAATATAACTGAAATATATGATTCAAATTGGCAGATCCATTCAAGAATAATTATTAACAAACATATGTATTAGGGGTAAAACCTATTTCAACTAATATTTGTAAACACCCCCTGTATAAAATGCGATTGTAACTTTTTGTAGCAATTACTATAAGCCTTCCTTAAGTAGTTTTGGCTTCAAAGCTGATTTATTGTATCAAAAATTACGTTTTAAGTGACTAATGTTAAAAACATGAAGTATAAAAAAACTTAAAAAAAAATTAGTGTTTTGGAAGAAAGTCAAAACTTTTAAAGAAAATTATTCTTGTCGTGAGAAAAGATTCTCAATACAGATATTTTTAATGAAAAATGCTATTATTTTGTTACTAATCATCTAAAAAGTAATACTTTTGATCCAAAAGTTTTGGATAAGTGAACCTTAGGTACTATGTTTTAGCAAAACAGCCATTTTTATAATTTTCAAAAATTCATATCTCCGAAACTAGACATAGAAACTAATTTAAACTTGCACTTGTAACTTATAGTGACTTGTACTACAATATCCCAAAAAATTATCAAAATTGGCAGAGAGCCATTTTCCCTTGTATTTGGTGCGGGGTTCTTTAAATTATTAAGCAGGTAGCTCCAGTCAGGTCTTTTTTTAAACAGATTTTATCTACAACTATAAGTTTATTTTACGTTTGTGAAGTACCTACCTTGGGAGAGAAATAAAATTACAAAAATTTTATAATGAGCACCGAGAAAAACTACATGATTAGAACTAAGTACAAGACCTAATCTTATTAGTCCATCCCGAAATCTGTGAAAGTTCTTTGCGTAGATACATTCAACAAGGGAAGAAAGTTCAAGTACATACCTATACCACCTACCTACATATTACAAATGGTTTGAGGAACCTGGTAACAAGTGCAATAGCGACAAATTCTGAAATAAGCAAAATCGGCATTGACTTACCATACTTATATTATTTAAATTCCTGGAAATAATTGCAGGAAACCAAATTCAAATATAAAATAAATTTGTATCATTTGACAGTTGCCATATTCTGTGTTTGTTGACAGAACATTGTCAAGTCTAATTTTTAGAAATCATGGAAACCATTATTAATTTTTACTAACAATCAAAGTACCTGCTATATTCATAGATTCTCCAATAAAATGGCGTACTTGGCATCACTGAGACCATTAGAATGAGGAAAGAAACGGCCTCACTTTGGAAAATATAATGCTGGGTCCCCTTACTTTAAAGGGTCCCTGACGCCCACATTAATAACATACGGATGGCGCTTAGACTGAGTTTTTCATTGGACTTCTTTTGTTTGTCGGGCTTGTAGATTCAAGTATTCATATTAGCATGGAAAATTATTGCTTTCATTTTTGCGATCTGGAAGTCAGGGTAAGGTTATAAGTTATAAGTATGATTTCTTGGAATTATAACTTTTTTAAATTATAAATACAGGGTGTTCCGCATAAGAACCGACACAGAGCAGAAGCATACAGGGGAGCCCAAAATAAGGTAATTTAACGCAACTTACCTGCATACTAAGTTGCACCCATGAGAAGTTATAGGCCTTGAAAGTGGGCTTTGAAATTTCGAAAAAATCAATATTTCAGTTGTTTTTGAACTTGAAGAAACCAAATTTGGTACAGGTTGTGGGTGTACCAAGGGCATTAATCGACATATTTAAATTGTACCAGTTTAAAGGGTTGATACAGAGTGATGCACCCTAAAAATGCGACAGAACTTTTTTGTCCGTTGGGGGACTTACAAAATTGTTACTTTATGTTATGAAGAATTTAATTCTAAAACTTTTTTTACTCTTGTTATTTTTAGAAAAACTTTATCGCTTTCGCCACAAACGCGAATAACTGAAAACACGTATTGCAGATATGTGATACCTATTTAAAATCTTTGAAAATTCAAAAATTGGCTATGAAATCAAACGTCAAACTTGAATAAGGCCGAATGTCACAACACATAATAGGGTCCTTCACAATATTTTTAATTGCTCTAATGTCTTACTCAGTTTGCAGTAGATGCATAACACGAAATAAATGAAACAACGGCTTTTAACCCTTATTTATTTATGATAACTAAAGACGAAGTTGCACAATTTTCTATCTACAATCTACAATTTCGTCTTTTTATTGTCTAGAACGCCAAACGTGGCAACCTCTGTGCCTGTCAGGAGAAACGGCATTGCAATGTTGCCGTTGCCCGTCTGCCATAATTCGTGGAACAAAGGCAAATTTCACTTTTTACTATTTTTTACTATTCAAATATCTCTAGCTTGCCTATGAATATCTATTATTTGTTTTTATTACCAATATGTTCCGTATATTGACTTTATGCTGCACACGCTGGAAACTATATCCTTGATGTCTTTCACGTGACACTTTGGTTAAAGTATGTGTATATGGAACATATACGATAAATAATATTCAGACTTCAATAATGCGGAAATATTCGCGTATGTGGCAACGCCACCCGCCCACCCAAGCCGCCGCACCCGACGTCCCCTCTTGCTAACTGTTATTCCATATGCCGCTCAATCAAAACATTATTAGATATGTGTGCGATTTATTATAGTGTTTTTATTATTTATTATTATACAGGGTGTAAATGATTAAGTGCGAAAAAATTCAAGGGGTGAATCTTTGAGTGATTCTAAGACCAAAAGTCTATATAAACATAGATCTGCTAATGCTTCGTTTTCAAAATACAGGGTGTCAAATATTTTTTAATAATTATTATAATAAAACAAAAAAATTTTATAGCTAGCATTATCGTTTATAGCAATTTTTAAGACTAGAATAAACTATTAATATTGAAAAAATATCGGGTATACCCTAGTTTTTGTTAATTGGTAGTTTTAATTTTTTATTATGTTGTCCCGGAGGCATGCAATAAAGTGATTTTTTTTTCTCAAAAACGAAGCGATATACGAGAATAATTCAAGAGACAAAAAAGTTGTATTTTTAGTTGCTGAATGCGAAAAAAAAAGTTTTAAAAAAGTCAGTGGCGCACATTTTTTTACAAAATTATTGGTTAAGGTGCCCTCGGGACGCCACTGTACTTAATAATTTTAATCTAGTAGGGGCTAAATTAGCCTCTTTCTACCATAAATAACACTGCCAAATTTCAACAAAATCGGCTAAAGGATTATTAAGATATTTACGAAAAAGCGATTTTTTAAGAAGAGTTTGACACACTGACTTTAAAAGGAAGCATTACCGGACCTATGTTTATAGTTTATATCAACTTTTCGTCTTAGAATCACTCAAAGATTCACCACTTGAATTTGTTCGCACTCATTACACCCTGTATATTGTTTGTGTAGTTATCGTGTTGTTAGTAGTGTAGGGAAATTATCATAGACAAGGATTACGTGATAGGGCAATCCGATAATTTGCTGAAATGGATCTAATAATCCGATGTTTACATTTACCAAAATTCCTGGGTTTTCTAAAATTATCTTCATAGTTATACAGGGTGTCCCAATAAGGACTCCCGTCGCAGATATCTCCGGAACAAAAAGAGATATTTCAATTCTGCAAACGCCGTTCGCTAGGACGTGAAGAGGGCTTTATTCGTAACTGCTAAGCGTTCATTTTGACATTGGCGTATAGATGGCGCTGCGGTGCAAAGAAACTTTTCTATCCTAGGAACGTTGGAGCGTAGCGCATTTGAGAGACTGGGTAATTTTGAGAAACTTTTGTTCTATGGAGTATTTTCCTACTGTCACTAGTTTCTGAGATAACCACTCTAGAATGTCATTTGAAAAAAATGAGCTAACTCGCTTAAAATTAACTTTAGAGGAAAAAGTTATTAAAAATATCTTTGTAGTTCACTAGGACAAAGAAAATAGCGACACGTGTCAAATTATTACACATCCGGTTTGAAAGGAAATACCGGAAGTGTCCCATTTTTCAGTTTAAAGTGAACATACTGTATAATTTATACCGCAAAAGTGAAAAAAGGTAATTTCCAGTGTCGTATAATAACAATAACACCATGTATATACATACATTTACATACATACATACATACATACATACATACAATTTGGCTGAATTTATTTTTATTAACCGAAGGTGGCTCTGTCTCTGTCTAGTGTTTCAATATGATATTTAGCTTCAAACGCCCAGGTAGTTCTCTATCGTTGTCAATTTGTTTATTGCCTAATTAGTTTATTAATTTTTGTAATAATGGTTAATCATAATACTGAGGATAAATTAAAATATGGTATTAGTTTCAGGAGAATGCTGCTCGTATTTTGGTATGGAAATAATTTTGAACATATATTTTTTGTAAACATACATGTTTAATTTCTATAATGTCGGTCAATAAAAATAAATTCAGCCAAATTGTCGTTGTCTACATGTACCTACCTACAAGGTGTTATTGTTATTAGGTATATTTTTTCCAATTTTGAGGGAAAATTCTACAGTATGTTCATTTTGAACTGAAAAATGGGTCACTTCCGGTATTTCCTTTCAAACCGGATGTGTAATAATTTGGCACGTGTCGCTATTTTCTTTGTCGTAGTGAACTACAAAGATATTTTTAATAACTTTTTCCTCTAAAGTTAATTTTAAGCGAGTTAGCTCATTTTTTTCAAATGACATTCTAGAGTGGTTATCTCAGAAACTAGTGACAGTAGGAAAATACTCCATAGAACAAAAGTTTCTCAAAATTACCCAGTCTCTCAAATGCGCTACGCTCCAACGTTCCTAGGATCGAAAAGTTTCTTTGCACCGCAGCGCCATCTATACGCCAAAGTCAAAATGAACGCCTAGCAGTTACGAATAAAGCCCTCTTCACGTCCTAGCGAACGGCGTTTGCAGAATTAAAATATCTCTTTTTGTTCCGGAGATATCGGCGACGGGAGTCCTTATTGGGACACCCTGTATAGACGTATCTTCTTGTGTTATAACTTATTTTTTGTTTGAAGGCATAGGCGTATATTCAACTATGGAGACAATGATTTTAGAAAAATGACGCGAATTTTCTGGAGAATTATATATTTTTATGCAAGTAGTGCCTTAAGGTAAATGTTGTATCTTGTACCTGGTACGTAACCAAAATATAAGTTTTTAATTCTTTTCTAGTGCAATATGCAGTTTTTTATACCTGTACGTTGTATTTTTTGTATACCAAAATATATGTAAATTTTAGGGTTCATTTGGTTGATATTTATTAACATGTTTGTACGTTCCGTAGGTAAATAGTTTAAATAATAACTTCTATCGTTAACGAATCGAAAGTGAATCTTTCAATTTACCGCTATTGTAGGGGGCGCCATTGAAAATGTTGTCCAGGGCGCAAAGGCGGCTAAGACCACAAACATTCCCTGGCTATGTGGAGCCAGCGAATGTTTGGGCCTTTCGGTGAGGTACGCTACGTCTGCCTGATGAGGACCAACAAGTCTGCATACCTCCGAGGGCCCGTATTAAATTTCCATAAGATATTGGAAACTACTTTGGTGTTGCCAAGAACCAAAACATTTTCTCCATTTCTTTTTAATAATAATAATATTATTTTCGACAAGCGACTGGAATTGGTGCATTTCTCGCCATTTTCATCAAATTGTTACTGGTGTATCTTGTTGTCGGTTTCAGTTGCTAATTTCGATAATGTCATCGAGTAAACAAGGTAGGTACCTACTTAAAAGTCCTGCATAACTTCTCTTAAATCTCGTAACCAACGTCAACAATCAGGGTTTGGTTCAATAACAATCTTATTTTTATTGACAATAACGTCACTCTATTTTATTAGAATTTTTTGATAGTATTATCAGTATCTACGGCCAAAGGCAGGTAAAATAACTTATAATCTCTCGTGAAAAATGTAGACACATACTTATATACTGTCGATGAATGCAAAAATATACCGAATGATTCAGTTTTATTCCAGGACACTTCAACAGGTGACAGAAAACCATAGAATGTGACTATTTTGTGGTATAACTTTTTATACACAGCCACCTCGTTTTCGAGTATACAGGATATTTTAACGTTTTATTCCAAATATTATCTAAGGATATTCAAACGAAATTTGGTGCACAGCATCGATTGGTCAAGTATCACAAAATGTGATAATACCAAGTTTCCCAAGTAGCCAGTGGCGGAGATATGGGTATTCACACTGCATTTGTTTTATCAAGAAAAATAATAATAAGTACGGCTCTCCACATTATTTTCTTTTATGCACATGGGGAACTTGGTATTATCACATTTTGTGATACTTGATCAATGCATGCTGTGCACCAAATTTTATTTGAATATCTTTAATGGTTGGAAAAAATGTCAAAATTTTTGAGAATTTAAACATCCTGTATCTCGAAAACGAGGCGGTTGTGGACAAAAGTGATACCACAAAATAGTCATATTTCATGGTTTCCTATCACCTGTTGAAGTGCCCTAGAATCAATCTGAATGAACATGTATATAAAATAAATTAGATTTTTTATTTATCTCCACTTACCATTTCAATCATTTTCTCGGTGTAGTCATTCAGCGCATCATCACTTGGTGCAAAGATTGTGTAGTTTCCTTCTGAAAACATTGTATCGAGGTCAGAGGTCTTCACCAACTCCTTGAATTCGTCTAGTTTCATATCATCAAGAGTGTCCAAAATAGGTTTCAATTCAACTTGCTTGGTGCAGCCATCGTCTGTACGTTTATATCCGTAGCAACACTTGTAACGAACTGTGAATGTCTTTACCACGCCATGGTTGTTTATTCTGTAACCAAATTTAAGATGTAGAGGTGTGCTCCAAATATATGCCATTTATTAGACAATAATACTTATTTATTTAATATGTTCCTATTATATAATTTTTAATTCTATAAACCTCGATTTAGTAATCAATAGTAATCGTGGTAAGGAAAACCAAGTATAAAAAATATTTGTGGTTGGCTAATATTTTAAGGTCATCTAAACAAGGGCAAGTATAGAATTTTTACGGTATTTAGCTATCAATCACAACATTGAAAATTAAAGATTCTTGAAAAACACAAATCATAATAATAATATAAAGTTGCAAACATTTAAGTTCTGAAATATTACGGCCTCTAACTGCCTATATACGGGTTATAAAAGAAATCAGACTTTTGCTTTACTTTTACGAAGCAGAATTTATTTTCATTCTCAAAAATAAGAGTAGGTATGGGAAGTTAAGCACCCTATAATTATTTGAATGTATTTAACACAATTCGTTTCCTTTGGACCACATACAAACTTAGTGTTGGATCGATTATTTTTAACACTGCTTCTGAGAATACTAAGAATAATAAAAAATTTTATTCCATTGTAGGTACATCATTAACTAGCTCTCTTTCTAAAGAAACGATTAACTGCTGGAAAAGCTTTCGCCATTGTTTTAATAAACACTAGGTTTAACAGATTTTAAGCAATTATAGAATTACTTTTATATATAATAATTATTGTGGTTTTTATACAAATAAAAAAATTGTTCTCGAAACTAACGACGCGACGGTTGAATGGTGCGCAAAATTTATAAGATTTCCTTAATTTTTTAAATGCTGCACCAATTCAGTTAGAGTGTTGTAAACATATGAAAAACAGGTTTTTGCATAAGGGCCGTCAATATTCAAACCTATACTGCACATTATCATCATAATATTATCGTCCTACTAAGGCTAATTAAAGACCATAATTAACAGGATGTTACTTCAAAGTTTGAAAAAAGATTAACATGGGACACGATATTATTGTATTTGTTGCAGAATTTTCTATCCACACTGCATCTGAAGAATATGAGAAAGCCATGGGACCTTTTCCGAAAGACAACATTACATTTTCATACTGATACGGAAAATCTTTCATTACAGTCTAGGGTTAGGTACGTTGGATCGACAGAGACGCGTACCGCCGAGGTCTAAGATATCACCAGGCTGTATTGAAACTTTTGCCGAGATACAATTTTTTACCTTCAAATTACCCAAAACTACACTTTTTATCTTTCCGATTCAGGTAGTATGTACCTAATAAATAATATAATTTTTCTGGGATACCTATTATAGAAAAACACTTGTTTATCCGGGCCGAAGGCATTTCAAAACGATGTATTCTGCTTATGATGGCGTGTTTTACTTGTGAGATTCATAAAATTGGTCTACACTTACTCATTGGGATTAGTATGGTTTAAAATTTCAGCAGCTTTTACCCCGAATAGAGACGCAGGTCAAATCTGAAGCCAAACACGCGGTCTGCAGAATACCGGTACATCGTTTCGAAATGCCCTTGGGATTCGTCTGACACTATTGGGGAAAACGGAAGACCTAGCTGCAAATGCTAATGAAGTCAAGTTAATAGTAGTTGTCACCCCTCTTCCACAAATAAAGCACCTAGATGCTTCTAGGGTGCTCCTATAGCCTGAGGTCCACCTAATTATACTCTGTATTAATAGCTAAGAGATTCTAATAGATTAAAGAAAAACTGTGTCCATCTAAATCCTTAATAATTTCAACACCGATAAACTATCATAGCAATGTTAAGATTAGATGACGCACTTAACTGTACCTATTTAGCGGCTCGGTCCGAAATAGGCCTTAACCAAACAATCGACGTAGGCCTTCACGGTTGGATAACCGGTGCTACAAGAGAATGAACTCAGCAAGAATCTGGCCTTTCTTTTTTGGTAAATTTATTTAGCACCTCGCTATGATGTTATCAGTAGCGATAGAATCGAAAAACAGGAAAATAACTCAAGAAGTTTATATGGATAGATATACCTATGATACGTTATGACAATATGTCATAGAAACATGGATATGTATGTCTACGTACTCTCATAATATATCTACTACAGACTGAGTAGCTACTTATATTACAGTTTCTTCAAGAAAAGTCTTATGTTGCCTCTCTTGTGTAGGTATTTGTATTGCAATTGTTCCCTATTTGTATTAAAATAATTATTTTTTCCCAGATATGGTGCCAAACTTGTAGTGGATCCACTGTTAGATAACCTCTTACCTTTTCTTTTTAATTTAAATAGACTCTAGAAAGTAGTGAACCTATTTAATGAAGAGTTTAGTACTTCATACTTACTTTGTGATACATTCGTATTTGTTGGCTGTTTCGAAGCAGTTTGACAGGCGAATAGCGGTAGAGAAGAAGTTGGGTTCTTCATCTTTGGTTTTCTCAGTTTCGTTCTTGCCTCCCTCCACGGCTTTCTCATCGTCATCTTCATCATCATCGGTGCTTTCTTCTCTGTCTATACAAACATTCGGCCTGAAACAAAAAAAAAACACATTACCTAGTCGAAATTATAAAATGTCCCAGTTGCCTGGATTTTGGTTAGGTACTAGTGAAAAATTCCGGAGAGCTGATCAGATCTTACGATAAAATAGTAAAATGTATTTCTGCATACTTATACATGCATACGAATATTAGTGTGATGAGAGTAAATCAGCATTATATCCTGATTTACAAGAAGCAAGAGCTCCATATTAGATATACCTCTCTTCATTTATGTGTTATCGAAAACAATCTAAATTAATATCGAAAACAGTGTCGAAAAAAAATTAACATTGTGTTGTGTTTATTTTTATTTTTTGTTCCATTATGCTAATCAGTATGTAGGTAGGTACCTACTTACTTTACGTTACTCTAGAATTCATGCGTCCTTGTAATTTTTTATTTACTGATTAAATTTTCAATAACTATCCTTTTTTTATGCGACCCTATCGTTTTAGGGTCAGAAAGTATTTCAGTCCGTTTTTTAACACTGTGTACCACACAGTAGCGCACCCAGAAGGAGGGGGGCAGGGGTCCTCGCTCCCCCCCAGACCTTTCATATTTTAAAAATTCTCGAGGGTGCCATCATATACTAATATCTGAGATTTTTTAATTTTTGTTATTTTGTAATACACCTGCCGTTATAAAAACTTTTTTGGAAATTTCCTTTAATCATAAAATATTTTTTATGTTATACGTCAAACTTTTTAACTTGCCCCCCCCCCCCCCAAATCATATTTTCTTGGTACACCACTGAGCCCACTGACGACAGATTGAATTCTTGTTTAATGAGAATGCAATGCATATTCCTCGTAAGTAACCTTGTCATTGTAATACAGTACATGTTGCAAAATATTTCTAAACCTGTGGATGTTAATTAGACTATTCTTTTGTGTGTATCGTGTTCAGAATTCAAAATTCCCAGAACTACTTTTGACAAAAAATAACGACTATCACCGGCAGTGGACCAGCTCGTATAAAAACTACGGCAGCAATGAGATAATATCTTCCTACTCTTGAAATTGGTCTCGTTCTAGAATAAATTAGGATCGAAATAAACTTAAGTGACTCATCCTGCCGTCGCGCCGCGGCAACAATAAAATTGTGTTGTAGTTTCATATTTATTATTCAAAACCCGTTCTCCATAAAACATTTTAGCACTTATTAGCATTTTAGAAACCTGAACTTCAGCACTATACAGAGAATGATTTTTTTACGATGTGGGTATGGGTACAAAGTATGAATCGATAAATGCACAATGGTTGGTCTAGAATTCTATATCTATGAATTAATTTAAAATATAAAAAGATATATATTTTTTATTCGGTTTTAGTTCTTAGTTCTTCAGTATTTAATCCAAATGCTTAATATGTACACCTTACCTACCTATCTACCATCTAAATTAGATAAGTGATATTAATAATTAACCTAATCATAATAAATAAAATATATATATTTTTTAAATCGGCACTAGTCTCAAAATCACTAGTCTTGGTGAGATTTAAGGGCCAAAAGTAAGACTTCAAAAGAGACCAGATATGCAAAACCCAGTCAATAAAGCATCATTTAACGATTCAAGTTCATTGCCTACATTATAAACAACGAAATCTTTCAATAGAAGCAGTTCAATCGATTTCAACAACGATATTATTATTCTGTATGTAGATTGCAATCCAGAATGGGCAAAATGGCCTTATTGTGATGCCGTGCGGATCAATAATAATATTTCAAATATATTTTTGACAGAGGCCTAGGGTATGTAGTAGTATAGAAAAAACTGACAAACGACGGTGGCGTCGCAAAAAAAGTTAAAAAATGATTATTTTTGTGTAAATCGATCTCAAGCTCAACGATATTATAGAATAATAAAAAGATATTATAGAAAAAACCTGTAGGGGCGCAGTGACAAATGGCAGCAGCGTAGCAAAAAAATCCCAAAGAAGAATAATTCTATTTTTTTATAAATCAATCCCACTCTCAAAGATATTTTTGGGAGACGCATAGGGTATGTAGGAGTATAAAAACTGTGCGGGCGCCGTGACAAACGAAAGTGGCATGACAAAAAAAACGCCGTGGTAAATTCTTCTATGCCTATCCCCAAGATTGCCGCGATTTCAGCGCGACTTTGGCACCCCTCAAGTTGGTGGCGCTCTGAGGTCGCCGACCTCAGAGCGCCACCAACTTGTACTTGTTAACAAGCGCCTACCAGCCCTGCCAGACCATAGGCCTTGTTATAATATTAGCAGCAGCAATCCTGTTATTAACAAAAAAATAGTCGAATATTTGATGTCGAAGTCGTTAAATCACATGAAGTGTAAATTTTTCCCCAACGCTTATGGTAAAATAAAACGACTAATGGACTATATTAGTTTACTATTTGTTAAGATCGCGTATATCGACAATTTTGTAAGATAAGTTGTTGAAAGCTGACACAGGTAACAGATTTTTTAAAAACTGCAAAGTTTGGGCCTTATCGGGTTTCGGGTTATCATTCCATGCGTATTTTTATGAATCCAATAGGGCAAATAAACAAAAATGAGGACCTCTTTATGTATATTCCACATAAAATTATTAATTGCTTCATAATTTAATTAGTGAGTTATTATCGTTAACAAGGAAGCAGTTTGTTTTCAATTTATGCTCTCTTCTAGAACAAAACTTTGCAGATTACAAATCATTGTTGATCTAAATTAGAACATTTAATTATTGTATTTTTTTATAATTTTCTGACCTTCCAAACATATCATTTCGACTTAATTTAGAAAACTATTTTTCACTTTACAAAATCATCACAGATTTATTGTGTCCTTTGACTTCCACCTTCCGCAATAGTTCTAAGATTGCGTAAAAATTAATAGGATAGGAGAAATAACGGTTCAAGCTTCCTTTTGACATCATCTCATTCATGGATTATATTTCCTACAATTTCTTTGTCTGTGAAATATTGAATCCTCTTCCCAGATTATCTTGGGTGTTATAAGATTGTTAGAATTATTATGAAGTTCGAGCGTTTATCCCCCTGAAAAATATTTTAAACAAATCGGTTATTTTACAGAAAAGACACACATGGTATGGTAGATTAACCTTCTGAGATTCTGGGATTATCATTTCACCTTTTCTGGGTCAACTTTTATTGCAGCCGCGACCTTAATTCTGTGTATGATATGAATCTCTTTTTCGAAGGAAACTGCATAGGTATTCAGAGCCAACGTTTCACTTAACCTTTCTTCGGAGAATCCGCTCGTATGTATGCTAGCAAAAAACATGTGAAATTTCAAGTTCAAAGTCCCCAAGTCCCACATATTATTGTTTATATTAAAATACATAGGCGCTGGCATGGCGCTGCCAATTCGAGAGTTAGAAAGTTAGAAATCATAATAATATATGCAGAGAGCGCTATTGGAACATATTATAATTCGTTTAGTAAAAAATAACAGCATTCCTCTTGCTTTTGCCATTTGAGGGATGTATCATAATTAAGTTAAAACTGTTGGAAATGCTGTACCTATGTTTCTAGCCTTATGATAGCAACCACTATGATATAGTATATTTCCTAACAAGTGCGGAAAGTGACAACTTTTCCGCACGCGATTGCAGTTCAGCTACGCGATTGCAGTTCAGCTACGCGTCGTTCAGCCAAGAAATCGAGGGTGGCAAAGACACTTTCCGCAAGAGTTAGGAACACTATTTTTTCTACGAGCGTGCGGAAAAGCAAAGAAATTAAAAGTACACTTTTCCGCACGCATTTTAGTTTATAAAGTGTCGTTTTTCCGCACTTTGCGGAAAAGTAGAGCGGAAAAGTATTTTTCCGCACTAGCGCGGAAAAGTGACACTTTCTAAATTAAAATGCGTGCGGAAAAGTGTAGTTACTTTTGATTTTTATACTCCACTGATCGTTAAATCAAACTTTATGACGCAGTTTTGCAGGCGGTAAATACAGGATTATGGCCCGCGGCGCTAAAGTATGCAACTGGGTAGGTACCTACTCAGATAGTTTCAAAAAATTACGCAGGGTCTCCGGATCGCTATGGCTATGGATTTGTTTTCTTTTTAAGCGATTTTCTCGCTTATTTTGGGCCGCACAGAAAATACGTAAGAAAACAAGATATGGCAATTTTGGTCAGCCAAGCGACATTGAAAAAGAAATGGGCCTCCATGCCCAACTTTTCGTGCAGTGCTAAAAAAACTTAAAGTCGACAAAAATTTGCATGCCCTCAAGAGACCCGAAGACCCTGCGTAATTTGCTAAAACTATCTGAGCACCTGGATGGATAAAGCTTCTCAGTGCCATCAATTTTCAATATAAAAGTGCCATGTCTCTTAAAATAAACATTCCACGGCTATTTTGCTCAATTTGAGTTTTTTTTATATCGCGCGAAAAGTTGGCCATAGATGCAGATTTCTTTTTCAGCACCACTTAGCTGTCCAAAATTTACACACTTTTGATCCTTACGTTTTTTTTGTAGGGTGCAAAATAAGCGAGAAAATCAGGGTGGTGGTCCTAAA
This sequence comes from Pseudeuparius sepicola, assembly GCA_963920635.1. NCBI lineage: Eukaryota > Metazoa > Arthropoda > Insecta > Coleoptera > Anthribidae > Pseudeuparius > Pseudeuparius sepicola. The sequence goes on from OY987299.1 coordinate 96,601,837, forward strand.
AAAATCATCCTGTATATATAATGTGTGGACATTTCGAAAGAACTAATTTTTCTGTTTGCTTTAATATACACGATGTCCCGAAATTAGCCTGCCATAATTTACCAGCGCGTTCTGCGACCCAAAAATATGAAAAAGTTCCTATAAACATGGCCTCAAAAATGACCCCTAAGGAGGCTACAGCCCGCGAAATGGACACTTTGGCAAACAATTTTTTAAAATATTTTCAGAAGGAACAAATGTAAAATTCGGAAATGTGATATGTGAGATTTGACATTTACAGAGGTAGAGATTCTTCATCATAGGCGTTCCCAAAGGGGGGGGTCCCCAAATTTTGTGTGTGCGTTTTTTCCTACATTTACGAAAATAATCGTGCTCTTGTTGAATTTCGATAACATGAACCTTTTTGGAGTAAAATTGTTTTGAAACTTTTTTGCAGAGTGCCATGATTATTAACCAGCGCCTAGCAGAATTATTAACCAGCGCATTCTGCGGCCCAAAAAAAATTAAAAAGTTCATAAATATATAGCCTCAAAAATGCCCCCTAATTAGGGGGCTATAGTCCCCGAAATGGACAGTTTGGCAAAAAGTTTTTTCTAAATATTTCCGGAACGAGCAAAGATAAAATTCTGAACTTTTTCATTTCTTTGCCAGATATATGTAGAATTAAATTTACATTAATTTAAAAATCATTTGATAGATCGCAGGTAGCCAAGAAATTAATTCGGATTTCTGATAGTCACGCTGGATCTTCGACATGTGTACGCGCGTGTATATACGTACTTGATTTATCAATCAAAATAATAACAAAATGGCAATAAACACTCAACATTTGTTTGTATCTTTTCATTTTTTTATTTTTTCGTCTGTGCATAGTATAGGCACTTAAAAAAGTGGCAGAAAGAAATTTTTAATATTTATTGCCAATTTTATGTCCTTATAATAATATCTTGCTAACGGGAGAACAAATATCAACACAAGTATTAAATATCGTTGCGATCAGAAAAAATATATATTTCAAAATATCCGCAAATAGGTATGCCGGGACTGCCGGGTGCTTATTAGTAAAAATAAAAAAATATATGTTGGCCCACTTTTACGATACGCCCTGTAAAATTTCCAAGCCTACCTTTCTAAAGCCCGATAGTTCCTTCCAACTTTTATATAAAACTTATTTAATAGAGGGGTGGGAGTTTTTGCGTGAAGACTGTACAGTGTACAGGGGGTCCCAAACCGGATGCCCCAGGGATATTATAGACAAACAAAAACGGCCAGTAAAAATTTGACTTGTAGGTTTCTTGTAGGACCACTCAAGCTTTCTTTTGGACCGAAAAGATAGTTTTTAGGAATTTGGGAAATATAGGTTATGACGTCAACAAATATATAATAATAAATATAAATAAAGAGCACGTTTTTCTGATAAACTTTCGTAAATATATTTTTTTTGATATCTTGCTTCATTAAAAAGTTATAAGCGTATTATTTGTAAAAATATGAAAAAGATGCCATGGTATTTTCTTAATGAAAATCGAGTGAGCCATGATTTATGAAGGTATATTTTTTATAGAAACAATTGACAGAAACTCGGACAGATGTATTATGGAAAAAGTCTTAAAATTTTATTATTAGTTATAAATATACAAGTGTGTCCAACTTTAAAACTGTACAAATCCCTAAAATCTTCATTTTTGGATATAATCGCATAGACTTTTTTTTTTGAAAGGCCTTCAAAAACCGCTTCTTCTGACCTACCTGCCATGTTCAAAATCCAGGGCCGGCTGCGATTTTTTTATAAACCCGATATTCACGAAAACCATTTAGCGATTTTTTTATTTAAAATCTGACCCACAACGTTAATCAGAACACACCAAAACCCCCATATACCAAATTTGAACAAAAAATATACAGGGAGTTACATTCTGTAGGGTGTCAAAGTTGAGCAAAATAGGAATTTTAAAGACATCTGGCGAGTCAAGTGTGCCATAAAATCCCTTCAATACATTTAAATGGTCAACAGGACCACTCAAAATGTAGGTGTGAAAAGATTTACTCCAAAAATATACAGGGTATTTTTCTCTGAGCCATCTCAAAATTCTGAATTTTTATTAAACTTTATACTGGTCAGGAGTGCTTTGGGATCATTGAAAAAAATATTAATAAACACAAAAGTAATTTATTTCTTTATAAAATGCCAACCAGCAAATAAAAACAATTTAAATTATTGGACCTTTCTCAACAGTCACTATGTCTAAGAAGATATACATTTTCTGTGCCTTTCCTGTTGTGGCACACCAGCCACCTTAACTGATATGGACTTACTGACTGGCAGGCTTCTGTGTTTTTTAGATTTAGTTCGTTTATAGTGTGTGAAGCGGTTTTGATACACTCGATTTTTGACCCGTATAAAGTTCCAAAAATTCGGTAATTTGAGTTGGCACAGATAAGAACACTCTGTATATTTTCTATTGGACCTTTGCATACCAACACCTTGAGTGGTCCTATTGACCATTTAACTGTTTTGAAGGGATTCCATGGCACACTTGACTTGGCAGTTTGCCTTTAAAATTCCTATTTTGCTCAACATTGACACCCTGCAGAATGGAACTCCCTGTATTTTTTTTATTAAAATTGGTATATAAGGGTTTTGGCTGTGGGGTCAGATTTTAAATAAAAAAAATCGCTAAATGGATTTCGTGAAAATCGGGGACATAAAAAAATCGCAGCCGGCCCTTTATTTGCATTTTGAAAATGGCGGGAAGGCCTTTCAAACAAAAAAAAGTTTAGCCGATTATCTCCAAAAATGAAGATTTTACGGATTTGTACATTTTTAAAGTTGGACACCCTGTATAACTGTATGAACGACTTTTTAAGAAAAACTGTTATTGGTGTTGTTTTTTCTATTAAATCATCAATATTGCGAGATGGAATTTTGTAAACAAGGTTTTTCAGAAATTTTCATAAATAGAAGCCTAACAGAGTTAGGTCTGACGACTTTTCTGGCCATTTTATGAGCCATTTATCCCAATCCATAGGCGACTTCTTCAAATTTAATTCTCTACTAGCTTGTCTAATTGAGTTTCTCGGGCAATCTTCAAAATATTGTAACACTTGGACTGTTGCATCATTGTTGCGAACTATTCTTCTAATTGATTTGCCTTTGCGGGCGTATTATTTTTACAAATAATACGCATATAACTTTTTAATGAAATAATATATAAAAAAAATATTTACGAAAGTTTATCAGAAAAACATGCTCTTTCCAAATATAAAGAGAAAAAAATCCTAAAAACTATCTTTTTGGCCCAAAAGAAACCTTGAGTGGTCCTACAAGAAACCCACAAGTCAAATTTTTACTGGCTGTTTTTGTTTGCCTATAACACAGAATAAATAGCTTTGCAACAGAAGCCTCCTTACGGACATGTGTCAGAAATAAGCGAGTCTCCATTTCAATTTACAGGAAGACAGACAGTATTTTAAGTATAAATTTGGTTCTAATACAATCTCTTTGCTATGTAGATTAACGTAAAATCAAATAAAATGCACATTATTAATATCTTTAGAAGATATTTCGCTAAAAAGCGAGTCTCCTTTTGACACATGTCTCTAAGGAATTGTCTGTATTACTCGTTAGTCTGTGCCTATAATAACCCTGGGGGCGTCGGGTTTGAGGCACCCTGTACAGGGTGTTCCCGTATATTTTGACCTACCCCTAGAGCCTCTATTTTTCGAGTTAGAAAAAAATTACTTAAATGAAAGTTGTAGGGTACCAAGGTGTAGTGTCCCAAAAATAATGGATTGACAGGAATGCCCTTGCCTAAGTTGAAATGTTTTTCCATGGCAACCTTGATTAAATATAAAGATCGTATTATCATCTGCAATTTAGAATATCATGCGAATGCTTAGAACATATTTATATTGTTGTTATCGTAAAAATGCGTGCAATTCAAAAATCTACAAATATACAGGGTGTTCCATTAAAAAAAGTAAGTTTATATTTTTTCATAAATTTGCGACGCTCATTTGTTTTATCTAGTTAACAGATCCGAGCGGTTCAGAAAAAACCCTACACCTTTTATTTATGTAGTTTTTTTCTAACTCGAAAAATGTAGGCTCTAGGGGTGGGTCAAAATATACGGGAACACCCTGTACATATACATAATGTATTTCACTTGGACTAGAGATAATTTTCCCGATTTTCAAAAAACTGCTTTTCAACCTATAGTACTCAAAGAGCTCTGCATTTTGGCTTATAATTTAAAAGAAGACACCCAAAAATCATAAAACCGTATTACTTAGGCATTTTTAAAGAATTATATGGATAGTGCCAACTAATTAGCCATTGTTCAAAACACTTGGTACACTGTGTACCGTACCTACACAATTTCAATACTCTAAGTTATACAGGGTGTTCACCAAAAATTGGGCTTTCCGGAGAACCTTGTATAAACCACAGGGCATATTTTGGTGATTTTTTTTCTCGAATCGATTAAGCCTTTCCCAAGGTATTATTTTACATAGCAAAGCCAGGCTAGCTCGCGCAGGGTGCTTCCTAAAAAAATTATGATAAAATCATTATTTTTAAAAAAATATGTTTAAATAAAAAAAATTGGATTTCACTGTATTCTATTAGTCTCCCTTGTAAAAATATATTCCATTTTAACAGTTCCTTATAACTGTAGGAATCATCCTGCATCCTGAATTAGTTCTGTTTTATTCAACAAGTTGAAGCATATCGATCAAATCAGGCGTGCCAACAATGCTATGAAAACATATTCGACAGTTACCTAGGTACTTAGCGCCTAATGTAAAACTGCGATTTGTTTCTTTAAATATTTCTTTAAATAAATGATTTTTCGTAAAATTTTAATTTATTTACGAACTCCCTCTGTGAGCTACATTGGCAATACTAATACCTTAGGCAAAGCTTAATCCATTCTAGAAAAAATATCGCCAAAACATGCAGGGTACTCTGGAAAACCTAATTTGTTCGCATTTTGGCCCCATTTGGTATAACTTAGAGAGTATTTTAATTTTGCACCTAGGGTTATGAATTATGTCCATTTCGATAGCACTATCAATTTTATTCTTAAAATTATGCCTAATATGGTTTGTTATTTTTGGGGGTAACAGTAGGCAATGGAATTGGACTATTTCAAAAAGTTATAAGCCAAAATGGACCTATAGCTCTTCGAGTACTATCTATGGGCAAACAATTTTTTGAAAATCGGACCATCTTTCGAAAAATATTGTCTGGACTCAAAGTGAAACACACTGTACATCTAAACCAAAAATAAAAGTAAACTTTCCCTTCCAATTACACATTATGGGATCATTGTGGCATTGTAGATATAAAACTGATCTTACCCAGTACCGTAACTAGGGCGCATCATGGTAGGGGCGCCGAAATTTAACGACTTAATGCAAGTATCGAACATGGAAATTAACCTACAATGCCCAGTCAACAATATTAACAAAGAAAGATTTTTTAGTAACTAAAAATAATAAATAATGTTTTAGTGGCATACCAGGTAAAAGATATCAATTTAAAAATGCACTCCAGCCGGGACTTGAACCCGGCAATCCTACTCTAGGCATTTCCCTGATATGCCACTAAAATATCCTTTATTATTTATAATTACAGGAACTAAAAAAATTTTCATTTATTAATGTCTTGTAATATGGCTGTGTTAAGTAATTGTAGAAATGAGAATAAGGGGTTTGCAGCCAAAAAATATTTACTACAATTCTTTCAAATAACCCAGCTTTTGTTCAATATTTTGAAATTCTTCAAGGCTAAATTGTTAAAAGACACTTACTATTAGATTGAAGTATTAATTTCTATAGGTTTATAAAATGCAAAATACAAATATATTTTATTATTATTTGAATTTTTTACATCGAATACACATTTTTTAGCCCCGAAGCAGTTCAAAACATTGAACGAAAGCTAGATTATTTGAAAGAAGTATATTAAATATTTTTTGGCTGCAAACCCATTATTTTCAATTCTAAAATTTATCATTTATATGTTGCATAGTCCAATAAAGATGTGCTCGGCTTATAGGGATCGCAAAAAAATCCAAACAGGATTATTTTTCAGGGTTGCTTGGGGACTGCCTCCTGAGTGTTCAACCAAAAGATCACACTCGAATTCCAGGTACGAATTTTATTGAGCTATAGGGTGGTCTCTTTAACATTTTTTATAGCAAAATGACCCTAATAAAAGTTGTAGGGAATCAAAATATGAACAATTTTTCCTCATAATTTTTTTGTAAAAATTTTTTTTACAGAAAATGATTTTAATGAAAGTTTTAGAGGATAAACTTCTGGTAAACTTTTTTTGTGTATCCAATACTTAATGATTTACAGAGCATTATATTGTTTCATTAATTTTTGTCATATGTATAATGCCCTGTAAATAAAAAAAATTATGAGAAAAAGTTTACCTGAAGTTCATCCTATAAAACTTTTATTAAGGTCATTTTTTTGTAAAAAAATGTTTACAAGACCACCCCTGCAGCGTGAGGAATTTTTGTCAAATAAGTAATGAGTAATTCGTTACGTATAGCGATAAAAGAATGAATTATGAGGCAAAGTTGTTCATATTTTGATCCCCTACAACGTTTATTAGGGTCATTTTGCTCTAAAAAATGTTTAGGAAACCACCCTATAGCGCAATTCATACCAGGAGATCCAGTGTGATCTTTTGGTTGGACACTCAGGAGGCAGTCCCCAAGCAACCCTGAAAAAAAAACATCCTGTTTGGCTTTTTTTGCAAAACTGACATCTTTATTGGACTACAGTTTTGTTTTCACTTCAACAGGTGATATAAAACCAAAAAATAACCGCAAGTTTATTTGCAAATTCTTATCATGCACAAAGTTTTATAAGATCTCTGAAAATGGGGGGCGCATTTTATCAGATTTGGCACCGGGCGCAATCTAGGCAAGTTACGGCTCTGATCTTACCCTTTCCACCACTTGGCGTCCTGCTCAATGTTGAAGATGCCGCCGAAACCGAAGGATCCAGGCTTGATGTCGAAGACGGGAAAGTCGAATTCGGAACCGAAAGGACTGCTGGGCGGGAACTTGGGAACGCCATTGGCGTCCACATCGATGACGCCGTGCTGCACCAGATTCGGCCTGGGCGTCGTCGATGAAGATGACGCCGGTTTTGGTTTGGGGTTCAACACGGGCTTCTGGAATGGAAAACGGAATTAAAACTCATGATATAACTATCAAGAAAAGACTGGATCAGAAAACAATGTTCTCTCTTGAATATGACAAGAATAATAAAATGGGAGTCGCCTCTTTTCGTATGCAATTTATTATTTTGAAATCAAAAAATTTCGGCATCGTGAGACTTTGTCCTGAGATTTAAATAAAAATTATTTTCTTTTCTCGAAGCGTGTAGCCACCTTCCAACTTTGGTTTTGATTTCAAGAAAGGAATCAAGTCAAGATCTTGTAAATATCGAGAAATTTGCCATGCCTCAATGAAGGTATAATGGGCTATTTTTCAATCGTCCATTTGTACGAAACTCACACAATAAGGGTTACTAATATTCTGAATAGTTTTCTATAGACCCAGCTATAGGATGGCAATAATTTTACGCTCGCCCGAATAGGTAGATAGTTTTCGTGTACAACAAAATAAACTATTCCCCAACAGTTTCCAAAATTTTTGTTTGAAATTCAGAACATCAGAATTCATAGATAAGAAATATATCATTCAAATGGCTTTTTCCACGACTATTGAAAAATACAGCCTACATAAAAATACAACAGGGGAAAATGCCGGAAAATTAAAGATAGGAATAATTAAGACGATTGGTTTTGCCGAGTATTTGTGAAAAAAGCGCGCCAACAACTCCAAAAAAAATCATGGTTCGGATTGTTATTAGGGTGTTTAAGGATTTCAATGGATTCAAATATTTTTCTTTGGATGGGATATGGGATGATTTGATAAAATTTTAGTATCATTAAGATTTAGTGCCCAGTGTACAGAAAATGCTGGGCAAGTGCAGATTGGTCCGATTGACGTAACTATATACTTACACCAGGGACTCTTTAAAATTAGGGGACCCAGCATTTCACAGTCTATCACATAGGAAAAGTGAAGCCTTGAGGGGAAGTTTGTTTTCTGTATACTCCAAGGAGACCACATAAGTGGGCTGGTACAAGGGTATGTTATATGTCGGTGTCCAACTGCCATCAGGTTTTATGTGATAGATAGTGCCATAGATTCTAAAGGAGGCAAAAAATTTCCCATCCTAATTCACAATTTTTAAGTTTTCTAACTTTCAGATACTAAGATGTGACAATTAAAGAATTTCAACTATACAATAAATTTGTTTCATTTGACAGTTGCCATATTCTGTAATTGTAGACACAACATTGTATAGTCTAATTTTCAGAAATCATGGAAACCATTGTTAATTTTTACTAACAATCAAAGTACCTGTTATATTCATAGATTCTCCAATAAAATGGCATACTTGGCATCACTGATACCATTAGAATGATGAAAGAATAGGCCCCACTTTGGAAAGTATAATGCTGGGTCCCCTTATTTTAAAGAGTCCCTGACTTACACCGTTCGTGTTCTTTGACACGCGTTGATAAAGTACGTCCCGGTTCTCCAATATACACCACAAAATATCCCGCTACACCAACAAAAACTTTAATTTTGGAGCGAAAACAAATTAAAAGAGATAAATTATAATGTATTACCAAAGTCTAGACTTTGGTATTACAATTCTTAGAACTCGATACTAAGTTGAGGTATAGGTATTTTAATTTAGTTATTAGTTTTTGTATCAAATTGTATGCAAAATATTTGGTGTAGCGTGCGGAAATGTCAACAATGGTTCTGATAGTCTATGTGTAGCTTTGTCTATGGTTATGGTCACTATTCTCTCGTTGAGTAATATACCATTCTTTATACAAGGTAAATCAATGTTAACACTTAAATAACTCAATGTTATTCTTAAAAAAATGATTTTGTTATTGAATCATATTGTTTGGTACATGGCAATTATGTGTCAAAAATAATATCGACCAAATGTTCGCCAAGGCTTCGGCGGCACACCTCCTCCGGATGGTGCAAATTTTTAATGACATCTATGCATAATTAGCTCCTTGATCTCACCCATACGCTTTATTATCTCGTCCTTTAGCGGTTGAATTGGATGCTATCGATATCAGCGATTTGTGGTTTCAACAGGATGGCGCTACATGCCCCACAGCCGCTGTAACAATGGCTTTATTGACTGGGAAGTTCTCAGGGACTCAGGTCGCATCATCTGTCGAAACAGCGAAGTCAAGTGGCCACCAAGAATGTGTGTGACAAGAGTAAGACCTATGCCAACAAGCCAACAACAATTCAATAACTAAATGATGAGATATAGGACGAGATAATAAGACAAATTGGTGATATCGACGAGCAATTAATTTCTTAAGGCATAAGGAATGATGTAAAAGATAGGTTTTACATTTTAGCGATAAAGTGCAAACGGAATGACACGGTAGAATCATTTTTAAACTCCACTATTAGTGGAGTGGAGGTGTGCCGCCTTGGTAAACATTTGGCGGATATTATCTTTCACACATAATTGCCATGTACCAAATAACATAATTCTTTAAAGAAATAATTTAAAAAATATCATTGTTGTATTCACTGTTAACATCGATCCGTCTTGTTGTAACAACCTTTAGTTATTTTGTTTGTGTAATTTTAATTAGTTTATCAGCTGCAATAATGATTAGGTCACAGCCGACTCTAGGAAAGCCCTGAAGTTGAGAAAGCTGTCAACATGGCTTGCGGGTTGGCGCCTCGTGGCCTGTCACTCCCTGTCAGTTGATTTTATAAAAGTCTATAAAAGTTCGAAGTGAAGAATCGTTCCTTTACAATTTCAAGCCTCAAGATGCCTAAAACAGACGAGGGAAGCTAGAACTTAGTTATATACCTGGCTGTAAGTCAAATCGTAATAATAACTTGAAGTAGCTAAGTTTTCTTTGCTTGACGTCAGGCGGGCAACTTGTATTCGTTTTGGGCCTTCCAAAGGATGAAAATTTAAGAATGAAATGATTACGGGCCAATTGCGTAGACAAACTGAAGCACCCTTTAAAAATTAAAGGAGCTTTCTAACAATCCAAACATTGTTTAGTATTGTTGCAAAAGTTTCTTTACCTAATTTTAAAGTCAAAATATATTTTAGTTCAATGTATTATGAAAATGACCCTAACTGCCATTTCAGTCAGAAGAGATATTATATTCTCCTTCACAACATGCAGTTCTCTGTTCGCTTGTTGTCTGTATTTTTATGAAAATTTAACCATAAGGGAAGATAGGTAATAATCATTTGCCTGACGACGCACTTTGGGAAAAATTCTCACATAAATTCAACTTACAACAAAATGTAGTTCCCTCTATTTGCCCAAATTTACCACATTATTTTTCGAAAATGTACCTATCCACACCAGGAATCGTACTTATTATAAATACTTATACTTCTCTGTATATTTTGTTACTTGTTACTGCTTTTATTGTCGCTTAAACAAACGTACATACTTACTTAGGTACCCAATTATTGAAACAAAGTTCACAAATGTATCTAATTACAATTAAAAAGAGGGTTGAACCGACGGTTGAACATTTATTAGAGAAGTTAAACTAAGCCAAAGTGCAGACTGCTCTATACTGCATAGACCCGTTGAACCGTCCCGCTGCGGCGTTGCCACATGTTTGCACAGGGCTTGTAAGTTTGAGAAGGTTGCGATCAGGTATATAGAAATTCCTAGTGTGGACATTTTTTGGCTGATAATTATATCAATTTTACATTCTTATATTTTCTACAATTATTATTTATAAAAAAAAGAGTGTTCAATAAGTAACGTAAAAAATGTCTTAAGCTATGGGTGCAATGTACAATTAACTGAATTATGTATACAGCCTTTGGCCGCGCAACGTTTCCTATACCTAATATTCATGTTGCAACTAGATATGTACAGTTAGCATCGAACGAACCGAAATATAGGTATTTTGTCTTGAGACTTTGACTGAGAACTTTGGAGTAATAATATCTGAATTCACAAAATTCGTACAATAAACAAGGAATTCAAGTTCAGGCCGAGGGAGGAAGCAACGGATAAATGCGACATCGCCAAAAGTCAGAACAGAATCAAAAAATCTAAAAAATATATATTTTTCAGTATTCGGTTTCATCTTATTTCAACCGTACTTACTACGAAAACGCGGACGGTACGGCTGAACGCGGAAAGAACTTGATAGACTTAGCTATCGTATTCCCTGCTCGAAGTGGATTACTATCAAATGACAAAGTTTGTTTGACAAATATAAAAAAGAAAATCTACAAGAAAATTTTTTCGAGTGGATTTTGAGTTTAAGCACAAGCACCAACTTTTATCAAGAATATTTTTTTGAGAAACTTCAAATAAAGAAAATTCCCATTTGTTTCCAACTTTCTGGCAGACACTGTATATAGATATATATAATCCACCATTTCTGTATGTTATAGGTCTTACCTGATCACTACTTGAGACAGCTGGATCCCGGTAATCTGGACCAAGCGGTTCCCTGTCCCTTCTTTCTGAAGAGAGCTCTGAAGCGCCAATTGAATCAGACGAGCGTCTAGCAAAACCAGCTTGGGTCCATTCTCCCCAAGGATCGGGGTTGTTTAGAAAAGCAAAGTCACTGGAAGAAAGGAACAGCAGTGGTTATAAAGTTGGTAATCATGTCAGTAACATATATTATACAATCGCCACAATGAGTACATTATGCTGAGTCCATCATTATACTATAGTAAACTTCAAGCACAACGATAAACTCAAATGGGCCGATAACACACTCTCAGCGTAAATAAACCTTCCCAAACCAGTTAAGACTGAAGCAGTTGATCTAACTCATGACCATATGTTTTTAAACAAATCTCTATGAATTATTGTAAAAAACTGAATCCTGACGCATTAGATTAAAGGAGCCATAGATACTTAGAAGCATTGTTGAAACCGTCCGCAAAAAAATCACGTCACACCAACTTTCAAACATTAATTACTAAGTTGAGGTATAGGTATTTTAATTTAGTTATTAATTTTTATAAAAAAAATTATTTAAAATATTTGGTGCAGCTTGCGGAAATTTCAACAATGGTCCTGACAGCCTATTTATAGATTTGTCTATGTCTAAAGTGTAGAGTGACTGTTTCCTTGTACGACAATAAAAACATATACATAGCGTAATTTTTTCTCCCACAATCGATAACACTATAGCTGAAAGCTGGGTTTTAAATTTTGATTTGGAAATATTATATTTTCATATTAGGTAAGGCTGTTATAAGTCTGTCAGTTGGCAAAATAGGTTTTTAAGAATATTGTTTAATTAAAAGTTTTCGGAAAATTGACCTAGGCACAGGCGCGGCCCTTGAAATCGTTCCAATACGTGCGGTCGCAAAGTAGTTCAACTGACAACGTTGCAATTACCCCTCCCTATCTCTCGCGGTCTGAAAGCCAGCCGTAACCTCAAAGGCGACAATGCCTTACGCGACATTGCCATAGTTACAGTGGGAAAAACAGTAAATTCGGCGTTAGGTTGGCCGTAGATTACCTAAATTATAGTGGAAAATCTTACAATCCCGCCCATTGACATTGGCGGCTTTTTTCGCAAAAGTCTTTCGACAACCTCGAACACAGCCGTTCTAAACATCGAGGGAGGTGATAAATCTCTTAATTGGGCCTTGTACCTACTTTCCTCCGATACCAAAAAGAACCTCGAAAATCCGATATCTAAGAGAATTTCCCGATTCACGATCAATCACTTTCGAGAAACGAGACGGCTGTAGAATGAACGAAACAGACGGAAAATCCTCTGAAACCACTCTTGGAAATTGCGTGTTTTTTCCAAAGAAAGCAACCGATATAAGTAAATTTCTCTGCCACTGTAATATTCAGAGTGTATTTCTGGATAGATGTAACAATCTATCTGTAGATGTAATGGACCAAAAGTTTTGGAATTTTGGATTGGCATTTGTAGATTGAGTCCTGCTTGTTGCTAGACTGAGGTATACAAGAAATGAGTTGATTATTTTTTTTATATAATTATTTTTTGAGCATTTCCATTTTTTCAAAATCCAACCTACGGCCGTCAATTTTTATACAGGGTCCGAGGGTCCTTACTAAATTTACCTATTGAAAAATGGAAAGTTTCAATAAATTACTTTATATTCCTAAAATTTGGGTGGAGGCATAAATTTCCATTGTAAATTACTTTTTGTGGAGTTTTTTCACATCTTGAAGAATAAAGGTAGTTTATTGGGGGGTGATTTTTAATTTTTTTCCCAACTCCCCCATAAAAGTTTCCTATATTCTGACAACCCAAACCCAAGGCTCCAGAGACTAGCTTAAATTTCTTCAAAACGATTCGTCCGAAGCGTCCCGCAAGGACGACTTTTTACGAAACCTAAATCTCAGGACTTATTGGACTTTCCGCAAAGTCGTTGTCTTGCCAGGCAGACTTTTGATATTATATGACAACGTTGCATTAATTTGGAGACCTCGAGACGGAAAGTCGGACTACTGGGATATCGCTGTAGAGCAAAACCGGCTATGATATCGTATGGAAAATGCACCGGTGCTGAGTAGGTAGGCCTTTCGAGAAGTCGGCCTACCGACAGTGCTGGGATTTTGGAGTGGCGGTAGGTACGTAAACATCGTGAAGCGTTCCTGTGAAGCATAAATTCTAGAACTATATTATAATAATAACTTAGACCTGCCACAAAATCGTTGTCCCGCGTTTTCTACATGATCCTTCTTCAAAGTACGCGTTGCGACAACGATATCATGTGGCGAAGTTGGGAAGGTCGGCCTGGCGACAATTCGAAGTGCTGGGATTTCGTCCCGGTAGATATAGGTGTGGAGTAGCTCTCTCAATTCGTCGCCCAGATATTTTATACACTAGCATTATTTTTAACACCTTTAACCCTCGTAACACAAATTGCATATTGAATACTGAATATGCAAAAGTGCACATAAAAGGAAAACACATTTTTTATTCGCGGTCGTAAAGAGTTTGGAAGAATTTTTTGCTCGCAATTTGCGCTAAAATACTGGAAAATACCTTTGCATATTTATTATATTTTAATATTAATTTTAATTTAGTATATTTTAAATGTAGTAATTAGTTCCACACCTACTTAGCAATAATTATTTTATCACGGCCTGCTGACAATGCACACATGACCGGAATACTATTTTCTGCTTTGCTGTTCATTATGCCTTTTAATTAATAATTTCTTTAGATGATTCAAGCATCGATATACAGTGTGACCCATTTGTTTTGGGGTCAGTCTGTAAAAAGTGTATCAATCGTGCGATTTGGCTGATTTTTTTTTTAAGTTGTAGAGCTCGATGAACTGCACATTTTGAACAAAAATTGCCTGGTTCGCATAAAATCCAAAGCCTACTATGACCGTTTTTATGAGCAAAATTTTAAGAAACCATATTAGCGTTTTTTTTTGAAAAAATCTGTGTGCGCCAATGGATTGAGCACTCCTCGAAATGGGTATGTACAAAATTTCATCAAAATATTTCAAGTAATAACGATTTTGTAGAAAAATTAAAAATGCAGCCAAGGTACGTCTTTATTTTCAAAAATTCAAAGTTGGCCATGGAAAATAATTGAATTGTTTACTTTTATTAAGTGTCAAACTGTCTAAATTGAGTTCAGAAATTGTTTGTGCTCAATACAATTAATTATCATAATTATGGAATATTTAAGCATAAGAGACAAAATAGAAATTGTTCGACTCGTGGGCGACAACGAAAATTTTATAATTTTAATTGTTTTTATGTTTTGTGTTTATAAGCATAAGGTTGTATTATTACAATTCAATTATTTTCCATGGCCAACTTTGAATTTTTGAAAATAAAGACGTACCTTGGCTGCATTTTTAATTTTTCTACAAAATCGTTATTACTTGAAATATTTTGATGAAATTTTGTACATACCCATTTCGAGGGGTGCTCAATCCATTGGCGCACACAGATTTTTTCAAAAAAAAACGCTAATATGGTTTCTGAAAATTTTGCTCATAAAAACGGTCATAGTAGGCTTTGGATTTTATGCGAACCAGGCAATTTTTGTTCAAAATGTGCAGTTCATCGAGCTCTACAATTTAAAAAAAAAATCAGCCAAATCGCACGATTGATACACTTTTTACAGACTGACCCCAAAACAAATGGGTCACACTGTAGGTTCTAATTTTTTTAAAATCTATATACTATACTATAATCTTTATACTTTGACCTGGTTGCATACAAGACTCATTCAATAGATTTCCTTGCATTAAAATGTTTAATTGGAAGTGAAAATATAAGTAATCGCATCTTTTCTGGAGTATCATAATTTTGCTAAAAATCCTATCAACTAGGGTATTTTCTATCTAAGTATATACAGTTTGTCCACTAATTGACTTCACTAAACTATAGGCAGAGGCTGTGCTACTGATGTGAACGATAAAAACATTTAAGAGTTAAAATTTTGACGTTGGCGGATTAAGGCCCGCTTTGTTAGAAAGTAGGTAATTTGAGCCAGTTTCTCATTTCTCAGAAATCAAGTAGCCATTAACAGGAGCCAATAATTTATTTTTGGTTTAAGTACATACAGTGCCTAAAAGATATCGAAAAATTCATGAGAAGAAGTTGGTAAGTAAGAGCCTCTTGCGAAAAGATATTGAAAAATTTTCTAAAAAAATGTTATTCAGGAATGCTGATTATGTCCCCATATCCAATTTCAAAACACTAGGCCTATTTTCATGTTTCTCCTTTTATTAGCACGAGAACCAATAGCATGATATAGGAATAAATGAAAGTACACCAACTGTGTTGAAATAGTAGGTATATTTCATTACGAGTCTGGAAGTAAGGAAAAAGCACGGAAAAATCAACTTCTGAGCGTGTAATGAATGATCTTTTTTTATTATACTTCTTTGAAAACGAAAACATAAAAGACAATACAGTGTTTGGAATGTATGATGCGTTTCCATGGTTACTCTTAAATTATTTCAAAGGTCATATTCAGAAAAGTTGGACAAAAACGTCAAAAAAATATTACGGAAATACAGGGTGTTCATATATCATGTACATAGGGAAATGGGTAATTCTTTGGCTTATTTCATCACTAAAACTGCATAGAAACATAGGTTCGCAAACGCTTCGTTACCGATCTACAGGGTACTGAAATTTCAAGATTTTTTTAGTTTATTCTTTATAGCTCCTACAGTTTTTGAGATATTTAGCTCAAATTTGGAATATAGGTTACGCTATAGGACCTACATCAATTCATCAATCATGCCAATTGGTTGTGAGAATCCACAGGGAGATATGTTTCAGGGGCTATGCCCCCTTTTCTGACCCTGAACATTTTTGCGGTGTGCCGCTGATAGATGCTAAAGTACAAACTTAATTTTCTGTTTTATTTAGAAACTTTTTGGTGTCTTGTAGTTCTTTCGTATCTGCGACCGTTATCGAAAAAAAAAAACGATTTTCTGTAATTCGCTAGATGAAAATGAATGAAATGAAAATTTTAAGTAGTTTTTGTAGCAATGATTTATTACAATACAAAAAACCTAAATAACAAACCATAAGAAGGAAACTATGGTTGAAAGTGACCTTCTTCGACCCTTATGCATGCGTCCGCTCTTCTTCTCATTGATGCCCGTACTCTTCCGAACACCTCCGGAGTATTTCTTACGGTTTCAAATGCATCTAATATTCGATTTCGTAAGTCATCTTCTTCGATCTGCGGTGTTCTAATAGTACGTAGTCTACCTACATCATTGGTATTCTTATTAAAAGTTCCAGTTTCTACAAGACGCCTATATGAATATTCGGGAATATTCGATGATCAGGTATCATTCTCTTGGGATAGTGCTCCATGTACAAACGTCTGGCTTCTCTTGCATTTCCATTCGCAAGGCCATAGATGAAATGCATCTCAGCCATTTCAAAATTCATAAAATTTTGCATTGTTACGAGATTCTAAACGAGTATTTAAAACACTTTTACACTTTACAGTTTATTACTGAAACCTTCAATTTATAAACATAATATGCAGACACAAGTTACGATTTCAAATGCGAACTGTCGAAAATTAATAAAAACACGAGATTATCCAAATAAAGCCAGAGCCTACTAGAAAAATTTTAAAATTTTAATTTCATCTAGGGAATTACAGAAAATAGCTTTTTTCGATAATGGTCCCAGGTAAGAAAAAAACTGCAAGAATCCAAAAAGTTTCTAAAGAAAACAGGAAATTCATGTTGTATTTTAGAATCAACCAGCGGTGCACCGCAAAAAAAGTTCAGTGACAGAAAAGGTATAAAATAATTTAGTGTAACCTATATTCAAAATTTGTGCTGAATATCTCATAAACTGTAGGAGCTATAAAGGAAAAACGTTGTTGATCGGTAACGAAGCGTTTGCGGACCTATATTTATAAGAATTTTTAGTCGTGAAATAAGCCGAAGAATTACCCCCTTCCGTATTTACAAGATATTTAGGAACACCCTGTATATCTAAATATTCAAACACTTACGAATTAAAATACTAAATAGATATGTACATGTTAAATATCAGATAGACTTTCTTAAATTTAGTTTAGTTTGTTGTACATTTCTATAGGTAAGCCTATTTTACTTTATTACTAATACCATTGAATAAGGAATTCGTCCTTAATCAATGCTAATACCTACAGGTAAAAATTATGTGTTTTCAAAGTATAATATAAATGATATACCTACATGTCCATTTATTTTTTTATTGGGTTTTTCGCCATAGGAGCCTAAAACAAACTAATTAAAGAACAATTTTTCATTCATAGATGCCTTAGGTACATTAAAGGAACGAAACTTTGAAAGTTAACTTAAAAAATAAGTTCAATAACTAGTTTTCTGAGCTTTCGGAGGGTAGATCTCTCGCCGCGCCGTTATCAAAGAAAATGAGTCGAACTTCTTAAATTGTGTATCATTATCTATCACCTAAATATAGGTACCTATCTAATGAACTCAGTAGTGTATTTTTTGCAAAATTGCTAAAATCTACTTTTAAAACAATATTTTTTGTGCCAACATTAATGTTTTTATTTTCGTACAGGTGATAGGGATAGGCCAGGATATTGCATACTTATTCAACTATACAGACATAAGGTGAACTGGTGTTATTTTTATTACTTTGCTCAATAAGCGTTTTGAAACTAGCTTAGCGAATAGTTATAATAATTATTAATAATTAATCAGTATCAGGCAAAAATAGCAACAACTGTGTGGCAGATTGAGAGGCACATAGTGGCAAATTTATATCTTTTCGCCATAGTGATAAAGTAATAAACTTGATTTTCTAGTTAATTTTCAAGATAAATTCGTGGTCCAAAAGCTAAGATTATGCAGTTTCTGGTGAAATTGAAATTTAACTGCAACACACTTACCTACACACTGCTATGGGTGTTCAAATTTTGACGACAGAAAATCCCAACACGGTAATTATTAAAAAAACTTGTATTGTTTTCGTTCAACGAAATTCCTTCGTACTATGTTGGTAAATATCACGAAGTAAATATGAACACTAGTATAAATTGTCATTTTTATATCAACCCAATTTTTATGGATATCCTTGATAATATAGAGAAGTAGAGGAACCTATCGAAATATTATAAATGCAAAGTAGACGATTATTTGATATAAAACAAACCGGCAAATAAAAATATTAAATTCTAAATTCCCTATGTAAATGTATTTCCATCAATCTGACAAAAACCAGTAAATTAATAATTTAATATTAAAAACTAATATAAAAGCATTTCAAATTTAACATTAATTCTATATAACCGGTAAAATTAAAATACAAAAAGAGCTGGGATTTCAGATATAGCAAGTGTTCTGTATGTTTGAGATCGGAAAATTGTAAATTATAATTTTTTAAAATATTAGCTGGCAATATATTATAGTTCTAAGGTCAGTAATGACGTGGAAGAGTAAAAAATACACCTAATCGATATTGGTGAGGCAACATGGTTTGCATATATGTATATGTTGTATATCACGAAGAAATTAATCCGATTAGCTAGGAAGTTTCAGAAGTTCAGAAGGTCAATATTAGTAAATCTTTGTGTATTAGGTTCTAACTATTTAACTATCATTTTTTATTTTATAGGAAGTAGTAAGGTACGGGTGAGACAAGGTCAGTAGTTATTTATTATTATTATGCGGGTAACTTATTGTCGGTTTTATAAATCCTGAATTATTTATCTGTCTAATTTAGCAACAAATATGCCTTGAATTTAAATAAAGAATGGCTTTAGTGATCTATCATTAAATTTTATAGGCAGCTAGAATATAAGAAAATAGGTACCTTAGTATTTCGAAAATATTTTTTCCTAATTTTCATATCCGAATAACATAACATAACATAACATAACATAACATATTTTTAAATCAGTCTAAAAGTGTATTTGGCGATTTTAATTGTGACTTTTTTGTCCTTTCTCGATGCAATGGAATAAATAGTAGATTATTATTATTGTCTAGGAATATTATTTAGTGTCAATCCTACTTTACTGTTCTTACCAAATTATGAAATTTGGTTTCTTTAGACGGTTTTTATGGCTGACGTAAAATCTCTGATTTATCGAGCAATTTCCTTATTATTATTCAAACATTTTCAATAGTACCTATTTCAATAAAAAAGGCGTTTCTTCTTTAAAGTTCTGACTTTTTGGCCAACCAAAATACAGGAAAGCCTAGCGAAAGTGTTTGCTGAAAGCAAATTTACTATTTACTTGTGGCATCCTATCCAGATATTCTGGGAAACCACTTTGAATAATACTTGGGTTAGTTGGGATATTCTCTTTAAAATATTCTGGCACCAGAAAAATGCAGCAGCATATAACTTAAGCATATTTACTTCAAAATAAAACAATAGGCTCGACAATAGGGTAACAGCATAAATAAACTTTTTCTTCATTAGTTGCATTTTATGCAAGATTAAGCAGCTATTAACCGCTGGAGATAGACAACAATTTACTCTAATACAATTTGCTAACTACAAGGTCCTTCGATTAGATTGTGAATATTTATAGAATCTTTTGTATTTATTAATAAACGAGTTGACAATAATTTTATTATTTTTTGATAACTACTATTTAATAGCGTGAATAAACAAAAAGATCGTATTTGTTTCGGTAGTTATAACTATATATATCAGAACTCTGTGATAGGCCATCAGAAGAGTAGAAAACGATAAAGTTAGTGACATTACACTAAATTCAATATGGCCATATTCTTCTTTGTTTATTAAAAAGTAATATGGATATTGGGTTCAAGTAGGTACCTACTTTTTCTACCTATATTTAGATTCATTTTTGGTATTTTGGATATATTCATTACGTTATTAATGCAATGTGTACCAAATTAATTTTGTCCATAAAACAACCTATCTTACAGGAAATCACGAAGATTGTTGTTTATTCCTGTATGACGACTGTTCGATATTGGTACAAACAAATTTTGTTTTTTTACAAAATAAAACATAGCAAATATTTAAATAGAGCTTAAGTACTCATTGTTTTTCATACAAGTAAACACTACTAAAAACTAGAGAGTATAAATGAATAAATCGGTCCATTTAGCGCCCCTTTGCAAATACGAGGCTAGGCGTCGCGATTCGAAAAAATATTCCTTCCCACCAACATACCACTTTTGTTGCCGTACTCGAAAGCTATAATTTTTCTGATTTTTTTTATGAAAGTCTTATTTCTTTATTCACTTTCCTTAAAAAGTTATTCTTCAAAAACGCATTAAAATATTATTTTTTTAATCGCTATTGCCAGGGATGACGTTGATGAGTTTTCAATGATTTTATTTTTGGATATATTCACCTGAACTTTCCTTTGTTTCAAAATTTCTTCAAAAAACGCGTCATTTGACATTCCTACCGTTGTCAACATGAAATCCGGGGCCGGTTATGATTTTTTATTTTTTGTAAGTACCCCCAATTTTTACTAAAACGATTTGTATTTAAAATCTGACACTACAGCGTTAATCAAAACACCACAGAAACCTCATTACAAATTTTGAACAAAAAACAGATAGTGTTCCACCAACAGGAAACTCACAGAAAAATGTATCATCTTATTAGACGGTAGCTTTGACGAGAAAAGTCCAATAATTAAATCATTTTTATTTTTGGATGACATCTTGTCAAAAATAAATTACTTTTGCATTCATTGATACTTTTTCGATAATTCCAGGGTGCTCTTGACCCGTATAAAGTTTCAAAAAATTTACCACTTTGAGATGGCACAAATTATTGGATCTTTGCACCCCAACACTTTATGTGGTCCTGTTGACCATTTAACTGTTTTAAGGCAAATGGCACACTTATTGACTCGTCAAATTCAATGTTCCTATTTTCTCAACTTTGGCTCCTTGTTAGAAACATCTTGTATATTTTTTGTTCACTTTGTATATGGAGGTTTTGGAGTGTCCTGATTAATGCTGTCGTGTTAAATTTTAAATAAAAAAAATCGCTAAACGGTTTAGTGAAAATTAGTGGTATAAAAAATCGTAGCCGGTCCTGGATTTGCATGTTGACAACGGTAGGAAGGACAAAAGACGCGAATTTTGAAGATGTTGCAAATAAAAAAAATTTAACAAAAAAATTAAAACCGACTTCACAAATTTGCCCATATGCACATTTCAACTAAAATTTTAGAAATGTTTTTCTCTTTCTAAATTGAGTTATCTTTGGCTTCGGTGACAGTCAAGGCAAAGAATTTAAATCTATTTAGATATGAATACATCATATCCTACATACATCATAACTTACTGTCACCGACTCCAAATATAACTCAATTTAGAAAGAGAAAAATATTTCTAAAATTTTAGTTCACGGACAAATTTATCAAGTCGGTGTTACTTTTTGTTATTTTTTTTTTAATTTTTTAGTGGAGTGTGCATATGGGCAAATTTTTGAATTCGGTTTTAATTTTTTTGTTAACATTTTTTTATTTCTTATTTTTTAACGAATTATCGAAATCGGTCCAATATTAAATTACATCCCCTTTTTGTCCACCCTTAGGATTGAAATTTTTCTCTTCAAATTTAGTTCCTCTTCAAATTTAAATGTGACCACCCCTAAGGTAACCCCTTTCTAATAAAATAAGGATCATCCAAATCGGTCCAATATAAACTTTCATCCCCTATTTATCTACCCTTAGGGGTGGAATTTTTTCTTTAAATTTAAATGAGACCACCTCTAAGGTACAATAAGAAATTTCATCCCCTATTTGTCCACCCTTATTTGGGGTGGAATTTTTTCTTCGAATTTAAATGGGGCCAACTTTAAAGTAATCCCTTTCTAATAAAAAGAGAAAGAGAATCATCAAAATCGGTCCAATATGAAATTTCATCCCCTATTTTTACACTCTTAGGGGTGCAATTTTTTCTTCAAATGTAAATGGGACCATTCTGTAGGTATACCCTTTCAAATAAAAAAAGAATTGTCCATATCGGTTTATAAATGACGGAGTTCTGAGGTAACAAACATAAAAAAAAACATACAACCGAATTGATAATCTCCTCCTTTTTTGAAGTCGGTTAACAAAGAGAAGTTCAGGCGAAAATCTCCAAAAATAAAATTATAGCTATAGTGATCAACAAGAATAATTAATATTTGAATGCGTTTATGAAGAATACCTAACTTTTAAATGGAAGAGAATAACGCAAAATGACTAACAAAAATTGTTCAGAAAACTTATACTTCAGAATTAAGTGTATCTCTTTGAAATCAATTAATTTTCAATTTTAGAGTTCTAGTACTTTTTCTCAAAACACCTTTTCGACATTGCCAATGAAAAAGACTTTTTGTGTAAGTATACAATATGTCCAGGTTTAGTGTGGTTCCAATAAAAAAGAATTCTTTATTTTTCATTTTATCGAATAATAATAAGGAAAAGTTATTAGAAAAAGATAGTCCATAATGCAAATTTTCGAGATAAATCAGCTTACTTTTATTTATTTATTAATAATTAATAAAATGACAATACAAATCAAATTATTCCAAATTAACAATGCAAAAGTTTTAAACATATTGTTTACTAAAACACACTGCCACCATATTCAGCACGTTTTCAAACGAAAAACTAATTGAGATGAACTTCTTCTAATCTCATATAAAGATATTGAGGAAATGGCGTCTCTAATCTTGTCCATTAATCAAAGTAGGCCGATTCTTTTGAAAATTGGAAATTTTGAACAACTTTTCCTTATCTTCACAAATAATAGCTTATTTTCCATTTCCGTCAAGCCAAGCCTATTAATAATTTCAATGAATTTCAGATGGAACCATTGATGTAACAAAATACTTGAATAACGAACAAGTTTATAGGGGATCAGAAGCTATAGAAGTGTGAAAGGAAGAAATAATGTCATCTAATCAAAAAAATTCAAAAATTTCAAAAGGTCACTATGATTTTCAAATAAAGATATAGTAAAAGAGGCGACACAAAAGAAAATCAGGAATATTTATTAGTCTTTATTTCATAAAATTTCGAACTATCTTGAAATAAACCTAAGAGGATATTGCAACGGCTTCTCTTGTAAAGGTTTACCTACTTTTATGCATCAGTGCTGGTTTCTTAGCTTAGCTTAACAGAAGATATTTATCTATAGACTTCCTGTCTAAACATTTTAAGAGGTCAAGATGGCGGTCTCAGATTCTTTTGTTACTGACAGCCTTCTCCTAGTTACTTTTGCTCTTTGTCATAATAAACCGATCGAAAAATACTAACACTAAGAAGAGTGTCTCCTTACCTCAGAAAGTCGGAGTTCGTTCCCACTACTAGTAGGACACCCAGTACAAACGCTCTTCGGAGCATCTCGGAGCTCACTTTGTAGAGAAAATCGCAACTAATCTTTCTCGACTATGGCTCGGTAAAATCGCACCTCGTGTTCAACAACTGCTCGGCGGCGGCGGCCTAGCCATACTTTATAGCTTCGCGGCGGCGCGGCGTGGCGGGGGCGACCGTTCATCGAGAAGATTTTTGTTTTTGTTTACGCGGCTGGCCGGCCGGCCGGCCGGCCGGCCTTTCCACACAGATGATTCTATGGGGACACGAGTTCGTGTCATTAATGCTAGGTATAATAGGATCAAACTTGGTCGTCGAATATACCATGTTAATATTGGAAATCGTTCTTGAAAAACGCCAGCCGGAAAGGGGCTTTTCAAATCGAATAATAAAAAAATTTCCCACTTCGTGCAGACTTTATGAATAACACTGTATATTTCTTCCGTGGTTATATTTAAGTCTTATTTGATAGATGCACAATATAATGCCAAGGGTTTCCATATGAGTGTTAACCCCTTTTTAACACCTTAAAGAACCAAATATTATGTAGAAACTTTAATAATGAGAATCATTTATTTAGATTACTATCTCTCATTTTGCTTTATAACGGTGTTTCTGCTTTTGTAATAAAACAATTTAAAGTTAAAATCAATTAATAGGTAGGTGGTAATTTCAAAAAATATGTTAAAAAATTAGTTTTTTGTAATTGGCACTAAAGTGTTTTAAAACCATCATTAAACACTCAGAAATCGGCACTAAAGTAACTTCATTGCGGAATTGTTACTTATAGCAACGTAATCTTTCAATATTATAAGTTCTGTTAGTTTGAACAACAATAATATTTTTATAATGTAGACTGTTAGAGATTGGTAAATTTAAGGTTAGGTCTTGATATACTCGCAGCTCAATTTTATTTTTTATTAAAATTGGCGACCTGTTTCGTGATTCTTAAACAATCGCATCATCAGGCCAAGACTATAACTCAAAAAATGACAATATAGTTGCACAAAAATACATAAAAGAACAAATAAAATAAATGCAGCTGTGAGAATATCAAGACCTTACCTTTAATTTATCAAAAATGGACTCGCACAGAGTAACAGAAGTAGGGGTATTGTAAGAGATTGGCCAGATTAAAAATGCAATTTAAAAGTGTGCAGGAAAGTACACTTCCCCACAGGTTCCTGGGAAAAAATAATATTGAAATTAAAGAACTTAAATATAATGTAAAGGGTTTTGGGGAAAATGTTGCCTAGGATTTTTTATGAATTTTAATATCAAAGCCTTCGAGGGTGTTTGGATAAAGAGCGTACCTAACTAAATGCTAGTGAATAATGAGAAAGTAATTTTAGAGTGGGCATATCTTCACAGAGAAATATAATATATCTCTACCTTCATCAGTTATTAATATAAAGCTGAAAATTAGTTGGCGTGTCAAAGCTTTGGCATTTTGTACCTAAATGGGTATTACATAAGTTCTTCTGTTGTTGCTGATACACATAACCTAAAATTTAATATTGGTCTGTATCAGCTAGGTCGCCCAAAAACAGCAAGCCATGCTGTTTTTCTGTGGCTAGGTATTAGTGTTTGTATAGGTAAGGTATTAAATCTAATTTGTTTTTTTTTTATTCTTGTTAATTTTATTTGGAGCAAAAAACTAAGCTAATCGATTTAAGTAGGTATCTACTGCGCTAGTTCTGAATAATCGACGAATCAAAAATATTCCTTGTTGTATAACTGTACTGATAATAAGCAGTCTGAGTTTTACCTGGATGGTACCTAGGATTGTTTCTTTTAAATTTTGCAACTTTTTTGTAAATTAATTAAGAGGCAAATTGAACTTTATTTCCTATACCAAATCCCCTGAATTAATAGGTGCGCATCAACTAAAAAAAACTACCAAGGTCATAATAAATAAGTATTGAGGTATTAATTAAAACAAAAATAATTGCCAGATATGTGAATATATATTTGAAGAACAAGCGTCTGGATTCTTAAAACTTTGTTTGCATCTCCTGTAAAATGTTAAATTTTTTGGTTGTTTCTTTGGTGGTAGTAACGCACAATTGTTATTAATCATTTTCGAACTCGTGACTTTGACAGGTTGGACATTTTGCCTGGAAGACAACCAAAGCTAAAAAATGCATGGGAAATCGGTAATTTTCATAGTTCTCAGCAAATAAAAAACTCATTAGGAAATTTTAAATCCAAAAGGATTTATAATACCACAGACCTATATAGCTTCGAACTATATATAGGTCTGTGATATTACCTTAAAAAATAATAAATTTGCCGGTAGGTGCTGCTAAGGACCTTCAAAAGTTTGGGGATTTGAGGTTATAGGGAAACAAAAATGTCAGCCCCAAAAACATAGCAGTGCCAAATTTCAGTTCAGCAGCTTGATTATATTGAGTTATGTAGCCAAAATGAAATTTGAAAAAAACAAATTTCAACGCCCTGTATCTCTTAAACAAATAACATTTCTATAAGGCATATTAGCCTGAATCGTAATATTTTGGCCCAAAATATATGCGGTTGCACTATGTGCCATTATTAATGACTCACCCTGTATAATATATGAATGTTGTTACCAGCCATGTTTTATAGTCACTGCGGGGTTACGTGTCATTTTAACTCTTTTTTCTCGAACTCTACCACATTGATTTGAATAATAACACTAGCCAGTACTTCAGTTGCTATACACCTACACTTTTGTAATGTACCAAAAAGTAAAAAGTGCAGTTATCGGGGCAATGATAAGCATTTTAGTCACATCTTGTGCAAAAACCTGTGTTTGAAAGCCAATTATATAGCACCCTGTATATCAGAAACAACATGTGTCAATTAAAATTATTTTACTGCCTGCAGTTGCCGGGAAGAAAGTGTATCGGCTTCGGCGCCGTCGGCTCCAAAAGTGTTTACTTCTTGGTGTGATAGGAAAGTTTTTTTAATTTCATTTCTGCTCTGGAACTTTCGCGAGGCAGTTTATTTTCTTTTGATAAAGTGGTCTCTGATGATTCATTATTATTCCGTCTATAATAAATAAAAGGAAGCACCTGCCCGATATTTAAATCGCCTACCGTAAATTTGGTGGCTTCGGACTGGGTACTTAGGTAAGTTGTACAAGAACGTTGTAGGTACAAGAAAAAAATTAAAATAGAAATTTTCTTATTATAATAGAATACATGTTACGCCTGTGCCAGTAAAAATGACTTTTTTAAAAATAATAGTTATTGAATTTAACTTTATACACTGGTTTAGGATATTAGCTCTTAGCTCGTCGAATGGCAATGGCACACAACGTAACTTGAAATAGTAGAAACTAACTCTCTGTATGACTGACTACTGTCTATCCTGGACCGACAATATATACCTATATTAATGTAGTGTTGGTCCAGGTGTCTATCTAACTGACTGCTAAATATATGGACTTAATCTCGTCTCTATCTGTATCTATCTTGTTCTTAGGTTTCGAAGTATTTATAGGGAGACAAAATGCTCAGATAAGCTTCTGGATCTTTTCTAGAGAAAAACATCTATAAGTGTAATTTGATTAAGGAACTATTGTTAGCAGAAATCTGAATACAGGAAAGATGGTTGTAAACATGATAACTAAAGGTAGTGCGTAATGCGTACTGTAAGTGAAACGTCAGGAATATTCTGGATGTAACATTGGTAGAAAACCCAGGATGTTTTTTAAATTTGTACAATATGTGAATTAGGAAGAGGTGAAACTTTATGTGTATTAAATGTATTGCCACATAACGATAATAATTAATATTACTTAATTGTGCATCGTTTCATTGAACGCTAACCGCTAAATATTTTTTGAAAAATTCAACAATTTAATATGCAGGGTGGTTAAGAAATGTGTACTACATTTCAGGGGGTGAATTCGGGCAATGCTTTTTACATAGAAAACAACCCAGGTTCAGGAAATTACAGAAATTACAAAGTTTTAATAACCTATATTTTCTGTTATAGAGAATATTATGTTTTATAACATCGTTATTTATAACAATGTTATTTTTTAACTATTTTGTTTTTAAACATTAAAAAGTTTTATTGTACAGCATGTACCCAATTGGATGGTTTTTAGGGGTTTCTCCTATTTCCCTAAAAGATAGACAAAATGTAGCTAAGATGGACTAGACTGGATTTTCGAGAAAAGTTGAATTGCGCAAACCACGCATTGGGCGGTACAGGGAGTTTTTGGTAATGTCGTTTTTCTTAAACATGGCATAACACTTTTTGTTTGTGAATATTTTCGATTTCGGTAAAAACCTATTTTTGGATTATTTTTCTACACAGAATTTATTATTGTAGAGAGATATTTTCTTCGGATACCTACCGGTTTTAAAGAAAATAAGCCCCTTTGGTTCAAATATGAGATAATAGGCAATAGGCATTTTTTCTTTAAAACGGCTAACCAAAAATATATTACTCTACACCAATGAATCCTACGTGGAAAATAAACATAGAATGTTATACCGAAACCGAAAATATTTACAAACAAAAAAGTTATGCCACGTTTAAGAAACGCGACAAAATTAAAACCGCCCTGTGTCTACCAAACGAATCGAGATATCATGCGGCAGTTTGGGATATTACTTTTCTCGAAAACCGAGCTCTGGACACTTGCCTATTATTTAGGTAGGTATATATGTGTCTTCGGGTAATAAGAGAAATCCGCCAAATTCGGGATACCCTGCACAATATATAAAACTATTTTATTGCCTAACTTGACCTATTGCTTGTGCTTAAAATACAGGGTGTCCCAAAAAAGGGTGTCAAGAAATGCCGCAGAGGTAGAGCACCCCTCGGGAAATCAGAATCACCCTCATGTATATTATCCTTTTCTAGTTTAGGAGTTACGATTTTTTGTGACTTTTCGGTGATTTTCGACTTTTTAGCTTATTTTGGATATATTCGTAGTAAATAGTTGAGAATAAATGCCTGATTTTTATTTAGATATTTGGCTAAAACTTGGGCATAACCAACACGAACACAATAATTATTGAATCCACAAGTCAAAACAATGCGCTCAAAATAAAGAAATTATGACATAAAAACAAAAGCCCAATAACTTTAAAGGCAAGTGAATCATTTTTAAAATGTCTTTTAAAGTTATTGAACTTTTTTCTTTCTTGTTCTTCAAACAATGCGAACACCATAGACGTAACTATAGGGGGGGGGGGCTAGGGGGGGCTTAGCCCCCCCTACATTTCTATTAGCCCTCCCTAAAATGTAAAGGATGTGCGAAGATATGCTTCTCGTAAACAGAATAGATCTAACATTCTGACAACGCAACGTTACGCAACACGGCGAACACCGCACTCGCCTTTTTAAATTCACCAAAATCCGACTGAAATTTAAACGCGCAAGCGAGAGCGAACACACCGTGCCTGTTGCCGAGAGAAAGAGAGACGAGACGGGCGTCGGAGAATGTACTTTTGCTGTGCCAGACTCCAGACTTTTATTTTGTTATTCATCCAGTGTATTGTTGTTTCGTTATAATATGTACTATGTAAATAATCTTACATCACATTCCCAACATTATTTTTTGAAGCCTTAAAATTAATGTTTTTGGGTGTGGCACCTCAAGGGTGGTACAGGGTGATCCAACAGTAACGTATTTAGAAGAGCGGGACCGAACCCATTTCGGAATTTGAAAATATTCACTCCAGCTTGTAAATTTGAAGATATTGGGATTTCCCAAGACTAATTTTATGTAATTTTTCTTCAAATTTTTAAAAAATTTCGCCTGCGGCGTATTTTATATATTTATATTAGAGGTAGGTAGGTACACCTATCGAGAATACGGAATCAAAAATGATTAAAAATGCAAACAAAAAATAATTCCTATAAAATTAATATCTTCATCTCCAATCACAAACATTCTGGGTAATAGGAAAAAAATACACCCAAAAAAAGTTTGCTGTATTACAAAAATTATTATTACTTAAAATGCTTCACAAAATTTTTCTAAACGTCTACGACTTCTTTGTGGCTCAAAATTAACCCAAAAATGTGTGGAGTGTATCTAGTAGGTAATAGTTATTTAATAAAATAATAGCTTACTGCAAAATAATAGTTGAGATTATAAAGAGGTTCCTGCCTACCTACATTATAAATTACATTGTTTTTACACGTTATCGCTTTATAGCGCACCATTCTCGACTTTGTTAGTGAGTAATAAATTCTCGCTTCGAGAACAAACAAGCTTATCTAACAATTGAAAAATTGCTCAGCACTTAAAACAATGAAAATACCATTTTAATATTCTAGAAGTTGAAATGGAAGTGAGTTACTCATCTTTTTCATAGGTTAAATCCAACGCCAACTCCATTCTTAAATTGTATTTTGAAATGCTTTATTTCAATAAGATATCTCCATATAAATCTCCTTCCTATCAGTGACTATATAGTCACTGTTCCTATGTTCTCTAGAAAAAATATAAATAAAAACCTTTTTAAAAACGAGCTTTTATTTAAGCCATGTACTAAAACAAATAAAATAAGTTACTATCTTTATCGCTGAAAATGATTTAATATATTTTATATAGAATTATTTGTTTTCAAAAAGCTTGTCGTGCTAATTATTGTAAAGGAAATACATAGGTACTTCAGCAAGTACTTGTCTATCAACCTCAGAGAAATAACACAGAATAACTAAAATATTCTGTGGTACAACGTTTACCTGTAATAGGTTATATCCTTGTTTATGTCTCATAAACAAGGGTTATATCCTGACTTATTTTATTTTAATTTTTCTAATCACCAGGATCGGTTTTCCGAGATCTAGCTAGCCATGGAAACAACTGATAATCAGAAATTATTTAAGAGTATGTTAGGTAGGGTGTCTGTACACCCTTAAATTTATTCAACTGAAATATTTTTTAAAATTTGTACAAACAATAATACCAAACAAGTTATTAACAAGCACAATTCAAAAATTTAGAAATTATTCTAGTTGAATACATTTAAGGGTGCACAAGGCACCCTATAACATACTCTTAAATATTTTCTGACTATCAATTGTTTCGGAAAACCGATCAGGGTGAATATAAAAAATTCCATGTTTTTACGTATTTGACCCTGTAGATTTTGAACAATAACAGATACAGAAAACAGAAAATTTTTTCCTACAAAAGTTGTTGAGAATGATAAGTACTTTCAATACAGCGGGTCCATTTACTATTCCTTTCTTCGATTGTGACTATACTTTTGAGGATAAAAAAATCGGTTCAGGGGATCCAAATAAGGGAAGATGGAGCACATTTTAAAATTAGTTTGGTATATACAGGGTGATCCAAAAAATGTGGCGACAAAAAATATATATATTTTTTAAGGAATGACCCGATTTTTTTTATCGCAAATGAAGCCTATCAAAGTATAGTATACATCCCTAAATTATTTCCGCTTCCATCTGCGGCGTTGCCAAGTTATAATTTTTTTAATGTATTTTTTGCTAAATACCAACCCTTCATTAATATTGCTATATTTTTCTTGAGGCTTGATTTTTTCTCTTGAAACTTTGGTTGTGGATTTACACTTAACCATTTTATTAATGACTAAGAAACAAGTTGAAAATTTTTGTACAGGATGTTTCACTTTTTTCCGCCAAAACTCAGACATTTTCAAACTTAATTTACTATTTTTTTTTTTCAAATGGATTACCCTATATCTAACATTTCTATTGGATAGAGCATTCATTCAGCTTTAATTTGATACCTAATACAGTACCTTTATCTCTAGCAGGTTTTTTTTTTCAAAAATCCAGTATACAGGATGATTTTTTTAGGTCTACCACCGCGATTTTCTTGCTCATTTTGCGGCCTACAAAAAAATGTAAGAAACAAAAATGTGGCCATTTTGGATAGCTAAGTGATGCTGCAAAAGAAATCGGCATTCATGGCCAACTTGTCGCGCAATATTAAAAAAAAAAAACTCAAATAGAGCAAAACTATTAATGGCCGTGGAATGTTTATTTTAAGAGACAGAGAAAAACATTTATATGGAAAATTGATGACACTAAGAAGCTTTATGCAAAAGGGTACTCGGATAGTTTCAGAAAATTACACAGGGTCTTCGGATCTCTTGAGGCTATGAATTTTTTTTGTTTATTTCTTATTAAGCGATTTTCTCGCTTATTTTGGGCCGCACAGAAAATGTGTAAGAAAACAAAATATGGCAATTTTGGTCAACGAGGCGACATTAAAAGAGGAATGGGCCTCCCTACCCAACTTTTCGCGGTGTACTAAAAAAACCTAAAATCGATAAAAATTTTCATGGTCTCAAGAGAGCCGAAGACCCTGTGTAATTTGCTGAAACTAGCTGAGCACCTGGATGGATAAAGCTTCTCAGTGCCATCAATTTTCAATATAAAAGTTTTCCTCTGTCTCTTAAAATAAACATTCCACGGCCATTAATAATTTTGCTCAATTTGAGGTTTTTTTAATAATGCGCGACAAGTTGGCCATGGATGCCGATTTCTTTTGCAGCACCACTTAGCTGTCCAAAATTGCCACATTTTTGTTTCTTACGTTTTTTTTTGTAGGCCGCAAAATAAGCGAGAAAATCGCGGTGGTAGACCTAAAAAAATCATCCTGTATACAGAAAATTTGCAACTTTTTTTACTTACATAAATGTCATGCAAATTACTCGAGAATCAAACTTGTACTTATTTAAAAAGCTGCATATCAAGAAAGCGTTAGTACCAGTTACAATCTTTAGTTTACCATATTTTTGTATACCTACTACACCTGCAAAATAGAATATTAAATTAAAAAGTTAAAAGTTTTAGGAGAACTCATAGGTGGCCATGGTTTTGTTTCTAGTTTGACATTTGGTAAATATTTCATTTGCTGCTTGTATTCTGTGTTCGTTGTTTAATTTCAAACAGCAAAAAGTTGACACAAAATTAATTATTGTAAACAATACTTTATAAGTATGATTTACGTAATTGGTGAATGTTTTGGAAATTTTTTTTTGGCATCTTGAGTTTATGCCCAAAAATTCCCAGATAGAAGGCATCCTGATACCAGAATGCTGCAGAACTTAAAGGAGCGATTCGATCGCACAGAAAATGTTGCCTATGAAAAGCAAACTAGAACAAAACCAGTTTTAAATGAAGAAAATCAGTTAGCCATAACATTGGCTGTTGTGGAAGACCCTGAAATAAGTGTAAGACAACTGAGTCGGGATTTAGAAATAAAAAAGTCCTCAGTAGGACAATGCCTTAAGGGTAACAAATTTCACCCATACCATGTGCAGTTACACCAGGAAAATTCAAAATTTGCAAATTTTCAGGCACCCCCGTATATCCGTTATACGCTAAAACCTGTTGAAATGGTAAAAATCGACCGTTATAGGTTTTTTCCACGTAGAATTCAGTTGCGTACACTTTTTTTTTCTAAGAGGTAAGAATTTCAAAATATAAATATAACTTGCAAAAGTATCGAAAATGGGACATCGTGTACAATAATGTTTGTCATTGGTAAAAAAATCACAGGAGTCTACCTGAAATTTTGAACACGGGCCTACTCTTCCGTAGTTGGTAAAGGAAATACATAGGTACTTCAGCAAGTACTTGATCAACCTCAGAGAAATAACCAAGGATAAAGGGAGCAAAAGCATCAAAATGCACACGTTGGTAGTCAACCACATCTAACGGAAATTTACCGAAGTAAACAAAAATTACGCCCGTGTGTACAACGTTTACCTGTAATAGGTTATATCCTGAGAAATATCAATTTGGTCACACACCGCACACACTTTCTGCGCCCCATTTTATACAAAATCAGTCACTATATCTTAAATACTAATAAACATCAGTTACAAATTAACAAAAAAAACACTTGAAAACACAAGGTAACTGGGGTAAAAAACAAACAATGCAGATAGACTGAATGCGGCGGCGGACGACGGCGTTGCCATGTTGGGCGATTTGAAACGTCGGATGTCGACTTTATTAACGCGATAATTAGCATACCATAATTACAGGGCAATTTAGTTTTAGTATAAAGTTGTCCCATAGAAGGAATTAATACCTAAATTTGTTGATTTAATGTTATGAGACGTATCTCTATTAATTTAATCCCAATAATAAACCCGTCTATTTTGAAATGAAATGTTGTAAACAATGGAGTACGTGGCATCACTCAAAAATATGTTGGCTCTGTTCACTTACTTTTTGTTCTTACTCCCTCTATCCTTGGTTATTTCTCTGAGCTTCAACCAATCGCTGTGCAATGAAATTAATTGGTACCCACCTACTTTTATGAACATTTCGCCCGTCAAGCTTTTTGAAAACAAATAAAATTGAAAATAAAAAACTTTTTTAAAAACAAACTAAAACGAATAAAATAAGTTTATGTTTTCGTTAAGATAATTCAATTCCAAATGCCAAACTGCGACAAGTTTTGCAAATTGAAAAGCTTGTCGCGCGAAATGTTGATGAAACAGGTGTAATGTCCAAATTTTCAGCCGGAGATATTATCATTTTTTGAGCAATTTTTTTTCATTTTTGAGTCGTCTGACGTGTCCTTTGCAGGGGTTTTGAGCAAAATCCTTGCAAATGTCACTTCCTGGTGATCCCCCCAACCACTTCTAAAAATTCCAGCCGGAGGTATAGGTATCGTAGTACCTCCGCGGCCGCCAGCTCTAAGTCTACTACCTACACCCGGCAATTTTCAGAGGCAGTTTTCCTGTCAACATGAAATTTGACTAACACCCAGTTCCCTACATTAAAATCACATTTGGTTTCATCCACGGCAATAGATTATACTGGTATAGAGGCAAGCGTCTCCGCGGTGACCAACGAACTGTAGACGCGCCGAAGAGAGAGACGGAAGATTTAGTCGGCCAAGATTATTAGGAGCATTGGCGCTTCCCATCGTATTTCTGCAATTCTCTTGTATGTTAGGGTTTGGAACAATGAATAACATATTTTCAATATTTTCTAATATAGGTAACCACTTTACTAAATACTTACATTGCGAAGAATAATTAAAACGTAGGTAAATTTAAAAGTACGAGCATACATCGACAATTAGTTCAAATATTCTTAACTTTTCGTAGTTATATTATATGATATCTATACTATATAGTGGATCGAGTCTTTATGTTACCAATTAAAATCTATCTAAAACAAATGAGTCTAAACCACATATACAGGGTGTTTCTAAATTGCACCAAAATATTTTACAGGGTAATTCTCCCGTTAAAATTAAGGGGGGTCTTTCATATAAATTTTTTCTCACCCCCCCCCCCCCTCCCAGTTACACCCCTCCAAATATGGGGGTAAAATATTGTTTTTATTTATTTTCTCCACTATGGAAAGAGGTAAAAAGTTGAAATTTGGTGGACCAGTTGCACTCATGGAAGACATTTTGTGACATTTTTTCAACCCTAAAGTGTGAGTGGATCGGGATGAAAAACCCAACCCCTAAATTATTTTTCGCCACAATTTTTTAACGTTTCAAAATTACAAAACCAAAAAATTGATTTGTAATGACAAACGCGTTTGAAAACTTTTTAAACTCTTTTCTTTTTGTACTAAACTTGACAGATTTTAAAAAAATAAAACTTGTTGACACCCGCGCGACTTACGCATGATTAATGATTAATAATAATTTTTTTATGAATCAGATAATGTCAAACATCTAATTACTATTCTTAAATGTCATAACTAATTTGTGTTGTGTCCCTAATAACAAAAAAATGGTAAACTTCACAAATGAAGAAATGCGGGATATGCATTTTGTTATGGGCTCATGCGAAACTATTAGAAATACTCCCGGAATATTTCAAAGAATTCGGAATTCTATGGCCCGAAGAATAGGGTCGTGCATTTTAGCAGACGGGAAACATTTTGAGCATTTGTTGTTATTTTTAGAATTCATATTAAAGTTCTCAGATTTTTTATTTACTTAGTTTTTTAGGTCTGTATCATCTCTCCCTAATATTTGCAATTAAAGTATTTTTGATAATAACTACCTACTTGTAAAATTATTATTATTATTACAAAGAATTACTACTTACTATTAATACTATGTTTTGTTTTCACTAAAATTATGTCAAATTTAGAACCAAAACAAAAGATACCTAAATGTTTTTAAACGCAGTAATTAGATGTTTGACATTAGCCTAAGATTACCTGATTCATAAAAGAATTTTTAACCATGCGTAAGTGGCGTGGGTGTCCACAAGTTTTATTTTTTCTGAAAAATCTGTCAAGTTTAGGACAAAAAAGACAAGAATTGAAAAAGTTTTTAAACGCATTTGTCATTGTAAACTATTTTTTGTTGTGGCACGTTAAAAAATTCTGGCAAAAAATAATTTATGTCATTCCATGAGTGCAACTGGTCCACCAAATTTCAACTTTCTACCTCTTTCCATAGTGGAGAAAAAATTAAAAACAATTTTTTACCCTCGCATATTTGGAGGGGTGTAACTTGGAGGGGGAGGGGTTTTGAGGAAAAATTTATATGAAAGACCCCCCCTTAAATTTAACGGGAGAATCACCCTGTACAATATTTTGGTGCAATTTAGAAACACCCTGTATATAATAGGTGCATTTACAATTTACACGTTCGTCACTAAAAATTTGCTATAGCAATTGAGATTTTATTATTAACACTTAATTAAAAAAGCAAGTACATATAGTGATAGGGAATATCTGTAACCATGACGATAAACTAGTACCGTGTCTGCAAATTATTTATTACAAAAGTGTCCACTTATGCAGTATGAAATTAAATTATGTTTTTTGAAGCTTAGCTTCTTTTCTTTTTTATACGCTAGAATTTCTTTGTTGTTTCGTTTCTTGTTTACAATATTGTTTAACTCTCATAATCATATAATTATAAACAATTTTAGAGAGCACATCTGCCCGATGTGTTTGGCAGCTAAATTCTATGCAATATTTGTTTTCCTTAAATAATATAATTTCATCAAGAGTTCTGCTCATTAACACCTATTCTATTTTAATTAAAAATTTAGCCACCATACCATAATATTGGGATACGAAACAATGTACCCCCATTACTCGCGCACCCGAAATATTATGAAAACACTACCAACTCCGCGGACCACAGCTCGGCCGGCTCGACTAAATTCTCTGTCTCTCTCTAAGGCTGATCTACAACTCAACGGACAGCGGCTGCCGCGCGGCGATGCCGCGGCCTACCCACCTGTTTATTTATCGCCGTGGTTTCATCTTTATCACAGTTCTGCATTTCAGAGTCAGTCTGTCTATGATCAGTGTAATCTCTTGGTTTCAATGTCCCACTTGTGGTAGGTTTATTTGTGGCTTCAATTCTTTGAGTTTCCTTTGTCTTTAACTGAATAATGGGAAGGTCATCATTGCATTTTCATTATTGTTGAAAAATTCAAAATTTTCTTTATTCGTAAAATCCTCATCAACTAAATCAAACTCTTCATCAATGTAATTTTCCATCATTTCTTGCTCCAATGTGCTCATACTACTGTTACTAGAATTCGATTCACATTGAACGCTTTTCCCTGGTTTCACTGCTAACTTTTTATTTTTCCTTTTTTATGGGTTTTTCAGAATAACGCATTTCTTTCAGTAAATCTATCACAGAAGTGTTTAAGGCTTCCGTTTCTAGAGGATCCATCTGTTCTTTGGTACTTATTCCTTATTTAATGGAATTAATCCAGTCTTTCATTGGAAGCCTGAAGCGTTGAGTGAATAATAATAAGGGGCGCTACCATCAAAGTCTAGAAAATACTATATCTCTGGACGCTGCTCCCATCACGTATAACAGCGAGTCCACAATCTCTATGCCAATAGATCCCGGTCAACTGCCTTAGGACGACTTGATGCGGTTTCTCGTTGATTAAGTCGCCCTAAAGCAATTGGCCGGGGCGTAGAAATCTGGCACGAAATCTCCGCATTAGATGCGCCTCTTGTTATTCTTTCACTCAACGCCTGAAGTTATATTACTTTCAGCATTTATTGAAATTTTTTTATTAATTTTTTTAACAGGCGAGGAAATTCTGATTTTGGTATGGAGGCTTCAGAACAACCTTCTTTCCTCTTCCAATGCTCTCAAATAGACCGCCAAGAATTTTTTAAAGGACGAAAAAACGCCACGTCCAACGGCTGAGTGGAATTTGCTGGGAGAAACACCATGTCAATGTTGTGTTTTTTTAATTCTTTAACTATATCGAGCGATATATGGGAAGACAAATTGTCCCCAATTAATATTTTTCGCCCTTCCAGTTTCCTAAAATACGGTAGGACGATAGTGTTCATAATTCGTTCAGGATGTTTGCAGCCCCTTCTAGTTATTACCTTCTTTTGTCCTAAAAAACCAGAGACCTAAGAATGTCATATTTCATTCCATATAAATTACCACCGAACTGTATACAGCTCGGTGGTACTTACCAACGTCATCTGCCAAGTTAGTCTCATCGTACCTAATTTATGACATGAGAAGGCGGAACGTCCTTTAATGAAGTTTCAATAAGGTTCTTAAAATAATCTTCTAGCACATCTGTTGACACAGCAGCTCTTGATCTTTTTATGTTCTCACACATTCTTTTGGACAATTGGTCTTTGTATCTTTTTAGGAAGCTGTGTACAGGGTGTTCCCGTATATTTTGACCCACCCCTAGAGCCTATATTTTTCGAGTTAGAAAAAATTTACTTAAATGAAAGTTGTAGGTTTTTTTCTGAACCGCTAGGATCTGTTACTAGATAAAACAAATGAGCGTCGCAAATTTATGAAAAAATATAAACTTACTTTTTTTTTAATGGAACACCCTATATATGTTTTTTTTAAATAAAATAAACTTTTTTATTACAGCTAAAACAACTTGACAGTGTAACACAATTGAAAATTAATATGGTCGTCAGCTGAGATTAAGCATATAGCAAGAAACCACTGAAGACGATGGCTGCGATGACCAGCGAAATGTTTAGTAACAATTAACCGACATCGACTCCTAAGGTTGAGGTGCTATTAATTCGTTTAAAATAGTAAGGCACTAAAGGTATTTTGATCATGTTATTACCTCACTGCAATGTTTCCAACAATAAAAATTAAAAAGTATAATTGCCCCCGCCCACTTTTCCCCCGCACATGCGCACCGAGCGCATGACCTCTCCCCCGCACCCATCATATATACCGTGTAATTGCGGCGCAATGTGTAATTACAATGCCGAGGGTCCATATTTCCGCGAAATTCCCACAATAAAATGTGGATTTATTGGTTTATACCTAACATAACTATTTAAAATAGGCACAAAGTACTCTCATTTCCCGCGCTTTTTTGTCTAATTAGCCATATTTATCCCTTTTGCAATGAAAAAACATGAAATGTACTGTACAGGGTGTCCAGATTTGGTTGTAAATGCGAGGTACCTCGGTTATTTTTAGAGATAGGGAGTTGCGGTTTTCGCGAACCGTTGCTAGGTACTTTTTTGTGAAACGAAAGATACCGTAAACAGATTTTTCATAGCCACCTTCGTTTTTAAGATACAGGGCGAAATTGAAAATTTGCGCTTTTCGGGCATACCTCGTATCTTGGGAACGGTTAATGATATTGAAATGGCAAAAACTGTGTCTTGTAGACATTTTCACGTAGAATTCAGTGCCGTATTCAGTTTTTTACTAAAATTGATAGTGCTAACCTAACTATAACCCACATCCTACATGTACCTATAGCGTTGGGTCTTCTAAATCTGTCTTCAGTCTGTAACTATAAACATGTTTTTAAATTTTACATATTTTAACTTTTTTATTTTTGTTTTACTTATACTTTTTTAATCAAAAGTCATACATATGGGGTCTTGCTTTAAAGGTCTTTTCACAAGGAATCGAATGGCACCATTTTCAAAAATGTCCATAATTGCTAGAGGCCTCGGCGGACATTTTTAAAAGTGTCCTGCTCAAAATCATAAATGCTGTTATTTGTGTAGTTCTTCGATAACTCCTTTTTGGAGATCTATTATGGTTAGCTGTGCAGCCTGCCGCTATTCCGTGACTACCAGAACAAAATGCTTGGGGGATAACATGCCATCGGTAAGTACTTTTGTAATTTAATTAACTTTTTGGATAAAATTGTGTTCTGACTTTATTCAAACTAACTTTAGAGGTCAAGAGGTCATGCAAAAAGCGCCAGAGCCGTATCTTTGTGTAGGTACTTACTTCTAGCTGGGTAGAAGTGTAAATTTAAAATTAGTATCAAGGATTCCTTAACTCAAAGAAAACATTGAAGACATAGATAGATATGCTTTATAATTGTTGGCCTATATTGCAACGATTTCACGGAAAATAAGGATTATTTCTTGAAACAACTCAATGTACCTCTTTGAGAATATTCTAGATTTTAAAGATTTATAATTTGTTAATGTTATTCTTAAAAATGTGTAGGTACCTACGTACCTACTAATATACCTACTGTACATATTATATAATGATCTCTAGAGTGTATATTTAATATACTCTTGAGTGAGGAAACGTTATAAAAACAGTTTTTATAAAGTACCTACTGAGTTCATTCACATTTTTTTTTTAGATTTCCTCAAGATGCACAATGAAGAAACTGATGGACCAGGGTGGACACCAAAAGAATATAGTTTCCTATGTTCACGTCACTTTGCTGAAGAATGTTTTGATCGAACATCTTGGATAAAAGTAGGACTATCGCGAACTTCCTTGCCTATACTATCGAAGTGCCTCGATTAAAATATGTAAGTAGCTATAGTTTTATGAACATGTCCATAATTCAGCTCTTATTGACTTCGAAATATACAAAATCGTTGACTAAGAAAACTTTATTTTTAATTATTAATGGAAGTATCGAACGTGGACATTCTAACCTACAATGTCAAGCCAAGAATATTAACAAAGAAAGATTTTTAGTACCTGTAATTATAAATAATAAAGGATGTTTCAAAAAACACAAAATAAGGAAAACATTTGAGCATTCTGTAAGATCTTTTGCTGTGGCTCGACATTTCTTTTCTCCTAGAGCTTATGACTATGTAAGGCAAAGAATTTATAATAGTTTTCCTCGCCCAAAAACGTTAGCAAAGTGGTATTCCTCTGTTAATTCTCAGCATGGGTTTCACTACAGAAGTGTTTAATTTTTTAAAATCAAAAGTGGAACATTCTGATAAAAAAAGCTCTGTTATGTTCCCACGTTTTTGACTAAATTGCTATTAGATAGCATTTAGAATATACCTACTAAATATTATGGGTATGTAGATTGTGGGAATGCGTTACATGTTACATGGGGATAGCATCATAGAGTTAGCTAAAGAAGCTTTGGTATTCATGGTAGTTTGCTTAAATGGAGCTTGAAAAATACCAATAGGTTTTTTCAATTATATATATTTTATTTAAGGGCCAATAAAAAAATGTTATAGTATTTGCAAGTGGTGTTATTTATTTAGTTCCATAATGATTATTCAAGTGTTATTTAAATTGTCTCTCGTGTCGTTTGGATTTTCCTCCATACGCTTTTTTATAAGGTTTTCGATTTAACATACAGGATCAAATTTAAAATTATTATTATTGTAACTGTTTATAACTTAAATGTCCATATCTATCTCATTTTTGAGTTTTGGCAAAGATAAATAAATTCGTGAGTCAAATAATATGCTTATTAAATTGCCAAATGACCGAATTTATAAAAATACGTATTAAGATTAAAATCTATTTTAAAATTTGAATATTTCATTTATACCATTTTAAAGTAGTACGCCACTGTAAAACCGGAAACGACATGCCGCCATATGCAGACACTAGACCGGTCCAGCATAAAGTCCACATTTGCTCCTTCCTGGGGTTCTTTATTCATTGGAGTGAAGAGATATTACAAGCGTCATTGAAATCTGAATGCATACCGACAGTTTAACACTTGAGAATTAAGGGAGGTCAGCTGATTGCTGCCGCGAACTGAGATCTCGTAGACCTAGGGTACTGATGTCATTTATTAAAGTAATATAGTATTGGGAGAACTTACATTATTTTAAAGAAATTGATCATCCTTCCAAAGGATTTTTAGTGGTGGAAAGTTGCTTATATATATTATCACATAGACAGTCTAAAGCTGTCAAGTTGCGGTCATCACGTCAAGATAGAATATTTTCCCGAGTAAAGCATATCGCAAGTGGACTTGCAGGGTTTGAACAATATATTAAATATGGAGGTTGAAACGAAGTCTCTGATCATATAAAAACTAGAAAAGTTACAAGGGATTTATAATATGCTCTAAACATACTGTATTGTCCACGTATTCTAGAACTGTACTCATCATTCAAGGAGGAGAAGGAAGCAAAGTACTTTTTTGTGTTCTCTTTTAATGAAAAATTCAATCCTTAATTTAAAACTACAAAAGAATTACAAGTAAATTATAACTATCGTCACAATACTAATTAGATTTAACAATATAATCTACAGTTATTTATTAAATGTATTTACAACAATAATTGTTCACAAATTT
This sequence comes from Pseudeuparius sepicola, assembly GCA_963920635.1. NCBI lineage: Eukaryota > Metazoa > Arthropoda > Insecta > Coleoptera > Anthribidae > Pseudeuparius > Pseudeuparius sepicola. The sequence goes on from OY987299.1 coordinate 96,644,231, forward strand.
ATCTTATCAATAAAAAGTTCCTTAAAGATTACACACATCATACATAATATATATCAAAAAAATACTATTTTATTAGACAACAAAAAGTATTGCTCTCTAAATTTTGGACGTTGTTTTAGATTTTTATCACAGAAGGAATCTTGGAAAATGGCAAAAACTATCTAACCATTTTCCCTGAAAATAGTCTATCGATGTAACACTGAATTTAAATATCGTCAAACAAATTGAGCATGTCAACATATCAGTTGTAAAAACCTTTTTTGGGGCATAAGCATTGAGACTTGTCGGGAATGATAAAACAGCCAGGTCATAACTGAAGACATTTGTTTTGTTTGCGTGTTACATATGGATTGTAGCTGCTGTGTATCTTGCTTCGCCCCTCCTCCATCGCCATTGACTTGGTCGATACTGCAAAATAATTAAATAAAAACGTGATACCTAATTAAGAAGATTTTTACTTACCCGAATGAGTATCTGCCCACTTGTCGTGTGTGGGTTCCTATATGCATAGAGTATCCAAAATGACAATCCTAATAACATTGTCACTAGAAATAGAATGGCAACAATGCCCGATACCCCAACTTCCTCAGCATGAGGCTCCTTATGCATTAAAGGATCATTATCGATTCTGGAGCTCTGTAAAATAAATATAAATATGTAGACTATTTTTACTTTTTGTTCAGGGTGGCTTGTCACTACTCCTGATTCCTTTCATAAATAGAAGTATCTATTAAGCCATGATGTAGGTACAGACTGTATTATACCAAAGAAAATTACCTAGACTTATAATTTTCTTTGATTACCTACACCTAAGCTTATACCTGATGTTAGTTTATCAGAAGGTATAAAGGACTGTAAGGAATAGGCCCTTTATCTTTGTATAAACTAAATTTTAGACGATTTTCTGTCAGTTTCATTGATTCTACAACCATCCCGTTTCTCAAAAGTGGTTAAGCGTGAATCGGGAAATTCTCTTATATATCGGATTTTCGAGGTTCGTTTTGGTACCGGAGGAAAGTACAAGGCCCAATTATGAGATTTATCACCTCCTTAGATTTTTAGAAAGGCTCTATTCAAGGTTGTCGAAAGACTTTTGCGAAAAATGCCGTCGATATTCAGGCAATCTAAAGCCAACCTAACAGCACCGAATTTACTGTTTTTCACACTGTAACTGGCAATGTCGTGTAATAAGATGTTAGATTTGCCGTCACTTACTCTTTTGAGGTCATGGCTGGCTTTCAAACCGCGAGAGAGAGGAGGGGTAATTGCAACGTCAGTTGAACTACTTTGTGACTGCACATTTTGGAACGATTTCAAGAGCAGAGCCCGTACCTTGTGGGGATGTAGAAAGCTTTTTGAATTATAAAAATAATTTACTGTCAAATATAATGATGGACAATGCTTGCCTTTATGATTATCATGAATTAGTGTATGTGACTTCTCATGGAATGGTATTTCGGCGTAACTCCAATTTTTTTTATCTACAATATATAATATGTATCACTTTAATTCGCGACAAGTCATTATTTCTAAAATAGGTTATTCTCAATTTTTTTCTATAATACAGTACTCCAAAAGACCGACATCGTAATATATAATTTTTGGAAAGGACGTGGTAAGAGTAAAAAAGGTCACGGTCAAAAATAGTGAAATTTTGGTACACATAGATTTATGAGCAAACAAAAGTCTGGAAAGGTGTGTTGTGATTTTTTTGAAGTAAAATTAAATAACTAATACTAAAATAAAGTTTTTCATTGTGGAGATGTACTGTTATTACAGAGAGTTCCACAGAAAAAGATGCTTTCCTAAATAGTTTTATTAATGTATTGTAACGTCCCAACACCCGGCCCCTTACGGTGCCGAAGAAAGGAAGCTTTAATTGGCGTGATCGTCTAGTTTAATTGGTTAGGACCTTGTTCTACGTTGTGTTTTGTTTATTTGTAACCTAAGTAATTTTTAAAGTATTGATTGCATATTTGTTAATCTAACTGTAGGCTGTAGTCATAAACACTTGTTCACTGGGTATTTTATGATAGTATTAGGCAGACGAGGCTACCGCAATAAAATTTGGTTTGACCTAGTTCGGATAGTCAGCTGTGAGGGAAAATAGTAAATAAGACAAAGATTTGTTCGTTGCATAATTAATAGGTCTCGTTTATTAATTATGTTGCGGTTTAGGACCCGACTTCGTATTACATGGTGTTGGTAGGGCATTAGCCCGGACACGGCGAGGAAAACCTAAATAAAACCCCGCCGGACTCCCAACGAAAACCTATACAAGGCAGCACATACAAGACTTATACTCCTTCGCCCTGGGAAGGTTAAGCGTTTGGCTGATATTGACCACAAAACTCGTGTGGGTAAATACTGGATCGTACGAGGTGAATATCGGCGGCCACACCGCCGATTGGTTCAGGTAACACTCGTAGGTAGATATATAGTTATGTAGGCACCTATAGAATCGTGGCCGGCATTACCAGGTCACATTGGACCTTCGGCCTCTATCGGACCAGGATAGCCAGCTGTAGCCACAGGGGTTCTCCTTTCTTCCGGTAACGACGGATCGCAGGGATTCAGGTGTGTGTGCAGGTAGGGGGGAAACGAAACCCGTCCAGTCGCGGACCAGGTTTGACATCCCTCGGCCGGGGAGTCTCCCCCGGGACCTTAACAGGTCGGGTTACGTTTGGTAACAAAGGTGTTAACTGACAACCAATCGGACAGGGCGTCCTCCAACATAGCACCACGCTTGGTCGAGTGTTTAACTACACGGCTGGTTTACTGAATTAATTAATTCTCACAAGAATAAATCATGTAGTACTGGAACATATTATTTAGGAATGGTGTAGTTCAGAAACAACTCCCTAATTTAAATTTAGGTGGGTGTCCTCTCGGCGAGAGCGACACGTACAGCAGAGAACAGCTAAATTTGAATATATAGTACACATATGTACAAGAGCATCTAAGAATGAGAGGTTATTGTTGTTTAGCCTGTCGCCTATGGTATTTACATTAACATTGTTATTGTATCCATGACCATGAGTCCCCGGACGTTGGTAAGGCGTGTGTGTATACTACACGCGGCGCGTGCGCCGTGCTAAACATGTAAATGAAAAGTTGAGTGAGTGATGGCGGAATACAGATCTCGTCGGTATTGAAAAAATAAGAAAAAGCTTGTCTCGACAATGTCCTGCCGTTTAGTTGACAGTTCGCTACTGGGCGAAGTGTTTTTAGTACCATATTGACTTCAGAATAATTAATGTTTTTGGTAAGGATAAACAATACAAAAATACACGTACGCCGACAGCCGCTGTTACTGGAATTAGAGGTAATTTGTAATCTTGTAGGTATCTGATTAAAAATATAATAGAACATATTATAAAAATGGTTTGCATGACAGCTGTATTTCCAGTGGCGCTCGGCGTACAAAGAACAAAATGCAACTAGTTTATTTACTCGACGAGATACATATTCCCGCAATAGATAGAATAAAATATATCTCCCTCCAAGACCCTTTTTATAAGAGACTACTCGTCCATGCTATGCATACATTAAAGGTGACGGAAATGAATTAAAGAAATCGTGAATAAATTAGAGATGCCATGAATAAATGGGGCAAGCTGTAAACATACCAGAGAAGCCGGGAAAATAAAGGATGTCGTGGAAATTAAAGAAGCTGCACCTAAATTAGAGCTCCGTGAATAAATTAGGGAACGCCGTGAGTATATGAAAGATGCCGTGACCAGAGAACAGGAGAAAAATGGAAATTCGTGATTTATACTCACCTAGCTCCTGGTTCAGGTTCTCGCGGGCTAACTCGCGCACACTCCGCGTATTAGGTCCGACTTTCATTGTGAATTCCGCACTTACGCGACTGCGTTTGTAACTTTCGGGAACGAAGTAAGTACACGAACGGCGTGAATTTACTGAACGCGTTTAACACTTTCGAGCACGAGGTACGTGAATGCACTCCCGAATGGAATAAGGTTAGGGGAAGGAAAACTTCGGCAAAGCAACGACTTTTCACTCGAGGCGAACGGACTAGCTCACACGTCAGTTTTAGGAAACTTCGGCAAAGCAACGACTTTTCACTCAATGGCGAACGGCCTAGCTCACACGTCAGTTTGGGGGATCAGAGGGAACTGATCCCGAAGTAAGCTTGCCTACGCTATTTATCCGCAAAGAAACAAAGAAGCGAAAAATGGCGCACCCCTTTCGAGCGGCCAGTCTAGGGAAGTTCTTAGAAGTTGAGAAAAGGCCCATCTCGATCCTAGAGGCTGGCTAACAGATGTGGGCATTGACTACCAAAAAACAGACTGCATTTCACTTTCCAAAAAGCGGCGAATTCTGAGGAGTGCCTTGACAATAGCGTAGGTTGAAAACAAAAGGGCTCTGGAGACTAGGTGCGAGTGTCGACCAGATGTGGCGTAGGGCCCGAGCGCAGGTTGGTCTGGCCGGTTCTTTTTAGGCTGTTATTGGAAATGCTTTCTATCTCGAAAGAAATATTTACACATAAAAAATATTTATAATTTAAAGAGGACAACATCGTAAATGTAAAATAGGGATAAGAAAATATTACCAGAAAAAATCTACGAAACAACGGCCCTGGGGCCGGGGTGTTTCACTATGTACTTTGCCTAAACTCCGGCAGCAAAAATGGTTTTGACTTTACAATATAATTCACGCAATTACATAAATAAATTATACAGGGTGTTTTGAAACAAATTCAAGGTTGTAGTAGGTATCGAAACAAGCTACAATGATGGATTTCCCAAATTGGACACTTTTGGGAGGGTTTCTCCTAGAGATGGGTCGCTGGGAATATTCCCGGGACGGAAGCATTAAAAAATTTGGAATATTCCGAACAAATAATAATAGTAATTCTCACCCTCACAATACTCCAAACTAGGAGTACCCCAGAAGCAACCACATGCTTGTGCGGGGGAGGGGGGCAATTACTATTGTTTTGTCTTCGTTGCCATTTGCGGGAGCATTGACTCGAAAACTCCCGGGAACATTCCCAAATTTTAAATTTGCCGCCATTAAGCTGTCAATTATTGTCTAACTGATTGAGAATTTAACCTCAAATTTCGGTTTTGAAAAATAAAACGTTTGTTTTCATTTTAAATTTTAAACGAAGAACTATGACCCCTGACGTTGCTCTCTGCTTGTATACAGTGTGGTCTTTTAAGTGTGCAACATATGGGATTTTTTTTTATTAATTGCATAATGAAAATACAAATATTTCCGAAGGTTGGTGCATATCCGATAATCATATTAGGCGCACTTAGAATGGTTGTAAGTCAAACAGCATACAGGGTAGGTAAAAAAATATAAAAATTGTACAAGAGTAAAGTACCCTTATTTCAGAAAATTCATCAAAATGTTATTAAGAAAAGTTGTTTAGAATTAAAAGTTATGCCTAATTACCAAGACATGGCCTCCCATAAGAAAATTTTTTTTTAAAAAAAAAACATTAATATGCTAAAAAAATTGTTTTTAATATTCACCCTAAACAATTTCATACATCAATCAAAATTAAATCAATTTCACATAACTTTGTTCAAATTCAACAATATTTGTAAAATTAACTTAGACTACATTTATCTCGACTCGTTCGATCCGATTGAGAGAGGTTTGAATTCACTGGAGCGGACTCAAATAGACGACGTAAACCCTACTGATTGAAATTCAATTATATTTAAAATTTCAAGTCAAGCCGCTATTTCCAAACAGAAGTTGGTCAGAATGTGCACCAACCTACTGTGGAATAAGTATAATAAGTTAATGCCCCTATAGAGAGGATTGAAACCCGTAGGATTCAATACTAATGATGTAAACGTAGAATTATAAAAGATTTGACATAACTCAATCGGATTCATTTCAATCCGATCGAGTTGTCACAAGATAAAGGCTGAAACCTAACCTTCAATATTCTATTCTTTATTTAATTTATGCAAATTCAGTACAAGTACTATACTTATCATATATCGATTTAAAGGGAAACATGTAAGGAATACAGTTAGAATGAATCATTATTCTGAAAACTCCCGGGTTTTTTTGAAAAATCCCAGGAGTTTTTATAAAGCTCCGGAAGTATTGAAAGCTAAATAAAATGGCGGATGGGAGGTTTCAGGCTGGGAGAAATAGGAGTTTTTAAAAATCCCGGGAGTAAACCCATCACTCTTCTGCTATTCATTTAATGGTCTGTGCATACGATTTTCTTCATGTGGATCAAAATTTCATGTTATCATAAACAAATCTACCTATAAAAACTGTGGTAATATGACAAAAAATGCTAAATATTGAACACAAAGAGAATTCATTACCGCAAAAACTACTGACACAACATACGATTATTCGATCAGGGGATTTACCGTGACGGTCGCCGGCTCGCCCGCCGCCGCGCCAAGTCATTATTTCTCCAGGAAGCGCATGGTAAGACAGAGAACTGTCAAACATGACTGCTGTGAGCAGTCTTTATTAATTCGTCAGTCAACGATATTATATTTCAAAGTTCTTTTATTAAAATAGTAAAAAAATATAAATTATTATGACCACGAACTATTTCTCTAATTTTTCAGAATTTTGGGATTAATCTCAGGATCCAAAATTGAAATACAAAATCCTGAAATTGAATCCTGACCCCGAAATTTGGAAACCCTATCCACAGGTAAGAACAGATGTAGTTCTAAATGATTTGGATGATTGGAAATCTGGCTATGTAGCTTTATTCAGCACCCTCTAAAACCCTAATATCCCAAGTTTTACTAATTTACATCGCCAACTAACATTTCTACAGGGACCTAAAGTTGGTTGGTTGTTTTTTTATTTTTAATTAAAAATCAGGAATGCTTTGGAAATATTTAAACAAAGGGTAAACTTAATTGAAACATTCCAAAAATGTCCCACTAACAAAGAAAATGGAAAGAGAACACTATCGTAGCATTTTAAAATAATACAAAATATGGCATATTTTCTGTGATCTAATTATGAAGAATATACCATATTTAAGTATTTAACGGTAGGGTGGTGTTTGTTTTCGTTTTTTTTTATTAGTGGAAAATTTTTGGGATGTTTTGATTCAGTTTACCCGATTTTCAAATATTTTCAAATCATTCCTGATTTTTAATAATAATATAAGGTCCTGTAGAAAATGTTAGTTGGCAATGTAAATTCATATAACTTGAGATATTTGGGTTTCGACATAAAAAAAAATCATACTTAAATATTGCATATTAAGGCATTATTTTAAAACGATAAAACTTGCTGAATTTATATTTACGAAATATTACCTATTAATTCTAAGATTCCTAAAGGTGATACCCGAACAACCTGGTTGGAAAATTATTGGGATTCCAGAAAGCAACATCTTTAGCCAAAAGGGCAGAAATTAGCCAGGATCTTTTTCTTGCTAGTGACCTTTGTTGTAAAAGTTTTGGGTCAAATGTATTTAAAAAAGGTGCATTAGTCACCTTTACCCTAGGAGACTTACCATACCCTACAGCACATTATCACAGAGGGAGATCTAGAAATTGGGGTAAAGTATTTTCAAACGTTAGTTTTCTATGGCTCCAAAAATACATTGAATGTCACATTTCTAAACACCACTACTTTTAGAGTTGAAACAAATTTGCCTAGCTCTCAAGCCGACATTGTCAAACCTAGTAGGAAGGAAATAATATTTTTAAACTAATTGGTTATTTCAGATTTCAGACGATAAGGGTAATTTTTTTAGGACTACCACCACGATTTTTTTGTTTATTTTACGCCCCATTCAAATACAGGTGAAAAGTTTATTTTAGGAGACAGAAGAAAACTTTAATTTTGAAAAGTGATGGCACGAAAACTTTATGCAACCAGCTCTTCGAGGCCATGACATTTTTTTAGTTTAAGGCGGTTTCTCGCTTCTCGGGTGTTTCATAAGTGTAGAAAATGCTGGATATTAATCCTTAGGCCAAATATTACGATTGAGCTTTACAACTATGGGTCATATCTTAATACTTACTGAGATACAATACGTTGTAGTTCTTCTTTTGTAATTGAATTGACAATATTTCTTAAAATAATCAAGTTGCTGAACTGAAATTTGGAACTGCTGTGTTTTCTACGAGAAGAAACTGAAAATGTCAATTTCTACGCATCTCACAGAGGGCGCCACAGCGCTTTTTATTCTTGGATCATTCTTTGTTGAAAATATTTTTTTGCAGGTCCATCATTTTAGTGCATTTTTTCATTTACCAACTAAAGTATTTAATTGTTTCATAACGATAAAATTAACCGTTTGCGTTGAAATTAGCAGATATCACTGTGGAGGTTTCTTTGGAGTACTATGCTATAGAAAACAATTTGAGAATAACTCAACCCGTTAAAAAATAATGAGATGTCTCGAGTTTACGTGATACACACTGTAGATGTAAAAAATGTTTTCAAAGTTTCTAATCCATTCATGTGATCTAAATTCAATATTGCCGCCACAATATATGGAAAGGTAGTGGTTCTTCTCTGTTATTTTTAATGAGAAACGGCCATGTGTAGCTTTCTAAATTTGTCAATAGAGGCGGTAATGTGTGTCGGAAATGTCTTAGACATTATCTATTTCACTAAGGTAGGCTTATCCATAGCAACAATCCAAAGATACTTCAAAATTCGGCTTGCATTGTCTATTTAAGTTTCGATTTAAGACCTTAGGAATGCGACAACTTTCAAAACATCACGTTCAATCATCGTGTAAAAAATCGAGTGCTTTAGTCATTCTGATATATATAAAATACAATACACAATTAACACACCTGCCCATTGTCAACGTGGGTGAGCGGGAACATCCGCGTGCGATTGCTAAAGTCCTGGTCTATATTATACGAATGTGAACACATGTCTATCTTAGATGCGTTCCGTAAATCGCACTTGTTCAACAACCATTCCTGCCGGTATCGATCGGTGCCACTTGAGCAGCGGCCCGTCGATACGCACCACACACACTGAAAAAAATTTGAAGTTATAAGTTTATCAACAAACTATTTCTTTTTTAAGTAAGACATGAAACATGTGATTGCAACTCCTTCAAGTAAGCAAGTCAGAAATGAGAATTTTTTTGTAATAATGTAATTTTTTGTAATAATGTAAATTTTGATCATACGAAAAATAAAAAAAAAAATTTTATTTTATATTTTAGGGTTGAAGAAAGTATAGTTTAAAAATAAACTTACCGTAAAGTTGACTAAATTGCTACTGGCACAGGAACTGCAGTCATGAAAATCAAGACAGCTCGGCAAAGCTTTCAAATAAATGGTTGTCCAATTCTTTATGTGCTCCTGCTTGAAAGTAACTCTGTGATATTCATAAATTGTTTTCCTCCTGACCACTAAAACAAGATATAATCATTGAGAGAACAATATTTAAGAAAAGCAACAGGTGCCAAATCATTTAATCAAAAACACATCAGTGGTAAAAAATATTCTTTATTGCTCCAAGAAAATCCAGAATATATAAAATAATATTGCATACACGCATGAGGAGTCCTTAAAGGACTTGAGTGTATGAGTTTGAGATATGATAAAATTTTACTAATTCCAAAGGTAATGAACATACAAATAAAAAGAAAAACAAAAATACAAAGTATTCACACTTCACACATAATAATTACACTTTAGCAAGCTCTATGTAATCCAGAGCAGCCAATATTTGGGACAATTATACTAACTGCATAGACGAAGCAACACATAGGCAGTCAGAACCATTGTTGAAATTACCACGCACTACACCAAATATTATTATTTTATATAAAAACTAATAACTAAATTAAAATACCCATACCACAACCTAGTATAGAGTCCCAAGAATTGTAAGAAATCAAAATTTATCTGTTTTAATTTGTTTTCGCTCCAAAATTAAAGTTTAATGTTGGTTGATCAATTTTTTTCATATGTAAGATGTATAATTGCCTAATATTTAGAAGATCACTTCCTTAAAAATGGAGATAGAAGAATATGTTTTAAGTTTAAACATAATGATTTCTATTATTAACTTTTGGGCCGAACTCAATGAGAGCAAGACATTTTTGCCGGGAGCTCCCTTTACCAAGATTCCATAATTTATCACTGACTCAACTAGAGATTTATACACATTTCTAAGACTTTAGGGACAGCATTTGCCAAAGTAGATAAAACTTGTATGATAGCTTCCATAATTTCTTAGTTACAGCATTCCATTTTAAATGTTGATCTATAAAGACTGCAAGATATTTTAATTTAGATTTTATCTGTATAGATTTGTTACCCGCACACACAGCTCATTTTATTGAAGTCCACTTTGTGTATAGTGAGGAGGTTAGTATTCGGTAGGTCCGATTTGTTAATTGCAAATGGAATGAAGGCTGGCTTTTCAATATTCAAAGTTAAAAAATTATGGTCCATCCACGCCCTGGCTACCCCAAACACACGAAGCGCCTCAGCGCATACCATCGCCGTGCCATCGGAAAAGCATACAACTTTGGCTATATTAATATTAGTGATAAGGCTATCGACGTAGATAGAGAAAAGGATTGGTCCAAGGACCGTGCCCTGTGGTACACCAGAACCCATCCCTCTCTGATCACTACATATGTCTCCAATTTTGACTTTATCCATTGGTTTTACCCCGAATACCTGCTGAATCCAATTTAGAGAGGAGGATGTGGTGCGTGACAGTGTCAAAAGTCTTAGTAATGTCAAGGAAAATACCCATTTGCTTCATACCTAATTCCCGGCTGTCAATGACAAAAAAGGAGACATCCAATAGGGCATTCTCAGTCGAGCAATTTTCCTTAAACCCATACTGTTAGATATTTGCCTGATGATAGAACAGAATTGGTCAGGTACTTGAAGGATTTGACCAGGACAGAACTGTTAGCCTATAGGATATCAACTATCAACCATTTTGGTGTGGTGAGAAAATAAGTCGTTATAGTGGGGTCAAGGATCTTGGGGTGCACTTTCAAAGTAGCATGAAGTTTTGTAATCACATTAACTTCATTATAAAAAAAAGTCACTTAAAACATTGGGTTTTGTGATTAGCAATAGCAAGAATTTCAGTGTTGACACCGTTGTTAGGTTATATAATGCGCTGGTGAGACCGCACTTGGAGTATGCATTACAGATATGGACACCCTCAACAGCAGTACATATTAACCAGATTGAAAGAGTTCAAAAAAGATTCTTAAGATACCTTTATGTTAAAAAGTATAAGGTGTATCCCTTTATGGTCTCATATAGGGCAATGCTGGAGACTTTCAATCTCAGTAGTCTTGAGGAAAGAAGAAACCTACAGGTTGTGTATTCTATTGTTAACAATGTCAAATATGGGGACTGCATTTTGATTAACTACATAAGGTTCAATGTTCCTAAGGCTTACTTGAGACAGTTGAATCATGACGTCTTTAGGGTGAATTATGGTAGTATCTCACCAATAATTAATAGTATAATCAGTGTGACCAATCGGTTATTAAGTGCAAAAAATTGTGATTTATTTAATGTGTCAGAGGTGCAACTTAAGAGATTATTGTCCTGAACTTTTATTTATTAGTAAGTTTTAGTGTAGGCGTGTTTTAATTTCATGACCATGTATGTAATATGTTTCACTGTTTTACCTTTACCTTTACATGTAATTACTGATATCGCTAATGGTGTTGGTGTTTGTAAAGTGTACCATTAGAATAAAATAAAATATTCACCTCTTGAACCAGAGATTTTTAAGTCGCCAATAGCCTCAATAACCTCTCAGTCAGAGATTTTACTAAAAAATATAGATGTATCATTTCTTTTTTCTCAAAAGTTTTGATGATAAAGTCATTAAAAGCATTCGCTATGGTCTTCGAATCAGTGAGCAACAGTCCGTTAGGATCATGAACTATCCAATACTATTTGTGTAAAAGGTTTGGAGTTGTCTTATAAAACCAATTTTTACTTCTTTGAATAACTTTGTCAAGGCAGTTCCTATATTGCCTGTAATTAAGTTGTGCCAGTGGGTCTCTAGGATTACAAGCAACAAGTTTTTTGAGCTTGAATGCATTAAAGTATACCCGGAGAAAACCATGGTTTTAGACACAAATTTTTTATTGGGATTACCAATTCACTATTTGACGACAATATGTGATAATTTGTGAGAATATTCATTGGTAAATGATCAGCAGAGATGGGACAATTACTCAAAAAATGTAATCAATTCCTGATTACAATTACTTCACGAAAAAAGTAATCGGTTACTGGCCCCCGATTACCTTAAGAAAAAGTAATCAATTACTGGTTACTTTTGTAATCACAAAGTAATCATGATAAGACAATTACATTGGCGGTTTCTTTTTTTAACCATACAGGAAATGCTGCTGCTACTAATCAATTAAAAAAAAATCAAGGGAATCTGTAAATATACCAATTAATATACCTAACTTAAAATACGAAATTTTTTAATAAAATGATTACTATGGATTTTAAATTATAACGTTTCTTTCTATAATTATAATGTCAATATCCTCAACTTTCTAACTGACTAATTGACTGATGCACTGGTGCTAGCTACTACATGTGGTATTTGGATACTTTTTCGAGTTATTATGCTCAGCTGTGCCGCTTGTAGTCCTTCCCTGGCCGCCAAAACTAAATGTCCGAGGATAATAATCCCTCAGTAAGTCATGTTGTAATTTAAATTAACTTTTGAGGTCACGCACCAAAGTGGCATAGGCGTTTGTGTAAGTAGGTACCTACTTCTTCTTAATTAATCTTGATTGGAAACTTCCACAGGCAGAATGTGATGAATCTGAGTTTCTTCTGGATGGATCCTGTGACAGCGAAACTTCTCATTTCGCTGACGCAGGATCCATCCGGAAGAAACTGAGATTCTTCATAATTGGAAATTTAAAATTAGAATTGTCATATTATGATGGATTCCTAAACTTACACAAATGTGCCTTATAATGTTTTGTCTGTATTGTAGATACTGATTTCACGAGAAATGAGGATTTATGCTTCGATTAGTTTGTCAAAACAACTCAAAGGTGCACGCCACTGCAAAACCGGAAGTGGCATCACACCATATAAACAAACAAACAAACAAACAAAGCATTTATTTCCAACAGGTAGAGACACCCAATTACAGGAAACAATAATACACAAATATATGAATAATGATAACAAAGAAAAATCTAACTCTAACTTTATCTTAGTAATTCCCTCTCGATGCATTGAACTATCGTATGTATGGAGTCAACATGTATGTCGCATGTATGACACATATTATCAGAAATATTACACATCTGGAACGTAGGACATTGGAACATTATGTTTGATCTAGTACAGATATTATAAAACATTGAACTTTGTCTAGCACTTAACCGAGGAACCAAAAAATTAATTCTAGACAAAATAAAAGGACAGTCAATATTACCGTTTAACAGATTAAATAAGAATTTAACAAAAATTATCTTCCTTCTATTATCTAATGAAATCTCACAACATTTATGCAAAAGCGCATCATGACCCTGGGAGGGTAAACACCTTCATTTCGAAATATAACATATTTTAAGTATCTCCTCTGTACAGATTCAATATTAATGGCATGGCAGTTGTATATAGGGTTCCAAATAATGGCACCAAAATCCAATTTGGAGCGACCAAACGTGTAATAGAGCAGCTTGTCGTATTTAAATGTTCGAAGTTGTTACTGTTCCGTATAATAAAACCAAGAATTTTGGAAGCGCTAGCCACGAGCTTCTCGACATGATAAACAAAAGTAAATTTACTATCAAAATAAATGCCCAGATCACTGATACAGTTTACTTTGTTCAGAGGAGTACCATCTATGGTGTAATTAAAAACTATAGGATCGGATATCCTACAGTAACTCATAATATTGCATTTATCAACGTTAAGGTACAACTTATTTTGTTTACACCAGTTTACAATTATATCGATGTTATTTTGCAGGATGATACAGTCAGTGGCAGATGCAATATCCAGAAATACTTTAACATCATCAGCATATGCTAATCTGTCACAGGTCAACTGTCCCAGAAGATCATCGATAAATATTAAAAACAAAAGTGGCCCAAGATTTGAACCTTGTGGCACACCGGATGATGGGACAAACATTGCCGATTTGAAACCTTCATATTCAACAAACTGTTGACGTTTAATTAAATACGACTCCAATAGATTCAGCAGACGGGTTGTTCCACCAAACTGACGTATTTTAAACAGCAGTATGTAATGGTCAATTTGATCAAACGCTTTCCTGAAATCGGTATATACCACGTCAGTCTGGCCGTATGCCATATTCCGGTCACGCTTCTCCCGTAATCCCAAACATGGTCCTTCCTGGGATTCTTTATTCAACAAAACGGTGGATGAAAAAAACTGGTGGGAGTAATTTCAAAACAAACAGAAATCATTGAGGAACCGTGATTACAATGAGGAATCGTGATTTCAAAACGATTAAAAAAGTAATCGATTACAGATTACGGATAACAGTCAAAAAAAGGAATCGGCGGCGATTCGTGATTACAGTAAAAGTAATTGATTCCTAGTAATCGGTTACAAAAGTAATCGATTACTCCCCAGCTCTGATGATCAGTAAGGCCATTATGAACGATAACCTTCCTTTCGGGAAGAAATGATCAATACAACTACCAGTACAATTTTCTACCTTGGTTTAGCCATGTGGGGCACATAACCAAACTCGCCCATGTAATTACTGATCATACCCTTGGAAACAGTTGTCAGATATAAGTTCATTGAGATCACCAATGAAGTCAGTAGCATCAACAGAAAGCAGTCTGTAGTGCCCTATGAGGCCCAAAGAGACATTATTTTTGTGCTATTTTACATGCAAGAACTTTTTGTTATTAATTCTTATAACCTCACCATCACAGACATATTCAGACTTGACATAAATAAATGTCCCATAACATCTATTTATAAAGCTGTCATTATAGAATACATTATAATGGGGAATGCAAAAGTCGTTAACATTAGTGACTATGTGAGTTTCATTTCAGAGAACACACTGATATCGGGGTCGATGTCGTATGAACCATAGACTTATAAGCAAGGGGAGATATAACTATTTACATTTTAAAGCAATCAGAGATCCTTTTGGACTACTATTCATTTGGTTCCCCTGTAAATTCTCAGCGCGTGTGGTTGCCAGATTTTCGGTTATGTCCCCCAACCCCCTTTTCGCAGATATAAATGGGTACAGCTTATCTATTAATAATAACAGAAGAGCATATAAGCATTGTTAACCGAAGAATAATTGTTGCAAACGCAAACGCCGTAGGCATATATTTTGTGGTAAACTTGTTAAATGCTGTTTATTAATTTATGTATAATATTTTATGGAGATTAAGCGACAACGCCCCTTAATTCCCACTAGACATATTTCATTGTGACTGGTACCAAACCTGACGCCGTGATAAGATTTGTTTGCGACGTTTTTAGTAGTCGGAATATTTCGATTTTCAAGCATTTTCAGGTTTTTACGTGCATTTTTTGCAAAAACGTGATATGAAAACTTATACCTATAATAGAACAATAACAGAGCAATTCTGCAGGTTGCAAAACATTTCATTTGAGGAGTTGCTTACTTCGTCTGGGAGCACATCTGCTTCTAAAGATAGGTAAGTAAGCCACTTAAACACTATATCCGTAAATTAATGTAGTTTCATGAACGGAAAAATTATTATCTTCAAGCAAACAAAAACGTTGCTCTTAAAAAATCTACTAATTATTGAAAAGTAATTAAGAAATGAAAATTAATTAATATTTATTTGTACAGAGAAAATCAGTAAGTAATGTATTGAACCAGGGTCTTGTAAACTCAGATTACAAGAAAAAAACTGTGATGTCTGATAATATTTTTTTATTTAATATGTACAAAAATAGATTAATATAAGTATAAAAATGTTAAATAAAATATAATGCATTTCATTATTTTTGACTAAATCAAAAATAGTTTTTTCAGTCACAATAGCTAAGTATATGACTTAGTCACTTTTGGGAACTTTCTTTAAACGCAGCAGGTCAAGCAACGACGTTGCTAAAAAATGCACATCAACAAATATAGCTCTTTGAGTGCAAGCGGAAAAAAGAATTTTGAAAATCAGTTAATAAAGTAAAAAACGGAATTGACTCAAAAAGAAACACACTGCATATGAAATAGTGTTTTTTTTATATCTATTTTCTCTGTGATATGTAGGAACTAGGTATATACAAATTTTATTTAATTATAGAGATCTATTCAAAAAATGGAAGCACAAGCTGAAGACGGAATACAATCATCTTTGTCAGCTACAATTGCTGCTGCTTAAACAGAGAAAGAGATGCAGAAGCTATTGGAGATAAATTAGTTATTTATGCAACAAGGATGGAAACCACAACTATATTTTTGTACTAGAAATTGGCAATCAAGTAAAGATATATGTATATTTGACTATATTAGGTTTAAATTTAAACTTTTTTATTGCACATAGAAGACTGGCAAGTAGCGATTTTTCCACTCCGGCGAGAAGAAGGAGAAATTTAGCAGTAGTACAAGAAACTGTTGGAAAGCAAAGAAAACGAAGTCACAAATGACTGTTAGAAGATTGAAGCTCCGAATTACATCCCTGCAATCTCTTCTGCGTTACTTAAAGAAAAAATGTCTCATATCGGAGTCATCAGAATCCACAATAAAGGTAAAAGTGTTTTTGCCCTAGCGTGTTGACATGTAACTTAATAATTCAAATGTAGGTATCTCCCAACCAATTACACTGTACAGGGTAGCCGAAATTGGAAGCTTTTGGGTTTTTTTCTCCTATTTGCCGAAAATATAAATATTTTCATTTCATTACAGGTATGAGTTTCGGGACCTGCCGTAGACGTCTTTGAAAGATTATTAAAAGGACCTTCCACACAAAGTATAATAATTCAAGATTCAAGTTTAAGGTCATTTGCACTGACATTGGCATTTTATTCAGCTAAGGCATATAATTTTGTGAGAAACCAACGAAGCTCTTACAGCTTTAACTTTAAAACAAAAAGAGTCATTCAAGTCTTTGCTATGTAATCTTGCCGGATGAGATGTCAGTAAGGCCTGCACAGGACAGAAATTTATCGGATACGTATATATTGGTACCAATATCGATGAAAATACTCTTCCTGAAGCCAGGGAAGCATTAGTGTTTATGATCGTGGCTTTAAATGGCTTTATTATCAATTTAATAATAATAATAATTCTCACCCTCACAGTACCTGTACCCCAAAATCACATTAATGCTAGTGCAGAGGAGGGGAGCAATTACTATTATTTCGTCTTCATTGCCTTTTGCAAAAACCATAGCAGTTCTAGGGCACTGTAGGCCAATAAGTAAATCTGACAAATATGAATATAATAATTAAAAATCACAAAAAAGATATAAAATCAGAAACATATTAAATTTTATGTTGAAATAATAAATTAGTTTTTAGTTAAGTAAATAATATTGATAATTATAATTAATTACATGATATATTTTCACAACAGATATTTCCTCAGAACAAAATGGCAAAAAGAGACTTGCATCTAAACATTTTTTTTAGAATTTGTTTTATTTCCATATCGTAAAATAATTGCTAACTAATTTCCAGTATTTTGCACAATAACATTATAAAACATTGTTATTATGATGCCTGTTAAAAAATCCTTCGTAATATATTGCTTACCTTCGTCACAGAAAAACAGCAAGCACTTGCTGTTTTTCTGTGCCTTTGTGGAACCAATGATCTGTATAATATGTTACATTATGTTATATTCGCTGTATTTTATATCCGCAATAGTTTTTCTAAATAAACGATTGTAAAAGTAACAGTAAGTGTTTCTTATTTCCTATTTTTACTAAAAAAAATAATATGTTATATGTTAAATTTTTTTTTAATGATAATTCGGTTTATTTTGCGTATATTATAGGTTAATGCCTAGATATACTCCAACCAGTATAACAAAAATCATAAAAATATAATGTTTGTTCCCAACTAATTTTATTATTTTTTAAAAATCGTTCGCCACTGGCGTATTAAATATCTGGTCGGAATTGTGTCAACCACAAAATATTAGGTTAGGTGTCAACCTGGACCGCGATGCTAGGAGTCGGAATTATGAAGTTCTCTCTCTCTTTTTTCTCTCTCGCACTCATAGCAATGTTTGATTCACAACAAAAGCCTATTCAACAATGAATGGTTGAGTCTCCCTTGTTCATAAGTCTATGATATGAACATACAGAAGTGATAAAGTGTGCCCATGTGGACATTTACGATCATAACAATCACATCAAGCCTTAAGTCAATTAGGTACCCGATGTGGCTTGGATTATCACAGATCACTGTTTTATAGCCAGAATAGTCATCAAGAACTGTGTTCGGCATTAAACTATGAGTAACCATTACCAAGAGTAGGACATATATGATTAATGTCCCCTTCACGGCTTCTTAAGTTGGAGACTGCAGTTGTGACAGCAGCTCATAGTCTTCGTCTCTCAATATTATTGCGTCCTAGTTTTCAGCTCTTCTAGCATATATGTTCCTGTGCCTGGTCCATACAAACTTAAAGCTATGACTCCTCAGTGTCTTAGCTTTCTTAAGCAGTTTGTAGTTGGCTGGTGTATGGCCCTCATTTATAAATATCCTGGTGTCTTTATTGCCAATATTGTAGTCTGTAGAATTCAGGGCCTCTGCTACGTTGTTTAGCTAAGACGTCTTCGGTGGTTTTCCAGTTGGTAAACACCACAGTGATCAGAGGAGGTTTATCGTTCATTGTGGATTTTTAAATCTCTTCTACTGCAGTTATCGTGATTCTGAGCAACTTCACTTATAACTACATTGCACTTTCTTCTTTCTATTTCTTCCTCCAACCATAGAATGCATTTGTTTTATTTGAGTTTTCAGAGATTTATTTTCTTTTTTGACTGCCTCAACTGTATCAACAATAATATTTTTCTGTTTTTTCTTCTTCAAACTTCTCATTAACACATTGACTGCCATGTGTATACAGGGTGATTCACCTAAGGCTTAATATCTCAGCGAGGGAAAAAGATATTTCAATTCTGAAAAAAGCTGCAGATAGAGCTTACGAAAGGCTTCGATTAAGGCATAAAACTAATTTTTCCTAAAGCAAATTGTAGATGGCGCTGCCATCGGAAGAAATTATTTGATGGCAAGAATTTTCAAATGCATTTTTCTGAATCCTTGTTTATTTTTAAAGCTTTTTTGTCCCATAAATAAATTTCAAAAAGTTAATAGTTTTTGAGATATCGAATAGTAAAGCTATGGTGATATCCAAAATGAGCAAATTTGTAAAAATGTATTAGAGTAATGAAACACCGATTCACCATGCAACACAGCCTTTTTTAATAATCACACTAACAAAAAATAAAAAAAAAATAATTTGAAGATATTTATAACAGATTTTCGAAAATATTGCAATTTTCTACAATGCACATCTCGAAACGACATCTTAACTCCTGGTTGCATGGGGCTAGTAGGCTGCGACGGTTGATGGATGCACAGCTAGCATAAATCTTGTTGACTAAGTCAGCCATAGCCTCTATGGGTTCGGCATAAACCATTTCCTTCAAAAAACCCCACAGGAGGAAGTCAAGTTGTGTTATATCAGGAGACCGAGGTGGTCACCTAAATGGTCCATTAGTTCCAATCCACCTACTGGGGTAAGAGTTATTTAAAAAATTTCTGACAACACCGGAATTATGTGCAGGGGCACCATCATGTTGCCACCACATTAATTCTCTAGTTGCGAGAGGAACGTCTTCTAATAAACCAGGAATTTCGTTTTGCAGGAGGTCTAAATATTTTCGGGAGGTCAGTGGTCCTTCAAAAAATATTGGTCCGATTAGAATTCCACCTAGAATTCCGCACCACACATTTATGCCAAATTTTGTTTGATTTCCAGTGACTTTCGTCTATTTCGGGTTGTTATCAGACCAATAATGACAGTTATGTAAATTGACAATACCATTGTTATGAAAGCGACTTTCGGTGCCCCATAAATTTTTTTCAAAAATATTATTGTCATTTCTATATAACTCTGCTAAATGAGACATAAAATGTAATCGTCTTTCGGGGTCTTCGGGACGTAAATGATGCACAACATGTGTTTTGTATGGATGAAAACCATTTCTCGAAACTATCCTTTGACATGATGAATAAGACATCTGAATTTCTTGTGAAAGTTTTCTAACTGAAATATGAGGATTATTTTCTACATTTTGTACAACTTCAGCTGTGCTTTCGTAATTTGTGACAGGCCTTTGATGATTACGCCTTTAAAACTTCCATTCTGAACAAGATTTTTCTTTAAATTTCCAAAAGTTTTCTTATCCGGTTGGCTTCTGTTTGGATAATGCGCTCCCTATACAATCTTACCGCAGCTCTGGCATTCTCTCTACATTCTCCATAAATAATTAAATTTTTCTCGGTTAGTGTATTTAACTATTTTTCAAAAATATGATTCGTGGAAAATAAATCTGGTTTGACATCAGCAATGTTTATCTACGTATTTATTAAATGTATTGCCTTTGTTTCCAAAGCCTACTTAGGATCTATAGGTTGTAATTAAGGAATAAAAAAGGCTTCTCCCTGTGGGTTTTTTTTGAAGGAAATGGTTTATGCCGAACCCATAGACGATATGGCTAATTTAGTGAAGAAGATTTATGCTAGCTGTGTATCCATCAACCGTCATAGCCTACTAGCCTCGTGTAACCAGGAGTTAAGATATCGTTTCGAGATGTGCATTGCAGAAAATGGCAATATTTTCGAAAATCTGTTATAAATATCTTCAAATTAATTGTTTTTTTTTTTTAATTTTTCGTTAGTGTGATTATTAAAAAAAGGCTGTGTTACATGGTGAATCAGTGTTTCATTACTCGAATACATTTTTAAACTTTTAAAAAATTTGCCCATTTTGGATATCACCATAGCTTTACTATTCGATATCTCAAAAACTATTAACTTTTTGAAATTTTTTTATAGGACAAAAAAGCTTCAACAAGGATTCAGAAAAATTGCATTCCAAAATTCTTGCCGTCAAATATTTTTTTCCGACGGCAGCACCATCTTCAATTTGCTTTCAGAAAAATTAATTTTATGCCTTAATCGAAGCCTTTCGTAAGCTCTATCTGCAGCTTTTTTCAGAATTGAAATATCTCTTTCCCTCGCTGACATATTAAGCCGGGGGTGAATCACCCTGTATATATTATGCACATCGAACTTGCCCACCGCGCCATGTGCATATATTTTTCACAGGCAGCGCCGGCCACGTATCTATAATATGTCCATATGTACAGTGCATTTCTTATGGGGCTTGGTGCGGCTGGGATTAACACCATCTTAGTTGGTCTGGTAGTATCTTATTATTTAGGTTTTTGTTACAAATTGTCTATGGTAACATTTGATTTAGGTCCATAAGGTAAATAACTAAAATTTTCAATAAAACTACGCAATATTCAGTTCCTGTAGTCCAGTTTTCAAATCAAGCATTAGTAGGTGCAGTGACCCGTAGTTCACTTGCTCATCGTTGTCTAACTTTATGCTGGTTCCTGGTTGAGAGAAAGAATCAGTATCAATCAATGTTGGTGAGGGTATTATAATTATGTCAGGCCCGTTCAAACTTTGCAGAATAAAGCAATAAAAAATATATACTTTACCAGTCAGATTCAGATATCACACTAATGAATTATATATCAGGTACAGAATTCTCAGTATTGATGGCATATTTTCATATCAGACTTGTATGTACATACATAGCATCATGTGTAAAGAGAGGCACTCTGCCTTATCTTTTCAAACTAGAAGTGAATTCCATACTTATCACACCAGAATGGGGAACTTGCACAAAAATTAAATTTTAAAAATATTACTTTCAAACGTAATTTATTGCCATTAAATATTAAATGAACCACAGTTCACAAAAAAACTCATTTTTTATTTTTATGTAATAAATATAAGCAATTAAAAACTGCATGATTCAAATCATTCTTGCAACGCGCCCTCCTTGGTTGTGACGTCAAGTAGCTCGAGACGCCACCACCATGTATGAACTAATATGGGCGGCACATATAAACAAACTACAGCACCACGCAAGCTTTGTTTAGAAAGACCAAACGAGAACGTTCTATCCTTGTCTGTCCGTCTTGATATTGTTGATAACGTTTGAAAAGTGTGTGCTGAATTAAATAGTTATTTACATTGCGAGATGCGTAAGCGTACTAATTTTTTGTCCTGAGAAGCAAGTGTCACGTTTCTGACAGCAAATGGAATCCCACGTACCGAGCCCTACATCAGAGCCCTCTGTAAATGGGTCGCCGAACTGTTTATTTTAACGTTTGATTTCCATTCTCATCTTCTCTAATTCTGTGTAGCTGTCATTCCTGTCACTGCCTTCTGATCGACCAAGCTATTTGACGTCACGACCATTCCCGCGCTTTTCGTATCGTTTCAAATGAATAGCTCGCGGTCACAACTTTAATTATTTATTGCAAATTAAATATTGCGATTTGAGGGCTAATATTTGGTATGTGCTCTTTCTATAGATAGGCAAATATATTAAAGAACTAAAAAAAAATTGTTCAAGTTCCCCATTGTAAATAATATCAATGTCCCAAGAGTGCGTTTAGATAAGTACAGATTTTCAATTGAGTTTCATGGTGTCACAATTTATAAAAAGCTGCCACTGCACCTGAAGCAGTATAAAATCAAAAAAGGCACCTTCTTGCCTCGGCTTAGCGTTAGCGTTATCTATGGGTCAATGCTTTTAATTTAAGGTAATTTTAATTTGTTTGTAAGTTTGTAGATTGTTTGATTTTATATTGCATGTTTGAATGTGTGTGCGAAATAATTATTGAACTATGAGAGTTCCCCTTTGCAACAAAGAATGATGCTAAAAAATATTTTTTATTATACTTCTTTGAAAAGACCTTATTTTCATCTGTTTTATCAACAATGAAAGATGGGGTTTTTCGGGCTAGCGCACGGAAACAGCGCATGGAAAAACTTTCCGTGCGCTGAATAAAAATACCGAATATATGGCTTTAAAATAGAAATATACAGTAAGTAAACTAAATTTAAGAAACTCTATATGCTCTCTGATATTTAACATATACCTATTTTGTATTTTAATTCGTAAGTGTTTCAATATTTAGATATATTTCTGTAATATTTTTGACATTTTATTCACCTTATCTGACAATAACTAATTTACAACAAAGCACCTTTGAAATAATTTGAGAGTAACCATGGAAACGCATCATACATACCAAACACTATATTGTCTGCATTGTTTATTGTTTGTGAATTAAATTTATTATAATATGCCGATAATATGTTTTAAGTTTCCGTTTTCAAAGAAGTATAGTAAAAAATATCGTTCATTACACGTCCAGAAATAGATTTTTCCGTGCTTGCATGACTTCCCGTGTTTGTCACGCGCGCACGGAAAAATCTTTATTTCCAGACTCGTAATGAAATATACTATTCCCTGCTTTTTTCTTCACTCTGTAATTTTATTCCTTGTTAGTTGTTAAGATTAGTGGATGAACCTGTATGGAATCATTGTATTCTTTTAGTTTATAAATAAATAAATACATTCACTTACATTATGATTATCCGTATGTTTTTAAGGAAAAATTATCTGTCATATTTGACAGTCGTTAATCTCTTACCAAACTTTTAAATTAGTGCTAAGATCTGGTAATACAAGAATAATACAAATAGAAATTTCTGGATTGGGAAAGTTATCCAGCATGTAATATGATCAATATGATTTTGATCAAAATAAAAAACGGCTGCTTTCACAATATGGTATAGGTACCTATTCATTCACAGAAGAAAATCATATGTGCAGACCATTACCATTTTTGCAGAAGAATAAACACTATTTTGGAATTGCGGGATGATCTGTTCAAGCAGTGGAAAAAGCTAGAATTCTAGATATTACATTTTGGAAGAGTATTGTGTCACGTATGTGCTGGTCTTGCTTCCTCTAAACTATAATGATAATGTCGACAATACTCTCTATTGACAATTATACAGAGTGTCTTACTTTTTAACGTAATGAATTCAACAGCCGGATATTTTTTATAAACAGTTGCAAATTAATGACAAATTGTTGAAGGTGCAAATTCCAAAAAACTTTTACATTTTGGACATACCTTCCAAATGATTCCGTGGTTTTTGTTACAAATGTTTGTGCTTGTCAAATGCAATATAAATGCATAGACAACATTTGCTGAACAACAGGGGCTACATTTCTTGTGGCACGAGGGGTTTCTTAACCGAGAAAAAATGTGCGTGGATTTAATTCAAAAATATTATTTTTCTTGAAATCGGCAGTAAAGTGTCCCAAAATCGTCATTAAAAGCTCAGAAATCGGCATTAAAGTAGCCCATTATTGTACGATTTTTTCAATAAGTAGGCTTTGGCGAGATGTAAACATCAAACGTCAGACGCGGATGCATCACGCGTCAAAAATGACCAAATATTCAAAACCCGGCCACAAAAGGCCCATTTAGCTTTTCGTACACATTGCGAAATTGTTACCTATACCAGCGCAATCTTTCAGTATAAATATTTTAGTAGGTTTAAATACCAAGAGATTTGCTGTGGAGGCTGCACAACAGGCAGCAATTTGGTTTGTCTGTTCGAAGACGCCCTGGCTTATCTTACTTGACCTAGGTAGAGCGATCGTCAAAGTCAAGCAACGCCGCGCGCAGTTGGTTCATGGACGGGTGATCCCTTATGATTATTTTCTTGTCTAATAAAACATTTTGTTTTTTCCGATTTCAAAAAAAATATAATATGTACCTCGGCACTGAAGTTCTTTTTATGACTCATGTGGTTTATTTGCCTCAGCCAGAGATCTCGGCAACTAAATTCCACATGAGTCATAAAAAGTTGAACTTCAGTGCCTTGGTACATAAATAACTATTAGCTTGAAAGACGACATTATTTGACACAAAAAAGATATTATTTTGCACACACTCTATTTTTGAGAAAAATTTGATAAATAAATTTCCCAACATTACAAGACTGTCTGTCTACTTATACCATCCTGCTTAAGGGCATTTTGGGCATTTTGGGTATACAAAAATGTTACTGTATTGAAAATCACTAAATGCGAAACGTTAAACTATAAAGGACTTTTCTGTTAACTATGTATTGAATGATTTCAGTCAGATGGTAAAAGTTTAAAGTTTTTATCATTCCATAGGAAATGCAATCTGCTTGGAGTCCATTTGACAGGTATTGTTAAGGAGCTGTCTGTTGTGGAACTACATTTTCTGTGATATGATAAACAATATATCCAAGTTAAGAAAATAATTAAATTGTAATTCTGGCAATAAAGTTGTAAATCTACTTAGAACCATATGCCTTTACCATTTAAACTTTCGATATTTTATTTACATTTCTAAGGTATATAGGTATTTCGCATTTAATTTCAAAGTGTACTTACGGAATATAGTGCGATCAGTAATGTAAGCATCTGATAGTCCCACTTTCACAGGATGGTGTTGGTCTTCGATACATTCAATAAACATGGGCACACTTTTGTACACGAATACAATATCTCCATTCCTGTGCAGGGTCGCCTGGAAAGTGAAGTTGCCATCATTGGGTCTGTCTCTTAGAGCCACTTTTTCCCATTCAACAGTAAATGCAGTACCTAAAATAGAGTAATAACATTATCGTGACGTTCGTAGCAACGCGAACTCTTTAGGCTGCACGTTTTTCTGCCTTCGATAGACCTCGGTTTGAATTCAGCATTTTGAGATGGCCCAGAGAAAAATACACTGTATATTTTTGTATTGAATCTTTGCACACCAACACTTTGAGCGGTCCTGTTGAGCATTCAACTGTTTTGAGGGGATTCCATGGCACACTTGACTTGCCAGATGCCTTTAAAATTCCTACTTTGCTGAACTTTGACAACCCGCAAAATGGAACTCCCTGCATATTTTTTATTCAAATTTGGTATATGGAGTTCTAAGGTTTTCCTGATTAACGCTGTGATGTCAGATTTTAATTAAAAAAATCGCTAAATGATTTTCGTCATTTTTTATTCGAAAAAAAAAAATTCGTAGTAGGCCTTGAAAATTGAGATTGAGACCTGAAATTTTGCACCAAAGTAGAATTTTTTGTGACCTATCTTTAGAAAAAAAAAACCGGTTAAAATCGGATGGAAAAAGGGTGGCCCCATTATAAATGGGCCACTCTGTATATGATTTTGTCACTTTTGGCAAGCTTTCTTTAAACGCTGCAGGTCAAGCAACGACGTTGTTAAAAAATGCACTTTTGAAAATCGGTTAATAAAGTAAAAAAAGCGGAATTGACTCAAAAAGAAACACTCTGCATATGAAATAGTGTTTTTTTTTTTATATCTATTTTCTCTGTGGTATGTAGGTGCTACAAATTTTATTTAATTATAGAGAGCCATTCAAAAAATGGAAGCACAAGCTGAAGACAGAATACAATCCTCTTCGTCAGCTACAATTGTTGCTTTTGAAACAGAGAAAGAGATGCAGAAGCTATTGCAGAAGCATATTGCAGATAAATTAGTTATTTATGCAACAAGGATGGAAACCACAGAACTATATTTTTGTACTAGAAATTGGCAATCAAGTAAAGTGACTATATTAAGTTTAAATTTCTAAAAAATAATTTAAACTTTTCATTGGACATAGAAGACTGGCAAGTAGCGATTTTTCCACTCCAGCGAAAAGAAGGAGAAATTTAGCAGTAGTAAAAGAAACTGTTGGAAAGCAAAGAAAACGAATTCACATCCTACAAATGACTGTTCGAAGATTGAAGCTCCGAATTACATCCCTGCAATCTCTTCTGCGTTACTTAAAAAAAAATGTCTCATATCAAAGTCATCAGAATCCACAATAAAGGTAAAAGTAGTGTCTTTGCTTTAGCGTGTTGTCATGTAACTTAATAATTCAAATGTACCTATCACCTAATTACACTGTACAGGGTAGCCGAAATTGGAAGCTTTTGGGGGATTTTTTCTCCTATTTGCCGAAAATATAAATATTTTCATTTCATTACAGGTATCAGTTTCGGGACCTGCCGTAGACGTCTTTGAAAGATTATTAAACGGACCTTTCACACAAAGTATTTAATTCAAGTTTAAGGTCATTTGCACTGACATTGGCATTTTATTCAGCTAAGGCATATCATTTTGTGAGAAACTCTTTTAACCGTTCCTTACCGCCTATAGAAACTTTGTCTAAATGGTGCAGATCAATCGATGGCAGCCCAGGATTCACCAAAGAAGCTCTTTTACAGCTTTAACTTTAAAACAAAAAGAGTCACTCAAGCCTTTGCTATGTAATGCTGCCACGGATGAGATGTCAGTAAGGTGGCAGGTTGAGTGGACAGGGCAGAAATTTATCGGATACGTATAGATATTGGTACCAAGGTACTCTTCCTGAGGCCAGGGAAGCATTAGTGTTTATGATCGTGGCTTTAAATGGCTTTATTATCAATTTAGTAATAATAATAATTCTCACCCTCGCAGTACCTGTACCCCAAATGCACATTAATGCTAGTGCAGAGGAGGGGAGCAATTACTATTATTTCATCTTCGTTGCTTTTTGCAAAAACCATAGCAGTTCTAGGGCATTGTAGACCAATAAGTAAATCTGACAAATACGAATGTAATAATTAAAAATCACAAAAAAACGGTATAAAATCATAAACGTATTACATTTTATGTTGAAATAATAAATTAATTTTTAGTTAAATAATATTGATAATTATAATTAATTACATGATATATTTTCACAAAACTAGCTTCACAACAGATATTTCCTCAGAACAAAATGGCGAAAAGAGACTTGCATCTAAACAAATTTTCTTACGTATTATTGTAGATTGATACAGGAATTTGCTTTATTTCCATATCGTAAAAGAATTGCTAACTAATTTCCAGTATTTTGTACAATAACTTTATAAAAATTGTTATTATGATGCCAGTTAAAAAATCCTTCGTAATATATTGCTTACCTTTGTCACAGAAAAACAGCAAGCACTTGTTGTTTTTCTGTGCCTTTGTTGAACCAATGATATGTGTAATATGTTATATGTTTATATTCGCTGTATTTTATATCCGCAATAGTTTTTCTAAATAAACGATTGTAAAAGTGACAGTAAGTGTTTCTTCTTTCCTATTTTCACTGAAAAATTTAATATGTGTCAAAATATTATCTAAAATTGTTTTAATGATAATTTTGTTTATTTTGCGTATATTATAGGTTTATGCATAGATATACTCCAACCAGTATAACAAAAATCATAAAAATGTAATGTGTGTTCCCAACTAATTTTATTATTTTTTAAAAATCGTACGCCAATGGCGTATTAAATATCTGGTCAGAATTATGTCAACCTGGCCGCGATGCGCGGAGTCGGAATTATGAAGTTCTCTCTCTCTTCTTTCTCTCTTGCACTTATAGCAATGTTTGATTCACAACAAAAGCCTATTCAACAATGAATGGTCGAGTCTCCCTTGTTCATAAGTCTACTAGTTATAACTCCACCCACTCTATTTCCATTCCTTATGCATAATATTTATCTGCTTCTTTCCCTGCATTGTTTGACATAATATTGTTTTACTTGCAAATGTTGGATTTTGCTTAGGAGAGGTGCAAAATTTGACATTTAAAGTTTTAAAATACCTAATTCTAAACAAAAAAAAACTATCAATTTTGACAATAGAGGAAAGTCACCTAATTTCGGATGGTTTCCTAATTTCAGATAGTGGTTTATCTAAGAAGCCATCTGTTGTTTTAAATTGAAACCTCAACCTATACAATGCAAAAAGTCAAATTAAGCCCACTATGCAATATTGTGGTGGTACAATCTCTCTCCATTAGATGGCAGCTCCAAACGTCTAAATTTCATGGCGGAGTTTTATGTTCAGTCGCGGTTTGAGCTGTATCGATCTTTGAAATAATCATTCCAGAATTTTGTGTTTGCGTCCTAGGTAAGTTAATATATTAATTAAGCCGGTATTCTAGTCACAATTAAACAGATTTAAAAAAATAACAGTACTGCATTATTATAACCTAAAAAGTGAAAAGGTGCCTATTTTCGGATAGTCTGAACTTCCTAATTTCGGATACCAGAAACTCAAAATTCTGGCTTAATATAATATAATATAATATATTATATATTATATATATTATTATATATTATATTATATTATATTAATAATATATAATATTAAGTATTCATCAAGTAGACATCATAATTATCGACTTGTAATACAGGAACAAAGAGCAAATTACTTAATGGAAAATTCAATGATGATGATAAGAAATAGGTTTTGAAAACCAGCTGACTTTGATATTATAAAGCAGAACAAAATACATAATTTAAACATTTCCATAGCCTACTAGTCACCCGGAGTCTTGTTTTGGAAATTTCATGGCCATCAAAAGCGGTGGCCACAACGGAGCACCCCCCATCGCACCGTACTTCGCACAGCACATCACCTGGACCATAGCCTCCCACAGAGTCTGGCCTGCGGTGGCCATATCGATGCACCCCACGTAGCCTTTTCGAATTAGTCCCTGTGCATTAACCCATGAGCTGCCACTGATTTTGATATATATGAAGAAGATATTTTATTAAAGCCTGCATAAAAGACTAGCTGCAGATTTTGTTAGCCAAACAAATACCAAAAATTGGAGAAACGAGATTTTTCAACTCAACTGGGCGTCCCTCAACAGAGTTTTGTACTACAAAAGAATTATAGAGGGTAAGTATCAGTTTGTGTTTTTTTTTGTTAAACACCGATATATGAATGACATGGAAAAATAATATTAATAACAAATTATTGTCAAGTATGTATTAAGGCAGAACTAATTATGTAATTGATTAAACATCATTAATATTCTATATAAAATGTGTATGTGCAAAATTAATTTTGATTGTGCTTATCATTAAGCAAAATCTACTTTTGCTATTTCGAATGATACGGGAGCAATTTGCTAATTTTTCGGCATTCAAATGATCATAGTTTGCACTGTGCACTGATGGCACTTTACTTTAAATGGTAAGAATAGTGTATTGATTATTTATTTTGCTGGTATGGCAGAATATTTAGTATATTGCCCTTCCATTTTTTCAAATTTTTGTGTTAAACCTAGATATCCCTAACGGACTACATATAGGGCCCTAATTTAATCATGTTTTGTGGTTTGCCAATGTTTTCTGAAGTTGTGTTCTTCGACTCATGTGCTTCTTTCATGCTTTTCTCTGAGGTTTTTGTTTATTTTATGTTGACATTACTTGCCATATACCTCCTGCGCTTGTGATAATTTTGATCAAAATGTCCGAGCCTGGAGTCAACTTTTCAAGGTAAGTAGATTTTATCGATTTTCCATTATTATTACCTGTTCTAACTTATACATTTACTCTAGACAGTTCAGTATTTGTACATGTCAATTTTATGAATTTGACAGCTTCAAAGTAGAGTGTCCTACATATTATAGGACATTGGGAACATATATTGCTAAGTAACAGGGACTATAAGAATTATTTGTATCTTCCAAAAACTATATTATATCATAAATACATTTGTAAGGTATGCTTTTCTTTACTAGAGGCTACCCTGTTGAGGAGGCGCTCGCTATGTTGGAGGAAGAAATGCAAGTAGAAATATTTTCTTGATAATACTTTTATTACAATATTTACTCCCGATAACGTCACAGAAAATATACTACGAACAGAAGGTCACTTACATGTATTAAATTCAAGACCCAAAAGGACTCCGAATGTTCTGAAACCGAGTCCACCTATAGTAACCTGCATAATCATAGCACTTCGGTGGAACGTTACGCTTTTGCCTCACAGATGTCGCACGACTCGTAGCCGCTAGCCTATGCCGGCGTTGTCGGATACTAGCAACTTTCCCTAAATTTGGATGAAAGTAATCAAATGCATGAAATACGGCGATTTCGAGTCCCAGAGCGACGACATTATCGGCGATCAGTGTTTAGGTTTAGATTCGAAATTCGTGACTCGTTTATTCTCATCTGGATGCTAAGTATAATCACAGAAAATCTACTAGGAATATGATGTATAATTTTGTATTCAGTTTGTGAAATATTCCGTTTTCAAATTTTACGCTAAATTTATATAGGTAACTTGAATTTGCGAATCTCACGATATAGATAGAGATAAGCCTATGCCCTATTGACAAAAATTGGCCAATAAAGCATATAGGTAATGTTCAAAGGGGACCATTATACAGAGAGCACGCGAAGATTGGAACAAATTCAATAAAATCTCTATTGGGCGAGGAAAAAAATTGCTCGGACACGACAACCAATGCCCAAATTTTCACATAAATACACTTATATTTACTATGACATCACATGGCTCTAGAAGCAGGTGCTGCCCCCTACGCAATAAGCCTCATTTTCTCCTATTTATTAAATTGTTGTACATGGGAGTTAAAAGAGTGTATCGTGATATTGGAAATTTTTTCCAGGGATTTAAAACCAGGGGCGTTCGTCCCGTGACAAGCGGCGGCGGGAAAAGTTCTAAAATTACAGGATGGATCCTAATCAGGGAAATTTTTTGTGGGTGGTAGAGGGCCCTAAGAGGATTAAAGACCAGTGGCGTTCATACGGTGGCAAACGTCAGTGGTGGCGGGAAAAATTCTAAAATTACAAGATGGACCTTGATCAGGGAACTTTTTTTTAAGGGGTAGAAGGACCCAAGATAATTAAATACCAGTGGCGTTCGTCCAGTGACAAACGTCAGTGGCAGCTGGAAAAATTTTAAAATTACAGGAAACATTTTACTAGGTGGTAGAGGGACCCAAGAGAATTAAATACCTGTGGCGTTTGTCCGGAGACAAACGTCAGTGACGGCGGAAAAAATTGTAAAATTACAGGATAGATCTTAATGACGCAAATCTTTTACAAGGTGGTAGAAGAGGGATCCGAGAGAATTAGTGACCAGTGGCGTTCGTTCACTGACAAACGTCAGTGGCAGCGGGAAAAAAAAATAGAATTACAGGATAGATCTTGATGAGGCAAATATTTTACTAGGTGGTAGAGGGACCCAAGAGAATTAAATACCAGTGGCGTACGTCCGGTGACAATCGTCAGTGACGGCGGGAAAAATTGTAAAATTACAGGATAGATCTTAATGACGCAAATATTTTACTAGGTGGTAGAAGAGGGGCCCAAGAGAATTAGAGACCAGTGGCGTTCGTCTTGTGACAAACGTAAGTGGTGGCGGAAAAAATTCTAAAATTACAGGACGGATCCTAATCAGGGAAATTTTTTGGTAGGTGGTGAAGGGAACCAAGAGGAATTAAAACCAGTGACGTTCGTGCGGCGACAAAAACATCAGTTGCAGCGGGAAAAAATCTAAAATTACAGGATAGATCTTGATGAGGCAAATATTTTACTAAGAGGGACCCAAGAGAATTAAATACCAGTGGCATTCGTCTGGTGACAAACGTCAGTGACGGCGGGAAAAATTGTAGAATATTACAGCATAGATCTTAATGACGCAAATATTTTACTAGGTGGTAGAAGAGGGACCCAAGAGAATTGGAAGTTCCTCGGGGCTAAAATTGACGCATTATTTAATAAAAAACGAGAGTGAAAGTTTTCATTATGTTTTAGTGATTATTATAATAAAATTATTTTGATGAAAATCTGTGATTACTACCATCTTTATTACGCACAAGGTACAAGGCAGCAATTATTCTCCAATTCAAAAGTATGGGTAGTCCGTTTGAAAAGCCTGTGCGACAATTTATGTTTTTTGTCTTCGTTGCTCAGCATCGGGCAAGAGGAGCCACTTTTTGCCGTCATCAGGAATGAAGTAGTTTTATTAGCCAACACTTGATTAATGCTTGGTTTATGCATCACAAATTAATTTAGCTTTGACATTACATTTAATAGAAATGATAAAGGTATTGCTTGAATTGAAATAATGAAGCATTTTAATCGGTTGTTCCATAAATATTAAATTAAATATTAAATATATAATATATTAAATATTAAATTAAAACTAAATTAATTTGATATAGGTACATCACTTAGGCTTAAGTAATAAATAAATGCGAAAAAAATCCATTTGTGACAGGCTTGATGACCATTCTCATTTCAGATGAACCTATTCTACTATCGATTTTTTGCTGCTGTTTAAATCATGACAATAAAATTAGTTTATTATTTTTTATTTTGTGCT
Source organism: Pseudeuparius sepicola (assembly GCA_963920635.1). Taxonomy (NCBI): domain Eukaryota; kingdom Metazoa; phylum Arthropoda; class Insecta; order Coleoptera; family Anthribidae; genus Pseudeuparius; species Pseudeuparius sepicola. The sequence goes on from OY987299.1 coordinate 96,677,503, forward strand.
TTTTAGTAGCTATTTGATTCCCATATCGGGAAGAGTGGTAAAGAAATTTAGTCCGCCATCTTGGGGCATCCGCTATATTGGATTTAGTGTGACGTCAGTTACCTTATTATTTTGTACTCATCAAACCCCAATGAATAAAGAACCCCAGGAAGGAGCAAATTTGGGTTTTACGATGGACCGGTCCAGTCTCTGCATATGGCGGCATGCCGTTTCCGGTTTACAAAAGTACTTACCGATGGAATGTTATCCCCCAAACATTTTGTTCTGGTAGTCACGGAATAGCCGCAGGCTGCACAGCTAACCATAATAGATCTCCAAAAAGTACTTATAGAAGAACTACACAAATATTTAATAGCACAAACCACCGTGACAACTGTCAAATATAAAAATATTTTGTCAAAATTCAGTCTCCCATAGAGCTTTGGCTCCTTCCTGGGGTTCTTTATTCATTGTCAAACCCTTTCATCTGAGACCAATGTCAAGTACCTAGGTTGCGCAGAAATAGGTAATCCGCCATCTTCGGGAGGCCGCCATATTGAATTTAGTGTGATGTCACTAACATATTATCGTTTTTTGGTCTCTTCAAGCCCTTTCATTTGATACCCATAATAAGGGGGTTGAAACGAAAATCCGCCATCTTGGAGCGGCGGCCATATTAAATTTAGTGTAATGTCACTAACTTTTTCGTTTTCCAGTCTTCAAGCCTTTTCAATTTTTTTTAATTTTTAGTGGAGTGTGCATACGGGCAAATTTTTGAAGTCGGTTTTAATTTTTTTGTAATTTTTTTTTATTTCTTGTTTTTTAGTGAATTACAATTTCATCCCCTATTTTTCAACCCTTGGGGTGGAATTTTTTCTTAAAATTTGGGGTCACCTCTAATAAAAAAAGAATCATCGAATTCGGTTCAATTTGAAATTTCATCCCCTATTTGTACACCCTTAGGGGCGGAATTTTTTCTTCAAATTTAAATGAAGCCACCTCTAAGGTACTCTCTTTCTAATAAAAAAAGAATCATCGAAATCGGTCAATATGAAACTTCATCCCCTATTTGTCCACCCTTATGGGTGGAATTTTTTCTTCAAATTTAAATGGGGCCACCTCTAAGGTACTCCCTTTCTAATAAAAAAAGAATCATCGAATTCGGTTCAATATGAAATTTCATCCCCTATTTGTACACCCTTAGGGGTGGAATTTTTTCCTCAAATTTAAATGGGGCCACCTCTAAGGTCCTCCCTTTCTAATAAAAAAAGAATCATCGAAATCGGTTCAATATGAAATTTCATCCCCTATTTGTCCACCCTTAGGGGTGGAATTTTTTCTTCAAATTTAAATGGGCCCACCTCTAAGGTACTCCCTTTCTAATAAAAAAAGAATCATCGAATTCGGTTCAATATGAAATTTCATTCCCTATTTGTCCACCCTTAGGTTGTGGAATTTTTTCTTCATATTTAAATGGGGCCACCTCTAAGGTACTCCCTTTCTAATAAAAAAAGAATCATCGAAATCGGTTCAATATGAAATTTCATCCCCTATTTGTACACCCTTAGGTGTGGAATTTTTTCTTCAAATTTAAATGGGACCATTCTGTAGGTATACCCTTTCAAATAAAAAAAGAATTGTCCAAATCGGTGTATAAATGACGGAGTTCTGAGGTAACAAACATTAAAAAAAAACCGAATTGATAACCTCCTCCTTTTTTGAAGTCGGTTAAAAAAATGAAACAATCCTACTTCCACTCACTTCTCACGTGATGCGCAAGTACAATTATACAATTTTCTGCGTCGACGGGTGACTAATGCCGACCTGCATTACTCGATAACCATATCTCCATATTCCGTAATAAGAATTCCCTGGCAAAAATCCTAGCCAGCCACCACCCGGCTTTTGGCTACCACATAACACATTATGTTATGTGTTGTGTGTTGGCTACAAGTCAGAGATAGAGCGGCTCGACGGCGCCCGGTTTGGCAACGTCGCTAGCGCAATGCTAGCGCGAACTCGCCAGCTTGGAAGAGGGAATCAGCGTGATTTTAAAATAATAGATATTCTGAATCCGCGCGCCATCTATTAACGATAAGCGAAACAATATGCGTAGAAATAGAGCAATTTTACCAGCTCCATTCCGAATGACCTTCTGTTCGTAGTATATTTTCTGTGATAACGTCATTGATACCCACTGACGAGAATTCGGGTTCAGAAGATAGTCCAAGCCCAAATAATTTCCCACCCGCAGTTTTACAGGCTCATTCGGAAATAAGTTCTAAGCGGAGAAAAATAACTAAAGTGTATAACAATAATTGTATACAAGATTATATTATATTATAAGACGAAATTTTCCTAGCTCAGCTCATAAAAGGACGTCGTATATCCAAATCAACAAAATCGAATGCGAATTCCTGTCGGGCTGGTAAGTATAATTGGATATCCGAGGAGGATATTCCGCAGGAGGTAGAACCATAAGCTGAAAATCTGGCAGTAGGAGAAGCTGATTTTCCAGTTGAACTGTTGCTTTTTTTTTTTTCGGAGAAGAATATATGCTATGGCTATTTGGCTGCAACAACCTACAACTAAATCTAGCACTAGAAGGCCAAGTAATATCGAAAATATACAGTATGTCCCGGCTGGTGTTTACAAGAGGTGAAAATTCAAAAAAAAATATATTTTTTCGCAAAAAAGTTGCTCATCATAAAAGTTTTGAATTTCGAAATTCGGTCAAATTAAAATTTTCTTAACATGAATCATGATTTCAGAGGAAGCAAAAACTTTTATCAACAGTAACTTTTTTGCGAAAAATTAATTTTTTTGGCAATTTCACCTCTTGTAACCCCAGCAGGGGACATACTGTAGATATAAGGTATGAATCACTTTGTGATACCACAGGTGAACCAAACAAGGTACCATTTCTGTTATGCAAAAATAACTATTAAGTGTCATAAATGTGATTTTAGATTACATGTTAAATGTTTTGTAATGTACCACACAAAATAGTCTTATGTAGCTAAAGTCCTGTATGTGTATGAAAGAGGCCTTGTACTTTTTTGGCGGATTTTTTTCTGTTGAAATGTACTAAGTTTTTATTGTTAAAGACCTAAATAAAGGATTTTGTAAAAAAGAAATAATTTTATATTGTTTTTTCTATGTTCAGTGTTATCTGGGTTAACAGCATGGAAAGTTGTTTAAATGTTCTATTTATACAAAATTGCCTTACCATTGTCCATGTACTTCACAAAGCTATCGTTCGATATTCCAGTATCAAAATTTGCCATAAGGGGTGCAATGTATTGTGTGGCAGCCAACCAAGAGTGGATATACTCGCCAGTGTAAATAAATCCACCTGTTGCTATTGTCAGATTTTTTATTGGATGACCATAGAACGGGAACTCAAATGACAGCTTGATTGTCTATAACATAAAGTTTTAATGAATATAAGAATAAGACTGTAAGATTCTCAAATTGGGAAGGCATAACTAAAACAATTTCGTTCTGATATATGTTATATCAAACTGAATAATGAATTTGTAGATGTAGGTATTTATACCTAGACCAACACTATATTAAAGACCTGTGCATAGTGATGTTTCAAGTGATTTAATTTAATATCCAAAATAACATAAGTTTATTGTTATGTCCCTTTAATTTGACATAGTATATTTACATAGATTTTCTTAAGAAAAGGAAGTCTAAAAGGCAAGCAAGGGCAAGCAAGAGTATGTTGATATCTTTTGGTTAGAAATTAAGTCCGTGGCTAGTTGTAGCTAGTATAGAAGGCACTAGATTTTTCAGTTTCTTCTTAGTGGACCATTGATTCGCATTGGGGCTTTAAAAAAAAATTTCTATTTTATTCTTGCATATTTTACAAAATATTCTTCCAAAATATAATATCTAGAATTCTCACTTATTCAACTGGTTGAACAAATCATACCTTAATTCCAAAAATAGTTTTTATTCTCCTACAATTATTCATGTAATGGTCTGTGGATATGATTTTCTTCATGAGTATGGAAATTTCATACTATCACAAACGAATATACCTATTAAGTTGTTAATATGACAAAACTGCGAATTATTGACCGCACAGAGAACTCGTTACTGAAAAAAAAAAACATAAATGGTAATAAAGCTGGATATTTAAAATTTTGGACATTCTAAATGTCAGAAGCTTACATACCTATAACCACCATTTTTTCTTCTAGTAGCGCTATTACTGTCTGGAAACAACAATGAAATATTTATTTAAATAACATATCGGGTCTTTATTATAGTGTCGGTACAGTTATACTGACTAAGAAGCTCTTGCCTAGCAAATTAGGCAATCAACCATGATTTTTTTGCCAAATTAAACAGTCAGTTTAACAAGAGATCTGAACTAGGATGGCACTGGTTGCATCTAATATAACCAAGTTTTCAAGTGCATGCAAGCGGCGTTCTGCTCACGTTTCATTATTAGACGGTTCCACTGGATTTCAGCCGCTTGCAAGCAAACCAAGTGCAGAAAATTTTCAGCGGTCTATTTACGCATGCATATTCATGAGATTTTTGGGGAGGGGAAGCTTCGGCAAATCGGGCCTGATAATTCTAGGTATAAATATTTTAAAATTAGTACATTGTTCATAAATTATAATACAGTGACCGGCAGAAAGTTGGACACAAATGGAAAACTTTTTTATTATTAACTTCTCAGAAAATTTTATTCTTGCTAAAAGTTGGTGCATCATTTCAAACTCAAAACGCACATATCGAAATTTAAGTATATCTTTTTGGATACGAGGTAGATTCAAAAATGTCAAAATAACTCAAGAGTAAAGTACCCTTATTTTTTTAAATAAGGTAAAAAGTTACTTACAAAAGTTGTTTGGAATCAAAGGTGGATGTCAGATTTAAAGTCACAGCTACCTAGTCAAAAAAAGAAATGTTACTTTTTTTGTATTTTTTTTTTCGACCACCCTGTGTATTACAAAGAAACAAAATACCGCAAGTGCAACTTATCATCGGATAACACATGAATTTGCTACTAAACTTTAATTTTGTTCGATTAGCAGCTAGAAATTTAAATTAATCGAAATCAGAGTTTAAAAATATGAAATTTTTGTGTCCAACTTTCAGCCGGTCACTGTATATTAATATATATTATAGAGGAAGTAGCAGAAAGAATAGAAAGCTTACTAGATAGTTAAAGAGTAGTTGTAAGTAATGATGGCACAGTGGTTATAAATGGTTATAATAATTATAGGGTTCATCAGCAATGAACGAGATCAATAATTGATGGTAAAAATGTGGAAAATAGTGAAACTTTGAGGTTATAGTTCTTCCCTCCTCTTATCAGCTGTTTTGCAGATAGCTGTCATTTTGTAGACCATCTAATGTAACCTGTGCGCATCGTAAGCGCAATTTTAAAGCTAGCAAGCAAAGTGCTCTAAAAGCTTGGTAACGTTAGACGCAATCACTGATGGGTGCCCATAGGGGGGGAGGGCAGAGGAGAGGGCCATGGTATGGGATGGCCCATGCAAGTGGAAAAAGTGTGTTATGTGCAGTCAGGTTAAAGTAAAATCGCCATTCAAGAAATGAATTTGTAGTAAACATTAAGGGGAATTCAAGGGTATACTCGTATTTTGTATACGGAGCCGATAAAAAGTTATCGGCAAATATCTTTTTTGCAAAATAATAAAATCTACTTTTTTACCTACAAAACCATTAGAGCCTTTAAGTAGTACCTATTCCTGAATATTTAGTTTTTTTAAATAACTTGCGATCTGTGCAGAAATGAAAATGGTTTTCTGTATTTTAAAACTTACACATTTCATTTATCAATTATAGGATTCCTTTTTTAATTATTCTGAATACGATATATAATTTAATCTATTGGTCTCCAACCGTTTCCGAGATATTTACCAAAGAAGCTCCATCAAACTAAAAGTGCTTTTAATAGGATGTGAGAATGTGATTTTATCTAGTTACCAATTTTTTGTGGTATCTGCTTCCTTTTTTTACATTTGTCAAATACGCCAAATTTTTTGCCAGATAATCATTACAATTATTATTAATATTAGCAGACAATTATTACTAATATTAGCAGAAAAACTTCTGTAACAATGAAGTTTAAAGCAAGTGCAAAGAAAAAGAAGTAGAAACATTTAAGTAACTACTGAGAAGCATCTAATGAAGTCAGCGGTTGATTTTCGAACAAAAGATCTACACACACAAAATATTTCCTACATTAGGTTGTCACTTACTGAAACTAAGTTAAAATTCTTTTAAAGAATGGTTGAATAATAATACTTCATAAGGAAAAATTTCCAGCCAATATTTTCTTCAAAAACTCCTTAACAGAGTTTCCATTATGCTAATAATGAAGCTGATAAAAACAATTATTATCTTTCTCCATTTTTCATTACATTTGCTCTTTTTTTATGTTTTTAGAACTCGACACATGTAATGTCAGCGGCAAAGTAAAATTTTCACAAACCATACTAGTACACGCGCGGCCTCATAAATTGTTCCACTAGGCATGAGAAATAAGCAAGAAATCAAGAATTTCGGGTAAGTGTGGCAACGTTGCGCCAATTCCACGGCTTCACAAATCCCCTACATTCCCTTGTACCGACCCGCTCCTCCCCGTAAAAAATAAAAATTGCGATATGTCAGTCAACAAAAATAGGTTAATAAATCGCTCCATTATCATTATAATAAAGTGGACTTAAAGTTTTACACAGTTTCTTGGTGTTTTGAGATTCACGTAACGTGAAATTATGCAGATTTCTTTGATTGTCAAAGTGGTATTAGTTAAATAAGGTATAATATCTAAGTATAATTGTATTATTATAGAAGAATCTCGTAGTGTTTTTTACATTGGTTTATTACACTTCTTTATCTTAACCGCGAACCAAATCTTTGGTTTATTTCAATTTCTAAAGCTTCCCTGGAGTCCTCGGGTGAGGTTCTGATGCTTCCCGGGCCCCCGAAAAATCGAGAAATGAGAAAAACAAGCAATTTCCAACAGTAGTTTCAGAGGATTTTCCGTCGGTTTCGTTTATTCTACAGCTGTCCCGTTTCTCGAAAGTGGTTAATCGTGAACCGTGAATTTCTCTTAGATATCGGATTTTCGAGGTTCTTTTTGGTACCGGAGGAAAGTACAACACCCAATTAAGAGATTTACCACTTTCTTCGATTTTTAGAACGGCTCTATATTCGAGGTTGTCGAAAGACTTTTGCGAAAAAAGCCACCAATGTCCGTGATCAGGGTTGTAAGATTTTCCACTATTATTCAGGCAATCTTAAGGCCAACCTAACAGCGCCGAATTTACTGTTTTTTGCACTGTAACTAGCAATGTCACGTAAGGTAATGTCACGTAATAAGATGTTAGATTTGCCGTCACTTACGCTTTTAAGGTTATCGCTGGCTTTCAAACCCCGAGAGAGGAGAGAGGTAATTGCAACGTTGTTAGTTGAACGCCTTTGCGTCTGCACATATTGGAACGATTTCAAGGGCCACGCGTGTACATGTTCACAAAACGTGATAGATTGGGAATTGCTGTGGTTATGCCCTTGGTTATTAGTGGTCATCATAAAAAACACAGCGCTCAGTGCTCTTTTCTGTATTTGCATGAATGAATGCATCTGGTTTCAACTGTGGTTATTCCGATGTCCCTCTTCTCTTAAGAGCATAACCTCACTTTATGGTGAAATTTTGAAATTTGATTAGTGACAAGACCAAAGAAGTGTTAAAATATTAGGTACAAAACTAGTAGGCCCAAAATGGACAGAAAATTATTCCATAACTGATTGACTGACCAACGCCTGTTTGATGAAACCGAGAAGTATTTTTGTAATGATATATTTAATCGATAACAACTTATTACTCAAGGTTTTTGGAGCTTGTCACTGGAAGGGAGATGCCAGTTTTCTCCGAAAAATAAATACAAACGAAACATGGCTTAAAAATTATAATAACAATAATGTTTTTTTTTGTTCAGAACATTTCGATGTTGACGATCTATTTTTGTTATTTGTGTGAGGTTATACAGAACCATTTGTAAAGGTACTAGTACTAGTATCATCATGAATAATTATTGGTTCAATTGATATATTTCTAATTTGGATCCTTTGGGTCCCAAGAGATATCTTCGGCCTTCATGTCGACATCTACTATGGAAGGTTTCGACAAATTCCAGAGGTCAGATAATAACTTCTCGACATATGCCTGGTTAATCTCATTAGGATGCCTCCTGTGCAGCAGCTTCTCCAACTAAATCTGTATTTTATGATTGTCGGTTCAGTGGTGATTTTGATGCACGTGTTCCTTCAGACATAGCAGTGTTGCGACCTCTGCTCCGCATATAGTTAGATGAAGTGCGGAACTGTTGGCCTGACTGTGGAAATAATTATGCAAATTTAATATTTGTTGATCTAATTGCTTGTTAAGGTCTGCCAATCCTCTTCTTCCTAGTTGAGGTGGCAGAGTTGTTCTTTCTATGGTGCTGCGGGGATGATGTTTAAGAGTCGGTAGTGTCCTAACTTTTCACTGCAGGTTGTTGATGTCCGTGTTGGTCCAATTCACTATTCCGAACGAATAGCTGAGTACAGAGCACACATACATGTTTAGGGCCTTAAGCAAATTCCTGCTGTTAAGATCAGTTCAGAAGTCCTGCGGGTGAATTATGCCATTATAGATTAACTTTGGATGGATATTTCAAATTCGATCGTTATAACCCAGGGTTTATTATATCTCTTGGCCATTACAGTCTAGTCCAACTGTAGTTTTGATTAGAAAGAATCATGAATTATACCAAAGAAAGATTAATAATATCAACTTGGTCCCGGTGTCAAATAATAGATGCCTTTAGGAAACAATCATAAGACACCTCATCTGGCCCTCAGATTAAAGCCCCCGTAAATTAAATACATTACACAATGTGTCAACACTTTTATGGCCTCAGAGGTAAATACTTTTAAGGGCTGAGGCAACACTAACTAGTGTTTCCTCGGCCCTTAAACAGCCTTCTAGATAAAAAAGTACATTTGTGCATCTTGGAACTTGGAATACAACCTTCCTTCCGTCGTAAAAACGCAAATCCAGGGCCGGCTGCGATTTATTTATACCCCCGATTTTCACTAAAACTATTTAGCGATTTTTTAATTTCAAATCTTACACCAAAGTGTTAATCAAATTTGTACTAAAAATATACAGGGAGTTATATTCTCTAAGGTGCCAAATTTGAGAAAAAATGAATTTTAGAAGCATTTGGCAGGTCAAGTATCAAGTATGCCATGGAATTGCTTCAAAATACAGTTGAACTGTCAACAGGACCGCTCAGAGTGTTGGTGTGTGAACATCCAATAAAAAATATACAGGGTGTTTTCTGTGCATCGTCTCAAAGTGGGTCAAAAATCGAGTATATCAAAACCACCCCGGACATTATAAATGAACTAAGTCAGACAGAGACCTGTTAATCAATAAATCCAGATGAGTTAAGGTTGCCGGTGTGACACACAGAAAATGTATCATCTTAGACAGTAACTTTGTAGAGAAAGGTCCAATAATTTAAATTGTTTTTTATTTGTTGGTTGACATTTTGTTAACAAAATACTTTTGTGTTTATTGACATTTTTTAAATAATTCCAGAGCACTCTGGCCTGACTCATAGGTACAGTTGCATAACAATTCAGAATTTTAAGATGGCCCAGAGAAAAATACCCTGTATATTTTTCCTTGGGTGGTCATTCAACTGTTTTGAGGTAATACCAGATTCCTATTCTGCTCAACTTTGGTGTCCTGTAGAATGAAAGTCCCTGTATATTTTTTGTTACATTTTTTTATATGGTGGTTTTGGGGTGTTCTGATTAACGCTGTGGTGTCAGATTTTAAATTAGAAAATCAGTAAATGGTTTTAGTGACAATGGGAGGTACCTACCTGTGTGGGCTAATTTGGCAGAACTCTTCAGCTAATATGAGTGAAATTGAAAAACGTTTTTTAAAGTAGACATAAATCTCAACTTTGTGTTAATATACAGGATGATTTTTTAGGACTACCACAGTGATTTTCTCGCTTATTTTGCGCCCCACAAAAAATGTAAGAAACAAAAATATGGCAAGCTGACATTGTGTAATTTTCTGAAACTATCTGAGCACCAGGTTACATAAACCTTCTCAGTGTCATCAATTTTTAGTATAAAAACTTTCTTCTATCGTTTACAATAAACATGCTGTGGCTACTAATAGTTTTTCCCAATTTTGTATTGCCACATTTATGTTTCTTGTTTTTTTTTTCTGTGACCCTCAAAATAAGCGAGAAAATCATGGTGGTAAACCTAAAAAATCATCTTCTATATGTACATAGTTGTTAATAGCAATGTTAATAAATCTAAATCATGTTGAATACCTGATTTTCAAATGTCTCATCAATTCATATTAACTTTTAAAGAATATGTATAGTGAAAGTTTCTGCTCTTTAGGTAAATATAAAATTTAGATATTTCATAAAGAAAAGAAGAACAAGACAATTGTTCTAAACTGAGATCTTTGCAGGTTAGTTTTCAAAAAACTTCCCCTGGTAGAGCCCGCACCATATGTTCAGGCTAGGGACATATTATGTCACTTAGAATTTGTTGGCATTCATTTAAGCCACTTTTCCCTGATATTTTGAGAAATTTTCACCTGTAGCACAATTTTTGTCAGCTCAGCAGAAAATACAGACAAATCTCACAAACTTATTTGTGGATTTGACCGCCATTGATAAAATTTTCTGAGTGTCCATGATGCCACTGGCCACTTTTTTGTTGCAATAAATACTATATACTATGCATGTATAGAATTTTATATTTTACCTACATTGTCTACTACTTTCCCTTAAAACAACAAATAAACACGGAAACTTTCTTTATGGAAGTGAAAACATTATACACTTACTGCTGCTCTTCTATGGGAGTCTGACAAAAGTTCATTCACTCTGACATTGGGATGGTCTGTTGAAAGGTTAACCCAGTAGTGGTGACCAACTTCTGGATCGTTGATTTTTGTACTAGTGTAATATCCATGTGCTTCCTGCGAATATTAGAATATTAGTCATTTAATAAAATAATACATAGAAATACAAAAAGCGTGCCATAAAAAATATTAATATTTTTGTTACTCCGTGTGAGTCCATTTTTTGGTAAATAAAAATTAAGGTCTTGATATTCTCACAGCTCAATTTATTTTTTCAAATAGGAGACCGGTTTCGTGATTTTTAAAAATTAATCACATCTTCAGGCCAAGACTACAACACAGAAATGTAAATAAGTTAAATAAGTTAAACAAAATACAAACAAATGACTTACGCAGCCATAATGGCATTGTACAGGGTGGCCCATCCAAGCGGAAAAAGTGTGCTACGTGGAGACACGTTAACATAAAATCGTCATTCAAAAAATGAGATTGTAGTAAAAATTAAGGGGAATTCGAGGGTGTACCCTAATTTTGTATACGGGGGTCGGTAAACAAGTTATCGCGAAAAAACATTTTTTGCAAAATGAAAAAATATATTTTTTTACCTACACATCCATTAGAGAACCTTTAAGTAGTATTCCCGAATATTCAGTTTTTTAATATAACTTCCGGTTATAGCGGAAATGAAAGTGGTTTTCTCTATTTTACAACTTACACATTTCCCTTAACCATCGCAGGATTCCTTTTTTAATTCTGAATCCAACGATATATAATTTGACCTATTTATCTCCAACCGTTTCCGAGATATTTATCAGAGAAGCTCCATCAAACTAGATACATGGTCTCATGGTCAGTGTCTGATGTTCGATCTGAGTAGGCCAAACAATAAAACCAAATTTATGACAAATCAAGTCAGCCATGATAATAAAACTGACAATCGAGTAGGCTGTCAATTCAATATATCTATTTAAGTGTCAGATTAGTCTAGAATTTTGTTGCTGAAATACAAACAAATGACTTACGCAGCCATAATGGCATTGTACAGGGTGGCCCATCCAAGCGGAAAATGTGTGCTACGTGGAGACACGTTAACATAAAATCGTCATTCAAAAAATGAGATTGTAGTAAAAATTAAGGGGAATTCGAGGGTGTACCCTAATTTTGTATACGGGGGTCGGTAAAAAAGTTATCGCGAAAAAACATTTTTTGCAAAATGAAAAAAATATATTTTTTTACCTACACATCCATTAGAGAACCTTTAAGTAGTATTCCCGAATATTCAGTTTTTTAATATAACTTCCGGTTAGAGCGGATATGAAAGTGGTTTTCTCTATTTTACAACTTACACATTTCTCTTAACCATCGCAGGATTCCTTTTTTAATTCTGAATCCAACGATATATAATTTGACCTATTTATCTCCAACCGTTTCCGAGATATTTATCAGAGAAGCTCCATCAAACTAGATACATGGTCTCATGGTCGGTGTCTGATGTTCGATCTGAGTAGGCCAAACAATAAAACCAAATTTATGACAAATCAAGTCAGCCATGATAATAAAACTGACAATCGAGTAGGCTGTCAATTCAATATACTATTTACGTGTCAGATTAGTCTAGAATTTTGTTGCTGAAGCTGTTAGTAGTTGCAGTTTAAAAAATGTTTTTGAAAGAAGAATGCTGTGATATTTTAGAGATCTTCATCAAAAATGATAAAAGATACGTAGAAACTTTGAGGGAGTATTCTCGTAAATATCCAAATAGAAATGTTCCGAGTGCTTCATTTATATGTAAGCTGTATCGAAGATTCAGATCGACTGGAAGTGTGATTAGCAAGAGAAAAAAAGGGTTTAGAATTAGTAAGGACGAGAGAGAACGAATTTTAAATTATTTCAGAAGAAATAACGAAAAATCTCAGAGAGATGCAGCGAGAGACTTACAAATTCCCCGGTCTACAATACAAAGGGTAATGAAATTAAGCAAATTTAAAGCCTTCAAAATATTACCTGTTCAAAGGCTATTCCCTGGAGATGCTGCAAGAAGACTGGAATATTGTCAAACAATGTTAAACTTTTATTTTGCAAGAGGTGGAGCTGGATTTTTTAAACAAATTATTTGGTCCGATGAAACTACATTTACAACGGCGGGAATATACAACCGGAAAAATAGTATATTTTGGTCTGTTGACAATCCACGGGCACTTCGTGAAGTTGTGAAATCCGGCAGAAATTCCGTGGGTGTTTGGTGCGGAATTGTGGGAAATTTTATAATGGGCCCTCTATTTTATTCAGGAAGTATGACAGGTAGGAAATACCTACATTTAATCCAGAACGAATTGGAACAATACTTTGACCAGTTGCCATTAATTTTTCTTAACCAACTCCAAGAAAGACAATTAATATGGCAGCAAGATGGCGCTTCCTTCCATAACTGTGGGCCCATAACGGAATTTTTGAACAATTCGTTTGAAAATTGGATTGGTAAACATGGAACGATAAGGTGGCCGCCACGTAGTCCAGATTTAACTGCCTTGGATTTTTTCTTGTGGGGGCATTTAAAAATAAAGTTTATAAGAACCGCCCCGAAAATGTTGAGGAGATTAAAAGACGAGTAAAATTAGAAATTGATAGTTTAAACAATCGTCCCTTAATCTTTGAAAATGTCCGAAAAAATTTCTTAAAAAGACTTAGGTTATGTGTAAATAATAATGGAAACCATTTTGAACATTTAATGTAAATGAACTTCTAACTAATTTTTAATAACTAATCATATTGTTGTTGTTATAATAAATATGACAGTAGTAAAAATAATAAATGTTTCATAATTTCCACGAGATTTTTAATTAAGTTGAATGCAGTTGAATGGCTATAGCCACTTTAATATTCAGCCTACTCGCTTGTCAATTAATGCATTTTCGTTTATGTTTGGGGACTGTAACTTTGACTAGTACATATTTTTCTATCAACGATAGATTCCTACCCCAAATGCACGCCTATGAAAGTATTTTGTTAATGTGCAGAAAATAAAAAGTTATGTCCTTTCAAAAATTTTCCCGAATTTTAAAGACAATTTGAGAGCCACTGGTCCCAAGGTCCCATCATTATTGAAGCCATGGCTTGATACTACAGCGTTGCCATACCGTCAGATAATTCCTGTAAAATTTTGCAAATTTGCACACCACCCATGGAATATAACGGCGGCGCGTTACTTTTTTTAAGCAGGTTTTCGCTTGTAGCATAAAGTATAATAATATTAAAACTTGTAGCATAAAGAATAATAATATCAAAACTGACCTAGAACAGAAGCATTCACCATAAGTTACTAATAATCACTTGATTTGTCATAAATTTGGTTTTATTGTTTGGCCTACTCAGATCGAACATCAGACACCGACCATGAGACCATGTATCTAGTTTGATGGAGCTTCTCTGATAAATATCTCGGAAACGGTTGGAGATAAATAGGTCAAATTATATATCGTTGGATTCAGAATTAAAAAAGGAATTCTGTGATGGTTAAGAGAAATGTGTAAGTTGTAAAATAGAGAAAACCACTTTCATTTCCGCTATAACCGGAAGTTATATTAAAAAACTGAATATTTGGGAATACTACTTAAAGGTTCTCTAATGGATGTGTAGGTAAAAAAATATTTTTTTTTATTTTGCAAAAAATGTTTTATCGCGATAACTTTTTTACCGACCCCCGTATACAAAATTAGGGTACACCCTCGAATTCCCCTTAATTTTTACTACAACCTCATTTTTTGAATGACGATTTTATGTTAACCTGTCTCCATGTAGCACACTTTTTCCGCTTGGATGGGCCACCCTGTACATTCAAAACTATATGTCACAAGGTAAATTTAAAAGTAGAAAAAGAGCGGCAAACATTATACAAACAAATTATTTGTTAACAAACAGGACCAGGGTATAAAATAATAATGAACCAGTAAGTGCACAAATCCAAAAAACGTAAACGTACGTAAACAGCCATTCAAATTGGCCAACTAGATCGCTATAATAGCTATCAGTGGAAAAGGTAATTAAATGTCTTAGATAATTCAAAATCAATTTGAGCGTTTAAAATACTATCAAAATTAGTTTTACAATGTCTACATATCTTAAGTCATTCTAAATTATTCAAAATATAACCTTTATTAGCAATATGTAAAATTTGGATATCTGTCGTTTGATTAAAAGTATGTCCCGTGTCAATCAGATGGTTAGCAAAATGAGATTTTCTCGAACCAGTTTTTAAACAATTAGTATGTTCTTTTATTCTAGTTTTAAAGTTTCTGCCAGTCCTACCTATGTAAAAATTATCGCAATCTCCGCACTGTAACTTATAAACTCCACTCCTATCCAGTATATTTATTTGGTCCTTATTTCTAACGAACCAGAAGCTTTAAATGAAATTCTAAAGTGTTCTTTAAATATATCAGCTAATTTATAAGAAGTTGGGCCAAAGAAAGTTAATGATCTAAATTTCAAATTTGAAGCTGAGTCTATAGAAGAAGGGTTAATGATATAAGAATTGTTTAAGTCGATTTTATGTTGTTTTTTAAGCAAAAGTTTATCTATGAGTGTCGGGTTGTAATTGTTTCTAGCAGCAATCTGTTTTATTGTTAATAATTCTTTGTTGAAGGATCCTTCTGATAAAGGCACTTTGAGGAGTCTATCCAAGTAACTATTAAAAGCTGATATTTTGTGTGAAAAGGGAAGGGGTCTATAGACTATTGAACCAATAATTATTCAAATTTGAAATTTAGATCATTAACTTTCTTTGGCCCAACTTCTTATAAATTGGCTAATATATTTAAAGAACACTTTAGAATTTCATTTAAAGCTTCTGGTTCGTTAGAAATAAGGACCAAATAAATATACTGGATAGGAGTGGAGTTTATAAGTTACAGTGCGGAGATTGCGATAATTTTTACATAGGTAGGACTGGCAGAAACTTTAAAACTAGAATAAAAGAACATACTAATTGTTTAAAAACTGGTTCGAGAAAATCTCATTTTGCTAACCATCTGATTGACATGGGACATACTTTTAATCCAACGACAGATATCCAAATTTTACATATTGCTAATAAAGGTTATATTTTGAATAATTTAGAATCACTTGAGATATGTAGACATTGTAAAACTAATTTTGATAGTGTTTTAGATGCTCAAATTGATTTTGAATCACCTAAGGCATTTAATTACCTTTTCCACTGATAGCTATTATAGCGATCTAGTTGGCCAATTTGAATGGCTGTTTACTCTAACAATAGCGAATTCCTGGCTTTCCTACGTAGTTTTTTCTCATTTTTTTTTGAATTTTTTTGGATTTGTGCACTTACTGGTTCATTATTATTTTATACCCTGGTCCTGTTTGTTAACAAATAATTTGTTTGTATAATGTTTGCCGCTCTTTTTCTATTTTTAAATTTACCTTATGACATATAGTTTTGAATGTACAATGCCATTATGGCTGCGTAAGTCATTTGTTTGTATTTTGTTTAACTTATTTAACTTATTTACATTTCTGTGTTGTAGTCTTGGCCCGAAGATGTGATTAATTTTTAAAAATCACGAAACCGGTCGCCTATTTGAAAAAATAAATTGAGCTGCGAGAATATCAAGACCTTAATTTTTATTTACCATAAAAAATATTGTTCAGATTTTATCAAGGTGATTTTCAACATGTGTTGTTTCTATTATGGCATGGAATATTCACAAAACCATGTATCTAAGAATAAGTTATTTCCAATGTTTCTTACTGTGGCCTCTCATTATCATACAAACATTAGAAATATATAAATTAATCTTAGTTAATTGATTAAATATGTAATGACTTTATAAAACAGAATGAATACCTTACGAATATATTTTATGAGATAAATAGTATCACAAGGAACTGTTTTCATAAAAAGTGTAAATGTTTGGCGTCATAAGTTCAAAGTTTATCATTACTTAACATTAGCGATAATAATTCACTTATTATAACCCTATTAAATTTTCTGTTCTGCTTCCTCTTAGTACATGAAGAATAGGAGGAATCCAAGTACATATGGCAGGGATTGGCACACTTTTCTTATGAACACAACAACGATTGGTATGATTCTTATGATATTACTACAGTGCATTATCAGTTATTTTGCGT
Source organism: Pseudeuparius sepicola (assembly GCA_963920635.1). NCBI lineage: Eukaryota > Metazoa > Arthropoda > Insecta > Coleoptera > Anthribidae > Pseudeuparius > Pseudeuparius sepicola. Next base: position 96,694,571 of record OY987299.1, read on the forward strand.
CCTGCAATGAAAAAATTAAATAAAAAAATTCTGAATATCTGTGGCTAATTGCCAATGAAAATGAAATTAATTGAATAATACCGAAAGAACATAAAATATGTGAATATGGCACATAACAGCTCTTCGCAAAATGGCAAAACAAATTGTTTCAAAAATTGCACTTGTACATGTTGACTTGACATTTTAACAAAAAGTTTGACATTTATTGTTATGGCTAACTGACAGTTAGCTTATTGTGTAATGCAGAAAAAAACTTAAACTAGGTGAAAATATTTATGGCTTCACAAGAGTGTAATTTTTTAAACAATTTGAGTCTACATTGGAGAATAGCACTCAGGTGCCATCAATTCTGGTTCTAAAAGTTTTTCTATACCTAGCAAAACCAAGCCACTATAAATAGCCATTTAAACTCTTCACCCATTTTATGTTTTTTTTTTTCGGTATTACTCAAGTTGGCCTGGAGGTCAGTTTTGTTTCTGTCAGTTAGCCATCAAAAATCCAGACTTTTTATTTAGGATATTTTAGGACCCAAAATAGCCAAGAAAATAGTACTAGAGTTTTTCAAAATACTTGGGTAAATTATGTCCATTAAATCAGGAAAAACTAAGCCCTAGTCAAAAATGGCAATGAATCCACCGCTTCTTCCTCACACAACCAAAATTGCCACAAGTGATACTTGAACTTAAACAATAAAAAACTTCTGTTAAAGAAACTTTCACTTGTACTTTTCCATAAATATTTTACACACGATCGATTGTTAAATCGCACTTTATGACAAAGATTTGCGGGCGTCAACTGTAGCATTATGGCCCATGGACAGTAAAATAAACCACTTATAAATTACTATATAATCTCTTTCGGTTCTTTTAACAACAATCACAAAATACAATATAAATTATCAATGATTCAGACTTCACACCACGGGCCATAAATGCTTCCTTTACGCCCTTGATACAACTATTATACTTACAATAATGTAACTTTAAGGATAGACCTGCAGAAAAATAAAGGCGTCTCAAGAATTTAGTTTAAATTCCTGAATTATTATTTCTTATTTATTTGTTAAGACAGAGACTCTCATCATCAGAGAGTACCGGCCTTATTATTAATGCCTATGCCAGCCTTGCCGGCCACAATAGGCGTTTATAATCGCTCCCGCTTATCTCTATATGTACATGTACGTATGTTCATAACGCTTTGTTACGGCTTGGCTAGCGGAAGTAGTTTTCAATTTTGCCAGTACAAATTTCTCGTAGTGCCGCAGATAAGTAGGAGCCCCATACCTATTGAAGAGCGCCCGAATAGGAAGAGCGTTTATAATAATAATGACAATAATGATAATAATAATAATTCTCACCATCACAATACTTAAAGCTAGGAGTATCCCCGAAGCAACCGAATGCTTGTGTTGGGGAGGGGCAATTACTATTATTTTGTCTTCTTTGCCATTTGCAGCTAGGGTCGACTTTTCTCGATAGAACTAGGATAGCATTTGCTCAAGCACTACGGAAAAACCTAGAAAACCATAATAATCCCAGTGAGTGCAGGACAATTAGCAAATCACACAGATAAAGCTATTAAGGAGTAATACCGTAAATACACACTTTTATTTTATGTTGTAGAAAAATTCAAATTTGAATTTAACGCCAAGTGTTTAGGTACACAAAGTCTTTTCAAGCATTTATTGCTTTATGAAATACATTTCTTTGCTTCAAAAGATTTATGCGCAACGAAAAAGAAAACCAACAGGGTTTTTCCCTCAATGAATTCGAGACTTTTTACCAACGACAATTTAAAGACGATGATGACACTGGTGAGCTCCATCATGCAGCAAAATACGCAAATATTGCAACTACAAACCCAAGAAAACAATCAGGTACACAATTACCAAGTATACCAGATGTTTCTAAAAGTGTGTCTACTTTTAATGGGGAGTGTTTCTCCAAAAGTAACACATTAGATACTGCAACATCTCATTGGTGCAGCGAAACGATGGTACGAAGCTCATCATGAGAGGCTAGCGTCTTAGCAACAATTGAAAGCAGAGTTTGCAAATACCTTTATTTAAATAGAATGCAGAGTCCAAAAGAAGATTTAAGTTTGTATTTCCACAAAAACTCAAGCTTTATAAGAAACTTCATCCTGCTTTCGACGAAATAAAAGAACAAGTTTCTATTGGTTTAACTTCACAAGAAATGGCGACTATGATAATTTCAAACATACTTGACTTGTAGTTTTTGAGCAACTAGCAGATGAGAGAAGACCTTGCACATGGGTAAAAGTAAAGATACAACCGAAACAGTCACAGAAATGTTCACCTAAAAATGCAGAGAAAAATTCCGGTACAATCTCAGTGTGATGTTTCAATTATTGCAATAATAATATTATTTATTTCAATAATTCACATACAAGTACAAGGAAGCCGAAATACGTCATGTTACAATTTACATTCGACTACATGAAATTTTTGAAATGAAAAATTTATTAAATTGTATGGTTCAATCTCCATGAGTAAATTATTAATTTATTTTTTATGACAATGCATTTAGTTTTTGTACTTAAACAGTTATACATTTTTAAACAATTATACAGGGTGTTCCTTAATGACATGCTAATACTTAAGGGGGTTATTCTTGGCCCCATTTTAAGAAAAAACTTCATATGAACGTATGTCGTAAACGTCCTAACTTTTGAGATACAGGGCGTTAAAGTCAATTTTTTTAAATTGAATTTTGGCTACATCTCCTGAAATAATCAAGCTGCTGAACTGAAATTTGGCGCTGCTATGTTTTTGGGGATGGAGAATAAGCTGAAAATGTCAATTTCACCGTATCTCACAGAGGGCGCCACTTGCGCTGTTTTTTGATCACGCTTTTACGCGTAACTTTTTTGAGGTTATCTTTTTGGTCCTGCAGGTCCATCATTTTAGTGCATCTTTTCATTCTGCAAGAAAAAGGTACTCTTGTTTCATAACGATTAAATCAACCGTTTGCTTTGAAATTGCCAAAACGTTCTCCAAAACACCTGTTGACTTCAATATTCGAAACATAAAATTTTCACCTACCACCTTCAAGTGTTACAGATCAACTGTACCATTTAAACTGAGAAAAAAATCCCTATTAACAATGTTCCAAAAATTATTCGCTTTCAAAATGGAAAGGATTGAATTTGGCAAAATTTGGACACTCTATTTCAAGAAAACCAATGCTGTTTTTTTTTACCAATGCCCATTTGGCATTTTTTTCAACATTTTGAATGTATAGTTGATCTGTAACATTTGAAAGCAGTAGGTGAAAATTTTATGTTTCGAATATTGGAATCAACAGGTGTTTTGGGGCACGTTTTGGTAATTTCAACGCAAACGGTTGATTTAATCGTTATGAAACAATAGTACCTTTTTCTTACAAAATGAAAAGATGCACTAAAATGATGGACCTGCAGGACCAAAAAGATAACCTCAAAAAAGTTACGCGTAAAAGCGTGATCAAAAAACAGCGCAAGTGGCGCCCTCTGTGAGATACGGTGAAATTGACATTTTCAGCTTATTCTCCATCCCCAAAAACATAGCAGTGCCTAATTTCAGTTCAGCAGCTTGATTATTTCGGGAGATGTAGCCAAAATTCAATTTTAAAAAATGAACTTTAACGCCCTGTATCTCAAAAGTTAGGACGTTTACGACATACGTTCATATGAAGTTTTTTTCTTAAAATGGACCCAAGAATAACCCCCTTAAGTATTAGCATGTCATTAAGGAACACCCTGTATACTGGTTCATTTTTATACATTGTCAATCTATGTATAATAGTTGTTGGAAGGATAAAAGGCGTTAAACATTTTTTTGTGTTTTTTTTGGTAAACATTCTTGTACATATACTGCAGTAACCATAAGTATTTTGTTTACATTGAAGACATCAGTCACGTGTTTTCATATGGCATAGGACTCTACCGACACGTTTTTGTGCTTGAAACACTTTCACAATCTCATTACTGCTGCCATAACAGACAATTCCAAATCTTATGTGGGGTTCAAGATTAGAATGGTAAAACATTTTTAATGTTTGAGAATTTGCATATTTACTCATTACTCTAAGTCTGTAACAAGCGAAGTTTAACTTTTTGCAGACATGTTGAGCTTGTTTATATATACGAGACCCCAATCAGGTTTATCAGTATTTAAAATTAATTGATTTTTGAAACCCATTTATTTTTATCCAGTACATCAAATTAAGCAGTTCGATCACAGGAAGAAGCAGCACTAACCTTAATAGTTTTTCTGCCGGAATGGCGTCGAACGAAGGTGTGTTGCTTGCGGCGGAGCTAAATAAACTTAAAAAAAAGTGAACTTATAGACTTGCTAATTACGAACTCACTGCCGGATAGTGTCACAAGTGAGATGCTTTCAAGATTCGCACTGAAGTTGAGTGGTACAGGTGCTGGTAGTAGAGAGGATTTTTGTGAAAATTGTCAAGAAGTTTCCGAGCAGCTAAACACTACAGTAAGATCTGGTGACAGTGTGATTACGGTTGTAGGCAACAACAAACTGGATACCGAGATAGCGCATCTCAAAGAATTTATTAATAAATACGAACTGACTATAACGAATCAATCCGTTACAATTAAGACTCTGCAAGATCACAACAATTTGCTTAATAAATTGTTAAACAATTCGGATATACTAAACAAACCGAGTACGCCGCCATCTACAAGTAAAGGGAAGTATTGTGGTCAGGAACCACTACCAAAAACGGAGACAACCGTGCGAACCTTAAATCAGATTTCCACTGTCTCTGCAGTAGCCCCATCTACTTCACAAAAGACAAATACAGTGGCTACTAAAAATAGAAATAAAAATATTCGGGCGAAACCTATTCACAGTGAATTCGATTTAAAATCGGTGGCAGCAGCGATTCAGGTGGCCAGTACTAAACAAAAATTCGACTAGGTAGTGTCGCTTGCGGGACCGCAGGCAGCGAACGATGAATGGATGACGGTGGCGCATCGCAAGAGGCGAAGTGCAAACCGTACTGTGATCGGTACCGCCAGTACAAGTACGAGCGCCGTGCTAAAGGCTGCGCCCAGCCTACAGTTTTTTCACATCTATAGGCTGGATCCCAGTATAACGGAGAATAATATGTTAACGTTTTTGAAGTCCAAATTCGTGGAGGCGAGTTGTGAAAAATTAAACTCAAAATATCCAGATGTATATGCCTCTTTTAAGGTGGGCGTGTATCAGCATAATGCGCAAAAACTGTTAAATCCAAGTGATTGGGCACAGGGCATTAGAATTAATCCTTTTTTTCATGTAAAACAGAAAACTCAATCGGGGGGATAAAATATCGTAGCGATTGTAGAAATAAGATTATTCATAATGAATCCGACAAAAGCCAGAGCAGTATCAATATTTTTCATATTAATATACAAGGTGTATCTAGTAAATGTGAGGAGCTTTCGGTGTACTTAAAAACCGTATCATTTGACATAGTATGCCTAAGCGAACATTGGATAGTGAATGCTGACATTATATCCAGATTACACATCGACGATTACAGGCTAGTTTCCTTTTTTTGTAGGTCTAAGCTCATTCACGGGGGGGTGTGTATCTTTGTTCGAGATGATATTCAGTTCAAACATGTTGATGTCTCTAAATACTCCAAAGAGCTAGATGCTGAGTTCTGTGCTATTGAAATTCCCTATAAAAAAATATTGGTGGTATGTACCTACAGATCGTGCAATGGTAGTTTGGACACTTTCGTGGAAATCTTTGAATTGTTGCTGAGTGACTTGGTGGGAAATTACAAACATATCGTCATACTTGGTGATTTCAATATCGATTTTAATGGTACTTCGAGTTATTTAAAGGATATTGCGTGCTTACTTGATTGTTTCGGTTGCACAATCACCGTCTCTGAAAATACTAGAGTTACGGCCTCTTCGGCGAAATGTATAGATAATATTTTCACGAATCTTTATGATGATCGATTCAGCGTGGGGGTTTTGGACCCCTCTCATCATTATGGGCAATTCATTGACATAAAAACTAACAAAAAAATACTAAATAACACTGGCAATAGAAGAATATGTACTGGTGAATCGATAAAGAATATAAGGTATTCCATGGCCAGTCTGGATTGGAATGTCTTTTTTGATTCGGATGGGGATATAGATTTTATGGCACACTATCTGTTAAGCAATCTTCAGAGACTGATTGGTGCGAACTGTCCCCAAAACATTTTATTCGCAAGAGGTCTCCAGTCGACTGGTTTAATCAGGGTTTAGCTGCAATGAGGAATGCTGTCGGTGCGGCTGGAGTTGTCAGTAAGGTGACCGGGGATCCTGAAGACAATAGAGTGTTTAAGTCCCTAAAGAGAGACTATAAAAGGCAAATAACTGCGGCGAAGAAAGACGCTTATGATAAATATATCATCGATTCCATTAACAAAACCAAAGACATTTGGAAAATAGTTAATTACGAGAGAAACCAAGTCCTAAAGGGAAGTGATGGGGGCTGCGATGTGTCGCCTGATCAGTTTAATGCATTTTTTATATCGACGGCGGAGGATATTGTAAAGTCTTTGCCACACATTGATAATGCGGACCTGCTTGACTGGATACCACCAACTAGGTCATCTTTTTTCTTGGGTCCAGTTGTTGAGGAAGATGTGGCTCGAGCTATAAATAAACTAAAAAAGTCAGCATGTTTGGATATCTACGATATCAGTACTGTTATCCTAAAGGAATTAAGCTCGGCAATAACTGCCCCCCTTACCTACCTCTTCAACAAATGCATTGAAGTGGGTACATTTCCTGGGCCGTTTAAGGTCTCCAGGGTCATACCGGTGTTTAAGAAGGGGGATTTGAATAACCCAGATGATTATAGACCCATTTCGGTGATCCCACATTGTGGCAAGATTTTCGAGTGCATTCTTAAGAGCAGGCTTACAGACTATTTTGATAGATTCTGTATCCTCAGCACAGATCAGTTTGGTTTTCGTGCGGGCTGTTCTTCGGTCCAGGCGGTAACAAAGGTGATTGAAGACATAGTTGGAGGCCTTGAGATGGGAAAGCATGTAGGTCTCACTCTATGTGATCTCAGCAAGGCCTTTGACTGTGTCTCTCATAGGTTACTTATCGGGAAGCTTTCCAGGTATGGGATTAGGGGTCCACCGTTGGATTTGCTATGCTCGTATCTTGAGTCTAGACAGCAAAGAGTCGATTTTAATAATAAGTCGTCCTCTCTGGAGATTGTAAGAAGTGGTGTTCCGCAAGGCTCAGTTTTGGGGCCCCTCTTGTTTGTTGTCTACATAAACGACCTCTGCAATTTTATGAGTCCTATTAAGTGTACACTTTATGCCGACGACACATCGCTCGTCACGTTTTCGCGGGATCATCAGCTGAGTGCAGAATGTATGAAGGCGACAGAACTTAAAGCAGTACGATGGTTTAACAAGAATTATTTAAAACTGAATTTAAATAAAACGCAATCCATTGAATTCTCATCTAGTAATACAACTAAAAAAGATTCGGCCAAACTCTTGGGTATTAACTTGGATAACCGGCTGAACTGGACTGCACATGTAGATTTTCTCAGGGGCAGACTGGCCTCCAGCCTTTTTGTGTTGAGAAAACTTGAATGTTTTGTGCACCAAAGCACATTGTTAACCGTATATCACGCGATATTCCATAGTCATCTTAGCTATGGTGCCGGGATTTGGGGAAACTCAGGAGTGGCCGGGCAGATATTTAGGCTGCAGAAGAAGGCCATAAGAATAGTAGCTAAAATTGGATATAGGGACCACTGCAGACCGTCTTTTAAGCAGTTTAAAATTATGCCGTTGCCGACTGTATACATTTATTATCAGTTGTTGGAGGTACATAAACATAGGGATCAGCTTCCACTAAATTCGGCTTTTCATGGATATCCAACAAGGTCGGGTGGACAGATACGTCCGCAAAGATTCAGACTAAACAGGTCACTCAGCAACTCTTTGAATGTAGCTTTGTACAATGTGTTGCACGACTCTGTTAGGCAGATGGGTGATATACAATTTAAGAAAACGGTCAAACGGCACCTTGTTACTCACTGCTTTTATTCGGTTCGGGATTATTTGGAGACACCATCACCAAGGCTCGATAGCCTGACATAACATGAATTAAATTTATTTTTATTATATTATCTGCGTTTGGACGCTAGCTATGTTTAACATAGGGATGTTGTACATATGTATATATCTGTGCTAGTGGACAAGACTTGTACTTGAGATCATTTAGGGGAAACTAATGACCACCTTAAGATAATTAATTGCTTGTGGTTTTATCATTGTATGACTATGTGGATGTAGGTTTTTCATTTGTATATCTGTTTTTATTCCTGTTAGTGATAAGACTGCTTGTTGAACTTATATGTATTTTTATATACTGTATATGTGCATAATGACGTACTAAATTGTACTTTTGTACAAACTAGTTAATAAAGTTCTATTCTATTCTATTCTATTCTAGACCAATACTTTCGGCTCCCAGATGCACGAGCACTCAAAGTAGGGGAACATTAAAGTCCTGACTTAAATTTTTGCCCCTTATTGGGGCACTAGGCAGCCGTCATGTAAAAAAAGAAGGGGGCATTCGCCCCATATTGGACCAGTTGGTGAATGCCCTCTCCTATAGCAGTGCCCGAGGCAGTGCCCTTCTATTTAAAATAAGATTTAAGTCTGGATCTAAATTTCCTGTACTTCATCTCGTATTCGCACATCTGGGAGCCGAAAATATTGGTCTGGGCCTAAGGTTTTTAGAAGCAGCAGTTCACAATACAGGTTCCTCAGGGACTTTTGAGTAATCCTTCGATGTCGATGAATTTGGTAGATGAAGAGAAGAATTATTAGTTGGACCAAGTGGACAGTTTTCTGGTGACTCACCGGTACCACTGAACATGTCAGAAGAAATGAAAATGCCATCACATTGTGTAAGAGGTAAACTTGGATTAGGACAAAACGAGGTAGAGGTTTTACCAGTGATGGATTCAGGTAGCCCCATTTCATTAATTCACGATAGTATAGTACCTACCTCTGTAGTTAGTTATGAAAAATAAAAAGGGTCCAGATTTTCATGGGATAAATTCTTCTGAACTTTCAATTCTCCATTATTAAAACTAGGTTAACATTAGATGATGGTAGAAAATTTTCAGTACATTTTTGTATTGTACCAGTTCATACTACAAAAACCCCATGTGCACTACAAAATTAAATAATGTATCTGTTACTTATGGTGCGAAGGATGATGTTACAATTTTCAAGCTACAAGATGAAAACAATTTTTTATACTGACAATACTTTATTCAAAAACAAAGAAGAGCCTGATTTAGAGATTAACCACGATATAGGCTACTGTGCGAAACAAAAATGTTATGAAAATTTTCAAAATAATTACATTTTACCGGTGGGACCGAAAACTCCTCAAATTAAATATGAAATGAAAATTTAGTTAAACGTGAACATAGCCCCTTTTATTATCGTCCTAGACGTTAGATAGATAGATAGATTACTTTATTTGCTTATCAAACAGTAAGTACAGAAATAAATATATAGTTTTTAGCATCGTCAGTATTTACAATAAAAATGTAATCCATTGTGTACATCTTTCTATAATTATTATTTTACTTTTCATTTATGTGTATAATGCTTTTCATTTATATATATAATGCTTTATTTAATATATTCAACTACACTATAACATTGTCAGTATTTGCAATAAAAATTTAATCTATTGTGTTTCTTTTTTTTTGTATCATTAAAATATATTCATCTACACTATAGGGGCACATTTCCATCAAAAGATTTTGGACCTCAAATTTAAAGGCAGTAGTTGGTAGAGTTTTATAACCCGATGGAAGATAATTGAATAACTTTATAGCTATAGTACTAAAATTGTTATGAGTTAGTTGAAGTCAATGTTGTGGGATAATTAAGAGATTGTTTTGCATTGTGTTATAACTATGATTTTCTTTATGGGTTGGGAAGTGGTTTTTATTTTCTTTAACATATAGTAAACACTCTCTGATGACAGGATGTACGATAGGATACTTTAGCTATTGTTCGGATGGCTAGTTTTTGTTGTTTGAATACTGATAACCAATTCGGTGAGTTGCCCCAGAGAATCAAACAGTATATTAGTTGGCTTGGAAAGAGTCCCATATATGCCAATCGCATTAGGTGTATTGAGGTATATTCAGATAATTTTCGAAGCAGATAAATCGTTTAGATAGCTTTTTAATTAAGTTGTCAATATGTGTTTTAAATGAAAGCTTTGTATCCAAATAGATACCTAAAAATTTTACATAAGTAGTCGTGATCATTTTGAATATCCTTTAAAGAAAAGTTAAGTGTAATGGTTTTTTTCAAGATTTAATGAGACCTTAGTTGTAGAGAACCGATTTTCAGACTCAATAGTTACCATTTTATGTTGTTTCAACCCTTCTTGATGTCCCAAAACTGAATAGAAAGTGGTATCGTCGGCATACTGTACGATTTTATTTGAAGTTGTAAACGTTAAATCATTAACATATATATGATAAATAGAACAGGGCCCAAAATAGAGCCCTGTGGTATTCCTACGAACTAAATAAAATCATTGAGAACCATTTAGATAGAAATACAATTCAGATAAATGAATCTGAATATATTGCCGTCCTAAAAACAGAAGCCGTATCTACAAAAAAAAAATCGGATTTTGAGATTTTTTCATCAATGGGTTCGTGGCAAGCTAACTTTTTACCAAGCAGAAATGGCGTATATGTTTCCAAAATATTAAAAATCCAACATAATAATTCGCCGTATCTGCAAAATTAGTATTATGTCCTAAAAAATACGCTGTATATGCATAATACTAATAATACATGCCATATCTACTTCTGCTCCTGTGTAGATGTGGCTTTTCCAGTTAGAATCAGTCAGATGGGGTGTTTGCCATTAGTAACGTGCCATAATTAATTTATGGTTTACCTGCGATTTGTGTTTATCTGTCACAGTGCATTCCATCAAGGTATTACTTGATAAAATGTTAATAATTTGCTATTTTTTTCTTATTAAGGGTATCTACATTTATGCAAGTAAGCATATAAATTATAAAACTATATTTAAATTTTTTGCACCAAAATCAACATTAAATTACTTCGAAATAACCTTACATAATATAAAGAGTAAACCGACTTACTTCAATGTCTCATCTTACTAAACTTTCTAAAACATTTAACATTTTTAAATAACTATTTAATAATAATAATTATTACTTATTATTGATAATAACAAAAGCGGTTCATTTTGTGCCAAAATTATCAAACAAACAATAATTTTAAATATATAATATACAGGGTGATTCAGCCATGATGTAAAAAACTTTAAGTGTTAACGGGGCTCCCCTGATCCGCTGTTAAACTCACTTGTTGAGGCTGGTGACCTCAGGGCGCTGAGTTGCCAGCTGTACAACATATCCAAAAAAATTTACGTGTGCATGGAAATCTCAAAACCAGCATGGAGTTTTTTCTGACACGTATAACTACAGCATGGTCTAAGTTAATTTAGGCAGGTATTACCTTATGATTATCTATGAAAATCTAATTATGTATTATGTTTGTGAGCGATCCACGAATACGGTCAAATAATCCCAGATTATTTCGTTATTTGTTGATTATACGTACAGCATAATCTTCAATTTGTGCATACTGCAAACTTGATATCTCTCTGTCTTCAATATTCCGCAGCAGCCTGATGTTTTTTTTATACATTAAGTATTATACTATAGATCAGCACTGATTTGAGTAAACCATGTTACATATAACATAATTAGAGAGTCGAAAAATCGAAAAAACACGTTCAACTTTCAATTATAATGAACCTCGCTAAATTTAACCTACTCTCATGATCTGTGAAAGTGACAACTCACATGTCATTTGCCATTTATGCCACAATCGGATTGTCTAGGGAGCGCCAACTATTAGCCAACGGCGAATACACCGATGTCATCGGGGTTGCTTTTCTCTTCTGTCGCAATGTTGCGCTATTGGATGGAGGCAGAATACCTAGGGATTTTTTAGAAATTGGCCGAAGAATAGACATCTGTGACAGGGTCTAGTTTAGAACATTTTAGAATTATTTCAGGTATAGAGGCCCAATGGCCAGTAATCACCACAAAAACATGCAACGGATCGAGGTGTAGATACAGTTTCATTAGGATAGTGCTGTTGCCGTGCCGGTAGCAATTTTTTGGTAAAATTTAAAAATCGTGAGAAAATGTGTGTGCCACCTGTGGTTTGCGGAAACTCCCGAAAAGTTCTCAATAAGTGCTGGAGCTTGTTTCAAGTATATAACGCTTGCCCTTTATAGAATCAAGACTGACACCACCTCGGACAACAACATAATACAGATGAAAGGAATCTTTTTATTTTTTTATTTCTTCAGTTTAACCTTCGACATTCGAAAATAAGGCTGAATACCTAATGTAGTGTGGCAATATCGCTCTCCAGAAGTCACATTGAATGTGTCCTTTCAAGCAGAGGTGTCGAGATACACGGGTACAAGGTTCAGTTGCCCCACGTTGTAAACTTCTCCAAAAAATTGTATGTGGTTAAAAAATTTTATACCATGACTGAATCAACCTGTATAATAATATACAGGGTGGCCCACCACGAACTGCATCGATCTATATATGGAAAACTAAAAGTAGGAAAATTCTGAAAATTTGGCACCTCACCAATGCCTATGGGCGTTGCTCAACTAAAATATTTTGGTGAATCTGGCACTTCCGGTTATACCGGAAGTCGATATCAACTTTCTTATCTCAAATGGAACACCCTGTATAGTATTGCATTTTTTGGATTCTAGGCATCATTTTGGAACAAAAACATGCAACATGTCCTATGTCTAAATCCAACCGTTTTAGAAATACTTGCATTTTTCCGAAAAAAATTACAGGTGCAGACCTAAAGTCAATTAGCAATTTATACGAGGAAACCGCGAAATTTCAAAACGAATTTTTGACATCGTGTAACAGAAGCCCTGACCTAGTGATCTCCGCTGAGAAGTAAATCCGTCCTTATACAGGGTGTTCACAAAATATGAATAAAAATCACATTCAAAATGTGCTTAAATCTCGAAATTTTCAAATGGAAACTCCCATTTTTTTAATGCGATCCTATTCACCACTAAAAATGATGACAACTTTGTGTAAGGTTTCCTATACCTAAATGCAGTAATTTTCGATTAATTTACGAAAAACCCACTTTTCGCCCATAAAATGCGGGATGTGCTTAACGCTTGGAAAATCATATTAGCCGTGGACGTTGAAAAGACAATCGCGGCTGAGGAAATGTCACTTGGTTTATAAATTACTATCAACAATAATGCCGGCGCGCTTAAATTACACAAACGAAGAATATTTAAATTTGTTTACTATCTATGGAAAATGCAACAAAGTAATATCAAGAACGTGCGATACATAATCTTCGTTTGTGTAATTTAAGCGCGCCGGCATTATTGTTGACAATAATTTATAAACCAAGTGACATTTCCTCAGCCGCGATTGTCTTTTCAACGTCCACGGCTAATATGATTTTACAAGCGTTAAGCAAACCCCGCATTTTATGGGCGAAAAGTGGGTTTTTCGTAAATTAATCGAAAATTACTGCATTTAGGTATAGGAAACCTTACACAAAGTTGTCATCATTTTTAGTGGTGAATAGGATCGCATTAAAAAAAATGGGAGTTTCCATTTGAAAATTTCGAGATTTAAGCACATTTTGAATGTAATTTTTATTCATATTTTGTGAACACCCTGTATAAGAACGGATTTATTTCTCAGCAGAGATCACTAGGTGAGGGCTTCTGTTACACGATGCCAAAAATTCGTTTTGAAATTTCGCGGTTTCCTCGTATAAATTGCTAATTGACTTTAGGTCTGCACCTGTAATTTTTTTCGGAAAAATGCAAATATCTCAAAAAACGGTTGGATTTAGACATAGGACATGTTGCATGTTATTGTTCCAAAATGATGCCTAGAATCCAAAAATGCAATAATATACAGGGTGTTCCATTTGAGATAAGAAAGTTGATATTGACTTCCGGTATAACCGGAAGTGTCAGATTCACCAAAATGTTTTAGTTGAGCAGCGCCAATTTTCCTACTTTTAGTTTTCCATATATAGATCGATGCAGTTCGTGGTGGGCCACCCTGTATAATATTTTATTGTTTTATTTAGAATTAAAAAAAATAATTTTTTAAGCACTTTTTAAGCACAAGTCTTACGCACATACGGAATTTGTCTTGTGTAATGAAGACATTTTAATCCAAAAGGCAGTATATGTTTTTTAAATTAAAATTGATGAATTTTGCCTTTTTTATAATCAATTTGTTTTTCAATTTATGTTGGTTAAAAAATCCCATTTGTTTTCTTTAAAAACATTTTATTCCTTAAGGCCTCAATTTTTTCCTCTTGGCGTTCTCAGTATAAAAAGATGATAAAATTTCACGTCCCCAATAGATTTTTACAAAAAGAAAGTTAGCAGCTTTATGGGACTATAAATTTTGGCAACTGGTAATATCATACCAACATCCAAGTTCTAATGGATGTGCCGGTGTTTTCCTATTTGAATAGTTCGAGAAGGTAGACTACGACAGCTGTTTCCCCTTATTAGGTTCATCAAGACAGCCATAACCTTTCCGAACGTCTCAAACCGAAACGGTAGCACTTATAATAGTGTAACTTGCACTTGGAGGTGAGAAACCAACCTCGCACCTCCAGCTTTAAATTTGCCCAGCAATGTACTATGGTCGAATAACAAATTCGTTTGTTCAACACATTTTAAATCTGAGTAAATGTTCATTTCTCAAAAATGATATTAAATTTTTGGGTTATATTGTTAACAGAGATGGTATAGTTCCATGTAATGAAAGACTTAAATCGGTAAGTGATTTTCCATTGCCCATAAATTTTCAAGATGTCCATAGTTTCTTAGGTTTAAATTCCTACTTCCATCGCTTTATTCAAGATTATGCAATTATTGCTAGACCTTTGATATACTTGTTAAGAAAAAATATAGAATTTGTTTTTGGTGAAAGTAAAGTACAAACTTTTGAAATGCTTAATTGTTTACTAATTAGAAAACCCCTTCTTGTCATCCATAACCATAACTCTGAAACCCAACAATATTCTATTTTCAAAAAGAACATCCCCTTGTGAAGCTTCGAGTTAGAGTTAGAATCCAAAATTGTAACGGATTGTAACAGTATTAAACTGTTCAATTCAGAAAACTGAAATTAATCATCGGATTTTACATTGGGCATTGGAATTACAAAAATAGACTTACGCCTTAGAAAGGACATTGAGTCTAAAACAAGATCTAGATGATAACATTTGTGGAATTAGAAATCTATTGGAACATACTCAAAGTAAATCTTATGAATTACATAATGACAGTTTATCGTATGATGGCAAAATATTATTTTATGTACCTTCTTGTATGAAACCGTTGAGGGAGGAATAATAAGAGGTGCAGCGCCCATATAAAATTGGAAGCCCCTCATTGACCCCACTCACTATAGTCGCCTAGCGACCACGAATTTTTGCAACCTGCTTATGTTTTCGAGAACACCGATCCCTTTGCAACGGGCTAACGGTACAATTTTATATATTTTATATTTTACTAGAAGGATATATGTTTTTTTTTTGTCTCGGACGCTTTTCTATCTCAGACGATTTTCGGGCCGTGTTTTCGGCTCGCTGCGTCCCGTAAGGCTGCATTTCTTATTATTCCTTCATTCAACGATGAAACACACTATAATTCAAACCTACCATGATAATGTTAGTCATGTTTGTGAAAATAAAACCTATGAACTAATTCTTCAAACATATTGGTTTCCTGATTTAAAAAATAATATTCGAATTGTTTAAAATGCATTTCATATTCAACAATTGCATCGCATTTGCATAGCAATGCAATTTTGGATTTAGGGTTCTAGATCGATTCTGAACAACTTTTTTAGTTTTTTTTTTAAAGCCTAATATGACTCGGATTTTTAGCCTCAATTGTGGCATCGCAGGTGGCTTTGACTGGCGTATGGAACTAATTTTTTTGGAAATAAATAGGTAACAATGCCATCTACCTTTGGTAAAAATTTCATTCTGGTCAGTTAAAAATTAAAGAAGTTATAAGGATGTTTCACAATAATTAATTTTATAAATTATATAAATTTAATACATTAATTTTAACAAATTTGCATTTTAGTCTTCTATTTTATTACTAAGGCAAAACTTACAGTTTTATTGTGACCTTCATTACACTTTTCACTTTTTCATAATTAAACTGTGAATTTTGCCAACAAATATGATTTAGTAACAGTAATAATAGTAATTAAATGAATAGGAGGAGCTTTTCAAATAATCTGCCATTTGTGCGCGTGTATCACGGACCAACTTTAATATATATACAGGGTGTTCGAAAAATAGACGGAGATATTTTAGAGGGTGATTCCCTGTTAAGAAATATGAAAAAAAAGTTTCTATAAACATGGGTCCGGAAATGCAGAGTTTTCAAGATACAGGATTTTAAATATATTGCATGTCACTGGACAAAATTGGTTTATCAATTTTTGCAAAAAAAATCACAAGTGCCTTGGAAAACAAATAATCAAAAGCATTTCTAGGAAAGAGTGTTATTGCAACTTTTCCAATATCATAACATAAAGTACACTTACAACCAATTTTGTCCAGTGACATGCAATAAAATGGTTTTTATTTTTTTTTCTCGAAAACGAAGTGAGATAGGAAAACAATACAAGAGGGAAAGAAGTTGTATTTTTAGATGCTTAATCAAACAAAAAATATTAAAGTTACAAAAAAGGTAGTGGCGTACATTTTTTTGATAATAATATTCGCTAAGGTGCCCCCCGGGACGCCACTGGACTTAATAAATGTAATCTAGTTAGGGCGAAATTAGCCTCTTAATACAACAAATAACATTGCCAAATTTCAACAGAATCGAGTAAATAATTTTTAAGACATTAATAATTTCATGTTTTATTTTTTTTTATTTAACATCCTGTATCTTGAAAACTCTGCATTTCCGGACCCATGTTTATAGAAACTTTTTTTCATATTTCTTAACAGGGAATCACCCTCTAAAATATCTCCGTCTATTTTTCGAACACCCTGTAGAGAGTCCTGTGGTCAGATGTTTGTTACACCCATGGAATCTATTCCAAATTATTTTTCATCCACAAAATTCATGTGACTTTTGAAAAATTATTTTTTCTTCCAATCCAGGAACTCTAGTATATACGATCTCTGTGGGCGAGGCGGCATGTCAGAGCCAATGAACGATGAGGAAAATCAGGCAGTGTTGCCAGATCTACTAATTTTTCTGTAGATTTTAGTCTATTTAGATCTTATAGTAAACTAAATTCTTATATTTTATGCGGCACCTAAAAAATATATCCTAATAAATATATCCTAAAAGTTAATAACGAATTTATCTATATAGACATATCGACAACATAATATATTTCCATCTAGCATATTCTTCTTATTTCCATTATTATTTTCGTTATTTCGTGTTGTAAAAAAAATTATCTCACAATATACGAAATGAAATTAAAATAAATATGCATAAAATTTAAATAAATTAATAATAATAATAATTTAACTTTTGGTCTTTAACTTTACTTTTTAGAATTTGTATCCCTCTGATTCACTTTTTTTCTACAAATGGATTACTTGACTGCAGTTAAGTGGCTACGATACTTGTCAAATGCGCCTGATGTGCACGACTCATTTCAGGACAAACGTCGCTCGATTAGATATGCCTATCCTTTTCCTTTCTCTAGTCCCCATGACTCCCTACTCCAGCCTGCCGCTTCACAGTGCGACGACAATGGCAGCGCGCGCGGTGCGTGCTACACTGAGAAAAATCTGTCATTTTGTAAAAAAAACACTGTTTAATTCAATATGAGATGTTATTATTCCTCAAACTCAAGCAGAACCTTTTTTGCAACTAACAATAATCAATTCAATTACAATTGATATAGAATTCGAATGAATTTAAATGTAGTATTGAATTTATGCTGGATTTGTAATAATTGTACTAATATCTATTAGAATTATTAGTAATGTATTCAAACGATGTGTAAAATGCAAATCAAGTTGCTAGTGTAGCAACTTATAATTGACAAAACAGAAATGATGCAGATGAGATCAATAAATCAATAACATTCAATTTTAGTGGATACAAGTTCTAGTAACCCCCAGTTTGTTAATAGCTCTTCTATTTCCATTCGCTTGTCCATTATGACTACGGATGATATAGAGTGTAGGGCTGATTCAAAACCTTAACTAAGAAGTTCGGGATTATTGTCGTTTTGGCAAATTGCTCAGTCAAGGTCATAGCTTTTTTTTACTAATGTGTTTGGCAATAGGAGATTTAGTTCTAAGTAGGGTAGTTATATAAATTCACCCTACTTAGTTTCAAATTCGATTCAATTTCCATTATAAATTTGGTAATAAATATATGTTTTCGTTTTCTGTTTTGCTCTATAACTTACTGCCAGTCGATATACATAATGTCGCAGTGGAAAATATTTTCTTTTACACCTTCAGGTACTCGGAAATAGTTTTCCTGTCCCCTTCAAACGTCTCATATTTGCTAACATTCAAAACAAGCGAAACACAAATAAGGGAGACTAATAAAATAAAACATCTGATATTGATTGAAAGTTCCCCTGCCGTGGTTCCTGAGCCTGGTGAGGTAGGCCGAAAAGTAGGGGAACCACGAATTCCAGCGAACGCCCCAGCGCCTATCATCGTACGTCTAATTCCTGCTCGGATGGCCAATTCACGGATCATTTTATTGCCGGGCAATGGGTTCGCAGTTTTCATATTATAGCCAAAAGAGCAAACGCATCAACTTGAAAGCAGTCTTAAAATAATGTTACCGCGTGCCTCAATCTTGGTTGTGTCTTTCGAATTATTTTTGAGTGGTGGAAATACTTGAAATTCTTAACCAAATAGTTGAATTTAGGGTATGTTTAGCATTTTTTTTTTTCACAGAGTCACATTAGTTGAATCTTTATAGCTTTATCTAAGCCACAAAAAAAAATCTAGTGAAAATATTAAGAAATGCAAGTAGGAGATGTAAACTATGAAACCCTTGAAAATGGGGGGTATCATATGCCTTAAGACTATAGGGGAAGTATGACATTTGACCTGTCAGTATAACATTTCAGTTATTATAGAAATTCCATTTTAGAAGCTTAAAACTTGGTTCTAGTAATAAATGGTAGCATGGAGCAAGGCGTTTATAAGCCTACCTCGGTTTCAGCAAGGCGACAATTCAGCACCCCTCAAATTGGGGGCGCTCTGAAGTCGGCACTTGTTTATGGAAACCCTAGTTAGCCAATGTGTGACTGTGTAATAAAGATATTATAGCAATAGATGGCATCAAAAATGAAAGTGGCCCAGCATTGCCTACTAATTTTCTTATACTAGAATTTACAAAAAAAGCTGGACAACTTTATTTTTTTAAATCTGTCCCTTGTACCTACTGTATTTCTGTCAAATATTTATTATGTCAGTGTCAGACATTGGCTAATTAGAGTATCCATAAACAAGGGTACCGGGTTAGTTAAGATGTCGTATTGGCATTGGCCAGTACCATTGACACCTAGGTTGTGATTAGGTTTGTTGGTAGGCCGTGGTTCCGATGTTTGGAGCATTGGTAACTATTTAAACTGCATGCTTTTCTAGCTTCGATCGAGCTTGGTTCGAATCGAGGTCAAGGCAGACAAAATGCACATGTCTTTATAGAAAAACACTGCTGATGGCCAAGAGAACTAGACAAAATGAGCATTCATGATATTGCTCCTTAATAGCTTCATCTGTATGATCTACTAATTGTCCCAAACTCACTGGGATTACTATGGGTTTCTAGGGGCCAAAGTACCTGAGCGAATGCTATCTTAGTTCTATCAGGAAAATTCAGCCCTATATAGCCACAAATGGCAACAAAGACAAAATAATAGTAATTCCCCCGTCCCCTGCACAAGCATTATGAGCTTATGGGTTACTCCTAGTTTGGAGTATAGTGAGGGTAATAATTCAAAAAAGATCAAAAAAATATTTGAGGTAATTCTTTCTGACCGTTGTTAACACTTTACGTCCACTTACGACAATTTAATTTACAGTGTTTGGACTAGCTCATACATTGTGTATGGCACGCATATTTATTTGAACATTAAAATAAGACATTTCGATGCAGGGTGTACTGCGATATCTGCAATCACCACATTGGGACCCACGACCCCAATTTAAGCTGTTCGTTTTTAAAGACAACATGTATTAAAATGATAAAATTAGTTCCTTTCGAATTGCCCAAAAGTGTCTTGTGTAAAAGGGGCTTATCAAGAGTTAGTTAATTTACCAGAGATATATTTTTAATATGGTCACCAAACTCTCCAGAATGTCCCATAATGTGCAATTTGCATAAATAAAGTGACAGCCCTTTAACTACCTAAACTCGTACCTAAATCTTACCTCTTTAATTTCAGTAATATTGTGGTCGGTAATAACCCTATTTATCTCAGTCGAATCTAAATCAACATTGTCTATACTGAACTCGTCGCTGCTATCTGTTTGATTGTTGACTGTTGTAGTACTGTTCTTCAAATTATCCAAACTGTCCAACAAAGGGCTTGTCAGATTGAGGATTGCGGGACCTGCTGGTTTGGTAGTAGATGCCAGAATAGGGTTACTTGAGATGTCATATTGGCGTTGGCCGGTACCATTAACACCTAGGTTCTGAATAGGCTTATTGGTAGTTGAGAGGGGTTTCGACAGCTTCGGTGTGTCCTGAAAAGACCATAACTATTACATATCACCTATACAGGGTGAGTCATTAATAATGGCACATAGTGCAATCACATATATTTTGGGCCAAATTGGGGCTAATATGCCTTCTAGAAATATTGTTTCTTTAAGAGACACAAGGCGTTGAAATCTGTTTTTTGAAATTGCATTTTAGCTACATCTCCAAATATAATCAAGCTGCTGAACTGAAAATTGGCACTGCTATGTTTCTGGGGACGGAGAATAAGCTCAAAATGTCAATTTCTACATCTCTCACAGAGGGAGCCACTTGCGCTGTTTTTGGATCGTGCTTTTACTCGTAACTTTCTTCTTTTTGGTCCTGCAGGTCCATCATTTTAGTGCATCTTTTCATTCTGCAATAAAGAGGTATTCATGTTTCAAAACGAACAAATCCACCGTTTGCGTTGAAATTGCCAAAACGTGCCCCAACACACCTGTTGACTTCAATATTTGAAAAATAAAATTTTCACCTACTGATTTCAAATTTTACAGATCAACTGTACATCGAAAATGAAGAAAAAATGCCAAATGAACATTGGTCGAAACACATTCGTTTTCTTGAAATAGGGTGTCCAAATTTCGTTGTTTTTCAATCCGTGTTCTATTTTGAATGTGAATATTTTTTGAGACATTGTCCATATGGTTTTTCTTGCTTTAAATTGTACAGTCGTTGCCTCAAAAAAGTTACGAGTAAAAGCACGATCCAAAAACAGTGCAAATGGCGCCCTCAGTGAGATACGCAGAAATTATTTTTAGTTTATTCTCCATCCCCAAAAAACATAGCAGTGGCAAATTTCAGTTCAGCAGCTTGATTATGTCGGCAGATGTAGCCAAAATGCAATTTCAAAAAACAAACTTCAATGCCCTGTATCTTCTTAAACAAACAATATTTCTATAAGGCATATTAGCCTTAATCGTTATATTATTGAAAGGGCAAAATTTGAAATAATGGAATATGAGCTTTTTGTACTTTAATCATATACTGCCGCCATTCGCCTGTCATGATTTTTCATGAATATAAACTATCAATGAAATAGTCAATATAGGAAACCGGCATAATAGCAGAAAATTTAAGCAAGTAATTTGTGACTCAATTTAGAAAACATATTTGGAAAAATAGCACAACTTTCACTATTACCCATGATTTCTCCCGTTTTTTTTTTAATAAAATGACATTGTCCATGACTTTGTCACAACCAGATTATGGCATCTTTACATGTTTGACATGTATGAACAACAAATGTTTTAATCTGATTTACCTACATATAGGGTGTTAATAAAGTATATCACAAAATTTTAAGCGTAGATTCCTGGGGTGATTTTAAGAAAAATGTTCATATAACATAATTCCTCAAGGGCTTCCTTTTTGAGATAAAGGATGTTGAAATTTCCAGAAAAATATAGGCAATTTTGAATAACTTTCCTGTAAAGAAATAAATTGAAGTCAAACTTGGTAGTCGTTAGGCCTAAATGGAGTGCCAAATTATGCTAGTTTTCTGCGGCTGCTAGTGTAGTAGTTACAAGGGATCAACATTACTTAATTTGGAAAAACTAATCCAGCCCTGTGTAATACAATATTTTATCATATTTTTGGATAGATCCTGAAATTCTCTACAAAAGTTCCATTTTGACTTTTTTCGTATCTGTCAGGGTTTCACGGCAAACACAAGTTTTGTGATCGAATTCGATGACCACTTTGGGGATCTCGGAAACTAGCAGAGCTAGAACAAAGGTTAAATGGAGAAAGAATTGCAGTTTTGAATGCTCAATCTAATGCCCCTTTTGGATTTTTAAAAAAGTTCGTGGCTCACTAGATATTTTGAAAAGAGCGATTTTTGCTATTTCATCAGATCTCTGTAGCTCCATTATTTCTGATTATACAGAAAAACTGTAGAGACAAAAATTGTAGATAATTTTGGGCTTAATAAGATAATCTGATCCAATTTTTTATGTTGTTTGAGATTTTTGAGATATGACATAAACTTATGTTTTATTAAATGTATATCATAGTTGGTTGTGGCCTTATCAAATCGGCCATTTTTTGCGCTTTCCAAACATATAATACTCGGCATAGTTATTACAAAAAATAAAAGAGCTATGGCTAATTTTCTGATTTTTTTAAATTTTCATATAGTCAGCCATGGAATATTTTCATAATTACGTTCTATTTTACAATAAGACATACTTCAAACTTTCAAATATTTTATTTTTAGCTGGTAACAAAATGTAACAAAATAAAACAATAATTATCATGATGGAGCTCCACCACATAATTATTTGCCCGTAAGAAATTACCTAGATCAGCTCTATCCAAATAGTTGGATAGGGAGAAATAGACCTATTTACTGGCCGCCCCGATCCCCCGATTTGTCTGTTTTGGATTTCTTTTTGTGGGGAACAGTACAAAATAAAGTATGAGACAGCTGTTTTAGAAGCAATTGCCAGTATTGACAGGCGCTCTCTAAGAAAGGCGACAACAAATTCAGTTTTAAAAAGATGCATTATTTGCATAAATAATAATGGTGGATTGTTTAAACACTTTTTTATTTTAAAAGGTGACCTTTTAAAATAATAATAATTTGAATTTGAGTTTTTTAATTTTTGTTTTATTTTGTTACAATTTGTTACCAGCAAAAACAAAATATTAGAAAGTTTGAAATATGTCTAATTATAAAATGAACATAATTATGAAAATATTCCATGGCTGACTGTGAAAATTAAAAAAAAAAAGACAATTAGCCATAGCTCTTTTATTTTTTATAACAACTATGCCGAGTATTATATCTTTGGAAAGCTCAAAAAATGTCCGATTTGATAAGGCCACAGCCAACTATGATTTATATTTAAAAAAACACAAGTTTATGTCAATCTCAAAAATCACAAACAACATAAAAAAAATGGATTAGATTATCTTATTAAGCCCAAAATTATCTACAATTTTTGTTTCCACCGTTTTTCTGTATAATCAGAAATAACAGAGCTTCAGAGATCTGATGAAGTAGCAAAAAATCACTCTTTTCAAAATATCTAGCGAGCCATGAACTTTTTTAGAAATCCAAATGGGGCATTAGATTGAGCATTCAAAACCGCAATTCTTTCCCCTTTGTTCTAGCTCTGCTACTTTCCGAGATCCCCATAGTGGTCATCGAAAAAAACTCACCCTGTATACTAGTTATACTCCATTGATTCCGTTGACTCTAATGACTACTAAGTTTGGCTCTGATTTATTTATTTATAGAGAAGTTATTCAAAATTTTCTATATTTCTCTGGAAATTTCAACACATTGCATTTCAAAAAGCAAGCCCTTAAGGAACTATGTTCATATATACTTTTTACCTTAAAATCGACCCAGGAATCTTCCCTTAAAATTTTGTGACATACTTTATTAACACCCTGTAGAACTAGTAGGATACAGTCAAAAGATAATATTTTGTCTGAGACACAGCCATTTTGCATCAATTATCAAAGGCAATTTTCAAGGACGTAAATATTACCTACAAAATCATGTACCTATAAATAACAACAGTATGATGTCTATTTAAATAATGAAAGTTTAGCCAGGACTACAAAAAAATTGTTGATAATTAGGAAACAATTTGCCAGTACCTATTGACCTTATTTCAGTTTAATCATCCAATAAACATTATTCATATTCGGAAAAGTATTTTGTTAATAGCTAACATTTTTGTGGGATGATATGTTTTTAAATATCTTGTGTAAACAAACCTTGGCTAACTGAGGAAAACTGTACAACACACACCATAATGCAAGAGAAGTATACTGATATGAGTCTAGGTTAGTTATGGTAGGTAGAGAGCTATTCTAACACTCAAAAAACTCAGCCTAGGCATGAGGGATACATAATTAACTTATGGTGAGGGCATTTTCGTACCCATGTTTATAGGAAACTTTTTGTTCAAAATGATATATTCTAAAATGAAGTTGGAACGACTGTATTGCAAAACCAGCAGGAGCAAACATATGGGATATATATGGGTGAGGTTTTTTTTTATGATCAGTATGGGGATCTCGGAAACTAGCGGAGATAGAAGGAAGGTTAAATGGTGAAAGAATTGCAGTTTTGTAGGCCCAATTTAATCCAGCTCATGGATTTTTGAAAAAAACAAATTTTGATGATTTATTCTAATCTGTCTAGCTTCGTTGTTTCTGATTTTAGATAAAAAGTGTAAATACAAAAGTCGGAGGGAATTGTGTCCCGTCCCTAATGCGGTTATCATGTCCTACTTTCCATGACAGCTGTCATTTTCGAGATATGACACAAACTTGTGTTTTTTTAAATGGAAACCATAGTTACTTCCGTTATTTTTCCGAATAACCATATCGAGTATTATATCGTTGGAAAACTCTAAAAATGCCTGATTTTTAGAGATCATGGCCAACTATGGTTTCCATTTAAAAAAACACAAGTTTGTGACATATCTCGAAAATGGCAGCTGCCACGGAGTAGGACACGACGTCTGCATTGGGGACACAATTCCCTCCAACTTTTGTATTTACACTTTTTATCTAAAATCAGAAACCACGAAGCTAGATGTATTAGAATAAATCCCCAAAATTTCGTTTTTCCAAAATATCTACTAAGCCATGACTTTTTCAAAAATCCACAAGGTGCATTAAATTGGGCCGCTAGTTTCCGAGATCCCCACACTGATCATCAAAAAAACTATATATAATATCAATGGGTGCGTTTAAGACAACAAAGCGATTGCAATCGCTTGCAAGTGGATTGATGCTTGCGCACATTGAACAGTTTCGCTGGATTTCAGCGGATTGCAAAATTAGCGAGCATAAAATTTTTGAGCTTGGTCACTTTAGATTGCTATAAGGGATGTATTCTAACCTTACTTTGTTCTGTCAGTTCCCTTTATTTTCTTTATTTATGTTATTTTGGTGAAGTAAAAGTCATTTTAAAATTTTAGTTTCGTGTTTTACTTTTTTGAAGCTGTGTTTGAGCTTATTTTATTTTTATATGTCGACATTTCGGGTGCTAGCTAGCTTTACTGTCATAAAATAATAGCCGTTTAACGAAATGCTAGCGCTAGCAAATGAAATTAGAAAGCGCAGCAATCAAAGCGCTTAGTACGATTGGGAGTCTTAAACGCAACCAATCATTTTACAAATTGCCTTGTCATTTTCAAAGCGACTTGGCATATTATATTGGCCGAGTTCAATGTGCCTAGAGCTTTTGAAAGCGATAAGTAGCACTTTGTGCCAAAAGTCAAAAAGGCTTAGAAGCGTTAAAGTGTACTTTCAACGGCTGTTGACATTTGATGCTGCACACACTATTCTAACCTACAAATTCAAAAGTCAGAGGATTAAAGAACTTTAAAAATATAATTTTTTTCAACAAACAAATTGAAAAAAGTAGCAAAGGCTTTTCTGTCATCAAGTCAGTACTAAAGAGAAAGCGCTTTCTTTCTCTTATTATTTTCTTTAATAAAATATATTTTTAGTATTTATTTTGTTGTTGTTTTGATGGCAACTTTTCGTTGGAGAGCATTTAATCAGGGTGGATAAGGATGTTGCGAGTTTATATTGGGCGCCACCTGATTCTTTAACCTCTATTAGTAAAATTCATAAAAAAATAAGAAAATGACTTTGATAATAAGTAAAGTAGTTGGAAAAATATAAAACTGAGATTAATCTTTTAACTGAAGCTAATACTAAAACAACAGCACCTAAGTAAAAATATATATTATTTTAATAAAATATTCATGGGCAGAATAAGGTTAGGTATACCCAATAGTTCAAATAATGTCACTTTATTAATTTGAAAAATCAATTTACTTCATTCAAATTAGGTAAGCAAGGAAGATATCTTTAAAGCACTGTAAAGGAATCTCATACAGTTTTTTTTGTTTGTTTTAAAATGATATACCTTATAAAAGCTACAACTGACCTTCCTAAATAATATAGGTTCATTAATATAATAATTATTGTTTCTTTAGGGCAAAAATCTATTCTTAGGATTTGGCAGATTGTTGGTAAGATGTAAACTGTGGCCCGATTTTTCCTCTCAGCAAAATCAGCTGGGCGCTATCGAAATCAATGATGATTTATTTTTCTGTAAATTCAAAAGGCAATATACAAAGTTATGCGGATGACACTGTAATTTTATATAAAGAAAATAACTGGAATGATCTTTTGAAATTGATAAGTGATAATAATAATAATAATAATAATATAGCATTTATTGCCCAACAGGTAACCCCCATTTACAGGACAAGTATATAATAAAGAGTAAGATAATCACATATGCATATTAGGTACTAATAAACTATACATAAAAGACTACATAAAGAAAGCAGGATAAAGAAGCAATATAAAAAAGTAATATAAAAACCCGGATATAAGTGACAAAACATTACAGTGAAAAAAGGCAAATAATTATGGTGTATACACAGAACACAGAAAAAGTTTAAAAAGTGAAGTTGTCTAAATTATCAGCAGCCTCTCTTAGAATTACATTCAGATTATGAAAATTAATATCACAGTGTTCACTCAGCTTATTAAAGTTATCACATATTAAAAACAAAGGTGTTCTAAAAAATAAATTTGTTCTCGCTCTATCACAATAAAAAGTGTTTGAGTTGCGAGTTCTAATGATAGATGGAACATAAAAATTAATTTGAGAGACGAGATCACATGCATCTATCTCATTATGCAGAATCTTATGCAAAAACTTCAGTGCTGCACATTTCCTTCTCAAATCTAAGGACTGAATCTGAAACCTAGTTGTTAGCTCAACATATGGAGTACCCATCGCGGGATATATTCCGTCTACCCTAAAAGCCAAAAATTTTAGAAACTTTTTCTGTACGCGTTCAATGGCTACTTTATGGCATCTATAAAATGGACACCATATGATTGAGGCATATTCAAGTTTAGAGCGAACAAAAGCTGAGAACAAGACTAACAAAGGACTGAATTGTGTGAAAGTACGACAATTTCTTACTATGAAGCCATATGCCTTAGAGGCCTGGGTAACCTTCCATGAAATATGGTCGACAAACGACAACTTTGAGTCAAAAATGACACCTAAATCCTTCACTGAATCGCAACGAGAAAGAGCACATCCGGAAACACTATAGTTGTGTGCCAAAGTCGATTGTTTTTTAGTATAGCTCAAGACTTTACATTTAGCAATATTCAAGTGAAGCCGGTTTTCGTTGCACCACTGATGAATACGATCAAGATCAAGCTGTAAGTGTATGCAATCCTCAATGGTATTAACCTCGGCATATAATTTTAGATCATCAGCAAATAGCACTCTACCACAACTGAGCGAGTTCGCAATATCATCAACAAACAAGAGAAACAATAAGGGTCCCAGATTCGAGCCCTGTGGGACACCTGATTTTGGAGTATATTCAAACGAGTGAAATCCGTTATAGAAAACAGACTGTTTACGCTGATCAAGGTAATTGCACAACAAGGCCAATGCAGAGGAATTAAGACCATACATATTAATCTTCTCTATGAGTATACCATGATCAAGTCTATCGAACGCTTTCGCAAAATCAGTGTATATTACATCAACTTGCTTTTGTTTGTCAAGACGGCTCGCTACAAATTGAGTGAAGCATGTTAAATTCGTGACAGTGGATCTCTTTGACAGAAATCCATGTTGATGTGGGGAAAGGACATTGCGTACAGATGGATAAATTCTGTTATACAAAACGACTTCAAAAACCTTGGCAAAGTTCGACAAAATAGATATAGGCCGATAATTTCGCACATCAGAAGGATCACCAGACTTCAAAACCGGGCACACCCTTGACATCTTCCAAATGTCAGGGAAGGTGTTGCTGCTAGTAGCTAAATTAAACAATGTAAGTAGTGGAGCCGAAAGAACACCAATGCAGTCTTTAACTAGAAAGGAGGGAATAGAGTCCGGACCGGAAGTTAACTTATTTTTCAATTTCGATGATGCAATAATTATTTCCCGCTCCGTAATGCCTGCAAAATCGATACTGGAAGAGTCGCCCAACACAAAGTCCCCACGTCCGGTGCCACCAACATGTGGCACAACAAACACGCTCTCAAAGTAACTTGCAAAACCATCAACTATACCTGTAGGGGAGTCAAAAGTTACGTCATTAAGTCTCATCTCACCAGGTATCCTCGTTGAATTATTCTTAGAGTGTACAAATGCCCAAAAACTCTGAGGATCAAACGAAACAGATGCCTGGACTTGCTCTAAATAACGGTGATATGCAACTGAGATAAGTTGTTTTACCAATAACCTCAATCTTCTGAACTCATCGAGAAATACATTATTCCTATTTGCTTTATATTTCTTAAAAACCTTTGCCTTCAGTTTTATAGTACTAATTATTTCGGCAGTGTACCAGGATGGGTATTTATGGCTGAAATTTTTGAACTTGGGAACACACTTGTCAAAAATTCGGTTTATATAACTATAAAAACTATTTACTGCCTGATTGACATCATTAATACCATCCAAGAAGGACCAGTCTGCCTGAAGAAAAGCCTGATAAAGATCAGGATAATTAGCCTTGCGAAAATTATAGGAACTATCATCATTGCGTGAAGGAAAGGCCTCCAGTTTATGAGCAAGGTCTTCAATACTTATTTCCAATGCTGGATGATATAGTGCTTCCTCAGGTACCAGAGGCGCATTGTCCCTTGACACAGCACAGTTAAAGTTAGATATGACCAAATCAAGCAATCTATTCATTCCATTGAGAACGCCATTGAATTGGCGCATGTTAAGAAAACTTAACAGGCCATGAACTGCATTGACTTTTCTGTCTGAATTATCTGAGTGGACAAAGTGTGAACAATTAAAATCACCCAGTAAAATGACATTCCCTGACTGCAAAAACTGAACCTCTTCAATAGCTTCACAAAACAACTCAAAAACGTCAACAGATACAGATGGTGGGATATAGACAACAACGATATAAAAACATTTGAAATCAATCATACATTTACAGATTATAACATCAATTGGAGGAAAGCTATTGTCTAGTTCCGGTACATCCATAACTTTACATTGTATAACATGTTTCATGGCTAAAAGCACTCCACCACCGCACTGCTCATTGACGACATTGAATTTTCGATCCTTCCGAAAGATTACATACTGGCTTGGAAACAGTTCACTACTAAGGATATCCGGATGCAGGTTTGTTTCGCATAATGCCAAAATGTCATAATCACAAGCACTAATAGACGACGAAAAAATGTGAAACTTCGATCGAAGCCCACGAACGTTTTGAAAATAAATTAGTAAGTTGGAGGAGTTACTGCTGGGCCTGATTAGTTTTCCGAAACAATTTTTGGGATACCATTTACGTATTTAATTCGTAAGTTAGATTCACCTGAGTTTAGTCGCTCCTGTAATTCATCCTTTAGTTTTCTGTAGTAGGACTGCTGCCGTACGGTACGATCATAAGAAATGGATATCTTGTCCTTGAATTGAGAATTTCTAAGCGCTTTGCTATTTCGGATGAGATCAACAACATGTTGATCACAGTCTAACTGAATTTTTATGGGCCTACATTTACCTTCAACAGGTCGACCAAGTCGGAAAGGCTTAATCTCATCGACATTAAAATTCGGTTTCAAAACATATAACACATCCTTGACAGCTCTCTTATCGGCAGACCTCTGATCTGCATCAGACTCGTTCTGGTTCTGCTCAGGAATACCAAACAATACAATATTTTTACGTCTCTTTGCACGTTCATCAACCTCAGCAACGATTTCCTCGAACAAAGTATCTTGGTTCACAGATGTATTGTCTACGTTAATCGATTTTAGCTCTTGGATATCCTCCTGAAACTTCATTATAATGGCTTTCAAATCCTTTATATCGCTTCCAAGCGATCTGCAGGACCTACAAGACCAGTCATAGCCCTTGTTGGAGTTGAGCATTCGAACCTCTGCCGACGTAATATCAACACAAGAGTTTTTAAACTGCTTCTTACAAACAGAACACTTTATCATAGAAATAGCATCATATGATTTATTGCAGCAAGCACAAACCACCGATACTGGAGCCATGTAGTTAGATTAATATCAATCCAGCTGAATTTTAAAGTTTCAAGTCAACTCAAAACAATGGACCGCCCATGCAGATTGTCCCGACCCAGTCTTGTATTTTAAACAAAAAAGAACAGCACAGCACGCTATTCGGAGCAAAAACAGCCACAAAACGCGTACATACGCCGATTACGATGGTACTTTTACATGTAAGACTTACTGTCGCTGCCAGGTAGTCAGTGGAGGGATCTCGGGAAATTTATCTGCTTGGAGACTGCTCAAATCAAAGTGGTAACAAACAGGAGCTCAAAAACACATCTGGCGCAGACAAACAGCTCGGACATTAGATAGAAATAAAAAGAAGATGACATTTTAATGGTCTTGGCAGTATTTGCTCCTCCATAGGACCCCATATATGCCCATGTCTACCAAACAAACTATACCAACAATTGTTAACATACCTCCTTCTTGAGGGTCCTTGTAAACAATCTGGATAATCTTGAAAGGTACATATGACTATACAGGATGTTAAATTTGATTAAACCACATGTGGACTCAACGGAAGGTAATGGAACAAATCTCGCTGGAATAGGACAAGTTAAAACTTTGCATGTACACAGCATAGTGCATTAGTTGAGGCGCACTTGTTCGATCCACCACTCATTCTAGACTTCCCGGCATGAAACTGTTAGCCAGCGGATTTCGAATTTCTACAAAAAACTTTCCAATCTGTACCTTTTTAATACCTATTGCACATTCAAATTATTGTACCAACAAAACCTCCGTGTAGGAATCAGATCTCTTGGGAACAAAATGGTATTCGAGCTGGAGCAAGAGTATCAGAATAAATTTAATATACTACACCGTCAACTGTTCAATGTCGCTATTTATGAAGTGCTAAAGCGTTGACTGACGTATTAATAAAGACTGCTCACGGCTGTCATGTTTTATTTATTAGTCTTATTAATACGTCAGTCAACGGCTAAAGGGCTTTCGGATTTGTGACTACAGACTACATTGAACTCGGCCATTAGGTCCAATTTTTCAATTAGACTAATAATTTCAGCTATTTTATAAAATGCCAAATAGTTATTGGGTTATTTGTACTCTATGTTACGATAAAATAAACAGCTGCATTGAAATTGGTAAAACGTGCTTCAAAATATCTGTTAACTCCAATATTCTAAACATAAAATTTTAACCTACCGCATCTACAATATTGGTTCCTTGAAATAGGGTGTCCAAATCTTGTAAAGTTCAATCTTTTCTATTTTGAAGGCGAATAATTTTTGGTACATTTCTCATGGGGATTTTTTTCTAAACTTAAATAGTATAGTTGATCTGTAACACTTGAAAGCAGTAGGTGAAAATATTATGTTTCGAATGTTGGAGTTAACAGGTGTTTTGAGGCACGTTTTGCCAATTTCTATGCAAATGGTTGATTTTATCATTACGAAACACTTTTGTTGCAAATGAAAAAAAGTACTAAAATAATGGACCTGCAAGACCAATAAGATAACCTCAAAAAAGTTACAAGTAAAAGCACAATCCACAAACTGCACAAGTGGCGCCCTCCGTGATATACATAGATACAGACATTTTCCACTTATTCTTAATCTCCGAAAACACAGCAGTGCCAAATTTCAGTTCAGCAGCTTGATTACTTTAAAAGAGAAATATTGAGATTTGACCCACAGTTGTTAAGCTCAATCGTAATATTTTGACCCAATGCCCAATGACAATTATTAATATAGCAAAGAAAAATTCTCAATGAGACCCTGATAAAAGGAAGAAGAGCCCTGATTAAACTCTAGTACTAGCTATGGCCCTGGTTACATAGCTATTTTTTACTCTGTGGTAGTTACTTTTTAAGTTATAACATCTCTCAGTTTGACATTGCGCTGCTAGTAGAGCATCTGTTAATATGTGTTTTTTTTTTCTATTAGTTCAGATGAGAGCTTCTATAGGAACACACTTATGTCTCCCAAAATATTATTTAAACCACACAGTAATGAAATCTTGTTTATGTTCTTACTCACTTTTCCTATATACGGTTTGGTAGGCGGCACATGGACCTCCGGAGTCACAGCCTCAGGTGCTGCCGCCCTCTTGTGTATCCTGTGGGAATTCATAAGTTCTATCCTCATATCTTCTACTTCCAATGGGAGTTGTGATTGATCGGAATCATAGTAATAAAAGTCTAAAAACAAGATAAAAAAAACATTAATAATATTACCTAATTAGTAAGTTGAATAATAAAATAAAAATGTTGAAATGTGTATTCTAAATACAAAAAAATATTAAGAGGCACAGTATAACCACAAACTGAAGCTAGAATCCAGTTTTGCAGGAAGTTTTTTAAAAGGACAATAAGTATTTGAGGTAGTACTGAAAACCATATGCAACAACTCTTCATCAAATGTAGTCTAACATAAAAAAAAACCATATCCGGAAGTAAACCTAAAGTAGATGGCCAGACAAAATCCACTTTGAAAAGCGATGTGAAGCAACTTTTTGCGTCAACGTCAACTAAGCTAAAGAATCATAAAGCTCGTTTGACCACAGTGCCAATTGTCACTGCCATCCTTAATCCCTCATGGTAATATCACTAAGTCAATTCTGGTTTTTGTAATACTATAATTGAAATACATTCGGGAATTTAGAAGTATGACCCCATAGGATATAGGTATTTATGAAAAAAAAAAGCAAGGTCCATAAGTTGATTTTGATTTTTCCTAATTTTTTGTGTGAATATAACTTGTTCAGTTTATTTGTAGCACATACCTATACTCGTTGTTAACAGATTTTGTGCTTTAATGACAAATTAAAGATGGCCTAGTTCCACAGTCGGCAACGTTAACAGCCATAAAATTATTTCTATTAACATTAATAATGTTTAGTTATTTTCTTAATTTATTGAGTAATTCACAACACTACTTTTCTTAGCTTGTTATTGTTGTTGTTCTAAGAGCTCCCTTTGACTCCAGTTTATTGCGTCATTTTTTTATGAACAAAAGATGTCATTTTCTAAAGATTGGAAAACTGTTTTTACTTTGCTTATTACAGTATACCGGGTGGCTTATATAAGGGGCTCTCTCAAAATATCTCGGCTATTCAAAAAATCGGTGGCAGGTGCGATCGATAGCTCTTCTGGGTGGCCTTCTTTTGTCACAATGACTGTCCATGGCCACCTACAAAAACTATGGAAGCAATCAAAAAATTCAAAATTTTTAAATCGTTGTTAACATTGTTATGTCTAGAGGTACACAAAAATGTCTAACATAAAAATTGTTTGCAAGAATTGTCAGAAACCAAATATTAAATCAATTTTGAAATATTCAATATGATTTAAACTAGCTTGATGTGTCACACTTGCCAGTTTGTTCTGTATTTACTATAAAAATTTGAGAAAAATTAAATTTGTGATTGGAATAAGATCTAGTTACCCATGAAAATAAATAATCTATGATTATTTACCGGCGCACTTAATCAAATGTCAAATAGATAATCCTGAATTATTATTTTAAATAATAATAAAAATACTAAACTTGTGACATTTTGTTGAACAAAATTCCTGGGATTCGACCGTGTAAAAATTAGGTATACAGGGTGATTCAGTTTTATTCTGCGACACTTCAACAGGAGATAGAAGACCAAAAAATAACCGCACTTTCTTCTAGAAACTATATCATTTTAAGGTCTTATAAAAAAGTTACAGGGTGTTAAAGTTGTAAGAAATATGTGGACTTTATTGAATATTTACCAAACTAGTTGAGATATTTAAGTCATATTTGGGACATGTTATAGCGGTGGGTTAGCATAAAACCTGTTAATATCAAACACCTTGAACAACCAGTGGCGTAGAAGTGGGTAATTAGTATAATTGTTTTTAGAAAAAAACGAACCACCTTGTAAGTATACCATCTTAGCATTTTTTCCTATGTGTCATGGTGTCATAGCAAATTTGATTTTTTCGTATTTTTTCGAGGTATTTCTGAAAACTGAACTTAACAATTCGCTCCATAAGTAAGACTCAAAGTAGAAAAAATGTTTTCTTACTTTAAATACAGTAACTTTTCCCAATAAACTTACTCATTCAAAGTTTTACTGTTCAAGATACAGAGCGTAACATTAATTGTATCTTCCTTAAATGTTTTAGACCCTGTATTATCTTCAAAAGTATAGATAAGTTTATTGGAAAAAGTTACTTTATTTAAAGTAGCAAACACATTATTTCTAGTTTACGTGTTACTTATGGAGCAAATTTTTTAAATAATTTTTCAGAAATACCCCGAAATAACACAAAAAATCAAATTTGCCTTGAAACCAGGACACACACGAAAAAATACCAAGAGGACATTTTTGTTTAAAATTAAAATTTACATAATAAATTGAATACATTTTATTGCTATACAAGATGGTTCTCTTTTTTCTTCTAAAAACAATTATACTAATTACCCGCTTCTACGCCACTGGTTCTTCAAGGTGTTTGATATTATAACAGGTTTTATGCTAACCCATGACGTTATAAAGTGTACCAAATATGACCTAAATATGTCAATTAGTTTGGTAAATATTCAATAAAGTCCACATATTTCTTACAACTTTAACACCCTGTAACTTTTTTATAAGACCTTAAAATGATATAGTTTATAGAAGAAAGTGCAGTTATTTTTTGGTCACCTGTTGAAGTGTCGCAGAATAAAACTGAATCACCCTGTATATTAACACATTAATTTTTTTCCATTAAAAAGGAGTTTTGTTAGGACACTACATGTGTTTCGGCACTTATTGTCATCATCAGGTATCATTTTTTTTTTTATATCTAATTACAATTTGTAAAGGTTTTTTGTTAATTCTTAGGTGGTAACCATACAACGTACAGACCTCGGAACAGACGTAATACATTTAAACATTATTAGAATCTTATGAATACTTACATTGATAATTTATTTTTTTAATACTAACCTGAGAAATCACCATTTACCTCATTCCTCTAATGAGAAGTAATATTTCTCTCCCTAGGTAAATAATGATAATAAAAAAGTACCTAGGTAAATAATGAAAAATTTTGTTATATGACATTTAAAAATTAGTTTCATTTTATCAGCTTGACAACTGAACTCACAGGCTACTTGATATTTCGAAGTATTTGAAAAAAGCGAGAAATTACTAAAATATCAAAATCTAATCAAATATGGAAAATATGGCAATATTTCAATGTTGGTAGTAAAAAAATTCTATATGTATACACTTCGGTTGAGAAGGCCATTATTTACCTCGCTGCGCGCCTCAGGCTATAAAAATGCTCGGTAAATAATGGCTCACTTCTCAACCTAAGTATATAATAATTTTCAAGGGTCTTTCTTACATTTGTTTTTTCATTATTGCTTATTATTTTGTGGTATGTGCATAGTTTCACCGTATATTGTAGAAGAAAAGTTTCTTGAAAGTCTGTGTCACCATGCGTTCATACGAACAGTCGGAGGAGAAGAAACTTATAGAATATTCTCGGAAGAATATCGGCGAATAATGACAATGTTGACTGTATTGTCCCACCCAACTCTCCCTATCCAGGGATCCCAGGTACTACTAAATCTGTCACGAAAGTTAGCCCCCCCCCCCCCCGAGTTTTAAATGTCATGCTACACACTGTATACCCATATCTTTCATTTTCGAAAGAATATTTTTAATTTATCGACATCGCCTAAAAAATCTGTCTAAATTTTGATTTTGTAAAATATTTTTTTAGTGCTAAAATGAATGTTTCAATAAAACACATGCTTCCTTAACACTACAGTGTTATTAGCAAATAATGTATTCTAGAATATAATGTAGGAAATCATATAAATTTTAACTTTTCACTCTGTACCTACCTAATCAAGTTGCTAAAGTAAAAGTTTTATTTGCATAAATCCTGTTATTTTCCCCCACAAAAACAATAAAGTTTCCTTGAATTGTATTTTTTAGTTCGAAGGAAACTGCCGTTAC
Organism: Pseudeuparius sepicola; assembly: GCA_963920635.1. Taxonomy (NCBI): domain Eukaryota; kingdom Metazoa; phylum Arthropoda; class Insecta; order Coleoptera; family Anthribidae; genus Pseudeuparius; species Pseudeuparius sepicola. The sequence continues at coordinate 96,731,497 of OY987299.1, forward strand.
AAATCCGAGAAACATGGGGAAATGACAAAGTTAATTGCTATCAGTGCTTGAACTTGGACACGGTTTTCAAATCGGCAACGGCAGCTCCCATTAATAATAGAAAGAAATAAGTCACAACAAAGAGAAAGTAGGTACAAGATAACGGGAACAAAAATGATTCAGTAATTTTTAACGCAGAATATCAATGGATAAGGATTTTGTTAATTTAAAAATGTACAGCCAGGGTATATAGGTATTTTATATACAAAATATATTGTCAATATACTTATGCACTTGTGTAGATATTTTGTTCTAAAATCAACCGCTGAACTTATCGGGTGTTCCACCGAAAATTCCACCCCCCCTTAACTTTTTTATTTTTCGAGATAGAAAAAAAAATTTTATATGAAAGTTGTAAAGCGTTTTCTTATCTTTTTAATGGAGTTTTCAAAGGAACAATCGAACGTCGCGTTTTCGCGATATAAAAAACTTTCGTTTTTTTAAACAGAACGCCTTATATATTTTTACATATTCGAATACTACTCATTTTTCTGATTACAACCATATGTATATGTTGGCCATTTACTTTTTCCGTTTTGAAGTATTTGAAAAAATATCTTTGAAATACTATAATCAATAAAGAGGCGATGGAAACCACTATTTTCAATAATTCAATGCAACCAAGACGAAAAAAATTATTATATTTAACTAAAACAACAAAATACAGGAGCACATTCTTATAATAACTAATAACATCCCTATAAAAATTGTTCAAAATGACCTCCTTCGTGTTGCACACATAACCGATATCGTTTTTTAAATTGGTTAAACTCTTTTCGATCATAGCGCTATCATTGATATTTTGAATTGCTTCTAATATTTTAATTCTCATATCTGATGTATTTTCATTTGGCTCACTATAAACAATATTTTTCAAATATCCCCAAACAAAAGTATCCAACGGAGTAAGGTCGGGGCTATTAGGAAGCCAATTTATACTGCCCCTTCTCCCTATCCATTATGGATACATTTCATCAAGGAGTTCCCGGATTGCTAAACTACTATAGGGCGGTGCACCGTCTGGCTGCCAGATAATATTATTTCTTATATGTAGCGGTAAAGTTTCAATGAAGTCACTTGTCACTTATGTGAGTACTAATTAATTCAAAATATAAATCGGCAGTCAATGTTTCTTCAAAAAGAAATGGGCCCAAAATTCTGTTGCAGATCACACCGCACCAAGCATGCAATGTTTTTCTTCCTTGAGATTTAATTTCTTTGATTTCGTAATTATTTTCATTTGCCCAAGCAACGCGAATTTTGCCGGTTGTACATTCCTGCTGTAGAAAATGATGCTTCGTCGGTCCACAAAATTTGTCGAAAAAGTTTGGATTTTCCTCCAAACGATTTAACATTATTCTACAAAAATTAAGTCTTTCTTTATTAGCGGGACTTAATTTTTGCACTGGCATAATTTTGTAGGGTTTGACATTGTGCTTTCTTAATATCCTACTTGTATGTCCCAAAATACGAGTGGCATTTCTTAACGATGAAAAAACAAAAAAAAAAGAATTTCCAATTCGCGATTTTCGTTCACTCTCGCTAATCGCTTTTTATTTTTTAAAGATTTCGTTATCAGTAATTTATTATTTATATTTTTGAAAGTTTTAACGGAGGGTAAAATTCTGTCGGGATATAACAATGCATATTCTCTTCTAGCTAAAAACAAAAATACTTACAGTCATGTAGGTAGTTCAATTTACAATTTACCTCTTTTAGCATTTTTATCATATTTGATATAAACAGACAATACCTACGAGTATATCATATCTTTCTAAGTCAGAATACATATTATTTACAGACGCGTTGACTTACTTTTGAAAGATTTTTGACAAGTCATTATAGTTTATTTTAAATTCTTTGTTTCCATGGACATCTATGATAAAGGCAAAATTTCAAAATCTACATGAGAATTGATTTTTCCACTTTATTCACCCTCTATAAATTAGAAAATAAAATCTCTATAAATTAGAAAATAAAAGTAAATGGGCAACATGTATATATATATAAAACGAAATTTTTTTTTATATCGCGAAAACGCGACGTTCGATTGTTCTTTTAAAAACACCATTAAAAAGAGAAGAAAACGCTTTACAACTTTCATATAAAACTTTTTTTTCTATCTCGAAAAATAAAAAAGTTAACGAGGGTGGAATTTTCGGTGGGACACCCTGTACCTAGATGATTCTCAGTTCATAAAGATGGTTTTGAGATGTTAGTGAGGTAAACTTTAACTCAATTATACATGTTATTTTAAATGTTTCCACGTCTTTTTCTTTGCATTTGCTTTACTAACTTCACCATTAGAGCAGTTTTTCTTTGGCAAATGTCAAAAATGTCCTTGGAGCAATAAATTTTGATAGCAGTGATCACACCACAAAGTGGTATAATTAGATAAAATCCCGTTCTCATGTCCTATTGAAACCGATTTTAGGTATTATAGTTCTTTATAATCACCATACTGACGGTTCGTAATTTTAAATGTAGGCATAACTGTATTTCAGCTGTATTTTTGAGCACAAGATAGCTCTCCTTAAAAATAATAATTAAATATGCATATTAGATTTAAGTCTTCAAGTGGTACATAATTCCTGTTGATTTATTCAATATTCACCTTAGTTCGATCTATAAAATAGACGCAGCAGTAGTGGAACCTTTTAATTACACCAAGTCTCAAACTTTAATTTTGGAAAACAAATTAAGACGTGAAACACCCCGGCCCCAGGGCCGTTGTTTCGTAGATTTTTTCTGGTAATATTTTCTTATTCCTGTTTTACATGTACGATGTTGTCCTCTTTAAATTATAAATATTTTTTATGTGTAAATATTTCTTTCGAGATAGAAAGCATTTCCAATAACCGCCTAAAAAGAACCGGCCAGACCAACTTGCGCTCGGGCCCTACTCCACATCTGGTCGCCACTCGCACCTAGTCTCCAGAGCCCTTTTGTTTTCGACCTACGCCATTGTCAAGGCACTCCTCAGCATTCGCCGCTTTTTGGAAAAGTGAAATGCAGTCTGTTTTTGTTGAAATGGGCCTTTTCTCAACTTCTAAGAACTTCCCTAGATGGGCCGCCCCAAAAGGGGTGCGCCATTTTTCTCTTCTTTGTTTCTTTGCGGATAAATAGCGTAGGCAGGCTCACTTCAGGATCAGTTCCCTCTGATCCCCCAAACTGACGTGTTTCCTAAAACTGACGTGTGAGCTAGTCCGTTCGCCTCGAGTGAAAACTCGTTGCTTTGCCGAAGTTTTCCTTCCCCTGACCTTATTCCATTCGGGAGTGCATTCGCGTACCTCGTGCTCGAAAGTGTTAAACGCGTTCCGTAAATTCACGCCTTTCGTGTACTTACTTCGTTCCCGAAAGTTACAAACGCAGTCGCGTAAGTGCGGAATTCACAATGAAAGTCGGACCTAATACGCGGAGTGTTCGCGAGTTAACCCGCGAGAACCTGAACCAGGAGCTAGGTGAGTATAAATCACGAATTTCCATTTTTCTCCTGTTCTCTGGTCACGGCATCTTTCATATACTCACGGCGTTCCCTAATTTATTCACGGAGCTCTAATTTAGGCACAGGTACTTTAATTTCCACGACATCCTTTATTTTCCCGGCTTCTCTGGTATGTTTACAGCTTGCCCCATTCATTCACGGCATCTCTAACTTATTCACGATTTCTCTAATTCATTTCCGTCACCTTTAATGTATGCATAGCATGGACGAGTAGTCTCTTATAAAAAGGGTTTTGTAGGGAGATATATTTTAATTCTATCTATTGCGGGAATACGTATCTCGTCGAGTAAACAAACTATTTGCATTTGTTCTTTGACCGCAGTGCGCCACACAGCTGTCATGCAATCCATGTTATAAGATGCTCTATTATATTTTTAATCAGATACCTACAAGACTACAAATTACCTTTCATTACAGTAACAGTGTCTGTGTACACGTATTTTTGTATTGTTTATCCTTACCAAAAACATTAATTATTCTGAAGTCAATATGGTACTAAAAACACTTCGCCCAGTAGCGAACTGTCAACTAAACGGCAGGACATTGTCGAGAAAAGCTTTTTCATATTTTTTCAATACCGACGAGATCTGTATTCCGCCATCACTCACTCAACCTTTCATTTACATGTTTAGCACGGCGCACGCGCCGCGTGTTGTACACACCCACGCCTTACCAACGTCAGGGAGACCCATGGTCATGGATACAATAACAATGTTAATGTAAATACCATAGGCGACAGGCTAAACAACAATAACCTTTCATTCTTAGATGCTCTTGTACATATGTGTACTATACAGGGTGGTTCACTTTTATGTGGCAGGACTTTAACATTAGATAGAAAAAGATAATCTAAAATGAAAATTTTATATCAACATATATCGGGGAAAGCTTAGTTTCCGAGATACAGGGCGTTGAAGTGTTGGAAAAAATATGAAGTATTTTTTACACTGTCCGAACCAGTGGAGATATTTAAACCAAATTTGATGTGTAGTACCACCTTTTTGACTACGATATTTAGTGATAATATGAAGGTCCTGAAATAACCAGTGGTGGAGTTATGGGTTTTCACTATCACTAAATTTAAAAAGTAATTAGTACGGACCTGTCTCACATCAACGTAAATTTTTTTTCGTAAAGTTCTTTCAATTCTCTACAAAAAGTGTATCTTGACATTTTTTTGTATCTGCCACGGTTGTGTAGTAAATAAATTATTTCGTTTCCATCTCAGCCTTTTTTGCCTAAAAATGTGTTTTCTAAGATTATTGATAAATATCGCAAATAACAGAAATTAATTATGGAACACTTATCGGATTCAGCTATTTTATTTTTAATTTTATGGAAACAATTTTAAAAATAAACTGGCACTTGGTTTGAGGTACATTACTTTATTATCATTTTAACATTTTTATCAAATCTGTATTATTTCTTAATAATTTTTATAATTCTAAATTTGTAGAATTCTAAATTATACCACGACGAGTAAAACATGATTCTTCCGCCCATAAAATGTTATTTAAAAATTGTCTTATTTCCTTTGACTACAAAATCCATCGGCAAAATACTAATGTCCTTTCTGCATCGCCGTACTGGTGAAGATAAGTGTGCCATGGAAAAGAAAATCTTATTGACAGTTAATAATACAATAATCTGTCATCCAGTAGATGAACGTAGCAGCGCCGCAGTTTGTCTTTGTTAATAATTAAAATGCCGTTCCAATTTACAAATGAAGAGCAGGCTGACATCCATTTCTGCTATGGAGTTGCAAATGGGAACTCTGCGGAAGCAGCCAGAGAATACCGGAGGCGATTTCCAAATAGGCGCCATCCGCGTCCCTCGGTGTTTGTTAACATGCACCGGCAATTCAGAACTCGCGGTCTGAGAACTAGAATCGTCGAACGAGGAAATGAAAACAATATCCAACAAGTCAGACGCAACAATGAGATTCTTCGTGATTTCGGTAGGAATCCTACAACAAGTAGCAGAAGAGTGTCAGTGGCCCTACGTGTTTCAAAGTCTGCAATTTTGCGAGTTTTAAAAAGAGATCACAGGCATGCGTATCATCTACAACCCGTACAAGGTTTAAGGCCCGGCGATGCAGAAAGAAGATTAGTGTTTTGCCGATGGATTTTGGAGTCAATTGAAGGAAATAGACAATTTTTAAATAACATTTTATGGACGGACGAGTCGTGTTTTACTCGTCGTGGAGTAGTAAACTTTCATAATCAGCATATTTGGGCACAAGAAAACCCACATGCAATCCGGCCAAGAAATTTTCAGGTCGAATTTAGTGTCAATGTTTGGATTGGACTGTACAACCATCATCTGTTTGGACCCTTTTTTTTGCCACAGCGAGTGAATGGTGACAATGGACAAGTATACTTAGGAATGAAAAATAATTTTTTGCCTTGGAATTTGTAAAACATGTCTAGATAATCACGAAACCCAACCAACAGATTTTTTTCCCCATTAGTTTGCTCAAAAATTGAAAAAAACGGTCGCAAAAGTAGGGAATGTGACGTCACGATCCCTAATTTCAATAAGTACCTGCTATTTTCTTAGTACTTATTTCGTCTTTTTTTATATAACCAAGCATTCCCAGGCAAATTATTAGATTCAGTTTGTATGCGCCTGATGAGAAATAATCAAATTTCGTAGCATTTCAATGAAATATTTGGATTTTACTGATCCCATTCTGAACTTATTAGATGCCCCCTATAAAATATGACAGATGACATATTACTCAATGCTTTAAAGAAAACCGTCGGCAACGCCGCACTTTGCATATAACCTCACTTTCGCCGGCGGAACGCGGAAACCAAGGTTAATAACCTTAGTGAAAACTACATAAATTCTATTCTCAGTTTTAAAAGAATCTTGCTGTGAATACTTTATTTTTTCGGTTTATAATGAAGGCAAGATTTGTTAAAGCTTGTCCTGATAACTTGCCTTGCATAGATTTTGATATGGTGTGTCAATTTTATCAATAAAAACTGGGAGCAAAACATGGAGAAATGAAGAGGTAGGTATGTTTGTTATTTGATTTGTATATTGTTTTAATATTGCTTAATGATGATGATATAGCTTAAATTCTGGTTTTAGGTAGACTAGAGAATAATAAGGCAAAAATTACCCCCGAGCACAAAATTAATAAGAAAAATGTTAATGACACTGTGGTTAAAAATGAAGAAATTCAACTGAATAGTTGTGGAAGTAGGTATATTATGTTGTAATTACCCAACATAAGCAGATTAGTCCTAAATTATGCACATACCACGATGTACGAGGATCATACATCGTGGCACATACGTAGATACAGCTTTTTGTGCTTCTAGTTTAGTTGCTAGTACAGTAAAGAAATACTTATTGTGTATATACCTATAGTTAAGATATGGGGGAGGGGACATGGGGGTGTCGCACACCCCAATGTTGAAATCGATTATCAAAACAAGAAATCATGCGTTTGTAAAAACGATCGTTGATATCTACATGTGAGAACCATGATTAAGAACTAATTTAAATAATCTAGTGCAAGTTCGACAGCAGAGTTTCATTCGATATCAAGTGCTTGACCGTCAATGACTAGTTTTTGCGGGTATTTGTATGATCTAATGAAGTATTTAAGTAATTAAGTCCGTAGTAGTACACTTTGTCGCATCCATTTTGATGCGGAAAGTTGTACTTTTCTGCACTAGTGACATTAACTTTGTCAACTAATAATAGAACTAAGTACGCTTGTAAAATTTTTGCAGGTAGGTACATATTAATGGAAAACTTATTTTAGATGAATGTAAGCAAGGTATTGCTTTTCTTTGCTGACTTCCTGGAAATAACGAAGAATCATGGACAACATCAGTAGATTGTTATATTGGAAAAAGTCAACACAAGTGCAATAAAAAAATATGAAAGTCTACCTTACAGGATAGTTGACAAAGACATACCGACATACCTCAATAATTATTATACGTTGGAGTAGTATGAAGGAAGATTTTTGGCAAAAATCAAAACGTATTACAAGGAGGGATTGTCTGACATGTTAAAAAACGAAAAATGCCCTGTATCTCCGAAACGAATCGAGATTTTGAGATTCAACTGCTTTCCATTGCCCTCAAAAATCGAGCACAGTACACCTACCTACTCTTTGTCCATCTCTTCGCAGAATAGAAGAAACCCCCCCAAAAAAAATCCAGTTTGTTACACTGTGCATGCGACATGAAAACTGTATTATTTGATTTTGGAATATTTTCACTAAATTTAATAGATAACTTATTTGAGGTTTTGCCATAGAATGCAAAATAATGTTTTTTTTTCTTGCAAATTAAAGAAATCTTAATTTTTTGCCGGCTGCTGCATTATATTTTTTTATTTTTAACTTCTATTAACCACAATCACAAAATATGCTTATGAAAATTTATTTTCCAGAATGAATATAGGTATAATATGTATAGTGAAAAAATTCTAAAATTCATTTTTTATGAGAATGCTTCGGCAATCACAATATAATTTACCTAAATGGGTCTAAAATAGTTCAAGCTATGACAATAAAGTTTTTCGACTGAAAACTTGGCTTTATTGCGTTTTACATGTTATATTTCTAACATCACCAAGAACTGGCACCTTCTCCAATATTCTAGCGTTACATTTTTGAACCGATGCAGGTCTAACTACTTCTTGTAAGTAAGGGCTCATGAAATTAAAGTAATAAATTTTTTATATTCGGACCAGGTAAGTGCTTGACGTCTATAGGATTAACTTTTCTCAGTTTAGTTTATAACCAATCAATGCTGTTGATTAACACTAGCACAGAATAAATAGGTGAAGCTATTTATTCTGTGACACTAGGTATTGAGGCTAAAATATCATCAGTTTCTTCAAACAACTAGCAGTCGGTGGAATATACTTGATAACAAGTAAAAAATCGTTTGGCAGAGCCACTAATCTAAAATCGTCAGCTAAAATGTTACACCTGGTTGGTTCTTTATTGTCTTTAATATATCAGCAAGTCTAGATATCTAATTTATGCAAGTTCAGTTAGGTACTTACGAATTGTGTCGTTTTATAGATAAAATCGACTTGTTTCCAATAAAAAAAAGTTTTGTAAACCAACCAGCATAACGTCCGAATCATCAATACCAATACCTAGTGTTCCCAGCATTTTCCTCAGCAAAATAGAATGGTTCATTTCCGCCATGGATTATTAGAATGAATGGTGAAAATAGTTCAAATCATAAAAAATAAAAGCTTGTAAAACACGCGGGGCCGCGGGATCCGAGATCCGATATTCCGATTTTTGACGCCACAAAATAGGTTATGTTTATGTTTTCGCAGGCTGACGGCTTGGCATTGAGGGGCGGCGTTGCCAAACCTGGTGCCATGGCGGTAAATTTAGGGAAAAATAAAATCCAACAGGTAGTTACCTATATTGAACTTTAAAAATTAATTGCGGCAAAACGGGGGCGAAAAAAAATTTAAAAAAAATACAGCAAGTATATCTCACCCAATACTATCCCATGAGCAAATAAAAAAAAAGTGGTGTATTAGTCCATTTTTTGGAGTTTTTAGTAGCTGAGCATAATAATATGTGGGAAGACATTCCTTTAAACTTAAGATTGTTGGCTTGGTTCCAACTTGACGGCTGTCCTGCACATTTTCACCGCAATGTGAGGAACTGGTTAAATAATAACTTTCCAAATAGGTGGATCGGACGAGGGGGACCGGTCGCTTGGCCACCACGTTCTCCGGACATAACACCTCTGGACTTCTTCGTATGGGGATTTTTAAAAGAACAAGTCTATGCGACTCCTGTAGAAACAAGGGAACAACTTATTGATCGTATCAGAAAGCGTGCGATGAATTGAGAAATTGCAATTTAATCGATGCTGTTCAATCCGTTAGGCGTCGAAGTGAATTATGTGTGCAACAGAATGGATCACATTTTGAACAATTGTTGAATGTTGTACAAATTTAGAATTATAAAAATTATTAAGAAATAATACTAGATTTGATAAAAATGTTAAAATGATAATAAAGTAATGTACCTCAAACCAAGTGCCAGTTTATTTTTAAAATTGTTTCCATAAAATTAAAAATAAAATAGCTGAATCCGATAAGTGTTCCATAATTAATTTCTGTTATTTGCGATATTTATCAATAATCTTAGAAAACACATTTTTAGGCAAAAAAGGCTGAGATGGAAACGAAATAATTTATTTACTACACAACCGTGGCAGATACAAAAAAATGTCAAGATACACTTTTTGTAGAGAATTGAAAGAACTTTACGAAAAAAAAATTTACGTTGATGTGAGACAGGTCCGTACTAATTACTTTTTAAATTTAGTGATAGTGAAAACCCATAACTCCACCACTGGTTATTTCAGGACCTTCATATTATCACTAAATATCGTAGTCAAAAAGGTGGTACTACACATCAAATTTGGTTTAAATATCTCCACTGGTTCGGACAGTGTAAAAAATACTTCATATTTTTTCCAACACTTCAACGCCCTGTATCTCGGAAACTAAGCTTTCCCCGATATATGTTGATATAAAATTTTCATTTTAGATTATCTTTTTCTATCTAATGTTAAAGTCCTACCACATAAAAGTGAACCACCCTGTATATTCAAATTTAGCTGTTCTCCGCTGTACGTGTCGCTCTCGCCGAGAAGGCACCCACCTAAATTTAAATTAGGGAGTTGTTTCTGAACTACACCATTCCTAAATAATATGTTCCAGTACTACATGATTTATTCTTGTGAGAATTAATTAATTCAGTAAACCAGCCGTGTAGTTAATCACTCGACCAAGCGTTGTGCTATGTTGGAGGACGCCCTGTCCGATTGGTTGTCAGTTAACACCTTTGTTACCGAACGTAACCCGACCTGTTAAGGTCCCGGGGGAGACTCCCCGACCGAGGGAGGTCAAACCCGGTCCGCGACTGGACGGGTTTCGTTTCCCCCTACCTGCACACACACCTGAATCCCTGCGATCCGTCGTTACCGGAAGAAAGGAGAACCCCTGTGGCTACAGCTGGCTATCCTGGTCCGAGAGAGGCCGAAGGTCCAATGTGACCTGGTAACGACGGCCACGATTCTATAGGTGCCTACATAACTATATATCTACCTACGGGTGTTACCTGAACCAATCGGCGGTGTGGCCGCCGATATACACCTCGTACGATCCAGTATTTATCCACACGTCTTTTGTTGTCAATATAAGCCAAACGCCTAACCTTCCCAGGGCGAAGGAGTATAAGTCGTGTATGTGCTGCCTTGTATAGGTTTTCGTTGGGAGTCCGGCGGGGTTTTATTTAGGTTTTCCTCGCCGTGTCCGGGCTAATGCCCTACCAACACAATGTAATACGAAGTCGGGTCCTAAACCGCAACATAATTAATAAACGAGACCTATTAATTATGCAACGAACAAATCTTTGTCTTATTTACTATTTTCCCTCACAGCTGACTATACGAACTAGGTGAAACCAAATTTTATTGCGGTAGCCTCGTCTACCTAATACTATCATAAAATACCCAGTGAACAAGTGTATGACTACACCCTACAGTTAGATTAACAAATATGCAATCAATACTTTAAAAATTACTAAGGTTACAAATAAACAAAACACAACGTAGAACAAGGTCCTAACCAATTAAACTAGACGATCATGCCAATCATAGCTTCCTTTCTTCGGCACCGTAAGGGGCCGGGGGTTGGGACGTTACAGACGCATAAATGTAAACTTCTTAGAACTCGATACTAAGTGGAGATATAATAAGTAATTTAATTTAGTTATTGTTTTTATGTAAAACGTTATGCAAAATAGTTAGTGTAACTACTCGTCGAAATTTTAACATTGGCTCTGACAGTCTAGCTATACCGTACTTTCACCGTTTTAGTAGACATTGCCATGGCTGGGCGGCGCGCCGCCGTGTATTCGGCTAGGTTCGTCAGTCGTTGGCGGGGGGCGGGGCGTGTTTTTTGCTCGCAAAACTCGACTGATAAGCGGTGCGGGAGTACTGTGTACTCCCCCCGCCAACGACTGACAAACCTAGCTGGACTCACGGCGACGCGCGGCCTATTCCCCTGTCTACCAAAACGGTGAAAGTACGGTATATACCTTTTTTCATGGGCCTAGTAATTAGTAATAACTCTGAAGTATCGTTTTAGTCTTCAGCACAGGCAAGGTCACAGCTCTCGCGATTAGGACTCTATTTAGTTACAATCCTACAACATAACTCAGCCCGTCCTATTCTAATATCGTCCTCCCTAATATGATCTGAAGTCAGAAGTTTTAGCGAACATCCAATTATCTAAAAAGTAACCCGTAATACTCCAGATTGCTGAAATAGCAGAAATAGTAGATAAAATGAACTCATTGCAATTATTTAGAGTACGCACGTGACATATTCTCTGCAGAAATTTAGAAAGTGACTTTTTATTTTTATTTTAAAAATACTCCCGAAAACTCTATGCTATAAAATTTTTTTCTTAAAATCGGCAGTGAAGTGTCTCAAAATCATAATTAAAAGCTCAGAAATCGGCACTGAAGTATCTCATTATTGTACGATTTTTTCAATAAGTAGGCCTTGGGGAGATGTAAACATCAAACGTCAGACGCGGAGCCATGGCCAGTCAAAAGTGGCCAAATATTCAAAACTCGACCAATAAATCGTATTTAACTTTTCGTACACATTGCGAAATTGTTACCTATTATAGCAGCGCAATCTTTCAGTATAAATATTTTAGTAGGTTTGAATATTAATCTAATTTACATGGATTTTCTTTCAGAAATTGTCCGGTCTCGTACCGGTGTGAAGACAGCCACCGCTTTCAGCCAGCCACCAATATACTAGGCGATCCAAACTCAAAAATAAAAATCGCTGTAAAAACTTTATTTTTTGGTTGCCGGTCTCAATATTTGGCAGAAATGACTAGAAACATGTTCCGGACAAGATAGTAGCGTCTGAACAATTTGCCACCCCCAGCCTTCCTCCCCACCCCCCTAAACAGGAAAATGAAACGTAAAAATTTTGTTTTTTGGTCGCTGGTGCTCATATTTCGCACAAGTGACTAGATGACCGTTTCGAAGAAGATAGTGCCGTCCCTATAATTTGCCACCCTCTGGGTCACCCCTCACACCCCCCTATTCATGAAAAGTGGTCGTAAAAAAATGTTTTTTGGTCGATTACAAGACGGGGGAACGTTTCTTATTCGAGGGGCACATTATACGCACGAAAATATCGCCACCACTACTTGCAATCCCCAAAACTACCCCTGGTCGATTTCCAACAAAATAGCATATATATGCCTAATAGGCTAATAGTTTTTCAGTTCCTGAAAAAACTTTTAGTCAGATGGTGTAGTTAAACTTGCCGAATAGGAAAATGACCCCTCCATAATTTGCCACCCCCATAACTCACCCCCAATTTACAAGAAACGCCCGTAGAAGCTATGTTTTTCGTTTTTTATTAATAATTTTCGATAGGGCGGTGTAGTTGAACGTGCTGAACAGTAAAATGACATCGCCATAATTTGCCACCCCCATAACTCACCCCCGATTCGCAAGAAACACCCGTAGAAGCTATGTTTTTCGTTCGTTATGAATAATTTTCGGTAGGGCGGTGTAGTTAAACGTGTTGAACAGAAAAATTACATCGCCATAATTTGCCACCCCCATAACTCACCCCCGATTTACAAGAAACACCCGTAGAAGCTATGTTTTTCGTTTGTTATGAATAATTTTCGGTAGGGCGGTGTAGTTGAACGTGCTGAACAGAAAAATGACATCGCCATAATTTGCCACCCCCATAACTCACCCCCAATTTACAAGAGGGTGGCAAATTATAGGGACGGCACTATCTTCTCCGAAACGGTCATCTAGTCACTCGTGCGGAATATGAGCGCCAGCGACCAAAAAACAAAGTTTTTACGGCCACTTTTCTCGAATAAGGGGGTGTGGGGGGTGACTCAGAAGGTGGCAAATTATAGGGACGGCACTATCTTCTCCGAAACGGTCATCTAGTCACTCGTGCAGAATATGAGCGCCAGCGACCAAAAAACAAAGTTTTTACGGCCACTTTTCTCGAATAGGGGGCGTGGGGGTGACTCAGAGGGTGGCAAATTATAGGGACGGCACTATCGTTCAACTACACCGCCCTACCGAAAATTATTCATAACAAACGAAAAACACAGCTTCTACGGGCGTTTCTTGTAAATGGGGGGTGAGTTATGGGGGTGGCAAATTATGGCGATGTCATTTTCCTGTTCAGCACATTCAAGGACACCGCCCTACCGAAAATTATTCATAACAAACGGAAAACATAGCTTCTACGGGCGTTTCTTGTAAATGGGGGGTGAGTTATGGGGGTGGCAAATTATGGAGGGGTCATTTTCCTATTCGGCAAGTTTAACTACACCATCTGACTAAAAGTTTTTTCAGGAACTGAAAAACTATTAGCCTATTAGGCATATATATGCTATTTTTTTGGAAATCGACCAGGGGTAGTTTTGGGGAGTGCAAGTAGTGGTGGCGATATTTTCGTGCGTATAATGTGCCTCTCGAATAAAAAACGTTCCCCCGTGTTGTAATCGACCAAAAAACATTTTTTACGACCACCTTTCTCGAATAGGGGGGTGTGAGGGGTGACCCAGAGGGTGGCAAATTATAGGGACGGCACTATCTTCTTCGAAACGGTCATCTAGTCACTTGTGCGGAATATGAGCGCCAGCGACCAAAAAACAAAGTTTTTACGGCTACTTTTCTCGAATGGGGGGTTGTGGGGGGTGACCCAGAGGGTGGCAAATTATAGGGACGGCACTAACTCGTCCGGAATGGTCGTCTAGTCACTTGTGCCGAATATTGGCGCCAGCGACCAAAAAACAAAATTTTTACGTTTAATTTTCCTGTTCAGGGGTGTGTGGAGGAAGGCTGGGGGTGGCAAATTGTTCAGACGCTACTATCTTGTCCGGAACATGTTTCTAGTCATTTCTGCCAAATACTGAGACCGGCAACCAAAAAATAAAGTTTTTACAGCGATTTTTATTTTTAAGTTTGGATCGCCTAGTATATTGGTGGCTGGCTGAAAGCGGTGGCTGTCTTCACACCGGTGGGTCGTCATACTTGACCTAAGTAGAGCAATCGCCAAAGGCAAGCAACGCCGCGCGTAGTCACTTCATGGACGGGTGATTATTTTTTCGCCTAAAACTTTTTTTTTCGATTTCAAAAAAAATATATAATATGTACCTCGGGACTGAAGTTCAACTTCGGTCTGAGGCCTCGGGAACTAATTTCCACATGAGTCATAAAAAGTTGAACTTCAGTGCCTTGGTACATAAATAACTATTTTTTAAATAAGATGACGTTTTTTACGAAGTGTGATAACATAGCTGATTTTAAATTAGGATGGTTGGATAGAACAAGGAACGAGGTCAGCGGTCTTTCTGAACCGCTATAATCTACTATTAAGGGTTCGGAAAAAATATAAAATTACGTTTTGTTATAGAAACGGCCTACTTATATTTTGGCTCTTTGAAATCTGCGTGTTTTCCCCATTCCAGCGATATAACTATATCATAGGAACGTTTCCTCTAATGGAAATGGATAATTATTTGTATGTATTTCATCTTAATTTTAATTTAAAAACTTCAAAAATATAATGAGGAAACGTAAGACATAATTATTTTTATATCTTTGAAACCGGGAAAACACGTATAGCCCAGTAATTACGTGCCGTATATTGCCTTTAGCTGGAAAAATTTGCGGAAGTTTTGATATTTGGTGATTTTTGTGTACATACTTTTAACTGTTCTTTTCGATTTTTTATTTTGCCACCTCGTATCTTTGCCGCTGTCGCCACCATATTGTAAAAAATTGCGAAAAAAGATATGTTTTCAAGATATCTTGGTAGTCGTTGATTTTACAGCAAAAATAGTTCTATAATAAATTAAAGTACACACTTTTCTCTACAAAATTTGTTATTATAATTCTTTCCATAAAACCGACACATTTTGGATAAGAGATTAAAAAAGATCACCATTTAACGTGCAGTGAAAAGTAATACCCATTTCCACACCACTTTGAGTTAGGGTATACGGCGCGTTTTTTTCTGTGGTTTCCCCAGTAGGCCTAATCCACATATTGGTTGCTAAGTAAAAAATACACTAATCTTTGTCGCTTTGATAACCCTGAGGGACCAGCTTCATCTATGTTTCTGCTAGGTAAAGGCAATAACGTTTCAGAGTCGTAAGGGATCTCTGGCGCAGTAGATTTTTCTGTACTTTCTGCATTAGTTTCATTAAGTAATGGTTCTGAGATTGCATCACTGTCTTCGTTTTCATCTTCGTCACTATCTTCCAAAACCTTAGGCAAATTATAGAGCAGTTGAGCCCTGCTTTTTTACAAAAATGGCGGGCTTTGTATTTATGGTCTCTGTCATTTAAAAATATGCCAGAAGTGTACAAACCTCTATCCTATATCGTCAAATTCGCCAGTGTATCAAGATTTTCAAGATAAAACAAACCAGAGATTAGAGAACCAATATGAATGCGAAATGAACCTCCTCCAAGACCGAGAACCGAGACGTCCGCGTCCGAGACTGAAAAACTCGAGACCGAGACTCGAGTCGAGCTGGAGATGTTGAATCACATCGCTAAATTCAAAATTTGCGATATTGCGATCTCGAAAAGTATTCGAATGCAAGATATTCGATTCTGAAAATAATCCGATTCTCCCTTCACTAACTGCGGTACGCCCGTACTGAATGATATTACCCGAGAACATCGGAATGTCGTAGTGGTGGGGAGGGCGAGCGCTTTGAAATTCTGGTACGCGAAAACGGCTGGTTTTATTAAAAAAAAAATGATAACAACCAATTTTGTAGAGAAAATTATAAAATTGTTTTTACTGTAAAAGCAACCAGTAACGAGATATCTTAAAAAAAACTATTTTTTCGCAATTTTTTACAATTTGGCAGCGACGGCGGCAAAGATACGAGGTAGCAAAATTAAAAATTAAAAAAAGCAGCTTAAAATACATAGAATCACAAAATATCAAAACTACAAATACATACATGGTGTTTCTATAATTTTTTATATACAGGGTGATTCAAAACTATGCGGCACCCTTTCAGGGGCGTAATTTACTCGTTAAAATAAGACGAAAAGTTCATATTAACATGGGTCCAAAAACTCTTCGTTTCGGTGATTAAACTTTGAAAAAAATATCGATTTTTCTTTATACCTTCCAAACCAATAAGAATATTTAAACCAAATTTGGTACACAATAATATCATCATAGGGTGACATAAGAAATACTAATATCAGGTGGCGAAAGTATCCAGTGGCGGAGGTAAGGGTAATCGGTACCATAAATTAAACAAAAAAAATAGTATGGCCCTGTACAATACAACAATTTAATCTGTTATTGAATAAACAATAAAATTTGGAACAAAAAATGCCTCTTTCATTTTTTTCATATCTCTCTCCCTTTCACGGAAAGTTGGAGTTTTCCGATTTGTCGTCTTTTTTCGACTCTAACGCTTTTTCGGGTTGAGGTATGTAACTATTATTTGAAGTACACGAAATAATTTTCAAATGGAATGGCAGTAGAAGTATGTTTTTTGTTACTAGTAAGGCGCTAAGGCATAAAAAAAATAATTGATTGTTAATCGATATTTTTTAAAGTTTAATCACCCTGTATTTTCGTAACGAAGAGTTTTTGGACCCATGTTAATATGAACTTTTCGTCTTATTTTAACGAGCAAAATACGTCCCTGAAAGGGAGCCGCATAGTTTTGAATCACCCTGTATACAGGGTGTCCCGAAATTAGCCTGCCATAATTTACCAGCGTGTTCTACGACCTAAAAAAAATGAAAAAAGTTCCTATGCACATGGCCTCAAAAATGCCCCCTAATGGGGCTATAGCCCCCGAAAGGGGCAGTTTCACAAACGGGTTTCTATAAATATTTCCAGGACGAACAAAGATAAAATTCTGAAATTTGGTATGTGATGTACCTGTGAGATTTGACATTTACCAAGGTAGCGATAGTTAGACATCCTTAATCATAGGCGTCCCAAATGGGAGGGTTCAGAAGTTAAAATTACCCCAATATTTTTTTGTCTACTTTTTTCCCGATTTCTTGCGAAATTATGAAAGTTGAAGGTATTCTACGAAGAAAAGGTGCTCTTGTTGAACTTCGATAGCATGCATCGTTTTCGAGTAAACTCGTTTTGAATATTTTTTGCAGAGTGCCATGAACATGCCTATTAGAAATTAGCCTGCCATAATTTACCACCACGTTTTTTGATACAAAAAAATGAAAAAAGTTCCTATAAACATGGCCTCAAAAAAGTCCCGTAAGGGGGCTATAGCCCCAGAAATGGACACTTTGGCAAACGGTTTTTTCTAAATATTTCCAGAATGAACAAAGATAAAATTATGAAATTTGGTGTGTGATATACCGGTGAGATTTGACGTTTACCGAGGTAGAGATAGTTTGACATTCTTCATCATGGGCGTCCCAAATAAGGAAGGTCAAGGGGTTAAAAATATCCCAAATTTTTTTTGTGCGCTTTTTTCATGATTTATTCTCCCAGGTATGTCACATACCAAATTTCAGAATTTTATCTTTGCTCGTTCTGGAAATATTTAGAAAAACCGTTTGCCAAAGTGTCCATTTCGGGAGCTATAGCCCTGTAGGGGGCATTTTTAAGGCCATGTTTATACGAACTTTTTCATTTTTTTGGGTCGCAGAATACGCTGGTAAAATATGGCAGGCTAATTTATAATACGCATTTTCATGGCCCTCTGCAAAAAAAAATTCAATACGATTTTACTCGAAAACGGTGCACGCTATCAAAGTTCAACAAGAGCCCCATTTTTTCGTAGAATACCTTGAAATTTTATAATTTCGCAATAAATTTTGGGAAAGAGTACACACAAAATTTAGGGTATTTTTAACCCCTTAACCCCCCATTTAGGACGCCTATGACTAAGAATGTTTAACTATCGCTACCTTGGCAAATGTCAAATCTCGCAGGTACAACTCATACCAAATTTCAGAATTTTATGTTTGTTCGTTATGGAAAAATTTAGAAAAACCCGTTTGTGAAACTGCCCCTTTCGGGGGCTATAGCCCCATTAGGGGGCATTTGTGAGGCCATGTTTATAGGAACTTTTTTCATTTTTTTAGGTTGTAGAACACGCTGGTAAGTTATGGCAGGCTAATTTCGGGACACCCTGTATTTAATTTGTGATGCTGTTTTGTAAGAACAGATTATATGGCGGTTGAGAAAACACCCTAAAATGTTGGAATAAAATTCTTTTTAAATCAGCACTAAAGTCTCAAAATCGTAATTAAAAACTCAAAAAAGTAAGCCATGGCGAGATTTGAGGACCACACGTCGTCAGATATTCAAAACCAGGCCAATATAGTATATTGTGTCACATGGGCAGAAAATGCGATAGAATGCGTTTTCTGCACGTGTGGCATACATCATCGACAACTGTTTTTCGCCTAGTATCTATTAAATAAAATATAGAAAAATATAACGAAAATCTTTAATTTTATAAATATAAACATAATTTAGTTATAAACTAACGTTTGCTGAAAATGTGAAACGTCAAAGTACCGAAAATAACAATCCAAGATGTCTAAATTATGAAAAAACTATAAAATCTTGTTGTTATAAGTTTAGCGGCCCAAAGGACGATAAAACATTACTTTCAATCATATTTTTAGGGCTAATATGGCTCATTTGCAATGTGCTAGGAGAAAAAAGTATTATTTAACTTTCAGCCTCATTGCGAAATTGTTTATTATTACAACTCTTAATCTTTCAATATGGACAGTTTGGTCGGTTTGAACAAACATACTATTATGATTGGCCAGAAAACACCCTTAGATTAATTGCACGGTAGTCCATTGGGCTCGATCTAGGACGAAAGATTGGAAGGTGCATCAACGGCGCGCAGTTGGCTCATGGATGGGTAACCGCAATCTTTAAATTATTTTACATAATAAAACTTTGTTCGCGATTTAAAAAATATATGTATCCCTCGGCACACTCCTGTGGTTTATTTCAATCAACAAATAAAAAAGTTGAACTTCAGTGCCTTGGTACATACACCAATAACGGTTTTCTAACTCGAAAAATAAAGGCTCTAAAGGGTCGTGCAAAATATACACCCTGTAAAATTAAAATGATTTAAATAATGCAAAAACAAAAAATTATTGTGTGTAATGCCTTTTAATTTTTCATTTTTCCGTTGCAACTTTGTAACTTTGGTACTTTATACGAGTTTATACCACAGTATAACAACTGTACTTATAGTACCTATTTTATAAAGAGTATCGCCTATTTTGAAAAGTTGGCGGCCAATATCGTCGGCAATACTGCCCAATTCACAAATCACGAATTTTAGAAAACTTTATGACGTCAGAGTAAAAGCGGAGACATTAGCAATAGCAAGTACATACCTAAGTAGAGTTGTATCAGTGTTGTGTCATAAGAATTTGTTGACTCAGCTTGGCTACTTCCCCAAGGGCTTTTCTAATAAAGGTGGCAAAGGGGCCAAAGATATGTCCTGGGCGTCCCAAATTGAACACTTTTGGGGGGGCTTCTCCTATTTCCAGAAATGGTAGACAAAAAGGGGCTGAGGTGTCCAGTGCTCGGTTCTTGAGAAAAGTTGAATGCCGTAAATCGCACCCTTATAATATCGCGATTCTTTTGGGAAAATTCTAGGCGTTTTTTGTTTTTGCGATTCTTAAACATGCCATAACTTTATTATATGTGATTATTTTCAAAAATAAACCAAAAATGTTTTTATCATCAAAGAGCTGGGTCTAACTGATAATCTTTACAGGTCCATGCAGAAAGCGGTATATACTACTTGCGACAGCCCGAACCGTCAGGAAATTCATGGGGAATGCAGGAACATCCAACAACATTAATGTCATCACCTAAGGCACGATAACATGGCAAGGGTCTCGTCCGAGCCAGATCCTCATGGTATCCGGGATACCCGGGATCTGAGTGAATGTTCCCCGTAGAGGGAGTGCGAATGCCTTTTTGGCTAAGTCGATAATAACAACAACAATAATTTTCACCCTCACAATACTAAAAACTGGGAGTACCCCAGAAGCAACTGAATGCTTTTGCGGGGGAGGGGGGCAATTACTATTATTTTTTCTTTGTTGCGATTTGACATTTTACTCAAATATCAAATTAAACCCATCAAGTACTTTCATACAAGTTCTTTAAATAATTTTTCCTGCTCCCTCCTCCGAAACTACACTTTAGTCAAATGTTCGAGGTGCCATGTTAGTTTGGTTGCTAGGTGCGAAAGTAGTTGCTAGGTACAAAAAGTAATGCCTAGCAACACGTACGCAAGAACCTTAATTTAAACATGTAACACGACCAACCACCCTCCTGGAGCCAGCACCAGGACCACCCGTGTTTCAACGCGCGGACGCCGCCACTCCTCGCTCCCCGGGTAGTACGAAAGCGCTCCGTACTACCCCTCGCGAGGGCGCGCCGGTCGGTACCGCCGTCTACGCGACCCGGCCGAGACTCCACCCCCAGCATCGATCCGTCCGGCCAGCGCCGACGGGTATAAGAAGAGCCAGCCAGCCCTCAAGGAGCAAGTCGCTCTCGAGCTTCTTCAGTCAACAGCCTTCCACCCTTGGAACATTGACTGGACTCGAGACCTCTGCTGCCCCGGCGCTTCAGGCTCTGCTTTCCCCCCTTGGGAACTCTGCCCGGACCCGAGCCAGTAGAACAGTGCGACCAACACCCCTTCGCTGCCCGGCGCCCCACGGCCCGGCCGAACCGCTGCAGTTCTTCACATCGTGGCCATCTCTTATTGTATTTATCTAACTAACTCACCTGTTATCTGACGTGCCAATAAATACCTTAACCTGTGTGGATTAATTTCATTCGAGGAACGGACACCCAGATACACGAGAAGAGAGAGTTACAAGTGGCGCCCAACGTGGGGCCCGAACTACACCAACCAGACAGCCGAAGAAAAGCCCAGCCAGAAGTGACGACAAGAAGCCAACCTTCGTAGCTGACACAGGCAAGTGACGAAACTACAGCATCACTACCACCCACACGGAGAGCACAGGAAAACCCCATGTGGCGGGTCATCCTAATACTCATCAGCATCCTAGTGTTTACGGGAGTGTGCTTACATCGTTACTTCCGCTACCTGAGGTCAGATCCCGCACCACCACTGTCAGCCATCGAATTGGTAGAACTCGCCCACCACCTACGTACCTAAGCACCCGGAGGACCGCTGCCAGGACAAACCTGCATGAAAACCCGTTCAGCCGCCAACCAGCAGCAGCCACACGCCGACATGACGACCCTCTCAGAAGAACAGTTCAAGCGGCTGTTGGACGCCGTAGCCGCATCCAGAGAACTGCCGCAACGAGAAGGTAGCTTCGCTCAGTGTACCGCGCGGTACGTCGGTTCCCGAATAATTCAACAGGTAGAAGAATTCCTCACGGTCACCACCATCTACAAACGATGTGAAGGAATCTCCGACGCAAAGGCCCTAGAAGGACTCCCACTGCTACTACAAGGAATTGCAAGCACCTGGTGGCAAGGGGTGAAAGACACCGCCGCAAGGCAGCTTTCGCCCCAGCACGACCGGCACACAAGGTATACATGGACTTGTTCTTACACCGCCAGGACACCCGGACACCGACCGCTACATTCCTATGTCATAAGAGGGCCCTCCTCGCGGAACTACCGGCCAACACTCATACGGAGGAACAGCAGATCAACCTACGGGTTATTACACCCACGAATCCGCTCCAAGGTTCAGCGTGAAGAAGCGGCCACGTTCGATGCCCTCCTGCGGCGGGCTCAAGCAGCCGAAGAAGCTTACGAAGATGAGCAACCACGCAAGGAAAACAAGGCATCTACCAGCAACCAGAGGCAGGATCCGACCAACCGTACCCGCTGCAGCTATTGCCGGAGGTTCGGACACACCGCCTTGGAATGCCGGAAGAAGAAGAAGGAACAGGATCCGGAACCAGCAAAAACCGAACCTACCCCTACGAAGACGCCCACAGGAGCAACAGGCATCTTCTGTTATGGATGCAACGCCCCCGGGGTCATCCGCAGCAAATGCCCAAATTGCAGCAAGACCGCGTCATCCCCCCCACTCAGCTTCTGCGCCATCGAATTCCAGAAGCCCATGACGTTAAGGGAACGACCGGCCCTGGATGTCAGCATCGGAGGGATATCAGGAACCGCCTACGTCGACTCAGGAGCTCGAGTGAGTGTCGCCAGTTACGCATTGTACCTCCTCTTGGTACAGAAGCAATACCGCTTCCAACCAACTCGGTCAACCATAACACTGGCCGACGGAGAGCCCAAGGACCAGGTCATCCTAGTGACTCACGTAGACATCCATCTCCAAGGTAGGATCATCCCGACCACGCTCATTATCCTGCCGGACGCCACCACTAACCATACCCTCTTGGGCGTCGACTTCATATGGAACGCAGACATATTGCTCCATTTGCGCCGAGACATCTGGTACTTTGGGGATCAACTACAGCAACCTCACACCTTCACACGGAAGGACGGCAACACACCCACAGAGGACGACGACGGACTCGACCTCGCCCAAATACAGCAGAGCTACCAGGTACCAAGGTTACTTTCGCCGATTGACAGTTCCCCTATCCCGATGGAACTCGAGGAACTAGACGCATACGGGCCGCCCATAAGTTTGGGGCTGGCGACCGCTTCCCCATCAGCAGCCCTACCAGGGTATGACGACAGATTCATACCTCACTTGCGCCGCAGCGCTTGGTGGGCCGTACACAGCTATGAGGGTCCGAGTCCGCCAGCACAGATCCCAACATTAGAAGAACGTCGGGTAGCCCGCTTGACGAAAACCCTCGACCTGGCCTCCCTGGATGTGCTCAGGCCAGACGAAGCCTCCCACCTCCAAGAGGAGTAACGGGACCTTCTACAAGCACTGCTACGCGAATCCCAGGATCTTTTCATAGATCAAGGGGACCCCACTCCGCTAATAGAGCACACCATTGAAACAGGTGACGCGCCGCCCGTGGCCAGTCCTCCGTACCGTCTCTCGCCCCAGAAAAAGGAAGTTCTGCGACATCAAATCCAGGAAATGCTAGCCCAAGGAGTGATAGAGGAATGCGAATCCGCCTGGGCCTCGCCGGTAGTATTGGTCCCCAAGCCTGACGGCTCCACCCGGGTATGCATCGATTACCGGAAACTAAATGCAGTCACGAAGCCGGACGTCTACCCGCTTCCCCGAATCGACGACCTCCTACACGCCGCAAACTGCACTCCATACATGACCACTTTGGACCTGCGCGCCGGGTACTGGCAGATCCCCGTCCGAGCCGAAGACCGCGACAAAACCGCTTTTATCAGCCCCCTGGGCCTGTACCGTTTTAGACGCATGCCATTCGGACTCCGGAACGCTCCTGCCACGTTCCAGCGCTTTATGGATCACTTCCAAAGCGGACTAAGAGACATCCGAGTCCTGGCGTACCTAGACGACCTGATCCTACTGTCGGCAAGTTTCTCGGGACATTTAACGGAACTGAGAAGCGTCTTTGACCGCTTACGCCGGTTCCGCTTCAGACTAAACCGACAAAAATGCCATTTCTGCTGCAGCCAGATCAAATACCTAGGTCACCTGCTGACGCTCGACGGAATCCGACCGGACCCCTCCAAGGTAGAGGCCATCCAGAACATGGCCCCACCAAGGAACCTGAGGCAACTGTTATCCTTCGTACACACTTGCTCCTGGTTCAGCAGATTCATACCCCACTTTGCCGACGTAGCCAGACCCCTCACCAGGTTAACGAGGAAAAACGCTCCATGGCAGTGGGGTGAAGACGAAGAGAAGGCTTACCGCCAGCTGAAAACGATTCTCACCACCGAATCCATACTGAGACAGGCTAACACCAGCGAACCATTTACCCTACGGACAGATGCTAGTGGCTACGCCATCGGAGCAGTTCTACTACAGGGGGAGGCCCCTCAAGACCACCTTATAGAATATGCCAGTAGGTTGCTTACTCCCGCTGAGAGGAACTACACCACTACCGAGAGGGAGGCCCTAGCCATCGTATGGTCTATCCACAAATTCCGGGGATACGTCGAGGAAAGCACCGTGATCGTCATCACGGACCACCAGGCCCTCAAGTGGCTAATGACCCTCAAATCCCCCTCAGGACGACTGGCAAGATGGTCACTGCAGTTGCAACCCTACGACCTCAGAATCAAGCACATACCCGGAAAAGCCAACGTCGTCGCGGACCTGCTATCACGGCCCCCCTGCAAGGAGATCACCTCCCCATGTGACGTTTGCACCTTAACGGTTGATATCCCGTCCCAAAGCCCACGAGAGCTCCGGGACGAACAACTCAAGGACCCCGAGTTACGCAAGATGCGTGCGACCAACACCCCTTCGCTGCCCGGCGCCCCACGGCCCGGCCGAACCGCTGCAGTTCTTCACATCGTGGCCATCTCTTATTGTATTTATTTAACTAACTCACCTGTTATCTGACGTGCCAATAAATACCTTAACCTGTGTGGATTAATTTCATTCGAGGAACGGACACCCAGATACACGAGAAGAGAGAGTTACAAACACTTAATAAAATATATGTAAGAAATTTGCGATAATTTTAACTAATGTGCGTTAATTTTAACTAATTTTGATCAGAAATAATTTTCCCACTCTAAAATAAGAGTGGCCTAAATAATAGATTAAAATCGATAAGCAGATATTTAGCGCAGGGTTAATTAAAGCATCCGACTAGTAAATCGTAAAGGTCCCTGCACTCCCTGCACTCACTGGTTATCATTTGTAGTAATTGAACAATGGTTATTAGAAAAAAATCTACCCCATAGTGTATTGTACTGTATCTCAACAATCAAAGTCCAAACTCGTTGCCTTGGTTACCACTTTTATTGTTTAGCCTTCAGAAATCTCAAATAAACTTGTCAGATTACTGTCACTGTCCAAGAATATACTTTCAGCTCCAAAATTCCTACAAAATCGGTACTAACCTTTTTCACTTCTCTCAGGCCCAATTCCCAGGGCTTATATATTCAAAAGGAAGACTGGAGAATAATCTAGAATATTCCTGGCCAATGATAGTTCACAAATCAAAGTTCTAGCAAACTTTCTAGAAAATTATGGAAGCTCTACAGGGAAAACAATGAAAACTGAAGGAAAATGGGGCCCTGGGGGCCTCAGGCCAACAAAGATGTGACGGAAAATGCCTCTAAATTAATTACAAAAATTATAAAACTGTAAGTAGAATACCCAAACTTAAAATTTATCTGCTAAATCTTTGAGTAGGTTAGAAAACCGTGCAGACATATTCATTGAAAGCTGATATAACAACTTTAGAGGCATTTTTCGTTACACTGCCCCCCTCCTCTCTTCTCATGGTACGGAGACAACCTGACGATATTTACTATCTTCATCTTTGCTGTTGGGCTACGTCTTACACGATAAACGACATCGTTAATCTTGTTCACGACGATGTATGGTCCTTCCCAACTTCTATCGAGTTTCGGAGACCGACCTTTTGTTCGCTTGGGATTGTATAACCACACTTTGTCACCCACATTAAATCCAACACTGGTTGCTTTCACTTTCTTGATGCAACTTCTGGCGAACGTCTTCATGAACCAACTGGAGACGCTTTCTCAGGTGACTCATGTAATCATCAGTAGATTCTGGATTTTCGGGTCGGCCGGTTATGATGTCGATAGGGAGTCTTAGATCCTCTCCGAAAATAATCTTAGCTGGAGACTTTCCTGTCGCTTCATGCACAGCGGAACGGTAGGACAATAGAAAAGGTGGTATGCCTGTGTCCCAATTACTTTGTTTCTGATTCACTACCATCTTCAGGTATGTTTCTAAAGTCTTATTGAACCGTTCCACCATGCCATCAGACTGGGGGTGCAGGGGTGTTGTTCTTGTCTTGGAAATCCCTAGCAGGCGGCAGACATTTTGGAATACCTCCGACTCAAAATGGCGGCCCTGATCAGAGTGTAGTTCTCTTGGGACACCAAAACGACATACCCAATTTTGGAACAAGACCTCTGCGACTGTGGTGGCCTCTTGGTTGGGGATTGGATAAACTTCTGGCCATTTGCTGAAGTAGTCCATGACGACTAACACATAACGGTTGCCAGATTCGCTGGTTGGGAACGGTCCCGCTACGTCGATGGCAATCCTTTCAAAAGGAGCTCCGACCAGGTATTGCATCATTTTACCCCTGTTCCTAGTTTTTGGTCCCTTCGCCGAAGCACATTTTTCACACCGGCGGCACCACTCTTCGACATCTTCCCGAGAGTTTACCCAGTAAAACCTCTCTCTAACTTTATTCAAGGTCTTACTAATGCCAAAGTGTCCACCTCTAACGCCTTCGTGCACGGCTTTCAGGACCTCCGACACTCTCTTCTTGGGAAATACTGCCATCTGGACTTTCCCAAACTCTCTTTAGTACACCATCTTTAATTACTAACGAGTCCCATTGTGCCCAGTATGCCTTCAACTCTGGTGATTTGTCCGAAACATCTTTCCATTCAGGTGTGGGTATATGACTTAATTTTAGGTCAAATATTATACCGAATATGGGATCTTCGCTTTGCTCTCTGGCGATGACTTCCAAATCCCAATTTTCAGGTCCACGGACAGTAGGTAGTTCGTTTACATAAAATTAGGTCCGGGTTTTCTCTTAATTCCTGTCGACTACAGTGATGACAGTCTTCATTACAGGGTCTTCTTGACAATGCATCAGCATTCTTATGGTTGTCTCCTTTGCGGTGTTCCACTTTGAAGTCATATTCCTGCAGCCTTTG
This sequence comes from Pseudeuparius sepicola, assembly GCA_963920635.1. Taxonomy (NCBI): domain Eukaryota; kingdom Metazoa; phylum Arthropoda; class Insecta; order Coleoptera; family Anthribidae; genus Pseudeuparius; species Pseudeuparius sepicola. The sequence continues at coordinate 96,758,922 of OY987299.1, forward strand.
AAGCCATCTTGTCACTTGTCCTTCTGGGTTCTTGAACTGGAATAGCCATTTTAGTGATGCGTGATCTGTTCTTAATAGGAAAGGTTGACCATATAAATACTTGTGGAAATGTTCAACGGCCTTGACCACTGCTAGCAATTCCCTTCTTGTCACGCAGTAGTTTCTCTCTGGCTTTGACAGAGTTTTACTGAAGTAGGCAATAACTTTTTCTTGCCTTTCCTGCTCCTGGGACAGCACTGCTCCAACACCAAAGTTGCTGGCATCTGAATGTCTTTCCAGGAACGGGAAACGTCAAAATCGGTGAAGAACATAAAGTTTTCTTCAAGGTCTGAAATGCTTCTTCACAATCTGAGGTCCACATATAATCGATCCCATCCTCTGTGAGCCTATGCAGCGGCCTGGCTATGTGCGCAAAGTTTAGGACGAATCTCCTGTAATAAGTGCGCAGGCCCAGGAAGCTCCTTAGTTCATGTTTATCTTTCGGTCGCGGCCATTTTTCAATTGTCTCTATCTTTTCTGGATCTGTTTTAACTCCTTGCTCTGAAATTACATGCCCAAATATCTAACTTCCTTCTTGAAGAAACGGCATTTCTTTGAGCTTACTTTTAGGTTAGCTTCTCGTATCTTCTGGAATACCTCTCGGACATTGTGATCTTCAAATGTTCTTCCCAAAATAATGACATCGTCCAGATATACTAGACAGGTTTTCCATGTCATACCTCTTAGCACAGACTCCATGAGCCTCTCAAAGGTTGCTGGTGCATTACAGAGGCCAAATGGCATAACATTAAATTGCCATAAACCTGTACCAGTAGAAATGCAGTTTTCTCTTTATCTTGGGTGTGCATTTCGACTTGCCAGTACCCACTCTTCAAGTCCAACGTGGAAAACCATTTCGAACCAGATAGAGTATCTAAAGTGTCATCTATTCTGGGTAGAGGGTAGCTGTCCTTCTTGGTGACGTCATTTAACCGTCGATAGTCTACGCAGAACCTCATAGAACCATCCTTCTTCTTCACTAGGACAACTGGAGAAGTCCATGGGCTCTGTGACGGTTCAATGATTCTCTGTTGTTCCTTCATCATAGCTGAGACCTCTTCTTGCTTAGCAAGGGGTATCCTTCGAGGAGCCTGTTTGATCGGAGGGCTATTACCAGTATTTATCCTGTGCTGTACTAAACCTGTCCTTCCAAAATCGCATTCAGACGTAGCAAACACATCACGATTTTCTTCAGTTTTCGCAGTTGGTACTGCTGCTCCATTGTTAAGTAAGCAGCGGTTTCTTCGACCATCTTCTTCAGACTCTCTGGTAGGGGCTGTCGAACTTGCTGTGGTGCAACCTGATTTCTCATAACTGCCTGAACTTCATGGCATAACCCAATCTTTTCGCCTTTGCTCAAATTTTGATCATAGTTCTTCAGGTTAGCAATCCGCACAAATATTACACGGTGGTCAGCGTCTTCGCAGGAAATATACCTCTTTTATACAGTCCGCATTCTTCTTCGGGTTCCACAATAATTGTTTCGCCATTCAGTCCATCGTAGGTGGCCTTGATAACCTTTTCTGAATTAGCCGGAACCGTGGTATCTTCATACGCGGTCACAGTATTTAGAGGCATTTTTCGTTACAGTATTTAAAGTTTAATTTAAAGTACCTATATATGAAATTGTCGGTAACACTGGTAACAGCAAATAAATACCATACAAAAATCATAAGTATTATTAGGGAACATTGTCAACAAAACATAATTTTCAGCTTCTGTATTCTCCAATATCTAATACAGGAGAATGACATATTTAAATATCCAGTAAATAAAACGCATGCTTGGTTCATGTACCACGATAACTATACGCCACAATCCTTCCAAATCCCGGCAGAGGCGGACTGGGACTATTTATCTACATATTATAACTATGTATTAAAAGAGCAAAGAGCAGAACAAGTAAGCAGTTATAGTTATTAGCACACCGCGTGATCCATCACTACTACATACCTACCACGATCCATCACTACTACATACCTACAACAAGCACAGACCTAAAATATATAGCTATTGCGTAGCTATAGGTATCTGTGCAACATGAAAATTTATAGATGAGTCCGGCTTCAGTAAGCTGGATATGGATATACCACGAGCCTGTACTGGCTGCTAGGTTTACTGAACTGTATTAGTTACTAATTACAATATTCGCAACTCTATAGTCATTGACGTTTTACAAAACCATTTCCGTATGCATTTTAATGAGTAGGTTAACTGAAAATGAATCACCCAGACTGTGTGCCTGTACGGATGGATGACCTGCGCTTTTTGGTGAAACTTTTTAGATTGTTTCTGAGAACGCCGCCGTTCGTTTAAATTTTAATCTATTTTTACGTTAAAAGTTGCCCGTAGTGAACGGGAACATAAGTATAAGTTCAACGGAATCATTTCGGGCAAGAACCGAGTTTTTTTATGATAATGTCTTATGAGTTTATAAGACAACTAGTAAGTTTACTATATTTATTACTATTTACTCTTGGGTTCTCAGGTAGCCCACATGGACGTAGATAATGGTATTTTTTAGGGTCGGTTCAAACCAACTCCCCTTTGAGAAGAAAAGGAAGACAAAAATAATATTCGGTTAATCCCTAAAATTTATAGTACCTAGGTATTTGTTTCAAAACGCTTTTAAGAGGCCCTATGATGATAACGGAAGACTAAACCCACACATCAGTATAAAAAATTACCCTTAGACAAGGGGCGAGTTTTTAAAGTCAACACAAATATGTGATGGAATCCACTAATGCAACGTAATTGGCCGGTTCAAAAATTTCTGCACTTGTGATTGGATTGATGGAATCCATCTCCACGACATGTTTGTGTTGACTTTAAAAACCCGCCCACAGAAAGGATAATGTTTAGAGTAGATATGCACAAAATATTCAGCAGACCGAATGTTCGGCTCTTTGGACATTGCCGAATATTCGTCAAAACCAAATAATGCGTTTACGGCTGGCTGGGGATGCACCTGATGTTTAAGTTAGACAACAAATGTAAATTTTGCTAGCAATTTATTTTTTGGACGAATATTCGGTGCATCCCTTCCCTAGGAGGAACTTTGAACTGTGACTTTGCAATTTTCAGTAGGTACCTAATTTTGACTATTTTGTCCTCAGAATTTCTGAGGCCGGCTACGCATTTTAGTACCAGTGTGAAGTTAACAGCCATTTTCTGGCGCTAAAAATTTTAGCAGACTATTTTTTTGGGAAGTTTTTTACTACTTTACTTCGACTTTTGCGTGTAAAATTAGAAGCCAAATAACGGGATATTTTTTTATTATTGATTTTTTTATTAAATTCGTTGGAGGAGCGCAAATAGGGCAAAAGCAAAAATTATCGATAATTTTTTAAACCCTTTGGCGTTCGTGTCCCAGGCTAATTTTTGGTGAAAGTAGTAGACGAGGAGTAAGGTGGGTGGGCCCACACGAGAATTCCTTAGGACCCGTTGTAAGGGCGTAGATATGGAAAGAGAGAAAATTGTCCAAATTTTTTACTCACCTTGGCGTTCGTGTCTCAAGCTGATTTTTGGTTGAATTCTATTCATGGAAAATTTTTCCTCTTGCCCTATCTACGTCCTTCCAACCGGTCTTAAGGGATTCTCGTGTGGGCCCATCCAGTCTACTCATCCTCAACTATAATTCCACCAAAAATCAGCCTGGGACACGAAAGCCAAGGGGTTTAGAAAAATTATGGAACATTTTGTCTCTTGCCCTATCTGCGCCCTATCAACAGATCCTAAGGGATTCTCATGTGGGCCCATCCATTTTACTCCTCATCTACTATACTAACGGCAAGGTTTTTTTAATTATGGAAAATTTTCTCTCTTGCCCTATTAATTGCTAACTAGCACGGAATGGAAAAGGAACATTCCGCGAGAGTTATACACTATTTTTCTTATACAACTGTCATTGTAAGTGTTTCAGTTAAAATTTAGCTTTTTATAATTTAATTACATAAACAAGTATGTCTTAAATGTAAGACAAATTTTAACAAAATATTTCTTATCCATACTTATTTACAATATTGAATGATATATTTAGTACCACAGTTATAAAAAATGTTTGAAAAAATGTGTGGAATTAAATTTTCTGCAGTCACATTTGCAGCTTCCAAAATATAGGATAGTGTCAATTCTATCTTATTGAAACTATCCACTTTTGTTATAAGTAACAAACTGATTGTATTTTTTTACTTTAAAAATGTACGAAATAGTATATTATACAGGGTGATTCAGTTTTATTCTACGACACTTCAACGGGTGATAGAAAACCAAAAAATAACCGCACTTTCTTCTATAAACTATATCATTTTAAGGCCTTATAAAAAAGTTACAGGGTGTTAAAATTGTAAGAAAAATGTGGACTTTACTGAATATTTACCAAACTAGTTGAGATATTTAAGTCATATTTGGTACACGTTATAACGGCATGGGTCAGCATAAAACCTGTTAATATCAAACACCTTGAACAACCAGTGTCGTAGAAGCGGGTAATTACTATAATTGTTTTTAGAAGAAAAAAAGAACCCCCTTGTATAGCAATAAAATGTTTTCAATTTATTATGAAAATTTTAATTTTAAACAAAAATGACGTCTTGGTATTTTTTCGTGTGTGTCATGGTTTCAAGGCAAATTTGATTTTTTGTATTATTTCGGGGTATTTCTGAAAAATTATTTAAAAAATTTGCTCCATTATAGTCCGGCAGCGGAACCGGTTTTTTTTTGCCTGAAGTGCGAAATTTGGGACGAAGTTCTTTTTTTAACGGATTCTTGCAGATTTGTATGTCTATTAACCATATCCGACTGATGACATGCTGGCGTCATTGAGCAATTTGATATACAGGGTATCTCAAATATTAGACAGTAAATATTGAATTTCTACTCTAAATCTTACTATTTAGCTGTAAAATTGTTATTATTATTATATTATTGTATAATTTCGTTACAATTATCATTAATATACAAGGTGTTTTAAAAACATGTGTTATGAATTTAAAATATTCATGAATTTCTCTGTATTAGAACATTCCTATCTAAGTTAAAAAACTAATAAAATTATAAAAATGGGTATGTTTAGAGATAAAGCTACATGACAGATACAGGGCGTCTTAAATTTGATGCTCTGTCCACTCTGCAGCCAAATGAGCATTTTGTATAAACTCAAAGTTGTACATTAAATTATGTAATTTTTCCTAATTGTGTGATTATAGGTACACTTCGCCACCAATATGGGCATTACTACAATAAAGAAATTAAAATTTTTTACTTTAGTGTAATTTAATGTACTTAATTTAATGGCATTCGCTACTCGGTATATTATAATATCCAGAAATGATATGAGAATTATGGGGAAGGACTAATAGCAATTAGGCCTATGTATAAAACCCTTTTATTGGTTGTTAAATATTTATTTCCTGTGTTATATTACTAGGCCCTCATCCCCTTTCCAAAACTCACCTTCTCAGTTTGCGTTTACTATATTTAAATTTTAGTGCTTAAGAAGAATGCTTTTTTAATTTATTATATTATTTATATTAAGAAACAAAAAAACGCGCTTTTTCTAAGACTAAAGAAATTGCCTCATTGCATTGTATGTTCGTTTTTAATTGAGAAATGTAAGTCATTGTGTATAATATCGATATCATTTAAGCAACCAGTGCGGGAATGTTATTGTGCACGGGTTGCCACAGCAAACTGTGCGGGAGTGTCATTGTGAAATGCAGATTTAAGAGAAGTAGTTGGAGGCCTTGGAAAACAGCTCGCGTCTAAAGTCTATCCAAGTTACAGCGGCAGTAGATAGAAACAAAGTCACATGACCGCCTTGCGCTCGATTACCAGGGTTGGACTAATAGGAGATTCCAAGTGGCTTGTAATTCTGAACTAATTCTTTTAGAAGTTCTAAAATTTGTGTTTCTACCTTTCGTGGATCTTTATAAATTTCCTTAAATTAAGTAGCAAAATAAATTTACAGAATATACTGCTCGCCATCCGATCTAAAATATGCAGGAAACTCGACGGAGGTAAGAGTCGGCCCTGCATTATGCTCGCCGCGTAAACACTCGATATTTTATGACGGCCAGACCAATAAGAGAATAGGTCACGTGGTGGCCAATGTTAAACAGCCTTATCGTGTCTTGTGGCACAACTATAACAGGGTTTTGTTTCTCAGATACTGGAACTCCAACTGTAAAAAAGCAGCGGCATTCAGAAGTGACAAACTTTAATTTTAGAGATCGAGGTTTGTACTGTGGACAAAAGTGCGATTTAGAAAAAATAAAAAAATCTTCAACGATGGCCATCGTTCAGAGTCGTGGAAGACAAGAATACGAAAAAGCAATGAAGGAAGCTATTTTACAAACATGTGTGGAACAGAATGATACCTGGGCTGCTGATGTTCGATTGCGATGGGTTGCTGTTACAGCGAATAGTAATGAGTCACCTAAAAAACAGACACTTTGTATACCAGGGTTCATTTAAAGATGTTTAGTGGGTATTATTGAGAGTACAGTGTGTACAAAATTTGAGGGCGATCAGTTAAACGGTTCTGAAGTTAAGAAAAAGTGCCTTCGTGGAGCCCCTTTGAGGGATCATAGCTCCACATGGGGCCGCTTCACTAAATCTTCATAATTTCTAGAGAGGAATCTGTAATCGCACCCTGTATATTAAAATGCTTATAAAAAGCATGTAGAGCAGAAAAAGTTGTCTTTCGTTTTTTATAGCTGTTTTAATAAATTAATTAAAAAATAAGAACGATACCCGCCAGGTTCATTTTTGAAAAAATAAACATCAAAAGTGCAAAATTTAAAGTTTCAAGGTCGAATACTTTACAAACGCTTGAAACAAACATATTGCATGTACATGTACATCATTGAAACTGTGACAATGAGCAGATTTCAAATATCTATAAATATGAAGGGTTTTCGATTTAAAGAAACAAAAGTTTGGTTTGGAACCGCTTTTCTGAACAACCTGTATAAAAATAAATAAACGCTGAAAAAAGCTTGCTTTTTTTGTATCTGAAACTTTTTTCCTAACCTCAAAAATATATAAAATAAGGAGGTGTAAAAATATACGTGATCACATGGTACCTATTAAAAGGACACCTTGTATCTCAAATTGCTCAAGGATGACAGTTTGTCAGCACTTGGATATCAAAACTAGGAGTCCTAGAGATGTCAAATCCGTTTTGAAAAAAACTTCGTCCCATATTTTTGGGTTTACCCCCGTGGCTGCCGGACTATTAGTAACACGTAAAGTATAAATAATGTGTTTGCTACTTTTAATGAAGTAACTTTTTCCAATAAACTTACATATTTAAGGCTATACTTTTGAAGTTACAGGGTCTAAACATTTAAGGAAGATACAATTAATGTTACGCTCTGTATCTTGAAAAATAAAACCTTGAATGGGTAAGTTTATTAGGAAAAGTGACTGTATTTAAAGTAAGAAACACATTTTTCTACTTTGAGTCTTACTTATGGATCGAATTGTTAAGTTCATTTTTCAGAAATACCTCGAAAAAAATACGGAAAAATCAAATTTGCTATGAAACCACGACACATAGGAAAAAATGCTTAGTTTACAATTAAAATTTACATACAAGGTGGTTCGTTTTTTTTCCTAAAAACAATTATATTAATTACCCACTTCTACGCCACTGGTTGTTCAAGGTGTTTGATATTAACAGGTTTTATGCTAACCCATGCCGCTATAACATGTCCCAAATATGACTTAAATATCTCAACTAGTTTGGTAAATATTCAATAAAGTCCACATATTTCTTACAACTTTAACACCCTGTAACCTTTTTATAAGACCTTAAAATGATATAGTTTATAGAAGATAGTGCGGCTATTTTTTGGTTTTCTATCTCCTGTTGAAGTGTCGCAGAATAAAACTGAATCACCCTGTGTAACAAGCATGGAATGACATTCATATCCAATGTTCATTATCCCATAAGTATGGCAGTTTGCGGCACGAGCCGCAAGCGAATGCTGAAAGTCATATGAATGGGAAACGAATATTCCATGCGAGTTACACAATACCTATACATTTTCTATACTAAAATATCTCTGTTACTAGACACCAAAAATGATTTTTTTTAAATTTAGTTACCCAAAGTTGGCGGCACACTAAGCCACTTCGCATATTTTATAGAGAAGTACTTATACAAACAGGGCGACACTTTAGTGTAAGTTTTATATCCCATGAATAAAAGAGATTTAAAAAATCATCCGACCCCATTTCGCTAGTAGGGCGTAGTAAGTGAACCCCCTCCAATCCCAAAAATCGTTTTCAATAATTTCATTTTTTCGTTTGATTTGATAGTTTTATAGATACAAACATTACTGAGTGGATAAGAACGCAAAAAGTAAGTTATAAAGTGAAGGACACATTTATATTAGCATTTAGCATCTCATTTATTGATGTAATTTGAAATAATAAATATTATTTATGAGATATACATATTATTCATTGGGTAGGTGTACCTACTATCATAGAACTTGTCGTGTCGTAGTAGATTCTTCTATGCCACAATATAGTATTTCAACTGGTTAATTAAATCATTCGGATTGTACGGATCTTTTCAACAGGTTGCCATTTAAAATTTTGAAGTAGGAGTAGGTGGGGCGCGTAGTGGGTTGGAGAGGGTACACCATTTACTACTACTAATAATAATAATAAACAGCCCGCGCCTTTTTCCGGCAGGGTTGCCATTCTAATTTTACCTTAAAAAGGCGACTTTAGTGACCATTTCTGAGAAAAAATGTTATTTTTAAGTGGCCCCTTCACGGGAAAAAAGCGACTTTGTGACTTTCGGCCATGTCTTCCTAAAGGAATAAATTAAATATTTGAAAAGGTTTTGGAATATAGGTATAGGTTTTTATTTAAACATGTAGAGTGACTCATCAGAAAATATAAAACAAAAGAAATATAAATAAAAAAAATCCCAGGTAATCCCAGGTATAACAATCTGTAGTTAAACTTTGAACCCAAACTTATCTGCGATTGAGTTAAAAGTTTAACTACAAATGAAAAAACTATACTTAAGTGTTCATATAATTGTTTGCAATAGACAGTTGATCGTTTATTATACCTTGAATCTTGCAAAACAATTTTTACGTAAAAAAAAATTAAACTTTTTACTTTTAAAAAATAATTAAGATATGATTGGACAGTAGTTGAGCAAGCGATGATACCTAGTTGGTTCTGTACTCGCAAGTCCGTTCGTTATTATAGACTAAAAAGTTAAAAAGTCAATATACCAATTGTTAATTAAGCATACAGTCAAAGGTTCTTCGGATCGTTTTTTCGAACTTTTTTGTAAGTTACGGAATTTTTAAAATCAGACAAGAAATTTATAAAAAGGACCTAGATATAAGTGTTTTGTTTGTTAGAGTGTACCAAATATTAATTGAAAAGAAAAATATTTAGGTCCAAATTCTACGTCTGCAAAAAAGTAATGTTTTTTGTAGTAGTGTTTTGTTTGTTAGAGTGTACCAAATATTAATTGAAAAGAAAAATATTTAGGTCCAAATTCTACGTCTGCAAAAAAGTAATGTTTTTTGTCATAACTTCCCAACTGGAGCAAAAAATTTCAAAATAAAAGTTGATTTATTATTCGACAAACTACGATTCTTACATGCCATACGGAAAACAAAAATATTCTAACGTACAAAAAAGTTCGAAAAAAGAATCTGAACCACTGTAATGAATGAAAGTTTAGTTTATTTTAAAACAAAAACTTCCTTAAATGGCATCGTTTTGAAAATAAATTTCTAGGGTTTTCCGTAGTACTTGAGCGCTTGAGCGAATGCTATCCTAGTTCTATCAATCAAAATATTAAAGAATTTTGGGTTGGGCCAAAAACTACACACATTGGCAAATTTAAAGTGAAATTTAAAGTGATTCATTTTATTTTTCGTGGAAACAAATTAAAATTTGCAACTTTAAATTTGCCGGTGTACAGTTTTGCGTATTAATGTGACTTTTAGTGACCTTTCTTTGAAAAAGTGACTTTTAGTGATCCAATGGCAACCCTGTTTTCTGGCCTTCTTCGAGTTCGGCAATATCAGGTTCCAAATTTTTCTTGATAACATTATTGATACTGCCGCGATATATTTATGCAAATAGATCACGTGGCGCTACGGAAACGCTTATTTTAAGTATATGTAAAGGAAGGAATATGTGATGAGGAGTGCTTCCTTTATGTGATATAAACGGAAGAGAATAACCTATGAAACATGAATACTAAAGTTTGGAATACAAGTACATACTCTGAAATTTTGTCATCTAAGTAAATAAAAATGACAAAGCAAAATGATAAATTGAAAAATATCACCTATTTAGATTGAGTTGTTTGTTGTTCATTTACAATAATTGCAAAATAAAGGCGTAAATCCAAGCAAAAAAATTAATTTACATACATACACCTCGATATATGACCTATTTTTGAGATTCACTTTCACCTATACTGAGAATTTATTTTAACTGAATATTTAAATTAATGATAACACGGAACTTTTGTTTACACCTGTAAAAAAATTGAGCCCTGGACACTTTAACTATTTTTTGTCTACCTCTTCGAGAATCGGAGAAACCCCCCAAAATCCATCCAATTTGGGACACATACTTATCCCCAGTTAAAATATGTTTGTATCGGTCAAGGTCACCCTGCATAAGTATGAACGTGATTATTTGATGAGGTCGAGTTTAAAATGAAGGATGTAGAGGTTCTTCTCGAACAAGCTGTGGTGGAGATAACCCCTGAAAAATGGCGCAAGTGCGTGGAACACGTGGATATCTGGATGCGACAAATTAAATGCAAAATGCACTCTTTTGTGTTCCCTTCTTACTGTTTTATAAAGAAGGAATGGGAATGGATAAGACATGGATTTGAATATGATTCAAAGATTTAAAACATTTAAATCAAAAAATAAAAAAACACGAGCTTTTATTCGGCACATGAATTGTTCTACAGAACTAGCATTTTTAGGCAAGGTTAGTATTGCCGCTCAGTTAGATTACACGTACCGGCAAAACATTATTAAACATAACGAAGCCGTGGATAAAAATAGATATATTTTAAAAAGAATAACTGCATAAAATTTTGTGGCAAACTAGAATTAGCGTTGCGAGGGCACGACGAAAAAAAAATACTCTCAAAATCTTGGGATTTTTCTAGAATTAATCGATTTTACATCCGAATTAGATTATATTATGAAAGAACATTTAAAAAGTTCTACAGTATTCAAGCGTACATCAAAAACGGTACAAAATGAAATTTTGAAAAGCATGCTGAAAGTTTGTCGCCAAGAAATTCGAGAGCAAATAAATAAAACAGACTTTTTGGCCATACAGATACAGTGTGATGAATTAACCGACATTTCGAATCATTGTCAAATGGTAATGATATTTAGATAGTGGTAAGTGATAAGTATAGTATTTTTAAAGTCACTTGAAACAGCATAAAAAACTCTAATTGCATAAAAAAAACTCAATACAGGACATAAGCGTCACGCAGTTTTTTAAAGATATACATATTCTTAAAGCAACATAATATTTCACTTTTAAGGGTTTTTAAGGTTGTCGTCAAACATAACGTAAAGGTTAATGCACCATACAATATTGTCAAAAGGTATGTAAAAAACCACATCGATTACAACTATTTACGCAAGTATATCCTAAAATCTGTGAAATTATCGCACGCCTATCCACCGCATTTCGCTGTACAAGTGACCGGCCGAACAGTGTAGCCCATGCAAGTATTGGTGATATATTATATTAGGCGAGCATGCAGTCAATTGTTTTTACTACAATATCTATCGTCTCTGTCTCCTTCATCTCCTTTTACTTATAATACCAGGTGCGGTCTAATATGGTTAAAAAAGTGTTTTGACTCGTATTTCATTGCAGGAAAAGCCTGTTCTCGAGCTACCCTGGTACTCACTTGGAACACAGTGATATACGAGGCGCGATCTATTTCATAGCTTTTACCACGCTCTGCTACTGGTAAAAATACCAGACTTATCAGCCGAAATCACAAATTCACAGGTTTTTATGCTGTTCCAAGTGACTTTAGAAATACTATACCTACCTACCTACTGCGGCTTATAGACTTTTTTAGTAGGAATTACGGATTTTTCGTTATTAACTTTTTCTTTGAAAAACGGGAATTATTGTTTTATGCACTTTTTACTTTTTATATTGATTATGCTAAAATAAGTTATTTCTATTAGTAAGAAAAAATTAAAAAGCCGATCCATGCCGAAAGTAGGTACCCACCTCCACCTCGGTGCCCCCCTATTTTTTAAAGTGACGCACGACTTAGTTCTTTTCAAAACGTAGCCCCCCCCCCCCCCTGTGCGTTAACCCACGAGCCGCCACTGGTATGGACATACATACATATTTTATTATTCTTGAATCAGTGGGAGTCTCTGTGGTTTCGGGCGAAAAAAAGTTGAAGGTAACACAGGCTATCCAAAAATCAAGAACCTTCTTTCCAAGGAATCGTCCCATCTCGTAGTACAGTAATGAATTTGCTCAAACAATAAGTTATCATTGGTATCTACATCTTTTTATACCAATAATATGGAAGGCGTCGAATCCAGTATAATTGAAACAGATATCTGGACTAGCTAGGGAGCAATAGCAACCTTTATTACACAAATTTCCTTCTAAATTTTATCGCATTATAATAAGATCCCTATATCGCAAGTAATGGAAGTTTACCCAGTTGTTACAAGTCATTAAATTGCAATAAACGAATAAACACAACCTCTCTATCCCTGTTTGCTTTGCCATAAAATCACGCCGACGCCAAACCTTCGACTGGGCACACAGTGCACATTAATCCCCGGAGGTCAATCTGATAAACTAAAATGCGAAGAAGTACCTATGGCTCGATTTACATCATAATTCGGTAACCTGAATATTTCCGTTCTTGTTTGTAAAAGGTGTTCTAAACCATTTATGACTTCAAAACGGAAATGGCTAATATTATTCTTGGGCGACCGTAGAAAATTAACTTTCTGGACAATTTTTTTTATATCGTTTCATAGGACTAGCAATAGTAAGTACTTACATTACATATAGAAGAGGCGGAAAATCTTTCATTATCCACATCTACAATGTCCGTCCACGTTAAGGACGCACCCTTGTAAAATCGTCATTTGTTGGCCGATTATGGTAGTTTTTTTTGTTAGGTGTGTATTCAAAATGCGCATTCAATGAGTAACTTTACTCTTGGTTTGTACTCATAGCCATTTTTATGAGCTTAAATTTAAAAAAAATATACTATTAGGTTTTTTATTACAAAAAACAAACAGCAGATTCTGATTTAGCATTACCTAAAATCTACCCTCACCCATTCCATAATACGACTTATTGAAATTTTAGTCCATAAAAGTGGTCGTATTCTCCATGATTACAGTCCAAAAATAAAGTTAGCCACTTTGTTGAATACGCATTTTGAACACCTAGGCACCTAAAGTCTATCCAAGATACAGCTGCAGTGGATCAAAACATTGGCCACCACGTGACCTATTATTCTCTTATTGGTCTGGCCGACATAAAATGTCAAGTGTTTACGCGGCGAGCAGAATGCAGGGCCGGCTCTTCCCTCAATCGAGTTTTCTGCATATTTTAGATCGGATCGCGAGCAGTATATTCTGTAAATTTATTTTGCTACTTAATTTAAGGAAATTTATAAAGATCCACGAAAGGTAGAAACACACATTTTAGAACTTCTAAAAGAATTAGTTGAGAATTACATGCAACTTGGAATCTCATATTAGTCCGACCCTGGTAATCGATCGCAAGGCGGTCATATGACTTTGTTTATATCTACTGCCGCTGTATCTTGGATAGACTATAAATTAATTTTTTCTATCAAAATCTGTCAACAATACCTAAATATATTAAAACTTCCGCCAAGATATACGAGTAGGTATGTTATATCGGACCTCAACCATCACCTTGATCTTAACCTTGTTTATATATTGATTTTGTTTACTGTTTAATATCATATTTCTAATCAGTATTGTTCCGAGATGTCTACTGTAAAGATATAGTTTTCCAGTGTACCGTATATTGTTTAGAACTGATTACTAGGGTATATCATATTCTTTTTGAGTATTGTTAAAACTTGCTTATTGCAAGAACTGTAGAAGTTGATCTTGTTCTATGTCCATTATATTCTTTTCCCATGAGAACTAAAAACACAGAAAAACGTCATTGTTAAAATCTGTATAAATAGACCCTTAGGTCTACCTTAGTAGTAGTAACACAGTCTAGTTCAGTTCATAGTCTAAGCTCAAATTCTGTTAGTTACCAAGGTACTGAAGTTCAACTTTTTATGACTCATGTGGAATTTAGTCGCCGAGGCCTCTGGCCGAGGCAAATAAACCGGAGTGGCGCAGTGGAAGCATGCGGGGTTCGAAACCACGCTCTGGGACAAACTTTTTTTTATTTTTTTTTATTATTTTCTACTAAAGTATTTTTAAAAAAGATGTAGTGCTAAATATTGTACGATGGTACGGAACCCTTCGTGTGCGAGTTCGACTCGCACTTGGCCGATTTTTTTACACCTACTTACTTGTGTACTGTTATAGGTTATAGATAGTTGCAGTATTTGGCATTACAGGAGCATGCCGCAGAGACGAGTTACAGAAATTACCATTAAATGATATTAACGACATGGATTCTATCATAACTGTGAAAATTCTCGATAGCAAGACAAACAAACCTCGATCATTTGTAATAAACGGAAAAATTAGAAGTTTTAATTTTGTTGAAATGTATCGCAAATATGCATTACTTCGTCCCCAGTCTACCAGTCACACTAGATTTTGTATAAGATTATTATAAACGCTTCACAACAATTCGAAAAAGGTTTTTAAGTGAAGAACCTGAGACCTTCACAGGCAACGAAGAAAACAACATTCAAAAAATTACTGGAAATGAAGTAGTTACCATAGTAAATTACTCTAACTGCGATATCAAAATTGAAATTAAGTCGAAAAAGTAAATAACTAATTTTATAAAAATAACGTTAGTTTAAACTGTTCATGATACTGTTAGAACTATTCTAAGAATCAGTAATATTTCTTGTATTGGAAAATAGGTACTCATCAATAAAATTTTGAAATTCGATCGTAGGAAAAATATTGTGTGCAACATGTGCAAAAAGCATATTATGTTGCACTAGTTACAGAAATAACTATTTTTCTATGTATAATAGAATTGTGTTTTTCGCATTGCAAAAAGAGAAACCTTTCAGGGTATTATATTATGTCTCAAATAAAGTTTATTATATGTCTCAAATAAAGTCCGATTATATATCCTTAGTTTTTGAAATAAAAAGACCAGCTTAAAACCAAGATGATGCAGTTTTTTCTGGGGAATCCGAATCTAGCTTCAGAATTGATATATAGAGTGTTCTCGAAAAGTTAAGGACAAAAATACAGGGTGTCTATTTAAGAAGGGCCACTCGAGAAAATCTTGACAAACATGCATTTTTCTGAGAACTTTATTTGAAAAAAAAAGCTTCTTTGATGAGGTAACTTTTCTTAAAAACACACTTGTTGAAATTTCTTCGGCATGTAACTTTTTGTTTCAAGAGTTACCGAAAAAATTTCTTAATGAAATTTGTGGGCAAAACTGATTGCTGTAAACGTAGTTTATCATAATTTGGAAACATACCATGGTTTGTTGTGTGCTCTCTTAACACTTTTTTTTATTTATAGCTGTCATGCATACTAGAAAATTTTAAAAATGTAAAAAAATATGCAAGATTCCGATACCTCGCAAGAAATTTCGAAGATTTCCAATGTAGTATATTGGGAAAAAATACCTAAAACATGAAGGTAGGTACCGGATTCAAGGCCACGGCTCGCTACAATAAAAGGGGCAAATTTTTTTTCGGTGGGTACCAAGAGAGCACCCATTAAACTGTGGCATTGTTTTAAATTCTGATAAAGTAGGCTTTTAAAGCAATTAGTTGCAATGTCATTGGGAAAAATTTTGGGGAACTCTTTAAACAAAAAAGTTACAAACCGAATAAATTTCGGCAGTTTTCGGGTTTTTTCAAAAATATCTCTGAAAGTAGGCCATTGCCATGGATCTCAAATGTTACACAAAGTTACCCTATCAAAAAGCAATCATTTATTTCAAATAAAGTTCTCGGAAAAATAAATTGTAAGATTTATTGGGGGATTTGTTGGACGAAAATTGTTATTTGTAAAAAAAGGAGTATTGTGTGTAGGCGCTTGTAAGCCTGCCGTGGTTTCAGCACAGCCACAACTGGGCACTTCTCAAGTTGGTGGCGCTCCGACGTTGGTACTTGTTATAAACGCCTAGTCCGGTCCTGCTGGACCTCCTAAGTGTTTATAGTCGCCCTCGCTTCTCAAAAAATGTAGTATGTATGTAACGCTTTTGTTTGGTCACGGCTATCGGGCGCAGTTTTCGATATTTAAGTCCAAATTTCGCCTGGGGCCGCAAATAAATAAGTGCCACATCGCTATTGAAGCGCGCCAGAAGCGGAAAAGCCGTTCCGCCGTTTGAGCCATTTTCCGATTTGGTACCTACGCGTCGGGGAGGAAGTCGAATTTGGCGCGCCGCGCTGAACAAGTAAAAGTAAAGTCCCTACACTAAAATCGACCAACTCTTACGCCTGGCGTAAACAAGAGCACGCCAGAGCCCCACTGAGGCACGACCTTTATTTAATTTTAGTTTTACAATTGTTTACATGAAAATATTATAGAAAAAAATTATTGGCTTAATTAAAATGGTTCAAAACGTCCATAAAATTATTTGTGTCAGTGTCTAAATAGCTGAGAACAACAAGATAAAATCGCGTAAATATATACTTTTGCGATCGAGTACGTCCCTGTTGCCAGGCACGCTGAACACGTGCTTCAATTTACGCCGGATGTCTCCGAACGATTTTTAAAGGAATGCCAATATAGGTATTGTACACGATAAATTTGAACTAAAAAATTACGATTTACCGATTGGCATGCCATGTAGTTCTGTGGTGCAGAACATTGTCAAAAGTTAATGAGAAAAGTGCAACAAATTTCAGATTATTTTAGATATGAGCAACCTCATGGAAAGAATTTACAGAAGTAAATCCGAGTGGGTAAAGGCGCGGACCTAGAAAACTTCATTTATTTCATCGAAGGTACAAATCCCGCAGAATGTTTTTTTCTTTTTTTTTAATTAGCAACGAAAAATCAGATTTTAATTTTTATTTGTATTGTATAATGTTATAATAGTAAACGATACAATCTGCATTTTTGTTGATAATAATAATAATCGTTTGGAGACATCGCTTTTTCATGCAAACGGAAAATTGAATTGCACACCCTTCTGCACGCGAGCGGAATTCGCTTCTTTGGCACATACATGGCATTTATATTCTTAATGATTGGCATGCATTTTTAAGGCACTATTTAATTTGATTAAGGATGTAGAGATTAATTATTATTTAGGATGGAATGTAGAAAAAATACAGAAAATTGATCAGCTGTTGTTAACATTAAATAAGTTACGATTAAATGCGCCTCACCTATATATGGAGGATTGTCAACAAGTTTTTTTTTTTCACGAAATGTTAATAATGACTATACAGGGAGTAGCAAAAAATGGGCAGTTCGTATTTCCATCTTCCGGTTTGACTGGAAGTGAGTATTACTTTGACAATTGTTTTTTTTTTGAAAATCTGGACATTTCAAAAATTTGACGGAAAATTTCTTGAACATTTTTCGATTTTTATTTCGTCGCAAAAAAAAGGAAAAATCTTATTATTTTTGTGTAGATCAATCTCAATCAGATATTTTTGGAGGACACATTAGGGGATGTAGGAGTAGGTATAGAAAAACATGTAGGGGTGCCGTGGGTAACGACAGTGGCGTCGCAAAAAATCCAAGAAAAAATCTTATTTTTTTCTGTAAATTAATCTCAATCTCAAAGATATTTTTGGGAGACGCATAGGGGATGTAGTAATATAGAAAAAAACTTGTAAGAGGTGCCGTGTCAATCTCAAAGTCAAAGATACTTTTGGGAGACGCATAGAGGATCTACTTAGTAATATAGAAAAACCTGTAGGAAGTGCCGTGACAAACTACAGTGGCATCGCAAAAAAACGCGTAGGCGTTTATAATCCTGCCGCGGTTTCAGCGGGACCACTACTTTGCACGCCTCAAGTTGGTGGCGCTCCGAAGTTCGTACTTGTTATAAACGCCTATTACGGCCCTGTCGGACCTCCTAGGTGTTGTTAGCCACCTTTGCTTCTCTACCAGAAAAAATATCGTATATGTAGGTATGCGTGCGGGCGGTTTCAGACCCCTTTGGATGAAATTTCCATCAAACAGGTGCATATATGCCCTGTAGGTTTTGTTTTGTGTGTTGAGTATTGTATGTATACCTATGTAATCTCGTATTTTATAGAAGAACATCTACATACTATTCCTCTATTTTCTAGAAAACCATTATAACCAATTAGACAAGTACCTAAATGAGCAGAAGCAACAGCAAATGTATTTGCATTACAAAGTCTAGTTACCTTTTGAGTATTTGTGATGTATTTACGTTTAGTAATAAGTTTATTATATTTTTTTCTGGCTTTTTGAAAATTGGGAATTGAATTATGCCCCAAGGCCCCAAGGGTTGCTCATATGCAAGATACGGAAATAAATCATCAATATGTAATCAAGTTTGTTTAGCGAATGTTCGGCCCTACGTCACAACTCCCGTCCTTGTCTGGCTCGTGAATATACGACCGATATCCGTAGTAAGACAAGGACGGGAGTTGTGACGTAGGGCCGAACATTCGCTGAACACACTATATGCATAAAATATGATTTTGTATAAAATCCTATCTCTACTGATTAAATTGGTTAAAGATGATTAGATATTATTGTGCAACATACAGAAACATTATAGTATGTAGTAACATAGAAGAATTTACTACGACACTAGATTCTTCTATGGTAGTACATAAATACCAATAAACAAATATAGTATACATATAAGGAGCTATCCACTATCTAACTTATAAATTAATTAAACGTATTTATTCGTATATACAACTTTTCTATTGGCACCAGGGTTGATAAAAATCATGATTTTTTAAATGAATCGAAAATCAACGATTTTTAAAAACATACAATAAAGTTCAAACAACACAATAAAGTTCAACAATATTTAGTTTTTTATTTTCAGGTTAGGTTCTCTATTTTTTTGTTAGAAGGATTTTTTGAAAGTTTAATTTTTGTGAAAAGCTGTTACATTCCTTTTCAAGTATACAATAAATATTATTATAAAAATTTGCCAAAGTTTTGTTTTGTATCCAAAACGATTTTAGGGTTTTCTTTCTATGAATAAATAATATATTGATATGGTTTTTTAATGGTCAATATTCCAAACCCTTTCAAATCTTTTTTGACCATTTCTCCCTTTTTATTTCATTTGGCCTACTTATCTTTGCAACGACCTGAAATACATTGGTTTTCCGGACGCCACTAAAATTGACCCGCTTTGCATAGTTCTTTTTGATTCAAATAACTTAGGCCATCACTTGTCCAAAAACGATAAGAAAAACCTTTGAAAATAAAAAAAATATTACGCATAAAAAAGGGTTCCAATCACAGTGTAAGTATAGGAATAGATCACTCGTGCTAATAATGCAAATAACACGGTTTATTTTGCTACTAGATTAGCGGGTCGGGGAGAAGAATACGAGATAATTTGTTTACATGGGCATTTTAAAGTTTTTTTGATAGACTTTTATATCGTATCCAGAATGGGCCCAGATGGACTATACGATAGGTGTAAAAGACAAACAAAAATTTCGAGTTGAAACTTGAGCTTTGGGGGATCAGCTTTGCTTGATAAGAAAGTGGTGTGCACTGTATTTTTATATTTTAAAAATCAAGCAGGCCTTGACAGGGGCAATTTATTCATTTTCAGTTCAGGTATGCTACCTTTTCCTCAAGAGATATCGAAAAATTTTATTAAAAAAAGTTGTTCAGAATGCAATTCCAAATCACCGTACCAAATTATAAAACAATCGGCACATTTAGATTTTTTTATTTTTTCAATTTTTGCGGTTTTAGCGCAAATCAAGTACATTTCTCGAAAAATTTTATCAGAAAAAATTTTTCAGTGCAAATTTAAGACCCTGTACTAAATTTCAAAACAATCAGCATACTTTGATTTTTTCCAAAAAATAAAGTTGAAATTTAAAAAAATCAAAGTCTGGCGATTGGTTTAAAATTTGGTACGGGGACTTTTTCCAATAAAATGTTTCGATATCTCTTAAGGAAAATGTAGTTTACCTGAACTGGAAACGAATAAATTGCTCCTGTCAAGGCCTGCTTGATTCTTAAAATATAATAATATGGTGCAAATTAGTTTCTAATCAAGCAAGGCTGATCCCCCAAAGGTCAAGTTTCAGCTCGAAATTTTTTTGTCTTTTACACCCAGACTTGGGTAGTATTCGAATCCTCAGTATTCGGAATCTTATTCAAGCTACTTTACCAGTAATCGTATTCATATTCAAATACTCCCGAGAAGCAGGTATTCTTATTCTT
Organism: Pseudeuparius sepicola; assembly: GCA_963920635.1. Taxonomy (NCBI): domain Eukaryota; kingdom Metazoa; phylum Arthropoda; class Insecta; order Coleoptera; family Anthribidae; genus Pseudeuparius; species Pseudeuparius sepicola. The sequence continues at coordinate 96,779,552 of OY987299.1, forward strand.
GTAGCTACTTTTTAAAGAAGGTATTCTGTATTTGGTAATTTAAATACTGATTTCTTGAGGATTCTCTTAGAAAGAATACCGTTATTCAAATCTCAGTACCTATTCAGAATCAGAATACAGGATTCAAAATTTGAAATCCTGTATTCAAATGTTGAATACTAATAAGATTATAAAAAAATGTGGACAATGATCGGTATTTCTTATATTTAAATTTTTTGTTTTACCTTTATTAAAATTTTGATTTTTTATTGTATGTATAGATAAAAATAGCCAAATATATATACAGTGTGTTCGAAAGATGGGCCGATTTTCAAAAAAACTTTTCAATCTTTTCAACCTATAGTTCTCGAAGAGCTCTACATTTTGAGTTATACTTTTTTGAAATAATACAATTACATGATCAACTGTTATTAAAAGAAAAACCCCATAGTGCCATCGAATTGGCCCTAGTTCAAAACCTTTGGTATAAAATTTCAATACTTCAATAATTTATCCACAAATGGGGCAAAATTCTAAAAAAAAGTTTTCCGGACGGGCCCGTAGCTAGGGGGAGACCAGAGGGGGCAATGCCCCCTCTGGGAAAAATTGTTGCCCCCTCTATAGCGCTTCCGCCACCCACTACCCTGCAACTGGCGCAAATTGTTCTTTTATAGGTTATTAATAACGGGCAGTAGACGCATGGTTCCCGATATAAAGAAAATATGGCAACCGACGATAGTTGCCCATAAATGAAATTTAAAAATTTTCGCTACCGATGACGCAGAGTTTTACATTCGTGCTTTCGACTGTAAGTAAGTATAGCATTGTTATTCATAATACTGCCTTTTTAATAATTCAGTTAATTCAGTTCAGTCATGCTTAACTTTTGGACCAACTTGAAATCAACCAATTGAGAGCTATTACTACCTAGGTACAGAGTGCCCCACCGAAAATTATTGCCACCCCCTTAACTTATTGTTAATTTTTGCAGTTAGAAAAAAAGGTTCACACAAAAATTATAGGCAATAATGTAAAGTTTTTTTGTAGCGACAGTAAATATTATACAGGGTGTTCTGTAAAGTTGCAGCAGACATATATTTATTTTAATAGGACACTCTTAATATATTATTATATTTTTTTATTCTGATTATATAACATCCACTATCACCACAAAAAAACTTTACATTATTATCTACAATTTTTGCTGGAAACTTGTTTTCACTTCAAAAACTAACAAGTTAAGGGGGGGGGGGGGAATGAAAACTTTCGGTGATACACCCTGTACCTATTGTTGCAACAATACAACAATAAACGCAAACTTGGTATATTTAGCGTTTAAAAGCAAACAGGCCCCTCAAATTAATTTTGATTTATTTTTACAAAAATTTAACAATAAAAAAATAGAAAACTACAATTACTTTAATTCACTTTTAAGATACATACAGTGTGGTCATTTAAGTGTGCAACATATGGGACTTTTTTTTGTTAATTGCATAACCAAAATACAGATATTGATGAAAGTTGACCCATGTTCAATAATCATATTAGGTGCACTTAGAATGGTTGCAAGTTAAACAGCATACAGGGTAGGTCAAAAAATATAAAAATTGTACAAGATTAAAGTACCTACCTACCCTTATTTCAAAAATTCAGCAAAAGGTTATTAAGAAAAGTTGTTTAGAATTAAAAGCTATGCCTAAATACCAAAACATAGCCTCCTAAGAAAAAAATTTTTTCGTCAATTAATTTCCAGTTTCTTAATAAAATAATTTAAAATAAAAAATTTTGCACCTTAAATGAGAGTTTCTTAATATACATATTATTATTGCTAATGTTTTAACTTGTTTAGAAGAATTTTTGCGAAATTTTAAAGTTTTGTTTAATATCGTTGCAACAAACATGAAGTTTGTGATTCCCTAAAAAATTAAGAATCTAAGTTAATTTTACAAATATGCTTGAATTCGAACAAAGTTATGCGAAATTGATTTACGAAATTGTTTAGGGTGAATATTAAAACAATTTTTTTTGGAGATTATTAATGTTTTTCAAAAAAATATTTTGTTTTGTTAGGAGGCTATATCTTGGTATTTAGGCATAACTTTTAATTCTAGACAACTTTTTTCTTAATAAAATTTTGCTGAACTTTTTGAAATAAGTGTTATAGTTTTTGACCTACCCTGTATGCTGTTTGACTTGCAACCATTCTAAGTGCGCCTAATATGATTATCGACAATGCACCAACTTTCGGGAATATTTGTATTTTCGTTGTGCAATTAATAAAAAAAATCCCATATGTTGCACACTTAAATGACCACACTGTATAGGGTGTTCTTATATGAATTATCTTGTATGGTAGTAGGTTTTTTGTTTAAAATAAGTAGATATGTGGTAGTAGTATACATACCTACTTAATACTTTGTATTTTTTATATTATAACTGGTGCTGAGGCTGAGTTAAGTTTGTGATACCTACGAATACATTTAGGTAGATTTTTTTTTGTTATGAAGAAGAAAGAGATTATTTTTTTGTTATCAATTTGTTTCTTTTAAATAAACATAAAAATTGCTACTTTCCCTTTTTTCTTTTTTTGTATTTTGAAATTATGGTCAAATCTCGCCCCGCCCCCTCAAAAAATATTGTTGCCCCCCCTAAATGTTGAACCTGGCTACGGGCCTGTTTCCGGAGTACCTTGTATAAATCACAGGTCATATATTGGTGATCTTTTTTCGCGAATCAATTAAGCCTTTCCCAAGATATTATTTTACGTAGTACAACCAAAGTCTAGAATATTTCTAGACTTTGGTATAAATAGCCTAGCTTATACAGGGTGTTTCGTATATGACAATTATGACATAATATTCATTCTATGAACACATGGATTCGAATACTATTCGGTAATTGAATACTTTTGTTAGAAAGTTATTCAAATCTCTAGGATTCGAATCCAGTTCAACTTGAGTATTCTGTATTCGTATTCAAATACTGTTTTTTTTGTATTCTACCCAAGTCTGTTTACACCTATCGTATAGTCGATCTGACCCTGTATATGCTTTGAGATACTTATATTTACAAAATAACATAAATAGTATCAAAAAACTGAAAACATTGAATGCGCGAACAATAACATCGTTTTAATATCATGAAACAAAACAAGTTGCCTTTGGTAGGTACCTACTGTATCCATTGAATAAGGAATTCCTACCTTAATCAATGCTGTATCTATTCCTATATATCGTTTAGTTCGCCGGTGTTTGGTTTTAACATAGGAAATGTCTATGTTCGTATATGGGAGTCGAGTTAGTGGTTTTCGTTCAAGGCCAAAAAACAGCGCTGTCGCAGCGAAGCATCTCTTCGCCGGCGAACGTCGTGACGTGAATCGTGTACAGTAATGTTTCATATTTTTATGGTGTTATCATTTCCAATGTCTCCGATGGTTGGAGGGATTGCGAAATCTGTGAATTGTTTATTTTAAAGAAAAGTACACATCAAACAACAATAAACCAAGAGCCCCGACAAGAGCCTATTATTCTACCGTTTTTTAAAGGTAAACTTCCTGCAACCTCTTCATTCTTGTATGTATTTATTTATCTCCCAAGTTATTTACACCATATTTTTCTAGCAGCTGCATAGACGCCAGACAAAAGCAAACGGTTGTTCCGTCGGACGCGTATATATACAGTGTGTCCACGGATAGGGTTCGGATAGGGTGTAAATGACACAAAAATTTCGAGTTGAAATTTGAGCTTCTGGGGATAAGACCTGCTTGGTTTGAAACTAATTTGTGATGTAATTTTAGTTTCGAAAAATCACGTATGCCTTGGGAATTTTGAAAAAATTTTCCACATTAGTAAAGTGCCCTTTCTGTAGGTTTTACGTCAAAATGTTATTAAGGAAACTTGTCCAGGATGAAGAACTGAGTAGGTTTGCGAAATTTCGAAAGTCTAGGCCTACTTTGATTTTTTGGCATTTTTTCCCACATTTTTTTTAGAAAAGTGCACTTTGTGTAGCTTTCACATTAAAATGTTATTAAGAAAACTTGTTCAGAATGAAGAACTGAGTATGTTTGCGAAATTTCGAAAGTCTAGGCCTACTTTGATTTTTATGCGTTTTAAATTTTTTAGCAGAAAAAAAATCAAAGTATACCTAGGCTTTTGAAATTCTTTCACACCTATCCAGTTTTTCATTGTCAACAAGTTTTCTTAATAACATTTTAATGTGAAAGCGACACAAAGTGCACTTTTCGAAAAAAAAGTGGGAAAAAATGCCAAAAAATCAAAGTAGGCCTAGACTTTCGAAATTTCGCAAACCTACTCAGTTCTTCATTCTGAACAAATTTCCTTAATAACTTATTGTCAAAATTCCCAAGGCATACGTGATTTTTCGAAACTAAAATTACGTCACAAATTAGTTTCAAACCAAGCAGGGCTTATCCCCAAAAGCTCAAATTTCAACTCGACATTTTTTTGTCATTTACACCCTATCCGAACTCTATCCGTGGACACACTGTATGTATGTGTATACATACATTATATGTGTATATACTGCAGTTCACAGATCAAAAAATATACAGCGTGGTAGCGTGGTTCAAAAGTTGGCAACAAATAGGAACTACTCGTATATACAACCACCCCACAATTATCAATATAATATTAAAAATATTTTCTAGTACAATTATTTTGTCATAATTTTGTTGGCTAAAACCTATTCTATTGAGAATTTTTCCCCAAAGCAATCTTGATTTTCCTATTTTAAACAAGATCACGTATACCATAGCTGTTTAATCTGTTCGGAAGTTATCGTGGGAATACAAAGACCTCAAAACTTTGGTTTTCAACATTATAGAAAGAATAAATATTTTAAATCGATTTAGGTACTTAGTGAATCGAATAACTACAAATTTTTTTGAATCCGAAAGAAAATATTTACCTATGTGACTTTATTCACTTTTCCTAGAACTTTTTTGCTAGCAATTTATGGTATGGGACAAACTCGAAGAAAATCAGCGAATTATTTATTTACGACAATCCCAAAATATTTTTATTTTTTGCTGGTTTTTGGTCAAATTTGCAAGAGTCAAATCGAGTAAAAATGTTGCCATTATTATCATTCATCTAAAGATTTTCAAGAAAATGCAAATGAATATCGAGACCCAGATCGGGACTTTAGTTATAAAAAAAAGTTAGCTAATAACCAAAGACAAATAACTAGGTAAATTAGATGTTGGATTTGGTCTCTCATCGATGTTATGCATTTTTCGATAAACACAAAAAGGTATATACGCATTTTTGTCGATATCACAACAAGGTACTTAAGTACTTCTGAGGTTCTGAGCAAAGTACCTACCGTTTTATCTTCGGTAAGTATTAACATTATTAAAAAGATATTTAAAATAAACAATTTGGAGTCAATTTCAGAGTAAGCGGAGGCACTTGCTACAAGCCACACACCTAAAGGATAGTATTATCTATTAGGATATTATTTGGTAGGTATCTGTTTCGATACCTATGTAAGTAAAACTTGTTTATGCATTGTTGAATATTCATCGAACACAAAAATAAAGATTTTTACAGATATTTCGAAAACGCGATACCTACCACCGAGCCTACCACATAGCAGATTTGAATTTTGTCCTCCAACCGAATTTTGGTCGGAGAATTTGACATTAAATTTAAATAGTAAAATAGGGAATTGGGAATAGGGAATGGAATTTGACACTTCGACACTTCCCTTGATTTTGCGCATCTTTAGCTGAATTCTCTTATATTTTACAGATTAAAAAAATACTTAGGTATTTTAATAGACAACAAATACAAAACTGGTAGGTAGGAATTATTTATCTGTTCCGAAACGCTCGCCATTGCTAAGCTTTTATTTTAACACTTTTCTGTGCTTCAGGAAATAGAGATATTTATAGGTGGTATGGTATAAATGAAGTAATGAATAAGTCACTTGGAACAGCATACAAACCTTTGAATTTTATACGGGTGATTTCTGCTGTTAAGTCTGGTATTTTTACCAGTAGCAGAGCGTGGTAAATGCTACAAAATAGATCGTGCCCTGTATATCACTGTGTTCCAAGTGAGTTTATTTATATTTTACCAGGGTAGCTCGAGAACAGGCATCTATCTCGGCAATAAAATACGAGACAAAACACTTTTTTAACCATATTAAACCGCACCCCGCACCTGATATTAGTAGTAAAAAGAAATGAAGGAGACAGAGAAAGAGAAGATAGATATTGTAGTAAAAACAAGTGACTGCATGCTCGCCTAATATAATATCACCCTTGTTTATGGATACTCTAGTTAGCCAATGTCTGACACTGACATAAGGACATGACAGAAATACAGTAGATACAGGGGACAGATTTGGCAAAAAATAAAGTTGTCCAGATGTTTTCTGTTAGATTTTAATACTAGAAAATTAGTAGGCAATGACTGGGCCACTTTAATTTTTGGCGCCATCTGTTGCTTGTATCCAATACCTACTGCTCTCGTATCCTTATGACTCTGTCACACATTGGCTAACTAGGTATTCCATAAACAAGGATATCACCAATAATTGCAAGGGTTACACTGTTCGACGGCTGGCCACTTGTGCAGCGAAATACGGTGGATAGGCGTAAATACTTGCGTAAATAGTTATAACCGATATACTTAACTTTTTAGAGATCTTTTGAAAATGTGATAATGGTGCATTAACCTTTACGTTGTTTGACAACAACCTTAAAAAATTCTTAAAAGTGAGCTGCATACAGTAAAAATTCATCCGGATTATAACCACAAATATCGCCGTGAAAAGTGAGGTGTCGAAGGAAATTTGAAAATTCATTTTCTCGGAAACTACGTCCGAGCACCAAAAACTAAGGTCAGATTCGTGTTCAGGGACCCCGAAAATAGGGGGATAGCCAAAATTTCAAAAAGATCGGGGCAGACGTACACCACGGGAAACAATTACCCAAGTGACTTAGAAATTCTAAGTATCACAGTTCATTTTTTTTTTCCTTTTAACCTTCAACCCCATTTATCCTAGTTGCCTCTATTCCTTGAATGGCTCACCTGTGCTATTATCTCAGACTATTAGTCTAATGAGGCTATTATAATATACCTAACCTAATCGAGACCCAAAAATAAACCAGAAATGCTGGAATCCGGTTGAAAATTTGTTACCAAAATAAAAATAATAAAACTGGTGCCCCACTACCAGCAAACCAAATGTCACCAAATTCACAGCTCTCTTTGATTTTCAGATGCGAGTAGAAGAAAAAAGAAAAACTAGTTGGTTATAAAACAAAAAGGGCACACTTACCATCGAGAGACAAAACATTGGGAAATGTGAAAAATAACACGAAAATTGCACTACACAACGAACTCCACGCCATTTTTACTCGACCACGAACCAACACCGACTGAGTTCGGGGTTCGGGCAGTTCGGGCTCAGGCTCGGACCGGACCTCGGACACACGATGGCACGACGCCGAACTCGAGCAAGTGACGTCAGCAGACTGGCAGAGATGGGGCATTGGGCATTGAGTGAATATTTTATTAAGAAATTAAAAATCCTTTTCATTATACTTCTTTGAAAACACCTAATTTTCATCTGTATTAGCACAGATAAGCGCACGAAAAAAGTTTTCCCGATCTCTGATTCGTTCCGTGCACCGAATAAAAATACGGAATATTTATTTAAATTTAAAATATAAGTAAACAATGTAATAGTGTAACAAAGCACTGAAGTTAAACTTTTTGACTCATGTGAAATTTAGTTGTCGAGGCCTCTGGCCGAGGCAAATGAACCACATATGAGTCATGAAAAGAACTTCAGTGCCGAGGTATATATACCATACTATATTTTTTTGAAATCGGAAAAAAATGTTTTATTAGGCAAAAAAATAATCATAAAAGGCTCACCCGTCCATGAATAACCGACTACGCGCGGCGTGGCATTATATACTATTTGACGTTCGCTCTACCTAGGTCAAGTATGACGGAGGCACGGCGCTTCCCAACAGAAACTCCAAAATGCTTCCTACTGTTGTGCAGCCTCCATGATAAATAGATTGATATTCAAACCTACTAAAATATTTATACTGGAAGATTGCGCAGCTATAGGTAACAATTTCGCAATGTGTACGAAAAGTGGGCCTTTTATCAATGACTATAGAACCTTTCTATAGTCACTGCTTTTATTGTCCGGGTTTTGAATATTTGGTCACTTTTGATTTTAACTTTTGACGGGCTACGTTTTATGTTTACATCTCGTCAAGGCCTACTTATTTAAAAAATCGTACAATATAATGGCACAGACCTATATAGTATATATAGCTATATATAGGTCTGTGATAATGGGCTACTTCAGTGCCGATTTTTGAGCTTTTAATGACGATTTTGAGGCACTTCACTACCGATTTCAAGAAAACTAAATTTAAGTAAGTCTAGAATGCGCTTCTGATATACCGTACTTTCCCCGTTTTGGTAGACATAGGGGAATAGGCCGCGCGTCGCCGTGAGTCCAGCTAGGTTTGTCAGTCGTTGGCGGGGGGAGTACACAGTAGTCCCGCACCGCTTATCAGTCGAGTTTTGCGAGCAAAAAACACGCCCCGCCCCCCGCCAACGACTGACGAACCTAGCCGGCGCGCCGCCCAGCCATGGCAATGTCTACTAAAACGGTGAAAGTACGGTATGTACCTATTTCATATGTTAATTCGTAAGTGTTTCAATTATATACATTCAGCAACTTGCCGTAGGCACCCCCCCCCCCCCCCGCCCTCAGCTGTAACCCGCCCTTTGTGCCCTAGTGCAATTGCAAAAATGAACGTACAATCACGACAATATTATGGTCTATTATTTGTATTATTTTTGCGTTTTCCCCGGCCAACATTTCCTTTAAAAGAGCGGTTGGCAACGCTGCTTATTGTTCACTATACTTTGCTGCGCCGCCGCTCTTGACTTTCCTCTTTCAGTTAGGGATGGCAAAATTTAACAATATATCGATTTATTTTTTTCATATGATATATTGCATCAGTTTATTGATATACTCGATATACAGGGTGATTTATTCATAACTACATTAATTTTAACAGTGGGTAGGGAAAAATACCCTGAACGCGAAATCACAATTAAAAAAAATTCCAACTTTTTTTTAAAGCCGGAATTATTTTTTTTCTAAATCGCATTTTTACCTATTTATTGGCCCTCTATTGGCTGTAGTTAAAATTAATGTATTTATGAATAAATCACATTGAAAAAAATAAATCGATATATTTAATATTTCCATATATGGAATATTATTGATTTTTTTACTTTGTAATTCATAATATTTATGTACTATGTTTATAAATTTTCGGAAAATAGGTATCAAATGTGTTATTATTGCTTAAACACACGAGATGAGGGCAATAGTTTCGTTGCGAAGGTGAATTTTTTTTGTTTAATTTCACATTCTTATTTTTTTTACTTTCATTATTTCGGCTCTTATCATATTTTTAAATTCACATAGATTGTTTTTTTTTTAATTTCTAAATTCCAATAATATAATGCATTTATTGCTACTTTGTACCAGCTTATGCTGCGGTAGGATATGTCGTTTAGTATTTTATAATTTACAGCTTTCCATTTTGTAGGTATAATATATCTTTTCTTTCTAAATTTTCCATATAGGTATTTTCCAGTTTTCAATTATTTTTGTTTCCATTTTTGGTTTGATTTATTCTAATATATTTTTGTGTATATTTATTTTGTTGTTATGTTATTCTTTGTGATTTTTTGCCCTTTTATTATTTCAATAAGACAAACTTAAATCTGTAAAAACAAGAAGATTATTATTATTTTAATTAAGTATTCAGTGTTATTTTTTTGTTTATTTTACCTAACTCATAAAATATTATATATTTTGTTTACTTTGGTAAAACAAAAAAAATTGGTATACGACTTTTTTTGGCGCACTTAAAATTGCTCGCCCCTCCCCCCCCCCCCGCCCTTTTACCCAGGGCACGCTACTGCATACATATCTGTAATATTTTTGACGTTTTATCCACCTTATCCGACATCATTCCGACATAGACTACTTTAAAAGTGCCGAAAAAGCCGAAGTGGTCGGACCAAATCAATCACGATATATAAGAATAGATGACTCACGCTAATACAAATAAAACGGTTTTATTTTGCTTCTCCATTAGAGGGTCGGGGTCGGGGCGGGAAGAAGACGAGGTAATTTGTTTACATTGCATTTCTTAAATTCTGTCTTTCCTATTTTCTAATCCATAATAAATAGTTTTTCGATAGACTTGTATATCAGAGACTTGTTATATTTACAAAATAACTCTAAATCATATAAAAAAACTGGAAACCTTCAATATGGCAACAATAATATCTTTTTATTAATATCATGAAACAAGACAAGTTGCCTTTAGTTGGAACAGTCCTTTGTCTTGGTTTGTCTTTACTTTTAGCGTTGATTTTTAGTGTACGAGTAGTTATACCACCAGAGCATATAAAACATAAAACAAATATGCTCAGGTTACACCACAGAGATCATAATATATTACGGGTATTTTTGGCTGTATGGGGGATATTACAGTGCCGTGGAGTGTGCTTTTTTTGTGCTTTGTGCTAGTGTTTTTAAATAAAGAATCCCAGGAAGGGGTCAAAGCTGCTTGTGCTTACCACACACCATATACTTTACTCTTTACTAATACTAGGTACTCTTTAATTTCTGAATTGATTTTCCCGACTACACCTCTGACTTCTATTCCAACATTATGGCTCAAGGTCATTGAATTTGCGGATGATTTCTCAAGAGTAAGTTATACTGCTGGTTGTTTTATATGCTATAGCACAGGTAGGCAACTGGACTTACGTGCCTGTGGGGAAGGAAACATATTTTGCGTCGTTGGCACACGAGTTTGCATGGTTACTATGGCAACCGTCGCATAGGGGCATCAAAATGGCCGCATTTTGCATCTCTTTTTAGTCCGCAGCGCAAATCGCTGCGCAGTGGGTTCATCAGCCATATATGTATCTTTATCAGAGAAATGGAGGAGGGAGAATGAGCGTCCAACATGCGCAAACTTTCTAATCAAGAATCCGCCATATTATACACAGATCAGAGGCGTCCGCAATTTTCTTATAGGGTATCGAGAATTTAAATTAAAACAATAAAATTATCATTCTGTATTTTATTTTTAAATAGGTATTTAGAATATCGAACAATTCATATTTGCACAGTACTAAGTTAATTTTCTATATAATTTGTAGATATATTTCTAAATAATCGCGATTTTCATTGGCTAGGGTTTGAACACAAAGTTATCAGAGTTTGAACGGTACCTATCTATTTTATTGTGCATTTTTATTCCAATGGTAATAATTTTTAATAACAAAAATAACAATAACATTGCATTCTACATATATTTAAAAACTATTTTAACTACAAAAATATGTTATTAACACAAACACAAAAATCATCATTGATGGTGAAATAAAATCAATTTATGTAGTTCTCTCCTAACTAAGGGTCCTTGAATTTTTGCAGTATGCTTTTTTGATAAATTATATAGTCTAATTTTTGTATAGGCTGCTACTATTTCTTTTATTAAATTGTAACTATGATTTTCTTCATTAGGCGATGACACAATATGTTCTTCTAACTCTGGGACAAAGGGTCGCTACCAACTTGGAATTCTAAAATTTATCTGCATTACTATTGGTCAGATTTGAAAATCGCGCAAAAAAATCTACCAATAACATTCCGACATGCTCATCTAAAAATTTAAGTTGGCAACATAAGTGTAGAACATGGCTTCCATTAAATTTGCCTGGAAATAGGATGCGCAGTAGGTCAAAGCGCGTTCTCCTCCTCCATTTCTCTGATCTTTATGTATATGAAGTAAACACATCTCCCTTGGCGGAAAAATTCCGCGCACCTGTTCGCGCAGCAGCCATTTGGGAATAGATTCTGTCAAATAGATGCAGCGTCGGGGCGGTTGGGCAGTTCATTACCGGCTGTATTCGTTCTTAATATTGTTATGTTATCCTGGCGAAGAATGTAAACAAACATAAACTGATTACCTATGTTCCTATATGGCGTCATCAGTAGAAATATGTTTTATTTTTACCTTTTACCTACCTCTGCCCTAAAACCATCGAATTGATAAGTACAATGGAAGTCGCACAGGTGTCATTTTCATTGTTTGGGGCAGTCAACTCTAGAGAGAGATAGGTTTCAAATGACAATAAGTAAGACAAGGACGCGTAATGAACATGCCAGCTGATTCAGGCAAAGGAAAAGGAGGTATATAGGGTTGTTGCATATTAATGGCCGAGTTTAATGGACAATATGGACATGTCCCGTGATTCTCTATATTGTATGATCTGTATTCCGAAATTCGGAGCTTGTTTGTAGGAATGAGAATTTTTCTATATAACCACAATAATTATGTAAATATTGCACATAAAAAAGTAGTGAATTGATTAAAAAAAATTACATGGCAATTTTATGTACCTGGAAGTAAATGGAGACAAATAAAATACAAATTCCAAAATAATAGTTTATTTTGAAATAACGGCCACAAAATATCTAGGATAAGGTGTACATTTTCAACTTTATTTACTTATCTTAACTAATTTATTAATTTTAAAATTCAATTTAATATGAAAAACATCTAAGACGGGTAGCGTTTACATATTTTTATATAATTTTTAATGTTTAGGCATCTAGCAAAAAGAATTACAAATAAGTACCTTATTAAAGGGACCAGAACCTCAATTTCCATCTTTGACTACGAAGCACAATATTTTGCCAGTTTTTCCTTGATAGAGTTTCTATCGTGACTTGGAAAAAGAAAAAACTGTAGTAATTACATAGATACTTTTTAAGTTTGCGCTTCTTAAAATTCTCTATGAAATCGCTCTCAATAAAATGTTGACTACAAATGCAAGTCAATTCTTGTAGACAGTACAAAAATTTTCCTTTTTATTGCTGCAATCCACTTGTTTCTAATATCACCTTATCTCTTGGAAAACTGCAAAGATATTAGCAAAGATTGTTAAGACTTACGAATGAAAAGAAACCCCACTATTCTTATTCTTTCCGCCCCGTTTGGTACATCCAAATACACAACAGGAGTTGACCATATTTTTTATAATTTACAACTACAACAGAGAGAATACAGCCCCATAGCTAAATTAAATTTTCCCTTCGATCTAAAAATAATATTAAACCAAATACCCACTAAGAAAACTCAACGCCGTTTTATACGAAACTGCCACCACGACACGAACTCAAATCAAATAATACAATAATTACTCGTATTGGGACTTGGGACCACCTTTCTGTGCTTGGGACAGAAGGAAAATGACGTTTGACAACGGAACTAGTTTGAATTTGAGGCACAGGGCACAAAAATAGGAAGTTAGGACAAACACCTCTTTTGTGTTATGTGGTTTTTGCCGGAATCAGCTGATTTATTTACTATTTCACTTACTCAAGTTTAGCTGCCAGTTTCTCTCTCTACACTCCTTCCATCTACTTGTAAATTCAATGCCTAAAACCTCAGACTAATGAATAAAGGGGACGAATTTGTTTACAAATTTAAGTGAATTGTTGACATGCATAGTTGTTTATTACTATTCCCATATTTACAAATATTGGTCTTACTGACCTGCCCCAAACATGTTGTCACATTTAAGAGTAACAATAACTAGGAATATCATAAATAAAACCGGCAATTTCTTTAGTAGATGCATTGACCGTAAAATTGCCCCCACTTATAAAATTCAGGCGGAACAGTAAAGTAAAACTACCTTTTCGTGTTCAAGAAAGATTATGTAGCTGTTTTATAATTGACAAAATTGATATACTTAGTAGAGAACACCCATTATTCTTCGCACTAATCGGCAACGTTGCGGCAGTTAGACAGGGACCAAAGTTAGCGCTTGCTCAACTTGTTTGTTTTCCATTTTGTTTGTTTTGGTGTGCTTCGGTATTTGCTTAGTTTTACCATATATAAATCCTTTATCTATGGTTTTACCAGAGAACAAACGCTAAAATCGAGTTTTTCATGCGGTTCCAAGTTTAAAATATTAAAAAATGGTAAAAAGGTGCATAAAGTGCAAGTGTCTTTCCTCTAAAGTGAATAAAGAGAATATTTCTTTCCATAGGTAGTGTTTGTAAATACATTTATCTCTTTCATAAAGTGAGAGGGTTCAGCTTACTGTTTACATCTGTATAACGACGCTATAATGCGGTGTCCCCTTTATTCATTAGTCTGAGCCTAAAACCGTTGGGTGAAGATTTAAACAGTCAACGCTAAAACCCTCAATAGCAATATTCGATAGGCAGAAAAATTTTTTATATAAATCGTTTGAAATCACCTAAAACCGGTTTTGTAATATATAAACCAAATCCCAAACGTTAATCAATCTCATCCTTTCACCTCTTAGATAGTGATTTGGGATATGTACATGGTGTCCCGTTAATAATGGTCCATAGAGCAACTGCGCATATTTGGGGCCAAAATATGACGATTCAGGCTAATATGCCTTATAGAAATGTTGTTTGTTTAAGAGATACAGGGCGTTGAAGTTCATTTTTTTAAATTGAATTATGGCTAGGTACATATCTCCCAAAATAATGAAGCTGCTGAACTGAAATTTGGCACTGCTGTGTTTTTGGGGATGGAGAATAAGCTAAAAATATCAATTTTGCTGTATCTCACAGAGGGCGCCACTTGCGCTGTTTTTGGATCGTTTTTACTCCTAACTTTTTTGAGGTTATCCTTTTAATGTTACAGGCACAGCTTAATAAAGCTGTGTTACAGGTCCATCATTTTAAGGCATCTTTTCATTCTGCAACAAAAAGGTACTCTTGTTTCATAACGACAAAATCAACCGTTTACGTTGAAATTGGTAAAATGTGCCCCGAAACACCTGTTGACTTCAATATTCGAAACATAAAATTTTCACCTACCGCTTTCAAATGTTACAAATCGACTGTACATTCAAAATGAAGAAAAAAATGCCAGATGGGCATTGGTCGAAACACCATTCGTTTTCTTGAAATAGAGTGTCCAAATTTTGCCAAGTTTCAATCCGTTCCATTTTGAAAACAAAACATTTTTGGTACATTGTTCATAGCAATTTTTTTCTCACTTTAAATGGTACAGTGAATCTGTAACATTTGAAAGCGGTAGGTGAAAATTTTATGTTTCGAATATTGAAGTCAACCAGGTGTTTCGGGGCACATTTTGCCAATTTCAACGCAAACGGTTGATTTTATCGTTATGAAACAAGAGTACCTTTTTGTTGCAGAATGAAAAGATGCCTTAAAATGATGGACCTGCAACACCAAAAAGATAACCTCAAAAAAGTTAGGAGTAAAAATACGATCCAAAAACAGCGCAAGTGGCGCCCTCTGTGAGATACAGCAAAATTGATATTTTTAGCTTATTCTCCATCCCCAAAAACACAGCAGTGCCAAATTTCAGTTCAGCAGCTTCATTATTTTGGGAGATGTAGCCATAATTCAATTTCAAAAAATGAACTTCAACGCCCTGTATCTCTTAAACAAACAACATTTCTATAAGGCATATTAGCCTCAATCGTCATATTTTGGACCCAAATATGTGCAGTTGATTTATTGACCATTATTAACGGGACACCCTGTATATTAGTTGTCTAGAGAAGTATAGGTATAAACAAATTTAATGACTCTGTATAAAACGTCTGTAAAAAGTTTGAAATATTTTTGAGACTACCTATTACTAACTCAACAAGATTATAACGATATTTTCAAAGAGACATGGAGCAATATTTGTATATTAGCTACAACCTCAACAATGAAGTTTAAGCAGAAATGATTCCTTATAGGTATTTATTTCACGTGCCTGCTTTTTTCGTTGCATATTTATTCTTACCGAATTAATTTTCCTAATTTAATCAAATGGCCTACCTACTGCTTGACAAATTTTACATACCGAACTGTACCTTACTACCACGTTGTATAAATTACAAAATGCCCTGATACTCTGTATCTGTATTTCTGAATTGAGTTTCCTGAATACATCTCAGCTGCCTTGGCGCCTGTACAAGGGTGGTGTTCCCGGGCACCCGCCGGGCCGGGGAGGGGGATCCAGGACATATGTAGGTCTGGGGTCACCCCCTCGGGTGGGGCGGGGCGAGGGCTCGCAACAAAGGGAAGGGTGTTGAGCGAGCCGGGAGGTGACAGGGTTGGGCCCTCTCGCAGCCCGGCCGTAAGTAGGACGGCCGAGGTGCCCCCTCCGGTGGGAGGGGGACAACTCGACGACTACAAGCAGGGTGGCGTCAGCGGTGCCCCCTCCGTTGAGAGGGGACATCTTGGACGCCGCAATGGACACCGGGGGGGGCTGCGGGGGCTTCTAGCCACATAGAGGAACCCGCGGCCTCACCGGGAGAGGCCGAGGCTGTGGACGAGGGGGGGGGAGGGACGACGCAACAAGTGTGGCGTCCCTGGCTCTCTCGGCCGTCGAAAGAAGGCTCCTCTCCACCTCGTCGGATGAGGACGAGGGGGGCCCCATCGGACCTCTCAAGGAGAATTAAAAAAAAATGAAAATCACGCAGATCAACCTACAGCATGGCAGGGCCTCAACGGCTCAGCTCTGCAGAAGGGTGGTGTGTGATAATGTGGATATTGTACTGATCCAGGAACCCTGGATAGTACAAAATAAGGCGCGGGGTCAGGGCTCCATGGGAGGTAATCTGTTTTTAGCGGATGCCTTACAGGGGGCCCCCAGGGCCTGCGTACTTACAAGGGGGGTGGATGCCTTTCTTTTACGAGACCTGTCGTCTAGGGACTTGGTACCTTTGATGATCGATCTGCCTGTGAGGGGGGGAATGCAGCGGGTAGTGATAGCCTCAGCATACTTCCCCATACAGGCCCAGTGTCCACCGGAGGAGCTCAGAGTTCTGGGCACCTTCGGTGAGGAGAGAGGTCTCCCCCTTCTTGTGGGATGCGATAGCAATGCCCACCACTTTTTGTGGGGCAGTGCAGATTGTAACCGCAGGGGGGACCAACTGACAGAATTCATGGCAATGGCGGGGTTACACGCCGCCAACCGTGGTTCAGAATTTACGTTCTTCACCCCAGGGAGGCGTTCCGTCATAGATCTTACTCTGTGTACGGGACTGCTTCTCGGGGAAGTGGGGGACTGGCATGTGTCTGTGGACGACTCTCTGTCGGACCATAGATACATTTCGTTCCCCCTCGGGGAACCCCATCAGGGTGACCTAGAGTACAGAAATCCGCGGGCAACCAACTGGGACCTCTATAGAGAGGAACTGGCGGGTTTCCCACGCAAACACAGAACCGTGGAGGAGCTCGACGCCGCCGCTGAGCGACTGGGCTCAATCATTGTTCAAACATATGAGGCCAACTGGCCCCTGAAAAGGAGGACAAAGGAGAGCAAGACACCTTGGTGGAATACCAACCTGGAACGCCTCAGAAGGCAGGTTCGTAGGCTCTTGAATAGGGCCAAACGTTCCGGCCTTGGAGTCCACTGGGAGGACTACAGGTCCGCCCAAAAACTACAAATCAGGAGCTCTCAGAGAAGTGCCTGGCGGGACTACTGCAAGGGTGTGAATAGCACGCCTGTAGCTTCTAGGCTCTGCAGGGTGCTCTCGAGAGATCCTCTGACAAAGCTGGGCAGCATTCGCACCGGGGAGGGGGAGTTTACCTCAACCCCGCGTGATACCCTGCTGCAGTTGTTGACCACTCACTTCCCAGGTTCCACATTGGGTCACGGGGAGACCGCGGTGAGCGGCCCGCTGATTACGGACTACGGCGCGGTGGCCAGGGTGGTCAACGAGGAAACGGTCAGATGGGCCATCGGGTCCTTCTCACCTTCTCACCATCGGGTCCTTCTCACCTTATAAGGTCTGGATGGGGTCTTCCCGGCTCTCCTTCAGAGGGACGGGGGGGCAATCACCATACCACTGGTAGGTGTGTTTCGAGCGTCTGTGGCCAGGGGGCATGTTCCCTGGCAATGGATGCAGATCAGGGTGATATTTATCCCCAAGCCAGAGCACAGTGACTATACTGATGCCAAGGCATATAGACCCATCAGCCTCACCAGCTTCTTGATGAAGACACTGGAGAGGCTGGTGGACAGATATTTAAGGGAGCAGCTTGCTCTCAATGCCCCTCTGTGTCCCACCCAGCATGCGTACCAGATGGGCAGGTCCGTGGATTCGGCCCTGCACCATCTCACCGCTAGGCTCGACGAGGGACTGGAGGGGGGATTACTCTCGGTGGGGGTCTTTCTAGACATAGAGGGGGCCTTCGACAACACAGCAGTGGACCCGATCTGCAGGGCCGTGGAGGGCGTAGGGGTCGGGGAAGCCTTGGTAAGGTGGACCCGATCCATGCTCACTGGCAGGGCGGTCGAGGCCGGGCTGTGTGGAGAACGAGTGACCGTCAATGCATCAAGAGGTTGTCCTCAGGGTGGGGTTTTGTCCCCCCTCCTTTGGTGCATGGTGGTTGATGAGCTGCTTCGAATCCTGGAGGAGCAGGGGATCTACGTACAAGCGTACGCGGATGACATAGTGATCCTAGTTCAAGGCACCGACATGATGCTTCTGGAGGAGCTCCTCAACGGAGCTCTGGAGAGGTTCTCTCGCTGGTGCGATATGAACGGATTAAATGTCAACCCTAATAAGGTTGAGTTGGTGAATATCAAGAAGAGAAAGGTGGACCCCATTCCTCGCATAGAGTTATGTGGAGTTCACCTTGAGGATAGAAAGAAGGTTAAATATCTAGGAGTCTGGCTGGATTCCAGATTGACCTTTGAGGAGCATATCCTCACGAGGACCAAGAAGGTGTGCAATGCGCTTTGGGCGTGTGGCAGAGCCCTTGGCACCTCGTGGGGATTGCACCCAAGGATCATGCTCTGGATCTACAGGGCTATGATCGTTCCCATGATTTCACATGGGACCGTCGCATGGTGGTCCAGCACTCGCAGGACCAGACCAGGGGCGGCGTTGGACAAGATACAGCGCCTTGCCTGCCTGTGCGTCACTGGTGCCCTGAGGACAGCGCCCACCTGGGCTTTAGAAGCACTGGTGGGGCTGCCTCCTCTGGGCGCGGTGGTGGAGTACGAGGCGGCTAAGGCGGCCCTCAGACTAGAGGGTCTCAATCTTTGGGTTGCCGGAGGCCCGGTTCACGGGCACCAGCAGCTGTGGTCAGAGCTGAGGGAGGTGGTGCCAATCCTGGAAATGAGAATGGATGTGCAGACGCCTTCCATCGGCTTCCATGGCCGGCTCCACTTTTTCTTTCCAGACAGGGAGGAGTGGGCCGAGGGGAACAGCAACCCCCAAGGCGGGCTCGTCTGGTTCACAGACGGATCCAAGATGGGGAAGGGAACGGGGGCCGGTGCCTTTTGTCAGGAACTGACTAGGAGGTTGACGACCTCCCTCGGGGAGCACACCACCGTGTTCCAGCCGGAGGTGTTCGCTATCATGATGGGGGCAGAGGAATCGCTCAGGCTCAGAGTTAAGGGCCGGAAGCTGACCTTCTGCTCTGACAGTAAAGCGGCTTTACAGGCGCTGAGAGCAAACCGTACCTGGACCCCATTGGTGGAGGACTGTAGATCGAGTTTGCCTGGTCATGCGGGCATAGCGGGGAACGAGACTGCGGCCTGAGTGCAGATGGTGTCAAGAGGATGACGAGACCCCGTACCACTTGGTAACCGAGTGCCCTGCACTCGACAGGGTCAGATTTGAGTCCTTCGGCTCAGCTAAGCTAAACGCAGAGGATTTATATGGTGTCAGGGTGGGTGAGCTGTGGGCCTTCATCAAGAGGGCCGGCATGCTAGCTGCCGTGTGACGCTGGCCTGTGGGGGCACAATGGGCCCACTATGGCCTACGTGCCGGGCCGACCTAAGGCGGCCACCCCCTGCACAAGATAGATAGAGGATAGATAGATACATCTCGCTGCCAACGAAAAACACCGGCCGTGGCATGGCGCGAACTCACGTGACATTAGGAGTTCTAGCATTGCATACGTTTACCATTGCTTCACTTATAAAATAGTGTAGGAAAAATGCAATCGATGCAATACATTGGAATTATTGTAAATATTTTATTTACAACCATGTATATAATGTTGACATTTCTGACTTTAGAAGTTTGAAAGTGTCAATTTTTTTACTTTTACTTCCCGCCCACGGGAAAGTTTACTTTCCACCCGTGGGCGGGAAGCAAACGGAGATGTCAAAATTGAAGAAAAATCACCTGGTTTTCAAGAGATTTTTTAATCCGAAGAAAATGCAGTTTGGTTTTCGTTTTTTTATAGAACAATTATATATTAATTATATTCAAAATTATTAAATAAAAAATACGCAATTCATTGTTTGTTAAAATTTATAGTTACATTCGAGTTGTTGAATGCCTTGATGGATATGGATAGACCACCCTGCTGATGTGCGCCAATAGTTGAAACGGTGATTTCTTGGCTTTTTCCACTCGTATTTCCATTGGTATTTGTTGAAGTTAATATTTTTGGACTGGTATGTGACGTCGATGGAGTGGACAGCATTTTTGCGGTTTTGGATTGGTTCTCCAATGCCGAATCAACATATCCCTCAGCGACTGTGCTAGACTTCTACCCTCCTAATCGTTTAAGTTGTAAGACATCTGCCCCACTGTTAGCAAGCAATGTGGCAGCCGTTCTTCGAAATGAGTGGCCTGTAAAACTTTCTGGTTGTGGGAGTTTCAAGAAGGTCGCAATTTTTTTCGAAAATTGTGAAATTGAATTGTGCCCAAAAGGTTGGTTGGTTGCTTTTCCAAAACGATATGGAACAACAAAATCTATCATTTTCAATATTTTCCCGGAGGTTTAGAAATTCCTTAACAATTCCGACCTAATTTGGATCCGTTATCAGAAATGATCTACTCGTATAAGTCTTTGTCTCTGGAATTTCGATCGAAGCCTTTTCTAGAAGTAAATTGATATGTGTCATTCTCATTTTCATTAATTCATCGCTTCGGCATGCCCCGGATATACCGACTACAAGCACTACCTGAAACAATAGAACAATGTTCAAACATAATATTTCTGAAATAATATGCAAAAAAGAGTAATATTCAAGATACATGTCAATATTTTGATGTTTTGAAATAATGAAAATTCTTACCTTCATAGGAAGATATTCCTGTGGTGCAATTTGCAGAAAAGTGTCTATGTTTTCTCTTAAAAATGTGTTAGACTTTGTCAGGCATTTACCGGCAGGTATGTTATGTAGTCTTATTATGTTATGTAGGTATGTTATTACTATGTTATTAGTTGACATAATACTTTTTATAATTTGTTCATTTCCACTAAAGAGGACACAAAACATGCATACTTCGACAATTTTCGGCCGAATTCTTATACTTTCATTATTTTCGATTTCTGACCAAATAAACTAGATGAACATCTTACCGTTGAGTGAAGAATCCCTTCACTCAACGATCTTACCGATTACTGCTTGTTATAGATTAACCTCGAGATTAACTTGAGCCATGATCCTGCGATGCTCACCCCGTGTATGATGTTAGTTGGCGAGCGGTATGAACAGGGCGATTCACAGTTTACTTACTTTTGGTGTGAGTCAAAGGATTTAACAGAAACACAGGGGTTCGTGAGACACGTATAGGTATTGATAAAAGGGGTACGCCTATGGCATATAAAAGAAAAATTAAAAAATAAATAAATAATTTTGACTAGAGATACACTCGTCCGTTTAAATATAAGATAATTTGATTAGGGCTAGCTAGTTTCCTAGATAAGCTACTTAACACAATAAGGCAATTTCTTATCGAAACAAAGATAATTTAATTTACTACCAATGGTACAATTGGCAATATTAACAATACAATTTCCTTAGGCGAAAAAACCTTTACACACATGACCAGCTTAAAACAAGACAATGTTATTTATTAATTTCACTTTTCAAAATATTTCTTAGGTCTCTGATAATTGTAAAAATTATTAAATCAACTTCAATAAAACCCAACAATAATTTCAACTTAAAAAGGGGCAACTCAAACTTCAAGAAACTTACAAAACTTGGATCGCTTACTTTTCTCTTTCTTTGGTCAGCCCAGCAGTTATCGGTGCTTTTCTAGTTTCCTCCAGGGGATTTCAAGCAGAGGTTCCCGTGGCAACTGTAGCTGGAGTTTATTCACTGGCCGCTTGTTGTGGGTCTGGTCACTGCTGCTTCTTACTATCTGGTCATTGATGACTGTTACGACGGACTTATCTGATTCGACTGACACCTGACCCGCGGGTTCCTTATATACTGAATTTTATCCAATTTTATTCGGGGAGCCTCAACATCTGGGATCTCGGCGGCATCGGAATCAAAGGAAAGGAACCTTGAAAAACACTTAGGGTGCATGTTTTTGGTATCTCAAAGGAATACTGCCAGCAGCGGCTTTTTTCAGGCCTACAGTAAATTTACGTATGATAGTGATATGTTTAGAACTTGGCCTGAGACTCTGCACGTGTAGATACCCAGCGATTAAAAATGTTTTGGAGGCCCGTAGGGCACCACAATCCATTCCTAGGCATTATTTGTAAATGCAATCCATTAGATATTGGATGCTGGTTCACTCGGCCAGTTACTGAAAATATAGTTTGTCCCAAAAGCCGCTAAACTTTACGTTATTATGAGTACTATTATTTATTTATTTATTTATCGACGGCAGTGCCATTTTTGAACAATTTAAAAAACCTTAAACAATCTTTTGTACATAAATAGAATTTCACTAGTTTAAAATCACATTACATTTACTGTAAAATCACAGAGAACATTTTAAAACAGACCTAAACTTATTTAAACTAGAATCGAACAGATCAACACCCGCAAAACTACTCAGTTGATTGGCACCTTTGAGAATACGCACGATAGGATCATTCATGCCATAGTTAGTTGGGTGAAATGGAACATTGAAGGTCCTAACGTTTCTACCCCTTTTAACACCAATATTGAAGGGAATCAACTCAAGCAGCTCAGGACACTTTATTTCATTATTAATCAATTTATGAAGAAAACAGATCGGCAATCTTCCTTCTTGTTTGTAATGTCTGCAGATTCAGCTCCAATCTTATGTCGTCATACTGGTATTCACCCCTTTGATAACCACAACGGTATGCAACAACTCTCAGAAATTTCTCCTGTACCCTCTCTACTGCCTCGATGTGAACGCGATAACCAGGGGACCAGACAACAGAACAGTATTCCAACCATGACCTTACAAAGGAACAATATAGACTTTTGAATGTCATAATTGAAAAGTCCGCAGATATGCGCTGTATAAATCCGAGGACCTTGTATGCCCTAGTAACCACACCATCAATGTGTTCACTGAATGTCATCCTCTGATCGAAGATAATTCCAAGATCCTTCATCTTGGTGCAAAGTGGCAACTGATTACCACCAAGGCTGTATTGAAAACTGAATGGCTCAGGCGAGCGAGTGAATATTACTTTAAAGCACTTATATATATTGACATGCATATGGTTAGCCTCGCACCACTGATAAACCTGGTCAAGGTCATGCTGAAATTCTAAGGCCCCATCAGCCGAGCCAATCGCTTTAAAAACCTTCAAATCATCTGCAAAAAGCAGACATGAACAGTGCTGGATGCAGGGCACCAAATCTAGCAGGAAGAGCGAAAATAAAATGGGGCCACAGTGCGAACCCTGCGGTACCCCAGACGGTACTTGAATGGGATCTGATAAGGAACCACCACACTTCACGAACTGGACTCTGTTAGACAGGAAACTCTGAATCCAACTACCAAATGCACCACCGACAGCAGTGTGTGGTTAACTCTATCAAATGCCTTTGAGAAGTCCAAATAGGCAGAGTCAACCTGTCCACCCCCCTCGATATTGCAAGTAATGAAATTTCGATATAGAACAAGATTGGTTGCCGTTGATCTTCCATGAACAAAACCATGTTGTTCATTATTAACGATATGTTTGAAATCCCATGATAGTCTCCGACACACTAGACCATCCAAAATTTTTGGAATGTCAGATTGGGAACAAATTGCTCTGTAATTAGTAATTATATTGTTAAATTCCGAGTTTGAAGTTGGAATATTGTTAAATTTCAAATTTGAAGACGGAATATTGTTAAATTCCGAGTTTGAAGTGGGAATATTGTTAAATTCCAAATTTGAAGTCGGAATATTGTTAAATTCCGAGTTTGAAGTCCTGTTGACCAGCCAACTCTTTTGAAGTACCTAATTCCATGGTACATCCGTGCACTCTAAGTTGACACGCAAGAGCCTCAGTCTAAGCGACGCACAATAAACTACTTATGGATCACTGGCGCTTGAACTGAGGTTTTCGCGTGTCAGATTAGAGTGCACCAAGTGTAGGTACACTTGACTCGCCAGATGCCTTTAAAATTCCTATTTTGCTCAATTCCTCTAGCCTACTTAGATTTTCAAGGGTGTATACATGAAAAACGGGACACAGTGAATATACCGGGTGAGTTTTTTAACTTGAAATTTTCAAATATCTCGGAAAATAAGCATTCTGCGAGAAAAATGTTCATAATCAAAAGGTAATCATTCAGGTAGGGGAAATACCTTAGTCCTAAAATTAGCACCCTCCCACTCTCCTTGTAGATGGGGAGGGAGGTAACTTTAAAGTCTTAAATGGGAACCCCTATTTTTTACTGAAGATTCGCATTCTGCGTATATGTTACAGACCGTATATGTAAAACAGGCCGTATACAAAAGGACTAGTCCATATGTAAACGGACTGAAGATATTAGTCCATATGTATAAGAAGCTTGTCCGTCAACAAACGGTCTAGTTGGTTTGCAAAAGGACTAGTCCTATTATATATATACGGTCTATCTGCAATCACAGAGAGATTTAAACAAAGACAGAATGTATATGCATTGTTTTCCGGGCGGTTTCGACGTCCGCCATTTCTGAATTACCCCTTCTTTTTTATATAGGCCCATCAAAGAAGGATATTACTTCTCGCTGGTACACGCGCGGCCTCATAAATCGTTCCACTAGGCATGAGAAATAAGCAAGAAATCAAGAATTTCGGGTACCTAAGTGCGGCAATGTTGCGCCAATTCCACGGCTTTTCACAAGGTTAGTTCTGTCTATAGATCTTGGGCTTCTCAAATAAACAACTTCCCCTACATTCCCTCGTACCAACCCGCTCCTCCCCGTAGAAAATAAAAATTGCGATACGTCAGTCAACGAAAATAGGTTAATAAATCGCTGCATTATCATTATAATAAAGTGGATTTAAAGTTTTACACAGTTTCTTGGTGTTTTGAGATTCACGTAACGTGAAATTACGCGGATTTCTTTGATTGTGAAAGTGGTATTAGTTAAAAAAGGTATAATATCTAAGAATAATTGTGTTATTATAGAAGAATCTCGTAGTGGTTTTTTACATTGGTTTATTACATTTCCGAGAACCAAATCTTTGGTTTATTTCAATTTTTAAAGCTTCCCTGAAGTCCTCGGGTGAGGTTCTGATGCTTCTCGGGCCCCCGAAAAATCGAGAAATGAGAAAAAACAAGCAATTTCCAATAGTGGTTTTAGAGGATTTTCCGTCGGTTTCGTTGATTCTACAGCCGTCCCGTTTCTCGGAAGTGGTTAATCGTGAATCGGGAATTTCTCTTAGATATCGGATTTTCGAGGTTCTTTTTGGTACCGGAGGAAAGTACGACACCCAATTAAGAGATTTACCACCTCCTTCGATTTTTAGAACTGCTCTATTCGAAGTTGTCGAAAGACTTTTGCGAAAAAAAGGCGCCAATATCCGTGGGCAAGGTTGTAAGATTTTCCACTATTATTCAGGCAATCTAAGGCCAAAATAACAGAGCCGAATTTACTGTTTTTTGCACTGTAACTGTCAATGTCACGTAAGGTAATGTCGTGTAATAAAATGTTAGATTTGCCGTCACTTACGCCTTTGAGGTTATCGCTTGCTTTCAAACCGCGAGAGAGGGGAGGGGTAATTGCAACGTTGTCAGTTGAACGCCTTTGCGTCCGCACGTATTGGAACGATTTCAAGGGCCGCGCGTGTACATAGTATTTTGAGGGAAAAAAAGGTGTAATTATTTAGTATAATGTATAGGTTTTTTTTTCTGCAAAATACATACTAAAAAGAAGGCATATTCTTCTTTAATGGGCCTATATAAAAAAGAAGGGTAATTCACTACGATTGCACATACAGTCTGAATGTCAATAGTCCGTATGTTAACGGTCTACATACGATCTGTGCCATTTAGGCCGTATAGATACAGCCTAGACCGTATACATACGGTCTGTTTTCATATACGGGCTGTAACATATACAAATACTTGTACATAAGATTTGTTCGAATAATTTTTTGGTTCATGATAGATAGCGCTATAATCGACGAAATTCAATTTTTCCTTTGCCAAATGAAAACCTGTGAACACTTCCGTCAGTAGTAAACTGTTTGACAGTACGGTAAAATGAAGTATGTAACCGAATCCTATCCGGAAAAGGCCGAGCGTAGAGATTGGCTGCATTACCAATGTTCCTGCCAGCTTCTCCATAAACAAGGACCATTTCAATTTTCTCTTGCACAGTTAAATACTCCATTCTGATGTAGCCTAGTATTAACACTTTAATGCAAACAGTTGTTTTGTATTGGAATACTAATAATCTTCAAACTAAGTGAAATGAGTTGTACCTGCGTATTGATCCACCAGAGACAGGTTACATTTTTTGTATGTTTTTTTAATGGACAAGTTAGTTCAAGTTCAAAAGCCTAGGTCTACTTTGATTTTGTGCAAAAAAATCAAAGTCAACCTAGGCTTTTGAAATTGTTCACACCTATACAATTTTTCATTCTGAACAAGTTTCCTTAATAATATTTTGGCTATTGACATAGGTGTAGTTATAGTATAGTTTTTTCCAAATTATTATGAGTGGTAAATGATAGCAAATTTAAACCACCTACGATATTTCTAAAGTCCTCTCTCAGGTAAATGAATTCCAATTTGGTTTTTAATTTTGCTTCATACAACATTGGATAAAAACTAACAACAGTATTTAGTATTGATTCTTGGAAATTTTTTGACTATTGCAAAAAGTTATCTGAATTCAATAAAGATGCAGCTTCTAAATGACCTCTGTATGAAAATCTTTGTTTCATTTGGCAGAGTATTGTGTCACAAACCTCTTTCGCAATAACACCATTTCTGCTCTCCAGTCCTATCTCTCTGCGCTTTCTGTTACTAGCACCAATTCCATGTTTATTTTCAACAGCTTGCCATATTTCATCTGTTTTGTCTCTAGTTAATAAAATCGCTGTCAATGAAACACACCGATCAAAGAAGGATAGAAGGCGCAGCGAATGCTGCGAACAGAGCGCCGTATACCCACGGACGGAGATGCATTGCAAGCACAGTACACAGGGTGTTTCGTGCTTCCAAGCATTCCTGGGGAGTGTCTAGTAAAATTACCCAAAGTAAAACATACAATATTACAGTCGCAGAACTAAATTATTTGTCCCAGTTTGTACTGGAGGGGGGGGGGGCTGTAGCCCCACAGCTCCTATGCATGAGCCGCCACTGGCCGTCTCAAACACCTTTGAAAGCTAAGAGCTCAGGCAAATAGGCCTATAATTAAGGGCATTGGCTTTGTCCCCTTTCTTATGAATTGGGCAAACCTTGGAGAATTTCCAGCGGCCAGGGAATAAAGTACAGGAGCTCAGAGAAAGGTTAAAAGATTTTATGCAAGAGCTTAGCGGAAATATTGGCACAGTCTCTCAAGAGGAAACTGGGAATTTTATCACAGGTTAATTTTGGCTTTAACTTTTGGAGAGTTTTAAGCATATACTCTTCTTGTAAGTAATTGACAGCGGTGTTATTGGAAGTGTCAATCTTACTGCCCAAATTAGAATTTGTAGGCTGCGTCTTCAAAGAAGTTGGCAACGGCTTGGACAATGTCGGCTGGTGTAGAGAGTTGATCATTATGAAACGTAACAACTCCCGGAATGCTAAAATTACATTTAATAAGAACCCAATGCTCGCGCAATAGATGTCATAGGCATGGTTGATCTGCTGCTTAATGAAACGATGAAGATCATGAAACTGGATACGTAATTAGGTAGAGTTCACTCTTTTTAGTCTCTGATGGATACAATGTTTATGTTCAATGTTTTTAATAATTTCAGCTGAGATCCACGTGGGAAGCCTATGTCTACGATAAATGGTCATGGGAACATACATATCAAATAAGGGAATAAGTATATTGCAAAAGGCGTCGACTGCCTTGTTGACCTCTGAGCACTCAAAAATAGGTGAAAAATCGGCCCCAGTTAGTGATGCAAAGAAGATCGGCTTTCCTGAAGTTATATTTATTTTGTGTGGCGTTTGTCTGTAGGTTTCTGGGATGATAAACTACAAAACTACCGAGGACAGAGGAATCAAAAGAGGTGGGTGATGTATTGAACTATGTATTGAACTATATATACTGAAATCGTACAATGCATTATATCGAGTTCATTTATGTTTACATCTTTCAAAACAAGTTGGTGGATCTGGAACAAGTTCAACCTCAAATGTTTTCGAAGAGTGATATATTATATTTGAAGACACCGGTGAAACTAGCTCCAGATCATCTATATCAATATCACCTTCCCTTTTCTTCATAGTGTACGTGTCATCAATGATGTCCATAAATTGATGAAAAATTGGCTACAAAATGGGGAACTTGAACATTTTTTTTATTATTTCTTTAATATATTTGGCTATCTATAGAAAGAGCACATACCAAATATCAGCCCTCAAATCGCAATATTTAATTTGCAATAAATAATTAAAGTTGTGACTGCAAGCTATTCATTTGAAACAACACGAAAAGCGCAGGAATAGTCGTGACGAACACGCCACTCAATCGATCAGAAGGCAGTGACGGGAATGACAGCTACACAGAATTGGAGAAGGGAGAATGAAACGTTAAAATAAACAGTTCGGCGACCCATTTCCAGAGAGCTCTGATGTAGGTCAAAAATAAGAACCGCCTAAAATTTAAATTTAACAAGCAATTGTGAGGCCACAGGACTAGTAATTCCCGGGTTCAATCCCACACGAAGCCCAAGTATTTTTTTATTATCACCGCATTCTACCTCTTATCTTTATCACTGATTATCATTTTTGTAATAATTGGACAATGGTTATTACAAAGATTATTACTCACAATCTACTGCATAGTGTATTTAAATTCAATGTACCTACCTACCTAATATGAAGTTGTCGGTAGCAGGAAAAATGTAATACATTGCTCGATGCGTAAGCTCTTTTTGGCCTGCGTAAGTTCTTTTGGCCCGAGGCAACGCGGGCGTTAAACAATCTCCTCGAACAAAAAAGTGCACTAACAATATCAAGCCTGCGATAGACTATAATAACACAGATAGACAAGGATAGGAGGTTCTCGTTGCTCTTTCTATACAAAGCGTGTATGGTGCTGTAGTTTTTATACATGTGCTGCTCATATTAGTTTATACATGGTGCTGCCGCACACCAGAGGCGCCACCACCAATGAACTGCTTGACGTCACAACCAAGGGCGGCGCCTTGCAAGAATAATTTGAATTGTGCAGTTTTGAATTGCTTAATTTATTACATAAAAATAAAAAATGAGTTTTTTTGTGAACTGTGGTTCATTTAATGGCAATAAATTACGTTTGTGAGTAATACTTTTCAAATTTAATTTTTGTGCAAGTTCCCCATTGCAAGTTCAAGAAAAATATGAGCTATTATACAAAATTACAGTCATTTGTCTTACCGTAATGGACAAATTAGACAAAAAAGTCCTGTGTACTGTTGCATTATTGCTCTGATGTTGCAACATTGTTTTTACTGCTTGGTTATTTTGCACCAAACTAGATGATATTCTAAACATTCTTTCAACACATCTGGATATATATTTTAGCTCCCTGATTCCTTCTAATGCTTCAACTAAATGTGGATCTTTCAATTGTTGGTACAACTCTTGTTCTGTATAGAAATCCTACAAAAATGTTTAAAAAAAATTTGAGACTGTACAATGAATAATTTACCTTCTCATATTCAAGTCTCAGCAACTGAAACTGTACATTTCTTAGAACAGTTCCCCACTGAATAGATTTTTCTATAAGAGTCTCCATAACAGCTTTATCAGATGGGGTTGGTTCAACCCCTAATCGTTCAAACCCAAATTTTATTTCACGCCACGCTTCACCCAACTTCAATATCAAATAGTTTTCTGCTAGCAACAGGGTTACCTAAAGAGTAAAATGCATTATATCGAGTTCTACCACATATTTACTTGGAATTTTAGATGATATATCTAAAATTTTATTCCGTCAGGGAGAAGAATAGTATTTCTAAAGTCACTTGAAACAGCATAGAAAACTCTAATTGGCGTCACAAAAAGAATATAGGACATAAGCGTCAAGCAGTTTTTAAAAATATACATATTCTACAAGCAACATAATATTTCACTTTTAAGTTTTTTTTAAGGTTGTCGTCAAACACAACGTAAAGGTTAATGCACCATATAATATTGTCAAAAGGTCTATAAAAAGCTATATCGATTATAACTATTTACGCAAGTATATACTAAGATCTTAGAAATTATGGCACGCGTATCCACCACATTTCGCTGAACAAGTGGCCAGCCGTCGAACAGTGTAACCCATGCAAGTATTGGTGA
The DNA here is from genome assembly GCA_963920635.1 of Pseudeuparius sepicola. Classification (NCBI taxonomy): domain Eukaryota; kingdom Metazoa; phylum Arthropoda; class Insecta; order Coleoptera; family Anthribidae; genus Pseudeuparius; species Pseudeuparius sepicola. Next base: position 96,810,261 of record OY987299.1, read on the forward strand.
TATTATTATATTATTAGGCGAGCATGCAGTCACCTGTTTTTACTACAATATCTATCTTCTCTGTCTCCTTCATCTATTTTTACTACTAATACCAGGTGCGGTTTAATACGGTTAAAAAAAGTGTTTAGTCTCGTATTTTATTGCCGGAAGCACCTGTTCTCGAGCTACCCTGGTAAAATATAAATGAACTCACTTGGAATACAGTGATATAAGGGGCGCGATCTATTTCATAGCATTTACCACTACCATGCTCTGCTACTGGTAAATATACCAGACTTGTCAGCAGAAATCACCCGTATAAAATTCAAAGGTTTTTTATGCGGTCAACGTCGACCTAATCAAGGAGGCAGCCAATAAGGAAGTGGGCGTAGAGATTTGATTGGTCGGCGTTTCGGAGATTCATCGAGCAGGTGTCGACGTGGGCCAGTTAAGCCAGTATAACCAGTGCCGTGCACGGAAATAAGGATTGCGCTTTATTTTAAGGATTTTGCTTTTGTGTATAGATTTTTGTGTAGTGTTGTTTTGTGTGAAACAAAATTATTGGTTTGCTTTGGTTTGAATTATTTCAAAGTTCATTTTATTCTTTTTAAGAGCATTTAAATAAAAAAAATTTATAATATTATTAAGTGCCGCATGCCGCCTAAGACTCGGTTTTGTTTTACAAAGAAAACGCCGCCCAAGCGATATTATGCTGTTCCAAGTGACTTAAGAAATACTACAATAAGAATTGTTTTTTTTAACGCATTTTTACAATGCCAATTAGAGGCGGAAGAACCTTTTGCAAAATTATTAGAATATAATAATGAAAAGGAGTCTGTCCCCAAATGATAAAAAAAATTGGAATTTTAACTGGTGGGGGCAATCCTCCAATAGTTATTTACATTAGTTAAATAACCGGCTGGCACAGTCTGCTTTTCAAAAACGTTTATTTTAAAAAGCTACAGCAACGGACAGAATCTTAATGGTGTTAAACATACGTGTTGAACATTTTATACGAGTAGATTTACAAACTAACAAACTACCAGTGTTACATTTCGAGAACAAGATAAGGCCTTTTTCTGTGGAATCAGGAATAATGGCGTATGTCTCCTCCCTCCTTTATATGACCACTAAGGGGTCGAAGACAACCGAAGGGGGCAAATTTTCATTTTTCTTTTCTTCTTTACTAGGTTGAGGTTCTTCAACAGCTGATAACCAATATATTGAGGAAATTATTGAGCTGAGGAAAAACCATTGAATCCATTGAGAAAGGGTATTGGTTTCAATGTCTTGGATGAATATTGGATCAATTGAATCGATGCTTGCTTGAAGGTTGTATAGTTCTTCTAATAAAGAACCCCAGGAAGGAGCAAATTTGGGCTTAAAGCTCGACCGAAACAGTCTTTGCATATGGCGAGATGCCGTTTCCGTTTTTACAGTGGCAAACACCTTTGATTTGTTTCGACAAACTAATTGAGGCAGAAATCGTAATTTTTCACAAAATCAGTGCCTACAATACAGGCAAAAAGTGATAAGGCTCATTTATGTCTTTAAGTTTAGGAATCCTTCATAATATAACAATTCTCATTTTAAATTTACAATTATGAAGAAGTAGGTATTTACACAAACGCCTATGCCACTTTAATTTAATTACAAATATACTTACCGACAGGGACGGACTGGCCCGGCGGGCTGACGGGCGGAGCCCGCCGCGCCGCCCTTTTTTAATAACAGCGCTACAACGCAACGGCTGTGTTATAAAAATACGGTATGATAAAAATCAAAAAATTAAGACTTTTTGAGGAATCCAGACCTGGTGTTTTGTGTTTTTGACTCAAGAAGACAAATATCGTATCGAAGTATTTACACTAAAATCAAGTAACTCTTATGCCTGGCGTAAATAAAAGCATGTGTTCGATGACGTTCCGCGAAATAAGGCGATTGGTCAATAGGCCATAAAATATCAGCACGTCTGGCAACAGGGATGTACTTGATCACAAAAGCTTATTTATGCAGTTTTATCTTGTCGTTTTCAGCTATTTAGACACTGCCACAAATAATTTTATCGATGTTTTGAATCATTTTAATTAAGCCAATAAATTTTTTCCTAAATATTTTAACTTAAACAATTGTAATAATAAAATTAAATAAAGGTGCCTCAGTGCATCTCTGGCGAATATCTCAATTAGTGTTGGCAACCGAAACCGATTTTTCGGTTAACCGATTAACCGGTTTTCGGTTAACCGCGGTTTTGATCCAAGCCGAAAACCGGTTATTTGGTTAACCGGTTATTTGGTTAACCGGTTATTCGGTTAACCGGTTATTCGGTTAATCGAATACCGGTTTCCGGTTAATTCGGGTTTTGAATAATCGGTTTTCGATTTATCGGTTTTCGGTTAACCGGTTTTCAGTTAATGATTATGCTGGTAAACGATTTTAACCAAAACCGGTTCTAGTAGGAAACCATTAATTGGGTTTTCAATTTTTCAGTTTTTGATGGACGGGCTCGTGTAATTTCGAAAAAAAATTAGGTTTTTGGATTTATTGATAGATAATGGGAAAAAAACGGACCTGTGTCTTTCAGTTTTCGGTTTTTCCTTTAGTTTTCCTGTAAATTTAAATTTACAACTTTCCCGCCAACGTGTGACGTCGCGGACGAAGGCTATGGCTATAGTTCCGTTCTGTGAATTCTGTCTCTATTCTCTCTATTGTCTTCATAGCAGTAGCAGTGTTGCCAGTTGTCATCACATTTTCGGATTTTGAATTAAATTCAAGGAAAAAACAGTGTCAGAACCGCGGTTAATCGATAATCGGTTATTTGAGGCAAAATACATCAAAGGGTAGTGTGAAATGGGAGTGTGTCATGATCTCAAAAAATATGCACTTGGATACTTTATGGTATAGTTGTGGGGGCAGGTTACAATACCCTACACTAAATTAATGTTTTTCATTTAAATACAAAACACACATTCTGATTTGGAGTATCTACTAATAGATAGCTCCTCTTCTAGGAGCAGGCTTAAAAATCCTTTTTTTTACAACCGTCAACAAAAGTAGGCATTAAAACATTGCTTTCAATGCACAGACTACTTAATTTCTGTATGGCTGACCGACTAATTTTCTGATTTTTAATTTTCACATAGTCAGCCATGGAATATTTTCATAATTACATTCTATTTTATAATTAGACATACTTCAAACATTCTAATATTTTGTTTTTAGCTGGTAACAAAATAAAACAGAAATTAAAAAACTCAAAATTAAAATTATTCATATTTTAAAAGGTGTTCAAACAATCCACCATTATTATTTATGCAAATATTGCTTCTTTTTAAAACTGAATTTGTCGCGTTTCTTAGAGAGTGCCTGTCAATACTGACAATTGTTTCTAAAACAGCTGCTCTTAATTCAACAATTATTGTCACATACTTTATTTTGTACTGTTCCCCACAAAAAGAAATCCAAAACAGATAAATTGGGGGATCGGGGTGCCCAGCAAATAGGTCTATTTCTTGGAGAAATAGACCTATTTCTCCCTATCCAACTATTTGGATAGAGCTGATCTAGGTAATTTCTTACGGGCAAATAATTATGTGGTTGGAGCTCCATCATGATAATGTTTGTTTTATTTTGTTACATTTTGCTACCAGCTAAAAATAAAATATTTGAAAGTTTATTATAAAATAGAACGTAATTATGAAAATATTCCATGGCTGACTATGTGAAAATTAAAAATCAGAAAATTAGTAATAGCTCTTTTATTTTTTATAATAACTATGTCGAGTATTATATCTTTGGAAAACTCAAAAATGGCAGATTTGATTTACATTTAAAAAACACTAGTTTATGTCATATTTTAAAAATCACAAACATAAAAAATTGGATTAGATTATCTTATTAAGCCCAAAATTATCTACAATTTTTGTCCCTACAGTTTTTCTGTACAATCAGAAATAACGGAGCTGCAGAGATCTGATGAAATAGCAAAAAATCACTCTTTTTAAAATATTTAGTGAGCCATGAACTTTTTTAAAAATTCAAAAGGGGCATTAGATTGAGCATTCAAAACTGCAATTCTTTCCCCATTTAACCTTTGTTCTAGCTCTGCAAGCTTCCGAGATCCCCATAGCGCTAATGCTCACCCTGTATATACAGGGTGAGTTTTTTTCGAATGCTCAATCTAATGCCCCTTTTGGATTTTTATAAAAGTTCATGGCTCACTAGATATTTTGAAAAGAGTGATTTTTTGCTATTTCATCAGATCTCTGTAGCTCCGTTATTTCTGATTATACAGAAAAACTGTAGAGACAAAAATTGTATATAATTTTGGGCTTAATAAGATGATCTAATTCAATTTTTTTTTGTTTGTGATTTTTGAGAGACATAAACTTGTGTTTTTTTAAATGTAAATCATAGTTGGCTGTGGCCTTATCAAATCGGCCATTTTTTTATTTCGGCATAGTTATTATAAAAAATCAAATAGCTATGGCTAATTTTCTTTTTTGTTTTTAATTTTCACATAGTTAGCCATGGAATATTTTCATAATTTTACGTTCTATTTTATAATTAGACATACTTCAAACTTTCTAATATTTTGTTTTTAGCTGGTAACAAAATGTAACAAAATAAAACAGAAATTAAAAAACTTAAATTCAATTTATTATTATTTTAAAAGGTCACCTTTTAAAATAAAAAAGGTGTTCAAACAATCCACCATTATTATTTATACAAATATTGCATCTTTTTAAAACTGAATTTGTCGCCTTTCTTAGAGAACGCCTGTCAATACTGGCAATTATTGCTTCTAAAACAGGTGCTCTTAATTCAGCAATTGTCTCATACTTTATTTTGTACTGTTGCCCACAAAAAGAAATCCAAAACAGACAAATCGGGGGATCGGGGCTGCCAGGAAATAGGTCTATTTCTCCCTATCCAACTATTTGGATAGAGCTGATCTAGGTAATTTCTTACGAGCAAATAATTGTGGTGGAGCTCCATCATGACAATTTTTGTTTTATTTTGTTACATTTTGTTACCAGCTAAAAATAAAATATTTGAAAGTTTGTAGTATGTCTTATTATAAAATAGAACATAATTATGAAAATATTCCATGGCTGACTATGTGAAAATTTAAAAAAAAATCAGAAAATTAGCCATAGCTCTTTTATTTTTTTATAACTGTGCCGAGTATTATATCTTTGGAAAGCTCAAAAAATGGCCGATTTAATAAGGCCACAGCCAACTATGATTTACATTTAAAAAAACACAAGTTTATGTCATATCACAAAAATCACAAACAACAAAAAAAATTAGATTATATTATCTTATTAAGTCCAAAATTATCTACAATTTTTGTCTCTACAGTTTTTCTGTTTAATCAGAAATAACTGAGCTACAGAGATCTGATGAAATAGCAAAAAATCACTCTTTTCAAAATATCTAGTGAGCCATGAACTTTTTTAAAAATCCAAAAGGGCCATTAGATTGAGCATTCAAAACTGCAATTCTTTCCCCATTTAACCTTTGTTCTAGCTCTGCTAGTTTCCGAGATCTCCATAGTGGGCATCGAAAAAAACTCACCCTGTATAATTGTTTTGATGTTGCTCATGCTAATGATTTTCATGGAATTGAAGTGGGAGAGGAATCTATGGGATGTTAGTTAACTGAGTGAAATTTTTTCAAGGAAGTTAAAAAACCTTTATACAACCAGGAAAATAACTTCGAACAAATTCCGGGAGTTTTAGATTTTGTTGGAATGTGTCCGTTTTGATGTCTTAAAACAAAATCCGAAGAGTCCGCAGCGCAAAATAGTGTGCGATTTTTTTTATTTAACAATAACTGTCAAAAATATAGGTTTTTTGTTAATAACTTATTTAATAAGCGTTTTTATAGAATTTAAGTAAGACCATTCGAAAGAGCAGGCAATTTTTGAAAAAATATATATTTACATATTTTTTGTAAAATAATTAAGTAATGAACGAAAAATTTTTTTAAGATCATACGTTTTCATGCTTCCTCGTATTTAAGAGGCAGCCGAAATTGAGAGCGGCGCGTGGAGCGCGAGACAGTTAAACAGTAATAACTTTTTACACACACAACTAATTCATATGCAACAAAGTTTATTGGAAAGTGACACCGTAAAGCAATTTAAAAAAATCTTGTAGCATTAATTTCCATGAAGGGATATGCCTGTCATATTATTGTAAAGTTGGCCTTGATCAAAATTTCATGCATTTTCTCAATAATTGACGTTACATGGTCAATTTGTAATATTTTTGAGCAATATTAGAGAATGTTTCTACAAAATGTTTGTACTTTTGAAAGAGCAATATAAGATTACGATATCAAACCTCGTTTGTTTTTTTTTCTTCACTTTGAACATAAGAGATTTTTCATAAATTCTTGCTATCGTATATTCAATATTTATTTCAAAAGCTCATAATACCGCATAAAATTAGATATTGAAACTAAATAGGTGACTTTCTTGAAGCTTGAAACGTGTGCTTTTTGATAGCATAAGTTATTTTTATGTATTTATCTTTTTTCTCGTTTATTTTTGCAGTAAACCGCATTATAATTAATTTCCCGAAATGCAGAACTCAATTTTTCTTATTTTTAAATCCAAGAATCAAGCTGAAGGAGGTTTCTTATTGGGATGAGACCAATCCTAAGTGAAAGTACAGTTTTTAAACTTCCGATTTCCTAGTCAAAAGATTTTTTTCTGTATAATTTCCGCTCGTGATTTTCAGCTTTTGGAAAAAACTCTCTTCATGTGTTCTCAGCTTTCATACAGTAATACGAATTCTCTAATAAATATAATAATTTCGGCTTTCTTACTCGTAAATACTTCATACATGTTTGTATACTACTATAGTCCCCATTTTTGATCCACTGAGAACATGCCTTTTTATGTGTGTATGTATGTGCGTGTGTTTGTGAGGCGTGTTAGTCGGCAGGTAGTCGGCAGATGCCATTCTGTTCCCTTGGAGCACAGCTTGTACTGACGTGGGGACGAATATCAGAGCCTATATATATATCCCCCGAAAATCCAAGTTATATACAGGGTGTTTCACTAAGGGTGAAGAGGTACCATATTTCAGGAATTAATAGTCCTGGAGCTTTGGGAAAAATCTTCTTAAGTAATATGGTCACGAAAAATCGCTGAAAATTATAGTTAAGTTTGTAGGTCGGCCGCTAGGGGCGTATTCGCAACAGTACATTTGAAAAATGAGTTTCTAAAAAAATAACTAATAAATATCAATAATAATTTTATTGCACTCTTCAACAAATTTTGAACAATTTTCGTTAAGGATTTTTTGCTCTTGCTCTTCAAATAGAGGTGAGACGGGCGGATAAACCTTGACTTGAAAAAATGCTGCTAACTCCGGTTTGGTTTAACCGAATTGGTTGAATTTGGGCTTTTTGAAAAGAGATTTCCTTCTTCTATCTAATGATTGTCCAGTAAGATCATTTCGAATTTCGTGGTCACTGCTGGAGGGCGCAATTCGGAAAATTTCCCTTTTATTACAATTTTTGAATTTTCTCCGAAATTTTAAATTCAATGACATATTTACTCTGTTATAATCGAAAAGTAGATTACATTTACAACAAAAAATACTTTGGTATTTCCATATCTTCATTAGTTTCGGAGTTATCGCCAAAAGAATAATTATTAACATGTTATTTGAAAGAAGAAGGTAGGTACCTATTTGTTTTCAAAGATTTCCGTGCTCAAGCATGCCATGAAATAAATAAAAATCTGCTTGAGCTTTTCGTAAATGGCTAGATTTTCACTTTTTATTCCCTTAACGTATTTCTAATTTACTTACCTTACCTGTCGTATTGATATGAAATATCATTGCATTCAACGCGTCATTTTGTTTTTCATTTTTTTTTTTACTTCATATTCATAATCAGCATCTCAAAAACATAAAAATATACATTTTCATTGAAAAATAATGATTCTACAATTAGTTGTAGACGATTTTTGAGAAATTTCGGTGAAAAATCGATTTTTTGAGTTTTTTTATTTTTTTTTTAGCGCACTTTTTCAATCTGCGGACTTTTAAATAAAAGTATGTTTGAAGGTGTTTTAAAAGGTTTTATTCAAATCCATGACTTCCCTAATTAATTCCCAATTAACACCATTTTTCGTCTACGTTGACTCCACTATTACCCTCAAATTTCGTCACATTATCTACACAAAAAATGAAAATGTCAGAAAAATTTAAGTAGACTGATTATTTCCACTAGACGTAAATTATAATTCTGAAGAAGTTTTTGTATTGAAATGTGTTGATATATTTTATGAAAAGGTCACTCTTCCTACCAAGAGAATAAAATAAATGCAAATGCTTTTTGATTTGAAATTTATTACAACTTTTGGTTATATATTTTTTTACTTCAAATTAAAAGGCTCAATTTAACAATTTTCCATCTGTATATAGTATGTGAGGCTCGTCTCCACAACTTGTGCAGTTTTTGACGAACATACAATTTTATTTCTAAATTTAATATACAGGATCTGTCACTTAACTTGGCAAAAATAAAAACAAAAGGTACTAAATCTTGCCAGGTGCCTATAGATTACTTATATGGTACACTTTATAGTAGGGACAAACCATTAATAATGATAATTACTAAATCAGAACCTCCTGTAGAGAAGGAGTTGATTTGTTTGGTTTCTTACCTTATCATTAACATTAAGTTCATCATTGAAAAGTGCATAGGACTCATTAGCAATTTCTACTTGTTCCTTGTAACGATAATTCAACATTTGTAAAATTGCATAGATTTTTGGTCGACAGCTACCTATCATATCATTCATAGATGGTACCCCTACTTCTTTGGTACATGTGCAGTATGTCTCATGAAACTGATGAGCTCCCATTAGTGGGAAGTGTACATCTAAAATATTTAAAGAAAATATAAAATGTTCTTGGTCTTCAAAAAATTCAGTTATTCTTCTTTTAAAAATTAAAATCAAGGTAGATCAGGAGTTCTACTCACCCACTATTTCTCCACCTGATCCGGTTCTAGCCTCATGATATTTGTTAGAAGCTCGGAAAATTTCCATCAAAAGCGGGATGATCTTTTTTCCATTCTTTCTCCAGGTTATGACATATGGTATACAGTCACCATCTTCGCATAAGTCTACCAAAACTCCAAGGCCTACCAGTTTGACAGGATAGCAGGACATCTAAAAATCCACATATTTTTGTTTTTTTGAAGTACTTTATTGGAAAGAAAAAAATTGCCTTTTGATGGGCTAGCTTTGTGTAAAAACACATTCCAGATCCATTGCCTACTTTCCGAGATATTTTTTAAAAACTCGAAAATTGCCAAAGCCTCTTCGGCTTTCAACTTTTATTTCGAGAGTTACCGAACAAGTTTTGTAATGCAATCTGCAGGCAAAACTGATTGCTTTACGCCTACATTATTAGAATTTGGAAACATGCCGTGGTTTAGTGGGTGCTCTCTTAGTGCTTAAAAAAGTTACCTAATTATAGTGGGCTATGGCACCAAAAATTACCTATTTTTGCTATTTCAAACGATATACCACAAATGCTGCATATTATCCCTTGCCTTAGCCTGATGTGATTTTTTTTTTCGAGAAAAAAATGAAAATTTAGATGGCTTGGCAAAATGCATTGAAAGTTCGGTTAAATAAGCAACAGTTCCCGATTTAATTAATTTCACAACACACTACAGTGAAACTTACATTTTTAAAATTTTCTAGTATGCCTTGAAAAACAATAGGAACCATCTTTTGTCAGTTAATTAAATTGATAACTGTAGTGTATTTAATCGAACTTTCAAAGCATTTTTCCATGCCTTCTAAATGTTACAATTGTCGAGTAAAGAGATAACAAAAGGCGCATCTAATGCAGAGATTTCGAACCAGATTTCTACGCCCCGGCCAATTGCTTTAGGACGACTTAGTCAACGAGAAACCACATCAAGTCGTAATAAAGCAGTTGACTGGGATCTATCGGCACTGAGATTGTGGACTCGCTATTATACATGAATCTTATTATTATTCACTCAACAGTATAATTGAGTGCTAAGTAAGCATCCACTAAGCTACGGCATTTTCCAAATTTTGATAGAGTAGGCTTAAACAATCAATTTTGCCTACAGATTTAATTAAGAAACTTTTTTGCTAACTCTTGATATTTAATAGAAAAGTGAGCCGAAAAATGTCGGTGACTCTTTGGGTTTTTCAAAAATATCTCAGAGAGTATACCATTTTACAGAAAATTTGCGCATCGAGAAGGCAATTTGTTCTTCCAACTAAAGTTCTCTGCAAAATGCATATTATTTGTCAATATATTTCTGTGGCTCTCCGTCAATAGATACCCTGTATATATTTTCTTCTTACCTCAATTAAGTCCAACAACACAAAGGCTCCTCCCATCCTAACAAACAACTTTGAACATTTTTGATAATTAATTATGTTCGCCCACAAGTAGTTTAAGCACATAATGGTAACTCTGGGGTCAATAACCGGATCAGATTTTTTTGGTCTCACTAATCTTTTCAGGTAACTGAATACAAATGGTATAGTGCTCAGCACTGTGCTGGCTGTACTGCAGAGTTGCTGGAGTAAGTTGATTGAATGCCAGAGGCACCTTTCACATGATGAATCTATGACTGACTGGCTGAGAACTTCTTCACAGAGGGCTGTGAATTGCAAATGGAAAAATGTAAATATGTAAGAGAAGAAAGATAAAAACTTGGTAGTGTCTCAACTCAAAATATGCACTTGAATACTTTCTAGTAGTAACTCTAGTTAGCCAATGTTTAGCTGGCATAAGGATATGACAGAAATACAGTGAGCTCCTTGAGCAATAAAAAGCGGTTTCTTAATATTGTCGATAAAGTTTATCGGTGACAGGAGACAGATTTTGCAAAAAATTTAGTTAAACTATTCTTTGGTCGATTTTAATGTAAGAAAATTTTTGTAGGCAATGACTGGATCACATTAATTTTTAGCGCCATCTGTTGCTTGCATCCAATATATTGCTGTAATATCCTTATACATAAGTAGTATGTATCTAAATAAGCATTTACAATCCACAGATAAAATAGTCCAAGAGCCGGCCGCATGTTTTCAACTCTCATAAGCTTATTAGGCCAGGGTAGATAATTTTTGAGAACAAAAAAATCTAGAACAGCATGACACCCATTGGAAAAGGAAGAAAATATAGCAAAAATAACAGAAAAGATAATTTAAGGGCGATTTGAGGTACGGGGATTGTAGGGGGTGATTTTTTAGGGGTGGAAAATGGTTTGTTACGATTTCCCGCAAAACTGCAACTCCTATCAAAAAAAGTTAAATAGCAAAGTTGTAGGTACTAAAAAGATCTACAACTTTTGTATTTACACTTTTTTCACATAACCTCAAAATATCCGCGAAAAATCGAAATAACCGATTTTTTGGGTTTTAATTTTTATCTCTCACAAAAAAAAATGTTTTCCACAAAACTTGGTGGAAACTTACCTTCTTATGTCCCGAATACGCTGTAATTTTTTCAAATCAAAATATTTATTTTTACCCCTTTTTTTGATTTTAAACCGAAAAAGTAACCTCATTTTCCATCGAAAATGCCCACGTCAAAAAAGCTGCTTTTTAAAAAAAGTCTGTTCGCTTTTTGTTCGTTGAAACCTCTACTATCTGATGGTGTAAAAAAATAAACATCACTATGGAAAATTTTCTCAGAAAATGTAAAAAACGAAAAAACTCGATTTGAAAAAAAATTTTTAATTATTGTTTAAAATTTTGCGCTATTTATTGAAATTTACACTTTAATTAGGTACTTGAAAAATTTAAGATTCTATGATTCTATCGATATACAATGTGTCCCGGAAAAGAATGAACAGCATGGGGATCTTGCAAACGGTGAGAGATAGAACAACGGTTAAATGGGAAAAAAGTTGCGCAATTTTGAGTTCAATAAAATGGTACAAACAGATTTCTAATATCTCTTTTCGTTTTCTGCTGGATATATTTTTTTCAGATTTTGAAAGCACTTTTTATTGCAAATACCATGATGTATGGACACAAAATATTTTTCAAATGTTTTGAGACAATTATACTGAAAATTCCTATTTTTTTCAATTAAAAACAGGGCCGCATTAGAAAGAAGTGAGTGAAAAAAAGGAATTTTCAGTATAATTGTCTCAAAACATTTTAAAAATATTTCGTGTCATTCATCATGGTATTTGGAATGAAAAGTGTTTTCAAAATCTGCAAAAAAAATCCAGGTCCGCATTTAAAAAAATAAAGTTAAAGATGGTTCCTCAAAAAACGAAATGTTGTAGAACAAATCTAAAAACCCATTAAAAAGTGCCATAAGAAAGTGTTTTTCTTTTTTTCCTATCTGTGATAACAACTTCAAAATAACTTAAAAACGAAAAGGGATATTAGAAATCTGTTTGTACCATTTTATTGACCTCAAAATTGCGCAACTTTTTCCCCATTTAACCGTTGTTCTATCTCTCACCGTTTGCAAGATCCCCATGCTGTTCATTCTTATCCGGGACACATTGTATATCGATTTGCAATTTCTTGGCTTATCAATATAACATAGAATCTTAAATTTTTCAAGTACCTAATTAGAGTGTAAATTTCAATAAATAGCGCAAAATTTTAAACAATGATTAAAAATTTTTTCTCAAAATCGAGTTTTTTCGTTTTTTTGCATTTTCTGAGAAAATTTTCCATAGTGATGTATATTTTTTTACAACATCAGAAAGTAGTGCTTTCAACGAACAAAAAGCGAACCGACTTTTTTTAAAAAGCAGCATTTTTGACGTGAGCATTTTTGATTGAAAATGAGGTTACTTTTTCGGTTTAAAATCAAAAAAAGAGGTAAAAATAAATATTTTGATTCGAAAAAATTACAGCGTATTCGGGACATAAGAAGGTAAGTTTCCACAAAATTTTGTGGAAACAATTTTTTTTTGTGAGATAAAAATTAAAACCCAAAAAATCGGTTGTTTCGATTTTTCGCGGATATTTTGAGGTTATGTGAAAAAAGTGTAAATACAAAAGTTGTAGATCTTTTTATTACCTACAACTTTGCCATTTAACTTTTTTCGATAGGAGTTGCAGTTTTGCCGGCAATCGTGATAAACCGTTTCCCACCCCTAAAACATCACCCCCTACAACCCGCGTACCTCAAATCGCCCTTAAATTACTTTTTCGGTTATTTTTGCTATATTTTCTTCCTTTTCCAATTGGCTTCATCCTGTTCTAAATTTTTTTCACTTTTTGCCCTTTTCAAAGGCTTAAGCCCTGGCCTATACAGGGTGATTCAGTTTTAATCTGCAACACTTCAACAGGTGATAGAAAACCAAAAAATAACCGCACTTTCTTGTATAAACTATATCATTTTAAGGCCTTACAAAAAAGTTACAGGGTGTTAAAGTTGCAAGAAATATGTGGAATTTATTGAATATTTTACAAACTAGTTGAGATATTTAAGTCAGATTTGGTACACGTTATAACGGCATGGGTTAGCATAAAACCTGTTAATATCAACCATCTTGAACAACCAGTGGCGTAGAAATGGGTAATTAGTATAATTTATTTTAGAAAAAAAAATAGAATCACCTTGTATAGCAATAAAATGTATTCAAATACTTATGTAAATTTTTATTGTAAACAAAAACGTTCTCTTAGCATTTTTTCATATAAATAATAATAATAATAATAAGGTTTTTATTTAACAAACAATTGAAATTACAATATTCAGAGGTACAATTCCTTATTGTTAAAATAAAAACAAATAAATCACAGAAACTGTACATAAGCAGTTTGTGCCTGATATAATTAAAGCAATACATAATACACAGATCGCAGAAACTGTGCAGAAGCAATGAATTCATCTGACAGAGACACAAACACACAGTCACATCCAGGTTGGCGTCATGTTAAGGTAAGTAAGTCAAAAGCCGGTAAGTAATGTATATTCATATTATGTTAGTAAAATCAAATTCAGGTAGGTACAAGTGCTGTTAGCCATGAAATTAAATCGGATTTTTGATAGTTATGCTAGATTATCTCTTACTTACTTTTGTAAATCAAAATAACAACAAAATGGCAATAAATTTTAAAAATTTCTTCCCATCAGTTTTTTTAAGTAGGTATACATCCTGGATGGACGAAAAAGTAAAAATGGTGGATATTGAATATTTATTGCCATTTTGTTATTATTTTGATTTACTAAAGTAAGTAAGAGATAATCTAGCATAAGTATCAAAAATCCGACTTAATTTCATGGCTAACTGCAATCTCTTAAATGTTTTTTTTTTTGTAAACTTAGGTCCACATACCTTGCTAAGGAGAAACAAATATCAACACGTTACAATAATATGAAAAAGAAAAATTAGCTCATTTAAAATATCCAAAAATATACAGGATGTTTATTATTAAAAACAAAAAATATATTTTGTCCCGCTTTTACAAGACACCCTGTATAAACCACAAGTCTACCTTTCTATAGCCCGATACTTACCTTGCAACTTTTATATAAAACTTTTTTCTACCTGCAAAAATTAGGGAAACAAGTTTTCGTGTGAAGTCTCTACAGCACCCGGTTGGATCGTATGGACGTTTGGCTGGTTAAAAATTTGTTGTACAACTGCGTTTGATTGAGAAAACTTTAAAGGCACCCATAAATTGATATAAAAAATGTGAATACTAATCATAAATGTTGAATATATTAAACATAAATACATAAACGAAATGCAAGCTATGATATTCTGCTACAAAAATTAAAAGAAATAAATAATGTAAAAGCAACTGTGGAGCAGGACTGTATTTAGGATCTGTAGGCCCCTAGGCTGAATATGTGGTGAGGACCCTACCAGGAGAATTTTGAAAACTAACCTGCAAAAATCTCATTTTACATCAATTTCCTTTTCTTTTTTTCTTACTAAGAAAGTAAATTATATTTTTAAATAGTAAAAAAATTAATATGAATTGATGACATATTAAAAATAAAAATAATTTAAAATCAGGTATTCTACTATTAACAACTACATATACAGGGTGTACATACGTTAAAAGATTTAAGAGTAGTGATCCTCGGCAAATTCTAAGAAAAAAATTCATATAAACATGTCATGTCCAGGTTTTGAAGACAACACAACTAATTTTAACTGTAATTGAAATAAGAATAAAAAAGTTTTGGGGAAAAGACGATTTTTTTTAGAAAGTTTTATCTGACCACGTCTGAAGGGCGACGGGTCCATCTGGCATTTGGTTGCCAAGGCCAATTTAACGAACAAATCGTACAATACTTTAGTGTTGATGTCTGGGTTTTTAAAAAGCCCACACACTACGCAACTTGTTTGACTTTACTCTTGAGTTATTTTGACATTTTTGAATCTGCCTCGTATCCAAAAAGGGATATTTAAATTTTGATATGTGCGTTTTGAGTTTGAAATGATGCACCAACTTTTATCAAGAATAAAATTTTCTGAGAAATTAATAATAAAAAAGTTTTCCATTTGTGTCCAACTTTCTGCCGGTCACTGTATAACATGTTGATATTTGCGTTTCCCTTTAGCAAGTTATGTGGACCTAAATTTACGAAAAAAAAAATCATTCAAGAGATCGCAGTTAGTGCTGTTAGCCATGAAATTAAATCGGATTTTTGATAGTTATGCTAGATTATCTCTTACTTACTTTTGTAAATCAAAATAACAACAAAATGGCAATAAATTTTAAAAATTTCTTCCCACCTGTTTTTTTAAGTAGGTATACATCCTGGATGGACGAAAAAGTAAAAATGGTGGATATAGAATATTTATTGCCATTTTGTTATTATTTTGATTTACTAAAGTAAGTAAGAGATAATATAGCATAAGTATCAAAAATCCGACTTAATTTCATGGCTAACTGCAATCTCTTAAATGTTTTTTTTTGTAAACTTAGGTCCACATACCTTGCTAAGGAGAAACAAATATCAACAAGTTATAAGAAAAATTAGCTCATTTAAAATATCTAAAAATATACAGGATGTATATTGTAAACAAAGAATTTTTGGACACATTGGCTGAGGGCCATATCCCTGAAATATTTTACGTACTTAAGTTACACCCTGTATATTAAACAAAAAGTTGATTTATGTCTATGCTCCCAAATATACAAAACAGTATTTTAATTTATCTCATATCAGCTGATGTCCCCAGAAGAGTTCAGCCGAATTAGCCCACACAAAATAACCACGTGCGTTATTATGATTATAAGAGTATCAATTTAAACAAAGACATTCATTTTTATCTTAGTATATTCGATCTATTCAAAATTAAAATGTTGAAATAGTTTTATTGTGGTGCGGGACCATAGGCTGCAGCCCAGATAGCCTATGTGTAAATACGGCCCTGCTGTGGAGGTTGTATAAATAAGATTAACAATACAACTGGGATTACAATATTATAAACTACAAATCTCGACAACTGTTTGATGTTTAAATCGTTTGTGTTTGTACACCAAATACGTGTATTATTGCTTCCTACTGATGGAGCAAATGGAGAAAGATTCCTTACCTTTCTCCATTTGTGGTGTGAAAAAAACGCAAATCATGAGAAATGTCATCAAAATGTCAATCTCAAACAACCTGTACCAGTTCAGAAAGGGTTTTGCTAAAGCTGCAGGTTTTAATAATTATTATTCTGTGGTTGTACAATGTCTGTACAATCTGCAGTTCAACTTGTCGTACAACAAGTTGCACAGAATATATGGGGCGCTTTAATGATTATATGATTTTATACAGGCTGCCATGTGTTTTATAATGAAGTTCAAATAGAAAATTCCTCAGAAAACCATAGGCATACCGTTAGGGTGGGTCCAAAGGGCTATTATTGCCACGTGATCTTGTATTTTAATAATTAATTTTTCCACGTTTCTAAACAGGCTGCCAATGAGAAGTATGCAAGTTCTTGTTATGAAACTGCTGAAGAAAAGATGGCATACTGTTTGCGCATATCCAAGTACACTTAACATCGAATAAATCGTTTAAATTATTAAATAACATTCAATTTAAACAGTCCTTGGACAAGCGTAAAAGGTATCCCAACCTTTTCTCAGCAATTTCATAACAAGCACTTGCATACTTCTTCTTGGCAGCCTGTTCAGAAACGTGGAAAAACTAATTATTAAAATACAAGTTCACATGACAATAATAGCCCGTTAAACCCACGCTAACGGTATGCCTATGGTTTTCCGAGGATTTTTCTATTTTGAACTTCATTATAAAACACATGGCAGCCTGACTAAAATCATATCAAAACGGATATTTTTCGAATAATTGAAAACTCAGTTTTTCATATGAAGAACCCAGGATGACCCTCTGGTTCATACCTTATTATTGTGAGAATATGTGCCACATAATGCCCTTTGCAAGGCATACTGAGTAAAATCACGTCCAAAAATCTGTCACTATCTCCCGGTCTATATGTAGCTGAGAGCGGTTCGAGGCTGATTTACGACCAGTCGCAAAAAATTGTTGTTTTCTCCGAGAGAACAAATAAGTGAGCTGACTTATAGTATTCTCTAGACTTTGTCATCGGTTTCATTATTAGCTACAATATGTGTGCGATAACAAAATACTTACTCAGTATTGAAAAAATTCCACCATTAAACTCAATAGACTCCCTTATGATTGGAGATCGTTTTGACAGAAAATCCAGTGCCTCTAAGCATTTAACAAGTATTTTAATATCACACTCTTTATTCAGGGAATTTTTTACTATTTTAAGCAAACTGAAATTTGTCATGTAGGTATATAAAAATCCAATACACTGTGAAGAAAGTTTTACCAATATGTTCCACCATATTCCAAAAATTCTTCACTTAAACGTGGTACAATTTTTTTCAACAAACTTAATGCCAGACACAGCAATGAACAATGCTGATTCTGGTGCCACTTGATATACTGATTTTGTTTGATTAATGATATTAAACCATGGAGAGCTCTGCATTCTTCCAATATCTGAAAATATTCATATTGATATAAAAAAGAAATGATAAATTATGTTGCGAGTATGAATGATACACTTTCATACAGATTCTAGAACTTAATTTTGATATAAAAAAAAGTTTAACAGACATGGTATAAAAACACTGCTAAATGTTGTATCCTGCTGAAATTTAGTTGTTGACAAAATGCACTTGCCTAACTTAAATTTGCTTTATGCGAGGACAGAGGAAACTTTATATTTTAGATTTTGAAGAGTTATTAGTGTTCCAACCTGTACCTCAGGTTATCGTTTTACATTGCTATTCTAATATTTACCTCAAATTGCCATCATAATGCTATTATATATATAGGGCGACTCAGGAAATAGTTGCACCCCGTTTTCTCTGGAGTTTTTGAAATAACAATTTGAAATTTTCAGGGTTTACTAGTGCGGAATTACCAATTTTTCGTCTTATCCTTCTTGTCCTTCAAAACTACTCGAAAGTGACATTAACTATATTATTTTAAATGGAATCCCCAATTTTGATTTAATATTTGCATTCTGTACTTTATCCTAGACCTAGATCAATAATTATTGTTATTATCAATTTCCTAAGATGACCATAAAACAAAACCAGACACCATGTGTATAGTAGGCCACGTAAATGTTTAAATTGTTTATTTTAGCCTGCTTGAATAGCTGAGTTCGGTATTGATCGTTTGGCTTCGAAAACAATAGTTTGCCATAAACCATTGTTATCGGAGCAAAAAGAGCGAATAGATGACCAATTCTGAAATCAACTTTAATATCAAGTTAGCTAGTTGCAGCAAGTAGGGATTTTAAAATACAGTGTGTCCGTGTTTGCTTGTGAACACTCCAGAAAGAGCCAAGAAAAATTGGGCATTATATTTTTTGTAGAAATGTGGCAAAATGACACATTTTATTTTAAAAAACCAAGCCTACTACGACATATTTTTTAGGTCAAAATTGGAAAAATCATATTAGGCATATTTTTATGAAAATTCTCACTACGCCATTGGATTGGGCATCCCTTAAAACGGGTTTGTACCAAATTATGTTAAAAAATGTCGAATTGTTTTCAATCCACATGCAACTTAATTTAAGCGAGTAGGCAGATAAAATAGGTAAGTATGGTATTTAAATCGTGATTTTCATTGGCTTCTAAAATTTTTATTGTTTTTTTCAACAAAATTTGGTACAAACCCGTTTTAAGGGATTGCCAATCCAGTGGCGTAGTGAGAATTTTCATAAAAATATGCCTAATACGATTTTTCCAATTTTGACCCAAAAAATATATCGTAGTAGGCTTTGGTCTGTCAAAACAAAATGTGCCCTTTTGTCCTAAAGTACCTATAGTTTTTGATGACCTATCAATAGAAAAAAAATCTCTATCAAAATCGTGTGATAAATACAAATTTTATGGAGGTGTTCTGTATAAATCAAGAGGGATACTTTTGTGGACTACCAGGTAAGAGATAATCAGTTGAAAAAATTCACTCCAACCTGGTACGTCACAAAAACATCCCTCTTGATTTCTATTTACAGGTACAAAAATCCATCTTATTTTTTTATTCTTGGTTTGACATTGTAGGTTAAAATTTCCACATTTCATACTTGCGTTAAGTCACTATATGTCGAATATTGTGGGTACAAGAACAAATAGGAAGATCACATAACCAACAATAGTGAATGGTTATCCTACACCCTGTAACCCCTAGTTCTGCCGGAGTCTGCTATACCGCTACTTACTATGTCCCTCATGGTGGTGTGTTTACTTGCTTGTCATGGTATGGGGGCTTGAGGTCTTCAACGATCTTAAGAGCCATATTGGTGAGAGCAGCGCTACTGGTAGGATCACCCATGCCAGACAGATCGAAGGGGCGAAGGCAGAGTCAATGACACACCAAATCCAAGCCAGGGTGTCAAGCGACCCATGCTGATGGTTGCGTGGCACTAGGAGAGTCGTGCCGAGAATGGAGCCTCTGAGAAAACAGGCAGAATCTCAGAGTATTTTGCCTAGACATAGTAATGTGGGGCTCTGCAGTGCTGGTCCACCCTTTCCCTAGCCACTCGTGGGACTAATGACAGACACAGTAGTAAAAACAAACAATAAATATAATAAAAGAATTTGGAGCTGTTAAAAGTCCACACATGAGAAGGAAAAAAATCAACGAAACTTCTAGGGATGAAGCAAGCAATGCCCTTGGAAAGCTTACTCCAGAAAAGAGAAGGTTCAGCGGAGCTGCAAGAAAAATGTCTCAGCCAACTAGTGAATAACGGGATTGAGTATAAGACCGCTTTAAAAACAATGGAGCAGGTGCAGTTGGCAAACCAGCAGCGGAAAGAGGGGGATAAACCCTCCTCTGAAGCTGAGGGGGCCAGCAAACGCCTGCGCTCAGACACTAGCACACTGCAGCAAAGGGTTAAAAAGCCTAGGAGTGGAGGTGCTAAACCATCCTTTAGGGCTGTAGCTGATGGAGCCAGAGTGGGAATAATCCACTCAGACTTCCCAGACGGCAGCCTCATACATGATCAATTTCTATTTATTTATCTAGATGGACTGTCATAACATAGTTGGTTGGATCACATATCAGCTATCGCATGGAACATGTATGCTCTGGTAGCTTAGTTGGTTCAAAGTGCTTACAACCCCAGTAAGAATAGCGAGTAAGAATCCCAGTTGGAATGCAGATTGAGCTAAGGGAAGGTATTTCACAGAGACCCCCATTTTGATTGGGTGATTATTCCATGGCTTGTGATTTTTTAAGTGATTTTTTTATTAAAAACCTGACTCCATAGCATCATTTGGCATTAGGTCAAACCTATTATAGCAAATTTCACAAAAAAAGCATTCAGTTTTTTTTTTACAAAGAATTTTTGCAACAGAAAGCTAAGGGGTTTGTCATGCATCAGATGTCAAGTGTGTTCTGAAATAAGGATAAAATAAATTAAAACACACTGAAAAATTTAAGATTTGATCTATTTAAGACTGTTTTTAACAAAAATTACAGTGGGAAGCACAGCAAAATAATTATTGGGAAAATAAGGTAGCCATGAAAAACAACACGAACAAGTTTATGTAGATTTAGTGACAGATAGGTATATGGTATTCAACATCAAAAAAATAGACAGTGAAAGATTAGTGTAGCAGAAAACGTAGAAATTATTAGATTAACCGGTGAAAACATGCGAAGTTGTGAAGTTATTCAAGTTAGCACTTTGACTGCCAAGCACGAGTTAACTCGTGGTCGTCAATCTGTAGCCTGGCGCCAGCCACGGGTTAACTCTTTTTTTGACCAACTGTTTTGCGGTGCCCTGCACAAATAAACTTGTGGCATTTGCGTTGAAATTTGTGGTGCTGGTCGTCCGCAATAGACTAGTAAAACACATAGTGTTGTCATAAAAAAGTATATTTTTTTAGTACAGTGAAGAAATAAAATCTAGGGATACAAAGAAGTTAAAAATATTTTTAAGTTTTAACAAAAAGTAGGAAAACATAAACTCCTGGCCAAAATTAACGCACCACTCATATTTTCTCGATATGTTTTATATTTTTATATTATTTTCTCGACAAGTAGGCCATGGACCTTGTTTGACAGTGACAGTTAGTAGATAAGCTATGAGAGTTCGGCCTCACGATTCCCATGTTAATCGCCCATAAGAGATTTTTGCGCCGAAATCGTACCATAACCTCACTTTTTCACCCAACTATGCAGTAGATACTAATACGCGCGACGAAGTCGCGGCCAATCTCGACGCGCTGTTTTAGCAGGGTTGCGCTGGCTCCCGCAGGCCCCACCGGTCCCCACAGACTTAGCAGGCCCCGCAGGCCCCTTTAACGACTTTCACCGCAGGCTCCAGCTAAATTAAAAATTACTATTAAAAAATAAAATATCTTACCAGGATTCGAACCTTAGCCCGCATTCCAAAGCCAAACACTCGGCATGTAAGTAAAATTCTAGGAAATGCATGGCAGTGGGGTAATAATCTCGACGCGCTGTTTTTAGCAGGGTTCCGCTGGCTCCCGCAGGTCCCACCAGTCCCCACAGACTTAGCAGACCCCGAGGCCCCTTTTAACGACTTTCACCGCAGGCCCCAGCTAAATTAAAAATTACTATTAAAAATAAAATATCTTACCAGGATTCGAACCTTAGCCCACATTCCAAAGCCAAACACTCTGCATGTAAGTAAAATTCTAGGAAATGCTTGGCAGTGGGGCAATAATCTCGACGCGCTGTTGTAGCAGGGCTCCACTGGCTCCCGCAGGCCTCGCCGGTCTCTGTAGACTCAGCAGGTCCCTTTAACGATGTGTACCGCAGGCCCCGACTAAATTAAAAAATTACTATTAACAATAAAATACCTTACCCGGATTCGAACAATAACCATCATTCCAACGCCAAACACCCGACAGTAGTATTTCTGCGAATGCATCGCAGCCGGGCGCAAGGTGGATGACTCACATCCGCTACCGCTCCCAACCCTGCCGAAGGTGCCCTGCTTTCGTCATTATCCCTCCGACCGTTGACCTTCGCTCCAGCCGCGACATGTCACGACTCGCAACTAATAAAAACCCTAAATCATAATTAAGCCATGACGTCCCCCTGTCGACCTTTAGCCGCGGCCATGCATGGATTTTTGCTACCACCTCTGCCTGCGTATTTTTGCGTCCGCGACGCCGAGACATGTCGAGACTCGCAACTAATAAAAACCTAACACCTATAGAAAAAATACCAGCTTGCAATATGTACGTGATGTAATTCCTCGGAAAAAAGTACTTTCTCTTTGTCGGAATAAGCGCCTATGAAACGAGCACGCTGATCTCATCGGTACTGGCGATAAAAAATTTGTAGGAAAAGTGTAATAAAGAATAGATATGAGATACATATGAGTGTATACATTTTCTTGACTACATTACCTAAGGATGTATCAAAAATATATATTCGTATATTTAGAGACTGCTCAAAAGGAAAGTGGACATTAAATTTGGGGCATAAATTAACCAGTTTATAACCATCTAGGTAAGTAAATTTTAAAGAAGGTCCCGACTTCAATTCCGAGAAAGCCAGGCCCTGTTTTAAATTACTTGACTAAAATATAAGAGGTGCAAAGTTTACTAGTTTTTTAAAAATATTCCGTCACACGATTATCAAGTTGAAAGGCTAGCTGCAAAATCGGATTTTGTACAACGCGTTTCCTGTTTAAAATTCCACCCAGCAACAAAAAAAAAGGTACTAATTCTCACTTATGCCATGTTCACCGTATGATTTTTATACTATTCCGACTTCGAAAACCCAAAGGTATAAGTGTAGCATGTGGAAAAAGGTGGAATTAAGGGTTTAAAACCCTTAAACGGTCTATATATGGAATAAAATGAGGGCATGCAACATGTTCTTCAATAATGAAAATTAAAAAATACAACAATGTTCATTTTTGACTGTTCATTATCCTACCAAGAAAAAAAGCTTATAGCGTCTAAGCGACTATAAAAACGACTCTAAAAACGTCTAAACGATTCTAAAAAAACGACTAGACGACTCGTAAAAACGACTAGACGATTCGAAAAACGACTAGACGATTCGGAAAAACGACTAAACGACTCTGAAAACGACTAAACGATTCTGGAAAACGACTAGACGACTCTGAAAAACGACTAGACGACTTGAAAAGCGACATACCATGGAATACCATCAAAGACCATGGAATACCATCGAATACCATGGAATACTATCAAAAACCACGGAATACCATAAATGGTCTTGGATATCCCTGTGAAAAATTTGCCTCGGGGAGAGCATAAAAGGAAATTATCCGTGATCGATGCTCTGTGATCGAAAGATATATAAGCCTTTGATAATACAATCACTCACAGTTAAAGACATGTTTTTGTCACTTGAGATTGAACCTAGGAGTTATGGTATCCAACTGTTGAAGATAACGTATTATGTATTGGAGATCAAAATATACAAACAATTGTTGATTACTAATTTTCGATAGGTTCAACAAATCAGGTTTTAAAAGTATTTGTGTTTAGGTGCCTATGGTTTCATCTGGTATATGTTCCATACAGGATTCGAACCTTAGCCCACATTCCAAAGCCAAACACTCGGCATTTAAGTAAAATTCTAGGAAATGCTTGGCAGTGTGGTAATAATCTCGACGCGCTGTTGTAGCAGGGCTCCGCTGGCTCCTGCAGGCCTCGCCGGTCTCTGTAGACTCAGCAGGTCCCTTTAATGATGTGTACCGCATGCTCCGATTAAATTAAAAAAAATTACTATTAACACTAAAATACCCGGACAATAACCATCATTCCAACGCCAAAACACCCAACAGTAGTATTTCTGCGAATGCATCGCAGCCGGGCGCAAGGTGGATGACTCACATCCGCTAGCCGGAACTTGTCAGGACAGGTTGACGACCTAAAAACAATTCTCTCTACTTAGATAAAAATAGAATGTCCAATAAGATTTTTTTCACACACTTTTTTATATAAGCCAGATAACGTAACCATATAATATATTAGAATATTATAAAATATTTAAGCCCCATATAGTTCGAATTTGAATGGGATATTATGTTACATGGGTAATATATCTCAACACTTCGTACACAAACAAAACTCGCTCGTTCTTTACAGTTTTATTACTGTGAATTCGGTACCTACTAAAGCGGCAGACTTGGGATGCCGCAGTAGCAAATACAATATGAAGCGCAGCTCTGATGTATACTAAAAATGTTATTATCAAACTTGAGACGCACACATATTTAAAAATATAAATACCGCCGGATGAATGCAAGGCCAATTTACGGAATATATAGCAAAACAATTAGATTATGGACATGGATATTAATTTCTTTAGGTAAAGGTAATAAACATTTGATACTATCGACAGGAGTCTACGCAAAATAAATACTGCTATTGTAAGTCCAAAGCTATTTACGCTATCAAATTCGTTTAAAATGCGAATGATAATTTGCCGCATTAAAACCAGGCGTGAAAAATTCAACATACGTCCCTAAGAAGTTCAACCAATTTTACCCTGGAAAACATTTTTAATGAATAAAATATCGAACATACAACAACACCCTTCTAAATATAGTACAAATCATGTTTTTTTTTTGATAATGTGGAAAGCTAAACTGAAAATTGTTGCTAGAGATTCTAAAAACCGGGGTGCCAAAATCAACTATTATTAGAAAATACGCCGATGTCATAATATAGCCGTCGATGTCACCGTTAGCGTGTCCTATATGCGTTCTGCTTAATAAGGTGTAAAAAAATCCATGACGGGGCTTAGATGAATAAATAAAGTTTGATATATGTGAAAGTATAGACTAAATTTTCGTATAGCCCGCGTGATCGCTCGAGGAGGCGGTATCCTCTGGACTAGAAAATATCATATCGGCTCAATCTCCAAACATTTTCATTTTGAATTATACGTTTTCATTGCTGATAGATATAGCAAGAAAATTGGACTGGACTCGATATGAGAGACATTAATCTAACTTTCACTAAACTGCACGTACTACTTAAAGGGTTGTAAGCCGTTTTAATAAAAGCACCAGACTTGCTTAAAATTCATGGCTAAACGTTAACATAATGTCATACAAACATGCGGCACGCAAAATATTAAGAATAGATATATGAGCTCAAACATGTTGATCAAAAAATATATTAATTTCTGGCGATTTAGTTTACCAGTTATCATTTAAAAACAAAACCTGGCCCCAATATTCAGTGAAAATAATAATTGAAAACTTTGAACCTTATAAACCACCACTAAATAGCGAGTCGGAAATAAGTAAAAAAAATATATATAAATATATTATTTTGATATTATAGCCGAAACTGAATTTATTGGGGTGAAGATGTAAGGAAATATTTTTAGCTAGGAAAAAGTAATGCAATTATCATAGGTACTGGTTGCAGAACCCGTTGTCAGTTTTGCAAGGATTTTTGATACAAATATAATTGCTAACGTTTAATTTGTTTACCCCATTTACGAAAATGATAACAAAATTGGATCAGACAAGAAGTATAGTTTTTAAACACAGGGTGCCACCACCGATTTTACGATATAGGTTTAAAAATGCGACGCAAATACATAAAAAAATACCCTAGAGAAAAGAAAACAAAATACAACTCACCGAAAGATTCTTGGTGATGTATAAAAAGAAATCAGGTTACATCTAATGCCCCAGACAGTAGAATAAACATCCCCGAGCGATGAGATATAACCAAACATCATTTTTCCAACGGCACAGTCATTTTCACGGGAAAAACAACCAGTAACCGTTCAAATTCCATAGATAGATACTGCCGTAATCCAAAATTTCACTGAACTACGCGTATCTATTATACTGAAGCAGGTACTGATACACTTCCATCTTTCCAAAGAAAAACAAACACGAAACTCAGACTTTTCATATATTACAACGCCTCGATAGAGTCTTTGTGGCCACGACCGAGAATCTACTGAAACAAGTGCGACGCATAGGACGTGAAAAGTGCCGAGTTGGTTTTATTAAACAATGAAACTTATACCTACGTATATATATAAAATAAATGAGAAATATGCCAGAGATTTGAAACCTAATTGTGTTGCAAGTTTGAGGTCCAAAAAAATATTGGTTTTAATTTTTTAAGGTGAGAAACACAACTAACAGCCAGTTTGGAAATATACAAGGCAAAAAAAAGTAGTGATGTGGCTGCCCCCATTTTATGTTTTATACAGGTTGGATTATTTTAGAATTGTTGTTCAATAGACCGAGACAACATCATAAACGCTTCCCGTTAGAACAGAATCTGATGAAAAGAAAAATTCCATCTGGGTCAAGCTACTAGATAACCAAAATAAAAAATACTGAACGTTATAAAATTTAAAAAAATCATATTTTCAACGGATTTTTATCCTCTGAAAATGGCGTAAAATTCAGTTTCACTGGGTCAAGCTAGGTGGTAACTATATAACCAAAATAAAAAAAAATACTGAACGTTATAAAATTTAAAAAAATCATATTTTCATGGGATTTTTGTCCTCTGAAAATGACGTAAAATTCAGTTTCAATAAGTTACTAATAGGTAATAGGGGAAAAATCTTAAATAGGAATTCTGAGACAACGAGGCTGAGAGTAAATAACATACAAAAATCTTATGCGTTGACTTTCAACTCTATTTAATAATTAGGTTTAATAACGACAATTTTCTCGATTATCTAGAATCAAAAATATTGCAAGTGACAATTCACTATTTTCTCGACATTATGTAAAGCCTTATTATTGCGTCGTAAATTAAAAGATCCAAAAATATTGGCATCAATTGTTTAGTAAATGTGATTAAAATATGTCTACTTTATCAACAGTTATTTGTAACAGCTTATTATCTTGGAAGCGTAAACTCTTTGAATTTTTTAGACAAAAAGTTGTAGTTTAATAATGGTCAGTTGGATTCCTTTTTGAATCATGTTTGCGTATTACCTACAAGGATTTACAACCTCCAAACATAGAAATCGCTCATTTTAACCCGATTTAATAAAAATTTCACCAAAAACAATACTTTCACTCATATAATACACTTCTGATTAATAAAAAAGGCACTATAGTAATAATGAGATTTTCAATGGAATTTTTATAGACTGTTTGCCCATTTTGAGAGTCTGTTTGCTAGCTTTTGGGGGTATTCCTTGATATTTTAGACGGATAAAAATGAATAACATTGGGTTTCCTAACTAAAATACAAAACGCACTGTTGACTTTACTTCCGTGGATAGTAAGCCTATAATACGTATCGAAAAACAGAGAAATATTCAGGTCAAGAAAAAAGTAGCCTAATTTACAAGTTTGGGAATCAAAAACTACCTTTTGTCTTTTAATTTTGATGAGAAAATACGTCTAATTCGTAAGTCAAATAAATTGGACATCATGAAAGATATACTAATAATTGAACAAATGCTATCTCAGTTCTATAGGCACAAATGTACTATGGGTAGTAATAGTTTTGGGATCAAAAGACAAGCTTTTAAATTTGTTAAGAAAATACGTCTAATGAAATTGAAAGTAGTAGCTAGATTTTGGTTAACATTTCGTTAACGCGTTGATGAATGTTTGATGCACGTGAAAAGTAGATCGAATTTTCCAAAAAACGGTGACTGACCAAACAAGTTATTATAAAAAGTTGCTCAGGAGACCGATGTAACCTAGAAAACGCCTTTCCTTCGAATAGAAAGTGACATACATAGTTACAAAATGGGGACTTAGACGGATATTCGATGCAAGTGAAAAGTAGGCAGAATTTTCGAAAATCGGGACGGACCAAAAATTATTAAGTTGATCGGGAGGTTGAGATAACCTATGAAACGCCTTTCATTCGAATAGAATCTGACAAAAAAATCCAAGAAAATTTTAGACGACTGTTTGCAAGTGAAAAGTATACAGATTTTTTTCGAAAAACGGCGACTGACAAAAAAAAATACTTATTAGAAAATTTTGCTCGGGAGACCGAGGTAACCTAGAAAACGCCTCTCGTCCGAATATAATCTGAAATAAAATTCCATGATGGGGACTTAGGCGAATGTTTGATGCAAGTGAATAGTATAGACCGAATTCCCGAAAAAAACGCCATTCGTTTGAATATAATAAAAAAATCGAATAAGGAACGGGACTTATTAGACGAATATTTGATGCAAGTGGAAAAGTATAGATAGATTTTTTCGAGTGACTGAGAAAAATAGTTAGTCGGAATGCCCCCCCAGATAACATTGATATTTTGTTTGAACAAAATCTGTAAAAAAAATGCCAAGACGTGATTTAGACGAATGTTTGCAAGTGAAAAAGAAACAAAAAATTATTAGAAAAGTTGATTGGGAGGCCGAGGTAACCTAGGAAACACCTTTCATTCGAATAGAATGTAACAAAAAAAAATTCCAAGACGTGACTTAGACGAATGTTTGCAAGTGAAAAGCATACAGATTTTTTTTTTTTCGAAAAACGGCGGCTGACCAAAAATTATTAGAAAAGTTGTTCGGGGCCGTGGTACCTAGGAAACGCCTTTCATTCAAACAAAATGCGACAAAAAAATTTAGACATAGATGAATAAGAATGCAAGGACGATTGGAGTGATCTATAACCCTAAACAGAAGGGAGAAAATGCCCCTCAATAAGTCGAAATTTGTGTGTTTTCCATATGATTCAATGAGATTTTTTACAAATTATTGGAAACTTAATGACGTGAGAAAAATAAAACGTCCATTGACTGCTCACATTTTAGGAAATTTATCACAATTTATTCTAATTAATAATACCCTTTGTTTATGGAATCCCTAGTTAGCCAATGTGTCATGAGTAAGTATATGACGGGTCAAATACGTATATAATGTAAAGTAAAAATATAGTTAACAAGGCGTTAACGAGCATTGACAACATGTTAACGAACGAGGTGCTAACAACGCGATAACTTAACTTTGACAACTCGTTAACGAAGCGTTGACGAGTGTGGACCTTCCAAATCTTAGGAGATACATTCGCAACCTTACACCGGATCACGCGTCACAAAGATGCTACCTTAAATTAATGCGTTGACAACTCGTTAATCCCAGGAGATACAATCGCAACTTACACCAGAGCAAACTCAACTGTGGAATCCTGTGACGTCACAGAGATGCTACCTTACATTTCTTTTAGGTAGATAACCTAACCTAACATTATTGTCGTGGTGTCCAAGAGGTTAGCGACTGGTGAACCGATTGCCATTGGTCAAAACTGACTTAATCCGCCTCTGATACACCTCTCCCAAATCCAATGGCAATCGGTTCACCAGTCGCTAACCTCTTGGACACCACGACAATAATGTTAGGTTAGGTTATCTACCTAAAAGAAATGTAAGGTAGCATCTCTGTGACGTCACAGGATTCCACAGTTGAGTTTGATCTGGTGTAAGTTGCGATTGTATCTCCTGGGATTAACGAGTTGTCAACGCATTAATTTAAGGTAGCATCCTTGTGACGCGTGATCCGGTGTAAGGTTGCGAATGTATCTCCTAAGATTTGGAGGGTCCACACTCGTTAACGCCTTGTTAACTATATTTTTACTTTACATTATATACGTATTTGACCCGTCATATACTTACTCATGACACATTGGCTAACTAGGGATTCCATAAACAAAGGGTATTATTAATTAGAATAAATTGTGATAAATTTCCTAAAATGGGAGCAGACAATGGACGTTTTATTTTTCTCACGTCATTAAGTTTCCAATAATTTGTAAAAAATCTCATTGAATCATATGGAAAACACACAAATTTCGACTTATTGAGGGGCATTTTCTCCTTTCTGTTTAGGGTTATAGATCACTCCAATCGTCCTTGCATTCTTATTCATCTATGTCTAAATTTTTTTTGTCGCATTTTGTTTGAATGAAAGGCGTTTCCTAGGTACCACGGCCCCGAACAACTTTTCTAATAATTTTTGGTCAGCCGCCGTTTTTAAAAAAAAAAATCTGTATGCTTTTCACTTGCAAACATTCGTCTAAGTCACGTCTTGGAATTTTTTTTTGTTACATTCTATTCGAATGAAAGGTGTTTCCTAGGTTACCTCGGCCTCCCAATCAACTTTTCTAATAATTTTTTGTTTCTTTTTCACTTGCAAACATTCGTCTAAGTCACGTCTCGGATTTTTTTTGTCATATTCTATTCGAATGAAAGGCGTTTCCTAGGTTAAACCTTCCGATCAACTTTGTTTTGTTGCTTTGTTTTTTTTTTCACTTGCAAACATTCGTCTAAATCACGTCTTGGCATTTTTTTTTACAGATTTTGTTCAAACAAAATATCAATGTTATCTGGGGGGGCATTCCGACTAACTATTTTTCTCAGTCACTCGAAAAAATCTATCTATACTTTTCCACTTGCATCAAATATTCGTCTAATAAGTCCCGTTCCTTATTCGATTTTTTTATTATATTCAAACGAATGGCGTTTTTTTTCGGGAATTCGGTCTATACTATTCACTTGCATCAAACATTCGCCTAAGTCCCCATCATGGAATTTTATTTCAGATTATATTCGGACGAGAGGCGTTTTCTAGGTTACCTCGGTCTCCCGAGCAAAATTTTCTAATAAGTATTTTTTTTTGTCAGTCGCCGTTTTTCGAAAAAAATCTGTATACTTTTCACTTGCAAACAGTCGTCTAAAATTTTCTTGGATTTTTTTGTCAGATTCTATTCGAATGAAAGGCGTTTCATAGGTTATCTCAACCTCCCGATCAACTTAATAATTTTTGGTCCGTCCCGATTTTCGAAAATTCTGCCTACTTTTCACTTGCATCGAATATCCGTCTAAGTCCCCATTTTGTAACTATGTATGTCACTTTCTATTCGAAGGAAAGGCGTTTTCTAGGTTACATCGGTCTCCTGAGCAACTTTTTATAATAACTTGTTTGGTCAGTCACCGTTTTTTGGAAAATTCGATCTACTTTTCACTTGCATCAAACATTCATCAACGCGTTAACGAAATGTTAACCAAAATCTAGTTACTACTTTCAATTTCATTAGACGTATTTTCTTAACAAATTTAAAAGCTTGTCTTTTGATCCCAAAACTATTACTACCCATAGTACATTTGTGCCTATAGAACTGAGATAGCATTTGTTCAATTATTAGTATATCTTTCATGATGTCCCATTTATTTGACTTACGAATTAGACGTATTTTCTCATCAAAATTAAAAGACAAAAGGTAGTTTTTGATTCCCAAACTTGTAAATTAGGCTACTTTTTTCTTGACCTGAATATTTCTCTGTTTTTCGATACGTATTATAGGCTTACTATCCACGGAAGTAAAGTCAACAGTGCGTTTTGTATTTTAGTTAGGAAACCCAATGTTATTCATTTTTATCCGTCTAAAATATCAAGGAATACCCCCAAAAGCTAGCAAACAGACTCTCAAAATGGGCAAACAGTCTATAAAAATTCCATTGAAAATCTCATTACTATAGTGCCTTTTTTATTAATCAGAAGTGTATTATATGAGTGAAAGTATTGTTTTTGGTGAAATTTTTATTAAATCGGGTTAAAATGAGCGATTTCTATGTTTGGAGGTTGTAAATCCTTGTAGGTAATACGCAAACATGATTCAAAAAGGAATCCAACTGACCATTATTAAACTACAACTTTTTGTCTAAAAAATTCAAAGAGTTTACGCTTCCAAGATAATAAGCTGTTACAAATAACTGTTGATAAAGTAGACATATTTTAATCACATTTACTAAACAATTGATGCCAATATTTTTGGATCTTTTAATTTACGACGCAATAATAAGGCTTTACATAATGTCGAGAAAATAGTGAATTGTCACTTGCAATATTTTTGATTCTAGATAATCGAGAAAATTGTCGTTATTAAACCTAATTATTAAATAGAGTTGAAAGTCAACGCATAAGATTTTTGTATGTTATTTACTCTCAGCCTCGTTGTCTCAGAATTCCTATTTAAGATTTTTCCCCTATTACCTATTAGTAACTTATTGAAACTGAATTTTACGTCATTTTCAGAGGACAAAAATCCCATGAAAATATGATTTTTTTAAATTTTATAACGTTCAGTATTTTTTTTATTTTGGTTATATAGTTACCACCTAGCTTGGCCCAGTGAAACTGAATTTTACGCCATTTTCAGAGGATAAAAATCCGTTGAAAATATGATTTTTTTAAATTTTATAACGTTCAGTATTTTTTATTTTGGTTATCTAGTAGCTTGACCCAGATGGAATTTTTCTTTTCATCAGATTCTGTTCTAACGGGAAGCGTTTATGATGTTGTCTCGGTCTATTGAACAACTATTCTAAAATAATCCAACCTGTATAAAACATAAAATGGGGGCAGCCACATCACTACTTTTTTTTGCCTTGTATATTTCCAAACTGGCTGTTAGTTGTGTTTCTCACCTTAAAAAATTAAAACCAATATTTTTTTGGACCTCAAACTTGCAACACAATTAGGTTTCAAATCTCTGGCATATTTCTCATTTATTTTATATATATACGTAGGTATAAGTTTCATTGTTTAATAAAACCAACTCGGCACTTTTCACGTCCTATGCGTCGCACTTGTTTCAGTAGATTCTCGGTCGTGACCACAAAGACTCTATCGAGGCGTTGTAATATATGAAGTCTGAGTTTCGTGTTTGTTTTTCTTTGGAAAGATGGAAGTGTATCAGTACCTGCTTCAGTATAATAGATACGCGTAGTTCAGTGAAATTTTGGATTACGGCAGTATCTATCTATGGAATTTGAACGGTTACTGGTTGTTTTTCCCGTGAAAATGACTGTGCCGTTGGAAAAATGATGTTTGGTTATATCTCATCGCTCGGGGATGTTTATTCTACTGTCTGGGGCATTAGATGTAACCTGATTTCTTTTTATACATCACCAAGAATCTTTCGGTGAGTTGTATTTTGTTTTCTTATCTCTAGGGTATTTTTTTATGTATTTGCGTCGCATTTTTAAACCTATATCGTAAAATCGGTGGTGGCACCCTGTGTTTAAAAACTATACTTCTTGTCTGATCCAATTTTGTTATCATTTTCGTAAATGGGGTAAACAAATTAAACGTTAGCAATTATATTTGTATCAAAAATCCTTGCAAAACTGACAACGGGTTCTGCAACCAGTACCTATGATAATTGCATTACTTTTTCCTAGCTAAAAATATTTCCTTACATCTTCACCCCAATAAATTCAGTTTCGGCTATAATATCAAAATAATATATTTATATATATTTTTTTTACTTATTTCCGACTCGCTATTTAGAGGTGGTTTATAAGGTTCAAAGTTTTCAATTATTATTTTCACTGAATATTGGGGCCAGGTTTTGTTTTTAAATGATAACTGGTAAACTAAATCGCCAGAAATTAATATATTTTTTGATCAACATGTTTGAGCTCATATATCTATTCTTAATATTTTGCGTGCCGCATGTTTGTATGACATTATGTTAACGTTTAGCCATGAATTTTAAGCAAGTCTGGTGCTTTTATTAAAACGGCTTACAACCCTCTAAGTAGTACGTGCAGTTTAGTGAAAGTTAGATTAATGTCTCTCATATCGAGTCCAGTCCAATTTTCTTGCTATATCTATCATCAATGAAAACGTATAATTCAAAATGAAAATGTTTGGAGATTGAGCCGATATGATATTTTCTAGTCCAGAGGATACCGCCTCCTCGAGCGATCACGCGGACTATACGAAAATTTAGTCTATACTTTCACATATATCAAACTTTATTTATTCATCTAAGCCCCGTCATGGATTTTTTTACACCTTATTAAGCAGAACGCATATAGGACACGCTAACGGTGACATCGACGGCTATATTATGACATCGGCGTATTTTCTAATAATAGTTGATTTTGGCACCCCGGTTTTTAGAATCTCTAGCAACAATTTTCAGTTTAGCTTTCCACATTATCAAAAAAAAACATGATTTATACTATATTTAGAAGGGTGTTGTTGTATGTTCGATATTTTATTCATTAAAAATGTTTTCCAGGGTAAAATTGGTTGAACTTCTTAGGGACGTATGTTGAATTTTTCATGCCTGGTTTTAATGCGGCAAATTATCATTCGCATTTTAAACGAATTTGATAGCGTAAATAGCTTTGGACTTACAATCGCAGTATTTCTTTTTATTCCTAGAAATCAACAAAATTTCGGGGTTAAACAGTTGACCGACAAGTTTTTTTTACTTTGAACGTACATGTTGATTATGCCTGGTTTGAAATTTTCATCCGTACTGTACCGGGGGATTTTAGATTCTATGCTATGGAAGTATGATTTACAGGGTTTTTTTAGATTCTACATCAACTGGGTCACACGTGTCCCTAAGGACAAAGGTCAAACCTCGAGCAGTAGCCACTTTGCACGTTTTGTTTTTGTCGAGCGATCACGTGGGATGGGCATTTTTTAAACATTTTATGAGTGTAGTTTCAATCGTGATCGAGCGATTACAAGAGCTAAAAATCCAAATTTGTGGGATAGGCAATGAATAAAATAACGACTTAGATACGCGATTAAATATTTTAATATACAAGATGTCACGAACATTTTATCAGTTTTGTATACTTTTTCATCGGTGACGGGTACCCATAACTTTTTTATTTGCTGAATACGGATACAATTATTTTGCGTAGACTCCTGTCGATAGTATCAAATGTTTATTACCTTTACCTAAAGAAATTAATATCCATGTCCATAATCTAATTGTTTTGCTATATATTCCCTAAATTGGCCTTGCATTCATCCGGCGGTATTTATATTTTTAAATATGTGTGCGTCTCAAGTTTGATAATAACATTTTTAGTATACATCAGAGCTGCGCTTCATATTGTATTTGCTACTGCGGCATCCCAAGTCTGCCGCTTTAGTAGGTACCGAATTCACAGTAATAAAACTGTAAAGAACGAGCGAGTTTTGTTTGTGTACGAAGTGTTGAGATATATTACCCATGTAACATAATATCCCATTCAAATTCGAACTATATGGGGCTTAAATATTTTATAATATTCTAATATATTATATGGTTACGTTATCTGGCTTATATAAAAAAGTGTGTGAAAAAAATCTTATTGGACATTCTATTTTTATCTAAGTAGAGAGAATTGTTTTTAGGTCGTCAACCTGTCCTGACAAGTTCCGGCTAGCGGATGTGAGTCATCCACCTTGCGCCCGGCTGCGATGCATTCGCAGAAATACTACTGTTGGGTGTTTTGGCGTTGGAATGATGGTTATTGTCCGGGTATTTTAGTGTTAATAGTAATTTTTTTAATTTAATCGGAGCATGCGGTACACATCATTAAAGGGACCTGCTGAGTCTACAGAGACCGGCGAGGCCTGCGGGAGCCAGCGGAGCCCTGCTACAACAGCGCGTCGAGATTATTACCACACTGCCAAGCATTTCCTAGAATTTTACTTAAATGCCGAGTGTTTGGCTTTGGAATGTGGGCTAAGGTTCGAATCCTGTATGGAACATATACCAGATGAAACCATAGGCACCTAAACACAAATACTTTTAAAACCTGATTTGTTGAACCTATCGAAAATTAGTAATCAACAATTGTTTGTATATTTTGATCTCCAATACATAATACGTTATCTTCAACAGTTGGATACCATAACTCCTAGGTTCAATCTCAAGTGACAAAAACATGTCTTTAACTGTGAGTGATTGTATTATCAAAGGCTTATATATCTTTCGATCACAGAGCATCGATCACGGATAATTTCCTTTTATGCTCTCCCCGAGGCAAATTTTTCACAGGGATATCCAAGACCATTTATGGTATTCCGTGGTTTTTGATAGTATTCCATGGTATTCGATGGTATTCCATGGTCTTTGATGGTATTCCATGGTATGTCGCTTTTCAAGTCGTCTAGTCGTTTTTCAGAGTCGTCTAGTCGTTTTCCAGAATCGTTTAGTCGTTTTCAGAGTCGTTTAGTCGTTTTTCCGAATCGTCTAGTCGTTTTTCGAATCGTCTAGTCGTTTTTACGAGTCGTCTAGTCGTTTTTTTAGAATCGTTTAGACGTTTTTAGAGTCGTTTTTATAGTCGCTTAGACGCTATAAGCTTTTTTTCTTGGTAGGATAATGAACAGTCAAAAATGAACATTGTTGTATTTTTTAATTTTCATTATTGAAGAACATGTTGCATGCCCTCATTTTATTCCATATATAGACCGTTTAAGGGTTTTAAACCCTTAATTCCACCTTTTTCCACATGCTACACTTATACCTTTGGGTTTTCGAAGTCGGAATAGTATAAAAATCATACGGTGAACATGGCATAAGTGAGAATTAGTACCTTTTTTTTTGTTGCTGGGTGGAATTTTAAACAGGAAACGCGTTGTACAAAATCCGATTTTGCAGCTAGCCTTTCAACTTGATAATCGTGTGACGGAATATTTTTAAAAAACTAGTAAACTTTGCACCTCTTATATTTTAGTCAAGTAATTTAAAACAGGGCCTGGCTTTCTCGGAATTGAAGTCGGGACCTTCTTTAAAATTTACTTACCTAGATGGTTATAAACTGGTTAATTTATGCCCCAAATTTAATGTCCACTTTCCTTTTGAGCAGTCTCTAAATATACGAATATATATTTTTGATACATCCTTAGGTAATGTAGTCAAGAAAATGTATACACTCATATGTATCTCATATCTATTCTTTATTACACTTTTCCTACAAATTTTTTATCGCCAGTACCGATGAGATCAGCGTGCTCGTTTCATAGGCGCTTATTCCGACAAAGAGAAAGTACTTTTTTCCGAGGAATTACATCACGTACATATTGCAAGCTGGTATTTTTTCTATAGGTGTTAGGTTTTTATTAGTTGCGAGTCTCGACATGTCTCGGCGTCGCGGACGCAAAAATACGCAGGCAGAGGTGGTAGCAAAAATCCATGCATGGCCGCGGCTAAAGGTCGACAGGGGGACGTCATGGCTTAATTATGATTTAGGGTTTTTATTAGTTGCGAGTCGTGACATGTCGCGGCTGGAGCGAAGGTCAACGGTCGGAGGGATAATGACGAAAGCAGGGCACCTTCGGCAGGGTTGGGAGCGGTAGCGGATGTGAGTCATCCACCTTGCGCCCGGCTGCGATGCATTCGCAGAAATACTACTGTCGGGTGTTTGGCGTTGGAATGATGGTTATTGTTCGAATCCGGGTAAGGTATTTTATTGTTAATAGTAATTTTTTAATTTAGTCGGGGCCTGCGGTACACATCGTTAAAGGGACCTGCTGAGTCTACAGAGACCGGCGAGGCCTGCGGGAGCCAGTGGAGCCCTGCTACAACAGCGCGTCGAGATTATTGCCCCACTGCCAAGCATTTCCTAGAATTTTACTTACATGCAGAGTGTTTGGCTTTGGAATGTGGGCTAAGGTTCGAATCCTGGTAAGATATTTTATTTTTAATAGTAATTTTTAATTTAGCTGGGGCCTGCGGTGAAAGTCGTTAAAAGGGGCCTCGGGGTCTGCTAAGTCTGTGGGGACTGGTGGGACCTGCGGGAGCCAGCGGAACCCTGCTAAAAACAGCGCGTCGAGATTATTACCCCACTGCCATGCATTTCCTAGAATTTTACTTACATGCCGAGTGTTTGGCTTTGGAATGCGGGCTAAGGTTCGAATCCTGGTAAGATATTTTATTTTTTAATAGTAATTTTTAATTTAGCTGGAGCCTGCGGTGAAAGTCGTTAAAGGGGCCTGCGGGGCCTGCTAAGTCTGTGGGGACCGGTGGGGCCTGCGGGAGCCAGCGCAACCCTGCTAAAACAGCGCGTCGAGATTGGCCGCGACTTCGTCGCGCGTATTAGTATCTACTGCATAGTTGGGTGAAAAAGTGAGGTTATGGTACGATTTCGGCGCAAAAATCTCTTATGGGCGATTAACATGGGAATCGTGAGGCCGAACTCTCATAGCTTATCTACTACAGTTGTTATTTAAGCTAACTATAGTATCACATCACGCATAACCTTGTTTTGACAGTAATTCGTATTAAACCTCGTTTTAGACTAAAACTGTGTTAAAATTTTCTTAAAAAGTGCTGATTAAAGCAAAGTGTCTGTGAAAAGCAAGCTTTCGATTGTGATTGTTTTCATCACATGCATGTTGGGAAGTTCATTTGCGAGTAAATCAAGTATGGAAAATGAACCGCCAAAGAAATTTGTCAATTGAGGATAAAGTGCAAACATCGACTCTCCTGGATGAGGGATATTCAATGTGATATGTTGCTGGTTGGTTAGGAAGACATCATTCCAGAATCTGCCTTATGGTGTGACGACATAATGAGATGGGCTAGTACCATTGAAGACCAGGGCAAAAGCCAAAACGTTGCACTAATCAAACTGATGATCGTTTTTTGGGACAACGTGCTCTCAAAGACAGAAGAGTCACCAGTAACCTGCTAAAAAATGAATTGGCAGATGTTCGAAGTATTGCTATATCGTCTCAAACGGTTAGCATACGTTTATATGAAGCAGGATTAAGCAACAGAAGACCGGCCAAGAAACCATTGCTGACCAGAGAACACAAAGTTCAGAGATTAAATTTTGCAAGACTACATCAGAATTGGATCATCAATGATTGGAAACAAGTTCTGTTCTCCTATGAAACTAGAGTTAGCCTTAAAGCTCCAGATGGACATGAGCGTGTCTGGTGAAGGCGAGGAGAAAGGTTTGCCAGCTGCAATTACCGTTGAGTGAAGAATAATAAGAGGCGCTACCGTGTAACGAAGTTCGTTATTTTTTTTTACTAGAAAGGAACGTATTTTTAATTTTTTTTTGCCGACCGCACCGCGCCGAGTATTTTTATTATTTTCACCGGCTAGATAGATGCATAAAAAGCAAGTAATATATTTTCATTTGAACAAAATCTTATTTTCCGTATTTTCGTATTTTATATACCGTGTTTTAAAAGTCGCTATTGATTGTAGGTGGGCAATATTTTTGAAAATATATGTAAGGAAATAATCGTTATTTTTAGGGCTAGAGACCGATTCAATCTATTCATACTATTTAGTCTTATTATCAAAAGCTGCGTCGCATCGCCGGCTATTGGTGTATGAGATTTTTCTAGTTTTTATGTATTTCGCACCGCGCACCAAGCCTCGATGCCGGCATAGCAACCGGGCTCTTTTTTCCGACCCCACCAGCCCGGCCGGACTCGGGTATAAAAGGGGAACCGAAAAATACTAATTTATCAGATTTTGATCGACCGCCGATTTAGCAGTATAGGTAAGAAACTCTTGTATGATAACCATTTCATTTTGCTATAGTGCCCAAGGTATTTTCTTTGTTTGAATTTTGTCATTTATAAAAAGGTGATATCAGGTTTAACTGCCGGCCCTTGCTATTGTAGAGTCCTAGTACTGCCATAGGCAAGAGGCCAGGTCCGTTGCAAAACCCGAGATCAACAGATAAATAGTTTGTACTTGACTTCAGGTGTAACTGCCGGCCATTGTCCGTAGAGTGCCAATTTTTGGTACTGCTAGACAAGCGGCCAGGTCGGTACTTTGCAAAGCCAGAAGTCAAACTAAACTATTTTTTTTTTCGACTAATTCCAGGTATATAAGTTTTCGTTGCTGGCCATTGCTATTGTAGAGTACTTGTACTGCCAGGCAAGCGGCCGGGCCGTTACGTAACCTGAAAAGTCGACTACAGGCTATTTTTCCACTTGATCTCAGGTCTAGCTGCCGGCCATTGTCCGCCGAGTCCCAATTTTTGGTACTGCTAGGCAAGAGGCCAGACCCTTCTAGAAATACTGAGAATTAAAGAAATAAAATAAACCGCGCTTGTCAGACGGCACCACTGAATCCGTTTTATCTAATTTTCTTTTCTAAAATCTGCCGCTGTCACCTAAAGGCCTATAGTAAAGTGTTATGGGCCACATTCTTTGATACGGAGAGAGTTTCTTGCTTATAGTTTATAACCGTAGATATCACAATTTTCCGATTTTCTCTTATTACCCGCACTTCACAATTACGCGCCGTGTTGTCAGACCACCGTTTCTATACTAGTTAGATTATTTAGTTGTCTCCGCCGCATTTCCTACGCCTAGTTTCCGTCTCACAAAATAGACTTTCCGTTGCCGCGAATACAAAAATTATTAATCAGATCAATTTGTTCACAGGTGTATTTGTATGGTATTATTTCGCCTCAATAATAAATTAGGAGTTTTTCATTTGCCAAAAATATTTTATTTTTCTCGTTGTGGCACAGTTCGACTTTTGTTGTAGTATATGATTTTGTAATAATTATTTGATTCTGTTGTTATTGATTTTCGAATATTACTAATCTATTGATAATAATAAACTGGTATCGTGTTGTACGTAATATTGGAAAATAAATTGTAAAAACTTGTCTATTGTCTTATTTACTCCCTAGTCCCAATAGAACAAACAAAACAAAATAGCTAAACGAACTTTGGAATTTTCTTCTTCACTGAACTATCCGAGAAAAGACAAGTGGAGCATACCACTATAAAAAACTGGCGCCTGAGCAAATTGAAGAATAAAAACTAAAGAGAGGCAGCGTCCTCCACAAACTATATAACATCTTTCTATTCCTAAAAAAAGCGTCAAAATCCTAACGTAAACCATTACACATCTAACGAAATCTTAAACAAAATAAAGTAAAAGGGTTTATTCACGTTACAACCGTCAGGTATAATAGCGAGTCCCCAATCTCAATTTCGATAGATCCCGGTCAATTGTTTTAGGACGAATTGAAGCGGTTTCTCATCGATCGTGTCGTTCTACGGCGTCGCCCGGGACTAAA
This sequence comes from Pseudeuparius sepicola, assembly GCA_963920635.1. Taxonomy (NCBI): domain Eukaryota; kingdom Metazoa; phylum Arthropoda; class Insecta; order Coleoptera; family Anthribidae; genus Pseudeuparius; species Pseudeuparius sepicola. The sequence goes on from OY987299.1 coordinate 96,851,542, forward strand.
ATGTCATCGCCGAGAGATCCCGGTCAACTGCTTTAGGACGACTTGATGCGGTTTCTCGTCGATTAAGTCGCCCTAAAGCAGTTGGCCGGGGCATAGAAATCTGGCTCGAAATCTCCGCATTAGATGCGCCTCTTGTTATTCCTTCACTCAACGAATATACCTATCTCCTAATGTACCTTTTGCTGGTGGCTCTAAAATGTTTTGGGGGGAATTTGCTTCGATGCTCTATGGAGTTACTTAGACAACATTATTGTCCAACATGTAATGCCTTCTGTTCCGTTTGTTGGATCTAATTTTTTATTCATGCAGGACAACGCTCGTCCCCATGCGGCTAGACAGGTTATTGGCTACCTAAATGATGTTAATATCCCTTTAATACAGTGGCCACCTAACAGTCCTGACGTGAATCCTATAGAGCATCTATGAGACTATCTAAAAAAAGATTCGTAATCGTAGACTAATCACAACCAATTCATAGAAGTCACTATTGAAGCATGGGAGAATATTCCGCAAGCTTTTGTTGGACATTTGATATCAAGCAGGCCTCAATGCATGAATGCAGTGATAAGAAGTAGAGGAGGGCCTACACGGTATTAGTGTTAACCCAGATGCATTTTTTCTGTTTTGCTGATTTTTTCTTTTTTTAATTTGGAGTTATGCTAGTTTATTTATGCATTTTCAGCAAAAACACATTTTTAATGAAACATCAAGGCAAATTAAGGTCACGTTAAGGTAATGTTTGACTAATTTGTAGGTGTTCATTATCATTTCAATGTAACTTAGTTTTATTTTGTGTTTTTATTGTAAATATTTAGATTAATTAAAGTGGTGCGTTAATTTTGTCCAGGAGTTGGAAGAGTAATGTATTTCAATTTTCACTAAGTACTAATCCAGAACTTGTTTCCGATACAAACAGACCAAAATAAGCCATTTAAACGTTCCATAACCTGGTGTCTTATTGTGGCGATTTTGTTGCCATACATAAATCAATAAAAATGGATTTAGAAAGCCATTTGTAAAAAAAATGCTAATGTATGACACGTCGCTGGAAAGAAGATTTTGAGCAGCATTCAAATATTACCAGATTTTATTTCAAAAACTGGAAAAAGTGTGGCGCAAAAACTTTCTGTATCACCCTGTATATAAAAACTGTCTCACCCTGTGTATGAAAACTAACCTGCAAATGTCCAATGTTTCAATCTGTTATTCAATGGCAGGGACCCTTTAAAGTAAGGGGACCCAGCATTATACTTTCCAAAGTGAGGCCGTTTCTTTCCCCATTCTAATGGTCTCAATGATGCCAACTATGCAATTTTATTGGAGAATCTATGGATATAACAGGTACTTTGATTGTTAGTAAAAATTAATATGATTTCTAAAAATTATGACTTGACAATGTTCTGTCAACAAACACAGAATATGGCAAGTGCCAAATGAATCAAATTTATATTATATTTGAATTTGGTTTCCTGCAATTATTTCCAGGAATTTAAGTAATATAAGTAAGGTAAGTCAGTGCTGATTTTGCTTATTTGAGAATTTGTCGCTATTGCACCTTGTTACCAGGTTTCTGAATCCATATGTAATAATATGTGTACTTGAACTTTCTTCCCTTGTTGAATGTATCTACCCAAAGAACTTTCACAGATTTCGGGATGGACTAATAAGATTAGGTCTTGTACTTAGTTCTAATCATGTAGTTTTTGTCGGTGCTCATTTTTGTAATTTTATTTCTCTCCCAAGGTACCTCACAAACGTAAAATAAACTTATAGTTGTAGATAAAAACTGTTTAAAGAAAGACCTGACTGAAGCTACCTGCTTAATAATTTAATATTTAGGAAATACCATTTTTTGTTTTGAACTACTTACTTATACGTAATGCCCACGTAATGGGAATTGTAGGATTACTAAAGGTGAGACAAGAAAAATCTGGTTGCAATTATTGGGACTACTACAGGCGGCCGCATTACCTTTAACTGACTATCTGGAAGTTAGAAAACTTAAAAATTATGAATTGTGATGGGAAATATTTTGCCTCCTTTGGAATCTATGGCACTGGCATGTCACATAAAACTTGATTGCACTTGGACACTGACATATAACATAACCTTGTACCAGCCCACTTATGTGGTCTCCTTGGAGATATACAGAAAACAAGGCTTCACTTTTCCTATGTGATAGACTGTGTCATGCTGGGTCCCCTTATTTTAAAGAGTCCCAAGAGTCCCTGTTCAACGGCAACTGAATTATCCTTGTAAATCTCAATTATATCATAAGATTTTGTAGGTTGTTTATTTATTTTCATTTTTTAATAATTGTTATAAGTTTTATTGAAGCGAGCAATATGAATTGTTTTTAAATTAGTTACATGGCGTCCCAGTTAAGACATTATGAGCGATTATCTCGGTAATTTTTAAAATAAATAAATTGGTGGTTTAAAATCTAAACTAAACGGAATTGAATGCCGCAAAAAAAAAACAATTGAGCTTGAAACAAAAAAATCATGACAAAATAACAGACTTTTTGAAAAAATCAACATGGCGATATTGTTGCACCGCAAGCTCGAATATCACTTCTGGTGTAGCCGAAAGTGATATTCAACCGTGCTGTTTTAATTTTAATACCTAATATATTTATTAATACATGTATTTAATGATAAGATATATCTAGTAGACATTAAAAATTACCAGCATGTCATAATCGGTAATGTAATGTATTATCTCACTTAGTCTGTGGTATTATAACGCTTTATGCTTATTTTTATACCGATGAAAATTCTTCTTGTTGGTTTCAATAAAGCGTCATTTTGAGCTAGGCCGCACGGCATGCGCGGTGCTACGCGCCAAGGCACAAGTCTCACAACCGCCATGCCCATGACTCCATCATGACATGGCGAGATGCCGGACAAACAGCCCCGATGTCTTGACGCGATGTTTTTGTAGACACCGAAAACCGAACAGTGGTATAATATTAGTTCATCCGATGTTTTGTGAGTGGTGACAATTAGGTAGAGAAGACAAATACCTATACAACTGCAACAGAAGGTAAGTTATTGTTTATCTGGGTGATATCATAATAGTGGTTGGACACGAGGTTTGACCAAATAAAATGGGAAATGGGAGAGCCGAGGAGATGAGCCCTGAACAAACATAAATTTAATTCGAATTTTGCGTGCTTTAACCAAGCCCCCTTAATCGGAGAGTTTATTAATTCCACGAAGGTTAACTTAGCCACGTTCCTTTTGCCACTTTTCTTAAGAATTTGTACTTTATCTCAGTTGGTGGCAGTTCCTTTTACAAATGACAATGTGAGCTAAAGTGAAATTTTTTACCTCCCCCTTTACCCTTCAAGCACATCCTCGCGAGGACACTCACTATCGAGCATATTGGCTCAGTTTGGTGGTGGGGAATATGACCCATTCACAAGATGAGCCTTTGACGGGAAAAAATAAACGGAATGACTCGGCTAACAACTGAGCTAAAATTCTCAGTGTAGGGGCAAAAGGAACACGGCTTTTGACATAGCATTTCTGTTGCCAACCCAAATTTGGCACGAAATTTAAACTTTAAATTTGATCACTACATTTGTTACTATTCTATAATATTTCTCTTCAAAATAATGATCAACGTTTGTAATATAAAGTAATAAGTACATCTATTTGGTTCTTGTTTTATGTAAAATATTATGATACCTACTTCCTTAAGTAAACGATTTATTTAGAGAACCGATTAGATTCTTAAAAAATTTACAAAAAAACTAAAATATTTATAAAATACTGACTTCTGTTTTGAAGCTAATACTTTTTTTAGTATCTGACATTCCACTTCTTATTCGTCACCCATCGACAATACCAATGACAGATACTACAGTAGCAACACCTTCAGAAATAGGCCAATTAAGGGAGAATAAAGGGACAAAAAATTATTTAGTGCTGTATAGCATCAAGGAGCAAAATAATCACATTCTCAAACTTATAGCAAATAACAAGGAAGAAGATGAAGATCTAGTCTATTAAAAATGTTTGTACCGGATTCAGAGGAAGACGTCGCTTGATGAAGGGAGTTCAAAGTATTCTTAACATTACCCAGCGATTTAGTTGCTTTTTGCCCAAAACTTTTTGCTTTGAATTTCCAATCATTATAAAAGCTTTTTATTAGGTATTAGTATTCCACGGTAGTTGAAAATCCTAACTCTAGAAAAACTCATAATATTTCTTGAACTTGATGGTTAGTGAAGCTTTTTAACTTGTCATTGTTTTTATAGAAAAATTGTATTTAACTATAGAAGGATGTTTTTTTTTTTAATTCAATTAATAATGAACAATGAAAAGTATTCACAAAAATTGTAATCTAAAAGTCTAAGTGTACTTACATTCAGATGCAGCTTCTTTGTCTAAACTTAAAATTAAACTAAAACTTGACATAATACGTACAAGGATATTTAGACACATTAAAAATAAATAAAAATTGGTAGCATATAATAATACAAATGTTAATTTGTTCGACGTGTAGGACAGATATATAAGAACCCAGTTTAAAAACCCACAAAGCCTCAAAAGAAATAAAACAAAAAACCCGTACAGTGGAGATACATACGCCTGGGCAGAACACATGTCAAGATCGGTCAATAATATTAAAATAGGCAGAATTTAAATTTCCGATGTCCGTTCTTTTATTAATCGTACTATTATCTTTCTTGATGCTTATCATCTCATGTAGTAAACGTTTCTTGTAATTTCGTTGTATACCTAAAATTGAAACATTTTCGTAATAATTGCATAATTTCGATTTTGAACTGAGATGTTGTTTTCGCTTCCTTTACGGATTGGAAACTCCATGGGTTCTAGTTTAGAACAGTATTTTCACCTCCGCCTTGCCCTATGGAAATTTATAAAAAAAAATCGGTTATTTGGCTATCACCTTTTTGTTTGAAAGATATCTGTTTTTTTTGACAGCATTAAACTCCTTGCAGGAAAATACACAAGTCTGGTGTTTCAACCATTAATTTATTCTAATAATCACTGAGATAATGGCTCATGATGTCTTAGCTGGAACAAAAAAAAGTCACTTCTTTAAACTGAAAGTGATATTCAAGTGTGCTATGCAGATTTTTTTATCAATTTTGCCAGTGTAATAAAAAATGCAACAAAATTCCATGTTAATTTTTTTGTTTGAAGCTCAATTGTTTTTCTTGGCGACATTCAATTCCTTGGAAAAAATTACACACTAAGTTTAGTTTTTGAACCACCAATTTATCTTAAAAATTACCGAAATAATCGCTTGTAACGTCTTAACTGCCCTTTTCCTTCATTGTCTCTTACGATTTCCAAACCTTCAATTGTTTATGATTATTTCTTGCATCTTGTATTATTGAATTATTTATTTTTTTAAAAGAAAATAAACAAAATAGATGCTCCAACAAAAAGTTTGAGGTAGTGGTTTTAAGTTGTCTCGCCACAATGGCCAGAATAACATACAATAGGCCAGGCAATGGGGAGTTTCTATTCGCAAAAGGTCGGAAAGAAATGAAATTTGGTGGGATGGTAGACATAGGTCCCCTGATAGTACACCTGAGTCTGCGACCTCAGGGTGTTGCCCCTCGAGGGGTGGGGGGATGCAAACTCTGCGTCGGGACGCTTTTCGGGAAATAGCGCCATTGTGGTAAGCGCTATCGAAAAAAAGTTGAAATGAAATATGTAGAGAACAAAATTGAAAACAATTTTGGTCTTTACATTTTTCGTCTGCGATCAATAGTTTCCGCTCTACGCCGTGCCAAAGTTGGGGGTTGGTTTGCAATTTTCAACAAAATCAGAATTCCATCGCGGATTAAGACCAATATCGCTATTAAACAATTCTGTAATATTTTTTTTTCTGAAAGAGTAATGTTTTCCAAGTCTGCAGATGCCTGATTTGATACATTTGGTCATATACAGTGTGTCCACGGATAGAGTTCACGTAGGGTGTAAATGACAAAAAAAATTAGAGTTGAAATTTGAGCTTCTGGGGACCAGCCCTGCTTGGTTTTAAACTAATTTGTGACATAATTTTACTTTCGAAAAATCACGCATGCCTTGGGAATTTTGAAAAAACTAATTTTCCACATCAGTAAAGTGCCCTTTAGTGTAGGTTTTACGACAAAATGTTATTAAGAAAACTTGTTCAGAATGAAGAACTGAGTAGGTTTGCGAAATTTCGAAAGTCTAGGCCTACTTTGATTTTTTGGTATTTTTTCCCACTTTTCTTCAGAAAAGTGCACTTCGGGTAGCTTTCACATTAAAATGTTATTAAGAAAACTTGTTCACAATGAAAAACTGGATAGGTGATAAAGAATTTCAAAAGCCTAGGTCTACTTTGATTTTTATGCGTTTTAAATTTTTTAGCAGAAAAAAATCAAAGTATACCTAGGCTTTTGAAATTCTTTCACACCTATCCAGTTTTTCATTGTGAACAAGTTTTCTTAATAACATTTTAATGTGAAAGCTACCCGAAGTGCACTTTTCTGAAGAAAAGTGGGAAAAAATACCAAAAAATCAAAGTAGGCCTAGACTTTCGAAATTTCGCAAACCTACTCAGTTCTTCATTCTGAACAAGTTTCCTTAATAACATTTTGTCGTAAAACCTACAGAAAGGGCACTTTACTGATGTGGAAAATTAGTTTTTTCAAAATTCCCAAGGCATACGTGATTTTTCGAAAGTAAAATTATGTCACAAATTAGTTTAAAACCAAGCAGGGCTGATCCCCAGAAGCTCAAATTTCAACTCGAAATTTTTTTGTCATATACAACCTACGTGAACTCTATCCGTGGACACACTGTATAATAAAATATATGATTTTTTGAAGCGCGCCACTACATACTCCGATATGGGTATTTTCTAATTGTTAATATCTACACGCCTCCACATTTATTAGTTTTGTGCATACATGAAACAAGAAAATGTCATTATCACCTCGTTTCCATACCACCCTTGAGGTAGAGTTGATCGGTGCGTTTTTTTAATGTGGTATCCCCAAGAGGCCTAATCCACAGTTTATTTCACTTTTGAGTCTCTTGCGACATTGTAAAGCTGACTCGCCTTCGTTGTCATCATCCTCGGACATCAATTCAGAGACAGAATCGGCAAACTCGGCGTTGTCTGTTTGGTTCTCATCGTCCTGTATCTGATCGGAAACGTTTTCGGCATCTTCTGTGTTGTCGTCGTCTAACGCAATCAGGTTGGGAATGTTTTCGCAGGACGTCCCAGTACAGTGTAAACACAGAACCGAACATTTTAATCCTGCCTTCCGGCAACCACAAGCAGGTCCACAACCTTTCTGGCATCTGCACGAGACTTAAGTAAAACCTCTGGAACTAGTTCCTTTGAAATCCGTATTGCGTCCAGTCCTGTGGTTGTTCTTCTTGAGGCTCCTGAACTCCCTGCTAGCTCTGTACTTGACAATATGTACGTAATGAATGATGATGGCACACGTCAGATGTTGGTGGCAGCGCCGCGAGATTAAATGAATTTTTGGCGACAGCCCGTACAAGGTTCGTATACCGCAGAGAGTCCAACTTACGCTGTTCACTTCCTGCACCATACTGACTCAACATAAACAGTTCGCCAGCGGCAACGACTTCCGTTAATTCTGCATTAAGGTCGTCAAATACCCGAATCGCGTCTGTTAGTGTTGTTCAATCTCGCGGAGCTGCCACCCACATCCGGCGCGTGCCATCATCATTCATTCCGTACATATTGTCAAGTACAGAGCTAGCGGGGAGTTCAGAAGCCTCCAGAAGATCATGGATGGCGAAGAACAACCACAGGACTGGACGCAATACGGATTTCAAAAGAACCAGCCTCAGAGGTTTTACTTAAGAGCATCTCGTGCAGATGCCAGAAAGGTTGTGGACCTGCTTGTGGTTGCCGGAAGGCAGGATTAAAATGTTCGGTTCTGTGTTTACACTGTACTGGGACGTCCTGCGAAAACATTCCCGACCTGATTGCTTTAGACGACGACAACACAGAAGATGCTGAAAACGTTTCCGATCAGATACAGGACGATGAAAACCAAACAGACAACGCCGAGTTTGCCGATTCTGTCTCCGAACTGATGTCCGAGGATGATGACAACGAAGGCAAGTCAGCTTTACAATGTCGCAAGAGACTCAAAGTGAAATAAACTAAGATATCGACCGTGGATTAGGCCTCTTGGGGATACCACATTAAAATAACGCACCGATCAACTCTATCTCAAGGGTGGTGTGGAAACGAGTTGATAATGACATTTTCTTGTTTCATGTATGCATAAAATTAATAAATGTGGAGGCGTGTAGATATTGACAATTAGAAAATACCCATATCATATATTTTATTATATACGACCAAATTTATCAAATCAGGCATATGCAGACTCGGAAAACATTACTCTTTCAGAAAAAAGATATTACAGAATTGTTTAATAGCGATATTCGTCTTAATCCACGATGAAATTCTGATTTTGTTGAAAATTGCAAACCAACCCCCAACTTTGGCACGGCGTCGAGCGGAAACTATTGGTCGCAGATGAAAAATGTAAAAACCAAAATTGTGCACAATTTTGTTCTCTACATATTTCATTTCAACTTTTTTTCGATAGCCCTTACCACAACGGCGCTATTTCCCGCAAAGCGTCCCGACGCAGAGTTTTCATCCCCCCACCCCTCGAGCGGCAACACCCTGAGGTCGCAAACTCAGGTGTACTATCAGGGGACCTATGTCTACCATCCCATCAAATTTCATTTCTTTCCGACCTTTTGCCAATAGAAACCCTTTTTTTATACCCATTGCCTGGCCTAACAAGTAGACACAATAAAAAAGAAATATCAATACACTACCAAAATATTTAGGAGGAATTAAACTGCTGCCAGATCAAACATACCAATGACTCTCGCTCTCTGTCATTAAGGCATGTTCAATGCACATTTATATAAAAGCTGGTGGCGATTACAAATTCAAATCCAAATGTATGGTATAACTAGTGAGAAGAGTTTTTAACCTTATAATTTTTCTTATTAAGTGGCATTTGTCCCAGATACAAAGAAAAATTTTGTCATTAAAGGGTGTCTTCTTTAGAAGTGGCCAAAATCAAGGAATAATGACAAGATTTGCAAACATTGTCCTGACTTTCCTAATCCTGGGACACTAGCATTTATCTTCAGCCCTTTCAATGAAAAGTCAACAAAACTGGCTTCATAACAATCGCGATAACTTTAAGTTATTATTCTTACCCAAATAGTATAATAATAATTAGTGTTAATAATTTGTTCTAGTTTCCTATTAACCGACTTTTTTATATTTCCTAAAATGACATTTTTTCTCATTTATACTACATTAAAGTTACATTAAAATAGTTTTCCTTACCCTTATTCCTGAAAAGAATTGATCAAAGTAGTACATAGCCATCATGAGCAAGGCAACAAAGCTATAATCTTCATCGTTAGGTTTTAGTTTTACTTTCTTTGCCCAATGGTTCTGCCCGAAATCTATATCTCCCACCACCATTAACATAGCTATATCTATAGAGAAAACACACAGTGTATACATGAATGTAGTTGGCCAGTAGGGATGCGATGAGGCCATGTTTATAGTAACTTATAGTAACTTTTTTCATTTTCAGAATACTCTGTATAGTAATTTCATTTCTTGAATTTTTTTTAAAGAAATCAACAAGAAAAATTTTTCTCCTCGTGTCAACCCCATCCGAGGACACACTGTATCTAAGTAAATATGTTTACCACAGTTAAAGCTACACAGATTTTTTTGTAAATTTATGTAAATATAGCGTTTGCCATTAGGAGGTGTCATTTTTAATTTCGTGCCATTTTTTTTAACTACAAAACTTATGGATGTTTTTTTTTATTTTGTGAAGTAGTAACTATCAGATTTAAGAAAATGGAACGATATACACTCCAGCAAAGAACAGAAATAGTGGAAATTCACTAGATATGGTGAACATTTCGCAGAGACAATTCGTAGAGTTCTTGGCTGACCTGACACGATGACGACGGACTGGTGACTTATTTTTTTAGCCTCACTAACTTGGCCAATTAGCTAAAATTTTACAATTAGATTCACAATTGCTGTTTGCAACAGTGCCTCATTCTGACCAAATACTTCATGAACTATCATCACGAAATGTTCACCACATCTGTCTGTAGTGAATTTTCTTAACTCGGATAGTTATTACTAGTTATTACTGCACAAATGTCAATAAATAACATCTATAAGTTTGACAGTACAAAATGGTGAAAAATTTAAAGTGAAACCCTATATTTATTAATGTATCTTTATATTACACCTGAATAATATAATAAAAATAATTCTCACCCTCACAATATTCTAACCTATGAGCACCCCAGAAGCAACCAAATACTTGTGCAAGCGAGGGGTGGCAATTACTATTATGTTGTCTTCATTTTCATTTGGAAGCGTAATTTAATACCTAAATTGATGGAGGGCCAATGTAGAAGACCTACCAATTTCGTTTTCGAGCAGAGAAGTTTGTGTTCGGTAAAGTAGAAAAAATAGTGGTAGAGTTTTGAAATGCATAATTTTTATATGCATTTTAAACCTTTTTTAATTAATTTTGCATCGTGCACTGAAATTCATCAAAGTGTTTTAAAATTGAGCAGACATTCATTAGATTGCTTATCGCATTCATTGATCTTGAAACTGTTGATGAGTTTGACAAGTTGACTTAGCGTACATTATTTGTGAAGCTATGATGAAAAAGTAAATACATTTTGTTGATAGTTTTCGGGTCTTTTATAAAGACATTTGATAAAATTAGGAAAACTAGTTGCAGATTAGTGAGAACATCGAATTTATTTTCATTACGAAAAAAACAAACAACTTAGTAATGTAATCTTTTAAGAAAATCTGCAAAAGTTGAAAAGCAAAAAACAGAGTACTATCAATATTTTTGTAAAAAAAAAACAATTTTGGTCAGAGATCAGTGAGGTTATACTACCCTCCTAAGGAAGATTTGAGGTTTATCTTGGTTTATATTAAGTATAGATTTAAGTAGATTTATAGGTTGAAGACACTGTCTTCGTTTCTCTATGTGCAAAACAAAGACAGACATATCAATCTGCTTGCGTGTACTTCCTTCACTTGGTCATGGTGATAGCACTCACGATTCTCAAGAGAAACAGACGTCAGCATCAAATAGCTATTTGTATTACCAGGGAGGAAAGTGTATTATTTCATTCCCACCTGCAGATTATGTTTGATGCCCCAAGTGAAGCAGAGGGTAATAAAATCCAAGGGACGGTATAACACTTTCTTCCATAAATGATTTATTCTGTGACTCCTTTTGAAAATAATATACAAATTAAATGGAATTAAAATTACTTGTCAATCTAATAACAATCAACAATTAAAACCACGTGTCATTCTATGTCAGAAGAAATATCAAAGTAGGTAGCTTATAGTTACTTATACATACGTTCAGATAGGATGGAGATAGAGACGGTCAAAGACACTATTTTCAAAAAGGGCCATAGAAAAAGTGATTTATCCAATATATACTATGACTATGGATATATCTATGCTGGTAATCTTACTCGATTGTTGTTAAATCAAAAATTTGTAAATTCAATATCCTTGATAACAGAAAATTGATATCACACCCACCTCAAACTCCAATGAATGTAAGTACAGCAGTTATGTTATTTTTAGAATCGGATTTTCCCAATTTCTCTCTGAACAGGGGCGTAACTACCGCTGTATCAGCTGTATCAATGATACAGGGCCCACTGGCCTAGGGGGCCCACCGACCTTTCCAGTCACTGCAGTATTAGCCATTAAAATATTTTAAAATGTTTGTTAGACGTTTTTCTGTGTAAATTTTTATATTATTACATGCACACAACTAAGAATTATTTTAACGTATTAATGAAGTGTTTACTTCTCGATACGTATTATTTATAAATTACAGTGAAATGTGTAATGTTATAAATAATGAAATATATATAGTTCTGATGATGGCATTATGCCGAAACGCGTAAACTATTATACAGTGTGTCCCAGGATAAGTGAAACGAGAGGTGTAAAAGACCAAAAATGTTCGAGTTCGAATTGGGCCATTTGGGGTCCAGGCCTGCTTCCCTAGAAAATAATTTTCAACATATTTTTAATTTTGAAAAATAAAGTAGGCCCTGACAGGAACGATTTACTTATTTTCTGTGTAGGTTAAGTGACATTTCTCGACAAGATATCGAAAAATTTCCTTTGGAAAAGTTGCTTAGAATTGAAAACTATGACTGTCAATTTTCAAAATAATTGTCCTACTTTGATTTATTATTATTTTATTTATTATTTCAAACAAATCATAGTAGGCCGATTGAGTCCAAATTTCCCAGCCTTGCATACTTTTTATTCTAAATAACTGTATCTAATGAAATGTTTCGATATCTTGTCGAGAAAGGGCACTTAACACTTAACCTACACAGAAAATAAATAAATCATTCGTCAGGGCCTACTTTATTTTTCAAAATTAAAAATATGGTGAACATTATTTTCTAGGCAAGCAGGCCTGGACCCCAAATGGCCAAATTCGAACTCGAAAATTTTTGGTGTTTTACACCTCTGGTTTAACTTATCCTGGGACACACTGTATATGTTTTGGAAAATAAAGTAATGTAATATTGTGGTCGATTCCCAGGATTATTATTACCAAATAACGAATGTTACGACCAGGATAATTAGAAGAATTAATAAAAAAACTTAAAATTGAATTATTTTCTTTTAACATTCAGTAAGTATCTAATTACAGTTATAACGCACAAGGCCCCTGTTATCTTTTTATTTTTCGGATTTAAAAATCGGCGAGCAGTTTTATTTCTGTAGGTATTATTTATAAAAATAATGATATGCTATTCTGTAGTATATAGATTTAATTTTACCCCCCCCCCCCGGCTCAGGGGCCCTTGGCTTAGCCTTTGATACAGGGCCCACTCAAAGCTAGCTACGCCACTGTCTCTGAATGGAATTACGAGGGTCTTCCTTAGGAGGGCACTAGGTAAACTACACAAATATTAACAAATTTATCAGTGTGCTTGCGCCAAATCTGTAATAAAATTATTTTACATGCAGACTGTTCTTAATTAAGCTTTCATCGTATTTCTATCGAAAGAGTCGGAGATGTGATTTCTGAAAATGCATATAATTGCTGAATTTCAAAAATCGCATTCACTATAAAAAAAGTTGCAACACCAATAGATTAAAGGAAACATATCAAACAGGTCAGAAGGATTATTGAAACCACCCGCAAAAGATTATGGTACACCAACTTTCAAACTTTGATTTTGGAACAAAAACAAATTAAAACAGATCAATTTTAATGTCCTAAAATTCTTAGGACTCAATAGTTGAGACATTTTACCTTACTTATTAGTTTCATATAAAACCTTATGCAAAATATTTGGTGCACCTCCTGAAAATTTCAACAATTGTTCAGACAGTATATGTGTAGCTTTGTCTATGCTCCACCTAAATAAAATAAAACTGTATTAGTTACCATAGGCTAGAGTTGTATTGTTTTTTAGCATATCGGGAAATATGTCCATACATTTCAAGATAATAGCAAGAACATTGTTTCGATCGATGCACATAGTTTTCTTCAAACAGAAAAGTCGAAACACATATTGTAAACCTCTAAAACATAAATAAATCTGTTAAGGTATGACATGTTTTTTAATTTGTTCAGAATATTTTCCTCAAAGCTGCATTGTCTGGAATTATCTCTGACTTCTTTGTGTCGACAATATTTTTCCCATTACAACATTGTTTGGGGATTTCACTGACTACTTTATGGTTACTTAGATACTTCAGAAGTATCCAAGCTAGTTTTGAAGTGTCTTCATAATTCTGGATGATGGTTTTATCTAATGCAATCAGAAATTCTTCTTTCTCACTACCATAACTAGATCTCCAAGAAGGAATTAGCCTTTGAAAAATTGAACTTAGCGCCTGCTGTTCTATTATTTTCTTGCCTAAAACAAATAAAGTGTAAACCCTAGAACAGAATAAACAAATGCTATATAATGGATACATGTTTATATTAAATTTTTTGCTTAAAATAAAATTGCATGGTTTAAGTATGGCGGTTTAACTTTGACTCACCCTGTATATAGGTTTTAGTATTGTTATCTGTAATTTATATGTAATTTGAAATTTATGAAAAATTCGAATTATATATTAACTTTTGGAAAAAATAATTTAGTTTACAATGAATGTTGCCAAAAATCAAAAATAATTTCTTTGCATCACAAGCAAGGAAGTCGGCTCTCACTGGTGGACTAAATTTTCGTCTGTCGGTCCATTTCGATGCTGGCAAACCAGACAAAGCTAACATTAAACTAAAAACTATTGTTAATCCTTCTTAATTTAATTAAAGTTAAATCACAAAAATAATTGATGACGAAGATGACAATGACAAAAATGATGAACAACGATAAGCAAGATGGCTAACAATAAGCAGCTAAGTGATCCTAAGAAAATCTGCAAATATTGTTCAAAAATGTCACTAATTCCGTAGCAAAATGTGCTATGTGCAAAAGTGTTTGCCACACATCATGTGCACTCAGAATTGCCGGCCTAATCACCTTAGGGAAAAACAACCCGGTTCTGTTTTTCGCCAAGAACAGAAACAAATTAGAGTTCACTGAAAGCTGATGAATATTTTCAACACAGAACATGAAATTGTGTAGGTAAATTACACAACTTCACACACTAGCACTTGCCCGATTGGCCAACTTATTTAATTATATTTATATTTTTCTTTCTTTGTCTGACTGTACATACAACTGCATATGTAGGTCAATTGTGTATAGATAAATAAATAAGTAATAACAACGCTATTAACAATGATAATACAAATTATAATAAAGACGATGACGACGATGACAACAACAACAATAACAACAACAATAATAATCACAAAAATAATTGATGACGATGATGAAAATGATGATAATGATGAACAACGATAAGCAAGATGGCTGACAATAAGCAGCTAAGTGATCATAAGAAAATCTGCAAATATTGTTCAAAAAATGTCACTAATTCCGTAGCAGAATGTGTTATGTGCAAAAGTGTTTGCAACAAATTATGTGCACTCAGAATTGCCGGCCTAATCACCTTAGGGAAGAACAACCTGGTTGTGTATTGCGCCAAGAACAGAAACAAACTACAGTTCACTGAAAACTGATGAATATTTTCATTGTAATGTAGAAATGTACCTAAAAGAAATTATAATGTCTTTATTATCCTATAAAAACTTTTTTATGTGGATTACCGGTTTCGCAAACAACAACCGTTTTGCATCATCAGATCCTTCAAAACTACAATTAACAAAAAACATATGTTAACAACTTCAACACTAAAGTACCACGTCTATATAAAAGGTTGAAAAACAGCATAAAACTTACATTTAAGATAAAAATCAGAGAGTTGTCAATCCATGGGGTGAGGGTGTACATTCTCCGGTTACTTTATGTCAAAAACGTCAAACAGAATCAAAAATATTAATTATACAATTAGATTCCAAGGTGGTTAGTATTATATCAACTCAACTCATTGTGTTCAATTGTGTACATTACACAACTTCACACACTAGCACTTGCCCGATTGGCCAACTTATTTAATTATATTTATATTTTTCTTTCTTTGGCTGTACATACAACTGCATATGTAGGACAATCGTGTATAGATAAATAAATAAATAATAACAACGATATTAACAATGATAATAAAGACAATGACGATGACGACAACAACAATAACAACAACAACAATAACAACAACAACAATAACAACAACAACAATAATAATCACAAAAATAATTATTGATGACGACGATGGCGATGATGAAAATGATGACAATGATGAACAATGATAAGCAAGATGGCTGAAAATAAGCAGCTAAGTGATCCTTAGAAAATCTGCAAATACCTTAGGGAAAAACAACCTGGTTCTGTCTTGACTTCAAGTCTTACCTTTTTCGTCGTATATTCTCCAAACAGAGAATTTCTCTGGTCAACCGGCCGGCGTGCGTTCACCACAAAAACGCCACTGGCGTTCCTCATATGTCAAATGTCAAACTTGTCATGTCACGGCGCGTCGTTTTTCCTTTTACCAACTAGGTACAGGTCGGTAATGAGGACGTTTTGTAAAGTCTATCCTACCTGAAGTAATTAAAATTATACCAATGGTTGTGAGAACAGACTATTAGTAAGATTTTAGTATTATTGTGACTTTTACAACCTTGCCATTTTATGTCAACGCAGCCTCGACCACCATCTTTAAAAAATCACCCTAAAAATATGTTAAAATGTCCTCCCATCATACAAAATTGTTACAAATGTGAAATTAAATAAACGATTTCTCACAAATACAATGAGAATTGACCATTCTGTTAATTTTTCTAATTTTCGATAGCCCCAAAATATTTTTTTAAGATTCACATTTTTTAGGTAGATTTTTTTATACAATATATTTGTATTTTCAAAAGGGATCTGTAATATTTCCTCCTATAATCTCCACATTCATCAGTTAAACTTGTCTGCGTTTTCCAAATTTAAGTACAGGGGTTATCCGTTCATGTTGTACAAAGCCTGTACCAAGGTAGGATTAGTGCCTATAAGTTATATCCATATTGCTTCTGCATTTGTGGGAATTATTTCGTTGCAAACTCTCTATGAAATCCCGACTTCGCGTCGTGAAAAAGTAGGATTTGTAACAAAAATTTGCACCAAGTCATTGCGCCCGCGTCGTGGCATGGCTTCATACCCCTTTTTGGTGCATAAATAGGTCATATGGAGAGTGTGATAATGTACCAAAAGTCGGTCGGCAACGTCGTGACGGCTCGAATTTTGTCCTCCATTTTGGTGCAAACTAGGGTTATAGCGAGGTAAACACGACTTCGGGTCCCAACGTTTGGTCGGAATTTGAAACGTTATCATTTAAAAACGAAAGTTCCATAACAATTAATTTGTTTGAACAGTATCTACCTAATTATGGCTCCTGCAAAATAGAAACGAAAAAATACTATTTATTTTCTATACAGGGTCAATCATAAAATATATGCCGAAAAAGTGTTTTTTGGGATAGAAACTTGAAACGGCATTTTTGGGCTTACCTTTCAATTCTAAACAACTTTTGCTAATACCTACATGTAAATAAGGGTACTTTACTCTTGAGCCTTCTTCATATTTTCAAATCTCCCCCATACAAAATGAGATATTCAAATTTTGAAAACTGCGTTTTGAGTTTGCGGGAATGCACAAACTTTTATCAAGAATAAAATTTTCTGATAAATGATAAATAAAATAAAAATCCATATGGTGCGTACCTACTTTCTGTACTCATTTTTCGGGCAATACTTAACCCGAGACTTAACCCATACCTGGCATTTGTGAATAACCCCACCCTGTATATTTTATACTCACATGACTCCTCAGAGTTCTGGGCCAATTGAGAAACAACTTTTAACAAAATGGCATATGTGTCTTCCTTGACAATACCCAAGAGTTCTCCTAACACCTCCGGAAATGTACCTGACTCTGCAGATTTAAATCGAAAAGTCAGTGGAGTGTAAAATTTTAGAGTAGGATAATCATTTGTTAGCAATTCCATTATTGTTTTTGCTGTCAGGATTTGTGATTCATCATCATTATCTAAATCAACTAAGAGGTAAGCTATAATAGATCAGTGATAAAATTTTCACAGCACTAAAAAGTGTCTTACCAAGCATGTTAAAGTATTCTTCTAGGTCTTTTGAATATGTTAAAATATCAGTGGCTTTGGTTAGTAGGGGTGGTAATGAGCACAAGCCTATTGTGTGCTGAAAACGTGACCTGAATTCTGGTAATTGTATCCGTTTCATTAACAGATCCAATAAAATCATGAGATTTTTTATGTCTTCTAGGTACTATATGTAACGCTAAGTAATAATAAAGCTGGTAATAATAAAAATTAACAAAAGTAAAACAATAAAGGATACAAATCCATTTTTCGAGATGTTTAGATATTGGTCTAATAGTTTTAATTGCCTGACTTTATAATCTTTTGTGGCTTGATGCGAAAGTAATTCTACCACTTTTTTCACTAATACAGATGGGTTTTTTACATCAATGAACTGTTTACATTTTTGGTAATCTCCTCTTTCCATCTTGGATCAGATTCGAAAATTCGAATTTGAAATTTTTGACACCTTTGCTTGAAATTCCGCAAAATATATACGTTAGGTTTGAAATTTCACAAAATATAGAACTTAGGCGTTTATTAGGCACAAGCCGATTTTAGGCGATCATCTGGTTTTAACCGCGGTTATCATTTTGGTTGTCCTTGGTTTTAGCGTCTCAATCAAAGGTATTGTTTAAATTTGTTACAAAAAATGAATAAAAGCATGTAATCAAATTACATTTAACAGAAGACTTGCTATTTCCATATCTCGACTTCAACCTTGAAACCTGGACATCTTCACACACTCTTCACCTTCAGCCTTCAACGTTTACACAAAAGATATGTTTTTGATCCTATTCATTTTTTTTTAATTTATGGATCTAGATGAAAATATGAAATCACTACACTTGCCTATATCAGCAAATATATTTTTAAGTTTTGAGTAGGTAAATAGCGCGGTTATTGTCGGTTATAACGCTGACGTATTAAGGGCTTCTTTGTGACGTCAGAGAGCTATATCCTATAACCTCAGAAAATATGTTTTTTATTTTTCTGAGCCTATAACCCCAGAAAAGGATTCGTCCTTTTCTGGGCTATAACCAACAATAGCTTAATCGCGTAAACGTGTTTGGTATTTACCGGTTATTATGGTTATTCGCCTAAAATCGACAACATAATTATAATTAAAGGGAGAGAATGGAATATTTCCTGGAGTCATGATGGTCTCTAGTAGACAGTAGAGGCGGCACCGTCGCAATTGCCACGGTGCCGGTAGAGGCCCTGTATCGGCACCGTCGCAATGATAAAGGCCTGCCAGCTGGCGTCGGGAAACGTCACTACGTCATCACAGGGAGGTCGATTTTTGTAATTGTTTACTTTTACTGGTCTGGCGATTTTCCTGTTTTGAAGAACGTTTATTCTGTTTATTCTGTTTTGGACTGTGTTTTCTAGTAATAAAGGACGTGGACTTTTAATAATAAGGTGGTAAAACAGCAGTGGTTCAGAATAAAGTGATTAAAGTTCAATTTTAGTTTATAGGTTAGGTAGTGTTTATAGTTTCGGCCTTGTTTAAAATCATGCCGTGGATGTGTTCCGTTCCCAACTGTAAGGGAAACTACAAAGGCGGTCCTAAAGTGTCCGCTTTTTCCTTCCCTGAAGACCCCATTTTAAGGAAAAAGTGGGTTAAGGCCATCAAAAGGGATTTTGTTCCTACACAGTCTTCCAGGGTAAGTGGTTTTAGCTTGCACTGTTTGGATAGTTATAACTAAAACACTTTTACATGATTGAACATAAGCACCTTAAAATCATGAAGTTTTATGGTTTTATTTATTCGAATTTAGTTGTATCGCACGCAAATAGAAAATAATTTTCATTTACAAAAATTTTACCGGTAGAAACAAAATGCACTAAAAGCCCTTGAAAATGTGACTTTCACTCTCGTGGATTATTATCCGTGTTGTAAAACCATGAGCTATAGATGTAAACAATCATTTTGAAGTGTTTTTTTACCAAATTGGTAACTATATTACTAAATATTTTGAGCGATAATGACCCAATATGTTTGCTTTATTATTTCTAGGTATGTGAACAACATTTTTTAAGTAAAGATGTCGAGAGAATCACCACACACACTGTCGAATCAACTGGGGAAATTTTATCGGCAAACTTGAAATACCCACGTTTGGTCAAAGGTTATTTTTTTTAATATTTCCTATTTTTTAGTTATGACATGACTGTAATTTTAGGCGCAGTCCCATGTATATTTCCAGATTTTCCAAGGGGTTTATCCAATCCAGAAAAGTGTAGAGAAACGCCTGAAGTGAAAAAGCAAAAATTGGAATATAAAAATCTCCAAGAAGCTTTGGCTGAGAGTGTGAATACAAGCCACGCTTACAATTTGGCAAAATCTTTTTCATCCCTCGACGATGCCTACACTAAAATAATTTCCGGGACAGGATTAGATAAATCTTGGTTAACAGCACGGGGAAACAATTATGTTTGTTTTTTTTTTTGTCGAAGAAGAACCCAGGCCGAGAACAAAATTTAGCGTTTTTTTGTCTGACAACTTGAGCTTATCTGTTACCAAGGATAATGTTTCAATTTTGCAAGTAGTATGTAGGGACCAGTCGAAACTACACTTCCCATTAGTTGTAAATGATCTAAATTTTTTGGAAAAAGTGTTGGATGATGTTTCTTGGTTTTTAAACCTTCCAGAAGATGAGAGCTATGAAAAAAATTTAAATGAAGCAATAAATATTTTATCGTCCACTTCAGATAAATTTCCAGAGAAAAAACATTCTATAATGTTCTTGAAAGAACAGATTGGTCTTTTAAAATGTTCCAGTAAATATCGCTTTCGTTATAGTTGGGAGACATCATTATTTTGTAGTATCCTATTTTCTATTTCACCTCATGCTTATAGATTTCTAAGAAGCTCCGGAAATTTGATGATGCCATCGCCAAGTACCATTAAAAATATTTGTTCAAGTTTGGTGACCGATCCATGTTTGGAACAAACCGATTCAAATTTTCTCCATTACATAGCTTCTAAATATAAAATGTTGGAAGAAAGAGATCGAATAGTGATACTTATGTTGGATGAAATTAATATAAAACCCTTTATGGATTTTAAGGCTGGCAACATTGTGGGGGCTGCTTATAATGAATCAAAGTGTGCAACTACGGCTCATGTTTTCATGATTCAAAGTTTATTATCTCCCTATAAAGATGTAGTACATATTTTACCGGTCAAAACTCTAAAAGGCGATGGCTTACATACAATCGTAAAGAAAGTAATCCTAGGATTGGAAAATATTGGATTTGAAGTAATCTGTGTAGCTTCAGATAATAATGCTATAAATAAGAAAGCTATGTCGTTTTTTGCCAACCCGCCGGAAATATGCTATCGTCATCCTATCAATGCCTCAAGGCCTCTCTTTTTTGTAATTGACACCGTTCATTTATTAAAAAACATTAGAAATAATTGGCTTAATGAAAAATTACAATCTATGAAATATCCAGATTTTGAAAATACGGAAATGAGATTAGCAACTTTTAATACATTAAAACAACTGCACAGAAAAGAAGAACACCAACTTTTAAAATATGGATACACATTAACGTTGAAAGCTTTATATCCTACAACTATAGAAACGCAAAACGTGAAACTTGCATTACAAATATTCAATGAAAGCGTTGTGGCTGCTTTGCGGCAAATAGGTCCAAAAATTGGCTTACAAAATTATGAAGATACATCAAATTATATTGACATTATCTGCACATGGTGGTGTATTGTAAATGTAAAAACACCATTAAAGGGGCTATATTTAAAAAATAAATTTCAAGAACCTGTCACAAAAACTTCTCATATTTTCAAGTTTTTGCAAGATTTTGTTAATTGGTTAGATAGATGGAAAGCTTATAATGTAGAAGGGGGGAAACTTAGTAAAGAAACACATCAAGCCTTAAGTCACACAACTGATGCTTTACAAAAAATTGCAAGATTTTGTTTAACTAAGAAGAATTTTAATTATGTTTTACTTGGGAAATTTCAAACTGATAAGTTGGAAGAAAGATTTGGAAAATATAGGTACCTATACCTGTATACCTGTTGCACTATGCAAAGGCTAGTTTTCACTCTGAGCAAAACTATCATTGTGAAAATGAGCCATCCCGCGCTTTCACCAAAATTTGTTATTTCAAGTAAAAAATACAGGGTGTCTCAGAATATGTGGGCAATCTCCCGGATTTATATTTTTCCTAGAGGGTCCACCTACAGAGATACAAGCCCCTGAAGGACGCCCCTGAAAATTTTTTTTTTTAAATAACTTAAAATACTTTGTGTAATTTAATTACTTTTTATTTTTTAATACGATGGACGATACATAAGATTCCTTAAAAGGGGCTCATAAAAACAATTATGGCTTATTTGGTTTGCCAGAGATGGACTAGCTGTAGCACAATGTCAATTTTTTTTACACCTTTTACGATAAAGGCACAAAAATAATACTTTTAAATAGCTTGAGCCATAAACTAAAAAAAGACACTCTTAGTTGATATCGATAAAATTAACTGTTTACGAGAAAAACTATTTTTGTTTAATACGATTTTTATAACATAATTTTGTATGTCGGTTGAACATGAGCTTCTTCTAATGTTATCATTCCCTAGCTCCACGAATTGAAGATTGTTAAATCGGTACATGTCAAAGAAAACAACCATAGGAACAAAAACAAATGTAAATAAAAGTTGCATTTTTTTAAATAGGCACAGAAAGAATGTAAATTTCATCGGTTTAGGTCTGTTTACAAACAATTTTTTTTTTCGAAAAGTTTCCTTTTATCGATATCAACCAAGAGTGTCTTTTTTAGTTTAAGATTCAAGCTATCTAAAAATATTATTTTTGTGCCTTTATCGTAAAGGGTGTAAAAAATGGCATTATTGTGCTACAGCTAGTCCGTCCCTGGCAAACCAAATAAGCCAAAATTGTTTTCATGGGCTCTTTTTAAGGAGTCTTATCCATCGTATTCAAAAATAATTAAATTACACAGAGTATTTTAAAAGTTATTTAAAAAATATCGATTTTCAGGGGCGTCCTTTAGGGGCTTGTATCTCCGTAGGTGGGCCCTCTGGGGAAAATTTTTATAGCTAACTTGTCATGTTATTTTAACGTCCCCTGTATAAATTCGAGAGATTGCCCACATATTCTGGGACACCCTGTACATTAGGGTCGAAATTTAAAGCGAAGTCCCCAATAAATCATAAGTAAAAGACGGAACTATTTTGTAGCTTTGTTGGGCCCACACCAAACTATAAGATGTTCACCCCTCTATAGACACTCACGTACATACGGATTGCATTTTAGCACAACTACAAAATATCTCTGTCTTATCTCTAATCTCTATACTATACAGTGATAGTGAAAGTGAAGTACTACGCATCATATAGTACAGTCATTTGGTAGTTTCACCTGGAAAGTTTTCCGAGACTTTTGAAAATTGATGATTTTATAGGTTTCCATGTGCTCTTTCCGAATTTCTACTTTGCACCTCGTATCTTCGCTGCTCGCGCCGCCTTATTAAGAAAATGCCGCCTAAAAACAGTTTTTTGACATTATCTCACTTTCGACTCATTTTACGATAAAAATAGTTACATAATTAATTAAACTAGAGAAAATTTATGTAATAACCTTTTTTTGTAACACGAGTAGTTTAGCGTACGAGCTCGGCAAAGTCTCCAGCATGCATTTTGGCCAAAAACTCATTTCCAAACCACGTTTTTTTTTATTGTGGTAACCCCAGTAGGCCTAATCCATGCAGTGCACTATTCCAAAATTTAGCGCATTCTCCTTCGCTTCGCTGTACTTGATGAACCAGGTATTGCGAATTCATCGTCTTCAGTAGGTACAGTATGAAACGTCATAAATAGAAATTTCTTCTACATCATCCGGGATGGGATTATCAGGTTCATTGCAATTCTCTTCGTCCTCGATTTCGTCATACGTTTGCTCGAGAACAGTCTTCGTTTCTTCCTTTTCATCGCTACCTATTGATGGAACTTACGAATTATCACAGGTACCACCACTACAATTCGTGCATATAACGAATGCGTGTTGGTGTAGATGTATAATGGTTTGTGACACTCGCTAGTTAAAACCATTCATTGTCATAAAAAAAACACACCTCATGGTGGTGTGGGACTGAGTTTTTTTTTTGCCAAAATGCATACTAGAGTAGAATATGCAGCGCTGGTACGCTAAATGTATTCGTGTTACAAAAAAAAATTTATTACATAAATTATAGGAAATTTTCTCTAGTTTAATTTATTATATAACTGTTTTTATAGTAGATTGACTCAGAAGTGAGATATTGTCAAAAAACTGTTTTTAGGCGCCCTTTTCCCAATATGGCGGTGCGAGCAGTGAAGATACGAGGTGGTAAAGTAGAAATTCGGAAAGAGCTCCCGGAAAACTTTCCAGGTAACCTCTCTTTTCGGCACCAAATGACTGTACTAATATGGGAATATTTTTTATTATTGGTGTTGTTTTGAAAATCTGATTCCGGAATCTGTTACTGCATGTTATAGTTTAAGCATAAAATTACGCAAAGCATATCATGACGCCACATGACGTCCCTGCAGATAAAAAACAGAAAAAACATTCTATAGAGAATATTGAAAAAAGTTATTAAGAAAAATTAATATCAAATTAACAAATAATAAAAAATCCCATATTGTGCGTATTTTCTACCGGATACTATAATTTACTATCGGAGTACTTGTAACGCTATCGGTGTAGTATGTTCTTCTCAGATGAAGCAGATACTTATATGTGAAAGCAAATGCTACAAAATAGATACATTTTTTTGTGAAGCAATAGAATGTATGTACTACTTTTTATGCATTCCACCCATTTAATCTTATTAACTTTTAGAAAACAGAGAATATTTCAGATTTTTTTGTTTTTATTTTTTTTACAGATATCCCAAGAATGTTTTTGCGATATCTCATTTTAAAACATTAATTTTTTATATTAATTTTACAGATATCATTCAGGTTCCCAGTATCATGTATCCATAAGACAGATTTTTGAAACCTAAAGCAAGTTACGAATGACCAGTATTGTTCCGTTAATTTTGAAGTCAAAGACATATGGCGAAATTACTATCAGAAAAGAGGATATTTTAGGTTTTATAGAGGAAAAGGACACAGAAGTTACAGAAGTTGCGATTTCAACAGAATTGAAGAATATCTGCTCAACAATTAGCATGGCGGATATTGATCAAATAGGCGATAGCATATGGCCCCCTCTTGCGTATGTTGCCGGATATGCCTCTTATTCGATATCTAAAAAAATAAAATGTGATTATTGTAAGACTTTCTTAACAGAAACGGGGGAATCCGAAAATAGACCTTGCTATTCTTTAATTTCTGAACTTAGCAGAGGTGGTTTATGCTATCCTAGTGAAGGTGTAATTTTGGTAGTTGCATATGCCTATATAGTAATGGGAAGATTGATAGAGGAAGAACAAGAATTTTTGAAACAAAAAAACCAAAGAAATGTTTTAAAAATCCTAACTTTTGAAACAATTGATTGTTTAGATTTAGAACTCTTTCCTGGTTACAATTGTTGCAATCATAACGAAAACAGCGTAATTAACATGCTACTTGTACCAATATCAAATATTTTATTAAAAAATTACATAAAAAAACACAATGATACAGTGACAACTAAAACAATGCCCCATTTGAAAAGAAAAAACAAATTAAACCAAAAATAATGGTGTTTGGAAAAAAATTTTGAAAAAAGTGTTCTAGGCTTGGTCATCAGATTAGTAGGTAATGGCGGATTTATAAAGAAAAGTAAAATAACACAAGAAATAAAATAAGCAGGTGGTTTGTTGGCAATTGTTGAGCAACAAGGACCAACGTGGTTTGTTGGCAATTGTTGAGCAACAACTACCAACATGAACCACCTGCTTATTTTACTTATGTTATTTTATTTTTCTTTAAATCGAAGTTTTTAGAGTAGAAAACATTAACCCTCGATTGGAACTACAAACCGTTGTTTCCCTATAGGCCGGTCCACACGCAACGATGTATCGTACGATTTGCATGTGCAAGTAAATCGTTACAGATAAATCGTTGCGTGTGGACAGCAGATTTGCACAAAATTTAGAACTGTGCAAAGTTGGACGTCAGAGTTGAAAGTCTGAGCCGAAAAGCATAGATTTGGGAGATTTGTGCATGCAAATCGTAACGTGTGTACGCTTGTCCGAGATTTGTACAGTTTTTAGGTGCGACGGTAGCTGACTCCTACCTATTTTTAGGCCAGAAATTATTAAATTAATTAAAACTAAAACAATAACTGATTTATTTTAATTTGTTAAAATATATGTCGACCATTTCGCATAATTTTATAATAGAATTCAATGGTAAAATGCACTTCGTTTCAATAATCATGCTTTAGACCATCTAGTTATATTTAAACGTTTCCTGATTTCCCTCTTCATTTAAACAAAATTTCAAAATACTCCAAAAACCCTTCCTCCATGATTATTGTATCAAGCGAAAATTGCAGCTTTACTACGATAAGTTGTTATAATGTGGACGCACTGAATTTGTAACGATTTATCTGTAACGATTTACTTGGGCATGCAAATCGTACGATACATCGTTGCGTGTGGGCCGGTCTTAGGTGAGATAAATCTAGATGAGAGAAACTAACTTATTTCGTAACCTCGCTTGGAACTTTTTTGCATTTTCGGTCATATTATGTAGGTCAGTAGATGTCCAATTTTGTGTACTTTCGACCGTTTTTCCGGGGATCATGTTTACTTTTCTTCAATTTTCACCCTATTATATTTTCGATTATTTGAAACAATATTTTTACTAATTATGCCTATTGTTATTTATTACTAATAAAACTGTATAATAATAATTGTTGTTTTTTATTAAATGTATTAAATGTCTATCCTGTTTTATTTCTTGGGGTTCAATATTTTTTTTGTGACAAAATTTTGTTTTGAAAGTATTTGATTCGTTGTCACCAATTATCTAATACTTAATCGAAAAGTACAGTTTTTTAATGTCAATATAATAATTATTATTTCTAATCGAACGGTTTTTCTGATGTATTAATCGAAACTCAAAAATATTAGTTTATATAAACAATGTTGACATCTTGAAATTTGAATTTGGCGCCTTAGGCCGACCTCCCTTTGATGACTCATCGCTTTCAGTTGTCGGGCCTTGTTATTGCGACGGTGCCGCCTGTATGACACGAAAAGTGACAGTTTTAGTATGTCAATGATTTTTAAACGGAAATTTGATTTTTTTATAGTGAGCCACTAATGAGCTAAGCAACCACATATACACCAAGGTGTCATCAAGGTGCCTACATTCTGTCATGACGTGAATTTACACTGTCCTGTGTCAGTGAGACTAATTTCAGGACTATTTTTTATAAGTTGGCCGCGCTTTTGTCGTAGTGACGTAGGTACGCAGAAGAGTTTGATTTTTGTTCTCCTAGCTGGCAAACCCACAAAATAATATTGAGCATTTTCGAGGCCAACGAGTAGGCCTTGGAGCATTTTCATATGACGTCACAAATCGGCGGCCATGTTTGCTGGTGGACAAACACAAGTAATTGCCATATAAATCCTGTTGTTATTTTTATTATTTTCTTGATATAAATTATTGAATGTGGGTTAGTTTTATCAGTTAATATTTAAGTGTAACACCTCGGCTTCATATAAATCTGAAGATGCAGTCCTTTTGTGCATTTAAAACGGGAACAATGTACCTTTTTATTGGATACTTGCAACCCTTCAAAACACGAGAAAACCTTAATTTTCTTTCAAAAGGGCAGCCTGAAATGTGGATTAGAGCTTAAAAATGAGAGATTCTCTGAGTGAAAGCCAGTTAAAATATGGTCGAATCTGTTCCAGACACTTTATAAGTGGTAAAGGTTCATAACATGATAAATTGAGAAAATTACTTGAAGTGATAGTTTTTAGGTGTGCCAGTAGATTTAGCAGATAAAGATAACTGATTGGATGCCTAATAACCAAAATTGTGCCATCACAGCCCTCGAGAAAGTACTCGCACTCAAGTTAAAATAATTAAATCCAATGACGTCAAAACCTATAGACGTGGTGCCCCATTGTTAAAATGCCCTTTATTTTGACTCCAAGATTAAATATATCCATACTACTCTAAAAACATGCTACAAACAAAGACAGAAAGTCAACCATCAACCAACTATACACCCGGTGATTCCCTGTTATAGTTCCTCCAGAATCACACTTAGATATCGCATGTTTTTTCTTGTTTGGGGGCGCCGGAAGCATCGGAACCTCACCTGAAGACTCTGGGGATGGTCTAGCGACGCCAGCCTCCGAGCCCAGAGTCGAAATAAGTTCGCTACGGCTCGACAAAAAGGGGCAATTTCTGACAATCTCGCGACATTTTCGGAATAATTTAATGGAGCGCTTAGATTGTGATTAGTTCTGGGCGTCAAGCGTTTATCAAAACAAACCTGTCTATAGGTTCTGACGTCATTGCTTAAATCGATCAAACGCAAATAAATGTAAGAAGAGGTAAGTACATGTACAGCTTAGGAGAAGTGGGAAAATAATATTCTCTAGTTTTTTTTTTAATAAAATAAACTTTTTCATTAGAGCTTAAACAACTCGTCGGTGTAACACAAGTGAAAATGTATACCTATATGGTCGTCAGTTGCGATCAAGCATATAGCAAGAAACCACTGAAGACGATGGCTGTAATGTCCAGCGAAATGTTTAGTAACAACCTACGTCGACCACGGCAGAACATCCTGGAAGACCAGTTTAATAAAACGAGTTACTTCACTGGTCTTCCTACGGTTGAGGTGCTATTAATTTGTTTAAAATAGTAAAGCACTATTATAAAGGTATCTTTATCATGTTATTACCTCACTGCAATGTTTCCAACAATAAATATTAAAAAGTTAAATTCTTAATGGCTTTGTTTATTATAAATTTCAATACTGCCCTTCCAACGACAACACAAGCATTTGGGTTTACTTGTTTCGCACCATCGTTCTGGACTACCCGAAGCATTACCTAATCCAGATTCGTAAAATTGAAAAGATTGCAAGCTCTTAAGCACTAAAAACTGAGTGAAGATCAGATAATTCACCAGGTCGAAGTTGTCAAAATCCATCGTTTTAATAAGCTATGAATCGATACCATCAACAACTTTCAATTTGCCTTCATACCAGCACTTAACATCTTTATCAAGAGACTTGTAATAGTCAGTACTTTCCATTTTACAGAGTAGAAAACACGAAAAACTGCACAAGTCTTAAACAAATGCAACACACTACAATTTTTGATTCCCTATAACATCAAATCCCCAAACTCTTGAAGGCTCCTAATAGCACCCACCGGTAAATTTATTATTTTTCTATAGGAATATGAATCCTCTTGGGTTTTAAAGTTTCTAATAAGGCCTTAATTGGCCTTAGATCTATGCAAACTATCGATTTTACATATATTTAGAGTTTTGTTTGTCCACCAGCCAAAATGGCCGACTTGTCAAAGTCACGTGTTCGAAAAGGCTCTATGGTTGGCAAACCGTTATCTGTGTATCGTGGTATGATGTACGCGCCCAGGTGTCGTGACGACCGTGACGTAAACCGTAGAGGAGAAGATACCGTTTTGCCGTTGTCCACCAGTACCTTTGTGTTATGACTATGCCAACATAAACCTCCAAACAATGTAAACAAACATTAAAATCACAACAAAAACGTAATAGTATATTACATAGCGAGAGTTGTAAACAGCTTATTACGTATGAGTGGAAAAGTTGCGCACGAGTCGCGCAGCGGCGAGTGCTGTAATTCCACGAGTATGTAATAAGCTTACAACTCTAGTTTTGTATTATAATTTTTCTTCGACGAAAGAAAAACTATTATAATAGATAAACTATACTTCTGATTATCTGACAGGCAACAATTAGTATGTTGGTTAGTTGCTATGGTGACGCGGATGCCTCGCTAACAAGGCACCCGTGATAATTGCGTTTTAATTAAGAACAGATACGTACTTTTTTTTATTACGTGTCAGTCATTACGTGTCAGTGTTTGTAACAATGGACTTACTTATAACCTAAACCGTCACTTAATAGGTATGTTACTAGCATCTTTATTTACCCGAGTTTTCGGGTTACGTGCCTATTCATAAGTGGCGCATCTGCCGCACAAAACAAACTATTAACCATTTCCGCAAAATAAAAAAGTACTTTGCACTGTATAAAACGCTATCCACACTTCGAAATATTCCTAATCCAGCAGGGCTTCGCCCACTCCGTCCACTCCATATCTCTGGCTTGGTCACATGACAGTCACATGAGTACATCCGCCAATCATATCTGTTTCTCTGTTAGGAAACATAAATAGAAAACACATAGAAAACAAACAAATCAACAACAAAAACACCGATCATGTTGGCACCATTTATTTTTGTTTATTCCGGTATCTTCCCCTCCTCTATCTACGACGTAAACGGTGACTTGACAAACTCATGGCTACGTTTTAATTTTTTTTGACTAGTGAGCCAGGCAACCACATACACTTTAAAGTAAGGGGACAGGGGACCCATCATTACACTTTCCAAAGTGAGGCCTATTCTGGTCCTCATTCTAATGGCAGCGCATATAAAACAACCAGCAGTAAATCTGAAAATGGCGGGAAAATTTTGCGCACCAGTTCGCGCAGCCGACATTTGGGAATAGATTCTGTCAAATTGATGCAGTGCTTTTTTCTAAATTGTGCTTTGTGCTAGTCTCTTTAAATAAAGAATCCCAGGAAGGAGTCAAAGCTGATTGTGCTTACCACCAGTGACTATAGTTCTATAGTCACTATAGTTCTATAGTCACTGTTACCACACACTATACCGTACTTTCACCGTTTTGGTAGACATAGGGGAATAGGCCGCGCGTCGCCGTGAGTCCAGCCTGGACCAACACTATATTAAAGACCTGTGCATAGCACTGTTTCAAGCGATCGCCACTGGCGCTACACGACGAAACAAATTTACACGGTGGTTTTAGTTAAAACACCATTGTTGCAGAATCTTTTATAAAACAAAAACATGCAAATATGTCTATTACAACGAAGTTAATATTCAAGATAAAATAAAATATTTGTTTGTTATGTCCCTCTAATTTGACAAGTTCACATGGCATATTTCCATACATTTTCTATCAAAGCGAGTCTAAAAAGCAAGCAAGAGTATTTGGTACCTTTTGGTTTGAAATGCAGTCCATGGCTGGTTGTAGTATGTGAAAGCATAAAACACATTAGATTTTTCAGTTTCTTCTTTATATGGAGGACTATTGGTTCGCTTTGAATTGAAGCTATAAACAAAATTTTCTATTTTCATTCCTGCATACGTTAAAAAATACTCTTCCAAAATAATATCTTTAATTTTCGCTTCTTCAGCTGGTTGATCAGATCATACCATAATTCCAAAATAGTATTTGTTATTCTGAAATTCACCTAATGCGGTCTGTGCATACCATTTTCTTCATGTCAAAATTTCATGTTATCACAAACAAATCTACCTCGAAAAGCCGTATTAATAGGATAAAACTGCCAAATACTGGATGCAAAGACAATTCGTTACCGTAAAAAGAAGGTAAATCGTAATAAAGCTGGATATTTAAAATTTTGGATTTTTTAAACGTCAGAAACTGACATCCCAATAGCCCCAGAATGCCCTCCTATAACCTATAATTTTTTTCGTCGTGTAGCGCCACCCCAATCCCTAAACAACAATGAAATATGACGGCATGCTTGGGTCTTTAATATAGTGTTGGTCCAGGTCCAGCTAGGTTTGTCAGTCGTTGGCGGGGGGAGTACACAGTAGTCCCGCACCGCTTATCAGTCGAGTTTTGCGAGCAAAAAACACGCCCCGCCCCCCGCCAACGACTGACGAACCTAGCCGAATACACGGCGGCGCGCCGCCCATCCATGGCAATGTCTACTAAAACGTTGAAAGTACGGTACACTTTACTAATACTATGTATTTCTGAATTGATTTTCCCTACTACACCTCTGACTTCTATTCCCCCATAATGGCTCAAGGTCATTGAATTTGCGGATAATTTCTCAAGAGTAAGTTATACTGCTGGTTGTTTAATATGCTCTGCTAATGGTATCTATCAGTGATGCCAAGTATGCCATTTTATTGGAGAATCTATGAATACAGGGTGAATCAGTTTTTTTGTAGCAGGACTTTAACAGGTCATAGATCTTTAAAAAATAACCGCACTTTCTTCTATAAACTATATCATTTTAAGGCCTTATAGAAAAGTTACAGGGTGTTAAAATTGTAAGAAATATGTGGAATCTATTGAATATTGACCAAACTAGATATTTAAGTCATATTTGGTATACGCTATAACGGTACAGGTTAGCATAAAACCTGTTAATATCGAACATCTTGCACAACCAGTGGCGGAGAAGTGGGTAATTGGTAAAATTATTTTTAGAAAAAAAAAATGAATCACCTTGTATTGTAATAAAAGGTATTGAATTTTTTATGTAGATTTTAATTCCCTACAAAAATGTCCTCTTGGTATTTGTTCGCATGTGTTCTAGTTTAACGGCAAATTTCATTTTTTTGTATTATTTCGAGGTATTTCTGAAAATTATCTAAAAAAAAATTCTCCATAAGTAATACTTAAAGTAGAAATAATGTGTTTGCTACTTTAAA
The DNA here is from genome assembly GCA_963920635.1 of Pseudeuparius sepicola. NCBI lineage: Eukaryota > Metazoa > Arthropoda > Insecta > Coleoptera > Anthribidae > Pseudeuparius > Pseudeuparius sepicola. The sequence goes on from OY987299.1 coordinate 96,884,004, forward strand.
TAAACTAACTTTTTCTAATAAACTTATCTATTTAAGGCTATAATTTTGAAGTTACAGGGTTTAAAACATTTAAGGAAGATACAATTATTAAGGTTACGCTCTGTATCTTAAAAAGTAAAAACCTTGAATGGGTTAGTTTATTGGAAAAAGTTACTTTATTTAAAATAAGAAACACGTTTTTCTACTTTAAGTGTTACTTATGAAGCAAATTTTTCAGATAATTTTTCAGAAATACCCTGAAATAATAAAAAAAATGAAATTTGTCATTAAACTATAACACACGCGAACAAATACCAAGAGGACATTTTTGTCTACAATTAAAATCTACATAAAAAATTCAATATCTTTTGTTAAAATACAAGGTGATTCATTTTTTTTTCTAAAAATAATTGAAAGACCTCGGTGCAAAAACCAGACAAGTCCACTTTTGGGTAAAATTGACTTTTTCCACTACATTTACGTATTAAAATATCGCCGATCGATTGGTGCAAGAATCAGCCAAGTCCAAAGCAGAATAACGTTGATATATAGCTTTAGGACTTGACCGCTCGCATTCTTGGGTGCAAGAACCAGACAAGTCCGGGAGTTTTTTTCATTTTCCCAAAACTTATAAATATGGGTAAAATTGACTTTTTCCACTACATTTATGTATTAAAATATCGCCGATCGATTGGTGTAAGAATCAGCAAAGTCCAAAGCAGAATAACGTTGATATATAGCTTTAGGACTTGGCCGCTCGCATTCTTGGGTGCAAGAACCAGACAAGTCCGGGAGTTTCTTTTTCATTTTCCCAAAACTTATAAACTATGGACTTGTCCGGTTTTTGCACCGAGGTCTTCAATTTTACGAATTACCTACTTCTCCGCCACTGCTTGTGCAAGATGTTCGATATTAAGACGTTTTATGCTAACCCATACCGTTTTAATGTATGCCAAATATGACTTAAATATCTCAACCAGTTTGGTAAATATTCAATAAAGTCCGCATATTTTTTCCAACTTTAACACCCTGTAACTTTTTTCTAAGGCCTTAAAAAGATATAGTTTATACGAAAAACTGCCGTTATTTTTTGAAGATCTATCACCTGTTAATGTCCTGCTACAAAAAACTGATTCACCCTGTATAACAGGTAAAAATTAATAATGGTTTCCATTTCTAAAAATTAGACTTGACAATAGCCGATTTTAGGCAATCGTCTGGTTTTAACCGCGGTTATCTTTCTGATTGTCCTTGGTTTTAGCCCTTGAATAACCAAATGTCACCACTGAATCTCGCCTAAATGTGAAAAATATGAAATCACTACACTTGCCTAGGTATATCAGCAAATATATTTTTAAGTTTTGAAAAAAAAACTCTCAACAAATTGGCAAATCTAGCAAATGACATTTTTTTATTGTTTTCAATAACCGCGCCGTTCACATTTAAAAAAACGAATGTTTGTTTTACCCTGTTTTTTAGAAACCCCCATATATTTTCATAGTATAAGTCCCAAATTTTTTTTGTAATTCTGCTATAACTTTTGTATGAACAGTTTTTTGTATGTCAAAAACGTAGACTTTAGGAAGTGGGATTGTTCCCTCGGACACCCTGTACATGCATAAAAGCAGCCATTCTCATAAAAATTCTTATGATGAGTATAGCACTCACCAATTCAACAAATTTTAAGTGTCTACTTAAGGTCAAGACAAGTAATAACTTAAAAAAGCGTTTACTTATTTTTATTCACCAGACCCATAAAAAGTTGAAATAGTCTTATGATTTCGAATGGCTGAAACTGACTGGGGGAGGCAATAAAAACAAATTTTGGGTTGTGACCGGGCACCGGGCACCCATATAAAAAATTCAAACCCGCCACCCCTGATTGTTTACAGCATTTCATATTCAAAATAGACGGGTTTAATAATGGGATTAAATGAAGAAACACCTCCCAATGACACTAAATTAACAAATAATGTAGCTATTAGTTCCTTGTATGTGACAATTTAAACTCTGTTAAATGAATGTTCATATCTACGACTGATATCCATTGTATATTCATGAGTAAGACAAGGACGGGAGTTGTGACGTAGGTATGAACATTCGTTGAACAGAGTGTAAAACTAAATCGCGCTGTAATTATAGTAGTAACAAAATCATCAACAGGTACCTCAAAACGACCAACTTTGCAACGCCGCTGTTCTAGCCCTGCATTTAATTTGTTTGTATTCTCTGATTGTTTACGTCGGTATTTTTCGCATTTTGAAGTGTTTTTTTGATTGTTTAACTGTTTATTAGTATTATACAGGGTGTCCCATTTTGGGTGTTTTTGGGCGTTTTTCTGAAAAATCTCGGTTATTATTAAAGCTAGAGAGTTGCGGTTTTCACGTCACTGTACTACTTTTTTGAGAGGAATTTGGTGGACCAATCAGATTTTAAATAAGTTTTATAGTTTCCGTGCAATGGCGCAGGACTGAAATTTTCGATTTTTTGGAAACCTATCTCCTGGCTACAACTTGTATACAGTGTGACCCATTTGTTTTGGGGTCAGTCTGTAAAAAGTGTATCAATCGTGCGATTTGGCTGATTTTTTTTTTAAATTGTAGAGCTCGATGAACTGCACATTTTGAACAAAAATTGCCTGGTTCGCATAAAATCCAAAGCCTACTATGACCGTTTTTATGAGCAAAATTTTAAGAAACCATATTAGCGTTTTTTTTTGAAAAAATCTGTGTGCGCCAATGGATTGAGCACCCCTCGAAATGGGTATGTACAAAATTTCATCAAAATATTTCAAGTAATAACGATTTTGTAGAAAAATTAAAAATGCAGCCAAGGTACGTCTTTATTTTCAAAAATTCAAAGTTGGCCATGGAAAATAATTGAATTGTTTACTTTTATTAAGTGTCAAACTGTCTAAATTGAGTTTAGAAATTGTTTGTGCTCAATACAATTAATTATCATAATTATGGAATATTTAAGCATAAGAGACAAAATAGAAATTGTTCGACTCGTGGGCGACAACGAAAATTTTATAATTTTAATTGTTTTTATGTTTTGTGTTTATAAGCATAAGGTTGTATTATTACAATTCAATTATTTTCCATGGCCAACTTTGAATTTTTGAAAATAAAGACGTACCTTGGCTGCATTTTTAATTTTTCTACAAAATCGTTATTACTTGAAATATTTTGATGAAATTTTGTACATACCCATTTCGAGGGGTGCTCAATCCATTGGCGCACACAGATTTTTTCAAAAAAAAACGCTAATATGGTTTCTTAAAATTTTGCTCATAAAAACGGTCATAGTAGGCTTTGGATTTTATGCGAACCAGGCAATTTTTGTTCAAAATGTGCAGTTCATCGAGCTCTACAATTTAAAAAAAAAATCAGCCAAATCGCACGATTGATACACTTTTTACAGACTGACCCCAAAACAAATGGGTCACACTGTATATCGACAAATTTAATCAACTATTTTTTTTTATTTTTTGGCGTAGAATCGAATGGAATAATTAGTTTTTTGGTAGCGTTAATAGTTTTTGAGATATGAACCAAAGTTATATTTTTTTTAAATGGAAACCATAGTTTTATATCTCAAAAACTATTAAAGCTACCAAAAAACTAATTATTCCATTCGATTCTACGCCAAAAATCTATAAAAATAGTTGATTAAATTTGTCGATATATATATATATATAAGTTGTAGCCAGGAGAGAGGTTTCCAAAAAATCGAAAATTTCAGTCCTGCGCCAATGCGCGGAAACTATAAAACTTATCTAAAATCTGATTGGTCCACCAAATTCCTCTCAAAAAAGTAGTACAGTGACGTGAAAACCGCAACCCTCTAGCTTTAATAATAACCGAGATTTTTGAGAAAAACACCCAAAAACATCCAAAATGGGACACCCTGTACTGCATTTCAACAAACAAGTCCAAACTCGTTGCCTTGGTTACCACTTTTATTGTTTAGCCTTCACTAATCACAAATAAACTTGTCAGATACTGTCACTGACCAAAAATATTCTATCAGCTCCAAAAATCGCGATATAACCTTCAACTCCTCTCAGGCCCAATTCCTAGGGCTTATACAGGGTGTCCAACTTTAAAACTGTACAAATCCGCAAAATCTTAATTTTTGGAGATAATCGCCTAAACTTTTTTTTGTTTGAAAGGCCTTCAAAAATCGCTTCTTTTGACCATTTTCAAAATGCAAATCCAGGGCCGGCTGCAATTTTTTTATACCCCCGATTTTCACGAAAACCATTTAGCGATTTTTTTATTTAAAATCTGACCACACAGCGTTAATCAGAACACCCCAAAACCCCCATATACCAAATTTGAACAAAAAATATACAGGGAGTTCCATTCTGTAAGTTCTCAAAGTTGAGCAAAATAGGAAATTTAAAGACATATGGTGAGACAAATGTGCCATGGAATCCCTTCAAAACAGTTGAATGGTCAACAGGACCACTCAAAATGTTGGTGTGAAAAGATTTACTACAAAAATATACAGGGTATTTTTTTATTATTAAATGGTTCTCATGAAAATCGGGGGTATAAAAAAATCGCAGCCGGCCCTGGATTTGCATTTTGAAAATGGCAGGAAGGTAAAAAGAAGCGGTTTTTGAAGGCCTTTCAAACAAAAAAAAGTTTAGGCGATTATCTCCAAAAATGAAGATTTTACGGATTTGTAAAGTTTTAAAGTTGGACACCCTGTATATTCAAATGGAAGCCTGGACACTACTCTAGAATATTCCTGACCAATGACAGAAGCACAAATCAAAGTTACAGCAAATTTCTAGGAACTGATGAAAGCTCGACGGAGAAAACGGAAACTAAAAGAAAATGAGGCCCTGGGGGCCTCAGGCCAACAAACATGCGACGTAAAATGCCTCTAAATTAATCATAAAAATTATAAAACTGTAAGTAGAATACCCAAACCTAAAACTTATCTGCTAAATCTTTGAGTAGGTTAGAAAACAGTGCAGACATGTTCATTGAAAACTGATATAGCAACTTTAGAGGCATTTTTCGTTACAGTGTTTAGGATATTAGTGTCTAATTTAGTATATATTGGGATGCCGAAAAGTGTGTGGCTTGTGGCCAAAGGGATATTTCTCAGGGCATAACTTATTATAGATAAATATTGTGAAAGCGCTGTACACACGAGCGGAGAATAAGAGCTTTTGCCTCTCATCCACTCAAAGAATTCTTTGAGATCTTACCTTCAGGATATACCTAACCATGATTAAAATAAAGTAAGTAAGTAGGTATCTAAATTTCGCCTGTTTTTATAAAATTATTTCCATTAAGAAAAAGATATTTTCTTTTACTCGATGTTATTTTATTAGATAGTTCCACAGAAAATATAGGCTACTTTTCAGATTTCCTCGAGATGCAAATTTAAACCAAAAACGGTAAAAGGCATTGAATCTTCCAGAAGAAGAAAGTAGTCTTGATTAACGCCAATGCAAACTGTTTTGAATCGGACAGAAATGTTTGTTTGTTTTGGTAAATTTGCATAAGATGTTGGTTGACTATAAACGTATTCATTTTGATGTTTTTGCCCCCTCTATCCTTGGTTATTTCTCTGAGGGAACTGCCTGAAATTTCGGCGAATACCAAACACTATAAGTACCTATATCACCCTTAGACAATTGAATAGTTAAATAAAATAAATATGACTAACTAAAAATATTTACTTAAAAGTATTACATTTGTCTTATTTTGGAACAAAATGTCCTCCATACTTCCTACTTTGCTTGGCCTTTTTTATATCAACTTCTGGGTACTGCTCCTTCAAAGCTTCCATATCCATATCAGGGAATCTGTTCATTAAGTGAATGACATGATTAAAATCTCTCCTAAAATGATATGTTGAGTTAAATGATCATAAAAAGTTAGTTATTTGGTTCTTACACTTTCTTTCTTCTCTTTTCCAAATATAACTTTTCTCTATATTTCAAAAGGAAAGCCCGAACATCAGAATTGCCTTTGTAAAATTGGTTGTCTTCATTCCAATTCTTATTCATATGCTTGGGAACCAGATATTCACTCATCCTAAAATTTATAAATAAAATCGAAAATAGAGATGTTTACAAAAAAATCTGTTTAAACCCCATAAAAAGACAGTAAATATCCTTCAAATTAAATCTGTAAAATTTAACTATCACAGCATAAATAAGCAATATTTTCTGTGTTGCCGATAGTGGCCGCTGTATGCAGCGAGTCATGGGCGACAGTGACATGCACTAGCCCCTTTCGGTAATAATTTTATTAAAAGTGGTTTTGTGGTTGATACACCTGTATAGGCCTGTCCAATGCCCTAACCTAAATAGTTCCAAAATGGTTGCTGGGGTATAAATACACCGATCCCTATTAAGTCACAATATCAAAAAGATTTTATGACTATCATTATCTCAATTTTTAACTATTGCAACACTGTAACGAGCCTTGTATTTCCAGTTTCACGTCACAAAAAAATCAAATCTTTATTTTTCAGATCCGGCAACGGGATAGAATTAGCCGTAAATTAAAGAATATCAATTGGCTCAACATCTCATACAGAAAGCTATTACATAGTGCATTTCTGTATCACAAAATAATTATTTTCAAAAGCCGTCTCATTTATACAGGACAATTAGTTTTATAAGTGACGTGCACAACCTTAACTTCAGATTTCGAGGAACTTTGACACAACCTATTCACGGAACTTCGACATACAGTGTGTTCACGGATTGAGTTCACATAAGGTGTAAATAATAAAAAAAAAATCAGAGTTGAAATTTGAGCTTCTGGGGATCAGCCCTCCTTGGTTTGAAACTAATTTGTGAATAATGGGGAACTTGAACAATATTTTTTTATCTCTTTAATATATTTGCCTATCTATAAAAAGAGCACATACCAAATATCAGCCCTCAAATCGCAATATTTAACTTGCAAAAAATAATTAAAATTGTGAGCCGAAACAAACCAGAGAGGACCAACGAAAATTGATTTATTTTACTATACGGGGTGGCCCACCACGAACTGCATGGATCTATATATGGAAAACTAAAAGTAGGAAAATTCTGAAAATTTGGCACCTCACCAATGTTGATGGGCGCTGGTCAACTAAAATATTTTGGTGAATCTGGCACTTCCGGTTATACCGAAAGTCGATATTAACTTTCTTATCTCAAATGGAACACCCTGTATATTATTGCATTTTTGGATTCTAGGCATCATTTTGGAACAAAAACATGCAGCATGTCCTATCTCTAAATACAACCGTTTTTTAGATATTTACATTTTTCCGAAAAAAATTACAGGTACAGACCTAAAGCCAATTAGCAATTTAGACGAGGAAACCGCGAAATTTCAAAACGAATTTTTGGCATCGTGTAACAGAAGCCCTGACCTAGTGATCTCTGCTGAGAAATAAATCCGTTCTTGTACAGGGTGTTCACAAAATATGAATAAAAATTACATTCAAAATGTGCTTAAATCTCGAAATTTTCAAATGGAAACCCCCATTTTTTTTTTAATGCGATCTTATTCACCACTAAAAATGATGAAAACTTTGTGTAAGGTTGCCTATACCTAAATGCAGTAATTTTCGATTAATTTACGAAAAACCCACTTTTTGCCCATAAAATGCGGGGTTTGCTTAACGCTTGGAAAATCATATTAGCCTTGGACGTTGAAAAGACAATCGCGGATGAGGAAATGTCACTTGGTTTATAAATTATTGTCAACAATAATGCCGGCGCTTAAATTACACATTCGCACGTTCTTGATATTACTTTGTTGCATTCTCCATAGATAATAAACAAACTGAAATAATCTTCGTTTGTGTAATTTAAGCACGCCGGCATTATTGTTGACAATAATTTATAAACCAAGTGACATTTTCTCATCCGCGATTGTCTTTTCAACGTCCAAGGCTAATATGATTTTCCAAGCGTTAAGCAAACCCCGCATTTTATGGGCGAAAAGTGGGTTTTTCGTAAATTAATCGAAAATTACTGCATTTAGGTATAAGAAACCTTACACAAAGTTGTCATCATTTTTAGTGGTGAATAAGATCGCATTAAAAAAAAAATAGGGGTTTCCATTTGAAAATTTCGAGATTTAAGCACATTCTGAATGTATTTTTTATTCATATTTTGTGAACACCCTGTATAAGAACGGATTTATTTCTTAGCAGAGATCACTAGGTCAGGGCTCCTGTTACACGATGCCAAAAATTCGTTTTGAAGTTTCGCGGTTTCCTCGTATAAATTGCTAATTGAATTAGGTCTGCACCTGTAATTTTTTTCAGAAAAATGCAAATATCTCAAAAACGGTTGGATTTAGACATAGGACATGTTGCATGTTTTTGTTCAAGAATCCAAAAATGCAATAATATACAGGGTGTTCCATTTGAGATAAGAAAGTTGATATCGATTTCCGGTATAACCGGAAGTGCCAGATTCACCAAAATATTTTAGTTGAGCAGCGCCCATCGGCATTGGTGAGGTGCCAAATTTTCAGAATTTTCCTACTGTTAGTTTTCCATATATAGATCGATGCAGTTCGTGGTGGGCCACCCTGTATAGTTGTTTGCTTGCTGTGTAGATAGGTAGTGTAAATAATTTAGGCACATACAAGGTTGTGGACATTAAAAAAATCTACCGGAGATCGGACTGGTAGGTACAGGGTGGCCCATCCAAGCGGAAAAAGTGTGCTACGTGGAGACACGTTAACATAAAATCGTCATTCAAAAAATGAGATTGTAGTAAAAATTAAGGGGAATTCGAGGGTGTACCCTAATTTTGTATACGGGGGTCGGTAAAAAAGTTATCGCGAAAAAACATTTTTTGCAAAATAAAAAAAAAAAATTTTACCTACACATCCACTAGAGAACCTTTAAGTAGTATTCCCGAATATTCAGTTTTTTAATATAACTTCCGGTTATAGCAGAAATGAAAGTGGTTTTCTCTATTTTACAACTTACACATTTCTCTTAACCATCACAGGATTCCTTTTTTAATTCTGAATCCAACGATATATAATTTGACCTATTTATCTCCAACCGTTTCCGAGATATTTATCAGAGAAGCTCCATCAAACTAGATCCATGGTCTCATGGTCAGTGTCTGATGTTCGATCTGAGTAGGCCAAACAATAAAACCAAATTTATGACAAATCAAGTCCGCCATGATAATAAAACTGACAATCGAGTAGGCTGTCAATTCTATATTTCTATTTACGTGTCAGATTAGTCTAAAATTTTGTTCCTGAAGCTGTTAGTAGTTGCAGTTAAAAAAATGTTTTTGAAAGAAGAATGCTGTGATATTTTAGAGATCTTCATCAAAAATGATAAAAGATACGTAGAAACTTTGAGGGAGTATTCTCGTAAATATCCAAATAGAAATGTTCCGAGTGCTTCATTTATATGTAAGCTGTATCGAAGATTCAGATCGACAGGAAGTGTGATTAGCAAGAGAAAAAAAGGGTTTAGAATTAGTGAGGACGAGAGAGAACAAATTTTAAATTATTTCAGAAGAAATAACGAAAAATCTCAGAGAGATGCAGCGAGAGACTTGTAAGTCCCCAGTCTACAATACAAAGGGTAATGAAATTAAGCAAATTTAAAGCCTTCAAAATATTACCTGTTCAAAGGCTATTCCCTGGAGATGCTGCAAGACTGGAATATTGTCAAACAATGTTAAACTTTTATTTTGCAAGAGGTGGAGCTGGATTTTTTAAACAAATTATTTGGTCCGATGAAGCTACATTTACAACGGCGGGAATATACAACCGGAAAAATAGTATATTTTGGTCTGTTGACAATCCACGGGCATTTCGTGAAGTTGTGAAATCCGGCAGAAATTCCATGGGTGTTTGGTGCGGAATTGTGGGAAATTTTATAATGGGCCCTCTATTTTATTCAGGAAGTATGACAGGTAGGAAATACCTACATTTAATCCAGAACGAATTGGAACAATACTTTGACCCTTAATTTTTCTTAACCAACTCCAAGAAAGACAATTAATATGGCAGCAAGATGGCGCTCCCTTGCATAACTGTGGGCCCATAACGGAATTTTTGAGCAATTCGTTTGAAAATTGGATTGGTAAACATGGAACGATAAGGTGGCCGCCACGTAGTCCAGATTTGACCCCCTTGGATTTTTTCTTGCGGGGGCATTTAAAAAATAAAGTTTATAAGAACCGCCCCGAAAATGTTGAGGAGATTAAAAGACGAGTAAAATTAGAAATTGATCGTTTAAACAATCGTCCCTTAATCTTTGAAAATGTCCGAAAAAATTTCTTAAAAAGACTTAGGTTATGTGTAAATAATAATGGACAGACTGTTGCCGCACATGCCGAAACTTGTGGAAGGAGACGCCGAGCTTAGGTTTCGTAATAACCGGAGATATGGGACTACTTGGCCGGAATTGATACACGATTTTGAGATCTTTTATTTTCGCGTTAATTACAAATTGTACTTAGAAGCAGAGATTTGTGGAAGACGCCATCGCACCGGGGAACTAGTGTCGAAATATATCACCGATTTGCAAACTCTAATGCGCCGTCATAGGGGAGTTCCGCTGGATCAACAGCTTGCGTGGTTATATGGCAATTTGCTGCCAGAATTCCGTTTGCATATCTGCTGAAACGATTTTTCCGACTTTCAATCTTTTGTACGCGTCACCAGATAATTTGAGGAATTACTATCGGAGTTACATTGCGGTAACGTCAGCGACAAATCAGCGACGGCACCGGCCGCGAACTGTACCCAACCGCCGACATCGGCTACTCGAGTCAATTATCAGTCGACTCCCGCCCAAGCACCGGACCGGGTCGTGCCGCACCGTGCAGCATCAAATAACTTGTCGGGTCTACTGTCCACCTGTTGGCAATTTAGAAAATGTTTGGGTACCGAATCACCGCTATTTGAACATGTGAGAGGCACAACACCTCTGGCTTTGCACGAAATCCGTTCATTAAATTTCAAACCGACAAAACAAGTTTACCGCCCACGTAATCCCTATAAAATAATAATAAATAATAAATATCTTTTTAATAATAAATATCTTTATTTCAAGTGATGCGCCCTATACACAACATACATACGTACTTGTATATACACATATATACAGATACCGCATAACATGAAATGACGTCATTTACAATACTTACAAGCTATGATACCATAGCTACTAGTTACAAAATCCTTAATATCATAAGGTTCTTTTTCTATTAGGTAATAATTGTCTTATATGTTTTTTAAAACGACCTAGGCGACTAGCTGTTTTTATAGTTTCTGGGAGCGCATTGAAAAATCTGATCTCATGTAATAAGGGCTTTTCTCTGTCAAAGTTAGATGATGTATGGGATAATTAATTTTAGTTCCTCTTATGTGATATGAGTGTTTTACGCCTGTGTCAAATACGGTCTTATTTTTAAAATAGAACATCAAGCACTCATATACAGAGTGTAACTAAACTGATGGTCAAAAATGAAACGTATTCTTGGAGTCAAAATAAGGGCACTTCTTCATATATTTTTTTCTCCTACGGGCCATAGTTTTTTTTATACAGAGCGTAGAAATTTAGAGAAAATACACATATTTCTTAGTATCTCTGGAAGTCTAAGAGATATTTTCTTAAAACTTGGCGTGTCACATGAGCGGATGAGTTGTCAAATTTAAGGTTAATATGAAGCTTGTGAGGCCCCCCCAGTTGCGGAGATACAGGGTGTTATTAAAATTAATTAGTTCAGAAAAATATGAATACCCTGTATAATCTCATTTTTTTAAATATGTTTTGAATGGTAAATTCAATGGTTAGCAAAAAGTATCTCTTAGTATTTTTTCATATTCTCAGCCGTTCTTTAATTATTTTCAAAGAACGTCAATGCTGCAATAAACAAGTCATTTTAAGAATAAATCTAACAATCTGTGGATGTCAATTAAACTTGGCATTATTTGAATCATTTGGCTGCCAACTTTGCACTTTAGTATCAATATTTTGAAAAATTATATTTTCATTTGAAGAATTGACTGATATGCACTTTTGCTATGGACTTGCCAATGGCAATAATAAACATGCGGAAACGCGTAATTGCGTGTATTGAAAGAGACGGCGGTCATTTCGAACATTTAATAATTTAATTTTCTAATAGCAATACGTTTCTTTTATTATCGTTTTTGCTTTTGTATTTTGTTAAATAAAGTTTAATTGACAACCATAGATTGCTAGATTTATTCTTAAAGTGACTATTGTTCATTGCAGCGTTGCCGTTCTTTAAAAATAATTAAGAAACGGCTGCGAATATGAAAAAATACTAAGAGATACTTTTTGTTAACCATTCTATTCACCACTCAAAACAAATTTAAAAAATGCGATTATACAGGGTATTCATATTTTTCTGAACTAATTAATTTTACTAACACCCTGTATCTTCGCAACTGGGAGCCTCAGAAGCTTCATGTCAACCTTAAGTTTGACGGCTCATCTGCTCATGTGACACGCCAAGTTTGAAGAAAATATCTCGTATACTTCTAGAAAAACTAAGAAATGTGTGTATTTTTCTCCAAACTTGTACGCTCTGTATAAAAAAAACTATGGCCCGTAGGAGAAAACAATATATGAAGAAGTGCCCTTATTTTGACTCCAAGAATACGTGGTTTCATTTTTGACCATCAGTTTAGTTACACCCTGTATATACAGTGCATAGGCTGTCATGATTTTTTCTGATTTAAACATATTTCTACAAGAGTCGGTCGGTGTAATTCCCTTTATTATTCTTAAAGCTTTTTTTTTATTACAAATATCCTATTAAAGTTCGATCCTCGTCCCCAAAACATTATTCCATATCTCAATACCGATTCAAAACAGGCTAAGTATAGTGATTTTACCGTCTTATTATCCATGTATTTAGACGTGATTCTAAGTCCAAAGCAGACTGAACTTAGTTTTTTTTTATCAGAAAACTAATGTGACAGGACCAGGGACTCTTTAAAATAAGGGGACCCAGCATGTCACAGCCTATCACATAGGAAAAGTGAAGCCTTGTTTTCTGTATATCTCCAAGGAGACCACATAAGTGGGCTGGTACAAGGTTATGTTATATGTCAGTGTCCAACTGCCATCAGGTTTTATGTGACATGCCAGTGCCATAGATTCCAAAGAAGGCAAAATATTTCCCATCATAGTTCACAATTTTTAACTTTTCTAACTTCCAGATACTCAGATGTCTCAATTAAAGGTAATGCGGCCGCCTGTAGTAGTCCCAATAATTGCAACCAGATTTTTCTTGTCTCACCTTTAGTAATCCTACAATTTCCATTACGTGGGCATTACGTATAAGTAAGTAATTCAAACAAAAATGGTATTTCCTAAATTTTAAATTATTAAGCAGGTAGCTTCAGTCAGGTCTTTTTTTAAACAGTTTTTATCTACAACTATAAGTTTATTTTACGTTTGTGGGGTACCTTGGAAGAGAAATAAAATTACAAAAATGAGCACCGAGAAAAACTACATGATTAGAACTAAGTACAAGACCTAATCTTATTAGTCCATCCCGAAATCTGTGAAAGTTCTTTGGGTAGATACATTCAACAAGGGAAGAAAGTTCAAGTACACATATTATTACAAATGGATTCAGGAACCTGGTAACAAGGTGCAATAGCGACAAATTCTCAAACAAGCAAAATCGGCACTGACTTACCATACTTATATTACTTAAATTCCTGGAAATAATTGCAGGAAACCAAATTCAAATATAAAATAAATTTGATTCATTTGGCACTTGCCATATTCTGTGTTTGTTGACAGAACATTGTCAAGTCTAATTTTTAGAAATCATTGAAACCATTATTAATTTTTACTAACAATCAAAGTACCTGTTATATTCATATAGATTCTCCAATAAAATGGCATACTTGGCATCATTGAGACCATTAGAATGGGGAAAGAAACGGCCTCACTTTGGAAAGTATAATGCTGGGTCCCCTTACTTTAAGGGGTCCCTGGACAGGACCAATCAATAAATTCGTCAATATGGATGCCCAGAAATTTTGTACTTTTCGCAAGCCTTAATTCTGAATCTGCAATGTTTATATTATAAAAAAAAGTACTATTGAGCTGTCAACTAACCCAGATAATTTACAAAGCTCATCGTTTCCTTACCGCACGTTATCATATACCGATGTATCTAGATAAATTACGAGTCAAGTCTATTTCACCGATCACTGTAAAATCTAGGATTGACAAGTATCTACCATTGACACCAAACAAAAAAAAAGTAAACCGACTGCGGTTTATTTCCGTACAATTTAGAGCTCATACCGATTAGCTTAATTTCCGCGTCTACTCTTTTCCCGCCATTCGTGGAATGGCCAATTTAAAAATTAAAACCCCGATAAATGTTATTTTGGTGTCAAACAATGGAAATGTAGCACACATGGTAACGTTAGGAGAAATACGGACCTCCCGGCACCGACAATCGTACGCGATTTATGTCACTTTCTAGGAATTATTTCCTGGTACCGCCGGTTCATTCCTAACTTCTTATACGTCGCCACACCGCACCGCTGACGTACCTTCATAAGTTCGACAACCAAATAGACATGGTGGTGGAACCAGAAAAGCTCTTCTCGAATTAAGAGCCCGCCTGTGACTCGTGACTCGGCGCACCGCGATCGCAGTTGTTTGATGTACCTAGGGGGAAACGATACTACGATACGCCCGCTAGCTGAAAAACCCGATATTCACGATTACTGCCTGGTACAGGGCGTCCCAAGTAAAAAAAAAATAAAATGCAATTTAATTTTTTTTAGGAAGGAGGGGTATGTAACGAAGTTACCAGTTTCCAGTTTTCATTTTTATTTTACACCCACTTAATTCTTCGCAGCGCTATTTTTAGCGCCCGCCCTCCGCCGTAGTAGTTTTTATATTCACACCGATGATTCTTTTTCTACATAGGAGGCCGACATTCGATATTTTAATTGCATTTAATTAAATCTTGGTTTTGATTACTTTCCGGCTTTCCGCCGCTTAATAATAAGTTCTTGTTTTACCAAAGGGATGAGAGATACCGAAAAGGGGTAGAACCGAATTACTAACTCAAAACTTGGAAGCCAGAAGGGTGGGGACGACCACCTGAGCCTTCGCCGCGGCCCCACCCAATGGGCGGCTGGCGCACTCGCCGATAGGTGGCACCACCCCACGAAATAAAAGGGCTGCGGTCGCCGAGGAGGCTCTCCTTCTGCCGATATAGACCTGGTGAGCATTATTAGGTTTAGACTGTTCCGAGCACTGTTGGGGGTGTGAGTATTCCCGAACCAACAGCCCTCTCATTTAGCCCTACGAATGAGTTTACCACAAATATATAGGCATATAGCTTGAGCTAGGGTCTGAAACTTGTTGGTGGAGCGAGTATTCCCGAACCAACATCCGTTTTACCTAGCTTGAGCTAGGTGTGTAGGTTCTCTTTAACAAGTTTTCAGAATAGTTTTGAGCCTGCTTTCCGCATGCAAATATAACTGCGTTAGTTAGACGTAGAATGCCAAAATAGAAGCTTATTCCGCACGTTTCTTTTTTTTTTCAGATTCTCTGGGCCGGCCGTAGAAAATAGTAATAAGTAATAGTAATAAGTTGAACTACTTTTACTTCCATCCTACCCTCAATTCACCACAGACCTCTGGAAAAATTATTTCTCTGACTGAAAGCTATCCGAGCACAGCGGAGCACACTGCCCTAAAAAAGCTGGTGCCTGAGCAACCGCCCCGCCGAAGGTCCGATTTTCACTTCCCAAAATAAATAATTCAAATAAAAAAAAAGGGAAAATCGGACATGCACAAAATAACGCTATAATACCAAGTTTCTGAAGTAACCAGTGGTGGAGATACGGGTAATCGGTGCCACTAATTAAAAACAATTTTTTTTACAGCGCTGAACAGAATAAAAAGAAATATAATTTTTTAACAGATAATTAAATTTCGAACAAAAAGTACCTTTTGACATATTTTCATATCTATTATGTCATCTTTTCACCACAATTTTTTGGATCAATTTTTGTGATATAATAATTAGTAAAATAATTTTGCCTAAAAGCTTGACCAAAAACAGAAAATGTGTTTTTTGCCACGCATATTACTAGTTTTTTGTAGAAAAATAATTTTAGCAATTTTTCCAGTGGCTTAGACATGGGATTAATGTTCAGATAATTTAATTTATCTAAATCATTTAATAATATGCTGTGGCGTAACTACGGAAGAGTAGGCCCGTGTTCAAAATTTTAGGTGGATCCCTGTTTTTTTTATGTTTGAAAGTGGTGTAACAATGGCAAAAATTGCACAGGATGTCCCATTTTCGATACTTTTGCAAGTTATATTTATATTTTGAAATTCTTACCTCCTAGAAAAAAACCAAGTGCGCCACTGAATTCTACGTGAAAAATCTATAACAGTCGATTTTTACCATTTCAACAAGTTAGCGTATAACGTTAACCAAGTTAAAAACTAGGTAATTTGGTCGTGTGTAGTAGATAAAAAACTTATTAGTGTTGAGCATTTGTGTAAGAAATTACTACGCGTACAGTGGATAGTTAACTTTCCGTTTTTAGCCAATAATTCTGTCAAATCTCAACAGATTTCTAAAAATGACGCATCACTGCAGGTATTCGCAATTAAGAGAGCTTTAAAATGATGCGCCACAATTGGGTTAGTTCCATTGGAAATTTTAAAATTGGGCTTGCTAGGGATTAGGGGGATGAACATATTGAGTTGGCTTGACTGTAAAAAAATCTCTCTCCAAGAACAAAAATCGACGCCTCTAGAGAGCCGAAGACCCTGTGTAATTTTCTGAAACTATCTGAGTACCCTTTTGCCTAAAGCTTCTTAGTGCCATCAATTTTCAATATAATAGTTTTTCTCAATTTGAGGTTTTTTTAATAATGCGCGACAAGTTGGCCATGGATGCCGATTTCTTTTGCAGCACCACTTAGCTGTCCAAAATTGCCACATTTTTGTTTCTTACGTTTTTTTTTTGTAGGCCGCAAAATGAGCGAGAAAACCGCGGTGGTAGACCTAAAAAATCATCCTGTATAGTGTTAATCAAATGTAAAAATATTAAAGACATTTTTACATTAATTAGTGTTAATCGAATGTAAAAATATTAGAGGTAGGTATTATTAATACATTTAGTATTGACTAAATGTAAAAATATTAGAGGCGTGACAATGACACATGATTTTAATTAAAATTAATCTCACACTTGCAAAAAGCGAGTAATTTGCATGGCCAAAAACTAATTTTGCCGTTTTTGGTTAATCTATTAGGCAAAAGTATTTTACTAATAAATTTTGTCACAAAATTTATGCAAAAAATTGCGGCAAAACGGTGATAGATACAAAAAAATGTCAAGAGGCACTTTTTTCTCAAAATTTAATTATCATCCGTCTTGATATTTTTTAAATTCTGTTCAGGGCTGTATTAAATTTTTTATCTAATTAGTGGTACCGATTGCCCGTTTCTCTGCCAATGGTTAACTGGTGTAATGGTAACTTGGTGTTACACATTGTTGTCCCTCCATATCCAAATTTGGATTGAATATTTTTAACAGTGTAGAAATTAAAAATAAAAATATATTTTTTCAAAATATTTAACACCCTGTATATCAGAAACGAAGAACTTTACAACCTGTTTATATGAGCAATCCACTCTAAAATGACCTTTTCTATCATCTGTGAAAGTTTGTCCTAAACAAACCAGAACACCCTGTATAATATGTCCCTAGGCACTGATATTCATTTTTATAACTCGTGTAGTTTAGTTATTTTTATGTTATTTTTTACTAAATTCCACATTCGTTATAAAAAGTTGAACTTCGGTGCCTTGGTACACAAATACTTAACGGTTCCTGGTTTTAGAAGGTATGCAATAAAATAATAATTTTTTAGAAAAACTTTAGCACCTTGTAACGTGGAAACGAAGCCTTTCTGGAGAAAACTTTAAGTATAAGTACAAAAAAACTTTTATTTTCAAAAATACTACCACAATGTCAGGTCCTATGGGAAGACCACATTGCCAAACTTAAATATAAATCGATTGGTTCTTGTGCCCTGATTCGCAGGCTACGGGATATGGGGTGCATCTCGATTTGCGTTGTCAATATTCAATATTAAAATTGAATCATCAGACTTCATGTAAACAATATTTTCAAAAACTGAACTTTCTAACAGTACCATCAATGTACTTTATGTCACTGGTGATGTTTGTCAAAAGAAATAGCTCTTTGTTTAGCACAAACATGAATCTTTATAATGAGGATTTCCACATCATCACTAGGACGAGGAATGATCTGTCGGTCCCAGTACATAAATCGTCCTTCTATGAGAAAGGTCCATACTACAAAGCTGTTAGGGCTTTTCGAAGCCTTCCACAAAATATTAAATTGATAGAGAGCGAGAAAGGGTTTAGAAGAGCAGTAACTTCATACTTACTTGAAAAGTGTATGTATTCGTTTGATTTCTAAGAAACTGTGGATACAAATAACTGACGTTGCTTTGTCATAGCTTGTATGATTTTGTTGGCAATAAAAATATTATTATTATTGTTATGATAGAAATGGCTCACCCTATATCTACTTATTATTCTTTATAAATACTTCAAAAATTTGATGAAAAAGGACAACTTGCCTTTATTTGTGTCCTTCGATGTAGACAGAAATTTATTATTGTCGAGGGGGGTTTCATATAAGCTTCTTGTTACTGTGAAGGAATGGCATTGAAAAATTAATTTTAGTTTTAATAGGTCTTAAAGCATTGACTGATTTGGGGAATAACGAGGGGGAAATCACTGGTCAAATTTTGTACACTAAAAATTCCTACACAACAGTAATTCCATGTAATTCCTCGTAATTCCATGAAATTCCTCGTAATTCCAAGTAATTTCACTGTAATTCCTTGGAATTCCTAGAATTACATTGAAATTCTAATGTAATTCCATGTAATTCTTGGAATTCCTAGAATTTTCATGCAAATTCTGTACAGGGTGTCCCAGCTAAACTTGGGTGGAAACGAGAATCGACCACTTTTTGTTATTTTCCATAGGTATTCCCATTATTAATATTATGTGTTAATATGGAACTCGATGTAACTTCACAATTTTTTTTAGAAACTTTTTAGCAATATCACCCTGTATATTAAGTCTGATGTTGTATTCAGATTATACACAAATTTAGTTTTAAATTACGGAGAAAATCGGGTTTATCATGTTAATTTGGACACCCTGTATCTGTATACAAAATGAATTCTTTTAAAATGTTGGACATAACTTAGACCGGGAGATAGTGACAGATTTTTTTACGTGATTTTACTCAGTATGACTTTCAAATGGCATTGTGTTGTGTATATTCGCACTTCTTACAATTAATAAGGTATGAATCAGAGAGTCATTCTGGGTTCTTCAAAATATGCATTTGATGTGATTTTAGTTAGGCTGCCATGTATTTTATAATAAGTTCAAAATAGAAAATTCCTCGGAAAACCATAGACATACCATTAGCGTGGGCTCAAAGGGCTATTATTGCCACGTGAACTTGTATTTTAATAATTAATTTTTCCACGTTTCTGAACAGGCTGCCAATGAGAAGTATGCAAGTTCTTGTTATGAAATTGCTGAAAAAAGAATGGCATACCATTTGCGCATGTCCAAGTACAGTTTAAATTGAATGTTATTTAATCGTTTAAATGGTTTAATTGATGAAAAGTGTACTTGGACATGCGCAAATGGTATGCCATCTTTTCTTCAGCAGTTTTATGACAAGATCTTGCATACTTATTATTCACACCCTGTTCAGAAACGTGGAAAAATTAATTATTAAAACACAAGTTCACGTGACAATAGTAGCCCTTTGAGCCCATGCTAACGGTATGCCCATGGTTTTCCGAAGAATTCTATTTTAAACTTCATTATAAAACACATGGCAGCCTGACTAAAATCATATCAAACTGCATATTTTCCAAATAAATGAAAACTCAATTTTCCATATGAAGAACCCAGAATGACTCTGATTCATACTTTATTATTGTGAGAATATACGCAACATAATTATCGAAAGTCGCCTGTTTGATACCTAGTGGAACCGATTTGTCATGTCATTGGGGACAAAAACCTTTATAACAATTTTTTGTCCGAGTGACACATTATTTGTTATTAACAAAAAAACTGTCAAAATAAAACAAATGAAAAAACCGCTCCTAAAATAACTTCATTAGGTAAATTGTGTTAATCAAATGTAAAAATATTAAAGACATTTTTACATTAATTAGTGTTAATCGAATGTAAAAATATTAGAGGTAGGTATTATTAATACATTTAGTATTGACTAAATGTAAAAATATTAGAGGCGTGACAATGACACATGATTTTAATTAAAATTAATCTCACACTTGCAAAAAGCGAGTAATTTGCATGGCCAAAAACTAATTTTGCCGTTTTTGGTTAATCTATTAGGCAAAAGTATTTTACTAATAAATTTTGTCACAAAATTTATGCAAAAAATTGCGGCAAAACGGTGATAGATACAAAAAAATGTCAAGAGGCACTTTTTTCTCAAAATTTAATTATCCGTCTTGATATTTTTTAAATTCTGTTCAGGGCTGTATTAAATTTTTTATCTAATTAGTGGTACCGATTGCCCGTTTCTCTGCCAATGGTTAACTGGTGTAATGGTAACTTGGTGTTACACATTGTTGTCCCTCCATATCCAAATTTGGATTGAATATTTTTAACAGTGTAGAAATTAAAAATAAAAATATATTTTTTCAAAATATTTAACACCCTGTATATCAGAAACGAAGAACTTTACAACCTGTTTATATGAGCAATCCACTCTAAAATGACCTTTTCTATCATCTGTGAAAGTTTGTCCTAAACAAACCAGAACACCCTGTATAATATGTCCCTAGGCACTGATATTCATTTTTATAACTCGTGTAGTTTAGTTATTTTTATGTTATTTTTTACTAAATTCCACATTCGTTATAAAAAGTTGAACTTCGGTGCCTTGGTACACAAATACTTAACGGTTCCTGGTTTTAGAAGGTATGCAATAAAATAATAATTTTTTAGAAAAACTTTAGCACCTTGTAACGTGGAAACGAAGCCTTTCTGGAGAAAACTTTAAGTATAAGTACAAAAAAACTTTTATTTTCAAAAATACTACCACAATGTCAGGTCCTATGGGAAGACCACATTGCCAAACTTAAATATAAATCGATTGGTTCTTGTGCCCTGATTCGCAGGCTACGGGATATGGGGTGCATCTCGATTTGCGTTGTCAATATTCAATATTAAAATTGAATCATCAGACTTCATGTAAACAATATTTTCAAAAACTGAACTTTCTAACAGTACCATCAATGTACTTTATGTCACTGGTGATGTTTGTCAAAAGAAATAGCTCTTTGTTTAGCACAAACATGAATCTTTATAATGAGGATTTCCACATCATCACTAGGACGAGGAATGATCTGTCGGTCCCAGTACATAAATCGTCCTTCTATGAGAAAGGTCCATACTACAAAGCTGTTAGGGCTTTTCGAAGCCTTCCACAAAATATTAAATTGATAGAGAGCGAGAAAGGGTTTAGAAGAGCAGTAACTTCATACTTACTTGAAAAGTGTATGTATTCGTTTGATTTCTAAGAAACTGTGGATACAAATAACTGACGTTGCTTTGTCATAGCTTGTATGATTTTGTTGGCAATAAAAATATTATTATTATTGTTATGATAGAAATGGCTCACCCTATATCTACTTATTATTCTTTATAAATACTTCAAAAATTTGATGAAAAAGGACAACTTGCCTTTATTTGTGTCCTTCGATGTAGACAGAAATTTATTATTGTCGAGGGGGGTTTCATATAAGCTTCTTGTTACTGTGAAGGAATGGCATTGAAAAATTAATTTTAGTTTTAATAGGTCTTAAAGCATTGACTGATTTGGGGAATAACGAGGGGGAAATCACTGGTCAAATTTTGTACACTAAAAATTCCTACACAACAGTAATTCCATGTAATTCCTCGTAATTCCATGAAATTCCTCGTAATTCCAAGTAATTTCACTGTAATTCCTTGGAATTCCTAGAATTACATTGAAATTCTAATGTAATTCCATGTAATTCTTGGAATTCCTAGAATTTTCATGCAAATTCTGTACAGGGTGTCCCAGCTAAACTTGGGTGGAAACGAGAATCGACCACTTTTTGTTATTTTCCATAGGTATTCCCATTATTAATATTATGTGTTAATATGGAACTCGATGTAACTTCACAATTTTTTTTAGAAACTTTTTAGCAATATCACCCTGTATATTAAGTCTGATGTTGTATTCAGATTATACACAAATTTAGTTTTAAATTACGGAGAAAATCGGGTTTATCATGTTAATTTGGACACCCTGTATCTGTATACAAAATGAATTCTTTTAAAATGTTGGACATAACTTAGACCGGGAGATAGTGACAGATTTTTTTACGTGATTTTACTCAGTATGACTTTCAAATGGCATTGTGTTGTGTATATTCGCACTTCTTACAATTAATAAGGTATGAATCAGAGAGTCATTCTGGGTTCTTCAAAATATGCATTTGATGTGATTTTAGTTAGGCTGCCATGTATTTTATAATAAGTTCAAAATAGAAAATTCCTCGGAAAACCATAGACATACCATTAGCGTGGGCTCAAAGGGCTATTATTGCCACGTGAACTTGTATTTTAATAATTAATTTTTCCACGTTTCTGAACAGGCTGCCAATGAGAAGTATGCAAGTTCTTGTTATGAAATTGCTGAAAAAAGAATGGCATACCATTTGCGCATGTCCAAGTACAGTTTAAATTGAATGTTATTTAATCGTTTAAATGGTTTAATTGATGAAAAGTGTACTTGGACATGCGCAAATGTATGCCATCTTTTCTTCAGCAGTTTTATGACAAGATCTTGCATACTTATTATTCACACCCTGTTCAGAAACGTGGAAAAATTAATTATTAAAACACAAGTTCACGTGACAATAGTAGCCCTTTGAGCCCATGCTAACGGTATGCCCATGGTTTTCCGAAGAATTCTATTTTAAACTTCATTATAAAACACATGGCAGCCTGACTAAAATCATATCAAACTGCATATTTTCCAAATAAATGAAAACTCAATTTTCCATATGAAGAACCCAGAATGACTCTGATTCATACTTTATTATTGTGAGAATATACGCAACATAATTATCGAAAGTCGCCTGTTTGATACCTAGTGGAACCGATTTGTCATGTCATTGGGGACAAAAACCTTTATAACAATTTTTTGTCCGAGTGACACATTATTTGTTATTAACAAAAAAACTGTCAAAATAAAACAAATGAAAAAACCGCTCCTAAAATAACTTCATTAGGTAAATTGTGTTAATCAAATGTAAAAATATTAAAGACATTTTTACATTAATTAGTGTTAATCGAATGTAAAAATATTAGAGGTAGGTATTATTAATACATTTAGTATTGACTAAATGTAAAAATATTAGAGGCGTGACAATGACACATGATTTTAATTAAAATTAATCTCACACTTGCAAAAAGCGAGTAATTTGCATGGCCAAAAACTAATTTTGCCGTTTTTGGTTAATCTATTAGGCAAAAGTATTTTACTAATAAATTTTGTCACAAAATTTATGCAAAAAATTGCGGCAAAACGGTGATAGATACAAAAAAATGTCAAGAGGCACTTTTTTCTCAAAATTTAATTATCCGTCTTGATATTTTTTAAATTCTGTTCAGGGCTGTATTAAATTTTTTATCTAATTAGTGGTACCGATTGCCCGTTTCTCTGCCAATGGTTAACTGGTGTAATGGTAACTTGGTGTTACACATTGTTGTCCCTCCATATCCAAATTTGGATTGAATATTTTTAACAGTGTAGAAATTAAAAATAAAAATATATTTTTTCAAAATATTTAACACCCTGTATATCAGAAACGAAGAACTTTACAACCTGTTTATATGAGCAATCCACTCTAAAATGACCTTTTCTATCATCTGTGAAAGTTTGTCCTAAACAAACCAGAACACCCTGTATAATATGTCCCTAGGCACTGATATTCATTTTTATAACTCGTGTAGTTTAGTTATTTTTATGTTATTTTTTACTAAATTCCACATTCGTTATAAAAAGTTGAACTTCGGTGCCTTGGTACACAAATACTTAACGGTTCCTGGTTTTAGAAGGTATGCAATAAAATAATAATTTTTTAGAAAAACTTTAGCACCTTGTAACGTGGAAACGAAGCCTTTCTGGAGAAAACTTTAAGTATAAGTACAAAAAAACTTTTATTTTCAAAAATACTACCACAATGTCAGGTCCTATGGGAAGACCACATTGCCAAACTTAAATATAAATCGATTGGTTCTTGTGCCCTGATTCGCAGGCTACGGGATATGGGGTGCATCTCGATTTGCGTTGTCAATATTCAATATTAAAATTGAATCATCAGACTTCATGTAAACAATATTTTCAAAAACTGAACTTTCTAACAGTACCATCAATGTACTTTATGTCACTGGTGATGTTTGTCAAAAGAAATAGCTCTTTGTTTAGCACAAACATGAATCTTTATAATGAGGATTTCCACATCATCACTAGGACGAGGAATGATCTGTCGGTCCCAGTACATAAATCGTCCTTCTATGAGAAAGGTCCATACTACAAAGCTGTTAGGGCTTTTCGAAGCCTTCCACAAAATATTAAATTGATAGAGAGCGAGAAAGGGTTTAGAAGAGCAGTAACTTCATACTTACTTGAAAAGTGTATGTATTCGTTTGATTTCTAAGAAACTGTGGATACAAATAACTGACGTTGCTTTGTCATAGCTTGTATGATTTTGTTGGCAATAAAAATATTATTATTATTGTTATGATAGAAATGGCTCACCCTATATCTACTTATTATTCTTTATAAATACTTCAAAAATTTGATGAAAAAGGACAACTTGCCTTTATTTGTGTCCTTCGATGTAGACAGAAATTTATTATTGTCGAGGGGGGTTTCATATAAGCTTCTTGTTACTGTGAAGGAATGGCATTGAAAAATTAATTTTAGTTTTAATAGGTCTTAAAGCATTGACTGATTTGGGGAATAACGAGGGGGAAATCACTGGTCAAATTTTGTACACTAAAAATTCCTACACAACAGTAATTCCATGTAATTCCTCGTAATTCCATGAAATTCCTCGTAATTCCAAGTAATTTCACTGTAATTCCTTGGAATTCCTAGAATTACATTGAAATTCTAATGTAATTCCATGTAATTCTTGGAATTCCTAGAATTTTCATGCAAATTCTGTACAGGGTGTCCCAGCTAAACTTGGGTGGAAACGAGAATCGACCACTTTTTGTTATTTTCCATAGGTATTCCCATTATTAATATTATGTGTTAATATGGAACTCGATGTAACTTCACAATTTTTTTTAGAAACTTTTTAGCAATATCACCCTGTATATTAAGTCTGATGTTGTATTCAGATTATACACAAATTTAGTTTTAAATTACGGAGAAAATCGGGTTTATCATGTTAATTTGGACACCCTGTATCTGTATACAAAATGAATTCTTTTAAAATGTTGGACATAACTTAGACCGGGAGATAGTGACAGATTTTTTTACGTGATTTTACTCAGTATGACTTTCAAATGGCATTGTGTTGTGTATATTCGCACTTCTTACAATTAATAAGGTATGAATCAGAGAGTCATTCTGGGTTCTTCAAAATATGCATTTGATGTGATTTTAGTTAGGCTGCCATGTATTTTATAATAAGTTCAAAATAGAAAATTCCTCGGAAAACCATAGACATACCATTAGCGTGGGCTCAAAGGGCTATTATTGCCACGTGAACTTGTATTTTAATAATTAATTTTTCCACGTTTCTGAACAGGCTGCCAATGAGAAGTATGCAAGTTCTTGTTATGAAATTGCTGAAAAAAGAA
This sequence comes from Pseudeuparius sepicola, assembly GCA_963920635.1. Lineage (NCBI taxonomy): Eukaryota > Metazoa > Arthropoda > Insecta > Coleoptera > Anthribidae > Pseudeuparius > Pseudeuparius sepicola. The sequence continues at coordinate 96,909,998 of OY987299.1, forward strand.
TGGCATACCATTTGCGCATGTCCAAGTACAGTTTAAATTGAATGTTATTTAATCGTTTAAATGGTTTAATTGATGAAAAGTGTACTTGGACATGCGCAAATGGTATGCCATCTTTTCTTCAGCAGTTTTATGACAAGATCTTGCATACTTATTATTCACACCCTGTTCAGAAACGTGGAAAAATTAATTATTAAAACACAAGTTCACGTGACAATAGTAGCCCTTTGAGCCCATGCTAACGGTATGCCCATGGTTTTCCGAAGAATTCTATTTTAAACTTCATTATAAAACACATGGCAGCCTGACTAAAATCATATCAAACTGCATATTTTCCAAATAAATGAAAACTCAATTTTCCATATGAAGAACCCAGAATGACTCTGATTCATACTTTATTATTGTGAGAATATACGCAACATAATTATCGAAAGTCGCCTGTTTGATACCTAGTGGAACCGATTTGTCATGTCATTGGGGACAAAAACCTTTATAACAATTTTTTGTCCGAGTGACACATTATTTGTTATTAACAAAAAAACTGTCAAAATAAAACAAATGAAAAAACCGCTCCTAAAATAACTTCATTAGGTAAATTGGGCAAAAATAAACACTTTTTGTCTCTTGATTATTTTTTTTCGAAAAATGCACTCTTTTTGAGCTACGGGCGATTAAAAGTGCAAAAGTGGCTAAAAGCTCGGCTAAAAGTGGTCAACTTTAAAAATTCATATCTCAGCCAAAGTTTACAGAATAAAATAGTGTCTCAGCTTGTACCAAAGCTTTCGGACCATTGATCCTAAGACTTGTACTTTCATGTGGTATTTTTTTCATATAGGCCACTTTTTGTTTTACAATAAGTATATTCACAAAGAAAAACTTATGTTTATATAACAAATGATTAAGAAAATTGATTCAAAATTAATAATTGCATAAAATATTAACATTTTATTAAATAATTTTGAATATTTTATATATTATCTTCAGTCTCATTTTCCTCTGTCAATAATTTATTAGGTATCATGAGGCCCATTCTCCGCATTTTTGCGTTGTTCCCAATGACATGACAAATCGGTTCCACTAGGTGTCAAACGGGCGACTTTCGATGAGAGGTCAACTTTATTTTCTGTGCATCAAAATAGGGATATACGCTCGCCTAGCAGTGTTGGATCTCAGGAGCACGCCTATGGCGATTTTGTTTAACTTACAATTTTAGCATCTCTCCAATGTTCTACTTACTGATTTTTAAAGATGTTATATTTCCTGTATTCATTTTTGAGTTTTTTAATTAATAATTATGTTATACAGTGTGTCCCTTCCTCGGTCCCTTCTAAACACACACCACCCCCATAAAAATGTTATTTATGGGCCGATTTTGTATGTATCCAAAGCATCTTTCACTTGTTTTAAAAACCAAAAACATGTCCAACTACGATCATTTTTATGGGTCCAAAATCCAAGAAGAATTATTAGCGTCCAAAAAGTTGGAAAATTTTCTAAGAATACTCCGAATTTGGTTTCAGAGATAACAGGACTTTACAAGGACTCGATATTTCCAAACACTCTGTATATCTTTAAATTTTGAAATGCGAATTTTTTTTATATAATTTCAAGAAATGATTCTTTCAGATTACTATGTTATCTGTACGTTATGGTTAAAAGATCAAAACTTGCCTGCCCAAAAACCACTTTTGTGCAAGCAATTTTATCGACGATATGACTTTCGGGTTAAAAAAATACATAAAAAAATAATAGTTGGCCATGGACGACATTATTGTTGTATGTATTGTTATTGTATTTTTGACAATTTAAACACTCTGTAGGTATTTCGAAAATGTGGAGGCTGCGGATAAAAAGTTACACCACATATCTCCGCCACTGCTATTCGGGGAACTTTAACGGTTAGAATAATAAAAAGAAAACGTATAAGAGAATTTAAACACCCTGTATCTCGAAAACCAGGCAGTTGTAGATAAAAATGTATACTCGTACTACAAATTACTAATACTTTATGGTCTGAAATGTCCTGGAATAAAACTGAACCACCCTGTATATTGATTTTAGTTTTATACAAATCTCCGCCACTGGTCCAACTTAATAATAGTATATTATAAGAGTTCTCCAATAGAGTCATACAATACAAAGACAAAATGGGAAAGAAGGCAAAAATAACGTCTTAAATTTATGCTAAATTCATGAATGCACAACGACAAAACGACGAACAGAACGATAATGCAAGAACAAAGTCGCAAATAATAATTATTAAGTATTTGAAAAAAGCTGCGGGTTGTTACTTTTGCCAGTGGCGCACCCAAAGGGGGGGTGGAGGGGCTAAGCCTCGCTGTCCAAGCTTCTATTTTACTATTTTACGGCGCATATTACCGGCCGGCGCATTTTACCTAATCTACTGCACACATGATTGTAAGCCCCACCCCCGACCAAAGTCTAGCTACGGCCCTGGAAATTCCCGAAATTATTTTCCTTCGCCCCCCGCCACTGACTTTTGCTCATGCCAACACGAATCAGAATCACCCTGTAGGTATGACATAAAACCGAGCATAAAACTATGAATAAATTGCTAAGTATAATATTTGTATGTCAGTGTCGTGATTTGTTATCTCTCCAATCTGTAAAATTCAGTCGGGTACCTACTAGGGGATGACAAATTATTTGGGACATCCTATATACACCTATCTGCCCTATTCTCGAATGACTATATTTACGTCCAAATTCAAAGCGAACTCAAGCGCCAAGAATACGCTAATTCCGTCCACCCGTCGGCATCAATAGCTAATGTTAAACTACCACTCCGACAGCCGCCGAAAAATTCCGATGACTCGACGCCTATGGTGGTGCCAGAACTCCAGTGCGCATGCGCATAACAGAATGACTGAAGGAATTTCTGTTGTAATTTCATGTAATTCCATGTAATTCCACAGTAAATCCATGGAATTCCTCATAATTTCATGTAATTCCTCGTAATTCCATGGAATTCCTCGTAAGTCCATGGAATTCCTCGTAATTCCATGGAATTCCTCGTAATTCCATGGAATTCCACTGTAATTCCTCGGAATTCCTGAAGTGTGTACACTAAAATTCCTCAGTGATTTCCCCCTCGGGGAATAATGACAGCAGATGTTGAGTTTTTTTTTAGTTCACCATGAGCTACAAGAAGATAAAAATGCTTGGAATGAATCCTCGTGGGGACACAGCACACCATTGGCTGCCTTAAATCCCTACTTCGATCGCCACTGAGGACAAGGTTGTCAATTATACCACACCGCATTTAAATTTACGCATATGAAGAGAGATGTTCCTGATACACCCCAGGCCGCACATCTCACCATAGTGTGCTCGCTTTACCTCATTGATTGAAATTATTGGCGGTTGTGGAAGGTCATTTAAACAGAACCAATAGCAATGCTACATTTCGAGAGTGCTCAGAGAAGGCCTGCTCGGTGAACTGAGACAGACTTTCAGGCAGTGGCGGATCTGACACATTTCGAGAGGTGAGGCGACCATAATATTGAAACTCAAAAAAAAAACATTCGGGCTGTGAAGGTATTATTTTTCAAGAGCCCAAAAATTGTAAATCTTAGAGTTTATGTTTATGCAAGACACGTGCGAAGAATAATTTTTAAAAATTTTCTCAACGCTTAAGGGATCGGCGGAAGTTGAAGCTGATATCTTAATCCCTTCGAAAGTTATCGTGGGCATACACACATACACTTGCTGATATTTTGGTTTTCGGCGATTAAACCGATTTAGCGAATACCTATATTTTTTTTAATTTTTTTGTTGAACACTACTTCCACTCACGATATGTGGTGATCTGAAAGTAAAATATTACGCAAATACGTGGCAAAGGCAAAACAAAGTTTTATTTTTTAACAGTGGTTTACCCTTTAACCCTAAATATTATGTGTGCTTGAATATGAATTCTACGGGTATTTTTTGTATATCGCTGTATATAATTTTTGCATTTTTCAAAGCCACTGTCTATTATTAAATGTCAATAATTGAAACTGTTAGTCCCTGGCTAATTCATTATAAGTTAATAAGTGAATTTTATAATGCACAAAAGGTCAGTGATCAAGGTTATTTTGGTTAACACTTTCAAAAACTGTAAAACTGTATACCTATTACATGATATTCCTGAAATTACAAAAAAGTGGAATTCAAAATTAAAAGAAGGAGGCATTACTATTTAAAAAATTCAACTTTGTTTTGCCACGCATTTGCAAAACACTCTGTAGGTATAAAATTTCTTATTATTCCAGAAAACTGCATAAAACTCCCTAGGACATTTATTATCTAAAACTTTTATTTTTATCACAAAAAATGTAAAAATTATAGTTAATTATAACCCTACATAAATAATGTTCATGTTCATATAAGCTAGAAGCATCAATAAGCCTAATACTAAATAATTAAAATAATAATAACACCTATGCTATGTGGACAGAAAATGCGACTACTATTACTAATAATTATGATAAAAATATAATAGTTAAATAGACTTTAAAAATAGGGACTTACCACCGCCCTTTTTGTCTAGAACCAATCCGCCTAATGCTGGGGTTGGTTTCATCTGAATGCTTTCTCTGTGCTAGTGTTCTGGCCGACGAGCAAACGGCACTCATTTTGTAACGGATTTTTCCATTTCAAAATCCGTTACTCGTTTTTTTATATTTTGTTATTAACATAAAGTCATTATTTTCGAACATATCTCATAATATCTCATACTTAATAACTAAGTTATTCTTCGTACAGTTTCAATTCATTTATAACATTGTATTCAATTTTATTACCACTTTTTCAAATTTTAAAATTTCAAATAATTCAAATTTTCGCGCGCTATATACGGAGATGGCCATGTACTTTCGCCTAGCCTCGAGCCCTGGCATATTCAAAATGCGAAAATTCAAGTGTGTGTTTACATTTCAGCAGGTATGTAGTTACAGATCTGTATTATGAATTACTCGATTTTTTGGTTCTGTTGATGCATAATTTGAACATAAATACTGTTTAGTTGATTAAATGCGTGTCTTGCTAAAACCTGATTGGTCGGATGACGTAGGTCCTGCCAGCGATCGGCCGGTAGGGTCCGACCTGAGAAGAGTTTGCTCCCGTCTTCGTGTGTGTCGAGTCGCGCAGAGGCATCTGCCCCACAGAAAATATACGCTACGCGGACAGAAGTTCCACACAATGTAATTATTTGGCAGCCCGAAAGGAAGCCGGCTCTCGAAAGCCGGCTTACCCTGGCTTTCAGCAGTGTCTATAGAAGAATTCTTCCATAGTTCTGCCTTGACGGCCGTGGTACTTTCATTACTCAATACTAGACGGCAGCACGCTAGGAAAAAGCATCCGAAAGCGGCGTTGCCGGATTGTGCAAACAGTCGGTGGTTTTACCGAACTATAAAAATAAAGAGAAGATCTTTAATAAAATGAGCTTGCCCATTTAGAATCCAAGGTTAACAGTGACGCTGTCAGCAGTAACTATAGAATTCTTCCCTCGAGAGATTTATTTTTTTCGTCGTTTTTGGAAAGGGCATTCAATAATTATTTTACGAATCCGTGGCTGAAAAAAATTACTGCGCAAAAACCACCCCTGCACCCCTCAAGGAACAAAATAATAACTACATTATTCTTGTATTCTTGGTCCGATTATCTGCGCCGTTTTTAGCAACGACGTTCCAAATGATTCCAGATGCATGAACATGAACCCGTGGTAGAAAAATTTACAAGCAAAAATTATCCCTTCCAACTTCCAACCCTCGGATAGATTGCTTTTGGTCCGACTAAGATAGTTTTTTGAAAGCCTAGCCACTATAACTCTTATTTCACGAATCCGTGGTAGAAAAAAATCATCGTACAAAAGCTACCCCAGTGGCGTCGCGTCGGGGGGGGGGGGGGGGGGCAGGGGGGGCACGGCCCCCCCCAGTTTTTGTTAGGTGGGAATTTTATAACACTACCTACCTAAGGTAAAAATGGAAATAATTCACAGCAATCACTTAATTAATTACATGAGCGGTGTGATGGTGCCTATAGTTTTGGCCTCATGGGCTACGGTAGGCACCGCATGGCCGCGCGTGCATAGATTTGTCTTAACCTGACTCGCCTCGCACTTGATAGAATGTTTTACCCAAAAAAGCAGTCGAAGAATGAAGTTTTATTGAGTAAATATGATGTGCCTGACCTGTAAAAGATGCATGATATTTTTACAAGCTTTTATTTAACTTGTCCGCATCAATAAGACTGCTCACGACTGTCGCGTCTGACACTTTTTTGGGCAACCATGCGCCCTTCCGAGACAAAATACAATGCAAAAGGCATTGTTGGTTATTTGCGCCAACTTCTTTCAGGGACATGAAGTTATAGTCGAGTCGTGAGAAGTCTTTATAAATACGTCAGTCAATGCTATTTCTGCACAACCTATTTGACATGGGTATGAAATGACGAGTACAAAAAAATAAGTGGCGTCATACTAAATCCAATATAGCGGATGTCCCAAGATGGTGGACTAAATTTCTTTACCACCCTCCTGATATTGAGAATCAAATAAAATAAAAGGTAAAAAAACTTTGTCAAAACAAGCTTTTATTTAAACCATATACTAAAACGAATAAAATAATATAAAATAAGTCTAGGTTTTCAGTAAAGATAATTCAATGCCAAATTGCGTTTTTGTAAATCAAAAAGCATGTCGCGCGAGATGTTCATTAACGTAAGTACCAATTAATTTTGTTGGACAGTGATTGGTTGATAAGCAAGTACCTATTTGCCAAAGTATGTATTTTCCTTAAAATTCGCGCGAAAAGCTTTCAGATTTATAAGAACTTGTCGCAATTTGACATTGAATTATCTTAACAAAAACCGATACTAAAATCGAGCAATCCGTACGCCTGGCGTAAATAAAACCACGTGTTCAATGACGATCCACGATTGGTCGGTAGTCTATAGTTTCACCCGAGTCGGCAACAGGGAGGTACTCGATCGAAAAAGTGTAGTTACGCCGTTTTACCTTGTTGTTTTCAGCTATTTAGACACTGCCACAAATAATTTTATCGATGTTTTGAACCATTTTAATTAAGCCAGTAATTCTTTTCCCAAATATTTTGATGTAAACCATTGTAAAACTAACATTAAATAAAGGTCATGCCTCAGTGCGGCCCTGGCGAATATTTCAACTCACGTGGTCTTGTTTACGCCAGGCGTAAGAGTTGCTCGATTTTACTATATACTTATTTTATTTTATTCATTTTAGTACATGGCTTAAATAAAAGCTTCTTTTTAAATAGTATATTTCATTACGAGTCTGGAAATAAAGATTTTTCCCTGCACGCGTGACATATTCCCGTGTTCGGCTGCGCCTCACACGGGAAGTCATGCAAGCACGGAAAAATCTATTTCGGGACGTATAATGAACGATATTTTTTATTATACTTCTTTGAAAACGGAAACTTAAAACATTTTATCGGCATATTATAATAAGTTTAATTGACAAAAAATAAACAATGCAGACAATATAGTGTTTGGTATGTTTGATGCGTTTCCATGGTTACTCTCAAATTATTTCAAAGGTGCGCTTTGTTGTAAATTCGTTATTGTCAGATAAGGTGAATAAAACGTCAACAATATTACAGAAATGTATCTAAATATTGAAACACTTACGAACTAAAATACAAAATAGGTATATGTTAAATATCATAGAGCATATAGAGTTTCTTAAATTTAGTTACTTTGCTGTATATTTCTATTTTAAAGCTATATATTCGGTATTTTTATTCAGCGCACGGAAAGTTTTTCCATGCGCTGTTTCCGTGCGCTACCCCGAAAAACCCCATCTTTCATTATTGCTAAAACAGATGAAAATAAGGTGTTTTCAAAGAAGTATAATAAAAAAGTTTTTCAACATTATTTTATTTTTTAGATGTTATTTATTTTTTGTTTGTATTAATGATAGGACAGTACATACAACTTGTTTTATTTTGGAAGTTTTTTCTGACAGTGACAGTACAAGTTTTTTTTAATTCGGAAGTTTTTTTTTGTTTTTGATTCATGTATTATTTGTCTCGTTGGTTCATTAAAAATATGAAAATAAACGAGTACCTAATTGTTTTCTTTTCCCATTTTTGTTTCAGTTCAACTAAAATTGCGATAAAAAAATATTGAAATGTTGTTCATTGTCTTGAGAAAAAAAAATTAAGGTGCCCCCCCTGCTTCCGAAGTCACGCGACGCCACTGAGCTACCCCATGCACCCCCTGAAAAATTGATAATTCCATTGTTCTTAGTTCGATGTTCACCGTTTTAGCAAGGACGTTCCAAATGATTCCAGATGCACAAATTAGTGGTTGAAAAAATATGTCAGGAAAAAACTACCCCTTCCACCAGAGATATTGTTTTTGAGACGATTATTTAGTCATTTTTTGAAAAGGCATTGCTATATACCTACCTTATTTCACGAATCGGTGGTTGAAAACATTTACGGGGCAAAAACTACCCCTTCCCACCCCCGAAAGTTTATTTTTAATTAGATTATTGTCGTTCCTTGAAAAGACATTCACTATTTCCCTTATTTCACGTATCCGTGGTTGAAAACATTTACGGGGCAAAAACTACCCCTTCCCCCCCGAAAGCGTATTTTTAATTTGATTATTGTCGTTTTTGAAAAGACATTCACTATATCCCTTATTTCACGAATCCGTGGTTGGAAACATTTACGGGGCAAAAACTACCCCTTCCCACCCCCGAAAGTTTATTTTTAATTTGATTATTGTCGTTTTTTGAAAAGACATTCACTAATATTCACTGTATCCTTTATTTCACGAATCCTTGGTTGAAAACATTTACGGGGCAAAAACTACCCCTTCCCACCCCAGAAAGTTTGTTTTAAATTTGATTATTGTCGTTTTTTGAAAATGCAATCACTATATTCCTTATTTCACGAATGTGTGGTTGAAAACATTTGCGGGGCAAAAACTACCCCTTCCCACCCCAGAAAGTTTGTTTTTAATTTGATTATTATCGTTTTTTTTAAAGACATTCACTATATCCCTTATTTCACGAATCCGTGGTTGAAAACCTTTACGGGGCAAAAACTATCCCTTCCCACCCCCGGACCGGAAGTTTGTTTTTAACTTGATTATTGTCGTTTTTTGAAAATGCAATCACTATATTCCTTATTTCACGAATCCGTGTTGAAAACATTTGCGGGGCAAAAACTACCCCTTTCCACCCCGAATTGATTGTTTTAATTTGATTATTGTCGTTTTTTGAAAGGTATGCCCAACAATTTTTTTAACCACGAATTTGTGCATCTGGAATCTTTGCGAACGTCCTTGCTAAAATTGGCGAGGATCCGACAATATAAGTTATCATTTTTGTTCTTAAAGTTGTGCTGGGGGTAGTTTTCGCACAAGAATTTTTTTCTACCGCGAATTCGTGAAACTAGAGTCATTATATAAGGACGTAGTTGCTAAAATCGGCCAGGATCAGACAATGAAGTTATAATTTTTTAAAAGGGTTTAAAAGTTTTCGCCCAACAATTTTTTTAAAGTACAAATTTGTGCATCGGGAATCATTAGGAACGTCCTTGCTAAAAACGGTGGGAATCGTACCATGAAATTTTCCTTTTTTTCCTTAAGGGGTAGTGGGGGGTAGTTTTTGCCCAACAAATTTTTTCAACCACGAATTCGCGCATCTAGATTCAACCGCGAATTCGTGAATCTAGAATCATTTAGAACGTACTTGCTAAAATCGGCCAAGATCCGACAATAATAAAGTTATCATTTTTGTTTTTAAAGGGGTCCTGAGGGTATACTTAGTTTTCGCACAAGAAATTTTTTCAACGGCGAATTCGTGACTCTAGTTATTAAAAACGTACTTGCTAAAATCGGCCAGGATCCGATAATGAAGTTATATTTTTTTAAAAGGGGTGCTGGGGGTAGTTTCCGACCAACAACTTTTTTAAAGTAGGTACAGATTTGTGCATTATCTGGCATCATTAGGAACGTCCATGCTAAAAATGGTGGGAATCGTACATGAAAGTTATCTTTTTTCTTTAAGGGGTAGTGGGGGTAGTTTTCGCACAACAAATTTTTTCAACCACGAATTCGCGCATCTGGAATCATTAGGAACGTTCCTTGCTAAAATTGGCGAGGATCCGACAATGAAGTTATCATTTTTGTTCTTAAAGGGGTGCTGGAGGGTAGTTTTCGCACAAGAAATTTTTTTCAACCACGATTTAGTGCATCTGGAATCATTACGAACGTCCTTTCTAAAATCGGCGAGGATCCGACAATAAAATGATCATTTTTTATTCCTAAAAGGGCGGTGCTGGGGATAGTTTTGCCCAACAATTTTTTTAAAGCACGAATTTGAACATCTGGAATCATTAGCTAAAAATCGTACCATGAAAGTTGTCATTTTTTTTTCTTTAAGGGGTAGTGGAGGTAGTTTTCGCCCAACAATTTTCTTCAACCACGAATTCGTGCATTTGGAATGATTAGGAACGTCCTTGCGGGGATCATGATATCAAATATTTCAATTTCAACAAGTATTCAGTTAAGTCCCAAAATTAAATAGTAAAACCGATAAATTTGGCATCATTGACATCCTGTACATATTTTCTACATTGTAGAACAAATATTTACCGTATACTAAGTGTATAGGTAATTAGTAAATAAAATAGGCAGGAATAAAATATATTATTTGTAACATCTTGGTATATTTTAATTAGATAATGATTAGCTCTGAAGCACTCTGTATAACTTAGTATACGTCATACGACTTCTGCAAAGACGAAGCAAATAATAAATCCCACTATTATTTCGTATAGTTCAAGGCCTCTGACCATCTGCCGGGAAATAGATTTTGATGACCGAAAGCGGTCGCCAGCATAGACAGCGTTTATGAAACCTTTATTCCTAAACCACCGGCAACACGGTTAGGCTCTTCAGCTGACTGCTGGCGCCTCTAGCGGTGACTTTTAGCGGAGGGCATTTTACGGTTTTAAAAATCGAACGATTCTGCATCCGAGCGCTATCTGTTAGGCCAAGGCAAAACCAAGTTTCGGTGTGCTATACATATTTTACGAGCCCGATGCTACTGGCACTTCTGTCCGCGTAGCGTATATTTTCTGTGATCTGCCCATTTCCCGCCAAATTTTCAGCATTTTCGGCTTTTATCTAGTTGAATTTTTGCCATCGGTGATTTATTTGAGTGGTTTTGTATCTTAATATCGGGGATTGACTTCGTGTGACTAATATTTTTGCGTTTTTCTCTTTTCTATGTCCACGGAGTCGTGAGGCAGTGACGCTTGCCCGAGGCATTTCCTTTTTGGCTGCGTAGCTGAGGAATCGCGGGACACAGCAAGCAGGTGGTGGCTGTTTCTCCTGGAAGACCCCACAGGTGAGTAATTTCTTTTGATTTTTGCTTAGTTCAGCAACTTTACTACTCACCTGTGGCGTTTTTTTAGACGTGCTATTTTTTTGAAGGACTCATTTCGTCCAAGGCCCCGGCCATCTTTAACTCAAAAACATAGCATTGTCCCTTTTTTTTTGAATACCCACCATCTTGCGGCTGTTATCTTGTTGAATATTTTCAAGTTTTGGTCACATTGGTCACACGTTACTTCCTTATTTTTCGAGTTAGGTCTCGATTCTGTGGTACCGGGCCACTCAAGTAAATCTGATACCGATATTTTCACTTTCCTAATAAATTCGTATTGCCTTTAGTTTATCAGCTTTCTTAGTTTCTCTATTTTACCGTTCAAGTCTCAAATAAACTTGTCGCGTTAAATAAGTATTAAAATTTCTTAAATTTCAAGAATTCGGGCTGGAGCATTCTCAAAATTTTTTTCTTCTTATTAAATATTAAGCACTTTGCTATTCCGGTCAGTTCAATAACATTATCTATAAAATTAAAAAAAAAACTATGCATAGTTCCCCTTAATTTAGTATAGTTCTAATCATTTAATTTTCATCATTTGTCAATATTTAATAACTTTAGTATCATAATTCAATTTTAAATATTAATCGTAACCTATTGGTTTATAAATTTCTGTAAAAGGCTTAGACCTTGTCTAATGCTACTTTTTTTCTGATCTGTTCATGCTTGCACACCATCTCTGACGACGCTACGATCACAGCCCTCTGACGAAGGAACAACGTGACGAGAGTTGCGTAGGCATTGAGTGGAGTTGCGTTGGCATAGGTGTTGACTCCTGGTCAGCTCTACTTCGGCGACGCCCTGAGATATCTGCTAGCCTCAACATCTGCAACGCCTATTTGAGCAGACAAGGACCGGAGGAAGCCCTAGCCACGCCCCACACTTCTACGAGCCTCGTTTGAGCGTAAGCGACTGAAGACGCAGTTCAAACTTAAGATTCAGAGTGAATCATAATAGAAGCTGAACAGTCAGTTTAATTGTAAAGCTAATTTATTCTTTTTATTTGTTCTTAAACCAATTTTTATCAAAAATTTAACTTTAAATTTTTAACTAAAAATTTAACTCTATTTTCTAATTTACTGTATTTAAATATTTGCTCAATATTAACCTTATCCTAAAGTCGATTCATTTTATATCATTAAAGTTGTACAATCCAAAATTATAACATCTCAAAACTTGTGATAAATAAATCTTGTATATTTAACGAAGGTAACAGGATTTTATTGGACAGACCCAAGTATAGCAAACCTAGGATTGTTATAATTTTAAGCTCACCATTATATCGTGAATGGGATACTGATGTAGTTCCATTGTAATAACAAAAACCGAAGAGCCCCAATAACGTCAATAAATAATAGGTAAATAATTGAATATTATCCAACAAGCAGCTTTGATGCACCCCGAAAAAACTTAGCTAATCGTCGTAAACAATACGGACGGGAGATGGGAGACGAGCACGGACGGACCACGTGCCTGAGAACGAAGATGGTCGATTATAGCCGATTGCAGACAGAGGCGCCCGTGTTCGGAGCTTCAAAGGAACATTTTGAAACGGGTTTCTCGTTTAACACGCGCGCGTACACGCAGGTGATCTGGCTGGCAAACCGGTGCACTAGGAGGCTACCAAATATTAAAAGAAATTCCGCCTCAAGGAGTGTGATTTTAGAGATTTTTGTGCCTGCGCTTATCGAATATGTATTCTAGGTGATGTATATAAGAAGCCAGAAGGCCTATAAATGATAAATAATAGTCCTTTGACGATTGTAAAGACAGTGGGGGACTGATTGACAATTTCAATATAAATAAAAATTATGATTGTTGGTAAGCTCATCACTTGATAACGGCTGGACCGATTTGGTTAATTAAAAAAAAATTTCGTAATGTGTAATAACAAGGTTTTTAGGGAAAGGAAAATTGGAAAAGTTGCCCGGAAAATTGGAAAATTTTGAAAAACTTAAAGTGTTTTTTTAAGGGGGTACCTATACCTACGGGACGAGGTTTTTCTACGCAGAAAAAGTCATGGGTATCAATTAATAAAAAAAAAAGGAAGTGGATAAAGGTCCGCGAGTCGCGGATCTTTAGTGTATTTTTTAAAGGTCCGCGAGTCGCCGGACTTCTTCATGTACAACAGGAGATTCATCAAAGAATAGTTAGAGCAGTGGTAGAGCGTTGGAAAACCAGTCGGAAGGTCCGGGTTTGAATCCCACGTCAAGAGTTTTTTTAGGCAGAGGTTATTTATACGTGGCAGTCGGCAACGATGGGAGCTGCCTTATAAAAAAAGAAGGGGTAATTATTTCCAATGGTCTAACCCGCCCCCGATTTTCTTGAAATTTAGGCTAACCCCCTATTTTCACCCCACATTCGGAAATAATTACCCCTTCTTTTTTTATACAGGCAGCGCCCGTCGCCGAAAATGGAGGGCATACGCCCCTCATTGCAACGATGCTTGACAAAATTCACTTCAGAAGTATCTGAATCATTTTACTTGAGACGTGTATGATGGAGTTAAATGTACGTTGAAAGAAGTCACGTGACTCAACTCGCCAATGAGAGCGCAAGACGTATACCGGCTTTTATATATGTCGGACGTATAAATAGCCACCTTTTTTTTATTTTTTATTTCCACGTTTGGGTGTCCGCATCTTATCTAGGATGATCCTTCTTTTACTATTCGTTTCTCAAGGACAGGTATTTTCAAGAAGGAACAAGTCTACTGCTTTACGGATCGAGATTCGCGACTCGCGGACCTTTAAAAAAATACACTAAAGATCCGCGACTCGCGGACCTTTATCCACTCCCAAAAAAAATTGCCTGATTTACTTTGGTGAGGCGCCGCCTCACTTGCCTCCCCTGAAAATCCGCCACTGCTTTCAGGTGATATTTGTATTTGTCTCTCCCTAAATCCATCTGCTTATTGATGAAACAGGGAAGGCCTGATATAGTCTTTATTGTCAATGTTATATGTATTGGCGAAGCTTTAGCACACATACTCAAGATCCGCCAATTGGCAGACCTTTAGTGCCTGTATTAAAAATTCGCCAATTGGAGGACCTTTAGTATGCACATTAAAGATACGCATTTGTGGACCTTTATACACTGCCATATTGGATTTTGAATGATAGCACATTAGACATGCCTATAGGTTTAGATCTATTGGGTGCGTTTAACGTAGACAGAGAAAAGGCACTTTGTTTGCATTCGCTTTTAGTATGCACTTGCAGACATTAAACGCCTTTTTGCACACTATCTTGCATCTGTCATTTGAAATAAGGAAGTGGCTATTTATATGTCCGACGGATACAAACGTCAGTATAAGTCTTGTGCTCTCATTGGTCGATTGAGTCACGTGACACATAACCTTACTTCTACCGTCCGATGGATTATGAATCGGCTTGTTTACTAAGTCGATTGGATGATGTCCGAGATTATTCAGACCTATCTTGTCTCATTTTATATTGCGTATGCCCTACTTTTTGCGCGATGGGCGCTGCGGAATGAAAAATGAAGTAGTAATTATTTACAATGATGTAATAACCCACCCCAGATTTTCTTGAAATTTTGGCTACCCCCCGACATTCGGCGCCGCGTCGAACGTCGCATCGGGCTAAAATACGGGGTACCTACCTAGCCAAAATTTCAAGAAAATCGGGGGTGGGTTACACCAATGGAAATTATTACCATTTCTTTTTTCATACGGCAGCGCGCATCGCTGCCGACTGCCACAATATGGTGCGAATGCCCCCTTCTTTTTTCATACGGCAGCGTCTATCCCCCAAAAAGGAGCAGTGCATACGCTCCTTATTGCAAAGATGCTTGAGAAAAATGCACTTCCGACGTATCTAAATATTAGTTTACTTCGGCTTCGGACGTGTACGGAGTTAAATGCACGTCCAAAGAAGTCACGTGACTCAGCCCGCCAATGAGAGCGCAAGACGTATACTGACGTTTGTATCCGTCGGACGTATAAATAAATAGCCACTTCCTTGAAATAATTGTTTTAAATGTGCACTGTGCTTTTAATAAGATTCAAAATGTGACAACCAACACAAAATTTTCAGTTTAGAAGAAAAACTATGGAATTTACAAATGCCCACGCGCCGAGCCACCGCTGCATCAAACTACAAACGAAAAAGGGAACAATTTGTGTTAAGCGGCTTGCTTTCAGCGCTGCTGTGCAACGTCTGTTAGCGTGAAAGCGCTTGCAAGCACATGCATGAGGTTCCCGAAGGTGAAACACAGACATTGAGTTTAGTTAGAATTGGGAATTAGTGAACACACCTATTATTGTACCTAGACAAAAAAAGTGACCTACTTGTAATAAAATTTCAATCCAAATGCATTAGCTGCCACTCTGCCAGGTCTTTCACCAGTCTCACCAGTCTCCAACATGTGAAAAGCCTTATTCCGTTCTCTAACTACAATTTCCAAGTTTTCCATTGATTCTTCTACTTTGTCTAATCGTTCAGGACTAGGAAATAGCCTAGTTTGATCTTTGTACTCTTGTTCCATTGTAAGAAGCATATTTCGTTCTTTCAATAACACATACCTTGAAAATGTCTATAAGAAAATGGATGATAGTATAGAACAATACGCGTGCTTACCAAAGTTTGTGCAAATCTGTGTTCGATTTCAACCGTAATTCTTCCTTGTTCCATGATCGCCCTGTTTTGACTTCGGAAACGCCCCAGTTATTTTTATGATCGAAAAATTCCAATAAATCATAATGAGTGGAGCTAAAAGAGATGCACCTAAAAAGAAGTTAAAATTTCAATGTCAATACCAATAAAGGACCTACTTCTCACTACCTATTAGAAGAAGTTGAAAGAATCAGTTTTGGTGTTCTACTGGAAGTATTAACGCTGGAATATAGTAGTTTACAAAGTTTTGATATGGTTCGAAATGAATTCATATTTTATCATTTATAAAATATATAGAGTTAAAAAATATATAGGTTATCTGCTTCTTCTTCTTCTCGTCTTTTTTGTGGCCTCTGCCACGATACACTAAACAATATTTATCACAATGGCCCTCATTAGCATTTGGGCTTTAGTCACATACCTGTAGCCTGTAGGCTTTAGTGTATCGTGGCTCGTGGCCTCTGCTTTTACGAACAGTTCAGCCAATATTGGACATGCGCCACCTCTTCGTTGGAACGGATATGTCCAGCTTTTACTGTGTCTGCCCAACTTGGAAACTTAAATTATTGTTATACACTGATAAAATACATTTCATATCCCTTCCAATGGAATCCTCTTAGCTGGCGATATAATATATCGATATATTAAGTTATTAATAGCAGGTAGCATCAGTCAGGTCTTTTTTATAAGGACTAATGAACACCGAGAAAAACTAAAATTCGATCTACTAGACCTGGACCTGGACCGACACTATGAAAAACCCGAGCATCACGTCATATCACAGAATAGTATTCTGTGGTCATATTTCACTTTCATTGTTGTTTACGAACTGGGGTGGCGCTACACGACGAAAAAATGGCGTCTTGTTATTTGTTATAGGTTATAACAGTGCTATTCTGTGGTTATATGAATGTCCCATATTTTAAATATCTAGCTTCATTACCATTTCAGTCCTTTTTACGGTCACGAATTCTCTTTGCGTCAATATTTCTCAGTTTTATCATATTAACAGAACTTTTATAGGTAAATTTGTTTGTGATAACATGAAATTTTCATGCGCATGAAGAAAATCGTATGCGCAGACCATTATGTGAATTGCAGAAGAATAATCACTAAAAAAATATATTGTTTATAGCGAACCAATATGGTCCACTATAAGAAGAAACTAAAAAAAATATGCTTTCTATACTTACTTACACTACACTAAAACTATAGATATATGGACTTTATTTCAAATCAAAAGGTACCAAAATATCTTGCTTGCTTTTTAGACTGGCTTTTCTTAATAAAATCTATGAATGTATATGTTGTTGAGGCCGCGGTGGCGTCGCTCGTACCGGCGCTGACTTTTTAGACTGCATGTTTTTCTGCCTTCGATCGACCTTGGTTCTAGGCAGGTGCATGCACATTGCACATTGTCTTTAAAGAAAAACACCGCTATGGCCAAGAGCGCTGGACAAATATGGGTTCACGGCATTGCTCCAAAATAGGCTTTATCCGTGTGATTTACTAATTGTCCTACACTCACTGGGATTACTACGGTTTTCTAGAGTTTTCCGTAGTACTTGAGCGAATGCTATCCTAGTTCTATCGGAAAAAAGTCGGCCCTAGCCGCAAATGGCAACGAAGACAAAATAATAGTAATTGCCCTCTTCCCCCCGCACAAGCATGTGGTTGCTTCTGGGGTACTCCTAGTTTGGAGTATTGTGAGGGTGAGAATTATTATTAATTATTATTATATGTATATTATATGCCATGCAAGCTTGTCAAATTTAAGGAACATAACAAACAAGCATTTTATTTTATTTTGGAAATTAAATTCGTTGTAAAACTCATTTGCATGCTTTTATTTTATAAAAAATTCTGCAACAATAGTGTGTTTTTAAAATTAATCCACCCTGTCGTTTCTTTTCGTCGTGTGCCGCTATTAGTGGCGATCGCTTGAAACAGCGCTATGCACAGGTCTTTAATAATAGTGTTGGTCTTGTTGGTCCAGACTTTTAATCTTGTTAGTCCATACCACGAAACACAAATATCGGTATGCCAGCGAACGAAAATTAAACTCTTCTGCGCACCTACGTCACTTCGACAAAAGCGCGGCCAACTTACCAAAAATAGTTCTGAAATTAGTCTCACTGACATACGTCAGTTATCAATTTCACGTCAAGTTAAATCCAAAAACAGTATGTATGCACCATTGAGACACCGCGTCTATGTGGTTGCCTGGCTCACTATAAACCATATACATAAAAGTTATATACTCAAATTATTTTAAGAAGTCCTTAGTGGGACTGTCAATTGGTAATTTCGATATCCTAAGTTGGCATCAATGCAGCAAAAAATGCAACCGGGTCATAAGTTCAGGTCAGTAACGAGCCCATTTGCACTAATAACACGAAAAGTAACACGAACAAGAACAACACAGATGACGGTAAAACTCAGCTGCTGATTATTACAAAATACCAAAATGAAAAGTGTTTCCATGAAGTTTGAAATTATTATTAAAATGAGTTGTAGTCATAGTTATTTTTATTTATAGCGGTATAATCGTGACTGCAATAGGGTTTTTATTTTATTATGCTCTTTTTTTCGTATCACTTGGGTAACTTTTCACATCATAAATCAATGGGTGACGTCATTAACTGGTTGAGACACATATACAATGTTATACCTATGATTAACAGAAAATTCCTAGGGATTTTGTGGAGAATATCATCTGACAAAATCGGGACTTCTTACAGTAATCGGGGTATATATGCTCTGATAAAAGGTAGCCATGATTTTGTCGAATAAGCGTCACAGCACCTGCGCGCGGGCGTACTGTGTTATCTGTGTATAGGAGCGTTGATTGGACGATACTTAGTATTATCTGGACCAACACTATATTAGTGTTGGTATAATAGCAGAGCATATTATAACACAACCAGCAGAATTTTTCCCCATGGCGGGAAAATTCTGCGCACCTGTTCGCGCCATTTGGGAATAGATTCTGTCAAATGGATGCAGTGACGGGACGATTGGGCGGTTCTTTTTTGGCTGTATGAGACATATTACAGTGCCGTGGAGTGTTTTTTTTTGTAAATTGTGCTTTGTGCTAGTATCTTTAAATAAAGAATCCCAGGAAGAAGTCAAAGCTGCTTGTGCTTACCACACACTATATACCTTGCTAATACTATACCCCGATTACTGTAAGAAGTCCCGATTTTGTCAGATGACATTCTCCACAAAATCCCTAGGAATTTTTTGTTAACCATAGGTATAACATTGGTATATGTGTCTCAACCAGTTAATGACGTCACTCATTGATTTATGATGTGAAAAGTTACCCAAGTGATACGAAAAAAAGAGCATAATAAAATAAAAACCCTACTGCAATCACGATTATGCCGCTACAAATAAAAATAACTATGACTACAACTCATTTTAATAATAATTTCAAACGTCATGGAAACACTTTCGTTTTGGTATTTTGTAATAATCAGCTACTTTTGGCAGCGTCTAGGGGCGGACTCGGGCAAATTTAGCTTCGGTGTGTCAAAGTGACAGTGAAGGTTTTCCAGATCGTTCAAACTGGTTCAAACATTCGGTAATGAAAATATTCGCGGGTTTTCTACGTTTCGTGAGTTTTACCGTCATCTGTGTTGTTCTTGTTCGTGTTACTTTTCGTATTATTAGTGCAAATGGGCTCGTTACTGACCTGAACTTATGACCCGGTTGCATTTTTTGCTGCATTAATGCCAACTTAGGATATCGAAATTACCAATTGACAGTCCCAGTAAGGACTTCTTAAAGTAATTTGAGTATAATAATACTCTGTATTCTGAATTGATTTTTTTATTCATATTCCCAATACAAGGTGACCAACTCAGGGCTGACGAAAACCGGGACAGTAGTAGTTAGGTATACCTAGCTATTTTTTTACCTATAATATGCAACTGTCAAGTTTTTTAGTTTAATCACAGAATAGGGGCATGTTTAATCAACTTATGATTTTTATTAGAATTGATCTGGTTCATGATTTTAACCAATAAATACCACCCAAGGGAAACAAAAAAGAATTTGTGATCAAGTAATATAACAAAAATAAAATTAACACAAAGCCACAGGTACATAAATTAAAAAAAAAAACAAATACTGGCTGTTTACAATATAGGTAACTTTCGAGGGGGAAATCGCTGGGGATTTTTAGTGTACACAGAAGAGGATTTTCAGGGGATATGCGAGGATATGCGGGGATATGTGAGGATATGCGGGGATATGCGGGGATAAGTAATTCTGATCTGCGCACGCGCGGCAACAGTTTCGTTCTACCGTTGAGTGAAGAATAATAAGAGGCGCTACCGTAATGTATAATAGCGAGTCCACAATCTCAATGCCGATAGATCCCGGTCCGGTCAATTGTTTTAGGACGAACTGAAGCGGTTTCTCATCGATCATGTCGTTCTAAAGCATCGCCCGGGACATAAATCTCAGTGCCGATAGATCCCGGTCAACTGCTTAGGACGACTTGATGCTATTTCTCGTTGATTAAATAAGTCGCCCTAAGCAATTGGCCGGGGCGTAGAAATCTGGCTCGAAATCTCCGCATTAGATGCGCCTCTTGTTATTCCTTCACTCAACGGTTCTACCTATAGTGCCGATCTCCCGCGATAAGAATTTAAACATTTTTATTTCAAATTTGTGTACCCTCTCATATTACCTAACCTAACTTTTGATCACTCTGTATTTTCCTCTCCCGCTGTATAAATCGTTTTACCAAAAGATCACAATGGACCCCTTCAGGGTTTTGTGCAATAGGGGTGGTTTCTGATTTTTTTTTTGGAATTTTTTTTCCCAGCCTGTGCGTAATAATAAGCTCTACAACTTTGCCTTATAAAACTTTTTAATAACTTTCATATCTCCCCAGTTACAGCGCATTTCATTTTTTTAAAAATGCAATATTTAATACGAATGCTTCGTTCGTTCAATGTTTGAAAACTGGTGATATGAAAGTTTTATAAGGCAAAGTTATGTAGAGCTTATTATTATGCACAGGCTGAAAAAAAAATTCAAAAAAATAAATAAGAAACCACCCCTATTGCACAAAACCCTCAAGGGGTTCGAGTGTGATTTTTTTGGTTGGATACTCAGGAGGCAGTCCCCGACCAACCCTGAAAAAATCAGCTTGCCAGCATTTATTTTTTTGCACAATGGATAAATATCTTGGATTATGGCCAAAATACGCTTTATTTGCGATTTTATCGAAAAAAGTTACTTGAAAAAGTTGCTTGGAATTTTATTTTACCCCTATGTGCAAATTTTCAGACGAAAATTGTGACCGATAAATTTTTGATTTTATGAAAAAAATATAAAAACTAATAAATTTCATTTTTGGTGTGCCATATTTGATTTTAGAATCGTTTGCCTATCATCCAATCGTGATATTTTTTTCGTAAAAATTTTTATTTTTCATCCGATTTTACTCAGTTTTTTTTTCTAAAGAAAGCGTTAATCGGAATATCCCGCAAAACACCCACATATCAAATTTTAAGAAAAAATATATAAATATGGAGTTCCATTCTGCTGGTTGTCAAAGTTGAGCAAAATAGGAATTTTAAAGGCATCTGGCAAGTCAAGTGTGCCATGGAATCCCCTCAAAACAGTTAAATTGTCACCAGGAGAACTCAAAGTGTTGGTGTGCAAAGATCCAATACAAAAATATACAGAGTGTCTTTCTCTGTGCCATCTCAAAATAGTGAATTTTTGGAACTTTATAGTTTTATACGGGTCAAAAATAGAGTAATCAAAACCGCCCCAGACACTACAAACGAACTAAGTCTAAAAAATACAGAAGCCTGGCAGAAGTCCATATGAGATAAGGTGGCTGGTTTGGTTATGCTATAAAAGAAAACGCACAGAAAATATATCATCTCAGACAGTGATTTT
This sequence comes from Pseudeuparius sepicola, assembly GCA_963920635.1. Classification (NCBI taxonomy): domain Eukaryota; kingdom Metazoa; phylum Arthropoda; class Insecta; order Coleoptera; family Anthribidae; genus Pseudeuparius; species Pseudeuparius sepicola. The sequence goes on from OY987299.1 coordinate 96,932,006, forward strand.
ATTGAGAAAGGTCCAGTTATTACATTGTTTTGTATTTGTTGTTTGGCATTTCGTAAAGAAATAAATTACTTTTGTGCTCATTAATGTTTTTCCAATAATAATAAAATAAAATAATAATAATCCAATACCCTGTATTTTTGTATTGAATCTTTGCACACCAACACTTTGAGTAGTTATGTTGCTCATTGAAGTGTTTTGAATGGATTCTCTGACATACTTGACTTGCCAGATGCCTTTAAAATTCCTATTTTGCTCATCTTTTCAACTATGAAGAATGTAACTCCCTGTATATTTTTTGATGGAAACCCCTTCGGACTAACTACTACCGGCAGAAAATCAACTACTACCACTTCGGACTAACTACTACCGGTGAAAAATCAACTACTACCACCCCGGACTAACTACTAGCGGCGAAAAATCAACTACTACCACCTCGGACTAACTACTACCGGAGAAAAATCAACTACTACCACTTCGGACTAACTACTAGCGGCGAAAAATCAACTACTACCACCTCGGACTAACTACTAGCGGCGAAAAAATCAAACTACCACCTCGGACTAACTACTACCAGCGAAAAATCAACTACTACCACTTCGGACTAACTACTACCGGCGAAAAATCAACTACTACCACTTTGGACTAACTACTACCGGTGAAAAATCAACTACTACCACCTCGGACTAAATACTAGCGGCGAAAAATCAACTACTACCACCTCGGACTAACTACTACCGGCGAAAAATCAACTACTAGCACTTCGGACTAACTACTACCGGCGAAAAATCAACTACTACCGCCCCGGACTAACCACTACCGGCGAAAAATCAGCTACTACCACCTGGGAATGACTACTACCGGCGAAAAATCAACTACTACCGCCCCGGACTAACTACTACCGGCGAAAAATCAACTACTACCACTTCGGACTAACTACTACCGGTGAAAAATCAACTACTACCGCCCCGGACTAACTACTACCGGCGAAAAATCAACTACTACCACTTCGGACTAACTACTACCGGCGAAAAATCAACTACTACCGCCCCGGACTAACCACTACCGGCGAAAAATCAGCTACTACCACCTGGGAATGACTACTACCGGCGAAAAATCAACTACTACCACTTCGGACTAACTACTACCGGCGAAAAGTCAACTACTACCACTTCGGACTAACTACTACCGGCGAAAAATCAACTACTACCACTTCGGACTAACTACTACCGGCGAAAAATCAACTACTACCGCCCCGGACTAACCACTACCGGCGAAAAATCAACTACTACCGCCCCGGACTAACCACTACCGGCGAAAAATCAGCTACTACTACCTGGGAATGAATACTACCGGCGAAAAATCAACTACTACCACCTCGGACTAATTACTACCGGCGAAAAATCAGCTACTACCACTACAAATCAGTCAGAAGTGGTAGTAGTTGATTTTTCGCCGGTAGTAGTTAGTTCGAAGTTGTAGTAGCTGATTTTTCGCCGGTAGTAGTTAGTCCGAATTGGTAGTAGTTGATTTTTCGCCGGTAGTAGTTAGTTGAAGTGGTAGTAGCTGATTTTTCGCCGGTAGTAGTTAGTCCGAAGAGGTAGTAGTTGATTTTTCGCCGGTAGTAGTAAGTCCGAAGTGGTAGTAATTGATTTTTCACCGGTAGTAGTTAGTCCGAAGTGGTAGTAGTTGATTTTTCGCCGGTAGTAGTTAGTCCGAAGTGGTAGTAGTTGATTTTTCGCCGGTAGTAGTTAGTCTGAAGTGGTAGTAGCTGATTTTTCGGCGGTAATAGTTAGTCTGAAGTGGTAGTAGTTGATGTTTCGCCGGTAGTAGTCATTCCCAGGTGGTAGTAGCTGATTTTTCGCCGGTAGTGGTTAGTCCGGGGCGGTAGTAGTTGATTTTTCGCCGGTACTAGTTAGTCCGAAGTGGTAGTAGTTGATTTTTCGCCGGTAGTAGTTAGCCCGAAGTGGTAGTAATTGATTTTTCACCGGTATTAGTTAGTCTGAAGTGGTAGTAGCTGATTTTTCGCCGGTAATAGTTAGTCCGAAGTGGTAGTAGTTGATTTTTCGCCGGTAGTAGTCATTCCCAGGTGGTAGTAGCTGATTTTTCGCCGGTAGTGGTTAGTCCGGGGCGGTAGTAGTTGATTTTTCGCCGGTTGTAGTTAGTCCGAAGTGGTAGTAGTTGATTTTTCACCGGTAGTAGTTAGTTCGAAGTGGTAGTAGTTGATTTTTCGCCGGTAGTAGTTAGTCCGAAGTGGTAGTAGTTGATTTTTCGCCGGTAGTAGTTGGTCCGAAGTGGTAGTAGTTGATTTTTCGATGGTAGTAATCGCATTTGTAAAGTATTTCCCCCATAAAAATATTTTTAATTTTGGTCAGTAAATTAGAAATTCCCTTCCATGGGTAATCTGGAATTTTCAAAAAACGTGCCCCTTTTTCGCCCCAATTGCATAATTGCAATGCGCGCCCTTTTCCTTTTGGATGAGGTTTCCCACGTTGTATTCGTGCACCTAAATCTAAAGTAATCACCAGGAACTAGTGTGCAGGGCTTCTTACATTTTGGGCATGACTATTGAAGCGGGAAGGACACCATGCTGCTGAAGAAAAACTATAAGTTGTTCTAAAGTGGCAGTTATAAGAAGAAACGAAAAATGAGTGTACGAGCAAGAATTACAGGCATCCATGCTGCAAATTCAAACCTAAGTACGCTACCTTTATTACTCATCCAAAATACAGCAAGACACGAATTACACACTACCTCTACTGCGGGCAAGCACCGAAGCACCTAATGATTTTTATTTCTTTGGTGGAAGTGGTTTATTGTTTTAACGGTTAAATTGGTTGCAGTGCAAGAAAATGGAGGGAAATGTTATATTAGAAAAATATAAATTTTATGAATTAGGTGGGTTAGGGGGTCGTCTAGTACGTGGTGAAAACAATACATTATGTAAACGAATTTTCTGAATATTATGATATGGGAATTATTGATTATAATTTTTATTTTTTTTTACTTTTACATAACTCCTCTAGTTCTAACCTCGCAACATTGATGGCTCCGTATAGGAGCGTCAGCTGTCGCTGTCTGTCACCCTCGCGCAATCGCAGCCGAATGTCGAGCGAAAATGAGCGGCACCGTTATCATTGCGACGGTGCCGAAATGAGTAGGTCCCAAAAACTGTATAAATCTTGGAAAAGTTCTATTTTCCCGCGGGTTTTCGCGAAGTTTCGATGTTGCAGAAGGTGCAAAATAGAGTGGTGATCAGTTTGAGCTGCGTACAGTAAAAATATTCATCCGGATTATAACCACAAATATCGCCGTGAAAAGTGGGGTGTCAAAAGGAAATTTGAAAATTCATTTTCTCGGAAACTACGTCCGGCCTCAAGAAGCTGAGGTCAGATTCGTGTTCAGGGACCTCGAAAATAGGGGGGTAGCCAAAATTTCTAGGAAATCCGGCGATGCATACAGTAATTTCCATAATGGGGAAGTTGCAAGAACGTTGGTTTAACGTTCTTGGGGAAGTTGCACATATTTTTGTTATTATAAAAATGAAATCTATGAACAAAAATATCGGACCCGTATTTTTGGATTTTTCGTTTTGAGTTTATTTAAGCCCAGAAATAATTATTTTCTGTTTATGCGACGTCATCAAGCGGCTTTTTGAAAAATAAGTTATTTTTAGTCATTGAATTGACAAGTAGACAATTCGATGTTTTTAGTTCAAAATGTTGGTGCTTCTTTCAGCAACAATGGTTATCTGGTTCCGTTGACAAAAAACTTATGATTTTTGTGGAAAAAATAAAATTATAACCTTTCTTTTTTTGTTTCACCTGTCGATCAGTTCCGTCGATCATTGTGAAACATTTCATGAGATTTTTGGGAATTCTTGAAAAACTAACCAAAAAAACATACTTACAAGCTGACAACTGTCCTGAATGACATTTTACTGACTGCAACTACCAATTTGTCGACGAAACAATACTAAAATACCTAGAAAGCCGCTTAATGACGTCACTGTTGGAAACTTATATTTTAAAATGCAATAGCGGCTTTATTACAAATTGTATTTGAATAAAACTTGAATACAGGAAGAAAAAATAGTTTTCTCGTTTAGAAAAGAGAAGTTTACATCCTTATTTTAACTTAGTGCAACAACCCCATACCAGAAATTCACAGGAATATCATTTCACAGGTATGTAAACAATAGACAGAGCCGTATCAATATAATTTACAGATTAATCGACTTACCTGTAGGAAGATTAATCGTAATTTTCAGAGCTTGTCCGAAGATATAATTACCATGTAGTTTCCGAATAACTTACTCATCAGCACGAACTGTTTTTATCTAAGTTTTTGTTCGACCTGAGGCCCGGGTCGACCGCCTCCCGTGATGTCATTCCGTTGGAATGACAATCTGGGTTAATAGGGGGGGTTGGGTAATTATATCTTCGGACAAGCTCTGAAAATTACGATTAATCTTCCTACAGGTAAGTCGATTAATCTGTAAATTTTCCTTCGCTTGTCCTTGATATAATTACCATGTAGATGTTTAAAGTCATAGGCAATTTTTTCCTTAGTAACTGTATAATGTTATAATTAATTACGATTTTTGGGTATATATTTCCCTTACAATCAGTTGTAAATATTATAAGTTCTAGTAAGAATATTTACTAATAAACAATTAATTAAATGATTAAATTTAGAGTCTATAACTACTGCCTATATATGAAAATGCTAGGACCTAATAATTCATAGAAATAATATTTTATATAGGCAATAAATCTTAAATAAGGAATTACTAATACTAATAGTAGAATGCTAAGATTTATTAGATCCTAATTCAATAACTGCATTAGCAAATTTATCCTGACGCTCTTCTAGAGGTCTATTATAAAAACTAAAGAAAGTGTTCGAGGCAGGAGTCCAACCTGCTTTATTCTTAATTACCTCTATGTTTACGCCTACTTTAAATGCAGCGGAGGTTGTTGCGTGACGTACACTATGGGCTGAAAAGATGGACGTATCAATACCACCTAAGTGTAACGTTTCTTTAATCCATCTGCTTATTGTCTGTGAAGATGCCGGGTGATATGGTTTTTTTGTGGGTAAGTATTGATTTTTCTTCACTATAGCGAAAAGGTCTCGTTCTTCTAATATAGTCCTCGATAGTAGAAGCCACGCAAAGTTCTTGTTTAGTTTAAAAAAAGGGGAAATAAAGTAGTGGTTGGACTCTGCCTGGAGCAGTTGTTTTTACCCTATCGGGTAATTTTTATCTCAATTCTGTCCACCGATATTTTTATGTTTGGAACTTTAATTAGAGAAAGAGTCTGGACTCTGCTAGCAGATGTCAGTGCCAAAAGAGTGACTAGCCTATAAGTTTGTGGTGGTTCCGCTTTTACTACGGAAACCGAAATCTCGTGGGTGTGGGCTCAATATTGGGGTCGGAGTTCAATAACGACGCCGGATGGGGTTCACTTTAACTTTATTCGAACAGCTATACAGCTTTACCGTCGATCTAATATTCTTCTGCGCATGGAGTGGGCGGAGCGTGTATGAAACTCGGGAGTGCGAGTCCCGCGGTCCTCCCTCGACGAACGCTCGGACAAGACTCCCCTGGCCTTCGGTCAACCGCGCCGGGCGGAGCGGACCTTCGTCCTCTCGGTTCTCAGCCGCGCCCAGCGGAGTGGTCCGACATCCGGACGGTATCCTCCGATCTTTGTCGATGTCGCACGAACTCCCGCACTGGGACTTCATTCCCTTCACTAACAACTCTAAACCACTGCACTACCCCCCCACTTAAATCTAAGTAGAAGTATACATGAATACCTTAAATTTAAGTGTCTTAACCTAAATAAACTACAGCTAATTAACTAAACATAACTTTGACCCTCTCTCTTATGGAAAAGATTCGGGAATGGTTTTATAAGGCTTCATGTTGACCACGTTCTGACGCGAGTGTGGAACACCCCCTTTTTCCCCAATCAGATATGAGTTTGGTCCAGTTCTTTGGAGTACATAAAAAGGACCCTGATATAAATGAAATAATTTTTTAATTGTTTTATTTTCTGCTGAAGATTGATAATGGGTTCGAATAAGAACAGCATCTCCTAAAGCAAAAGAAACAGGCTGGATTCCCGTATCATGCTTTTCAGCTCGCCTTTGGGCTTTGGTAATCAAATTTTGTCGCGCTAGTTCCCAGACACTTTCCTTCGGAAGCGATTTATCCGGGTTTTCCGGGAATTGCACGTATTTTCCTATAGGATTGGCCTCAGCCTTACCCAATTGCAAATAATTAGCAGAATAACCTGTGTCTAGGTTCACGACATTGTTAAGACATTCTTCTACGAAGGACAATACGTTTGGCCATTTTGTATGTTGATCGGCGCAATAAGTCCGCAACAATCGCCCTACTTCCTTATTATATCGTTCAGTGACGTTCCCTTGGGGAAAATAAACAGACGTGAATTTAGTCTTTATACCTTCGCGTTCTAGACCGTTCACCCATTTTCGACTAGCGAATTGTGTGCCGTTATCGCTCAACACACATTCCGGTTTTTGCACCTGTGGCACATAATTTTTAAACAGCCTGTTCAAAATTGCCGCCGTGGTAGCGCGTCGCAGCGCATATAACTTCACGTATTTGGTAAATGAATCAACAATAACCAATAACTGCGTGACTTTGGCCCGCCCTTCTGGCAGTGGACCAATGAGATCAAGACACACCAACTCACCCGGATGACGAGGAATTATAGAATGCATTTCCCCACGGCAAGTAGGAGAGGTTTTTACCCTCTGGCAAAGGTCGCAAGCGGCCACCATCACGCGCATATGACGTTGCATTCTTGGCCAATAAAACGTCGACCGCATGTGTAAATACGTCTTATTCTTTCCAAAATGACCTAACCGCTCATGTTGGGCTTCTACCAACTCTTTAATTTGTCGAGATGGGACGCATAACTTAAACCCCGGATTACTCACGTCGCCTCTCTTGAACAATACCCCTTCGTAAACTATGAACCACTCCAAGATGGCCAGTTCCTTTACGGTAAAAACTTTAGGTTGCTTCTCCACTTCTTCTAGAAACTTAATTTTATCCGCGATCCATTTTTCGTCGTGTTGGTCGCGCCGTAAACCTTCGCAAATTTGTCGAAAACGCTTAGAATCACCGGTCAATTTAACTAGCGAAATATCAATATTAGAATAATCTGGTCTAACTACCAATTCTGTTTTCGGAGGAAAACGCGACAAGACGTCAGCTGTAACATTTTCCGCGCCCTTACAGTGAATGATTTTAAAATTGAATTCTTGCAGAAACATTATCCAACGAGACAGTCTAGCCGACCGAAGCTTACAAGAAAGCAAAAAACTCAAAGATTTATGATCCGAAAGAATCACGAGATCGCGCCCTAGCACTAGAGTGCGCCACTGTTTCAAGCAGTGTATTACCGCCAGGGCCTCTTTTTCCGTCGTTGTATAGTTGAGCTGACTCCCTTTTAAAGTCGCGCCTGTGAATGCAATGACCAGCTTATCGTCTGAGTCCGATATTTGGTATAACAACCCCCCCATAGCATAGTCCGAGCTGTCACATTGAATATAAAACGTACGATCGAGATCTGGGTGACTAACCATCGTAACATTTAGGTAAGCTTTCTTTATGGCCAGAAACGCGTTATTTTCATCAATAGCCCAATGCCATTTTACCCCCTTCTTTAATAATTTTAACAAAGGTACCGTAAGTTCCGAATAATTACGGCAAAACCTCCTTTCGTAGTTAACTAGCCCTAGAAAGCTTCGCAGCTCTTTAATATTCCTAGGGGTAGGAAAGTTCTGGATGCACTCAACACGTTTTTTATCCAGGGTTATGCCTTGGGACGAGACTACGTGGCCCAAAAAATTTACTTCCGCGCGAATAAATTGAGACTTTCTGAGCTTTACCGTGAACCCAGCATCTCCTAACTTTTTAAAAATCGTTTTCAAATGAACAAAATGTTCTTCCAGACTATCAGAATACACGAGCAGATCGTCCACGTATACATACGCAAACGAAGAACATTCATTTCCTAGAACTAAAGTAAGACACCTTATGAGACCCGCCATAGACGTGCTCAGGCCGAAAGGCAACCTTTGGAACGTGAAAGTTTCACCCCCGAAGAAAAATCCCACATATCTAGTATGCTCAGGCTTTATACTAATTTGCCAGTACGCCGCCGTTAAGTCAATCGTGCTCAATACTTGCCCTTTTTTGAAATTTAACAAAATGTCATTAGGATCAGGCGGGGCTACATAATCTTGCCGGATTCGAGAATTTAGTAATCTGCAATCGAGGCATATACGTACCGATTTATCCTTTTTTGTTACGCATACCAATGGCGACAAAAAATCAGTTTTCTCCTTACTAATAATACCCTCTTCGAGCATATCGTTTATCTGGGTTTTAACGTGATCGCGATAGATTAACGGGATCGGATATGTTGGCGCATTAAAAGGCTCATAATTTGTGAGTTCCAATTCATGCTCATAATTTTTTACTAAACCAGGGCATTCTGAGAAAACATTTCTATTTTCGTTCAAAATTTGGTAAAGTTTAACCTTATCATTTGACCCAAGATTGGAGGCACTAACCGTCGATTTAAAATCGTTATCCCCATATCGGTGCTTCTCCGGAACCCTTTGATATTCACTTGTCACGAAAACATCATTTCCATCAATCTGTTCCTCACGCTTACACAAGTTGACATGAAAGTCAGCCTTAACAACTTCGACCGTGATCGGACAGCTGATAACTTTATTTTCAACCTTTGTTTTAAAAGTCAAAATGAAATATTCAAAACATACATTGGCTTTGTGGCGAATCATCCAATTTGCGCCGAATAACAAATCACAATTTAAATTAGGAACGACTAAGCAAGTTACATCCAAATAAGTATTGCTAATACTTACCGTAAGCAATATTTGGTGCTTTACTCTTTGCGTTTTACCCCCCACAGCGACAGCAATGGCGGTATTCGTTAGAGGTAATATAGGGATATTTTTGAGTTCCCCCTGTATACTATCAAAATATACTACCGATATAGCGCATACGTCCGAACCGCTATCCAGTAAAATTTTGGTATCCACTTCTGTATTTTTACCTATCAATTTCGCATCGAATTTCGGTGAAGCTCGCTCGCTTTCTTCCACCTCATCGTCTTCTGAGTCGGTTAGCAAATCTGCCGGATCACTATCGAAAGCCACCATATGATTTATATTCGCGTTTTGACTCGAATTATTACCAGGGTTTTGTCGAGAATTTTCCCGAGAATTTTGATCTCGACCCTGACCTTGATTACCCGACACATTTCTCCAAGAGGATTGCTGAGTATACTGACTTGAATTATTTCTATTTGCCTGCATTTCAGCACGAATATTCGCCGGAGAGATTCTATTTGCACGCGCCTGCGCATCTAAACCCGATCGAGCGATCACCGATGGATCGTTTGTCCTATAGGTTTCATCTATTTTTTGTAAATAATTTTCGACATCGTCGATTGTCGAAAATCCGTTAGTAATAATGCCCCTTTCTATTTCTGACGGAAAATGTCTGGAAACCATTTCTATGAGCTTGTTTTCCGGAATAGAATTTGGCAGGAACCTCGCCTGGTTAACCAAATTTAAAAAATATTCGGCCCTACTTCCACCTTCAAATCTACCATATGACAAGGTTAAGTATAGGTCGCGTTCTTTCTCAACACCCCAAAACCTGTTTTTAAAAGCTACAACAAAATCACTGTAAGTGTCAAAGGCATCTTCCTTTATGGAAGCCCACTCTACAGCACCTCCTCTCAAACATGATAGCGCAAGGCCCTTCTTAGCACTTTCAGGGACGCCGGCCTCTGTAAAAAGTGTATTTAACTTTTTTAAGAACACCATTGGGTGAATTTTTGAGTGTGGGGAAAAAGTGAGATTGCCACCCCCCAATTCTTTCCACATTAAAATATACGATTTATCTCCTGACTGAACAGACAACAAGCTACCATTATACGGCACATTTTGAACATTATTCATGGAATTGTTTACATTATTTTCGGCTGGTGGTACCGTGACAAAAAATGGAGTAACATTGTTACTATTTGGATTTAAATATTCCTGAGGAACACGAGTGCGTTCATCAATTTCTTTTACACTATTAGCTAAAACATTTATTGTCGATTTGAGTTCGCGCATGCCTACAGTGACTTGGCGCATGAACTCTTCCATATCGATATCGGCGGTAGGATCTTCCTGACCTTTCTTACTTTTGGTCTTCGGACCCATTTTATCGCACAAGGTGCACTTCATAAATTCTAAATCTAACCTACAACTAGGTACTATTTCAGCCGGTACATTGGCTATAAGAACGTAGTGTTTGATAACTAAATTAGGTTCGAAAATGTCAAGCGAAAATGCTTCAGTCTTTTCTTAAAAGTTCGTAATATAACGGAAAATTTATAACTTTGAATGTTTCTACAAACAAGTCCTCCACGTCGAAAGAAGAAACGTATTTCTCACCCTTTCAGCTTCCTCGTCGCAGTGCGGACAACTTAATTCCCTTGTCGCAGTGCAGACGCAGACAACTCAATTCTCCCGTCGCAGTGCAGACGACTCACTTCCCCCGTCGCAGTGCAGACGACTCATTCCCCCGTCGCAGCGCCAGCCTCCGATCTTCCTCAAGCCTCGAGTTGGGCGCCAATTTGTGGTGGTTCCGCTTTTACTACGGAAACCGAAATCTCGTGGGTGTGGGCTCAATATTGGGGTCGGAGTTCAATAACGACGCCGGATGGGGTTCACTTTAACTTTATTCGAACAGCTATACAGCTTTACCGTCGATCTAATATTCTTCTGCGCATGGAGTGGGCGGAGCGTGTATGAAACTCGGGAGTGCGAGTCCCGCGGTCCTCCCTCGACGAACGCTCGGACAAGACTACCCTGGCCTTCGGTCAACCGCGCCGGGCGGAGCGGACCTTCGTCCTCTCGGTTCTCAGCCGCGCCCAGCGGAGTGGTCCGACATCCGGACGGTATCCTCCGATCTTTGTCGATGTCGCACGAACTCCCGCACTGGGACTTCATTCCCTTCACTAACAACTCTAAACCACTGCAAGTTGCGTATTCTAAGTCTAATTCTTCTAGAGGATACAATGTACTTACGTATTTTAAAAGGGGGTCCGGATTCCAAGTAATTTTATATTTGGGCTCTGGTGGTCGAATGTTAGATGCTCCTTTCAAAAAACGATTAATTACTTTTTCATCATTATTGCTTATAGGGCTAAAAATTAAGTTAAGAGCTGACCTATAAGAATTAAGGACCGAAAATGAAAGTCCCTTGAATAGGGGGTACCATGCCTGTGTTGGCCAGTAGGGTACTACCACGATTCCTAATCCCTTTTCCTGAACAATTTTATCTAAGACTTTTGTGATTATTGAAAAAGGAGGAAAAGCGTAGAAGAAAATATTTGTCCACTCAAATGTAAACGCATCAACTACCCATGACTCTGGGTCTGGAAACCATGAAACAAATTTATTGCATTTTTTGTTAATTCTGGTTGCGAATAAATCTATTTCCGGAGAACCAAACCTTTGTATGATCTGTTTATATACAGTGTTATTTAGTTCATATTCAGTATTAATTGAAAGTGATTTTGATTCTCTATCCGCCCCCTGGTTAGCGGAAGAAGTAATATAGCTGGCGAATACTATAATACCCTTGTTTTCACACCACTGCCAAAGAGCTTTTGAAATATTATTTAAATATGAGTATTTAACGCTTCCTCCTCGATTAATACAAGAGATTGCCGTCTGGTTGTCAATTCTTAATAAAATAGAAATGTTTTCTTTGTCTTTGGCGAGTGATTTTAGACCAAAATACGCGGCCTTGATCTCTAAATAATTAATGTGTTTTTGTTGTTCGTTACTATTCCAGAAGCAGTGGCATCTATAACCGTTACAAAAGGCTCCCCAACCCGTCTTGGAGGCGTCCGAGAAAATTTCAAGAGAAAATTTTTGTGATTTTATATCCTGCCCTGATCCTATATTATTGTGCCACCAGTCTAATACGTTATTTAAGGAGGTTGGAATATGCATTTTTTTTATTATAGTTGCTATAGTTTCTTTCCAACATAAAATGTTTAATTTTCTCAAACGGTTTAATATGGATAAATCCATATTTTGTTGCAGGACAAGACGCCACAAGTTTACCTATTAATTTGACAAATTGTCTAATTGTGAATTTCTTTTCCTTCCGTAAATTTAAAATCAACTTTTGAATGGCTTCACATTTCTCCTTAGGGAGTGAGATGGTCAATTTATTAGTATTGTAAATAAATCCCAAAAATTTAATGTTTTGCTGAGGAAGTAACATACTTTTTTCCTCATTTATTATAAAACCTAAATTAGCTAACTCTGAAAGTACTGTTAGAGTGTGTGTTTTTTACATTCGTTCTTATCTTTACCTATAATAAGAATATCATCTAAGTAAAACACAGTACATATTCCCTTAAGACGAAGTCTTTTTGTTAACGGTTTCATAATTTTAGTGAAAATATATGGTGCTATATTAATACCAAATGGTAAACAATTAAACTGATATAGGCAATTTTCGAACCGAAATCGTAAGTATTTCCTGTACTTTATATTGATTGGGATTAGAAAGTATGCATCCCTCAGATCAATGTTTGAAAGATAGCAATCTTTATTCATAAGCTTTATTACCGTTCTGTAATCATCTAATTTAAAATGAGGAGCAGTTATAAATTTGTTAAGAGGTTTTAAATTTAAAATAAATCTGTATGAGCCAGAGGGTTTTTTAATTATAAAGTAAGATTATATAAATTGCCTTATTGAAGAATGACACTCTTCAATAGCACCTATTTTTAACAAGTCCTGAATGGATTTTTTATATTCAGGTAAAAGTTTAGCTGAGATCTGTACAGGGGGCTCAAAATGCTGCACTGGCCTTTAATAAAGGGTATTTTAATTCCTGTAACCCAGTCTAAGACCGATATTTTCCCAACCCTGTATAAATCTCGAGAGTCTACCTGCGTAGTTACTCACATCTTCCTTCTTATTTATTCCTGGCGTTGGTATTTCCTGGGGTTTTTCTTGTAAAACCTCTGATATCCCGACTGCCTTCCTTCCTCCTTCTTCCTTTTCTCCTTCATTTTCCCCCTCACAGGCGTACGCTTGTAGTTACTTGCTGTTCCGGAACCTGAAGGCCTTGGAAAACTGGATTGCCAAGTCTTTTTCTTAAAGTCTGCACTGGCCTTTTTTATTACTTGTTCGTTTTTCATCACTTCAGCAAATTTTGTATTAAATAAAAAATCATCTATTTCTAAGTTGTCTACGACTTTCTTGCATTCCGGATTTAAATGTGGTATGATTTTGAATCTACGGTGAACTGAAAGTCCCTGATGGATATTAGCGAATAATTGACAAGCCTCTGCCAATGATTTCATACTATCAGCCTGCTCTTTGTGCGGCATCATAGTCTCAATAACTGTCCCTACAGCTGTTAGACCGTGGGCTAACTGCTGTTGTAATGATCTTATAAACCGATCATGTTCAAGAACCGGCTTTATTAGGCATGGCTGTACTTCATTATTTACTTGGGGAGGATGTAGGGCCTTACAGTTTGACGGTATTTTATATTTTTGCATTAATTCTTCTCCTTCTCGGAGTTCCTTAGTTAGCCCTTTTTTCAAGAGGCTATGCCAGCGAACAACGATTTCCTCATGCAAATCTTTCCCTACGTTGTCCCCGGAGTCCGGTCTTAATCCTAAAGCTTCAAAATCTTGTTCAGATTGTTCATTGTTTGTTGTTGCTGGAATATTTGGAGTGGTCTCGGGCTCTGTAAAAATATTTGCTATTTAATTCCAGCCGATTTAAATTCTACTCAAATGAGATCGCGCAATCTCAATTTCTATCGTTGTTTATGTTTAGAAAAAGAATCGCTCGATTCTATTTTTAGGAGCAACGTGCGTTACCCTAAAACATTTTATGTATATTTATATTTCTATTTCGGAAGGATAACATGAAAATTCGCACGAATTTTCTGTCTCTCGGGAATATCGCACGATATCCCAACCTTCCTAATTTCCTAACAACCCATGGTCAATCTAAAAGAAAACCTACCTGATGTTGAATAATTTTCAGATGATGACTCACTATCGCTGGATTCACAAAGCTTATTCAGATGTTCTTTGCATTTCCCGAAATTGATTTTTTAGCTTTTTTATTTCACCATATTTGTCCCTCGTATATGACCGCGATCTTTTAGGCGTTTTAATTTCGTCAAACGCGGTCCACTATTCGTTTATTGTTCTTGCCGACGAGCACGAAAACGGAATGACACCACGGGAGGCGGTCGACCCGGGCCTCAGGTCGAACAAAAACTTAGATAAAAACAATTCGTGCTGATGAGTAAGTTATTCGGAAACTACATGGTAATTATATCAAGGACAAGCGAAGGAAAATTTATAATATCCACTTTGGTACTTTATGAAAAGAAAAATATTACCTTTATAACTACTCTAAGTATGTGGTATGTATTTTTCAAGGATTGCCTACAGGGTGTTTCTTCCTTCGATTCGAAATTACCCCATATTTTCTTTCGTAGGTTTTTTATAATTTTACTAGGAATACTGTTTAATCAGACCCTGGCGTGTCAGCCGTATTGATCACAGACTTAGCCACACCCCCTGAACCCGTTTGCTATATGCGACAAAGGAAAGTTATGCCGCCTTCCCCCATACTACCTCAATGGTGTGGGCAAACTGAACTGCATACTTCAAATCTAACCTAACCTATATATTTTGTGTTTTGTGCTTTAAATAATACCGTCGACGTCGATCTTCCTCAATCAAGGATAAAAATACTAAAACATATTAATATGTAATTAAAATAGACATCTTTTATATCTACCAATCAATTTGAAAATAACCAGGTAGGGAGTGTAGGAACATATTTTTTCTCTTTTTGACAGCTGCTGTATAAATTGTTATAAGTCAGCTGAAACTTTTTGTTTATTTATTTTTGTTACATACTATGGGATGGGAACTATTTCATTTCATCGCAATTAAAATTATGTGCCAAGACTTAAATTAGGCTTTCTATTTTAAATAGCATTAAGTATATTTTTATTTCACTGCAATCAATATTTTAGGAAGAAAAAATGGAGAGTCATATGCCAAGTAATAATTTAGAAATGAAACAAAAAAATGAAGATTTTCCAAAGAAACAAGAAAACCCGATGACTTCAAGCACAGTTTCTAGCCTTGCTTCTCCTGTGGACTCGGGAGTACAACTTTTGGATAGTGAAAGTGAAATTGCTTCACTAATGTCAAGTAGTGCCGCTGGTTGTGATATTCCTTTAGATTTGGATTCTGTTACCATGCAAAGTAGTGGTTCTAATGATAAAATCTGCAATGGATGTGTTAGAAATGACCTGGAACTGATCAGTGAAATGAAAGAAAAAGGTTGTTCACCTAATGAAGAAAATGCCAAGGAAAAAATTGAATATTTGACAGGCAACAAGAATGACATTTCCAATGAAAACAGTGAATTATCGAAACAGTTTTCAAGGTCAGTTCCAAACTATTTTGACAAATTTGATATTGCTTCAGCACGTCATCAAATGCTTAATTCGGCATCGAAATCATTAAGCGACGACGTTTTTGAAATGGAGCATCCTATAAAATCTAACACAGAATCGGATTTAATGAACATTTCATTAAATAGCTATGAATTACTTGATTATACCATTCAAAATAAAGACTTAAAAGATATCCCTCTTGATAATATTGACATGCATGTAAGTCTTTCTGAAGAGGTTAATGAAAACCTAAAAGTACTGCTTAATACTGAAAATATTGCTCCTGTGGTTTCCGGAAATATTCCTATTCTTGAAAATAATGATTTAAAACCAGTTGAGGACCAAATTGTGTTTCGAAGACAACGTAAAAAAAAATCTAAATCAGATACGCCCAAGAAACGTGTATCTTTTCATGAGGATATATTAAACAGCACAAAAATTGATGATATACATATAAATCATGGATTTATCACCATAGAGCCTGACGTATCTCTAAATTTCTTTCAAAGGGGATTTATTAGAAAACCAGATGTTATAAAGGGGCGATACAGCTGGGCAGCTGAAGGTGATGCCCCGTATTATGAAAAAAATGACACTGAACGTGAAATAAAATCTGATATTTATATTAACCACAGGTATTCGTCTACCTCTAGCAGTTCCACAGGGAGCGTTTCAAGTTCTATTGACGAAGAGGATACTTCTGATGACAATGTTGTCAAAAAAGAACCTACTCAAAAGCTTCCAAAATCAAGCTGTTTAAAAAAGAACAGACACAAGAAGATAATAAATACTAACATTGTTCAAGAAGAAATTAACGACAAGAGGCGGTCAGACAATAACATTTTGGATGCTAATATATTTGGTAGCTTAAAAAATATATTAAGCTTTTCAACTTCGGTACCCCTTGCGGAGAGAGGCGTACCAGAAGGACAAGAAGATGTGACTATTTTGGCCTCTTCAGTTGATATTTCTGGCAAAAGAAAATCCACTGGAAATCTTTCTTTAAAACCATTTGAAACTATTGAAATAAAGCCACCATCACCCAGCAAAGCTTCTGTTGCCAAGTCAAACCTGAAATTAACACAGAGCGAAGGTTTCTATCCAAACTATCCACAGCAGCAAAACTTGCCTACGAATATTATATTGTGTGACAGCAATGTTTATGAACATAAGGGAATAAGTTACTCTTACGAATATGATAAGTTTCAGAAATCATTTGAAAAGCAAACTAAGCCTAAAAGTTCCACAGTTTTGCAATCGATTTTCAAAGAATTTAGTTTTTTCAGGAAGAAAGCCAAACAAACTGACACAGAACAAGATTTTGAGATCATCCATACACATTCAACTCCAATTAAAGGTGATGATGATAAAAATGATGACGTGCGAGAGGTTGAGGTTAAATCGCCACCATTATCACAAAAATCTGTGCTAAATAACTATGCTTCTTCCTCAAAACTTGATTGGGACGATGTAGATTCTATTTCTGAGTGTTCTAAGTCAAGTGGTTCGAGGCATCTGCATTCTCCTAAGCGCAAACTAAGTAACACCAACCATTACTCATTGTCTCCATTTAAAGTGCCTCTTTCTGAGAGAAACACAAGTGAAAATATGGAAACATCAAAGTCGCTGACAAATTTGAGACCAACTACTTCAAAGTCATCACTGATTAACAGATTTTTGAAGAATGTTACTTTAAAAAAGATGTTGGATGCTAAGGTTCAACATAAGAGTAAAAATTCATGGAGATACATGAGTTTGTATGTTAAAAATATGAACTTCAAACCGGACAATACTGAAATAGATCAAGAACTCGAAAGAGAAATAATTATAGGAAAAGAAAGACAGACAACTAATGAGTCCGTCGACCAAAAAATGCTGATGCAATTCAAGAAAGACATCTTTAGAAATAAGTTTGAGAAACTTGTAAAAGTTTTTCCTGTTCGATCTGCATATACAACAGTCGGTGACAGCAAACCATTACTAGTTATCCTAACATCATCTACTCTATATATTGCAAGTTATAAGTCAAACCAATACAATAATCACTTTGTGTTGCCATACACCGATTTGAACACCATCTTGGTTGGCCCGAATGGTCAGATTGTTCATATTTCTAATCATGATAATGATATGCAGTGTATGGTTTCTACGGGGTGTTTGAATCTCACTTTAGACTTGATTAGTCAGCTAGAATTGGCAATGAGGAGGGACTTCAATAAACCCAGATTGCCGGCTATCAACCAATTGAACATGAGAGATATGGTGAATTTGAGGAGGGCTATTTGTAAACAAACATCAGTCGACAAGGTAAGCAAATTCAAGTATAAAAAATGTTTCTCCCTTAAACAAAATGAGAATTTTAGCTAGGACATACACGATATGCGACATGCTGTACGTCACCTATATGTAGTTAGCGAAACAACTTTGGATTTTTTAAATCTAACATATGTCATAATTTGTCGCTTTTTTGTCGCTAATTTGTTATGCAAAAAATAATTTTGTCGCGGTGTTATTTTTTTTAATATTCATTGTTTCGCTAACTACATATCAACTTAGCGAAACAACTTATCTGCCGCGAACAACTAAACGGTCAAGGTTGCTCGCCGATTTTGTCGCTAATTTGTCATGGCAAAAAAAAACATTGTCACGCCCTTCTTTTTTTTTAATATCCGCTGTTTCGCTAACTACATATCAACTTATTAGGGAAACAACTTATCTGCCGCGGAAAACTAAACGGTCAAAGTTGCTCGTCGATTTTGTCGCTAATTTGTCATGGCAAAAAATACATTGTCGCGCCCTTCTTTTTTTTTAATATTCGCTGTTTCGCTAACTACATATCAACTTAGCGAAACAACTTATCTGCCGCGAAAAACTAAATGGTCAAGGTTGCTCGCCGATTTTGTCGCTAATTTGTCATGGCAAGAAAACATTGTCGCGCCCTTCTTTTCTTTTAATATTCGCTATTTCGCTAACTACATATCAACTTAGCGAAACAACTTATCTTCCGCGAAAACTAAACGGTCAAGGTTGCTCGCCGATTTTGTCGCTAATTTGTCATGGCAAAAAAAAACATTGTCGCGCCCTTCTTTTTTTTAATATTCTCTGTTTCGCTAACTACATATCAACTTAGCAAAACAACTTATCTGCCGCGAAAACCTTTGGTCAAGGTTGCTCGCCGATTTTGTCGCTAACTTGTCATGGCAAAAAAAACATTGTCGTGCCCTTATTTTTCTTTTAATATTCGCTGTTTCGCTAACTACATATCAACTTAGCGAAACGACTTATCTGCCGCGAAAAACTAAACGGTCAAGGTTGCTCCCCGATTTTGTCGCTAAGTAATTTGTTATGAAAAAATATTCCACGCTATTGCACAAAAAGTGAATTTTCCACAAGGAAATCTATTTTTATTTGTTCTACAGACGTGCGGAAAATCCATTTTTTTCACTGGATTTCCGTGTGGACAATTCACTTTTTCCGCACTAGTAACTTGACACTATTACATACATAGGTACTTGACTTAACACTTGACAGTCTCCTACGGAAAAATACATTTTCAGCGCTTGTTAGGAAAATAGCTATATGACGAGTATTTCACTAGTACCTAAGTACGCAAAAAAATGCAGAAAACATTTTTTTCAGCAATTACGAATTTAAATGAGACCTCCGCTCCGGATTTATAATACCCGCAAGATCACTCCCGACAATATTTATATTTTTTCAAAACTATATCTTCGAGTGCACACCTTGATGTATTTAGAAGCGACTTTTCAGCCTCTTATTCCCTGACTAAAAAGAACTAGAGCAAGTTGCTTTTGAATTTCTTAAATTTCTTACGTTCAAGTTTACGGAATTGAATTTACTTCAACTTTGTCGCCCGGCAAAACTTAACTGTGCGGAATTGTGTCATTTGGCATAGTGTGGACGCACCTTAACACTTTCACATAAAATAATAAAATGAAAACTGTAAACTTTGCCTACATTTTGTACCTCACTAATAGGTGGCAGCGTCTTAGCTATGGTCAGCTGATTGCTACAACTACTGCTTGCAAGTTTTATACAAGCATAAAGCGTTGAAGTGGTATCAGTGTGTGTTTGCGACAATGTCATATATTTCCACCTAAGTTGATATGTAGTTAGCGAAACAGTGAATATTAAAAGAAAAAGAAGGGCGCGGCAATGTTTTTTTTGCCATGATAAATTAGCGACAAAATCGGCGAGCAACCTTGACCGTTTAGTTTTTCGCGGCAGATAAGTTGTTTCGCTAAGTTGATACGTAGTTACCGAAGCAGCGAATATTAAAAAAAAGAAGGGAGCGACAATGTTTTTTTTGCCATGACAAATTAGCGACAAAATCGGCGAGCAACCTTGACCGTTTAGTTTTTCGCGGCAGATAAGTTGTTTCGCTAAGTTGATATACGTAGTTAGCGAAACAGCGAATATTAAAAAAAGAAGGGCGCGACAATGTTTTTTTTTGCCATGACAAATTAGCGACAAAATCGGCGAGCAACCTTGACCGTTTAGTTTTTCGCGGCAGATAAGTTGTTTCGCTAAGTTGATATACGTAGTTAGCGAAACAGCGAATATTAAAAAAAATAAGAGCGCGACAAAATTATTTTTTGCATAACAAATTAGTGACAAAAAGCGACAAATTATGACATATGTTAGATTTAAAAAACCCAAAGTTGTTTTGCTAACTACATATAGGTCTGTACGTCGCCAACATTTTGACAGGGTTTTGTCCGAGTGTAACATTTGCAATGACATTTATATTGTAAATAATACACTTCACAGTTAAAGTAAGGTTATTAAAACATTCTTTAGTTACAATACAATAAATTGCACATACTTAGTGTACACCAAAAGTCTCTAAAGGTCTCATTATCAGGTGGGCGCCATGTTGAATCTATCTCAGTTTTAATATGATTTTGAGTTTAGACTAACTTTTTGATACAAAAAGATAAAGAAGTTGTTGTAGATTAATAACCGCTAGTTGATTAAATAGTAATTATGTATGTACAGTCGCGGACAGCCGAAACCAACGATCTGAAGAGGTTTCTCGGGGCTTCCATTACAGGGCGCGCGGAGACGGCAATAGCGCGCGCCGTCGGCATCGGATGGTTTGAATGGGTCTTGTTCCGAGAATTCTTTGCAAGCAATTAAGCCGATGTCACCTAAAGGGATAACAAAAATTAAGAAATCAGTATTAATAACTATTTATTAAAACAGTTCACAAGTATACAGGATGATTTTTTAGGACTACCACCGCGATTTTCTCGATTATTTTGCTCCCTACAAAAAAAAACGTGAAAAACAAAAATGTGAAAATTTTGGACAGCTAGGTGGCTATAAAAAACCTCAAATTACTTTTAGAAAATCGTCTGGTATTGACAACCAGCTGCATTGAATGCATTCTCCATTATTATATTATATGTATATTTAATATTATTTAGTATACCCACCTTGGGATAAGATGACTTTCTGAACTCTCCTGCTCATCGAATCTATCAGTTTGCAGCAGAGATCATAATTTTCCGCCGAAGTGCCTCCCTATTTTTGGGTACGAAATTCTCCATTGACCGCGCCAATCTGCCCCTACACATTCTCAATAGGATTCAAGTCAGGACTCTTCGCCGGCCATTGCCACTTTTCTACGTTGTTTTCGGTGAACCATTCGCGAACTATTCTTGCTGTATGCACAGGAGCATTGTCCTGCTGGAAAACGAAGCCATCGGGATACATTTTCGTTGCAGTTGATAGCAATCCACCTTCGAGTATCTCGCAATAGCGAGCTGCTGTGAAGCGGTGCCAGGTCCACGGTAGCTTATCCAGGCCCAAATGTTGACAAAACAATGCTCACTTCTTTTCCTGGGTGACACAAATCTTTCATTATATCTTCAACTGATCGATCGAAATATCTTTTCGTCGCTAAATATTACCTTCTCCCAATAATGTAGCGGTAAACGTTGAAATTCCCGGCATATCTGCAACCTGCATTCCTTATTAGCCTCGGTCAGCTGAATTTTGTTGCTGGCTGTGCGAGATCTTAGATTGGCTGCACCTAATCTCCTTTGGGCAGTTCTAACACTTGCTGGAAATTGTGTTGCAGATACGGCTTCAACAGCGGATTTAAACGGATTTGTACGGCAAAAATCAGCTAGTTGCTCATCTTGTTGGTCAGACGTAATTTTCACAATTCCTCCCCTATGTATGTTTTCCACGCTTCGTTTCGTCATATTTCTTCTTTCTCCAACTCAATTAATCCGATAATCCATTAATATTTTGCCATAAATTTCATGATTAATATTGAGAGCTCCCCATACAGGGTGTCTACTTTTAAACATATAAAAATCCTTGAAATCTTAAATTTTGGAGATAATCGCCTGATCTTTTTTGTTAGAAAGGCCTTTAAAAACAGCTTATTTTAACAATTTTACCATTTTAAAAATGCAAATCCAGGGCCAGCTACGATTTTTTAGTCCCCCGATTTTCACAAAAACCCTCGCAAAAACCATTTAGCCATTTTTTTATTTAAAATCTGACATTAATGCGTCAATCAGGACACCCGAAAACCCATATATACCAAATTTGAACAAAAAATATAGAAGAGTTCCATTACAGGATTTCAAAGTTGAGCAAAATAGGAAATTTAAAGGCATCTCTGGCAAGTTATATAATAATAATAATAATAATAACACAGGGTGCAACCTACCTGTTACCAAAAGACCAGCGGAATACGGATAACCCTGCCAAGTACCGCCCAATAACCTGCTTGCCTACGCTGTACAAGATAATCACATCTTGCCTTACGCAGCGAATATATGCTCACTGCGAGCGGAACAACATCATGGCAATGCAGCAGAAGGGCTGCGCGAAGGGCGCAATGGGATGCAAAGAGCAACTCATCATAGACTCTGTCATCTGCAACCAGGCTCATTCCAAGCAACGAAACCTCCACATGGCTTATGTGGACTACAAAAAAGCATTTGATTCCGTACCTCACGGCTGGCTCACAGGTATCTTAAAGCTGTATAAAATAGATCATCATACAGTTTCCTTTTTAGAACACGTTATGACAACCTGGCGCACTAAGATACAACTCAGAACCGCAGACAGTAACATCGAGACCGACACAATCAACATCCGAAGAGGGATTTTCCAAGGAGATTCACTCAGTCCACTGTGGTTCTGCATGGCGATGAACCCTCTATCACATCGGTTGAACTCTACAAAATATGGCTTCGCTATCAAAAGCAACAACACAGAAGCAATCAAGTTGAATCACCTATTATATATGGATGATTTAAAACTGATCGCAGCAACCAAAAACCAACTAACGCAAATGCTTAAAATTGTAGAGGAGTTCTCCAGGGACATCGGAATGCTGTTTGGACTGGACAAGTGCCGCACACTTAATATCATCCGGGGAAAGCTCGAACAAAGCGCACACGAGATGCAGGACGGCCAGGAGATCGAAGCAATGAGCAAGGGAGATACATACAAGTATCTCGGGATGAAACAAGCTCAAAGGATAGACCATCGAACAATGAAGACTGATTTAACGAATGAATTCATCAAGAGAGTAAGACAAGTAGTGCGAACTGATCTTAACAGCAGGAATTTGTTTAAGGCCCTGAACACGTATGCGTGCTCTGTACTCAGCTATTCGTTCGGAATAGTGAATTGGACCAACACGGACATCAACAACCTGCAACGAAAAGTTAGGACACTACTGACAAAAGCTCATAAACATCATCCCCGTAACGCCGTAGAAAGAACAACTCTGCCACGTCAACTAGGAGGAAGAGGATTGGCAGATTTCAGCAAGCAATTGGACCAACAAATATTAAATCTGCGTAATTATTTCTACAGGCAGGCCAACAGCTCCACACTACATAGGGCTATATGCGGAGCAGACGTCTCAACACCGCTACGTCTGACGGAACACGAGCGTCAAAATCACCACCGAACCGACAACGATAAACTACAGAGGTGGTTGGGGAAGCCGCTGCACGGGAGGCATCCTAACGAGGTTAACCAGGAACATGTCGACAAGTTAGCGTCGAACTATTGGCTGACCTCGGGACGAATGTTCCCCGAGACGGAAGGCTTCCTACTGGCCATACAAGATCAGGTTATACCAACTCGCAACTACCTAAAATTCATTGTAGGAGATGCATCGGTAGTGGATGACAGATGCAGATACGGGTGCCCAACTTCAGAAACAATCCAGCACATAACAGGAGGATGTCAGATGTTCGCATCAACGGAATATAAGGAACGACACGATTCGGTTGCCAAGATCTTGCACCAGGAACTGGCGGAAAAGCTGCTGCTTGTGCAGGCAGAGAGGGTCCCATATTACAACTACACACCTGAGCCTGTTCTTGAGAACAGCAACTACAAGATGTACTGGGATCGTACAGTTCTGACAGATCAACGAGTTGCCCATAACAGACCGGACCTTATAATAGTTGATAAAATTTCTAGGCAGACAACTCTGATTGATGTGGCCATCCCGAACAACAGCAACCTGCGTGTGAAGCAAGTCGAGAAGATCGCGAAGTACAGAGATTTAGAAGAACGAATTAGAAGGCAATGGGAAATGGAGAACGTCCAGACGATTCCAATCATCATGTCAACAACTGGTGTTATACCAAAAAGTTTGCTGAGAAACATAAAAGAGCTGGGTCTAACTGATAGTCTTTACAGGTCCATGCAGAAAGCGGTACTACTTGCTACAGCCCGAACCGTCAGGAAATTCATGGGGAATGCAGGAACGTCCGACAACATCAATGTCACCTAAAGCCAGATAACATGGCAAGGGTCTCGTCCGAGCCAGATCCTTATGGTATCCGGGATACCCGGGATCTGAGTGAATGTTCCCCGTAGAGGGAGTGCGAATGCCTTTTGGCTAAGTCGATATAATAATTTATTCAACCAATAGACCTTACAAGTAAATTAATACAATGAGTATAGGTTACGTCAATTTACAAATTAGAGATGTTTTGATGAGACCTGAGAACAAATTTCTGAGGCAACATGTACCTAAGAAGATAGTAATTGTAACAAGTGAACACAGGATTAACGAACTATTTAAGAATTCACCCACAGAGTAAAAACAGTTCTCTGACAAAAATTTAATCAGAGCATTCTTATATGTTTTAAAATTTGGAATGTTTGTAATGGATTTTGGAAGTTTATTATATATCTTCACCCCTGCATAGAAGACATTATGTTCACTTAAAGATAAGTTATGTAAAGGCACCCTGAGAGTTTCACCGAATCTAGTATTGTACGTATGATAGACATTATTAGGGATAAAGTTTATAATATTAATTCTGACATACTTTAATACCTCAAAAAGATAAATACATGGTACAGACAGTAGATGAAGATCCTTAAAAATTGGTCTGCATGTAGCTCTGAAGCCTGCATTTGCTATAGTTCTCACTATTTTCTTTTGAATACGGAACACTCTACCAGCCTCCGCACTCAATCCCCAGAAAATTAGACCATACTTAACGCGGGAGTAAAAGTTTGCATAATAGTATGATATGAGTATTTGCCTGTTGCACAGGTTTGATAATCTAAAGATGGCGTATGAGACTGATGACAGTCTTCCACGTAAGTCATCGACATGTGCATTCCACTTTAATTGGCAGTTTATATGTATGCCCAGAAATTTGGTATTTTCAACTTGCACAACGGATTTATGAGATGCTCTTATTAAGTAGGATGTACTATTATTTTCTACTCTAGTACCAAAATTCATCAAAACTGTCTTACTCACATTCAAGAACAATCCATTTGTTTGAAACCAAGTAGTAAACCGTAACATCATGTCTTGGGCCAGTCTTAAGGCCTCAGTGATATTCTTGCCAGTAGCCACACAACTGTTATCATCAGCAAACATAATTAAATTTTCACTATCAGCACAAGATGGTAGATCATTTACAAAAAATAAGAATAACAAAGGTCCAAGCACTGATCCCTGAGGTACTCCAAGTCTGTTTAGAACAGTATCTGAACGTACTTTATTAACCTCAACGAGCTGAGATCTATTAGATAAATAGGATGTTAGCCAACTATAAATCCTACCTCTCAAACCATAGCAATATAGTTTATTCAGCAACAATGAATGGTCAACCACATCGAAGGCCTTACTAAGGTCCATAAATATTCCGATACAACTTCGTCTATGATCAATTGCTTCATATATCCAATTTACGAAGGTAGATATAGCAGACTCAGTAGATTTACCATTTCGAAAGCCATGTTGAGCATTATCAAATATGTTATTTTTTTATGCAAATGATAGTAGTCTGCTGTAAACAACTTTTTCCAATATTTTAGATACTGTAGACAAAAGTGAAATTGGTCGGTAGTTTACAACTTGAGTTTTATCTCCTTTTTTAAAAACTGGAATGATTTTTGATATTTTTAGTATATCAGGAAAATGACCTGCTGATAATGATAAATTTAATATGAATGTTAGTGGGGTTGCAATATATGTCCAAGACTTCATCAATAAGGTTGGACTGATATTGTCCAATCCTGATGAATTCTTCTTTTTGAAATTCTTTATAATATGAAGAATCTCAGCCTCTGTTGCAGGCTGTACATATACTGAAGGTAATATATTATGTTTCGTATTGGTTGGTATTTCATTTTTATTAACTTTTGAGTTGATTTCGGCTGGTATGTCAACAAAGGATCGATTAAAAAAGGTGGCTATAAGATGGGAATCATGAATAGCTTCACCATTCACAACTAGCTTAGTCACAAGTGAATTGTCCTTTCTAGGAATGTGTACGTTATGTTTTATAATTTTCCAAGCAGCTTTTGATTTGTCATTAGAATTTTTGTAGTAGATGTCATTGTGCATGCGCTTAGCAGAAGCAATTACATGCTTATAAACTTTTTTGTAATGTTTGTAGCGATGCAAATGATTTTCACTATTCCTACTTAGAATGTAAAGTTCCTTTAAAGTACTCGAACTCTTTTTGATACCTTTAGTCATCCAAGGTTTTTTTAATACATGAGCATCTACAGATTGGAGCGGAAAGGCAATATCTATGAAATACTTAATTTGATTAATAAATATTTCAAAAGCACTATTTACGTCGTTTGCCATATATAGCTGATTCCAAGACAGTATCTGCAAGTGCTCAAAGAAATTAGCATAACTTTTATCAGAGAAGTTTCTTCTACTGAAGGATGTCTCGATATCGAGTGGCACACCTATATGAAGCACCTGTGCCGAATGATCCGATAGGCCATTATGTATAACCCTGCATTCACTCGGTTCAATGTTTGAACATATATAATCAATTGAGGTTGCAGAATGTGGAGATATTCTTGTACTTTCATTTACATAGTTTTTAATGTTATATTCTTGCAAGATATTATTCACCACAAAAGATCATTATCATCTTATCGCTCCTATAACAAATATCATGGAAAAGTGCATCTAGTGATTCTAGAAATGATTTAGCACTGACATTTTGTGATCGATACGATGTTACAATCATTATCTGCACAGTTTTTAGTGAAAGAATAGCTCCACATACCTCAAAATCAATTTCTGTACATTTCCTCTAAACCATAACAGACTCTACTATATAATTAGAGAATTGATTTTTACACAAAATTAGAACACCTCCACCTTTGTGTTGACTTCTACAAAAGGCACTTGCCACAATATAACCTTCTATCTTTAGAGCATTCAGTTCATAATCTTTTAACCAGTGTTCTGTCACACAAGCTATATCCACATTTTCATTGTGCAAAAAAGCTTCAAAAGTCTCTAACTTGTTTCTTATACATAATAAAAAAAGTTTTTAAAAACAAGCTTTTATTTAATTGCTCTGAAAAGAAGAAAATAAATTTTGTTTATTTATTTATTTATTTATTTATTTACTACAATTAATACATTACGGATTGGTTTTCATTCCAAATAGTACCTAATTATACAAAAAAAGACAATACAACAATTACCAAGGCCAAGATTCTGGCCGAGGTCACAGACCTACATGAGACCAAATCTCAGACCATGTTTAAATGTGTACAAACTTGTGCTGAAAACATCACAATCGGAAAAGAAACGGTTGTAATTATAACACAAGCGGTCAACAACTGCCCTCTGTAGTTTGTTCGATGTCTCCTAACATGAAAAAGGACAGTGTGACGTGTCCTGCGCAAAAGAACTAAAAAGTTTATCTGTTCCAAAAGAGCACTGCAGTTCATTACACTGTTCAACAATTTAAACAAAAAGAAGAAAAGAGACAGTTTTCTTCTGTTCTCGAGGCTCTGTATTCCACACAATAGCAGTCTTGTCTCGTAGCTTATATCCCGGTAGGGGAAACAAAGCTTAAAGAGGTAATACCTGACAAACTTTCTCTGCACTCTCTCAATTCTTCCAAACCAAACTTCTTTCGATATGAAATAAATCAAACCAAAGCAAACCCATACCTAATTTTGTTACATTATACAATAATTGTATAATATGATATAAAAGCTTGTCGTGAGATTTTCGTGTGTAAATTTCTTTTATAGAAAAATAAAATTTCTACTTAGAATTAATTTCACAATATTCTTGTTATATTATACAATAATTGTATAATGTAACAAATTTAGGTATTTGTTTGCTTTGGTTTGATTTATTTCAAAGTTTATGTTCTTCTTTTCAGAGCAAAAGCTTGTTTTTAAAAATATATTTTTTCGTCAAGATATATAATATTCTCGCGAGATTTTCGTGTGTAAATTTCTTTTATAGAAAAATATATTTTCCTCGTAGAATTAATTTCAAAATATTCTTGTTATATTATACAATAATTGTATAATGTAACAAATTTAGGTATGGGTTTGCTTTGGTTTGATTTATTTCAAAGTTTATGTTCTTCTTTTCAGAGCAAAAGCTTGTTTTTAAAAATATATTTTTTCCTGTTAATTTATTTATTATTTTTTTAGTTATCTCTTAACATGTTTCTAAGTCTGTTCTTCTACAAGGAGACTTTATAGTGACTTGACCCTACTGCTGTAGCCATATCGAATTTAGTGTGATGTCACTAACTTTATCATTTTCTACTCTTTAGCCCTTTCATTTGAACCCATATTAAGGGGGTTGACAAAAAATACATCATCCGCTATCTTGTGGTGACGGCCATTTTGAAAGTATTACAATGTTGAGTATTGCATATTCTATTGTAACCAGAATTTAAGACCTATGCAAAATTTCAGATCAATCGGATGTCAAGAAGTGGTTCTAAGCTGATGGCGCAGAGAAAAATACCCTGTATATTTTTGTATTGAATCTTTGCACACCAACACTTTGAGTGGTTCTGTTGACAATTCTACTATTTTGACGGGATTTCATGGTACCATTGACTCGCCAGATGCCTTTAAAATTCTTATTTTGCTCAAATTTGACATCCTGCAGAATGGAACTCCATGTATATTTTTTATTCAAATTTGGAACATTGGAGTTTTAGGAGGTCCTGATTAATGCTGTACTGTGAGATTTTAATTAAAAAAACACAAAATGGTTTTCGGGAAAATCGGGCGTATAAAAAAAATCTTAGCCGGCCCTGGATTTGCATTTTGAAAATGGTAGGAAGGTCAAATGAAGCGGCTTTTAAAGGCCTTTCACACAAAGAATATTCAGTGATTATCTCCAACAATAAAGATTTTATGGATTTGTATATGTTTAGAAGTATACACCCTGTATAAAAAATTATTGTTTTTGGGAAATATCTTCAGCATTCTATTGTGACCCAAATGGGCCAAATGGTATATTAAATACCAACACTGGTTGGAATTATTACCAGTACAATCAAAGTTGCATTTTTCTCGAATTCTGTACCTTTGCTGGCAGCTGGTCCGCTGGCAGGGCAGCACGAGATTGCCGGCTCCGCGCGCCCTGAAACGAAAGCCACGAGAAACCTCTTCAGGTCGTTTGGTTTCGGCTGTCCGCGTTTTTTTAAGAGCATGTTTGGGCTTGAAACAAATTTATTTATTTGTCAGTTGTCACTAAACAACTAACCCTTGTCACTAATACAAACAGTTAATTAAAAAAGTCACTGCTCTTTCGTATGTGCAAAGAAAAAATACAAGAGTAGCTTTAGAAAATACTGCTACCTGAAGCGGAAACACCCTCCAGTGACTTTTATGAAGGCCATGATGGTGTTCTTAAGTCACATATTATGTCAAATCATTAATTCAATGGATGGTACCACCATCGATCTTGGCAAAAGGATGACGTAACTTTGCCAGATTATGTGTAATGTCCCTATGCAAACTGGATCAATAGCATGTATACCTAATGAAAATTAGTAATATGTCATTGAGAATCTAAAAAGTGACATTTGACATTTTGTATTATGGAATTCTATTAAAAATATACAGGGTGTCCCGAAATTAACCTGCCATAATTTACCAGAGCATTCTGCGGCCCAAAAAAATAAAAAATTCCTATCGCATGGCCTCAAAAACGCCTCCTAAGGGGGCTATAGCCCTCGAGACAGTTTCGCACGGTATTTTCTAAATATTTCCAGAACGAACAAAGATAAGTTCTAAAATTTGGTGTGTGATATGCGAGTACCTGTGAGATTTGACATCTACAGAGGTCAACCCCGATTACTGTAAGAATACGTATTTTGTCAGATGGCATTTTGCATGAAAATCCCTAACAATTTTCTGTAATCAACGACATAACAATTAAAACCAGTTAATGACATCACATAGGTATTAATTTATAACGGCAAAATGTTAAAAAAAAGAGCCTACTATAATAATATACCATTGCAAATAACAATAACTGCGAATACTACCCCAAGTACTATCCATTTCAATTAATAATTTATAACGTGTCCCTGCGACACTTTTTATAACGCTCTTTTTTACTTCGGAATTACACTTTTTACAAAATTACTTTTTCTTTGCAGTCGGTCTGATTGTTGAAGATTAAATATTTGACAAACGGAAATTTATACTATTTAGTGTATTTCCCGTTCTGATTTCCCTTTCTAGATGCGGGGGCTTCCTTATAGCCTCTTTTATTAAGACAGGGAAAAACAGAACCTTGGCGGAACGGAATGCTCAGGTGCCAGTTTTTTACAGAGGTATGCTCCGCTTTTACCCAGGATAGCTTTCGTCAGAGAAAAATAATTCCAGAGTGCAAATGTGGTGTGTTTGAGGGGTAGGAGCAAAATTAAACAATATTTCAAGACAGCGTATATTGATTAAACAAAGCAGGTAATAAATTCTTAAATAAACAATACAAAATACGTCCGGCCAGTCGCGATCGGGGGGGGGGGGGGGGCACGGGAGTTCTGTAAATAAAAGAAACAACGCGACTTTAGTATTCATCTAGGGTTACTAGACGTGGCTTGCTTGCGGTACTTTCAATGCCCTAACGGTTAACGCAACGGAAAAGCTAGAGGCAAGCTCAAAATATTCGGTTCGGATTCTAGGTTACGGTTAAGCAACGGATTCGACGGCTAGCAAAGTTCGGATAACTAAGGGCCGCGGTAGGCCGTAGGTTGGGGCAAAGTTCACACTTTTCCCCCTGGTGGAGAATATTCGAAGAGCGAAATTGCTAGCACGTTCCTCGGTTGTCTTAACCTGAATTAAATTATTGATAAATGCGTAATTACCTAAAGGGCCGCGGTAGACGGACGATTGGGGCAAAGTTCACACTTTTCCCCCTGGTAGAAACTATTCGAAGAGCGCAAATTACTAACCTGGTAGTGGGCAAAAGACGAAAAAGACCAAAGACCAAAGACGGGCTCCGTGGCGGCCGCCGGCCGTCTTATAGCCGGCTCCCACGTGACCCAGCGGTGGGGGCGACGGCGGCTCATTGGTCGGCGTCGCCGACGTGAATTCGCAAGCGATCCCCTCTCGCTGTAGCGGCTGACGGACGGGCAGAGCGGCTAAGGGATGAACCACCCCTGGCGCGCCCTCAGCGGCGGCTTCCTTGGATCGGCGATGTCCTAAATACCCGGTTTCCCAAAAAGAACGGCGATTCTAGCTGCAATTTGAGTTAGTAACCCGGTTCTACCCTTATCCGGTATCCCTCAACCCTTATGGTAACATAAGAATTTATTATTAAGCGGCGGAAAGCCGGAAAATAATCAAAACCAGGATTTAATTAAATGCAATGGAACTCTCGAATATCGGCCTACTATGTAGAAAAAGTCATCGGTGTGAATATATAAACTACTAGGGCGGATGGCCGGCCGCTGAAAATAGCGCAGCGAGGAATTAAGTGGGAAATTAGTAACTTTGTTACACACCCCTCCTTCTTCCTCAAAAAAAAATTAAAATTTCATCGGTTAGCGGGCGCAAACGGAAGATCATTTTTCCTAGGTACCTACATCAAGCGACTGCGGTGCGCCGCGTCACGGAGTTTTTTTTTTGTCAGCGGGGGGCCGACGCGACGGTCGCCCGATTGAAATTTATAGCTTTCAATGCGGTCGAAGAAATTTCGTGTATCGGAATTTTGACAAAAACGGTCTACGGAATATCGGAAAACCATCAGAAAACTTCTCTGTTGAGTACGGAAGTTCTAACCGGGGTGTTACGGTCGAGAATTACAAATGATCCCTACGTAGTTATGCCTGGTTACGTAACGCATAAGTTTTCTAGGAACTGTCGAGCGAATATTTAAGGTCACAAGAATTTTTGGTCGGTAGCCACTCGGTGCAGTGCCGGACCTTTCTTAGTACAGAATACGAATATCCCGTGTGACGCCTTTTTTTATGATATTCGGCCAACTTGATTTAATTTCTCGAAAGAACTACCTATCTTTCCGCTCGGTATCGGTTTCTGGAGTCTACGGTTTTTCTTTTATATCGGTTACAAGCGGACTCTTAAAATTCGAGGAGAACAATTTTGGTTGTCGGACTTATGTAGGCGTGTTATTAAAGGTGTGGCGACATATAAGAAGTTGGAAACGAACCGCGGTGGTACCAGGAAATAATTCCTAGAAAGTGACATAAATCGCGTACGATTGTCAAAGCCGGAAGGTCCGTATTTCTACTAAAGTTACCACGTGTCCTACATTTTTGGTTGATTGACACCCGAACTGACAGTTATCGTTTTTTTTTTAATTTTTAAATTGGCGGCAGTAGGAATGAACTCCACGAATGACGGGAAAAGAGTGGACACAGAAATCGAGCTAATCGGTATGAGCCTAAACTGTACGGAAATAAACTGTAGTCGTTTTTTTTTGTTTTCAACGGTAAATAGACTTTACAGTGATCGGTGAAATAGATTTTACATGTACTTTAACTAAATACATCGGTACATGACAACACACGGTACGAAAACAATGAGCTTGGTAAGCTATCTGGTTGACAATCAACGGTACTATTTTTTTTTTAATACGGATTGCGCGAGCGGTAAACTTGTTTTGTCGGTTTGAAATTTAATAAACGGATTTTGTGTGAATCCAGAGGTGTTGGGCCTCTCACATATTCAAATAGCGGTGATTCGGTATCCAAACATTTTCTAAATCGGTTGGTATTCCTATCGGATAATACTAAGGGCGGTAAGTGATCATTACGGTCGGATATGTCGGTCACGGTGCTCACGGCGGTTTCCGCGAGTTTCGGTATTTTTGTACGTTCCCCAAAACTCAGTGTTTCAGTTTTGGAACCAGAAAATTCTGCGAGCCTGGTTATGTCACCCGTGGCGGTCCCCACAGGTTCCGGCGACATAACAGCTCTCGTAGAATTTTCTCGGCAGATTTCGCGGTCGCGGTCGGAAACTTCTATAAGGTCGGATGTGCTCCCCGTGGCGGTTTCCACGGATCTTCGCGACTTGTCGCCCCCTGTAGAAATTTCCCGGTTTCGGCTCGTCCCGCTGGTAGAAGGTTCCACGAGGTCGATTATTAAATCTACGGCGGTATCCGCGGACCCATTGAACCCCTCGTCCCTAGCAGAATCCTTCCGCCAACGGTCGGTGTCGCGGTGGAGAACCTCTGCGAAGTCGAGTTTGCTACCCGCAGCGGTGCCTACGGGTCTCTGCAACCTTTCGCCCCTCGTCGAAATTTTCCGATATCGGTCCGGAATACCACAAGGGCAGTTCCGAGACATGGTTTCCGGGCTACCACACCGCGAGCAAAATAACTTCGGCGTGCCAGTACATTTGGCGCGTATATGCCCGGTTTTCCTACTTTGCCAACAGGTGGGCGGAAGACGCGACAAGTTATTTGCTGCGGTTCGGTGTGGCCGTACCTCGCCCGGTGCCTGGACTGACTGACCATCGACTCGAGTAGCCGATGTCAGCGGTGGGATATCATTCGGGGCCGGTCGGAAGTACCTACTATCAACGAACGCGGCCGGTGTCGTCGCTGATTTGTGGTCGTTACCGCGATGTAACTCCGATAGTATTTGCTCTAATTCCCTGGTGACGCGTATAAAAGATCTAAAGTTGGAAAAATCGTTTCGGCGGATATGCAAACGGAATTCTGGCAGCAAATTGCGATATAACCACGCAAGCTGTTTATTCAGCGGAATTCCCCCATGACGGCGCCTTAGAGTTTGCAAATCGGTGATATATTTTGACACTAGCTCCCCGGTGACTTGGCGTCTTCCACAAATCTCTGCTTCTAAATCCAATTTATAATTAACGGGAAAATAAAAGATCTCAAAATCGCGTATAAATTCCGGCCAGGTAGTCCAAGATCTCCGGTTATTACGAAACCAAAGCTCCGCGTCTCTCTCCAGAAGTTTCGGCATGTGAGGCAACAGCCCGTCTCTATGAATATTCCTTGCCCTACAAATATCTTCTAACCGTTCGATAAAATCTACGGGATCGGTCCTGCCATTAAAAGAAACTCGCCACTTGTAAACTTCGAGTGGTTCTTCGACAAGTTGCGCAAGTGACGACGGTACTGTATAACCTATAATTGGCGGCACTGGTGCGGTACTACACGTAGATATTGTAACGATCGTACTGGGGACAGCATTCGCCAAGGTATACATCGGTGACATAATAGTCGCGGCGGGCCCTAACTCTGAATACGCAAGTTCAGAAATTCTCGGCGGCGGTGCCACTCGTCCTTCACGAATAAATTTTACCAGGCGGTTCTGTCTTTCCTCGATAGTGCCGGCGATGGCTAAACGCAAACTTCTTTAATTCGGAATTTAAATCACATTCTTTTAATCGGTATATCCATCCTACACGTAAATCTGTTATTTCGTCCGGCGGTAGCTCATCGCTATTACTTATTTCGGCAAATAAAGTAAGCAATCCGGTCAGGAATAAAAAAGATGCGGTGCGTGCTATCAAAAATTGCTTGGTCACGGACGCGCAGAACAATACGAACAAAGCGCGGGGACAAAAAATGAAATCAAATAAAAATAGCCCGGTCCAACTTGCCAACGATCGTAGATTTCCTACAACGCGAGGTCCGTTCATTTCGGCTGGTCTCCGGTGTTTTTTGTATTCGCAAAAAAAAATTAAAACGCGGGCTTCTCAATTTAATTCGTTTCGGAAAAAACTAACTGTACGCAAAGCACACCATAAATTTACAAAGTATTATTCGGAAAGCAACTACTAAAATTCGGAAAACAACTACTAAAATTCGGAAAGCAACTATAAGTTCGGTTTTGTTTTATTTTACTCCACCTCAAAACACCATGGTCCCTGCTCGGGTACGCCACTTTTTATAACCTGTTCCTGTGAGGGCGCTTGCGTGAAAGATAGCTATGGTCGGAAAAAAAATTACTTCCGGAGTTCAAATGTGGTGTGTTTGAGGGGTAGGAACAATATTTCAAGACAGCGTATATTGATTAAACAAAGTAGGTAATAAATTCTTAAATAAACAATACAAAATACGTCCGGCCAGTCGCGATCGGGAGGGGGCCCACGGGAGTTCTGTAAATAAAAGAAACAACGCAACTTTAGTATTAATCTAGGGTTACTAGACGTGGCTTGCTTGCGGTACTTTCAATGCCCTAACGGTTAACGTAAGCAACGGAGAAGCTAGAGGCAAGCTCAAAATATTCGGTTCGGATTCTAGGTTACGGTTAAGCAACGGATTCGACGGCTAGCAAAGTTCGGATAACTAAGGGCCGCGGTAGGCCGTAGGTTGGGGCAAAGTTCACACTTTTCCCCCTGGTGGAGAATATTCGAAGAGCGAAATTGCTAGCACGTTCCTCGGTTGTCTAACCTGAATTAAATTATTGATAAATGCGTAATTAGCTAAAGGGCCGCGGTAGACGGACGATTGGGGCAAAGTTCACACTTCTCCCCCTGGTAGAGGCTATTCGAAGAGCGCAAATTACTAACCTGGTAGTGGGCAGAAGACGAAAAAGACCAAAGACCAAAGACGGGCTCCGTGGCGGCCGCCGGCCGTCTTATAGCCGGCTCCCACGTGACCCAGCGGTGGGGGCGACGGCGGCTCATTGGTCGGCGTCGCCGACGTGAATTCGCAAGCGATCCCCTCTCGCTGCGGCGGCTGACGGACGGGCAGAGCGGCTAAGGGATCAACCACCCCTGGCGCGCCCTCAGCGGCGGCTTCCTTGGATCGGCGATGTCCTAAATACCTGGTTTCCCAAAAAGAACGGCGATTCTAGCT
Source organism: Pseudeuparius sepicola (assembly GCA_963920635.1). NCBI lineage: Eukaryota > Metazoa > Arthropoda > Insecta > Coleoptera > Anthribidae > Pseudeuparius > Pseudeuparius sepicola. The sequence goes on from OY987299.1 coordinate 96,968,182, forward strand.
GCAATTTGCGTTAGTAACCCGGTTCTACCCTTATCCGGTATCCCTCTACCCTTATGGTAACATAAGAATTTATTATTAAGCGGCGGAAAGCCGGAAAATAATCAAAACCAGGATTTAATTAAATGCAATGGAACTCTCGAATATCGGCCTACTATGTAGAAAAAGTCATCGGTGTGAATATATAAACTACTAGGGCGGATGGCCGGCCGCTGAAAATAGCGCGGCGAGGAATTAAGGTGGTGTTAAAATAAAAATGAAAACTGAAAATTAGCAACTTCGTTACAAATTTAAAACGTCATCTAAACACTTTTCATTGTGGTATTTTCTATAATCAGCTGCTTGCGGCAGTGTCCTGGGTGTATCAAAGTGTAAGTGAATGTTTTCTTGTTGCGCCATACTTTTGGAAGTGAATATTTCCTGTATTTTTACGTTCACGCCCATGGGTTTACTATTGTTGAAGTTGTTGTTGCAAGAACTTCATAGCTTGGTTAATATATAACAATAATAATAATAATAATGTTTATTCATGAAACCCCAGTACATAATGTGTTGCAACCCATGCATACATGTATTTTTTTTACACAAAAATGTTTTCTTACCGGTAGGTGACAACACTTAAACTCCTAGGCAGAAAACTACAACAAGGGTGGTTTTCTGAATCAAACATTGAAAGCAATGCACCCACAAAAACCATAAGTTGCACGTGGGCCATATTAGAATATTATTAGCTTAATATTTTTTGCAACACGGCACAAAATAAATAAAAGTTAATACAAACAAAATCTTCCTTAAATGTACTTAAATAAAACAAATAAATTTGCACTTTTGGTACAACTTCTTTAAAAATATACTCGTATACAGTGTGTCCACGGATAGAGTTCACGTAGGGTGTAAATGACAAAAAAATTTCGAGTTGAAATTTGAGCTCCTGGGGATCAGCCCTGCTTGGTTTTAAACTAATTTGTGACATAATTTTACTTTCGAAAAATCACGTATGCCTTGGGAATTTTGAAAAAACTAATTTTCCACATCAGTAAAGTGCCCTTTCTGCAGGTTTTACGACAAAATGTTATTAAGGAAACTTGTTCAGAATGAAGAACTGAATAGGTATGCGAAATTTCGAAAGTCTAGGCCTACTTTGATTTTTTGGTATTTTTTCCCACTTTTCTTCAGAAAAGTGCACTTTGGGTAGCTTTCACATTAAAATGTTATTAAGAAAACTTGTTCACAATGAAAAACTGGATAGGTGTGAAAGAATTTCAAAAGCCTAGGTATACTTTGATTGTTTTCTGCTAAAAAATTTAAAACACATAAAAATTAAAGTAGACCTAGGCTTTTGAAATTCTTTCACACCTATCCAGTTTTTCATTGTGAACAAGTTTTCTTAATAACATTTTAATGTGAAAGCTACCCAAAGTGCACTTTTCTGAAGAAAAGTGGGAAAAAATACCAAAAAATCAAAGTAGGCCTAGACTTTCGAAATTTCGCAAACCTACTCAGTTCTTCATTCTGAACAAGTTTCCTTAATAACATTTTGTCGTAAAACCTACAGAAAGGGCACTTTACTGAGGTGGAAAATAAGTTTTTTCAAAATTCCCAAGGCATACGTGATTTTTCGAAAGTAAAATTATGTCACAAATTAGTTTAAAACCAAGCAGGGCTGATCCCCAGAAGCTCAAATTTAAACTCGAAATTTTTTTGTCATTTACACCCTACGTGAACTCTATCCGTGGACACACTGTATATAAAAGACATTTTTTTAACAAAAGATTTCATAATTTCGAGGAACTAGGACATGACTATATGATTATATTTCAATTATACCGTTGAGTGAAATATTCCTCACTCAACGATTATACATATTCGGAACAAATTACTTTCTTAATGCTGCCCCTACCTACAGAGCACATATAAGATCTTAAATGGTTTTTAAACGACCCTAATGAGACATGTTTTATAATTTGCTCTTTTAAAGATGTATTCAAAAAATTAAACTCGCGCAATGCTAAGTGCGAATAACTCTTTTGTGTGATTGTTTTTTTAGACATAATTGTTCTTGATTTTCCCTGCGTTTTCTGTCTCTGTCTCGTACAGTAAGAGTGGTCAATCATATCTATCTCGTGTCTATTCTTATAAAGGTTTATAATGTAAAAGTTTTTGCAATCGTGTTTTCTCCTGTTTTTATTTAATTATTAATTTATTGAAAATTAGAGTCTTTAGCTTGTTCAATTCATTGGATTAGAAGTCTGGATTGTAATTAGGGAAAAATGCAACAAATTGTGAGCATTTTAAATATTGTTAAAAAGCACACGCAAAAATTTCTGATAGGAGAATAACTCTCCAAGCACTGACCACCTACTTACGTATATACTGTATATTATTACTTGGGGAACAGGGCGTTTTACACGCCGACCTTAATAGAGCAAAAGTTAAAAAACGAAAAACGAAACGAAAAAGGATGAAAAACTTATGGTGTACAGGCGTGGCCCATTAAATCGTTCCAATATGTGCGGTCGCAAAGGAGTTCAACTGACAACGTTGCAATTACCCTTCCCCTATCTCGTGGTTTGAAAGCCAGCTATAACCTCAAAGGCGTAAGTCAAGGCAAATCTAACATCTTATTACGCGACATTGCCTTACGCAACATTGCTAGTTACAGTACGAAAAACAGTAAATTCAGCGCTGTTAGGTTGGCCTAAATTGCCTGAATAATAGTGGAAAATCCTACAACCCTGCCCATGAACATTGGGGGCTTTTTTCGCAAAACTCTTTCGTCAACTTTGAATCTAAAAATCGACGGAGGTGTCGTACTTTGCTCCGGTACCAAAAAGAAACTCGAAAATCTTATATGTATGAGAATTTCCCGATTCACGATTAACCACTTTCGAGAAATGGGACGGCTGTAGAATCAACGAAACCGACTGAAAATCCTCTGAAACCACTCTTGGAAATTGCATGTTTTTTGTTATTTATCAATTTTTCGGGGACCCGGGAAGCATCATATTATATAACTTGGCCAGTGATATTTTTTGTAATATAAATATCTCAGAAATTTATTATGCACCTTATCTACCTCTTGTATACATATTTGTGGTTGGGAAAACCATAATATTGACGCGAAGTCCAATTTAGGTCGAACCAATGCAAAATATAATTTTTTCAAAACATTTACATTTGTGAAGTCACTTGTGTTTCTAATAACGAATCCCAACATTTTGTTTGCTGAGCTTACTATATTTTCTATATGAACCTGATAAGATAACTTTTGATTATAAGTACCCCTAAGTCTTCAACTGATTCTTTCCTTGTAAGAGAAACCCCATTCATGGCATAATTAAAAATCAATATGTTTCTGTTTAGTGTTAGGGTCATTGCCCTACATTTGTTTATATTAAAATATAGTTTATTTTGTAAGCTCCAGTCCATTATGCTGTTTAAGTCTTTTTGTAGCCCTACACAGTCTCGGATAGTAAATCTTTCTTGAAATCGGCATTAAAATGTCCCAAAATCGTCATTAAAAGCACAGAAATCGTACAATAATGTAGCCCATTATTGTACGATTTTTTCAATAAGTAGGCCTTGGCGAGATGTAAACATCAAACGTCAGACGCGGAGAAATCGCCCGTCAAAAGTGACCAAATATTCAAAACCCGGCCGATAAAGGCTCTTAACTTTTCGTACACATTGCGAAATTGTTTCCTATAGAAGCGCAATCCTTCAGTATACATATTTTAGTAAATTTGAATATCAATAGATTTGTTGTGTAGGCTGCACAAGAAGCAGCAGTTTGGTTTTTCTGTCGGAAGGTGCCGTACGTCATTATACTTGTCCTAGGTAGAGCGATCGGTAAAGTCAAGCAACGCCGCGCGTAGTCAGTTTGTGGATGGGTAATCCCTTATTATTATTTTCTTGCCTAATAAAACATTTTTTTTTCCGATTTCAAAAAAAATATAATATGTACCTCGGCACTGAAGTTCTTTTTATGACTCATGTGGTTTATTTGCCTCGGCCAGAGGCCTCAGCAACTAATAACATAAATAACTATTTAAATACTGTAAGGTCGTCTGCAAATAGTAAACATTGTGAAAATTTAATTACTTCTGGTAAATCATTGATGAACAATAAAAATAACAGAGGTCCCAAATTAGATCCCTGAGGGACTCCAGAGTTTAAGGTGTATTCTTTGGAGGAGGTACGGGGAGGAGCAGGGCCACACTTACCTGAAATTCTTGATTTCTTGCTCATTTCTCTTGACTAGTGGAAACATTTATGAGGCCGCGCCTGTACATACGATGTACAGGGTGGCTCACTATAAATTGACACCACCCCTTTACCTGTTAGTTTTTGAGTTTAGAAAAAAGATTAATCCAAACGTTTTAGATACTAATACAAAGTTTTTTTGTGATGCTATTGGACCTTATACAGTGTGTTTTAGAAAGCCGTGGCAGACATAACTTTTGTTTGGAATGGAACTTCTTGCACATTTTTTGATTATTGAATTCTACGCATTTTTCCGATTCCAATGTTATATATGTTATATGTTCGCTCGAAAGGTTCGTTCAGAACTGAGCCTTTTTTGTGGGGATTACTCCTTTGGTCATAGATTGCCATGCCAAAAATACGTAGAATTCAATAATCCAAAAATATACAAGAAGTTCCATTCCAAACATAACTTATGTCTGCTACGGCTTTCTGGAACATACTGTATAAGGTCCAATAGCATCACAAAAAACTTTGTATTAGTATCTAAAACTTTTGCAAAAAAACTTTTTTTCTAACCTCAAAAACTAATAACAAGTTAAGGGGGGTTTCAACTTATAGTGAGCCACCCTGTACATACAATCATATTATGGAGTATCTACTTATAACTTCACTCCCGAATTTTTATATGTAATTCCGGATAAAAACTGGCCACAATATTTATTCAGAGTATAATTGGGTATTATTATAGTAATAGTGAGGTATGCAGGTATCTAGTTAGATAAACCAATACTTCATAGTATATAACAGTAGTTTTTGAAGAGCATTTTCCAAGACATGGAAGACCTATTATTATTTCAATCAACACTAGTGAATAAGTAAAGTATAATAGTAGTCTGCCTATATACCATTAGCATAATAATTAAAAATTATAGTTATAAGGTAGTTTTAAACCCATGTCCTTGCAATAATAAAATAAAACCATCTTCTTGCAATAATCACCAAGTTGTATCTATAATAGTTTCAATAAATAAGATCTTACCTACTTGAATATTTTCAAGTATGATACAACTGACAAGACTTCCAAGCCACCATGCTCAAGAGAAAAATACCCTTTACAACTTTTGCGACTTCGGCCCTAGTGGTTTATTAACAGTTTGAATAATTTTGAGGGTTTATGTATTTGGTTAAAATGTGTAGGCAATAAAAAGGTGTTTTGTCCTTATTATCAGATATTTTTGGATAGATTTTATACAGGGTGTTTCAGAAAACCCTAGCATAACTTTTGGGGCATACAGAACTTCAAAAAATAAAAATAAAATTCTTATTGACCATGTGTCTGTCGTCTTTAGTTTCTTAGATACAGGACATCCAAGCTTACTTTTTCAAATTGAATATTGACCGTATCTTCTACTTTATACTAGGTACATTAATGAAATTTGACACTCCTGTGTTTTTGGGATGAAAATGTCAATTTCTATGTATTGCGCTACTTTTGGATCATGCTTTTACTCATAACTTTTTGATGTTATGTTTTTAGTCTTGCAGGTCCATGATTTTAGTGCATATTTTCATTTTGTAAAAAGAGTGTAGGTACTCTTGTTTCATAACGATAAAATGAACCGTTTGCATTGAAATTGGCAAAACGTGCCGCAAGAAATTGACAAGTGTAATACCAGCTTTAAATTAGTTGTTTGACTCTAATGAAGTTCGAAATGTGGGCTACATTTTGACTATGGTGTGAAAACTCTGCCTTAAAGGGCTTGTGCATGTGCTAGGTAGTGTTTGTTGTTTATATAATTGAAGTAAAAAAAAAATTGTAAACATACTTTCCCACTAAGAAAAACAAGTAAACAGGCATCTTTATTATATTATTATATTTCAATAGGTCATTTATATGGCACTTATTACACAATTATTATTTATTTATTTACTTAGTGTAAAGAACCCAACATTATGTTAAAACATTACAGGTACAGACTAATTAGATACATATAACATTATAAAGCATTGCCGAGTGTACTATAAATCTTTACATTATAAACAATCTACTGAATTACTAGGAGTAAATTTAGGCAAGCATGCTCTAACAGACTCGGTCAGAAGAGTCACCCACTGCACAAGATATCTATCTATGCTATGGCCTTAAGTTAAGCTTGCCAACATATTCCATATCTCAGTGGCGTAGCTTCAAATTTTGCCCCCCCCCCCCCCCACCAAATTAAATTTGGGCCCCCTCAAACTGGAAAATAAAAAAAACATACATGGAGGTGAAACTATCACAAATTTTATTTCTTAGTAAATAAAAACAAAAAAGTTTTTAAAACAGAAGTATATCTACAAGGTGTCCAACTGTCGAACTTTAAAACTGTAGAAATCCGTGCAATCTTCATTTTGAAGATAATCGCCGAAACTTTTTTTTTGTTCAAGTGTGCCATGGAATCCCCTCCAAACAGTCGAATGGTCAAGAGAACTACTCAAAGTGTTGGTGTGCAAAGGTCCAATACAAAATATACAGGGTGCTATTATCTATGCCATCTCGAAGTAATGAATTTTTGGAACTTAATACGGATCAAAAAATGAGTATATCAAAACTGCCCCAGACACCATGATACTCTTTATTATTATATTATGCCCAGACACTATAAATGAACGAACTAAGACAAGTCAACAAATACAGAAGCCTGCTAGTCATATGAGTTAAAGTGGCTGGTGTGCCACAACAGGAAACGCACAGAAAATGTATTGTCTTAGACAGTGACTTTGTTGAGAGAGGTCCAATAATTTAAATTGTTTTTATTTGTTGGTTGGCATCTTGTTCAGAAATAAATTTATTTTGTATTTATTAATATTTTTTCAACGATTCCAAAGCATTCTTGATCTGTATAAAGTTTTTTTTTTAATTTCAGCATTTGAGATGGCCCAGAGAAAAACAGCCTGTACCTACATATTTGTATTAAACCTTTGCGAACCAACATTTTGAGTGGTCCTGTTGATTATTCAACTGTTTTGATGAGATTTCATATCACACTTGACTCGCCAGATGCCTTTAAAATTCCTAATTTGCTCAACTTTGACACCCTGCAGAATGGAACTCCCTGTACCTATGTCTTTTGTTCAAATTTGGTATATGGGGGTTTTGCGGTGTTATGATTAACCCTGTGGTCTCAGGTTTTAAATAAATAAATCGCGAAAAGGTTTTCGTGAGAATCGGGGGTATAAAAAAATGGTCGCCGGCCCTGAATTTGTATCTTGACAATGGTAGAAAAGTCAAAAGAAGCGGTTTTTGAAGGCCTTTCAAACAAAAAAAAGTTTAGACGATTGATGCACAATGAGTGATATCATAGTCTTTAGTGTAGGAGACGTCGAAGAACTTTAATTAGTTCGCTTTTACCGCGGTGGCGTTGCTCGTACCAGCGCTGACTTTTTAGACTGCATGTTTTTCTGCCTTCGATCGACCTTGGTTCGAACCAATGTCGAGGCAGGGGCATGCACATGTCTTTAAAGAAAAACACCGCTATGGCCAAGAGCGATGGACAAATGTGGGTTCACGGTATTGCTCCTAAATAGCTTTATACGTGTGATTTACTAATTGTCCTACACTCACTGGGATTACTACGGTTTTCCAGGGTTTTCCGTAGTACTTGAGCGAATGCTATCCTAGTTCTATCGGGAAAAAAGTCAGCCCTAGCTGCAAATGGCAAATGGCAAATGGGGTACTCCTAGTTTGGAGTATTGTGAGGGTGAGAATTATTATTATTATTATTATTATTATTATTATTCATTGCTGCAGCTTCTTCAGTTTCTATAGAAAGTAATTCTGAATTGCTTATTCTGTCTTGGGAACAACAATTTTTCAAACAGTTACAGGAAGGGTCAAAAATATAATATCAAAACAAAACAGAACACCGAGTATAGGCCCGGTCAAGGGGAGGTCGTCGAGGGTTCGAGGGGGCTCCCTTGACGTCAAGGCGCGGTATGGTAGCTACACCACTGCCTGTGCAACTGAATTAGTAAGAACGATATAACTACAGCCCGTTTTAGTAAAAATAAGGATACTTCTAAAACATAAACTAAACAACTTAAAGCGATAAAAATGATCTTCCAAAGCTATTAAATTATTTAGAAGATCTTTTCCACTCTTTATTAGTGATTGTGGTTCAAAGTGCTTTATTTCACTGAAAATGTCCATTTGGAAGTCTCCATTGTGATTTGGTACAATGTATTTAGTGCTGTCGCTGTGTTTAGTTCGAGTGAGTCGGAAGTGTTATTATTTATTTTGAAGTCTTGGCAAAAGTAAACCTTTACTTGAGACCGTGCAAGTTCTTACTTCAAGTTCTTTTTTTACAACTATTATTTCGGCGTTAAGTATTGTTAAGTTTCCTTTCTAGGGGATCTTTCAGTCTGTCATTAGAATTGGTCAGAATTATCCATTTGGCATGGATAATATAATTTTTGTGCATTATTTCACCTTGAATACTATTGCATTGTGAAGTTGCTGCAAAAACTTGCATGGTCACTTGTGAAAATATGTATAGTTTTCTGCCATACTTTATAAGGGATGTGTGCCTCATTGCCACCGCAATTATGATAAAAATGACCCATACTTTCAGTATTTAGAAAGTTTCTTTAAAACTTAAAGGGCGTCTATCTTTTGCAACAAACTCATTTAAGCCCACTAAATAATATTCCTACATTTTGTTATAAGCACGTTTACGATAACAAAATTGTTAGAATAATACTTAATAGATCATCAATCAAACTTATTTTACAAGAAAAATTAGATTTGACAGGGTTGCTAAACGAAACCAGAGAAAATGTTGACGAAATGTAAAATTTGTAGTGTTTTGAAACTATTCATACATTTATTTCCATAGTTGCAAATTTTGCAATGTTTCAATAAGCGATTAAGAAGGGGCTGAAAGACTTCGCTAAGTGTTTTCTGCGCCATCTCTAGATGTATAACTGAACTGAACTACGTTTCCCTAACCTGGTCCAATAGTGTCAGTAAAGGCTAAACGAAATATTAGGTGGGTAAATAAACAGTGCAGAAAAGGATGTGAAAACGAAGTTATTTTCGGACATGGTTTTCCAAAAAACTACAAATTTGTGCTCGATCATTTTGACAGAGGAATAGACAAAGGTGTGAGGCAAAACTTAACATATTTAATTAAAAAATGCCATGTTTATGGCATATCGACTTGAAGCCATATTAAATAAATTCACTTTTATTTAAAATCTGTAGTGAATTTGGAACATATATAATATATATGCAGATATTAAGGCTGAATGTACAGCACGTGCGTGGTGATTCAATATTTTGACCCATAAAATGGCTTTTTTCGATCTGTAGGGAGCAACCCACATAATTTTAAACTTTTGGTCAATACAAATTTTAATCTAAGTAATTACTCACATTTTGAGACAAAAATTATTTAAAAAGATTGATCACAACGACCGTTATTAGCATTTGCGCAATAAGCCTAATAACTGCCATTGTGATAAATATTTCTAAAAAATTTTTGTCTCAAAATGTGAGTAATTATTTAGATTAAAATTTGTATTGACCAAAAATTTAAAATTATGCGTGTTTCTCGCTACTGATCGAAAAAAGCCATTTTCTGGGTCAAAATGTTGAATCACCACGCAACGTGGTGTACATTCAGTCTTAAGTCAAAACATGTGCTATTTGGGGAGAAAAGCAAACATCATAACATGAAGCCATTTTTGAGATATTTAATTCTGAACCCCCTCTTAAGAAGGTGTCTGTAATTTTTAGCTGATTTTAGCCAGAACAGGTCAGTAGCTAAAATTTTTCAATTTTCCTATAATTTATCTTTATATTACACCTGAATAATATAATAATAATAATTCTCATCGATCACAGTCCCACACAATACTCCAAACTAAAAGTACCCCAGAAGCAACCAAATACTCCTGATATATTATCTGGGTATATAAAATATATTTATGTCCTGAAAATGTCATGTTTTTTAATCTAATTTCGTAATATTTCTGGTAGCATTAAACATACAAGTTGTTTATACCTACTAGTGAGTATGGCTACAACTAGTGAGAGTTCATTTAGGAGCCAAAGCATTTAAAAAGTACCTTCCGAGAGATGTACTTCATTCATGCCTTTAACTATTACATCATCAATAATTTTTTGTGTCTAAAATTTTCACTAAGATGAAAAGGACATAATGGTAATCGCAAAACATTGGCAACAAGCCTAAAATTCAGGCAATCAGCTTCATGTAAAGGAATTCTGCTTTATTGTCACAATACACTTACTTCTCTTCCGGACATACAGTGTGGCCCGTTTGGAATGGACACACCTCTGTAAAATTGTTATTTTTTCTCTGATTTTGATGAACTTTTTTTTTTAAATTGTAGGTCCCGAAAAACTCTATTTTGTGACTAATCGGCAGGTTTCTACTGTCAAAATCAAGGCCTACTTTGATAACTTTTTTAGTCGAAATTTTGAGATTTTATATTAGCGATTTTTTTATCTTATAACCGAGTACACCATTGGATTCTGCATCTCCGAAAACCGTTTTGTACCAAATTTCATCAAAAAATATTGGGAAACAAAAATTTTATTAATAATTTTGTAAAATAATATTTTCCCGTAAGTGGGGTCTGCGGATAGAGTTATCCTTGAAATAAAACGCCAAAAACAAAACATAACAAAGTATTTTATAAGAAAAACAACAAAGTAAACAAACATAACAATAAATGTTAGATTTTCAATTTAAAATTAATTTAATTTTATTTTTAGGCAATCAATCCGAGATTAAATTTTTGTCGCTTCCACCAAGGCTCCATTTAATTCAATGCATTTTTCGCATCTCTTCTTCATGCGCTTCACAGTTCTTTTAATCTGTCCAGGCCTGATTTCGGCACACGCTTGAATAATATTTTGACGTAAATCTTGTACCGACTGTGGCCTTGACTGATAGACTTTTTCCTTTAGAATGCCCCAAAGAAAAAAGTCTAAAGGTGTAAGGTCAGGCGATCTGGGTGGCCATAAAACTAAGGGGCTGTTTGGACCTATCCAATGATTCGGATAATTTTGATTCAACCACTCTCTTACTCTTGCTGCATTGTGGACAGGAGAGCCATCTAATTGCACTTTTAAATTTACGCGCATATGAATTGGCAAATTATGAACTGCTTCCCAAAAATCGTTTTGAAGAAAATCCAAAAATAAATTTCAAAAATGGCCCAATAATTCTGTCGTGGAGTATTCCGCACCACACATTAGTTTTTTGCGAATATTGTCTTTTACAATTTATTACCCAATTGGGGTTTATGGAAGCCCAATGCCTTGAATTTTGCGAAGATATTATTCCATTTGTTGTGAATGTTGCTTCATCACTAAATAAAATTTGACTTAAATAGTTTCCATTGTTTAAGTATTCGCCTTGCAGCCATAAACAAAATTCCATTCTTCTTTCCTCGTCTCCTGGTTCCAGCGTATGTAAAAACTTGGCTTTAAAGGGTTTAATTTTGTTTTTTACAAGGCATCTCCTAATATTTTCTTTCGGGATATTTAAAATTAAACTTGCATTTCTTAATGAAGTTTGGGGGTTATTAATAAAATAATTTAGTATTACGTCATTGTTTCTCAACGGACGATGTAGATTTTGGCTTTTTAAAATGTTTTTGGATACAGCTCCAGTTTGATTAAATATTTGGTTAACTTTATTTACCGTACCACTACTCACTGGGTGCCTGTCTGGATGTCTGTTATTAAACTCCCGCGCTGCATCCCTTGCAGAACGGACATTATCCTCAACAAGTCTAACCATTTCAATTTTTTCGTTTAAAGTAAGTCTTTCCATAATTTTGAATAGGTAATTGTTACAAAAGTGTAAAAATAAACACACTGATATTTACCTTATTTTTTATTGACAGTTGACACCGTAATTAATTTTTTTTCCAAAGCTTACTTAATATCTAAGAAAATTATTGTGATGCGAATTGTGAAATACTCTACGATAGAATTATTGGATCGGTACAAGATATTCGTCAAACTGTTATCACCAACGTATGCTAACATCAGCCCCAAGTAGATTAAAATTGTAAAATTGCACACCAGCACACAAAGAAAATGAAGTGTGTTAGTTGCAAAAAAAGTTATTCTACTTACATTTTTTATTGTTGTGTTTGTTTATTTTGTTGTTTTTCTTATAAAATACTTTGTTATGTTTTGTTTTTGGCGTTTTATTTCAAGGATAACTCGATCCGCAGACCCCACTTACGGGAAAATATTATTTTACAAAATTATTAATAAAATTTTTGTTTCCCAATATTTTTTGATGAAATTTGGTACAAAACGGTTTTCGGGGATGCAGAATCCAATGGTGTACTCGGTTATAAGATAAGAAAATCGCTAATATAAAATCTCAAAATTTCGACTAAAAAAGTTATCAAAGTAGGCCTTGATTTTGACAGTAGAAACCTGCCGATTAGTCACAAAATAGAGTTTTTCGGGACCTACAATTTAAAAAAAAGTTCATCAAAATAGGAGCAAAAATAACAATTTTACAGAGGTGTATCCATTCCAAACGGGCCACACTGTATAGTGGTGTGGAAGTAAAATGAAAACCTAAAAAGATCTATTTACCCCTAATCTTTTTTCATATTTGTTCACCTGTTAGGTCATAACTATGTTATTTTCACCTCTTTCACTTTACACTTATGTTTTTTTTAGGAAGAAGAATACTTTTATTATAGTATTGTAAACATCCAGGACTTTGTACCAGGGGTACCTGTTATGACCCCTATGGGACCCAACAAAGAAGGTCCGCTCATGTTTAAAACATCAGAAACTGACTTGTCTCGATGGGAGACTGCATATTTCATCCTAAAGTAAGTATTATACCACTAATTTTTTGGGTTATAGCTAAAAGTATATTGACAAATTCAAGCATGTTAAATTTCTCATATGTATGATCCTACATTTTCCGACTTATCGGCTTGGCATTGCATTGAAAACCTCACCTACGATTTTTTAAACAGGTATATTATGCAAATTTTTTTATCGAAAAACTAACACCGTAAGATTACTCTGTTTCTGTCAAAATGGACATGTATCAATGTTGGTGAACAAATGCATTAGTTATTTTCTACGTTATTTTTCTGTCTGTGTATGCATTCACAAAGCGAAAAATTATAATTTGTCAAACTTGTTTTGGCAACTGACAGATCATACAACAAAATTTAAAAAAATCACCAGGTATGCAATTATCATTATCATCTCATCTCATTTCAATATCACCTCATTTCACACAATACGCCGTATTAGTCTGACGTCACGTTGTATCCAAACAACCTCCTGATACACGGGCGTTTTTGTGTTTTTGACTAGATTTAGATTTCCTAAGGCCGATCAAGAAAGAGGAAAGTGGAAAAAGCTGGTCAGGTAAGACATCAAGCAAATAATAATAAGATTTTGAGTGGAGCATATGAACGCAGATGTCAAAAGTAAGGTTAGAAATCCTTTTGGTAAATTTCTACGAAAACTGGCTCAAAATTTGCACTTATAAAGTTCAGAATACACTTACCTTAACGAAGATGGATAGTTATTGTCGAAGAAACCGATTTAAATAATTTTTTTAGTCAAAAACCCCCACTACGTGACGTCACCACTAATATGGCGTATTATCTAAAAAATATTTTTTTTTCTGCAAAATAGAAGTATACTTGTAAAAATTGTTCAGGATGTATCCAATGCATGTAAACTTAACTATGGAGTGCCCCAGGGCGGTCTTCTTTCACCCCACGGCCCTCGTAAAATAAACTGGACAGGCATTGGGCCCTAGTCTCCCCACCAATTTTTAGCCATCAGGCAGAGGGTGCTGGCATCCGCCTGGATAGCCGCCATATTGGGCCTATGCTAGGGGATTTAGTGTGCATTCTAGGGGAGAAGCGAAATTTGTGGTGGCAACACAAAATGACATTTGACCACGGCCAACCACGGCCCCCGGGCATTTGACATGATTCAAATTTAAAATGTCCCTCTGAAATTCCGTATTGTAATTGGACAATTAACAGCCCATGATGTGTGGGCCCAATATGGCCGACATTTCGATGGGAGATATGTACGAGCCCTGTCTCAGTGGAGTTTTCCCAAACTAATAAAAATATGTTTTTTTGAAGAAATTTATTGTGTTAACAGAAGATTTACTGAAATCCGCACATTTTTCTAATTATATAGGAAACGTTTATTCACTTTTGACAAAAATTAAATAGAAAATTACCACTGTGTTACCTCGCCTTTTCGACTTATTACTGCCTAGATATGTCTCAACATATTGTTGACTAATGTTTGGCAATCATCTGGAGTGAAACTATTACAAATTTCTTGAAGATGAGCACGCAACTTTGGAACGGTTCTTGTGGCTTGTGATTGCAACTTCTTCATTATATGCCATAATGTTTCAATCGGCGAAAGATCTGGACTGCTAGTCGTCCATTTTAAAAGCGAAATATTGTTTTCTAAAGTATATCTAGTGAAGAGCAGAGAGGCAACGTGTGACAAAAAAAAAATTCCGACTTGTAACTCTGAATAATTCATACTTTTAACTCGGAATTATTCCGAGTTGCAAATCAGAATTCTGACATGTAACTCGGAATTTCGACTTGTAACTCGGAATTCTGACTTGCAACTCACAATTCCGACTTGTAACTCGGAATTATTCTGACTTACAACTTGGAATAATTCCGACTTACAACTCTGAATACTCGGAACGAGCCGCCCCTGGTCAGATTAATAATGTAGGAAAGGGGTGTTGATATAATAGATGCAGTTTCCTTTAACAGAGTTATTAGTATTTCATCACATCCTATAGATTTTCAGTTTTTCAACTTCTTATACAATTTTTGATTTCTTGTGGGATTGTTGGATGTAGATAGATAATGGAAGGATGACACATGCTTGTTTTCTATTGGCAATTTACTACGATACTAGTTTATAAAATATTCATTGAATTTATTTAAAGTTTGGAACTTGTCTTTGTATTTTTTGCAAGAAATTTTCATAAATTGATTCCGATTTTTTATTATTTTAGTTATCTTATTCACAAGGTTCCATGTGGCTTTGTTTTTGTTTTCTGATTCTTTTACGTAAAGTTCGTTTGACATTTTCTTTGCTTTTTTTATAACTTTTTTAAATATTACAGTATCTGCTAAAAAAAATCTACACCGGAATGTCTTATTAGTTTCTGTTGATGGAGATATCTTTTTGTTTTGCATGATATACCCTAATTGCGGGAGTTATTCAGGAATTTAATCTTTTTTTTCGCTTACTTTTTTTACAACGAACACCTGTTTCATGCTTCGAGTAAATATATTTGAAAAATTCTTATAGGCAATATTTGCATCATTTGTCCCAGCTGATCATGCTTAAAGGAATATTTTAGATTTAGAGAAAAATCTTTTTTGTGTACTTACTGTGATTCATATATGTCCATAATCGAAACAAAGCAGTTGAGCTCTGTGATCTGACAAAGTATTATCTATTACACTTGCTTCGTAGTTTACGTGTGAGTTTATAAATATATTATCAATTAAAAAAGAGGAGTTTCGAATAACTCGTGTTGCTTAAAAAACTGTTTATTGATAATTATAGGATTTAATTATATCCAGAAAGGCTTTTGTTTGATCCTTATATTTGAAGAGGTTGAGATTAAAGTCTCCTGGAATAATTACATCGTATTTTACAAATTTTCTTACCAAATAATCCAAAATGCTTTCGAAAGTCTGCATAAACCAGTCAAATACACTAGCCCCTCTTCTTTCAATGCATAATACATATACTTTCCTCTTTTTGTCTACAACACAAGCACATTCACTACACCTTCTGCACTCATTTGGTTGATCTCTTGCACTTGAAAATTCAGGTCAGCTTTAGTGTAAATACATGTTCCACCATGTTTCATTTCCTTTCTTGCAAAATGTGATATTAGTTCATAACCTTCGATTTTTATGCAGAAAATTTCATCTTCTACGAGCCAGTGTTCACTGAAGCACAGTATGTTAGGGGTACATGTCAGATTGGTCACGGCACAGACATATATAGCTTCGCTACAGACAGTGCCTGGGGCCTGGGGACCCAATTGTTTGAGCTGGCACCAATAGAGGGCGCCGCATGCGGGAAATTCGAATAAAAATATAATCGGCGGGCCTGACGACAATAATTCAGTGGCCTTGAAAGCACCTATCCCATAAAAAACGCTGCAACGTTGTCAGTGCAAGAACATGTGGATAGAAGCTATATAGGTCTGTGATAGAAGGAATAGCCGGTATACGAGTATTAATAATACGGCAGCCACAATCCGCGATTGGAGAAAATTGTCTGCCAAAAACTACTCCCTGCATCCCTTTAGCGAAATAACTTCATACCTCCAGTAGGGCGTTCAAAAAGTCTCAGAAAAAAAAACTGCGGGAAAAAACTACCCCTTCCCACCCCCGAAGTTGTTTTTGGTCAGATCAGCACCAATCCACGGTTGAAAAAAATTGCCGGACAAAACTACCCCCTGCATCCCTTTGGGGAAAAAATGATAATTCCATTGTTTCTGGTCCGATTTTCGCCGTTTTCACAAGGATGTTAAAAAAGTCAATCTGAGAAATAAAAAAAAAACTGCCGAAAAAAACTACCCCTTCCCACCCCCGAAGTTGTTTTTGGTCGGATCCTCGCCATTTTTAGCAAGGACGTTCAAAATTATTCCAGAAGCACCAATCCACGGTTGAAAAAAATTGCCGTACAAAACTACCCCCTGCGTCCCTTTAGGGAAAAAATGATAACTCCATTGTTTCTGGTCCGATTTTCGCCGTTTTGACAAGGATGTTAAAAAAGTCAGTCTCAGAAATAAAAAAAAAACTGCCGGAAAAAACTACCCCTTTCCACCGCCGATGTTGTTTTTGGTCGGATCCTCGCCATTTTTAGCAAGGACGTTCAAAATTATTCCAATGATAACTCCATTGTTTCTGGTCCGATTTTCGCCGTTTTCACAAGGATGTTAAAAAAGTCAGTCTCAGAAATAAAAAAAAACTGCCGGAGAAAAACTACCCCTTCCCACCCCCGAAGTTGTTTTTGGTCGGATAATCGCCATTTTTAGCAAGGACGTTCAAAATTATTCCAGAAGCACCAATCCGCGGTTGAAAAAAATTGCCGGACAAAACTACCCCCTGCATCCCTTTAAGGAAAAAATGATAACTCCATTGTTTCTGGTCCAATTTTCGCCGTTTTCACAAGGATGTTAAAAAAGTCAGTCTCAGAAATAAAAAAAAAACTGCCGGAGAGAAACTACCCCTTCCCACCCCCGAAGTTGTTTTTGGTCGGATAATCGCCATTTTTAGCAAGGACGTTCAAAATTATTCCAGAAGCACCAATCCGCAGTTGAAAAAAATTGCCGGACAAAACTACCCCCTGCATCCCTTTAGGGAAAAAATGATAACTCCATTGTTTCTGGTCCGATTTTCGCCGTTTTCACAAGGATGTTAAAAAAGTCAGTCTCAGAAATAAAAAAAAAAACTGCCGAAAAAAACTACCCCTTCCCACCACCGAAGTAGTTTTTGGTCGGATCCTCGCCGTTTTTAGCAAGGACGTTCAAAATTATTCCAGAAGCACCAATCCACGGTTCAAAAAAATTGCCGGACAAAACCACCCCCTGCATCCCTTTAGGGGAAAAAATGATAACTCCATTGTTTCTGGTCCGATTTTCGCCGTTTTCACAAGGATGTTAAAAAAGTCAGTCTCAGAAATAAAAAAAAACTGCTGGAAAAAAACTACCCCTTTCCACCCCCGAAGTTGTTTTTGGTCGGATCCTCGCCATTTTTAGCAAGGACGTTCAAAATTATTCCAGAAGCACCAATCCGCGGTTGAAAAAAATTGCCGGACAAAACTACCCCCTGCATCCCTTTAGGGAAAAAAATGATAACTCCATTGTTTCTGGTTCGATTTTCGCCGTTTTCACAAGGATGTTAAAAAAGTCAGTCTTATAAATAAAAAAAAACTGCCGGAAAAAAACTACCCTTTCCCACCCCCGAAGTTGTTTTTGGTCGGATCCTCGCCATTTTTAGCAAGGACGTTCAAAATTATTCCAGAAGCACCAATCCGCGGTTGAAAAAAATTGCCGGACAAAACTACCCCCTGCATCCCTTTAGGGAAAAAAAATGATAACTCCATTGTTTCTTTTCCGATTTTCGCCGTTTTCACAAGGATGTTAAAAAAGTCAGTCTCAGAAATAAAAAAAACTGCCAGAAAAAACTACACCTTCCGATCCCCGAAGTTGTTTTTGGTCGGATCCTCGCCATTTTTAGCAAGGACGTTCAAAATTATTCCATAAGCACCAATCCGCGGTTGAAAAAAATTGCCGGACAAAACTACCCCCTGCATCCCTTTAGGGAAAAAATGATAACTCCATTGTCTCTGGATTGGTGCGTATGGGTTAATTTTGAACGTCCTTGCTAAAAATGGCGAGGTTCCGATCAAAAACAACTTCGGGGGTGGGAAGGGGTATTTTTTTTTCGGCAGTTTTTTTTATTTCTCAGACTGACTTTTTTTAACATCCTTGTGAAAACGACGAAAATCAGACCATAAACAATGGAGTTATCATTTTTTTCCCTAAAGGGATGCAGGGGGTAGTTTTGTCCGGCAATTTTTTTCAACCTCGGATTGTTGCTTCTGGAATAATTTTGAAAGTCCTTGCTAAGAATGGCGAGGTTCCGATCAAAAACAACTTCGGGGGTGGGAAGGGGTAGTTTTTTTTCCAGCAGTTTTTTTATTTCTCAGACTGACTTTTTTTTAACATCCTTGTGAAAACGACGAAAATCAGACCATAAACAATGGAGTTATCATTTTTTTTTCCTAAAGGGATGCAGGGGGTAGTTTTGTCCGGCAATTTTTTTCAACCGCAGATTGGTGCTTCTGGAATAATTTTGAACGTCCTTGCTAAAAATGGCGAGGTTCCGATCAAAAACAACTTCGGGGTGGGAAGGGGTATTTTTTTTTTTCGGCAGTTTTTTTTATTTCTCAGACTGACTTTTTTTAACATCCTTGTGAAAACGGCGAAAATCTGACCATAAACAATGGAGTTATCATTTTTTTTCCTAAAGGGATGCAGGGGGTAGTTTTGTCCGGCAATTTTTTTCAACCGCGGATTGTTGCTTCTGGAATAATTTTGAAAGTCCTTGCTAAGAATGGCAAGGTTCCGATCAAAAACAACTTCGGGGGTGGGAAGGGGTGGTTTTTTTCCGGCAGTTTTTTTTATTTCTGAGACTGACTTTTTTTAACATCCTTGTGAAAACAGCGAAGATCGGACCAGAAACAATGAATTTATATATATTTTTTTTTCGTAAAGGGATGCAGGGGGTAGTTTTGTCCGGCAATTTTTTTCAACCGTGGATTGGTGTTTCTGGAGTTATTCTGAACGACCTTGCTAAGAATAGTGAGGATCCGACCAAAAACAACTTCGGGGGTGGGAAGGGGTAGTTTTTTCCGGCAGTTTTTTTTATTTCTCAGACTGACTTTTTTTAACATCCTTGTGAAAACGACGAAAATCGGACCATAAACAATGGAGTTATCATTTTTTTTCCTTAAAGGGATGCAGGGGGTAGTTGTGCCAAGAAAATTTTTTCAACCGCGGATTGGTGCGTCTGGGTAAATTTTGAACGTTCTGGCTGAAAATGGCAAGGATTCGACCAAAAACAACTTCGGGGGTGGGAAGGGGTAGTTTTTGTCAGGCAGTTTTTTATGCTTCTGAGACTCTTTTGAACGTTCTTGTGAAAACGGCGAAAATCGGACCAGAAACAATGGAGTTATCAATTTTTTTCCCTAAAGGGATGCAGGGGGTAGTTTCGTCAGGTAAATTTTTTCAACCGCGGAGTGGTGCGTCTGGGTAAACTTTGAACGTTCTGGCTGAAAATGGCGAGGATCCGACCAAAAACATTTCGGGGGTGGGAAGGGGTAGTTTTTTGTCAGGCAATTTTTTTACTTCTGAGATTTTCAGGGTGTAGTTTTCCCGGCAATTTTAAGTAAGTATATGTACATCAATATGAATCTCAAAAATCCTTACCTACCAATTCCATCTTCCTTGCCTCTTTCTGTGAACATATTATTTATATCACAGACATATAGCTTAGCTAAGCTATATAGGTCTGTGTTTATATACATAATACATCTGCTTGTATGCAGATGTATTTTTATCCCTAAAATGGGCCGGATAGGCGACATTTGGCAACGACGAGTGGAAAGATGTAGAACTCAGCGACCTCTATGGGACGGTAGTGGAAATATTTGTACGAATTCCCACAAAGGATGCCAACTCCAGGGACTTGGCATCCTTTTGGGTTCGCCTAAAAATATACGGCGAGGCACAGTCTGTAGCGAAGCTATATAGGTCTGTGGTCACGGCTTCTTCTACCTCCAGAATCTTGTTCCTAAGGCTTTGAATGTTTTGATAAAGCATGATTAAGCAATTTCTATGGTATAGGTTTTTTTGGATTTTTGTCATATTTTTGGGTCCAGCAATTCCACTTATAAAAAATTACCACCTCTTTGTGTAACTAATTCATCTCCCATGTTGTTCAGGAAGTCACTATGTTTCTTGAAATCAAAGTACTTTATTCCTACATACTTACTCTACAACAACTATTGATGGAATTCATTTCAAACCAAAAGGTACCAAAATACTCTTGCCTGCTCTTTAGTCTCGCTTTTCTTAAGAAAATGTATGGAAATATGCCATGTAAACATTTGCATTTTTTATTTTATAAAAAATTCCACAACAATGGTGTTTTTAATATTGAACCATCTTCTCGATTTTTTTGTCTTGTTGCTACAGTGGTGATCGCTTGAAACACCACTATGCACAGGTATTTAGTAGTGTTGGTCCAGGTATGACATAAGATTAGAAGACAACATTCACTTTCCAAACTTTGCTTCTTTTAAGAAAAGCCCCTTGTATTTCTGTAGTATAATATTATTGTCGCAATAAACAATCCTGAAACAATCCCATGGAGTCACGTCAGCGGCATCTTCAAACTGCGTCAGCATTTGCGAGATGCTCGAAGGAGTAGGGAAGCCATATTGGCATGCCTCCGCAAAAGGCATTGTCACGTTCCACTCGGGGCATTCAACATTCTGTAGCCCCTCATTGATAATTATAGTCCATTGAAAATGTATTTCAAGTTTACACAAAACTACTCTTTATTCTTCCCAAGCCCCAGGTGTACTCGTAACAATTGGCCGGGTATTCTGAGTAAAAAGTTATGGGAAAAGTGCAAAAGTGCGGGCTCATGTTTACGAGAAGAAAAGCACACAAGCAAGCCGCAGAAACAGAAGAAATAAAAGATCAGCGACAAAGAGATGACAGCGAAGAGAGTTTTGAATCCGGAAAGGGTGCTGAATAATTGTAAGAAGAAATAGAAGAGATGGCAGAAGCACAAGTAGTTTTAGTTACAGTACACCCGAAGATGTTCGCAGGTCGAGCAGGAGAGAATATAGAGGAGTTTTTATGGCAGTTTAGAAGGGCTGCAAAGGCGAACCGATGGTCGGCAGAACCCAACCCCTGCAGTTGCTTTGTTATTTGGAGGCAGCCGCTTTGGACTATTTTGAAAGTGTTGAAGAAAAATGCCGAGACTACACAGTGACAGAGAACAAGTTAAAAGATACTATCAAAAATGCATAATTAGCCGAACAATACAACATCAAGGAGAAATGGAAGATTTATGGACTTTTTATCACAACATCCTGAAGCTGTGCAATATGATAAACCCCATAATGTTGGAGGGTGAGAAGATAGAGGAGTTTAGGAAGAACCTAGAGAAGATAGAGGTCACCGAGTTCATGGTAGGCCCGTCCATGGCGGCAGCGACATCAGCACAGAGGTCAGCCAGGTTTCCATCCACTTCTACGCCAGCCAGAGACACCCCAGCAGCAGAGATGGAAATGGAGGAGCTTAGACAGAGGATCCAACACTTGGAGTCCAGAAACACGAACAGGTCGGTGTCACAATTTTGCCCAAGTTATAAGCCACATTTTCAGAGCTATAAAAGTAGTGTAAAATTCGAGCGTCGAACTCCCAATGGCAAAGCGACTTGTTTTCTTTGTAGAAAATCTAGTCACTATGCTATAAATTGTCCCCAACTGGTAAAAAACTAGAGAGAAAATCACTAACCGGTGCAAAGACATTATTTTTTTGTTACATTTGTAACTCTAGAACTCACAAAAACAAACTTGTAATTTCCAAAGAGGTATCTTAAGATTGTTTGTACTTACGTTATTTAAGAAAGTAGCTTTGATCTGCTAGAAACAAAAGGAAAAATCGAAAATGGAGATATAACTTTCATTTTAGATACAGGTTTAAGCATCAGTTTATTAGACGCAAAATTTTTTCCTAGAATAGAAAGAGCTGTTGTAAGAGTGAAATCTGCTAGTGTCAATTTTGTGTGGATTATTGGAAAAACAGTACCTCCATTTAAGTTAGAAGGAATGTTGGTTCCTATAAGACTTGTTTTTTTGGTAATAAATAATTTTAGTAAGATGGCCATTTTAGCATATGATTTTAACATGATTTGGCCAAAATTAGTTTTGAACACAAAGTGTAAAGTTGGTAGTTAAGAAAGTAGAGGTATATTTTAGATTTTACAACAACAAACGAAATTTTGGATTTAGTAATAATGGATGATAAAGTTTGTTACGTAAGAGAAGTCTTGTTAACGCCACGCATTAAAGTTGATGTCACGGTTAGTGTTAACAGATGTGCTAACATAGAGTTTAGGCCATACAGTAGTTACTTTTAAAACAGGGGTTTAAAAATCGAAGAACTTCAATTGGAAGAGTCTTTTATAACAGTAAAAAATAACACGGATACAGAGATAATAGTTTTTCGAGGGACGCGTTTAGGAGAAGTCTCAGATTTAGATAGTTTTGAAGAATTTCCGTTAAACACGGATGTAAATGTAGTAGGAGTTGAGGAGAAAAAGGTTGAAGTGTTTCCTGGATTTATTCAGAAGGATATAAATGAAGTTAGAGGCACTTTTGTTCTTCTTCGCGGAAGTGATGTCTTTTTTTCGGATGTAACGGAAATAGGGGTAAAGATAAATGAAAAGTTAGAGGAAAAGCAACAGGAAGAGCTACTGAAATTGCTACATGAATTTAGAGATGTTTTTGCTACTAGTAATTTGGAATTAGGTAGGACAGATGTGTGTGAACAAACAATACGGGCAGGTGATGGGTTGCCGATACACCAGACCCTGTATCGTATTTGGCCGCGTGAAAGGAAGATAATTGCAAGTCAAGTTAAAGAAATGTAAGATGCGGAAATTATAAGAAAATCCTACAGCCCATGGGCGGCACCGGTAGTGTTGGTAAGAAAAAAATAAATCTTATCTATTATCTGTAATAGATACCATATTTCAGATTTGAATGATTCAAAATACTTTACTTTTATAGATTTATTCTCGGGGTATTGGCAAATTAAAATTGCAGAAAAAGATAAGAAATAAACAGCTTTTATTGTACCGGATGGGTTGTGTGAATTTAATGTGTTACCGTTTGGATTAGCATCCAGTTCAGCATGTTTTCAGAGCTGTATGGACCAAATTTTGGCAGGATTAAAGTACCTGTATTCTTTATTTAGATGACATTTTAGTTAAAGGTAGCAGCTTTGAGGATCATTTAGACAAATTAAGGGAATTGTTATTAAGATTTTGCAAAGAAAAAATAAAATTAAAACCAATAAAATGTTCTTTTGGTTTATCGCCAGATCCAGATAAGGTAGTAGCAGTTTCGAATTTCCCACTTTCTAAAAAAATAAAGGACATGCAATCCTTCGTAGGACTTGCAAATTATTATAGAGAATTTATACATTTTGTGTACTTAGCTATTCCATTAACCCTTTTGACTAGAAAAACTGTAAAGGTTGATTGGAAAAATGAGCACCAGAACACTTTCGATGAATTAAAATCTAAATTAGTAAATTATCCTGTGTCATTATTTCAAAAATGAACTTTCTGTAGAAATACTCACTGATGCTAGTGATTTTGGGATAGGTTCCTTTATTTTACAAACGGATGACACTGGTTCGCATCCTTTATGAAGTAATGAAGTACCACATAACGAAAAAAGAGCTACTAGCAATAATTTACGGAATCGGATACTTTAGGTATTATTTGTGGGGAAAGAAGTTTAAAATTGTGGTTGATCACCATGCACTATATTTTTTACATAAAAATAAAGATTTGTCGGGTAGACTTGCAGGATTTGCTATCAAGTTACAATATTAAGATTTTTAAATAGTTCATAAAAGCTGAAAAAAGCATTTGCATGCTGATGCTTTGTCAGAAATATGGTTTTCAAGCCTAGGGAAACGGACACAGATGCCACATAAATTTCTGTTTGCGCAATGGGCCTGTTTCACACTTTTTTTTTGATTATGAATCTTAATAGTAAATAAAAAACGAAAAATTTTTTTCAGATTTTTTTTCGGCTGGGAAATGCCCCAAAAACATTTTTAAAATTCAAATTTCTTGGGCCCGTGACGTCACGGGCCCAAAAAGCTGATTGGCTACTGTTTTGCGACGTTGACACGATTTACGGCAATATCGATGTTTCTATTTGAGATTTGTGAATACTGAAGAAGAAGAGAATTTAACTAACTGTGGCAAAAGCAAAATAGACATAACACATGACCTCAATATCAAGGGGCGGCGTGGCGGTGCACGAGTGGGTGGGTCTTTCAAGGTTCCCCACGCATTGGCACCGTATGTCGCCCCATAGTGGCTAGATTGCTCGAAAAGAGCAGAGGCCATAAAAAGAAATAAAAAAATTATCTCAATATCAATTAATTTAATAATATACCACAATCGCAATGTTTTTCCCTTTTTTGAGTTAAAAGTTACTTGCAGAATGATGACCAACTTGTAAGTTCCAAACTTGTAAATAAATCTGGTTTATAACAACTAGACATAATCTTGACAATCAAAATTTAATTTATTAACTCGAAATATTCCGACATCGTTGGTTTTCGCCGTTGATCTTCTTCATTTTGCAATTATTCTTAAAGCTAATTCTCGAATGTATTTTCTATCAGCCCCTGAAATGGCTATCAAAAGGTTTTCCGGATGAGCAAAATATTCCTTTCTCCTTTCTCTCAATTACGGGATCTATAACTTTTTTCAGTTCTTTAGGGAGGTAACAATACTGGTAATGCTAAATAAGTGCCTGACACCATCCTTATTACAAGACCAATTAAATTTTATTTCAAATCGGCATACGGTATACACTTTCTTTTAACTTTTTGCAGGTTTTCAGAAAAACATTTAGTTTTATTAGCTCGGTTTACATTAAAGAATGACATGACAGATTGATATAGACACGACACATGACCCACAAAACGAACTACCTGCATCTGTACTGTATGGTCGAGTTCGGACAACCGTTTATACAACTGTCTTTCTCTAGAGAATCGATTTCGATTCAATGTGCACGTCTGAGATTACAACGGAGATCGAATTTTTAGGGTTTCGATTACTAGTATACCGGCAACGTCGCAAACACAATTTCATTGCTCCAAATTAAGGCGCGCAGTTTAAAATTTTTATATATTTTTTTTAGTTAATAACAATATTAGGTATTGACGAGAAAGGTGCTGAGTGAACAAGGCCCATTGAAATTGAGCACAATGTAAAATAGCAACGTACAGTCAAAAAGTTAAAGACATTATAACCACAATTCAAAACCTGGAAAATGTAGACTCGAAATTAGCTAAATAAACAAGAAGTTACGTGCCTGAAAACGGCGTTCTTACAAAAACATTTCAGTCCACAAGGGGCTTCAAAATTATTACTCGTACCAGAGAAAATAAAAAAGGACATTTTGTTATATTTTCACGATGACCCATTGTCAGGGGTGCATTTATAGGTTTTACTAAGACTTTCGATAAAATAAAAATCATTATTTTTGACCAAATATGTATAATGATGACATAATTATGTAAAATCATGCATTACTTTGTCAACACAGGAAAAATGTCAATAAAGCACAACCAGGGTTGTTACAGCCGATAAAGTAAAATATTAATTAAAAAAAATTGGTATAGACATTTTGGGCCCACTTCCAAAATCTAGCCAGAACAGATAATAAGTGATAGGGGAAAATCGTTGACTGACCTATTTATAAAGACTTCTCACGGCTATAGCTTTATGTATTCTGCATTGTATTTTATCTCCGGAAAGCGCATGGTCATCCAAAAATGTGTCAGACGTGAGCAGTCTTTAATAATATATCAGTCAACGGGAAAATGTTTTACGTCTAATTTACTAACTGAATTACAAATAGGCATAGGCCATCCTACTTTTACCACCGCATACCACCCTAAAACAAACGGCCTTGTAGTACAACAGTACTTTAGCTACAATGGTGTCTATGTTCATTAGTACCGATCAAAACGATTAGGATATTTATATACCCTTAGTAGCATTTACCCACAATACTTCCCCTCAGGAAATGATAAAAGTAACATTTTCTTTTAGTGTACAGTAAAGAAGCTAGATACATATAGTTAGTCAGGCTAATAATGAAAATTCCAGCGAGATAGTTGAGTTATTACAAAAAATAAAGGATACTCGAGAAAAACTATTGAAAAAGATTCAACAAGAACAGAAAAATAAACAAAAAGATAGGTACGATAAGAGTCATAAGCATGTCGAATATAAGTCAGGTGATAAAGTTTATATGTATATGTTACAGACCGTATAATATATAAAACAGGTCGTATACAAAAGGACTAGTCCATATGTAAATGGACTGAAGATATTAGTCCATATGTATAAGAAGCTTGTCCATCAACAAACGGTCTAGTCGGTTTGCAAAAGGACTAGTCCTATTATATACGGTCTATCTGCAACTAGACCGTATATCACAGAGAGATTTAAACAAAGACAGAATGTATGTGCAATATTTTCCGGGCGGTTTCGGCGTCCACCATTTCTGAATTACCCCTTCTTTTTTAGATAGGCCCATCAAAGAAAGATATTACTTCCTGCTGGTACGTAGTATTTTGAAGGAAAAAAGGTAATTATTTAGTGTAATGTATAGGTATAGTAAAAAGAAGGCATATTCTTCTTTAATGGGCCTATATAAAAAATAAGGGTAATTCACTACGATTGCACATACAGTCTGAATGTCAACAGTCCGTATGTTAATGGTCTAGTCCGTATATGAAATGCCATGTCATTTATATACGGTCTGCGCCATTTAGGCCGTATAGATACAGCCTAGACCGTATACATACAGCCTAGACCGTATACATATGGTCTGTTTTCATATACGGGCTGTAACATATACACCGATTGGAAAAGTCGGTAAGTAAGAAAAGTTATTGCGTAGTTGGCAACGAAGACAAAATAATAGTAATTGCCCCCCTCCCCTGCACAAGCATGTGGTTGCTTCTGGGGTACTCCTAGTTTGGAGTATTGTGAGTGTGAGAATTATTATTATTATTATTATGTAGCATGTAGACCAGTTAAAAAAGTTCGCAAAACGAAATAATTCGTAAGTAAAAAATGAGTGTGCACACATCTTAAAAACTACAATAAGGAAAAAATGTGACCTATAAGTCGGTTATGAATTAATCATGTAGGTAGGCATAAATCGCATTGCTTATCGCTTAAATTGTTTAAGTATTGGGTAAGTTTAAGTGTTCCAAGTTATTAAAGTATATGCAATAATAAAACAAAATAATTTTACTTTTAGTTTATATTAATTTTAAGTTGTCAGCAAAATTGATTGCAAAGTAGATCATCATTAGGCAACCGAGACAATAGTTTTTAGTTTAATTAATTTATTTATTTTAACTAATTATCAAGGCGTTCGATGTAACAAAATACTTAAGATTAAGTATCGCGAATAGCTAATGGAAATAAAATTGTCATTACACTGCAAGTTCCGTTAAAGAAGATAAGCCATTCTTGGGATTCATTTAATCTGTTGTTTGTACTGTTCTCATGGGAAAATGAAACTTGAGTTTTTAGCATGGATGATGTAATAATAGATACCTAGGTCTAAGAATCAAATACGCTTAATTTCCAGAAACTCCAAAAGAAGTTGTGATGTAAGCTCAAATCTGTGCTTACTACTGCATGCAAGAATATAAGAAATTAGCAGATGTGGGGCAAATTTGCTACGATTACGACACAGATTGAGCCGGAAAAAATCATCGTAATGAGACCTTCTGAAAATTTGCAAATAAAATGCACCAATTAAATTCATAAAATTAGTGAACTCCATTCTTCTCAGGGTGGTTAGAAATAGATTTACTTGTGTTCTTGTTCATTAGTATCAGGAGATGAGGTTTTAATAGAAGAGACATTTCCATGTGAGGGAAAAAGCATTTCAACTGTTAAATTCAAGCACGTTTTACCTGCAACCTGGTCAAAATTTAAATTGTTTAATTTAATTAAATTTAAAAGTTTCAAAATTTTTTCTGAATGTCTAGAAGAAAATTGGAAATTAATAGCTCCGACATTTAATATAAAAATGATAGAAGAGAGTGATTATAACTTCAAAACAGCTTTAAAATTCAACTATTTTTTCCAAATATAAGCGAGACTTTTAAGATTGGATGGAGAATGTTAGGTACAATAATTAATTTTATAACCACTGTTATAATTTTTGTTATCATATTTAGAAATCCATATTTAATGGGCCAGAGCGACTGAATGCAACGTATGGAATTTTTGTTTTGATTGTTTTAGCTATGTTTCTATTTTGGTGTATGTATCATTTTATATCAATTTATGTTCCAAGTTATTTCCAAAGGAGAAACCAAAATAAAAGCAATACTGAAAGTAATGACCCAAAATCCTTGGAAGGATGTCCTTTACAGAATGAAAGGAGAGGAATAGAACCAAAAATAAAAAAAGATGTAACAACAAATAATAAGAAATAATGTAGAATTGGATAGTAAGGACAATTATTAAGGACTTCATAGACATAAGTTGTGTGAAAGTTGTGTGATTAACTCCGCTAAGGGTTTTAATTTTTTTTTAACTTTTATTTGTTCATTATAAGGTTTTGGTTTTATCTGTACTGCCGTGATTTTTATACTTTACAGATTCCGTTGCCATGGCACCCACAATGGTCAGTGTCACTGGAAGGCTTTCACCGGGGTAACACTAGGACATTGGGGATGATATCCTTTTAACATGGGGGAGTGTCGCAATAAAGAACCCTGAAACAACCCCATGAAGTCATGTCGGCGGCGTCTTCAAACTGTGTCAGAAGTGCGAGGTGCTCGAAGCAGTAGGGGACTAATGTCGGTGCAGATACGTAAAGGGCA
Organism: Pseudeuparius sepicola; assembly: GCA_963920635.1. Lineage (NCBI taxonomy): Eukaryota > Metazoa > Arthropoda > Insecta > Coleoptera > Anthribidae > Pseudeuparius > Pseudeuparius sepicola. The sequence goes on from OY987299.1 coordinate 96,997,734, forward strand.
TTGTCCCGTTCCACTCGGGGCATTCAACATTCTGTAGCCCATCATTAAATAAAAATGTAGTTCAAGTTTACGCAAGACTCCTCTTTATTCTCACCACACCCCGGGTGTAGTCGTAACACATCTCCCTGCATCTATAAGAGATAATATTTCGATTAAATAATTGAAAAGCTCAAATGCGTACTGCTTTACCACTTTTTTTATGCTGTTAACGTGTACTTGGCAAACCGGCTTTAGATTGTGTTTTTAAGTTCTGTTAGGACTTCTAGCTACTTTACATGGTTTTATGTAGAAACTGTTTATTGGAATCCTTTTTCCCTCTTTAAGACAATAATGTTAACAATACTCTGTATTTCCTAATTACAATAAAATATTATATTTATTATTAATAAATCGTAAAGAAAAAGTTGTATAAGAATTCTTTAAGATTTTTCCATTGAAAAGATTTCCTTACTTTTCAGGGCTGGAGTACTTTACATGCTATCATCTGCCTCTCAGCGTGTCCCTATGAGGGTGTTTCCACTGATAAATGGTTCTTGTCAAGGAGCTCGTCGTGTCTTCAATGCGTTGCGACCTCATACTTTTCAACTTATCATCAATGGAAAGAGTTTGCTGCTCGCTGCTCCCGATGAATATGTGGCTAGTGAATGGTTGCAAGAATTGGTGCATGCAGCAAGCAGGGTAAGAATATTCACCGATGTGTTTTGATAGTTTCGGTGACCTGACGTTATTTATTTTATAATAAAGGGGGATTTGTAGCCTTTCTATAAGAAGTAAGAATAGTAATGAGAATGAAAGTTAAAATTATTAATTAATTTCAATTGGAAGTGAAATACAGCAGACTTAAGTAATAAGCAATGAATGTGAATACTCAAACACTATCCATTTGGCACCCTGTAATTTAATGTAAAAATTTTAATAAATCATATTAGTGTTTTTTTTTAAAGAAAATCTGTTTACGCCACTGGATTCAGCATCCTTCAAAACGGGCCTGTACCAAATTTGAAAAAAATAAATAAATTTAAAAATAAAATTTTAAAACATTTAGTAAGTATAATATGTGTAGTTTTTGTGATGGATTTTTTTATTTTTTTCTGTTCTGTATAAGCATAAGATCATTATTAATATCTCCAAGTTGTTAGAGTTTCATTTTATTTGTTTTTTTTTAATTCAGCATTAAAGAGCTTCAAAATTGCCATTAAAAGCTTAGAAGTTGGCAGTAAAGTAAGACATCATTATACAATTTTTTCTATCAGTTGGCCTTGGCGAGATGCGAACATCAGACAGGCCTGTTGCCCGTCAAACAAGGCCAAATATTCAAAACCTGACCTATAAAGTATCATTTAACATTTCAGCCTCACTGCGGAATTGTTACCTATAACAACAAAATCCTTCAGTATAAGCATTTTGGTCGGTTTGAATAATCAGAATATTTTCCATGTAGACTGCAAGAGAAGGACCAGAGTACTCATGCAGGCAAATTGCACCATACTGCATTGTGCTCGATCTAGGTAGAGCTAGAGTTCCTGGATTGGAAGAGTTAGGACCATATTGTCATTTTCAACAGAAAAAATATTTTTTCAAAAGTCACATCAATTTTGTGGATGAAAGATAATTTGGGATATATTCCATGGGCGTACAAATTTCCGACCACAAAAATATCTATATGTATTAAAGTTGTCCGTGATACACGTGAAGGTCACAATAATTAAACTGTAAGTTTTGCCAACAAATACGACTTAGTAATAAAATTAAAGATTAAAATGCAAATTTGTTAAAATTTATGTGTTAAATTTATATATAATATAATCTAGAACACATCTGAACAATGTCTTCTACTTGTAATGTAGGTAACCTCTGCTCTAGTTTCTGTCCAGTTCCAATAATTTTATCAGCTATTGAAGGATCACATGGTCTGCACAAATTACTACTACTTTTTTGATACAATCCAAAATACATAGTTTATTGGCGGTGGTGGATGTGCACTAAGATTTGGAGTTAATTTTTAATCTAAAATACGAGATAAAATACATCTTATTATGCAGATACTTAATTACCAGTAGCGGCCCGTGGGTTTTGGCAGCGGGTGGGCAAGGTTAAGAAGAGGTAAAGCCTAAATAACAGGTGACATCCCCCATCCCCCAAATAGGGAAATAGGGACATCAAATTTACTTTTGAAGTCAGACCTGAAGAAATGCTATTTAATTCTGATCCGAAAATTGGAAAATTCTGTTTGTTTTGTGCTGTACTCCTAAGTAATAAGATTTGAGATTTGAAGAAAAAAAAAACAAAGGAACCTTCGCTACTACTTTTACTTTCTGATTTGATTGATAAATGATAAGTGATAAGGATAAGTATAAAGTATAAGCAGCGCAGGCGCGGTCATATCCATTTGCGAAGGGGGGGGGCATACCTGGATATGTACTCCTTTAGGCGGTTTTTAAGTACCTACTATAACAATAAAACTTCAATAAGGCAATATCACAAAAAATATATTCCTCATAAAAATAACAAAAATAAAAAATATTATATTTTGCATGTGCGGTGATTATATACAGTGTATCAACAGATTGAGTTCACATAAGGTGTAAATAACAACAAATTTTCGAGTTGAAATTTGAGCTTCTGGGGATCAGCCCAGCTTGGTTTTAAACTAATTTGTGACAATTTTACTTTCGAAAAATCACGTATGTCTTGGAAATTATGAATTATATATATATATGATTATAAAGTGCCCTTTTTGTAGGTTTTACGGCAAAATATTATTAAGGAAACTTGTTTAGAATGAAAAGCTGAGTAGGTTTGATTTTTTAGCATTTTCACGCTTTTTTAGAAAAGTGCATTTTGTGTAGTCTTTACATCAAAATGTTATTAAGAAAACATGTTGACAATGAAAAACTAGATAGGTGTGAAAAATTACAAAAGCCTAAGTCGACTTTGTTTTTTCCTGCTAAAAAATTAAAACTCACAAAAATCGAAGTAGACCTAGGCTGTTGGAATTTTTCACACCTATCCAGTTTTTCATTGATAACAAGTTTTCTTAATAACATTTTGATGTGAAAACTTTTCAAAAAAAAGTCGGAAAAATGCCAAAAAAATCAAAGTATAGGCCTAGACTTTCGAAATTTCGCAAACCTACTCAGTTTTTCAATCTGAACAAGTTTCCTTAATAACATTTTGCAGTAAAACATACAAAAAGGGCACTTTACTGATGTGAAAAATTAGTTTTTTCATAATTTCCAAAGTGATTTTTCGAAAGTAAAATTATGTCACAAATTAGTTTCAAACCAAGGAGCGCTGATCTCTAGATTTTTTTGTTATTTACACTTTATGTGAACTCAATCCGTGGACACTGTAGGTTAGATAATATTAGGATATTAGTAATATTATTCGTATATATTTTTTATTTATTATTATTTTTTCATTTTGTTAGGGGGGGGGGGCATGGCCAAGATCGTGCCTGAAGCAGCGTCCAGTAGACTTTGGTATAAGTTATAAGTATCACTTTTTTGCAATTCGAATTTAAATCTAAATCAGCTTTCCCTTTACTTTCATTCTAATTTCTTTAAAATTGGACCGATTAGGCGCGATTAATTAACTGAACATAAATATATGTTGTACTTTACATACCTTGCCAAAACAAAAATGAAGTTAGTAACTGACTGTTAGTTACTAATAGTTACACACTTACATAGACATTGGATTCATTTTTTCTGAATTTTCGCGACTTAATTTAACCTATGTAAATAACAGACGCAGACGGCCTCGTTCGGTCGCTGTTTCCGGCCGCTCGCCGCTGGCTCGGCTGGGCTCGCCCACCCTAAATAGTTAAATGCCGAACATAGCGTAACCTACGTTTATATCTTCGCGCAGCTCGGGCGCATTAGCTCTCGTCGCAGACGTATGGCTTGGCTAGATTCGACCGCTCGGGCCACTACGGGCTTGCCCATCGGCATCGGCTGGGACGGTTGGAGAACCGAGCACCAGCGCGTAGTTTGGGAAATTCAATTGTGCCCTCCCATAATAATTACCAAATTAATTCAAATTTTGACTTTTGGTACGTATACGTTTCAGTCGTGAATTTAATACCATTGTTGAGCACAATAAAAAATTCTTTTTTTTTCCTTTTCCGTTGTCCGGTTGGGTGGGCACTGCCAACTCCGCCCATTGCCACGAACCGCCACTGTTAATTACCATTATCATTATCCATTTATTCTATAGGACATCTTCTTTGCTCTTTTCTGTAGTATTTTCTGTAATAGTCCGGGAGGCAGCGACACTTTTGATGTAGTAATTCCTACAAAGCTGATTGTTTCTCATTTTGTAGTTTTGATATGGCAAGTAAACGGAACGGCAGTCTACCGTGCCAATATGGGGGCAAGGATTAATAACAATTTTTGAGACCTGTAAATAAATAGGAGGGTAATGACTTATTCCTACAAGTATAAAACATTTTGGAGTGGTCAATGAGACCTAAAAATGCAATAAAATGATAGTCTTCCGTGCCTGAGGGGAGGCCATCATAGGTCTACCACCCATGCAAGGTGTTCAGAAATTAACTTTTTTATTTATTATTTCTACAAGCACAGACTAACGAGTAATATAGACAATTCCTTAGCGACATGTGTCAAAAGGAGACTCGCTTTTTAGCGAAATATCTTCTGAATACATGAATAATGACCATTTTATTTTATTGTACATTAATCTACATAACTAAGAGATTGTATTAGAACCAAATTTATGCTTAAAATACTGTCTGTCTTTCTGTAAATTGAAATGGAGACTCGCTTATTTCTGACACATGTCCGTAAGGACACCGATGAGTGATGACTATTGTCCCAACTCTCCCTATCCAGGAACCCTAGGTAGAGCGATATAGAGGCAAAGCGATGGCCATCATGGATGGGTGACCTTTTGTTAATTATTTTGCCTGATAAAACTTATTTTTTCCCGATTAAAAAATATAATGTGTCCCTTGGCATTGAAGTCTCTAAATTATTTCTTTACTCAATGCTAATATGCATTTTTAATTTGACAAAAAATGTCAAATTTCGTACACATTTTGAGAGGTGCTGGTGTGCACAGATTTTTTCTAAAAAAAAAATCGCTAATGTGAGTGGTTTATTAAAATTTTATTCTTAGAAACCAGCATAGTAAGTCTTGGATTTTGTAGCAGAGAGGTCATTTTTGCTCAAAAAATACAATTTATCAAGCTCCACAATTTAAAAAAAATCCGGGTCAAATTGCACAAGGGACTAATATAGCAATTTTTTTATATGCCCATAATATGGGACCTTCTACCAATCACAAATATTGCAAATAATTGTTCTTAATTTCTTATAGTAAATATAGAACAAGTGTGACATATAAAATTAAATGGGATATTTTGCTTTATAAAAACTGCATCTATACATTTTTTTTCAGAAAATTTTTTTTTTATTCCAAGAGAGGCGAAAGTTAGTCATATCTCATTTCAGATATATATCGTCGTCGAGCGTGTAATACCTCCAATGTGACAATTAGGGCCAAATTCGGGTTTTGACACATTTAGGTTCATTTTAACATTGCTCATCTATGTAGAATACCTACAATGTGAAATAATAGCATTTACCCCTACCTATACCTGATATTAACATCTCTAATGTGCCGAGGTACTGCAGAATGAGACAAAAACATCTCTTATGTGCATTTATGTAACATCGTTGATATTACCCATTCTAAAAATATCTCCGATGTGACGTCTGGCTGTCACATTGGATATATTTTGATATTTCAATTCAGTACATCGCAGCTATTCTGTGTGTAAAATTTATAATCTCAATGTTTTGATAGTTGGGTACTTTTAATTTTAGTGCTTGAGTTTTTAAAGCTTTTAAAAAAATGTTTAAATAACTGCGCCAAATATTTGTAGAATGTAGAATATTTTAAATAGTTTTAAGTAGGTACCTACTTGCACATTGTAAATTTTATTACCTTATTATGTGATTGTATGAATCTACAGAATATAGGTACTGTCTCATTTGCCAGTTGGTCCACGCTTTATACCTATTTGACCATAATTTAAAAAATCATTTATAATTTTAATAAACACTTTTTAATAATTTCCCTACCAAAACACAAACAGTAATTTTAATATTTATGCAAGGCATGGGAGTAGGTAATGTTTCGCTAAAATACAATTTGGAAAATCTAATTTTCACTTTGATCTACAAAAAGAATGTTCCCCTGTTACATTTCTGTACCTCAGAGCCAAACTATATTAAGTCCAAAAACTTAGTTTTGAGATAATCGAGTTTAAAATATATTTTCCTGTATTTTTGTGCATAACTTGAACCACTTAAATTGTAAGAAGTTTAAATTTAAAACCCAAGGTTATTCCCATCGACTTTATGGAATGTTTAAAAGTTGTTGGGAAAAAAATGTAGAGTTTTTTCTCCAAAGCGACTTAACATAGTTTGGCTTTGGGGGAAAAAAATCAAAATTGGACTTGACATAATATTAAGTCCAAAAAACCCAAACATCAACAAAAAGCAAACAAAGTTAAGTATCAAAATAAGATTTTTATTAAAAAAAAAACACTTCATTCTGGTCTTTACTATATATATTTTTTGTACACTTTTATTAAGATATTAATGAGAATCTTCTTCACCATGCGGCAAGTTCTGGTAAAAATCATGGAAGTTTTTTAGAATCCACGGTAATAGCTTTTGAAGATGTTCATATTTTTGTGGGATTTTTTTTTAATTTTATGGGCGCAAAAAGGGTTTCGCTAAATATAATTAAGCTATTGAGAATCACTATTTAATTACACCGCAGTATTGTTTCTAAAAAAATTTAATTTCAATTATTACTATATTAAGTCCCACTCAATAATGAAATTCGATAGTTCCGAAATATGTTAAGTCCATAATACTATTTAATCCCACAATTATTAAATAGGTTTATGGGCTCAAAAAGGGTTTCACTAAATATAATTAAGCTATTGAGGATCACTATTTAATTATACCGCAGTATTGTCTCTAAAAAATTGAATTTTAATTATTACTATTTTTCGGCAGCATTCTGAATAGAAATTTGTTATTTTAACTCAAAAGACCATAAAAACAACACAATAAAGCACCGCATCGACAAGATGTGGCGTGCCGATAAAAACAATGTGAAAAATGAGGTTATGTGGACTTAACATATTATCCATCTATGAGGCAAATGATATCAAGGTCCCTTAACATAGTGTGTCTCGCAGGCAAATAGTGACTTAACATTATTTATAAAGATCTAACTTTGTTATTAATACAGATAGGTGAACGCTATAAATACCAACATAAAAAGCGTGTAATTCTGATGGACTTAACACATAAAACTCATTTTCAGCAAAAATAGACTTAACATAGTTTGGCTCTGGGATACAGATTTGGATCACATGTATATTTAGGTGGAAGCATTGAGTAAACGTATTCCTTTACTCAGTGGTGGAAGGTAAGGTCGAGGATAATGTTTTGCAGTAAATATGTATTGCGTTAATAATTTCTTATATTGTTGGAATTTATTTCCATCGATCGTGGAAATTATTCCCAGAACTCCCTCCTGTCGAGTCGCATCTTGTCAAATGTGTCAAATGGAGCCCATCTTTTACGTAATTTTTCACACACCCAATAAGATCGTTCAGATAAATTATGAAGTAGACTGCGTTCTTCATTTATTATAGATTAATTTAAAACTGAGAAAGGAGATCCACAGTGACCTACAATGGATTAATTACCATTTAAAGCTCAATTTGATAAGATAATGGGTTCACAGGAAGGCCTGGAAGGGACACTCGCCTTTTTTTTCTAGATCCGCTCCTAAAATTTTGGCTTATAAGCCGAAACTTTAAAATTTCGACTTATAAGTTGAAATTTTGGGTCAATATTTCGAAATTTTAAAGTTTTGACTTATAAGTCGAAATTTTAGAAGCGGAAATAGAAAAAAAGGCGAATGTCACTTCCAGGCCTTCGTAGGTTCATGGCCATTTTCTGAGATTCTTGTTTGTTTTTCAATAGCTCTATAATTTGTATAAGTGAAACGTATTTTTTCATTATTAATCTTTGATTAAAAAATACATGTCTTTTTAGATTATTGCTAATTACAAGCCTGAAAAATACCAACAATGTGCTATTGGACAAGAATATAATTCCTCCAATGTGACTAAAAAAAATCAGTTTTTTTGTCTTTATTTACCTTCTACTTCACCTTAATTAATTAGTTTGTTTAATTTTTTTACAATGTACTATGCATTAAAGTATTTTAGATATGATATAATTTAACAGTAACAAGTTTTTTGGCTTTCCTGCAAAAATTGATTTTTTTCACATTGGAGATATTACACTCTCGACGACGATATGTTGTTTGTTGGCCATAGTTTTCCTAGGTGGCCATGGACAGCAACTTTCATCTTGACAAAAGAAGGCCGTTCGGAAGAGCTATTGATCGCACCCACCACCGATTTTTTCTGTCAACAAATAGATGAGATATTTTGAGCCAGCTACTTATACAGGGTGTTTCAAAATTCAGTACAAAGATTTTAAGGGCGTATTTTTGAGGCAAAAATAATGCTTTTTTCCTATAAGTGACCCCTCTAACTTTAGCCCTATTTCACTGCTACCTTCAAGTGCTATGTCACAGCCGACTCTAGGAAAGCCCTGAAGTTGAGAACCCTGGCAACATGGCTTGCGGGTCTGCGCGGCATGGCCTGTCGCCTGTCAGTTGATTTTACAAGAAATTTACCAGAATTAATTTGTGTAGTGCCGGTAGTGCTATCGTTGCCAGATTGCTACGACAAGGCAGTGTGTCTCTGGGTGGAAACAGACAGCGCGAAATGCGGGCGACAGCTTTTTTATAAATTTGTTTTGTTTGTGAAAAATTGAACCATTTCTCTAAAAGTTCGAAGTGAAGAATCATTCCTTTACAATTTCAAGCCTCAAGATGCCTAAAACCGTCGAGGGAAGCTAGAACTTATATCGTTGACTGAAGGTTTAAAAAGACCTCTCACGGATCCAGATAAAATGCCGAGCGCTTTTGGAGGCGAAGGACTATGGATATTCGATTGTATTTAAAACTTTTTCCAATGATCGTAGTCATTCGCCTCCGCGCACCTACTCCATCTACTGGTGTATAGCGGTATTATTATTTCTATTTAGCTCTCGTCCAGTACTACTGTTTAGCACCATCTATTTTCGATAATTACAATGACTCTAACAAAATCGATAATTAGTGGTAGGTTTCGTACTCGACAATTTCGTATTCCAAAAGGCTCGTTTGTGTTCGGGGCGGGGCAAACAAGTCTAAAAATAGACACGGGGGGAGAAGGCAGAAGGGGCCAGTGAAATAATTCTACGATTTGGCTTTTATAAAATTAGGAATAGATTCAGGGTTGGGCGTATTTCAGTTTGATATTTGAGGATTTTAACGGATTGGCAGATTTTTAAAATTCTCTTTTTTAGGATATAGTGATCTACATTATGTTGCTTCAATTTCTTACGTTGATTTGAAAAACAAAACATATGTCCAAAATGAAAACTTTGAGAAAAGTGAAAAAACTGATTGCCTTCCCTCTATTAGGGAGTATTTTTTAATGTACCTAGGCGTTTTTCTGGAAAAATGTTGAATACAGAAAGAGGTTGTTATTTATTTTTATTTTTTTAGCTTAAGTAACTAATAAAAATATATACTGTGTGTCCGGCGATTCAGTGCCCAAGGGGTGTAAACGATAAAAAAATTCTAATTGTAAGTTGACATTCTGTTTGGTGTTGCCCCAATAATTGGCCGAACCTATCAGCAAAGTCTAGAGAATACTAGACTTTGCTATCAGTACACAGTGTATACAGGGTGTATTTTTGTCGAAAAAAAACAAGGCCGGAGTAAACTGTACCCTCAATTTTAAAAGCTAGCTAGCTAGGACGTTAAAACGATATTATTGCTTATATCTGCCAAACTATGATACCACACCACTTAATCAGTGGCGGCTCGTAACTATTTAAACTTAAACAGGCGGGGCCAAATATCGGAAGACATTTAAAAATCAATGTGCCTAACTAAACCGGTGTAAAGTTAGTAGCCGATTTTCTGGCAGCAAAAAATTTTCCTCGCCCTTATTTCCACAAATTTATTTTGATAAAAATAAAGTAGAAAGGGTAACTATTATTAAACCTTCTAAGCAGATTAAACTGGAGAATGAAGAAAAATATTCATCAAAAAATAAACGTTGAAATTTTTGGCTCCTAGAAAATTGGCTGCTAAGTGCTAAGTTCAGTTTTAAGTAGACACTTTTGTTGAATTTACGTGATCGCGTTTTTTATGTTCTGCCGTTTTATTTTTCTCTATAGTTAAATCAAGGTAACGGCCTGCCCTCTATAACTGTTTAATTTGCAGTTTTTGCTCAAATTACATTGACGAAAATGAATTTCTTAATAAAAAAAACTAACACTGTTTTATGAAATGCTACTTTTATTAGTGATATAAACAAAAATAGTAAAAGTAGGTAAATAAGGATTTTTTAAACTGTTGACTATGTAAGTATGTACCTACATGTAGGAATTGAGATTTTTTAAGTAGGTATTGACTGAACACGCCAGAAAGTAATTACCCATTTTCAGTCAGAATTACCTTTGAACATTTTTTGACAGAGAGGAATAAAATAAAATAGTTAAATGAGAAAACACATTTATTAAAAAAACACCTAAATACCAAATCCAGAAATATTGTCAACATAAATAAATTATATAAGTAAGAACATTTTAACGCATATACAATTATTATACAGGGTGTCCAACTTTAAAACTGTACAAATCCGTAAAATCTTCATTTTTAGAGATAAGAGCCTAAACTTTTTTTGTTTGAAAGGCCTTCAAAAACCGCTTCTTTTGACCTTCCTGCTATTATTAAAATGCAAATCCAGGGCCGGCTACCATTTTTTTATACCCCCAATTTTCTCGAAAACCATTTAGCGATTTTTTTATTTAAAATCTGACCCCACAGCGTTAATCAGAACACCCCAAAACCCCTATATACCAAATTTGAATAAAAAATATACAGGGAGTTCTATTCTGCAGGGTGTCAAATTTGAGCAAAATAGGAATTTTAAAGAAATACATTACTTTTGTGTTTATCAATATTTTTTCAATGATTCTACAGCACTCATGACCCATATAAAGTTTCATAAAAATTCAGCATTTTGAGATGGCACAGATAAGAATACTCTGTATATTTTGTATTGGACCTTTGCACACCAATACCTTGAGTGGTCCTATAGACCATTGAACTGTTTTGAGGGGATTCCATGGCAATCTTGACTTGGCAGATACCTTTAAAAGTCCTATTTTGCTCAACTTTGACACCCTGCAGATTGGAACTCCCTGTATATTTTTTATCCAAATTTGGTGTAAAGGGGTTTTTGGGTGTTCTGATTAATGCTGTGGGGTCAGATTTTAAATAAAAAAATCGCTAAATGGTTTTCGTGAAAATCGAGGGTATAAAAAAATCGCAGCCGGCCCTGGATTTGCATTTTGAAAATGACGGGACGGTCAAAAGAAGCGGTTTTTGAAGGCCTTTTAAACAAAAAAAAGTTTGGGCGATTGTCTCCGAAAATGAAGATTTTACGGATTTGTACAGTTTTAAAGTTGGACACACTGTATGTTATTTGTTTTGGCAATAATAATAGTCCCCCACTAGTCAATAGTTTCACAATGTGTAAAAAGAGTTTCAAGGCTAAAAAAAATTCGAAGTCTCGCCCGCAGCTCTAGGGTTTACTATAGATCCAAACGTACCCGTTGAAAATAAACACCATCTATGGAGCTGGAAATATAAAATTTTGTGTCTGTATTTTCTGCTCGTGTGTGGTTGATGTAATATACGATTTCTATTAAAGGGAAAAGGATGGAATGATACCCCTGTTTAATAAGTGTATTTGGGCGGGTCCTTTCCCCAAGTAAATTTCTGGTCGCGAAAGGGAGCAGTGAAAGGGGCAAATAATATTGTAATGAATCTCAAAAATCACAGTCCAAACTCGTTACCTTGGTTACCACCTTTATTGTTTAGCCTTCAAAAATCACAAATAAACTTGTCAGATTACTGTCACTGCCCAAGAATATTCTTTCAGCTCCAAAATTCGCACAAAATCGCTTTCTAACCTTTCACTTTCTCCAGGCCCAATTCCCAGGTCTTAATGTCAAGTAAAACCCTGTCAAAAGTCAAAATCAAGATATTGCCAGACTCGAAATGTCCCATCTGTAATTCCCACCGAGCTATCCCAGTATACCCCAGAAAACAGTGTGCTGTTTTCTAGACTTTGCTTTCGAGTCAGCGACACCGACTGTGAATAATTGTTACTTCCGCTAACCGTAAGATGGCTCCGGCGAAAATGCCAGAAGATTTTCGATATCGATCCGCTTTAATTTCTGGTCCGGAATGTAGAGGGTGCCAGCGGGCTCCGGAGATGTTTTTAAATCGGCACGCTGTTCCATGGGCGTAGATTCTCTTTTTAAATCTTCACCCAACGCTTATATACTTGGCTGTAACTCAAATCGTAACAATAATGCTGCATTTCTAATGCACTTCGCGTGCCAAGTGGAAAGTCTGAATGTGTCACCTCATTTTCAATAGACTTCAATTTTTGCTGCGCATGCGCATTTACGAGTCTTTGTTTATCTATGTGAGAAAAATATCAAGGTAGGATTTACCTTTTACAAACCCAAGCGGAAACATGAAAATACAAAGATAAACTCAAACCAAATTTTAACACAATTATTTCTTCCCGCTAATATACTGTTCATAGTTCCTTGGGCGCATGCTCCACACTCGGCAAGGGGCACGAATGTTTGCAGTGTTTTACCTGAAAATAGATACATTACAGAACACTTGCTAAGCATGTGTGCCGAATTTACACTTTGCACGTGAATAGGGTACTTGACAATATTTTTAATTGCTCTAAAATTGTACTCTGTTTACAGTAGATGCACCAACATAACACGTAATAAATGAAACAACGGCTTTTAGCCCTTATTTATTGATGAAAATTAAAGACGAAGTTGCACATTAATTTTGTTCAGGCTGAAATCTACAGTTTCGTCGTTTTATTGTCCAGAACGCCAAGGTGGCAACTCTGTGCCTCTCAGGAGAAACGGAACTGTAACGTTGCCGGTGCCCGTTTGCAATAATTCGTGGAACAAGGGCAAATTGCAGTTTTCTATTCAAGTATCTCCAGCTTGCCTATGAATATCTGTTACTTAATATATTGCAACCTTTGAGCATTAACTAACGCAATTGCACACCCAAATTTTGTCACATAAAGACTTTTTTATTACGAATATGTTCCGTATATTGACTCCTCTATATCAAAATGGTGTCTGTTTATGCTGCACACGCTGGAAACTATATCCTTCATCTCTGCCACGTAACACTTTAGTTAAAATATCTGTATACGGAACATACTATAAAAATTCAGGTACCAATAATGGGGGAAATATTCGCTTATTTGGCAACGTTACCCGCCCACCTAGGCATATAGCCATATTCATATATCCATGTGTCATCTAACACGTATGGTTTTCTGATCGGCAGATGACATCCCGTGATGCCAACTGTCATTCCGTATCTCGCTAAATCAAAACATTAGTAGATATTAATATCTGTGCTATTTATTATAGTTTGTTATTGATATTTACTATTATATATTGTTTGCGGACCTAGTTATCGTGTTGGACCCTGAGTGGTAGCACAATTTTTTTTAATAATCCGATGTTGGTGTTTGCCGAAATTCATGGGATAAAACTGCAAAGGTTTGTACCTACGTTGTAGTAATAGTACAGAATTATGAGTTATTAATAAAGAGAGAACCCCGGCCTAGGGACCATCTTGAAGGCGCGTTTATAAAGGCGCCATAGTGCTTGAAGTACTGAGCCCGAATTCCGGACTTTAGGCCCAACCTAGCCAAAAAAATTTGCAGAAAAACGATTGAATAGGTATTTACGAAAGAAAAAACACTCCTTGACTAAATGTGGTTTCACGGGGCATCATAAGTCTGGGAGTTTGCGAGGTTAAAATTTTGAAATTTCAACTTTCCTTGCAACTTTCACTGCCGAATAAGGTTATGTCTCCGAACACTTCAGTGGTATTGCTATGTTGCCAAATTGCCTTTTTAAAACACTTGTGACGTCATAAGTGCTTTCCCCCCAAATTTCGAAGATAGTCTAAAAATTTGATAATTACGTAAATATATATTTTTTAAATAATCGTAGGCTCTTAGGCAAGTGTCCAGGAATTGTTTTATCAAGTTTGTAAAATTTCGTCAAGTACCCTATTGCATTAGAAATGCAGCTTAACTTGAAGAAGCTACTCTTTCTTTGCTTGGCGGCAAGCGGTCAACTTGTATTCCTTTTGGGCTTTCCAAAGGACGAAATTTTAAGAATAAAATGATTAAGGGCCAATTGCATAGACAAACTAAAGCATCCTTTAAAATTAAAGGAGCTTTCTAACAATCCAACCATTGTTTAGTAGTAGCAAAAGTTTCTTTACCTAATGTTAAAGCCAAAAGATAATTTAGTTGAATGTATTATGAAATTGACCCTAACTAAATCAGAAGAGATTACTCTCCTTCTCAACATGCTATTCTCTGTTCACTTTTTGTTTGTATTTTTATGAAAATTTAACCATAAGGGAAGAAAGGTAATCATTATTTGCCTGATGGTGCACTTTGCGAAAAATTCTCATAAAAATTCGACTTATAACAAAATGTAGTGCCCTCTATTTGCCCAAATTTACCATATCATTTATTGAAAATGTACCTATCCACACCAGGTACTTATTATAGATACTTATAGTTCTGTGTATATTTTGTTACTTGTTACTGCTTTTATTGTCTGGTAAACTTACTTAGGTACCCAGTTATTAAAACAAAAGTTGTCCTCCTTTTGACTTTTTGCACAAGTTAATTTGAAGTGAAATGAACCTGAAGTGATCTGATAGTGAAATGATTTTTTATTGGTGAATGGAACAGTGTACGACCACGTTATCTATAATCTAACCCTTGACTGAATTTTTCAATATTTTTCACCACCTTAACCCCAGAAACACTCAAAACCAACACAAATTACATAAAAATCGATTTGCTGCGTAAACTGATCACTTCATAATCAACTGAACATCTGTAAAAGGAACACTCGATGTCAGCTGATGTGATCTTAAAGTGATTCGGAATCGATTTGAGATCACTTAAAATTGTAAAAGGGGGACGGCTAAAGTTCACAAATGTAACTAGTTAATATAATTAAAAAGAGGGTTGGTCATTTATTAGAAAAGATAAACTAAGCAGACTGCTCTATACTGCATAAACCCGTTGAACCGTCCCACTGTGGCGTTGCCACATGTTTGCACAGGGCTTGTAAGCTTGAGAAGGTTGCGGCTCCGTCAATAATATAAGTATTGATAAAGAAGGTATTAACCAGTCAACAAGTTCAAAGTTTCTTGGTTTGAGTATTGATGACATGTTGTCCTTTCAGGATAACATTCTTTCACTGTCCACTAAGCTTTCTAGGGGATGCTAGATGCTATGCGCTTTTGGTCATCTCAAGAGAGCTTGATTTGTCAGCAACAGTTCTTCTTACAAACAGTAAGAAGAACTGTTGCTGAATTATGGACTCCGCTTTTGGGGAGCATGTGGCCTGGTATTGTGGAGATTATTTTATTTATTCAATTCTGTACTTATTACTTCGACCATGTCAGTTGATCGATATTTGATTTACAAAAAAAAGAGCTATAAGTTATATTTGTGGTGCAAGGTCTCATGAGTCTTGTCGTCTAATATTTAAGGCTCACAAAGTTTTAACTCTCATGTGCCTCTTTATTTTGGAGACTGTGTTTGATATTTAAGAACCATAAGCTTGGCTCTTCAAGACATTGCAGTCATATCACAAGACAGGCGCTGTTAATGTTACTGATGATTGCCAAATAGCATGAAACACGTGTCCTATCCTATTGAGTGCAGGGGGTGGCCGCCTCAAATCGGCCCGGCACATGAAACACATGTATGTGGTTACTAATTTTTGTTACTGTTTTGAGTGATTGCTCATGATCACTTTTTCTTGTAAATATTTTTTTTATATACTTAACTGGTGTATTTGTATTTTTTTATGTTTTAGTTTAGTTGTTAATCGGCTTTGTCGGCAAGTTTTTCTGTTATGGCAACAAAGCTTAAATTGATTTGATTTTGCTTCATTGACAGCAATCTGAAGCACGCAAAAACTTGTTCCAACATTTAGTTGCTGGCATATTTCAACTTCAAATAAAGGGGAAAAATATTATGCATTAAAAATGTTTTAAAGCAGTATCGAATATATTTTTAATTGCTCTCTTAAAATTAAAAAACAATTATTGGTCAATGAATTTTAGTTAGACAGCTTATTATTGCCAAAATAACTACTCGTTCTAACATACAGTTGTTAGAGCTCATATTAGTGCATTAATAAACTTTTTACAGGGTGACCCGAAAACAAATGGCTCACACTGTATAAAACCTCAGACCAAAAATAATATTTTGATTTAAGAGCATAACCATAAAATGCATAAGGAAACTCAATGAACATAAGGAATAGATACCTTACCAAAGACAACTTGTTTTGTTCCATGATTTTAAACATAATATTTATGTTATTATTGGCACATTCGAGGTTTCCAGTGTTTTGATACGATTTAGGTTATTTTGTAAATATAAGTATCTCAAAGCATCTAGGTATAAGATATACAAGTCTATCAAAATTACAAAATATAACAAATTGAATTTAAGAAATACCAATGTAAATAAATTACTTAGTAGATAAAATAACGAGTTTTGCAGCCAGAAAAAAAAAATTCTAGCCCTGATGAAGGTCACGAAGTAGACCGAAAGCTTGGTATTATAAAAAGAAGTTAATGTATACCTTTCTGGCTGCAAAACTCGTTATTTTATCTACTAAGTAAAACTACACAGCCGTAAACTAGCTATTTAAATAAATTACCTCATCTTCTTCCCCCCGACCCGCTAATGTAGAAGCAAAATAAAACCTTATTTGTATTAGCGTGAGTCATCTATTCCTATATATCGTTGAGAAAACTAGTCACAAAAGCAGCATTTGTTTTATTTTTCTGCTGAGTTTGAGAGAACAGTAAAAATTGTACAGCTAATGCTTGTATGGCCTTAAATTTACTTAGTTACTACACAGAATTCCGGAATTGTTAAACATGGTAAAAACAGCACTTGCTGATTTTCCCTGATGTCAATTGAAATAAATTAAAGTTGGTTGTCTGTCGTTAATTATTATAAGTTTAAACTATGTAACTTACTGTAATAGATATAATAGCAAAACATTACACATTTTTTTCAGACATACAATCAAAGAGAGAAGAATCCAGTTCAATCCTGCTCGCTTCTAATGACGAGCGAGCACATTTTGACAGTTCGAGAAGCATTCCTGTTCACGGTAAACTCTTTGTTGCCAGACAGAACCATTCATGATCCTATCAAGGGGCCACAGGTGCTTTCTTGTGCAGCTCTTTCAGATTTGACTTCATTCAGATTGCCTTCAGCCGAACAGAGCTGGTGCATCTTGGTAAGTAATGATTTAATATTATGATAGGGCACATTAGTCGCAGTTTTTTGAAGGGTTTTCCTTTTCCCGTGTTACTCTGACACAGCAAGAATGTAGAACTGCTATTTGACCAACTCCCAACTTGCTCTAACTAAATTTTAAATTGCAATATTTTTTACAGGAATTTGCGTGCAGAGAAGTACACGAATGCAGTGGCGATTGGATATTATATTTTTCATCAAACGCAGAATTGGAAAACTTCATTTCAACATTGGAGATGCTCTGGCAGTACACCAATGAAGATGTAAGTAGTATTTAATTTCTTTCCTACAAACATTAACCTTCAAATTAATTTGCACAGGAGGAAAGTTTTCCACTATCGACAATACCAGAAACAGACCCGCTGAGCAAAAAATGCGTGGATGTTTATACATCTCTGCTCGGGACATGGCCATCTAATACAGTACTATTACAGTTCTTGTAGAAGTCCAAAGGATATAGAATTTAAACGAGAGTCGCAAAATGGCATAACTCCCATTCGAATTTAAGATTCTATTATAGTAGAGTTTTTGATTTTAAGACTTTTTCATATCTCTTCCAAAACAAATTATCATTTAAAAGTATAAATTAAGTAATGAAATAGCTTGCCACAAGTTATTTTAATATGTTTGTGGTATTGAAGCACAACATTCAGGGTGATTCAGTTTTATTGTTCAATACAATAGTTGGTATCAAGGTTAGTTTATAGGAAGGTTAGGACATTCGACGACTTGGAAGGGAAGGGGGGGTAGTAAGCCTAACTCTTTGAAATTTTGTACACTTAAGTAGCTTACCACGCTGAGCAAATTTTCTTTATAACTTTTTTCATTATCTCTACAAAAAGAGGTAGTTTACTCTTATGCTAATTAACGTTTCTTTAATTTTCTGGTCACCCAGTATAAGTAAGGTCAACTTTTTCCATGCCAATTTTATTTTAAGAACAAGCAGACTTTTTTATGAAGAATGGCTTTTTTCGAAGAATTGAAAATACAAAATTTTACAAGTATAGTTAAGTCCATCCGTGGACACACTGTATTTCATGGTAGGTGGCCACTCCACTGGTCCGTTTATCCCAATACACCCTTCACCGTAAACATTGCTTAAATATTGTGTCACATTTCTGGACATTTCTGGAGGAAATTGATGCAGTGTCGGGGCATTGGGCAGTTCTTTTTTGGCTGTATGAGAGATATTACAGTACCGTGGAGTGTGTTTTTTGTAAATTGTGCTTTTTGCTGGTATCTTTAAATAAAGAATCCCAGAAAGGAGTAAAAGCTGCTTGTACTTACCACACACTATATACTTTACTAATACTACTCTGTATTTCTGAATTGATTTTCCCGACTACACCTCTGACTTCTATTCCACCAATATGGCTCAAGGTCATTGAATTTGCAGATGATTTCTCAAGAGTAAGTTTTACTGCTGGTTGTTTTATATGCTCTGGTTGTAGTGGCACATTTTCTAAAAGTTCTGTTAACATCAACATATCCACTGTTGTTATACAAACTACTATTGTTCCAATATAATTTCTAGTTGTGGAAAGTGGCTTTCTAAAATAGAGTTGCATCTTCCAGAATAAAAATGAATTACCCTGCACAGAATATGATAGTAATATCTTACCATATCAAATTGGAGCCTGGCTGCTAGAGTCTACATTTCAAAATAAATATAATTCAAAAAGTTGGTCTATGTTTTAAAAATAAATCGTCATACACCAGCAATGGATAAGATGTTATGCCATTATAACCCAAACCAAACCAACCAAATTGCCAGCTGTTTCTTGCTGTTTATAATTTACATATTACCTTAAAAATCATTAGATAATAAATAATTGGATAATATTGGTTGATTAGGAATTATATTTTTTACTCCCGCATATTTATTTGCCATTTTTTACATTTTACAGAACGAATAAGTAGTCAATTTCAGTTAAGCTTTCTCAGCGTAAGTTGTGTTTGCAAATCAAGCAACTATTGAATTTATTTTATCTTACCCGTAATATCCTTCTAGCAGCAGTTACAACTTGAATGGTGTGTGGTATGCAACATTTCATTAGAAAATTTGTTTTGGGAGAGATTTCAGGTAATTTTTAATTTCAGAGGCGATTAATTATTTTCATTTTCAGTAATATAAATGGGAAGTGGGATTGACGGATTTAATTAAATGGGTTATGGGCCTTCTAGGTGGTATATTCAATTGGAAGTTTTGTTTCCATTTCAGTTAAATTTATGTCTAAGGTATATTTACTTCCATCATGAAACCTATATAAACATGTGCACGCTGCTTGCACTTGATGCGGCCTGACAGTTTTAGGTTGCCGGGCCTTCACCATCATCCAAAACGCAGCAAGCAAGACTTGTCCTGACATTGCTCTATAGTATCAGCTGGACCAACACTATATTAAATACCTAAGCATGACATCATAATTTCAATGTTATTTGCGAACTGAAGCGACACTAGTGTATGACAAAAATGGCGACTAATGATAGGTTATATGGGGTATTCTTTTTGCGGTTAGTATATAGTTTTGTGATATTAGTTTTTATAGGTAAATTTGTTTGTGATAACATGAAATTTCCATGCACATGACGTGAATTGCAGAAGAATAAACACTATTTTAGAATTATGGGATGATGATCTATTCAACCGGTTGAAAAAGCTAAAGTTCTAGATATTATAGTTTGGAAGAGTATTTTGTAACTTATGCAAGAATTAAAATAGAAAATTTTGTTTAAAGCCCTAAAGCGTTGACTGACGTATATACTATAGCTTGTCCTGGAAAACAGATGGCTCTTATGGCTAACAATGTATTCTACATTGTATTTTATCTCCGGAAAGCGCATGGTGAGCCAAAAATGTGTCAGACATGACAGCCGTGAGCAGTCTTTAACCAATGGTCCACTCTATAAAGAAGAAACTGAAAAATCGAATACTTATTTATATTACAACTAACCATTGGCTTCATTTCAAACCAAAGAGTACCGAAATACTCTTGTTTGCTTTTCATCCTCGCTTATGAAAATATATGAAATTAATATGCCCTGTAAACTTGTAGAATTAAAGGGACAAGCATTTTATTTTGGATATTAAATTAATTTCAACAGACACATGTGCGGGTTTTTATTTGATAAAAGATTCTGCAACAATGGTGTTTTTAACATTAAACCACCCTGTCGATTTTTTTTCGTAGTGACGC
Organism: Pseudeuparius sepicola; assembly: GCA_963920635.1. Lineage (NCBI taxonomy): Eukaryota > Metazoa > Arthropoda > Insecta > Coleoptera > Anthribidae > Pseudeuparius > Pseudeuparius sepicola. The sequence goes on from OY987299.1 coordinate 97,018,563, forward strand.
CGGTGGCGATCTCTTGAAACAGCACAGGTATTGAATATACCGTTGGTCCAGGTATCACTAAGTATTAAATCGTTTGCAAATGTTTTGTCTCAGCTAGACGGCTTATAAGTAATACGGGAGACGTCTCATAGCCTGATCAAGTAGACAGCATGCAGAGCGGTTTGTTTATATGTATTTCATATTGGGAAAAATAAAAAATAAAAAACAGTAAATAGCAGAACTGACACATCTAACCTTGGGTAAATATGGCGTTGACTTGAGTTCAACCTGGACCAATACTATATTAAAGACCTGTGCATAGCACTGTTTCAAGCAATCACCACTGGCGCCATACGATGAAAAAAATCGACAGGGTGGATTAATGTTAAAACACCATTGTTGCAGAATTTTTTATAAAATAAAAGTGTGCAAATGAGTGTTACAATGATTTTCTTCATGAGCATGGAAATTTCATGTTATCATAAACAAATCTACCTATGAAAGCTCTGTTAACATGACAAAACTGCGAAATATTGAATTCAAAGAAAATTCATGACCATAAGGACGGAAATGGTAATAAAGCTGGATATTTAAAATATGGGACATTCGAAACATCAGAAACTGACATACCTGTAACCACAGAATAACCCTGTTATAACCTATAACAAGTCGTCATTTTTTTCGTTGAGTAGCGCCATCCCAGTCTGAAAACAACAATGAAATATAATGTCTTGCTCGGATCTTTAATATAGTGTCGGTCCAGGTTCAACTGATATGAAAACCGAAACTGGACCGAGAGTGTAAAAAGCTTTTGCGACATCTCCGTAAGCCCTAGATTGTGCGTTAAGGAAATATATATTCAATATTTTTTTTGGGATTTTTTTAGATATATTATGTACCTATTTTTATACATATCTACCATTATGTATATATTTGATATTTTTTTATTTATTTTGTAATTCCTCCACACAATTTGTTTTGTTGAGATTCTAGTCATTTTTCAGATTGAATAACCTAGGTATTGTGATAGAACAAAATACCTGTATTAGCTTACTTCGGTATTAATATTAATTAAGTACTAGTAATATACGCTTCAAACGTTTACTATAATAATTGTTGGCACATGTAGAAAAAACACAGTAGATAATTTTAATATTACTTCTCCTACTATTACTCTATGGCTAGGAATATTTACACTATTAAACTACTTATGTTTTCTTTTGAAAACATATCCTCATTAAGTTTCTTGTAAAAAGCAAATTGGGTTGTGAACCTCTTGGCAATTTCACGAATCGTCAAAGATAAAAAACAAGATATGTAGCCTGAAATGTAGTTTGAAAACAAAATATGTGAATTTTTGAACTGCCCAATCATACATTGTATTGGTGGATTCCATCACATATTTGTGCTGAATTAAAAACACCCTATTGTTCCTATATAAATTTAAATTTATGAATTGATTTTCATCTAACATCATTATTTGAAATAAATAATAGATTTTTGTTGTATCTTAATTGGGGTATTGGTTGCCAAGAAATTTTATAAGAAATGTTTTCGAGGTTATGTCCGCCATATAATAATTCTTATAAAAAATATACTCAACTTTTTAGAATGTTTTTTTTCTTTATTAACTTTGGGATTAAGCAATACATACTATGAAAATTTAGTGATTTTGTTGCAGCTGGTCTGTTTTCTGTTATGAATTTCATTATATTGATTTATTTATTTAGTGTTATGACATAAATAAATTAGACGGTGCTTCATAAGACGGCGACATATCTGAAGATCAAAGTTAATTCAAACATGATGACAGATTCTTCATAGTAACAGGATAGGTACTAAAAGTTAAAATGTAATTCATATTTTTTTATGAGTTATTAAATAAAGTATTAACTTTCTAACAAGTTCTTCAGTATGTTGTAAAACGTAGTTCATATGGTTTGCATTTTGCACTCATCTCAACAACTGTTCGTTGTGTTCTTCAGTTGAAGTATTCTTTTGACACTTGTCCGTCTTATAGGTTGTTTATGTTAATTTAGTATTACTAGCAATTCTGGAGCTCTTGTGATTATTTTATACTATTAATGTCAACGAGTTAAACTTTTGGTCATCATCTGGATGGCAATTTTGTGGCTTGATATTCCCGGTGATTATTTGTTTAAAATTGTTAAGCACATAGATTAAAGGAGCCATAATAGATATAGTCAGAAGCATTGTTGAAACCATACGCAAAAAAACCTACACCAACTTTCAAACTTTAATTTTGGAGCGAAAACAAATTAAAACATAAATTTTAATGTCTTACAATTTTTAGGAGTTGAGGTATAGGTATTTTAATGTAGTTATTAGTTTTTATTAGTGATGGGTAAATGTCCGGTCACGATATTTTCATTACTGACCGGACTATCGTGACCAGTCATTTTAGGTCACCCAAGTGGACAAATTAAAAAATTGCAGAAAAGTATGCCATTCGATTGGTACGAAGCTGTAGAAGGACCACTTTATATTTTATTCCTAGATCTCGACTTTAAACTCGAGATCTCTACTTTGAATTCGAGATCTCGACTTTAACTCGAGATCTCGACTTTGAACTCGAGATCTTAGCTTTGAACTCGAGATCTCGACTTTGAACTCGAGATCTCAACTTTGAACTCGAGATCTCGACTTTGAACTCGAGATCTTGCAATTTATGCTACATAGGCTTTATTTTCACTTGTATACAAATTAATAATACAAATACAAATTAAATTGGCACAGGTAAACTGCTTGCTTACCTACTTAATAATATTTTAACACCACATTTAAATTAGGTCTTGAAATAATTTTAAGGTTTTCTAAGTACGGATAAGATTATTATTATCACAGACATATATAGCTGTGTTATTATTATTCAAATTACAATTTATTACAGCCAATTACAAAAAGTTATCTAAATTAAGGAATCTAACCTGCTAGAAGGCTTAAATTCGGTAGACAATACAATACCTACTTGATAAATAATTTTCCTAGCTATGCCAATTTACCTGGATCCTTCCATAGTGGGTATAAAATAAATTTACTTTGGGACTGGCCTTCATTTTCATAATAGATTTTGCCAAAGTATCTTCAATATTTTAATGTTACAATGGTTTACACTGTAGCCGAAAGGGTTGAAATGATTTTTATCTACGGGCAAGAAGCTAAATGTGCAATTGAGAACAGCTAATACTTTTAATGCAAGATATCCAGAAAGACATGTCAGCCACAAGTACATCCGAAAACTGGTCCTACAGTTAAAAATGACGGGATCTGTAGAAAACACAAAAAGGACAGAGCCCAGGGTACTTCAAGAAAACGCCCAGATAGAAGTCCTGGGTCATTTTGCAATGAATCCTTCTTCCTCCATTCGTCAGACAGCAGCTGCAACTGGACTTTCTTAGCAGTCAGTGCGAAAAGTTTTAAAATTGCACAAATTTCATCCCTACAAAATTCAGATCCATCAGGAACTTATGGAAGACGATCCCAACCGTAGAGTTCAGTTTTGCGAAGAAATGACAGATAAAATTATCAATGATTCTGAATTGCTCAAAAATATCTGTTTCAGCGACCAATGTAGTTTATTTCTCAACGGTTTTGTTAACAAGCACAATTGTCGATACTGGAGTGACGAAAATCCGCATGTCTTCACAGAAGGTCATACCCAGTATCCCGAAAAACTTAATGTATATGGGCAGGTATTCTAGGAGACAAGGTCATCGGGCCAATATTTATACCAGGCAATCTAAATCAAGGGTTTTATTTGAATTTATTAGAAACGACTATTAACCCTCTTATTACGAAGGAAATAGAAAACCAAGAAGGCGACCATGTGAACTTAAACCTCGATGAGAACAAAATCTATTTTTCAACAGGCTGGAGCACCCCCACACTACGTTCTACCAGGTAGGCAGTTCTTAGATCGAAAATTTCCAATGCGCTGGATTGAAGAGGACCCGTAGAATGACCTCCACAATCCCCAGATGTAAGCCCCTTAGATTTTTTTCTTTGGGGTTATTAAAAAAAGTGTTATTTATAAAACCCAGCCCGAATCTATTGAAGATCTTCGTCAACGAATCAATACAGAATGTAGATCAGTTCCTAGACAAGTTTTCCAGAATGTAAGAAGGGAATTAAAATAGGCTATACTATTGTTTACGAAATAATGGACAGCACTTTGAACATTTAATTTAGATAACTTTTTGTTATCGACTATAATAAATTCTTATTAATACAATAAATTGTAATTTGAATTATTAATAATAATCTTTTCTGTACCTGGAAAACCTTAAAATTATTTCAACACCTAGTTTAAATGCCGTGTTCAAATATTATTAAGTAGATGCTAATTTAAGCCTTCTAGCAGGTCAATTTCCTTTATTACCATCTCTTGTTTTGAATTCGGGGCAACTTTGCAAACATTTTGTAGGTATTTATTTGATTTGTCAAATGTGATACTAAAATCATATATACTTGAATAAATCGATAATTATTACTGAACCAAATATACCTATTGTTGGTACCGTTGGAAAGCATTTTAAAGGAGCTTTTCAACGATGTATCACAAGTGGGGGGTTGCCATCTAAGATTTTAAAGTTGGGGTGGACGGGGCCTATGGGGTTAGAGGAGGGGCGTCCCTTCGAGTTCAAAGTCGAGATCTCTAGTTCAAAGTCCAGATCTCGAGTTTAAAGTCGAGATTTCGATTTCAAAGTCGAGTCCATAAGTTTGGCCACCACGGTCACCAGATCTCAAGAATTGTGACTTTTGAATTTTCAAAGATTTTAAATATCACATCTGTAATACACGTTTTCAGTTATTCGCGTTTTTGGCGAAAGCGATAAAAATCACAAGAGTAAAAAAAGTTTTAGAATTTTGTAAGTCCGCCAACGGACAAAAAAGTTCTGCCACATTTTTAGGGTGTATCACTCTGTATCAACCCTTTAAAATGGCATAATTGAACTGTTTTCTGTCGATTAATGCCCTTGGAATACCCACAACGTGTACCAAATTTGATTTTTCCAAGTTCAAAAATAACTGAGATAATGATTTTTTTCGAAATTTCAAAGCCCACTTTCAAGGCCTATAACTTCTCAGGGGTGCAACTTAGTATAGACATAAGTTGCGTTAAATCACCTTAATTTGGGCTCTTCTGTATGCTCCTGCTCTGTGTCGGTTCTTATACGAAACACCCTATATAAGTTAAAAGAGCTTTTAATTGCGTAGAATGTCAGCTATTGGTTTTATTTTTATTACTTTTACAACTGATGATAATTGATGCATAATAAGCCAATAAGGTGTGAGATGAAAGTTCCTAAAAAATTGGCGGAAAATTTAAAATTCTGTCAAACTGGTCAATTTAACTGGTCAAGTTCTCAACCACCTGGACAATTGACCGGTCAAGATGACTGTGACCAGTTGACTGCCAACACTAGTTTTTATATAAAATTTGATGCAAAATCTTTGGTGTAGCATGCAGAAATTTCAACAATGGTTCTGACAGTCTATGTTTAGCTTTGTCCTTGTTAAACATTAATTTTGTCAGTTTAAATATTTATAGTGATAAATCGTTAAATATATTCAGTGGTAGTTTAGGGTGAATTGAATTATCTTTATTTAATACAATTCACTACTTTTTTAAATTAATTGAAAAGCTCAAATATTTTGAATAATAATTATACAATGTATCAATACTGGACAGATTTAATCAACAATGTACTCCATTTGTAATCAAAGCAATGTATCAATTATCAACTAAATTTGTGTTAATTTTAGTGAGTGCATATTCGCAAATTGTAGTTACCAAAAAAAAATAAAAATTGATATTATGAACCTTGTTTATATTGTCATTAAGCCAGGCATGAAAAGAAACACATTTCGGAGTATCAACTTTAATATTTAAAAATATTTAATATAAAAAGTAAAATAGTCTAGTCCTAAATCTATATTTTCTCACAACATTCTAAAACTCAATATTCTAGGATCACAAAGAAATAATAAAATCTATTAAATTAATTGCCGTCTTGGTAATATCTTTCACCAAACCATTCTTTATGATCATTCAGAAAACTGAAAAGAAAACATTGATTCAATGGTTTAAGTACAGAAAATATAATGTGGAAAATATAATGCGGACAGAAGTCTAAGACAATGTAATAATTATTTGGAAGCCAACCATGAAGATGAGGTCTGGGCATTCATTGACAGGACAGAAAGGGCCGCATCAGCGGTATACTGGGTGATTCACCTTAAAACACCCTGGCTTCATTTCTCAGCAATAAAATGAAATATTTTAGTTCCGTAAAAAAATACTGGTAAAGCTCCTTGAAGACTTTATTTCTAAGCTTAAATTGAATTTTTCTATTGCAAATTGTAGATGGCGCTGCAGTCGAAAGAAATGTTTCGTTCACGTTGACCTTGAAAAGTGGTGTCTCCAAATTGTACTTCAATTTGGAGCAAATTATGCACTATAAACATATTTTGAAAAATCGACAGTTTTTTAGTTACCACGCTTTAAAGTTAGCAGTCCATGCATGTGGGAAATCTGTAGTTGACAATCCTAAGATTATTTCCAAAACTAAAAAAGACTTGCAACTGTCTTAATATCCCACAGAGTTGTTTTTATCATTTTAAATCTACAGGGTGTCCCGAGGAAAATCCCACCCGCCTTATCTCAAGTTTTTGAGATATAAAAAAACTTTTCTTCAAACAAAAGTTGTTGCTTATTATGACCCAAACTATGAATATATAGGGCATTTCTAAAAAGCGGATAAACCAAACACACCTTTTTTTAATGGGAACACGCTATATGTTTTTAGTTGTTTAAAATCTACACGTCATTATGATTAGAACGATATAAAACTTTAGAACATTATCTTTTACCGTGCTTGAAATATTTAATTTTAAAATTTTATACTAAACCTATTTTTATTTGTGGATCGAGTGATAAAGATGACAATACATGCAATAAGCAATAGCAACAAGAAGAAAGAAACCAAGATAGTCATATTGAAATTCTACCACCTTGGAAGCTATTTGAGATTTTACTGAAAATCTCAAAATAAAAACATTTTATGTCTGAATTTCAGTAGGTAATATCTAAAATAACACCTTATATCTGACATTCTACAATTTTAATGATATATTGCTTTGGTTACATCAAACATTTTTTGTTATTTACACTGACCATATCTTTATCGCATGATCCACAAATCCAAGTTAAATAGGTTCAATAAATTAAATATTTTAAAAACTGTAAAAGATAATGTTACAAAATTGTACACCGTTTTAACCGTAATGACGAGTAGATTTTAAATAACTACAAACATATGGAGTGTTCTCATTAAAAATGGTGTTTTGTTTATCTGCTTTTCAGAAATGCCCTGTAGTAATAAAAAACTGTTTATAATAAGCTACAACTTTTGTTTAAAAAGTTTTTTATATCTCGAAAACTTAAAAAGTTAAGGCGTTGAGTGAGGAATAATAAGAGGCGCAGCGCCCATATAAAATTGCGTGTCCGGTCGGCGTGTGCTTACGCTGAAGCCCCTCGTTGCCCCCACTCGCTCTAGCCGCCTAGCGACCACGAATTTTTACGATTTGTTTACGTTTTCGAAAACACTGATCCCTTTGCAACGGGCTAATGGTATACTTTTATATATTTTATATTTTACGGAAGGATATGTATTTTTCTGTCTCGGACGCTTTTCTATCTCGGGTTCTTTTCGGGCTGTGTTTTCGGCTACGCTGCGTCCCGTAAGGCTGCATTTCTTATTATTACTTCATTCAACGGTTAAGAGGGGTGGGATTGTTCCTTGGGACACCCTGTACATATAAAATAATAAAACAACTCTGTGGGATAATTAGGATAGTTGTAAGAACTCCTGAGGAAATTAGTTTCTCGTTCTTAGTTTTGGAAATAATCTTAGGATTGTCTACTACAAATTTCCCACATGCACGGACTACTAACTTTAAAGTGCAATATCTAAAGAACTGTCAATTTTTAAAAATTGGTTTATAGCGCATAATTTGCTTCAAATTTGGATGCACCACTTTTCAAGGTCACTGTGAACGAAAAATTTCTTTCGGCCGCAGCGCCATCTACAATTTGCAATATAAAAATTTGATTTAAGCTTAGAAATAAAGTCTTCAACGAGCTCTACCAGCCTTTTTTTATGGAATTAAAATATCTCATTTCGTTGCTGAGATATAAAGCTGGGGAGTTTTAGCTGAATCACCTTGTAAAACGTCTGTGTCGTCTGTAAAAACACAGACCTATATGTCTACACAACAGATATTTTTTTGTTTTATATTTGCCTTAAATGTAGGTTTCACCGCCTCTCCCCCACAGCTACCTTCTTCTTATTTTTTTAATTGGGCCCTAGTCTCTGGTTTCCCCACCTACCCCTTCAAGGATTTATTTTTAGTTACCATTGTTTTTTGAAAGGGCATTCACTATATCCCTTATTTTAAGAAACCATGACCGAAAAAAATTACCACACAAAAACTAACCCTGCACCACTTCAAAAAAAAAAAAGATAACCCCATTCTTCTTGGTCCAATTGTTTGCTGTTTTTAGCAAGGATTTTGCAAATGGTTCCAGATGCATGAATCCGTGGTAGAAAAAAATCCTGGAAAAAAAATACCCCCGAAAAAATTGATAATTCCATTGTTTGTAGTCTAATCTTTGCTATTTTAGCATGTCCTTATAATGCAAATGATTCCATATGCATGAATTGGTGAAAAAATTTGTCGGGCAAAAACTCCCCACCGGAGATTATTTTTGGTACGATTATTACGTCATTTTTTGAAAGGGTATTCACTATACCAAAGTCATAAAGATAACGTATAGTAATGAAATTAAATATTTAGGAGTTATAATTGATTCTCATTTCAGATGCGATCGTCACATAATGAACATCGTAAAAATATTAAGACTTCTTACATTGGGGCCGCGGTGGCGTCGCTCGTACCGGCGCTGACTTTTTAGACTGCATGTTTTCCTGCCTTCGATCGACCTTGGTTCGAAGCAGGCGCATGCACATGTCTTTAAAGAAAAACACCGCTTTGGCCAAGAGCGCTGGACAAATGTGGGTTCACGGTATTGCTCCTAAATAGCTTTATTCGTGTGATTTACTAATTGTCCTACACTCGCTGGGATTACTACGGTTTTCTAGGGTTTTCCGTAGTACTTGAGCGAATGCTATCCTAGTTGTATCGGGGAAAAAGTCGGCCCTAGCCGCAAACAGCAACGAAGACAAAATAATAGTAATTGCCCCTCTCCCCCGCACAAGCATGTGGTTGCTTCTGGGGTACTCTTGGAGTGTTGCGAGGGTGAGAATTATTATTATTATTATTCAAATTCAAGTATTTTAAGACCATGATAAACAAATACCATCTAAAAATCGTATATTATGCTCTATATACAGGGTGTTCCGTAATGATGTAACAATATTTTAAAGGGGTGTTCTACGAGCCATTTTAGGGGGGGTTCGTCATATAAAATTTTTCGATTTGAGGCCTCCCTGTCGAGATATCGAAAATGGCCGAAAAATCTAGATTTTTATTTTTTTTCTTCACAACTGTAAAAGTTAGAGATTTGAATTTTGGTACACTTTCTTAGTTAGTTGAAGCCTATTTTTAGGTGGTACTATTTTTTTCAGGTTATGTTTATGATGGGTATAAATTGACCACCCCTATTTTTATTTCCTCCAGAACTTTTTTATATGTTAACTAATTTAAATTAAAAAAATATTTCTTAAAACTTCCTTCAATTTAGAAACTTTTTTTACTCTTTCCATTTTTTCGTATACCTAATAGTTTGTACGAAATTTTTTTTTATCAAGCACCGTATTGAAATAATTATTGGCCGCACTAATGGTTTATTAAAAACATAGTAGGCGGCTGTCATTGCTGACACTCTTTGTCACAAGTCATTGCCTTTAGCCTTGCTGTTCAAAGTTTTTGGCGGAAGTTTATCCAAGTTTCGGTTAGTTGATTTAGACCAAATATGAATAACAATCACTTTACAAATGAAGAATATGCTGATATGCATTTAATTTATGGTGAATGTCGTGGAAGTGCGCTTCAAGCCAGAAGAATGTATATGGAAAGGTTTCCCAATCGTGACATTCCAAATTATCGAACGTTTATTAATATTAATATCAGATTAAGGGCCACAGGGTCCTTTAAAGGACAACAACGTAATGCAGGAAGGGGAAATGCGGTCAGTGCTGAACAAGAATATGCACTTTTAAATTTTTTCGAACAGAACTCTCGAAGAAGCATTAGAGAAGCATCTAGGCATTTCAATATGCCCTCTACCACTATCTGGAGAATTTTGTCGAGAAACGGATTGCACCCATTTCATTTCAGAAGGGTTCAAGAATTATTACCTACGGATCATAATCTTCGTGTTGTGTTTTGTAGAGAAATATTGCGCAAGCGAAATAGGAATCCACAGTTCACCAACAAAATACTTTTTACTGATGAAGCTCTATTTACACGAGACGGTATTTTTAATTACCATAATATGCACGAATGGTCCCATGATAATCTCCACAGTATTATGACTGGGAAACACCAACATACCTTTTCCCTCAATGTTTGGGCTGGTATAATAAATGATTTTTTAATAGGACCATTCATTTTGCGTAGACGTTTGGGAGGTGCAGAGTATTTGGAATTCCTACAAAACAATCTTTTTGAGATATTGGAAGATTTGCCCCTCCAACTTAGACAGGAAATGTGGTTTATGCAGGATGGAGCTCCTGCTCACTTTTCACTAGTTGTTCGGCAATGGCTTGGCGAACATTTTCCAGATCGTTGGATTGGAAGGGGTCAGGATGCACCCATACAGTGGCCTCCGAGGTCTCCTGATTTAAATCCTCTCGACTTCTATTTATGGGGCCACATGAAAAACACAATTTATTCGAGAGAAGTCAACACCATTGAAGAACTTCAAGAAAGAATTTTCAATATTTCCCAAGAAATAAGAGCTTCTGTGCACACCTTACGTTCTGTAAACTTTAATTTCATTAAAAGACTACAGTTATGTCAAGATTGTGCTGGTGACCACTTTGAACACTTATTGTGAATTTGATTGCTGTTGATTAAAAAGAATCTTCACAACCCCTTTTTACCATGTTTTTATAATTATTTTTTAGTAGTATACACAATGGATTTTGTTGACAAAACGAAGAGTGACAGCCGCCTACTATGTTTTTAATAAACCATTAGTGCGGCCAATAATAATTTCAATACGGTGCTTGATAAAAAAATTTTTTTTCGTACAAACTATTAGGTATACGAAAAAATGGAAAGAGTAAAAAAAGTTTCTAAATTGAAGGAAGTTTTAAGAAATATTTTTTTAATTTAAATTAGTTAACGTATAAAAAAGTTCTGGAGGAAATAAAAATAGGGGTGGTCAATTTATACCCATCATAAACATAACCTGAAAAAAATAGTACCACCTAAAAATAGGCTTCAACTAACTAAGAAAGTGTACCAAAATTCAAATCTCTAACTTTTACAGTTGCGAAGAAAAAAAATAAAATCTAGATTTTTCGGCCATTTTCAAAGTTGAATATCTCGACAGGGAGGACTCAAATCGAAAAATTTTATATGACGAACCCCCCCTAAAATGGCTCGTAGAACACCCCTTTAAAATATTGTTACATCATTACGGAACACCCGTATATATCCCTTATTTCACAAATGTCTGGTTTAAAATTTGCCAGATGAAAACGGCTCTATGAAAAAATAGCGACTGTACAAAAGAGCGTGACAAAAAAGCGAGGCCAAAATAGCGAGTGGACAAAACAGCGAGTGGACAAAAGGGCGAGTGGACAAAAGAGCGAGTGGACAAAAGGGCGAGTACAAAATAGCGACATTTTCGGCATTTTAGGATGAAAGGGCGAGTGGACAAAAGGGCGAGTACAAAGTAGTGACTTCTGCGGTATTTTATGACGAAAGGGCGAGTGGACAAAAGAGCGAGTGGACATTATTGTCGCTATTTTGTACTCTCGCTTTTGTCCACTCGCCCTTTCATCCCAAAATACCTAAAAAGTCGCTATTTTGTACTCGCCCTTTTGTCCTTGGCTTCTTATATACCAGCGATTATTAATCGCTCTTCCGTCAACTCGCCCTTTTGGTTACTCGCCCTTTTGTCCACTCGCTATTTTGGGCTCGCTTTTTTGTCACGCGCTCTTTTGTACAGTCGCTATTTTTTCATAGAGCCGATGAAAACTACTTCTTCCCACCCTGGACAGCTTTTTTTGATTCGATTATAGTCTTTACTTGAAAGGACAATCACTATATTCTTTATTTCATGAATGTGCGGTTGAAGAAATTTCCAGGGCAAAAACTACTCCTTTACACCCCCGAATTTATTTTTTATTTGATTATTGTCATTTTTGGAAAGGCATTCACTATATCTTTTATTTCACGAATGCATGGTTGAACAAATATTGCGGGCAAAACCTACTTCTTACCTTTTCAAGAAATTGTTCTTAATCTGATTATCGTTGTTTTTAAATGAATGCGTGGTTGGAAAAATGGCCGGAATAATCGGATCCAAAAACAATTTCTCGTGGGGTGGGAAGGGTTAGTTTTCGCTTCGCCAAACAAATTTTTTCAACCAGGTATTCTTGCATAGGGAATTATTAGGAACGTTTTTGCTAACAACTGCGATGATCGGACAATGAAAGTTATCATTTTTTCCTTAAAAATGTGCTGGGGGTAGTTTTCAATGGCGAATTTTTTCAACTACATATTCCTAAATCTGGAATCATTAGGGAAAAAAACTAAAAACTACTAAAAACAGCAGGGATTGGACCATTAAATTATCATTTCAATCATTTAACCACCATTAGAGTGTTGTGGCTAGTTTCCGCCCAACATTTTTTTTAACCTTGAATTCGTACATCTCGAATCATTAGGAATGTCCTTGCTAAAAACGAAAGGATCATGATATCAATTAAATATTTCAATAATAAATAAGTTAGTATATTTTTGTACTAAGTAAAAATCAAGGATGAAGAATACTTACTAAAAAAACATTCTAGAATTACATTTTTTCCAGAAAGTAAAATAATAAATATGCAATATGTGTGCAGTTAGTCCCAAAATTAAATAGTAAAACTGATAAAATTGTTAATATTGATACCCGTATATATTTTATTTTGTACGTTGTAGAAGAAATATGCACCATTAAGTGTGTAAAATTAGTAAATATGAATTAGTAACATTTTCGTATATTTTAATCAGATAATTATTGGCCCTGGAACACCCTTTATAACTAAGTATACGTAACATGCTGCAAAGAAATACATATTTATCATTTTCCACTACGGAATCCAATGCCAAAAAAAAATTGATCCCGGGATTTCGGTATAATTGATTTTAAATACCAGGATCGAATCCCAGGATTTCCGTAATAGAATTATGTTGATATTTACTATACTAAAATCGAGCAACTCTTACGCCTGGCGTAAACGGGAGCACGTGCGTCGAGATATTGGCCAGGGCCGCACTGAAGCACGACCTTTATTTAATTTTAGTTTTATAACTATTTACATCAAAATATTTCGGAAAAAAATGATTGGCTGAATTAAAATGGCTCAAAACATCGATAAAATTATTTGTGGCAGTGTCTAAATACCTGAACAACAAGATAAAACCGCATAACTATACGTTTGCGATCGAGTACGTCCCTGTTGCAGAGTGTCGGGTGAAGTTTTATAGCCTACCGACCAATCGCGGAACGTCATTGAACACGTGGTTTTATTTACGCCAGGCGTACGGATTGCTCGATTTTAGTATAGAACATGTAATTACTAAATGGGTAGTTTTTTTTATTGAAAAATAAAACATATAATGTATAGTTAATTCTACCAACCTTAAAAAAACGATACTAATGCAAAAAAAAACATCGATAGTTTAAACTAATATAGATGAAATAAAAATTTAAAATTAAAACAACTTCCGAGGAATTAATCCAAAATATATATTATGGTATTTTGTGTTTGCGCAGTGGGAAAATTTTTAATTAAAGCCAAGGCTCATGAAATAACAAAACTAGAGAAAAAGCAATATGTAATATCATAAAATAATCCCATAGATCAAGGTCTGCTGTCTGGCTGGAAATAGGTTTCGATGACCGAAAGGCGAGGCCAGCACAATCAATGTTTATCAAAGCTATATTCCAAAACCACCGGCAACACGGTTTGGCTTCTTCAGCTGACTGCCAGTGCCGCTAGTGGTGACTTTCAAGGGAGGGAATCTCAGGGTTTTAAAAATCGAACGATTCTGCATCCGAACGCCATCTGTTAGGATGAGGCAAAACCAATTTTCGGTGTGCTATATATATTTTATAACCCCAATGTCAATTGCATTTCTGTTTGCGTAGCGTATATTTATTGTGGATTTAAAATTTAAGTAACAATATCAATAGCACAGAATATCCATACGTAACAGAATACGACTTATGTATATTGTTGTTGTTCTTCCTTGAACGGTCTCTATCATGTGTGGATAATTCAGCCAGCACTCTCTTCTTCTCATCACCTTTACAATAACTTTTTTAACACTCGTTACCCATTAACACTATCCAACAGTTCTTTATTATGTGTAAAAAAAGAAAAAATCAAAATATTACAAACTTCCCCAGGCAAAAACTACCCCTCCTCACCCCCCGATAGAATTAATTTTGGTCTGATTATAGTTTAAAGTGAATGCCTTAAAAAAAGAAGCATGATAATTGTAAGAAAATCAATTCACTCGGGGTTGGGATATATGGGGGTGGCGAGAGTAGTTTCAGCCGGCGAATTTATTCGGTGTTGAATTTGTTTATTGTCAACATCCGTGCAAAAAACATGGATTATCTTAAAAATAAAAAAATATATTTTAATTATTATTAATTAATTAAATTCGCACTAAAGATGCACACACTTTCTAAAAAAAAAATTTCATTGGGTTTGTTCCAACAATTCTGAACCGATTCTTGACAATCTAATTGATTGAAAACAGAGAATTACTTTTCTGCATTCTGACTCGCTAGAACTGTTTGTTGGAACTGGAACAAAGCTTATTTTTTTCTACAGGTTACTTGACATCTACAAAATACAGGGAGTCCATTTACGGTTAAAAAAAAATCTGTGTGCAGGTCCAGTTGGCATCAGATGAAACCGAACAACGTAAAGCCATGTTTTTGGGGATGGAGAATAAGCTGAAAACGTGTATCTCACAAAGGGCGTCACTTACACTATTTTTGGATCGTACTTATGCTCGCAACTTTTGTAAGGTTATCTTTTTGGTCTTACAAGTCCATCATTTTGGCGCATCTTTTCATTTTTCAGCAAAAGTATAGTCTTGTTTCATAATAATAAAATCAACCGTTTGCCAAAGTTAGTTTATAGAAAGGTTAGGACATTCCCCTACTCTTACCACCGGCAACGTCACGCAACGGTGCCACCTCCACCAACTGTTCTTCTTCTCACAGCTTGATGCCAGTGGTATATCAGAAGAGGTAACGCAGTTACCGAAAGCCGAAAACAAAAAAAATACCGAGACACTTTAAGAGGGAAAATAGGCAAATCAATATAAGAAATTTACATGTAAACTAAACAAGAAATGCAACTTTGACTTCAAGTATCAAATAAATATGCCAAAAACATAATTATGTGTGTGCCTATATGGCTGTAAGAGTTAAATGGGAGTTACTAAATTGCCATTTCACGTGTAAGTGCTACCAACTTAAATTTAGCCTTTCATCCTCGTGTCCCCCCTCCCTTCCAAGGCGTCGAATCCTACCTACCTATAAATTAACCTTGCCATTTGTTTGCATTGAATTTGCAAAATGTACCACAAAACACTACAAAAGTCGATGTTACAGATGAATTTTACTTTCAAAATTAAGAAAAAATGCCAAATGGGCATTGGGTAAAATATAATTGGTTTTCTTGAAATAGGGTGTCAAAATTTTGTCGAGTTCAATCCGTTCCATTTCGAAAGCAAAAAATTTGTAGTACATTGTTCATGGGGATTTTTTTGTGACTTTAAATGGTACAATAATTACTCTGTAAAAAAAAGATTTTTGGAGTTAAATTTGCCAATTTCAATGCAAACGGTTGATCCTAATGTTATGAAATAAGAGTATACTTTTGTTGCAAAATGAAAAGATGCACTAAAATGATGGACCTGCAAAACCAAAAAGATAACCTCAAAAGTAAAAACACAATCCAAAAATAGTGCAAGTGGTATCTCTGTGATACGTAAATGTTCAGCATTCTCCATCCGAAAAATCCAGCAGTGCCAAATTTCACTTCAGCAGCTTGACTCTTTAAATTTCAGCCAACAAGCGTCTAAAGCCGCATCCAGACAGTGTGTGGTGCTTGCAAGCACTGCGAATATGTGAAAAAATAATGCTTGCAAGTGTTATATTTGGGTCGTTCACACTGCGCGTAGTGTTCGCAACTTTAAAAGGTACGGGTAGGGTTTCACGTGTATTCAGTTGGCCGAGAAATGCCGTCTCAGTGCCGTGTTTAAAATAAAAATATACCTATTGTTAAAATATACTTTTTAAATATGAGTGATACCGACGAAAACCTGGCCATAGCAAGTGCGGCATATATTGTGTTGCAAGAAGAAATAAGAAAGAAAAGGTGCCGTCATTTTTGGATTAGCGAGATTTTAAAAAAAAGTGCTATACCTACACTAAACGCCCAACGCCAAACTGCGCAAAACCATTGTCTAGACTAGAGTCCGCCACTGGGCAGACCCTGTCGCGCTCAGAAATGCTTGCAAGCATTGCGAACGACGCAAACACCGCACAGACTCCCAATCTGCCGTCCAAACTGCACGCGCGAATCTCTTTGATGTACCGCTCTCGGAGCAAACGCCACACGCAAGATTCGTAGATGCTCGCAAGCTTATGCAAACAGCGAAAAGAACCGTCCAGATGAGGCATTTGTGATGTTTGCGGTGTTCGCGTTCGCAGATGCTTGCAAGCGCCACACACTGTCTGGACGAGGCTTAAGAGAAAAATTTTATACGACAAAATCATATTTTTCAGTTTTTTTTTAGCACAAATGGGACATCCGGTATATTTCATTAATGTTAGTTCATCCAATTTCAATTTTGTTTGGCAAATATCTACCTAAAACCTGCGACAATGTGAATATAACGTACTTTGAAAAATTCACAAAATTGTGTTGTATGTACACAGATATTCTGATAATGAGTTATTATGTATAGAAAAAATAGTGCTTTCTTTTGTCGCTACCCTGCTTTGTAGTACCCACTCAGTCAGTCTCATTCCTTGTAATTCAACTGACCGAAAAAAATTATGTCCAATACATTGCATCTGCCGTCAACTATGATTTAAATTCGACCTAGTTCAAGGTCAAAGGAGCATCAGATAGATTCGGAAACATGGCTAGTATGTTGCTCGGGAATGCTATTGAAACGAAACATGCAGACAGCTGCAAATTTAAATTATTCGGATTAGAGCCTGCCAGCGCCACCTAGTTTATGCGTTGTAACTATTTTTACAGGCTTAATGGGGAACTTGAACTTTTTTTTTCTTTAATATATTTGCCTGTGTATAGAAAGAGCACATACCAAATATCAGACTTAAAACGCAATATTTAATTTGCAATAAATAATTGAAGTTGTGACCGCAAGCTATTCATTTGAAATGACACGAAAAGCGCGGGAAGGGTCATGACGACACATCGCTCTATCGATCGAAAGGCAGTGACAGGAGTGACAGCTACACAGAATTAGAGAAGGCGGAATGGAAATTAAACAGTAAAATAAACAGTTCGGCGATCCATTTACAGAGGGCTCTGAAGTAGGACAAAAATAAGAACTGCCTAAAAGTCAAGCACTTCTTTAACTGAATAATAATTCGTAGGTCCCGGGTTCAATTCCACACAAAGCCAGAGTTTTTTTTTTATTATCACTGCATGCTACCTCTTATATTTATCACTGATTATCATTTTTAGTAATAATTGGACAATGGTTATTATGGAGATTATTCCTCACAATCTACTACATACTGTATTTAAATTCAAAGTACCCTCCTACCCAATACGAAATTGTTGGTAGCAGGAAAAATGTAGCTCTTTTTGGCCTCGCAGATAGTTTTAAGGCCCGAGACTACGCGGGCGTTAATCAACCTTCTCGGCCAAAAAAGTGCGCTTACGCATCTTGCAATGGCAATAACTATTTAATACAGCACACACTTTTCAAATGTTATCAACAATATCAAGACTGAGATAGATTATCATAAGACGGGTAGACAAGGATAGGACGTTCTGCTCTTTCTAAACAAAGCGGTGCTCTAGTTTTTATACATGTACTGCCTATATTAGTTTATACATGGCGAAGTGCTTGACGTCACAACCAAGAACATACAAGAATGACTCGAATTATGCAGTTTTGAAAATAAAAAATGATTTTTTTGTGAACTGTGGTTCATTTAATGGCAATAAATTGCGTTTGTGAGTAATATTTTTCAAATTTAATTTTTGTGCAAGTTCCCTATTCTAAGGCAGCTTCTGTTACGTGTGGGTGTTCTGTGGCAATAGGTAAATTATTTCCAAAAAATTGCTAATTTAGGATCAAAGAACCCTATCCCTATAGTATTGAGTACAATATTTGCGAGGAACCGCTGTCAAATTTTACAGATTTCACAGTAATGAATGATGCATTGTGTTTAAACTAATTTTTTCCTTTGATGGCAGGCTGCTTCAGCACCAATGAACTGACAATTTGATATACTTTACTCTATGCTGGACCAACACTATATTACAAAACCCAGCATGACGTCACAATTTCTGTTGCAATCTGGAGTGGTGGTACTATGCGCCTTATAGGTTATATGGGGGGTGTTCTGTGATAATTGTTGGTATGTCAGTTTCTGACATACTGCCCCATATTTTAAATATCCAGCTTTGTTACAATTCACTTTCTTTTTACGGAAAAATCTAATGCATTTGATGCTTACTTACACTAAACCTAGCCGTGGACTTAATTCCAAACCAAAAGGTGCCATGATACTCTTACTTGCTTTTCAGACTCGCTTTTCTTAAGAAAATACATGGAAATATGTTTGGAAATATGCCATGTAAACTTGTCAAATTAAAGGGACATAACAAAAGTATTTTATTTTGGATATTAAATTCGTTCTTTTGGATATTAAATTCGTTCTAACAGATATTTGCATGTTTTTATTTTACAAAAGATTTTACAACAATGTTTATACTAAAAAACCACCCACTTCATTTGTTTCGGCATGTGGCGCCAGTGACGATCGCTTGAAACAGCGCTATGCATAGGTCTTTAATATAGTGTTGGCTCAGCTCCATACTTAAACGGCCGACACACTATGCAACTTGTTGTACAAGTTTTACAGTTCGCCCAATTTAACTAGACACTCCGCAGGAATGCTTAGAATGCATCCTCGTGGGGACATGGCACACCAGTGGCTGACCTAAATCCCTACTTCAATTGCCACTGACGACAAGGTTGTCAATTAAACTAAAAGCGGCTTCAATAGGATTAACGGGATTTTATCTAGTTACACCACTTTGTTGTGGGAAACTTGTAAAAAACATGTATAATTGAGTTAAATTTTACCCCACTAAACATCTCAAAACCAATCTTCCATTTAGGAAGTGTGGGGGATTTTAGAACAAGTGCATATTATACTGACAACATATTTTCTAGGTAGGTACTTACTGAATACTAAAATTTCTATAATTGAAATAAATCTGTACAAAAACAATCCAGCCACCATTTTCTTGAAAGACTATTCATACTTTTCTATATATGCTATATGTTAATATTAATTTATTCTTTCTTCTCCATTTTTCATTACAATATTGCTCCTCTTTTACATTTTTACAATTCAATTTAATAACAATTCGAAACACCAAATCTTCATATTTTAATTCTTCAACACATGTAATGTCAGTGTCAAAGCAAAATTTTTACAAACCGTATAAGGTGCTCACAAAAATTATTGCTTTCAGCCTAACAAAAGAAAATATTCCTACAACTTCTCACATCACATTGAAATCACTTTTACACTGCATTTAAATTCACACATGTGAATAAAGACGTTTCCGGTACATCTGTTGCAACAGTGCCCGGCTCATGACCTGTTGTCCCCGTCTGTTATCATAAACAGCATGGCCCGGAATAGGAGTAAAAGTCAGAGCACAGCTCTCTGCAGCCCAGGCCACGCATCTCACCTTAGGTTGCATTCGTTGTACAGCCCATATAGATTCAACAATCGAAACCATAGTCTCGGGTGTTGTCATTCAACAAGTCGTACGACTCATAAATTTCGGAGAGAATTTATCAAAATTTAACAGATATGTTTATGGGATGTAAAATGTAATGACTATTCAAATAAACATAAACAAAATGCAAGCTATGATATTCTGCTACAAAAATTAAAACAAATACATATATAAGCAACTGTGGAGGAGGGCCATATTTAGGATCCGTAGGCCCCTAGGCTGAACAAGCGGCATGGGCCCTACAAGAACAAAGTTGAAAACCAACCTACAAAAATCTCATTTTATTACTAACTAAAAAAAACAAATTAATTTTTAAATATGTAGTAGAATATTTTACTATACAGTATTTTTTTAGAAGTTAATATGAATTGATGAGGTATTAAAAATGAAAAGAATTAAAAATCAGGTAATCTACTATTAACAACTACATACAGGGTGTCTGTAAAAGGTCTGTACAAAATCTTACCATATATTCCTGAGGTGAAAATAAACTGATTTAAAGCAATTTACCTTAGTCCGAAATTGCTCTGTTTCCGAGATACAGGGGGTTTCTTGGGATGTGAAACTTGAATATGGACACCTTTTCACTGTGCCCGTTAGAGGGCGCTTCAAACTGCACTTCTGATGGTTTAAAATGCCCATAACTTTTTTCTCACTGTAATTTTTTACTTTTTTTGTTAAGGAAATAATTTCCTGAACATTTTTAAGCAAAAAATGCATTCTTGTTAAAATCCGCTAAAGTAAGTCGTTTTCGAGATATTTCGGTTTTTAGTGTTCGATGCTGCACCAGAATATTCAAACTATTTTGAATAAAAAATTTTGTTCTTATCTTTAAGGATAAAATACGGTCAGTGAACTAGTAGTGCCAAATAGATTTTTTTAGAATTTAAAAATGTCGATTTTTATTTTTTAACTTTATAACCCTGTATGTTATATGTGGTATGGAATATGTGGCAACATTTTGTACAGACCTTTTAGAGACACCCTGTATACATTAAACGCAGAGTTGATTTATGTATATGTTTCTAAATATATAAAAAAGTATTTCAACTTTTCTCATATCAGCTGATGTCCACTGAAGAGTTCAGCTGAATTAGCACACACGAAATAACTGTGTGCGTTGTTATGATTATAAGAGAGCCTGCACCACAGTATCAATTTAAACAAAGACATTCATTTTTTACTTCAGTCATCAGTCTATTCAAAATTAAATTTTTTAAATAGTTTTCTTGTGGTGCAGGCCCCTTTGTGGTGCAGCCTAGATAGCCTGAGCTTCGGCCTTCGTGTAAATGTGACCTTGCTGTGGAGGTTGTAAAAAAGAAGATTAACAATACTACTGGGATTATGTTAAGGCTCATCACACTGCAAAAGCAAACCCAATTTAACCGTCATTCCCCTGTCTCGAAGAGCATTGAAGGGAGTGCGCCACGAGTTCCCCGGCATTCCCCCTCTACTACACACCAGAATGTCCTCCCGGCGTCTAATCTGAGACCCCTCCACCTAACGGCCGCTGCCGGCCGAGCCTGCTGAAGGCCAAAGCGGTAGTAAAAAGTGAGGCTTTTAAAATATATTTATCATTTATTTTCTATAGAACGCGGAACGGGCAGAGACTAAATATAATAAAATAACATAAATACTCACCTACCTTACCACGTTTCTCTGTAAATAATAATTTCTACTTCTTAAAATATTATCAAGAATCTTTTCCAGTTTTCTTGTATTATTACTACCTTTTCGTCATCAGTATTTTGCGAGGGATCGAACAACAAATAACAGTTTTTTTTTTATAAAATACCATGTGGTACCTATATCATTTAAATGTTTTTGGAGCCAAGGAATTTAGTTTTAACGTTATTTTTCAAATCGGAATGGTATTTGGTTTTTCCGTTCCTAAAAATTAATTAATATCCGAAACACTCAATCCAATAATAATACAATATGGCAAGTAGTGTTTCCATTGGCAGTGTTTTTTTTTGTTGTTCACTTTTCATAGCATGATTTTTAAAGTAAGTAGACAGGTTCTATTTTTGTTCCGTTTGTTTGTAAATAACAGATAACAGATATTTTTCTTACTTACTCTAAAGGGAATTAAATCTAACATATTTTAAAGTATACGAGTAAGTCCAAAAATAAATATGTAGCGTGCACCATTTTCTGGTAAAATCATATTGAAATTTTTTTGCAGAGGGCCATGAAAATGCATATTAGAAATTAGCCTGCCATATTTTATCAACGTGTTCTGCGACCCAAAAAAAAATAATTAAAAAGTTCCTGTAAACATGGCCTCAAAAATGCTCCCTAAGAGGGCAATAGCTCCCGAAATGGACACTTTGGCAAACAGTTTTTTTGTAAATATTTCCAGAACGAGCAAAGATAAAATTCTGATATTTGGTATGTAATCGATATGCCTGGGAGAATAAATCGTGAAAAAAGTGCACAAAAAAAGTTTGGGATATTTTTAACCCCTTGACCCCCTTATTTGGGTATCAAAAAACGCTGTGGTAAATTATGGCAGGCTAATTTCTAATAGGCATTTTCATGGCACTATGCAAAAAATTTCAAAACGAGTTTACTCGAAAACGATGCATGCTATTGAAGTTCAACAATAGTACCTTTTCTTCGTGTAATTCCTTCAAATTTCATAATTTCGCAAGAAATCTGGAAAAAAGTTTACAAAACAATTTTGGGGTAATTTTAACTCCTGAACATTTGGGACGCCTATGACTAATGTTATCTTTGTGCCCCATTAGGGGGCACTTATCACACCATCACACCACACACTACAAAGTACATCCAAAAACACCGAGAAGCCAAAAACCAAGAAACCGCACACAATTCGCTACCTGGGCTGCTAAAATTGCATAAAACAATACTTACCGGAAACCACCGCGATAGCGTCATAAACCCTATTTTTATTATTTACTGATTTACCCCTCTTCCGTTCCGAGTTCCGAGACACAAGAGGGGAAGCGAGCCGCCGAACGCGGCGCCGCGTGCTTGGGGTAATTGGAATATTCCTTGCTTTCGGTTTCGCGGCTTCTACGTAAAAATTGAACTAGTTTTTTTATTATAAGACCAAACCTCTTCAAATTTTAAGGCAGTGTAGTTAAAAGATGGGAGAACAATTTATTTGGACAACTTTGTTAAAAAAGTTACTGATTTCTGCGATATTTCCGTTTAATCTTCTCGGATGTATTTCTAGTGGTTTTATAATTACAGTTCAAAAAGTATAATTAAAATAAAAAAAGTTGTCCTTGCAAATCATAGACTGATGTGTTCTCTACATTTTAAGGGGTGTTTCATCAAAATCGGTTTACGCATAACAGAGGAGATCGATTTTGAAACTAAAATTTCGTTTTAACATTTTGGTGGTCGTGGCGGGTACAATCCCATGTAAAACCTTAGGAGAGAAGCCAGTGGAAACTCATGCAGCATATGCAGTATTTTCAAAGTCATGAGCCTTAATTATAAACTACAAATCTTGACAACTTATTGCACTGACTATCTGTACAATTTGTAATACAACTTGTACAAGTTGAATAGTGTGTGGGCCGCTTTAGAGCAGTGTCTTAACCGACAAAACCTTTTAATGACCTCTCAACTTCATATTTCTTTAAAAAATGTTTTATCTATACAAATTTGAGACTATTTTTTGTAACTAATTATGAAAAGTTTGTTGTGACAAACAATTGACGAAAAATCTCTCATAAGAACGGGAAGGAAACAACTTTTATATTCTTTGAGGTGTCTGCATTTGAAGTTCACAAACTTGAACAGCTCAACCTGCTCTGAGAGTTCAAAAGCTTGTGTGGAGCGGGGTACAAATCATAAAGACACAGAAATGCCATGAGCTCATCCCTAGTTGACATCAAGAGTTAAGTTTTAGTACTGTTAAGAGGTTTCTGGTTAGTTTGGACTATCTTGTACGATTTCTACTTACTCTATGATCATATCCAAGTGCCTCAACAAAAGTTTCAACTTGTTTTCTGGGATAACGGAAGCCATCAACAGTTCCGGCAACTTTACAAACAATCGTGTCAAGTGGATGGCACCGTAAACGAGGCATGGTGGCGGTGGTCTCTGGCTATAGATGTGATCGGCCAGCAGTTTCCAACTTAGTTCTTTTGCTAGCGGCCCTAGAAATTTTATATAAAATGCTTAGTTTCTAAGGTTTGTGCAGTTGGTACATAGTTATTAAAGAGGAGTTACAGAGCTACTGTACAGTATAGGCCAGTAGTCCAATAAAGATGTCAGTTTTGCAAAAAAAAATCAAAACAGTATGATTTCTTCAGGGTTGCTGTCCAACCAAAAGATCACACTCGAACTCCTGTTACGAACTGCGCTATAGGGTGGTTTCCTAAACAATAGGGGTGGTTTTCTAAACATTTTTTTAGAGCAAAATGGCACTAATAAAAGTTGTAGGGGATCAAAGTATGAACAACTTTTCCTCACTTTTTTTTTTGTATCTCTAATACATAACGAGTTACAGCGCATTACTTATATGACAAAAATTCCGCACGATGCAGGGGTGGTCTTGTAAACATTTTTCTACAAAATAATGACCTTAATAAAAGTTTTAGAGGAAGAACTTCTAGTCCATTTTTTCTTATAATTTTTTTGTGTATCTAATACTTGAATGATTTACAGGGCATTATATGACAAAAAATTAATTATAAAATATAATGCCCTGTAAATCATTAAGTATTACACACACAAAAAATGTATGCGAAAAAGTTGACCAGAAGTTCATCCTCTTTTACACTTTTATTAAAGTCATTATTTTGTAAAAAAAAATGTTTACAAGACCGCGCCCGCATTGTTCGGAATTTTTGTCATATAAATAATGTACTGTAACACATGTATTAGAGATACAAAAAAAAGTATAAAGAAAAGTTGTTCATACTTTGTTCCCTAGAAATTTGATTAGGGTCATTTTGCTCTAAAAAATGTTTAGGAAAACACCCCTATTGTTTAGGAAATCCTATAGCACAATTCATACCAGGAGTTCGAGAGTGATCTTTTGGTTGGATACTCAGGAGGCAGTCCCCAAGCAACCCTGAAAAAATCACCCTGTTTAGAATTTTTTTATTGTTATATAAATACAATTAATATACAAATGTAGATTTTCAAAATAAAAAAATAATCAAACTTTTTTTAAAGCATCAGAATGAAACAGATTAAAAGAAGAATTCTAGGATTTGTGGTTTCTATATTTTATTATTAAAAATTTGATCTGCTTGAAAAAACAATAATTTATTTAACTTAGGTAATACACTGAGATAAAGCATTATTTGAACAAAACAGTCTTGATATTATTAATAATAAAGCGTTCCACTTCTCACAACTAATACGCAGGTAATTCAATAAGTTAAGACCTGAATCGAAAAATTTAAATAATAAAAATATCAGAACAACAAATCCTAGCCAAAAACTGTATTCGGCTTTTTGAATTCTCCTTTTAAGAATACCATGTAACTAGTAGTTTTTGTCATTTAAACCTATACTAAAATAGCATAACCTGATGCATTAAAAAGTCAAATATAGATCTATAGAAAGACCTTGTTCCGTTATCTCCTTCTTGATGAATGGTCTAAGACCTTATATTAGAATTTAGTAACTTACCTGACACATCTGGACTGCTACTTGATGACACACTTGAAGAAGGTTTTGAATGGCACATTCCATTATTTTCTTCAGTTGTTGAAACACCATTAGTTTGTTCTATTTTGAAACTTGACCTTAATGTCCTTCGACGTGAATTCACTTGAGAATTTCCGTTTTGTGCAAAGTGGTTCTCACCGTGCCTAGAATTGCTCGTACTGTCCACCATACTGCTTGCTTCATTTTTTACTCTGAAATATTTTGCATTTGTATTGTCACATTAAAAAAGTGTTTATTAAAGAGAAAAATAATGTTTATCCTTTGAAAAGCAGAAAAGTAGAATGCAACACAAACTCAAGTATAGAGTAAAGCATGAAATTATTTTTTTAGTAAGGTAATTAATTAGTAATTTTTAAGTAAAGTAATACATAGGACTCGATAGGACTGGTTAAATATAAGACCACTGCCTCTAGTGAAATTATATCGGCCGCTCGTCTGTATACACAGCAAGTCTGTACACAGCAAGTCAATTTTTAATGTCTGACCGATATTTTTGTTTGAAAGGCCTTTAAAAACCGCTTCTTTTGACCTTCCTACCATTTTTAAAATGCAAATCCAGGGCCGGCTGCAATTTTTTTATACCTCCGGTTTTCACAAAAACCATTTAGCGATTTTTTTATTTAAAATCTGACCCCACAACGTTAATCACAACACCCCAAAACCCCTATATACCAAACTTGAATAAAAAATATACAGCGACCTCCATTTTGCAGAGTGTCAAAGTTGAGCAAAATAAGAATTTTAAAGGCATCTGCCAAGTCAAGTGTGCCATTGAATCCCCTCGAAACAGTTGAATGGTCAATAGGACTACTCAAGATGTTGGTGTGCAAAGGTCCAATACAAAATATACATAGTGTTCTTATCTGTGCCATAAATCGAGTATATCAAAACCGCTCCTCACACTATAAACGAACTAAATCTAAAAAATACAGTCAGTAAGTCCATATCAGTTAAGGTGGCTGGTGTGCCACAACAGGAAACACACAGGAAATGTATCAGCTTAGACAGTGACTTTGTTGAGAAAGGTCCAATAATTTAAATTGTTTTTATTTGTTAGTTGGCATTTTGTAAAGAAATACATTACTTTTGTGTTTATTAATATTTTTTCAATGATTGCAGAGCACTCTTGATCCGTGTAAGTTTCATAAAATTTCAGAATTTTGAGATGGCTCAGAGAAAAATACCCTATATATTTATGTAGTAAATCTTTTCACACCAACATTTTGAGTAGTCTTGTCGACGATTCAACTGTTTTGAAGGGATTCCATGGCACACTTGACTCACCAGATGCCTTTAAAATTATGATTTTGCTCAACTTTGACACCCTACAGAATGGAACTCCCTACATATTTTCTGTTCAAATTTTGTATATGAGGGTTTTGGGGTGTTCTGATTAACGCTGTGGGGTCAGATTTTAAATAAAAAAATCGCTAAATAATGGTTTTCGTGAAAATCGGGGGTATAAAAAAATCGCAGGCCCTGGATTTGCAATCAACGCAATGACTTTATGCAGGGTGTTCAAAACAGTATCTCAAAAGTATCTAAATCTTTTAGAAAATTAGCGCCCTTAGTAGATGAAGAAGGCACCCTTAGAGTACCACCACCATTGTCTCACGTATCTCCTTATCGAACAATTTTATAAGAGGTACATGCATGTGGGATTGCAAACTCTCCAATTTCTCTTGTCTCGATCTTTCTGGATATTGTCATCTCGACGAGCTATTCGGCATGTTCTCTCGAAGTGCATAAGGTGCTTTCGTCCTAATTCTTGATCTTTGCAACCTTTGATGGGATCTCCCTTCTCACAGGGTTAATCAAATAAAGCCATTTCAAAATGTAGGTGTTGACTACGCCAACCCATTCTTAGATACCGTTGCAAAACATCGC
The DNA here is from genome assembly GCA_963920635.1 of Pseudeuparius sepicola. Classification (NCBI taxonomy): domain Eukaryota; kingdom Metazoa; phylum Arthropoda; class Insecta; order Coleoptera; family Anthribidae; genus Pseudeuparius; species Pseudeuparius sepicola. The sequence goes on from OY987299.1 coordinate 97,046,408, forward strand.
GGATCTAAATCTCACAATGTTTGTTTGTATGTTTTGCAACAAAAGCGCTCCATCTTGAGCTTGCGAGTGACCTTTAAACAGTGTTTTCTTGCTGCACTTCGAAGATTTATCTCTAAAGTGTATCCAAGTTACAGCGGCAGTGGATCAAAACATTGGCCACCACGTGACCTATTCTCTTATTGGTCTGGCCATCATAAAATGTCAAGTGTTTACGCGGCGAGCAGCATGCAGGGCCGGCTCTTCCCTCAGTCGAGTTTCCTACATATTTTAGATCGGATAGCGAGCAGTAGGTATATTCTGTAAATTTATTTTGCTACTTAATTTAAGGAAATTTATAAAGATCCACGAAAGGTAGAAACACAAATTTTAGAACTTCTAAAAGAATTAGTTCAGAATTACAAGCCACTTGGAATCTCATATTAGTCCGACCCTGGTACTCGATCGCAAGGCGGTCATGTGACTTTATTTATATCTACTGCCGCTGTAACTTGGATAGACTTTAGAAGTGGAAGATGTGATTTAATTTTCTCTGACAAAGGAACCAATTTTGTTGGTGCTAAAGCTGAATTAGACCGCTGTATGGAGGAGGCTTGTATAGAAGACAAAATGAATTGGTCATTCAATCCTCCAGCTTCTCCCCACTTCGGGAGATTAAGGGAAGCCAGAGTAAAATCCGTCAAATCCCATCTCCGACGAATGATTGGCATATTCTCACGTATGAGGAGCTCTATACAGTGATTGTCCAAATTGAAGCTATTCTCAATTCTCGTCGTCTTTGCCCTCTTAGTTCCGATCCAAACGATTTATCAGTAGTCACCAGGACATTTTCTTCTTCTTGCTCCACTGTAAACAAGTTTTCTGGCACAGATGGCATGTTGAATATCTCCACACCATGCAACAACAAGTTAAATGGATGATGGTATAACTAACATTAAACCTGGTATCCTAGTAATAATTCAAAGCGAAAACAACCCCCCTTTAAATTGGCCGATTGGGCGAATCAAAACTTGTCATCCAGAAACCGATGATATATGTCATGTCCGATTATGTCCAACATGTCTAAGCAAATTTTGTATGTCCGGAGATTGCCCATTATTAAGCATGAGCTGACCTGTCAACCCTGCAAGGCTTGACGTAGACTTTTGTCACACCCTGTATAATATTTACTTATTAGCCGTCCTCCTTTTACAGTTTTAAGTGATATCAAATCGATTCCGAATCAATTTGAGATCACATCAGCTGACATCAAGTGTTCCTTTTACAAATGTTCAGTTGATTATAAAGTGATCAGTTTACGCAGCAAATCGATTTTTATGTAATTTGCGTTGGTTTTGAGTGTTTGCGGAGTTAAGGTGGTGAAAAATATTGAAAAATTCATTCAAGGGTTAGATTATAGATAACGTGGTCGTACACTGTTCCATTTACCATTAAAAAATCATTTCACTGTCAGATCACTTCATGTTCATTTCACTTCAAATTCACTTGTGCAAGAAGTCAAAAGGAGGACAACTATTGTACGGCATAAATGTGGATAATAGGTTACTTACTCGGTTTTAACTTCAGATGTACCAGGAGGTTTCGCTACAGCAGGTTTCGTAACAATTTGTCCATTCTCAGGACCATAAAGCAGCAAGTCATTTAAAGTATGGTCAAAATACACTCTCAAACCATCCATTACTTCTCTACATATTCGCAGACTACAAAAAATTAAAACAAAGTATTCATTTTTAATTTTTTTTTAATAACTTTTATACTTTTTTTGTATGTCTTCAGCCTTGGGTTTCACGTGATTAGTAAGTAAATGTCTATATCTGGGGTTCGGTTTGTCACTTAATCCGCAAATTTGGTTTGTAGCATACTGTCGATAATATGCCTCAAGAATAGTTGCCACATTGGGTTCAACTGGTAACTTCATAAGCTGTAAATATTTTGTATATTATTACACTGGTAGCTTCTTGAATATTAGCATGTTGCTACTTATTACACAATATAAACTAAACACACAACATTTTACTCTGTATGTTGACTTATACACAAAAAGGAATTTAGCATAAAGTTATATTATTTAAATTAACAAAAAACTATTTTTTCTTCAATATAACTTATTAACTTTGTTCTAAATTTTGCTAAACTTTTAATCATTTTAATATTGATTGGAAGCTCACTAAAATATTTAAATCCTTTATATACGAGTAGGGAAGTTGACGGTATTTCAAATTTAGTGCCTATGAATTCCCTTTATCTTCAATAATATTGTAATACATGTAACTTGCTATTTTGCAGCTTTGTTAGAGAAAAAATCCACTTTGTTTTCCCATCAATTTGGCGCTTTTTAAAACTTTACGTCACAGTAGTTTTTCTTATTTTTAGTGCTATGTAAGTCGAACCATAATATCTTATTACAAACAAACAAACATTTTCCAGTGTTGTCGGACTGTGCGTTTTTGAGAAGATTGAACTATCTATCTGTCATTGATATTAGTTTTTTTTCGTACTTTTTAACAATATCACAGAGGATATACAGAGAGTTCCTCTTGTCAAATATGTCAAATGGAGCCCAACTTTAAACGGTAATTAATCCATTGTAGGTCACTGGATCTTCTTTCTCAGTTTTAAATTAATCTATAATAAATGAAAAACGCAGTCTACTTCATAGTTTAACTGAATGATCTTATCGGGTGTGTGAAAAATTACGTAAAAGTTGGGCTCCATTTGACATATTTGACAAGATGTACTCTCTGTATTCTGGTTTTCTCTGTGATAATATGTATAATCAATTTTTCATAATATAATTGTAGATTTAGGTTTTTGGGACAAAAGTAAAATGCTTTAGGACTTATAAAACTAAAATAAACGTAAAGCATGACAATTAAGCTCGGCCGTCGACAGTAACATATACATTGGAAATCACATTGTCGACCATTGTGACGCAGGAATCATCGTTCGTGATATCTATTATATATTATTAATTTTCTCCACGACCATTCGTGAATGTAAAATCATTTTTAATAATAGAACTTAAAAATTCTCACTCTAGAGCGAGATGATTTATTTTTAAATACTTGCCTCTCGAGTGTTTTGCATGTATTTTCAGGATCTTAATATAATTTTTGTAATCTATTGCACATAAATAAACAATATAATAATAGGGATACTAATATTTCGTACTAATAATAATAAATCATTGCATTATTTTATATATTTTCATTCCATAACAAGACAATGAATGAATATACACTAATCGAACTAAACACAGCATAGAGTGCCATGGATTTCAAGACTGTCAACCTCGCTGTCAACACTAGTGGCGTGGGGGTGCGCGTCATAATAAGTATTTTCGAACTTGTTTTAAGTTAAAGAAAATGAGTGAAATATCGAGTGATTTTGATATGGAATTTGATAATACTCCACCTGAAATTACATTCGTATGGTCGTGGAGAAAATACAGTCTGTTACTTGGTTAGAATGAAAAAATTCGATACTCTTCCACTCGTATCGAATTTTTTCATTCTAACCTCATTACAGAATCTACTATTCTTATACCAGCTGGACCGACAGAATTTTAAAGACCCATGCATGACGTTATATTTCATTGTTGTTTGTGGCCTGGAGAGGCACTACTTGATGAAACAAATGGTGACTTATTGGTCATAGGGGGGAATTCTGTGGTTATAGGTGTGTCAGTTTCTGACGTATAGAATGTCCCCATATTTAAAATATCCAACTTTGTAACCAATACATTTTTTTTTCGGGGGCAACGAGTTCTCTTTGTGGTCAATATTTCACAATTTTGTCATTTTAAGAAAGCTTTTATAGGTAGATTTGTTTGTGATAACATGAAAATTCCATGCTCGTGAAGATTACGGGCATTGCAGAAGAATAACACTATTTTGGAATGATGGGATGATCTGTTCAAAGAACATTAAACCACCCTGTTATGTTGTCCACTGTCAACTGAAGGGTATTTTACACTGCACAATTATTTTACGATTTCTTCTTCTTCTGGCTATCATTCGGCAACTTTCGGAAAATATTGTTATGCAAAAACCCAGGTTATGTATACCCGAATGAAGATTTATTAAAAAAACTCACATTTTATTTTTAAATTATTAATTAATTCAACACTTTTGAGAAAAGTTATATAGTGTAATTTGGTGATACTACATTCACTGATTAGTTTTTTATTTCGAAATTCAAGGAGGAAACTTCTCTATTGATTTTGCCCAACATTTGTAGGTACTAAATTTACTTAAAAATAGATCTTCTTTATTTATTGTACTATAACTTTGACTTTGGCTATTACTTTTAAATAAATCTCTCTAAAATTGTTCAAAATCAAGTTATTTTTAATTTTAAAGACTAAAATTAAAGTATTTTCAACTATGTTTTTGATTTATGCTAAATAAATTTAGTTTCTTATGCATTTGTCGTATATTTGTGTATTTGTCACTATTTAGAATCACCCTCAAGGTTCGGTTTTGTAACTTTTATAAAAGGATTTGAGATTTGTGTGGAAAAACAAGTTTTACAAATTTTTAATTTAGATTTTCTTGTCAAATCCATGGATATTCTTGAAAGATATTTCTGGTTTTTAACTTTTTCAATTTCAGTTTGATCTAAACAAATTTTAAATTTATCGATGATTAAAGTTTCTATTTAAATGTATCATATTTATATTATTATAGTATTATTTTTATGCAAATTTAAAATCCAAAAAATGGCAAGATTGTCTTTAAGCAGTATTCGCTAAACGACATAAGCTGCCGTGGACTTTGTCAGTTTATTTTTATAACCTCTTTTTGATATTATTAATAGGCAGTAGAGCCACTCTACTGTGACTTTGTGGCAAACAAGCAAACAGGTCTAGCATTTATTTCAGGTTATACTGTTTTTCTATTATTCTATATTATTTATCTATTTATTGTGTACCAACAAAAACGCGATTGATAAAGCCGCATAATTTTCAGGTTAATAATGTAAAATTAAAAATTTTCAATTTCACTTTCTACAAAACAGCCTGGTGTGTTTGGCGAATTGCCGTGAAATGGCAACAAGCAAGGTCGGCTGGTGGGCACAAATACCCACTGAATACTGAATGTAAGCTGATGCGCCTGCTGCACTCTCTAAACACCCCCAATTAAATATGTAAGGCACTTAAAGTACTGTTTTTGATAAGCAGCTTCATTTTTATCCTGGATAATAGATGACCACAGCTAATTTTAGAGATGGCCTGCTGTCAATTTGGCAGTTGTGAATTCTATACTTTCCGTGATAAGATCTCTTTAATAAAATTTAGGATTCGATATATTAAAAAGGAGAGTTTAACTTGTTATCATTTTTCGTAGATATAGATTAGTTATTACATTACTCTCAAAAAAGAGCGTGAAAGAAAAATCAATGAATTACCCTAGATATTACCGATTTGAAAAGTCCCTAAAATTTCCAAAAATCTACCTATTCGTAAATTAGGTGCTGCAACCGACTTTTGGTTCTTACTGTAGGAACAAAAACTTAGTTTCCTTGGAAACCCACTACAAATTACTTACCCTATTTCTTTTGTTAATAAAATAGTAATCAGCTTCTAGCAACTCCCTCAAGTCTGGCGTCAACTGAACTTCAATGGATTCATCCTCGATAGAGGAATCTTCGGAACTGGTCATGTCGTTGTTGTCATCAGTGTCTATCCTGGTGGGGCTGCCAGAACTACCATCCTCTGATGAAGGCTCAGTGCGGTCACTCGTCTTGCGGCTGTGCTTCTTCCTCTCCTTGCGATACAGATATGCTCCACTAGAAAAGTAAAATAATCCACTAGACAATATAACCAACTTACTTATTACAAATTTTATTCTTACAGTTGTAATTGAGATTTCTCTGCCAGATCCTTTTGTAGTTGCCTGTTCTCTGCAGTATCTTTTAGAACAAACTCTTCCGCAACACATCTGTCCCATGAAGAATTCCAACCCTAATATTGATAAAATAAGAATTGTCGGTGTTTAAGTTTCCTTGCAAAAATGATAGCAATAAAAGCGTTGACTGACGTATTAATAAAGACTGCTAACAGCCGTCATGTTTGGCAGTTCTATGCCTCACCATGACTTCCGAAGACAAAATACAATGGAAAACACATTGTTGGCTATCAGTGCCATCTACAGGGTGTCCGGTAAGTACCTCCTAATCTCTCGGAAGCATACAGGGGAGGTCAAAATAACCCTAGTTTGTCAAAGGAAAAAAATTCCTACAGTGCCCCTTAACGGAGATACAGGGCCCCAAAAGAGTACTTAGCGATTTACTTTTTTGGCTCTAACTTTTGAACCGACTTGTATAATTTAATGAAATTTTAATAGTTTATGTTGGCCATAAAGACTCATAAAACCATACTACCGTAGATGTTTCACATCGTCAGGGAAGTCAGGAACGGACTTGCCACCACACTCGTTGGGCCAAATTTTTGACAGGTGTCATTTTACAGAGCTGAAAACTGTTTTTTTTTAAATACTTTGGTCATTGCTCTTTAAAAAAGGTACTCTTCATTTCTTTCGACCAAATGAGCCGTTTTCGAAAAAATTAAGTTTTTTAACACGTTTACACAATTAACGAGTGCTTGTCCATATAGGTACGGAACCCTAAAAATAACATAATACAGACTAGGCTGATATGCATTTAATTTATGGTGAAGCGCTGTCCAACTCTTCGAAGGCAAGAAGACTTTATGCTGAAAGATTTCCAGCTCGAAAACCTTTCAAAGGGTTGATCGGAGCTTAATTAATTTACAATGTTATTAAAACACAAAAATAATGAAAACGTTTAAATGTTATTTTGGCAAATGTTCAATATGAGCTCCACGTACTTCAATACATTTTCTTAGTCTTCGAATATTTTCCCGCTGCACTGCAAATAATATTCCGGCATTATTACAAACTTCGTTAGAATGCTGTGTTATTCTCGCTAGTAGTTCTTCTCTAGTATTTACTGGTGTTGAATAAACTAGTTGTTTTAGATGTCCCCAAAAGTAAAAGTCTAAAGGATTTAGATCAGGCGACCTTGGTGGCCATAAAACAGGGCCACCTCGACCTATCCATCGAGGGCCAAAAACGTTAGTTAAGTGTTGACGTACTATACGGTTAAAATGAGGTGGAGCACCATCATGCATGTACCACATTTGCATTCTTCTATCAAGAGGTACGTCTTCCAATAAATTATTTAAATTTTGCTGCAAAAATTGCAAATAAAGCTCACCATTAAGTCTTCCTTCCAAAAAAATGGACCTATAAGGTTAGTTCCGATGATGCCCGCCCACACATTTACCATAAACCGTTGTTGGTGTTTGTTTTGAATTATGGCGTGCGAATTTTCATCAGCCCAAAAATGTAAATTGTGTGAGTTTATTATGCCGTCTCTTGTAAAACCGGCTTTATCGGTAAACAAAATAAGGTTAGAAAAATTTAGATTTAGGTTATGTTGCTGTATAAACCAGTTGCAGTATTGGAGTCTTGCTGGATAATCATTCGGGGACATAGCGTGTACTCTTTGAACGTGATATGGGTGCAATAACTGTTCTCTTAGAGTTTCGTGTGCAACCCATTTTTAAGCTCCGATCAACCCTTTGAAAGGTTTTTGAACTTGGCAATGTTCGAGCTGGAAATCTTTCAGCATAAAATCTTCTTGCCTTCGAAGAGTTGGACTGCGCTTCACCATAAATTAAATGCATATCAGCATATTCTGCGTAAGAATATTCTTCCATTTTTAAAATTTATTTTTTACTTGAAGGCGGTTTTGGCAAGTTCCGTCAATAGTAGGTAATTCATTAAACAATAACCACCTGATTTTTACCTAATTGTGTTTAGCATTAGTAACTTTTGAGTGTTATACAAAAACTTTGGTCGAAAGAAATGAAGAGTACCTTTTTTAAAGAGCAATGACCAAAGTATTTAAAAAAACAGTTTTCAGCTCTGTAAAATGACACCTGTCAAAAATTTGGCCCAACGAGTGTGGTGGCAAGTCCGTTCCTGACTTCCCTGACGATGTGAAACATCTACGGTAGTATGGTTTTATGAGTCTTTATGGCCAACATAAACTATTAAAATTTCATTAAATTATACAAGTCGGTTCAAAAGTTAGAGCCAAAAAAGTAAATCGCTAAGTACTCTTTTGGGGCCCTGTATCTCCGTTAAGGGGCACTGTAGGAATTTTTTTCCTTTGACAAACTAGGGTTATTTTGACCTCCCCTGTATGCTTCCGAGAGATTAGGAGGTACTTACCGGACACCCTGTATATTCCAGAATATTAAGCAGCCGTGAGAAGTCTTATAAATACATCAGTCAACGAATAAAAGGTTTACTTGAATTTTGAAAAAATTCTTCACACCTTTGCCCAAAAAAACAAATTCCTTTTACAGGTGCGTCCATTTTACATATGCGGCCATTTTCAAAGTGGTGAACAGAATTAGAGTATTTTGGGGATGGGGACAATGAAACTTAGCAATGGTTATACTGCCCTCATAAGGAACAACGTGGTATTTTGATTAAACGCCGAAATGAGAAAACCAGGTTTAAAGTTTTTTCTATGGCCCTAATGCTGTGGATATTTAATGAAATAATGTTATGTGAATTACTAATTAACTTTGGTGTGAATATAATTATTGAGTAGATAAGTTATTTTTGAAAATGTGTTTTTTCTTAAAATTCCACATACAAGCCCTGTCTCAGTGAAGTTGGCCCAAAGTAATAAAAATATGTTTTTTGAAAAAATGTATCGTGTTAACAGAAAATTTATTAAAATAAACACATTTTTCAAATTATATAGGAAACATTAATTAACTTTTGGCATATAATTAAACTATATATTAACTAACAAAGCCTTTTTTTAAGAAATTCCTAATATTGTCAATAAACAGAAAATATACAAAAATTAAATAGAAAATTATTACTGTGTTACATCGCCTTTTCGACTTATTACTGCCTCGATACGTCTCAACATAGTTTTAACTAATGTTTGGCAATCATCTGGAGTGAAACTATTCCAAATTTCTTGGAGACGAGCTCGCAACTCTGGAACGGTCCTTGCGGGTTGTGATCACAACTTCTTCATTGCATGGCATAATGTTTCAATCGGCAAAAGATCTAGACTGCTATCCATCCATTTTAAAAGAGAAACATTGTTTTCTAACATCCAATCTTTCAATTTTTTAGCCGTATGACAAGAGGCGCCATCTTGTTGGAAGATACATTCAATATTTTACAAACGCAGTTCTTCAATTTTTAGTTTCAAATTATTTTGAAGGACGTTAATGTATTTCTCAGCGTTTATGATGCCATCTACAACGTGTAATTTTCCAACCCCTCTAGCTGACATGGATGCCCAAATCATCACGGAGGACAGAAACTTAACTTTCTTCTTAAGGCAGTCTGTGTGATACACTTCTCCTTTAGTTCTAATGACTCGGCTTCGACTATCACCAACACAAACTTCAAATCTAGCCTCATCACTGAGTTCCATTGATGCTGAGACCAAGTTCTGTGCTCTTTTGCCCACAAAAGTCTATTTTTCTTCTGCCTCTTTGTTAGTACAGATCGTAAAATTGAAAACGAGAAAAAATCCAAAACAGTTTGGGCTTACCTTGTAAGTTTTAAACCCTAGTTCTCAGGCAGCCCTGTGACAAGTTGCCTTGAAAAACATTTATCTGTTGCCTGATTCCACAAAACTCTCAATTCTCCATAATTAGCCTGACGATTTTACACAATAATCCTTCTCAGAGCCCTTAAATTTGTATCAGAATAATGTGGCCGAACTTCCATTTTCTCTGCTTCTGAGCAACCGATCTAGTAGTTTTGTAAAGTTTAATAATATTTCGCACTGTATATCGTGATAAATTAACAATGTCTGCGATTTGCACACCAGATTTGCCTTTTGAATGCAAGTGAATTATAACATTCCTTATTTTTTCAGCAACAGCTTTACCATGAGACATTTTTATTTGTCAACAACAATGAATGCACTGATATGTTGTGAAATGTCATTAACGCCTTGTTTAAACTTATTGAAACGTCAAATATTGTGATTTATTATTTATTTCAGAGCCGCCTACTAAACTTCTAGAAATAGACTATCTAACTTAAGCTGTTTTCGTCGTGTATTTTGTTACAATCAAATAATTATATAAAACAACCTACTGAACGCTAAATATATCTAAAAATGTTTTTAAACATTCTCTAAAATCTGTAAAGAAACAAAAAAATAACACATTTTCAAAAAGTCTGTCTAAATGGTAGGGCCAACTTCACTGTGGCAGGGCTCGTATACTTATCCACTGCTTATTACCTTATAATCTTGGCTTCACTTGGTAAAGATAAATGCAGTGATTTGCCGTGTTTTTCGTTAGCGTAATTGATATTTTTGCATATAACATTATTTTGCCATAACCCTAATGATTTTATACAGAGTGTGTCCTCAGAGTAAACATTTTTGTTTCTCATTTTTTGAAAAAGTCCTTCTTTTTAAAAAAATTTGCTTGTTTTTAAAGTTTGAGAAACAGTGTTAGAATTCCAAAAATGTATACGGAGTTTTCAAAAAACTAAAACTACCAAAAGAGTAAAGTAGTCTTATTTTAAGAGTTATTTAAGAGTGACTACAAAATGTTATAAATAAAAGTGCTTTCAAATATGAAGAAAAATTTTCCAAATTTTTGAAATGTATTATTTTATCATCGATCATTCCCAGTTTAAATAAATAACATTATAACATTTTGTAGTAACTCTTAAAATAAGATCACCTTAGTCTTGGGGTAACATTAGAATTTTAGTTTTTTCAATTTTTTGAACAGCCTGTATAAAATATTGGAATTCGAACACCGTTTTTCAAAGTTTCAATGCAAGCAAATTTTTTTTAACAAGAATGACTTTTTGTCGAAAAATTGAAAACAATTTTTTTACAACAGTGCATGTTTAACCCAATCCGGGGACACCAGGTAAATTCAGAATTTCTCAGTTTATAATATAGACCACGTAGATAGAAAATTTGATTCTGACTGATCAAATACAAGGTTGTGTAAATTTTTAATATGATTTCATTTTACTTTTTCATTCCACATGTTTTTTACTATGTAATTTATGGTTTATCTGATTGCATAATATTATAGGCTAGGTCAACCTGTTATAATATTCTTTTTCCCAAACACCACTAAGAAATTATACTAGATATCTACAACTTCTTTCAAATAATAGGTAATGCTAGTGTTCGTAATAATAAGGTAGTAAATGTCCACTAGTCCGTACTGTATAATGTATTTGGTAATCGAAGACACAAAAACACACTTTTTAGAAACACCCGAAAGAGAAACACTCAAAGGGCCATAAAGAAAAACGCCTTATCTTGTATATTTTTCCACGTTCTTCTTTAGAACTTAAAAATACCGCGTTTATGATTAAAAATTGCATCTATTTTCAAATATATACGGCGTCGTTGCTTATGCATTTTCGTGCGATATTTGGCACATACGATAATGCAAATAATTCGTTAAGGACTGGCTTTATCTCTTTAAGAGTAAAATATAAAGCAAAAGCATAAATAAAGACAGTGGATAGAGGTCTGCAAATGCAGATCTTTAGTGTGTTTACTAAAGGTCCATTAATTGGCAGATCTTTAATCCACATATTAAGGGCCTGAAAATTTTCAGATCGTATACACCCAGTAAGAATTACAAATCACGTTTAATAAGTAGTGCTTCAGATTTTACCTTTGCCAGTAAAAATTTGTAATTTCAAAATATTTTTTGTTTAGAATTTTTAAGTCTAAATTGAGAATTAATTTATCTGATTAAATTGAGAGAGCTCTATCTTTGATAAGAAATGTAAAATTAGGGGCAAATGCATTGAAAAAATATATTTCAAAAAGATAATAATAATATTAATTCTCACCCTTACATTACTCCAAACTAGAGTACACCAGAGCAACTGAATACTTGTGCGAGGTAGGGGGGGCAATTGCCTACTTAGTAGTATAATTAATAATTTTTTACTTCGTTGCCATTTGGGACTTTTCCCGGTAGAAGTAGGATAGCATTCGCTTAAGTACCATGGAAAACAATTAGTAAATCACACAGATAAAGCTATTAAGGAGCAATGTGAATCAACATTTTTGTCCAGTGCTCTTGGCCATCAGCGTTGTGATTGTCGACTCGTTCAAGTCAGAGTTACTCTGCATATAGTAAGTTTCGTGAAAAGATGAGTGCAGGCCATTTTCGGAATGGTCACGGAATGTTTCAAAACATATATTGGGGGCGACCTCAAAAGATAAGGCCACCAAATCGTAGTAATATTTTTTTATATCTTCATTATCCCCTTCATTATCCCCTTGTGTTTAACCTAAATTTTGACTTCCGATTTGGGTGTTCCCCATCAAATTTATTAATAAAATCCTCTTTGACATTGTACCATTTTTTTTCATGATTAGCATTGTTTTTTTTATGTATTTATAGTACTACACATGAGCTGGTCCCTCAAGAAAATCATCAAGATATATCATTTTGAAGTTATTTGTCCATCCATTATTCACTGCCGTTCATTCGTAATTTCTTATGAATGTCGTAGGTGAGTCAATGCTTGGTTCAAATTTTGGAGGGGGTTGGTATTTAGGGGTAGCGGGGTTCCTAGCGTTGTTAAGGGCTTCAGCAAGAGTTACGTCTAGTGACATTGTGTGTCCCTAGTATTTGTGGTATTGATTGTCAGGAAGTTGTAGGAGTTGTGGTGTGTCTAACACTCTAACGTTAGTATTTCAGACTGGGTTTCCTTTGCACTACTGTATGTAACAGTTTGTGTGGACGTCTGTATTTTAGTCAGTAAATTTGGAATAGGGGTGGCAGTGCTGTTAGAATTTTCTAGAATTGATGTATTGTCCAAGGTATTGTTTATTTTTGTCTCTATTTCGAAAACAAATTTATTCGGCTGAATGTCTGGGGAAGCAGTATCTCTGTTTGTACCTAGACTTTGCGGTGTACAGGGGTCGATGTCTGTACTGCGGTGAGTTGGTTTGAATTCGGAAATAGAGTCTTTCTTGAGGTGCTCTTGTTCAGTCTTTTTAAATTTGTACCCTTTCAGCAGAAAACAGTAGAAATAAATGATTGCGAAAAACTAATCATGCCACATTAATAATAAAAAAGATTTCAAATAATCAAAATTGACGATATTGCATTTATGCATTCGAGTGAAATTAATTAATTGACGACGAATTTATGCAAGTACTTTAGTAAGCAAAACTTTACCAGCTTAATTGTTTTTAAAGCGGGGATTTCATAATCAACGTAAAAGTTTTATTTTGCATAAGAGAAAGATATAGGTATCATTAAAAATTAATCTGCAAAAATGTGAATATTGGCAAAAAGGATATTGTGCCATCAAGGGAATCTAATTCCTTCCGTACATTTGTGAGAAAAATCAAAACTACCCAAAAAAAATCGATTATGCTTCATGTTTTAAAAAAATCATTCAAAAATATACATGAACTAAAAACTTGAAATAACTTTGTTAAATAAAAAAACTAAAATAAAAGTTGACTACTTTTGACACCTAATACAAATTACCAAACATCGAAACCGCGCCTCCACCATATGTCACAACCGGAATCGTGACTGGGGTGTGCATCAGAGAGATCAATAAATTTGATTAGATTTAAAAAATATTAAGATTATTTCAGCTTTGTCAGTGTTTGTGAAGCCAGTAAACAATTTGAACAAACAGATAATATGGAAGTTCATATTTTATCACCCAACACCAGTTTCTTTGATATTCCGATTGATCTCATCTCCGAAGAACAATTTGACCAAAATGGACAGGACTTGATTGTTGATGAATTACCCTGTGCCAGTAATTTTGAAGAAGAGGTATTAATATAATATTTAATGAAGATAGTGAACAACCAGGAGACTAGTAAAAACCTTATTTTATTACCAGACTCTCAAAAACACTAAAGAAAATGAACAAACAGAGAAAAATACAGATTTAATAGATTAAAGACTTAAAGAATTGCGAAAATATGAAAAATTCTTGTCCATTACCTATTTGGAACAATGCGACGGCAAAAATGATACTCAAGAATTAAGTTCTACAGAGATACTAGACGAGGTACCAAATGTGCAATTTAAAGACACTGTTGAAAAACTTTCAGAAATCCTTTCTTCGTAAGATTCAAATAAATCTGTTTCTGAGGACCTAATGTCGAGCCTAATGTCAAATGAAAATTTGAAATCATTAAAACATCCAATATTAAAAGTGATGCCTTATTATGCCTTTGAATAAAGAACCCCAGGAAGGAGCCAATTGCAACTTAAAGCTCGACCGGGACAGTCTCTGCATATGGCGGGATGCCATTCCCGTTTTTACAATGGCGCGCACCTTTGAGTTGTTTCGACAAACTAATCAAGGCAGAAATTGTCATTTTTCGTGATATCAGTACCTACAATACAGGCAAAAAATTATAAGGCACGTTTATGTCTTTAAGGTGTAGGAAACCTTCATAATATAGCAATTCTAATTTTAAATTTCCAATTATGAAGAAGTAGGTACTTACACAAAAGCCTGTGCTACTTTGGTGTATGACCACAAAAGTTAATTTAAATTACAAAATTACTTACCGATGGATTATTATCCTTTTTTAGTTGTGGCGGTAAGGGAAGTGCCACAAGCCACACAGCTAAGCATAATAACTCGAAAAAGTATGTAAGTACCTACCACATGCTAACACCTATTAGATATAAAATATTGTGTCAAAACTTGGTTACCACATATAGCGATTTCCATATCACATATTTTATAATACCCATAGAGCTTTAAATTCTTCCTGGGATTTTTTATTCAAAGTATTATGCCGAAAAGTAGGTAGGCTAACTGATCATAAAAAAATTAATAATATAGTGGATATCACAAAGCTTGATCCCCGCCTCACAGTAATTGACAATGGAAATTGCATTGTTGGACTATTTGCCGCAGGGATCAAGATTCGTGGTACCTAATTTAACCAATCCATTTGATTAAAAATGGAAAAGAGAAAAAGAAATTGCCAAATGCTATTAACTGCAGCTATCATCATCTCGACACGACAAAATTTAGGAAACAAAGCATTCGCAACGACTATTCAAATTCAAATTATTTATTTCACGTTAAGATACTTACATTAAGCATAATAAGACAAACAGGCATTTACATAGTACATATTTTACATTTAGTTAAATCTAGAAATAAATTTACAATAATAAATCTACAATAACAAACACTTAATTAGAACATTTTATTCAAGAATTCGTTCACCGGGTAAAAAACATTGAGTGGCAAAATTGCTTAATAGTTTTTAAATTTTGGTGAAGACTAGGTACTAGAGGTGGTAGCTTGTTAATGATCCTTATCCCTAAGAAGCCTACACCACTCTGACATCTCTTCAAGCGACAATATTCTGGAAGCAGGTCCTGCTCCCCCAGAGTGTAATATGCACATCATCATGTTGTTCATATTGACTACTTGACTACTTGACTTAAACACTATGCTTGTTCTTAAATCATGCATCGAATAATTAATTCAATGAACGAATTCTAAATCTCACTGCACTACAATTACCACATTGACACCGCATTAGCAGACATAGGCACGCACTTTCAGCAAACAAGCAAGGAAGCCGAACGTGATAGTGACGGTCACTACATAGTGAATTTTGATGGTAACGATAACTCTGTAATGGCTTTGATATCATATGCGAACGTGAAAATCTCTTCTATAAGTGGCAAAAACTTGGCGACGACCAGTAATTATCACCAACAAGTTTCTCTGTGAAAAGTTGCGTCATTATGGGTTTCGTGGTGATGCCATTGATTTGGTTGGATCCTACCTCTCAGATCGCTCCCAGTATATTGTGGTCAATGGAAGATCATCTACCATCAGGAGATTACCTTATGGGGTTCCACAGGGTTCAGTTTTGGGCCCAATCATTTTCTTGGTATACATAAATGATCTCGCCTTTAAGCGACTTGAGTGTGACATCGTTCTTTTTGCCGATGATGCATCGTACTTTGAAACTTACCACCCTTCTCATCAGTCCTGTTCCAGCTTTGAGATGTCTCAGAGAAGCCTTCAAGCCTGGTTCCAGACAAATAAATTGTCTCAGAGTGACAACAAACCCCATAACATTAATTTCAGCCTTAGGAGGAACTCATCCACCACTTTCTCGGGTTCAGAGTAGGTTCTGGAAAGGTTAAATTCCTTGGTGTCATTCTGGATTCTGGCCTGACGTGGGAGTTTCATGTGGCTCACCTGACGAAATCACTCGCTAGGGTGGTCTTCCTGATACGAAGCATCGCTAAAATTACTTCATTACCAACTGTTTTATGTGCCTATCACGGACTCTTCAGCTCAAGGATGTCATACGCTGTCCTAATATGGGGTCACTCATGCCACGCGGAGGGTGTTTTCAGGATGCAGTGGAGATGTGTTAGAGTTATCTGTGGTGTTGGTTTTAGGGATGATTGTCGACAGTGCTTCATTGATTTAAATATTTTAACTTTCCCGAATCTCCTCATTTTGCATTTTTTGGTCTATGTCAGAGAGAATCTTTGTTTGTTCAGGTCTCACAGTGCTGACCACAATTACCAGACTAGAGGTGGTAACAACCTGGTCCCTGACTTTCTTAGGATTGCAAGAACCAGAAATGGCCCAACACACTATGGTACAAAATTTTTTTAATGCCTTACCGCGAGACATCAGAGATTTGGGTCCAAAATTATTTAGACTGGTAGTTAAGAAGTACCTCATAAAGAATGCTTTTTACTCATTCGAGGAATATTTTAACTCTGATTTTAATTTTAATATGTAATAAGTTTGTTAATTATTGTTCAAATTTTTCAACATTAGTTTAATTAATTTTATGACTTGACTTGTACAAACACATTGTGTATTGTTTACCAATAAATGTCTATCTATCTATCTATCTATCTATCCACTTTCGAGGTTTAGTGGAGGTGACCAAAAAAAGTTATCGCCACTTCTAAGATATATTTTTGTGATACAATTTGGTCGCCGCCACTTCCATTTTCCACTTTGAAAGTGTAAGAACTTTAAGGTGATTTTCGGTAGTAACCACAATATTCCAAACACCTTAAGCATCACTAAAAAGTTATGAAACTATGTAGTGACTACTAGAGGCCCTGTATGACACAAAAAGTTATTCCTTTTTTTCCTTTCCTTTTAACAGAGGTTGGACAACGATCGGATCTCTCTCTCTGGCGAGGGTCTTATTTTCCCTTTGAAATTCATTTTGTGCAACAGACATATATTTTTTCGCTCTTTCTAACATTCCCCTAGCAGCACGATGTATCAAAATTGGATTTTAAGGTTAAGCTAACGACAGAACTGCCATAAGCGTAGGTAGATGAGGGCACAGTTTAAAATGTATAAAAATATAGATAAAACCAATAAATAGGTAAATAGGTTAGGTAGTAGTGTTATTTGCAAAGCTTAACTAATAATATTATTTAAGTTTGAATGGAAAAGTGAAGAAACATAATTTGTTCCAAGAAAACAGAAATTTTAGGATATCAAGATAAAAACATTTATTAAATTTTTGTAGGAGGGTGGTATATGTAGATAGGTATGTACATAAAATTAAACAAGGCTCTAGCATACCAACTAATCAAACTTTCGAATATTTCTTCAATAGGAATCATAGCTGCAATAATAATTATTCCGTTCATTTACAAATAAAAAAGGTCTTTTAAATGGTTTTACTGTATGGTTTCGTTTCTTCAAACTCTCTTCTTATACATACCATCATAATTTTAAGACAATTAATACTGAAATTTGTACGGAACAAAAAGTTGGAAAGTTTGTTTTGGTAATATGAATCAACCAATAATAATAAGGAATTAGGCTGAATAAAAAAATGAGTACCTAGGTATTTAATATCGATATATTAGTCTCTCATTCTTTTTTTGGTAAAATAAAAGTTAATAACTTTTTAATGCAAGAGAGATCATCTACATTTCAATAAAGAAGACAACAGTATTTTTGTTTTTAAAGATATATTGTAAGTAAATAGGAAAAATCAAACTAGTACAAGTTCTCAGAAATTTATACATATTTAATAATGGTTCTTTCTTGCTAAAGTCACGTTCATCAAACGTTGCAGGAGATGATCCTTTCTTCAGCACAACCTGACACTCAAAATCCATGTCGGAGAAGTGAACCTCTGAAAGTTAAAGAACTATAAATTTAAGCTACCTAAACATAATAAAACGCTGCCATCAAATGCTATTTTTTTATCAGCAAGAAATTTGTAATGGAATATAAGCTCACACATTTAACTGACTACACAAAAAGGGTTCTTTATATTCCCACCCGTGTTAACTTCTTTTTTGTCCGATTTTGTTGGTCTTGGTGCAAAATAAAGCACCTTCAAAACTGCCTCTCTCTAACACATATACTTATATTTTTATTATTCCATGAAACGAAAAATGCCTAGCCCGGTCCAGTGTAAATATACCTAACAGGTTTTACCTCCTTGAAGGGCAAAAATTTTAATTTTATCTCTTTAACATTGGGAAATTTTCATAAGAATTCTAATAGGGGGTTTGTAGAACCTTATGGACTTTTATTGAAAATAAATAGGTAGGTACTAATATTTAATACGTATTAATTTAGGTATCTTATGTTATGTTGCTGATGCAGATTAAGAAAATTATTCTGCAGATTAAAATCACAGATCAAACAAAAAATAAAAAAAACTAGAGATACTTATGTAATTAAATTTACTTACCTCGCAAATTTTCGTATAATTTCCAACTCTCATGTTAGGGTATTTCATTTGCACCATCGTGCTCGTTCTTCTGCGCTTTTTGGAAAGGGTGTTATGAAAAATTCATCCTGCTCAGAATTCTTGCAGTTTCTTATTACACAAGATGTCACTTTTAACTGTTAACATTCCTTTTTGCAAAAGAAAATGAGCACGCTCAATAATTTGTCGACAGTTTTGTTGACAAACTGGCACCTGCCAAGATAAGAATATAATAAAAACAATGTTACTAGATCTGCCAAAATCTGTTGTCCAACCTCTGTTAAAACGAATAACTGTCACCTTTTGTGTCATACAGGGCCTCTAGTGACTACTAGTGGTGAAATTGACATGATTACCACTATTTTCATATAAAATAATTAGTTGTTAGTTAAATCGAGAGGACATTTGATAAAGAATGTGGAAAAACGTTTGTCCTACAAAAAAAATGTCGAAATAACAAGATAAAAAACTTTATCATAACAACCTGATTTTTTTGTCTGGGGCTTGATAAATGTTTGAATAGTTTAATGCCAACATTGTCCTACAAATTAAATAGTCTGTTTTCCCAGGAATACACTTGGAAAATGGAAAATCCATGGATTTTTTTGTATCATAACTGTAGGACAAGCATAACACACGGTATATTAGTGTATTTGTTGCCCTAATAAAATATTGTCCCACAAAAAATGAGTCTGTATCGCTAGTCCTACAATAAATATGTTGAAAACTTTTTTTTCAATATTTGCGATTCGGGTAAATAACGAGGATATAAAAAAATGTGTAATAACGAGCTAATTTTTTTCACTAAGGCTTAAGTACTAAATGCTTGCATATTTTAATTGCAACATTGTCCCACAAATTAGATAGTCCGTTTTTCTAGTCCTACACTCGGAAAGTGGAAAATCTGTGGACAATTTTTTTGTGTTAACTGTAGCACAAACATCATAGCACAAGGTAGATTTGTGTAGGGTCGATTCGCCAGTAAGCCGGACACAGCCAATAGTCGGACAAAACTTGCATATTGAATAATAACTAGAAAATGCGATACAGATTTGGCCTTCTAAAGTTAAAATCGCAAATCTTGCAACCTTGTTATTATATTAGATATTTTTCATTTCTGCAGTTGTCATCCTGGAAACGATAAAAGCGCGCCAAAGTTAACGTGTCTGTGCTCTCTTCAAATGTTTAGGTGAACAATAAGTGTGGAGCAGTTTTATTAAGTTTAGATAAATTTGATTTAGTAAATTTAAGGAGTAGGATACAGTTTTATATATTAGAAATGATCTAAATTTGCATTATAAATCACAAAAATATGTGTTTTGCCTGATTTGGTGGTTAAAATTGAATGGACGACACACTGGTAAATAATTCTGTTATAAACCAATAGTCGGACGGGTGTCCGACTACTGGAAATGATCGGTCCATATACCTCCGCCTTTTTTTCACTTATTAACAATAGCATTGACCATCCTTTTTTATTTCATGTAGTGAACCAAAAGTGTAAAATGGTAGTCAGTGGTCGGACAGCGAAATCTAAATACAGAGAAGGATTAAGTAAAATAAATTTTGTCCGACCACTAACTGAGGTGTAATTTTCAACGCTTCGGAAGTCGGACAATTATTTTTTCTCCGTTTTCTTGAGGGGGCTTCCTGATTTGTTTTTTATTTTCATTATTTTCTGTTATGGCGCCCAAAACCGAAGGAAAATTTCACCAATATGAAAATGGATCTTTAATAAAAGCGGTAGAAGCTGTTCGTAATGGCGGGAAATTGCGTGAAATATGCGGAAATTATGGGGTTCCTAAATTTACCGTGCAGGACCGTATTAAAGGCAATTTCGGCGATATTTTTCAACAAATGGGCCTGGATCCTGTTTTAAAAAGAAGAAACGAAAAAAGTTAGTGGCTTGGATTACGAACTTGGCGAGGTGCGGTTTTCCCATACAAAAAAATATGCTAGTGGATAATGTCCAAAAAAAATTTCTAATTATTTTTTATATACTTTACCTTCTTTCCTAAGAGTCGCCAAAGAATGTTACCTAAGCAAAATAGTTTTTAATTATTTTTTATTTTGTATGTGTTCATTTTTATTTTTTATTTTTGTTATGACGAAATTAAGTTTTTGCTAACTCTATATAGAAGTAAAATAAATATATTTACAATAATAGGTACTTCCCAAGGTAGATATATATAGGTACTATCTATTTAGGTAGGTATCATAATCTTTGAAAAAAAAACTCCCATTCTCCTAAAATACCCAAATCTAAAGTACATAGTAAATAAATTCAGTCCCTTTTTCTTCATAATGGAATACTTTTAGATACCATTTTCAAATTAATTGTGATCTAATAAAATAATACATATATTATGTACTTATACATATAATATATTACATTCCCAAATTTATCCTACCAAACAATATTCCAAAATACGGGCCTGTGGGATTGACCAATCAGGAGATGTCCGATTACTAACAACTACTTGGCCGACCATCAGCAAAATAGCCTTTTTTCTCTAATAAATTTAATAAAAAATAACCTTATATTTAATCAAAGGCAAATAATGAAACTACATCTTGGAAAAGTTTCAGTCGCATTAACGGAGTGCATATAATTTTGACTGAAAATTTAAATTTAGATGTGCCTAAACTGTCCGACCACCGGCGAATTGACCCTATTTTATGTTAAAATAAAATATACAAAATTTTTCTTACAAACCCATTTGGCTTATTTTTTATAAAAAGAAGCTAACCTCAAGTTTTTTTTTATTGATTGGCATTGATAAATTTTCCACATATTTTCCAATTTCAGAGTGTAGGGATGGAAAAACAGACTATTTAATTTGTGGGACAATGTTGCAATTATTAAACTATACAAGCATTTAACAAGCCCTAGTAAAAAAACTTAGCTCGTTATTAAACATTTTTTGAGGCCTCGCTATTTACCCCAATCGCAAATACCGAAAAAAAATTGTTTCAACATTTATTGTAGGACTAGCGATACAGACTCATTTTTTGTAGGACAATATTTTATTAGGGCAACAAATACACTAATCTACCTTGTGTTATGCTTGTCCTACAACAGTTATGATTCCGAGTGTAGGACTGGGAAAACGGAATATTTAATTTGCAGGACAATGCTGGCATTAAACTATACAAACATTTAGTAAGCCCCAGACAAAAAATCAGCTTATGAGTTTTTAAAACAAAAATATATCTACAGGGTGTCCAACTTTAACTGTACAAATCCAGGGCAGCCTGCGATTTTTCCCCTCGATTTTCACGAAAACCATTTATACCAAATTTGAACAAAAAATATACAGGTTCCATTCTGCAACTTTTCACACAGTAAAACCTACCTCGTGTTGCCCCCAGAAAAATATGTTCCTATCTCTAGAGCATCTGTTTATAATAGGCAGGTATTCCTAATGATAATAAACCCAACAAGTAACAAAAGTTGTAACCAATAAACTAATTATTATTGTGAGCTAAAATAAAATTTGTGGATGAGCACCAATATTTTCATACCTGGAAGTGTATCAAGTATTCAATATTTTTCTTTCCTTTGGGATCTTTGTTAACAACGACTTCCAGTACCTAAAAAACGTAGAAAACGAACGTGAAATTATACAAACGCCGTTACTTTAAAAAACGAAACCTTCGAGTCGTATAAAACTTTTGCTTTGGTTGGGTCCGGTTCGTAGCAAAGAACTCTCTCCCCTTCGCAAAACTTGTATTTTACTCCGCTAGTTGATACCATCCTCAGAAAAAACACTTCCGAAATTGAAATTATCAGCAATTATTAGCAATAAAAAAATATAACCTGCTCTATTTGAAAAAAATGGAAACATTCTTACTTCCACAAAACAGAAAACACTGAGTAGTAACACAGACATATATAGCTTAGCGAAGCTATATATACCCCGATTACTGTAAGAAGTCCCGATTTTGTCAGATGACATTCTCCACAAAATCCCTAGGAATTTTCTGTTAACCATGGGTATAACATTGGTATGTGTCTCAACCAGTTCATGACGTCACTCATTGATTTATGATGTGAAAAGTTACCCAAGTGATACGAAAAAAAGAGCATAATAAAATAAAAACCCCATTGCAATCACGATTATACCGCTATAAATAACAATAACTATGACTACAACTCATTTTAATAATAATTTCAAACGTCATGGAAACACTTTTCATTTTGGTATTTTGTAATAATCAGCTGCTTTTGGCAGCGTCTATGGCCGGACTCAGGCAAATTTAGCTTCGGTGTGTCAAAGTGACAGTGAAGGTTTTCCAGATCGTTCAAACTGGTTCAAACATTCGGCAATGAAAATATTCGCGGGTTTTCTACGTTTCGTGAGTTTTACCGTCATCTGTGTTGTTCTTGTTCGTGTTACTTTTCGTGTTATTAGTGCAAATGGGCTAGTTACTGACCTGAACTTATGACCCGGTTGCAGTTTTTGCTGCATTGGTGCCAACTTAGGATATCGAAATTACCAATTGACAGTCCCAGTAAGGACTTCTTAAAATAATTTGAGTATAGGTCTGTGGTATACCCCGATTACTGTAAGAAGTCCCGATTTTGTCAGATGACATTCTCCACAAAATCCCTAGGAATTTTTTGTTAACCACCAGGTATAACATTGGTATATGTGTCTCAACCAGTTAATGACGTCACTCATTGATTTATGATGTGAAAAGTTACCCAAGTGATACGAAAAAAAGAGCATAATAAAATAAAAACCCTATTGCAATCACGATTATGCCGCTACAAATAAAAATAACTATGACTACAACTCATTTTAATAATAATTTCAAACGTCATAGAAACACTTTCGTTTTGGTATTTTGTAATAATCAGCTGCTTTTGGCAGCGTCTAGGGGCGGACTCAGGCAAATTTAGCTTCGGTGTGTCAAAGTGACAGTGAATGTTTTCCAGATCGTTCAAACTGGTTCAAACATTCGGTAATGAAAATATTCGCGGGTTTTCTACGTTTCGTGAGCTTTACCGTCATCCGTGTTGTTCTTGTTCGTGTTGCTTTTCGTGTTATTAGTGCAAATGGGCTCGTTACTGACCTGAACTTATGGCCCGGTTGCATTTTTTGCTGCATTGATGCCAACTTAGGATATCGAAATTACCAATTGACAGTCCCAGTAAGGACTTCTTAAAGTAATTTGAGTATAGCCCAGAAAAAGTACATAACATAGAAATAATAATTTTTATATAAGAGGGAGAATATATAGAGGTTAGAGGATTTACATGTTAATATGAGAGAACCGATGCAAATTCAATGACCTTGACGCCACATTGGGGGAATAGAAATCAGATATGTATTCAGGAAAATCAATTCAGAAATATAGAGTAGCATCAGGGCATTTTGCAATTTATATGATTTAGTATTCCGTACTGGACCAACACTATATTAAGTCCAACCACCCCGACGCTGCGTCTATTTGACAGAATATATTCCCAAATGGCGGCTGCGCGACCAGGTGCGCAGAAATTTGAGAAAATAGATTTTATTTGCTGGTTGTTATTAACTGTGTGGTGTTATTATAGGTTATAGGTTTGTTTCGGCCAAGGTCTATAAATATTGTGTTTCGGTGTAATTTCAAACCAGTTTGAAACTGTTAGGCGCATGCGCAGCTTTATTTATTATATGTTGCAAAAACTAGGGTTCCTTTATAAAGGAACCCCAGCAAAAACCAAAATGCACATGCTCCTGACAGTTTCACACTGATGTCAAACGGTTTAGAGTTTTGCCAAAACAGACTTTTATGAGACATATTTTGTGTATGAGACTATAGATGGAGCGTATTCAGATGTTGATATTGGATTAGTTTTATTGATTATTCTAATTAAATTAGGGTATTTAACTTTTACTAGTATATAGTATATTATAAGGTAGATTATTTTGCAACGATGGCTGATGTTCGACGTAAGTGGGAATAGGATTTAATGTTAGGTAAACTATTACATTTTTTATTATATCCTAGGTCCCGTTGCTGCAAGTGGGGGATACAGATACGAAGATGGGTCCATTTATGTAGGATCGCTGAATAGTGACGGAAAAAGACAAGGGGAGAGTCATCTTTTAATGCCCGACGGTACCAGATACGATGGCTATTTCGATGATGGATTATTCAATGGTTTGGGTGTTCTAACTTTTGCTGACGGCGCAAAGTTGTTATATTAATTATTTAATTATTGCTGTAACATTCATTACTCCACATTTATAGGTACGAAGGTGAATTTTCTCAAGGCTGGTTCCACGGATACGGTGTGTTTTGGAGAGCAGATGGTATGAGACATGAAGGAGAATATCGAGGAGGAAAATTGCATGGCTTAGGTATTTGAGTTGAGGGAATTTTATAATATTCAATATTCTACTTTCGTTTAGGACTCACAACATTTAGTGACAATACTAATGGTTTCCCGAGAAATGAGGGATTCATTGAAAATTGCCAGTTGAAAAAATGTGAGAGATGTCCAGAAGTCCTGCAGAAATCACAAAGGCTTGCATTCTTGGCAAGAAACCGCTATGTAGAAAACATGTAACTCTTCCATTAAAAAAATAAAGGAGCAATTCTCAAATCTTCAACTATTTTCTGAACACACCTTTGTGCTTTGATGAATTGTGAGTCTTATACACGTACCTATATTTATACCTGGACCAACACAAACGAGAGGCTAAAACTCACTTTGTATTCCACGTTTTCATTGGTCAACTCAAGGTTACATGAATATTAGTCTTGTCTTGTATTCAATAGCCCGTTGTGACATAAATAATTATGCAAATGAATTAAGAAATAACACAGAAAGATTTTTTTGTGTTACCTGTAATTATAAATATAAAGAATGTTTTTGTAGCATGTCCGGTAAAGGATATCAATTGAAAAAGAGTGTCGAAATGTTGAAAGATTTGTGCCGTGTTTACGTCCGGCACAAATCTTTCAAAATTTCTTTTTTTCCGCGGCTATTCGCGAAGTTTCGATGTTGCAAAAGGTGCAAATAGGGTGGTGATCAGTTTGAGCTAAATTCATCTTGATTGATTATAGAGGTCAGATTCGTGTTCAGGGACCTCGAAAATGGGGGGTAGCCAAAATTTCAAGAAAATCGGGCGATGCATACGGTATATTCCATAATTACCATAATATTATGTTCTTCAGGTAAGTGATTAACTAAGCCATTATTGTGCTGGAAGGAACTATAACCTTACAAGGATACAATGCCCAAATTCATATAACTTTGTGTCGACCAATGAAAATGTGGAATGCAAAGTGGATTTTAGCCTCTCGTCCAACAGTAAGGTGCGTAGAGGGATAGGTTGCCTGCAAGGTCCATAGAGTCTATGGACCTTGGCCCAGAACAATACATTGAAGGGCCTGATTTTTATGGGACGAGTATGGATAATGATCTTTTGTTACCGAATCCAATAAGACTAAAAAAACAAACAAACCACAATCAATACATAGCCTAAATGTCATTTGTCAGTGGCAAGCACAAAATAGATAGCTAAGGTTAGGTTAATGGATTCTGTGCCTCTACCCTCCATAGTTAATGGCAAGGCAGGGAACAATAAAGGTAGACGCCACAAAATATATAGGTTAAGAAATGCGGCGTCAATGCTTTTGCCTGGCAACAGCGCTGACAGGAGGCAGAACGGTCAGCGCCACCTTACCGGGTTGGATGAAACTTGGTTGGAATTTCTGTAAGGAATTCTGCGGGGGGGGGGGGAGGGGCAAAGGGGGAGAAGCGGGAAATTTGAACTAGGATCTCCCACTGGAATATTGAATTACTTTTAATTATTGCTTTATTTCAAAAAAAGAGCGCATAATGTGATATATTCCGCCACATTATGTGTTCCTTTTCAGAAATAAAACAATTAAAAGGACTACAGGGATATATTAAAGTATTTTCGTTTTTTTTATATATATTTAAAACAAAAACCAAAGAAACATATCAGGCAGGTATAATAATAATTCTCGCCCTCACAATACTCCAATCTAGGAGTATTGTGGGGGGGGAGAGGTGGCAATTACTATTATTTAGGATTATTTTTGTCACAACCACCAATAAAACCATATACAAAAACTTAATGAATAGAAACAAAATAAAAATTAACTCCTATTTAGAAAATACATATCACAGGTCCTTGGTCCTCTTTCAGTCCGGACAAATCACAGATAAACAGTCTTGGTCATTGTTAATATTCCCGGTCTACCGAACTTGGTTCGGCAATCCGGAAACATGTAATAAAGATAAAATCGATTAGTGAGTTCCTTATCAGCAGATCGCAATAGCTACAAGTAAGGGAAGCAAATATGTTAGATAGGAAATAATAAAGACAGTTAGGAATTTTTAAACTTCTTGAGTTTTTTAGTATGTCCCTCACTAATTCGCTTCGTACCTTTTTTCTCCCTGATGTACTTAAAAATAGTTAACCTCACACATTATTTATTAATGAATAAAGCAATTTGACCTATTGTGGATGATGTTGAAGTAACTCCGGCCATGTCTGAGATTCTTCGGGGACACGCCACCTGCTGCGTCTTCTATTCTCAAATTAAGTTGCCTCCATTCTCCGTTTCAACAGTTTCCATTGTATCTAAAATAATAAAAAGGTGTTATTTTTTACTATCGGTACCACCTATCTTTAAATCAAACAGAAAACTACTACTGGAGTTAAACAATAAAAAACACATTAAAACACACTAAACACAGAAAATAATAACTGCTGGAAAACAACGACTACTAAGTAGACGGGGCTTTCAGTATGAGTCATTTTAGCAGTCGAACGAAACGGGTTCGACTATGCTTTTACTGACTATTGATATTAATCTAGTGGTAATAACATAGACAAGAAGAAACAACAGGAATAAAGGGAATAAATATAACTTGTAACAGTGTCTCTAAAAATAGCCCCCTAACCATACTTTTCACACTGCCTATTCATATTTGGAATATTCCTCGATAACACATTGATAATAACTCGGGAAGAACTGTTATGAGTTATGGCATTAATAAATAATAACATATTTGACTTACCTTGTTCGAGATTGTTGATATATTAACTTCAAAATTTGCAAATTCATCGATCGCCCAAGGCGTCTGATCCGGCGATTCTATTGGTCCAACCCTCCAACCCGTAATGTATAGGCAACCCGTTTAACATAGGGTCGCGTTCAGAGCGAATATAGCTCACTTTTTGCTACCTTCAATCATACCCTTCGGCCTTCACAACCCGACGTAATGGCCGACCTGTGTTGCCAATGCGCCGGACCCAGTTGCATACCCCTGGTTGACGCCAGAGATATATCTCTGGTAGACGCACACCGTCTTGTTATGGTTCTTGGCAAGGGAAAAGAAAAGACAAGTGACAAGTAGTTGACAAGTACCCGGAGTACTTGTTTTCTTTAAATATTATAATAACAAATCAAAATCAATGCATCCCTCCCTAATCTGTGATCAATGCTAAATTATGATTCATCGTATATGGTATAATGATTTAAATCTACATGTACCTTCCCTTTATGTAATAATTACTTTGGTATATATTTTAGTATGGCTTCAGACTTCTTTTTCCCAAACATGGGAGGAGTTGAAGAGCATATCTACAACCTTTCGCAGTGTTTACTGCAAAAGGGGCACAAAGTTATCGTAATTACACATAGTTATGAAGATAGAGTAGGTGTGAGATATATGTCTAATGGTTTAAAAGTTTATTACTTGCCTATAAAAGTATTTTACAACCAGTGCATCTTGCCGACAATGATTTGCAACATCCCATTACTGAGATACATTTTGGTAAGAGAGCAGATAGATATAATTCATGGCCATTCTGCATTTTCGGCATTAGCACACGAAGCCATGCTTATAGGATCATTATTAGGTTTAAAGGTTGCATTCACAGATCATAGTTTATTTGGATTTGCTGATGCAAGTGCCGTAATAACAAATAAGCTTCTGCAGCTGTCCTTAGCAGGATGTAACCATTGTATCTGTGTTTCACATACCGGCAAAGAGAATACTGTATTGAGGGGGCAGGTAGACTCTAAGAGAGTATCGGTTATACCCAACGCAGTAGATAGCTATTCCTTTATGCCAGATCCAAGCCAGAGAACTCCAGGTCAAAGTATGTAATAATTGAAGTGAGATTTTAAGTTAAAGGTGTATAACTTGCTTGCATTGCGGCTATGAGATCTGCATTAACTGAAAGAGAGGGACGTTTTCCTGAAAAGAAAAAGAACGGAACCATTATTCATATTTTTGCCAAGTACACAATATTTTCCATACAGTTTTTTATAAAAACTACTAACTAAAAAAGTAGAAAGTGGCTATTTATACATCCGACTTATATGAAAGTCGGTATACGTCTTGCGGTGCTCTCATTGGCAGGTTGAGTCACGTGACACGTGACTTCTTTGGACGTACATTTAACTCCATACACGTCCGAAGTAAACTGATTTAGATATGTCGGAGGTGCATTTTTCGCAAGCATCGTTGCAATGAGGAACGTATGAGTTCACAAAAAACTTAATTTTTAATTTTATGTAATAAATGTAAGCAATTCAAAACTACATAATTCAAATTGTTCTTGTAACGCACCGTCCTTGGTTGTGATGTCAAACAGTTCATTGGTAGTGGCGCCTCTGGTGGGCGACAGCACCATGACCATGTATAAAGTAATACAGGGTGACTGGTAATGAAAGGTATTCCTTTTAAGGAGTGATAGGGGACCTCATTTGAAGTTCCTTGAGCCCTATAATGCATTATACGAAAGGCAATGGTTTTTGAGTTATTTCAGTTTTCAAAATTTCGCTGTCCCGTACCACTAATTAATTGTACTATGTGTACTATTAGTGTACTCTGAATGGAGGAATAGACATAATTTGGAAAACTTGCTAGGCTTTTCAAAAATCTACAATTAGTGATATGGGACAGCGAAATTTTGAAAAACGGAAAAACTGAAATAACTCAAAAACCATTGCCTTTCGTATAATACATTATAGGGGTCAATGAACTTCAAATGAGGTCCCCTATCACTCCTTAAAAGGAATACCTTTCATTACCAGTCACCCTGTATAGGCAGCACATGTATAAA
Source organism: Pseudeuparius sepicola (assembly GCA_963920635.1). Classification (NCBI taxonomy): domain Eukaryota; kingdom Metazoa; phylum Arthropoda; class Insecta; order Coleoptera; family Anthribidae; genus Pseudeuparius; species Pseudeuparius sepicola. The sequence continues at coordinate 97,076,320 of OY987299.1, forward strand.
AACACAGCGCTACACACGCTTTGTTTAGAAAGAGCAACGAGAACGTCCTATCCTTGTCTATTCGTCTTATTATAGTCTATCTCAGTCTTGATATTGTTGATAACTTTTGAAAAGTGTGTGCTGTATTAAATAGTTATTTACATTGCAAGACGCGTAAGCGCACTTTTTTAACCGAGGAGGTTATTCATTGATAAATATAAGAGGTAGAATGCACTGATAATAAAAAAATTGGGCTTCGAGTGGGATTGAGCCTGGAACCTACGAATTACTAGTCTTGTGGCCTCGCCATTCAGTTAAAGAAGTGCTTGTTAAATTTAGTCTTTTAGGTGGTTCTTATTTTTGACCTACATCAGAGTTTTCTGGAAATGGGTCGCCGAACTCTATATTTTAATGTTCATTTTCCATTCTCCCTTTTCTAATTCTGTGTAGCTGTCACTCCTGCCACTGCCTTTCGATCGATTGAGCGACGTGTCGTCACGACCATTCCTATGCTGTTCGTGTCATTTTAAATGAATAGCTTGTTGTACAACTTTAATTATTTATTGCAAATTAAATATTGCGATTTGAGGCCTGATATTTATTATGTGCTCTTTCTATAGATAGGCAAATATGGTAACAGGACAATAACCCCCCGGGCAATCACCCCCCGGACTTATACCCCCGGAAAACCACCCCCCGGACATTTACCCCCTTGGTAAATACCCCCCGGACATTTACCCCCCTTGCCCTTGCCTATCCCAGTGTCAAATACAGAGAAAAGCCGAAATATGATAACACATTTATTAATTATTTACAATAACTAAAAATCATTTATTACGCATATACATAAACTTAATTATAAAGAAAGGTTGTGAGCTATTCCACGTATATAATCCAATATATCTCTTTGACGATAGCTATGTACAATATTAAGAATTCGCACATTTGAATCGGCATATTTTTTTCTTTGTTGTTGAGGTGGATGCCCCGCTAAGGCTTGAGTGCAATATACTTGTTGTATTGCTTGTTCCCTCTGTAGAAATAAAATGAATTTTTAAATTGTGGGATGACAACCACCGGCATTTGATTGGAAACTTCTGTGCCATCCTTCCACTGAGTTGTTGGTTTTTGGCAATTCGTTCTCGCAGCGCTCATACATATTCCACATGTGTTTATCAAATATTGGTTGTCGTCTACCATACCGTTGTGGCCGTCCAATGTAGGTATCTTCAAAATAGTCAGCTACTGGCAAGCTTTCTGGTGGTAATATTTCGCACACTTTCTCAAAAGCATTATTAACTTCATTCACTGGTACAAATGCAACTGCTGGGACCATTCTAAGCTTGAGGGCAAAGTCGGAGTCTTCCTGGTATCGTTGCTGTAACCCGCGTTCTCCTGAATTTTTCTGAATATTGTAACGCAAATATTTAACTTTTGGCGAAAGCTTCGGTGTCACCGGTAATTCGAGGTTTTAGGGTTCTTCCCTCCTGGATTAGTTTAATAATAAACAAGCTTGGATACACCTCACGCCACCATCTTAAGGGGTGCTGAGTTGTCGCCTCGCTGAAATCACGGCAGACTTACAAACGCCTACGCGCAATACTCCATTTATTAAAGTTGTTTCACAAATAACAATTTTCCCCCAACAAATCCCCCAATAAATCGTACAGTTTATTGGTATAAATCGTAGAATTTTTTGTTTTCAATTTAATGGTAGGTATAAATTACAAAATTGGCGAAGAAATTAAAATATTGAGATGACGATTTACAGATTAAATTATTCCAAAATTGTCAACACAAAGCATTCTGCTGTTTGCGGCAACTTGTGGCTAATTTCGAGATTTTTCTATTTTACTGTATAGAGGTTTTTTTTAATGAATTTTGATATTAAATTTTGAATTTCTACTGGGAGGGAATTTTTTATCATTTATTTTACTTTGACGGGGCTTATCTTAATTCAAATGTTGTATCAGTTTCGATAGAACTAAGATGAGTGCCATGGAAAACCCAAGTCGTTTGTATATCGCTAATAATAATAAACTTGTTAACCTCCAAACAATTCTGAAAATAAAAAATTGTTAAATTCCCTTATACATTCCAAAGACAATGCAAGTTGTTCCAAATTTTTATCTTTAATAATAAAAAAAAGTTACGCCTCTTTCGAAAAATAATTGAAATATTGACCGTTCGGATTGCTTTGTCTATAATAATACACTAACTTCAGAATTTTTGCGCTTACCATCGATGAAATAAAAAATATTTTTCAAAAACTATTCTTTTTACGGCCGTTTTCTTCCTTTTGATATGTGGGGTCAAACAAAAAAAAATCCCATGTCTCTACCTGCTCTAATAATAAAAAAGTGATTCACTTCCAAAAAATCCTTGGTGGCCATGAAAAAAATTTGGTTCAATCCCTTTTTACATTCTCAACACAACGCAAGTTATTGTCTTAATTTCTATCTTCACTAATAAAAATAAGTTAGATTTTTTTGTAATGTCATGGGATGTTTTGTTGATCGACATTTAAAAATCGCACACTTTTACTTGGAGATTAGCGGTACTTATATCAAACAAGTCTGAAATAAAAATATAGTTTAAAAAACTAAAAAAAAAAACAAGCTTACGCTTAGCAAACTGAACTAAAAAGTAAAAAATAATAATAGCAAACCGAATTTTATTGTAAAAAAAAGAAGCGTGGGGTGCATGATAAATATTTCATTAGTAGCTATTGATAAAAGTAGAGTGATCATAAAAAAAATATATATAATAAAAAAAGCACCCCGCATGCTTCTTTTTTACAATAAAATTCGGTTTGCTATTATTTTTTACTTTTTGGTTCGGTTTGCTAAGCGTAAACGTGTTTTTTTTTTAGTTTTTTAAACTATGTTTTTATTTCAGACTTGTTTTGAGTTGAATAAATTTTTTATAATTGGGGATATATGTAAATGAATAAGTGCGAAAAAATTCAGGAGGTGATTGCCTTTTTAAAAATAAGGGGGGGTTCTCGTATAAAATTTTTCGATTTGGCGTTTCCCTGCAAAGTTATTCGGGTTACAGGGTGACCCAAAAGAATTTTTTTTTATTTATATCTCTAAATAATCAAGTTGCACAGCTGAAACTTTGCACTGTTATGTTTTTGGCGATGGAGAATAAGCTGAAGGTGTCAGTTTTTATGTATCTCATAGAGGGCGCCGCTTGTGCTGTTCTGTGATCGTGCTTTTACTCCTAACTTTTTTGAGGTTATGTTTTTGGTCTTGAAGGTTCGTCATTTTAGTGCAACTTTTCATTTTGCTACTAAAATGTACTCTTTTTCATAACGATAGAATCAACCGTTTGCGTTGAAATTGGCAAAACGTGCCCCAAAACACCCGTTAACTTCATCATTCGAAACATAAAATTTTTATCTACCGCTTTCAAACGTTACAGATTGGGCAAAACACCATTGGTTTTCTTGAAATAGGGTGTTCAAATTTTGTTAAATTCAATCCTTTCCATTTTGAAGGCTAATAAGTTTTGGTACATTGTTCATAGGAATTTTTTTCTCAGGTTAAATGGTACAGTCTATCTGTAACGTTTGAAAGCGGTAGATAAAAATTTTATGTGTTTAATGTTGAAGTTAACAGGTGTTTTTGGGCACATTTTGCCAATTTCAACGCAAAGGATTGATTTTATTGTTATGAAACAAGAGTACAATTTAGTTGCAAAATGAAAAGGTGCACTAAAATGACGAATCTCCAAGACCAAAAACATAACCTCAAAAAAGTTGCGAGTAAAAGCACGATCAAAGAACAGCACAAGTGGCGCCCTCTGTGAGATATGTAAAAACTGACACCTTCAGCTTATTCTCCATTTCAGTTCTGCAACTTGATTATTTTGAGATATAAATAAAAAAAAATACTTTTGGGTCACCTTGTAGACCCGAATAACTTGGCAAGGAAAGCCCAAATCGAAAATTTTTATTTATTTTATACTATTTATTTACACCCTGTATATTTAATAAATGGAGTATTGCGCGTAGGCGTTTGTAAGTCTGGCGCGGTTTCAGCGAGGCGACTACTCGGCGCCCCTCAAGTTGGTGGCGCTCCGAGGTCTGTGCTTGTTCTTCTGTGACCATTAAATTTCCATTGATGCAATGTGAATTACACATAATTTCAAATAAAAAATTGAATTGAATACTTATTTTTTGTACTATGGCGAATGCGCTGGGATAGTTAAAAGAAACATTAAATTAATTACGTGAACGATATCTAGTCTTACTTTTCTGTGTAATTTCATTTGGAGTATTTTGTATATTCCATCATTAGTGTTAAATTTTTCGTTAATAAATAATACTTCCAGGACCTCTTCACTGCAGTTTATTTTAAATAAAGTACACATTGCATCAGTTCGATAACTTCTCGACAATCATAGGGTAAATACTCCTGCAACTGTGGTCCATATCTGAGTGTACTAAAAAGGAAATTATATTTAGGTGATTATTCACAACTACTGAGCCAAGAGACTAACCTTGTAGCTTTCCATTAACCCGCCTCGCCGATAAGGTGCTTTCAGTTTTTCGTTTAAACACGTATAGACAACAATAACAAACTTTGAGGTTATGGTTGGTTGGCCGAAGGATTGAGGCCTGTCATTTCTGGCAGTTCCGTCTAGCTGTCATTTCTGGCATTCAATATTTGCATTCACTTTTAATACAGAAAAACAGAAACTAAGAAATTGTCTCCATGTCTCGTCAATCTCTGTCGCTACTTCGGGAGATGTACATGACCCAGGGGCCGCTGTACTTTACGGTTAAACGTTTGAGGTCCTTAAAATAAGATAGAAACTGACGTAGCCATAAGACTAACTTACCGCTCACAGAGTGGGTATCTACGATGCCAAGGGAGGATATGTTTTCGTTTAAACACGTATAAACAACAACAATAACAAACTTTGAGGTTATATGTACATGTAAACTCTCATCTGACCAATTTTCAATCAAAATGAAATGACCGAAAAAATATATTATATTTTTCTTCATGTTCGTATATGAATAGCCGCCCTGTATTTCACTACGTTTCAGGTTACAGTCCGCTGTCTTTTTTTTATTCATTGTTGTATTAGGTACTTTCACTGCTATCTGACAAACTTTCAGCCGGAATGAAATGTCTTAAAACCCTTGTCTTTTTGCGTGTTTGGGAGGCTGCCGTTGCCAAACCCAGCCATGGTGGGCCAGCTGACGTTCACGATGCTTTATAGCATAACTGAATGATGCATTCCACGAATTTTGAGCCGGTATGAAATGACTCGATAAAATGCAACGCTACCTCCCGTACTAAATCTTTGACATGGTCATATAATAATCCAGTCAAATTGTGTTTTTACCAGGAAAGTTTTGGGGTAGCTTTGATTTCTTCGATTCTATATGTGTCTTGGGGAGTCCGATTCTCAGGTTTGCTAACAAAATTTCTTGACGCAACATTCAAAAAATGCAAAAGTATATGCAGAGAACTGGGAGGAATTAACAGCTTTTAATAATAAATTTAGAGTTTTGGAGTAGAAAAAGTGGGTTTTTGCGGAGACAGACAAAGTACATCAATTTTCAACTAGCCCTTGAGCTCGAACGGTTCGTCGGAGAGAAAAAACCTAAATAGTGAAATTTGTAGGAAATTTTATAGGCTTTTATTTTGAATAGGAAGATTATTTAAGAAAAATTGATAGTTTCTGAGTTATAAGCAGAAAACCGACAAAAATGAGATATTTTACCTTACTTTTGCATTTTTTTGAATGTTGCGTCACGAAATTTTTTTAGCAAACCTCAGGATCGGATTCAGTACCCCCAATAACATTATAATAGAATGGAAGAAATCAAAACTACCCCACAACTTTCCCGCCAGGGGTTCTTTTGAGCACACATTGACTGTATTATAGGCGAAGACTTCCAAAGCAAGAAGAGGGCTAGTGCGAGCTTTCTTCACACCTGAAACAAAATTTATGTATTGAGATATAATTCTGCGACAATTAAGCAGATATTTAACGTAACATAACCCATATCGACAGAAACAGGTTCGAAATATGTATATGTGCTTTTTTAAACGGCAAAAACATATCTAGAAATATCTACTTATGACAAAGTTTTCCGTCGGATTAGACTTGCCAAAACCCATGTAAAAGGACATTGTCTAAGAAACCCTTTCTTCAGCACAAGCATCGATCAAGTTTAAACGGCAAATTGATACCCCTCAGTCTTCCGCATATATTCTTTTAACGGTGCATTGTCCTCGCTTCGTTTTGCAGGATTATTAGATGGCAACAAAGACCCCAGAGTACCTAAAAATCTGAAATAGGTGAAGCAAATCGTATCTAAAAATGCTCTCCATACCTTTCTGTACAACTCAGTTTTCCATTATTCCTGTTAAGCCGGAAAGTGCCAGATCACCACTAGAGGGACAAGGGCACGGCCATAAGTTCGTTCTAACACGGGTTTCTGAGTTTCTCAAGCCTGATTTTCCAAGAAAGGCAAAGTAATAAGTGGATCTCTCCCGTGGCGTTTTCTAAAACCGAAATTTTACATAAAAACCTACATACATACATACCTAACCTACAGTGCGCCCGTACCTGGAAAACTTACCCATGGAATAACAGATGGGTTTTGAGCTCCCAAACTCCCAAACCACTACGAATGTTGGAAATTTGGAAATTGTCCACACCAAAACCAAACGACAGCTGATTACCACCATTTTGTTTCTGAATTCTAACTAATCGATATATTATCTAGCGCGTGCGCCTCGGCCACGATGAATATACAGGGTGTTCTCGGGGGCCGCGCCAAATCGCGAAAAAGAAATTGGAAAAGCACTGGAAAAGCGGCCCAAAAGGGCCGAACGGCTTTTTCGATCGAGGGGCCCTCTCGCAGGCGAGGGGCTCATATCGGTCCGCGGCCCCTACACGAAAATAGAACTCGACTGGCGCACTCCGTTAGAATTCATAGCCCTTTCTTTCCAAAATAGTCTAAAAAAGTCGGAAAAAAAATTCCGGGGGGCCGAACGGCTCTTTTAATCCGGACGCTTTTCAATAGTCTTCTTCCTCATGTACTCCCGCGGACGTACGCAAAATTTGGGCTCGAAAAATCGAAAACTGCGTCCTGTAGAGTGTTGCCAAGACAGCCCGGACTAGCTAGAGGCAAGGGCCATAACAAGCGCCTTTCAGGCGTTTGTTAACAAGAAGTATAAGTCGTGTTTCGTTTCGTATCGGCCATAAATTTGTGAAATTATCGGTATTTTTTTAGCCTTAAAACAATCTGGTAATCTAAGAGAATACAAAAAGGTTGTAATTTAGGATCTTGTCAGTTCAAATTATTTTACCGCGGCACCGACAAACCGACACTTGTCGATACGGTGAAACCACAGACCAATCAGGACGCACGGACGTTGACGTAGGTGCGCAGAGTTCATTTTTCGAACCTGGCGATTTTTTTCTTGATGGTTCTGGAAGACTTCGCGCATTTGACCGGCCATTAACATTATTTTATTTCTTCGTAAGCCGTCGTGATATTCAGATCACTCATCCGAAATTTCCGAAAGTGTGCTGGGCAACGAAATTGTGCGGTCATTCTATTCAGAAGGTAAGCCACTTTACAAAGAAATTCGTATTTTCCTCTTTTTCGGTTTCCTATACCGAATTTTCTATTTATCAGATTTGCCGACCACAATTTTTGAGTTGCCCATGCCATACGACGTTCAATGAATCACGACAGCCTACATGCTGAGCCACCCAGAAATGCGTACGATCTAGACAATTGAGCTTCCAAACATTGTCTCCAACCCGTTCAACTTTGATAGAGTGTCATAGCCCGGTTATGTAATTGACCATGGGCCGCACCGTTGCCGTTCCTGCCGTTTTGGTTGTTCCTGCTGCTCCCGCCGTTACTTCAGGGATAAAAAAGGTCGGAACAACCCATTTATTTACATTTCTTATTTCCAACGTCAGTTTGCCGATATCAGTCTCGCCACCGAGAAGAGGTTGCTGTTACGCAAGCCTGTTTACCACGTCAAGTGTGCCTGAATTTATTTTCATCGCCAAAAAGAAAAATATACATTTATTGCCCATTAATAAAATTGTAAAGACATCTCGAGATCTCTATCATGCTAAATTTATAAATATTATTAATGAAGTTTAACAATTTAGATATCTATACTTATCGCCCATTTACGTTTACTTACTTAAAATAGAGAATACCAGGCATATCATTGTTGATTATACACATTTCAATATCTTTTAATTATACTATTTTGCCCTCATATTGTGCTTTTAAATTAATCTTTCCCTGTTGGGGTTAATTTCAATATTTCCAATACAATAAAACGTCAATAGGGTGGTGCCCAACTCAATATCTAAATAAATAATAATAAGAAAAAAATCCTAACCTACCGCCCAGAGCTCTACAAACAAGAAAGCAGCTGTCGGAGCAATATGAAGTTACATATTTAATTGGTGCCTGGAACGTGGGGCTCGATTTTTTCCTTTGCTAAATTTTCTTATATTCCTAAAAAATCCGTTAAATTATAACAATATGCTGGTAAAATGTATATTTGGAGACTGACTTTGGTGACTATAATTTTCTATTGGGCTTAAGTTTGAATTTCGTAGATCTTTAAAATTAATTCGGTATTTGGTTTTTTTATTACTGTGCGTCGGCGGCGTTTTTATCGCACTTCGCGAAAGGAAATTTTATCAACTTTTTTCGGCAGTATTGGCTGGATTGTAAACAAAAACTTTTAATTGGTACTTGCACGTTGTTGTTTTTTGTGTATGTGCATTTGGGTGCAGCATTTTATTGTACTGGGTGGCTCGAAGAAATTTATTGATTGGTGTTTTTGATATTTACCTGTTTATTGCTTCGTTATTTTGTTATTGATTTATCTTGTTGCATTTTAAAGTGTATTATACTCTACTCTACTGTTTGTCCGCGATATCTCCCAATTCATTTGTTTATTTATTAATTTTTACTCAATTTTAATTTTTATACCTCATGGCTAATCAAATGAAAAAAAATCATTTACTTTCCGATGAAATAAATTATGAGTTGCGTATTCGAGGAGTTACTACTAGTAAAGACTTAACTGCTAGGAGAAAAGTTTTAGGAAGACTTTTAGTTAAAGATCAGGGTCGCGATAACTTAGAATATAAGGATCCCCAATACGTCTATGATTCTGAAGTTATTACTGTTAACAACACTATAGAAAATATTCGTGCTTTAATTTCCGAGTTTGAAGGTAATTACATAGACTCTTTATATGTTCGTTTAAAATCCCGTTTAATTCACATTACTGGCCGCGTACAAAGGATGCCTGTTAAACAAGAAGATGGAGAGGCAGCTATTTCTTTTAAGAATGAGGCTTATGCAACATGCATCGAACTAGAAGCTGATTTAGAGGATAAAGCCCGAGAAAACAACTCAGGAAGCCCTAACCAATCGCAAATTTCGGAACAAAAACCGTTAGTTCAGCAAATTAGCGTCTCTGCTCCACCAAAATATGTTCCAGTGTATAAATGAGGTGTGCAGTATAACGGTGAACAAACCTCTAGTCTCATTGCATTTTTAGAACGAATTACCGAACTTGAAGAAGCTCGAGGGGCCTCTGATGAAGTGTTATTTTCTAGTGCCGTAGATTGCCGTTAATTTGGTTTAGATCCATAAAGTCAACAATTTCAACTTGGGAAGCTTTAGTTTCTGCTCTCAAACGCGATTTTCTACCGAGTGATTTCGATGATAAATTGTGGGATGAAATAAAAAATCGAACAATGGGTCATGGCGAATCCATTACCATTTTTATAGCTGTCATGGAATCTCTTTTCCATCGTTTGAGTAAACCACAGAATTTACTAAAATAAAGTACATCCGTCAAAATTTACTACCTGAATATGCCAAACAACTTGCTCTCATGGAATTTAAGACTATGGAAGAATTGAATACCGCTTGCAAAAAATTAGAAGATTATTTCTTATGTAGCAACACTTGTGGTAACACTTCTCGAAATACTAGAAAGTCAATTAATAGTTTACTTAATCCCAATTTAGCTTATGTTAGTCAAGAAGCTAGTGCCGTTTCCGAACTTTCTAATATCTCTTCTACAGATTCCGAATCGCGAGTTTTCCAAAATAAAAATAACCGTAGGCAATACTCTCGTTTTAAACCAACAAATAAAGCATCCAATAATACTAACGGTGATAGAAAAATAAATGAACAAAATCCTAGACGGAAAACAACAGCCCGAGATTCTTCTGCCGTACAAGCAGTGACTAATAGTTTGATCTGTTGGAATTGCCGACTACCCAACCATACTTACCAAAACTGTTCGCAAAAACGTAAAATATTTTGTTATCGATGTGGTCAGGAAAATGTTACTGTAGCGTCATGTACTAGATGTAACAAAGCTAACTCGGGAAACTAAGGAAGGAAGTTAATTCAAGAGACCAGAACTTTTCAAGGTCAAAAAAGTTAACAGATACTCAAAAATTTTCTATTCTCGGTCCAGTAACGATTGGAAAAAATGGTTAAATGTAGTGAAGAATTTTTATCGAGATTTTCTTAAAGTAAATGAATCTGAAATTGCCATGGTCTGGGTAAAGAAACCTGATGACAATCGCCCGTTTATATCGGTTAAATTCTATGATAAATGCAAAATCTTACCATGTTTTGTGGTACCGTCTTTGAAACATTCTTTCATTTTTGGCAGTGACTTTGGAAAACTTTTTGGTACAAAAATAGACTATGAGACCAATACGTGGGAAATTGCGAATATTTCTGTACTTGATTCCCCTGAATATTCACAAAAAAGTAGAGACATTTTTAATTTTGAATCACCGAATAAAACTGAAATTTATAATTTATCTTCTTTGAATCGAGTTCAGTTAGAAAAAGCTACCGAGGTTATCGAACAATTTAGGATTCTAAATAGGGAAGGTAAACTTAGACAGTCCTATCAAACAACGTCAGTATCTTTTATCGCCGTACATGCTTGAAAATCTGAATGTAGAATTGGACAAAATGTTAGAACTAGGAGTAGTGGAGCCCTCTAAAAGTCCCTGGTGTTCGCCGGTTCTCTTAGTAAAAAAAAGTGATGGTTCTTACAGATTTTGTTTTGACGGTAGAGCACTCAATAAAGTGACAAAAAAAAGATTCTTATCCCCTTCCTCATGTAGACAGAATTCTAAATATGTTACGCGATGGTCGGTATATTTCATCTGTTGATTTACGCAGCGCGTTTTGGCAAGTACCTCTGGATGAACAATCTAAAGAAAAAACTGCTTTTGCTGTAGCAGGCCGAGGACTTTTTCAGTTTACGTCACTACCTTTCGGATTAGCAAATGCTGCGCAAGCACAGCAACGTCTAATGGACGCTATCTTTGGTCCCGAATTCGAACCGCGAATTTTTGTATACTTAGACGATATAATAATAACATCAGCAACTTTTGAGGAACACATTAGATTATTAGATGAAGTTTTTAAATGATTAAATGAAGCTAATCTAACAGTAAACTTCGAAAAGTGTGAATTTTTTCGTCCATCTTTAAAATACCTGGGATATTTAGTTGACGGCTCAGGTTTACGAACTGATCCAGATAGTCTCGGCGATGGTAAATTATCCACAACCTACTAATACCACGGAGATCAAACGATTCAGTGGAATGTGCAGTTGGTACCGTCGATTTATCCCTCATTTTTCTACATTAATGACTCCCATAAATGATCTATTAAAAGGACGAAAAAAGGGACAAAAAATTACATGGAATGCCGGAGCGGAAAATGCCTTTTATAATATCAAACAAGCTCTAGTTTCAGCGCCAATTCTTACTACACCAAATTTTGCTTTACCATTTGTAATACAGTGTGATGCCTCCGATACCGGTTTGGGGTGTGTTCTTACGCAAGAACAGAACGGTGAAGAAAGGGTCATAGCTTTTGCAAGTCGAAATTTATCAAAATCCGAAAGAAACTATAGCGTTACCGAGAGGGAATGCCTCGATTTTGTGTTTGGAATCGAAAAATTCCGACCGTATGTCGAAGGAGTCAAATTTAAGGTTCAAACCGATCACTATTCGCTGTTATGGCTTAAGAATATGAAGGATCCCTCTGGAAGACTAGCCAGATGGAGCATAAAGTTACAGCAGTTCGATTTTGAGTTAGAACACAGGAAAGGGAAGTATAATGTAGTTCCCGAGGCTCTGAGTCATATACCGCCAGCAAGTTATACCAACGAATTAGCGGCAATCAATCCGGACGATATTATAACATTAGATATAGACTTAAGCGACGTAGATTCGTTCTATTCCAAAATGCGGGATAGAGTGCTCGCGAATCCGGATATGTTTCCGCAATGGCTCGTAAAAAATAACTATGTATATAAGTTAATACCTTCAAAGATGCCCTTAAACACAAATATATCTGAGTGGAAACTGTTAGTACCTAAATCACAACGAAAGAGTATTTTATCTCACTGCCATGATGATGCAAAATCTGCTCATCTCGGTTATTACAAAACTCTGTCTCGGGTCGCACTTACATACTATTGGCCAAAAATGAGAAGGGAAATTTACCGCTATGTGAGATCGTGTAGAATTTGTAATTCACAAAAAACTACAAATGCCGGACGTTTCAGACTCATGGGGTATGAGAAACAAGTACGTTTTCCTTTTCAAGTGGTTGCAATTGACCTGATGGGACCGTTGCCCAGATCTGTATCGGGAAATGCCTATATCTGTTGGTTGTGTCCGATTGGTTCACGAAATTTCCTTTACTTAAACCTTTAAAGAAAGCTACCGCTCCCGCAGTAGTTAACTTTCTGGAAAACGAGGTATTTTTAACATATGGTGTACCACAATACGTCATTTGTGACAACGGTGTACAATTCCAATCTAATCTTTTCAAAAATATGGTTAAAAGTTACAATTCGAAAATTTATTTTACCGCGAAATATCATCCTCAAGCTAATTTCGTCGAATGCTCAAACAGAACTATAGGGACCGCTATTCGAAGTTACATACAAGGAGATCACCGAGAATGGGATAAAAATATCTACAAAATAGCTTTTGCATTGCGTACAACAAATCACGAAGTTACGGGTTATAGTCCCGAGTTTTTAAATTTTGGTAGAGTACTTCCTAGCACTGGAAATTACTATGGCCAAAATACAAGTTTAGACCCAGTTGATCGGTATGATTATGCGAAGAATATGGGTAAACTATCTCGTATCTTTGAATCAGTTCAAAAAAAGCTCAATGCCGCATATAAGAAAAATAGTGCCACTTATAATTTGCGCAGGCGAGATATCCAGTTCTTTGTTGGAGATAAAGTATGGAAGAAAAACAAAATTTTACGGTTAAGAAAAAATTTCCAAATTAGTATACCGTTTGAGTTATGAAGATGGTTCAGATGCTGGAGAATGGCATATTAAAGATCTTAGACCCTTCCACGAAACAATATCAGACGCAAGTTTGTCGGATGATAACGCAGGCGACTAGTTCAAACCATAAAAAAAATCCGTTTTGTTACTACATACCTACGCACTACCTATCTACGAGTATATTCGCATCCCGGTAATCTAAATCTCTGTAATTTAGGATCTTGTCAGTTCAAATTATTTTACCCCGGCACCGACAAACCGACACTTGTCGATACGGTGAAACCGCAGACCAATCAGGACGCACGGACGTTGACGTAGGTGCGCAGAGTTCATTTTTCGAACCTGGCGATTTTTTTCTTGATGGTTCTGGAAGACTTCGCGCATTTGACCGGCCATTAACATTATTTTAGTTCTTCGTAAGCCGTCGTGATATTCAGATCACTCATCCGAAATTTCCGAAAGTGTGCTGGGCCATCGCAACGAAATTGTGCGGTCATTCTATTCAGAAGGTAAGCCACTTTACAAAGAAATTCGTATTTTCCTCTTTTTCGGTTTCCTATACCGAATTTTCTATTTATCAGATTTGCCGACCACAATTTTTGAGTTGCCCATGCCATACGACGTTCAATGAATCACGACAGCCTACATGCTGAGCCACCCAGAAATGCGTACGATCTAGACAATTGAGCTGCCAAACATTGTCTCCAACCCGTTCAACTTTGATAGAGTGTCATAGCCCGGTTATGTAATGGACCGTGGGCCGCACCGTTGCCGTTCCTGCCGTTTTGGTTGTTCCTGCTGTTCCTGCCGTTACTTCAGGGATAAAAAAGGTCGGAACAACCCATTTATTTACATTTCTTATTTCCAACGTCAGTTTGCCGATATCAGTTTCGCCACCGAGAAGAGGTTGCTGTTACGCAAGCCTGTTTACCACGTCAAGTGTGCCTGAATTTATTTTCATCGCCAAAAAGAAAAATAGGCATTTATTGCTCATTAATAAAATTGTAAAGACATCTCGAGATCTCTATCATGCTAAATTTATAAATATTATTAATGAAGTTTAACAATTTAGATATCTATACTTATCGCCCATTTACGTTTACTTACTTAAAATAGAGAATACCAGGCATATCATTGTTGATTATACACATTTCAATATCTTTTAATTATACTATTTTGCCCTCATATTGTGCTTTTAAATTAATCTTTCCCTGTTGGGGTTAATTTCAATATTTCCAATACAATAAAACGTCAATAGGGTGGTGCCCAACTCAATATCTAAATAAATAATAATAAGAAAAAAATCCTAACCTACCGCCCAGAGCTCTACAAACAAGAAAGCAGCTGTCAGAGCAATATGAAGTTACAATATGTTTTGGCTTAAATGAAAGAAGCATCCTTTGATTTCATTGCTTGGGAAGCTTCGTTCCAAACTGTTTATAACAGCCAATTCAAAATCAACCATGATGCTAGTGGGCTTCAAATTGGCATTCAGCGTCATTATTGTCTTAAACAACTTGGCATAAGTTTGTTGTGTCTTATTTTGGAGCAACACGTACACGCACGGAATGGTCCGTCCATTAACTAATCCATGAATAACATAGATACAATTGGAAGAAAAGGGCAAAGGCTGTTTTGAATGTTCCATCCATAAACCAATGTGGAGTCGTTTCTAGAAGTCGCAGATTATCATTTGTTCCGAAAAGTGTGTGCTGTATTAAATAGTTATTTATATTGCATCTATCAAGTCAAATGTGCCATGGAATTTCCTCAAAACAGTTGAAAGGTCAAAGTTTTGGTGTGCAAAGATCCAATACAAAATATACAGGATGTGACTTTTCCAAGTACTGAATTTTTTTTTGGTCAAAAATGTAGTATATCGCCCCAGACACCATTAATGAACTAATAAGTCTAAAATACAAAAGCCTGCTAGACAGTAAGTCCATATGAGTTAGGGTGGCTGGTGTGCCACAACAGGAAATGCACAGAAAATGTATCATCTTATAGTAAAATTATTTTAAGAAGTCCTTACTGGGACTGTCAATTGGTAATTTCGCCATCCTAAGTTGGCATCAAAGCAGCAAAAAATGCAACCGGCTCATAAGTGCAGGTCAGTAACTAGCCCATTTGCACAATGAATTACTACTAATAACACGAACAAGAACAACATAGATAACGGTAAAACTCACGAAACGTACAAAACCCGCGAATATTTTCACTGCCCAATGTTTGAACCCTTTTGAACGATCCGGAAAACCTTCACTGTCACTTTCACAACACCGAAATAAAATTTGCCTGAGTACGCACCATAGACGCTATCGCAAGTAGACGATTATACCAAAATACCAAAATGAAAGTGTTTTCATGACGTTTGAAATTATTATTAAAACGAGTTGTAGTCATAGTTATTTTTATTTGTAGCCGTATAATCGCGATTGCAATAGGGTTTTTAATTTATTATCTTCTTTTTTTCTTATCACTTGGGTATCTTTTCACATCATAAATCAATGAGTGACGTCATTAACTAGTTGAGACACATATACCAAAAATATATCCATGGTTAACAAAAAATTCCTAGGGATTTTGTGGAGAATGTCATCTGACAAAATCGGGACTTCTTACAGTAATCGGGGTATAGACAGTGACAGTAACAAAGGTCCAGTAATTTAAATTGTTTTGTTATGGTTGGCATTTTGTATAAAAATAAATTACTTTTGTGTTTATTAATATTTTTTCAATAATTTCAGAGCACTTTTGACCCATATAATGTTCAGCATTTTGAGATAGTCCAAGAGCCGGCCGCATGATATCAACTGTCACAAGATTATAGAATAAGATTTTACGTACAATGTAGAGAGTATATTTCTTTACTTTAAACGAGTAGGTTGCCTCAGATAATATGGGCCCGATCATTGATATTCAAAGAAGTTGTGGTTAATTTTTAATTTTTTAATAGGTACAACCCGTCCCACGAACATATTTACTACTTTTTCGCAAAAGTCTTTTGATAAATTTGAAAATTACCATTCTAAAAATCGAAGGAGGTGGTAAATTTCTTAATTGGGTCTTGTACTTTCCTCCAGTACCGAAAGAAACCTCGAAAATTCGATATTTAAGCAAATTTCCCTACTCCCGCTTTTCAAGTTTCGAGAAACAGGACGGCTGTAGAATTAGCTAAATTGACGGAGGAACCGCTCTTAGAAATTGCATGTTTTTTTCTCGTTTTTTGATTTTTCGGGGGCACCAGAAGCATCTGCACCTCACTTGAAGACTTGAGGGAAGCTTTAAAAATTCTGACCCCAGAGCCCCGAGCAGAAATAACTGTAGCTCAGCGAAAAAGGGAAATTTCTGACAGTTTTCGGACTTTGGCTTTTAGGTGACGGGAAATGCCGACCAATCACATAAAAAAGATGCGTCCCACCTGCGTTGGCCGTTTTTTTCGCCAAGAATCGTTAATAACTCGAAAACGGGAAATAATTTACCTGAAAAAGTTTCGTTGAATATGTTGACCCGTTCTCCGGCCATCTCGCCGTACCGTCAGATCTCCCGAAAACGCGTTTGAATTTTTTTTTTCCTGTGCATCATACGGTATATGACACTGGCTGTATAGCGGGACTTCGCACACAACTCACGTTCCCGAGATCTAGGCCCTCGTCTTTCGCGCCGTATTTAACAGCGGAGGATTTTTAGGACCTCGAAAAAACGCCTATTGGATTTCTAAAAGACCAAGGGACCCTTTTTTTATTGTTGCTCCATGGGCCTTCTTTCCTATTAAAAATTAACCACAACTTCTTTAAATAACAATGATCGGGTCCATATTAATTGAGGCAACCTACTCGCTTCAAGTAAAGAAATATAATGTCTACATTTTACATAACATCTTGTTCTATAATCTTATGAGAGTTGAAATCATGTGGCCGGCTCTCATGCTAAGATGTCCCAGATAAAAACACCCTGTACATTTGTGTATTGAATCTTTGCACACCAACACTTTGAGTGGTCCTGTGGACCATTCAATGGGGAACTTCCACAAAAATTAAATTTGAACAATATTACTTTCAAACGTAATTTATCACCATTAAATGAACCACAGTTCACAAAAAACTCATTTTTTATTTTTATGTAATAAATATAAGTAATTAAAAACTGCATAATTCAAATCATTCTTGTAACGCGCCCTCCTTGGTTGTGACGTCAAGTAGCTCGAGGCGCCACCACCATGTATGAACTAATATGGGCGGCACATGTAAACAAACTACAGCACCACACAAGCTTTGTTTAGAAAGACCAAACGAGAACGTCCTATCCTTATCTGTCCGTCTTGATATTGTTGATAACGTTTGAAAAGTGTGTGCTGAATTAAATAGTTATTTACATTGCGAGATGTGTAAGCGTACTAATTTTTTGTCCTGAGCAGCAGGTGTCACGTTTCTGACAGCAAAGGAAATCCCACGTACCGAGACCTACATAAGAGCCTTCTGTAAATGGGTCGCCAAACTGTTTATTTTAACGTTCAATGTCCATTCTCATCTTATCTAATTCTGTGTAGCTGTCATTCCTGTCACCGCCTTCTGATCGATCGAGCTATTTGACGTCACGACCATTCCCGCGCTTTTCGTATCGTTTCAAATGAATAGCTCGCGGTCACAACTTTAATCATTTGTTGCAAATTAAATTATGCGATTTGAGGGCTAATATTTGGTATGTGCTCTTTCTATAGATAGGCAAATATATTAAAGAACTAAAAAAAATTGTTAAAGTTCCCCATTGTTTTGAGGGGATACCATGGCACACTTGACGCCCCATTTGTTAAAATTTAGTACTTAAATGGGGGTTTTATGGTGTCCTGATTAACGATGTTGTGTCAAATTTTAAATAAAAAAATCGCTAAATGGTTTTTGTGAAAATCGGGGTTGTAAAAAAATTGTAGCCGGCGCTGGACTTATATTTTGAAAATGATAGGAAGGTCAGAAGAGACGGTTTTTGAAAGCCTTTCAAACAAAAAAGTTCAGGTGATTATCTCCAACAATAAAAAATATTTTATTAATTTGTATATGTTTTAAACACCCTGTAGGATCACAATATGGCGCCCAGACCGCCGACACCACAAGCAGCCACAAAAAAATAAAAAGTACAGGGAATAATATGGATTTTTGCCTATAGTGCGTCATTCATTTATTTACACATCCTTTGTTGATGGTTACATGGCAACTATTATTGGCCCATTAATTTTTTTCACTATTTACATCGGTAGTATTCCAACACCTGAACGGCAATGGGCCATTGAAGGCTAACCAATCCCATCACAAATCCATTAATTTCAGCATTAAAAATCCAGAAATTGAGTGTTTGGTGGGTTTTTTACCTGGGCTACCTAATTGCATCATTATCGCCTTGTTTAATATATAATAATGATGGCGAAACTAATTGACCTAATTTAATTTTTTAACAATGATATAAGAAAAGAGGGTACTGTAATAATTATCTAAATTCATCTATTTTATATCTATCTACCTATGTTTAAAATGTGTTCCTTGTATGGGCAGTCTATTTAAATTTGTAGCTGACTCTTTCAAGATGTTGCCAGATCTTACGAAAAGTGTTGATTTTCAGTTGGAGCTAATCAGCCAAAAAAATGTGATATAGGCCCATTGTTTTACTTTATTGCCTAGGGTGGTGAAATAACTAATGGATAAATGCCACTCCTCGAGGTTCAAGGGTATACCCAACATATCTCAATACGGACTAAAGAGGAATGTTCCTTTCACTATGATTATACCCAAATCTCATTCTGTAATGCAGTCAAGTTAGAGATCAAAAATACTCTGTGCTTGTATTTATTCAGGTTTCTTTTTAGTAACAATAGTTGTGGTGTCAAGATTAGTCTACAGAAAAGGAGTAGACTTAACCACACAAATTATAGGCGATATTTGCGAAAAATATCAAGAAGTCTGTTTTTTGATAGCTGGAGATGGTCCGAAAAGATGGCTTTTGGAAGAAATTCGAGAAAAAAAGGGCCTTCAAGATCGAGTGACACTATTAGGTAGTTTAGAACACTCTCAAGTCAGAAACGTATTGGTGAAGGGAGGTATTTTTCTGAATACATCTTTAACTGAAGCTTATTGCATGGCAATAGTTGAAGCTGTGTCTTGTGGGTAAAAAGTCTTTCTTCTGGCTAATACTTCAGTCAGTCATCTCTTGAAATGGCTAGGAGTATTTACCTAACTTTATAAACAATTTTTTTAAATGAAGGAATTGTTACTTTTTTAAGTTTCCTTTTTATTGAGGAGTTTTAAACCTGACACTTGAATTTGTCAGAACAATAATTAATTTGATATGGATAATAGGTCATAAAACTGTTCCCATAGATCACCCACTCGACCCCAGACGAAAAAAAAAAGTGGTCTGCAAATAGGAAATTCTAACATTAGTTTAATATTGTGATAAATTAAATTTTTGTCCGTATTCATTATTCTTTAAATCTTCAACTTTAATCTATAATCTTTAATTTATAATCTATAAAAGTGTTTTAAGAATGTTTTTACAGAAACACAAAATTTTCAACCCGAAAAAAGTTATGGCCACTTTTCGAAAAACGCCCTGTAACTCAAGTGCTTTAAGAATGTTTTTACAGAAACACAAAATTTTCAACCCGAAAAAAGTTATGGCCACTTTTCGAAAAACGCCCTGTAACTCAAGTGCTTTAAGAATGTTTTCACAGAAACACAAAATTTTCAACCCGAAAAAAGTTATGGCCACTTTTCGAAAACGCACATTTTCGAAAAACGCCCTGTAACTCAAGAACGGTGACAGATATCGATTTGCGGTTTTCGCCATTAAGTTTATCATGAAAAATGAGCCTCAGACACCGATATCAGTTTTCATCTATCTCCGTCAAAAATAGGAGTTTCCCTTTAAAAGTGTCCAATTTGGCCCACCCCGTATATTACTGTTCCTATCCTATATATTCAGTAATTTAGAACTTTTTTAAGGACACTTGAAAAAAATTGTCTGATACATGTTTTTTTAAGAAACTTCTCTCAAAAATTGTGCGACTAGGCAACAATGCAAATTTTCATGGGAAAAAGCCCCATTAAAGTCGACTTTTCGAGGGGTTAGCCAGGGTTGAGGGGAGGTAGGTCATTATATTCCTATTTTGTACACTTCGTTCTAAACAACAGTAAAAATTTTATCGTACTAGTCGGCAAAATAATTTTTCTCCAAATTTGTAATTTTCGTTACTTAATTACATTAACTTCACCAGGGATTTGTACCGGCAGGTCCACCGTTTAGTGATTACACCATGTACCAAATATCTCATTCAATACTTTTTAACCGGCTAGTCCACGGAGCTAAAAATTTGCGGTCGGCTTTCAGACTCCAAGGAAAGTGACATTATTTTGGCCCAAGAAATATGTGGTTAAGAGGGCTCCACAATTAAACACAACATTTTTGGTCATGGTCTTCTCAAAAACGGCTTTACGTTATAATGTTTGTTTTCCCCCCAAATAGACCATGCTTTGGCCTTAATATCTAACATATTTTGTTTATCCCGATTCGCACAGATTTTAAATGAATGTGAATTTACCTTGTCTCGTCCCTTTCCGGAGAAGGTACCCTGTATAAACCAGCAGGCATACTTTGGTAATCTTTTTCGAGAATCTATTAAGATTTGGCTAATAGTCCACGAGCCGGCCACATGATTTCAACTCATAAGATTATAGAAGAAGATGTTGTGCAAAATGTAGAGAGTATATTTCTTTACTTGAAGCGAGTAGGTTGCCTCAGATAATATGGGCCCGATCATTGTTATTTAAAGAAGTTGTAGTTAATTTTAAATTTTTTAATAGGTACAACCCGTCCCACGAACATATTTACTACTTTTTCGCAAAAGTCTTTTAATAAATTCAAAAAAGTGCCGATCTAAAAATCGAAGGAGGTGGTAAACTTTTTAATTGGGTCTTATACTTTCCTCTAGTAACGAAAGAAACCTCGAAAATCCGATTTTTAATTAAATTTTCCGACTAACGATTTTCAAGTTTCGAGAAACGGGATGGCTGTAGAATTAGCGAAATTGACGGGAAATCTTGAGGAACCGCTCTTAGAAATTCTGTGTTTTTTCTATTTTTTTTTTATTTTTCGGGGGCACCGGAAGCATCTGCACCTCACCAGAAGACTTGAGAGAAGCGTTAAAAATTCCGACCCCAGAGCCCAGAGCCGAAATAAATTAGCTGTAGCTCGGCGAAAAAAGACAATTTCTGACAGTTTTCGGACATTGTCTTTTAGTTGACGGAAAATGCCGACCAATCACATAAAGAAGATATGCCCCACCTGCGTAGGTAGTTTTTTTCGCTGAAAATCCTTAATAACTCGAAAACGGAAAATAATTTACCTGAAGAAATTATGTTGACCCATTCTCCGGCCATCTCACCGTACCATCAGATCTCCCGAAAAAATTTTTCCTGTGCATCAAACGGTATATGGCACTGGCTGTATAGCGGGACTTTGCACGCAACTCGCGTCCCCGAGATCCAGACTTGCCCCCGTCTTTCGGGCCGTATTTAACAGCGGAGGATTTTCGGGGCCCCGAAAATACGCCTATCGGATTTCTAAAGGACCAAGGGACCCTTTTTTTATTGTTGCTCCGTGGGCCTTCTTTCCTATTTTGTTCTATAATCATATGAGAGTAGATTTGCCTAAAAAGTAACCACAACTTCTTTAGATAACAATGATCGGGCCCATATTAATTGAGGCAACTTACTCGCTTCAAGTAAAGAAATACACTGTCTACATTTTATATAACGTCTTACTCTATAATCTTATGAGAGTTGAACTCATGCGGCCGGCTCTCATACTATAAGATATTATTTTACATAGTATAGCCAATGTACAGGGTGATTCAGTTTTATTCTATGACACTTCAACAGGTGATAGAAAACCAAAAAATAGCCGCACTTTCTTCTATAAACTATATCATTTTAAGGCCTTATAAACAAGTTACAGGGTGTTAAAGTTGTGAGAAATATGTGGAATTTATTGAATATTTTCCAAACTAGTTGAGATATTACGTTATAGCGGCATGGGTTGGCATAAAACCTTTTAATATCAAACACCTTGAACAACAAGTGGCGTAGAAGTAGGTAATTTGTATAATAATTGTTTTTAGAAAAAAAAGAATCACCTTGTATAGCAATAAAATGTATTCAATTTCTTATGTAAATTTTAATTGTAAACAAAAACGTTCTCTTAGCATTTTTTCATATGAGTCATGGTTTCATAGCAAATTTGATTTTTTCGTATTATTTCGGGGTACTTCTGAAAAATTAACTTAAAACTTCGCTCCATAAGTAACACTCAAAGTAGAAGAAACGTATTTTTTACTTTAAATGTAGTAACTTTTCCCAATAAACTTACCCATTTAAGGTTTTACTTTGCAAGATACAGAGCGTAACATTAATAATTGTATCTTCCTTAAATGTTTTAGACCCTGTATCTTCAAAAGTATAGCCTTAAATAGGTAAGTTTATTGTAAAAAGTTACTTTATTTCAAGTAGCAAACACATTATTTCTACTTTTAGTGTCACTTATGGAGCAAATTTTTTAGATAATTTTTCAGAAATACCCCGAAATAATACAAAAAAATCAAATTTGCCACGAAACCATGACACATACGAAAAATTACCAAGAGGGCATTTGTATTTAAAATTAAAATTTACATAAGAAATTGAATACATTTTATTGCTATACAAGGTGATTCTTTTTTTTCCTAAAAACAATTATACTAGGTAATTACCTACTTCTACGCCACTCGTTCAACCTGTTTGATATTAACAGGTTTTATGCCAACCCACGCCGCTATAATGTGTACCAAATATGACTTAAATAGCTCAACTAGTTTGGTAAATATTCAATAAAGTCCACATATTTCTTAAAACTTTAACACCCTGTAACTTTTGAATAAGGCCTTAAAATGATATAGTTTATAAAAAGAAGTGCGGTTATTTTTTGGTTTTCTATCACAAGTGTCGCAGAATAAAACTGAATCACCCTGTATACAATGTAAATAAATTCAAATTTTACGAACAAAACATTTAAAAAAATATTTAAAGTAACAAAACGGGGTTTTACATTCGGCGCTAGGAACTAGGGAATTGTCGAATATATAGACGATACCGTTTTTGTTTTCATGGCATTCATGGCATGCCTGATTTGATTGATACACTTCAACTTTTTGAATAAATTGGAATTGATTAAAGGTGGAGGATGATGCCTACAATTGTAAGGAAATGTTAAAATGATATATACTTTTATAGGCCGCGGTGGCGTCGCTCGTACCGGCGCTGACTTTTTAGACTGCATGTTTTTCTGCCTTCGATCGACCTTGGTTCGAGGCAGGTGCATGCACATTGTCTTTAAAGAAAAACACCGCTATGGCCAAGAGCGCTGGACAAATGTGGGTTCACGGTATTGCTCCTAAATAGCTTTATCCGTGTGATTTACTAATTGTCCTACACTCACTGGGATTACTACGGTTTTCTAGGGTTTTCCGTAGTACTTGAGCGAATGCTATCCTAGTTCTATCGAAAAAAGTCGGCCCTAGCCGCAAATGGCAACGAAGACAAAATAATAGTAATTGCCCCCCTCCCCCGTACAAGCATGTGGTTGCTTCTGGGGTACTCCTAGTTTGGAGTATAGTGAGGGTGAGAATTATTATTATTATTATAGTGAATACAGTGAAATCCCACATTTTTTATTTAAATATATATTTTTTAAATAAATGATTTTATCATCAAATTACAGTGAAACCTCTCCTTGCGGACACCTCTAATAAGCGGACACCTCCTTTAAACGGACATGTTTTTTTGTATTTCACTTCATTTTGTTGTTTTCCTATGCACTCTATTAGGCGGACACCTCTAATAAGAGGACAAATCCAACGGAACCGTGAGTGTCCAGTTATGAGAGATTTCACTGTATAATATTTTTTACGAAACACCTTGTATGCGCTAGGCAGGCTATTCTATGTAAAATAATACTTTGGAAAAGGTTTAATCGATTTTCGAAAAAAGGTAACCAAAATATGCATCTGTGGTTTATAAAAGGTACTCCGGAAAACCCCATTTTTTAGAACTTTGTCCCCATTCGTTGAACACTCTTTATAAATTAGAGTTTTGAAATTTTGTACAAAGTGTTTTGAGCTATGGTAAATTAGATGGTACTATCCATTTTATTCTTAAAAAATGCCTAATATGGTTTTGTGATTTTTGGGTGTCTTCTTTTAATGACAGTAGGCCATGAATAGGACTATTTCAAGAAATTATTACCCAAAATGTAGAGCTCTTCGAGTACTATAGGTTGAAAAAAAGTTTTTTGAAAATCGGCCCATCTTTCAAAAAATGCGGAATTGTCTCGACTGAAAGTGAAACACACTGTATACGGGGCGTGATTGTGTCATATTTATATCAACAATAATTATTAACAGGTGTTTTCATCATTGGACTTGCAATTTCATGTAGGTTTCAAATATCCAATAATATACAGGGTAATACATTAAAACACATGTTTTGTCTGTATCTGAAAAATTCAACTTTCAATTATTGTTTTTCTGTGTATAGTGTATTGAGATCGTAAGAAAAGTTCCTAAAACTTTTACGTTTTATCACTTTTTTCTAAGTCTTAAATTTAGAAAGTTAAGGGGTGAGCAATCTTATTACATAGGTAATACCCCTATTCATACTGTTTTAGGACAAGTGTACTCAGCAATATAAATATATGGAGCACGCACAAGTGGTTTTTGACAAGCATGTTCTAATCACATCAAACATAACACCTTTTAACAACGAAAGATTTTTAGGTTCCTGTTTTAGTGGCATATCAGGTAAAGGATATCAATTGAAACTGTATCTCCGGTAGCTTAGTTGGCTAAGTGCCTACGCCCGCAGTAGGAGTCCCGGGTTCGAGTCCCGGCTGGAGTGCATTTTTTCAATTGATACCCTTTACCTGATATGCCACTAAAACATCCTTTATTATAACACATTTTTTATACCCTCTGGCCAATTTTGTTTATCTAATTTCAAAAAGTAGTGAACGAAAAATAAAAGTTGTCATGAAACTGTAGCTAAAGCAAAAATGTCAAGAAGCAGTTTTTCTGAATAAGTAAAGGTTCAAAATGTGAAAAACAAAATAGAGAGCCGAACCAGTTGTTACGATTTATTTAAGCTCCAACATTCTGCAATAATATTTTAATAAAATATCTGAATAAACATACTTATAAAATTTGGAAATGTACTACTTTTAGATCATAGCAAATTCACGCCTTTAAACTATGAATTATTTCCGTATTCTACTTAACAAAATATTATAATGCATTGTCTCAATCTCCCCTGCCGGTGCTAGTAAAGGTACGGCTTGAACCGAGTGGTTAGGCAGCCGAACATACGCCGGAACGAAAAACAAGTTGATGATATCTGAAAAATAAAAATGATTAATTTACAATATGTTTTGGTTTCACCTACCTTACTTTTTACTGTCCGTACGGATTCCTTACGCCCTTTTCTGATTAGCTACCTTTGCTACCGCCCTGAACACTACTATACTGTTGCTCCATAACAACTTATCTCGTTGTGACATAATTGCGTAGGTAACGTACTTGCGATGCTCCGTCTCTTAGCCCAGTAAACTTAGTGTTGCGTAATGAACAGGCAGAGACCTCCTACCAAACTTCTCGATGTTTTCTTTGCGTATCGCTTGGGCCCCTTCGATGTATTAGCCTAAGGAAAAATAAACAATGATGTTATTATTTTAAATTGCAATTATTTAGGACGGACCACTTACCTAATTTTAAGCGTGTGGCGTTTTCTTGTACGACGTGTGGTTTTTCAGTAAACTGCTGGTGTATTAGTATTTAACAATAATTATTGTCGAGGATTGTGTTTGTTGACGTATAACTGACATCTGACACTGTCCAAACGTCAGTCTCCCGGAACTTGCTCAGTCGAATCGTGGAATCAGGTGTGCCACTATGCGGAGGCAAAATTTACTGGTGTACTCGATTCCTTATTGGTTGGAGAGATTTATCCCCTCCGGGGCCCCCCTTCTCACGGTCCGGGCTTCCGGCATTTTCAAAAGTAATGTTCGTGGGGTTAGACCCGACCATATCGAACTTAGGCAAATTTGCCGATTTTAATAGAAATTCCGCCTAAAAGTCTCCTTCGAGTAACGGTTTTTGTTAGCCAATGGGCTGTTTCGAATCCAGAGGGATTTTCTTGTGAAAGGCGAATTTCGAAGTTTTTCCTCCAACCACCAGGCCACACACCACCTCCGGTGAGTAATTACGGTTCTCTCCAATTCTCTTAGTGCGCTGGTACATTTTATTTTCTGCCTTTTAGGCCTGTTATTTTGAGACTTTTCGACTTCTTTGCGAAGATGTACTTATAATTTTCCACCTTTGGGACCACGAGGCGACAGTGAAGGTATACGTCACGAGTATACGTCACGAGCATACGTCAGCATCCATACGTACAAGGTTTTGATGGAGTTAACTTTATATGGTGACGCGACGTCACCATTACTTCCCCTCTAATACCCCGCCTTGTGAAAATATGCTTTATACCTTCTTAACAAGCCAAGACAAAAAATGCAGTGTTATACAAAATAATTTAACTAAGGAAGAACTCTCTTTTTGCATATTGGAAATTAATCTTAAAAACAGAATATTTATGACATCCATGCAAAAGAACTTGACAAAATCAATAGAAATGTATGTGAAACATGCGAATCCTGCTGAATCTGGGTCAGTTGCCAACCCTATGTGGGAACAGTTTCAAAACCGATTTACAAAGGGGATTGCAACAATCCTATAGATATCTAGAAATGTTGTAAACAAAATAATTGTTTTGATTGATGAGATGACTGACTCAAAGGCTCTCCTAATACTTGTCAATATAGACCAAATTTCAGGTTAAAAGTTGTCTCTACAAGAGTTGGGGGTATTCCAGAAGTTCTCCCAGAAGATTTGATTATTTTGACAGAACCAACAGTGCCAGCTTTAGTGGAAGGTATTGAAATGGCAATAAAAGATTTAAAAGAAGACAATGTGGTATGTCCATATGAATGCAATCAAAGAATTAGGAAATATTACAATTGGGAAAATGTGTGTTTGAGGACTGAAACTGTTTACCAAAAAATATCACAAGAGGACGACATAAGCCTAGGCAAAAAGCTTTTAAGGTATTCATTTTTATCTTAAGTTTTTAAATTTTACAATATGGTGTTTCCCAGTAATTAAAAACAATGTTTCTTGTTCCCTAGGTTAAAGCTAGGTAATTTGTATGATTAAAAAGTATTCAGTATGTTCGTGTAGTAGAGCCCGCTCTGACTTTAAGGTACCACACAATTTTGTATAGAGCAAAAAGTTGAAACAATATTTAAATATTCCGCCACATCTTGGATCAATGAGAGTACATACCGATTTGCACTGTTGCCATAATTATTATGATCCACATTTTCAATAGCTTTATCAAATATCTCGGCTCTTTTTTGACAGAAAAAATCAGCCACAAACGAAAACTATGGCCAAAAAATCAAAACATTTTAAACGGTTGCAACTTTTTAATTTTTTGACATACAGAAAACAGTTTAAGACTCAATGTACAGCACGTACGTAGTGATTCAACATTTTGACCCATAAAATGGCTTTTTTCGATCTGTAGCGAGCAACATGCATAATTTTAAACTTTTGGTCCATACAAATTTTAATCTTAAGTAATTACTCACATTTTGAGACAAAATTTATTTAAAAATATCTATCACAATGGCCGTCATTAGGTTTTTGCGCAAATGCCAAAATGTAGCCAAAATGCAATTTCAAAAAACAAACTTCTATCTCTTAAACAAACAACATTTTTATAAGTCATATTAGTCTTAGTCTTAATACTCCAGGAAAATAAGGTAGTTCGGGAAAGATAGACATAAAAAGATGGAATAAGCGAACTTTTTCGCTCTCAGATTTTTTTTATAGAAAAGTGTAGGTTTTGAGGTCAGAAAACATGTCACACACGCAACCACCAGCAACATACAGCGTTTTGAGATATAGATATATACATATACATATAGCTATATGATTTTTCGCGTTTTTTGACAAAATACTGCTAATATCTTAACCCTTTCGGGACTGCGGCCGCCTGAGGATCTGTGCCCAGTGGACCACAGCAGGAAGCGCATGCGTGTATGTACGGTTCCGGTCCTTAATTGCAAAACAGTCATTACATAACAACAGATCTTTTCACATTATAAATCATTTTTTGCATGCACCCACATGCAAATGAGCTTGTGTTCGAATTTATTGATGTATTTAAGTGCACAAGTAAGTTTTTTTTTACGAGAAGGACCACCCATTAGATGCCATTACTAGAAAATCAGCCAATGACATTAATTGGGGGCATGACCAATGTAAAGTAGGCGTTCCAATGTATCTGTAGTCAACGCGTGTCCGTCCGGTTCCAGTTCTTTCTCATGCCTCCCTGCTTGCGTTTATAGTCGGTTCCGGTCCCATTGACCCAACTTTTATATGCGTGTTCGTCAGGGTCCGGTCCCGAAAGGGTTAAAGAAGATGCATTTTTTCGAAAAAAAAGTTTAAAATAAAAATAGTTCCAAATTAAATTTCCTATAAGATTTCTCCTATGAAAAATTTCAATTTTCCCAATCGTTTTCCCGTAAATGCGGAAAAACCACATGTATATATTTTAAATGAAGTACAGATTATGAGAAAATTTATATTTTGGAGCCAAAATAATGGTTAATCCAATTTTAAATAACAAAAGTGAATGAAAGAAAAGAAAATTGCGGAAAATTCTTGGAAAATCTTATATAGTTTCCCGAGGTTTGAATATTTATGAGCATCAAACGTATCATTTTATAGGGTTTTGAGGTTGTACGTTAGGAAATAATTGTGCGCTATTTAATATTTTCTAGAAAAATCTCTTTTTGTTTGTTTTTACTTTGAATATAAAAAAATAAAAATTATTAATAGGTATAATGAAAATGAAAATTTAAATTTGATGACAATAGGAAATAAATTTTCTGAAGCTGCAAAGGTATAATGAAAAAATATATTAGTATTAATATCAGCAAATGTCTTATTTATTATTATTTTTTTTATTTATCTATAATTAAAAACAACTTTTTGTATTTATCAATTTTAACATTTTTTATGGACTTCCATATCTAGGTTTTTTATGTAAATTTAATATTTGCATTTTCATTATACCTATTACAAATTTTTTTTTTATATTCAAAGTAAAAAAAAAATCAAAAAGAGACTTTTCTAGAAAATATTTAAAAAGCGCGTAATTAATTCCTAACTTACACCCTCGAAAACCTATAAAATGATACATTTGATGCTCATAAATATTCAAACCTCGGAAAACTAATAGGATTTTGCAAGAATTTTCAGCAATTTTCTTTTTTTTAATTCACTTTTGTCATTTAAAAATGGATTGACCATTATTTTGGCTCCAAAACATAAATTTTCACATAATTTGTACTTCATTTAATATACATGCGGTTTTTCCGCATTTACAGGAACACGATTGGGAAAATCGAAATTTTTCATGGGAGAAATCTTATAGGAAATTTAATTTTGAACTACTTTTATTGGAAACTTTTTTCGAAAAAATACATTTTCTTTAAAATATTAGCAGTTTTTAGTCAAAAAAACGCGAAAAATCGTATATATATATATATATCTTGCTGGTGGTTGTGTGTGTGACATGATTTCTGACCTCGAAACCTACACTTTTCTATAAGAAAATCTGAGAGCGAAAAAGTTCGCTTATTCCATCTTTTTATGTCTATCTTTCCCGAACTATAATCATAATATTTTGGCCCAAAATATATTATGCGGTTGCACTATGTGCCATTATTAATAACTCACTCTGTATAAAAGTTCATATGAACGAAAACGGTTTTCCTTAATACACTTTTAGCAGGAATAACATTTGTCCTTTAAAAAATTTCTGTCGTAAAATATAAAATAATAATGTTCATACAGGGTGTTCACTTTCAAAATGCCCACCATTGGTATT
The DNA here is from genome assembly GCA_963920635.1 of Pseudeuparius sepicola. Taxonomy (NCBI): domain Eukaryota; kingdom Metazoa; phylum Arthropoda; class Insecta; order Coleoptera; family Anthribidae; genus Pseudeuparius; species Pseudeuparius sepicola. Next base: position 97,106,765 of record OY987299.1, read on the forward strand.
TTTGAAACGGTAAGAGCTACAAGGTTGGTTAAATTAGACAAAAGTTGCGCATTTTGATGTGTTTCAAGAATCTGTAAAGAAATTTGACATAGCTCACGTGGTTACTAAAATAACCTGAGAAAACTGAAAACTTCCACTTTTTTATTTTGTCCGTAACTTTTTTAATATCAAACGGAATTGAATGAAATTTGGTGGAATTACGTAATTAGGTACGGGCTTTCGAATGCACTATTCAGAAAAATTCTCTTCCTACTGGATCTTTAGGTGTTCATAACCAAATTTCGATTTTCTTATGGCGGCCATATTGGATTTTACCACCATTGGATAGAGCAAAAATTACGAATACAACCATGTATCACAACACCTAATTAAACCCACTTAAATGTCAAATTTTAAATATTTTGAAGCCAGGCAGTAGGCCATGATTCCGAAAACAATATCAATAACTGTCACCTAATAAACAGAAACGTCAAATTTGATGTCAAAAGTTTATTTATTTAATGTTATTTTAATAGGAACAAGAAACTAAATACTAATAAATAGATAGATGGCGCCAGGGGTCAGTATCTAACCGGCAGGCCTTAGTCCCCCGGCAATAAATAAGTAACTTTTGTACGGGTTGAATTTTAAAGTCATGGTATCTGTGCTTTTTTAAAATCTTGTTAACTGCCCCTAACGACAAACCACATTCCCTAGCAATTTTCCTTTGCGATGTCTCTGGATTTAAATGAATTTGAGCCAAAACATTGATTTCACTGACAGCTCCTCTAGCTCTTACAAAATAATTTCTTCTTTTGTTTTGTAACGTCGCATCCGCTTCCATACGCCTACACAACCTTCGGAAAATAGTTCTGTTAGGCTGCCTTCGTTCGGGGTATAATTCTTGATACTGGCTAGAATTACGGTAGTTTCGAATATAAACATTGTACATATCCAATCTTTCATTTATTGTGGATATTGTTGGGGAATGATTCAATAAGCTTTAGTCACTTAAGACGGTTAACACACAATTTTAAGTAGTTAACAAAGGTTATGGGAACTAACTGACGTTTCAGTTTATTATGTGACAGTTATTGATATTGTTTTCGGAATCATGGCCTGGCTTCAAAATATTTAAAATATTAGAAATTTGACATTTAAGTGGGTTTAATTAGGTGTTGTGATACATGGTTGTATTCGTAATTTTTTGCTCTATCCAATGGTGGTAAAATCCAATATGGCCGCCATAAGAAAATTGAAATTTGGTTATGAACACCTAAAGATCCAGTAGGCAGAGAATTTTTCAGAATAGTGCATTCGAAAGCCCGTACCTAATTACGTAATTCCACCAAATTTCATTCAATTCCGTTTGATATTAAAAAAGTTACGGACAAAATAAAAAAGTGGAAGTTTTCAGTTTTTTCAGGTTATTTTAGTAACCACGTGAGCTATGTCAAATTTCTTTACAGATTCTTGAAACACATCAAAATGCGCAACTTTTGTCTAATTTAACCAACCTTGTAGCTCTTACCGTTTCAAAAATACCAATGGTGGGCATTTTGAAAGTGAACACCCTGTATACCTACTATGAATGCACCTCAACTGACTACAGTACTTATAATGACTGATAGATGTGAGCTTTTTGGCCTTTATTAGGGTTCCTTAGGAACCCTAGCCTTTATTATTGCAAGGGTGTCAGTTTAAATCTGGTCTGCCTTGGAAAACAGTTGACAGTTGCTGTTGTCTGTCAGCAAGTTTTTTCTTGTCATATCCCAATGGAAGTGGAAGACAATAATAATATCAATACTAAGGCCCATATTATGTTCAAACACCAACCGATAATCTGTCCTTGGGTGACGACACAGCCATATACATTGGGGATAGTTGGAAACAAGAGCAGACCATGTCCACCTCCAAAAAACAGTACAGAGGCACCTCCAGCTACTCATAACATTGGCCCACATCCACCCCCTTTAATGGACTCAAGATTGTTTGGCATTTGTCCAGTAGAAAGTTCTTCAAGCCACTTTTTTTACTTCTTGAGATTAATGCAGCTTTTTCCTGATACTCACCCAGCCACACTACACACTGTGTTGGTTTTAAGTAAGAATGATTTTTTTCATGCTATCGATAAGTTGTTGTATGCCAAAAAGTGTAAAACTGTATACCGAAAGAGGCAGCGATTAACAAAATATGTTAAGAACCATCAGCCTACCTGTAATAGTTCTAATTCTTTAAACAACAATCAGAATGCAAATGAAGATATCCACCAGACCAAAAATATTTCCACAGAGGAAACTATTGCTAATATTCCAGAAGAAAGTGATGCAATATCTGAGAGTTTAACAAAATCTTCACATGGAAATTTTGTCATAATTGTAGAGGAATTTAATGGCAACTTGACTCATGTTCCAATGGATTCAACGGCATTTCTACCTTCGACGCAACATGGGATTTTACCAGAAAATTATTTGCAAGATATAACTGATTATAGAGCAGCGGAAAATATAGAGGAAAGTGAAAAAGATGTTGAAATATTGCAGTTTGCAAAAGATGAGATAGAAGTTATTGTTCCAGAGAAATTGAGTGAAGATATTTTGGAACCCTCAAGGAAAGAATGTAGGGATGTGGGGATTGAAGATTTAAGCATGGAAACATGTGAAGAAGGAGAGGATATCGTAGATGTTAAGGCAAAAGAAATGATAGTAGCCATTGAGAAAATTGTTGAAAGTAGTAATAATGCTGAAAGTGTAGAGGGTAACAATATATTCATAGAATAAAATATGTATTTTCATCCATATGACTAAAATAGGAAACTATGCTTTTGTAAGAAATATTTTTAAAAATTCAAATAGTTTTTGTACCTAGTCGTATATGACCAAGGTGGTTATTAGGGTACTTTGTCCTTTTTTATGATAGTCTGATAATATAACTGTGACTACGTTTATCTCGTCGCGTTCGATCCGATCGAGAGAGGTTTGAATACACTGGAGCGGACTCAAATAGATGGCGTAAACCCTACAGATTGGAATTAAATCATATTTAAAATTTCAAGTCAAGCCGCTGTTTCCAAACAGAAGTTGGCCAGAATTTGCACCAACCTATGTGGAAAAAGTATAATAAGTTAATGTCCCTAGAGAGGACTGAAAACCGTAGGATTCAATACTGATGATGTAAACATAGATTTATAAAATATTTGACATAACTCAATCGGATCCATTTCAATCTGATCGAGTTGTCACGAGATAAACGTAGTCATTATTAACTAGTAGCCAGACTTGGGTCACCGATTCTTTGTTCTTGACTCAGCAAAATATTTATCGTCCGTTGCAGTTACAGGGTAGCATGGGACTGTGCAGTAGGCTGGTGCAAAAAATTTCAAATTTAAATTTTCGATTCGCTGAGCTGCGGAAAAGTTGCTTTACGAGCATACTAGCCTAAAAAAATGACTAAAATCGGACAATATCTTCCGATCACCCAAAATGGCGTCAGTTTAAAAAAAATGACGACAGTTTTTAGTGTTTTTTTTAATTTGGGGTTTGTATTTTTGGTAGGTTTTAAGTAAGAATAATTTTTTTCATGCTATCGATAAGTTGTTGTATGCCAAAAAGTGTAAAACTGTGTACCGAAAGAGGCAGCAATTGACAAAATATTATGTTAAGAACCATCAGCAATAATGAAGATATCCACCGGAACAGAAATATTTCCACAGAGGAAACTATTGTTAATATTCCAGAAGAAAGTGATGTAGCGGGATGGTTTAACGGGGTCTATGCAGTCTAGCGGGCCTAATAGCAGTCAGCCTTTTTGACAAACTTTTCGGCACATTGGCTTTAGTTTCTCTTTTCTAATAAGTTTTCAATGCTTTTATTTGAATTATAATTAGATACATTGTAAATTTTGCTTCACTAATTGGGTAAGTATGTTTTTTTACATATAAAAAATTAGGTAACAAATTATTCACATAAGTATAAGTATTTATAATAAGTACAATTCCTGGTGTGGGAAGGTACATTTTCGACAAATAATATGGCAAATTTGAGCAAATAGAGGGGACTACATTTTTGTGAGAATTTTGAGCAAAGTGTGCCGTCAGGCTAATGATGATTATCTCCCTTTATGGTTAAATTTTCATAAAAATATAAGTAAGAAATGAACAGAAAACTGCATGTTGTAAAGGAAAGCAATCTCTTATGATTGAATTAGCAGTTAGAGTCAATTTCATAATACATAAGTTTTGATGGTTACAAAAGCTCCATTAATTTTAAAGGGTACTTTAGTTTATGAAATTGACCCTTAATCATTTTATTCTTAAAATTTCAAATACAAGTTGATCGCCTGCCGTTAAGCAAAAAACCCTAGCTACTAGTCAGGGGCCAATTTGTCATTGGCTTGCAGAAATGTGAGGCAGGCATAAATTATATGTCAAAATTTTCAGCAAAATACCAGGATTCGTTTTTTTTTTGGGACCAAGCCCGCATCTATGTCAGAGAGGAGAAATCACCCCTAATAAAAATGAGGGTGAAATAATTGTTTGGTAGTTAATAAAGTTAAATTGGGTGCCCCATTACACAAAAAGAAAATATTGACTTAAAAAATAGTCGCCAGGAATACAGAACCTATGTTTTCTTGTGTCCCGACGCCATATTTAATTTTAGGGGATGAAAATAATTTTATATTTTAAAATTAATATGGGTGTCGATTTTGCAAAACTTTGATATGACAGACTTAAAAACTGATTCTACAATGTTATAGGACATATCTGTCAAGGTTGATAATCCTATTAAGCATCAACTTTGGAATAGTACACTTGATAAAATCCAGACAAGAATTTTGTAGGACCTATCTGCCAAGTCCGACGACCTTATAGGCCGGAGTCTAATATTTTATAACATTCAAATAGGAATACACCTAGTAAAAATACGCATGTATTGTTATAATTAACAAGGATTTAAAGGTAAGAACAAAAGTATGAAAAAAATATTCCAATATATGGTCAGAATCACTGTCCTCAATTGTACCTACATTGTGGAAACTAACTGTCGTTGTCTCCGGATCATTCACATCTCTGTGCAGAACAAACCTCCACTTGAGAACCGCTTTTTCTTATTGGGGTAGAGAAAACGACTTCTGGGATTTCTCTTTGCAGAAAAACTTTTAGTTGTCTTCGCGACAATACATTTTTCTTTTCCAGTATACAGTGTGACCCATTTGTTTTGGGGTCAGTCTGTAAAAAGTGTATCAATCGTGCGATTTGGCTGATTTTTTTTTTAAATTGTAGAGCTCGATGAACTGCACATTTTGAACAAAAATTGCCTGGTTCGCATAAAATCCAAAGCCTACTATGACCGTTTTTATGAGCAAAATTTTAAGAAACCATATTAGCGTTTTTTTTTGAAAAAATCTGTGTGCGCCAATGGATTGAGCACCCCTCGAAATGGGTATGTACAAAATTTCATCAAAATATTTCAAGTAATAACGATTTTGTAGAAAAATTAAAAATGCAGCCAAGGTACGTCTTTATTTTCAAAAATTCAAAGTTGGCCATGGAAAATAATTGAATTGTAATAATACAACCTTATGCTTATAAACACAAAACATAAAAACAATTAAAATTATAAAATTTTTGTAACTTCTACCAAGCCTCCATTTTCTACAATGCATTTGTCGTTCCTCTTGCGTACATTCAAAATTACATTTCGTATTTGCTGTGGAGTAATTTCCTCACAACTACGGTTTATCCTAGCTTGCAGTTCTTGTAAATTATGGGGTCTTGACTTATAAACATTTTGCTTAAGTGTACCCCAAAGAAAAAAATCTAAAGGAGTTAAGTCCGGAGATCTCGGTGGCCACTCACAGAAAGGACTATTTCGCCCTATCCAACAGTTTTCAAAATTATTATCTAGCCAGTTTCTGATTAAACGAGCATTATGAATAGGACTCCCATCTAACTGTAACTTTAAATTTAAACGGTATCTTAATGGTAACTCATCTAAAGCATTTCTAAATTCAATTTCTAGAAAATTCAAGAAGCCAGCCGCATTCAAATTCCCTTCAAAGAAAAATGGGCCAATTATTCTGTCGCGTAGTATTCCACACCAAACGTTAATTTTTTGTGAATATTGTCTCCTTGCATTTATTATAAACTCTGGATTTTCAGCTGACCAGTGACGGCAGTTTTGACTTGATACTACACCATTTGTAGTAAACGTGGCTTCGTCGGTGAATAAAATTTCATTTAAAAAGTTGCCATTATGGAGATATTCACCTTGCAGCCAATAGCAAAATTCTAATCTTCTCTCCTCATCTCCTGGTTCCAGGGTGTGCAAAAATTTTGGCTTAAACGGTTTTATTTTGTTTTGTCTCAAACATCTCCTTATACTCTCTCTGGGTATATGAAGGTCTAAACTAGCCGTTCGAACACTATTTCGAGGATTGTCACTAAAGTATTGCAGAATTTGATTGTTATTTTCAACAAGTCCACGGCGTCCATTTTGCCTAGTTTTTAATAAATTTTTAGAAATCGATCCAGTTTCATCAAAAATATTGTTTATACGTTGTACAGTACTTCGACTCACTGATCTACCTGGGTGTCTATTGTTAAATTCGGCCGCAGCTTCTGCTGCCGAGCGCTCGTTGTCGCCCACGAGTCGAACAATTTCTATTTTGTCTCTTATGCTTAAATATTCCATAATTATGATAATTAATTGTATTGAGCACAAACAATTTCTGAACTCAATTTAGACAGTTTGACACTTAATAAAAGTAAACAATTCAATTATTTTCCATGGCCAACTTTGAATTTTTGAAAATAAAGACGTACCTTGGCTGCATTTTTAATTTTTCTACAAAATCGTTATTACTTGAAATATTTTGATGAAATTTTGTACATACCCATTTCGAGGGGTGCTCAATCCATTGGCGCACACAGATTTTTTCAAAAAAAAACGCTAATATGGTTTCTTAAAATTTTGCTCATAAAAACGGTCATAGTAGGCTTTGGATTTTATGCGAACCAGGCAATTTTTGTTCAAAATGTGCAGTTCATCGAGCTCTACAATTTAAAAAAAAAATCAGCCAAATCGCACGATTGATACACTTTTTACAGACTGACCCCAAAACAAATGGGTCACACTGTATAAGTATCATCATTTGGTCTGCATATATATCCAGTTATGTTTCGCTCAAATATAAGCGAGCAAAGCTAAGAAATTCTGTAGCAGAACCCAAAGCATCATATGACACATGCCAAAGTTTGTTTCGACTGTTAGGTTTCTTATCACAAAAAAAAAACACATCTTTTCTGTAAGGGTTGCTTTGGCTTTTTGTTAAACAACCGTGGGATGGTCCTGACATGCTTGGATCGTCTGCCATCTTTTGATCTCCCAAGTCAGTTGGCAGAGATTGAAGCTTATTAAATGTTTTTCTATCCTTTCCAAAAAGTCTTTTCTAACTATTGATTTGTAGCACTTAAGATGCCATTTGTAATCAATTCTTTCCAAATTCTCTATATTTAAAATCACTTGTTTTGCTTTTAATATTAGCACTTCTTTTAGAGGATCAAAGTCATTTATGCCAAGCATTTACAACTTGTTCCTAGGAACATTTTTAATCATGTCTTTACGATCTGCATTAAAACATAAGCCGCAGGCTGCGAATTCCTTATGAAATTCAGCTGGGTCTCGCGGTTCTTCAGCGTTGACATCCATTTCTGTTTACTTCAACTTTAAACTTTTAAAAAACATTTATTAGCATACAAATAACAATATTGGTGAACTACACACTTTTCTAAACATGACAACAGGGCAAATTTTCCCTGCGTACCTAAATGATTAAATATCATAGAGTCCAACTAACCGGTTTTGATCGAGAAGTAGGTATTTGCTAAATAAAGGTTTAAAAATGCACTTCTTTTTTATTATTTCTCTACACAAATAACTAAACCACTGTTTCGTAGTGCTTTTTTTTAACGTTAATATGGTTAGCAACAAACTATTTAGTTACTATGGATTAAAATATTTCACATGTAAACATTAGGCACAATGTTGCCAATAAAAATCTTTACTTACAAGTTGCAAAATCCTTACCTAATTAGTTCAACTCTTTTTTGTACGGTGGGGGGGGGGGGGAGGTCACGTGGGGCAGAGATCCTTAGTTACTAACTCTTTATTATGCCACACGATGAATTATGAAGCATAAACTTTTCTAAACTAGAAAATCACCCTCTATAATTATTTTGGGGTAGCCCTAGGATACAATCAGAAGGCCCTGCAACATAACTGATTTTATTTTTGAATTTTCCATGCTCTAATTATGCAAAAACCCACAAAAAAGGTTTAAGAAATTTTGAACCTTTCGGTAATGGTGGGGGGTGGGGAGAAGAGAATATCACACGTCTGACACGGATGCGAGGCTGGTTCCAAAAAAATATGTTCTTCATTGTTTTCTTAAGAGTTTGGTGTGTCGCACAGTATTGCCTCACAAACTTGCAAGGATTTTCGACAAATTGACCCCTGACTATACTTCAAGGTATTATTACAATTTGACTTACACCCAGCTATGCTAGGTATACTATAACCAAAGTCTAGAGAATACTATAAGTCCTTTGAAGTCGTCGAAAAGCCGCCGTTTTTTTGCGACCGGTTGTAAATTAATGTCAGCTCGCCACTCTGTTATTTATGAAGGTGGACTATCCAAAACACCATAAAGCTGGTTGCACCAAGTTATGCGGGGCCACCACTGGCGGCGATAAGGAGCCCGCGGTGCGGGGGGGCCCAGCTCCGGAAGGGGCCCCTAAAAACTGATCTATCCACTAATATTAATTTTTGCAAAATATTAACGCTATTAGGCTGAAAATCGGTGTCGACCAACACCCCGAAAAACACGAAAAAAATGCAATTTTTTGTCAAATTTCCTGCGTTTATTTGAAGTGCCTTTAGTTTCTCCTTTAAACTCGTATAGAGGTAATTATTACGAAAAATATTCACTTCTATTGTTGAGTACTTTTGTACACTCTGTTACTGCGAATTAAGATTTGTATTTTTTTTGTATTAACCTATTATGTGCCATGTTTTTTATATTCCCTGCATATTTTGACCATTTTTACGGTTTTTGCTGACCGGTTGCGTGTTTGTAGCAGATAGCATCAATTAACTTTATTTAGATCAATTTTTCTTAAATTAATTTATACTTAATTCAACACTAGTAAAAGAGCTATTTTTTTAAATCAAATTTTCGATTTATTTTTTTTTCCAAGTTACGGGCCATTTTGAGATTAGGGGGTTCATCCCTGCATTGGTAGCTCCTTTTTAGCTTAAAAATTGGCATATAATTATTAAGACAAATAGCGGAATTTTGAATTTTTATATACAACCAATACATCAATTCTGCGATGTCACGTGATTTTTTTAATAAGCACCAGACAGATTTTAGCAATGGTAAGATTTTATATTTAAGGCAATTAGTAGATAAGGGTATTTGTATTATTCGGAGTGGCGGAGTCCCGATTATTATACTTAATACATATTTTTCTTTGGAAAATATTTTGTAATATAAATATCAAAGTAAATATATTAATATGTAGTATTAAATCATGTCCCATTTATAAAATAAAATGTGAGACATTAGACATGCCCAGTTTTTGTTAAATAAAAAAAAAAATTTGTAAAATACTTGCTCTAATACAGAACATTTTCCAGGTAGGTACAAAAACTTAAAATAAAATTTATATATACGACTTTTTTCTTATAATTTAGCATCTTAGAAAAAATTTCGGTATTTCCATATTTTATTAGCATATGTATGCATCCTGGCAAAATTTGGCGGGGGGGGGGGGGGGGGCAAATCCTTATCGCCGCCACTGGGGGCCACCTCTATATTGACTTTCCATTATGCACAATAGGAGTAATAGGTATAGCAGAAAAATAAGGAACATAAAGGATAATAATAAAAATTCAGGTATTTTACTTCTTCCATTTAAATAACCCAACCCAAAATAACCTAACTAAACATAGGGTAAGTGTGTACCTAGGAGCAAACAAAATTATTTATATAGTTTTTCAAGTTCTGCAAAATTGTAAGTTTTGGATTTGATTTATTTTGTCTTTGGGTTGTCAATTCCCTATTTGCAAATTTAAGTGTGTAGTAAATACGAACTCGCGTATACAAATAATGAAACCAAATAGTCATGGGGAAAATTATTTGCGCACAGATGTATGTATTTTATTGTTAGGAATTCATTTAGTAGGCTAGAATCTGAGCCATCCTGATGCGATGAGTCATTAAATTTTGATAAGAAAATATTTTCAAAATTGATTCTATATTCACTACATTCTCGTGTCAAACTGCCAAATGGTCCTGAACTGCCTTCATAGGCTTTTAGTTCACAAAATATTGTTGACTTGTCTCTGCCTGCCTGCCATACGAATATGCCTCTAACCATAAGGTTCTGGTAATAATCTTAATAGAACAGTAGTTGTTAATAGACTTTTTCCGGACAAAGTTAATGATTGGTCATCAAAATGTGCGTTACAAATTTTTATACGTTTATATGCCTCTTCTGGTGCAATATTCGCAAATTTATGGTCTTTGACGAGCCCTGAGGCCTTCTTCCATTGCTGACATCTGCAATTATCAATATTTTTATTTACAACAGACGCGGAGCTAACTTGGTCTGAACATATCAACCATCTCTCCGGGAGACTTGCTTCAGCTTGCTATGCGTTGCGGTTGAAGTCTAACCATTGTAGCAAAGAGATATTGAGAACTCTTTATTTCGCCAATTTCCATAGTGTGTTACGACAGGGAATAATTTTGTGGGGTCGTGCCAGTTATTTTCAGTGATTATTTGTTTTGCAGAGGTACGCGTTGAGAATAATGTTTGGTGTTGGATATGGGGAAAGCTGTAGAGATATTTTTCGTAGTCACAATATTCTGACGGCCCCTGCTGTCTACATATATGAACTAGTTTGTTTTGTTCGAACTCACATACCTCTTTTTGACCGAAATGTCATCAGTCATAATTACAGAACGAGACAAAAGGATCTCCTCATGTGTAACTTGCACAACTCTAGTTTGTACGAGAGGGGTGCTCACTGAAACGGTTGTATCTTTTATATAGAAACGGCACCGGTGGCAGCTACAGAGTTTTTAAATGGCAGTCGGTTAGTCGTCCCGGGATATAATAGGTCCGGCATGCTCTCCCGGTGCTACTCTAGTCTACGGTGCGGTCTTTCCGGTTTAGGACAGTTCCAGCTTATGCTCCTGGCAATATCCCACGGTTTCAACAGCGAACTTATTCGCATTTATTGCTCGGGTCCACGGTTCGGTTTTCGGTTCCGAATAGCCCCAGCAAGCACTCCTGGCACTATTCAGTCAACAGAGAACGGAATCGGCAGTATCAGAGCACAGCAATATATTGGTCTAGTCTGCTTACTCAACAGGTGAAAATTTTGAAAAAAGGACACAGATTTTGAATTGCTTTTACAGCCATCCGCACTGCAGTAAGAACCGTGATAAACCATCACTACTCAAAATTGGCAACGGTATTGGATATAATTTACGCGCACCCGGTACAATACAAAGCACACCGTTCCGAAAGACACTGTGTAACAAAATGATGCTTGGAATCGCCTGTTCAGCGGGATATCGATCGAGGGCTAAGGCGAAGGGAGCGGGATCGGGCAGGAGGGAAATATTTGTTTACACAGGCCAAGTGAGCGGACTTATAGTATTCTCTAAACTTTGCTATAACTAGGTTCTAGATTCCCTCGACGGTTTTAGGCATCTTGAGGCTTAAAAGTGTAGAAGGAACCAATAACTTTCTCAATAACGCTTCTTTACAGTTCAGCAGTTCAAGTTCCACCCACACCCTTCCCTACATTAAGAATGTGTGCTATTTACAATATTTGCATATTTTCAATTTACATCTTCATCTTATTTGTCATTTATGCCAATGCCACTTTGTAATCTGCCTTATTTGTAAATTATTTGATCAGGTCTCTTGATTTGAGTGTCGCTCTAATGTATCTGTGGCCCTTGATTGTGGTCCGCATACCTTAAGTGAAGCTTCAGTTACTATAGCTTCACGCAACGCTCTACAAGCTTGCCTGTGACCTGGAAAGTTTTATATCCAATCAGGGAATTCATCCCATTGTATAAAATCCATTTAAGAACCCCTTTTCGAAATTTTATTTTGAGTTTTCGTGTTCGCGCTGTAGGCCTGGGACGTTGAATATCGCTCACCCCGTACACATTGCCTAACCTGACAACCTTTTAATAATCATGATATTTCATGAGAGGAGACACATTAGAGAATTAGGGCTGTGAGTCCCATATCACGCGCAAGCTGTAGAGTGTTGCGTGAAGCTAGTAACCGAAGATTCACTTAAGTTATGCGGACCACAATCAAGGGACGGACACGTTAGCACGACACTCAAATCGAGAGACCTGATCAAAGAATTCACAAATAAGGCAGATTACAAAGTGGCATCGGCATAAAAGATAAATAAGACGAGGATGTATATTGTAAATTTAATGTAAATATTGTAAATAGCACACACTCAATGGTTGGATGGAGGGAGGGGTGTGGGTGGAAGTCAAAGTGCAGCCTCCTCTTCATGGTGAGTTCTAGGTTGTTTAGATTATAAAATTAAAACTAATTAGTTGCATGCGAAGAGCTGCACATTTGTATGTAAACAGTGATTATAAATATGACTTGCGCGATCGGAAAACATTCTCCAAATAACAAAATTATTTTTCCTCTTATATACAAATTCCTACTATAACCATTAAGCAGTATAGCATTAAAAAAAATTAAACATAATCTTGAAAAATTATGAAAAAATTATAAATTGCAATTTTTGCAAACATTCAGACTTTTTGCACGATCGTAAGATATGCTTTAAAAGTAATGATATTTTTTTGCAGGCTATCCAATAATAGTACTAACATTTCAGCACTACACCGCTAAAAAAATATAAACGCCAAATAAAAAATATTACGAAAAAACTGTCAAATTCGTCATTCCTTTAAAAATTTTCGGCCTTTTGCGCGATTGGATGATATTGTCCGATTTTGATAATTTTTTCTGTTAGGCTAGTATACACCTAAGGCAACTTTTCCATGGTTTAGCAAATCTAAAATTTAAATTTTAAACTTTTTCGCGCCACCCTACTGCACAGGACTGTATTTAGTAAGTCGATTGAAATAATTCTAGGAAACATAAATTTTGAAATTATCTGCTGGCTCTAAAAAGATTTTCATCATTTAAATCATCTATAGGGTAACCAGAGCTGGGAAAGATCGCGCCAAAAAAGATCTGGATCATAAATCAGATCTTTTTCAAAAAATGATATAAGATCGTTTAAAAATAGATCTTTTCATGCAAAAACGATCTTAGATCAAAGATCGTCTAAAAATGATCTATTTAAAAATGATCAATCGATCTAAGATCTTTTGAACGGTCTAAGATCTTCTAAACGATCTAAGATCTTCTAAACGATCTAAGATCCTCTAAATGATCTAAGATCTTTGAACAAAATTCATGATATTATATAGTTAATAGATATAGATGTCTATAAACGTTTTTCTTAATTTTGACATAGTATAAAGTGACATCTTTCAAAACCTAAGCAAGTGATGATACGTCCAGTTTTACGTAACTAATTGTGTAAAGTAAAATTTTACGTAACTAGTTACGTAAAGTTACTACTCTAGGTGAACTGGTTACATAATCAATCAGTTAATATACCTATGGAGAACTAGACTTTTCTTGTAAAAACGTGTTCACCGATTATTTATGCAATTTATAATTTTATAACTTAAGTTATAAAATTCGAAATTTTGAGAAATAGATAATTGAAAATAAAATACAAATTAATATAAAGCATTCATTTAAAGACCTCAAAATAGTTTCTTGTAGTTATATACCCCGATTACTGTAAGAAGTCCCGATTTTGTCAGATGACATTCTCCACAAAATCCCTAGGAATTTTCTTTTAACCATGGGTATAACATTGGTATATGTGTCTCAACCAGTTAATGACGTCACTCATTGATTTATGATGTGAAAAGTTACCCAAGTGATACGAAAAAAAAAGAGCATAATAAAATAAAAACCCTATTGCAATCACGATTATGCCGCTACAAATAAAAATAACTATGACTACAACTCATTTTAATAATAATTTTAAACGTCATGGAAACACTTTCGTTTTGGTATTTTGTAATAATCAGCTACTTTTGGCAGCGTCTAGGGGCGGACTCGGGCAAATTTAGCTTCGGTGTGTCAAAGTGACAGTGAAGGTTTTCCAGATCGTTCAAACTGGTTCAAACATTCGGTAATGAAAATATTCGCGGGTTTTCTACGTTTCGTGAGTTTTACCGTCATCTGTGTTGTTCTTGTTCGTGTTACTTTTCGTATTATTAGTGCAAATGGGCTCGTTACTGACCTGAACTTATGACCCGGTTGCATTTTTTGCTGCATTGATGCCAACTTAGGATATCGAAATTACCAATTGACAGTCCCAGTAAGGACTTCTTAAAATAATTTGAGTATAGGTAAAATGTACGTCAGCTTGTTCATATTATTTGTCATTTTTCGCGAATTCTGACAATTTGCACTTTAGCTGAGACCTAGAGATCTCCTGAGGGAAACGGTTTTAAATGAATGCTCGTTACTAACGTAAGTAACTGAATTCGTAATACATATATTTTAGAAATAATATGTAGATTATTTGTATAAAATGAAAAATCCTTGTTCGTACAAAACTATTCATTCTTCTAAAAAATATATACCTACCTTTCTACCTACATTATTTTGTATAAAAAAATCATAGAAACGTTTCAAAAACGAACTACTTACAACAATTGATGTCAAAATGAGAACATATTTTACAAATATGTAGATATAAAAACAAAAACTCTTACTCCTACAACAACCTAGAGCACTATTTTTTTATTCTTCAAAAATAAAACATTATTATCACAGAAACGTTTCAAAAACGAACGAAAACAAATAATGAGGAAAACATCTTAGATCGTTATAACGATCTAACGATTGTAGTTATAGGTAAAATGTACGTCAGCTTGTTTATATTATTTGTCATTTTTCGCGAATTCTGACAATTTTCACTTTAGCTGAGACCTAGAGATCTCCTGAGGTAAACTGTTTTAAATGAACACTCGTTAGTAACGTAAGTAACTGAATTCGTAATACATATATTGTAGAAATAATATGTAGATTATATGTATAAAAAGAAAAATCCTTGTTCGTACAAAACTATTCATTCTTCTAAAAAATATATACCTACCTTTCTACCTACATTATTTTGTATAAAAAAATCATAGAAACGTTTCAAAAATGAACTACTTACAACAATTGATGTCAAAATGAGAACATATTTTACAAATATGTAGATATAAAAACAAAAACTCTTATTCCTACAACAACCTAGAGCACTATTTTTTTATTCTTCAAAAATAAAACATTATTATCACAGAAACATTTCAAAAACGAACGAAAACAAATAATGAGGAAAAGATCTTAGATCTCTAAAATGATCTTAGATCTTGAAAACGAACTTAGATTTTTAAAACGATCTTAGATCTTTTAAACGATCTTAGATCTTTAAAATGATCTAAGATCGTCAAATTAAGATCAAAGATCAGATCTTTTTGAAACGATCTTTTTAAAAAAATATCTTTCTTTAGTGAATCAAAAAAGATCTAGATCTAAGATCAAGATCGCGATCTTAGATCTTTAAAACGATTTTTTTTTAAATAGATCTGCCCCGATCTGAGGGTAACTACTGATCTTTAAACCTATCTTATCATAAAAACACTGAAAGCAGTTCTTTGGTTCTGTTACCAGGGCGTTTATCTTGGTTGGAACTATTTGTAGATGTGTTTGATAATCAGTGTGAAATTGCGAATTCTACTTATTCTTTTAGGCAACTACTAAACTTGTCTAAATGGACAACTGATGAAACAACTTATTTTTACACAAAATATGGGATTTTTATTTATTATGTACTTTAGCATAAAAGAAACACAAAGAGAAAATACATATTTTGCGGCACCTGTGACAGTGATGTATCTGAAATTGGCAACGTGGCACCCTAAATTAATGTTCAAAATAAGGCTGCTGAATGGGTTTCTTCTGGCCCATATGTTGGGTTTGTTCACAGAAGGTTGAGCCTGACTGATTTGTACTTCTTTGGATGTACTCAGTGATTAGTGAGAGGCCAATTTATCACAGTCTTTTTCTTGGAGCACATCCCACACTTTACGTTTAGGGAATTCTCTCTATGTACACAAATAATTAAATTGTTTATGCGTTTGGCCACACAACATCCCATAACCACTCATTTTATAGCCTTTGTTTATTGACACCCTAGTTAGCCAATGTGTGACATTGTTTTGGGAAAATAGAGTTCTCCAGCTATTTTTTGTAGGTATACAGGGTGATTCTTTACCTATACGGGTACACTTGGGAAGCTGCAGCCTTTGTTTATGGATACTCTAGTAACTAATCAAAACGCGAATCTGTCATTGAAATTCGGTATTCAGGGTAAAAATTTGGTTCTGAGCAACGTTTCCTAGTAAAATTTGGTTCTGAACAACTTTTCCTAATATCTCTGACGAGAAACAAAATATTGAATTTTGGTCCTATTCGCGAGGTCATAGCAGGCCGGGGATGCACCTGACAGTTAAGTTGAATACACCTAAAAATAGAGCTCATCGAGTTCTATAACTGTGCTAAGTCGGAAATGTATACAGGGTGATTCAGTCATGAAACAACTAGATGTACAGTCTATGAGGCGTTGCCAACAGAACTTGTTTTACAGATTTCAGTATACTCGTGGCTTCCCCTGGCTGTTAGGTACAGATTTCTGCATACAAAAATCTGTAAGAACTTTTGCAGCTCAACAAGAGCTGCAGTCAACTGAGTGAACACGTGAATGCGTGAACAAGTGGACGTCAACGTTAGTCAGCAGGCTACGGTTTACCAAAAACGGAAAATATACAAAACGGATAGACACTGTTAGAGTTTAAATGTTGTCAGTAGTAATTTTCTTGTGTAATTTAAAAACAACGAGTATTATGTGTGCGGAAACTCGCGAAAACTTCTCATGTAAATGCATATGACTGTGGTATAAGTATTTCTTATTTCTTTAGATTAACTTTCAATAATAATATTGAATACTGACAATGAAACATCGCTCACCTCAGATGTTTCCTTAGAATCAGGTGCGTCGAGTTTGGCGGGTGTTAAGGTTGATTTGCCCCCAGATTTAAACTTCGTCAAAAAAAAATTTCACATTTTTCTTTTTTAGTGAGCCTCCCTTATTGTGTGGTTAAATTTTTTTACATCATGACTGAATCACCCTGTATATCCAAAAACAAAACAAAAATACAGGGGTATCTTCATCTTAAATGCCACACACTGTATGTTAAAAATAATTGTTTTTCTTACATAAATGATGTTTGATAATTACCAGCCGATTGATTGCCTTCAGTCAGCTACTTTCAATTCCAATAACCTATTATTTATTTATTTATTTAGAATTTTGGAGGATTTTGGCATTCCTTTGCCTTGTCCTCTCATTTGACAATTTTTACATCACGTGCTTATACACCAGTTTCGTTAAGAATTTTACACCATTTTTTTTTGTATTGGATGTCGCAGTTAAGACGTTATGAGCGATTATCTCGGTACTTTTTAAGATAAATTGGTGTTTCGAAAACTAAACTTCTGTAGTTTTTCCAAGGAATTGAATTTCACTAAGAAAAAAACAATTGAATTCCAAACAAAAAAGTTGTCACAAATTAACTTACATTTTTTTCACTCTTAACATCCTAACTGGAACACCCTGTACAACAGTTTTAATAACTGAATATAGTGGCAGTCACGATACACAGGTAACGGTATGGCCGCTCACAGGTGCTGTGACGTCAACGGTGACGCTTATTCGACAAAATCATGGCTACCTTTTATTTTTGAATGGAAATTTACTTGATTTATAGTGAGCTAGGCAACCACATATACACCAATGTGTATCAAGATGCCTACATTCTGTTTTTGGATTTAACTTGACGTGAAATTGATAACTACATATGTCAGTGAGACTAATCTGAGCTCGATTTTTTATAAGTTGGCTGTGCTTTTGTCGAAGTGATGTGGATGCGCAGAAGAGTTTAATTTTCGTTCTTGTAGATGGCTGACCATTATCTGTGTATCGTGGTGGCAGTTTGTTTACAATAATTGTTACAAGTCAGTTAAAATGTCAAAATGAGTAACTCTGATATATCATTCATAAATACTAGTTATCTAATGAACAAGTGTATTAATAAAAAGTATAGATAAAAAAATATTAGATAATAATCGCTGTGAACTTTCTAATATATTTCTGGATTACTTACAAAATTTGCCCATCGCCAGATGCATTTGATTTGATATGATTGTATTGAATAGTAAATGCAATGATGCTATCTGGTTAATGTGAAATCGTCATTGTTATCCAGGTTATTTCTCTAAGATTTGATATTGAAGGTTTTCACAGGTTTCAGAAATTATAAGCTTGTCAATAAAATGATACGACACTGCATATTTGCATGACATTAATAAATGGTTTTGTATATTTTATGAACGAAACTCATACACGGTCAAAAATGTAGTTTAATTGAATGTGTATTTTTTATTTTGAAGCATACTGCATAAAATTATGTAATTTCAAAACTAAAATGGCAACTTAAATGTCAACTTTACAAAACTCTTGTACAGAAATATATTGAACCCGTAGTTAGAAGGTCTGACAGGAGAACTTTTTCTAGGTATCTTTCAAGTGGTGTTTGGCCTTACTTGTTGGTGGTATCACTGGCATACTTAATTTTATGTTTTTACGAATATTGGGTGCCTCGAAGGTACATTGACATCGCTAAAAACTACAACTACAGGGGTCACAAAAGAAATCGAAAGAAAAATGATGTCCTGTAAAGAATTTTATTACATATTCTTATATAACAAATATACATCTGTGATCTTTTAATAATAATTAAAAAATAAATATGGTATCCTTAATTAAGAAAAAATAAATATATCTTGTATACCGAACATACAAAATTCATTGTACTGGTTTCGTTTGAAAATAAACTATATTTTAAAATGGACTCTTTGTTTCATTCACGCGAAAAATAGCAGACACATACGGTGATACCAAAGAGAACCAAAAAATGTAACAAATTTTCTTCTTGGGTCTCACCGAGTGTGTTCACTTCAAGCGAACCTAGAATTACATTTCTAAAAGTTATAAAAAATCTGAAATATTAGGCCCGTATTTTCTTCTTTTTGATTAGGTACACTTAGCTCAGGTTTAACTTTAATATACATATTTGGAATGCTCTACACTGGTCAACTGAGATATTTATGATATTATTCATGTGGTATATTTTGGTCCACGTGGTCGCAAAATCTATGACGTAAACCCAAGCTACACAAATTATTTACAATTCACAATTTCAAAGACTTAAATTTGTTTTATATAATAAAATATATAACAGTATTATCCTAATCGGGGTTTACTTCATTCATTATATTCTATTAATTTATTTAGATTTTTTACTACAACATTCAGTTAAATTTGTTTAAGAGTCGAAAAATATGAGCTTTTTTATTACTGAAAATTGGTCTAATAGTTTTGAAAGAAGATTAGAAATTACCTAGATTTAAACAATGACGACCTGGATATTACGATCAAGTATACGTACGTACATCAACACCAATTAACTTGGCACTACCTATATACGGAAGCATGTAAATAATCACTATTTATTTACAAGTTTTGAACCAAACCCACAGTGTACAGATCACAAAGCTTGTATCTTCAAGTTATGCAGAGTTCTTATTCAAATTATTATTTCCTCACAAGTTACAGTTTTAAACATTCCATTAGCTTTCAAATTGTAAGCAAAAATTTCTTGGTGTCTTTGAATTGTATTTTCTCCCATTAATAATATAAGAATTGATTTCCACTTCCAAGAACCAATACCTTCACAAAGAAGTATAACAAAAGTGGAAAAATTTAAATTTTTCTGTCAGGATGAAATAGAATGCGTCAGTTATGGAATTCCATATTTAATTTTCACAGACTGATAAGGCTATTTTAATCAATATTATATGACTTCTGACTTTTGCAAAATTAATGTTTGCCATAATTTGAGAATATTAGAATGATTCTGTGATTTTACATAAATAATATCAACAACACTGGTAATTCAAAAACTAAAACCTTTATATTTTCTAAGATTGTTCACATGCTAAAAATATATTAGTTTTTTGTTTACAAATTGAAAAATCTCCCTCGCAACTCTTCAAGTCTTTCAGTTTTGCCCACCTCCGTATACAGGTAGAACCCCTAAAAAATGGCACACTGTACTGCCCTAAGGCTTCAAAAAGAGTCCCCGAATAAAACCGAGGGTCTCAACTGCCACGCACACTACCAAACACGCCATGGGGTTGAGACCGAGCGATTGCTAGGTCTGATCGCTTGATGACTGCTCGCCTGGCGGCTGCTGCGTGGGGTGACCTGTACAGTTCCAAGACAGCCGTTTGTGGATGCTGTTGTCTCTAGCATCATTTTTCTGCAAAAAACACGGTATATTCTTTGTTTCAAATGTCATTATATATGCAAAACTAATGGGACCATTTAGTTGTATGCACTAAACAGACATGTTGCAGTCGAATACGTAGTACTATAAACGTTTATAGAACAATGAAAAACTATTTTACTTACAACCATGTATGTAATGTTGAGATAAAGTTAACCTCGGCGCTTCGCACCTCGGTTAACTATTTAATCTCTCGACAGTAATGAAACACTTCCCACCTCGGTGTGTAATATACTATTATAAACTTTCTGTAATTTAGCTGAAAGAACGTTCTATGAACTTTATTACAGAACAAGTTAGTTGCACACAGCAAAATGGTAATACTCGAGACGATAAACACAGGAAATTTACTGTTTTCAAGCACTTATAAAATCTTAATAAAACTTTTCGATCGGTAAGAAAAACTAATACAGCTACTTTGCTAGTTGGGTGGGCTTCCTTGGCTTCTAGGATAATACGTCCTTGTCCAGAGGTAGTGACCCTGAAATTGGTAGATTTTGCTAGTTTAAACGAAGTCATTAAAAAGGAGCACTAATTCTCAAGTTTTATGCAAAGAGAGAATTTATTTTTCGACAATTTTACAAAAAAATTAAATTGTATGCAGTCTTTAACTTTGAAGCCTATTTAAATGTGTCTCCATATACCATTTTGCAACATTTTATCCCTTGTTGTTTTTGAGTTACTTATAGCATTGGTTGCGTTTAAGACTCCCAATCATACCAAGCGCTTTGATTGCAGCGCTATCTAATTTAGTTTGCTATGACAGTAAAGCTGGTGCCCGAAATGTTGAAATAAACACAGCCTCAAAAAAGTAAATCACGAAATCGAAATTTTACAATGGCTTTCACCACACCAAAATAACATAAATAACCAATAAAGGGAACTGACAGAACAAAGTAAGGTTAGAATAAACCGCTTATAACAATCACGAGCGACCAAGCGCACAATTTTTACTCACGAGCGACCAAAATTTATACGCTTGCTAATTTTGCAATCAGCTGAAATCCAGCGAAACCGTTCAAAGTGCGCAAGCATCAATCCTCTTGCAAGCGATTGCAATCACTTTGTCGTCTTAAACGCATCCATTAAAGTGACAAAACGTTCATTTTTAAAGTCCTCTGCTTATGGTCCATAAGGATTAGAAGGTTATGACTGCTACAATAATTGAATTTTTGGGATTCCGTGGGTTGATTTATGTGGGATAGGCACCATTTAATTGACTGTTAAAATCACGAAAATTATTTTATCTGCAGTTGGCCACCATTTTAATGCAAGGTTATATCGCTGAAATATTTGATGTATTGTGAATACAATATGGTTTCTGGATATGCATCATAAATTGCCTAGAATATAAAATGAATGCTTTAAAATTACCGATCGTTTTCACATTGGATATTCTATGACTAATGGTTGGCTATAAATATTGTAATCTACCCTCTTGTGACGTTTTCGTCTACACCATTTCTAGTGGTGGGGCTGTCAAGACCTACTTGAAATCAATTAAATTGGATGTTGACAGAAATTATTTCTTGCAAAACAAATAAGATTGGCATGGAGTGCACACCGAGCGCACATGCTGTAAGCAGTTAGTGCAATAGAATGGAATACCCATCTTGAGGTTTTATCTAAAATTGATCTTTGTTTAAAAAATGCCAATTTAACTGTGAATTTAGAAAAATGTGAATTTTGTCATCCTCTTAACTATCTTGGTTTCGTGGTTGATAAAGATGGCTTGAGAACAAGCCCAGAAAAAAGTGTCATTATAGTTAATTATCCAACACCAAAAACAACTACTCAAACATTAGTAAGCTATTATCGCAGATTTGTTAAAGATTTCAGTACTATCACTTCAGCAATAATCGATTATATTATATGGTCAAAAAAGTCAACCTAATTCAATGCACAGACAAAGAAGAAAAAGCTTTTCTTGAAATTAAAAACCAACTTATTACAAGTCCAGTTTAGCAGCCCCGAATTTTAAAGAACCTTTTAGAGTCACAGCTCCAAAACTTGATTTTTAATAAACAATCATAACGTACATTTTTTTTATGACAAAGCATATTTATACAATGACATTTTACCTTGATGTCGTCCACTAAACCAGCAGTATGATATCGGTGCGTCCTTTTCATAGCTTGACGATGCTGTCCTCTGTTAAAGGATGATTCACAGTCTTCTGGTTGATATACACCTAAAAATAAAATTTTCAAAATACTAATTGATCAAATATAAATTATGAATATAAATGATTCAAAATGCTGATGCTCGTTGAGAAGGACCCGCAGACAAAATTACAAAAAATAAAATAAAAGGTGAAGCGAGGGCTAATGTGCTAGGTGTGCTAGGCTAGGCTACACTTGTCTAGATCTATTATTGTGTTCGGGCTCTTCGTGAAATTAGAGATTTGGAAAATCTACAATCCTTATAAGCACATGCTGATATCAAGTAAACTAAGAAGTAGATGACGCTCATATTGATTAAGCTTGTAATTATCTACAAATCAATAGCCACTACCAACGATATGTAGGAATATATAGCACATTACCAAAGGCAACTTGTTTTGTTTCATGATTTTAAAAAGATGTTATTGTTGGCACATTCAATGCTTCCAGTTTTTTTTAATACGATTTAGATTATTTTGTAAATATAAGTATATCAAAGCATATATACAATATACAAGTCTATCAAAAAACTATTTATTATGCATTACAAAATATGAAAGACTGCATTTAAGAAATGCCTATCTAAACAAATTACCTCGTCTTCTTCCCCCCAACCCACTTGTAGAATCAAAACAAAACCCGTGTTATCTGTATTAGCGTGTGGCATCTATTCATATACATATATCGTTGGCCACTACTTATTAAGGCTAGTAAGATATTCTGCTTGTAAAGGTCAGTATATATTTTTATTTAGGAGGTTAGGTGGATACAGGGACTCTTTAAAATAAGGGGACCCAGCATTTCACAGTCTATATAGAAAAAGTGAAGCCTTGAGGGGAAGTTTGTTTTCTGTATACTCCAAGGAGACCACATAAGTGGGCTGGTACAAGGTTATGTTATAATATGTCAGTCTAACTTCCTGATACTCAGATGTGACAATTAAAGAATTTCAACTATACAATAAATTTGTTTCATTTGACAGTTGCCATATTCTGTAATTGTAGACACAACATTTTCAAGTCTAATTTTTAGAAATCATGGAAACCATTATTAATTTTTACTAACAATCAAAGTACCTGTTATATTCATAGATTCTCCAATAAAATGGCATACTTGGCATCACTGTTACCATTAGAATGATGAAAGAATAGGCCTCACTTTGGAAAGTATAATGCTGGGTCCCCTTATTTTAAAGAGTCCCTGGGTGGATACAAAGGATTTTGAAAATGACAGTTGACTAAAATTAATTGTTTATGGAAACCCTAGTTAGCCAAAGTGTATATTAAAGCAATATTGGATAAAAGCAACAAATCGGCCCATGTGTCTATATATATTTGAGTTGACACTCAGAATGCTTAGAGCACGCGAACAACAAAGGTAACACTTTGTTGTTCCTCTCCAAAAGTCAAAACGAATATGCCTTTAGATATCCATAAACAAGGATCCAATATAGGTACCATCAGACAATACCGAGTATAATATGTAGGTAGAGCTGATTCAAAGCTTCATGATCTGTGACCTTGGCAGAGCGACGAAAAACAAGAGGTGTTACTAACAAGACTATAAATATTGGAGATATGCCTTAGTTATTGAGGTGCACAAGCATATCTGGAATATTTTTAGTCTTGCTAGTAATGCCCCATGATCATCGTTGCTCTGCCAAGGTCACAGCTCATGAGGCTTTGAATCAGCTCTACCTATATGTATACTCAGTATGGTCTGATGGTACCTATATTTCTTCACCTGATGACTATAACTTTAATAAAATCACTTTCACACCACTTTCTTGCCAGACGTCAATAATAAATGGTTATCTATTGAGTTCACCTGAAATAAGAAAAATTTGTTACCCTGTATTCTTGTAGGAAAAATGCTTCATGCATCGATAGAATCAACGATATTTAGGAATAAATGAATCACCCTAATCCAAATAACCCGGTTTTAATTTGCTTCTACATTAGCGGGTCTGGAGGAAGAAGACGAGGTAATTTGTTTACATTGGCACATCTTAAATTCTTCTTTTCTATTTTGTAATGGATAATAAATCCTTTTTTGATAGATTCGTATATCGTATATATGCTTTGAGATACTTATTATATTTACAGAATAAGCCAAATCATATAAAAAACAGGAAACCTTCAAGGCTAGTTTATAGGAAGGTTAGGACATTCCCCCACTCTTAAACACAACCAAAGGTAGCCCCCCACCACCGGCAACATCGCACGACATTGCCGCCTCCACCAACTGTTCTTCTTCTCACAGCTTGATGCCAGTGGCGTATCAGAAGGAATTAACTCAGTTTAAAAAAAGTCGAAAACCAAAATAATACCGAGACATTTTAAGAGGAAAAATAGCAAAAGCAATATAAGAAATTTACGCGTAAACCAAACTAAACAAGAAACATGCCTTTGACTGCAAGCGTCAAATGAATATAACAAAAACGTCTGTGTGCGCCTATGGCCGAGAGCGTTAAATGTTTAAGAAGTTACTAAATCACCAATTCACGTGTAAATGCTACCAACTTAAATCCACCCTCATCTCCTTGCCTCTGTCAACCCCCCCTCCCCTTTCCTTCCAAGTCGTCGAATGTTCTAACCTTCCTATAAACTAACCTTGGAAACCTTGAATGTGCCAACAATAACATCTTTTTAAAATCATGAAACAAAACAAGTTGCTTTTGGTAATGTATCTGTTCCTATACTGGGTGAGTTTTTTTTTCATGATCAGTATGGGGATATTGGAAACTAGCGGAGATAGAAGGAAAGGATTGCAGTTTTGTGGGCACACTTTAATGCGCCTTGTGGATTTTTGAAAAAAGTCATGGCTTACTAGATATTTTGAAAAAACGAAATTATGGCGATTTATTCTAATCCATCTAGTTTCGTCGTTTCTGATTTTAGATAAAAAGTGTAAAAACCAAAGTTGGAGGGAACTGTATCCCCAATGCGGTAACACAGAATAAATAGCTTCACAACAGAACTGTCCATAAAGACATATGTTAAAAGGATGCTCGCTTTGACGTGAAATATCTTCTAAAGGGATAAACATTGTGCATTTTATTTGATTTTATATTAATTCACATTGCAAAGAGATTGTATTAGGACCAAATTTATGTATAAGTTATTGGTTATTTTTCTCTAAATTGAAATGGACGCTCGCTTATTTTTGACACATGTCTTTATGGACGCTTCTGTTGTGAAGCTATTTATTCTGTGGCGGTAATCATGTCCTACTTTCCGTGCAATTTTTGAGATATGACAGAAACTTTTTTTAATGGAAACCATAGTTGGCCGTGGTCTCAAAAAATCTGGCATTTTTAGAGCTTTTCAAAGATATAATACTCGATATGGTTATTCAGAAAAATAACGAAAATAACTATGGTTTCCATTTAAAAAAACACAAGTTTGTGTCATATCTCAAAAATTGCAGCTGTCGCGGAAATTAAGACATGATAACCTCATTTGCAACACAGTTCCCTCCAACTTTGGTATTTACACTTTTTATATAACATCAGAAACAAGGAAGCTATTAGAATAAATCGCCACAATTTAGTATTTTTCTAACTATCTAGTAAGCCATGACTTTTTTCAAAAATCCACCAGGCGCGTTAAATTGGAAAGAATTGCAGTTTTGTAAGACCAATTTAATGTGCCTTGTGGATTTTTGAGAAAAGTCATGTTTTACTGGATATTTAGAAAAAAACTAAATTTTGGCGATATTCTAAACCATATATAGCTTCGTTGTTTCTAATTTTAGATAAAAAGTGTAAATACCACAGTTGGAGGGAACTGTATCCCCAATGCGGTTATCATGCCCTAATTTCCGCGACAGCTACCATTTTCGAGATCACACAAACTTTTTTTTAATGGAAACCATAGATATTTTCTTTTTTTTTCGCGTATTATATTATTGGAAAGCTCTAAAAATGCCCGATTTTTTGAGACCATGGCCAACTATGATTTCCATTTAAAAAACACAAGTGTGCGTCATATCTCGAAAATGACAGCTGTCACGGAAAGTAGGACATAATAACCGCATTGGGCACACAAATCCCTCCAACTTTGGTATTTATACTTTTTATCTAAAATCAGAAACAACAAAGTTAGATGGATTAGAATAAATCGCCTAAATTCCGTTTTCAAAAATCCACATGACACGTTATGTTGAGCACACAAAACTGCAATTATTTCCCCATTTAACCTTCCTTCTATCTGCGCTAGTTTCCGAGATCCCCATACTAATTATAAAAAAAAGTCAACCTGTATATCATTGGATAGGATACATTTTTGTATAATACCAATGACGTCAAAACCTATAGATGTGGTGCCCCATTGTTAAAATGCCCTTTATTTTGACTCCAAGATTAAATATATCCATACTACTCTAAAAACATGCTATAAACAAAGACAGAAAGTCAACCATCAACCAACTATACACCCGGTGATTCCTGGTTATAGTTCCTCCAGAATCACACTTAGATATCGCATGTTTTTTCTTGTTTGGGGGCGCCGGAAGCATCGGAACCTCACCTGAAGACTCGGGGGATGGTCTAACGACGCCAGCCTTCGAGCCCAGAGACGAAATAAGTTCGCTACGGCTCGACAAAAAGGGGCAATTTCTGACAATCTCGCGACATTTTCGGAATAATTTAATGGAGCGCTTAGATTGTGATTAGTTCTGGGCGTCAAGCGTTTATCAAAACAAACCTGCCTATAGGTTCTGACGTCATTGTATAATACCCATTTTTGTTCCCATAAGTTTTCAGATTTAGTCAGGAAAGTTGTAGGTTGTCGCTATTATTATATTCATTTTTGAGAATTCACGGTTTTTTCATTCTTTTGTAAATAAGTGAAAAGGAATAGCTAAATAGAAAAGCGGAAATAAGAGATACAGATAGCAAACAGAATTGCAATATAATGGATTTCAAAGGCATGTAACATAGTTATAGTTATAAAAATCTAATAGTTACTTATTTTCCGATCTATTTCATTATGAATAATATGTATATCCTAAAATTATTTCTCAAACGTCTATATTAACAATGTTGCAATTTTCTGTAAAAAAGAACAGCAGATACATTATGAGAAGAAGAGAGGAAATTAAACAGAAACTGTATTCCCATGTTTTTATATTATACATTTTTTACTCAATAACTGCAACATTATGTACCTTTCCTATTCTAAAAAAGCTGTAATAGGTATAATTTTTCCAAAACTCTAGAGGACACTTCAGCACATACACAACCTAAACTCACAAGTAAAAAAGTTACGTCGGGTCTTGGTGTTCTTCTTCTAGCGTACGCACACACAAAAGTGATGGAAAGAAAACAAAGTCAATAAAAGACAATAATAAAAATATTCATAAAAAATTAAATTCCTACATATTACTACATGCCATAGATATTTAAAGGTTGACATCTGTAATAGTTTGAAAAATGTAACAACTAAAAATATCGCTGCCAATGGAATCACTACCTCCAAGTCACTTTTCCAGTTGGTCTTTAGTCTTTATGATTCAGATGAAAACCAACACTTATCTTGTTCCGTGTGTGTATGTTAATGTGTGTTGTGTCTGTTCCTTAAATTCTTACATGCAAAGTTGATAACTGGTGTGTTGTGATTAAATTCGATTTGTATGTTTCATCAAAATCGCTTGGAGGTGGAGATATTGAACTTTCATCGGAAAAATTTACAAGAAATAAAAAACTATGCCTACATGTTTTTAGAGTAACTTTGTTTCCAGCTATTTTGTTCATTTCTGAACTATTTGTTGATTTCGACTTTGAAACAATATTGTGATTCTCAATTCTGAACAACCTTTGATTCAAGTACCTTATATTTATTCATTTATTCCTGGACACATTGCAGATATATATATATATATATATATATATATATATATATATATATATATATATTATCATCATTCAACATCATATCGGCATATGAGGAAGCCACAGATCAAATATATAATGAGGAAACAATGCACTATTTACTTGGCAGTGTATTTTTAATCTATATGGTAGACATTACATATCACCAGATGTCGACATAATTTGGTAATAAAGCCACTTATTTTGGGACGTGAAATCATCATTCTATTATTTATGTTAGTTATAACATGCAAATTTCACAAGGAAAAGGCTTCCGGCTCGACCTTTGAAAATTTAACAAATATAGAAGATCAGGTGTGTGGTCAATGCGTACGTTTCCTGTGTCACTTCACATTTGTTTTTTTCTGTGATTCAATACTAAACTATCAGTACGCGTTTACTAAAATGTACTACAGTTTTTTTTTATTTCGGCTCTGGTACTATCAGCTTGATATTAGATGGCACCACTGGTAGGTAGGTAGAGCTGTCAGAAATACTGGGTAAGTATTATTTTAAATATCAAGTATCAAGTACCAGAATTATATTCTGCAAGTTTAATTACTAAGTACTTTCAATTAAAAAAGTACTCAAGTTTCAAATACCTTAAATTAGTACCTACTTTCTTAATTTATTTCAAGTAAATTCTTAAATTTGAAATACCTTGTGTATGAAGTACTTAAACAATGTTTTATGGAATAATAATAATAAAATAATTAGTACCTACTAAGTAGCTATTCAAATGTAATTCCACTTATTTTTAGCACAATATAGGTCTGTGTTTTAAGTCTTTGTTCAGTTATAAAATAAAAAGAAAATGGCCAAAAAATATTCAAGTTCTTTGTTTACCAACCAAACTTCATATGCTGGAATGTTCGAATAGAGTACATATTTTCAATGACTTTTTAAATGAAATCGAATTTTACCTTGGGTGCTTTTGACATTTACACTTTTTAAGGTAGGTTTTGCAGGTAATTTGGAATTACTTTGAAACAGTTGAATGTAGTGTTTTGGAATTTGTGGCAAACTAATGTGCTAAAACTCTGGGACTAACATGGTCTGTCAAAATCATTGTTTAGGGTATCACTTTTGCTGAGAATCGTTAGAGCAACGGCAAAAAGCTACTAAGCCGTCAGTTTTGTCTTTGATAGCAAAAATATTGGATCCATTAGAGTTGCTGAGCCCCTGTATAATAATTGCGAAAATATTAATGCAACGTTTATGGTCAGCAAAAGTATGTTGGGACGAGCAAATTCCCAGGCCTCTAAAAAATAGATGGGACAAATTTAAAAACGAATTAATGGCACAAAATGATATAGCTTTACCACATCATATCATACGTTTATATACCTTAACAATTCCCAGGATTGAGCTGTGTGCCGGCCAGCTACTCGCACGACTAGTTCATAAAACTAGACAAATGGTGGACATAATTTCAACAAATTTTCAAATATGCAAAGGGGAACAGCTTATGTCAAGTGATTCACTGATAATTGTTGTGTTCCAGTTACGGTTTATTAGATTTAACGTAGTTAAATGTAGCAAAAAATTTGCTATCTAAAATGTATCAAAGACAAAGTTTCATTGATTGTTTTTCAAAATCGACAAGAAATCAAGAACTAGAGAAGGAAGCCAATTGATTAGTTTATCTCCAAGGCATCCGCGTCGGCGGGTTAAAACAATCTCATTATCATCATAACAAGAAATGTCCAATTGTGCTTCACGGCAAACAAAATCGCTATTTGAGTATGAACAGAAGGTACTGATGCATGGAGATCCTCAACTGCTCTTAGCACATATTAGAGAAAGGTTTTGGCCTGTTGGAGGTTGTAATTTAGCCCGCGTTACTGTCAAAAACTTTAAAATATTTCCGTTTTAAAATGCCCATAATGAAAAATTTACCTCCTGCACGCACAACTCCTAATCCGTTTCAAATTACTGGAGTCAAAGACACAGTGCCGTTTGTGCTAAGATATCGGAATGGTGGTGGAGCTAAAGTTCAAAAATGTTATGTTAGTCTATTCATATGTCTATCAACAAAGGCAGTCCATTTATAAGCTGTTTCTAGTCTATCCACTGATTAATTTTTGCAAACATTAAGGGATTTTATTTCAAGAAGGGGTAGACCACAAAAAGTTTTATCTGACAATGGTTCTAACTTCGTCGGTGCAAAGCGAGAACTGGCAAGATTTTTTAAATTAAATTCAGATAATATTTTTTCTGCTTGCACCAACGAACAAATTGAGCGGCAGTTGGGAAGCTGGCGTACATTGTATAAAGCACCATTTAAGGCACATTTGGCACTCTTTCTAGTGACCCAAATGACCTATTCTGACTCACCCCGGCGCACTTTCTCATTGGAAGATCACATATTATTTCTTATTGGAAGGTCTTTACTATAGCCACACCAGATGAAATTGTGACATACATAAAGCTGAATCAACTCCAGATTTCAGCTAGTTCAACGCCTATGTCAACACTTCTGACAGAGGTGGAAAAAATAATATGTGACAGAGCTACACGAACTTTAGTCTTAGTCAAAGCCAACGGAGTGGAAACTTGGCCGTGTCATGCAACTACACAAGGGCTCCGACGGAGTTGCATTGTGAAGAGGGCTTTCCAAAGTATCTGTCCTCTTCCACTGCTGGATTGAAAGCCTAGGAAGTAGGAAGTAAAAAACTGGAAAATCAACCAAAAAAATACTTTTAGCAGGGTATTAACACCCTTAATTACATATGACGCTTATTGTTGCTCAGCTGGTAAACTCATGTGTCGACGCTGGTGAGTCTGACAGGCAATTTCCAGTAGCACAACATATCGTAAATGTACTGTTGTTTTATTGTAAGTTGATTTATTTATTTGTAAATGATCATGTTTGAAAATATCTACCTTACACCATGTACATTTCATAAGACTGGGACAGTAGAAATAAGTGTTGCATACACTGCTGTCACCACACCACCAGGGATGCTCTAGGCCCTAATAAACATGGTCAGTTTGCAATGTGACCAGTATAGGAATATTATCGTGTAATTTAAAAATTACGAGAAATGTGTGTGCAGAAATTCACGAAAAGTCCTCATGCAAATGTTGCAGCGCCAACCTAGGCCCCAGAGGTTGCTTGCGGGTGAGTTATGATGTGTCTAGGTAAAATAAGTACAATCAGTGTTTAGCCCCGAAAAATTCATGTTTTTACTACCAAGAAAGTCATTCAAAATATGGATTAGATAATATATTACTGAAAGTGCAAATCTCTGAATATAGTAGTACAAAAACTAAAGAAACTCAATTTGTAATTTTAGAGAGAAATGTAAAATGAAAAAAGTTGTTAGAAATCAAATAAAAGTCTCAAATCAGAAACTTTTAGGTAAATGCCAAGGTTAGTTTCTAGGAAGGTTAGGACATTCGAGCAAAGTCTAGAGAATACTATAAGTCAGCTCACTTCTTTGTTCTCTCGGAGAAAACAACAATTTTTTGCGACTGGTCGTAAATCAGTCTCGAACTGCTCTCAGCTACACTGTGTAAGCTTATTTTCTTATTAAATAAGATATCGATCAACGTACTCCGATGAGGGCGGGCCGAGGGAGCGGGAGAGGGCAAGGGGGAAACATTTGTTTATACAAGGCCGAGTGCCCCGACTTATAGTATTCTCTAGACTTTGATTCGAGGACTTGGAAGGGAAGGGGGGGGGGGGGGGTGAGAGAGGCAAGGGGACAAAGAGCTGAATTTAAAATGGTAGCATTTACACGTGAAATAACAATTTAGTAACTCCCTAAACATTTAACGCTTCCAGCCATAGACGCACACAGACTTTTTTGGCACATTCATTTGAAGGTTGCAGTTAGAGGCGTGTTTCTTGTTTACTTTAGTTTGCGCGAAAATTTCTTATATTGGTTTGGCTATTTTCCCTCTTGAACTGTCTCGGTATTTTTTTTTGTTTTTGTCATTCACTAAATGCATTACCTCTTCTGATACGCCACTGGTATCAAGCTGTGAGAAGAACAGGTTGGCGGAGGTGGCACTGTCACGTGATGCTGCCGGTGGTAAGGGACTACCTTTGGTTTTGTTTAAGAGTGGATGAATGTCCTAAAATTCCTATAACCTTGGCTCATAAATTTAAATTTTACGATTATTTAGTTGAAATTTAATATTTGAGGTCCTTATTTAATTGGATTTTTTATTTCTCTCTAAAATTAAAATTGGAGGTTCTTTAGTTTTTGTGCCTTTTTCAGACATTTGTATTTCTGGCCACCCTGCATATCTATATGCCAATCTTATTGATTTTGCAACCAAAAGTTTTTAGAATATATTTTTTGCAAACATTTAAAAATAAAAAGTTGCTCCTTTTGTTAACTCAATCCAAGGACATACTGTACATATGCTTCTGACCACGGCCTGGGTCAGGCTTTTATTTTGTCAGAAAGAATGGAACCTTAACTCGGTAAAATTTCGACTATCACAACCACAACAACCCCTTTTTTACAATAATGTCAAATAAAGTATAAGTACTCCCTACAACAGTTATGTAGGTACTAACTCCGCTTGCTAAAAACTACTGTATCGCGATTTATTGATCAAACCGTTCTAATTCTACCTCAATATTTTACATACTTGAAGATTGTAGTGTTTTTTGGGATAAAAGCAGAGATGGAGTTTTTGAGTTCCGACTGTAGCAGCTACTACAGTTAGAGACAGTAGAGACCTAATTCTATTGTATCCAAATATGTGACTTATAATACAGGGTGTCCGGTAAGTATCGGGCAGTCTCGCGGGATCAGGTAGGGGACGTCAAAATATTTCGATTGAGCTTAGCAACTACAGGTCAAATCTCAAATCTCACTAATACAGGGCATTGTAGTTAAAAGATTACTTTTCTAGTGGCATACCATTTTTTTACTAAAAAATATTAGGGTTGACCCTGCCTCTCCGACATTGGTAGAAGTAGACAGGTCAAATTATTTATAAGTTACAGCATTTAATGTATGTCTAAACCGTACCAAATATGTTTGCCTTAGCTGTCTTCCTTTAGGAAAAATAAAAGGAAACTCGAACAAAAAATATTTCATGCCCTGTATAATGAAAACCGTTAGGATTTCGATACATGTTTATATATGAAAAATCTACTTATTTTGACATTTTCTATCGATTCTCTAAGTTATGCAGGTAAAGTTGGACCACCCTGTATATTAAAAAAAATCAGAATCGGACGCTGTTTCCGAAATGCGGCCCCAACTATAGTGCTCCCTAGATCGTGAAGATAAAAAAACTAAAAGACAAACACACACATTCGAACTGACGACCAAGGGCAATGTGAAGACGATTATAAATGCATAACAGGTTCGACAACAGATGGCACATGTTAATTAGTTAATCTTTCTACAGTTTATTAATCAAGCATAGAATTCCCTGTACATTTGATTGCTCACCTGCAATGACGGGCACGTCAAAGTCGAAGCCGGCTGGCGCCTGTCCCAGGCTCACCGATGCTGAGAGGGAGCCGCCAGGGGACGCCGTCGCCGCGTGCGCCTGCCTCGTCTTCACTAAAGGCGGATGTTTCCCTCCGGCGGCGGCGCCCTGGACGGCGAGGCTCCGCCGCAGGTTGCCCCGGGTGGGGCTCGGCGGCGGGTACGACACACCACGGTGCGTCGGGGACAGGAGGTGCTGCCCTCCAGTGGCGACTGTCAGATCGAAGAATGAAGTGTTACCAGTTACCATTTAGTAATAGTAGATAATAAGATAAGAGAATCAATCGATAAATATAAAAATTCACAGGTTTTTGTCGTTTAAGACCCGTAGAGTAAGAAGATTACCTATTATCGTACAGAGAGAGAGAGTGATGCCTACATCACAGGAATGCTGTCACATGATGGGGTTCGTGTTCCCCAGTATCTCGCCTTGTAATTATTATTGTCAGCATTCCAATGACATCCTCAGAATGCTCTATGTCACTAAGAGGCAGCCTTTTTACTTTACGGATTAGGGTGTCATCCTCAAAATTAATATTATGAAAGTACTTGGCCAAGGGGCGAGGAGAATACTTCCATATTGAGTTTGAGTTAGTCCATCGGCTAGTTCAGAGCTGTAGATCTCCATCCCAAGATCCGTAAAGTGAGATAAAAGGTTGCCTCTTGTCGAGAGAGAGAGAGAGCATTTTGGATGGCATCTTGGGATTGCTACAATAGTAATTAGGCAAGGGGCAAGTTTCGTTAAAAAACAACAATAATTATTAAAAATACTACAATAATAATTAATATTGATAACTTATGACTCTGACTTCCCCCGTAGAAAGTTTCATAGGATTGTCACCAATTTGTCTACTGTTTAAACAGAAAAAGTTAAATTATTCAAAACATTTTGACTGCCAAATACGATTTTTAATAAGTTTTCAAATAAGATAAAATGTGTAATCTATGGCTCCATGTACATATTTTAAATCGGCTACATCACTAAATGTTGAGTACGCTGGACCTGATTGGTGGCAATTGGTAATCCTATGAAAAATAAACTTTTTATGGGGGAAGTCAGATTCATAAATTATTATCAATACTGATTATATCGCAGTATTTTTAAAAATTATTTTGTTAATGGACTATGACGAAGTCAGTTTTGAGCATTAAGAATTTCACAGGGATGCTTCCATTTATTCAAATGGGTCAACCTGTACCTAAGAAAAACTTTGCAGTGCTACTGGGTGAGCCACTAATTGAGTTAACATATTTATGTCTTTATTGTCGCTTGATACATCAACGTTTTAGAGAACTCCCGATACTTTAAAAACATACAAGGTGTTTATTTAATGAGGTGATTGCTTTAAACTACAGACGAAACTTTAAACCATTCAACATACAGTGACTTCTCTAGCTTATAAACAACATTTTCATTAAGATTAAGAACGTTGTTTTCACATCAAACTGTTGGTATTATTTCATTTCTCCTGATTGCAGCAACTGCCTGCAAAATTCAAATCGAATCAAACATCGTGTAGGTGCAAAAACCTCTGTGCAATCGATATGCCTTCAGATTGTGCATACTTAACTCCTTCTTGCACACAGACAAGCCCTTACTTGGTTGCTACTTTCAATAGATCTATCATAAATTAATGTAGAAATATCTATGTTAATAGCATTTAATTAAATATCTTCAATATAGTGGAGGTTTAAGATTTCAATACTTAAAAAAAATAACCTCTCCCTCAATGAAACAACTGCCTAATTCCACTTTTTTAAAGCCATTATTAAACAACCATAATATGTGGGGGACCCGTTAGGACAAATAGTTGGCCTGAATAGGGGACCTGTTAGGACAAATAGTTTAAACAAGGGATAAGAATTTCATATCATCATTATGCCCTCCTCCTTTTCCCTTTTTTTTTCTCAAGGGGTATATACATAGGTATAACAAAGAAAGAAAATAAGAAAAAAAGAAAAACTAGTACATAAGTATGTATTTTATACTATTTTGATAGTTCACCGTTTGAATACACAAGTTAGACTGGTCACAGATGTGCTGTTATTCGTGTAAAGAACGTGGAAGGGGAGTAATTATGGTCTCAGAAAAATAAAAAACATAGAACTGGCTTTGTATTGGCAAGTTTGTTCCCATAATAAAAAAAATAATGTTTACAGTTCGGGTGACAGATCTGGTGCTAACGATTACAAGGCAGTGGCGTACCTCTTATTTTTTAAAAATAGTTATAAAAATAGGAAAAAATATATTTGCCTTTGTACCTATCTCAATTTTTTTTATAAAAATTGAAGTATAACCCCAGGTATAACTAGTATGCGTCAATTCTAAAATTCAAACTTATCAATGTTATTGACAGTTACTACTTGGGGATTGTTCGGCGAACACAATATAAAAAATAAAAACTTTTTAAAAACAAGCTTTTATTTAAGCCATGAACTAAAACGGATAAGATAAGTTTAGAGTTGGGTGAAGATTTAAACCTTCAGTCAACGAGTTTAGGTTTTCGTTAAGATAATTCAATGCCACACTGCGGCATACTTTTTTAAATCAAAAAGCTCGTCAAGCGAAATGTTCATAAAAGTAGGTAGCAATTAATTTTATCGGACAGTGATTGGTTGAAAAGCAAGTACATGCCAAAGAATATATTTTCTGTTTCAGTTTGCGCGACAAGCTTTTTGATTTAAAAAAGCTTATTGTCGCAGTTTGACATTGAATTATCTTAACGAAAACCTAAACTTATTTTATCCGTTTTAGTAAATGGCTTACTTAAATAAAAGCTTGGTTTTAAAAAGGTTTTTTTATTATTTATTTTATTTTGTGCTTTTTTAGTAGGTACCTATTTGATTCCCATCTCAGAAGGGTGGTAAAGAAATTTAGTCCGCCATCTTGGGGCATCGAGCATCCGCCCTATTGGATTTAGTATGACGTCAGTCACCTTATTGTTTTCTACCCGTCGAGCCCTTTCGTTTTATACCCATGTTGAGAATTATTATCCCTCTGGTGGTAAAGGTATCTTTTACCATGCCCCGAACTAGGTATGCCTATGTACTTACGCATGGTATGTAACCTCCTTTGGCGAGTTGCTTGATTTGCAAACAATACACTTTTTTGCCCATAACGTATAACTTAATTGTCTATATAAGCATTTTAAACCGACGAATACTTAAGAAACACTTAAAAACAGCGAAAAATTGCTTCTAAAAGACACAGCACCAGTTATGTCAAACACAAGGTGAGGCATACGCTTGGCAAACTTGCGCGTTTGTCAGATTGTGCGATTGGTATTGGTAATTGTAGGTATATTATTGTTTCCTTATTTGTATCACAGATTAAAGTACTACACGTAGTATAGAAATACTGCCTAATAAGTGTCTAGATAATTATAAATACTAGATTCACCTATTAGTCAGGCAGACCTTATCTCATCAATACATAAATATGATATAGGTATTATCTACCATTATTTACTTCAGAGCAAACGTATTTGCAACTGATTGGGTATGTCCCTAGTCCCTACATACAACGGAAACCACTGTTGAAAAACTGTTATTTGCAATTTGATCTTGAAGATTATTTTAATTTACCAGAGAAATAAGTTTTTCATTATGAATTATTGGCAATGCTGTTAAACTTTAACTAGTAAATAAATAATAGAGTATAAAAAGTGCTACCCCTTACAAACATTTCACTCTACAGATGCCACTTCTATGTTTTTTATTGTTTTTTATTTTTCTGTGAATTATGGTTGAATAATTAACCTCTTTTAGAAGTGCGACAAAGTGTGACAGTCACATATTCGATGTGACTATGGATATCCTCAAAAAAAAAGTAAGGAAGGTACCTAGTGCCAACGAATACGTATAACCATAGGTTTCATTGCCGAATGTGGCCCAGGCAGTCCAACGTCTGTTACCCCTTGCATCTCGTTCCTGCTGAAATACTTGCAGGATGCAGTTCATGTATATAGAGTGACCCCTCTTTGGTTATCAATATTCGTTGGTAGTATGATTTACTCACCGCTCCGTCCACCCGGCACACTGAGGGTGTGCTGGAAGGCAGGACCCGACTGGCCACCTCCTCCGACGACATCGACCCGCGGCGATCCCAGACTCAGGTTGGGCAGCGACTGCCCCAAAGCGCCCCCATGCGGTTGTACGCTGAGCGTGTTTGGAGTGCGAAGAGGCGGTGGTCGAGCCCTGGGTGCACGGTCCGCTGGTAGGGGCTGAGCTCCCTCATCACTAGAGACGGAGCCGGTACGATTGTCGGTATCGGCGACGGACACGGCGCGGGAGCCCACGGAGGACTGATCATTCATCTCCACGGAGCCGCTGAAAAGAGATGGAAAGCTAAAAAAGACTGAAGAAACTGTGATTGGGAGTCACTTAACTATATGGATAAGCTGTACCTACTCATCTGTTCTCTGTTCTATTCCTATATGTGACAATAACACAACTCAAAATGTCATCTTTTTGCGTTTTTTGCATGTATAGCAAATATTACAACAAAATGTTATATTTGTATCAAAAAAATCGGCACATCTCATTCTCTGCTAAAAGTCATTTGTGTCACTTTGGTGTGGGCCTAGTGCCGGACCTATTATCCTGTGGTTGTGTTTTGTTCTGGAGAACTGACATTTTGCAGTACAAATATGCTTGTAGTTTTAATGGGAATTTTCAAGAAAAACATCACTTTTTTATTTATGTCACTCTTCTAGATATTAAAAATATTATTATTTTATAAAGCTTATGTTGAATATGTGTTATTTTGAATAATAATGTCACCCTCACAATACTCAAACTATGAGTACCCCAAAAGCAACTGAATGCTTATGCAGGGGGGGCAATTACTATTATTTTGTCTCCGCTATTAGGTTACTATTCCAGAAAAACTATGGTAGTTTTTATTTGTTTAATTTAAATTTGTGTCACTTTTCTAGTAAAAATCCATTATTTATTTTTATAATTTTTAGATTTGACACTTTTCTCAATAAGAGGGTATGCCGATTGTGGTAGCAATATTGTTCAGGATGTTCTAATTTTCAGACAGAGATGAGAAGAGTGAAATGTCAGCAGGTTTGGTTGAATCTGATATAACTGAACTCATGTCAGATGAATGCAAGTGTTTTTTCCATCGCTTTTAGTACTTTTACTCAGTGGCGTAAGTACGGAAGAGTAGGCCCATGTTCAAAATTTCAAGTGGGCCCCTGTGTTTTTTTTATCTTTGAAAGTGGTGTAACAATGACAAACATTGTACAGGATGTCCCAGTTTCGATACTTTTGCAAGTTATATTTGTATTTTGAAATTCTTACCTCCTAGAAAAAAACCGATTACGCCACTGAATTCTACGTGAAAAAATCTATAAAGGGCGATTTTTACCATTTCAACAAGTTAGTGTATAACGGATATAGGAGGGGGGTGCCTGTGAATGGCAAATTTTGAAAATCACCTGCTTGTGTTTAAAAAACTAAGGAGGCCACATGAAAATTCTGTAGAGGAGCCTTTCTTTATATGAAAAAGTAGGTCAGTGTCCCGAAAACCACAACTCCCTATTTC
This sequence comes from Pseudeuparius sepicola, assembly GCA_963920635.1. NCBI lineage: Eukaryota > Metazoa > Arthropoda > Insecta > Coleoptera > Anthribidae > Pseudeuparius > Pseudeuparius sepicola. The sequence goes on from OY987299.1 coordinate 97,146,461, forward strand.
TAAAAATAATCGAGATACCTCACAAAAGTAGCGAAAATGGGACACCCTTTAGGTGCATAGAGAGTAATCCAACTTAAACTTTGTATTGACCAACAGTTAAAAGTAATGCACATTGCTCACTACAGGTCGAAAAACGCCATTTTATAGGTCAAAATGTTGAATCTCCATGTACGTTCTGTACAGGGCGATCCAAACTTGACGCTTCAGGCCTACTGTGGGAACACAAAAACTGAAAATAAAATTTCGAACAGGGAAAAACATGGAATTTTTTCTATTTACTGGGATCGGTTTTACGAAATCTAGCTAGCCATGAAAACAATTGCGATAGTCAGAAATTATTTAAGAGTATGTTAGGGTGCCTTGTGCACCATTAAATTTGTTCGACTGGAGTGTTTTTTAAATTTTTGAATTGTGCTTGTTACTGATTTCTTTGCTATTATAGTTTGTTACAAAAATTTTTTTCAATATTCCAGTTGAAAAAATTTAAGAGTGCACTGCACAAGACAACCTAACATTCTCTTAAATAATTTCTGACTATCAATTGTAAATTTTGAACAATAAAATATACTTACATTAAATCTTTTCCTATAAAAGTTGTTGAGAATGATAAGGACTTTCAATATTTAGGAAAAAAATGGTATGCTTCTGGAGGAAAATATTGATGACGTCACAGTGGCAATTTCCCCAAACAAAAAAGAAAAATTTCGGTCTTATGGCATTAAGGAACCCCTGTTCAAAATTTGATTTACAATTTTCGTGTACCCGCAGTAGGCCTGGGGCGTTGAGTTTGGATCATCCTATAGGTCAGATACATTTACTCTTAAGTTATCATACTTTTTTTTGTACTACCCTTGCATTTTTATTGTTGCGAAATTTCAGTCGCCCTCTATGTAACCGATTAGAAATTCTGACTCGTCAGTTATTAAGCAGCACCACATCAATCGGCTCGCATTGGAAAAACCGAAATTTATGCGCCCTGCATGAACCTTGGTGGCGGTGGGCCCCTAGCAGCTCTGGGCCCGTGTTCACCGCACACTCTGAACACCCGGTAGTTACGCCACTGTTTTTACTTTCAGGTACTGAATTGACTGAAATTTCAGCTTTGGTAGAATCTGATCTACAAACAAATACATTATTATAATATATGAAAGTTAGATTTATTTAGACTTTTGTTTGTGGCAGATAAATATAAGTGCTTTGGTCTATACAGATGCGAGCCGCATCAGGAAACGGATTTGGTGGAACTTAATCAACAATGATTTAGTCTTTTGTTTTGGTTCTAAGCCAATTGGAGATACTGTTATTTCAGTTATTTTTTTTATTTTGACTAGTTAAAAAGACTGTTTATTTATAAAGATAAAAAGGTCACTTTATTAGGCTAGATACATATTCCTACTATTATAAATAGGAAAGTAATGAACACTTTTATTTATACTATTATCTGGTAGGTATGTTTTAGTATTCCTGTAATCCATAAACTTTTTTTTTTTCAAGTGACACAATTCATAAAGGGTCCCTTAAGAGATCCTTATTCCCATAAAAAAGGGAATAATAAGAAAGTACTTACCTACTTCAGTAGAACCATTGAGTAAAGGAATATAATTATTCATTTGCTCAATGGCAGAACCTTTCATTTGTTTTATATTTTTATTTAGCAGATATAAGTATCGCGTGTTGAGAGCATTCTGGGACATCATGTATATTTCTATTGTTTTTTTACGACATAACGTAACAAAGGTTCTGAAATTTAATTAAATTTTCTAGGCCCGTGACCTCATGTGTGTAAGTAGGTAACACTAATTTGATTTCCTTTAAAACACTCTATTTATCTTTTATGCAGAGACATGGAAATTTTTATCTGACCGAATCTTCGAAATTATGTAGACTGTTTCTTAAGATTTATTAAGATCTTGTTAAATATCTAGTAAAAACTCTATTAATCACAGATGTATTGAGATGGGAAATATCGAATGCACTTGAAATGTCCCTAATCTATTGCATCATTAGTCAACCCTCTGATTGTTCAGATAAACAGAATATATTGCAATTTCAATGTAATTTGCCTAGTGATTGATAGACCGCTCCAGCAGCTTTCATTGTCTACACAACTACATATACAGGGTGACCCACCCAAGGTTAACACCCCCCTTATTTCTTTATATCTTCATCATTCTTTTCCTGAAAAAATATATTCCTATATTAACTTTCCTATATTTTTCAGAAAAACAATTGAACATGAAATAAAAAATTACGAGGTATGTTTTTATTGTAATATTGTATATTTTTACTTTTTTGAAATGCTTCTTTCCGATTATCTCAATATAAATATATAATATATCATATGTTTGCTCCAAGCATTTAGAAGATATAGACGATTAAATTTTGGAAACAGTTGTTACCAGATTAACAGAGCTAAATGACTTTTTGTTTTTAAAATTTTCATTATAATAACATATTTTTAAAAATGGAAACAATAAATTATCAAGAACACATGCATGAAACTAGAATTAAATTGATTTTAAATTTCAAAAAAGCAAACAAAGCTATAGGCCAAAAGCATTACAATTTTTTCTTACCATATGTTTATGAAATTACTCCTAATGACATTGAATTAACTAAAATATACATGGTGAGTCATTAATAATGGCACATAGTGCAACCGCATATATTTTGGGCCGAAATATTATGATTGAGGCTATAGTCCAAGAAAATTATACATGGAGAAAAAAAATTCTTAACAGGTAGATATTTTCAGGGTTGGTTGTGGGTAGCGTCCTGAGTATAACCCAAAAAAATCACCGTCGAAGTCGTGTTACGAACCCCGCAATGGGGTGGTTTTGCAAAAAAAAATTTTTGCAATTTTTTTTCTTATGTGTACATTTTTTTCTTATGTGTACCGGGTGACCCAATAAAACTGTTCCTCCACTGTTATCTCTGTTCCTGACTGTTATCTCGGAAACCGTTCGTCGTATGACTTTGGTGTAAAAAAAATTATTGGGTAAATCGGCCATGAAGAATCGCAGGAAAATATTTTCAAGTTCTAAAAATGACCACCAGAGGGTGTAACTGCCATCTTAAATTTTTAAATTGCATTTTCTATAAATTTTGCATAATAAACAAAAAATTTTTTTCCACATTTGTAATCTATCATTTTCGTAAAAACAAAATTTCAGTTATTTCAAAAACAAAGATGGTGGGGGTGTTCAATTGTTTTTGCAATAACCTGCTTTAACTTCTTAACGGTTTGACCGATTTTAACAAATTTGGTATCGTTGAAAAGAGAATTCCTTGGGCAATAAGAATCAACCAAAATATAGTTAAATCCTTCTCCGCCAGGGGGCTAGTTTTGACACCATGACCCAAATTAAAAAAAAAAAAACAAAAAAAATCAAATGGAATGATATGACTTTTTCTTTATGAAAAAGTAGCCAAATAACATCCAAATAGGCCAGTGAAAACCGTTTTTCAAAATCTCGTTCCTAACCTCAAATATTGGGAAAATGAGAATAATGGATGTTTGAAGGCCAAGGACCGCGCGGTAAATTTCCTAAAACTACTAAAAATTTAGCTACAAAATGAATAAGATGTTAAAGAGATAAATGTGAGTCTAAATAGAATTCATTTAGGTATTATTTAAAAAATATATATCATCAGAACATTCATGTTGCTCCAAAGCACAGAAAGTCCAAAGGGACTAAACGCATTTTGAACTTATTAATTCACTTTAATATTACTCTCGTAATTCTAACCTTTAGTTTAAAAAGTAAGCCTAAAAACCCAAATAGGTATACTATTTCCAAATTCGAATATGTTAGACCATATATTTTGGAACCATTTACAAAGATTTTTAGTAGGTATAATATAGTTACTTTACTGAATTCTTTTTATGAAATGGTCTGTGGCTCTAAGAAGAGCCGTTTTTTAATAAAGCCCATAAAAGGAAAAAAAGCGATCTAATGGCGACCCAGGTGTTCAAAATGGTCTCCGTTATTTTGGATGCACATCTGAAGACACTGATGTGTTGAAAGAACAGCAGTCTCAATTTCAGCTCTTGGGATGTTCAAAATGGCATTACTAATTCTTGCAATCATATCCTCGCGGGAGGTTGGCCTTGTTGCAAAGACTACCTATATCCTTAATTCTTCCCCAGAGATAAAAATCAAGGCAGGTTAAATCGGGAGACCTAGAAATATTTATTAAGTTTTAATATGTGCGCAATTATAAACAGAATCATTCCAAAAGGCAACATCTAAAGATTCTTGTGTTAAATACTTAAGTATTTTTACAGCGGATAACATTACAAAAACTTGCATTGGCAAGGGAACAGGCTTCCTCTTCCGATCCAACGGTCAGGGAAGGTGGCATCTAAATACTGGCGAACAGCAAGGGCATAATGGGCAGCACAACCATCATGCTGGAAAAACATATTTTGGCGGACGTCCAGCGGAATATCTTCCATTTTAAAATTGGAAGAACAATTTGGGTCATGGTGTCAAAACTAGCCCCCTGGCGGAGAAGGATTCAACTAAATTAACTATATTTTGGCTGATTCTTATTGCCCAAGGAATGCTCTTTTTAACGATACCAAATTTGTTAAAATCGGTCAAACCGTTAAGAAGTTAAAGCAGGTTATTGCAAAAACAATTGAACACCCCCCACTATCTTTGTTTTTGAAATAACTGAAATTTTGTTTTTACGAAAATGATATATAAACTGGTTCTCTTTACAAATGTGGATTTTTTTTTTGTTTATTATGCGAAATTTATAGAAAATGCAATTTATAAATTTAAGATGGCAGTTACGCCTTCTGGTGGTCATTTTTAGAACTTGAAAATATTTTCCTGCGATTGATTCTTCATGGCCGATTTACCCAATAATTTTTTTTACACCAAAGTCATACGACGAACGGTTCCCGAGATATGGCCGAGGAATAGTCTTATTGGGTCACCCGGTATATTATTACATTCTCTGCAACTTTCCCTTATGAGGTTTTTTTAACTTCAATACTTCTTGAGATATAGGTAAAAATCACCACTAGCTAATGTGCTTTATTAGGGTAAAAAAAATTTCTTTAAAACAAGCTAATTTTTCCAGGGTTAACTCAGGCTGCACTCCACAACCAACCCTGAAAATATCTACCTGTTAGAATGATTTTTTTTTCTATCTCTATAAAAAAAAATGACAATTTTCTTGGACCACTAATATTATAGAAATGTTGTTTGTTTAAGAGATACAGGGCGTTGAAGTTTGTTTTTTGAAATTGCATTTTGGCCATATCTCCCAACATAATCAAGCTACTGAACTGAAATTTGGCACTGCTATGTTTTTGTGGATGAAGAAAAAGCTGAAAATGTCAATTTCTATGTATCTCACAGAGGGAGCCACTTGCGCTGTTCTTGGATCGTGCTTTTAGTTGTAACTTTTTTCAGGTTATCTTTTTGGTCCTGCAGGTTCATCATTTTAGTGCATCTTTTCATTCTGCAATAAAGAGGTACTCTTGTTTCATAATGATCAAATCAACCATTTGCGTTGAAATTGCCAAATCCTGCCCCAAAACACCTGTTGACTTTAATATTCAAAAATTAAAATTTTCACCTACTGCTTTCAAATGGTACAGATCAACTATACATTGAAAATGAAGAAAAAATACCAAATGAACATTGGTCGCGCAACACATTTGTTTTCTTGAAATAGGGTGTCCAAATTTTGTCGACTTTCAATCCGTTCCATTTTGAAAGTGAACATTTTTTTGGGACATTATTCATATGGTTTTTTTTCTCACTTTGAATGGTACAGTCGTTGGGCAATATTTGAAAGCAGTAGGTAAAAATTTTATGTTTTGAATTTTGGAGTTTAATATTATCACGAAGTGGCAGTTTGTAGAAGTAATTAAAATTAAAGTTTGAATTTATAAGAGGAAAGCGACATCTCTGAAATAAGTTCAATAAGCTGAAAAGTAAGGACATCTATTAACTAAATGACTAAACTAATAGTTTTACTAATAGAAAGGATTTATTGGCAAACACATGCCAACTCAGAATAAATCAATATTCACAATCAAAGCACTAATTAAAATAACAGCCGAAAAGTAGGTCACCAAGTGCTGACATAAACAATAATTCAGGTATAAATTTCGGCACTTCGGCCGCCAACGCATCCAGTTAATCAATCGGTTTCCTGGCCGCTATTTTGCGACGGCTCCTACTAGGAAGCTGGAGAATGAGCAATAGGTTACCGGGCCTGACCCTCAAGAGTCTCTGGCAACCTATCACGGGCTGTTATCCTTAATCGGTGTTATTCTTAATCGGTACCAAGAACTGAGCGATTCGTATCGACGTGCAGGTCCACTTGTCGTTTGGTTAGAAACGCCCTTAAGCTTTTCCGTCGCAAACGCCTTCATCGTTGCGAGCCACCTTCGCCAAGCCTGGGTCACTGCCGCCAAGATGTCTCTATGGTGAATAAAGCCTTGTTATGAACCCGACGCCCGTTTTCTACAATTCTGGACTCCCTTGCTTGCGTTCAGTGTGCGACAACACCAGCGTTCACTGGGACCTGCAGCTGATCCTGAAGGGCCCTAGGGGACTACGAGACCCGACCAGCCGGAGACAATATTCGAAAACTAAAATTTTCATCTACTGCTTTCAAATGTTTACAGATCAACTGTACATTGAAAATGAAGAAAAAAATGTCAAATTAACATTGGTCGAAACACATTCGTTTTGTTGAAATAGGGAGTCCAAATTTTGTCGAGTTTCACTACGTTCCAGTTTGAAAGTGAACATTTTTTGGGACATTGTTCATATGGGTGTTTTTCTTGCTTTGGGGCACGTTTTGGCAATTTCAACGCAAGCGGTTGATTTGATCATTATGAAACAACAGTACCTCTTTGTTGCAGAAGGAAAAGATGCACTAAAATGATGGACCTGCAGGACCAAAAAGATAACCTCAAAAAAGTTATGAGTAAAAGCACGATCCAAAACCAGCGCAAGTGGCGCCCTCTGTGATATATGTAGAAATTGATATTTTCAGCTTATTTTCCATCCCCAAAAACATTAGCAGTGCCAAATTTAAGTTTTTTTTGCTTGGTCAGTAATTCTGATAGCTAGGCCCTGCACTGCACCGACCGGCTTCGGTCTAAACAGTTCAGTCATTGTGATGTAGATGGCGACAGGTAATATTTGTAATATTTGTGTTCCAAGTATGTGTAATAAACAGCATGACATTGACATTAGTTTTTGTCGTAAGAAGCTTCGGACCTCCTTCGGTGGATCGCTATTTCTCAGTGGGCGGTGGGCCCACGCGATTTTTTGTGACTGTTGTGAGGGTGTTGACGTGTTAAAAATTTTTTATACTCCTATACTAGTAACACACCTATTAAGTAAGGGTTTAGGTTATAAGTAAGTCCATTGTTACGAACACTGACATAATTATGACTGACACGTAATAAAAAAAAATACATATCAGTTCTTAATTAAAACAAAATTATCACGAGTGCCTGTCAGATAATCAGAAGTATAGTTTATCTATTATAATAGTTTTTCTTTCGTCGAAGAAAAATTATAGTACAAAACTCGAGTTGTAAGCTTATTACATACTCGTAGAATTACAGCACTCGCCGCTGCGCGGCTCGTTCGCAACTTTTCCACTTACACGTAATAAGCTGTTTACAACTCTCAAGATGTAATATACTATTATTACCTACTCATGCCAAAGGGGACTAAGAGTTCGGGGCCCGGAGGTCATTGCCCTCTCTGCCTCCCGGTAGTTACGCCACTGCAATAGGGTTTTTATTTTATTATGTTCTTTTAGTATCACTTGGGAAACTTTTACCACCATAAATCAATGAGTGATGTCATTAACATTAACAATGTTATACCCATGGACAGCAGAAAATTCCTGGGGATTTTGTGAATAATTGTCATCTGGCAAAATCTGGACATATTACAGCAATCAGTGTATATTTGGCCATAAGAGAGAATTAACATACCTAACTAACTCTTGGTAAGAGATGACAAAGAACACCTATATTTGTTTTCTTTTTGTCTTACATGGCTAATCCGATTTTGATTTAACAACAAATATTTTTCAAAAGAGTTTATGTAGAATTTGCATACGAGTACTATACCTAATAGTAGAAAATTTTAAAAACAAAAAGTCATTTAGTTCGCTCAATCTGGTAACAAATTTTACACATAAAAATTTCAAAAGTTTAATCGCTCATATCTTCCAAACAGTTGGAGCAAACTTATGACATATTTTAATTGTTTTAATAAAAAAAAGTGTAAATTTCAAAAAAACAAAATCATACAGGGTATTATTATAACAAAAACAATTGTTTTTATCTGTATGCAGATTTTTGTTAGCTCCCTTACTTGGCTATACCATTTAAAATAAATTTTCTCATTCTCTCTTAACTGAAGCACGCCCACTCATTCACTGAACATTGCAAACATGAGCGGGCGAAGCGGTCCATATCGCTTTAGGGTCTGCAGTTCTAATAGATGGCATGAATGTGAACATCTCTGCCCACCACCATGTTGGTTTGAGCCGGCCTTTCAAATATTTTCATGTTTTTTGAAATGTCGAGCTCAAATTTGTTGTTTTCTATAAACACAATCTGCTAATTTAACAAACCTAAAATGAGATATTAATGGATTTGTCCCCTGCAGTGTCTTATTACGTACACCTATGAGTTTAAAAACTGCGAACTTCTGAAATTATTTTCTAAAATGGATACTAAAAATTATTCATTTAAGCCACAGGAATGATGTAAGATGTGGGTAATAAAAAATATTTTTTTATCACAGGAAAAGGCAAAATGCAACATTCTGAATCGGCTTTTACCTGTGGCTGTGAGCTAGACTTGACACTCTGCTAGCTCTCGAAGACGTCGCTAGTGGTGACCTCGGTGCTGCCGGTTGCAGACCATGAAGATCTACATCAGCTGCTCCGTGAACACATTCAGACCAAGTGCAGTACTCTTCCAGACTATCCTCTTGATATGCCGGTTGTCTTGCTTGTGCGTATAAAGCTTGAGCCTTTGATATACCCTCCTTCCAACCCTGAAAAAGAAAAACATTAAACAGAGAATCGATTTCAAACTCCACTTCAAACATATGTCAATGTATACTCATATGCATTTTGAAGTAATGGGACTAAATCTGACCCTGATTTTTTTAGCGTCGCTACTTTGTAGAATAAACGCTGCCACAGCTATGTCGAACTCATTTTTGTAGATAACAGCAAGACTTGGAGTTTCTCTTGTTAACTCAGCAACAACCAACCTATCAACTAAATAAGGTTGTCGAACTACCCTCATGGTAGCGCCACCACCAGCCCCACTGCCTCGTTTAGCGGATGGTTTGCATACCAAAAGCATGTCAGTCAGTAGAAAGCAATGCACCTCCATCTGAAAATTCAAGAAAGATGCTATATTACATGATGTGAATAGAATTGTGCATAAAAAACCTTTGAGGTGAGACTATCTTTTAGTTTCAAGTCGCCTTCGAGAAGTAGGTGTCTTTTTCTTTCTGGAAGGCAGCCCAGCATTGGTCTGGTGAGGTCGAGTTGGGTGAGGGATTTGTCCTTTTTAAGGATTTTCTCCAAGTCATCATCTTTAGATTCCTAAAAATGCAATACAAAATTTTTTTCTCTATAAGTTTTGCTTAATTTATTAACTTATTAAACATACCACTATGTCATAGCTCTCGATTCTAGCTATAATCCCTTTTAGTCTTTCATTATCTTGTCTGTGTTTTAAGCTAGAATTCACACTATTTACAAAATCATCAACCATTTTAATCTGCAGACAAAAATAAAATGTTAAGTTGTTAAGATATATTCATATTTGTTCCATATTTACCATTGTCTGAAGGCTTTCTCTTTCAATATCTTCTTCAGTATTCTTTAGAAGAGCTTTCAAAAGCAGACCATATTTTGTTAACCTCTGCATTGGTTGTACCAAAATGTCCATTAACCTTAACCTGTATAAAATATTAAGTACTGTATTCTTTCAAGCGATCTCAAGAAATTTGAACGCACCTGTTGCAGTCCTTCTGACTTTCACACCAAGTCAAATAGGCTGTAAAAACTTCACTGTCTAAATTTTCTCTACAGTAATGTTGACACCTAGATTGTTCAGCACAATACTTAAAGTACGGTTGAAATGTATCGTGGACTTTTGAGAAACCTTCAAGCATGTTTTCTATACACGAAGGAAGTCGATACCTACAAGTGAAAACGGGGGTGTTGTTAATAAAAGTTAACACTGATAAACTCAATTAACAAACATTATAAATTTTTAGTAACCTTACCTTCTCATGTCCCTAACTAGAGGGAATAGGGTATTTCTCCAAAATATCACATTAGCTCCAAGAATTTCAGTGATGTTTGAAAATAGTTTTTCTGTGTCGATTTCTTTAAGCAGGTTCTTGGATTGAAGGTCTTTTAGACAAGCTAAGAAGAGCTGAAAAAATATAATAATTTATTGAATTAACAGGATTTAAGAGAATTTAGTTATTTTAGTTATTTAGTTTTGACATTTAATTATGCTTCAAATAAAAGTATAGTGTCAGCTGTACCTATGTAATAAGTATTTTTGAAAATACTATTTCCTTACAATAAAATAGTAGTGTCAGGTGTACTTAACTTGAATAAAAAAATCAAGCCGTGAATATTTTTACAAATTTCCAATAAAATTATTTATTATTATTTTTAAACCTTGTATCTTAAGAACTACTTAAAGCCTTCATTAGAATTATGGTTTAGTCAAAAGTTGTGGGGTAAAAACTGTCTATGAGAATTTTGTGTTTTGCCGTGAAAATATGGGTAAATTTTTTACCTATTACTCCTTTACTGACTTTTGAAATGCCGTGCACGAACAACTAAATTAAATTTGGTATTAAAACTAGTGTCAGGTGTGGGGTCAATAAAACATTGAAAGGAAATCGAAATTTAACAAGCTGGAATCAAATGACTGTAATTATATGTAAAAAGATATAATTGTTGTCAAACAAACTAATTAACCATCAGCGTAAGGAAGTAATATATTATATATTTTAGATATAAAAAAAAAATTCCAGAAATTTCTAAAAACCGCCCTTGAGTGCTGTTGTGACGGCCACCGCCCACCACCGCTACCGGCACTGCGCCCGCCACCGCGGCCATCATCACAGCACTCGATCCACAGCTTATAGGAGATCAATATATAGGTTGAGCAAAAGACATCACAGACATCTTTTCGGCAGAATTTCCTCACTAATATAACTTTCGATCAGTGGACCAAACTTCTAGCGGATGTGGTTTGTGCTCTTAACATTTCTCAATTTAAAAGACAACTAGACAGTTTTCTCGTTGACAATTTTCATTATTTTATATTTTTCATTAGTTGTATCATTTGCAACTTCTAACAATAGTTTCTCATAGGGTAACTTGGGAATTTTTTACACACATATTATGTACTTCTTCTTCTGTGCATTAATAGGTGCTCGAATAGGTGTATGTATATACCTCTGCACTTATCTATTGTAATGATAATAATAAAATGTATACCCATTTTCTAATTACAGAGATATGCTATGAGGATAAGCTACTTTTTTAAATGTTAAATGTAGATATGTGTCTCCGATTACGAATTAGGATTTAATGATGTGTACAAATCCTTACATAAATTGGGATATAACCTTCATAATGAAAACAATAATTGTTTTTTTTTTGTAAATGAATATAATAAATCAAGTCTAAAATATGGGACATTTTGGTTGCCAACAAAAAAAAAATGACAAAACAAAATAGTGTCAGGTGTGGGGTATGAAAGTCTTACTAACCAAATAAAATCACTATACCTACACATAGGTATATATATAAAAAAATATATAGAATATAATTAAGGCAGAAAAACATTGAAAAAAAAAATTAAGTGCAAAAAAGTATCAAAGAGGTCAGAAATAAAGAGACAGATACAAACATATTTATGTGAGATTTAGTTATCGAGCAAATATTTTTGGTAATTTTTTAAAGCCATTAATACTGACACATTTATATTCGCAAAGGATGTCATTATATATAACGTCAATTTGATAGGAAAAGGACTGTTTACAGATTACTGAGCGATAGCAACCTGCGAAACATAGTGTTCAGATAAAGGACATTAGAGCAAAAAGTTATTTTGTTATAAAGGTTCAGTGGCGCCCTGCAACAAATTTTGGAATGATAGAAAGATGCAGAGTGCAAGTACCTACCATCTGCGCTCCATAGTTAACCATTTTGCATCCTTGAGTTTGGGTGAGATATAAGTTCAAATTTTTTAATGCCGTAAACTAATGAATCTTAGAAACGCTTGTTAAGACTTTTTATTCTTGTTTTATGGCATTGTAAGAGGCAAAGCCCATAGAGGGGGTTGCTAAAAAGTAGATTCATTGTTCTTGATTTTAAATAGTTATAGCATTTTGTAGATCTGGCAGAAAGAAGGAATAGCACAGTTGCGTGTCATCGGCGTAGATGTATTTAGTACTATTTTGTAAGCAAAACACAATATTGCAAGTGTAAATACAGAAAATAACTGGTCCCAGCACTGAGCCCTGAGGAACCTCTGACAACACAGGTTGAAGAGGTGAATTTCCTTTGTATAACAAATGGGTCAAAATAGGAAGGATGATTGGAAAACACATCAAAAGCATTTGGATATTAATATTACCGGGGCCATAGAAGTTAAAATATCCAAATATTGTTTCATCTACCAAAATAAAACTAAATAAATGTGAATCGGAAACTAGGCAATTTGAATTATAAAAATCTAATACTTAGATCTTGATCTAGAAAAAAAAACTTGGAAACAATAATAAACTGTAGATTGTTGTAGAATCAAAAAATTTGACAAGTATGGTATCTACTAGTTTGTAGATATCCAGAACTTGATTATAGACAAAGTTACACATAGATCACTGTCTGAATCATTGTTGAAATTTCCGCACACTACACCAAATATTTTGCATAAAATTTTATATAAAAACTAATAACTAATTTAGAACACCTATATCTCAACTCAGTGTCGACTGTCGAGTCCTAAAAATTGTAAGACACTAGAATTGATATGTTATAGGTAATTTGTTTTCGTTCCAAAATTAAAGTTTTGTGTTGTAAAGTTGGTGTAGCGGGATTTTTTGCGGACGGTTTCAACAATGCTTCTGAGTACCCATGGCTCCTTTTCTATGATTTGAGCCAATTTGTTCCATAACATTCTATTATTAGTATCATGTTGCCCAACACATCATTAGCTTATCTTTCTCTTTTTATCTGGGACATATTTATATGTATTGTTATACCTAAATGTTATATACCTACCGGGTGGGCCGAAAAATTGTGCACTTTTGTGTTTTGACCATGTTTTTTTGTTTATCAACCGACTTTAGAAAACGAGGCATTGCTGTTTGCAGAAAAGAACGGACTATTCAAATAAAACTTTAAAATGGCTGTTTTTTTAAATCCAACATGGCGGCCATGTACGGCAACGCAGAGAGGCCACCTGTGACAAAAAATGTTCTCGGCGTTATATTCCGACCTGTAACTCGGAATTCCGACTTAGAACTCGGAATTACAACTAAGAATTCCAACTTGGAACTCAGAATTCCGACTTACAACTCGGAATTCTGACTTACAACTCGGAATTCCGACTTGTAATTCGGAATTATTCCGACTTGTAACTCGGAATAATTCCGACTTTTAACTCGGAATAATTCTGACCTTTACTGTACATACAATTTAACTAGACACGCCGCAGGAATGCTTGGAATGCAGTCTAGTGGAGACACGGTGCACTATTGGCTGCCTTGAATCCCTACTACGATCGCCATTGACGACAAGGTTGTCAGTTATACGCAAGGGCGTATTCAAGGGGGGGGGGGTACAGGGGGTAATTACCCCCCCCCCAAGCCCATCAAATGTCCAATTTCTCAACTCTATATTTAGGTAAATTTAGTCAAGAGTCTGACGAAGTAATAAAAATTAACTTGCAAGGAGAGTTACATTTATGGCAAAAAACATGTAGAGTCGACAATAATATTTGTGATATCCTTACAAGTTATAAAGACTGTGATGAAGACTTATTTCTTACTATAGAAAAAAATTATACACATATTAATTGCTCTGCCAATTAGTGTTGCGTCAGCAAAACGAAGCTTTTCTTCATTGAAAAGACTGAAAACCTGGTTACGCTCCACTATGGGCGAAGAGCGATAAGTAGGATTGGCACTGCTATTTACCCACAGAGAAATCAATGTAGATATTTCTCGGGTTATTGAGCGATACGCCAAAAAAACAAAAAGAAAAATTGATTTCATATTATAATAGAGAACTATATTCCTATTCCTATAATCCATTGTGATATGGATGTGATTTTTAAGAGTTTTATATTCTTTTAAAGAATTTTATTTATTTTTAAAAATATTTTTATACCTATGTTTTGTATTTTTTTATGTAGGTAAAAAATACCACCATATTCAGTTGAAATTGCTTATACGAACGCACCAAACCCCCAATGCTAAAAATAGTATATTATACACCTAGGTTGAGAAGTGAGCCATTATTTACCGAGAATTTTTATTATCCTGAGGCGCGTAGCGCCGAAGGATATAATATGCGAGGTAAATAATGGCCTTCTCAACCGAGGTGTATATAGAATTTTTTTTACTACTAACATTGAAATATTGCCATATTTTATAGTCAAATTATTTTAAGAAGTCCTTACTGGGACTGTCAATTGGTAATTTCGCCATCCTAAGTTGGCATTAATGCAGCAACCGGGTCATAAAGTCCAGGTCAGTAACGAGCTCATTTGCACAACAAATAACTACTAATAACATGAACAAGAACAACACAGATAACAGTAAAACTCACGAAACGTACAAAATCCGCGAATATTTTCACTGCCCAAAGTTTGAACTCTTTTGAACGATCCGGAAAGCCTTCACTGTCACTTTCACAACACCGAAATAAAATTTGCCTGAGTACGCACCATAGACACAGTTGCGACTAGCTGATTATACCAAAATACCAAAATGAAAGGGTTTCCATGACGTTTGAAATTATTATTAAAATGAGTTGTAGTCATAGTTATTTTTATTTGTAGCGGCATAAGCGTGATTGCAATAGAGTTTTTATTTTATTATGTTCTTTTTTTCGTATCACTTGGGTAACTTTTCACATCAGAAATCAATGAGTGACGTCATTAACTGGTTGAGACAAGTATACCAATGCTATACCCATGGTTAACAGAAAGTTCTTAGGGATTTTGTGGAGAATGTCATCTGACAAAATCGGGACTTCTTACAGTAATCGGGGTTATAGTAATTTCTTGCTTTTTTCAAATACTTCAAAATATCAAGTAGCCTGGGAGTTCAGTTGTCAAGCTGATAAAATGACACTAATTTTTAAATGTCACATAGAAAATTTTTCATTATTTACCTAGGTATTTTTTTATTATCATTATTTACCTAGGTAGAGAAATATTACTTCTCATTAGAGGAATGAGGTAAATAATGGTGATTTCTCAAGTTAGTAGTAAATATTTTTTTTTATATATTACCCCTCCCAAGGCGAAATCCTGGATACGCCCTTGGTTATACGACATCGAATTTAAATTAGTACATCTGTTTAGGCAGCCAACGAAATATTTTTCGTTGGTGCGATCTGTTTATAAACAAGGATGATTTTCAAACATTTGGCGACGGCGCCCGGCTTACTGTCTGTTGTCTCTGCCTGGCTAGCCCCCAGCATTGAATAAGGAATTCGTACCTTACCTTAATCAATGCCCCCAGTAGCTAGCCTATCGCGTCACCACAGCTTACCGCTTACCTACACCACAGCTTACCCAACGGTAAGCTGTGGCGTCACCTCCAAACTGCGCGGCGCGAAGTAGGAGTAAAACCCAACCCACACCCCCCTGCACGCTTCCACAGAATAACTAAAAATTCTGTGACGCTTCAGACCGCGCGTTTCACCTTACGCTGTACAAACTGTAAAGTAGGAATTATTCCGACGCGGAATGTTGAATTTAATAAAATCATCCGTTGAATTTAATAAAATCGTCCATTTTAAAGTTATCTGTCAATAGTCCGTTCTTTTCTGCAAGCAATGATGTTTATGGAAAATTATGAAAAAAAAAACAAGTGCAAAATTTTCCAGCCCACCCGGTAGATGGCGCAGTAAGCGCTTTGGAATCGCGTCCTTAAAATATAAAATATCAAACTTACGTCTGTCACCACTTTCAGTGTTTTTATATAGGCCACTTCAGTCTTGATAAGTTCCCACAGCGCCGTCTGTTGCTGCTGCAGCTTTTCGTTCAAATCTGCAATACAACGACAAATATAAATTTCGAGTGGGCATTTCATTTGGACGCCTTTAAAATTATTGTCACACATCCGTCTGCCTTTTGTTTGTAGGTCGGTACTAATGGGCGCTTAATACCCCCCGGGATTTGCGCGCGCGGCTCCGCTTCCGGCAAAGGCCGTTAATTTATTCCAGAAGTTATGGCGACAGGCCGGCAACACCGTACTTTGATGTTCTAGGGAGCCGATTTTGTTGACGCTAATTCTGAGATTTTCTGCGTTTATTAACAACTATTTTCATTTAAGGAAAATTAATATGTAAAGTTTATACTGCTGCCTTGAATTTAGTTACCTATATACAGAGGTATTTAATTCGGGGGCGCTCCTCGGTTCTAGGTAGTGTTAACTAGGCCGTATTTCGCCCGTTCTTGGAAAAAATTCCGGCTAGCCTGAAGATTATTCCGGGCAGTAAATAGGCTGAACATTGCAATTTGTGGAAGAAGGATGGTACTTGGCTCTTAGCTAATTTATATTATAATCCATGCTAAGATACGCTAATAAGGGTACGAAAATACAAGGCGTTTATTTAAATCTGCATCTGATTTCCTTAATAATTCCCGAGATTATTCCCTTTATCTACTCCAAGTTTGGATACAATAATGGTAGTTATTTTAGTTAGTCCGCGTGAATTGTCGTCATTTGATACAAAAAAATGTAGTGATAAGTTTAGCTTTCTATTTCAAGTGGTCGCTTAAATTAAGCTAATCTGAAGGTATCTTCAGTCTACCTATATTATCTTATTAGGTAGGTAGGTAGATATTTATTTGATTGTTGGCCAATTGTTACAGATCAATTCGTCAAATTAGAGTGATAGTGATAAAAACGTTAATTTCTTTACAATACATTTTAAATCCAAAACATATAATGTACAGGGTGTCCCAAACTCGACGCCCCAGGGTTATTATAGGCAAACAAAAACAGACAGTAAAAATTTGACTTGTGGGTTTCT
The DNA here is from genome assembly GCA_963920635.1 of Pseudeuparius sepicola. Classification (NCBI taxonomy): domain Eukaryota; kingdom Metazoa; phylum Arthropoda; class Insecta; order Coleoptera; family Anthribidae; genus Pseudeuparius; species Pseudeuparius sepicola. Next base: position 97,163,792 of record OY987299.1, read on the forward strand.
TGTAGGACCACTCAAGCTTGGGTTTGGGCCAAAAAGATAGTTTGAATTTGGGAAATATAGGTTAATGACGTCATCAAATATATTTTTCCCAGGACTATACCTGTTTCTCTTTATATTTGGAAAGAGCACGTTTTTCTGATAAACTTTCGTAAATAATTTTTTTATATCTTGTTTCATTAAAAAGTTATATGCGAAATGAGTATTATTTGTAAAAATATGAAAAAGATGCCATGGTATTTTTTTTCATGAAAATCGAGTTAGCTATGACTTATGAAGATATATTTTTGACAGAAACAATTGACAGATGCTCGGACAGATGTATTATGGAAAAAGTATTAAAATTTTATTATCAGTTATAAAAATCTAGGGTAACTGTATGAACGCCTTTAAGAAAAGCTGTTATTATCAACACTTTATGTATATATTATATACCGGGTGGGCCAACGAAAACTTTACTTCCCGATTTTCCGGCTTTAAAATGAAAATGTGGAAAAACGCTCGGACCCGTCGATTTTTGATTCGAGGGGGAACTACTTGTCTGCTGTTTTCATCCCCGCAACTTCAACCCCATACCGGGGGGAAGCACGACCCTCTGATTTTGAATAGGGATGAGGGGTGTTGCGATATCTTAGTTTTAAGGTCTCATCGAGGTACTATCTGACCCTAAAATTTCATCCATAACGAAATGACAGCTATAATAGTGAAAGACGCAATGTGGAAAAAATGTCTACTTAATTGGGGTTGAAGTTACGGGGATGAAAAAAGCAGACAAGTGGTTCCCCCTCCAATAAAAAATCGACGGGTCCGAGCGTTTTTCCACATTTTCATTTTAAAGCCGGAAAAGCGGGGTGTAAAGTTTTCGTTGGCACACCCTGTATATTCAATAAACTCCACATATTTTTTCCAACTTTAACACTCTGTAACTTTTCTATGAAGCCTTAAAAAGATATAGTTTATACGAAAAAGTGCGGTTATTCTATCACCTATCAGATCTATCACCTGTTAAAGTCCTGCTACAAAAAACTGATTCACCCTGTATACAATAATTTGTCTTAAACTTTTTTCTCTATTCCAATCATTTTTGAGATATAAGGCGAAATGACAAAAATTACTAGCCACCTTATAACCTCGTTGGGCGAGAAATATCGCTTTGTATATTTGTATGACGTACAATGTTCGGATCGACTTCTTTTCATTATTGTTGTATTATTGTATACATACTTAGCTAGTACTAAGTACTACTAGCCTAGTAGGCTAGTATAGGTATTAATTGTATACCTAGTGTGAGTTACCATGCATGTTAAAGTTTGACCTTTGCTCAAATAGTTATTTACATTGCGTAAGTATCCACTTTTTTGGCCGAGGAGGTTGTTCGAGGACCGAGGCAATGCCCGCGTTGCCTCGGTCCTTAAAAACCTAGCAAAGTCATCAGAGATAATATATAATTATATTAATATTATCTCTTTATTATACTAGGGTGTTATTTAAGTACGTAGCCAAACTTCAAGGGGTGATTCTTTGAGTGATTTTAAGAGGAAAAGTTTAAATAAACATTGGTCCGTTATCGCTTCGTTTTCAAGATACAGGGTGTCAAACTTTAAAAAAAAATCTTTTTTTTTTCAACATCTTAATAATCCTTTAGCTGATTTTGCTGAAATCAGGCAGTGTTATTTACGGTAGAGAGGGGTTAATTTATCCCTAAGTAGATTCAAATTATTAAATCCAGTGGCGTCCTGGGGGGGGGGGCCCGTGACCAATATTTTTGAAGAAAAAATGTACGCCACTGACTTTTTTAAAACTTTTATATGTTTTTCGCATTAAGGAACTAAGAATACAACTTTTTGGTCTCTTGAATTTTTTTCGTATTTGGCTTCGTTTTCCAGAGAAAAAATAAAAACCACTTTATTGCACGTCATTGCCTTTTTGTTGCATTGCTGCTTTCTCGAAAACGAAGCAAGATACGAACAAGATTCAAGAGACCAAAAAGTTGTATTCTTAGTTGCTTAATGCGAAAAAAATATAAAAGTTTTAAAAAAGCCAGTGGCGCACATTTTCTTTTTCTCAAAAATATTGGTTAAGGGACGCCACTGGACTTGATAATAATTGTAATCGACTTTTAAATTTTTTTCACATTAAGCAACTAAGAATACAACTTTTTTGTCTCTTAAATTTTTTTCGTGTCTTCGTTAATTTTCGAGAAAAAATAAAAACCACTTTATTGCATGTCATTGCTTTGTTGTTGCATTGCTGCTTTCTCGAAAACGAAGCAAGATACGAACATAATTCAAGAGGCCAAAAAGTTGTATTCTTAGTTGCTTAATGTGAAAAAAATATAAAAGTAGATTACAATTATTATCAAGTCTAGTGGCGTCCCTTAACCACAATTTTTGAGAAAAAGAAAATGTGCGCCACTGGCTTTTTTTAAACTTTTATATTTTTTTCGCATTAAGCAACTAAAAATACAACTTTTTAGTCTCTTGAATCTTGTTCGTATCTTGCTTCGTTTTCGAGAAAGCAGCAATGCAACAAAAAAGCAATGACGTGCAATAAAGTGGTTTTTATTTTTCTCTGGAAAACGAAGCCAAATACGAAAAAAATTCAAGAGACCAAAAAGTTGTATTCTTAGTTCCTTAATCATATAAAAGTTTTAAAAAAGTCAGTGTCATACTTTTTTTTTTCAAAAATATTGGTCACGGTGCCCCCCGTGACGCCACTGGACTTAATAATTTGAATTTACTTAGGGCTAAATTAACCACACTCTACCGTAACTAACACTGCCAGATTTCAGCAAAATCGGCTAAAGGATTATTAAGATGTTGCTGAAAAAAGATTTTTTAAAAAGAGTTTGACACCCTGTATCTTGAAAACGAAACGATAACTGACCTATGTTTATATAAACTTTTCATCTTAAAATCACTCAAAGAATCATCCCTTGAAGTTTGGCTGCGTACTTTAATAACACCCTGTATAATATACAGTGCCCGCCAAAAAGTCTGCACCATATGGGAAAAATTTTTAGTAAATAACTTACGGAAAATTTGTTTGCGGCATCAGGTTTTGCTTGCTCTAGAACCAAAATTGACATAATCAAATGTTGTGACGTAGTCTCTTTTATGTCAAATTACATTAATGGAAAAAATGTCCGAAAAATGGGCTTATTTAACCGAATTTCATAAGAAAAATATGTTTCTTTCGCAATTTTATAGCCCTATGCAAAATTTCAAGAGCCTACTACGATTTTCATATTTTGGCCTTTGTTGGATATTATTGGACATAATATTTTAAATTTTCTAGATATTTCTGATCAGATCAGCATGACATAAATATTTGTGTGTTTTTACAACCATTTACTATAGAAAGAAGTTTGTAAATCGAATTTATGTGTTTATCTGTAAAAATGAGATCAGTTTTGCACCAAGCGTGCTTCTTCAACAAGCCCTCATTTTAATTTTTTTGCAAAAAAAAGGAAAAGGAGGATATTTAGACCGTAAATTAAGTATTGTGCAGTATGTATTCAGTCAATGAGTGTTTTAAATTAGATAGGATCGACTTTTATGGATTAACAAATATGGAAAAGGGCAACAAAGGGCAAAATATGAAAATCGTAGTAGGCTCTTGAAATTTTGCACAGGGGTATAGAATTGCGAAAGAAACATATTTTTCTTATGACTTTTTTCGAAATTCGGTTAAATATGCCCATTTTTCGGACATTTTTTTCATTAATGTCAAATTTGACATATAAAAAAGACTACGTCACAACATTTGATTATGTCAATTTTGGTTCTAGAGCAAGCAAAACCTGATGCCGCAAACAAATTTTCTGTAAGTTATTTACTAAAAAATTTTCCCATATGGTGCAGACTTTTTGGCGGGCACTGTATAATATTATAATTGGTAATATTAAAATACACATGTTGAAAATATATTAAATTATGTACTAAGCCTGGTTGCATAGAAGGAAAACTGGGGCAAGCTTAATAGATTTGGCAACGACGCGGCAGGGCCAAACGTCTGTTTCTTTACAGACGCCTTGTTGTAGTGCGCCGGGTACAGGTTAAAAACGCGAATAAACTCTTTACATTTGTTTCACTATCAAACTTTTATAGTGAATAGTGATGGGGCGCTTAAAATGCGTCGTGGGTCATCTACAGGGTGTTTCATCTTAAGTGCGAACACCCCCGTAAAATTTGTATTCTCCATCCGATTTTTTTTCTAAAAATAGGCCACAAAAAAAATCTACGTTGGTGCAAAATTTTAGGTCTTAATGTCAATTTTCAAGGCCTACTACAATTTTTTTTCTAGTAAAGAATGACGAAAAGAGAATTTTTAAAATAGCAAATTTTCAAGAAACCCTATTAGGGATTCTTTTACGACAAAATGTTATTAAGAAAATTTGTTCAGAATAAAAACCTGAGTAGATTTGCAAAATTTCAAAAGTCTAGGCCTACTTTGATTTTCGTATTTTTCTTCCACTTTTTTCTTAGAAATGTGTCCTTTCTGGAGCTTTTACGCCAAGATATTATTAAGAAAACTTGATTATCGCGAAAAATTAAAATTTTGACGTGAAAACTAAAAAAGGACACTTTTTTAAGAAAAAAACTGAGAAATAAATCTAAAAATCAAAGTAGGCCTAGACTTTTGAAATTTTGTAAATCCACTAAGTTTTTCATTCTGAACAAGTTTTCTTAATAACATGTTGTCGTAAAAAAATCCCTAATCGGGTTTCTTAAAAATTTGCTATTTTAAAAAATCATAGCAGCAGGCCATGAAATAATCACCCCATCCAAATAAAACCGCCTACCCTCCCTTGGGATTACCAATAAGAAAATACAGACCATTTGTTTTCCTTGCCCTTATATATTTCTGAGGTGTCCAGTATCAAATTGGGACACACTGTATGTAAAACAGGCCGTATACAAAAGGACTAGTCCATATGTAAACGGACTGAAGATATTAGTCCATACCTATGTATAAGAAGCTTGTCCTTCAACAAACGGTCTAGTCGGTTTGCAAAAGGACTAGTCCTATTATACATATACCTACGGCCCTATCTGCAACTAGACCGTATATCACAGAGAGATTTAAACAAAGACAGAATGTATGTGCAATGCACGGGCGTAGCCAGGATTTAGTTTTGGGGGGGGGGGGGATTTAGTTTGAGAAGTAAATAAAACAACAAAAATATACTTACATGAAATTTAATATCTATATATTCATCCGAAAAACTACGACATATTTATAAAGTTGTTAACTTTAAATGAAATGGATAAATTAATTTCGTTCCTCTGCGCTAAATCTAAAACCATTAAAGAAGAAATCTTCGGCTTTAATATATCCACTACTTCATCTGCATGAATTTCTGTTCCATAGTGAATGTTCATTAGAGCCAAACCATTAAGTCTGTTTTTACTTGTAGTGTTTCGTAAATAGTTTTTCAGTCTCTTTAGGCTCGACAAAGACCTTTCTGGGGTAGCAGTGGATATACAGGAATGGTAGCCAAGATTTGTAGTAATGTGTAAATATTAGGATAAAGGTTTTTATCGCACATATCTAGGCATTCCAAACTAGATTTCGGGGTAGGCAAGTTCGGCTGCAACTGCGTCTGCCTCTCGTCAAAAGATGGCGCTAGGCGCTACTATTACTACATATATTCAAACGTAATAATAATTTAACTCTTCACTCCTCGTATTTTTAGGTAATATTTTGCTTATTTCGGGGGGGGGGGGGGGGGGGGTTGAACCCCCGAAACCCCCCCCCTTGGCTACGCCCGTGGTGCAATGTATTCCGGGCGGTTTCGACGCCCGCCATTTCTGAAATCCCCCTTCTTTTTTATATAGGCCCATCAAAGAAGGATATTACCCTTGTTTATGGAGAGACAAACAAGGATATTTTCAAGGAAAAAAGGTAATTATTTAGTATAATCTATAGGTACCTACCCTATCTATATCATTAAATTATTATTTAAAATGCCTTGTTTTTATTGTTGTTTTGTTAATTAAGGTGGTATAGGAAGTCGAGATAACGTTACTTTTACCCGAATTTCAAGTGTTTTGAGCATTAAACATAAAACATAATTGGTATGAAAAGAGCACTTTTCATAACAAATAGCAGAATAAAGTGTTCTCACGTATGTTGAAAACATATTTTATTATAGATGAATTAATTTTTGCAATTTTTGTTTTTTTTTATAGTGTTTCGCTGCTTATAAGAGAACGTTCAAAATTGGAAGACAACTTTCACGCTACACGCTAATTGTGTTTCTTCGTTAAATACTTCCTTCCCCTCTATAAACAATTCAGTCCACACATTTGACGGTGGCATATATTCATTATGTGAGAATGTTTGACCTGACAAATTTTTTCAAGACAGCTGTAAATTGTTTTCTTCAGGATCAGCTTATCTTTACAACACCACAATGGAATGTTGTCCTCGATTTTTAATGATCCACATGTCCACTAACAAAAATCCAAATATTTGAAGGCATCCTGAAATACTTATCTCAATATTTCACTTATTCATTTAAGTTTTTGAAGGCTTTTTGTTATTTTGTTATTTCGTTTAAAAGCTTATTGTAAGCACTAAATAGGTAACAATGGCCATATTTGATACTGGCGGAAAATTTGCACCATTTAACTGAATATTGAGTCGCTCAGTGCGAAAGGATCTACCTTTTTAAAACATTTAATTTTTATTTATAGCAGGTCGCTGCTTTGGGATTTTGAGGTTGTACATTTATAAAATAATCACCCATTGTCGATATCAACTGTTTATATGCACTTCTTGCACAATATAAACACTCGAAAATATACCAAAACAAAAATTTTTTCGACGAAATGTTCTAAAATAAATCAACACCATTCAAAATTAACACAAAATGCTTTACTAAACAAGCTTTATTTGACCTCCAGACGACATTTTGGACTCGATCAGCTGTTTTATTGGATTGTCCTATTGTCACGGCCCTATATCGTTAACATTTTGGTGCACAAATAATTAGTAGTTTTTAATTAATTTCTGATCATTATTGAGAGGGTACCTCTACAGAATATTTTGTTTTATTTCGGAGATTTTCCCTTTAGATTAGTCCATATAAATCATCCCCAGGGAATTAAATTAAAGTTTCACATATACAGTGATTACAATGAGGAATTGCGAGTACCTACTAAAAGTAATCACGAGTACTTTTCCTTAGTAATTCTTTAAATGATTACGAATTCCTCATAAAATGTAATCGATTACCGAGTACTGATTACAGCAGAAAAAAGGAATCGGTTACGATTCCTAATTACAGCAAATTTAATCGATAAAATTATTGTGATAGATTACAAAAGTAATTTATTACCCCCAGCTCTGCCAGGGATGATGTAGCGTTTTCAATGATTTTATATTTGGAGATACTCCCCTGACCTTTTATTTGTTTGAAAGATGTTTAAACTGCGTCTTTTGACCTTCTTACTGTTGTCAACATGTAAATCCAGGACTGGCTATGATTTTTTATAACCCCAATTTTCATTAAAGGCATTTAGCGATTGTTTTGTTTAAAATCGGCCACCACAGCGTTAATCACGACACTACAGAACCTCCATATACCAAATTTGAACAAAAAATATACAGAAAGTTGTATTCTACAGGGTGAAAAAATTTAGCAAAATGGGACCTGGCGGATCAAGAGACAAGTATATGCCATGGAATTACCTCAAAACAGTTGAATGGTCAACAGGATCACACAAGGTATAACCGTTGGGTGAAGATTTCAGTCAACAGTATAACCTAACTATGGCGATTAACAGAAACGAGAACAGAAATTAATATATATTTTTTATTAATATTAGGGCTTTCGAACGATGTAACAAAAGTGGTATGTTGGTGGAAAAAAATATTTCTGGCATCGCGACGCCTAGCGTCGTATTTGCAAAAAGTCGGTAAATGGGCAAGTTTATTCCCATATACAATATACATACACAATACATATAAAATATTTCCATATCTTTGACCGTTTTCCACCAAGAGAGGCTGGACGTATAAAAATGATCACCGTGTACCTAGGGGAATAAAATTGTTCTCATCCCACAAATTTACAGTGCTCTTTGTATGCAATAAGGAATGTGTGCTTTTTCTGACGGCTAAGAGAAGTTAACCACAATATAGATTATAATATACATGCGGGTATATAAACTATAAACTCTATTGTAAAGGAACTACTAGGTGTTTTGTTATTTCAATCTCAAAATTAATATGTACATATAGGACTTTAAAACGTGCAAATATTTTAACTGGTGTTAAATTTCGGCTTCGCAGAATTTGCATATATCTGAAAATATGACCACCTAATATATTTTTAAAAGGTTTTAACGATAGAATGGTTCACTTGCCTCTTATCCGCGCCGAAATAGAGGCAATATGCAGTTCATCTAGTCGGCGGCAGATACAATTCAAGGATATAATATATATATATATATATATATATATATATATATATATATATATATATATATATATATATATATATATACAAGAAAAGGAAGAAAAGGTGATAATGGGCAAACACTCAAAGTTAACAAAAAGAAAATCTAGTAACCGCATACACGTGTTTCATGCTATTTGGCAATCATCAGTACGGTGTAACATTAACCAAATCAAAAGATAGGCATGATTTGGGAAGCAACAAATGAAGTCCAGGCAGGAGCCAACAGCACATTTGCAGCTTCAGTCAGTACATCCCCTATTTTGGGGCTTGTACTAACATCGCCACGGAGGCTGCTAAAGCGACCTGTGTGGAAATCTTAATAACCCAAGATACAATGACAATAAGGATGTAAGATTAGCGAGTGTAAATGTAATAATTACAAGAAAAGGTGATAATGGGCAAACACTCAAAGTTAACAAAAAGAAAATCTAGTAACCGCATACACGTGTTTCATGCTATTTGGCAATCATCAGTACGGTGTAACATTAACCAAATCAAAAGATAGGCATGATTTGGGAAGCAACAAATGAAGTCCAGGCAGGAGCGGTTACTAGATTTTCTTTTTGTTAACTTTGAGTGTTTGCCCATTATCACCTTTTCTTGTAATTATTACATTTACACTCGCTAATCTTACATCCTTATATATATATATATATATCCTTATATATATATATACTAATCAGTACTGAGTACGTGCTGATTAGTCTTCATGTTGTTAGTTTGTTTACAAATTAATATCCCCAAAAATTTGGTAATTGACATTGTAAAAGAAAAATGGTTTTTGAGTGGTTTTACTGATTATCCTTTACATATTTTTATAGAACTGATTGAGGCCTTTTTCGAAACGAGCTATTTCATGTTTGAGAATAATTATTTTTACAGACAAAAGTATGGTACCGCTATGAGTAATCCGGCAAGACCAATAATGGCTAATTTAGTTATGGAAAATCTTATCGGCACAATGTTATTAAAATTACATTTTCGCATCCCATATATGGTTTATGCAATTTCTTGAAATCAGTGCAATAAGTTGTAGGGAGATCGGGGTAAGATGACGAACGGGGTAAGAAGACTAATGGGAATATTGTCAACAAGAAGCGATTACCGATAATTTCACCGACAGAGCCATCTACCTTGCAATAGCTATAATTAATATTGTCGGGTTAATTTTATTGTCAGTTGCTAAGCCGGCCGACAACGGCACATGTTGATTCTAACTTTATGTGTTGTAATTTTTTACGAGTTTGTGTAAGATTTTCCGTACATTTACAAGTAAGTAAGTTCTTTTCCGCCATTACCCAGAAACTATCCATACTATTAGTAATTTCTTGACCGTCCTACGTTTTAAATTTTTGGCTTTGGTTTAGACATTATAACCTCAAACATTATTTCAATGTTCCCTGGGGTAAGATGACTGGGGTAAGTTGACGATTCGTCACCTTGAACAAAAAAGGTATTTTAAAAAAGAAAGTAAAAACGAAGGAAAAACAAGTCGAACTGTATAATCAGCCAGGCCCTAGTGACCAAGGAAAATTACTGATGCACATGAAATTACGAAAAACAGAAAACTGGCAATCAAGAGACTGAAGAGTCATGTTCAGGATGTAACGAGATGCTTCAAGACCCTCCAATAGAAAATTGGTTTATAATGTGCGGCCTGCTTTTCTTGGTGGCACTAGTTATGCAGAACATGGTGACTGATTAACGGTGTTAACGTTTATTTGAAGTATAGTCTATACTTAGGTTAACTAATAATTTAGAGATTTTTATTAATAGCGTAAAGAACTTTAATTACCATTTTTCCTTAGTATCGTCAACTTACCCCGATGTCCCATACATTGGGGGCAAACTAATCAAAATTTAAAAAATAGACCACGGGAACTTCAATATTCATGTAATGACAAATATAAAAATAAACGTGAACAGACAGCATTAGCACAACATCATTTTCAACTTGAACATGACTTTGATTTTGACGAAGTTAAGATTTTGGATAGACAACCCAACTATTACAAACGACTTTTCAGCGAAATGCTATTTATTCAGAGTTATAGTATTAATAATATTATTAATAAAAAATCGGATACTGACAATTTGAGCACAATTTACTACAATCTTATCAGAAATTTTATAAAAGTCAACATCCCTGTAAGTCAATAAAATATATCTAAATAATTATCGGTCTATTTTTTGCCTTCCGTTTTTTGTTTAGTACGTGTTCGACTCGCTCCTTCATATTTTACACATTTAATATAGTTGACCCGAAGACGATTATTATACCTAGGTATCGAACGAGGTAAGGTTGTTTGTCTGCGTTTCAATTTTGTTATGTGAGTTTTTTATTCTCTTTGTATTTTAATATCAAAAAACCTTTATATGAATAGGATCTTTTTACAATTAAAGTACACCTAGTGTGATATCTTATTTATTGCTTTATTTATGCATTGTATTCTTTCTTTTAGTGAGATGAAGAAGACTACAAAATATTGTCGAAACGTTGACACAGTTTAAACTTAGGGTTGATTTATTTTGTCCTAATCCAACGATTCGTATGCAACTAAAAGATGTTTATTTATAAACAATAACATTTCCAGGCAAAATAATTATGCTTATGCAAGTGACTCTTTACATATTTTATTCTGAAAATATAACTTATTTCCAAAGTCCTCATCTAAATACAGGCTATTTAAGTTTTAAATTGACAAACTCTAAAAAATATTACCTGATCGAATTAATGATGCTAATTTCAAGAAAAAAATCCAGCCCTGTGCAAACTCAAAGGCGCCATTAGGTTTGCATCTAATTCCAATTTTTAATACACATAAAATTATATAATAAACCCTGCTTTTTAAAAAAAGGGGACCAAAAGTCTAAGAGAATGCGTTTTTAGTGGAGTGGTCGGAGTGGAGATTAGAAAGCAACATTATTTTATTTTAGCAGTTCCCTATACTGTTGGGTTTTAGGAACATTATATTTTGATTAGGGTTTCATCAAGTCAAGTAGCTTGACATTTGAACAAATAACTTGACTTGACTTGAGAATCAAGCTTTTGAGAAATTAAATATTTCACTAGACTTGATATTGCGGAAACTTACTCCTTGACTTGAACTTGACTTGACTTGACTTGAGAATCAAGCTTTTGAGAAATTAAATATTTGACTTGACTTGATATTGCGGAAACTTACTCCTTGACTTGAACTTGACTTGATTTCAAGTCAAGTCAAGTAGCTTGAATATCAAGTCAAGCCATGAATCTCTAAAATTGGCAATAAAATAAAATTTACTTTTACTTGTGAACATGTTTATTTATTATTAACACACAAAATAAGAACCAAGTTACCGAGAAAAATGTTTATATATTAAGAAAAAAAAGTGCTTTGAACGGTGTTAACGTGAAACAAATAGAAGTTCTTGTTGTCTATGTTACACAGACACAGACAAACAAATAGAAGTTTTTGTTGTTACACAGACTATACACATAGTTTTGGTACGGACTTAAAATAGTTGATTTTTGTTCTTTCCTAGTTTTGAAAAAAAAAATGTACAATGCAAAGGTTTATTATTATTATTTACCTGACTGTCCTAACTGATAATAAAATTTGAAATTGATAAAAATCAAGTAATCAAGTAGCTTCAAGAAAAACTTGATTTTTCAATTACTTGAGACATAAATACTTGACTTGATATTGGAAAATTACTACTTGACTTGAACTTGACTTGATTTCAAGTCAAGTCAAGTGAAGTCAAGTAGCTTGAATATCAAGTCAAGCCATGAATCTCTAATTTTGATCCTCCTTAAAAAAGGTTTACTTTTTCTATCTTTTTGAAACCATAACAAATAGGTACGAAAATTATGAAGAATATTTCTTCGCACAGGGCTGGATTACCCATATCTCCGCTACTGTTTTTTAGGCCAGGTGCATACTTCACTATTTTGTGTACCAAATTTGGTTTGAATTGTATTAGTTCCAGAGATATTAAAAAATCTTTATTTTTTGAGGATTTTCACGCCCTGTAACTTCCTTACCTACTTATTATTTGTTCCAAGGGCGGATATTTTATGGAATAATTTGAGCACACCACAGCTTTTTTATAAGTTTGATATTATTTTAATATTAAATAATTAAAAATTCACTTTTTTGTCGCTTAATTTTTAACGTTTTAAAATTTTGATAATCCCTGGGCATCAATTCCAAGAATCCAAACAATTCCACCATCACAAAAATAAGTTTTTTTTTATTACTTTAACATCCTGTACCTCGAAATCGAAGCTTTAAAACATACAAGTTTTTTTTTTATTTCGCCCAGCTCTATTGTTTAGACCTTCCGAATACCCGTAACCATTACCTACAATTTTATAATAACGCTTAAAACCACACCTATACATTTAACGAGGGCGGTGTAGGTATTTTCCGGAAACTACCGAACAGGATCAGAACAAATGCCGTATACATTTTAAAATAAGCGTCTTATGTCCCGCCCAATTTTTTTGGGAAATTCTCTAACTTTTAATCTGCTTAAGCTTAAGGTTGGAAGGGCCATCCGGGAATTCGTTAAAAATAATCGTGGCCCTTTATTTGCATTTCAGAAAATGCCGAGAAGTTTGGGAAAAGGGGGCATACATTTTAATCTAGGTGTTCTCTACTAGCACTCTTTAGTTAACTTTTAAATACCTGTGTAATAAAGGGTTTAGGGTTTAGTACAGTATACCACTTGGCATTTTCCGTCATCATTGCTTTAGTAGTCGCTGTTCGATTGAGGCAGTTGTTATAAGGTACCAAAAAATCAGACAAGTACAAACAATATATTGGGTTCATTATATTTTATTAAAATGTATGTTGTTCTTATGATGATAATTTGACTATAAAAAACTTTTCTCTTTTCTTAATATAACTTAATACCCATATACTCAAAATTATGCTATTTTTCTTATGATATATAATACTGTTTAACAACTTTCCAATGAATCTATGAACCTAAATTCGATCAGTATAGTTATTTCTTTTACAAGTACCTAAAATGAAGTATTTCAGGATGAATCATTGCTGTTTCCGGACTAGGCGTCGAATAAATAAATGGTCGGGGGAATATCCGCAAAAAGAAAACCATTGAAAACGCTACGTTATTTGCGATTAACAGAAATTAATATTTTAATGCGTTTTTGAAGAATAACTTATTAACGGAAGAGAATATGGAAAAATGGAAGTAATGAAAAATATTCAGAAAAATTAGGGCTTTCGAACGATGTAACAAAATTTGTATGTTGCTGGGAAAAATATTTCCTGGCGTCGCGACGCCTAGCGTCGTATTTGCAAAGAGTAGCTAAATGTATTCCTTTATACACCTTATATCATCTGCCATATATAATATCTCCGTATCTTGGACCGTTTTCCACCAACAAAGGCTGGGCACCTAAAAATGATCACCCTGTACGTGTGACAAACCCTATTTTTTGTCATACGCTCCCAAAATTTTGTTATACGCTTTTTACAATTCTTCAGAACGTTTAAATTTGTAAATGTTCCATAATTTTTGAAATCATAGCAACAAGTTTGTTTATTTGATAATTTTGTCACGTCATTCGAAATTTGAGAGAAAGTGACATACATTTTAAAATGTTTCAAAATACTGAATATATTGCTAATAAGGCCAAAGAAATCGTGTTGGATTTACTTTCTGTGAAGTCTCGTGCCATTTACCATAAAGAATATTCTAAGGAATTTTGGAATAGTCCGTAAAGGTTGCCATGACGACTTTCAGGGACTAGGCCGAAAAAGATTAGCTATTTTTGGGAGCGTATATGACAAAAAATAAGGGGCACAATGGGCCCATGGAGGCCTACGTGCCGGGCCGATCAGAGGCGGTCACCCCTTGTACTGATGATGATGATGACAAAAAATAATTTACTTACCAAAAGAGATAAATTTCTACAAAATTAAAAAGAAGCAACTTAAACACAATGTCTTACCTGTAGAGCCTATAATATCTCTCCAGTCGTTTTCTAATTTGTACAAAGCGTCGATTGATTCACACTGCCCTTCAGGGTAGGTTACATTTTGAGGGATTCCCTGTTTGGAGTATTTGTCCAGTTGATCTATTAAAGCTTCATATTTTGTGTCCTGAAAATTAATGTAGATATAAATAATTCACCGAAAATTAAACGGTTACATTCTCTTATGGAACGGGGTAAATGTTTTGCTTTTAGGACCTAGGAAATCTCCGGATTAAACATTGATTTGAGTGAGTATGCCTTTCAGCAGCCTTTTAGAGATCAATAATCCATCCTAGGGTTTTTAACACGAAATACGAAAAGGTGAATCTGAAAAATTTCAGTAATTTCTTAAATATACATATAAATGGCAAAAACTAGATATTTTAATATAACTAGAAATTTTAACACAGCGCGACTAAAGTGCAGCATTTACTCCCTTGGGACTGAAATATTTTAGTCCCTTGGGATTAAAAGTAACAAAAACAATAGAAACTATGACCAACTACAACTATGTACTTTATTCAATAACATTAATTAAATGAACAGTAACGAAACGCAGTAGGTAAACAAATTAGGACTCTACGGAAAATTCTAAACACATCTGAAAAATGCATTTTTTTTAAATTAGTAGATTCTGAGGAATGAATAGTTGTAAATTGGCATATTGACTACTAATTTCACATTCCTATCTTAACTTTTCAAGAGCTATCCGGTGGTGTAACTGATGGTTGGTACCAAGGTACCAACTTATGGTACCAATTTTGGCACCATGGTAGGAATTGGTACAAACACCATTAGGTAGCCCTTGAAAAGTTAAGAATGTGAAATTCATTTTGTTCTATCTCAAACAGTTTCCTCGCTGCAACGGTGCAAAGTAGTAAATTGGTAATGTCGAATGTTTCTTTTTACATAATGTCTTGTGAATTTTTAAATTTTAGTTCGTTCCTGCGGTGCAAAAAATAGCATATCTACCTCGGGACTAAAGTGACTCTTAATCCCTCGAGTCTCGAGTGATTAAAAGACGCACTTGAGTCCCTTGGTACATAATATACTGTTAATATGCATTCCCAACTACTCCTAGCTTAATCCATCCAGTTATAGCCATGTGTGGTGAACAAAATCTTTTGCAGAAAATTAAATCGCAATTTTAGGGGAGATAAATTTGGCCAATTATTCCAATAACCAGTTCAGGTTACCTCGATTAAGCACTTTAATTTAGTTCGAGTCTCAACCCCTGACATTTACACCGGGATTAGAGGGATATTGATACGGTTGCTCCCGCTTTAAATTAAGGTTTTCCTTATAATTCAAGAGGCTAAACTCTCCAACTGCGAATTGGTTGCTCTATAGGTACCTGAAAGTTCGTTACAAAATATAGACCTTCAAATCTAATTCAAACAGAAGTTAGCTTATAAATTGAGAAAAATCAAGCCTGCAGGATTTTTATTCTTTACGATAAGATGAATATACGCAAAGTGTGTGTTTTCATAACTTCGACATTTCATATACTCTTAAAGACAGTAATTACAGTGGGAACACTTCAAATTTTACATGGCATCTTTACATGGTTGGTACAACACCCATTTATCTACCGCTTTTAAGAATTTGTCAAGTTTTTGTGTTTTTTTTTTATTACGTAATCTACCAGAAGTTTACTCCTAATCGGCGGCTTAGAAACTGGATAATAAAATAAATAAATCATTCTAAATTTCTATGGTTTATTTCGGGAAATGCGATGCGAAGGCCGATGATTATAAAATTAATGTCGACAGCGAACTTCACTTGAATTTGGACACCGGGAAAATTAAGGCTCCACTTATCAATCATGAGTTGAATTTCCCTAAACATTTATTTCATATGGCGTGTCCGAGAAGCACCGAAACTATGAAAAGTTATACCCAATTAGGATTTTCGCGAAAGCTAGCAGTCACGTAAATTTAAGTATTCAAATTCTAAGGTTCGCATTAGATACAGTAGACATTATTCTTTAAAAGAATTAATCTATTATAAGAGAAAATTAGTAGAAACAACGATTTTTAGGTTACCTATATCCGATATCGATATAGTTTTAATAACATATTTTTGAAAGGAATAATTGATATAATCAGTTGTTTATTCCCTAGTGCAAACAAATAGTATTCACTCACTTTACTGTTACCGAAAAAAGCTGTAAGTCGTTGCTTGATTTGTCGCTTGCTTTGGTCAGCTTCACTTGCAAGCGACAGCGTCGAGCTTCCAACGTTGCCAGCACCTTCTTCTGTACTCGAACTGAAGAAGCTGCTCGTGCGAGGTTTGTAGCTCTACATAAAATGCAGAAAAACATTAGTTAACATAATTGTAATATTTGATTTAAAATAATGAAATTATTTTTCATTTATTACAAAATTTCTTAGTGAGTTAGTGATGTGATAATAAACAACTTCTTAACAAAAATTTGGTCTCTGGAAATTGATCGCAAGAATACCTACCTTTTTGATTAGAAATAACAGTAGATTCTTAAAGTAGATTCAATATTTCGAAAAAGTACAAGTTGAACATATTTATGGTTACATATTTCATGTATAAGTAAGTAGTCAAAACGGGCTTCCCTCCGGGCTACCAACGGAACTATTAAAAAATCGATATCTTTATAATAAATAATTAATATCTCAGTAGAGAATTAAATTCTACCTACAGTTAATGGAAGCGATGGAAGAAGTTAATGGAAGCGATGGAAGAAACGCTTCATTTGATTCCCTGAATTCAAATTCAACTATTATTTTTCGTTCATATTGTGTTGAATTTTTTCGTCATTTCAAAATTATGTCTGTGTGCACTAGAGCCGGGCCTCTATGTTTACCGTAGGATCTACTAAACTAGGTAGTAAACGAAAATCTGGGGAACAAACTAAACAAACTAAACTAGCTAAACCAATCCAATTTCCAAACACGAAGTAATCGCGGTAGACGATAAACGTATGTGGTGTGCAGTTTATTGAAAAAAATTTCAAAGGGCGTTACAAGAGAAATGTGACGTGGTATCGTCAGGTAGCCCCATTCCCTATAATCATAAAGCAGGAAATTAGCTTCAAAGCGAAATAAAAAGAAGCGGCGGCATTCAACACGTGCCTCTCTGATTGCTCAAGTATAAAATAAACTCTGAATTAAAACTTCTGAAGAAGAAAATGACAAAGGAAAAGAAAACCGAGCGGATTTAATATAAAGTAAAGTTAAATGAAAATTATTTTCTACAAATTATTACAGATACTCGACTTTATAATACGAGTTACTTACTTTAGTAGATTAATATTAAAATTAATAGCCCACATATTCTTATGAAGTAGGAAAACATGTTGTGACTTGCGAGGGCGGAACAAAAAAGATTGTTACATTATCACAAAAACACTCTCTCTCAGAATTCAGGGGAAGCACTCCCCCTTAAATTTATGCGGGTAAAAACCTGGAAACAACCGGAAAATTAATGAAAAACTTACCCCTGATGGCTTTCTGGAGTGATTGCTGAAACTCCCTGGCAGTTTCTTATTGCTCGCGTCTTTGGCTGAAAAATAAAAGGCATCATCTGTGAAGTGCTATTAAACAGTGGTGGTGAATGAGGGATTATCAAATTACATAAAAATATGAAATATTATAATATGATAATTTAACAAGTTAATTTGTATTTTTTCGGAATATTAAAAAATGTACAAAAATACAAAATACCTATTACAAATACTGGGATATAATCAATATTGATAATTTATGCATCTGACTTCCTCCGTAGAAAGTTCATTTTTCATAGAATTGCCACCAATATTTATTTTTGTGGTTTAAACACAAAATATCTAGCAATATTTCGACAGACAAATACTATTTTTAATAAGTTTTTCAAATAAAATAAAATGTGTAATCTGTGGCTCCAATCTCGACTACATCACTAAATTTTGAGTACTCTGTTCTTGACTGTCGACATGATTTGAATAACTATAGTTTATTGTGTTTAAACAGTAGAAATAAAAAATTATAGCAATCCTACGAAAAATAAACTTTTTACGGCGCGCGGCCAGATTCACAATTTATGAATATTGATTATATCTCTGTATTTGTAATAATTATTGTTATTTGTTAACAAACCCATTCTAGGTGGTCCCGAATCAAATGATATATTTGTAGTCAGTTTTGAGGTAAAACATCGCTAAATGATTTTAAAAAATAAGTTCGTAGTAGGCCTTGAAAATTGAAATTAAAACCTGAAATTTTGGCTAAAATACTGTTTTTGCGACCTATCATAGAAAAAAAACGGCCAAAATCGGGTGAAAAATAAAAATTTTACGGGGTGCTTCCATTTCAAATAGGTCACCCTGTATACAGGGTTGTGCTTGCTATTACAATTGTACTAGATCTATTACATTTTACCAGTTGCTATTACGCTATTACTACAACAACAAAAATCCCAATAATCTATTACAATTTCGACTTCCCACATCATAGGTGCTTTCCATTGGACTGATCTACTGATCCTGATTCCTGTGTTACCTAGGATCACTTAAAATCGCTTGTGATTGGTCGATTAAGCGACCTTGAGCAGTAGATCACTTATTTGGATCAGTCCGATGAAAAGCACCGCATAACTTCTTACCATATTTTTTAAGTTTATTTATTTTGAACTTTGAAAATATTTACTCGTATATAGTTACCTACCGTTACTGGTACGGTTTTTGTAGGATAATTTTTTTTTTAGAAATCGAACGTTTTATTTTTGTTGTTAAATAAAGCTATATTCATAGTGACCAAAAACTGTTTCAATAAAAAAAAAAGGTAGGTAGAATTTGACCTGAATTTGGATCTATTACAATCTAGTACAATTTTGTGAACAATTCTAGTACATTTACAAACAGCAACTCTCGATATATGCGAAAAACGATCTTTAGGGTAAAAAATATAATATCTCGTATTCTTACCGGTAATCCTGACTTGCCTTCCGACCAAGCTAGCGGTGTCCTGAGAAAAATGAACCAAAGATTCCACGTTATTCTCCTTGTCTTGCAGCCTGGCATCACATGACGACAGGTCGATATTGCGAAGTTCACAAAGCTTGGCAAGTGAATCGCTGAAAAAAAAACAGGTGTCTAAATTAAAAGGAATAATTACCATTGATAAAAGAAACGTAAACGGAGTTGCCAAGAAAATATGGTAAATAGGGTGTTGAAGGTATTTATTTTTCGAAATTTTGGGGTGATTCCCAAAATGAAAAAACACAGGAACCAAAACATCAGTACCTAGGTAGGTAAATAATTAAATATCAACAACTAACTAATCGAACAACCCTTGAATTTTTGTCATTTGATGGTCTTCTGAAAGACGCTTTTGTTTCGAAGATATACAAGGCTAGTCCTAAAGGTTTTTTCACAATAACAATTATGTTCTGTTTTATAAAAGCTGTAAGAACGTTTATAGAGCATAACCTTATAAAACATCTGAAGTCCGATAAACGTTTTTACAGCGTTCTTAGAGCCCTTATAGAGCTAAAATGGGCACAAATTTATACAACGTTTTCGCTCTATAACCAGTTCTGTAAAAGCTACAAACACATTTATATAACCATTTATAGACGTTTACAGAGGCTTTACACAGCAGAAATAAATGTTGTACCAAACAACGTGTGTAAATTATCATGAAAGCTCTTCGACTCTTTAAGCGTTTTTGAAAAAACGGTTTTGCTGTGCTTTACTACGTTAAAAAGACTATTAGACTATTCAATACCATACATGCACCTCTTAAGCTGCTTTTTGTAATGTTGATGAAATAAGGACGACGCAATAAGAATGGCGGAGTATTGTGCCAAAGTACAACGAATAATTAATTTTACTTATGGCATAGTGGGGTGACATAATTTTTAGTGCAAATTAAGATTTATTGTGAAATGTATACTATTTACATGGTGAAAATTTTAAGGGCCTCTTCTAAACATCGATTTCGATGATTTTTTTTATTAAAAATTAAAATAAATGCTTTTCTTTTCATTAAAAATATCTGTTATTATTGCTTCGGATGTAATTTTAAATACAAAATAAACATCGTCAACTAATACAGTATTATTTTTTTGTTATAAAATGCATTTTTTACATTTTATGAAAAGGAGACGCTGATCCAACGTAAGCTAACCACACCAAACATGGTGTAAATTCTTATAAAACAGTTTAGTCACACACACAGCACTTATATGATCTTTCAGTTGGTCTTGCGATGCTTATATAAAACAGGCAACTAGACGTATTTTAAACATTTAATTTAACATTGAGCGTGATAATAAGTATTTTTTTTAAATCTCGCACACAATGAAAAAACTTTTACATGATAAAATTTCATTTTCTACGTATGTACCTATAATTTATCTAAGCTATATAGACAACATATTTTTATTTTATTTTAGGATGTATAAGATAGTTCAGATGTTCACGTAACTCTATTTTCTCTGTTTCATTGAACGTTGAAGACTTTTGGTGAAAATTACAATCATCAGCAGCATATACAACACAGCTGAAAAAGTTGTCGGTATTTGATTTTAAATCTTCTTTGGTGGAAGTGATTTTATCATTAGCATTACTGGCAATGCTATTATAGGTATTTACTATCCGAATAAATATTTTGCTGAATTAAATGATAATTCTTCTTTAATTTTCTACGAAATGCACCCATTTTCCCTTGAAAACGACATCATACACACGCTTTAATGTACCTAAGTTTTTAGGTTAGGTGTTGAGAGCACACCTAAACCGTTCTGTAATGATTACAATGCGCGCTTTTTGGTATTTATGCTTGCTTCAATGCTATTAATTTAAATACTTGGTAAGTACTTCTATAAAATAATTTTTTAAAAGCATCTTTGGAAGTAAAAATATATTTTAAGGAACTTAACTGTGATTTGCCAAACTCTTACAAAGCTGATTTATAAAGTGCTTAATTATGTTCTTATAAAACAGTTATATACGCAAAACTAACCGAACCGTTTAGTTGTAACCACTAAACAGACGTGTAGCAGTCGTATACGTAGTACTATAAACGTTTATAGAACAATTAAAAAACTATTTTATAAACGTTCTATAATTTAGCTAAAAGAACGTTCTAAGAATTATATTACAGAACAAATTAGTTGCACACAGCAAAATGGTAATACTCGAGACGATAACACAGCAAATTAACTATTTTTAAGCACTTATAAAACGTTAATAAAAATTTTCCGTTCGGTAAGAAAAAATTAATACAGCTACTTTGCTACTTGATATTTTGAATATTAACTATCGACTTTAAACAATTGAGTCAATGCGTTGCAATATATTTTATTAGAATAATAATTTTAAAAATAAGAAAAAAGAAACGTTTTGTCGAAAAACCTTCATTGAAACAAAATATACTTAAAATAACCCAGGGAATAACCCATTGAATTTTTGCCATATTTTTTGTAAACACCCTGTACATGGGTAAAAACCGTATCATGAAACACCAGATGTCGTAAAATTTGTACAGGGAAAATGGTAAATTTTACACTAAAGGCGTGTAATATGCTATACACGCCCGTGTAAATATTCGTGTAAAAATTCAAATTGTACGAAACCGAAAGTGGTTAATTTAACCAGAATCCGTGTGGACTTAATGTGATCACTTTTAGTGTTTTATTTTTCCAAATTTTACTACTGTGTAGTTTATTTCAAGATGTTATATCGACGCGTTTAATAAGAAACACTCAATATATTATATGAAAGTGCTGTTTTTTACTAAAAAAGGATATTATTAATTCTCAATTAACTTTTCACAGGTAAGAACTTTATGTATTTGACTTTTAAAGGTCACTTTACCCGCTCAATTTGTAGTGGCGTGTTTTCCGTTAGGAAAATACCTACTGTGAAAGAATTTCTTAAGAATTCGGTGTACAGTTCGAATTAATCCATAATTCGCCCAGAAACACATTTTTTAGTTGCTTTAAGTATAGAGAACTGACTCTTGGCTGCCATAGGTCCAATATTACCAGCCTATACAATACCTACCTTATTTTGCCGTATTTTAGAAAGGATTATTGAGAATCCAAGAAATAACAAATTTGACCAAACGAGCTCAAAGTAGCTACTGTTGTATAATTTAGAAAGCATTAGTCGCTGGAAGGCTAAAAAGACCAAGATGCAATTTTGGAAATACTTGGATATTTGGATAATAGTGGATAATACTTGGAAATGTTTGCACGTCTAATATTATGGTGGTTACCCCGTCGGCATGCACAGTCTGCCTCGATCTCGATTCGAACCAAGGTCGTTCGAAGGCAGAAAAACATAATATTTAGCACACACAAGGCAAAATATTTTAACTCTGTTTGCTTTCCCATAATAAGCCCTCGCGAAATTTATATCGTCTTGTATTCGCTAATAAAGGGCTATTTTTCAAAAGTGATTAAAATAATCCTGACTAAAATGAACTTAACTACTTATTATATTTTCTGGCGATTCAGTGCCACACAAGGCAAAATATTTTAACTCTGTTTGCTTTCCCATAATAAGCCCTCGCGAAATTTATATCGTCTTGTATTCGCTAATAAAGGGCTATTTTTCAAAAGAGATTAAAATAATCCTGACTAAAATGAACTTAACTACTTATTATATTTTCTGGCGATTCAGTGAGAAATATGAAATTTGCGATGTTATTCAAATCGCCAAATCTTCATCTTCTAATGTTATCCCTTCGTGACGTTGTCTTGAAATCCGAACCCATAAAATGCCGATAGCCTCAGATCAATACCTACATTTCAGTGCATATTCAGTCAGGCACACGGCACACACACAGACACGCAAATGTAATGGACGCCTCGACTAGACAAAAAAATATCCCATTATGTCACATACGAAATTACAGCTCCAAAAAGGATTTTACGGTATTACAGGAAACTCGGTACTTTACCTATGTCACCGTAAATATTTTACGCGAATACAGCTAAAATTAATAATAATACTATTTTATAGGAAAGTTATTGCCTGCAAGGTTCGAAGCCCATGCGGAGTGAATTTTGGTTAATTTGAATTCGGGAAGAGTAGCACAATTTTAATGGAAAGTTCAGAATGATGGGCTATAATTTAATGTCCACCCCTCTCCTTCGTCCCAGAATTGGGACGCTTATATTCGATTCAAACACGACTCGACTCCCGCGTTCCACTAACTTCTACTCAGCTTATTCCCTGCTCGCAGAAAGCTCATTACCAAAGGCGACTTGTTTTGTTTCATGATTTTAAAACGATGTTATTGTTGGCACAATCAAGGTTTCCAGTTTTTTGATACGATTTAGGTTGTTTTGTAAATATAAGTATCTCAAAGCATATATACGAATATGCTAGTCTATAAAAAAACACTTATTATGTATTACAAAATACATAAGTTATTTCCGTTATTTTTCCGAATAACCATATCGAGTATTATATCGTTGGAAAGATTTAAAAATGCCTGATTTTTGAGACCATGGCCAACTATGATTTCCATTTAGAAAAACACAAGTTTATTGTGTCATATCTCGAAAATGGCAGCTGTCACGGAAAGTAGGACATGACAACCGCATTGGGGATACAATTCCCTTCAACTTTTGTATTTACACTTTTTATCTAAAATCAGAAACAACGAAGCTAGATGGATTAGAATAAATCGCCAAAATTTCATTTTTTTCAAAATATGTAGTAAGCCATGACTTTTTTCAAAAATCCACCAGGTGCATTAAATTGGGCCTACAAAACTGTAATTCTTTCCTCATTTAACCATCCTTCTATCTCCGCTAGTTTCCGATATCCCCCTACCAAAAAAAAAAACCACTCGCCCTGTACATTTTCGTACTATCGATGGGCTTGTCTGGAAAAATCGGTCAAAATCTCGATTTTTCCTTATACGATAATGCCTTTTTTCAATAACATTTTAGCCACCTGCAACACTCAAGCCTTTGGTTTTCCGAAGTCAAGACTATTTTTGTGGACACGGCTTGCCTGAAAATATGGGCAAGAGACACCTTTTATTACTACAAGCTTTTATTTAACTTGCAATGTATGTATGATTGTATGATTGTTTGTATGTATGTTTAGGTCAAATCTTGCAAGCTGAATTAGAACCACTTCCTGACATCCGATTGAGCTGAAATTTTGCATACACCTTTAGTTCTGGTGACAATGCAATACGTAATAGTAAATATTCTAATACTTTCAAAATGGCCGCCGCTCCAGGATGGCGGATGATGTATGTTTTGTCAACCCCCTTAATATGGGTATCAAATAAAAGGGCTTGAAGAATAGAAAACGATAGAGTTAGTGACATCACACTAAATTCAATATGGCCGCCGCTCCAAGATGGCGGATAATGTATTTTTTTGCAAACCCCCTTAATATGGGTATCAAATGAAAGGGCTTGAAGAGTAGAAAACGATAAAGTTAGTGACATCACATTAAATTCAATATGGCCGCCCTTCTAAGATGGCGGATAATGTATTTTTTTTATAAACCCCTTAATATGGATATCAATAGAAAGGGCTTGAAGAGTAGAAAACGATAGAGTTAGTGACATCACACTAACTTCAATATGGCTGTCGCTCCAAGATGGCGGATGATGTATTTTTTTGTCCACCCCCTTAATATGGGTATCAAATAAAAGAGCTTGAAAAGTAGAAAACGATAAAGTTAGTGACATCACACTAAATTCAATATGCCCGCCTAACTAAGATGGCGGATAATGTCTTTTTTGTCAACCCCCTTAATATGGGTATCAAATGAAAGGGCTTGAAGAGTAGAAAACGATAAAGTTAGTGACATCACACTAAATTCAATATGGCCGTCGCTTCAACACGGCGGATTACATTTTCTTTTCCCTTAATATGGGCATTAAATGAAAGGGCTTGAAGAGTAGAACTAAAAATATGAAAATAAAATTATAAATAAAAAAAATATTTTTAAAACAAGCTTTTATTTAAGTACTCTGAAAATAAGAAAATAAACTTTGTAATAAATCAAACCAAGGCAAACCCATAATTTTGTTACATTATATAACTGTATATACATATAAAAGCTTGTCGCGAGAATATATATATCTTGAAAGTAATTTTAAGTAGAAAATGTATTTTTCTATAAAAGAAGTTACACACGATAATCTCGCGACAATCTTTTATATCATATACAGTTGTATAATGTAACAAAATTATGGGTTTGCCTTGGTTTGATTTATTATAAAGTTTATTTTCTTCTTTTCAGAGCATTTAAATAAAAGCTTGTTTTTAAAATACTTTTTTATTTTTCTGTTAAGGACAATTCGAATTTTCAGTTTCTTATCCCCAGTGGCCACTGGTAAATTTCCCTTGATACTTCTCAACATCGATGTACTTTTCAACCCTCTTCCAGGCTTGTATGCGAAAATGGGGCACCTAAATCTGTCACTATCTGACGGTCTATATGACGGAAGTTGTGCGTGAAATGTGAAATTCAGAATTTTTCACGATTTCTATAGTTTATTACTTACATCATTGATTGATAACAATAAATTTTCAAAATCTCTGTCCCTGACCGAAATAGTACAGGGTGTCCCAAGTTGGACGCTTTTGATGGTTTCTCATATTTTCTGAAGAGGTAGACAAAAATAGCTCTGGTGTCTAGAGCTCGATCTGCTGAATTGAAAAAACTTATAGCAGGTTTAAAAAACGCGAAGAAAGAAAAACGTCATGTATCATCTAAACTAATCGAGATATCAAGATGCGGTCTTTAATAAAATCGTGCTCTATACGCCCTAGCTACTTT
Source organism: Pseudeuparius sepicola (assembly GCA_963920635.1). Taxonomy (NCBI): domain Eukaryota; kingdom Metazoa; phylum Arthropoda; class Insecta; order Coleoptera; family Anthribidae; genus Pseudeuparius; species Pseudeuparius sepicola. The sequence goes on from OY987299.1 coordinate 97,190,027, forward strand.
TTGCTCGGCAATTTTTTTTCAAAGGAGTTATCAAGTTTTTTCCCTAAAGGAATGCAGGGGTAGTTTTTGTCCGGCAATTTTTTCATAGACAGATTCGCGCACCTGGGATTGTTTTGAAAGTCCTTGCTAAAAATGGCGAGGATCTAACCAAAAACAACTCTCTTCGGGGTGGGGAGGGGTAGCTTTCGTAATTTTTTTATTTCTGAGACTTTTGTGAAAACGGCGAAAATTGGATCAGAAATAATCGGGTCATCATGTATTTCCATAAAGGAATGCAGAGGTAGTTTTGCCTGGCAAGCCAGGATCCGACCAAAAACTTAGGGGTGAGGAGAGGTAGTTTTTGTCCGGTATTTTTTTTTGTTTCTGAGACTTTTTTAAGCGTATTTGTGAAAACAGAGAAGATTGGACCAGAAACAATGGTGTTATCAAGTTTTTTCCCTAAAGGGGTGCGGGGGGTACTTTTGTTTGACAAATTTTTTCAACCGCTGATCGGTGCGTCTGGGATCATTTTGAACGTCCTTGCTGAAATGAGGATCTACTCTAAGCAAGAAAGTTATTATTTTTTCCTTAAATTGGTACAATGGGGAATTTTTTGACGGATAATTTTTGTCGGCCACGAATTGGTGAAGTATTGGATATAGTAAACGCCGCAACGCGATAATTGGACCAAAAACAAATCTGTCGAGGGGGTTGAGATGGGGTGGGGTAGTTTTTGCCTATCAATATTTTTTAACCATTTTGCTAAGAACAACGAGCATCTGTGAAGTTATTATTTATTTTTCAAGGGGTAGTTTTTCAGTCAATTTTAAACATAGATACATATAAACCTGAACATCTTCTCGTCTCTTTTTGACTAAGAACGAGTTTATTTCTTATATCGCAGACCTATAATAATTATATTATACATATACTTGTGTCTATGGTGGCAACTGTGTTTCTACCCCTAAAATATGCCGAATAGATGACATTTGGCAACGATCGATCGGGAAGATGTAGTCTCTATGACACGGTAGTCGAAATATTTCTACGAATTCCCACAGCGGATGCCAACTCGAGGAACTTATTGGCATCCATTTATTGGGGTTTGCCTAATAATATACGGAGAAACATCGTCTGTAGCGAAGCTATATAGGCTCCCGTATGGGTTGCTGGTGACGTCACCAATTACCGGACATTTTAATTTCAATTTGAGTTTTGGCGAAAACTCTTTAACGCGCACGCGTAGCTGCCATTTTCTATACCTAAGTCTGCGTATAGGGCTTTGCTTTAATTCCCTAATAACGTTTCCCATCAATATTGTCGGGAATTTCTTTGTGGAGCAAACAGATCTATTTAATTTTTTGATTGGGATTTTCTACTCCTGTGACGAAAACCCCAATCAAAAAATTAAATGGAAATGTTCGTCCTCACTTTGATGCATTCTGCAGAATCGCATAAGACATTCCTATTAACCAAATATGTGTTTATGTCCCTGAAATATTTTTTAGAAAGGGCACTCGACACTCGACAAAGGCTTCCTCTGGCTAAAAAGTTGTCGTTATTTTCCGCAAATCTCATTTCCCCGAGCAATTTTCGAGAGTAAATTCGACACATCCTTATCAAAGATTAAATCCGTGGAGCTAAAAGCCCTCGGGATTTAATCAGATAAGAAATTACAGAATTTACATCAGAGTATTTCCATGTTTCACCTCTATATTTTCCGTGGGGTCGCTTGAAGTGATCTAATGTGAAAGATTTGATATTATTCTTACTGAAGCTAGATCTAGCCTTCAACTGGTTTAGTTAATCATTATTATCTCGGAATGTATTTCGGTGTTCGTTAACTGCAGATTTTCCTTTATCAGCTGGGAAAAATTTGATGGGCGTGTCATTAGTCTTCTTCTTCTTTTTCTAATGGGATGTTATAAAGACTACATAATCTGCTTTCTATAGCAATCTCAAGTGAGTGATCACAGAAACTGAATGATCGAAAGGTTTTGTTTTGTAAAGAAGTTTACACTTTGTGTGACGTACTACGTATATATATATATATATATATATAGTAGTTCTGTAAGCAGTAATTTATATTTCAATAGTGGCTATTTCAGTTTAGACAAGTTATATACATAACTTTCAACTTCCAGGAAAATACAGCGCCGCAATTTATTAGTACCTATATATGTATTTTATCGAAAGCAATATCGTCTATAGCTGGAATATTCCAATGTGTCGGTAATTGAATTTTTCGAGTAACGCCAATATTGTGTACATGTCACATAAACGAAACCGAGATTTATGTCTGATTTATAGTCCGCATTATTTTCGTTTCTATACGATACAGAAACGGTCTAGACAAAACAAAGCAATTCTCTGAGAAAAGCGCACTGCATAACGAGCTCACCGCGTTTGATTTAAAGTAACATAACTCTTTCAGTGAATTTCTGTTTTCCAATATAAGAAAGAAGGGAAAAGAATATTATTACAACTGTACAATCGCTACGTACTGTAAAATATTCAGGATAAGGTTTTCATTGAAAGAATACCCGCTTTTAACGTCTAAAAGTTACAATGATTAGATATCTGTTATTTATGTACCAAGGCACTGAAGTTCAACTTTTTATGACTCATGTGGAATGTAGTTGCCGAGGCCTCTGGCCGAGGCAAATAAACCACATGAGTCATAAAAAGAACTTCAGTGCCGAGGTACATATTATATATATTTTTTTGAAATCGGAGAAAAAATGTTTTATTAGGCAAGAAAAAAATAATAAGGGATCACCCGTCCACGAACCGACTACGCGCGGCGTTGCTTGACTTTACCGATCGCTCTACCTAGGACAAGAAATTTCTTAACAATTTGGCAAGTTTTGTTTCATCTATTACATTATTGGGTTTGTGCATCCAAGCTTTCCCTAATTGTTTTTTCAACCTGCCTCAGCTGTTTTGGGCTGAGACTTAAACGGCACTGCACTCACAATATTTTGGCACTTCTCAAAAATTGTTGGGACATCACCTTCCTTTAGCTTAGGTGATATTCTCTATAGGTATTTTCCTCCCACAACACATTTGTCCACTTTAATTGTTTCACTTTCTTGAAAATGTGTTAGCCACACATACTTAAGGGTTTTTTAGAAATTACATCTCAGTTGGAATTTGACGAATCCATTTTTGGCGGAAATTATCATCCCGAGGCAAAACAAGTGTTTGTTATGGCGACACTTTCTTCCTGGCTTTTGTAATATGTATAAATATAATATAAATAGACCCAATATTTGGTATTTAGGTTATTTTTTATGAAATAAAAATGAAAACTAACCTCAGTAGGTATATTGTAAATACTTATTGACGAGGTCTCAGTTGTTCGGCAGCGTGAAAGACCGAATAGAAACCGTATCGGGGACGGGAACGGCTTCCAGCCACCCGGACCGTCTGAACTCGCGGATCTCCCGTGAGCAGTTCACCCCTATCTGTTTCTCAGGCTCCACTGTCCAATACGGTCCATGTCCATAATAGTCTATTCCGGAATTCCGGGCTCCCTATTCTGCGGTTCGGGGGAGATTCCCCTTTACAGCGCTCACGCGTCGGTGCGAGCGGCACCAATAATAATAACAATAACAATAATAATAATAATAACACATAACAGGAGGATGTCAGATGTTCGCATCAACGGAATATAAGGAACGACACGATTCGGTTGCCAAGATCTTGCACCGGGAACTGGCGGAAAAGCTGCTGCTTGTGCAGACAGAAAGGGTCCCATATTACAACTACACACCTGAGCCTGTTCTTGAGAACAGCAACTACAAGATGTACTGGGATCGTACAGTTCTGACTGATCAACGAGTTGCCCATAACAGACCGGACCTTATAATAGTTGATAAAATTTCTAGGAAGACAACTCTGATTGATGTGGCCATCCCGAACAACAACAACCTGCGTGTGAAGCAAGTCGAGAAGATCGCGAAGTACAGAGACTTAGAAGAACGAATTAGAAGGCAATGGGAAATGGAGAACGTCCAGACGATTCCAATCATCATGTCAACAACTGGTGTTATACCAAAAAGTTTGCTGAGAAACATCAAGGAGCTGAATCTAACTGATAGTCTTTACAGGTCCATGCAGAAAGCGGTACTACTTGCGACAGCCCGAACCGTCAGGAAATTCATGGGGAATGCAGGATCGTCCAAGAACATCAATGTCACCTAGGGCCCGATAACATGGCAAGGGTCTCGTCCGAGCCAGATCCTTTTGGTATCCGGGATGCCCGGGATCTGAGTGAATGTTCCCCGTAGAGGGAGTGCGAATGCCTTTTGGCTAAGTCGATATAACAATAACAATAACAATAACACAATACTCTTGGACGGCACGACTCCCACCCAGAGGCCATAATAACACCTCCGCCAGGACACACGCGCACTAGACACAAACTTGTTTCTAAAATATAAACTAACACGTTTAAAAACAATTTAAACATTTAAAACTTCTCAAAACCCAAGCTGCCGCATTCAGTTATGTGACAAATGACATGTAACGTCGGCCTAAGATGGTCACGTGATTTTTGTGCGCCAGGGCCTGTCTTTATAGTAGGCCTTGAGGACAAGTATAATGACTGCTGCTTCTTGTGCAGCCTACACAACAAATCTATTGATATTCAAATTTACTAAAATATGTATACTGAAGGATTGCGCTTCTATAGGAAACAATTTCGCAATGTGTACGAAAAGTTAAATGAGCCTTTATCGGCCGGGTTTTGAATATTTGGTCACTTTTGACGGGCGATTTCTCCGCGTCTGACGTTTGATGTTTACATCTCGCCAAGGCCTACTTATTGAAAAAATCGTACAATAATGGGCTATATTATTGTACGATTTCTGTGCTTTTAATGACGATTTTGGGACATTTTAATGCCGATTTCAAGAAAAATATAATTTACTAGATAATATTTGTAGAGACGGAAAAATCAGGTCTAAAAAACTCTTATCTATAAAACTCCTCCAATTTCGCAGCCCACGATATCTCTTCCCAATTCATTCTAGCTCCAACTGGATGTCTAATAATTTAGCAGGAGTCGTAGCTATATATTTATCGTAACAAAGTAGCATCAGCCTCACTAAATTACTGTGAAAGGGGGTATTTTAATTAAAAATGAATTATTTCCGCCACACCAACTGCGCAATTTGGGGCATTCCGAATTTTTTAAACCAGAACCTGTAGACCTACAGGGTGTGTCATTTAAAATTTGCTATCCAAATAACTTGAAATATGCAGTATGCAGTAAAATCACTCAGAAAAGTTCATTTTATTTGTTCTTAACACGTTTTTTTAACTCGTTCCTTGCCTGTCTCTTTGTTTGTCTGTCTATTTGTCTGTTAGACTGTAAGTCTGTAAATTAGAGACTTGAAACTTTAAACATAACTCAGAATTGGTTGACAATGCAATATTAACTCGCTATATGCATATACAGGGTGTTGTCTTAATGCCATTTGTGGGCAAAACAGATTACTTTAAGCCTATACTTTATCCGAATTTGGAAAAATGCTTTAGTGTGTGCTCTCTTAGAACCCATCCAAAAAAATGTGCTCACTTTATCGTAGTGGGGCCTCGAATGCTGTACCATTGTGCATCCTCCATCAATAGGCACCCTGTACAGCACCAAGATTAAAATTTTACAGGGCTCACCTTTTTTTAGAAATTGAAATGAGTTTTAACATACATGTCCCAAATTATGTAATTCTTAATGCACATGAAAAACGCATTAGGATAGTAAAATTTACAAAAAATTGATTTTCTGATGGAGATGTGGCGCATACGATCCTTTGTCAAACCCTAGATTCATACCTCACGTCGCTTACGATATCCATTTGATGTTCTATAAAACAAATTTTAAAACTATTAGAAGTAAAATAAATGAAAGTGTAAGCCAGTAGCATAATTTTTATTTGGAAATGTTAACTGAAAAATAACAATAAATACTCTATTGCCCTTGACACTTATTTACTTTTTGGAGCTTCCTATGCGATTTGAACGAGAAAACGGCAATTCGCAAAATTTGTCGCTTAGATATGTCGATATATCGAGTCGATACCTATGTCGATCTATCGAAGAGACAAACTTTGCGAATTGCCGTTTTTTCGTTCAAATGGTCCCTTGCGATGTTCTACTCGTTTCTACAAAACAGAAACAGAATCCACTCAGATATTTAAATAAATTGAATTATTGTTGCATCGGAAGCACCAATCCTTATTTTCTGTTGGCCTAAAGGGGCCAAAAATATCGTATATGACATGAAAATTAACGTAAGCAACACTGGTTGTTGGTCCATTTAATTTTTCCCTACCCCGATAAAAGATCGTAAGTCCTCAGAACCAATGAATCTTGACGTTACATATGTGGAGCTCACGATAATAATTTTGGGATCCCTGCGGGCAGGGAGCAATCGCGCTTGTCCTGTCAGTAGGCTATAAACTCTTTCTCTTATAATTTTTATTGTCTCGCATCTGACATTTTTTAATTCAGTCTTCGCTTTCAGGGAAATAAAACAATGTATTGCATCATGAACGTTTGTAGTATTGGTAATGGTGCCATTAAAAAAAGTATCAGGGGCAATAGAGTATTTTTTGTTATTTTTCAGTTATTTTCAAACCTACACAAATTGATCACACCATACCATTTACATCGAATCATCCACACCAACAGAAAATGTCTGCATTTTATTGTTACGTACATAGATTGCTTAACGTTCCTTTAAACAAAGATAATTTTGCTTTAGAAGTCAGTTTACTGAAACAAATTGCTTTTAATAATTATTATGACCCTAACATTATCCAACATATAAGTTAAAAAACGAAGTTTGTGCACCATTTACTACTAAACCTAACAAATATGTCTCTATTCCTTTTATACATGATAGTTTAGCAAACAAAGTATCTCAGATTTTCCATCGCAATTCAAACTTCAAAGTGAAGGTCTCTTTCAAATAAAAAGAACAGCTTTGGTCAGGCCCTTATAAACAGCAAAGACAAGATAGACAAACTTTTCAAGAGCGGTATATACAAACTCTCTTGCAATGAATGTGATAACACATACATCGGCAGAACTTGCAGACCTCTTAAAGTTCGGGTCTCTGAACATCTACATAAACCTCAGAATTCAGCCTTTGGACATCATATAGAGTTTTCTCGACACAACTTCAGCCCTAATAAAAATGCAACTATTATACACAATATCTCCTCAAAAAATTTCAACAGATTAGATTTCATGGAGGACCTAGAAATAAGAAAGGAAATGCCGCTCAATACCTCTTGCTTGAATTCACAAGTTAACTTAAATAGATCATTTATCCCTTTACACAGACGTCTTTTAGATTAGTCTCCACGCCTCCTTAATACTAGCTCTTATCTTTCCATGTGTAAGCTTTAAAGTTATACTACCTTAAATTCTTTAATCCATATTTGTGAACATGATTTAATTCATAATTGCCTCAATTTCTAATTATAACATAGTAATCAACCCACACCTTTGTCGGTTTCCAAAAAATTCAAAAAATGTAAAAAAAAATTTTCTTTTATATAAAATAATTTATAAATTATCAATTTGATCCATTTAATTTAATAATACAAAAGTTCTTTCAGCTTTGGTGGAATCAACGTTAAAATTAACTTAATGTTCAGTATGTGCTTGGTTTCTTGAATATCTACTCTGACTTCCCTCGTATACTTTGTTGCTAACCGTCTAACTGCACTCCAGTTTTCCATACACTCGGTTGTTGGACGGGATGCCTATTCTCATTTATAACCTTAAATAAAGCATGACGTTATAAGCACGCCGTTCAACCTTCCCAAAAGATGGAATTGTTTGAATAATTCTGATTTTAAATGTAAAAATGTTGTTTTAACAATGTACTAAAAATTTTTTTAATATGTAGACAAAGATCCACCAATATCTAGATGTACTATTTTATAGCGAGATACTCTTGTGCTAAACCTGACGAGTAAGTAGTGTTAATTTATATTTTATCCAAGTCACATCAAATTTGTTTAAAAATCTTTCAACTCGTTCATATTTATATACTTACTTACAGCTTATTTATTCTGTGCTTACAGGTACGCACTGAGGATGGCGTAAGCCGAAAGAGCTTTGCGTCGAAAAATTCTTAACTTAATATACACTTAATACACATAAAACACTTCTCTCAAATAAAGATAAGGCTACTGGCGTACGGCGTACACTTTCATTTATTTTACCTATAATAGTTTTAAAATCAGTTTTATTTATAATATCAAATGGGTATCGTAAAGCGACGTGAGGTATGAATTTTGGGTTTGACAAAGGATCGTATGCGCCAAATCTCCATCAAAAAATAAATTTTTCGTAAATTTTACTATCCTAATGCATTTTCCATATGCACTAAGAAAGTCATACAAAATTTGGGACACGTATGTTAAAAACTTTTCAGTTATTAAAAAAAGTTGATTTCTGTAAAATTTGAATCATTATGATAAAGAAAATTTAGTGGTATTTTACAGTTGCTTATCTGGTCCTGAACTTCCACTAGTCAAGGAATTTATTTCAGATATGATCATTAATTAGAAGAAGAGAAGCTGATAAAGATTATCTTTTAAAACGGACTAAAAAGTATAAAATAATTTTTCCTAGCTGAAAAAGTGTAGAAAGTAGTTATTGTTTCCGTCATTTGCATTGCAATAAAATAAATTGTTAGTGACTTAGATGCACTATTCATGCATTAATTATCTATTGCATGCGCCCCAAGTTTTTTGGCTAGGAGAAATTTTTTTATACTTCTTAGTCCGTTTTGAAATCGTGGTATATTATTTTTTTATTTAATTTTTTTTATTCATCTCTTATTTTACGTCGACAGTGACTTAGCATCCATATTGTACGCAATAATGGATAAGTATATTTTCATGTATTGTTAAACAAAAAATAACATACTATATACTAATACTAAGGAGTGCCGAAAGATTATTTCTTACTCCACGGTAGTCAGCTTTACTTTAAGAAGAACACAGATTAAATTCTACACCATTTACGATGGGATTATAGTGTCCACCAAGGCCATATCAGTATTTTCCAGTTTTTACCCGATGTAAAAAAATTAAACAATCCTTTAGGTATATATACCTACACCTACCAGGCAAAATCACTTGAGGTATCAAAGGAATTGTAGTCCCATTTAAGATTTCAAAGTTGGCGGTGGTGGAGGTTAGGAGTGTGGTTGGATTACAATTCGACGGGTCTACCCAGTCAAGGAATAGGTTGTGGAATGTGGACAGACTTTTGTGCGAACTTTTCTTGACTTGTGGGCTATGTTCGGAGGTGTTTGGAGATTACTTCACCAAAAACCCCAACGCCTTCGCTGAGAGATAAGGCCCAAAATGTGTTTATTCTTTTTGATTTTTCGCTTATAACTCCATAATGATTAGCCCTAGCAACAAAAGTATTACTTTATTAAAATAAAATTTGACAAAATTTTGAACAAAATGGTATCTATATATTTTTTTTATACCTAACCGATTTCTAATCATATAAACAGTTAAAAATTAGTATTTTTTTCAAAAGTAACTTTCACACCAGGGTTTTGGACATATTATTATTAGTTTCTAGATTTTTTTAATAATAATATTTTTTGTGCGGGTCAAGGCGAGGGCCAAGGTATTTATAAACTTTTCTGTGTTTTGCAAAATTTTTATATTTCGCCACAGAGAAGACCAGAATACCAGAGAGTCCATCTTGTCAAATATGTAAAATGGGCGGATGGGCTATATCTAATCAGCCCGGGCATTTGTCTCCCAAGCGGCCCTTAAATACCTCATTTGGCTTTAGATTTTTTCTTTCCTTAATTATTATGATAACAATTAAATGTAGATAATGTAATTTTTTTAATAAAACAAGATATACAGTGTGTCCACGGATGGACTTAACTACACTTGTAAAATTTTTTATTTTCAATTCTTCGAAAAAAGTCATTCTTCATAAAAAAAGTCTGCTTGTTCTTAAAATAAAATTGGCATGGAAGAAGTTGACATTACTTATACTGAGCGACCAGAAAATTAAGGAAACGTTAATTAGCATAAGAGTAAACTACCTCTATTTGTAGAGATAATGAAAAAAGTTATAAAGAAAATTTGCTCAGTGTGGTAAGCTACTTAAGTGTACAAAATTTCAAAGCGTTAGGCCTACTTCGATTTTTTGATTTTTTTCTTGTTTTTCTTCGATTAAATAATTTTCTGTATGTAGTAAGACAAAACTTATAAATAATATTTACTCAGAATAGGAAACTGTGTATGATGGAAAATTTTTTGACAATCATAGGCCCACTTTGCGTTTCCTCCAATATTTTCCAAAATACAAAGAAGGCCTAGAATCGTAAAATTTTGTCATCATGCGCAGTTTTCCATTCTGGGGAAGTTTTCTTAATACAGTTTTGTGGTACTATTTACAGAAAACCATTTATTTGACAAAAAAGAGAATACAATCAAAGTAGGCCTAACGCTTTGAAATTTTGTACACCTAAGTAGCTTACCACGCTGAGAAAATTTTCTTTATAACTTTTTTCATTATCTCTACAAATAGAGGTAGTTCACTCTTATGCTAATTAACGTTTCTTTAATTTTCTGGTCACCCAGTATAAGTAATGTCAACTTTTTCCATGCCAATTTTATTTTAAGAACAAGCAGACTTTTTTTTATGAAGAATGACTTTTTTCGAAGAATTGAAAATAAAAAAATGTACAGGTATAGTTAAGTCCATCCGTGGACACACTAGAATTTTTTTAAAAAATATAAATAAAATCATAACTCTCATAAAAGGCATAAAACTTTTTTTCTGTAAATATAATATACAAAAATATCAAAACACGAGGAAGCGTAGAAGAGCCACACCGTTATTTTATTTTTATTGAAGTCGAAATTCTGACTTTTAAAGTCGAATTCGAAATTCCGACTTTGAACTCTAAGTTTCAACTTTGAACTTCGACTTTGAAAGTCGAAGTTGGACTTTCAAAGTCGATGTTAAACTTTTGAGTTGAAAGTCGGAATTTCGAGATCAAAGTCGGAATTTCGACTTTGAGTCGGATTATAACTAGGTACTTAACAACGATTATTGTAACAATGGTTGTCTTATATCATGGCAAATATTTAAGACTGTCTTAAATTTTAAGATACGACGGTGCGATGGCCGATGAGCCTCCAGGCCTGCGGCAATCCGGCCCTTCGAATGACCGGCCCACCGGGCATTTGCCCGGTGTCCCGGTGGTCCCATCCGCCCCTGAGCCCAACTTTAAACGGTAATTAATCTTTTGTAAATTAATCTATAATAAATGAAGAACGCAGTCTACTTCAAGGGCGTATCCAGGATTTCGCCTTGGGCGGGGTAATATAAAATATATATAAGTACTTTTCCGCACTAGTGCGGAAAAGTGACACTTTCTAAACTAAAATGCGTGCGGAAAAGTGTACTTTTCTTTTAGAAAAAATAGTGTTCCTAACTCTTTAGGAAAGTGTCTTTTCCACACTCGATTTCTTGGCTGCAATCGCGTGCGGAAAAGTGGCACTTTCCGCACTTGTTAGGAAATATACTATTTAAAAATAAATAAAATTCTTTAAAAGAATATAAAACTCTTAAAAATCACATCCATATCACAATGGATTATAGGAATAGGAATATAGTTATCTATTATAATATGAAATCAATTTTTCTTTTTGTTTTTTTGGCGTATCGCTCAATAACCCGAGAAACATCAACATCTACATTGATTTCTCTGTGAGTAAATAGCAGTGCCAATCCTACTTATCGCTCTTCGCCCATAGTGGAGTGTAACCAGGTTTTCAGTCTTTTCAATGAAGAAAAGCTTCGTTCTGCTGACGCAACACTAATTGGCAGTTGGCAATTTAATTTTTATTACTTCGTCAGACTCTTGACTAAATTTACCTGAATATAGAATTGAGAAATTGGACATTTGATGGGCTTGGGGGGGGGGGTAATTACCCCCTGCACCCCCCCCCTTGAATACGCCCTTGGTCTACTTCATAGTTTATCTGAACAATTTTATTGGGTGTGTGAAAAATTACGTAAAGTTGGGCTCCATTTGACATATTTGACAAGATGGACTCTCTGTATTCTAGTCTTCTCTGTGTTTTTGCTTAATTTGTGTACAAAAAATATCGCAACGGAGTCCAGGCAAACATCAACAATGAGCAAATATAAATTTATATATTTTCGGCACAGTAGGCTTATAGTCAGTTTGTATTTTATTACAGTAGGCTTACTAGTTTGACAGTTTGGTTATTTGCTCACAGAAAATCTAGGAAAACTTGATTTTGCCATAATAATGATAATAATAATAATAATAATAGGTCCATGCAGAAAGCGGTACTACTTGCGACAGCCCGAACCGCCAGGAAATTCATGGGGAATGCAGGAACGTCCAACAACATCAATGTCACCTAAGGCCCGATAACATGGCAAGGGTCTCGTCCGAGCCAGATCCTTATGGTATCCGGGATACCCGGGATCTCAGTGAATGTTCCCCGTAGAGGGAGTGCGAATGCCTTTTGGCTAAGTCGATATAATAATAATTATAATTTATTTACAATATTATGTAATATGCATTATACAAGTTTTGAAAATTAATTTGACAATAATAGTTGTAAATAAATAGATTGTGAGCGGGAAGGTACATTCACAAGAATTATACCTCGCGTAAGAAAGTAAATTGACATTTACGAACTAAAACAATTCTTAATTTTGACAATTAAAATATTTTTAATTAGTATGGGATTAATTTAAACACCATAATAATATTATGCTTAATAAAAGCTGCAACTTTTTAAGGAGGCCCTGCAGTTTTAATTTTTATACCGATTTCCGAAACACCCTGTATAGCTCCCAGTAAACGACAACGATTAAAAACTAGCTATTAACATAAAATAGAAAATATGGCCCATGGCACCCCATAAGAAGTGTAATATCTTTTATACTATTTTTTATGGGGCTCTTTCAGTAGATTGGTAGGTGGTGATACAATGCACTTTTATGACGGAGTATAAGAACCGAAAATATGTACTTTTATGCTTTTTATGGTAAAATCGATACCTAATATAGCAGAGATAGTTAAGAAGCAGTTTTTCGTTTCTTATTTTAAACATGCTGGGAATACAACAAATCTGAAATTATGTATTTTATAATATAGATTTTTTATTGAATGTAGATATTGAGAAATATACAATATCGTATTTCCATTAAGAGTATGCAGTTTTAAATTTCTCGGCTTTTTTCAGACTAAGCCGCTATTTAAGAAATAATACGTAAGAAGTATTAGCAGCGTCCAGAGAACAGTATTCTCTACACTTTGGTATTAGATAGAAGATAATGAAGTGATTCAAGCTGATTCAAAACGATGTCAAAACCGTCCTCTCAGGAGCCTACTTAACTCTTTAAATCAAAGAAGATAAATGTTGATTTAATGACTCTAATGGTCCGAGAGTTAGGCTCTACTCGAGAACAAGTACTAGGTCCTTGCATTATGAATTCTTTTCAAGTTCTTGAAACCCGGTCCAGAGTCGGTATACCTATATTATTTTAAAATCATGTACAGGGTGACAGTGGCGGTCACAACGGGGTAGCAGGGGTAGCGAAGCTACCCCTGAAGGGGCCCCGAAGGGGCCCCGTCCTCTACCACAATTCTTAAAATTTAAATAGTTTACTTATTGGACTGTAAATAAATGCGGGGAGATTGCTGACATATTGAAGAAAATAAGGAAAGAATTTATAGAATTGCGCTCAAACTATAAATGTGTACTAGAACATTCTGAACGAATTGCAAACGAATGGGGAATAACAACAACCTTCAAAAATACGAGAGTAAAACAAAATTATTTTTCGATGAATTAGCTTCAGATGAGGTGATGGAGAATAGTAGTAAGAAGTTTGAAGTGACAGTTTTTAATGCATCTTTGGACATTTTAATTAATCAAGTATCTAACAGATTTGAGAGCTTACTTAAAATATGTGAAATATTTCAAATACTGCGCAACCTGAAATTTTGCTGAATGTTACCGACACAGAAATTGCCAACCATTGCGAGCAATTAATTGAAAAATATAATGAAGAAATTTCAACAAATTTTATTCCAGAAATTTGTCAGTTTATTTCATTGTTGAAAACTATTAGAGATATAACAGAATTTTTATTCGTTAAAAACAAATATGTATGTAACAACAGCTAGTGCCGAGAGATCTTTTTCGGAACTTAAATTAATTAAATCTTACTTGCGTACAAACACAGACCTATATTAGCGAAGCTATATACCTAGGTCTGTGGTACAACTATGAGTCAGGTTCTCTGGCTCTTTTAATTTTAAGTATTTAATCGGAAACTACTTTTCAGGTGGATACTGACCGGATTGTGGAGTTCTTTTTTAATCGCACCAAAAGGCGCATTAAATAGATTGTTTCGACCCGAAAAAAATATATTACAGTTGCAATATATACAGTGTGTTTCACTTTAAAATGGACAATTCCGTATTTTTCGAAATTTTGGTCGATTTTCAAAATTATTTTTTTAACATATTGTACTCAAAGAGCTCTATCTTTTGGGCTACAGTTTTTTGATATACAATTATTCCATGGCCTACTGCAATCATAAACGAAGACCACAAAAATCACAAAATCTGGTTAAGCATTTTTTGTTGTAAAAAAATAATTAGCTCCATCGAATTCAGCTTAGCTCAGATCCCTATTTCCGCAGTTTCAATATTCTAGCACTTACAGGGTGTTCAGAAAATAGGGCAAAATTTCAAAAAATGCACTTTTAGGAGTGCCCTGTATAAAACACGGGCCTTATTTTGTGAATGTTTTTTCAAAAATCGAAAAGGTCTTGCCCAAGGTACTATTACAAATAATTTCGTATGTCTACCCCATACAGGGTGTTCGGAAAGAAAAAGCCAATTTGCCATTTTTTTTTTAAATTCTTGTCGTAATTTCAAAACTTTTTTAAATTTTGGTAGCTTCTACTAATGCTCCTTACAACCTGTACACATTTCTTCAACCTTTTTTGCAATTAGCAGTAACCCTCTGCAGCTGTTCTTCTGAAGTCGAACGACACACATTCCAATCAATTTTTAAGGGGAAGAACAACAAGCTGCAGAGGGTTACTGCTAACTGCAAAAAAAATATTGGACGAGTTATAACGAGGATTAGTAAAAGCTACAAAATTTTAAAAAAGTTTTGAATTTACGACAAGAAATTAAAAAAAAATTAGGCAAATTCGCTTTTCTTTCACAATAGACATACCAAATCAAAAAATTTAGGCAAATTCGCTTTTTCTTTCACAATAGGCATACCAAATCATTTGTAATAGTACCTTGGGCAAGACCTTTTCGATTTGTGAAAAAACATTCACAAAATAAGGTCCGTGTTTTAGACAGGGCAATTTTTTCTAAATTTAGCCCTATTTTCTGAAGTAAAGTTCTAGAATATTGAAACTGCGGAAATATGGATCTGAGCTAAGCTGAATTCGATGGAACTAATTATTTTTTCAAACAAAAAATGCCTAACACGATTTCGTGATTTTTGGGGTCTTCGTTTGATTGCAGTAGGCCATGGAATGATCGTATATAAAAAAACTGTAGCCCAAAGGATAGAGCTCTTTGAATACAATATGTTAAAAATAATAATTTTGAAGATCGACCAAAACTTCGAAAAATACGGAATTGTCCGTTTTAAAGTGAAACACACTGTATATTTTTTTATTTATACGTTGTTATTATTTTTAATTTTGCTTTAAAAAACCATTATAGTAGTTGTTATAGAAAAGGAAGAGAAAGGAAAGTTTTTTTTTTTTGGGGGGGGCACCATGACGCATCACCGCAGGGGGGCCCGGGACACTTTATGACCGCTACTGCTGAGGGTGATCAAAACTCGATGCCCCAGGCCTACTGCGGGAACACGAAAACTGAAAATAAAATTTAGAATAGGGGTTCTTAAATGGGACATACTGAGGTCCAATTATGACAAAAAATTTGCTTTTTTGATGTTTGGGAATATTTGGGAAAATGGCCACTGTGACGTGATCGATATTTTTTCCCCAGAGACGTACCTTCTTTCCCCTAAGTATTGAAAGTTCTTAAAATTCTCAACAACTTTTATAGGAAAAGATTTTCTGTATATTTTATTGTTCAAAATCTACAGGGTGAAATATGTAAAAACCTGGAATTTTTCTAATCATTTTTCGAAATCTAGCTAGCCATGGAAAAATTGATAGTCAGAAATTATTTAAGAGCATGTTAGGGTGTCTTGTGCACCCATAAATTTATTCAAATGGAATATTTTTAATTTTATTTGTAACAAACAATAATAGCAAACAAGTAGTAACAACCACAATTCAAAATTTAAAAAATATTCCAGTTGAATAAATTTAACCCTAACATACTCTTAAATAATTTCTGACTATCAATTGTTTTCTACAAAAGTTGTTAAAAATGATAAGGAATTTCAATATCTAGCAAAAAAAGGTAGGTATGTTTCTAGGAAAAAATATCAATGGCCATTTTGAGAATATTATATCCCAAGCAGGTTTGGAGTATATTTTGGAACTATTGACTACATTTTGTGGCTGGAGTATGTTTACATACAGTGTGTCCGCGGATGGGGTTACGGAGAGAAACAACTTTATCATTAAGTTTTTGAGAAAATGTTATTCTACAAAAAATCAAGATGGGTTAAGTTCCGCCAAGAGCACGTGTATTGCTTTCTTCAGTTTCAGTTCATAGAACAAACATATTATATTTAGGCATTGAATAAGGAACCTTAATCAATGATTTAGGAACATTCCTTAGAATATAAAATCAAATCGCTTAAAATTAATTTTCATAAAACACCCTACTTTTTTTCATGCCATCACAAGAGTGACGTAGCGTCACATTTAAAACAGGGGGGGGGGGGGGCTAAGATTCGTGATAGATTTAGTAGTAGTAAAATTAGTAATACCTGTAGTAAAATTAGTAATACCTGAACTTTTCTAGGAATAGGAGGGGTGAGAAATTATACGTTTATGTCATAAAAATGTTTACAATTTACTTTCATAATTAACTTGATTTCATTTAATTTAATTTTTGTGGTTAAAAAGGGTACCGTGGCTATTGGTCTTCTAATGGCCCAAAACCTTTGGGCCACGGTAAAAGATCCGTTGACTGCTTGTAACTTCCTTCGATGCTCTGATTTGTAAATAAAAGGCCGTTGTCTTCCTTTGTGATTTATTGTACGAACTATTACAATGTTCCCTTCTTTGGTCGGGATATGTGGTGTCGTCCGTCCGATATCTGCCTATCGAAATCTGGAATGACTTCGCGATGCGGCGACTACTGATTTTTACTTGCGGGGCACGACCTCGACTCGGCGACTATTCCCAACGACTGTTCCGTCCGCGCGGCCACCGCGCCTCTCCCTCACCACTTCGGTTCACGCGACCACCCCCTCATGCAGGTATATGGACTCGTCCTACTCTACTCTTCTATACGTTCTACTCTACTCTGGTATACAGGGACGGACTTACAAACACGCAACAGTGGCCGTACATTTTGCTACTTTCGAGGTAAAACAGTTTAAATAAATAAAAAAACTCCTGAACCTAAAAAAGTTTAAAAGTCTAAAAAAGCTATTATGAGCAACAAATATTCCGTAAATCAACTGGTCTGGTGGTAATTTTTTTTACAGAAATATCTGCGGTAGGGCTATGATGGCACCCCACTAAGCTCCCTGATGCCACGCCACGCAACTCTTCGTAATAAATGTTTGTTCTAAACCGAAAAATTAATATACTTTTTTTCTTGGCTGTATTCAACATATCTGTATTTTAAACCGCGACTTGAATATCCGAAGTAAAGTTTCTAAATATTAATATTATTTAATGGATAAGAAGAACTTTTGGCCAACAATAGCATTTTTCAAACACCTACATAAAATACTAATAAACGGTTTTATACGCCTCTAAAAAAAGTTCAAGCTATTCTCTCCAAAGATAGAGATTTTATGGATTTGTATAGGTTTAAAAGTAGACACCCTGTGGGTACATTTTTTGCATATTACATTTTCATACAAAGTAGTTTTACAAAATAAACAGAATTGCCGTATAAAAATGTATTCGGTACTTTGTACTTCAATATGTGGGAACAATTAAAAGAAAATACAAAAGCTCAAACATAATTATCTGTTCAAAAAGTATAAACCCGCAAATTTGAGAAAACATGTCGCAGAACTTATTCAAAATATTTACATTACAATTACATTACACTTTTTGCAATTGTGATTCGGTGTAAAAAGTGTAATTTGAGGGAATAATTTCTTGAAATTTGGAATCTGGGGGTTTTCAGGGACGCTGATTAACGCCACGTTATCAGATTTCCGATAAAAAAATCGCTGATACCTTAACTCGAAACTGGAATAGTCGTGTGGTCATTGTAAAATGTTTGATAAGTACGTCTAGGAGGGCCCTGTATACAAAAAAAAAATTCGTTAAAATCTGTAAGCCAGTTTAAATTTTACAGGGGTGTTCCAGATCAAAATGAGACACCCTGTAGGTATAATGAAATTACTTATATCGAAAAGAAAAAATTTAAGTGTTGTTACTTAAGATGGAACACCCTGTACATATATATTTTCAAGAAAGACAAATATTTATCTTTTCAAATTATTATAACTGAACTTTTAATTTGTTGAAATTAGAGCAGTTCTAGAACATAAAATATACGGTCCCAAATCTTTCAAAAAAATAGTCCCAAAATTTGGCGGAGCAATGAAAATAAATCACCGAATTTAAAAGTTTAAAATAGTCTTCGTTGCTCATATAATAATTATTAACTACTTTAAAAGATATAGAGAAAAATAATGCGTTTAAATGGTTAGTATCGGCAATAATATTTTGGAATTTTGAGGAAAAAAGTGAGAGAGAATTATTTATAAATTTAATGAGAAGAAAAAGAGAGAGAGAGAAAAGATATGGAAAATGTAACAGACATATATTTTGCTTTTAAATTCAGGATAAAAAATAGGTAAGGAAAAGTATTATTTATAAAAAATTGGCTTAAAAAAAATTTTATTATATGACGAAGCAACCTAGGTAAGATAGATCAATGTAATATTTGATAAATAAAGTTTAAAAAAAAAACTACTAAAATAATTCATATGTTTTAATAGGAATAAATTAATATTAATTTGCTAGTTTAACTTACTGTAGGGTGATGCCACGTTGGGCGGGAAAAAAGAGTTCATTGTCCCACGTTGACTCTTCTCCGACTTCAAAGTTCACGCTGAAGCACTCGCTGCTCGATTTCTGAAATAAATGGAAAATTAGGATTATTAACACGCATTATGTACCTTTATAGAGCATAGCTTCTTTTATTAATCGTTAATTGAGATTTAGGAAAAACGTAGATGACTCCAAATATACCTAGTGCAATCTGGGCCGTATTATTCCCATTTACAAATTTCAAAAACGAAACTGTCATGTAATTCCGGCAAAATTACTTTTGAAATGTGACATCACAAGAGGGGTCGTCCCATGTAAGATTTAGAAGTTGAGGTTGGTCACTTAGAGGGTTAAATGGATTGCCATTTGGCACACATAAAGTCTGCATCATATTGGAAATATTTTATTATTCGATTGAAGAAAGTTTTGATGTTGCCACTTGCTTTGGTCTGACAAAAAATAATCATATTATCACAATAATGGTTTTTCGGAACACAGAAAATTGCATGATATCGAATCTATAAGTGAAAATTTTATGCAGAATACTGGAAATGGATTTGATAATTAGAAAGGTATATACTGCTTTAACCATTGGTTATGGATATAGGTGTAGACAAATATGATTTATATTGTGAAATAAAGAAGGAAAATAACAAAAGCACTGACAACGACACACGGTTAATATTAGATATGTTGGTGTCAAAAATATTTCAATTTGTCTACTTTAATTTTATCAACCAATAATAATGCCAGTTTAATGGAAAATTCAAATATTATTATTTAAACAAAATGAATATTTAGTGTCCCCATTATAATTTTAAATGAAATGGCTTGTGGCATATGGGACAAAATGCTTTGGTAATTGGTGTTGCCAATTACCAAAGCATTTTGTCCCATATGCCACAAGCCATTTCTTTTAAAATTATTATTTAAACTTAGCCTTCAACATAATATAACGGATATTGAAAATATTTTTAATATCTTCATATTTCCCATATTTCGGTATTACCTTCTGTTCTCCAAAACTGTGCCAATATTATAACCCAGAATTCAGGTATTCCATGCACGATTCCGCAAAATTTTCCTTATACGTCACACACACTGCATGGAGTGGATTTCCAATAAAATCCGTCTTTTTATGCCCCACATACTCGTTTATAAATGAAAATGGGGCGTTTTACCTAAGAAATGCAGAAATCAGATAGGAAGAATATAACAAATAAAATGCCATGAAGGACATTTTTTTATCGTATTTCTATTTAGTAAAGGATGTATCATATATTGTTATCCTTTACCCATAATGGTATTACTTTCGCCGAGCTACACGGTATGTAAAGTGTAAAGCTAGGACATTTAAACTAATCACCAACATAAAATTCTCTTCGGGAATTCGCTGCAAGAAAGTTTCGTTTCATTCCGATTGCAGTTTCGCAACTGGGACAGATTAAGTGAGTAAAATGCAGCAAGAATTTGTAGATTAAAATTTGTGTCCTTTGTCTCCGTCAAACAGTGCTATGAGCTGGAAAATAGCACCACGCTTTCCTTCTATAAGGAACAACAAAATAAGGTTTAGGTTTCATGCTATATAAGTTATTTATGTATCAAGGGCATAAAAGAGGCGTTTACGAGCCGCGGCGTGAAGGTAATAGTCCGACTCGTCCCTTCGAAAATAGTTAGGCACCTGAAAACCTGTTACAAAGCCCTTATACATTGTAAACGGTAATACTAAAATCTACATAATATAAAATCAATTATATTGTTTATTTTCATTCGATAAACCACTTCAAATTATGCACTTATTTAAAATATATCAAAATATTTTTGTTGAATTTAATAAAGCGAAATAATCGGATTTATGTTGCATAGACGAGAACAAACCAAATTAATAACGTTCCGTGCGAAAAATACTTCTATAAATCGTGTTTCTCTTCCTATGTTCCGAGCCTAATCACCCCCCAATTCGAACCATGAAAGCAAAACTCCATTTATTTCCTCGGCGAAAAAACCTGCTTCGCGTGATAACAATGATGTCTACACAAATACAACAAAAAAGATTTTTCGCTTTTAATAGCTCGCGACGAGACTACTATTTATTAAATATACGACCAAAAGTGTACAGGGGTTGTTTAGGGAGCCCTAATTTGAAAAAACTTCAAAGAACGTCTGTCAAACAGAGGTTCAAAGGAACTCATACAAAGTGGTGCGATTCCCTGATAAGACTGGCAAATACTGGGGCTTATGATGTGAATAAGTACGACATATTCTTGAGATGTTTGAAGTGTCATAACACCAGCCCTTTGTAGAATCAAGTATTTCTTATTTCTTCAGTTTCATATTCCACAAAAAAAAATTTAAATGTGGCAACGTAGCTCTCCAGTCCAACCTTGACGGTTAACATTGAAGCAGAAGCGTCGGGTTATTACTCGAGGTTTAAGATTCATTTGCCCCACGTTTAAACTTCGAGAAAAAATTCTTTCGCATTTTCCTTCTTATTAGACCTCCCCCACTGTGTGGTGAAAATGTTTTACAGCATTACTGAATAACCCTGTATAAAGACATGTGCATGCAGTCTGCCCTGACCTCGATTCGAAGGCAGAAAAAATGCACTGCTCCGAAGATTGCCATCGTGGCCCCCAATATACAGGGTGTAACTGAACTGATGGTCAAAATGAAACCATGTATTCTTGGAGTCAAAATAAGGGCACTTCTTCATATATTTTTTTCTCCTACGGGCCATAGTTTTTTTATACAGAGCGTAGAAGTTTGGAGAAAAATACACATATTTCTTAGTATCGCTAGAAGTATACGAGATATTTTGTTCAAACTTGGCGTGTCATATGAGCGGATGAGCTGTCAAAGTTGAGGTTAATATGAAGCTTCTAAGGCTCCCAGTTGCAGAGATACAGGGTGTTATTAAAATTAATTAGTTCAGAAAAACATGAATACATTGTATCCTGTATAATCGCATTTAAAAAAAAATTTGAATGGTAAATTCAATGGTTAACAAAAAATATCTCTTAAAATTTTTTTATATTCTCAGCCATTTCTTAATTATTTTCAAAGAACGGCAATGCTGCAATAAAAAAGTCATTTTATGAATAAATCTAACAATCTGTGGATGTCAATTAAACTTGGCATTATTTGAATCATTTGGCTGCCAACTTTGCACTTTAGTATCAATATTTTGAAAAACGATATTTTCTTTCGAAGAATTGACTGATATGCGCTTTTGCTATGGGCTTGCCAATGGCAATAATAAACATGCGGAAACGCATAGCTGCGTGTTGCGTGTATTTCGAACATATAATAATTTAATTTTAGAATAGCGTTACGTTTCTTTTATTATCGTTTTTGCTTTTGTATTTTGTTAAATAAAGTTTAATTGACATCCACAGATTGCTAGATTTATTCTTAAAGTGACTATTGTTCATTGCAGCGTTGCCGTTCTTTTAAAATAATTAAGAAACGGCTGCGAATATGAAAAATAGTAAGAGATACTTTTTGTTAACCATTCTATTCACCATTCAAAACTAACTAAAAAATGCGATTATACAGGGTATTCATATTTTTCTGATATAATTAATTTTAATAACACCCTGTATCTCCGCAACTGGGAGCCTCAGAAGCTTCATGTCAACCTTAAGTTTGACGGCTCATCTTCTCATGTGAAACGCCAAGTTTGAAGAAAATATCTCATATACTTCTAGAGATACTAAGAAATATGTGTATTTTTCTCCAAACTCCCACGCTCTGTATATAAAAAACTATGGCTCGTAGGAGAAAAAAATATATGAAGAAGTGCCCTTATTTTGACTCCAAGAATACGCGGTTTCATTTTTGACCATCAGTTCAGTTACACCCCGTATACTGTAAATGATAACTGTTAACTTCTAGTGTCCTGAAGATGACGAAATAAATATCGCCGAAACGTCGACAAATGTGATAATAAAGAAGTCCGTTATTTTTGGCGTAAAACCAAAAATTCCTGTTCAATTGCTATTTAAATTTTTTTAACTGGGAGCACAAAAAATTCATGAGGCGTATGGGATTAATTAGGTAAAAACAAAACAGAACCTATCTACCAAAAAACGATAGGGGTGAAAAGTCCTCTCGTCCAGTTTCTATTTAACACTTTTTCAGCATCCCATTCGCCCAGGCCTAATTTGAGCGTGATTCATGGCAGCAGGAAGCGTTCACCCCCGAGGCGAAGAAACGTAATTAAACCGCCAATTTGCGGCAGGTGACAAATCGCCGGATAAGTGTAGGAACTACAAGCCCGCTTCTTCGCTTCTACGTGACTCCCCAAACGATTTCCAGGAGAAGGATATTGACAAAAGCCGCCACACGTTCTCGCAAATTAAATTTCTGCGGCTATTGAGCTTGTTTTATTACGCATCGTATACTCCTTATTTTATTAGAGAGTATGAGTTCAATTTTAATTAAAGTTGTTATGTCTCTGAACTACACCTTGTCTTGATATGTTTTAAAATATGAGTTTTTTTATATCGTAGAAATATGTTTTAGCTTGTTGGGGGTAATTTGTAGTACTAAGATTTTCTTTATTTAGTCATTATCAATTTGGTGTGCTTTCCTGAAATATTGCTTATCTGGCCTTGAAGGTATGTTTTTTTTATCGCAGAATGATTTGAGTGCTATACGCGACCCACCCACCGCGACTTCTAAATCTCAGCACTCCCAATTCTCGACAGGCTCATCTTCGCAACCCCGCATTCGCCACACGGTAATGTCGCCGAAAAAACAAAGAACATTTTAGATCCTGGGGTGTAGACCTGTGTAACACAACGTCGTCATATCAAAGCTAGGCCTGGAGAGACAGCGATAGGACGAAAGGTGGGCCTCCTGGTATTTAGACTTCATAGAAACAAACGTTGTAACAGAATTTATGCAAATTTCCGCTACTACGGTAAAAACCTATTGGCTCTCCCAATATACCTACCGCTAATTTTTAGCTGACAATAAATTACCATCACCACTATGCAGCCAGCCATACACGGGGGGGGGGGGGGGGCGATTTGTGTGCGATTTGTCGACATACAGGTACGTTGTTTCTTTGCCTTTCAAGTTATCTTTAACAAATGTATATATTAAACTATTTAGTCAAAATGAGGTATGTATCTGGACAACAGCCTAAGCCTAATTGTTGATTGCTTGAAGAATAAGAAGCCTAACCTTTATATTTAATGGTCTTTGACAGACCGAGGTTATAAATAAGATTGACTGGACATTTCCCCTCTGCTGTTTCTCTACTCGTCTACAGAACAGTTGCGGTACTTGTTGAATTTGTGCACGTTTCATACCTACCTATTCTTTGTGATTTTTTTCAAATGTTTGATCATCGTGTGTATCAGACAAATAGAATAAATTCAATAATAAATAAAAAAACGAAAAAAAAAAAAAAAACGCTCGGACACGTCGTTTGTTATTGTTAGTTGCGCATTTTTTCAACAACAAACTTTAGCCTTGTCGGGTGTTTAATTAATTACTTTGTTTCTTGATATTTTTATATTGACGTCTTGAATAGAGAAGAAGCCCAACATTTTTAGTGTTTTCTGCTGATTAATTATTTAAGCAATTTTTGATTTATATTTAAATTGATTATATTTCATTTTCTCCGTAAAAAAGTGCTTTAGGAATGTTTACAGAAACACAAAATTTTCAACCCGAAAAACAGTGACAGATATCGATTTGTGGTTCTTGCCATTAAGTTTATCATAAAAAATTAGCCTCAGACACCAATATCAGTTTTCGTCTATCTCCGTTAAAAATAGGAGTTTCCCTTTAAATATGTCCAATTTTGGCCCACCCTGTACAGTTTAATAAATCAAGCTCTAATATTTTTCTCAAGTCAAGAATATCAGGACTTGATTATTACATTTTTATATTTTATTGGAAATTATTTAGGCTGTCACCTCGGCTGTTACTGTGCACAGTATTATTATGGTATAAATTTTAACTTTAATAGCTTATCTTTGTAAAAGCACCAAGCTCATTATCAACGTGTTAGAACGGGCGCTGTTGTTTATTTTTCCTTTACATGTAACCCCACAAAAAAGGAGGTGACTACCCATTGGAGTACCACTACATATACCAACAACTACCGGACCATACTGATACTGGTATCTGCAGCCAGTGATACCGAACTCCACTCAAAGCTCATCACGATAAACTTACCCACGGTATGTCATTGCGCATCTTGTGACGCGTCAGTTGCGAGTCAGAATTTAAATTGCTCCGTATGTCTTGTCTGCGGCATGCAGCAATCGATTTTTTGGCAAGATTATTGTCCTTGGGAAATCTATAGTACCTACTTAATTTCCGTTCCCTTACTGTTTCTGTTATTATTTGGACAAACGCTGACTGCACATCCCGGCATTTCTGGCTTTTATTTTAAAGCACTGTCGAGCTGGACTGGCAGTTGTTTACACTTTTTTCTTGACACATTAAACTGTAAACTATAAAAAATCGTAAAACTAAACCGCATTTTGAATTCGTGACTCGCAACTGACGTAGATGCGCAGATTTGCCTTGTTTTCGGATTCGTTACTTACATACCGTGGGTAATAAGTCTATCGTGAAAGCTCACGACTTGCTTCCAGCGAGTGCTAGCTGCGGAAGTTTACGTGTGGCTGTGTAGCTATCAACCTTCGTCTAAGTCTAAGTAGAGGTATCTCCATATACAGTGCTAAACAAAGATCACGGAACTTTTAAACGAGTCAAGTGTTCTAACAAGTTGAGTTTTATATAATGAACTTTTTAACGATAAGTATAACAAACGTTTGATCGAATAATTGTTTTGTAAAAAGCTAATCTTGTCAAAGACTTAAAGTCTTTTTATTAAACCTTGTATTTTTTTATTTTTTTGTTTTATTTGGACTCCATCTTCTACACTCAGTTTCTGTATTATAAAACAAGTATATTTACCTGGCGACCAACCTAAAAGGCCATTTTGTTATAACTTTTTATTATTTCCTCACGATATCCGAAGAATAGGAGAAAGCTTTGTGAAATTTTTTGCCCGCCAAATTTGGATCGTTTTGCGATCCAGTCAAAAAACAACACTTTCTGTTCCTTACCTTAGGTAGTTCTTCTGTACGAATGTATCTTTGCGTGTATAGCGGTGTGTGTCTGTCCTCTAAATCTTTACTAACCGCTTAAAGTCGTAATCACTGTAATTAGTACCTAATAGGATGTTGATGAATCTTGTAAGAATGTAAATTTAGGCTCCATTTCATAAGCATAAAGCATAAATTACCTATCATTTAAAATTAAAGTTTTTGTATGAATTGAAATATTGTTTAATTATTGCAAAAGTTCCTTTAATTTTAAAGGCTACTTTTAGCTGGGTTATGTATGAAATTGTCCTTAGTCTGCTACTTCGATGCTACTGTGTGAAAATGATAGAGATTACACACTATATAGGTTGAGTTTAAAATACTATGTATGTAAAACTGGGGTAAGAGAAAAGTACATTAATTATTGGTTTAGAATAAAAATATACAGGGTGATTCAGTCATGATGTAAAAAAAGTTAATCACAGTGTGGGTGTCCTAAGCTAAGCAGAAAAATGCGAAACCAAATTTTTATGCGAAATTTAAAAACGTGTGGCAAACCAACATTAGCACCCAAGTAACTGGACGCTCCTGCTTCAAAGAGGGCCAAGGTGAATTCTGGAGAGCTTTGTTGCCAAATTTCATTAGGTACCTATTAAATCTTATTGTCATAGATGTCGAAGGCTAAATTGAGAAAATAAGAAATATCTTTCATCTGCATTTTGTTAGTCTTGATTGTACAAAGCAGCAAAACACAGATTGCGCACACATTTTTCAAAATTTTTAAATTACACTAGAAAGTTTCTACCGGCAACATCATGAAATCATAACGAAACGATGTCCACACCGCGATCCGCTTTGTACGTTTTCGTCGTGACTGGCTGGTGGGTCTATCTTGTCTAACCTCAAATTCTAAACTAGATCTTCTTTGGCATTCGAGCAATAACGCAAAAGCAAAATGACATGATGAGAGCAAACACAAGCTGCTAGCTGTTTGATAGAAGATACTGGGACATCCAGTATCAAGTCTTTGTTGAAAGGTCATTTATCAAAGAATATTTTAAGTATTTGCTCTATTTATCTTGTTTAATTAATCGATTCCAATAAATGTTTAGTTTTGTAGCTTGGAGCTACATTTTTTTGTGAGCAAAACTTTCTATTATTACTTTCAATGCTTTGTCTCCAAGCCTAGTTATAAGTTAGTTTCTTATTCGAGAAGAAATTCAGGTACCTACTCCTTTAATTTTGTAATAGGAGAATTCTGCCATTAGTATTGAAAGTATCGAATAAACTCTCTAAATAGGAAGATTACTGCGGGGCGAATCCGTCCCTGTCCGCCACTTCCTGTTCCCACCGGAGCGGATCTATTTCACCGGATTAACAGGGTTTCCGGGGAGCGAACTCTATATTCGGCACCACCCAACTTCTCCCCCTCAAGTGTGACTAAAATACGGTAGCGGCGGTGCACATTGTCGACAAAATGCGTCTAAAATAAAGGCCATCGTTTTCATCATCTCAAAGGTGAAGGATTAAGGACAATTGCGCATGTAAAAGTGGTCACGTGACTTGCGCTACTATCAAATTTGACATTAAAAAAAACTTAAAAACAACTTATTTGCCGAAATATAAAAATCTTATTAGACAAATTTATCCCCCTTGCAATTCTGTATCCGTATACTAATTTTCACGAAGATCAATAATTTTTTGTATTTTCTTTTAAATTATAATCTTTAAATTTTGTATTCTAAAGAAACTCATCGTTTAAATAAGTATCCTTGGCTAAATATCATCTAAGCAGGTGGCAATATCTACGGCAATGTCTTGGGGGTTCCTTAGAGGCCATCCGGCTATATACATCGCTAGCCGCCAGCCGCTTTCGTCTGCCTTCCCTTCACCCTCGGCACTTTTGAAACACGATGTGCGGGGCGGGAAAGGGCGGTGTTGCCGGATGACTCCGCGGATCTCCCTTATTTCGGCGTAGTGTTCAGACGGTCTTGCAAGTTCAACTTGGGCGCAGCTGTACATATTTTATAGTAGGTAGTAATTTTTTACGCTTACAAATTTAGCCGCGCTTTGTTTATTTATTTCATGTCATATAATAAAAAAATCTGATTTATTCATGTAGTTCAAAAGTAGATGTACAGGGTGGCTCACTACAAATTGACTTTAGAAAAAAAGTTTTTTTACAAAAGTTTTAGATTCTAATACAAAGTTTTTTGCGTCGCTATTGGACCTTATACATTGTGTTCTAGAAAGCAATGGCAGAGATAACTTATATTTTTTAAATGGAACACCTTGTATATTTTTGGATTATTGAATTCTACGCTATTTTCTGATTCCAAGTAAATATGTTATACAAGGTGTCTCATTTTGATCTGGAACACCCCTGTAAAATTTGAACTGGCTTACGGATTTTAAGGAATTTTTTTTGTGTATAGGGCCCTCCTAAACGTACTTATCAAACGCTTTTCAATGACCATACGATTATTCCAGGGCCGGATTAAACAATTTTTTGACCCAAATTTTCTAGTTAAGGTATCAGCGATTTTTTTATCGGAAATCTGATAACGTGGCGTTAATCAGCGCCCCTGAAAACCCCCAGATTCCAAATTCCAGGAAATTATTCCCACAAATTATACTTTTTACACTGCATTACAATTGCAAAAAATCAAAATTTTCATTTGAGTTCAGCTATGAAGGTGGCTATGGAAACAAGTGAAAATGGTAAAAAGAGGTCCAAAAGGGACAATAGTAATAAACCTGATCGGAAACTGTACTCGGTTTCTCTTTTCATTATTGCTGTACAGTACAAATTTTATGCCATTTGAGAGCTCGCTGTCGTCGCAGGCAGTCGAGCAAGTGCAAACACTTCGAGAAACGTTAATTTTTACTCTTTTTTTTGTCACAAATAATAAAGTATAAGATTATACACTACAAAGTACGTATTTGAAGAATGTAATTAAAAGCAGCAATATTTTAAACGACAGAAATGTATTGACGAATCGATTAGAAATTCCATTTTATACCCACTAAATTACTTTTAACACCTAAATTATTTTAGCAGCATCAACCCCTGAATAACATTTGTTGTAAATGCATAAACTGACATTTCCGCAAGCCATTGTTTTTCCACGGCTGCCTGCGATGGCAGCGAGCTCTCTTGCGTGTCAAATGGCATAAAATTTGTATTGTACAGCAATACTGAAAAGAGAAACCGAGTACAAATGCCAAATTATAGTAATAATTATTGACAGTTTGCAAGTATATTCACGCTTTGGAAAAGAAAATGGGCTATTTTAAGATTTCAAAGAAAAATGAAGAAGGGAAATTGAGAGAAATGAGAAATTTAAATAGTAACATAGTTTAATAAACTTAGTCTGACTTATTGTTTAAAATTTAATTTTTATTGAAAACGACAATAACATTACATATTTTGAAGAAGGACATATTTATATATATTTTTTGTGGGGTTATTTAAAAGACAAAATTTATTATGACCGGCCGGGAAATGTAGAAACACTGAAAGGAAGAATTCGGGAGAAATCCACATAATTAAATACTGAACACGGCAATTTTATCGTTGACTCAGTAAACAGAGAGTTAGTAGCAAATATCAATAAATGCATCGAGCAAGATGGAGGCCATGTGGAGCAGTTCTAATACGTATATCCTTTTTCTAAATGTTATTGTCGTTTTCGATAAAAATTAAATTTCAAAGAATAGATAAACCTGACGAAGTTTATTAAACTATGTTACTATTTAAAACTTGCTGACTCGACAGACGTTGTCCTATCTTAACTATGAATATTTAATTCGAACTGGAATAAATAAAAAAAAAACAAAAACATAGTGTTTATTGTAATGCTTTTTGATACACAAAATTCTTAGTTTTGTTTTCTGGCGCATACATAAATAATGTTCAAGATTTTCCGACGCGGTAGCAGGCGAAATACAATTGGCCATGCGAAAAACATGGATTTTCAAGATTGATGCCACAAACACTTAACTACTGCCCTTGGGATTTATTTATCGATTTATTGTTGTTATTTATTGTTGGCATTATTTGTCTTCCATGGCAACCTATATGAGTAATCCCTCACTATAAAAAGGCTCAGTTCTGTACGAACGGTTGGAGCGAACATATAACATATATACTTACTTGGAATCAGAAAAATGCGTAGAATTCAATAATCCAAAAATATACAAGGTGTTCGATTTAAAAAAACATACCTAAGTTATGTCTGCCACGGCTTTCTAGAACACACTGTATAAGGTCCAATAGCGCCACAAAAAACTTTGTATTAATAGGTATCTAAAACTTTTGTAAAAAATTTTCTTTCTAACCTCAAAAACTAACAAGTTAAGGGGGGTGTCAATTTATAATGAGCCACCCTGTACATGCAAACGGGAGAACATCGAAATATTCTTTTGTTGAGATTATCTATCTCTTTGCTCCAATATAATTTTTAGTTCAATTTTTTTTATTTTATTTCGAATAAGATCAGTAAAATCTGAAAAGCTCCTAACATTTTGGGATTTTATTATGTTAAAACAAACATTTTTTGTTATTGTATCGATCGTTTGTCTTTATCGCAAGATCTACAAATTCAAGCATAAAAGTTGAAAAGGGAATATTTCAAAAACGGAAGAGAAATGATACAACGTTTTATATCATTTTAATCGACGTGTCGAGTAGATTTCAAAAATGCCAAAAAAATTTACACAGGGTGCGTCTTTAAACAACCGAAGGTTTGGTTATTATTTCAAACATGCGACGTTCAATTATTTATCTGAGTGGAGTGCGTTGATATCGACAGAAAATTTCTCAGAATTTTCGTATTTACCATTTTTTCTGGGTCGAAAAATAAAAAAGTTAAGGGGGCAAAATCATTGCCTATATATGCGACTCTGTATATGCAAACCACAACCTGAGAGTGGATTAGGTATACGACCTTTCCGCTTTTCACAAATTTTTATATTTACTTGTTTAGCTGGTACGTTTCCAGCGTATGCTACCTATTGAAATAAGAGGGGACTCACTTGGGAGCGGCTGAGGACGTGCCTCTTGGGCGGGGCCGTCGGCCGCCCCGCCCCCACCTTGTGGCCCGCTGCGGCGAGCGGGGTGTCGGGCGAGGGGAGGGGCCTCGCGCAGTCCGGCTCCGACCTGGCGTCCTTGAGGGCGGAGTCGGGGGCGGGCGCGCCGCCCCCAGGGCCACCCCCACCGGCGCCCTGCCGGCGCGACTCCAGCGCGTCCAGGTGCGTCAAGCTGCGCGAGCGGACCTGCAACCAAAATGGGGGAAATATTAGCACGACGTTTTTACAGAGGCGCTTAAAAAATCGCAATAAAATTTTATAGGTAACCACTGAAAAGTTTAAATTGCATTAGCAGAAGACTTGCAGGAGTAGCCGTTTGTTTAACTGAGTAGCAAAGGAATTTAAGCCTTCTGAAATTATAGCATTATTTCACCAGGTTACACGTGTATTCGTCCGGCTGTTGCGAAACTGGCTCTACGCTATGCGTTTTTCAAACAAAGTGTTATAGACGTAAATCGTATCTAATCTTATTTTACAATATTTGAAAAAATATTACCTACCTGCCAATTTATCCATAGCAATTTTTAAAACAATAATCATATCTCATTTAATTTTGAGTTAAAAAAATAACTACATAAGCGTGCTCATTCAACTTTAGCTCTGAATAAAATTTCTATACAGGTCAAAGACTCTCCCTGTTTATTCAAGATTCAAGATTTTTTATTATTTGACAATAATTAATAATTTACAGTTTTTGTGTTTACATGGACAGCAAAGTAACCTAAGCCCATCAAAATCATGTGCGCCACTGAATCCTGCTTATATAAAGATTCAAATAACCGGTAATACAATAATCTGTAAGTAATAGTTATTTGTGTATGTGGAATTTAGTTGCCGAGGCTTCTAAGGTCGAGGCAAAGAAACCACATGAGGTACAAAAAAGAACTATCGCTGCCGAGGGGTACATTATTTTTTTTTAATCGGGAAAAGAGACTCTATTATGTAAAAGAATTTTAAAAATGCCACCCATGCATGAGGCGACCGCGCATGACATTGCTTTTCTCCTATTATCGATCTATCTAGATCGATCATGATGCGACACGGAGCGTACTTCTCAGAAATCCTTGTCTGGCGCTGGCGGCTCTGTTGCAGTCTGTATAAAAATATGTTTTGTCATACGCTCCCAAAAATAGCTATTTTACGGACTCATTTAAGTCCGTAATATGCTTCGTTTTCGGCCTAGTCCCTAAAAGTCGTCATGGCAACCTTTACGGACTATTCCAAAATTCCTTAGACTATTCTTTATGGTAAATGGCACGAGACTTCACAGGAAGTAAATCCAACACGATTTCTTTGGCTCGAGACTTCACAGGAAGTAAATCCAACACGATTTGGCCTTATTAGCAATATATTCGGGATTTTGAAACATTTTAAAATTGATGTCACTTTCTGACAAATTTCGAATGACGCATGACAAAATTATCAAATAAACAAACTTGTTGCTATGAGTTCAAAAATTATGGAAAATTTGCAAATTTAATCGTTCTGAAGAATTGTAAAAAGCGTATAACAAAATTTTGGGAAAGTACGACAAAAAATAGTGTTTGTCACACGTATGTACCTAAAATGTTTTTCAGGACTCATCTGTTATTCCGGAAATAGCAATGATCCATCCTGAAAAACTTCATTTTAGGTTCTTGTAATAAAAATAACTATTTTTTGTTCAAACATAATATCTACCAAAATACTTATACTGAAAGATTGCGTTGTTATAGGTAAAAATTACGCAATGGGGATGAAAAGTTAAATCATAATTTATTGGTCGGATTTTGAATATCTGGCGACCGGCTTCTTTGACTTTTGGTTTTCACAACTCGCCAAAGTCTATACCTATATAATTATTGAAAAATTCTTACAATAATAGCTTACTTTAGTGCCGCATTCTGAGATTTTAATGACTTTTTAATGCCGATTAAAAAAACAGAATTTTAACTTGAAGGTAGAAAAGAATGGACGTAAATAAGTATTAGTTTTTAATTATTAAAATATATTTATGTATCTATTTGGATTTTGGAGAAGATGCAATTTTATAGATTTTTAAAATTATTTTTTATATCTAAATAAGTATGTTTTTAATATTAGAAGGCAACATAACAAATATTTTTTGGATAAAATATAAAATACACCGTCAGATAGTGACAGACTTAAGTGCCCCATTTTCGCATACAAGCCTCGAAGAGGGTTGAAAAGTACATCGATGTAGAGTAGAATGAAGGAAAATTTATGAGTTTTCCCGATCTTCCGATTCTTTCAGTTCACTGAATAAAAATACCGATTACATGGCTTTAAAATAGAAATACACAACAAAGTAAACTAAATTTAAGGAAGTCTATACGCTATCCGATATTTCACATGTACCTATTTCGTATTTTAATTCGTGTTTGAATATTTAGATACCTACATTTCTGTAATATTTTTGACGTTTTATCCACCTTATTTGACATAGACTAATTTAAAACATAATATCACCACAGACCTGTATAGCGAAGCTATGTAGGTCTGTGATATCAAACGCATCATATCAAACACTGTATTGTCAGCCCTGTTTTATTTCGACTATTTCCCTCGTCTTAATTTCCACCAATCACAAACGCGCAATTTTGAATTACAAATGGTTTCTAGATGGAAAAACTGTATGACAGCACCTGTCAGCAGTGTTTTCGAGTCTACCCGCGGCAAAACTTGACAGCTGTTGTATATACCTATGTTTTGTATGTGTATGCAAAATAATCTGTTACTCATGAAATATAGCCTTGTCAAATACCATTTGGGCATCTAATTTTTCCTGTGAAAAAATTAGATGCCCTTATGATATTATTTACGAAAATAAAAATGTTCCATAAGTTTCTTTGGTTTTTATGTTTTCGTTTTCAAAGAAGTAAATATAATAAAAAATATCGTTCATTACACGTCCGTGTTTGTATGACTTCCCGTGTTCGGCTTCGCCTCACACGAAAATTTGTCACACGAGCACGGAAAAATCCTTTTCCAGACTCTTAATGAAATCTGCTATTTTCAGTATATTTCGGTAAAAATTAATTTCAAAAAATATTCGAAAAAAATGGAAAGTATTATCACGAATTAGTATTATGATTATGCAAACAGAAAAAAATATATTATTTGGCGCCATCTATTGAATTACAGGATTTATATAAGTTATATTATATTAAAGGACTACACTTGAGTGAGTTACGTGGGCGAGCGTAACAAATTTGTTTTTAAAAAGATGTTTATTGGCAAAAGTTACAAGAGAGACTGTCGTAATAGAACATGTTTTAGTATATATAATATTAAAAGTGTCTTCTCAGCATGTAGCGTCTTCTTTCCAGAAACATGGCATATGTGTTCATGTAACTCCTCCGGCCCTACTGGGAAGCATATTCTTTAGGATGTGGTTCCCAAAAGTTAAATGATGATTTCTTCTCGGGTTTCCTTTTGTTTTGGGTTAATAGAAAATTTTTGAAAATGTTTTTTAATTAATTTGAGCAAGAGTAGTAATAAAACAATTAATATTATAATGAAAATAAAAATTGTAAAAATGTTAATTTTCTTTGTTTCAAGTGGTGACGACATGTCTTCTAAAATCTTCTTCTGTTCTTCAAGGGTGTCTTGAATACTTCTTGTTTCTTCTAAGTTGATTTTGTTGAGGCTGAGTTCTGGCAGACCTAGCTTCTTCGGGATGCTAGTGAGGTTTTTACTCGAAAAGTTTATAGAGGGTAAAGATACTTTTATAAAGGGTAGTTTGCTAGTTTTATAGCTTTGTAATATTATCGAATTTAATTTTAAAGTGCAATCGGAAAACAGTTCAACTAAGTAACTTCCTTGTAGTGGTGTATTATTTGGTACTGAGTTTTTACAGGAACTAACAGCTATTCGCTTTGACGGAACAGTTATTAGCCATTTATTTTTGACAACTTTGGCTATCTCAACTTTTTGGATAGTAGTCTTGAAGGGAGAACAGTTCGTTAAATTTTTGAATGATATTAATTGCACCTCGCAAGGAGCGTCACATCAACATGCGTAGGACTAACTTCTTCACAAATGTACTTGGTTTCTTCAATTTTCTTGCAGATTTTGTCCATGGAAACATACTTTTCATTGTTAAGTGCAAGGAATGGTTTATAAGGTAGGCAAAAGTAAAAATCGGGTTCATTATTTTTTGGGATTGGTAATGGTAGGATTTTGTAATATTGGTATAACTCTGATTCAACCAAGGGTATTTCTAAAATAAATGTGATACTGAACTCTTTTGAGTAGCTTTTAATTTCAATAAGTTTTTCGAAATTCAAAATATTATCAATAGTTGGTGAAAGAGGTACTTTGCCTAACTTTAAATATTTTTCAGATTCTTTTATTTCTAATAACAAGTCTATAGGATTTATGATTGAGTTATGTAAAGTATTCAATTTTGCAAAAGAAACTGCTACTTCCATTCTATCAAATATATTGTAGATATTTTGGTATATATTAGTAAGTTGATGAATCAAAATATGAATTTGAAAATAATTGAAGTCATCTAGTTGGGCTTGAGCGAATTTCTCGAGAGCTTCTCGTATTTGATTAATTTTAAATTCTATTTGTTTTTGGTTGTGAGTTATGTTTGTCACTGTTTCCTCAAATTTCTTAATGGTAGATTTTAATAACGTAATTTGACTGAAGGCAACACCCTTTAATTTGTTTTGATTTTCTTGTAAGTTTTTTATCTGCATGTCATATTTTTGGCTATCTTCTTGATCTAAATTTCCTGTAATACATTTAATGAGAGATCCCAAAGGATTAAGTAAGCCTCTTTTCTGTCTAGTTACATTTTGAATAGGATTTATTTGATTTATTTGTAAATCGATCTGCTTTTCTAATGCAAACAAATATGAAAATGAATTATTGTATTCTTCACCATAGTGTCCAATTTTACTTTTAATGTCATTATTAAGTTTATACACTTGATTTTTTATTTCTAAATATCTTGAAACTACTGGGGCTAAGTCGTATACTTGAACAAGTGGCCAGTGATTAGATACAATTTGTGTCGTTCCTAACTTGTATGGGAAGAGTCCGGGATAGGAGTTGAGGTTATGGAAGTTTGTGTCGGTTGCGTCGATGGTCCAGGTCCATCTGTAACAACGTGTTTTATTTTAGTCTCGTTTTTGTGTGTAATCTCTGTCTTGTTTGTTTTTGGGTTTTGTATTTTAATTTTTCCGTTTTCGAGAATTTTTGTAACCAAATAGGGGCCTGTAAATTTGGATTTTAATTTCGCTGACCTCGGATCCACTTGTTTAAAAACCTGAGTGCCTACTGTAATTTCAGCGGCTGTCTTACTACTGTTTCGCTTGTTAATTATATTTTCCTTTTTGTCAACACAGTCGGAATGAATTTTATCATAAAGCGCTTTCGTGTTATTCTGATGATTGTTAACATATTCCGTGAAAACTTGAGCGGGTATTAGTGACATCGGATCGCGAGAGTCTGTATGACCTGAGATTATTTCAAAAGGCGTGTGATTAGTATGAGAATGAATTGTGCTATTGTAAGCTATTATTGCGTATGTCATTAAGGTCGGTATATCAGATGTTTTGTCCTTTTCTCTAAGAATTCGAAGGTGCTCAATTAGGGTTGAATGTAGTCTTTCTATTGGGGAGTTTGACTCATGATGACGGGGGGTGGTGAAATGTACTTTTATATTATGAGTTTTCAATAAGTCATCTAAAACGTCGTTTTTAAATTCTGAGCCGTTATCACAAACAATTAGCTTTGGAATTCCGTGGAATGAAAAGAAATGAACTAGTTGTTGGCAGGCCGATATTGCTGTTCCAAAGTATGGTAAAGCTTGAGCAAATTTCGAAAATTTGTCTATTAAAGTTAGAAATTTATATTTTCCTGTAATAAATGTATCAATATGTAATATTTCGAAAGGCCTAGAAGGGGTTTGAGTCAAAACTAGGGGTTCATTAGGAGGTCTTCTATTGTATTTTGACCGTTGACATATTTCGCATTGATTTATGTACTTAGAAATATCGGATTTTTGAGATTTCCAATAGTAATTTTGTTTTAAAAATTTATAAGTTTCGTCGATTCCACGATGATTTGTCTTGCCTTCGTGTTTGTATTTTATAAGCATCTGTCTCTCTTCCGGTTTAACATTATTAATAAGTTTGGTACATTCGATAAGTTTGCAATTTTGAAAATGTGTATTAAGTGATTCTTGGAAGTAAGGCCGTAATTCTTTAGAATGAAAGTAAATATACATGGTTTTGTTACTTATGTATTCTCTTAAAAATTTTGTTATCTCATTAATATTGGTAGGTAAGGTTGCATAAATGATATGGTGGTCGTCAAAATTTTCTTGTTCAATTTTTGAGTATAACTCGTAGGGTGATTTTTTGATAATCATCTGGTTTGGTCGATTGTTAATAATTTCGTCTAATATTGGGATATTGGTCGTAGTTTCGGGGGCATTGATACTATGCGCAGTGGCATCAGTAGTCGGTGGTCGTATTTGTATATTTTGCAAAATTCTTATTTTTTGTTTGGGGTTTTCAGGTAAGGTAAATTTTTGTAAATCATTCATTATTTCGTTAATTTCTTGCTTGTTAATATCATTCTGTTTTAAAGATTCGTCTAAGTCAGTAGTTAAGTCTGAAGTTGCTGAAGGATTAGGTAAAAATTTTGATTCTTGGCGCAAAAATTCATCTATGTCAAAGTCTATGTCTCCGGCATTATTAAAGGTAGATTGGGTTTCTATTGCATTTAACTGAATTCTAGAAAGGGCATCTGCATTGGAATTTTGTTTTCCTTTTTTATATATAATTTGGTAATCGAACTCTTCAAGTTTGAGGCGCCATCTGACTAATTTGGAGTTAGGTTCTTTCAGATTAAAGAGCCAAACGAGAGGGCGATGATCTGTGTATATAAAGAATTTTCTACCGTATAGATAAGGCCTAAAATACTTGCATGACCATAAAATTCCGAGTAATTCACGCTCAATAGTCGAATATTTTTGTTCCGTATTGTTGAGGGTGCGTGATGCGTATGCGATTGGCGAATCGTTAGGCGGGGTTCCTTGTGACAGGACTGCTCCTAATGCTACACTAGAGGCATCTGTTGTTAGAACGAAGGGTTTGTCAAATTCTGGATATTTTAAAATAGGGGCATTTATCAGCAAATCTTTTAAATGATTAAAAGCTTCGATAAATTTCGGAGAGTGATCTACTTTACGGTTTTTCTTGAGGCATTCAGTTAAGGGTTTACTAATTTTGGAAAAATCTTTGATAAACTTACGGTAGTAACCAGCTAAACCTAAAAATGACTTAATTTCTTTTTGCGTACGGGGTATAGGAAAATCTTTAACTGCCTTAATTTTATCCGGGTTGGGCTTAACTCCGTCAGTGGTAATTTGGTGTCCTAAATAAGCTACTTCTTTATGTAAAAATTCCGATTTGTCCAGTTGGACTTTAAAGTTTGATTCTCTAAGGCGTTGGAAAACTGATTTTAGTCTGTCTATATGTTCTTGTAAAGATGTCGAGAAAATTATAATGTCGTCGAGGTACACTAAACATGTTTCGTTTTGTAATCCGCGCAGAACATTATTTATAACCCTTTGGAACGTAGAGGGTGAGTTTTTAAGTCCAAATGGCATTCTTTTGAATTCAAAATGACCGGTGTCTGTAGAAAATGCTGTTTTTGGGATGTCGTCCGGTGACATTTCTATTTGGTGAAAGCCGTTCGCCAAATCGAGTGTCGAGAAGTATTGGGCTTTTCCGAGTTTGTCTAGAATGTCCGAAATGTTTGGTAATGGAAATTTGTCGTCAATTGTCTTGTCATTAAGTTTGCGATAGTCAATCACAATCCTCCATTTTCGTTTTCCTGATGCGTCCATTTTTTTTGGTACTACCCAAATGGGGCTACTCCACGGGGAATTTGAATGTTGGATTATGCCGTTAGATAACATTTTGCTAATTTGCGTTTTGACTTCTTGTCTGTGAATTTCGGGGTATCGATATGTTTTTGTGAAAATGGGAGATTCGTCAGTCAATTTAATTTTGTGTTTTATTTGGTTCGTGAATGTCAAAGGAGTATTTTCTACATAAAAAATATCTCGGTATTCGAAACATAATTTTCGAATTGCGTCATATTCTTCTTGATTACAGTGACTTAAGCGTAAATTTTTTAAATTCTGTTTTTGTAGTTGTTCAATATGGTCGTCTAGATCTTGGTCAGTTTCCATTTTTTCGAAAAAATTTATTTCAGCTTCATTGATTAGTACAATATCAAAGGGCTTAAGAAATTTAATTTTGATTGGATTTTCCGAAATATTAGTAACAAAGGTAGTAGCGAATGAATCTACAATATTGCAAACTGCTTCAGGCATTTCTGCTTTTCCAAAATTTGTGTAAGGTAAGATACAAGTGCCAGAAATTTTATTTACGGGTACTTTTATTTTTTGTACGCTTCGGGGCTGTATAATTATTTCTAATGTCGTGAAATTTGCATTTATGAAATTTGAAACGATATATTCAGTGTTATTTAAGGGAATAGCTACATAAGGCGTAACTAGATAGTCACAACGTAAATCGATATTTGACATAATTTTATGTTTTAAGAAATCGGTGCCAAATAATCCTGCATAATTTTTTGAAAAATCAAATAAATAAAATTTATGGTTTCCATTCATTTGAAATGAGGGAAAAACTGGAATTTCCATCGCTTCGTTATGTATGGATCTAGCGTGGGCTGTTTTTACACAAAAAGGTTCTTCGAAAATAAAATCTGTAAAGTATTGATGAGCTAATTCGGGATGAATAAAACTTCTTGAACTACCTGTGTCTATTAAAAAATTTGCATTTAGTTCGGGGAGATAAACGTAAGGTAAGGTGGTTTCGTCGGTATTATTTAGATAAATTACGTTGTAGGGTTTTGGTTCGGAGTTATCTGAAAATTTTCGTTTTCAGTTGTTTTGTCTGAGGGTTGGGAAAAGTCGGTATATTCGTCAAAATTCGGGTGTTCTGGGTAATATAAAAATTGGGATAATTCGTCATTTTCGTAGTAGTTTCCGTCAGGAATTTGAGGTTCAATTTGTAAGGTTGTTTCGGTACTCTCTACGGGGTCAATAACCTGGTTATAGCATTCTTCAGAAATAAAATTTTGATGTAAAACTGTATTTCCTGTTGTAGTGTCCATTGGTTCGTTTTTAGTTATTCGAGTAATTTTAGAGAAAGGTTTTGGAAAATTTTGAGGGGATCTTTGAAATTGATTCGGTTGATACTGATTTGATTGGTATTGATTTGGTTGATACTGAGGTCTAAAATTGGGATTTTGAAATCTTTGCATAGTGGATGGTGAATTAAAATTTCTATATTGGTTATTATAAGATGGTGAAGGGATATTTTTTGGTGGAAATTGAGGTTGTACGTTAGGTCGGGGATAATTAGAAAAAGTCGTTGGTTGGTACGTTGGTGGTCTTGGATAAGATTGGGTACTTGTAGAAGGTTGTAATCTCATGTTAGGTCGTGAATTTTGAAAATTAGGAACTATTTTAGTTTGTGGAATTTGTGAACGATTTTTGTAATATAAAAAGTTTTCTTCTTCTCGGACGAAAGCCATAGCTTGCTCCAAGGAACCGGGATTTTTTAATCTTACTATAAGCTGTAAATGATAATTGAGTCCATTGATAAAAGTTTTGAGAATAAGAGCTTCATACTGAGTTATTTTCAAAAGTTTTACGTTTGCTGTATCGTTAGAAGCATTAATTTTAGAGACCAGTAGACTTCTAGCGTCTTGTAATTTTAAGCCAAAATTATGATTGTTTTCATTTTTATCGGGTCTTAAAGATATAATATCTTGTATAATACAGTCCTCTGTTCTTTGATCAGAAAAAGTGACAATTAGGGCATTTTTAATAAGTTCCCAAGAATTAAGTTCTACTCGAGAAGCTATTAAGTCAGCTGCTCTTCCAACTAGCTTACTTATGACAGTATCAAACAGACAAACATTTATCGGTGCGAGAGGGGTTGTAGCATTTTGATGGTTGGTGAGAAAGTTTTCAACGCAACGAATAAATCTGTTAATTTGTTTAGGGTTTCCGTCGAATCGAGGAATGTTGTCGGCTTGGTACCTTATCATTTGATAGTCTGGGTTTGCCATAGTACTTGAAATTGTTGAATTTACTGGGTTAGAAGTAGGAATATTTTCAATTTCCGAAAGTTGGAGAGTGTTAAACAAATTTGCTAAATCTAAAAGTTCGTCCAGATTGGCGAAACAGAAATATAAACAATATATACAAAAAGGGGTTAATATGAATTTTGTTTTAGGATTCACTTACAATGCTAAGATGAAGATGTTTTTCTTCATGGAAATCTTCTTTTTCTTCTTAACCTACGGGTGCAATAGGAAAAACGATGCTGTCTTCTCCCTGCGGTGACCAAAAGGGTTGTAGGACGATGCTGTTCCTGGGGTCCCCTGGTCTGTTGAGCCGTCTTGTAAGAGCCAAGTCCACACCTTTCGGTTTCACACTATTTTTAACCGAAGATTCGGAACCGATCGCGAGTCGATATCTATCGATAGGTCGAAAAAGGCAACAGTGATCCTACCGACTGCGCCAGTTACGTGGGCGAGCGTAACAAATTTGTTTTTAAAAAGATGTTTATTGGCAAAAGTTACAAGAGAGACTGTCGTAATAGAACATGTTTTAGTATATATAATATTAAAAGTGTCTTCTCAGCATGTAGCGTCTTCTTTCCAGAAACATGGCATATGTGTTCATGTAACTAGTGAGCCACGAATTATTTGCATGCATTGCACAGACATTCCTCGTTGTAAGCGTTTATGTTACGTCTCTTTTTTATGCATTTTTGTGTTGTATGTTTTTTTATATTATAATAAACCATTTAACCATACCAAATCATGATCATTTTATATTTTTTTAAACTAAAAAGCCGGGTTTTTAAATGCAGGGCAATACTAAAAAGCCGTGGCCATGCATTTGGTCTAAAAAGCCGCGAAACACGGTAATCGCCGTGTCGTTGTCAGCACTGGTGACGCTTAAGCACTTCTGAAAAAACTTAAACATAACCAAATTAACCCACAATAAAAAATATTAATAAGAAATTAGCAATAAATATAAGTATTAATAAGAAATTAAACTGAAAATGCATAGAACGATGAATTTGGGACACGAAATTTTCTCAGGGCGGTTTCCTATAATTATTTTCAGAAAGGCAACTTCTGGCAAACAAAAACCTGGTATCCCTAGTATACATTTTGCCATAATTCTGCTACAATCAGTTAATTATAATTACTATTCAAACGTAACTAACTAGTATCAATCAGGATCGTCTTGTGCTTCGGGATTCAGTTGTTGACGCGCGTCTGTGTCTGTGTGGCTCAAGGGTCGGATTAAGGATATCGACGTTTCGTGAGGGTTTAAAAGTATTTATGGAGCGCGCTTACAGAGAGTGTCGAGTTTGGCAAAGTGCGAAAAGGGTCCTGTAGGTCTTTTAGAAAATATACCGATTCGACTGATAGTCATCTATCTGTCTACAGTGTGTCCACGGATAGAGTTCGGATAGGGTGTAAATGACAAAAAAATTTCGAGTTGAAATTTGAGCTTCTGGGGATAAACCCTGCTTGGTTTGAAACTAATTTGTGACGTAATTTTAGTTTTGAAAAATCACGTATGCCTTGGGAATTTTGAAAAAACTAATTTTCCACATCAGTAAAGTGCCCTTTCTGTAGGTTTTACGACAAAATGTTATTAAGGAAACTTGTTCAGAATGAAGAACTGACTAGTCTGGCACATGAATTGTTCTACATAACTAGCATTTTTTATGCAAGGTTAGTTAGTATTGCCGCTCAGCTAAATTCCATGTACCGGCAAAACATTATTAAACATAACGAAGCCGTGGATAAAAATATATATATTTTAAAAATAATAACAAACTGCATAAAATTTCGTGGAAAACTAGAATTAGCACTACGAGGGCACGACGAAAAAGATGATTCTCAATTCTCAACATCGTGGAATTTTTCTAGAATTATTAATCGATTTTACATCCGAGCTAAATTCTATTATGAAAGGACATTTAAAAAGTTCTACAGTGTTCAAGGGTACATAAAAAACGGTACAAAATAAAATTTTGAACAGCATGCTGGAAGTCAAATTGTAATGATATTTAGATACATTTATGGTGGAAATGTTTGCGTTATTAACTTCTTTAAAAAACGGGAGAAAAAACGGGAAATATTATTTTATGCACTTTTTATATTAATCATGCAAAAATACGTAATAAAAATAAATAAGAAAGCCCATGCGGGAAGTAGGTACCCACCTCGGGACTCACCTTTTTTTTTAATTGACCACGAGTATTTTCTCTTTTCTTTTCAAAAAGTACCCCCGGCCCTGTGCATCAATGGTAGCCACCACTACTAGTACTGTAACCTTACATATGTTTGCTTTTTATAGGCCTAGGTTAAAGTTAGGTAATGTACGACACAATCTTTTACTGGACAAAAAAGGTTGTGACAATATTTAAATATCCTGCCATATTTTGGATCAATGAGATAACGACCCGATTTTTCATAATTTTGATCGATATTTCCAATATTTAAAGTAAGCTGTTTGTCGTCCATTTAAAACTTGAAAAAATGTGCAATTTTTTTGACAGCTCAAAAATGTGAAAATCAGATATAATAGCAGAATGTTGACAGTCAAAGGGCGAGTTTCATATTCCCTGCTGGCCTGTTGTTGTTCACGGATTAAAATTAAAAGATTTTAATTTTAAATAGTTTTAGCTTGTTCTCTGGTTTTAGTGTGTTGTTTCTTGTTTGTGTTAGTGTTTTAGCGAATTTCACAGAATACCATACCGGAGCCGTGTGCCGTTTTTTTGGACTAGTGAGCGAATGTGAGGGGTGTTTTGAATTTATTAAAAGCTGGGTTCTTTTTACAGGGGTCCTCCCTCATATTGTAAATAATGCCGAGGTTGTGTTCCGTGGCGAATTGTCGCTTTAAGCAATTGCCCTTATTTGAATTCCCGAGTAAAGAGCATTCAACTTAAAACTTGGGTCGAAGCTATTAGTGCTGGAACAGGTATAATTTTAAAATACCTAATGGTATTATCCCAGAAAAGATTCTTTTCTGGGGTATTATGTTGTGTTTAAAATCAGTTTTTGTATGTAGGAACATTTATCCATCCTATAAAACAAGCGGATGGCTTGTTTATCTGTTCTGGACATTTTAAAAAAAGACAGCTTTAGAATATGCAAA
Source organism: Pseudeuparius sepicola (assembly GCA_963920635.1). Taxonomy (NCBI): domain Eukaryota; kingdom Metazoa; phylum Arthropoda; class Insecta; order Coleoptera; family Anthribidae; genus Pseudeuparius; species Pseudeuparius sepicola. The sequence continues at coordinate 97,234,688 of OY987299.1, forward strand.
AACAACATGAGGAAATTGAAGCCAAATTCAATTCCCACCATTTTTGTAGAGGTGAGTAGGTATATTTTTTATAATAATTTTAATTTTTAGTGTCGGTGTAAATGGCCAACGATAATACCAAGCTGGTTTTATGTTTTATATAACATACTACATACCTAGTGTAAGTTCTACCCGAATTTCTACAATGAATATTGTATCTGCTTGGAAGAAGAGCTAGGATACATTTTGTAAAGAAATATCACGAAATATGTGGACCGAGATGTGTACTGTGATGTGTATACCCTATGTATGCTCTTTATGTCCTATATTAGTACCAATGTATATTAGATATCTTTTCACGATAGTTGATGTGCACATCAGTTTCAGAGACAGATGAGAAGCCTGTTTGATGCATTCAGAAATTGATGATCATGTGTAACTTTAATGTTGGAATTGCAAAAAAAATGCTTCGTTTAAATAATTAAATAAGGAAGTGGCTATTTCTACGTCCGACGTATATGAAAGTTATACGTCTTGCGTTCTCTTTGGCGAGTTGAGTGACGTGAGTTCTTTGGACGTACATTTAACTCCATACACGTCCGAAGTAAACTGATTTTAGATACGTCGGAAGTGTATTTTTTTCAAGCATCGTTGGAATAAGGTGCGTGTATGCCCTACTTTTTCGGCGATGGGCGCTGCGGTATGAAAAAATAAGTGGTAATTATTTCCAATAGTGTAACCCACCACCGATTTTCTTGAAATTTTGGCTAGGTACCCCCTATTTTCGCTCGACGTTTGGCGCTGTAAAAAAGCCGGATTTATAAACTTCGAAGTTTCCGTTTGACGCTGATGCAGCTGCTGTTGCCATAAACTTTTCCATTCCGTTTAGAATTTTCTGTACACCTGTGTGTTATCAACGCCAGAAAAATAATGCATAGAACAACAATCGTCATCTGAGCGAAGTCGTTCGATTTCAATACTGTGATTTTGCAACTCTAAATACATTTTGTTAATTACTTTGTATCGTTATTTTGGATAATTAATATTAAAAATATTACACAAAATCAATACAGATGATCAGCTGATAAACTGGGAAAACATGTGACCTCCCACGGTACTTCATTGGCCGGAGAGGCAACGGAAAAATATAAATGTTGGCTATCCAAACGGACCTCCAGGAGGTCCGTTGTTATCCCTAACGGAATTTGAGTTTATAATAATTAATCTTCGATGTCCAACTTTTAAACATCAAACGGAAACGTCAAACGTCAAAGTTTATAAATCGGGCTTAACCATTCGGCGGGCGCCGAATATCGGACGAAAATAGGGCCAACATTTCAAGAAAATCGGGGGTGGGTTACACAATTGGAAATAATTACCACTTCTTTTTTCATACCGCAACGCCCATCGCCGAAAAAGAAGAGCATACACGCTCGTTATTGCAACGATGCTTGAGAAAAATGCGCTTCCGACGTATCTAAATAAGTTTACTTCGGAAGTGTATGGAGCTAAATGTACGTCCAAAGAAGTCACGTGACTCAACTCGTCAATCAGAGCGCAAGATTTATACCGACTTTCATATGCGTCGGACGTATAAATAGCCACTTCCTATAAATAATTCGTTTTTGAGCTGCCCAAATTTGCTTAAAAACAAAATACTTAGTTTGGGACAACCATTTACTCTTAAATGTGAATTGATTTCCAACAACACTTCCCGGTTCTGATGCAATTTTGTTGCTGCCACCAAAATTGCATGAAATTAATTGTTCACGCTTGTACTATTAACACAATAAGCATTTTTTTTTTTGGAGTTGGGCCACTCTTGCACTAAACACCTCAAATGTGAACACACATGCAATAGAGTCGCAGCAACAAAAAGATGCCCGATATATTGTTGCATCGTCAGAACCGGCACAGACTAACGAGTAATTATTTATTCTGTGGAACCGGGCTTAAACAACTGTTTATACATTATCATGGAAACGTTTCTATGATAATTTCTTTATTGATTTATAAGCAATTTTATAATATAAACATTGTAAAGGTAAATGTAGAAGTCTACATAGTTGCAGCATTGAGTAAAGGATATATATTTATATAGGGTATATAACATATATCCTTCACTCAATGGTTGCAGGCAACAAAATAGTGTTCTCGTTCTCCATAACTCTAATATAATACTACTTATTGAAATTATAAAACCAATTTGCTGGTTGGGATGTTTTTTTTGAATAAATAATTCATATTAAAAGTATGTTTTGTGTTTATAATAGCCTACCACTGTCCAGCATCCCAATAGCTCCTGTAGAGGAATGACCCTTGTAACCCATAGTCCTGATATTCCAAAATCTCCTCCTAAAGTGTCTAATCTATGGCCATCGCAGGTAATGTATCAAAAAAATATTGTATAAAATGTTTTTTTTTTCCTTCAACTGTTCTGACCGTGACCTCTTCACATCAAATGTAAAGTTTTTTTAACCAACTACCACGGGAAGTCTAGCTGCTATTAAATCATTGTGACTTTTTCCAGTAATTACAGAAAGTTCTATACATCACCCACTTTTGAAAAGTATATAGGAAATATCTTTCTTACTTTTTAAAAGCAAACCTTTTTCACTGCAATGATCATGGGTGAGTAGGTACTAAAACATCTTCCTGATCCAATCAAAACCCAGGAAAAAATGCAAAAAAAGTCCTACATTTTATTGTAATAAAATAAATACAAAATAAAAGTATATTGATAGTAAAAAAATATATATTTATAGCCTGCTGTTCATAGTCCTGACATTTTTCAAGAAGGAATAACGAGTCTTGTCATTCCCGCTTCTCCCAATCAAATTTTAGATACATCATCATCACAGGTAATCAACATTATATTATATATAATTAATTAATTATATATTTCCCACACAAAGGGGAACAGTAATTTTTGTTGTTTGGCTATACATTACTGGCAATTTAGGTTTGTGCATCGTAACAAAAATTTCAAAAGTACGTCAATCTTTCAGTCCATCGGTACATCAAGAATCTGATGATTTTCCTACACAGATTTCACGTAGATGGTTGACTGTTGATTCAATATGACCTATAAAAGTTTGGCATCTTACTTTTGACAACATTCTGGTTTAAACAACGATAATACCTCAGATAATACTCACACATAAAATACCTACTTCAACATTCTATCAGCAATGAACTACATATTCCATGAAGAATACTCAAGAAGCACATTGCAAGTCAGATATTATTTTTATTTGCAACTGCTCGGTTTTCAGGTAGGTTTTCACTATTTTAGTGTGATCATATCATAAGTTTTGAAGCACTGATCAACCATGGTCAACATCACTCATTAAGCATGAAGATCAATAATAATAAAAGTTCCACTTCTTTTCGGAAGACAATCGAGGTCCTATTAAATCCAAAACGTTGATTCCGAAGACCGGAGAAACACTGAGTCACTCACGGACCCACGCCTTCGGAGTTCGTAAACACAACAATAGATTTGCGGCTATCGGCTATCCTTTTTAATTCCAGATTCTCGATTCTCGTAACTGTCGGCTTGATTATCTCATAGCAGTTTGATACATAATAATTATGTTATTGATAAATTGAACATAATTTTAGATAGATGGAAGACGAAGGACGCTCAAATTTTAGGTTATGAAAAATTCGAAGTCAAACGCGGTCAATTGACAAATGACCAAAAATGACTTCGGTGGCCATCTTGAAATTGGTACGGCTGGTGGCGCCATCTACTTCAATGAGCAGGCCAGAAAGGACGCGAAGAGAGCCGTAAATCGTAGGAGGCCATGGTAATTATTATTCACTAAAAATTTACGCATTGAAACTGCCAACATAATGTAGATAACAAACTTAAAACAAACGATTTCAAAGCCTACTTTTTTCTTCAAAAATTTTCATTTCCTATATTTCATTTTTGTTCGTAGAGAAGTGCGTGGAAGTTCAAGGACATATCTTCGAACATTTATTGCAACCGTTATTGTTATTATTTGTTCATTGGATATTTCATTCCATAACGTTATAAATTATTATGTTTTTGTGCACACACCCTTTTTCATCCATGCAGTCAAATCACAAGAATCCAGTTTCCCGTGAAACGGTGACAGATATGAAGAAATCATAAGAGTACATTCTTGTTGGCAATAAGTTCTTATATCCCAAAATGATGCTTGTTTTCATATTATACAGGGTGTTGATATTTTCTTAAAGAATTTTCTTGCACCGAAACCCCGTATCTCCGCCGCTGGTTGATCTAGAAACTTGATATTATCACATCATAAGGAACTATGTCAGCGTAGTATATCTGCCAAATTTCATTTGAATATCTTCAGTGGTTCTCAAATAAAAAAATTAAATCTTAATTTTTGGGCTGACTTTCACACCCTGTATCTCGAAAACGAAGGCCCTCTATGAAAAAGTGAATACTACAAAAAAGTCTCAATTTTACGAGATTTAGCCGCCCTTGAAGTCCTATACATAAAAAGTGAATCACCCTGTATATATAGATTATACTCCAAAATGTCGATGACCCTAATTGACCCTTGGATCACAAACGACACGTGTCGCTAACTAAGCCCCAAAAAACAAAACTCGCGGCACAAACACGAGCCTGATTGATGAATCGACTAGTTAGTCAAGTTTTGGTAATTAACTGAATATAATAGAGTATAGAGCCAGTATCTCGGGGCATTTGCTCGTTTTTGTGAATGTCCAAGTGGCTTGCTTACTCTAATTGCATTTAAATACTGAGGTTATTAGAGAATGATTAGTTTGAGCAGCACGGCAGCACGAACCAAAATTACAAAAAAAAAGGTAATAACATAGACATAGAAACATAGACTGCCAGAACCATTGTTCAAATTCCGCGAGGCACATAAAATATTTTGCATAAAATCTAATAATTCAATTGAAATGCCTATACTCCAACTTAGTATCGCTTTCTACTTGTAAGACGTTACAATTACAATTATCTATTTTAATTTGTTTTCGTTCCCAAATGAAGTTTCAAAGTAGGGCTGGGATTTTTTGTGGACGGTTTCAATAATGCTTCTGCCTATCTTTGCCTCCTTTAATCTATAGTAATACACATTAAGGAAATGCAAGTTTTTTGCCTATTTTTCAAATGCGAATTTTTACTTGTCGACAGTGAACGACACCTCTAAAGCTTTGCTATAAATTTAGCCCTTTCGCTGGTATTGACGAGTAACGAGTATGATCGCAAATGAATTTCTGTACCCATATAGTGCTAATGACGAGCATTTAAATTTTAATTTTGTGGGCAAACTGCTAAAACCAAAAGTTATCTCGCATGCGGGAGCAGACTAAAATGGGGTCAGGAAAAGCCTTCTCGTCAACCGCAGTTTGGGCATCATGAACTATAGTCTAGTGCTTTATAAGTTGGTGTACGGTGGTTTATTGCGATTAATTACTGTTTCTCTCACATTTTGAAAGGTTTTCGAAAAAAAAAATTAAGTTATTAAAAAATTATGGGAAGGCTAGGGGCTAGGTTTACGTGTATTATTTTTCAATATTTTAGGTAGACATAATGTTGAAAACAATCCTCTAAGATTAACTGGAAGATATTTTCCTGACATTATTTCAGAAACTACATTTAGGAAATGACTTACCAAAAGATGTGTTGTCTGTACACCAAATATAAAAACGCAGAGAGTACCATTATGTTATGTGTAAAGAGTGTTATGCTCCCCTTTGCGTCGCCTCATGTTTCGGTATTTACCATACAAAGAAAAAATTCTAGAATGTATTGTGTATCTTTATATTAAATAGACTACAACAAAAAGTTTTTTTTATATTTTGTGCACTTTTTGATTTATAAAATAAGACGAATATTATATTCATCAACAGCAGTTTGGTTGCAAAATAAATTCTTTTTTTTTTGTTGCCGCTACTGCTATGGACGATTTATCTTGCATTTGGAACAAATGCCGCAGTTATGGCCAACGTTGATTTTTGTATGTGCCATAGCGAAAGGGTTAAAAGCAAACATTCTTTGCTTTTCGACAGGTCTTAAGTATAATTATAATATAGAAAAATTATATATCAATAATCGATATTGATGATATATTTCATTGCGGAAGCATGGGTTCATGCCTCGGAGATCTCGGGTCACCAACCTTTTGCAATCCCTTGAACTCTGGACAAGAGAAGCTACTTGGACTTTACAAAGGCTTTCAATAGGGTCCCTCATCAGCGGTTGCTATTCGAGGGAAACTTCTTTCCTGGATTCGTGACTTCCTAAATGATCGACAGTGCAAAGTGAGAGTTGAGGGTCAACTGTCGGATGCTTATGCTTGGCGCAGTGGAGTACCGCAGGGCTCAGTTCTTGGCTTCCTGTTCTTTAATATTTTTGTATTTTTGCCGACGACACAAAGTATTTTGGTGACCCACTTCATCTGCATCTCAAACTGCTTGAAGATATTCGGCGTCTGGCGCCTTGGTTTGTGGTGTTATAAATCGTGTTTGGGTGTAGATAAAGGAGGACAAATGTAGTGTCATGCATATGGGTCCCACAATCCGGGTCGTCAGTACGCCATTAAAGGCAGAACTCCGAAAAGCGTCGACCAACAAAAAGATCTGGGTGTTATCATACCTTGCAACTTAAAATGGGAGGCTTTTATAGGAAACATAATAAAAAGGGCTAACTCTATTGCGTATTTGGTATCGGTGGCATTCAAGAATATCACACCCGACCTGCTTGCGAAGATATAGGTACTTACGAAATATATATTCGTCCTGTGCTGGAGTATACTGTGCCCATATCCATGCACTGGAGCAAGCCGAAAGGAGAATAACTCGCCTATTCTAGGCTATTCGACATCTTCTATCCCATGAAGATCGCTTGGTTACGTTGAAGCTTCATCCTGATCGAGGCGAGCGCGAGGGGACCTGACTGAAACCTATAAGATCCTCCATGGTTACTACTCTGTGGACTTGTTTCTGTTCGAGCTTTGTGATGACCGAAAATTACGAGGGCACGAACTGAAGTTGGTACGGAAATGTTTTCACAGATTATCTAGGCAACATTATTTGATTAACCGGTCTTAGGTATAATGGCATAGAAAGCCCTTTCAAATGGTGTAGTGACATCGCCTTCAGTAAACTCTTTCAAGAATTTATTGGATTCATTGAGTGTGATAGTGGCTAACTTTTGCAGACAACTCCAAATGCGCCTCTTCTACGTTTCTTGTTCATTTTAATGACACAACTATATATATATAATATATATAATGACACTACTATATATCTATATATATATATATATAAATATATTTATATATATATATATATATATATATATATATATATATATATATATATATATTTATATATATATATATATATATATATATATATATATATATAAATATATTTATATATATATATATATATATATATATATATATATATATATATATATATTTATATATATATATATATATATATATATATATATATATATATATATAAATATATTTATATATATATATTTTTTATGCGTAAAATGGCTTTGCAACTTGTCGTGTAATTGCATAATAATAATAATATATTCTAACTGGCACGTAACTATTCCCTACTCAAAGAGATTACGCTAGAGTGAATACTATACAGGTTAGATTACTAAGTATGTTTACACGAATAACATTCTAAGATTCTTTGGGTATAAAATAAGGATTCTAAGAAAATATAAAGGTAGGTTTGCATCTTTCTATCACTAATCACACTCAGTAGGTTTATACAAATTATTGTAAACTTGATGACGAGTGTTGATTTTTGATTTTTGTTTAGTGTGACGAATTTTTCTTTTTTACGTTACCTGTGGGGCAAGATGATGGGGGCAAGATAATGAAATTTTGCCACATTACTCGGCATCTTGCCCCAGTCATTTATGATCGGTAACTCTGAAGACTTGGATAAAGTGTAATTGGTGCGAATCGTGGTACGGCGTGAATCGTGCACGGGGTATGAAGGAAAAGGTCTATTTAATTGCGACATTTGTACATAATCGTCAACTTGCCCCAATATGCTCGCCACCCCATAGGTGGGACAAGATGACAAAAATATAAAATTATAGAAAACAATTTGTAAAAGTTATAAAGTAATATTTAGTTCTTTGACTTTCTGTAGTGGATAGCAAACATATACCTACACCTTTAAAATCATTACATTTGTTTTTTTTTCAATTATGCAATTCTTTCTTACAACCATTCTGGCTTAACCTCGTCAACTTGCTCCACCCTCCCTTACAAAACTGCACAAAACATTTATCCACTAAATTAAATAAACCAGTAAAATTGCAGGTTGAGCCTCGGGTCATTACAACCCTGGCTAAGTATCAGAACTTGAAAATTGACAGTTACAGTCGGAAAACTTATCGGCGAACATACTCGAAATCTTAAACACCCCGTGTATAATAGCCTAAACCTTGTAATCCCATTTTCGGCTTGCTCGTTTTTTATCGTCCTATAACGGAGCGGAATGAAAGGGTACGCGTGTCGTGGCATGACAGTGACCCACAAAGTCCATTAGGGTGCTAATGCAGAGGCATTCCCATCCCGAAAAATCAACAATGGCTGCGTTTCCTCCGATTCTGACCGACTAACCATTAGTCGCCACGCCAGGTGTTTCAAATAACGCGGAAGTGTGAGAGTTTATTCAAATGCAAGTCAATGGAAAAATCGTAACAGTAACAAAGGGTTGCATGCAACCGAAATTAAAATGCGAATGGAAAAGGGTTTGGGGCGTACGCTTCGATGGTTGTTTTTAAATGGAAAAGCTTCGCTATCCACTGTCCACATCGCGATCAAAATTTACACGAATGGTGGATAACAAGCTTTGTGAAACAAAACACTCGAATTTACATAGTCCACGCGGAAATTGACATTCGAGCTTCTGCAATTTTCCTTGCAAGATGGGTATTTTTGTAAGATGATTAAAAACCGAACGAATTTTTCTTTTTGAAGCAAAATTCTGGGTTTTAAAATATTGACAAAGTAGTATTTAACCGGCACCGTCGCAATAACAAGGCCCGCCAGCTGAAAGCGATGAGTCATCCAAGGGAGGTGAGCCTAAGGCGCCAAATTCAAATTTCAAGGTGTCAACTTGGTAAAAAAACACTTTAAAACGACTGTTTACATATATAGCTCATGGTTTTACAACACGGATAATAATCTACGAGAGTGAAAGTCACATTTTCAAGGGGTTTTGGTGCATTTAGATATCTACCGGTAAAATTTTCGTAAATGCCAATTATTTCTTATTTGCCTGCCTAGATACAACTAAATTCGAATAAATAAAACCATAAAACTTACTGATTTCAAGGTGGTTACGTTTAATCACGTAAAAGTGTGAGGTATAACACTCTCCAACAGTCCAAACCAAAATCCTGGAAAACTGTGTAGGAACAAGATCTCTTTTGATGGCCTCAACCCACTTTTCCCTTGAAATGGGGTCTTTATGGAGGAAAAAGCGGACCCATTAGGACCGCCTTTGGCCTTTGTAGTTTCCCTTGCAGTTGTGAACGGAACACGTCCACGGCATGATTTAAATTAGTCCGAAACTATAGACACAACCTAAAACCTATAAACTAAAATTGAACTTTCATCACTTTATTCTGAACCACTGCTGTTTGACCGCCTTATTAATAAAACTCCACGTCCTATATTACTAAAAAACACAGTCCAACACACAACAAACGTTCTTTAAAACAGGAAAATCGCCAGACAAGTAAACGTAAACAACTTCAAAAAGCAACCTCCCGACCTCCCTGTGATGACGTAGTGACGTTTCGTGTCGCCAGCTGGCAGGCCTTTATCATTGCGACGGTGCCGATTTAACACATTATAACTATAACAAATTTGATGAAAAATTATCTTTGTCAAAACTATTGATCGAAATGGATCACTAAGTGCTAGCAGTGCTAAATACTAAGATCTAAAGATCATTGCCAGTCCGTTTAGACACTCAAGAATTAATTTGGTTCCCACGGATTCCTCAACCGATGAAGCGTCCCGCAAGGCAGATCTCGCGAAGCCTAAATCCCAGGACTAAAGACCAAATCGTCATCTCACATTTTCTAAATGATCCTTCTCCTTCAAAGTATGCGTTGCGGCGACGATAACATGTGTCGAATGCGGTGTCGGAGAAGTAGGCCTATCGAGAACTCGGTCTGGCGAGAATTCGGAGTGCTGGGATTTCGATTTAGCGTAGGCGTCGCGTAGCGCACTCCCATCAACCTAACCCCACACCTGACGCCAGTAACTCCTGAATCGTTGACTTATAAAAAAAATAGATGGCGCTGAGGGCTAACAAAATGTCAGAGTTGACAGCCGTGAACAGACTTTATTAATACGTCAGTCAAAGCCTGAATCGATTGATTTGAAATAATCACATCCTAGCATTGAGTAAAGGAATAGGATACGCGATAATCCAGGTCAATAACATATTTATTTTTAACTGGAAAAATAATCGTGATTTTAATAACATTAAATGATAATTTGATTCACATTTAGGCACAGCCATATAGGTAACTAATTTATTGGTTTGCTAATATTTGAATTCCTCGTCCCAGAAAACCCTAGTTTCAAAATTTCTCACAACACTATCGATTAGTCCAAAAGTTAATTATATCTATTATTTGGAAAAATACCTACATATTAAATAAGATATAAATTTTAACACTGTGTGGATACATAGTGGGAATTGATTTTTTTCGATAGTATAAATTTACAAATAAAAGGTTTAACGGTTTTTGTACAGATTTATCTTACAGTGTGTGCCACTTAAGATGAAGACAGTCCTGAAACTGTTTTATTCTTTAACTTTAATTATTCTCGTAGTTGAAGTAGGCCGTGGTGCCTTATGACATTTGAACTAAATCTCCAAAGAAGCAGCTCGTGACGTTCTACATCTGTGCCAAATGGGAGATTTCAGTCTTGGGAAATAAAAAGTTACAGGACTGTCTTCATCTTAACTGGCACACACTGTATAACAGTCAACAAATTACAAATGCAAGCTTTCGAACACTGTGTTCTTCATCGGCATAAAATTTAAAAAATATATAAACAAGAAAAGAAGTAAAACAGAACTTACCAGAGCTTATTAAAACGACTCTAATTTGACAATTTTAAGTTTGAAATACATTTTTATAGAAACATTTGTACAATACATATTTGTATAACCTAGAAGAAAATAGTAAAGCGTCATGCGGAAATACAAATTTTGTCAATTTTGACAAAAATATAAAGGTACTAAAGGTGCAATATATACAGGAATTAATAATTAATGATTGTTTTCATTTTAAGAAATTTAGCATTTCTAAATAATCAAAAAAACTTTATATTATTAATCAAGTTTGGATTTATTTTCTACGATAAATAAGTGGCTTACAAATTCGTGTCTATCATAATGTGCACTTCTCCTCTCTCTCCATTCCACATATAAGATATGGTGAGTGCGCTACGCCACACCAACTTAACGCCACTTCAAAATCCCAGCATTTAGAATTATCGTCAGACCCATTCTGGGAGGGCCGACCTTCCCATAAGCCAACCTTCGCACTGGATGATTTCGTCGTCGAAAGGGTAATTCAGAAAACGTTAGACGACGATTTGGAGGAACGCTTCACGACGCTGCGCGCACCGGCACATTCGCCATACTTTTAAGTGATTTTTAATTTTATAACATTCATTTTCGATATTTTTATAATTGTAATCAATAACAGCCATTATTTACCTAGAAAACTTCCTACCCCACTGCGCATCTTACCATAGTCACATACCAAAACATCTTACCAAATCGCAGGCAGAGATCTGACATAACAAACACATGCCTGGTATGCAAGGCCTACTATAAAGACAGGCCCTGGCGCACAAAAATCACGTGACCATGTTAGTCAGACGTTACATGTCATTTGTCACATAACTGAAAGCGGCAGCTTGGGTTTTGAGAAGTTTTCAATGTTTAAAGTGTTTTTAAACGTCTTAGTTTATATTTTAGAAACAAGTTTGTGTCGAGTGCGCGTGTGTCCTGGCGGAGGGGAACCGCCCAGGTGTTATTATGGCCTCTGGGTGGGAGCACGATAAACTGGTGGGAGCCGTGCCGTCCAGGAGTATTGGTGCCGCTCGCACCGACGCGTGAGCGCTGTAAAGGGGAATTCTCCCCCGAACCACAGAATAGGGAGCCCGGAATTCCGGAATGGACTATTATGGACATGGACCGTATTGGACAGTGGAGCCTGATTCACAGAGGGGTGAACTGCTTACGGGAGATCCGCGAGTTCAGACGGTCCGGGTGGTTGGAAGCCGTTCCCGTTGACCACGTTCGGGTTTGTGTATTTATTGTATTCACCATTCACCTTGTGCGAAATAAATCAGTGTTGTAACCGTTGATTTTCGTTGTCGACCCACGCCCCGATGCGGTTTATCTATTCGGTCTTTCACGCTGCCGAACAACTGAGACCTCGTCAATATTTGCAGTATACCTACCTACTGAGGTTAGTTTTCATTTTTATTTCGTAAAAAATAACCTAAATACCAAATATTGGGTCTGTTTATATTATATTTATACATATTACAAAAGCCAGGAAGAAAGTGTCGCCATAACAAACATTTGTTTTGCCTCGGGATGAAAATTTCCGTCAAAAATGGATTCGTCAAATCCCAACTGAGATTTAATTTCTAAAAAACCCTTAAGTATGTGTGACTAACACATTTTCAAGAAAGTGAAACAATAATTAAAGTGGACAAATGTGTTGTGGGAGGAAAATACCTATAGAGAATATCACCTAAGCTAAAGGAAGGTGATGTCCCAACAATTTTTGAGAAGTGCCAAAATATTGTGAGTGCCCAAAACAGCTGAGGCAGGTTGAAAATTTTGAAAAAACAATTGAGAAAGCTTGGATGCACAAAACCAATAATGTAATAGATGAAAGAAAACTTGCCAAATTGTTACGAAATTTGTTTTTTCTACTTATCTCCAAAAATGCCTTTCATTAAATAGCACTAAGTTGGTCACGTGACTACGCGATTATGCGTTAGCGCCGTGGCCTGTCTTTATCGTTGGCCTCGCCTGGTATGATGATGACGTCATCATTTCCCCATGTTAAATTGAATGTAAGTTATTGTTACAAATACGAAAACCACATGAAGACGTATCTGGTATGTGGATTGGTAACTGACATGAAAATGATTTATTTCATGATTTATTTGACACAGAAAGTATAAATAATGTATACTAATGAATCTGACAGTCAGAATCTCGTATCCGACTCGTGTCAGACTAAAGAAATATTTTCCATCTATTGTTATAATAGTCAGTGTCATACGTGAATATCTGAAGATGATTGTACAAAATATATCGTCTCTGAAAAATGGAATTAGGAGCCTATATATCCCTTAAAAATGTTCTATGTATAAGAAGAAAAACACAACAAAATTTTTTGAAAACGCTGATATAAAATGATACCCCACACCTGACACTACATAATTACTTTGCTTGGTGCTTTTATTTGAACAATAGAAAAAAAGATTCGGGATAAAATTCATTGAATTTTAGATATAGTGTGGCCATGAGTGTTTGTAAATAACTTGTAATGACTAATGTCTCCGATATATGAAGCGAAATACAATAATTATTATAGATGTAGTTGAGTTAGTTCAAAAAGAATTTTGTCATGTCCTTTTTCAGTGACATCAATTTAATATAGATCTCTTTTAAATTAATTTGCTTACTCTCCTAAACCGTCGAGTGAAGAATAATAATAGGCGATACCTTCATGTATAATACCGAGTCCACAATTTCAATGCCGATAGATCCCGGTCAATTGTTTTAGGACGAATTGAAGCGGTTTCTCATCGATTATGTCGTTTTAAGGAGTATCCGGGACATAGATCTCAGTGCCGATAGATCCCGGTTAATTGCTTTAGGACGGCTTGATGCGATTTCTTGTTGATAAAGTCGTCCTAAAGCAATTGGCCGGGACGTAGAAATCTGGCTCGAAATCTCCGCATTAGATGCGCCTCTTATATTATTCCTTCACTCAACGCCTAAACTTAGGTAGGAACGTAGGCAAAACATACTTGATTTAAGTATTACCACATTAAGTATACCCTCTGTAAAAAGTAATGGGAATTTAACCTCTCGAATCTCTATTCTGCTCCCGAAGCATAAACAGGATGCCGCATGAGTACGAAGCGTCACAGATTATATAATGAAGCATTCTTGATAACCCCTTAGCCTTAATCGAATTATCGGGGAGTCTAACGGGCGGCTAGTCAAAGGGTCAAAGGACGCGGCTTTTCACGCCGGATTTTATGACCTCCATTGGGGGGCGAAAGGTAAACTGATATACCTACCTATGCGACACAAAAATAGTGTCTCTCTCCGGGGAGCATTTAAGCAAAACGTACATGGCGCGAGCACCACCTACGCTGTAGTGAACGGTTTTCATTTTCTAGGCCAGGAAAAATAGAATTTGACCTAGACAAAAATATTAACTGCAATTTTGTTTTACCATTTCAAAGTTATAAGTAAATTACGTTGGCATAAACCAAAAATTAAACATTTTGAAAAAACGGAACCTTGAGTTACCTCAAAAACACCTATTTTTCGATAGAAATTTCGAGCAAAAATGTTAACTGGATTTTTTTAGACTCTTTAGGTAAAAAACTTCCATTGCTAACATATATTAAAAAATTAAACATTTTAAGAATATGGAAGTAACTTAGATCGACAAAGAGAGATAAAAATCGGATAATTTTCTATTTCGGCAAAAGCAAAAATATTAACTACCTACGTTTTTATTGCAGATGATCATTCCCTTTTACAAATACACTGAAAAAAGGATTTTGCGATTTAACAATAATTTGACTGCTTTTAGTGCGACCAATAGATATCTTGTAAATTCCCAAAAGTAATGTGAGGATCAATTAAATTACATTTAGTTTGTAAAATTAATTTACAAAGAATCTGTGAAATTAGTTATATGTTGTAATTAATATTTACAAGTTATTTGTAATTTTCCTGAATAATAATACACCGATTTTGCGACATTACTTTGTAAAATTACTTTGCAAAATTACTTTTTAAAACTACTTTGTGAAATTACTTTCAAATTATAATACAGTGTGGATACAAATTGTGGAATATTCCTTATATTTCTTAAAATATTCCTCATATCAAAGACATGTTTTAATAAAAGTGTTAGGGCAAATTATTATTATAATTATGTATTATTATTACTAAACGGGAAATAATTACCCCTAACACTTTTATTAAAACATTACATGTTTTTGATGAGGAATATTTTAAGAAATAATAAGCAATATTCCACAATTTGTATCCACACTGTATATTGGGTATAAAAAATTATTAAAACGCTTACTACATTTCAAAAAAACTATATTCATAAACTAAAACATTTATAGTATAAAATATATAGGTATTCCTACTATTAAACAAAGTTTTACATTTAAATAAACGAAAATATTTGTTACATAAAAAAGGTATACTTATTAATATGAACATACGAGGTAAGAACTATATTTATATCTAACACAAAATATTTACATTCTTAACCAAAAACCTCCTTAAAAACAAATCAATTTATACATTTAAATAAACGAAAACATCTACATAAAAAAGACATGTTGTTAAATATGAACAAAAGGAAAGAAGTATATTTATACCTAATACAAAATATTTACTTTCTTAACCAAATGTATCCTTAAAAAACAAACCAATTTATACATTTGAAAACATTTACATAAAAAAAACACAGTTATTAAATATGAACAGGAGGAAAGAACTATACCTAAGACAAAACATTTACTTCTTAACCAAATGCTTCCTTAAAAAACAAATCTTTTTTAAACAAAATATAGGTACACTATGTTAACTAAAAGAATATTAAACTTCAGGTTTTAAAAATTGTTTTGTAGCTTTCAGAAAATGGATACATATCACCTTTTCGCAAATGGTAATACCTATTAATGTTTTTTATTTCAATTTTAAACTTACATTTAAAATTGCAATTTGATAGAGACAGTTGATTGTTTTGGCAATCGTAGTAATATGTTTTTCACTTAAGTGTTTTTTAAATTTAATCATTGAGTAAATTATTCCTTTACTCAATGATTTAATGTAATTTTTAAAAGGTGAAAAACAGTACACATGTTTGCAGGTGAAAATTATTCCAGGTAGATGCCGTTGATAGCTCAGATGAATATGATACTAATAAATTAACACAACAAACGTCGCAAATAATCATGTTGTATTTCTTAAATATCTTACCTTTTACTTCAAACACAGTAATAGTTGTACTTATACGCGTATATGGGTCTTCGTAAAGTAATAAACTATATAAAGATTGCACCACCTTTGACTTTGCACCTGTCGATCTGTCACCAAGGCCGTAAAGAACGCCGACTGACGCCGTGCGCGTGGTTAGAACAGCAAGGCCACGAAATGCGGCTGGCGTCGCACGTGATCTCGTCTTGAAATACTATTGGCGAACGATTATAAAACTTCTGTGAATTCACAATCGCAGGTGTGAATATTAGTTTTAACGTGATATTGCTACATATCTTTGTGAATTCACATTTTGAACTTACACTTATATGTGAAATTACATAAAGGAAAGGAAATGTACAGATAAATATACATAAGTTAGGTTTTTCCACAAAACAATTTTGTATATTCACCATTTTGGGGCAAATTAACATAAAATTGTATTTAAACATTACAATTCATGTATACTTACCGTAGTTTAATTGTATTGATTTTGTAATTTCACAGCTCCTTTTTTCAGTGTAGAATGTAACTTTTTTTTTATGGGCTAGACAACGACGGCCATTGACCCAGATCCAAGGTTTATTTATTTCACCCTCCGTCGACTCGCTGGCAGGAGTTGTCTGGCTCGGAGCCATCTCCTTGCCAGCTGTATATTGTTAATATACTTAATCCTAACTTAAACCTAAAGACAAACACACAAACATAAATACAAACACAACACCCATGGCACATACCGTGGTGGGACTCGAACCCACGACGTACGGTGCCAAAGCGTGGGTCTAATCCAAAGACCCACTCGGACACCGCCGCCCCAGGATGTAACTTATACAAAATTAAACATTTATCTGAGCCGCATGTACGTCAGCTGTCACTTCTCATTGGTATAGAATAGGCAAAAATATTAACTGTTTTTTTTAACTGTCACTTGTCATTTCTTTAGGAAAAGCAAAAATATTAACAGTTTTTGTTTAACTTTTTACAATATAACTATATTAAGTCACATATACCGAAATTAAACATTTATTTAGGAAGCATGTACACTGAAAGAATTCCGCCAAGTGAGTTGCTTTGCTAAGATTTTTTTGCTGCGGGAAATAGATATTATGCTGTCATAGCAAAAAAAAATAGCTGTGGCAAGTAAACCTGTTTTGCTAAAACTTCTTTGCTACCACAGCAAAATTTTTACTTGCGGTTAAAGGATAGGTCACTAGAA
This sequence comes from Pseudeuparius sepicola, assembly GCA_963920635.1. NCBI lineage: Eukaryota > Metazoa > Arthropoda > Insecta > Coleoptera > Anthribidae > Pseudeuparius > Pseudeuparius sepicola. The sequence continues at coordinate 97,252,209 of OY987299.1, forward strand.
ATTCCTTTTAGTGAGCCCACTTACTTACATGAAGCCAGTCGTTTTGTTACTACAGGTGAGTGCAGTCTGCTGCAATGCACTCAGCTGTGGTAATTCAACTGCTCATTTGTGACTAGCGAGCCCTCACTTACAACAAGTGAGTTGCTTTGCTAGTTGCGAGTTGCAAATGCGCCTGCGCTAGCCGGCAAGCCTGAGCCCGCCAGGCGGCCCCGCCGCAGTTGACGCACAGTTGTTGGTCCGTGATGATCGTACTGATCGTCTAAACCTAGACAGCTCTGGCATCATTGTTTTCCGGAAACATTGCCGCGTCTTTGAAGGTACGTAATAGTTATTTATGTACCAAGGCACTGAAGTTCAACTTTTTATGACTCATGTGGAGTTTAGTTGCTGAGGCCTCTGGCCGAGGCAAATAAACCACACGAGTCATAAAAAAAACTTCAGTGCCGAGGTACATATTATATTTTTTTTGAAATCGGAAAAAAATGTTTTATTAGGCAAGAAAATAATATTAAGGGATCACGTATGATGAGACACGGCACCTTCTGACAGAAAAACCAATCTGCTGCTTCTTGTGCAGCCTACACAACAAATCTATTGATACTCAAATTTACTAAAATATGTATGTTATATCCGACCTCAAGCATCACCTTGATCATAACCTTGTTTTTACCCTTGATTCTGTTTACTGTTGGAAATTATGTTCTCATTCTCTATTGTTCAAGATGCTTACTACAAAGATATCATTTTCCATTGTATATTGTTCTAGAATGATTACTAGAACATATCATATTCCTTTTGAGTATTGTTAAAACTTGCTTACTGCAAGAATTGCAGAATTTGATCTTCCCTTTGTCTTTATATTCTTTTCCCATGAGAACCACAACACCTCAGCATAACAGATCTGTATAAATAGGACCTAGTAAAGTAAGAGTGTTAATTCTAGTCTTGTCTGTAGTCTAAGCCGAAACTCTGTAACTCGCGTTACTCGAATAAAAGTTTTTTTTAAAAGTCTTCGTCTTCACGTCGCCCGTAACAATTTGGTGTCAGAAGTGGGATCCTCGATAAAAGGGTCTTCAACGAGGGAGATCCGGAGGCACTTAGAAGGACAGTCTCCTCGGGGGTCACCACACCACTACGATTGGAGCCAGCTGAAAAGGGTCTTCGACAGGGAGATCCGGAGGCACTAAGAAGGACAGTCTCCTGAGGCCAGCATCCAGCAACAACAGCAGCATCAACGACATCCAGCGAGCATGAAGTTACTTCTATTGTAAGTGAAAACTTTAAGTGAATTTTATTTGTGATTTTTTTTTTAACTTTCTACGTTGCTATTATTGAACTTTCTACGTTATAACGATATTACCTTTTCATTTCAACATGCCGAATAACGAAGCTATAAACTCTAATGTAAACAATGAAGCAAACGCTTCAAATAACGACGAAGTACCATTTAAATTAAGCGAAATATTTTCTATCATCCCTGAATACGATGGGGATCAAATCAATTTAAATACTTTTATCATTGCATGTGATAGGGCCATGCAAATGACTGTTGGCGACCAAGCCATTTTACTTGTTATAAAAATTAAAAATCAATTAAAGGGACGTGCAGCCCAACTCATTAATTCAAGAGATTTGAGTACCTGGCGCGAAATCAAACAATTACTTAACGTTCATTTCGGAGATCCTCGCGATCTAACTTCATTAATTCAAGATTTACAAAGAATGTGTCAATCCCAAAATGAAAATGCTTTGACTTTTGTAGGCAGAGTTCAAACTCACTGCTCGAAAATGTATGCCGCAATAGGAAAACAAAGCCTTCTCACTAGGGAACAAAAAGAATCGCAAGCTACATTAATCGATAGCATGTGCCTAAATACAGTTTTGACAGGTTTAGAACCAAGAATAGGGCAACTAATTCGTGCTAGCAATCCACCCAACATGATGGATGCTATAGCTTTAATTAAGAGAGAATTGCAACTTTCTTATTTTGAAAATCAAAAATTTCAGAGGCAAAATCGTGTACCAGTCTTCAATAATAATGTCAAAAGAACCAGTAATAATTTTCCAAAATTTTGTAATTATTGCAAAAGAAATGGACATACTATCAATGAATGTCGAACTAAAAATCAAAATAATTATTACAGAAATGGTCCAAATCCTTCTAGCTACTATAACAATTTCCAAAACAACTCCCAAAGAAATAATTTCTCCCAAAATAGGTTCCATCAAAGACCATCTTTTCCTCAGCAAAATAATTTTCAAACTCCTTCTTTCCAACCTAGGAACCACCCTCAAAACTTCCAACCAAGAAATCAACCTCCTAGAAATTTTTCTAATAATATTCCTAGAAACAAATTCCCAAGAACTTTTAATAATAATTCAGGTTTCCAGCCTTCTAATCAAAATTTTACTCCTAGATTCCTAAATTCAAATCCAATTAACCAAAATAGAACTCCCCAACAACATTATCTGGGCCAAAGCGAAAATTTTCAATTAACAGCCTCGGACCAGAATCCTATTCCCAACTTCAAGAATCTTGGTATGACCAATACGGACCAAACGTTTGCATAAATACCGTTGACAATAGTAACTTATATTATATTAAAGATAATACCGATAAGTACAAAATTTTAATTGACACAGGAGCTGGTATTTCAATTTTCAAACCAGAGACGGTTCAGCAATTTTTAAATCGATGTCCAGAAAATTTTCAAATTAAAGGTATTTCTGGCCAATCAATTCCTATTACTGAAGCGGTATTTGTTTCTTTTACGGGTCCTCTTTCTCCCCATAAAGTTTATATTTGCGATCTAGATATAGGATTCGACGGAATTTTAGGCGCTGACTTTTTAGAAAGGTACGGTGCAATAGTAGATTTTAGGAATAAACAATTAATTACGTACTATAAGGTACACGAATTATTTAAAGACGGAGATGAATTAAACGAGTTAACGAATAATAATGATAATAATAATCGAGTTGTTTATAAAAGACAAGTTAATGTTGACGAAAGATACGATAGCCTTCATATAAACGCTTATGAACGAAATAATAATAATAATAACGATTACACGGAAAATATAAATAATTTTGAAAGCGAAAATACGAGTTATAATATAAATCAGGTTACGATAGAACCGCGTTGCGAAAAAATATGCAAGTTTCATACGAATAGATATACGAATAAAGAAATGATTTTATGCGCACAACGAGTAGAAAAGGTATACGTGCCAAATGCTATAGTAAAAATAAACGAAGACGGTAATTTCTATACGACGATATTAAACGCTAATGCCATAACAAAGGATATTTGTTTCGAAGAATTTGAATTTGAGCCTTACATTAAAGAAACGAACGCTAGTACTAATATTATTTGTAATTTTAATAAAACGAAAAGCAGAGTAGAAGAAATAAAAGAATCATTAAGGCTAGAACATTTAAACGAAGAAGAAAAAGAATTAATTACTAATTTATGCTTGAATTTTGAAGATATATTTTACTTTGACGGAGATTTCTTAAGTTTTACTAATGAAATAAAACATACTATCGATACAGGCGACGCTAAGCCAATTTCTACTAAATCTTATCGATATCCACAAGTTCACAAGGAAGAAGTAAAAACACAAATTAATAAAATGCTTTCTCAAGGAATAATTAGACCTTCTGTTTCACCATGGTCGTCCCCAGTATGGGTCGTTCCAAAAAAATTAGACGCTTCAGGCAAACAAAAATGGAGAATCGTAATTGATTATCGGAAATTAAATGAATTAACAGTTAATGACAGGTATCCACTGCCTAATATTTCAGATATATTAGATCAGTTGGGTAATTGCCATTATTTTACTACTTTAGATTTGGCTTCTGGTTTTCAACAAATTGAAATGAATCCAGAAGACATTTCGAAAACTGCTTTTTCCGTTGAAAATGGACATTTCGAATATTTACGTATGCCCTTTGGCCTTCGTAATGCGCCCTCAACCTTTCAGAGGGTTATGGATAATATACTAATGGGGATACAAAACGAAAAGTGCTTAGTTTACATGGACGACATTATTATTTATTCTTCCACAATTAATGAACATATCTCTCGTATTACTGAAGTTTTTCAAAGATTAAGAAATTCAAATCTAAAAATACAGCCAGATAAGTGTGAATTCTTACGAAAAGAAGTAATTTATTTAGGACATGTTATTACACCTGAAGGGGTCAAACCAAATCCACAAAAAGTACAAGCTGTTATCGATTTTCCTCAACCTGCCAATACTAAACAAATTAAACAATTTTTGGGTCTTACTGGTTACTACAGGAAGTTTATTCCAAACTTCGCAAAAATGACAAAGCCTTTAACTCGACTTTTAAGAAAAGACGTACCTACCATTTATTTTTGATAAAGATTGTCGTGAATCTTTCGAACAACTTAAAAATGCATTAATAACTTCACCAATTCTAATATATCCTAATTTTGAAAAAGAATTTGTTTTAACTACAGATGCAAGCGCTTTTGCTGTAGGCGCGGTACTTTCGCAAGGACCTGTTGGAAATGATCTTCCCATAGCATACTTTTCAAGAACCTTAAGTCCAGCAGAAATGAAATATAGCGTTATAGAGAAAGAACTTTTGGCAATAATTGCTGCCGTAAAAAACTATAGACCTTATCTTTTCGGACGAAAATTCTTATTGGTTACAGATCATAGACCTTTAACCTGGCTTTTCTCAATAAAAGATCCCGGTAGTCGTTTAGCACGTTGGCGACTTAAATTAGAAGAATATAATTATCAAATAATTTATAAACCTGGAAAAATTAATCGAAATGCCGACGCTTTATCTCGAATCAAAATCAATCATATAAAAGAAGCTGTTTCCTTTCATACTTCCCTAGACGAACCATCTACTTCCCATGATAATCCTCAAGACATTGACCCGCCTATTGACAATAATGAGACTGACGAAATTGCTATAATCTGTAATGAATTTGACAGATTTTTTGATCTATACAAGACGACTTCAATGATCGACTATTCTAAAATCCAATATACAAATAATCAACTTTTAGACAAAACACACAAGGACATTGTACTAATTTTTCAACAAGACAAATTAACAGACCTTCACGAAAAAGTTATTGATGATTTACTTGAGCTAAATCCTGATTTTAACTATAATAAAGCAAATGTTCTTTCCAGTCAAACCGTAGCTAAAAGAAAATATTATATAATTCCTGTTCCTTTTAATTTTGAAACCGCAATACAAGTACTCTTCATATCTCTTTATTACAGTAAAGATATATTCGAAGAAAATAAAACTTATTACATTGAAAACAATCCAGATTTTCCAATTTTAGAAATGTTTAATTTTTTGTTCTCAGATAAAAATTTCCAACTAACAATTTGTCAGAACATTGTGACTATACCAGACGAAGACCAAATACCTATAATAATAGATCAATTTCATTCAGGCAAGACAAACTTACATCGAGGAATAAACGAAACAATTAGACGTATTAAACAAAAATATAACTGGACAGGACTAACTAAAGACGTCGAAACATTTATTCGACAGTGCGAAATCTGCCAAAAGACAAAAATTTGTAGACAAAACTTGGACAGTCCCTTAGTTATTACCGAAACTCCTAAAACTCCTTTCGAAAGAATAAATATCGACATCCTAGAAATCCCAGTAAAAAATAATATCCTTACCATAAGAGACGAACTAACAAAATTTACCCAAGCTTATGCACTTCCTAATAAAACAGCGAGATCTGTAGTAGACGCTCTTTTACTCTATTTTCAACATTTTGGAACTCCTTTAAGAATCCATTGCGATGTAGGTAAAGAATTTAATAATCAATTAATGAAAGATCTTTGTAAATTATACAATATAAAATTAACTTTCTCTAGTGTTAGTCATCCGCAATCAAATGGCTCCTTAGAAAGATTTCATGCCACCTTAACTGAAATGATACGCGCATGTAGTACAGAAAATCCTAACGAACACCCATTTCAAATGCTTCCTTACGCTTGTATAGCATATAACAATTCTATAAATAAAACACACGGCTTTACTCCTTACGAATTGCTATTTGGACACACCTCGTCTCGACCTCCAGAAGTTTTGTATAATCAGCAAGAATTAATCTCTAGGTACGTTCGCGATTTAAACAATAAAATAAAGCATTATTATGAAGTGGCAAGAAAGCGTACGGATATGCGCAAGCAAAAAGCAAAACAGCGATTTGATACACACGTTTCGGAGCAGCGACAATTTCGCGTAGGAGAAAAGGTTTATGTCAAGGAGTCCCAAATAAAAAATAAACTAGCTAACAAATTTAATGGACCCTATAAAATTAAAGAAATTTATACGAATTCAGCTTTGCTACATAACCCAATTACTAACCAAACTACAAAAATGAATTTTGATATGCTAAAGAAATGTCACGAATTACAAGAAGAAGAACTAACGGTTAAAGAATTCTTTTATACTCTAGATCGAAAAATCCCTATTGAAAATAATAACGTTTCCATTGAACTGGGCAATTTATTTGATGCCCCTGAAAATATTTCATTAGCTCACTGTGTATCTAAAGATTTAGAAATGAATGCAGGAATTGCAAAAGAATTTAAGAATAAATTTGGACACGTAGATGAACTAAAAAATCAAAATAAGTCAATTGGTGAAATAGCAGTACTTCAACTTCCGACAAGAAATATTTATTATTTAATAACTAAAGAATTTTTCTATTATAAACCAACTTATGCTAATTTATTTAATTGCTTAAAGGAATTACGAACAAATTGTCTCGAGAGCACTGATGAAAAAGATAAAATTATAGCTATACCCAAGTTAGCTTGTGGATTAGACAAATTAGATTGGGACACAGTTCTCCCTATGATCAAATATATTTTCAAAAATACTGATATTAAAATAATTTGTTATATCGAACCAAGTTCCTAATTCTGAAACTTCGTTACAGATTTTCTTTGTTCGCTACCGCTATGGCACAATATACACTGCGACCAATTAATAACACCATAGGCGTGTTCTATCAAGAGCAATCCGGACTCAAAATTTCTAATGACAAGTGGAGTTTATTGATATATAAAGACATTTCATCTCTAAAAACAACATTCGAAAATAATAATAAAATTTTAGAAAATATGCAATTTATAATTCAACCAAAAGACGTACGAATGGCCGCCTTTCTAAGCGAAGTTAAGTCACATCTCACTTTACTAAATCAACTTTCCGAAAACATTGCGCTCAAATTTGAAGAATTAGCTATTGATGTAAGAAGATATAAAAGAGGTTTAATTAATGGTTTAGGGTCAGTTTGGAAATTTATTACCGGAAATTTAGACGCTTCAGACGGACAGTATTATAACGATTGTATCGACAAAATTAACAGAGACGAACACGAATTAGAAAAATTAATGAAAAAACAAATTTTAGTAACTACTTCAGTTATCAAAAACTTTAACGACTCTATCAACAAATTACAAATTGATGAAATTACTTTTAATAATGACATAAAACAAATCGAAAATTACATTTATAACATTTCTGATAATTTTAATTATTACACTGCAAAATTACAAGTTTTAGAGATGGCCGAAAGACTCCTAGAATCCTATACCTTTATCGAAAGCAATTTAAATGACATTCTAAACTCTATTACTTTTGCAAAGTTACATATCATTCACACGTCAGTTATAACTCCTGAAGACCTGGTTCATCATTTGCAAATAATCGCTCAAACTTTAAACAAAAATAATTTGCCCTTAACTCCTCAACTTCTAAATGTTGCAACTTATCTTGATTTTATAGAACTAAAGGTTTTTCAAACAGAAAATAGACTTGTTTTTATATTAGACATTCCTTTAGTAGAACCTCAATGGTATACTCTTTATAGAATTTATCCTATTCCAATTTTCGACAATAAAACTGGATTTTATCACATGGTATCCACTGATACTAAATTTGTAGCAAAAAGCGATGACCCAACTCTCTATGTAATTCTCTATGATATAAAAAATTGTAAAGAACTAGCATTTGATTTAATAATGTGCAAAGATTTATATCCTACTCCTATTGACTCACATTCAAGATGTGAAGCTCAATTATTAGAGGTAAAAACCCATTTACCTAATACTTGTGACATAGTCACAATTTCAATTGAAAGTTACAATGTACAATTGATTCAAGAGAATCAATGGTTAATAATTTTAAGTGAAATATTTCCTATAACTATTAAGTGCAAAAATCAAAATCCTTTGACTATAATGCTAGACAAAACTTCAATTTTAACGTTAAAATCTGAATGCATTGCTTATATTGGAAGTACTAAAATTCAAACGAAAAATTTAAATAAATCTAATCAAACCTATAAATTTCACCCAATTAATATACCATTTGAATGTTGCAAAGAAACTCCAAATAAACTAAAATATCCTGACTTAAAACCTTTACAACTAAATAAATTTAATTATGACGATTTAAATGTCGCAAAGCATAAATTAGACGAATATGCAAAGGATCTTGATAATATTATTAACGAACCAACTGTAAATAAGTATACGCCAATATTGACATATCTATCCATTGCTTTAATCATACTTTTAATTATTGTGTACTTTTATTTTAAATGTAAAAAGTCTAGGAACATTAAAATAGGCATTATTGCTACTAATAACGGAGACGATCCTCCACAACCTCCTAGAACACGAAATCGCGTTTTTCAAAATTTAAGAAAATTTGTTACTGTCAAAAGAAGACCTTCGTATAGATTGGACGAACCTCGCGAAGAAGAAGAAATTGAACTAAATTCTAATACTAAAACATATGCCTAATTTAATGTCAAAATTTGTTAACACAAATTTTTAATATAAGGGGGAAGGTGTTATATCCGACCTCAAGCATCACCTTGATCATAACCTTGTTTTTACCCTTGATTCTGTTTACTGTTGGATATTATGTTCTCATTCTCTATTGTTCAAGATGCTTACTACAAAGATATCATTTTCCATTGTATATTGTTCTAGAATGATTACTAGAACATATCATATTCCTTTTGAGTATTGTTAAAACTTGCTTACTGCAAGAATTGCAGAATTTGATCTTCCCTTTGTCTTTATATTCTTTTCCCATGAGAACCACAACACCTCAGCATAACAGATCTGTATAAATAGGACCTAGTAAAGTAAGAGTGTTAATTCTAGTCTTGTCTGTAGTCTAAGCCGAAACTCTGTAACTCGCGTTACTCGAATAAAAGTTTTTTTTAAAAGTCTTCGTCTTCACGTCGCCCGTAACATGTATACTGAAAGATTGCGCTTCTTCAGGAAACAATTTCGCAATGTGTACGAAAAGTTAAATGAGCCTTTATCGGCCGGGTTTTGAATATTTGGTCACTTTTGACGGGCGATTTCTTCGCGTCTGACGTTTGATGTTTACATCTCGCCAAGGCCTACTTATTGAAAAAATCGTACAATAATGGGCTACATTATTGTACGATTTCTGTGCTTTTAATGACGATTTTGGGACATTTTAATGCCGATTTCAAGAAAAAATTAATATTTTCATACTTAATGTCCGCTTGGTAGCACATTATCATTATATTATACATAATCTGGCATCCTGTCAAAAGTATAAAACATAGCGCAGACAGATTTATTGTTGTTGAGTCATTCACCACAAATCCCTACTTAATATATTCTTATTACTTGGCCCTCTCAATCTCAAAGATATTTTTTGGGGACACGTAGGGTGTGTAAGACTATAGGTGTCGAAAAAACCTGTAGGGTTGCCGCGTGAACAACATGTTATGAAAAAAAAAACACGAAATGGGAAAACTAGAGGAAAAACAAAAAAATCTGGCTGCGCTATAATGTTTTACACTTTTGACAGGACGCAGATTGTGTATAATATAGCGGACATTAAGTTTGAAGATATTAATTTTTACGTATACCTTGAAAGACGCCGGCAACAAATAAATTTTTTGCTATGGTAGGTAAGCAACTCACTTGTGGCTAGTGAGCAGCTTAATTGTCATTAATGAGCTGATTCAATTACAGCAACAAAACCTACATAACCGCACAATTAAATTATTTGCTATGGTACCTAAGCAACTCACTTGTGGTTAGTGAGCTGACTCACTTGCCTTAATACAAGGGTTGAATTATCACAGCATAGTGATTTTCAACAAATCTGCTTACCTACTGCAATTGAGTTGTCTTTAGCAAAGCGTGCTTTGCTGCGGTAGCAAAGTAACTCACTCGGCGCCTATTTAATGCAGATATTTTGCTGCGGTAATTGAGTTCTTACTAACCGTAGCAAAGTAATTCTTTCAGTGTAGGTCAACTGTCATTTGTCATTTGTATCGGTAGAGCAAAAATATTACTTAACTATTTTTTAAACTTTTTACAATATACCTAACTCTATTGAATCGTATAGGGCACAATTAAACATTTATTTACGGTGCATACACATATACTACCTCACTACGTCAACTGTCACTTGTCATTATTTGTATACGATCGATTAATATTTATTTTGAAAGAAAAAATACTTCCGTTAAAAATTTTTGTTTAATTTCAAAAAATTTAACAAGACTTAGTATCCACTTACAAAGTTTAACAAAAATCAGCCAGTTAATAATTTTGCTCTCAAAGACAGCTTCAAATGTCTTTAAAATGCGGTTTCCGGCGAAACAATTTGTTTAATTTCAGAACAAACTGTTAATACTTGTTTTTTAAGGTAATTATAAATAATAAAAATGCAGTTAATATTTTTGCCCAACAAAATATCTATTACGCAAAATGTCATTTTTACATCATTCGGATACTTGCGCAAACGTAATCTGTTTTTAATTTATCAATCTCAACTTTATATACCTTACTTACTAATAAATGCAGCTTAAAATTCGCAGTTAATATTTATGCCGCCTTTATTACAACAAGAAAATGTATTTTTCTAAAAAAACGCCCACACGCGTATGTCGCGTATATTTATTTTGTATAAAAAACAATTCTGGCGTTCATTTATTACCAATATTTTGTGATGGCATTATAAAAATGCGGTTATGAATTTTGTCTAGGTTTCGTTATTTTTTACCATAATTTCCCTGGCCTATTCATTGATCGCCGCCGAATAACAGTACGGATTGCCGTTAAGGTGCTGATCGAGCGTACGTTTTGCTCTCAATGCTCTTAATTGAAATCCATTAACTCTATATTATTTTAAAATACATTTGTATTAATTAAACTACTTTGCATCAAAAATACCGATTACAGATAAAAACTCAAAGCTAATTCAAGGAATTTTTTAGCAACCTGCGTATTTTATTTTTGTATTAAAAATCACAATAGACTGAAGTGAGCAACTTTTTAAATTCTCCGCGTTGGTATTCATTTTTGGCAAACGACGCACACACATGAAGGTTTCGGCGCTACGGAACTACTCTAATTTCTCAAAGCGCATTTCATGATTACAGGCTAAGATTGGCGAAACACAAAAGGTCGAAATTTAAAAAAATGTCAAAAACAAAAAAGGTCGAATAATAAAAAGATTGGAAAACAACAGGTCGAAGCACAAGAGATGGAAACTACAATAGACCGAATCGCAAAAGGTCGAATCCCAAAAGGTCTAACTGATTAAAAAATGAGTCCTAATTTTTAAGGAATAATTGATAATAGTGATTATGAAAAAGGCCAGACCGAAAGTGCGAGCGCCACTTTTTTTGAGACACCCTGTACCTATATTTCGCCATATTTTGATTATTTCATCTATTCCGTTTTCGACTATTTTTTAAATTTCACCTTTTTTCCGCCTATCAAAAAATTGAATTAATTTTTTATTCACTTCGACCTTTTGTGATTCGACCTTTTGTGATTCGGTCTTTTGTAGTTTCGATCTTTTGCACTTCGACCTTTTGTTTTTCAATCTTTTGATTATTTGACCTTTTCTGTTTTCGAAATTTTTTTAAATTATTTCTTCCTTTTGTGTTTCGACCTTTTTTCCACCAATCGTAACTTGCAATCACGAAATGCGCTTTGAGAAATACGGGTAGTTCCGTGGCGCCGAAACCTTCATGTGCATCGTTTGATAAATAATAACGCTTACAATTTAAAAAGTTGGTCACTCCAGTCTTGTGATTTTTAATAGGAAAATGAAATTCGCATTGCTAAGATAATTAAAAAAACGTTGATTTATCTTTAGGTTGCTTGGAGGTTCGAAGGTTATAAAATATTTTTTTCTGCTTCCCCCCCCCACAACGGAGCACCGCACCTAGCACCGCGCCTCGCCTGGACCATCGCCTGGACCATATACCTCGCACAGAGCCTGGCCCTGCGGTGGCCATATCGGCGCACCGCGCATCGCATTTTCGTAGTAATTCTCGTGTTTAAACTGCCTTGTTTTATTTAATTCATACCTGGATTCAATGGAGTTAATTTAATTGTCGTCTTCATCGGAATCATCATCCGACGAAGAAGACATTTTATTAAATTCATATTTAAAAAAGTGGCGGGTGCTTGGAAAATGTTATAAAATCACAGTAGGTACATCTTATAAATAAGCAAAGGAGAAAATTTGGTGAATGTCATAATCTTTATGCAGATATAATAAGATCGTTTTCGTGGATATATTGAGAATAGCCGGCGTGTGTGCGATGTGCGAGGCTCCGTTCGAATACACTGTGCGAGGCGAGGGTACAATCGTTGACTGAAGGTTAAATCTTCACCCAACGGTACAATGCTATGGTCCTAGGCGCGGGGCGGTGCGCCGATGTGGCCAACCAATGTATCTATTTGCTTCGCCGTACCAGGTGAAGGGCGGTGCGAAGTGCGGTGCGATGTGCGGTGCGCCCACGTGGCCACCTACTTACATACTCGCCAACAGGCCCGAAAGCGAAAGTCAAATGTTCGAGGTGCCCTGTTATTTTGGTTGCTAGCTGCGAAAGTGGTTGCTAGGTACAAAAAGTATTGCTTAGCAACCCTTACGCAGCAAGGACCTTAAAACCATTAATTAAATATATGTAGAAACGCTAATCTTGCGTCAATGTTAATAGGTTATACAACAATCGTTTTACAAACTGGTTTTAATCATAAAGAACACGAATTATACCAAAGAAAAATTCATAAATTAAATGTTTCTCTGGCGTCAAATAAGAGCCGCATAACAGAACAAATTTGACAAGCACCGCGCTACCGGTGGGGTAAGAGTACGCGATTAGTATCTAATTCGTAGATCCGTGGTTCAAATCCCATAAAAATTCAACGTTTTTTATTTATTTTTTATTATCGCTGCATTCTGCCTCTTATATTTATCACTGATTATCATTGTTAGTAATTGAACAAAGGTTATTTTGAAGATCATTATTACTCACAATCTACTCCATATGTAGGTATTTAGAGCTTTATTCAAAGTACCTATAACCTGAAATTGTCGGTAGCAGGAAAAATGTAATACATTGCACGATGCGTATAAGCTCTTTTTTGGCCTCGGATGTACTTTTAATGTCCGAGGCAACGCTCGCTCGCGTTGCCTCGGTCTTTAAACAACCTCCTCGGCCAAAAAAGTGCACTTACGCATCTGGCAATGTAAATAACTATTACTTCGCTTTTTAACAACTTTTAGTACGTCGATTGAAAAAATGTTAGGAGAAGCTTATCCGCGTAGAAAGCAAGGTGTGGTTCGTACGTCCGAAATAATTTTGAATGTCCCTTTTAAAAACGGTGAAAATTGGACCAAAAGCAATTTTCTTAGAATGTGGGATAGTTTTCGGCCGCCAAATTCTTTAACCATGGATTCGATTATATAGGATTATTTGGAACATCCTTGTTAAAACAGCAAAGATCGGATCAAGAACAATGGAGTTTAACCTAGAATTCGTGAAATAGGTTATAATCGCACCAAAAACAATTATTCTTTTGGGGGATGCGAAGGACTACTTTTCGGCCGGATAATTTTTCAGTCACAAATTCAGTAAGCTTCGTTATCCTGAGAACAAAAAAGAAATGGAGTTGTCGATAATGTTTTTTCACACTTTGAATTCTATAATATACTCGGTGGCTGGGTTTAAAACTGCATCTCTCTTCACTCCGGTCGATCTAGGATAAAGTTGGGCAATTGTCCCGAAAATCGAAAACCAAATTTTTTGACTAGCTTAAAGCTTTTTAAATCCTCAAAATAGAATTTTGGTTAAATCTAAAAAGGCTGGTAACATACACGTATTCCAAAGGAATTGATAGCACTCTGCCCTCATGATAAATTCAAGGGACCATCTGGGTTCGACAAAAGGCTTTTCTATTTGTTCAATATATTTGCCTGCATTCTTCCTTGGGCACACCCCATAATCAAAATAATAAAAAAATGTTGCAAGCAAAATCAGGGCAGTGTTAGTCACTTGCAAAATAGTTTGTTTGGGTTGAGGGTCAGGTAAGGAAAATAGAAAGTTTATTAATTTATTATCGTTTTACTTATTCCTTAAACCAAGCGAACAATTTTGCAAAAATATTAAATTTTGAAACATTAATAAGACAAACTATTTGATATTTATAATAATGTTGGCACATAGAGAATTTTATTTATTAAAATAATATTACAATTCAAAATATAAAAGATCGTATTTGGAAAATTCGGAAGAATCGTCGTGTTCTAAGGCAATAATTTAAGGCTCATTTTCCAAAGTGTCGTCAATCAATTTGCCAACTTTCTGCAGTATAATAATGTCCAGTGAATTTATCATCAGCTGCCGTACATGCCCTTTCATTTGCTCCCATATAAGCTCTATGGGGTTAAGCTCACAATGGTATAGCGGCAGTGGCTGCAAAATTAGGACACGTTCTTTTGAGATTTAGTCGACTCAGTGGCGTCACGTGACTTCAGAAGCAGGGGGGGCACAATAATTTTTTTTCTGAAGACAATGAACAACATTTCAATATTTTTATCGCAATTTTAGTTTACCTAAAAAAATGGGAAAAGAAAACAATTACCTACTCTTTTATTTTCATATTTTTAATAAACCAACGAGACAAATAATACATGAAACCAAAACAAAAAAAATACTTCTGAAATAAAAAAAAACTTGAACTGTCACTATCAAAAAACAAAATAAAACAACTTGTATGTATTGTCCTATCATTAATACAAACAAAAAATAAATAAAATCTAAAAAAATAAAAATAAAACTTTTTAAAAACAAGCTTTTATTTAAGCCATGTAAAATAAGTCCAGGTTTTCGTTAAGATAATTCAATGCCAAATTGCGACAAGTTTTTATAAATCTAAAAGCTTTTCGCGCGAATTGTAAAGAAAATAGGTACAGTCGCGGACAGTTGGTATCGAACGACCTGAAGAGGTTTCTCGTGGCTATCGTTACAGGGCGCGCGGAGACGGCAACAGCGCGCGCCTTCGGCATCGGATGGTTCGAACGGGTGTCTTGTTCCGAGAATTCTTTGCAAGCGATTAAGCCGATGTCACCGAAAGGGTTAAAAAAAATTAAGGAATCAGTATTAAACTATTTATTAAAACAGTTCACAAGTATACAGTATGATTTTTTAAACTACCACCGCGATTTCCTCGCTTATTTTGCGCCCTACAAAAAAAACATGAGAAACAAAAAGGTGACAATTTTGGACAGCTAAGTGGCCCTGAAAAAGTAATCAACATCCATGGTCAACTTGTCGCGCAATATAAAAAAACCACCAATTGAGCAAAATTATTAAATAGCCGTAACATACCTATTTATTTTAAGATACCGAAGAAAACTTTTATATTGAAAATTGATGGCACTGAGAAGCTTTATGCAACTGGGTGCTCAGATAGTTTCTGAAAATTACACAGGCTCTTCGGCTCTGTTGAGGCCATTGTTTTAGTTATTAAAGGCCATTGTTTTAGTTTATTAAAGTAGTTTTTTGGCTCCCTACTGAAAAATCTTAAGAAACAAAAACGTGTAAATTTTAGATAGTTGGTTAATGTTAAAAAAAGAAGTCGGTATCCATGGCCAACTTTTCGCGCAATACCAAAAAAAACTTAAATCAACAAGAATCTGAAAACAATCAATTTATTTTGAAAGTCGAGGGAAAATTTTAATTGGAGATTAGCGGCAATTAGATCACGCAAGAACATTGACAAAAGAACATTTTCATACAATTTGTACTAGTTTTCCCGCTAATTTGTTTAAAGTGTGAAGTCGAAATAGCAATTAAAAACATCAACAGTTATTCAAATTAAAGACAAATTTTCTCATATTAAAGATCTTGTTTGATCAAAAAAAAATTAAATAAATTGATAGTTTTGTTTTCACATTTTTGTCGACTTGAGTTTTTTTTTGTATTGCGTGAAAAGTTGGTTATGGATGCCGATTTATTTTTTAACATCACCTAGCCGTCTAAAATTGCCATATTTATTATGCTTATATAAGCTTACTTACATAAAAAAAATATATTTAATGCAGTGATAGGGCCAAAGCGAAAAATGTTTTTCAAATAAATCAAAGTGTGCCAATTGTTTCTAAAATTGGTAGTATGGAGTATCCTTTACTTTTGAACAACTTTTCCTAGCAACTTATTTCCACATAAGAAATGTTAGCAAAGTTTTTATCAAGAGTAACTTTTTGCGGTAAAATTAAAGATAAGAAAGTGTTCCTATTCAACACCTCTTCTGTGGACATACTGTATATACATAGTGTATTTGGAAATGAAAGGAAGGTTTATGGCTTATTATAAATATAAATGCAAATTCTTTATCAGAGGCTCGAGAGTCCGTCATAAAATACTACATAACTCGCCCGAATATTAATTTGCGTATTTATCCTCATCAGATTTTTAGCAAAAGAGCACGCCACTGAAATGGTCGAATTTTCCTTCTCAATCAATATTTATGGCCTCCTTTCATTTCCAAATACACTAAGTATAGTTGTCAGCGGTTTTAGACATTAAGTTAATAAATATTTTGCGTTGCAACAAAAATGTATTTTTATGTTATAATAAAAAAATATGTAGTAACACTAAAAATATATTTAGCTAATAACCCTAGAATTAAAAAAGTTAATTAAAAGGATTTTCATAAATTATTCTTTTCTTTGCAAAATAAGTATTTGTTCCAACATTTAGTTGTTAGGTCTCGTAGTCCTAAACATAAATGATTATAAAATAAAAGGGGTGTCCCTTTTATTTATTTTTTCTTATTTTTGAAGAAATTGGTCAGAAGTTTTAATAAATTGGTTTTCGTGGTGCTGCAATGCTCCATTGTTTCTCATAAAATGCCCTTCAACAGATAAATGAGATTAGGGGGTCACAGACATAAAATTACCCTTGTAACTTAATAGAGAGTTATTGCAGAAACTGTTTTTGGCATTAAGCAGTATTTAAGACGACCTTATTTGAATACTCTCATACGTTATTTATGATTCTGACAATAGTTATTGCAAGTCGTAATTTATGTATCCAAATTAAGGGCTTGTTTACGTTTACTTTATTGTTTTGTATTTCTACACTTTCACTAGAATATTATGTGCTTTTATAATTTTGCTCCGGAAAAAACTGGGAAAACAGCCAAATAACCACGGAACACCAAGGTGAAAGACTAATGAAAACAAACAAGGTGCAAACGCAAACAAGCAACGAACATTTTAGGTTAAGTCCTACTTTCACAGAACACTAGCGTTTTCTGACAAATCAGAATTTATTTTAAGAATTGTGACAAATAAGGTAAAAATAACGTATATTATGGTATACACAATAAACAAAAATAAAGGAAAATAACCTTATTATGGACGACCTTATGTCAAACTACGACTGCGCATGCTCAAATGTCAAAATAACGTCAAAAAAGAGCGCGACGTTATTTATTTCTGCAATAACTCTCTATTATTTAAATTGCATACCTTTATCAATAACATCAGAAGACACACAGCAGGGACACATGTCAAGCTTTACACACCTCCCTGGACCTCAATGTGATTACCTGGATAAAATAAAATAATTTCAGGTGATTGAGGACTTCCACAAGCTGGATATAATGATTACGAAGTTTTATTAGAACCACCGACACAGGAAGAATCCGAAAAAACTATAAACCCATTAAAATCTTTATGACTATAACATAATTAAATAAAGGCAAGAAATCAAATGCATTTTCCATTATTATATTATATGTATATTAATATTTAGTATACCCACCTTGGGATAGGATGACTTTCTGAACTCTCCTGCTCATCGAATCTATGAGTTGGCAGCAGAGATCATGGGTTACGACTTCATCCCACGTTTGTTGAATCTTCTGCCAAAGTGCCTCCCTATTTTCGGGTACGAAGTTCTCCATTGTCCGCGCCATTCTGCCCCACACATTCTCAATGGGATTCAAGTCAGGACTCTTCGCCGGCCATTGCAACTTTTCTACGTTGTTTTCGGTGAACCATTCGCGAACTATTCTTGCTGTATGCACAGGAGCGTTATCATGCTGGAAAACGAAGCCATCGGGATACATTTCCGTTGCAGTTGGTAACAATCCGCCTTCGAGTATCTCGCAATAGCGAGCTGCTGTGAAGCGGTCGTCGATTCTCCAACAAATGCCAGGTCCACGGTAGCTTATCCAGGCCCATATGTTGACGGAAAAATGCCCACTCCTTTTCCTGGGTGACACAAATCTTTCGTCATATCTTGAACTCACCGAAGGTCTATATACTCGCACTTTGCCATTGTAATGGCTTTGAAAGATCTTTTCGTCGCTAAATATTACCTTCTCCCAATAATGTGGCGGTAAACGCTGAAACTCTCGGCATATCTGCAACCTGACTTCCTTATTAGCCTCGGTCAGCTGAATTTTGTTGCTGGCCGTGCGAGATTTCAGATTGGCTGCATCTAATCTCCTTCGGGCAGTTCTAACACTTGCTGGAAATTGTGTTGCAGATACTGCTTCAACGGCGGATTTAAACGGATTTGCAAGGCAAAAATTAGCTAGTTGCTCATCTTGTTGGTCAGACGTAATTTTCACATTTCCTCCTCTATGTATGTTTTCCACGCTTCCGGTTTCGTCATATTTCTTCTTTATATTGAAAATGGTGCTTTTAGATACACCAAATTCTTCGGCCAGTCGGGAAATAGCCCAACCATTTTCTAGTTTGGCGATGATACGGTGCTTGACGGATTCACTCAAACGAGGCATAACGAACACTGTTAGTTACTCTCTCGAATTAGGATACTGACTAAATAATTTTAGCCCACCCACCTTAGTATTTATACAAAGGGCTAGGAGCAGGTATAATCGATATTTTCAAAATCTACATCCAATTCAATATTACAATTATTAAGTTAATCCCCTAAATTTAGTTATATTAAGTGCAGGTAGGTAAGTTATGTTCATCGACCCCACAGCACACCGACCTGGACGAAAACCCCGAATCAGCGGAATCAGCTTTTTATTTTTCGTACACCGCATTTCCAATTTATATAAATATCGCGACCGCAATTAATCGAGCAGTAATAGTTTATACCCTACGTTCAATAAACCTTTTTAAAAACGAAGATTTTCGACCCCGGAACATAACTGGCGCTGCGAACAGGATAGCTGCACGGAATCCAAAGGAGGATCATCGGTTCGTCTCAACGATTTGGCAGTTATCAACGACCTGGGAGAAGAAACCTGTGCAGAGATTGGAGAACCATACGGCAGGGATGTCCAGAGCGATTCTTCTTGTCCTGTAAGTTCACTTCCTTTTTCTCATGAGTTCTGATTACCCTGAAGGTTCATTATTAGAAGATTTAGCTCATTTTTCTATTACTCCAAAAGCTCCTAAACAAAAACCTCGTTTTAAACCATATTCTAAAAATTTATCTGAAGATTTAAAAAACCCTCAAATTTTAATTTCTCAGCCCTCAACTTCAAAAACTCAAGAAATGGCTTTAACAAATACCGACATTAATAATTTGTGCAACACTCTTCCAGAATATAAACCGGGAGATAACCTCTCCACATTTATAAATTCAGTTGATAATTTAATTGCTTTTTTCACTCAACAAGGTGCTAATGCCACTCAACTATATATAATTAACACTCATATCGTTTCCAAAATTAAAAATGAGGCTCGTGATTTCTTAAATTTACACAATAAAACTTCTTGGGCAGAAATAAAGCCCCTTTTACTCCAAAAATATGGCGACCGTCGCACAGAAGAAATTTTATTAACACAATTAACCACCACAGTTCAAAAGCGTTCTGAATCTTATGATGACTATTACAACCGAATAACTTTAGCACTTAATGATCTTTTACAGCATGTTTCTTTACATGAAAATAACGCTCAGGCAATCGAGTTTAAAGCTTCGTTTTTCAGAAAACAAGCCCTTAGAACATTTTGTACTGGCATAAACAATCCCTATTGCGATCATTTATCTCATTTTGAATTAAACTCTCTCGACGAAGCACTTCAAAAATGCATAGCTTTAGATAACCACAAACAGCAACAGCAATATATGTCTTATCTTAAATCTACCACCTATCCCCGCGATTATCAAAGAAACAGTCAACCTACCACTACCAATCGCCCTACTAATCAAAATCCTCAACCACCTCGCAACCCACAACCTAATCATAATACGAATATGAACCCAAATTTTAATCAACAATTCCCTCAAAACTTTAATCAAGGTCCTTCAAACTCACCTAGAAATTTTGGCAACACAAATAGGCCCATTCCTCAAAGACAAAACCCTCCACCTAATAGACAAGTATTCAGCCCACCATCTAATAGACCCAACAATAATTACTTCCAAAATCAATATCGTCCAACTCCAACTCCTATGTCCATAACTTCAAAATTGCCGTCACAGCAAACTTACAAACCAACCCCAATGTCCACACGTACTTTCCATAATAATATAGAATGCGATTCCAATTTAGAAACCGAAGAATACTTTTCCGAAAATTTTCGAGAACAAGCCTCGGAATCTCCTCCCAATCCCGAATTATCGAATTAAATAATATTTCAAAAGCCACCAAACTTCCATTTTTCTATCTCCCTTATTCTAATCTTAAAGTATTAATAGATTCTGGTGGATCCGATACTGTAATAACTCCCGAAGCTGCACAAAATTTCGATCCAAAATATCAATTTTTTGAACCCTTTACTCTTATTTCTATGAAAACTCCTAAAACCTACTCCGAAAACCTTTATTTTCCCGTTTTTAACGAAATTGGCATTGATCAACCGTTTATAGTTAGAATTGCCGACTGGCACAATGATTTCGATATTCTTTTAGGTACTGGTGAACTCGACCAATTAGGTGCAAATATAGATTATGAAACTCATATATTTTCTATCCGTAAATTAGGCGTTTCCGTTCCATTTGAAGTTATATATCGTTCGAATAATCGACTCGGTATCCCAGTAAATATCAATAATGGTGAAGTTGTACTCCCAGAAATTACCCTTGATAACCAAACTGTACTCCCAATTTCAATACACCATGCCAATGATGGGTTTGTAGAAATACCACAACCAGAAAATTTAAATATTGACTTCCCTGAACCAATATCTGTTTATCCACTATCCGATTTTGAAGAATTATCACCTCCCTTCTCCAATAACTCATTTGATCCCAACTCTATTCGAACAAAACATCTGAATTCCGAAGAAAAGCAAAAAATTCTTGATCTATGTCATAAATTTAAAGATATTTTTTACAATGAATCTTCTGATCTGTCATTTACTAGTTCTGTCAAACACGAAATCCGCACAAAAGACGAAACTCCTATTTTTTCCCGTTCTTTCCGACATCCTAAAGTCATGCAAAGCGAAATTTCTTCCCAAATTGATAAACTCTTAGAACAAAATATAATCCGACCTTCAATTTCCCCTTATTCTTCGCCCGTTTGGATCGTTCCAAAGAAAATGGATGCATCCGGTAAACGCAAGTTTCGCATGTTTATAGACTATCGCAAACTAAACGATAATACGGTTGAAGACAAATATCCCCTTCCCCGCATCGACGAAATACTTGACAATTTAGGCAAATGCACATACTTCACAACCCTCGACTTAGCCCAAGGTTTTCACCAAATTGAAGTACACCCCAACTCCGTTGAAAAAACCGCCTTCACAGTTCCCAATGGCCACTTCGAATATACAAGAATGCCGTTTGGTCTAAAAAACGCCCCAGCGACCTTCCAACGCATGATGGATGAAATTCTAAGAGAATACCTTTACAAATCATGTTTTGTCTATATGGATGACGTCATTATATTTTCCAAATCTTTACAAGAACATCTTATACATATAAAATCCATCTTTCAAAAATTCCGTGAAGTAAACCTAAAAATTCAACTCGACAAATCTGAATTCCTAAACAAAGAAGTAGCTTTCCTTGGCCACGTGATTACTCCCGAAGGCATTAAACCCAATCCAAACAAAATATCCGCAATCCAAAACTTCCCCATTCCTAAAACTACTAAGGAAATTAAAAGTTTCTTGGGACTAATAGGCTATTATCGCCGCTTCATTCCTAATTTCTCAAAAATGACAACACCCATGACACGTTGTTTACGAAAAGACACCAAAATTGAAATTGACCACCCTCAATATATAGATTGTTTTGAAAAATGTAAATCCGCTCTAAGTAACTCCCCAATTCTCCAATACCCTGACTTTTCTCTACCTTTTACACTAACTACTGACGCCTCTAACGTTGCTATTGGCTCTGTCCTATCCCAAAAAGGAAAACCAATCGCTTACTACTCCCGCACCCTTATTACCGCAGAACGAAACTACTCCACAATCGAGAAAGAACTCCTTGCAATCATAGAATCCTGTAAACATTTCCGGCCCTATCTTTTTGGTGTAAAATTCACCATAGAAACCGATCACAACCCCTTAGTCTGGCTCTATAAAATTAAGGAACCCCATTCTCGTCTCGCCCGGTGGAAACTCAAATTAGAAGAATATAATTTTGAAATTGTATATCGCAAAGGTAAAGAAAATTTTGTAGCCGACGCTCTTTCCCGTATCGAACTCAATATGCATGAATTAGACTCGATCTGTGTAAATCCTCCCTCACATGACGATGACTTTAATATTGACGACTTTATTAACGAAACTTATGAAAAACAAACTGGACTATCCACACAACACTCCACACACGAAAACCCTATTGCAACTATTCCATTTTCCGAAGAACCCATTAATTATTTTCCTAATCAAATTATCTTAAAATTTGGAAACAAACATGACGTTCAATACATCCTTAAATTCAAAAGTAAACACCAATATTACGTAACTCTTACTGAAAAAGATTGGAAAACTGACATTAAAAACACTCTCCATTCTATAATATCTCCTAATCAACGCTACCATATCCTCACAGAACAAACGGATATCCAAAAATTTATATCTGAATATGTCCGCAATACTTTTAATGAAACCGTTCGTATCTCTTTCTGCTCTAAACAAACTCAAGACATAGAGAATCCCGATAAACAACTTCAATGTGTTCAAGATTACCACAAGCAAAATCATAATGGCATACTCGAAACTCTCAATCACTTAAAACTCCATTATTATTGGCCAAATATGCGCACTACGATTTCCGATTATATTAATAAATGCGATATATGCCTCCGAAATAAATATGAAAGACACCCTTATAAACTTCCCTTCAAAGGCCCCCTATTAGGACAAAAACCTTTTGATATTATCCACATAGACACCTTTTGCTGTAATCGTCAAAGTTTTCTAACAATCATAGATTCATTTTCCAAATACGCTCAAGTTTACAATATACAAGACAAAATGAATATATCCATTCTCAGCAAATTACGTCATTACTTTTCTCATCACAATTATCCGCGCAAAATTGTCTGTGACGAAGGAACTGAATTTTCCAATAATCTCTTTAAAGAATTTTGTAAACTCCACAAAATAGAACTCCATTTTACCACAGTTAATAATCCTAACTCTAACAGTCCTATCGAACGATTCCATTCCACATTTACAGAAAAACTGCGCGTTATGCAAGATGAACGACCTAGAGAATATTTCCAAGACCTAATCACCCACTGTGTCCTTATTTATAACCAATCCATCCACTCAGCTACTGGCTACTCCCCTTTCTCAATCCTCTACGGCCCCTATATCGAAGAAATACAATTCGACGACGACTTACCTATTTATGAAAAATATAATCAACGACATAAAGATGAACTCCGCCCTTTTATTGATTCCCTTTACACTAAACTTCACGAAAAAGAAACCCGCATTTTAGAAAACCGCAACAAAAATCTACCAGATCCCACTCCTACTCCAGAACAAGGACAAACCGTGTACCTTTCCAAAAACACTCGTAACAAACTCGACGCACCCTATATACCCGCTACTGTTACCTCTACTGACAATACAAAAATTAAAGTCTTAACTACTAAGAATAAACCCACTAACTCTCATCCTAGAAAAATCAAACGCTTACGCAAACCTCCCTTGTTACAGAAACACCCTCCTAATAACCAACTGCCTGGCCCTTCAAGTGCACCCGATCCCTAATAATGGATACTATCAAGAATTGGTAGGCCAAGCACAATTATTTGACCACTTTCACCGTCACATACTTACTTTCAACTTAAGCACTATAGATAATACCCTTAAACTTTACCCCGTTAATTTAGTTCTTTTTAATACTTCAACGACTTCGTCTTATTACAAAATGTTTAATCAATATCAACTGCTTTATCATGAAACTCTTGACAATTTTCATAAACTAATTCGCCCTAGACAGAAACGTGGAATTATGAACTATATAGGTACTTTCATTAAATCAATCACAGGTAATCTCGACGAGAATGATCGTATATTTTTGGAAAAACATATTCAAGCTATCGAAAACAAGCAATCTCAAATTATTGGCACCCTCAATAACTCTACAACTTATGCCTCACAAACAATAAAACGATATAACATGTTAGTTGAAACTATTAATAATAACACAGTTAAAATTGCACAAGATATTAATCTCCTCAGCGACGAATTTGACAAATATCTCTCACTTCATAGCGAAATACTTAATCTCGATCGTTTAAATCAATTCCTTCAAAAATTACTTCGAACTATTAATTTAGCTGCATTGCAACAGTCGAACATTGAACTCTTTTCTCTCTCTGAAATTATTAAACTAGAAAATCAACTCAAATCAATCTATAATAAAGCCTCTCTCTTATCCGATAACATGCACCCTTTTGAACTAATCGAAACTGCTCAAAGTACAATAATCTCTACAGAAAGTCAGATACTCATTATCCTAAAAATTCCTATCCTTGATGAACTTGTATTCCCACTCTACCAAGTTTACCCAATCCATAACAAAGAAGATATCGTTTTGGTACCCCCTGCTGTTTACTATGGGAATAATCGTTGGTATTCCACATGCACACCTACAGAAAGAAAAATCACCTGTCAAACTATGTCAACAACCAGATGTCAACTGCCCACATTAGAAAACTGCACCACTGCCATTCTCCTGCAACCGATCATACATCAAACTAAGAGAAGTCTCATTGCCAGCACAAATCACCCACTCCGTATCACCGAAAAATGTTCAAAAACAGAAAAAATCATAAAGCAACCAGCAATCATCCAATCACCCTGTCCAATTCAAATTGAAAATCAATGGTATACCGCCACGCAAGAAGAAGCCGAAATCCCAGCCATCGTTCCTGTCAAAATTAATCCCAAGTATCGTCTACAACTAAATCATTTACAGTCTCTTCAAGAAACACCGCAATTGTCGGCTATCCAACCCATACACCTAGATCCAGTCGTCATCTCCACAACAACCTGGTCAGCCACACTTCTTATCATCACTCTAATGTGTGTCATCATCTACTTCATCCTAAGAAAACGAAAAAGACTCCAAACACTCTTTTTCAAACCAAGAATATCACTCTCAGAACTCCAAGAACTTCAACAACTCAACAAGAAGCCCGAGGACGAACTTCCATCCTAAGGGGGGAAGAGTTATGTTCATCGACCCCACAGCACACCGACCTGGACGAAAACCCCGAATCAGCGGAATCAGCTTTTTATTTTTCGTACACCGCATTTCCAATTTATATAAATATCGCGACCGCAATTAATCGAGCAGTAATAGTTTATACCCTACGTTCAATAAACCTTTTTAAAAACGAAGATTTTCGACCCCGGAACATAACTGGTATAATTAATAAATACCTATTTAAAAAGATATAAATATCTATGCTAAAATATTTCAACTCATACCTACTACCCATATCTACTTTTAAACATATTATACAAATCCTTGAAATCTTTAATTTTTGAGATAATCGCTTGATCTGTTTTTTGTCCGAAAGGACTTCAAAAGCCGCTTATTTTAGCAATCCTGCCATTTTCAAATTGCAAATCCAGGGCCGGATACGATTTTTTTATTCCCCCGATTTTCACAAAAACCATTTAGCCATTTTTTTATTTAAAATCTGACACCACAGCGTCAATCAGGACAGTCGAAAACCCTTTATATACCAAATTTGAACAAAATAGGAAATTTAAAGAAACCTCTTCAGGCATCTCTGGCGAGTCAAGTCATAAAAATTCAGCATTTTCAGATGGGGCAGAGAAAAATACCCTGTATTGAATCTTTGCACACCAACACTTTGAGTGGTTCTGTTGACAATTAAACTATTTTGACGGGATTCCATGGCACACTTGACTCGCCAAATGCCTGTAAATTTCCTATTTTGCTGAACCTTGACATCCTGTAGAATAGATCTCTCTCTAAATTCTTTGTTCAAATTTGGTATATAAAGGGGTTTTAGGGGGATCCTGATTAACGCTGTATTGGTAGATTTTAAATAAAAAAACACTCAAAAATCGTAGCCGGACCTGGATTTGCCTTTTGAAAATGATAGGAAGGCTAAAAGAAGCGATTTTTGAAGGCCTTTCACACAAAGAATGTTCAGGGATTATCTCCAAAAATAAAGATTTTATTAATTTGCATATGTTTAAAAGTAGACACCCTGTATATTAAATTATTGTTTTTGAGAAATTCTTCGGAATTCTATTGTGGCTCAAATTGACTATGGATTTACCTAATTTCATATTCCTAATTAATACAGGGTGCTGGCAGCAAAGGAAGGAAACTCGAGAAAAAGCAACTTTTATTGTGGTGTTGATTCTAATCTCAGCCTTGATATTTATTATTTTTTTATTTCATTATCTTAAATACTAGACGGTATAGTAACATGATAAAATAGTACGAAATATTAAATACCAACACTGGGGTTGGAATTATTACCAGCACAAAGTTGCATTTTCCTCGAATTTTGTTCCTTTGCTGTGAGAGGCTGGAGGCTGTAATTTGCATTTTATGGTTCTATTTTTAGCAGACCGGCCGGCTGCAGACTCCAGCGCGATGTTGCCGTCTCCGCGCGCCCTGTAACGATAGCCACGAGAAACCTCTTCAGGTCGTTCGATACCAACTGTCCGCGACTGTACATACTTTGGCAAGTAGGTACTTGTCTATCAATCGTTGTCCAATAAAATTAATAAAATTAATTGGTACCTACTTTTATGAACATCCCGACATGCTTTTGGATTTATAAAACTTGTCGCAATTTGGCATTGAATTATCTTAACGAAAACCTAGACTTATTTTATATTATTTTATTCGTTTTAGTACATGGTTTAAATAAAAGCTTGTTTTTAAAAAGTTTTTTACCTTTTATTTTATTTTCTGCTTTTTAGTACTTACTTATTTGATCCCCATATCAGGAGGGTGGTAAAGAAATTTAGTCCACCATCTTGGGACATCCGCTATATTGGACTTAGTATGACGTTACTTAAATTATTTGTTTGTATTCGTCAAACCCTTTCATTTTTATTATCATATTGATCATTCTTTTTTAATGAGTTTAATATAAAATTTGAACATGAAATATTTCAAAAACGGTGCCTACAATATAAATAAGTTTATAGTATTTTAACCGGATTGCAGAATTTATGTCAAAAATGAAAGAATATGTGAATGTCCTGCATATTCTACATAAAAAGAGTTTGGTTTATATATCTCTGTGCGCGATGCGCAATTGTTTTTCTGAAAAGCGCGTCGATATAGGCAGAAAATTTTCTATAACTTTGCATTTTATAATTTTTTTCAAAGCCTAAAAATAAAAAAGTTATCGAGGTATCTAGATCTTACGTGATGTGAGTCACCCTGTACATGGAATAAGGGATTCAAGACGACATCCGTCATTACAAGATTGAGGACGTTAATTGCCGAAAATGCAAATCCTGGTTAACAAGTTATGCGTGGGGGAATTAATGAAAATTCAAATGTATTCCTTACTGTTCTGTAGGCGTGTAAGTTTCTTGGTAAATATTAAAATTGCCTTGTTGAAGCCAAAGAAAAAAACTTGGCAGACTTAATGAACTGGTCCCGTAAATTAAAAAGGGTAATTAGAAGTTTTTGTCTTTTGTAAAGTTATAATTAGGACATTAATTTTTCTTAAGTTTAATTTACCAGATTTCGTGCAGGTCGAGACAATGTAAATCAAGGTAAATTTTTCTAAGGGAACTAATGTAAAGCTTAAATTGCAAAATTGTTCGTCTTTCTTCTACTAGCAGTTCCTTATAGGTGTAGATAAAATAAATGCCCAAAATCTATAAAAAAAACGATTTGGCGAAGCGCTGAAGTTGACGCATATCAACATGAAAGTTGACAGTTGACAGAATGTTAAGTAGCCTGGCATCCAGCTACTGATAAGCAAACGAATTAAAATACGATTTAACAATAATTCTTACACCAATTTATACAGGGTGAAATTAAAATGCTTGCCCATATTTTAATGGCAGATTCTACGTCACAAATTGACAGTTGGCAGACCCCCTTAGTGCACGGCCACACATAAGGCGGACGGCGGACCGGAGATCAAAGCGGAGATGGTAGACGAGCGTTCAAAACAATAGAAATCCTACTATCATGTCCACACATACCGCGGAGAGGGGAGCGGAGAGTAGTCGTGTTTGCTCGCTGGTAGCGGAGCCTTCAAGTCAGTTTGACGTTTTCCGGCGTATTGGCGCGGTGTCCCTTCTGTTTCCGTGTCTAAGCCTCCTCCCTTATTTTTTACTTAACGATAGCAAGTAGTAAATAATTTACTAGGAGTGGTATTTTCTCCCCAATATAAATTTATTGACAAATAAAGTTGGTAATTTCCGCATTTTGTTGTTTTGTTTTTCTTATATTTAAGTTACATTCCGACCTAGTTTCTTAGAATAGACTGTAAAACCTTTAGGAAATTTCCAAAATAATAATACGCGAAAACCTTGAAGGAAAACATTTCCGAAATAAAACATCCATTAAAGTAATGAAGGTGTCGAAATGTTAATAAAAGCGGTCTAGAAAGAAACATCCCCTTATCGGAATTCCAAACAAACTTGTATTTCCCTCAAAGAAAAATAAGGGAAGGAGACCCGGGCCCGCTATCTCAAGGGAATTCCATTAACTACCAAAATACCAGCGGTATCTGAATAATTCCTCCAAAGATCCTTAATTTATAATTCTTTTTATTACTGGTGTAAACATAAATATAGGAGGACGACATGTCGAAGTTATAAAACGTTAATTCATACAACCCCATGGAAACACATTCTCCACTTTCCAGCTTTTATAAAACTGCTCTATTTTAATAATAATAATAATAATTCTCAGCCTCAGAATGCTCCAAACTAGGAGTAGGCACCAGAAGCAACTGAATGGTTGTCCGGAAGAGGGGGGCAACTTCTATTATTTTGTCTTCGTGGCCGATTTGTAGGAGTGTAGGACAATTAGTAAATCACACAGACAAAGCTATTAAGGAGCAAAACCGTCAATCCATATTTTGTCCAGAGCTCGTGGCCATCAGCGGTGTTTTTCTATAAAGACATGCGCAATTATTGTGCATGCAGTCTGCTTCGACCTCGATTCGAACCAAGGTCGATCGAAGGCAGAAAAACTTGTAGTCTAAATAGTTAGCAATGCTCCGAACATGCAAAAGCTTCGTTTATAAATTGCAATAATAGGTGAGTTTACTAATTTCCAGTTGTAACCAAAATCGATAGATCTAAGCCTGGAGAAACATGTATCAATAATAAAACCGCTTTTAATTAATTTTTTACCGAAATAAATGCAAAATAGAAACAGCGAATTTGGTGCCGTTATAAACCGGGTAGGGCGAGTACACGTCACTGATGTCCACGACATGCTACATACCTCAGTTACTTTATGCAATTTGCATATTGTGGGAACGAAAATATAACCTATTTATGCTGCTAATGAGAGCGTTCCGCAAATGCAAACGAATGCAGATAGTTCTCCCTACATGTATACAGGGTGATTGACGTAAGTGGTTCATTAGAAGTTTACGGGAAAGGAGCGCGAATTTTGAAATTTTGGTCACTTATATAACAGGTTGTATACTTTCTTTCTAAAATATTTTCAACTTCCGATCACTTCCGGTTATACCGGAAGTCGATATCAACTTTGTTATTTCAAATAGAACACCCTATATATTATTACACCATTTGGTTCCCTATTAAATTCCAAATCTTTTTTCTGATTATAATGTGAACCCTATTCCTAACCCTTTTCGAGATATTCGATAATTTTTGATTTTTTTGAGTGTTGCAGCCATCGACCATAGTGATCATAACTTTGAAATTTATGAATTTGGAAAACTGAAATTTTGGATTGTCGTAGGCGAAAGTCAACTTTATTAAAGTGTCTGTATGCCATTTCAAAATATTGTACAGGGTGTTCTGGAAAAAATTCCCAATATCAACATCGAAAAATTGAAAAATCTAATTCTTTTCAAATGGAACCCATATTTTTTTATTGCTCCATTGAAATGCTTGTGAAAAGACAGTTCAAAAAGATATAACACACTATATTTCTAAATGAAGCGGTTGCTTCGTTATTACGCAAAATATGTATTTTTGCTGCTCCATATCAAGAAACAACGGACCTTTTCTAATAAGCGGCCATGCGGATTTTTCATTTGTGATTGTCATTTATTGTGTTCCAAACAATAAAATATTAACTGTTGACAAGAATGGCTCAAATTAACTATTCTAACGAAGATATTTTGAATACGTTTTACACTCATGGAGAGTGTAAAAGAATTTTGGAACAATTAATGAAAGGCATTTACATTTACCACCTTTGACGAAAAGAAAATTCAGAAACTTCGAACGAAATTTCATAGTCCATGGCAAGGTCCAAACAAAGAGAAGCAAATGTAAATACGTAACAGGTAAATAGCATAATATGAATAAAGTGTTTTATTTATATGTAGTTTCTTGTTTTTTCTTCTAGTACCTATTATTATGTAATTGTTAGTATTATTTAATTTTCTATTGTTGCTTCTCAGGGAAAAAATATTATTAAATAGCCCTTAACCTTGTCATATAATTGCGTTATTTAATTTTCCATGGCCCCCTATAATGTGACGCTCCTTGAGAAATGTTGATACAGAGCAGAAAAAATAGGTATTTTGCGTAATAACGAAGCAACCGCTTCATTTAGACATATAGTGTGTTATATCTTTTTGAACTGTCTTTTCACAAGCATTTCAATGGTGAAATAAAAAAATATGGGTTCCATTTGAAAAAAATGAGATTTTTCAATTTTTCGATGTTGATATTGGGAATTTTTTCCCGAACACCCTGTACAATATTTTGAAATGGCATACAGACCATTGAATAAAGCTGACTTTCGCCTACGATAGTCCAAAATTTCAGTTTTCCAGATTCATAAATTTCAAATTTATGATCACCATGGTTGATGGCTGCAACACTAAAAAAAAACAAAAATTTGCGAATATCTCGAAAAGGGTTAGGGATAGGGTACACATTATATTCAGAAAAAAGATTTGGAATTTAATAGGGAACCAAATGGTGTAATAATATATAGGGTGTTCTATTTGTAATAACAAAGTTTCTATCGACTTCCGGTATAACCGGAAGTGATCGGAAGTTGAAAATATTTTAGAAAGAAAGTTTACAACCTGTGATATAAGTGACCAAAATTTCAAATTAAAATTCGCACTCCTTCCCCGTAAACTTCTAATGAACCACTTACGTGAATCACCCTGTATCCTTTTCTAGAGAAATTATTTTTTTTATTTCACAGGTGTTATTTTTAGAAAGTCAGTGAGCCTAGTTATAGATTATACGTAACTTTATGAAAAATGCAGTAGCTAGACACTTTGTGTAAACTAAAATTTATTTTTGTTATATTATAAATTATAGACGTACCACAAATTATCTACAAAGTATTTCCATTGCACTGCTATAAAATGTATTATCTAGGTAAGCAAATAGTTATTTACATTGCCAGATGAGTAAGTGCAATTTTTTGGCCGAGGAGGTTGTTTAAAGACCGAGGCAGCGCCGGCGTTGCCTCGGACATTAAAAGTACATCCGAGGCCAAAAAAGAGCTTATACGCATCGTGCAATGTATTACATTTTTCCTGCTACCGACAATTTCAGGTTATAGGTACTTTGAATAAAGCTCTAAATACCTACATATGGAGTAAATTGTGAGTAATAATGATCTTCAAAATAACCTTTGTTCAATTACTAACAATGATAATCAGTGATAAATATAAGAGGCAGAATGCAGCGATAATAAAAAATAAATAAAAAACGTTGAATTTGTATGGGATTTGAACCACGGATCTACGAATTAGATACTAATCGCGTACTCTTACCCCACCGGTAGCGCGGTGCTTGTCAAATTTGTTCTGTTATGCGGCTCTTATTTGACGCCAGAGAAACATTTAATTTATGAATTTTTCTTTGGTATAATTCGTGTTCTTTATGATTAAAACCAGTTTGTAAAACGATTGTTGAATAAAAGTCTAAATATGTACATATGGAGTAGATTAATAATGATTTTCAAAATAACCTTTGTTCAGTTACTAAGAATGATAATCAGTGGTAAATATAAGAGGCAGAATGCAGCGATAAAAAAAATAAATAAAGAATGTTGACCTTTGTGTGGGATTGAACCCTGGACCTACGAATTACTAATCGTGTACTCTCCCCCTACCGGTAGCGAGGTGCCTGTCAAATTTGCTCTGTTATGCGGCTCTTATTTTTCTGTCGCCAGAGAAACATTGATATTATTAATTTTTCTTTGGTATAATTCGTCTTCTTTATAATCAAAACCAGTTTGTAAAACGATTGTTGTGAAACCTATTAAAATTGACGCAAGATTCGCGTTACTACATATATTTTATTAATGGTTTTAAGGTCCTTGCTGCGTAAGGGTTGCTAAGCAATACTTTTTGTACCTAGCAACCAAAATAACAGGGCACCTCGAACATTTGACTTTCGCTTTCGGGTATGTTGGAGAGTATGTAAAGTGTACTTACGGGGGAGGAAGCAGGAAAAAGTACTTTACAATGATGCTCAATAATATGGCCGACTTGTTTTGATTTATAATGTCGGTCCCAAACGTTTTCCACTAAGAAAACAGAGGAGAATATATTGACTTGAATTAGTTAATTTACAATTTACTACGAAAATATGGTAATTGCGCTTTTGCTTGGAAAATTCGATGCTTGTAAATATATTGAAGGTAATTTGCTCGAAAACCGTCGCCTCTGGGGCCCAGATGACTAACAAATTTGTAAGGTAAAGCTACACCTGTTTGTTCGGTGTCGCCATCGAAGTAGGGCAGAAAGCGATTTAAGTTCTAGACGAAATTCGGCGAATTGAATTAATCCCTAGTGTTTTGAAAGTCGTCGTATTTCACGTGTTTGAATATGGGCTTTATTTTGTATTTACTATCTACTCATAACGTAATACGCGTATAATTAAAGTGGCATAAAGGCCTTTTAGGCCATAATAGCACGGAAAACACAGTTTTTCCTACTGTACCTATACAGGGTGTCCAACTTTAAAATTGTACAAATCCGTAAAATCTTCATTTTTGGAGATAATCAACTTTTTTTTTGTTTGAAAGGCCTTCCAAACCAGCTTCTTTTGACCTTCCTGCTATTTTCAAAATGCAAATCCAGGGCCGGCTGCGATTTTTTTATACCCCCGATTTTCTCGAAAACCATTTAGCGTTTTTTTTTTTATTTAAAATCTGACCCCACAGCGTTAATCAAAACACTCTAAGACCCCTATATACCAAACTTGAATAAAAAATATAGTACTATTCTGCAGGGTGTCAAAGTTGAGCAAAATAGGAATTTTAAAGGCATCTGCCAAGTCAAGTGTGCCATGGAATCCCCTCAAAACAGTTGAATGGACAATAGGACCACTCAAGGTGTTGGTGTGCAAAGGTCCAATACAAAATATACAGAGTGTTCTTATCTCTGCCATCTCAAAATGCTGAATTTTTATGAAACTTTATGCGGGTCATGAGTGCTGTGGAATCATTGAAAAAATATTTATAAACACAAAAGTAATCTATTTCTTTACAAAATGCCAACTAACAAATAAAAACAATTTAAATTATTGGACCTTACTCAACAAAGTCACTATCTAAGATGATACATTTTCTGTGCGTTTCCTGTTGTTGCACTCCAGCCTCCTTAACTGATATGGACTTACTGACTGGCAAACTTCTGTATTTTTTTAGTTTTAGTTCGTTTATAGTGTGTGGAGCGGTTTTGATGTACTCGATTTTTAACCCGTATAAAGTGCCAAAAATTCAGTAATTTGAGATGGCACAGATAAGAACACTCTGTATATTTTGTATTGGATCTTTACATATCAACACCTTGAGTGGTCCTATTGACCATTCAACTGTTTTGAGGGGATTTCATGGCACTCTTGACTTGGCAGATGCCGTTAAAATTCCTATTTTGCTAAATTTTGACACCCTGCAGAATGGAACTCCCTGTATATTTTTTATTCAAATTTGGTATATAGGAGTTTTTAGGTGTTCTGATTAACGCTGTGGGGTCAGATTTTAAATAAAAAAATAAAAAAAATCGGGGATATAAAAAAATCGCAGCCGGCCCTGGATTTGCATTTTGAACATGGCAAGAAGGTCAAAAGAAGCGGTTTTTGAAGGCCTTTCAAACAAAAAAAAGTTTAGGCGATTATCTCCAAAAATGAAAATTTTACGGATTTGTACAGTTTTAAAGTTGGACACCCTGTATGTATTTTGGTTATGTCACTCCAGGGACCCTTTAAAGTAAGGGGAGCCAGCATTATACTTTCCAAAGTGAGGCCGTTTCTTTCCCCATTCTAATGGTCTCAATGATGCCAACTATGCAATTTTATTGGAGAATCTATGGATCTAAC
This sequence comes from Pseudeuparius sepicola, assembly GCA_963920635.1. Classification (NCBI taxonomy): domain Eukaryota; kingdom Metazoa; phylum Arthropoda; class Insecta; order Coleoptera; family Anthribidae; genus Pseudeuparius; species Pseudeuparius sepicola. Next base: position 97,287,495 of record OY987299.1, read on the forward strand.
AGGTACTTTGTTAGTAAAAATTAATATCATTTCTAAAAATTAGACTTGACAATGTTTTGTCAACAAACACAGAATATGGCAAGTGCCAAATGAATCAAATTTATTTTATATTTGAATTTGGTTTCCTGCAATTATTTTCAGGAATTTAAGTAATATAAATATGGTAAGTCAGTGCCGATTTTGCTTATTTGAGAATTTGTCGCTATTGCACCTTGTTACCAGGTTCCTCAAACCATTTGTAATACGAGTATTATGTAGGTATAATAGGTACGTACTTGAACTTTCTTCCCTTGTTGAATGTATCTACCCAAAGAACTTTCACAGATTTCGGGATGGACTAATAAGATTAGGTCTTGTACTTAGTTCTAATCATGTAGTTTTTCTCGGTGCTCATTTTTGTAATTTTAATTCTCTCCCAAGGTGCCTCACAAACGTAAGATAAACTTATAGTTGTAGATAAAAACTGTTTAAAAAAAGACCTGACTGAAGCTACCTGCTTAATAATTTAATATTTAGGAAATACCATTTTTGTTTTGAACTACTTACTTATACGTAATGCCCACGTAATGGGAATTATAGGATTACTAAAGGTGAGACAAGAAAAATCTGGTTGCAATTATGGGGACTACTACAGGCATTACCTTTAACTGACTATCTGGAAGTTAGAAAACTTAAAAATTGTGAATTATGATGGGAAATATTTTGCCTCCTTTGGAATCTATGGCACTGGCATGTCACATAAAACCTGATGGCAGTTGGACACTGACATATAACATAACCTTGCACCAGCCCACTTATGTGGTCTCCTTGGAGATATACAGAAAACAAGGCTTCACTTTTCCTATGTAATAGACTGTGACATGCTGGGTCCCCTTATTTTAAAGAGTCCCTGTGTCACTCATTTAATGACCCCGTGATATCAAGGCTAGTGAGAAAGTAATAGTAAACGAGAACATCAGATCCCGCCGTCTCTTTGTAGTAAAAAAGTTTTACAAGCGATATATAGGGTGATTCAGTCATGAAATTTTAATCACAGGTGGAAAAAAATATGTTCAGAAGTGTATTAAAACCCTTTTTTAATGACGCTTTCTTAGTCAGCTGGTAAGCTCGCGCGTTAAGGATGGTGCGCAGTTGCCAGTTGCCCAACATAATATCGTAAATTTACTTGTTTTTTACCTTTTCACAGAAATCTCGAAAATGTTAAAATATTCAGAAAAACCTAAAAGATCTATAATATTTTTAAATTTTTAGGCAAACATTTTTCTGCTCTGACGGATAATACCATGATCTAAGTTAATTTATTACCTTTTAACTCGCTTTTTCTTGATTTGCATCAATTAATTTTCTTGAGCATCAATTAAAACTGGGCACAAAATGTTCAAACGCACAACCTGGCAGTACAGTTTAGAGGAGTTGCTCAAAATTGCCACCACCAACTTGACTATACAGACTACTCACACAAGTTTATTCTTTATTCTGTTCGCAGTGTTCGTGAACATCAGAACTGAGCACCCCCTAGCGCGCATAAGGAATCTGTTACGATACGGTACAGAGCCCACTGGCGAATAAAACTGAGAGAAAAAAAGAAAAGCGTGGACAATACGTATTTTTTACAACATAAAAATATGGCACTGCTCCGGGGTATGGATATCATCTACACTTGCAGAATTTTACGAGGATGGCTGCAGAAGGTTGTGAGAAGTTGATGTGTTTAGTTGTATCTACTCGTATGTTTTGAAACAACAAGCTCTTCGAACAGGGCAAACGCTGCGAACAGACTAAATACTGCAAATACGCGTACCCACTGCGCACTGGCGAACAACTAATTCCCTTTGTGCAAATCCGGTTTACCGACAAGCCTCGGAAAAGGTTTTGCGCGTTTGCAACAACTGACGGCGTTTGTTAAATAAAAATTCGGGCTGACTATGTTTGTTTTGATTTTTTACATTATTGCCTATAAGTAGACCGAATTTCAGATTTTCTAAAACAGTTTCACCAACTATATCTACTTATATTTTTTTATGAGTTTGACGCGCTGCTGACACGACTCGTTACATTATTTTCAAGGCTAACTACATCTACATCGTTGTTTAGTCATTTTATTACTAAATAAACCAAGTTTTAAATTTTCTAAAACAGTTGCGACATACCTACTTGATTTTTTTTAAACTTTTAAGCCGCCCCCGCGCCAAACGCTAACCAAATTGGCTGACTGACGGCAGGCTATTCTTATACACACGAAATACTACACTGTATCAAAAAACCAGCCTTCTAAAACTGTTGCATTTTTTGTCACTCAGCTCTCCGACTGTAGGCCTGTTCTCACAAGCAGTCCACAACTAGTCGGAGCCAATCACCAGTCATCAAAACAATCAGAACAGTCAGAGAATTTGAAATGCGCCAATCAGATTCGCGCTGACTGGTTTCTGATTTCTGTGACTGCGGTGCGCACAACCGGCAGCATAATATGATACCGGAGCGCTGTGTTATACTCTGGTAGTAAGGCTGATTTGCCCCATGTTTTCTACTTGGTAAAAAAAACATTCGCGTTTTCATTTTTAGAAGGCCTCCCCCTATGTGGTTAATTTTTTTTACATCATGACGGAATCACCTTGTATACAGGACATTCTTACCCTCATAATACCCCAAGAATAAGAGTAGGCTATGGAATACTCCGAAAAGGGAAACAATGGTCTTTGTAAAAAGATGGTCACGTATGAAAAGAAACACTTTTGTTCACTTGAACGGTGATTTTAGTAAGTAGAAAAGTTACAGTTTACTTCGCAAATCAAATAATTAATAATAATCAAAGGACAGACACTGATGAGATGGAGTTTTTTCTAATACGGCTTCTTCTCTTATATTGAAATACAATTCTATGAATACTTGGTGCATTTATGTATTAAATATATTTTGAGGCTCTGCAGGGCCAGTTTACTATGGAGAATGTATATCGAAATTGTTTTGGTTATTTTTCTGCCTTCGATCGACTTTGGTTCGAACCGATCTCGAGGCAAATGCATGCACATGTCTTCATAGAAAAACACCGCTGATGGCCAAGAGCTCTGGACAAATTGTGGATTCACGGTATTGCTCCTTAATTAAATCAGTGTGATTTACCAATTGTCCTACACACACTGGGCTTACTACGGTTTTCTAGAGTTTTCCGTAGTACTTAAACGAATGCTATCGCAAATGGCAACGAAGACAAAATAAGAGTGATTGCCCCTCCCCCGCACAGGCATTTAGTTGCTTCTGGGGTATTCCTAGTTTAAAGTATTGTGAGGGTGGGGTGGGAATTATTATTTTTATTACTTATATTATTAGTTAATTTTATTTATAAGATTAATGAATCATAAGTCACAATTTAAACCTCTTAATATTCGATCTTCTTTAACACATTTTATAGAATTTAAAGCATATTTTTTAGATAAAGATACGACAGAAACCTGGTTATACGATAGTATTACAGAAACATATACATATATATCACTAAGCCTACTGGCGGCTTGATAGACTTGGAGGGGCAAGAAGTGGTGGCGTCGCTCTCTATGTTAAAAAACCATATAAAATTCAATGCCCACAGTAGTGCAGCTTATTAGGATATTATTAAATTGATCTCAATCAAATCAGTCTTTAAAAAGAAGCAATTGCCAAAAATGCAGTGAGAGCTCAAATACAAGATTAGCCAACTTTTAAAATTGCACTGTTGCTTCTTTTTTCTTTGATCTCCCAAATCATTCACTCAATGTCAAAACACGATACAAAAGGCACAAAGCGAAAAATTCAAATATAAACGGCCAATTTTCCGCATTATTTAGGTGTTTAAACTCTCGTCATAGCGTTCTAAATCAGCAGAGTTCCCACGAGTGTGTTGTTGAAGAACGAGGAGGGCGTCATTATACGGGTTATTCTTAACAGTCAAAAAAGCCCTTTATTCGCTGCAAAGACGGAAGATTTATTAACACACTTAAACAAGTTTCCCAAAGTTTTTCAATTCGTTCGCCGATAGTCCTAAAAATACCTTACCCTGCTTTACATAGCAGGCGAGCTATTGCTGAACTGTTTTATATTATCGCGTAATAAAGCACAAATTCAAATATATTTTGACACATTGGCTAAAGTAGTATCAGAATCAGAGAACAATGTCGAACGAAATGAAATATGGAATATAGACGACTCGGGCTTATACACTGTCCCTACGCAAAACTGTAAGTTCTTCGCTACAAAGGGAAGAAAGCAAGTCGGAGCGCAGATCGTGGTCAACATTTTTAACATATCTATTGTATGAATGCTGTTGAGACTTTCGTGCTGCCAGGATTAATTTTCCCAAGGAAAAACACGAAGGAGGAACTGATGGACAATGCACGTGTTAAGGCTGTAAGATTCAACCAAGAAAACGGATGGATGAATTCAAATGTTTTTATTCAATATTCACACTTAACACTTATTAAGATGTATACTAGTTTTCTATCCTGTCGAGCCTTTTCTTGTAGAAATTTAAACTATTGTATTGTTACTAAATAATGATTCTATGATCTAAACTTAAACTTACCCAATTAGAAAAAAACACTCAAACAAAATGTCGCAATATAAGGCATATTAAGTGTGATTGTTTTGTTTCCAAAGTTAACCTGGATTACTGAGACTAGTGTTTACTATACCTGGGTATAATACATGCATGATCGCTGAATATTGGGCGCTATCTCCGAAACTACATAATTTATGAAAAAAAGGAGAATAGTTTTTTGTACAGAATTAAATGTTCCACAAAAATAAATGTGTAAAAAAAGTTCTGAAATGACACTTCAAAACCCATAATTCACAGTTTACTGCACCTATATTAAAAACATGATAGTTTAATTTATTTCAAAATCACTTCAAATACAGTTATGACATTTCTATTTCGACGTACTTGGCTTTGCTTTCTGAGATTTAACCGCTATTTTAGCATTGGCAACGCTGCCTTGCAGATTCCCAGCGATGCGCGCGCCTCTAGCCTTCAATAGGGTATTTAACCGTTTTTCAAATTTTATTTTGTTGAAAGCCTGTGCAGACTACACTAGTAAAATTCTAAACTAAAAATTTTACCTCCTTTGGGAGAAAATTGAGTTTAAAATTATTTCCGTTTTTAACGGTTTTCTTAATTTTGACGTCATAATAATTTTGAGCTATGTGAATAGGACCGCGAAGCCTTGAAGCTTTATTCGTTTATTGCCAACTCGTGTGATTTTTCCTTGCTGGTCGAATATTTTGTTATTAGAATAGCTGTGTTCTAGTATGGAAACTCAAATTGTCAACATAAAGTTGATTATACAGTTCAAATTCTCTGATTGTTTTTAACTCTGGTTATTGGTTCGGACTAGTTTGAGATTGCTTCCTAGGACAAACCTATTAATTGCAATAAATAATAACAGCAGTTAACTTTATATAAAACACTATATTCCGTAAAGATATAATATACTTTCTCAATGTTTGTTGAAGAATAGTCGGTCTTTGGAGTACAGGATTTACTTCTGAATACAAGTCCGAAAGGGGATCTGGCAACGGTGCAGCAAACTAGTAACGATAACGGTGCCGTCCTAACCTAATCTTGATGTTTTGTGGGTATCGAAACATAACCTAGCTTTCTAGCTTTGCGGTTTTCGCGAGATTGTTTCGCTTTGGCATCTCGCTTTAAAAATTGTGAGAGCATAAATAGGTATGTCAATTTCCGGAAGATTGTCTGAACTTGCTTTAACAAAACCCACATTCACTACAGGAGGAGCCATTACTTTACTCTTTGTCAACTTCTTCGTACTGAAACAGAAAGCAAATTAAACACTCTATCTACTCTCATATACCCCGATTACTGTAAGAAGTCCCGATTTTGTCAGATGACATTCTGCACAAAGTCCCTAGGAATTTTTTGTTAACCATGGGTATAACATTGGTATATGTGTCTCAACCAGTTAATGACGTCACTCATTGATTTATGATGTGAAAAGTTACCCAAGTGATACGAAAAAAAGAGCATAATAAAAGAAAAACCCTATTGCAATCACGATTATGCCGCTACAAATAGAAATAACTATGACTACAACTCATTTTAATAATAATTTCAAACGTCATGGAAACACTTTCGTTTTGGTATTTTGTAATAATCAGCTGCTTTTGGCAGCGTCTAGGGGCGGACTCAGGCAAATTTAGCTTCGGTGTGTCAAAGTGACAGTGAAGGTTTTCCAGATCGTTCAAACTGGTTCAAACATTCGGTAATGAAAATATTCGCGGGTTTTCTACGTTTTGTGAGTTTTACCGTCATCCGTGTTGTTCTTGTTCATGTTACTTTTCGGGTTATTAGTGCAAATGGGCTCGTTACTGACCTGAACTTATGACCCGGTTGCATTTTTGCTGCATTGATGCCAACTTAGGATATCGAAATTACCAATTGACAGTCCCAGTAAGGACTTCTTAAAATAATTTGAGTATACCTATATAAATGCATCAGGTAGGTAGGTATTTCTTGGAATTTAAATGATTACCTATTTATATTCTTTAGGTACCTACCTACAATCAAATTGAGAAAGAGTGCTTACTAAATTATACTTTGCTCTCAAACACTTTTATCTGGGGATTGAACTACCTACTACCAATATCAATTTTATGGTACCTATTCATTTTTCTTTGTAATTGAAACTATAGGGTTTAGGATTGTACCATGTACATAAGTTAAGATTTGCATTTGTAATTAATTAGATTTTATTACACTATCTCAATTTGAAACACAAGCACAATTTTTAATTATATTATAAGAAAGGAGCAATGATAAAAATTTGCATTGCCTACTTGCTTACCTTATTTTAATCGTTGATTTCTGAACACTTAGGTCAGGTATAAAAATGAATTAATACCTCATTTAGTCCTTTACTATTATTACGACGCGATAAACAATGGTTTTATTATAAAATATAAAATTCAAAATCGTTTGGAACCCCTCAATAACTTTGATAAAATTACAAATTTTGAAATGTAAACAAAACTCCAGCTGATATTATTTGACTAGTGACATATCAAATCACAAAATAATAACATTAGGTCTCCAGTCCAAGTCCGTACCACATGATAAAAAAACGAATGAAAATGTTGGGCTCGTTATTAAGCAAATATTACCTAATATTATACCGAAAAAATACGAGGAGTGAAGAGTTAAATTATTATTACGTTTGAATATATGTAGTAATAGTAGCGCCTAGCGCCATCTTTTGACGAGAGGCAGACGCAGTTGCAGCCGAACTATTTTGTATTGTAGGGACACTTTGCGTTGTTTCTCGATTATTCGCCACGCCCCTCGGTCGAAATGAGCGGAACTTTGTGGAAGTTCGTGGAAGTTTCTGTACGGCTACTGGGCTGCTATATAAGCGGCGCCGCGGCGCGTGACCGCGCTTACGGCAGTATTGTTCCATGCGAACTCGAAGCGAATAAAAGTGAAAAGTGGTGAACGAATAGTGAAGAGAATTAAGTGTACCGTGTAAGTGAGTAATTTTAGTGCGCTGTTATTCGATGACTTTGTTAAGGATAGATACGTGAATCATTATTACTGTCGAAAAATGGAGTGGAAAAAAAGAAAGGGTGATAAACCTAAAGGTATGGACTACTGGAATAAGTGGTGTAGTCAAGGTCAAGGGGTTTCTAATAAAGAAACTAATTTGGATTTAGCTATCAAAGCTTCAGCTACCTTGCATGCTGATAAGAAGACTGCCTACCCCGAAATCTAGTTTGGAATGCCTAGATATGTGCGATAAAAACCTTTATCCTAATATTTACACATTACTACAAATCTTGGCTACCATTCCTGTATCCACTGCTACCCCAGAAAGGTCTTTCTCGAGCCTAAGGAGACTGAAAAACGATTTACGAAACACTACAAGTGAAAACAGACTTAATGGTTTGGCTCTAATGAACATTCACTATGGAACAGAAATTCATGCAGATGAAGTAGTGGATATATTTAAAAGAAAAAGCAGAAGATTTCTTCTTTAATGGTTTTAGATTTAGCGCAGAGGAACGAAATTAATTTATCCATTTCATTTAAGGTTAAGAACTTTATAAATATGTCGTAGTTTTTCGGATGAATATATAGATATTAAATTTCATGTCAGTATATTTTTGTTGTTTTATTTACTTCTCAAACTAACCCCCTCCCCAAAACTAAATCCTGGCTACGCCCGTGGTGAAAGCAATTACATATTTATGGCTATTTCGCTTGTAGCCACAATGTTGTACATACCTACCAATTCTAACCAACAAAATTCATTTCCGGCACGCCCTTTCACGCATATTCGCGAAACACAGCGCACACCGTGAACCATAAAACAAAACGCATTTATTGCGGTTCCAATTAGCTGAGCGAACAAAATCGTCAGCTGCGTTACTGTGTTACCTGTGGGTAACAGGCATAAATCGAAAAACGACCTAAACAAATCGAGTGTTAAAAACAACAGGGATATTTAAAACGTGTTTTATAATTTCGGAATCGCTTTGCAAAAACTATTCCATTATGACTGCTACTGCCGTACAATAACTTTTTCTCTCCGTTTGAGACCTGTAAATCTTTGTAGAACGTCACAATGCAAGTACTCAAAGTTAAATAATGCATAAAAATTGTATTAAGGGTAAGGGCGGAATTAAAACTTGCTCGTATATCAATAGAGTTTTATTTACAACTAGTTGAAAAAACTATAACTGACATAGGTATAATATCAGACCAATATATTTGTCTGAGGGTATAATAGTAGCTATGTTAATATTTTAAAATATCTACCCTTATTTTTTGTAAACCTTTCGAATGCACTATTTCTTACAACTAGTTACTTGCAAATAAAACTAAATCGATTCAGGCAACCAAACACACTATAACTATGTTTTAACTCCACCATTAAGAGGGGGCACAAAATTAAACACGACATTTTCGGTCTTCTCGGAAACGGATTCACTTTTTCACGTTATGACGTTTTTTCCAAAATAGATCATGCTCGGCTTAATATCCAACATTTATTTTATTTATCCCAATTCACTACAGATTTTAAATAAAAGTGAATTTATTTAATGTAGGTCCGAGTCGATATCCGTCTTTAAAAAAAAAACAAATATGCTAAATTTTGTCTGATATACAGGGTGACCGTATTTCGAGCCTATGCATGTGGATCTTGGTTATCTTAAGAGATACGAGGTCGGTTAATTGGGGCAAAGTTGCGGAATTTGATGCCGAGTAACATGGTAAAAAAAATTATGGCTGGCCCTTCTTGTTTTGTAAATAATGGGGAAAAACTGAATATCGTCGTTTTCGTTTTTATTTTTTTAAACGAAAACCAATGGGGCTGGACATTTCTAAGTTACACCCTTGTTTATGGAGGTTCTAGTTAGCTTTTGCTTATGGCGGAATTTCTATAACCTTCAAATATGTCCTTATGGTCTGTCTGTCACATTCCCACTTGTTACTAAATATTTCTGTCTCGTTCCCTTACATTTCACCGAGACGCGTCCGTACGGTGGCGCCAAATTCCGAACCACGGTTCGAGCCGTCGATGAAGGAAGGAATCCGCGATCAACGGTTCGAGAAAAGCGACGATGGAAGAAGGTTAAATTTTACAGGGCAGGAAACTGTAATTATGTATGTACATACGTACGCGGGCCGGGTATCGATCGACCAAGCGCATCGTCACGTCCAAGGTCCAGCTGTTTTTGCTTTTTGCTGCCGGTTATTAATTTGCTGTGATTCTCGTTTTCTTATTTCCACTTATATTATTGTTACCTATATTTGGTGGATAGTGTGCGATGGTGTTCTAGTCCGATAATTAGTGTGTGCATATAAAAAACATTTCGTGTTTTGAGCCATCAGATAAACGATAAATAGGTACAGGGGTTAGGAAGTGAAAATGTGTTTTGTTGTATCAAAATGAGTGTTTTCTTGTGGTTTTAGAATCGATGCAAATTAACGGTTCTAGCCATGCAAGTGTTGTGTCCCAAATTCGTCGATGGAGGAAGGAATCAATCGACGCCCAAATTGGAAAGGCAATTACCTAACCGGGCCAAAGCCAAAAGTGTCCGTTTTTGCCTTTCCTAAGGATCCAGTTTTGAGGGCAAAATGGGTGCAAGCCTTATTTATACAAACAAGGGTGCAAGCCATAAAAAGTGCTTACTTTGTAGTCAAGAAACATTCAAGGTATGTTATATGTTACATTTTTTATATATTTTTTATAAAGCTTCGGGTTATTGTAGGTCTGTGAACAACACTTTTTAACACAAGACATTGAAAGGGAGACTACGTGTGTTCGTCGATGGTCCTCAATTAACGATGTGTTTAGAATCGACTGGTGAAACTACGTGCACCTTTAAAAATTCCACGTTTAGCTAAAGGTTTTAAATTTTCATGGCAAGTTAATTTTATTATATTTTTACAAAATATACTTACTTTTTTAGGTGCAATACCTTGTAAGTTAGCAGGTTGCCCAAGTTATTTGTCCAAATCTAGCACGAGTCGTAGGGAAGGTCCCAAATAAAAAAAAAACAAAAAATTGAACATGGACAGGTTGAAAAAGGCATGGCCGAAAGCGTTGAGGGTTGTGAAGCTTAAAAGTCTGCAAAATCGTATTCAAACATTGAGGAAGCGTATTCAAAAATTTGTGATATTGCCGAGTGGGGTAGGCGTTGTTTGAAGGCGAAAGGAAGCGAAGGAAGGGGCACACGTAGTCACTGAAATCTTTATTATCATAATATTTTTTTTGTTGTGATATTTTTATTGTTGAATTATCATTTATTAAATAACTCTTAAATTGTTGCTGTATTAAAATATTTTTGTGTTCCACAGATTAGTTACTATGTTATGTTTGAAACTGTACCTAGTAGTATTTTACCTGGACACAAAAAAACGACAAACTTTGCAGAAGTTTCAGTTATTAAGTGTTTTTAAGATGCTAGAGTTGAACGTAAATAAAAATCGTTGGTATCGTACTGTCATCCTCGAAGATGTGCCTCAAAATAGGTACATAGCTAATATTAATATTATCTATTATACAGCGTGGTGAATAAAAAATGCGAAAGTGTGACTTTTCTTCTTTTGAGTAGGTGCCTGTGAATTCATATTTGACATTGTCTTGGGATTCCAAAACAACTCTTCTTAGTGCCATAGTGCTGTAGTTCTAAAAATACGGGTACTTTACTCTTGAGGAATTTTCATAAGTATTTTTCAACCTTCCCTGTATACGAATAGAAATTTAAAAATTTTTCTGGTATATTTTGAGTTTAAGCACAAGTACCAACTTTTATCAAGAATACTTTTTTTTCTGAGAAACTTCAAATATAGAAAATTCCCATTTGTGTCCAACTTTCTGGCAGACACTGTATATACAGGGTGAGTTTTTTCGATGCCCACTATAGGGATCTCGGAAACTAGCAGAACTACAGCAAAGAATTGCGGGGAAGAATTGCAGTTTTGAATGCTCAATCTAATGCCCCTTTTGGATTTTTAAAAAAGTTCATGGCTCACTAGATATTTTGAAAATAGTGATTTTTTGCTATTTCATCAGATCTCTGTAGCTCCGTGATTTCTGATTATACAGAAAAACTGTAGAGACAAAAATTGTAGGATATGTAATCCAATTTTTTATGTTGTTTGTGATTTTTGAGATATGACATAGACTTGTGTTTTTTTAAATGTAAATCGTAGTTGGCTGTGGCCTTATCAAATCGGCCATTTTTTGAGCTTTTCAAAAATGTAATACTCTGCATAGTTATTATAACAAATAAAATAGCTACGGCTAATTTTCTGATTTTTTTCTTAATTTTCACATAGTCAGCCATGGAATATTTTCATAATTACGTTCTATTTTATAATAAGACATACTTCAAACTTTCAAATATTTTATTTTTAGCTGGTAACAAAATGTAACAAAATAAAACAAAAATTATCATGATGGAGCTCCATCACATAATTATCTACCCGTAAGAAATTACCTAGATCAGCTATATCCAAATAGTTTGATAGGGAGAAATATACCTATTTCCTGGCAGCCCAGATCCCCCAATTTGTCTGTTTTGGATTTCCTTTTGTGGGGAATAGTACAAAATAAAGTACGAGACAATTGTTGAATTAAGAGCAGCTGTTTTAGAAGCAATTGCCAGTATTGACAGGGGCTCTCTAAGAAAGGCGACAAATTCAGTTTTAAAAAGATGCAATATTTGCGTAAATAATAATGATAGATTGTTTGAACACCTTTTTTATTTTAAAAGGTGGCCTTTTAAAATAATAATAATTTGAATTTGAGTTTTTTAATTTTTGTTTTATTTTGTTACATTTTGATACCAGCTAAAAACAAAATATTAGGAAGTTTGAAGAATGTCTAATTATAAAATAGAATGTAATTATGAAAATATTCCATGGCTGACTGTGAAAATTTTGAAAAAAATCAGAAAATTAGCCATAGCTCTTTCATTTTTTATAATAACTATGTCGAGTATTATATCTTTGGAAAGCTTTTATAAGGCCTTAGCCAACTATGATTTACATTAAAAAAAAAACACAAGTTTATGTCATATCTCATAAATCAGAAACAACATAAAAAAGTGGATCAGATTATCTTATTAAGACCAAAATTATCTACAATTTTTGTCTCTTGAGTTTTTCTGTCAGAATCAGAAATAACGGAGCTACAGAGATCTTATGAAAAATAGCAAAAAAACACTCTTTTCAAAATATCTAGTGAGCCATGAACTTTTTTAAAATTTCAAAAGAGGCATTAGATGGAGCATTCAAAACCGCAATTCTTTTCCCATTTAACCTTTGTTCTAGCTCTGCTAGTTTCCGAGATCCCCATAGTGGGCATCGAAAAAAAAAAACTCACCCTGTATACCTACATTCGTCGATGGAAATCAACGCTATATTTCACAACATAACTACTATTTTGCAAATCTTGGAAATTTCTCAGGAGATATTGGTAAAGGTATTGTTTATCCTGTGGTAAAGGTAAAACTATCTCGGACAGTTTTAAAATTTTCTAGCATGCTAGCTGAGTTTTTTTAGTGCTATAAACGGTGGCCTTTTCCCAAATTCTAATAAAGTAAACTGAAAGCAGTCAGTTTTGCCCACAAACGTCATTAAGAATTTTTTCGGTAACTCTTAAAACAAGGCGGTTTTTACAAAGGTTTTTCAAAATTATCTCGGAAAGTATGGGCCGTAATTCTCGAATATGTTTTTGCATAAAGTTAGACCATCAAAAAAGCAATCTTTTCTTTCAAAGAAAGTTGTCCGATACCGAAAAATGCATATTTATCAATTCTTGACCGGCTCCCCTTTAATAGACATCCTGTATAGGTCTGTGATCTTATCCTCGTTAAAAGCCTCGTCGATGGAGGAAGGAATCCTCAATCAACGAAAGCATGCACAAGCAAATTTTTCTTGAGGATTATTTCAGTTTATTATTTAAAATGTTTTCAATACCAAGGTATATAGGTATATAATTGTAAATATCTGAATAAACTTTATTATAATTATTGTTTCCGTAATTATTTTCAACACCTAAAATTCATTTGTAATATAATGCGTCGACCTAGGTAGGGAAGAATATAATGACCTTGGGAGGCATGGTTGTTCGGGGGCCGGCTGACCGGTGATGACTCAGCGATCGATACAAAAACTATAGAAAAAATCGTTTTTAACCGTTTTTATTACTCTGGTCGGCTGTGTAAACAAACCGGCTGAGGGCTCCAGTGACGTCACTGCCGATCGATAAGTCTGCGAATATACACCGTATGGGATCTGCGTAGCGTGACAGGTTTCTAAACGAGATCGAGTAAGAAGCGCTAAGGTTTTTGATTTTGATAATAGGTGGCGCCCTTGTGAATCCGATCATAGATCTCCGTTAGTTTTAGATTTTGATAATAGGTGGCGCCTTGTGAATCCGATCATAGATCTCCGTTAGTTTTAGATTTTGATAATAGGTGACGCCTTGTGAATCAGATCTTCGTTAGTTTTAGATTTGGTCCTTAGAGGCCGACACAAGCAACTAAATCTATTAATATATAGAAATTCCGCCATAAGCAAAAGCTAACTAGTCTCATAAACAAGGGTTACACACATTTCTAAGTTAGGGCACTTTTTTACAGGGAATCTAAATATGACCTAACATTTTTTTCTCGCCGCCCTGGACAAAGATATGACTACCAACTTTTATTTTTCTTATGTGCGCCATCTTGGATTTTTGCATTTTTGAAAAGAGAATTTTTTTCGGGTTAAAAATGATATGTCACACATTATGCTTTATTTTGTTTTTCTTGCCGTAATATCAAATTAATTGTTTTTGCATAGAGTGCCTTGGGAACATAAGCCCCATAATGTTTGACGTTTTTGCATAGAGTGCCTTGGAAACATAAGCCGAATTACCCATTGTTGCGAAGTGTGCTTTGGAATATTGTTTATCGGTTCAATTAAATTCAGTTAATGTTAAATTTATTGATTAAATAAATCATGAACATACCACGAGGAGAGTATGATCTGAGACCTTCTTATTTATTCGTCATTTGCCATATAACACATTCAAACTGGAAACATAAGAAAAACAAAAACTTAGACGAGTAGACAATCCTATTTTACAATAAATGTTGAATTTGTCTTCCTTGTTCGTCAAGGCACAATGCAGCATGTTTCCTTGAATTGTTTATGGCTCGTCCTATATCCCTTCGTCGTCATTTATATTTTTGGAATAATAAATTTGAGTCATGTCACGCTTTTCTTCATGTGAAAATGACTTTTTTGGCAGTAAAATAAAGTATCCCTGACACTTCAAATTGTACTAAACTATCAAACGTTATGGGGCTTATGTTTTCAAGGCATTCTATGCAGAAAAATGTCAAAGATTATGGGGCTTATGTTTCCAAGCCACTCTATGCAAAAACGTCAAACATTATGGGGTTTATGTTTCCAAGGCACTCTATGCAAAAACGATTAATTTGATATTACGGCAAGAAAAACAAAGTAAAGCATAATGTGTGACATCATTTTAACCTGAAAAAAATCTTTTTTTCAAAAATGCAAAAATCCAATATGACGCCCATAAGAAAAATAAAAGTTGATCGTCATATCTTTGTCCAGGGAGGCGACAAAAAATTGCGAGGTCATATTTAGATTCCTTATAAAAAAGTGCCTTAATAATGTTTAACTTAGAAATGTCCAGCCTCATTCGTTTTCGTTTAAAAAAATTAAAAAAAACGACGATTTTTCCCATTATTTTCAAAACGAGAAGGGCCAGCCAAAATTTTTTTCATCATGTTACTCTGCATCAAATTCCGCAACTTTTCCCCAATTTAACCGACCCCGTATCTCTTAAGATAACCAAGATCCCCATGCATAGACTCGAAATACGGTCACCCTGTATATGTATATAGCTTGGCCTATTCCTCTACGCAAAATAATCGCCAACAAATAATTTGTATATGTTTGGAAGACCATGTCCGAATGTTTTCACGTCCGTTTTCGCGCCGTGTTTACATTGACGCCACATTTCTGGTATTGTTTTACCGATACTATTGGTCCAGGTTAGAGTTAACGTATTTGATTATACATCTAGAGATGGGGCAGAAAACGCTTAGCGAATGAGACAATACAAGTTTTTTATTGCAACTATCATTAACCTTATTTTCGCGATGAGCAAAACCCTACAAAATCTTTTTAGGTTTATCCTAAAACCTGTCGTTTTCACGAGTCGGTTTTATCAAAGGGAAGATCTCGTATTGCTCTTTGCGGATTTTTTTGTACATATATAAATACCGTGTGTTTCACTTTGAGTAGAGACAATTCCGTATTTTTCGAAAGATACGCCGATTTTCAAAATTCATTTATTTAAAAAATATATATTTAAATAAAAATTTGGGATTCGACATTAGTCGAATCTTCCATAATTTCCAGAAAAATAATATTATAATAATTCTCACCCTCACAATACTCCAAACTAGGAGTACCCCAGAAGCAACCACATGCTTGTGCGGGGGAGGGGGGCAATTACTATTATTTTGTCTTCGTTGCCATTTGCGGCTAGGGCCGACTTTTTTCCGATAGAACTAGGATAGCATTTGCTCAAGTACTACGGAAAACCCTAGAAAACCGTAGTAATCCCAGTGAGTGTAGGACAATTAGTAAATCACACGGATAAAGCTATTTAGGAGCAATACCGTGAACCCACATTGGTCCAGCGCTCTTGGCCATAGCGGTGTTTTTCTTTAAAGACATGTGCATGCCCCTGCCTCGACATCGGTTCGAACCAAGGTCGATCGAAGGCAGAAAAACATGCAGTCTAAAAAGTCAGCGCCGGTACGAGCGACGCCACCGCGCAAGTGCATTTCGGTTAGTCCTATTGAGTTGTTGAATAAGTTGGGGAATAAGTTATCATGTTAAACGACCCTTAATTTCAATAAACTATCCCACAATAGTGAAAACAGATGTGATCTGTGGGATGACGTCATTGGGGTCGCTACGCTCAGCCTGTAACCGTTGACGCTGTAACCCAACTCGACAACAGGACGCGACAGGGCTTTAGGAACATGCCGAATTCTGTCATCTGGCAAAATGATAAAACTTATCTTATGAGATTTGAAATCATGTGGCCGGCTCTCATACTATATGTTCTTTTGGAAAGTTTTGATGCGCTTTAAAGTTGAAAAAGTGCGTTCAACTGAAGCACTTGTTGCCGGAATTGTTAACACGAAATTGAATTTTCTAAACCTGTATCTTTGAGAAAGGTCAGCATATTTAACGGGGTTTTTGACGAAATTCTGTAGATGCGTATAATAGAATTAACTGTGAATGTAATGGTTCGATGTCATAAAAATTGCCATCATTTAGTTTTAATGAATTGAACGATCCCTCTGGAAAATTTTAATTGTTGAAATTACAAAGTTCAACACATTTCGGTTCATTAAAATTTATTTTTAAATCTGGCTGGCAGGTTTTCGTTAATGCTATCGAAAATTTGTAGATATAATCGACGGTAAGACTTTTTTATGTTGTCGACATTGTCGAGCTTAATTCTTTTTCTAGCTGGCTCCAAAATCATGTCACTAGTTTTCTTCCAAAAATGCTGAAATTGTCCTCGTTTCTGAATTTTTCAAATTCACTAATCTTCTAAACACAGAATCCGATATCTTTTGCTTAGTTTGTAAAATATCAAATAAAACATCAAAATATGTGGTTAAGGTTAAGGTCACCTCTCGAATAGCAGGGAATTTTCTCACTTAAATTAAAAAACAAACACGACCAGCAAAATAATTTAGATAACGTTTTGCACCTCATTCTTTTTAAACGAATCCATTTTAAAGTGTCTAGTAATTTTATTAATAATCGATGGCATAGGCCTAACTGACCAAATAATGTAATAAAACGCCTTGAAAAACGCCTTGCGAAATCCTTTCAAAAATGTGGAATAGTCAACAGGACCACCCAAAATGTTGGTGTGCAAAGATTCGGCGAGTGGTCTTGTTTTCCATTCAACTGTTTTGAGGTGATTTCATGACACACTGACTCGACTCGACAGGGACGACAGGTGCTTTTGAAATTATTATTTTGCTCAACTTTGACACCCTACAGAAAGGTATATGTGGATTTTGGCGTGTCCTGATTAACGCTGTGGTGTCAAATTTTAAATAAAAAAAATCGCTAAATGGTTTTCGTGAATATCGGGGGATAAAAAAATCTTAGCTGGGGCCTGGCTTTCCATTTTGAAAATGGTAGGAAGGTCAGAAGAAGCGGTTTTCGAAGGCCTTTCATAAAAAAAGTTAAGGCCGATTATCTCCAAAAATAAAGATTTTATGGATTTGTATATGTTTAAAAGTAGACATTCTGTATATATGCGATAACTATGACAAAAGTGAATTTTGTAATGAATTTATCTATTGAAGAGGTAATTACACTCCGTGATTTTACTGTCTTCTTAGTTTCTTAGGTCCGTATTTATTACAATCTAAGATGTTAGAAAATATTCGTGTAAATAAAACAAATTGATAAAGATATTACTAAAAAGTCCACGTTTCACAATTTGTCGGTAATTAAAAGTAAGTGGAAAAGACACCACCTCATTCCCACTCTTTGTTTAAAAAGGTAGACCATATTTGCCGGAATATTCGCATAAATCTGTTTTGGGCCGTCTCGTTGTCCTTCATCGCCACAAGTGTAAATTAAAATTTGCATAATAAACAGTGTTATCCCTGGGACAGTAATTAAATCCACAGGATCCTCATCCTCGGTTAATTAAATTTTTTGTAACTTGAAAAAGTTTTATTAAAAGCATCAAACCCAGTTGCCACCACAGATGATTCTTTGTAAAGATGTCGCGGCCATTATGGCATTTAAACTGACTAATTTATGATTCCCACTACACGGTGATATTATTTGTGAAATCGGGAGTAGATAGGTACGGCTGCGGCCAATTTGAACTTGCAACGTCTTGGGGGTTTCTGAGAGGCCATCCGACTACATCGCTAGCCGCCAGCCGCTTTCGTTAGCTCGTTTGAAACGCGATGTGCGGGGCGGGAAAGGGCGGTGTTGCCGGATGTCGCCGGGTCTCCCTCATTTCGGCATAGAATTCAGACGGTCTTGCAAGTGCAAGTTGGCCCCGACTGTACACGCGCGGCCTCAGAAATCGTTCCACTAGGCATGAGAAATAAGCAAGAAATCAAGAATTTCGGGTAAGTGCGGCAACGTTGCGCCAATTCCACGGCTACTCAAATCAACAACTTCCCCTACATTCCCTCGTACCGACCAGCTCCTCCCCGTAGAAAATAAAAATTGCGTTAACTGACGTATTAACACGCCAGTGAACGAAAATAGGTTAGATAATAAATCGCTGCATTATCATTATAATAAAGTGGATTTAAAGTTTTACACATTTTCTTGGTGTTTTGAGATTCACGTAACGTGAAATTACGCGGATTTCTTTGAGTGACAAAGTGGTATCAGCTAAATAAGGTATAATATCGTGTTATTATAGAAGAATCTTGTTGTGGTTTTTTACATTGGTTTATTACACTTCTTTTCTTAACCGCGAACCAAATCTTTTGTTTATTTCAATTTTTAAAGCTTCCCTGGAGTCTTCGGGTGACGTTCTGATGCTTCCCTGGCCCCAGAAAAATCGAGAAATGAGAAAAACAAGCAATTTCCAATAGTGGTTTCAGAGGATTTTCCGTCGGTTTCGTTGATTCTACCCCGTTTCTCGAAAGTGGTTAATCGTTCTTTCTATAGTCACTGTTAATCGTGAATCGGGAATTTCTCTTAGATATCGGATTTTCGAGGTTCTTTTTGGTACCGGAGGAAAGTACGACACCCAATTAAGAGATTTACCACCTTCTTCGATTTTTAGAACGGCGCTAATCGAGGTTGTCGAAAGACTTTTGCGAAAAAAGCCGCCAATGTCCGTGGGCAGGGTTATAAAATTTTCCACTATTATTCAGGCAATCTAAGGCCAACCTAACAGCGCCGAATTTACTGTTTTTTGCACTGTAACTGGCAATGTCACGTAAGGTAATGTCGCGTAATACGATGTTAGATTTCCCGTCACTTACGCTTTTAAGGTTATCGCTGGCTTTCAAACCGCAAGAGAGGGGAGGGGTAATTGCAACGTTGTCAGTTGAACGCCTTTGCGTCCGCACGTATTGGAACGATTTCAAGGGCCGCGCGTGTACGTACTTATATGTGAAGCAAATTTTATAGGTTCGATGTTCATGCTCAGAAAATGGACCCAATTCAAGTCCCTTATTCATTTATTACATGAATTTTGAGTCGAAACGAGTTTCTACTCATATACGGGGTGTTTCATCTTAAGTACGAACACTCTCGTAAAATTTGTATTTCCATCCGATTTTAGCCGCGTTTTTTTCTAAAAATAGGCCACAAATGTTGGTGCAAAATTTCAGATCTTAATGTCAATTTTCAAGGCCTACTACAATTTTTTTTCTAGCAAAAAATGACGAAAACCATTTAGTGATTTTTTCACCACAGCGTTAATGAGAACAACCTAAAACCCCCGTATACCAAATTTGAACAAAAAATATACAGGGAGTTCCATTCTGCAGGCTGTGAAAGTTGAGCAAAATGGAATTTTAAACTCATCTGGCGAGTCAAGTGTGCCATGGAATTACTTCGAAACAGTTGGATGATGAACAGTACCACTCACAGTGTCGATGTGCAAAGATCCAATAAAAAATATACAAGGTGTTCTTCTCTGTAGCAACTCGAAATGCTGAATTTTTTCAACTTTATACAGGTCAAAAATCGAGTATATCAAAACACATTACAAACGAACTAAGTCTAAAAATACAGAAGCCTGCCAGTCAGTAAGTCCATATGAGTTAAGGTGGCTGGTGTGCCACAATAGGAAACGCACAGAAAATGTATCATCTTAGACAGTGACTTTATTGATAAAGGTCCAACAATTTGAATTGTTTTTATTTGTTGATTGGATGATGTAAAGATATAAATTGCTTTTGTATTTATTAATATTTATTCAATGATTCCAGAGCACTCCTGACCAATATAAAGTTTAATACAAATTCAGCATTTTGACATCGCCCAGAGAAAAAGACCCTGTATATTTTTGTATTGAATCTTTGCAAACCAATACTTTGAGTAGTCCTGCTGATCATTCATCTGTTTTGACAGGATTCCATGGCACACTTGACTCGCCAGATGAGTTTAAAATTCCTATTTTGCTCAACTTTCACAGCCCGCAGAATGGAACTCTCTGTATATTTTTGGTTCAAATTTGGTGTACGGGGGTACGGACATAGACCTGAAATTTTGCACCAATAACGTAGAGTTTTTTGTGGCCTATTTTTAGAAAAAAACGCGGCTAAAATCGGATAGAGAATACAAATTTTACGGGGGTGTTCGCACTTAAGATGAAACACCCTTATATAGGTAGTGGCGTAACCAGAATATAAATTTGGGGGGGGGGCTAATTATTTCAAGAAAATTCTTCGGTAATATTTACGGTAAAACTATTGTTTTAAAATAAATTTTATTTAGAAATAAATACCACGCGACAGATCTTTGGGGGGGGGGGGGGGAAGGCTAAAGCCCCAAAAGCTCCCCCCCCCCCGGTTACGCCACTGTATAGGGTGTGGCTATTTTAAACATTTATTTAATTCTACTATCAGATAATATATATGTTTGTGCTATTTCCGTATAAGAATTTTATGCATCATAAAAGTCATAAATATAGTGTTTAATTAACTTGCACATGAGTATTGAGTACCTACCATTAACTTTCAGAGGTTAAATGTGTCAGGTTAAATGTGCTACTTTTATACATTTATGTGAATGCATTCTAAAAATTCGTTAAAACGGAAAGCAGTTGGCGGTTGCAAAACATTTACTAAAAACTCCCCACTGAATATAAACGACGGCAATTATGCGGGACACATTCATATCCATTTAGTTAGCGTTTCCACGATACGAGAAACTAACCGACGCTGAAAAACAATATTTCAAGAGAACTGCACATGAAACATACCTACCATGAACCATAAAACCATAAAGCAAAATGCATTTAATGCAAACTGAATCAATTATTTGCACATGCACTGTTAGTGGAAAAGCTTCTTTCTATATTCTATTTAAATTATCATCAACACCGACATCCAGATAAGCCGACAGATTAAATACTAAATTGAATATTATACAGGGTGGCTTATATAAGTGGCTCACTCAAAATATCTCGGCTGTTTTTTGGCAGAAAAAAATGGTGCCGGGTGCGATCGACAGCCCTTCCGGGCGGCCTTCTTTTGTCATAATGAAAGTTGCTCTCCATGGCCACCTACGAAAACTATGGCCAAAAATCTAATAAATTCAAAATTTTAAACCACTGTATCTTTTTATTTTTTGGCGTACGGAAAAAAGTTTGACATGAAATTGTTTGCAAAAACTGACACAATTTATGAGTGGCATTAGTTTTTTGTACGGATTACCGTAAAAATGTGCACCCTCTTGGTCTCCAAAATTAAATTATTTGTAAAAATCTTTAATTATGTGTGTTTTGTAAGGCAAAATGTCCCATTCAATTTGATGTGTCATATCTGCCTATTTGTTCTGCATTTACAACAAGAAGGAAAAAATATTGGTAATTTTTGTGGTTGACATAAGATCTAGTTACCCATGGAAACAATATTGTGCAATATTTCCGAAAAATTTAATTTTTGATACCAAGGGAGCCCAAATTTAATCATATGGAATATTTCAAAATTGACTTAATACTTGGACTCTGACAGTTTTTGCAAACAATTTTCGTGACAAACTTTTTTCTGTTATGTTAAAAAATTAAAAAGTTACATCGGTTTATAAATATTGTCAACCAGAGTAAATAAGATCGGATCCTAACATATTTTTAGACAAATTCGGAAAGTTCATAAACCTCAAAATTATTGCTAAATTGCTAAATTGCAAATCCAACTTTTCCGTTAATGACTGACTCGGTTTCCACTAAAGGTTTAAATACCGGTGGTCCGCATTTCGGGGGATCAGTGATCGACGATTGGTTCCAGACGCCCCGGTTCGTGCTGCACTACTTACTCCTCAACACCTCAACTCTACTCAACCCTACGGAACGACGACAGAATACACTTCGGGATGACGACAAGATACTCTGGTTGACAGCCGGTGACTTCCCCCTGGTCGGCGAGCGAGATGTTGGACCCACCAGTAACAAGCATTATGCTAATGTAAGTCTGTGTATTTTACTCCCTTCTGGGAAATGATTCTTTGTCCGTACAAGATTAAATAAATATTTTTGTTTTTTAAATACGTCTCAATTATTGATTCTACTTCTGATGCTCACCCCCGGTCACGATTCCAGTCGTGACAATATACTGTTTTTTTTTTTAGATTTTTGGCCAAAATTTTCGTATGTGGCTAGGGACAGCAGGAACTTTAATTATGACAAAAGAAGGTCGCCTGGGAGGGCTATCGATCACACCCGCCACTGTTTTTTTCTGTCAAAAAATAGCTGAGATATTTTGAGTGAGACACTTATAATAATCCACCCTGTGAAAGAGGCTTCCAAAATGGAAACTGCCAATCGCTGCCGATCGAGCAAATACCAGAAACACCAGACTCCAGTAATCGCCATTTACGCAGAATTGTAAAGGCGGGCGCACACAACCTACTATCGAATCCGATTGTCTGAAACGATTATCGGATCAGACTATCTGAAGTTCATATCTACAATGTAATGCAATGATCACCCCGCACACATTCGATGCGATATCGGATCGCACGTCCGACTCGGACGCAAAGGAAGTGCGTCCGATCAAGTTGCCCGATAAAAAAACTGAACCGATTGTCTGAAGGCGCAATATACATGTTTGTAAATTGTTTCATCGCACACATCAGACTATTTTCATCAGTTTATATCATTCTCGGGAGACAACCAGTGCCGGTGAGGTTTTTTTTTCCATTTTGTTTTATTACTAATATTTTATAAGACATTTCGCTTTTATAAATAAATTAATTAATTAACAAATATGTGCGTGTATTCAAGGGATGCACCCAGTAGCGACGCTTTGTCTTTTTTGCTTCTCAAACAAAAAAACAATAGCCACCCATTCTATGTTGTCCATTGTAGCACAAATTATTAACACTTTGATGACACACCACTGAACAGGCGGAAAATACTGTGCTAAAAGCCTACTTAAAAATTGGATATGTGCGGCAGTTCTCAGATTCTCGTCTCCGATAATCGTTTCAGACAATCGGATTCGATAGTAGGATATGTGCGCCCGCCTTAATGGATTTTTGCTAACGACTAAGGGTTTGTTCGAATGCAAAATATCCTTTTTTATGGGAAAAAAATGACGGGTCAGGCCAGTCTCGATGATGAATCCGTGAATTCGCAGATTTTGGGCGTGTGCCGGGTTTGATTGAAATGATATCGATTCCTTCGCAAAAAATAAGCTGATTTATGCTCCAACCCTCTCATATCAATTTATCTCGATTTGCGGCGAAAAACTCCCATAAAGGCAGAAATAAACGACCTAAAATTGTGCTGCGTACACACCAAAATTGACTATCGAATATTACATCGCGCAAGTAAAAACTTGATCGAACTTGATTTTCTGACAAGCGATTATTATAAAAATAATCTTATACGGTGGGTCCATGCGTAGAGCTTATACTGGGTGACCAGAAATTAGTTCTACTCCCAGTGTGGTTTACTAGCGCGGAAATAGGTATTTAGCGAATGTGTGATATGCTATCGAAAGAAACTTCAAAAATTCAAAAATTGACTCAAAATGAGAAATTCCTTTTAAAATATGCCAGTTAGTGTCACTTCCGTTAAACCGGAAGCAGTTTCGATTACCTACATTAAAAGTGAGTATTTTCGCACTAATCTCTGAAAACTTCAAACAAAAATTGTGGTAAAATGTAAAATAAAGTGCAACTACCTACCTACTTCTCGTGACATCCGACAAAGGATAATTATATTATATCTAGCAATACTTCTAGAAACATTTTCGTTTTCTAAAAAGTCAGTCTTTGTAAATAAATATCGTAAGTATCCACTGGGATATCAAATTTAATATTATTTAAATATATATTACCTCTATCGGGACTCTTTGCATTTTTTTGTCCATCCTCAGATATAAACGACAAAGATTAAGAAAACAGTGTTTCTGTTATATCTTGTATATTTTCTTTCAAAATAAAAGAAAATTATACCTACCACTATTTCACATTTCCGAAACACAATCTACAGGGTGTTCAGGTTTGATCCGGAACACTCCTGTAAAATTGTGAGGCGTTGCACGATTTTCATGATTTGTGTGAGTGTGTAGGAAGTGTCCTTATACGAACTTGTGGGACATATCGTTATGGTGGTAGTAGCACCATGATTTTTTTCAGCACCCTCTGAAACTCTATTGTCAGAACTTTTGTTAATTTACTTCGCCAACTAACATTTCTACAAATCCTTAAATTTGGGAAAATTGTTTTTTTTTTATTTTCAATCAAAAATCACTAACGCTTTGGAAACATTCAAAAATCGGGTATACTACTATAATCTAAACATCCCAAAAATATCCCACTAATAAAGTATTATTTTAAAAAGGTAGGATGCTGTTTGTTTTCCGTTTCTTTTTTATAAGTGTGCTATTTTTGGGATGTTTCGATTAAGTTTAACCAATTTTCGGAAATTTCCAAAGCATTCCCGATTTTTAACTGGAAAAAGAAAAAACATTTTCCTAAACATACAGTTCTGTATAAATGTTAAGTTAGCTAACGTTGTCAGATTTCCGATAAAAAAATCCCTATAATAACATTTTCTAAAAAAACACACTGAAAAAATCATAGCAGGCCATGGAATAGTGCTGACACCATGACTATATGTCCCACAAGTGTATAAGGACACTTCCTAAACACACACAAAAAATCATCAAAATCGAGCAGCTCATCACCATTTTACAGGGATGTTCCGGATCAAATGTGAACACCCTGTATAAGCTACTTTAGGGCTCAAACCCGAGGTCCTTTAAATGTGATATCACTCTTTCTTGCCGGAATATATCAGAAAATAAACATCCACTTAACAAAAAGGAATATTTACATATTTCCGGAACCTCGACGTCAACTATAATAGGAACGTATGAGCCCACCAAGATCTACGCAGGATAGCAGTTTCTGGATGCAGCTTTGCATTTGATAAGGACCACGATTTGCCCTTTTTGGAAACTCATTCTGGAGTACTAGGCATAATAATTTCTGACAATATCAGTCTTCCTTTAACTTCACTGGGTAAAAAAAGATTCTACTTGATGACATATAACTTCCTGGTTCAATTTACATTACCGACGTTAGAAAGATATGAATAGCTTTTTGTTTATAGTACCTAATGATAGTTAATAATAATAATAATAGGTTTTTATTCATCTTCATAAATACATGGAGACAATGGAAGAAGATGAAATGCGAAGTGTCGTTCGCAGTGAACGTTTTTCAACTTAACCAGATAAAACTTGAACTAAATATAGCTATACCCGCACTTAACTATCAAAATAAAACAATATATATGTATATATATATTATATACCCGCACTTAACTATCAAAATAAAACAATATATATATATATATATATATATATATATATATATATATATATATATATATATATATATATTCCACCGATGGTCGGTGGAATATAATTCATTCTTAATCAGTTTCACCCAACAATAATTACGATTTTAATCTTTTCTTAGTTTTTCAGTACTAGGTAACATGGTTATGCTATAGACAATGGTATTATAAATTTTCGAAGCATTATAGGAAAAGGATCGTTTATACAGTACTGTTCTGCGTTTTGGAATCGTCAAAGTTATGGAATTTCTAGGGCGAAAGCTGTCGACCCTTTCGAATCGTTTTAATTTTTTGACATATATTTTGGTGACAATATTCTGTGTGAGTTCTAATAAATGAAACTGCCTAAGACGCGCCAAATTCAATCTGCCAGATTCCTTTGTCTTGTATGTGATTCTATCAAATTTTCGAATGCCAAGCGCTAGTCTAAAGCAAGAATTTTGTATTTTTCGGATTCTTCTAAAATCTTTCTAGTGCTGTTCTACGTTTCGGAATTTTGTATTCACATTATCGCAATATGATATGATTTCAGCGGATTTTGGGACAAGACGTCCATTAACTTTGATGTTAATTTGCGCTAGAGCAGCCAGTTCAAATTGTGCGCAGTCGAAATATAAAATCAATGTTGTAGAGTAAATGAATTCTTGGATTTCATTGAAATTAGTATGCTTAAATAAAAGATAAATCTGAATGTCATCGGCATAGTGATGTTCTTTACAATGTTCAAGCGCATCTCGTAAAAATCGTATAGGTGTATAGTAGAAACAGTAGGGGAACAAGTATCGAACCCTGAGGAACCCCTTGATTCGGGACTAAAAGATTGGATGTATCTGTCTTACTTTCACTTACACCATTGAGTAAATTTCTTTACTCAATGGTATAACATGATTTGAGAAATTATAGCTTAGGTTTTTATTTGATTTCTTTTCAAATTTTATCAAAATTAAAAACAATATTTAGGTAGGTATTTGAATTGCCTTCGTGTTTATCTGTATAGCTATGCCGTTTTTGCCACTTTTTAAATTCTACTAATTTTTATTACTGTCATCTAGTGATTTAAGAACAAGTCATCTAGCAACACTGATCCGCATTCGGCAGGGTTTAGTTGAGCTATCTCTCGACTCTAACCTACCGAGGTTAATTTGTTAATGGCAGTTAACCTACTTATATTTCTCATCTATGGGCAGTTTTTTAAATTAAGTTTTGTTTACAATTCGTCCAATTAGCAATTTTGCTTTAAAACCAAGCCCGCAGAAGTCAAAAAGTGACTGAAACGGTGCCCTTACCATTAGGTGATCTTTGGATCCTGGTAGTCTCGCCACGTACGACAGAAAGAATGGAAATCTAGGTCACCTTCATATTTTTAGCTGCTGTTGGATTTTTGTCGCTCCCTAATATCTGGTGATGCGTTTTGGCGAAACAATGTTTATTTTTTGTTGGCAGTGGCAAGAAATCGACATAGCTGGAGATATAGGTTCTCAGCCTGCAAGACTATTGGAGACATAATCGATATTTTTTAGCAACTACTGATGCAATGTGAATTTGGGCTTTCTTTAAAATAAACCATACTATTTATTTATCTATTAAAAGTGTTGTTGAGAGGGGTGCAAGGGGGTGAAGTTTAAAATAATGGGTGATATATTGTCTTCTGCGTTTGAAAGTATAGAGGAATTCAATTTTGGCATTACTGAAGGGGGATTAAAGTCCAGTTTGATTTTCATAATGGGTCTTAAAAAAGTGCTGTGGAAGTAGTGAATTCATTGTCAATGTTTAACAACAATAGACAGCTCATACTCATAAATTGTTCGCAATGTCCGTATGTTTCACATTGTTTAAGTGGGAACAAATATGTACCTAAATCAATTCTCAACTCTTCTGAAATCATAATTTAATACTGCTGCATCTATTCAAAAGTAAAAAAAATAGGCTAATATTTTTTTAAGGTCATCATCTTA
The DNA here is from genome assembly GCA_963920635.1 of Pseudeuparius sepicola. Classification (NCBI taxonomy): domain Eukaryota; kingdom Metazoa; phylum Arthropoda; class Insecta; order Coleoptera; family Anthribidae; genus Pseudeuparius; species Pseudeuparius sepicola. The sequence continues at coordinate 97,315,591 of OY987299.1, forward strand.
TAAAAAAAACTAATACTATTATTTTGCTTGTCAACTGGAAATCAACTTAAAAAAATGGTTAATTTGGTGAATAGTTCGGTTATACATAGGGTTCAAATAAAATTGTTCACAAACCAAGCTTTTATTAGTAGGCCACTCAAATATGTGTGGTTGCATATCATCTAATATTAAAATATTCCAGATAAGGTAACTTACGTAAATAAAAAATAATAGAAGTTTGTTGACAAACTTTAAACTTCTTTAAACTTGTGAACCCCTTCACATAGGCTTTGCCTGTCCTTCTGAATTCTGAATCCAAACATCTTATATAGGTAATGTATGTACGAGTAGTATCTAAAATATACTTTTTCATTTTTAATCATAAAAATAAAAAAAATATATAGAGAAGTAGTTAATTTCAACCGAAACTACGTAAAACTATTATTTAGTATACAGGGTGTCCTAAGAAGTCAATTTATACGTACAGGGTGTCCCAGTTAACATGATAAACCCAATTTTCTCCTAATTTTAAAGATAAATTAATGGTGTAAAAAGAATTTTTCGATTACCTCTTTCGAATATAACGTTAAAAAATAACCATTTATAAAAAATGGGAAGTTGAATTTTTAGACGGAATATTAATAGGGGTACAGAAAATTGTCGGTTACCATTTCTGACTTCCGGATTTACTAGAAGTGAGCATCACTTGATCAGATATGGAGACACCCAGTATATAGGTCTTTTAGGTTTCTTTTGTTCTCCATATCCCAACCATTTATATAGTTTTATAACTCTATAACAATAAGCAAGCAGAGCATTTTTTTATAAATTTCGTCAAATACGATAGACAAGTTTACATCTTTGCATGGGATCCGAAAAATATATTGTTAGAGATAACTAATATAACTATATATGATTAGAATTGGGAAAAGAAAGGAACAAAAAAACCTGACCAAGTGATGCTCACTTCCGGTCAAACCGGAAGTCAGAAATGAGAACCGACAAAATGCTTTATTACTCTCCGTACACTCATTACTAATATTCCGTATTAAAATTCAACTTCAAAATTTTTTGGAAAAGGGTATTTTCGAAATAACTTTTTAGCAACACTCTGTATATTAAGTCTGACTAAGTTATATTAAAATTCCTCGAAAAATTGTACACAAGTTAAGTTTTTGGACTGTCATTTGTCTTTACAATTAACGAGAAAATCGGGTTTCTCACGTTAACTGGGGCACCCCTGAACGTATATCACAGAGTGCTTGTGTTTTTACTTGTAACTGTTTGGTTCGTTAGACAAAGCACTCTAAATAAATGGAGTGTGGCGCGTAGGCGTTTATAAGCTTGCTTCGGTTTCTGCGCGGGGATAACTTGGCACTCCTCAAGTTGGTGTCCCATACTACCTGCCTTCCCCTACATAAAACGATGTTATTTGACATTTATTAATTGTTCATTTTTTTGTTGTTTTGAATTAGCTCGCTCGATTTTCAGATATTTCCAAAACATTTTGATTTTTAATTAAAAATAAAAAAAAAGTATTTTTGAACCTTTAAGGCTCGGTATAAATGTTAGTTGGCGATGTAAATGACTAAAACTTGGAACATTTGAGTTTTAGGGGGTGCCGAACGTAGCCCGATTTTCGATAAAAAAATCCCTAATAATATTTTTCAAAAAATCGCGTCGAAAAAATCATAGCAGGCCTTCGACTAGTGTTGCCACCATGACAATATTATGTCCCACGAGTGCTAGGACACTTATGGGCAAGGACTCTCTTATATACAATAAAAAAAACATCAAAATCGTACAGCGCATCACAATTAGACAGGGGTGTTCCGGATCAAATCTGAACACTCTGTATATATTATGAAACCGTTTTCGAGAAGAGTTCGACCGAAAACTTAGTGTATATTTCTGAACTCCCACTTAAAAAGTACTCCTAAAAATTATTTTCCTTTATTCTGCGATTTAACTTCAATAAATATTTACTCATTAACAAAATCCAAATACAGTAAGTTTTGTGGCAAAGTGTTAAAAAGATTTTTGCGTCAAGTTTGGCCTTTTACTTGCATATTTTTGTTTTCACATGTACAGTTTATTTAAATCAACAATAAGGATTATGAATGTATCGAAAAGAAACAATTCCATGTAGGTTTTATAAAATGTATCTTACTAATAAATTCGGTTTAGTCGAAAAATGAAGAAATAAGTATTTTCATTAACTTTCTCCAAAATTTTAAGAAATAATAGTAGTTCATCAATTTATGCTAAAAGTGAAATTTTATTTTATGAGAAGGGATGTTTGGAACACGACTCCGAAGGTGGATGAGTGTTCGATCCTTTAGACACTTTTGAAAACAATGTCAAATTTGCCAGAGAAAAGAAATTTGATCTATTTGCTTTTGGGCACCTTATTATGCATCATTTTCAAGCAACAACTGATATTAGCAGAGTCAAAAATATCAATAAAAAAATTCCCATATATGATGCGAACTTTATTGGTGGCATTGTACCTATATTCTAAAAACGAACATGAATCATTTTTTCAATCCCGGTAAAATGTATGAGATTATCAGTTGCAATGAAAAGAATGGCCATATATTCAGGAGCAATGAAGCCTGCATTAAATACGTTACTGCAGGTCACTGGGCATAAAGTTAATTATACTGATACGTAATTTGTATCGAAATCATCAATCATCTGCAACGAACATATAGTTCGTAAATACCAATAAACTTATTCCACAGAATCCGCTGTTTAAACTTCTTGTTTTTTTGATGGAAGTTCCGTGTAAGTAACAAAATTTAATTTTTGTTTATATAATATTGACATTTTTCGGACGGTACCTATGATCGAAAAGAAGGTCATTTGTATGGTGTATTGTGATCAAGATTGTGAACAAGTTCTAAATCCTGATATTTTAGCATTAATACAAAGTAACCAAATTTGCAAATCTCCATATGTGTGCCCCATAATTCATTCTTCAGGAGAATCTTCATTTCTGTTTAATTTTTGTTGTATATCTTTTTCTTGAAATCGGCATTAAAATGTCCCAAAATCGTCATTAAAAGCACAGAAATCGTACAATAATGTAGCCCATTATTGTACGATTTTTTCAATAAGTAGGCCTTGGCGAGATGTAAACATCAAACGTCAGACGCGGAGAAATCGCCCGTCAAAAGTGACCAAATATTCAAAACCCGGCCGATAAAGGCTCATTTAACTTTTCGTACATATTGCGAAATTGTTTCCTATAGAAGCGCATTCCTTCAGTATACATATTTTAGTAAATTTGAAAATCAATAGATTTGTTGTGTAGGCTGCACAAGAAGCAGCAGTTTGGTTTTTCTGTCAGGAGGTGCCGTACATCATTATACTTGTCCTAGGTAGAGCGATCGGTAAAGTCAAGCAACGCCGCGCGTAGTCGGTTCGTGGACGGGTGATCCCTTATTATTATTTTCTTGCCTAATAAAACATTTTTTTTTTCCGATTTCAAAAAAAATATAATATGTACCTCGGCACTGAAGTTCTTTTTATGACTCATGTGGTTTATTTGCCTCGGCCAGAGGCCTCAGCAACTAAACTCCCCATGAGTCATAAAAAGTTGAACTTCAGTGCCTTGGTACATAACTAACTATTATCAAAACGATTAAAACTATATTTGACCTGATGGAATAAGCACGTTAACAGTTCAATAGTTTTCTCCGTTCTAGTGCCAACTAGAAGTTCATAGGTAACTATTGTAATGAAAAAATACAAAAATACACGGACGACAACCAGCTTTTCGTACTCCTGCGGTTCACCAGCCTCGACTGTGCCTCGGTCAGCAAATTCCGTAGTCGTCCGAAAAACTCAACTTTTCGTCCTTGAACCATAAACTACTTTTATTGTAGCGTAAAGGAGATATGCCATATTATTATTATGTACAGACTGAGTCATTTTCGATGGTTTTATGGGGTATCTGCGTTATTTGTATAGATAGAAAAAAACAAGGTAGGTGTTCATCAGTTAATTTTTTGAGATATTTACGATGCTCAACACAGATCTCTGATATCTCCAATACTTTAGGAGATACAGGGCGTTTTTGAAATTTTTGCTATTTTTTACAATTATCATAGCTCATTTGTTTTTAAACCTATATATTTCGTTGAAAACGCTTTCTACGCACTTTTTTACGTAGAATCCATTCGAGTAAACAGTTTTTCTAAAAAATAGTTATTTTACCTACCAAGGCACTGAAGTTCAACTTAATAATTCAACTTCAGTGCCTTGGTACATAAATAACTATTTTAGAGAAAAACTGTTTACTCCAATGGATTCTACGTAAAAAAGTGCGTATAAAGCGTTTTCAACGAAATATATAGGTTTAAAAACAAATGAGCTATGATAATTGCAAAAATTTCAAAAACGCCCTGTATCTCCTAAAGTATTGGAGATATCAGAGATCTGTTTTGAGGATCGTAAATATCTCAAAAAATTAACTTATGAACACCTACCTTGTTTTTTTCTATCTATACAAATAACGGAGATACCCCATAAAACCATCGAAAATGACTCGGTCTGTACATATATTTCATCCATATGGATGAAATTATATACCTATAATAGCAACCTATACCTTGCAAAAAAGACGTCCGACACGGGCTGATTGTTCACCTTCAGAAAATTCTGACAAAATATATATTTATATATATATTTGATAAAAAAATCATACTTTAACTAACCCATAGAATGTAGTCTCACAGGTATATAAATTATATAAATTAATAACATGTTGCGTTAGTCCCAAAATGAATCAAAATTGCATTATGAAACCTGATTTCAAAAAGACATGAAATTTTGAAACCTGTTACGACTCACGGAGACATTTGCGTTTTCTCAAGTAGCTTTCCAAATATGCAAAATAACCACCAGGGAGCTTTTATTTATAGTCCGGCAGCGGAACCGGTTTTTTTGCCTGAAGTGCGAAATTTGGGACGAAGTTCTTTTTTTAACGGATTCTTGCAGATTTGTATGTCTATTAACCATATCCGACTGATGACATGCTGGCGTCATTGAGCAATTAGGGTATCTCAAATATTAGACAGTAAATATTAGATAATATATGGAATTTCTACTCTAAATCTTACTATTTAGCTGTTAAATTGTTCTTATTATTATATTATTGTATAAATTAATTTCGTTACAGTGATCATTAATATACAAGGTGTTTTAAAAACATGTGTTATGAATTTAAAATATTCATGAATTTCTCTGTATTAGAACATTCCTATCTAAGTTAAAAAACTAATAAAATTTTAAAAATGTGTATGTTTAGAGATAAAGCTACATGACAGATACAGGGCGTCTTAAATTTGATGCTCTGTGCACTCTGCAGCCAAATGAGCATTTTGTATAAACTCAAAGTTGTACATTAAATTATGTAATTTTTCCTAATTGTGTGTAATTATAGGTACACTTCGCCACCAATATGGGCATTACTACAATAAAGAAATTACGATTTTTTACTTTAGTCTAATTTAATGTACTTAATTTAATGTTATTCGCTACTCGGTATATTATAATATCCAGAAATGAGATGAGAATTATGGGGAAGGACTAATAGCAATTAGGCCTATGCATAAAACCCTTTTATTGGTTGTTAAATATTTATTTCCTGTGTTATATTACTAGTCCCTCATCCCCTTTCCAAAACTCACCTTCTCAGTTTGCGTTTACTATATTTTAATTTTAGTGCTTAAGAAGAATGCTTTTTTAATTTATTATATTTATGCTAAGAAACCAAAAAACGCGCTTTTTCTAAGACTAAAGAAATTGCCTCATTGCATTGTATGTTTGTTTTTAATCGAGAAATGTAAGTCATTGTGTATAATATCATTTTAGCAAACGGTGCGGGAATGTTATTGTGCACGGGTTGTCACAGCAAACTATGCGGGAGTGTCATTGTGCAATGCAGATTTAAGAGAAGTAGTTGGAGGCCTTGGAAAACAGCTGGCGTCTAAAGTCTATCCAAGTTACAGCGGCAGTAGATAGAAACAAAGTCACATGACCGCCTTGCGATCGATTACCAGGGTTGGACTAATAGGAGATTCCAAGTGGCTTGTAATTCTGAACTAATTCTTTTAGAAGTTCCAAAATTTGTGTTTCTACCTTTCGTGGATCTTTATAAATTTCCTTAAATTAAGTAGCAAAATAAATTTACAGAATATATTGCTCGCGATCCGATCTAAAATATGCAGGAAACTCGACGGAGGGAAGAGTCGGCCCTGCATTATGCTCGCCGCGTAAACACTTGATATTTTATGACGGCCAGACCAATAAGAGAATAGGTCACGTGGTGGCCAATGTTTTGATCCACTGCTTCTGTAACTTTGATAGACTTTAGTTGTTTATTTAAACAGCCTTATCGTGTCTTGTGGCACAACTATAATAGGGTTTTGTTTCTCAGATACTGGAACTCCAACTGTAAAAAAGCAGCGGCATTCAGAAGTGACAAACTTTAATTTTAGAGATCAAGGTTGGTACTGTGGACAAAAGTGCGATTTAGAAAATATAAAAATATCTTTAATGATGGCCATTGTTCAGAGTCGTGGAAGACAAGAATACGAAAAAGCAATGAAGGAAGCTATTTTACAAACATGTGTGGAACAGAATGATACCTGGGCTGCTGATGTTCGATTACGATGGGTTGCTGTTACAGTGAATAGTAATGAGTCACCTAAAAAACATTTAAAGGTGGTTAGTGGGTATTATTGAGAGTATCAGTGTGTACAAAATTTGAAGGCGATCAGTTAAACGGTTCTGAAGTTAAGAAAATGTGCCTTCGTGGAGCCCCTTTGAGGGATCATAGCTCTACATGGGGCCGCTTCACTAAATCTTTATAATTTCTCGAGAGGAATCTGTAATCGCACCCTGTATATTAAAATGCTTATAAAAAGCATGTAGAGCAGAAAAAGTTGTATTTCGTTTTTTATAGCTGTTTTAATAAATTAATTAAAAAAATAAGAACGATACTCGCCAGGTTCATTTTCGAAAAAATAAACATCAATAGTGCAAAATTTAAAGTTCCAAGGCTTGAAAAAAATATATTACATGTACATGTACATCATTGAAACTGTGACAATGAGCAGATTTCAAATATGCAAAAATATAAAGGGTATTCGATTTAAAGAAACAAAAGTTTGGTTTGGCACCGCTTTTCTGAACAACCTGTATAAAAATAAATATACGCTGAAAAAAGCTTGCTTTTTTGTATCTGAAACTTTTTTCCTAACCTCAAAAATATATAAAATAAGGTGGTGTAAAAATATACGTGATCACAATGGTACCTATTAAAAGGACACATTGTATCTCAAATTGCTCATGGATGACAGTTTGTCATCACTTGGATATCAAAACTAGGAGTCCTAGAGATGTCAAATCCGTTTTGAAAAAACTTCGTCCCATATTTTTGGGTTTACCCCCGTGGCTGCCGGACTATTACCCCAGAAAAGGACGAATCAGAAGTGGCACTTGCTTTCGGCGCCTTTGATGTCGCGGTTCCAATTTCCCCTCTCGCGCATAGGAAATGAACTCTCCGCCGTTGACATCTGCGCATTGGCCACGCCCACCGTATTTTGGACAGAGTAGAACTTGCCCATTGCGTTGGCACGATCAGGTCCGGGCTATAGAAAATTTTGTGTTTTATATAGCAAAATTAATTTTTAGAATAGTAAAGTTTTTTCTGGGATTAGATCTAGTTAAATTTGAATCTCCAGAAGTGATTTTAAGTAGGTATTTTACCGACGAAAAAAATATAAATATTAATATTTTACTAAAGAGAAAAATACATTTTTTTATTGTACATGGAAATTTCACAATATTTCCTCTTTATTATTTTATACTTACCTATATTAATTAGAAACAACTATGATTTAGGTTCAAGTGAACTATTCTACTTGGGTGGTTGAAATATTACAATATTTCAATCGACTTGCGTCCAAACTCATAGCTTGGCAATTAATTTGTTTTTTTATATAGATCCATAACAATTATTATTTGCAAAATTGGTTGACCTTCGTATCACTGGTAGTAAAAAAAGGTTATTTATCAAAAATGTTTATTACTAAAATCTATAAAAAAAATTCAAAAACAATAGCACATATAAAATATAATACCTATAAATACAAAAGATATTATAAACTACTTACGTACATATTATGCACATGCACACTATACATTATCAACTTAGCCTAATTTTTAAAAATAATGACCCCTGGCAGCACTTATAAATGTAAATTTCGAAGTTTATAATTTTTATTAGTTTTATTAGAAACAATATCACGAGTTAACAATTTTAAAGAAGAATAGATTCTAAATCTTACATAAAGGGATAATAAATAGGCATGATTAAAACTAGGGCATGGATGTTGATATGAAATGTTTTGCAGCTTATTTTTTAATTTCACACCAACATTTTCTTCTAAAGCAAACTTTGGAAAGAGGGTACAAAAATTAACTTCGAGAGTTTTAATATAATTTAGGAAATTATCAGGAGGTGAAAATAAATGTCCAAAGGTTTCGTTACCACTTGATTTGTATGCTTTAAAATAAGTAAACAAATCAGTATCCCCTAATGTATGACGTTTACAATATTTAATACAAACTTCACATGAATGTTGTTCCAAGCACTTTCTTAATAAATATCCACAAACATATGATATACTATTTGATTCATGTAGTTCGAAATCAATATAATCTGGTGCCACCGAACTTAAATCAGAAAAAATAGATCTTGTATTTCCCACAACAACTTTGTTGTAAATTTGTGTATGTTCGGTGGTTACGTATGACAATAATGAATCAAAATCCTCAATACAATTAGCCCCATCCGCGTGTTGGAAATAATTTAAACAAAATGATTTTTTGAAAGCCCTTTCGCATTGGATGGGGGTTGGATTCAAGCAATTTCCCCCTTGCTGCCTAATAGTGCCGAAAAAATTTTCGAGACAATCTTGATTTAAGCGTCGAGTGTATAAGGAACTAACCTCTAAACAATGAAATTTTTCCCAAAGACCTAAAAATGAATTTATTGTGATTTGCCACCCTTTCAAAAATTTAACTTTATTGGTAACCTCTATATTTTGTTTTAAAATTTTAATATTCTCAAAATATGTAAACATTTCCTTTAAAAAATCGACTTGGTAATCTGCTCCTTTGAAAGGTCTATTGTACTTGTATTACTGCCTGATATTTTTGAGGAATTTAAGATATCAAATAACTTATCAATTTTTTCTACAAATGACACTGTAGCGTTTGCCGAAGGGGGGAGTTGTCCGAATTCAATAAAGGAATTAAGTGCCGCAGCTACCATTGCGCTGAAAACTTGGACGGCTAAACTAACCTTCAGTTTTTTAAAAGGATTCGAATTAATGTGTTCATCTGTAAATTTTGGACACAGCCGAAGAGCCAAAGGCTTATGTTTTTGTTTATTATAAATTTGGTCAATACCTATACGTTTTATTTGTACATCCTTCAGAGGTTTCGAATGTGTAATTGAAAAAATTATTTCGTGTTGATTTTAAGAGATGCGGCACATCAAAAATATAAAATATTTTTTCGCTATCGACATAAAAATGTGAAGAGTTTGGAGAGATACCAACTGATTTTGAAAATTGTACAAAATTTGATCCTTGATCAGACACTAACGCACTTACTAGTAATCCTACAGATTTAAGTTTCCTTATTGCTTCAAAAATAATAAATTTTAATTCCTCCCCTGAACAAGTATCAATAAAGAAATAAGCAACTGGTTGCTTCCACTTAGCAAATATTGCTCTAGCCATAATAGCTAAAACATATTTAGCAGGAGCATATCTTTTTTCCTTCAATGTATTATGAAAGCCAACAATGGTATCGGAAGATCTATTGTAAAATAAAAACATTTTTAATGACATTTCGTCAATACAAAGAATGCACTGTTTTGAAGAACCCTCTAAATTTGTAGCTTTTGATTTAATAACCTCAAAAATGAAACTGTTAAGACCTGCAATTATATGCCATTTGCTAGTTATTCTTTGAAGAGTGCTTTTAGATGGCAAATAAAGTGGTTTCATTAAAAATCTATAAGCATTTGGGCTTAGAAAATAAATTGTTAAGGAAAATTGTTTCATATCTGAAGAGTAACGATATCCCTGTGGATCTTTTTTGGGATTTTCTAAATAATGCCTTACAAATAGTAGCATTGAAGCAGACAGTTTTTTCTCACAAATGGCAAGAAATTGTTCGTCATTTATTTCAGTGTCGGCACTGTCGACAGCTTGCTCCAACTTCGGATGCAACTTTCTTTGGAGTTTTTTTATTTGTAACTTTAATGAATGCTTTCTCGGACTATGTGCACTCAAACTAAGAGAAGTTTGTTGACTAGCATCTAAAAATAGAATTATTCAATAACAAAATAAGTAATACAAAAAATTACAATATATGTACACACACCTAAACTTATAATATGGAATCACTTAATATTTATTACAATTTATATTGTCGGGTTTTTCACATTTAACTGTTTTGGTTAGTAAACACTTTTGACTTTCCATGACATATAATTTTTTTGACAAAAAAAATTATCGCAAATAATGCGTGATGCCATATAAGTTTGGGTGTGTATACTATAATAACAGTTTGTGAATATAGATCATTACCTTTTGATGCAACTGAAAATTCGGTAATGCTGTGGAGATCGCCTATAGGTGACTGTGACAGATGGGGTGTACTTGGTTGATCCAAAGGTTGAGCGATCGAGACTGGTTGATCAAGTTCTCGTTGAGGTTCTAACAAAGTCAAATTGCTGCATACAGACACAGAAGGACTCTGTGAAGAAGCCTCATCGATATAACCTAGTAAAAAAAATTAAATGCAGCAAAATTACAAGTATCAGCAAAAAATACATATTATTATCTAATAATGAAGGGGTAATTATGGGGTCAAAATGTCAAGAAAATCGGGCGGTGCATACACTAATTTCCATAATTACCAATGAAGGTACTTACATGATGAGAACACAGTTGGTATTGCTGTTTTCTTTAGCCCAGACTTCGACTGGTTTGCAAACATACTATTTTCAAAGTGCATTGAACAAACTTTATAATTAATAAAAAGCTGTGTGGGTGTTTTTTCTAACAAATCCTGCCTTCCACACTTTCTCGTCCATGCATAACACCTTGAAAAAAAAAATTAAAAACCATAGTTAGGTAGGTATTATCAGTAGGAAACCATTTGTGGGTTTTCTGGGGTAGGTAATACTCCAGTAAAAGGGGTAGTACCTACGTAGGACATAAAATTTATAATACCTAAGGATATAATAATGTGGTAACAAGGTAGGGACAAACTACACATAAGGTACCTACCTGTTTTCATCAGCAGGTATTTTGAAAAAACTTATCCCAACATTCCTCGTGTTGTTAGAACATCCACGAACACAGCAATAATTGCGGGGCCATTTCGTCACAAAACCTAAGCACAAAGTGGGTTTTCTGGGGCACAATGCACTAGTGTAAATACAGCAACGAAGTATTCGAAGTAACAACACAAGCAGTCAAGTTGAGCTGAATACATATTGTACACCTTATCTGGTCCCTGTTTTGGATACTTTTATCACAAGTCATGATAATAATACTGGGCTTTTTTACTTAGAAATTGGTAATCGTTTTTCGTTTTATTGTTTACGTTTTATAAGGAGTTTAACCTCAATTGAACATACTGACGCTGTCTGGCGTCTGGCGTTAGGTGGCGCGTCAGCCGTAGGCCACGAACGACGTTGCCGGACTTCGTCAGCTTTTATGCCTGACAATTTCCTTAAATTCATTTAGCTATTTTTATCGCCTTCAATTTAATATCAACCAAAATACTATCAAGGACTAACATTTTTATAAGTAAATTATCATCGATTTCATTTTATACTAAATTAATTTGCATTATATTTTTGTGGGTTGCCTTGGTTACCGGCTCCCGACTGGACGATCTGGCAGTACCGCAAGAACGGAATCTGTGGCGCCGCGCCGCGCTGTTGTCAAGCATTCCGCTTTCATAATCAAGTCCCAGAAAACAGTGGTCAGGTTGTGGGTTTTCTGGGCTCAGATAAATAGAATAAATGGTTCGTAAAATATTATAATTTTACTACCGGCACACATTAGATATTATTAATTGCTTTCATATTAATTTTATTGGTATACCTACCCAAAATGAATAAATGATAGTGAAAAATATGTTGACATGTTTTAACCTTTCTAAGGATCTGGCGGCCTAGCAATACTCTCCGTCCCCACCACCTCATAAAAATACCCCTCTGCCCTCTTAAATTAGCCAAGTGCCACTTCTGATTCGTCCTTTTCTGGGCTATTACGCACCACCACAAACTGCCAATATAGGGTTCAAAATAGAGGCGAATTCTATCTCGTTTAGTTCCCTGCGATTTGCCGTGCGCAGAAGGGCCAAAAGCGATATACCTAATGTTAATATACAGTGAGCACGTAAAGGTTGGAAAAAATTGCGTAAAATGTTGTACTGTGCGATTGCGCAACAAAGAAAAATAGACTTACCCGAAAATCCCTCTTACAGCAGAGAAAGTATAAAAATAACAACATTGAATTGAAAAAACTCCAATGACATATAAATTCTGCTTAAAAAGGACCATTATTAACTACTTAGGTTCACAAAGAATTACTTTAAACTCATCGAACATCTTACAAAATTAAAAAAAAAACTCCTACAGTATATTGGAGAAAAAATAAAAACTGAAATATATTTTTTCTTCAACCCCCGGTATCTCGAAAACAAAGGCTGTGTAAAATAAATGCATGCAACGCACAAATGCCGTATTTTTATGCGATATATAGATTGTTAAAGTTTGCTGTATTAAAACTGCTTCTATAAGACCACATCTTTTACGTATATTCAAAAAATATCTTTTGACATCCGCATCGCTTCATATTGTGCTTGAAATAATAACAACAAAAATACATTCTTTCTGTTTCTATGTAAACCTCCAGATCCCCCCCATCAAAGCGAAAAGAAGGAATGGTAATTTTTTTATGTATTCCCAATTTAGCTTTGCCTGTATTTCCTTTGCGTTCGAACTTACTCTTAGGAATTCTTTTTAGGAACTATATTGGGTATTTTGTATTTTCGGAAAAATGAATTGCTATCTACCTGCCACCCCCGCAGAGGTGAATATATGTATACATTATGTGAATTTAGTACGACAATATACAGGGTTATTCATAATCAAATGCCACCCGTAGTACAGCGGTATTTTACTCGAAAAATAAAGTAACCCGTGTTTTTTCTTTTTGCTCAAAGCTTAAAACGGGCCCTAAAATTTTGTTTTTCTCTATAACTTCTAAGCGGCTTGATCGATTTAGACTATTTTTACCACGTGCTCATAGATAATTATCTCGTACAAAATTCTATTGTAGAAATGCCCTCAAAAGCTAGAGGGCGCCACTTATTTCCACCAATCTATTTTTTTATGCGCAGCATTTTTTTTTCGCACATTTATTTTTTAAATTAATTTAGACCACTTTGTACAAAATTTAATTCTCTACAAAGAATACTGTTCTACTTTGTTTCGGAGATAGCACCCAAAATTTAGCCACCATGCATGTATCCACGCATATTAGACATTAGATACTCGTAATAATCCAGTTGCTTTTGGACACACAACATTTACACTTATTAAGAGGTGCTATTGTTTGACATTTAGATTTAGTGTACGTTTTCTACGCTTTCGAGCCTTTATTGTAGAAATTTCAATATTATTACTAGCTAAATCATTTTAAAATCTAAACTTAAACTTACCTAATTAAATAAAAACACCCTATATGAGTTTGAGAAAATGTAGACCCAACAAAATGTCACATTGAGATTAATGTTTAATATGCAAACGTGCAAGTGCATGGTAGCTGAATTTTGGGCGCTGTCTCCGAAACGACATAATTTATTGAAAAATAGTACAATAGTTTTTTGTAGAGAATTAAATTTTCTACAAAGTGGTTTAAATTAATTTAAAATATAAATATGCGAAAAAGTTCTCCTCATAATAAAATTGATTGGTGGGCGTAAGTAGAAGACGCTACTTACGCGGATATTTCACTAAAATAGAATTGTACGAGATAATTATCTATGGGCATATTATATGCCAAAAATCATTGAACTTGATCAAGCTGTTTAGAGGATATAGCAAAAAAACAAAATTTTTGAGTCCGTTTTAAGGGCCCTTATAGGGACCTCGCCCTCGATATAGAGCTATGAGCAAAAAGAAAAAACACGGATCACTTTATTTTCCGAATGGAATAGCGCTGTACTACGGGCGGCATTATAGCTTACACTATTTTACGACATTTCTAAGTACGTCGATGGCTCAGTTGGTCAAAGAGTTGAACTTGTAAATCGATGGTCGTAGGTTCGAACCCTGCAACTGGCGTTAGCGTTTATTTTATTTTATAATATACAGGTGAATATTAAATGGATATACATAGAACATACAAAAATGCTTCTGAAGTTTCAAATAAATCTTCAATGAATATTTATGGAACATATATTCAAGATATTTGTGAATATTAAATTTGTAATACGTGAAATAGTACCTTCAAAAGGCGAACACCTGAATGTTGCCTGAATGTTCAGATAATGTTTCTACAGTTTTTATGAATATTCCTACAATATACATGTTCTCTGAAAAAATATTATCAGAATATTCCGCCAATGTAATTTTGCTATATGGGGTATTGGTTGTGTATATAAAAATTCAAAATTCTGCTATTTGTCCTAATAATACGCCAATTTTTAAGCTAAAATGGAGCTACCAACGCAGGGACGGACGGCATACTAAACCCCCTAATCTCAAAATGGCCCGTAACTTGAAAAAAAAAAATCGAAAATTTGATTTTGAAATAAAAGCTCTTTTACTAGTGTTGAATTAAGTATAAATTAATTTCAGGAAAATTGATCTAAATAAAGTAAATTGACGCTATCTGCTACAAACACACAACCGGCCGGAAATAGCCGTAAAAATTGGTCAAAATATGCAGGGAAGATAAACATGGCACATAATAGGTTAATACAAAAAAAGCACAAATCTTAATTCGCAGTAACAGAGTGTACAAAAGTACTCAACAAGAGAAGTAAATATTTTTCGTAATAATTACCTCTATATGAGTTTAAATAAACGCACAAAATTTGACAAAAAAAGCACTTATTTTCGTGTTTTTCGGGGTGTTTTAATAATTTCCTCACAATCTGCTAATTGTTTCTTGAAATAAAAATCTTCTAAGTCGTTTGGTCGACACTGATTAATATTAGTGGATAGATCAGTTTTTAGGAGCCCCTTCCGGAGCTGCCCCCCCGCACGGCGGGCGCCTTATCGCCGCCATAGTGCCCTACAGAAGTTGTTGAGAATGATAAGGACTTTCAATATATAGAGAAAAACTGGTATGTTTCTGGGAAAATAATATCGATAACATCAAAAAGCTAATTTTCGGTCAAAATTGGACCTAGTAGGTATGTCCCATTTAAGAACCCCTTTTCGAAATTTTATTTTGAGTTTTCGTGTTCCCGCTGTAGGCCTGGGGCGTCGAGTTTGGATCACCCTGTACAAGTTAACGGCCCACAGCCTATGTAGCTTTGTATATGCTATAGGGGGCGAAACCCCTCCTCAACCCTTTTTCCAGACAACGGTATGGCTTTTAGCACCTCGTTGGAGCGCCGCTAGATTATCTACTTTTGTAATTACTGAAATCATAAGAACTCGTTTTAGTTTAAAGAGATTTCAACTCTTGTTCGGAAGGTTGCGAACACAGACCTACGAACAAATATCATTATAATCCAGTATACTTTAGAATCCCCAAAAGACTGCTCATGGGTTGGATTACAACTCTTGTTAACATCTTCTATATCTCCTTCCACACCTCCTTCAATTCCCCGCCCCATAGGTATAAGTTGAGATAAGATATATATCTAAGTTAATAGAAAGTAACTATAGAAATATTGCTAAAATATTCTTTGACCTCAGCCTACTTTGCCATTATATTACCTCTATTCATTTGTATAATTAAAAAATATGAATTCATTATAAATTATAAACAATATGCGTATCATATTAACGAAATTATAAGTTTAAAGTCGCCGATGCATTGCATTGGGAAAATGTTTAATATTTGTTTTTAGGTTTATCCATATAGAACTCTTTAAATATAATGAAAAGAAATTATATATTGTGTCCACATAATGCATTTCATATCCAATTGCTATTTATAGGTATGTTTTAGCAAATAAATATGAACATAAATGCGTTCGATTAAATTTCTTTGTTCAGTATACCCTATACCCCATACAAATACCAACTGTTTCAAACTTTACTAATTATGATTTATCTCCTCTGCGGCTCTAAAAGATTTTATAGAACATAAATAAAAAACCTCGCAACAAAGTGCATTTTGAATCCCAAGGGTGCAGTCCAGTTGCCAAGTCCCGCAGTCGAGGAAATCAATCACACTACTTTTTTGCTCTTCAAACATGAAGTTAAAAAGTAAAAAAAACTTTTTGTCTTACTGCCTAGTAGTTACCCCCTCGAAAATATCATTTTAACGCCTCTATAGGTTCGATTTTGTAGTATATAATCTCAAATTAAAATATATCTACATATAGGTGCAGGGCTGTCCAGAAATACATCTAAAAATGAAACGGCACACTTCCTGCTTAATTTTATGGGGGTATTTAATAAAAAAACAGTTCGAACCTTCTCAGAAAAGTCAAATCTTATTAGATACATAAGAAATTTTCTCGGAAATTTTTACCTATCCTCTATTACATTATATTCGAAATTTCCATAGGATAAAAACGAGGGTAAACAATTATGGCACAAGAAGTTGAGTAATTTCCTTTCAATATTTAAGTATGAAAAGCAGTAATAGGTCCCTAACACATTTACAAGGTTTTTACTGCTGTTTGAACGAATGTACTCGGTTTCCTCATCTGAGGTAAAACTATTAAAGTTTTTATGTAGCGGAGGTAAATGTTATAAGGGAATATTCTCTATTCCTCAGGTAAATTTCTGAGGCAGGCACATACGTTACCTCGTCTGCCTCTTTATTACTAAAGGAAACTCGTAAAACACCCAGAGCCTGCAAATAAACTAATAAAAAATTAAGTAACTGGAAACGTATTGCGGCTGTTCTTTCTGGGTTCGTTTCATTAAATACTGATTTGGTGCCTGGGAAAGCTTTTGTTTGTTTCGATTTAGGTCAAACCTACATGGATATAAAATGCCAACGGCATATAGAACTTGCTGAAATTTCAGGTCCAGATATTTACTTATGGTCAGATGTAAGAGCACAAAACTCGTGAACCTCACTAGTTTTCGAAAATATTATGTGTGTGTGTACAATAGGACAATGTGGATTGCTTTTGGGCAAAATCGCTCCGCATGAAGGGGTGGAAATGGGGGATGAAAATATATTATATTATTTAGTTTTTCGTGACAATAGTTTTTAGCCCATTTCAAATATATTTTAAGACATAACCGCACTTTTATATTAAATAATTTCATGTCAAAGAATATCAAGTATATTATCAAATCAATTAGGTACTTTTTACTTTTTAGTGAACAATAAACGCGTGTTTTTTAGTTGTTAACCTTAATTTTAGTTTTCAATTTTTTAGTAAATAGACATAAAGCGTTGACTGACGTATTAATAAGGCTTCTCACGGCTATAGCTTCATGTCCTGGAAAGTAGATGGCGCCTATGGTCAACAATGTACTTTCATTGTATTTTGTCTCCGGGAAGCGCATGGTGAGCCAGATAACTGTCAAACATGACAGCCGTGAGCAGTCTTTATTAATACGTCAGTCAACGCTTAAAGTTTTTCGGATCTAGAGTGCTCCAGGGTCTTTTACATCCAAATCTTATCAGGTATCTGATGGAGGATCTAATTCCATCATCTTAAAAGTTCGGCAATATTGTATTGTCAGTGTTCAAAATTTCAGATTAATACGACAATTAGAAGTGGATGAAAATTGATTTGCTATAGATTTGTTTACTTCCTTACATAATACACACATAATACACACATAATACATATATACATTCATACATACATACATACATACATACATACACACACATAATATATACCAATAAAGCTATTAAAAGAGTTTTAATAGAGAGCACCAATTTTTGTGCCGGTTATGAAATACAGGTTTGTCCTGGACTTCCACTAGTCACATTTTTATATTTTGTTTGTGGAGCTGAGACTAAGTTTTACCCTTCTCGCCATAATATTTTATTGTCACCAGAATTTACAAATATACAAGTCAAGCTAATAATAAAAGCCTGCTAAAAAGGGAAAATTTGTAGGTAGGTTGTAGGATATGTGTGAAATATTGATATTTACTATTTAAAATGGATTTATGAAGAGTGATTTGTTCTTTTTTGGGTCAACGTAGTTATCCTACAATAATTATTGCGTCACTGATTTTAACGTTTATGGATTCAGGATGGATATTAATCCAATTATGTCCTGCTTTTTGCGATTCTAGATCACCCAACTAGAAAAGTAGAACTTTAGGAAGACATAATTTAACTTATGTTGGACGACCGTATAAAAGTCAATTTACCTGCTTACCACCTATTTTGGCAAATTTACTTCGTCTGCGGAAAAAGTAAATCACGAAATTTGGCCACAAAATAGCGGACCATTTGCGTGGCCCAAAGACATGGAAAAACCAAACGAGCCTACGATTTTCTATTAAGATCAGACGGACGATACGAGCTTTTGAGAGCTTTTATTATAAGCGTGATTATGCACGCTCTTGGGGTAAAAATAGAATTAGATTAACCCTCCATCCAGTAAAGTCTGTGTTAAAATCAATTTCTCAAGTTTTCGACGCTTTTGTACAATCTGCTCTACTTCGATTAGAGTTTTAAGTTTAAGTCAGAATAGCCAAATCGAATAATGTTTGGCCCCTAAAGCTCTTTATAATGAGTTTTATTCGTTTGAATTCGACTTAGTTTTTAGGCAATTAAATTAAGATTGCATAGCGAATGTACAGGGTGATCCACATGACATTTTACCTCTCTCCTTAACTTCTTTATTATTCGCGATAAAGAAAAAAATAGAGATAAAAGTTTTAGGTGGGCGATTTTTTTAAATTTTTAAACTATTAATTTTGTATTACTCATATGTGGTTTCTTTCTCGGCCTTGCAGGCATCGGCAATAAAACACCACATTCGTTAAAAAAATTGAATTGCACCAAGGCGCGTGCACAAGTAACTATTATAGTTATGTAAATAAATTCATTATGTGGAAATAACACTTTTGAAAATAATCTATAAACATATAGGTTCCCTAAAGGTTCCTTATCTAACATGCATGGCCAATTATTACAAGGGCATACATGAAAAGATGCTCCATCAATTCTCCGAAACTGCGGCCATTTGACAGGAAGTGATTGATAGTTTCTTGATTAAATGCGGAGACCTACTTTCGTCCCTTTGGAGCCTCCAATAAAAATGCAAATTTTGATATGCTTCCAGCATGCTGCTAATTTAATACATTCAACTTCTTTTATTCATCGTTTCCATTTTTAGTATTACCATAGAAGAATTTAGTAGATTCTTCTATGGTATTACGTATTAGAAAATAGCCTTTATCTGTGTGATTTACTAATGGTCCACTATTGAGATTACGACGGTTTTCTATAATAATAATAATAATAACAATAAATATTTATTAATCCCATATGTGTATATACATAGATGGATACATAAAGGTTAATAAATGAAGTACCCATAAAAGGCAAGCCTTGTACATGGGGAATACATAACATAAATATTGACGTTACATGGTACAAATATATAACTTTAACTATTTTTTAGACTGCATGTTTTTCTGCCTTAGTTCAAATAGAGTCTATGGAAAAACGCCGCTGATAGCCGATGAGAGCACTGGACAAAACGTGGATTCACAGTATTGCTCCTCTGTGTGATTTATTAATTATTGTCCTACACTCACTGAGATTACTACGGTTTTCTTATGTTTTCCGTAGTACTTGAATTTGAGCGAATGCTACTCGTATCCTATTTATATCGGGAAAAGTAGGCCCCATAGCCGCAAATGTCAACGAAGACAAAATAATAGTAATTTACGCCCTCCTTTAGTGTTGAGTACTGCGAGGGTGAGAATTATTATTAATATTAATTATTATTATAATAAAAAAATAAATATAATAATAATTATTATTAGTAGGTAGGTATTTCTTATTCTATGGGTTCTAAAGGGGGCACTTGTTACCACTCCATCGATTTTCATTTTCATTTCAATTTTTGTTGTTGAGTAGGTCTTGGAAGAAAGAATTGTAAGTACTTATCTTGTGAATGAAATCCATGGTCAGCTGCGATCACTTCTTGGGAGATTTCGAGAAGTACTATTAGGCTTTTTTGGGAAAAGTAACAACGTATTGTTATTTAAGCCTGTTTTACATTGACAATTTCTTCATGAATTAATTCATCAATAAGTTTATGAATAAATTCATGAATTAATTCACGATAAGTTCTACTTTACACTGATGAAGAAATTGATGCATTTTTTTGTCACCTTATGTCAGATTCTAGCGAATACCAACACAAGAGAATAAATAACAAAATAATTTTTTTGTGCTGCATTTCCCCTATCAGAACATATTTTCTAACCATATCCAAACGATTTAGAGTTTTTTGACTACAATTACTTTGAATGTGGAAAAAGTGCATACCATAACATTGTGCACATTACATAATTTTTGAGACCCGAATGTCCTACTTCCATCCTAGAAGAGCTTGATAAAGACTATAGATTTCAATTTGGACTTTCTTACCAAACATGCTCACCAAGACATGCTTGCGTTGATGCCCAAGAAGAGATTTGTGATTATTTCGTGAATGAGGGAGCTGTGCCTTGGCAGCGGAATAATAATAATAATAATTATAATTCGCATCCTCACAATACTCCAAACTAGGAATAGGAGTACCCCACAAGCAACCACATGCTTGTGCGGGGGAGGGGGCAATTACTATTATTTTGTCTTCGTTGCCATTTGCGACTAGGGCCGACTTTTTTCCCGATAGAACTAAGATAGCATTCGCTCAAGTACTACGGAAACCCCTAGAAAACCGTAGTAATGCCAGTGAGTGTAGGACAATTAGTAAATCACACGGATAAAGCTATTTAGGGGCAATACCGTGAACCCACATTTGTCCAGCGCTCTTGGTCATAGCGGTGTTTTTCTTTAAACACATATGCAAGCGCCTGCCTCGAACCAAGGTCGATCGAAGGCAGAGAAACATGCAGTCTAAAAAGTCAGCGCCGGTACGAGCGACGCTACCGCGGCACATAAATAAAACATATTGTACCTAACATTTCACACACTTTTTATCTAAGTATATTATCTTTAAAACTATGCACTCTCCTCTATTCCTCGTCTAATGCCTCAAACAAAATCAGTATCAAAATGTTATGTACTCCTGAAGTTCACGCAAAACTTGACGGAAAATAGAACATGCTTTAGGCCCACCTTAAACCCAACTCTACCTAGTTTTATCTTACAGAGTGTCCATGCTAAGTCTCCCAATAATTACCCTATAACTCGCCGGCCGAGGCACAGTCGAGGGCTGGCGAATCGCGGGTGTAGGAAAAAACTATTTTTCGTCCGTGTATCATACAATATTTTTTGTTCGAATGTGCTTAGATATATTTAAAAGAGTAGAAATGATACTGTTTATTTTTTCATTACAATAAATCTTATAGTTACCTATGAACTTCTAGTCAGCTATGGAACAGAGAAAACTACTGAACTGTCAATGTGCTTGAGAGTTCTAATCGTTTTAATAAAATAAATACAACAAAAATGAGGATTCTTCTGGAGAATGCATTATGAGAGACACCTCCGGAGACAAATGCAGCAAATCTGGTTAGTTTAAACTGATGCTAAAATATCGGGATTTAGAACCCTTAAATGAAGAAGGGCATTTATTACATAGTGTTTTGAAATTCATCCACAATAGTTATTTTTGTTACAAGTACCTAAAACTTCATTTTAGGTACCTACGTGTAACAAACACTATTTCTTGTTATACGCTCCCAATATTTTGTTATACGCTTTTTACAATTCTTCAGAACGCTTAAATTTGCAAATTTTCTATAATTTTTGAAATCATAATGTTCGAAAAAGTTTGTTTAGAAATTGGTATCGTAGCAATAAGTTTGTTTTCTTGAAATCGGCAGTGAAGTGTCCCAATAGCGTCATTAAAAGCACAGAAATCGTACAATAATGGGCTACATTATTGTACGATTTTTTCAATAAGTAGGCCTTGACGATATGTAAACATCAAACGTCAGACGCGGAGAAATCGCCCGTCAAAAGTGACCAAATATTCAAAACCCGGCCGATAAAGGCCCATTTAACTTTTCGTACACATTGCGAAATTGTTTCCTATAGAAGCGCAATCCTTCAGTATACATATTTTAGTAGGTTTGAATATCAATAGATTATTGTTATGGAGGCTGCACAAGAAGCATTAGTTTGGTTTTTCTGTACGAAGGTGCCGTGTCTTGTCTTACTTGTCCTAGGTAGAGCGATCATCAAAGTCAAGCAACCCCGCGCGTAGTCGGTTCATGGACGGGTGATCCCTTATTATTATTTTCTTGCCTAATAAAACATTTTTTTTAGATTTCAAAAAATATATAATGTACCTCGGCACTGAAGTTCTTTTTATGACTCATGTGGTTTATTTGCCTCGGCCAGAGGTCTCGGCAACTAAATTCCACACGAATCATAAAAAGTTGAACTTCAGTGCCATAAATAACTATTATTTGATAATTTTGTCATGTCATTCATTCATTTAGAGACTAGGCCGAAAAAGAAGCATTTTACGGACTTAAATGAGTCCGTAAAATAGCTATTTTTGGGAGCGTATGACAAAAAAATATTTTGGCAGACGCTCACTGCTCACGGACCATACCATATAAGTGTCCGATCATAGATTCCGTCCGAAAAATGCCAATATTTGACACATACGAACAAAAAAGTTTTAGATACAAGCTATATGGAATTTTATGCAATTTTCTGGGATAATAAGAAATTTTATACAGGGTGTTTCTGCTCGTTAAGGCAATTAAAATGATATACATCCTTTCCCGGTTTTGAAAAATTCCGTTTTCAAATTTTATCGAATTTGTGGATCTCGTGGTAAAGATAGGCAATCAATGCAATATCAAAAAATATTTGTTTTAACCAAGAGAATAACATAATAAAATCCTAAGATGTGTTTGAAGCGATATTAAAATATTTCAAATATATGACGTGATTATCATCTGTAATTTTTAGGCATCTCCTACAATAAATGTTACTGGATTCTTAGCAAAAATTTATAAATGATTATAGTGATGCGCATAATACTTAACTGGAAAATTATTGGTACATAAATAAATTGAAAAATTGTTATTTTATTAATTTACTAAATTTCAAAAAGCAGCAATGCCACATATAGCGAAATATTCATACAGTCCGTCGGCGCGTTCAACTCCTCGCACGGCCAAGAAAGGTGAACAAGTGAGCCCTATAGCTAATTCTGGTACGAGCCGATTAAAACTAATTGATTCCCATCAAGGACCACCCCAATGTTTGCCGACCGCCCCTTTGCCATAACAGCTCGATCGCTGATCACTTTCATCCAAGAGCTCTTTTGACATGGCCTGGTAAACACAGCTGACGTCAGCAGGATGCATAATGGAATAAATCGGGATGACTTGACTAGAAATCCATACATTAATGTACCTATAGAGAGTACGTTAGTTTAGAGACAGTATAGATTTTTGATATCGGTGATCAATATCATACTCAATGTACCGATAATCAATATATTGAATTATTGAAAATTCAGCACAAAAATACAAAACCTAACCCATAACCATCCTAAATAATAAATAATAAACAACTAGTGCTAGGGATTTTTTGTTCTCACTAGTCGTGAGTTTGTTTCTTACCGTTGGCAATGAAATTACGCATGCGCAAACTGAGATTTTCTTTAGTTTTAACGCAGAAGTTAAAAGTTGGTTAACTTTTACGTTACGTTTCGTTAAATTATGCTGCCTAAACACGCCCATAACTTCTCTCTTAAGTTACGTTAATGTTAAATTACGTTAAGTTGGTTTGCATAAATCCACCTTATGTAATTGAAAATGATTCTGACCCAAACTTCATTATCCTTTTGCATGATTATGTAAATTTCATAGAGCAAAAAGTACCTACCTATGATAATGAGAAGTATCTTTCTATTTTTGGTTTGGAAGCATTGTACTGTTGCTTCTAAACATTATAGACCATCAGATAGCGACAGATTTCGTTGCTCCATTATCGCATACAAGCCTCGAAGAGGGTTAAAAAGTACATCGATGTCGAGTAGAATGAAGGGAAATTTACGCAAACCGTGTTCATTAAATGATTAATTAACCTGGCTTCGGAAAAAAGCTTGAGTGTTGCAGGTGACTAAAGGGTTGAAATAAGGGTGTAATCTTGTAAGGAAAAATCGAGATTTTGACCGATTTTGCCACACAAGCCCATCGAAAATATGAAAATGTACATGGTCACTATAGCCCGAAAAACATAAAAAAACATATTATACATAATTCACCTATTAACCTAAAAATTTTGGCTGGCCCTTCTCGTTTTGAAAATCATTGCGAAAAAACAGAAAATTGTCGTTTTCGTTTTTATTTTTTTAAACGAAAATGAATGGGGCTGGGCATTTCTAAGTTAAATATTATTAAGGCACTTTCTTACAAGGAATCTAAATATGACATCGCATTTTTTTTATCGCCTCCCTGGACAAAGATATGACGTTCAACTTTTATTTTTCTTATGGGCTCCTTATTGGATTTTTGCATTTTTGAAAAGAGGATTTTTTTCTTATGCCATTCTTCCTCTTTGCAGATGACTGCTAGAAACAAAATAATTTTATCTCTTTGGAAATGGCAATACCACTGATCCTTACATTGTGAAGCAACTAAATTAGTAACTATTATTATTAACTAGAGCTACTGAAAAAAAAACAATAAAAAATCAAAATAGCCATAGTACCTAAGTACCTAAAACGGGTTATTTTATTTAGGTACTACATAACCTTATAACCCTATAACATGTGACATTTGGTTTCAAAAAGTTGTTTAGAACTTAAAAAATTTAATCAATAGGTATGCATGGTATAAATGAAGTTACTTGGAACAGCATAAAAACCTTTGAATTTTATACGGGTGATTTCTGTTGATAACACTGGTATTTTTACCAGTAGCAGAGCATGGTAAATGCTATGAAATAGATCGCGCCCCGTATATCACTGTGTTCCAAGTGAGTTCATTTATATTTTACCAGGGTAGCTCGAGAACAGGCGTGTCAGCAATAAAATACCAGACAAAACACTTTGTTAACGTTAACCATATTAAATATTGTTAAATATTAAACCGCACCTGGTATTAGTAATGAATGAAAAGAGATGAAGGAGACAGAGAAGATAGATATTGTAGTAAAAACAAGTGGCTGCATGCTCGCCTAATATAATATCACCAAAACTTGCATGGGTTACACTGTTCCACGGCTGGCGACTTGTGCAGCGAAATGCGGTGGATAGGCGTGCCATAATTTCACAGATCTTAGGATATAGATACTTGCTTAAATAGTTATAATCGATATGGCTTTTTAGAGACCTGTTGACAATATTATATGGTGCATGTTTGACGACAACCTTAAAAAAACCTTAAAAGTGAAATATTATGTTGCTTGTAGAATAATATGTATCTTTTTGAAAACTGCGCTTATGTCCTATATTCTTTTTGTGACGCCAATTAGAGTTTTTTTTATGCTGTTTCAAGTGACTTTAGAAATACTATACATTTGTTTTTGTTTTCGCCAAATATCTCCAATACGGTTGACTTTTGTGGCAAAATGATAGATATCAAAAGCTAATAAAATTATATACAAACTGTACTATACAAGTGCATAATATTACTAAATAAGCCCAGCAATCCAAAATAGTTAATTATTTTTGGGTCTTCAAAAATCACGTTCTGCCTAGCGTAAACGGCTTCGAATTCAGCAATCAGCGTAAAAGCAATAAAATATATATATATAATTTTTATTTCCCTAAAAGGTGAAGTATTTTATAACCGGGTGGTCCTACAGGGCTTCCCAATGAAAACTTGACCCCCTCAAAAATTAGAAAACCGAAAAATATTTCAGTCGCAGAGACCCATCGATTCTTGGGGGAAGTTTTTTTGACAGTCAAGCCAACTCGATATGTTCATCCCCCTACTCCATAGCAATCACAACTTTAAAATTTCAAATGGAACTGCCCCACTTGCGGCGCAAGCCCTTTTTACTGCGAATACAGTGATAAATAGTTTTTAGAAATCAGTTAAGATTTGTCAGAATTATTTACTAAAAATGGAAAGTTGACAAACCACTGTACGCGTAGTAATTTCTATAGAAATGTCCGCCACTAATAAGTTTTTTATCTATTACAAATTTGATACTTAAGCCTGCATCATATGATAACCAGAGTTTACGTTTCCTATTCCACAAATCCAACACTTAACTCTTCCCTACTTAACTATATGTCTTTTGTCCGATAACCCCAAAATGTCCTAAAAAAAGAATAACTCAAAAGTAAACACTCGAAACACATCAACACAAACCGGCGAAATCTCAACGAACTCTGGATCAGCTGTTGGGGCACAATAAAGCAAATGCACATCGATCACAAAGAGCTCGTGTAACGTTGCCACGTTAGCCATATTTAAGCAATTTATTAAGGATATTATTTATAGGACAAGTAGGATTAGGAAATTCACAAAATCAGTAAAATTTTTACTATATTTAGATTGTTGATATCAACTAATTGTCCCAAAATAATGTTTTTTAACGTTGGTTACACATTTATTTCGTAAGTACAAGATAAATGTATGAAGAAGTTTGGCAATGGTGCAATCATTGCATTGTTTTGTTTTATATTTCTACGAGGATTTCTATTACTAACTCAGACAAATAATGTTACTAAACATTTTTTATCTTGGCAGGGTCTGTATACTGTATTGAATTACACGCTGCACAAAATGATACTAAAAGTATCGTAGGTTGACGTGACCGCACTGTTGGTTTCACGGATTTGATAACCTCTCTTTCTAAGCAGAGGCATTGGCGGAAACTTCTCGCATCAATCTGGATATCGCACTGACAAATAATACAAATGTTCAGTGGGGCAAAAAAAGAGAAGAACACGTACGAAAATAATAGAAATATTAAAATTCAATTTATATTTTTATTGTCATCTAAGTATGTGATTTTAAAATACTGTATTTTATTAAATTTAATTGGATGTTCACTGCACAAATGAATAACCATTGGAGCAACCGCCCCTGGTAACAATATGTTTGTGCAACATTATTTTAGAGCTATACAATTTCTCAAGTTAGCTAACTGTTTTCATTCAAATGGGACACTCGGTATACGCTACAACTCTAATTTTTTTAAAGAATGCTTCTTGTTTTCCCAAGTATTTTTAACGGCTTGGAATTTCCAACAGAATTTATCATGCCATTTAATAAGCCCCCAATAAAAAATAACATTATTAAATTTATCTTTTAAACCCTTTTCCGCTCCAGTTAGGTATTTAGGTAATTCCGTGAACGCGTCTGAAAATTTTATTTCATTTTTCTTTTCAGGTATTATTGCTTTCACCACCGGTTTTTTCAAAAGTTCAGCGGGATTTCATGCTCACTATCGAATTTATTGTGTAAGCGCCGGGGACGGAAACTAGATGGGTCCGTCGATCCTAAATCTAAATTGTCCCTTTGTGGGGTTCAACTTTAGATATAACTTTATCCTTTCAAGCATGAAACGATATTTCATGCTTATTATTTTCACAATAAACTGCTTTTCAAAAGGGCAATAAGGAACATCCTATATACACTGTTTTCAAAATTTGCTGTTCAGCTTTCAGTGTTCGAAAATAATACTTTTTGCCACATCCGTTTCTGTCTCTACGTGTGTTTGTTTCTTTGTGTGTCATAATTTCTCGTTAGTTATCATCAAAGTCTGTAATAATAGACTTTGCAGGGGGTTTCTTAAGTTGAGACTTTTTCTTTAACACCGTGTAGAACTCCAAAGAAAGAAACTGTTTTTAGCACCATATCTGATAAAACTCAAAAATAATTGTAAGTTACAAACAGTTACAAATTTAAATACAACCTCGTATGTCAAAAATTACTACTACTACTTACAAGTCGGAATTCGACAGTTAGTACCTAATAGGTTTTTTAATATCCGAAACACTGGAAATTTTATCGAAATGTAGGTAAATATTTTTTGACAACGAAAATGTCTGTCAAATTTTAAATATTTGCTCGTTAGAAAAACTATAAAGTGCGAAAACAAAATCCCTGACAAGAAAAAACGGTACCACACTATAGGTTACCGGGACATGTAACGAAAAGGTCACCCTATATTTTTATTTTTGACTTCAGAAACAAAAGTTCAATATAAAAGTTGTAAAGGGCGGTCCACTGCACTGGTTGTTATTTTTGAGCTAAAAGTAAAATTTAAAGTAGAATTTTATGGCGAATCCGAATATTATTTCAGTTTTTTTATATGGGGGATCATCAAAAAGATATTTAAAAAGTGCAAATATAAATAAATTTTCGGAAAAAATTGAGGGCAAGTTTTATCACGGAATGTTGGTAATGACTGACTATACAGGGATTAGCAAAAAATGATCGGTTCTTATTTCTGTCTTCCGGTTTGAATGGAAGCGAGTATTACTTTGACAATTATGTGATTTTTTGAAAATCTGGATATTTCAAAAATTGTACCGAAAATTTATTAAAAATTTTTCGATTTTTATTTCGTTGCAAAAAAAAAACCAAAAACAAAAATCTTATTATTATTATTATATTAAAAATATATTATATAATATTTTGTGTAGATCAATCTCAATCAGATATTTTTGAGGGATGCGTAAGGGATGTGGGAGTATAGAATAAACCTGTAGGGGTGCCAGGGCCGCGTTAAGGTAAAAATTTGCCCGGGGCAAAGCTCTTTTTTGGCGCCCCCCCCCCAAATCAAAATTATATGGCATAATTGTTTTGGGCGCCTCCAGGGGCGTATTTAGCATGTCTGGCAGAAATGGTTCTAACCTAACTTCGAACACAGAAACTATAACTATAGTCTTTTTCTGTGCTTCAAAGAACCGAGTTTAATGTTAATTTATATCTACTCAAATTTAGAATTCGTGCGCGTTAAACGTAAATTCTGTTGATTACGGTTACGGTCCTTTCCTGTGTTACCTATCAATAATATCAATACGGCCGCCGCTTACGGAATTCTAGGGACATTAAATATTTACCTGTCACAATCTAGTGTACCTACAGTTAATGAGCGATTTTAGTTTAGTTGCATATTTTTCATTTATACTTCACAAGAGCAAATAACTTTTAATTTTTACATTTTATTTTGCACAAGAAAGCAGAACCTCATACCAGAAAGAACATTTTTACAATTTACAAAGATACGAAAATTTGCCACAATGGAAACGACCAGGTTGCTACGTTATTCTAAACACAGTGTGTGTTTGTTTAGCACGTTTGCCATTTGCCATATCAAGAATTGGGCGTTAATATTCAATTCAAGTTCAACAAAACAAGACGCTACAGATTCAGCTGATATGAACATGTACTTATTGTCCTTACCAACTAATTTACGATTAGTATCCAGAAACCAAAAATCTATGTCGATACCTCTATTTAACTATTTTAACTAACACGTTGCTCGTTTGTGAAAGTTGGGTTCTTTATTTACAGAACAACCCTTTTTACAACGATTCGCCTCAATGTCAAATCGTCAAGCGCCGGCCGCCACCGCGTCATCTCGGGGAGAACAGCGAAATCAATTAAAATATTCCACAACGACATAGACAAGTTCCGAATTCACAACTTACAAAGATTTCAGTAGTTGTATGCGAAATCATCGTCCTAGAAAAATAAAAATCGGTGGGTAACTGAAAAATTTAAAAATGTTTAAATGTTTTTTTTTAGCTGTAAATTATTAGTACTAGCGCCTTTGTTGATTTTGGCGCCCCCTTGAATAGGGCGCCCGGGGCGAACACCCCCTTCGCCCCCCCCCCTTAACACGACCCTGAGGGGTTCCGTGACAAACAACAAAGGCGTCGCAAAAAATCCAATCAATCTTCATCTCAAAGATATTTTTGGAGGACGCGTAGTGGTTAGTGGTTGTAGGAGTATAGAGAAAGAAAACCTGTAGGGGTGTCATGACAAACGATCGTGTCGTCGCAAAAAATCACAAAATTTTTTTGTATAAATCAATTTTGGTTTCAAAGATATTTTGTGGGATGGCGAAGAAATGCCGTGCTAAACGACAGTGGCGTCCCAAAAAATACCAAAGAAGAAAATTCTGATTTTTTTTGTGGATATCAATCTGAATATCAAAGATGTTTATGGAGAACTCGCAGGGGATGTAAGAGTAAGAATAAAATCCCGAATTTGTTTGTGCAAATCAATCTCAAAGATTTCTGTGGGACAGGTACAGGCAGGGGATATAGGAGTAGAGAAAACACTTGTAGGGGTGCCGTGAGAAGCGACAATGGCGTCGCGAAAAAAATCCGCGTTGTAGTTTATAAGCCTGCCGCGGTTTCAGCCATGCGACAACTTGGCACTCCTCAAGTTGGTGACGCTCCGAGGTCGGTACTTGTTTACATGTTGCTAGGGATAAATAAATAAATAAAAATCAAGAAGAGAACACGCATACAAGTATTTTTAATTTTAACCATTTTGGAGTCAGATTGTCTACAAAAATAATAATATCAAAATTTTATATTGAAATACCCCAACAGGAGTCTCCCATATGAAATTAAAGAGGCCAATGGCTAACTAACACTGAAACTAATCATGGCAGCAAACCGTACGATGCATACCTATATCATTCCGACTTGTAAGTCGGAATTCCGAGATGTAGGTAAGTCGGAATTCCGAGATGTAAGTCGGAATTCCGACTTATAAGTCGGAATTTAGTTCGGAAAAAAAATTTTACAAGCCCTTCTACGCTTTCGTAGTTTTGAGATCAAAACACATAATTTTTAATATGGTTTGTTGGGCATTTATGGGCTGGTCAATTACCTACACATTATAGAAAAGGCACAAATTCCTGCTTTTTCATTATCGCCTCCCATATCGACCATCCGCCGGCCCCGCGCGCCAGTGGCGGCTAGAAGGAAAAAAACTTTTTTGAAAACAAGCTTTTATTTAAGCCATGTAGCTACCTACTAAAACGGATAAAATAAGTTTAGGTTTTCGTTAAGATAATTCAATGCCAAACCGCGACAAGCTTTTTTAAATCAAAAAGCTTGTCGCGCGAACTTTAATGAAAATACATACTTTGGCATGTACTTGCTTATCAACCGACTTATCAACCAATCACTGCCCGATAAAATTAATTGGTACCTACTTTTATGAACATTTCGCCCGACAAGCTTTTTGATTTAAAAAAGCTTGTCGCAGTTTGGCATTGAACGATCTTAACGAAAACCTAAACTTATTTTATCCATTTTAGAACATGGCTTAAATAAAAGCTTGTTTTTAAAAAGGTTTTTAATTTTTTATTTTATTTTGTGCTTTTAGTATCTATTTGATTCCTATGTCAGGAGAGTGCAGAGTGGTAAAGAAACTTAGTCCGCCATCTTGGAGCATCCAGCCTATTGGATTTTGTATGACGTCACTCACCTTATCGTTTTCTACTCGCCAAATCGTTTCATTTGATACCCATGTCGAGGAGGTTGTAAAGAATTAGGTTCTCCGCCGTCTTGGGGCGGCCGCCATATTGGATTTAGTATGACGTCATTCACCCGTCGAGCCCTTTCATTTGATACCCATATTAAGGAGGTTGAAAAGAAAATGTAATCCGCCATCTTGGAGCGGCGGCCATATTGAATTTGTGTGATGTCACTAACTTTATCGTTTTTTACTCTACAAGCCCTTTCAATAATTGATACCCATATTATTTGATTATCGACAAACAATTTGTCACGCGATGACGGCATGCGCGAATCTATTCAAAATTCGTTCCACAATGTGATAATATCTTATTCGTTAGAGTATGAGAAAATGTTATACTTACAAGTTCCATCGGAAATAAGTCGGCCCTAGGCCACAAATGGCAATGAAGCCCAAATAATAGTAATTGCCACCCCTCCCCCGCACAAGCATATTTTTACTTCTGCTGGGGTACCTACTCCTAGTTTGGAGTATTGGGACAATTATTACTAAGTATTAATAACAGGCGGTGAAAAAAATCCAACGCATCATTGATGTTCAATTTTTTTTGTGTCAAAACCCGTGTTTTGGATGATTTTAATGCACTGTTAAGGCAAAAAAAATCGAAAATTTATCAACTAAAATTATAAATGTTTTTTTTTTCGTTTCTTTTTACAGCAACAAATTCTTTTGGCAATTTTTTGACTGAATTTCACAATACATTGTATAAACGTGTTATTTTGATGTGTTAGAAAGTCACCCCAGATCGAGGGGCGAGATTGTGACAAAAAAATTATTATTTTTTAAAGCAGTTTTGTAAAATTTGCAATTACTTTATTACTTATACACACCTATAGACATGCAGGAACATTAACTCCAAAGAGATGTGCTTCCAATTCAATTATACTTGAAGCTATATCAAAATATGTACGATAAGTGTCACAAAGTCAGTACAGTCTACGGTACACAACTTGCCTTGTGAAAACCAAAGAGGGAATACAAAATGTTATAAAAAAGTTATAAAAAAGACTTATAGCTCTTTAGAACTAAGTATTTCAGCGCCCAGAGGCAGCGAAATTCTTAAAAATACATACATTCAAATGTAAAATTACTGAATTTTAAATAATTTTTTAAAAGAATAGGTCAACGTACCAGTCTCTGTATAATGTAAAGTGAATTTAATAACTTGTATTTAGTAATTAATGTCATTATGGAATGAATGCAGCTGTAATACTCTGCGCTATACCCATTATAAATTAATTGTTTATTATGCTCTTTTCTTATGGTTATTAAATTGTTTCCAAACACTGAAATCCCGGTATAGGTTACAGCACAGAATATGTGGTTATACAGTCCTTCCGAAAGCATATAAAAATCTGCATACACATGCATAGTAGAACAATGATCTAATCTGCATAGAATCTACATAATTTATACCACGAGCACATTACTGCAATGTCCAGTCGAAAAATGTATGTATGAATATAAGGCAAATTCCACTGGGCCATCTTGGCCGGACAAATTTGAACATCTCACACATAGATATTTGGCGGGAGCTCCACGTCGATATTTAACTAAGCATGATTTTTTTTAAATAAACATACTTTAAAACATGGTAGAAATACAACAAGTACCTACAGACCTCGGAGCGCCACCAACTTGAGGAGTGCCCAGTTTGGCCGTGCTGAAACCACGGCAGGCTTACAAGCGCCTATACACAATACTCCATTTATTAAAGCTCGTTTTACAAATAACAATTTTCGTCCAACAAATCCCCCAATAAATCTTACCATTTATTTTTGTGTCATTTGTGGGCAAAACTAATTGCTACTTTATCATAATTTAAATATTAGGTATTTTTTCCCAACATACTACATTGGAAATCTTGGAAATTTCTTCCGAGGTATCGGTATCTTGCACATTTTTCACATTTTTAAAATTTTCTAGTATGCATAACAGCTATAAATAAAAAAAATTAAGTGTTAAGAGAGCACCCAACAAACCATGGCTTTTTCAAAATTCTGATAAATTAGGTTTAAAGCAATCAGTTTTGCCCACAAATCTCGTTAAGAATTGTTTTCGGTAACTCTTTAAACGAAAAAGTTACATGCCGAAGAAATTTCGGCGATTTTCGGGATTTTGAAAAATATCTCGGAAAGTAGGCCATGGATCTCAAGTGTGTTTTTACGCAAAGTTAGCTCATCAAAAAAGCAATTTTTTTTAAATAAAGTTTTCAGAAAAATGCATATTTGTCAAGATTTTCTCGAGTGGCCCTTTTTAAATAGACACCCTGTATTTTTGTCTTTAACTTTTCGAGAACACCCTGTATATAAATTCTGACTCTAGATTCGGATTCTCCAGAGAAAACTGCATCATCCTGGATTTAAGCTGGTCTTTTCATTTCAAAAACTATACCTAAGGATATAATCGGACTTTATTTGAGACATCTAATATACCCTGAAAAAGTTTCTCTTTTTGCTATGCGAAAAACACAATTCTATTATACTTAGAAAAATAGTTATTTGTTTAACTAGTGCAGAAAGTGCATATTTGTTGCACAAGGCATGAAGTTTTCAGCTCGAGACGCAGTCTAGGTAACTGGTGGACAAACTTTTCCAGTATTTTTTTGAATTTTGTTTTCTACATTGCCAATGAAGGTCTCAGGTTCTTCACTTAAAACTCTTTTTCGAATTGTGAAGTTTCCGGTACTGGTACTTGGTTCACCTTCCAGAATTTGAGCAGGTACCTATTTCAGTTTTTTTTTAGAAATTGAAATTTTACTAAAAGTATTTATACCAACAGGTTGAACGGAGCATTTTCCGTTATAATATCTTATAAAGAATCTAGTGTGACTGGTAGACTGGGGACGAAGGAATGCATTTTTGTGATACATTTCAACAAAATTAAAACTTTTAATTTTACCGCTTATTACAAATAATGACCGAGGTTTGTTTGTCTTGCTATCGGGAATTTTCAGTTATGATAGAACCCATGTCGTTAATATCATTTAATGGTAATTTCTGTAACTCGTCTCTGCGGCATGTTCCTGCAATGCCAAATACTACAACTATCTATAACAATACACAAGTACAAGTAAGTAGGTATAAAGTTAAAAATCGGCTAAGTGCGAGTTGAACTCGCACACGAAGGGTTCCGTTCCACCGTACAATATTTAACACTACATATTTTTAAAAAATACTTTAGTAAAAATAAAAAAAAGGAAATAAAAAAGCTTGCCCCAGAGCGTGGTTTCGAACGCCGGACCTCTGGGTTATGAGCCAAGCACGCTCCTACTGAGCTACTTCGCTTCTTGAGAAATGTTCGATTGTAGTTAGTTAGCCGTGTCATCATTCTTAACTTCTTAACAAAAATCCAAACTATTACATTAACTTTAATTTACTTTTATTATTTGTTGTTATAGCGGACATACACACTCTGTGAAAATTTCAAGTGTCTACCTATTACGATTCAAAAGATACAGCCGTATAAGGCATAGTTGGTGTCCCGTGGGGTTTTCTAAAAGATTTTACATAAAAATACAGCGCGCCCGTACCTGAAAAAGTCAATATGGAATAACAGATGGCCCTCTGAGCCCCCAAAGTCAAAAATCGGTACGAAATTTGGAAATTCTCCACACCAAAACAATACCAAATGTCAATCGATGTTTACGAATATGTATCGGGGAGCGGGGCTTGCGCGTCGGCTACGATGTATGATCCCGGGGACCTCGCCAAATCGCGAAAAAAAGGCGGCCCAAACGGCCGAACGGCATTTTCGATCGGGGTGCCCTCTGGCAGGCGAGAGGCTGGTATCCTTCGGCGGCCCCACGCGAAAATTGAACTCTTACCGGCACTCCCCCTTCCAATCGCCAGCCATTTTTCCCGAAACAAACGGGAAAAAAAAATCCGGGGGCCGAACGGCTCTCCCAATTCGGACGCCCTTCAATAGGGTTGTTCCCCTTGAGCTCGGACGGCCGTACGCCAAATTTGGGCTCGAAATATCGAAAACTGCGTCCTGTAGACGAGAGCATAAGTACACGTATTACTACACAGGAGCGGGAGCCACAACAAGGCCTATGGTCCGGCAGGGCCGGTAGGCGCTTGTTAACAAGAGTGGATATTATAATGTCTACATCGCACGAGGACGAGCCTCAATCGTTCGAGGGCGATATGGACAATATGGACATTCCACTCGAGTAGTACCTACAGTGTATTTTTCTAGTAGTAGGACTGAATAATCTGATAAACGGTGAAAATAATTTCATGGATTACACTGGCATTTTTTGAATAAAAATAATTCAACAGTAGCTTGATTGACAACACCCGCTAGAGAATTTTTATTTCACACTTTACGGAAAAAGAACATTTTGTGTCCAGAAAAATAAAATATATGAAAATGTAATCATATTAAACTACCATTATATTTAATCTTTTGAAAAAGCCTCACTGGGAATAGTTATTTTTCAGAATTAAAAGTTGCTACAGAATTCCCATTTAAGGCAAAATTGACCCACTTTGACTGTTTACAAAAATGAATTTCCACAGTTAGAGTAAATAAGAGGGAAAAACTCTTTATTTTACATGTTGAGGCAAAAAAGCACACATAGAAAGATTCGATTGCATTTAAAATGAGATTTTAAACAAAACAATTCGTATTGGGTACACAAAACTATTTAATTTTTGTACAGAACATAGATAATAAATTTGGGAAAGGAGAGCAAGGGATTCATCATAGCTTCGTCCAACCTCTTCTAATAGTCAAAGTCTGCCAATTTCGCCACAAATTGGAATTCTGTCGTAACTTATTTTTCTGGGCACCCCGTACATGAAATGTTAAATTTCTCCATGACAACCTTATTTTAAATACAAGGAAAAGTTGTTATATAAATATTTTACAGACCGTATATGTAAAACAGGGTGTATACAAAAGGACTAGTCCATTATGTAAACGGTCTGAAGATATTAGTCCCTACAGACCTGGAAATGGCGCCATTTCCAGGTCTGTAGGTATGTGTAAAAAGCTTGTCCTTCAACAAACGGACTAGTCGGTTTGCAAAGGGACTAGTCCATTTGTACACGGTCTATCTGCAACTGGACCATATATCAAAGAGAGATTTAAGCAAGGCAAGTCTTTAAACAAAGAAAAGTCTTCCGAACGGTTATGCGATGTCCGCCACTTCTGAATTACCCTTCGTTTTTATATAGGCCCATCAAAGAAGCATATTACTTTCCTGGTACTAGTATTTTGGAGGAAAATAAAGGTAGTTATTATTTAGTGTAGTGTATACCTTAGTTTTTTTTTTTCAAAATACTAAAATGATGGCATATCGTTCTTGAGTATATACAGTTTCAACAAATAGTGTAGAGTTTTCTAAGGCTGAAAGAATATGGAAAAATAAGACGAAAAGTTAATATAAAGGTAGGGTCGAAAAATACCTAAAAAGATACAGGATGTCGAAATTTAAATTTTATTTTATATTTTTCGATATAACTTTTGAACGAATCGACAGATTCGCATCTGGTAACGGGGGTCATTGTGGGGCGAGGAATTCAAATTAGCTTTGATGTGATTTTATAGGGGGCGCCACCACGGCATATAGGTGTATCATTTTCCTGACGTAAGTAAATATGTTTTCCTCTGAACTTTTTACCTTTTTCTGTATATTTGCTCTTTAAAATTTTCATGTAACATTTCGTTCGCATTCTTTCAGAGTAGGTTTTGACTAGGTAAGACAAACAATAGTAAAATGCTTTTAACTGAATATTGTTTGTTAGGTAATACACATTTTTTCGTTTAAGTTATTTTAAAAAATATATAATTAAATTTAAATTTTGACACCCTGTATCTTTCTAGCTATGCGTTTTTGACCCTACCTTTATATGAACTTCTTGTCTTATTTTTTCATGTTCTTTCAGCCATAGAAAGAAGTACACTGTTTCTTGAAACACCCTGCAAAAATGGGTAAATCACTGCGATTAAACATATACAGTCTGGACAGCAATAGTCCGTATGTTAACGGTCTAGTCTGTGTATATGAAATACCATGTCATTTATATACCATCTGCTCCATTTAGGCCGTATAGATATGACCTAGATTATATACATACGGTCTGTTTTCATCGAGGTTTTCATATATATGGCCTGTAAACGAGAAATATATCTATGAAGCAGTTGGAAAAGTATCCAGCATACGTACACCCGCAGTTATATTGAATAAAATAGAAACAATTTTGTTGAATTTTAACAGATATCATTATCCAGTGTTTGTATAGATTATAGATTTTGTGATTAGGATTACATAATATTGCTACTTATGTTTCAGACTTTTAAACCTCTATAATATGGTAGTCTACAAGAAAGTGATATGAGAGTAAAAGCGTTAACGGTAAAAGATTTGCCCACGAGGAAGGAACTTTAATATTGTTCATGTATGATTATGAAAAGCAAATGTGTCCCCCTGCTCTGTAAAAGATTCCCTAAGATCCGGAATCTGTAGAAGCCATAAAGAGCAAGGATAGCAACGAGAGTAAAAAGTGTCATTTTTTTGCTGTACTTGCTTACTTTTTTGAACAGAATGGTTGGTTCCACGCTCAGAGGCGTAAAGCGTAACTTACATGATTGTTCTCTATTGAAGTGGTTCCTAGTATCAAGACTGACGTTACACAATACAAAGGTAAGTTGTTTAATCTTAACCTATTATTATAGATTTCAACTATTATAAATTCTAGTTATCATGGATTTTCTATAATGCCTTCTTTCAAAATACCAATAAGCATAGCATAGATATAATTTATACAAATTATTTCACTACCATTTAAACTCCATTTTACGTTTTAGTGACAATACGCTTCTTGATTCTCTGTTTGACAATTTCGGCAATGAATCGGAACATAGTATATTGTGTATTGGATTTGCACGAAATTATAATCGGTTTGATTGAAATTGGTCAATTAAACATGAAGTTTGTGTTAAATATTAATGTGATTTTGCAGCGTGTCGCATATAAATTTAAATTAAATATTCATGACAATTGCTCAGGTTGATTTCAATATAATTGTAAGAAAACTTTTTGACGGTTTGTTTGACTTTATCTGTGTACAAATAAAAACAAATACGAAGCCTAAACAAAATATCTAACTTAAACTTGGAGTTAAATGGCTGTAAATTATAGTTAACAGTGCCGATCTGAATAAGTATATGTTTGGAACTTTGCACGATCTGATATTTGATTTAGGCTATTAAGCTACAAAACCACATTTAACAGCTTTACAGATTTTGTGAAATTATTTGTTTCAATATAGAGGTCCGTTGTGGAATTGAAAAGTCATTATATTGTTTTAATTGTTTTTTGCTAGGGCAATCATTAGATAAGGAACAAATCGGAGAATTAGATGAAAATAATAGAGGTCAATTTAGTTAGTGTACGCAGAATGTTCACGGTTAGAGTGTCCAATCGGTAAAACTTATTTATTTTATATTTTATCGAAAAAATTATTTACTCTTGTAAAAAGTTTTGCTTCTCAAAATAAGATTGGCATATAAATAAATAACATTTCTGATACGGAGCGTTTGAAAAATTCAAAAAATTTAAAATAGTACAAGAGTAAACTGCCTTTACTAGTGAAGATATGGAAAAAAAGTTATTAGGAATAGTTGTTCAAAATTAAAAGGTCCAATCAATTTAGTGTCACCATCAACGTTTACTATCTATTTTGCGTGATCCTAAACTAAGATTTACAAATAAATCAAACCAGGTCGATATTTTCCAAAATTTGTATTGTATCTTTCAATTTTGAATAACTTTCCCTAATAACCTTTTTCCACATCTTCCCAAATAAAGGGACTTTACTCTTGTGCCATTTAAAGTTTTTTAAATTTTTTGAGCACCCTGTACAAGAAATGTTAATTATTTATATGCCAATATTATTTTAAGAACAAGAAAAAGTTTTTATCGAGAGGAAATTTTTTTCATAAAATTAAAAATAAAGATGTTTTTGCTATTAGACACACTAACCGAGGACATACTGCATATCTGATTTTTCAGATACTGAATAGACCAGGGCAATAAGTAATAAATGTTAAAAAGAAGTGCCTTTCAACGTGGAGTATGGTCTTCTTATAACATAACTAATAAATCGTTTACCATTTACTTAGTCTATACTTACGTTCAGCTTATACATTCATTTTTTTTATAATATCGGCACTTGCACTGGTACATACCTGAAACAAAAAATCTCCATAAGTATACCATCGTGGATTTACATATCCTCCTCATAAATTGTT
The DNA here is from genome assembly GCA_963920635.1 of Pseudeuparius sepicola. Classification (NCBI taxonomy): domain Eukaryota; kingdom Metazoa; phylum Arthropoda; class Insecta; order Coleoptera; family Anthribidae; genus Pseudeuparius; species Pseudeuparius sepicola. Next base: position 97,355,732 of record OY987299.1, read on the forward strand.
TACTTATTGGCATAGATGAAAGGAGACGTAGATAGTCAAAAGCATTGTTGAAACCGCTTGCAAAAAACCCGGGCACACCAAATTTCAACAATGGTTCTGACAGTTTTGTGTAGCTCTATTATTGGCCAATTGATCTTAATATCAAAACTTTTTGAAACACTTTCCAAAAATGTTTACATAAGTACCTATTACTATTTTGCAAAAAATTTTTTTGCTGTTTTCAAACAACTTTGTTTTGACGCCAAGATTATCAAAATCAGCTAAAAACTGTGTAGGTATATAGTGCCAATGGGATTATCATATTTTTTAAATCCATTTGGGGCAGCAGTGGCGACGTTTGTAGCGTCGCGAATCTTTAGACTGCATGTTTTTCTGCCTTCGATCGATCTTGGTTTGATTCGACGTCGAGGCAGAGCGTAAGTTATAGATAAACACCGCTAATGCCCAAGAGCGATGGGCAAAATTTATATTCACGTTATTTCTTCTTAATAGCCGTATCTCTGTCATTTACTATTTTTTTGTCCTACATACTCATTGGGATTACTACGGTTTTCTATGGTTTTCCGTAGTACCTACTTGATCGAAATAGTAGTAATTGACTCCCCTCCCCTGTACAAACATTTGGTTGCTTCTGGGGTACTCTTATTATTATTTTCAATTGCAATATTCCAAACACAATATATTGAAAATTCTACCCTCTTCCAACCACCCTCTTTTTATAATAGGTATCCTTTTAAAACTTCTTGATTAGTTCCACAATTACCACTTCAGCACAATCGCCATATACTTTTTACGAAGGCAAAATATAACAAGATGAACTTTCCAAGTTAGCTTTCGAATTTTTGAATCGGTGAAGTTAGTGCAAATGCAATTTCTCTTTAGAGAGAAAGGGTGCGGTCTTATATTTCGGTAATATGGGTTGGCGGACGTTAAGTGTAAGCAAATTGTTGAAATTTCTCTAATTAGGTATTGTAGGAATTTCTTATTGGTTTTTAACGTTAGAACAAATTTAATCGATACTTACTTTTTTATGATATTATGAGTTAGTAAAAAAGTTAGTCAATTATTTAATGTTTCTAAAAGTCCAGTAACAATATTTTAGTATTTTAGAACAATAAAAATTGGTACACATAGGTTTTGTGTTATCCTAAATGAGAATTTGCAGTAAGTTTTTTCTAAAAAAACTAATAGTACTATTATTTGAAATTTGAGCCTATATAAAAGTGGTTGTAGTCCGTCTGGATTACAGCCCAAGAATAAACTTACCCACTCATTATTACGCATTTTGTCCTACCTACCAAAAACAAGTTAATTGAAATCGGCAAACAAATAAATATTTTGCAAGGGGGTAAGCCCTTAACATGGAACATCGGGAGATAAAATATATCAGGTCCTGGACTAAATCTCATTCCAGTACTTTATTTAATGAACAATGATAATTATTGTTTACTATAACATAGACATATTTTTAGCATATTGTAGTGTTTTTTTTTTCATAATTTCGTGGCATGACTGCATTGACAGTGCAGGAAGCTGGACCAATAATGTTGGCCCAGAAGCCTCGTGGGCCTCGAGTCTTAGGCACTACTTTTGTCATGGGAACGTAGTCCAATATGTTCATATTGATAACCTGAGAACAATCAAATATAGGATTGTAAGACCAGTTTAAACGGTATCAAGTCCGTTAGTATTACGTTTAAGCCCGGGAGGATGATATCCCAAGCCTAGCGCTGATAGTTTATTTACGCTATTTGAGAGCGGCTTAAGAGGGACATCAGCGTTAAGGGCATTATGTTCTCGATCCTTTGCGGAAGTCTAGGCCGGGTTTCGCTCGCCCCCTCCCTCCCACCGGGCGCCCCTCTGGGGAGAAGCTTCGCTTCATTCACTGGACGTGGGGAGTTGGTTCCAATCCTTGGAACAGGGAGGGTAATGCAGGATCTTTTTAAAGTAAACTGTTATGGGGAGCAATTTTTGGCCTTTACGATTTTGCTAGAAGTTTAAAAACAGCCACAAAAAAATTAAAAAATACCTATTCTATTAGAGATGCTATCTTCAAATCCCATAAGATATTTTACAAATTCCACTTTTTATTTATGATGTTGTTTACAGAAATTAATGTAAACATTTGTATAATTGATAAATTTCAGTTATCCAAGCTTTCGCTCTTACTTTGAGAGCTTCGTCAGGGAATTGCTTTATATGGTTATGTTGTAATAATAAATTTTATGACATTTGGTACAAAATGGCGGAAAATCATGTAATGGTGGCAAGAAACAGAAAAAGGTTGTATAAAATTTGTAAAATTATTAATAATTGATGATGCCTGGTCGTCGCCGTCGGTCGAAACGCAACAACTCTACTCTATAGTATCATAAAGCATTAAGTTGTTTTCAGAAGATGCTTTGACTCAGCGAGATGGCGTGTAAATAATGCGACGTCTTACAATAGATAGCATGCAGAGTGGTTTGTTTATCTTTATTTCATGTCGGAATTAATATAATATAGTGTATTTTGAAATACCCTTTTCTACACACTATTGTACCATAGACAAAACTACACATAGACTGTCAGAAGCATTCTTGAAATTTTCGCACGCTACGCCAAATAATTTCCATAAAATTTTATATAAAAACTAACAATTAAATTAAAATACCTCAACTTAGTACCTAGTCCTAAGAATTGTAAGGCATACAATTTATCTGTTTTATTTTATTTTCGCTCCAAAATTAGAGTTTGAAAGTTGGTGTAGCAGGATTTTTTGCGGACGGTTTCAACAATGCTTTTGACTATATATGGCTCCTTAAAGCCTGGTTCATGCAGCAACTTTATCTTTTACTTTTACCTTATCTTTAAGAAATATGAAATGTCATTGTTCAGTTCAAATCAAGAGACAAATGCAATTGCTTATTTCTTAAAAATAAAGTAAAATTAAAAGATAAAGTTGCTGCATGAACCAGGCATAATCTATATGATTGTACTTATTGATCTTGCATTCTTATTGTTATTGTATCTTGGGTTATGGAGATTTCCACGCAGATCGCTTTAGTAGCCTTAGTGCTGACTTTGGTACAGGGTGGCCCATCCAAGCGGAAAAAGTGTGCTACGTGGAGACAGGTTAACATAAAATCGTCATTCAAAAAATGAGGTTGTAGTAAAAATTAAGGGGAATTCGAGAGTGTACCCTAATTTTGTATACGGGGGTCGGTAAAAAAGTTATCGCGAAAAAACTTTTTTTGCAAAATAAAAAAATATATTTTTTTACCTACACATCCATTAGAGAACCTTTAGGTAGTATTCCAGAATATTCAGTTTTTTAATATAACTTCCGGTTATAGCGGAAATGAAAGTGGTTTTCTCTATTTTACAACTTACACATTTCTCTTAACCATCACAGGATTCCTTTTTTAATTCTGAATCCAACGATATATTATCCTATTTATCTCCAACCGTTTCCGAGATATTTATCAGAGAAGCTCCATCAAACTAGATACATGGTCTCATGGTCGGTGTCTGATGTTCGATCTGAATAGGCCAAACAATAAAACCAAATTTATGAGAAATCAAGTCAGCCATGATAATGAAACTGACAAGCGAGTAGGCTGTCAATTCAATATTTCTATTTACGTGTCAGATTAGTCTAAAATTTTGTTGCTGGAGCTGTTAGTAGTTGCAGTTTAAAAAATGTTTTTGAAAGAATAATGCTGGATCTTCATCAAAAATGATAAAATATACGTAGAAGATACGCAGCGAGAGACTTACAAATTCCCCGGTCTACAATACAAAGGGTACCTAATGAAATTAAGCAAATTTAAAGCCTTCAAAATATTACCTGTTCAAAGGCTATTCCCTGGAGATGCTGCAAGAAGACTGGAATATTGTCAAACAATGTTAAACTTTTATTTTGCAAGAGGTGGATTTTTTTAAAAAATTATTTGGTCCGATGAAGCTACATTTACAACGGCGGGAATATACAACCGGAAAAATAGTATATTTTGGTCTGTTGAGAATCCACGGGCATTTCGTGAAGTTGTGAAATCCGGCAGAAATTCCGTGGGTGTTTGGTGCGGAATTGTGGGAAATTTTATAATGGGCCCTCTATTTTATTCAGGAAGTATGACAGGTAGGAAATACCTACATTTAATCCAGAACGAATTGGAACAATACTTTGACCAGTTGCCATTAATTTTTCTTAACCAACTCCAAGAAAGACAATTAATATGGCAGCAAGATGGTGCTTCCTTCCATAACTGTGGGCCCATAACGAAATTTTTGAACAATTCGTTTGAAAATTGGATTGGTAAACATGGAACGATAAGGTGGCCGCCACGTAGTCCAGATTTAACCCCCTTGGATTTTTCTTGTGGGGGCATTTAAAAAATAAAGTTTATAAGAACCGCCCCGAAAATGTTGAGGAGATTAAAAGACGAGTAAAATTAGAAATTGATAGTTTAAACAATCGTCCCTTAATCTTTGAAAATGTCCGAAAAAAATTCTTAAAAAGACTTAGGTTATGTGTAAATAATAATGGAAACCATTTTGAACATTAATGTAAACGAACTTCTAACTAATTTTTAATAACTAATCATATTGTTGTTGTTATAATAAATATGACAGTAGTAAAAATAATAAATGTTTCATAATTTCCACGAGATTTTTAATTAAGTTGAATGCAGTTGAATGGCTATAGCCACTTTAACATTCAGCCTACTCGCTTGTCAGTTTTATTATCATGGCTGACCTGATTTGTCATAAATTTGGTTTTATTGTTTGGCCTACTTAGATCGAACATCAGACACCGACCATGAGATCATATATCTAGTTTGATGGAGCTTCCCTGATAAATATCTCGGAAACGGTTGGAGATAAATAGGTCAAATTATATATAGTTGGATTCAGAATTAAAAAAGGAATCCTGTGATGGTTATGAGAAATGTGTAAGTTCTAAAATAGAGAAAACCACTTTCATTTAAGCTATAACCGGAAGTTATATTAAAAAACTGAATATTCGGGAATACTACTTAAAGGTTCTCTAATGGATGTGTAGGTAAAAATTTTTTTTTATTTTGCAAAAAATGTTTTTTCGCGATAACTTTTTTACCGACCCCCGTATACAAAATTAGGGTACACCCTCGAATTCCAGTTAATTTTTACTACAACCTCATTTTTTGAATGACGATTTTATGTTAACCTGTCTCCACGTAGCTCACTTTTTCCGCTTGGATGGGCCACCCTGAGCGAACCCCAAATCCAGGGAATGGGGAATGTGCCGACTTAAGATGCAAATGTGCTGTTGACTCCAATATTGACTTCATTTCTTCCTTCCCAATAAATCATATCGTCATCTTTTTGATTTGGTTAGGTAATATTACACCGCACTGATTGCCAATCCTTTTTTCAAGTTAAAAATTCTTTGCCACGTGGTGAAGGAGTGAGAAGGGTTCATAAATTTTAAAAAATGATAGGTATATAATTTTTATTGCTAAAAACTGCGCAGCAGGGGAAGTTTTTTAAAATTGTCAAGGTTAAAGGTTTAAATGAATGAAAAAATTCGAAGTGGCCTAAGTAGCAAAAAATATTATACGTTAGAGAGTTGCTGGAAATTTTTTCTTTGTTAACTATTGGCCCATAGTTATTTTGGCAGTAACCTCGAAGTTCTTTTTATTTTATAAAAAAGACAAAAGTATTAACTAAGTTATTGTTTAATTTTATACTTTTAGCCTTAGTCATACCTATATGGACGAAAAATGGTAAGTTATTATGTAAAATTTTTGCGACACCCTATATATTATCATAAATTTTATGTCCTTTCAAAGGGCCACGTATATCTAACTTTCGCATACAACACATCTTTCTGACCACTGTCACCAACAGAAATTTATTAAGAAGTGTGGGGGTGGGCCCATATAAAAAACCATTGTTTGTTTTTTCTAAAGCAAGTATTCAATAAAAAAATTAACAAAAAAATTGAAACCGAATTCAAAAATTTGCCCGTATGTACACTCCACTAAAAATTAAAAAAAAATAATAACAAAAAATAACACCGACTTCACAAATTTGCCCGTATACACATTTCAACTAAAATTTTAGAAATATTTTTCCATTGACTGACGTATTAATAAGACTTCTCTCGGCTATAGTTTCATGTCCTGGAAAGTAGATGGCGCCTATGGTCAACAATGTATTTTGTATTGTATTTTGTCTCCGGGAAGCGCATGGTGAGCCAGAGAACTGTCAAACATGACAGCCGCGAGCAGTCTTTATTAAGGCGCTATGATACCCCCCATTTTCAAGGGTTTCGTAGTTTGCATCTCATACTTGCATTTCCTAATATTTTCACTTGATTTTTTTTTGTGGCTTAGATAAAACTATGAAGAATCGTCGTTGTGTATCACGAACTGTGCAGGACTAATGCGACACTGTTAAAAAAAAGCCAAACATACCCGAAATTCGACTATATTCGGTTAAGAATTTCGAGTATTTCCGCCGCTCAAAAATAATTCGAAAGACACAACGACGATTGAGGCATTCGATAACATTACTTTAAGACTACTTTCAAGTCGATACGTTTCTTCGTTTGGCTATGATTTGAAAACTACGAACCCATTGCCCGGCAATAAAATGATCCGTGAATTGGCCATCCGAGCAGGAATTAGACGTACGGAGATAGGCGGGCGGGCGGGCGTTCGCTGGAACTCGTGGTTCCCCTACTCCCCCTACTTCGGCCTACCTCACCGGGCTCGGGAACCACGTCAGGGGAACTTTCAATCGATATCAGATGTTTCATTTTTCATTTTATTACTCTCAGTCTCCCTTATTTGTGTTTCGCTTGTTTTGAATGTTAGAATCACAGATAAAGGAAGATAGTTAGAATATTACATTATGTATGTCGACTGGCATATAATAATACTCATTATTATTATTCCTCCAGGAGTAATAAATAAATAATTATTATTCACAAAGTACATTTTGCTTTTGTGTAAAATGGTTTAATCCCTAGGGCAGAAAATGGCCTGGTCGTGCAAAAAGAGTAAATTTAAATTCTAGACCAAATTGTGCGCTTGATTTTTACTTTAAAAATGTGATAGGTACAAGTAATATTTTTGTCAAATAAATGGGCCATGTGAAGCATTTTTTGAAAACGAATAATATCCTATGTAATACGATTATTGTGGCAAATCGCTGCGTGATAAAAGCTAATTTATATACTTTCCAGAGGGAACGATAATAATTCTAACATCCAGTCAGTTTTAGAAACTTCTTCTTCTTCATTAGAAGATTGTTCGAAAGTCATTTGAGTTGAAAATCGGGCAAAATAAAAATAGAAGGTACATTTTATTGTTCCAGTCTGTCGAATTTATGACATTTTAATACATTTTTTTAGGATGTTCGATAATTCAGATTTGTCAGAAGGTTCTGAAACTGAACGGCAGTCATTGCAAGAATACCTATAATGTTTGATAATGATGTCGCAACAGTCACAGTGAAACCAATAGGAGTAATTTGTGGGCTTGTGTGCTTTTATTCCCGTACCTAATATGGTTCCCAGAATTTGAGAGAGGGGTACTAGGGTACCAACACATATTTTGCATTTTGCAGACTTATTATTCGGATTTAGGTATAAGTGCAGGTGCATAGGGTTTGAGAAACAAACTTTCTGGGAAAAACAGGGCTTTCAATGAAACATTTACAAGGGATTAGAAATTAATAGCTCCTATTATCTCAAAACTATTACTTTATTTGAAAACGGAGACCGGTTTCGCAACTTTATAAATTTACCTACATCCTCAGGGCAGGTAGTAGGTATATGTATAAATAAATAAAGAACCTTTACTTACCTAGCCATTATATATTTGAAATATATACATTCAGCCACAAGTCAAAGTTGAAACAATTAAAAACATTTACATAATTATAATCTTTTTTCAAGTATCTCCTTCAAATTTCCTGCAAGCTCTTGGACTATAAGTGATTATCCTTTATTTATTTACTTTTTTAAATCTTATATATTGTAGTCCTTGATGATGTAATTTTATAGATTAACGAAACCGCTTACTGTTTTTAAATAAACAAATCATAGTTGGGATATAATATTATACCTATGGCCTATTCACTCTAATCCCTCTAAAGTGAACTCTTACCAAAGTCTAGAAAGTATATCTCTGGACGCTGCTCTTACAGTGTAGAAAGTTTTCAGTTAGATTTATTTATTATTAGACAAATATTAATATGGAATACTAGGTATATAAAACATTTTATAGAAGTAGAATTTAAACGCACTTTTTTGGTCGTAACAACACTATTATGCAGAACAATAATTATCCAATCAAACATTGATAGATGTTCAACTGACCCTAACGTGGTTCAAGAAGAATTCGGTAATCGAATCGTTAATTTAGATTTTATAATTGAGCAATTACAGAAGTTTTTTATACACGAACTCTTCATAGTACCTATGCACCTTTGCTGCTATGAAAAATAATAGTAAAATTGCTTCGAAGCCAAAAGGCTATGCAGTGTGTTGCCAACGAAAAGTGAACGCCCTCTATAACTCCCAAAAAATATCATTTTTGGAATAAAGCAAACAGGCCACCGCCGTTTTTTAAATATTCGCGCTTCTTCGTCGGCATCGGCGAGACTCGTGTGACCCGTCGGCGGCGGCCGGCACCTGACTTATTATTTCATATTATTTACACAGGAAAAAAAAATACTGTTGTGATTTTAGTGAGTTCGTGTATATAGTCACTTTTCTAATCTAATCTATACTTTTGACTTAATTGCAGATGAACCAATAAGTTTAAAATAGTTTAAATTTCCGTTAAGATGACGTATTGTCACTTCAATACTAAAATTGGCATACTACAATGAAAGCATAACCACGGTTTTAAAATGTCTCATGTTTTATTTAAACAATTAAGTTTATTTTTTTTAAATAATAATAATTCACACCCTCAGACTACTCCAAACTATCTAAGAGTACCCCAGAAGCAACCGAAAAAACATTATAATTCATTGGATGAACAAAACAACTTAATTGCACATTTTATAGGTATTGATCAATATAATCAGTAAATCATGTTTTTCAATTTTTATGGTATCAAGAAATTCTTAGAATTTTCATATTAGAATTCATATCAAATACAAGTTAGATTGAATCAAGTACTTTTTACTCGACTGAACTAATATCCTATTACAAACACGTTAGTAAAAAAAAGCTGTGACCTTGACTGAGTAATTTACCAAAATCAATGATCGCAAATTAATGATCGCAAAGGTTTTGAATCAACCATACATTTTATATCGTTCGTAGTCATAATGAACACTGTGCAAGTGAATGGCTATTAACAAACTGGGGGTTACTAGAACTTGTATCCACTAAAATTAAATGTTATTAATTTATTGATCTCATCTGCAACATTTCTGTTTTGTCAATTATAAGTTGCTACACTAGCAACTTGATTTGCATTTTACACATCATTTGCTTATTATTTAGGCAATAATATGATACATTACTAATAATTATAATTGATATTAGTACCCACAATTATTACAAATCCAGCAAAAATTCAGTGACAGTAGTTGTAATTTCAGTATAATGAACAGTTAAATGTACCCCTATTCAATTCAACACCATGAAACGTTATGTTATGTTGTTCTGACAAAAGAATGTGCTTAGAAAAGAAGTATTATAGAATCAATTCCAGAACATGCTATTTATTGAAATAAAATATTACATTTCAATTATTCATTAGAATTCAATATCAATTGTCATTGAATTGATTATTGTCAGTTACAAAAAAGCTTCTGCTTGAGTTTGAGGAATAATATCTCATATTGAATTAAACAGGGTTTTTTTACAAAGTGACAGATTTTTCTCAGTGTAGTAACTACGGCCGGCTGCCCCTCAATCGTAGCACTATGAAGGGGCAGGCTGGAGTGGGGAGTCGTGGGGACTAGAGGAAGGAAAAGGATAGGCATATCTAATCGAGCGACGTTTGTCCTGAATTGAGTCGGGCACTTCGGGCGGATTTCATAAGTATCGTAGCCTCTTAATACGTCAGTCAACGATTTTTCTCTTTCTAAATTGAGTTGTCTTTGGATTTGGTGACAGTCAAGGCAAGTAATTTAAATCTATTTAGATATGAATACATCATATCCTACATACATCATAACTTACTGTCACCGACTCCAAAGATACCTAACTCAATTGTGAAAGAGAAAACTATTTCTAAAATTTTAGTTGAAATGTGCATACGGGCAAATTTGTGAATTAAGTCGGTGTTATTCTTCGTTATTTTTTTTTTAATTTTTAGTGGAGTGTGCATACGGGCAAATTTTTGAAGTCGGTTTTAATTTTTTTATTTCTTATTTTTTAGTGAATTATTAAGAATTATGGAAATCGGTCCGATATTAAATTCCATCCCCTATTTGTCCACCCTTAGGATTGAAATTTTTCTCTTAAAAATCTCGAATTTGTTAAAAAATCGCAAATTCAAAAGATATTAAAACAAAATAAGATACTTCCTTACAAGTATGTTTTTAATCACTTTCTGGAAGTCGGTGAAGAAGCAAAAGTTTGGATTTTTGATTTTAGGTTAGCAGTATGGAAAGAGGTTTTCATACAAAAAAAAACATGTTTTCTAATGAATAAACTTTTTAAAACAATGGTATTACTTATGGCTTCGCAGCATACACGATATTGCAGCTATTCTAATCCGTATCACAGAAAATATAGCCTACGGCAACAAAAGTCTGATCAGCATGGAGCAGGTAAAATAGCTATAGGTATGTCTATCGAACTTTGTTCGGCTTCTCGTTAGATAGCGCTCGTGGGTGCAGAATAGACGAGCCCTTCATCAGACGTACCTAGGGGGGGGGGGCTAGGGGGGGCAAAGCCCCCCCTACATTTGTATTAGCCCTCCCTAAAATGTAAAGGATGTACGAAGATATGCTTCTCGTAAACAGAATAGATCTAACATTCTGACAACGCAACGTTACGCAACACGGCGAACACCGCACGCGCCTTTTTAAATTCACCAGTTTCGACGAATCGCTTGCTCTTGCGGAATCTTGCGCCTTGTGCCCTCACAAAATCCGACTGAAATTTAAACGCGCAAGCGAGAGCGAACACACCGTGCCTGCTGCCAAGAGAAAGAGAAACGAGACGGGCATCGGAGAATGTACTTTTTCTGTGCCAGACTCCAGACTTTTATTTTGTTATTCATCCAGTGTATTGTTGTTTCGTTATAATATGTACTATGTAAATGATCTTGCAACACAAAATAGCAGACATTCCCAACATTTTTTCTCTGGTTTCTACTCGGAAACCTCTACTTTTTAATAATGTTTTTTCTTAAATGAATTAAAGATGATTCAAAATTACCAGTAGATAGACCTGTACATTATTTTTTTTAAGTCTTAAAATTAACGTATTTGGGTGTGGAACCTCAAGGGTCGTACAGGGTGGTCCAATCAGTAACGTATTTAGAAGGGCAGGACCAAACCCATTTCGGAATTTGAAAATATTCACTCCAGCTTGTAAATTTGAAGATATTGGGATTTCCCAAGACTAATTTTATGTAATTTTTCTTCAAATTTTTAAAAAATTTCGTCTGCGGCACATTTTTAGAATTATTTTAAATGCTCTTGTTTTAAAAAAAAAACGACACAAAAAATGTCCCTCCATCACTCGAAATTAATTCCTATATACGTCACAAAAGTGATCCAAACTCGTAGCCCCGGCCTCCCATTTTACAGAATGACATGTAAAAAATATAGCTTTGTAAGTAGCGTACCGACTTTCAAAAATTTCTTCTTTTAATGGATTAAATAATTCCTTGTCGGGGCCCCGCATTTTCATGCGGCACCCGGCCCCGCAAAATCTTGAGCCGGTCCTGATCAGCCCCCCCCTAAAAATACGACCTAGTTACGTCTATGCCCTTTATTCTTCCAAAAGTCGACGGCAGCTGTTGAGGCGGGCGCCGTTACTGAAGTTCATTCATAGAACCGCCCGCCATTCAACATTGCCACTTTTATTTATCCGTATCAATGAGGAAAATATGCACAATCCGCCAACAAGGTACCAAGACCTGGCCATCGGTGTTTAACCGATTGCCGCACCATCTTCTAGAAAGTAGCATTGGCTGCATTCGAATTTGCGTTTGCGTACATTAGTGCTAGCGGCACATTGACGATTCTTGAAATAAACGGCATTTTGTGATAGCACTTGGCAGAGTTGTTCTTTAGACCCATTTGGTCGATCTGGCCCAAGGAACACTCGAAATTTTTAGGGGTTGGCGGAAATTTAATGTTAAAGTTTAAAAAATAATAAATGACCCAGAGACGCGAGCTGGGTGTCAATTCCGCATGACTTCGACTCGAGGAATCTAACCGAAGCCCCAGAAATGCGATCTTAGAACCGGAAGTCGGTCAAAAGCCGTAATAAATGGTCGACCGGCGGCCTATTAATGTTGCTAACGCACACAGGGACATGTGAGATGTTGATATTTATGATTTTGAGGTTAGCGAGTTCATTTATGGCAATGAAAGTGACCTTCAGTTAGCGGAAGTGGGCTATAGGCACCGGAAGGGGCTCCAGGCACCGGAAGAGGATCTCATGATACACTTTCTGAAGAAGGGGGAGCCACAGTAACACACAGGATATTCGTGATGAATAATACTATTATTATTTGTTTAATGCAATTTCAATTGTGTATCAACGTAAAATACCTAATAAATCATTACTTCTATTAAATAAACAACAACACAACAAAAACATAAACAACGTCAAGTATTGTTGATATAAAAAAATATAAATCGCTTTAAGGATCACCAAGTACATCGCCGACCTCCTCGTCGATTGTGTTAATAGAAACAATGATTTATTATTTTACGTTGATATATACAGGGTATCTACTTTTAAACATACAAATCCATAAAATTTTTATTTTTCGAGAGAATCGCCTGAGTTGAGCGGTCCTGTTGACCAATCAAATATTTTGAGGGGATTCCAGAAAGTGCAACAAATAGTTTACCTGAAACATAGAAAATCACCATGATGTACTTCCTCCTCTTTTTTCTCAATGGGGGGGGGGATACATTTCCAGACCGGTGGATTGGGAGACAAGGACCAGTTCAGTAGCCGCTGCGTAGTCCAGCTTTTTTCTTGCGGGGTCGACTAAAATAATTTGTTTATCGCACATCTCTACATAGTAGATGGCGATATTGACCAGCTAAAGGGCAAGATTTGCCGTTTCTTCGATATAGAAAGTTTCTCTGAGTTAGTTTTTCGTTTGTGCTGAATGTGGTGATAGAGTGTTTGAGTAAATAATATGTTTAATACTTGGGTATTGTTAATTTGAAATAATTTGTATTAGGTAATTTTAATAATTACACACAAATCAAAGCGGGCCGATTTCTTCGAAAATTAGCATTATCGACTACCTTTTAATCTTGAATAACTTCTCTTAATAAGTTTTACCATATATTCAAAAATAAAGGCAGTTTACTCTTATATAGGTATTAATTTACGTATTTTCAATTTTATGAACCCCGTACAAAAGATGTTAATCACTTCTATAATAATCTTATTGTAAGAACAAGCAAAATATTTTATCGAGTATAGTTTTGGATAAAATATAAAAGTTTTTTCTATTGGATACTGGGCAGTTCGATACTATCGTCAAAGTCTAGTATAATCTCTATATTTTGCTATCATCGTCAAAAAAACATTTTAGTGGGGCTTGACTAGTTTCGTCGGCAAGTGTCTGCTGACGTCAATACAGGAAAACTAAGAGGACCCTCTATAAGTGGGTAGTGGGTTTAAAACCACATTTAATAATGAACATGCATGTAGACAGTAAAGGTTGTAAAATTGAATGATTTTATGTAGGTTTACTAAAAAATGCATTTGAATGAAATATGAGTTTAGAAAAAGGTATTTTCTACAGGTCTGAAGTCTGGTATAGCGGTATAAAATTGAAAGGCGGACCACTTTTCTATGCACCATTTTTCGAAATTTTGATAAATAGTGCCATTTTCAGCATTTTTTTAAATGTCAAATTTGAAAGACAAAGAAAATCACGAGACTGATTTTGAGCGTGTCATTTGTAATTCCACGAGTATGTAATAAGCTTACAACTCGAGTTTTGTACAATAATTTTTCTTCGACGAAAGAAAAACTATTATAATAGATAAACTATACTTCTGATTATCTGACAGGCAACAATAATTAGTATGTTGGTTGGTTGCTATGGTGGCGCGGATGCTGCGCTAACAAGGCACCCGTGATAATTGTGTTTTAATTAAGAACAGATTATGTAATTTTTTTACTACGTGTCAGTCATTACGTGTCAGTGTTCATAACAATGGACTTACTTATAACCTAAACCGTTACTTAATAGGTATGTTACTAGTATAGGAGTAGAAAAAAAAATTACCACATACTATGCTAAATGTTTTAAAAATCTAAGTCAAGGCCTACCGCGACCTGGAGTTTGGGTCGACTTGTGCCTACTATTGGTGATTACACAAAAATTGACAATGAATCTTGGCTTGGTTGTCAAAGTACGCCTACACATTGAATAATTAAATTATTTACAGTTGTTAAATTCTCTCCCTAAATACATGAATCTTATTCAGCAATGTCCAAGAAAATGTAGGCACTACGATAAAATTAAGATAATAATTAATGTCTCCTACTACCGAATGAGATTTTTTTCAGTTTTTGTGTATGAGATCTGTCTTCAACAGTATATCTTCACGGAAAATAAACTGATGTATATGCCCAAAGTGCAGGGTACCTCAGTAGTAAAACCACAATCTTGAAAACAAACGATAGAAAATTTGATTTCGAGCAAAAAAGTGCATGTGAATATGGGTTCAAAAATGCATAAAAAAGATACAGGGCGTTAAAGGTTTACTTTTTCAAACGGTTTTTAAATAATACTCAAAAACGACCAATGATAAAAACTTAAAATTTAGTACAAAGTTATGTGTGGGTATAAAATGCAATAAACCCAAGCTAACAACATTTTGTTGTCATAACCTGTGGCGTATCCTACATTCGCACCCTTTTCAAAAATAATGTGTATGTCTATGATTTTTTGTCAAATTTGACAGCACTTTTGAATTGCCCATTCATTTTTACATAAAAAATTACTCGTGTCAACTTGCTCTAAAACTACTAGATTTTAGGCAAATAAAGCAAATTCAACTTGCTACTCAGAAAACGTGATCATTTCCGGAATGGATTCAGCTCTCGTCATATTTTGGGGCTTACGTGTATAAGCGCTTTTTTACTCTTTAGATACAAACGTTGCCGAGGTTTGAAGGGCATAGATAAATTAATAAATTAAATAAAAAAATTACTTCCTTAATATTCCAAACAAAATTCAATTTTTTTAACCTATTCCTTTCAAACCTTGGCAATAGATTTTTTGCATCTAAATAGCAAAAAATTGCTTATACACACAGGCTCCAAGATGTGTCATTTTCTAAATACCAAGTTGAAAACATTCCCCAAGTTGTCACTTTTTCTGTATAGCAACATGAATTTGCTTTGTTTAATCAGAATACAGTAGTTTTAGGGCAGATTGACAAAAAACATTTTGATGTAAAAATGAACGGGTAATTTAAAAACTCTGTCGAATTTACAAAAAAAAAAACATGAGCGTAGAAACCATTTTTGAAAAGGGGGCATATCCTACTTTCCATTACCCCCACTGATTATGACAACAAAACGGTGGTCGCTTCAGTTTATTGCATTATTTTGTACCCGCATATTGTGTACCAAATTTTAAAATATATAATGTTGTTTTTGATATATTATTAAAAAACCGTTTAAAAAAGTTAACTTTAACTCCGTGTATCTTTTGTATTAAGCATTTCCCTGACTTACGTTCACATGAACTTTTTTGGTCAAAATCAAATTTGCTATCTATTATTTCAAAATTGTGGTTTACAACTTGGACACATATCCAGAATATGATGGCGGTTTCAGCTGTAGCTGGAAGTGTACTTGTGTCTTGCGTCTCCTTTCAAGAAAACGCCAGTGACAAACGTTCCCTCCTGCAGATATCTAAGGGTTATAACTATCAGATATATGTAAAAATAGTATCTCGCGAAAAATACTTTAAAATCTACCGACACGAAAATTACAAAGAATACAAAGTCATTTCGTCATCTCGCCTTGGTATACAGGGTGATTTTTATAAGTGTTTCATTAGAAGATTATTGGGATGGAAATAAAATTTTTATTTCAAATTTTAAGGGATCATATAAGAGGTTAGGAACTCGATTTTCAAAATATTTTCAAGATGGTGGCACTTCCGGAAAATCCGGAAGTGAGTACTAACTTTGTTATTTTAAATGGAACAACCCATATATTATTACATTTTTGAATTCCTTATAAAATTCTAAGTCAACTTCATGAATAAATATGTGTCATTATCTCTAACCGTTTTGAAGATATCCTCACTTTTATGATTTTTTTTGACAGATGACTTGGTGCATTTAACTAGCTGTAAGTTTTAACTACGATTAATTAAAAAACTAATATTTTGAACATTGATACTCAATATGAAGGGTCATGCGAATCTGAAGATAAAACTTTAAAATATTGTACAGGGTGTTCAGAAATTGATGTCCAATATTGTCATTAAAAATATGCGAAAACTCGGTTTTTTCAAACGGAAACCCCCATTTTTTATTTGTTCATTGCATTCCTCTTAAAAAATTGTACTAAAACGTAAATATTCTTAAATTATCTGCAATTGATGGTTCTCGAGTTATTTCATAAAAAATCATATTTCTTCACATTGCTCAGAAATTTGTTCTTACTCGGTCGTAGGATGCCATGGAAAACAAATGATTCGATTTCGTCAGATGAGGGTATCTCTCATTAAAAGTTCTTACCGTCTTCTTCAAAATTTTATAGCACTCGCCATACGTATAAAACATGTTTAAAACATCTTGATTTGAATAATAATTAGCAGCCATTATTACACTCGCAACGACTAATATCAATGTATTTGTTGTGATATGGCAACTATATAAATGCAGAAATTTCAAATCATTTGTTTTCCATGGCATCCTACGATCGAGTAAGAACAAATTTCTGAGCAATGTAAAGAAATATAAGTTTTTATGAAATAACTCGAGAACTACCAATTGCAGATAATTTAAGAATATTTACGTTTTAGTATCATTTTTTAAGAGGAATGCAATGAACAAATAAAAAATGGGGGTTTCCGTTTGAAAAAACCGAGTTTTCGCATATTTTTAATGACAATATTGGACATCAATTTCTGAACACCCTGTACAATATTTTAAAGTTTTATCTTCAGATTCGCGTGACCCATCATTTTGAGTATCAATGTGCAAAATATTAGTTTTTTAATTAATCGCAGTTAAAACTTACAGCTAGTTAAATGCGCCAAGTCATCTGTCAAAAAATCATAAAAGTGAGAATATCTTCAAAACGGTTAGAGATAATGACATATATGTATTCATGAAGTTGACTTGGAATTTTATAAGGAATTCAAAAATGTAATAATATATGGATTGTTCCATTTAAAATAACAAAGTTAGTACTAACTTCCGGTTTTTCCGGAAGTGCCACCATCTTGAAAATATTTTGAAAATTGAGTTCCTGACCTCTTATATGATCCCTCAAAATTTGAAATCAAGATTTCATTTCCATCCCAATAATCTTCTAAAGAAACCCTTATAAAAATCACCCTGTATAGTTACGCTTTTTCAAAAGTAAAGTTGTCTTTGACAGTACAGAAAAATCAAGAAACTTCGTGTGTCCAACTACCAGAAGTACGAGATCTGTTGTGTTCGCCTTCCCTTTAGTTACCTAGTGTTTATCTATCCCGTACGAATTGTAGAAGATTAGCGGGGGTTTAAAGGAAGGAAACATTCCCCTAGTATACCCATAGAAGAAAAAGTGTAATCTCCGCCGCTGCTGACCTTTGGCTGTTCGGCCGGCGCCACGATGACTATTCTTCTGATTTATATGGCCAACCCGTTGTTCGCCAGCGTTCAATGGGCGCATCCTCTTCGGGGGAGCGGCGCGTTGTCCTGCCCCCTCGCCCCAGGCTGCCCCCTCACCCCCCGCTGCCATTAGACCCTTTGTTTTCCGCGGTAACCCGAAAACGACTCTTTCGCGGGAAAGCCAACGATTAATTCGAGGACGGTGAATGGGGAAATTAAGGCAGCTGGAATTTTAGGAAGCGCAAAATGGAGATTGAAGATCGGAGGGAATTAGTTTGCTTTCAGTGGCTCGTCAAATTGCAAAGTATACCTAATCCCAGTTAATAATAATTACTATACTATAAAAAACATATTTTACTAATGTAAATGGTGGTATGGTATGTATATTGTAATATGAACATCTAGGGGTATAATAATTACATAAACAAATAAACATAAAAAAATTACCACGAAGCAACTATATAGCTGCTTGTATGTGGTTTGACTTAATCTTAATAACGTGTTGATCAAAAGGTAGGTACTTTAGTCACAAATCGAGAATAAGTCTAAAATCGGTCAAATGTGTAGGTTCACAATCGAGAATAGTTTAAAATCTGTGAAGTGTGTAGTTCATTTCTGAATTTTGTGTTTATTGCACCAATAAATTGTTTTACTTCCCTCTTAAAAGAACTGTAATTTTTGCTACTAAATATCTTTCTAAATATCAACAGTTTTATTACATTTAGGTGGTAGAAAAAACTCTGTCTTTATTACGTGTAGGGTAGTTGTGCTCATTTTTTATCAGTACAATTTTCTTCTTATATTAGTCCGGGAAAGATAGACATAAAAAAATGGAATAAGCGAACTTTTTCGCTCTCAGATTTTCTTATAGAAAAGTGTATATGTGAGGTCACAAAACATATTATGTCACACACGCTACCACCAGCAACATACAGCGTTTTGAGATATAGACGTATATACAGGGTGATTTATTCATAAATACATTAATTTTAACCACGTCATCAGGGAGGTACATATATACCGAAAACGCAAAAAAAAAATTTTGCTGCATGTTTAAATAATGGGGCAATTTATCCCAAATCCCGCGTAACGAGGCGCACCTGAACGCATGTGGCTACGACGTTATGCTGCAGCACGTGGCACCGGCCGCGACGTTGCCATTATTTATTGATAATTTAATTACGAAAAAATATTCAGTTTATGAATTATTTACCTAGTTGATATGCCAATAACAGGGTGTTAGCACACCTTGGACTTGGCGTGTTCAGCATCTAACTCGAGAGACCCTTATCACTACACTTTTCACAGCACCCGCTATAACAATACAAAAGGCCTTCACAATCACACGCACAAAACGCACTCAGTGTCTACAGAGGGTGGAAAATACTGAAACCTCAAAAGACTGAAACTGTCTCCGAAATTCGCTAGATTTTGAGATTTAAGACAAAAGTTTTATTAAAAAGAACGCAGGCGTCCCATCCGCATTCCACAACTATTATTTATTACGTCAAACTTGTCATTGTCAAGGATCTGCTGCCGGTTTCTATTGTATGTGGCGCCATCTCGTTGATATTAACGTCGCCGAATCTGTGGTTGAGCTCTCAGTCACCCTCTGTGTGTTCAAAACCGAAAGTCTACAGCGCGCTTTATGACACGGTAACTAGCGAACCTTTCTAATAGATGGCAGCACGTACTACAGAAACCAGAGTTGCCTACATTCTGTAGGTATATTCGGTACTCTTTGTGCAACATTTTTGCTTTTTTACCAAAACGGTTCTCTAGACAAATGCGGAAATGATAGACATAATAATGATCCTTCATGGAGAATGCCTGCAGAATGTCAGTCAAGCTACCGCGGAACTATTTAGAAGCGCGCCACCTATCGGCAGGTAGCGAAACTAAGTACGAAACCACAACGACGTTTCATTACGGGAATGCTTTCTACGAACGAAGTAGTGTCAATGAATGCGACATGGGACATAACCTTTAAAAATATCCAAACCAAAATACGGAGAATGTGCACTGTGAAATACGGGAAACAATAACATCACATGTGCGATTAGTGAGGCGGAGTGCGAGAAACGAAAGGAAATTCACAGTGCACTCTGCAGAAACTTGGCAAGGACCAATGCCGCAAACACCAACGCGCCGCGTGCCGGAAATTCTCGGCCACGGGCAATCGCCAAGCTCCTTTTGCGGAGTTCGGGCTACACACATCCTCCTACTCCTACTAACGACTGCACGACAAGGGTTGTGACAAACAGAAGTCAAGAAAGCTAAGGACTTTTAGCAACCCATCATCCCTAACTCGCCCAGAAATAATACTAAGACTCGGTAGGTTACACATCAGGCTATACCCGGTAACATACCTAACGGCAGGAAAAGAAAGGTGGAAATTAGAAAGATTCAAGTACTTACGACTGAACCGATGTCACAGAGGAGGACCACCCCCACGGAAACGATTCTATTGCAAATATGGATCCCTAGTAACAATGAAAAGCAAACATAACGAGAAATAAAGGAATGAGAAGTGTATCGTTGGTGATGGTAACCAACTTAAGCGGAAAGTAAGGTAATTTTAAGCAACTGTATCCCAGAGATGTTGGCAAATTTTGACGTTCTTATTTCAGAGGAAGCAGAACAATCACAGAACACAACTACTTACTCTAGGAGCGTCTTGGTGTAGTAAAAAGGATTATCAGTGAACTAGTGAGCGGAAATATTAGTGCCCCAAGCGAAAGTGAGTGAAGTTCGTTTTATCGAGAAAAAATCGTATTCAGTGGTGTCGAGGTCCACGAAATCATGTAAGCCCCCTAGTTGAATAGGTACCTACTTAATAAAGCATCCAAAAATCAAAAGGTCACGTAAGCAGTCGTTTAATTTATTTTTCTCGTTGGCATTTGTCCCTTAAGGCTCGCCTTAAGGTGTCTCAGGGCAAAACGAACCGTTACAAGAGGTAAGCGTTAACATTTGTCCATAATTTCCGCAAGCATTTGGCGGAACATTCGCCTACAATACAAATAATTATGTACTGAAAACATTCCTTTAAATTTACGAAAGTTGCGTACATCTGGCAACAATGTTGACGCGCGCAACGGCAAGCGTCGTCCGATGCCTCATGCGCCCTGAAAGCAATCCAGTGGCAGCCGTAAATAGAGGGCCAAATAGGTAAAAATGCGGTTTAGAAAAAAAATAATTCCGGCTTTAAAAAAAAGTTGGAATTTTTTTAATTGCGATTTCGCATTCATAGCATTTTTCCCTACCCACTGTTAAAATTAATGTAGTTATGAATAAATCACCCTGTATATACGATTTTTCGAGTTTTTTGACTAAAAACTGCTAATATCTTAAAGAAGATGCATTTTTCGAAAAAAAGTTTCAAGTGAAAGTAGTTCAAAATTAAATTTTCTATAAGATTTCTTCTATGAAAAATTTCGATTTTCCTAATCGTTTTCCCGTAAATGCGGAAAAACCGCATGTAAATATTTTAAATGAACTACAGGTTATGTGAAAATTTATGTTTTGGAGCCAAGATAGTGGCCAATCCATTTATAAATAACAAAAGTAAATTAATAAAATAATTAAAGAAAAGAAAATTGCGGAAAGTTCTTGGAAAATCTTATATAGTTTTCGGAGGATTGAATATTTATGAGCATCAAACGTATCATTTTATAGGTTTTCGAGGGTGTACGTTAGGAATTATTAATTACGCGCTTTTTAATATTTTCTAGAAAAATCTCTTTTTGTTTTTTTTACTTATATAACATAAATAATATAAATTATATATATACAGTTTGTCCCAGGATAAGTGTAACGAGAGGTGTAGATGACCAAAAATTGTCTAGTTCGAATTTGGCCATTTGGGGTCCAGGCCTGCTTGCCTAGAAAATCATTTTCGACATATTTTTAATTTTGAAAAATAAAGTAGGCCCTGGCAGGAACGATTTATTTATTTTCTGTTTAGGTTAAGTGCCCTTTCTGGACAAGATTTCGAAAATTTTCATTAGAAAAAGTTGCTGATAATTGAAAATTATATCCCTATGCCAATTTTCAAAATAATTGGCCTACTTTGATTTTCGTCCATTTTATTTCTTTAGGTAGGTGAACTATCCTTGTTTAAAATATCGAAAAATTTCATAAGAAAAAGTTGCTTAGAATTGAAAACTATGACCCTGTGTCAATTTTCAAAATAATTGGCCTACTTTGATTTTCATTTTCATAAAGACATTATTTCAAACAAATCATAGCAGGCCGATTGAGTCCAAATTTCGCAGTCTTGCATACTTTTTTATTCTGAATAACTTTTTCTAATGAAATTTTTCGATATTTTAAACGAAAAGGATAGTTCACCTACTTATAGGAAATAAAGTGGACAAAAATCAAAGTAGGCCAAATATTTTGAAAATTGACACAGGGTCATAGTTTTCAATTCTAAGCAACTTTTTCTAATGAAAATTTTCCATATCTTGTCGAGAAAGGGCACTTAACCTACACAGAAAATAAATAAATCGTTTCTGTCAGGGCCTACTTTATTTTTCAAAATTAAATGGTGAAAATTATTTTCTAGGCAAGCAGGCCTGGACCCCAAATGGCCAAATTCGAACTAGAAAATTTTTGGTCTTTTACATTTCTCGTTTCATTTATCCTGGGACACACTGTATATAAAAAAATTCAAAAATTTTTAATAGGTATAATGAAAATTAAAATTTAAATTTGATGACAATGGGAAAGAAATTATCTGGAGCTGCAAAGGTATAATGAAAAAATATATTAGTATTAATATGAACAAATCATTTATTTATTCATTATATTTTATATTATATTTTTCGCAATTTTCGTTTCTTTAATTCACTTTTGTTACTTAAAAATGGGTTGACCATTATTATGGCTATAAAACATAAATTTTCACATAATCTGTAGTTCATTTAAAATATATACATGTGGTTTTTCCGCATTTACAAAACGATTGGGAAAATCGAAATTTTTCATAGAAGAAATCTTATAGAAAATTTAATTTTGAACTACTTTCACTTGAAACTTTTTTTCGAAAAATGCATCTTCTTTAACCCATTAGTGCATAATGTCCCCTTAAAGGGACGGCAATTTCTTAGTCAACCAGGCTCACCCTATTCAGCCAACTTAACCTAGAATTTGTGAGAGGCATATTTTGACGTTGTCACATCCACTGTATGTTGAAAATCAAGTGCAATTTGTGTTTTGATTGTGAAAGATACAGTATGAATCTGTCATGGATCCAAGTTTGTATTCAACTAGGCGCGGCGGGTAAGTGATATTGAGTTTTTTATTATATACTTTGTAGATTTATTTACAAATTTTACTGTCTGTACACTATAATGTACAGACAAATGGATAATTTATTGTTTGGTGGTAGTTGATGAACCGCAGTGTCGTTTTTGTAGCCCAAAAATTCATTGTCCCTTACAAGGGACGTCATGCAGTAAATACCACTGGCATTTTACAACTTATTTCAGGTTGGCTTTGCATCAACCATTAGCAATTATAAAAGAGAATAACACGGAAAGTGCTGACATATTTATGGTGCCTCCCGATGAAGATGGTGACCTGACAGATGCCGACAGCGATAAATCCGATGATGAACACGAAGCTCATCCGAATCATTTTGGTGCAGCAACCCTCAGAGCCGAGTGTAAAGCTATAATTCGCACAAAAACTTCTCCAGAATTTGACTCGGATGATGAAATTCCCCTGTCACATTACATAAGAACTAAAAGTCCAGAACCTATGTCTCCAGAACTTTGATGATGTGATTATTGTCCAGTGAAAGGACAACAAGGTTGTAATCGTAGCATCAAACTTTGACACAGAATCATCTTCATCGACAAGATCTGTCATGCGGTATTCTCGGGAAACTAAATTCAAAATAAAAGTTCCTCAACCAGGTGCAATATATAATTACAACCTTGGAATGAGAGGACTAGATAAGTTGGACAATATGGTAGCAAATTAGAGAACTCGGATGAGACAATGCAAGTGGTGGTGGCCAATTTTTGCTTACCTTTTTGACATGAGTGTTGTCAATGCTTGGTTGTTAATGAGGAAAATCCACCCTGACAATCCCGTCTGTGCCAGTTTTCTACCATTTACAAGAAATATTGCCATTTTATTTTATTACATTTATACGGTGTCAAATCCAACAAAGGAAAAGTTATTCCACAACATCCAGATGTGAGATTTGATCAGATCATTTGGTTGATTATTCCCAGACTGATCGAAGATGTGCCTTATGTGGGAAAAAGTCAAATTTTGTTTGTACTAAATGCAACATAGGGTTACATCCTAAAGAATGCTTTAGGTCCTATCATACTCGATAGTTACATTGCATATATAAGCAAAATTAAAGTTAATTTTTCTTAAATTATAACCTCATGCACTAATGGGTTAAGATATTAGCAGTTTTTAGTCAAAAAACGCGAAAAATCGTATATATATGTCTATATCTCAAAACGCTGTATGTTGCTGGTGGTAGCGTGTGTGACATATGTTTTCTGACCTCAAAACCTACACTTTTCTATAAGAAAATCTGAGAGCGAAAAAGTTCGCTCATTTGTTCCCTATTTTCCTGGAGTATATGCACACTGTGCCAGTTTATAGCATGCCAATTGTCTGATATTAAATACGTTTGCCTGTTTGTAAACGAGGTCACTTGGGTAAGTTTTGTTTTTTTCAAGCATGACCTTTAAAACCCATTTCTGTAATACCTATATTTAGACATTCCAAATTGGAGTCATTAACTCCACCCCAAGCAACAATACCATAAGCTATCTGAGACTGAACAATCGCATAGTAAATGATTTTCAATTTCTCGACACTTAAATACTCTCTTAAGTATTTAAATCTGTAAATTAATGCCCTCACTTTATTAGTTACACTTTTAATCTGTATATCCCAACGCAGATGTCTATCCACCAGCACCCCTGAAGGAAATGTATTTTCTGAAACAAGTTGTCCTAGTCAAAGATAGGTCTATTTTCTATGTTTGAATTTTGTAGAAATGAGATAATGATTTCAGGTTGTAAAGTTAGTCATCTCTCAGTGTCCGATTGTTGAGTCGAAAATGAAACCTGACAATTTTTTGTTTCTCTCCGTACACTCATTACTGATATTCCGTGACGGAATGCCCGACTTCACAATTTTTTAGAAAAGGGTATTTTTTGAAATAGCTTTTTATCGACACCTTATATATTAAGTTTGCCGCCATATTATAATTCCTCGGAAAATTCTACAGATGCTTGGTTTTTGAACCATCAATTTGTCTTTCAAGTTTCCGAGAAAATCGGGTTTATCACGTTAACTGGGATACCCTGTACATAACACGTTAGGAAATATCATTTTTCCTAACTTGCTTGATGTTCAGGAACTCGCTTTGCATAATTACATAAAATCACACTTTTCCTAACTGCTTACGTAAATAGCTATTACATACTTTTTTCGTATCTCAAATATTTTCGGTAACAGATCTTTTACATTTGATCTTCCCGCATTATAAGTATTTTTGTTCTTTACTGGCTGGTGAAAACTTTTTATCGCAAAAGGTCCGAAAAAATCTTAGGTTATACTTTGCATTTTCGAAAATGCCGATTACTAAAAATCAAAGTAGATTAATGAAGGCGTATACAAAAATTAAGCAAAAATATTCGACCCCTTTTTGGGTACATTTCCATAATATTGGAATCACATCGAAGTGTAAACGTAAATATATTAAAGGAGACGTAAGTAATCACAAACAGGCGAAGCGTCTAATTTAAGCTAAAATGTAATTAGCCAAATAATAGTATATTATACACTTAGGTTGAGAAATGAGCCACTATATACCGAGCTTTTTTATATCCTGAGGCGCGTAGCGCCGAAGGATATAATATGCGAGGAAAACAATGGCCTTCTCAACCGAAGTGTATAATAGAATTTTTTTACTGCTAACATTGAAATATTGCCATATTTTAGTTTATTTTAGTCATTTCTCGCTTTTTTCAAATACTTCGAAATATCAAGTAGCCTGGGAGTTCAGTTGTCAAGCTGATAAAATGACACTAATCTTTAAATGTCATATAGAAAATTTTTCATTATTTACCTATAGTCTATCCAAGATACAGTGGCAGTAGATATAAACAAAGTCACATGACCGCCTTGCGATCGATTACCAGGGTCGGACTAATATGAGATTCCCAGTGGCATGTAATTCTCAATTAATTCTTTTAGAAATTCTAAAATTTGTGTTTCTACCTTTCGTGGATCTTTATAAATTTCCTTAAATTAAGTAGCAAAATAAATTTACAGAATATACTGCTCGCGATCCGATCTAAAATATGCAGAAAACTCGACTGAGGGAAGAGCCGGCCCTGCATTCTGCTCGCCGCGTAAACACTTGACATTTTATGACGGCCAGACCAATAAGAGAATAGGTCACGTGGTGGCCAATGTTTTGATCCACTGCTACTGTATCTTGGATAGACTTTAGGTATTTTTTTATTATTATTATTTACCTATGGTGAGAAATATTACTTCTCATTAGAGGAATGAGGTAAATAATGGTGATTTCTCAGGTTAGTAGCAAAAAAATAATTTATTAATTTCTCTGCAACGTAAGTCATTATTAATAATATAAATATAAATTAAATTAAATATAAATTAATATAAAGTGTCCAGTGTTATTTCGTGGTTTTGCAATTATTACCTAATACCTACAACCATCATTACTTGTTTACCTGCATCTTGCCAGCTGGCGGCGACACGACCAGAAATATCCTCATGGTCGCCTTCAGGAAATCGTCCTGCTTCACAGTGCCGTCCTTCCCTTTGGGACTGCTGCTGCTCTTACTTCTACTAAAACTTATCGTTGGCTTCACGTCCTTTTTCTCCCCTTTCTTCTTTTCACTCCTTCCACTAACAGCGTCTATGTTCCGCGAGGAGCTGCTCTTGCCACGGTCTTTGAATGACAGCGCCTTAAAGTAGTCCGACTTTGAAGATGGGGTTTCGAGGCCGATGGACTTTTGCTTTGTGAGGGTGCGCTTCTTGTCGCCCTCGTCGTTGGACTTCGTTAGGGAATTCTTGCGAGAGCTGGATTCGCTCTTGGTCGAGTGGTCCTCTCTGGATGAGGAAGAGGCATGTCGCTGGACCTGGAAAACAGTGATTACAAGAACTAAAAGTACGATATACAGAGTTGGCATCAGCAGATCTTGGGTCCGTAAAAATCTCTGGGCTGAACAAGGTGAGTAAAATATACTTCAATATATTCTATATATATATAATATATGAATCTGAAAAGCAAAGATAAAAAATTGGATTGCCGATATGCTCTCCTAGGAAGCGGCGCGCGGGAATAGGGAAGCAGGTCGCCCAATAATTCTCGCCCGCCCCACCCACCGCTACCAATTGGATTCGCCAGTTGTCTTCGAATACACCTGCGTTACGATCTTCACGTTATCTTTCTCTCTCCCAGAAATCAGGATCCAAGATGTACTTTTGCAAACAGTGTAAACTACAGCTTAATGATTGGACTACTACAGGTTGACTCTTTGACTTTTACACATTATGTAACTTATTATTTATACATTTTTTCGTTAATGGGATAAATGTATGGTGTTAAGGAAGTTGGAATTTTTTTGTGATGTAAATGATGCAAATTTTTTGGGGTAGTGTTTCCATTACTGTACATCTCCAAGGTAAACCTAGAAAGTGAAGTATTGTGACGATTAAACTTCTAACTATTTCTTGTAATTTTCAACATCTTGAAAATGGACAGATTTGCGTTTTTTTTATAAATATGAGAAACTAATAACGTCGAAGGTCAAACAAAACAAATGGTCTCTATTTTTTAATTAGTAGTCCCGATGGAGAGTATCTTATAGGAGGTAGTATTTCGTCGGGGTGATTATTTTGTGGCCTGCAACCTGCAAGGATTGTTAAAATAGCGAAAGTTCCAGAAACTCTCTCTATTAGCGATTTTTTTACACTAAATCTGATTATAGCGTGACGCAGCACCACTTAAAACCTCCGTATACCAAATTTGACAAAAAATAACTCAAAAGTGTCCTTTTTACAAACATTTTATACTTTCCTACAGTAACAAAGACCCAAAATAGCAGCAATCGCATCAAGCTTGCCATGGAATATGATTAAAACAAATCAATTAGGACCAGAAGTCATTGTGTTAATTTAAAACACATTGCGTACTACTTCTAAAAAATTGAAACCCACTAAAATCAAAGTAGCCTTGAACTTTTGAGAACTTTCACGCCTATCCAGTTTTTCATCATGAATAAGTTTCTTTAATAATATTTTGACGAGAAACCTACTCAGTTTTTCATTCTGAACAAGTCACCTTAATAGAATTTTGTCATACAAAAATCGCCAATAGGGTTTCTTGAAAATTCGCAATTTAAAAAATCATGGCGGGCCATGAAATAATTACTACGACCAAATACCACCTCCTCTAAGACACTCTACCTTGGAACTACCAAAAAAGAGACCGTTTTCCTTTACCTTCATATAATTTCTCAGGTCTCCAGTATCAAATTGATAACGATAAAAAAGTCAAAGTATAATTAAGTATTAAGTAGCGGTTCAGAACTTTTCCGAAAAAGGAAGTTTTAAGTCAATTTTAATGGTATAAGAAACAATTATCTAAAAACAACAAAACTTTCTAGGTGGGTCTTTGAAATTCTAATACCTAAATGAAATATGGTACAATAATATCGAAATAATTAATAAGCTACGTTGGCTGTATTTAAAGTGAATATTTACAAGAATTTCTGTTTCCTCGATTCTTATAAATACCTGATGAAAACGGGAAATGAATAAATTACTAATTTATCATAAATTATAAAATAATTAAATGCCTAATAAATGTATTTGCTTTGGAAAGAGACCTGAAAATGAGTAGATATAAAAGCCGCCGTCTTAAATTACGTTTATTCTATATGAAGATATAGAATGCAAGTAAATTTCCCTGGGAAACCCTTATACTTTTTCTAATTCATTTAGAAAACTTGTAAATAATTTAGTGTACAAAAAATAGTACATCAATATATACATTTTTTGCTATTTTTTTTAAAATGTGACATTTTTCAGTGTCCTAAAGGAATATTTTCTCAAAATATTCACGACCGAGAAAGGGCCATGAATCTTTGTTCGTACTGCCACGCTTTAGCTGATTACCTAATTTACTTACTAATTTAATTATTTAAAAGTAGAAGAATATAAAGAAATCTAACCTAAAAAATGAACTAGATATAAAATTGACCAAGGAAATAGTTTAAAATTCTGTAAGTAAAAGAGATAATAACTATGAATGAGTTGTATTTTCTTTGATTTTAACTTAAAGTTAAAATAATTCTGTTCGTATGAATTCGGACAAATTCGTCGGAACTTATGAGGTTCGCGTCTACTTTAACCACGTCCTAATGTAGTGTGTGCAATAACCGTTACCAAGGCGCATGCCAGCTCTTGCTGTCTCAATTTTTCTACGTATAAAACAAAGACAGATATCTCAAACTGAGAGCAAGTGCTTCCTTCGCTCGATAACGGTGATTGCACCCAGAACCTAGCTCTAAATTTTTCCGTTGCTAATGGCTAGTGTCCAATAAAAAAACTACTTCTAATAATAATTAGTCAGAAAATGTGGTGTAAAATTTCCATTAAAAGTATTTATTTATGCGAAAAATTAAGTTATACAACGGTTATCTGTGACCGAGTTTCCGCTAGAAATTATTTCAAACAAAAATTTGGTTAATTAATTTCCTGTGCTTTTCTCGCAAAAAATGATCTTAAAAACATGTATATAGTGTAACCAAATTAGCAATTTTAACTGGCTTGAATCTCCAACAATGCACAAGCATATTTAGTACAATCATCCTATAGGGTAGTCCCAAGAGTTTCCATAGAACTCTTATGCTATATTATTAATAACACGTTTTAAATTATACAATTGCATAAGAGACATTAATATGTACATACTATATATATCTAAAATTTAGCTTAATGTATTTTTTAAATTGCAAATAAAAACTAAGTGCAGTAATTATTATTTCAAAATAAAAACACCCTGGAGGTACTTTGTCTGATAGAGATCAAGAGGTGTGCTTAAAATGACGAGACATTAAATTAAAAGCATGTTTGAATTTAGTTTCTGTTTATTAAGCTCATGAAATATTACGTTGCAAGCCAGTTATAATTGTACTCCCTCCCACGAAACCATTAACGCTGGCAACATGGGTGATACCATCAGCAATTATGCAAGCTGTATAAAGACAAGCACACACCGTTTTAAATTCTTATCAAATTCAGGCAACTTTAAAAGATTATCTTTGTTTGCTCGTATAAAATATACAGATATAAGTATAAATAATATTGTTTTAAATATTCAGTTCCTTTGGATACCAACTGTTTTCATATGAATGGTAAACGTGTGTTGCTATTGCTATATCAGTTGGAAGTATACCCAACCACCTCCATCGACTCAAATAAAAGTGATGACTAATATCCTATACTAAAAGAGTAATACCCTTGAATAAAGAATCCCACAAAGGAGTCAAAGCTCTACGTAAATAACAAAATACGTGAGACGGAAATCGCCCTGAGTAGTGACCAAGTTATGACACAATATTTTGATATCTGACACGGTGATCGGTGTCAGCATGTGGTATTTAGATACTTTTTCAAATTATTATGCTTAGCTGGCTTGTGACACTTCCCTGATCGCCAAAACTAAAACGTTTGAGACAATAATCCATCGGTATTGGTATAATTGTAAATTTAAAATTAGAATTGCAGTATTATCAAGGATTCCTAAACTTAAAGACATAACCGTGCCTTAGAATTTTTTTTATCTACTGTAGGTACTGATTTCACGAAAAATGAGGATTTCTGCCTGGATTAGTTTGTCGAAGCAACTCAAAGGTGCGCGCCACTGTAAAAACGGAAACGGCATCCCGTCGTATGCAGAGACTGTCCCGCTCGAGCGGTAAGCTCAAATCTGCTCCTTCCTGGGGTTCTTTAATCAAAGAGGAATACAGACAATTCCATAGCGACATGTGTCAAAAGGCGACTCGCCTTTAGGCGAAATATCTTCTAGAGATGATAATAATAATAATAATATAATAATTCTCACCCTCACAATACTCCAAACTAGGAGTACCCCAGAAGCAACTGAATGCTTGCGAGGGGGAGGGGCAGTTAATATTATTTTGTGTTCGTTGCCACTGTGTATACATTGTGCATTTTATTTGATTTTATGTTAATTTACATAGCAAAGAGATCATATTAGAACCAAATTTATGCTTAAAATACTGGCTCTCTTTCCCTAAATTGAAACGGATAGCGTTGACTGACATATTAATAAAGACTGCTCACGACTGTCATGTTTGACAGTTCTCTGGCTCACCATGCGCTTCCCGGAGACAAAATACAATGCAAAACACATTGTTGACCATAGGCGCCATCTACTTTCCAGGACATGAAACTATAGCCGTGAGAAGTCTTATTAATACGTCAGTCAACGCGGATAGGGTCACTTATTTGTAACACATTATGTCCGTAAGGAGGCTTCTGATTCTGATGCGAAGCTATTTATTCTGTGCTAATATGTGTGTATTTTGGAGTAGTTCTAAACAATATTATGTAGCCATAATTAAAACAAAATAAAAGACAGTGTAAAAAGAGCATCGCTGTCATCCAACCATCAGTATCTAACAAGACTATTACTGAAATATAAATGAAATTTTTGGGTAACTTTGAAACTGCAAAAAAATCGATTTTGTAGTCAAAAAATATATTTACCAGGAACTCTTTAAAATAAGGGGACCCAGCATGTCACAGTCTATCACATAGGAAAAGTGAAGCTTTGAGGGGAAGTTTGTTTTCTGTATACTCCAAGAAGACCACATAAGTGGGCTGGTACAAGGTTATGTTATATGTCAGTGTCCAACAGCCATCAGGTTTTATGTGACATGCCAGTGCCATAATATTTCCCATCATAATTCCCAATTTTTAACTTTCTAACTTCCAAATAGTCAATTAAAGGTAATGCGGCCGCCTGCAGTAGTCCCAATAATTGCAACCAGATTTTTCTTGTCTCACCTTTAGTAATCCTACAATTCCCATTACGTGGGCATTACGTATAAGTAAGTAGTTCAAAACAAAAATGGTATTTCATAAATTTTAAATTATTAAGCAGGTAGCTTAGTCAGGTCTTTTTTTAAACAGTTTTTATCTACAACTATAAGTTTATTTTACGTTTGTGAGGTACCCTGGGAGAGAAATAAAATTACAAAAATTGTATAATGAGCACCGAGAAAAACTATATGATTAGAACTTAGTACAAGACCTAATCTTATTAGTCCATCCCGAAATCTGTGAAAGTTCTTTGGGTAGATACATTCAACAAGGGAAGAAAGTTCAAGTACGTACCTATTATACCTACGTATTACAAATGGTTTGAGGAACCTGGTAACAAGGTGCAATAGCGACAAATTCTCAAATAAGCAAAATCGGCACTGACTTACCATCCTTATATTACTTAAATTCCTGGAAATAATTGCAGGAAACCAAATTCAAATATAAAATAAATTTGATTCATTTGGCACTTGCCATATTCTGTGTTTGTTGACAGAACATTGTCAAGTCTAATTTTTAGAAATCATTATTAATTTTTACTAACAATCAAAGTACCTGTTATATGCATAGATTCTCCAATAAAATGGCATAGTTGGCATCACTGTTACCATTAGAAAGAGGAAAGAAACGGCCTCACTTTGGAAAGTATAATGCTGGGTCCCCTTACTTTAAAGGGTCCCTGATATTTACTAAATTTTTTTACATCGTCAAACAAAATGTTACAGTCACATTCACTTAAAAATTCCAAACCTTTCAAGAAAATATAAAAACAAAAGAGCAAAGCAAACAGAATGAAAATAGACGTTTATGAAGAAATGCTTTACGCATAAAGACGCACAAGAATACAAAAAAGATACAAATGATATATTCTTTTTTTAAAAAAACGCGCCTTTCTGACATGACTTAAATAATTTAAAAGAATAAAATTATGCTAGGAATTTATTTCTAACAAGTGTCTTAGGTAACTGGATACCTTTTACTTAACTTCGATAAACAATTTTTAAAGTCAAAAGGCAAAGTAAAGGGTAAAATTTATACTTGGATTCAACCTTCGTCCAACTAATTTTATTTGAGCCTATCTCAAATGAAAGGTAACGGAGGCACTTTTAACGTATGCTCACGGATTAATGGCTATACAGGGTGTTACTACATAACTATATAAACATAACTAAATAAACGCTGAAAAAAGCTTGCTTTGTTTTTCCAGCTTTTATCTGAAACTTTTTCTAACCTCAAAAATAAATAAATGAAGGGGTGTAAAAGTATACGTGAACACATGGTGCATACATTATTATAGAACGTACCTACGTATACTGTATGTCCCCGGCTGTGGTTTACAAGAGGTGAAATTGCCAAGATTTAAGTTGGGAAAATATTAATTTATTATACAGGGTGTTAAAAAATTCATGTCAAGAGCGAAGTACCCCAATTTCTCAAAATATGTAGGTAATGAAATTATTTAGTTGTTTGGCATTGAGAGAAGATTCCAAATAACAAATCACAGGTGTCTACTCGAAATTTTTTTTTCTATTATTGTTGATAATTATTGTTGGTCTTATGTACCTAGTAATTGTATTTGTCTACTCTGTATTTTAAAGTTTTTCATTAAATAATAATAATAATAAATAAAAATAATCAAGTTTGCAATAAAATCTTCCTTGCCATTTAGTATTATTTGAAGAAAAAAATGAACGACGTGAACAGAATGTTTTTCGAGTAGGCGCCTGTCATTGGGTATTTGACATCTCTCAATGTCAAACAACTTTTGTAAATAACATCACTTAATGTTTTGAAAAATTTGTGTACCTACTTCATTCTTGTACTAATTTATAAATTTGAAATTTTTTAACACCCCGTACCCCGTATAATAAATTAATATTTTCTCAACGTGATTCTTGATTTCGGAGGAAGCAACCATTTTTATAAAGAGTATTTTTTTGCGAAAAAATAATTTTTTTGACATTTTCACCTCTTCTAACCCCAGCCAGGGACATACGTATAGTGTTTCTAATCCTGATTTTTCCACAAGCAGATGAATCCTGCACTAAATGATCACATAGTGAATGATCACACTGATATTAGATTGGACAGAAGAAACTCAGTTTGTTTCTCTTTCATCGAATCGTCGTTGACATAAAGTATCTCCACTGTCCTCTTTCTATTTGAGACAAGATTCAAATAATTCTAAAGAGAAAATATTAACAGTTTTGGAAATACGAGTGTATACAATAGTGTTTCAGCTCCGTTCCTCCATTGGAAGATAAAAATTATGGAAATTAAACGGCAGATATACAGTGAGTATCAGTACTTGAAAAATCGGTATTTTTTAACGGAACTACCAATTTATTTTTTTTCTTTTTCAGTGATGCCAGTGATGCGCATTTATTTTATTTAGGCCCTTTGCATGACCTGCTATGATATAAATGGTAACCCCAAAAATGGCGAAATTCTATTAGGCATTTCTTAAGTAAAAAACTAATTGTCCAATCGATTCAGCCTTGCCTCAAAACCCTTAATACCAAGTTTCAAAGTTGCATCTTATAGAGAGTGTTTATAATTTAGGTGCAAATTTCGAAAAATACCAATGTTTGGGGGCACCTTGTATTAACAGGGTAAAACATTTTATTGATTTGAAATTGCACTATTTTTATTCGCCCAGTTCGTAATAAAAAGTTGAATTTAAGGAAATATCGATTTTTTCGTTTATTTTTAACAAAAGAATTAGAACATTTAACGACAAAATAATCAAATATCTCTAAATTTTGGTATTTTCTACTGTGCCTCCTTCAACTTCAATATCTACATTTTTCTAATCTTCTATGGCAACTCGCTGAGGTAAAAAGCCAAAAAGGATTAGAAATGTATTCAACTTGAAGGAGGGACAATATTTGGTTATTTTCTTGTTAGTTGTTAAGTTCAGTTTAATTTCTTCTGTTAAAGATAAAGGAAAAAATTCGGTATTTGCTTAAATTTGACTTTTTATTACGAACGCCCTGTATGAACTAGGCCAACAAAAATAGTGCAATTTCAAAGTCGTAGTATATGTCTATCGAAAGAAAAAAAAATCAATAAAATGTTTTATTCTATCAATACAGGGTGCCCGCAAACATTGGTATTTTTCGAAATTTGCACCTAAATTATAAACATTTACAATCTATAAGATGCAACTTTGAAATTTAGTATTAAGGATTTTGAAGAATGGCCGAATCGATTGGACAATTAGTTTTTGCTTTAAAAAATGCCTAATAGGATTTCGCAATTTTTGGGGTTACGTTTTATATCATAGCAGGACATGCAAAGCAAAGGGCCCAATTAAAAAATGCACGTCACTGAGTAGAGCTCTTTAAGTGCAATATACTAAAAAAGAAAAAAAAATTGTTGTTTCATTAAAAATACCGATTTTTCACGTATCAAACTGGAACACACTGTAGTTCTAAAGTCAAATTTCTTTATATGTAGATGCATTTCTCAAACGTAAATAATAGGTGCCATCCATTTAATTTTTAATTGGGTTTTTCGCTACAAAAACTTGAACACGACAACTTTTTCAAGTTGATAGAATACAGGGTACGGTACAATATCATAGACAGGTGGCTAGGATTCTGTTGTCATGATACTTTAACTTTACATTATTAAATTAAGGATTCTCCACATGGACGCGGCCTTCACACCGAAGCAAAATTCGCAACGCCAACCTTTGCCTTAATACCGAGACGAAATATTTCGCGGCGAAATAGTCGCTGCCGTCGTGAAAGTATGCGTTGGGCTGTGGGATCCTTAATTCTCCTAAATCTCAGAAACAAAGTTGTTGACGTCATTTTTTGAATTAGCGTTCAAAGTTCGTTCTTTTAATGTTAGGCATTTATGAATTTTCGTGGCAACTTGAAAAAGTTGTCTTTTAATCAGTTTGGGTTAGGTTTCTGTGGCGAAAAAACCCATTAAGAAATTGAATAGATATCTGTTTACGCCATGAAGAAATTTCCGACAATATTAAGAGGTGTCATTTTAAAGTTCACGGAGAAAGAGTGAACATTCATTACAGATTATCGAAAGACGTAGAAGAATTAGATTACATCTCTCAGACATAGGCATGCCAAGACAAAAAAACCTCTTAATTCCAAAACTGCATATCTACCAAACTGAACGGTTCTAGATACCGTTGACTGACGTATTTAATACTAAAAGACTTATTCTCACGGCTATATAACTTCATGATCTGGAAAACAGATGGTGCTGATAGCTAACAATGTATTTTGCGTTGTATTTGGTCTACGCGTAAAGCGCATGTGGTGAGTTAAAAAATGTCAGACGTGACAGCCGTGAGCAATCTTTATTAACACGTCAGTCAACGGTACTGCTTGGAACTTAACTTACCTTCCTGCGTATGGACCCGACGAACCGCCGCCACTCGTGGTGGCCTTCTGGGGGAGAGGGCGCGGCAGCGGGCGCGGGGGCGGCGCCAGCCGCCTCCTTCTCCGCGGCGGCCGCGGGGGCCCGCTTGGCCCCTGGCTGTGGGGCCCGGTTCGCCGCCAGCAGGCGCACGATGTCGAACAGGGCGTTCACCTCTCGTCCATACCCCGGCACCGGGCAGTGTTCAACCAGAGTTCACAGAATGATCACTCGACGGTCACCTTTTATTATCCGCGTGCGGGTGGTGCTCACTCGAAGGCCGTTTAGCTCAC
Organism: Pseudeuparius sepicola; assembly: GCA_963920635.1. NCBI lineage: Eukaryota > Metazoa > Arthropoda > Insecta > Coleoptera > Anthribidae > Pseudeuparius > Pseudeuparius sepicola. The sequence goes on from OY987299.1 coordinate 97,392,559, forward strand.
AGTGCGCACTCGAAACATTGTAGACGCTCAGTTGAATTTAGCAAGTGTTTGCGCGACAACTTTTGGCGATATCGAATTCACTCGATACAAATGTTTGTAAAATTAAGATTAATTACTACGACACACTGGGCACAACACAAATTAGACACTATTTTATATGTACAATTTTAAGCGCTTGGTGCTTTTCCAATAAAAATTAACTGTAAAAGGCGTAAGAACTAATAGCAAGAGGTTAGGAAGTGATTCATAAAAAATAGTCAGTAGAACGTAGTATTGTGGTAGTACCACGCCATTCAAAAAATATGTGTAACTGCCCCCAAATTAAAATATTTCTTCTGCTATATAGTGTGTGCACCGATAGGTGAAATGACCCTTGTTAAAGACAAAAAAAATAATTGAAATAAACAACAGCCCTCGTAAAATAAACTGGACCACCATTAGGCCCTAGTCTCTCCACCAATTTTTAGCCAACCGCCTGGATAGCTGCCTCATTCGGTGCATTCTAGGGGATTTAGAGTCCATTCTCGGGGAAAACCGAAATTTGGGGTGGCAACACAAAAAAAGTGACCACGGCCAACCACGGTCCTCATGCATCTGATATGAGATAGTGAAAAAAGTTATAAAGAAAATTTGTTCATCATGATAAGTTACTGTGTACAAAATTTCAAAGCGATAGACCTACTTTGATGTTTTTGATTTTATTATTTTTTTCAAATAAATGTTTTTTTGTGCTAAATAGTATGACAAAACTCAGTATAATAAAAAATTGCTTTGAGTTTCCTCCAACATTTTCCAAAATACAAAGTAGGCCTAGAATTATTGTTAAATTTTGTTACAAATAGAGGTAGTTTACTCTTATGCCAATTAACGTTTCTTCAATTTTCTGGTCACCCAGTGTATATAGGTCACTCAGTATATACAGCGTGTCCATTTAGTATTCCCTTCTTCGATTGTGGCTATACTTTTAAGGATAAAAAAAAATCGGTTCGGGGGATCCAAATAAGGGAAGATGGAGCACATTTTAAAATTAGTTTGGTATAAACAGGGTGTTCCAAAAAAGTGTGGCGACAAAAAAAATAAATTTTTTTAAATGGAATGACCCGATTTTTTTTATCGCAAATGAAGCATATCAAAGTACAGTATACATCCCTAAATTATTTCCGCTTCCATCTGCGGCGTTGCCAAGTTATAATTTTTTTAATGTATTTTTTGCTAAATATCAACCCTTCATTAATATTGCTATATTTTTCTTTCGGCTTGATTTTTTCTCTTGAAACTTTGGTTGTGGATTTACACTTAACCATTTTATTAATAACTAAGAACCAAGTTGAAAATTTTTGTACAGGATGTTTCACTTTTTTCCGCCAAAACTCCGACATTTTCAAACTTAATTTACTATTTTTTTTTTCAAATGGAACACCCTATATCTAATATTTCTATTGGATAGAGCATTCATTCAGCTTTAATTTGATACCTAATACAGTACCTCTATCTTTAGCGGTTTTTTGAAAATTCCAGTATAAACAGAAAATTTGCAACTTTTTTACTTATTACATACACGCAAATTACTCGAGAATCAAACTTGTACTTATTTAAAAAGCTGCATATCAAAAAAGCGTTAGTACCAGTTACAATCTGTAGTTTACCATATCTTTGTATACCTACTACACCTGCATAAATAGAATATTAAAATAAAAAGTTAAAAAGTTTTAGGAGAACTCATAGGTGGCCATGGTTTTGTTTCTAGTTTGACATATTTCATTTGCTGCTTGTATTCTGTGTTCGCTGTTTAATTTAAAACAGCAAAAAGTTGTCACAAAATGAATTATTGTAAACATGACTTGATAAGTATGATTTACGTAATTGGTGAATGTTTTGGAAATTGTTTTTGGCATCTCGAGTTTATGCCCAAAAATTCCCAGGTAGAAGGCATCCTGATACCAGAATGCTGCAGAACTTAAAGGAGCGATTCGATATTCGATCGCACAGGAAATGTTGCATATGAAAAACAAACTATATATATATATATATGTGCCAATCTTATTATAAGGACAAGCAGACTTTTTTGCCAAGACAAATGATTGTATTGGAAAAGCAGTCCAGTGTATTTTACGAGGGCCGTGAAAGAAACTAACTTGAGGCACTTTTTTTCAAAAGAGCACGTATGCCAAAATTATATAAAGAAAACTTCTATAGGGTGTCCCAGTTAAGACCTTACGCGCGATTATCACTAGTAATCGCCCTAGTGCTTGAATTATTGCCGGAAATTTTTCGAGTACACGAATTTTCTTAAAAAACATGCTACATGAAGTAGGTATAGTTTGTAATACGTAATAACGGTAAGCACTCTTATATAATTTGCCAACGTTCATTTATTTATTCACTCTTCATTTATTATTTTTTTAAATATTAAAATTTCGGAATCTCTCCACAAAAATCCAATTCTCTAACCAGTAATCTTTATTAAACTCAGTTACAAAGTTTTTTAACTGTATAAAGTAAAGCAAATCAGTAAGTAGATAATATTGCAAACAATTAAATTATTTTCTTGGATCCCTTTATACAAGGTGATTTGTTCACAAATACATTAATTTTAACCACGTCATATATATGCCGAAAACGCAAAAAAAACCTTTTACTGCGTGTTTAAATAATGGAGCAATTTTATGCCAAATCCCACGTAACGAGGCCCACCTGAATGCACGTGATTCCGACGTTATGGTGGAGCACATGGCGCCGGCCGCGACGTTGCCGTGGCGAATATCGAGTTTACGAATTTACCTGGTTGATAGAATTTCCGCGTTCCGCATCTAACTGGCATATATTCCTTGAGAGAATCTTATCACACTTGTCACAGCACGCGCTATAACAATACAAGAGGCCATTTTTCCCTTCACAATCACACGCACACAGTACACAGTGTCAACAAATAGCGACTGGATAATACTGAAACTGTTTCCGAAATATAATAGACTTCAAGAAGAAGAAATCAAGATTGAAGACAAAAGTTTTAAAAACAACGTTCTCGTCAAACTTGTCAAGAAGCTGGCGCCGGTTTGTATGTATGTTCAAAACCGAATGTTTACAGCGCGCTTTATGGCACGGTAACTAGCTAACCGTTCTAACAGATGGCACCATGTAGGTAGGTACTATAAAATCGTCAATTCTCTATTTTCTGTTTATTCGGTACTCTGTGTGAAACATTTTTGCTTTTTTACAAAAATTGTTCGCTAGACAAATGCGTAAATGGTAAGATATGTTGCTTCTTTCTGGGGGATGCCTGCAGAATTCCAGTGAAGCTACGGAGCCACCTATCGGCAGGTAGCGGAACTAAAAGAGCGGCTCTCGTGCTAAAACCTCCCCTATATATCCCGAAGAGTCCCAAGAAACCCAAACATATTTACAAAGTACCTATTTACAATGCGTACCCAATACCCAATATACAATATATGAGCGATTAGTGAGGCGGAGAGCGAGAAACGAAAGGAAAACCACAGTGCACTCTCCAGAAACTTGACAACGATAAGGCCGAAAACACACCAACGCGCCGCTTGCCGGAAACTCGCAGGCCGCAGTCACGGGCAATAGCCAAGCTCCTTTCGCGGACTTCCCATTGCACAGACACTCCCAACGACTGCAAGATAAGGCTTGCGACAAACGGAAGTCAAGAAAGTTAGGGACTCAGCAACCCATCACCCCTAGCTCGCCTAGTAATAATACTAAGACTCGGTCGTTTATACATCAGGCTATACCCGGTAACATATCTAAAAACAGGAAAAGAAAGTACAGAAAGGCAGAAAGATCGCAAGGAGAAAAGTCGAAAGTTTCATGTGCTTTTAGCGGAGATTGGCGATTCTATTGCAAATATGGATACGATGAGAAATAATGAGAAAGAAAGGAATGAGAAAAATGTGTCGGTGTTGGAGACGACTCAAGCAGAAAGTTTCTGCCAGAAACTACGGTAATTTTAAACAACTAGACCCCAGAGATGTTGGATAATTTTGACGTTCTTATTTCCGAGCAAGGGGAACACCCACAGAACACAACCACCTACTCTAAGAGCGACTCTGTGCAGTAAAGGGCAGTAATAGCGGAATCGTGTTGTAGAACTCAATTTACTTCGCATTGGAATTTTTTTTCGGAGCATGTCAACATTTTTGAAAATTGAAAAAGTGCGCTGCCAAGGCATTTAGAAATTTTTTAGAAAAATTTTGAGGGCGGAATCGTGTGGTAGAACTCAATTTACGTCGCATAGGAATTTTTTTTGGAGCATGTCAATATTTTTGAAAATTGAAAAGTGCGCTGGCCAGGCACTTAGAAATTTTTTTAGAAAAATTTTGAGGGCGGAATCGTGTTGTAGAACTCAATTTAAGTCGCATATGAATTTTTTTTTCGGAGCATGTCAACATTTTTGAAAATTGAAAAAGTGCGTTGGCCAGGCACTCAGAAATTTTTTAGAAAGGATTATTATCAGCGGAACAATAGTGCCCCAAGTAAAAGTGAGTGAAGTTCGTTGTATCAAGGAAGAGTAAAAAAGCTCTAAAAAAATCGAGACTTAAAGTTCAACTTATCCGTTATCAATTTTAAGACGGTCTCAATGGGTTCGATTTGCCGTAGAAAAAATGGTGAATAATTAAAAGATATTTTAAAAAATCTAACTCCGTGCATCAACTTCATCTTTATAAAGTAGATACCCTGCATCCTGCGTCTTCCCGCGTATCTTTGCATTTTTTAGGAGATGTACCTAGGTATCAGTTTTCCAAACGGTTCCAACTATCTCTCTTTCTACATTTAATCATCTTAGCCTTGACAGAGCTTACAAATGCATAATACTTATATCTAGACGCTCTTTCGACTTATACCGTTTCTTATAAATATATCACGAAATAAAACAAAAGCGCCAAACTTTCCCCATAAATCTAAACCCAAAATAACAAATTATGACGCGCGCTACCGCGGGAGGGTGTCGTTCTCTGGAAGGGGAGGGATAATATTGAATGATAGGGGTGAACGGGAAGAGGCTGGGAACAAGGATCTAGTCATGGGAAATGTCGTCCAAAGATGAGGTCGTTTAATATGTTTGAGATTTCGATTATTTATTCCATGATGCGGCCACATTGAAATAAGGGAAGGACGATATTATTCTTAGAGGATTAAAGATGATAAATTTTTGTTACTGTCTTATTTATAAAAAAATTGTAGGTCAAGCTCTTAAATAGTGTTTTTTATATAGCAAGGGACGAAGTTATTCTTTTAATTCGGAGGTGGTAGTTTGTACAAGCCGCTTGGGGATCACGACTTGTTTAATTATCAAATAAACGCTGACAAATGTTTTTTTTATTGCCAAATAAGCAATTGGATCAGAAACAAAACAGTCTACCACATCTACATTGCAATATGATCAAATTCTCGAGTTGCTGCGTCATTCAGCAACTCTGTTTCATACAAAATTATATTGGTTTGATGTATACTGTCAATGAAGACAAACGATTTATCTTCGCTGCGGCTCGAAAAGGAATCAAGGATATTTTCTGCTCAAATAAACATTTTTTTACTTTCCGTGAATCGCCCCGTTGAATTCTGAATCAGATAGAATCAACGTTTGTAGCGTCGCTGGTTCGAACCCAGGTCGAGGCAAATGCATGCACATGTCACATGTCTTTGTAGGAAAACACCGCTGATGAGCGCTGGACAAATTGAGGATTCACGGTATTGCTCCTTAATATCTCTATTATTTAGTGTGATTTACTAATTGCCCCGCACTCAGTGGGATTAATACGCTTTTATAGGGTTTTCCATAGTACCTACTTGAGCGAATGCCATCTTAGTTCTATCGGGAAAAGTCGCAAGCGCAAAAGACAAAATAATAGTAATTGCCACCCTCCCCCGTACAAACATTGAGTTGCTTCTGGGGCACTCCCAGTTAGGAGTATTGTGAGGTGAGAATTATTATTATTATTATTATTCTGGGGAAATCGATTCAAAGAGACTAAAGTCTATCCAAGTTACAGCGGCAGTAGATATAAGCAAAGTCAGAGGACCTTGCGATCGATTACCAGGGTCGGACTAATATGATTTTCCAAGTGGCTTGTAATTATTCTAAACTAATTCTTTTAGAAGTTCTAAAATTTGTGTTTCTACCTTTCGTGGATCTTTATAAATTTCCTTAAATTAGTAGCAAAATAAATTTACAGAATATACTGCTCGCGATCCGATCTAAAATATAATATGTAGGAAACTCGCCGCGTAAACACTTTTACGACGGCCAGACCAATAAGAGAATAGGTCACGTGGTGGCCAATGTTTTGATCCACTGCCTCTGTAACTTGGATAGACTTTAGGTTTATAGCCGGATATATTGCATCAGAGCAGATAGTTTCGGTAGACGTTAACTTCTCGATTTAATTAGATTATCAATTACGCCGTTAGCATCCACTGCCCCTTCAGGGACGTCTTTTGGAAGTTAGGATTTTCCTTTTAAGTTTAAGAAGGGAAATTTGCAAAATTAAATAATTTATGTACTTGATGAAGAAGGGTTATTTTTGAACATAATGTGAAATGATTAATTCAGATTTAAATAAACCTCGGCTTTTCAAAAATAAAATGGCAATATTCCTAAATTTTGCTTAACTTTCGGTTATTTTTTTAATATCGCCAACGCGCTTCATATAAGCGCACTAAAGGAAGTTATCTCGTTGGCCAGTTGACCCTAAAAACATTCACGGGGTGACGCGTTCGTTGTGACAAGTGAGGGACAATTATATCTATTATGATTTATGACTTTGTTCAGTTATAGACCGGGAGATAGTGACAGATCTTTGGACGTGATTTTACTCAGAATGCCTTGCAAAGGGCATTATGTGGCACATATTCTCACAATAATAAGGTATGAATCAGAGAGTCATCCTGGGTTCTTCATGTGAAAAACTGAGTTTTCAATTATTCGAAAAATATGCGTTTTGGTATGATTTTATACAGGCTGCCATATTTTTTATAATGAAGTTCAAATAGAAAATTCCTCGGAAAACCATAGGCATACCGTTAGGGTGGGTCCAAAGGGCTATTATTGCCACGTGATCTTGTATTTTAATAATTAATTTTTCCACGTTTCTGAACAGGCTGCCAATGAGAAGTATGCAAGTTCTTATTATGAAATTGCTGAAAAAAGGATGGCATACCTTTCGGGCATGTCCAATTACTGTTTAAATTGAATGTTCTTTAATCATTTAAACGAGTTATTCGATGTAAAGTGTACTTGGATATGCGCGAAAGGTATGCCATCCTTTTTTCAGCATTTTCATAATAAGAACTTGCATACTTCTCATTGGCAGCCTGTTCAGAAACATGGAAAAATTAATTATTAAAATACAAGATCACGTGGCAATAATAGCCCTTTGGACCCACCCTAACGGTATGCCTATGGTTTTCCGAGGAATTTTCTATTTGAACTTCATTATAAAAAACATGGCAGCCTGTATAAAATCCTATCAAAACGCATATTTTTCGAATAATTGAAAACTCAGTTTTTCACATGAAGAACCCAGGATGACTCTCTGATTCATACCTTATTATTGTGAGAATATGTGCCACATAATGCCCTTTGCAAGGCATACTGAGTAAAATCACGTCCAAAAATGTGTCACTATCTCCCGGTCCATTATTTACTTAAAATGGTAATCAGTGACGAAATAGAAAAAACATAGTGCAGTGAAAAATAAAAAATGCGCATTCTGTTGGATCTGATTAAGGAGACTGAAGACAGGCGCTCTGACCTGCTGGCTCAATTAATTAGCTAACGATTGTTGTTTCCTATATGCATGAAATGACATGCTTTCCGGAGTTGTCATAGACAAAGTGATATTTTCTTAAGAATACCTCTAAAATACTCGGTTTTTAAACTAAATTCCGATGCTCTTTTGTTTTATACATTATCGCCCAAAGTCAAAATATAAAAGCGCCCCTGCACCATCAATGTCGAAAATAAAGTGATCTCATTTTCCAGAAGTTATAGACCCGATTAGATATCTTCTGGCGGTAGTGGTTATTTTCTCATCAGCGGACGTTAATAGGTTTGAGATGAGCCCTCGTAAATTTTTTTGTTCATTTCATGGTAAGTTGCGAGAAATTCTCCAGATAATTTTCCTGAATGATGTGCTAATTAAAATCTACTCTTACGTTGCGTTAAAAAATCTCTAAGGTTAGTTTTCGAGATAGTGATAGTTTTTGAGATGTTTAAAAAGTAATTATTCTCAAAGTTTATTTTTTTTCTGGTGCGAAATGATCTATGGACTTCAAACCCGGTATGTAATAATGGGTTTGTTCCAACAATAGTTCTGGAATTACTTTTCTGCATTCTGATTTGATAGAACTAGTAAGTTTAACTGCTGTTGGAACAAAACTATTAATACGTCTACAAGGCCCCCAGGTACATGTTTATCGCTTACCATTCGTCTCCATCCAACGCAATAAGTAATTTTTTTAAATATGAAGTTTTTATTTTTTTTATTTAATATCCTAGCGGTCAATTTGATTTAACTTTTTTGTCCGGATGATTACAAAATGACTGTTAACATTTTAAGGGCATTATTTTCATAATTTTTTCTTACATTCAATTTATCTTTAAACGTTTTGTTTCCGAGATACATTTTGATCTAGCTTTTTAACGATAAGGCATCAAAAACTGTACTCTAGGGCAAAACGGCACATTTTATTTTAAAAATCCAATTCCTACTGCGAAATATTTTTTTGGTCAAAATTGGCATATTTTTATAAAAATTCTGACTACGCCACTCGATTGAGAATTCCTTAAAACGGGTTTGTACAAAATTTTGTTAAAAAATAGCGAACAATAATTATTCTAGAAACCAATGAAAATCGCGATTTAAGTATCTGTTTTGCCTGCCTACTCGCTTAAATAAAATTGCATGCGGGTTGAAATCAATTAAAACTGTAATTTACTTTATTAGAAATAATAGTAATGTCAATAGTAATACCTAGATACAAAAACTGTAATGTAAAATTATGACATGAACAAATTATTTAAATAAATGGTGGATTAGTAGAGAAAAATTTTAATTTCTTTTTTACCTTAGTTTTTTTTTGTATTTTGATACCTAACAAAGCAAGGTAGGTACATTTTTAGTTGTTTTCAGCCTCCATGAAACTTGATTTAAGAGAGCATGCAGGTAAAATAGGTAATAAATCGCGATTTTCATTGGTTTCTAGAAAAAAAAAATATGCCTAATATCAGTGACTATAGTATTATACTCACTGCTAATATGATTTGTCAAATTTTGATCCAAAAAAGTCGTTTGGCTTTTTTTAAATAAAATGTGTCGTTTTGCCCTAAAGTACCTACATTTCTTGATGTCCTATATTGTTGTTGTGTTCCGGTATGACGTGGGTCACACTGTTATATCGACGGAATCGGAATGAAGCGTAAATTCCGAAAATTCAATAATATACAGGGTTCAGTACACCGCAGTTTGCACCGCTTTTACGGAACACCCTGTATCAATTTCAACAATACCATGGAAACGCCCACCAAAGATCCTAAAACTTTTATCTCTACCGTTTTTTCTTCAACTCGAAAAACTAAGAAGTTAAGGTGGGGGTAAAATATTATGTGGATCACCCTATAAATTGATGATGGACTTAATTAATTTTGTTTGTCTAGCTACTTTTTTCCCATTTAATAACACGAGAACTTAATGCAATCTGACTGTCCAAATGGTCATAAAAAGATAGTGGTTGACCTGAAGAATGAAATGCCACCTATATCTCAATAATGGAAAATTTTGACAAAATGCGTTTGGCATGTCTGCCACTCAATTAACAAGAAAAATATAGAAATACCCGGTCAAGACACACACATACGCTCTAGTTCTAGAATTCGATTTGGCATAAAATGGCTGTTAATTTTGATTGGTCCGTTGTTACCCAGGGTAAGTAATAAAATCACCCTTACTACTTTTTCATAATCGGCTTATAATCTACAAATTATTAAACGGTCGTACAAAAAATAATTTATATTAAAAAGATGATAAAATTTCCCGTCCCCAATAGATTTTTACAGAAAGAAAGTTAGCGGACTATAAATTTTGGCAACTGGTAATATCATACCAACATCCAAGTTCTAATGGATGTACTGGAGTTTTCATATTTGAATCGTTCGAGAAGGTAGACTACGACAGCTGTTTCCCCTTATTAGGTTCATCAAGGCAGCCATAACCTTCACGAACGACTCAAACCGAAACGGTAGCACTTATAATAGTGCGACACAGGAAACAGGCTCATTGGCCATTCACCACTCTATCTTCCAAATTTGTGGAATTCGACAAAGATCTGATGGCCGGGAGCCCTATCCTTGTGAAACTTGCATCTATGAGCCTGTTTCCTGTGACGCTTCTTCTTCACATCATTTTGTAGTTTTCCGGATTCAACACACGGAAAAAAATAGATTTATTAGAATTTGTTTTAAAAAATAAGTAATATCACATATTATAAATTTTATTAATTTTATTAACACAACCTTGTATCAATTATTATTTTTTTATAGTAAAAGAAATATATTGACAATAGTTTAACCCGTAAAGAAAATTCTAATAAACAAAAAGCCAGTATAAAAAAGTAATATTTAATAACATAAAATAGTGTACGGGCACTAAATAATATAATTTTATTGTACGTTTTAAAATATGTTTGCTTTTAAAAACAATTTTAAAATACGCACTTTATATGTGCTATTATGTCTGGTTAATGAAATATGCATTTTTACTAATTCTGGTGTTTAACTTAATTATCTTTGGTGTTACTTCTTACAACCTGAAGTAATATCAAATACGGCGCTGCCTTGACCCCTCCGCGAAGACGGAATACAATACAGTATATCGGTGGATTTCATAGCGACAGTTTCGCGAGGTGGCGCGCATCATTTTGCCGTATTTAATTAAAAAAATTTTTATTAGTTGCATTGATCGTGATAAAAAAAATTATGGCAATTGACATTGGGCTTTACTACAGGAAGTTTTGTATTTCTATGTACCTATGGCGTGCAATTGTGTTTTAAATGTAAGTTTTAATACAGGGCGTATGTAATCAATATTGTGTTTTGTTTCTTGTTCCCTGCATACGAAATAATGCTACACAAAATTCAGAAAAAAATGTGCAAAATATTTCTTCTTATGTGGCAATATGACTCAGAATAATTCATTTCAGATAGGCATTTATATGAACCATTTTTTCTTTAAAATGACCCACGTTGATCACCTTGTAATATTACATCGTCCTTCAGTAACTCCAACGAATTTTTTAAATTATTTTTTTTTTACAAAAACTTATACCATGAATATTAATTTTTATCATCGTACAATGTGTCCACGGCAAAGCGGTATTATAGGTGTATATGACAATTTTTTTTGCATTACAAACACAATTTTTTGTATTCTGCTCTTGCTTCACCCAAAAACTATTTTTAGTATTTAGGACTTTAAAAAATTTATAGAGGGCGCTGGTAGCAGCTTAAAAATAAAAATCGCATCAGGTAAAGTGCCTTTTCTGTGCGAGATATTGAAAAATTTTATTAGAAAAACTTGCTCAGAATTATAAAATATGACGTTGTATCAAATTACAGAACTAAATTTTTTTTATTTATATATTTTTTTAAATATTATAAATGTAATTATAATTTAAATTTATTTATCCTACCCATGTTCCTCCATTTTCTCATCTCAACTCTGTTCTTGAATTCTTTGTAGCTATTTTGAAGGACTTGAAGGTCAATTGAATTTATAGCATTTGTAATTTTAATGTTTTAAGAAGAGTATGCCAGGGAAACAAAAAGTGATCCGTCTTTGTGTCAGAATAATTTATTGTTGGAGGAACATGGGTAGAATAAATAAATTTAAATTATGATTACATTTATAATATTTTTAAAAAATTATAAATAAAAAAAATTACGTAGTTCTGTAATTAGATACGTCATATTTTTTAATTCTGAGCAAGTTTTTCTAATAAAATTTTTCAATATTTCGCACAGAAAAGGCACTTTACCTGATGCGGTTTTTATCTTTAAGCTGCTACCTGCGCCCTCTATAAATTTTTTAAAGTCCAAGATACTAAAAATAGTTTAGAAGGACTTGAAGGTCAATTGAATTTATAGCATTTGTAATTTTAATGTTTTAAGAAGAGTATGCCAGGGAAACAAAAAGTGATCCGTCTTTGTGTCAGAATAATTTATTGTTGGAGGAACATGGGTAGAATAAATAAATTTAAATTATGATTACATTTATATTTTTAAAAAATTATAAATAAAAAAAATTACGTAGTTCTGTAATTAGATACGTCATATTTTTTAATTCTGAGCAAGTTTTTCTAATAAAATTTTTCAATATTTCGCACAGAAAAGGCACTTTACCTGATGCGGTTTTTATCTTTAAGCTGCTACCTGCGCCCTCTATAAATTTTTTAAAGTCCAAGATACTAAAAATAGTTTTTGGGTGAAGCAAGAGCAGAATACAAAAAATTGTGTTTGTAATGCAAAAAAAATTGTCATATACACCTATAATACCGCTTTGCCGCAGACACATTGTATATGTAATGCACCATATAAAATAATATCTAAATCTATTTCAACAAAATTTTTAATTAAATCTTGTAGACTGTATTATAATGAATTATATTTCTTATTATACTGGCTAATAGAGACTACACGAAAATGTAATAAAAGTTACGGGAGTTTATAATAAAGTATATTAAAAGAAATAATATCTATATCTCTCTTTTATTATTATTTATTTTTATCCTTAATGGTATTGTTAGTAAACCGTATTAAATAGTATAATAACTGTTTAATATATTTTAACATAAAAAATAATATACGTTAGTAAATAGGATAGTAAAATACATGAGAAACGTATAATATCCAATATATAAGAATCCTTTAATATATAAAAGAAAAGATAATATATTTTATTAAAAATGGCAAAGCAAAATTATTGTAACTACTATTATACCAGATGTTGGTTCTATAGAGTATTAAAATTTACATTAATTAATATTATTTTTTTAATAACTTTTATTATCAATTTTTTTCCGTGCACCAACCTAACTTTTTCTTGTTGGTGTTTACTATGTTTTGTGAAATTTCGGCTCTGGTACTATCAGCTTGATACTAGATGGCGCCACTGGTTGGTTTCTCACCTCCAAGTGCACGTTACACTATTATAAGTGCTACCGTTTCGGTTTGAGTCGTTCGGGAAGGTTATGGCTGCCTTGATGAACCTAATAAGGGGAAACAGCTGCAGTAGTCTACCTTCTCGAACGATTCAAATATGAAAACACCGGCACATCCATTAGAACTTGGATGTTGGTACGATATTACCAGTTGCCAAAATTTATAGTAACATAAAGCCGCTAACTTTCTTTCTGTAAAAATCTATTGGGGACGTGAAATTTTATCATCTTTTTAATATTTCTACGGCTATAAGATGCAAGTTTCACAAGGATAGGGCTCCCGGCCAGATCTTTGTCGATTTCTACAAATTTGGAAGATACAGTGGTGAATGGCCAATGAGCCTGTTTCCTGCGTCGCCTCTTCTTCACATTATTTTATAGTTTTCTGGATTTAACACCAACCTAACTTTTTCTTGTTGGTGTTTACTATGTTTGTGAAATTTCGTCTCTGGTACTATCAGCTTGATACTAGATGGCGCCACTGGTTGGTTTCTCACCTCCAAGTACAAGTTACACTATTAAAGTACTACCGTTTCGGTTTGAGTCGTTCGGGAAGGTTATGGCTGCCTTGATGAACCTATAAGGGAAAACAGCTGTCGTAGTCTACCTTCTCGAACGATTCAAATATGAAAACACTGACACATCCATTAGAACTTGGATGTTAGTATGATATTACCAGTTGCCAAAATTTATAGTCCCATATAGCCGCTAACTTTCTTTCTGTAATAATTTATATTGGTTACTAATTCATATGTGCTCATCACAGCAGAGAAAAGATGTGTTCATTTTATAAATATTTACTACGTTTCTTTGGGTAAATTAAAATTCTGTGTATTTGTTGTGCAAGTCATTGATAACTTTGTGAAAATCGACTAACGATAATGGGTTTCTACTATTCTAAGGCAGAAGTGGAGACAAGCAGATGATGTGCGAGCGCAGTGATGATCTTTTTTAAACGTACCTACTCGTTATCCCATAATGTCGGCCATTACTGTTATGTATAGCACCATAGCACCTTGCAGATAAATTGGAGCCACTTTCCAGTGAATAAGCTTCACATTTTACTGAATGCTGGCAATATTTTACTTTCAATGGACTCTTTACATTTCTTTGATAAAGGATGTTGAAAGAAGCCGCTGCAAGAAATTGTTAAAAGCCGTAACTTAATGTTTCTTTCGGGGTTCCGAGTGTGTATTTACTGACTCTTTAAAAGCCTTAAACTTTTGTTCTGAAGAACACACAAAATGATTTTGGTGGGTTATAAAGTTGGGACTGTTCGCAGTTTATTTCAACTTTCAAAGTTTTTTAATAAACTACTTATCTTGAAAAGAAAGCCAATGTGTGTCCGATTGTAAAATCACAGCAGTACTTTGGCTTCGATGAAAATTAGGATAGCGGATGGAACAAGGAAAAAGGTCAGCGATCCCAAAACATTTTTAAAAAGTATCGTGGAAAATCGGAAATTTTATTTTCGATTTTTTTAAAGAAAATATTTTCATAGGCGTGCTCCAGGGATTCAACTTTAAACACCCTGTATAACTAATTTTGTAATGTTAATCTATATACAATATATAATGTGAAGATAGTGTCACTTCAAAGTAACTCATATTTGAAAAACTATTTTTTACACTATTGAAAACTATTCCTTTTATATTATATACGTTCGAAATCTGATAAATAATAAATACAGCTATTAGCCGTCAGGTGTCAGGTGTCAGGTGTGTAGTTATAAACTACAAACAAATATCTTTTGGCTCACTATACTGATTTTTTTAATACGAGATTATTTAAGGTAAACGTGTGGGGTACTATAATATAGACAAAATCGATCAGAGAGCACCTCGCTTTTGCATTAAATAATGTCATATTTTGATACATATATCAAGCATTATTATATCAAATCAATTATTTTTTTCTTTTTAATGAACAATGAAAGCGTGTTTTTTAGTTTTCTAAACTATTAATTTTACTAAAAAAATGAATATTTCTGCCGCATGTCAGTTTTTAGATATACACCGAGTGACTTAAATATCCAACGTTTGTATATAGCAGTAAAAATGCCCTGCTAACGAAACATCATTGTTGATGCAGTGGTGTACCCACGGGGGGGATAAGGATGATATATCCCCCCCCAGGAAGTCTCACCAGTTCCCCAAACTTACCAAAAAAGACCTCCAAATAAACGCCTTATATTAATTACTAAATCAACTACATACAGGTGTGGGTAAGGAGTAAGTTAATAAATAAAAAAGTCATTTGTCTCAAAATTATTATGAGGGTTTTTTTGCGATACAGTTTAAAAACAGGTTTCCTGCTCTATCACCGGTCGACTACCTACGCCCACAGTGATCAGATTCAATAAAAAAAAATTCTTGATTATTTTTTATCGCCCCCAAGGCTGGGTACGCCACTGTGTTGATGATATCTTTTTTAAGTGCCAATTAATAAAATGTTGATGAAGATGAATAGATTTAGCGATGTCTCACGAAGTTGTCAGGTGTATAAGCTTGCAACCTGGGTTAAACCTGGGGCAAACTTTCAATCAGATTAAATCGTAATTATGTTGTTGGTTTCGTTCGACTTAGAAGCGGCAGATAATTCGAGTAACGAACCACTGCAGTTGGTTGCGTTGCATTTGTAAATGGATTCAAACTGATAATTAAGGGGAAATAATTGTCCTTTTTAATGGGCAAGCTTTTATCGCAGCCTTTATCAAATTTAGTTGGGAATACGAATCCAGTAATAATCGTCTCATTAGCAAAAACTTTTTCATAAAGCTAGACTAAGATAAATCAATATGTTGTATGATGATCATGAAACACTATTTGTATAATTTTAGTCAGCTGTGTCCTCGAAATCTCTTGGAGTCCGGGATTGATAAATTAATATTATTAAGACCACTATGAAAAATTTCATATTTAAGAAAGTTTTCCCTTCGGCGCCAAACCTAACAAGCGTCGATATTTTTGAGATTTTGTTGTTTTATATACAGTTACGCCATGTTGAAATTAACTTAACTAAGTTATGTTCACTATTTATTTTTAAAAATTTATCAATAAACAACGGACAGTTATTTTCTTTAAAATGTGCTTCAAAAATATTGGACAGCTCTAATCGACATAATAATGTTTGAAATATCTACTTACACAATTTTAACATGCTTGTTTTTCGTCGGTTTTCTCCCGTAATTTTATCAACCAGTGGCGTGCTGGGGATTACTGATTTTCATGTTCGTCTATTTCTCAAACAAATTTGATTCTCTGATCCATTCTACCTAATTATTTATATGCTCTCGTTAAAACGTTAGATTGGGAGAAAAAATAATTTTATTGTTTGAAAGCACCAACAAGTCATTTGGATATTGTCATGTAATAAAAAAATTAAATAAGCATGGAATTCCCATAATTTTACCGAATAATATACAAGGTATTCACGATATTTGATCCATAAGGAACCAGTCTTTTTTTTGCGTTCAGACAACAAATTATGTAAGGGGAGAGGTGTACAAAACGACATAGCTGGGTAAAACGACAGCCAAAATATCTTGTGTACTAGTAACATCTATGAGTGTTTGACTATACCATTTAAAAAAATATATTCACGTGTATGATCATACCGGGCAATGGGCAATGGGGAACTTGCACAAAAATTAAATTTGAAAAATATTATTCAGTATGTCACGTGGTCCCATAGCGACGTAGGTACGTCGAAACGAGTACGACCGCGCGCAATGAGCACAAAAAGCACAATGAAATGGAAAAAATGTAATTTATTGCCATTAAATAAACCACAGTTCAGAAAAAAACTAATTTTTTAATTTTATGTATTTATGTAATGAATGTAAGCAATTCAAAACTGCATAATTCAAATCATTCTTGTAGCGCGCCGCCCTTGATTGTGACGTCAAGCAGTTCCTTGTTGATGCATTTTTTTGGCCGAGGAGGTTGGTTTAACGCCCGCGTTGCCTCGGGCCTTAAAACTATCTCCGAGGCCAAAAAGAACTTACGCATCGAGCAATGTTTTTTTCCTGCTAGCGACAATTTCATATTAGGTAGATAGGTATACTTTAGATTTAAGTACACCATGGAGTAGATTGTGAGTAATAATCTCCATAATAACCATTGTCCAATTATTACTAAAAATGATAATCAGTGATAAATGTAAGAGGCAGAATGCAGTGGTAATTAAAAAAATTAAAAAAACTTAAGCTTCGTGTGGGATTGAAAGGTACCTACGAATTACTAGCCCAGTGGCATTCAGTTAAAGAAGTGCTTGTTAAATTTAGACTTTTAGGTGGTTCTTATTTTTGACCTATATCGCAGCCCTCTGGAAATGGGTAGCCGAACTGTTTATTTTAACGTTCAATGGGCCTTTATGAATCTTAATACTAAATAAAACACGAACCGGGAAATGCCCTAAAAACGTTTTTCAAATTCAAATTTCTTAGGCCCGTGACGCCACGGGCCCAAAAAGCTGATTGGCTACTGTTTTGCGACGTTGACACGATTTACGGCAATATTGATATGTTTCTATTTGAGATTTGTGAAGACTGAAGAATAAGAAAATGTACTAACTTCTAT
The DNA here is from genome assembly GCA_963920635.1 of Pseudeuparius sepicola. Taxonomy (NCBI): domain Eukaryota; kingdom Metazoa; phylum Arthropoda; class Insecta; order Coleoptera; family Anthribidae; genus Pseudeuparius; species Pseudeuparius sepicola. The sequence goes on from OY987299.1 coordinate 97,410,372, forward strand.
TTTGTGGCAAAAGCCACAAAATATATGCAAAAGCCAAATAGACGTAACACAATGACCTCAATATCAGGGGGCGGCGTGGCGGTGCACGAGTGGGTGGGTCTTTCGTGGTACCCCACGCTTTGGCACCGTACATCGCCCCATAGTGGCTAGATTGCTCGAGAAGAGCAGAGGGCATAACAAGAAATAAAAAAATAACCTCAATATCAATTAATTTAATAATATACCACAATCGCAATGTTTTTCCCTTTTTTTTAGTTAAAAGTTACTTGCAGAATGATCACCAACTAGTAAAAGTTGTCCAAGCCTAAATAAGTCTTGTTTATAACAACTAGACATAATCTTGACAATCAAAATTTAATTTATTAACTGGGAAATATTCTGATATCGTTGGTTTTTGCCGTTGATCTTCTTCATTTTGCAATTACTCTTAAAGCTAACTCTCGAATGTGTTTTATATCATCCCCTAAAATGGCTATTAAAAGGTTTTCCGGACGACCAAATTTTCCTTTCTCCTTTCTCTCAATTACGGGATCTATAACTTTTTTCAATTCTTTCTCTTTAGGCAACAATACTGATAATGCTAAATAAGTGCCTAGCACCATCACCATCCTTATTACAAGACCAATTCAATTTGATTTCAAATCGGCATACGGTATACACTTTAACTTTTAACTTTTTGCAGGTTTTCAGAAAAACATATACCTATATTTTATTAGCTCGGACACGACGCACGACCCACAAAACAACTACCTGCGCCTGTACGGTCGAGTTCGGACAACCGTTTATACAACTGTCTCTCTCTAGAGAATCGACTTCGATTCAATGTGCGCATCTGAGATTAGAACGGAAATCGAATTTTAGGGCTTCGATTACTAGTATAACCGGCAACGTGGCAAACGCGCGCCTTCATTGCTCCAAATGAAGGCGCGCTGTTTAAATTTTTTATATATTTTTTTAGTTAATAACAATATTAGGTATTGACGAGAAAGATGCTGAGGGGGATTTTATTAGGCCCATTTCCATTCTCCCTTCTCTAATTCTGTGTAGCTGTCACTCCTGTCAATGCCTTCCGATCGATCGACCATCGTGTCGTCACGACCATTCCCTCGCTTTTCGTGTCGTTTCAAATGAATAGCTTGCGGTCACAACTTAAATTATGTATTGCAAATTAAATATTGCAATTTGAGGGCTGATATTTGGTAAGTTCTCTTTCTATAGAGAGGCAAATATATTTTAAAAAAATTAAAAAAATTGTCTAGTTATTTAGATTTTCCCTGGCCAATATTCAATAAATCCTTTATCTATGCCAATATTCGACAAGTGAAATTTACTAATCAATTTCCTGTTTGTTGTTATATAAACTACGTTTCTAATTTTGACACTGCGAGTAAAATGACATATGACGTTTTATCATCTTTAGTAATCCAGGTGCTAATTTCATTAATTCTACCCTTTCGTCGCGTTTTTCCAGAAAATTTTCACAAGCTACTACAACCTCAACTATTTGTTGTTACATAAAAGCTATACTTTTCTCCTTTTTCAATTCATAGTTTATGTAACATTTATTGGACATAGAGTCAAAACCAGGCCAATTGGCTCCAGTACAGGGATCGGGTCCATATCAGTGATTATCATTGGCCCATGTAGAATGCACTGCTTTGTTGCAAGAATTTTATTTGTGACATATGTTTTCTTTAAAATGTACCTTGCAAGGAGATAATGTCGTTTTGCCCAAACCGGTGGGGTAAAATGAATTTTGAATTTTTATTTAAATTTGTTAAAGAGTTTTTATTTTTTAACAGTTTGGCAATAAATACACATTTTCTACTGTTACAAGTGCTGTGTTTTCTGTGAATAATTCATATTTAGTAACTTTTTAAAGGCCATTTCTAAAGAGTATGCCATTTTGTACAGCTCTCCCATAATTCATTCTTGAGCTATTTTAAAATAATGGCCGTTGTTTCAAAATTTCCGAACTTATTATGATTACTATAGGACGCTGGCGACAAGCGATTGATTTTGCTTGAATTTTCTTTCACAAATAGTTTCCTAAATATTATATTAATATAACTTCAAGTCCACACGTTTTTTTTTTATAATTATTATGCAGATCTTTACAAACTTCTGGCACATGTTATTTGGATCAAAATATGTCGATTTCAATAAGCTAAACTTGGTACAAATTAGATTAGATCCGGCCTTAAATGGTCCTAAAGTGTTAATTTTTAAATGGTTTTTGGTATAAATTTACAACGACTTATGCGACTTTGCTAAAATTTCATATCTTATATTAGCATATAGTTTTATTGACAGAAAGTTCCAAGTTCCAGAAGCCTAGGCATTGCAATTGAATATTTCAAATTCCTATGATAATGGACAAAATACCTACTCGACGAAATAAGTTCAGTAGAAGTTGCTTTCCTTTGTTCTCTTTGAGCAAAGGTTTTTTCATTTCCGAAGGGCTAGCGTAAATAAAAAATTATGCGTATGCTTTGAACCATGAGCTTACACAAAGGTAATCTTTTCCTTAAAGTGGTTAGATTATTTTTGACCTATAAGTACAAGAAAATGTTATGAGAACTTTTAATTGTTAATTAATTAAAAAGTCAATTGTTCAGAAAAATGTAAGGTAAGGCAACCAACGCACATGACTAGTGCCAGCCCTATTTAGGTATCCCTTAATCAATTATAACATTAAAACATGTAAGCAAAGTTTTACGCAAAATACTGTAATTAAGAATGCCATTTAAAAGCTCACATAGGGCTCCACTTGAACGCATTTCGTATCCAAGTAATAGTATATTTCATTACGAGTCTGGAAATAAAGATTTTTCCGTGCGCGCGTGACAAATTCCCGTGTGAGGCGCAGCCGAACGGGGGAAGTCATGCAAGCACGGAAAAATCTATTTCTGGACGTGTAATGAACGATATTTTTTCTTATACTTCTTGGAAAACGGAAACTTAAAACATTTTATCGGCATAATATAATAAATTTAATTGACAAAAAATAAACAATGCAGACAATATAGTGTTTGGTATGTATGATGCGTTTCCGTGGTTACTCTCAAATTATTTCAAAGGTGCTTTGTTGTAAATTAGTTATTGTCAGATAAGGTGAATAAAACGTCAAAAATATTACAGAAATGTATCTAAATATTGAAACACTTACGAATTAAAATATACCAAATAGATATATGTTATATATCAGAGAGCATATAGAGTTTCTTAAATTTAGTTTACTTTGCTGTATAATTCTATTTTAAAGCCATATATTCGGTATTTTTATTCAGCGCACGGAAAGTTTCTCCATGCGCTGTTTCCGTGGGCTAGTCCGAAGAACCCCATCTTTCATTATTGCTAAAACAGATGAAAATAAGGTGTTTTCAAAGAAGTATAATAAAAAATAAATTACACTTGTCCTAATGACAGCCACCATGTTATTATGCTAGGGTTGAAGTCAAGTTAACCTAAAATTTGCGTTGAATGAATTGCATTTCGTTCAAGTAGGTATACCCGATATGGCGACAGTGCATGTTCCCTTGTGAGTTACAAGCAAATTCCCTCTAAATTGCCAGCTAGTAAATTCATTTTCCGTGTGGTTGCCTAGCCCAAGTAAAATTGTTTTAACTTTTAATATATATAAGTTTCTGAAAAAAGCTCTATTTACACCAAAGAAACGAAAGAGCATTCGGTCGAATGTTCGTTGTAATCGGCAATATTAATTTTCGAGTTGTATGTGGTATTTATACTGTCATTTGGTTAAATAACGAAAAATCGACACGTGCTCATTTTCACCCTAACACCCTAATGGTATAGACTCCTTAATAAATTCTGTTATATTTTTGATACCTCTTTGGCTATTAGACAATCTTTATGTATTACACATGAGACTCTTAACTGGTACATAGGAAGTAGTGAAATATTTTATACTCTAGGTACAATCTAAACATTTATTTGCATGCCACATCGAGTTTACTCACTTGATTGTTAGAAGAGTGGACAGAATCAGAATACCTTGATCTGTTTGACTAATATGTGTCTCCTACACCTATTAGAAAGAAGTGTCAGAGAGAGGAAAGCGTGTAGAAGATACCTCATTATTTATTCGACACGAAGTACAACTCAACATTTTCTTAGCAGGTTGGAAGGCAAACTTGATGCCCCTTAAATAATGAGGTATGTATATGAAACCTTATCCATCAACTTAAAATTCAGTTAGTACAGAAAACTAACGCCTGAGTTATCAAAGTATTATCAAGCTAAACTCACTCAAGGAGGAAATAAATAAAAAGTGTTGTTTATAGATTATCCCCCCCCCCACTATACTGTCTGAAGGGACAGTTAAAATTACTTCATCAAGCTTTTAACCATGAGTTGGGTTGACACTGGAGAATCCAACAAAAACTAATAAAAACTCATGGAGGCCATAGAATCCCTTTTGTTCGCCCGTCTTAATATATAAAGTTTGCAGGTTTCTAATAAAGTATTGACCGGAGTCAATTTCATTATTATCGAGCTAGTACAAAAGACCCTAAAAATTAGAAGCCATCTCTATAATATTGAGTATCACAGCGACGAGTTATGTTGCATAATATGACACGTAAAAAATTCAGACCTTTGAAGATATAGGAAGTATATTGATACGAAATTAGTATTCATTAATTTAAATAGTACATCAAGTTTTCCGTTTACACATTTTCGTCTTGGTAATGCAAACCTAAAAATAAGGTGAGAGGGCAACATCTAATAATTAATTGTAAACTAATTACCTACTTAACAAAGCTTTTGCTTCCACCACGATGTAAAAATCGACCATTGGGCCAAAGTGTCCCGCAAGACAGACATTTCTCGAAACCTACATCCCGCATCTTCCACGAACACGTCGTCACGCAAAGCCTACCATTAATAAAACATTGCATTACATAGGTGATCTTCTTTAGACGGAAAGTCGGACTGCTGGGATTTCGGTGTAGAGCAAAACCGGTTACGATATCGTATGGGCCGGTGCTGCCTAGGTAGGCCTGTCGAGATGTTGTTCTGGGGAGAATTCGGAGTGCTGGGATTTCGGTCCTTCTTCAACGCACGCGTTGTGACGACGAAGTCATTTAGGAAATGCGCCGGTGTTGGAAAGGTAGTCCTATAGTTAAGTAGGTCTAGCGAGAATTGGGTCGTAACCTTAACATTAGTTACATCATCAGGCCACAGCTGAGTAAGATTAATAAATTAAAATTAGTATAGATAGCCATCACACACCACATTATAAAATTAGAATTTTTTTTATATAACCTCAAAATAGGTAATGTACTTACAAATATCACAGAAGCAAACGTACATTTGAAGAATTATTACAAACAATCATGTCAGTCAATACACAACTTATATGAAACTAAAGGAATGGCAAGTGGAGCAACACTTGAATAAAATTAAAAATGAAAATTATTTGGTCAGGATCGCCACGCTGTATGTCGAAAAAGGTTGATAAACTTGCAATTTGTCAAAAGGCTCTATTCTATTTTTTTACAACCCAACGGGGTCGCGCGCCATCTAGTATAGAAGTTATGACACTCCTGAAGAACTCGTAAGGGTAACTCAGTATCGAAAGGAGAAAGCTATGTCAAATTGTAAGACAAAGATCTGAAAATAAATAATTAGGTACGAAAGAAACCTGTAAAAATTATTATATTATTTTCCCGGTGTTCGTTATAAAATTTTTGTAATTTTATGTCTCTCCCAAGGTACCTCACAAACTTAAAATAAACTTGTAGTCGTAGATAAAAACTCTTACAAAAAAGACCTGACTGATGCTACCTTCTTAATAATATAAAATTTACGAAATACGATTTTTGTTTTGAACAACCTACTTATACGTAATCCCCACGTAATGGGAATTGTAGGATTACTAAAGGTGATACAGGAAAAATCTGGTTGCAATTATTGGGAACAGGCGGCCGCATCACATTTAATTAATAATAATAATAATACACTTCATTCGATAAAAAAGAAAGTACTTTATAATACTTATAGTACATTAGACAACTTACAATAGCTGAATATCTGGAAGTTAGAAAACATAAATATTGTGAATTATGATGGGAAATATTTTGCCTCCTTTAGAATCTATGGCACGGGCATGTCACATAAAACCTGATGGCAGTTGGACACTGACATATATCACAACCTCGTACCAGCCCCCTTGTGGTCTCCTTGGAGTCTACAGAAAACAAACTTCCCCTCAAGGCTTCACTTTTCCTATGTGATAGATAGACTGTGATATGCTGGGTCCCCTTATTTTAAAGATTCCCTGCTCTGAACAGACTCCAACATTAATCCAGCTGTACTTTCGATATGATTCATGGGTAGAAAGGAAACAAATGAGCACATAGACTACTAAATCTTCGATACATGAGCTCTTCTTCTTATTATAAACAATTTTTATCCATTAATAACATATTTAGTTTAGTGGCACTATTAAGTCAATTTTAGGATTTTATAATTCAGTAACACCATACAAAAAATAAATATATTAAGCTAAATAAAATATAAATAAATCAAACAGGAAATAATGTTTACTTTTTCTAGTAATGAGCCTCGTCTCCAAACGCTTATCAAAAGATGCAATATTGGAGGAAAGTTTTCGTAAAATTCGGTTAGTTTTTTTAGCTGTGTGGTGTTGCGTGCCTAAATTACGTTCCCTAGAGAAATGTTTGACTTTTTATATTTACGTAATCATATTTATATGTATACGCATAAAATAATAGAGCGAAAGCTCAATATACCTAACTTTGGACACGTGGACAATAATTTTCCACAAGGACAAGTTACAATAACACCAATATCGGTTTTGATAACATTTAAATATCATTAAGTAGCGAAATTGCCGGGAGGAAAGGTCAGACCCCGTGTTTATTAAATACCACCCTCAAATATAAACAGGAAAGATTGTCTCACGTTTTGCGACGTGTGGAAAACAAATGTTTGTGTTTGTCCCAGCGAAATGTTCCGGCGAAATGTAACCCAAAGTAACAGCGCGATTTTGAAGAACAGAGAAGTTGATTCCCTTTGAAAGGCAAAAGCGATTTCAAAGAGAACGTCTACAGTGAGGGGCTAAAATTTCGTAAAGGGTACAGAATCCTTTGTACCGTTTACCCTGCTATACGAGTATCAAGGCGAACGAATTCAGAAGTTCATATTATTATAGTACCAAATGACCACCAAAATTTGAAAGTAGCATTCTACGCTATTTTGGACGTACTTTTGCAACATGATATACAGTGCCCGCCAAAAAGTCTGCACCATATGGGAAAAATTTTTAGTAAATAACTTACGGAAAATTTGTTTGCGGCATCAGGTTTTGCTTGCTCTAGAACCAAAATTGACATAATCAAATGTTGTGACGTAGTCTTTTTTATACGTCAAATTTGACATTAATGAAAAAAATGTCCGAAAATTGGGCTTATTTAACCGAATTTCGAAAAAAGTCCTAAGAAAAATATGTTTCTTTCGCAATTTCATACCCCTGTGCAAAATTTCAAGAGCCTACTACGATTTTCATATTTTGCCCTCTGTTGCCCTTTTCCTTTCGATCCTATGTAATTTAAAACACTCATTGACTGAATACATAATGCACAATACTTACTTTCCTTTTTTTTTGCCAAAAAATTAAAATGAGGGCTTGTTGAAGAAGCACGCTTGGTGCAAAACTGATCTCATTTTTACAGATAAACACATAAATTTGATTTACAAACTTCTTTCTATAGTAAATGGTTGTAAAAACACACAAATTTTTCTGTCATGCTGATCTGATCAGAAATATCTAGAAAACTTAAAATATTATGTCCAATAATATCCAACAAAGGGCAAAATATGAAAATCGTAGTAGGCTCTTTAAATTTTGCATAGGGGTATAAAATTGCGAAAGAAACATATTTTTCTTATGACTTTTTTCGAAATTCGGTTAAATAAGCCCATTTTTCGGACATTTTTTTCATTAATGTCAAATTTGACATATAAAAGAGACTACGTCACAACATTTGATTATGTCAATTTTGGTTCTAGAGCAAGCAAAACCTGATGCCGCAAACAAATTTTCCGTAAGTTATTTACTAAAAAATTTTCCCATATGGTGCAGACTTTTTGGCGGGCACTGTACAAGAGTGTACGGAAAACAGGTCCACAAAACTTATGGCACAAAACAATATTTAAACTTAATTATTATACTCAAAGTTGTTTCTTTAACCCCTAGAGCTATTTAAAGTTTCTTTTTTCGTCTCTTGTAAAATTTTGACCAATAGATGTGCGGTTTAACCATCACAATATATGTTTGCATACCTTATTAGCCGAAAGAGCAAAAATAGTAAAATTTTAGCATGTTTGTTGACACTGAAGACCATAGATATTACTTTTCTTCTTTATTTCCAATACATAAACTGTCTAATCAACATTTTCTTGTTCGTGGAAATGTTCTTCGAATTTATTTCATTCAAATAGGTTTTCGCCATAGAAACTGAACCAAACTGATTAAGAAACAACTTTTTCAAGTTGCCAGGACACTAAATGAACGAAACTTTGAATGTTTAACTCAAAAAATAGCTTCAACAACTTTGTTGTCTGAGCTTTCGGAGAATAAATCTTCCTCTTTTCTCAAAGATATTGTCAAAAACAAAGAGAAATAAAAGAAGAGATGAAATTTTACATAGGGTTAACAAAAAAAATACAACAAAAATGAAAGATACCTACTGACCAAGAATGCAAAAGTACTTTTGCGCATAACACATCATGTAATTGCCCTCCATTTCGATCATGGCAACCGTGCAAGAATATTTGACACATTCGAAGAAAAAATATTTAAAAATAACTTTTGGATACTTAAAGATTAATAGTTTGCATAGTTTTTATGTTAAAGTAGGAATCATCTACTCTTGTTGGGTTCCATCATATCTTATTTATATTTCATTATAAATTTGACTGTTAGTTTTTAAAACCTCATGGGGTGCAACCCATTTTGATGATACACACAAAATAAACCCACCAGTTTAAAGTAGTTCCCGACTTATAGTCTTACTTAAACATGAAGTTCAATTAGCTGGCTTTTAAAGGTCCCAGATTGTTTAAAAAAATATTTCCACTCCAATGATAAGAACTTCACAATAAAATTAAGATCTCTATTGGTGACTGAAACACTAGATATTCTACCTCTACAACACTTGGTAGAATTTTTAAAAAGTAAACTGAAACGAAAATAAAAAATTGAGCAAAAAAGTTTCTATTCCACCAATAGGTAATAAGAGACAGATGTAGGAGATGTTGGCTGACCCTAGAATATTGGCATTTCCAGCATCAACTTCTGTCAAGAAAGAGGTCTAATAGATAATTCTTAACACTAAGAACATGCCAACTTTTCCCAAATCTAATGCAAATGCCTAAATAACATAAACGTTACATTTTTGCTCGAATATATCCATACCTTACCGAAATATTCTGCGACACAAGACCTGTTCCAAAGTGGCCCTTAGCCACTAGCAAGACTTATTACCGTCAAGAGACTGTTTAGCGCCAGCGATTGAGTTTCTGGGCAAGAAGATAATTGCTGGCACCGCTCCATGGTAAACAGACGTCGGCTTTTGTTAGTTTTGGATCGTTTCTACCTTGATGCTTCGAGCAATCCCGTCCCGGTGCAATGTATACATATTATATATACACGTGTATGGATAGATATTTCTGAGTGGGGGACACTTGACAGAAATATACATAGAGTATCATATCGGTGCACTATTTATTATTATTTTATTCACTTTTTATGTTTGAGACCTTAAGGCTTGTAAGATCTCGACAAAATAAAACTGTTTTGAAATACACACTTGTTTGTACAAAGCCTTTGTTTCCAATATATAGGGGGCTCAAAGTTAAAAAAAAACAAATTGAGCAAATACCAGATCATGCCAATAGTGTAGAAAGTTAATTGCTATATTATGCAAAAGCTATATGTTTGAGTTTACGTAATACACCAGCGTCAACTTGTCTAAATACCTGCTCCGCTACTGGTTGGGCTAAAAAATCGATATTAAGATATTTTATGCTTTTTAGGCATGTATCTTGTCTGCCAAATTTTGTTAAAAGAAATAAAGAGATAAAATTTAATATTTTTGAAAATTTTTGGCGCCTTGTATTTTTGAAACGAAGGCTTTGTATAAAAAGTAGACAATGCAAAACAGTTTTATTTTATTGAGGTCTCACCGTAGTAAGAGTGGTCCTAAAGATGAAAAGTGAATCACCCTGTATAGGCGAAATAGGTACCACAACCACTGAAGATAGGTATAACCGATAGGTATACGATAGCGTATATTTTCTGTGGTTTAGCGTTTTTTTTTACACGAACGTCACTGGTGAATCTAAATGGGCGGTTCTTCCACGTACCTGCAGTCCTTAAAGACCTGTCACTATATCTATGAAGAGTTTGAACTTCATATCTGTTGTCGTCCCAGAAATAAAGAAATGAAATATGAAAATAACTATTTTCTTAAACTCTTGAAAACTAAGTGCTTATACACCAATGTTTATAGGAACTTTTAGTCTAAAATTACTTTTTCTACAAATTATCAAAGTTTTGCTACAAGAACCATGGACATCGTTAATGGGAGTGATTAATCTTCTTTTATTTTGTCCAAATAAATTTTCCTTTATCCAATAGGTAAGTTTAAATTAAAAACAATTTTGAGGAAAGTTTGTATAAAAGTTCTTATATTCGAGTTTCTAGCTTTCTATTGGAAACTGAAATACTGCGCAAACTGTTGGAAAACTCGTATCACGGCTGTGTGTATTTAATCTAATTGAGCTAAGCGCATTAACCCCTTATCCAGGCCGTGAGCTTCGCGCCCCCAAAATATAAACACGCGGCAAATATTTGCCTTCATAAAACTTCCGGCAGAGTTTTTAGATGAAGTTAGGGGCGCGAGCTGAAGTTGTCGCTCTGCCTGAATTTATTAGTCTAATGTGAATGTGCATAATGTCTTTGACGATCTTCTATGCGTCAGTAAGTGTAAACATAATCACGAACTAAGGATCGCGAAAATCGAGCAGATATTTGGTTATTTACTAAAATGCCCTTTTCTGCAGAAGGCTGCAGGTTGGACATGACATTTTCATGTGTCCATGTGTCATAAAGTTTCCGCTAGGCATGAGAAATGAGCAAGAAATCAAGAATTTCGTGTAACTGCGGCAACGTTTCGCCAATTCTACGGCCGTTACTTACGGCTTTGAGGTTATGGCTGGCTTTCAAACCGCAAGAGACGAGAGGGGTAGGTAATTGCAACGTTGTCAGTTCAACTCCTGTGCGACCGCACGTATTGGAACGATTTCAAAGGCCGCGCTTGTAACTACTACTCTCTCTTACATTTTATAAGAATCCAATAAATTCTTAAGTAAATTATTAAGCGACTATCAGAAGCATGCACTACTCGATCCACTACGTTGAAAATAATTGCCAATAATTTACGGGGGTCGTAAAAACATTTATATATATTTCATGAATGTTACAAGAAGTACCAAAAAATTGTCGGTTCTTATTTCTGACTTTCGGTTTGATCGGAAGTGAGCATTACTAGGTCAGTTTTTTTTTTGTGATTTTTAGACTCCATGTGTTCTTCCAATTCCAAGGATATATAATTTAAGTACTTATCACATTTTTTCTTATACTCAATTTATCCTCAAACGTTTCATTTACGAGATACAAGATGCAAAAAAATGAACAAATAAAGTTTGAACGGTTGAAGCAAACATTATGACATAATATACTCGTACTCCGTACTCGTACATGCATGTTCCGTCGTCGAGTAAAACACCGTTTACACTGTATTCAACTTTGAAGTCACCGAATGGCACTATTTTACTTATTACTTAGCGTCAAATGATAAAAAGGGTAATGAGAACTGTAACTCGAGCTCTAGCAACAGTCAATGAGAACTATGACAGGGACAAGGGCAGTGGCGTAGCTAGAAGTCATGGGGCCCCGGGGCAAAAATTTTTGCGGCCCGCCTATACCTCAACTAATTATTATATATACAATGTCCTCCAAAAAGTTCGCACCATAGGGGGAAAATTTTCAATTATTGTTTTGTTTTAAAATTTAATTTTGGGGTTACCTTTTGCTTGAAATAAAATGAAAAATGACTCACTCAAACGTAGTCATGTGACTTTAGTTTATTTGTTAAAATGTCAAAAAGTTTTACTTGAAAAAGTTGTTTCTTTTTCAAATCTACATAAGTGCACCAAATTTGAACGCTCTAGTAAAAGGTTTTGTTTTTGTCAATTTTTAATATTTATGAAATTTGTGAAAATTTAAAAAAATTGTAACTTCGTAACAACTATTTTATATCATTGGCTTTATCATTCTATTAATTTTTTATTACTAATTACCAATAAGAATAGGTATTTTTCATTTAGCATTTAGGGTATAAATTTAGTTACATTACGTTCTAAATTGACGCCAAAATAATAATAAATTAAAATAACATCAAACTATTTTACGTATCTAAGCAAAATTCTTGAGTTTTATGGAACAAATAATTATTAACTTTCAGTTTAATTTCACATTAATCGATATTCATGAGTAGGCCATGGAGAGAATTGAAGCAATTGTTTTTATTTGACAGTTTAATACTCTTGAAACGGAGAAAGGTAAAAAATGTTGACTATACAAGACAAAATTTAAATTGTTTTCATGTGTGTAGAAAATATGACCTATCGACAAGTTGCTGAAATTTTTAATGCACGACATCCGGAAAAAAATGAACATATCTCGACTATGAGTAGAATTTTAGTAAAATCTAAATAATTTTAAAAACCTCACAATCACAAACAACAGAATTTTAAAGCGTTGATATCATTTTCTTTTGAAAAACACTTATTCTTATTGGTAAATAGTAATAAAAAATTAATAGAATGATAAAGCTAATGATACAAGTTACAAGTTTTTAAAATTTTCACAAATTTCATAAATATTAAAAATTGCCAAAAAAACTAAATCTTTTATTAGAGCGTTCAAATTTGGTACACTTACGTAAATTTGAAAAAGAAACAACTTTTTCAAGTAAAACTTTTTGTTATTTTAACAAATAAACCCATTTTTGGCGATATATTTTTTTAAATGTCATTTTTGACAAATAACCAAAGTCACATGACTACGTTTGACTGAGTAGTTTTTCATCTCATTTCAAGCAAAAGGTAATTCCAAAAATTAAATTTCAAATTAAAACAATTAAAAATTCCTCTACTATGATTCGAACTTTTTGCAGGACACTGTATATAGCTGACGACGGATACCGACGCATCACCGCGCTGGCGGGATGCAGGGACTCGGGAAGCACCACATTGTTGCCACTGTTGTCAAATTGGGCCAAATTTAGAAAGAGTAGCAGTAGAAAAATAATAAATATGTAAATCTAATTTAAAAAATATACATTTCCCTTCCTGCTATACTTAATCTCGTTCTAATGGTTTTTGTGGGATTATTTTGTGGGATTATTTATATTTCCTTAATATCGCGGCCGCCGCGGGGCCCCTGGTTGATCCGGGGCCCCGGGCACTGCCCCGGTTTGCCCTACCATAGCTACGCCTCTGGACAAGGGGCAATGAGAAACTGATGCCGGGAAGCATTGAGTATTTGTAGGAAGGAAAAACGCTGACGGGTGGGAAAGAGGTCCATAGAAAGTTTCCAGAAACTAATACCGTTTGGTGAAGATTTATACTAATATGATACCAACAGGATGTACCTAGATAAAGTAATGCAAGGTATTGTATATACAGGGTGTCTCATTTTGATCTGGAACACCCCTGTAAAATTTGAACTGGCTAACGGATTTTAACGATTTTTTTTTGTATACAGGGCCCTCCTAGACGCACTTATCAAACACTTTTCAATGACCATACGATTATTCCAGGGCCGGATTAAAAAAAAAATTGACCCAAAATTTCGTGTTAAGGTATCAGCGATTTTTTATTGGAAATCTGATAACGTGACGTTAATCAGCGCCCCTGAAAACCCCCAAATTCCAAATTTCAAGAAATTATTCCCACGAATTATACTTTTTACACTGCATTACAATTGCAAAAAATCAAAATTTTAATTTGACTTCAGCTATTAAGGTGGCTATGGAAACAAGTGAGAATGGTAAAAAGAGGTCCACAGGGGACAATAGTAATAAACCTGATCGGAAACTGTACTCGGTTTCTCTTTTCATTATTGCTGTACAGTACAAATTTTACGCCATTTGAGACGCAAGAGAGCTCGCTGACGTCGCAGGCAGCCGTGGAAAAACAATGGCTTGCAGAAATGTCAGTTTATGCAATTTTACAACAAATGTTATTCAGGGGTTAATGTTGCTAAAGTAATTTAGGTGTTACAAATAATTTAGTCGGTGTAAAATGTAATTCCTAATCGATTCGTCAATACATTTATGCCGTTTAAAATATTGCTGCTTTTAATTACACTCTTCAAATACGTACTTTGTAGTATATAATCTTATACTATATTATTATTAACAAAAAAATGTAAAAATTAACGTTTCTCAAAGTGTTTGCACTTGCACAACTGCCTGTGAGGGCAGCGAGCTCTCTTGCGTCTCAAATGGCATAAAATTTCTACTGTACAGCAATACTGAAAAGAGAAACCGAGTACAGTTTCCGATCAGGTTTATTACTATTGTCCCCTGTGGACCTCTTTTTATCATTTTCACTTGTTTCCATATCCAACTTAATACCTGAACTCAAATTGAAATTTTGATTTTTTGCAATTGTGATGCAGTGTAAAAAGTATAATTTGTGGGAATAATTTCTTGAAATTTGGAATCTGGGGGTTTTCAGGGGCGCTGATTAACGCCATGTTATCAGATTTCCGATAAAAAAATCGCTAATACCTTAACTCGAAAATTTGGGTAAAAAAAATTTTTTAATCCGACCCTGGAATAATCGTATGGTCATTGAAAAGTGTTTGATAAGTACGCCTAGGAGGGCCCTGTATACAAAAAAAATCGTTAAAATCCGTAAGCCAGTTCAAATTTTACAGGGGTGTTCCAGATCAAAATGAGACACCCTGTAGAGGTTTATAAGAGTAAGGTGTTTTTATGTTAAAATAAGGGATTTTTAGGATCTAACATACATATCGTTGGAATCAGGATGAAGCGTAGATTCTGAAAATTCAGTAATATACAGGGTGTATATTATTATTATTATTTTAAAAAACATAAGTTTGATTTGTACCGCTTTTACGGAACACCCTGTATCAATTTAAAGAATACCATGGAAACGCCCACAAAAATCCTAAAACTTTATTTCTAAAATTTTCTCTTTAACGAACAATGAGAAAGTTAAGGATGCAGGAGATGAAATGTTACTTGGATCACCCTGCTCGTGCACTTGAAGGCAGTCGGCTTCGCCTCGTGCCGCTCGTGCACTCGCTTGCAATATGAATCATTGCTCAACTTGTTGCTGGATATAATGGGACCATCATAAAGTAAGGGATATAGTTTACAGTCTTAGGTATATAATTTTAAGAAAGTAAGCTGGTAGCAAACAGTAAATGGAATACAGTTGCTTCAATAATTGGATTTAGCTGCAAATATGGAAAACAAAAGAGTTGTCGTATCAACTACTGATACAAGTGATTTAGACTTTAATAAGATTGATCTACAAACACGAATTGGTTTAGTACGATGTTATTGCTAACTCGGCAGAAATCACACTGCTGGATTACAAAGATTTCGTACACTAATCCGCTAGCAATCGGTAGAAATTCGATATCAAACCGATTGCAAATGCCAAATGGGAAATTCTATGCAAAATCCTAAAAATGGACGACCTCGTGGATGACATATCGAATATATTTGCGTTAACCAGTGTTGGGCATAAGAAGTTCCATTATTTAAGCAATCGAATTGCTTTCATATATCCGGTTACCTTAATTTGTTAAAAATACATAATAAACTGAAATATATGCCTTACTTTATGACAACCTTGTACTGTTGTGCATGACTTGGATAATAAGTGATAAAATTGAAATTTTAAAAAATCGTGCCTACATTTCTTGCCATTTACTTAACACAACAGTGTGCATTAGCTTCAAATTTCACTAGGGCGCAATTCCACAGCCGACTCTAGGAGAAGCCCTGAAGTAGAGAAAACTGGCAACAAGGAATGCGGGTCCACGTCGCGTGCCCGACACAGCTTGTCTGTTGATTTTGCAAGAAATTTACCAGAATTAAATATGTGTAGTGCGGGTAGTGCTATCGTCGCCAGATTGCTACGACGAGGCAGTGTGTCCCTGGGTGGAAAGAGACAGCCCAAAGTGCAGGCGACAGCTTTTTTATAAATTTGTTTTGTTTGTGCAAAAGTTTATAAAAGTTCGAAGTGAAGAATCGTTTCTTTACAATTTCAAGCCTCCAGATGCCTAGAACCATCGAGGGAAACTATAGAACTTAGCTATATAGCTGGCTGTAAGTCAAATCGTAATAATAACTTGAAGTGGCTAGGTTTTCTTTGCTTGACGACAAGCGGTCAACTTGTATTCATTTTGGGCTTTCCCAAGGACGAAAATTAAATAATAAAATGATTAAGGGCCAATTGCATAGGCAAACTAAAGTACCCTTTAAAATTAAAGGAGCTTTCTAACAATCCAACCATTGTTTAGTATTGTTGCAAAAGTTTCTTTACCTAATGTTAAAGTCAAAAGATAATTTAGTTGAATGTATTATGAAATTGACCCTAACTGCCATTTCAGTCAGAAGAGATTGCTCTCCTTCACAACATGCTGTTCTCTGTTCGCTTGTTTGTATTTTGATGAAAATTTAACCATAAGGGAAAATAGATCATTTGCCTGATGGCGCACTTTGCGAAAAATTCTCGCAAAAACTCGACTTATAACAAAATGTAGTCCCCTCTATTTGCCCAAATTTACCATATTATTTGTCGAAAATGTACCTATCCACACCAGGAATCGTACTTATTATAAATAGTTATACTTCTGTGTATATTTTGTTACTTGTTACTTCTTTTATTGTCTGTTAAACAAATGTACCTACTTACTTAGGTAACCAATTAATGAAACAAAGTTCACAAATGTATTTAATTATAACTAAAAAGAGGGTTGAACATCTATTAGAAAAGATAAACTAAGCTAAAGTGCAGGCTGCTCTATACGGCATAGACCCGTTGAACCGTCCCGCTGCGGAGTTGCCACATGTTTGCACAGGGCTTCTCCTAGAGTCGGCTGTGGCAATGCCCTAATGCCTAATGTAATGTCAAATTCCGCGTTTGTCTGGCAAAGCCACACATTGTAAAACTGTCAGCTATGACAAATCAGCCAACATTCATATATAAAAAAGTTCATGTTCATACAAAGGTGGGGTCAAAAACACACTCCTGAAAAGATAAAGGGTATCAAAATTTAAATTTTAGTTTATATTTTTACAGAGGTGTCTCCATTCCAAACGGCCTACACTGTATATTTTAGGAAGCTTATAAAATCTATCTACCTACACGACGGAATAAGGTAAAAAATGCGGTTTTCATCTTCAGATGGTATACGAATCGATCGTGTAAATGTTTGGTCAACGTGCAAAATCCAATAATCGGACAAACTCTTCCAATATAATACGCGGGTGTAATTTATGAAATAGGGCCCCTGTTTACCTTTATACCGCCCTTCAGGCGCTCTTCCGTTTGTTTTGTATGATGTGGCAATGCCTGCGAACCTGTTCTGTTTAGCCATTTACTGGAATTGGTCATATATATTTGTACCTATATAATATAGTGTTTCTGTTTAGTACTTGTCAATTTCTTATTTTTCAGCGAATTGGCCGATTTTAAAAATTCTTTTCATAACATATATCAAGCACGTGCAAAGCTCTACAGTCTGCTGTATTATTTTAGAACTTTCAGTTATTCCAGGGCCTACTACTACCAAAGAAAAAACCCTCAAAATGACGAAATCGTATTAGGTATTTTGTAAAATACAAAACAGTTGGCACCATTGAATTGACCATACTCAAAAAACCTAATTCTTTACAGATTAGGGATAAAAGTCAAAAATGTTATATTTTCGGAAATATTTAGGTGATATTCTTTAGAAATTAAATAGGGACACAGTGTAGTTCGAGGTATAGTTTGTCCACTTAGTACAAGTCGATTAGGCAAAGATATTAAGTTGAGGAAAAATCCTGATTTTTATATTACTTAGGTTTTTTGAATTGTAATTGGGAAACACCCCATTAACGTGTATCATCATGCCTTAAAAGTCATTCTAATTTAGTTCCACATAATAAATTTCATATTGATATTTTCATCTTTGTTTTATAACGCACTCAAATTTATAGAACTCTGTCTGTTTATGCTTGTTTCATATTCCTTTACTTGAAATCTCATATCTTTTTGAAATCTATGTGTGCGCGTTGACTTAGTCCTAGTTTGTCCCTATTAATTGCAAAAAAATCACCAAAACATTTTCTTGTCTAAATCCGAAAATATAGCAGTTTTAGACTTTTGTCCCCATCACCAGCCTCTGCAAGCTAGTCACTAAAACCTGGTAATTAGGGTTGGTTTTCAAGTACAGCCAATTGAATGTTTTGTTTTTTAATAAATATGCCTAATACAATTTCGTCATTTTCACGGTTTGTTTGGCCTAGTAGGCTATGAGATAAGTTAAATTTCAGCAGGCAGCAGATTGTAGAGCTCCTCACGTACCTACCTTCTATATGTTAAAAAAATATTTTTATATCCATATAATTATAAAAATTATATTTATTTATCTATCAAATGACAAAAATAATTACAAAAAACTATTACAATAATTCTTTATTTAAATTTTGCAATTAATTTATTGAAATGTAGACTTAAATGTAATAGGTACGTCCAATGTATAGAGATATGGAAATAGGTAAAATCTTAGACAAGGAAGGGGAGAGAGGACGCATAATCCGGCCAAATTGAGTGTTCCCAGTTAGGCACCACCAGTGGCGTATCGCGTGGGACTGGTAAAGAATGAAAAATGCCTATAAAGCATTAGTGTTGGTTTGTAACGGGACCAAATTTCGACAAAGCAACAAAATTTTAGTTGTTTGAGACGGTATACAAATAATACAATGTCTTTTTCCTTGAAGCTATTTTTCTAACTATAAATATTTACATATGAAAGGTTATTCCCAATGAATAAAGAACCCCAGGAAGGAGCCAAAGCTCTATGGGCATTATAAAATACGTGAGACAGAAATCGCCCTGTATGGAGACTAAATTTTGACAAAATATTTTTATATTTGACAGTTGTCACGGTGGTTTGTGCTACACGGAGAAAAAAGTATATTAATTTTAAATATAAATATAATACTTTCTAATATAAAATATAATACTATTTGGGACAATTATACTAAATATTACAAGGAAATATATTTTTATTTTTAATTTTTTTTATTACCTTTAATTAAAAAATATATTAAAAAATTATAATAAGTGAATATTAAAACCAAAAATATATTGTTACGATTTTTAAAATCAATTTATATTTAGTTTTAAGATGAAGCATATTAAAGCTTAATATACTTGATTATTTAACCTTATAATACTCTATACTTAACTTTAACAACCCAATTGTACATCTAAATAAAATATATTACACGTGGTAATATATTTTTATTATTCTTGCTAATATTCTATATTTTAAACCGTAACATACCTGATACTTCATATTATAATATATTTTGTTTAATACCATTTAATATACTTTGTAAATTAATGGTAGGCCATTTTCCCAGATCCGGGGCTTATTTCATCGCCCTTCGTGTGTTAGAGGAGTTTGTCTGGCTCTAAGCCATCCCTCTACCAACTTAACAAATTTCAAAATTGGACAAACACAACACCCAGGGCGTGGCCACCACGGTGGGAATCAAACCCACGACCGACGGTACCTAAAATTAGGTCTGCGTGTTTCACACCTCGGCTAACCCAATCGTACACCGTCGCCTTGTTAATATTCTTCGCAAAATACTCTATCATTTCTTGTCTCAGAAGAAACACCAGAAGAAACCATGATGGTTAATTATTTCCTGAAAACATTAAGAAGGTGACAGCTGAGACGTTTATTTTTTTTACCTTAAAAAAAGTTACAAGGGGGAATGTTTCATTGATAATCTTATAGTTTATTGATAAAACTCTTTGTAGATAATGAAAACATATATATTACACTACATACACTATAAACTATAAAAAAACAAAATTTTCACTCGGACAGTTTTTAATAAAAAAATACTTTATATAATACTATATTCTATAAATACATAGCCTTTATAGGCTAGCCAGATAATGAATGATATACCTAAATAATTTATATGTTTGCAATAATTCCATAAAAATGGCCCGGCATTAAATAGGTACATATAACCGCCGAAACAGGCCGGCGGGATTCTGCGCTGTAATATTGTATATATTACGGAGTAAAATCACTACTTTTACTAAATATTATTGGCATATTTTATTAATCGAATTAAATATATACGTTTTATAAATTGTAATATATACATGTATTATTAATTATTTGTTATTTTGGTGTTTATTAGAATGTATTTTAAGAAGTTAAACATATAATCCATATTCTACAGGGTAAAATACAGAGTTATAGTAATAAATTTCTTATATAATAAATTTTTGTAAAATAAAAATATTTTGAAAGATAAAAAAACGTTTTTTATATACTTCCATAAATTATAATGCCATTTAAAATATATTCTTTAATATACGGGAATTTCAAAATTACTGTCCCGATTTTTTTCCGTGTATTAGATATTTGTGTAGTTCTTCGATAAGTACTTTTTGGAGATCTATTATGGTTAGCTGTGCAGCCTGCGGCTATTCCGTGACTACCAGAACAAAATGTTTGGGGGATAACATTCCATCGGTAGGTACTTTTGTAAACCGGAAACGGCATGCCGCCATATGCAGAGACTGTCCCGGTCCAGCGTAAAGCCCAAATTTGCTCCTTCCTGGGGTTCTTTATTCATAGGTTATTCCTGATACTTTCTGTTCACCTCGACTCTTGCAACCAAAAGCTGAACAAAACACCATTATGATGCCACAAAAATAACAATGTCTTCCGTATAAGCACAAAATCACAAAAACTAAACCTGCTGTCACACACTACGTTTGGAACCAAATTATGGCGTCGCATTGATATTTGGGCACACTTTCTGCTACGGTCCGTACATACACGTTACGCGTCCTCCTCCCTTCCCTCGTCTAAGGGTAAAACTGATTGCTTTGTCAAAGCACAAAGCCTCCTTACTAGCAGAATTGTTTTCCTGTCACTAAATTAGACTAGATGATAATTTTTCTTTTATACTATGTCCTAACACACGACACACAAAGCATCATTGAGCGACGTATAATGAAATAAGCCTCCGAGATGGCGCAAATTTAAAATTCGCCCCGGAAGCGCCATCGATTCCTTTATTTTACATGTTTGACCTCGCCGAGGCGATTTTTCAGGGGTTTGTGAACTAGGTACATCCAATCAATTCTTCATGGCACTCCATTTTTTTACCCCCTTTGAAGTTGACAAGCAGCTTGCGATTCGAGTAAACATTGGATTTTGTATGCAGGTAATTAAAGCTGAGGGTATTGGGAGCCATTGAGCCATCTCATTTTGCTGATGAAATTTCGCATACGGATAGAGGGTTTTGGATGTATTTTCATGCATTTTGTTACTTTTTGAGATAAGGTCTTCTTTACTGCGAGGTATGTATGTAATTTTCAGTGTCGACCATTGTGACTCAGAGATCAACGTTCGTAATATCCACTATATATATATATATATATGTATATGTATTTCAAGAGTATAATGTTTGCTTTTAAATGTGTATATACAGTGTGTCCCAAATTCGATGCTCACCATTGGGATCTCGGTAACTACAAGAGATAGCGAGTCGGTTAAATGGGGAAAGTTTTAGACAATTTTATGGTCAATCTGATGCCGCTGAGAAATCAAGGCTAACTGGGATCGTTTTCGAGTTATTACCAAAAAACCGAATTTTATCATTTTCGTTTTTCTTAAATATCTTAGAAACCGATGGTTTCTCAAAGACAGGACTTTGACATTATTAAGGCACTTTTGTCCAGCCTTTTAAGCGGTAATGTCAGTTTCTTTAAGAAAGTTTTCATTTTCGAGATATGACTCACAACTTTTGATTTTCTTATGGACGCTATCTTGGATTTTTACAAATTCGAAATTTACATGAAATTCTCTTTCCAATGATGTGTCACACTAATGATTTTTTCGTTAGTTGTAACACTTAAAAGCATTTTATTGCCTAATACTAAGTAGGCCATGACAAGTCTGTCAAAACAAATGCAACAAACCAAACATTGAATCCAAATTTTTGTTGAGATCTGGATTCCTTAATACCATATGGGTTATTAACAGCCCAGTAATGGTGCTTATGTTTATTAAAAATGCCATTGTTATGAAATCTTGTTTCATCGGTCCAGCAAATGTTTAATGGAAAGTTATCAATAACTTCACACTGATTGTTAAACCAATGACAGAAATCAAGTCGGCGTTCAGTATTTCCCGGCCTTAACTTTTCCACTATCACGGGTTTATAGGGGTGATATTTTTTGTCAAGTATATCTATGAATAGTCGTTTTCGGCAAAAGAGTTCTGCGACTTATCTCTCGAAATGAAATCGTCGGTGCTTCATTAAACTTTGTTCAATGTTTTCAACATCTATTGGCGCAATCGATTGGAACCATATTTCGGTCTGGGCACAACAAAACTCTCATGTTGTTCTAAATTCCTACTCAATCTAAGAAAAATTTAACGGTGAGGCTGCTGCCTTTCAGGGAATAATGTATGATAAACTCTTGTTGCCACTGTACTCTTTCTATAGTTTTTTGTGTAACAATAATTGTACATATCCACCTTTTCGCTAGTACTAAACGGCATTTTTACACATATCTCAAAACACTGACGGCTTCATAACAATAACAACAACTGAGAGTTTCATTTGTTTTGACAGACTTGTCATGGCCTACTTAGTATTAGACAAAAAAAAACGCTTTTAAGCGTTACAACTAACGAAAATATCATTAGTGTGACATATCATTGCAAAGAGAATTTAATGTAGATTTCGAATTTGTAAAAATCCAAGATGGCGTCCATAAGAAAATCAAAAGTTGTGAGTCATATCTCGAAAATGAAAACTTTTTTAAAGAAACTGACATTACCGCTTAAAAGGTTGGACAAAAGTGCCTTAATAATGTCAAAGTCCTGTCTTTGAGAAACCATCGGTTTCTAAGATATTTAAGAAAAACGAAAATGATAAAATTCGGTTTTTTGGTAATAACTCGAAAACGATGCCAGTTAGCCTTGATTTCTCAGCGGCATCAGATTGACCATAAAATTGTCTAAAACTTTCCCCATTTAACCGACTCTCTATCACTTGTAGTTACCGAGATCCCAATGGTGAGCATCGAATTTGGGACACACTGTATATACACATTTAAAAGCAAACATTATACTCTTGAAATACATATACATATAAGCAAACAGCTTTTAAATGTGTATATATATATACATGTTTGCTTTTAAATGTGTATATATATATACATGTTTGCTTTTAAATATATACACATTTAAAAGCAAACATGATACTCTTGAACACGTCACTAGCTGGAAAAATGTTTGTATAATATTTGTTATTTGCTATGAATTGAGGCAATGTCTTATTAAATTTTTTCGAGCCTTCAAAAATTAATTGAATTAAAATATATTTATTGTAAATAATTGAAAATAATTCTGAGTGCATTTATATGGAACCTGACTTCGTACAATCGAACCGACATGCGACATGGTCCCGGTTCGTCGAGTCAACCAAGTTTTGTTTGGGTTAAAAGGAATAAATGAACAGATCATGCTTAGGTGATACATGTACATTGTACATGTCGGTGGCGTCGTCATGTTATAGTTTTAAGATAGCCGAGTTCTCGATATTGATGCTTTAAAACCTTGGCTCCTAGGTGTTTTGTCACAGATGAATCAGACTCATCTGTGGCTCTGTGTTTTTTGTTTCAAATCCAGAATAATAAATCTCCTTTTCATTGTGTGTTTATATCTTAGACAAGGAAAGAGAGAGGACGCCTAACAGCGCTCGCGGCCGTGTTACAGACTGCCACATCGCAGGACAGGCCAGTGGCACGAAACGCGTTCTTAGCCTATATCACAAAAAAATTAAAAATTTTTTATTTTAGTTTAGAAAGTCTTACTTTTCAGCACTAGTGCGGAAAAATACTTTTCCGCACTACTTTTCCGCACTAGTGCAAAAAATTTAATTTCCACCAGCCCATACGAGGACACCTTGCTGGCACTAATAGAATTCCTGAAATATCCTGCCAAGAGTCTCATAAAACAGCTTGGAGACTGAAATTCTAGACGCAACATAACACGGCAGTGACAATAAAACATAGTACAGCGACACTAATTTAAAAAATCTATACCAGCTGTTTGATTGCACAGGTCCGTACTGTATTTAATGTCGGTTCTAACTCCTAACCGCAAATGAAAAAGAAAGATTGAAACAAGATAAAGTCTGTTTTAATTAGAGTTATCCTTTTAGAACATGAAACGACTTTTTCTTTGCAGGCAGTCCGAAAGTGGCGTCTAGTCTTTCATTTATCTCGTCGCCACCCAAAGATAAAACGACTTGAGAAATAAAAGCGCAGAAAACGTCCTTCAGTGCGATCCTGGACGGATGGTCATCTTTCGTTTGTCTGTTTGATGGACACATAAAACTTTTACAGCCTACATCGGAGATGGGATACGTTCTTTAATATTACATATCGGGCCGTTTAATTTACTCTATTTTTAGAATTGACCGATATATGGCTATTTTCTCGAAGAAATGCAGCAAACCATGAAGCAAAATATAACACAACGAATACATATAAGGGAGCAATGACCAGATTCTATAGCGAACCGTGGGTGAGCACTCAGAGATTCTGGACACTTTCTGATGAGACTCGCATCTCTATACCAGTCTTTTGTACGATTGGGACAAATTTAGCTGCCGTACGAGACCATGCTTCATTCGGACCGAAGGAACCACATTACTGATATCTCGTCATTATATTTGTAGTGCATGTTACTATTTATTCCCGTTGCTGAAATATTGCTACATTCGCTCCAGCGTACATGCAGTACCTACTTACTTGAGATTTGTAAATAACAGTTATATAGTTAGGTACTTTCTTGTTAAAAATGATATACGTACTACTTAACCCTTATCTCTGCATGTGTAAATGCACACTTACTGGTTTGTGTCTAATAACACGACATCATATGGGAGTAATAATTTTCTACAGGATTGGTAGTAGGTACGAACCGAAATTTGCATCTAACTCATACCACGAATTCCTGGAAAACGATCCTAATCCTAAATCCAGGCGCATCAGTTTGTAACGACAAAATTAACGAAGTCAATCTGTTTCCCATAAACCTATTAATTTGGCCCGACAAATTGCGGTACCCTACAAATTGCCATTTCCGAACTGATGCCTGGTTGTTTTGGATTCAATGACGCGTTTTTCAATATCGGAACGCCTATGGGCGATATTTCGAACCTGGGACAACAATGCTTTTAGCGTTGATGGAGTGCGATTAAGTCATTTCGCGATCCTGACGAATTTTACACGACGCCCACCTATACCGCACTCCCAATTCTCGCCAGGCCCACCTTCACAACAGCGCAATCGCCACACGATAATATCGCTGCAAAAAGAATGAAAATTTTAGATTCTGGAGCCCACCTACCGCGACTTCTAAATCCCAACACTCCCAGTTCTCGTCAGGCCCACTTCTCAAGAAGCCCAAATTTGCAACACCGCATTCGATACATCATAATATCGCCGTAAAAAGAAGGTGTATAGCGTGTCCCAAATAGCTTGTCCTATACCCCCTGGATCTCAGGAACCGTAAGAGATACGAAAAAAAGTTGGATACAAAAGTTGTGAGGTTGGCAGTGGACGTAACCTCTCTTTTATTTTCACATATACAGGGCGATTCGTATTTGCAGGACAAAAATAAAATATTTGGATTTTGACAATAATTGCATTAATCCTTTGGAATATTTGCATTCTCCATGAAATTTGATACAGAACCGTTTTTTTGTTTTGTATTTTGGATGCAGCGTTGCCAAGATATCGAATTTTTCTTGGAATTTAGGGACTTCGTGGAGGTTATGGAAACTGAATGCTGTATCTTTATTTTAATAGATATCAAAGATATATTTAGCCGAAGTATGACAGCACAACCGTGTGTGATGTGGTATGTCGAAATTGGTTTTTGCATATACGGTGTGTTCGTAACAGGCTCTCAAAATCGGATAATTTCAAACAGCAATAACTTATTTTTTTCAAATGGAATATCCCATATTTCTATAGTTTGTTGGATGCCGGCATCCAAGCCCCACATTTTATGTAAATAACATTCTATACCAAAAACTACCAGTTTTCGAGATATTTAGTATTTAAGAAAATTTCTTTGCATTTTTTATTCAGGTGAGAAGGTTTTATCAAGCAAGCCATAACTATTTTTCCAGGCAGTGGCAGAAATAATTGTCATTTTAGATAGTACGTATAGTATAGTAGTATTATTAATACGGGAAATAAAATTCCTATTCCCGTATACAGTATGTCCACGGATAGACATCCCAAGAGGACAAATGGACCAAAAATTTCATTTTTCGACAAAAAGTCATTCTTGATAAGTTTCGGCTTCTCGAAAAAATATGGTCCACGAAGAGAATTTTCGATTTTTTTATACAGGGTGTCCAAAAAATACAAAAACATGACAATAAACTGCCTTTATTTTTAAAAATATCATAAACTTTTACTTAGAAAAGTTGTTTATACGATTTCTCTAATTTTAGCGCCAAAAATATGTCCAAGTAGGCCTTGTTTTCTTTAATAAATTGTGCCGTTTTGCCTTAAATCAGTTTTAGATGCCCTATCGTTAAAAAAAAACGATTCGAATTGGACGACAATTACAAATTTTATGGGACACACTGTATATACATGGTTGAAATTTGGCAGATTCTTTGTAAAAAATTGGGGGACAACGGGGGACATCACCCCCATTTTGTTCCATTTACTTCTTTGAATTTTTTAACTAAAATTTCAACAAAGAATGTGTTTATGATCCCTAAGAGAATTCCCTGCCAAATTTCAAATAATTATCTCAAAAACACAGAAGTTTTGTTTTTACAATTTGATTTTAACACCGTATATTTTGAAATAGGGGCGTATAAATGAAAAATTGAATAAGAGAAGTCATAATATTTTTGGAATAAATTATAACTGTCAATCTAACAAACATAAAACAAAGAAACGCCTACTAGATAAAAAATTGTATTTAAATAATGTGACAGGCGCCTACTGCGTTTTTTTACGAATTTGATGGGCAGTCCTAATGGGATTACCAATACCGAATTTTTTTTTCTTATTAACTGCTCTATGAAGAAAAAATGAGTTTTTAAATTGACTGGTATACGCTAGAATTTTTTTTATTTTAACCTGTGTAAGCAAATAAAGCCAAATCGAAAAATTTTATACAAAAGACTTATTTTAAATAAGCAGTCAACTTCTGAATGCTTTCGCACTTATTCATTTACACTCTGTACATTTTTGTTTTGTTTCTATAGCAGCTATAACTTTTAAAATAGTGTCATTAGTTCCTATGAGTATTCTAAAAATACCCGTTATTTTTTGTAAACCTCGTTGTAAATTTTCAAGTTCACTAGTTTTCAGGCTAGTTGTAAATAAAATTCTATTGATACAGGCAACCAAACATACTTTTATGACGTTTTATTTCTAGCCTTAAGTGTGTTGAGTGCCGACTGATTTTTGTTCTACCGCTACTATCGTGGTATAAGTGGTATATGATCCGAACAACCACCATAAGGATTGTCAAGTAATCTCAATTAATAAAAAATTGTTCGTTAAGTAACTATTAAGTTGGTATGAACCTTTTAACGAAAGATCTCAGGCCTCTCAATAGCGCCCTATTCGTTCTCTTCTCGATTCTCCACATCCAGCGTCTTACTATTGAAAGCGCAGCTCAGAGTAAAATGCAATAAAAAAAGTAAAACCACATATTGATGGTATAAGCCGGCGCGAGTCCTGATGGAGGCTATCTGCATTTCCAATAGGAAAACAGAAGCGGTCGAAGTCACGAATTCCGTTTGAAACTTGAAACTAGATATTATCAATATGCTGCCTTTCCCAGGAGGAAGACGCCCCTCATATTGGGGCGAACCCCACGGGAAAGTTCGGGCCTGACATTTAATACGGCCATCTACCTATATATTTTCCCCAGTCGATACCTTTTCATTCAACCAATAATTGCTTTCCGAATTAGACACAATTTCACGGAACTAACATTAGTAATAACTATATAGTGTGTTAAATTTGCACGATGCTATTTATAATTTGGGCCAGCTATTTTAGGTCTTTCTGGTTTCCTTCAATTGATTTATATCTCTGCGAAATAAATGTAAATTAATATTTCAGTTTTTTAGATGAAATGCTATTAAAAAATTGCCGATATCTGAAAACATTAGCGTTTGATGAACGGCAAAAAATATTTTCTGAAAATTACGCGACGATAGAAAGTTCAATGGATAAAGTTTTCAAGACTTTTTTCAAAGATCAGTGGCATAGAATATTTTTTTGTGTCTAAAAATAGCAATAAACAGTATTTCTACAATAGGTTATTCCCATTAAATTTTTTTGTGTATTTTTAGTTCATGAAACACTTGTGTAGGTAGTCTAAATGAAATCCAAATGACATTTTAGTCAAATGTTTTGATTTATTCATATCCCTGACATATATTATTATACTTAAAATACATACTTTTTTTGTTTAAATATAAATTTTTAAACTCTCTACCTAATTTTTATTTGAATCTAAAATTCAATAACAAAATAAATTTCAAATAAATAATATACACCTTCATTTGAAAACATACAACCGCCCTTGCAGTGTCTTAACAGACAACCAACTTTAACAAATCATCACATCTTGAAATGTCAAAAACAATATATCACACAGCGAATGCATGATACAAAGAAAAAAATTCTGTGGTGGAACTAATCGTCTAAGATACGCGGGCCCGTAGCTAGGGGGGGGGGGGGCAGAGGGGGCAATGTCCCCTCTGGGAAAAATTGTTGCCCCCTCTAGCGCTTGCGCTACCCACTACCCTGCAAATGGCGCAAATTGTTCTTTTCTAGGGTATTAATATCGGGCAGTAGACAAAAGGCTACTTATTACGCATGTTTCCCGATATAAAGAAAATATGGCAACCGACGATAGTTGCCCATAAATGAAATTTAAAGATTTGCGGTACCGATGACGCAGGGTTTTACATTCGTGCTTTCGACTGTAAGTAAGTAGCAGGACCCTCAAATTAATTTTGATTTATTTGTACAAAAATTTAACAATAAAAAAATAGAAAATTTCAATTATTTTAATTCACTTTTAAGATACATACAGTGTCATACAGTGTGGTCATTTAAGTGTGCAACATACCTATGGGACCTTTTTTTGTTAATTGCATAACCAAAATACAGATATTGCCGAAAGTTGAAGCATATGTTCAATAATCATATTAGGTGCACTTAGAATGGTTGCAAGTTAAACAGCATACAGGGTAGGTCAAAAAATATAAAAATTGTACAAGAGTAAAGTACCCTTATAATCAAAAATTCAGCAAAAATCGTTTAGAATTGCCTTAATACCAAAACATAGCCTCCTAAGAAAAAAAATTTTTAATTCTAGACAACTTTTCTTAATAATATTTTGCTGAATTTTTTGAAATAAGGGTACTTTACTCTTGTACAATTTTTATAGTTTTTGACCTACCCTGTGTCCTGTTTGACTTGCAACCATTCTAAGTGCACCTAATGTGATTATCGAACATGCACCAACTCTCGGGAATATTTGTATTTTCGTTGTGCAATTAATAAAAAAAATCCCATATGTTGCACACTTCTTAAATGACCACACTGTATAGGGTGTTCTTATATGAATTATCTTGTATGGTAGTAGGTTTTTTGTTTAAAATAAGTAGATATCTGGTAGTAGTATACATACCTACTTAATACTTTGTTTATTTTTTGTATTTTTTATATTATAACTGGTGCTGAGGCTGAGTTAAGCTTGTGATACCTACGATTACATTTAGTATTCGCGCATTAGATTTTTGTTATGAAGAAGAAGAAAAGAATATTTTTGTTATCAATTTGTTTCTTTTAAATAAACATAAAAATTGCTACTTTCCCTTTTTTCCTTTTTGTATTTTGAAATTATGGTCAAATCGCGCCCCGCCCCCTCAAAAAATATTGTTGCCCCCCCTAAATATCGAACCGGGCTACGGGCCTGAAGATACGTTATACCATGCAGCAATAAACACTATTATTATTAAAAAATGACAAAGCTATACCATATTTTTAACGACTGTTGAAAAAAATATTACAAAAAAATTCTGATAAAATCTTCGGCGAAAAACGTATAAACACAACATACCGTGATCTTCGATATTCCATAGAAAGTATCAAGGACCCTCTCTTTATAGGCATAATTTCGTTTTTTTCGGTATGTTCGTTTATGGCCCGCCCCCTTTAAAATCAAGCGCACAAAAGGACCAGATACCGCCGGGGTTGGCTGATGTTAAACACTGTAGAGCAAGAAATCCCCTTGAAAAAGGTCCGGGGCTGATATTATTATAGACTCTTAAGGGTAGAGGTCAGGAGTATTCTTGGATCACGGCACACTCCAAATTTATGATGCTATTGATTTCCAGCGTGTCTTAATTAGTTTGAAATAAAATCTTTAAGGGGAGGCAAGGGTGAGTCGTCATTGGCGGGGAATTGAGTCATATAATACGCAAGGAAAATCGGGTTTCATTCAGACCATACCGAGAAACCTATCAATATTTTGCACAAGAGTCGAGATTTCCTTTATTTTTATTGAATTGTATCGGATAACCGAGAAACCGGCACCTCTATCCCTAGTTAGTTAAGGGAGGGGATTGATAATTTATAAAATCGTGTTTTAACAAAACCTTTTTACTGATCTACACTCCTTACTCTAGGCATTACTAGAACAATGACATATACAATATTGTATTTAAAAAAATTCGCTCGGTTTATTAAAGATTTAGTTGTGTGATTTATACGGTTATATAGGTTTGGGAAGTTTGGGTACATTCTGGCCGCGGTGGCGAAGTTCAGAACTTTCTGCCTTCGATCGACCTTATGGTTCAATTCTAGGTTGTAACAGAGCATTTATGCAACATGTCGTTATAGACCGTCAGATAATGACAGATTTAGGTGGACATAACATTACATGGAAAATTCGATTTTTATTTTTTCACAATTCGATTCGATATTTTCGTGCAAGCCGTGTTCATTAAATGATTAATTAATAGAACCTGGCTTCGGAAAACAAAAGGCTTGAGTATTGCAGGTGGCTAAAGGGTTGAAATAAGGGAATAAGTACATTTTTTTCCATTTTCCATAATTATATGTTATCCCCATGGGCTACTCTTAAATTTCCCTTCATTCTACTCAGCATCGAAGCACTTTTCAACCCTCTTCGAGGCTTGTATGCGAAAATGGGACACCTAAATCTGTCACTATCTGACGGTGTATTAGATAAACACCGCTGATGGCCAAGAGCGCTGGGAAAAGTGTAGATTCACCGTATATTGCTCTTAGTAGCTTGATCTGTGTGGTTTGATAATTATTATTATTGTCCGACACTCACTAGGATTACTGCGGTTTTCTAGGGCTTTCCGTAGTACTTGAGCAAATGCTATCCTAGTTTTGTCGAGAAAGGTCAGCCCTAGCCGCAAATGGCAATGACTAGCTTGGGTTGTTGTATATTCAGGTGTAATTGTATGTGTCGGACAAGCACACGCGTTGGGATCAAGATTAAACCAAACATAGGTACCGGGCTGGAGCAACTACTTATTTGTAGGAACATTAATAAACACCGTTAATTTATATATTTGCACAGCCCTCTTATTAGTCCTCCTTACGGCAGAATGCGTGCGACGTAAGGGGGAAGAACTCGCAAATATTATAGAATTAGTCACAGTTCAGGGGCGTAGCTCAATTTTGTGTAACTCACTGACTTAATTTTCATATAATTGTTATTTAATTTATTGTTAATATTATTCTTAACGGTGATGCCTTAGACTATGGAGGAAGGCAAACCCTTATAACATTGGCAATTATTTCTCGTGCTTGAGAATGCAACGTTCTTCCCTGTTTACTGATTTTGCACACGTTACTGAGCTCTCTGAGCAGGCGGAAAAAACTTGCCAGCGACCTAAAAAATGAGGTCTGTGTAGTAGCCTAATACGCAGATAACTTTACGTACTATAGAAACAGGCACAAAACGCGTTGGCTAACTGATTTTGTCAGCCGACTCCTTGGCAGAAATGCTGTGTTGCCGTATTTCAAAGGCGATGGTAACAAATATAATAGGTGTTTTATCACACCGCGTTAAAAATAAATGATAAACAAAAATGAGTACGTGGTCCCGTAATGCGAGCTTTATTTTTTCGGTATAACAGAGTTCAGAAATTCGGCTTCAATATGATAAAACTTGTATTCCCAAAAAATAACGACCACTCGTATAGGAAATCTCGCAACGCTGCCCGCATTCTTTAGAAACGTTTTCTTTCGTGCTTTGGACTATAGCATTCAGAGATGTTTATATCCATATTGTATATTGTATGAAATTAACATTAACATTATCTATTAAAAATATATAAATCTATTATTAACGTTTTCTGTCAAATTTTAAACCTTTAACTGTTAATATTTATCACGAAATAATATTTTAAAAAATGTGTCGCTCTTACTGCAATAATATGTCAAAAAAAGGTGAACTTTCAGAAGGTAAACCTTTAACTCCTTCTCTCTTGTTACTTGCATGTGAGTAATAATTTGTTTTTATGTTTATTTTTACGTGTTGCATTATACCTATTGATTTTCATAGATCAACCTACAAAGCCTGGCAAAAATTGATTTTGCATGACATAAGAGAGTTTACTTCTAACCTTAGACAAGGAAAGAGAGGGGACGCGTAATACAGCTTTTTAGGACAGTCGTCGAACTTGTGACCGAAAATCGATCCGACGCCATTTTTAGGAGCCAAACATTCGAGGTGGCACCTGGCACCTTCGTGTATATTGGTGATTTATGTTGTGAAGTGAGGACTTTGGTATATTTATAGAAAGTGTACCTATGGTGTATCTGCACAACAATAATTGTTGTTGGCAGATGGCTGTAAAAGCCGCAATGACTGCAAGGAGCCCGGTATTACATTTCACAGGTAAATATTCTTCACACATTTGTTGCATGAGGTTTATTTTATAATAATATCTCCGATGTGAGTTCAGATATAGGTCTGAACTCACAGTGCAGATGTTATACATTATTTCAAAATATGATGAAAACCATAGTTTAGGGTTAATTTGTACTAGGTCTGTTGAATCACGTAATTTGGTCTTAAAGACGATTTGTCACTCAATGGCGTACCTACATTATTTTAATGTTTTGACAAAATAAACTGTTTTCTATTTAAGTTTATAAGTAGAAATACAGTAGCCATATTATCGAATTGTGAAGTTAATTTTTATACTTGCTCGGATAATACTAATAAATAATATCCATGAAATGCGACTGGTCGAATACGCGTGGAGCCAATCGGTGGTAACACAACTACTGCTGGTTTTACGCGTCCCCCCCTCTTTCCTCGTCTAAGCTTCTAACAGTGATAATATATTTTGAGATAATAATAGTTATTGCATGTTGTGTTGTTGTGAATGCAAATAAATAATAGAAATAACTGTTCATTTTCGCATTCAAAATAAACTTATATTTTCTTAAGTAATAGCAAACAAAAATAACGTCTTAGTTCACAAAATAGCTAAAATAATTGATTTGTACCTTTGACATGCGACTAATTATTGCACTAACCAACAATGTGATATAACGACATAAGAGATGTTAAGATAAATAAAGGCGCGTTTGCCGCTTTATTATTGGATGATTGCATGCGATGTTTTGCTTTGCAGTACGTTAGAAGTGGTTATATTGGCTTGGAAAATATCTTAAAGTGCTGGAACCGCGACGATGTGCGATTTTATCACATGTTGAAAAGTTTTTCTGAGGTATGTTTGTTTTGATGAACAATCCAAAACTTTACACACTTTACACCACTGACAGTCGGGATCCACGAAAAACGTGTAACTACTTCAGTTGCATGGACTTCTTGAAGCTAGCTTTAAAATCTCCCCTTTTATTGTCCACCGTCATTGCCCTTCTCAACCGTTCTCACCCCTAGTGATAGCCACCCCACCATCAGCACTCAGAGGGAAGTCGAAAAGTGGACACTTGTCCTAGCTCTCCTTACAGGGTATTTATTTCAACTTGAGCTCTCAAGGTACAGCAAAGAAACCTATAGAATAAGTAGTTACTGTAGTTACCTACCTACTTATCTACAGTGTGTCTGGTTTTTCATGTTAACGCCCCTGAAAATCTAAGTAGGCTGGGGGAATTGAACGGGGCAATTTTTTAGATATGTCCCTATGATAGGTCATAATAATTTTCGAAGTATTGGTTTGGCATTGCGGCGAAATCCTGGCTTACTGCGATTTTTTAAAGGGGTTAATTTTTCTAAGAACCGTATTAGGCATTTTTTATTTAAAATATGACACAACAGCATAAATCAGGACACACCAAAGCCCCCACATACCAAATTTGAACAGAACAGAGAGATATAAAGTTGGGCAAAATATGAATTTTAAAGGAATCTGGCGAGTCAATGTGCCATGTAATTACTTCAAAACAGTTGGCTGCTCAACAGGACCACTAAAAGTGTCGGTGTCCAAAGATTCAATACAAAAATATACAGAGTATTTTTCTTTGGACCAACTCAAAATTCTGAATTTTTGTGAAATTTGATACGGGTCAAAATGCTCTGGAATCATTGACAAAATATTAATAAACACAAAAGTAATTATTTTTTTACAAAATAATTTTTACTTAGTTTGCTTATATCTGGGATGGTTTCGATCTACTCGATTTATGACCCGTATAAAGTTTCAAAAATTCAGCATTTTGAGAAACACCTTGTACATTTTTTTCTTTGAACTGTGAGTTCTTCATCATTCAACTGTTTCGAAGTAATTCCATGGCATACTTGACTCGCCAGATGCCTTTAAAATTCCTATTTTGCTCAACTTTGACACCCTGCAGAATGGTTTTGATTAACGCTGTGGTGTCAGATTTTAAACAAAGAATTGCCTATAATACGGCTTTTCGAAAAACGCACCTTTTTAAAAAATCCTAGCCAGGATTCCGCGACAATGCCAAACCAATAAGTACTTTGAAAAAGATGGCCTTTCAGGGACATATCTATAAAAAAAATTGCCCCATTCTATCCCCTCCCCCCCTCCCGCCTACTTAGATTTTCAGGGGTGTTAACAAGAAAAATCAGACTGAAACGATATTATTAGGTGGAAAGATGTTAAATAAGATATATGGTCTGTTCCAAAAAAATTTATAGTGCACCGCCTTGGGAACGGGTAGTATAACGCGATGCACTTGGTAGCTGAGTGGAGACGGGGTGAATTCTTGTTACTCTTGCACTTAAGTCGTAAATTACAAAATGTCAATTAATGCAGTAAATGCGGTACAATGCCAAAATGCATTAGACCTTTCTGTTACTCGCCAATTTATGTTGCAATTAAATAGTAACATGAACCTTAATATTTAAATTTAATAACAAAATCCCGGGTTTGTGCAACACCCATGGTAATCAAAATATACAAAAATTAATCGTACGCTTACACTGTGACTGCCAAAGACAAGGTCTTGACCAGCAGCAAGAACGTGCGATCGGCAGAAGCCAAACAGCAACCAAACCGTTGACAGGAACCAAATACAGCAATTGGCAGGAGTCAAAGCAATTGGTCTGCACCGCAACAATCGGTAGATACCAGACACAATTGGCAGGTACCAGAAACTACTGGCAGGTACCAGAAACAGCCTATGGGGAAAGAAACACATGTTGCAATTCACCGGTATTCAGCTTCAAATATAATAATAAAAGAATGACAAGTTATAAAAAAAACATCATTGCGGTAAAAAAAATTAACTAGAAAGAATTCTTTTTATATACCTTGAGATGTTGATCGGCTGGCAGTAATTTCTTTTGATTTGCTCGTTTATCTCCCGTACAACGGATAAGTCAATGAAAAATCATACTACACTGACTTAACTAGAGAACTTTGGAAAAATCCGACAATGTCGATACGTAAAATAATAACGCAACACCAAAACTTCTCTTCGAGGCAAATCTCAAAATTTATGTGTCTTAAAAACGAAGAATTCGATCTATAAATACATTTTAACCCATATAAAAACTTTGCTATGAAGTTAGTGCCCTCCTCTTTTTTTTGTTTTGTGACATGACAGTTCCATTTGAACTAAAACCCAATTGACCACAAAAGCAACAACCAAACAAAAAGAAGAAGAGGTACTGTTTTGACATCTGAATTTGACAACCTATAAAACGAAAATTGATTGAAATATTTGAAGAATGTAAATATAAAATGCAATTACTTTTTGAGCTGAACACCAAATGATTATGCAACATATGCCACTTCCCATAGTAATACAATAAAAGGTAAGTAAATGTTTATGTTTATGCTGTAGACCTCATAGTACTTATAAATATATGGATTACAATAAAAATCTTAATTAAATGTTTAATATGAAAACCAGAAATGAGATATACCTAGTTTGTAAAAGTGAATAATAATAGAGTAAGTATGTGCTGATTATTTTTTTCTTTATTGCAGTTACCAAGAAAGCAAAACACTGTAGTAGCGACCCACAAAAGTAAACAAACAAGGAAATTAGAATTACCTTATTTTCCCATGACTAGAAATGTTCAAGAAGCAAGGAAAAGCATGCTATGGCATGGTAAGAAGGTTATTATAATATTTTATTATCGACATGAGGCATTTAAATATTTTAGGTTAAAACACTGTGCGAGGAACCAGCGTAGAATGAAATATGAAGTGACTGAAAACTTATAATTTTAAATCAATAACTATGAATAAATCATATGAATAACCTTTAAATACCATGGCTTCTTGAATTTTATGTTTTATTTGGAAAATAAGTGTTACAAGACACACTGTATAATGTATAATGACCACACCTTCTACTAATACTCTTAATAAACATTTAAAATAAAAATTTTGCACCTTAAAAGAGAGTTTTTTTAATATACACATTATAATTACTAATGTTTTACCTTGTTCAGAAGAATTTTTGCGAAATTTTAGAGTTTTGTTTAATATCCTTGCAACAAACATTAGTTTGTGATTCCCTAAAAAATTAAAAATCTAAGTTAATTTTACAAATATGCTTGAATTTGAACAAAGTTGTGCGAAATTGATTTAATTTTGATTGATTTATGAAATTGTTTAGGATGAATATTAAAACAAACTTTTTTGAGGAAATTATTAATGTTTTTCAAAAAATATATTTTTTTCTTATTCAATGAACATGAAATGGAAATACCACCGGTGAAATAAACACCCTGTACAAAAAAACTGGGATTCATCTCTAGTAATTTAATTATTCCGCGAGCAACGCGAAGGGCCTTTTTGGCTCGTAATTATCTTTCTCGTTTATTGCGATTCTTCGGAGGTTTTTCAATTGCGCAATTTACAAGAAAAATCTTCGCGACGCAAAATAAGTGCTGATGTATTTCAGTCGATAACCAACCTCTTTTGAGAATCCCCTTATTAATGAAAATATTAAGCTAAAAATTGGGCTAACACTTGTGTATAACTAGGATCGTAATGACATATTTTATTTTGTAACGCACTTTGATTGTTTTTGGAATCAACAAGTCCTCCTCAACATCTAACCACACATCAACATTCCCTAATAGATTTACATTTTTGTGAGCGATATTTCATGTTTTATTTTACTAGAAACAGTTTATAGTTTACTGGTTAATACTTGAAATGAAGAAATTCCTCTACTACCAAGAATCCAGAATTATTAATGCACAGAATTACTGTTCCAAATTAAAACTTATAAAGAAATAGTACCTAATTTGTGGAAACATAAGTTTTACAAGTCAGATTTCAATTGGGAAAACTCCTTTTCTGAAATTCTAAATGTAGGCAATTAGGTACATACCTTTGCTGCTATACACTTCTTCAAAAGAGCTGAAAATAAAGTATTCAAGTTCAATGGTTTCTTCATCCTTATCTTTCAACTCGAATTAGCCACCGTTCTCACGACACGAACACTGTTTAATAAGTTAATGATAGATACATACGGGTAGAAACGTGTTTGTATACGAGTATGTTTTATAATACTACGTATTAAAATCAATAATTCTTTCTGCACGAAACGCAAAATCTATTTTATACCTATTTGAACTAACTATGGATGCAAAAATATCTCATGGAAATGTTTAAAACTGGCATAGTGAATGCTAAACTTTATACAAAAGGTAGTATCTACAGATGAACCCTGTCGCCTTATTTTTATATCGCTAAAACAATAAGGATTTTTTCCGGAGTATTCACTGCCCAACAATCTATCAATGGAGTAGATTCTTTCGAATTAAATTCACATATTCTGCAGATTTGGGAAAATCCCAGAATATGTAAAAGTGAAAATAAAAGGTTCCGGATTCTGAGGCATCCACCTCTAAAAATAGAATGCGCGACTTTGCATATTTTTCCATAGCGATTTAATAAAATCCTTAAAAGTATGCCCTATAAAACTTCTCCCACGTAAACAGATTTCGACATCTGCCAGCAAAGGCTCGATATTAAAAAAATTGTCCCCAGAAGTCACCAGGAATATTATTTTGACCATCATGAAATTAGAGGAATAAAGAAGTCAATAAAAGAAGTTGATTGCAAGCAATGTTTCTTTCTAATTTTATTTTGACTACCAATCAACAATTTTGTTTCAACCATTTAAAAAATGTCCTAGTTATTAAAAATTAGATTTCGCTTCTGTCGACTACACATCTAATAATTGAATTTGAGAAAAAAAGTTGTGCATTTTAAAGAAATTTATAAAATTTGAATCCAGTATAATCTGTTACCTACCTATAAAAACATAAATGTAAGGAAGAAAGCTTTAGAATCCATAAATCAGATAATAATGCAAATAATACAACCTTATCATTAAGGCTTAGAATCTAGAAGTGCCCCATTCTATATTCGTCTCTGAAACCAAGTTTTGCACCAATTAGAACGTGTTTTTAACTCTTCCTTTTGTCTGCTTCATCTCACGCTTGAAAAAAAGAACGGAAAAAACGCCTATAACAATTTAAATAGGTAGTTTAAATAAAAAAAATCAAATTAAATTTATTTTTGCCACATAGTGCTATTGAAATTGTTATGTTCGTTGCAGTTCAATTGTTATAATAGTCTATTAATATAAAAATTCGTAGCACATGCAATTTAAAGTTTGTCTTTAAAGAATTCACACAGTCGAATCAGTCGAATATAAAGTCCTAATAACAATGAACATAATTATTGATGTACTATTACGAAATATTTGACCTTTCCCTCACGGCCCCTCCCCCCATATTTTTTGATGTATAAACGAGATTTAAAAAACAATTTATTCCGAGTTGTATGATTAGCTATATTATATGGTTATGTTGGGAGCATATTAGACATTATTAAAAAATTAGGTGGTTGAGACGGTGTGTAAAGGAGTGAATTTGAAATAACAAGTGAGATGTCATTTTCTATAATTCTATATTATACGGGATCAACGATATAAAGTCTGATTGCTGATATGATACAATCATCATATGGGCTCCTTAGGTATCTATATCGACAAATTTAGAAATCTTTGCGTGAGGACCTGTTTGGCATCAAAATATCCCAATGAATCCACAGAATAAAGCAAGCTATTTTCTGGGATAATATACGTTTAACATGCTGGAAATAGAATCTAGTTTCTTTTGTTTTAACAACGAGCTACAATAGATTCCCATTCCCATTTTACTCTTTAGTTTATTCTGTCTTGGAAAATCAAAGCAGTTATATTTTCGGAATTTACCCAATTTCGGTAAGTATAAATAATATACCTAACATACCTAATGATTCAAATAATTGATTTTTTGTTTATACAGGGTGGTTCACTTTTATGTGGTAGGACTTTAACATTAGATAGAAAAAGATAATCTAAAATGAAAATTTTATATCAACATATATCGGGGAAAGCTTAGTTTCCGAGATACAGGGCGTTGAAGTGTTGGAAAAAATATGAAGTATTTTTTACACTGTCCGAACCAGTATAGATATTTAAACCAAATTTGATGTGTAGTACCACCTTTTTGACTACGATATTTAGTGATAATATGAAGGTCCTGAAATAACCAGTGGTGGAGTTATGGGTTTTCACTATCACTAAATTTAAAAAGTAATTAGTACGGACCTGTCTCACATCAACGTAAAGTTTTCGTTTTCGTAAAGTTCTTTCAATTCTCTACAAAAAGTGTATCTTGACATTTTTTTGTATCTGCCACGGTTGTGTAGTAAATAAATTATTTCGTTTCCATCTCAGCCTTTTTTGCCTAAAAATGTGTTTTCTAAGATTATTGATAAATATCGCAAATAACAGAAATGAATTATGGAACACTTATCGGATTCAGCTATTTTATTTTTAATTTTATGGAAACAATTTTAAAAATAAACTGGCATTTGGTTTGAGGTACATTACTTTATTATCATTTTAACATTTTTATCAAATCTGTATTATTTCTTAATAATTTTTATAATTCTAAATTTGTAGAATTCTAAATTATACCACGACGAGTAAAACATGATTCTTCCGCCCATAAAATGTTATTTAAAAATTGTCTTATTTCCTTTGACTACAAAATCCATCGGCAAAATACTAATGTCCTTTCTGCATCGCCGTACTGGTGAAGATAAGTGTGCCATGGAAAAGAAAATCTTATTGACAGTTAATAATACAATAATCTGTCATCCAGTAGATGAACGTAGCAGCGCCGCAGTTTGTCTTTGTTAATAATTAAAATGCCGTTCCAATTTACAAATAAAGAGCAGGCTGACATCCATTTCTGCTATGGAGTTGCAAATGGGAACTCTGCGGAAGCAGCCAGAGAATACCGGAGGCGATTTCCAAATAGGCGCCATCCGCGTCCCTCGGTGTTTGTGCACCGGCAATTCAGAACTCGCGGTCTGAGAACTAGAATCGTCGAACGAGGAAATGAAAACAATATCCAACAAGTCAGACGCAACAATGAGATTCTTCGTGAATTCGATAGGAATCCTACAACAAGTAGCAGAAGAGTGTCAGTGGCCCTACGTGTTTCAAAGTCTGCAATTTTGCGAGCTTTAAAAAGAGATCACAGGCATGCGTATCATCTACAACCCGTACAAGGTTTAAGGCCCGGCGATGCAGAAAGAAGATTAGTGTTTTACCGATGGATTTTGGAGTCAATTGAAGGAAATAGACAATTTTTAAATAACATTTTATGGACGGACGAGTCGTGTTTTACTCGTCGTGGAGTAGTAAACTTTCATAATCAGCATATTTGGGCACAAGAAAACCCACATGCAATCCGACCAAGAAATTTTCAGGTCGAATTTAGTGTCAATGTTTGGATTGGACTGTACAACCATCATCTGTTTGGACCCTTTTTTTTGCCACAGCGAGTGAATGGTGACAATTTTTTGGAGTTTTTAATAGCTGAGCATAATAATATGTGGGAAGACATTCCTTTAAACTTAAGATTGTTGGCTTGGTTCCAACTTGACGGCTGTCCTGCACATTTTCACCGAAATGTGAGGAACTGGTTAAATAATAACTTTCCAAATAGGTGGATCGGACGAGGGGGACCGGTCGCTTGGCCACCACGTTCTCCGGACATAACACCTCTGGACTTCTTCGTATGGGGATTTTTAAAAGAACAAGTCTATGCGACTCCTGTAGAAACAAGGGAACAACTTATTGATCGTATCAGAAATGCGTGCGATGAATTGAGAAATGGCAATTTAATCGATGCTGTTCAATCCGTTAGGCGTCGAAGTGAATTATGTGTGCAACAGAATGGATCACATTTTGAACAATTGTTGAATGTTGTACAAATTTAGAATTATAAAAATTATTAAGAAATAATACAGATTTGATAAAAATGTTAAAATGATAATAAAGTAATGTACCTCAAACCAAGTGATAGTTTATTTTTAAAATTGTTTCCATAAAATTAAAAATAAAATAGCTGAATCCGATAAGTGTTCCATAATTAATTTCTGTTATTTGCGATATTTATCAATAATCTAAGAAAACACATTTTTAGGCAAAAAAGGCTGAGATGGAAACGAAATAATTTATTTACTACACAACCGTGGCAGATACAAAAAAATGTCAAGATACACTTTTTGTAGAGAATTGAAAGAACTTTACGAAAACGAAAACTTTACGTTGATGTGAGACAGGTCCGTACTAATTACTTTTTAAATTTAGTGATAGTGAAAACCCATAACTCCACCACTGGTTATTTCAGGACCTTCATATTATCACTAAATATCGTAGTCAAAAAGGTGGTACTACACACAAATTTGGTTTAAATATCTCCACTGGTTCGGACAGTGTAAAAAATACTTCATATTTTTTCCAACACTTCAACGCCCTGTATCTCGGAAACTAAGCTTTCCCCGATATATGTTGATATAAAATTTTCATTTTAGATTATCTTTTTCTATCTAATGTTAAAGTCCTACCACATAAAAGTGAACCACCCTGTATGTAAACGGGTACTGTAAATAGTATATAACGAAAATTCTGCCTCGCTTTTGTTACGATCTTTAAATGCACTATTTTATCCCGTTTCGTAAAACACACTCAGTATATTCCCAGATAGCACAATCTCATGACTTGCACATACTAATCATATTCTGTTTTAGAATGTTCACATTCCAAGTATATTCTTTTTTAACATACAGCATATTTGAGGCATGTGCTTGGCACATGTTACAGGGCACCCCATTCAGGTGACAACTAAGTGACTGGAATATGCTACATCATGTACCTGTCATATGACTCAAACCAACATTAGACATAAATCAAAGTACATGATAAGTATGTGATATTCATATTTCATTTATATTTTCACTTTCGTATACTTAGAACGTGACTAAAATGAACACTTCATTTGAATCTTGAAGCAAAGCATATGCTTTTCACCTTCCCACATTAACATTATGGTATGTAATTCGTACATACTTGTTATATGACTAAAATTAACATTTGGTTTTGGGATATGGTAAAAAAATATACACCCGTATATAAAAAGTTATGTATTTATATATATCTAGGTATAATATGTATGTCCCTAATTACTATACACCTTCAATAACCATAACATTCTGCAAAAAATAAGAAAATTTAACATAAGATTAAAAAGCAAAAAAGCAGCTTTTATAGTTAACACGACAAAGTGAGACTGCTACACAACAGTAATGGTCGACAATGCAATTTCTATTGTCGACAATAGAAATTACATTGTGAGTCATTTTCTGATGTTAATAGGCGTATTCTTTCGTACTGATAGAAGTGATTTTTCTGAATTAGTTTAAACGTTCTCTATGCGATTTCTTTCATAGTGGTTTTGATTGTCATTTGGAAACGTTTTCCTTCAAGAATTCCTGGTTATGAACAGAGTAGACACGCGTTACTTATAGAAGAAATAAATGACTTTAAGTCAAATGACACACATTCAGTTCTATCACTTAAATGAACACGAAATATGTAGATATATGTATATTATGTAGATATATTATATCATTATAGAATATTCACTTAACAACGATGCCTGCATTTCATAATTGGGTAGTTATGTGTCAAAATACAGAAATAACTCAAGAAATAGTACCTGTTGACGTCTGTCGCACCTGATGGCTTTAGCTTTCACAAGCAAACCTTTTATTATCGTAATGATTTCGTGCCCAGTGCTATCATTATGGCATAATTTCACACTTTCTGAAAAAACAGCAAAAATTTATATTTACAGCATGTACGCAGAATGGACACC
Source organism: Pseudeuparius sepicola (assembly GCA_963920635.1). Lineage (NCBI taxonomy): Eukaryota > Metazoa > Arthropoda > Insecta > Coleoptera > Anthribidae > Pseudeuparius > Pseudeuparius sepicola. The sequence goes on from OY987299.1 coordinate 97,454,593, forward strand.
CGCCCATTTACCTTTTTTATTTTTGAAGATAGATATTCGTTTCTTAAAAGCGGGGCAATCTAAACTTCCTTTTTTTTTAAATGGAACACCCTCTATTTGATCTCTTTTTTTAAATATACGATTAGTCACATATCTTTGATTACAGTAAGTAAGATCATTAAAAAATTCGTTTGATTTCCTGCAACTCTTGTATTAAACTTTTTTTCTATCTCCATTCTCGAATGATTACCCTGTACCCTTCACGTATTCAGTGTGACAAAAGGGTGGATAGTTTTTGTAGAAATTACAATTCTGTTTTTTATTCGAATAGTCTTATTTTTATGAAAGGCACAAGAAAAATAGGAGGCTATTGCAAATTTCATATACCTAATAACTGCTCAAGTGTTTCGATCACGACTGGAAGAACCTTGTTCCACACGTGCGAAAACGAAAAAGTGCTTCGCGTCGTTCGTGCAAATGCAAAATGGCAGCCGCGTTCTAAAAAGTACCTACCCCACACGTTTCGCCACTAGATAGAAATATACCTACTTATACTATTACAAACGATTATAGAAAAATGGCATAACATTTACCTTTCTAAAATGCCCGCGTTTACTTGCGAAAAAATGCCACGTAGGTACCACCTACCTTGCTACTCTTTTGGGCGAAGCACAAAACCAAGCCAAAACACAAAAGAAGAATGGCGACGTGACGCCAACCACAACAAACAAATCTGCGATTGCGAATGCCGATTTGCGTCGGCGCGGTGGGCGATCAGCACCGCCCCCCTTCCCACTGATTAAGTTCACAGGGTTGTCAGACTTTCGATTTTACGGTAGTTCCAAGTCCTACGGAACTGCTGGTTATTATATTTTACTATTTTGTTACAAGTTATAGGTACAACAAAATTCATTTTATAACAGTAACGTAACAAAATTATAATAATGTTTTAAATAAATATTAAATATTTTGAGGAACAATATAGATATTTACTAGCTTTTCACCCCCGCCTTCGGCGGGGTTTGAAAGCTAGACTGCGGCTTTGCCGCCGCAACTTTCTTTTCTGGGGCTCCGCCGCCGCTGAGGCACGGCCGCTACGCGGCCTCGCACCCGCCTCGCGCACGGTTTCGCCTCTTAGGCCATAAACTATCTGTGTACTAAATTTCATTCAAATCCGTTCAGCCGTTTTTTCGGTAGATCTGGCAACGCTGCCCAATGCCAGATCCCCTATCTCCTTGTTCGGGCCTCCTCGGTCGCTCCTCGGCCACCATCGCCATCGAGTTCGTGTGAATACAGGGCGATCTCTGCTCTACCCGCGACGTCGTTTATAATCGGGAAGTCGTTATTATATGGGAAAGTCGTTTATATATCGGGATAAAAAGTATCCTATATGTTGGAATCCAAGTTATAAACTATCTGTAAATCCGTTCAGCTATTTTTGCGTGATTGTTCCGCAAAGATCCAAACAAATATATATTTACAAACTTTCACATATATAATATTAGGATAATTAGTCATCCCAAACAGTAAGTCTAACAACTATGGCATCTGACATCACAGCACAGCGTTGATAATTTTAAACTTTTGGTACTATTTAGATTTAGTGATTTAGGGCCAGATATACATATTATAAAAGTTATTTAATTTCAATCCGGGATTACTTAACAACGATTGTTGTACTTTGTACCAATGGAAATATCAATTTAAACCTTCAATCAGTGCATACATGCTTACTGCATACATGCCGTTTCGACGTTACTTTTAATTGTACCTTTTGTGCCGTACCTATTATTTATTATTTCAGATTTCAGCCAACGTTTTTAAGCTTGTCGCGGTACCATATGATTGCACCCAGGTGGCTGGTTTTATAAGTTGGAGAAAAAATATATTTTTTATAATTTAAACGTTCTGTCTACCTATTTCGGCGCAGGTTGACTTTTTTTATTGATTATGCATGTTCTAAAAAACATCATTATGCACTTCTATGGCACATACTTGGCAGGTGACAAAGGTACCTGTAAAAAATATGTTTTTTGGTATGTATTTGTCACATACTTTGAAGGAATATACTTTATGTGCACTTTATGGCACATACTTGGCAGGTGACAAAGGTACCTGTAAAAAATATGCTTTTTGGTATGTATTTGTCACATACTGAATATGATAAGTATGTACCATTCATATGATAAAATAATATTCCCTAATGGCACATTGACGGTACATTTTTAGCATATGCTAGGTGCCATTGTGTTAACTGGGTTACCACGCGTTTTAAGAATATTTCCCTTGTTCTGTGGTCGTGGCCTTAATTTGGTTAATTATTAGCACAGAATTACCTCGATATCTGATACTTTGTCCGAGTGTGGTGTTGACTCTCCGAAGAAGTTTCGTTTTAGCTAGCATACGAGGCTTATATTTTTTTGTGTTTCGATTTGAGATCAAATAGGGAAGCGGCCAATTTGTCTTTACTACTGTTACGTTCTCTTTTGTCGTTTAATTAAATTCAATTAATTTAGCTTGTAACTTATTAATTCAGGTTAAGTCAAGTTAATTGAGTATTGATTTCATAGTAGATATATCACTTTCATTAGCATCTCATTAAGGTTACAAGGTTACGTCTTGTTATCAATCACTATATCGTTCAGTTTACAAACTTTGGTTACAAAAGTCTTTACAGATCGATTTATTTTTAAAGACATTTTTACTTATAAGTAATATAACTATATAACCATTGCAAAGGCGTCGACTTTTCGACTGCAACAGGTACTTCACAGACTGTTTTCCGTAATTTCCTTTTCATGTGAGCTGTGTTACGAGTAGAATTTGTCCTTACAGGAGTTAACGATTAGTAGCCTTTTTCTTAGTCGAGATTCGATTGGTTTCGAACAGACTTCTTCCCGAAGTAAGAACAAACACAGTACTTAGATGAATCATTGTATTTACCGTGGGCATCCTTGTAAATTGTTTCACATAGGTAGCATGTGTTTTCACATATCACTTCACTAATCACTGCATCCGAGCTCCATTCTCACCGCAGACGTAGGGAGTTCATCGAATACTAACAAGAGTCGTTATTAAAACCCGAAAAGGCCAAAGCCGTGAGTTCTTACGGTTTCTTGCATTGCGGGCCACAGTTTTTGCCTGTATACGAGGCCTTGGTGCTGCTGGGAAGTGCTAGTAATCGGGGCAGTCATTTGCTCCGTTGCCGGGCTTGATTCTCGGAATTTCACCGTTTGATACCTGTGGAATATTTTTGAGATATATAATGGGGTTTTTTAGAGCGTGCTGAATGTTAATTACCATGCCAGAGACTATGAGAAAAGTTCCATTTCCTATTTTCTCGAACCCTTGTTTGATGATCTGACCGACAAATTAAGTGAGGTTATTATTGGTTTGACATTTAGTATATTTTGCCGGCCGGTTGTAGATTCTTCTTCTTCTAATGGGCCTTGTCAGATGAGGGTTTTGGCTACTTAGCAACGATTGTTGTGCGCTGATTAATGAAATTGTTGTTTATTTGCAAGTTTGTTTATTAGGAATACCCGCTAACGAATATAGTTGCGACTGGGAAATATATAAAGGTTGAATAGCCTCCGGGTTATAGCGTTCTCGAATGGTACTTTTGGTAGATTTAATGTTTTGTGGTTCTGGTGAGTCATCTGTCATTCGTACAATACCATTTCGGATTTCCGGGTCCTTCTTGAAATTCGGACATTTCTCATCAGCAAGGGTGCTTGAAGAGGTTGCACCGGTGTTCTCCGTACAAATTCATGGTGATTGAGTTCTGTGAGTAATCGATAAATTCGGATAAATCGGAAAACGCCGTGTAAAGAAGAAACCGAAGTAGGTTATTCTTCATTTCGACAAGGGATTCGTCGGATATTGCCGATTTCTTCAGATGCACCTTGGTAAGCCTTGACCTTCACGACCACGTGCCACCATTTCACCAGCTCTTTCTTTCCAGCTGTGGATGATACTATCCTTTGGACATTGAGTTACTCCGAAGGTCACCAGAGGCCACACAATATCTAAGGCCTGTGTCTGTGTGTCTGCCTGTGCCTGTCTGTCCTGTTCAGTGTCCAGCTCCGTCGGTCCGTGTGTGGACGGGCGAAGGTACTGTATGTTCCTGCCGGTCAATATTGGATTTAGTCTGTCCACGTCTTCGTTCCGGACCTGTCGGGTTGCCGTCTAGCCTGGGCTGTTGGTGCAGTCTTGTACCGTAACCGCTGCGTGGGATTGTAGCCCCGGGTTGGAGCTCCCAGGATCATAGCTCTTGTCAACGTAGATTGGAGGCTCGGGACAGATAAGTTGTAGTCGTAAGATTTTAGGGAAGGGAAAAACAGTAGCACTCTAGGAGTATAGCGTGAGTCAAGGGGCCCGTTAATATTTTTGCACTCAATATTCAATTTTTATTTAAATCTCAATTTTACCGAGTCCTAAACGATTGGTCAACCGTCCGTTAAGTGATATATCTTCCGGTCGCCGTAACGAGTTCGCACATATAAGACCAGCTTAGTTATTTAATTAGTTAACCGTACTAACCCCCCCCTTTAGAGTTACCTTTAAATATTTTTTTATATATATAGCTTTAATTTATTATGATTATATCATTATATATTTATTATTGTTAACCAAAATAGTGTTCTTTCTTTTCATTTTGAAGCCCTGCCACCACCACGAACCTACCCCCCCCCCCCCGCCGACTGGAGCTACCCGTGGGCCACAAGCTAGCGTATAATTTTACTACAATAGTTTTCGTAAAATCATTACAACAAACAGAAGTTATAACTAGTCATACCTTCAGTGGCGCACGTAAAAAAACAAATTCTTGCGTTAGGGTTTTTTTTTATTTGTCAGTGTAATTAAGCTCTTCAAGCACCGAACCCTGTTATTACTATTTTCTTGTGGAAATTGATCTCAGTTTCCCGTAAATTAATTAAAAATTAAAACCCTTGTCTTTCCCCCTTTTACACCCTAACAAAAGTGGCGCCCAACGTTCTTGTTGGTAGTGGTGTGGTTTGGCGCTAACAAAGCACAACGCTCTTGTTGGTAGTGGTGTGGTTTGGTGGTATAGTTTTTCTGTAGACTCCGTTTATACCCCGTTAAGAGTGCTGCTGTTTGGTATTTTTGGTTTAGTGGTAATTAAGTGCCGGTTATATACGGCTTGTACTGTATTTTGGATTCCTTCCGTTCTGCGATACTGAGAGTAAAATTTGCAGACAGGTGCAAACGACCGGTGATTTTTTGTTGTTGTTTTGCTGCCGGAACTGTATGGTTGTTAATGAAGTTAATGTTATTGTTATATAGTTGGTTATAAATGTAATTGTTGTTCGCTTGGTAGGTTATAGATGTTTTAAGAATTTTTTTAAAGTGAGTCTCGAGACGAGACTAAAAAAATTTTTTATTGGAGGGGGAAATTGTTGTACTTTCGGAATTTTTTTTTGCATTGCCGCGCCTAGTGTTTATTATTGTTTAGGGTAGTGTAGGTAGTTAGAAAAAAGTGTACTGAAATTTCGAATTATATATATGTTAGGAGGTATATGTGTGAACACGTTTAAGTACAGTTTAAGAAGACCAAGAAAGTTATTAGTTTACAAGCCGGTAAACAAATGGTTCCGAGGAAGGTTTAAGGCTTTCGCAAAGGTCGTTTAAGACAGTAAGAGACACTTAACAGAAAAAGTAGCAATTTTTTTTTCGTTTTTTGTTATTCGTAATATTGAGTGCAGTGCTACAGCTCTCGGGTTTCGGATTTTTTTTTGTCTTTTCATTCGTGGTAGGAAACCTTAGGTTCAAGTGTCCGCACCTAAGTGATATAATTTAGGTTTTCTTTTCTCGGAATACTGAAAGTGGCATATTGTACAGCCTGTCCCAACTTAGAGGGTAGAGCAAATTTACCGGGTTTTTGAAGATTTTTTTGGGGGGAAATTTTCCGTAACCCGAAATGGATGTTAATAGGCTACGAGCTGATGAAGCGGCATTCGAGTTAGATGTTAGAGGGGTGCAAATAAGAAATAATTTGCAAGAAAACCGACAACTGTTGAGGGAAACGCTACGTAGAGAGCGAGCTGATAGTGTACAGCCTCCCACTGCCGTTGAAATTGATCCTGTCCGAGAGTTGGCGGTTTGTGCTCAAAAGTTGGAGGAGCTTTCAGATGCAATTGCTAATTTCGATTCCGGTAATAGGTTGAACGAGTACGCTACCTGGGGCACTCGGGCTGCACATATTGAGGGTAGACTACAGAGGATAATAACAGAAGATGAGGAGGCTAGGGTTTCACGGGACAATTTTCTTAAGAGGTGCCGTAACTTGATGACCCGGTTGGATTTGAAATTTATTCATAGAGCAGAGGTTAGCAATGCCGATAGCATTCAAAGTGAAGAAAGTAGAGTTGAGCAGGGTGATGAAACACGTGTGTCGCTGCTAGATTTACCTAACAATGGGGATGCCATCCCAGATATACAGGGTACCGGGAACGTAGTCATGGATCCTCCAGAGGGGAATCTGCTGGGCCATGAGTTGGTCTCGAGAGCTCCGAGAGCTAGTCCTCTAGCAGCTAATGTTTTGACCGAGCCAGGCACCGTGAACTCAAGTCTACCGTCGTTGATGTTTGTCTAGCAAGCGAATAGTCCGTTACCAGTGGTCTCGCAACCTGCCCCTGTTCTTTCAGCTTATGTGAGAAGTCCTGTTACCATTAGTAATGTAATACTAATGATCATGGATATGAACTGACGTTGTGGGATGACATCCGAAAACGAATGCAGCACCCGGATGAGAAGGTCGTGTCATATGTATCGGTGATAGAAAGTATGTTCTTGAAATTAGCTAATAAACCATCGGAGGTTGAAAGGGTAAACATGATCCGGAAAAATCTTTTGCCGCTATTACAGACCACTCTAGCGTTGTATGATATCAGATCAGTGGATGATCTTTTGAGGTTAAGTAGAATGGTGGAAGAAGCTCGTTGGCGAGCCCGCCAATATGTCGCTCCTTTGGGAAACCCTAGGGCCTTTATCGAACCTTCTATGGCTGTGCGTAGACCTACTAGAAACCAAAGTTTTACAAAAGTTAACACCGTTACTAACCGGTTTTTGGGTTCCAATGTTGATTGTATGGATTTTAGTGTACCCCCACCAAATTTTGTCGGAGAACCTGTTAATGAGCCCGCTTCGTCTCAGAATACTCCGGTCAGAAACTTAGGTTTGAACCGTAATACAGGTCGTGGACAGGTGAGATGTTTCAATTGCAATCAAATTGGACATATTTTGAGATACTGTCAGTTACCGATAAAATGCAGTAGGTGTGGTGCCCCAAATGTGACCACTAATAGGTGTTTGTGTGCGGGAAACGAAGTCAGCCGTCGCTAATGGGCTGCCGAGCAGCGGCTGAGTCTTCCGCAGCCCCTTTACCTTACAGGCCGAATGACAACTTCAAAGTTGATGGGACCGATCCGACCACTACGGTCAATGTATTTTCAGTTGACACTCGGGGAAGCGACAACCCTGCTCTGGTTCGCCTTTCTTATATGTTCTTGAGACGCAAGAAGGACAACCGGCCCTATTTAGACACCGAAATTTTGGGTCGCCTGTTTGTAGGCTTGTTGGATAGTGGAGCCAATTCCAAAGTACTTGGGAAATATGGTTGGGAGAGATTGGCTGATTTTAACCTTGTCTTAGAAAAATCGTCAATTAGCTCGTGCGTAATTGCGAACAACGAGACTTGTCCAGTTATAGATACAGTGAAGCTGCCGTTTAAGTTGAATGATCGGGTTCGAGTGATGTATGTCTTAGTTGTTCCGAGTCTACCACATACCCTTATTCTTGGAGTAGATTTCTTTATTACCATGGGTCTGATACCGAATTTAGTTAGGGGAACTTATCGGTTGGATTTTGTTACACCAGATTGTTTAAGTGCCGATGAGGTGAAGGAGATTTATGCCGTTGTTTCGAAGGAACATTTGTCTGCCAAACAACAGAAAAGATTAGATGTTTTAACTGATAAGTACTTGCCACTGCTAAGTAAGGGTTTAGGAAAAACAAATTTGGTTGAACACCGAATTGAGGTAACTTCACAGCCAATTAGACAAAGAGCATACCGTGTGTCACCAATAATTCAGGAACGCATTGATGCAGAAGTGACTAAAATGTTAGATCTTGGAGTGATCGAAGGGTCAAAGTCCGCATGGTCGGCACCTGTCCTTCTGGTAGCCAAGTCGGCACTTGGAGATTTTGCGTAGATTACCGTGCGTTGAATAAAGTTACGAAAAAGAACGCCTATCCTATACCGTACATTAATAATATTTTGGACAAATTGCGCAATGCCCGATATTTGAGCTCTATAGATTTGAATTCTGCGTTTTGGCAAGTTCCAGTGGAAGAACAGTCGAGAGAGTATACTGCCTTCGCGATACCTGGTAGAGGACACTTTCAGTTTGCACGTTTGCCATTTGGATTGACTAACAGTCCTGCCACCTTTCAACAACTTATGGACAAAGTCATAGAACCGGCCTTGGAACCGTATTGTTTCAGTTATTTGGACGATATAATTTGTGTGACCGAGGATTTTGAGAAGCACCTTAGTATTTTGGAATCAGTCTTTAAAAGGTTGCTAGACGCAGGCCTCACAGTTTCACCAGATAAGTGTAAATTCTGTCGTTCTGAACTGAAGTACCTAGGCTACAAGGTAGATGAAAAAGGGTTATCAGTGGATGAAAGTAAAGTAAGAGCAATTGTTGAGATACCGACTCCTAAAAACGTAACAGATGTTAGGAGAGTGATCCGTACCGTACCGTAAGTTATTACCGTCGGTTTATACCAAATTTTTCAACGAAAATCGCACCTATGACCGAACTTCTCCATAAAAATCACGCTTGGAAATGGACAGAACCGTGTGAAAGGGCCTTTAGTTACGTGAAGGAATGTTTGGCTACCGCAGCAACACTGAGCTGTCCCGACTTTTCACGCCCCTTTGTGGTGGAAACCGATGCTTCAGCGTATGGCATTGGTGCCGTACTCTTACAGGAATATGAAGAAGGGAACAAAGTCATTTGATATATTTCTCGTTCTTTATCACGTGCCGAAAGGAAATACTCTGCAACCGAACGCGAGCTGCTCGCCATAATTTGGGCTGTTGAGTACTTGCGTTCTTATATGGAAGGTTATAAATTTACAGTCATCACGGATCATCATTCCCTGATTTGGCTTCACAATCTCAAAGAACCCTCTGGACGTCTAGCAAGGTGGGCACTTAGACACTTGATTTCGAGATTCGTCACCGGAAAGGTAAAGACAATGTTGTACCTGATTTATTGTCTCGTTCTGTGCCAGTTGTAGAGTCCGTTTCTGCCTTCTGTATCGATACCTCCCAGGTACGAGATAAATGGTACCTCCGTCAAAGAGAAAGAGTAAATGAAAACCCACTGAAGTATCCGTCTTGGCGAGTTATTGATAACAGACTTTACAAGTATGTCCCGTGTAAATACCCCGAGTTGAGAAGTAAATCAGAAGTTTGGAAGGAAGTTGTTCCGAAAGATAGTAGGCGGGAAGTTCTAAAACGGAATCACGATTCCACCAAAGGTTGTCATTCCGGAATTTTAAAGACATTCGAACGGATCAGAGTAAACTACTTCTGGCCAAAAATGAAAGCTGATATCACCACATATGTCATCCGCTGTCCTGCGTATTTAAAATATAAAAGTTCACAACAAGCACCTGCTGGTCAGATGGGTAAATGACCAAACATCGAGAGACCGTTTCAGATGATAAGTGTAGATATAGCTGGACCTTTACCCAGATCAAGTCGTGGATACCGTTTTATTCTTGCAGTTTCAGACTACCTTTCGACGTACGTGTTACTTTATCCCATGCGTGCTGCCACCGCTGTTACCGTGACAAGGCTGATAGAAGATAATGTTTTCTTGGAATTTGGTGTTCCAGAGTTTTTGATTGCTGATAATGGTGTACAATTTAAAAGTAAAGAATTTACGAAAATGTGCGAAGAATACCGAACGAAAATTTTGTTTAATGCCGTCTACCATCCACAAGCAAATCCGGTGGAGAGGGTTAATCGTGTTGTCAAGACTATGCTCGCAACTTATGTTTCCGAACATCAGAGGGACTGGGACAAACTCTTGCCTAGAGTCGCCTGTGCGATCCGTACCAATGTAAGTGAGATGACTGGTGTCACTCCATTTTTTGTTGTTTTTGGGAGAGAACATAAGTGCTCTGGTCATGAGCACAAATCTCTTGTGGATGCCAATTCGATAAAGTTTACCGATTCGTCCCGTCACCAGTTATTCAAGAATGTTTTTAGCGACGTTAAGGGGAAGTTGGAACAAGCCCACGTTATCTCGAGTGCAGCAAATGCGTTTTCGAGTAAACTAGCACCTAAGTTTGTGGGTCCCTTTACCATAAAGAGAAAGCTTTCTCCCTTAGCTTATGAATTAGTTGACGATCAAGGAAAGTCCTTCGGAGTTTGGCATGTACAAGATATAAAAGCTCACCCACCCGACAGTGACTTAGCTGATGTGTTGCCGGCCTAGTGAGGAAGATTTAATTTAAATCTCCCTCAAATGGGAAAGGGGGGAGTTGTTACGAGTAGAATTTGTCCTTACAGGAGTTAACGATTAGTAGCCTTTTTCTTAGTCGAGATTCGATTGGTTTCGAACAGACTTCTTCCCGAAGTAAGAACAAACACAGTACTTAGATGAATCATTGTATTTACCGTGGGCATCCTTGTAAATTGTTTCACATAGGTAGCATGTGTTTTCACATATCACTTCACTAATCACTGCCACCGAGCTCCATTCTCAACGCAGACGTAGGGAGTTCATCGAATACTAACAAGAGTCGTTATTAAAACCCGAAAAGGCCAAAGCCGTGAGTTCTTAATGTTTCTTGCATTGCGGGCCACAGTTTTTGCCTGTATACGAAGCCTTGGTGCTGCTGGGAAGTGCTAGTAATCGGGGCAGTCATTTGCTCCGTTGCCGGGCTTGATTCTCGGAATTTCACCGTTTGATACCTGTGGAATATTTTTGAGATATATAATGGGGTTTTTTAGAGCGTGCTGAATGTTAATTACCATGCCAGAGATCATGAGAAAAGTTCCATTTCCTATTTTCTCGAACCCTTGTTTGATGATCTGACCGACAAATTAAGTGAGGTTATTATTGGTTTGACATTTAGTATATTTTGCCGGCCGGTTGTAGATTCTTCTTCTTCTAATGGGCCTTGTCAGCTGAGGGTTTTGGCTACTTAGCAACGATTGTTGTGCGCTGATTAATGAAATTGTTGTTTATTTGCAAGTTTGTTTATTAGGAATACCCGCTAACGAATATAGTTGCGACTGGGAAAGATATAAAGGTTGAATAGCCTCCGGGTTATAGCGTTCTCGAATGGTACTTTTGGTAGATTTAATGTTTTGTGGTTCTGGTGAGTCATCTGTCATTCGTACAATACCATTTCGGATTTCCGGGTCCTTCTTGAAATTCGGACATTTCCCATCAGCAAGGGTGCTTGAAGAGGTTGCACCGGTGTTCTCCGTAAAAATTCATGGTGATTGAGTTCTGTGAGTAATCGATAAATTCGGATAAATCGGAAAACGCCGTGTAAAGAAGAAACCGAAGTAGGTTATTCTTCATTTCGACAAGGGATTCGTCGGATATTGCCGATTTCTTCAGATGCACCTTGGTAAGCCTTGACCTTCACGACCACGTGCCACCATTTCACCAGCTCTTTCTTTCCAGCTGTGGATGATACTATCCTTTGGACATTGAGTTACTCCGAAGGTCACCAGAGGCCACACAATATCTAAGGCCTGTGTCTGTGTGTTTGCCTGTGCCTGTCTGTCTGTCTGTCCTGTTCAGTGTCCAGCTCTGTCGGTCCGTGTGTGGACGGGCGAAGGTACTGTATGTTCCTGCTGGTCAATATTGGATTTAGTCTGTCCACGTCTTCGTTCCGGACCTGTCGGGTTGCCGTCTAGCCTGGGCTGTTGGTGCAGTCTTGTACCGTAACCGCTGCGTGGGATTGTAGCCCCGGGTTGGAGCTCCCAGGATCATAGCTCTTGTCAACGTAGATTGGAGGCTCGGGACAGATAAGTTGTAGTCGTAAGATTTTAGGGAAGGGAAAAACAGTAGCACTCTAGGAGTATAGCGTGAGTCAAGGGGCCCGTTAATATTTTTGCACTCAATATTCAATTTTTATTTAAATCTCAATTTTACCGAGTCCTAAACGATTGGTCAACCGTCCGCTAGTGATATATCTTCCGGTCGCCGTAACGAGTTCGCACATATAAGACCAGCTTAGTTATTTAATTAGTTAACCGTACTAACCCCCCCCCCCTTTAGAGTTACCTTTAAATATTTTTTTTATATATATAGCTTTAATTTATTATGATTATATCATTATATATTTATTATTGTTAACCAAAATAGTGTTCTTTCTTTTCATTTTGAAGCCCTGCCACCACCACGAACCTACCCCCCCCCCCCCCCCCGCCGACTGGAGCTACCCGTGGGCCACAAGCTAGCGTATAATTTTACTACAATAGTTTTCGTAAAATCATTACAACAAACAGAAGTTATAACTAGTCATACCTTCAGTGGCGCACGTAAAAAAACAAATTCTTGCGTTAGGGTTTTTTTTTATTTGTCAGTGTAATTAAGCTCTTCAAGCACCGAACCCTGTTATTACTATTTTCTTGTGGAAATTGATCTCAGTTTCCCGTAAATTAATTAAAAATTAAAACCCTTGTCTTTCCCCCTTTTACACCCTAACAGCTGTGAGCACCGAAGTACTTGAGCGAAGCAAAAACGGACAAGGTATCGATATCGATGCCCCAACCGACCGGCTTTGAAGTACATCGCACATCACTTAGCACCAGCTTAGAAAGCCCACTGTACAACGCAAATCTCGAGTCTTATAGCCCAGGCTGTAACCGGCGAAAAAGAACTTGGAGCGTTGATGGCGGGCACTCAGCTTTAAATTCTGGAAGTACTACAGATACATTACAAATTTTCTCAGTGCTTATTAAGTAACTTTAACAGCTCGCATAAAGTATTAAATCACAGTGCTCTCTTTTTTAAATCGAACATTTTTTCGTCGTTCATTTTTTTTGAACATGGTAGCACAGACCTATATAGCTTCGCTAATAGGTCTGTGATAGTAGTTAATAAAAACTTTTCTATTGTAACTAAAAAAAGTATTCTTGAATCATTTCTACTTTTAACGTGTAACGTCATGATTGTAATAAAGTTCACTTTCTAAATAGATTGTAAATAGGAAAATGTTACCTTTTATTTAACCTTTAAACTAGTTTATGATTCTGGCGCTCTAAAATGAAGCTTTTTGGTTATAAGTTGTTAATGTTAATGAATTTTCCCTGCAAATTTCTTATAATTTAAAATTACTATTTTCTAGCATTGCATGAGTATACTCAGAATGAATCAGTATATTTCGGAATGAAATATTTAACTAAAGTAACCGTACTTCGACGATGTAAACAAAAAGTGTGGGTTGCCAACTTTTCAATTACAAACGGGAAACAAAACTGAAAACAAAAAAGAACGATGTTATAATCCGTACATTGGCATGCAAAAGCGGTCTTTGTAATTTTTTTACATAATTCTTTGATCAACATTATGCTCTAATTATCCGAATTCCAGGAACGGCGAACTGATGCAGATAACAAATGAAGTCAAAAACAACTATTTAATTAAAACATTTTCAGTATCTTTTGATCCGATTATTTATATTATTATTGTATTTACGTTAGGGGATTTAAAATTCAGACTAGGGGGAAAATATCGCAATTATATTTTTATTCTTGTGTTTAAACTTAACCGACAACATAATCAAATTAGTTAAATACTTAGTCGCTAATAAGTATTGAAATGTTTGGGAAGTGAGGAAGTCCTATCTATCTTTCATCATTAATTAATAGTGACAGGGACGTATTTCATAGCAAATAATACAGAACGTCCCAAAAGTGAACGACAGGGCTGATACCTAGGTCAGCTCATGACCTACGCGAATATCAAACTATGACCTTAGTAAATATCTTTAGTTTTCTAGATGTTGGAACTTTTACGCATTTCGTGAAAATCGCCGCCTTAGATCAGTTTTTCGAATGCCACAACTACAAAATTCCACATTTCTGAAAATTCTCTGTGGCGCAACTGCATGGATTCATTTAATTTTTAATTGAGTTTTTCGTTACTGAAACCTGAATCAAACTAATTAAAACACAAATTTTTCAAGTTGCCAGGAAAATTCATAAATGCCTACAACGTTAACTCAAAAAATCAGTTCAACAACTTTGTTTTCTGAGCTTTCGGAGAATAAATCTTCCCCCTTTCTCAAAAATAATGTCAAGTCAAACTGAATAATAAATGTGAAGTCAAAGTGTCATGATATCTGACATGACAACCTGTCTGATATTGTACCCTGTTTTCTAAATGATTATCATCTATATCTTATCTTTGAGTAACTGGTAATAATATGTGTTTTACTGAATTTCACTGAAAATTCAGGCACACAGTTATCCGTATTTCCTAGAATACAGTTTTCGCCTATTTCCTACTTCTTTCAGAATTGGTTGGGACCTATCTCACACAATTCTATGATTATTATTAAAAGAGTGTCCATATAATATTTTTGACTTTGAAATTTGATATTTTGCCTGATATAAATTGAATGTTCTTTTATTAAACGAACGTTAAATGGCCGACAAGTCTCCCCAACATAGAACTATCCAGATTCACAAGGAATTTTATAAATGCATTTTTTTACAATATACTTCATTAAATGGTTTTGTTGTAACTAGCATCGATCTGAATGTATTTTTGATTTTAAATACTGTTCTGTCATAATTCTAGTAGAAGTAGTTTTGTTGATATTCCTGAAAAACTTGCTCAACAAATTCAATAGGATAACTGTTTATCTTATAAGAACATGTTTGATATGTTTAATTTCCTCCTCAAATTTTGTGTTATTAGAACAAATCGTTTTAGTCCCGTCATATTTACCTTTAAATTGCTCCTTTTTTAACTCTAGATGATTGGAATAATTAAAATGGAGATATCTATTAGTATGTGTTGGTTTTGTACAGTGTACAGACACTAGTTTCTACACTATCTGATTTTTAATTGATTATTATTTTCTATTTCTAGGGTAAATTTAATAGAAGATGGAAGGTTCTTGTGAGTTTATAAAATTTAATGATGAATTTAAATCATCTACTCCGTGTACTCATATAATAAAATAATGTCATCTATACATATCTCCACCAAACATTAGGTTGGTGAACATATCTATTAGTAAACTCGTTTCGTTCAAAATCTTTCGTGATTAAATTGTTTATTTGAATGGTGATAAAGGAGACATCATAGCCATGCCAAATTCCTGACCGTAAAATTCATTTCCTAGTCGAAAATAAGTGGTTTTAACACATAGTGTTGTAACGTGAGTGATATAAAAATCAATTTGTTTGAACAGTACTTAGGGCTCCTGGAAAATAAAAACGAAAAATACTTATATTTTTTAGTGCAAACTTTCTGCCAGTCACTGTATGTTCAAATTTGTCCTTTCTAGTCTGATCGTTCTCTAACTTTCTGCGTAAAATATTCACTGATTTGTCAACAGGGTCATTTCTAAAAAGACTGACCACATCAAAGATAGCTAAAATATATCTAATGATTCGGAAATTTATGTTGCCTAACTTAAAAAAATATATATATTTCGATAAATATGATTTTAGTTTCCTACTAACGGATTGACAATTTTAAGTAAATATTTTGCTAATGAATGATATGTTAAATTTATTGAACTTACAATAGGGGGAAGAGGAATGTTAGTTTTGTGTATTTTTGGGTAAACCATAAGTGTGGAGGTTTTGAATGATGGGGAGTTAAGAGTGTTTTTTTTCTTTGAGTCATTTGTTCGCGATATTTAAAGAGTGTTTTGTATATTTATCTTTATCATTTACTTTATTATTATTCTCTAAAATAAATTGGTAATATTTTAATTATTATAAACGCCAAAACGTGCCCCAAAACACCTGTTGACTTCAATATTCGAAACACAAAATTTTCACCTACCGCTTTCAAGTGTTACAGATCAACTGTACCATTTAAAGTGAAAAAAAAAATCCCTATAAACAACGTTCGCTTGGTGTTTTGACCAATGCCGATTTGTCATTGTTTTCATCATTTTGAATGTACAGTTGATCTGTAACATTTTTGAAAGCGGTAAAAATAGACAGGGTGTTCCATAAAAACATAACTTTGATTTCTAAATCGAAAACAGGATGTCTGCTCGTCTTCCTGAAAAAATGCGTTGAATTCGCGGAAAAATTATATGCAACTTTCGTATTTACAGTTTTTTTCTAGGCTATAAAATGAAAAAGTTAGGGTGTGATGACCCTGTACATTATCTATTATAAAATTAGATACATAGGTAAGTTTCTAGTTTCGGCCACCGTTCAGAATATTAAATTATTTCTGGTCAATTTTTTGTTAGGAAAATAATACTTTGCAGGGCCATATAAGGTCTGAAAATGACATAAGATTCCAGCTGTATTATAATATTCAACGGGCAGGTTAATGATAGTCATTACTCGTTCAGAAGAATTGCTACCCGAGCCCAGAGGGCGATGGGAGTAATCCGAACAAATAATGACCATTATAATTCGCGAGTTGTGTAATTACTTGTTTTTTCAAACGGCTAGTAGATATAAGTTTATTTATACCTAGGTGTACCTAAATAAGAGAACATTTATCCAGAATAACTACTTTCTTTATACAGGGTTTCCCAACGAAAACTTGACCCCCCAAGAATTAGAAAACCGATAAATTTTCGAAAATTCGCCGAGACCCGTCGATTTTTGTTTTTGGGGGGAGCTTTTTTGACAGTCAAGCTAACAAAATTTCAAGTGAAACTACCCCTCTTGTGGCACATCATTTTAAAGCCCTTTTTATTGCGAAAGGCAGAGCCGAAAACACAAGGTAGAACTCGTTAAAATAAGCACATATGCTTAATAAACATTAGCTCAAAAACGCTTGGTTCTCATCCATATACAGCGTGTTGAAATTTTTCCAAAAATAACATTTTTTTTTAATTTCATTCAAGCCCATTTAGGAATTCCAACCAAATTTGGTACACATTATGCATTGGAAGGTTGC
Source organism: Pseudeuparius sepicola (assembly GCA_963920635.1). NCBI lineage: Eukaryota > Metazoa > Arthropoda > Insecta > Coleoptera > Anthribidae > Pseudeuparius > Pseudeuparius sepicola. The sequence continues at coordinate 97,471,746 of OY987299.1, forward strand.
CATTGTGTGCAATAATTTGACCCCGCTCAGATGACCAGCGACATAGATACAAATAGTTAATGTAAATAATTGTAAAAAAATTAGTACGGTTCTGTGAAAAACCAAAATTTTTACCTTCTTTGGATAGCCCATTTAATTTGGAACAAAAGGCGCCTCTTGGTATTCTTTATATCTGGTACAGTTTCTTCGTAATTTCGGATTTTTTAAGCTAATGCCAAGGCGATTATGCTGGCATTTAAAATAAAATTATTTGCTGGTCATCTGAACAGGGCCAAATTATTGCAAAAAATGATAACCAATAATATGTACCAAATTTGGTTGGAATTCCTAAACGGGCTCGAAAGAAATTAAAAAATATATATGTTATTTTTGGAAAAGTTTCAACACGCTGTATATGGAGAACCAAGCGTTTTCGAGCTAATGTTTATCAAGCAGGTGCGCTTATTTTAGCGAATTCTACCTTGCTTTTTCGGCTGTGCCTTTAGATGTGACTCACCCTGTATATACTTGATAATATTTCTATAAAATAAGCTAGAAGAACTTTCACACGAAATGAACTTACATTCATTCTACTCCACAACTCTATGGTATACATATAGGTAGATGCGTTGTATATTTTGTTTGACATCTCTGGCAACAAATTTTTAAATATTTATTGCTTTTTTCAGCTAATTTTCAGAATGGTAGCCAAAAAATATTTTGCAGGGATACCAAATTATGGTAGATAGATTTGGTTCAGTAAAATCAAGTTATTGAAAATAATTCATTTAAGTGTACTGACTTTGACACTTCCACTAAATCTTCATAAAATTATTTAACAACAGTATCTAATTATTTATGTTATAAGACCGGAAAACAGTGTTTTGCAGGTCGAGTCAAAGTAGGTAGATTTCTAGGGCCCGCACAAGCATTATACCGCATTATATGACAACGAACGCCGAACTTGTCCCACCAAAAGATCACACTCGAACTCCTGGTTATAGAGATGGTTTCGAAAACATTTTTTTTGTGCAAAATGACCTGAATAAAAGTTGTGGGGCATAAAATCTGATCAACTTTTCCTCATAATTTGTTTTGTATCTCTAGTACTTAACAAGTTATACCGCATTATATGACAAAAATTCCGAACATCGAACGTGTCAAACCAAAAGATCACACTCGAACTCTTGGTACGAATTGCGTTATAGAGGTGGTTGCGTAAACATTTTTTGTGTGCAAAATAACCTGAATAAAAGTTGTAGGGCATAAAATCTGATCAACTTTTCCTCATAATTTTTTTTGTATCTCTACTACTTAACAAGCTATATAACGCATTATATGAGTGACCTTAATAAAAGTTTTATACTTTTAACTTTCCTTATAATTTTTTTTGGTAGATATCTCTAATAGGTACTTAATGATTTACGATGGGCACGTGCCCTTAATATAAATTTTTGAGCAAAAAGAAATAACACGAGATACTTTATTTTTCGAGTATTATAATACCGTTCTACTAGGGGTGCCGTGGCATTTGATTGTGAATAATGTATGTTCCAGTTTTATCCTGTACATTGAATGTTGGTGTTGGTATTGATTGATTTTAATTGTAATCTTTTTAAATCATAGTTTTATCCTGTAAGTGCTCACGCACAAGTAAAGTAGTCTATACTATTTCTGTGAGTTTCTATGTTGACACAGTTAAAAGAATATATAATCTTTTAACTGTGATGTTGATTGCTTATATTATGCCATCGCTCTCTGTACTGACTGTTAATTTTTCAAAAAAACGTTTTTATTATTTTCAGCATTTTCTTCCAGTATATATAAAAGGCAGTAATTAGTTTGTCATCCTAGACCGAAAATTGAGCTACAGAAAAAAGAAGGTGCTATGTTTGAAAAAGCTGGTTTCTTACTAGGAAAAAAAATGTTTCCCTTGCAATTCTTTATCCGAATACCTCGAACATTTATTTTTGTCAATTTTTTCAGTCTCTTCCTACATAAGTCTGTCTTTTGAATAAAATTCCTGGGTTTCGACCATGTAAACTTTTGTTTAGTAACACATTAAAAAAATTGTTATTAAAAGTTTTTATTTCTTTTAGACGAAATTTCCTACATAAGGTTCTTTATTGTACAGAGACTCATAGTTTAAATACATTTTCTTAGCTAAGTATCGTCTCAGGAACATATTTTAAGGCAAACACATTTTTGAAGCTTAATCATTTGGTCATAAAGTTTCTGCAATTTAATCACGTAGACCAATACATGTGCAGAGACAAATTATTGTAAACTAATAACTAAAAATCAAAACAAACCTGAAACTTCTTATAAAATTCTTAATTCGTGTATGTGTAGTTATTACATTACAATTGTTTTGGTGTTTTTCTATTATCACATGCATCTATTATTGATCTACTTGGATAAATCTGATTATTTTATTAAATTACAGAAATTAACTAAAAATTGCATAAAGCCCGACAAAATCTTCGAGCTTCAAAAAACACGTTTGCATTAAAATATGTGCTTGAAACGATATTTAGCTAAGAACATATGTATTTAAACTATGAGTCCCTTTACAATAAAAGATCTTATGCAGACAGAATCTGTGAAAAAAAATTGAAAGAAAATAATTTTGAAAAAATAAAAAATAAAAAATGAATGTTGTTACAAGTTTACGAAAGTTGGTACACGGATAAATAATTGCAAGAAAAACATTTTTTCTAGTAAGTTATTCCGATATTTCGACAAATAAGTGGCGTTTTGAATTTTTTTATTAAATGTTAAATTTGACAGTTGCGCAAAGTCACGTGTATACGTATACGCTTTACAGACTTCTAGGGCCGAGAGTAAACCCAAAACTAAGACGAAAAGTCCATATGTTCATATACAGGTGGGGTCAAAAAGTACACAAGGTGTGCAAATTTGCCGAAATGAAAAATTCGCCAATAATAGTTATTGTATGTTGACAATACTAATAAAAAATTGGAAAGTGGTGCATTAAATAACAAACAATTCAGTTGAAAGCGTTTTTCTTTTGTTTTATTTTTAGTCAAAACCTACTTTGAATAATTGCGAACTTCGATAGAAATGTTATTGTTTGTTACATGAAAATTTCAAATTGTAAATATCCCGAAAACGGGTGCTCCTATATAGAGACGTTTACAAAGCACACCTTTACCGCTCAAAAAGTCGGGGGCAAACATATTTACGTCAGAAAAAAGAATACTCCTAGGCCCAAAAAAGTTATGACGCATTAAATCACGTGACACGTCGTAGTTAGCGCCGAGGGTGGCGTCCCCTACAAAGCACACCAAAGCTACTTATGCTAATATTTGAATTCCTCGCCCCAAAAAACCCCAGTTATAAAATTTCGTACAAATCTTTCGATCGTTCAAAAGTTAATTGGAAAAGTGGGAAATAAATAGTTTATTTCATTACGAGTCTGGAAATAAAGATTTTTCCGTGCGCGCGTGACAAATTCCCGTGTGAGGCGCAGCCGAACACGGGAAGTCATGCAAGCACGGAAAAATCTATTTCTGGACGTGTAATGAACGATATTTTTTATTATACTTCTTTGAAAACGGAAACTTAAAACATTTTATCGGCATATTATAACGAATTTAATTGACAAAAAATAAACAATGCAGACAATATAGTTTGGTATGTATGATGCGTTTCCATGGTTACTCTCAAATTATTTCAAAGGTGCTTTGTTGTAAATTAGTTATTGTCAGATAAGGAGAATAAAACGTCAAAAATGTTACAGAAATGTATCTAAATATTATTGAAACACTTACGAATTAAAATACAAAATAGGTATATGTTAAATATCAGAGAGCATATAGAGTTTCTTAAATTTAGTTTAGTTTGCTGTATATTTCTATTTTAAAGCCATATATTCGGTATTTTTATTATTTATAAAAACCCCATCTTTCATTATTGCTAAAACAGATGAAAATAAGGTGTTTTTAAAAGAAGTATAATAAAAATTTAAATTTTGACGTCCTGTATCTTTTTAAGTATGCGTTTCAGCTCCAACTTTATATAAACTTTTCGTCTTATTTTCCGATGTTCTACCAACCCTAGAAGTCTGTACACTGTTCTTTGAAACACCGTGTATAACCCTGCTTCACAAAAATTAACAGTTCTTATCAAATCGTTTTAATTTTCGTGAATTTCGTTCGATTTTTTTACATATATAATACATATATTTTTCGTTTAACCAAAAGAACAAGAAGTTCTCCCTTATTCTTCGCAAAACAATAAACAAACCTTAGGAATCACTTCAAAACCTCTTGCTACTACGCGGCGTGGCGTCGGCAAACATAAAAACTTCGCGCGCGCTGCTGCGATCCGTCGAGCGGGCGTCGCAACGCTGACCGGCGGCGTCGCGGGACTGGCGGCGCGGCGCGGCCGCCGACCCGGACCCGCTCCGGGCGGCTCCGGGGGCGCGCGCGAGTGAATCCCCAGCCGACGGTTGCGGAGGTGGGAGGCGTTCGGATTCGGCCGGCCGGCGACGGCATTTCGAGGAAACTGCGCGGCTGCCTGGTTGTTTAATAAGATGCCTAGCAGCACAGACATAATATTTAGTATATTTTAAATCGACCATTTCCCTCGTCTTAATTTCCACCAATCACGCAATTTTGAATTACAAATGGTTTCTAGATGGAAAAACTGTATGACATCACCTGTCAGCAGTTTTTTCTAGTTTACCCGCGGCAAAACTTAACAGCTGTTGTATATAGACTACAGGCCCGTGTCAAAAATTGATGGGTCATTTGAGCCACTAGGAGACCTATTTAGAAAGATATAAGGGCATAAAATAATAAGATTCAGCGCTATGCCGTCACTTGTAAGCTGTCCAACAGAGTGCAGGTGAGAATTCAAAAGTACAGGTAGAAGGAGTAGGTACATTTTGGTCATATTTTTTTGTACGGCATTCTTACCATCGATAGATCCATGACAAATAATAAGAAAACACGTAGTGCCGTACAAAAATAGTGCGCCACAAAGTCGGGATAATTTTTGATTTTCCAGCGATTTTCAGGGTAAATTTGGTCATTTGATTCTGTACGGCATCGGTTCCATACAGTTTCAATAGCTCTTCTCATACATTATTCCGCAACGCCGTACAAAAATTATGCGACAAGGGGGGAAAATCGAGGGTTGCAACCCCCTCCCCTTCCGTGGTCCGGGAGGTGATTTGACACAACATACAATTAATTTATTTTGAAAGTATTTTATGCATAGATAACATTTTTTCACATGCCGTACATTTTTGTTGGTCCAAAGGTCTGTAGGAGGGAAAAACTCCCGAAAAATCCATGTAACGAAATGTACTCTAGGGTGATATTTAAAAACAAGCAACTTTGGTATTTTTCGCTAATTTTGAATCGCCCTCTATAAATAAAAATTTTAAAATTAAAAAATTTCATCGATTACAAACATCTTTTATACAGTGACCGGCAGAAAGTAGGACACAAATGGAAAACTTTTTTATTATTAATTTCTCAGAAAATTTTATTCTTGATAAAAGTTGATGCATTATTTCAGACTCAAAACGCACATATCAAAATTTAAATATGTCTTTTTGGATATGAGGTAGAATCAAAAATATCCAAATAGCTCAAGAGTAAAGTACCCTTATTTTTTAAAATACGGTAAAAAGTTACTTACAAAAGTTGTTTGGAATCAAAGGTGGATGTCATATTTAAAGTCACAGCCACCTAGTAAAAAAAAAGAAATTTCATTATTTTTTGTATTTTTTTCGATCACCCTGTATATTACAAAAAACAAAATACCGCAAGCGCAACTTATCATCGGATAACATATGAATTTGCTGCAAAACTTTAATTTTGTTCGATTAGCAGCTATAAATTTAAATTAATCGAAATCGGAGTTCAAAAATATTAAATTTTTGTGTCCAACTTTCTGCCGGACCCTGTATTAAACTTTTTTCCGTATCTCTTATATTTTTCCAGATACCTTACGTGGGCCACCTTGTACGTGGTATAGTATAAAATTTTAGTACTTTTTATTTACACAATTAAACAAGTTATATTAATGTTTGAAGTATATTACATCAAAACGTATAAGAAAATGTTGATACTGAGATTGAAAGTTTTTAATTTTTGGATATAATATACACACTGTTACACTTTAAATAGACCGCATAATGATTTATACATATTATCAATTGTTCTCTCCAAAAATATGTTAATGCCGTAGAGTATCATATGATAATTAAGATAATTATTGATATACATTCAAATGAATAATAATTTTTTGACGGCATTATTTTTAATAGTACTTTTGAGAGCTACATAATGTTTTGGAACCGATGCCGTACTTTTTCAAATCACCCCTCGGGCCACGGAAGGGGAGGGGGATGCAACCCTCGATTTTTCCCCCTTGTCGCATGATTTTTGTACGGCGTTGCGGAATAATGGATGAGAAGAGGTATTGAAACTGTATGGAACCGATGCCGTACAGAATCAAATGACCAAATTTACCCTGAAAATCGCTGGAAAATCAAAAATTTTCCCGACTTTGTGGCGCACTATTTTTGTACGGCACTACGTGTTTTCTTATTATTTGTCATGGATCTATCGATGGTAAGAATGCCGTACAAAAAACTATGACCAAAATGTACTCCATCTACCTGTACTTTTGAATTCTCACCTATGCACTCTGTTGGACAGCTTACAAGTGACGGCATAGTGCTGAATCTTATTATTTTATGCCCTTCTTCCCTCCCCTTCTTTCTAAATAGGTCTTCTGGTGGTTCAAATGACCCATCAATTTTTGACACGGGCCTGTAGTCTAATAATAGGTAGTATGTTTTGTAAGCTATGCGTATGCAGAATAATCTGTTACTCGTGAAATAGTCTTGTCAAATACCATTCGGGCATCTAATTTTTCCTGTGAAAAAAAATCCAAAAAAACACAAGGCCAAGTAATATTTTGTTAACAAAATGCATTCGTGCAGGTGCAAAAATCCTCGTCTTCGAATCGGATTTTTGTTGCCACCAGCACTCATGCTTCTTGTTAAAATATTACTTAGCAACGTGTTTTTTCGATTTTTTTCGGAAAAATTAGATGCCCTTATGATATTACTTACGATTATTTCCCTCATACAGCTTGTATCCATAAAGGTAGCTCCTTTCTTACAAAAACAACCAATCATAATGCCCTTGCTAGCGATAAATTCCCTTGGGAAATACCAAAGCGATAAGATCACATGTGATTTTATAAGTTCGTGGCTTAGCAACCGCGGATCTGCTTAATACAAACGTAGACTTGTCAAAATTTGTATGTTTTAAATTATGCAACTGAAAATTATGTTGCGGTATTACTAGACATTCAGTAAATAAACCAGTATCAAAAAGTCGAAAAAGTCGCGCCTGCCTGCTTGCAAGAGTCAGGTTGTTTACTCCCAACTAAAAAATGAAGAAGCTGTCACTTTCGTGGTTATTTAAAACAGTAAACATGCAGGCCTGGACCATAAAATGGTCAAATTTCAAATTGGAATTTTTTTCTCATTTATACTATTCCGACAACAATCCGTCGACACACTGTATATCATAACTCATAACCGTCCATCACTACCCACTGCCACAATATGGTGTGAATGCCCACTAATTTTTTTCATACGGCAACGCCTATCGCCAAAAAGGAGGGCATACGTTCCTTATTGCTACGTTTACTTCGGACGAGTATGAAGTTAAATGTACAGGGTGTCCAGATTTGGTTGTAAATGCGGGGTATCTCGGTTATTTTTAGAGCCTAATATAGATAATAACTACATAGTGTTATATATTGTTGTAAAGCTTACGACAATCTGAATATAACTAGTAGAAAATATACAAGGTGTTCTATTAAAAAAAACCTAAGTTTGGTATCAAACTCTATCAATTAGTACAGTTTTTGCCATTTCAATATCATTAACCGTTCCCAGGATACGAAGTATGCCGCAAAAGCGCAAATTTTCAATTATCGCCCTGTATCTTAAAAACGAAGGTGGCTATGAAAAATCTGTTTACGGTATCTTTCATTTCACAAAAAAGTAGCAACGGTTCGCGAAAACCGCAACTCCCTATCTCTAAATATAACCGAGATACCCTGTATTTACAACCAAATCTGGACACCCTGTACGTCCAAAGAAGTCACGTGACTCAACTCATAACATAAACTGAACATAGCTACAAAATATTATCATTAAGCAAATTTGTAGTCTTTGTGTTCTTCAAGGGGGGAAATTGAAATGTTCTATATATGTTCTATAATATGTTTAATTTACTAAGTTATGAACTAGACATTCATCTTGCCTTCCTACTTTCTAGACTCCTGCAGCTAATATCACACCTTATATTGTCGTTTACGCTTCGTTTTCCACGTTTTCAGCGACGAAAACTCGACGAAAATCGCGAATGAGTTGCGGCACGGCCATCGGCACTCGTTCAAAATAAAGCACTGAAGCGTTCACTCAACGACTGAAGGTTTTATAGCGTGGTAAGATAATGCGGCGATTGGCGAAAAAAACCCTTTCATTTTATCTTTTATAGGCAGTTTGTACAGAGTGAAGCAATTAGGTACGTGTGTTCTTTGTAATTGAGGATGAGACTATAGATAAGGTATAATAAAAATATTCATTGAAAATGCGCCGAGATTTATACCTACTTACCTATTTATACATAATATTATTGTACAGACTTGTGACCGAAAAATGGTATAAGACAAAGTTGTCTGCAATAAAAAAGTATACATAAATACAAAAACATGGCCTTTTCAAAATGCTTTTTTATCAATAGTTGCAGGTAAAACCTAAAAAAAGCCATGCACATGCACAAAGTCTGTTGTTTTGAAACTTATAATAATAATAATAATTCTCACCCTCACAATACTCCAAACTAGGTGACACTATTTTTCGTAGCGCATCAAAAAATTGCTTGTAAACATCTTGATTGGGTTTTTTCATATTTCTAAGAAATAGCCACGGTCAGTATCAACGTCAGTACCTTATTTGACAAAAAATTATTTAAATATAAAATAATTTTTTTTTAAATAGTATTCCATGATTGTGTATTTATGTATACTTTTTCATTGCAAACTATGATTGTTTCTCTACAAAACTACTCAATTTTTATTACCTTTAGTACCTAAGTTCTAAAAGGAGCGTACCGCCTCCTGTGTTGTTTAAAAACGGCCTGTTCCTATACCTTATACCGAATTTACTGGAAATCCTATAGGTACTATTTTCTATGAGCTTCGGCAATATAAACTTTTTAAATCTTCACCATATGAAGATTGCTACAGAGGATAATCATAAGAAGTAACAAAACCAAATAATATGAACCACAGAGATAAAAATGAGGGTGTTAGAGCTGTCGTACAAAATTTTTAAAATATTTTCTTTTTGTATGACAACAAAGACGAAGCAACATCTAGACTGTGTAACCAATGCGTTGAAATTTCCGAGAGTGCCAAGATTATAAGACTAAATTAAAATATTTAACTAAATTAAAATTCTTACTTAGCCTCAACCAAAGATCATAATTCTCGAATATCGTGATCTTTGCCTCAACTTAGTATCGAGTGCAAAGTATTTTAAGACGCTACAATTTTTCTGTTTTAATTTGTTTTTGTTCTAAAGTTTAAAAGTTGGATGGCCACATTTTTTGAGGATAAATGCCTCCAACTATCTGAATCTCCTTTAATCTATGGTATCACTAATCTTGTGTGTTATTCTCTAATATTGAAAATGTTATAAAGTTCGACAATCAAAGTTATATCAAGAACATATTGGATATAAAAATTATAATTACATTACGACTCAGTATAAATTGTATTCTATTTATAAATAAATAATGCCTTCAGGTCATAAATATAAACACGGAAAGGTCCGAAATAAAGTAGGGTTCGAATGGGCCTGACGATTATTTCATGTTCCCTATAGTTCATCTTCTCCAGGATTATTTACCATTCTTCTTACTTCTGTCTTGTATTTTCAGCTAAAAGCTTCATGGAGGCGAAGCGGGGCATAATAAAGAAAAACCACCGGGCCCCTTTTTGCTTCGCCCACACTAACTGTATTTTATTTGAGTGAGAATCACAGAGATTTTCTGGTGCGACATATAAATTCGTATAGAACAGCCAAACGGAAAATTACTACTGTCTGGACGTTAAATGAAACGGAAAACTCACAACGTGAGAATTCATCACTTTTATATATTTATACCAAACTATTGCTTGATATAAACCCCCACTGAAACGTGACATACTTCTTCCCGTGCATATGTATAAGCAACTCTAATTTAAATTGATATTGAACCAAGAAGTTGCATTAAAAGGGAACTTAACAAAAATCGGAAATGACTAGATATACAGGGTGTCCCAGAATATGTGGGCAATCTCCCGGATTTATACAGGGGACGTTAAAATAACATGACAATTTCCTATAAAAAAATTTCCCCAGAGGGCCCACCTACGGAGATACAAGACCCTAAAGGACGCCCCTGAAAATCGTTTTTTTTTAAAATATCTTTTAAAATACTTTATGTAATTTAATTATTTTTTAATACGATGGACAATGAAAACAATTTTGGCTTATTTGGTTTGCCAGTGACGGACTAGCCGTAGCACAATAACGTCAATTTTTTTACACCCTACGATAAAGGCACAAAAATAATATTTTTAGATAGCTTCAACCATAAACTAAAAAAGACATTCTCAGTTGAAAGCGATAAAATGAACTGTTTACGAGAAAAAAAATACTATTTTTGATTAATACGATTTTTATTACATAATTTTGACTGTCGGTTCAACATGAGCTTCTTCTAATGTTATACATTCCCTAGCTCTACGAATTGAAGATTGTTAAATCGGTACATGTAAAAAAAAACAACCATAGCAACAAAAAAGAAATGTAAATAAAAGTGGAATTTTTTTAAATAGACACAGAAAGAATGCAAATTTCATGGGTTTAGGTCTGTTTACAAACACAAATAGTTTTTTTCTCGAAAACAGTTCATTTTATCGATATCGACCAAGAGTGTCTTTTTTTTTAGTTTAAGATTCAAGCTATCTAAAAATATCATTTTTGTGCCTTTATCGTAAAGGGTGTAAAAAAATGCAATTATTGTGCTACAGCTAGTCCGTCCCTGGCAAACCAAATACGCCAAAATTGTATTCATGGGCCCTATGGGTCGTATTAAAAAATAATCAAATTACACAGAGTATTTTAAAAGTTATTTAAAAAAATCGATTTTCAGGGGCGTCCTTTAGGGGCTCGTATCTCCGTAGGTGGGCGGTGGGCCCTCTGGGGAAAATTCTTATAGAAACTTTGTCATGTTATTTTAACATCACCTGTATAAATCCGAGAGATTGCCCACAAATTCTGGGACACCCTGTAGCTTATATACAAGGCGAGTCTTTAATGCGTCATCGGTCTATAGCATGTAAACCGAAAGAGATAGAAAAAATCAAAGTGGCGATGGTTAGTACATCAGAGCGCATCACCTAAACATATTTTTGGCTTTATAGGGTACTTCTTAAATGGAACCCTGTAGATTAAATTATCTTTCCTGACATGCCGACCTTAATGCAACGGTACCAAGTTGTTTGAAGATGCATGTTGGTTTGCGTCAACGTTTATGAAAAAAAAATCAAAATGCAGAGGGTTCGTTCCTTAACTCTAGAGATATAATTTTTTTATATCTCAATATACCCGAAATATAACTTAGATAAGTATAACTTATCAGTTATATCTCAATTTTTACAGAATATACAGGGTTTCAAAACGAAAACTTGACGCCCCAAAAATTAGAAAACCGAAAAATATTTGAAAATTCGCCGAGACCCGTCGATTTTTGTTATTGAGGGAGCTTTTTTTACAGTCAAGCCAACTCGATATGTTCATCCCCCTAATCCCTAGCAACCCCAACTTTAAAATTTCAAATGGAACTACCCCATACTTGTGGCGCATCATTTTAAAGCCTTTTTAATTGCGAATATACAGTGATGCGTCTTTTTTAGAAATCTGTTGAGATTTGACAGAATCATTGGCTAAAAACGGAAAGTTGACAATCCACTGTACGCGTAGTAATTTCTTACACAAATGCTCGCTACTAATAAGTTTTTTATTTACTATACACGACCAAATTACCTATAGTTTTTAGTGTCGATCATTTTACAAAAAAGTCACAAAAGATGCGGCAAAACAAAAAAGTTCATACGAATTCAATAACAAAAAGTCACTGTCACAAAAAGGTCCCCGTTTTTTTGCTTGTAACTACGAAATCGTTAGTTTCAGCCTGCTATTGAAAGTGTAAACGTGTTTTTGAAATGGTTTATTCTATCGCGGAAAGGTTAGAAATTGTTGCAATTCGTGCTGTAGCTTTAGCGCAATCATGATTTCGATAACAAATTGCAACAATTTCTACCCTTTCCGCTATGGAATAAACCATTTCGAAAATACGTTTACACTTTCGTGCGTCACTTAAAAAAATAGGAGGGTACCGAGGTGGAGGTCGGTACCTACTTTCGGCATGGGCTTTTTAATTTTTTCTTGTTAGTAGAAATTACTTATTTTTGCAAAATTAATATAAAAAGTAAAAAAGTGTTTTTCAAAGAAAAAGTTAATAACGCAAAATCCGTAATTCCTACTAAAAAAAATCTATAAGCCGAAGTAGGTAGGTACTTACCACTTACCACTATCCAAATATCTAATAATATATTACACACCGAGGTGGGAAGTGTTTCATTACTGTCGAGAGATTAAATAGTTAACCGAGGTGCGAAGCGCCGAGGTTAACTTTATCTCGAGACAGTAATGAAACATGTCACCGAGGCTTGTATACTATTTTATTTCCAACCATCAATATTTTGTAATTTCAAAATTTTATCTCCGTATACTTCCCGCCCTCCTGGGTGGAAAGTAAACTTTCCACCCGGGCGGAAGGTTGGGAAGTAAAAGTAAAAAAATTTACACTTTCAAACTCCTAAAAAGTCAACATTACATACATGGTTGTAAATAAATATCATTACCATTTGACAATGATTCGAAATGTCAGTTGTTTCATCACACTGCATCTGTATGCCCAAAAAGTCTGTTTTATTTATTTGCTCTCGAATTTCTTGGCGACAAACTTCCAGCACGCTTTTCAAAATTTCATTTTGTACAGTTTTTGATGTACCCTTGAATACTGTAGAACTTTTTAAATGTTCTTTCATAATATAAACTCGGATGTAAAATCGATTAATTCTCGAAAAATCCCACGATTTTGAAAGTCTTTTTTTCGTCGTGCCTTCGCAACGCTAATTCTAGTTTGCCACAAAATTTTATGCAATTTATTATTCTTTTTAAAATATATCTATTTTTATCCACGGTTTCGTTATGTTTAATAATGTTTTGCCGGTACGTGGAATCTAACTGAGCGGCAATACTAACCTTGCCTAAAAATGCTAGTTCTGTAGAACAATTCATGTGCCGAATAGAAAGCTCGTGTTTCTTTATTTTTTGATTTAAATGTTTTAAATCTTTGAATCCTATTCTAGTCCATGTCTTATCCATTCCCATTCCTTCTTAGCCCAGGATATTTATCCATTGTGCAAAAAAATAAATGCTGGCAAGCTAATTTTTTCAGGGTTGGTCGGGGACTGCCTCCTGAGTATCCAACCAAAAAATCACCCTCGAACCCCTTCAGGGTTTTGTGCAATAGGGGTGGTTTCTTATTATTTTTTTTTGAATTTTTTTTCCAGCCTGTGCATAATAATAAGCTCTACAACTTTGCCTTATAAAACTTTTTTATAACTTTCATATCTCACCAGTTACAGTGCATTTCATTTTAAAAAAAATGCAATATTTAATACGAATGCTTCGTTCGTTCAATGTTTGAAAAAAATTTTTCCCTGTATATATTAAAATTGTCTGCAACCTTGCTTTATTGTTGTTTTTAATATTTCACGAGTTATCAATTTATGTTGATCAACGGCATAAGATAAGAAAGGAATTCAAGGCCAAATGTGAGTCACAAAAACATCTGAATTTCGTTGCCTGCATACGTCGTTAACATTCGTTCGTATTCACCTTGTTTATGGAATCCCTAGTTAGCCAATGTGTGACAGAGTCATAAGGATACGAGAGCAATATTGGATACAAGCAACAGATGGCGCCAAAAATTAAAGTGGCCCAGTCATTGCTTACTAATTTTGTACTATTAAAATCTAACAAAAAACAGCTGGACTACTTTATTTTTTGCTAAATCTGTCCCCTGTATCTACTGTATTTCTGCCATGTCCTTATGTCAGTGTCAGAGTATCCATAAACAAAGGTATTCAGCAGTGGTTCGCGTCGCATCACGTTTCGTGCTCTCGCTGAAAATGGATACGTATGTTAATAAAGCATTCTTATTAAATATAGCATTTTTTACATGAAATGCGCTGTAACTGGTGAGATATGAAAGTTATAAAAAAGTTTTATAAGGCAAAGTTGTTGAGCTTATTATTATGCACAGGCTGGAAAAAAAATTAAAAAAATAAATAAATAAGAAACCACCCCTATTGCACAAAACCCTGAAGGGGTTCGAGTGTGAGTTTTTGGTTGGATACTCAGGAGGCAGTCCTCGACCAACCCTGAAAAAATCAGCTTGCCAGCATTTATTTTTTAGAAGACGGATCTAATTATCTTGGATTATCTTTATAAAACAGTAAGCAGGGAAAACAAGCATTTTGCATTTAATTTGTCGCATCCAGATATCCACTTGTTCTTGTCGTACGTACTTCTATAGAAAAGTGTCGGGTATAATTGCCGTTTGCATTTTTATCCGGTTGAGTTAATTGTAAATCTGGAGTTGGCCTGCCAAGAGTTTTATTTCAACTTTTTCAGACAATGAAAGTCTTAAAAAGTTTCCTTCCAAAATGTCCTGTACGCTATTCTTCATTTTGTTTATACAATAGGATACAAGAACGAGAATACGAGGTCGCGAGGTACGCCCGCGGAGTCTGGAGGCGGCCAACGCTGACGGCCGCTGACGCATTCTCTAGAGCAGCCCGCGGTCGACGGGGGGCGAGGGCGAGGGAATTTATCGCCGCCATTGCCGCCAAATAGCTAGCGTGGCGACATCAACTCT
Source organism: Pseudeuparius sepicola (assembly GCA_963920635.1). Lineage (NCBI taxonomy): Eukaryota > Metazoa > Arthropoda > Insecta > Coleoptera > Anthribidae > Pseudeuparius > Pseudeuparius sepicola. The sequence goes on from OY987299.1 coordinate 97,486,850, forward strand.
AGCGCCACTGCGGCCGAAACAGAACTACGCTCGGGCGGTGTCAATGGCGGCTAGTCAGGAGGTTAGCCGCAACGCATTGCCCGCCTGTACAGGGTACAGGGCAGTACAGGCGTTGCCCTACTTTATAAAGAATAGTAAATATAATAGTATAAATAGCGGGGAAGGAACAAGGAACAGGAACAAAGAAGCAAAATAAAGAATATAGCAGTTGCGGGACTATTTTTTTTCCATTTTTTACTGGGCGGCTGTAGCCCCATAGACCCTATGGACGAGCCGCCACTGCTTATAGGCCCCATAATACGCTAGAAAGAGATATTATATAAAATTTGGTGGCAGAGACCTGACGCAATCTTTCTTTCAGCGAGCTATAGTGGGAGAACTGGAGCATTAGTGGGAGAACTGCATAAAGATCCACTTAGGACTTAGGTGCACTTAAGACAGTTCATTTTTCAGAATGTGTTGCTCTAGTGCCCATGAATGAAGTAGTCTCGTGGTCTCATTATCGTATACACCCCGTTTTAGCGCCAGAAAATAAGCGCGGAAATATTACACACCTAACTTGAATGGGGAACAAGGGACGATATACAGAAAGCGACACTATGAATTTCTATAATCCCGCAAAAGTAGCAAGTGGAGTCGAGAGGCCGTTTATCAACCCCAAGATATACCCTTGAAATAGCAAAATAATTTCAAGTCAAAGCCCTTGAGCTCGGATTAAAAGTTGTGTATCGCCCTGCATACGGTAGAACTTATTTCCGGTACAAAACTTTTTTTTTGTGGAAAAGCAACGGTTATTTATTAAAAAATACGGGTCTCTTAATTTTTTGCACCTATTACAGCTATGTATAAATAGGCGACTCTCATATCGATATGTATGTGTTTGTATGAATTTTTATCTTATTTTTTACGTAAGTAGCAGGGCCGTAGATAAGAGGGGTTTTAGGGGTTCAAACCCCCACATTGAGAATAAAAGGAGGAAATTGATCATGATGTAGGTAATTTGATAATTATAGATGTTTCAGTAAACGTATTTTTGTCCTTAAAATTTCAAAAAAAAATCCGGGCATTTTAATAAACACATACCTATCAGCTTTTAAAAATTAATAATCTTATTTATGGGCCCACCAGGAAATAAATTTATATAGGTCTATATTCCATAGACATAATGTGGCCCTTTGAGAGGACAGTGGCTTAATATATTTAAAAAACACATTTATGATCTCAGCTCAAAAAAATTCCGGAAATATTTCCGCTTCCCTGGTAACGATTTGATACGAAAGCGTCTGATGGTTGGTCAGGAAATAAATGGTGGTGTCAAATTTCCATAGAGAAGATTAGGTAGTTTTCACTATTCGGCAATTTTTTAAAACGACAGTCTAGCTCAAAGATTTGTAGCTCGTAGTTTGGGTACTTAGACGACAATATACTTCAGAACTATCTCATTATATTCAAAGAAATAATTAACAACAAATTTATACCAGAAAAGGAAAACGTATTATTAAACATTTTGGGCTCGTGCACTACTTGGCATCCTGATCGTTGTTACTCCCGACCTCATAGAGAAATAACCAAATATAGAGGGAGCAAAGCATGAAAATGCATACGTTTGTAGTGTAGTCAACCAACATCTAACGGAAATTTGCCAAAGTAAACAAACATTACGTCCTTGTGTACAACGTTCACCTGTGATAGGTTAGGACTGACAAATATAACTTTGGTCTCACACCAGAGACTTTTTGCGTCACATTGTATACAAAATATCAGTCACTATATCCTAAATACTAATACATAGTTACGTGATACTTGACAACACGAAAAATACACACGCAAATCAGAGAAAATGACACATATATGTTGGTCGATTTGAAGTGTCTGTTGATGATTTTATTGAAGTGATAATTAGCATACTATAATTACAGCGCGATATAGTTTTAGTTTAAAATTGTTACATAGGCACATAGGCACAATGAATCAACAGCTACATTATTTGTTAATTTAATGTAATGTGATGTGTGTCTTCATTTAATCCCATTACTATGTTGGATCTGTTTACTTTTTGTTCTTTTTCCCTATATCCTTGGTTATTTCTCTGAGCTCTCGGTTAACCTGTAGATATCCCTAACCTGATATGCCACATTTACAAAAATCCATCCTTGTTTGTTAATATTCTTGGCTTGACGTTGTATAGATTAGAATTTTCACGTTCGATACTTGCAATGATGGTGTGTATCAAATATTGTGGGAATGTGGTTAGAAGACCAAATACAAAGTTCATCATGCACATAACCAGCAGTAATAGAGCTTAGAGCTGTTTCAGCAGAACTTCACACCGTTTGAAATAAGTTTCTCAGGAAAAAACTATCAGGGGCGTGCGCGGTTTCGTTTTCGGAATGTCCAAATGAAACTGCACATGCCCATGTCGCAGTTTCATACTAAAACATGCTCCTGTCACTTTCAAACTGTTTTGAAATTCTATGCCGAAACAGACCTTATGAATGGTTACCCTCCACCCTCTAACCCCTTCTAGTAGTTGTATAAGACACTCACCGATACTCACTATAACTATAGGGTGAGTTCTCTGATCAAACTGGAACATTAAGCGCTGCCTTCCATTAGGCTCACATATCACGGAATATTTTTCGCGAAGGCTTTTGTAGGAATAATTTATGAAAAAAATTCTGACTAGAGCTTATAATAGAGCACGTAGCTGCTCTGTCTTTTCCGTCAATGGAGGAAAACTCTACAACTCTACAAATAATAATAGATAAAGAAATTAGGATTTTTGGTGGGCGTTTCCATGGTATTGTTGAAATTGATACAGAATGTTCCGTAAAAGCGGTACAAACCAACCTTATATATTTTTTAATGGAACACTATATATTATTTTTTTTACCGTTTTTGCAATATAGGGTGTGCAAAGTGGTTTTTTTTCATGTTTTCACCATATTAATAATTAAATCGAAGTACTTTGTCCTGATTCTTTTCTGTATTTCAGACGGTACAGTTAAACAGAAATAAGATAAATTTTTCAGAAGGTTGAGTAAAGTGATGAAAAAATACAGTGGGCTCCACAACTTAACCGAAAATATATTTTTTCATAAAAATTCTGACTACTATATTTTAATCTAGTGTCGGTCCAGGTTTTCACATACTGTATCTCGGAAATGAAACTTTTGCGGATAAATTGAAAATGAGAAAAAATTATGGAAATAGTGCCCTTAAAACGATCATACTTATTTTGAAGCCTCTCCGAATCAAGGTCCATATTTTCATATTTTGCCCTGGGCAAGAAATATCAACCTTAACATTTTTGTCTGGATGACTACAAACTAACCGTTAATATTTTAGGGGCACGATTTTCATCATTTTTTTTATACTCAATTTATCCGCAAACGTTTTGTTCCCGAAATACAGGATGTGGAAAACATGAAAAAATGAAGTTTGCATTTTAAAAACGGATGGAGCAAACATATGTCATTTATACACCGTTGAAAACGACATGACGCATAGATTCCGAAAATTCAGTAATATATAGGGTGTTCTATTTAAAAATATAAGTTTGGTTTATACCGCTTTTACGGAACACCCTGTACCTACCAATTCCAACAAGGCCACAAAAACGAACACCAAAAATCCTAAAACATTTATCTCTACAATTTTATTTTTAACCCAAAAGATAAAAAAGTTAAAGAAGTTAAGGCGGGGGTAAAATATTAAATGGATTACCCTATAAGAGATGAGAAATGGCTTAAAGACAGCTTGGCAATATTTCTTAGAGGGGCTGCACATATCTTGGAGCAACGCAGTATAGTAAAACTTCACAAAACTCAAATATGATGCAGACTTCATTTTTCAAAGTATGCCGCTATATTTATGCACCCGAACGGAATCATCTTGAATACAGTCTTATAATCCTTGAAAATATTCCACATGAAACTGAATGGTGGAACATTATATTAAAAAGTGCTACCGACAATTTCAGATTATAGGTACTATGAATTAAACTCTAAATAGTAGATTGTGAGCAATAATCATCATAATAACTTTTGTTCAATTGCTAAAAATGATAATCAGTAATAAGTGTAAAAGGCAGAATGCTGCGATAATAAAAAATAAATAAAAAGTTGAGTTTTGTGTGGGATTTGAACCCGGGACCTACAAATTACTAGTCACTGTCACCTGTCAAATTTGATCTGGTAGGCGGCTCTCATTTGACGCCAGGAAGACATTGATATTTTGATATTATTGTAAAACGATCGTTGTGAAGCCTATTAAAATAGCCGCAAGTTTTATTATAGTGCTGCTTTATTATACATAGAGCTTCGCTCTCGGGATTTTATCAGAAAATAAAAGACCAATTTATACTCGTGATCTTTCTAGGCAAAATAGCGCTTTCGAAAAAATTATCGATAAAATTTCCGGCACTTGTGATATTACATACGAAAATCAATATTGGTCCACAAAGGCTTCTTTTCAAGATAGAAGTCGTTAAAATGTTGGGGCTTAAATTACAGTATTTTCATTTCTTTTCCAATTAGAGCATAGACAAAGCTACACACAGACTGTCAGAACCATTGTTGAAATTTCTGCACGCAGCACTACATATTTTGCATAAAATTTTATATAAAAACTAATAACTAACTGAAAATACCTATACACCACAACTTAGTACCGAGTCCATGTTCAAAATTATGTTTTCCTTTTAAAAATGTGTCTAGTTCTAATTTCATACAGGTGTGTATTGCCTTTTTTATTTAATTAATATCTCCAAAGGCATCGTGATACGATGCCTTTGAATATCTCTAACCCTGCCTGTGCCACCGGTTGCATGGAAATAACGAAATTAACACAAAATGTTGCCACCTACCTGGACATTATCCCACAACAAAATTCATCTAAACATCTCTATTTGTTTGGAAGGTAAGAATTAAAAAAATATTCGGTATCTTTAGAAATTTTCACGCCCTGTGTCTTGAAAATGAAGAGTTTTTGGACCTATATTTAAACGAAACTTGCGTTGTGGTGTGATATGTGATTTTAATACAGTGGCAAATTCCTGCTATGAAAAACTCTTATACTTACTTAATAATATTACTAAAGTAAATTGTTATGGTATTTTGAAAGAATAACATTTTAATAATAAAACAATTTATATTTTAAAAGTAAAATTTCGTTGAAATATCAAAATTTCAGTGTGATAAAAAATAAACTATACCTACGCGACAAGGGTTGGCACTGCTCGTGTGCCGTTTTAATGGCAATTATGTCGGGATTCATTCCGGAATTATGGTAGGCTCTGCTTGGCAGAAAGAGGGGAGGCAGGTCAGCGGATTTGCAGTGGACACTAAAAAACACACTTCCAGAGATTGCGAAGCTTTGCTCTGGTCTCTTGTAACCTTGTAAGTAATATTGTATTGTTAAATAATATTAAGGACAGTTTAGAATATCTGATTGATTGCCAATGTAATTCAAATCAGCACAGAAACAATGTGTTAAGTCGGGTATACAAAAAAAAAGCAGAGGTGTTTGTTAACTAAAATGAGACGTAGGCGAATTTTTTTAGAAATCGGTAGAAACAGGTAGAGATAGTTCGACATTCTTCAGAATAGGCGTCCCAAACGGGGAGTCAAGCGATTAAAAATACCCCAATTTTTGTGTGTGCTTTTTCGTAATTTCTTCTCATAGGTAGGTACCTATATCGCAAACTAAATTTCAGAATTTTATCTTTGCTCGTTATGGAAATATTAAAAAAAAACGTTTGCCAAATTTAGCAAGATATCTGAGAAAAAAAAACACACAAATTTGGGATATTTTTAACCCCTTGACCCCCATGAAGACATGTTTATTGGACTTTTTTAATTTTTTTGGGTCGCAGAACGCACTGGTTATAATGATGGCAGGCCACCAGACACCCTGTATAGACGTGAAAAACATTAAATATAATAACCAATATAAAGGCCAAACTCCAAGAAAATTTCGATATAAAACTGCATTTCCGTTTTTCAAATGGAAACTCCTCTACACATATTTAGGTAAACTTTGTCCTGATTGGGGTGATAATATAGGGATATATTTTATCAAATTTTAGTCTCTTTTAACAACCTGCTTTGCCTGCCTACTCCCTTAAATCGAGTTGCATGTGTATTACAGAACAATAATTGAAACTGTAACTTACTTTATTACAAATTAATAATAATAGTATCAAATATGTCAGAAGGTAAACCTAAATACAAAAAATATAAGTAAAATAGTATATTATTAACCAAGGTTTAGACAGTGGCTATTATTGACCCGAACGTCAATATTAAATCCCGAGGCAACGCCGAGGGATTTAAGACGTGAGGGCAATAATTGCTGTCTAAACCGTGGTTAATATACAATTTTTTCCACTACTAACACTCCATAAAAATATTTTTCCACTACTAACACTCCATAAAAATATTATTGTAAAAAATTGTAAAGCATTTTTAATAGTTTTTTCCATCATATTATTTAATCAAAAATCAAGTTAGCCTTGATTTTTGTTTCATCAAATGAAGTTTCTTTACTGTTATCTGTCAAATTTAGCCATTAAATTATTATTATTTATTCTTGACTAAATCAACTGTGAGTTTATATTATTTTTGTCATGATGGCTCATCCTCGCCAAACATATTCTGCACACAAATTAGAGAAGAGGCACAAAAGATTAATGATCAGTTGCTTTCACAGAAGTCGAAAAGTGTTTACTTAAAAACTTATACAATGTTTAAAGACTGGTGCAAAATGAAGAATATTGAAACAATTTCTGAAAACATATTATTGGTATAGTTTCAAACGCAAGCTGAAAACAAGAATTCATCAAGCTTGTGGGCAACGTTTTCTATGTTAAAATCCACGATTTCATTGAAGGAAAATATTGACATTTCGAAGTATTTTAAACTGGTAGCATTTTTGAAAAGGCAAAATACTAATTATGTAGCGAAAAAATCACTTGTTTTTAAAGAAGATGAAATTGCACGATTTTTAAGAGACGCATCAGATGAAGTGTTTTTAACAGCAAAGGTATAATACCTACCTAAACATGCCTCGTTCTACTTTACATATATTTACATATTTACAATAAACAATAATTACTTTTTTACTTACTGGGTTGTACTTGTTACCGCAGTTGCTGGTGCATGTAGAACAGACGAACTTTGTAATATGCTTCGAAAAGACTTGGATGTTCGAGACGATATGATCGTTATTGATATTTCTACTAGTAAAAATGGAACATCACGAAAGTTTGTTATCATGAAGCCAGTTTGGGTCGAAGATGTTAAAAAGTATATTCAAAAACAGCCTACCCCAGATTTACCACGCTTATTTATTACTTTGCGGAACAATAAGCCGACACGACAGAACATTGGCCATAATACAATAAGTAAGATGCCAAAAGATGCAAGTTTCTTGGGACTATCAGAACAAGAGAGATACACTGGCCATTCATTCAGAAGGACTTCGGCTACTATTTTAGCGGAAAATGGTGGCGATCTTATAACTGTAAAACAGCACGGAGGTTGGAAATCTTCCACTGTTGCCGAAGGGTATATTGAAGAATCTCTGGCTTCTAAAAAAAGAATAGCTAAAATGGTTCAAGGGCCAGTTTACAATGCTACATCAGTACCTGTAGTTGCGCAGAGCGATAACACTATCCATCCAAATGATAGTCATAATGAACCTAGTGATGAACAGTTATTTGATATTGGTAGTTCTAGTTCCTTTGCTAATATAGAATCGACAAATCCCGCCAGTGTTACACAAAAAATATCGGATAATATTCACCACATTAATATTCCGGTTACAAATACAAGCACTGCAACAGGTTTAATTAATATGATTTGTTACAACTGCACAGTCAATTATTACATTAATAATAATAATTAGTTTTAGTTGTAAGTTGTAATTTTTGTTTTCCCAAATACTTAAATACCTAAACGTTGTTTCATCAGCTAGCCGTTGTTACTAATTTTAGGTTAGAACGGTTAGGTGGAGGTGGGGGAAGGGAAGGTTAGATTTCTGTTTTGTGGGCAGGGTCCACAAGTAAAAATATCTACATTGGTATGTGTTCAGCGTTTAATACAAATTGAAAAAAATCGGTGAAATAAGTAAGCAAGGTTGTATAATAATACGAAATTGTGCCGTACATAGAAGAGCCTGTTACTAGTGACCCGTGACGTCAATTCATTATTGACCTTGGTCAATAATAAATTATTATCAACTTCTCGGGTTAATGATGGGTCAATAATACATGCTTTTTAGGGTAAGTAGTGGAAAAATATAATTTTAATTTACCTGCTAATCCACCATTTATTTCTCAATCTTTTATCTTTTCGTTCATTAAAAAGTTCATAAAAAATAGTGTCGAAGAAGTGCAAAATTTAAACAGAAACTTCTTTTAGGACATTTTAACGAGCGAAAAGATATTAAAAATGTATCGAAATAAATGGTGGATTAGCAGGAGAAAAACTAAAATTTTATTTTCCTTTTTTTATTTAGGTATATCTATTGCCATTATTATTATTTGTGACAAAGTAAGGTACAATCCACAGGCATTTTGGTTCAAGTGAGCAAGCACTTAAAGTAGTCGCACCGAAAGACTGCGTCCGCGGGGAAATGGGGAAGGGCGTGGTACGCTTTGTTGCTATTGGCTGGCCGTAACAACGCGATGTAGAGACCTTCCCGATTCTCAATTATTGAACCAGGAGAGAGGAATGATTATCCTCAGGCTCGAAATTTATAGTTTTGAAAACTTAGTAGGTAGTATTTTTGAGATCATGAATCGTTCAGGGCGTACAATACATAGCCCAGCACAGTTTCATATTACATTTTTCTATGAATTATTTCCGCACATAAAAGTATAATAAGTAAAATAACAATTTATTTACTTTGACAAAAAGTAATCTTTCCGCACGCCTATGCTTCCTTTGGCGCTAGTTCTGCCCACAGGCGGACCTCCACTTTCCTCACCGCAGACGTATTCTTTCGCTGCTACTATAGGTAGTTACATCGCGAATCTCTCGAGTGTTCATCATTCAATGTTCTTTAACAAAATTTGTTACAAACCTGTTTGAATATCTAATAAAGTGGCGTAGCCTGAATTTTTATAAAATATCCCTAATAATATTTTTTTGCACCAAAAATATATCATGATATGGCAGGAATTGCTTTTTTCAAGTAAATTGTTACTTCCTAAAGTACATGTTTCGATACTCTAACGTTTAAACTGATGACAAAATCGGACGACAAACGACAAACATAATGATTGTGGGGGTGTTCAGGTTTGAACTGGGTGTCAATGGAGGACATAATATACAGTGTGTTCCAAAGAGTTCGTAAAAAATGGGAAAGCATTTTATTGTTGAGATATTAGATATTAACAAAAGTATTTTGGGGATTCTTCTCTGCATGTCCAAGAACCTAAAAATCGATTTTGACATACGTCAACTCACCACCAATATGGCGGCAATTTCTAAAAACTACCAATAAGTTAAGAAAAGTGAGGTTAAATGACGATCACAATCACAAAAAGTTATTTGAAAAAGTTGTTCAGAATGTCATTATAGATCTCTGTTTGAGGTATTTAGCCAAAAAATTGAAAATTACATAAAATTTTTCAAAAATGTTTTTCCCGATTCAGATAATAATTAATTTTTTTCAATTAAATAGAACCAGAAGGCTATTTATAACGTATTTTTCGCAAAAAATATGGATTTTTCTGGTTATCAACAAATAACTAGAATATAATTTGAATACAGCCGTGACGTAAAGAGGCATTGCAACAACCCGGATTGTAAATAAAAGACGATTTTTCAATTAAGTCTAGTTATTTGTAAAAAAAAACAGAAAAAATCCACATTATGAATAGCCTTCTGGTTGTATTTAATTTATTTTTATAAAAAATCTGAACAAGGAAAACATTTTCGAACAATAAAACAAATCCCATTAGTTACGACCATATTAGGCGACCGGATGGCTTTTAAGCATACAAAAAAATACCCGAGATATAGGAACCGCACTCTCGCCATATACGGAGGCCAGTAGGGCCAGTAGTAGGTACATGCCAAACCTTAACTCGCCGTGTGCTCAGCTCCCATCATGTTTATTTAGAAATAAATCCATCCCCAGCTGTTCCAGTGGTCGGGAGAGCAGTGTTTTTCCCTCATCATCAATCATTGTTGGAAGCGGTGGCCAGAAAACATGTTAACCAGATCAGTTAATTACCGACCGTTGCTGTTTTTTTTTTCGTGTCCCCATCGATCGATGGCATCGGGATACTGCTAGTGCTGATCCGGAAAAATTGTTTTGGCTGTCCATGTCCGGATAGTCCAGTTTGTGGTTTTGCCAACTGGTGCGGAGCGACTATGCAGAATGCAGATGCAACTGTACGAATGGTGTATGTATAGAAGCAGACGCGTGGGAGTGGAGAATTTGCATTCGATGGTCTATAAATCTCAAATTGAATACCTACTCGTTGATTCATAGGTTTATATAAATTTTACAATTTCATCTAAATATTATGATTAGGTAATAGTTTAATAGGCAATGAAACTAAAGCACTATAGGTAGGTAAACATTTTACATCATTCTACATTTACTACATTTTAAGTGATTATCTACATACACAGGATTTTTCAGTGCCACTTCTACAAAAAGAACCTATATACAATTTTGTAGTAAAACTAACACTTTTATGACACTAGAAACGTCAAAATACGAAATATGGCTTATAGTCCATGACATTTTCACTCGCCTGTTATAGTCCAAGAGCCGGCCGCATGATTTCAACTCTCATAAGATTATAGAATAAGATGTTATGTAAAATGTAGAGAGTAATGAGAGTATATATTTTTTTACTTGAAGCGAGTAGGTCGCCTCAGACAATATGAGCCCGACCATTGTTATTTAAAGAAGTTGTGGTAAATTTCTAATTTTTACAGGTACAACCTGTCCCACGAACATATTTAATACTTTTTCGCAAAAGTTTTTTGATAAATTCGAAAAGTGCCGTTCTAAAAATCGAAGGAGGTGGTAAATTTCTTAATTGGGTCTTGTACTTTCCTCCAGTACCGAAAGAAACCTGGAAAATCCGATATTTAACCCAATTTCCCGACTCCGATTTTCGAGATTCGAGAAACGGGACGGCTGTAGAAATAGCGAAATTGACAGGAAGTCCTGAAGAACCGCTCTTAGAAATTGCGTGATTTTTTCTCATTTTTGATTTTTCGAGGGCACCCGAAGCATCTGCACCTCACCTGAAGACTTGAGGGAAGCTTTAAAAATTCCGACTCCAGAGCCCCGAGCCAAAATAACTTAGCTGGAGCTCGGCGAAAAACGGCAATTTCTGACAGTTTTCGGACTTTGGCTTTTAGGTGACGGGAAATGCCGACCAATCACGTAAAAAAGATGCGTCCCACCTTCGTTGGTTGTTTTTTTCGCCGAAAATCCTTAATAACTCGAAAACTGAAAATAATTTACCGGAAAAAGTTTCGTTAAATAATACAGGGTGATTCAGTTCCGGTGCTCAACATGGGGATCTCGGAAACCGTAACAGATACGAAGTCAGTCAAATGGAGGCAAACTTGCGCCTTTGGGCGCCTAATAATATGCCGTTGATAAAGTTAAATTATTTTCATGGGTTGCTGAGATATTTGAGAAAATCGAATTTTCGAAAATTAGATTTAATTTTTTTCAGGCGCCATTTGCCATAATATTGAAAAATAAAGTATACTTTTTCGTTGCAACTTTTTCTGGACTACGTCATGGTATTTTTAGATTTTCGGGGCGACGTTTCGTTTTTGAGATAGAGGGATCATCTTCATTTTTTTAAATACGGCCCTGGATTTTTTATTGCATGTTTCGAAATGAATCGTTGTCCTGAGTACAACGATGTATGACAAATACCTACATATATTTTTTTTCGTTTTAGCTGCTAAAATGCACTACTAAGAAAAGATTTAATAATAGCTTTGAAAAAACAAAAGAGAAAAATGCATAGTCCAGGATATGCATTTTTCTCTTTTGTTTTTTCAAAGCTATTCCAATTATAACAGGAGATCATTATTTTAATACCCACTGGATTAATTTTACTCCATGTGTGTCCTATTTTGAAATTATTTTTTATACTTTAGGTAAATAACAATAATTATTAACAATAGTGTAATACATTTTAACTAAAGCATAAAAAATAAGTTTAATTAATCCAGTAGGTATAAAAAATGATCACCTGTTATAATTGGAATAGCTTTGAAAAAAAAAGAGAAGGGGCATAGTCCAGGAACGTATTAATTTTTTTCGTAGTAAATGTGCATTTTGGCGGCCAAAACGAGAGAAAACATGTAAGTGTCATACATCGTTGTACTCAGGACAACTATTCATTTCGAAACATGCAATAAAAAAACCAGGTCCGTATTTAAAAAAATTAATATGATCCCTCTATCTCAAAAACGAAACGTCGCCCCAAAAATCTAAAAATACCATGACGTAGTCCAGAAAAAGTTGCAAAGAAAAAGTATAATTTATTTTTCAATATTATCGCAAATGGCGCCAGAAAAAAATAAAATCTAATTTTAAAAAATTCGGTTTTTCTTAAATATCTCAGCAACCCATGAACATATTTTAACTTTCTCAACGGCATATTGTTAGGCGCCCAAAGGCGCAAATTTGCATCTGTTCGACTGACTTTGTATCTGTTACGGTTTCCGAGATCCCCATGTTGAGCACCGGAACTGAATCACCCTGTATGTTGACCCGTTCTCTGGACATCAAACGGATATGGCACTGGCTGTATAGCGGCACTTCGCACACATCTCGGGTCCCCGAGGTCCAGACTTGCCCCCGTCTTTCGCGGAGGATTTTCGGGGCCCCGAAAATAATACGCCTATCGGACCAAGGGACCCTTTTTTATTGTTGGTCCATGGGCCTTCTTTCCTATTTTGTTTTATAATCATATGAGAGCAGATTTGCCTAAAAAGTAACCACAACTTCTTTAAATAACAATGATCGGGCCCATATCAATTCAGGCAACCTGCTCGCTTCAAGTAAAGAAATATACTGTATACATTTTACATAACATGCTATTAGCTATATGCACTCGAATTAATACTTCATAACAAAATTATTGTGGAAAATTAAGAAAAGATTTTGTGGCCTCATCAAACCGTGACATACCAAACTAAAATTTCTTGAGAATGAGCAACTTTTTGTTACAGCATCGATCGTCTATTTTCATCATAGAGCAGAACCTATACCTATTCATGATAAAAAAATAAAACCTACTAAAAATTAAATATTCCGGACACGACAAAGACTCTAAATTAAGTATCACATATAGTGTGACCCATTTGTTTTCGGGTCACCCTACGTAAAAAGTTTATTAATTGTTACCGCGAAACAACAGTTTTTTTTTTTAATTCAACATGGCGATTTTGTTGCATTTTTCGTTAGGTAAAGTGGATAAAAAATCTGCACTGCACACTTAAATAACCACTTCCGGTTTAGCTGGAAGTGACGTTGTTTTGTTCCAATGTATGGTTGAAACACCAAATTTGTGTCTTTTTTCCAAGGAATTGAAAACAGCTAAATTTCAAACTCCAAGGAATTGAAAACAGTTAAATTTCGAACAAAAAGTTATGTTTTTTCTCTTTTTGGTGGCATTCAATTCCTTAGAAAAAACTACACACGTTTAGTTTTTGAAAATTAAATTTAGAATCGAGATAATAGCACGTGACGTGCTCACTCGGACACCTTGCACCTAATATGAATTAAAAATTTTATAACAGATTTTTTCTAAAAAAATCGCTCCCAGAAACTGGCATACCTAGGAAGCTTTAGATTTTGTATAAACGGGATCATTTTTGTCCAAACAAGTACAGTTTATCAAGCACTTCAATAATTTTAAAAAATCCGGGTCAAATCGCACAATTGTACATATATATGTAAGTATACAAGAGTCATAAAATTACAATAGGTATAAACGGTGGATCTAGAAAATGATTCATTTAAGAAGTAGGCCTACGCAGAAAAAAGTTAGGGTCAAAGTGTGGAACCCCCTTTAGTTGCATTTTTGGTCTTTACACTTTGTGACTAAAATTACACAAAAAGGGTGTTTTTTATAACAAAAATTGTTCAAATTTCAACTAGGTATAGAAGTTATAAAATTCGTTTCTTTAAATCATTTTTAAAACTCACAATTTTGAGGTAGAGGCGCGTAAATGAAAAATTGCGTAGAAAAGTCACACCATAGCCCAAAAGAATCTGCGGTCAATGTATTGGTCTACTTCTTTTGTAAAACCTTGTATACATTTTGGGGGGAAGGACGTGGACGTTGCTGGTTTTAGAGGACATAATCCTGATATTAATCTCATAAAATATAGGGTATAATGTATTATATGTATGTAAGTATATTGGAGTAACAAATGTAGGTTCACGGTATTGCTCCTAAATAGGCTTTATCCGTGTGATTTACTAATTGTCCTACACTCACTGGGATTACTACGGTTTTCTAGGGTTTTCCGTAGTACTTGAGCGAATGCTATACTAGTTCTATCGGGAAAAAAGTGGGCCCTAGCCGCAAATGGCAACAAAGACAAAATAATAATAATTGCCCCCCTCCCCCGAACAAGCATGTGGTTGTTTCTGGGGTACTCCTAGTTTGAGAATTATTATTATTATTATAATAGCGTTGAGTGAAATATTTGGATAGAGGACCAACGACTGTCAAATAATTTCTTGAAAAACACAGGACAGGTCAGAAAACATTAGTCAACAATACCATTTATATTGTTGAAAATTGTTTTTGAATTAAACATCCGTTTTTTGCGAAAAAATAACTGTCAGATATGACAGCCGTTGTTCCTCATTATGTGAATTGTTCACTCAACTTGTATAGGGTTCAACGAGAATAGAATATTTTCCAAATGATCCATGTTGGTTCGTTACTTACTGAATGACCAGATTTAGTAGTATACAGGGTGATTCAAAACTATGCGGCACCCTTTTAGGGGCGTAATTTACTCGTTAAAATAAGACGAAAAGTTCATATCAACATGGGTTCAAAAAGGGTTCGTTACGAAGATACAGGGTGATTAAGCTTTCAAAAAATTATTATTATTATTTTGTGCCTTATCGCCTTTCTAGTATCAAAAATTACCTACTCCTACTGCAATTCCATTTGAAAATCATTTCGTTTACTTAAAATAATAGTTACTTCAAAGTAAAGAGTCCAAAAAAGATCAGAAATACGAAAAACTCCAATTTTCCGCGAAAGGGAGAGAGATATGAAAAAAATGAAAGAGACATTTTTTGTTCCATATTGTATTGTTTATTCAACAAGATAATAAATTTTTGTATTGAACAGGGCAGTACTATTTTTTTTTGTTTAATTAATGGTACTGATTACCCATACCTCCGCCACTAGTTACTTTGGAGACCTGATATTAACATGTGTTATGTCACCCTACGAGGATATTATTGTGTACCAAGTTTGGTTTAAATATTCTTATTGGTTTGGAAAGTGTAAACAAAAATCGATATTTATTTGAAAGCTTAATCACCCTATATCTTCGAAACGAAGAGTTTTTGGACCCATGTTGATATGAACTTTTCGTCTTATTTTAACGAGTAAATTACGCCCCTGAAAGGGTGCCGCATAGTTTTGAATCACCCTGTATAGGCAACTGGCCTGGTCTTTTTTTCCGGCAGCCATTAGTTTATTCTGCGGGCACCTTTGCCGGCAGCGAAGGCAAAGCCTTTTCTTTTTAACGTATGAGATTATTCAAGGTCCTTCTTGGTTTTATCAAAATGAACTTAAGGATGCTTCTGTTAGTCATATTTTACTTGCTAAAGATTTGAAATTAGTTAACCAGCCAAATGGATATAGAAAATTTATACTTTATAAAGTAGAAACTTTATAGGAACGGTAAATATTTATTATCCTGTTTTATCACTGACTTTATGGGTTGCCGGTGCGACAAAACGCGTAAAGTTATGAAAAGTGTCGTAAATAATGAGAATTTTATTTTAAAATGTATGACGCCAGTAATAAATCCATCACACTATTATCATATTACATTCTGTGTTCACTTTCTACATTTCTATCTTATACCTACATATCTATAGGTAGGTATCCAAATGAGAAATAGATTTTTGAGAAGAACATTTCCATTAAAAAAACGAAAACCTGCAAAATATGGATCGCGGTAGGCGTCGTTACGCGTTGCCGATAGCAATTTTCTTGTGCAATTTAAAAATTATTGTGATACAAATGTGTGTGTGGAAATTCGCGAAAAGACCTCAAGCAAATACTGGTGCTTATGATGTGAATACAACATTTTCTTAAGATGTTTGAAACGGTATAACGCCTGCCCTTTTTAGAATCAAGACTGAATACCTACACCAATAATGCAGATGAATTTCTTATTTCTTCAGTTTCACTTTCCACAAAAAGAAGATTGAAATATGGCAACACAGTTATCCAGTGCCAACCTTGATGGTTGACATTGAAGCAGAAGCGTCGAGTTACTCGGGTATTAAGGTTCATTTGCCCCACGTTTTAAATTTCTAGAAAAAAATTCTTTCGCATTTTTCTTTTTAGTATAGACCTCCCCACTGTGTGATTAAAATTGTTTATTTAGTCATGATGTAAACAATTTAACAACAGGTGGATAAAAATTAGCCTAATACGAATCCAAAATTTAAAAAATCAACCAAAAAACAATTAAAAAATATATATTTTCAGAAGTGCATTTGAACCCCTAATTAACGGCGCTTCTGGCTGTCCGAACTAGTAATAGCCCGGGAGCCAGTGACAGATTTGTTCGACCAAAATCCTCTCGGCCGATAATTCGTAAAGTTGTGAAGCATCGTGAACGTCAGCTGGGGTACCAGTGGTGGGTTGGACAGTGGCACCCCCCATAAACGTAAAAAAAAAATTTTTCAATCATTTCCTGAAAATAGGTCAGATAATAGTTAATATAATAATTAAAGGAAAAAAAACCGTCAGCTGGCTGTAAGGTGGTGGACTATACGTCACCTGCTCATACGAACATGAAAAAATAAAAACAATTTTCAGTGATTTCCTCTCGGTTGATAATTTGTCAGTTGGTATACTTAGGGGTTTGTTTAAATTAAAAAAAGTCAATTGAGGCTAATATGCCTTATAGAAATGTTGTTTGTTTAAGAGACACAGGGCGTGAAAATTCATTTTTTGAAATTTAATTATGGCTACATCTCCAGAAATAATCAAGCTGCTGAACTGAAATTTGGCACTGCTGTGTTTTTGGGGATGGAGAATAAGCTGAAAATGTTAATTTCTACGTATCTCACAGAGGGCGCCACTTGCGCTGTTTTTGGATCGTGCTTTTACTCGTAACTTTTTTGAGGTTATCCTTTTGGTCTTGCAGATACATTATTTTAGTGCATATTTTCATTCTGCAACAAAGAGGTACTCTTGTTTCATAACGATCAAATCAACCGTTTGCGTTGAAATTGCCAAAACGTGCCCCAAAACACCTGTTGACTTCAATATTCAAAAAATAAAATGTTCACCTACTACTTTCAAATGTTACCTCGAATGTTACAGATCAACTGTCTATTGAAAAATGAAGAAAAAAATGCCAAATGAACATTGGTCGAAACACATTCGTTTTCTTGAAATAGGGTGTCCAAATTTTGTCGAGTTTCAATCCGTTCCATTTTGAAAGTGAACATTTTTTGGTACATTGTTTATATGGTTTTTTTTTCTCGCTTTAAATGGTACAGCCGTTGTTCAATATTTGAAAGCAGTAGGTGAATATATTATTTTTTGAATATTGAAGTCAACAGGTGTTTTGGGGCACGTTTTGGCAATTTCAACACAAACGGTTGATTTGATTGTTATGAAACAAGAATACCTCTTTGTTGCAGAATAAAAAGATGCACTAAAATAATGTATCCGCAAGACCAAAAGGATAACCTCAAAAAAGTTACGAGTAAAAGCACGATCCAAAAACAGCGCAAGTGGCGCCCTCTGTGAGATACGTAGAAATTGACATTTTCAGCTTATTCTCCATCCCCAAAAACACAGCAGTGCCAAATTTCAGTTCAGCAGCTTGATTATTTCTAGAGATGTAGCCAGAATTCAATTTCAAAAAATGAACTTTCACGCCTTGTATCTCTTAAACAAACAACATTTCTATAAGGCATATTAGCCTCAATTTACTTTTTTTTTAATGTAAACAAACCCCTAAGTATACTAACTGACAAATTATCAACCGAGAGGAAATCACTGAAAATAGTTTTTATTTTTTCATGTTCGTATGAGCAGCTGACGTATAGTCCACCACCTTACAGCCAGCTGACGGTTTTTTTCCCTTTAATTATTATATTAACTATTATCTGACCAATTTTCAGCCGGGAGGAAATGATTGGAAATATTTTTTTACGTGTAGGTATGGGGGGTGCCATTGTCATTGCCACTGGTGCCCCAGCTCACGTTCACGATGCTTCATAACACAACTGATTGAATAATTTTACGAATTATCGGCCGAGAGGAAATGACCAACAAAAATCTGTCACTGGCTCCCGGGCTATAAACATCGCCTGGAGGCTTGAAACTACCGGAGCGCTGTTGCAAGGTGCATTAAAATATCCTAAATTTGTTTATTTTTTACTTATTCCAAGAAATCTCAAAAAATGTCTCAACATTGAGATAAAACCTAAAAGTTCGATATTTTTTCTAGGGTTTTTAAATTTTTGGGGAAACAGTTTCCTGACCTGACGATAAGTACAACATGTTCTCAGTTAATTTATTACCCTTTTGATTTTCATATGTCAATGATTCATTTCTTCTTTTTAAGTACAAAAAGTGCAAACACATTCGAACGGCAGCATCTTCAATTCGCGCACGTAACTCTTGCTCACTGTCACCTTAAGTTTTTTCATGCACGATGGATTTCATGTACCCCAAAATACACGGGGATCGCGCTGGTCATGGCCCAGGTCCTTCTCTACCAATCCAGCGATTCGATCAGTGCTGCTCCAAAAATCCACGGACTGGCCGTGCAAAATGTGATAGAAAATATGATAAATCATAAACTACATGTCGCGAAAAATACGGTCCAATCACATGGGCTGCATACACAGGGCCGCGCCGATGCTTAGTGGCGCCTGTGTGCAATTTTTTTTATGGCGCCCATGAAATGCACACAAATAACCTAGAATGCACCCAATATGGCTATGGCGGCTGAGAAGCTCAGAGCTCTCTGTTGGATGGCTAAAATTTTGCGCCTACTCGAAAAGCATCTTAAACGTATCGAAAAACGCCTAGGCGCTTCGAACAGCATCTAAGGATCTAAGTGACTCGAAAAGCGTCTAATCGACTCGAAAAACGTCTAATCTACTCGAAAAGCGTCTCGAAGCGTCTCGAGACGTTTCCTACGAGAGTTCTGAAACGGAAGTGAATTCATAAAGATCGCCAGTAAGTTGACGGTCAATAATCTCCCATCTCACCGGCCATATTGATGAATTCACGTCTGCTCCAGAACGCTCGTAGGAAGCGTCTCGCGTCTCGAGACTCTTCGAAACGCTTCTCGAGTGACTTAGATGTTTTTCGAGTCGCTTAGACTTTTTCGAGCCCTTTTCGAGTAGTTTAGACGCTTTTCGAATCGCCTAGACGTTTTTGCGTCGTTTTTCGATATTTTTAGACGCTTTTCGAGTGTTTGTCGAGACGTCTAGACACTTTTCGACTCGCTTAGATGTTTTAAAGTCGTTCTTTGAGACGTTTAGACCCTTTTCGATGTTTCGATAATGACCTGGCGGAAGTGGTTTGTGTGAACTTAGTCACGCTTTTGCCAGCCACGATTTTTGACGTAGCGATTGTTGAAGAGGAATTTTATTTCTCGGGTTTCGTGAAACGCGGGTACAGCAAACGGTTTTGAGTTTAGAGCGCTTACGGCTCAAGACTATAACTCTGAGAAGTAATTTGCCAATGAAATGAGAATTTTTCAAGTTTTCCAGTTCCGTTTCACAAGACCAATACTGCAGCTAGATAGAGAGGGCATACATGGGGGTAACTTTGGGAGTAAACAGTTTTCTTTACCCGTTTTAGGGGTTGAAAAAATAATAAAATTTGTCAAACCGAGCGGTAATTTGCCAATACAATGAGAATTTTCCAAGTTTTCTAGTTCCGTTTCACAAGACCATATATTGCAGCTGCCATACTTGGGGGTGACTGTATTAGAAAACAATTTTCTTTGTCTGCCCGTGTTAAGGGTTGAAAAAATTTGCAAACCAACCGGTAATTTGCCAATATAATGACAATTTTCCAAGTTACAAAATTTAAATTTTTTTCAACCCTTGAAACGGGCAGGATTGTTTCTATAGAATTTCCTGTTTAAATGCAGATTATAATAAGGCTTGCTGACCGCATTTACTCTATAGGATCTCTATAATTCATTTCATATCTCTTAACATACTTTAAATAAGTTTACAATTTGCAATTTATTAAATAGAGATTACTAAATTTGTAAACTATTATAGGAGATCTTGAAAATTATGGTTTTTAAGGGGATTCTTGTTTTCAACGTTTGAGGTCAAAAACCTAGGTTATGTCCAATTACTTTGGGTCGCCATTCGACGCCTTTTGGCGCCCGTCGTACCTGGCGCCTGTGTGCGCCGCACACATTGCACACGTGGACGGCGCGGCCCTGTGCATACACACCGGCCCTTAACTGGCTCAGTGATCATCGACATTGGAAATGATTGCGTGGACCTTAGACAAGGGAGGGGAGAGAGGACGCATAAAGGTCGGGACACACAGTTCCGCACCGAGTCCGCACCGATCCTGTTCCGTAGCACGGCCGTGTCTCGCCCTGTGAGCTACAAACCACACATTTCCGATACACGGCCGCATATCGGTTGCGTGGTGGGGCGTAGTAGCAGCGTCCAGAGATAGATATTTCTAGACTTTGGTAGTAGTTCGACTATTTTTGTCAGTTTACACTTCGGCATGTTCTCAAACTTTTCTAATACCGAACTAGCAATTATATCTATTGTGTTGGATGAAGAAGAGAATGAAAAAGGAAAGAAGTCAACTGAAAAACGAAAAAACATTTTTTTCCACGCCCTTTACTTGTATTCTGAATTTCTATATTTTTCATCTGTCTGATCATACAAAACGGAATACTTCCGCACTCCTTCAATTAGCCTTTCCATGTATATTTTTGTTTCTTTTCCTTCAATGATGAAAATTGAGGATGAACGTGCACCGAGAGTCGTCCGTCTCCGTCAAAAATTCAAACAAAACTAATCTCACACGGTGCGGGCACGGTGCGGTCTCCGCGCTCGGACTCGGTGCGGGGATGTGAAGACTACGGCGTATGATTACATGATACTATTCGCCTCCGTGACACGGCCGTGCTACGGAACAAACTCGGTACGGACTCGGCGCGGACTCGGTGCGGAAATGTGTGTCCAGACCTTAATCCGGCCAAATTGAGTGTGCCCAGTTAGGCACCACCAGTGGCGTATCGCGTGGGACTGGTAAAGAATGAAAAATGCCTATAAAGCATTACTGTTGGTTTGTAAAGGGACCAAATTTCGACAAAGCAACAAAATTTTATTTGTTTGAGGCGGTACATAAATAATACAATGTCTTTTTTCCTTGAAGCTATTTTTCTAGCTCTAAAAAATATTTACCTATAAATATCTAATTTGTTAATTTGATAGAACTTTCACATTGAAAATTGTTGGCACTATTATACAGGGTCTTCGGCTCTCTTGAGGCTATGAATTTTTGTTTATTTCTTAATTAAGCGATTTTCCCGCTTAACTTGTGCCGCACAGAAAATACGTAAGGAAACAAAATATAGCAATTTCGGATAGCTAGGCCACGCTGAAAAAGAAATGATGAACGTTTCATGCAATACTAAAAAACTTGCAGAGACAAAAATTGCAGAGTTGCATAAAGCTTCTTAGTGCCGTCAATTTTTAATATAAAAGTTTTCTTCTATATCTTAAAATAAACATGTCACGGCTTCTTTGCTCAATTTGAGGTTTTTTATGTTGCGCGACAAGTTGGCCATAGATGTCGATTTATTTCTCAGCTTCACATAGCTTTCCAAAATTTTAACATTTTTGTTTCTTACATTTTTTTTGTAAGGCGCTAAATAGGCGAGAATATCGCGGTAGTAGTCCTTAAAGAAATCATCCTGTATATATAACGGTGGACGATTTTATAATATGTTGACAAATGCGCCTTTTCCAGAAATTTTATTTGAAACTTTGATCGTTAACTCAAAACATAACTTCAACAACTTTGTTTTCTAAACCTTCGGAGAATAAATCTTCGTAATTCCTAAAAGATAATGTCAAGTCAAAGTGAAATGACAGAATAATAAATGTCAAATCGAAGTGCCATGACAACACAACAATAACCTAGTCACCTGTCTGGTATTCCACCCTGTGTTCTATCTAAGCCTTCTAATCTAATCTATACTAACATATCTTTGAATAATTATTGTGGTAATAATATTTTACTGAATTCCACTGAACATTCAGCGACACTGTTATCCGTATTTTCTAGAATGAATGCCAATTTCTTAATTTTCCGACTATTTCCTACTTCTCCTTTGAGAACTGGTTAGGACCTATCCCACAAAATTCCATATTATGATTATTATTATTAAAAGACCTTGAAACTTGATTTTGCCTGATATAATTTTTATGTTCTTTTAAACGAACCTACAAGTCTCCCCAAAACAAAACTTTAGACATATATACAGTGTGTCCACGGTTTGTTGTCGGAATAGGTGTAAGTAGGTATGAGAAAATACTTTCGAGTTTGCGCCTTTTCCAGAAATTTTATTTGAAAATAGAGTAATTTGAAGGATATTGTGTGAAAAAAAAATCAAATTCATGGATTGCTTTATAATAAATTTGGTAATTTGAAAAATAAAGGTGCCAAAATTTCTTCGCCTTAAAAATTTTACTAAAACGAGATACCTCAATAGTTATTTATACATTGCAGGTATACTTTCGAAATTAAGTATAACGCTTATGGAATGTGTTTTTTCTGACACCAAACGCCGCCGTTGTTGGGAGAGGGCACCATTTGCCAGGATAGAGTCTAGATTTTTCCTTGTACGTCATGTTCCGCATTATGATCGTCGCTACTCTCGGAGGGAGAACAGTAAAATATAGCGTAATGAAAATAAAAAAGGGCATGGAACCGCCTGGATATTGGGTAATTTAGGGAAATTTCTTGGAAGAACGTTGGTGATGACTGAAAGCATCAGAGCAAGTCTACTAAAGGCATGCTTTATTTTAACTACACGGTGTACCTAAATTTTACTCCGAATTCATGTAGAGAGTTATTTTCTTTAGGTAACGGTTTTAGAGAAATAATCCCCAAATCAATTTTATTTTAATTGGGTTTTTCGCCACACAAAATGCCTAACATTAAAAGAACGAAACTTTGATCGTTAACTCAAAACATAACTTCAACCTGGACCAACACTAGTTTTAGTTAAAACCCCATTGTTGCAGAATCTTTTATAAAATAAAAACGTGAAAATAATATGTCTGTTACAACGAAGTTCATATTCAAAATAAAATAAAATATTTGTTTGTTATGTCCCTCTAATTTGACAAAAGTTCACATGGCATATTTCCATACATTTTCTTAAGAGAAGCGAGTCTAAAAAGCAAGCAAGAGTATTTGGTACCTTTTGGTTTGAAACGCAGTCCATGGGTAGTTGTATAGTATGTGAAAGCATAAAACGCATTAGATTTTTCAATTTCTTCTTTATATGGAGGACTATTGGTTCGCTTTGAAGCTATAAACAAAATTTTCTATTTTCATTCCTGCATAATATCCTTAATTTTCGCTTCTTCAGCTGGTTGATC
Organism: Pseudeuparius sepicola; assembly: GCA_963920635.1. Classification (NCBI taxonomy): domain Eukaryota; kingdom Metazoa; phylum Arthropoda; class Insecta; order Coleoptera; family Anthribidae; genus Pseudeuparius; species Pseudeuparius sepicola. Next base: position 97,510,754 of record OY987299.1, read on the forward strand.
AGATCATACCATAATTCCAAAATAGTGTTTATTCTTCTGCAATTCCCCAATGGTCTGTGCATACCATTTTCTTCATGTGCGCGAAAATTTCATGTTATCACAAACAAATCTACCTCGAAAAGCCGTATTAATAGGATAAAACTGACAAATACTGGACGCAAAGACAATTCATTACCGTAAAAAGAAGGTAAATCGTAATAAAACTGGATATTTATAATTTTGGATTTTTTAAACGTCAGAAACTGACATCCTATAACCTATAATAAGTCGCCTTTTTTTCGTCGTGTAGCGCCACCCCGATCCGTAAACAACAATGAAATACGACGGCATGCTCGGGTCTTTAATATAGTGTTGGTCCAGCTTCAACAACTTTGTTTTCTAAACTTTCGGAGAATAAATCTTCGTAATTCCTAAAAGATAATGTCAAGTCAAAGTGATATGACAGAATAATAAATGTCAAATCGAAGTGCCATGACAACAGAACAATAACCTAGTCACCTGTCTGGTATTCCACCCCTAATCTAATCTATACCATGATACAACAAAAGAGAGATATGATATTTAGCCGCCTCAATTTCGTTCCCTTCTGCGCAATTACGTCACGCGGTAAGTTCCCGCCCACTTATGACATGCAAAGTATTACAGTATGTCCACTGATTGAGTTTACAAAGGGACAAATGGACCAAAGAGTAATTAACAGTAATTTTACAACGCAAACTTCCGCAAATTGGCTGAAAATGCAGAGAACACACTACAATGACACTCAGACGTTTCTGACGTTTCGGTTGTTTATAACCAGATGATACAACTTGTACCATTGTTTATAACCGCGTGACGCGCCAATATGGTGTCCAACCTGCGCAATATCATATCTCTCTTTTGTTGTATCATGAATCTATACTAACATATCTTTGAATAATTATTGTGGTAATAATGTTTTACTGAATTCCACTGAACATTCAGCGACACTGTTATCTGCATTTTCTAGAATGAATGCCAATTTCTTAATTTTCCGACTATTTCCTACTTCTCCTTTGAGAACTGGTTAGGACCTATCCCACAAAATTCCATATTATGATTATTATTATTAAAAGACCTTGAAACTTGATTTTGCCTGATATAATTTTTATGTTCTTTTAAACGAACCCACAAATCTCCCCAAAACAAAACTGTAAACATATATACAGTGTGTCCACGGTTTGTTGTCGGAATAGGCGTAAGTAGGTATGAAAAAATACTTTCGAGTTTGGGTTTGGCCATTTGGGGTCCAAGTCTAGGAAATAATTTTCAGCATATTTATAATTTTGAGAAATCAAGTACTTAGGCCTTGACAGGAACGATTTATTTATTTTCTGTGTGGATTTCTGAACAAGATATCGAAAAATGTTTGTATACAGTGAGCACGTAAAGGTTTGAATAAATTTGGTAAAATGTTGTACTGTGCGATTAAAAAAAAAACGCTTCGACACGTCCAATATAATTTTGAATGGCGCATATTTTGACATATTTGTCGTCCTTGTGACGTCATTACTAACCAAGCTATGACGTCATCCATGTTTATTTTTAAATGGCAACCACTATTTTTGATAGCGTCATTTAAAAGAACGCACTTCTTGTATCGGTACGCAAATAATAATAATATATTACACGTTTCTAAAAAATTTTGCTTACAAATTCTCCAATACTGCAGTATCCTGTTTTTTTCTAAATCTTTTAATTTCACAACAGACGCGACTGGTGATGTCCTTTCACAAGGGCCTATCGGTAATAATTTGCCTGTGACATAAGGTACGCCTCAAGCACATTGAGTGATTATGAACAAAATTACTCAGTTATCGAAAAAGAGTTATTGGCAATAGTTTGGGCAACCAATATAGATCCTCTCTGTATGGACGTAAATTCAATATTATAACCAATCATACAACATTTCAGTGGCTTGTTTCATTGAAAGATCCGAGTTCGAAATTATTGAAGGAATAAATGTTCAATTTTCCTAAAATAATTTCGATTACCATGTAATACAAATTGTCAAATATATACGTTTTACCTAACTCACAATATCACCTCTATTTAGAAAATGCTGATATTTACAAGAAAACTTTAAATGACCTTCAATCAGTTACTACCAAAAATGATATCCAAGATAAAATAAAAAAATACCATTAAAGAAAGTCATCGCGAAATAGACAAAACTATTGAACGAAGAAAAAATAAATACTATTGGCCTTTCACGAAAAAATTCTCCACAAACCTTTACAAGCGATTGAGAAATGTGCCAACAAACTAAATACGAAAGAAATCCAATACGAATCAAAATGAACTTCAACCCTACAAACCTATCGAAATAGTCAATATAGATACTTTTACATTCGAAAAACCAAAATTTTTGACAGTTTAGTTAGCTTTTCGAAATTCTCACAAGCCTGTCACTTAAATTCACTAGTAGGAACCGAAATAGCTGATAATTTAATTAAGTTTTTCTTCCATCACGGTATCTAAACAAATAATTTGTGACAATAGACCCGAATTTAAGAATTCAGTTATTTATGTTAAATGTCGATAAAATCAAACTTTTGTTCACCCTCAATCAAATGGAATTACAGAAAGATTCCATTCCACTCATTCGCTTATTAAATACAAATTTTGGGATACAACCACAGTATCCAAAAACAGAGGCGCCGACTTATGTAAATCTCCAGGGGGGCTCACCACATGTTGAATTTGTTGAATATCAGGTCTTAATCTCAATTTTCAAGGCCTAAATGACGAAAACCATTTAGCGAATTTTTTATTTAAAATCTAACACCTCCGTGTTAATCAGGACACCCTAAAGCCCCCACATGCCAAATTTGAACAACAAATATATAGGGAGTTCCTTTCTGCGGGTTGTCAAAGTTGAGTAAAATCTCCTTAAAACAGTTGAATGTTCAACAGGACCACTCAAAGCGTTGGTGTGTAAAGATCCAATAGAAAATAGGCCTGAGAGTCAGTAAATCCATAATGAGTTAAGGTGGGTGGTGTGCCACAACAGGAAATTCGTAGAAAATGTATCATTTTATACAGTGACTTTATCGAGAAAGGTGTAATAATTTAAATTGTTTTTTATTTGTTGGTTGGCATCGAGGTTGGCATTTTGTAAAGGAATAAATTATTTTTGTGTTTATTAATATATTTTCAATGATTCCAGAGCACTCTTGATGTATATAAAGTTTCGTAAAATTTCAGCATTTTGAGAAAAATACGCTGTATATTTTTGGATTGAATCTTTGCACACCAACACTTTGAATAGCCCTGTTGATCATTCAACTGTTTTGAGGGGATTCCACGACACACTTGACTCGCCAAATGGCTTTAAAATTCCTATTTTGCTCATATTTGCAACCCTGCAGAAGAGAACTCCCTGTATATTTTTGTTCAAATTTGGAATGTGGGACATGTTGGTGTTTTGGGGTGTCCTGATTAACGCTGTGGTATTAGATTTTAAATAAAAAAATCGCTAAATGATTTTCGTCATTTTTTACTATAGAAAAAAAATCGTAGTAGGCCTTAAAAATTGAGATTAAGACCTAAAATTTTGCAAAAAAACTAAAAAAGGGGTTTTTGCGACCTATCTTCAGAAAAAAACCGCTAAAATAAAAAAATTACGAGGGTGCTTCCATTTCAAATGGGCCACCATGTATATACGAGTAAGTAGGTATTTGCTAAATAAAGATATTAAAATCTGAAATAGTTATTTATGTATCAAGGCACTGAAGCTCAACTTTTTATGGCTCATGTGGAACTTAGTTGCCGAGGTCCCTGGCCGAGGCAAATAAACCACACGAGTCATAAAAAGAACTTCAGTGCCGAGGTACATATTATATATTTTTTAAAATCGGAAAAAAATGATTTATGTACCTATGCAGAATTGACCCATTAAGTACTTCGTGTGCATTTTCATATCTTATTTCTGTCATCGTACTCCGTACAAACTTTAATTTTGTTGTTTTGTAAAACTGGTATGCGTATACATGCTGTGATAGACTGGTGATTCTTATGTTTGTAAATTTTTTAGAAGAAATATACATTAAGTATATTTATATATTTTTTATTTTTGACAGGCCGTGGGAAAGTTTTTAATAAAATCCTTTTTCTTGAAATCGGCAGTGAAGTGTCCCGAAATCGTCATTAAAAGCTCAGAAATCGGCACTGAAGTAGCCCATTATTGTACGATTTTTTCAATAAGTAGGCCTTGGCGAGATGTAAACATCAAACGTCAGACGCGGAGCCATCGCCCGTCAAAAGTGACCAAATATTCAATACCCGCCCAATAAAGGCCCATTTAACTTTTCGTACACATTGCGAAATTGTTATCTATAGCCGCGCAGTCTTTCAGGATAAATATTTTAATAGGTTTGATTATCAATAGATTTGTTATGGACAACAAGCAGCAGTTTGGTTTTTCTGTTTTCTTGCCTAATAAATCATTTTTTTCCGATTTTAAAAAATATATAATATGTACCTCGGCACAAAAAGTCTAAAATTCCGTACTTAAAAACCTATTTATGAATGAATGGTCGTGTCTCCCCTTTCCCTTGCTTAATAATTTTGTTAATTAACGATTATCATTTGACATTTTAAAAAAATTCCAGGGAGCTAAGCCCGCCCGGAAATTTCTCCAGGAGGGCCCGAGCCCCCGAGCCCCCCTGCTTTTGGCGCCTATGCCCAAAAACAAAAACTGCAACAAAATTAAAACAAATAGATGTTAGTCACATTAGCCCAGATAATATATATAGTCAAGAAACTGGCCAAATTTTATTAAAATGATTAACGATCATAAAAAACGCTGAAAGGATCTCTAATCTAAATAAATTCCAATTTAATGCCAAAATAACGAAAGACTTATAGATAAAATTAATCAAAACCGTGATAAGCCAAAAACATATTAGGCAAAAGAACGCAAGCAAGTTTAATAAATGAACTGAAACTGTTTCTACTGATTCACAAGAAAAAATACACATACGATTTTAACAATCAATACCTACTTTCAGATTTCTTTGCATTATGGAACTTCTTCGAGAAAATAACAATTCGAAATTTAGGAAACAATCCAGGAATGATCTCAGAAAAAAGAAGGAACAGCTAAAATTGCTAAAGAAACCCACATAAATATATTAATTAATTATTATGACCTAAGTCCGATAGTGACAGAATTCAACCAAATTCATAAACATTGGCAAATGCTAACACAAAATTATTGCATTGATACAAGCGAAACATACTCAATTGAGTTAGCAACTCATTTAAAAATATTAACATTTGTGGAAAATGAAATAAATATTAAATTGGTAGAAATTATTCCAAGTTCTTACAAAAGATGTTTAATCAATGGCCTGTAGGACCAATATTTAAATCAATAACCGGAAATTTAGATTCGGCCGACGCAGAACGTTGTGATAAACTAATAGAAGAACTTAGAATAATGAAAGCAAGCTACAATTCGCTAACTATTTCCTTAATAGATAAGTTTAATTCTACCATTCAACAATAAAGCCACAATGAAAATAAGAGTATGTTGGAAGAAAAATTTAAAGACGTTTTTTTGGTTCTCAAAAATTTTCTCAAGGCTATGGAATGCTCTTTAGTTCTTAAAGACGCCCGTTATCCAAATTAGCACAATGTACGAAAGTATAAATTCAATTCTACATAGGTACATTGAAAATTCTGTGGTATTTACAAAACTTCAAATTATGCACCGAAGTATAAAAAAAACAACTTACTTTCTCCTTGAATTAACAAAATTATAAACATCTGTAAAAAATATTTTCCGTTTGAATTATGAAAGCGTTGTAAAAATTTAATATTAATATTATAGCCCGTTGATTCACCCTTCTGAAATTAACTATAAATTAGCACCTTTACTCCATTCCCTTATTCTCTAGTAAAAAATGAATTGTATTTTGTAGTTATGAACGAATCTTGCAAACACAAGTCTCCAGAAAACAATTTTTCTGTCACAACTTGGACCTGCACAATAACAACGAAAAATCGGCTTGTGAAATTAAAATTATCAATATGAAAATGCCTCCAACTGTCGCCAAACCAATACACGTATCTACCTAATGGAAACCTCAATTCAACCAATTGAAAACACAAATAAATGGATCTATCTATTCCCGACTTAGGCCAGGGAAAATAGAATTTGACCTAGGAAAAAATATTAACTGCAATTTTGTTTTACCATATCAAAGTTATAAGTAAATATGTTGGTAGAAACCAAAAATTAAACATTTTGAAAAAAAAAACGGAACCTTGAGTTAGGTACCTCAAAAAACACCTACTTTTCGTTAGAAATTTCGAGCAAAAATGTTAACTGGATTTTTTTAGACTCTTTAGGTAAAAAAACGTCCCTTGCTAACATATATTAAGAAATTAAACATTTTAAGAATATGGAAGTAACATAGATCGACAAAGAGGGATAAAAATCGGATAATTTTCTATTTCGGCAAAAGCAAAAATATTAACTACGTTTTTATTGCAGATGATCATTCCCTTTTACAAATATAATGTAACTTATACAAAATTAAACATTTATCTGAGCCGCATGTACGTCAGCTGTCACTTCTCATTGGTATAGACTAGGCAAAAATATTAACTGTTTTTTTTTGTTTCACTTTTTACAATATACCTATATTATATCACATATAGCGAAATTAAACATTTATTTACGGCGCATCTAGGTCAACTGTCATTTGTCATTTCAAAATACTTCCGTTACCAATTTTTGTTTAATTTCAAAAAAATTAACAAGTCTTAGTAGGTATCCACTTACAATGTTTAACAAAAATCAGCCAGTTAATAATTTTGCTCTCAAGGACAGCTTCAAATTTCTTAAAAATGCGATTTCCGACGAAACAATAATATGTTTAATTTCAGAACAAACTCTTAATACTTGATTTTTAAGGTAAGTATAAATAATAAAAACGCAGTTAATATTTTTGCCCAAAAAAATATTAGGCAAAATATCATTTTTACATCATTCGGATACTTGCGCAAACGTAATCTGTTTAATTTATCATTCTCATCTTTATATACCTTACTTACTAATAAATGCAGCTTAAAATTCGCAGTTAATATTTATGCCGTCTTTAGTACAACAAGAAAATGTATTTTTCTAAAAAACGCCCACACGCCTATGCTTATTTTGTATAAAAAACAATTCTGTTGTTCATTTATTACCAATATTTTGGGATGGCATTATAAAAATGCTGTTATGAATTTTGTCTAGGTTTCGTTATTTTTTACCGTAATTTCCCTGGCCTAACTAGAGAACAATTAAAATTGAAATGCTTTAATCAAGAAGAAGCACTGAGTCTACTTGGTACATATTTAATCGGAATCCCTGTGGGATGTTAAATTTTCAACACTAAGCAAACAATAACAACACACAAATCGAAAATCTTAGACTCCACTTAGAAAATATCAGCCTTGGTGAATTATACCAGATAGAGAATAAAATAATCAAAAAAAAAAACTCCATCACTGGACAATCTTTATATGTACCAAGCGAGGTACCAAGTATTTGGACGATCTGAATCTTATTGACTATTTGCTCAATACGTTTTATAGTCTACAAGAAGATTTCTACAAGATGTTCAAAGAAACCTCAGCCCAGGTGTGACGATGTTCAGCTTCCTCGCACCCTCGTTAGCTGAATGTTCGGGAGCTGACCTGGCTAGGCACGTCGGCGGGCTAGACAGAGTTAACTTTATCTTTTCATATTCATTTTTCAGTCAGTCAGATTTTCCTCTCGTTCATGTAGAGCACAATTTTGTGAAAATAGATATTTAAAAAAAAACGGTTCTTTGCGTTCCAAACGATTTTTCATGTCTCAAATAAATCGTCTCAAATCACAACCCGATCGTTGCGTAATATTATCAGACATATTTTTTTGAAATCTGAGATAATTGTTTTCATCATCTTTTAGAAACAAAATGTTTTAACGTGAGAATATACTAAGAAGGTAAAGTTCGTGCCTTTCTTTTTCCCCTGTCCTCAGTAAGATTATTTTTCTTGAAATCGGCATTAAAATGTCCCAAAATCGTCGTTAAAAGCACAGAAATCGTACAATAATGTAGCCCATTATTGTACGATTTTTTCAATAAGTAGGCCTTGGCGAGATGTAAACATCAAACGTCAGACGCGGAGAAATCGCCCGTCAAAAGTGACCAAATATTCAAAACCCGGCCGATAAAGGCTCATTTAACTTTTCGTACACATTGCGAAATTGTTTCCTATAGAAGCGCAATCCTTCAGTATACATATTTTAGTAAATTTGAAAATCAATAGATTTGTTGTGTAGGCTGCACAAGAAGCAGCAGTTTGGTTTTTTTGTCAGAAGGTGCCGTACATCATTATACTTGTCCAAGGTAGAGCGATCGGTAAAGTCAAGCAACGCCGCGCGTAGTCGGTTCGTGGACGGGTGATCCCTTATTATTATTTTCTTGCCTAATAAAACATTTTTTTTCCGATTTCAAGAAAAATATAATATGTACCTCGGCACTGAAGTTCTTTTTATGACTCATGTGGTTTATTTGCCTCGGCCAGAGGCCTCAGCAACTAAACTCCACATGAGTCATAAAAAGTTGAACTTCAGTGCCTTGGTACATAAATAACTATTTCATCAGCACAGAGTATCGTCACCTAATCGTAATTCAGGTCTTAGTGCTTGCCCGTTTCCATTTGATTTGTTGATTCGGTATCATTTCTTTTTCAGATAAGCTTTTATATTAAATCCCTGGTCCTCTTTGCCTCCCCTCATTGGCAAAGTCTCTAAACTCGATTTGCTTATACAGAGTGCTTACCTAGAAAATTGTTCTTATCAACGATATAAAATCCAAAAACCTATCAGTAAGTTGTAGTGGAAAATATATACCTACGTATTTGGTCGACATTACCCTTCCTTATATAACTAACTTATTAAATAGATACCCACTATTTCATTGATCAATATACAGGGTGTTTCTAAATTCACTAGAAATATTTTAAGATCATATTTCTGAGGTAAAAAGGTTTCTTTTCTATAAACACATTTTTTTCTATAAAATGCATCCCCTCTGATCTACAGCCATCGTAAGTAAGGAAGATAAAATAATTAAAAAAGGTCACCCATTAATGAGGCGACCGGGCACGCAAGTTGCTTTGCTTCTATATTATGGCTCTACCTAGATCGAGTACGATGAGGTACAGCGCATAGGTACTTGTCAGTAATAATCATCATCTGGTGGCTCTCTTGCAGTCTATAATATGGAAAATATTTTTGTTGATCAAACCGACCAAAATACTTATTATAGTAGGGTTCCTGGATAGAGAGAGTTGGGACAACAAAGTCGTTAGCGTCATTATTCGCTGATTTTGGGCATTATAGAGATAGCTAGATTATTTTCTATGTTTTGCCCCCCCTAAAAATTTTAGATATCCATAGAAATGTTTGCCAAATTAGAGGTTTTTTGGATTTAGGTTATGATTTATGTAAAATTAAAGAAAAATGATGGGAACTCATAAGCAGAGTGTTTTTTTTAATAGGAAACTGAAATCGTGTATGTCTGGTCCAAACGGGGGCGGCGCGGCGTGGAAAAAAAATTTCCTGAGGGGCCGGGGTAAGGGAAAGATTTAGAATATAGTACTTATGTATTTTTGTGAAAAATAATAGTTATTTATGTACCAAGACACTGAAGTTCAACTTTTTATTACTCATGTGGAATTTAGTTGCAGAGGCAAATAAACCACATGAACATGAACTTCAGTGCCGAGGTACATATTATATTTTCTTTTAATTGGAAAAAAAAGTTTTATTAGGCGAACAAATAATCATAATAAGGTAACACCCGTCCAAGAACCGACTGCGCGCGGCGTTGCTTGACTTTGATGATTGCTCTACCTAGGTCAAGTATGACGAGACACGGCACTTTCTGACAGAAAATCCAAAGTTCTGCCTGTTGCGCAGCCTCCATTTAAAATAGATTCATATTCAAACCTACTAAAATATTTATACTGAAAGATTGCGCTGCTATAGGTAACAATTTCGTGTACGAAAAGTTAAATGGGCCTTTATTGGCCGGGTTTTGAATATTTGGTCACTTTTGACGGGCAATGGCTCCGCGTCGGACGTTTGATGTTTACATCTCCCCAAGGCCTACTTATTGAAAAAATTGTACAATAATGGGTACTTCAGTGCCGATTTCTGTCTGAGCTTTTAATGACGATTTTGAGACACTTCGCTGCCGATTTCAAAAAGAATTTATTTCTCTAGAAAGAAAAACAAAAACAAAAAAATGTTTACCCAAACAAAATAAAAAACAAACTTAAATACAAACATAACAAAATAAAATCACAAAAAGAAACAATATATCTTTAGATTTAAATAATAATGTACTTATCACAAAATAAATATATTATATATTATATTATATATTATAATAATATATTATATATTATAATAATAATATATTTGCTCTTCTTTCGCGCGAACTGATATTTTCTTGATTTATGGGTACATTGCGGTGTATATTTAATAGGGCTAACTGGCAAGTATGCTCAAAAATGTTCTTGCCGTTGTCGCGATGCGACTTCGAACTTCGTACTGGTGCTGATATAATAAGCTTAATTGAGAAACAGGAAAATATACTAAAAACGCACTTAATAATTGTACACTAGATTGTGACAGGTAAATATTTCATGTCCCTAGAATTCCCTAAAAGACATGCTAAATACGTCCCTGTAGGCGCCCAAACCATTGCTGCCAACTTTGTATTACCAAATTAAGAAATGTCATTTCTAGTGTTCTAGTTGTAATAATGGTTGTATAAAAAGGGGGCGGTCGCCCCCCTCCCCCGCCCCCCCTGTATCCGCCACTGCTAGTGCACAACCACAACCGCGCCATTAAACTATCTATTTTGGATTGTATCCAAAAAGTATAGTAGTAATTTATGCAGACCATGCAATCTTCAATAATAGCTGATAAAATAATTGAAACTGAACAGAGCAGAAGTTACCTACATTATACTTAATGTACTATAAATTTAATAAATTACTTACAGTTTAATTGTGACCTTCATTACACTTTTCATTTTTTCATAATTAAACTGTGGATTCTGCCAACAAATACGATTTAGTAACAGTAATAATAGTACTTAATTAAGTGAATAGGAGGAGGTTTTCAAATAACCCCCCATTTTTTGCGCGTGTATCACGGACCAACTTTAATACATAATATTTATAGAGAGGGAGAGAGTCCTGTGGACAGAAGTTTGTTACGCCGATGGAGTCTATCCCAAATTATTTTTCATTTACAAAATTGATGTGACTTTTGAAAAATTTTCTAGTGACATTATTGTCCTAACTCTCGCAATCCAGGAACTCTAACTCTAAAAGATTACGTTGTTATATTTAACAATTATTCCGCAATGAGGCTGAAAAGTTAAATGACACCTAAAAATAACACTTTTAGTGCAAGCTACCCAGATTGAAAGTATGATTTATACAGTGTGGTCCAAAGAGTTCGAAACAAAAGGTAAATTTTTTTATTGTTAAAATATTAAAAAATACAATATATAACATTCTGGGAGATCTTTTTTGCATCTCCAATAACTTAAGAAACGATTTTCACATATTATGTAAAATCACTACCAATATGGCGACAATTGAAAAAACTACCACTAAGTTAAGAAAAGTGAGGTTAAATGACGAGGTATCACAAAAAATTATTTGAAAAAGTTGCCTACAATGTAATTTTAGACCTTTGTGCAAAATTCTAGGGAGTTGCCCAAAAAAAATAAAAATTACAATTTCTCAAAAATATTAACCCTTATTCACAAATTATTAATTTTTTTTTCAATGAAATAGAATCAGAAGGCTATACTAATGTATTTTCTAATGCTATACTAATGTACTTTCCGCAAAAAATATGGACTTTTTCTGGTTTTACACAAATAACTAGACTAAAACTTGACGTGACGTAGAGGCATTGAAACAACGCGGATCATAAATAAAAGGTGATAGATATTTGTGAAAAACCAGAAAAATCCATATTTTTGCCACAAATACATTATACTTCTTTTGCTTAACTCCACACACCAAAACTTTGTTTTTTGCTAGGAAGGAGAATATTTTGCTATTTTGTTTTTTGCTATCAAGGAGATTATTAGACGCGTCTAATAATTATTTCTTAATTCTTATTACATTATTGAGTATTGCATATTGTATTGTCACCAAACGTGTATGAAAAATTTCAGCTCAATAGGATGTCAACAAATGGTTCTAATTATTCAGCTTGCAAGATTTGACCTAAACAAACATACATTGCAAGTTAAATAAAAGCTTCTAAAAATTTTAAATGTTCAATAACCAATCTACAAATTATTTTTGTTTATGTAGATTTACCAACTTGTTATTGTTTACGAATTAACTATTTATATTTTCAATGTTCAATAAACTATAATCTATAATAATTAAAAGGTAAAGCGTATTGTTATCATTATCATTATTACCAAGTTTCGGGAGACAATTATTGATAGGCCTAGGGGCGGCAAATTTCTTAATCCGACACTGCTTCTACACGCTGTTAAGGAAAAATTTACAATTTGAAAAACACCTGGTATAAAAAACATTAAGTCCACTTAAGTTGCGAACATAAGCAACTAAAACTCGCTAAAACTAGATTCCAGATTTCTGTACCTCTTCTGTAAAATTCATTACTTCTCTGACAGTAGATTCTCTGATAGGTAGTCTCAAGCAGGAATAATTTTTTCATGCCAAAATACCGTCACGGTTGTTGGGTAGACAACAATAATCCAGAGGTGGACGCGCAGTTTAGGAAGTGAATAGGAATCCGCGGCCGACTGTGGAATTCCCATTTGCATCTGAATCTGGAATCCTATTGTTGGCCATATCCACCTGCGGTGATATGAATGCCTTTCCAAATTCTCCCCTCCCCAAAAGGTACCCACCTCTATAAGCGGGTGCGTCGCGTCACTGTATGCGCTTTATAAACGTTGATGCAGAAATTCCACGTTGCATGTCATTCTCACGAATTAGGTACGTGAAATTATTAACGGTGTTATTACACTTAAAATTGTAGAAAAACTGCGTTGCCAGCGTGGAACTCTAAACAAAATGTCTTATGTATAGCGGCGTATGTGTGTAGAAACTAAACTTTGAGGCCCATTCTATTGTGGTTGGAGACGCTGAGAATCATGATTTTTTACAATATGGCTTTAAAGATTTACAATACAATTTATTGAAGTTTGCCGACGCCAAATTCTCATATCGCCAGGCAGTTATACCTCGGTACGTGGAGATGTATATACTTACAATAAATTGGTTATTTTAAGAAGACAATGATTTTTTGATACACCTAGGGCTCTGAATGCCAAATTTAGGCGAAATGCCAAAAATACATATTTTGTGCACTTTCGTCATAACAGCGGGATAAATATTGGAATTTGCTCAGAATAATGTGTATAAAATTGTACAGAAAGTTTTCACCAAAAAAAATGGTTTTTAATTTGCAGGAGCCATAACTACTGTTCAAATAAATTAATTCTTATGGCACTCGCGTTTATAAATGATAAATTTTCTCTGAAACGGAACAGGCATATTAAATAAAGTAGTTTTATTTTCTTTCTATACGGGGTAAATCATAAAAAAAGCAGAAAAGTAGTTTTATGGAATAGAAACATTATTATTCTAAAATTATCTATACAATAAAAAATAATCATATTTTCGAACCTTCCCCGTACACGAAATGAGTTTGCGGGAATGCAAAAACTTTTATCAAGAACAAATTTCTGATGAATGTAAAAAAATCACAATGGTACGTACTTTCTGCCGGACACTGTATGTGGATGCGTATTAAATCCGTGCGCAGCTAAAACGTTATTAACAATTTAAGATAAAAATAGCCATTTTCAAAATATTGTTCCACACATTTTCTTAAATAACTCACGATGACTCCTATGCTAAAAAATTGTCCGGAATGCAATTTGTTCGCAATGAAAACAGCTACAAAATGTCGTTGGTTTTAAAATCAAACCAAAATTGGAAACATTCTTTATCCATCTCTACACGAAAATTAAATATCATTTTTAAGTTGCTGTAAAAGAGTGCTTTAGTTAAAATTAAAAACTATTTATGAATACGAATATTTTAGTTCTTTGCCTCCTTTTTTCAAAATGTTAAGAAAATATTAAATTTATTTATAAACATAAAAAATATTTACCAATATAAAACGTAAACGTCACCAAAATTGCAAAAATAAACGAAATCGAAATTTGCAAAAAAAGGGTTCTGTTCCTATCATCTCGTTAACAAACAGTTTTTGCCTATCCGATAATAATATTGGAGTTGCGAGTGCTTATTATAAATGGTAAATAGTTAGAAATATATCTTGCATTAATTTGGTTCATTATGATTAAATATTTAAATTTTCACAGCAATTTAAAAATAATTCTTAATTTTGGTATATAGACTAATTTTTTCAATTCTGAAAGTTAATTATTGCATTTATAACCATCGAACCATTTTGTAGCTGTTTTCATTTTTACCGCAGAAAGTCATCAGAATGATTTATTTAAGAAAATGTATCGAACAATATTCTGAAAATGGCTATTTTATGATAAATTGTTAATAACTTTTTTAGCGGCCCACGGATTTAGTACGCACTCAGCACTCACATATACAGCTTGATCAGTTAAGGGCGGCCCTCGGCTATGCAAGCTAGAAAGATGCGGTAAAAAAATTGTTTATAAAAATGATCCAAACAATTTTAATGAAAACGTTTTCAAGTTCCTTCGTTTGCCGCCAGGGGGTGAATTCGCCATGTTGTTGTATAAAACTGTCTTTTCCTCCACAAATCACCTACCTTATCTGGACCTGAAATAGTAAACGAACGAACGGCAAACGAAATAACTTGAAAACATTTTTATTTAAATTATTTGAGTCACTTTTATTAATTTTTTACCGCATCTTTCTAGCTTGCATAGTTCCCGAGAAATGGCCGAGGGCCGCCCTTAACTGATCACGCTGTATATGTTATTATACACATTATTCTGAAGAGATTCCAACATTAATCCATTGTTATGACAAAAATGCTCTTTCGAATTCCCTACGGATTGCACTATATCTAGCTGGTATAGAACGCCCCAATTGGAAAATTTAATATCAAATGTTTGTTCGCTTTTGGAGAATAACAAGTTCAAAATGACTTACCGTTTGATCAGCGTCTCTATGCAGGGGCTGCCGGTTCTCGATGAATGTGTACCGGCTTTTCTGACGGGTGGCGTTGTGACGTCTCAACTTGCCTGCGCCCGCTGACCTGAAGCTGCCGACGCCGCTGTCCTCCGAGCTCGCGCTCGGTGGCCTCCGACGTCGTTGGCTGCAAAACGAAAATCACAGTAAAGACCTTGAAATTCTCAGGAAGAACAATTTTCTTAGTAATATCACTAGTGCCGGAAATTTTATCGATAATTTTTTCGAAAGCGCTATTTTGCCTAGAAAAATCACGAGTATAAATTGGAGAGATAGATAAAATAAAAGCCCAATTGTACGAGTGGTTTTGCTAATGGGCAAAATAGGGCTTGAGAATAAAATTATCTAGAAAAAAATCAATTTAAACGGAGACGGAGGTCTAATAACAACAATTTAGCAATGTAAAATTTATATAAATTCATTTATACAATGCTTAATAATACCGCAACATAATTTATAAGCTGCATAATTTAGAACAGTGTGAAACACCCCAATTTTAAGAAGTACATGTGTTTTTATCGAACAGATTCGCGGCTGCTAAGCAACGAAGTGATAATTGCACAAGTGGTATTACCGCTCTGGTTTTGCACAAGTGCAATTATCGCTAGCAGAGGCATATGGTTGGATTTTTATGGAAGGAGCTTCCTTATTGGATGCAAGCAGTATGAGGGAAATAATCTTTCATAAATAATGCGACTAGGCTCTAATTGTTTGTCAAATTGCCAGTGCCTCGGTGAACAAGTGCTTTTTTCTACTCCCACGTGGGTATTTGTCGTTTTCTTCACAGTCTACAGAAGGATTAAGTAGTAAATTCCAGTTTACAGAACGGATATAGATAATTTCATATTCATCCATCAAATATGAGATATAAATCAACCAATCACAGTTAAGATTGATCCGGCGCAGACGTGTTGGAAAATAAAATAACCGTTGAATTTCTTTCAGTGTCATCGGTCGATGACATTTGGTACAGACCAGTTCAACCACCAGGGCCGCGGTGGCGATGTTCGGAGCATTGCTAACTATTTAGACTGCATGTTTTTCTGCTTCTGATCGACCTTGGTTCGATCCGGGGTCCAGGCATGCACAATAATGCACATGTCTTTATAGATGACTGATAGCCAAGAGCGCTGGACACAATGTGGATTCACGGTACTGCTCTTGAATAGCTTTATCCGTGTGATTTACTAATTGTCCTACACTCGCTGGGATTACTACGGTTTTCTAGGGTTTTCCGTAGTACTTGAGCAAATGCTATCTGGGTTCTGTCGGGAAAAGTCGGCCCTAGCAGCAAATGACAACGAAGACTAAATAATAGCAAGTAGCCCCTCACCTTCACAAGCCCTCACCCTCAGTTGCTTCTGGGGTTCTCCTAATTTGGAGTATTGATAGGGTGAATTATTATTATCATCATCATTATCATTATCAATAGCATTATCGTTATCGTTACGAGTATCATTATACTCGAACTCAGTTCCAACAGAAAAAACTCGCTAATACGATTTCTCGAATTTTCGATAAAAAAATTGCAAAGTAGGCCTTGGTTTTTAAAACAGGAATCTTGTCAACCCATAAAATGCAGCTTTTCAAGAGCAACAATTTAAAAAATTTTCGTCCAAATTGGTAAAAAAATAACCATTTTATGGAGGTGTCTCAAGGTGTCCTAATTGCAAATTGGCCAAACAATACTCAAAACAGGGAAAGTTTTGAAACTTGGTATTTGTGGAGATTTTGGGGCGTTCTTCTAGAATTTTCACTTTTCCACCTCAACTTTTCCCTGCTGACAAAAACTGGTTATATTATTTTATTTTCAGTTTGAGGTACGACAAAATAGTCCTTGTCAACAGCGCTTTCATAGTCAGCTGGTAAGCTCGCGCGTCAAGGTTGGTGCGCAGTTTCCAGTTGCATAATAGGTATATCTTAAATTGACTTGTTTTTACGTTTTTACAGAACTCCCAAAAATGTGGAAATATCGAGAAAGCCCTAAAATATGGATAATGTTTTGTGGTTTTTAAATTTTTAAGGAAACATTTTTTTGTTGTGACGATAAAAACATTAATGGTCTAAATTCATTTATTACCGTTTTGACTGCCTTTTTTATTTTAAAATGTGAATCCTTTTCTTCTTTTGTAAATATCAATGTAATGTCGAAAAATGTGTCGATCATCAAGTAAAACTGCGCACAAAATGCCACCAGTAACTCGACTACACAGACTACACACAAGTTTATTCTGTTCGTGAGCGTCAGAACTTATCAACTCTAGCGCGTAGAAAAAATCTACTGGCGTATAATAAAACCGCGAATCTATGATAGGGGATATTTCCATAAGATTGTACCAGTAGCAATTTTTGTCGTGAAGCAGGCGGATGTTACCTGCGCTGTCGTACACCAAGGGAGCACGAGTATGGTGAGTATGGTATCCAAGAATCCGGCGGTAGCAGTGCTTCACAGCGCGGATCCGCGGACTGGAGAGCGGAGATACGTGTGTGTCCTTCCTTCTATCTTTGATTCGGGAATAACGATTCGCCGCCGCCGGCCCGGCGCGGCGGTGGTTCGCCCGACCAGCTGTTGGCCGAAAGTAGGCTGGTTATATGTACAGGGTGGCCAACTAAGAATGCGAGGTACTGTATCTGGGAAATTATCCATCGTAGAGGCTTGCGGCAAAAAATTTTATGACTAAAACGGCCAAGAGAAAAACTTGGAAAATATTTTCAAGTTTCTGAAATGGCCGCTAGGGGGCGTAACTGCAATCTTGAATCTAAAAAAGTGATGTTTCTGTGAATTCCGCTATATTAACCTAACAAAAAATACCTGATCTTTAAAGTCGAGGATAATTTGAACCTTTTTTGTTTGACAAGTTTTGCCGTATCTCAATAAAGTGGTGGTGGGTATTCAAAAGTTTCCGTAAAAACCGCCCTGTATCTTAGAAACGGCTGAGCCGATTTTAACAAACTTGAGCTTGTTAAAAAGAGCTACTTGTGGGCTACAAATGTTATAATATTTGAAGTTTTGGTAATTTCACATGTCGCCGCTAGAGGGCTTTTTTCGATATTCCGACAGAAATGGTTAATTTTCTCAAAAAAATTAAATGCATTGGTATGATTTTTTTTTCATGAAAATGTAGCTAAATAATGCCTAAACAAGCTCGCGAAAACTGCATCTCGATATCTTGTTCCTAACCTAAAATTTAGGCCAAAGAAAATTTTATAAGGAAATCCTTTAAATTTTTATTTTCTTAAACTAATTTTTCCGAAATTCTTTTTATTATGTAAGTTGTGGCCCTAAAAAGGACCGATTTAAAAAAGAAAAGTTTTTAGTGTCCCCGTAAATGCTCGAAATGCTGACCATCACGCTCTATGCATTGCTGAAGCCTCTCATGGGTAGACAAAACTGCAGCTTCAATTTCGGCTCTCGGTATGTTACGTATTGCATTACGAATCCGGTTTTTCATATTTTCTCTGGTCGTAGGTTGAGTCTGAAACACGATGTCCTTTAACCGCCCCCATAAATAAAAATCAAGACAAGTTAAGTCTGGTGATCCCTGAGGCCATGGAAACAGACTTCCTCTTCCAATCCACCGCTGATGAAATACTGCATTAATATGCTCGCGCACAATAATAGCAAAATGTGCTGGGCAACCATCCAACTGCAAGAACAAGTTTTGCCGTGTTTCCAGTAGCACATCTCCCAACAACAACGGTAATTGATTGGCCAAAAGTCAAGAAAGACATTGCCATTTAGAGATTGCTCGAAAAAATATGGCCCAATAATTCTGCCTTCCAGTATGCCACACCACACATTTAAACTCCAACGTCCTTGGTGCTGAACTTCACGCAACCAATGCGGATTTTCTGCAGACCAATAATGCATATTGTGCAGATTGACTTTCCCGTTACTATTAAAGGTGGCTTCATCGGTCCAAAGAATTTGAAATAAAAATTCTCTATTTTCGCGTATCATGCCTAACATCCAATTGCGCTAGTCCAACCTCCGATCAAAGTCTTCCTCTTTCCAGGCCTGATGCAAAACGACATGATATGGGTGCATTCTAAAAGTAATTTAAAAAAGTTAAATTTAAATAAGTCCCTATATTTTGATGGCAATTAGAACTTACCTATGGTCCTTCAAAATATTTTGAACCGTTGTCCGTGATATGCCCAACTCAAGGGATAATGCTCTTGTGCTAACATGAGGATTTCCTTCAATATATCCCAGTACGCGGTAAATATTTTCTTCTGTTCTTCCAATTCTTTGCCGTTGAAACATAGGCCGAAAACTACCATTGGCTCGTAAGCCCGCCAATAACCGGGGAATAACTCTCACATCGCATGGACGCCGATTTGGATATCGAGCCGCGTAAACTCTTTTTGCTACTGCGGCATTCTAAAGACATTCAAAATAAACTGCAAGCATATCAACAGCTTCGTCGTTCGTAAAACGCATTTTGTAAGCACAAAAACTGCTCAAAGTAACGCGAAACTATTCACAACTATTGACAATTTGAGGATGATTTATGTTTTGATTAGGTATTTGTTTTGTAATTCCATGGCCTGCTACTATTAATTGTCCATAATGAATAATAAGATATGCATTTAAACAAAAAATATGCATTTTGTAATAAACATTACTTACCTTTTAGGGATATTTTGTAATATTTCCAAAAAGGGCGATTTTAATCTGACGAACAAAAAAGGAATTCCAGAAAAATTAGTTTAAGAAAATAAAAATTTAAGGGATTTCCGTATAAAATTTTCTTTGGCCTAAATTTTAGGTTAGGAACAAGATATCCAGATGCGGTTTTCGCGAGCTTGTTTATGCATTATTTAGCTACATTTTCATGAAAAAAAAATCATACTGTCGGAATATCGAAAAAAGCCCTCTAGCGGCGACATGTGAAATTACCAAAACTTCAAATATTATAACATTTGTAGCCTACGAGTAGCTCTTTTTAACAAGCTCAAGTTTGTTAAAATCGGCTCAGCCGTTTCGAAGATACAGGGTGTTTTTTACGGAAATTTTGAAAACCCACCACCACTTTATTTTTAGAGATACGGCAAAACTTGTCAAACAAAAAAGGTTCAAATTATCCTCGACTTTAAAGATCAGGTATTTTTTTGTTAGGTTAATATAGCGGAATTCACAGAAACATCACTTTTTTAGATTCAAGATTGCAGTTACGCCCCCTAGCGGCCATTTCAGAAACTTGAAAATATTTTCCAAGTTTTTCTCTTGGCCGTTTTAGTTATAAAATTTTTTGCCGCAAGCCTCTACGATGGATAATTTCCCAGATACAGTACCTTGCATTCTTAGTTGGCCACCCTGTACATCCCTACGCCGTAACTGCGCGGCGCGTACAAGCCGCAACCTAGCACACCGAAGCGCCGAGTTACTCCTGTACTAATAATGATTTTAGACTTCGACAAAAAAAATTCGCATTTTCCTTTTTGATAGGCCTCCCTGTGTGTTTAAATTTTTTTACATCATGGCTGAATCACCCTGTACCTAATAGGTACACTAATAACCTAACGTAGGGCCCCAGAGTTATACAAAAAATATTTATTTTGGCGATTTTTTTTTTTTAGGTATTATACCTTCACCCGACTTTTTCCACTTACCTTTTAGATCCTCCGAAAGCAGGGGGAGTATTGCGGCTCTTCCGAGTGGAAACTCCATTTTAAACGGCGGATAAAAATCAGAGGGAATTATCACGGGGGAAGCTCGGTCTTCCCTATTTTTTCCTGACCCTCGTTCGTCCCGGACGGGAATAAATTGTCGCGCGTGGGTGCTCTCGGGGATTTCTTGATTATTAAATTTTTATTTAAAGCCGGTTCCGCATTCCGTGACGACGCAAAAATTGGGCGGCACAATCTAGCGGAAAGTAGCGTAATCCGAAGGCAATTATTATGGATGTGCTCGTTGGTGATATTATATTAGTGTAAATAGAGCTGTTGAGTAGAGTAGTTGCTTCTATATGTAATTATAACACTAAGATTAAATAAATGCATTCATATTATATCGTATCTAGCTAGGAAATATTACTTTCTCCATAAATTTTCACCAAGTGCCTATGTACAGGGTGGGCCAAATTGGACACTTTTAAAGGGATAGATAGACGAAAACTGATATCGGTGTCTGAGGCTCATTTTTTATGATAAACTTAATGGCGAAAACCGCAAATCGATATCTGTCACCGCTCTTGAGTTACAGGACGTACTTCGAAAATGTGCGTTTTCTAAAAGTGGCCGTAACTTTTTCGTGTTGAAAATTTTGCGTTTCTGTAAAAACATTCCTAAAGCACTTTTTTACGTAGAATCCAATGCTGCTACTACATTTTTTTTTCAAGTCAATGGTTTAAAAGATACAGATGAAAACAATTTTTTTTTAATGGAACCCCTATATATTTTTGCATTTTTGAATAGAGCAAAAAATTACCATTCCAAAAATATATAACACTTAATGGTTTACATACGTAGTTATCAATTACTAATCAGCACTTTTATGATTTCATGTATAAAATTGGAAGCGCGCCTTTTCAACAAGTAGGCTTTGGACGGTGAGACAATGAAACAACCGCAGAAAAATGTTTACTGCTATACCGATTTTGTCAGATGACATTCTCCACAAAATCCCTGGGAATTTTCTGATAACATTGGTATATGTGTCTCAACCAGTTAATGATGTCACTCATTGAGTTATGATGTGAAAAGTTACCCAAGTGATACGAAAAAAAGAACATAGAAAAATAAAAACCCTATTACAATCGCGATTATACCGCTACAAATAAAAATAACTACGACTACAACCAAAGAAAATGGTACTAGTAGGTACCATTTTCTTTGCTACAACTCATTTTAATAATAATTTCAAACGTCATGGAAACACTTTCATTTTGGTATTTTGGTATAATCGGCTACTTGCGGCTGCGTCTATGGTGCGTACTCAGGCAAATTTTATTTCGGTGTTGTGAAAGTGACTGAAGGTTTTCCGGATGGTTCAAAAGGGTTCAAAGTTTGGGCAGTGAAAATATTCGCGGGTTTTGTACGTTTCGTGAGTTTTACCGTTATCTGTGTTGTTCATGTTCGTGTTATTAGTAGTTATTCATTGTGCAAATGGGCTCTTTACTGATCTGGACTTATGGCCCGGTTGCATTTGTTGCTGCATTGATGCCAACGCAGGATGGCGAAATTACCAATTGACAGTCCCAACAGTCATAATAATACTTATGACAACTTTCGAACGGATTAAGAAATCGACCTCAAATTAGGTATACGTAAGGTTGCCTACAAAACAACCGGATCGCTTTTGGGCAAAATTGCTCCACGCAAAATGGTAGAAATGGAGGGATCAAAATATATAGTAATAATTTTTTTCGCAACACGCATTCAACCATTATTTTTATTTTTTAGTTTAAAAAAATACCTTTGTCGGCGTGCTCCAGGGTCTCTTGTGTACTGGTCAAATACTGGCCCTGCGCCTTGTCAGAAGGCATAACATATACAGGGTGTTGGTAAATAAGTGCGACAAACTTTAAGGGGTGATTCTACATGAAAAAATAATGACAGTTTGCTATATAAACGTAGGTCCGCAAATGCTTCGTTTCCGATATACAGGGAGTCAAAGTTATTTAGAAAAAATGATAATGTATTTATTGTTATAGCTATGCGCACCTAACTAAAAATGTTTTATTCGAGATATTTTTATTTTCATTTGTTATTTTGATTTATTGTTGCAGTATAGGATAGGTTTTTGATATTGTTGTAATAGAAATTAAAAATACGCGTTATGTTGTTTTATTTTTTTGCATAAAAATGGCGCTGTGAAAAAAAGGTAAGAGAGCTTTTTTGTCACTAATTAAATGAGGATTTTAAAAATAATTTTTATTTTAAATTATCTCAGTGGCGTATCATTTATTTTCTTTAAAATATCGAGGCCATTACCCCTATGCACGCCACTGATTAACCCAAATTTTTAATCGGGTCTCAAAAAATGCGCTTTCTAGTCCTCTTAAAACCCACCAAATTTCATTTGAATATCTTAATCCGTTTCAGCGCAATAAATAAATTATCATTTTTTTAAAACTTTGACTCCCTGTATATCGGAAACGAAGCATTTGCGGACCTACGTTTATATAGCAAACTGTCATTATTTTTTCATGTAGAATCATCACCCCTTAAAGTTTGTCGCACTTATTTACTAACACCCTGTATATAAAATTTAAGATCTCTACAAAAGACTGAAAGATTTTCAAGCTCTCCAAATATTGAAAGAACATACTGAAATTTCGTGTGGTTGGCAATGAAAGTTATATTAGATATTTTATAACTTGCATTTTCTCTGGCAACAAAAAAACTAAATCAGTCTAAATCTTTATGGGGGTCTTAAGAAGTTTTCCCCGTTTTTTGTTAAGCCTGTGGTCGTGTCACTTACGGAATGCAATTCGAACAGTCGTTCGTGGCTGCCCGCCCTTGATACCCGTTCCCGTAATAATATCGGCGGCGCCTAAAAATAGCGTCGGCGTGTCGACGCTGCAACGCAGGAGGAGGCGATTTTCTTTTGTCTTTGCGGCGTTTTTGCTCATGCCATTTTGGGGACCACCCGATTTAATTTTGGCAGAAAGTGCCGGGAATGTTGACCTGTTGACTTCCCTATCGGCGTCGAGTGAGGAATAATTCACTCAACGCTATCGGGCAAAAAGCGTCTTGTATTTTAGGTAAATTGTAAAGTTTCTTTAACCTTGACTAACTTGTAACAAAAAATCATGACCATAGGTTAAGAGCATACTCTTGGGGCTAAATTGAGACGTTTTAACACCATTCCAAAATCGATTTTGGATTAGATAAATTGAGTTAAATCACCCCAATATAACCTCAAGGGTACGCCCTTGAGCTATGAATAGATTTTTGCTTTGTTGTGCATCAATAGAGCAACCCTATAATTTCAGCCTCTTAGCAAGCCACCTATCTACAAAATTAAAATTTCCTCTGAAACCGCAACTCGAATAAAAAAAATTAAGAGTAAAAAAACCAAATTGATAAGACATTCCACGGTAGGTTTTAGTTTAACCATTGGCGTACGCACAAAAAAGTTTTGGGGGGTGAGAAGGGTACCACTCCCTGATGGTGCCAGTAGCGGCAGTGCGAAAAGTAATTACAGAAAACGCACCCCAACGTGCAAGGACCCTGTATGGCTTTGACACTCTGAAGAGTATGCCTTTAACCTATGAACATGATTTTTTGTTACACGTTGTATGTGCCGTCTATCTGAAGCTGACCACTCTCCTTGGAAATCAGCTTTGAAGAAAATTGAAATCGGTTAACAAATAACGATGTTACGCCAATGATATAAATATCTCTATCTAACCAGGATAAGATTTTTTTGTTAGATGAATGTAATACTCTAGAAAAGGCTAAATACATACAAAACCAACTTTATCACAGAAATGCTGGTACCACAACCACAGGTTAACTCGTACAGCTATATTCCACACTCTCTTGAGATTAAAGTGCGCTTCGAATAACCTAGACTGGGAATAGGCAGAATACCTTGTGATTTATTCACAAATACATTGATTTCAACCACGGGATCAGTGAGGTACAAATATGCCGAGAACGCAAAAAAAATTTTGCTGCATTTTTAAATAATGGGGCGATTTATCCCAAATCCCACATAACGGGGCGCTCCTAAACGCAAGTATCTGCGACGTTATGGTGGAGCCCATGGCACCGGCCGCGACTTGCCACTGCGTTTTTATAATAATTTAAATACGAAAAAATAAATGAGTTTATGAATTTAACTGGCTGATGGGACAATAACAGGATGTTAGCACACCTTGGACTTTCGGCATTCCGCATCTAACTGACACATATTCCTACACTTTTCACATCACGAGCTATAAGAATACAAGATTGCCATTTTTTCCTTCAGAAAAAAAAACAATTAATCGTATTCCCATAGAGTTTTATAATCAATTTCAAAAGCAGGCGATCCTACTAGCAACTTCCAATATAAGGGTAGGTTGTATGTTTTTCTATCAGCTGTTTTAGGGAATCTGGTGCTTCTTCATGCAAAAGTAGTACTAACCTTGCTATTTTTCTCTGTCAACAACCAGGCATAAATGTACTTATTATCGAATTATTATAATAATTACCTAACTCTTTTTTATTGCTCCAAGGATGGACTATTTTAATGTTCACTTAAGTTCAGAGAAGTTGAGATAAAAATTTGAGGAAGTCGTTACAGCACATATCTGTGAAAATAGAGGTCATCATACTTGGACCAAACTTCAGTAATTTAGGTAGTAAAAGTTTCACTATTTGTAAAGTAGTTTCTCAGCTTTCGAATATTTGGAAATGATTAAGGCATTCCATCAATCGTCACAATTTATTTGTAGATTAAATCGCAATGGAAGAATTAAAGTAGAAAAAAGGGATTCGTAATAGGAATAAAGCATAACTGAGGGCAAAAATTAAATATGTACAGTGACTATAGATCCTTTCTATAGTCACTGATATGTATATTAGCTTATAATATCTGCGAAAACAAATCACCCTCTTCTTTCAGTTTTGATTCAGATAAACCTCGCAGATGTCCTTGGGCACCAATATGGTTTACAAACAATATATTGAATCGTTTTATATATGTAAGAACAAGAAGGCATTACTTACTTATTCACATATAAGTACACATTTACAATATATCTAATCCAATCGTTTGATATTTAGAAAAAGAAAAAGCACCTTTTCTTGTAATTACTTATTCTTGTAAATACTAATCTTACATCGTTATTGTCATTATATCTTAGGTTATGGTGATTTCCACGCAGGTCGCTTTATCAGCCTCCCTGGCGAACTTAGTACAAGCCCCAAATCCAGAGGATGTGCTGACTGAAGCTGCAAATGAGTTGTTGGTTCCTGCCTGGACTTCATTTGTTACTTCCCCAACCATGCCCCTCTTCTTGATTTGGATAACGTTAAACCGTACTGATGATTGCCAAATAGCATGAAACACGTGTATACGGTTACTACTTTTTTGTTCATTTTGCGGGCTTGCCCATTGTCGCTTTTCTTATATAAATATAACCTGCAAACCTGTACACATAAAAGGGCAGATCTTAGATAATTATTTTTGGTCCCGATTAAAATTAAAAATTAAGACAGAACTCTCTTTAGCCAGTAATACACCTACAGAAAATATGCTGAAGCACATTATGTAAGTAGTGCGTCTGATTGCCCCCTTCATGTGCTATACAACTTTTACCTAAAATTCCTTTTTGCGTTTTTCGTTTTTGACATATTTCCTCGAGAAAAATACAATTAAATACGTCTGGCGACATACCGTATGAACTAATTGTACCCAGTTTACACATATAATTAATGCAAAGTCAACTAAAGCAGTTTTTAGTGCCGCCGTGTACCTTTCAGTGCGTAAAAGCATTGATTAAGGTAAAGGCTAAAAACAGACAGGGGTTAAAATCACAGATCACAGTCTCTGAGCTACGACGGTTTAGCGATTCATAGTATACAGGATGATTTTTTTAGGTCTACCACACCGCGATTTTCTCGCTCATTTTGCGGCCTACAAAAAAAACGTAAGAAACAAAAATGTGGCAATTTTGGACAGCTAAGTGGTGCTGCAAAAGAAATCGGCATCCATGGCCAACTTGTCGCGCAATATTAAAAAAACCTCAAATTAAGCAAAACTATTAATGGCCGTGGAATGTTTATTTTAAGAGACAGAGAAAAACTTTTATATTGAAAATCGATGGCACTGAGAAGCTTTATGCAAAAGGGTACTCAGATAGTTTCAGAAAATTACACAGGGTCTTCGGCTCTCTTGAGGCTATGAATTTTTTTTTGTTTATTTCTTATTAAGCGATTTTCTCGGTTATTTTGGGCCGCACAGAAAATATGTAAGAAAACAAAATATGGCAAATATTGAAAATTGATGGCACTGAGAAGCTTTATCCACCCAGGTGCTCAGATAGTTTCAACAAATTACACAGGGTCTTCGGCTCTCTTGAGACCATGAAAATTTTTGTCAATTTTAGGTTTTTTTTAGTACACCGCAAAAAGTTGGGTATGGAGGCCCATTCCTCTTTTAATGTCGCCTCGCTGACCAAAATTGCCATATTTTGTTTTCTTACATATTTTCTGTGCGGCCCAAAATAAGCGAGAAAATCGCTTAATAAGAAATAAACAAAAAAAATTCATAGCCTCAAGAGAGCCGAAGACCCTGTGTAATTTTCTGAAACTATCTGAGTACCCTTTTGCATAAAGCTTCTCAGTGCCATCGATTTTCAATATAAAAGTTTTTCTCTGTCTCTTAAAATAAACATTCCACGGCCATTAATAGTTTTGCTCAATTTGAGGTTTTTTTAATATTGCGCGACAAGTTGGCCATGGATGCCGATTTCTTTTGCAGCACCACTTAGCTGTCCAAAATTGCCACATTTTTGTTTCTTACGTTTTTTTTTTGTAGGCCGCAAAATGAGCGAGAAAATCGCGGTGGTAGACATAAAAAAATCATCCTGTATAATAATATAGAAGTAATACAAAGACATAGTCGAGTAAATATTATATCCCTATAAACGTAAAATTGATCATATTATGAAGATCATAATTTGAAATTTTTAAACTGACCCCCTGTAACAACAGCGTCCACCACGCATCAACAGTTTATGGATCGTCTCTTTTCCACACCATCTGATAAATAATAGCTAAACTTTTGTAGCCGGCTGCATAATATTTAAGGGGTATTTTGCCTATGTTTTTTTTATTTAGCTATAGAACGAGATGATAATTACAATGTTAATTACAGTGTTTTCGTTACGAGCATATTCCGAAACCTATGCCTATCTTAGCGAAGGTAAAATTCCAGCCCAAGTAACAAAACAGACTAATTTATGTCGGCATAGTTTATAATTCAAAAAATGTAACGACTATAACTAAACTAGTCTTCTTAGTATCTATGAATATTTTAAAAATACTCGTTTTTTTAACTTGTAAAGTTTTTGTAAAGTATTTACAACTAGCTGTAAATAAAATTACACTGATACAGGCAACCAAACACACAATTTCCAAAGCACCCTTAATGTTAAAATCACTAAAATATGGCTGGACAACTTTAATTTTTGGAGAATCTGGCCCTTGTTTCTAATTATTTCTGTCAGATCCTTATGTCAATGTCAACAAAGGGTTAATAACCAGTAGTACAGATACAGAATACAGATAAACATTAATAAATCTGTACAGCAAAGAAGTGGCCACCACTGCCCCGTGGGCCTCACATCAGGGGTGCGACGCTACCACTGCCCGGGCCGAGGCCAACGATAAAGACAGGCCATGGCGCTAACGCATAATCGCGTAGTCACGTGACCAACTTAGTCCTATACAATAAAAGGCATTTTTGGAGATAAATAGAAAAACAAATTTGGTAACAATTTGGCGAGTTTTCTTTCATCTATTACATTATTGGTTTCGTGAATCCAGGCTTTCTCGAATTGTTTTTTCAAAATTTTCAACCTGCCTCAGCTGTTTTGGGCTGAGAGTTAAACGGCACTGAACTCAAATATTTTGGCACATTCTCAAAAATTGTTGGGGCAACACCTTCCTTTAGCTTAGGTGATATTCTCTATAGGTATTTTCCTCCCACAACACATTTGTCCACTTTAATTGTTTCACTTTCTTGAAAATGTGTTAGCCACACATACTTAAGGGTTTTTTAGAAATTAAATCTGAGTTGGAATTTGACGAATCCATTTCTGGCGCAAATTTTCATCCCGAGGCAAAGCAAATGTTGTTATGATGACATTTTCTTCCTGGCTTTTGTAATATGTATAAATATAATATAAACAGACCCAATATTTGGTATCTAGGTTATTTTTTAAGAAATAAAAATGAAAACTCACCTCAGTATACTGTAAATATTGACGAGGTCCTAGTTGATCGGCAGCGTGAAAGGCCGAATAGGAACCGTATCAGGGCGTGGGTCCACAACGAAAATCCTCGAATACGTTACAACACTGATTTATTTCGCACCAGGTTAATGGTGAATACAAAATACACAAACTCGAACGTCCGAACTCGCGGATCTCCCGTAAGCAGTTCACCCGTCTGTGTCTCACCAATACTCCTGGACGCTATGGCTCCCACCCAGAGGCCATAATAACACCTGGGCGGTTCCCCTCCGCACTAGACACAAACTTGTTTCTAAAATATAAACTAAGACGTTTAAAAACACTTTAAACATTTAAAACTTATCAAAACCCAAGCCGCCGCTTTCAGTTATGTGCCAAATGACATGTAACGTCGGAGATGTAGATGTAGATGGTCACGTGATTTTTGTGCGCTATGGCCTGCCTTTATCGTAGGCCTCGTGCGCAGGCCGGCCATCGCCGAGGTGGGCCAGGCGCTGGGCAAGTACCTGAACTAAATAGTATGAGGTATATACCGGGAAGCCCACGAACTCAAGATGCTTCGGTAGGTCATATATATCTTATTGCAAGGAGCGGAAGACGATTAGATGTAAACAACAGCACTCTCTGTCAGCCAGGTCAAAAAATGCGGGCGGCCGGACGGTCGAGCAAGCTCTTTCAAAAGAAATCTGTCACAAGTAGCATCGTTTAAAACCCATCAGCCAGGTACCTAATGCGGTCGCTTGGATCCTAGGGGGCGTTAGCTTAAACAAATTACAATGTTTTGAAAACCGTCAACGGGGAAATAACGAATTTAGGCCTCGAAGAATTCCTCGGCGGCAAAATTTATCGCCCGGGCACAAATTAGATTGGCATTAGTTCAATCGCTATGATGGTACAAAGTAAAGTTACTTCAAGCACAGAATAAAAAATAGCTTCGCGAAGTCTCAGGAGCCCATGTGCCATAAATTTACAGAAAAACTATACTAAAATCGAGCAATCCGTACGCCTGGCGTAAATAAAACCTGTTCAATGACGATCCGCGATTGGTCGGTAGGCTATAAAATGTCACCCGACTCGGCAACAGGGACGTACTCGATCGCAAAAGTGTAGTTATTCGGTTTTATCTTGTTGTTTTCAGCTATTTAGACACTGCCACAAATGATTAAATCGATGTTTTGAACCATTTCAATTAAGCCAATAATTCTTGTCCGAAATATTGTGATGTAAACAATTGTAGAACTAAAATTAAATAAAGGTCGTACCTCAGTGCGGCCCTGGCGAATTGTTCAACGCGCGTGCTCTTGTTTACGCCAGGCGTAAGAGTTGCTCGATTTTAGTACAGTATTTTAAACATAAAGGTTCTAAACAATCTTTTTGCTGTATATTTACGTAAAATCAAATGCACAATGTTCATTTCTTTAGACGTGCCAGATCTTGAGAAGATATTTAAATTCAAGGTGCATGACTTTTAAGATCGGCTCGAAATAAACCGACATGATAGTTTTGTACAGCACAAACAAATTTCAATATTTTTAAATTTTAACCGAAAATTGTAGTCCGGTCCCAAGAAAATATGATCTGCCTCCGTGTTGATCTGGTGCGGATGTGAATTCCTCAGCAAAATAAACTCGGCAAATTCGACGCCATATTGCGTCTAAAAATGTTCGTCCTGAGTTTTTTCGTTCGCTCAGGTGACTAACGCAAAGTGGACAGTTTTGGTTCCATACTCTCATACATATACCTCTACTACTGGCATATACCTACAGAACGAACAAAAGTTGAAGATAGTGGAAGGCGACTCCCGCGTGTTTGTATCAAGATGGCGAAAAGTGATGACAGGCAGGAAAGGGAAATAACTTGGCTCAAATTTGTTAAGTATAAAATACTAATGCGTGGCACACGATTTGTGTACGAGAGCAGCCAGCCAGCCGGTCTCTGCTCCCAACCGGCCCATTAGCCAAATTAAAAGGGCCAAACCGAGGGCCAACCTGTTAGGGGGGAGAGGGACGCCGATATTGTGGCTATAACAGGCATGCTTGATAATGCTGAAACTGGAGGTTTATTAGCTGCCAAGAACGGCAAATATATCATTCCTGACGGCATTTGGGAGAAAGTTTGCTTGCAGAATAATAATTGGACCATCGGGGTGTACGTACACGGTAGTCAGTGACAAACGCCACAAACTTAAATAGAAAAAAATAAAAGATAAAATACCTTTTAAAAACAAGCTTTTACAAGCCAAACGAATAAAATAAGTTTAGGTGACCCAGAGGGTGGCAAATTATAGGGGCGGCACTAACTCGTCCGGAACGGTCGTCTAGTCACTTGTGCCGAATATTGGCGCCAGCGACCAAAAAACAAAGTTTTTACGGCCACTTTCCTCGAATAGGGGTGTGTGGGGGGTGACCCAGAGGGTGGCAAATTATAGGGGCGAAACTGTCTCGTCCGGAACGGTCGTCTAGTCACTTGTGTGGAATATTAGAGCCAGCGACCAAAAAACAAAGTTTTTACGGCCACTTTCCTCGAATAGGGGTGTGTGGGTATTGACCCAGAGGGTGGCAAATTATAAGGGCGGCAGTAACTCGTCCGGAACTGTTGTCTAGTCACCCGTGCCGAATGTTGGCGCCAGCGACCAAAAAACAAAGTTTTTACGGCCACTTTCCTCGAATAGGGGTGTGTGGGGGGGTGACCCAGAGGGTGGAAAATTATAGGGGCGGCACTAACTCGTCCGGAACGGTCGTCTAGTCACTTGTGCCGAATATTGGCGCCAGCGACCAAAAAACAAAGTTTTTACGGCCACTTTCCTCGAATAGGGGTGTGTGGGGGGAGACCCAGAGGGTGGCAAATTATAGGGGCGGCACTGTCTCGTCCGGAACGGTCGTCTAGTCATTTGTGCCGAATATTAGAGCCAGCGACCAAAAAACAAAGTTTTTACGGCCACTTTCCTCGAATAGGGGTGTGTAGGGGGTGACCCAGAGGGTGGCAAATTATAGGGTCGGCACTGTCTCGTCCGGAACGGTCGTCTAGTCATTTGTGCCGAATATTAGAGCCAGCGACCAAAAAACAAAGTTTTTACGGCCACTTTCCTCGCATAGGGGTGTGTGGGGGGTGACCCAGAGGGTGGCAAATTATAGGGGCGGCAGTAACTCGTCCGGAACTGTTGTATAGTCACCCGTGCCGAATATTAGCGCCAGCGACCAAAAAACAAAGTTTTTACATTTCACTTTCCTGTTTGGGGGTGTGGGGAGGAAGGCTGGGGGTGGCAAATTGTTCAGATGCCACTATCTTGTCCGGAACGTGTTTCTAGTCATTTCTGCCCAATATGGGGGCCGGCAACCAAAGAATAAACTTTTTACAGCGATTTTTATTTTTAAGTTTGGATCGCCTAGTATATTGGTGGCTGGCTGAAAACGGTGGCTGTCTTCACACCGGTACCTTAACCCACCATCTGCGCCACTGGTGAGAGTAGGAGCAGAAACTTCAAACTTTTAATGTAAACTCATCCCTAAAATAACACCCCACAAGAAATTTCACGGAGATATCTCCACGGGTTTTGTCAGTTATAAAAAAACGTATTTTTGTAGACATTTCGTTGCCCTGCATTGCTGTACTGTACTCATAAAACCGTAGCCCGCAGGAGAAAATGTACTTATGATGGACTGTAATATGTGTAATAATTCTATACTTTATTAGTAATAGAACAGTATTTTATTAGTTTCTCAAAATACAAAATTATGTCAATGCTGATAAATAAATGTTATTATATTTTTCTAGGCGATGGCCAGGTATAGGTAAGTATTATTAGTAGGTACAGAAGGTAGGAACTAAACTAATATCACACGCCCTTCTTTTCAAAGGTTAAGTCTTTCAGGCTTCTTTACTGCACTTCTTCTTATTGAGTGTTGCTCATCTTCTTCCTTTCTCTCCCAGTCTTGATCGTTGGAGCTTGGTACTTCGTCTTCAATGATATTGCTCTTCTCTTGCACTTCTTCTTGTTTATTTTCACAATGGTATTCTGAAGACTTTAGAAGCGGGCAAAATGGAAAATCATCGTCATCTATTTGTTAGTTAAGATTTCTTGATTATCTTTTACTATTTTAAGAAATTGTCTATTTCTTCTAAATCTTCTTCCATATTCATCTTCAATAATATAATCACGATGATTTAAGCATTTTATAATAACGACATTACTCCATTCTTTATTTTCGTTTTGCATTAATATTTTTTGTCCCACATGAAGATCTTTAAGGTTTTTTGTATTTTTATAAAAATAATATTTTTGGACGTTCTGATTATGTTTCAAAGTAGATTTTATTTGTTCTAGGTTTATAGATAGGAATTGGATGTAAAAGTTCAACTGGTAAGATAGTACGGGTTCTTCTTCCAAATATTATTTCAGCTGGTGCAGGTAAATTGTTTTTGGGTGTGTTATTATTATAGTACATTATTCCGAGTAGTAGGTCTTTGTTTTCTTGTATTATTTTTTGAAATAATTGCTTTACTAGCTGTATATGTCTTTCGACCATCCCATTTGATCTTGGATAATGGGGGCTTGGAGTAGTTATAGTTCTATATTATAATATTTTGCAAACGTTTTAAAATCGTGAGAAATAAATGGTTGTCCATTGTCAGAAAAAATTTCATTAGGAAGTCCAAAAGAACAAAAAATATTTTTCAGTGTAGATATTACGACAGAAGATGATTTATTGGGAATTTTGTTAACAATCAAATATTTACGAAAATAATCAACAATTACAATAAAATTGATTCCATTAAAAAATTTGAAATCGATTCCAATTTTTTGCCAAGGATATTCTGTACAGATTGAAACTCACCTGTTTCTAACAGGTTAAAATTTGTCTGGATACTATCATCAGAGAACATAATGATTTGTCATAAATTGTAAAAGACATTCCAACATTCTAAATTTATTATGGCCTCCGCTCCAAGATGCCGGATTTCATTTTATTTTCAACCCTCTTAATGTGGGTGTCAAATGAAGGTATTTGAAGAGTCGAAAACGATAAAATTAGTGACATCACACCAAATCTAATATGGCGGGCATCAAATGAAAGGGTTTGGCGAGCACAAAAAATAAGCTAAGTGACGTCATATTAAATCTAATATGGCGATGCTCCAAGATGGCCGACTATTTTTTTTTTACCACACTCCTGACATGGGAATCGAATAGGTGCTAAAAAGCACAAAATAAAATAAAAGGTAAAAAACCTTTTTAAAACAAGCTTTGACTTTTAGGTTTTGGTTAATGTCAAATTGCGACAAGACAAGTTTTTATAAATCAAAAAGCTGGTCGGGCGAAATGTAAAGAAAATACATACTTTGGCAAGTAGGTAGGTACTTGCTTATCAACCAATCATTGTCCAATAAAATTAATTATTGGTACCTACTTTTATGAACATCTCGAGCGACAAGCTTTTTGATTTGCAAGAACTTCTCGCAATTTGGCATTTAATTGAATTATCTTAACGAAAACCTAAACTTATTTTATTCGTTTGGCTTGTAAAAGCTTGTTTTTAAAAGGTATTTTATCTTTTATTTTTTTCTATTTAAGTTTGTGGCGTTTGTCACTGACTACCGTGTACTTACACCCCGATGGTCCAATTATTATTCTGCAAGCAAACTTTCTCCCAAATGCCGTCAGGAATGATATATTTGCCGTTCTTGGCAGCTAATAAACCTCCAGTTTCAGCATTATCAAGCATGCCTGTTATAGCCACAATATCGGCGTCCCTCTCCCCCCTAACAGGTTGGCCCTCGGTTTGGCCCTTTTAATTTGGCTAATGGGCCGGTTGGGAGCAGAGACCGGCTGGCTGGCTGCTCTCGTACACAAATCGTGTGCCACGCATTAGTATTTTATACTTAACAAATTTGAGCCAAGTTATTTCCCTTTCCTGCCTGTCATCACTTTTCGCCATCTTGATACAAACACGCGGGAGTCGCCTTCCACTATCTTCAACTTTTGTTCGTTCTGTAGGTATATGCCAGTAGTAGAGGTATATGTATGAGAGTATGGAACCAAAACTGTCCACTTTGCGTTAGTCACCTGAGCGAACGAAAAAACTCAGGACGAACATTTTTAGACGCAATATGGCGTCGAATTTGCCGAGTTTATTTTGCTGAGGAATTCACATCCGCACCAGATCAACACGGAGGCAGATCATATTTTCTTGGGACCGGACTACAATTTTCGGTTAAAATTTAAAAATATTGAAATTTGTTTGTGCTGTACAAAACTATCATGTCGGTTTATTTCGAGCCGATCTTAAAAGTCATGCACCTTGAATTTAAATATCTTCTCAAGATCTGGCACGTCTAAAGAAATGAACATTGTGCATTTGATTTTACGTAAATATACAGCAAAAAGATTGTTTAGAACCTTTATGTTTAAAATACTGTACTAAAATCGAGCAACTCTTACGCCTGGCGTAAACAAGAGCACGTGCGTTGAACAATTCGCCAGGGCCGCACTGAGGTACGACCTTTATTTAATTTTAGTTCTACAATTGTTTACATCACAATATTTCGGACAAGAATTATTGGCTTAATTGAAATGGTTCAAAACATCGATTTAATCATTTGTGGCAGTGTCTAAATAGCTGAAAACAACAAGATAAAACCGAATAACTACACTTTTGCGATCGAGTACGTCCCTGTTGCCGAGTCGGGTGACATTTTATAGCCTACCGACCAATCGCGGATCGTCATTGAACAGGTTTTATTTACGCCAGGCGTACGGATTGCTCGATTTTAGTATAGTTTTTCTGTAAATTTATGGCACATGGTAGTCAGTCACGGTAGTCAGTGACAAACGCCACAAACTTAAATAGAAAAAAATAAAAGATAAAATACCTTTTAAAAACAAGCTTTTACAAGCCAAACGAATAAAATAAGTTTAGGTTTTCGTTAAGATAATTCAATTAAATGCCAAATTGCGAGAAGTTCTTGCAAATCAAAAAGCTTGTCGCTCGAGATGTTCATAAAAGTAGGTACCAATAATTAATTTTATTGGACAATGATTGGTTGATAAGCAAGTACCTACCTACTTGCCAAAGTATGTATTTTCTTTACATTTCGCCCGACCAGCTTTTTGATTTATAAAAACTTGTCTTGTCGCAATTTGACATTAACCAAAACCTAAAAGTCAAAGCTTGTTTTAAAAAGGTTTTTTACCTTTTATTTTATTTTGTGCTTTTTAGCACCTATTCGATTCCCATGTCAGGAGTGTGGTAAAAAAAAAATAGTCGGCCATCTTGGAGCATCGCCATATTAGATTTAATATGACGTCACTTAGCTTATTTTTTGTGCTCGCCAAACCCTTTCATTTGATGCCCGCCATATTAGATTTGGTGTGATGTCACTAATTTTATCGTTTTCGACTCTTCAAATACCTTCATTTGACACCCACATTAAGAGGGTTGAAAATAAAATGAAATCCGGCATCTTGGAGCGGAGGCCATAATAAATTTAGAATGTTGGAATGTCTTTTACAATTTATGACAAATCATTATGTTCTCTGATGATAGTATCCAGACAAATTTTAACCTGTTAGAAACAGGTGAGTTTCAATCTGTACAGAATATCCTTGGCAAAAAATTGGAATCGATTTCAAATTTTTTAATGGAATCAATTTTATTGTAATTGTTGATTATTTTCGTAAATATTTGATTGTTAACAAAATTCCCAATAAATCATCTTCTGTCGTAATATCTACACTGAAAAATATTTTTTGTTCTTTTGGACTTCCTAATGAAATTTTTTCTGACAATGGACAACCATTTATTTCTCACGATTTTAAAACGTTTGCAAAATATTATAATATAGAACTATAACTACTCCAAGCCCCCATTATCCAAGATCAAATGGGATGGTCGAAAGACATATACAGCTAGTAAAGCAATTATTTCAAAAAATAATACAAGAAAACAAAGACCTACTACTCGGAATAATGTACTATAATAATAACACACCCAAAAACAATTTACCTGCACCAGCTGAAATAATATTTGGAAGAAGAACCCGTACTATCTTACCAGTTGAACTTTTACATCCAATTCCTATCTATAAACCTAGAACAAATAAAATCTACTTTGAAACATAATCAGAACGTCCAAAAATATTATTTTTATAAAAATACAAAAAACCTTAAAGATCTTCATGTGGGACAAAAAATATTAATGCAAAACGAAAATAAAGAATGGAGTAATGTCGTTATTATAAAATGCTTAAATCATCGTGATTATATTATTGAAGATGAATATGGAAGAAGATTTAGAAGAAATAGACAATTTCTTAAAATAGTAAAAGATAATCAAGAAATCTTAACTAACGAATAGATGACGATGATTTTCCATTTTGCCCGCTTCTAAAGTCTTCAGAATACCATTGTGAAAATAAACAAGAAGAAGTGCAAGAGAAGAGCAATATCATTGAAGACGAAGTACCAAGCTCCAACGATCAAGACTGGGAGAGAAAGGAAGAAGATGAGCAACACTCAATAAGAAGAAGTGCAGTAAAGAAGCCTGAAAGACTTAACCTTTGAAAAGAAGGGCGTGTGATATTAGTTTAGTTCCTACCTTCTGTACCTACTAATAATACTTACCTATACCTGGCCATCGCCTAGAAAAATATAATAACATTTATTTATCAGCATTGACATAATTTTGTATTTTGAGAAACTAATAAAATACTGTTCTATTACTAATAAAGTATAGAATTATTACACATATTACAGTCCATCATAAGTACATTTTCTCCTGCGGGCTACGGTTTTATGAGTACAGTACAGCAATGCAGGGCAACGAAATGTCTACAAAAATACGTTTTTTTATAACTGACAAAACCCGTGGAGATATCTCCGTGAAATTTCTTGTGGGGTGTTATTTTAGGGATGAGTTTACATTAAAAGTTTGAAGTTTCTGCTCCTACTCTCACCAGTGGCGCAGATGGTGGGTTAAGGTACCGGTGTGAAGACAGCCACCGTTTTCAGCCAGCCACCAATATACTAGGCGATCCAAACTTAAAAATAAAAATCGCTGTAAAAAGTTTATTCTTTGGTTGCCGGCCCCCATATTGGGCAGAAATGACTAGAAACACGTTCCGGACAAGATAGTGGCATCTGAACAATTTGCCACCCCCAGCCTTCCTCCCCACACCCCCAAACAGGAAAGTGAAATGTAAAAACTTTGTTTTTTGGTCGCTGGCGCTAATATTCGGCACGGGTGACTATACAACAGTTCCGGACGAGTTACTGCCGCCCCTATAATTTGCCACCCTCTGGGTCACCCCCCACACACCCCTATGCGAGGAAAGTGGCCGTAAAAACTTTGTTTTTTGGTCGCTGGCTCTAATATTCGGCACCCCCTACACACCCCTATTCGAGGAAAGTGGCCGTAAAAACTTTGTTTTTTGGTCGCTGGCTCTAATATTCGGCACAAATGACTAGACGACCGTTCCGGACGAGACAGTGCCG
Organism: Pseudeuparius sepicola; assembly: GCA_963920635.1. Lineage (NCBI taxonomy): Eukaryota > Metazoa > Arthropoda > Insecta > Coleoptera > Anthribidae > Pseudeuparius > Pseudeuparius sepicola. The sequence continues at coordinate 97,549,445 of OY987299.1, forward strand.
CCCCTATAATTTGCCACCCTCTGGGTCTCCCCCCACACACCCCTATTCGAGGAAAGTGGCCGTAAAAACTTTGTTTTTTGGTCGCTGGCGCCAATATTCGGCACAAGTGACTAGACGACCGTTCCGGACGAGTTAGTGCCGCCCCTATAATTTTCCACCCTCTGGGTCACCCCCCCACACACCCCTATTCGAGGAAAGTGGCCGTAAAAACTTTGTTTTTTGGTCGCTGGCGCCAACATTCGGCACGGGTGACTAGACAACAGTTCCGGACGAGTTACTGCCGCCCTTATAATTTGCCACCCTCTGGGTCAATACCCACACACCCCTATTCGAGGAAAGTGGCCGTAAAAACTTTGTTTTTTGGTCGCTGGCTCTAATATTCCACACAAGTGACTAGACGACCGTTCCGGACGAGACAGTGTCGCCCCTATAATTTGCCACCCTCTGGGTCACCCCCCACACACCCCTATTCGAGGAAAGTGGCCGTAAAAACTTTGTTTTTTGGTCGCTGGCGCCAATATTCGGCACAAGTGACTAGACGACCGTTCCGGACGAGTTAGTGCCGCCCCTATAATTTGCCACCCTCTGGGTCACCCCTATTCGAGGAAAGTGGCCGTAAAAACTTTGTTGTTTGGTCGCTGGCGCCAACATTCGGCACGGGTGACTAGACCTCGAATAGGGGTGTGTGGGGGGTGACCCAGAGGGTGGCAAATTATAGGGGCGGCAGTAACTCGTCTGGAACTGTTGTCTAGTCACCCGTGCCGAATGTTGGCGCCAGCGACCAAAAAACAAAGTTTTTACGGCCACTTTCCTCGAATAGGGGTGTGTGGGGGGTGACCCAGAGGGTGGCAAATTATAGGGGCGGCACTGTCTCGTCCGGAACGGTCGTATAGTCACTTGTGCCGAATATTAGAGCCAGCGACCAAAAAACAAAGTTTCTACGGCCACTTTCCTCGAATAGGGGTGTGTGGGGGGTGACCCAGAGGGTGGCAAATTATAGGGGCGGCAGTAACTCGTCCGGAACTGTTGTCTAGTCACCCGTGCCGAATGTTGGCGCCAGCGACCAAAAAACAAAGTTTTTACCTCCACTTTCCTCGCATAGGGGTGTGTGGGGGGTGACCCAGAGGGTGGCAAATTATAGGGGCGACACTGTCTCGTCCGGAACTGTTGTCTAGTCACCCGTGCCGAATGTTGGCGCCAGCGACCAAAAACAAAGTTTTTACGGCCACTTTCCTCGAATAGGGGTGTGTGTGGGGGGGGGTGACCCAGAGGGTGTCAAATTATAGGGGCGGCAGTAACTCGTCCGGAATTGTTGTCTAGTCACCCGTGCCGAATGTTGGCGCCAGCGACCAAAAAACAAAGTTTTTACGGCCACTTTCCTCGAATAGGGGTGTGGGAGGGTGACCCAGAGGGTGGCAAATTATAGGGGCTGCACTAACTCGTCCGGAACGGTACTCTAGTCGCTTGTGCCGAATGTTGGCGCCAGCGACCAAAAAACAAAGTTTTTACGGCCACTTTCCTCGAATAGGGGTGTGTGGGGGTGACCCAGAGGGTGGCAAATTATAGAGGCGACACTAGCTCGTCCGAAACGGTACTCTAGTCACTTGTGCCGAATGTTGGCGCCAGCGACCAAAAAACAAAGTTTTTACGGCCACTTTCCTCGAATAGGGGTGTGTAGGGGGTGACCCAAAGGGTGGCAAATTATAGGGTCGGCACTGTCTCGTCCGGAACGGTCGTCTAGTCATTTGTGCCGAATATTAGAGCCAGCGACCAAAAAACAAAGTTTTTACGGCCACTTTCCTCGCATAGGGGTGTGTGGGGGGTGACCCAGAGGGTGGCAAATTATAGGGGCGGCGGTAACTCGTCCGGAACTGTTGTCTAGTCACCCGTGCCGAATGTTGGCGCCAGCGACCAAAAAACAAAGTTTTTACATTTCACTTTCCTGTATGGGGGTGTGGGGAGGAAGGCTGGGGGTGGCAAATTGTTGTCCGGAACGTGTTTCTAGTCATTTCTGCCCAATTTGGGGGCCGGCAACCAAAGAATAAACTTTTTACAGCGATTTTTATTTTTAAGTTTGGATCGCCTAGTATATTGGTGGCTGGCTGAAAACGGTGGCTGTCTTCACACCGGTGGTTAAGGTAGATATTTGAATTGAGAAAAATGCCACGTCACTGGAAAAATTCAACTTTTTCGTTGCAATCTTATTCTGTGATTTGTATGTAATGTCAGAAAATATCTAATATATTTCATTAGAAGAACTGACGGATTTTTTTGGGACATTTCAATAGGGTACACTGTATCGTGAAAACCGTGGCCAGCACAGGGAAAAATATTATGCAGAAGTGTGTAATACAAATTAATATTTGACCTTAATTTCTGGCACACCAAGGCAAAGATCCATGCAATCTTTCCTTGATAAATTTTTCTTAAAATCATTTTGCAAAAAATCATATAAGAATATTTTCTACTCTGTTAAATGTAGGTATATTAAATAGAAAATAATTTCTCAAGTCAGTCAGAATTTTGTAAAAGGTCTTTATAAATACCTCACCTACAAAGCTAAAAGTGGGCAACCTATAAACCCAATAATAAACCAGAGGCCCACGTTTGTCACAAAAAGAAATTCCCAGTACTCAGAAGGGAAATTTAATTATCTAGATAATTATTCTCAGAACAAGCCTCAACGAGAAACCCTAGAGGTATATGATGTAAACCATTACACAGAATAGCCATTATCTGTAATAACACTAGCTACAATTTCGATATGATTAATCGTTGGAGAAAATCATTTGATGAACAGTATAGCAGACAAATAATTTCGGGCAGATTCCGCGATATGCCTTTTGGGTAGATTTTTTGTCTATTGTAAATCTAATTACTCTTGCAGTCATTATAATATCGGGCACTACTTCTTTGAAATATGGTAACAATGGCATTTTTTGTCTTAGTTAATAGTTATACTGAACTAAACATAATAAAGGATAAAGTTCAGAACTATGTGTGTACCCTCGTTTAAACACATTTGCCAAATGGTAGAACAACAAAATTCAAGGAAGTCGTAGGTAAATATACTGTTTTTAATGGGCAAAACCTTAAAATTGCTGTATATTCGTTTTCTTAAAACGTCTACAGTGTGTCTGGTTTTTCATGTTAACACGCCTAAAAATATTAGTAGGCTGTGGCACAGAGAAGACATAATATAGAGAGCTCATCTTTTTAAATATATTAAATGGAGCCCAACTACAAACGGCAATTAATATATTGTAGGTCACTCTGGATCTCCTTTCTCAACTTTATATTGCGATACCTACTGCCAGTACATCATAGCTCATATTTAAGTAATAAGTACATCGGGTGTGTGAAAAATTAGGTAAGACAATGTGACAAGATGAGCAATCTGTCTTCTCTGTGGCTGTGTGAATTAATTTTTTTATAGGTGTGTCCCTGAAAGACCCGTAGAAGTGCGAAGTATTTGTTTGGCATATTGCCACGAAAGCCCGGTCTAGTGCGATTTTTTAAAGTTGTGCGTTTTTTATAAAAACTATATTAGGCATTCCACTCAAAATAGTCATGGAGCAATTTTGGTGAAAAAATATACATTCGTTTTTTCTGTGTAGTGTCAAACTTTGAGAAAGTGAATAATTATTCAAATTCGTGGAATGAATATAGGGTACTAAGAAATCAAAATATGTAAAAAGGATTTATTGCAAATGAGCGAAATTAGTAATTTCTTAGTAACGTCTAGGATTTTCACAACTCAGTCAAATAATGTCTTCTTGAATTTTTGTAGGAAGTATGAAATAAAGTAACATAATTGTTTTTCAACGCCTACTTTTTTAAAGAGTGCAAGAATAATAAGTACCCTATAGAAGTACTCCATGAATTGATGAAGTTATTATGAAGTGGGTGTGACAAATAATAAGAGAGCAGACTCGAACATGTCATTTTCATTTTGTTGAAGCGAATATAATTTAATTTAAATTTAAAAGAATCAAATGAGTTATTTCCCAAATATAATTTTGGTTGTTGATTAATAATTTAGGTAGTATGGCGTTTTTTTACAGTAATAGATATAGAATAGATATACGAATTTATGCTCTAAGCCTCATTTGTTTTTCATGTCATAGCACCCTAGTAAGTATGATTATTAAAGGCTAAAAAGCGAGCTTACCTAACAAATTCTTGGATAGTTTTGATCTTTGTGTATTTTCATGTATTTTGGGGTGCTGGACATGAATCTGAGGTTATCAAAGAAAAATAATGGCCAGAAGTATGTTTTTTACTTATAAAACTATCAAGTTTTGGCAAAACTTTATTCTGTATACAAAAATAAACTGCATAAAATTACCTAAAATATATATGTCCTTACACTTTTTGTGTAAGGTAGCACCGGGCATGTAATACGGCCTTTTATGTGCAAAGCTGTGTTTCAGCACTTGGGCTGAAAGTAGTGGCGTATAATATAGAAATTTATATGGAGATGGTGCAAAATACGTGCATCTAACCATTAAAATGCGCCACGCGCGAATTTTTTTAGAAATTGTCAGGAAAATTATTTAAAACGAGTCTTGGAAAATTTCTAAATCTAAATTGTGCTTGACTATTTTGAGGGATACCGAATCCCACGCTATTATTTTTTCGATTAAAAAATACCTAATATATAGGTAGTTTTTCCAAAAAGGCACCCTTTAAAAGATCGCGGAAGATCAGTCTTTTGTGGCAATGGTAAACTCATATACGATCACCTTTTTTGGGACATATCTCTAAAAATAAATCTATAAAGAAAAGGATTTGTAACCATGATTATGGCATAACTTACTTCCTCTAGTGGTACAAATCTGGCATTAGGTTTGGATATATACCCTGTAATCATGTAATCTAATTGGGGCAGTTTGCATAAAACTGCAATTTAGCAGGGTGGATTCAGCCTATTGAGAATGAGATCATACATCATTTTACGAACAAACAAAAGATGCCTAATCACTAGATACCAATAATTTCCCCCTATTACTACTGCTATATTTACTCGATTGTCTTGGTCAGGCATGCCTCGCTGAAAGTACTAGCTACCGTACATTTTCCATTTAATCCAAACTGCTTGCCCATAATTTTTAACAGCGGGAAAGACGGGGTAATTATACGTACAAATTGGAGCTAGTTTATTACCACCGTGCACGGCACTTTAGAAATTTAATGAAATGGGGTTCCTTTGTTTTTTTTTCTGAAGTTTTAAAAATATCTTCACGTACTTTTATTGTTCCTTATTAGCTTATAATAACTTATAGATTCTTCTGTTATTAACTTGCTGATGCTGATAGCCCTGCAACTTTGTTCACGTGGGAAGACGTCGGATTATTTCCATGCAAACTTTGAATTCTAATTCCACATTTCACCCTTTAGGAGTTGACTGACGTAGGTATTTGTAAGACTTCTCACTCACGGCTTCATGTCCTGGAAAACAGATGGCGCTGAGGGCTAACAATGTATTTTGCATTGTATTTTGTCTACGGAAACCACCATTTAAAAAAACACAAGTTTGTGTCATATCTCGAAAATGGCAGCTGTCACGGAAAGTAGGACATAGCAACCGCATTGGGGACACAATTCCCTCCAGCTTTTGAATTTACAGTTCTTATCTAAAATCAGAAACCACGAAGCTAGATGGATTAGAATAAATCGCTAAAATTTCGTTTTTTCAAAATAGGTATCTAGTAAGCCATGTCTTTTCCAAAAATCCACAAGGCTGGTTAAATTGGGCCTACAAACCTGCAATTCTTTCCCCATTTAACCTTCCTTCTATCTCCGATAGTTTCCGAGATCCTCATAATGATCATAAAAAAAACTCACCCTTTATATAAACACATTAGCTATGTAGAATGTCCATAGAACTTGAAAACACTGTTCCTACAATATTATTCTACTTCTATTCTACTAATGTTTACATTTTCGATTAGACCTTGTGGTCCAAAATAGAAAGCAATAACTAAAATAAAGAAATATTAAATGACAACCAAATAGCTTGAAAAAATATCGATACACCGAATAACGGATGGTTTCCTGTATGTGTGCGTAGAAATTTTTGACATTGGGAGAGGGTAAATAGTGTCTAAATATATTTTTTCACACGTAAAAAATCCATGAGTTTATTTTTGGATACCTTCGAAAGCTACGTTCTAGTAATATATCTACGCTGAATGTCAGTTTTAAAATTACTTGTTACTGCCAAGAAATAATTTTTTACGAAACATTCATTCAAAATAATAATATAGGATCTAACAAAAAAGCGCTGCCGCTGCCATTCCATTATATCCTATATGTATCATGGTTGAATGAATAAAAAATAAAGAGGTACAACAGCTGTCAAAACTCGACGCCAATAATCTGAGCCAATGAAAGTAACATTGTTGGCCTCTAGATTAGTTTGACGGAGGTGGCGTCTCTTATTACATTAGCTGCGTTCCTTTTGCCCCTACACTGAGAACTTTAGCACAGTTGTTATTCGAGCCACTCAGTTTATTTTTTCCTGTCAAAGGCTCATCTTGTGAAAGGGTCATTTTCCCCACCAATATGCTCGATAGTGAGTCTCCTCGCGAGGATGTGCTTGAAGGGTGAAGGGGGAGGTAAAAAATCTCACTTTAGCTCACATTCTCATTTGTAAAAGGAACTGCCACGAACTGAGATAAAGTAAGAATTCTTAAGAAAAGTGGCAAAAGGAACGCGGCTATTCCTTCATTCAACGGTATCATACTCGTATACTTCCCAAAAATTACTGCTTACGCTATTCTGTGCAATGTTAGATACATAAATTGTATCTCTTCTGGAAAAGTAATAAAAAACCTTTTTAAAAGCAACCTTAGGTTTTCGTTAAAGTAATTCAGTGCCACATTGCCACAAGCTTTTTGACTTCAAAAACTTGTCGCAATGTGCTGTCTGGATTGTGATCAAACCAGTGGCGACACGTGGGTTAATGGGGACTACGTTTTGCAAAGAACACACTCTATGGTGAATTAAAATAAAATAAGTGGGTACCGAGTTGGTCTCCCAAGTGTTTTTATATCAACTTTTTCTGTCAATGAAAGTCTTAAAAAGTTAGGTACCTTTCAAAATGCTCTATTCGTAGCCGCCAAGCGACGATTTTCCGTTATTATAAAGTATCAGTTTTGGGAGTTCAAATACTGACTTAGTACATTATCGGCGACGGGCGTTGCGGCAATTTAATTAGGAAGGAACAATCAGGTAAAATATAGAATATATCAGTCGTGGAACTAAATTATTTTCTACTGAGCCCCTATGGACGAGCCGCCACTGGACGAAGCATACTCCATTATTGAAGCGTATAATTCACGATTGCATAATTTCAGATAAAAGTGTTGATCGCTATTATAGCCCCGCTAGACTACATAGACCGGTTAAACAGCCCCTCTGCGGCATTCTCACGTCATGTCTGTTCATGGCTTGAAATTTAAGTCGGTTGTGACACTACTCTAAATATAAAATCACCTACATTCCTAAGGGGCCTGCCTTTTCTCATAAATAAAATTTTAGGCAAAATATTTTTCCATTACGAGTGAATGCCGGTGAAAAGCATTCGAAACTTCCGGTGTCAACTCTCATCCTGATGGCTGACGCCCGAAAAACAAACGGAGCGTTAGCGGATTAACTTTTGGCAAGTTCCGTGGAATTCTTGGCGCCGACGAGGAATTTAGAAGTTCTCCCCGGCTTTTGAATGTGAATATTTGTTAGAAAGTCATACAGTTGCAATTTTTACCCGAGGCGAATATCGAAACAATCTGCGCAAATTATTAAAACTTTCGAGGCTATTAATTTGTGGTTCTAAGATTTTAGTTAAGAGGAATGCCAGATAATGGATAATCAGTTTTAAAAAAAATGAACCCCGAACGGGATTGGATCCCCCGGACTCTTACTGGTGCCTTTGTTAACCAACTAAGCTACCGGAGAATACGAATTCCATCGGCGAGGTGGTATCACTGGTATCTGATTCAAGCGATTGGGATTTAAAGCTAAGCGATACCCCACCTGGCGGGCAATTGCGGTGCGATAACATTTCTTTTTCCATGTCTTATGTGTTTACATTATTTGCCGGCCGTGAATTATCGCGTTTTTATTGTAATTTTTTCCCGTTTTTGTTTATTGTTATTAAATTTGATATCTCTGTGGTTGGAAGTTGGTTTTACATGGGTTTTAATATAAAGAATACCAAGCTAAGTAAAATGGATTCTAACAACATTTATTGGGTAACGTGAATAAAAATCAAGCAAATGGCAAACAGTTTAATAAAGGAAGTACAGTTCGTGCACTCTAATTTGACACGCGAAAATCTCAGTCTAAGCGCCAGCGGTTCATAAGCAGCTTATTGTGCGTCGCTTAGACTGAGGTTCTCGCGTGTCAACTTAGAGTGCACGGACTTACCTACTCCATCCCTGGTCCTCCCCTTCACTACTGATCTAGAGTTAATATTGCCACAATCTACAACGCTAAGGGCTATTTGAACTATTTTTGTTCTTCCACCCACAATATTCGACACATAGCGGATTAATGCGAGTATTTAGAGGTTCAAAGTTCCATCCTTGTTTGTTGCTATTCTAAGATGTTGTTATTGTAAAACTGCGTCTTAACTTCTGGGCCGTGACCTTAAGGTACTAAAACATTGGTTGCTTAGATGTAGCATACCTACTTAAAATTTGAAAACTTTCTTGAATGAAAAATCAGTCTCAAATAAGAATCACTAAAAAAGATTATTTCATTTCCCATTGAATAGTATCTTTATTGCCGATAAAACAAAATGCGTCTGTTCTCCAATAATTATTATTATCGTTCTTGTCTAATCTAGAAACTTAGATTTAGTGCTATTGACAAAACTAAGGTTATTATATGGATTAATTTCCCAAAATTAGCTATCACAAACAAAACAAAATAATCATATAATCATATAATCAAATAATCATCGTCAAAAGTCAAATAATATATTCAATTCGATATTATTTGAAATTGCCATTAGTCACCGATGTGACCAATAGTCGGTCGGCTACCCGAAAAAAAAACGCGTCACTTCGTGATTAAAGCGACAATCTTTTCACAGTTGTTCCTAAAACCCAAATGGTCAATTTGACTCGAGGAACTTTCAGGACTTACCGTGCGGACCACCCTATAAAGGGAGTTGAAGCACAAAGGGGGAAGTTTTAAAAAAAATTATCCTGCAAGATATGAGCAAGATTGGTATCGATTTATATGTTTTTGAGGGCGAAAAATCTAAAAAATTTGCAAGCTATTTGGATAATTCCCTGGGGTGGTAGGGGGTGAAAACTCTTATTTTTAATGGTTCTGTGGAAAAATCTATACAATTTTGAGCTACACGTTCAGTTAGTTATCTCTAATCTATTTAAATTAGTAACTTTTTTAGGTCTCGGCGGCTTTGTGTATCTATAGTGGAACTCCCACCAGGTCCTGGGGGATGAAGGCGGAAAATATACGGGATGTTTAGCAGAAAAAAAAATATTGTAGAGTTGTATCGATATTGGTATGGTTTAATAGGTTTTCGAGGGTGAAAAAAGAAAGAAAGGCATTTCAGATTATTTGGATACCTCCATGTGGTCGTAAGGGGTGAAAATCCCGTTTTCAGGGTGTTTTTTTTTCGTGCGAAATCTATACGGTTTTAATAGAAAATAGATTAATTGTCACTTAATATATTTTTTGTAGATTGTCTTGATCAATAGTGAAAATCTCACCAGGCCCTCCAGATTATGGAGGGGAGAAAATATATATGGGGTGTTTAACTGAATATATTTTGGGCTGTGGCATGGAACCTCCTCGAGGCCCAGATCTTCCATAACATGAAAATATGAAATTGCTAGTACTACAATATCTGTGTCGGAGCATCGAATTACTATTGATTTACACCCCTGCTTTACCATGTCATTCACACGCACAGGGATTAAAATGCGACCATCGGCTTCTTCCAACTATGTACATTTTCTTTCATTGAGCGATGTAGGGGTATTTTCTTTATACATTTAAATGTGTTATTCACGTTGGTTACAACTGAACCTGGAAGTCAAACAAGAAGAAAATTTGTATACCGGGATTCTCAACAATAATCTTTGAAAAGGGGGAATTTTGTATACCTAATTGGGTAAAGTGAATATGTTACATATCCATAATACATTATTTGCCTACATATCATATGTAGGCAAATAATGTATTATATTTTAAGACAAAATTTTTTACTTTATAAACATTTATGATTTACTTAACAAAACGAAGGTTAACTTCTGAACTTTAAACAAGAAAAAGGAATCTTATAAAAATAAAATAGAGGTTAAAGTATCGGAAGACTGAGGTTAGATACTCAAGAAATGCATATTGGCAACACAAACTAATTTTCTTTGCTAAACAATTTAAATTATCGGTTTCACGTCCCGAACAATCGATATGGCACCACTTTTTGCAGACTATGCATTCCATCCACTTATCTCCTTTTATATCCTCCAAAAACATTCCATTGCAATAGAAACAAGCAGCATCATCTTCCTGCGGTTTGTTTGCTCCAATGTCCTCCATGGCATCATCCTCAGAAGAATTGACTTTGAAACTTATACGGATTCTGATTCTTAAGAGGAATCTTGAATGATCGCCTTCTTCTTTGAGGGACTCGATTGTCTGGATGGAGGCCACTACAGGATGGTCGATGTAGGAGATCTGATGATTCCGCTTCACAGTTTTGGTATTTTGAAGAGACTGAACATATTGTAGTTTACGAAGGCGTAGAAGGGCCAACGAATTTTGCTTTATTTTAACGCAATTTGCAATCGACAATTGTCGACCCGATCAACAATTGTCGACCCGATCAACAATTGTCGACCCGATCGACAATTGTCGGCCCGATCGACAATTTTCCACTTAGTGGTGAATCTTCGGTATGGTCTTGACTTAGGGCCGTATCTAGCGAAAATTTGAGGGGGGTTCAGGATTGGCTCAAGCTTTTGTGGGTATGGGTGCCTGATGAAAGTGCGCCCCGCCAAAGAATTATTTAATCCATTAAGAACAAATTTTTGAAAATTGATACGCCACTAGAATGGTATTTTTTTTGCAGGTAACTTTTTAAAAAAGTAGGCCGGGGCGATGAGTTTAGATCACTTCAGTGACGTATACAGTGTGTCCCAAATTGATACTGGACACCTCAGAAATATATGAAGGGTAAGTAAAACAAATGGTCTCTATTTTTTTATTGGTAGTACCAAGGGAGAGTATCTCATAGGCGGTGGTATTTGGATGGGGTAATTATTTCATGGCCTGCTATGATTTTTTAAAATAGCTAATTTTCAAGAAACCCTATTAGGGATTTTTTTACGACAAAATGTTATTAAGAAAACTTGTTCATAATTAAAAACTGAGTAGATTCGCAAAATTTCAAAAGGCTAGTCCTACTTTGATTTTTAGATTTATCTCCCACTTTTTCTTAGAAAAGTGTCCATTCTGGAGCTTTTACGTCAAAATTTTATTTTTTCATGATGATCAAGTTTCTTTAATAATATTTTGACGTGAAAGCTCCAGAAAGGACACATTTCTGAGAAAAAAGTGGGAGAAAAAGGCGGAAAAGCTAAAAATCAAAGTAGGCCTAGACTTTTGAAATTTTGCAGTTCTACTTAGTTTTTCATTCTGAACAAGTTTTCTTAATAACATTTTGTCGTAAAAAATCCCTAATAGGGTTTCTTGAAAATTAGCTATTTTAAAAAATCATAGCAGGCCATGAAATAATTACCCTATCCAAATATCACCGCCTACGAGATACTCTCCCTTGGTAGGTACTACCAATAAAATAATAGAGACCATTTACTTTCCTTGTCCTTCATATTATAGTTCTGAGGTGTCCAGTATCAAATTGGGACACACTGTAAAGAAATTAATTTCGGGTGGGGAGGGACAATTGCCATATTTAAATACAATTGTGTAAAATGCGTCGCATGCGAAATTTTTGAGAAATGTTAAGTAAAATAATTACTCTTAGGAAAATTATTAGTCTTAGAAAATCCCAATATTTTCAGATTTTCAACTGCAGTGAATACATACAAATTCTGAAATGGTTTCTGCCCCGCCTTTTTAAATTCGCTACTGAGTGGATAACCCTGTACACGGGACTCGGAGGCGCGGGGCCAATCAAGACGCGGGCCGCGTACGCCGCACCGTTCGCACCCGCCTAGAGCCGGCCCTGGAGGGGTCAGACCAGTGGCAGGGTGTACCACCGTTCACGGTTTACAGTTGTCCAGTGTTGCCAGTTATGTTTTATTTTATTTTAAAGCATATTCTGATGATAAAACTCGGTACTGGACTGATCCAAAAATTATGTTTTGTTGGCAGTTTTCGGGCGGGTTTCCATGCTCTACTGGAAAACCTGTTTAATAAATTGTTACACTCACTGATGCTAGGGAAGCTCGTTCTAGTGGTGGTGAATGTCACTTTTTAAAAAGTGACATGCAAAAAATATACCATTCTAGTGGCATATCAATTTTCAAAAATTTGTTCGTAATGGATTAAATAATTCTTTGGCGGGGCGCACTTTCATCAGGCACCCATACCCACAAAAGCTTGAGCCAATCCTGAACCCCCCCCCCCAATTTTCGCTAGATAGGGCCCTGAGTCAAGACCATACTGAAGATTCACCATTAAGTGAAAAATTGTCGATCGGATCGACAATTGTCGATTGCAAATTGCGTTAAAATAAAGCAAAATTCATTGGCCCTTCTACGCCTTCGTAGTAGTTTCTATCTAATTTTTACATGGAGTTGAGGTTATAATGGCCGTCTTTCCAGGTCCCATCCTCTTCGATGCCCTTTCTTTGTCTTAAGGTTAGCACGGGTGAAATGTTTTCAGTTGCAATACATTCTCTCGCTACATTATTGCCGGCAATATTTTCAACTGATGTGGCTCCTCCTTCCTCGATATTTTCTTGTTCTGGATCAAAGAAATCGCTATCTGCGAAAACATGACGATTTGTAGGAAACATTTTTTTAACCGTTAACGGCAATTGCCCAGTTTGCACCTTTAGGTATCCACGCCTCTGGCAACGCTGAAAAGGAACCTATGCAGTGATTACTACATCTGGCTGCGAAACTTTACACAAATTTCTGGAAACATGTAGAATACGCATATCTGCCTACTTATTTTATACCTACCTATAATCTCATTTAAGACGGATTTTAAACGAGAGCCGTTAAAATTGTTGTAAGCTTATATCAGGCTAGAACATAAACTAAATCCTGGCCGGAATGGGCCTCTCCACACTATCCTTTTAATGCATCATTGAGTATGTTTAAAATAAAGCCCAAAAATAGTTTTTCATTTTTTTGCGACGTGAAGATGAGGCGCTAAAGTTAAATATTAAGACTCAATTTTCTGAGGGCGTGACGTCATGCCCCTAGAAGGTTGATTGCTTCAAATTTAGCGTTGTTATCAACGTTCTGCTTCTAAAGACCGTTTAATTGAACTGTTATTTGGAGGAGGTGACAACCAGAATCTGCTGAGGGGCAAACAAACAAAATAAAATAGTCACAAAATCGCCATTTTATTAGTTTTCTGATGAGTTTAAGAGAACAGTAAAAATTATAGCTATAACAATGTTATAAATAGCTTTAGCGGATAGGTTATGAAGTGTTTTGAACTGTTTCGGTAGTTTTCTAAGAATTCTCTGAGTAATAGAAACAAGTGCGTACTATGGTGATCTTGAAAGTGGTGTGAAGATGTGCTGTGATTTAGAAACCAAGATTATTGACCATACATACTGCGGGCACTGTTTATGTCGCCAAACTTATCAGTTATGATAACTCATTTTATTGAATCTATAGGGTTTTCCATTAAGAGGGTTCATTTTAAATTTCGTGCAATTTTTTACTGTCAAACTTATGGATGTTATTTTTTTACTGATGTTGTGAAGTAATAACTATCCGATTTAAGAAAATGAAACGATATACGCTCCAACACATAATAAAAATAGTGAAAATTCACTACAGGTATGGTATAAGCATTTCGCGCGGAGACAATTCGTAGAGTTCGTGGCTAACCTGACACCACGACGACACGACGGACTGGTGACTTAGCCTCATTAACTCGACCAACTCAAATTTCGAATAATTAGCTTCACAATAATTGCTGTTCGTGACGGTGCCTGATTCCGACCAAATACACCACGAACTCTAAGAACTCCAGTGAATATTCACTATTTATATAAATTTTTTGAAGCGTATATTGTTCCATTTTCTTAAATCGAATAGTTATAGGCGACTGAATTTAAGATGCCAACGCCCCGATGAAACATGTTCTGGCGCAGAAAATAAACAAATATATATATGCGACAGATGTCATGAGATGTGAAAATAATTTTTATCCCTTTACATATTTTTAGTTTGCATCTATCTAATTTTTTACAAGAATATTTTTTATTTTTTATATTAAACAATAAAGTTTTAAACGTCATATATTTTTTTAATAATCATAATATCCCTAAGTATGTACGTAGGTAACGCCAGTGTTTTTAAGAGGTACGATAATGGAAGCCTCTGGTACGACTAAGGAACCCGTTGCCACAATCGTACCTTTTGCTACGTTTTTAAAAAATAATTATTTGACACATTTGCTACAACAAAAATCATTTAAATCAAGCCAAACCAATTAGAAAAATATCAAAGTGGTACGATATCGGCAACTCTCCATATGGGCCATTGTCACCTCTAGCTTTGGGCACACTTTGGGTTTACACTGCGTTGTTCTTTGTTCTTGTTCATTGTTCGTGTTCTATATAATTTTGTGGTCGTCTTCATAAAGTTATTTGGTTATTAGGTAAAAGTTCCCCCCGACAATCGGCGCGCCCAGATTGTGGGGTGAAAACAGCGGCCGGGCCGGCCGTAAACACGGCACAAATCTTTCCAAATTTCGGATTTTCCGCGGGTTTCCGCGAAGTTTCGATGTTGCAAAAGGTGCAAAATAGTGTGGTGATCAGTTTGAGCTTCATGTAGTAAAAATTCATCCGGATTATAACCCCAAATATCGCCATGAAAAGTGAGGTGTCAAAGGAAATTTGAAAATTAATTTTCTCGTAAACTACGCCCGAGCACCAAAAACTAAGGTCAGATTCGTGTTCAGGGACTCCGAAAATAGGGGGGTAGCCAAAATTTCAAAAAAATCGGGGCAGGCACACCACGGGAAACTGTACTTACCGGTTATTATAAAGTTTAAACATTATTGTTTATGATTTATGTAATTTCAAAGGCAACAGGCAACTACTAAAAATGAACTAAAAGCAGAATTCGAAATAGAGAACTTGGTTAAATTAAATTGATTCGAAACTTGTTCCATCAGGAAAAAAAAATGTTTAGGTTAGGACCTCGGCGATCGAATCAAGACGGTTTTTCGTCCGAATCTCGCACTAAACCTTCGTAATTACACTGCATAACACTTTAGCATGTTCAAATTCCACTTCTGATAACTGTGGGAAGCCTTTTGGGCGTGGTAATCATAATAAAAATCACATTTTACTTGCTTATTTCATTTTCTAACAACTCTTCTTTAACTCTTCTCTCTTTTTTGGCACAAACGTGGCGGGAATATTTAAACATTTGAATACAACTGTTGTTATTTACCACATTATTATAATAGTCAACTTTAGAAAATAAAGCTTTTTTGACTGATTTTGAACAAAACAGAAAACATAATATACGGATCAACAAAATGGCATGGCCCAAATACTTAGTTTAGCATTGAGCCTACAGGGGGCGTATTTCTTATATTCAATCGCGTATTACTTCACAACTGTCAAAAAGTAACATCCATAAGTTTGTTAGTAGAGAATGGCTCAAAATTTAAAATGCCACCTCTTGATTGAAAACTATAACTATTTATTACTTAAATCACTGCTATTATACAAGCAATCACTTCAAAGCTTTTAAGAGCCTTGAAGATATATTCAGGAATTATTCAACGAGTGCTGTTGAATAATCAGAGTCAGAATTTTGAATATTGTGTAAGCCAATGTTGGACAGTTATTCTGTAGTACCATTGTCAGAACCATGCCAGAGGTAATAATTGTCATTATTGTTTATTCAGTAACGAGATAAATATATAAGTGGTCTCAATTCTGTGGTCTCGCTACGGTTCTTGTGCTTAGGTATCCAAGTTTCACTCAGTGTACTTGAATGAAAAAACTGACGATTGAAGTAATGAGATTGTATTTTAATAAACGAAAAGTTTTATTATACGTTGTATTCAAATTAGGTTTGAAAATTTATGTATGTCTTGGACACTCGGCAGTCACAGTAACTTACACATCGCAGAACACAGCTTGAAATGGCCTGTTCCTGATATTGGTATTCCATATCATTTTTAAATACGTCACATAGTTCAAGCACTTTATACAATAGATAAAGAAGTGTATACTAAAGGAAAATATCACAGATTTGATATTATAGCAATACACAAAACCACATATTATTACTTGCGATACAAATCTCCAAAAGGCAATGCGATATCATTATCCCCCATCAGAACAGATTTTTCGAGCAATACCGCTGGAATTCCAAATAATCGCACTTTGTTCCTATCCCCACTTTGTTGCGCACCCAACCACAGACGAAAATACGGCAAGTCAAATTCGCACAACACTATCCCCTCAAAATACAGATGGGATACCTGATTATTAGCACAAATTCACCGGATTTCTCGAGAACCGCATGTTGTTCCTAGTGCCCTAGTGCTCTTGAATTATTGCCGGAAATTTTTTTGAGTACACGAATTTTCTTAAAAAATTCGTGTTAATTAATTTTCTTAAAAAATTCGTGTTAGAGCAAATTTTCCGGATATTAAT
Source organism: Pseudeuparius sepicola (assembly GCA_963920635.1). Lineage (NCBI taxonomy): Eukaryota > Metazoa > Arthropoda > Insecta > Coleoptera > Anthribidae > Pseudeuparius > Pseudeuparius sepicola. The sequence continues at coordinate 97,566,315 of OY987299.1, forward strand.
TCAAGGACGTGGGGGATTCGGTAAGAAAATTCCATAGCCATAGCTACACGTTTATCAAAACTTTTTTTGACTTTATGTTACAATGTCAAAAAGTTTCCGCTGTTATCCTGCTGCCTAGAGCAAGTGAGAATATTTCCGAAAAAATTTTTAGTTGCCATGACAGCGAAGCAAAAAACTAGCCTCTGATTGGTCAAAAAAAGTAGGTATGGAATTTTCACAATAAAAACCGGTGTAAACAAAGGCAATTCCTGTTCTGTTTTTCTGTTTGCCCCTCAGAACGACAAGTGACTTAAATGGTCTATATTCTGGTTCTCACGTTTTTTACCTGTTAAAACTAGTTAAGTATTTTTGTTACAAGTACCTGAAATGAAGTTTTTCAGGGCGAATCATTGCTGTGTCCGGACGAGGCGTTAGCCGAGTCCGGCATAGCAGATGGGTTTTGTCATACGCTCCCAACAATAGCTATTTCGCGGACTCATTTAAGTACGTAAAATGCTTCTTTTTCGGCCTAGTCCCTAAATGAATGAATGACATGACAAAATTATCAAATAAACACGTCAACCTTTTCGAACATTATTATTTCAAAAATTATGGAAAATTTGCAAATCTAAGCGTTCTGAAGAATTGTAAAAAGCGTATAACAAAATTTTGGGAGCGTATGACAAAAAATAGTGTCTGTCACACGTACCTAAATGAAGTTTTTCAGGACTCATCTGCTATTCCGGACTCGTCCGGAAAAAGCAATGATTCGTACTCTCATCGATCTAAGATGTGATAAAGAATCAAGATAAAGAATCCCAGGGATGAGTCAAAGCTCTATTCTTTGTGTATTATAAAATACGTGAGACGGAAATCGCCCTGTGTAGTAACCAAGGTTTCACACAATATTTTGGTATCTGACACGGTGATAGGTGATAGGTATTTAGATACTTTTTCGAGTTATTATGCACTTCCCTCACCGCCAAAACTAAACTTTTGAGGATAATAATCCATTGGTAAGTAATTTCGTAATTTAAATTAACCTTTGGAGCCATGCACCAAAGTGACATAGGCGTTTGTGTAGGTACCTACTTCTTCATAATTGGAAATTTAAAATTAGAATTGTTGTATTACCAAGGATTCCTAAACTTGAAGACATAAACGTGCCTTATAATTTTTTGCCTCTATTGTAGGTATTGATTTTACGAAAAATCAGGATTTCTGCCTCGATTTGTTTGTCGAAACAACTCAAAAAGGCGCGCCACTGTAAAAACGTTAAGCTCAAATTTGCTCCTTCCTGATGTTCTTTACTCAAAGGGCGGGATGAATAAATTTTGTTACATCTTTTTTGGGCAATAAAAAAATATGGTAAAAATCTAGCTCTATTACTTGAAAATACTGAAGATGTTCTTTCTCTTTTTAGTCTAAATTATCAAACTTCAACCTAGTGAAAAAGACTCGATTCTTTCCAATGTCTATATAAAAAAATATATAAAGTGTAGTCTCTAATTTCGCGTTGCGTCTCAACTGGTCCTCAGTTCCTTGTGTGACCTAAATCGAGCATATTTAAATAATTTTACACGAAAAAAATTCACCCAACAAGCTGGAGTCGAAGGCCGACCTAGTACTGCTGGTAGCTGCAGGAACACCATTGGCCCAAGTTAAGAAAACGAAGTTCAGTTGTTATACTTTTGGTGGGCAAATTTCGGAGAGTGCCGTCCCTATAGGAAGGGCGATTCAGTTTTATTCTAGAAGTCTTCAATAGATTTTAGAAAACCATAAAATAAGACTACTAGAATAAGATCAATAATAATAATAATAATCCAGACCATCTCCAAAACTATTGGATTAAGAAATTGTGTTTCTGTTTCTGTTTCTTACGCAGGGTGCAACGTACCTGTTACCAAAAGACCAGCGGACTACAGATAACCCCCCCAAGTACCGCTCAATAACCTGCCTGCCTACGCTGTACAAAATAATTACATCTTGCCTTACGCAGCGAATATATGCTTACTGCGAGCGGAAAAACATTATGGAAACGCAGCAGAAGGGCTGCGCGTTGGGCGCAATGGGATGCAAAGAGCAACTCATCATAGACTCTGTCATCTGCAACGAGGTTCATTACAAGCAACGTGGACTACAAAAAAGCATTTGATTCCGTACCCCACGAGTGGCTCACAGGTATCTTAAAGCTGTATAAAATAGATCATAATACAGTTTCCTTTTTAGAACACGTTATGACAACCTGTCGCACTAAGCTACAACTCAGAACCGCAAGCAGTAACATCGAGACCGACACAATCCACATCCGAAGGGGGATTTTCCAAGGAGATTCACTCAGTCCACTGTAGTTCTGCATGGCGATGAACTCCCTATCACATCGGTTGAACTCTACGAAATACGGCTTCGCTATCAAAAGCAACAACGCAGAAGCGATCAAGTTGAATCACCTGCTATATATGGATGATTTAAAACTGATGACCGCAACCAAGAACCAACTAACGCAAATGCTTAAAATTGTAGAGGAGTTTTCCAGGGACATCGGAATGCAGTTTGGACTGGACAAGTGCCGCACCCTTAACATCGTCAGGGGAAAACTCGAACAAGGCAAACATGAGATGCAGGACGGCCAGAAGATCGAAGCAATAAGCATGGGGGATACATACAAGTATCCCGGGATGAAACAAGCTCAAAGGATAGACCATCGAACAATGAAGACCGATTTAACGAATGAATTCATCAAGAGAGGAAGACAAGTAGTGCGAACTGATCTTAACGGCAGGAATTTGTTTAAGGCCCTAAATAAGTATGCGTGCTCTGTACTCAGCTATTCCTTCGGAATAGTGAATTGGACCAACACGTACATCAACAACCTGCAGCGAAAAGTTAGGACACTACTGACAAAAGCTCATAAACATCATCCCCGTAGAGCCGTAGAAAGAACAACTCTGCCACGTCAACTAGGAGGAAGAGGATTGGCAGACCTCAGCAAGCAATTGGACCAACAAATATTAAATCTGCGAAATTATTTCCACAGGCAGGCCAACAGCTCCACACTACATAAGGCTATCTGCGGAGCAGATGTCTCAACACCGCTACGTCTGAGGGGACACGAGCATCAGAATCACCACCGAACCGACAATGATAAACTAAATATGTCGACAAGTTAGCTTCGAACTATTGGCTGGCCTCATCAGGACAAATATTCCCCGAGACGAAAGGCTTCTTACTGACCATACAAGATCAGGTTATACCAACTCGCAACTACCTAAAATTCATTATAGGAGATGCAGCGGTAGTGGATGACAGATGCAGATATGGGTGCCAAACTTCAAAAACAATCCAGCACATAACAGGAGGATGTCAGATGTTCGCATCAACGTAATATAAGGAACGACACGATTCGGTTGCCAAGATCTTGCACCAGGAGCTAGCGGAAAAAACTACTGCTTCTGCAGGCAGAGAGGGTCCCATATTACAGCTACACACCGGAGCCTGTTCTTGAAAATAGCAACTACAAGATGTACTGGGATCGTACAGTTCTAACAGATCAACGAGTTGCCCATAACAGGCCGTACCTTATAATAGTTTAAAAATTTCCAGGAAGATAACTCTGATTGATGTGGCTATCCCAAACAACAACAACCTGCGTGTGAAGCAGGCCGAGAAGATCGCGAAGTACAGAGACTTAGAAGAACGAATTAGAAGGCAATGGGAAATGGAAAACATTCGGACGGTTCCAGTCATTGTGTCAACAACTGGTGTTATACCAAAAAGTTTGCTGAGAAACATCAAAGAGCTGGGTCTAACTGATAATCTTTACAGGTCCATGCAGAAAGCGGTACTACTTGCGACAGCCCGAACCGTCAGGAAATTCTTGGGGGATGCAGGAACGTCCAACAACATCAATGTCACCTAAGACCCGATAACATGGCAAGGGTCTCGTCCGAGCCAGATCCTTATGGTATCAGAAATACCTGGGATCTGAGTGAATGTTCGCCGTAGAGGGAGTGTAAATGCCTTTTGGCTAAGTCGTTAATAATAATAATAATACAGTCTGCTACATTAAACCAAAATGTCTGTATTTGAGGTCTGTTTTGCGTCTGGGAAACAACAAACTCTTTGGAAAAAGTTTTCTGCCGTACTTTGAATCTAGCGCCCGCCGATGCCGCACAAATACGAGCTACCCTAGCGGAGAACAGGGAGAAATCAACTTGCCCATGCAATGTCAACGCAAATTGGATCAGAGATAGGACAGAACTATAGCCATATGCAATCAACTGGTCATCAAGAAAGTATTGGACTAAGAAGTTGTGGTGCACGCACGAGTACCTAACGATTTTAATTAGTGAAACCTTGCTCGATCCCCCGAAAATGCCATTGTTTCTTAGGAAGAGTCTATAACATACCTATTACCCAAAGACAAGCGGAACACAGATAACCCTGCCAAGTACCATTGGATAACGAAGTTATATGTTCACTGCGAGCGGAACAAAGTCATGGCAATGCACAAAGAGGGCCAACTCATCATCGATTGTGTCATCCGCAGCGAGGTTCATGGTAACCAATAAAACCTCTACGTGGCTTAAATGGACTACAAATAAGCATTTGATTCCGTGTCTTACGAATGACTGACAGGTATCTTAAAACTGCATAAAATAAATCATCATACAATTTCCTTTTTAGAACACGTGATGACAACCTGGCGCACTAAGGTACAACCTCAAGCAGTAACATCTAGACCGACACAATCCCCATTCGAAGAGGGATTTTTCAAAGACATTCATTTAGTTCACTTCTGCATGGCGATGAACCCGCTATCGATTGTACTCTACCGATTGGACCAACACAGACAAACAAATATTAAATCTTCGTAATTATTTCCACAGACGGGCCAGCAGTCCCACATTGCATCGAGCTATATGCGGATCAGACGTCTCAACACCGCTACGTCTGTTGAACACGAGCATCAGATCACCACCTAATCGACAATAATAAATTACAGAGTTGGTTGGAGAAGCCTCTGAAGTGGAGTCATCCTAATGAGGTTAACCAGGAACATGGTGCCATGCCTAGGGCGAATGCCTTATGCGGCTTACTCGAGATAATAATAACTTTATTCTTTAGAAGTGTACAAAACATGCATGAAGGGTGGTCACTTTTTTAATGACCACCATTGGGATCTCGTAAACGGTAAAAGATAGAGGGGTAGTTGATTTGGAGAAAAGTTGCGCATTTTAATGCTCGTTCGTTTCCTGAAAAGAAATCGAAGCTATCTTATCCCTGTGCTGAAATATCCTGAAAAAACTTAAAATTGCCGATTTCGGAAATAGCGCATATCTTTTTTTATTAGAAAACCAAAGTTTACGAAATTTGATATTCTTATGTTTTCGAGTATGCTCTTTTCACTGGTCACATCAAAATTTTTCTAGGTCTCAGTCTCTGAAATATTCTTATACCTGGCTGTTGCTTTTCTGGAAATGTTTCCCTATACTTTCTAAATGCTTCCGTAGAGTTCTTGTAACATTTAATGTAGATGGTGTACATGTAATTTATTTCTTCCAAAGTGTGCTGCACCATACTATTAGACGATAAAGTACTAGTAACGCTGACCTGTTAGTTTACAACAGTAAGTTGTTATGTAGGTATCTGTCACATGTTCATTTGTTTTCCTGGCTACTATGACCAAAACAAAAAAATGTAGTTTTTTAACTATTTTATTTATTTTGGGGGTAATTCCCTAAATATTCCCAATGTGTTACATATCGCTGAATTCGTAATTTTTTAAGGAATCCGATGGTGTAAAAATCCAATATGGCGTCCATAAGAAATAAGAAAGTTGTTGTAAATTTCTCAAAATCTAGCAACCTTAGAAAAATTTTCATGTGACCAGTGAAAAGAGCATACCCGAAAACATAAGAATACAAAATTTCGTAAACTTTGGTTTTCTAGTAAAAAAGATATGCGCTATTTAAGAAATGGACAATTTTCAGTTTTTTCAGATTATTTCAGCACAGAGATGAGATAGCTCCGATTTCTTTTCAGGAAACAAACGAGCATTAAAATGCGCAACTTTTCCCCAAATCAACTACCCCTCTATCTATTACCGTTTACTAGATCCCAAAGTTGGTCATTAAAAAAGTGACCACCCTGTATATAAAATGTTATATATCCGCAAACAATATAAAGAAAGGGAACTGGTGAACAAGTGGAACTGGAAATAGAAGGCTCGTATACAAATAGTATCGAAATAGTTAAAACTCGAGAGAATGAAAGATTCGCATAAAATATTTTTGGTATTTTGACTTAATATAGCGATCTTAGATCTGTAGAGAATCTTTAGTCTGACTATTCTAGCTTTGCGATATGTTGTTCAAATAATCATAGATTTGAATCCATAATCAGTTCCAGATTTTTTGCCAGATCTTTAAATTCAACATTTAGACTAGTTGTCACTTATTGGGAAATTTGTTTCGTGTGCCTTTTACTACAGAAAATCAATGCCGCGCATTTCCTTGGATTAAGAACCAGTGAATGATCAAGTGAGACTTGATGAACGTAATATAACTTTTTTCCACAGCCGTCCCGTTTTATGAGATGCATGGTGGTTAAAAAGATGTTTAATTTCAAATTACTTATAAATTATAATTTTTAAAATTTAATTTTAATGATTATTTCTCCAACTGTAAAAGAAACTTGTACAGTGCTTTTGTACACTCTGTATTTTTTATATCTTGTACTGAATTTTTATAATGGTTATACGTACAGTACACGTACTAATACCAGCGTCCAGAGATATACTAATAGACTTTGCTAATACCATTGAGTAAAGGATATATACAGGGTGAGTCACATTTAAAGGCAGAGCCGAAAACACAAGGTAGAACTCGCTAAAATAAGCACATATGCTTAATAAACATTAGCCCAAAAAAGCTTGGTTCTCCATATACAGCGTGTTGAAAATTTTCCAAAAATAACATATTTTTTTAATTTCTTTCGATCCCATTTAGGAATTCCAACCAAATTTGGTACACATTATACACTGGACGGTTGCCATTTTGTGGAATAATTTGACCCCGTTCCGATCACCAGCGGCGTAGGTACAAATAGTTACTGTAAATAATTGTAGAAAAAGAAAATTTTGCCTTTTTTCGATAGCCCATTTAACTTTGATACAAAAAGTGCCTCTTGGTATTTTTTTTATTTCTGGTACAGTTTCTTCGTAATTTCGGATTTTTTAAACTATATAGTGTCAAGGTGATTATGCTGGCATTTAAAATAAAATTATTTGTATCTACGCCGCTGCTCATCTGAACAGGGCCAAATTATTGCACAAAATGACAACCCATAATATGTATAAAATAATTCCTAAACGGGCTAGAAAAAAATTAAAAAATATTTTGAAAAGTTTCAACACTCTGTATATGGAGAACCAAGCGTTTTTGAGCTAATGTTTATTAAGCATATGCGCTTATTTTAGCGAATTCTACCTTGTGTTTTCGGCTCTGCCTTTAGATGTGACTCACCCTGTATATAGAATATATTCTTTACTCAATGCTAATATGTAGGTATTTATTTTTAATATCAGTTAAAACGCAGCCAGGATAGTCAAATTTTTTAATAATGAATATTCAGAACGTATATATTATTAAACGATAATAGGTATTCTTGAACCTTATCACTTCTCAGTCAACCGTACACAATTGTTTCCGGCTTTTTGCTCCCATTATCTCCCCTCCCTTCGATAATAGCTATTTTGGCTGACTCTCAAGCCACGGTATACCTACGGTTTCAAGCAGTTGAGAAACTTTGCCAAATTATCTGTGTCATTGGGATTCAAAATTTGGTGTTTACTATAAACTCCTGGACAAAATTAACGCACCACTCATATTGTTCTTGATAGTTTTTTTACATGTTTATATTTTTTTCTCTACATGTAGGCCATCGACCTTGTTTGATAGTGACAGTTGTTATTTAAGCTAACTATAGTATCACATAACCTTGTTTTGACAGTAATTCGTATTAAACCTCGTTTTAGACTAAATCTCGGTTAAAGTTTTCTTAAAAAGTGCTGATTAAAGCTAAGTGTCTGTGAAAAGCAAGCTTTCGATTGTGATTGCTTTTATCACATGCATGTTGGGAAGTTCATTTGCGAGTAAATCAAGTAAGGAAAATGAACCGCCAAAGAAATTTGTCAATTGAGGATAAAGTGCAAGCATCGACTATCCTGGATGAAGGATATTCAATGCGATATGTTGCTGGTTTGTTAGGAAGACATATCATTCCAGCATCTGCCGCGCACGGTGAGACGACATAATGAGGCGGGCTCATACCATAGAACACCAGGTCAAGGGCGAAAACGTTGCACTAATCAAACTGATGATCGTTTTTTGAGACAACGTGCTCTCAAAGACAGGAGAGTCACCAGCAATCTGCTAAAAAATGAATTAGCAGATGTTCGAAATATCGCAAGACTACGTCAGAATCGGACCATCAATGATTGGAAATAAGTTCTGTTCTCCGATGAAACTAGAGCTAACCTTAAAGCTTCAGATGGACGTGAGCGTGTCAGGCGAAGGCGAAGAAAAAGGTTTTCCAGCTGCAATATTTCTCCTAAAGTATTTTTTGGTAATAGCTCTAAAATGTTTTGTGGGGGAATTTGCTTCGATGCTCGTATGGAGTTGGTCCTTATATGTACGAGGTCTATGAATGCGCAACATTACTTATTAGACAACATTATTGCCGAACATGTAATGCCTTTTGCACCGTTTGTTGGATCTAATTTTTTATCCATGCAGAACAACGCTCGTCCCCATGTAGCTACACAGGTTATTGGCTAAATAAATTATGTTAATATTCCTGTATTACAGTGGCCACTTAACAGTCCTGACATGAATCCTATAGAGCATCTATGGGACTATCTCAAAAAAAAAAAGATTCGAAAGCGTAGACCCCCCTGTTGCAAATCACAACCAACTTATAGAGGTCGCTATTGAAGAATAAGAGAATATTCAGCAAGCTTTTGTTAAACATTTGATATCAAGCATGCCTCGACGCATGAATGCAGTGATAAGAAATTTATAGAGAAGGGCCTACACGGTATTAGCATAGTCGAACGACCTAAACACTGGTATTAGTTTTGCTTATTTTTCTTTTTTTAATTTGGAGATGTGCTAACTTATTTATGCACTTTCACCAAAAAACACATGTTTGACTAATTTGTAGGTGTTCATTATCATTATCATTTCTATGTAACTTAGTTTTATTTTGTGTTTTTATTGTAAATATTTAGATTAATTAAAGTAGTGCGTTAATTTTGTCCAGGAGTTTATTTGGAACCTATATGACATCTTTACGTTTCACTTCAGATTTTAAATTATGTTAAGTAGAATTGGTAGAAATAACATGGGACATAAAGACTTATATGATGTGATGTGATTTTTGCATTTTATTATCACTCATTTAAACTATTTTTCCTTACAATTTCTAAAAAGTTTCGCCTGTGGGTAAACAAACACTTCTAGTTTCTTTAATGCCCGCTTTAAAAAACAATAATCTTTATGGGCGTTGAAACAGATTTCTATACTCGTAAAACCTACATAGGTCACTGGTCAGACATTTTATGCACAAAATTATAGATATATTCTTACCCTTTGAAAGGACATGATAAATATGGTTTTGTCATTATATAGGGCGTTCCAGAAACGAAAACATTCTTTTCATTTGAGATCAGCAGGGACTCTTATTCGTTGTAACTATTAGTGTTACTTTATTATAAAGCACGTACTATTACTACACAATCTGAAATGTTCGCACGTTTACTAATAATTAGTAAGAAAAACGAATGACATGCGTCAACGTGGAGTGATTTTGTTTTAATTAAATGAAAGATAAATGTGTTCCCGCTATCAGGTATTTATTACTTTCAGAGTTCTGCATAAGATATTTTGTGAAACAATTTTGATCATAAGGCATATCTCGAATATTTTTAATATTCCTAGTAATGCCTCGCGATTATAATCGTTTTGGTAAATTGGTCAGTCAAGATCACAGCCTATGAGGTTTTGAATCAGCCTATCTACTTTTTTCAGGAAAAACGATTCTCTCATTATTGCGGTTGCCTGGAGGGTTAATTGTACAAAATATATGCAACTTTTTTCCTATGTAAATTTAGTTGGTTGTTATCAATGGAATCTACGGAACGATATTAACTTACTAGAGACGAGGTGGGCTTTCATCCGATGGTGTTTCTGCATTTTCTGGTTCTATGTGGTGTAAAGCTGGGAGAGAGAGTGCTCCGGGACAATCGGACAAGCCTGAAAATAATGATAATTACTTCAACGTAAGTAACTACCTATATTAGAAAAATAGTTTAATGTCTTATGGAGCAAAACGATTTTCAATATCTGATAAAGTGAAGTCCACTGTTTCTGGCTTGTTGTGTCGTGATCATCCAATCATAAGCCAGTAAAATAAACCAAAGAGTGAGATATGACTAAGCAAAGACAATCCCATCTAGGCTAAGTTAATCTTCAAGCAGCACTGGTTAGAAATATGCGAATAGAGCAGTTCTCCGGTTAACTCTATCGAAAAGCTACATTACCAAAACTCAGCTGACTAAGGAATTTAAAATATGTACCTACAGTCGATCACAAAGCAAAATAGAATGTGCATGCAACTAGCAACACTCGCACCTCGGATAAACCTCGTTGGTTACGATATCTCTCTGCACAATGCTTGACTTGACTTTCACCTCCTGGCACCCCTTTTTAGTAATAATAACAATAATATAATAATAATTCTCAACTCCAACCTAGGAGTACCCCAAAAGCAACCCCATGCTTGTGAAGAGGAGACGTGGAAATTAGGTACTATTATTTGGGTAAGGGTTTTGGGGTTCAGCCCTGCTTGGTTTGAAACTAATTTGAAACATAACTTTATTTTCAAAAAACTAATTTTTCACAAAATATTATACTAGAAAGTATTATACTACAAAATATTATAAAGGAATCTTGTTCTGAATCAAATACTGGGTAGGTTTGAAAATATTTCAAAAGTCTATAGGTCATTATTTTACCTTTTTGCCCACTTTTTTTCAGAAAGAGTGCCCTTTCTGTAGCGTTCACGTCAAAATGTTATAAAGGAAACTTGTTTATGATGAAAAACTGCGTAGGTACGTGTCAACAATTTCAAAAGCCTAAGCCTATTTTGCATTTTGTGTTTTATTTTTAATTTCTTTAGCAGAAAAGATCGAAGTAGGAAATTTTTCGTACCTATAACCAAGTTTTTCATCATGATTTTAATAACATTTGGGCATAAAACATACAAAAAGGGCACTTTATTGGCATGAAAAATTACCTAGTTTTTCAAAAGTTCCAAGGCATACATGATTTTTCGAAAGTAACATACGTCACAAATTAGTATCAAACCGAGCGGGGCTGAATCCCAAAAGCACAAATTTTAATTTTTGTCATTTACAAGAGTCGTCCACAGTCAACACAATCCGAGGACACGCTGTATAATATGCATGTGCGTATACACTCTTCGGTGACTGCATGTTTTTCTGCCTTCGATCGACCTTGGTTCGAATCTAGGTCGAGGCAAACTGCGTGCTCATGTCTTTATAGAAAAGCACCGCTGACGACCAAGAGCGCTGGACAAATAAAATTGTGGATTCACTGTATTGCTCCGTAATAGCTGTATTTGTGTGATTTACTAATAATTCTTGTCCTACACTCACTAAAATGACTACGGTTTTCCGTAGTACTTGAGTTCTATTGGGAAAAGTCGGCCCTATAGCCGCAAATGACAACGAAGGCAAAATAATAGTAATTGTCCCCCTCCCCCGCATAAGCATTACGTTGTTTCTGGCATACCCCTAGTTTCGAGTATTGTGAGGGAGTATTATCATTTTTATCAGAATTAAATTAAAATTCCTGGGTTTCGACCATATAAGAACACTTCATTTATTAATTTTTTTACGACGTACGTTTCGGCGCAACGGCCATCTTCAGGTAAATTTTGCAGTTACCAATTACATTTTAATTAAGACTAGGATTTTATTTGAAAAATGCATAGCGTAGTCAGACTAATTCTAATTCATTGACAGGACCAGTACTATTATCATTATATCATTTTTATCGTTATTATGTTTATTATCTTTATTACCTTTGTTATCTTTATTATCATTATTAATATCATCGTTATTTGCCACTCATATAAATATTATGACTTGCAGCACACGCCAGCGCCTCGTGCCGCAAAGTATACTCGTGCGGAAAATAATATGAATGCCATTCCGTGCCACTTATACAATATACTACCTATCGTAACTTTCTAGCAATACAATATGTACTAATATAGTTCGACAATAAGTACCTATAATAATAATAATAATTCTCACCCTCACAATACTCCAAACTAGGAGTGCCCCAGAAGCAATATAATACTATTTAGGAATAATATTAAGGATTGAATTTTTCACCGTATGTGGGTGTCTATTGCATTTGGATCCATAAAAAGAAAATTATGGAGCAGGCATAATGTCAATTAAATGCGGTGGAATAGTCCGTATAATATGCATGTTACAATTTTGAAATGGAGAAGGTCAAAAGTACTTCACAATAGAACAAAAGGAGGTGATCTTAAAACCCGCTGAATAAAAGCTAGGGCATTTTGCTGAAATTAACCTTTTTTATCGTAACTCGAAAAAATCATGCTCCGCCCACTAGTACCTAAAATATAATACCTACAACTTGAACATTGCTCGCGTTTTTCTCTCAATAACAATAATTAAATTATCTTGATAGCTTTGCTGCAATAAATAATTAATCCCCATGACATGCTCCATTGTTATTATATTTATGACACTGGATCAAATAATTAGCGTTTCTCGGGTGTCTTTTAACTTCCGGAAAATTCTGAAGTGTTTTTTGCTAATTTATTAATGCTGGCTCCCTAGAATTTGAAATAGAAAAACACTATAGGTAGGTACTTACAGAGACTCGATCTGTATGATTCAGTGGCAGAAGATAACCTTTGGTATGCTGGTCTGAAATCTGGAGATCTCTGAAATAAAAAAGAAAGTTTAAGGTTGTCACAAAACAGTTATTCGTGAAATTATACTTTTTTGCTAGGATAGATCCACAGTAATACTGTATCTACCTAAACACTGAGGAGTGGGGATGTATGAGGAGTAAGGGGTTAGTAGTATGGGTAGTAAGGGGTTAGTAGTCCTCACTACCGAAACGGGTTGCAGCGATTGTTAGCGTCTCGTTTATTTTCTATCAGTGGCGGCTCGCCCATAGAGGCTGTGGGGCTAGAGCCCCCCAGTAGAAAATGGGGGAAAAATTAGGTTCGGGACTGCTATATTTTATATTTTACCTCCTTGTTCCTTCCTAATTAAATTGCCGCAACGCCCGCCGCCGACAATGTACTAAGTACTATTTAAACGCCCCAAACGGATACCTTTATAATAGGGTAAGCCAACCAAGTGCGTGGCACGCGTCACAGCGTCACAAAACTTCTCTCGGTGATTCGCGTATTCTAAGTAAAAAAATTAAAAACAGTGTGTAGGACATTTTGAAAGGTACCTAACTTTTTAAAACTTTCATTAGAAAAGTTGAAATAAAAAGTCTTGGGAGGCCAACTCCAGATTTGCAATTATCTCAACCTGAAAAATTTGCATCTCGCAATTTTACACGACACTTTTATAGAAATGTGTACGACAAGAACAAGTGGACAAATTAAATGTACAGGGTGGGCCAAATTGGACACTTTTAAAGGGAAACTCCTATTTTTGACGGAGATAGACGAAAACTGATATCGTTGTCTGAGGCTCATTTTTTATGATAAACTTAATGGCGAAAACCGCAAATCGATATCTGTCACCGTTCTTGAGATACAGGGTGTTTTTCGAAAATGTGCGTTTCCGAAAAGTGGCCGTAACTTTTTTCGGGTTGAAAATTTTGTGTTTCCGTAAAAACATTCTTAAAGCACTTTTTTACGTAGAATCCAATGCTGCTACTACATTCTTTTTCTAGTCAATGGTTTAAGAGTTACCGATAAAAAATATTATTTTTAAATGGAACACTTAATGATTTACTTAAGTAGTTATCAATTACTAATAGCTTTTATGATTTCGTGTGTATAATTGGAAGCACGCTCTTTTAATAAGTAGGCTTTGGACGGTGAGACAATGAAACAACCGTGGAAAAAACTTTATAACATACCGACAATGAAATTTGAAAGTTATGAAAAATGGGATAAGATAGTCTGTATTATACAATCCGGGGAAAAATCACATGCAACAAGCAATTTATACTACGAGTGGTATCCAGAGAGAAGACATCTTTTCAAGCACATTTTTGCAAGATTGCGACACAATTTGATTAATAGTGTTAGAGTAATAGTTAATAGATTTGATTAACAGTAGGCCGAAAAGGTAGGTACGAGTTAAACCGGATTGTATAAAACAGACTATCATATCCCATTTTTCATAACTTTCATATTTCATTGCAGGTATGTTATAAAGTTTATAAATTACACAAAAATAGAAAAATCTTTACCCTGCCTAAACAGCCTAACTGAAAATTTTACAGGTAGGTAACAGTAAACATTTTTCCGCGATTGTTTCATTGTCTTACCGTCCAAAGCCTACTTGTTGAAAGGGTGTGCTTCCAATTATACACATGAAATCATAAAGCTATTAGTAATTAATAACTACTTAAGTAAATCATTAAGTGTTATATATTTTTGGAATTGTTATTTTTTTTTCTCTATTAAAAAATGCAAAAATATACCGGGTGTTCCACTTAAAAAATATATTTTTTTCATCGGTAACTCTTAAACCGTTGACTTGAAAAAAAAAATGTAGCAGCAGCATTGGATTCTACGTAAAAAAGTGCTTTAGGAATGTTTTTACAGAAACGCAAAATTTTCAACCCGAAAAAAGTTACGGCCACTTTTCGAAAACGCACATTTTCGAAAAACGTCCTGTAACTCAAGAGCGGTGACAGATATCGATTTGCGGTTTTCGCCATTAAGTTTATCATAAAAAATGAGCCTCAGACACCGACGTCAGTTTTCATCTATCTCCGTCAAAAATAGGAGTTTCCCTTTAAAAGTGTCCAATTTGGCCCACCCTGTACTGTTTTGTGTTTTGCGTTATTAACATCTTAAAATACCGGAATTATTGTTTTATGCACATTTTATATTAAAATATGCAAAAATACGTAATTTCCACGAAAAATAAAAAATGAAAAAGCCGATGCCGAAAGGTTAGGACCCACCTCGGTGCCCACCTATTTTATTTTAATTGACCATATAGAGAGTGTGACCATAGTGTGTTGTTTTCAAATTGTAGCCCCCCCCCCGTGCATTAACCCACGAGCCGCCACTGTTTCCTATATGTATAGCCCAATACAGCTTTTCAAAGTGGCACCTTGTGGCACGTGAAAACAAACTGTTATGAAATAAATCTGAGTTTCTTCTGGATGGATCCTGAGTCTGCGAAAAGATCACACTCAGTCACGCCTTGAGGATGTCCCGTGCAATCGGGGATGAAAGCTTGGAACGAGCAGTTTCCCTGATGCAGGATCCATCCAGGAGAAACTCAGATTCATCACATTCTGCCTGTGGAAGTTTCCAATCAAGATTGTTATGAAATAAATCTGAGTTTCTTCTGGATGGATCCTGAGTCTGCGAAAAGATCACACTCAGTCACGCCTTGAGGATGTCCCGTGCAATCGGGGATGAAAGCTTGGAACGAGCAGTTTCCCTGATGCAGGATACATCCAGGAGAAACTCAGATTCATCACATTCTGCCTGTGGAAGTTTCCAATCAAGATTGTTATGAAATATCTCGTGAAATAATTACTGATGTTAGTATGGCTACTTTGTAATTTCATGCAACAGTGTGCGGGATTAAATATACCTATACCGCATTTTTTAGGAATCTCTCGCCTGTCGCCGCCCATTTCAAAATGGTAACATGACAAACAAAATATATACCACCATAAATTTGTACTGATTCCGCCGACACATAATAAATGTAGGCATTTAATTCGATATTAAAAGCTACACGACAATTATCTTTGCCCGATAGAAACACCAGAATTTTTTGTTTTCGGAGAGCGATACTCGAAAGTTGGCGCACTGTACAAAAACTGACCTCGACTGCCTTTTCTAATAATATCGACAGTTTCGGATTTGTTATTATGGTTCACTAGTTAATAATATCTAATATTTAAAAAAGGCAAAAATGTTGGTGATATAATGTACCTACTTATACAGTGTGTCCCCGGATAGGTGTAACTATACTTGTAAACTTTTTTATTTTTCATTTTTCGGCAAAATGTCATTCTTTATAAAAAGTTTTGCTTGTTTTGAAACTGAGAAATCCAATACCGGATTTTCGAAAAGTTATACAGGGCGCCCGAAAAGTTCAAAATACTAGAATCGTGTCAATAGAGTAAAGTGCTCTTTTTTTCAAAGCTAGCGAGAAATGTTATTTGAGAAAGTCGTTTCTAATACAACAAAGAACCCAAATCTCAGGTATTAAGATTCTAATAAACTTCACGAAATAGTCCATTTTTTAAAATGTGGTTCAAGAAAATAAAAGTAATAATGAGTTATCAAGGTTTATCAGAGGAGGCATTGGAAAACAAGTAAACGTGTACCTAAGCCTGAAATGTCAATCGCCAACAACTTCTGTTAAATTGTTTTGACAAGTAAGTAAATTAGTGATTTGTAGAATAAATTTATCATGTTAAGTTTAGAACAAATGGTCTATCTTGTGAAATGTTACGGTTTAGGTGTTGATGATGGTATTACATATCGTTATGCTATTCAACGTTTTAATTTGAAGTACCCGGGCACGTATGTTTTTGTGAACTGTTTGAGGCGTACCATAGACAGGTTCAACCGATCTGGGTCTGTTAAAAAGAAACGTCAAGAACACGAAGATGAAGAAGCTTCTACTTTGCTACTTAACCATTCCTTAGAAACTAACCACAGGCTGTCGCTACGAAAAAGAGCGCTGGAAACAAACATAAGTAAAAGTGAGATACAAAGGACTTTCAAACGATTACAAGTAAGTCCTTATAAACCCATTTTTGTGCATGAACTTTTGAAGAAGGAGATCCGGCACGTCGTTTAGAGTTTTGCTTATTAATTGGTGAACAAGTGATGCAAAGAAAATATTTTTACAAGAACATTTTTTTTTCTGTTGAGTCAACATTTACTACTAACGGTGTAGTATCTACTCAGAATTGTCGTTACTGGGCAAAAGAAAATCCACATTTTACGCTAGTAACGAACAGCCAACGATACAAAAAAGTAAATGTATGGTGTGGAATAATGTACGATAAAATAGTGGGCCCCTACTTTTTTGGTACCAACTTAAATCAAACTTCTTATTTGGACTTATTGGAAAATTTTCTTTTACCTGTGCTCGACGAAGTTAATTTACAGCAAGATGCAAGTTGTATTTCCAGCAGGACGGATGTCCAGCTCATAATGCAATTCGGGTGAGACAATGGCTAAACACAACATTCCCACAACAATGGATTGGATCGTTTGGCCCTATAAAATGGCCTGCGCGATCACCGGACTTGACGCCATTAGATTTCTTTTTATGGGGATATTTAAAACAAAAAGTGTATTCCAATGACCTGGAAGACGATTTAGATGTCCTTAAGGAAAAGATCCAGGAAGCCGTAACTAGTGTCACAGCTGAAATGATTCGTGCAACTTATGAAGAATTTAGATGGAGGATAGAAAAATGCGTTGAAGTCGGTGGGGAACATGTAGAGCACACACCTTAAAAAATAATTATTAAATTAGGTACCCATTTTTTTTTGTTTAAGACTTGTCTCCTGTGAGAAACCTTAATAACTCACTATTACTTTTATTTTCTTGAACCACATTTTAAAAAATCGACTATTTCGTGAAGTTTATTAGAATCTATTAATACCTGAGATTTGGGTTCTTTGTTGTATTAGAAACGACTTTCTCAAATAACATTTCTCGCTAGCTTTGAAAAAAGGAGCACTTTACTCTTTTGACACGATTCTAGTATTTTGAACTTTTCGGGCGCCCTGTATAACTTTTCGAAAATCTGGTATTGGATTTCCCAGTTTCAAAACAAGCAAAACTTTTTATAAGGAATGGCATTTTGCCGAAAAATTAAAAATAAAAAAGTTTACAAGTATAGTTACACCTATCCGGGGACACACTGTATACATACCCACAATTTTAAATAGAGCACCTATAGTTAATGAAGGTTGTTCAGTGTTCAGCCTTAAAAAGATATAGTTTATACGAAAAAATGCGGTTTTTTTTTGAAGATTTGTTTCATAACATAAATTTCATAAATCAACCGTTTGCGTTAAAATCGGCAAAACGTGCCCCAAAACACCCGTTAACTCCAAAATTCGGAAAATAAAAGTAACGCCTAACTCTTTGATATTTCGCAAATTAATTATTGTACCAGTTGTGTTTTGCCTCAAGCCTATTTTTAGCATTTTTTGTTTCATTTTGAATGTACAATTATTAATCTGCGAAAATTGAAAGAGGTAGGCGTTAATATTATTTTTCGAATTTTGGAGTTAACAGGTGTTTTGGGGCACGTTTTGCCGATTTTAACGCAAACGGTTGAGTTTATCGTTATGGCACAAGAGTACTTTTTTTGCAGAATGAAAAGATGCATTCAAATTAAAACCCATTTTAAAAACACAGCACTGCCAATTTTTTTTAAACAAACAACCTTTGTATAAGGCATATTGGCCTCAGTGGTCATATTTTGTTTCCCCCTATCTCCTGTTTCGGGATTTCCATTCCCAATGAATCACCCTGTATTAATGTTTAACATTTTGCTTACCTATTAATTGGCGTTTTGTCTGAAGCAAGCGTACCATTTTAGTTGCCTTGAAAGAATTAAACAAATAATGTCACAATGATGGACTAGTACGATTAAATTTTAAAATTAATTTGATGATTGCAATGGTGAACTACAGTCATCTAATTCCCTCGAGGGGTGTGACACTCCAAGAAATTTTGTACACCAGATTTGAGATTTCGCTCGGGATTACATTGTTTCTTATGAGAATCCCTAAAATCTTTGAACAAATTTACTGGGATTCTGTAAATCTTGAGATTTCATGAGATTTTAGAAGATTTCAGGGATTCTGAGAGATTTTAGAGATTTCAGAGATTTTAAGGATTTTTAGAAATCTCTAGATTTTGTGAGATTTTCGACAGATTTCTGAGATTTCATGAGATTTCAAGGATTTTATCCAGATTTTTCAATGAATGTAGTATTTTGTTTCATAGTACTTAGGCCATGAAATAATAACCCCATCCAAATACGACAGCCTATGAAATACTCTCCCTTGGGACTACCAATAAAAAAATAGAGATCATTTGTTTTCCTTGCCCTTCATATAGTTCTGAGGTGTCCAGTATCAAATTGGAACACACTGTATACTTAATTGGATAAAAAAATGTGAGAAAATTTTCTTTTGTAATTAGTCTGTAAAAATATCACATTCGAACCGAGATTTGAACTCACGGGTCATCAACTTACGCGACAGGCCGCTTTTCCAACTTTACATCAAGTCAATTCGTATACCTAGCTCTTAGTTGGTAAAAGGACCTGCCGCGTAGTTCCAATCCCGGCTGGAGTGTGATTTGCCGCTACTCATTTTTCTAAATTACCTATTTAATTTGTACAGAGACAAAACATCGCTCTTTCCAAAATAAAAAAAAGTTGATTGCCATGGCAACCAAACCGCGAAAGCTGAAAACAAGTGAAACATGTTATGTGGCAAACAATTTTCATAAAAATGTTTTTTAAATAACTCATATTTTATTGCATATAAGCAGATTTCCATACTTTTTTCCATCCTCATAACATATTTTAAAAAAAATAATCATGTCTGCTGTATCTACAGAGTGATTCAGATATGACGTGAAATTTTTTAACCACGTACCCTCGCACGTACCTATTATCGGTAGCAACCTAAAATAGACAAAAATCATTAAAAAAATTCTGCCACTTTTAAAAAATGTGGCAGAACCCCTAAAATCCCAGAAGACTGGCGGCCTCGCAGCTCCACCTGCGATACAGATTGCCGTATTATTATCAGATTATAAATAACAATAGTAAATTACAGCGTTTGAACATAAAATTTGAGAATTTGTTCGACATTTTTGTTCTAAAAAAGTTACAACAATTTCTTAGTTATTGTCTAGGTACTTAAACTAGTAAAGAAAATTTCGGTGTTAAATTCACAGTTTCCCAGTCCTTAGTTTCCATATTATATAAAATCTACATTGACTATAGCGGCTTATGAAACTACTTGACTACAGATTAATCACAAAATATTGAAGATTAATGCTGGTCAACACCGAGCATGTAGGATTTCTTATTTTTCGGTAGGTTCTTGTCCGCCCGGAGAATTTCGAGGACTGCAGACATACTTACCGCTTTGTTTTCGACACAGTTTTAAAAAAATATCTTTTGGATTGAGCTCTGGATTGAGTCTCTTGACTTGGGGATGAGTACCTACTTCGCCTACTAAGCAATAGGTGGCGCACCATAAGCGCCGGTGTGGAGGTCGGATCTAGTCAGCATGCTAAATTGTAAATTGTAGTCCAAAAGGTCCTGCTCAGAAATATCTTCATAATTTGTGGGAAGTCGCAATACCCACACCTGTTATTAGCTGCAGTGCACGGTGTGCATGAATTGTGGTTAATTTGCCTCGGCCAGAGGCCTCGGCAACTAAATTCCACATGAGTCATAACAAGTTGAACTTCACTGCCTTAGTACATAAATAACTTTTATTTTATTTTAATTTTTGACTGCGTATGTTTTTGTTTGTATGTTTATTTGTTTAAATAAATAGTGATTTTATATTTTCCTTCCTTGTCTCATTTTGAAAATTAATAAGTATTGAATTAATTAAAAAAAGGCAGACTTTTTTAAAAGTCACGACTGTTTCACTTTTTTAAAAAGGTCGCAAGTATTTCCAACCCTGGCAGTGGCGTAACCAGAATGTAAAGAGGGGGGAAAGAAATTATTTCAAAAAAATTCTTCGGTAATATTTAGGGCTAAACTATTGTTTTAAATTAAATTTTATTTAGAAATAAATACCACGTGACAGATCTTTGAGGGAAGGGGGGCTAAAGCCCCCAAACCCCCCCCCCCTGGTTACGCCAATGATTAGAGGTTTAAATACATTTCGGCGTTGTAATCTGTATAGTTTTAAATTTGGCGCCAGTTTTGCTGGTAACACTGGTGAGAGTTGGGTTGGTGAATCGTCTGCCAAAGATGGCAATTGTCTTATGTTTGAGCGGAAGTCGCTGCGTACCGTGAAATCTTATGTGAATTATGAAGGGGAAAATTAAAACCAAAACGAGAAATACGAGTGTTTTACTTAATTACAACCATCTACATCATCGGATTTATTTTATTTTATTTTTGTTTCGTTGTTTATAGATTTTTTAAACATTTCAGATTCGTACTCTGACTGGTATTAAACTATTAATCTACCCTTAAATGTTTTAACATCATGACTGAATCAACCTGTATATACAATTTACTTAAGAGGTGGAGTGGGAGTAGTGACAATCAGGCCGATGCAGCAGCTATAGCCGCGCGGCTGCAGTGCTCCTGTCGCCACGCTGCTGTCGCGTGATTGACATGGTTAGGTACTGGAAGGGGAACGACTCCTATTGGTTGTTTATATTCGCATGATTTCTTTGTGAATGGCGCCAAAATATAACATGGATCATAATTTTTTTAGGGAGTAAAAGATTCCAAATTTGCTCAAGATTTTAGAGATTTTAGGGATTTAGAGAGATTTCTGAGATTTCTAGAGATTTTAAAGATTTTTGAGATTTCGCAAAGATTTTAGGGATTCCGTGAGATTTTCGAGATTCTGTAAGATTCTGAAGATTCTGCGAGATTTCAGGGCTTTTCGGCAAAGTGTACACCAGATTTCTTGAGTGTCACACCCCTCGAATTCCCTAGAGCCCCTTGTCCAAGATAAATATCCAAAATCTTAGAAATTTGAAAATACCTTACGACATTTAAAGCAGTAAATATTATATTTCAGCGCTTAGTCCTCTAGATCACTTTAATTACTTGGTTACCGTCTTCCGGTGCTAAGTCTCGCCACATATTCACATAGGAAAAGACTTTACCGGCCGTTCCCTCTTCCATAATCCCCCCTAGTAGGCCTCGAAATGTCATTCGTTTTTTGGCGCCCGGTATCGTCGCGTCACAGGCGAGTTTTCTTACCGGAAAAATGGAAAAACACAAGGAAAAACAAAAGCGAAAACGATCTGAGTCGAGGAATTCTGAATCTACAAAGGACAAAAATTACGATGATGAAATGAGGAGGATACAAAAGCAGATAGACCGGCTAGCACGTGGCGCGGGGAGTGACGCCAAACATCGCAGTAGAAGAAGCGGTACCACCAGGCCCAGCAGTCGCTCAAGTTCTCAGGTTAGTCGTAAGCGAAGACGAACGTACTCTCCTACAGAATCTAGACAGTCTTCAGACGAGGATGGCCGTAGTTCGATCTGTCTAAGGACGCCATTTTCTGCCCTTGACAGTAATCAGTCAGACACGCCCACATTTTCTGAGGTGAGACAACTGCGGCAGAGTTAGCTCGAAACCCGAGAGGTGAGGCTACTAAGTTTAATAATGTTCGAAGCCAGCGAGGTGAGACATTAATTTCTGTTGTAGCCTTGCTCGAAGCCCTAGAGGTGAGGCAGGTGAGCAGTTACCAGCCAATATCTTGGGACTTCTAGGCACCACTAGAAAAGTTTCAATTGCATGATCTCATTGTCCGAAGGTGGCAATATATTCTAGCAAATGGCCTGCGAGCAGAACCAAAAAATGAGGTTTTATTAAATAATGCTTCACCGAAGAATATTTTCTTGGGAGCCCCTTCTTTGAATGCTGAGATCTCAGCGACATTGACTTCCCGAGAGTTGATAAGAGACAAGCACCAGACTGGTTTTCAAGAACAACTGGGCAGGAGTCTGGCAATATTGAGTAATTCTTTAGATTACCTAGTCAGGTCTGGAGATATCCCAGGAGGAATAATGTCTCAGGTTCCGCCTGCAATCAGTGATGCTGGGATAATTTTCTGCGACTTACATCATACTCTATCAATTCAGCGTCGATCCCTTATCAACCCAAACCTACACAAACCGGTAGCCGACTTAGCAATGGCAACACCGGTTGATGAAACCCTGTACGGAAAGGATTTTGGCCAGCAAATCACAGCAATAAAAACGGCAAAGGGCATTAGCAGGGAAATTAAAAATGTAACCCCAGCCAGAAATCAGTCTAGGCTACCTACGTCGGCTATATCATCATTAAGGCCAATGCAATCTAACAAGTTAAACTACAATCGCCCGTCGGGGTTTCCGAGGGACTCACGACAGCGCGGGCGAATCCCGGACAATGCTCGTACCAAACGTCAACTACCTCGTCGTACCAAGGAAAACCAAGACCTCCCAATTCGAGGAAATAAACCTCGAGGTAGGGTGTGCCTTTAGCTGGTAGGCTGCGTCACTATGTTGACAATTTGCAAAAAATAAGGGCTCCGCCATATATTATTGACTGGTTACAGAGCTTCAAAATTCCTTTTAAAACACCACCTTACCAAAATAGGGTTCCCAGATATAATTTTACAAGATCTGAGGAGTCACTTATTCAATCAGAAATACCATAGTTTATTAAATCGAGGCGTTATCAGGCAGTGTACCCCCACTGCGAGAAGTTTTTTATTTCCATATTTTTTAGTGAAAAAACCTAATGGGAAGCCAAGGTTTCTCTTGAACTTAAAAAAGCTAAATGAATATATTGATGGATTGATTGATTTAAGATGGAAGATTGGAGAACAGCATCAAACCTGGTTACTAAGGTCTGCTTTGTAACCAAGATTGATTTAAAGGGTGCTATTTTTTAATTCGTATACACCATTCTTACCATAAATACTTGTGTTTTGAATTAAAAAAAAATACTATCAATTCCTGGCCCTTTTTTATTCACTAAGCTACTAAAGCCTGTGTTATCCTTTGTTAGCGTTTGTTACATAGACGACTTATTACTGATTGACACCAAAGAAAGTGTTGCTAGTTCTAATACAGCCTTTGTTTGTGACACCTTACAAAAACTGTGTTTCTTAATTAACAGAAAAAAAAGCTGCCTAATTCAATCCCAGAAATGTCCTTTTTGGGCTTTTATTTTGAAAGTGATTGCAAATCATACTAACTCCCGAGAAACGAGAGAGGATTGCGCGTTGTGTAAAAAAATTGAGCCAACTGTCCTCTTGCAAAATTAGATACCTAGCACAGGTTGCTGGCATACTTGGATCGGCATGCCCAGCGGTTAAATATGGTAGGCTCTATACGAAGCTTATTGAAAAAGAGAAGTTCCTGGCCTTACAGAATTGCCAGGGTAATTATGATAGAAGTACACACATTTCCATCGAACTAAAGGTAAATAACATACAAATATCCAATAATGATATTCGTGATACAACTTATGCGATACTGATGTGAAAGCAGCCACGGTTTTCTAGCCACGGTTTGGTAAATTTCGTCCACGGTCGGCCACTATGAAATTATTGGCAACGCCGCACAAATCGTGGCCAGCCACGATGTTCCCGGTAATAATGTCCACGATATCCTTCAATTGAAATATTGAGATATTTGCACTTAGTATCAGTACCTCCTTATTAAGGACTATCGCGTCCGTGCATAAGGTTAATTTTAATGTCGTTGTTAAAGAAGCCCCCCCTCGAATTTTCATTTAAAATATGAAGACAGAAATAATATAAAAAATAGCGGCGCTTAAACGAGACGATGTCGGCAATCTGCACTTAGTACTAGTGCTTCCCCAAGGACTACTGCGTCCTTGTATAGGGTCAATTTCAATGTCGCCGTTAAAGGGGCGCGCCGACGAATTTTTATTTAAAATAAGGAGAAGTAGAAATTATAAAAACAATGCGGTGCCTAAACGAGTCGATGTCGGCGATCTGCACTTAGTACAGTGCTTCCATAAGGACTACTGCGTCCTCGTATGGGGTCAATTTCAATGTCGCCTTTACAGGGGCGCGCCGACGAATTTTTATTTAAAATGAGGAGACTTAAAATTATTAAAAAAATGCGGTGCCTAAACGAGTCGATGTCGGCGATCTGCACTTAGTACTGGTGCTTCCCCAAGGACTACTGCGTCCTTGTATGGGGTCAATTTCAATGTCGCCGTCACAGGGGCGCGCCGACGAATTTTTATTTAAAATAAGGAGAAGTAGAAATTATAAAAAAAATGCGGTGCCTAAACAAGTCGATGTCGGCGATCTGCACTTAGTACAGTGCTTCCATAAGGACTACTGCGTCCTCGTATGGGGTCAATTTCAATGTCGCCTTTACAGGGGCGCGCCGACGAATTTTTATTTAAAATGAGGAGACTTAAAATTATTAAAAACATGCGGTGCCTAAACGAGTCGATGTCGGCGATCTGCACTTAGTACTGGTGCTTCCCCAAGGACTACTGCGTCCTTGTATGGGGTCAATTTCAATGTCGCCGTTACAGGGGCGCGCCGACGAATTTTTATTTAAAATAAGGAAAAGTAGAAATTATTAAAAAAATGCGGTGCCTAAACGAGTCGATGTCGGCGATCTGCACTTAGTACTAGTGCTTCCCCAAGGACTACTGCGTCCTTGAATGGTGTCAATTTCAATGTCGCCGTTACAGGGGCGCGCCGACGAATTTTTATTTAAAATAAGGAGAAGTAGAAATTATAAAAAAAATGCGGTGCCTAAACAAGTCGATGTCGGCGATCTGCACTTAGTACAGTGCTTCCATAAGGACTACTGCGTCCTCGTATGGGGTCAATTTCAATGTCGCCTTTACAGGGGCGCGCCGACGAATTTTTATTTAAAATGAGGAGACTTAAAATTATTAAAAAAATGCGGTGCCTAAACGAGTCGATGTCGGCGATCTGCACTTAGTACTAGTGCTTCCCCAAGGACTACTGCGTCCTTGTATGGGGTCAATTTCAATGTCGCCGTTACAGGGGCGCGCCGACGAATTTTTATTTAAAATAAGGAAAAGTAGAAATTATAAAAAAAATGCGGTGCCTAAACGAGTCGATGTCGACGACCTGCACTTAGTACTAGTGCTTCCATAAGGACTACTGCGTCCTCGTATGGGGTCAATTTCAATGTCGCCGTTACAGGGGCGCGCCGATGAATTTTTATATAAATGGAAATTATAAAAAAAAATGCGGTGTCTAAACGAGACGATGTCGGCGATCTGCACTCAGTACTAGTACTTCCCTAATGACTGTTGCGTACGTGTATGGGTTTAGTTTCAATGCCATCGTTACAGAAAGGAGCCCACACATTTTTATTAAGATATTAAGATTTTATGGTCGCATTTTTGATGTCAAAAATGTTTTTTCTTTACACAATTGATATCTTACTTAACGTCTCCTTCTCAGCTACAGATATCGTAATTTGCTCAAAAAAAGATGTGACTACAAGTATTCATCAAATTTTGTGAAAATTAGCTGTTTCTTATTCACAAAGCGTCAAAGAAGTTAATGAATAGAAGCAAAAAGGAAGTCGCAGCCCACTATGCTTTCTCTTGTTTTCTTTTTACCATCAATTTTTCTCTAAATCGGTTAGTTGTATAAAAATTTTAGATTTTTTCATGAATGATTACAGACTACAGTTTGTTCAACGAATGTTCGTCACTACGTCATAGAATGTCAAAAACTACAACTTTAGTGCATTGTGAAAAAGTCAGTGTTGTGATTTTTAGAAATTAATGGCGTGTAAATTGGTTTGCATAATAATAAAATAATGTATACTTCCCCAGTTGAAACTTGGCAGTTGTCTTGAATTAATTTACAAGCTGTTTTGCAAGCAAACGTCGTCTTGAAGTACTTTGACGTGCGCTGGCAGCATTTGTTGTTTTTAAGTAGACAGGCATTTAAAATCGGCTATTTATGCCGCAAACCTCCAAACGATGCTTCGGAGGTCACAGACATTACCGGGATGCTCTGTCTTTGTCACGCCCATCAAGATATAACAAAGGCAGGTACTCTGGGAGGTTAAACATGCGCTTTTAGACAAAGACGGTAGGTAGTTCCTTTGAGTAGAACACGTTATAACTAAACATGATACGTTCGTGACTGCTTCATCTTTTATGACGTAGGGATGAAGATTAGTTGAACAAACTCTAGATTATGTTAAATTATAGTTACATTTCAAAATACTTAAATCAATTTTTTCGCGCAACTTACGATAGCTGTAGCTTGGAGGGGATGAATTTTAGAACACGTGTTCATAGGAAAAAACATTTTTTTACCTCGAAAATGCGCCCTTAAGGTGGCATAAACACACATGGCATTAAATACTACCAACCCAAGTGAGTTTTTTGTGTTTATTTTGAAAATCGTTATGCTTTTCATAAAACCAATGATCAACTCGAATACTGCATTATATTGCGCATATTTTGATAAAAAAATCAGCCAAATCTGATGTCTCGTTTGGAAAAACAATATACCTAAAGGTTCTGGTAATTTTATTTTAGAGAAGAAGAAGAAAATACATTTCAGGTATATTGTTTTCGCAAACGAGACATCAGATTTGGCTGATTTTTTGTCAATATATTGTAATATTTGAGTTGAGCATTGGTTTTTTGAAAAACCTAGTAATTTTAAAAACAAACACCAAAAACACACTTGGGTTGGCACTATTTGTGATAATGCCCCCTTAAATGAATATGAATTTTGAAACACTGTATAAAAAATGAACAGACCTGAATTTGCAATTATGTTACTCTGACAAAAAAAATCTAATTTACATCTAATAACAGAGCCTGTTTCATGTGTCACTTCTTCTTCACATTTATTTTGTAGTTTTTGGATTCAACACCAACCTAACTTGTTCTTGTCGGTGTTTACTATGTTTTGTGAAATTTCGGCTCTGGTATTATCAGCTTGATACTAGATGGCGCCACTGGTTGATTTCTCACCTACAAATGCAAGTTACACTATTATAAGTGCTACCGTTTCGCTTTGAGTCGTTCGGGAAGATTATGGCTGCCTTGATGAACCTAATAAGGGGACAGCTGTCGTAGTCTACCTTCTCGAACGATTCAAATATGAAAACACCGGCACATCCATTAGAACTTAGATGTTGGTACGATATTACCAGTTGCCAAAATTTATAGTCCCATAAAGCCGCTAACTTTCTTTTTGTTCCAGTGCAAATTTCTCGAAAACCGAAAACTTTTAACAAGTAAAGTTTTGTCAAGTATTTTTTAGTGTTTTAATTAGAATATTAATATAATAGGTACATAATAATAATATGATAAATAAAATTTAAAATTGCGTAGTGCGTAGTGAACATAACGAAAAAAAAACAGAAGAAGTTTGGTTTGTCGTGTTTTTGGGAGATATATCCCATGTCCCATACAAAATTTGGTATCACCGATGAAAACTACAATTTGCTGGGTAAGTACCTAACTACAATTTTAGAAAAAAAAACAGGTAAAAATAAAAAGTAAAAAATATCGAAGTAACGGCGATGACATTTTTCGTGTAAACACCCTGTATACTGGCAGGAGATTAATAGCTATCATATTTTGTGTGGAATTTTAGATCAGTTATTAACAGGCTTCAATTAGATATAAAAAAGCGTATGTATGCTATTACACCATTTTATATTTGTTTAAAATTGAAAATTATCTCAAGAAAAATTATTCCAATAATCAATCTAGAGATTAAGAAGATTAAAAAAGAGAATGAAATAATTTGCAACGCACAAATCTGCGCAATCAAAAAGTAAACACAAAAGAAATCGTATATCCCAACATTTTTATTTAGCCCCGCACCTATTTTTATTTTCACTGTCACCACTTTATTATGCTTTGGCTGCCTCCCGGGCTGCCTTCTGCCTTGTGTTTGCATAGTACCTAAGGGCTTTGTCATATTCTGAGGTAAGAGTATATTATATAAAAAAAATTCTGCAAAGGGAAATTAAAGTTTGACCTCATAGAAATTCATCATTGCAAATTTCTTAATTATTTAAAATTCCAGTGTAATGTAGATTTATACAAATTGGAAATTAAACATTTTTGAAAACAGAAAACTTATATGATATAAAAAAATTCTCGTAAAAATTAAATAAAATTGGGAAGTAAACAAAACATGAACATTTCTGTAATTTAGAAATACGGCCAGGTCAGTTCATCGTTATTATCACTACAGTTCGTTCAATATTTCCCTTCCCACAAATCATAAAATAATACACATAATGTAGGAACTGACATACATGTTTACACTTCGACTATCATCCTTTCGCAATAATTATTCTCAGTTTGTTTCTTCGAAGTAATGCCAAAACTAAACTGAATTCAAATTTACAGATTGCAGGCAATCGTTTTTTTCGTTTTAAACAGCCATTTTAGCGTCCTTTTCAAAAGATTTTTCAGCACCGACTTTCCGAAAATAGAAAAATCTTCGGAAAAAACACTCACGCAGGTAAATCGTTCTACATTTCAAGAATTTTGTTCAGATACATACATTCACTTAATAGTGTAACCCTTATATAATATATATAGGGCGTCATTATCTATTTGGTATTGCCAAAAATTGGTGGCCAAGCCCAAAGTCAAAGCCACCTACGAGATCATAATGTAGGCAGAAAATCCAAAGATCTTAGGCCCTTTTTTTCAATAGGTTTTATCCAAAACAACAAAATATTTACTTTTATTCAAAAAATTTCAAAGTCCAATTATTAATTTCATTGAATTTCTACGTTTAGCAAAATGTGTCAAAAAATTCATTATTATTTGTAGATAAAATTTTAAAAAGTACAAAGCAAAATATATGATTTCCTAATTTGGAATTTAATTCTTCAAACAAATGTTTAACTCGCGTATCTACAACGTTATTATGACTCACGGTAATACAAATAACACGGTTTTGTTTTTTGTTTTGCTTCTACATTAGCGGGTCGAGGGAAAGAAGACAGACATTGGCATTTCTTAAATTCAGTCTTTCCTATTTTGTAATGCATAATAAATAGTTTTTTGATATAGATTTGTATGTTGAATATATGCTTTGAGATACCTATATTTGCAAAATAACCTAAATCGTATAAAAAAACTGGAAACCTTGAATGTGCCAACAATAACATCTTTTTAAAATCATGAAACAAAACAAGTTGCCTTTGGTAATGTACTCGTATCTATTCGGATATATCGTTGAGGAAGACTTATCTTTTATCGACAGTTATATTGTTGGGTACAGCATGACTTTTCGAAGTAACAATGGGGTGATTCTAATTTTTTGGTATTTAGCTACTAAATATAACTAAGCTGGATATTGTGCACCTCATATTATGAAAACCCAAGAAAAGTTCATCATGTCCACCATGTTTGTACAAACTAGTATTATCGGTCTTGAGCTATAATGTGTATGATTGGATGAACTTGCAGAGATTATAGTAATGGGTTTAATCATCTTTCGCGTAAATGTAATTAATTACAAACCGAGTTGTCCGAAATGTGCTAAAGAACACCTTCTGAAAGACTGTCAGTATTCCCATCTCGGAGGCAATGGACCATATTGGTATTTCTCCCGATCCATTTTCCAGAGAATTTTAGTTTGACAGAAGTTTGTGCATTCCTGCAAACTCACAACGCACTTTCCAAAATTTGAATATCTCGTTTCGTCCGAAAATATGAAAAAAAAAAGCTCGAGTGTAAAGCACCCTTATTTAAATTTTAGAGAAAATATGTAAGTATTATGAAAAGTTGTTTAGAATTAAAAGAAAAGCCCAACAATGAAGTTTCAAGTTTCTATTCCATAAAACACCTTTTCGCTATTTTCGAGGGTATTTTTTACCTACCCCAATCTTCTTTTTTCGTCCCATTTCTAAAGTGTGTAAGAAGTGGTATGAAGCGATTAAGCTTACATCAAGGAAAGCATTGCCAAATTTTAATATTAAATACATTTAAAATTGCGGACATTCTCCTTAAAATACATTTTGGATTTTCCCTCACAAATTGCAGAATTTATTTTCCTCCATCACGATTCCTTGCGTTCTCATTTTTATCACAGACTCTGCCTAAATATATTACTAATACTTATGACAAATTTTTACGTGGTCTCTCGGAGGGTCATACGGGTGACGATTATTAAATTTCCATTGGCGCTTCTCTTGTTGACCGTACATTATCGCCATTATCCTATTATTTTCAATCAACTGTTGATTGTGAGAACAAGAACAGAAAATATGCGAAACACGCACAAACATTGTCAAATAACGGTGCTAACCAAGGTTAGTTTATAGGAAGGTTAGGATATTCCCCCACTCTTAACACAGAATAGCGGTATTTTTTATTCTGTGCTCTTAAACAAAAGCAAAAGTAGTCCTCCACCAACAGCAACATCGCGCGACGGTGCCGCCTCGACCAACTGTTGTTCTTCTTCTCACAGTTTGATGCCAATGGCGTATTAGAACGGGTAACGCAGTTCTCGAAAGTCGAAGAGGGAAAATAGCCAAAGCGGTAGGTATAAGAAATTTACGCGTAAACTAAAATACCCGCGAAACACGCCTTTGACTGCAAGAGTCAAATGAATAAACCAAAGACGTCTGCGTGCGTCTATGGCTGGAAGCATTAAATGTTTAAGGAGTTACTAAATCGCCAATTCACATGTAAATGTTACCAACATAATTCACGCTTTCGTCCCCTTGCCTCTCCTTATATGCTGCACGATTTTTATGATTTGTTTGTTTGTTTGTAGGAAGTGTTTATGCACTGTATATATTGTCATGGTGGCAGCACTATATTCTACAGCCTGCGCTATGATTCTTTTTGATGCGATTTTTTTTTTTGAAAATGGTATTAGGGATCGAAAATCTAGATACGGAGCTTTATTCAGTACACCTGAAATCCCAATGTCCTTACCTACATCACAGAATAACATTTCCAAAGCATTCCTGATTTAAAAAATAAAAGAGGTCCTGTATAAATGTTAGTCGGCAATGTAAATTAATAAAGATTGGAACATTGGGGGTTCAGCGGGTGACGAATAAAGCTACGTTGCCACATTTCTGATACAAAGATCCCCAATAGCATTTTCCAAAGAATCGCATCCAATAAAAAACATAGCAGGCCGAGGAATAGTGCTGCCACCATGACAGAGGTGTTTCGGATCAAATGTGAACACCCTGTATATTTACCTATCTAGTTTGATAACATCCGGAAAAACAGGGTTGGTATACAGGATGAAGAGTGTTTGACCAGTACAAGTATAAACAATATAACGGGGAGGTAGTTGAGTCCTGGCAGCACGCCCTATGTTAGTTAAAAAACAAAAACAAAAATAAAATTTGGGTACCTACATATCTCTCCATAAAATAAAGTGAACAGCCAAAATGTATGCTAAGTAAGTATATTTATTTGACAAAGTACGCTTTAAGATACATACTTTTCTGTCAGCGGCACTTCAGAAAATATAGTTCCACAACAGAAAGCTCCTTAACAGTACCTGTTAAATTGATTCCAACTTCAGACTCCAAAAATAAGCAGATTGAATTTCTTATTATGAAATGATATTTTCAGGGTTAATATACAGGGTGATTCACGTAAGTGGTTCATTAGAAGTTTACGGGGAAGGAGTATGAAATTTAATTTCAAATTTTGGTTACTTATATAACAGGCTGTAAACTTTCTTTTTTCTTTCTAAAATATTTTCAACTTCCGATCACTTCCGGTTATACCGGAAGTCGATAGCAACTTTGTTATTTCAAATAGAACACCCCATATATTATTGCACCATTTGGTTCCCTATTAAATTCCAAATCTTTTTTTTTGAATATAATGTGTACCCTATTCCTAACCCTTTTCGAGATATTCGCAAATTTTTGATTTTTTTTAGTGTTACAGCCATCAACCATAGCGATGATAACTTTGAAATTTATGAATCTGGAAAACTGAAATTTTGGATTGTCGTAGGCGGAAGTCAACTTTATTAAGTGGTCTGTATGCCATTTTAAAATATTGTACAGGGTGTTCGGGAAAAAAATCCCAATATCAACATCGAAAAATTGAAAAATCTCATCTTTTTCAAATGGAACCCATATTTTTTTATTGTACCATTGAAATGCTTGTGAAAAGACAGTTCAAAAAGATATAACACACTATATGTCTAAATGAAGCGGTTGCTTCGTTATTACGCAAAATACATATTTTTTCTGCTCTGTATCAACAAAGATGACATTTCTCAAGGGGCGTCACATTATAGGGGCCATGGAAAATGAAATAACGCAATTATATGACAAGGTTAAGGGCTATTTAATAATATTTTTTCCCTGAGAAGCAACAATAGAAAATTAAATAATATTAACAATTACATAAAAATAGGTAGCTACTAGAGTGTAAAACATATTCAAAATATCTTCGTGAGAATAGGTAATTTGAGCCATTCTTGCCAACAGTTAATATTTTATTGTTTGGAACACAATAAATGAAAAATCCATGGCCGCATATTAGAAAAGGTCCGTTGTTTCTTGATATGGAGCAGTAAAAAAACGTATTTTGCGTAATAAGGAAGCAACCGCTTCATTTAGACATATAGTGTGTTATATCTTTTTGAACTGTCTTTTCACGAGCATTTCAACGGTGCAATAAAAAAATATGGGTTCCATTTGAAAAAAATGAGATTTTTCAATTTTTCGATGTTGATATTGAGAATTTTTTCCCGAACACCCTGTGCAATATTTTGAAATGGCATACAGACCATTTAATAAAGTTGACTTTCGCCTATGACAGTCCACAATTTCAGTTTTCCAGATTCATAAATTTCAAAGTTATTATCACTATGGTCGATGGCTGCAACACTCAAAAAAATCAAATATTTGCGAATATCTCGAAAAGGGTTAGGAATAGGGTACACATTATATTCAGAAGAAATATTTGGAATTTAATAGGGAACCAAATGGTGTAATAATATATAAGGTGTTCTATTCGAAATAACAAAGTTGCTATTGACTTCCGGTATAACCGGAAGTGATCGGAAGTTGAAAATATTTTAGAAAGAAAGTTTACAACCTGTTATATAAGTAACCAAAATTTCAAATCAAAATTCGCACTCCTTCCCCGTAAACTTATAATGAACCACTTACGTGAATCACCCTGTATACCAAGTGGTGTGGCTATTATTGATAATACCTTCCGTTAACTTAAAGAATTATAATCCCAAAGCTGAAAATACCACGACTGCGCAGCAGGAGTGGTATTTTCTTAGCATTGGGATTATAATGAGTGATAAATTAACGAAAGGTATTATCTATTATTATAGGCATCCCACGTGTTGTATTTAAAAAGAGAATTTAACAACTGCAAATAGTTTAATAATTATTCAGTGTGTATGTAGCCATAATTTATCAACCTAACTTCTTAGGAATAAATTAACTACAAGAATTAGAAATATTTCCTCTTCAAAAATGTAATTTAAAAAA
Source organism: Pseudeuparius sepicola (assembly GCA_963920635.1). Lineage (NCBI taxonomy): Eukaryota > Metazoa > Arthropoda > Insecta > Coleoptera > Anthribidae > Pseudeuparius > Pseudeuparius sepicola. Next base: position 97,600,861 of record OY987299.1, read on the forward strand.
AAATAAAATTGAAAATAAAAAAAAAACCTTTTTAAAAACAAGCTTTTATTCAAGCCATGTACTAAAACGATTAAAATAAGTTTAGGTTTTCGTTAAGATACCTAATTCAATTCCAAACTGCGAGAAGTTTTTGCAAATTGAAAAGCTTGTCGCGCGAAATGTTGATGAAAGTAGGCACCAATTAATTTTATTGGACAGTGATTGGTTGATATAGTCCAAAGCACGAAAGAAAACGTTTCTGAAGAATGCGGGCAGCGTTGCGAGATTTCCTATACGAGTAGTCGTTATTTATTGGCGAATACAAGTTTTATCATATTGAAGCCAAATTTCTGAACTCTGTTATACCGAAAAAATAAAGCTCGCATCACGGGACCATTTACCCATTTTTGTTTATCATTTATTTTTAACGCGGTGTGATAAAACACCTATTATATTTTTTTCAACATCGTCGCGTCTACCATCGCCTTTGAAATACGGCAACACAGCACTTCTACGAAGGAGTCGGCTGACAAAATCAGTTAGCCAACGCGATTTGTGCCTGTTTCTATAGTACGTAAAGTTAGCTGCGTATTTGGGCTACCACACAGACCTCATTTTTTAGGCCGCTGGCAAGTTTTTTCCGCCTGCTCAGAGAGCTCAGTGGAGTTTCGTATGTTCGGGAGTTAACGTGTGCAAAATGAGTAAACAGGGAAGAACGTTGCATTCTCAAGCACGAGAAATAATTGCCAATGTTATAAGGGTTTGCCTTCCTCCATAATCTAAGGCATCGCCGTTAAGAATAATATTAACAATAAATTAAATAACAATTATATGAAAATTAAGTCAGTGAGTTACACAAAATTGAGCTACGCCCCTGAACTGTGACTAATTCTATAATATTTGCGAGTGCTTCCCCCTTACGTTGCACGCATTCTGCCGTAAGGAGGACTATAAACAAGTACCTATTTGCCAAAGCTTTTCAATTTGCATAAACTTCGCAATTTGGAATTTAATTGGAATTGGAATTTAATTATCTGAACGAAAACCTACTTAAACTTATTTTAATCGTTTTAGTACATGGCTTAAATAAAAGCTTGTTTTTAAAAAGTTTTCTTTTATTTTCAATTTTATTTTGTGCTTTTTAGTACCTATTTCATTACCATGTCAGGAGGGTGGTAAAGAAATTTAGTCCGCCATCTTGGAGCGGCCGCCATATTGGATTTTCACCTTATTGTTTTCTACCCGTCGACCTTTCGGTCGAGCTCTTTCATTTGATACCCATGTTGGGTATCAAATAGGTAATCCGCCATCTTGGAGTGGCGGCCATATTTAGTGTGATGTCACTAACTTTATCGTTTTCTACTCTTCAAGCCCTTTCTTTTGATACCCATATTATTAAGGGGGTTGGAAAGAAAATGTAATCCGCCCTCTTGAAGCGGCGGCCATATTGAATTTAGTGTCCTGTCACTAATTTTATTTTTTCTTCTCTTCAAGTCCTTTCATTTGATATCCATATTAAGGGGGTTGAAAAGAAAATGTAATCCGCCATCTTGAGGCGGCGGCCATATTGAATTTAGTGTGATGTCACTGACTTTTTCGTTTTCTACTTTTCAAGCCCTTTCATTTGATACCCATATTAAGAGGGTTAACAAAAAATACATCATCCGCCATCTTGCAGCGGCAGCCATATTGAATTTAGTGTGATGTTACTAACTTTATCGTTTTCTACTTTTCAAGCCCTTTTATTTGATACCCATATTAAGAGGGTTGACAGAAAATACATCATCCGCCATCTTGGAGCGGCGGCCATTTTGAAAGTATTACAATATTGAGTATCGCATATTGTATTGTCACCGGAACTAAAGGTGTATGCAAAATTTCAGCTCAATCGGATGTCAGGAAGTGGTTCTAATTCAGCTTGCAAGATTTGACCTAAACATACATACCTACATAGTTCTCCATATTATAATACATTGCAAGTTAAAGATAAAAAAGCTTGTAAAAAAGCAGCCACAACCGAGATTTTGAACCCACGACCTCTCGCACGCATTTATTATTATTATATTAGTTTATAGTAAAATTACAATTTGTAGCAAACCTTTCAGGAGTCTCTCCTATTTCCCGAAGAGACAAAAAGTAGCTAAACCTCATCCTGATATCTCGATTCGTTTTTCGTTTTGTCGAGTTTCTTAAGCGTGCACGCCTTAACTTTTTTGTTTGTGAATATTTTGGATTTCGGAAGCGGTTTCAAAGAAAAAAATCCCTGTGTTTCAAACTGAAACATTTGGGATTTTTTCTTTAAAACCACTAACCAAATAATATCTCCCTACAGTATTGAAACCAAATTTATTTCCTACCTATTTCTACCACTAGTAAACAACCACAGTTAAAATAATAATACTTTTAACTGTGAAACAACTTTAAAAATATATGTATTTTGTTTACAGACTTCGATCTGAAATGCTTCGAAGGTTTTGGAAAATTACACATATAGACTGTTGCATTTTTAGATAAAATATAAATAACCGTGCATACATATTACTTACTTTTTCGCTCATACTCTGCGTCCTGCCAATATATCCATTCCTAGTGAAGCTCGTACTACAAGGCGTTAAATGGACACCATCCTCATATTTGCACTGGTTCAAAGCGTCATAGTCCACAAAACTCAAATCTTTGTAACTAACACTAATATCACTTTCCACTAATGACTGCAAACTCTGCTTCCATTCTTGATTCTTGATTTCGCTTATTTTCTCCTTTGATGGTGATTTTTCTTTTTTCTTGGTGCTGTCGCGAAAGCTTAGAGACCTTCTCAAAAAGTTGGAAGAGTCCTCTGTTATGTGTGCGAGTTTCTTTATGAAAGAAGGTGTGCGCTGTAATATAGCTGGAGAAATAACTTTGTTGCTGAGTTCTACAGCGGACGCATACTTTTTTGTTTTAGCAAGCGTGTTGCTTTTGAAGATGGGAAGTTGTGGGAAGTGATCGTACGTTTCCGAATCTTCGTCAAGCTTGTGGTGCGGGTCTTTGTTCTTGTGTTTATCCTAACCCAAAGAGAATAAATTTTTATCATCGTTACACATGTCCCAAGATTTGAAAGATTCATATTTGGCTATCAAAATAGGCTCATTTAAAATTTGACAAACAATCATTATTTTCAATTTCTAGATGCCTAGAAAACATTCGATGTACGTAAAAAATAATAATGTGTATATTTTAATCCCCGGGACTAAATGTGGGTTCTGTTAATCTCGAGGTGCAAGCTGTTTTTGACTAGAAACCCATTTCTAACATATTTTCAGGGATTCTAGAGACCGTGCGAATCAGAAAATTGTCCTGGGTTCTTTATGTGGAAAAGTAAGTATTCATATATTCGAAAATTATGCGTTTTGATAATATGATTTTAGTCAGGTTGCCATGTGTTTTAAAATGTCCAAAATAGAAAATTCCTCGGTTTGGAATTGCAACGTGAACTTGAATTTTAATAAACGTTTTTTCCGCGTTTCTGAACATCCTGCCAATGATAACTATACAAGTTCTTGTTATAAAATTGTCGAAGAAACAATGGCATAAACTTTACATATTTACATAGTTAGTTACCACCGGCAGCCTGTTCAGAAACGCGGAAGAATTATTTACTAAAATACAATTTCAAAACGCACAGTTTTGAATAGACGAAGACTCACCTTTCCATATGAAGAATCGAGGATGACTCTCTGCTTTATACCTTAATATCGTGAGAATAAATATGCAAAATCTGTCACTAACTGGAAATATTTTAAAAGTTTGTTTCTACACAGCAGGCCTGGGCTACCTGGTAATATCTTAAAAAGATTGTTCTTCCACACTTTTTTATTCGCAAATCCTGAGACATGATCTAAAGATTATAGGACGGGATTCCATAAATTTTAAATGCAGAAAAAGGGAAAGCAAGTTTGTGTGTTTTTTAAGAAAAAGCAAATTCTTTCAGTCAGAAAAACAAGCAAGTCCATATTTTTTGAGCAAACAAAACAGAATAGAAAAAACGTGTTTATGTTCTTGAGGAGAATAGAAAAGCGAGAAATAAATGAATAACTAATAACTACATCAATAGGTATGTCGTAGCACAGAGAAGACCAATACAGAGAGTCCATCTTGTCAAATATGTCAAATGGAGCCCAATTTTTACCCAATTTTTCACACATCTGGTAAGATCGTTGAGATAAACTGTGAAGTAGACTGCGTTCTTCATTTCTTATAGATTAATTTAAAACTGAGAAGGAAGATCCACAGTGGGATCCACAATGGATTAATTAATGTTTAAAGTTGGGATCCATTTGACATATTTGACAAGATGAACTCTCTGTATTCTGGTCTTTTCTGTGGTCGTAGGTATGTAATTTCATGATATACAGGGTATTCAGATTTGATCCGTTACACCCTTGTAAAATCGTGATGCGTCGCACGATTTTGATGATTTTGTGTGTCTCTATGCACTTGGGGGCATATCGTCATGTTAGCAGCACTATTCCACGGCCTGCAATATGTTTTTCTGGCAACGTACGTTTGTTCAGTACCTCTTGAAACCCCAATGTCCCAAGTTTTATCAATTTACGTATTTCGCCAATTAACATTTTTACAGGGCCTTAAGTCGGAATTTTTTAAAATTTCAATTAAAAATCAGGGACAATTTGGAAATATATGAAAATCGGGTTAACTTTATCGAAATATACCAAAATGTCCCACTAATAAAAAAGACAGAACAAGAACACCATTCTACATTCTTAAAATAATACTAAGAATATGCCAATATTTTAAAAAGGTGGGATGTTTTTTTAGGTTTTCTTTATCAGTGGGACATTTTTTGTATGTTCCGATTAAGTTTACCCGATATTCAAATATTTCCAATAAACAATTTTCGCTAATGGCATTTTTCAAAATACCGTATCAAAAAAAAACATTCTCAAATATGGCATATTCAAGCATTATTTAAAAAATATAAAACGCTGTTCTTTGTCGTTTTATTTATTAATGTGACATTTTTGGACTGTTTTGAATAAGTCTGACCTATTTTCATATATTTCCAATTCCATGATTATTAATTAAAAAGAAAAAATCAGTTTTCCTATAAGGCCCTATAGAAATGTTAGTAGACGATGTAAATTAATAGGTCATTAGGGTTTCAGGGGGTGCTGAATAAATCTACGTAGCCAGATTTTCGATGAAACATCCCTAAAAATCGCATATCAAAAAAAATCATAGCAGGACCTGGAATAGTGCTGCCACCATGACAATATGTCCCACAAGTGCATATGGATATTTCCTACACACGCGCGCACGCGCACGCACAAAATCATGACAAAGCTTGTTATGAGAAAACAGAAAGGGAACAGACAGTTTCGAAGAGAGTTTTGCAAAAACTGGACTCGTGTAATATTTCCTTGCATTGGCGATATCGCAATTCCGTAATAAAAGGGACCAAGATACTGTTTCCGCCAGAGAAATGAAATTCTAAACATTAGCCTTCGTCTGCATTTATTTCATTTCTATTGCAACTAGCACTCAGGATATACAAACCTTTTTATGAAACAAAGCGTTGAACGACAGCTTTTTCTTCTTCTTCACTTCTTTATTCTCCACATTTTTCTGTTCTGTCACATACGGCATTTTCGATTTCACAACCTTATGATCATTTTCATCTATGCCGTATGTATTGATTTCACTCGCGCTGATACTCTTCCTTCGCAAATTGTTGTTAACGAAGTTATTCCGACATTCAATCGGTGTCATGACTGGTTCCTCGTCGTCCAAAACTGAAGTATTCCTATGCGTCCGTCTCAAAATTCTGTCTTGCCTGGTGAGTTTCGTATCTCTCGTCATCACTTTCTGGCCCTCTGCTATTTCCAGAGCAAATTCAAAGATTTCGGATACGATGTCTTCGACAATATGTTTTGGGTTGTCCTCGCTGGGACTGTCTACGCGAATAGAGATACTGAATTCATCCAAGATGATGTTATCTGTCTTTGTGGGCATTTTGGTAATCTTCACTGATAGCCAGTTATCGGGATTATGAGATATGTTGGGGGATAAAGTAGATGAACCTTCAGATACCATCTTAGATGCTAGCGGTCACATTTTCGTGCTAGAGAAAAACGTTAGTTAAGTAGAATGCCTTCAGAATGAATGACAACGGTGCTAGCAATAACAATTAGGATCATCTAGAACAAAAACTTAATAAAACCCATATAATTATGTTACAGGATCTATACTTTTAAAATTGCATAGGTTCCACTTGACATAAGTATAGGTTTGATAAGAAAATAAATTTTAAAAAAGGTTCTCATTTACGATGTGAATTTTTTTGTATATCTCAAAAACGACAAAAGGTTATCAAATTAAAATTTTGTAAGGATTATAAGGATATAAAAGCACAATAAAACTTATTATATGATATTTCGAAAGCCGGTGAAATAGGAAGAAGTTCTCTCTCTTTTAATCAATTTATACTCCAGTTGAATAATTTTTTAAGCAATTTTTAACAAAGAACTTTCTTTTAAATCCGCCTTAATAATAATTCTAGTTTAATTTCTAGTAAATATAAATCCAAAGAAATAACATTGCAAAAAACAAAACATCCGCGGATTAAGTTTGGAATGGGTGTAAATGTCAAATAAATTATTATACCCTATTACAGAAGAGAAAATCTTTTTTAATCTTGAGTTTTTGAAAAAGTTAGTGTCTTTAAAAATTTAAAAATTTATAATAAAACCTAGTTTTTTTTAGAAACTTAACTTCGAATATGCAGTCATATCGGCTTTTCAAAACTGAAAATATACTAAAAAGTACGTTATGTATTATAAAGGATCAATGAAATCGCTCAAAATTAACAATATTATAGACCTGCAGTGCTCCAAGTTGCGGTCCCTGTATATTTATAGGATTTGGCACAAAATTGTATTTTTAAATAAAAAATGAAAATTTAGAGGCACCGGCAAAATAATATGTTTATTTTGCCAAAATAAGAAATAGTAACAAAAATTTGTGCAGTACAAGTACATTAGTAAATAAACAGAAAATACCACGAAGCAACTAATGTTGCTTATTTGTGGATGACATTGTTTGTTATTTTACAACGTGCAGTTACATGTATAAATAAAATATCACAGTTTGAGTAAGTAATTCCATAAGTTCGGTAGGTAGGCATGATGTATCAAATCGGGTTAAGTGTCACAATTAGGTAAGTATCAAAATCAGGTGCAAGGATCACAATTAGGTAAGTATCATAATAATTTCTACATAAAATTAGTTAAGGAAGTAATTATTATCTTACTATAAAAAATAATATCAGGTAAATTTCTATTTGTTATTCACTATCTGGTGAAAGATATTTCGATCCATTGTTCTTATGAATAATTTTAGTTTGTTCCTGAAAGTAATACGATTCTTAATCATTTTAATGCTTTCAGGAAGCAAGGTATAAATCTTGGGCGCAAGGTAAGCAGCCCATCTTTGCCCTATACTTTTCTCAAATTTTGGTATCAAAAAGCTTCGTTCTTTATTTCTGGTACAGTATTTGTGGTCTGGTTTGTACAAAGGTATCTTATCTATATTAACAAATATGATGATTTTCAAAGCATAAAGTTGTCTGACATCCATAGCATTCGTTTCTTTATAAAGTTTGTCGCTTGGATAAGTACCTAATTACTTTGTTATAGATTATTTTTAAAGCCCACTTTTGAATAACATTTAGACAGTCAAGGTAGGTATAACTAATGTTTTGAAAATTGGGTTAAATAAACTACAGTTATCGATTTAATTAACTGACAGAAGCTGCTTGCTATTGTTTTTCAAGGTAATACCACAGATAACGTAACCTAGATTGGCAGCGCGGGTTGTTCCTTCAATCACCGCCAAAATATAAAAATTCTGGGTGATTCTTGTTTACGCCGAAAAGGTCTCCGCCCCCCGATCGATACGGATGTTGTCATAGCAACCGAACACGCTAGTCCGGGCAGAATATTAAAATAATTCCGGTTTCTTTGTAATTAATACGAGGTGGGTACTTTATGACATGCAATAAAACTGAGTATAATCAGAGAACAAGGAAGGGTGTTCTCTGGTATAATCCTACGGCTACTTCTCCCCATTTACAAATATTGCTAGGGGCTAAATAGTATTATTCATTCGATCTCTGCTCTTAATCGGAATCGGAAGTGTACCTACCTATATTGTTATTCGAATCGTAGTTTGGTTTGAATAATGGGTAATATAGAGTGCCAGGAACCTAATCAAAGGAATCCGAAGAAATGAAGAAAGGGTAACAAGTGTGTTTTTATGAATTGCAAGAATATTGCAGGCCATGCTGTCATGCATAGATTCCCCCCGAACGAAACAATATCGAGAGAGTGGATTGTAAGATCAGGTATAATAAGCATATTTCACTAATGTTATTTACTTAAATCTTAAATGGCGGATAAACTATAATTTTTTTTAAATAGGTAGTAGCATAATTAGAGGGTGCGTTATCTTTACGCTACCTCACAATTTGTAAGTTGTGAAATACAGTGTGTCCCCGGGCAAAGATGTACCTATAGATCAACATACAGCGTCTCCTGCTCTGATGTCCGGAAGAGAGAAAAGTTTTTTATTCGTGGGTTTACGACAAAATGTCACTCTTTATAAAAACTCCTGCTTGTTCCAAAAAGTCCAAAACTGTTAAAATATTTTTGATTTTTTATACAAGGTGGTCAGTATTTCGAAAAAGTTAGAAAAATATTGTTATGCACCAATAATAAAGTAGTACCGTTGTTTTTGACAATATCGAAAAATATTACCAGGGATGCCATTTAGAATTCACAGGTGGTTAAAAATTCGAGTTTTCAGCATTTTATGATGATTTTTTTAACAAGGCCTGATTCTTGCCTGTATAATAGAAATTGAAATTTATTTTTGTACATTTAAATAACATTATTCCTTGTTCATGAAATTATCCATATTGTTAGCAATAAATTGACGTAATAATATTAAAAAGAAATTGAATATTGTAAAAATTCTGCAAATATCAAATAAAGTGGCACAGTTAAATTAGCTGCCCGACTTGTTAAAAAAAAATTAAACATAAATTGCTGAAACCTCAACATTTTTACACCTTATGGATTCTAAATGACATCCCTGATAGTATTTTTCGATATCGTCAAAAACAACGGTACTCTCTACTTTACTCTTGGTGACTAACATTTTTCTAAATTCTAAATACTGAACAACCTGTATAAAAAATCATTTTAACAGTTTTGGGCGTTTTGGAACAAGCAGGAGTTTTTAGAGTGACTTCTTGCCATTAACCCCATCAATAAAAAAACTTTTCTCTCTCCCGGACATCAGAGCGGGACACGCTGTATGTTCTTCTTAATGAAACTTTACATCCAGAATTCCTTTGCGCTATTTCAAACTGCAAAAGCATAATATAGAATATAGGATTTTTTTATGTGGTTTCGATATTTCGATAAATAACTGACGTTTTTTTCTTGTCAAATGTCAAATTTGACCACGTGACGACGTGACCACTTTTGCGAACGTAATGTTTATCCTTGTACAAGCACAAACTGCTGGCAAAGTCAAATTTTAAATAGTTCTGCAAAAAATTCCCTTATTATACAGACCTTATTTTTTGTCACATTGTATATTATCCAAGGGAGAAAAATGGTCATTATAACTTATATTATATAATCCTACATTGTCCTTCCCTAGCATTCATCTATAAAACGTTAAAATAACACTCCTACCACATAAATGTGTAACCTAAATAGGTACTTCCACACTAGAGTTGAAGCAATTTCCTAGTTGTGAAACACTGATAACTTATAGTGGTTGTTATAGAACTGTAACGCTGTCTGCCTTATTATTATTTTTTCTGTACCTACCTACCTCTACCCATTCATAAATACAAAATCGCCTGTCCGGGTTCGCAGTATTTTTTACACAATACTCTCATAATGATCGCCCCTGGTAGAATTGCCTATGAGCCTTCCATTTTGAGAGAGGAGGGGCCACCGGCAGAGGGAATGGATTTATTGCACTTCTTGACTGCCGTCGACAGTTTTTGAGACTATAAAGTAGGGTTTTCGAATATTTTCTAACAGGTGACTCTGAGGCGAATCCGAATTCGGAGAACAAAGGATCTGCCAATCTAGGTTACGTTATCTGTGGTAATACTAGAAAATATTAGAAATGTGCGAGATGCAGATTTCTCGCGGCAAACTTCAAAGATTTGCACTGTAGTGTCTTGTGAAATGAATTGAAATCAATAACTGTAGTTTCTTTAATTGAACTTTTAAAGCATTTTGCCAAGCTTGCAAATTTTATTTTTTAATCACGTTAGCATAAGGCATAGCGCTTCTGATAGATATATCGATTAAAAGTGCATAAAATAGGTAACTTTTTGACGATATGACCGGCTATAATTATTGAGAAGTAACTTTCTTTCAGTTCTAGGAGAGCACCCGCATATTACATCGCAGCATTTTTCAAAATTCTGATAGAGTAAAAATGTAACGTCGGTCGATTTTAGTCCATTCCGTTCAATAGCTGAAGCCCGCAAAAATGGAGGATAAATTGGAAGAATGGTAATTTATGAAAACAATTGAGTGATAAATTACCTGGCGTTGGAAAGTTTTAAAATTCATGAACTCTGTATGTTGTGGAGAGTAATAGAGCTTGAGTGCTTGCCGTATCTCACTGGAGCCATACCTCGGAACAATTTAATTACAATAAAAATTGTTTTTTGAAAAGTTGAAGCAGAATGGTTAAAAAATAACAGAGTATATATTTAATTTTGTTTCATTATAAATTCGCTATTATTTGGGAAAATGCAAGTAATAATTTTAATTGAAATTGGGGGTGAATGGAAAATATGCTTAGATCGGTCAAAAAAGACACATTACGGGCGATTTTTAGTTAAGAAACAAAGACAAAATTATTCCACTCCTAATTTTGCAATGGTGGTTGTCTATTTAGTGGTCTCTCAAATACCAAACACCGGCTCTCCAAAGGAGCGATTTTGTATCTTGCCCTTGATACTATTTCCCTGGCGGCCTGCATTGGTTAATAAACATTATAGAGAGTTTCCCAACGAAAGCTGTGTAAAAATTACTACGCGTACAGTGGATTGTCAACTTTCCGTTTTTAGCCAATAATTATGACAAATCTCAACAGATTTATAAAAACGATACATCACTGTATTTGCAATAAAAAGGGCTTTAAAATGATGCACCACAAGGGGGATAGTTCCATTTGAAATTTTAAAGTTGGGGTTGCTATAGGGATTAGGGGGATGAACATATCGGGTTGGCTTGATGAAAAAAGCTCCCCCAAAAAACAAAAATCTCGGCCAATTTTCAAATATTTTTCGGTTTTCTAATTTTTGGAGGGTCAAGTTTTCGTTGGGAAACCCTGTACGTAATCACGACAATAATAATTAAAAGTCCGAAATATGAAAACAGTTAAAACGCCGACGCCGGCCGCTGCTGGCGAGTGGCGAGTGGGTGTAATAGAAAATATTTTAACAGAATTTATAATTTCGATTTGCCGTAAAGGCTGATTGCTCACTTAAAATAGTTATGGTATTTATATATTGCTCGAATGAGAAGTAAATATAAGATTGGTTTCAATATAATCACTGCTTGGACGCATAACAATTTTATTGTGCAAATGGCGAGTGGAAAATTTTTAAAAATAAGAAGAATAGTTGGTAATTTTTTACCAAACAGATACAAACCTATTGGTAAAATATTCAAAACAATAGTTTTTTTTTATAAAATTTTATAATAGATAAAATACAAAATAAGCACTGAATTATCAAAGTAATTTAGGTAAAATTTACTCTCATATCAGATTTTTTTATTCCATTCTCCAAAACCAATAAAGGGGCTTTTATTATGGTTGAAGTGGGTGGTTGGCCATTTTCACAGATGATGATACATTCAAAATTAGGAAAAAATGCCAAATGGGCATTGGGCAAAATACCATTGGTTTTCTTGAAATATGATGTCCACGTTTTGTCGAGTTCCTTCCGTTCGATTGTGAAAGCCAAAAATTGTTGGTACATATTGTTCATAGTGAATTTATTTTCACTTTACATATGGTAAAATTAATTAATTTGAACGCGGTAGATGAAAATTTTATTTTTCGAATTTTGGAGTTAATAGTTGTGTTTATTTGAGGCACATTTAATTCCAATGCAAACACTGTTGATTTTATACCTTTTTGTTGAGAAATGAAAAGGTGCACTGAAACTATGAACATACGTAGAAATTGACATCTTCGTCTTACTCTCCATCCTCAAAAACAGAAGTGTCAAATTTCAGTTCAGCTGCTTGCATAATTCGATTTGAACAAAAGAACTTCGCTATATAACGGCAACTATTGAGATTTGACCCATAGCTCGATCGTAATATTTTGGCACAAAAGATATGCAATATTAATGGGGCGCCCTCTCTAAATAAATATATATTTATATTTATTAATATATTATTAAGACTTTTCGTACTAGAAATCCAAAATATTCCAAAACAATGGCCAAACATTGCTAAACAATGCCTCATAATAATTCTGCGAGATTTGAAGGTGGAAACTGTTTGCAAGATGAAAATTAAATGGGGGTAAATACAGGGTGTCCTTGCATTTTGTAGCCAAACTTTGACAACTATTAGAAAACGTTATCTTGGAACCCCTAGTTTCCGAAGTACAGAGGTATTAAGAAAATTATTATTTTTATATATTTTTTTATCTCTAAGAACGAAAATTCAAGGCCCGTATGTAGAATATGGAAGAACCACCAGTTTAGAGTCATCAGTGGCCAGCGTGACAAGAAATTAAAAAATGAACCGAATATTTTCAAAAGCCATTGGCGTAGAAATTATGTTTTAAAAAGAGGTGCTAGTTACCCGCACGCACGCCACTGGTAGATTTCATTCCTACAGTTTGCCTGTGGGCCGATACATCTGTTTGTTGCACAGATAAAAAAATAAAATATGTCATCTCTCTAAGTCTAGACACGAATGTATATGGAGACTTTTGCCTCAACTCTTCCTCGACTATTTCTACAAATTGTCAACGTTTCTTTACAAATACCGAGGACACCCTGTGTAAATGATAAATAAAGTGTGCAAATAGCACTAAGAATTAAAAGCAACAATATTTTTTCCGAAAGTATTGAAAGATACCATACGTTGATCAATAATTGATGAACACAATACCTAGGTCAAAAATTAGCATTAATATTTGAAAAATCAGGAACCCGTACCACAGAATTTTTGGGTATTCTATGCCCGTACCAAGGTTTTTTAAATGTTTTCAGGCTATAAGTGATTAATAGGATTACTTCATTTTTAATGGTTAGGTTAGGTTAGGTCATCAGTCATCAGGTATATTTTCTTCGTGTAAACAGCAAACCGAGCAGTTTGCCTTTATTTCCTTTTAAAATCGTCAGAACTTCACAAGTTCTACAAAAACATGAATATGAAAATGTGGGTTGAGTGGGAGCCTTCAATAATAATAAAAATAAAACCCACATAACCGACTGCTTTAGAGCAGCGCAGCGTGTATACGTAAACAGTATTAAGCACAAGGGGGGCGTGCGTTGGAATTTCTCAAAGGCTTATTTAGAGGCAGTGCGAGGGCATGCAAAGGAGTCATTGTTAAGTGGCGTATCAGGCGCATAGAACCAGAACCGTGTGGATATAAGTCACGACACGACTATATTATAGACGCATCTAGGTCAGAACTTTACTAAAGTTACGCTGTCTTCCTAATAACTTTAAGCTACACTTGGAAATTGTGCATGGCATGTCTGCCGGTTGCAGTTTGTGTCGCATCTTCTGGTTATTTAACTTTAATTAATTTTAAGGCAATAATAATAACCATAAAGGAGAAATCCAAATAGAACATTCGTAAACAGTATTCATGATGAATCCATCAACGATTTGTGAAAATATATATGCATTTTTAATGAGCCAACAAAGAATGCCCTACATTATTTTCATCTTTTGTTTGTGTTGAGAATTTAGCAGCAGAAGGAATTTATTTGAAATTTCTTTTTTGGATACTTGTCTATTTTTTTATTTTTATTATTTGTCTGAATTATTTTTCATTCTTTTTATATTTACTTTATAATTATTATTCTTTTTAACTAGGTGTCACCTGAGCTATCATCCAATCATGTGGGACCGTATAAAATATAGAGATGTCCCTACTAAATCTCGCTTCAGCAGAGGATAATTTGCTATTTGAAGCTCCTTTGTGCTCGTTGCATTAAAATTATTATATTCATTATTATAATGAAACTGGCATGCTAAAAATTAGAATTCAAGTAGTGGGCTTTGTTCACGGAGTTGGCATGATTCTTATAATTTGCTAGAAAACACCAATATTAAGCTGCTGAGTAGGTAATTCACAAGCAAATGTCAAGTGTCTAAAATACTTTGTATATCATCTGCTCATCAATCATGTGTGGGCTCGTATAGGTATGGCTAAATAAAAAACTTTTTTATCTCAATTTAAACACGTCACAAATTCTCGACCTTGAAACAAATTAATGGGTTTGAGAACTCCTTTATTTATAACTTTTATTCACTCAGGATTTGAACCAATGCGGAAATAGTTATAACTGGTGTAAATCTACTGTAAACTATTAAGTATTCATACGGGGTGTTTCATTAATAATAATACATAGAGCAACTGCATATATACTGTGCCAAAATATTACGGTTGAGCTTAACTACCGGCCAAATTTTAATGGTTTCTGATATACCTAGACCTACGTTGAAATTGACAAAATGTGCCCGAAAACACTCGTCAACTCAAAATTTGGAAAATAAAAATTTCACGTAACGCATTTAGGTTAAAATGACAGATGAATTTTACATTCAAAATGAAGAAAAACTGCTAACTGGCATTGGGTAAAACACCACTGGTTTTCTTGAAATAGGGTATCAAAATTTTGTCGCGTTTAATCCGTTCCATTTTGAAAGAAAACAATTTTTGGTACATTTTTCATATCGGGAATTTTAGTTGCGGTACAATTACTTATTTTGTAAAATTTGAAAGCGGTAGGTAAACATTTTATTTTTCTAATTTTGGAGTTCACATGTGTTTTGGGATACATTTTGCCAATTTCAACACAAAAGGTTAATTTTATCGTTATGAAGCAAGTACCTATGCACTTTTGTCGAAAAAGGAAAAGGATCCCTAAAATGATGAACCTGGAGGCCATAACCTCAAATAAGTTACGAGTAAAAGCGCGATCCACTAGTCGCAATACTGTCAAAATAAGATGGCATTTTTAGATTTGTTCTACAACGTTTCGTTTTTGAGAAACCATCTTCAACTTAATTTTTTTAAATAAGAACCTGGATTTTTTTTTCAGATTTTGAAAACACTTTTCATTGCAAATACCATGATGTATGACAAGAAATATTTTTAAAATGTTTTGAGACAATTATACTGAAAATTCCTTTTTTCCATTATTTTTTTTTCTAATGTGGCCCTGTATTTAATAATAAGAAGTCTAAATATTAATCAGTGCGCTCCCTCTGTGACATACGTAGAAATTGGTATCTTCAGCTTATTCTCCGCACCCCCAAAAATACAGCAGTGCCACATTTCAGTTCAGCAGCTTGATTATTTTGGAAGATATAGCCATAATTCAGTTTCAAAATAAGAAATTCAACAATCAGTAACCATCGTGATTTGACCGGTACTTGTTCGTAATATTTTGGCATAAAACGTGTGCAGTTGCTTTATGTACCATTATTAATGGGGCCATGGGACTCCCTGTATGATATTCTCTTCTCTGGTATGATATTCTCTTTAGAATATATCGTGATCATATTCACACAAAAAAATGAGAAAATTGTCGTAATAATGATTTCAATTGAGGTAGATCTGACAGAGTACGAGGGTGATTCTTGCATGGCTTGGCTATGGCCAAGAAACATGAAAATGGTGATCCAAGACCAAGACTAACCCCTTGAGATTTCCTGTCAAAATTCTACTAAATTGTTTAAGATACTATAATTTCCTCCGTATTATATGGACTCTAAAATGTCGTTATTTTTACAATTAAGAAATATGGTTGGAAAGGGCAGATAATTAGAGATTCCCTCTAGGGACGACCGAGGGGACGACAGATTGTTCCAGGCAGTATTATTTTTAAATATACCTAATGATTTTTTAAAAAAATCTGATATGGCAACGGGAAGCAAGCTAATAAATAACAAAGACCGAGCCGAGCTATTTAAAATTATCCCGTATTTTCTTATGAGATGGCTCCAAGTTAAGACCCAAAGTACTACGACCGGTGAATTTGCCGGTGTCGCAGTGAAAGGCGTTATAAAGTGGCGCCAAATCATTAAGAGACATCTGTACGTAGATAGTGGAAAAAGAAGACTAGGTGACAAAGATTGCATTATTCGAGAATTTCAGTGTCACCAATGCTTACCAAACATTTTACACCGAAACTTGTTTTGTAGCTTGTAGACACTAGTAGTTTTCCAATTTTCAAGCCATAAGTCTTAAACTCTATTAAGACAAGCAGATGTGTCTGGAAAATACCACGTCGAGTAAACGAAACCAAAAATGTGGTGTGGGTCGAGTTAAGAAGCTAGAGATTTTTCACTTTTTTCGCCCATTATTTCAAGAAATCTGTAGGCTTCGGTCTCGATAGGAAACTCTAAATAGAGCTCAGCAAACACATATTTCTGATTTGACTAGCCACACTCTATCATACAAAATAAGACTCAAACTACCCAAGATATATTAAATATATAACAAATTTACTCATCGTAGCACTCTTAATATCGAAGATTTTAACTCGCGAGCATAAAATTAGTGGGATCCAAATATACGAGCGTTAAAAATACAGATAGAAATGTCATTGAAATCTCAGCGAATGCCAGCCGAATATTAGACTACAGGTGATGAGTGAGAGAGTTCCAAATATCAACACATCTAACGGACCGAGCAGCATCCTCTGTTTGTTTCGATTTTCTATAAACTGCACGATTATCGTCAGAGGTCGTATGATTTTAATTATGACTTCGTATAACTTGTTCACTTTAAACTAAGGTTATATTCTATATTATCTTGGAGTGGACTATGAGAATACAGAGCGAAGGGTAATGGGTAATCACAGTTTAATAAAAGGAAAAACTGTGCATGTGTTGACCCGCCTAATAGGGCCAGTAATATAGATTGTTCCCGATGCCTAATCTGATAAATGCGCCGCCCCTATTTTCAGAAATCTTATAAAACTTTGTATATGATAAGAATTTGCAAATATATTACATATGAAATAAACTTGCGGTTATTTTTTGGTTTTATATCACCTGTTGAAGTGTCCCTCTTTAAAACAAAACTGTAGTTCAATAAAGATGTCAGTTTTGCAAAAAAAATCCAAACAGGATGATTTTTTTCAGGGTTGCTTGGGGACTGCCTCCTGAGTGTCCAACTAAAAGATCACACTCGATCTCCTGGTACGAATTGCGCTATAATAGCGTGGTTTCCTACACATTTTTTAGAGCAAAATGACCCTAATAAAAGTTGTAGGGGATCAAAATATGAACAACTTTCCCTCATAATTCTTTCTTTTATCTCTAATACGTAACGAGTTACAGCTCATTACTTATTTGACAAAAATTCCTCACACTGCAAGGGTGGTCTTGTAAACATTTTTTTTACAAAGAAATGACCATAATAAAGTTTTATAGGTCTGGTCAACTTATTCTCATAATTTGTTTTTGTCTCTAATACTAAGACAAAAAATAATTAAATATAATGCGCTTAAATCATTAAGTATTGGATACAAAGTTTAGAAGAAAAAGTTTACCAGAAGTTCATCTTCTAAAACTTTCATTAAGGTCATTTTTTTCGTAAATAGTATATTCCCTAACAAGTGCGGAAAGTGCCACTTTTCCGCACGCGATTGCAGTTGGCTGAACGACGCGTAGCGGAGTTCAGCCAAGAAATCGAGTGTGGAAAAGACACTTTCCGCAAGAGTTAGGAACACTATTTTTTCTACAAGCGTGCGGAAAAGTAAGACACTTTTCCGCACGCATTTACTTTTCAGCACGCATTTTAGTTTAAAAAGTGTCACTTTTCCGCACTAGTGCGGAAAAGTAGTGCGGAAAAGTGACACTCTCTAAACTAAAATGCGTGCGGAAAAGTGTACTTTTCCGCACGCTTGTAGAAAAAATTTTTTTTACAAGACCGCCCATGCAGTTAGTAATGCGCTGCAACTCGTTACATATTAGAGATACAAAAAAATTACGAGGAAAAGTTGTTCATACTTTGATTCCCTACAACTCTTATTAGGGTCATTTTGCTATAAGCTATAAAAAATGTTTTGGAAACCACCCATATTGGTTAGGAAACCACCTATATTATTTAGGAAACCACGTAATACCAAGAGTTCGAGTGT
The DNA here is from genome assembly GCA_963920635.1 of Pseudeuparius sepicola. Lineage (NCBI taxonomy): Eukaryota > Metazoa > Arthropoda > Insecta > Coleoptera > Anthribidae > Pseudeuparius > Pseudeuparius sepicola. The sequence continues at coordinate 97,619,291 of OY987299.1, forward strand.
GATCTTTTGGTTGAACACTCAGGAGGCAGCCCCCAAGCAACCCTGAAAAAATAATCCTGTTTCGATTTTTTTGCGACCCCTATAAGCCGAGCACATCTTTATTGGACTATGCAACATATAAATCATAAATTTTAGAATTGAAAAAAATTGGTTTGCAGCCAAAAAATATTTAATATACTTCCTTCAAATAATCAAGCTTTCTTCCGATGTTTTGAACTTCTTCGGGGCTAAAAAAATGTGTGTTCAATGTAAAAAATTCAAATAATAATAATAATAAAATATATTTGTATTTTATATTTTATAAACCTAGAAATTAATACTTATAATAGTAAGTGTGTTTTAACAATTTTATTTGAATCTTTTACATTTAATACATATTTTTTAGCCTTGAAGAAGTTCAAAACATTGAACGAAAGCTGGGTTATTTGAAAGAAGTGTATAGTACTTGAATATTTTTTGACCGTTATTGTCATTTCTACATTTACTCAACACAGCCGTATTACAAGATATTAATAAATGATAAAGAGAGATTTTTTAGTACCTGTTATTATAAATAATAAAGGATATTTTAGTGGCATATCAGGTAAGTGCCTACAGTAGGAGCGCTGGGTTCGAGTCCGGGCTAGAGTGCATTTTCAATTGATATATTTTACCTGGTATTCCACTAAAACATTATTTATTATTTTTAATTACTAAAAAATATTTCTTTGTTAATATTCTTGGCTGGACATTGTAGGTTAATTTCCATGTTCGATAATTGCATATTGCATTAAGTCGTTAAATGTAGAATTTTGTGGGCCCGGTCCAGCCCTACCCGGCGCCTCTACCATGATGCGCCCGGTGCGGGGGCACCGGTCGCACCGCCCTAGTTACGGTACTGATTGTAAGTAATTGTAGTTCAAGGGTCCTATATGAAGGAAGATAAAGGAACTTTTTGCAGATGCTTTTATCCTACTTGTTCAAAAAGTTTGGCAGATAAAACCAGAACCAAGGACACCCTATGTATACAGGGTGGGTTTTTTTCGATGACCATCTAGTGAGCCATGATCTTTTTTAAAAATCCAAAAGGGGCATTAGATTGAGCGTTCAAAACTGCAATTCTTTCCCCATTTAACCTTTGTTCTAGCTCTGCTAGTTTCCGAGATCCACCACATAATTATTTGCCCTTAAGAAATTACCTAGATCAGCTCTATCCAAATAGTTGGATAGGGAGATTAGACCTATTTCCTGGCCGCCCCGATTTGTCTGTTCTGGATTTCTTTTTGTGGGGAACAGTACAAAATAAGGTATGAGACAATTGATGAATTAAGAGCAGCTGTTTTAGAAGCAATTGCCAGTATTGACAGGCGCTCTCTAAGAAAGGCGACAAATTCAGTTTTAAAAAGATGCAATATTTTCATGAATAATAATGGTGGATTGTTTGAACACCTTTTAAAATAATAATGATTTGAATTTGAGTTTTTTTAATTTTTGTTTTATTTTGTTACATTTTGTTACCAGCTAAAAACAAAAGTATGTCTAATCATAAAATAGAACGTAATTATGAAAATATTCCATGGCTGACTATGTGAAAATTAAAAAAAAATCAGAAAATTAGCCATAGCTCTTGTATTTTTTATATTAACTATGCCGAGTATTATATCTTTGGACAGCTCAAAAAATGGCCGATTTGATAAGGCCACAGCCAACTATGATATACATTTAAAAAACACAAGTTTATGTCATATATCTCAAAAATCACAAACATAAAAAAATGGATTATAGATTATCTTATTAAGCCCAAAATTTTCTCCAATTTTTTTCTCTACAGTTTTTCTGTATAATCAGAAATAATGGAGGTACAGAGATCTGATGAAATAGCAAAAATCACTCGTTTCAAAATATCTAGTGAGCCATGACTTTTTTAAAAATCCAAAACAAGCATTAGATTGAGCATTCAAAACTGCAATTCTTTCCACATTTAGGTAACCTTTGTTCTAGCTCTGCTAGTTTCCGAGATCCCCATAGTGGTCATCGAAAAAAACTCACCTTGTATATACAGCGTGATCAGTTAAGGGCGGCCCTCGGCTGTTTCTCGGGAACTATGCAAGCTAGAAAGATGCGGTAAAAAATTGTTCATAAAAGTGACCCAAATAATTTCAATGAAAATGTTTTCAAGTTCCTTCGTTTGTCGCCAGGGGGCGAATTCGCCATGTTGTTGTATAAAACTGTCTTTTCCTGCACAAATCGCCTACCTTATCTGGACCTGAAATAGTAAAAGAACGAACGGCAAACGAAATAACTTGAAAACATTTTCATTGAAATTATGTGGGTCACTTTTATTATTTTTTTACCGCATCTTTCTAGCTTGCATAGTTCCCGAGAAATGGCCGAGGGCCGCCCTTAACTGATCACGCTGTATATATGTTTACAGAAACCTAGGTCGAAACAATAGTTTACACTCGTGTTTATAATTATTATAATGTGGAATTATAAAATTAGGGCCCCTTTCGCTACAGCTAACATACCGTATAAAATTGTACCTACATAAAGTGTTTTATTTTTGAATAATGCTGATATAATACTGTTAGTTTTTTTAAGTAAGTAATACCTCAACTTGGCACACGAATACTGCTATCTAATCGCGCCCGATATGTTGGTGAATTAAATCGAGTCCGGATCCGGCCTTGGTGGTACAACAAATTGCGGCAAACCTGTAATAAGTTATTCAATACTTAGTTTAGAGGTTTTATCTTTTGTTGGGTGGCGTTTATCTTAGGTATCCCAACCGAGTTATAATATCGCATATAATTTTTTTTATAAACATATATACTATGATACACGGAAAAAAATAGATTTATTAGAATTTGTTTTAAAAAATAAGTAATATCACATATTATAAATTTTATTAATTTTATTAACACAGCCTTGTATCAATTATTATTTTTTTACACTAAAAGAAATATATGTTGTTAACTAAACTTTGTAGACTGTATTATAATGAATTATATTTCTTATTAAACCGGCTACTAGAGACTACTCGAAAATGTAATAAAAGTTACGGGAGATTATAATAAAGTATATTAAAAGAAATAATATATATATCCCTCTTTTACTATTATTTATTTTAAACCTTAATGGTATTGTTAGTAAACAGTATTAAATAGTATAATAACTGTTTAATATATTTTAACATAAAAAAATTATATACGTTAGTAAATAGGATAGTAAAATACATGAGAAACGTATAATATCAAATATATAGGAATCCTTTAATATATAAAAGAAAAGATAATATATTTTATTAAAAATGGTAAAGCAAAATTATTGTAACTACTATTATACCAGATGTTGGTCCTATAGAGTATTAAAATTTACATTAATTAATATTATTTTTTTAATAACTTTTATTATCGATTTTTTTCCGTGTACAGATCACAGATACATTTTGGAGTCTACAGTAAAACTGGTACCTATCCAATGCCGGATTTTAGCAGCCCTCAATCACTCGAAGATAATATAACAGGCTCCTTGTTTCGAACATGTTGGTTCTCATCAATCTCAGGGAATAATTCAGAACTGGGACTTCCGTGCTCTATTAATTGGCATCCATGAAGGAATTTATCCGAATTTGCCTATTCGGCAGTATACCTATATGCTGGAGCACTTCAGTGCTAAATACTAGAGGTTGTCATTATCACTTATTAGCGCCATTGATCTTTCAATTTGAAACATGTACTTCTATCTATACTCTAATTGTTTTCCAATAAATAGTTTAAACGTGATTATTTCCTCTCGTATTTACCGAATTGATAAATCGACCAATTAGAGGCTGCTAAATTTTAAAATGGACCAACTACAATATTGATTAAACCCAGGAGTTTACAGTTATTAACTTATTGAATATTAATAATTTAGTGTCCTTGTGGTTTCACACCTACAATCACTACTACAAACTAGAAGGACCTACCCCAGAACAGAGGCAATCAAAAAATGCTTGTGCGGGGGAGAAGTGGCAATAATTTACTATCCATTGCCATTTGAGGCTAGGAAGTTATCAGATTATATTTACATCAATATTATCTTTGGACAACAAAAATATAGTAGGATTTGTAGTTTTCTGCTTCTGCATGTTTCGGCAAAGGTGAGAGAACTAGCTAGTTGAACTCCTAGACAGCGTTCTTCAGTGCCGTTTACTTCGATATTCAGACGAGAAAGCTGGTGCCAGTTCCAGAAAGTACGGTTTGGACTTTGCTATCATTTACCTTAATAATAACAATAATAATAATAATAATGCATCGGTAGTGGATGACAGATGCAGATACGGGTGCCCAACTTCAGAAACAATCCAGCACATAACAGGAGGATGTCAGATGTTCGCATCAATGGAATATAAGGAACGGCACGATTCGGTTGCTAAGATCTTGCACCAGGAACTGGCGGAAAAACTTCTGCTTGTGCAGGCAGAGAGGATCCCATATTACAGCTACACACCGGAGCCTGTTCTTGAGAACAGCAACTACAAGATGTACTGGGATCGTACAGTTCTGACAGATCAACGAGTCGCCCATAACAGACCGGACCTTATAATAGTTGATAAAATTTCTAGGAAGACAACTCTGATTGATGTGGCCATCCCGAACAACAACAACCTGCGTGTGAAGCAAGTCGAGAAGATCGCGAAGTCCAGAGACTTAGAAGAACGAATTAGAAGGCAATGGGAAATGGACAACGTTCAGACGATTCCAATCATCGTGTCAACAACTGGTGTCATACCAAAAAGTTTGCTGAGAAACATCAAAGAGCTGGGTCTAACTGATAATCTTTACAGGTCCATGCAGAAAGCGGTATTGACCTGTGTGGGTAGCGGGTTAGAATACTCCTATCGTGGCTCCGCGAGTCGTAAAAGGCGACCGAGGGCCGTCACTCCCACGTTACGGGAGAAACCCATGGAATGGAGATTAATAGGAGTTTTGTCATAGGGCCGCTGCCTGGGGATCGCCAGGGCATGTCTGGAGCCGGCGCTGGACATGACAGCGAGCGGGACGTCGGTGACAGGGCGCTGATGAGGCGGGCCCCTGTTGCACAAACAGCTACAGCCCAACAACAACACGAACATCTACAACATGGGAGCCAAACGAGAACTAGGGTTCCACCCACCGAAGGTGCTGCGCGGGAACTTCAGCCAGCGTTCACAGAGGCGGGATTACAACGACGACGCATGAAATGGACTGTGTCCATGAATGAATCGATTATGCGTATTTTTTACAGGGTGACAAACTTAGGACAAGAGATGATCGGCTACCGACAACAACTGCATGCCGAGTTCTGCAGGGAGTTTCCACACATGCAAGTGTCTGAACAAAGAGTGTCAGATCAGTATCGAACTATTCTAAGAAATAACCGAATTCCAGAAACGCGACTTAACGCTATCAAACGGGAAGTTGAGCTAGAGATCCACGGCGAATACATAGACATAGATGACAACAACAACAATGGGGAACTTCAAGCGCCTGGACAACAACTAGAAGCCGAAACGGTAGAACCAACAACCGAGAGTCTGGAATCGGTTAACGAAGAACATTTTGAAGGCTTAAATGCACATATGAGACAGGCAGTATTGCGATACGAAGGCACAGACCCACTGAGCAGGCCACCGCTACCAAGATTAAATTCTTCCAGGAAACTTGCGATCGTGCTCGATCTTATGAACACACGAATTTTCCCAAACTATGTTTCAGTGACACCAACATTAGAACGTATGCACATGTTAATCTACTGTGCCGCAACGGCAGTCACCACTGTAATGGGTGCCAAGATCCGAACGGCCCAAGAGTTGAATCGTGCAAGACCAGAACCACGAATGGCTCAATGGGAAATGCGACTAAATCGGAAGATCGAGAGTCTCCGTAAAGACATAGGACAAGTGACGGAATATATCAGAGGAGTTAGAACTAGAAGGATCCAGAGGGCGGTGCAGGCAATAATGAGCCGCACCCAAATGCATTCTCGGCATGACCCCGCGAACATCACTGCTCAACAATGTCTTGACACATTAAAACAAAAACTTTCTGTTTTCGCAGGGCGTCTGAGGAGATACAAGGCTAGTAACAACAGGAAACGAGACAACAAACTCTTTGAACGATCAGAAAAGGGTTTCTACCGTGCTTTTAATTCTAGCGCCGATGCCACAAATGCGAGTTACCCTAGCAGAGAACAGGTCGACGGTTTCTGGAGAAATCAACTTGCCACACCAGGTCCATACAATGTCAGTGCAAGCTGGATCAGCGAAGAACGCGAGATGGGCCGGAACTATAGCCAGATGCAACATGAGCAATTCACAACCGCTGAGGTCTCCGATGTCATCAAGAATTCCCACAACTGGAAAGCACCAGGTCCAGATCATCTCCAAAATTATTGGATTAAGAAGTTGTGGTGCACGCATGAACAGATAACTACCTTAATTAATGAAGTCTTGCTCGATCCTCTGAAAATGCCATTGTTTCTTACACAGGGTGCAACCTACCTGTTACCAAAAGACCAGCGGAATATGGATAACCCTGCCAAGTACCGCCCAATAACCTGCTTGCCTACGCTGTACAAGATAATCACATCTTGCCTTACGCAGCGAATATATGCTCACTGCGAGCGGAACAACATCATTGCAATGCAGCAGAAGGGCTGCTCGAAGGGCGCAATGGGATGCAAAGAGCAACTCATCATAGACTCTGTCATCTGCAACCAGGCTCATTCCAAGCAACGAAACCTCCACATGGCTTATGTGGACTACAAAAAAGCATTTGATTCCGTACCTCACGACTGGCTCACAGGTATCTTAAAGCTGTATAAAATAGATCATCATACAGTTTCCTTTTTAGAACACGTTATGACAACCTGGCGCACTAAGATACAACTCAGAACCGCAGACAGTAACATCGAGACCGACACAATCAACATCCGAAGAGGGATTTTCCAAGGAGACTCACTCAGTCCACTGTGGTTCTGCATGGCGATGAACCCTCTATCACATCGGTTGAACTCTACAAAATATGGCTTCGCTATCAAAAGCAACAACGCAGAAGCGATCAAGTTGAATCACCTATTATATATGGATGATTTAAAACTGATCGCAGCAACCAAAAACCAACTAACGCAAATGCTTAAAATTGTAGAGGAGTTCTCCAGGGACATCGGAATGCTGTTTGGACTGGACAAGTGCCGCACCCTTAATATCATCCGGGGAAAGCTCGAACAAAGCGCACACGAGATGCAGGACGGCCAGGAGATCAAAGCAATGAGCAAGGGAGATACATACAAGTATCTCGGGATGAAACAAGCTCAAAGGATAGACCATCGAACAATGAAGACTGATTTAACGAATGAATTCATCAAGAGAGTAAGACAAGTAGTGCGAACTGATCTTAACAGCAGGAATTTGTTTAAGGCCCTGAACACGTATGCGTGCTCTGTACTCAGCTATTCGTTCGGAATAGTGAATTGGACCAACACGGACATCAACAACCTGCAACGAAAAGTTAGGACACTACTGACAAAAGCTCATAAACATCATCCCCGTAGCGCCGTAGAAAGAACAACTCTGCCACGTCAACTAGGAGGAAGAGGATTGGCAGATCTCAGCAAGCAATTGGACCAACAAATATTAAATCTGCGTAATTATTTCTACAGGCAGGCCAACAGCTCCACACTACATAGGGCTATATGCGGAGCAGACGTCTCAACACCGCTACGTCTGACGGAACACGAGCGTCAAAATCACCACCGAACCGACAACGATAAACTACAGAGGTGGTTGGGGAAGCCGCTGCACGGGAGGCATCCTAATGAGGTTAACCAGGAACATGTCGACAAGTTAGCGTCGAACTATTGGCTGACCTCGGGACGAATGTTCCCCGAGACGGAAGGCTTTCTACTGGCCATACAAGATCAGGTTATACCAACTCGCAACTACCTAAAATTCATTGTAGGAGATGCATCGGTAGTGGATGACAGATGCAGATACGGGTGCCCAACTTCAGAAACAATCCAGCACATAACAGGAGGATGTCAGATGTTCGCATCAACGGAATATAAGGAGCGACACGATTCGGTTGCCAAGATCTTGCACCAGTAACTGGCGGAAAAGCTGCTGCTTGTGCAGGCAGAGAGGGTCCCATATTACAACTACACACCTGAGCCTGTTCTTGAGAACAGCAACTACAAGATGTACTGGGATCGTACAGTTCTGACAGATCAACGAGTTGAACATAACAGACCGGACCTTATAATAGTTGATAAAATTTCTAGGCAGACAACTCTGATTGATGTGGCCATCCCGAACAACAATAACCTGCGTGTGAAGCAAGTCGAGAAGATCGCGAAGTACAGAGATTTAGAAGAACGAATTAGAGGGCAATGGGAAATGGAGAACGTCCAGACGATTCCAATCATCATGTCAACAACTGGTGTTATACCAAAAAGTTTGCTGAGAAACATCAAGGAGCTGGGTCTAACTGATAGTCTTTACAGGTCCATGCAGAAAGCGGTACTACTTGCGACAGCCCGAACCGTCAGGAAATTCATGGGGAATGCAGGATCATCCAACAACATCAATGTCACCTAAGGCCCGATAACATGGCAAGGGTCTCGTCCGAGCCAGATCCTTATGGTATCCGGGATACCCGGGATCTGAGTGAATGTTCCCCGTAGAGGGAGTGTGAATGCCTTTTGGCTAAGTCGATAATAATAATAATAATAAAATGTCTTTATTAACTACATAGGCAAAGTCTAGCTACAATAGCCACTCAAACTTAACCTATATCTAAAATACAAAGTACGGTATTTATTTAGAATCGATAGAAAGTTATTTACGTGTGTGTAGTTTAAAGTTAAAGTAAAGTAGCATACGAGAGTAATCTAACAACATACAAAACTCACGGTTGATTTTGATTATTCAGGAGTTGCTCTTTTATATAACGTTTGAATAATGTCTTTGAAGTAGATAGTAATTGCTTTTCTGCTCCTTATTGAGAGTATTAAACAAGTGAACAGCGTTGTAAGTAAACGATTTCCGAAACATAGCTGTCTTATGTAATGGCATAGTGAGTACAGCACGGTGTCTCAAATTTAAGTCATGAACACCCCGCCGGAAAATCAATTTATCTCTTAAATATAAAGGTAGGGATGTATTTATGACGCGTTTTAAACAAGATAGAAAGTTATACTTGAAGAGATTTTTAACCTTTAGCCAATGTGAAAGCTTATAGGAAGGTGAGATATGGTCATATTTCCGCAAACCACAAACGAACCGGCAACATGTATTTTGTTTTTTTTTTTGCAGACGGGACAATGTGATGGAATCCAGACATGGAACATAGACGATGTTGCAATACGATAAACGTGACAAAACGAGACTCTCACACAATCTCAATTTCATATCTTTAGTCAGAATTCTTTTGTTAGAGTATAGTAGCCTTAGGTTCATGTAACACTGTTTTGTAACTTGTGTGACATGGTCAAAAAATTTTAATTTATCGTCAAAATAGAGACCGAGATTTTTTGCAGTGTCCACCACATAAATTGTATCATTGCCGATGCAAATGTCCATTTTTGTTTTAACGTAGGCTCTTCTTTTCTTTTAGCAAAAAATTATGACTTTTGATTTTAATGAATTTAAGCGCAAGTTGTGGCCATCTGCATATTTTTTAATACTATTGAGGTCATGATTTATGACTCGTGCTGCATGTTCATAATTGTCAGGTTTAAAATGATGGTAAAGTTGTGTGTCATCTGCAAAGAATTGAACAGAATTGTTTGTTGCAATATTTGTCAAGTCAGCCGTGTAAATCAAGAACAACAAAGGTCCTGGTCCTCTAGCATTTGACTTTATATCGCTTATTATTTTTATTATTGAAGATACTTCAACAGGTTTGAGATTGAGACTTATAGAATGATTGAACTTACGAGTGTTATAAAAAATCTATATTTTGGGCACATTTAGTATCACTATTTTCGAAAATGGATACAAAAAAATTTATTGATTTCATCCGGGTTCTGCAAATGCAGTGGTATACTAGTAGATATTTTATTCTTTTGAATGTTGAACGCTTTGAGTGTTTTGTAAAATTGTGAAGTATTTTTTTGCTCATCTACAAACTGCAAGTATGCAGCTTTTTCTCTCTGAATTAATGTCTTTGTGAAATTTCTTAACTGTCTATAGTGTTCCCAATTTTCGGGTGATTTATGTTTTTTATATCTTAATAACGCCTTGTCTCGCTGTGTCATAATATTTTTTAGATTTGGAGTTAGCCAAGGTGCACGCGGTTTTGTGATACGAGAATGCTTTAATGGCGCATGCACATCAAATAAATTTAACACATTAATTGTTAAAAATGTAATTTTATCATTTATATTATGGATATAGAATAATTTGTGCCAGGGAATCCTATGTAAATCTACACTGAAATTTTCATTATCAAACTCTTTGAAATTTCTGTAAGTAACAATTAATACCTTGACTTTCCATTTTTCTAACCACTGACAGAGTTTGTTAACACCATACAAAACGATACTACGAAAGCTGGAAATGATAAGTACTTGTTTGGGGAAATTGCCGAATAATGCGGGTTAGAAAAGTTCTGTGGTAAAAATTTTTCCGAAAAAAATGTTTTTTTTTAAATACAGGTATTGAGTAAAAGAATATATATTTTAATATATTTTAAAATATATATTCTTTGACTCAATGATACAGGGTGGAACCAGATCGACTATACGATAGGTGTAAAAGACAAAAAATTTTCGAGTTGAAACTTGACCTTTGGGGGATCAGCCTTGCTTGATTAGAAACTACTTTGCACCATATTATTATATTTTAGAAATCAAGCAAGCCTTGACAGGGGCAATTTATTCGTTCCCAATTCAGGTAAACTACATTTTCCTTAAGAGATATCGAAACATTTTATTGGAAAAAGTTGTCGAGAATGAAAATTTAAGTCCCCGTACCAAATTTTAAAACAATCGGCAGACTTTGATTTTTTTTTAATTTCAACTTTATTTTTTGGAAAAAAATCAAAGTATACCGATTGTTTTGAAATTTAGTACAGGGTCTTGAATTTGTATTCTGAAATTTTTTTTCTGATAAAATTTTTCGATAAATGTACATACTTGATTTGCGCCAAAACCGCAAAAATTGAAAAAATAAAAAAATCAAAATGTGCCGATTGTTTTATAATTTGGTACGGTGATTTGAAATTGCATTCGAAACAACTTTTTTAATACAATTTTTCGATATCTCTTGAGGAAAAGGTAGTATAACTGAACTGAAAATGAATAAATTGCCGCTGTCAAGGCCTGCTTGATTTTTAAAAATAAAAGTACGGTGCAAATCACTTTCTAATCAAGCAAGGCTGATCCGCCAAAACTCAAGTTTCAACTCGAAATTTGTTTGTCTTTTACACCTATCGTAGGTATAGTCCATCTGGGTCCACCCTGTATATCTTTACGATCCCCGCGGATCCTCATAAACTTCTACATAATTTCAGTTTTTGAATTTTATTTTTAGCTCACAAATAACCAGAATAACGGCTAGTAGGTATGTATTTAAATTGGGCAATGTACAAGGCTCGGTACAAGTGTTTGTAAGCATTTAAAAAAGTTTTATTTACTCAACGTGTCTATAGAAACTAACTTAACTTCCTAATGCAAAATGAAGCGTCTTAAGTTTAATGAACAAATATTATAAATTATTTTACCTTCGACCAGTACTGTAAACGATAAACAACTCCCTTCCATCTATTATGAAAGTTGAACATTACGCATGATAAATATAATTGCAAAAATCAAAGCGCATATTACACAAAACGCTCGGAACTCTGAACACGCAGAATCATAGACGGCTAAATATTATAGGCAGCTAAACACTACCGGATCCATAATTTTAACTGGGTTCTTTAAAGTTGAATCTGAAATAACCACTGACAAAGTGCCAGTCTATTTAGCAGAGTTTTTCCCTGGCAACTTGAAAACGTTGTCCTTTAATCACTTTGTTTCAGCTTCCTGTGGCGAAAAACACAATTAAAAATTAAATGGCTCTTTTTACGCCACAAAGAAATTTCCGACATTATTTAGAGCAAAGGTATGTGATTAATGTTAAAGTGATCTTAGGTTATTAGAAACGAAGTTCTTCAAATTGAATGCAAAAAATTGTTACATATTTATGTAGATGTAGACAAGCTGATATTATACCAAAAGCATTACGCCTAAAAGAACCTTTTAGTAGTGCAGATGTAGTAATATATTGCTTAGATGTAGTATGATGCTTGATGCTGATAAGAGAGAAAATCCAGAACCAAAGTAGTAACATAAATAGATTATGGGCGGATATACATAAAATACGGAAAAATATTCGGGCAAGTGTATCTTTTTACGATTTTAATTGCATATCAAATTGTATCAGCATAAGTCATAATAGACATTTTGATAGTTAAAGTCAGACAGATTAACAAATTCCAAAGATTAGTTGAGGAAGGGCATAGTAAGGAATTGAGTTTTGGGAAAAGGGTTAAATTTTTCTGTTGCTAACAATAAAATTTCTAAGTTTGATGTAGTAGCATCGGTAGAGGAAAGAGCTCGGACATTACCTGACGAACTAAGTCAAGAATTTATAGTCAGGTGAAAATTAGTTTTAGAAAAAGATTTTAAACCAAAGTAAAATATTTCAAAGAAAGAAAAAGCAGCATTTAGATCACTTAAATCAGATAGAATACTTACTTAAAAATTTTACCAGCTGATAACGAAAATGCAACTGTTATGGTAATAAATTAAATGATTTATTAAATGAAGGAACTCAACCGAGGATAAACCAAGACTTCAAATGAAAGACAACTTCAAAAAAAGTTGAATTATATCTACAAAACACTATGAATAACGCGAACAAATGACATTCCTAACTACATATTATTCAAAACCTCCACACTTGTATGGTTTGACAACATTTTTGAATTGCCCATTCATTTTTACATAAAAATTGTCTATTGCCAATTCTCCCTAAAACTACTGGATTTTGAGCAAACAAAGCATGTCGAAGTTGCTGCACAGAAAAAGTGTTAACTTCGGAAACGTTTTCAACTCTGTATTCAGAAAACGACACATTTTGGGGCCTTTGTGTATAAGCACTTTTTTGCTATTTAGGTGCAAAAAATCCATTGTCAAGGTTTGAATGAAATAGGATTTTTTTTTTAATTATTTTGGAATTTCCTTTGGAATATTAAGGAAATATTTTTCTATTAATTTATTAATTTGTCCTGGACCTTCAAACCTCGGCAAAAGTGCTTATACACGTAGGCCCCAAAATGTGTCACTTTCTAAATACAGAGTTGAATCCATTCCCGAAATTATCACTTTTTCTGAGCAGCAACTTGGATTTGCTCTGTTTGCTCAAAATCCAGATGTTTTTCGCAAGATACATTTTTTATGTAGAAATGAATCAGCAATTCAGAAATGCAGCATATAGGGTAGGTAAAAAATATATAAAAATTGTGAAAGAGTAAAGTACCCTTGTTTCTACAGAAAATTCAGCAAAATGTTAATAAGAAAAGTTGTGTAGAATTTAAAGCCATGCCTAAATACCAAAACATGGCCTCCTAAGAGAAAAATTTTGCACCTTAAATGAGAGTTTTTAATATAGGTACCTACAAATTATCATTACTAAGGTTTTATCTTGTTCAAAAGAATTTCTGCGAAATTTTAAAGTTTTGTTTAATATGGTTGCAACAAACATGAAATTTGTGATTCCCTAAAAAATTAAAAATCTAAGGTAATTTTACGAATATGCTTGAATTAGAACAAAGTTATGCGAAATTGATTTAACTTTGATTAATTTATGAAAGTGTGAATATTAAAAACATTTTTTTTAGAAATTATTGTTTAAAAAAATCTTAGGAGGCCATGTTTTGTTATTTAGGCGTAACTTTTAATTCTAGAATACTTTTCTTTATAACATTTTGCTGAATTTTCTGAAATAAGGGTAGTCTATTCCAATACATTTTTTTAATTTTTTGACCTACCCTGTATGCTGTTTAACTTGCAACTATTCTAAGTGCGCTTAATATGATCATCCAACATGCGCCAACTTTCGGCAATATTTGTATTTTGGTAGTGCAATTAATAAAAAAAAAACATATGTTGCTTAAATGACCACACTTTATACTTCGAGGGGAGAAGGATTCTTACAGAAGAAACCGTGATGGATTTGTCGGCAGGGGTTCCGCAGGGTTCAGTGTTGGACCCGACGCTGTAGAACCTGCTCTATGATCCAGTCCTTGACTTTGAAATGCTGGAAGGTACTACTCTAGTATACTTTGCGGATGATCTGGTGTTGATTTCCAGGACCCGGGACGCGCGGACGCTTCGGATGCGGGTAGAGATGGCTCTGGACATGGATGGAGGAGAGAGTCCTGAAACTGGCCCCCTAAAAGACGGAAATGGTACTCCCGGAGCATGCTGAGGCGCGCCCTAACGGAGAGGTTTTCTTCGGGGGAAACATAATAATAGCGAAAAAGGCCATCCGCTAACTGGGAGTATACCTGGGGAGGCCCTGGGCATGCCAAGAGATTGCTTTTAAACAAAGCACCGGAGTCCATAGAACTGTACGCGTCGCCCATATGGGCGGGGGCTTTGGCCACGACTAGACATCGTAGAGCTTTGGAGAGCTACAGAGGAAAGGAGTCTTCAGTGTGGCGTGTGCGTACAGGACGGTGTCGACGGCTGCACTATCACTACAGGTGCGTGATGGGGGTGATGCTGATACACGTCGTGGCCAAGGAACTACAAGAGGGGGGGCAGATCCGCCAAACGCGGGAGGACAAAGGCCAGGAAACAATCTGGGCATGGCAGGAAGAGTGGGGGAAACAAGGGATAAAGCGGCGTGGACTAGGCAGCTGATCCCAGACGTAGGAAACTGGTTGAAATGCAGACACCGTAGGATAGATTACTTCCTCAGCAAGTTCCTGACAGGTCACGGGTCCTTTCGAAGCTATACAAAAATAATAAATAAGACAATGGACGACGTCTATTGCGGAGTCTAGGATAGCGCGGAACACACGATCTTGACCTGTCATAGACGGGCTAGGGTGCGAGCGGGAGCGGAGGTAAAGCTAGGGGAGAGGATCCCCGCAGAGACGCCATGGAGGTGATTGGGCTTATGATCGGTAACTCAAAAGCCTGGAAGATAATTCACGAGATGATACAACACATTATGCGGGCAAAGGAGTCCAAGGAGAGGATTAGACAGACGGAAGAGGTCCCGTGACAAACAATAATAACAAACAAGCAGGGCCGGCTCAAGCTTTTGCCGGGCCAGGTGCCGTATGAAAATGTGGGGCCCCGACAAGGAATTATTTAATCCATTAAGAAGAAATTTTTGAAAGTTGGTACGCTACTTACCTAGGTATATTTTTTACATGTCATTTTTTAAAAAGGTAGGCCGAGGTGACGAATTTGGATCACTTCAGTGACGTATATAGGAATTAATTTCGGGTGGTGGAGGGACAATTTTTGTGTATTTTTTTTTTAAACAAGGGCATTTAAAATAATTATAAGAAATGCGCCTCGGGCGAAATTTTTTTAGAAATTTGAAGTCAAATTACATAAAATTAGTCTTAGGAAATCCCAATATCTTCAAATTTACAAGCTGGAGTGAATATTTTCAAATTCCGAAATGGCCTCGGTCCCGCCCTTCTAAATACGCTACTGGCTGGATCGCCCTGTACACGGGACTCAGAGGCGCGGGGCCGGTCAAAACGCGGGGCCGCGTACACCACACCGTTCGCACGCGCCTAGAGCCGGCTCTGCAAACAAGTTGGTAACAAGCACAATTCAGAAATTTAAAAAATATTCCAGTTGAATAAATTTAAAGGTGCGCAAGGCATCCTAACATACTCTTAAATAATTTCTGACTATCAATTGTTTCCATAGCTATCTAGATTTCGAAAAATGATTAAAAAAAATTCCATGTTTTTTTACATATTTGACCCTGTATATTTTGAACGATAAAAGATACAGAAAATCTTTCCCTACAAAAGTTGTTGAGAATGATAAGGACTTTCAATATATATAGAAAAACTGGTATGTTTCTGGGAAAATAATATCGATGACGTCACAGCGGCCATTTTCTTAAACATCAAAAAAGCTAATTTCTGGTCAAAATTGGACCTTAGTATGTCCCATTTAAGAACCCTTTTTCGAAATTTTATTTTGAGTTTTCGTGTTCCCGCTGTAGGCCTTGGGCGTCGAGTTTGGATCACCCTGTACCTATGTATAAATAGTAAGCACCGTCAGCATACAATGTTCAACGTATTTTGCTTTTTTAAAATTATTACATTGTAATAATAATTGATATAATCAAGAAGACATTTAAATTACTTTCACTACATCGAAACACGCGAAATATCGATTAAGTGATAGACTTGCACGGAGATTGCAAGTTTGGCCCAATACTGTATGTATTATTACCAAAACTAAAAATTTAAAAAGTAGGTATGACATAAAAATAAAAGTTCTACATTATTTACATTCTGACACCGAATAGATTTTTTTAAATTCGACCCCTCGATTTGCAAATTTTTGGGCAATTTGACACATTATTAAATGCGAAATCTTCAAAAAAGCTTGTCATAATTAAATTTGGCATTAAATTACCTTAACGAAAATCTAAATCTATTTTGTTCGTTTAATACATGACTTAAATAAAAGATTGTTTTTAAAAAGGTATTTATTTAATTTTTTTATTATTTGGTCAGAAAACACTAAGGAAAAACTTCCAGTGAACACACTGAAACCTGTACAGCTTATTATTGTGTGCTTGTTTTGAAAATGCTTTCGTATTTACTTGTTCTGGCAATAACTCAAGGCCTTGTATACATATAGAGATACTCAGGGCACTTGGAGCAGAACAACTTTAATCTCGGCAGAGACATTTTTATTATTTTGTAAATAGACGTAAATACTTTGGGGCTTTATTTGGGCGGTATTTATTTGGGTCATAAATTTCGGACAAGAGTGGGATGCTCCATTTTTAGCAAGCGCTTTTTCCTCCAAGTAGGATTCTTCCCAGGAGTCCCAGAACTCCTCCATTTTACTATAGGTATATCTGGTTTAATCAAAACAATTATGTATTTAACCATTTGAAACTTTGAAGCATTCTAACACTGTTTCGAATGGAAATTGGTAATAAGTAATTAGTTCTAGGAGAATCTAAAATATATTTTGCGTGTTCCAGTAAATAGGAGTGCAAAAGAATCAATAATATTTGAATATTAATATTAATTAACATTAATATTAAATCAATAATATATATAACTAGGTATTTAATATTACGGATACTAAAACATTTACCAATCCGAGCACAAAGATTATTAATTGTTAATCCATTTGTTGGTTGTCTCATTCATTCAATCATTAATTTTAAACCTCTATAGAATGTTGTAGCCGTTCTGGACATTTCCACGCTCCATAAAAATTTCGGTGCAGGTAAGTAAATGTTCTCGTAATAACTAAATAACTATCCATTATTCCATTGTTATCAAAATCAACCATGGGATAATAGAAACAATGCTGCATGGTTTTACGTGTAAAGTACGCACCTTGAATTTTGAAAGTAAGACACAAAAAACTCGATCACGACGAAAGTAAACGATTTGAGCCTGCTGTCTGGTTTCTTGTTGCACACTTTCAACTTCCGCAAATCGCAACGAACGTAATTTACCACCTATTGAATTATCGACGTGCAATAATAACAAATCATTTATCGCTTCAATATTGTCAGTGTGCTAAAAAAACAATGTTGGGTAATTTTTTTAACTTAAGATATATCAAACAGGGCGGAAATTAGATAATGTAATATGTGATGTGTGCATACCTCTCTCCGAGACTTTCATTAGCACTTTAATGTCTAATGGTTTAGTTAAATGTCAATCTTAGTCGCATCCAGGTATATTTCCGTGTTGTTAATTTACCTAATTGTTATAGGAAATTTTTATAAAGCTGCATTTTTCTAGGGCAATTACTAATAGAATAAAGTAGGTATTTAAACAAAATCACTTTATGGGGGAAGCAAATCGTCCAGCAAATTCTATCTCTTTTATGTATTGGTACCTCAGAGAAATAACCAAGGATAGATCAGATGGAGCAAAAGCACGAAAATGCACTTGTGTTGTCAACCAATATCTAACGAAAATTTACCAAAGTAAACAAACATTACCTGCAATAGGTTATGTAATGAGAAATATTACTTTTTGTGTCCCATTGCATACTAAATCAATTACTTTAGCCTAAATACCTACTAATAAATAGTCTACAAATTAAGACATTTGAAAACACGAAAAATACACACGTAAACAATCAGAGAATATGACACAGAGGCGAACACAAAACCAAAATGCGGAGAAATTGAACGGGGTGGCGGCACGCGGCGTTGCCATGTTGGGCGATTTGAGTTGACGATTTTATTAAAGTGATAATTACCAAACTATAAATACAGCGCAATTTAGTTTTAGTTTAAAATTGTCACATACAAAGAATTAATAGCTAAATTTCTTAATTTAATGTTATGGGAAATGTGTCTTCATTTAATCCCATTATTAAACCCGTATATTTTTAAATAAAATGCTGTAAACAATGGAATACGTGGCATTACTCAAAAAAATTTTGGCTCTATTTGCTTTTTGTTGTTGCTCCCTCTATCCTTGGTTATTTCTCTGAGATTGGTACCTACATACAGACAATAAGTATACAAATTTTTAGAGAGATAAAATGCCAAATAAAAACAGTATACAGGAAACAACTCTTGAATCCAACAACATTCAAAATTTGGAAAATAAAGAAAATGCCGCTAGTAGGAATCGATCCATCGGCAATCGGTTTATCACGTGCTAACTTTTGGTTCTTGGGCCACCACGGCATTTGATATAAATGTTACCTAAGAGAGTGTAAACTAGTATCTCGATGACGTCGTAGAATTACACAGATCTAGGAAAATTTTCACAAATGGTGTGAACGAGTAGGTTGTATAAAAAATTGATAGGTACAGTCTCGGGTACAGTATAGGGTATCCCAGTTAAGACGTTACGAGTTATTATCTCGGTAATTTTAAAGATAAATTGGTTGTTCAAAACTAAGCTTTTGTAGTTTTTTCCAAGGAATTAAATGCCGCCAAGAAAAAGCAATTGAAGTTCAAACAAAAAAGTTATGACCAGTGATTTAAAAATCCACATGGCGATTTTGTTGGATTTTTTTTATTAGACTGGTAAAGGGGATAAGAAATCTGCACAGCACACTTTGATTATCACTTCCGGTTTAGCCGAAAATAACGGTTTTTTGTTAAAAACAATTGTAGTCTTAGCTGGGCCAAAAAACATTACTTCCGCTAAACCGAAGGTTGAGCCAAATGTAATATTCAACCGTGCTGTACAGATTTTTTGAAATTCAACTGTTCTTTTCTTGGTGGCATTAAATTGCTTGGAAAAAAATTACAAGTTTTAATTATCAATTTATCTTAAAAATCACCGACATTGTGGAGTACCAAATCGTGGAATGTCAGCGGACATCACGCCGTCGGAAAAAATATTTGAGAGGGTTACACCCTCAGCTTTTCGCAGAGGTCGAGCAACAGCCACGAGCTTAAGTTGAGAGAATAAAATTGAACGTGCGACTACAGCCCCAGGATTAATACACGAGTACCTTTCCACGTCATCTCACGTCTTCCAAATGATCCTTCTTCAAAATATGCGTTGCGACGACGATATCATAAATATGGCGAATCCGGTGTTGGGTAATCCTGGACTGGCGACTACTGGGTTTTCTGAGTAGCGGTATAGGTATAGTCTACCTTACCAGAGAATACGAGCCTCAAGAATGCGAGTAAAAAATTTCGAATGTTGCCAAGCTTCCAAATATAATTCTCTTTAAGAAATATAATAAACCAAAGCCATTACGCTAGTACACCAGAATTGTACAGGTTTTTTGCGATCCGGCAACGCCTAGCAAGCCCAGTAAAGATTCATCCTGCAATCAGTATTCCAAGCTGAATATTTCTTCGAGCGACTGGCGGTCGCAAATATCACGAACACTAGTCTTCGCCTTCGCCTCATAGCAGTGCGCGAAGGGAGACAATTTGAGTTTTGCGGTGTTAGTAGTGGTTGTATAATGACCAGTGTCCGCGGAAATACCATACATAGCCAAGCCAGGGAAATTATCGCAAACGTAATAAGGGTTTGCGATGAGAAGGCAACTAATAACGCGTTCCAATTACTTATTTTATCAGACTCCTCAACTGACTACCAAAATTTTCACCGCCGTTATTACCGACGCCTGTGGCGGCAGCAATTTTATGGCCTATTCACGCGTTTTTTTATTTTACTTCCCCTCTGCGTCTCTAGCGTTCTCTCCTATGTTTTACTATAGCAGGAGTCGCGTAGCGCATGCCAATGCTACCGCGATGCGAAAAAAAAATTGTTTATCTTTAAAACTGGAATTTGATTTTTTCTTTAAATTATTGAAACGGTTTTTCGATTAAGCATGAATTTTTTAATTTTAGTGAAATCGACTTTTGGCGATTTCACTAAAAATACCTCGAGCAATGTCCATTTTACTAAAAATACCTGGAAAATACATAGGTGTACCTAATACGCAAGTACTCGGGAGAGTCATTAATAATAGCTCAGGCTCGGGTTATAGGCTAACCTCGGGGAGAAACAACAGAATATGTTTGAAAAAAATAAAATATTATAAATATTAAGGTGGCTCCAACAGAATCGTCAAAATTTATGTATGAGGTAATGGTCAAAAAATGTTACAAGAAAAACAACTTAAAAAATAAAAAAATGCAATTTATGGTGACAACGGACGGGTACTTAGGTACACCCCGTGTCTGCCACAACCCAACACAATCATAACCTGAAATAAATCCAAGTGACTTTCCCGAGCACTTTCCTCTTCTGCGGGTTTAGGTGGGAGGTTTATAATTTATAATATTGTTATTATTGATATTAAAATATTGTTTTATTTTATTATTTAATTAAACGCTCTTGGTATGTTATGTATGTAAGTTTCTGCGCTTAAACAAATGAATTTTCATCACAAAAATTTCCCACATTCTTATCAAATCATTCGAGCAAATAGTGAGTAATATTTTTATCTATCTCAAATACAAATCCAGAGATAAGCGCGCAACCTATTCAATAATAATACCAATAATGATTGCTAGCACCGCGTGACAAACATATACAATTAACAAACACTAGGGTGCACACGTACATGGCCCATCCGACGTGTAATAAGCGCCGTATCCTCGGTATCCCCGATGGTACTCCAATCCGGCACTGGGTCACAAAAACTGTCCGGCATTCCGGGGCCGGTCGCGTGCCGCGCAAAAAACGGCGGAGGCCGAGACCTACGGCGGCGCGGGCGGCGCGGGCGCGTATTTCGGGAAATCGCGGCGGCCAACTGACTGAGCCGCCGCGCCGGCGGGCCGAGTGGCTGAGCGAGAGCGACCGCGCGCCCGTCCTGCGGCCGCGTGGGGCAGCGACGGAAAAAACGGGCGACAAGGTTAAAGTTGGCTGGCGGCGCCTAGCGAAAAACCAGACTAGAATCAACACCCATACCCATTATTAAGATCATTGACGATAGGGAAGTTTCCTCTAATTGAATTTCGAAATAAATTGCTGCTCACGAAATCACTGCCAGTTTAGGTATACCTACCGGGTGGGCCGAAACATTTTGGACTTTCTTGTTTTGGCCATAAATTCTTTTGATTATCAACCAATAATTCTAAAAGACCAGCCATCGTTACTTGCGGAAATGACAGAAAATTTATTTGTTCTTTTGCCCATAATCGAGGGACAATTTTTAAGTATGGCGCCATTGGCGACATTGGCGTCCTTCTTGGAATTCGGAAAATCATCCATTTTTTTGTCAATAGTCCATCCTTTCTTCGAGCAACTGTGCAACATTCATCAAAATCTGTTGGTAAATAAAAAAATATGGGCAGTTTCAGTACTACTTTACTTATAGCATATAACAATGAAGAAAATGACTCTTCCTATTATTGCGTATAGGTATAGCTCCGTCCCCGATGGGCCGAATTGCCTCGCCGTGATCTTAAAATATACAGAAAGGCCCATTTGATTTATTTTTTTATCGGTTTCATCATTCCGACATTGTTTGTTCAATGATGGATTTTAGAAACTCGTCCATTTTAAAGCTTTCTGTTTAAAAACTTACCTATTTGTAATGTAAAATTCAATTCTTCGATCACTTTTTGCGAATTCGTCAATGACGTCATCATAAAAACGTCGATGCTCTAACATGTTCTGGAGTAGTATATTCTCAATAAACAACAGCGATATCTGTGAAAGTCATTCATTCATTATTGTGGTTAAATTTTTCATAGGGGGTTTTACCCTTGCCCTTCCGTTAGTAATTAATTGAAGCTTATCCGCAAAGTTTAATGTTGAAAATCCCTTTATTATTAAGGTACACACTACACATTCACACACATTCTTACTTAATTGTCCAACTTTAACATTTTCAACGTCATTCCCGACAGCCGAAGTTGACGGTATTTGCATGTTCATGTCCGTATTTTCTTCCATATCGCCCGAGATACGACGCGCGCGACGCACCAACGCAGATATCAAAACCAACTAAACTACACAAAGAACCTACTGCAACGATAGCTTACACGCACGTTTTAAACACGCGTTCTCATTCGCGTCAGCCAGTGCGGCGGAGGGGGAAAGTTCAATAACCTCTCGACTCTCGAACGCTACAGAAAAGCTAGCGGCCGGCATAGCTTACATTGTACTGTGGCTCGGTAGGATGGGCGCAGTCGGAGTCAACGCCGCATTTGCTAAAGGCACAGACCTGTTAGCATAGGTCTGTGCTATACAGGGTGAATCAGTTTTTTGCAGCAGGACTTTAACAGGTCATAGATCTTCAAAAAATAACCGCACTTTTTTCTATAAACTATATCATTTTAAGGTCTTATAAAAAAGTTACAGGGTGTCAAAATTGTAAGAAATATGCGGACTTGATTGAATATTTACCAAACTAGTTGAGATATTTAAGTCATATTTGGTATACGCTATAACGGCACGGGTTAGCATAAAACCTGTTAATATCGAACATCTTGCACAACCAGCGGCGGAGAAGTGGGTAATTGGTAAAATTATTTTTAGAAAAAAAATGAATCACCTTGTATTGTAATAAAAGGTATTGAATTTTTTATGTAGATTTTAATTGCACACAAAAATGTCCTCTTGGTATTTGTTCGCATGTGTTCTAGTTTAACGGCAAATCTCATTTTTTTTGTATTATTTCGGGGTATTTCTGAAAATTGTCTAAAAAAATTGCTCCATAAGTAACACTTAAAGTAGAAATAATGGGTTTGCTACTTTAAACAAAGTAACTTTTTCCAATAAACTTACCTATTTAAGGCTATACTTTTGAAGATACAGGGTCTAATACATTTAAAGAAAATACAATTAAGGTTACGCTCTGTATCTTGAAAAGTAAAACCTTGAATGGGTTAGTTTATTGGAAAAAGTTACTTTATTTAAAGTAAGAAACACGTTTTTCTACTTTAAGTGTTACTTATGGAGCAAATTTTTTAGATAACTTTTCAGAAATACCCCGAAATAATACAAAAAAAATGAAATTTGCCATTAAACTATAACGCATACAAACAAATACCAAGAGGACATTTTTGTCTGCAATTAAAATATACATAAAAAAATCAATACCTTTTGTTAAAATACAAGGTGATTCTTTTTTTTTCTAAAAATAATTTTACAAATTACCCACTTCTCCGCCACTGGCTGTGCAAGATGTTCGATATTAACAGGTTTTATGCTAACCCATTCCGTTATAACGTATACCAAATATGACTTAAATATCTCAACTAGTTTGGTAAATATTCAATAAAGTCCACATATTTTTTCCAACTTTAACACCCTGTAACTTTTTTCTAAGGCCTTAAAAAGATATAGTTTATACGAAAAAGTGCCGTTATTTTATGAAGATCTATCACCTGTTAAGGTCCTGCTACAAAAAACTGATTCACCCTGTATAGGCATAACATATTGTAGGTTTGATATATGATATATAAGATAATTTTTAGCGTTGATATACCTAGGTAACTAAACTAACTGCTTCCTGTTTAAAAATTCAAGAATTACATTTGTCA
Organism: Pseudeuparius sepicola; assembly: GCA_963920635.1. NCBI lineage: Eukaryota > Metazoa > Arthropoda > Insecta > Coleoptera > Anthribidae > Pseudeuparius > Pseudeuparius sepicola. The sequence continues at coordinate 97,643,505 of OY987299.1, forward strand.
TTTTACATTGTTTTGGTTTAGGGTAGAGGCCCTGTATGACACGAAAAGTGACAGTTATTCGTTTTAACGAATAAGTGTCACTTTTCGTGTCATACAGGGCCTCTAGTTTAGGGGAAGCACTGCTTCCCTTGCTTCCATGGACTGCACGCCCCTGCATACATGCTTGTACGAGGAAGGGTTTTCAATTACTATTATTTACGCTTCATTGCCATATGCATTATGGCCTACTTTACCCAATAGAACTAGGATAGCATTTGCTCAAGTGCTAGAAAACCGTAGTAATCCCATTGAGTGTAGTACAATTAGTAAACCACACAGATAAAGATGTTAATGTGAATGTAAGTACATTTGTACATTTTTGCCCAACGCCATCACCTCGAATCGAACCTAGGTCGATCGAAAGCAGAAAACATGCAGTCCAAATAGTTCGGCGACGCAACGAACCTCAATACCGCGGGTCCAAAAGACAAAAAAGTTCAAGTTGAAATTTGAGCTTCTGGGTCTTTTAATCTTTTATGGAATACCGGAATAATAAGAGGCGCATCTAATGCGGAGATTTCAAGCCAGATTTCTACGCACCGGCTAATTGCTTTAGGACGCATCAATCAATTGGACTTAAGGTATAAGTGAGATTATAGGATTCAATTAAGTTTAAAATTTTCCATATAAAATCAATCAGATGAAAGATCAACCAAGTTCAAATTTGAGTTCATACAGTCATTTAGTGCTCAAAAAAGAGGTTACCTGGAAAGTTTTCCGGGAGTTTTGGTGATTTTATAGATTTCGATGTGGTCTTTCTGAATTTATATATTTTGCCACCGCGCATCTTTGCCGCTTGCGCCACCATATTAGGAAAATGGCGCCTAAAAACAGTTTTTTAACAATATCGTCTTTCCGACTCATTATGCGATAAAATCAGTTAAATAATAAATTAAACTAGAGAAAATTTTCTAAAATTTATGTAGTAATATTTTTTGTAAAATGAATAGTTATAGCGTTCGAGCGCCGCAAAGTCTGCTCCAACATGCCTTTGGCCAAAAAACTCATTTCCACACCACCATGAGGTAGTAAGTGGCGTGTTTTTTTTTTCATGAAAATGAATAGTTTCAGGCGTACGAGTGTCGCAAACCATTTTACATCTACACCAATACACCAACACGTGTTCCTCGTATATTAACAAAAAATATTTTACTACGCATTGAAAAATCGGCTTACTACGGCCTGCAGATATCCGCACGCATAATAAAACGCGTCACCTTGGTGTCCGCTCCCCCTCTCCCCTTATACCTATCATCAGGTTCAGCAATGGTATGCGAATGAATAAAATGCAGAGCAATGGGCATGGATGCGAAACATAAGAATGGGCTAATTCCGTCACCACCACTCGAGCCCCCAGCTCCGGAAACCTTGTTAAAACTTATTTCTTGCAAATGCAAAAAGGGACGTGAGAGAGCCTGTGGATGGATTAAAGTGCTCCGTTATATGTGTCGTAGGCATAATGCGAATTTAGGCTTTTTATAAACTTCCCAGGCATTTTATAAAAAGCCGGCAAAACGCCAGCATACAATGACTACACCAATTCAGGCAAATTGATAAAATGCCGGCAAACAAGAACAGAAGAATGTGTATCACGTTGTGACTGATTTTTTTTAGGCATTTTACGATTTACCAAAAGCATGGTATCTGTGATAATTTGCAAGTTACATCACAAGATAGCGATGAAGAGGAAGAAACGGAGACTGTTCTCGAGCAAACGTATGATGAAATAGAGAACGACGAGGATTGTAATGAAATTGATAATCCCACCGCGGATGATGTAGAAGAAATTTATATTTGTGACGTTTCGATTGGTACTGAAGACGATGAACTAGCAACACAAGAACAGCGATGCGTGCATTGGATTTGGATTAGGCCTACCGATGAAGATTCCACGATAAAAAAATGTACCACTTACTCTACCTCATGGTGGTGTGGAAATGAGTTTTTTTGGCTAAAACACAAATGTTGAAGTAGATTTTGCGGCGCTCGTACGCTAAAAATATTCATTTTACAAAAAAAGGTTATTACATAAATTATATAGGAAATTTTCTCTAGTATAATTTATTACATGACCGTTTTTATCGTAAAATGAGTCGGAAAGGAGATATTGCCAAAAAACTGTTTTTATTCTCCATTTTCCCAATATGGTGGCGCGAGCGGCAAATATACGAGGTGGCAAAGTAGAAATTCAGAAAGAGCACATCGAAATCTTTCCAAGTTTTCAGAACTGCCCTTACTCACTTCATCCAGAATCTAGCTTGCTAATCATATACTGTCATCTCTATGATCATCCTGCTTAAGCTTAGAAACACACAATAGAACAGGTTCCACAAAGTAACCACGATATAGTCGATATAACAGCAGACACCTACATTTAGGGGGTAACTATGCTTTAGGTACCTAGTAGTTTAATAATAATCCCCCTAACGTCTAAAGCCAACCACATTATTGGTACCTAGTTTATGGAAATTTCACTTGACACCATTTCAGTAATGCTGTTATAAGTAATATTTTTGCACCTAAAAACAGGTAGCTAGTTTGATGTTTAGAGTAAGGTAAATATTAAAAAATAACAAAAAGCCAAATGTTTTATCGCTGAAATTTGAAAAATAAACAAATATTCTTCTCAACTTATAGTAACAAATAAGAAATAAGAATATTCGAACATAATATGTCCATTCGAACATAATATGTCCGTTCGAACATATTTCCGTTCAATTATTTGTCCATTAGGTTATTTGTCCTTCGATCATATGTCGTTCGAAATTTTGACTTTCGATATTGTGTCCGGACCCGCATGCAGTGTGGTATTCGGTGTTCATGTAGAATTATTTTGCTACCCAATCGTATAAATAATTTTGTAAACTGGTTTGTAAAGCATTTGACGAATAAGACCCATTTTTCTTTTTGTTTTCTTACATATAAAAATTGGGCCATGATTTCGTATTTGTATACAGGGTACTTTATCGTGGCAAACAACTTTCTCTTATCCATTTTTCTCTATACGATGCAAAACAAGGGTATTTTACTCTTGTGCCGCGTTTTTTTTTTACTCCCCCTCGTACACCGCGATATTTCCATGAAGTTTTTAGGGCCATATTTTGGTGTTGCCAGCTCAGTACAGTTCACTTGTATGTCAAGTTAATATTTTGTCGTTGACTGACTGACGATTTATAAGACTTCTCACGTGAGCGCAGTCTTTATTATAGGCAATGTACGATTTTATCTTCTTTTCGTAATATATTTTTTTATTTTTAAACCGATTAGAATTGTATGTTTTAGAAGTAAGTTTTCAGTCTATATTTAAATGTTGCATTATTAACGACAAGTGTAAGTTCCCGAGTAAGTGAGTTGTAGACTTTTGGTGCATTATATGAAAACGATCTTCTAAATAAAGCAGTCCTGTGATGACGCACCATTGATCTGACGCAATTCTGTATTATGAATGTTATTAAGAAATACAAGACGACTTTTTAAACTTAATGGAGAAGAAACACGAAAAATTGTAAATATCTTCTATCACTCATTTTTAACCATTTAATAGATCTGAATGTGTGGGAAATGTGGTCGTATTTTCTGAGACCTAAGATAAATCTAATACAGTGGTTTTGAACCATTTGACAAAAACCATACCTATATAAAATCACAATAATTAAAAGTGAAAAGGACCAAAGATTCACATAAAGTTTTTTAAAAGTGTGATTCAAAATATACCGGTTAGAATACAACATCTTAAGCGAGGTATACGACTGCTTTAGGCACTTTTTTAAATGATGTTTAAAACGCTTGACACATCAATAATATACATACTTACAGCTGGAACCAAGACATTTCTCTAGTTTTAGCACAGAAAATATACTTCGTAGTATATTTTCTGTGGTTTTAGGTATGTACAAATACCAACGTACAGGGTTATCATTTCTGATCGCCCGGCCTCTGTTCGTGGAAAATAATTTGACCCAGTTAATTTGACCCATTTAACGCCTCATCAAAAAACGACGCTAGGCGTCACGATTCCAAAAATATTTTTCCCACCAACATACCCAGTCGCAGTGCTCGAAAGCCCTATTTTCTATGAACATTTTTTAATTACACATTACATTTTTCTTTGTTTTCTTCCATTAAAAAGTTATTCTTCAAGTCACGTTGAAATATTAATTTTTGTTGACGGCTATTGCCATGGATAACGTAGAATTTTCAAAGATTATAGCTCAATGTATCTAGTAGGCAGCTGTCAAGGAGACACATATTATAATGACTACCTACTGATATAAAAAAAATATCATATATGCCATTGAATATAAGAAATACGCCCCCTATAGGCTCAATGCTAAACTAGTCTATGGGCCATGCCAACAATGAACAAGAACAAAGAACAACGCAGTGTAGACCCGGTGGTTAGCACCGTTCACATGGTGACGATGGCCCATATATTAGTTCGCATAGTCCCGTCGGGGCGTTGGCATCTTAAATTCAGTCGCGTATATCTTCGTCCGTTTTCCACGAACAGAAGCCGGGCGTCAAAAAATGATCACCCTGTATCTACCTATCCGTAGGTATTCAATGAAATCGAAAGTACGAAGTTACGCTCGACAGACCACGTAAATAGCGTTAGTAGTAATTATAATAAACATGGCACCTTCTACCTGTGGAGATCGTGTAAAAAAATATGAGTCATAAATTTAAAAAGCTTCAAGTAGAAATTATTGAAAATAAAAACTTACTTCCAATAGAATTACATTAGGTATAAATAACTAGTAGGTGTAGGTAGTATTACCACAGTACGAGTAGTACGTATATTACTTCCGCATTACTAGGTGGCATTGTTTCATAAAAAAAAGTAAAAAAATACCTACTCGCTAAAACGGCTGAAAATACCTATGTTCTATAAAATGTTTAGAAACCAAGTTTATCAAAACAAGTTTCGTGACTCGCACAAATGAAATATGGTCAAATTTACATACACGTCTACAATAGGATGGTTCGGATTGCTTTTGGGCGAAATCGCTGCCCGGGAAGGGCTGTACCTACATGGAAGAAGGGAAATTGTTTAGTTTTTCGTGAACGAACACAATGATTAAATAACTAATAGAGAGTGTTGACATTATTTTATGAAAAGGGGGTAGTCGAGAGGGACTATAATGTCGTTTTCTATATTTTTGAGATCACTAAATTCAATTTTGGCAATAGTTTCAAAGAAAAAGTTAATTTGAGGATTTATAGGTATGGGAAGGCGTGGTTTCTACATGATATCGTTTCAGGCTTTGCGGGAAAAATTGGAATGTACTATATAATACAGTGTCCGCGAAAAAGTTTTCTCTATATGGGAAACTTTTTTCTTTTTTTTTTCAAAAATGGTTTCCAGTATCAGTCTGTAACGAAGTTACTAGATTTCCAGGATTTTAATTAAGTAGACCAGTGTCCCGAAAACCGAAACTCCCTATCTCTAAAAATAACGAGATACCTACTTTGCAAAATTCATATATCTAATACGATCCTTTAACAAATGCTTAATGTCCATGATATGTAACATGTTGCAAAAGAAAATTCACACGTCTAGCTAGTACATTCATATAACAAAATCAACAATTGTGTAGCTATAAATGGATAGAAATAGGACAAAAATCAAGGCGAAAATTATTGTACCTACAGGCGTCCCCGTGTGAAAACTTCTTGGTGCGTGTCTCAAAAATAGTTTTTAGAGGACAAATTTAAAAATTCTTTAGTTTAACCTTTCTCCCAGACAGGGAAACAATGTAAACCATGGGTGTAACTCAGACGTGTATTTTCATGTGTGCTGCAACGTGGAAAGTTATTAATAATTTTTTCTGCGTCTATTGAATAATTCGTTAAAAGGGCGATTTTTTAAAATGAATAATGGAAATGAATAGGCCGTATGTAGGTACAGGAAATATGAAAATGAAGAGAAGTTGTTGCATACATTCGCAATATTCTTTATTACAATTATTAAAGGTATTTATGCCAATCAATGTTTATTACTCAGTCAAATAAATTACAACAATCGCTAAACGCTTCTGTGTTGCAAAACTTTGTCCTCGTGAGAAATAACTATCATTAGGTACCTACTTGCTTATTGAATAATATAGGTACAACAGGTTTTCCTCTTATTATTGATGCCGCAGTCCACTCGATGCGATATATATTTTTTAGTTATTTAGAGAAGCAATTTGAAAATATGTTACTTCGGAGTCACCCCCTGTATTCGTTATGATACGTATCGTAGGTAAATATAATAATATTGGATTTTCTATGCCTCGTTTAACCTAAAAGTAGGTATATGTCTTGCGACGCATTTTAATGAAGAAAGGACTAATGGTTATAATTTCCCCTTTAGAAGCACACATATTATCATGGATCCCCTCCAAAACAATAATAGGCATATAAATTAAACAACCCCAGCCAGTAAGGGAAGAGTAATGACCATAATTGGTGAGTTAAGTAAGTACTATGCTTTTTATACGACTAATAGCATATTTATTTTTCGATATCAATAAAGGATATGTTAAAGAAAGGTACTTAGGTATTAACTTTGAAAGAAATGGCTCGTGGCATATGGGACAAAATGCTTTGTCCCATATGCCACGAGCCGTGGTAAGGGTTAATGTCTTAATTCCCTCTTCGTGTCGATCGTTCAATCCTTTCCTTCGTGGAAAGGATGTCTCTGGTCATTTTAGAGACCGCTTCCCACTGCTTGGTGTTTTCCAGCATTACAGGCACGTAGTTGTTTTTTGTCAGGCGGACCCCCACAGTAAGCTCCGCCGTTTGTCTCTGTCTGTCCCATCTGGGGCATTTGAATAACGTGTGGTCTGGCGAGTCTTCATCCACGCAGAACATACACCCGGATGTTGCGGTTTTCCCTATTCTCTTGGTATACGTCCCGAAGCAGCCGTGACCCGTGAGCGCCTGGGATAGAAAGTAATCTATTTGCCCATGGGTTCTCTTCACCCAGGCCCTGAGGTCCGGGATGAGTAGCCGTGTCCAGGCGTCTGTCCCCGCTGTTCTCCACTCTTCCTGCCATGCATCCAGGGTTGCGCTCCTTATCTCTGCTCTGTTTACTTCGGGTCCCAGTTGGTCCCTCCAAAGTCGGGCCCTTTCTTCCGCCAGACAGATGCGAGCACCGTCGCCGCCTCCGCCGAGACCGTTCTATAGGCTCTACATATACGTATTGTCACATTCCTTTGAGTGGAGATTAGGACCTTTCTATAAGCTCCCACCCTCAGCGCCGCATTCCAGATCGGCGCTCCGTACAGTGCGATCGACATGGCCGCATGGCAGAGCGCCCTCCTTTGCGATTCGCCAGGGCCACCGATGTTGGGCATCAGCCTACATAGGGCTCCTATTGTTCTTACTGCTTTGGCAGCAGCCTCCCTTATATGGGGCCCGAAGGTCAGGAGCGGGTCTACCCAGACACCCAAATATTTCAGCCTCCTGACGGGCTTCATTTTTACGCCTCCGAACTCCATTTCTATATTTTTGGACCTCTTCCTGGTTATGATGATGACTTCCGTTTTATTCGGAGCCATCGTTAGCCTCCTGGATTTAAGCCATAGGTCCACTCTCTCTAAGGTTTCTTCAATTTTTGACACCATTCTTTCACTTGAGGACTCGTTGATTACCAGGGCCACATCATCTGCAAATGCGACTGCTGTTGCACCCTGTGGGAGAGGCATTCTTAGCAGACCATCGTACATAATATTCCACAGGAGGGGGCCCAGGACTGACCCCTGTGGGACCCCCACCGTCATTTGGATCGTCCGTCTCGGAGCCACTCGGATTGATCTCTGAAATAGGTAATCCTTTATGACGTTTAACAGGTAGGGCGGGATGTCCCGACCATGCAGCTCCTCGACTATTCGGTCCCATCGGGCCGAGTTAAAGGCCTTTCGAACGTCCACCGTAACCAGGGCGGACCATGTCCCCGGACGCCCGCCACCCAGTGCTGTCGCACCGATGGCCTCTTCCAGCGCGTGCAACGTGGAGCGGCCCTTCCGGAAGCCATGCTGGTTTTGCGCCAGTCCTCCGGTCGCCTCTATCGCCCTTTCAAGACGTACTGTGATCAGGCGTTCGTAAAGCTTACCCGCCTCATTTAAGAGGCATATCGGCCTGTATGTCCTTTCCTCGTCAGGGTTTTTTCTTGGTTTCTCGATGAGGACTAGCTTAGCTTGTTTCCATACCTTCGGGAAGATTCCCTCCGATAATAGGCCGTTGAAGACTTTCAGCAGGAATTCTCCTCTAACTTGCGCCGCTATTTTTAACACCTCCGCCGGGATCCCATCGAGCCCAGGGGCCTTTCCGAGCTTGATTCTGCTCACCGCCTCCTTCAACTCTTCTTCTGTGAAGGGGGGAGTATCCGGAGAAGGGGCCCTCCTCCATCGCGTCGCGGGGGCCCTCGGGAAGAGTTTCTCCGACAAAATGCTTTGTCCCATATGCCACGAGCCATTCCTTTCAAAATTATAATGGGGACACTAAATATTCATTTTGTATGTATTAACTTTAAAATTATGAAGTATAAGTACAATTGTATATTAGCTAGTGTAACGAGTAGAGGTCGTGAGCCACTCGCAAAACTGCTCTACGGGAGTAATCAACAACAAATTTCTTAATAACAAGTTAAGCGATAGACAAAACTCGCACAGACATTTATCAGAGCATCTTCCATAATAGATCGGGCGACGATTATTTAAATTCCCGTCTGCCGTTTGGAGATCTTAAATACTTTTTTATTTAAAAACAATTATTGCAATAAAAAAACGCGTTCGCCGAGGCAGCAACTGCAGGGCATTAGAGCGAAAATGCATACAAGATGGGGAAAATAATCGATTGATCGTCTACCGTTTATGTTGACAAATAATGTCCTAGTAAGTAAATTCATTATGGAACAAGGATGCCCTTTTTTGAAAAATGAACAGATGCACTAGCAGGAACAAAAATATAACCTCAAAAAAGTTATGAGTGCAAAACCCATTGCGATCGCACTTCAGTCGGCCAGGCCACCTCCATTCTTTCTTTCCACACTCCCACCCGATTTCCCAAAAACTGAGCAGTATGACCTAGCCGAAGCGAATACTACACATAAAAATGAAAGTAAATAAACAATAGTGAGATAAACATTTTATTGACGAAAAATTCCACACAAATAGCAAGTCTTGCTAACTTTCGCCTCAAGCATAAAGAATACAACAAATAAACTTAGTTTATTACTTTCAACTAAAAAAATAAAAATAAATCTGGCCATCTCTCCCGTATGTCCGGGTGAGTTGCCCCTATCAATTGGTACAGACGCCTCGCCTATAAAAAAACATCTAAAAATTGCGTTGTAACTATTTTAGGGCAGTTTTGGCTTTTTCTTTGCGCTTATCCTCCCTTCCACAAGAATTGCACTTATTAAAATACATAGTGCATGTTTCGTACATCCATTTCTGACAAGTTATGCACTGTATCCACTCGACCGTTTCTCTTGTCTGAAAATACATCTCCAAACATTCGACGCATTGCTCGGTATCACTATCTAAAACGCGTGTCTTCTTTAGAGTTAACTTTTTTTGTCGGGTAATCAGAGAAGCCAAGGGTGCATCATCCGAAGAGGACGAGGAGCTGCTTTCACGATTACGTTTCCCTGTTTTGTTGACGTTTTTATTCTCTATTGTCTGTTCTGCCGAAAACTGTTTTGCGTTTCGAGGTTTCAAAATCTCAGCGGACTGTTTTCTTTTTTTCTCTTGTTTAGTGGGAAGTACAGGAATTGGACTGATTTCTAACAAGTAATTTGACGGGGTTTCTTTACAAGATACTGTAGATTTTCACGATGTGCAAGTTTTTGGTTTTGAAAATTTGGAACTAGGTTTTAAAGAAACGGGCGATGGTGATAGTTGTGAGGTTCCAGCTATAGGCAACGGGGATTGGCTTGATGGTCCTGGTGAATGAGCGTGACTACACGATGTAGGTACTTGGTAACCTTTTAGGACTTGGAGATTTTGCGGTACCTGTTTCATTAATATCGTCTGCTGAAGCAACTATTTCATCCGAAATACCATAAAAACGATCTGGAATAGCTTTCGGGTTTAGAGGGAAAATGCCGGTTGCCCTAAATCTAGAAAGCCCAATTGCCACCGAAGCTGATTTTCCCCATGCCTTTCCAATAATCTCACCTGCCTGAAGACGAGTAATTCGTCTTCCTGGATGATTAAAATCCACTGCCTAGATTCACGCTTTAGGTTGTGCTTAAAAGATTTAAAAAATGACCGATCCAAGGGTTGCAACGCTTGTGTAGTATGGCTAGGAAGACAAATTAAAGTAACCTCGTTCTCCTCCGCGTAATCTAGCATATCGAGGGAATTTCTGTGCGACGAATGGCCATCTAAAATTAAAACTGTTCTTTCTGGCGGTTTTTTTTGGAATAAAGTGTTCTGGAGCCATCTGAAAAACAGTACCGACGTTATATATGACGATTTTGGATTCATGAACACTTTAGAGCCAGAAGGAAGACCATCGCCAAGTTCCTTTTTTTCTCGTACTCCCTTAAAAATAATAACGGGAGGAAGAAAGGTTCCCTCTGCGCTACAACAAGCAATGATCGACACATTCTCTCCTCTTTCACTAGATATTATAGTGTGCACATCTTTGGCACCTTTGATTGCTTTATAGCAGTGCCAGCCTCATTATTTATCTGGTATCCGGTCTCATCCATATTGTTTCCAGTATTTTCAAACATATTAAATTCCGTAAACACAGCAGTCAAAATTTCATAAAAACGTCTAGCTTCCTCTCCATTCATTCCCTCACTTCGAGCAAGTGACAAACCTTGAGATTTTCTAAGGCTCAACTCTTTATTTCTACATAGAAAAGATTCTAACCAGTCGTAGCCGGCCATTTCGGTTTCTCGGTTAAATTTGTGGTTTATGCCTAGTTTTTCGGCGAACTGGTATGCCAGAGATCTAATGGTGTCGCGTTCAGGTGCAAATCCAACCTTTTCCAGTTTCTGAATATGGGCTACTAATCTTTTCTCGTTTTCAATGCCTAAAATACCCTGAGGACCAAGAGGAATATCAGTCAATATCCAGTTTGCCTTCTTCTTCGAAGAGTTCTTGATGGAATACCATAATCACGCGCAGCTTCGTTGACGCACATCTCGCCAACTTCTACTCTTCTAATCTAAGTTTTCTTGCGTCCATTTTCGTCTTTGAATTGCACCGGGTTTTCTTTTATATTTTGTCGGCATGTCTAAAATAACAGAAATTATAAATATTATTATTGAAAAAAAAATTGGGATAGATGCCCCGGGGCAATTCTCCTTTTATCTGGTAGAGACGCCTCGGGACTTCTATCCTTTTAGTACGGTATAGATGCCCTAGCCAGCATAGTTCATGTCGTTTGTGAACAGGCCGATCCCCTACCACACGCTATTCACGCCATACACAAACATAGACAGGAATTAAACACCACAAACTACATTTACTATGCTCATTAACACATGCGTTCCGTATATCACGAGTAATTTATAATAAAACTTACCTTAAATGGCGTAAAAAACCAAAACGAGCAGCCGGCGAAACGAACGTGAATAAGTAAATAAACAACTAGCCATAATGGACGTGCCGATATAAGATGTGCCGCCCTCTAGTAGGCAATAGCGGAAATTCACAAAGTAGGGCATCTCTCCCGGTGGGGCAACTAACCCGTAATTACCTTAAATAACGTTGTTGTAGCCCCGAAGAAACTGTTCTTGAAAATTTCGGTAGCAGTCTTCTTTACAATACGACCATTGTCCGTCAGTCCGTCAACTTTCGATCCGTTTCTATAATAAGACCATAAACGTTTTTTTTTGTTGTTTAGCAAACGCCATTCTAGCGCAAAAATTTGATTTCGAACAACGTAATAAGTTGAATATCACTCATATAGTAAAATTATTTTAAGAAGTCCTCACTGGGACTGTCAATTGGTAATTTCGCCATCCTAAGTTGGCATCAATGCAGAAAAAAATGCAACCGGGTCTTAAGGCCAGGTCAGTAACGAGCCCATTTGCACAATGAATAACTACTAATAACACGAACAAGAACAACACAGATAACGGTAAAACTCACGAAACGTACAAAACCCGCGAATATTTTCACTGCCCAAAGTTTGAACCTTTTTGAACGATCCGGAAAACCTTCGCTGTCACTTTCACAACACCGAAATAAAATTTGCCTGAGTACGCCTCATAGACGTAGCCTCAAGTAGCAGATTTCACCAAAATACCAAAATGAAAGTGTTTCCATGACGTTTGACATTATTATTAAAATGAGTTGTAATCATAGTTATTTTTATTTGTAGCGGTATAATCGTGATTGCAATAGGGTTTTTATTTTATTATGTTCTTTTTTTCGTTTCACTTGGGTAACTTTTCACATCATAAATCAATGAGTGACGACATTAACTGGTTGCGACGCATATACCAATGATATACCCATGGTTAACAGAAAATTCCTAGGGATTTTGTGGAGAATGTCATCTGACAAAATCGGGACTTCTTACAGTAATCGGGGTATATATAGCTTTTACGTTTGCAATTGTCAAAAAGCTAGATTGAAAATCTATCAAAGACATACGTTCGAATGTCCAGGGCCAACTTGAGGTTAAATTTAAATGAACGCTCGATATATTTATACCTTTCTATACAGATATTGGGTACATACGTCTACGTACTAGACATTCTGAGAATTGAACGAAAAAATCGGAGGAGAACAGAAGAAGCTATAGGAATATGTGAAATCGTGTCCATACTTTCGGTGCCTAGATGGCAGCGTTGCCGGCGTTATCTCGCGTAAATGGAATCGATCACGCCGCGCGACGATAGCGCGAATTTTAAAATCGATTACACTGTGGCGTGCAACACGGATCTGCGGATCATCACGACAGGCTGTGGCCCGTAGAACTGCAGTAGAACGCCCCCTTTTACGTTCTACGAGGAGAATCCATAGTCTTGGAACGGTTCAAGAAAAAAAAACAAAACTTCCAGATTGCGATCCGCTTGCGTATTTTAGTGATATGGAATAATGTTCAGCTGGGACGTCTACGCTCCTAAATGATGTCGATTTTCGCACGTAATTTCCCTCTCGTTTCCAGGGTCAATGTATAAAAACGCTTTATTTATACAGGGTGTCCCAGAATATGTGGGCAATCTCCCGAATTTATACAGGGGACGTTAAAATAACATGACAAGTTCCTATAAAAAAAATTACCAGAGGGCTCCACTACGGAGATACAGGGTGTTGAAGTTCTTTTTGAAATTAAATTATGGCTATATCTCTCAAAATAATCATACTACCGAACTGAAATTTGGCAATGTTGTGCTTTTGGGGATGGAGAATAAGTTGAAGGCATCAATTTTTACGTATCTCACTTACACTATTTTTGGATCGTGTTATTGCTCGAGACTTTTTTGAGGTTATTTTTTGGTCTTGCAGGTCCATCAATTTAGTGCATCTTTCATTTTGCAACAAAAGTAGATTCTTGTTTCATAACGATAAAATCAACCGTTTGAGTTGAAAAACACCTGTCAAGTTCAACATTCGAAACATAAAACATAAAACTAAAACTACTACCGCTTTCAAATGTTACATAATATGAAATGTACAGTCAAAATTAAGAAAAAAATACCAAATGGACATTGTACAAAACACCATTGCTTTTCTTGAAATAGGATGTTAAAATTCTGTCAAATTCAATCTTTTCCATCTTGAAAGCTAATAATTTTTGGTACATTGTTAATAAAGATTTTCTTCTCAGTTTAAATTCTACAGCCGATCTGTAACGTTTGGCGGTAGGTATAAAGATTTTATGTTTCTAATGTTGCAGTTAACAGGTGTTTTGAGGCACGTTTTACGAATTTCTACGCAGAAGGTTGATTTTATCGTTATGAAACAAGAGTACACTTTTGTTGCAAAATGAAAAGGTGCACTAAAATGATGGACCTGCAAGACCAAAAACATAACTTCAAAAAAGTTACGAGTAAAAGCACGATCAAAAAACATCACAAGTGGCGCCCTCTGTGAGATACGTAAAAAATGATACCTTCGGCTTACTCTCCATCACCAAAAACACAACAATGTCGAATTTTAGTTCAGTAGCTTGATTATTTTGGGAGATATAGCCATAATTTACTTAAAAAAAAGAACTTCAACACCCTGTATCTCCGTAGGGGGGCCCTCTGGTTTTTTTTTATAGGGACGTGTCATGTTATTTTAACGTCCCCTGTATAAATCCGGAAGATTGCCCACATATTCTGGGACACCCTGTATATTTAATAATGGCAATCGTATGATTAGAGGTATTTCCTGGGGAAATCCATATTAAATTCCCATTTGCTTTTGTACTAATAATAGGTATGTTCACTAATTTAAAATTTTAAGCAAAATCGATAAATCTAAGCCTACTTATAGAAGCATGTCAATCAAAAAATCACTTTAAATAAAATGTTTACAGAAATAAATGTGAAACTGAATCAGTGAATTTGGCGCGACTATAAAACCGGTAGGACGAGTACACGACACTGATGTTCACGAGACGCTGCTGTTTGACGCAATTTTAGGGAGCCTATTGTGGAAATGCAGAAAATATAGACTAGTCTAGTCCTGCTCCGATAATTAAGTTTCTACTGTCACAATAATATGCGCAATGAGAGGGATGAGCGCGCTCCTAAGTAGAGATTTAATTAGACCAGCACAGAATGGTCCATTGGATCAATCTAGCAAGACAAAAGTAAAGATATGGAAAGTGCAGCAGCGGCGGGCGCGGGCGCGGTCGGCTGATGGATGGATGAGCGCGCTCTTTAAATTATATTTTTCGAAAGGCCCGTGCATTTCGATTAAACAATAAGGTATTACATAAAGAATACCAAAGACTAAAAATCGGTATTTCACAAATTACAAAAAACTGACCTAAAACAACACAAATTCATGTCGAGTTAACGAAAAAATGCTCAGCTTTGTGCAAAATCTGCTCTATACCTTGAAGGATTCAATTTCGTATGTTTCCAATGACGTCAGAACCTATAGACAGGTTTGTTTTGATAAACTCTTGACGCCCAGAACTAATCACAATCTAAGCGCTGCATTAAATTATTCCGAAAATGTCGCGAGATTGTCAGAAATTGCCCCTTTTTGTCGAACCGTAGCGAACTTATTTCGACTCTGGGCTCGGAGGCTGGCGTCGTTAGACCATCCCCCGAGTCTTCAGGTGAGGTTCCGATGCTTCCGGCGCCCCCAAACAAGAAAAAACATGCGATATCTTATAAGTGTGATTCTGGAGGAACTATAACCGGGAATCACCGGGTGTATAGTTGGTTGATGGTTGACTTTCTGTCTTTATTTGTAGCATATGTTTTTAGAGTATCATGGATATATTTAATCTTGGAGTCAAAATAAAGGGCATTTTAACAATGGGGCACCACGTCTATAGGTTTAGACGTCATTGCATGTTTCCAATTTTTCGTAAGGTGGACATGTTTTATTGAATTTTCTAAAAATGCCAAGGAAAGTTTATTCTGCGTAACTACGCCACCTTTTGCAAAAAAAATATATTATGTACCGTCTGCGTCATAAAAATCGTGTTAAGAGCTAGGAAATTTTATATGTTTAATTTCTCAAAAAAAAATTATTTTTTACGAAAGTCTACTAATTTCAAATTACAAACAAATTTTCTAAAATAAGTTGTTTTTGTCCACATTATATTCAAATAATTAAAAAATATACATACTTTCATACGCATTATCTCCAATACAAAATGCCATTAACGTTTAAAACAAATATGTAATGAACAAACTATTCAATTAATAATCGAAAAGATAAAAAATAACATATTGTCATTCCACAATTTGCAGCAATAACTAGCTGTAAACGTGTTGGCATAGAATGAATTAAATTGGAAACATAATCTTCAACCAAATTCTCCCATTGCTCATGAATACATTCAAGTTATTAAATGAATGAAAATGTGTATTCCGTGCAAAGTTTATTAACAAATTCGTATAGCTATATAGCTATATAGCTTAGGTCTGTGCTATAATTATTGCCCTAATCCAGTTACGGACAATATTTGAGGTGTTGACCGGGAAATTATCGTGCTGGAAAACGAATTCGTGATGAAACTATCGAACCGATGGTAGCATAATATTCTCTAAAATATTCCTGTACAGGGTCTTCAATCGAAAACTTCGACCCCCTATTATTTCCCTAATTTTTGCAATTATACAATTGATACAGGATGTTTATTACCTATTAAAAACAAAAAATATATTTTGTCCGACTTTTACGATACACCCAGTATAAACCACAAGTATACCTTTCTAAAGCCCGATATTTACCTTGCAGCTTTTGAAAACCCTGTGCACTGGTCCCGTAAACCTCCCTTCAATTTCCCAACAAATTCTGGGACTTGGAAAACTAATCCAAGCCTATACATATTTACGGCGAAATAACCACTTTTTTGGACTTGGTGCACGTGCTGGTCGATAAACTCTAATGCTCGCTCTAATGCGACCACTGTGGTACGATTGGAATAGATTTTCGTCTGAAAAAATTACCGAATCCCAAAATTCTTGATTTTGATCCGCAAATTCATTTGCAAAATCAAGTATTTCCTATCTTTTTCTTTCCTTTTAAAAAGGCTTGCTGCTGAACAATATTTTAGTTCAGTTGCTTTCAAACGTCTCTGTGCTGTTCTTATGTAATAATCACCAAATCTAAATCTTGTTCACCAGTATGGAGACTCTTCATCGAAAGAGTCCACTTTTTCTTTATTCTAATAGTAGATACTTTTTCCCCAGCTATTTGTCGTGTAGGCCAACCATATTCTATTCTTTGTAAAATTCTTACTCTAGTTATTTCATTTTAGGCCAGTCGCCACATATTATAAAATAGCTGATGGCGGGAGCAATTCCGGACAAGCTGGAAATAATTTTAGTTTTTTTCATTTGATGTTAAGAAGCACGTATAAAATTTGCACCCCTCAGTGAGCCTGGATTTGGCTGCCATCTCGAAAAGAGTGGCTAAAAAATTGTTTTTTTTTCCATTATTTGTCAATAACTCGAATCCAATAAACTTTAGAGCAAAGTATGTAGTAACCAAAATTAAAGAAAAGTAAAAATTCTATAAAAAATGTTCTATGTGGTTTTTCCATACGACTACCCGTGTCTAAGTTATATCGGCTTAAAAAAACTTGAATAATATATTATAGGCATTTATTATTTTCTCTATTCTAGATATATTTGTGTTCTACCAGAGAATCCTAGCCCTTTTGTCTGCGGAATGTTTAACTCAAGGTCATGTACGATCGCTGCTCGACTACTCGAGACCGTTGAATGAATTATTCCTCACTCAACG
The DNA here is from genome assembly GCA_963920635.1 of Pseudeuparius sepicola. Classification (NCBI taxonomy): domain Eukaryota; kingdom Metazoa; phylum Arthropoda; class Insecta; order Coleoptera; family Anthribidae; genus Pseudeuparius; species Pseudeuparius sepicola. The sequence goes on from OY987299.1 coordinate 97,660,922, forward strand.
TCGAGACATACAAGCGAGTAAGAAAGCAGCGCGGTATAGGAGAAATTGGAGAATAGTGGGAGAGTGCTCGAGTGGGTTCGTGCGAAACCCGAAGGCTAATCTTTCGACAGTACGACTATTAAAATATTTCCACGTTATTTATTTGCTAGGATCCCCAGACTTTATCTTTTTTCCTTGTTGAAACGATCCCTCAAATTCTTTCAGATGCGCTGGATTTTATTTTGTTTCTACACGCATTTAGTGGCTGCGACACCACATCCGCATTGTACAGACAGGGGAAAATGAAATTCGTTAAAGTTTTACAGAAAGAAAAAAAATTACAGAAAGCTGTACAAACGTTTAAAGACCCAAACGCATCCCCAGAAGATATTTGGGGATTGCTACTTCACAAGATGCAGCTCCCCAAGAATTACTAAAACTTATTTCTTGTAAGTGTGCCAAAAGTTGTTATGCATCTTGTAGTTGCCGCAAAGCAGGTTTGCATTGCTCGGTAATATGTGCACGTTGCCAGGGCAAATCTTGTTCGAATACTTTGGAGGTGGCAGAATTAGACGAAGAAGACTACGAGGAGAATTTTCCTATCGATAAAGATCAGTCAAGAGGATATTCTGCACGTTATGAACCAGATCCGGAATGTGATACAGATGTTGAAGATGTACAGGCTGAGTCATTTTCGATGGTTTTATGGGGTATCTCCGTTATTTGTATAGATAGAAAAAAACAAGGTAGGTGTTCATGAGTTAATTTTTTGAGATATTTACGATCCTCAAAACAGATCTCTGATATCTCCAATACTTTAGGGGATAGAGGGCGTTTTTGAAATTTTTGCAATTATCATAGCTCATTTGTTTTTACACCTATATATTTCGTTGAAAACGCTTTATACGCACTTTTTTACGTAGAATCCATTGGAGTAAACAGTTTTTCTATAAAATAGTTATTTATGTACCAAGGCACTGAAGTTGAATTATTAAGTTGAACTTCAGTGCCTTGGTAGGTAAAATAACTATTTTTTAGAAAAACTGTTTACTCGAATGGATTCTACGTAAAAAAGTGCGTAGAAAGCGTTTTCAACGAAATATATAGGTTTAAAAACAAATGAGCTATGATAATTGTAAAAAATAGCAAAAATTTCAAAAACGCCCTGTATCTCCTAAAGTATTGGAGATATCAGAGATCTGTTTTGAGCATCGTAAATATCTCAAAAAATTAACTCATGAACACCTACCTTGTTTTTTTCTATCTATACAAATAACGCAGATACCCCATAAAACCAAGTGTATATTCAGGATGATATTGAATAACCGGTAACATAAAAAAAAACGAAGACACTCTGATGAGCCTTCCACCTCAAAAGAAACTTAAGTTGGTGACATAGTGGATTAGGCCTATTGGGGAGACCACTAAAAAACGCGCAGGATACTTTACCTCAAGGCAGCACCCCGAGAGATAATGCCATTAAACTTGATTTTCCATCAGTCGCGCAACAATACAAATTTAGCCACCTTTCGGTCATAGTGAAAATTTCTTTTGCGTTTTTATGGAAACTTCAAGATGGCCGCAGAAAGTCTAATTTCATTGTTATGCCAACCATTAGGAAACTAAGTTTGTAGGCCTTATCTCTCGGGGTTGCCGCTCAAGGTGGTGTGGAAATAAGTACACTTAACCCCGGCTAATCGAATAGGTACCTACGTATATTATATCGAACTTTATTTAGTTTTGTTCTCTTAAAATTCGATACTTCGGGTACTCGCACGGAAAAAACACATAGAACATTTTTTTTATAGAGTTTTTACTCTTCTTCAATTTTAGTAACTACATATTTTGCACTAAAGCTGATAGGAATCGAGTTATTCACAAATACTGAAAAAAAATGCATTTTTAGCCACTTTTTCCTAGATGGCGGCCAAATCCGGGCTTTGACGGGGGTGCAAATTTAATACGTGCTTTCCAACACCAAAACAAGCAAAATAAAATTTATTCCAGCTATTTACATGACGAGGCATTTTGATTTTCAGTGACATATTTTTCCCTACTAGAACGTCGCATAATATGGCATAACAGAGTCACAATAATTATTGTGAATTAAATCCATAGCGACAGACAACCAACTGATTAATTTAAAAATAAAATTTCGTACTGCTTGACCCGATTTTTATGACGCCAATAGTGGTATCCCTCGACACTAAGTTCCTTTTCTAACTTATGTGGTTTATTGTTTATTTCGGATTCGTTATAAAAAGTTGAACCCAGTGCCTCGGTACATAAATATGATTGTCAAAATAATGTGTGTCATCGATGTTTCATGTTTGGCTGTTGGAAAACCTTGTACTTATACAGCAAGTCATTCGATTCATTTGGTTAAATTCAAATTTCAAGACAGATTTAGTGAATTTTGATTTTTGATTTAGTGCAGTACCAAAAACGGTTGGCTGCGAATCCGAATAATCTGAATGCAATGCAATATCTATATTGGTCGACACTATGAATTGGTACAAAACAGTAAATTCATATTAAATTTTAAGTAAATCTGTAAAACTACTCATATAGTATGTACATAACGGATGATTCATTTATAGGTAATTTTTGTGGTGGGGATTTAATGACAGATCGCACATGCGCCGTGTCAGCCGACGTGGCGTTCTTGTTCAGTATTGTTTGTCATGTCATAATGGAAAGACTTAGACCGACGCAGCGTCTACAAATTATTCAGCTGTAGTAGGAAAATGGGCGTTCTACGAGGAATGTATATCGCGCGCTTAGAGCAACTATCGTCTACATAATCGGCCCACCGAACGCACAATTCGCTATGCCATCGATAAGTTTGAAACCCAATTTGCATTATTGGATAATTCGCGACCAAATAACCCCATCTAGCACGTAATGAAGCAAATATAGAGGCAGTAGCGGAGAATGTACGCGAAGACCATGAAGAATCAATTCGTCGCCGTTCTCAACAGCTCGGCTTGTCGTATGCAACAACTTGGAGGGGGTTGCCGTCAGCGAAAGTGTCGTTTTTTTAAGTTGTATAGCATAAAATCTAATAACATTTTACCTGGCAAAAATTTGGTACAAACGTCTCTGTCTTCATTTTAATCATAAGATCTTAAAAGCATATGCACTGGAATTATTAGGTATTTTTCCCAAGATTTTCATAACCTATAAAACAAATCACTGCTTGTAAGATCTTATGATTAAAATGAAGACAGATGTTTGTACTAAATTTTTGCCAGGTAAAATGTTATTAGATTTTATGCTATACAACTTAAAAAAAACCGAAATCTAACGTTACTTTTGTTGACTGACGTATTAATAAAGACTGCTCACGGCTGTCATGTTTGACAGTTCTCTGGCTCACCATGCGCTTCCCGGAGACAAAATACAATGCAAAATACATTGTTGACCATAGGCGCCATCTATTTTCCGGGACATGAAGCTATAGCCGTGAGAAGTCTTATTAATACGTCAGTCAACGATCTTGGTTTAAAGGCATATAAAATCTAACTAGTGCAAGAACTGAAGCCGACCGACCCTCCGAATCGTTTCCGTTTCAGTCGTTGGACTCTTCATAAGCTTGCAGAATATCCACGGTTTTCGACAAAAATTTTGTTCGGAGAGGTTTATGGGCCGGTGGAATAATAGGTCCATATAAATATTTGGTGCCTCAAAAGTCCGTACGGTCTCGACGATATTTGGTTCCAACAAAATGGCGCTACTTGTCATACAGCCCGTGAAACGATGGCTTTATTTCAAGAATGATTCGGTGAACAGTTCATTTCACGCTTCGGACCAGTGAATTGGCCGCCTAAGTCATGTGACATCACACCTGTAGACTTTTTCCTTTGGGGCTATGTAAAGTCTAAAGTCTACATGGATAAACGGCTACAATTGAGGAATTGGAGGCCAATATTACTCGAGTCGTTGGCCAAATACCACTCGAAATGCTGAAACGCGTCATTGAAAATTGAAAAATTGGAACTTCAGAATGGGCCATGTAACAGCCACGGCCGACATTTGAAAGAAATTTCTTTAAAAAATGATTGTAAAGAATGGTGCTTTTGTATGATAATAAGGATAATAAAATCTTTTTTTACATTTTTTTATTTTTTTAATAAAAGTACCTCTAAATGGATCAACCGTTATAAGGGACCCCGCGATATTCGTAATATTTTTATTTCTTCGAGTGGATCTGGAGGTCTTGCCGTCACTATTTCACTAATTATTATGCACTACTACTGTTGTACAATACAATATAATATTTAGATATTACTGTTTTGATGAAATATGTTTTTGACCTGTCCTTTTGTTATATGAAACTTTGCTTGCCAGTCCCCCAGACAAAAATCCTGGATTCGCTACTGCCTAACATTGTCCTTCAATTAGATGAACGGTGTAATGTTCATTAATTTATAACTCCAAGAATACACTGTACTTTTAGGTTTCATTGTGCGCAGTATAATACAAGTAGAGCCTTAGTCAGAACCTCGCGTGTCGTGGGAATTACACAGTCGAAAAGAAAATAGTTAACCGGCTGAACGTAACCAACACAATTTCGCAGTAAATTCGAGCTTTTGCCCTATAATTCGAGGAATAATTGACAATTATTGTAAAGGTGTACGAAGATTTTACTGTGATAAAATAGTTCTTTCAAACGTCCCGACTACGGAAGAAATAGCCTTTATGGAGAAAACAATATTTATACAGGGTGCGTTTCTAAATTATGGTGCCAAACTGAAATGACAAATATAAAACGTCATTTTAAGAAAAAAAAAATTCCATGGACGCGTGTCCTAAAATGCTTAATAAAAAAATATATTGGGTGAGGGTGAAAGACACATTTTTTTAAATAAAATCAAGAAGGCTTGTCCAATCAAAATGAAATTTGGTACAATTGTTTAATCAATTAAGTACAACAATTATTATTATACTACGACAGTTTTATATCACTCACAGAGGCGTAGTTACAGGTGGAAGCCCAATGATTTTTTTGTTAAAAAATTGTTTTAACAATATTTTTGTTCCAACCAGGGACTCTTTAAAATAAGGGGACCCAGCATTATACTTTCCAAAGTGAGGCCTAATTCCTCATTATAATAGTATCAGTGATGCCAAGTATGCCATTTTATTGGAGAATCTAAGAATATAACAGGTACCTACTTTCATTGTTAGTAAAAATTAATAATGGTTGCCATGATTTCTAAAAATTAGACTTGACAATGTTGTGTCTACAAATACAGTTGAAATTCTTTAATTGTCACATCTGAGTATCTGGAAGTTAGAAAACTTAAAAATTGTGAATTATGATGGGAAGTTTTTTGCCTCCTTTAGAATCTATGGCACTATCTATCACATAAAACCTGATGGCAGTTGGACACTGACATATATCATAACCTTGTACCAGCCCACTTATGTGGTCTCCTTGGAATCTACAGAAAACAAACTTCCCCTCAAGGCTTCACTTTTCCTATGTATTATGCTGGGTCCCCTTATTTTAAAGAGTCCCTGGTTCCAACCATACGATTTTCTAAAAGAACAATTAAAATTACGCAAAAAAGGCACTCTTGGTCAAACTCCCTAAAGTACACCCTTTTCCCCAAAATTAGCTAAATGTAATGCATGTACGCGTAAGCGGGTAGAACTGGAAAAATCACATGTGCTATGGATCACAAACAATTTCTGACACTTCATGTTTATTATAAAATTGGGAACAATCAATATAAAGTTAGCATTATGGCACAACCCTACACTTTTAGAAAGCTTGCCGATATGCATTTAATTTACGGAAAATGTGATGGGAATGGAAGAGCTGCAAGAAAACTATATCAACAGACGTATCCAAACAGAAGCATTCCGTCAAAAAAATTGTTTGTCTCAATTGGTCGCCGCCTTCTGGAAACTGGTACCTTTAAGAAAGAAGAAAATGGTGATGTGGGGCGTAATAGAAGAGATAGAACTATAGAAAATGAGGAAAGGATTCTTGATAATATTTAGAGGAAGACAGTTCTCTAAGTACTTTTCATTTGACTAAAGTTCAGGAATTGCTACCAGGTAATTATGAAAAACGAATTCAATTCTGTAACTGGGTGTCACAAAAAGTTGATAAGAATCCAAAAAATTGAAAAAAAGTTATTCACTGATCAATCCTGTTTTACGAAGTGTGGTGTTTTTAATTTAAGAAATGCTCATAATTGGGATGTTGAAAATCCTTAGCACTTCTATTGTGCGGTATTGCCAGTACAAAATTGAAATAAATGTATGGGCAGGAGTTATAGGCAATAGGCTATTAGGGCAAATTGAGCATCCAGAAAATTTAACCGGGCAAAGTTACCTGACTTTTTTAAGAAACCAATTACCCGACCTGTTTGATGATTTTGATTTGGAACAAAGAAGGTCTCTGTGGCTGATGCATGACGAGGCACCCCATTATTATACATTATACCCACCATTATTCTAGAGATGTAAGAGTCTATTTAAATAATATTTTTCTTGTAGATTGGTCGTGGACCTAATTCCTTTAGATTTTTATGTTTGGGGCGATGCAAAATCGCAGATGTACGTATAATACCAATACCTACATAATGCAGATCATTTGAGGCAACGAATCACAGATACTTTTAATGCAATGAAGGCGAAGGAAATGACTTTAAATAAACTTAGTTTTAATTTTTTTAACGTATGAGAGCTTGCATTCAAGGGTGGTGGACATTTTGAGCAATCAGATATTTCGATAAATTTGATTGTAGGTGCCAACGTAGGTATTTATATAATTAATTTGAATGTAAAATTTATCAGATAGATGTTTCCTTCATGTATCGATATTAATTAAAATTTATTAAATACAAGTTTGGTGCAAATGTTTAAAATAGTTTTTCTTCAGATCAATTTTCACAAAATTAATTAATTTTATTTAATCTTCCATTAAGTACGTACTTTTAAAACAGTTAAGTAAGGTTTACACTATTCTAGTAAGCTAGCAGAATTTGATGGCAATCCATGGCACATGTGATTTTCCCAGTCCTATCCGTTTACGCGTACATCACATTACATTTCGCTAATTTTGGGGAAAACTGTGTACTTTAGAGAGTTTGAACAAGGGTACCTTTTTTGTGTATTTTTATATTATGTTCTTTCAGAAAATTGTATTGTTGGAAAAAATGTACCTATTGTTAACAATTTTTTTTTAACAAAAAATCATTGAGCTCCCCTCTGCAACTACTTCTCTGTGAGTGATATAAAACTGTCGTTGCATAATAATTGTTGCACTTAATTGGTCAAACAAGTGTACCTACTAAATTTCATTTTGATTGGACCAGCTTTCTTGATTTAATTAAAAAAAAATGTTTTCGAACTTACATGTTTCTCACCCTGGATTTTTTTATTAATAGTTCAGTCAAATGGTACACAAGGACGGTGCGAAGTGGAAAGTTCTGGTGTAATTGTTTTTAGTAGTTTGTGTCGTGTTCTTTGAGGTGCTGAACACGAATCTGAAGTTGTCCAATATGGCAAATATGAGAAATCGTTACAGAAACACTAAAAATAATGTTTTTTTAGTGATTTACAGCTTATAACTTGCAAAACAAGCTATATACGCAAAAAGTGGTCCTATAGTAAAATAAACAGGACAAAATTATCTACAATTTGATTCTCTTAACATTTTTGTACGTCGTATGGTTTCCATGCAAAAGAGTGTTGAAATGATAGAAATAGGGAAATAAGTAGTTTTTGAAGACAGAAACATTCCAATAAACATAACATTAGGAAGTGCCCTCTAAAGAAATACTAGGGGGCACTGCATTAGGCGCTGTGTTATGCTATACAACCCACAAAACGTTAAGAATATAGGGGCGAATATAGAGGGTGTCCCATAACTTATCCTCCAGAAGGCAACAGGTGGTACTAGACGTCAAAATATACCGTGTGAATCAAAAATGCCTTCATAAAATGTTGCTCACTTAAAAGATACAGGGTATTGAAAATAAAACTTGTTCTAGAGGGCGCTTGGTGCGAACTTCGTGATAAATTAAACTCTGCATAATATTTTACCCTGTGAAGCTGGGAATGTTTTGACGATGTAAAAAACATACCTACTCTTGGTCATTATCGATATCGCAAGCCGTTTGCGAGATATTTGTCTCTGAATGTAGAAACACCGAAAAAAAAACCAAATTTCGAAAATACGACGCAATTTATTCAAAATACAAAATGTTTTTTGAAATTTACTTTAACAGGTATTGAAAATGTCCCCCGTTAACTCAAGTCACTTTCTTATGCTCTTTATTAAATGACGCCTCACATTCGGGAAGGTATTTTCAGCATTTTTAATATTATCGGTCGCTTGTTGAATTTTTCCTAATTAATAATAAATTAATTCGGATTTCTCATCTTCGAAATTCTTGCAATTTTTCGAAAATCAATTTCATTTTCAACACCCTGTATCATTTAAACGAGCAACAGTTTACTAAGGCATTTTTGGCTCACACGGTCTATTTTGACGTCTAGTACCACCTGTTGCCTTCTGGCGGATAAGGTATGGGACTCCCTGTATATTCGATATGAATTTTCGGGCTGAAAATTGCGAACTTTCTCACAAAATTTTCAGGAAATATAAAATAAACGAATATTCGTTTTTCCAGAACCGAATATTTCCAAAATATTCTCAATATGGCAACGAAGACAAAATAATAGTAATTGCCCCCCTCCCCCGAACAAGCATGTGTTTGCTTCTGGGGTACTCTTAGTTTGGAGTATTGTGAGGGTGAGAATTATTATTATTATTATTATATATTGCAAAGTTCCAATTGAAATATTCGCCACTCACATCACTGCATGGAAGCTGTGTCTAAGAGGGCTCGTATATATAAGTACATAAAAATTGTACAAAAATGCACGTCTTTTATTATATTATATTATATTATATTATATTATATTATATTATATTATATTATATTATATTATATTATATTATATTATATTATATTATATTATATTATATTATATTATATTATATTATATTATATTATATTATATTATATTATATTATATTATATTATATTATATTATATTATATTATATTATATTATATTATATTATATTATATTATATTATATTATATTATATTATATTATATTATATTATATTATATTATATTATATTATATTATATTATATTATATTATATTATATTATATTATATTATATTATATTATATTATATTATTATAATTATAAATTAATGATGTTTTTTTGCTGTTTTCAAAAAATTACTGAAGTTCCTCCATGTTTCAATGCTCTTTTGCGTGGAAACCATACGATTTACAAAAAAATGTTAAGAGAGTTAAATTGTAGATAATTTTCTTTTTCTTTATTTTACTACACAATCTCTTTTTGCGTAAGTAGCTTGCACTGCCAGTTAAGGTGATAACCAATAAAAACACTATTTTTAGTGGTTTTATTGATGATTTCTCATATTTGCCGTTGGACAACTTCAGATTCGTGTTCAGCACCCCCAAAAAAACATAAAATAAACCACTAAAAACAATTACAACAAAACTTTCCACTTTAAACTACCGTTTGACTGAACTATAAGCATTTTAGAACACGCGTCCAAGGGAAATTTTTTGCTTAAAATTACGTTTTCTATATGTTATTTCAGTTTAGCACCATGATGTGGAAACCCCTGTATATAAAAATAACATACCCCCTGCTTTATATATCAAAAAGTATATCTACAAAAAAACGAGGCATTCCGAAGGGGCTTTTAGAGCAGTTGGTGAAATTTTAAAGTGACCAATGACTATATTTTTATAGATAACCTCCGTTCAACATTCAACAAGATATTTTATAACTCTCTAAGAGAGATGGATGCTTGGTAAGAAAAATGAAAAAGAAAAAATTATACTATATGGCCTATTATAGCCTCGTGGCCTAATTAAAGAATGTGTTAGAAAACTCACTGCAAAAACTTTGTCATCACTATTAGTTTTCTACTTTTTGCCATACTTCTAACTGCTTTTAAAAGTTATCTTTATTATCTGAAGGAGTTTTTGCGGCCAAATTCTCCATTTTCTGACAATAACTCTCAAGTTCGGCAGAGGAAACTATTGATGGGACTTGTTTCTGGCGGCCCACTCGTCAAATTTCGGGGACCGGAATTAGGAAAGGGCCTCGTCACATTGTTGGAGAAAGATAAGAAGGACCGAGACGTCACGTGGATGGCCCGGAGTTGAGGAAGTGTTACCGCAGTCGAGTTCTCGGCCAGTTCAAGCGAATCAGACCAAGATATGTGGGAGTTCGAAGAATGGGAATGTTCTATAGTATGACGAATCAGGTCAGTGCATAACAAATATGGATATTAGTTAGGTATATAGGGTATGGTGATACCTAATTAGTATCATTATTAAATTCCAAGTATTGATATGGGTTTCTAAAAACCGTCCCAGCTATGTACAGTCGGTTGTCTTTGTTCTACATATCTGCAGAATTAACGTATTTTTAAAGGTTCGGTTGTACATGGTTCTTTTAAAAATATTTTCCTTCAAAACAAAAACGATCTATACAAAATATGCCACTGCGGCTATAGCAGATATAATATGGAACATAATGCTTCCTGGCACACATACATGAATGAATGTTCAGAATAATGTACCTACAAGATAATGCCACCCCATGTCAAACCTACAATGCAAAAAAGGACAATATGTTTTTAATTTCAGCTAATCTTCAATAACGAAATAATACTTATAATTATTAAAGTACAAAGGGTGTCCCAATAAGGACTCCCGTCGCCGATATCTCCGGAACAAAAAGAGATATTTTAATACTGCAAAGGCCTTTCGCTAGGACGTGAAGAGGGCTTTATTCGCAACTGCTAAGCGTTTATTTTGACATTGGCGTATAGATGGCCCTGCGGTGCAAAGAAACTTTTCGATTATAGCAACGTTGAGACGTAACGCATTTGAAAGACTGGGTAATTTGTAAAAACTTTTGTTTTATGAATGATTTTCCTATTGTTACTAGTTTCTGAGATAACCGCTTTACAATGTCATTTACAAAAAATGAGCTAACTCGCTTAACATTAACTTTAAAGAAAAAGTTATTAAAAATATCTTTGTAGTGCTGCACTAGGACGAAGAAAATAGCGGCACGTGTCAAATTATTTAACATCCGGTTTGGCCGGAAGTGACCCATTTTTTAGTTCAAAATGAACATACTTTACAATTTTCCCTCAAAAGTAAAAAGAGGTAATTTCCAGTGTCATAATAATACAGGGTGGTTCACTTTTATGTGGTAGGACTTTAACATTAGATAGAAAAAGATAATCTAAAATGAAAATTTTATATCAACATATATCGGGGAAAGCTTAGTTTCCGAGATACAGGGCGTTGAAGTGTTGGAAAAAATATGAAGTATTTTTTACACTGTCCGAACCAGTGGAGATATTTAAACCAAATTTTATGTGTAGTACCACCTTTTTGACTACGATATTTAGTGATAATATGAAGGTCCTGAAATAACCAGTGGTGGAGTTATGGGTTTTCACTATCACTAAATTTAAAAAGTAATTAGTACGGACCTGTCTCACATCAACGTAAATTTTTTTTTCGTAATGTTCTTTCAATTCTCTACAAAAAGTGTATCTTGACATTTTTTTGTATCTGCCACGGTTGTGTAGTAAATAAATTATTTCGTTTCCATCTCAGCCTTTTTTGCCTAAAAATGTGTTTTCTAAGATTATTGATAAATATCGCAAATAACAGAAATTAATTATGGAACACTTATCGGATTCAGCTATTTTATTTTTAATTTTATGGAAACAATTTTAAAAATAAACTGGCACTTGGTTTGAGGTACATTACTTTATTATCATTTTAACATTTTTATCAAATCTAGTATTATTTCTTAATAATTTTTATAATTCTAAATTTGTACAACATTCAACAACTGTTGAAAATGTGATCCATTCTGTTGCACACATAATTCACTTCGACGCCTAACGGATTGAACAGCATCGATTAAATTGCCATTTCTCAATTCATCGCACGCATTTCTGATACGATCAATAAGTTGTTCCCTTGTTTCTACAGGAGTCGCATAGACTTGTTCTTTTAAAAATCCCCATACGAAGAAGTCCAGAGGTGTTATGTCCGGAGAACGTGGTGGCCAAGCGACCGGTCCCCCTCGTCCGATCCACCTATTTGGAAAGTTATTATTTAACCAGTTCCTCACATTTCGGTGAAAATGTGCAGGACAGCCGTCAAGTTGGAACCAAGCCAACAATCTTAAGTTTAAAGGAATGTCTTCCCACATATTATTATGCTCAGCTACTAAAAACTCCAAAAAATTGTCACCATTCACTCGCTGTGGCAAAAAAAGGGTCCAAACAGATGATGGTTGTACAGTCCAATCCAAACATTGACACTAAATTCGACCTGAAAATTTCTTGGCCGGATTGCATGTGGGTTTTCTTGTGCCCAAATATGCTGATTATGAAAGTTTACTACTCCACGACGAGTAAAACACGACTCGTCCGTCCATAAAATGTTATTTAAAAATTGTCTATTTCCTTCAATTGACTCCAAAATCCATCGGCAAAACACTAATCTTCTTTCTGCATCGCCGGGCCTTAAACCTTGTACGGGTTGTAGATGATACGCATGCCTGTGATCTCTTTTTAAAGCTCGCAAAATTGCAGACTTTGAAACACGTAGGGCCACTGACACTCTTCTGCTACTTGTTGTAGGATTCCTATCGAATTCACGAAGAATCTCATTGTTGCGTCTGACTCTGGCTGCTTCCGCAGAGTTCCCATTTGCAACTCCATAGCAGAAATGGATGTCAGCCTGCTCTTCATTTGTAAATTGGAACGGCATTTTAATTATTAACAAAGACAAACTGCGGCGCTGCTACGTTCATCTACTGGATGACAGATTATTGTATTATTAACTGTCAATAAGATTTTCTTTTCCATGGCACACTTATCTTCACCAGTACGGCGATGCAGAAAGGACATTAGTATTTTGCCGATGGATTTTGTAGTCAAAGGAAATAAGACAATTTTTAAATAACATTTTATGGGCGGAAGAATCATGTTTTACTCGTCGTGGTATAATTTAGAATTCTACAAATTTAGAATTATAAAAATTATTAAGAAATAATACAGATTTGATAAAAATGTTAAAATGATAATAAAGTAATGTACCTCAAACCAAGTGCCAGTTTATTTTTAAAATTGTTTCCATAAAATTAAAAATAAAATAGCTGAATCCGATAAGTGTTCCATAATTAATTTCTGTTATTTGCGATATTTATCAATAATCTTAGAAAACACATTTTTAGGCAAAAAAGGCTGAGATGGAAACGAAATAATTTATTTACTACACAACCGTGGCAGATACAAAAAAATGTCAAGATACACTTTTTGTAGAGAATTGAAAGAACTTTACGAAAAAAAAATTTACGTTGATGTGAGACAGGTCCGTACTAATTACTTTTTAAATTTAGTGATAGTGAAAACCCATAACTCCACCACTGGTTATTTCAGGACCTTCATATTATCACTAAATATTGTAGTCAAAAAGGTGGTACTACACATAAAATTTGGTTTAAATATCTCCACTGGTTCGGACAGTGTAAAAAATACTTCATATTTTTTCCAACACTTCAACGCCCTGTATCTCGGAAACTAAGCTTTCCCCGATATATATTGATATAAAATTTTCATTTTAGATTATCTTTTTCTATCTAATGTTAAAGTCCTACCACATAAAAGTGAACCACCCTGTATAATAACAATAACGCCATGTATACATGTATACATCTAGACTTCTAGACAACGACAATTTAGCTGAATTTATTTTTATTAACCGAAGGTGGGCTCTGTCTTCCATCACATATTTGGTCGGAGGGCTCTGTCCATTGTTTCAATATGATATTTAGCTTCAAACGCCCAGGTAATTTTCTATCGTTTTGTTTCTTGCCTAATTAGTTGATTAATTTTTGTAATAATGGTTAATCATAGTAATGAGGATAAAGTAAATATGGTATTAATTTATGGAGAATGCGTCCGTTTGCATTGAAATTGACAAGACGTGCCCCAAAACTCCAACATTTCGAAACGTAAAATTTTCACCTACCGTTACAGATCAACTGTACCTACTATTTAAAGTAAGAAAAAAATCCCTAAGAACAATGACCCAAAAAATTTTCCCTATCAAAATAGAAAGGATTGCATTTGACAAAATTTGGACACCCTATTTCAAAAAGCCAGTGGTTTTTTGACAAATAATGTCCATTTGGCATTTGTTCATCATTTTAACTGCACAGTTGATCTGTAGTATTTGAAAGCGATAGGAGAAAATTGTATGTTTCGAATGTTGGAGTTAACAAGTGTTTTGGGGCAAGTTTTGTCAATTTAAACGTAAACGGTTAATTTTATCGTTTTTAAACAAGAGTACCTACCTTTTTGTTGCAAAATAAAAAGATGCACTAAAATGATGGACCTCCAAGACCAAAAAGATAACCTCAAAAAGTTACGAGAAAAAGCACCATCCAAAGATAGCTCAAGTGGCGTTCTCTGTGAGATACGAAGTAATTCACATGTTTAGCTTATTCTCCATTCAAACACTGCAGTGACAAATCTTGATTATGTTGTTTAAATTCAAAAAGATAACTACAACGAAGAACTTTAGGACCACCTATTTACACATAGAGCAACCCACCTTATAACGATTTTTTCTACAAAATGTCAAAGTCCTGATCAAAAAACCTGGGACACCCTATGATAATCCCAATTTGGTACGCTTTGAGGCTATAGACCAAATTTTCTACTCTAGTTCTTGCATACTCTTCTAAAATATAATATCCAGAATTCTCGCTTCTTCATGGTTGGACACGTAATTCCAAAATAGCGTTTGTTCTTCTACAATTGACGTAATGGTCTGCGCATACGATTTTTTTCATGAGCATGCAGTTTTATGTTATTACAAACCAATCTACCTATAAAAGCTCTGTTAATATGTCGAAACTGCGAAATATTGACCGCAAAGGGAATTCTTTGCCGTAAAAGAACGCAAGTTCTACTAAAACAGGATATTTTTTAAAATATGGTACCTTCTAAATGTCAGAAACTGACATACCTACGTATAACCACAGAATGGCTCCGCCCCTTTTGAGCGCAGGACAAAATAGCGCGAGACAAAAAAGCGGGGACATTTCAGCGCAGAGACAAGTAAGCGCGAGACGAAAGAACGCAGCACAACAGCGCCGGAAAAAAGATCCCTGGGTCAAAATAGCGCATGGACAAAAGAGCGTAAGACAATTGCACGCAGAAAAAATTGGGCGCAGAAAATTCAGCGCAGAAAATTCAGCGCAAAAGCCAAAAATTGCAGGTTTTCAACGGGGAGATTCCAAATCGCATATTGAGTATACCCTACTTACCTACTAACTTGCTGTTTATAATTTGGTAAACATCAATTATTAGGTATGAATGTAATGAAACAGTGTGGATTGGCGGAAAAAAGGTCGAAACACAAGAGGTCGAATCACAAAATATAAAAACTGCAAAAGACCGAATCACAAAAGGTGTCGAATCACAAACAGTCGAATTGACAAAAAATAATTCTAATTTGTATCCAATAATTTGAAAATACTGATTGGCGGAAAAAAAGTCGAAAATCCAAAGGTCGAAAATAAAAGGTCGAAACACAAAAGCAGGAAAAGCTTAGGTATTTTGTATAAACGAAAATTATTATTGTCCGTGGGTACCAATTTCTGACTTGACTTCAGCTTAAGCCAGAAGTGAGCGCCACCGTTTTTTGTGACACACTGTATATTTTGCGGCAAAATATACAGGTTGTCTCAAAAACTGTATAAACAGGGTGATATTAAACTACGGATACAAACTTTAATGGGATATTTCTTGGGCGATTTTAAGACAAAAATTTATTATAAACATATGCCCTAAGAGGCTTATTTTCCCATATACAGGTATTGAAATTTAAAAATAGACAAATTTTGTTCAATATTTTTATAATTATACGAAATTTGGTATGCCTCATGTTAGGAGCCTTAGCGATCTTTAATATTTTTAATAATGCAAAAGATAACGATTCTTTTCCTAAATTTCAATATCCTGTATACCGAAAAGGCAGCCCCTTATTTTAGAGCATAAAATCGGCCAAGGGATCGTCCCTTAATGTTTGACTACGTTCTTCATTAACACCCTGTATACGGTGTACTTTTTCAATAGGGTTGTTAGAAAGTTTTTGAGAGCGACTATAACTACTTCCCAGCAAACAAATCATCCGTGGCCAATGTCTGGGCCAATGTAGACAATGTCGGCAAAGTGTTGGCCATTGGCACCTAATATTGGCCCGGAAGACATATGACACTGGCCATTGAAATATAGGTTGGCCTATGCCAGTTTTATGCCGGCAAATTGAAGGCAATCGTTACGTATTCAAGACGTAAATATCCAGTATTGGCCCAGACAGTATTTGACATTGGCAGTCGACGGGTGAATCCTACGTTGATTTGATACTGGCAAAATACTGGTTTATGGCATCGGGCGGTATTGGCCAAAATTGCCCGTGACAAAAATGCCGCAACGCGATTGGCAAAAACCGTCAGGTGACTTCACGGATCCTGCGCTTTTCTGCGGGAGAGAGTAGGAGACCGGAGAGGACGCGAACCGTTGACGGACGTCGGCCATTGTGGTTCTGTAACTTGTGTTTGTTTGATGCATCGTTGTGGCCCATGGCCCATATTATGCTGTGTCTTGTATATTCCAACGTCCTCCTGAGGGTTGTATATAGTCCAGATTTCAGCCATAGAGGAAGATATAAGAATACTCCTTTGTAATCTTTCGTACATGAACGGAAGGTAAGTACCAAGTACCTATAGAATTTAATAATCTTCTGGTGTTTTTATAAGGATAGGTAATGTAGATATATAATGCCGTACAAAAATCGTTGTTACGTAGACAAAACCATCAGCTGGCAAAATTCATGAGAAGAAGAAGAGTCCCACGGTCCGGCAAAAACGAATAAAACAACAAATATAGGAAATAAATGTCAAAACGATAATAACCTCACTTAATTTGCCTGGCCTGTCGGATCATTATCAAAACAAGGGTTCCAGCCTCCGATCAAAGTCATATTTGATCGGAGGTTCCAGCGATCTCCGGCCGGGTAATTCACATTCAGCACCTTTAAAAAAACCATTATACATCCCAAAAATATTCCACAGGTATCAACTGGTGAAATACTGACAATCAAGCCCGGCAACGGAGCAAATTACTGCCAAGTTTACCAGCACTTCCTAGCACCAAGGCCTCGTATACAAGCCAAGACTGGGTCCGCAATGCATGAAACAGTAAGAATTTCAAAGCTTCGACCTATTTGGGTTTTAATAACGACTCGTTTTAGTATTCGATGAACTCCCTATGTCTGCGGTTACAATGGAGCCCGGCGACAGTGATTACTGAAGTGGTCGATGAAAACGTATGCGACTCGTGTGAAACAGTTTCCCTATGAAGATGTCAATGGTAAATACAATTATTCAAACTTAATACTGTGTTTGTTCTTACTTTGGAAAAGAAGTCTATTCGAAACCAGTATTTGAACACATATATCTTAGAAAGTGGCTATTTATACGTACAAACGTCAGTATACGCGCTCTCATTGGAGGGCTGAGTCACGTGACTTTGGACGTGCATTTAACTCCGTACACGTCCGAAGCCGAAGTAAACTAATATTTAGATACGTCGGAAGTGCATTTTTCTCAAGCATTTTTGCAATAAGGAGCGTATGCACTGCTCCTTTTTGGGGGATAGACGCTGCCGTATGAAAAAATAAGTGGTAATAATTTCCAATGGTGTAACCCACCCCCGATTTTCTTGAAATTTTGGCTAGGTAGGTACCCCGTATTTTCGCCCGATGCGACGTTCGGCGTTGTAACCCACCCCCGATTTTCTTGAAATTTTGGCTACCCACAGACATTCGGCGCGGCGCCGAATGTCGGGTGGGTTACATCATTGTAAGTAATAAAATAACCACTTCATTTTTCATTCCGCAGCGCCCATCGCGGAAAAAGTAGGGCATATGCAATATAAAATGAGACAAGATAGGTCTGAATAATCTCGGACATCATCCAATCGACTTAGTAAACAAGCCGATTCATAATCCATCGGACGGTAGAAGCACAGCTTACCCTAACATAGGTAAGCTGTGGTAGAAGTAAGGTTATGTGTCACGTGACTCAATCGACCAATGAGAGCGCAAGACGTATACTGACGTTTGTATCCGTCGGACGTATAAATAGCCACTTCCTATATCTTAACATATTATTTATTTTTTATATATGTAAATGTATTTTTTAGGTGCTGCGCAATTAAATCTAAAAAGAAAAAATGCAGCAAAAAAATGGGGTAGAATAAATAAAAAAATCTCAGGTGAGCAAAAGAATGGTTACCTATAGAATATCACATACCTTGTATATAGGTACTCGTAGATCTGCGTCTCTATGCTGTAGAAAAATAGAAACTTACCTACCTAAGACTATGATGTATAATAAATTCAAAGAAAATATATTATTTTTTAAGTACATATTAATCTGTTCAGTATAATATTTAAGAGAGGATACACGATTGCCAAATCTGTCAAATCCTATATTAATGTGAGAAATTTACGTTACAATATTTAGTCACTTTTGTAATAATTTAAATAGGAAATTTGTTTTCATCACCAAGGTTTGATGGTTTGACAGCCATTTGGTTGTCTATCCTTTCATAAGTATTTTACTTAGTGATTTTTATTTGTGTACCCAAAAGGCTGCTGTTGTGGTTAAGACAACTTGGGCGACTTCACCCAAAATGTTATTTTGTGGATTTTAACGCTATTGTACTTTTTTTCAAAAAGTAATTCACAAGAAAGTTTTTTGTTGTCATTGGGCACTACAAGAAATTAGTGCGGTAATGGATATCGATAGTTTGTTTTATGCATTTTTTTCTCGAAAACTAGGTAGGTACCTACCTACTATCGATTAGGTACCAAACTAATTTCTTGTAATGACTAGGTGCCCATTGACCACAAAAAACTTTATTGTGAATTACTTTTTTGAAAAAAGGAACAATAGGCATAGACGTAACTAGGGGGGGGGGGGCTAGGGGGGGCTTAGCCCCCCCTAAATTTCTATTAGCCCTCCCTAAAATGTAAAGAATGTGCGAAGATATGCTTCTCGTAAACAGAATAGATCTAACATTCTGACGCAACGTTACGCAACACGGCGAACACCGCACGCGCCTTTTTAAATTCACCAGTTTCGACGAATCGCTTGCTCTTGCGGAATCTTGCGCTTGCGCCTTGTGCCCCCACAAAATCCGACTGAAATTTAAACGCGCAAGCGAGAGCGAACACACCGTGCCTGCTGCCGAGAGAAAGAGAGACGAGACGGGCGTCGCAGAATGTACTTTTGCTGTGCCAGACTCCAGACTTTTATTTTGTTATTCATCCAGTTTATTGTTGTTTCGTTATAATATGTACTATGTAAATAATCTTGCATCACAAAATAGCGGACATTCCCAACATTTTTTCTCTGGTTTCTACTCGGAAACCTCTACTTTTTCATAATGTTTTTTCTTAAATGAATTAAAAATGATTCAAAATTAATTAGTAGATAGACTTATACATTATTTTTTGAAGCCTTAAAATAATTAACGTTTTTGGGTGGCACCTGAAGGGTGGTACAGGGTGATCCAATCACTAACGTATTTACACTTCCCCCAAAAATTAACGCACCACCAAAAAATACCCAAAAGTTTAAAGTAAATTTTTGTCAAAACCAATAGTCCGATTTGGACGATTTTTTTTAATGATAGGTTGTCTCTTCCAGAACGTTGGTGTACTAACTGTATTTGCATAGAAACCTCTTTTTTATAAATACCGGGTGTCTCAAACTTTTGGGTATTTTTTTGGTGGTGCGTTAATTTTTGGGGAAAGTGTAGAAGGGCGGGACCGAACCCATTTCGGAATTTGAAAATATTCACTCCAGCTTGTAAATTTGAAGATATTGGGATTTCCCAAGACTAATTTTATATAATTTTTCTTCAATTTTTTAAAAAATTTCGCCTGCGGCGCATTTTTTAAAATTATTTTAAATGCCCTTGTTAAAAAAAAAGACACAAAAATTGTCCCTCCACTACTCGAAATTAATTACTATATACGTCACAGAAGTGATCCAAACTCGTAGCCCCGGCCTACCATTTTACAGAATGACATTTAAAAAATATACCTTTGTAAGTAGCGTACCGACTTTCAAACATTTCTTCTTAATAGATAATAATTCATGGTCGGGGCCCCGCATTTTCATGCGGCACCCGGCCTCGCAAAATCTTGAGCCGGTCCTGATCAGCCCCCCCTAAAAATACGACCTAGTTACGTCATGACAATAGGGTTAAAATCAATAAATAACATTTTGGTGAAGTGCACAAGTATGATACCTAATAAGCAGTTTTACTATATCGTTGGCCACCACTGTAATGGCCAGCATACATTGGGCCAGTATAATATCAGTATGTTGAACATCCGGCAAAGTAACAGTGGCCGACCTCTGGCCAGTGTGACCTATTTGCATTGGCCCAGTATAGATTGCCACTGATTCGCCGTTACGGCAATTTCTGGCCAGCACCTAATCGGCCACAGATTCGCCGGATGAAAATGTTTGCTGGGTTAGTTCTTAGTGTTTTTTTCAGCAAATGTCTTCTTTGCAGAAGAGAAGTTTTTCATCTAGTTCTTAGTATTTTTTCAGTGAAGTAACATCTTTGCAGAAAATGATGACGATGACAATAATTATTATAGTTTAACACTTAACTTATGCTTAAAGGAAATAATATTACCTAATATACTTTTCTTGGGAAATGCCACTTCCGGAAAGTGTCTTAAGATATCATAAATAAATATTACCTATGCTTTTCTTTTTAGCGGAACTACGTATATATTTTCTACCAAATGAAAATTTTTTTATGTTTTGCGGTATCGTGTATTGAATTTGAATATTTTTGCTGTTAATACATGCAACTTTAATGAATACACAAGTGTAAGTGAGCACGGATAATAATTACAGAAATCCGATATTTTGTATCATAACACGCGATTATTGTTTATATACTTGTAGTCAATCCACAGGCAATCACGGGGCCTGATATGTAGACGCTCCCCCTCCGCGTGACGTATCAGGCTGAAGATAAACAAACACGCGGGCCGCCGACGGGTCGGCCGGGAGATGGGATAGATACCTCGGGGCACTAGGCCTAGCAAGACATTACTTTGTTATACGAATTTATCAATATATATTTACTTAGCGCAATAGTGTCCTCTTTTATTTTAGTCAAAAAATATTAGACGACTTTATCTCAGAAGTGGGATACACCACACGCTCTTGAAGTGTGGCCCATAGACTTTGTTTTAAATTAATAGTGCGAAAGAGAGACGCGTTTCGAGTTGTTTTGTGCCATGAATGCTCCACGATCTGATTTGGAGGAAGCTAGTACCCGATCCATTACTCCACCTTTGACCCAGGAGGTTGTAGCTACAATGGCAAGAGAACTACAAGAGTTACGGGCTGCGGTAAGTGCGGGCTCAATTAGTGCTGGCAATAATGATTTTGTAAGACCCAATTGGGGTTTTTTTTAAAGATGATCGCTTGATATCTGACTTTGACCCACAAGGCAGCTTGAGTGTTGATGACTGGCTACATAAGATCAATCAGTGTGCTTTTCTTTATCATTGGGATGAGGTTACAACGATTTATCTAGCATTAGGAAAATTAAAAGGGTTGGCACGCGTCTGGTATGACAGTTTAAAGAGCGCTCAGTACAGCTGGGCTCAATGGCAAGACATGTTGAAAGCCACATTTCCTTCAAAGGAAAAATTTTTAAAAATATTTTACGACGCGGCGGTTTATAAAAGCGAACCAGGACAAAGTCTAAGCACTTACTGTTTTTTAAAACTTAGTAAACTAAATAAACTAAAATTAAATTTCACGGATGATCAAATAGTCGATTGTATTGTCGCAGGGATTTGTGACAAGCAAATTCAATTGTCGGTTAAGGGAGCAAATTGCAAATCCTTTGTTGAACTGACCGAATTCTTGACAAATTTTCCCAGTACCAGTTGTGATTCTTCATCCTCCGACAGTGGTAGCCGTACCTCAGTAAAATCATCAATTTCTACACAATTTAAACGCACGTTTGGCACAAACAATCGAAGCGATTATTTGCCAAAAAGATTTAAAAGCCGCGATCAGTGTTTCTCTTGTGGAAGTACAGGGCATAAACGTTTCCAATGTTCCCAAGAGAACAATCCAAAAAGATTAAAATGCAATTTTTGTAATAAATTCGGGCACACTGACGATGTATGTAGAAGTAAAAATAAGTCCGTCAATTTAGTGAGTGGGTCCACGAATAAAAATATTTACATTAAGGCCGCCAGAATTGATAAACATCTCATAGAGTCGTTCGTTGACTTAGGCAGTGACTCTACCCTCATTCGAGAGTCGATCGCTGAAAGACTAAATATCCTAAAAACAATAATCACCAAAACAGTCAAGTTATATGGCTTTAACGACCAAACCTACGTCGTTCCGAAATACGAGTGTTACGTAGATATAACTGTTGACGGAGTAACGATAAAGACCCATTCATACATTCTAAAAGATTTGGAAATGAGGCACGATCTGCTTATAGGACAATCTTTTACAGAACACGACTCGCTTATTATGATTAAAACCAAACAAAGCTTACAATTTTATCAACTCCCCTTACCAAGCGATTTGTTGTTAGATTCTCTATTAAATGAACGATTCTTTGTGAATAACGTAGGTATTGTACCTAAGGGGGAATTCGAGACAAGTTTGGGATCTCTCCATTGCAAAAAAATTTCTGTTGCCGATAATAGGAAAGTACACAACCTCTTGAATGCGTTTAAGGATCGCTTTTGTTTTAAATTAAGTACATTAGGAAAGACTAATACAATACAAATGAAAATTGAGTGTTTAACTGATCGACCGGTAGTATATAGACCTTATCGTCTGTCAATTTCTGAGAGGGAAATAGTTAAAAGTGTTGTTAAAGAGCTACTTGAAAATAACATTATAAGAGAATCAGTTTCGCCTTACGCAAGCCCTATTCTTTTAGTTTCAAAAAAGGACGGTTCCCCGCGGATGTGCGTAGATTTTCGAGCGCTCAATAGAATTACAAAAAAAATTAAGTGGCCCCTTCCCTTAATAGAAGATCACATCGACCAATTAGGCGGTTTTAAATATTTCATTACTCTTGACTTGATGTCAGGATTTTATCAAATACCAGTTAGCTCCGATTCGATTGAAAAAACAGCCTTCGTGACGCCCGATGGGCATTATGAATTTTTAAGAGTCCCGTTTGGGCTTACTAATGCACCAGCAATTTTTCAAAAGTTGATGAACTCAGTACTCGGAGACAGTGCTCTTGTTTATATCGATGATGTGATAATAGCAGCTAAAACGGTTGAAGAAGGAATAGAGAAACTAAAGGTAGTATTAGAAAAACTACGGGCCCATAATTTAACATTAAAATTTTCAAAATGTTCTTTCTTTGAAACAAAGGTTGAATACTTAGGTCGAGAAATTTCAGAGGCAGGCGTTAGACCCTGTAATAATAAAATTTCCGCTCTACAGGGAATGCCTGTGCCACAAAATGTAAAAGAGGTGCGTCAATTCTTAGGTTTAGCTTCGTATTTTCGCCGATTTATTAAAAACTTCGCCTTAATAGCTGAACCACTTACTCAGCTGTTAAAAAAGGATTGTAAATGGACATGGGGTCAAGCGCAAATTGAAGCTGTAAATTCTCTTAAAATATGTTGATATCTCGACCTGTCTTAGCAATATTTAACCCCGAATTAAAAACCGAAGTGCATACAGATGCCAGCAAAAAGGGCATCGCCGGTATATTATTACAAATGGATAAGAATAATGAAAAACATGCTGTGGCGTATTACAGTCGCCAGACTACCATTTTTGAACAGAAGCTTCACTCTTACGAATTAGAAACCTTAGCGGTCGTTGCCTCATTACGTTATTTTCGCGTTTACGTCCTAGGAGTCAATTTCACTGTGGTTACCGATTGTTCCGCTATTAGAAGTACAGCAGTAAAAAAGGATATAATTCCTCGCATAGGTAGGTGGTGGATGGAACTGCAAGACTATAGTTTCATTGTCGAATACAGGGCAGGAACTAAAATGTCTCACGTTGATTGTTTAAGTAGGAACCCTCAAGAAGAGGTACCCCTTAAAATTTCTCAGATAACTAATCTTACCGCAGCTGATTGGTTATTGGCAGCCCAGTTGCGAGATGAAGAATTACTAAAAATCCGAGATATCCTATTGGCCAAAAAATAAAAATTCGAACACAAAATTTTATTTCGAAACATATGTTTTAAAAGAAGGTAAAGTGCATAGGAAAGTAACTGATAAAATAACAAAGTGGGTAGTGCCCAGGGCGAATCGCTGGCAGATTTGCAAATTATGCCACGATGACATCGGGCATTTTGGATTTGAGAAGACTTTGGCAAAAATTCAAGAAAATTATTGGTTCGCAGGGATGCGCAGATTCGTTTTTAAATATGTTAAGTCGTGCCTAAACTGTTTATATTATAAATCACCCTCAGGACGAAAACCCGGTCAACTTCATCCCATTGAAAAGGTAACGGTACCCTTTCATACTATTCATATAGACCACTTAGGCCCCTTCATTAAGTCAGCGAAAAATAATACTCAACTGCTCGTGATTGTGGACGGCTTCTCAAAATTTTGCCTAATTGAGCCAGTACGAAATACAAAAGCCAAATACGTAACTCGTGCGATCCAAAACATTATTGATATTTTTGGAGTGCCAGTACGCATAATTTCGGATCGCGGCAGTGCATTTACCTCAAAATTATTTGAGAAATTCTGCGTGGAATATGGGATTAAGCACGTGCAGAATGCGGTAGCAACTCCTAGGGCTAACGGACAGTGCGAGAGGTATAATCGCACGATATTAGGGTCACTAGCAGCTTTGAATGGTGGCATGGAAGATGACATGTGGGACACTCACGTAAAAACGGTGCAAAGGGGAATAAACGGCACGGTGCACAGGGTACTACAAGTGACCCCTGCTGAATTATTATTTGGTTGTAAACCACGAAGTGTTCCGGAGGCCGTCTTAATAAACGAGCTCCAAGAAGAAATTGAGAGGTTAGATCTAACTAGCCTACGCAAACAAATACAGGCGCGGGTGGGCGCCGATCAAGAAAAGCAGAGAAAGAGGTTTAACTCAAAGCGTGCCAAGTCCAAGGGCTACGAGGTGGGTGACCTAGTAATGGTTACGAGAACAGACTTTTCAGCAACAGGTCAGAGTAAAAAATTATTGCCTAAATACAAAGGGCCTTACAAGGTCACAGCTGTATTGCCGAACGACAGATATGTGGTTGTTAGCGTAACAGAGACACACCGAAAGTGTCCTACGGTAGCCTGTGTTGATAGACTGAAACCGTGGATAACTTTACGAGAAGATGTAAGTATAGTTTGTTTGGTATGTAAAGCATTCGACGTATACCCGTGTGTATATAAAATGCTCGAGGCATACATTTGATAGTTTGTTTGGTATGTAAAGCATTCGACGTATACCCGTGTGTATATAAAATGCTCGAGGCATACATTTGATAGTTTGTTTGGTATGTAAAGCATTCGACGTATACCCGTGTGTATATAAAATGCTCGAGGCATACATTGATACATTTGATAGTTTGTTTGGTATGTAAAGCATTCGACGTATACCCGTGTGTATATAAAATGCTCGAGGCATACATTTGATAGTTTGTTTGGTATGTAAAGCATTCGACGTATACCCGTGTGTATATAAAATGCTCGAGGCATACATTTGATAGTTTGTTTGGTATGTAAAGCATTCGACGTATACCCGTGTGTATATAAAATGCTCGAGGCATACATTTGATAGTTTGTTTGGTATGTAAAGCATTCGACGTATACCCGTGTGTATATAAAATGCTCGAGGCATACATTTGATAGTTTGTTTGGTATGTAAAGCATTCGACGTATACCCGTGTGTATATAAAATGCTCGAGGCATACATTGATACATTTAATAGTTTGTTTAGTATGTAAAGCATTCGACGTATACCCGTGTGTATATAAAATGCTCGAGGCATACAATGTTATGTTTTCGCACGAATTTATGGTTACAGGATGGTAAAAATTGTATTGAGGACAATACAGATGATCAGGATGGCCGAATGTAGTCAATCCACAGGCAATCACGGGGCCTGATATGTAGACGCTCCCCCTCCGCGTGACGTATCAGGCTGAAGATAAACAAACACGCGGGCCGCCGACGGGTCGGCCGGGAGATGGGATAGATACCTCGGGGCACTAGGCCTAGCGAGACATTACTTTGTTATACGAATTTATCAATATATATTTACTTAGCGCAATAGTGTCCTCTTTTATTTTAGTCAAAAAATATTAGACGACTTTATACTTTTTACGGGCGCGCAGTTATTAGTGGGTTTCGTTATACCTGGTTAGAAATTCCTACGCACTGTTTAATACCATAGACAAAGTCTCCTTTAATCTACCTGGGTTAATATTCGTTTATCATCAAATCAGACTTTTTCACACAATCCATATACCTTGACAATGAAGGGGAGTCTATTTTTAGGTCTCCAATTATTATAGGCAATCTTAAAACTACATACCTAGAAGAAAATTCCCGCAACTATGGTTATGCCAGTAATTTACTCGGTGAACCGCAGGTAGAGAATAAAATATATATTATGAAGCCACATTAACTGCCGTTACATAATATGTATTGCGTAAAGTTAATTGCATTAATAATCAGTTATATCAAAGAGAATAATATCTACTGTAAAGGGCCTCCCACACACAGAGGGAAAACTGCACAATTAGATCTTTGCGTTTCCCTCCGTATTCAGTTCGTAATACGCACTGTGCGTCTTCCACGTCAGTTTGCGTGTCTAGTTTGTCAGTAATGTCATCCAGAAAGGAGCTTTGTTATAGAATAGCAGCGTGCGCTTGCATAATCAACAATAGTATATATTTCCAACAAGTGCGGAAAGTGCCACTTTTCCGCACGCAATTGCAGTTGGCTGAACGACGCGTAGCGGAGTAGTGCGGAAAAGTATTTTTCTGCACTAGTGCGTAAAAGTATTTTTCTGCACTAGTGCGTAAAAGTGACATTTTCTACACTAAAATGCGTGCGGAAAAGTGTACTTTTCCGCACGCTTGTAGAAAAAATAAATTGTAAATCGTCGATCTCGCGGTGACAAAGTAACGGTTATAGAATGCCGCATAAATATTCCCATCCTGAATTGCATTATTGCGGATATTATTTCGGTTAAAAAGGAGAACCACAGATTATTTGGCCACACACGATACTTTTTAACTGTACTACGCACGTGTTACAGTTGAGTCTTCGGTCTCCCTCTGTGTGTGTCGAGCCCTTTAATCGCTATACTTAGGCCTACTCCTGTGATGATGCTCGCTTGCCAAGAATCTAGGGAATTTTGACATTGAAAATGTTCTCGTCCCTATATAGATTTTGTTGGACGTCATGGGTTTAATAGGTGAACGCAATTGCGTCGTCATTTGACATTTCTTGAACCGAATTGCTGAATACGCACTGCGCGTAAGAGCATTGATATAGGTACCAACAGCGATTTTCACTTGATTAAAGAGAAGCATCAAAGCTATAGATTTACCAGGATTATGTCGATAACTTAGGGTCAAACATACTGGTTTACGCAATACATTTCCAGCGACAAGGCTTGGTAGCGATAGATCAAGGAACTATATATCAACTAGAAAATAATAAATAAGAATTGGAATGTATTTCTATAGGTAAAATATATCTAAGAAAATAACAGGAGGATGTCAGATATTCTCGTAAGCACAAGCACTTAATTAGGTAGGGAGGTGTATTTATATACGGGGAAATATAAAAAAAACTTATTTTGTCTTTTGTTTGGGTCCGAATGTAATGCAATAAACCAAAGAAACTTATAATAGGGTGAAAACGATCACTCCCACAATATAAGCTTTCTGCTATTTTAGGAACACATTTACTCTTGTATAAGCAGCAATAATTTATTTTTTTTCCTTAGCGCTTTTCAAGTAAAGAAAAGACAGCGTTCAATTTGTTTCGGCACAGTATTCCATCACGCGAAATTCATTTTCAGTTTCCGAAAAGAAAATACTTAAACTGACACGAAACGGGACAAATCCCAGACGAATGCGGCCGTGTTCCAAAGTTCCAAGTTTTCTAGAATCCTCCTTCGAACAAATTCGGTCCGATTTTTCTTTTCTGCTGTTTCTACTAACTGCTCGAATATATTATTTCGAGTCATAAAATAATCAAAATCGTCTGGAACACGCAGTCTGCGGGGGTGATTTTCAGATTTCCAGCACGCAATAAAACGGAAACGAGTCATCGTACTTAATTTGAGTGGATTATATAATATATCTGGAAGAATATATCGAAAATATACAACTAATATTAGAGAATTTTCTAATTTAAAATATTTTTTAAAATTTAATAAAGTATGAAACAACAATAAATAATGTAGGTATGTTTCTAATAAATCAATGATCTATATTCTATAGGTAGGTACATTGTATATCAAGGATTTTATCAGAAAATAAATAAGAGGCCAATTTATACTATTGGTCTTTCCAGGCAAAATAGCGTTTTCGAAAAATGTATCGATACCATTTCCGTCACTTTTACACCGACAATTTTCCTTTCTGTTGTGCCAAACTCCTGGAGATTTGAAATAAAATTTCAGCTTGCGTCTTACATGGTCACGTGCTCTCGAGCAAAAAATATAACGAATACAGGAATTTTGCACCTTCTGCACTTTTTTCTTGTAAACCAAATAAAGACATAGGGCCATATAAAGCACCTCCGTAAGTGCAATGAAACAGGACTAAAGACACGCATAATGTCTTCTTCATTTCTGGTGATATAAAATCAAGACTCTTATATAAGCTACTCGGAAAACAAGGCTCTTGGCACAATTTTATTTACATTGTTTGGAAATCGCAAATTGACTATTAAAGTTAACGCCCAAATTCCTAACCTCTCTGTGACTGACATACGGTCACGATTCTTGAAAATGTGAAGGTTTTTCTCTGCCTATTCTAATACAGGTTTTCAACTTAAGATCATTGTTCGGGGCGTAGGTAATCACCAATCAGTTGATCATCAACAAAACTAGAGTAAACTTTGAACCTTGTGTGTCATCAGCGAACTGCTGTAGAGTAAGTAGAGCCCTGAGGGACATCCGTGTATTGAGGTAACTCCTCAGTATGCACCTGGTATCCATACGTACTTTTTGACCAAGCAGCTACTGAAAAAACGGCGCCAAAGCTCTATAGTAGTGAAGTTTGGCACAAAGAAGACGGTGATTCACGGTGTCAACATCCTTGCTGAAATCCAGCAAGACTGAAGCCGATGTTTCCCCTCTATCCACCCACAGCTCACAAGATATCATCTACTACATTGAATAGAGTAGTGGTCGTACTTTCTGGTAGTTCTTTCTGAAGCAAGATTGGGATGGATGAATCAAGTGATTTCTATTTAAGAAGTGAAAGACCTGTTTATAGATTACCTACTCAGTTTTGCAAAAATACAAACAGGATGATTTTTTCAGGGTTGCATTAAATAAATGGTGACTTTAAACAGATAATTAAAATAAACAGGTGTTTGTTTGTTCTTCTGGCAACTGTAATTCCTGCTCAAAAATTGCCAAAAATCTTCTATTTGGTCATTTTATTTCATATTTGCTTTTATCGGTCTGCTTGAACCCACATTATTTGGTCTAAAATTATTAATTTATTTTACCAGCGATCCTGTTACAGTGTAATTTACACGGATAGGTAAAACTATCACAAATCGTATATCTGAGGGTACTTCCAAATAGTTTATGTAATCGCGCCCAGACAGGTACCTACTCTTTTAGAGATCGTTTACAGTGGCAGAGAGTTCTCTCTGAGAGGGTTTACATTGGCAAACTATTAGGAAGTACTCTAAGATAGTGTCAAACCGGGCTGGGAATGCCCTGTGTGTACCAGGAGAGAACCTTGTTGTCCCTCGCGGCTTGCCGGGGATCTTTGAGGGGGACGACTGGCAGTGGATGCTGGACGTAGGTAATCCCATGAGAAAACACACGTCACTAACGACACGAAGTATTAAAAAAACTTGGTTTTATTCAGACGACTCACAGTATGGCTTTTAGGACACGCATCCTGGCGACCACGGCGGCGACTCGGACGGGCGAGGGATGCAGGCTTTACGCGACCGTTCGGACCTACGGAAAGCGGGCCGCGGATCCGGGGTACCGGACTTCTCGGAACACTCTTCGACCCTCAACTACCCCAGTGCTCCAAGGGTGGCGAAAACGCCGATGCCTTGGTTTCCACAGGGGCGTAGTCGAGGATCTAGTGGTGACTAAGAAGCCGATGCCACTGATGCCCAGCTCTCGGCTGGCGCCGAATTTATATCCGTCGATTCTGCTGAATCGGCGGTGAACTTTGATTTGGTACTGTTATTACTTATTAATTGTTCCTCGTATTTACATTATCGATTCTCCCTTTATACTTTGGTGAGGATGTTTTCTAAACATTTTAGTAATTGGGGTCACCCTCCTCCAGATGTGAAAATAATTAGTTTGACTATTCGAACATAGATGGTTCTCTGTGTCACTTTTGTGACAATATTTATACGACTTGTGATAGTTTCGCTTGCGCATGTAAATTACGCATTAGTTGTTGAGGCATGCCTGCCACGCGTGGATATTCTCACGCAAGGGATTAATTTTGCATTTTGCCTTCCACGTGAGTATCGCGCGCCACAAAAACATTCACAGTTCAAAAACTATAGGCGCTAGGTGATTTTTTTTTACCAAAAACTTCTTTCATGTTTTGGGCATATTTCCCTTGCAGCATGTATATAAAAATTTCCACAAATAAAAAATCTCGCTTAGTGAAAATTTAATTACACTTTTTATAATCTTGCAATTTTGTAGCTATTTAAAGTAGTTAATAAACAATATTGGACAAGAATGATGGCATTCGTTGTAAGCGCTCAAAATATGTTAGCTTCAATTAAAAAAAATCAAGTCAATAGCTCCACTACTCTCAAAGATATGACGATGGAAACGTAAAAAACACAATTTCCGTAAATTGTCAATTTCGACAGTTTTTCGGAATAAAAAAATCCTCGACCACAAAAACAATCGTAAATCGCCATTTCGTATGCAGAGTAATGTATGTACATACTTAACGACACCTATGGAGTCTGATCTAGTTCTACCCTCAAAAATTTTTTCGAAAACGAAGCGACTTTTTAGTCCGATTTCATATATTACCATATTTTATAAAATGTAAAGCATTCAGAGGGAATTAAATAAAATACTTACCCTTAGAGACGAAGACTTATTTCCTACATTGTGATTGGAAGTCTCATTGATTTTCTTTTCTGAAACAATTTAAAATCTGTATTAATAACTGATCCTGATTTGCAACAGCAGAAACAAAACAAGTGTTGCGAAGAAAAGAAACCCAAGCTATTTTGAAATTCACTCCATTGCAACTCCTCCAAAATACCTCATTTTTTATAATAATGACAATAATCGCTATAGGCACTCAAAAATATTGGCAAATATTGTTTTTATGCATCTTTCAAGTGGAACTTTTACTATATTTCCCTATCTGAATTTTAAATTATCGATTAATGAAAAATTTATTAAAGAATGGAAGTAAGTAAAATATCCACGCTTAATATTGTAATACAAAGTTCAATGTCAACGTTAACGTTGTATTGATTTGCATCTCCATTGAAGTTCCGAAACTTTCCTTAATTCAATAGTATAATAATATAATTATTATTGTCTTACTCGATCTGGGCAGCTGCTTCCACTGTAGGTTATTGTTAATGTATTGCGCATGGGAGTAAAAATAAATACCCTCCCCCCCGATATTTCAAGCAAACACCACTTTAATCTATTGTCAACATTGGAGTTTGTTCTACCTTGCGTCAGAAAGGAAATCGATAGGAGTTCAGTTGACGGCCCCAAGAGTTGTTACCAAAAATATTATAATCTCGTCCAAAAATAAACCACCGATAACAATCTAATTTGGACACGAAAATAAGTAATATGGAGTCGTTTCCCCACGATAATACAATTAATGTCCATCATAACATCGAAACATGGTAAAAATACGTGTATGTTCATTTATTTTAGGCGTCACGTCACTGGTTCAGTACTTCTGCTACGGCCAGTCATTACAGGCACGCAATAATATACGACGTGTATAACAAATAATAACCCAGACCCTTATTTATACAGAGACCGCAGACTCAGACAGCACGTACGGAATATATTCTTTTCATGTACACATCTTCAGTTTCGAATTAAAAAAAAACACTTAAACCTGCAGCTGAAAAAAATGACTAAACATACGACCGCGAACTACATGTACAGGGTGGTCAGATAAGAATGCAAAGTGCTGTATCTCGGAAACTATAAGTCGTAGAGACTTGCGGTTAAACATTTTTAGAATAAAGTGGCCAAGAGAAAAACCTGGAAATTATTTTCATCAAGTCCCGCAAATTCCAAATATTTAAAAAAAGGTTGAATATCTCAGAAACGCAGTTTAATAGACAAACTGTCATTAGAATTTAGCAAGGAATCTGAATATGTAATAATTAATAATATACAGAATGTTCTATTTGAAATAAGGAAGTTGCCGTCATTTTCCGGTATAACCGGAAGTTGCAGAAAGTTTTAATATTTTACTTCAAGTGGACGGGTCCGATAACCGAAGTATACAAATTTTCAGATTTCTAGTCCGTTTGGTTCTCCAGATATTTTTAATGAACGCTATAACGTTATAATTTGAGCATAACCAACACGAAGACAATAATTGAATTCACAAATCTAAACAATGCGCTCAAAAATAAAGAAATCATGACATAGAAAACAAAAATGAAAAATCCAATAATTTTTAAGGCGTTTATTTTAAATTCTTACTGTACGCGCAAAGGTAGACGGACGATTGACAGTCAACATTTGCAAACAATAAACTTGTTTTTGCAAACAACAACAAAAATTGTTTTTACAATCTTATTACCTGTAACTAAGATCAATACTGACATTACTGACAATTTTTTTTCAATACAAGTAAGTTTAAAACTTTTATAGATTTTTAGGTTTTTTGTAATGCCTTTAAACTAATTGGAATTTGTCACATTTGTTTTTATGTCATAGTTTCTTTATTTTTGAATGCATGATTTTGATATGTGGATTCAATTGTCAATAATTGTCTTCGTGTTGGTTGTGCCGAAATTTTAGCTAAATATCTAAATAAAAATCAGGTATTTATCTCATTTATTTACTACAATTATAGCCAAAATAATCGGAAAAGTCGAAAATCACTGAAAAATCGCAAAAAAATTATAACTCCTAAACTAAAAAAAGGACAATACTATAAATGGGGGTGATTCGGATTCCCAGAGGGGTGCTTTAGATATTTCTGCGCCACTTCTTGACACTCTTTTTGGCACAACCTGTATATAATTCTGAAGAAAAACACATAATCACATAATTATTGTGGTCGCAACTTAAATCTAACCCTGTCTTGGCCAAAATTAACCACATGTTGGGGCTAATTATTGCGGATATATGCCAATATTAACCATGATTCGCAGTGATCACAAATATATTTTTCGCATTATATTTTCCCAACATTTGAAATTGAAGGGATGAAATTATGATTATTATCGATTATATTCATAATTAATACATGGTAATAATACCGCCGCAATATTGTTAACGAATGCATTGCCAGTATTACTTACCACCATTAATAGCATTCTCAAAAACGGCCGTAGTATTAAATCCTTGTCTTAAATGTAAGGATGTTAGCGTTGATTGAAGGTTTTCACCCAACGATGTTAGGTTAAGCTTGCCTCTTTTTATATATAATACCTACCTTGAACTCGGTTTAGATAAATAACACGAATCTAGTTCCCTACAAGTTGTGTTGTACAGGGTGTTCCCGTATATTTTGACCCACCCCTAGAGCCTATATTTTTCGAGTTAGAAAAAAATTATTTAAATTAAAGTTGTAGGCTTTTTTCGGAACCGCTGGGATCTGTTGCTAGATAAAATAAATAAGCGTCGCAAATTTATGAAAAAATATAAACTTTCTTTTTTTAATGGAACACCCTGTATATTTGTGGATTTTTGAATTGCGTGCATTTTTCCGATTCCAACAATATAAATATGTTATATATTTGCTCTAAGCATTCGCATGATATTCCAAATTGCAAATAAATACGATCTTTATATTTAATCAAGGTTGCCATGGAAAAACATTTCAACTTAGGCAAGGGCATTCTTGTCAATCCATTATTTTTGGGACAATACACCTTGGTACCCTACAACTTTCATTTAAGTAATTTTTTTAACTCGAAAAATTGAGGCTCTAGGGGTGGGTCAAAATATACGGGAACACCCTGTACATACCGCCAAAATTATTATATTTGTGATATTTCCTTACAAGAACAAACTTGTTTTTAGTTTTTTGTAAATAACTACTGAGCCAGTTGTCGCATCACTCCGTCGACTCGAAAATTAGATACCGGCCAGCCTAGAGACATCTTCTAGGTTCAAAGGCCAAATACATCTGCTGAACCATGAAGAAATTATTTGAATGTCCGAAATTAACCCCATGGCCGAAATTAATCCCCGTTACCCCACCTCCCAACTTTTTTTGCCAGCAATTGTAACTACAAATTACAGCATGATCGTGAATAAAAATATTTTTTATAACTGAGACTTTTTTATTTTAAAGTAATCACGTGCCGCTAACATAAAATTATATAAAATGCAGGTTATGATTTACGAGTACATTATACAGATAACTTACCTATAGATAATATTCACGTCTTCTGTCATTTTTTTGGATTGGCC
Source organism: Pseudeuparius sepicola (assembly GCA_963920635.1). Taxonomy (NCBI): domain Eukaryota; kingdom Metazoa; phylum Arthropoda; class Insecta; order Coleoptera; family Anthribidae; genus Pseudeuparius; species Pseudeuparius sepicola. Next base: position 97,695,999 of record OY987299.1, read on the forward strand.
AATTTTCAAATGACCACAAACTAAAATAGATGAAATTCGGGGCCAGATCGCGGAGGGGCTGGTTCAGATTAAAATGGTCCGCCGTTGTTTGCGGTTGTTAGGGGGCATGGCGGCGGCGCGGCGGCGGACGGGTAGCCACAACTACGGCCGGCAATCAAATGTTTTCCGCAGGCGTCACGATGGAATCGCCTCGTTGTCGTCGGGAGCGTGTGTGGTGTACGGGGGACGTTGAAAACGGGTACGTTGAAAACAATCGACCACCATACTCTACAACTCTAATTATTTATTTATTATTTCTGCTGCTGCTAAAAATTTTAAAGTGTTGTATGTGTCCAATAATGACTATTTTAATGTCAAATTTGGTGGATGTCTAACCGTAATAGTTGCTCTCGGCCTGATGTAATTATTTAATTATGAAACCGGTTTCCACAAATTAAAGAGAGTGGTGAAAAAATAGGACCCTTTTTTCATTCCAAATAATATATAACCTCACCAATTTTGGACCACAAATAAAACACTTGAGCAACCTATACTTCGGTACATCATTAAAGTTGTAGAGTCAGTGGACAATAACTTTGCACACGGCGTCATCTGGCGACGAACAAGGCCTACTATAAAGACAGGCCCTGGCGCACAAAAATCACCTGACCATCTTAGTCAGACGTTACATGTCATTTGTCACATAACTGAAAGCTGCCGCTTGAGTTTTGAGAAGTTTTCAATGTTTAAAGTGTTTTTAAACGTCTTAGTTTATATTTTAGAAATAAGTTTGTGTCTAGTGCGCGTGTGTCCTGGCGGAGGGAACCGCCCAGGTGTTATTATGGCCTCTGGGTGACCGGGTGTGAGTCGTGCCGTCCAAGAGTATTGGTGCCGCTCGCACCGACGCGACGCGACGCGTGAGCGCTGTAAGGGGAATTCTCCCCCGAACCACAGAATAGGGAACCCGGAATGGACTATTACGGACATGGGACAGTATTAGTATTGGACAGTGGAGCCTGAGACACACAGGGGTGAACGGGAGATCCGCGAGTTCAGATGGTCCGGGTGACTGGAAGCCGTTTCCGTTGACCACGTTCGGGTTTTGTGTATTTATTGTATTCACCATTCACCTTGTGCGAAATAAATCAGTGTTGTCGTTACTCGAGGATTTTCGTTGTCGACCCACGCCCTGATATGGTTTCTATTCGGTCTTTCACGCTGCCGATCAACTGAGACCTCGTCAATATTTACAGTATACCTACTGAGGTTAGTTTTTATTTTTATTTCGTAAAAAATAACCTAAATACCAAATATTGGGTCTCTTTATATTATATTTATACATATTACAAAAGCCAGGAAGAAAGTGTCGCCATAACAAACATTTGTTTTGCCTCGGGATGAAAATTTCCGCCAAAAATGGATTCGTCAAATCCCAACTGAGATTTAATTTCTAAAAAACCCTTACCTAAGTATGTGTGGCTAACACATTTTCAAGAAAGTGAAACAATAATTAAAGTGGACAAATGTGTTGTGGGAGGAAAATACCTATATAATATCGCCTAAGCTAAAGGAAGGTGATGTCCCAACAATTTTTGAGATTGTGCCAAAATATTGTGAGTGCAGTGCCGTTTAACTCTCAGCTTAAAACAGCTGAGGCAAGTTGAAATTTTTGAAAAAAAAAAACAATTAGAGAAAGCTTGGATGCACAAAACCAATAATGTATAATAGATGAAAGAAAACTCGCTAAATTGTTACGAAATTTGTTTTTTTTTCTACTTATCTCCAAAAATGCCTTTCATTATATAGAACTAAGTTGGTCACGTGACTACGCGATTATGCGTTAGCGCCGTGGCCTGTCTTTATCGTTGGCCTCGGCGACGAACCGCGCTTCTGTTGTCTTAGTATTTTGAAAATAGTGCCCCTAAAACGATCCTAATCAACGTTTTATTTTTTTTATACTCAATTTAATACACAGAATCTTCCATTTATTTTTCTCTACATTGTTTTCTTTAACTCGAAAAACAAAGAAGTTGAGGCAGAGGGTTAAAATGTTATGTGAATCACCCTACAGGCTATTTTCTAAGACAAATGAGTTATATTGTTAATAAAAATGAAAATATCTGTTAATTATTGTTTATTTATATTTTTATTTATATAAGTTAATTAATTAACTTAAAATTAAAAAATAATTAATAATTAAGATACTTGTGGCAAGACTTGTTTCCCTTTTTGGTGGTCAGAGCCAACGAAAAAAGCATTTCAAAGTAACCGATTTTCGGCAACATTGGCAACATTCTTCACTCTCACTATTTGTCCGTTTTAACTTGAAACAATTATAATTTTACACAATTACATTAACTAACTGTTTAAACTAATTAACTAATCTGTTAAAACATTAAATAGAGAATGGGTGACACGCACCGATATATGTAGGAATAGATACATCACCAAAGGCAACTTGTATTGTTTCATGATTTTAAAAAGATGTTATTGTTGGCACATTCAAGGTTTCCAGTTTTTTATACGATTTAGGTTATTTTGTAAATATAGGTATCTCAGCTCAAATCGTATATACGATATACAAGTGTATCAAAGAACTATTTATTATGCATTACAAAATAGGAAAGATTGAATTTAAGAAATGCAAATTACCTCGTCTTCTTCCTCCCGACCAGCTAATGTACAAGCAAAACAAAACCCGTGTTATTTGTATTAGCGTGAGTCATCTATTCATATATGTATATCGTTGGTGACACCTATGTAGATATACAGGGTGATTCAGTCATGATGTAAAAAAATTTAACCACAGGTAGAAAAAAGATAGCTTTATAATATGAATCCGAAATTAAAATTTTTTTAAAGTCAACCAAAAAAAAAATTTTTTTTCCGAATTGCATTAAAATCCCTTCTTAACGGCGCTTTCCTAGTCAGCTGGTAAGCTCGCGCGTCAAGACTTGTGCGAGTTGCCAATTGCACAACATATCGTAAATTTACATGTTGTTTTACTTGTTCACAGAAATTATTTAAAAATGTAGAAATTCGGAGAAAATCCTAACAGGTCGATATTTTTTTGTGCTTTTTAAATTTTCAGGGAAACATTTTTCTGTTGTGGCGATAAAAATATCATGGTCTATCTTAATTTATTACCTAATACCTTTTTGACTCGCTTTTTGATTTTCTAATTTAAATCCTTTTCTTCTTTTGGAAAAAATATCATTATAATGTCCAAAAATGTACTGAGAATTAACACTGTGCACAAAATGCCACCAGTAACGTGACCACACAGATTAAAGGCACAAGTCTAATATTCTGTGAGCGTCAGATCTTAGCATCTCCTAGCCCGTAGGTATAAAAAATCTGTTGTGATACGGTAATAAGCCCACTAGCGTATAATAAAACTGCCAATTTATGATTGGATACCTACCCGGCCTGCCGCGGAGGGGACGTTCACCCGATCAGGATTAGCTGTCTACGCAGCTAGTGGGCTGTAGTTGGAACGGGCGGCGCGCACAACTGGCAACGCAGCGCGTCGCAGCCTATATGGAGCGCCGAGTTACTGAGGACTAGGGTTGATTTGCCCCAAGTTTTAGACTTCTTAAAAAAAATTCGCATTTTCCTTTTTAGTAGGCCAATTAAAAAATTAAAATAAAATTAAAATAAAATTTTTTACATCATGACTGAATCACCCTGTATATAATTAATTTTCCTTTGACCTTACATATATTATAATATTAAATGAAATGAAGCATTTTAATAAGGCATATTTTGCTCAGTCCACTTATTTTGGCCTCGATAATCTCATATTAAGAAAATTGCTATAAATAGAACGCGTTTTTACTAAATACCTAATACCTATATCTCCTTGAGAAATCTCTAACTTCGTCTTCTTCATTGATGACTATTTTTGATGATTCCCCTGTAGTTGTATTCAGGCTAACCCCCAAAGATATACGACCACAACACTACCCTTATCAGAATCGAATTAATGCAGAACGGAAAGGGGTAGGTATGCAGAGACTCTAGAAGTTCTTATGTCTCTACCTCACGGGCGTAGCCAGGATTTAGTTTTGGGGGGGTTTAGTTTGAGAAGTAAATAAAACAACAAAAATATACTTACATGAAATTTAATATCTATATATATATTCATCCGAAAAACTACGACATATTTATAAAGTTCTTAACTTTAAATGAAATGGATAAATTAATTTCGTTCCTCTGCGCTAAATCTAAAACCATTAAAGAAGAAATCTTCGGCTTTTTCTTTTAAATATATCCACTACTTCATCTGCATGAATTTCTGTTCCATAGTGAATGTTCATTAGAGCCAAACCATTAAGTCTGTTTTCACTTGTAGTGTTTCGTAAATAGTTTTTCAGTCTCCTTAGGCTCGAGAAAGACCTTTCTGGGGTAGCAGTGGATACAGGAATGGTAGCCAAGATTTGTAGTAATGTGTAAATATTAGGATAAAGGTTTTTATCGCACATATCTAGGCATTCCAAACTAGATTTCGGGGTAGGCAGTCTTCTTATCAGCATGCAAGGTAGCTGAAGCTTTGATAGCTAAATCCAAATTTGTTTCTTTATTAGAAACCCCTTGACCTTGACTACACCACTTTTTCCAGTAGTCCATACCTTTAAGTTTATCACCCTTCCTTTTTTTCCCCTCCATTTTTCGACAGTAATAATGATTCACGTATCTATCCTTAACAAGGTCATCGAATAACAGCGCACTAAAATTACTCACTTACACGGTACACTTAATTCTCTTCACTATTCGTTCACCACTTTTCACTTTTATTCGCTTCGAGTTCGCATGGAACAATACTGCCGTAAGCGCGGTCACGCGCCGCGGCGCCGCTTATATAGCAGCCCAGTAGCCGCCCAGAAACTTCCACGAACTTCCACAAAGTTCCGCTCATTTCGACCGAGGGGCGTGGCGAATAATCGAGAAACAACGCAAAGTGTCCCTACAATACAAAATAGTTCGGCTGCAACTGCGTCTGCCTCTCGTCAAAAGATGGCGCTAGGCGCTACTATTACTACATATATTCAAACGTAATAATAATTTAACTCTTCACTCCCGTATTTTTTCGGTATAATATTAGGTAATATTTTGCTTATTTCGGGGGGGGTTTGAACCCCCGAAACCCCCCCCCCCTTGGCTACGCCCGTGCTCTACCTACACACACAACATACGTGTGCTCTATTTTTCGTCGACACAATCCAAACAGGTATAGTTTTTTTTATATAGTTTTGCGAAATATTGAGGAAAATGTTGTGTGTTGCGACGATGGTGTCGAAAATATTAAGGTTTTGCTATTTCTGATCAATGAAATTAGGCTGGCAAGATTGATGCGACGTCCTAGGTTTAAAGCTGGTGCCTTATAGGCACTTCATTGAACATAATTTTGGTATTTATTTGACAGATTGTAGATTAAATAATACAACAACAGAAATAAAGTAGTTTAAAATTTTGATTTTTTTGGCATATTGTACATTTATTTAAATACAAGTAAACGGGATCATAATAGCCCTTTGGGCTCATGCTGTCGGGATATTTATGATTCATATCAACACGCATAGTGTAAATAGGAAAGACTCTAGAGTCTGGCGAAGTCCAGACTTTACTAAGATTAAGACCATTAAAGTCAAGTATGCAATGTAAGAAAATAATCAAGACTTGAGTCAAGTTTATCAACCAAACAATCAAAAATTAAGCCATGTTTCTATTTACTTAAATAAAGACTGTTGCAGCTTAATTGAAATAAAGCTTTACTATAATATTAAAGTCAAGTATGCATTGTAACAAGTACCGACCTCGCAGTGCCAGCAACTTGAGGAGTGCCGAGTTGTGCTGAAACCACGGCAGGCTTACAAACGCCTACGCGCAATGCTCCATTTATTAAAACCTGTTTTACAAATAACAATTTTCACCCAACAAATCCCCCAATACATCGTAAAATTTATTGGTATAAATTGTAGAATTTATTGACAAGTCAGTATTTAAAGCAAAAAATGTTGGTGTGTTCTTACGATAATTTACGCACAAGATCAAATTTAGATACAAAGGAGCCTTCGATAATACAAATATTTTCAACAAGTGACATCTGTGGACCGATGACCGAATTATTTAAATTCGTTTATACCAAAACGGAAGTAAAGATAACATGAAACAAATTTATTATACAAGGTTCACACCTAACGAATGTCTACCACGTGATGCCCCCACCACGTCTGTCACACATTAGCGTGTGCCCGAGGGTTCTCGCCTGACCTTCGTGCTTTCCGGGAATCTCCTGAGTATGGGACGTAGACCAAAGTAGGCCTGGATAGGGAGAGTTGAGACAATGAAGTTATTAGTGTCATTATTCGCCGATTTTGGGCTTTATAGAGATAGCTAGATTATTTTCTATATTTAGCCCCAGTAAAAATTTTAGATATCCATAGAAACTGAAGGTATATCAAATTAGAGGTTTTTTGTATTTATAGGTTATGATTTATGTCAAATTAGAGAAAAATGATGGGAACTCACGAATTGAATATTTTTTAACTGAATCAGTGTATTTTATAGCCTGGTTGATACGAATACATAGTAGGCTTGTTCTGACAATAGTTTTTAACCAGTTTTGGCGAATCAGAATGCAGGAAAGTAAATCCAGAACTCTTTTCAACCAATTAGATCGCTGAGAACCGGTTCAGAACTGCTGTTGGAACAAACCCATGAATAACATTGAGTTTGCTCCAACAACACTTCTGAATGTTCTGAACCGGTTCTCAACAGAGATATACCTCCTTATCTCCGATTCTAAGCAGAGTAATTCAAAAGAAAAATATAAAATAGTGCTCATTAGTTTTCAGGCATTAGTTGCAGCTGCCCGATTATTAGATATAAACAAATACCTGGCATGGCGAAAATAATATGGTTTAGGGCGTTTAGCGCGCATGCTCGCAGGATAAGTAGAATTACTATTACAGCAAACAGTAGAGAAAAGATCAAAGAAGAATAGAATAGAATAAATGGTTAATGATAATTAAGTATCTCCATAATATAATAAGATGTATTTTATCTTCTATTCTAGATTAAAAATTAACTCCAAATCTTAGTGCACGACCACAATCGCCAATAAACTATATGTATTTTGGATTGTATCAACAAATAGTACAGTTTAATTGTGACGTCATTACACTTTTCACTTTTTCATAATTAAACTGTGGGTTTTGCCAATAAATACGATTTAGCAATAGTAATAATAGTAATTAAATTGTGACATTTCTTCAGTTATTTTAGAAAAATGGCGAATGCGCCGGTATTAAGTTTTGGCAAGTTAATTTTATATTAATTTGTTTTTAGCACAATGTTAAATCATTAGTTATTAAGAAAGAAATAATTGAAGGGACAAGTTTACTTTATTATTTTATTAATTTAAAATCAATCTAGTCTACATTGCCTATAATTATTGATCTGCAAAATATTTAGATAATATTTAATTGCCTATAAATATTCAATGAACACTTTTATTTCTTATTCTCAGAGATTTCTTCATTATTAATGTTTCTCTATGCAGTAGGTTGTGTCTACGGTTAATTTTAATAATTAATCCTTGCCCTCTGTTTTGCTATGCTAACTGTCACATTATAACTTTTCCAAATGGAATCTGAAAAGAAAAATGTTAGTAAATTTCAAGTAAACTTAATTATAGGTTAAAGTACCTGTAAGTCTTTGTAGCTCCCGGAACTTTTCTAAAAAAAAAATCATGTTGTGTTGTTGGACTGGACAGGGGGGTTAACACGTTCTTGATCTCCGAGGGTGTATTTCATTTGGGTGTTTTGGTACCGGCTTGGTTGTGCATTACTTGGGTTGCGGTCCCTGCAGGTTGCAGTAAATATCGGCTGGTTGGATTCTTACAAATAAGACACAAATACGATTAGGAATCTTCGAATCTTTGTTTACATTCTGTAGCTAGGTCGAAACATTTAATATGGGTACTATACGGGCCCACTACGCGAAATCACACTGAGTACTTACGATTTTTATAAGGTGGAACCGCGTGGGCTTGTCTCCGACAGGTGATATGGCTTTCTTGGCGGAAAAATATGCAAAAGTCGGCCGTCGCGTATTGTTTTTGTCAATAGCCATGTTCGGCTGCTGGTTGACACTGTTGGTTCCTGCCGTACCTCCTGCTCTTCATCGGCACGGCGCTGCAGTCGCTGATTGATTCCTGCGCGTGAGCCAACGGAAGTACCGGAATATTTTTGAATTTCAGACTGCGGTTGTTTTGGATGTGTTGGGGTGGTTATAGTGCTCATAGGGCTTAGGAACATAGGATTGCCAAGTTCAGTAGGTTGTTTTCAGTGTGCTTTATTTTCTTTCGTCTTTTGGTGGCTCTAACAGTTGTACTTTTGACTGGATTTCCGGTGACGTGGTAACTGACGTAGTTCCGTGGGAGGGGCTCCTTCCCCATTTCCTGAAACCATTGCACGTTTGGTACCCAGCGGTGGCGCAGGCCTTTTTTTATATTTGCCGAATTGCGGCTTTACAGTGCAGTATTTTTTTTTAAGAAGTGGCGTAACTATTTTGTCTCTAATTTTGTCGTATTTTGTGTGTGTATGGGACAAGGTTGTCGGCTTTGCCGGATTTTTGTGCGCTAACTGCCGCTGGTACTGGTAAGTTGCACTCCATTTTTTTTGAACACCGAAACCACGTTGCCTTAAATTTCCAGAACCGGTAAATCGTCACTTATTCTCTGCTGGTACTCCAGGACCTTAGGGATTGAGTCACCACGAAGCCACCTTTCATCTACGTAAGAAATTTCATTCCATACCTTGGTCGCGGTGTTGCGTAATCATTTGTTCCAGGGCTTCTTTCGAGTTCTTCAAGTTTCTGAACTCCTCTCCAACTTTCTCTCTCGCCTCTCTTACTCAGAGAGCCCGTCTGGACGGGACTGCTGCTGCAACTGTCCGCTAACCACCTTGGACCGCCGCCGAGCTCTTACGCAATCACGAGATAACGAGCTGCGGAAGTAAGGCTCTCCGGGAGGGTGCCCTATGCGACGACTGGCCAAGGATCTCGTAGCCGAAGTCCAGCTAAGTTTTCTATATATATATATATATATATATCTAATCGCTAGTCATGACATTTCATGACCTTTTCTAGTCCTTAATCACTTTTATTGCACCAAGTGAACCTTTTTTTTTGTGATTTAATTTAATTTATATTTTACATGTGATCCCCTGTGCACTACGGTACTCATAACAAGGGTTTACAAAGATTTGGTTATCAAACACAAGACAAAGTTAGCATCTCGAATGCTTATTATGTAAACCGCACTCACGTGAGAAAGGTATTCAACCATTCATTCATTTATGTACAGACCTACATTTATTTTGTCTTGTCTAGGTAAATTTGGTTAACCCTACCGTTACATACCTAAGATATTTTTCATTACATAACGTCTCTATATAGCGACGCACGTCAACCATAGGTGCCACACCAACACGTACTATACCTTGTACAACTTTACATTAAATAGTTAATGGATTTTGTTTAATATCTGTCATTTATTTAATTCTGCAACCACCAACCCCATATGAACCCACTCCCCACGCCGACCCAGCTGGCCAGTGGGCCGTTTTCACTTATCTGGCCTTAAACGGCGCACTATAAAATAAATTTTGTTCGGGTTGTCGTATACAGGGTGGTCATCTTTGGCCCTGATCTAACATTATTAATTATTCAATTATTTATTTAGGCCAATTTTTTTTAAACCCGTAACAAAATAATTTGATGAATAGGAGGAGCTTTTCAAATAACTGCCTATGGAATCTATCCCAAAATATTTTTCATCCAGGAAATTGATGTGACTTATTTTGAAAAATTATTTTTTGTTTTAAAAGTGACATTATTGTCCGAACTCTCCCAATCCAGGAACTCTAGACCAAAGGAGACAGCACAACATGAACAGAGTAGTGCTGATTAAGTGTCCTTTGAGTCCGCTTAGTGGGGATGTGAGTAATTTATAATTTTTAGAGATTAGAGCATATCTACTTACTTGAGCAGTAATTGACAAAAAAATCGACTTGAACTTGATCGATTATTTTGTGAATAACCCTCGGAATAACCCCTGCCTTCTTGGCATCAAACTAAAGTTGTTGCACAATAAAAATATTCCCATCCATGTAAAGCATAAAAAGTGTTTGGTAAACTTCTCTCGTGATAATTTATACACCATATTATTTCGTTAAAATTAAACATTTTACCAACTTGTGGCAAATCGCCTTGATGTAAAAACTACATTCAGCGGGTACTCAAAATGCCCTATGTTTGTTTAGAGTGTAATTTCAGTGATGGACTCTTTTTTAAAACAGCTCGAATTTTTTTAACTGCGCTCGTGTTATATTAACCTCATTCATGTTTTTTAAACACTTCTCTTGTTATTATCGAGTAAAAAATAACATCCTATTTATATTTCCCCACTTTTCAGGCTATTCGGCCTGCCTACAATTTTTACAATTTAAAAAATACGTAGGTAGGTACTTAATACTTAATACTGCAAAATAAGCAATATATCGAAAAAATATAAAAATAACGTATACTTTAGAGATTTTTCGTAACAATACCAAAAGAGGGTAGCTTGTAAGTCCAAACAACTTTCACTTATGGTTTTCTCTTTTAGTCCTATTCTAAATCATATTTACAACAACTAATTAACATCAAAAACTGGTAAGGAATCCAAAACATTATTAAAAAGGGTTTGATTCCAAGAGGCATTTTCATTCCCACTAAGCCGAGTATAAATCTACCAGCCTACCCACTACCGCAGCAGTCTCATTTTAAATTCAAATCACCTATATAGGTATCTAATACACTAGATCTGTCGATGGTTTACTGAGCAGTTCATCCCTCAAACAAGAGTGAATTATATGCTAATGGCATCTATTGCCTTTGTAATAGCATTGCCTCATATACTTTAGCATTTCATTTAAGATGTTCAATATCCAATAAATTAACAACGGTTGTTAATGAAATGGAAATCTCTATTATTTAATTTTTTAAAATTAGTATATTCTTAACTGTTTGTATCTATAGGGAAGATTTTTGTTTGTTTTGTACTATAAAACGAATAAAATAAGTTTAAGTTTTCGTTAAATTCAATCAATCATAAAGAAAATACATACTTTGGCAAGTACCTACTTAATTTTCAATCAATCACTGTCCAATAGAATTGGACCTACTTTTATGAACATTTCGCGCGACAAGCTTTTTGCTAACAATAAAGCCGTAGGTCTTAGATACACTACTAACTAGGTTTTCAACGTGTTTAGTAAAAGATAGTCTCTGGTCTAACGTTATGCTAATGTCGCAGAGTGTTTTAGATCTCTCCAGAAACGCTTTGTTTATGTTGTAATCAAGAAGTAAAGTATTCTTTGTAGCAAAAGCCATAACCTTGCATTTACCAACAATCAGAGATAGTTTGTTCCCAATACACCATTTGTTAATAAAATGTATTTTCTTTTACAGGATATATCTTTTATCTTTTATGACACAGTTCAGCTTCAAATCAACTTTGACCATCGCCAATATCATTAATAATAATATTGAATAAGAGAGGACCCAAAACAGACCCCTGTGGTGCCCCCGACGTTGCTGCATAGACATTTGACTTAAAACCATTAACTACGACATACTGACGTCTATCCGTTAGACAGGAACTGAATAATTGAATCAACCGGTCATCAAACCCATCAAACCCAAACTTTGACAAGAGAATCCGATGATCCAGCTGGTCGAAGGCCTTCGAGAAATCAGTATAAACTACGTCCAACTGATCCCCAGAATCAATCGCCTCTGCTATGAGTAATGATGGTGAGATTTGTGACCATAGACCGACCCTTAAAAAAGCGTGATGTCATATCTAGTTGAAATCATCTGACTAATTGAAAAAAAAGACATGCCCATGTAATAAAATCCCAAAAACTTTTAGAAAATTTGATGATTGATATGGGTGTATAGTTTATTATCGAATAAATCTCTCCCTTTTTAAATGTAGGAGAAACTTTTGATAGCTTCCAGACATCTGGAATTTTAGATTAATTTAGATACTTATTGTAGAGAACAAACAGAGTCCTACTAAATACCATAGCACAATCTCTTATCACAAGAGCAGAGACAAGATCAGGCCCAGCAGTCAAATTATGTTTAAGTTTCTTTAGTCCAGCCAATACATCCGACTCTGTAAAAGTCGAAATATATGTGTGAAAATGGCACAGAATTATTACAGGAAGCATTTGTGGAGGATAGCAAGTATGTGGATCCAGTATAGTATCCCTGTAGATCATCCTGCTCGGCATTCTACGAGACTCCATTCTGGACTTAATGTACAGGATCATTCAAACTCGGCGTCCCAGGCCAATTATGGGCAAACGAAAAGCGAAAAAATAAATCTGCGTCCGTGGCGTTAAAGGGACCCAAATAAAGATTAGATCGCAACTAAATTTAAAATTTTTGACAAACGACGCTCGGCGTCGCGAAGCCCGGTATATTTTTTTTGTAACGAACATACCTTTTTTATTTGACATTTAGGTAGCCCTATTCTTTCTAAGTAACTTTTGTCTTGAACATTTTGTTGTTTTTTTTTTCGTTTACAATTTACAGGCAACAATATACAGAAAATTAAAGAAATTAATTGACTTGACTCTCCCATGAAGTGGGCGACGAGCACGAGCGACTGTCATTTGTTTTTCATATATTGACATAAAGCAAACAATATAATATACTGACAACTATTTATTATAGGATATAGGTACACAGTGTGTCCGTAAAGTAACGCATAAAATCATTATTTCTGAAAATACATGGTTAGAAAAAATCCTCGGACACATCGATTTTGTTTCAAAAATGACATTTTGTGACATATTATCCAAATCTGTAAGGTCATCGTTGTTCCGGATATGATGTCATCGGCAATTTTTTCAAATGACAACCCCCTCCTTTTATGACGTAATTAGAAAGGCCGTCACAGCCTACATTGAAATTGTAATTCAAAGGTTTTGACAAATTACAAATTTATTTCAATTATTAAATATTCAAACCTCAAAAATATTGTGTATACAAAAGCAAACCGGAACATATTGAAGAATTCGAAGAGAATGCACCAATATTTCTCCAGAAATTATAACCAAAGTCCAACAAAAATTTGGTCACCGCTTAGCATACTGTCAGGCACAAGATGGTCTCCACTTCGAACATTTACTTCAGTATTGCAATTCAAACTAAACTATCAAATTTTGGCATCCACTTGAAATGAATAAATTTGTAAATTTTTCAAACTTCAAACATATTTTTGTAATATAACAATTTTTTTATAATTTCAATGTAGGCTGTGACGGTCTTTCTAATTACTCATAGAAGGGGGGGTTGGCATTTGAAAAAATTGCCGATGACGTCATATCCGAAACAACGATGACCTCACAGATTTGAGTGAAACGTCACAAAATGTCATTTTTTAAAACAAAATCGAGGATTTTTTTAACCATGTTTTTTCAGAAGTAATGATTTTATGCGTTACTTTACGGACACAGTGTATATATTTAACAATTTAACAAATGAAATAAGTAACATATTTACAACAAATTTTCAACGTGTCCTCCATCATTCGCTAAGCACATCTCCAGGCGTTTCTTAAAATGTTGCGTTGTTGTTTTAATTCACATTCCTCGACGGTGTTTTATAGACCTCATTTTTTAATTTACCCTATAAGAAGTAGTCTAATGGCGAAAAGTCGGGAGACTTAGGAGGCCACCTGTAGAAAATGTAAAGAATCAAGTGAATTTAAGTAAAAGTATTTGTTTTGTTATGCTTAGGATTATACCTACCTGATAGTACTATTTTTGTGCCAATCCATCTATTTCTAAAATTATTGTTTAATAACTCCTCTACTCTTCTCGCATTATGCACTGGTGCTCCATCTTATTGAAACCACATAATTTGGGGATACATATTATCCAACAAATTTGGTAAATCCTCTATTAAAAAATTTAAATATATTTCACTCGTAAGAGTGCCTTCAAAAAAATGCGGACCAATCAAAGTTTGATTAATTATTCCACACCAAACATTAACACCAAAATGCCCTTGGTTCTCTATGGGGTGAACTTTATGCGGATTTTCATTGCCCCAGTGATGATTATTCTTTCTATTTGGGATGCCATTACTTACGAACCTACTTTCGTCAGTCCATAAAATATGTTTGAAAATTCTATTATCATCTGGCTCTAGAATAGCCATCTGCGCAATGAAATTTAATCTTGTTTCTACATTAATGGGCTGCAACTGCTGCAAGTAATGTAGCTTGAAGTCGTGATATTTATTTTGCTTTAAAATTCTTTGGATCGTTGAATAAGAAATCCCCACATCCCGCGTTGCGTAAGTAATTGATTTTTCTGGGTTGTTTTCAAAATAATTTAAGACGATTACCACATTTTCATCATTTCTCTCCCTTCTCCTTATTGTTTTGCCTTTTCTAACGTTAAATGCATCTACATTATTTCTTAATGTATGTTCTAAACGCTGGAACATTTTGTAGTTAGGGGCATATCTTTCTGGTTATCGTTGCCGATAAATATTGCAGGCCAGCCTAGAATTTTTTCTGGCTTCCCCATAAACAAATAACATGTCCACTTTTTCTTCATGACTAGCCATTGCACTTAAAATTTTTTTGGGTTAATCACTGATAATTTCGAACTTGACAGTTTAAGTTAAACCAAACAAAAACAAAGAAATGTCATGGCCTATGTGATTAATAGTTTAATCCTTCAATTCCCCTGTGAGGGTGTATTATTTTGTTGATTTGCAAAAATATCCTGAACGATATACTTCTGGCTATTTAACATTAGATAATAAGACAAAATAATAAGGAAGCCGAGAAGTGACGAAAATGTGGCAATGGGGGTTAAATTATGCAACGGAGGATTTAATATTCAATGACCCAAAAAATTTTAAACCAAATTAAGTGTCAAAATGTTTAGCTACATTATATACAACAACTGTAGCTCATTAATAGTGGAGAAAAGAGTTAGGGACGCTTGTATTAAAAAATGCAACGCAACATTTTAAGAAACGCCTAGAGATGTGCTTAGCGAATGATGGAGGTCACGTTGAAAATTTGTTGTAAATATGTTACTTATTTAATTAGTTAACTAGTTATATATTATGTCTGTATATATGTATATGGATATATATCCTATAATAAATAGTTGTTAGTATATTATATTGTTTGCTTTACGTCAATATATGGAAAACAAATGACAGTCGCTCGTGCTCGTCGCCCACTTCATGGGAGAGTCAAATCAATTAATTTCTTATATTGTTGCCTGTAAATTGTAAACGAAAAAAAAACCAACAAAACGTTCAAGACAAAAGACTTAGAAAGAATAGGGCTACCTAAATATCAAATAAAAAAGGTATGTTCGTTACAAAAAATATATACCGGGCGTCGCGACGTCGAGCGTCGTTTGTCAAAAATTTTAAATTTAGTTGCGATCTAATCTTTATTTGGGCCCCTTTAACGCCACGGACACAGATTTTTTTTCGCTTTTCGTTTGCCCATAATTGGCCTGGGACGCCGAGTTTGAATGACCCTGTACGAGTAGGTACCTCCAGAATTCAGTCGAATCAGACCTTATGCGACTTTCATTGAACTGGAGGTAACCTCGATACACGAGCTTTATTTTTGCTTTGATTTTTACTCTTTTATTGCGAAATGCAGCATAATATACTTGATATCACGAATAATCATCCCCGCGTCGCAATGGTCGACAATGGAAATTGCATTGTTGGCCATTGTGACGCAGGGATCAAGATTCGTGGTATCCACTATACATGTTAGAATCTTTAGTACGTTTATACATTGAGTGTAATTTAGACTTAGTCTTTATGCCACGAATTATGTCAGCATTGAACCAAGGTGGGTAAGTTCCTTTAATAGTGTTTTGTCGTCTTTACTTTGGTACACTCAAATCTGGTATATTATACAGTATTCTGTAAAACTCGGTAAATGCGTCATACAGGTCCTCAAAAACATCCAATGAACACCAGTCGGCGTGCAGAAGACTGTCATAGGAAAACGGGAAGTTTGCTTTTTTAATTCCAGTAGGTATACAGGGTGAGTCACATCTAAAGTCAGAGCCGAAAACACAAGGTAGAACTCCCTAAAATAAGCACATATTCTTAATAAACATAAGCTCAAAAACGCTTGGTTCTCCATATACAGCGTGTTAAAATTTTTCCAAAAATAACATATTTTCTTAATTTCTTTCGAGCCCATTTAGGAATTCCAACCAAATTTGGTTCACATTATTCATTGGACGGTTGCCATTTTGTGCAATAATTTGACCCCGTTCAGATGATCAGCGGCGTGGATACAAATAGTTACTGTAAATAATTGTATAAAAAAGTAGTACGGTCCTGTGTCAAAACAAAAAAAAATTTGCCTTTTTTGGATAGCCCATTCAATTTGGAACAAAAAGCGCCTCTTGGTATTTTTTTATTTCTGGTACAGTTTCTTCGTAATTTCGGATTTTTTAAACTAGTGCCAAGGTGATTATGCTGGCATTTAAAATAAAATTATTGTATCTACGCCGCTGCTCATCTGAACAGGGCCAAATTATTGCACAAAATTACAACCCATAATATGTATCAAATTTTGTTGGAATTCCTAAACAGGCTCGAAAGAAATTAAAAAAATATTTGGAAAAGTTTCAACACGCTGTATATGGAGAACCAAGCGTTTTTGAGCTAATCTTTATTTTTTCGCGAACTCTACCTTGTGTTTTCGGCTCTGACTTTAGATGTGACTCACCCTGTATAGAGTGTCAGCATCAAATGGGATTTTTTTAAAGAAATAGCTTTGGTTAAAATTTGATGTCGGGAACAGTTTTTGCTTTAAATTAGAGCATAAATTACAAGTTGTGGCCAATCGATCTTATTAGTTGTGAAATTTGACATTTGTTGCAGAGAGTGGCGGAAAGTGGCATTTCTAAATCGAATTTGAAAAAAGTGTATTTGAAAAAAATGTTTCTACTGCGATTTTATGTACGTGTGCAAAATTTCAAAAGATTAGGATAAAGTTGATTTTGATATTTTTATAAAAGAAAATACAACTATCAAACGTTATGGGGCTTATGTTTCCCAGGCATTCTATGCAGAAATGATTAATTTGATATTACGGCAAGAAAAACAAAGTAAAGCATAATGTGTGACATATAATTTTAACCAGAAAAGAATCCTCTTTTCAAAAATGCAAAAATCCAATTTGGCACCCATAAGAAAAATAAAATTCGATCGTCATATTTTTGTCCAGGGAGGAGAGAAAAAAAATGCGAGATCATATTTAGATTCCTTGTAAAAAAGTGCCTTAATAATGTTTAACTTAGAAATGTCCAGCGCCATTTGTTTTCGTTTAAAAAAATGAAAACGAAAACGACAATTTTCAGTTTTTTCGCATTTTTCAAAACGAGAAGGGCCAGCCAAAATTTTTTTTTACCATGTTACTCGGCATCAAAATCCGCAACTTTGCCCCAATTTAACCGACCTCGTATCTCTTAAGATAACCAAGATCCCCATGTAAAGACTCTAAATACGGTCACCCTGTATATTTTACAAATCCAAAGTTTACTTAACTGGTACAAATTCATTTATTTGTGTAATACTTACCGACCGTTATATGCCAATTCCATGATAAATATTTTATTTACTTTCCATAATTCTAAAAACTAAAATTTCAACCATAACAAATTTTGACACGGGCGGTGCAAAGTTCCAATAATTTTATCGTTCTTTTGAAAAGACACGAGTATTTACGAGTTATGGAATATTAAATGGATGTAAGATATAGGGAAACTCTCAAAAGAAGGCATTGTTTTATTAGACTTTAGTTTTCGCACCTTTTCTGAAAACATAATTTCTTGTAATAAGTAAATTGTTACAACAGTAAGTTGGCCATGGTAAACAAATTGAAAGTTTGTACACGTACATAAAATCGCAGTAGAAACATCTCTTTCAAATAATATTTTTTTTAAATTCGATTTAGAAATGCCACTTTCCAACACTCCCTGCAACAAAAATGTGAAATTTGACAGCTAACAAAGATCGCTTGTCCACAACTGTTAATGCCATTTTTGCTCTAATTTAAAACAAAAACTGTTCCCAATATCAAATTTTAACCAAAGCTATTTTAAAAAAATCCCATATGGTGTGGACTTTATTGGTGACACTGTATATATCATTTATCGTCTTGGTACATTGTTGAAATTAATATATAGAGAAAGACCGGGATGCTGAGAGTTCTCTTTTATTAAAGGATCTATTGAATTAGAGACAACAATCTCGCCAAGACCCCTCTGAAATACCAAGTCCAACATGCGGTTATCATTCTTTATAAAAATTAATCTGAGAAATAATGAGTATTGCTGAGAGATTTATGAGACTTGCTGGCTGTGCTTCACTGCAGTTTTTATTTTCAAGAAAATTAGAATATCCTGAGAGGCTAAAATCTCCCAACAACAAAATTTTGCTATTATAAATGAAATTTATAGAAAAAATAAAGTCAAAAAGACTCTCGATGTCGCGCACGGATACAGGAGGGGGAGATAGAGCGCTAAAACAATAAAAGGGGACTATCCTCGGCAGACCTTAACCGCCACTATACAGATAACCAAAAGAGGTAGGGCAGAGCTAGCCGGCAACATAATCCGCTGACACTGAAATGACTTGTCCACAGCCAACAAAACACCTCCCCCTCTGGACGCATCCACCAGGGCATAGTCAACATGTGTATTTCTCCATATATAAATCCTTTATCTATGATTTCTCCGAGAACAATTCATTCTCATAGATCGAAGACGTAAGCCACGTATCAGAAAACGCAAGAATCTCATAGACGCAACAGCATGATGCCTGGTGCAGATCATCAACTTCCCCTTTAGATATTTTCTAAAATTTATTTGTGGCGCAAATAATAGATCCATTTAATTTTTAATTGGGTTTTTCGCCACCAAACTGATCGAAAGACAACTTTTTCAAGTTGCCTGGAAAATTCATAAATTCTTAACAGTGAATGAACGAAACTTTAAACGTGTAACTAACTAACTTCAACAAATTTGTTTTCTGAGCATTCGGAGAATAAATCTTCCTCCTTTCTCAAAGATCTTGCCACGTCAAAGTGAAGTGACAGATTAATAAATTTCAGGTTAAAATGTCATGACAACATAAACAATAGCCTAGCCACCTGCCTGATATTGTACCCTGTTTTCTATCTAATTATCTATACTAACTTCTCTTTGAATAAGTGGCAATAATATTTTACTGAATTCCACTGAACATTCAGCAACACAGTTGTCCGTATTTCCTAGAATAAATGCAGATTCTTTAATTTTTCGTCTATTTCCTACTCCTTCTTTGAGAATTGGTTTGGACCTATCCCACAATATCCTATGATTGTTATTAAAAGAATGTTCACATATTTTTGACTTAGAAATTTGATTTTGCCTGATATAATTTTTATGTTCTTTTAAACGAACGTTAAATGGCCTACAAGTCTCCCCAATATAGAACTTTCCATATTCACAAGGAATTTTATAAATGCAATTTTTTGAACTTTGTACCTCATTAAATGGTTTCGTTTTAACTAGCATCGATCTTAGTGTATTTTTGGTTTTAAATACTGTTCTGCCTATGCGTTTTAGCTTATCTGATAGTCCAGGAATATAAGGAATAATTAAATTTACTGGTCGGTCCACCAGATTTATTTCTCTAATTCTATTAGCATTGATAGTTTGTTGGCAATCCTGAAAAACTTGCTCAACAATTTCAATAGGATAACTATTCTTCTCAAGAACATATTTTATATGTTTAATTTCCTCCTCAAATTTTGTTAGAACAAATCGTTCTAGCCCTGTCATACAAACTTTTAATTACTCCTTTTTTAACACTAATATGATGATTGGAGTTGAAATGGAGATATCTGTTAGTATGTGTTGGTTTTCTATAGACACTAGTTTCTATACTATCACTATCTGATTTCAGTATAGAAACATCTAAGAAAGGTAATTGATTATTATTTTCAATTTCTAAGGTAAACTTAATAGAAGGTTCTTGTGAGTTTGTAAAATTTAATAATGAATTTAAATCATCTGCTCCATGTTCCCATATAACAAATATGTCATCTACATATCTCCACCAAACATTGGGTTGGTGAACATATCTAGTCAATTCATTTTGTTCAAAATCTTCCATGAATAAATTGCTTATGAATGGTGATAAAGGAGACCCCATAGCCATTTCAAATTCCTGCTGGTAAAATTCATTTCCTAGTTGAAAATAAGTGGTTTTAACACATAGTGTGTTAGTTCTAATATTGCATCTATATTAGCCCACCAACATTCTGGTAACTTACAGAAGACACCCAGTGACTCATGTTTAGACCATAGTACCGACTGTTAAGTTATTAACTGATCTGATTCTGTTTTTTTTTTCTGGTATTTTTTAAACTAAATCTGGCATTTATTGGCATTTTAGTGCGCAAAATGTTGCCAGTGATTTCGGATAAACTTTATTATAGGGAACCGGTATTTAGGAGAGATGACTAATAGTAGGTTGTATTTAAAAAAAGTTAATCTCGGAAGGTTGTTTACATACTTTTACTTTTATTGATAACATGCGCCGCCAATTTGTTTGAGAGCAATCTCGGAATTTTCCACTTCCCCGCAGTAAAATTCACAAGGATAAGGCGGAAAGCGGTTCGAAATAAACCAGCAATTTTAATATAAACGGAGGCACCCTGCTCCTATAGAAGACAAATTATTCGGATCAGACCTCTCGTCTTGTAAAAGTGCACTGTAATTTCCATCGTTCACATCGGGATGAACACAGAACTTCCCGATATTGGATTTTATAGGGATTTATAGGGACAGCATAACGAATGGGTTCTCCGGGATATTTGAGTACGCGCCGGTGTATGACGTTAAAGCAACCGGCGATAAATTTTAAAGCAGTGTAAAATTTCTTATCGCAACCTTTACTGGACGAGCAACGATTGAACACGCCTGCTGAGTGTGAAATGGGAGGCCGAGTATACCTAAACGCTCGCGGAAATAATAATTATAGGCAGGGATCTTCGGTTCCAGAAGAGAAAAGGCAATGGTTATATTAATAGTTAAATAAATGTGCCAATAAACGTAAGAACTTAATTATTCTTTGCAAAAAATATTCTCTTTTTTATGCACTTTGCTACAAACACCTGCCTAGCTACCCTTTTTCCATAAGAGTACCCAAAAAGCAAAGAAATACTAGCGCGGGGAAGAAGGAGCGATTACTATATTATTTCGTCTTCGTTGCCATTTGCTACTAGAGCCGATTTTTCGCGATAGAACTAGGATAGCATTATCTCAAGTATTACGGATAACCCTAAAGATCCGTAGAAATTCCAGTGAGTGTAGGAAAATTTAGTATAAACAACACAGATACATTTATCAAGGAGCAAGACCGCGAATCTACATTTTGCTCAGCGCTCTTCGCCCTCAGCGGTGTTTTTCTAAAAAGCCACTCGGTTTTCCCTGACTTCGAGTCGAACCAAGGTCGATCGAGGGCAGAAAAACATACAGTCCACATAGTTTGCGACGCATCGAACGTCGTCACCGCGGCCGGTCTCTCAATAGGTGTGAAAGAAGACAAACAGGTTTTAAAGTTGGTTTTTGAACAGTAGATATAGATAGAGATGCAAAATTCTATACCATTTATATTTTGAGCATTTTCAGCAAGAACGAACAAGCGCGAACGAGAATAAACGAAAATAAAAAACATAGATAGATGTTTTATTAAAGCAAAATGATAAGCTTTTTTCGAGGTTAATAAATAAGCCGTACAATGTTTTTTTTTTCTGAAAATTCTGATTTTAGTGAAAATTCTCAAGCACGTTCCCAAAACGATCAAGAATATTCTCAAAATGCTCAAAATGTGCTTGTGTCTTCTGTCTCCGTTTTTCCATGAAGCGCCAGTGACAATAATGAATAGGAGTGAGAGTGAGGGTCGAAGGCTCGTACTGAACAAATATGGAGGCGTATAGTCGCGTGACATAATAGCAGCGATGCCACGTAGATGTCGAAAATTGCGACATTGCCAAATTCTAAAAATGTCGTCACATGTGCTTCCACTTTTGAACATATTCAGCATTTTCAAAGGAACGTTCCTTTTACGAGCTCTTTTGAGCTCATGAGAATACCTGCGCGCACGAGGGTAGGAAACGTTCACGAACGTTCTCCGAGCACGAATGGGAACGTTCGTTTCTTCGCATCTCAAAGTGAAGATACGTGGTAGATACGGTGACAAAAGAATATTAATTTTAAATTAATAATACCATTCTTACGGCATTAGTATTTATCACAATAATTATTAACGGCAATAATTAATGTGGTAAGGAGTGGTCAGTGGACACGTCATGTTTAGATGTTCCTGAATTTACTATGCCCAGATAATTCCATCCAACGCCAAAGCCATCGGAGAATGCCCGGAGAGTCTAATTAGCCGTCGATTTAATTAACTTGCACACATCCTAAGGAAATGCTGCTTTGAGCTCCATTTTAAAAGGTATAATTATGCCATTTACACCCCAGTAATAAAGTATAGTTGAGTGGGGAGTCATTTGTCACATTTTGCAAAGAAATTGATTAATTACCATGGTGCAATTAAAGTTGACATGTCCCGTGGAATCCAGCCGGGGGAGCTGCAGTAATTAAACAAAATATAGCCCAGTGTGTTTGAAACAATGGCAGACGCGTTATAGTCTGCATTGCAACTAAGATGAAGAGGAGAAATATTACGGAATATTAAAACATTATCATAAATTAAAGTCCGCGCTGCAGTGTGGCTTTAAGCGTGATATGCTGACCTAAAAACTAACGATCTTTTATACCTATTGAAAATAACGCTGCTACAAAAAGCGCTGCTACATTAATGTGGTTTTGAATGTATATTTTAACTGAATACAGGAGTTGGGAATTTAGTTCCTTTTTGCTACAAATTAAAAAAATAAATATAAAATTGCCTTTCTCGCTTTCTTTAGGAAAGATTCAAAAATTCTCAAGTGAATAATTGTCTTACAGACGTACGCGTAAAGTTATAGCTCAATATAATGCAAAATTAGCAACGTTAGAATGGCACTACTAAAATGCTTTTTTTACTGTAAGGAGCTGCCTCCAGCGGCCGATTACAAAAACACAATGCACTGAAAGGGTAATAAAAGAGCGTCGCGCGTCGCCTCGCCGATATGCCCGGTCAAGGCCCCCTCGCAAGATAGCTTGCTATCATTGACTAAGGTCCGAATATCTTAATAATTATTGTTGCTATAAAAGCATTAAAGGGCTTAGGTACCTACCTACATATTAGTTATATTATATAAAAGTAAAATCATTAATACTTGAAAACATTGTTTAGCTGTTTATCTAAATGTTTAGAATATTCAAAATGATGTAGGACTGTGTTTATTATCTGTGTTGGATGTTAAATTGTATTACTCGTTTGCAAAAAATGGTTGAGTAATATTAAATACGTATAGGGTAATACGGAGTCAAATCAAATTTATTTATAATATGCCATAAGTCTGCTACAATGTGACTTTTGATATTCCTGTAAACATGAGTAGAAAAATTCCCTATATTTTTCTAAATAACTTTGGAACGGGCAAAAATGATATTCTGGTATATAAAAAAATGAAATTAAAACTTGTTTGTCGCTAACAGTTTTGGAATGTATTGTAACAAATATATATATTTGACTTTTTTCTGCATTACGACCTGCGACAAAGTGTTAGACATCATGTAGGTCTGTAGCCAGTCATCGAAATCACTTTAGAAAGGTTTAAATATTTTTCCCCACTACCAATGCAAATCTCGATTACTATATAGCTATTCCATACCTCCTGGAATAAATTGCTTTTATTTCATAGGGTCTATAATAGAGGTTCTTAGATATTTTTTGGGAGAAATTGTTAATCCAGATTCTTGTGGGTATAGAGGTCTATGAAAAAAGTAAAACCGGAGGGCTTTGTTAGATAAAAAGTGATATTATCGCATAAAATATCCTTCGAGATCAGTCAAGTTCCTGATCGCACTAGGTTTTCGGCGTACCTACTGGTGTCTTTAGGGATTGTATTGTGTAATTGCATTGCATAATTGCTCGATTGCATTGCGTAATTGCTCGACTGTTCTGCTCAATTGCTCGATTGCCTTCGTAATTGCTCGATTGTGTTGCGCAATTGTACAAGGAATCATCAGTAGGTACTTTATACCAATAAAAAATTCCCATAACCGCAGATATCTTAAAATCTCCCTCCATGGTCTTAATAACGCGTATATGTGGTCAAATGGATCCTTACAAAAATGTTGAAGTCTAGACAAATACTCATATTTAACCTATAACACTATGGTAAATACTTGAGCCCTGAATTAATTTTTTATGTGTTCTTTAGTTACTTATATTGTTATGTAGAACTCGTAATTTTAATAATCATAATATTTTTTTGTATTATTTACATCCAAAACCCCAAGCAATATAAAGCATTTAAATCATAATTTTATTTAATGCAATGAAGTTTCTATATATTTTCTAAAATTTATTTGTGGCGCAAATAGATCCATTTAATTTTTAATTGGGTTTTTCGCCACCAAACTGATCGAAAGACAACTTTTTCAAGTTGCCTGGAAAATTCATAAATTATTTTTTGAGTTACACGTTTAAAGTTTCGTTCATACACTGTTAAGAATTTGTGAATTTTCCAGGCAACTTGAAAAAGTTGTCTTTCGATCAGTTTGGTGGCGAAAAACCCAATTAAAAATTAAATGAATAAAGTTTCTATATTTTACAAAAATCAGTCAAGATAACATTTTGACCCTACGCTTCGCGTCTTGTTGTTGATTTTTCTCTTATTTCAAGCATGCTAACCCAAACACCGCGCAGACCGGAAACGCTCCGCGTCGCCAATATCGTTTCATACGCTGAATGATTTTGTTTAATATGTTTTATGTTACAGAAGCACGTTCATAGGCGATTCTAGACCTTTTGTTTTGGGAAGGCTTAAGCCCCTGGGTCCTGGCATATAGCTCAGGTGACAATATTTGAGATTATTATTATTAAAAAGAATTTTTTTTAACAACAGGATTGTTTCACATAACAAAATATAATTACCTATCACATAAGTACTTACTATAAAAAACCTAATACATAATATGGTGATTCATAAAAAATACTACCTACCTACTTTTAATAATTTAACAAAAAAGGTGCAAAAATAATAAGCATTCTTTTAATGAAAAAAATGTTAATGCTAAAAATGTTTGACACCAGTGGGAGCTACAACCTGTTACCAGTCCAATGCTCTACCAATGAACCGAGTTCAAATTCCCACTAAATTAAAAATAATAATCGTTCTTAGTTGTGTCAGTAGGTAGCGGTTTGGGGAGGCTTAGCCCCCTCCAAGCCCCCACCTAGAACCGCCTATGAGCACGTTTCGGGTCGGCAACGGTCTCGACGCTCGGAGTTAATGTAAATAAAATAGATAGACAAATATATTAATACAAGTTTATAGATTTATCAAATTGAAACAAAAAACTTCCCGGGGGACGGTTTTTATCCTATAGGTATAGGAGAGCATGCCTTATTTCTTACTGGTTTATTATGCTTTAGGTCTCCTCAGTTAGATACTGGAGGGTTTCTTTTCGGCGACCGTATCCTAGATACTATACTTTTTCTCACGACACTCATACTACACTCGCAATGCTAGAGAAAATATTCTTAAGAGGGGGTTGCCGACAGCGAAACTGACGTTAGATTTCGTATTTTTTTTTAGTTGTATAGCATAAAATCTAATAACATTTTACCTAGCAAAAATTTAGTACAAACATATCTGTCTTCATTTTAATCATAAGATCTTAAAAGCATATGCACTGGAATTATTATTTTTCCCAAGGTTTTCATAACCTATAAAACAAAACACTGCTTGTTATAACTTATGATTAAAATGAAGACAGAGATGTTTGTACTAAATTTTTGCCAGGTAAAGTGTTATTAGATTTTATGCTATACAAAAAAAAATACGAATTTTAACGTCACTTTCGCTGTCGGCAACCCTCTCTTAACGAGATGACCGCTACCCCCCTCTCTATCGCTAAAATCTTTTGAAAGGTTCAATTTTCCTTTTAAAGTTCCCAATACGTCTACAATAACCGCATCATCATCTCTATGTAAAAAAAGTAAATTCACTGGTATTTCTACCGTGTGTCAACTAAGTATGAAAACATTGGATTCACCGCACCAACGTATTCAAGACGACTTCGAATATGTCCTTACAGCAAGCGTCGCGACGCCCTCAGCCGAACATCTACTGGTGCCTATGTGTCTACATACAACTCGAGAGATGCTCACTATACCAAGCATATACTGGTGCGCGGTAGCCGGAGGTAGGTAGGTCAATCTCCTGTTCGCTAGTAAAATAATAAAATATATACGGTGCCAATCTCTTCGACGGAGGTATCCTGAGAATATATTGAAGTTGCAATATACGCGCATCCAATCAGATTGGTCACATGGGAATGGGGCACACTTCGGATAGAGTGGAATCCAGATGTCTTAGTTTGTTTGTTGACGTAGGTATCGAACCATATGTGTTTAATGTAAATAGGTATAAGTAATATTTATAATGAGATTAAAACATAATACAAACTTATGAATTTATTTTATCAAATTTGAAAAAAAAAAACAACTTTGTTGCTGGAAGCACACCAGGTTTTTGACACAGATACAGGAGAGTGTGCTTTACTTCTGAGGCATTCATTTGGTTTGTTATGTTCTAGTTAGGTACTGCAGGCTTCTTTTCGGTAACCATACTCTAAATACCATATTTTTGTCATCACAATAATATATTTCAGCCCATATTGCTTTACCATATATCTTAAGACAAATGCGGGATCCCGATGGTTGGGCTTGAATTCGCGCTGCGCTCCCTGTATATTCTTCTCGTGAGTTTACATCTTTAGCACTTACATTTCTATGTACTTATAATAAAGTATAGTAGAAAAATGTTGCTCCTAAAGGCATAACCTAATCTAATATCCCATGTAGAATTGGCAGATTTCCAAATTTCTTATCGAATAGTTAGGTACCTCAACCTCAATAGACTGAATTGGCAGCACAAACATGCAAATCAGAAATCAAGCACATTAATATACTGAACCCGCAATATTGCGACTGGTGGCCAGCCTTTAGTTAATAGAAAAAATACCGAAGTAGCACTATTTTCGTATCGCACAAGAATTTCCGCTGCCCGCATAGCCATGTCGTTCCAGGCGGGGCCGCGTGGACTTATCTGCGAATTTCCCGACAGAATGAGCCCATTCAGATTACGTTTCGATAGGCGCCTCTGTTCGTGACCCTACAAAAACATTTTCGCCTATCTGCGGCATCTGATAATTATTTTTGGGCCGATCGATCACATCCTTGGCGGCAATGGGGCAGGTTTCACTTTGAAAAAATATAGGCGTATCCAACGTAAAGGGACCTGTCGGTCGATTTACATTTTTATGAGTTTGTTGAGTATTTTATGGAGTGGTTGTTGTGAGTAGTGGTTGTAAGAACTCAGTAATCCAGGAATCCATCAACTGCTTCACTCGTTCAGCAACGACCGGCTTTCCCTACTTGTTACATAATAGTTATTTACCCAACAAGACCCGAAAATTGCCTTTTACTAAATATAAACTAATCATGTTCAGATGGAAAACATATTTACAAACATTTCTTTGTTTTGTAGAATATAATATTTCAGTGTTTTTTCTATTCCTTCTCTTTATTATCAGTTTTTTTATAGAGCACGGCAGCATGTTATAGACTTTAGGTGCAAAATAAGTGACAAATCTGCAGCAAAAAGATCTTTCGATCCTGATGGGTATACAAAAGTGTTCATATATATTTTTTATTATGTGTTATTAGGTTAAGACAGTCATTTATTTTTGGTAAATAGACATGACAACACATACAGATTCCTAATATTTAGGTTAGTTAGCTCTTCATATAATGTTAATGTAGAATATCTTCGAGGTTTATTTGATAGAATTTTTAGGACACCATTTTGACAAGTTGACAAAATCTTTAGATTCGCATCATACAAACCACCCCAAACAACAATATCATATCTCAAAATTGACTCAACTAACGAATCGTATAATATAAGAATTTTTTTTTATTTAATATGAAAATAAATTAAAGGGATGTTCGGCAGGTGGTTTTAAGGGGGGTCTTTCATATAAAAATTTTCGATTTGGGCTTTCCTTGCCAAGTTATTCGGGTCTACAAGGTGACCCAAAAGATTTTTTTTTATTTATATCTCAATAACGGCGCTACTTAAAAATTTGAAATTTGGTATGTGTTATCTACTTACATACTGGAAGACGCCTTAGGGTAGTTTATTCATTTACACAGTGCCCTAAAAAAGGGTAAAAACTAACAAACCCTATTAATTTTTTGCTCAAACTTTTTTGAGGTTATCTTTTTGGTCTTGCAGGTTCATCATTTCAGTGTATCTTTTCATTTTGCAACAAAAGTGTACTCTTGTTTCATAACGATAAAATCAACCGTGTGCGTTGAAATTGGCAAAACGTGCCTCTACGTGCGGGTACTTTACTCTTGAGTTATTTTGACATTTTTGAATCTACCTCGTATCTAAAAAGAGATATTTAAATTTAAATAATGCACCAACGTTTATCAAGAATAAAACTTTCTGAGAAATTAATAATAAAAAAGTTTTCCATTTTTGTCCAACTTTCTGCCGGTCACTGTATATCGTTGCAATAAAAAAAAATAGCTCTTTCAAAATATTTGCAAATACACAGGACCTTTATTATTAAAAACAAAAAAATACGATGTCACATTTTTACGATACACCCTGTATAATCCGCAAGCCTACCTTTCTAAAGCCCGATAGTTATCTTACAACTTTTATAGAAAACTGTTTTCTCTTTCTGAAAAAAATAGAGAAATAATAGAGGGGTCGGAGTTTTCGCGTGAAGACTGTACATACATTGTATAACGATATTGTCATCATAAATATTTTTTCTCGTTTTGCTCACCAAAATGCATATTTACCATAAAAATTAATACTGTCCCGAAGAATGTATTTTTATTTTAATTTTTTCAAAGTTGGTCGAATTGAGATCCGTCAGGTTGGCCGGAGAAGGCTGGCATTTTTCAAAACGCTTTGGGGGATGTTTAGCGCTCACCCAGTGCTGCCTGATGCTGTGAGAAATTTTCGGAATATTTATCGTCTTTTCCTGTAAATGCCAAATTATATTTTCGGGCCAACTTGACAGCAGCCCGAGAAGGCCGGCATTTTTCAAAAAAAGATCTTTAGTGCTCGTCCAGTGCTGCCTGATGCTGAGGGACAGTTTCGGAAAATTTTCCTCCTCTTCCTGTAAATGTCAAATAAAATTTTCGGGCCAACTTGACGGCAGCCCGAGAAGCCCGGATTGTGTTAAGTAATCATTATTTTAATACCTATTGGAACAACCTTTCATCCTGTCACTCCTCTCACCCCCTCTTCTGTTCCACCTCGTCGAAACTAACCTTAGAACCTAGTACTTTTTACAGTTTAGTTGCTACATAATTTTTCAGGGCCGTATTTAATTTTTTTTTGGTTTTGGTTTTTTTTGGTGTCCAAAACGAGAAAATATTCATATTATACAGTGTGACCCATTTGTTTTGGGGTCAGTCTGTAAAAAGTGTATCAATCGTGCGATTTGGCTGATTTTTTTTTTAAATTGTAGAGCTCGATGAACTGCACATTTTGAACAAAAATTGCCTGGTTCGCATAAAATCCAAAGCCTACTATGACCGTTTTTATGAGCAAAATTTTAAGAAACCATATTAGCGTTTTTTTTTTGAAAAAATCTGTGTGCGCCAATGGATTGAGCACCCCTCGAAATGGGTATGTACAAAATTTCATCAAAATATTTCAAGTAATAACGATTTTGTAGAAAAATTAAAAATGCAGCCAAGGTACGTCTTTATTTTCAAAAATTCAAAGTTGGCCATGGAAAATAATTGAATTGTTTACTTTTATTAAGTGTCAAACTGTCTAAATTGAGTTCAGAAATTGTTTGTGCTCAATACAATTAATTATCATAATTATGGAATATTTAAGCATAAGAGACAAAATAGAAATTGTTCGACTCGTGGGCGACAACGAGCGCTCGGCAGCAGAAGCTGCGGCCGAATTTAACAATAGACACCCAGGTAGATCAGTGAGTCGAAGTACTGTACAACCATTGAGTAAAGGAATAATTATTAATAATATAATAATTATTCCTTTACTCAATGGTACAACGTATAAACAATATTTTTGATGAAACTGGATCGATTTCTAAAAATTTATTAAAAACTAGGCAAAATGGACGCCGTGGACTTGTTGAAAATAACAATCAAATTCTGCAATACTTTAGTGACAATCCTCGAAATAGTGTTCGAACGGCTAGTTTAGACCTTCATATACCCAGAGAGAGTATAAGGAGATGTTTGAGACAAAACAAAATAAAACCGTTTAAGCCAAAATTTTTGCACACCCTGGAACCAGGAGATGAGGAGAGAAGATTAGAATTTTGCTATTGGCTGCAAGGTGAATATCTCCATAATGGCAACTTTTTAAATGAAATTTTATTCACCGACGAAGCCACGTTTACTACAAATAGTGTAGTATCAAGTCAAAACTGCCGTCACTGGTCAGCTGAAAATCCAGAGTTTATAATAAATGCAAGGAGACAATATTCACAAAAAAATAACGTTTGGTGTGGAATACTACGCGACAGAATAATTGGCCCATTTTTCTTTGAAGGGAATTTGAATGCGGCTGGCTTCTTGAATTTTCTAGAAATTGAATTTAGAAATGCTTTAGATGAGTTACCATTAAGATACCGTTTAAATTTAAAGTTACAGTTAGATGGCAGTCCTATTCATAATGCTCGTTTAATCAGAAACTGGCTAGATAATAATTTTGAAAACTGTTGGATAGGGCGAAATAGTCCTTTCTGTGAGTGGCCACCGAGATCTCCGGACTTAACTCCTTTAGATTTTTTTCTTTGGGGTACACTTAAGCAAAATGTTTATAAGTCAAGACCCCATAATTTACAAGAACTGCAAGCTAGGATAAACCGTAGTTGTGAGGAAATTACTCCACAGCAAATACGAAATGTAATTTTGAATGTACGCAAGAGGAACGACAAATGCATTGTAGAAAATGGAGGCTTGGTAGAAGTTACAAAAATTTTATAATTTTAATTGTTTTTATGTTTTGTGTTTATAAGCATAAGGTTGTATTATTACAATTCAATTATTTTCCATGGCCAACTTTGAATTTTTGAAAATAAAGACGTACCTTGGCTGCATTTTTAATTTTTCTACAAAATCGTTATTACTTGAAATATTTTCATGAAATTTTGTACATACCCATTTCGAGGGGTGCTCAATCCATTGGCGCACACAGATTTTTTCAAAAAAAAACGCTAATATGGTTTCTTAAAATTTTGCTCATAAAAACGGTCATAGTAGGCTTTGGATTTTATGCGAACCAGGCAATTTTTGTTCAAAATGTGCAGTTCATCGAGCTCTACAATTTAAAAAAAAAATCAGCCAAATCGCACGATTGATACACTTTTTACAGACTGACCCCAAAACAAATGGGTCACACTGTATGTGATACATCATTGTACTCAGGGCATAGAGTCATTTCGAAATATGTAATAGAAAATGTAGATCCAAATTTAAAAAAATTAAGATAATCCATCTAGGCATCCCAAAAAACGAAATACCGGCCCGAAAATCTAAAAATATACCATGATGTAGTCCAGAAAAACTTCCAATGGAAATATTTAACTTTTTTTCAAATTTTCGCAAATGGCAAACAAAAAAATAGAATCTATAATTTTTTTAATATCTCAGCAACCTATGTAAATATTTTAAGTTGGATATTTTCAGGTTGAGTTGTATTTTAGTGATAGAGAGCCACTGTTGTGTCAGCACTCCAACTGTTGAGACACCTGGCGCTGGGACGCTCGGAAAGGTGTCAAATTAGTTAACATCCCTAAACTGTTTTTGGAAAGCTGAAAATTTGTATATAATTAGTGAATGTGATATAGAGCACGAATCCAACCGTCAGATAGCAAAATAAAGGGACGCATGAAGTCAACACGTCAGTATACATGTCGAAAAAATGAGGTTGAAATTTTGCAAAAGATTAATTCAAACCATAATATTCACGAAACAAACAGACGCGTTTTTATGTGGATTCGCCCGTCCTGTTATATGTTTCTTCTAAGACCCCTAACAACATATAAAAAAATCAGCAAAATCTACTGAAAGCCAGTGCCGTGTAGACTGAAAACCTGTACGCTATGTGGTCAAGTTACAGCTTCTCCATGAATTTATTCGAGAACAGACCGCTAAATTTTAGGCCTATTGTCAGAACTATAACGAGATAAAGAGCGCAATTTAAACCAACATGGTGAAAATCGCATAAAACATAAGTAAGTACCAAAATACCCCATACCTTATTTTGACTCCAAAAGAAATATTAATTAAAAAATGCTGGAATAAATCAGCGCCTAAATAAAATATATTAACTTCCCCCCGGGGACTTTCCCCTTATTTAAATCAAAACCAAAGTAACCGAATTGCACAGCCCTTCATATCAAATCTAAAGCCAATTCGTTAAGCGATTTCATTCCTTATTACCTGTCGGACTGAAATACCCTGAAATAATGCAAAAAATCAAATTTGCCATGAAACCATGATACATACGAAAAATTGCCAAGAGGTCCAGCCTTGGACTGGGTGAAATCTTATTTGAGTGATCGACGCCAGCGAGTTGTGAAAAAAACGGAGTGGTGTCCTCGGGAGTATCTTAGGGCAGCACACTGGGTCCGATTCTGTTCCTTTTCTTTGTTAATGACTTATCTGACGTATCTGACTTTCTAGCCAATTTGTTGTCGGTTCTTGTGGATTACACAACTGTGGGTTTTCGGGCTGATCTGATCAACTTGCACGTATATAACCTTTGCAACAAGCTTTCTAAGCAAAAGTTTATAATAAGAAATATATGCGAATATGTTTCTCTAGATGTACTGATGACTTACTATTATGGACAAGTAGGTATATCCTATTCTAAATTACTGCATAATCTGTTGGGGTAATTCCTCGCAGATGCAAGACTTGCTCATCGCTCATAAGAAAATAATCCGTCTACTTAATTCTCTTTAAATTGCAAGTGTCGTCCATTGTTTCAGAAGTTGGACATACTGACTGTTGTATTTATGTATGTCTTGGCCTGCGCGTTATATATCAAGGCTAATCCACGGGAATATTGCAACTTCTCAGAGAGATGTATTGATTACAACATTCGTAACAAAAACGACCTTTTAGTACCTAGGTACCACATGTCTAAAACAGCCAAGAGCTCATTCATAATGGCAGAAAACGTTTATAATCACCTTCCCAGTGAAGTTAGAAATATAAGTAGCATTTCACTCTTCAAAAGCAAGGTAAAGCAAATATTGTTGGAACATTGATTCTATTCGTAAGATGAATATTTTACTGTCTTCTATATTATGCGTTCGTAAATAATTAATGTATGAAGTTATTATATTGTTTGACATTTAGTGTTTAGCTTGTCGGCATTATCCCTATATAATTGTATTTATTTATTACCTATATGTTTAATATAACTGACCCATTCCACACATGTACCTGTCATGTTAATGGAAATAAAAGATTTTTTATTTGATTCGACATTTTTGTTTATAATTAGAATATACATAAAACAATTAATGCAATTTCTTTCATTCCCTTTCTTCTGTCGGATTGTGGCCTTAATAGGGCGGGTGTTACTATGTAGTATATCATATCCTTACTTTGTAAAAATTTGTACATATCATAAATAAAAAATATATCTAAGCAGAGCGATATTAAAGGAGTAGCAACGGCGCGGTCGGTTCATGGATGGGTGACTGCGCCCTTATTTTTCCTAATTAAACTTCATTTTTTCCCGATTAAAAAAATTATGTGTCCCTCGACGCTGAAGTTTCTTTTTATAACTACCTACCTTTTTAAAGCCCGATAGTTACCTTAGAACTTTTATATTAAACTTTTTTCTCTAACTGCAAAAATTAGAGAAATAATAATAGGCGTGTCGGGAAAGCTGTGTACGTACAGCACCATTTATTGGTGACTAGAACCAATGAGAGATAGCCACAAAATATTACTGTTCTGGATAATAAAGAAATACGTAATCGACATTTTAAGCTGCCAATAGCACGTCGAATTATTTATTTATGGTTACGATCTCAACTGCGCAAATAATTGAATTATCCTGTTTCGTGAAGGTGTAACGAAGTAAAGCCATTATTTCTTTCTATAAGTAGAACTTTTTTGTTATTTTCCTGTTAAAATCAAATTTACACCACTGGTTAATTCTGTGCCTTGTGCCTTTATATTATTATCACATTTTATTATCTGTTCATCTACCATACTAAGTTTGGTTAGAACATATCAAAAATTTACTTAGGAACAATTTACATGTTGTATTGTGAAATTAATTATGTTTGTGGAAATTTAAACAGAGCAAGGAATCCCAACAATAATTATTGCCGGAAGGTGGTCCTTATAATAAGTTTGCGTAGTTATGCAAACAGCAGTTTTAGTCGTTTCCGAGAAAACTGTGTCTTAACCGACAAAACAGTTTGACAACTTTTCTCCGCAATTAAAACTTTCGGGGGAAATTGTAATACTCTAAATGCGAGGATTTGGCCAAAGTTGCAATAGATATATCCCGCTATCGGGCACATGCACGGCGACCCGCACGCATAATGGAGTTTAGCACAGTAAGCTTGTCGTAATTGTCTTATTGTCCTTTATTAGGTGCATGATTTAGGATCCGGCCCCCAGGTAATTGTATTCAAGCTATTAATTATCTGAATCTAAAGCTTGAATCCTGTGTTAGAAACGTATGCATCAACTAAATTTTGTTTAGGTCAACAATATATAGACTAATCCCACTACTGCCTCCTATGTAGAATTTGACGACCACAATCCAATGTTATCTTGTTCTTTGATTGTAATCTGTAATAGACCATTTTCGTAACATAGAAGTAAAATATTTTGTATGATTCATCGCAAAAATACCGGGAAAAGTATTTTTGAGTATTATTTTCAACACACCGAATGTCGTCGCGGTGGCACTGGGATTACTAGATACGGTTTTCTAGAGTTTTCTGAAGTATACGCGAACGCTATCCTATTCTTCTATTGAGAAAAAATCGGTCCTAGCCGCAAATGGCAATAAAGCCTAAATAATAGTAAGTGCCACCCCTTCCCCTTCTGAGCTCGGGCAAATTTACCGAAGTAAACAAACAATAGGCCTGTGTGTGCAATGTTTACCTGAGATAGGTTACCTATATCCTGAGAAGTATCAATTTGGCTACACACCACACACTTTCTAAGGTCCCATTGTATACAAAATCAGTCACTATATCCTAAATACTAATAAATAGCCTATAAATTAGCTGAAAATCAATTGAAAACACGAAAAATGCATACGTAAACAATCGGAAAACTTGACTTGCTGGGCAAACCCAAAACAAATACCGCCGAGTTACCGAACGCGGCGCCCACGGCGGCAACGGCGGCGTTGCCATGTAGGGCGGTTTGAGATATCTGTTGACAATTTTATTAAAGTGATAATTAGCTACTATAATTACAGCGCAATTTAGTTTCAGTTTAAACTTGTTACATACAAGAAATTAATAATTACATTATTTGTTAATTTAGCGTTATGGGAGGTGTGCCCACATTTAATCCCATTATTAAACCCTTCTATTTTCAAAGGAAATGCTGTATACAATGGAGTACCTGGCATCACTCAAAAAGATGTTGGCACTGTTTACTTTTTGTTCTTACTCCCTCTATCCTTGGTTATTTCTCTGAGATTGTGAGGGTGAGAATTATGATTATTATTATATATGTTTTTCTACTCCTGTACTAGTAACATACCTATTAAGTAACGGCTTAGGTTATAAAAGTCCATTGTTACGAACACTGACACGTAATGACTTACACGTAATAAAAAAAATTACATATATGTTCTTAATTAAAACACAATTATCACGGGTGCCTTGTTAGCGCGGCATCCGCGGCACCATAGCAACCAACCAACATACTAATTGTTGCCTGTCAGATAATCAGAAGTATAGTTTATCTATTATAATAGTTTTTCTTTCGTCGAAGAAAAATAGTACAAAACTCGAGTTGTAGGCTTATTACATACTCGTGGAATTACAGCACTCGCCGCTGCGCGGCTCGTGCGCAACTTTTCCACGTAATAAGCTGGTTACAACTCTCGCTTTGTAATATACTATTACATACTTCATGAATAAAACAAGTGTTTAATAATATAGAATAAAATAACCATATATTAGCTAAAGAACCCCTGATATATCGTTCAACATGCATTCTCCGGACTTACTGTGTATAATCAAATTGTGTAAGCTTCTTATACCCCGACTTACTTCAGCCAAAGATCATAATCTTCAGCACAGTACACTCATTGTATTGTTTATCTGAGCCTGAGGTTCCGCACGCCTAATTTATAATAATTTTGGTCGTCGGTTCAACCACTTTTAATAAGAAATAAAGAAATAAATGATTTTATCACATGACGTAGGGGCGATACGTTTTATTTTGTAGCAGCTCATAATTACTTATTATATGAGTTAGTAAGAAACTATTGCTAATATTTTGAGATTTTGCTAAATTGCAGTAATCTTGCAGCTTACGTAAGATTTACCCGTAATATTTATTTTTCGACTTACAGAAATTACAAAACAAATTTGTATGAAATTTTCTGGCGATAATAGCTTTAACATGGAAAACTCTCATTCTTAAAATCTACTCATGACTGTGGTTAAGATATAATATAAAATTATCGTTTACCGTTTTTGAAATACTTTATGTTCAAACATTATAACTTCTCAACTACTCGTATATAACTCACTTTAAAAGTTTAAAGCCGGCTTTAGCATACGGACTGGTGCTGAAAAAAGTTCACGATCAGCGGATCTCGTGATAAGAACATTATAGACCGTCAGATAGAGACAGATTTAGGTTCCCCATTTTCGCATACAAGCCTAGAAGACGGTTGAAAAGTACATCGATGTTAAGTAGAATGATGGGAAATTTACGAGTGGCCTCTGGGTATAACATATTATGGAAAATTCGATTTTCCTTAACTGAAATAAAAAGGTGTCTGTTGCCTATATTTTCACGCAAGCCTTGTTCACTAAATGATTAATTAATAGAACCTGGCTTTGGAAAACCAAAGGCTTGAGTGTTGCAGCCTAAAGGGTTGAAATAAGGGCGTAATCTCGTAGGAAACAATCGATATTTTAACCGATTTTTTTACACAATCCCATCGAAAGTATGAATATGTACATCTTCACTAGCTCAAGAAACAAAAAAAATATTATAGGTAGGGGAGAGTTGGGTAAAACAGGATGGTCTGGTAAAACAGGATACCACGTTTTATTTCAAAAGAAATAGTGCCATCTATCGGGTAGGGGCGGAAGTAACAACTCTCGGTGCCTTTCCATGCTTGGCAAGTGATATACGTGTTTTAGTTTCACCCTAGATGGCGTAACAGACGGAAGTGTCAAAACGTTAGGTTAGCGTAAAGTGTTTGGCGTGCCATTCAAAGTGAATTTTTCAGTTCACAGTCAAAATTAATTAAAGGTGAGTAGTTCGAGACAATACTATGGTTGTTTACTAAACTTATGCACTACAGGTTTTATAAATTTGCTTTGTTTATTTATTAAAATATGGTCACGTGTTTCACAGTTAACAGTTACGTAAAACCGGATATTGAGTGGATACCTCCCGTTTTACCCGACACCCAAAATTTTGTGGTATCGCCAAAAGAGGTTATTCCACTCCCTCAGTCAGAACGGAAAATAAATCTCCATGACAGAAGAAGAGGCAAAACAGCGGTTTTAACATCGTCACCCTATAAACAAGAACTTGAAGAATCGATTAGTAAAAGATGTGGAAAGAAGCCAAAGTTAAACATAGAAGAAGAAGAAAAAGCTACCCTTACGGTTGAAATAAATAAAAAAGGCAAAGTAAATGAGAATAAGAAGACAACTAGAAGAAACATAAATGCAAAGAAGAAACCAAAGATGAAAGAGACTAGCAGTTCAGAAGAAGACAACTTTAGAGGAACAAGGCAAAAGAATATAAAAGGAAAAAAATCACGAGAAAATGATGATTCCAGTTCAGAAGAAGATGAAAACGAAGAAGCAGCCTGCACATTTTGTACTGAACTTTATTCAAATTCTAAGTCAGAAGATGGTTGGATGAGGTGCCAACATTGTGAAGGTTGGGCCCACGAAGCTTGTGCGGGAGTGGAGGAAGACGAAGACGAAGTTTTTACCTGTGACTTCTGTCAGTAAAATATATTTTTTTACTTCTGTCAGTAAAATATATTTTTTTGTTAAAACAGTCCTTGTTTTATTTGTATTTCCAACAATACATTTTAAGTTTACCGCAAAAGCATAAGTATCCCGTTTTATCCGACTAGGTGGTTAAAACGGAACACTTGCCACCTTTTTAAAAAATATATTGTTTTCTTCTATGACTTCTATTTTTTCCACAAAAAATGGTGGCAATCAAAAGTCGATTGCTTTACACTACTCAAAAAGTTATGGGCCGTAGAATATTAAGTATCCCGTATTACCCAACTCTCCCCTACATAATTAACATATTATATATATTATACAGGAAAATCGAATTTTCCATATGTTATCCCCAGGAGCCACTCGTAAATTTCCCTTCATTCTACTCAACATCGATGTACTTTTCAACCTTCTTCGAGGCTTGTATGCGAAAATGGGGCACTTAAGTCTGTCACTATCTGACGGTGTATTATGTGATTGGAGCAATATCAACAGTTATTTACATTGCAAGATGCATAAGTGCAGATTTGGAGGTTGTTTAAGGACCGAAGCAACGTGGGCGTTGCCTCGGTCTCTAAAGTTAAAATAGACTTTTCACATCGTGTAATGCAATAAATTTTTCCTGCTACCAACAATTTCATATTAGGTATATCCGTACTTTGAATTAATCTTTATGCATCATGGAGTAGACTGTGAGAATAATCTTCATAATAATCATTGTTCAAGTACTAAAAATGATAATTTATTAGAATTTAAGATATAGTGACTGATTTTGTATACAATGGGACGTAGAAATTGTGTAGGGTGTTGGGTATTGCCAAATTGATATTTTTCAGGATATAACTTATCACAGGTAAACGTTGTTACATACGGACGTAATGTTGATTTTCTTCAGTAGATTTCCGCTAGGTGTTGGTTGACTACAAACTTGTGCATTTTGATGCTTGTGCTCCCTCTATCCCTGGTTATTTATCTACGAATTTTACTGATGACACTGAAGAAAATCTAGAAAAGTTAATTTTTATCGATGACATGAGCAAATGAGTAGACTTAAGAAGGCCGTATGACACTGCACATAATACGGTACTTGACAATATTTTTAATTGCTCTCAAATCATAACACGTAATAAACGAAACACCCGCTTTTACCCCTTATTTATGATAATTAAAGAAGTTGCACAATTTTCTTCAGGCTGAAATCTACAGTTTCGTAGTTTTATTGTCTAGAACGTCAAAGCAACCTCTGTGCCTGTCAGGAGAAAAGGCATTGCAATGTTGCCCGTGCCCGTTTGCAATAATTCGTGGAACAAAGGCAAATTTTACTTTTCTATTCAAATGTCTCTAGCTTGCCTATGAATACAGTGTGTCCCAATTTGATACTGGACACCTCAGAAATATATGAAGGGCAAGGAAAACAAATGGTCTCTATTTTTTTATTGGTAGTACCAAGGGAGAGTATCTCATAGGCGGTGGTATTTGGATGGAGTAATTATTTCATGGCCTGCTATGATTTTTTAAAATAGCAAATTTTCAAGAAACCTGATTAGGGATTTTTTTACGACAAAATGTTATTAAGGAAACTTGTTCAGAATGAAGAACTGACTAGATTCTCAAAATTTCAAAAGGCTACGCCTACTTTGATTTTTAGATTTATCTCCCACTTTTTTCGTAGAAAAGTGTCCTTTCTGGAGCTTTCACTTCAAAATTTTATTTTTTCACGATAATCAAGTTTCCTTAATAATATTTTGATGTGAAAGCTCCAGAAAGGACACATTTCTAAGAAAAAAGTGGGAGAAAAAGGGTAAAAAGCTAAAAATCAAAGTAGGCCTAGACTTTTGAAATTTTGCAATTCTACTCAGTTTTTATTCTGAACAAGTTTTCTTAATAACATTTTGTCGTAAAAAAATCCCTAATAGGGTTTCTTGAAAATTAGCTATTTTAAAAAATCATAGCAGGCCATGAGATAATTATCCCATCCAAATACCACTGCCTATGAGATACTCTCCCTTGGGACTACCAATAAAAAAAATAGAGACCATTTGTTTTCCTTGTTCTTCATATAGTTCTGAGGTGTCCAGTATCAAATTGGGACACACTGTATATATTATTTAAAGTATAAAAACCTTTGAACTTTAACTAATGCAATTTGTCACATAAATACTTTTTTATTACCAATGTGTTCCGTATATTGACTCCTATATTGCAAGATGGTGTATGGTGTATGTTTATGCTGCACACGCTGGAAATATCCTTTATCTCTTTTACGTGACACTTTGGTTATAGTGTGTGTATATGGGACTTATACGATAAATATTCATACTTCGATAATGCGGAAATATTCGCGTATGTGGCAACGCCACCCGCCCACCCAAGCCGCCGCACCCGACGTCCCCTCATGCTGTCATTCCGTAGGTATGCCGCTCAATCAAAACATTATTAGATATCTGTGCGATGTATTATAGTGTTAATATTATTTATTATTATATTGTTTGTGTAGTTATCGTGTTGTTGGTTGTGTAGTGTAAGTAAATTATCATGGACAAATTGGATGCTCTCATGGATCTAATAATCCGATGTTCGCATCTACCAAAATTCGTGGGATAAAACTATGCAAAGGTTTGTATGTTGTAGAAATAGTAAAGTATTATAAGTTATTACTAAACGGACAACTTGGGGTTAGGGACGATCTTGACGATACTTTTATAAAGGGGTCATAGTGCTTAGAAGTACTTAGACCGAATTCCGTTCCTAGGCCCATCTTTGCCCAAAAAATTGTTGCCTTTTTAAAACACTTGTGACCTCATATCCTGCCAAATTTCGAAGAAAATCTAAAAACTTGCAAATTACGTAAATACTATTTTTAGAAATAATCGTAGGGATTTATGCAAGTGTCCGGGAATTGTTTTATTAAATTTGTAAAATATCGTAGTACCCTATTCTTCAGATACATCTCGTGGTTTTTATGAAATCATTGTCTCTATATTCTTCCGTTATAACTTATTTTTTATTTGTTGTACACCTACGTGTATGCAACTATGGAGACAATGATTTTAGAAAAACCACGAGAATTCTCTGGAAAATTATATACTCCTGCACAAAATTAACGCACCAACATAATAAATGCCTACAAAAATTAAAGTAAATAAATGGAAACTAAATGAAAAGCAACAAATTGCATTATTTCATTAGTTTAAAACTAGTAAATGTCTAGACAGGCAAAATAATTTAAAATATACCTAATTTGAAATGTTGTATGTTGGTGCGTTAATTTTGTACAGGAGTATATTATGTAGTGCCCTTGCACCTGGTACGTAACCAAATAATAAGTTTTTAATTCCTTTATAGTGCAATATTCAGTTTTTTTGTATCTACCTGAACTTTGTATTTTTTCAAAATAGAGATATAAATTTTATGCTTCATTAACACTTTTATACGTGCCGTAGGTAAATACTTCAAGTAATAGTAATACCTAACTTCTACCGTTAACTGAAAGTGAATCTTTCATTTTAAGGCTATTGTATAGGGGGTGCCATTGAAAATATTGCCCAGAGGTGCAAAGGCCGGCCCTGGCTAGCTTAAACCAGTGAATACTTTAAATTTTATGCAAAATGGTTTCGACAATTTGAATAAAAAAGGCAGTCATTAATTATTACCTAAACTTATTTCCACTTTGTCTGTTGGCCTAAATCCCCGCAGAGTG
The DNA here is from genome assembly GCA_963920635.1 of Pseudeuparius sepicola. Taxonomy (NCBI): domain Eukaryota; kingdom Metazoa; phylum Arthropoda; class Insecta; order Coleoptera; family Anthribidae; genus Pseudeuparius; species Pseudeuparius sepicola. The sequence goes on from OY987299.1 coordinate 97,738,260, forward strand.
TCATAATTATTTGAAAATTACTAAAGTCCTTAATCCTCAGTAACCTTGGAGATTCCAGATTTTGCGAGTGGTGGTCCTCCCCCAGCACCCGCGGTCTCATCAACCCCCCGCCACAAAGTGTATTCTAATTTGGGGAAGACAGGGCGGTTTTTAATTTTCTATATTATCCATTACTTAAAGAGGCTGCGAGAGTCGCTTACGTATTATGCGTCCTTGAGTCGAGAGTATATTGGAGGAACAAATTCCCAGAAATCCCTTTCGGGGAATCCAGTAAACAGCATGAACAAAAATTTTGAGATCCGTATAGACTTTTATTCCTGGTTACTGTTATTATGAGATACAAAATCAAATGTTTTTTGGTATAATATCTAGTACATCGGGGAAAACGAGCACAGAAGGTCGGGTTAATTTGACGATATTTGTAGAAAAGATGGGCAGGAAATTCTAGCGTTTATATTTTTTAGATTACTGGATAGGGTTTGCACTAGGCTAGAGACTAAGCTTGATGAGAGAATTAAATCATTGGACCTAAATTTATCCAAGGTATGTGACAAAATTTCTGCCTTGACTACTTCAGTGGCTGAGAACAAGAAGGTTATAAATGAATTGCACAACCGTGTTGAATTTCTAGAAAAACAATGCAAAATGAAAAACTTGCGCCTTCGCGGTTTCAAAAGCACTGGTGATGACAATATCAAGCAGTCCGTAGGTTTATTTTTTCAAGAAACTATGGGGGTAAATTGTCGTGCTGATGACATCGAGAGCGCTTACAAAGTTGGCAAACAAACAAACGACCCCGCCACTCTTATCGTTGGATTCATATCTGTGCGACTACGCAATGACATACTTGCTGCTAAAAGCAAGCTAAAGGGCTCAAATGTGGCTGTATACGAAGACCTTACTCCGGAAAGATATGCGTTGTTGGCTCAAGCTAAACATAAGTATGGTGTGAGAAAGGCATGGTCTCAAGGCTCAAGGCTGATTTCATATTGTAATGTATTAGTAATTTCTTGCTGTCTACTTTATGGACGCGTCTTCACTATAGACTTTGCGGTCTGGTAAAAAGAAATTCAATTGTGTTTTTTCTTTTGCCTACGTTTTTGGACAGAATTCATTTATTTCATTTTTGCACTATTTTATACATTTATACATTTACAATTAGCTTAGGTTGTATAGAAGGTAGATTAGTGGTTTATGGTGTATGCATAAATTTATTTTTCTTAACTTTACGAGTAGCATTGTGCTGTGCGTATGATATAGACGTATGCGTGTCAATCGGAATAATATAGACTTTGCTCATATTAATGTTCAGTCCTTGTGTTCTACATTCCAGGATTTTACTGATATACTCTTGTTGGAAAATTATGATTTTGTAGGAATGTCTGAGACATGGTTAAATAACTCTATACTTGACAATGCTCTCAGTGTTCCTGGTTACCAGTTAGTTAGAAAAGACAGAGGTGGTGATAATATGTCGACAAGAGGCGGCGGTGTAGCTTTTTACATCAAGGATGCGTATAGTTTTAAGATCTTGGAGACTGCTACTGGTCAGAATCTGGAGCAATTATGGATTAGTACTAAGATATCTGGTAAGATTTTCTGTTTAGGAACCCTATACCGTCCTCCCAGTAAAAATGTTAATAATGCATTGTTAGAATTGGAGGACAACCTTGCCTCATTTATCCCCAGATATGATTGTGTTATATTTGGGGGCGACTTAAACGTAGATTTTATTGCTAACAAAGCTGATTGTGTGCGATTAAGGGGGGCCTCGCCATTGTATGTTTGGTTGCCTGTATCAATGTATTTTTATTTCCAACTAGCTGGAAAAAGTAGCGAATTTCAAAGGATTTCAAAAAACACGGGTATTTTTAAAATATCCATAGATACAATGACACTAGTTTAAAAGTTATGGGCGAGAATTTTTTTTGAATTTCAAACTTTATGCCGGCATAAATTCGTCTATTTTGTCTCTTGATCCGGAATTTTACCTTCGTTAAGATGGGCAGAGGTTTCCGAATATGCTCGGAACGAAAACCCGGTAGTAAACATTGTAATTATCCAGTCTTGTTGTAAATAAAAAACATAGGCAAAATACCCTTAAATTATGCAGCGGGAATACCAAAAGTGTAGCTATTGTTTATCAGATGGCGCGAAAAACAGACGATCGATGAACGGTTGACGCTGTTGTTACAGGTCCAGTTTAATAATTACATATATTATGTTCATATGATCAATTTTACGTTTTGGCGATATAATATTTAAGCAACTAAGCTGTCTGATTACTTTTTTATGTTTTTGTATTACTTCCATATTATTATATACAATGAATTGCGAATTTTTAATATTAAAATAATATAAAACTTCAAAAGGTATATTCGGGAGACCCCCGTAGCTCAAAGACTCCGATTTGTGATTTTAACCCCTCTCTTTTTAGCAATGGTTCATCGATTTTTAGCTTGAAAGGTACACGGCGGCACTAAAAACTGCTTTAGTTGACTTTGCATTATTTATACGTATGTCGCCATTATGTATTTTTCGTGAGGAAAACACAATCGTTAGCATATAAACTGACATTAGGGGAGGATTCATATGTCTATGTCTCTATATGTATAGGTATGTCGAAAATTATCCATACCGGGTGTTCCATTTTAATAAATGCAGCTATTATAAATATCTCAAAAACGAAAGTCGCAAAAAATCACATAAAAGTTGAAGCATATGGGGTGCAATGTAAGACGCACGTTTTCACTTGTAGGCAGACGACGTTTTCAAGGTCACTTGAATGTCAACTGTGTTTTTTACTGTTAAAGGCATACCTTTAGTTAAAGAATGTTATTCGGCACGTTTTCTGTAGGTATAGTATTGCTGGCTTAAAAGTTCTACAAAATTATGTTTAGTTTTTTCAATGAAATGAAACATGGTCTTTTATGTGTACATAAGGTGTTTCTTCGTTTGCATTAACACTACATTCAAACACACATTTTAAGTAACGCAATAATTAAGATAAATACATATCTCGAAAGTAAAAAATGAAAAAAGAAAACGATATATTGATGCGAAAGAACATCTTCTGTACCTATATGTTAAACATCTACAGTGTGACCTCCGTTAAGGAGTTACCACCCTGGTAAAATATCTTTATTTGTTTACCGATTTTGACAAACTTTTTTTTGTTGAGTTCAAAAAGCACATTAAACAATGTGTGTAACTTTACTTTTGGGCTGTAATCACGGCCACCTGTCAACACATTGGCTCAATTTCAAAAAGTACTATTATTTGTTTAATAATATTTTTATTAGGTACAGGGTGTCCGCCTGAAGGTGATAGGAACATTCACTTTAACCATTCCGTATTTTTTGAGACAAATTAATGATTTAAAAACCAGTTTGTTGCAGTTTTTTCCAAACAATGTAATGTCGTTTGGAAAAAAACAATCGAACGTCAAACAAAAGTTATAACCAAAAAACCTTTTTGGAAAAAATGAAGATGGTGCAAAATGTATCTTTTTATTAATTTAAACATATTTTTTTTATTAACGGATAATAATAGAACACATATGCAGTTAACTTTGGGGTTACCTTTCGATTAAAAACGAGGAAAAATAACCGACTCAAACGTGGTCACGTGACTTTCGCTATCTGTCAAAAATTATATTTAAAAAATAAAATCCCTAACGTTTAACTTGAAAAAGTCGTTTCTATTTTAATGTTACATAAGCGCCTATTTCCTATTTATAAAATTTCTTAAAATTTTAAAAAGTCATTACTTCGTAAAAACTATTTTATATCACTAGCTATACAACATAATATACGAGTATCATTCTATAATTTTGTTACTTTTTATTATTACTAAAAAATATCGATAAGAATATGTCTTTTTCAAAAGAAAATTATATTAACGCTTTAAAATTCTGTTTGAAACAATTTGATGTACCGGCAAGCATTTAGGTACTACCATAGAAGAATCTACGTAGTTATTATCTACTATTATATTATATTATTATATTATTATTATTATATTATATTATTATTATATTACTATTATATTATATTATATTATATTATATTATATTATATTATATTATATTATATTATATTATATTATATTATATTATATTATATTATATTATATTATATTATATTATATTATATTATATTATATTATATTATATTATATTATATTATATTATATTATATTATATTATATTATATTATATTATATTATATTATATTATATTATATTATATTATATTATATTATATTATATTATATTATATTATATTATATTATATTATATTATATTATATTATATTATATTATATTATATTATATTATATTATATTATATTATATTATATTATATTATATTATATTATATTATATTATATTATATTATATTATATTATATTATATTATATTATATTATATTATATTATATTATATTATATTATATTATATTATATTATATTATATTATATTATATTATATTATATTATATTATATTATATTATATTATATTATATTATATTATATTATATTATATTATATTATATTATATTATATTATATTATATTATATTATATTATATTATATTATATTATATTATATTATATTATATTATATTATATTATATTATATTATATTATATTATATTATATTATTATATTATTATCTTTTTTATTATCTACTACGTAGATTCTTCTATGGTAGTACCTATACCACATCGGGAGCCGTCCGGGCGGTCGTGGACTGCGTGGTTGGGGGCCTTGAGGGTGGTGAGCGGGTGTCCTTGACGCTCTGCGACCTCGCCAAGGCCTTTGATTGTGTCGACCACGATTTGCTTATGTACAAACTGAGCTTATTGGGCGTGGATCAGCAACCTATAGCACTTTTTAATTCATATTTTGAAAACCGCCGCCAATCGGTCAGTATAAATAATGAAAACTCAACCGTTTTGCCCATTAAAAATGGTGTAATTCAGGGCTCGGTGCTTGGCCCATTATTTTTTCTCATTTATATTAATGACTTTCCGGGCTTTGTCTCGCCCTGTAAAGTGCAGTTGTTCGCTGATGATGCAACTCTAATTTGCTCGAGCCCTTCGTCTACTATTCTAGAAGAAATTCGTTCTAGTATTGACGCCACCGCCAAAGCCTGGTTTTCCGCAAACAAATTGCTCATGAACGAACGGAAAACGCAGAGGTTAATCGTATCATCTAGTAGTGCAAATACTGGTGGAGACAGCGTCGCCCTTTTGGGTTTCATCATAGACGACGGGTTGAGTTGGTCCAGGCACGTCGAGGGTGTGTGCAGAAGTTTAAGTTCAACAATTTATCAAATAAAGAAACTTCGTTCATTAGTAAATAGAGATATTTTGCGGAATGCCTATTTCGCGCTTTTTCAGTCAAAATTGCAATATGGTATTACCCTATGGGGGAACTCATCTAATGCCGTCAGGGCCTTTCGCTTGCAAAAGCGTGCCATAAGAGTCTTGCTAAACCTTGGTCCTAGAGAGTCTTGTCGATCCCATTTCAGAGCTCTCCAAATCATGACACTCCCTGCGCTCTTTATATATCGTAGCTTGTTGGAGATCCATGACAAAAAGCATGTATACAGCAAACAATCCGATATTCATGGATATCCAACACGAAACAAAGATGTGCTGCGGACTCATCGATACAGACTGGCCAAATCCGCAAGAAATTCTCTAGATATTCATTTATACAACCGTCTGCCTAGCTCAGTCAGGCTATGCGATAAAAATGAGTTTAAAGTAATTATTAAACATATATGTTTAAATAACATTTTTTACAGTGTACAAGAATTTTTAAATTGTGAACTTTAAGTTTGTTTTTTTTTTATTTATTAATTGTTTGTATTTTAATAGTACCTAAATGAGCACGTAGAGAGGGCGAGTATAGTAATGTATATATATTTATGAATATTCTTTTCTGTCATTCCCAATACGTGTTAATTTTAATTGACTTGCTACACATACTTTTTGTATTTTGTGGTCAAATAAACAGCTATCTATCTATCTATCTATCTATCTATCTATCTATAAATTTATTTACATTACATTTTCCATTACTCTAAATGTATGCCAAAATAATACATATATTAAGATATCAGCAAATAGTAGGTATTTCACGTATCTAACAAAATTCACAACTTTACATCAACTTTGGATCAAATACAACAGAATTTTAATTTCTTTCGGTTTATCAATATTAAGTACTTAATGAAAAGTTAATAGAATGATAAAAGATAAAACTATAGTGACATAAATTCTAAATGTCAGTTAGGGTAAGTATTATGATCATTCATGAGGTTTTGAGGGAGAATTATTATGTCATGACAGTAGATTTGACAGCCGGTAGGTAGTCCTCTTACTTAATATTGTACACAACAATATTCTTAATAACAATGAAAAAATATAGAAAAATAAAGGAGCGTAAATATTCATATTATTATTTTGTGTTTAACAATTCACAGTTTCATTCCCAAAATACGCCAGGATGGGAGCGATGTGCTGTTATTTGTATAAAAAAGGGGGTCGGTCCGCCTGCCTCCCCCTAGACCCCTGGTTCCGACCAACGACCTTGCCGGGCAACAAAACAACTTATAAGGAACGGAAACTTATTTTAGCAAGGCGAAACATTACTTTTTATTCTCGCTCTGTACCAATGGCCGCTCTCCAACTCCAGCGCCATCTTACAGACACTTGCGCAATTTTTGCGCTCCAGTACCCAATTTCTATTTTAGCAACATTTATCCTAGTTAAGAACACGGTCAAATGAAGGTGGTCGCGAGGTGATGACGTTTTATTTCCTTCTCGTCTACATATAATTTAGTTCAACTAATTAAAGATCCTACTCGCGTTACTAGTTTAAGTTCCACTCTGATTGACGTTATATTTTCTTCGTGTAATGATTATGTTTGTGATCCAGAGGTGGTTAGGATGGATGGAATTTCCGATCATCGACTGGTCAGGTGTACGGTGAATGTCCCCAAATACAAAAAATACTCCCCTAAAATTAAAACTTATCGGGACTTTAAGGACTTTAACTATTATATTTTTCTAAGGGATGTTGCTAATTTTCAGTGGGAGGATATTTATACCTATATCGACGTTGATGAGATGGTGCAATTTGTCACTTCTAACTTGACACGATTATTTGATATACACGCTCCAGTAAAAACATCTAAGTTCACTAAACCTCCAGCACCATGGATAACAGATAATCTTAAGTTTATGATGCGTCTGCGTAATAAAGCACATTCCAGGTATAAAAAGTCTAAATCAAATACTTCTTGGGAAGACTATAAAAGGCTTAGGAATCTTGTCTCTGCTACTTTAAAGTATGAAAAGAAAGCCTACCTGAATCATAAGTTTAAAAATGACCCAGCGAATTTTTGGCGAACCCTTAAATGGCTTAATGTAAACCCCGATGTTGCTTGTGATGCTGGAAGGATTGCGATCCCTGATGATTTTGCTTCATATTTTAGGAATTCTTGCATTAGACTAAATGTTTTTCCATCTGCCTGGAAAATTGCAAATATAATACCTGTCGCAAAGCGAGGTAATCCATCTGGGGTTTCTGATTTTAGGCCTATTAGTATCCTTCCTACCTTGTCAAAAATTCTCGAGAAAGTAATTTGTGAGCAAATCAGTGACCATCTTGCGTTAAACAACGTTATTCCTATCACTCAATCGGGTTTTCGAGCTCATCATAGCACGACCACAGCGCTTCTGAACATATCTGATGAAGTCATTAGAGCTTCTGACAACAATAAAAACACCTTCCTCATTCTGTTGGACTATAGCAAGGCTTTTGATACTATCGATCACCCGATTTTATGTTCTAAACTTAACTACTTTGGACTGAGTGCAGATTCGCTTGCTTTTGTTAAGAGTTATCTTGGTAACAGGCAACAAAGCGTTGTTTTTAATGGAAAATCATCTAAACTTTAAATATTTATAGGGGTGTACCACAAGGAAGCATACTGGGGCCTCTCTTATTTACTGTATATACTGCTGATTTTCTGAATCACGTTAAGGCCCATCAGTATGCTGATGATTTTCAACTGTATTATAGCTTTAATACAGCTGAATTAGGAAATGCTACTATTTGTGTCAATGAAGACCTAGATAGAATCTATCAAATTTCTCAGGCACACGGGCTATTGTTGAATGGGTCTAAAACCCAGTTAATGGTCTTTGGCAGGGATAGGGAATTGATTGTGAATTCCGGGAATTATGACGTTGTTATCAATGATGTGGTTCTTAGATTTTCTGCGTCCTGTAAAAACCTTGGAGTTTTCTTCGATAGTGATATGCGTTTTCAGAGCCATGTATCTTATATTTTAAAGAAAAGCTACTCTAAATTGAGAACCTTATATATGTTTAAAGACATCCTGGGCACGAACGTTAAAGTAAGATTATGTGAATCTCTCATTTTGTCGTTGTTAGGTTATTGTGATGTTGTATTCTGGCCGGCCTTACTACAGCGGGATAAGGATACACTTCAAATCCTCCAAAATGCCTGTCTCAAGTTTTGTTACGGGGCACGTAACTTTGATCATGTTTCCCCTCTCTATGTCAAATCAAAGTGGCTCAAACTTGAGAGTAGATACTACCTGCATATGTGTTCGCTTGTTTTTAAAATTAATGCTTCAGATAGACCCGTATATTTGTACGGTAAGCTGGTTAGGGGGAGCAATGTGCATGCCAGACCTACACGTTTCAATAATTTGTACTGTGTTCCTAGACACAGAACAGCAGTTTTTCAGAGGTCTTTTACCTACAACGCGGTGAAGTGCTACAACCGCCTCCCGATTTCAGTTAAAGATTCTGCAAGTTTCATTACTTTCAAACAGAAGCTGAAATGCTATATTCGTTCTCTGTTGCCATGAAGATTGAGTGGATTGCCGGAGTGTAGTTTTATGAGTATAATCCTATAACAAATTTTGTACCATGTTAGGCAATAATTTCAGGTTCTAGTTATAGAATAAATGATTGATTTCAATCCCTGTTCTAGTAGTAGTAGATTTTATATTTAATAAGGGTGTGAATGTGTTGGTAGAAATAGCTTTAAGTTACACTTGGTGGTTAGGTATAAGAGTAGCGTTAAGCTAGATCTCGCCACCAATTTGGTGAATTTTGTTTCAGGAATTTCATCTTGAATTATTAAATAAAGGCATTTATTATTATTATTATTATTATTAAAAAAGAAGGGGGCATACGCCCCTTAAGGTGGTAGTCGGCACCGATGGGCGCTGCCGTATGAAAAAAGGAGGGGGCATACGCCCCTTAAGGTGGCAGTCGGCACCGATGGGCGCTGCCGTATGAAAAAAGGAGGGGGCATACGCCCCTTAAGGTGGCAGTCGGCACCGATGGGCGCTGCCGTATGAAAAAAGGAGGGGGCATACGCCCCTTAAGGTGGCAGTCGGCACCGATGGGCGCTGCCGTATGAAAAAAGGAGGGGGCATACGCCCCTTAAGGTGGCAGTCGGCACCGATGGGCGCTGCCGTATGAAAAAAGGAGGGGGCATACGCCCCTTAAAGTGGCAGTCGGCACCGATGGGCGCTGCCGTATGAAAAAAGGAGGGGGCATACGCCCCTTAAGGTGGCAGTCGGCACCGATGGGCGCTGCCGTATGAAAAAAGGAGGGGGCATACGCCCCTTAAGGTGGCAGTCGGCACCGATGGGCGCTGCCGTATGAAAAAAGGAGGGGGCATACGCCCCTTAAGGTGGCAGTCGGCACCGATGGGCGCTGCCGTATGAAAAAAGGAGGGGGCATACGCCCCTTAAGGTGGCAGTCGGCACCGATGGGCGCTGCCGTATGAAAAAAGGAGGGGGCATACGCCCCTTAAGGTGGCAGTCGGCACCGATGGGCGCTGCCGTATGAAAAAAGGAGGGGGCATACGCCCCTTAAGGTGGCAGTCGGCACCGATGGGCGCTGCCGTATGAAAAAAGGAGGGGGCATACGCCCCTTAAGGTGGCAGTCGGCACCGATGGGCGCTGCCGTATGAAAAAAGGAGGGGGCATACGCCCCTTAAGGTGGCAGTCGGCACCGATGGGCGCTGCCGTATGAAAAAAGGAGGGGGCATACGCCCCTTAAGGTGGCAGTCGGCACCGATGGGCGCTGCCGTATGAAAAAAGGAGGGGGCATACGCCCCTTAAGGTGGCAGTCGGCACCGATGGGCGCTGCCGTATGAAAAAAGGAGGGGGCATACGCCCCTTAAGGTGGCAGTCGGCACCGATGGGCGCTGCCGTATGAAAAAAGGAGGGGGCATACGCCCCTTAAGGTGGCAGTCGGCACCGATGGGCGCTGCCGTATGAAAAAAGGAGGGGGCATACGCCCCTTAAGGTGGCAGTCGGCACCGATGGGCGCTGCCGTATGAAAAAAGGAGGGGGCATACGCCCCTAAAAGTGGCAGTCGGCACCGATGGGCGCTGCCGTATGAAAAAAGGAGGGGGCATACGCCCCTTAAGGTGGCAGTCGGCACCGATGGGCGCTGCCGTATGAAAAAAGGAGGGGGCATACGCCCCTTAAGGTGGCAGTCGGCACCGATGGGCGCTGCCGTATGAAAAAAGGAGGGGGCATACGCCCCTTAAGGTGGCAGTCGGCACCGATGGGCGCTGCCGTATGAAAAAAGGAGGGGGCATACGCCCCTTAAGGTGGCAGTCGGCACCGATGGGCGCTGCCGTATGAAAAAAGGAGGGGGCATACGCCCCTTAAGGTGGCAGTCGGCACCGATGGGCGCTGCCGTATGAAAAAAGGAGGGGGCATACGCCCCTAAAAGTGGCAGTCGGCACCGATGGGCGCTGCCGTATGAAAAAAGGAGGGGGCATACGCCCCTTAAAGTGGCAGTCGGCACCGATGGGCGCTGCCGTATGAAAAAAGGAGGGGGCATACGCCCCTTAAAGTGGCAGTCGGCACCGATGGGCGCTGCCGTATGAAAAAAGGAGGGGGCATACGCCCCTTAAGGTGGCAGTCGGCACCGATGGGCGCTGCCGTATGAAAAAAGAAGGGGGCATACGCCCCTTAAGGTGGCAGTCGGCACCGATGGGCGCTGCCGTATGAAAAAAGGAGGGGGCATACGCCCCTTAAAGTGGCAGTCGGCACCGATGGGCGCTGCCGTATGAAAAAAGGAGGGGGCATACGCCCCTTAAAGTGGCAGTCGGCACCGATGGGCGCTGCCGTATGAAAAAAGGAGGGGGCATACGCCCCTTAAAGTGGCAGTCGGCACCGATGGGCGCTGCCGTATGAAAAAAGGAGGGGGCATACGCCCCTTAAGGTGGCAGTCGGCACCGATGGGCGCTGCCGTATGAAAAAAGAAGGGGGCATACGCCCCTTAAGGTGGCAGTCGGCACCGATGGGCGCTGCCGTATGAAAAAAGGAGGGGGCATACGCCCCTTAAAGTGGCAGTCGGCACCGATGGGCGCTGCCGTATGAAAAAAGGAGGGGGCATACGCCCCTTAAAGTGGCAGTCGGCACGCCCCTTAAAGTGGCAGTCGGCACCGATGGGCGCTGCCGTATGAAAAAAGGAGGGGGCATACGCCCCTTAAAGTGGCAGTCGGCACCGATGGGCGCTGCCGTATGAAAAAAGGAGGGGGCATACGCCCCTTAAGGTGGCAGTCGGCACCGATGGGCGCTGCCGTATGAAAAAAGAAGGGGGCATACGCCCCTTAAGGTGGCAGTCGGCACCGATGGGCGCTGCCGTATGAAAAAAGGAGGGGGCATACGCCCCTTAAGGTGGCAGTCGGCACCGATGGGCGCTGCCGTATGAAAAAAGGAGGGGGCATACGCCCCTTAAGGTGGCAGTCGGCACCGATGGGCGCTGCCGTATGAAAAAAGGAGGGGGCATACGCCCCTTAAGGTGGCAGTCGGCACCGATGGGCGCTGCCGTATGAAAAAAGGAGGGGGCATACGCCCCTTAAGGTGGCAGTCGGCACCGATGGGCGCTGCCGTATGAAAAAAGGAGGGGGCATACGCCCCTTAAGGTGGCAGTCGGCACCGATGGGCGCTGCCGTATGAAAAAAGGAGGGGGCATACGCCCCTTAAGGTGGCAGTCGGCACCGATGGGCGCTGCCGTATGAAAAAAGGAGGAGGCATACATCCTTTACGGTGCAAGTCTGCAACGATGGGCACTGCCGTATGAAAAAAGGGAGCACAAGAAGGTGCACCTTCAGCTGTATATGGCTGCCTTTGTCATAGCTACTTGGAACGATGGACGCTGCCGACAGTACAAAGAAGAGTGAACGAACTTGAAGATGATGGGCCCTGCCGTATAAAAAAGAACGTACACCAGATTTTCGTGTACAGCCAAAAAGAAAGCAATAAAAAATCTTGCCGCAATTTCTTTCCTAAAGACGTAATTAAATAAAACCTAATATTGCTAAAAGCCAATAATTGCAATGCATAATTTTTTTTTCTTGATTGGGGATTTTCTGACATAACCAAAATATAACCTAACTTTTTGATAACATTTTGTGGTGACATTGACATGTGTCAAAAATCATAAAACAGTTGAAAACAACACAGGCGGTTTGTAAAACAAGTACCCTGAAACCAGAGATTTTACAAAGGTGTAACTCGAAAACTAAGCCTCAGCCCCAAATTTCGTTTTGACTTTCGTAATCTACGCCTCAATATACGTAAGTGTACCAAATTTCGTTAAAATCGATCATATGTGCGTATAACAGAAAATTGCCCGAAAAGCTAAACTCCTGGACAAAATTAACGCTACATTATAAATTTGCCACTTATTTGATGCTTTTTTTTCTGAAATTATGATCCGATTTGAATGATTTTTTTTGCATTGTTGCAAAAAAAATCATTCAAATCGGATCATAAATTCAGAAAAAAAAATAGCATCAAATAAGTGGCACATTTATGATGTTGCGTTAATTTTGTCCAGGAGTTTATTAACCGTACAAAATATAAAGAAGAAATCGCGATTAATAACTAAAAACGCGTTTCTCAAAAAGGCATGTCACGCTGACTTTTATAATTTTACCGGCGCCTTCAAAAAGTATATAGGAAATGCAATTTCACTCATACATTCATACATTCAAAAAATTTAAATAAGGAATAAAGTAGCCACCATTCAAACTGTCAATATAGGGTTAAAAATGAAGGCGAATTTCATCTCTTTTCGTTCCCTGCGCCTTGCCGAGCGCAATAGGGCCAAAAGCCGTATATGTTAATATACAGGTATGTAGTATTTTCGCACCCTTTCAAAATGATAGATAACACAAAATATCTTAAAACCCTTTGATACAATATCTTCCAGTAGCACGCGGATATGTTCTTTAAAATAATTAGGATATTCGCAGAGCACTGTGAACAACAAACAAATGGTCGACACTCACCTTGCTGAAAGTTCAGAATTTGCTGCCTGAAGACTTGCCACGAAGAAGACAATTTATTCTGTGTCCTTTTTTACACTCGGAGGGTGATATGGACGGACGAGGCAACTTTTACCCGTGCCCGTATTTTTAATCAGCATAATCCTTATATTTGGGGGCACGAAAATCCTCATGCTCTAAAAGACATCCATTTTCAACATCAATTTTCGTGCAACGTTTAGATTATGCGACGACCCACTCATTGGTCAGTATTTTCTGCCTCCACGGCTAAAGGGTCCTACTTTTTCTCGTTTCTTGGAGAAAATGATTTTGAAGCAGTCTTAGATGACATGCTCTAGTTAATAGAGCAAACAGATCATTTCAGTTAGATGGAGGTGCTGCTTATTACACTCTACTAGCCCTACATGGACTGCCCCCGTCCTTGGTCTGCGCGCGCTCTCCGGATTTAACCCCTCTGGATTTTTTTGTATGGTGTACAATGAAAAGCAAGGTTTAACAACGAAGCTAGTCTCCGGGAAAGAATTGTTCAAGCAGCCCAAGAAATCATACCAGCAGAGTGCCGTACAGTTGCACCATCGGTCTGTCGTCCGTAGATGCGAACTTTGCAGAAAATGATGGCGGATATTTTGAGCAGTTTTTATACATTTTAGTAAATTAGCTGCTGTTTGACGACGCACTTTGTTTTCTTTCTTTATGTTGTTGCTGTCGAAGCTTCTTTTATTACCAATGTGTTTCCCCAAAACTGCTTGAAATCTATAGATTGTGCTTGATTATCTACTCTACTCTACTCTACTGATACACTACTCAAAACTACGAAAATTTCAAAAGAAACCTTTTTCTTTAGCGAAGAAAAAATAATAAACAGGACATATTTTTTTCAATATTAGAATAAAAAAGCATTAACAAATTATGAGACTAAAATTTAAAAAATAATAAAACTGTTAAACGCTGTGGCGCTCTTAGAAAGCATTTTCCGATACATGTTTATATGAATTTGTTTTCTCAAAATCAAATTTCCTATGCATGGTTTACGTATGGCAGTTTAACTTCGACTCACCGTGTATAATAACCTGGATAATACATCGCCATGAATCCCAACACCCTGAAAATTATTTTCCGTTATAGACACGTGATAAAGGTTTATTCCTTCGGAAATCGATTAAGATCTGGCAATAAAAGAAAAAAGTTTCCATCTGGCGGATTAACAAATAACGCACATGAGCCCGAAACGAGAACAAGGGGATATATGGAACAATCAGCCTCCTTTGTGCCGCAATCCGTGTTTTGACAGCCTGGGTGTTAAAGCTATAAATGAGATTTTTTGGGGACGTCGAAAAGTGGGTATCCGACCAAAGAATAATAATTGGCCAGTGGGAGATATATAATAACAATAGTGGAATGATTAATTGCAGATACATAAGGCACCTATACAATATATGAATGATTTTAAGTTGCTCAGGTGTACCACGTGTAAGAATAAGGTACAAGATTGTTTCCATTATTAGGATAAGATAATCTTGTTTACATATCATATGTCTACATTTTCGCACTCGCACATATTATTATACCAATGAATATCACTCATTTTTTGATACCCGTCAACTTTCAATATAGTTTTCAGGATACAGGCATAAAAGTAGAATTTTATTATGTATCATGTATCGCATGAGTATGATGCATTAGATCTTGCTAAGCCATTATCTAATACACAAATATATATATATTTTTTTGCCAATCGTCACTAAATCTATGCTTTTTTAGACCATCAACAGGGTTAAATTGGCACTTTTAGTCAATAGAAAACAAAAATCTGTTAAATGCCTAGGCAAATATAAAGACCCTGTTAAAAAGTATAATAAATGTATGGCATGAATGAATTATTGGTATACCTAACCTTATTACTATATCCTATAAATTTCTTGCATTTTTCTCTTAGGTACCTTCCAAACAATTGGCGAAAAGATATACATAAAACTAATATAAGTTAAACCTATTGTTTATAAGAAACTACAATAACTTCTATAGTTGAGAGAGTTAAAATTAACACCATGTCTGATAATACTAAAATAGAATTCGTCAAATTTAGCAAATCTCAATAGTTCAATAACGCAATAAAAACTAAATACGCATAGGTTTACATAAAGTATAGAAAAAAAAATGAAAAACAAACAAAAATAACACTTTGACAAAAAAAACAATAAACAACAATGTAGGCCAGTACCCATATGCCTATAGCTGGACCACAAGCTTCTATTTTGACCCACCCCTATAGAGCCTATATTTTTCGAGAATTACTTAAATGAAAGTTGTAGGGTTTTTTCTGAACCGCTATGATTTATTACTAGATAAAACAAATGAGCGACGCAAATTTATGAAAAAATATAAACTTACTTTTTTTAATGGAACACCCTGATATTCCAAATTGCAGATAAATACGATCTTTATATTTAATCAAGGTATCCATGGAAAAACATTTTAACTTAGGCAAGGGCATTCCTGTCAATCCATTATTTTTGGGACAATACACCTTGATACCCTACAACTTTCATTAAAGTAATTTTTTCTAGCTCGAAAAATAGAGGCTCTAGGGGTGGGTCAAAATATACGGGAACACCCTGTACAAGCCCTGGGCAAACATGTAGCAACGCCGCAGTGGGACAGTTCAACGGGTCTAGTCGGCACTTTGGCTTAGTTTATCTTTTCTAATAAATGTTCAACCCTGTTTTTAATTATAATTAGATACGATTGTGAACTTTGTTTCAATAATTGGGTACCTAATAGTAAGGAGGTACGTTTGTTTAACAGACAATAAAAGCAGTAACAAGTAACAAAATATACACAGAAGTATAAGTATTTATAATAAGTACGATTCCTAGTGTGGATAGGTACATTTTCGACAAATAATATGGTAAATTTGGGCAAATAGAGGGGACTACAATATGTTGTTGTAAGTCGAATTTTTGTGAGAATTTTTCGCGGTGTGCCATAAGGCAAATAATGACTACCTATCTTCCCTTGTGGTAAAATTTTCATAAAAATACAAACAAGCAAACAGAGAACAGCATGTTCTGAAGGAGAGTACGTAATCTCTTCTGATTGAAATGGCAGTTATAGGGTCAATTTCATAATACATTCAACTAAATTGTCTTTCGATTTTAACATTAGGTAAAGATACTTTTGCAACAATAATACTAAGCAATGGTTGGATTGTTAGAAAACTCCTTTAATTTTAAAAGGTACTTTAGTTTGTCTATGCAATGGGTCCTTAATCATTTTATTTTTAAATTTTCGTCCTTTGGAAAGGCCAAAACGAATACAAGTTGACCGCTTGCCGTCAAGCAAAGAAAACCTAGCTACTTCAAGTTATTATCATGATCTGACTTACAGCCGCAGGTATATAACTAAGTTCTAGCTTCCCTCGACTGTGCTAGGCATCTCGAGGCTTGAAATTGTAAAGGAACGATTCTTCACTCCGAACTTTTAGAGAAATGTTTCATGATTTCACAAACAAAACAAATTTATAAAAAAGCTGTCGCCAGCACTTCGGACTGTCTGTTTCCACCCAGAGACACACGTCATAGCAATCTGGCGACGATAGCACTACCCGCACTACACAAATTAATTATGGTAAATTTCTTGTAAAATCAACTGACAGGGAGTGACAGACCACACCGCGCAGAGCCGCAAGCCATGTTGTCTGCTTTCTCAACTTCAGGGCTTTCCTAGCGCCGACTGTGGCTGGACTTTTGAATAAAGAATCCCAGGAAGAAGCCAAAGCTCTGCGTATTATAAAATGTGTGAGACGGAAATCGCCCTGAGTAGTAACCAAGTTTTGACGAAGATCTCCAGCTAGCTAGTTTATGTCAGGGGCGAACGGGCTGGACGGGCGCAATAACCGCCCCGCAGCTAGGAGGGGGGGGGGGGGGCAAACCGGGGCACCTGCCCCGGGCGGCAGTTACAGGGGGCGCCAAAATAAAATAAAAAAATATTTTTTAAATAATTTGGCAACCTTAATTATTCATAAAATAAATTATCTAAATTCAAATTCAGGCGATTAGATGGCGTCAACAATCTGAAGCGCTGCAGCTGCCCGCAGCGCATTTCGGAATGCACCCTAAGTGGATTTATGAACGTATCCTAAAAGTCGATTTTTGAACACGTGCATAGTGTTGCGCGATGTCTTTGCCAGGGGAATCCCCGTCGCATCCACACAAAGCCGAATAAACCCGAATGGTCGAACGTCAAGTGACGATCACTATTCACTGCTTGTTTATGTGGTTGATTGCAAGAAGGAACTTCCGCCGATGCAAATTTGAACTTTTATTTTGAGTACTGGTTGTGCTATGTCCTATTTGACTTAAATTTTGTAGCTGAAGTATACTATACTAGGTGGGTAATCTGTGTAAAATACATAACCTTATTACATAATTGGTTATTCAGTAAAAAAATTCTTCGTTTGTAAATACAGTGTGTCCCAGGATAAGTCAAACAAGAGGTGTAAAAGTCCACAAATTTTCGAGTTTCAATTTGGCCAAGTCTGCTTGTATAGAAAATCATTTTCACCATATTTTTAATTTTCAAAAATCAAGTGTAGGTATGCCTTCACATAGGAACGATTTATTTATTTTCTTTTTTCGACAAGATATCGAAAAATATCATTAGAAAAAGTTGCTTAGAATTGAAAGTTATGCCCTTGTGTACATTTCCAAAATAATTGGCCTACTTTGATATTCGTCCATTTTATTTCCTATAGGTAGGTGAGGTGGACTATCCTTGTCGTTTAAGATAACAAACAACTTCATTATTAGAAAAAGACTGCAAAATTTGGGACTCATTCGGCTTTGATTCGTTTGAAATAATACAAGTTCAATCAAAGTATAGGTTATAGGAATCAAAATATTCAATAAACTACCATCTAATATTAAAGACTCCAAAACTGTAGCCATTTTTAAAAAGAAATTAAAAGCTAAACTGCTTTTGTATAGTTTTTATACAATAGATGAATTTTTCAATTCGGACATTAACTTTTAAAATGTTGTTATATTTTCTTTCTCTTTTTTTATTTGTCGTAATTAATATTATGTATGTATACCCTGTATGATCTGTCTATTGTCTGACATTAATGTATACTTTTAAAATGTTCTTAACATTTTTATTGTATTTGTAAGTAAGACTATGTTTGTATACACTGTGTAATCTGTCTATTGTTTTGACATTACTCCTGTACTTTTGTATTAGACTTATGGATGTATATGTACATACAGCCCCTATTTGACGTTTTCCATATGTTTGTGAGCTTACATCGAAGGAAATAAAGTTATTATTATTATTATTATAGTAGGCCGAATGAGTCCAAATTTCGTAGTCTTGCATACTTTTTTATTCTGAATAACTTTTTCTACTGAAGTTTTTTGTTATCTTAAACGACAAGGATAGTTCACCTACGTATAGCAAATAAAATGGACAAAAATCAAAGTTATACACAGAAAATAAATAAATCGTCCCTGTCAAGGCCCAGGGTGGACCTACTTGATTTTTCAAAATTAAAAATATGGTGACAATTATTTTCTAGACAAGCAGGCTTGGACCCCAAATGGCCAAACTGGAACTCGAATTTTTTTTTGTTGATTTTTGCTAGGAACTTGGGTATTCATTGCATATTTGTGAGTTTTTTTTTTTAACAACTTCTCTCAAACGCTGGTGAGAGGGGGCGCTACTATCAAATTTCTGCTTCGGTTCGAAAAAATCATAGATCCGGGGCTGCGCAATAAATAGGTACATTTAAAAAAAATCGAGGCTGCTTTCAAAGGTGGCTTTTAAAGCTCCTGCGCCCCTCACATAAACTAGGTACCCCCGGAGATCTTCTTTTGGGCATTTTAGACACTTGTTTTCGGCTGCCAGATCAAACGCCGTAACGTTTAAACGCAGCCACGATTTTTACAAGCTGTTATTTAACTTGCCCTGTTAGTATGTACGCATGCATGCATGTTTGTATGTATGTATGTATGTATGTATGTATGTATGTATGTATGGATGGATGGATGGATGGATGGATGGATGGATGGATGGATGGATGGATGGATGGATGGATGGATGGATGGATGGATGGATGGATGGATGGATGGATGGATGGATGGATGGATGGATGGATGGATGGATGGATGGATGGATGGATGGATGGATGGATGGATGGATGTAGGTATGTGTGGGTCGACTCTTGCAAGCCGAATTAGAACCACTTCTTGACATCTGATTGAGCTAAAATTTTGCATATGTATATCTTTAGTTCTGGTGACAATACTCAATATTGTAATATTTTCAAAATGGCCGTCGCCACAAGATGGCGGATGATGTTTTTTGGCAACCCCCTTAATGTAGGTATCAAATGAAAGGGCTTGAAGAGTAGAAAACGATAAAGTTAGTGACATCACACTAAATTCAATATGGCGGCCGCCCGAAGCGATGGCGGATTACCTATTTCTGCACAACCTACTTGACATGGGTATCAAATGAAAGGGTTTGACGAGTACAAATTAATAAGGTAAGTGACTTCATACTAAATCCAATATAACGGGTGCCCCAAGATGGCGGACTAAATTTCTTTACCACCCTCCTGATATGGGAATCAAATACTTTTACTAACCCGTAGAATGTAGACTCACAGTCTGGAGGTGAAAGCTTCTTAATATTTTATAGATCCTCATCAAGCCCATCCATTTCTTTAGTACAACATGCAGATTATGGTAAGTCCTGGACAAGAATAATAACTTGCTTGTAATCCCAAGATGAATCAAAAGCGCAATATGAAACCTGATTTCAAAAATACATGAACATTTTTAACCTGTCACGGTGTCATTGTCATTAACTTTGTGGTTTCTCGAATAGCTTTCCAAATATATTAGGTACGTATGAAAGTTGTTGGAGTTTAAACTCTAACAACCTTGATTACGTATTATAAAATACGTGAGACGGAAATCGCCATGTATGGAGACTGAATTTTGAGTTTTGACACAATATTTTTATATCTGACAGTTGTCAAGGTGGTAGGTGTTATCATTTGTATAATTCTTCGATAAGTACTTTTTGGAGATCTATTATGGTTAGCTGTTCAGCCTGCGGCTGTTACGGGACTACCAGAACAAAAAGTTTGAGGATAACATTTCATCGGTAAATAATATTGTAATTTAACTTACTGATTGGATAAAATTGTATTCTGACTTTATTCAAACTAACATTAACATTAGAGGTCAAGAGGTCATGCACCATGCGCCAGAGGCGTATCATCGTGTAGGTAGGTACCTACTTACTTCTTCCTGGTTAGAAGTGTAAATTTAAAATTAGTATCAAGGATTCTTAAACTTAAAGAAAACATTAAAGACATAGATAAACATGCCTTATAATTTTTTGGCCTGTATTGCAATAATTTCACGGAAAATGAGGATTATTTCTTGAAACAACTCAATGTATCTTTTTGAGAAGATTCTAATTTTTTAAAGATTCATAATTTGTTAATGTACATGTACATGTACATACTGTACATATATTATAGTCTCTAGAGAATATTTTTAATTTACTCTTGAGTAAACGTTATAAAATATAAAAAACTGTTTTTATAAAGCACTGAGTTTATTCAAATTTTTTTTAGATTTCCTCAAGATGCACAACGAAGAAACTTTTGGATTAAGTTTACGAACAGACCAGGGTGGACACCAATAGAATATAGTTTCCTATGTTCACGCCGCTTTGCTGAAGTAGGTATGTTTCGATCGAACATCTTGGATAAAAGTATAGGACTATCGCGAACTTCCTTGCCTACTATCGAAGTGCCTCGATTAAATTATATAAGTATAGTTTTATGAAAATGTCCATAATCACAGAATAAATAGCTTCACATTTATTCTGTGCCATAATTCAGTTTTTATTAAGAAGTCAAATTTATATGTGTATTATAAAATACGTGAGACGGAAATCTCTGCATTCGGAAATCTCTGCATTATCAAGGATTCCTAAACTTAAAGAAATAAACTCAAAGGTGCGTGCCACCAGTGTTTAGGTAGCTGGTGCCACTCACCACCAGTCTCTGCCACCGGTCCAGCGTTAAGCCCAAATTTGCTCGTTGCTGGGATTCTTTATTCATAGATCCACCCTGGGCCGACACTATATTAAAGACCTGTGCTTAGCGCTGTTTCAAGTAAGCGCCAATGGCGCCACACGCCCAAAAAAATCGACAGGGTGGTTTGATGTTAAAAACACCATTGTTGCAGAATGTTTGTAAAATAAAAGCATGCAAATCTGTCTGTTGCGACGAATTTAATATCCGAAATAAAATAAAATGCTTGTTTATTATGTCCCTTTAATTTGTTTACATCGCATATTTCCGTATTTTCATAATGAAAACAAGTCTAAAACGCAAGCAAGAGTATTTTCGTATCTTTGTAACGAAATTTATGGAAATTTCCACTACTTACTACATTCATGGCGAACAAATTACATTTCAAACATTTTTTGCCATAGGAAGTCATACTGATGAGTTATTTAAGAAAATGAATTTAAAAATACGATAGACACGGTTTTTTTACCTTAAATTGCCAATAATTTTTTTAGCGGCGCACGGATTTAAACTCTGTTCAAACTAAAAGCAAGTGAAACATAAACACCAGTTGTTGCATGGCTAGAGCGTGATACGCACGTGATCTGCTTGTTATTGGCTAGTCGGCAATAAAGTCTATGCCGGTGGCATTTTCCTATACGCCACATGTGATCGCGAATCGGCTCATGACGAGGAGCGTCGGAGTCGGGTTATAAACGCCACTTGCGATGGCAAGACACTCCTGCTAAACAGCACACGTTGCGTGAGCATTCGATGAGACTTAAATTTTATATGTGTAAATAGTAAATTTTATTTGTGTAAATAGTTGAAATTTGCAGGGAAGTGAATGACTAGATGTGTCATAAAAATTTGTTAATAATTAATTTTAATATTTTATATTATAAAATTCATAGAGATCGGCGTTAATGCGGCCCTGCCTCGTATTAGCCCTCAGAATTGTTCACGTGCTTCCATCGTGTAAATGTTTACGCGCCACTTGCATTTAGTTTGAGTAGAGTATAGTACGAATTGACATAAACTCCTGAACAAAATTAACGCACCACTTTAATTAATCTACATATTTACAGTAAAAACACAAAATAAAACTAAGTTACATTGAAATGATAACGAACACCTACAAATTAGGCAAACATGACCTTAACATGACCTTAATTTGCCTTAATGTTTCATTAAAAATGTGTTTTTGCTGAAAATGCAAAAGCTAGCATAACTCGAAATTAAAAAAAGGAAAAAATCAGCAAAACAGAATAAGTGCATCTGGGTCAACACTAATAGCTTGTAGGCCCTCCTCTACTTCCTATCACTGCATTCATGCGTCGAGGCATGCTCGATATCAAATGTTCAACAAAAGCTGGCGGAATATTTTCCCACTCTCTATGAGTTGGTTGTGATTAGCAACAGGGGATCTACGATTTCGAATCTTTTTTTTGGGATAGTCCCATATATGCTCTATAGTATTCCTGTCAGTCTGTCAGGACTGTTAGGTGGCCACTGTAATAAAGGGATACTAACATCATTTAGGTAGTCAATAACTTGTCTAGCTACATGGGGACGAGCGTTGTCCTGCACAAATAAAAAATTAGGTCCAACAAACGGAGGAAAAGGCATTACATGTTCGACAATAATGTTGTCTAAGTAAAATTGGGCATTCATAGACCTCGCACGTATAGGGACCAACTCTCACAACCGAAAGCTTGCATATCACAGACACTTTGCTTTAATCAGCACATTTTAAGAAAATTTTAACAGTTTTTATTAGTCTAAAACGAGGTTTAATACGAGTTACTGTCAAAACAATGTTATGCGATACTATAGTTAGCTTAAATAACAACTGTCACAGTCAAGCAAGGTCCATGGCCTACTTGTAGAGAAAAAAATATAAAGATATAAAAAATATTGAGAAAAATATAAATGGTGCGTTAATTTTGTCCAGGAGATATATATTGTTCTTTATACATATTATTCTGGACAGATTCAATCATTAATCCAGTTGTTATGACGAAAATTCACAAAACAAGCACGGCCACCGCCGGCTGGCCTACATATGTAATTTGGGGCGACTAATAATGGAATAAACTTGGATTATAACTAATAGTTCCATCTAGTAGGTAGCGGCCACATTACGAAAACTTTCACAAGCACGAATAGCCCTGCTATGCCCAACGACCTGGACACTTGGACGAATCTCTTCAAGACGCACTTATATTCTTACCTTGAACATAAATGAGGGCATCTAGCCGCTGAATAGAAAGGGAACGCAGATCAGCTTCCAAAGTTTCCTCGGTGTGACTGGAAAAGCGGCCTGGACACACCGTCCAGAGCTCTCTTTCCCGATCCCTCATAACGTGTCTGAAATATAAAAAAAAATCGATTCATTTCTAAATAAAAGCATATTAAGTACACTTTGAATTTTGAACTGCACCGCTCTTAAAATTATAACTATGCTTCTTTGTATTTTGCTAAGGGGTGCTGCAAAAGAACTTGTCGCGCAATATTAAAAAAACCTCAAATTGAGCAAAAGTATTAATAGCCGTGGAATGTTTATTTTTTAAGAGACAGAGGAAAACTTTTATGCTGAAAATTGATGGCACTGAGAAGCTTTATCCATCCACGTAGTCAGATAGTTTCAGCAAATTACACAGGGCCTTCGGCTCTCTTGAGACCATGAAAATTTTGATCGATTTAAAGTTTTTTTAGTACACCGCGAAAAGTTGGGCATGGAGGCCCATTCCTTTTTTAAAGTCGCCTCGCTGACCAAAATTTACATATTTTGTTTTCTTGCGTATTTTCTGTGCGGCCTAAAATAAGCGAGAAAATCGCTTAATAAGAAATAAACAAAAAAAACTTCATAGCCTCAAGAGAGCCGAAGACCCTGTGCAATTTGCTGAAACTATCTGACTACGTGGATGGATAAAGCTTCTCAGTGCCATCAATTTTCAATATAAAAGTTTTCCTCTGTCTCTTAAAATACGCATTCCACGGCTATTAATAGTTTTGCTCAATTTGAGTTTTTTTTTTTATATTGCGCGACAAGTTGGCCATGGATGCCGATTTCTTTTGCAGCACCACTTAGCTGTCCAAAATTTCAACATTTTTGTTTCTTACGCTTTTTTTGTAGGGCGTAAAATAAGCGAGAAAATGGCGGTGGTAGACCTAAAAAAATCATCCTGTATAGAGACTAAAAAGTATGTTTTTTAATAGTCGTGGAAAAATTCCTACATAAATATACCTACAACTTAAAATAGATTTCTACCTATAGGTACATGGATCTAAAACCCGTTAAATGTGCATGGCAAATTAAACATTTTATGTCTAATGTTTTGCTGTTTAAACATCTACTATGACCCTCGTAATAAATACTCATGGGCGTACCCAGCTTTTGGTCTAAAGGGGGCAAATACACACACACACACCCACACACACACCATTTTTTTTTGCAAAATTTTTAGGTTTCGACATTTTAAACCGATTTATAATAAAAAAATAAAAATAACAATTGTTGCAATTTTTGCCGAAACAGTTCTTCCACTGACGTGATGATAATAAGAATAAGTAAAAAGTTGTAAAGTTGAATATAAATAAAAACGTCATAAACCTCGATGTAGTGTTATTTACTTCCGTAGTTTAGTAGTAAGAGAAACTTATTGTTAAATAATGTCTTATTTATACAAAAATAGTTACATATTTATGTACCAAGGCACTGACGTTCAACTTTTTATGACTCATGTGGAATTTAGTTGTGGAATAAACCACATGAGTCATAAAAATAACTTCAGTGCCGAGGTAAATATATTTTTTTTGAAATCGGAAAAAAATGTGTTATTAGGCAAAAAAATCATAAGTGATCACCCGTCCATGAACCGCCTGCGCGCGGCGTTGCTTGGCTTTGACGATCGCTCCACCTAGGTCAAGTATGACGAGGCACGGCGCTTCCCAACAGAAACTCCACACTGCTGCCTGTTGTGCAGCCTCCATGAAAAATAGATTGATATTCCTACTAAACCTACTAAAATATTTATAATGAAAGATTGCGCTGCTATAGGCTATAGGTAAAAATTTCGCAATGTGTACAAAAAGTTAAATGGAATTCATTGGCAAAGTTTTGAATATTTTGTCACTTTTGACGGGCGATGGCTCCGCGTCTGACGTTTGATGTTTACATCTCGCCAAGGCCTACTTATTGAAAAAATCGTTCAATAATGGGCTACTTTAGTGCCGATCTCTGAGCTTTTAATGACGATTTTAAGACACTTCACTGCCGATTTAAAGAACAATACATTTCTGAATGCTTTTTTATTAAAAGTTTGTTATTATTGGTAAAAACGACCTACATTTAGGTTTCTGACCCGTCGCGTTAAAACGAAAACAAAAAATAAGTACAAGCTACATAAATTAACTAATTTATTGTTTAATTTTTCTCGTAACGTGACTCAGATATGAGTTCTGAATTAAAAAATTTGGAAATACTTATTATAAATACAACAGTACTTGGGCATAGCATAGAAGAATCTACTACAGATTCTTCTATGGGCATAGGCACATAATTAACCAGCTGAATAGATCAGAGGCAGGAGGGGCCCTGAGGTGGCAGTCAGGGCGGAATATTTATAGTATGTATACCTATACGATGCTTTTTTTTCTTATTTTGACCTTGTATAGGTATAAACATCTTTTTATTAAGAAATTGTCAAGCGCGTAGGTAACCTCCATTTTTTTAATGAAACTAGCTTGCACGTG
The DNA here is from genome assembly GCA_963920635.1 of Pseudeuparius sepicola. NCBI lineage: Eukaryota > Metazoa > Arthropoda > Insecta > Coleoptera > Anthribidae > Pseudeuparius > Pseudeuparius sepicola. The sequence goes on from OY987299.1 coordinate 97,764,481, forward strand.
AGACAAAATTAAGTTGGATTTTAATTTTTAACGTGATCAGAGCATCTTTTGGGTTCATTTAAAAAATCTGAAAGTAAACTACCTATGTTTTTAAAGATATGAACATTATGTTTAGAATTATTACGAGTAATGGCTACTTGAATCTCAATTTTCAATAATTCAATAGGCCTACTTTGATTTTTTCTATAAATTTTCTCGATACAAACTTTATTTCAGAGGACTTTTAATTTGACCAATGACCCTTGGAAAATAAGTCACTGGTTTGGCTCTTTCTCGAAAAATAATGGAGATATTCCCTCTAGACAAAATCATTCTGGACACTCTGTAATTAATTGTTACTTTCCCAAAAACCTTGGACGTAAAAAATATGTTTGAAAAGGAAGCATGCCATACCGCCCAATTTTACTGTAGTGAATGAGAATGATTACACTGTGGCGTATTCCTGATACAAGTGAACACAATTTAAAGTACAAATAAGTTCTTAAGGATCTGAACAATTAAACCTAATTTGGAAGTATAATTTTTGACATAACACTTAGGTACAATGCTCATTGTTTTCAAGGAAGTCGAAAGGGACATTTTATTTAACGTGCTTATACGAGTAGTATGATAATCCCTCGCTCCGGACAATAGGTCCCACTGAAAGTGAAATACACGCATGAAGTCATTCTTTCGTATTGATGCACACACCATATTAAGAATATGTACATTGTACGGTATACGGTTTTAATGGTTTTATACTCAGAGACAAGTAACAATGGCAATCTTATATAGAAAAAAAGGGACTGAAGATTCTTTACATGGCAAAATTTTGAAGATCTTATAATATTGAAATATGACAAAAACCTTTTGATTTTCACTATTTTCGTTTACTATTCATTTATATGTTTTCATTAAGTATTAGGTACCTACATGATTGATTGATGATATATCATGATGATATGATGATGATGATGATGATGATGGTGATGATGAATGATATGATATCATGTTTATATTCTACATGATATTGATAATATTTGTTCACACAAGCGATCCAAAAACGTTGCCATTTATACATTTCAAATTAAGAAAAATAAAGCGTAGCCTATGCAGATTGCCCAGAATGATTTTGTCTAGAGGGAATATCTCCGTTATTTTTCGAGAAAGAGCCAAACCAGTGACTTATTTTCAAATGGTAATTGGTCAAATTAAAAGTCCTCTGAAATAAAGTTGTATCGAGAAAATTTATAAAAAAATCAGAGTAGGCTTATTGGATGATTGAAAATTGAGATTCGAGTATATAATAGCCATTACTCGTAATTCTAAATAAAATTTTAATATCTTTAAAAACATAGTTTACTTTCAGATTTTTTTTAAATTCATTAAGTCACGATTTGAACTAGAGGATTGTGTTTTATAGCCTTCGATTCCAGGGGAATTTTTAGGAAATTTCGGGCATTTGCCCGGTTGCCCGGCGACCCAGTCCGACACTGAGGGCTGGGGTACACGTGTGTGTCCGATACTTTACTTCGTTCAAGGATTCGCGAAAGAAGTAAGGTCCCGATGCCCAAGATCGTACACAAAATTATTAAAAATCAGTAAATAATAGGTATGAAATCAATTGGCCCAATTAATACATAATTATATAAGTAAACCAGAGCCATAATTTATTTATTTTTAAAGATAAAAATTTTATCCAAAAAAAAAACATTCTTCAAATCATCCCTTAGGAATCACCCCCAATCAAATCCTATTTTTTCTTCAGCATTGAAATGTAGGTGCCCTTTATTCTGAACACTTTCTTTGTGAGCCAGACAAAAAATTCAATTTTTAGTGTTATCTCCACAAAATAGTATTTTCAAGGTCATATTATCAACGTTTTATTTCTTTACAATGCTATCGTAGCCAACAATCTTAGCGCGCTTATGCTTTTTAACATACGAATACTTTTTCTACCTACTCAATATTTTTTACAAAAAATATTATATTATACTACGTATAATGAACATAACTGCAAAAAATATTAAGTGTGATAATTTTTTTTAAATCAGGGGGATGCTGAGATTGTTGGCTGCAATAACATTGTAAAGAAATGAACCGTTGATAATATTACTTTGGAGATAACACTAAAAATAATAGTTACTTGTACGACTTTTAAAGAAAGAGCAAATCACTTAAAATTCGCTTCACTACCGTTGTTAAAACGTCAAGTATTACACATCATTGTGTTCAAAAGGAAAAGTACATTTCAAGGCTCAGTAAAAAATAGGAGAATGCCACTTGAAGAAAAAAGTTCGGGCGAGTCCTAAGACATGCTTCCATCCGAAGAGTGCGTGTATATTATAGATAATATATATCCCCAGAAAGGCACTTCTGCCCTATGTAAAATCTTTTTTTTGTTAAATTTCTAATCTTTAAAAATATAGAAGTTCTGGCGCGTTGGACAAGGACAAAAAAAAACAAAAAATTTCACGACACGAAATTGATTACTTTGGCGATTTTCTTGCATTTTTTCATTAGACTGTTAAAGTGGATAAAAAAATCTGCACCGCTCACTACCGGTTTAGCCGGAAGTGACCTTTTTCTGTTTCTCTAAGGCGCTACCAGCGATTATCTATTTACGCACCTATTCTGCCACCTATCTATCCTAATTTCATCAAAAACATATCTAATAAACAATGATACTTAAATAAAAGTGAACATCGTTGGAATTGGGAGAACACAAGAAACCTAAAAACCGGAAATTATACGGAGTGGCTCCAAAAACTGATCAAGTGGGCTCAGTTCTTGTTAAATCTGAAGAAACTGGAACCGCCAATTGATTGTTACCGCCTCTATAGACCTTAAAAATATTCTCAATCAACGTTAAAATTCAACTTTGTGAAAAAAAGTATATTTTGAAATACACACCCTATAATAATAATAATAATAATAATAATAATAATATAGCATTTATTGCCCAACAGGTAACCCCCATTTACAGGACAAGTATATAATAAAGAGTAAGATAATCACATATGCATATTAGGTACTAATAAACTATACATAAAAGACTACATAAAGAAAGCAGGATAAAGAAGCAATATAAAAAAGTAATATAAAAACCCGGATATAAGTGACAAAACATTACAGTGAAAAAAGGCAAATAATTATGGTGTATACACAGAACACAGAAAAAGTTTAAAAAGTGAAGTTGTCTAAATTATCAGCAGCCTCTCTTAGAATTACATTCAGATTATGAAAATTAATATCACAGTGTTCACTCAGCTTATTAAAGTTATCACACATTAAAAACAAAGGTGTTCTAAAAAATAAATTTGTTCTCGCTCTATCACAATAAAAAGTGTTTGAGTTGCGAGTTCTAATGATAGATGGAACATAAAAATTAATTTGAGAGACGAGATCACATGCATCTATCTCGTTATGCAGAATCTTATGCAAAAACTTCAGTGCTGCACATTTCCTTCTCAAATCTAAGGACTGAATCTGAAACCTAGTTGTTAGCTCAACATATGGAGTACCCATCGCGGGATATATTCCGTCTACCCTAAAAGCCAAAAATTTTAGAAACTTTTTCTGTACGCGTTCAATGGCTACTTTATGGCATCTATAAAATGGACACCATATGATTGAGGCATATTCAAGTTTAGAGCGAACAAAAGCTGAGAACAAGACTAACAAAGGACTGAATTGTGTGAAAGTACGACAATTTCTTACTATGAAGCCATATGCCTTAGAGGCCTGGGTAACCTTCCATGAAATATGGTCGACAAACGACAACTTTGAGTCAAAAATGACACCTAAATCCTTCACTGAATCGCAACGAGAAAGAGCACATCCGGAAACACTATAGTTGTGTGCCAAAGTCGATTGTTTTTTAGTATAGCTCAAGACTTTACATTTAGCAATATTCAAGTGAAGCCGGTTTTCGTTGCACCACTGATGAATACGATCAAGATCAAGCTGTAAGTGTATGCAATCCTCAATGGTATTAACCTCGGCATATAATTTTAGATCATCAGCAAATAGCACTCTACCACAACTGAGCGAGTTCGCAATATCATCAACAAACAAGAGAAACAATAAGGGTCCCAGATTCGAGCCCTGTGGGACACCTGATTTTGGAGTATATTCAAACGAGTGAAATCCGTTATAGAAAACAGACTGTTTACGCTGATCAAGGTAATTGCACAACAAGGCCAATGCAGAGGAATTAAGACCATACATATTAATCTTCTCTATGAGTATACCATGATCAAGTCTATCGAACGCTTTCGCAAAATCAGTGTATATTACATCAACTTGCTTTTGTTTGTCAAGACGGCTCGCTACAAATTGAGTGAAGCATGTTAAATTCGTGACAGTGGATCTCTTTGACAGAAATCCATGTTGATGTGGGGAAAGGACATTGCGTACAGATGGATAAATTCTGTTATACAAAACGACTTCAAAAACCTTGGCAAAGTTCGACAAAATAGATATAGGCCGATAATTTCGCACATCAGAAGGATCACCAGACTTCAAAACCGGGCACACCCTTGACATCTTCCAAATGTCAGGGAAGGTGTTGCTGCTAGTAGCTAAATTAAACAATGTAAGTAGTGGAGCCGAAAGAACACCAATGCAGTCTTTAACAAGAAAGGAGGGAATAGAGTCCGGACCGGAAGTTAACTTATTTTTCAATTTCGATGATGCAATAATTATTTCCCGCTCCGTAATGCCTGCAAAATCGATACTGGAAGAGTCGCCCAACACAAAGTCCCCACGTCCGGTGCCACCAACATGTGGCACAACAAACACGCTCTCAAAGTAACTTGCAAAACCATCAACTATACCTGTAGGGGAGTCAAAAGTTACGTCATTAAGTCTCATCTCACCAGGTATCCTCCTTGAATTATTCTTAGAGTGTACAAATGCCCAAAAACTCTGAGGATCAAACGAAACAGATGCCTGGACTTGCTCTAAATAACGGTGATATGCAACTGAGATAAGTTGTTTTACCAATAACCTCAATCTTCTGAACTCATCGAGAAATACATTATTCCTATTTGCTTTATATTTCTTAAAAACCTTTGCCTTCAGTTTTATAGTACTAATTATTTCGGCAGTGTACCAGGATGGGTATTTATGGCTGAAATTTTTGAACTTGGGAACACACTTGTCAAAAATTCGGTTTATATAACTATAAAAACTATTTACTGCCTGATTGACATCATTAATACCATCCAAGAAGGACCAGTCTGCCTGAAGAAAAGCCTGATAAAGATCAGGATAATTAGCCTTGCGAAAATTATAGGAACTATCATCGTTGCGTGAAGGAAAGGCCTCCAGTTTATGAGCAAGGTCTTCAATACTTATTTCCAATGCTGGATGATATAGTGCTTCCTCAGGTACCAGAGGCGCATTGTCCCTTGACACAGCACAGTTAAAGTTAGATATGACCAAATCAAGCAATCTATTCATTCCATTGAGAACGCCATTGAATTGGCGCATGTTAAGAAAACTTAACAGGCCATGAACTGCATTGACTTTTCTGTCTGAATTATCTGAGTGGACAAAGTGTGAACAATTAAAATCACCCAGTAAAATGACATTCCCTGACTGCAAAAACTGAACCTCTTCAATAGCTTCACAAAACAACTCAAAAACGTCAACAGATACAGATGGTGGGATATAGACAACAACGATATAAAAACATTTGAAATCAATCATACATTTACAGATTATAACATCAATTAGAGGAAAGCTATTGTCTAGTTCCGGTACATCCATAACTTTACATTGTATAACATGTTTCATGGCTAAAAGCACTCCACCACCGCACTGCTCATTGACGACATTGAATTTTCGATCCTTCCGAAAGATTACATACTGGCTTGGCAACAGTTCACTACTAAGGATATCCGGATGCAGGTTTGTTTCGCATAATGCCAAAATGTCATAATCACAAGCACTAATAGACGACGAAAAAATGTGAAACTTCGATCGAAGCCCACGAACGTTTTGAAAATAAATTAGTAAGTTGGAGGAGTTACTGCTGGGCCTGATTAGTTTTCCGAAACAATTTTTGGGATACCATTTACGTATTTAATTCGTAAGTTAGATTCACCTGAGTTTAGTCGCTCCTGTAATTCATCCTTTAGTTTTCTGTAGTAGGACTGCTGCCGTACGGTACGATCATAAGAAATGGATATCTTGTCCTTGAATTGAGAATTTCTAAGCGCTTTGCTATTTCGGATGAGATCAACAACATGTTGATCACAGTCTAACTGAATTTTTATGGGCCTACATTTACCTTCAACAGGTCGACCAAGTCGGAAAGGCTTAATCTCATCGACATTAAAATTCGGTTTCAAAACATATAACACATCCTTGACAGCTCTCTTATCGGCAGACCTCTGATCTGCATCAGACTCGTTCTGGTTCTGCTCAGGAATACCAAACAATACAATATTTTTACGTCTCTTTGCACGTTCATCAACCTCAGCAACGATTTCCTCGAACAAAGTATCTTGGTTCACAGATGTATTGTCTACGTTAATCGATTTTAGCTCTTGGATATCCTCCTGAAGCTTCATTATAATGGCTTTCAAATCCTTTATATCGCTTCCAAGCGATCTGCAGGACCTACAAGACCAGTCATAGCCCTTGTTGGAGTTGAGCATTCGAACCTCTGCCGACGTAATATCAACACAAGAGTTTTTAAACTGCTTCTTACAAACAGAACACTTTATCATAGAAATAGCATCATATGATTTATTGCAGCAAGCACAAACCACCGATACTGGAGCCATGTAGTTAGATTAATATCAATCCAGCTGAATTTTAAAGTTTCAAGTCAACTCAAAACAATGGACCGCCCATGCAGATTGTCCCGACCCAGTCTTGTATTTTAAACAAAAAAGAACAGCACAGCACGCTATTCGGAGCAAAAACAGCCACAAAACGCGTACATACGCCGATTATGATGGTACTTTTACATGTAAGACTTACTGTCGCTGCCAGGTAGTCAGTGGAGGGATCTCGGGAAATTTATCTGCTTGGAGACTGCTCAAATCGAAGTGGTAACAAACAGGAGCTCAAAAACACATCTGGCGCAGACAAACAGCTCGGACAGCTATATACCTATTAACGAATACACCGTAGTTGGGTTTCTATGTTTATTTTTTGCTTCGAGTCAGTTTTTAGGTCATCCAAACCCGTCTATATTGTGCAAAACAATAGCGAATACAAAGAGTTGTGATATGATACATTCTGTACCTAACCACAAACTGCCTTTTCAAATTATATCAGAGATATTTTCGTTGTACCCACACCCACATTACAGGTAATTAAACTTTTTGTCCACTACTTCTATTTTCTTAAAAATAAATAATAAAAACTGTAGAGTGGTTGCTAGCGCCGATAAGTTTTTAATCGCCAGGGTTAGAACCAGGAGACCAAACGCCGAATGAACCAGAGAGAGAATGTTACAATATTGGCACATTGACATGCACACATGACGTATGGACTACGTACTGTAACGACCTGTTACACCGGCAAAAATTCGCAAAAATTTGTAGTATAGGTATTTTAATTTAGTTATTAGCTTTTACACAAAATGTTATGAAAATATTTGGTGCAGCGTGCGGAAATTTCAACAATGGTTCTGGCAGTCTATGTGTAGCTTTGTCTATGCATCAAATAACCGGATTTCTGGCTGTACTTAAAAACACGAAAATTTTGAGATTTTTTAAAAATAGTCCTCTCCGTAAAATGTATTCAATAAACGAAATCGGGCTTGCAAAATCCATTAATCCACAATGAATTATTATTGGAAAGAATTTCTGCGGTTCCATTTCTTCTCTTTGTTGTCGAATCTGTTACGTGCAGACGTCTCGTATTATCTTCTTATTTGTCTGCTTCTTCTTCTTCCCATGGAACTCGCCCCGGGCGTCCGACGGCCCCGTCTCTTCGCGGGTGACCTCCATTCCATAACCAGCTGATATCCAAGAGAAAGAATAAGAAGGAGAAGGGGAGGACAGGAAGCAGGTCCGCCGCCTTCGATTTTCGCGACGACGCGACGGCGTAATCCGTTATTACGCTCACAGGTCTGTGGTTACGCTTCTGCGGCGCGATGTGTCGTAATTAATTATTATCGTCTGTAGGCTGTAGGCTGCGCCATGGTTTAATTGGTTCGTTCGTGTCCGGCCGATGGATTTGCTTGTCGGTGACATAAGTTTAATATTTAATAAGATTAATTAGCTAGACTAGACAGTATAGGTAGGTACTCCCGTAATAACTCGCAAAACTTAGTCCAGAACCCATAAGCCATTTAAACTTTTTGGTGGGTTTACGTTTCATGCATTGCCAATATCATATTATATATAACCCTTTAGTCGAATCTATGTTAAGATATTGTATAATAGTATGGGGATGTTTATTTGATAATGCGTTAAGATACCTTGCTGTCTGTCAAAACACGGTTTTGAAAATTATATTACGTAAAAGGCATCTTTACTCCACTGAAAGGTTATATAAAGAATCAAATGCTCTGAATATAAGAAACTTATATATTTTAGCATGTGTAAGTTACTTCCCTAAAATTTCTTCAGCATATACTGATCGACAAATCTTACAGCATACAAGAGCAATATCAAATCAACTGTTGTATGTCCCGACAGTTTCTGGTTCTATATCGCAAAGATTTATAAAGAACTGTGCATCTAGATTCATCAATTTATTACCTCTTCAAATAAGACAAAGGCGCTTAACTAAAAATTCTAAAGAATTTCGAAAACGACTAAAAGAACACCTCACGAATAACCCTCATATTTTTTCAAGTATGTTCTAACCACTTGCGACAATAAATGAATTTTTGGTAAATACTTTAAAAGGTGATCTTTTTATGGCTGATTCTACAGCTTTCTTCCAATCATCCGGAACAAAAATGTCTCTAAAGAACTTTTTACTTTTTTCCACCAAACCAAAGTTTTGGTCACAAGGTAGAAAAGAGTGTTAACTCACTAAAAATTTTACACTTAAATTTGAAGACACAATGTAGTTGCATAAAGCTGCCATCTTTATGTTTCTGTTTTGCCCCCCACACTTATCTGAGTACATAATTAATTGTTCAGTTTTGACAAAGTTTCTTATATAATGCGAAATACAAGAACCTACTTCTTGGAGACCCCTCGAAGCAATGGATTCGTCCCATGTGTACATAAATAAGCCAAAAAAATTTCGTCTGCGGCGCAATTTCACATACATTTTTTTTTTATTTACCTATAGGCATTGGTTAAGGATTTCCTTATTCATGCTATAGGTATAGGCATTGCATAAGTCCGAATAGCTTAATCAATAATGGTATAGATTAGGTATAGCGCTCTCTAAACACGCATTAAATCTAAAAACAATCTTGCCATTTATACGTGTCCTGTGCAGCACATTATTTAAATTTAATTGAAGAATCGGCCGCGGAATGCTGACTAGAAGAATCAACCAAATAATTTTTATTTCTACAAAGTGTATACAATTTCTTTGCCGTGTCAACAGCATGATGAAAAATTTTAAAAAATACTGTAACGAAAAATGCCTCTAAAGTTGCTATATCAGTTTTTAATGAATATGTCTGCACGGTTTCTAACCTACTCAAAGATTTAGCAGATAAATTTTAAGTTTGGGTATTCTACTTGCAGTTTATAATTTTTGTAATTAATTTAGAGGCATTTTCCGTCATATCATTGTTGGCCTGAGGCCACCAGGGCCCCATTTTTCTTTAGTTTTCATTGTTTTCCCTGTAGAGCTTCCATAACTTTCTAGAAAGTTTGCTAGAACTTTATGATTTGTGAACTATCACTGGCCAGGAATATTCTAGAGTATTCTCCAGTCTTCCTTTTGAATATATAAGCAGTGAGGAATGGGGCCTGGGGGAAGTGAAAGGTTAGAAAGCGTTTTTGTGCGAATTTTGGAGCTGAAAGAATATTCTTGGACAGTGACAGTAATCTAACAAGTTTATTTGTGATTTTTGAAGGCTAAACAATAAAGGTGGTAACCAAGGCAACGAGTTTGGACTGTGATTGTTGAGATTCAGTACAATACGTTAGGACAAAAAAAAACAAAGCTTCCAAAAAGTTAAGAGACTCTCGTTGGTCGGCAAGGGCTGATTCAGTGAAAGAAGTGATTTCCGGTTATGAGAATTTTAAAGATGGTTTGAATAAATTTTTCGAATACATTCAAAAACCTGCTACAAAATTTGAAGGAGCTGTTGAATTACTTCAAATTGCTTTTTCGGTAGGATTTATAGACACCATATGAAGAAAACTAATATATCACTTCAAAAAGTTTATACAATTACTGAAAGCACTACATGCTTCGTTAGAAAAATAAATCTGGCCCGGATCTAGGGGGGCACGACGGGGCCCCTACCCTGGGCGCCAGGTCAAGGGGGCGGCAGAAACAAATTTCGTTACGTAGTATTTTGGGGCACTAATAAAACTATCCATTTTTTTAGTTTAGCACAAACAACGTTATTGAATGGAAAAAACGATACTAAAATAAATATAAATATAATATAAAAGTGATGGCCTCGTTATAAATAAAAAACAATATAATTTTGACGTGCTTAGGCCCAATTTCATATAGAAACCATAGTACATGGTTATTAAACATAACATTCTGAGATAGATATTGTAGAAAATTTTCTTGCAATTTCAGATACTTATGTATTCAGAAAAACAATTGAATATAAAGTTTCGAAGATATGGAACAAAGGTACGATTTTTAAATGGAACACTTTATATGCACTGTGTCCCGGATAAGAATGAACAGCATGGGGATATTGCAAGCGGTGAGAGATACGATACGATATTTTTCTTATGGGCGCCATATTGTATTTTTGCATTTTAGAAAAGAGGATTTTTTTCTGGTTAAAATGTTATGTCACACATTATGCTTTACTTTGTTTTTTTTTTGCCGTAATATCAAATTAATCGTTTTTGCATAGAGTGCCTTGGAAACATAAGCCCCATAATGTTTGAAGTTTTTGCATAGGGTGCCTTAGAAACATAAGCTTAGTTACCCATTGTTGCGAAGTGTGCTTTGGAATATTGAAAAATCTAATATGGCGCCCACAAGAAAAATAAAAGTTGATCGTCACATCTTTGTCCAGGGAGGCGAGAAAAAAAATGCAAGGTCATATTTAGACTGCTTGTAAAAAAGTGCCTTAGTAATGTTTAACTTAAAAATGTCCCGCCCCCTTCATTTTCATTTAAAAAATAAAAACTAAAACGAAAAATTTTAAGATTTTTCCCATTATTTTCAAAACGAAAAGGGTCAGCCAAAAATTTTTTTTACCATGTTACTCGACATCAAATTCCGCAACTTTGCCCCAATTTAACCGACCTCGTATCTCTAAAGTTAACCAAGATCCCCATGTATAGACTCGAAATACGGTCACCCTGTAGACAAGGCCTTCCATTAAAGAAAAAGTTTGGTCTCTCCGAAACGTGACATTCAATTTTGTATTTCTGAATAAATACCTATCTGAAATTGCAAGAAAGTTTTATACAATTCTCACATTTACAACTTGTTTCTAAATTCAAAAACAAAAAAGTTAAGGGGGTAGAATGTTATATGGATAACCCTGTACCCAAACAGAGTGGCATCCTGAGGATGTTATGGGCGATTGTCTCTGTATTAAATTTAAAATCAAGATGGCTATTTTGCGGTTTTTATTAGACCACAGAAAATTCTGATATTCTGAATCCGCGCGCCATCTATTAACGATAAGCGAAACAATATGCGTAGAAATAGAGAAATTTTACCAGCTCCATTCCGAATGACCTTCTGTTCGTAGTATATTTTCTGTGATTAGACAGGTAAAATGGTTAAAAAAATCTGTACCGCACACTTGAATAATCACGGGAAGTGACGTCCTTTTGTTCCAGCCAAGAATAAAAATCTGCACAGCACGGTTGAATATCACTTTCGATTTAGTGTAAGTAACGTTTTTTTGCCTCAGCTAAGTCGACAAAATAATTATATTTTATTAGTATGATTGTAAAGGTGAGAATTATTATTGTCTGCATGAATACCTAAAATCTAGTGTCCGACTGTGTTATTGTTAAGTCGGTAGGTACTTAATTATTATCACGGGACAAATATGGGTACAACTTTGACTAATAATTATTATTCATGTGCAAAAACAGCCTGCCGTTGCCACAGTTTTCAATCCACTTCAAACGAGGATCTTCTGTTTTTGAAAACCTATACAACTTCACATTGTATTTTCTGGGAGTTGCCTCACCATTAAAATATTGGCATTCTTTCCTGCTTTGGTAACTGGTAACAACCTCAGACAAACAAAAATCACTCCTTGTCACTAGCAGTTCTTACAATCATAAAAAGCAAAATAGCTACGCAAAAACATGGCAGAAGGGGCGGCAATTTGCACCTTTGCCCCCCATAGAAATTTTCTAGATCGGGGACGGAAAGAAATACAGTCAAAATGAAAAACAGAATCGTTTAATTTCTACAAATCCGAAGCTAATTCTTCTGCGAGAAATATAAAACAGAAAGTGTGCCTATGATAACATTTACTCAAAATTTGGATTTCGGGTCAATTTGAAAAATGTAAACCACAAATTAGAAAAGATGTTGAGTTATGTAAAATATGTTGACGATCTAGTAGTTTTTTAAACACGATGTGAATGCGAAGACATAAACACTTAGCTTGACCACAATAATCGATTCAAAAATTAGGTACCTAAGTCTACATTTTCTAACGTGGCCACAGCAAACGTGTATTTTTTATTACGTTGTATCACCTCTACAAATTTCATTAAAAATGAAAAAATATGTGTATACTCTTTCGAAAAGGGCAAATTAAATAATTTATTTTATCCATAGAGGGTGATTTATTTTATAACTTAACCATTTGATATTGTTAACGAGTTTTAAATTTTACATACTGAGTGTCCACGTTAAGGGTTTACCATTTTTGTAAAATCTTGGTTTGTTGACAGATTCTGATATTTTGGGTTAGGCTAGGTTAGGTTAGGTTAGGTGTTCGAAATGCGTATTCAACAAAATGGGTAATTTTATTTTTGGTCTGTATCTGTACCAATTTTCTGGTACAAATATATTGTAAGTGATCCTAATCAAGAATCTATGCAGTCGGTTTTTTCCTCGGCGCATTTTTAATAGATACCTAACCTACCCACTTAAACAAAAAACGATTTACCAAAATCGACCAACAAATTACCTAATATTATACAAAAACGTGGACACACTGCATAATAATGTTACTTATGTTTTGGCTTAGACATAATAAGATCAGTTTATTCAGTTTGTTTTCATGTATAGTATCTATGATAAATTCCACTTGAATTTTGTATTAATTTTATTTGTATATTATTATATTATGTACTCCTGAAACTTTTGTAGAACTTCACACCGGTCACTCCGCTTCCGCTTCCCCTCCGGTGCGTATTTTCTTCTGAAAAGGGTCGCATCATTTTTGTTAGTAGCCCAAGGGAGTCAAATATCTTAGGACGACCCTGCCCATACCCTTGTGGGATATGCCCCCCACAAGTCAACTCTGAAATGACATCCCACCCCAGCGGTTTCGCAAAAAAACTACAATGAGAAAAGAGCGTTTGGGTGTATGGGCAAAGTCTAGAAATATATATCTCTGGAAGCTGGTATGGGGGTCCTACGCTTTTTTGCAGAGGGAGGGAGAAGAACACCTCTCACGCCCCTACCATCTACCAGAAACTGCAACTGGAACTAAATATTTTATGTAACTTTAAATTTGTAATAAAATTACCAAAGTTATTTAAGAGGTCAATACCCCGATTACAAAAACGAGTCGATTTGTTGTACCCATTAGACATTCGGTCGCAATGTCGAGGTCCGCACTTACTGACCCATAGCCTCGGGCAGCGAGAAGAGTTTAACCTTCACTCCGTGTGCTTCTTCGCCGTTTTTGTCCGAACATTTCTGAAACTTGCTTGACTTGTTGCCAGAACACCGGTCCCGCTTTCAGTCCCACAGCGCCGGAATCGATAGATTAAAGGAGCCAGGAAAGAAAGGATTGTTTTTAATGGGCTTTTAAGGTTTGACGTCCGAATGTGTTCCTATACTAATTAGATGTAAAAAGTTCCATTCACTTTTTGATATCAATCTGTTGTGGTAACAAAGTAACATAGGGATCACCAGTGGCGGTCCTAGGATTTTAACATGGGGAGGGCGACGATCAATATCCAGCTTTATAGCCCACTTTTTTCTTTTCGCGTGGTATCGACTGTCCGCCTGCAAACCCAAAGAGGCCACCCCCCCCCCCACCACCATCACCAATAACTTACAACTTTTTGTCCTACAAAAACACTACAAAGATAAAAAAATTTTAAACTAAAAACAAAATGGATAAAGAAACAACAACAAAAAACACAAAATTATATATATAATATAATATAATATAATATAATATAATATAATATAATATAATATAATATAATATAATATAATATAATATAATATAATATAATATAATATAATATAATATAATATAATATAATATAATATAATATAATATAATATAATATAATATAATATAATATAATATAATATAATATAATATAATATAATATAATATAATATAATATAATATAATATAATATAATATATTATAATATAATATAATATAATATAATATAATATAATATAATATAATATAATATAATATAATATAATATAATATAATATAATATAATATAATATAATATAATATAATATAATATAATATAATATAATATAATATAATATAATATAATATAATATAATATAATATAATATAATATAATATAATATAATATAATATAATATAATATAATATATATAATAATTATCACCAAAATTGCGCCGCAAGCGAAAATGTTGGAAATTTTCAAGATAAAACAGCACATTAGCTTTTGATATGTGGAAGTACAAATATTAAGTTAGTGACTGAAATTTCCGCGGCAGCCTTTAAATTATCATATCCTTTCAAAGAACCACCTAACCTTTGCATAAAATATACCTGCATTTTCTGAAAAGTGTTACCAACAGATATTTCTTTTAGGGTGCGTCCATAAAAATTATTGACTTTTTAAAAAGGACCTTCAAAAAACTACAGGTGCTTTTCTGCTAAAATGCGCCGCAGGAGAAATTTTTTAGAAATATTAATGTCAAATCCCCCCATTATCTAGGGTCCTGGTCGTATATTTCTACACGTGCAAGGCAGCGTTCCGTGCAAGGACGTACATTATAAAATATGACATGTAGCCAGCAATAATTACAGCGGATAGAGCCACTACATCAATGTTTTTATTTATATTGTAGTTTTTATTTTTAAATTTTATATAGAAATGGCTTACGGACACCGCCTTGTGACCATCCCTTATTTATAATTTTTAGGCGTGCGGCCCACACCCAGCACACCACCCACGAAAGCCACATACTTAAACTGGGAGCTCAACTTTGCGTTCTCCACCTGAAAGTATCTTGACTAAATACGAATGTAGTTCCGAATAAAAAAAATTTACGATACTTCGGAATAATATACCTTAATTAATGCTTCCAGTTCCCAGAGATGAAAGCGCAAACGCTTTTTCCACCCTGTTACTAAGCCATTGTTGGAGATAAAAACAACATTTGGAAATCAATAGAAGCTTTAATTAAATGTATTATCACCCCCAAAACTTTCATTAATCATTCACGAACATTCATAGCTCTAGAAAATCTGTATTGTTTTCATAATTGGAACACTTTTTTATATACTTATTGTGAAAATATTGTTTTAGCTAAAAAATTATTTATTTTTAATTATTATTTATTAGTACGTTGGTTTATGTCTAGGTTACCCATATGCCTAATGGATCCAATAAATTAAACATACTATTCCTACATTGCCCTAATAGTGTTAACGACTATTCAAATATGTCCGATCTAAATGCACACTGTAAAAATATTTGATAAATTATTTCTGTAGTCAGACACGTTTCCTTTCTAATAACAGCTATAAAAATTGCAATTGTACAGGGTGTCCAGATTTGGTGGTAAATGCGCGTTATTAGCGGTTATTTTTAGGGCCTAATATAGATAATAACTAAACTACATAGTGTTATATATTTTTGTAAAGCTTACGACAATCTGAATATAACTAGTAGAAAATACACAGGGTGTTATATTTAAAAAAACCTAAGTTTGGTCCATATATCGAACACTATCAATTTTAGTAAAATACTAAATACGGCAATGAATTCTACGTGAAAATGTCTATAAGATACAGTTTTTGCGATTTCAATATCATTAACCGTTCCCAAGATACGAAGTATGCCCCAAAAGCGCAAATTTTCAATTTCGCCCTGTATCTTAAAAATGAAGGTGGCTATGAAAAATCTGTTTACGGTATCTTTCGTTTCACAAAAAAGTAGCAACGGTTTGCGAAAACCGCAACTCCCTATCTCTAAAAATAACCGAGATACCCCACATTTACAACCAAATCTGGACACCCTGTACACCTATTTTAAGAAAGGAACCCAGTTTACTCAAGTCTAATAAAAATTAAAATAAATTTTGACCATAAAACAAAATAACGCCTTAAGTACTTTGAGAAAAAATTATACTGGTTTCTGGTTTCACTATGCATTCCCATTCGAGGATGTATGACTACTTTTTTCTATTGACCCAAATTTCAACACAATTCTGTCTTAAATAATTTGGCAACCTACACGCTCCCAATTGATCTTTATCTTTAATATAGGTGTTAACTTTCAAATATTGTTGTTAAACAAAACTGAATAACTGTTCGAATTCCTTGAATATTGATTGCCACCCACTAATGCACTGAATATAAGCAATATACCTAGTAGGTAGGGAATTATAGTTCAAAAGTTGCATTTTCTGACTGAAGTGAATGTCGAAATGCAACAATTTAGAAATTAGAAAAAATGATGCCCATAGAGTTTTTTCATTTTGCTTCTGCATCATATCCGGATAAAGTATGTTAAATCTTAGCATTTGAGCCAAAAATAAACATTATTTTTCTTCTGTCTGAAATCATTACCAGAAGCTTAAACAATTTAACAATAATTATTAAAAGTTTTTGGTCGGCAATGTCCTATAAGAAAGTACCTAATCAAAATCGCTTGGAGTTGGCTTTGGGATAAATAGTGATAAATTTATGTTCCACTTGTAGGTATAAAGTATAAAGATTTCATCATTGAAGATAATTTTAACTTTTTCGGAAAAATGTTACTGTTACTGAAAAGTTCTACTTCTCAAAATAATTAGATTGTAAGAAGAAAATGTTCAACAACTGTACAGAGTGGTCAAAAATAAAAAAAGGCGTGAAAACCAGTGTACCCTATTTTTTTATTTATGGGAAAAGTTATGAGGAAAAAATGCTCGCTAACAAAAGTCTGTCCGCTTGTAGGAATAGCATGATTAGGATCATCCTGTATACGTGTGTCTTGATATAGTGTAAATCCTTCCTATATGCTTGATCTCAAATTTTCGAAACATCAGTGCCTCTATAGTATAATAGCACAGCTAGTTGCTAGTTTTACAATATGACCCATAGCAAATTGACATTACTTTCACAAATATTCATAATTTGTACTTATGCACCTCTTATTTTGTATAGTACCTACAGGGTGTCTCAGTTAACGTGATAAACCCGATTTTCTCCGTAATTTTAAAGATATTTTGATGACTTGTGCAGAATTTTCCGAGGAATTCGAATATGATATCAGACTTAATATACAGGGTATTATTTCAAGGAATACCATTTTTTTAACACGGAATAGTAGTAAAGAGTACCTATACGGGGAGTAACAAAAAATGGTCGGTTTTCATTTTTGCGGCCTTCGGTTTGATCGGAAGTGAGCATCACTTGGTCTGATTTGAGGCACTCTGTATATTTTGGGTTTTTTAGGTTCCTTTTCTTCCAATTCCAACCATACCTATATAATTCTATATAGTTATCTCTAACAATATATTTTTAACATTCCATAATACTTGATGAAATTTATCAAAAAAAATTTAATTTGCTGCAACAATAACCAATAATGTTAAGGATGGGATAACTATTTAAAATATGTTTGGAATTGGGACAATTACAAGAACGTACAAAACCCATAATGGTATGGTATTGCCAACCTGGCTAAGAGAAATATTCCTTGCAATGGTAGCATTCACTGTGGGATAGCGACATCTTCTCCAATGAGAACGACATCATGTTATATAATACCTATATAACTTTGAATTCATGCCTGACATCCCAATAGGTTCTCTTCACAATCATAAGTATTTTCCGGGAGTTTCCACCTCATTATGAAAAAATCAAATTATGAAAGTGAGTGCCTATATCAGGTTAGTTTATTCTTGACGGTTATTTACATAAATCAATCCAAAAGCGATTTGATTAAACATTAGTCCTCAGAAAATCTCGGTTTGCGACCAAGCGGGAGTTATTTCCAGAATATCACGAATCAACTCGAAATTGTTTTGTATTTTACACCTAATGGAATAGAAATTAAATCTCTGGAATAAAAAAAATTGAACAATAGTTTTCTGTAGAAAAAATAGCGAGAAGTACCTACCTTTATTCGTTTGAATTCGCGGAACGTTCCAAGAACTCTGCGAAAATTAGCAAGGCACTGGGGTTAATATTGGGATATGTTCCATTAACGCATTGTTATACAATGAGTTTTTGGACACATGGAGTGTTCTTCACTGTTGAAGCCTTACCAAACGTTTTGTTTCAATATTTTGGCAACTCGACTTCAGGGTGAACCTTAAAACCGCCTTTGACTAGTTCAAACCAATAATTATCCTATATATCCCAGACTACACTTTCAGGACTTTCTCAACCACATCCAGATACGGTCAAAACCGCATGCCTACCTATCGAAGAAGACATTCATAGATCACCGGACTCCTTCGGGCAATCCATTCGCAAAATCACAAACACTTTTGGTGGGTATATCCGAGATGACGGAGGGCCGCACTCGCGAGAACCCGGTGCTGCCGGCACCGCGATGTCGAAATTCGCCGGTACCGCCGCGGAACGCGCCGAACTGAAATTCAGCGATAGGCGCGACGCGGCCGCGCGCCGTAATCCGCCGCCAAAGGAGGGAAAGCACCGGGCCGGCACGGAGAAATGGACAGAGACGGGGATAGGCACCGGCAGTGGCGGCGGAAACATAAAATTGCAATGGAAAAAGAAAACGCTGCCAATGGAATCGCTATGCTAATGTCTAGAAAACGGCATATCACTTTATATTTTACAATACGTCTTTTTCATGATTTTTAAATGTAGGGAGTCCATTGACCCAAAATAATTGTTTCTTTTTTCGGTCGGGAAATACCCAAGAATGTATTATTCTAATTCTCGTGACGTCACGACCCTAAATCGCGAGGCCAACGATAAAGACAATAGAACTGCGCGAAACGTAAAATAAATTAAGTTTGACTCGAGTCATTATTTTGTAACATGAAGCTTCAAGGGTGCTAGTTCACGAACCATACGTCATGTAGCAGTAGCACGAGGCCAACGATAAAGACAGGCCACGGCGCTAACGCATAATCGCGTAGTCACGTGACCAACTTAGTCCTATATAATGAAAGGCATTTTTGGAGATAAGTAGAAAAAAACAAATTTCGTAACAATTTGGCAACTTTTCTTTCATCTATTACATTATTGGTTTTGTGCATCCAAGCTTTCTCTTATTGTTTTTTCAAAATTTTCAACCTGCCTCAGCTGTTTTAGGCTGAGAGTTAAACGTCACTGCACTCACAATATTTTGGCACATTCTCAAAAATTGTTGGGCCATTACCTTCCTTTAGCTTAGGTGATATTCTCTATATAGGTATTTTCCTCCCACAACACATTTGTCCACTTTAATTGTTTCACTTTCTTGAAAATGTGTTAGCCACACATACTTAAGGGTTGTTTAGAAATTAAATCTCAGTTGGGATTTGACGAATCCATTTTTGCGGAAATTTCCATCCCGAGGCAAAACAAATGTTTGTTATGGCGACCCTTTTTTCCTGGCTTTTGTAATATGTATAAATATAATATAAACAGACCCAATATTTGGTATTTAGGTTATTTTTTACGAAATAAAAATGAAAACTAACCTCAGTAGGTATACTGTAAATATTGACAAGGTCTCAGTTGATCGGCAGCGTGAAAGACCGAATAGAAACCGTATCAGGGCGTGCGACAACGAAAATCCTCGAGTACGTTACAACACTGATTTATTTCGCACAAGGTGAATGGTGAATACAATAAATACACAAACCCGACGTGGTCAACGGGAACGGCTTCCAGCCACCCGGATCGTCTGAACTCGCGGATCTCCCGCAAGCAGTTCACCCCTCTGTGTTTCAGGCTCCACTGTCGAATACTGTCCATGTCCATTATAGTCCATTCCAGGTTCCCTATTCTGTGGTTCGAGGGAGAATTCCCCTTACAGCGATCACGCGTCGCGTCGGTGCGAGCTGCACCAATACTCTTCGACGGCACGACTCCCACCCAGAGACCACAATAACACCTGGGCGGTTTCTAAAATATAAACTAAGACGTTTAAAAACACTTTAAACATCTAAAACTTCTCAAAACCCAAGCTGCCGCTTTCAGTTATGTGACAAATGACATGTAACGTCGGACTAAGATGGTCACGTGATTTTTGTGCGCCAGGGCCTGTCTTTATAGTAGGCCTTGCCTAAATCGGTGATTGGCTGAAATACAGCGGATTTATACCTTATTTCTACAAGCTTTCTCCTTGTCTATCTAAAAACGAAAATTATCAAACGGCACCATCGCAATGATAAAGGCCTGCCAGCTGGCGACGCGAAACGTCACTACGTCATCACAGGGAGGTAGCTTTTTGTAGTTGTTTACGTTTACTTGTCTGGCGATTTTCCTGTTTTAAAGAACGTTTGTTGTGTTTATTGTGTGTTGGACTGTGTTTTTTAGTAATATATAGGACGTGGGATTTTATTAATAAGGTGGTAAAACAACAGTGATTCAGAATAAAGTGATTATATTCAATTTTAGTTTATAGATTTTAGATTGTGTCTACAGTTTCGGACTTATTTAAATCATGCCGTGGACGTGTTCCGTTCCCAACTGCAAGGGAAACTACAAAGGCGGCCTAAAGAGTCCGCTTTTTCCTCTCTAATAAAGGCCCCATTTTAGGGGAAAAGTTAGTTAAGGTCAACAAAAGAGATTATGTTCTTACACAGTCTTTCAGGGTTTTGGTTTGTACGGTTGGATAGTGTTAG
This sequence comes from Pseudeuparius sepicola, assembly GCA_963920635.1. Classification (NCBI taxonomy): domain Eukaryota; kingdom Metazoa; phylum Arthropoda; class Insecta; order Coleoptera; family Anthribidae; genus Pseudeuparius; species Pseudeuparius sepicola. The sequence goes on from OY987299.1 coordinate 97,785,775, forward strand.
ACCTAACAATTTTACGTGATTAAACGTAACCACCTTGAAATCAGGAAGTTTTTTGGTTTTCTTCATTCGAATTTAGTTGTATCTAGGCACGCAAATAAGATATAATTGGCATTTACGAAAATTTTACTGGTAGATATCTAAATGTAACAAAAGCCCTTGAAAATTTGACTTTCACTATCGTAGATTATTATCCGTGCTGTAAAACGACGAGCTATATATGTAAACAATCATTTTCAAGTGTGATTTTTTACCAAATTTACCAAGTTGACATCTTAAAATTTGAATTTGGCGCCTTAGGCCCACCTCCCTTGGATAACGCATCCCTTTCAGCTGCCGGGCCTTGTATATATATATGAATAGATGACTCACGCTAATACAAATAACACGGGTTTTGTTTTGCTTCTACATTAGCAGGTCGGGGGAAGGAGACGAGGTAATTTGTTTACATTGGCATTTCTTAAATTCTCTTTCTATTTTGTAATGCATAATAAGTAGCTTTTTGATAGACTTGTATATCGTATATAACGTTTGAGATGCTTATATTTGCAAAATAACCTGAATCGTACCAAAAAAACTGGAAATATTGAATGTGCCAACAATAACATGAAACAAAACAAATTGCCTTTGGTGATGTATCTATTACTATATATCGTTGCGGCTAATCATTGGCTGCCTTCGATGGCTAATTTCCAAAACCATGTTAGATAAGACTCCGCCAGTTCCCGCGCCATAATATTATGTCAAACGTGGTCCGGTCTTTGGTCCCGAATGGGTGTCGGGTCGTCACCGTCGCGTCCCTTCAAAATTATTTTCGGTGCCTAGCGTGTTCTAAAAGGTAAATAAAAAGAAAAATATTGTACAGGTCATTTTGAAAATTAATTTTTTAAGTCTTCCATTGTCCAACTCTAGATTTGCAATTATATCAACCAGATAAAGTTGCAAGTCGCAATTTACGCGACAGTTTTCTAGAAATATAACGACAAGAACAAGTGTCTATGTGAATGCGACAAATTAAATGCACTGTTTTGTTTTCCCTATTTATGTACTAGTTTAAAACTATGTAGGTACCTAATATCAGCAACTTTGACGAAAAATTATAGAACATTTTCTTTCGGAGAAAAACAGAAGACTAGACTTTACATATAAATATAAGTAGATATTTATAAGTGTTAGTGTGTGTTGAACAGTGCCAGTGCCGAATATAAGAAAACTAGAATTAAAAACAATAATTCCGCATCTGCATTAAAAGCTTCAAAACAAAGGTGAGTTTTTAAATAAAGTTTTTACGTATGTATTTGCTATTTATTTTGATATAATAAAGATTGAGAAGGGGTAAGTATTTGGTGTAGATTTTTTTAGTAGAGATTACATATTTTACTTTGTTAACTGGGAACATTTTAATTTCCTCTATTCAAATATTGAAATAAATTATTATATTTAATGAATATAAATGAACTTGTAATACTCAAAATAATCACCTCTAACAACTTTTTAGCCTGGACATTTCGTGAAAATTCATTGATGATCCAAGCCAGCAAAAGTGGATGGTACTGATATTATTAAATTGCCTATAATTTTATCAGTAAATTTAGTCTCAGATCGGTGACTGAAGAATGAATCCTCACCCAACGCTCAGATCCGTTCATTTTGATTGAGGTCGTAAATATTAAAGTAAAGAAGTCAGTGCCAAAACAGCCACGCCAAGTTACCCGTTACGCCACTGGCCTGGGGCTAATGAAGAAGAAGAAGACCCAAATTCGTAACTGGTTATGGGCAAGTTGTTTTCGTAGCTAGTACGCGAGAACGGCGATCGGTAATTATTTTCTTTCCGATTCATTGAGGTGGCTACCTACTCTCTGGGCACAAAAAAATTGTCTACCTAGATACTAACACGGTACTAGTAAAAGTAACAACGACGGAAAAAGCGTCACAGAAATTCCACTTTTTTGTAGTTTGTCGTCTTATTAATATTCTGTTGCGCATCTTGTGTCAACATGGATTGGATATTAATTGGAAGGCTATTTTTGTAAGAAGTGAAAAACCTGACTAAAATCATAGAAGAACTTATTAAAACTATATTCTTCTATGCTAAAATTCAAGAATTAATATTGTAGGCCTGAAGCTAATTATTACCTTAAAATAAAACATATATTAGGTATATAGTATAAATTGCATATCAAAACCAAACTGTGTGAAAGGGATGAAACAGGAGCGTAGGTACAAAGTTTTCGTAAAAAATCCTTATTAGAACTTGCCACCAAAAGCAAAAATAATTTGGTAATGTAGGTTTGGAAGGACTAGTTAAATTTTACCATCGTCATTTGCATATACCTCATTGAATGTTTTTACTGTTTTAGTTTTGCATGTACGAGTATATTATCGCAGGAATATATATATATGTTACCGTTTTAATGTTATCTACGGGGTTTGTATAATTCCTTCCTTCCGCATTTACATTTTTATCATTTCCAAGTAAATTATTAGACTGGTTCCCACATAAACAAACAGTAAGTAAAATACAAACACAAATAAACAAACTGGGAAGTTTCAAAAATAAAGCGGGGACGCATTTAAAAGCTACGGGAAAGTGGCCCAAAATGATCCCCCCTAACGCAAAAACTCAAATAGCTTCCACGATAAGTGTGGTGACGAAATATAAAATTATCCCTTGCATTCTTTAGTTCTTATGCCAGTAAATTAATATCAGTTTTTTGTTTCAAAATTAATGTGTAGGTACCGTTTTTTCAAAAATGTAAAACTGTGTAAAGGGATCATTTTACCGGGTTGGGTAAAATGATCCCTAACGGGTTGGGTAAAATGATCCCTTAGGGTAGGGCAAAACGATCCCGCCATTTTATTACCGAAACAATATGTAGGAAAATTAAATGAATTAATCCAGCTCTGCCTTTCAGTCTTGCGCTTGTATTTATGCATCATTTTTACACATGCAATGAATCTGAAAAAAAAAATAATTATTATTTGTTTTCATTATTCCAAAGTTCGGGTAAAACGATCCCGAGATCATCGTTTTGCCTAAGATTTTGAGGGATCGTATTACCCGACAGAGCGTTGTTGTATATAACAACGGCATTCTACAAAAAAGTGGCTACGCCGGCACAAGTATTAAACCTTCTAAATTATTGCCAAATACATGTGTTTCTTACAGGTAAATTGCAAAATTGCCGTTATACGCGCTATACTAATCGTTTTGTATAACTTACCTCAGATTAAAATCACAGTAAATAACTTTTTTTAAGTTATAAGCGAATAACGATGTCACCAGCTCGGTAATTGTTATACCTACTACTGAAAGCAGCGCCACCTACACCATTGAATAAGGATCCGAATACCTTAATCAATGCCTACACCTAAGACAATATTAACGATGTTAGGACCTAGATAGCAGCACTAGTTTTACGAATAACATCTTACCAGCAGGGATCATTTTGGGCCACTTTCCCCTATTTTCGGTCGGAGGAGCAAAGGGGTGCTGTGGGAGGAGTTCGCATCTCATAAACAAGGAGAGCACGTGTGGCTAGCATACGATGGCAGGCATCGGGGCGATCCTGGGCATGCAGCGTTGCCACGCACTCAGATTGCAACGCAGGTTACCACATATTTTTAAGAGTGCTGGAGATATCGCGGATATGCGGAATTTTTTTCATATAAGTAGATAATAATGCGCTGTAACTCGTTATGTCTTAGAGATACAAAAACATTTTATGAGGAGAAGTTGTTCATAATTTGAACCCCTACAACTTTTATTAGGGTTATTTTTGCTCTAAAAAAATGTTTAGGAAACCTACTGTTTGTGAAACCACCCAATGGCGCAAATCGTACCAGCAGTTCGAGTGTGATCTTTTGGTTGGACACTCACACTGTTTGAATTTTTTTTACAGCCCCTATAAGCCGAGCACAACTTTGACTAAGTAGGGGTAAAATAGGTATCTAGTTAAATCGCCATTTTCATTGGTTTCATTGGTAACAAAATGTGGTACAGAGCAAACTCGATATAAGGGATGCCCAATCCAGTGGCGTAGTCAGAATTTTTAGAAAAGAAAACGCTAATATGATTTCTCTAAGTTTGACGCCAAAAATATATCGTAGTATAGTAGGCCTTTTTTTTAAATAAATTGTGCCCAGGGCCGCAACAAGGTGTTGGTGGGCCCGGGGCCAAGGTCTTTTGCGCACCCCCTCCCTTGCCTCTCAGCCATCCCTCCTCCTCTCCAAATAAAACAACAATATTGAATAAAAATTTATTCTTGTAAAACAATATAAGTAATACAAAAAATAAAATATTATATCTTTGCACGCGCACGACGGGTTGCCAACGAGCCAACGAGCATTTGGCTGAACCTTTGAATCGTCGATGGAGGAAGGAATTTGAATAAAGAACCCCAGGAAGGAGCAAATTTTAACAGGGACAGTCTCTGCATATGGCGGGATGCAGTTTCCGTTTTTACAGTGGCGCACACTTTTGAGTTGTTTCGAAAATCTAATCGAGGCAGAAATATTCAATTATGAAGAAGTAGGTACCTACACAAACGCCTATGCCATTTTAGTGCATGGCCTCAAAAGTTAATTAAAACTAAAAAATTACTTACCGATGGATTATTATTATCCTCAAACATTTTAGTTTTGGCGGCCAGGGAAGTGCCACAAGCCGCACAGTTAAACATAATAACTCTAATCTAAATAGCACATTCTGACACCTATCACTGTGTCAGATATTAAAATACTGTGTCAAAACTTGGTTACTACTCAGGGCAATTTCCGTCTCACGTATTTTATAATACACATAGAGCTTTGACTCCTTCCTGGGATTCTTTATTCAAAGGACTGAACATTGCCGATTTACCCAGCAAAATGACAAGTTAGCAAATATTTTTTACTTGATATCAATGATCTCCCCTTGGGACTTCGATATTCCCGCACGGCGCGGTGCCGGCTCTTGGTGCTCGTTCGGCCGTTGACTGAAATATTTAAATTTCAGTCAACGGTTCGGCGTTTAGAGCTAGATCGGCGGACGGCCGTTTGCCGCCCTTTTGGCTTTGGCGCTTTGGCGTCCAGTTTTTTGTGTTACTTTCGGCGACTGAGATTTGTTTTTATTTATAATTTTTTATATTTAAGTTGCTATTGTTTTTTAGTTGACTTCAGTTTTGTTTTTATTATTTTTTAGTATTTAAATTAAACTTGCTTGTATAAAGATCGGCCCACCGTTAAACTTTTGACTTACTATATATTTTTTTAGAAATTATTCAGAAAATAAAAATTCAAATACCTACATTAACATGCCTTCATATAAAAATTCCAACTTCGGTCAGTCAAGGTTTAGAAGTTGAAAAAACCTTATACCCGAGGGAGCCTCGAAAAAATCCGTCCTAGAAGCCTCCGGAACCACTCTTGGAAATTGCGTGTTTTTTCGTATATCTCGATTTTTTCGGGGGCGCCTAACCTGAACAGAAGACTTGGGGAAGCTTAAACGACGTCGTCTTCAGAGCCCCAAGCCGAAGCAACATCGCTGCAGATCGACGAAAAACGGCAATTTTTGGCAAAATCGCGATATTGTTGGAATAACTTTTGGAATTTAGCATATTTTTTGATCTGATGAATAATTTCTAAAAAATATATGTAGTTAACAGTCAAAAGTTTAACAATGGGCCGATTTTGTTATATATATTGTTTTTGTATATTAGCTTTGTTAGTAAGGCAAATTGTTCCATTGTTGCATAGTGCAAAAAAATATGAAAGGAAAGCAAGAAAAATAAATGGTTCTAGCATCTAACCTTATATTTTTAACAAAATAAAAAATATATAAAAATCTATAACCCTACCATATAAACTTAGTTCTATTTAAAATAACAAATTAAAAAATATATACATACAGGTGAAAGATTGTTGTAAAAGACAAATAAATATCTGGTTGAAATTTCAACTTTTGGAGTTCAGCCTTGCTTGGTTTAAAACTAATTTGTCATAATGTTTGTTTTGATCAATGAAATATTTCTTGAAAATTTAGAAGAACCTGATTTTCACACTAGTAATGTGCCATTTCTGAAGGAGATCATAATTATATTGCTAATACAACTTGTTTGTAATTAAAAGTGATGCTATACTGCGAAGTCATTAATTTTTGTAGTTTATATATATTTTTGAAAATGAATGCAATGTAAAAATTCTACGAATTTGTATTAAAAATAAACATAAAATTACGCTCTGGTACAAAATTTCAAAAGTTTCTGCTAACTTTGATTTTGAAATTACAAACAGGTATTGAAAAAGGCATATTTGTTGATTTTGACAAACTTTTTGTTAATGGCATGTTGACATAATATCTAAAAAAAAAGCACTTTTTTTATTTTTTATTACCAAGGCACGCGTGATTTTTCGCAACAAAAATTGTGGCAGAAATTAGTTTCTAACCAAGCAGAGCTGAATCCCAGAAGATTTCATCTCTAAATTTTTTGTCTTTTGCAAGAGTAGATTTTTCAATAGATATTCCGGAAAAATTCCCCTTGCAATATTATGTTGCCATTACCAGGAAATAGTGATGTAAAATACCCGGGTATTTATTTTTTGGGGTAAATACCCTGTTTATTTACCCGGGTATTTACCCAAAACGGGTATTTCGAGAGGTACTTATTTTATTAATGTTATTTCGGCTGACGAATAATTAATATTTAACAAAAATTAAAAACGTGGTATATTAAAAAATTGTTTTTATTTGACCATTGACCATATTCGATATGTATTCTATTCCGTCGACCATGCACCACTGAACGTTTGGAATGCGTGTAATTTTTAGTTTAACTTGGGTTTTAGGTTATGTTTAAATATCCTTGGGTAAATATCATTTGGGTAAATACCCAAATACATTTATTTACCTACCCACTGGGTATATACCCCACCGTTGAGTGAGGATTATTCCTCACTCAACGACCCCACTCACAACACTACCAGGGAACATATCCAGGTTTCTTAGAGGAACCATTCCATGAGCTTGTCTCTATAGTTTTTTTTATCTGTTTGCGTATACTCAAATTATTTTAAGAAGTCCTTACTGGGACTGTCAATTGGTAATTTCGATATCCTAAGTTGGCACCAATGCAGCAAAAACTGCAACCGGGTCATAAGTTCAGGTCAGTAACTAGCCCATTTGCACTAATAACACGAAAAGTAACACGAACAAGAACAACACAGATGACGGTAAAACTCACGAAACGTAGAAAACCCGCGAATATTTTCATTGCCGAATGTTTGAACCATTGAACGATCTGGAAAACCTTCACTGTCACTTTGACACACCGAAGCTAAATTTGCCTGAGTCCGGCCATAGACGCTGCCAAAAGCAGCTGATTATTACAAAATACCAAAATGAAAAGTGTTTCCATGACGTTTGAAATTATTATTAAAATGAGTTGTAGTCATAGTTATTGTTATTTATAGAGGTATAATCGTGATTGCAATGGGGTTTTTATTTTATTATGCTCTTTTTTTCGTATCACTTGGGTAACTTTTCACATCATAAATCAATGAGTGACGTCATTAACTGGTTGAGACACATACCAATGTTATACCCATGGTTAACAGAAAATTCCTAGGGATTTTGTGGAGAATGTCATCTGACAAAATCGGGACTTCTTACAGTAATCGGGGTATATGTATTTGATCATATTCGACCAACTCAACCCACGCAGTGGGGTGCAGTTACATCGCCACTGTGCGTCGTGCCGTTTGCCACTGAATCCTCCCAGTAAATCCTTCTCTCCTATAGTATATCGCCTTTTTTAATTAATAAAATTGTGTAATACCAGAACAGCTTTGGTAAGTGCCATATTACTTTCCACATCTACTTGTATTGGCTTTCGCAATATGCGCCATCTTTGGGTTAATATACCAAAGCTGTTTTCAATGACACGACGTGCTCTCCAAGGAAGGTAATTAAAATTTCTCCTTCAGCTGTCAAATATTCGCCTGGGAAAGGACGCATTATGCTCGGAGTAAGTAGAAATGCTGAATCCGCAACAAAAAAATGTGGCAATTTTGTCACAAACACATGTTTTTTTCCTCGGGAAGAGGCATGTTATTTTTCAATATGGATTTTCCAAATGACGAATTTTCGAACACAAAACTGTCTCCTTCTGCTGCCCCTATGTCTATATCAAACACATTCTGCAGAGTTTTATGTGTAAAAAGCCATTCTAAAAATCTGTTGTTGTAAAAGTTGAACACTATTTTGCGTAGCTCAACAAAAAAATTGCTTGCTCAACATGGTTCTCTCGATTTTTCATATTCACAATTAAATACTAAATAGCTCATATTGTTGACATTGAGATTTGACAGCCATGCATTGCGCCCCTTTATATTCATTCACTCAATAGTGCGAGCTTCTATAATAATGAGTGTACAGGGTGTTTCAAACCCGATGCTCCAAGGATAACTACGGGCAAGCAAGAAATATATTCTGAATATTTTTTCGCTTTAATTCCCCAATATTTTCATTATTTTATTTTGTTTAAAAAATATATGCAATACAATATTTGAAAGGTTCGATTTTAACACCACATAACTCAGGAAATTCAAAAGATTGCAATGATATTATATGTATATCTATCGACAAAAGTCGCTTAATTTTTGCCAAAGAACAAAATAATGTAGAATGGAAATGTTAGATGTAAAACAATTTCAAGACTACTAAGAAATTCTGAGAAGAAACAGAGGAAATGGCCGAAATGGGGGATGATGACCCTCCTACTTTTTACTGATGCCTGCGCCCTATGGCTTAAATGAAATATTTTTTATAGTCAACGTTAATTCCTCCCCCTTACTTTTGCTCTTTGAATTTTTTCATAAAATTAGATCAAATAATAATGTGTGGTTTATAACAAATTTGTGCCGTATTTCAGCAGAATACTAAAGAACATAAAATAAGTTAACAATAAAATCCGTTAATTATTCATTCAAACTTTAACGACCTGTACTGTAAAGTGGTAAATTCGCCCCAAATAACGAAGATAGCCACTTGCCGTGGGTGCCCCCTAGCGGACAAAAATAATGTTAAGCATATTAACAGTTCCTGATTTTCTATTTATGAAATATAAGTAAATGTCTAGTAATAAACAGAATGATAATCAAATTGGAGTTTTTTAGTTTGTTTCAAAAATTGTTACTAAAATTCAAAACTCAAGACTCAAGACCTTGGATTGAAGATTGAAGCAAACAATTGTTTTTATCGCTTCGATTGTACCCGTTTTACTTGATGGAGGCCTATGATTTACAGATATTTTCAAAAACTAAACAGCATGTAATCTTGATGGACCATTCTGTAGATAGATATTCTACCTATTTTCTCTATTTTAACTTGGAACCTGAGAAAACTAAGTTTTAAAAAGTAGGTACCTACTTACTTCACGCATTTCTTCCGCTCTGCTTTTAATTTAGGTAGAATCACAGACCTATACCGGATAACCATAGTTTTTTTGTGCCTATGCCTATAATATCCCTTGATCCCTTGTCTATTGGATAGACAAGGGTATACCTATAAAACTAAGGGAGCTTTTGTAACAACCGAAACAATTGTTGCAAAAGCTCCTTTAATTTTAACGGATATGTACCTACTTTACCTAGTTGTATTATACAGGGTGGTTCAAACTGTATCAGCAATACTTTAAAAACTGCTAGAAAATTTCAAAAAAGGAGATTTTTTCATATAAACTTGTATCAAAATGTTAGCGGTTTTCGATATACAGGGCGTCAAAGTTCAATTTTTTTCTCAAGTTTTCTTTTATTTTTCATAAAGGAAGACAGTGAAGGCAAACACATGTGGTATAGTTTAGACACTCATTAAGTAATATAAATTAAAAATAATTCAGCCCATCTGCTTCCACCAGTGCCGGAGAGACAGGGGTCAACCATCGTATTTTTTAATAAAAAAATGGTACGCTACTGGAAAAGGAATTTTTTGCCTTCACTAAGTTTTCCAATCAATTATAACAAAAAAACTATTCTTGAATTTTTTTCGAAAAATATACCGTTTTTGATAAATTCACTTAATTTTTTTAGCAGAATAAAATCCAAGTAGGTCTGAGCTTTCGAAATTTTTCACACCTACCGAGTTTTTAATTCCGAACAATTTTTCTTAATAACATGTTGCCGTAAGACCTACCTAATGCCCACTTTACTGGTGCGAAAAATTTGATTTTTTTCAATTCCCGCAGGACACATGATTCTTAGAATCTAGAAACCTTTTTGTAGGTTTTAAGACCAAATGTTATTAAGGAAAGTTGTTCGGAATTAAAAACTCAGTAGGTGTTCCAAATTTCGAGAGCCTAGACCTACTTTGATTTTCTTCTGCTAAAAAAACTAAAAGCACGAAAGTGACTTTTTTAAAAACGGTAAGTACATTTCCGAAAAAAGCAAGACTAGTTTTTTTCTTAGAATTTATTGGAAAATTTAGTGAAGGCAAAAAATATTACTTTTCCAGTGGCATACCGCATACCAGTTTTTTTATTAAAAAAAATACAATGGTTGACCCCCATCTCTCCGTCATTGGTGGAACTAGATGGGCTGAATTATTTTCAATTTATAGTATTTAATGAGTGCTTAAACTGTACTAAATATGTTTGCCTTAGCTGTCTTCCTTTCGGAAAAATAAAAGAAAATTTGAAAAAATGAACTTTGACGCCCTGTATAGCCGTTAGGATTTTGATACATGTTTAGATAGTAGATAGTTATAGTTGTACGTTGTAAGTACAAAATGTATATTAATCACATTTCACGTTTCACTGTGCTTTAAAATCCGTCAATATTATGCGGTCGTTGAATTTACCGTTGGACGCAGGCCTCCGTTTTCTAGAAGAGGAGGAAAGAAGCGGGAAGTCTAGTTCGTCTAGTGGACCCCAGATGGATCTGAAGGTATTACCGGCGTAATTTTTGACGCTTTGGGCATTTTTAAGATATTAATTAGCATAGAACACAGGTAAGAAGAGCAATAATTACAATAGGATATAAAATAAATCTCAAAATAAAAATTAAAATGTTTAGCATGATATTTAGATAATAAAGTTACATCGTTCTTGATATCAAGGATTATGACAGTGCGTTGTACTTACCCCTACCCCCTCTTATATTCCCTAAATTTAGTAAGTCTTTAATTTTGTACATTTTTCACTGAAAACTCTACTATAATGGTTAAAAAATATGAAGAGGAAATAGGACTCATCAAAATAAGAAAAAACATATAGGTATACAATAGATAAACATAATCTAAAAGGTTACCGGGCGTTTGCCACGCCATCAATTTATGACACTCGCAGGTGTCGTTTTTGATTTTTTTCATCATGATGATAAAAGCCCTGTATTGCGTTTAGGTGTGTTACCTAATTTCTAATTATTTAAGTACATCAATCATAAAATTATTACGGAAATGAAATGCAAAATAGAAACAGCGAATTTGGCGCGGCTATAAAACGGCTATAGGGCGAGCGAATTTCACTGCAAAAAAACGGCATGCTGCATACTCAGTTTTACGGTGCATATCTATAGGTATATAGATTTTTATTTCACGCAAATTTAAGTAATTTGATGGCTATTTATAGATACCTACGTTTTTTAAATAGGTAGGTACCTACCTGTTTAAAAAAACATTAAAAATTATGGGCGAACTCTCGAAACAAATTTCTATATACGCCAATACGGTAAAATATCAGAATCGAACTTATATTGTAGGTATTTTATTTTTGATGGTTAATAACATCGCTATACGCGACTGAATTTAAGATGCCAACGCCCCGACGGCACTATGCGAACTAACTATATGGGCCATTGTCACCTCTAGCTTTGGGCACACTTTGGGTTTACACTGCGTTGTTCTTTGTTCTTGTTCATTGTTCTTGTCGTCTTCTATATATTTTGTGGTCGTCTAAAGTTATTTGGTTATTAGGTAAAAGTTCCCCTGACAATCGGCGCCCGCCGATTGTGGGGCGAAAACAGCGGCCGGGCCGGACGTAAATACGGCACAAATCTTTCCAAATTTCGGATTTTCCGCGGGTTTCCGCGAAGTTTCGATGTTGCAAAAGGTGCAAAATAGTGTGGTGATTAGTTTGAGCTGCATATAGTAAAATTCATCCGGATTATAACCACAAATATCGCCATGAAAAGTGAGGTGTCAAAGGAAATTTGAAAATTCATTTTCTCGGAAACTACGCCCGAGCACCAAAAACTAAGGTCAGATTCGTGTTCAGGGACCCCGAAAATAGGGGCGTAGCCAAAATTTCAAAAAAATCGGGGCAGACATACACCGCGGGAAACTGTATACTTCGGTTATTATAAAGTTTAAACATTATTGTTTATGATTTATGTAATTGCAAAGGCAACAGGCAACTAAAAATGAACTAAAAACAGAATCCGAAATAGAGAACTTTGTTGGTTAAATTAAATTGATTCGAAACTTGTTCCATCTCGAAAATGTTTTCAGGAACAAACGAACAAAAAATGTTTAGGTTAGGACCTCGGCGATCGAATCCAGACGGTTTTTCGTCCGAATCTCGCACTAAAACTTCGTAATTACACTGCATAACACTTTAGCATGTTCAAATTCCACTTCTGATAACTGTGGGAGGCCTTTTGGGCGTGGTAATCATAATAAAAATCACATTTTACTTGCTTTATTTCATTTTCTAACAACTCTTCTTTAACTCTTCTCTCTTTTTTGGCACAAGCGTGGCGGGAATATTTAAACATTTTAATTCAACTGTTGTTATTTACCACATTATTATAATAGTCAACTTTAGAAAATAAAGCTTTTTGACTGATATTGAACAAAATAAAAAACATAATATTTCTTATATTCCAGTTCCAGGGACCCTTTAAAATAAGAAAGGGTCCCTGTTATATTCAATCGCGTATGGCTGAGTGAACGTTTAGCAACGGCTGTGAAGTCTGACATATGATTATACCAGTGACCAGTGTTTAGGTCGTTCGGCTATGATTATAAATCAAAATCGCACGATTGACCGCAGAATGCCCTGATTGACCGCAGAATAGGGCTGTTTTGTTCTTATGTTTTCTTTTTATAAACTAAAAGATAACATAACTTCCACAGATCTATTATATGCGACTGAAAGTTTTGTTAGGTGAAATAACGAACGGTTCGGATTGCTTTTAGGCGTAATACCTCCACAGTCATGATAGATTGTACTACAGACCTATATTGATTGTACCTATTATAGTCAGATTTTAGCAGAACAATTTTAACGAACGAAGTTATTACATAGTAACTGTTAGGAGAGAGCATTTTTGACAGCATATTAAAAAAAATTAAATTTGGGTTTATAATCAAAAAAGAAGGGATGTTTGAGAAGGGGTGACATGAATTTAAAAAGAGCGAGTGTTTTTATGTGAAATGTGATGGTTTTAAGGTAAAAACTAAGAACATGGCATTCTATTCTTTCTCACAAAGTTTGACTCACCCCCCCCACATACACACACACACACCCGTCCGCCCCGCTGAACCAAAATATTTAGCGACGATAACTCCTTTGAGTTCTAGATGGACAAAAAAGTGACTTCTTCCATTTCTTGCAACCGCACAACCCCGTGAACTCCTCCACTACTCTTGAGACGTAATTTTTTCATAATATATTTATTAATAGAGATACGGGTTCATTTATCTCTAATATATTTATAACTCCAATAGCAAATGCCTCTACTACTTCTTATTTTATCATATCTCGATCACGAAATTTGTCTAATAATCACTGAGTGAGTACCTAAAAGTGACAGATAAAGGATAGATATGGCAGGTAGCAAGTATGTATCTAAAATAGTTTTAAATGCTTTATATTATTTCTGGTCAGATCAGCATCTTATTCCATTCTAAACCAACTGCGAGAACTAATGGCAAAAATGGGAAAAGAATGGAATGTTTCACATAAGAGAAAAATTAGAAAGTAATACAACAAAAAGTTTGCACCAAGTGTAAAAATTATTTATTATATATCTACTAGTTTTCTTGAAAATTTTATTTCCGGCTTTGTTGAAGTAAGTGTGTTTTCGATACACTATTGCGCCTAAAGAGAGTTGTGACCGGCCCGTGCCTGTCAAATATCACATTTAAAATAAAAATAGGGAAAAATCGGGCTTGCCTTGGAAATATCATATATCGGAAAGAAAATATGTATTATTCTGCCCCTATGCCAATTTTTAGAAAGATATCACAATATTCGTTTATTTTCTTGATATTCCTGGAATTGAAATTGAACAAAACATGTACCTTATGATTTTGTTTTATTCAATCCCAAAATATGAATATATGTTTTATGTAAAAATAATACAACACGGGTCCAGGGAAAGAACTTGGCTTAAAATTAAAGGGTCTGCACCAGGGACCCTTTAAAGTAAGGGGACCCAGCATTATACTTTCCAAAGTGAGGCCGTTTCTTTCCCCATTCTAATGGTCTCTATGATGCCAAGTATGCCATTTTATTGGAGAATCTATGAATATAACAGGTACTTTGATTGTTGGTAAAAATTAATAATAATTTCTAAAAATAAGGCTTGACAATGTTCTGTCAACAAACGCAGAATATGGCAAGTGCCAAATGAATCAAATTTATTTTATATTTGAATTTGGTTTCCTGCAATTATTTCCAGGAATTAAGTAATATAAGTATGGTAAGTCAGTGCCGATTTTGCTTATTTGAGAATTTGTCGCTATTGCACCTTGTTACCAGGTTTCTGAATCCATTTGTAATAATATGTGTACTTGAACTTTCTTCCCTTGTTGAATGTATCTACCCAAAGAACTTTCACAGATTTCGGGATGGACTAATAAGATTAGGTCTTTTAGTTCTAATCATGTAGTTTTTCTCGGTGCTCATTTTTGTAATTTTATCTCTCTTCCAAGGTACCTCACAAACGTAAAATAAACTTATAGTTGTAGATAAAAACTGTTTAAAAAAAGACCTGACTGAAGCTACCTGCTTAATAATTTAAAATTTAGGAAATACCATTTTTGTTTTGAACTACTTACTTATACGTAATGCCCACGTAATGGGAATTGTAGGATTACTAAAGGTGAGACATGAAAAATCTGGTTGCAATTATTGGGACTACTACAGGCGGGCGCATTACCTTTAATTGACTATCTGGAAGTTAGAAAACTTAAAAATTGTGAACTATGATGGGAAATATTTTGCCTCCTTTGGAATCTATGGCACTGGCATGTCACATAAAACCTGATGGCAGTTGGACACTGACATAAACATAACCCTGTACCAGCCCACTTATGTGGTCTCCTTGGAGATATACAGAAAACAAGGCTTCACTTTTCCTATGTGATAGACTGTGACATGCTGGGTCCCCTTATTTTAAAGAGTCCCTGGTCTGCACCAATATTGCGTTGCTACACAATAACTATGACGATACATGCACCAACATAGCCCGAAATCAGATTTTCAAAAAATCTAATAATAAAAATGTTTCCGATTTGGGGCAAACCTTATATTCTATAATACAGAGTGGTCATTAAGTATTTGTACAAAATTCAAAGGGCGAATCCTTGACTACCTACATATACAGGGTGACCGTATTTCGAGTCTATGCATGGGGATCTTGGTTATCTTAAGAGATACAAGATCGTTTAAATTGAGGCAAAGATGCAGAATTTGATGTCGAGTAACATGGTAAAAAAAATTTGGCTGGCCCTTCTCGTTTTGAAAATAATGGGAAAAAAACTAAAAATTGTCGTTTTCGTTTTTATTTTTTTAAACGAAAACGAAGGGGGCTGAACATTTCTAAGTTAAACATTATTAAGACACTTTTTTACAAAGAATTTAAATATGGCCTCTCTTTTTTTTTTGGCGCCTCCCTCAGGGACAAATTTTATTTTATTGGATTGTTGCATTCTTGAAAAGAGGATTTTTTTCTGGTTAAAATGATATGTGACACATTATGCTTTACTTTGTTTTTCTTGCCGTAATATCAAATTAATCGTTTTTGCATAGAGTGCCTTGGAAACATAAGCTCCATAATGCTTGACGTTTTTGCATAGAATGCCTTGGAAACATAAGCCTCATAACCTTTGATAGTTTAGTACAATTTTAAGTGTCACGGATACTTTATTTTTATTATACTTCTTTGAAAACACCTTATTTTCATCGGTTTTAGCAATAATGAAAGATGGGGTTTTTCGAGCTAGCGCACGGAAACAGCGCACGGAAAAACTTTCCGTGCGCTGAATAAAAATACCGAATATATGGCTTTAAAATAGAAATATACAGCAAAGTAAACTAAATTTAAGAAACTCTATGTATATGCTCTCTGATATTTACCATGTACATAATTATTTTGTATTTTAATTCGCAAGTGTTTCAATATTTAGATACATTTCTGTAATATTTTTGACGTTTTATTCACCTTATCTGGCAATAACTAATTTACCCCTTAATATGGGTATAAAATGAAAGGGCTTGAAGAGTAGAAAACGATAAAGTTAGTGACATCACACTAAATTCAATATGGCCGCCGCTCCAACACGGCGGATTACATTTTCTTAAAATGAAAGGGCTTGAAAAGTAGAACTAAAAAGTTGAAAATGAAATTAATAGCAAAAAATATTTTTAAAAACAAGCTTTTATTTAAATGCTCTGAAAAGAAGAAAATAAACTTTATAATAAATCAAACCAAGGCAAACCCATAATTTTGTTACATTATACAACTGTATATGCTATAAAAGCTTTTCGCGAGAATATTATGTATATCTTGAAAGTAATTTTTCTTGAAATCGGCAGTAAAGTGTCCCAAAATCGTCATTAAAAGCACAGAAATCGTACAATAATGGGCTACATTATTGTACGATTTTTTTCAATAAGTAGGCCTTGGCGAGATGTAAACATCAAACGTCAGACGCGGAGAAATCGCTCGTCAAAAGTGACCAAATATTCAAAACCGGGCCGATAAAAGCCCATTTAACTTTTCGTACACATTGCGAAATTGTTTCTTATAGAAGCGCAATCCTTCAGTATAAGTACATATTTTAGTAAATTTGAATATCAATAGATTTGTTGTGTAGGCTGCACAAGAAGCAGCAGTTTGGTTTTTCTGTACGAAGATGCCGTGTCTTGTCTTACTTGACCTAGGTAGAGCGATCGTCAAAGTCAAGCAACGCCGCGCATAGTTGGTTCATGGACGGGTGATCCCTTATTATTATTTTCTTGCCTAATAAAACTTTTTTTTTTTCAGATTTAAAAAAAAATATAATATGTACCTCGGCACTGAAGTTCTTTTTATGACTCATGTGGTTTATTTGCCTCGGCCAGAGGATTCGGCAACTAAATTCCACAAGAGTCATAAAAAGAACTTCAGTGCCTTGGTACATAAATAACTATTAAGTAGAAAATGTATTTTTCTATAAAAGAAATTTACACACGAGAATCTCGCGACCATATAATATACAGGGTGAGTCACAACTAAAGGCAGAGCCGAAAACACAAGGTAGAATTCGCTAAAATAAGCACATATGCTTAATAAACATTAGCTTAAAAACGCTTGGTTCTCCATATACAGGGTGTTAAAAATTTCCAAAAAATAATATATTTTTTATTTTTTTTTTCGATCCCGTTTAAGAATTTTAACCAAATTTGGTACACATTATGCATCGGTAGGTTGCCATTTTGTGCAATAATTTGGCCCCATTCAGATGACCAGCGGAGTAGATACAAATAGTTACTTTAATAATTGTAAAAAAAGAAATACGGTCCTGTGCAAAACCAAAAATTTTGCCCTTTTTTGGATAGCCCATTCAATTTGGAACAAAGGGCGCCTCTTGGTATTTTTTTATTTCTGGTACAGTTTCTTCGTAATTTCGGATTTTTTAAACTAGTGCCAAGGTGATTATGCTGGCATTTAAAATAAAATTATTTATATCTACGCCGCTGCTCATCTAAACAGGGCCAAATTATTGCACAAAATGACAACCCATAATATGTATCAAATTTTGTTGTAATTTCTAAACGGCTCACAAGAAATAAAAAAATATATATGTTAAAAGTTTCAGCGGATATGGAGAACCAAGCGTTTTTGAGCTAATGTTTATAAAGCATTATTTTAGCGAATTCTACTTGTGTTTTCGGCTCTGCCTTTAGATGTGACTCACCCTGTATATCTTGACGAAAGTAATTATAAGTAGAAATTGTTTTTTTCTATAAAAGAAATTTACACACGAAAATCGACAAGCTTTTATATCATATAGTATACAGTAGTTGTATAATGTAACAAAATTATGGGTTTGCCGTGGTTTGATTTATTATAAAGTTTATTTCCTTCTTTTCAGAGCATTTAAATAAACGCTTGTTTTTAAAAATATTTTTTTACTATTAATTTTTTTGATATTACGGCAAGAAAAACAAAGTAAAGCATAATGTGTGACATATCATTTTCACCAGAAGAAATTCCTCTTTTCAAAAATGCAAAAGTAAAATATGGCGCCCATAAAATAAAAGTTGATCGTTATATTCTTGTCCAGGGAGACGACAAAAAAATGTGAGGTCATATTTAGATTCCTTGTAAAAAGGCCTTAATAATGTTTAACTTAGAAATGTCCAGCCTCCTTTATTTTCGTTTAAAAAAATAAAAACGAAAACGACAATTTTCAGTTTTTCGCGTTATTTTCAAAACGAGAAGGGCCAGACAATTTTTTTTACCATGTTACTCGGCATCAAATTCCATTCCGTAACTTTACCCCAATTTAACCGACCTCGTATCTCTTAAGATAACCAAGATCCCCATGCATACTCGAAATACGGTCACCCTGAATAAGATAAAAAGTTCATATCCGCAACGGCTTGGATCTTGAGATATACAGGGCATCCAAAAAATTATTTGGCTTTCTGATTATATTTTGTATGAGTATTGATGATGAGAAACTTAAATATTTACTTACTTTTTTGTTCAGTGTTGTACCTAGACAAAAAATTATGGTTATTTAAATCCAGATACAACACTGTAAGTAGCGCCCTCTAACATTTAATAAAAAACTAAGTAAATATTTTAGTTTCTCATCATCAATATCCAGAATTTTGTCAAATTGCCATTTTATTGATTAAAAACATAATCAAAAACCGAATATAATTTTTTTGGATTCCCTATATCTCTAGAACCAAGCCTTTGCCGATTCATGTTATTATGAACTTGTTATCTTAAAATTAGTCAAATATTCACATATTAAAGTTTGTACAAGTACGTAATAAACACCAGTAGGTTTATGTTTTACTCCTTACATTAGATAGGTATTATAGTTACTTTCATTTAAAATATTTTAAACCAAAGATGATAATATTCATAATATTCGAATATCATGATCTTTGTTTAAACATAGTTACAAAACATGTCTTAGTAGAGAAAAGCTCTGTTGTCGGACTTCCATTGCAAAACTATTTGCTTTAAAAATATTTTAAGGCAACACAGTTTTTTTCGGCATTAACTTACTTTCCTTCAACAGCTTTGAACAAACAACATGCCTCAGTAATTTACCTATATTATAACTAATGATATATTTAAAAGCCAAAGGTTTGCATTGTCGGTTTCTAAAAAATTCTATAAAAAAGAAGGGATAGAGGTTGCGAGTTTCCACCCTTAAGATGCAAAAAGTAGGTCTGTTGCTGCTATATGTGTCGCAAAACTCAAATTACTATCTTGGCCGTTTTTGAGAAAAAAACAAAAACAAATATTTTGTTTCTCTTAAGGCTGAAATCATTTTGAAGGTAGGCTTAAATCGAAAAAAGAAATCGATGAAAGAACCTCTTTAAAACCGCCTGTAAAATACTCCTATCAACTAATACATAATACCCTGTATATTTCCCTTAAATAAATGAAATTTTTTTAAAAAATAGGTATGTGTCTTAAAAGGTTAAATGCCGGATCCTTCGAGAGTTATTTCCGTCTACGGGTTAAACTATACACCGAGGAAACCCATTTACGGGGGCTGATCTCAGAATGTTAAATAAAAAAGTTATAGATAGAAACGTGTCCCTTCTAGGTGTGCGAAAAATTCTACAGAGCGTTCCACTTAAGTGTGACAAACTAAACCTTTGTTTTTTTATGGAATACTCCGTATATTATAGTCTAATCTTGAAATGCTCAAAAAGGGCTTTCCAACAATAAATAATACTTCGTATATTCCTCTGGCAGTTTTTAGAAGCAGTATTTTCTGTTGGCCATGGAAAAAACAATGTGACATCTACGTCATAGAACTGAACCAAATTTTCATTTAATAATTTTTGTTTTAAATGGAATGTAATTTGTTTACCAAATCAACAGGTCAACACCTATATCAAATTTGGAATATGGGGAAATGCGGCTATATTTTAAGGACGAATGCTCATCGTCACTTATGATATTTTCTTCTGCAGTGTGTCCCATTTGGAATAGACACACCCCCGTAAAATTTTTATTTTATATCCGATTCTAACCGTTTTTTTTTTCTAATGATGGTCACACAAAACTCTTTACTTTGGTGCAAAATTTCAGATCTTAATCTCAATTTTCGAGGCCTTCAACGACTTTTTTTCTAGGAAAAATGGTAAGGATGTAAAAAAAACTTTGAACACCACTAGGCCAAAAAGTGAAATCGTCTCAAGATAGTTCTCCTGGCTTAAATTTAACCATATGGAATTATAAAAATAAGCATCGTGCACCATGATGGACTGCCAACAACACATCTTCGTCCGTCGATTTACAAAACGTAAATTAGAAACGAATTCCCTGCGGGATTAAAAAACGAGGCGGACGCGGACGAGGGCCTTCGGAAGCTGATGACGGCGCAGCAGATGCCCATCCCGTCCGGGTCTGACACCAAAAGTAATGATACCTGACGCCAGGCTTCAACCGCCACCAGTTCACATGACTCCGAAATATCCGGACTGATCCCCTCTAGAGCACTGTTTTAATCGCTGGGGCTTTGGCGGTAGTACCGGCATATAATATACGAGTAGAACTAATATTTTGGAATTGGAATTTCAGGACTGGTTAGGTGAAGCGGTGCCTCACCGAAAGTATACCTAATACCACGTAGTAGACGAGGCGAAATCTGTCCCATGCAGATATTTGTCTAAATCATCCAATTGACGTGTTGGAAAACCATGCAAGCCTTGAATTGATTTTATTCCAAAACGCAACTGTGACCTGTCAAGTTATTCTCACCCTTTAATACGTAGAAAAAATATACTGTATAACTCAAATAGAATGTCCATAATTATTAGCCTGCCATAATTTACCATCGCGTTCTACGACCCAAAAAATGAAAAAAGTTCTTATAAACATGACCTCAAAAATGCCCCCTAAGGGGGCTACTACAGCCCCCGAAATAGAGACTTTGCGACAAATGGTTTTTCTAAATATTTCCAGAACTAGTAAAGAAAAAATTCTGAAATTTGGTATGTAATATGCCTGGGAGAAGACACTAGTTTAAAAGTTGTAGTCGTTACATTTTTTTTATTTAAAAGTAGGCATAGGTTTCAGAATGTGGTCGTAACGAAAACACGGTAATAGAGAGATTGTAATTATCTCAATATAATGGCCGCTTACCAACTTCAGCGCCGTCTGATTTTTTCACTCCAGTACCCAATTTCTGTTTTAACAACGTTTATCGCAATGTGATAGCGTTTTAATTCCGTCCTTGAAACGTTAGAAGTTGGAATCTCGGGATAGACTTGTTTGTTTACATTTTCTGGGATTCGTCACGTAAATTCCGATCCAAAACAACAGCGTTATTCTGTTTAGGTAAATCAGTGGAAACCCCCAAGCTATTTATCGTTCAAACTATGCCATTCCTCACTCTGTTTCTTGGCTTGATGTATGACCCCAGGCATATTAAGCGTGTTTTTATTTTTTATGTTTCGGGTGAATCCGTTATTTTTACGTCTGCCAGAAATAAGTCCGCATTTTGATTTAGCAACGTCGAAACGTAGTCGGCTAAGCGCGGCAGAAAACTTTTGCCTGAAAGTTACAGATACGTACCTAATAGCATAGACAAAGTAACACATAATAGACTGTCAGAACCACTGTTGAAATTTTCGCAAGGCACCCCATATATATTTTATACTATACAATTTTATATAAAAACGAGTAACATTGTATTTAGTAAAATTTAGTAAATTAGTATTTTTTTTCTTTATTGCACTCACGTTTATAAATGATAAATCTTCTCTGAAACGAAACTGGCGCATATTAGTAAAGTGGTTTTAGTTTCTATAGGGGGTAGGTAAATCTCTAAAATTTAAAATAAGGGTACTTTACTCTTGACTCTTGAGCCATTTTCATATTTTCGATCCTCCCCCGTATACGAAATTAAATATTAAAATTTTGAAAACTGCGTTTTGAGTTTGCAGGAATGTACAAAGTTTTATCAGGAATAAAATTTTCTGATAAATTAAAATTTTAAAAAATCCCTTATGGTTCCTCATTAAATGCATTGTATGATTCACTCTTCAGTCAACGTCTGTAGGCTATGTGGCTGGTCTTATTCACTCTTCAGTCACCGCTCAATGGTTAAAATGCTTATATATAGCTTATAGCTTAACTTAGTATGGTGTCCTTAGAATTGCAAGACATTACAAATTTTCTGTTTTAACTTGCAAATGGTTTCAACAATGCTTCCGGCTAACTATGCCTCCCTATCTATGGGCTATGGGTAAAGCTATCTTCCGAATACACAGCAGCATTCGTGTCGCCACAATTACTTTTTTTTAACTACTGCAAAAATGACTCGCCCT
Organism: Pseudeuparius sepicola; assembly: GCA_963920635.1. NCBI lineage: Eukaryota > Metazoa > Arthropoda > Insecta > Coleoptera > Anthribidae > Pseudeuparius > Pseudeuparius sepicola. Next base: position 97,808,544 of record OY987299.1, read on the forward strand.
AGCTCTATACAGGGTGTCCCGAAAGTCATGGATCAAAGGGCTCTGGGTAACAGGGGAGCCCATTTGCGACAAAAAAAACCAATATGCGTTGTTATCCAATTGTTAACCATTTTCAAGATACGGGCTGTTGAAATTTTAATAAAAAAAATTTTTGCTTAATGTCCGAAACTAGAAAAGATATTTGAACCAAATTAGGTATACGACATGTTGTCATGAAGAGCCAAAACTCCTGCCAGTATCAAGCTCACTGGTTGACCAGTGGTGGAGATAGGGGTCACCGGGAAAAATAATAATTTTACAAAAAAATTATGTAATACGATTAAAAAAATATAATTTTTAGATACACAATTTATTTGGCAACAAATTTGTTTACTTGTTTCGTATCGGCTACCATTTTGCATTAAATGGGCCTTTTTTAATTTTTAAAGTTGTGTGATACGCCATTGGTGCAAGGGATATTTTAAACATCTTCTGAAATAATGAAATAATGAAATGCATTTGTTTAAATTTTCCACATAACGTTAAAAATTAACAAAAAAAATCGCATTTACTGCAAAATGGTAGCCGATACGAAACAAGTGTCCAAATTTGTTGCCAAATAAATTGTGTAGGTATCTAAAAATTTTATTTTTTTAAACGTACACCGAGTACATTATTTGATACTGGCAGGAGTTTTGGAACTTCATGACAACATGTCGTATACCAAATTTGGTTCAAATATCTTTTCTAGTTTCGGACATAGGTAAAGCAAAAATTGTTTATTTCATGAAAATTTCAACACCCCGTATCTTGAAAACGGTTAACAATTGAAGACTACAAAATGCGTTTTAATATTGGCTGTACTGGGTAAAAAGAGTAAAAAGGATGAAGGTCCACTCGATGTATGCAAAACGGATGAAAGCCCAAATTCGCCCACTTTGTGCTGGCATTTCTAAGGTTATGTTATTTACATGTGGGGTATTTTATTCCAAACAGTTTACTTTTGCTTCAAGCCAGAGTACCTCGCGTGCGTTCGTTTGCGATTTTTTTGCGATACCATTACATTTTTAAGATGTCTGAGAGTTATATGCTACCAGTGACTAAAAAAAAGGCAAAATTAGGACGAGTTTTGGTAGTGTAGAAGCTCAACTCTACTTTGAAAATTTCCCATGTAACTAAATTTCATTTATATAAAATATATTTTAAATGAATATTGATTTTTTTGCCGACTTTCATCTTTTTTTCCCTGACTTAATGTGCTTAACCCCCTTTTACAATTTCGCTGGACGCAAATGTCACAAAAATATTACTAACAAAACGTTTTACCAAAACAAGATACCCCAGCTAACATTTTAAAAATTGGTTACTAACAACAAGTCTATTTCTTAAATAGATACAGGATACAGGGATTTAAATTTTAAAATTTGTTTTACTCAAAACTTTTGTTTTGTGACCCTCATCCTTTTTAGCGTGCAGTCTTCAATTGGATAACAAGATATTGGGTTTTTCTTGTCGCAAATAGCCTCTCCTGTCACCGACACCGCTTGATCCATGAATTACGGAACACCCTGTATATTATGATAATAGTGGGGCACAGTGGCGCACCCAGGGGGGGGGGGGGCAGGGGGCCTCGGCCCCCCCAGACCTTCCATGTTTTAAAAATTCTCGAGGGTGGTATCTTATAGATGTACTGTCCGCTGTGCGACCCTCGGCAATTATTGCGCAGTGACTGGCTAATATCTGATCTTTATTCATCTTATTTTGGAAATTTCTTTTAATCATAAAATATTTTTTATGTAATACGTCAAACTTTTTAAATTGACCCAGGGCCGTAGCCGGGGGGGGGGGGGCTGCCTGGCAGAATGTTTGTCCTGCGTGAGCCACAAGTTCACCTCACCTCACCAGAGCCGTAGATAAGGCGCTGCTCCATTGAGAAAAAAAAAAGAGTAAAAAAAGACATCGTGTTGATTTTTTTATTTATTATACTTCATTGAAACTGAATTTGCCCTTAAATTTAATAAAAAAATTGCCTGCGGCGCATTTTAGTATGCAGACACCTCTAAGTACACTTTTTATTGCCCGCTTAAAAAAACAATAATCTTTATTGTCCGGCCTTCAAACAAATTTCAATTTACCTATACCTAACTGCACTGGCCAGAAAATTATAGACATAATGTGGTCCTTTGAAACAATATGATAATCACAAAAGGGTGTTGAGTAGGCCTGAGACAAAATATCGATAAAATCGAAAGTATCGATACTATCGATTTTATCGATACTCGATATTCAATTTCGATAAATCGAAATATCGATATTATCGATTTTATCGATATTTTCGATCTTTCCAATTTTATCGATCTTTTCGATTTTATCGATCTTTTCGATTTTATCGATCTTTTCGATTTTATCGATCTTTTCGATTTTATCGATCTTTTCGATTTTATCGATATTTTCGATTTTATCGATCTTTTCGATTTTATCGATCTTTTCGATCTTTTCGATTTTATCGATCTTTTCGATTTTATCGATCTTTTCGATTTTATCAATCTTTTCGATTTTATCGATATTTTTGATTTTACCGATCTTTCCAATTATATCTATCTTTTGATAGGAATAAAGGAAATTGCTGCACCCATTGCGTCCAGACCGCGCCCGCAGAAAGCCGATCCGCCTTTTTTTGTCTAGCTTCTTAAATAAAATTGATTATATCGATTTTATCAATAAGATTAATTATATCGATAAGATCGATTTTGTCGATAAGATCGATTTTATCAATATGATCGATAAGATCGATTTTATCGATAAGATCGATTATATCGATAAGATCGATTATATCGACAAGATCGATTTTATCGATAAGATCGATTTTATCGATAAGATCGATAAGATCGATTTTATCGATAAGATCGATTTTATCGATAAGATCGATTTTATCGATAAGATCGATTTATCGATTTTATCGATATTTTTTCAGTATCGATTTCCGATACTGAAATTCGGAGATCGAACAGCCCTAGTGTTGAGTGTTGTTATTGATAATTACAGGATTTTTGTCAGTTAAAAAATATTCTTGTTTACTGCACAAACGATTATGGGGCCGCATAATTAGCAAAAAAATTTCATGTTCATATTATATTTGGCCTGCGGCGCGATTTGTAATGTCGAAGGTTGAATTCCTTTTTTTACCCCCCCCCCCTCTCTCCCCACCGACAAAGTACCGTCCTGTAGGTACCTCTCCCTCACTTCTCAAATGTGTACTAACTGCCCTGATTGGAAAGTCATTTGCCCTGCTTGAAGTTTCCGTTTGAAAGGCCTTCAAAAAGAGCTTCTTTTGACCTTCCTGCCATTTTCAAAATGCAAATCCAGGGCCGGCTGCGATTTTTTTATACCCCGGATTTTCGCAAAAACCTTTTAGAGATTTTTTTATTTAAAATCTGACCTCACAGTGTTAATCAGAACACACCAAAACCCCTATATACCAAATTTGAATAAAAAATATACAGGGAGTTCCATTATGCAGGGTGTCAAAGTTGAGCAATATAGGAATTTTAAAGGTATCTGCCAAGTCAAGTGTGCCATGGAATCCCCTCAAAACAGTTGAATGGTCAACAGGACCACTTAAGTTGTTGGTGTGTCATCTCAAATTACTGAATTTTTTGCATCTTTATACGGGTCAAAAATCGAGTATATCAAAACCGCTCTACATACTATAAACGAACTAAATCTAAAAAATACAGAAGTCTGCCAATCAGTAAGTCCATATCAGTTAAGGTGGCTGTGTCAGGAAACGCACAGAATATGTGTATCATCTTAGACGGTGACTTTGTTGAGAAAGGTCCAATAATTTAAATTGTTTTTATTTGTTGGTTGGCATTTTGTAAAAAAAATAAATTACTTTTGTGTTTATTAATATTTTTTCAATTATTCCAGAGCACTCCTGATCAGTATAAAGTTTAATAAAAATTCAGAATTTTGAGTAGGCTCAGAGAAAAATACCCTGTAATTTTTGTAGTAAATCTTTTCACACCAACATTTTGAGTGGTCCTGTTGACCATGCAACTGTTTTGAAGGGATTCCATGGCACACTTGGCTGTCCAGATGTCTTTAAAATTCCTATTTTGCTCAACTTTAACACGGTGTAGAACGGAACACCCTCTACATTTTTTGTTCAAATTTAGTATTGGGGTTTTGGGGTGTCGTGATTAACGCTGTAATGTCAGATTTTAAATAAAAAAAAACGCTAAATGGTTTTTGTGAAAATCGGGGTATAAAAAAAATCGTAGCCGTCCCTGGATTTGCATTTTGACAAAAGTAAAAACGTCAAAAGAAGCGTTTTCTGAAGACCTTTCGAACAAAAAAAGGTTTTTGAAAATATCTCACAAAATACATTTTTTATCGATTTGTATACACTTAAAAGTAGACACCCTGTATGTTGGATTTTGTTTTGATTTACATCATTAATAAAAATAGCCTAGGTACTAGGCTCCATTATTATGTCTTTAGATTTAACACCTACATCCTACATCAACTGTAGATATGTTAATAAAAAATATAATATAAGTATTCTTTTACTCAATGCTTTGGGCGAAACCCCTCAAATATTTGCACATCACAGCTTAACACCCTGTATACAGGGTGTTCCAAATTAAAACGTAGATATTTTAAGAGGCGGTTGCTATACCTAAACAGTGTTAACAAGAGACATTTGCTATACGTAAACAGTGTAAGTTGATCTCTATAAAGATGGTTTTCTTTTAATATTTCGTTTACATATACATAAATGAAATTTTGGAACCATAGGTAACTACTAAACTTTATGTACCTTACAATGCAATATTAGAGTTAAAGACCAAAATATTTGTTCGGTTCAAATATTATAAGAGACATCCAACAAAAAGCAACGATAAGAAGACAAAAAAATACAACACCTAACGCAACAAATATGTTTGACAGCTGCTTTCAGATATTAAATTTCTATGGCCTCATATATTAGTTTTATTAAGTGCCACTGATTTAAGGCAAAAATACGAATTAAAAAATCATAATTTGCCGTAAAACGGTGGCAGTTACGAAAAAATGACAAGGACTATTTTTTGTTCACAATAAATGTTTGCACCAAAAACTTTTCTGTCAATGAACCATCCTTTCTTCAAAGAACAGTACAACGCTCATTAAAATCGGTTTATAAATAATAAATTACGGGCAAAAAAACCTAGGCAATGTTACAGCACAACAATAATGAAAATGACGCTTTCTATTATTACGAATAGCTCCGCCCCCCCATGGACCAATTTTTATCGCAGTGGCCTTAAAATGTGGATTAAAGTCCGTTTTGTTTATTTTTGTATATTGGTTGCGTTAATTCCGATATTTTTGCTTCAAAAATAATTAGGACAAAAAAGGGCTAAATATAAACATCGCCGTTGGATTTTCAAATATCGGTTATTTTAAACTTTTCTGTCAATAGTCCGTTATTTTCTGCAAGCAACTATGCCACGATTTTTTGTAATCAGGTAATAACCAAAAAATTATAGACAAAGCAAAAAAGTGCAAAATTTCTCGGCTCACCCGGTACAGGAGATATCATTGTTCTTTTTTTTTTTCAACCACATTGTAGCTTTCGCATAAAAGCGCGTCTCCTTTTGATAAATATCACCACATAATAGCCACACGTGTGGCTATTCTGTGATATCACTAAAGGAATTGTCTGCATTGCTCGTTAGTCTGTGCTTGCTGGTTTTCAGAACTTTCGGAATTCAAATTTCAGGAATATGTTCGTTTTTGTTGAACGAATGACATATTTTTAGGTTAACGAATATTATGTCCTAAAAATACTTATAGAAATATCATTGTTGCCATGCCAACCTACCTTCCATATCATTAATTTTCTAGCAGTGAACGGTAGGCGCCTATTTTCGGGAGGAACGGATCCAATAAGTTTCAAGTTTCACCGCGATTTGCCACGCAGCAGCAATTAGATAATTGTAGAGATTAACGTGAACGTTCAAGTTGTTCACAATTATAAAATTCTCTGAAAAACTATACACCGTGTCTCGTGAGCAATTCGACATGGCTTTACGAATTGTTTTTATAAAGAGAATATGTAGTGATTGGGCCAAACGTTCTTAATCAGGGAGAGTCGTCTAAAATCACACAAAGAAATCGTATTTACTTTCTAGGAATTTTGAATGACAGGAAGGAATAGGACTGATTTTCCTTTTTTTTTTCAAGGCAAACTAGATTTTCTTTATAATGTGCATATGGTTAGAGCAAACATATTATGCCATATCATGGCAGGAATCAGAAAGATGCAATCAAAAGAATTTAAGGGACAAGAATAAAAATTATGAAATAAAAGACAATTTCCTGGCATATTTTTTTATATTATAGCTGTCCTCTAAATAGACTTATATCTGTCAAAATTCACAAAAAAATTAAGAAATTCTTCAAATTTACATAGTTTCCAGAAAAAAGTTTTGTATGTTTTGCAACACATAATTAACAACAACAAATCGACATTAAATAATAAGTAATACAGAAGATTACCACCACGACTGTTAACAACCGCTCTACATCTACGAGGCATACTCAGAATTAGGTTGTCAATGTCATGTTGTTCGATGGCGTTCCATTCATTTGAAAGGCACTCGAATAGTTGTTGGTCAGTTTGAAACACAATATTTTGCACCAAAAGTCTTCGTCCGAGCATATCTCATATGTGCTCGATGGGATTAAAATCAGAGGATGGAGAATTCGAAGACAAAACATTAATTTCATTGTTTTCATTCAATTCGCGCACGATACTTGCTGGATGGGGACGCGCCTTGTCGTGCATTAGTTGAAATTTTGGTCCAATTCTCTCAGCATACGGAACAACAATAGGCCGAAGAATAATGTTTTGATAATTATTGAAATTCAGATACCGTTCCAAACCAAACGAGATTAGTTCTTCCGCCGATGTTGATACCGCCCCATACCATGATCGTACCTCCTCGAAAGGTGTGAACCGCTCGAACAGCTGCAAGGCGTTCTGAATTTCCAGGACAACTCTACACGCGATGCTCCCTTGAATCTGGGCGAAGTCCAAATCGAAGGTCATCAGAAAAGAAAATTGGGGTCCATTCCTGGTGGTGCCAATTTAAATATTCTTGTACCCACTGTAAACTGGTTGTCGTGATAATGCTGGAACTCTTACAGGCTGCGATCTTCGTGGAACCTGTTTCAGACAGTTTGGTGTACATTGTGTGTATTTTTCAGCTGAAGAACCAATCGCGACGCAGTTATACTGTGCTCTCGCAAGGCTAGCAATCTCTGGCGTCTCCTATTCTTGGTATCTTAAAATAAACGATTAATAACACTCTTGGATCTGTTAAGCGTCTCTGCAATATGCGAGGGGGAAATCACTGGTCAAATTTTGTACACTAAAAATTCCTACACAACAGTAATTCCATGTAATTCCTCGTAATTCCATGGAACTCCTCGTAATTTCCAAGGAATTCTTCGGAATTCCACTGTAATTCCTCGGAATTCCTGAAGTGTACACTAAAATTCCTACTATCCTTATGCAAATGCCTGACGTACAGTTGCCGATGCCAGATATGCTAATCTTCGTTCCGAGACAATATTCGCGCACTAACTACATTATTATGTAAAGCCCGCGTTCGAGAATGAGATTTAATGCTCGGCAGTGTACGCTGCGCAAATCTGAAACCAAAGGTCCGTAAAGCGATTACTATGCATTGATTTTAAATCGGTGTAGTTTGTAGTTGTTTTGCGCGTATAACTAATAGAGGAAAGTACCCTAATATGAGGCCATATTACATTTTGTTCTGTATTTTGTCCTATAATATACAGTGTGTTTCACTTCAAGTCGACACAGTTCATTATTTTTTTACGGGTTGACCGATTGTGATTTTCCCCTCGGCAATATCCCTTTGAGAAATTCTAGCCTCTAATATGCCAATAGTACGTAACATCGTTTCACTTCCCAAAAGATGTCTGTGCATCATAAAATGTTTAATTAAAATCAAACCTACATTGCCCAGCACCGAATGACAAATTTAAGAAGGTTTTTCGTTTGAATTTTAAAAAAATGTGCAGTGGTTTTTAAATGTAAAAAACATTAATACGTTTGCATTATCAGTTGTTAGAACTGCTGATAATCGTAATATTTTTTTAAAATATTTAAATACGAAATAATTAAGAAAATTTGCGCATTTCTGTATTTTTGTCCCTTAGATTCTTTTGATGTGTGTATATATAGATTTCAAGAAATCAAAAATATGCAGGGTGTTCCATTTAGAAAAATTAATTTTGAGTTGCAGTTGCAACACTTTTATGGGACACTATTAGACACGGCAATAAACTAGAAATATTGTACGATTCCCAGCGACTTCTACCTCAAAAAATAAATAAGTCGTGCTGTGGCCCTTTCACCCGTGAACACGGTGTACCTTCTTGTATTTGGAACAGTAAATAAAGTGAATTCTTATTAAACTTATTTTTGACTAAAAGGTTATGCCGCTGAGGTATAATAATGGCACATATATAGTGCAACCGCATGTATTTTGGGCCAAAATATTACGATTGAGGCTAATATGCCTTATAGAAATGTTGTTTGTTTGAGAGATACAGGGCGTTAAAATTCATTTTTTGAAATGGAATTATGGCTACTTCTCCCGAACTCAAAATTTGGCGCTGCTATGTTTTTAGGGATGGAGTATAAGCTGAAAATGTCAATTTCTACGTATCTCACAGAGGGCGCCACTTGCGCTGTATTTGGATAGTGCTTTTACTCGTAGCGTTTTTGAGGATATCTTTTTGGTGTTGCAGGTCCATTGTTTTAGTGCATTTCTTTATTCTGCAACAAAGAGGTACTATTGTTTCATAACGATCAAATCAACCGTTTGCTTTGAAATTGCCAAAACGTGCCCCAAATCACCTTCAATATTCAAAAAATAAAATTTTCACCTACTGCTTTCAAAGATTGCACAACGACTGTACCATTTAAAGCGAGAAAAAAACATATGAACAATGTCCCAAAAAAATGTTCACTTTCGGAATGGAACAGATTGAAACTCGAAAGTCGAAAACTGATATCGGTATCTGAGGCTCATTTTTAGTGATAAGCTTAATGGCGAAAACCGCAAATCGATATTTGTCACCGTTCTTGAGTTATAGGGCGTTTTTCGAAAATGTGCGTTTTCGAAAAGCGGCCGTAACTTTTTTCGGGTTGAAAATTTTGCGTTTCTGTAAAAACATTCGTAAAGCACTTTTTTACGTCCAATGCTGCTAGTAATTTTTTTTTCAAGTCAATGGTTTAAGAGTTACCGATGAAAAAATTTATTTTTAATTGGAACACCCTATATATTTTTGCCTTTTTCAATAGAGCAAAAAATTGCCATTCCAAAAATATATAACACTTAATGGTTTACATAACTAGTTATCAATTACTAATAACTTTTATGATTCCATGTATAAAATTGGAAGCGCGCCCTTTCAACAAGTAGGCTTTGGACGGTGAGACAATGAAACAGCCGTTTCCTAAAAATAGTATTGCCCCATTAACCAATTTTGGCTGAGATATAAAATAATGTAGAAAAATGGAGATACTTTTTCTTCAAACAACAAGAACATAGAGCTTTTGTCTCAGTCTTGTATAAAAATAGAATCAAATATAACATAAATAGGCGACTAATATTATTACTTGTTAACCACAAAAAAATGGATATATTTTACATTCGCAACTACATGCCTACCTGTAATAAATTAGTTATACAGGGTGTCCGGAAAATAAATAAAATTAGCGTCAGGATTTCGGAGGGCGATTCTATACGAAAAATTAATGGCACAAAGTCCTATACCATTTTTTCGAAAGCTCAAACTCGAAAGTTAGTGGCCTCCGTCAATTTTGAACAGGGCGCGAAAAAAAAAACATTTTTGGTTAATTTCCTTAATAATGTTTTATCGAGTAGGCCGATTTTGGTCAAATTTTGCATACATATCACTAGTGTTCCTTTGTATTTACCATAATAATTTCACGCAAATCGTCAATGCCTAAGGGCCCAAACTGTCCTTCACCTTAAGAAAATGACTTAGAACTTTTTTGTTTGAAATTTTTTTTAAAATTTGGTTAGCAGAGCATTAAAAAGCATCAAAAGATCTTTAAAAAAGGTCATCTTTTTGCATCACGTAAAAATGAACCGTTTCCGAGAAAAAACACTTTAAACATAAATTAGTGAACTTTTTTTTTGTCGTTTTTCTAGTATTATGTATTTTGTTGCTGGGTTGGCGACCATAAATTACACATTTCCAAAAATTGGTTATTTAATGGACAAATACATTTTTTATATTAAGGACACGTGTTTCGGCATAGAGACATCATCCGGTATTTAAAAACTAAAAGGTTACTGCATAGGTACCTAAGTGTGAATGGTACTTACCACCTTTGCCACCACCACGTACTTCCTCTTTATTCCCGTGACAGAGAACTTCCTCTGTTTCGTACTCTACCCTTGCCTTGGATTCCCCTTGGTATTTGAATAAATAATAAATCTTCAAGGAAAGTTACCAGGATTATAATCTAGTTATGTACATTATACAGTCGCGCCCGGTTGAAACCGACGACCAGAAGAGGTTTCTAGCGGTAGCGGGGGCGCCTAGCCGGCAACAGCGCGCTGCCGGCCACTGCACGGGCGGCGGTGGGCGGTGGCGGCCGGCCGGTCTTCTAATAATAATAAGTATTTTATACAAATTTCCTTGTGGTATTTTCTACAGAATGCTGGCAAAATTAAAGCAAATCTGGAAATCTGGAAAAATTGCAACATTGGGGACAGAGAAATTTCTTCAGCTTTCTAGGGGTGTTAATACAGGCTCCTCAGCAAAGAAACAAAATTCAAGAAAAATGTAACTTTGATTGTGCTGGTAATAATTATTCTAACCTCAGTGTTAGTATTTAATATTTTTATTATTTTACTTAATGTTTAAAACCGCTGACAACTATATGTTGAAACAAAAATTGCCTTATTTTTTATTAGATTAGATTAGTTTATATCTAAATAGGCCATGAAAGAAAAGCTTTGTAATGTCAAATATGTCAAAGTGAAATCGTCGATAAAATTACATATTTTTAAGCTCTCACAAAAGTTGTTTTTGACAGGTAAGTTTTGATTTTCTGAACCATATCACTTCGTTTTTCGCATTTCGAGAAATCAAATACTCCGTGAAATATTGTTATTATTGATATTTGTAATGTAATATCCATATATCCGCCACTGGCTATATTGGTTGCTTGGTACTAGCACACTTGATCAATGCATGGTGTGTACCAAATTTTGTTTGAATATCTTTAATGGCTAGGAAAATAAAAATCAGACTTTAAAATTGTTTTGTTGAATTAATATGACAGTTAGTACTACTGGCCAAATAGAAATCTTAACTGTCATTTTTTCAAACGCCACTCCGCCACTGGGTATATGACACTTGATCAATGAATGGTTTGTATAAATATATCGTTTGAATACATTTCACGGTTACAGTTGTCACTTGTTAAAGTGTCCTAGAATAAAACTGAATCACCCTGCATACTTGTGAACTGTTGTAATAAAACAATTCTTACCCTCACAATAGTTCAAACTAGGAGTATATCCCAGAAGCAACTGAATGCTTGTGCGGGGTAGGGGGAGTTCTTAATACTGATTTTTTAATTTGTTTAACCCTTTCGGTAACATCGGTCTAATCTGTTGCAAAGAATTCTCGGAAAAAGACCCGTTCGAACTATTCGATGCCGAGGTGGCGCGGTGTTGCCGGCTAGGCGCGCCCCCTACCGAAAGCCAGGAAAACCCTCTTCTGATCGTTCGGTTTCAACTGGCCGCGACTGTACATTGCAAAAGTTGACTAGATACACAATTTTACTGTTTGCTAGCTAGGCCAAAATTAAGACATAGATCATCCATAAACCTTTTACAGAGTAGTAGTATAGTTGAATAAATAATATGGTACACCTACTTAGGATAAGTAGTTGAAAAGCGGAGGTTATATTAATTTGGAATTTATATAATTATGTGAAATATCCTTTACGTTCTTTTCTCTAAAAGAAGATTAACTGATACAATATTTTAAGCATTTTCCACACAAAACCCAGACTAAAAGTCTCGATGAAAGCATATTCTCGAAAAAATGACACATCCGTCGCCAGTTTATGAGCGACGTTCCTTCGACGAAAAAATACTTGGAATCGCCCCAAGAGCTATTAAAGATTTCGGCGAATCTCAAAAACGATCAAGACTAATTCCGGCATGATTTTTCGGCCAATTCATAAATTATATTAATTTGGTCGCTAGTAAAGGCGTATTTAACTTTATGGTGGCATAAATCGGTGCCCGCACTCTAAATCAAGCCGTGCTTAAGTAATTTCGCCAGTTTACAACGGCAAGAATGTTGCGCGACACTATAACTTGTTTCTGTATCCTAGCCCACCTCTAAATAAAAATGTTACAGTAAATCATTCCACAGATTTGCTGCCGCCAACATCCCTTAGCCAGATACTCACTAAGGTCATCATCAAAATTCATCGTTACAGGTATATTTTTTTAGAAAAATACTCCTGGCAGGTTGATGCATTTGACCTTGGTCAGAATAAGTAGGCAATACCTATTCATTTTCAGTTGAATAGAAGATAACTATTACCTATTAGACCTATATAGACTTCTCACGGCTATAACTTCATATTCTGAAAAGTAGATGGCGCCTATGGTCAACAATGTATTTTGCATTGTATTTTGTCTCCGGGAAGCGCATGGTGAGCCAGAGAACTGTCAAACATGACCGCCGTGACCGTGAGCAGTCTTTATTAATACGTCAGTCAACGCTATAGCGTTATATAGTTATAACCTCAGATATTTCAACATACTTAGGTCGATTGCTTTAGAAAACGGAGGGACCAGTCGATTTTGTTTCTTTTGTCAAGAATTACTTTTTGTCGAAAAATGAAATTTTTGGTCCATCCACGGACACACTGTATTGTAAAGTGTATTTAATATTTATAGCTCACCCCCTACACCCCAATCACGCCTTTTTTATGTCCCCATCCCATGTCTGTTACGTCGTTGGAAAAGTCTCTTAGATGACAATGCAGTGGTAAAAAGAAATTTGAAGTCTGTTGAAAAACAACGAAGATATTTGGGTGCACCGTCTCAAAATATCCATCCCGCTTGTTGATAAATGCACCAACTATTCTGTAAATCCCACAGATGCATCGATTTTGTCACGCAAAACTATAATTAATAACCAATTTTCTTTCTTGGTTTATGAATTCTGATTTTCTAAACTCTAATTTCGTTGTTTTCGTTGAATTATTCATTAGTATTGCCATGTCCATCGGCCGCTTATACGCGCTTTATTTTTGTGAGATATAAAATGGGAAAATTTAATATCGGCATCAGGTATAATCATCAGCACTGAATAGGTATATAACCATAGGCACTTTGATCTTATCAAAGCATGCCATCGTTATCATTATTCAAAAGAAAAAGTCATCATCCTTCCCCCAAGATTCATTGGCGTAGCTAAGGGGGGGCTCTGGTATAAAAATAGCCCCCCTGACAAATTCTAGCGTTTATTTTTATAATTTTTTTGACATTATAGGTTTACATTAAAAATCTTAATAAGCTGATTTAATCTTGTTGCGTGTTCGTGTTATTGGGTACAGTAATAGACACTGACTAAAACACTAACGACAAAATAAAACAAACTAAACAGCGGCAACACTGAACATTGGCAACACTGCCGTCACGCACTCATCCCGCACCCGACCCCGTCAGTCCGCCACACGTCACACTCACAGAATTAGCATCACTCAGGGACTTTAAAATAAGGGGACCCAGCATTTTACAGTCTATCACATAGGAAAAGTGAAGCCTTGAGGGGAAGTTTTGTTTTCTGTAGACTCCAACTGCCATCAGGTTTTATGTGATAAGATAGTGCCATAGATTCTAAAGGAGGCAAAAAAATCATAATTCACAATTTTTAAGTTTTCTAACTTCCAGATGCTCAGATGTGACAATTAAAGAATTTCAACTATACAATAAATTTGTTTCATTTGACAGTTGCCATATTCTGTATGTGTAGACACAACATTGTCAACTCTAATTTTTAGAAATCGTGGAAACCGTTATTAATTTTTAATAACAATCAACTGTTTTATTAATAGATTCTCCAATAAAATAGCATACTTGCCATCACTGATACCATTAGAATGTGGAAAGAATAGGCCTCACTTTGGAAAGTATAATGCTGGGCCCCCTTACTTTAAAGAGTCCCTGGCATCACTGCGAACCTGGACGGCTGGACGTGAGTGCTTACTGTGATTGATATGCAATACTGCGGGGACGCCAATGTACATCTATATTTTTACTTATGCAGTATCAGTATACAGGGTGAGTTTTTTCGATGCCCAGTATGGGGATCTCGGAAATTAGCAGAGCTAGAACAAAGGTTAAATGGGGAAATAATTGCGGTTTTGAATGCTCAATCTAATGCCCCTTTTGGATTTTTAAAAAAGTTCATGGCTCACTAGATATTTTGAAAAGAGTGATTTTTTGCTATTTCATCAGATCTCTGTAGCTCCCTTATTTCTGATTATACAAAAAAACTGTAGAGACAAAATTTGTATTAGATAATTTTGGGCTTAATAAGATAATCTAATCCAATTTTTTATGTTGTTTGTGATTTTTTAGATATGACATAAACTTGTGTTTTTTTAAATCATAGTTGGCTGTGGCCTTATAAAATCGGCCATTTTTTGAGCTTTCCAAAGATATAATACTCGACATAGTTATTATAAAAAATAAAAGAGCTGTGGCTAATTTTCTGATTTTTTTTTTAAATTTTCACATAGTCAGCCATGGAATATTTTCATAATTACGTTCTATTTTATAATTAGACATACTTTAAACTTTCTAATATTTTGTTTTTAGCTGGTAACAAAATGTAACAAAATAAAACAAAAATTAAAAAACTCAAATTCAAATTATTATTATTTTAAAAGGTCACCTTTTAAAATAAAAAGGGTGTTCAAACAATCCACCATTATTATTAATGCAAATATTGCATCTTTTTAAAATTGAATTTGTCGCCTTTCTTAGAGAGCGCTTGTCAATACTGGCAATCGAAATCCAAAACAGACAATCGGGGGCTCGGAGCTGCCAGGAAATAGGTCTATTTCTCCCATTCCAACTATTTGGATAGAGCTGATCTAGGTAATTTCTTACGGGCAAATAATTATGTGGTGGAGCTCCATCATGATAATTTTAGTTATATTTTGTTACATTTTGTTACCAGCTAAAAATAAAATATTATATTATATATTATTATAAAAAAATTGGATCAGATTATTTTATTAAGCCCAAAATTATCTACAATTTTTGTCTCAACAGTTTTTCTGTATAATCAGAAATAACGGAGCTACAGAGATCTGATGAAATAGCAAAAAATCACTCTTTTCAAAGTATCTAGTGAGCCATGAACTTTTTTAAAAATCCAAAAGGGGCATTAGATTTAGCACTTAAAACTGCAATTCTTTCCTCATTTAACCTTTGTTCTAGCTCTGCTAGTTTCCGAGATCCCCATAGTGGGCATCGAAAAAAACTCACCCTGTATGTAGTAAAGTTGTGTATTTAAATTAATAACGTTGTGCCGATTAATAAGTAAATAAGCTCTACTATAGTTTGCGTAAGTACTTTAATTTTCTTCATTTAGTTCGGTAAGTTCATTTACAAATAAGTACCTAACCTACCTAATTAATTGACAATTGACTATTCATTCATCGGAGCTATTGAAAACGGTATGCCCGCGCGCAGGTGCTGTGACGTAAAAGGTGGCGCTTATTCGACAAAATCATGGATTACTTTTATTTTTAAACGGAAATTTGAGTCGTTTTATAGTGAGTTAGGTAAACAAATATACACCAAAGTGTTTATATGCGGCGCTCCGGCGCTTTTGCGGGTTACTGAATCTCATCTCCTTCGGGGGCTTAAGCCCCCCCGGAGAAAAAAGGCTAGCTACGCCTATGGCAGGATTACCGCCCCATCTCTCTCCTCCCCACAGCAGGAAAAATCTTCGAACGAGTAATTCTCACTAGACTCCAAGGCGAGCACTTCCCCAAGAGCAATTCGGTTTCCGAGGCGCCCACTCCACAGAACTCCAAGTTGTAAGACTAATAGAAGAAGTCACCCGAAATTTCCGACATCGTTTCGACACCCTGGCCTTCTTCCTAGACGTATCCAAAGCCTTCGACCGAGTCTGCGGCATCCAGACTCATCTCGCTAAACATCTCTCCCGCAGTAGTCAAAGTAATCTCTTCGTTTCTGGCCGACCGTACCTTCGAAGCTAAAATAGACAATCACCTCTCTTCTCGTAAATCCGTAGAAGCCCGAGTGCCGCAAAGATCCGTGCTTGGCCCCATTCTATACAACCTATACACTCATGATAACCCTAGATCCCCAGGTACCTAATTGTCAGATTTTAAATAAAAAAATGCCCAATATTGTTTTTTGAAAACGCCCAGCTTTTAAAAATAACAGTAGGCCTGTCGTTCGCGGCAATGCCAAAAAAATTGCCCCATTCAATTCCCAAAGCCTACTTAGATTTTTAGGGGTGTTAACACGAAAAACAGGACACACTGTATAAAGAATATATGGCTTATATTCAATTTATGCTGTGGGAGAAAAATGATGGAGAGAAATGGAGAAAGAAATATAAATCATATGTAAACCTCCCATAAGTCTAACGGAACTTACAAACATGTTTCTCCGCTCATAATTCCAAATACTACCTACCTGATATTTACAAAAAGTATTTACATACGTATATTATTCTACAGTGTGGATAGAAATTGTGGAATATTGCTTATATTTCTTAAAATATTCCTCATATCAAAAACATGTTTTAATAAAAGTGTTAGGGGAAATTATTTCACAATGTTTATCAAAATAATTATTAACGTCAAGTTAGCCATGCCAAAATATAACAATGCGAAACTGTCACTAGCTGTGTAACTATGTACATTGTTACACTAAACGTACTTTTTTACTCAATTTTCTGTGTACTTAAGTACTTACTAAGTACTTACTAAGTACTTAAGTATCTACACAAAACAATGGCTTTGCTAACTTGATGTTGATAATTATTTTGATAAACATGTCAATAGCATAATAGAAAACTTAATTTTTTTTGTATTTTTTTCTTATGCGACCCCACTAAAATTGTATTGTATCGTATTCAGAAAGTTCAAATGTATCAATGTATCAATTTTCACCCAAAAACCTATATGGTGCCATTTAAAAAAAATCAAGTCGGTTACCATGGCAACCACATTTTTTGTGCTACGAAAGATTGCTTGATATCACTAAATGGGAAATAATTTCCCCCAACACTTTTATTAAAACAAGTTTTTCATATGAGGAATATTTTAAGAAATATAAGCAATATTCCACAATTTCTATCCACACTGTATGTGTAAAATGGTTTTTTGGTATATTAGCTCATGTCTTATGAGAGATTATCAAAGTTAGTTTTCCAAGAAAATTAACAGTTAGATACTATACTATAAGTCTATTATATAACTTAACAAATAAGCTAGATATTCAAGAAGGCTGTTATTGTTTGCACAGGAATATCCCGCCAATCTCACCTTCTTTGATTTTGAGCAGAAATTAATCAGGAACTGGGAGGAGGTCACAAAAAATATTTATCGAGTCGCATTTCCGTCAGAAAAATACGTGATGCTTTAATCTCGTTCCAACAATATATATTTTTGTCACCGTTCATTGAAATCGCCCGCGCTTTATGTTTGTGAGATCTAATTTATTTCTTCCCGGGTACAGGTTTAGAACAGATACAGTTCGTCTTTTATCGTAGATATCACCTCCTAAGATTTTCAGGAAAAGATAAGAAGAAATGAGAAAATTCTTTGCAACCATATTATATAAAATTTGTTTCCGAACTGAATAAATAATTTGGTTTGAAATCCAATGAATAGGTTTTGCCGTGCAGCTTGATCTAAGGGAGACATTTCCAAAAAATAGTGTTGGTTACAGCGTTATCAGGATATGCCAAAAAATTTTTGTTTTATTCGCGCCTCCTTGCTGTTCGCTAGCAGCTTCACTGTTTTAAGCCTAATTACCCGTTAACCCGTTTTGTTTTAATAACGATAGAATTCGGAGGGAGATAACTAATGCTTGAAATATCATTAAATCTTGCAGTACCAATACCAAAATAATAATAAATTGAAGTATCAGCAACCTATTTCAGGAATCTAATCAAAATTCACCAACTTTTAGCTTAAGCTAAAATTGAATCATTAAGGTAGGTACCTACATGGGAATTTATTTCGAAAAGTCCTCAATTTTGGATATACAGGATGTCTCAGTTGTACATGTCGTAAATAAATCTGATGGTAGAAAATCTCATTTTAAGCAATAAAGAATCCCAGGAAAGGGTCAAAGCTCCATGGGTATTATAAAATGCGTGTCACGGAAATTGCCCTGGATAGTAACCAAGTCACGGTGATAGCAGAGAACTAGGTGACAGTAGGTATGTGGTACTTAGATAGGTACTTTTTTGAGTTATTATATGCTTAGCTGTGCGGCTTGTGGCACTTTTCTGACCACCAAAACTAAAATATTTGATGATAATAATCCATCGGTAAGTAATATTTTAATTTAAATTAACTTTTGAGGTCATACACCAAAGTGGCATAGGCGTCTGTGTATAAGTACCTCTTTATAATTGGAACTTTAAAACTAAAATTGCTATATTATGAAGTATTCCTACATTGAAATTATTGGATTTTGAAAACAAAGCAAATTCAAGTTGCTGCTCAGAAAAATTGATAATTTCGTTTATAAGCAGTTTTTGCTGTTTTGATGATACAAAATTAATTTCCACGGTTTGAGATGAATATGCATTTATTTATTAATATTAGAAATTATCAAATTTTTTTATTAGTTTATTAATTTGCCCCTTCCTTTCAAACCTTCGTAACTGATTGTTTGTGCCAAAAGAACAATAAAGTGCTTATAAACGTACGCCTCAAAAAGCGTTATTTTCTAAATACAGACTTGAACCATCTTGAACCCATTCCCAAATTTAGCATTTTTTTCTGAGCAGCTAATTTACTAAGTTTATTCAAAATCCAATACTTTTAGGGTAAATTGACAAGAGACATGAGGAAAATAAATGCCCATTCCAAAGATTTGGCCACACATAAAACTAGTTAACTGTAACCCACACGGGATACACTTAAGTCTTGACTTTTACCTCTGTGCGTGAGGCGCCCTAAAGTCCAAAAACGCTGCAGGTTTATCAAAAAAGCATGGGCGTAGTAATTATTTCTAAATTAATTATTTATCATTTAAAAAAATACGTAGGTACCTTTTAAAGTGCGAAATTGAAAAAGGTTTTTCAGGCAAAACTCTTTGAAATTATAAAAAATAAAGCCCTTTTTATCGATTTCCTTTAAATGTCATTTTTGACAGATGATAGCTAATATCACGCGAACACGTTTGAGTGGGTAAATTTTCATATTTTTCAAATAAAAAGTTAACGCCCAAGCTAAATATATCATTGCTACAAAAGTTTCCCCTGATGATGCAAACTTTTTGGAGGACACTATACCTATGTATAAGCACAGACCTATATAGCTTCGCGAAGCTATAAGGTATAAGGTTGACAACATTTTTATTCATGCACTTAGCAATGTGTCCACTGACCGACGCATGATAAGTATTGTACAGGGTGTTTACTTTTAGCGTGTGCACTATTGGTAACTTCTAAATTTGGAGAGGTCCAGAGTGGGTTAAATTAGAAAAAATGCGTATTTCGGGGCTCTTTAAGGCCCTTCGGAGAAATAGAAGGTAGTTCAAGCCTTTCCTGAAATATCCTAAAAAAAACTGAAATTGGTCGTTTCCTTTTTATTTATTATGTAGTACAAGAAATATATAGGAACACAAAGAAAATTGGGACGTTTACATAAGTCGACATGGGCTATCACCAGGAAGTTTCAGAAAATTGTTATGCCTACTAGATCTTCATGTTTTTCTTACGGGAGTTATATTGGATTTTTATGTCATTAAATAGAGCAAAAAAATTACGAGTTCACCCTCTATCATAAGTGGTAAATAAAATCATAAGCGGCTATCCCGCAAACAAGCTCCCGTGTCGACCGATCACGAAACCTCAAATTTAATTATTATTAAGCGATTTAGGACTTTACTTTCATTGTTATAGCGGGATTTCCTAAGAATGAAAGACTAGACATGTGCAGTGTGTACCTTTGAAATTACCGAAACTCTGTAGCTGCAGCGAGAAATTATAAAAAAATATTTGTTGTAGAAGATATTAAATAAAAGAGAAAAAAAAACAATTTCAGTTTTCAGGATATTTCAGGAACGATTTAAACTATATCTTCGATTTCTGGGGTGGAGCTTCGAAATTTGCAATTCTAATTTAATATACGCGATACCTCTTCAAATTTAGAAGTTACGAATGGTGTACACGCTAAAAATAAAGACCCTGTACACCGTACACCTTAGCTGTAATGTAATTAACAAAAAAAAATGGCTTGAATAAAATCACAACCAAACGTTTGTCAAGAACTCCCGGTCTATTACTCCATAACGGTTGAACCCTAGGTACTAAGATTGAAATATTTAATTTGAATATTTCCGTCAAAGTTACTAAGGTTACACATGAAATTTGTTCTTATTGTTGTGTTTTATGGTGAAACCTAACCTAACTCAGGCGCGGTCATTTCCATTTGCGAAGGGGGGGGGGGGATACCTGGGTATGTACTCCTTTAGGCCATTTTGGGCACCTACTATATAACAATAGAACTTCAATAAAAAATAAATAAATTAGGTCTTTTAAATAAAAATTATGTAAACAAAATTTTTTGCATATGCTTTGGGTATATGCAGTGTATCCACTGATTGAGTTCACATAAGGTGTAAATAACAACAAATTTTCGAGTTGAAATTTGAGCTTCTGGAGATCAGCCCTGCTTGGTTTGAAACTAATTTGTGACATAATTTTACTTTTAAAAAATCACGTATGCCTTGGAAATTATAAAGAAACTACATTAGCACTTATTTGAATTTGTCTTGCTGGGGCAGTTCACAAGAACTGTTTTAACAAATAAATTTCAACGGAATAACCTAGAAATTTATTTGTCTTCCTGTATTATAGGGCAAGATGCCGCCTGGTATCTCTGGGAATTGAAACACAAATAAACAGATTTTTTAGACGCGGACCTGCGCCACTAAACGGTAGTTGCTGTGAACGCTGCGATCACAAACAAACACCGTGTAATGTGTAATTCGACACAGCTTTTAACAACGAAAACAAACAGAGCGGGCGACATGCTGGCCGCTGATTTATTATGCTGTGTGAGGATATGAGCAGTCAAATTTAGCGAGTTTTCAACGAATTCATAAGAGCTTATTCGCAGAAGAGGCAGTAACAGTAATTATCTAATGTTCAAACTATAGTTCACAAGAGAGCAGGGATTTAAAAATTATTGTTTGAAAAGGGGAGTAGGGGTAGTACCTATTTGGGAGAGGAAATTTGTTATTTATTTTCGGAAAGACAAGTTTTTATAATTTTATGAACGAAAATAACGGCTATTCTATACGGAATAATAGTTATTTATGTAACAAAGCACTGAAGTTCAACTTTATATGACTCATGTGGAATTTAGTTGCCGAGGCCTCTGGCCGAGGCATATAAACCACACGGGCGGCGTTTGCTTTGTAAAGCAAGACCGAGCCTTAGGCGGCGCGCGGCCCTTAATAATATTATAAAAAATTTATTTAAATGCTCTAAAAAATAATAAAATAAACTTTGAAATAACTCAAACCAAAGCAAGCTAATAATTTTGTTTCACACAAAACAGCACCACACAAAAAACTATACACAAAACCAAAATCCGTAAAATAAACCGAAATCCACTGGTTATACTGGCCTAACTGGCCTACGTCGACACCTGCTCCGTGGATCTTCGAAACGCCACCAATCAATCGCTACGCTCGCTTTCTTATTGGCCGCCTCCTTCACTAGATCGACGTCGACCGCATAAAAACTTTTGAATTTTATACGGGTGATTTCTGCTGATAAGTCTGCTATTTTTACCAGTAGCAGAGCATGGTAAATGCTATGAAATAGATCGCGCCCCCTATATACAGGGTGTCCAACTTTAAAACTGTACAAATCCGTAAAATCTTCATTTTTGGAGATAATCGCCTAAACTTTTTTTTGTTTGAAAGGCCTTCAAAAACTGCTTCTTTTGACCTTCCTGCCATTTTCAAAATGCAAATCCAGGGCCGGCTGCGATTTTTTTATACCCCCGATTTTCACGAAAACCGTTTAGCGATTTTTTTAATTAAAATCTGACCCCACAGCGTTAATCAAAACACCCCAAAACCCCTATGTACCAAATTTGAATAAATACCTTTTCACACCAACACCTTGAGTGGTCCTATTGACCATTCAACTGTTTTGAGGGGATTCCATGGCACTCTTGACTTGGCAGATGCCTTTAAAATTCCTATTTTGCTCAACTTTGACCCCTTGCAGAATGGAACTCCCTGTATATTTTTTATTCAAATTTAGTATATAGGGGTTTTTGGGTGTTCTGATAACCGCTGTGGGGTCAGATTTTAAATAAAAAAAATCGCTAAACGGTTTTCGTGAAAATCGGGGGTATAAAAAAATCGCAGCCGGCCCTGGATTTGCATTTTGAAAATGGCAGGAAGGTCAAAAGAAGCGGTTTTTGAAGGCCTTTCAAACAAAAAAAAGTTTAGGCGATTATCTCCAAAAATGAAGATTTTACGGATTTGTACAGTTTTAAAGTTGGACACCCTGTATATCACTATGTGCCAAGTGAGTTCAATTATACTTTACCACGGTAGCCCGAGAACAGGCGCCTCGGCACTAAAATACGAGACAAAACACTTTTTTAACCATATTAAATCGAACCTGGCATTAGTAGTAAAAAGAGATAAATGAGACAGAGAACATAGATATTGTAATAAACACAAGTGATTGCATGCTCGCCTAATATAATATCACCAATACTTGCATGGGCTACATACTGTTCGTTCGACCTTAAAAAACGTTTGTTAAAGTGAAATATTATGTTGCTTGTAGAATATGTATATTTTTGAAAACTAGGTGGTGCTTATATCCTAATATTCTTTTTATGACTTAGAGTTTTTATGCTCTTTCAAGTAACTTTAGCAATATTATACAATACATATTATATTTTAAAATCGGAAAAAAATGTTTTGTTAGGCAAAAAATAATCAAAAGGGCTCACCCTTCCATGAACCGACTGCGTGCGGCGTTGCTTGACTTTGACTAGTCTAGATATTTATTGAAAAAAAATCAATGGTACATTAATGGGCTACTTCAGTGCCGATTTCTGGGCTTTTAATGACGATTTTGAGACACTTCACTGTCGATTTCAAGAAAACAAAATTCTTTGACTCCAACCGAGATTTCCCAGGGTTATATGCTACCACTTTCCCTTACTGGCCAGTGACTTAAATAGGAAATTTTATCCCCAGTGAAATTTTAGGTTAAAACGGAATTTCTAATAGGTAATTGGTTTTTTCTTGAAATCGGCAGTGAAGTGTCCCAAAATCGTCATTAAAAGCACAGAAATCGTATAATAATGGGCTACATTATTGTACGATTTTTTCAATAAGTAGGCCTTGGCGAGATGTAATAAACAACAATGTCCGACGCGGAGAAATTGCCCGTCAAAAGTGATCAAATATTCAAAACCCGGCCGATAAAGGCCCATTTAACTTTTCGTACACATTGCGAAATTATTTCCTATAGAAGCGCAATCCTTCAGTATACATATTTTAGTAGGTTTGCATATCAATAGATTATTGTTATGGAGGCTGCACAAGAAGCAGCAGTTTGGTTTTTCTGTACGAAGGTGCCTCAGACTAATGAATAAAGGGGACGAATTTGTTTACAAATTTAAGTAAATTGTTGACAGGCTTAGTTGTTTATTACTATCCCCATGTTTACAAATATTGGTCTTACTGACCTGCCCCAAACATGTTGTCACATTTAAGAGTAACAATAACTAGGAATATCATAAATAAAACCGGCAATTTCTTTAGTAGATGCATTGAACGTAAAATTGCCCCCACTTATAAAATTCAGGCGGAACAGTAAAGTAAAACAACCTTTTTGTGTTCAAGAAAGATTATGTAGGTGTTTTATTATTGACAAAATGGTTAAAGTAGAGAACACCCATTACTTTTCGCACTAATCGGCAACGTTGCGGCAGTTTGACAGGGACCAAAGTTAGGGCTTGCTCAAATTGTTTGTTTTCCATTTTGTTTATTTTGGTTTGTGCTTCGGTATTTGCTTAGTTTTACCAGAAAACAAACGCTAAAATCGAGCTTTTCGTGCGGTTCCAAGTTTAAAATATTTAAAAAATGGTAAAAAGGTGCATAAAGTGCAAGTGTCTTTCCTCTAAAGTGAAAAAAGATAATATTTGGTTCCATAGGTAGTATTTGTAAATACATTTATCTCTTTCATAAAGTGAGAAGGTTCAGCTTACTGTTTACATCTGTATAAAGACGCTATAATGCGGTGTCCCTTTTATTCATTAGTCTGAGGAAGGTGCCGTGTCTTGTCTTACTTGACCTAGGTAGAGCGATCGTCAAAGTCAAGCAACGCCGCGCGTAGTCGGTTCATGGACGGGTGATCCCTTATTATTATTTTCTTGCCTAATAAAACATTTTTTTCCTCGGCACTGAAGTTCTTTTTATGACTCATGTGGTTTATTTGCCTCGGCCAGAGGCCTCGGCAACTAAATTCCGCATGAGTCATAAAAAGTTGAACTTCAGTGCCTTGGTACATATATAACTATTTTCTTGAAATCGGCAGTGAAGTGTCTCAAAATCGTCATTAGGTTAGGGACTTTTTTAGAAAAAAAATTGACTGCAGATTCTTCTTCTTAAAACCTATGTGTTGTGTAGAAACACACCCATTTACCGTTTTTTTAAAAATTCATCAAAAAAATTAAAACGCACAAAAATGATTTTTTTACAAACCGTATATACATTTTTCGAAAAAAAAAGTCAAATAGTTTCCTCTTGCAATTGATTGAGAAATTTAGTGAAGGCAAAAAATATTACTTTTCCAGTGGCGTACCATTTTTGTATTAAAAAATATGATGGTTGACCCCCACCTCTCCTTCACTAGTGGAAATAGATAGGCCGAATTATTTTGAATTAATAGTATCTAATGCGTCTCTAAACCCTATCAAATATGTTTGCCTTAACTGTCTTTCTTTAGGATAAGAATTTTGACGTACAGGGTGATCATTTTTAGACGCCCAGCCTGTGTTGGTGGAAGGGTTAAAAGTATGGAGATATTATACAGGGTGTTCGGTAATTCTTTGGCTTATTTCATGACTAAAACCTCATATAAACATAGGTCCGCAAACGTTGAAATTTCAAGATGTTTTAGTTTTTTCTTTATAGCTCCTACAGTTTATGAAATATTTAGCTCAAACTTAGAATATAGGTTACGCCCTAGGGCCTACATCATTGGGCATTCCAAATGGTTGTGAGAATCTACAGGGAGATATTTTTTCAGAAGTCATGCTCCATTTTCTGCCACTGAACTTTTTTGCGGTGCACCGCTGATAGATTCTAAAATACAACATAATGCTACAAAAACTACTAAAATTTTCATTTCATTCATTTTCATCTAACGAACTACAAAAAATTGTTTTTTATTTTTTTTTTCGATAACGGTCGCAGATACGAAAAAACTACAGGACACCAAAAAGTTTCTAAACAAAACAATAAATTTATTTTGTACTTTAGAATCTACCAGCGGCACACCGCAAAGATGTTCAGGGGCAGAAAAGGGGGCATGACCCCTGAAAAAATATTTCCCTGTAGATTCACACAACCAATTGGCATGCCCAATGATGTGGGCCCTATAGCGTAACCTATAATCAAAATTTGAGCTAAATATCTCATAAACTGTAAGAGCTATAAAGAAAAAACTAAAAAAATCTTAAAATTTCAACACCCTGTAGATCGGTAACGAAGCGTTTGCGGACCTATGTTTATATGAAGTTTTAGCCATAAAATAAGCCAAAGAATTTCCCCCTTCCGTATGTACATACATGATATTTAGGAACATCCTGTATATACGAGAAGATATAATAAATTGATTCACTTAGCGTTTAGAATAATTTATAAGAATTCCGGTGTGCATTTGACCCGTATAAAGTTTTAAAAAATGCGGCACTTTGCGATGACACAGAGAAAAACAACCTGTATATATTTGTTATTGGATTTTTGTATAGTCCTGTTGACCATTCAACTGTTTTGAGGTAATTCCTTGGCATACTTGACTCTTGATTCGCCAGACGCCTTTAAAATTCCTATTTTGCTAAATTTTGGTACTCTGTAGAATAGAACTCCTTGTATACTTTTTGTTCAAATTGCGGTATCAGATTTTAAACAAAAAAATCGCTAAATGCATTTAGTGAAAATTGAGTATATAAAAATTTTTTAGCCGGTCCTGAATTTCTATGTTGACAACGGTAAGAAGGTTAAAAGACGCGGTTTGAAGGTCTTCCAAACAAATAAAGGGTCAGGGGAATATCCACAAAAATAAAATCATTGAAAACGCTACGACATTTGCGATAATAAAAATTAATATTTTAATGCGTTTTTGAAGAATAACTTTTTAAAGGAAGAGAATACAGAAAAATGGCATGAATGAAAAATGTTCAGAAAAATTAGGGCTTTCGAACGATGTAACAAAATAATGTTGGTGTTGGTGAGAAAAAATATTTCTTAGCGTCGCGATGCCTAGCGTCGTATTTGCAAAGAGTTGCTTATACACCCTATATTATCATCTCCCATATATTATAATATCTCCATATCTTTAACCGTTTTCCACAAACAGGTTGGGCGTCTAAAAATGATCACCTCGTACTGTAGGTAATAGGTATAACCACAGAAAATATACTACGAAATAATTTCTGTGGTATAACGAAAACCGTTAGTATTTCGATACATATAGTATTTATATGAAAAAATCCGCTTATTTTGTCGTTTTCTATAGATTCTAGACGTTTTATCCATCAAAATTGAATATTAGTCTTTGTTTAAATCTCTGTGTGATATATAATAATGATCCAGTTGCAGATAGACCATATTTATATAAATGGACTAGTCCAAGATTCTTACACATAATACTCTAATATGGACTAATATCTTCAGTCCATTTCATTTACGTATGGACTCAGTCCTTTTGTGTGCGGCCCACGGGCGTAGCCAAGGGGGGGGTTTCGGGGGTTCAAACCCCCCCCCCCCCCCGAAATAAGCAAAATATTACCTAATATTATACCGAAAAAATACGAGGAGTGAAGAATTAAATTATTATTACGTTTGAATATATTATGTAGTAATAGTAGCGCCTAGCGCCATCTTTTGACGAGAGGCAGACGCAGTTGCAGCCGAACTATTTTGTATTGTAGGGATCTTTGCGTTGTTTCTCGATTATTCGCCACGCCCCTAGGTCGAAATGAGCGGAACTTTGTGGAAGTTCGTGGAAGTTTCTGGACGGCTACTGGGCTGCTATATAAGAGGCGCCGCGGCGCGTGACCGCGCTTACGGCAGTATTGTTCCATGCGAACTCGAAGCGAATAAAAGTGAAAAGTGGTGAACGAATAGTGAAGAGAATTAAGTGTACCGTGTAAGTGAGTAATTTTAGTGCACTGTTATTCGATGACCTTGTTAAGGATAGATACGTGAATCATTATTACTGTCGAAAAATGGAGGGGAAAAAAAGGAAGGGTGATAAACCTAAAGGTATGGACTACTGGAAAAAGTGGTGTAGTCAAGGTCAAGGGGTTTCTAATAAAGACACAAATTTGGATTTAGCTATCAAAGCTTCAGCTACCTTGCATGCTGATAAGAAGACTGCCTACCCCGAAATCTAGTTTGGAATGCCTAGATATGTGCGATAAAAACCTTTATCCTAATATTTACACATTACTACAAATCTTGGCTACCATTCCTGTATCCACTGCTACCCCAGAAAGGTCTTTCTCGAGCCTAAGGAGACTGAAAAACTATTTACGAAACACTACAAGTGAAAACAGACTTAATGGTTTGGCTCTAATGAACATTCACTATGGAACAGAAATTCATGCAGATGAAGTAGTGGATATATTTAAAAGAAAAAGCCGAAGATTTCTTCTTTAATGGTTTTAGATTTAGCGCAGAGGAACGAAATTAATTTATCCATTTCATTTAAAGTTAAGAACTTTATAAATATGTCGTAGTTTTTCGGATGAATATATAGATATTAAATTTCATGTAAGTATATTTTTGTTGTTTTATTTACTTCTCAAACTAAACCCCCCCAAAACTAAATCCTGGCTACGCCCGTGGTGCGGCCTGTTTTACATATACCATATACCTACGGTCTGTAACAAAAATATAAATACGACTTCATGACACGAAGAGCAAAATTGATGCGGGGGCAGCTTTTGATGCTGCAATGTAGGTATATCATTTGTCACGATATCCAGATTTCTTCGAACGTGTTAGGTACAGTCGCGGACAGTTGGTATCGAACGACCTGAAGAGGTTTCTCGTGGCTATCGTTACAGGGCGCGCGGAGACGGCAACATCGCGCTGTAGTCTGCAGCCGGCCGGTCTGCTAAAAATAGAACCATAAAATGCAAATTACAGCCTCCAGCCTCTCACAGCAAAGGAACAAAATTCGAGGAAAATGCAACTTTGTGCTGGTAATAATTCCAACCCCAGTGTTGGTATTTAATATTTCGTACTATTTTATCATGTTACTATACCGTCTAGTATTTATGATAATGAAATAAAAAAATAATAAATATCAAGGCTGAGATTAGAATCAACACCACAATAAAAGTTGCTTTTTCTCGAGTTTCCTTCCTTTGCTGCCAGCACCCTGTATTAATTAGGAATATGAAATTAGGTAAATCCATAGTCAATTTGAGCCACAATAGAATTCCGAAGAATTTCTCAAAAACAATAATTTAATATACAGGGTGTCTACTTTTAAACATATGCAAATTAATAAAATCTTTATTTTTGGAGATAATCCCTGAACATTCTTTGTGTGAAAGGCCTTCAAAAATCGCTTCTTTTAGCCTTCCTATCATTTTCAAAAGGCAAATCCAGGTCCGGCTACGATTTTTGAGTGTTTTTTTATTTAAAATCTACCAATACAGCGTTAATCAGGATCCCCCTAAAACCCCTTTATATACCAAATTTGAACAAAGAATTTAGAGAGAGATCTATTCTACAGGATGTCAAGGTTCAGCAAAATAGGAAATTTACAGGCATTTGGCGAGTCAAGTGTGCCATGGAATCCCGTCAAAATAGTTTAATTGTCAACAGAACCACTCAAAGTGTTGGTGTGCAAAGATTCAATACAGGGTATTTTTCTCTGCCCCATCTGAAAATGCTGAATTTTTATGACTTGACTCGCCAGAGATGCCTGAAGAGGTTTCTTTAAATTTCCTATTTTGCTCAATTTTGACATCCTGTAGAATAGAACTCTCTCTATATTTTTTGTTCAAATTTGGTATATAAAGGGTTTTCGACTGTCCTGATTGACGCTGTGGTGTCAGATTTTAAATAAAAAAATGGCTAAATGGTTTTTGTAAAAATCGGGGGAATAAAAAAATCGTAGCCGGCCCTGGATTTGCAATTTGAAAATGGCAGGATTGCTAAAATAAGCGGCTTTTGAAGTCCTTTCGGACAAAAAACAGATCAAGCGATTATCTCAAAAATTAAAGATTTCAAGGATTTGTATAATATGTTTAAAAGTAGATATGGGGGCTCTTAATATTAATTAGAAAATGTATGGCACAAAATTAATGGATTATCGGATTACCTGAGTTGAAATATTTTAGCATAGATATTTATATCTTTTTAAATAGGTATTTATTAATTATACCTACCTGCACTTAATATAACTAAATTTAGGGGATTAACTTAATAATTGTAATATTGAATTGGCTATAGATTTTGAAAATATCGATTATACCTGCTCCTAGCCCTTTGTATAAATACTAAGGTGGGTGGGCTAAAATTATTTAGTCAGTATCCTAATTCGAGAGAGTAACTAACAGTGTTCGTTATGCCTCGTTTGAGTGAATCCGTCAAGCACCGTATCATCGCCAAACTAGAAAATGGTTGGGCTATTTCCCGACTGGCCGAAGAATTTGGTGTATCTAAAAGCACCATTTTCAATATAAAGAAGAAATATGACGAAACCGGAAGCGTGGAAAACATACATAGAGGAGGAAATGTGAAAATTACGTCTGACCAACAAGATGAGCAACTAGCTAATTTTTGCCTTGCAAATCCGTTTAAATCCGCCGTTGAAGCAGTATCTGCAACACAATTTCCAGCAAGTGTTAGAACTGCCCGAAGGAGATTAGATGCAGCCAATCTGAAATCTCGCACGGCCAGCAACAAAATTCAGCTGACCGAGGCTAATAAGGAAGTCAGGTCTTCCTGTGTCGGTGGTTCTAATAAAACTTCGTAATCATTATATCCAGCTTGTGGAAGTCCTCAATCACCTGAAATTATTTTATTTTATCCAGGTAATCACATTGAGGTCCAGGGAGGTGTGTAAAGCTTGACACGTGTCCCTGCTGTGTGTCTTCTGATGTTATTGATAAAGGTATGCAATTTAAATAATAGAGAGTTATTGCAGAAATAAATAACGTCGCGCTCTTTTTTGACGTTATTTTGACATTTGAGCATGCGCAGTCGTAGTTTGACATAAGGTCGTCCATAATAAGGTTATTTTCCTTTATTTTTGTTTATTGTGTATACCATAATATACGTTATTTTTACCTTATTTGTCACAATTCTTAAAATAAATTCTGATTTGTCAGAAAACGCTAGTGTTCTGTGAAAGTAGGACTTAACCTAAAATGTTCGTTGCTTGTTTGCGTTTGCACCTTGTTTGTTTTCATTAGTCTTTCACCTTGGTGTTCCGTGGTTATTTGGCTGTTTTCCCAGTTTTTTCCGGAGCAAAATTATAAAAGCACATAATATTCTAGTGAAAGTGTAGAAATACAAAACAATAAAGTAAACGTAAACAAGCCCTTAATTTGGATACATAAATTACGACTTGCAATAACTATTGTCAGAATCATAAATAACGTATGAGAGTATTCAAATAAGGCCGTCTTAAATACTGCTTAATGCCAAAAACAGTTTCTGCAATAACTCTCTATTAAGTTACAAGGGTAATTTTATGTTTGTGACCCCCTAATCTCATTTATCTGTTGAAGGGCATTTTATGAGAAACAATGGAGCATTGCAGCACCACGAAAACCAATTTATTAAAACTTCTGACCAATTTCTTCAAAAATAAGAAAAAATAAATAAAAGGGACACCCCTTTTATTTTATAATCATTTATGTTTAGGACTACGAGACCTAACAACTAAATGTTGGAACAAATACTTATTTTGCAAAGAAAAGAATAATTTATGAAAATCCTTTTAATTAACTTTTTTAATTCTAGGGTTATTAGCTAAATATATTTTTAGTGTTACTACATATTTTTTTATTATAACATAAAAATACATTTTTGTTGCAACGCAAAATATTTATTAACTTAATGTCTAAAACCGCTGACAACTATACTTAGTGTATTTGGAAATGAAAGGAGGCCATAAATATTGATTGAGAAGGAAAATTCGACCATTTCAGTGGCGTGCTCTTTTGCTAAAAATCTGATGAGGATAAATACGCAAATTAATATTCGGGCGAGTTATGTAGTATTTTATGACGGACTCTCGAGCCTCTGATAAAGAATTTGCATTTATATTTATAATAAGCCATAAACCTTCCTTTCATTTCCAAATACACTATGTATATACAGTATGTCCACAGAAGAGGTGTTGAATAGGAACACTTTCTTATCTTTAATTTTACCGCAAAAAGTTACTCTTGATAAAAACTTTGCTAACATTTCTTATGTGGAAATAAGTTGCTAGGAAAAGTTGTTCAAAAGTAAAGGATACTCCATACTACCAATTTTAGAAACAATTGGCACACTTTGATTTATTTGAAAAACATTTTTCGCTTTGGCCCTATCACTGCATTAAATATATTTTTTTTTATGTAAGTAAGCTTATATAAGCATAATAAATATGGCAATTTTAGACGGCTAGGTGATGTTAAAAAATAAATCGGCATCCATAACCAACTTTTCACGCAATACAAAAAAAAACTCAAGTCGACAAAAATGTGAAAACAAAACTATCAATTTATTTAATTTTTTTTTGATCAAACAAGATCTTTAATATGAGAAAATTTGTCTTTAATTTGAATAACTGTTGATGTTTTTAATTGCTATTTCGACTTCACACTTTAAACACATTAGCGGGAAAACTAGTACAAATTGTATGAAAATTTTCTTTTGTCAATGTTCTTGCGTGATCTAATTGCCGCTAATCTCCAATTAAAATTTTCCCTCGACTTTCAAAATAAATTGATTGTTTTCAGATTCTTGTTGATTTAAGTTTTTTTTGGTATTGCGCGAAAAGTTGGCCATGGATACCGACTTCTTTTTTTAACATTAACCAACTATCTAAAATTTACACGTTTTTGTTTCTTAAGATTTTTCAGTAGGGAGCCAAATAACTACTTTAATAAACTAAAACAATGGCCTTTAATAACTAAAACAATGGCCTCAACAGAGCCGAAGAGCCTGTGTAATTTTCAGAAACTATCTGAGCACCCAGTTGCATAAAGCTTCTCAGTGCCATCAATTTTCAATATAAAAGTTTTCTTCGGTATCTTAAAATAAATAGGTATGTTACGGCTATTTAATAATTTTGCTCAATTGGAGGTTTTTTTATATTGCGCGACAAGTTGACCATGGATGTTGATTACTTTTTCAGGGCCACTTAGCTGTCCAAAATTGTCACCTTTTTGTTTCTCATGTTTTTTTTGTAGGGCGCAAAATAAGCAACGAAATCGCGGTGGTAGTTTAAAAAATCATACTGTATACTTGTGAACTGTTTTAATAAATAGTTTAATACTGATTCCTTAATTTTTTTAACCCTTTCGGTGACATCGGCTTAATCGCTTGCAAAGAATTCTCGGAACAAGACACCCGTTCGAACCATCCGATGCCGAAGGCGCGCGCTGTTGCCGTCTCCGCGCGCCCTGTAACGATAGCCACGAGAAACCTCTTCAGGTCGTTCGATACCAACTGTCCGCGACTGTACCTCTTACATTTTTTGTTTCATCGGAAATTTACATAAGGTATTTTTCTGAAATTTTCGAACATAAATAAACATTCGCAAAGGACATTTGCAGCATTTTAGAATAGTGTTGACATTATAGCGACACAAACTCGTTGTAAACATTGTAAAATCAGCATTTTATTGAGTCTAATAAAATATACCGGTAATAGGTGTTTATCATATAAAATTACTACTCAGTCCACAAAGAGAAACACAAAAATACTTGTATACAGATAGGGTCTCCCGTAATTCTATATACAGGGTGTCCATTACAAAAAACTTACCACGCCTTATAATTTGCAAAACAGTCCACTCCTGACACATTACTTTATGACATTTGTAGGTTAGAAATCTTTTAGATTTCAGGAAGTCATGGACGAAAATCGAAAATTGATTGACAATATTGCGTATTGGCTAAAGCGATAGAAAAAACAAGAAAATTTCCCCTTGGAACTAAAATCGACCTGTATCGGCAAATTTAAAAATTGATTCCTACATCTAAAGAAAGAGAAATAAAATGAAAGTGTCTCAAAAATTGAAAAATGATACATAAACTCAGTTGGTCACGTGCGGGTGGTCTTGAAAAATGCCAGAAGGCAAGCATGATTTCGATAGGTAATGAAGGACTATAGAATAGAATATTTTCTAAGCTGAACCAGTGAAATTTTTGCAACACCCTATAAATTTTCATGTTATTATTCTTTTAAAAGGCCACATTATAATATCTATAAATTTTGCATCATTTTTCTGAGCGGTGTCGTATAAGAAAATTGAAATTTGTTTGAAAGTGCGACCATAAGATTATTGTTTTTTTACGTGGGCACTAAAATGAGCTGCAGGTGAAATATATATTTTAGAAATTTTGTTTAAATGACTTATAATAATTACAAAATTACATCATATGATGTCTTTTTAACCGACTTCAAAAAGGAGGAGGTTATCAATTCGGTTGTATATTTTTTATGTTTATTACCTCAGAACTCCGTCATTTATAAACCGCTTTATTTATTTGAAAAGGTATACCTACCCATTTAAATTTGAAGAAAAAATTCCACCCCAAAGGGTGGACAAGTAGGGGATGAAGTAATTTTTTATTCGAAAGGGATTACTTTAGGAGTGGCTCCATTTAAATTTGAAGAAAAAATTCCACCCGTAAGGGTGGAAAATAGGGGATGAAATTTCATATTGGACCTATTTCGATGATTCTTTCTTTAATGGAAAGGTGTGGTCCCATTTAAATTTAAATAAAAAATTCCACCCTTAAGGGTAGATAAATAGAGGATATGAAAGTTCATATTGGACCGATTTGGATAATTCTTATTTTATTAGAAATTCAATCCTAAGGGTGGACAAATAGGGGATGGAATTTAACATTGAACCTATTTCGATAATTCTTAATAATTCACTAAAAAATAAGAAATAAAATTTTTTTTATAAAAAAATTAAAACCTACTTCAAAAATTTGCCCGTATGCACACTCCACTAAAAATTAAAAAAAAAAATAACACCCACTTCACAAATTTGCCCGTATGCACATTTCAACTAAAATTTTAGAAATCTTTTTCTCTTTCTAAATTGAGTTATCTTTGGAGTCGGTGACAGTAAGTTATGATGTATTCATATCTAAATAGATTTAAATTCCTTTCCTTGACTGCCACCAAATCCAAAAATAACTCAATTTAGAAAGAGAAAAACAGTGTCCACGGATGCACATGCAAAAAAATTGTTTACATAATTTTTATTTAAAATGTATTTTGTATTGTTATTTTTTTTTGTGATATTGTCTTAGTTCTATTATATCTATAGTATAGTTACCTAGTTTTTCTTTTCTCTGCTCTTTTTCGCGAGGTGTATATCTCGTTGCTTAGAATAAAATCGCATCCTTAACAATATGTAATTATGAAACAAAAATGCCAACACATGATTCGTGACTTTTACATTCAAATTTAAAAGCACTACAGTTATTTAAAAAGTCTTGTAAAGTTGAATCATAAACATCATTCGTATCAATGTGTTCAGAGTTTCAGAGAAACCACTCTAATTTTCCTAATAAATAATTTATGTAAGAACTGGGATGCAATCACATATATTGTTTTCCATGTCTTCTTGTCTTGTCTTCATGTCTCCTGCCTGCCACCCACTGGCTACGGCTCTGCGTTGTCCTTAGAAATGATATTTATTCGACTCATTTAGAAATATTTTTGCTTTGCCTAATTTTTCACTGCTCTGCATTTACTTAAAACTAAGTACTCCATGAAACGACGAACAGGTTTTTGTACCTACTTTTGGGACTGTGGAAACAGAGGTATAGGTACATAAATTTTAAGTTACTTTAGAAAAAAATTACCTCCACCAATATCGGCACGTTTTTTAAACCCTGGGTAGCTACTCTTTGCTTAGACCGAGCACACGGAATTTCGATAAGTAAAGTACCTCTGGCACAAGTGAAAATAAGAGATATAAGCTTCAAATCCGTAGAGTCACCAGGTGGTTGTTGAAAACGTCCACCCATCTGACAGATGAACACAACTGGCGTAAGGCACCCTTATTGCTAAAATTCATTCTCGAAAAGATACAACTGCGACATGCCATCTCGAGGGGTTGCGCTCGACATTCCAATATATTAAAAACCGGATGTTAGATAGTCACTTAAAATTACCTCTGGATATTGGAGCAAGCAGATGTAATCGGGAACACCTGTTTGTTCAAACAAATATCTATATGGTTTTGTTGATCGTAAGAGCTAGTACGATTAAAATTTTAAAATTGATTTGATTATTGCAATTGCGAACTAGAGTCACTTTATAGGTACTCATAAGCCCATTGTCCAACGTAAATAGCTAAAATAGAATGTTAAAAATTTGAAAATACCTTGAAATATTTTTTCTGCTCCCTCCCCAACAAAAGCTAGTCTAATAGGTAAGCAAGAGTATTTTGGTAAATTTTGGTTTGAAATGAAGTTAGTAGTGCAAGTTGTAGTGTAAGTCAGTATAGAACGCATTAAGTTTTCAGTTTCTTCTTATACAGGGCGTCCCATAATGTATCCGCCATTACTCGTTTAAAAGATACAGGGTGTTGAAAATAAAACTTGATTTTCGAAAAATTGCAATAGTTCTAAAACCACCCTATGGCGGATAAATTATGGGTCACCCTGTATGGGGCTATAAACAAAATGTTCTAGTTTCATTCTTGCATACGTTACCCGGGGTACTTTCTCAATAAAGCGGGTCATAAAGTCGCCCACGGATGGCTGGTTTACTTCTGCGGTCTTTTTAAATTTCAATAAAGTTTTGTCTTTGTTTTCATCAGAAAGCTTTCGAAGCCTTTTAATTTATTCCAGAACGCCTAATTTAGGCTTGTACTACATAAAATAATATACACAAATACAATACCTATTACAGTGGTAGTTGTGCAATGGACATAATTTTTCATTATTTTCTTTGATAACTCTAAAGGGCATGAAGGGCTGATAGATGTCATAATTATTGTCAATTAGGTACTTCCCTACGGCTTAAACTTTCTTATATACCTATTTCTTACAATACAATATCCAGAATTCTAGCTTCTTCAACTGGTTGAACAGATCATCCCTTAATTCCAAATAGAGAGGTACCTAGTGTTTATTTTTCTGCAATTCACATACCTAATGGTTTTCGCATAGGATTTTCTTCATGAGCATGGAAACTTCATGTTATCACAAACAAATCTACATAAAAAAGGTCTGTTAATATGACAAAACTGCGAAATATTGAACGCAAAGAGAATTCGTGACCGTAAAAAGGGCTGGATATTTAAAATATGGGACATTCAAAACGTCAGAAACTCACATATTATAACCTATAATAAGTCGCAATTTTTTCCGTCGAGTTGCGCCACCCCTCACCCCAGTCCGAAAACAACAATGAAATATGACGTCATGCTCGGATCTTTAATATAATGTCGGTCCAGGTACAAACTACCATTTCATCAATTCGATTGTTTACACGACAGACCAATCTAGCATTAGGGCGAGTTTTTAAAGTCAACACAAATATATGATGGAATCCATTAAGCCAATCGCAAGTGCAGAAATTTTTGAACCGCTGTGATTGGGCCGTTCAAAAATGTCTGTACTTGTGATTGGCTTGATGGATTCCAGCACTTATTTGTGTTGACTTTAAAAACTCGCCTCATCTAGTACTGGGCTAATAGTATTCAAAGTCACGGCAGCACAAACACAAACACCCGATCGGCGGTTTTTATTATACTTTTTTTAGAAAGATTGTTTTAAAATAATAAATACTACTATTTTGAGAAATGTAAGCAACTATCCATGTTATTTACTGTCCCAACAGGATGATGGTAAATTTTTCTTAAATAAAATATGTCTACCCATGGGGCTAGACATTTTCTTGCCAAAGTCGTCCAAGGAAAGTTGTTTAGAAACTAAAGTCTAATAGCAACTATTAGAAGCAATATTTATGCATCACAGTTTTCCAATTGAATCTATAGAAGTAAAATTGTAAGTTAAAAAAATCAACTTAACCTTTTCAGGATTCAGTCAGGGGACAGGGACTATACCTAATTATTTAAGATTTTGCTTCATTATTTAATACCTAGTCATTGCCACGGTTCCCCGCACAAGCTTCTGGGGTATACTCCTAGTTTCGAGTATTGTAAGGGTGATAATTATTATTAGTATTTACTGTTATTTCATTTATTTTCTTTATCTTTGTGGCGACCCTCGCTGGTGTGGCCATCCTCGCCACAACAATGAAGATTTGGCCGGTTACAAAAATAACAAAATATTTTAGTAACTAAGTAAACAGTTGTAAAAAACAGTTTAATAAAATTTGTCAAATCGACAACATAGTTATTATTTTAAGTGGAGTTCGTGCTTATTATTCAGCACCAACAAACTCCATATCTTTCTATAATTTTTATTGTCAATGAAAGGCACCTAATGTTTGGAAATATATAAATTCGTGCTTGGAACATATGGGTAACATAGTCTTATTAAAGAAATCAGAAATCGGTTCGAAACTGTTTGAGGTTCAACCATGTGAATGTAATATCAGCGGTCAGCGACTGTAGAACATCACTGTATAACTGAAAAACAGCGTATATCTGCAAGCCGCGTCATCATATTCCTCGAAGTCGCGAGGCTTCCCACTCGACGCTTTTCGCAAATCAATGAACGCAATGACACTGAACACTATTACAAAGATTACAGCTCGAAGATAAAAGGGTCTCTTTTGGGAGGCGCTCATAGGAGCGCGCATTATACGGCGCATAATAGTTTCAGTTGTAAAGTTAGAACTGTTAAAGTCACTGGGTCGATTTATATCTTCCTCGTCTCCTCTGGTTTTACGATCACGAACATAGAACTCCTTGTCCTGCTCGACCCGACTTCAAACGGCTGCTCAGTGCTCAACAAAGTGCGAAATTCGTTTAGACGCGCTTCGCGGTACGAATTGCCTTTATTTTTTTCTAATTAGTTGTTTACGACGTTCGGTTAGATCCAGTGATACGATAATCGTAAAAAAAAATGTATCACAGATCTCGAAATAAAGTGACTAAAAAGCGTTCCGATAATAATTGCCCTAAAGCATAGGGCGTCCTCCGAGTTATTCTTTGCGTTCCTATTTTTTTATAGAAGCGTAGAAGTTTTCCAACTTTGATTGCGCAAGCCATGGCGATTTTGTGTTGCAAAGGGTATGAAGAATTGACGTGATATTTCTTTCGGGCTCCTTGGTCTTTCATATCTAATGCTATCAGGTATTTTCACAGTAAGATTGGTTAATTTCGAGGCGATAAGCTTAGCCGCGTCTAATAACCAGAATTCTATCTTTCTTTGTTCTTTAGAATTTTGACATTAGATCTGAGTATTCCTTAGACCCGCAAAGAGTTATTAAAGGGTTTTGCACAGGGACCCTTTAAAATAAGGGGACCCAGCATGTCACAGTCTATCGCATAGGAAGAGTGAAGCCTTGAGGGGAAGTTTGTTTTTTATATTCTCCAAGGAGGCCACAAGGGGGCTTGTACTTCAGTGTCCAACTGCCATCAGGTTTTATGTGACATGCCAGTGCCATAGATTCTAAAGGGGGCAAAATATTTCCAATCATAATTCACATCCAACTTTCGAATTTTACAGAATAAAAATGACTTGGAATATTTACCTACGGCTGTCTCGTTATAAAATAATGAATTTAGTTATAAACGTGATCTAAAAATCTTAGAAAGTTAAGTACCTACCCTTATTATAGTTCTTATAACTATAAATGTTTGGAAAAAATAATAGCATATAAAAGTTCCCATTGAATTGATGTCTGTTTAATACAATTTTGAATTTGATATATATACATGTATAATATTTCATTATGAGCTTCTAAAAGTATAAAAAGTCAAATTCAATTTAAAAAATATGTATATTGAACACTCATACAAAGTTCTTTTTTTTTAATTGAATTATGGCTACATCTCCCAAAATAATGAAGCTGCTGAACTGAACTGCTGTGTTTTGGGGATGGAGATATGTAGAATAAGCTGAAAGTGTCAATTTCGCCGTATCTCACAGAGGGCCCCACCTGCGCTGTGTTTGGATCGTGCTTTTACTCGTAACTTTTTGGTCTTGCAGGTAGGTCCATCATTTTAGTTCTTTTTATTCTGCAACAAAAAGGCAAAAGAAAAAATCTATGAACAATGGGGATGGAACGGATTGAACTTATGATTATTATTATTGAAATTATGGATTTCAAAAATATAAAGTTTCCATAAAAAAACTACAAGTTTGGTTTCCCCTACTTTTTTGAGACACCCTGTATAAAAACGGTTGACACTATCAAAAACACAAAATTCCCCACAACTTTCATTTGAAACGTTTTTTTCTGTGTTGAAAAATTTATTAAAGTTAATGGGGTGGGATTCTTCCTTGACACACGCTGTACATATATTTGGTTATGTGGATATATTTATTGTCTGAAATATGAAATTACCTTTTCCTACTAGGTTCACTAGTGTCGGCTTCAGACTCAGGTGTGCATTCAGAGGTAATCGAAAGCAAGTTCTTTTGTCCCAATGGTGACTTAACTCTGAAAGTAGTAGTGTTTATAAATGTGCCGTTCAATTTATTTTCTTAATTCTAGAAATGATTTACCTTCTTCTTGTGGACTCAGCAACATATGCATTAGAATCATTTTTGAGTTTCCCAATTTCCAGAAACTCAGAGGTAATCGAAAGCAAGTTCTTTTGTCCCAATAATGGTGACTTAACTCTGAAAGTAGTAGTGTAGTATGGTATTTCATAAAATTTAAATTCTTAAGCAGGTAGCTTCAGTCAGGTCTTCACTTTATTACCTACAGCATTCTACAAAGTTTTTGAAAGACTTTATCATACGAGTTTATTTTAAGTTTGTGAGGTACCCTTGGGAGACAAATAAAATTACAAAAAAAATTATAAGGACTAATGAACACCGAGAAATTACATTATTAGAACTATTAGACATAATCTTGTTAGTCCATCCCGAAATCTGTGAAAGTTCTTTGGGTAGATGCATTTCCACAAGGGAAGAAAGTTCAATTATACATATTACAAATGGATTGAGGAACCTGGTAACATGGTGCATTAGCGACAAATTGTAAATAAGTATAAACTTTATTTTACGGCCTGATTAAACGTACCTACTTTCCTGACTAGAAACACGCCACTGAAAATTTTTGTAACCTGTACTCTAGAACTACATCGATTCTTACCTGTGGAAAGTTAAGTGGGGGTGCTTATAATTAAGCTTTTTGCAAAATCTGCACGGATTTACCATATTTCTACTTAAATTCGCTGGAAATCAATGTAAATTATAAAATAATTTTTGATTTATTTGGCATTTGCCATATTCCGTGTTTGTAGACACCACATTGTCAAGTCTATTCATGGAAACCGTTATTAATTTTTACTAACAATGAAAGTACCTGTTATATTCTTAGATTCTCCAATAAAATGGCATAGTTGGCACCACTGAGACCATTAGAATGGGGAAAGAAACGGCCTCACTTTGGAAAGTATAATGCTGGGTCCCCTTATTTTAAAGGGTCCCTGGTTTTGCATTACCTAATTTTCTTGAGAATAACAATTATTTATGTACCAAGGCACTGAAGTTCAACTTTTTATAACGAATGCGGAATTTAGTTGTCGAGGCCTGTAAGGCAGAGGCAAACAAACCACATGAGTTATAAAAAAACTTCAGTGACGAAGGAAAAATAAGTTTTGTTAGGCAAAATATAGGTACCTGATTAAAAAAAAGGACCAACACGTTCATGATCTGATTGCCGTTGTTTTCCTTCTTCTTATCGCTCTACCTAGATCGAACACCATGCGGTACGGTACAACTTGTGAGAAATAGCTAACTAAACTGGCGCCTCTCTTGCAGTCTACATAGAAAATATTATTGATGTTTAAACCGAATAAAATACTTCTACTAACAGATTGCGTTGTTTTCAGCAATGACTACGTTTATCTAGACGCGTTTGATGCGATTGAGAGAGGTTTGAATTCACTGGAACGGACTCAAATAGACGGCCTAAACCCTACAGATTGAAATTCCATCATATTTAAAATTTCAAGTCAAGCCGCTATTTCCAAACAGAAGTTGGCCAGAATGTGCACCAACCTACTGTGGAATAAGTATAATAAGCTAATGTCCCTAGAGAGGATTGAAAACCGTATAGGATTTAATACTGATGATGTAAACGTATAATTATAAAAGATTTGACATAACTCAATCGGATCCATTTCAATCCGATCTCCGATCGAGTTGTCACGAGATAAACGTAGTCAATGAGGCACTTTATTGGCCGAGTTTTGAATATCTGGCCACGTATGACGGGCGACGGGCCCGTCTGTCGTTTGGTTAAAATATTTCGCCAAGGCCAACTGATAAAAAAAATCCGGGGGCGAGCTGACCCGGCAGCAGACGTCTGCGTCGCAGACGGGCGGCCAAATCCAGGGGCGGCCACAGGCCGCCCTTCCTTCCCAAAAAAATATTTTTTCAGAAAAAAGTGTATGGTTTATTTCTTTACACTGAACTACATACAGCAAAAGATTTTTAATCAACCCGCGCAAAAAACAAGAGCGCTATATAAAAACCAAACAAAATAAATTTATATTTTTGTATCAATACCATGCTTATACAGTGGCAACAATAAGTATATTATAATACTTGAATAAATGAAACACCAACAACCTGTAACCCGTCGGTGGCGTC
Source organism: Pseudeuparius sepicola (assembly GCA_963920635.1). Classification (NCBI taxonomy): domain Eukaryota; kingdom Metazoa; phylum Arthropoda; class Insecta; order Coleoptera; family Anthribidae; genus Pseudeuparius; species Pseudeuparius sepicola. The sequence continues at coordinate 97,851,133 of OY987299.1, forward strand.
GGTCGGCCGTCGGCAGTCGGCACTACCTCTATTCTGGTCTTTGCTCTGTGGCAACTGCGCGGCGTGACGTTTGTAGGGCGCAAATTTCGTGAGGGATGAGGGATTCACATATCGCGTGTAAGTGATGTTTTATGTTTTATTTTTTATATTTTAAAACATTTTTTATTTTAAAGAAATATTTACCTTGTTCCTTTCAGTCTGGAAATTCTACCAGACCCAAAACATATTACTCATTATAATAAGACTGATTGCCTGTGCTACCTATTTTATCGTTATAAATATACAGGGTGTTTTTTCGATGCCCACTATGGAATCTCGGAAACTAGCAGAGCTAGAACAAAGGTTAAATGGGGAAAGAATTGCAGTTTTGATGGCTCACTAGATATTTTGAAAAGAGTGATTTTTTGCTATTTCATCAAATTTCTGTAGCTCCGTTATTTCTGATTATACAGAAAAACTGTAGAGACAAAAAGTGTAGATATATTTGGGCTTAATAAGATAATCTGATCCAATTTTTTATGTTGTTTGTGATTTTTGAGATATGACGTAAACTTGTATTTTTTTAACTATAAATCATATTTGGCTGTGGCCTTATAACGTCGGCCATTTTTTGAGCATTCCAAAGATAAAAAAATGGTCGATTTGATTTTTTGGTTATCAGTTTTAGCTGCTACAATATTGGTTTAGCGTAACTACGGCATAACTAGGAGTTTTCGATTTCAGCGAGTGATATTATCGTATGTAATATCACTAGTGCCGGAAATTTTATCGATAATTTTTTCAAAAGCGCTATTTTGCCTAGAAAGATCAAGAGTATAAATTTGGCTTTTATTTTCTAACAAAATCCCGAGAGCGAAGCTCGAGGGATTTTATCTCTGAAAATAAAAGCCCAATTTGTACGAGTGGTTTTGCTAATGGGCAAAATAGGGCTTGAGAATAAAATTATCTAGAAAAATTTCCGGCACGAGTGGTATTTGTCGAGATTATTTCACGAATACCATTTAATAATTTCTGTATTAATTTTTTCTATGTGTACATTTCCAAAACGACTCATTTTGAACGAGTTTATTGACAGCTTCGACTGTAGCGTTCGAGTAAACAAACACGACGCTTGGGTATCCAAGGCAAATGCGATTATACCTACACCCTGTCGGCGTTGGTTTATTTTCTGAATGTGTCATAAATTTAAACGGAGGCGGAGGTCTAAATAATAAGAATTTAGCGATGTAAAAGTTATATAAATTCATTGATATAATGCTTAATAATACCGCAACATAATTTATAAGCGGCATAATTTAGAACAGTGTGAAACACACAAACTTTAAGAAGTAGGTACCTACATGTTTGTATCCAACAGATTCGCGGTTGCTAAGCAAGGAAGTGATAATTGCACAAGTGCAATTACCGGTAATTGCACTAGTGCAAATTATCGCTAGCAGAGGCATATCACTGGTTGGATTTTTATGGAAGGAGCTACCTTATTGGATGCAAGCAGTATGAGGGAAATAATCGTTGAAATCATCACCTGATTGGTTAACATTTAAAAAATTATGTCATTTCATTAATTATATTGGCAGGCGTTGAATTATCGTCACGTTGTGTTCTCGCACCTGCATATTTCAAAATGTTCCGAAAAATCTTCTCCGTACCATTACTACTCCTGAAACCACTGAACATTAATAATTTACTTAATTAGCATTTGATTTTTAATTGAAATAGTTTCAGGAAAGTCCCCAATTAGATAGGTACCTATACAGAGATTGTAGAGGTGTAACTGATATTTTTGAAAAGTAATAATTAGTGCAACTTTTGACTTTTGGTATAAAATATGACGTGGTCGACCCTCACTAATGAAGGGTTCTCTCTTTGTCGGCAAAACGTGTTATCCCTTCGGTTTCTTCTCGCCTTTCTAACAGTGACGTAGAACACTGGTTTAATTGTTAAATACACGAGATGTGTAGTAGTAATTATTATATTGTATCTTCTATTTCTATACAAGATTATATTTTTAGGACTACCACTGCGACTCTCTCGCTTATTTTGCGCCCCACAAAAAAGGCAAGAAATAAAAATTCAGCAATTTTGGATAGATAGGTAGGTGATTTTTAAAAAGAAAACTACATCCATAATAGCCAACTTGTCGCGCAATATAAAAAATCCTCATATTGGGCAAAGCTATTAGTGGCCGTAGAATGTTTCGTTTATTGTAAGAATAAAACTTTTGCATTGAAAATTGACGGAACTGAGAATCTTTATGCAAACGGATGTTCAGCTAGTTTCGGAAATTCACAGTGTCTTCGGCTCTCAGGACATAAGATACTTTTACTAGTGCGACAATGATTCGCATCTATAGCACTTTCGGAAATTATAATGAGGTCGGTTTATTATTTCAAGAAATTTGATAGTTTTTAGGCGCCGCACTGGTTATTAGTGGTGTAGGTATGTCAAAAGCCAAGCAAGGAAGCGAGGGGAGATGTAGTTGGCGTTATATCCATTCGTCATTTTTTTCCCTTTCCTTGTTCTCCAAAATGTTCCATCATTGACCAAGCTATTCTAAAATTAGGAAAATCCTGTTTCGGAAAAAAATCAATAAGAAAATTAAAAATATCTACCTATGTAAGTTTAAGAGCTCTTAATTTAAAGTAAATAATATAAAAAAATTTTCCATGTATTGCATATTTTTGGACCACAACGTAGGCGAGCAAAAAATTAAAAAAATAGTTATTTATGTACCAAGGCACTGAAGTTCAACTTTTTATGACTCATGTGGAATTTAGTTGCCAAGGCCTCTGGCCGAGGCAAATAAACCACATGAGTCATAAAAATAACTTCAGTGCCGAGGTACATATTATATATTTTTTTTTAAATCGGGAAAAAAAATGTTTTATTAGGCAAGAAAATAATAATAAGGGTCACCCGTCCATGAACCGACTACGCGCGGCGTTGCTTGACTTTGACGATCGCTCTACCTAGGCCAAGTAAGACAAAGACAAAGGCTTTGAACAGAAAAACCAAACTGCTGCTTGTTGTGCAGCCTCCATAATAAATCTATTGATATTCAAACCTACTAAAATATGTATACTGATAGATTGCGCTGCTATAGGTAACAATTTCGCAATGTGTACGAATAGTTAAATGGGCATTTGTTGGCCGGGTTTTGAATATTTGGTCACTTTTGACGGGCGATGGCTCCGCGTCTGGCGTTTGATGTTTACATCTCGCCAGGTAAATGGGCCGCGGCAGAAAATAATTTTGAGAAAAACCCTGGAAATTAGCATGCGACGCTCAGCGTTGCGATGAGCGTCAAAATTATTTAAATCCAGGATTATACCAATATATTTTTTCTATGTAGTCAATTTTAATCCCTATAACTTCCAGTAAACACATTATTGCATACCTAACTCAGGCGATACCTAAGTATGGGGATGCCGCAGTTTTTTGTAGCAGGACTTTACCATTGGAGAGAAAATTACATTTTAAAACGAGAATTTCATGTCAATATAGGTTCAGAAACGCTGCATTCTCAAGATACAGGGCGTTTCCATTTTTATGCTCCAAATAAAAGTCCTTTTATTCCTTTTACTTTTCCAATTAAGGTGGGTTTAGTCAGCTTTCCATAAGCATAAGAATAAGAATAGTATTAAGAATAAGAGTTAAAACTTAAATTTCGATTGGAATAAGTGTTTATACAGCCGAAATAAGAATAAGAATAGTAATAAGGAATAAGGAGTGACCTTGAAGTTGGTTAACATTTAACTTTATTCTTATTCTTAAATCCAAAATGAAAATGCGCATGCTCGTAAATGTCATCATTGGCTACTGCACGGTCGGACCGTGCAATATGGCCTTTATTGACAGCTGACATGTGCTATTCCTAAGACTATTCCAAAAGTGTATAAACAGTTCTTTTGGTTATTACTATTCCTATTCTTATTCTTTTTACTTACTATTCTTATTCTTATGCTTATGGAAAGCTGACTAAACCCACCTTTAGAGCGTTATGGAGGTCTATTTAACATCATTGATTTTGATGGATTACATATTCCTTGATTTGCACCATATTTTTTGGAAAAAAAATAATTTGAGTTGTTTTTAAATTTCTTTTTTCGAATGGAAAATTAATCGAAATAGTGAAACTAGACATGCAACCGTAACAGATATAAAAAAGCCAATAAAGACAGTTTTGGTTCAAATTAAATTTTGAAGTTGGAAATTTATTGAGTTTTAATTTTATACAAGACCCTACCATCATTGTTGTTGAACTAATATCTCTGAATTCCGTGCTTCCGCTACTGGTTTCATGGAAATAATGGAATTAACATAAGTATATATTGTTGCTATCTCTGGACATATTTCATATCAAAATTAGCAAAACTTCTCGTTCCAAGCTTTAAATCTTCGATTGCACGGAACATCCTCAGGGCGCGCCCTGAGGATCACACTGAGACTGTCGTCGCGTCGTGCCCTGACGATATCCCGTGCAATCGAGGACGAAAACATGGAACGAGAACAATGAAGCGTTTGTGAACTATTGGAATATTGATCTTTTTTGTTTTAATGTGATTTTCTATCCAATGTTGAAGTCCTGCTACAAAAAACGGACTCATCCTGTAATATTTAAGTGCATATTATGTTAAGGGCCTTGAAAATGTACTTCCACGATAACTCGTTTAAAAAATGCTAGGTACCTACAGGCGCGGCCCTTGAAATCGTTCCAATATATACGTGCGGTCGCAAAGGATTTCAACTGGCAACGTTGCAATTGCCCCTCCCCTCTCTCGCGGTTTGAAAGAAAGCCATAAAATCAAAGGCGTAAATGACTGCAAATCTAACATCTTATGCGACATTGCCTTACGTGACATTGCCAGTTACAGTCAAAAAAAAACAGTAAATTCGGCGCTGTTAGGTTGGCCTTAGATTGCCTGAATAATAGTGGAAAATCTTACAACCGTGCCCACGGCTATTGGCGGCTTCTTTCGCAAAAGTCTTTCGACAACCTCGAATAGAGCCATCCTAAAAATCGAAGGGAGTGGTAAATCTCTTAATTGGGTATCGTACTTTCCTCCGGTACCAAAAAGATCACGATTAACCATTTTCGAGAAACGGGACGGCTGTAGAATCAACGAAACGGACGGAAAATCTTCTGAAAGCACTTTTGGAAATTGCGTGTTTTTTCTTATATCTCGATTTTTCGGGGGCTCGGGAAGCATCAGAACCTCACCCGAAGACCCGGAGAAGCTTTAAAAATTCAAATAAATCAAAGATTTGGTTCGCGGTTAAGATAAATAAGTGTAACAAACCAATGTAAAAAACCATTACAAGATTCTTCTATAATAACATAATCATACTTAGATATACCTACCTTATTTCTTATTTAAGTAATACCGCTTTGACAATCAAAGAAATCAGCGTAATTTGACGTTACGTGAATCTCAAAGCACCACACTGTAAAACTTTAAATCCACTTATAAGCCTGGTTCATGCAGCTTCTTTATCTTTTAATTTTACTTTATCTTTAAAAATTAACTAATGGCATTTGTCCCTTGATTTGAACTGACCAATGACATTTAATATTTCTTAAAGATAAAGAAAAATTAAAAAAAAAGAAGCTGTATGAACCAGGCCTTAAATTATTATAATAATAATGCAGCGATTTAACCTATTTTCGTTGACTGACGTATTAATACGTTAGTCAACGCAATTTTTATTATCTACAGGGAGGAGCGGGGTGGTACGAGGGTGTACTTTATAGGAAGGGTTAGGACATTCGACGACTTGGAAGGGAAGGGGGGGTGAGAGAGGCAAAGGGGGCAAAGGCCGCAATTTAAGTTGGTGTTGGTAGCATTTACACGTGAATTGGCGATTTAGTAACTCCCTAAATGGATAACGCTTCCAGCCATAGGCGCACACAGACGTTTTTGGCATGTACTTTGTTTATGGTGTATATTTATGTTGTTTTGGCTGTTTTCGGTTATTTCTTCATTTTGATGTTTGTGCAATGAAATAACGGAACTTTGATGTTGGTGCATCGCATTTTTGTTTTATGTTCGTGTCTTTGCTTTGTTTTCGGTTTTCAATACCCGTGTTGTCCCTTTTGATACGCCATTGGCATCAAGCTGAAGGCCTGCTGGTGAGAGAGCACCGTCGCGCGATGTTGCCGGTGCAATGGGACGGCCTTTGGTTTTGTTTAAGAATGGGGGAATGTCCTAACCTTCCTATAAACTAACCTTGGAGAAGCCCTAGAATTGGCCAACGTTGCCTCATTTACCGGTAATTCTTGATTTCTTGCTCATTTCTCATGCCTGTACAAGGCGAGCCAAATTGACCACTTTTAAAGCGAAACTCCTATTTTTGACGGAGGTAAACGAAAACTGATATCGGTGTCTGAGGCTCATTTTTTATGATAAATTAATGGCGAAAACCGCAAATCGATATCTGTCACCTTTCTTGAGTTACAGGGCGTTTTTCGAAAATGTGCGTTTTCGAAAAGTGGCCTTAACTTTTTTCGGGTTGAAAATTTTGTATTTCTGGAAAAACATTCCTAAAGCACATTTTAGTTACCGATGAAAAAAAATATTTTTTAAATGGAACACTCTGTATATTTATGCATTTTTTAATAGAGCAAAAAATTACCATTCCAAAAATATATAACAATTATTGATTTACTTAAGTAGTTATCAATTACTAATTTACTAATAGCTTTTATGATTTCCTGTGTATAAATATATATATAATATATATTTATAAATATATATATAAATTGGAAGCGCGCCCTTTCAACAAGTATATACTTACGCTTTCGACGGTGAAACAATGAAACAACCGTCCGTAAAAAAATGTTTACTGTTACCTGTCCAGTTTTCAGTAAAGCTGTTTAGGGAGTGTAAAGATTTTTCTATTTTTGTATAATTTATAAACTTTATAACATACCTACAATGAAATTTGAAAGTTATGAAAAATGGGATATAATAGTCTGTTTGATGACTTTTTTGTTTTTTTCCACAACGTGCGTTAAATTGGGCCCACAAAACTGCAATTCTTTCCCCATTTAACTTTTCCTTCTATCTCCGCTAGTTTCCGAGATCCCAATACTGATCATAAAAAAACTCACCCTGGCTATCTGGCTTTCTTGGGAAAGATACGAAAATTCCCAAGTTAATAATTACCTATAAAAGTACGTTTAAGGCTTCGGCTCAATATATATGCAAAATTAGCAACGCCTCCAGTGGCCCGTTACAAAAACAGAGAGAGTAAGTAATATGGCTCAAGGCCCCCCGCGAGATAGTGAAGAGAAGTTTTCAAGAAAGCTCACACCTTATACAAGACTCTTAAGATAAATATTTACAGCTTTTATTCCCGCACTTTTTCGACTATCTGAAAATAATTATTAATGACTCCAGGTATAGGCTCACATTATTATGAGACTAAAGTCTATCCAAGTTACAGCGGCAGTAGATATAAACAAAGTCACATGACCGCATTGCGATCGATTACCAGGGTCTGACTAATACGAGATTCCCAGTGGCTTGTAATTCTGAACTAATTCTTTTAGAAGTTATAAAAATTGTGTTTTTACCTTTCGTGGATCTTCATAATTTTCCTTAAATTAAGTAGGTAGCAAAATAAATTTACAGAATATACTGCTCGCTATCCGATCTAAAATATGCAGGAAACTCGACTGAGGGAAGAGCCGGCCCTGCATTCTGCTCGCCGCGTAAACACTTGACATTTTATGACGGCCAGACCAATAAGAGAATAGGTCACGTGGTGGCCAATGTTTTGATCCACTGTCTCTGTAACTTGTAGAGACTTTAGGTCCTACCATGTACAAGCACAATATTTAAGATTCGCCTATAATCTGTATAAGCATATTGTTGATTCAACAAGCAGCTTGTATTTCCCCTAAAGCCCATGTAAATCTTTCCCAATCACGTCCAGTGTCCGTCTTACTTTGAAAATAAACAAACCGTAATGCAATTAAGGTTTGCCGGTGCGTTTTTCACATCTGGGATTCGTTGTAAAAATTCGAAAAATCCCAAAATTTATGTCGGATCCTCTACATCTGGGCCGCAAAGATACTCTGCCCATTACTGGTAAATCCATGCTTTTATTGTAAGAACGTGCCAACATTTATAGGGGCTACTTTTATATCTGCGCACAGTTGGCATACACATTTTCCAAAACGGCCTGTGAGAAGATTGTCGACTGCGCGTTGAGATGTAGACGGGTGCCTATAGCCTAGTTCGACAAGGATATTTTATAGGCCATATTATCTACCCCTCATTCATCGTGTCGGTTTTAGCAATTCCTAGTTTTTATTTTAGGGTCCCGCAGAGCAGCCAGCTGCTACGTAGGAAATTGCAGGGAGTGTCAATTGATCGAAACGTTATAGTATTTGAATGTTGAAAAATTCTTGTGACGCTTCTTGAAACACAACCGATACAAGTTTGTTTTACAGATCGAAGGCCCAATTTCATAAACAAACTAAAAAGTAAATTAAAATTTTAAAATTAATTATTCACCCATGGAAAGGTATCTTCAAACTTTAAGTTTTGGCAGCCAGGAAAGTGCCCCCAGGCGCACAGCTATCCAAAATATCTCGATATTGAAGCACCACACATTGGCATACACCACCGTGTCAGATGTCAAAATATAGCGTCAAACTTGGAGCATAAATATGACCATTTCCGTCTCGCGTATTTTATACTATATGGATACCACGAATCTTGATCCCTACGTCACAATGGCCAACAATGCAATTTCCATTGTCGACCATTGTGACGCAGGGGTGCTTATTCGTGATATCAAGTATAGGTATTTTACCCGTATAGCTTCATCCAAAGATTCAACCACTATATTAACAGTAGTTGTTGTTCTTTTACATAGTTTGATTAAAGTTACAAATTTTAAAATATTTTAAGTTTTGTCTCAAAACTCTCGTTAAATAATATACAATGTGGTCATTTAAGTGTACAACACATGGGATTTTTTTTATTAATTGCACAACCAAAATACAAATAAATCTCGAAAGTTGGTGCATCTTCGATACTCATATTAGGCGCCCTTAGAATGCTTGTATAGTCCACCTTACGAAAGAATACGAGCCTCAAGAATGCGAGTAAAAAATTTCTAATGTTGCCAAACTTCGAAATATAATTCTCCGTAGGAAATATAATAAACCAAAGCCATTACGCTAGTCCACCAGAATTGTACAGGTTTTTTTGCGATCCGGCAACGCCTAGCAAGCCCAGTAAATATTCTTGAGGCTCGTATTCTCTCGTAAGGTGGAAACAGCATACAGGGTAGGTCAAAAATATAAAAATTGTACAAGAGTAAAACACCCTTATTTCAGAAAATTCAGCAAAATGTTATCAAGAAAAGTTATGCCGCAATACAAAAACATGGCCTCCTTTAAATGCACCTAATACGATTATTGAACATACATAAACTTTCGGCAATAAAATTTAAATACAGGGTGTTTCTAAATTATGGCGCCAACGTAATATGACAGATAGAAAATGTCATTTTGAACAAAAGAGTTCCTATAAACATGGGTCCTAAAATGCACAATAAGAAAGTTACAGGGTGATGAAAGTATAGTTTGAAAATAGTTATTTATGTACCAAGGCACTGAAGTTCAACTTTTTATGACTCATGTGGAATTTAGTTGCCGAGGCCTCTGGCTGAGGCAAATAAACCACATGAGTCATAAAAAGAACTTCAGTGCCGAGGTACATATTATATATTTTTTTGAAATCGGAAAAAAAAAATGTTTGATTAGGCAAGAAAATAATCATAAGGGATACACCCGTCCATGAACCAACTGCGCGCGGCGTTGCTTGACTTTGACGATCGCTCTACCTAGGTCAAGTAAGATAAGACACGGCGTCTTCGAACAGACAAACCATATTGCTGCCTGTTGTGCAGGCTCCACAGCAAATCTCTTGATATTCAAACCTACTAAAATATGTATACTGAATGATGGCGCTGTTATACGTAACAATTTCGCAATGTGTACGAAAAGTTAAATGGGCCTTTTGTGGCCGGGTTTTGAATATTTGGTCACTTTTGACGCGCGATGGATCCGCGTCTGACGTTTGATGTTTACATCTCGCCAAGGCCTACTTATTGAAAAAATCTTACAATAATGGGCTACTTTAATGCCGATTTCTGAGCTTTTAATGACGATTTTGGAACACTTTAATGCCGATTTCAAGAAAACATCTTTATCGCAATAACTTCTACAGAAGTTATGCAATTTAAATGAAACTTGGTGCAATTCTTTAGTAACTGAAGTGCAACAATTTTGTGTAAAAACGATTTATTCCCATCGACCAGAGGCGGAGAGGCTGGGTAGCACAATGGGTTTTCTTCTCATAACTTTTTTGAGGTTACCTTTTTGGTCTCGTAGGTTCATCATTTTAGTGCATCTTTTTTTATTCTGCAACAAAAATTTGCTCTCGTCTCATAACGATAAAATCAACCGTTTGCGTTGAAATCGGCAAAATCTGCTCCAAAACACCTGTTACTCCAAAATTCAAAAAATAGAATTTTCAACTACCGCTTTCAAATTTTACAAAATAGTTGTACCATTTAGTGACAAAAAATTCCCTATGAACTATGTATCAAAAATTTTTCGCTTTCAAAATGGAACTTATTGAAGTCGACAAAATTTTGAAATCCATATTTCAGCAAAACCAGTGATGTTTTATCCATTAGGCATTTTTTCTTAATTTTGAACGTACAATTCATCTGTGAAACAATTAAATGTGGTAGGAGATAATTTTATTTTTCGAATTTTGGAGTTAACATGTGTTTTGGGGCACATTTTGCCGATTTCAACGCAAACGGTTGATTTTATCGTTATGAAACAAAATTTTTGTTGCAAAATAAAAAGATGCACCAAAATGATGAACCGGCGAGACCAAAAAGATAACCTCCAAAAAGTTATGAGTAGAAAACCCATTGTGCTACCCCGCCCCTCCGCCTCTGGTCGATGGGAATAAATCGTTTTTATACAAAATTGTTGCACTTCAGATAATAAAGAATTGCACCAAGTTTCATTTAAATTGCATAACTTCTGTAGAAGTTATTGCGATAAAGATGTTTTTCAAACTATACTTTCATCACCCTGTAACTTTCTTGTTATGCATTTTAGGACCCATGTTTATAGGAAATTTTTTGTTCAAAATTGCATTTTCTATCTGTCATATTACGTTGCCACCATAATTTAGAAACACCCGGTATACCTAATAAATATACAGTGTGACCCACTTAAAACCGGAACACCCCTATAAAATTTGTAATTGTCGACCGATTCGGATCTTTTTTTTTAACGGTAGGACATCAAAAACTAAACTTTAGGGCAAAACAGCACAACTTATTTATTTAAAAAAAAAAACAAGGCCTACTCCGACATATTTTTGGCGCCAAAATTAGAAAAATCATATTAGCGTTTTTTTTTTACAAAAAGTCTGACTACGACACTGGATTGGGCATCCCTTAGAACGGGTTTGTACAAAATTTCGTAAAAAATATCCAACAATAAAAATTCTAGAAACTAATGAAAATCGCGATTTTCCTATTTTACCTGCCTGCTCGCTTAAATCAAGTTGCATGTGGATTAAAAGCAATAAAACTGTAACTTACTTTATTACAAATAATATTGATACCAATAGGTAGTTACACCTAAATACAAAAACCTCAATGTAAAAATTATGAGGTATGATAAATATATCTAAATAAATGGTGGATAAGTAGAAAAAAATTGAAAATTTATTTTTACTTTATGTTTTTGTATTTAGGTACCTATACCTATTTGTAATAAAGCAAGTAACAGATTCAATTGTTTTCAATCCCCATGCAACTTGATTTAAGCGAGTATTATAAAATAGGTAGATAAATCGTAATTTTCATTGATTTCCACAATTTTTATTGTTCGATATTTTTTAACAAAATGGTACAAACCCATTTTAAGAGTTGCCCAATCCAGTGGCGTAGTCATAAATGTTATAAAAAAAATCGCTAATATGATTTCTCTAATTTTGGCGCCAAAAATATGTCATAGTAAGCCTTGGTATTTTAAATTGAATAGTGTCTTTTGCTCTAAAGTAGGTACAGTCTTTGGTATCCTATCGTAAAAAAAAACGATCCGAATCGGACGACAATTACAAATTTTTATGGGGGTGTTCAGGTTTTAAGTGGGTCACACTGTATATCTTTGTCAGCTAATCAAAATTTGAAATACTGACATTCGAGCTTAAAAACTCGAAATTCATAAATAGAAACGTTAACAATGTTAAAATTTAGCGATAAGTTTTTAGTGGCATGTGGCATGATGCCATTGACGCCTCCCTCTTAGAAAATTTCGAAATCTAAATCTAATCTTAATATTTAATTTTTGCGGCTTTCCCATGTACCTATAGCAACCTAACACAAGTAGGTATGTGGGCTTTACCCCACCGAAAAAATCGAAAAAAAATTTTGAGCATTATTTTCAACATACCTACTTTATGACGCACTTATAAAAAAAGGTGGAAACGGCCATTGTCTTGTCTGTTTTATGAGAAAAAATGATAGTAGCCAAACACCGTGTATAGAGGTACTACGTACAGGGTGTCCCAATTAACCTGATAAACCCGATTTTCTCGGTAATTTTAAAGATAAATTGATGGTTCAAAAACTAGACATGTGTAGAATTTTCAGAGGAAATCGAATATGACGTCAAACTTAATATACACGATGTCGTTAAAAAGTTATTGCAATAAAAAAAATAGTAAGTTGGATTTTAACACGGAATCTTAGTATACGGGGAGTAACAAAAAAATGTCGGTTTTCATTTCTGACTTCCGGTTTAACCGGAAGTGAACATCACTTGGTCAGACTTTTGTGACATCCTGTATATATTGGGTTTATTAAGTTCCTTTTGTCCTCCCAATTCCAACCATATATAGTTTTATATAGTTATCTCTAAAAATAACCAAGCAGTGAATTTTTATTTTTTGCTGAAAAAAATTCACATTTTTGCATGGAATGCAAAAAAAAATGTTAGAGATAACTATATATAACTATATATCGTTGGAATTGGGCGAAGAGAAAGAACCTAAAAAGCCCAAAATATACAGGGTGTCTTAAAAATATGATCAAGTGATGCTCACTTCCGGTCAAACCGGAAGTCAGAAATGAAAACCGATACTTTTTTGTTACTCCCCGTATACACATTACTAACATTTCGTGTTAAAATCTAACTTCGAATTTTTTTGGAAAACGGTATTTTTTGAGATAACTTTAACAACACCCTTTATATTAAGTTTGACCATAGAAGAATTTACTACAAATTCTTCTATGGTTTGACCTAACATTCGAATTCCTCGGAAAACTGTACACAAGTCGGGTTTGCGAACTATCAATTTATCTTTAAAATTACGGAGAAAATCGGGTTTATCACGTTAACTGGGACACCCTGTACATTAGGAAGTACGTGTAGATTATGTTCAAATCGTTATTGCTTCCTTGTGTATTTGACCTTGTATGCTATATGGCTTATTCCCCAACTTGTTGGACACACATATGTAACAAGTTCTTTCGGAGACATACTTACTGTATAAACCATATGGTGAAAAAAATAAACCGTGCATCAACCTTCGATCATTTGTATCAGTGCATTCATGGATTCAGTTCTCAGAAAGCAGAAACATGAATGAACTCAAAAAAACACCAGAAACCAATTAATTCAATAAGGGCCACCGAAGACAGACCGCGCCTGATTAACGAATCCGTTGATCGTAAAATAGAGAAGAAGACGGTAGTATTTTGAGGCCTTTGTCAAAGCAGGCCTATAAACGTCTCACGTGACGCGCAAACAGCCCAATTACGTAGTGTTTACGACACTCTAAAACAGAATTAAGAGTGTCCCACTTTGCTTTTGATCCAGAGGAAGTCGAAGCCATGTATCTGTAGGTGATTTTTTTTGTTATTGCTGCCTTCAAGGTTTTTGTCTGATTAAAAGTAAGTTTGGATTTATGAATAATAAATTTCCAAAAATAATAAAGTACTTTCCATTAAGAGGGGCAATTTTAAATTTCTGTTTTTTAGTTTCTTGGCTGCTGGCATAAAAGAATTTACTTGGACTAGGTCCTTCTATGCTGCTGGCGAGTGAACACCTACTCTCCGATTTAAGAAAATCGTGGGATATAGAGAGTTGGGCAAAATAATAGAAAGAAACTTACAATTTTTAAATATTTGTAAAAAATAATAATAAATTTTTGTTAATTTCACACATCTCATATCATAGTGTCCTTGAAATTTGTATGTCCATTGTAGTTGCTAAGGTGGTCAACGTTTCCTTTGAAGTTTCATTGTTTTTTGAAACCTACGCATTTCTCTGAATGAGTGCATAGCACAGTATAGAAAAAAATACGTAATATGCATTTTATTAAGGAAACATAAATATAAATGATAAGATAAATGGTAACTAAGCAGAACACTGAATATAACAATCAATAAACAATCAGTAAAAAAACGTTGAGTATAATATTATACTATAAAATAGGAACAACCATTGTAAAATTTTACAGTTCGGTGATGCTAAAGAAGTCTGTTGGAGAAAAATAGAATTAAAACACAACACACAACGCAATATTCATTGTTGCGTCAACATTTTGTTTAAAGGTAGATGGTGACATGCTACTTCAGCAATGCCAACTGTACTGTACACATAAAATATCATAAAATCAAAATATAGATAATTCAAATTACGGGGAAGTAAACGGGGGTGCATGAGTCCATGTTTTCCTCATAATCAATATCAGCTGCTGCAGGGAAAATCGTTTGTTTACAATTTTCATTTATTTTTAGGTTACCCGACGTTCTTTGAGCAGCTCTTCATTTGTGTTCACAACTCTCTATAGAAGGCTGATATGGGTATCCATCAAACACAATAATACATTTTCCCCCATATTTTGATATTATACGTACGGAATAATAACATAAAATTAAGTAGATCCTCATAAGTTCAAGAATCATATTGAAGAATGTATCATTATCCAAAGGGGTAGAAGTACGAATACATTTTGTGTCAACGGCTGGTCCCACAAAAATGGCAATGACAAGATGTGTAGACAATTGAAAGGCAAGGAACTTTTATTTCAACCATGTTTTTCCAAAGTGGACGATATTCACACAAAGAACATTTTCCAAGATGACGGTCTGAACACAAACTTTTTTTGTGGGGTTTTCAATTTTCAAATTTCAATGAAAAACCTGCAGAGAATACGTATGCAAGCTTCCTTGCCATTTTTTTTCTAAGGCATTTTTTTTCTAAGGCATTTCGTGCCTCTACGGTTGTCCCACAAGAAAATGGTAATAAGAAAATTTGTAGATAATGTAAGGTAAGCGACTTTTATTTCAACCATTAGGTATTTTCAAAAGTGGACGGTATTCACAAAAAAACTAATTTTTCTATGTTCCAAAATATACTTAATATTCTTGCTTCTTATCAACTGATTGGACAGACCAACTATCGTTGGGACAGACCATCCCGTAATTCAAAAATATAGTTTGCAAGTCCCATAATTTTATGTTATATCACATACAAATCTACCTATAAAATGTACCTATAAAAACTGACATAACTATAACTACAGAATACCCCCTGTAACCTATGATAAGTCTCAATTTTTCTCGTAAACTAGTTCAACGGCCAAGATCTGATTCAAAGGTCGACCCAAGTTATACTCAGGTATATGTGCATGAGATGGCGCACTAAATGCTTTGGGAGAGCACCCTTAACGACGAATTTGGCGCTGTTAGGTTTCCCTTAATATTTAGGTTGCCTGTCTAATTTTACAGCCCGCCCCACGAACACTGGCCATCTTTTTCGCAAAAGCCTTATTTAGGTAATCTCGAGAAGACCCTTTCTAAAAATCGACGGAGGTGGTAAATCGCTTAATTGGGTCTTGTACTTTTCTCCAGTACTGAAACCTCGAAAATCCGATATCTAAAAAAATTTTCCCAGTCCCGATTTTCTACTTCCGAAAAACGGAACGGCTGTAGAATTAGCGAAATCGACGAGAATTCCTCCCGAACCACTCTTGGAAATTGCGTGTTTTGTCATATTTCTCAATTTTTCGGGGGCGCCGGAAGCATCCGAACCTCACCCGAGGACTCGGGGGAAGCTTTAATAATTTCGACCCCAAAAGGACTTCTGACAATTTCGCGACATTTCGGAATAATTTTTAGGTAGAGAACAACACATAAAAACGATCCGATTTCTCTCGGTAAGAAAGATTAATATCTCTCAAAGACACCTCTTTAAAAATCCTAAAAAGTTTTAAATCTCTTAATCAGGCCTTCCTTCCTCTTGCTTCCTATTGACAAATGTGTCACCCCAAGAGTCTTGGGTCTTGGGCCAAGACCCTATTAAAGAATTTTTTCGTCACGCTCTCGTAAGGGTACAGTTTTCAGGGGCCACTGTACCACCTGACTTTATTTTGCCTCTGCATCTCGCACCTAGAGGACCTATTTAAGCAATTTTAAGCGAGTTCAAAAAATAAACCAACACATAAATATATACATATTATTAAAGTAGACATTTCAGTGGTTAAAATGAGCCCGGACAAAATATTTAAATCGAAGAAAACACCAATAGAGTCTTTCATGTAAGATTTTGGTTTTCGGACAATGTAAATATCTCGAAAACTATTTATTTCCCAGATTCCAGTAAAATCAGGCTTATTCAATGCGAAAAAAGATATACTTCCACAAAATTTCATGTAAATAGAGTTATTTTTATGAGATAAAAAAATAAAAAACAGGAAAATTGGTTTTCCGCCATTTTCTCGAAAAGTTTTAGTTTTAGATTTTTTTTATTATCTACAACTTCTCAAAAAATTGGCATTTAAAAGATTTGTAGTGTGTTGTAAGTCTAGCAAGCGGTCAACAGATTCAGTATGACATCCTTTAAAAAAAAACAAAAATGCGTTTATATGAAAATCGGACGGCACATATTTTGTGGAGGTATTCCGATTTGAAGTGGGTCAACTGTGAAAATTCAGTAAAAATATGGTGACTAGATCACGGAGACAGTTCGCAGAGTAGGTAATACACTACCTACCATGATAATAATATTCGGTAGGAATAATAGCTACTATGATGTTTTCGCACGGCACTGACGCCACTCACTAAAGTTGCCAAAATCGGTGATCGGCTGAAGACATGCTGCTCTGGCTGAAAATGGCTAAGTTTGTCAAATTCAAGACGTTCAAGCTAATTGAGAATTTTAGAAATGAGGCACCTTATACTTTGTGTTTTATTACGTTAGCTCACAAGCATTTTTACGACAGACAGGTGGTGCAATTGCGTTATTGCCTGAGAAATTTCCTAAACAGACATCAACTGAATGCCTAGATCAAGCGATTTAACATCACTTGCTATTTCCCTTCGATCTTTGAGAAATAAAAATGTCTGCGTCAATGATCCAGAAACAATTTAAGCGCCCACACAATTCTCAATAGTTGTTCGTGGAGAACAGCTGTGATTTGTGAGAAATATTGAAACTTGCCTATGTACTAAACAAATTATATTTGGTAGCGGCCATGGGCGCCCATAAGGGGGGGCAAGGGGGGGGGGGCACGTGCCCCCCCCTGGAGATTCTCAAAATCCCTTAGCGTTATATTTTATATTATTATAGTTGAGGAAAAGATTATTTTTATATCCTTCCAGGTGTACAGGGTGTCCCGAAATTAGCCTGCCATAATTTACCATCGTGTTCTACGACCTACAAAAATGAACAAAGTTATAAACATGGCCTCAAACAAGAGCACCTTTTCTTCGTAGAATACCTTCAACAAAAGTAAAAAAAAATTGGGGTAATTTTAACTCCTGAACCCCCCCCCCCCCATACCAAATTTCAGAATTTTATCTTTGTTCGTTCTGGAAATATTTATAGAAACCCGTTTGTGAAGCTGCCCCTTTCGGGGGCTATAGCCCCATTAGGGGGCATTTTTGAGGCCATGTTTATAGGAACTTTTTTCATTTTTTAGGTCGTAGAACACGCTGGTAAATTATGGCAGGCTAATTTCGGAACACCCTGTATAAAACAAACGCCTGAAATATTTTATACAAAATTTAACTGGGCCACAATCACATTAACCAATTATCGATTCAGAGCTAGGTAGTTCTAAAAAGAACAATAGATGAGATAATTTTGCCCCCCCCTAAAATATTTTCTATGGGCGCCCTTGGCAGCGGCTTTTGTTCTTAAAAAACACATATGTAAAGGCATATTTATTTTGTAATAAAATTGTATATTATTGTCTTTTGTAATACTCAAGAATAAAAACCGCCTATTACCATTACCTAACCGAGCCAAAAACAAAAACATGGGAACTTAGGTACTTATTAATTCTCCCGAGTCCAAACTTTTTTTCACTGGAGGGATTAAAACATGAAACCACGGGAACAGAATATTTTTCATGCGAAGTGAAATGCAAGGTGCAAGTATTAGTTTATTTTTTATTTTATAATGGTTTATCAATAATTTTTTAACAAAACCAAAAGACTGTCTTTCACATAGTTTCATATAAACTGGTGATGTTGAAGGTTTTTTACATAATTTCTTAAGAATTTCTAAGTTTTAGTACATGCAATAACGTATAGGTACCCGCTAGAGTGACTCGCTCTCGGGATTAAAAGTTGCATTTTAATCCCCCGGTACATACCTAATGTACGATTACGTCCTGCTTTCAATTAGACCTACCCTCAGTCGACACAGTTCTGTAGATCTTTCTATGCTTTGCCATAACCGAACCAGGACCCCCTGCATGAGGCCGTCGGGCCATAATTCACATCAAAACTTAAGTGCATACCTCCCGCCTCCGAGCGGGGCCAGGCCCCTAAAGAGCATTCTTATCTCCGGTAACACTCACTAAAAATTAAGAACAAAAAAGCCGGCTGGCCTCCTTTCGTCACCAACCACCGGTAGAAAAAAAAAGGCCATCGAGGACGCACGAAGAAATTAAAAGGCAACCCGAGAATACAACAAAAAATATGTTATTCTATGTCTCGGATGGGGTATTGGAATTATACGATGAGATTATGACATCTGGAAGCACCTGTTGTTGTAATAAATTTTTGGAGTCCATGGGAATGAAAATATGGCATTTCTCAACTCTGCTCAATGTGTAGGCATAAAAAAATGAAAATATTATATTTTAAGGCAAGTAACTTAAGGAAAGTTTGGGGTTTTATATCTACAGCTGGATTGCCCAATAAGGGTGTTTGGGATGAAACTACGCAATTACTGCTATCCTGCTGTTATAACTCATACCGATATTTCCATTGCTATAGTGGAACAAGGAACTGCAAAATATGTTCTTACTGACAAAGTATTGCAGGAGACAGTAACATTATTCAGTTTGTTATTTTAAAGATGTTTTATGTGGAGTCAAATTAGATGAAAAATTGGGAGACAAAAATTCATATATTTTTCGAAATTTGGCAATAACCTCTTCAAAGGGTTACCAATACGGGACAAAAAAGTTCCCACCTCTATACTTGACGGGTTTTTTTTTTCATTTATAGGTATCTCGTAAACGGTTGTTTCCACGGGAAAATATGACTGGTTCAAAATTTCTCATAAAATGTAACGTTACCTATATAAGTCATATCGCTATACCCTATAGTTTTCTTGGCAATACTGCAAATATTTCTAAACCCGACAGATCTACGCAAAAAAATGATATAGGGAAAGAAATAGCAGGCCTCAATTTTCTTTACGAAATGCTTGTTGTGCAATTTGCTCTTTAAACACCTGGAATCCTTGTCTATCCCTTCTAAGGCTGAAATTCATTTTTATTATACATATTATGCAAATTCCAATATCTCTCACAAATTCTAAAACAATATAGGTACAGTGTGTCCCCGTATTGTTTGAACGACTCTTGTAAATTTCGAGTTCAAAATTTCTCCTTCTGGGGTTCAGCTAAACTAATTTGTAATATAATTTTACTTTCAAAAAATCATCTATGGCTTGGAAATTTTGAAAAAACTAATTTTCATACCAGTAGTGCCCTTTTTGTAAGTTTTATGACAACATGTTATTAAGGAAACTTGTTTAGAATGAGAAACTGAGAAGGTTTGCAAAATTTCAAAAGTATTGATTTATTGATTTTTTTCTGATAAAAAGTTCAAAAAACACAAAAAGTAAAGTAGGCTTAGGGATTTGAAATTGTTCACACCTACGCAGTTTTTTATCATGAGCAAGTTTTCTTAAATAACATTTTGACGTGAAAGCTACAGAAAGGGCACTTTTCTATAAAAAAAAATGTGGAAAAGGTCAAAAAACCAAACAGGTTGTTTTGTTCATTGAAATTCGGCCTCAAAGGTAAGCTGTGGTAGAGAAAACGTATGCCTACTCATATTTTTTGTTTCATTACAGCTTCCATGTAAACTACATATTATTAAGCGTGAACCAATTTGGTTTATGGGGCAAGTTTCTTATTGCTTCAGCCTGGTTTCGAACCCCAACCATTCGTTAATTATTTATTTATTTTTTTGTGAATATGATTAGATAATTTTTAACTTTAAAGTAATACCTAATAAATAAAAAACAAACATCAAATAAAGACATTTTAAGAAACTTTAAAAAAATTCTTGAAAATGACTCCCACAACAATCTATAGTAGATTCTTCTATGCTCCCACTTTGTTCCAAATATTTTTGGCAACTTATTCAAACAGATTGGCATTAACTTACAAGAAAACTCACTAACCTTACATCCTTATTGATTGGCATTTATTTTATTGATTTTTCCGAAATCGTCTTCTTTAGTTGATTATAAGAATTTCTTCTCTATATGCCCTTGGAAAATTTTACCGAGTATTCTTCTTCGGCCAACACTACAACAAAACACCAACTTTCTGGGAATAAAGAGAGGTTTCGACAAAGAAAGTTGTCTGGTTTCTCAGAACTCCACATTCGCATGTTCTTGATACCTAATTAACTTATCTGGTATCTGGTGAAACTTCGTCGGAGAAGAAAATCATATACCTACAGATTGTTGCCGTGAAAGTTATCTATGAACCACTCGCAAAACTCTGCTTTACGCGGATAATCGCAACATCCCGAATTTATTGATAGCAAATTAAGCGGGATGCAGATGTAAATAATTTTTTAAAATACTATGGTAGGTACTAATAGATACTCCAGCCAGCTGCGACAAAACTCGCACAGACGTTCTGTGGGAGCTTCCTCCATAACTTGCCGCACATTTTTCTTTTGCTGCTCCGTTCGCACTGTCGCATGTCGGTCGGCCACTTCCCATTTTTCGTTGCACACTCCCCGTTTCTCGAAAAAACAGTGAACACTTAAACGTGTTATACCTACTCGTGGTCCCCAAGAAACTGTTCTTGAAATTCCTGATAGTAGTCTTCCACAGAATACGTCCACTATCCGACAGCTTTCCGTCCGTTTCTAAAATATGGTTCGACCATAAATGCTTTTTGTTCTTGTGTAAAGACCTTTGAATAAAGAACCCCAGGAAGAAGCAAATTTGGGCTTAACGCTCGACCGGGACAGTCTCTGCATATTATGGCGGGATGCCATTTTTTCGTGAAATCAGTACCTACAATACAAGCAAAAAAAATATAAGGCACGTTTATGTCTTTAAGTTTAGGAATCCATCATATATAAATTTCCAATTATGAAGAAGTAGGTACTTACACAAACGCCTATGCCACTTTGGTGCATGACCTCAAAAGTTAATTTAAATTACAAAATTAAAAATAAACATTTAGTTTTGGCGGCCAGGTACTTGGTTACCATACAGGGCGATTTCCATCTCATGTATTTTATAATACCCATAGAGTTTTGACTCCTTCCTGGGATTCTTTATTCAAAGGTAAAGACCATTTTAACGCATGATATTTCAAACAACGAAATATGCACGTGAATCTCATTAACTCTTTTTGATTTTGACAGTTGTCAAAAGGTTACATCGCAAATCATCGAAACCTATGAAAGACATACCTACGTTTGAATTTCCAACGCCAACTTAAGGTCGAATTGAAATGAACGCTCATTACTAAAATATCATAGAATCTACTACGTAGGTTCTTCTATGGTACTATTCAGCGTTTTAGCAATCTTCAGGTATAACCAATAACAAAAATATTATCTTCTAACAAAATTGTACACGTATAGGTACCTACTAATTTCCCTAGCTAAAAGTAATGTAGGGGAACGTGGGGGAATATCAACCGCTGGGTAATATCACAGACATATATAGCTTCGCCTATATATGTCTGTGGTAATATCGACCTCATTGATATCTACATTGTTTAGGGCCGTGAGATGCCAGCGCCCTCTGTCGCCGTTAGTAGGCGTCGTTTAAAAGTATTAGCCATGTTGAGTACGGCGACTCCACTCTTCTTGTTGGCATATAATTTTTCCAATGTTATTGAAAAGAGGGGGTGATCTGTATTCTATAGATTCTAGGCCGATATGGCCTTAAATTCTACTTACTGATTTCATGTTTTTCCAATATGTTTATATTTTAGGTTATTAGTAGGCTTTGGGGTAATATCGATCAGATCGATCCACATAATTATCCCTTTGATTAATATTACCCGCAGCATTTCATTTTATACTGTCGGTTGATCAGAATAGTTGTAAAAATATGAAATATTTTTGCTTCTGTGAAGAAAAATCATACAAAACACGAAACTACTGAACATTGAAAAGATTAAAATGTATATTACCTGCAGTGATGGTCGATATTACCCCAATCAATATTAACCAATATGACGTCAAAACCTATAGACGTGGTGCCCCATTGTTAAAATGCCCTTTATTTTGACTCAAAGATTAAATATATCCATACTACTCTAAAAACATGCTCAAACAAGGACAGAAAGTCAACCATCAACCAACGATACACCCGGTGATTCCCGATTATAGTTTCTCCAGAATCACACTTAGATATCGCATGTTTTTTCTTGTTTGGGGGCGCCGGAAGCATCGGAACCTTCAAGCCATTACAATAATTATCAACGAAGTACGTACAGGGTTGATTGGTTATATTTTCCGTCTCCTTATAACTTTTTGAGGATTAAGAGATAGAAAAGAAGTTAAAATACAAAAGTTGTTTGAACCTAAAAAGAGTCTAACTTTGTGTATTTTTGTATATACAGGGTGCTCCATTTTTCCAATGGATGCTTAATTTTTTCCAATGGAACACCCTATATTTTTATACAAATTCTTCGCAAAAAAGTCTAAGCAAATTTCATATATTTATGTTATACCCCAAAATTTACCCTTTCGAATGAATTCACACATTAAAATCCAAAAAAATCGGGAAAAGGGAGCACTCTTTATATACAAATAATACACAAAATTATACTCTATTTAATTTCAAACAACTTTTGTATTTAAACTTTTTTTCTATCTCTTAATCCTGAAAAGTTACAAGGAAACGGGAAATATAACCAATCCCCCTGTACACACCTTTTTTAAAATTATTGTTTTAACCTCTTTTTAAAATAAAAATTTAAAAATTTGAAAAATTTTATTCTATTGGCGATATTTTGATAATACCAGGAAGCGCAAAATTGCATTTCTAAAATAAATTGCTAAATAAAATAATTAAGTAAATTACAGGAAAATGTGGGTTCGAACAAGGGTTCCCACCTCGATTTAAAAGTTCTCAATTTCTCAAATTTATACAGTGTGGATACAAATTGTGGAATATTCCTTATATTTCTTAAAATATTCCTCATATCAAAAACATGTTTTAATAAAAGTGTTAGGGGAAATTATTATTATGTATTATTATTACTAAACGGGAAATAATTACCCCTAACACTTTTATTAAAACATGTTTTTGATATTAGGAATATTTTAAGGAATAATAAGCAATATTCCACAATTTGTATCCACACTGTATTATGTATTATATGTTTTAGTGTTTTGCTTCGCGATTGCTGTGCCTGACAAGAACAAGACCCTAATTTTCTCACAGCGCTCTGTGAACGTTTATTTCTTCTTTGTTTACATTTTATATACAAGCAGGATTTTTACGCGTCGATATCTAAATATTTGTGCCTCTTATATACAAGATGTAATGAAGTTAAAACACATAATGCAGTGATTAAACTCGTCTTCAACGGGATTTAAAGCTGTCTCGTTTTGTTAAAAGAGGAAAAAGAGAGGAAGGCCCTGGATTTAAGAGAAATAAACCTTTTAACTTCGACAGTTAATTAGATTTCGGTTGTTGGGGTTTGGGATTGGGCACCAGTTTGATTCATTCATTGAATGTTAGTTTGGAAGAAGTTCAACATCTTGCCGTCTTGTCAGGTTTGGTTTGTGCAACACTAGAGCACATGTTCGCACTATTTCCATAGGAACGTCTGACCAGTGAAATCTTATTGACTTTTGGTTTGCACATATTTTTATTAGATAAAGTTAAAAATTGTATAATCTTCTGGAAGTTATGGTTGGAACAATAGATTTTGTAGCACCGACTATCGTGAAAACAAAAGCCAAGCAGAGGGTCTAAAGCGACATAATGCATTTTCTGGATCTTTGCACTATCCACCCTGTCTGGAAGGCAGATACTTCCAACTCACTGAGAATGTACCTACAGGATGGTCAAGTTACGAAAAGTTATTAGAGGTGACCTAATAAGTTTCTTTGAGCTAGAACAAAATTTTAGCAGAAAAATTGTAGAACTTTAGCACAGACCTATATAGCTTCAGCTATAGCTATATAGCTTCACCTATATAGGTCTGTGACTTTAGAATGTTTGAAATTGAATGTAATTTGCTTACTACATCAACAGGTTGTAGGTAGAATCATCTTCAGAATATGGGGAAATGCGGCCATATTTTAAAGGAGAATATCGTCATTTATGATATTTTCTTCTATAGTATATAAAGTATACCCGCAAAGAACAATGGGCATTAAAAGTGCAAAATTGAAAGTTTTAAGATCGAATATTTTCCAAGCGGCTGGATAAAATATACAATATCCATAATTACTCCTAATATACAGGAATATAATTATGACGAGGTGACATAATGGAACACATTGTATGTACTTGGCAAACGGGGTATTTGAATTTTGAGCATGCAAGTCAAAAAATCGATTAAAATGTTAATAACTTTTAAACGAGTTTGCCAATAAGAAAAAATACCATACCATTCAGTGGCGTATCAATTGGGATTTGGGATTCAAACGATTCCTTGGCCAATGTCATTTCATGCCAGGGTGTCACTTTTTAAAAAAGTACCCCATTTCCTAAAAATAGGCCAGGTCCGGGGCGTCGAGCTTGGATCACCCTGTATTCATAATGGCGTCATTTTCCGCAACATTCACTCATTCACTGTGTTGAGTATCTATAATAGGTATTTTAAACCGACAGGATTATTTATCGATTACTGGATTTTTTGCTGTAGTAGAAACGATTAGTTATTTTAAAATCGGTCAAGAATATCATGGAGCCGTCTAGCCAAACTTAGAATTCGACGTGAGAAATACGTGGTAATAATCATAGACTTATGAACTTTCCGCACACCTTACACTGGCTCACCATTTTTCAAAGTTCCGATATCACGTTATTGCAAAAAATACACGTAAAAACCTAAAAATGCTTGAAAATCTAAATATTACGGCGTCAGTTTTAGTACCCGTCACAATGAAATGTGTCTAGTGGGAATAATTAAGGGGCGTTTGTCGCCTAATCTCCATAAAATATTATACATAAATTATAAATTAATAAACAGCATTTAACATGTTTACCATAAAATATATGCCTAGGGCGGCGTTTGCGTTTGCAACATTTATTCTTTTGTTAACAATGCTTATATGCTCATCTGTTATTATTAATTTACCCACAAATTTGTATCTGCGAAAGGGGGGGAGGGCATAACCGAAAATCTGGCAACCACACGCGCTGAGAATTTACATGGGAACAAATGAATAGTAGACCATAAGGATCTCTGATTGCTTTAAAATGTGAACAGTTATATCTCCCCTTGCTTGTAAGTCTATGGTAATAATACAAACAATTACCTGACACCAAGGAAGTCTGAATTCGTAGAAAATCCTTAGGAAATTACAGTAAATTACGGGAAATCACAGAAAATCAGGGGAAGTCATGGGAAATCACAGGAAAACATAGGAAATCACGTACGTGGGAAATTTACCGTAAACAGTATTTTTGGGCTGTGACTTACCCACTTATAAGGTACCTATATTCAAACTGTCATGTTCATATTATTAATAGGTATCATGATTTTTTTAATAATGCTGAAATAATATTTGTTTTTGTTCCTCATAAGAAGTAATAGCGTTGACTGAAGGTTTAAACGGTAATAGTTTGTTATTTATGTACCAAGGCACTGAAGTTCAACTTTTTATGACTCATGTGGAATATAGTTGCCGAGGCCTCTGGCCGAGGCAAATAAACCACATGAGTCATAAAAAGAACTTCAGTGCCGAGGTACATATTATATATTTTTTTGAAATCGGAAAAAAAATTTATTAGGCAAGAAAATAATCATACGGGATCACCCGTCCATTAACCAACTGCGCGCGGCGTTGCTTGACTTTGACGATCGCTCTACCTAGGTCAAGTATGACAAGACACGGCGCCTTCGAACAGAAAAACCAAACTGCTGCTTGTTATGCAGCCTCCATTACAAATCTATTGATATTCAAACCTACTAAAATATGTATACTGAAGGATTGCGCTGTTATAGGTAAAAATTTCGCAATGTGTACGAAAAGTTAAATGGGCCTTTATTGGCCGGGTTTTAAATATTTGATCACTTTTGACGGGCGGTGGCTCCGCGTCTGACGTTTGATGTTTACGTCTAGCCAAGGCCTACTTATTGAAAAAATCGTACAATAATGGGCTACTTCAGTGCCGATTTCTGAGCTTTTAATGACGATTTTGGGACACTTCACTGCCGATTTCAAGAAAAATTTATTTCTTTGTAAATACCCAACAATTATTATAACCCGTGTTTAGATAAGTTTGTATAATAGCCAAACAGTATCATATCTAAGCAGCCTACCTGAATACCTAAAGATGAGATACAGCCTTTAGCATAGGTAGGTAGATACCAACAAGGTATCATGATTTCGGTTTTCCCAAGTTGGCAAGGTACCGAGAACAGAAGTTGGTGGAAGTTGTGTCAATAAACAGCGGATTTCCCAAGATTTGGCACAGAGTCATAAAAGGAAAGCTTCGACACTCGTGGAGAATTTTCTCCTTAGGGAGATTTAGTTATTTGTGCAACTACAGAACTAGGACACGAAATAATATCTTGTTACAATAATTACCTCTTACCGTATAGGAAATGTTTAATTTTCAATGAAATGGGAATGGTTGGATTTACGCCAAAATTGACAGATTTATTTTTAGTACATTTGTCGACTTCTAGTCACACTGCTTTTCAGTATTCGTGTTAGCTATATTTATATGTACAGGGTGTCCCAAACTAGACGCCCCAGGGTTATTATAGGCAAACAAAAACAGCCAGTAAAAATTTGACTTGTGGGTTTCTTGTAGGACCACTCAAGCTTCCTTTTGGACAAAAAAGACATTTTTTAGAAATTTGGGAAATATAGGTTATGATGCCATCAACATATTTTCTCCAGGATCATACCTGTTTCTCTTTATATTTGAAAAAAACACGTTTTTTGATAAACTCGTAAATAAATTTTTTTGATATCTTGTTTCATTAAAAAGTTATATGCGTATTATTTGTAAAAATATGAAAAAGGTGCCATGGTTTTTTTTTATGAAAATCGAGTTAGCCATGACTTTTGAAGGTAT
This sequence comes from Pseudeuparius sepicola, assembly GCA_963920635.1. Classification (NCBI taxonomy): domain Eukaryota; kingdom Metazoa; phylum Arthropoda; class Insecta; order Coleoptera; family Anthribidae; genus Pseudeuparius; species Pseudeuparius sepicola. The sequence continues at coordinate 97,878,971 of OY987299.1, forward strand.
ATTTTTGACAGAAACAATTTGGGAAATATAGGTTATGACGTCATCAAATATATTTTTCCCAGGGTCATACCTGTTTCTCTTTATATTTGGAAATAGCACGTTTTTCTGATAAACTTTCGTAAATAAATTTTTTTGATACCTTGTTTTGTTAAAAAGTTATAGGTATGCGTACCTATTACTTGTAAAAATGTGAAAAAGATGCCATGGTATTTTTTAATGAAAATCGAGTTATCCATGACTGATGAAGGTATATTTTTGACAGAAACAATTGACAGATGCTCGGACAGATGTATTATGGGAAAAGTATTAAAATTTCATTATTAGTTATAAAAATATAACTGTATGAACGCCTTTTTAATAAAAATTGTTAATATAAAAACTTATTATGTTTTACATAAAAAACCTAACAATTTTAGCGAAAAACAAAAACCAACAATATAAAAATAAATGCTAGGTAGGTTCCTACTTATAAATAATTTTTAATGTGACTACCTTCTTTTAATAAACATAAGTCTAGACGGCGTCTAACTTATGTCTTAGTGACCTTTCTTAATACATCTGGTGTTATTTGCCGACAGGCATCTTCTATTTTTTCTATTAAATGATAACTATTCCAAGATGGAGTTTTGTAAACAATGTTTTTCAGAAATCCCCATAAATGGAAATCTCGGTCAATTGTTTCTGTCAAAAATATACCTACCTTCATAAGTCATGGCTAACTCGATTTTCATTAAAAAAATACCATGGCATCTTTTTCATATTTTTGCAAATAATACGCATATAACTTTTTAATGAAACAAGATATCAAAATAAATTATTTACGAAAGTTTATTAGAAAAACGTGCTGTTTCCAAATATAAAGAGAGACAGAAATATATTTGATGACGTCATAACCTATATTTACCAAATTCCTAAAAACTATCCAAAAGCAAGCTTGAGTGGTCCTACAAGAAACCCACAAGTCAAATTTTTACTGGCTGTTATTGTTTGCCTATAAAAACCCTCGGAAGTCGAGTTTGGGACACCCTGTACAAGAAACCTAGTTTTTTCATGTAAATAATCGGAAGTATATATTTTTAAAACAAAGGGTTTATAAATTTTACTTTGTCCTGAAGATGACAAAATAAATATCGTCGAAACGTCAACAAATGTAATAAAAAAATAAATCTGTTAATAATTTTTGGCGTAAATCCAACCATTCACATTTCATTAGAAATTAAATATTTCCTAAACGGTAAGAGGTAATTGTAACAAAATATTATTTTGTGTCCTAGTTCTGTATAGTTGCACAAACAACTAAATCTCCATAAGGAAAAAATTGAATTGAAATTTTAGACTAAATTTATTTAATTTGAATTTGATTTGATCAACACAGACGATCTATGAAACATTTTCTTTGTATTAATCGAAGAAATATGGCCTTAATTCTTAAGTCTTAAGGGAGGGAAGACGGCACAATTAAATTTTTGTGAGTTTCCCTTAAGTTAAACCCGTAACCTAGTACACGATACACTTACCCACGGTATGTCATTGCTCATCTTGTGACGTCAGTTGCGAATCAGAATTTAAATTGCTCCATATGTTTTACACAGCAATAGATACTTTTTATGGGTTTTTGCTTATTTCTTTTAAATAAATGTTGTTAAAAATATGTAGAATTTATTACTAGATAAATGAATGAATATTCTGTTGATAAAAACACATTTAATTTGATACGCTGACTGCATATACGCTGACTGCACATCCCGGCATTTTTGGCCTATTTCAAAGCACTGTCGAGCTGGACTGACGATCAGTCAGTTGTTTACACTTTTTTCTTGACACATTAAACTGTAAACTATAAAAAATCGTAAAACACAACCGCAGCCGCTGCATTATTTAGAATTCGTGATTCGCAACTGACGTAGATGCGCAGAGTTGCCTTGTTTTCGGATTCGTTAGTGACATACCGTGGGTAAGTGTATCGTGACCTAGTACCGTTGGGTGAGGATTATTCAAACGTCACTACGTCATCAGAGGGAGGTAGCTTTTTGCAGTTGTTTACGTTTACTTGTCTGGCGATTTTCCTGTTTTAAAGAACGTTTTGTGTTTATTGTGTGTTTGTGTTGGACTGTGTTTTTTAGTAATATAGGACGTGGACAGCAGTGATTCAGAATAAAGTGTTTTAGTTTATATGTTTTAGGTTGTGTCTATAGTTTCGGACTTATTTAAATCATGCCGTGGACGTGTTCCGTTCCCAACTGCAAGGGAAACTACAAAGGCGGTCCTAAAGTTTCCTCTTTTTATTCCCTAAAGACCCCATTTTACGGGAAAATTGGGTTAAGGCCATCAAAAGAAATTTTTATTGCCGCACTCGATACATTCCGTACATTTCATACACCGTGTGTCTTCCATGTCAGATTAGGCGTTTAGTTTGTCAGTGATGTCTTACAGAAATGAGCTTTATTGTAGGAGAGTAGTAGCGTGGGCTTGCATAATCAAGAATGGTAGTTTTTAGTACAAGAACGAAAAGTTGCATTTTTCGGACGACTGCAGAGTTCGCCAGCGAGGTGCAGTCGAAGCTGGAGAACCACAGGAGTACGAAAAGCTGCTTTTCGTCCGTGTAGGTATTATAATAAAATTTTTTGTAGGTATGTGCTTAAATATATTTAAAAAAGTAGACAATTTATCAGAAATGATACTGTTTATTTTTTCTTTACAATAATCTTAGTAACCTATGAACTTCTAGTCGGCTATGGAACAGAGAAAACTATTGAATTGTCAATGTGCTTGTGTCGATCAGGTCAAATATCATTATTTTAATCGTTTTAATAAAAGAAACGCAACACGAATAATTAACATAAATGAGGACTTCCCTGAAGAATGCATTATGGGGCACACCTCCAGAGATCAGAGCAGCAAATTTGGTTAGTTTAAACTAATGCTAAAATATCGAGATTTAGAACTCGTAAATGAAGAAAGACATTTGCATGGCGTGTTGTGAATGGTCCATGAGCGGCCGCAAAAGTACTTAGGTATATATACAAAGAATACATTGTAAATCATCGATCCCGGTGGACAAAGTAGTGGCTATTAGAACGCCATGAATATTCCCTCATTTATCTGTTGGAGGAATTGCATCATTTTGCGGACATTATTTGTGTTAAAAAAGAGGGCCAACAGCTACCTATATCACGAGAAATTGCGGGCGCGCTAATGTCAAAAGAATGAAGGGCGCATCGATTTGTCACCACACATACAGAATCATCCCCGCGCGGTTTTAATTGCGCAGGCTAAAAATCAAATTGACGAACTTGAATGCGCATTTCAAAGATTTGGCCACACACGATAAATTTTAACAGTACCGCGCACGTGGTGCAGTTAAGCCTCGAGTCTTCCCTCTCCCTGTGTGTGGGCCTTCTAATTTGTTAGGAGCTTTTTAAGATTTTACTAAAATCTCAAATAGTTCGCAACATTTTAGAATTATAATATGGCAGTTCCTTGGTTACCAAACATATTTTTGTTATTGTATCGATCATTTATATACGGGCCACATCGCAAATTTTTATGTAATCCTGCCTTTTTTCGTGTTGACTTTATTATCAAAGTTTTTCAATTTATTTAAACTGTTTGTCTTTAAGATTTGAAAAATGTTGGACTACGCTCCAATCTGTAATAACAAAGATTAAAAAATATCGATTTTTTTAAATTTTGAATTCACCCTATCTACTAAATTTAGCTAGTGCCTAGTTAGAAGTACGTCAATTCAGAATATATTATAGTAGCACCGAATATGTAGCCTACGGCAACTATTTATTCTATGAATAATAGAATAGAATAGAAAAGAACAGAACAGAACAGAACAGAACAGAACAGAACAGAACAGAACAGAACAGAACAGAACAGAACAGAACAGAACAGAACAGAACAGAACAGAACAGAACAGAACAGAACAGAACAGAACAGAACAGAACAGAACAGAACAGAACAGAACAGAACAGAACAGAACAGAACAGAACAGAGCAGAGCAGAGCAGAGCAGAGCAGAGCAGAGCAGAGCAGAGCAGAGCAGAGCAGAGCAGAGCAGAGCAGAGCAGAGCAGAGCAGAGCAGAGCAGAGCAGAGCAGAGCAGAGCAGAGCAGAGCAGAGCAGAGCAGAGCAGAGCAGAGCAGAGCAGAGCAGAGCAGAGCAGAGCAGAGCAGAGCAGAGCAGAGCAGAGCAGAGCAGAGCAGAGCAGAGCAGAGCAGAGCAGAGCAGAGCAGAGCAGAGCAGAGCAGAGCAGAGCAGAGCAGAGCAGAGCAGAGCAGAGCAGAGCAGAGCAGAGCAGAGCAGAGCAGAGCAGAGCAGAGCAGAGCAGAGCAGAGCAGAGCAGAGCAGAGCAGAGCAGAGCAGAGCAGAGCAGAGCAGAGCAGAGCAGAGCAGAGCAGAGCAGAGCAGAGCAGAGCAGAGCAGAGCAGAGCAGAGCAGAGCAGAGCAGAGCAGAGCAGAGCAGAGCAGAGCAGAGCAGAGCAGAGCAGAGCAGAGCAGAGCAGAGCAGAGCAGAGCAGAACAGAACAGAACAGAACAGAACAGAACAGAACACAATATTAACAGAGAGCATAATATTGTTTAAAAAGTTTAAAAAGTGAATAAAGTGTGAATTATGAATAAAGTTAAAGACAAAGACAAAAGAGAAAAAAGTGAAAGTTTTGAGAACAAAGTAAAAAAATTTAGGAAAAAGCCGCATAATAATTTACCATTCTATGCTTCCGTATTACTTACCTTTATCAACAGATCCACAAACACCAGTTACTTAAATCAATATTTAATATGAAATTTCTATTTGAAAATGAAATTTCTATTTCCATTGCAAAAATGTATAGAGTGTGTGTCATTTGTAAAAAAACTAAGTTTGGGTTTTCTCATTTCTTTCACCACGTAGAAGATTATGCTGGTGATTCAGAAATATGTAGTAGATAGTATAAGATGATATGACGTACCTAGGCGGAAAACCACTTACTACAGCCAAAGGATAAGTTAAATCTACCGAGGCGCATACAGCCGAGGTCAGCTGTATCCCGAGCCTGGAATGAAACTTCCGCCGATGTATTTTAAGATGTACTTTTCAATCACAATAGATCGCGAAAAAATTTATTATCGTATTTATGTCCGAGTAACTAAAAAACAAATATGTTTATGGAAAGGCCCTGCAGGGGTAAAACTGGATGCCACAGGATTATTACCGGCGAACAAATCCAACTTATTTCCAAAATTACGACGTTAAAAGTTGGTGGTCACACTAGAAATATCTTAATTTCTTCCAAAGAATACATTTTTTAAATTTTAATATTATGTTAAATGAAATAATGTAATAAGAGGCGCGTTGCCTCCGTCTAATCTTGCCTTCAACAATCAATGCTGGTCCGACAACAATATTATTTTCATTGGTCTTGGACCGCTCAGATTGTTTGGCGTTGTTGACATTTGACAGCTATTGCGGCTCTTTGTATTCTTCCACTCAATGATGCAATGGAAAATCACAGTAGCCTTGAATTTTTATGGTTAAGAGGGGGTTGCCGACAGCGAAAATGACGTTAGATTTCGTATTTTTTTTTTAAGTTGTATAGCATAAAATCTAATAACATTTTACCTGGCAAAAATTTAGTACAAACATCTCTGTCTTCATTTTAATCATAAGATCTTAAAAGCATATGCACTGGAATTATTATTTTTCCCAAGGTTTTCATAACCTATAAAACAAAACACTGCTTGTAATATCGTATGATTAAAATGAAGACAGAGATGTTTGTACTAAATTTTTGCCAGGTAAAATGTTATTAGATTTTATGCTATACAACTTAAAAAAATACGAAATCTACTGTCACTTTCGCTGTCGTCAACCCCCTCTTAATATGATGAAAATTTATAAAAAATTAAGGGATTTTTGTCCACACATGCTCTTAGTACCTATATTGTCCGAGTTTTGATTATTACTAATAAAAATACATTAAGTATTTTTTAAAAGAAAAATGATAATAATTCTTGAAAATTATATATAAGTAGCAGAATTCATTGTAACTATTTTCTTTGGTTAGCGGGCTGTGAAGAACTCCTTCACCGCCTCCAAAAAAAAGATGGCCTATACTAAAATCGAGCAATCCGTACGCCTGGCGTAAATCAAACCACGTGTTCAATGACGATCCGCGATTGGTCGGTAGGATATAAAATTTCACCCGAGTCGGCAACAGGGACGTACTCGATCGCAAAAGTGTAGTTACGCGGTTGTACCTTGTTGTTTTCAGCTATTTAGACACTGCCACAAATAATTTTATCGATGTTTTGAACCATTTTAATTAAGCCAATAATTCTTTTCCCAAATATTTTGATGTAAACCACTGTAAAACTAAAATTAAATAAAGGTCGTGCCTCAGTGCGGCCCTGGCGAATATTTCAACTCACGTGCTCTTGTTTACGCCAGGCGTAAGAGTTGCTCGATTTTACTATAGGTTGGTTAGATAGGTGAAATAGTAATGTAATTTTTGAGAGCTAGTGAAAGTGATGAGGGGAGGGGGCATCTTTCATATTTTTTAAAGCGAAAGTTAACGCAAAAGTAAATCATTAATGAAAATGTTATTATATGATTATACATATTATACGAACATTTTAGAGGACACTATAACTTTTGAATAGTGATTATTATTTCTTGATAATGAATCTTGCCACCATTTGGTATAATGTTTTTTAACGTGTTGTTTCAACACTGGAATAATATCTTAATATTCAACCAGAATTTCGTGAGGTATGGTTAACAATGTTCTAACAAATTTCCCAATAAACCTTGGTTTAAAGATCATGAATTTATTAACAGAAGACATATTACTCAATATATTAGAATGAGAACAGGCCACTGTCATACTCCTGTACATCTACATAGACTTGGTATTGGTGTTAAAGAAAATAACGAATGCAACTGTGGGGAAGTGGGAACTCTGACACACCTGCTTTTATAATGCCCATTAAATTTCCACCCTAACTTAGACCTATACCAAGAACTCTCTAAAGAAATAAATGCTAGTCCGATATCAATTTATAATATCTGTAGTCTGTACCTAATAATACATCTGTAGCTGTAGTTAGACTGGTAAATAAATTTTTAGCATTACACAATATAAAACTCAAATGCTATTCATTGTAGGCAAACATGCTACTCGTATCTTTTATATCCTGGGTTCTCTAACTATCTATCCGAGACACCATTTCGGGGTGTAATGCTCCTCCGGTGTCCGGGAGCGAGAAGAGTCTTATCCTGTGTTGTTTTTGTCAAATACTAATACCTCAACTACCTTATCAAGAGAGAAGATGATCATATAAAATCAAAGAGGAAACAAGATACAAAACAGAAATAAAAAAACGACCGTACCCAAAAAAAGAAGAAGAAGAAGAAGAGGAGGACACTAGTTTGGAGGCCTATTAATATCACCATATTTTACTTTATTTTGATTAGAATATTTTGTATGGTTTCACCAAAAATATGTACAGGATGTTCGAAAAATAGACGGAGATATTTTAGAGGGTGATTCCCTGTTAAGAAATATGAAAAAAAGTTTCTATAAACATGGGTCCGGAAATGCAGAGTTTTCAAGATACAGGATGTTAAATATATTGCATGTCACTGGACAAAATTGGTTTATCAATTTTTGCAAAAAAAATCACAAGTGCCTTGGAAAACAAATAATCAAAAGCATTTCTAGGAAAGAGTGTTATTGCAACTTTTCCAATGTCATAACATAAAGTACACTACAACCAATTTTGTCCAGTAACATGCAATAAAACGGTTTTTATTTTTTTTTTCTCTCGAAAACGAAGTGAGATAGGAAAACAATACAAGAGGGAAAGAAGTTGTATTTTTAGATGCTTAATCAAACAAAAAATATTAAAGTTACAAAAAAGGTAGTGGCGTACATTTTTTTGATAATAATATTCGCTAAGGTGCCGTAGAATTGGCGCAACGTCGCCGCACTTACACGAAATTCTTGATTTCTTGCTCATTTCTCACGCCTAGTGCGCAGAAAATATACGTACCTAGCGTATTTTTTCTGTGGCCTAGTGGGAACATTTATGAGGCCGTGCCTGTACCTATTTGAAGTTCTGACTTATAATTTGGAGACATCGTGTATAATAATAATTTTCATCTTAATATTTTGCAAAAAAATTCACCTTTCATACATTAGGTGTTCATATTGTAACTTAATTAACTTTTGGAACGTGTTTAATAAAAAAAGTCTGGATTGTTTGGACCATGTTATCTTTTGGTATGTTGGGCATGTCTGTTCCTTGAAATAAAACAACAGCTCCGGCAATAATGAGTTTTAAAATCTCAGAGCAGTAAAAACGAAATACGACGTGGTATCTACGATAATCATTTCAAGATACACACAGAGCACACCACTTCGTCAGTTCTGGGGCCATTAAAAACTGATACAAAACGCAGGCGTAAATTCCTTAGGTAGAAGATGACGTGTCCATCTAATAAGGGTTGGTGTTGGTACAGGACCGGGCGTGAACATTTTAATTTATGGTTTGGATCACTGATTATTTTTTCATCTCATCTTACTATTCTGGTACCCATATTGGATATTTTTAATACTTCAAATAGATTTTTTAAAATTAGAAGATAGATTTTCCATTTCAAGATAAAATTGTAGGCAGTTATTGAAGGGCAATTGATACAAAAAAGTGTTTGAAATACCGTATGTTCGCGCGGGTGGACAATTTTAATTTTTCGAGAAAAAGTAATTAAATATGTAATTATAAAAAAATGCTTTGTCTGGAAAATTATTATATACCTACTTAATCAGTTAATACAATACCTAAAATTGTATCAAGAGTAGACAGCGAATTGTCATAAAAAAATTGTTTACTCTTATAATAACTAATATAGTATCGTATCCTTGTCTATCCATTACAAGGATCGTATAAATAATACATATAATCGCCTATTTGGATTTTTAGTATTTCTTACCTAAGCAACAAAAATTTAGCCAAAGGCGAAGGTACTAACTGATATCTTATTTTATGATACTTACTTATTTGGGTAACATTTCAGTCTGTTATGACTATTAGGTCTGAAAATTACAACTTTATTGTTTTATAACTACCTACTTTTTTCGTTAATCGTTAATCGTTGAATGAAAGAATGTAATTAATCGAATCTCGCCACTGCCACCGACAGTCGGGGCTTGTCCAACAACATATTTTCATTCTTATTGGAGTAGCTCAGATTGTTGGTATCGACAGTTGACAGACATTATTTGCGCCTCTTTCTGTTCCTAAACTCAACGATGTATTATAGTAACTTCATACTATAATATTTTAATACAACCAGTATAATGAGATGGCTTTTCCCTAAAAAAAGCTAAAATTAATAAAGGTAAGAACCTCACTTGAAAGCTATATATTTTCGTCAAGCTATACCTAGAGCAGGATTTTGTTCAGTAACTCTTGCTTTATAATAATTACGAGACTGATTAGGTTCACGTTATAGAGATGCCGCACACATCTAAGCAAAAAAAAACACAGAAAATATTCAGTCTGTTGATATGACGTTTTGAATAACAATTGAAGTTATATTGTAACTTTTTGTTCTGAACTACTTTTTCCGGTGAAAAATTCTTTATTTGAAAGAATGTACTTTTTGTTGAATCTTCCATTTACTGACAAATACATAAGAAAGTAAATAAATTGTAAAAAATTAACGAGATATTTTCTCTAAAAAAATGTTATGTACCTACCTAACCTATACCAAAAATCATCGTTCTGTGTGTAGAAAAATGAGCTCTTTCAAAATGGCGCTATCAAACGTTGGGCTTACATTTTAAAAAAGTACGATGACGTTACATGACGCATATAATACGAGTAATATATGTCTAAATTTGCTCTTTAGAAAATTAAAGTTGAAGAGATTTTATTTCATATTTTCCAACTTTCGCGTGCTCTGTGTATAATGCTTCTATCTAGTGATATCAGCTAAAACTAATATTTATTTACGGAACTATATTACCTATACTTTCGATTTAGAAATCACCCTTGAAGCCATGAATCTTACCCAATAAAAAGATTGCAGTAAAACTTTAATTTTTCAGATGTTACTCACATTGTGTTAATAAAATTCGTCTTAGTTCCCTCCTGTGCCTGACCGTCACGCCGACTCTCCCTGAATGCATTTCTAAAAACCGGCCATGTCTGTTAATGCCATTTTGTCCCTCGCCTGACAAGAAGCCATTCTTTGACCGGGCGATGGCTGCAGTCCCGGGACATTCGCGTAAAATTAATGGTCGACGATATATTTACGGGCCCATGAGAAAATAGAAGAGAAGGGCTCTGTTGTTTTCTTAGGGTGCCCCAGGACCAGCACTCAGACTTCTTTGTTAGGTACTCGGTGGCATTTAAAAATACAATTTGGGGTTGGGGTAAATGATAACGTTGAAAATCGAAAGATCAATTTTGAAAAGAATACACAATGTAACTTGGCATTTACAAAACTATGGGCACGATACACAGATAACGGTATGTCAGCTAGGCCAATGGATGTGAAACTCTTCTGCGTACCTACGTCACTGCGACAAAAGCGCGGCCAACTTATAAAAAATAGTCGCACTGACATACGACAGTTATCAATTTCATGTAAGTTAATTAACAATAAGAGATGGATTGGGACTATTACGGCCAACATTTTATAATGAATGGGTAAGTAGCAACGATATAGGAATAGATACCTACATTACCAAAGACCAAAGGCAACTTGTTTTGTTTCATATGATTTTAAAAAGATGTTATTGTTGGCACATTCAAGGTTTTCAGTTTTTTGATACGATTTAGGATATTTTGTAAATATAAGTATCTCAAAGCATATATGTACCTACAGTGTGTTCCGTTTGGAATGGAGACTTTAAAAAACTTTTTTTTGTTAGATAGGTCTCTGAAAATACCATACGACACACCTTCGAATTGTTTTGAAAACCAAGCACCTGGCTAACTGCGACATTTTTTATACCCCCAAAATTCAAAAAATCATATTAGGCATTTTTTATCAAAAAAAATTACTAAAAAAAGTTGTTTAGAATAAACCAAAAATCCCAAATCCAAAGTTTTATCAAAATCAAAAAATAAAAAATTTCCGAAAAAAATGAATTGAAGGTCCAAAAATCACATTTTAATCAATTTTTACGGTTAGCGAAGTTAATTTTTTAACTTCAAATTTCCATGGCACACTTTGCTATCCGTAGAAATTCATTAAAATGTGATTTTTGGATATAGGTCTGTCATGTTATAGGTCTGTGATAATAGTGACTATTTCCCTCGTCTTAATTTCCACCAGTCACAAACGCGCAATTTTGAATTACAAATGGTTTCTAGATGGAAAAGCTGTATGACAGCACCTGTCAGCAGTTTTTTCGAGTTTACCCGCGGCAAAACTTGACAGCTGTTGTATATAATAGGTAGTATGTTTTGTAAGCTATCGTGTATGCAGAATAATCTGTTAGATATCTACTCATGAAATTCGGATTTTTGTTGCCACCAGCACTCAAGCTGATATTACTTACGAGAAAATCAGATACTTGAATTTTCTTCTATATGCCCTAATTTCTTTCCATCTATTGTAGGTTCATCGAAAATGGTACCAAATCATCTTCAGGAAGTGGAAGTAGATTTACTCCCGGGATTTTTTTTCGTACGAAACAACAATTAAGCACATCCTCCTAACTTCAAGAGTCACATTGAAAAATGTACCATTATTCAACAGGAGTAGAAGTAGATACGAAGATATTTTATGCTTCTAGGCGCCCGAAATCATAATGCACAAAGAAGAAGAAGAAACGTTATAACAGAAGAAAAAACGTTATCAGCCAGCCGCGAGGTTAAATACTTAATTATTATTGGCGTGGTTTAGAACGATTTCAGCTCTTTTTATATTTAAAGCAGTTGTAGAAAATAGTTATTTATGTACCAAGGAACTTAAGTTCAACTTTTTATGACTTATGTGGAATTTAGTTACCGAGGCCTCTGGCCGAGGCAAATAAACCACATGAGTCATAAAAAGAACATCAGTGCCGAGGTATGTACATATTGTTTTTTTTTTAATCGGAAAAAAATGTTTTATTAGGCGAAAAAATAATCATAAGGGATCACCCGTCCATGAACCGACTACGCGCGGCGTTGCTTCACTTTGACGATTTAAGGTCAAGTAATGCGAGATACGGCACATTCCAACAGAAAATCCAAACTACCGCCTATTGTGGTGCCTCCATGTAAAATAGAATAATATTCAAACCTACTAGAATATTTATACTGAAAGATTGCGCTGTTATAGGTAACAATTTCGCAATGTATACGAAAATTTAAATGGGATTTATTGGCCGGGTTTTAAATATTTGGTCACTTTTGACGGGCGATGGCTCCGCGTCTGACGTTTGTTGTTTACATCTCGCCAAGGCCTACTTATTGAAAAAAATCGTACAATAATGGGCTACTTCAGTGCCGATTTCTGAGCTTTTAATGACGATTTTGAGACACTTCACTGCCGATTTCAAGAAAAATATATTGCATGCAACTCGTGTGCAAAGCATCTTTAGCACACCTAAACGATATTTTGATTCGGCCTTCGGCCTCGATAAAATACTGCACACTATAGTTGCATAGATTACTATTCCCGATTTTAGTGCGACGGCGAAAGGCCTTCAAATTAAATATTCAGTTTAAATTTTCGCCGTATGCTTAGATTTTAGCGTTATTCTCATCGTTTTGCTATTATTGAATTTCGTATGACGTCACCCACCTTAGCGTTTCCCACTTCTCAAATCCTTTCATTTGATACCTATGTCAAGGAGGTTGTTAAGAAATAAGTAATCCGCCATCTTGGAGTGGCAGCCATTTTGAAAAAACATCACAATACTGAGTATACTAGATTGCATTGTGACTAGAACCAAAAGGGCGTGCAAAATTTAAGCTCAATCGGATGGGTAGGAGTGGTTTAAAATTCAGTTGCATAAGATTTCAGTACATACAGTGTGTTTCACTTCAAGTCGAGACAATTCATTATTTTTTTACGGGTTGACCGATTTTTAAAAACTTTTTTTTTAAATATAGTGCTCCGAAAGATCTATATTTTTACACTAATTTTTTTCAGATTCGTCTTTTCCATGACCTACTATATACGATCAAAATTATACCCCCAAAAACTGCAAAAGTACATTAGGCATTTTTTAGGAAAAAAATGAATAGCACAGTCGTATTGGCCATACCCGAAAACCCCACATACCAAGTTTCACGGTCATAACTTATACAGGGCGTTCACAAAATAGCTTCAAACATAGCAAAAATACGGTTTTTCGGAGTACTCTGTACAAACACCCAGAGATATTTTAAAATTTTGCAGTTTGATTAGGGCTCACATAAGCTATCAATTCCCACGATTTCATGGCCCTGCCTTAGACAGGGCGTTCGCATTAAAAATACAAAAATCGAAAAAAATCGATTTTTCTCTTGGTGTTTTTTTTACATTTTTTCTACAATTTTAACTTATGCCTATTAAAAAACATAAACAATATTAAATTTTAGAAAGTATTTTCAATAAAGGGCACCCTGGATACGTGGATACCAATCAATTTTTAAATTTTTTAAAATAAAAAATGGGGTGCTTTTTATTGAAAATACTTTCTAAAATTTAATATTGCTTATGTTTTTTAATAGGCATAAGTTAAAATTGTAGAAAGAAATGTAAAAAAATTAAAAAAAAACACCAAGAGAAAAATCGATTTTTTTTATTTTTGTATTTTTAATGCGAACGCCCTGTCTAAGACAGGGCCATGAAATCGTGGGAATTGATAGCTTATGTGAGCCCTAATCAAACTGCAAAGAAATAATTTTAAAATATCTCTCGGTGTTTGTACAAAGTACTCTGCTATGTTTGAAGCTATTTTGTGAACACCCTGTATAAGTTATGACCGTGAAACTTGGTATATAGGGTTTTCGGGTATGGCCAATACGACTATGCTATTCATTTTTTTCCTAGAAAAATGCCTAATATACTTTTGCAGTTTTTGGGGGTATAATTTTGATCGTAGTAGGTCATGGAAAAGACGAATCTGAAAAAAATTAGTGTCAAAATGTAGATCTTTCGGAGCACTATATTTAAAAAAAAAGTTTTTGAAAATCGGTCAACCCGTAAAAAAATAATGAATTGTCTCGACTTGAAGTGAAACACACTGTAATATACACTAACAGAGCAAGTTAAATAAAAGCTTGTAAAATACAAATTCAATTTAAATATTTTTATTATTTTCGTACCTGTTAATCTCTATATTTGATGCGCCACTAAACATCGCTCTTGCCGGCTGTTCGGTCGATGCGATATCCAGATTGAACGCGAGATGTTTCCGCGAATGCCTCTGGTTACAAAGAGAGGTTATCAGTGCGGCCACGTCAACCTACGCTATTTTTAGTGTAATTTTGTGCAGCTCACGTAGATGACGATTTACGACATTCTTCTTCGCGTGTCCGATGTTGATGTTTGTCAGTTATTAGGTAGATTCTGAATATCGAAAAAAATAAAATACTTTAACGACCAAATAAAAAAAACGTTATATTATCTTGTCCCGTCTTATTGATTGTGCAAAATTTTGTAGCGTATTGGTTTTGTGTCAGAAATCGATATGGCATTTGTCAGGAAACAATGTTTTTAAAGGTACGTCAAAATTGGTTCAAAATGACATATTTATATGCTATTTTACCGGTTTGTCAATAAGAGATAAAAAATAGGTTTCAGAAGCATGGTTTTTAGTGATTCAGTGGTGATGACGTGATGAAACTACTGGTGTTTCCATATCCACCAGCAACTTGTTAAAGCTATTTGTTCTGTGCCCAAATGAATGGAGCAAAAACTGCACACTGATTATATTAGGTAAGCGCAGGGACTCTTTAAAATAAGGGGACCCAGCATGTCACAGTCTATCACATAGGAAAAGTGAAGCCTTGTTTTCTGTATATCTCCAAGGAGACCACATAAGTGGGATGGTACAAGGTTTTGTTATATGTCAGTGTCCAACTGCCATCAGGTTTTATGTGACATGCCAGTGCCATAGATTCCAAAGGAGGCAAAATAATTCCCATCATAGTTCACAATTTTTAAGTTTTCTAACTTTCAGATAGTCAATTAAAGGTAATGCGGCCGCCTGTAGTAGTCCCAATAATTGCAACCAGATTTTTCATGTCTCACCTTTAGTAATCCTACAATTCCCATTACGTGGGCATTACGTATAAGTAAGTAGTTCAAAACAAAAATGGTATTTCCTAAATTTTAAATTATTAAGCAGGTAGCTTCAGTCAGGTCTTTTTTTAAACAGTTTATATCTACAACTATGAGTTTATTTTACGTTTGTGAGGTACCTTGGAAGAGAAATAAAATTACAAAAATGAGCACCGAGAAAAACTACATGATTAGAACTAAGTACAAGACTTAATCTTATTAGTCCATCCCGAAATCTGTGAAAGTTCTTTGGGTAGATACATTCAACAAGGGAAGAAAGTTCAAGTACACATATTATAACAAATGCGATTCAGGAACCTGGTAACAAGGCAAAATCGGCACTGACTTACCATACTTATATTACTTAAATTCCTGGAAATAATTGCAGGAAACCAAATTCAAATATAAAATAAATTTGATTCATTTGGCACTTGCCATATTCTGTGTTTGTTGACAGAACATTGTCAAGCCTAATTTTTAGAAATCATTATTAATTTATACTAACAATCAAAGTACCTGTTATATTCATAGGTTCTCCAATAAAATGGCATACTTGGCATCATTGAGACCATTAGAATGGGGAAAGAAACGGCCTCACTTTGGAAAGTATAATGCTGGGTCCCCTTACTTTAAAGGGTCCCTGGGTAAGCGTATGTTTGCATTGTTCCTGTAATTTAAATTTGACGTTTCTTTCTCGCACTGTATTAATCGAGGTATTAATGTTGTGTACTAAATTATCACGAGCCGCCCCTGCAATTTCATAATCTAGCTCAATTCGTTCAGAAGATATTGAAATAAAAGACATATTGAATTGGGTTTGGCCAGTTAAATCCTACTAGATATTTAAAAGAAATATTTTCTCTAATTTTTGGCAATAGGTAGGTACTAGGTAAGTACCTACTACTTATATAATATTACATTCTTTTTTAATATCCTACACAGGTGTAGGATATACATACCTACTTAGTAAATGATAAAATCGCCATTTTACAGGCAGGTGCCGATCGAGTACCTGATTGGGGCAAGCGAACCTAAACGCCAGGTAAGAACCTTATACTTGAATGCTATTGGTCGAGCAAGCTATAGCCGCAGGTGAGTTGTCGGAGTATAGATACCTACCTATCCTATCAAATTCTACAGTTTGTTGTGCAAACATGAATGACTTGCAAGTGGATGTCGTAGAATATCGAAGGTGTTGTGTTAAGGTCACATTCTCACTTCTGGCACTGCCAAATCAAATGGACTTTGTTCAGTTTTTTGGCTTTATAATTAAGAAACTAATTAGGTTTTTACGAATAGAGATAAACCTTACAGTAATGTCACAAATCTAAGCAAAAAGGACAGCAAATTTCAATAATGTGCCATTTTGAAAATTGCACTTGAAAGATTTAATGTTAAATACTTCTACTAAATAAAAATTAAACAAATTTTAATGAAAATTAAAATAAAAATATCATAATATCTACCTAAATACGGCACACCTAATACGGACACGGACTTACCATAATCAGTACCTACCTATTAGAATTCCAACATTACGACAATAGGTATCTAAATTAATCTATTTATCTAATTAAGGCTCAATGTACAGCAGGTACGTGGTGATTCAACATAAAATGGCTTTTTTCGATCGGTAGAGAGCAACACGCGTAATTTTAAATTTGTTGTCAATACAAATTTTAATTTAAGTAATTACTCAAATTTTGAGACAAAAATTATTTAAAAATATTTATCACAATGGCCGTTATTAGGCTTTTTGCGCAAATGCTTATAACGGCCATTGTGACAAATATTTTTAAATAATTTTTATCTCAAAATGTAAGTAATTACCTAGATTAAAATTTGTATTGACCAAAGTTTAAAATTATGCGTGTTGCTCGCTACAGATCGAAAAAAGCTATTTTATGTTGAATCACCACGTACCTGCTGTACATTGAGCGTTAATTAGATAAATAGATTAATTTAGATACCTATTGTCGTAATGTTGGAATTCTAATAGGTAGGTACTGATTATGGTAAGTCCGTGTCCGTATTAGGTGTGCCGTATTTAGGTAGATATTATGATATTTTTATTTTAATTTTCATTAAAATTTGTTTAATTTTTATTTAGTAGAAGTATTTAACATTAAATCTGAATCACCACGCACGTGGTGTACATTGAGTAATATTATAAAGGATTGCAGAGAATGATTTTGTGTCCGGTATGCTTCATTACGATTACGAACCCAGACGAAATATAATTTTTGTCTGGGATTACGAAGTTATCCAATTTTAAACAAATCAATGATACTTATATGAAAATTGATTTAAGAACAATAATAATAATTATTGTTGTAGATTGGGAATTAGGTTTTTTATTGGAAACATAATAATATCACAAATTCAGAACTTTCAAACAACGTACCGTACCTACCTAGTTGGTAGGAGCTATTTGAGAATTATGCATAGAATCAAACATACATGAGTAAAAATATAGAAAGCTAATAAGAGTTTAGAATTTTAACATGATATAGCTACTTTGCAACGAATTTACTACATTTTCTTCAAGTCATCTTTAAAACATCAATATTTTTTAAATAGACATTTGTGCAACATGCTGAATATTTGATATTCAATAACACTATATCATTAAATTTAAGTATTTTTTCTTCTATAAAATTGTGCCATCTCCCGCATTAGGGGGTGACCTTGCACAACGGAATAAATCACAAATGAGGCATTGTGACACTGCCTAATGGGTGTCTTTGAACATGTTTAGTATCAAACTATAAAGTAAATAGTAAAAAATAAAACTGCATTTATTTTAAATAAAAGGCGTATGATTTAAGATTTGATTTATTTTATTTGCGAAAATACATAAATAATCTTCTACTCCATTTTGGTAACAAAAATAAAAATATAAAAAATCTCTTAAATTAAGTGTTCTCAAAAAAGTAATTTGTACTTATGCAGGTCATTATCATCAGACGTAAATTCATAAGACCACGTGTTATCAAAGGTTCGCGCCTTGTTGCCAAGATGCATCATCTTCATAAGGAAGACACATTGTTTCTCTTTTTTTTTCTCATAAATTTGGCCCTCCAACTTTTTTGTATGCGTGCCTTTTAACGTGGATTTATAAACTCGACGTTTGCGTTGGCGCTCGCGGTTGACGGTGACCTTCGACGTTGCCTTCCTAGCAGACATTTTATAAACTTTCCGTTTGCGTCCAGAAATGTCACCTAAACACAACACCACGTGACCGCTGAATTTAATTTTTATTGGACTATGTCGAACTGCTACGAACGGCGGGACGTGAAAGATGAAATTGGTTTATCTCGGACGGCATCCGACGGTAACGTTCGACGACGTTTATAATCGGTTACACGTAAAATATAGGAATTGAATTTTCGACGCAAATGGCAACGGCGAGCGCCAACGCAAACGTCGAGTTTATAAATCCACCTTACTTTGTTCCAAACGGTTATTTTTGGCACTCCAAAGGTACCTATCTGCTGTCAATGTCACACCTTGTTCTTTTATTGCCTGCGAACCTCAACAGCTCTTTATCAGTTCGTCAGTAAATTTTTAGAATGCCTGCTACCCAACTTCTTTTTGTAAATATTGCTTCTATTTGTAATATTATTAGACTAGAAATAAAAAGACACTTTAGGCAAAATGTATCGCCCTGACCAGATTGATCAGTTTATAAATATCACTTCATTCAAAGTTACTCTGTATACCATGGCTTAATAAATAATAATGTTACAAACACTACTTACCTTACTTCAGTAATATGTTTTCCACAGCCTTTTCAATTTGCGTAACGTTGGCCTGTGTTTCATTCACGAAAAAATGTGTAGTAGGAAACACCCTTTTATATGCCTCTAACTATAACCCTGCCTCAAGACTAATTTAACATTTTACAATTTGCCATATTTTAGATTAAGGTAACATTGTTGTCGAACTGTTATTTTGGGCAAAGTCAACCAATGAGGGCAAAGTATCCCCGCTTTACGGTATTGGCTTACAACAAACTTTTTCTGTTTTCTGCTTTAGCGTTGAATTAGGAGAAGAACCAAAAATCGAAATAAAATATTTCAAAAAGGGTTAGGTATGATTTTATGGGAAATACCTAAAAGGGGGGAAATCCACTAACTGTTGCAGAATTATCTAAAATCGACAGAATAAAACAATAAGTGACACAGAGTTAAATCCACATCACTCTATATGAGTGTATTAAATAAGATACCTAACCGTCATAATGGTGAGTGGAAGGATATTTACGTAAAATGTCTGCCAGAAGACGAACTGAAACCGTATCCTCGCAGGTAGAATCATTTTTATGAACTTCCTCCTCCATAACAACATAAAACCTTTAGCCGCACACACAGAGATACATACCCACTCACCCTCGACCGTCAAAAAACAAAACAGTAGCGACGATATACCATCACAGGAGACCGACAAGCAAAAAGCGCCGCCAGTCGATGCTCGTATTTGCTTATTTCGGGTCACTCAAAGGGATGGGAGATCTATCTGGCTTCTGTAACCGGAAGTATGTGTGTGTAAATGAGGCCGGAGGCCCTACAAACAGAACACAACTTAAATTTACAATAAAGTGTTCACCCAAATAATTAACACTATGTACCAAACATATAAAGTGGTAGGTACCAACTTTTTCACGAATAGAAAATGGGCTCGCACGAACCATTTGCACAAATTTTGAAAAAATATAGAAAGAACTAGTCGTATAAAAACACCATGTGCACAATTCTTGTTAATTGTTCATTGTTTTCCCTGTAGAGCTTCCATAGGTTTTCTAGAAATGCTGTAGAACACTATGATTTGCGCATCTATCATTGGCCAGGCCAGGAATATCCTGGCTAGGAATATTCATTGGAGTATATAAACCCTGGGAATTGCGCCTGGAAGTGGGTAAGTAAAAGGTTAGAAGACAATTTTGCTGCAATTTTGAGAACAGAAGAATATTCTTGGTTAGTGCCAGAGCGTGATTGTATAATATATTTATATTAGGTAATCTATATGGTGCCTATGACAAGTTAATTTGTGAAGACTGTAATAAAGGAGGACGAGTTTGGACTATTAACTTTAAAATTCAGTACACTATTGTGAATATTTTAGTTTTTTGGAATTTTTTTATTCTGGTCAAAATATTAAAAAATAACCAAGTATTGCATACCTACTCACGTAAAATATATAGTACATATCTCGGGATCCAAGCATACAAATTTATTATTTTTTAGATTTAGATGTGGGTTTTGTGTTTTGCTACTCGAATCTAATGGAATATTCCATACAAATGCAACTACATAAAATCTAATTATTTACGAGCGTAAAAAACTCTGCACCCGTATAAAATGTCAATAACCAAAATTGCAAAAATAAATTAAATAGGATTTTGGAAAGGGCTCGATTCCTAATATTTTACACTACATTGATGCAGAACACCAATAGTATGCAAAGATTGTATTGTATTATATTGTGTCAAAAGTTATATGCGCATTTGATGTATAAAACCTCATTAAACAAAAAGTTTCATTTAATTTTTCACAGCAAATTGTTCTCAATTTTATAACTTTATGATTTCATTTATAACAATCAAAATCAATATTTTTGAAAATTGCTGTATATTTTTATCTTAAATTAATAACTTTTTTAGCAACGCAGATTTAGTACGAATTCACTTAATGTTGTTCTGCACATTATTCTGAACATAATCCAACAATAATCTAGCTGTTATTACAAAAAATGCACTTCCTATATCCCCACCAACTGGACTAATATACAGGATGATTTTTTTAGGTCTACCACCGCCATTTTCTCCCTTATTTTACGCCCTACAAAAAAAGCGTAAGAAACCAAAATGTTGCAATTTTGGACAGCTAAGTGGTGCTGAAAAAGAAATCGGCATCCATGGCCAACTCATCGCGCAATATTAAAAAAACCTCAAATTGAGCAAAACTATTAATAGCCGTGGAATATTTATTTTAAGAGACAGAGGAAAACTTTTATATTGAAAATTGATGGCACTGAGAAGCTTTATCCATCCATGAAGTGAGATAGTTTTAGAAAATTACACAGGGTCTTCGGCTCTCTTGAGACCATGACAATTTTTGTCGATTCTAAGTTTTCTTAGTATATACTTAGCATGCTAATTTTTTTAAATACATATGTTTAAAAAATCCATTAAAATGTTTGCCCTCACCCTCCGAAACAAATTTCTATATTTATAGGCTCGCACTACTTGGGTTGAAAACATAGTAAAATATCAGAGTAAAAAATGAGATAAAATAAAAGCAAACAAATTTTATTATTTTCGCCCCCCTTATTTTTTTCTGGAAGCGCCCTTATTATAGATATCTACCTACCTAAGCAAGAGTACCTACTACTATACCTATCCTACCTGAGTACATAATTTCATTCTCAGAGAGAGGCAGCGCAAGGAGCAAGATGGGCATCTCCCTCGGGAATTTAGTGCTTCCTGTACTCGCTTCGGTGACGTCAGCATCGAAACATCTTCAGGAAATCGTAAAAACCAAAGCGAAAAAAGCCTCATTATTTTTATAATGAGTAACGCTATGATTGATGAGAATTTTCGTATGTTTAATCGTGATTAATTTTCTTTGTATTCTATTTTTACGGGTGCATCTTTCAGTCTGGAACTGCGTGTTGGTCTGGAGGTTGTAAAAATGTTTCTATTTTAATTAATTTATATTTTTATGACATGGGAAATCCGTGGTAGGGGATGGACGGGCAACCCTTCGCAGTGGGTGGGAAAGGTTTAATTAACTGATCGTGACAAGGGATATCCCAACATTAAAGAAACTATTAGAAAGCCCTCCTTAGATTCCAGTTAGACGCACTGCACACATTTATCGTTACGTTTTCAAAATAACATGATGTTCTTCACAATCCTACCAAATCTTTGAAGCCAAATCTCTTAAATTATGGCCTTTAATCTAATGTCTATGAAATAAATGGTCGAATATTCGCAGATTTGCTAGCGGTAGGTGTACATTATTAATTGAATCTATATAAATTACCCATTTAAATTTAGACGCAGAGACAAGCGAATATTTTCGTTTGATCTGCCAATGCAAATAATATATTTCTCAGATTAAACAAACAACCGAAAAGCGATCCAGTTAGTAAATATTTTTATGTGTTAATTAAAGTTTTTAAAATAGTCTGCCAATTATTTATTCTACAGTAAGCTAATTAGGAAATGCCTACCGATTGTTTATTTAGAAAAACCTTTTATTTCTCAAAGTTGGGTGTGCACATTTTGTGGTGTACCTAATAATGCTATAATGCACCACATTTTGTAATATAAATAATATCCACATTTTGTGGCTAATAGTTGTCAAATTGTCACCTATACACTGTATGTTATGTGATTAATAAAATCAACTACAACTACAACTATAAAACTGAAAGAGACCATAATGCCGGAAATTTTGGAAAAAGCCTGTGCATGAACTCTTCTTTTGGATTTGCATTGCAAATTTTATACAAATGTAATAATTTCCTTTCTAATGTTATTTAAAAAGAGAGAGAGAAAATCGGTTAATATCGATCAGTAGGGTATCTAATATAGCGACCATTACTTAGAATCATATTAAATTTAATGTTTTTGAGAAGCAATTCTTTCGAATGTATTTTCTTCATCGAAGCAAAAATATTTTAAATGTTTGCAGGTATTATGATCAACAGATAATGTAAAATAAAATGCTGCGGCTAATAGCGATCAAAATATATGAATCGATCTGATCGACATTACCCCAAAGTCTACTAATAACCTAAAAATTAAACAAATTGGAAAAACACACACTCAGTCAGCAAAATTCAAGGTCATATCGACCTAGTTGACTATTGGTCCTACTAGCAAGAAAACCCTATAGAATACATATCACTCACTCCCTTCGTTATCAATAACAGCAGAAAAATTATAAGGAATCTCCGATACTTTCAAACGACACCTACCAATGGTGATAGAGGGCGCTGCCATCTTACGTCCTTAAACATAATGTAGATCATAGAAAATATACGCTACGCGTAGCGTATATTTTCTGTGATGTAGATGTTATCGATATTACCCCGCTGTTGATATTCCCCCACGTTCCTCTACTCCTGCTTTATGTCTAGGTACTTCTTTTATTTGCATGGTGGAAAACTATAACGCTATATAATATGGTTGGAATTTGGCGAACAAAAGAATCCTAAAAAACCCAAACCAAAGTCAGAAATAAGAAGCGATAATTTTTTGCTGCTCCCCGTATATTAATTACTAGTATTCCGTGTTAAAATTCAACTTCGTAATTTTTTGGAAAATGGTATTTTTAAAAGTATTTTTTAACAACATCCTGTATATTATGTTTGGTCATATTCGAATTCTAGTCGAAGTCTAGTTTTTTATCTATCAATTATTTATCTTTAAAATTACCAAGAAAATCGGGTTTATCACATGAACTGGGACACCCTGTACTTGAGCAAATGCTGTCTTAGTTCTATATAATAATAATTCTCACCCTCACAATACTCCAAACTAGGAGTACCGCAGAAGCAATTGAATGCCTTGTGCCGATCTGGAAAAAGTCTGCCCAAGCCGCCAATAGCAATGAAAATAATAATAATTGCCACCCTTCCCCCGCAACGGCATGTGGTTCCTTCTGGGGTACCTACTCCTAGTTCGAAGTAGGATACCGTGGCCTGTAAAAGAATCAATTGACATAAATATTTGTTTCAAATAATATTGTTTCGAAAACTCTTATTTTATTAAAAGTAGAAAACCGGATAAATTAAAATTATATGTTTGTTAATAGATAAGACTATAAAAATAAGTAGGGATTTACTTCCGACAAAACCGGAAGTCGGATATGCGGTTAATAACATCCTTAAAACCATCTCATCTATTACCTACTCGGTAATGTTTCCCTCTTAAAAGCGCATTTTTATTTTTTGAAATTAATAACGAATTTCCTGGGGTTTTTCTACCAAATATATATATTTTTTCTTGAAATCGGCATTAAAATGTCCCAAAATCGTCATTAAAAGCACAGAAATCGTACAATAATGTAGCCCATTATTGTACGATTTTTTCAATAAGTAGGCCTTGGCGAGATGTAAACATCAAACGTCAGACGCGGAGAAATCGCCCGTCAAAAGTGACCAAATATTCAAAACCCGGCCGATAAAGGCCCATTTAACTTTTCATACACAATGCGAAATTGTTTCCTATAGAAGCGCAATCCTTCAGTCTACATATTTTAGTAAATTTGAATATCAATAGATTTCTTGTGTAGGCTGCACAAGAAGCAGCAGTTTGGTTTTTCTGTTCGAAGGTGCTGTACGTCATTATACTTGTCCTAGATAAAGCGATCGGTAAAGTCAAGCAACGCCGCGCGTAGTCGGTTCGTGGACGGATGATCCCTTATTATTATTTTCTTGCCTAATAAAACTTTTTTTTTTCCGATTTCAAAAAAAATATAATATGTACCTCGGCACTGAAGTTCTTTTTATGACTCATGTGGTTTATTTGCCTCGGCCAGAGGCCTCAGCAACTAAACTCCACATGAGTCATAAAAAGTTGAACTTCAGTGCCTTGGTACATAAATAACTATTTTATCAATACATCTTCGTAACTACGTACGTTTCAGCTTTTGAAAATTTGTTTTTGAAATAACTATGGTCGTTCCGCCGAATCCTGGGACCGCAGAATTAACACATTGGTAAGTTAGTTCATACCAACAGAAAAGTCAGGGGTGCCAGGGCCGTAGTTCATTTTTTGTCCCATTTTTTACACCACAAACTGCAGAAATGTATTGCTCCTACTTCCAAAGTCTGGGCGCTTAGACAGAAACAATAAAAAAATATCGGTTCCGTTTTCTTTGGACTTTTTGCAATCGTCCAAAAATTCAGCTTACCCAATACCCCCTAATACGTCCCTGGTTTTTCCTGTCATTCCAGGCAATCTAGGGAGTTTGGCAAATAATGTCAAATAAACTGTCAACGTCTTCGCTATTCGGCGGAACAGCTATATTTGACTATACAAGTAGGTAAGTAAGTATGCAAATTTCAAAAATTTCGTTAATTTTTGCGATAATATAAACTTACAGCCTTTATTTTTGAAGTTCCGAAAAAAGAAACCAACGACAAATATTATACAGGGTGAGTCATTAGTATGGGAAAGCTCAAGTGCTCTTATACCGTTCAACCTGGACCAACACCACAGCTATATTAACACTATATTAAAGACCTGTGCATAGCGCTGTTTCAAGCGATCGCCACTGGCGCCACACTACGAAACAAATTTACACGGTGGTTTTAGTTAAAACACCATTGTTGCAGAATCTTTTATAAAATAAAAACATGCAAATATGTCTGTTACAACGAAGTTAATATTCAAAATAAAATAAAATATTTGTTTGTTATGTCCCTCTAATTTGACAAGTTCACATGGCATATTTCCATACATTTTCTTAAGAAAAGCGAGTCTAAAAAGCAAGCAAGAGTATTGGTACCTATTGGTTTGAAACGCAGTCCGATGGCTAGTTGTAGTATGTGAAAGCATAAAACGCATTAGATTTTTCAGTTTCTTCTTTATATGGAGGACTATTGGTTCGCTTTGGAGCTGTAAACAAAATTTTCTATTTTCATTCCTGCATACGTTAAAAAATACTCTTCCAAAATAATATCTTTAATTTTCGCTTCTTCAGCTGGTTGATCAGATCATACCATAAATCCAAAATAGTGTTTATTCTTCTGTAATTCACCTAATGGTCTGTGCATACCATTTTCTTCATGTGCGCGAAAATTTCATGTTATCGCAAATAAATCTACCTCGAAAAGCCGTATTAATAGGATAAAACTGCCAAATACTGGACGCAAAGACAATTCGTTACCATAAAAAGGAGGTAAATCGTAATAATGCCGGATATTTAAAATTTTCGATTTTTTAAACCTCAGAAACTGACATCCCAATAGCGACATTAGAAAATTCCACAGAATACCCCCCTATAACCTATAATAAGTCGCCATTTTTTTCGTCGTGTAGTGCCACCTCAA
Source organism: Pseudeuparius sepicola (assembly GCA_963920635.1). Classification (NCBI taxonomy): domain Eukaryota; kingdom Metazoa; phylum Arthropoda; class Insecta; order Coleoptera; family Anthribidae; genus Pseudeuparius; species Pseudeuparius sepicola. The sequence goes on from OY987299.1 coordinate 97,905,299, forward strand.
TCCGTAAACAACAATGAAATATGACGGCATGCTCGGGTCTTTAATATAGTGTTGGTCCAGGTTCAACATATTGAAATGCAACAAGTTAATACTTACAGTTACCTGTCACTTCTCAGTGGGAAGCTTGTTTTTAACTTCCATGGCACACTGAGATAGTAAGTATCGTAAATTTTGTGCAAAATGCGTTATGTCTCCGAAAATGTTTATTTCCATAACTTTTGATTGGCTAGTCCAAATTTCAAAAACAAAGCGGCGTTATAAAGCCTGTAAAACGGAGAATTTAAATATGTAAAAAATTATATAGGGTGCCATTTAAAAAAATTAAGTTGAGTACGGTCCTGCAAAAATGAGACGACCTGTTAAGTCCAAAATAATTTTAAAAGATGCTCTTTAGGGTACTAAATTTAACGGAACTTGTTGCATTTTAATGTGTTGAACGGTATAAGAGCACTTGAGCTTTCCCATACTAATGACTCACCCTGTATATTATGTTGGCATTTTTTTCTTTCGTCGTTTTCTTGACATTTCCTTTCCAGCTTTGCGTTACACAATAAGGCACATTATCAAAGGGACATTATCAAACAAATTTAAAATTTGTTTGGTTTCCATTTGAGAAATGCAAAAAAAGTCATAACTATATTATAAGTCAAAAAAATAGTTATTTTAAATTCTTAACCATTTTTTAAATTCATCTAAAAAAAACTCTCTGCACTAAATAGATGGAATTATCCAAGTTCCAACTTACAAATAACTTTTTTGTAGTTCATATCGTGCCTATTAGTGTCCTGGAACACACATACTGTGTAACCTAAAATAAACCGAAGACTCTTTATGTTATGATATAGTTATTGTTGCTTTGCAATTAAGCAGACTCTAGCCCCTATCCCTAAAACTATAATTTCAGTTTTTTTGTTCATACCTACGTGAAAATGTTTTGTAAGAATATTCCGTACGCTGTATACACCCAAATAGATACCTTCCGTTGAATTGACGAGAAATTTTCAAATAATCAAGTTTTTTTTTAAATAATATCTATATATTTACTAAGGTATGCGTATAGGTATTAATATGTATACCTATTATAGGTCATTATTCTAATGTTATTTCTAAATTTTCCTATAAACTCGTTCTAAGCCGGTATTGCAAAGTTTACTACACCAGATTATAACCTGTTTACCGCAAATTTACACATTTTTATTGTTCTCAAGCGCCATGAAACAACGAATTACACTCTCCCATAAATTCACCAAATTTCATCTGAAAATGACCTGAAGCGGTCCCCCGACAAAGACAGCCTCCGCCAAACATAAAAACATCCGACGCGATGGGACGAGACCCCACACCAACTGTGCGATGAGACAGCCGCAGATAATAAACAAACCAGAACGAGACAGACATAGGACAGTACTGTGAAGAGAGGCTCTGCCGCTTTGCTATTGGCCGACTCATTTCCTAAGCCGTCTTAAAAGATTTTAGGAAAATCCAGCAAAGTAATATTTTAGTATCTTGCGTTGCGGGTGTTGGTGTGCGTGTACAGTGCGAAGAAAAATGTTCGAGACTCGCAGCGAGTCCATCTCTCCAAGTTGCAGCTCGGATTATGAGCAGTTTTCTCCAACTAAACTCACGGATTTGACAAATTCAAACGATAAGTACATGCCGGCGACACTTCCACAAGAACACAATCATCACAGTGCTTTTAATACATTCTACAATCACCAAGGGTCTCCGCCAATCTACCAAAACGGATATTACGAAGAATACGATTCGAGGCGACCACAATACGACAACAGGGCATACGATTATCCAGATTCGTTCATCAAAGTTGAACCAGAAGAAGATACGGTTCTGAAAACTCGCGCTGGTGGCAGGAAAAGGAAAAACCTTGACTCCGGCGATGAAAATTCTTTCAATACAAAGAAAACTCGAAGAAAATCCTCGCAAAGCTACGAGGACATCCAGAGCCAACGTATTATGGCGAATGTCAGAGAAAGGCAACGCACTCAAAGTTTAAATGAAGCTTTTGCCAGCCTAAGGAAGAGCATACCAACGCTTCCGTCGGATAAACTGTCGAAGATACAAACTCTGAAGCTAGCTTCCAGATACATAGACTTCCTTTACCATGTCCTATCGACGTCGACACCAGAAAATCCTGGAGATGGTGACGTGTTGGGGAACGTGTGCAGTTATACGGCGCATGAAAAATTATCGAGAGCGTTCAGTATGTGGAGAATGGAAGGAGACTGGAGTACCCAGTAAAAAGTGGTAACAAAAAGACAGCTTTGGTTGCATTTGCATTTTAATGTGATTTCGAATATTTTTTTCTAAACTTTGTACTTAGATAGGTACCTCTAAAAATATTCTGTTGCAAATATTGAAATCACGCTAAATTAACGTCCAGATATATGCAGATTGTGAAATAAGTTTATTTTTATGTTATGTAGATTTTTGTACAATTCTACGACAGCTGGTCGGTGCAATTTAGTAGCGTAGATATTCTTCTATGTATAGGGGACATTTTTAGCCTCTCATTTTGTGATGTAGATGATAAAAAAACTGTGCCATAAAAAGTTGAAAACATGATACGTTGAGAACGGCTCATCCTTGCAGCTGTCGCATTGTTTTTTACTGTGCCATTAATGATTTTTGTATGTTTTTTTCGGGAGCGGCTCCCGTTTCACTTTACGCGTTTCATGGTTTCATAGGATACGGTTTCGAATTCCAGTTTTAGGCATTACCAAAATGTTTTTAAGTTGTAGGTAAGGGTTAGGTTGTTTTAGGCGCCTATATGGTTGTAAATAGTAGGATTAAAGATCGATCGTTTTGTACAACACGTGTAAGTATTTATTTTTGTTGAAATAAAATATTTTTATATTATAAAACCATGCAGCTTTTATTTCTGTCTATACAATGGTACCTGATGATATAAAAGATTCGTTGAAAATCATAAATGAAATCTCTAGCTATTTTGGTATTTTTGTAACAAAGAAAATATTTCGTGTATTTTATTATCTATTTAAAATAAGCACTATTTTTACACAGATTTGGTCGTACGGAAGTGTAATAAGAATACCTATGTGATTAGTACGATTTTCAAAAAGAAAATGATAAGAATGAAGTAGGTAAGTACCTGCCTGAGCATTTCCCTTTTCATAAATTGAAGAGAATTCCTATTATTTCCCAAAGATGATTTTTTGTAGATTATGAATAATATTTTTCTATGTTCTTTTTATGTTAAGAAATATGGGGGAGAGTCCGGTAATGGCAGTGGGCGGCGGCTGTATGCACCTCAATATCTTCATTTCTGATTGAAATAATTTTAAATAAATTACTGGCTTGTCATCTCGTGTTGGTATTATTCGACTTCAAGAAACAATGTTTGGCAGGCACGTTACCGCCCCAAAATAGCCGCTAAAAATTAAATATTTCAAAAACGGTAAAAGATACACTTTTAACCGTAATGACGAGTCGATTTAAAAAACTGACAATATTTTGGACGATCTCTATTAAACAACGTACCTATACACAATTCCTTTTTGTAGAAATGATATAAAATTTTTGTTTGAAAAGGTTTTTTTGTATCACAATAACCTAAAATTGTTAAGGGGTGTGGGATTGTTCCTTGGGACACTCTGTACAGTCTTCACGAGAAAACTCTGACCCCGCATTATTTCTCTAAATTTTGCAGATAAGAATGAAAAAGTATTATATTATATTTATGTAATATTATAAAAGTTGCAAGTACAAATTATACAGGGTAGGTATATGGTAAAAGTAGGTCAAAATACAGTGTTTCAATAGCAAAAAAAAATCCAGTTGAAATTGAGCTTCTGGGATTAGCTCTGCTTGGTTTGAAACTAATTTGTGACATAATTTTAGTTTCGAAAAATCACGTAACGCCTTCGAAGTTATGAAGAAACTAATTTTCCACATCAGTAAAGTGCCCTTTTTGTAGGGTTTACCGCAAGATATTATAAAGAAAACTTGTTCACAATGAAAAACTGTAGGTAGATGTGTGAAAAATTTAAAAAGCCTATAGTCGAATTAAATTACGCACTTAAGCTTGCAAAAAATTGTAACATTATGAATTAAAGTGAATCCTATGTATTTTGAGGCGGTCTTTCCGAAAAAAGCAAAAAAAAAATGTAGCCCCGGGTCGAAATTGCCCAAATTTGGGGTTATGTTCATTTTTCAATTTTGCGCAGGCGTATCTTGGAAATGAATCAATATTTTGAAACGGGGTTTACACCATTTTAAAGCATACTCTTGAATGTCCATTCTTATGTTTGTATGAGTTTTACCGAAATCGGACTATAATTGGCCAAGATATCAAAGAATTAAAATAATTTTTTTCCCCAAAAAAAAATTATTTTCTTTTTGAAAATCTGAAATGGCACAAAAATGCCAAAAATGCACCCAATGACTAGAATTTTTTTTTCAGTAACTCATTAATGTGTCTAGAATACCACTACGTTATAGAAAATTCGTCAAAAATATTTTGTCTATTTTTCTGACATTGTTCATTGTGTGAGTACCAAAAAAAACATGGTTTTTGGGAAAAGTTGCCTAAAATTGGCAATTTTCAATTACTTGGTCTGAAAGGTGGGCAAACCTAAATTGGATGTCGTCTCAACATGTGCACGAAGTTACAAGTCTGTATGTCTATTCTAAGTTGTAGAATTCTCCCGACAAAAGTCCTGTTACACGCGCCCCGCGGGAACCAAAAATTGTAGTGTCACTATTGAAGTAGGCACCATAAGGGATTTTTTTTTATTTTTGGATAAAATGTTAATTTGACTTTGCTATCGATTTGTGCTTGACAGAGGATGAAAATGACGTCACAAGAGTCGACCACGTGACTTGCGGTATCTGTCAAAATTGACATTTTTTCCAAAAATTATCCAAAATCGGCTTTATTTGACACATTTTCGATAAAAGTTATTAGAAAAAGTTGTTTCTTTTGCAATTTTTGGCCTATATACCAATTTTCAGAGACCCTTGATAACATTTAACTTTTTGAGTGTTTTTGTAAAAAAAATTGCAAACATTTCAACTAAAATGTATTTATTGAAAGTTGTATTTTTACTTTTGGTCATGTTTTCGCATACTGTTGCAGATTTGGGCATGCGACCTATCACATTCAAAATATATCCGAAAAATACTCATTTTTTGGTCTTAGGAAATTGCTCATAAAACAAAAGTGGTTTTCTCTTAAATCCAACATTTTCAATTTTTTCGAGTAAGAACAAGCACACTGTCGACCTTTTCCGTAATTTGGGCACCTTACAGACAATAGCGCAATTTCGTTTTGTTTCTATCTACAAGAGTGCCTGAAAATACATACCTAATAATCATCAATCAAAAAATTGATGTTTTGCAAATTTTTCGCAAAATATTACAGATTTCGCCACCCGACCTATCTCATTCGAAAGGTAACCAGAAAATACGCATTTTTTTTGTTTAGCATATGTATCTTCTCGTATTTCAAGTTTTTTTGGAAATCACGAAAAACCAGATTTTAGAGAACAAAAAACAAACTTATCACCAAGTTGGAACTTACACACAGGCTTATATTATTAATTTTCTAAAATTATCTACAGTATATTATTTGTGTATTTTTTTTGCGCTCTTTCCGAAGGTAAAGTAAGCTTTCTACCAAAAAAATTTTTTTAGATAGTCCCGGAAAACCGTGCGAAAAAGAATTTCAAAAAAATTTCCCTTTTCGGTTTTTTGCAAATTTCCGAAAAACTGGCAGATTTCGCCGCGGGACCTATTTTGTTTGAAAGCAAAAAAAAACAAAATCTCTCATAGGCACATATTATGGCCTAACACTTATAGTTTCGCCACAAATTCAACTTGAATTTCGTGTTCATGGTTCTGATAAAAAAAACGAAAAAAGCAACTTTTTGGTATAAGCGTCTCTGGCGGCGAGAAATACGCCTTAAAAATATGGGTATATGAATTTCCGAACTATTTTTGCCTCCTCTTTCGACTGGTGCATTTATTTTTACCATAGGGGTAGTACTTGGCGAGATAATTAGCATTTTTCCATGGGAAAGTCCAGAAAACCCGTTTTTTCCCAATTTAGAAAATTTCGACCCGCGGCTACATTTTATTTTTTATTTTTTTGGACAGAGCGCATCAAAATACATAAGATACAATTTGTTTCATCCAGTTACAATTTAATGCAAGCTCGAGGGGTCTTTTTTTCGTAATTTAATTAGACTACTAGGACGACTTTAATTTTTTTCTGCTAAAAACTTAAAGCGCACAAAAATCGAAGTAGACGTGTAGGCTTTTGAAATTTTTCACACCTACAGCAGTGTTTCCCGTTTTTCATGTTAACACCCCTGAAAATCTAAGTAGGCTGGGGGAATTGAACGGGTGAATTTTTTTATAGATATGTTCCTGAAAGGTCGTCATTTGCAAAGTATTGGTTTGACTTTGCTGCGAAATACTGGCCTCTTGCGATTTTTTAAAAGGGTGTGTTTTTCGAAAAACCATATTAGGCATTTTTTATTTAAAATCTGATACAACAGCGTTAACCAGGACATACCGGAACAAAAAATATACAGGGAGTTTAATTCTACAGGGTGTCAAAGTTGAGCTAAATAGGAATTTTAAAGTCATGTGGCGAGTCAAGTGTGCCATGGAATTACTTCAAAACAGTTGGACGATCAACAGGACCACTCAGTGTTGATGTGCAAAGATCCAATAAAAAATATACAAGGTGTTCTTCTCTGTGCCAACTCAAAATGCTGAATTTTTTGAAACTTTATACGTCAAAAATCGAGTATATTAAAACCACCACCAGACACAATAAACGAACTAAGTCTAAAAAATACAGAAGCCTGCCAATCCATACATACATACATTCCATACAACAAAACTAATGTCACACATAAATTCTGTCGGTTCTTGCAAACAATCAACAATCAACTTTTTTCCGTAAAAAAAAAATTACAGTTATCTTGATTATTTTAGATTTTTGGCCATAGTTTTCGTAGGTGGCTGAACGGTTTGCCTGAAAATATGGGCAACAGACACCTTTTATTTCTTTAAGGGAAAATCGAATTTTCCATATGTTATCCCCAGGGGCCACTCGTCAATTTTCCTTCATTCTACTCGACATAGACGTACCTTTCAACCCTCTTCGAGGGTTGTATGCGAAAATGGGCCACCTAAATCTGTCACTACCTATCTGACGGTCTACAACATTACTATAAATAAACTGACAATATTAATGGCGTTTTTGCAAAAACAAAGTGAAACAGCCTGCTGCGTTATTGTCTATTTAATGCCACACGACAAAAACTGCATGATATAAGCAACAATTGCACGTCGTCTTCTTGTTAATAATATTTATAGAAATAAATATATAGTGACATATTGAAATTCGTCAGTATTCAATGCCGCGTCATTTACCCTTTGCAATGACGTTAGGAATGACATCCCCAATGGAATTTTTCATTATAACGTTACCTAAACAGAAAAGTTTACTCAACGGCTCCAGAAAATTTGTAACATTGAAAAATGAAAATACCTACTTGAAGTAGGCAGCAGCTGAAATGCTAAGTTGAAGAATGTGGTGTTGTTTGTAACTTACAATAAATGGTAGAAACACAGGAAATCTTTCTCTACTTAAACAAAACCTATACCAGGAAAACACGAAGAAATTTAATTCCAAATTGAAAATTGAAAACTTTGTCGCGCGAAATGTTGATGAAAGCAGGTACCAATTAATTTTATTGAACAGTGATTGGTTGATAAGCAAGGGTACCTATTTGCCAAAGTATGCATTTTTTTCTTTACAATTCGCGCGATAAGCTTTTCAAACATGGAGCGGCGGCCATATTGACTTTAATGTGAAATCACTAACTTTTTCGTGTTCTACTCTTCAAGCCCTTTCATTTGAAACCAATATTAAGGGGGTTAAAAAATACATCATCCGCCATCTTGAAGCCGCGGCCATATTGAATTTGGTGTGATGTCACTAACTTTTTCGTTTTCTACTCTTCAAGCCCTTTCATTTGATACCCATATTAAGGGGGTTGAAAAGAAAATGTAATCCACCATCTTGGAGCGGCGGCCATATTGAATTTAGTGTAATGTCACTAACTTTTTCGCTTTCTACTCTTCAAGCCCTTTCATTTGATACCCATATTAAGGGGGTTACACCGTTACACCGTAAGGTCAATCCACAAGTACAATATATACCTACATTATCAAATATCCAAAAAAAAAATAATAATAATGCCTTTATTGCCCAACAGTACATGACCAATTACAGAACAATTTTAAATGAAAAAAAAGTAAATAAAGAATTAACAATTTTTAACATAACAATAAACGATTGCAAAATGCCAATATAAAATAATGTTAACAGTATAACAACAATATAATTAGATTATGATTGTCTAAACGGTTGTGAAATTCATAAATTAATTGTCTAATAGTTGTGCTGTGCTGCATGAGATAAAATACTTCTTAATGAATCGTTATGAATATCGCATAAATGACAAAGAGTGTTATAACAACTACACATGACAACCAAAGGTGATTTAAGATATAGGTTGGTCCTAGCTCTATTACAATAAAAAATACAATTAGGGAGGGTTTGTATTTTGGGTACAAAAATTTTCATTCATTTCATTCATTCAATTCATTATGAACCCACGAGGAAATAAATTTCTATAGGTAGGTATGTAAGGGGGTTAACAAAAATACATCATCCGCCCTCTTGGAGCGGCGGCCATATTGAATTTAGTGTGGTGTCACTAACTTTTTCGTTTTCTACTCTTCAAGCCCTTTCATTTGATACCCATATTAAGGGGATTGACAAAAAATACATCATCCGCCATCTTGGAGCGACGGCCATATTGAATTTAGTGTGATGTCACTAACTTTATCGTTTTCTACTTTCGAAGCCCTTTCATTTGATACCCATATTAAGGGGATTGACAAAAAATACATCATCCGCCATCTTGGAGCGACGGCCATATTGAATTTAGTGTGATGTCACTAACTTTATCGTTTTCTACTTTCGAAGCCCTTTCATGATACCCATATTAGAGGGGTTGACAAAAAATACATCATCCGCCATCTTGGAGCGGAGGCCATTTTGAATGTATTACAATATTGAGTATGAGTATTGCATATTGTATTGTCACCGGTGTATGCAAAATTTCAGCTCAATCGGATGTCAGGAAGTGGTTCTGATTCAGCTTGCAAGATTCGACCCACACTAACATGTGAAGTTAAATAAATGTTTGTAAAAAGGGCCAATCCGAGACCAGTAACGTACTACCGAAGAATTGTGATTAGATGACCATGCATGGAAAACAAACTTTGATCAGAAAATAAAATATGGGCCCGAAATGCATATTAAGAAATTTACAGCGTGATAAAGGTTACAGTTGGAAAAACGTATTTTTCGCAAAAGCTTCTACAGAAGTTATGCAATTTAAATGAAACCTGGTGCAATCCTTTAGTCGCTGAAGTGCAACAATTTCGTGTAAAAACAATTTATTCCCATTGCCCAAGGCACTGAAGTTCAACCTTTTATGATTCATGTGGAATTTAGTTGCCGAGGCCTCTGGGCGAGGCAAATAAACCACATGAGTCATAAAAAGAACTTCAGTGCCGAGGTACATATTATATATTTTTTTGAAATCGGAAAAAAATGTTTTATTAGGCGAAAAAATAATCATAAGGGATCACCCGGCCATGAACCGACTACGCGCGGCGTTGCTTGACTTTGACGATCGCTCTACCTAGTTAGTTAGTTAGTTACAACATCTCTTTATTTCCTACTAAATTTAGACAAGGATGTTAATTGCTCTACCTAGGTCAAGTATGACGAGACACTGCACTTTCTGGCAGAAAATCTAAACTGATGCCTATATTGTGTAAAATAGAATAATATTGAAACCTACTAAAATATTTATACTGAAAGATTGCGCTTCTATCGGTAACAATTTCGCAATATGTACGAAAAGTTAAATGGGATTTATTGGCCGGGTTTTCAATATTTGGTCACCTTTGACGGGCGATGGCTCCGCGTCTGACGTTTGATGTTTACATCTCGCTAAAGCTTCTTATTGAAAAAATCGCACAATAATGGGCTACTTCAGTGTCGATTTCTGAGCTTTTAATGACGATTTTGAACACTTCACTGTCGATTTCAAGAAAATAGTTATTTATGTACCAAGGCATTGAAGTTCAATTTTTTATGACTCGTGGAATTTAGTTGCCGAGGCCTCTGGCCTCGTTAAATTATCTTGCATAAACCTTAGGTTGGTTTTCCTAAATTTCCGCCTTTGCTTGATTTAGCTATATTGGTTTGTGATTTGCGGTCGTTTGTCAGTCAACTCTGAAAATGTATGATATTTGTGAAAGACTGAAGAGATAAAGGCGAAACGTGACAAAACCAAAAGTTACACCGTAAGGTCAATCCACAAGTACAATATGTGATATACATTATCAAATATCCAAAAAAATAATAATAATGCCTTTATTGCCCAACAGTACATGACCAATTACAGAACAATTTTAAATGAAAAAAAGTAAATAAAGAATTAACAATTTTTAACATAACAATAAACCATTGCAAAATGCCAATATAAAATAATGTTAACAATATAACAACAATATAATTAGATTATGATTGTCTAAACGGTTGTGAAATTCATAAATTAATTGTCTAATAGTTGTGCTGTGCTGCATGAGATAAAATACTTCTTAATGAATCGTTATGAATATCGCATAAATGACAAAGAGTGTTATAACAACTACACATGACAGCCAAAGGTGATTTAAGATATAGGTTGGTCCTAGCTCTATTACAATAAAAAATACAATTAGAGAGGGTTTGTATTTTGGGTACAAAAATTTTGCCTGCGGTGCATGTTAATAAGCAGCACCTCCTTATAATTCCTGCTTGTAAAAATCAATAATCATTATGAACCCACGAGGAAATAAATTTCTATAGGTAGGTATGTACAGGGTGTTCCCGTATATTTTGACCCACCCCTAGAGCCTATATTTTTCGAGTTAGAAAAAATTACTTAAATGAAAGTTGTAGGGTTTTTTCTGAACCGCTAGGATCTGTTACTAGATAAAACAAATGAGCGTCGCAAATTAATTAAAAAATATAAACTTACTTTTTTTAATGGAACACCCTGTATATTTGTAGTTTTTTTAATTGCATGCATTTTTCCGATTCCAACAATATAAATATGTTATATGTTTGCTCTAAGCATTCACATGATATTCCAAATTGCAGATAAATACGATCTTTATATTTAATCAACGTTGCCATGGAAAAACATTTCAACTTAGGCAAGGGCATTCCTGTCAATCCATTATTTTTTGGACAATACACCTTGGTACCCTACAACTTTAATTTAAGTAATTTTTTCTAACTCTAGGGGTGGGTCAAAATATACGGGAACACCCTGTACATACCTATCTACGTTCCACATTGGGTCCTTTGAGAGGGCATGTTAATTTATAAGATGTGGCAAAAAAATTATAGGCACTAACTTAAATTTTTATTTCCACATCACTCAAGGAGTTTTCTGTTTGGCTTTTCTGTAAAAGAAAAAAGAGTACCTACTTCTTACAGTTGCTGCATACTTTAATATTTATTATTATGGTATAGGTACCACAGTTAACAAAGAAAAAATGCAGTCAGTTGACTTGCGTAATATTTTTTGCCAATATTAGGTTACTTAAAATTTTTTAGCTCATTAAAATTGTTTAACCCTGAAAATTTGAACATTTTCGCCTACGGCGTATTAACTTATTTTTTTATTTGTATACGAATGCTGTATTTATCACTCGAAATTGATTGATATTGAAAAGCTAGGTAATTACTTTGTTGTTCTCTCAAAAAAAGCGGAAGACTTAAACAATACCTAAATGTTTAGTTTATTATTATAATTATTATAAATTATTATTAAGTAATTCTACACCCCCCCCCCCTTAACAATAATTTCTGGTTGCGACACTGGAAGTGAGCCTGCCTATTTTAGTGTTTTGATTACAGCAAATGTGGTGTTAATATATCATATAAATATCTAAATCTAAATAAATATTAAAAACTTGAATCTCAGAGATTTTAACAATTATACATAATCTATAAGGCGACTTAGGACTTAGCTGGCAAAATACCTTGTTCTTAAATAAACAGGTTCTGACATTTCCAAACAACTCCCAATTCTTTGGTTTTGGGTGGATTAAAACTGTCTGAATCAGTTCAAAACTGTTTATTGGGATAGTTCCGCCCGTTCCTACGACCGGCACCAATTCAAACGTGGTCCCGTCCTTTACTATGGGATTCAATAGTCGCTCAGCCCTCAGGTGTCAGGTGTTGACTCTGCAGGGTACCTATCCGCGAAGCCAAACATTTTTTTAGAAAATCCTCATAATTTGATCTGATATCTGCTTATGCTTTTTTTTTCACATTGTAGATTTTGTATTATTGCTAGTTTGAAAAATAAACAATACCGCGCCATATTATGTTGCCTATTATAGTATCCTTTAAGAAAACATAAGTGCAATCTTACAGGTATATTGACCTGATATGGTTAGTTCACGGTAGGTTAGATTCTGTAAATCCAAGAGAAGTAACATTCGGATAATTATTCATGATCTATCGCTCTATTTTGGCATCAGCTATCTGCCATTACGCTACGTAGCCTACCATAGGGGCTCATCCTGTATATAGGTATCTAAAAATTGCGATTATACTAAATGTTCCAAGAATATAATCTTCCTAGTCAAACCAAAATTTAATCGGGAGACACAAACATACAGGATTTTTTTGTTTAAAAGACCATCAAAAACCGCTTCATTTCACCTTCCTACCATTTTCAAAATGCCACTTCAGGGCCGGCTACGATTTTTTTGATATATCCCCGATTTTCATGAAGACCATTTAGCGATTTTTTTATTTGAAATCTGACGACACAGCGGTAATCAAAACACCCCAGAACCCTCACGTACCAAATTTGAACAAAAATATACAGGAAGTTCCATTCTACAGAATGCCAAAGTTGAGCAAAATAGAAATTTTAAAAATATCTGGCAAGTCAAGTGTGCCATGGATAGGTACCTATAGTTTATTAATGTTTTTTTCAATAATTCCATAGCAGTATTGACCTGTATAAAGTTTCATAAATATTCAACATTTTGAGATGGCCCATAGAAAAATGCCCTGTACTTTTTTGTATTGAATCTTTGCACATCAACATTTTGAGTGGTTTTGTTCAAATTTGGTATCTATATGTGGGTTTTGGGGTACCCGATTAATAATGAGCTGTCAAGTTTTCAATAAAAAAAATCCTATAGTTTCATGTCCTGGAAAGTAGGTGGCGCCTATGGTCAACAATGTATTTTGCATTGTATTTTGTCTCCGGGGTGCGCATGGTGAGCCAGAGAACTGTCAAACATGACAGCCGTGAGCAGTCTTTATTAATACATCAGTCAACGCAAAAAGTCTTTGCTGTGTCAGCTACAATGTGCCTTATTATCTTCAAAATATTTCGCAATTTTTTTATATGTACTTAGATTTTTTTATAGATATTTATTGCGGGTTTCTTGGATATAAATGCCAATAAAATTGTGAAATTATCTGCTGAATTTCGGAAATTCTGATGGTAAAACTAGATGATTTACCATCAAGCATTTATTTTATACACTTATCTGGGGACAAAAATTCCGTTAATCGACCAGGGCGGACTATTATTGGTCCAACACAGCGCAGCGCCCGGGCCGAGGTGTGAATTTGCATAGTTTATCTGTTGGTAGCTAATCTACTTTATTGGGGGCCATGGACCGGGTGTGGGTGTGGGGTTTCCCGGCAGTCAGGCAGTTAACTTCCCATCGCTGGAGGGCAATAACACCAAGAACCGCCGGCCGCAGGCCCTAGCTAAAAATAGTGACCCACCACTGTCCGCTTTTTAGGGTAATTTTATTGAATGCAAAATAATTTCCCTGTAAGAAAATACGGCTTCTAGAGGAAGTAAGCAGAAGAAGGTGGCAAACCGCGATAAAAATAAGGTAAGTAAGTATTCCCATTTTTCATTCCATAGCATCCAAGATGGCAGCAGTTTTAAAATACTTAAACGATTTTTTAATGTTTGTTTTACCTACTGGCCTTGTTTTAGAATACTAAAAGAAGATGATTAACCTCCTCTCCCATGTTACCACCTCCTTAAAGTTAAGAGTATTTAAAGACGATAATGAAATCCAACAGGGCCGGCCCTAGATAAACTTTGTCGACGGGGGGAGAGGGAGGTTCAGAAATAAAAATTTTCAAGGCCACACAGTTTAAATGAATGAACCTAATATTATCAAAATATATTGCTTAAATCAACTGGTGGAAGTTGTGGAACCTCGTGTGGGACCATAACGATTTAAGTTTGCAAGTATGTACTTATAATTTTACACCTCCTTTCCCTTATTTTCTATATTTTGCAGGTTAGGAAAAAAGTTTCAGATAAAAGTTGTATAAGCCAAAGCAAGCTTTTCTCATCGTTTATTTAGTTGTATACAGGGTGTTCAGACAAGCGGTGCCAAACCAAACTTATGTTTTTCTAAATATGACACCCTGTATATTTTTAGATATTTGACATTTGCTCATTGTCACAATTTCAATGATGTATATACATGTAATATAATTGTTTCAAGGGTGTTCAATATAGTCGACCCTGGAACTGCCAATATTTTGTACTTTTGATGTAAATTTTTTCGTAAATGAAACCATTGCGGGTATGCCTTAGCGGCTATTTATACTTATAAAAGAAAAAATATCTCTCATAAATGATGATGAGTATTCGCCTCGGTATTCCCATAGTCCAAGTTTGTATACAACCTTTTGATCAGTGGCAAATTACATTGAACTTAAAACACTCTTATCAAATACTGATAATCATTTATGACTTTTTTCCTATATAAGGTATACCCGCAAAGGTTTCATAAGTTGTCCATGTTTTATTTTCGTCATTCGCCTATTTATATTTATATTATATTACAATCGGTAGGCAGGGAAATCGAAATGCGTTTTCATCATAACAGCTGGATTAATGTTGGAATCTGTTCAAAATAATGTTTATAGTAATATTTTGTGGAAGTTTTGCAAATCTGATATTGGAGTTAGGAGTTGTTATTGTAAACAGCTTGAAGTATATTTGCACGAGTTTATTTCGATCAATTCTTTAAAAAAACTTTCAAGTAAAGACTGCAGTGTGTTTTCAATTTTGGAAGTTAATTGTTGCATTTATAACAATTAAACCGGCGCCACTTGGTAGCTAATTGCTAACAAAGTGCATTCCGAACATAATATTTACCAAAGGAAGTCATTCTGATGAGTTATTTTTTAAGAACATGTATCGAAAAATATTTTGAAATCTGCTATTTTTATCTTAAATTATTATTGTTAATAACCTTTTTAGCGGCGCATGAATTTAGTATGCATTAATATACAGGGTGTCCCAGGAGGATAAGGCACATTCTGCTATACTGCGGATAATAGGGCTAGCTGAGATTAATCAAAAATGGCTATCGAAAAATCTCAATTATTATTTTTTACAGATGTACAGGTTGGTCAGATAAGAATGCAAAGTGCTGTATATCGGAAACTATTCGTCGTAGAGACTTGCGGTAAAAAATTTTTAGAATAAAGTGGCCGAGAGAAAAACCTGGAAATTATTTTCAGATTTCCAAGATAGTCACCAGGGGGCGTAACCGCCATCTTAAACTTTTTAAGTGATTTTTCACTGAAATCCACCTAGTAGTGTTACCAAAATAATATATGCTTTTTAAAGGTAAGCTTTATTCGAGTAATTTTTGTTTAACACTTTTTGACGTATCTATTAAAATAAAGTGGTGGGGAGTGATTTAATGTTTTTTAAATAAACAGCTGTAACTCCTAAATGACTGAACGGATTTTAACAAACTTGGTCTCGTTGGAAAAACCATTTATTGGTCCATCAAACCCATCTTACCCGTGATATGTCTAAGTCTCAGTGATGCCGCTAGAGCGCGTTTTTTTGATATAATGACAGCAAATTTCAAAATTCTCGTAAAAATTAAATGCAGTAATTTTTTCCTTTTTTTCATAAAAATGTAGTGAAATGATACCTAAATAGGCTAGTGAAAACCGTATCTCGATATCCTATTCCTAGCTGAAAATATCTAAGAAAGAAAATTTAGTTTTATCATAAAATTTTAAAAAGACGTTGTTACACCGGTATTTATTCTTATTTGTCTTTTTTTAAGATTTAATGATAAACTTTCATAACTTTATCATTTTTTAATTATAAAAGTATACTTAGTACAAAAAATTAAAAAAAAACGTGAAGGGGCATAATAATCAATGCATTTAATACCTATGCAAGTGCAAGGTAGGCAAAATACGAAGGGTAGGCCATGAAGGAAAAACAAATGCCTAAAATCAACTTGTCAACATTGGAGCTGCTGTAATGTCCACGCATCAGCGGCTCTAACAATGCATTGACTGTGATGGAAGACAGTTCGAGCATTTAAGGAAGCATTAGTTTTATTAAAATAACATTTTCAGTTAGGAATAGGATTTTAATATTTGTTGACAAGTTTTTTTTTACCGCAAGTCTCTACAACGAATAGTTTCCGAGATACAGCACTTTGCATTCTTATTTGACAACCCTGTACAAGATGATTTATCAATTTTGACCAATATTTTCGCAGGCAATAACTATTGCACGGCTTGTTAGAATCTCGTAATATGTTAGAGGTTTATTAGACTATCAAATTTCAATAAGTATAAAAAAATTCAAAAATTCTTTAAATAAGTAGGTAGGTATGATATTCCAATGGGGGGATATAAAACTATATATGTATTTGTTTTTTGTCGCACTTTCAACAGGCTTGAAATAAATTATCAAATTTGACCAAAACAGCATTTTTTGGTTTCTTTTGGGTACCTACTCATAATTTGGATTATTACGAGAGTGAGAATTATTATTATTATATATATATATATATATATATATATATATATATATATATATATATATATATATACCAGTAATAAATATCAAATTTGATTTGAATGTCTTTATTTCTTTGATAGATATTAAAAAAATATCTTTCTTTTCTGCGATAATAATACTTCGGTTTAGATTAAGTGAAATAGCAACAGAAAAATCTTTTTGAGATAGGTACTCCCGAGGGTACTCCCGATACTGTTTAGCGGCGCACTCGAGAAAAGCAGATATTATCCTATTGGTTGTCTGTATAAGCTATGCTATTGAAAAATCGGTATTTGGGGTTTTGAGTTATGGCAAAACTAACTGCGTTCTCCATTTTTTTCTTAAATAAATGCCTAATATACTTTCATCATTTTTGGGGGTCTTATTTTAATCATGCGGTGTAAATTTCCAAAAGTTATCTATCAGAATGTAGGTCCTTTGGAGTACCTACTATATTATAGAAAAAAGAGTTAAAGTGATACACACTGTAGAATTACAGGACGGCCTGTATTTTTTTTTCGGGATGGATCCAAAATTATAATTAGGTATTACCCATATAGCAAAATTACATTGGTGGAATATTTTTTCAGAGAACATGCTTATTTTAGGAATATTCATAAAAACTATAGAAACATTACCTGAACATTCAGGCAACATTCAGGTGTTCGCCTTTTGAAGGTACTTATTATAAATATTCACAAATATCTTGAATGTGTGTTCCACAAATATTCACTGAAGATTTATTTGAAAACTTCAGAAGCATTTTTGTATGTTCTATGCATATGTCCATTTAATATTCACGTGTATATTATAAAATTTAAAAAAACGCTAACGCCAGTTGCAGGGTGATAAGTCTATGGTTCGAACCTCTACGACCATCGATTTACAAGTTTAACGCTCTGACCAACTGAGCCATCGACATACTTGGAAATATTACTTAAGAATAGTGTAAGCTAGATTCTCGGTGACGTCATGATATTCCAGTTATTGCCACTCGTGAACATTCATAAGATAAGTATATCGTGAATGTCTTGTATACAACAATTTGTGAACATTCATAAGATATTTGCGGTAGGTATGAATATACTATTTAGCATGTTCCAGCAATATTCCAAAATTGCACATTCCTAAGGTGAACGTGCTTGTAATGTACTTAAGTTAAATGTTCAATTTGTACCTAAATATTTATAGAACCACTAAGTTAGGAATATGTTACACAAGATATTGTGGAAATATCCCTCTACTTATTCAAAACAAACATAATATACATCATTTGGACATTCATCTAACATATTATTATATTTGTATCTGCGATTAACAAATATCTTGGTTATATTTTGCACATTAGGAACTTATTTTGCATATTCAAAAAATATTAGATGCTATATAGGTATATAGGTATAATGAACTTTTTAAAATTGGCATTTATAGAAATCTGTAAAATTACAGGACAGCCTGTTTTTTTTTTCGGGATGGACCCATTGTAATTATTATACCAACCTAATACGCTTTTTTAAACGGGCCAGGTAGCCGGCGTTGCCGCGAATGAGTTTTTCTCATTTATCGGTTTTTATTTTCATCATTTGAGTTCTCGGGGCCTAGGAGGCCGCCTAGTCTTCCTAAATGGTTAAAACGATGTTGCTTTAGTTTAACTTAGTTACACTTCTGTCCGTTGGTTGTTTATTCATCGATCCACGACGCATCCATTTGAAATTCGACTCCGAGCTACGACAAACCGTGTACATTTAAGGATTATTTAATAATTTAAGTCTGCACAAAAACAGGGGAAATTTCAAAATCAAATTTTCGCACGAGATCTATTAGTCCTCGATTTCAACATCGAAGGCCCTCTGGACGACGTATAGGACTTCGCCCCTCAGCACGAAAATACAAAACCTAACCCATAACCATCCTAAATAATAAATAATAAACAAAAACAACCAGTGCTAGTAAGTTTTTGTTCTCACTAGTTATGAAAATAAAAATATGAAAATCGTAGTAGGCTCTTGAAATTTTGCATAGGGGTATAAAATTGCGAAAGAAACATATTTTTCTTATGACTTTTTTCGAAATTCCGTTAAATAAGCCCATTTTTCGGACATTTTTTTAATTAATGTCAAATTTGACATATAAAAGAGACTACGTCACAACATTTGATTATGTCAATTTTGGTTCTAGAGCAAGCACAACCTGATGCCACAAACAAATTTTCCGTAAGTTATTTATTAAAAAATTTTCCCATATGGCGCAGACTTTTTGGCGGGCACTGTATATTAAGTAACTTCAACACCCTGAACAACGAAAGCATTGAGTTTTCTGTGTTCTTCTACCGTACTTTCACCGTTTTAGTAGACATAGCCATGGCTGGACGGCGCGCCGCCGTGTATTCGGCTAGGTTCGTCAGTCGTTGGCGGGGGGCGGGGCGTGTTTTTTGCTCGCAAAACTCGACTGATAAGCGGTGCGGGACTACTGTGTACTCCCCCCGCCAAAGACTGACAAACCTAGCTGGACGCACGGCGACGCGCGACCTATTCCCCCATGTCTACTAAAACGGTGAAAGTACGGTATATGAAATAATAGGATTATTTTGACATTTTCTATCGATTATAGAAGTTTTAGTGATAAGTTTGGAATTCCCTGTATAGTATGCCCAGAGATAAAATGTCGTGATTTGACATATCTTCTAGTCGTACCTGGACCGACACTTTATTAAAGACCCGAGCATGACGTCATATATTTCATTGTTGTTAGCGGACTGGATGAGTGGCGTTAATCCTCAGACTAATAAATAAATAATATTAGTCTGAACGCTAATCGATGAGTCTTATTATAGGTTATTCTTCTTCTTCTCATATTTTTTTATGGCCTCTGCTCTGAGAACAATTTAGCCACTATGGGGCCAATGCCACCTCTTCGTTGGGACGGATATGTCCAGCTTTTGCTGTGTTCGCCCAACTTGGAAACACTGACCAAATATTCTATACTCTCCATAGAATCCTCTTGTGAGCTTCAAATCTTTCACGTAACTATTTGATACATTTCCTTCTCGATCCTTTCCTTCCCAAATTACCTGCTGTTTCCCTGTGGAAATCTCTCATACTTTTTTCAACGTTACAACACTCATTGCCATAAACCATCATTAGTTATATCACAGAATTTACCCGTTCATCTTTCTCATTAGGTCAAATTGTTCAATGGTTAAAATATATTTGTCCACCTTTAGTTCACAAGCTTACAGTATCCCTGTGGATCCAGCTACCTAAGTACAAATTGGTTAAAAGTGGTACAATTTGCTCTAGCAATTCTACGACATACCTTTACAAAAATAAGCTAAATTTGATTACCTATGAAGAAATTCAATTAAGACTTCTTTGTTGTTTGCTGGGAGCGAACGAAAACTCAAACTGGAGGAATTGTTAATAGAAAAATTCACATTTTGGGATCTTAAAAATCTCGGAGCCATCAAAACACAATTTTAAAAAACTTATAACACAATATAAAGATGCAAAATAAGGGAAAAATACGAGACCATGTTTTGGGTCCGACATTGCAAATTATTCGAAAACTATAAAATATTTCAGTAAATATAACGCTGATATAGTAAATTGTAGGTATTGAGTATTAAGTAGAACCGTCTCGCATAATCAAAATGTGGTCGCACCATTTACCTAGTATTATTCATAACTGAACACCCTGTATAGCTAAATCTAACTGGCTGCAATATACTGTAACGAAAAATGCCTCTAAAGTTGTTATATCAGCTTTCAAGGAATATGTCTGCACGGTTTTCTAACCTACTCAAAGATTTAGCAGATAAATTTTAAGTTTGGATAATCTACTTACAGTTTTATATTTTTGCCTGAGGCCCCCAGGGCCCCATTTTCCTTTAGATTTAGATAAAGGTGGTAACCAAGGCAACGAGTTTGGACTGTGATTGTTGAGATTCAGTACATTTGGTGTCAGAAGCGCGATTTTAAGAGGATTTTGAGGACGAAGAAACAAAGAGAAATAAGAAGAAAGGCGCAAGAGAGAAGAGGATAGGGACACGAAACAAGAAAAACTGATGAGTGAAAACCATTCAGATGGAGATGTAGGAAGATCTAAAAATAGAGTTACAAAAGAAGATTACCGAGTTTGAAGTAGTCGTTGAAGAAGAAGTATAACACAAATGAAGAAGGAAGTACGAACGGAAGTCGGAGAAATGAAAAATGAGCTACAAAGTGAACTTGGTAAAATAAAAACAAAATTTGACAACAGTGAAGGAAGAATGGAACAGGGGGGGCGAGGATGAATCAGCTGTCGCTACAGGGTGTATCAAAATTAGAAGTAGGCATGACCACAACCTCTATGAAAATGAAGCCTCCCAAGTTTGATGGAAAAGTGGCATGGAGCACTTACCTTAACCAGTTTGAGGCTGCTGCAGAAGGAAACTTCTGGACAGGAGAAGAGAAAGCTCGGAATTTGAAGTTATGTCTACGAGGTGAGGCCACCGAAGTGTTGCGAACGATACCGGCCGACGCTCAGCATGATTATAGCTCCCTGGTTAGAGCACGTGATATGCGATATGGGGAAGCACATCTACAATAGGTATACCAGGCGCAACTGAGGTCGACGGAAACTCACTTATGAGACCCTGCAACAATTTGAAGCCGACATTGCCCGCCTAGTAAATCTGGCCTATCCATCGGCTCCAGTCGAATTTCGGGAACAAATTTCGGTAAGCGGCTTCATAGATGGCGTGCGTGACAGCGAGACTAGCCAAGCGCTTCGGCTGGCCCGCCACAAAAACATCTCAGAGGCCTTGGCGTACGCTTTGGAATTCGAAGCCGCCACGCAGGCAGCACGTAGACAAGTGAGGTTAAGACAGGTGCGACCGCAAAACAGAAGCAGTACCAGCAATGCCAACGTAGAACAAATGGTACGGGATATCCAATACATCCTTTCACGTGCTAAGACCTCTATTTGAAACGCCAGTGCCCCAATCCTGTTGACGGTGAGAAGCAGGAAAATTCCGAGTAGCCAGCTTTGTGGGGCGAAAGCTGGCTGGGTGCTACCAAGCTATCAGGATAAAACTTAACCGGCTGCCGAATTCAGGAGACAGCTTGGTAGTACCAGAAAAGATCTGCGACCGGGAATGTGACATTGTGGTGGACACTGGTTCTAGTCATACCATCGTGAGGCCGAACATCATAGCCCACTGCAGAATTGCACCACCACCAAACTACATCGTCGAATTGGCAAATGGTGAAGAAATTCCAGTTACAGGAGAGCACGACGCCTTTATAACCATAGGCTCTAATAAGTTCAAGCACAGAGTCCTTGTGGCCGAAATAACCGATGATGTCATATTAGGACTAGATGTCATGCGTGAACATCGGTTCAAGATAGAAATTAACGAGAGGTATATTTCCTGCGAAGACGCTGACCACCAAAAGAGGGCGTGTAATATTTGTGCGGATTGCTAACCTGAAGAACTATGATCAAAATTTGAGCAAAGGCGAAAAGATTGGGTTATGCCATGAAGTTCAGGCAGTTATGAGAAATCAGGTTGCACCACAGCAAGTTTCACAGCCCCTACCAGAAAGTCTGAAGAAGATGGTCGAAGAAGCCGCTGCTTACTTAACAATGGAGCAGCAGTTCCAACTGCGAAAACTGATTGAAGAAAATCGTGATGTGTTTGCTACGTCTGAATGCGATTTTGGAAGGACAGGTTTAGTACAGCACAGGATAAATACTGGTAATAGCTCTCCGAAGGAAATGGAACAAACGAGAATCATTGAACCGTCACAGAGCCCATGGGCTTCTCCAGTTGTCCTAGTGAAGAAGAAGGAAGGTTCTATGAGGTTCTGCGTAGACTATCGACGGTTAAATGACGTCACCAAGAAGGACAGCTACCCTCTACCCAGAATAGATGAGATAAAGAGAAAACTGTATTTTCTACTGGTTAAGGTTTATGGCAATTTAAGGTTATGCTATTTGGCCTCTGTAATGCACCAGCAACCTTTGAGAGGCGCATGGAGTCTGTGCTAAGAGGTATGACATGGAAAACCTATCTAGTATATATATCTGGATGATGTCATTATTTTGGGAAGAACGTTTGAAGATCACTTAAAGAATGTCCGAGAGGTATTCCAGAAGCTACGAGAAGCTAACCTAAAACTAAGCCCAAAGAAATGCTGTTTCTTCAAGGAGGAAGTTAGATATTTGGGGCATGTAATTTCAGAGCAAGGAGTTAAAACAGACCCAGAAAAGATAGAGACAATTGAAAAATAGCCGCGACCAAAAGATAAACATGAACTAAGGAGCTTCCTGCGCCTGTGCACTTATTACAGGAGATTCGTCCCAAATTTTGCACACATAGCCAGGCCGCTGCATAGGCTCACAGAGGATGGGATCGATTATATGTGGACCTCAGATTGTGAAGAAGCATTTCAGACCTTGAAGAAATAAGCTTTATGTTCTTCACGGATTTATACGTTTCCCGTTCCTGGAAAGACATTCATCGTGGATACAGATGCCAGCAACTTTGGTGTTGGAGCAGTGCTGTCCCAGGTGCAAGAAAGGCAAGAAAAAGTTATTGCCTACTTCAGTAAAACTCTGTCAAAGCCAGAGAGAAACTACTAGTGACAAGAAGGGAACTGCTGCAGTGGTCAAGGCCGTTGAACATTTCCACAAGTATTTATATAGCCAACCTTTCATATTAAGAACAGATCACTAAAATGGCTATTCCAGTTCAAGAACCCAGAAGGACAAGTGGCAAGATGGCTTCAAAGGCTGCAGGAATATGACTTCAAAGTGGAACACCGCAAAGAGGACGACCATAAGAATGCTGATGCATTGTCAAGAAGACCCTGTAATTAAGACTGTCATCACTGTAGTCGACAGGAATTAAGAGAAAACCCGGACCTAATTTTATGTAAACGAACTACCTACTGTCCGTGGACCTGAAAATTGGGATTCGGAAGTCATCGCCAGAGAGCAAAGCGAAGACCCTATATTCGGTAAAATATTTGACCTAAAATTAAGACATATACCCAAACCTGAATGGAAAGGTGTTTCGGACAAATCACCTACTTGAGTTGAAGGCATACTGGGCACAATGGGACTCGTTAGTAATTAAAGATGGTGTACTAAAGAGAGTTTGGGAAAGTCCAGATGAAAAAGAAAAGCTATTTCTGACAGTATATACTTCCCAAGAAGAGAGTGTCGGAGGTCCTGAAAGCCGTGCACGAAGGCGTTGGAGGTGAACACTTTGGCATTAGTAAGACCTTAAATAAAGTTAGAGAGAGGTTTTAGTGGGTAAATTCTCGGGAAGATGTCGAAGAGTGGTGCCGCCGGTGTGAAGAATGTGCTTCGGCGAATGGACCAAAAACTAGGAACAGGGGTAAAATGATGCAATACCTGGTCGGAGCTCCTTTTGAAAGGGCGTAGCGGGACCGTTCCCAACCAGCGAAACTGACAGAAGTTTATCTAATCCCCAACCAAGAGGCCACTACAGTCGCAGAGGTCCTGTGCCAAAATTGGATATGTCGTTTTGGTGTCCCAAGAGAACTACACTCTGATCAGGGCCGCAATTTTGAGTCGAAGGTATTCCAAAATGTGTGCCGCCTGCTAGGGATTTCCAAGACAAGAACAACACCCCTGCACCCCCAGTCTGATGGTATGGTGGAACGGTTCAATAAGACTTTAGAAACATACCTGAAGATGGTAGTGAATCGGAAACAAAGTAATTGGGACACATGCATACCACCTTTTCTATTGTCCTACCGACCCTATCGACATCATAACCGACCGACCAGAAAATCCAGAATCTACTGATGACTACATGAGTCACCTGAGAGAGCGACTCCAGTTGGTTCATGAAGACGTTCGCCAGAAGTTGCATCAAGAAAGTGACAAGATGAAGATCCGCTACGATCTGAAAGCAACCAGTGTTGAATTTAATGTGGGTGACAAAGTATGGTTATACAATCCCAAGCGAACAAAAGGTCGGTCTCCGAAACTCGATAGAAGTTGGGAAGGACCATACATCGTCGTTAACAAGATTAATGATTAATGATAGCCCAATGATAGCCCAACAGCAAAGATGAAGATAGTAAATATCGTCGGGTTGTCTCCGTACCATGAGAAGATAGATGAAGGTCATATAATTTGATCGGGACGATCAAATGTTAGAGGGGGGCAGTGTAACGAAAAATGCCTCTAAAGTTGTTATATCAGCTTTCAAGGAATATGTCTGCACGGTTTTCTAACCTACTCCAAGATTTAGCAGATAAATTTTAAGTTTGGGTAATCAACTTACAGTTTTATATTTTTGTAATTAATTTAGAGGCATTTTCCGTCACATCTTATTTGTTGGCCTGAGGCCCCCAGGGCCCCATTTTTTTTACATTCATTGTTTTCCCTGTAAAGCTTCTATAACTTTCTAGAAAGTTTGCTGGAACTTTATGATTTGTGAACTATCATTTTCCAGGAATATTCTAGAGTATTCTTCAGTCTTCATTTTGAGTATATAAGCACTGGGAATTGGGCCTGGAGGGAGTAAAAGGTTAGAAAGCGATTTTGTGAGAATTTTGGAGCTGAAAGAATATTCTTGGGCAGTGACAGTAACCTGGCAAGTTTATTTGTGATTTTTGAAGGCTGAACAATAAAGGTGGTAACCAAGGCAACGAGCTTGGACTGTGTTTGTTGTATCAAAAAGGCCGTTTTAAGTGACAAATATTAAAAACATGAAGTATAAAAAACAAACTTTTTTTAAAAAATTAGTGTTTTGGAAGAAAGTCAAAACTTTTAAAGAAAATTATTCTTGTCATAAGAAAAGATTCTCAATAGAGACATTTTTAATGAAAAATGCTCAGTCTCACTAATTGGGACCAATGATAAAAATTGGCGAAATATGCTAAATTGTCGCTATTTTTGACCCACCCTGTACAATAGGCGGCTTCTCTTGTCTTAACGACCGACTGACTAACATGTCACTACTTGACTTCCTTTAAACCAGCAATGCTATTATTTTGTTACTAATCATCTAAAAAGTAATACTTTTGGATAACTGAACCTTACTATGTTTTAGCAAAACAGCCATTTTTATGATTTTCAAAAATTCATATCTCCGAAACTAGACATAGAAACTAATTTAAACTTGCACGTGTAACTTATAGTGACTTGTACTACAATATCCCAAAAAATTATCAAAATTGGCAGAGAGCCATTTTCCCCTGTATTTGGTGCGGGGTTCTTTCATAAATATTAAAAATTGACTAAAAACTAAATATTTTAGTAGAGCGTTCAAATTTCGTACACTTACGTAAAATTGAAAAGCAAACAACTTTTTCAAGTAAAACTTTTTGATATTTTAACAACTAAACCCATTTTTGGCGATATATTTTTTTTAAATGTCATTTTTGACAGACAACGAAAGTCACATTACCACGTTTGAGAGGGTCATTTTTCATCTTTTTTAAAGCAAAAGGTAACCCCAAAATAAAATTTCAAAATAAAACGTTAATTAAAAATTTCCCCCCTATGGTGCGAACTTTTTGGAGGACACTGTACTTATATGATTTTGTGAGTTTGTAATTTCCAGTGACTCATTTAAACTGTTTGTCTTTAATATTTCTGAAAATTTCGCCCGCAGGACATTTTTACTTTTTTGAATAATGCCCAATCTAAAAAAAAAACAATAATTTTTAAGTGGCCATCTCAAAACAAAATTCTGTTCTTCCTTCATTCAGCCCCCTCCCCTTGACAACTGATACCTACCTATGTAAAATATAGTGATTCCTTCGGTGATTCCATTGACAGCGGTCTTTTACAAATCACAATCGATTTATAAGTTTACTAATAGGTATAGGTACCTACTTAGTAGCAAATAGTAAATTCCCAGATGACATTTTTAGTTACATTTTGCATTATAGGTTTAGGCAATTTAATTATAAGAGTTAGTGTCCCAAGTAGGTACTGAGAAGTTTTTGCTAATAAACCAAGATCAAGGGCAATACAATAGTCAAACCAAAAAGGCCTGGTCTGAACAAGAACGCAAAAAAGAGCGGGCCGTCGACAGGGAGACTCCCTTCACCTTCATTTATACCGATACCTATTCGGCCGCCTAATTAGAGCAGGCGGCGACTTCCGGTAGGGATTCATTAGTGGAGCAGAAGATACGCCATCACGTAACCGTGACAACCGTAGGGAGCGTTTGTTTTGCTTTAAGGCCAGGCAGCCGAGCCGGGGGTCTTTCTGATATGTGGAGTTTTCGAGTTTGACTTCAAATTAATCCTATATTATTTTAGTGTACCTACTTTGTTTTGGGACCCGCCCGCTTGAGGCAGCACCTTACAGATAAAAATAATGCATTTTAGTAATTCCAGTCTCACGTTACTAATTTTGCATAATAATTGAGCCGAAATTTTACACGTGTCTACCTATACCTAGGTACTTCTACAGGTTGAGTAAGTTTTTTGTGGCAGGACTTTAACATTGGACAGAAAATAATATTTTAACATGGAAGATGTTTTTGGAAAGCTGTTTTAACTCGTATTTATTATATTAACCTTCCACAATGTTACAAAACCATCTGCACATAACAAAACGAGACCTCCCCTTTGATAAGACAGCCTTGCGAAAACGACTTTGGGATAAACTTAAAAAGATTTTGTAGCGTTTTTCTCCAGAAAATAAGCTGTATATGTTCTATCTACCTGGACATAAGTACCTATACTCGATATCAAACTTCATTTCAATATAGACAGGACTTTAAGATTGGATACAAAATGATATTTTAACACGGAAGATGTTTTTGGAAAGCTGTTTTAAGACTCAATGTACAGCACGTAGGTATATGATGATTCCAAATTTTGACCCATAAAATGGCTTTTTCCGATCTGTAGCCAGTAACACGCATAATTTAAAACTTTTGGTCAATACAAATTTTAATCTAAATAATTACTCACATTTTGAGACAAAAATTATTTAAAAATATTTATCACAATGGACGTTATTGGCATGTGCGCAATAAGCCTATTACCTGCCATTGTGATAAATATTTTTAAATATTTTTTGTCTCAAAGTGTGTGTAATTACTTAGATTAAAATTTTTATTGACCAAAAGTTTAAAATTATTCGTGTTACTCGCTACAGATCGAAAAAAGCCATTTTATGGGTCAAAATCTTGAATCACCACGCACGTGCTGTACATTGAGCCATTATACTTATTAACCTTCCACGATGCTACAAAACAGTCCGCATGTTATTTTATTTTGTGCTTTTTAGTTTTTATAGTACCTATTTGATTCCCATATCAGGAGGATTTATGATATTCCTAGTTATTGTTACTCTTAAATGTGACAACATGTTTGGGGCAGGTCAGTAAGACCAATATTTGTAAACATGGGGATAGTAATAAACAACTATGCCTGTTAACAATTCACTTAAATTTGTAAACAAATTCGTCCCCTTTATTCGTTAGTCTGAGGCGCTAACGCATAATCGCGTAGTCACGTGACCAACTTAGTCCTATATATAATAAAAGGCATTTTTGGACATAAGTAGAAAAAACAAATTTCGTACCAATTTGGGGAGTTTTCTTTCATCTATTACATTATTGGTTTTGTGCATCCAGGCTTTCTCTAATTGTTTTTTTTTTTCAAAATTTTCAACCTGCCTCAGCTGTTTTGGGCTGAGAGTTAAACGGCACTGCACTCAAATATTTTGGCACATTCTCAAAAATTGTTAGGACAGCACCTTCCCTTAGCTTAGGTGATATTCTCTATAGGTGTTTTTCTCCCACAACACATTTGTCGACTTTAATTATTTCACTTTCTTGAAAATGTGTTAGCCACACATACTTAAGGGTCTTTTAGAAATTAAATCTCAGTTGGAATTTGACGAATCCATTTTTGGCGCAAATTTTCAATGTTGTTATGGTAACATTTCTTCCTGTCTTTTGTAATATGTATATATATATATATATATATATATATATATATATATATATATATATATATATATATATATATATATATATATAATATAAACAGACCCAATATTTGGTATTTAGGTTATTTTCTATGAAATAAAAATGAAAACTCGCCTCAGTATACTGTAAATATTGACAAGGTCCCAGTTGATCAGCGTGAAAGGCCGAATAGGAACAGTATCAGGGCGTGGGTCGACAACGAAAATCCTCGAGTACGTTACAACACTGATTTATTTCGCACAACGTGAATGGTGAATACAAAATACACAAACCCTAACGTGGTCAACGGGAACGGCTTCCAGCCACCCGGACCGTTTGAACTCGCAGATCTCCCGTAAGCAGTTCACCAGTCTGTGTCTCAGGCTCTACTGTACATGTCCATTCCAGGTCCGGGGGGAGAATTCCCCTTACAGCGCTCACGCGTCGGTGCGAGCTCAGGGCCGTAGCCAGGGGGGGGGGCAGGTAGGGCGTTGCCCTGCCTGGCAGAATGTATGCCCTGCCTGAGCCACAAGTTCACCGAACACCTCACCAGTTCCGTAGATAAGGCGAGAAAAAAAACTATGAAAAAAGACATCATGATGATTTTTTTATTTATTATATTTCATTTAAACTGAATTTGTCCTTAACTTTTCTAAAAAAAAATTGCCTACGGCGCATTTTAGGGAGCAAACACCTCTAAGTACTCTTTTTATTACCCGCTTAAAAAACAACAATCTTTATTGCCCCACCTTCAAACAAATTTCAATTTACACATACCTACCTACTACACTGGCCAGAAAATGTTTGCAAAAATTATAGACAAAATATGGCCTTTTGAAAAAATATGATAATTTATAGGGCACTATATGAGCACTATGTTCAGTGTTGTTATTGATAAGTATTGCTGGATTTTTGTCAGTTAAAAATCAACAATAAAATAGAACTTTGATAACACATTTTTGTCTCCTCTAGAGAATTCTTGCTTACTGCACAAATGATTATGGGCCCGCATAGAGATGGGCAGGGTGAAAATTACCAAAGTAATTTTCAGTAATTTACCGTAAGTTACATGTGCCCTCTGTCGGTAATATTACCTGCAATCCGTAATTTTAGTGTAACTTGCCCAGTAAAATTACCGGTAACTTTACAACTGTATATTTGGTTGCGGTACACAAGGCCTCACAAGGTATAATTTTTTTTGTCTAATGATTTGTTTTCTTTTATAATATAAAAATAGACACAGAAAATAATTTAGTACATATTAGTAGTTCTACTCTCGGGTTCTACTCCTAGTACTGGTAGTAGTAGTAGTAATTCTTCTAAAGGTCATGTCACTGATACTCTGAAGAGTGGCCGGAGTGGGCTTAATAATTTTGTAGACAGAATGGATTCTAGCGAACGCCAAACAATTAAATTTAGATAAAAAATTAGGCAGGGCAATTTTCGCCTCCGGCTGCCCATTTTCTTTAGTAGTCTTTATATACAAAGATATAACCAAAGATTTTTTTTGTACCTGAAGAATGATATTTTTATTTTTATATATTATTTAATAAAAGCATAATTTAACTGGTTATTTTTTATTAACCCTTGCAGTTACATAAAGTAAAGCATCCATTTCACAAATTCTTCGTGAAAATACTGTCTTTTCAAAGGCTTCTACCAAAATTACCCAAAATTACCGAAAATTACCAAAAATTACAGAACTTTACCCTAAGTTACCGAACAAAAATAAATTACCGGTAACTTTCCAACACCAGGCCCGCATAATTGGCAAAAAAATTTACCTACCATTGACTTAAAATTGTATATTCATATTATATTTGACCTTGAAAATTTCACGAATTTTCGCCTGCGGCGCGATTTTTAATAACTCCTCTCCTCTCCCCACCGACAAAGTAACGCCCTGTAGGTACCTATACCTCACTTCTCAAATGTGTTACTGCCCTGACAGGAAAGTCGTTTGCCCTGCCTGAAGTTTCTGTCTGGCTACGGCCCTGTGCGAGCTGCACCAATACTCCTCCTACTTCCAACCAAAAGCCATAATAACACCTGGGCGCGGTTCCCCTCCGCACGCGGTTCCCCTCCGCACGCGGTTCCTCTCCGCACGCGCACTAGACACAAACTTGTTTCTAAAATATAAACTAAGTCGTTTAAAAACTAAGACGTTTAAAAACACTTTAAACATTTAAAACTTCTCAAAACCCAAGCTGCCGCTTTCAGTTATGTGACAAATGACATGTGCGCCATGGCCTGTCTTTATCGTAGGCCTCGATTGGATTTAGTATGACGTAACTTTTCTTATTATTTTGTACTCGTCAAACCATTTGATACCCATATGTCAAGTAGGTTCTTCAGAAATAGATAATCCGCCATCTTCGGCCGCCATATTGAATTTAGTGCGATGTCACTAACATTATCGTTTTCTACTTTTCCCTTTCATTTGATACCCATATTGGGGTTGAGAAGAAAAAATGTAAATCCGCCATCTTGGAGCGGCAGCCATAAAAGGTATTAAATTTAGTGTGATGTCACTAATTTTATCGTTTTCTATTCTTCAAGCCCACACATTTGATACCCATATTGAGAGGGGGAAAATGTAATCCGCCATCTTGGAACCCCGACCGCCGACCATATTGAATTTAGTCTGATGTCGCTAAGTTTATCGTGTTCTACTCTTCAAGCCCTTTCATTCGGCCATTTTGAAAGTATTACAATATTTTGTATTGCACATTATATTGTCACCAGAACTAAAGGTGTATGGAAAATTTCAGCTCAATCGGATGTCAAGAGTGGTTCTAAATTCAGCTTGCAAGATACATACATACCTAGGTACCTACAATATAACATGGCAAGTTAAAAATAAAAGCTTGTAAAAAAGCATAAACAGTTACAATAGGTAGAGATAAGTCATTTCGGTGCAGGTAGAAAGAAACAATCACTATAGAACAAAAGCTTTTGCACAAATATCTACACAGTTTATTGATGTTTCGTTTTTGATGATACACGTCTTATGAACAATTGCCTTTTTTTATAAACAAACAGCTAGTAAATAATCCCGCCAACCCTACGCCCGCCACTCCTACTCCCGCCACCCCCTTCACCAGTAGTGCATTAGGCCGGAATCATCTACCTATAAGTACGAGGACAAGATCACGGACGACATCGACATCAGTCATCAGTTGCGACCGAGCACCTAGCAAGACACCACTGAAGATGCTGGCTGCGATGACCACCGAAACTTTTGGTAAAAATCAGTACCGACCATGGCAGAACATCCTGGAAGCCCAACTATATACTTACCCTTAAATGGTATCATGCTTTCCTGAAACGTAATTATTGGTATCGTGCGGTATTTCAATACCTCGATTTCGTATTATTAGTACCAATGAAAAGTCATGACTTTTTGAAATATGTTTTTATTTTGTGAACAAACTTAATGATTATCAAAATTGAGAAACAAAAAATTTTATTCAATATTTGAATTAACAGAAATAAAAATTATTTGGTATAATTGTAGATACTGAAATTTTTTTAAAGAATTGTGTCAGCGTGGTAAGTTACTTAGGTGTACAACATTTCAAAGCGTTAGGCCTACTTTGATTTTTTTATTTTATTCTTCTTTTTCTTCAAATAAATGGTTTTCTGTAAATAGTACGACAAAACTGTATTAAGAAAACTTCCTCAGAATGGAAAACTGCACATGACGACAAAATTTCACAATTCTGGGCCTACTTTGTATTTTGGAAAATATTGGAGGAAACTCAAAAATTTTTTCATCATACATAGTTTCCTACTCTGAGTAACTTTTATTTATACAGTTTTGTAGTACCTACTGCCCACAGAAAATTATTTAGTCGAAGAAAAACAAGAAAAAAATAAAAAATCAAAGTAGGCCTAATGCTTTGAAATTTTGTCCACCAAAGTAACTTACCATGTTGAACAAATGTTCTTTACAATTTTTTTCAGTATCTCTACAAATAGATGCAGTTTACTCTTATATGCTAATTAACATTTTTTAAATTTTCTGCTCACCCAGTATAAGTAATGTAAACTTTTTCCATGCCAATCTTATTTTAAGGACAAGCAAATTTTTTAAAGTATAGTTAAGACCATCCTGGAACATACTATATACATACAGGGTGATCCAGTCATGATGTAAAAAATGTTAACCACACAGTGGGGGAGGTCTACTAAAAAGAAAATGTAAAAAAAATTCTCCGGAGATTGCGAGCCCCAAGGAGGCGTCAAAATGTATTATTAGATAGTACAGTCCCAGTGAATTGCTTTAGGACGACTTAATCGACAAGGAACCGCTTCAGGTCGTCCTGAAGCAATTGACCGGGAGTGTACAGTC
The DNA here is from genome assembly GCA_963920635.1 of Pseudeuparius sepicola. Taxonomy (NCBI): domain Eukaryota; kingdom Metazoa; phylum Arthropoda; class Insecta; order Coleoptera; family Anthribidae; genus Pseudeuparius; species Pseudeuparius sepicola. The sequence goes on from OY987299.1 coordinate 97,938,621, forward strand.
TTCACTCGAAAACTCGTGACTAATTTTTGCAGAAAAAAGTTTTATCGGCATTATTCCTTAGAATCGGTGGACTCGCTGCTACATATGGAGGTAGTGCCTCTTATTATATTCCTTCGGCCAACGGTTTTAGCATAGATTAAAGGAGACACGTAGATATACAGGGTGACCGTATTTCGAGTCTATGCATGGGGATCTTGGTTATCTTAAGAGATACGAGGTCGGTTAAATTGGGCAAAGTTGCGGAATTTGATGCCGAGTAACATGGTAAAAAGAAATTTTGGCTGGCCCTTTTCGTTTTGAAAATAATGCGAAAACACTAAAAATTGTCGTTTTAGTTTTTATTTTTTTAAACGAAAACAAATGGCGCTGGACATTTCTAACTTAAATATTATTAAGGCACTTTTTTACAAGGAATCTTAATATGACCTCGCATTTTTTTTCTCACCTCCCTGAACAAAGATATGACGATCAACTTTTATTTTTCTTATGGGCGCCATATTGGATTTTTCAATTTTTGAAAAAAGGATTTTTTTCTGGTTAAAATGATATGTCACACATTATGCTTTACTTTGTTTTTCTTGCCGTAATATCAAATTAATCGTTTTTGCATAGAGTGCCTTGGAAATGTAAGCCCCATAATGTTTGACGTTTTTGCATAGAGTGCCTTGGAAACATAAGCCCCATAATGTTTGAGATATCTGCATAGAATGCCTTGGAAACATAAGCCACATATAACGTTGGATAGTTTAGTACAATTTTAAGTGTCACGGATACTTTATTTTACTGAAAAAATGTCATTTTCACGTGAAGAAAAGCGTGACATGATTCAAATTTATTATTCCTCAAATATAAATGACGTCGAAGGGATATTGGATGAGCCATAAAAAAACGTGCATTGTGCCTTGAGGAACAAGGAGGATAAATTGAACATTTATTGTAAAACAGGATTGTCTACTCGTCTAAAGTCTATCCAAGTTACAGCGGCAGTAGATATTGTTAGGCTGAGGTAGACAGTGAAACAGCAATTTACAGTTGGGTTTTATTATATCAAACATAAACACATTAGTTGACAGACCGCGAACTCAAGTGACACTTCATAGATCGCTCTATAATAATACCACCCGTAGAGCAGACATCAACTCTATACTACCTGGCGAGTCGCACTTCGCAATCATCTAATAAATACTCTAACACTTCCCCTCGACACGCACAGGTTTGTTCTATCGATTCTTCTATCAATCCTAGATACTTCACGCACTTCTGGTGCTTAGGACGGGTCAAACATTTTGTAAAAATATCGGCGAGCATATTATCGGTACCTACATGAGACAATGAGAAATGTCCATGACTGAGTGCTTCGCGTACAAAATGGTAACGAATATCGATGTGCTTACTTCGAGCATGATAAGTAGGGTTACTAGATAGTCTGAGAGCACTCATGTTGTCGTTGTACAATTTTACCGCAGCCAATGAGGATATATTTAATTCCAGCAGAAATCTCTTCAGGTATATAGCTTCTTTTGCAGCTTCCGTAATGGCCATATACTCCGCTTCTGTTGTCGACAATGCCACAGTATGTTGCTTCTTTGATTCCCATGAAATAGGTGCTCCGGACAATATAAAGCAGTATCCTGTAAAGGATCTTCTGTCTTCCATACAGTTGCCCCAATCAGCGTCAACATAACCAGAAAGAACTTGTTTATTTGGTTTGTATACAATTCCCAAATCTATCGTTCCTCGCACTCGTTTAGCAGCAGACCAATGAGCATTATTATAACAGTTGTTAAATTGTGCTAAATAACTGACGCAGAAACTTATGTCAGGACGTGTACACAACGATAGATAAGTTAAAGCTCCAATCAGTTCTCTGTAGGGTAGTTTTTCCTCCTCTGAGATTTCATTTGATTCACATGTCAGTTTTGACAATTTGACATTCTTATCCATAGGTGTTGACACCGGATTGCAATTTGTCATTCCGAATCTTAGTAGGATATCTTTAATGTAACCACGTTGGTGCAAGGATATCTGTTTGTTTTCTCTTGTAAATTCTATCCCCAAGCAATGACCAACTTCATTAAGATCTTTGATATCAAACTTGTTCGACAGTTTTACTTTAATATCGTTTATGAACTTCGAGTCTTTGGACAAAATCAGGATGTCGTCCACATAAATGACGATTAGAGTAAGTGCTTCCCCTCTTTTAAGTTGATAGACACATGGGTCAGCTTTTGTAGGTACAGCACCACACTCTTTGAGGACTTGGTCAAGTTTATGATACCACACTCTTTCAGCTTGTTTCAAACCGTATAAAGATTTGTTCAGTAAGAACACTTTTCCTTCAAGGTTGGATAACATCGACTTGGCTTTTTTTATGACTGGAGACCCAAATCGTGGATTGTCACATATATATTTTAATACTTCGGCAAATCGTTTAGGAGCTTCCATGAAAATAGTTTCTTCCAATACGCCGTTTAGATATGCGCATGTCACGTCCAACTGATGTATTTTCATATCGAAGTGAGCAGCCAAAGCAGTGACCAATCTTATCGAACTTAGTCGAGCTACAGGTGAAAACGTTTCGTTGAAGTGAATACCTGGTTTCTGATTAAATCCTTGAGCCACAAGACGTGCTTTCTTTCTTTCAAATGTACCATCAGCTTTATGTTTGTTTCTAAGAACTATTCGGCTTCCTAAGACTTCTTGGTCCGTGGGACGATTGACCAATGACCAAGTGTCATTTATGACAGTATAGCGATTTCATCGCCCATGGCGTCGAGCCATTCTTTTAAATCTGGTCCGCTAAGTGCATGATTCATAGGTATTTCTCCCAGAAAAACTTGTTCAGCGACGTTCGCTTCAGGGTTCTCCGGTACCATATTAAACACCTTGCGTGGTCTTCCCCTGTTTCCTGACCTTATCAAAGTTGGCCTTCCTCGGCCCCTTACTAAAGCTTGATCATTTCTTTCGACATTTTGATCATTTTCTGGAACATTCTCGTATATTTCACCGACATCACGATTATCATCGTTATTTTGGTATTGTGGGAGTTCCATGAGTACATCTATTGTTTCACCTTCTCGATTATCATGTTGCTCATTCGGAGCAAATTCTTCAAATTCAACCGTAGTTGGGTTTATTTTGGCTAAAAATTTGACATCACGAGTCACAATTACTCTTTTTTCGGCATTTAACCATACTCTAAAGCCTTTAGTTTGCTCTGAATATCCCAAGAATATACCCTCCTTACATCTGGGGTCTAGTTTACCTTTGGTAGGATTATTGTTCAAGCAGAACACCTTAGAACCAAAACTTTGAAAATGTGACACGTTTGGGGGTTTTCCATGCCATATTTCAAAAGGAGTCAAACCATTTAGACTGGCCGTCGGGCATCTATTCCTAATATAATTAGCGGTATTTATCGCCTCCGCCCAAAATTGAGGTGGCAAACCTGATTCTATGCGTAGGCAACGTGCAACGTCAAGTAACGATCGATTTTTGCGTTCCGAGACACCATTTTGCTCGGGGCAATATGGGCTTGTCAATCGCCGCATGATCCCATTTTTCTTGAGAAAATTGTTTAAATCTTTATTGGTATATTCTGTTCCATTGTCCGTCTGCAGAAATTTTACTTTCTTATTGTGAAGATTTTGAACTTCATTGACAAACACCCTGGTCTTTTCAGTCACTTCACTCTTGTGCTTTATGAAATACACAGTGCAATATCTGGAATGGTCATCAATAAACTCCACATAGTATCTTGCTTTCACCAGTGATTCTACTCTCATCGGGCCACATACGTCACTGTGTATGATTTCCAGTACGTCAGTGTTTCTGTCCGACTTCTTCGGGAATGGTTTCCTGGTCATCTTACCCTTAACACAAACTTCGCATTCTAACCTAAAATCTTTATCGATGGACTTAAATTCTACACCCTGTATAACCCCTTTGCGCACACTTTCCAGGAGGTCTTTCAAATTTAAATGTCCTAATCGAGAATGCCAGAGTTTTAGATTTTCGTTTGATTCGGTAGAAGCTAGAGCAGAATTTTTGGCTAAATTTTCGCGTACATAATATAAGTCACCGACACGATCTGCAACAAGTTTCACTTCGCCTTGTGTGTTAAATACGAAAGCCTTGTCCCTTTTGAACAGAACTTCAAAGTCTTTTAATGTTATTTTACTGACAGAGACTAGGTTAGTACGCAGATCTGGCACATACAACGCGTTGGATAAAGAAATGTCTTTGGATTCTCCAAAAACGTCAGCTGCAAAATTCGCAGTACCGGTGCCTAAGATTTCGGTAGACGAATTGTTCGCTAAGTTCAAGTTTTCACGAAAATTATCCCGAAAGTTAGAAAAAAGCATCTTTGTCATTACACAGGTGAGATGTCGCGCCACTCTCTATACACCATTTTAGTTCGTCGCGGCATAGTCCGGCAGAAAATGTCTCTTCGGCCGACAAACCGACGTTTTCCGAACAATTCGCCTCACGGCTGCTAGCAGGAACATTCTTACCTTTTTGCGGGCAATCGGCAGCCATGTGTCCTACTTGCCTGCACCTATGACAACGGTATTGAAACGTACCGCTCCCCGTGTTTCCCTTGGTCGTGTTCTTCAAGTTGCATCCCCGGTCGACCACTCCTCCACCATGTTTTCCATTTTTCTTGACTTGATATTGTCGAAAGACTGGTTTCCTTTTGACTAACATGGCGTCTTGATTGTTTTCACGGGTTTCATTCTTGCGAGCGTCATATTCTTCAATGACCTTTATGCGTAGGGCTTCTGGCGTAGGAAGGTCGTCCCTTGCTTCTATGGCGCATCTAAAATTTTCGAAACTGGATGGAAGGCTGTACAGCAACATAATGGTTAACAGCTCTGCATTAATTTCAACACCCATGTCACTAAGCTTGTCGACAGCATCGAAAAATCTTCTAAATGCTCACGAATATCAGCGCCTTCTTCCATTCGTTGCAAAGTTAGCTGCTTTAACAGTGTTGCTTTCCTAGCTGGTCCTTTCGATTGGTAGATTCCTTCCAGCTTAAGCCAAACATCTCTGGACGTAGTGCAATTTTTAATTTGCTTCAATTCTGAAGGACTAATTGACAATATTATGTCCGATTTCGCTTTGCTATCACCCTTTTTCCAAGCATCTACTGCCGTCTTCGAATCTTCATCACTTTGAATTAATACCGGCATTCTGTTTTCTCCATTTACAAAGGCCCATTCATCGTTTTTTACCAGTAGCGCTTCCATTTGAATTTTCCAAGTGTCATAGTTGTCCTTATTCAGGGTTTCTATTCGCGAGATACTTGCACTCATCGCGAACACCTCTTCGGTACAATGAACTACGAACACTTATAAAGAAATGACTACTACGGTCCCGATACTTTCACAGGGCACGGTAAATATATTTCGCGACTAAAGCACAACATGTAACTGCTTGCTTGCCTGGGCCCATAACCTGTTAGGCTGAGGTAGACAGTGAAAAGCAATTTACAGTTGGGTTTTATTATATCAAACATAAACACATTAGTTGACAGACCGCGAACTCAAGTGACACTTCATAGATCGCTCTATAATAATACCACCCGTAGAGCAGACATCAACTCTATACTACCTGGCGAGAAGCACTTCGCAATCATCTAATAAATACTCTAACAGATATAAACAAAGTCACATGACCGCATTGCGATCGATTACCAGGGTCTGACTAATATGAGATTCCCAGTGGCTTGTAATTCTGAACTAATTCTTTTAGAAGTTCTAAAAATTGTGTTTTTACCTATCGTGGATCTTTATAAATTTCCCTCAATTAAGTTGCAAAATAAATTTACAGAATATATACTGCTCGCGATCCGATCTAAAATATGCAGGAAACTCGACTGAGGGAAGAGCCGGCCCGCAGTTAAACATTCCGGTATAGGATTCGGCACCTAGGCAAATCTCATTGGTTCATTTGAATTCGGATCGGCAATGAATGCGGAGTGCCGAAATCTGTGCCTGAATGTTGAACGGTGCTGAGCATCAGGTCGGAATGGTGCAGTAAAATCAGCCAGCATGCAGTGCCGAATCCAAGGTCAAAATGTTGAACGGTGAAACCAGGGACTCTTTAAAATAAGGGGACCCAGCATGTCACAGTCTATCACATAGGAAAAGTGAAGCCTTGTTTTCTGTATATCTCCAAGGAGACCACATAAGTGGGCTGGTACAAGGTTATGTTATATGTCAGTGTCCAAGTGCAATCAAGTTTTATGTGACATGCCAGTGCCATAGATTCCAAAGGAGGCAAAATATTTCCCATCACAATTCACAATTTTTAAGTTTTCTAACTTCCAGATAGTCAGTTAAAGGTAATGCGGCCGCCTGATGTAGTAGTCCCAATAATTGCAACCAGATTTTTCTTGTCTCACCTTTAGTAATCCTACAATTCCCATTACGTGGGCATTACGTATAAGTAAGTAGTTCAAAACAAAAATGGTATTTCCTAAATATTAAATTATTAAGCAGGTTCAAATTCAAATATAATATAAATTTGATTCATTTGGCACTTGCCATATTCTGTGTTTGTTGACAGAACATTGTCAAGTCATAATTTTTAGAAATCATATTAATTTTTACTAACAATCAAAGTACCTGTTATATCCATAGATTCTCCAATAAAATTGCATAGTTGGCATCATTGAGACCATTAGAATGGGGAAAGAAACGGCCTCACTTTGGAAAGTATAATGCTGGGTCCCCTTACTTTAAAGGGTCCCTGGGTGAAACACAGGTCGGAATGTTGCAGTAAATCGGCCAGCGCGGAACTTCTTGCCAAAAATAAGCATTTATTTAAACAAAACATTTTAGAAATCTTACACAATTATTGGTTGCCTAATGCCCCATGCCACGCGACTTGGCATTCGGTTGATTGCACTTGACTGCTAGAGCTAAATTTCTTTTTCGTTTTTTACGATTTTTTGCAGTTCCACTGTGTGGGCGACCACTGACCAAAAATTTCCTAATCTACCATGCGCATTGCGCACAGCTGTAGAAACCAGCACTCACATATCTAAAATGTATTTTCTAATCCACTTGCATCTATTCGCTCTCACTCTGGACACATTATACACAATTTAAGCTGCGTCAAACGCAAAGCAACATTCCGACCTGTGTTTCAGCACCGTTCAACATTTTGACCTCGGATTCGGCACTCCACGCTGGCTGATTTTACTGCACCATTCCGACCTGATGCTCAGCACCGTTCAACATTCAGGCACGGATTTCGGCACTCCGCATTCATTGTCGATCCGAATTCACATGGACCAATGAAATTTGCCTAGGTGCCGAATCCTATACCGGAATGTTTAAATGCAGCCGGCCCTGCATTCTGCTCGCCGCGTAAACACTTGGCATTTTATGATGGCCAGACCAATAACAATAAGAGAATAGGTCACGTGGTGGCCAATGTTTTGACAGAGCATATAAAACAATTTTGATCCACTGACTCTGTAACTTGGATAGACTTTAGGGTTTTTGTTGCTCTTGAGTTTCCAGTTTGACTCTTTTAGCACAGCTTACCCTAACATTAGTGTTAACAGAGCATATAAAACAACCAGCAGTAATACTCCCCATGGCGGGAAAATTCTGCGCACCTGTTCGCGCAGCCGCCATCTGGGCATAGATGCTGTCAACTTGATGCAGTGTCGGGGCGATTGGGCAGTTCTTTTTTGGCTGTATGAGATATTACAGTGCCGTGGAGTGTGCTTTTTTGTAAATTGTGCTTTTTGCTAGTATCTTTAAATAAAGAATCCCAGGAAGGAGTAAAAGCTGCTTGTGCTTACCACACACTATATACTTTACTAATACTACTCTGTATTTCTGACTACACCTCTGACTTTTATTCCACCAATATGGCTCAAGGTCATTGAATTTGCGGAGTAAGTTAAGTTATACACTGCTGGTTGTTTTATATGCTCTGGTGTTAATGTGGCAAATGACGAATAAATAACAAGGTCTCAGATATATCATACTCTCATGGTACGTTTATGATTTATTTAATCAATAAATTTAATATTACCTATAACTGAATTTTTACTGAACCGTTAAACAATATTCCAAAGCACACTTCGCAACAATGGGTATCGGTAACTATAAATATGTTTCCAAGGCACTCTATGCAAAAACGATTAATTTGATATTACGGCAAGAAAAACAAAGTAAAGCATAATGTGTGACATATCATTTTAACCAGAAAAAATCCTTTTTTCAAAAATTGAAAAATCCAATATGGCGCCCATAAGAAAAATAAAAGTTGATCGTCATATCTTTGTTCAGGGAGGTGAGAAAAAAAATGCGAGGTCATATTAAGATTCCTTGTAAAAAAGTGCCTTAATAATATTTAAGTTAGAAATGTCCAGCGCCATTCGTTTTCGTTTAAAAAAATAACAACGAAAACGATAGTTTTCAGTTTTTTTGCATTATTATCAAAACGAAAAGGGCCAGCCAAAATTTCTTTTTACCATGTTAGTCGGCATAAAATTTCGCAACTTTGCCCCAATTTAACCGACCTCGTATCTCTTAAGATAACCAAGATCCCCATGCATAGACTCGAAATACGGCCACCCTGTATAGTCAGAGTCAGAAGCATTAATTTGTTGAAACAAAGGAAATCAGATAAATGATGTACAGTGCTATTCATAGTTTGAACTTGAACCAAATATGAATAAAATATATCCTTTACTCAATGGTGCTATTCATAAAGTTTGAACCAAATAGCATTGAGTTAAGGATATATTTTATATAATATATCCTTTACTCAATGATATCGTCCAAAAATGGACTGATAATGAGTTAATCCCTGAAGACTGGGGATGGAAGATCATAAACAATAGATTCAAACCTTGATTCGAACCTATTCAAAACCTTTTGTCACCGGCTCCCGATCAGTTGATCAATACTATATTCTGCAAATGAAAAACTGCTACTTTTCCACATAACAGCAAAAAACTGAAAAAACCTTAACTCCCCCTAAATAAAAACCCAATGGCAAAAACGCATACACTGAGCAGAAAAATCGGTATGTTTTAAATCAAGTAATTATAACTGTGTGGGGGCTTTCGAATTGGCACTAAGAGGACACAATGAGGCAGAGGCTTCCGAAAATAAGGGCATTTTTCGAGAATTGGTGAACTTTAGTGTGAATATACTTTTTTAATAACATTTACTCAACATTTATGACAACTGAGGTGAGCTTTTAAAATTGTGTCCCAGTTTGTGTTATTTCTCTGGTTATTTATTCAAAAGCAAATTGGTTCAATTCAAAAATAGTCTACATTTTGTGATGGTGTCTAATGTTCATTTTTTGAGATGTCAGTGTCAGATGCCCTTGGAAATGAAATAAATGCTACTGAAAAACTTTGGTAAGTTTAGTTAGGCTGTGTGAACTTAGCAGCCAATTTTCTGGCAACCAAAAGTTTAAAGATTTATTTTTTTACTAATATTTCTTCATTTTCCAGTTTAATCTGCTTAGGGTTTTATCAAAATAAATCTATAGAAATAAGGAAGAGCGGGGAAAATTTTTTAATTTCACACTGGTTTAGTTAGGCACATTGATTTTTAAAATGTCTTCCGATATTAGGCCCCACATGTTTAAATACTCTCGAGCCGCCACTGGTCTCCACAAAAAAAAAAACAGCTTTTTCGTAATTTTTTTCACTCGAAATGTCTTCATTTACTGGGATATCTAGGTACCTTAATGTAGTTATTAATGGTTCAGACAGTCTATGTGAAGCTTATGGCGTTGACTGAAGATCCTCACCCAATGCTTATGGCTTTAGCACAGATATTTTAGGTATACTCAAATTATTTTAAGAAGTCCTTACTGGGACTGTCAATTGGTAATTTCGATATCCTAAGTTGGCGCCAATGCAGCAAAAAATGCAACCGGGTCATAAGTTCAGGTCAGTAACGAGCCCATTTGCACTAATAACACGAAAAGTTACAAGAACACAGATAACGGTAAAACTCACGAAACGTAGAAAACTCGCGAATATTTTCATTGTCGAATGTTTGAACCAGTTTGAACGATCTGGAAAACCGTCACTGTCACTTTGACACACCGAAGCTAAATTTGCCTGAGTCCGCCCATAGACGCTGTCAAAAGCAGCTGATTATACCAAAATGAAAGTGTTTCCATAACGTTTGAAATTATTATTAAAATTAGTTGTAGACCTAGTTCTTTTTATTTATAGCGGTATATAGCGAGATGGCAATAGGGTTTTTATCTTATTATGTTCTTTTTTTCGTATCACTTGGGTAACTTTTCACATCATAAATCAATGTGTGACGTCATTAACTGGTTGAGACGCATATACCAATGTTATACCCATGGTTAACAGAAAATTCCTAGGGATTTTGTGGAGAATGTCATCTGACAAAATCGGGACTTCTTACAGTAATCGGGGTATAAACCACCAGTGGCAGAAACCTGGGTAGCCACAAAGACGATCCTCGTCTTTGGTGGCCAGTATATAGCACAAATAACTCTTACCTATCTGCCAGTAGCAATAATTTTATTAGAAAAAGGTAGCACTTGGTATAAAAATATATGTATATAAAAAAATCCGGGTCAAATCGAACAATTAATATACTTATTGGGTGACCCAAAAACAAATGTGTCACACTGTAGATAATTAAACAAACCCAAACCTGAATAGATAATTTTGTATTTTATTTTTTGAATAATACATTGGATAACTTAATTAACCCAAACTCCAACACAATCTAACATAATTAATACTACATAACTCAATAATATTACAAACTAAATACCACAGGATACATAAATATATAACAAATTAGTAAACTTCATTATTTTGTTGAATCCAACTCAGTGCTGCACGGATATTTGCCAGTTTAGCTCTGCACAGAAAACTAGAGATAAGGAGATATTCTGGATAGGTCCTTCTGCCAAAATTTTTTGATTTTGTAGGGGAAGACATACGATTCAATCTTCCCTCACATAAAACTTTTGTTGTGAGACTTAGAAGCCACTGCAAAATCTGAAACAATACATTGAATTGAATATTTTATATAAAATTTTTCTAATAAAAGTAATTTTACCTCTGCACTAGATGGCAATTTTACAAGACCAGCCTTCAACCATGTACTGGGTGCCCAAAGGTATAACTGACTCACATTTGCAGCTATTTCTGGATCTAGTCGCTGAAAAAAGAAAATAGGTACAGGCCGGCCCATCCAAGCGGAAAAAGTATTTTACATGGACACCGATTATCATAAAATAGTCATTCAAAAAATGGATCTGTAGTAGGGGAATTCGAGGATATACTCGGATTTTGTATAAGGCAGTTTATAAAATAGTTATTACCAAAAATCATTTTTCGCAAAATAATAAAATCATGGCAATAAAACTGGCAACAAAGTAGACTGTCACTTCAACATTTCTGCTTACCTGTCAGATTAATTAAAAATTTTGTTGCTGAAGCTAGGTATAGTTACTAGGTACAGTTTAAAAAATGTGTTTGAAAAAAGAAGAATAATGCTGTGATATTTTGGAGATCTTTATTAGAAATATAGAAAATATACGTAATAAACTTTGAGGAAATATTCTTGTAAATATCCAAATAGTGATATTCCGAGTGCCCTTCATTTATAATGTAAGCTATATCGAAGATTTAGATTTGACAGGAAGTGAAATTAATCTGTCAGGTTAGTAGAAATGTGGAATTGACAGCTCACATGTTTCTCAGTTTTATTATGTCATGGCTGACTGATTTGTTATAAATTTGGTCTTAATGTTTGCCTATTTTTGGATTGAACGTCAGATACTGACACATAAGAGATGGTCTCTTGTATAGAACATTTAGATCGAAAGGAAGTGAAATTAATCTGACAGGTAAGTAGAAATAAAATATTGAATTGACAGCCTACTTGATTGTCAGTATTATTGTCATAACTGACTTGATGTTTCATAGATTTGGTTTTATTATTTGGTTCAATCGAAGGTTTGATCGAACATCACACACTGACACAAGAGACCATGTTATCTAGTTTGATGGAGCTTCTTTGGTAAATAGGTTAGTTTTTCTTGGGTTGTCTTAACTTTTTAAGTTAACTTTAAAATTGTGCCGCATGATTTTGACTCTCATAAGATTATAGAATAAGATGTTATGTAAAACGTAGACAGTATATTTCTTTACTTGAAGCAAGTAGGTTGCCTCAATTAATATCGGCCCGATCATTGTTATTTAAAGAAGTTGTGGTTAATTTTTAGGCAAATCTTCTCTCATATAATTATGGAACAAAATAGGAAAGAAGGCCCATGAAGCAACAATAAAAAAGGGTCCCTTGGTCCTTTAGAAATCTGATAGGCTCTGGGATCGGAATTTCTAAAGCTTCCCTCAAGTCTTCAGGTGAGGTGCAGATGCTTCCAGTGCCCCCGAATAATCAAAAAATAAGAAAAAACACGCAATTTCTAAGAGTGGTTCCTCACGATTTCCTGTCAATTTCACTAATTCTATAACCATCCCGTTTCTCGAAACTTGAGAATCGGGAGTCGGGAAATTGGGTTAAATATCGGATTTTCGACGTTTCTTTCGGTAGGTACTGGAGGAAAGTACAAGACCCAATTAAGAAATTTACCACCTCCTTCGATTTTTAGAATGACACTTTTCGAATTTATCAAAAGATTTTTGCGAAAAAGTAGTAAATATGTTCGTGGGACGGGTTTTACCTATTAAAAAATTAAAAATTAACTAAAACTTTTTTAAATAACAATGATCGGGCCCATATTATCTGAGGCAACCTACTCGCTTCAAGTAAAGAAATATACTCTCTACATTTTGCATAACACATTATTCTATAATCTTATGAGAGTTGAAATCATGCGGCCGGCTCTTCGACTATAAATGCTAGATATTATTATGGACATGCAAGATTTTTGTTATTTTATGGTTTTAAATTAAAAATTTACCAGGTCTTTCACTTGGAAATAATATCTTATATGTATCTATTATTTCTAGGTACAACTTTAAGTTAATTTAGTTATCCTTACCTTACTTGGCTTACGCTTTAAAAAATTTTTAACTAAGTTCCTCAATAAAATGGGCACAACCTCTGGCAAATCTGGGAGATCATCCTCTTTATAGTCCGCACTTTTCAGCCTATCTTCGCCTCTTCCATAAAATGGGTTCTTTAATCCAAAGATCTCATAAGAGATGGTGCCAGCGGCCCACAAATCAGACTTTGTATAATTCAAAGTGCTAAACGTCCCTGGCTGTTGGGTCAATATTTCCGGTGCCATCAAGGCAGTATTGCCACCCTTATCTACTTCAAAACTAGAGTAAGGCAATGTTAGTCCGTTGTTTTTGTCGGCGAGGCAGCAGCCAAAGTCACTTATGACCAAGATGGGAGCATCTGGCTCGGAAGTATCAAGAAGCAAGTTGTCTGATTTGAGGTCACGGTGTGCAACGCTGTGAGCAGTTAGATGAGCCACTGCCTCAAGAAGTTGGGTGAAGAGAAGAATTGATGTGCGTAATGAGGGTTGGCAATCACGAACGAATTCCTGAAGGTTTGTGTGGTACCTATAAGGACAAAAAAGCAGTAATGTATCGGGGAAAAATATCTTGCTAGCTATGATAGCATAGTACCATTCAGTGAATTGTTTGGAAAATCTAGTGGAGATTATAAGCTTCTTATTAAACTTCAGGCATAAATTTTCCCAATCTAATGCTACCATTGGTGTAGAATCAAGGTAAAAAGGGGGCTTTTTCAGGGAAAAACACGTACAGCATGAGCAACCCAAAGAAAGTCAAGGGATGAAACGAAGAGGTAATTAAAAAAATTCATGTGACAGAGGCATATGCATGGCCAATAATTTTCTTTGCAGATTCAATGATTGGTGTTGCTTTTCAATTTAGAAATAGAGTAGGTTCATGTAAAATCTTCTATGTCTTGTCACATATTTAAAATCACTACTGTCAGTGAACGGAGGACCTGTTAAATAAAGATGGACTGCTATTCCTGTATATGTCCGGAACAGAGTCCCGAACAGGCTGACAGCAGTTTGGAAGCCAATAAGAAAACTGCATTTTTGGCAGATTATTTGAAATGGAGTGAAAAAGAGGAAAATAAGACATATCTAAATGATACGTTGGTAACCATAGAAATCAGCACATGATGGCGGCCTAAAAAGAACCTTCAGCACCCTCTGACAATCATACAAAAATTGGTGGAGGGGGAAGCCCCAATAGAGGTACATCTTTATTTAGGAAAATGTGCTATGATCGTGAATCGCAATATGCAATAAATCATTTGTTAAATATGCCAAAATCTATTGCCTTTTTGTTTTAGAGCAATTTTCTCTGAACTGAAGCCAACTATCCCATTTATCTGAGTAGTCTTCTTTAATAGACGAGTCCGGTGATAATTTGGGTTTTAAAAAAAAGAGATGAAATTTCGGCCCTAGAGATATTCTTGTTTGTCTGTGCCGCCAACGTAATATTTATGTTAGCATTGAATAATTTACTATTTGCTGCTTAGTTGTACCATAGAAAGATGAAGAAGAGATATTACCACCTAACCTAACTCTGGAATTTTCTGCAATAAGCAGCAGATTCCATTTTCTGATCGAGATCCAATCGGGTGTCCTCGGTTTTGGAAAGGAGTTTCGATGTTCTAAAGCCGATTGCTACCACAAAATATCAATATTTTCCTGTGAACCACCATGCAGAAAGTTTTATAATAGTAAATTGTAGACAGGGGAAAATTTGATGAAATATTTTGCCACTGTTGGTAAGTTTTATGGAATTGGTGACAATAAATAGTGAGTTAGTCAGAGTAATTCAATAGCCATATTTTCGCGAGCAGGCTTTAGGTTTAGGCAAGTTTTGTTTGATTTAAGTCTGACATCTTCAAAATATTCCCCCTCCAAGTAAATTTTCTTATAGTGCAAAAACGGATGTTTTTCAAAACCTGTTTTAATTCGCATTCATTACATTAACGTGACACAACCTACAAACCAATCCGCAAAGAACAAGAGGAGACCTCTCCTGTGATAAAATTGCCTAGTGAAAACGACAGGTTTTGGGATGAACCAACGGACCTCCTAAATAAAAATGGACTTCTCTTGAGGCTTCCACCTCCACCAATTTTTGTCCAACCGCCAGAGGGTGCTGAAGGTCATTTTTAAGCAAAGCCAGTAGATTAAGAGAGTATGTACCATATTCTTTTGACCTGGCGCATTTTGCCACTGCGGCGAAATAGTGAAGACATAAAATACCAGAAGTACAAAATAATGAAAAATAAATTGCCGAAACACTAAAAATATTGAAACTGAAAAATGTTACTGCCGATACAGAGGTAATGTAGTGGAGTTTAAAAATGATTCTACCGTGTCATTCCATTTGCAATTTATTACTAAAATGTACAGCCTATCTTACAACATTCCTTTCACCTTAAGAAAGCAAAATCGCCTGGACATCAAAAAATCTTGGTGTGCAGAAGGTACAGTTCCAAAATTGCAATATTATTTACACCGAGATAAGTCAAGAATGCTCCGAGATAACTCAAGAATGGTATTTTATTTTTATTTTATGATCAAAAATACGATAAGTAGCTCCGTCAAAAAACTGTAAAATGTAAAAGCATGTCGTGATGACCGCGCTCTGACGCGGAGATGCTAGGATGGTTGAAATTCACTTTTCATGCGGTTCTATCTGCATGGTAAAGCTGCCCATGTGTATTTTTAAGCCTAGATGGTCACTTTTCGTTTAAAGCAGCGGTAGGTACACTGTTACTATAGCAAGCGTTGTGATAACCCAAGATACACTGTAAGAATATAGTGGTTTTTATGTATTTTTTTATGTATTTGAGTACAAATTAATAATAATAATAATAATAGTGTCTTTATTCATTGGTATAAGCATAGTGACAAATACATTTTCAATGATGGCGGCGTTCATACAAATGCTCTTCCACGCAACCATCTGTGCAAAATACTTATAAAAAAAAATCTCATAATAACCATGACATGTAAACTAATACCTACGAACAGAATATACATAATTAAGAAATAACTACAAAATAAATGCAAAATCATATACAAAATTTTTTTCCGTGCTCAAATGCACACAGGCTAATGACGATTATTTCTCAAAAACGCTTTAATTTTCATTTTAAAGGTGCTCAAAGAACACGTAGATTTAAGACTCTGGGGTAAATTATTAAAAATTTTTACAGCGACATGAGAAAGATTGCTGATATTGAGATGTTGAATGTTTAGGAACTACATAAAGAGAGGGGTGTCGACTTGGATGAGTGCGAATATCTGCACATTTCGTTAACTTGCTGAATAGATACAAAGGTATTTTAAACTTCTCTATTTTAAAAATTAGACATGCCATTTGAACTTGAAATCTCTCGTCCAAGTTTAACCAATGTGATTCTCTGAACTTATCCGATATATGGTCATACTTGCGCAGATTATATGAAAATCTTAGGCACGCGTTTTGTATTTTCTGAAGGCTCCTCCTATTTGTCTCCGTCAGTGCGGGCCAATAAACAAGACTGCAATAAGAAATACAGGATACAACAAGAACATCGCATAACCTCAGCTTAATAGTAGTGTCCAAATAAAATTTGTTCATGTAAAGTTGCTTAAGCATAATAAAACATTTCTTGACAATTTGATTAACATGGTAAGTAAATCGCAAATCGTTATCCAGGAAAAGCCCTAAATTTTTACACGAATCTGTAAATTGTAGGCGGTTACCCTTAATACTGATGACGAAGCTTTGATTATCTAATACGCGGTTCCTGTTCTTTCCAAATAACATGACTTCCGATTTTGTGTCATTCAAAGAGAGATGATGTGCTTTGGTTACTTTTTCCAGAGTACTCAGATCTTCATTTATTTGTATTGTGGCACGCTGAACCTCTTCTTCTTTAAACGAACAATAAATCTGCGAATCGTCGGCAAACATATGCATAGAGCAAAATTTAAGGTAAAGATGGAAATCTGCAGTGTAGATTATATAAAGAAGAGGTCCTAAGACACTTCCCTGGGGAACTCCTCTGGTTACCGGTAAATACTCAGAATAGCTCTTGCCAATAGTTACTCTTTGAAAACGACCTCGAAGATAACTCTTAAAAAACTTTCCAGCCAACCCACTCACCCCAAAATAAGACAACTTTCTGCAAAGTAATTCATGATTAAGGGTATCGAAAGCTTTACTGAAATCAAGCATCACAAGACAAGTATGCATACCATTAACATTTGCAGAAAATATGTCATCTGTAAGTTTCAATAAGGCTGTAGTTGTACTAAAACCCGAACGAAATCCCGACTGTGAAGTAGGTAGTATATCATTTTTATTTAGGTACTGGTTCAATTGCTCGGCTACTACCTTCTCCAATACTTTAGATAATGTAGGCAGCACACTAACTGGTCTATAGTGAGACTTCTCGGAGGGAGTTCCTACCTTGGGCAAAGGAATTACATTCGAAAATTTCCATGCTTTCGGAAAAACTCCAGATTCAAGACAAAAGTTTATTATAAATGTGATGTACTCGGTAAGTTCTGGGAACAACAGTGACAACATTTTTAAATTAATACCATCTGAACCAGAAGCGTGACTTTTTAGCGACGCCAGAATTTTATTCACTTTATCCCCCGTCACATGAGTGAAGGTAAATTTTTGCAAAGAATCGCTATAGAGTGGATCATTGTACCTATCAACAATGTCACTATGATTATCATCGTGAAAGATATTTGGCGCACTATTTATAAAAAAATTATTAAATTCGTCAGGACTAACCTCTATTGTATCATTTGATTGCTTACTTTTACCTATATTTAGATATTTAAGAGCTTTCCAAAACTGTTTTGGGTCTGAATTAAATTTATAACGTAAATAGCCCTTTTTCTCTTGTTTGACTGAGTGATTCACAAAATTACGTAGTTCTTTATAATGTTGCCAGGATTGGTCTGTTTTATATTTCTTATATTTTGTTAACGCTTGGTCTCGAAGTTTCATTATTAGTCTTAAATTATCAGTCAGCCAAGGTGCTGGAGCTTTTGAAATTCTTACATTCTTATATGGTGCATAAATATCAAAGAGTCTATTTATATTTGCATTAATAAAATCAACCATATCATTCGCATCTCTATAGGAATAAATAACAGACCAGTTCGTATAATGAAGTTCCATAGAAAAATCATCAAAGTCAAAGTCAGAAAAATCACGATAAGTGTGGAAAAAAGTTGGATTTTTTTGTTTTTTTAGTTTAATATCACATGAAACTAATGAATGATCCGAGATGTCGTCCATTTTCAGAACATCTACTTTGTGAACTGCGTCTTTTTTTGATGTTATCAGTAGATCTATAAGAGTACTTGTTTTACCTGATGTACGAGTTGGATTATCAACGATCTGGTATAAATTATATTTTTTCAACAGACCATTAAATAATTTTGTAGCGTTGGTACTGACAGACATATCTATGTTAAAGTCTCCGCCCAAAAAAATTAAATCGCACATTGGCAAAAATGCAATTAACGAGTTTTCAAGCTGATCGATACTATGTAACAAATTGGCATTAGGAGGTCTATAAATTGTAGCAAAGCAAACTTTCTTACCATTGACTTTCGCATAAATCCAAAGTTGCTCCAAGCAAGTGTTTCCCTGAACTGAGACCTCCAATCTTTTAAATTTAATGGATCTTTTAATATAAAAAGCCACCCCCCCTCCTCTGGAATCCCTGTCATTTCTTAACAGCTGATAATGAGGAATGTGTAGAGATTGATCTGAAAAATTTTTATTTAACCACGTCTCTGAGAGCCCCATGACGTCTATCGACTGTTGAGTTAAAAAATCAGCAAACAAATCAAAGCCTGTGCCACAAGAGCGTATATTAAAATGAGCAAATGAAAAATAATTTTGTTGTGTCATAATAATTATATCTAGCCGTTACTTCTGAAGCTCCATAAAGTGTCAAAGAACCAAGAACTAAGTACATTATTCAGTATTTTCAGTATTCAAGCATATTGTCTAGAAAAGTGAACTTTTTATTTAAAGGAAATATATTTTATCCATAACAAAAGGCAGGCGTATTATACATATCTAAACATAAACATAAAGCAAACCTTTACTATCGCCAGGCGGAAAAGAAACCACACAAAAATTCTTATCAAGTAAAAAAAAAAAAAAAAAAAAAAACGCAGTTATTTATCGAGTACCATAGGTGTTCCTCGTCGATTAATCTTCAGCCTCTGTCGATGCGGATAGCAGTATTTTCTTTTGTAAATTCACGTCCCAAGCGAAAACCTTTCCATTAATAGTCCATGCGTGTTTCTTGCCAAATTTTCTTTTAGCTTCTATAAGAACTTCATATCTCGATTTAGTAAGATCTTCGTAAATTGTAACGTTTCAATTTTTGAATCTCTTCTTGGCGCCATAGACCTCTTCTTTCTTCAGAAAATTTAAAAATTGAACCAGAATAGCACGAGATTTAGCTCTTGAATCTTGCGGCTTGCCAATGCGATAAATATTTGCAATATCAGCTGGCGTACATGCCACATTCAATTTAGTTCGAATTATATTAATTATCAGCTTAAGTAAATCTTCATCACCTTTAGTTTCCTCGATGCCCACAAATCTAAGAGAGCATTTTTTCGTTTCTTGTTCCAGGGAATCACATCTCAATTCAAGAGATTTAATTCTGGATTTGTTCTCGTTGGCTAACCCTCCAACTGACTTTATGTTATCACTTATCTTCTCCAGTTTATGGTCAAGCCGTTTCTCTAGTTCATCGAGTTTATGATCGATCTTCTTCTCAAGTTTTTCAGAAAAATTTGTGCATACCTTATTAATAAGGTCCTCCATTGTATCGTCGGCCTTGCGTCCTTTTGACATTATTACCAATCTATATCGACGCGGTACGACTATATTTTACAGTGAACAGATGAGAAAATAGCACAGATCATGTATCGAGGCTTCCCTATGATTTAACAGCTCAAATATTATCTTATTACCAGTCAGTACAGCCGCACTCTACACTACAACTACTTTTAATAATTAAAAACTTGGAATAACTGTCCCAGCAAGCAAAGAAAGCGGAGCTCAAAAACAAGCGACTATACAGCACAAATCATAATAAACAACAAACAAACAAATTATATCATTTCAAAAATATTTTTATTAATTATTGTTACCAGTATTGTTACCATGCTAAAACCTTCTATTTCTGTAAATAAAAATAATTGGTAAATAAAAATTTATTAATATTCTTATAAAATTATCTTGCAGCATTTAGTCAGACTCGGAATTTTCTTCACTATCAGATAATATATTATTCTGGCAAGCATTTGTGATTTTTAAGTCTTTCCTTACTTTATTTGCAAACGTAATTTGAGCCATACATTTGCAGGACCCAATGCAACAAATTTGTTTTTCCTTGAAGAAGATTGTGGCCCATTACAATCTATGAAAAAATGTTTATTTAAATTAATAATAGTTTCATGCTCTGACAGCTTGTGATGAAACAAGTCAGTTTGTAGGAATGGGCAAAAGAACATGCTGCAAACTGTTTTTATCACACCACAATTTACTTAGTGATGTTGGCATAAGTGACAATTATAAGATTTTTAATAAAATGGTTAAGTTTGTAATGGAATTTTATACAAACAAGGAAATACCTATTCATCGCATAAATGACCTTAGAGAGGCTTTAGCGTCCTCAAAGCTGATCAGCAAATTACCTCCAACTTTAGATAGTTTAAATCAGTATTGACTTCGTGTACACTATTTTTTGTATTCTGCTCTTGCTTCGGCCAAAAACAATTTATAGTATCTTGGACTTTAAAAAATTTATAGAGGGCGCTGGTAGCAGCTTAAAAATCGCATCAGGTATAGTCAAATTATTTTAAGAAGTCCTTACTAGGACTGTCATTGGCAATTTCGATATCCTAAGTTGGCATCAATGCAGCAAAAAATGCAACCGGGTCATAAGTTCAGGTCAGTAACGAGCCCATTCGCACTAATAACACGAAAAGTAACAAGGACAAGAACAACACAGATAACGTTAAAACTCACGAAACGTAGAAAACCCGCGAATATTTTCACTGCTGAATGTTTGAACCAGTTTGAACGATCTGGAAAACCTTCACTGTCACTTTGACAAACCGAAGCTAAATTTGCCTGAGTCCGCACATAGACGTTGCCAAAAGCAGCTGATTGTATCAAAATACCAAAATGAAAAGTGTTTCCATGACGTTTGAATTTATTATTAATATGAGTTGTAGTCATAGTTATTTTTATTTATAGCGGTATAATCCTGATTGCAATAGGGTTTTTATTTTATTATGATCTTTTTTGTGACGTCATTAACTGGTGAATACACATATACCAATGTTATACCCATGGTTAACAGAAAATTCCTAGGGATTTTGTGGAGAATGTCATCTGACAAAATCGGGACTTCTTACAGTAATCGGGGCATAAAGTGCCTTTTCTGTGCGAAATATTGAAAAATTTTATTAGGAAAACTTGCTCAGAATTAAAAAATATGACTCTATCAAATTACAGAACTAAATAATTTTTTTATTTATATATTTGTTTAAATATTATAAAAAATGTAATTATAATTTAAATTTATTTATTGTACCCATGTTCCTCCATTTTCGGCACACATCTAAATTCTTTGTAGCTGTTTTGAATGGCTTGAAGGTCAATTGAATTTATAGCATTTGAAATTTTAAAGTTTTAAGAGTATGCCATGGAAACAAAAATAAAAGTGATCCGTCTTTGTGTCAGGATAATTTATTGTTGGAGGAACATGGGTACAATAAATAAATTAATAATTTTTTATATACACGTGTATCTAATTTTGTTAAAAAATATCGAACAATTAAAATTCCAACCATTGAAAATCTCACCTATTTTACCTGCCTACTCACTTAAATCAAGTTGCATGGGGATTAAAAACAATTTAAACTGTAACTTGCTTTATTACAAATAGTTATAGGTACCTAAATACAAAAAAACCTAAAGTAAAAATGAAATTTTAATTTTTTTTCTACTAATAATAACTTTTTCTTGAAATTGCCAGTAAAGTGTCCCAAAATCGTCATTAAAAGCTCAGAAACCGGCACTGAAGTAACCCATTATTGTACGATTTTTTCAATAAGTAGGCCTTGGCGAGATGTAAACATCAAACGTCAGACGCGGAGCCATCGCCTGTCAAAAGTGACCAAATATTCAAAACTCAGCCAATAAAGGCCCATTTCACTATTCGTACACATTGCGAAATTGTTACCTATAGCAGCGCAATCTATCAGTATAAATATTTTAATAGGTTTGAATATCAATAGATTTATTATGGAGGCTGCACACCAAGCAGCAGTTCGGTTTTTAGGCGCGTATACATCTGGTACGAGGCAAGGCGAGGCAAAACGGATGCCTCTACTGTGGACGTATTAGCCGAGGCGCGGCAAACTGCTTCGGTCTGTTCCGAGGCTGTTCGGAACCCATCCGACGCGAGTCGGTACTTCAAAGAGAATTTGTTTTGATGTGGACGGAGTTTAGTGCTTATTTGCCTCGTTTGTGCTCGCCGCTTCGTGTTTTTCGGTATTAAATTGTATCCCGAATCGCTTCTAACAAAAATACGAAGTCGTTATTTGCCATTCTAGTAAAGTTTCGAAAATGGCCACTGTCATCTTCTATTATATCATTTAAAAATGCTTTTCCTCGAGTGAGCAGTCTATTGTGGAATATTCTACTTGTCCAGCAACGTCTCTTCTTTCTTTCCTTTTTTTCAATAAACTGGCCATGACGATAAATGCAGCACTAGTCACTATGATGTCGTCGTCTCCTGCCATGTTTCTACACAACGATTTTTTATTATTTCAAATGAATATGCCGTGTTTGTTGCCTCGGCCGACTCCGAAAAAAACTGCCGAGGATACAAACGAAGCATTCGTTACGCCTCACTTTGCCTTGAACGGGTTTGTCCTCAGATGTATATGCGCCTTTTCTGTCTTTGTCAGACTTGACCTAGGTAGAGCGATCGTCAAAGTCAAGCAACGCCGCGCGTAGTCGATTCATGGATGGGGGTGATCCCTTATTATTATTTTCTTGCCTAATAAAACATTTTTTTCCGATTTCAAAAAAATATATAATATGTACCTTGGCACTGAAGTTCTTTGGTTTATTTGCCTCGGCCAGAGTCCTCGGCAACTAAATTCCACATGAGTCATAAAAAGTGGAACTTCAGTGCCTTGGTACATAAATAACTATTTTCCTCATTCCCGGTAGTCACTCTTTTATTATTAATAAAATTCCGAGGGTTCGACCATGTTTCAGCAATTTTAATGCCATCATCAGCTATGAAAATTATTTTAGTTTTAATTGTTTAAGAGGACTGTCCTTATATAAAAGCAAAAGAAAGCAAAAATTCCTATGGGAGGTAACATACAATAAGAATTCAATGGAAGTAATACATTAAAAAATATATTAATTAGTACCTTACAAATACTTACATTAATCACTATGTGTTAGTTTAATTTTGTTTTGTTTTGCTTTATATTATGTTACTAGTAACGCTGTATATAGTTATTATTGTACTATATATACAGTGATACTAGTAACATAATATAAAGCAAAACAAAACAAAAATTAAACTAATAACGAAATAAAAACAATAGGAAGAAAAACTCTTAAAGGTTCTATATTCGTTAAGCCACATAAAGATTAAGAAGTTATTTGTAAGGTACTAAATAATAATTTTTTGAAAGTATTTATGTATTACTTCTATTGAATTTTTATTGTATGTTACCTCCCACAGGAATTTTAACAAAAAAACCTTTCTTTTGCAGAAAACTTTATACCTATAAGTAAAATACTCCTCTTAAACAATTAAAACTAAAATAATTTTGATACCTGATGATGGTATTAAAATTGCCGAAACACGTGCAGTGCCTTTTGTAAAACCTCTTACTGAAAATACTTTAATGTGTTAAAAATATATATTATACATGGTCGAAACTCAGGAATATTATTAATAACTGATAATAATAATAACATAATAATAATAATAATTGTCACCACCACAATACTCCAAATTAGAAGTACCCCAGAAGCAACTGAATGTTTGTGCGGGGGAGGGGTGCAATTACTATTATTTTGTCTTTATTGCCATTTGCAATCCACCATTTATTTAGATACATTTTCAATACCTCATAATTTTTACATTAGGGCTTTTGTATTTAGGTATACCTCTAACTTGTAATAAAGTTTGAAAACAAATTGTTATGGCATGGCACTGGTCTATCCACAAATCAGTTTAATTCCAAAAAACGTTCAATTTAGTTTTTATTTATTTGAATTATTTTTTGATCTTTTGTAGCTTCGATGTTAATATTTTTGAGTAATTATCATCCAACATTTTGTAATCCGACATTCTGCATTCAATAATTTGCTTTTGATCTTTTGTATTTCGACAAAATTCACACTTCCATACAGTTTATGTACAGTTGCAGCCAATTTGAACTTGCAGTGTCTTGGGGGTTTCTGAGAGGCCATCCGGCTACATCGCTAGAAGCCAGCCGCTTTCGTCTGCCATCCCTTCACCGTCGGCTCTTTGGAAACGCGATGTGCGGGGCGGGAAAGGGCGGAGTTGCTGGATGTCGCCGAGTCTCCCTCATTTCGGCATAGAGTTCAGACGGTCTTGCAAGTTCAAATTGTCCGCGACTGTACAAATGCACTAAATTTTGGAATATTTAAAAAACGGAAAAAGATAATGATACAAAATTTTAAATAATTTCTGGTTGCCTTGACGAGCAGATTTAAAAACATGCAAAAATATATAGGGTATTCCATTAAAAAAAAACAAGTTTGGTTTGCCACTCATTTGCAAAAAACACCTTGTATAAAATTTCTTACTATCCCAGAAAACTGCATAAAATTTGCTACAACTTTTGTCTAAACCTTATTTCTACCACAAGAAATGAATACCTAGTGGAAAACTTGGACCTGCCCCTAATGAAAAAAAAAACACAAATAAATAGAAGGTCATGATTTTGTATTTGTATATTCTTTTTTATCGCAAACAACTTTCTCTAATACCATTTTTCTCTATGACGCAAAATAAGGGTACTTTACTATTGTGCCGCGTTTAAGTTTTTGACTCCCCCTCAAAGGCCGCGATATCTGCATGAAGTTTTTAGGACCCTATTTTGGTCTCAGGACATGCCTAATGCTACCCCATAGTCAGTTTTTTTTATTTCGGCACCCAATAAATCAAAGCAAGTGATTAATCTTGCAGAACAGACCTCATTAAATAAAAAGATCGACTGCTCTTCCAATACGTTATGTTCGTTCATTATAACAGAGTGTTCGTCAATTATGACCAATTAAATATGTTGCTAAATATGTGTTCGTCCATTGTAACCATTTCATTATATCCAAATTTGTTCATTATCATGAAGCCATTAGAGGCGAGTTCGTATAAAGTAAAAATTTGGTAGAGGTAAATATTTGGATTGTATGGCATAAAGAAAGTTTCTGTAGTATTTCTGGTTTTGCCAGATGTACAATCAACTTTGGCTTTTAGTAAAGAATGCATTTTTGTACTTTGGGATTCTTTCTGCGCTTTAAAAGGGTTTTGGGTGAAATTTGACCTTTAATTTTACATACAACATATTTTAATTTAGCATCTAAACTTTTCACAAGTATTTTGTTTTTGGTCAGTTAATTCTGGAAAAAAGTTTTTCTGGCCTCTTACCTCTCTCCTATATACAATACAAGCCTTCGAATTGCCAGAAGAGGTGAGCCAGGTTAGTTTCCTATCTTCAACATTTTGTAATAGAAGGTAGTAAAAATGACCAGTACTCTTGAATTCCTTGTTAAGGAGGTCGCGAGCAATACCAGATATATCCACTTTTTACAGAAAATCTTTTTTTTTTGTGGTTCCTTAATGTAAGTCGTGAGATCTATCTTTACATATTATTCATTTGCAACCATAAGAGGATATATGCCATTCAAATTCATCAGTAAAGTTTGGAATTTGGAGCAAAACCGGTTATATCCTGGTTTTGTAAACAAAAGCTGTTATATCCCACAGCAACATACAGTTAAACAGATAACCGTTACGTAATTCTATACAAGATAAAAAGAAAAAACCTTGAAGTCACCAGATGAAAGAGCAATTTGGAAAGGAATGGCAAAGGAGGGAATGACTACCTTTGTGTTTTTTGAAAAATATAAGTTTTTTTGGAAAAGGGTGCTTCGTTTGCGTGCAAAACAGGATAGATCCAATGTTTTTCGCAAATAATACCGAATTGCGTACTTTTCAAGAAAAAAAAACATGAATCAGTTTGATCCACCCATTAAATTAAAAATATGTTTTAAAAACACTACTTTCATTGAAGATAAACATGGTAGGTTATTTGTTTTTATTTCCTGGAAAATTTGTAAAAATTGATATACCCAGTTTTGCATCTGATCTCTTCAAATAAAGCTATTTTAATTAGAGCAATATAATAAAAAGTTCAACATATGTAACAAAATTGTGTTGGTTTACAAAAGTAATCTGGCAGAGAAAGTAAGGAAACTCAAGCTGCATTTGAGAATGCACACCATGAACAGGATAGTGAGGATAACAACCCCTTTCTTCTTGCATTTTATTGGTGTGAATCCAGTGGTAGGACCACCTTGCCGTCATTTACATACCATAGAAATTTCAAATCAGAATCGTGGTGTAACACTAATACATATTCGGTGCTTTTTGCTTAATTACGTGAAGCTGTTAGATTCACTAATAACATGTAACGGAAATTTTGTCTCATTCCATTACAGCATTTTAATTTCTTTAAATTTATCAATTCATTATTGAACCACCCCTGTAACCGAAAGATAATGCTACGCCTATCGCGCATACGATCAGACTCTTCTTCTTCTGACGTGGATTTGTATTTTGTGGTTGTGTGAATATTGGTCGGCGAGCCAGATTCCAAAGTTCAGGTATGTAACTAAATAATTCCCTTTGATTGCTTGTTAAAGTAAAATACCTTTTAATTCGTTGTGCTTACTTTTGGCAATAAATACCTGATATTATTCTGGTCATATCAAATTTATCTAACTAAAGTGATTTGTGATTAGTCGATTCCCCGGTCAAGTGTCAATTTTGTCGTTCATCTACCTAACCTTTTTTGTGGTACGAATCACAAACGCAAACGGAAATTATATTAAAAAAATGTTAGTTTTTCATAGTGCCTTTCTATTAAGAATTTTCGCGGGTTATCTATAGAATTCGATAGAACATTCCATAATCTCGAAACCGGATATCGTACCAAAAAAGGGTTCTGATTAAGTTCTCGTTCCGAAGACACTTTCCGTTGCGTTCTTGAGGTGCTCGCATCGTATTTTTGGCTTGGCCACTTTTTTCAATTTTTCATCCCTAATTTAGCGGTGTGATCAAGAGTGTATCGTTGAAATTTTACTATTCATTAATTAATATTTGTTATCTTTCAATTTCATGTGAAACTTATCTACTGGAGCCCTGGTTTTCTGGTGTAGTCAACCACGTGTACTACCCCAAGAGTTCAACTTCATTTCAGCCAGCACAGAAGGGGTCCACAGGGGCTCGAGCACCGTGGAAGTCCGTGGAAACCCTGGTGAGTAGATTTTATCTCATTTATCTTTTCCTTATCGTATTTTTTGTACCGTTTTCTCGAGATATCTACTCACCTAGGTTCTACGAACTCGAGCTGTCCTCTGGATTTCGGCCTGTGTTCTGCACCTGATTATGTTGCCGTATCTTAAATTTTTTTAACCTTATTAATTTTTAACGATACCTCTCTAGGTCTGATCCCGAAGGAACGTAACGCAGAGTCACCTCAGTTTTTTTGTGCTATTATCATTATATCATTGAATCTTCTCTTTTACGAACTAAATTTGTTTTACCTACCCAGAGAACATATAAGCGTGTGTTAATATAACTTTTAATCAAAAACAAAAATCATTCTCTTGTCCTAGTCTGAGGTTCAGATTTCTTTTTAATAGCAAGTATCAAATTGTATATCTCATTTTTACAAGTAAATATTTTGCATTATTTTCGCTATTTCTGTGCACAGGTTTTTTTTTAAATAATTATAAATATCGCATTAATAAATTAGTCATACATGGTTGTAATTTAGATAGTTTTACTAACTATACAAGTTTTAAATTATAAGTAAATAGAAACAATATCGCCTATAGTTGTCTGAATATTTTCTAGACTTAAGAGATTGGGTACTGCTTGGTTTTCGACTTCACAGATACTTCGAAGCTGTTACAACACACCTCCTCCTACGGCATCACAAGCTCTGGTTTGGTCACGTGCAGCTGAGCGACAGACCCACCAGCCACAACAAACACCCACGTCGCAGCTAGTCGGCAATGCAGCGTTGCAGCTAAAAGTGGTCTGGTTTGGTTCTCGCATATTGGGCACAGGCTTATATGAATGTGGAGTTGAGGTATTGTGTTGGACTATATCACTTTTACCCAAGTCGAAAGGACAGAATTGAGCCGCAGTGAAAATCTCAGTCGGTGTAACCTAAGGCGATTGTTTAATCTCAAATTTCAAATTTACTCCTGTATAAATTTTCAGAAACTCTCTTTGTAAGGCAATTTAATGCAAGAACGTTCAAATTGTAATAAACCTTGTTTTTAGAATATTGTGTTTTATTTGATCGCCTCATAACTAGTTCCAAGAGAAGCACTTGCTCTCCGCATCTCGCTATCTCAATACATTTTTCTTTGTAGTTCTTTTAAGTAACACCTAGTTGTTACAAACAATTCACCAATCTAACCGACCCCATCAGTCATCACAAAACAAAGTTAACAACTACCCGTGCATTCACAGCTTATGACATTGACTTTTCCATTGACTATTTTTGTTTCTTCATTTACTATAATCAATAGCTTACCTTTTCATGAGCAAAAACAATGACATGTTTCTTCCCTCCCCTTCAGGATATATCCTCCTGGGTAGTGCTGCAGGGTACAAACCCCTGCAATCCTCTAACTCGGGAACAAAATCAGTAAACACAGAAAATATCGCGATGACGTTTGGGTGTGGAGGCAAATGCCTGTTTCTATTTGTCAAAAAATCAGTAACTCCAACATTGCTGTAATACATTCTGGCAGGTACTGTTTCCCTGTACATAGCATTCAATATGGCCATAGCACTTGACTGGATATCGTAGTTGAACATCATTTTCAAAGCAAGTGGGAATTTGTTTATATCATCTGACTCATTGCTTTGTACTTTGTCTACAGCAGGCACCTGTGCACTGCTCAAATTTGCTTGTGCTTGAGGTTTCGATTGATTCCTCTCTTCAGGTATGACTAGTTTTGCAGCATACACTACAGCATTGGCTCCTTTTGCAATAGGTTTCCCAAAAGCTAGGTCACTTAGGGTGATTCTCGAATTTTCGAATTGTTTTTCATCAATATCGAGGTCTTGGAAATGCCATTTCATTTTAGAAATTGATTCCTACAAAAAAAATCTCCTTGATCAGTCTGGAAAAGTTACATGATCTGAAATAGTTTCGTGCAAGGTTGTCAAATATAATATTTATATAAATATCAAAATAACCCCGCACAGGGAAATGGAGGGAAAGCGGTAGAGGTCCGTGTTGATACCCGGCAAGGTCATGGATACGTGGGTGCGGCAGGATAAGGTGGTTTTAGTAGTGTTTTAAAAAAATATATTTCTGACATTAATATGTACTTTAGAAAAATTTTAATCGCAACATTTTTTGATACCTGCCCTTAAAATGAATGTACTGATGACCGGTACATCCTGTATATGGATGTGATATATATAACCAAATTTTAATTATTAAAATTTATCCGTATACAGGGTGATTCAGTCATGATGTAAACAATTTTAACCACATAGCGGGGGAGGCCCACTAAAAAGGAAAAAATATTTTTTTGACAAGTTTAAATGTGGGGCAAATGAACCTTAATACCCATGTAACTCGACGCCTCTGCTTGAAAGGACACAGCCAATGTGACTTCTGGAGAGCGATGTTGCCACCCTGCATTAGGTATTCAGCCTTATTTTCGAATATTGCAGGTTAAACTGAAGAAATAAAAAAATACCTTTTTCATCTGCATTGTCTGAGGTAGGGCTGTCAACATTCGCCATAACCGGTCAACCCTCTGAAACCAAGAACATTACCCGGTTACCGAAAAACCGGTTAACCGTAAAAACTGGTTAACCATAAAAACCGGATAACCGGTCAAATAGGTTATAAACAATCAACCGGTTATTTTGATAACCGTTTATAACCGGTCAACCTGTTCTCCGGTTAATCGGTCAAAATCGGTTTTGTCTAAATTGTGACAGCAGTATTCGTCAGTGTAAATACCGGTTAACCGGTTTTTGTTGACAGCCCTAGTAGACATGACACTGACAAATATCGCTTTTGCTTTTTTTTACCTGCGAGTGTGTAAAGTTGAATTGAAATATTATTTTTAATAACAAATGTTGGTGATATTCTGACTTTTTGAAGAGAGCAATGCGAATATACAATGCTCAAGGCATGCTGCCTACTTTTGTGTTTTGTTTCGAATAATTTTATAATTATATCTATAATTAGCCGAAATTTTTAGCCTGCTTTTTTTTACTGAACAGTTTGATTCGATTTGGCTGGTTATTTAAGTATTAAGTATTTATATTTATAATCTAGCTCTGCAAGTAACAAAATAAGTGTTCTGGTTTGACCGGTTAATTGATAACCAGTTATAAGCGGTTAATCGGTTAAAACCAGTTTTGTCAAATTTGTGACCGTGGCTATCGTCAGTGTAAGTAACCGGTTAATCGGTTTTCGTTGACATCGCTAGTCCGAGGGGATGTCAGTCTTGATTCTACAAAGGGCAAGCATTATAAAACTTGAAACAAGCACCAGCACTCATTGAGAACTTTTCATGAGTTTCTGCAGACTACAAATGGCACACACATTTTCTCACAATTTTTAAGTTGCACCAAAAAGTTGCTACTGGCACGGCAACAGCACTATCGTAACGAAACTACACCGCGATCCGTTGCACATTTTTGTGGCAATTACTGGCCAATGGGCCTCTAACTTCTAATAATTCTAAAATGTTCTAAAGCTGTCACAATGGGAAACTTGAACAATTTTTTTTTATTTCTTGCCTATGCATAGAAAGAGCACATACCAAATATCAGCCATCAAATCGTGATATTTGAGTTAACCTTGAAATGATGGTGAAATTTAAGGGGTCACCTTGAGTTAACCTTGACCTGAAGGTCAATGCAATTTAAGGCCAATCACTTAGTGGTCAATGCCCTTTAAGTTGATGATCTTTGAGGGGTCACCTTGAAGATCGATGAACTTTATGGGGTCACCTTGACCTTCAACTCGGTCACCTAGAGGGTAACTCAAGGTGACCTCTTAAAGATCAATGGGATTTAAAGGGGTCACCTTGACCAGAAGGTCGATCACCTAGAGGTTAAAGATCTCCAAGGACTCACCTTGAAGATCTAAAGGGTCACCTTGATCTGAAGGTGTGGTCACCTTGACACGTGACACCTGGGTTCAACCTTGAATTGCACAAATTGAACTTTGCTCGCAGTTCTGGGATGGAAGTGACGTCTAGATTGCAGGAAATTTAAATAGCTGGTGAGTCAGACTTTAGAAGCAGTAATCAAATTTGAAATATGTAATTTGAGTAAAATTGATACGCTTTAAGGAGAATTTTTTTAGTGGAATTTACAAGAATTAGCGTATAGAAAACTAAGAATCTGGAAAAATAAAATTAGTCATTGCCAATAAGTACAAGGCATTCTCCACATAAATGAGCTCACTGTGTAGACTCCAACATCGATTCTCACTTCTATAAGTTATAGGTATGCACAGACGTGTTTCCGGGAATACAGCTATATACCTATATTAGTACAGAGTCGTGTGAGCTTGGAGAAAACTGTATTTCCAATTGACGACTCCGGGATTCAAACCCAGAGGCTACCAGGCGAAAAGCGGCCGTGTTACAGACTCAGCTAATGCGTTTGGTGACATTATATTCCGCAAAAAATTTTAACACTATGTAAACTGATTGGCTTGATAATTTTGATACATTTCCATGAGAAACCGTGCGCGAGCGACACCTATGGGTTAGAAACTTGCAGAAATGTGGAATATAGGTTCCGAACAGCCGGGTCGTCAAGAATCTAAACGCGGCAAAACTATTACAGAAACGTAGTTCGATCAGCAGGTACAGCATTTCGTATGGGCAAGTATCTACTTCTAGGTGCCATACAACAGGTGGATTTACATGAATATTAAAATTTACCTAGAGCGCTGTCGACGCATGATTATATTAAAATTGACCTAGAGCACTCGATAGATCAGATTAATAAGAATTTTGGGTGTGATTGCTTTATGGTAATTCCTAGTATATCTTTTGACATTCCCGTTCACTTTTATTTACAAAATTAATCTTCCTCATGTTTTTATAAGAAAACTTTAACACTATGTAAATTGATCCGTAATTTGATAATTTTCCATCGGAAACCGTGTGCGAGCGACACCTATGGGTAAGACACTTGCAGAAAGACGGAATCTAGGTTCCGAACAGCCGGGTCAGCAAGAATTTAAACACGGCAAAACTATTACAGAAACCTACTTAGATCAACAGGTATAGCATTAGTACTTCTAGGCCCCATTCAACAGGCGGATATACATGGATATAAAAATGTACCTAGAGCGCTGTCGACACATGAATATTAAAATTGAGCTAGAGCACTTGATAGATCAGATTAATAACAATTTGGAGTGCGGTTACTTTAATTCCTAGTATATTTTTCGGCATTTTCGTTCATTTTTATTTACAAAATTATTCTTCCTTATTTTTTATAAGAATATAAATTGGCTGAAGTAGCCACATTAACAAATCTAAAAAACGTTGAAAAATTATAAGTCTAAAGGAAAAGCCCTGGTTTTTATCATACTTGCAGTAATACTGTGTACTGAGTGACAGTTAATACTTACCTACACAAAACCTTATTTATACCTCTAATAAAATGTGGCAAACTGAAATACTTTTATTAGTAAAAATTTCTAGAATCGATTGAAAATTTTTAATAAATCTAAAAAACGTTGAAAGTTATCAAGTTGCAAGTCTAAAGGAAAGCTCTGGTTGGCATATTAGCAGCAAGGTCTTTGTACTGAAAAGATTTTTCGAGAGTGTGATAGATAATACTTACTTACTCAACATCTTATTTGCTCCTCTAAAAAAATGAGGAAAATTGACTGAATTTTGAAGAAAACATAATATTAAAAATATGTCGAATCGATTGAAAATTTTAACCAATCCAAAAAAAGTTGAAAAATTAACAAGTTATAAGTTTAAAGGTTAGCTATGGTTTTTATCATATTTGCAGTAAGAGCTTCGTACTGATAAAACCGTTATAAACTGTGACAGCTAATACTTACCTAATCAACATCTTATTTACACTTGCACCTCTAATAAAATATAGAAAATTAACTGAAATGCTTTTATTAATAGAAGTTTATAGAATAGATTGAAAATGACAAGTCTTTCACGTAAGATTGAAAACTCCTGGGTTTCGTTGTGTTGAAGTTTGCTTTTCTGACAGCCATATGAATCACATTTAATACGCTTTTTTATACTTTTGCAATAATTGTTCTCCCAAGTAAAGTATCCCTCAACTTGAAACTAGAATCGATTTTTGTATGAAAACATGTTTTCCCCAAAAGTAGCAAATGAAAAACATTATTTGAAGATACATGTATAATAAAAAATAATTGTAAATATATAAAAGAATAAAAACAATAAAAACATATAACACATAACATAATATACAAGAAAAACTTGACACTTAACCTAAGGAAAAATAAAAAAGTATAAATTAAAAAATCTAACACTAATTATACTAAGAAAAAACTAACATTACCTTGAACTAATAAAAAATATAATAAAAACTTGACACTAAGTTAACCTAACGAAAAATATAAAGAACTATAAATAAAAAACCTACCACTAATTTATATTAAAACTAATCTATCACTAATTATCTAATAATAATTTTAGGGCCTTGCGAGCACGCTTCTGCTCTCTTTCATACTCAAATATATTCGCATCCATCTCAAGCACTCTTTTCATCGCCTTTTCCCTTCCATTCCGTAATCCTTTCAATGTACATTCTATATCTGCATCCTTATTTCTTAGAAAACAGGCGGCTTTTTCTAAGAACTCATCCACGCTCTCTTTCACACTTACCGCATTCTTGCAGAAGCCGCTCTGGTCCTGGCTCCCCCTTGCTGTAGATGGTCCTGACCCTGGAAACTCCATGGCAGACCTCGACCTCCTGACCAGCCTGGACCTCGTTGCTAACGCCGCCGAAACTTGAGCCTCCATGTCCGAATCATCACGGAGGAACAACGGCAGCGGTTTCGGCATCGTTATGGGCAGCATAATAGGCCGACGGCCCGGTGTAGGAGGTCTCTCACCAGTTGGAGTCCGGGGCGGCGAATCCAAGGGGGAGTCATCCTCCTCCAAGTTTATTATAGAAGCTTGAACAGAAAATTTGTTAACATTTATAACTAAGTATTAAAAAAGTATTTTTACTTACAGGAATAATAACATGCTGTAAAATTTTTATAGCGGAGGAAAGCATGGTCTTCATTTTTTTTTGTATTGAAAAAAAGGTCAGAGTAACAGATGACAAACTGATAGGCCGACTGGACAGCGATTGCTTTTTATGAAAGAGAAAATGCAGAAATTGCATATCGCACATTGGCGACGATCGTGCGAAATCAAAATGCAACCATGCAAGATTGCAAGAACAGAACACCGGATCTAATCAATCGAGGTAAAAAATCTATGCTCCAATTTCTTAGTTCGTCACTCTGATGTGTTAGCTAGATCGAAAAGTGCAACTCTACGAAAAGATTCTAAATCGAAATATTAGAAAATGAAAACCAAACAATTGTCGAAATCTTATGTACGTTGAAAACACAATTTTTTTCTACTGATATGTCTTGTGTGGGATTCTTCATTAAGCAAAAATGATTATATCGCATATGGATTTTTAAAATAGAGAGCACTCGATATTTTTAACTTTCTTTGAGATCATTAGAAATTTTGGCTAAAAATGATAGTATAAAATTACAAGTCAAAAAATTATCCCGCTGTACCCGCTTCCTTGCACTTTGACTTCCCAATTCGCGTTCTAAACTCCCCCACTCTAAAAACAACGTTGGAAAAGTTAATTGGGGACTACAAATATTTTTATGTATGCTAGCTAAAAGCTGCCAAATATATTTTTCAATTTAATAATAATAGCATACACTCACAGCCCAAACTATTTTAAAAAAATTCAGTCACTGCAATTCTTTCCGTTACACGAGTTATATTCACCTAGAAATTGATATCAGTTAAATATTTTGACAGGGTAATCTAATATCTTTGTTATTTTAAAAGCTGCTGCCAATGGAAATTTTTTAATCCTATAATAATATACCGACCACTTTCTCCGACTTATGTTCCAATTCTCAGTTTTTCCTTCAAAATAATATTAAAAAATACATACTACACTAAAATCTAGTTCAAGTTTTAGTTTTGACGTCTTTTTTAACAGATTCTTGACACTTTTACTTGGGACCAAAACCGATTTTATTCGCTGCGAAAAACAAATTTGTCCGGTTTATTTCATGTTTTTGTCAACAATTAAAAGTACAGGGTTCCTCATGTTAAAGTACTCGTTTTAATACCCACATTGGAATTCTTCTTTAGTTGACCATGATTTATCATTTTTGAGATTAATTAAAATATTGTCATCAAGTAGACATCTGTTATCAAATTATGATAAAATTTGCCTCTCAAAAACTATCCCTCCCCACTCTCAAAGAGAATTATAACAATAAAACTGAAATATAGCGACATCTATTGATTAAAACACATTTCATAAAACAGTGCAAACCCGCAAGTATATTCGCATAACATATTACTGCTTAAAAACTTTTCTGTCCTATACAAAAATTGTTAGTAGAATTTTAGTCCTCCAGGTGGCATAGGTTTAAAACGCTAATAAAACTACAAATCGAGACCTTGGCGGGAAGTTTTTTTAAAAATTATGGATAGGTGTCAAAGTAACCTTTAAAATATTCATAATGTTTTTTCAGTCTTACACTCTCTTACCTGGCACAGAAACTTATGGAAATTAACATTAAGAAGTTCCAGATAATCATATACCAAAATTCGAAAAATCTATATAACAGGTTTGAAAATGGTTGCAAAGTGCAAAATCTCATTGCAAAAATCATCCCACAGATGTATAAATAAATGGAAACGTAACGTTCTGGAATGTAGAACCTAATATTTTTATTGGAACGTAGTTTGATGACAGGCTACTTCAACACCACTGATCTGTCAAATTTGACAGCAGTATAAAAATTCTCGTAGGTAATATTCTTGTCATATATAGCTTGTTAAGTTGTGAGTCCTCCATTCCAAGACACTTATATGAATAAAAAGGTAAGAACTTTTGTAAGCATGTCAACAGAATTACTACATTTAAAGGGATGTTTCCTTAAAATTGTATTAACAATGTATTTACCTTAACAAATATCACCAAATTTGAAAACGATATATCAAGCATATAAAATAGTTCTGAATCGTTTAGTGTTTAGTGAATTATAAGAATTAGTAATCAAATAATAATTCACACCCTCATAATACTCCAAACTAAGAGTAGGTACCCCAGAAGCAAATGCTTTTGCGGAGGAGGGGTGGCAATTACTATTGTCGTTGAGAGACTAGGATAGCATTCGCTCTACTTGAAAAAAGCAGCTAGTATATTTTTTAATCGTTTATTTTAGAAGTGCATCTTTATTCTCTTAATATTTTTGTAAACCATTGTCGTTCAGTAGTCTCTGAATAATTCTAATAATTAATTTCACAATCAATAATAAAAAAAAAATTTGTCATATAGATCATAGATTTAACTATTCTGTGTCAGAAAACGGCCGATTTTTAAGTATCATTCTAATTTTATAGTATGCAAAACTTAGCATCAGATACCTGGGCAAAAGGAATGCATTTTATAGGATATTTCAACACAAATTGTGAATTCTACTACATAGATGTAATTTACACAAATAAGCAACTGATTATTTCGGATATATTCGAATGAACTTTTTTTTTTAAAACCGCTTTTTTATACTACCGTTTTGAAAATGCAAATCCAGAAATTTTCATATCCTCGTTCTCATTCAAACCATTTAGCGAATTTTTTATTTAAAATCTGACATCACGGTGTTAATCGGAACATCCAAACCCCTATATACCAAATTTTAGTCAAAAATATACCGGGAGTTACATTATACAAGGTGCCAAATTTAAGCAAAAGAGGAATTGCTTTAAAAAAGTCGTACGGTCAACAGAAGAAGCGACTCGAAGCGACTATGAAAAACGACTAGAATACTCGAAAAGCATCTAAACGACTCGAAAAGCGACTCGAAGCGATTTGAAAAGCGACATACCATGGAATACCATCAAAGGTCATGGAATGCATAATATTCCCGCTAAAACATCCAAAATTAAAAAAAAATCGCACTAAATCAAAAATGCAAAATATTTACACAAGCCGTATACAGGGTGGCCCACCACGAACTGCATTGATCTATATATGAAAAACTAAAAGTAGGAAAATTCTGAAAATTTGGCACCTCACCAATGCCGATGGGCGCTGCTCAACTAAAATATTTTGGTGAATCTGGCACTTCCGGTTATACCGGAAGTCGATATCAACTTTCTTATCTCAAATGGAACACCCTGTATATTATTGCATTTTTGGATTCTAGGCATCATTTTGGAACAAAAACATGCAACATGTCCTATGTCTAAATCCAACTGTTTTTGAGATATTTGCATTTTTCCGAAAAAAATTACAGGTGCAGACCTAAAGTCAATTAGCAATTTACACGAGGAAACCGCGAAATTTCATAACGAATTTTTGGCATCGTGTAACAGAAGCCCTGACCTAGTGATCTCTGCTGAGAAATAAATCCGTTCTTATACCGGATGTTCACAAAATATGAATAAAAATTACATTCAAAATGTGCTTAAATCTCGAAATTTTCAAATGGAAACCCCCATTTTTTTTAATGCAATCTTATTTACCACTAAAAATGATGACAACTTTGTGTAAGGTTTCCTATACCTAAATGCAGTAATTTTCGATTAATTTACGAAAAACCCACTTTTCGCCCATAAAATGCGGGGTTTGCTTAATTAACGCTTGGAAAATCATATTAGCCGTGGATGTTGAAAAGACAATCGCGGCTGAGGAAATGTCACTTGGTTTATAAATTATTGTCAACAATAATGTCGGCGCGCTTAAATTACACAAACGAAGATTATGTATCGCACGTTTTTGATATTACTTTGTTGCATTCTCCGTAGATAATAAACAAATTTAAATAATATACAGGGTGATCCATATGGAAAAGCAAACTTCAACACAACGAAAGCCAGGAGTTTTCAATCTTACGTGAAAGACTTGTCATTTTCAATCTATTCTATAAACTTCTATTAATAAAAGTATTTCAGTAAGTTTTCTATATTTTATTAGAGGTGCAAGTGTAAATAAGATGTTGATTAGGTTAAGTATTATCTGTCACAGTTTATAACGGTCTTATCAGTACGAAGTTCTTACTGCAAATATGATAACAACCATAGCTAACCTTGTTAATTTTTCAACTTTTTTTGGATTGGTTAAAATTGTCAATCGATTGGACATATTTTTAATAATAGTTGTATATTTTCTTCAAAATTCAGTCAATTTTCCTCATTTTATTAGAGGAGCAAATAAGATGTTGAGTAAGTAGGTATTATCTGTCACACTCTCAAAAAATCTTTTCAGTACAAAGACCTTGCTGCTAATATATCAACCAGAGCTATCCTTTAGACTTGTGACTTAATAACTTTCAACGTTTTTTTAGATTTATTAAAAATTTTCAATCGGTTTTGAGTAGGTAAGTATTAACTGTCACTCAGTATACAGTATTACTGCAAATATGATAAAAACCAGGGTTATTCCTTTAGACTTATAACTTTTCAACGTTTTTTAGATTTGTTAATGTGGCTACTTCAGCCAAATTTTTTTTTCTTATAAAAAATAAGGAAGATTATTTTTGTAAATAAAAATGAACGAAAATGCCGAAAAATATACTAGGAATTAAAGTATTAATTTTATTAATTAATTAATTAGTGTTATTAATCTGATCTATCAAGTGCTCTAGATCAATTTTAATATTCATGTGTCGACAGCGCTCTAGGTACATTTTTATATCCATGTAAATCCGCCTGTTGAATGGGGCCTAGAAGTACTAATGCTGTACCTGTTGATCTAAGTAGGTTTCTGTAATAGTTTTGCCGTGTTTAGATTCTTGCCGACCTGGCTGTTCGGAACCTAGATTCCGTCTTTCTGCAAGTTTCTTACCCATAGGTGTCGCTCGCACACGGTTTCCGATGGAAAATTATCAAATTACGGATCAATTTACATAGTGTTAAAGTTTTCTTATAAAAACATGAGGAAGATTAATTTTGTAAATAAAAGTGAACGGGAATGTCAAAAGATATACTAGGAATTACCATAAAGCAATCACACCCAAAATTCTTATTAATCTGATCTATCGAGTGCTCTAGGTCAATTTTAATATAATCATGCGTCGACAGCGCTCTAGGTAAATTTTAATATTCATGAAAATCCACCTGTTGTATGGAACCTAGAAGTAGATACTTGCCCATACGAAATGCTGTACCTGCGAATCGAAGTACGTTTCTGTAATAGTTTTGCCGCGTTTAGATTCTTGACGACCCGGCTGTTCGGAACCTATATTCCGCATTTCTGCAAGTTTCTAACCCATAGGTGTCGCTCGCACACGGTTTCTCATGGAAATGTATCAAAATTATCAAGCCAATCAGTTTACATAGTGTTAAAATTTTTTGCGGAATATAATGTCACCAAACGCATTAGCTGAGTCTGTAACACGGCCGCTTTTCGCCTGGTAGCAGGGGCGGATGGGACCACCGGGACACCGGGCAAATGCCCGGTGGGCCGGTCATTCGTAGGGCCGGAGGGCCGCAGGCTCATCGGCCATCACACCGTTGCATCTCAAATTTTTAGACAGTCTTATCTACTTAACAAAACAAAAGGCAATCATTGTTACAATAATCGTTGTAAGTAGGTAGTTAATTTAAGATAGGACGGTGCAACTGACCATAATTAATTATATTTGTTTTGTTATTTTTTGTTTTATTATTTCTTGTTTTACGGAAACGTAGAAGGGCCACACCATTGTTTTATTTTTATTGAACTCGAAATTTTGACTTTTAAAGTCGCAGTCCAACTTTGAAGTCGAAATTCCGATTTTGAACTCAAAATTTTGACTTTGAACTTCGGCTTTGAAAGTCAGAAGTTCATAAAGTCGAAACTTCGAGTTCAAAGTCGGAATTTCGAGTTCAAAGTCGGATTTCGAATTTCAAAGTCGAAATTTCGAATTAAAAGTCGGAATTTTGACTTCAAAGTTGGCCTTCGACTTTAAAAGTCGGAATTTCGAATTCAATGAAAATAAAATAATGGTGTGGCCCTTCTACGCTTCTGAATGTTTGTTATTTTTATATCTTTTTCTACTCCTATCTATTATAATAGTTTTTCTTTCGTCGAAAAAAATTCTAATTCAAAACTCGAGTTGTAAGCTTATTACATACACACACTAATACGTAATAAGCTGTTTACAACTCTCGCTATGTAATATACTATTACATTTAGAGAAAACAGTTTTATTTATTTTACGAGAGTTATGATTTTATTTATATTTTCATAAAACATGTATATTTTGTTTTATTAAAAAATTACATTATCTACATTGTTTTTTTTTATTGTTATTATAATAATTAAGAAAAGAAAAATCAAAAGCCAAATGAGATGTTTAGGGGCCGCTTGGGAGACAAATGCCCGGGCTGGTTAGGTAAAGCCCATCCGCCCCTGCCTGGTAGCCTCTGGGTTTGAATCCCGAAGTCGTCAATTGGAAATACAGTTTTCTCCAAGCTCACACGACTCTGTACTAATATAGGTATATAGCTGTATTCCCGGAAACACGTCTGTGCATACCTATAACTTAGAGAAGTGAGAATCGATGTTGGAGACTACACAGTGAGCTCATTTCTGTGGAGAATGCCTTGTACTTGTTGGCAATGACTAGATTTTATTTTTCCAGATTCTTAGTTTTCTATACGCTAATTCTTGTAAATTCCACTAAAAAAATTCCCCTTAAAGCGTATCAATTTTTCTCACTACCTTTCTTGGAACCAACAATTAAATTTGTATAAACCAAAAGGATA
The DNA here is from genome assembly GCA_963920635.1 of Pseudeuparius sepicola. Classification (NCBI taxonomy): domain Eukaryota; kingdom Metazoa; phylum Arthropoda; class Insecta; order Coleoptera; family Anthribidae; genus Pseudeuparius; species Pseudeuparius sepicola. Next base: position 97,980,058 of record OY987299.1, read on the forward strand.
TCTAGATATTGAAAGTTTATATAAATTAAAAGTATGCATTTTGATTCATTTAGTTGTTAAAAAAGAAAAATATTCTAGCATTGCTATTCAAAGAGTTTATTCCAAAATTACAAGACAAAGTAGTGATTTTCAGATTCAAAAATTTAAAAGTAATTTTGGGAAAAAATCAATTGTATAAGAAATACCACCAGATTTAAAATGAAGCTAAAAAAATTATTTCTGGTAAAAAAACATAAAGGAAAAAAGTAAGAAAAAACATGTTGCAGTAATCTTGTTTTTTTATAGTAATTAATCTATATAATTCTCTGTAATAATCTACTGATTGTTGAGAATTTAAATAAATAAATAAATATATATATAAATAAATAAATAAGCAAATAAATGTTGAAATAGGTGTCCAAAGTTTATTTTTTATTATAATTGGTACCTGCAGTTGCAAACTTTTTATTTGTAAATTTTACATATCTCAGATCAACTGAAATATTACCAATTGTATCTACTAGAAACACTAGAAACACTTTTGGCATGACACTTACCCTTTAATCGGGTAGATTTTTGTTTTAGCCGCATTATGCAGATAAAATTGATATATTGAAAACAACTGCAAAAGGTGAAAATACAAATATTGCATGATTGGACGATGAGGAAATTTTAATAAAGACGTTTAAATTTTATAGGTGGTTTGTTTGCTTTTTATTGTAGACTTCTGAACTCAGCATCTAATCTGAAAAAATTAATGTATTTTATACCAAATAAATATACGTGTTCTGTCTATTATGATTTTTAATAAATTAATTTACATTACTATTATTTGTTTCTTTTATTGTTTGTAGTTTCTAATTATTTTAGCCTCTGAAATATAAATCCATTCTACTATAGCTCAAAATAGGGCAGACATTCGCGCCTTTTTTAGCCTGGTTTAAAATTTATTTGTGCAGTATTATGAGGCAACCAGATATTAAATATACTGATATTAGAACAGACAAACGTACATAAACATTCGATTTCAATTACAGAAATATGCCGAGGAAGAAAAGTTTCTTGAAATGTCCACCAGGGTGTGTAATGTCAACTCACAAGTTGCCACACATGTTAAAAGATTCTTAAATTTTTTAGTAATAATTGGACAATGGTTATTATGAAGATTATTACTCACAATCTACTCCATAGCGTATTTAAATTCAAAGTACTTACCTACCTAATATGAAATTGTCGGTAGCAGGAAAAATATAATACATTGCTTGATGTGTAAGCTCTTTTTGCCCTTAGAGAGAGTTTTAAGACCGAAGGCAACACGGGCGTTAAACATCATCCTCGGCGAAAAAAGTGCCCTTAAGCATCTCTCAACGTAAATAACTATTTAATACAGCACACTTTTTTCAAATGTTATCAACAATATCAAGACTGAGATATACTATAATAATGGATAGACAAGGATGGGATGTTCTCGTTGCTCTTTCTAAACAAAGCTTGTGTGGTGCTGTAGTTTTTATACATGTGCTGCCCATATTAGTTTATACATAGTGCCGCCGCCCACCAAAGGCACCACCACCAACGAGCTACTTGACGTCACAATTAAGGAGGGCACGTTACAAGAGTGATTTGAATTATGCAGTTTTTAATTGCTTATATTTATTAATTGAGTAGTTTTTGTGAACTGTGGTTCATTAATGGCAATAAATTACTTTTGAAAGTAATATTTTTCAAATTTAATTTTTGTGCTAGTTCCCCATTGTCTGTCCGTCCAATAGTGCAACCTGCAACCTAGCGACAGAAGAGAAGAAGCAATCCCAATGCATTGGTGTATTCGCTGTTGCCTAATAAATGGCGCTGATATCGCACTCCCTAGAATCTCGAAGACAGAGAGACGTCAAGTTTGCAGTGTGCGTGAATTGAAGATTATGCTTTATGCTACAAATAACGAAATAACCCCGGATTATTTGACCGTATTCGTGGAATGCTCACAAACATAATACATAATTAGATTTTAATGGTGACATTTTAATAATAATAATAATAATAATAATAATAATAATAATAATCCAATCATCATGTCAACAACTGGTGTTATACCAAAAAGTTTGCTGAGAAACATCAAGGAGCTGAATCTAACTGATAGTCTTTACAGGTCCATGCAGAAAGCGGTACTACTTGCGACAGCCCGAACCGTCAGGAAATTCATGGGGAATGCAGGATCGTCCAAGAACATCAATGTCACCTAGGGCCCGATAACATGGCAAGGGTCTCGTCCGAGCCAGATCCTTTTGGTATCCGGGATGCCCGGGATCTGAGTGAATGTTCCCCGTAGAGGGAGTGCGAATGCCTTTTGGCTAAGTCGAGATAATAATAATAATAATAATTCTCACCCTCACAATACTCCAAACTAGGAGTACCCCAGAAGCAACCACATGCTTGTGCGGGGGAGGGGGGCAATTACTATTATTTTGTCTTCTTTGCCATTTGCGATCCTTTAATCTGAACATTGTTTGATGCCTGTATGCATATTGTATTGGCATTGGAAAATCAAAAGGTAATTATATCTACCTAAATTAACATGCTGTGGTTGTATATCAGAAAAAACTCCACACCAGTTTTGAGATTTCCATGCAAAAGAATTAAAGATTTCAGATATGTAAGTAAGTAAGTAAGTAAGTTTATTTAGTTTCAGAAGACATTACAACATAAAAAATTTACAATGCAATGTATGAAACGGGTCACACTTTATAAGAAAGAAAGTACAAAATAAAGATGACATAGACATCCCATTATAATACGAACACATTTACATATTAAAAAAATTAAAAATTCAAAAATATAAAAATTCAAAAATTTAAAAACTCATCCACAGAATATGGTTCTACTACACAAGTGCTTGATCACCTCACTCCTGAACTGCGAAGCACTGGTGTTATGCTTGATATTTGCAGGCAGACTATTAAAAAACCTCACCGCAGCATAATATGGACCATGCTCGGTGAGACTAAGGGGGTGCTGAGGCACAACAAAATTTGTTTTATGCCTAGTAGCATACCCATGCGTAAAGAGGGAGGACCGAAACCGAGACCCGTTTGAATGAAGCAGCATCAGGCAAGCGAAAATGTAAATGCCTGGAGCAGTGAGAATGCCATTATCTCGAATGAATCATGTACTCCTCTGTCAAAAACAATCCTCAGAGCTCTCTTCTGACAGACAAAGACCTTCCTGATATCTGGTGATCTGCCCCAGAACTCAATGCCATATTTCAGAACACTATAAAAATTGGCGAAATAAACTGTCCGCAATGTTGACGAATCAAAGGTCTTTGACAGGATTCTTAACGCATAACAAACCCGACTCAATCTCCACCTCCGCCACATGAAGAGACCATTTGCAATTTGCCTCAATTATGACACCAAGCAGCTTTGCATGAGATACTGCAGCGATGCTCCATCCATCTGATATAGGCATCTGCACTGAAGAGTTGTGAGTCCTAAATACAATACAGCTGGATTGGGACTCATTAAGTACAAGTTGATTATTGGAAAACCAAACCTTTGCTGTCTCCAGTTTGTTATTAACAAGTGAATTCACATCTTGTATTTTTTGCCCTGTAAAGATGATAGTCGTATCATCGGCATAATTTATAATTTGAGTGTTTTGATCTCTAATCACAGAGGCAAGTTCATTCAGGTAGATTATAAAGAGGAGTGGTCCTAGAACACTTCCCTGAGGGACTCCATGTTCTAGTCTCAAGATATCAGATTCAAAATACTGTTTATTTGCCAATAAACGTACCTGTTGAGACCTGTTCCGCAAGTAGGACGAAAACCAATCCTGACTAACCCCCCTAAATCCAATGTCACTCAGTCTACCTAATAGACACGAGTGGTTAAGAGTGTCGAAAGCCTTGGACAAATCGAGCATGACTCCACAGGCAATGTCGCGTCTATCCAAAGCGTCCAACACTCCCTGCAGAATTGTAAAAAGAGCTGTGGATGTGCTTTTCTTTTTGAGAAATCCATGCTGGAACCCGTCAAAGAAGTCGAACTTGTCGAGAAAAGAAACAACCCTGTTGTATAGTAGTCTCTCCAGCACTTTAGCAAACACAGATAACATACTGACTGGGCGATAGTTTCCGATTTCATTCACATCCCCTTTTTTATATGGGGAATGACCACTGCAAATTTAAGACGCTCTGGAAAAATTCCAGAGGAGAAAGAGGCATTGAATATATCCTCAAGAGGAACTGAAAGTACACCGATGGTTCTCCTCAATACACGAGTAGAAACACCATCGAAACCACTCGAATTCTTGGATGAGAATCTACTCACAACATCGCAGATCTCCTGCCTGGAGGTAGCATGTATAAAGAAAGAGTCCCCTTTAGTGGAATCTGAGGGAGAGTTATTCTTAACATTCGCACTGCAACCAGCCTGATAAATCAAAGTAGGTATTGAATTAACAAAGAAATTATTAAAGTCGTTAGCCTTCTTCAAAAGATTGCTGGTCTCTGGTAGCTTATTATTCCTTGTTTTGCCAATTGTTGAGTTGACAAGATTCCACATGCATTTTGATTTGTTAGGAGATCTGCAGATTATGTTTTGAAAGAAAGCTTTTTTGGCCTCCTGCAACTTGTTACTATATTTTACTTTAAAGAGTGGATCTACACGTGCTATAGTTTCGATCAATTTAAGATGTTCTCTAAAATCAACAAGCTCTTTGGAGATCCAGCCGGACTTGTTACTTTTCTTGACTTTGCACTTCACCAGTGGAAAACAATTCAAGAAGGAAGTGTTTAGAATATTAAGGAAAATATCCATCTTACTGTCAACTGTATCAGAGTTAAAAATCACAGACCAATCAGTGGATGCTAAATGATCTATAAATTTAGTTATGTTTTTTTCATTATAAGATCTAGACATTATGAATTGAAGCTGATCAGTCCGGGCTGTAAAACTAAATAGCTGAGCGTCATGGTCTGACACCAGGGAGGGAATGACTAGAGTGGCATGACCCTCGGAAATGTTGGTGACAACATAATCCAAGATTTTAGAACTAGTTTCAGTCGCCCGGGTATAATTCTTGACTGTCATTTGAAAGCCATAGGATTCAAAAATCTCCACTAAGCACTCCCTCTCTCTGCTGCCAGACGCAAAATCAATATTAAAATCTCCCGTTATAACACTGAGTTTTGATTCACTGAACAAACAGTCCAACAAAGTACCAATTCTCTCCAGCAAGACCTCCGCGGACACCAAAGGAGTACGATAAATGCACACCACCACACAAGACCGACCATCCACGGCACATTCAACTGCACTGCATTCGAAGTGCAGCTTGTGCAACTGGCAACTCTACTCCCTGAGGTCATCAGCCTTGACGCGTGACTTTAACAGCTGATCATGTGAGCGCCGTTAACAAGGGTTTGATACACTTTTGAAAATATTTTTTTTATATTTTTTTGGGGTTACTTTAGATTTTTTTAAATTTAGAATTCGTAGTATGCTTTTTTTCCACCTGTGGTTAAGTTTTTTTAAATCATGACTGAGTCACCCTGTACAGGGCAAGTCAGTTTTTTGTAGTAGGATTTTAACATTGGATAGAAAACGACATTTTCAACATACAGGGCATTAAGATTTCAAAAAATATATATAATAGTTATTTATGTACCAAGGCACTGAAGTTCAACTTTTTATGACTCATGTGGAATTTAGTTGCCGAGGCCTCGGCCGAGGCCTCGGCAACTAAATTCCACATGAGTGCCGAGGTACATATTATATATTTTTTTTAAATCGGAAAAAAAATGTTTTATTAGGCAAGAAAATAATAATAAGGGATCATCCGTCCATGAACCGACTATGCGCGGCTTTGCTTAACTTTGACGATCGCTCTACCTAGGTCAAGTAAGACAAGACACGGCACCTTCGTACAGAAAAACCAAACTGCTGCTTCTTGTGCAGCCTCCACAACAAAGCTATTGATATTCAAACCTACTAAAATATGTATACTGAAGGATTGCGCTTCTATAGGAAACAATTTCGCAATGTGTGCGAAAAGTTAAATGGGCCTTTATCGGCCGGGTTTTGAATATTTGGGAACTTCTGACGGGCGATTTCTCGCGTCTGACGTTTGATGTTTACATCTCACCAAGGCCTACTTATTGAAAAAATCATACAATAATGTAGCCCATTATTGTACGATTTCTGTGCTTTTAATGACGATTTAGGGACACTTTACTGCCGATTTCAAGAAAAATATTGTTTATATCTTCCAAACAGAGATATTGAAATTAATTTTGATATCAAGTATGTCGAGGTGGATAGCAATATTGTATCGTGTGTTAATTTAATTTTTTTCCATGCGACCAGTAGCGGAGGTATTAATTCAACAAAAAATATGATACAGTCTTGTATAAAATTAGAGCAATACACTTCCTATGGTTCAAAGTTGAAACATAGGGGGATTTTTTTTCTCAAAAACAACTAACCAAATAAAATATTATATCATATACATCAATGAATTGTACCTAACAAATAAACAAAAAAATTTGTTTACCAGAATCGAAAATATTCACAAACAAAAAAATGTATACAGGGTGTCCGGAAAGTATGGGGCAATCTTACAGGAGCAGGTAGGGGACGTCAAAATATTACGATTGAGCTTTACCACTACGGGTCAGATCTCAATACTTACTGAGATACAGGGCGTTGTAACTCTTTTTTTCAAATTGAATTATGGCAATATCTCCCAAACTAATCAAGCTGTTGAACTGAAATTTGGCACTGCTGTGTTTTTGGCGATGGAGAATAAGCTGAAAATGTCAATTTCGCCGTATCTCACAGAGGGCGACACTTGCGCTGTTTTTGGATCGTGCTTTTACTCGTAACTTTTTTGAGGTTATGTTTTTGGTCCTGCAGGTCTATCATTTTAGTGCATCTTTTCACTCTGCAAGAAAAAGGTACTCTTGTTTCATAACGATAAAGTCAACCGTTTGCGTTGAAATTGCCAAAACGTGCCCCAAAACACCTGTTGAGTTCAATATTCGAAACATAAAATTTTCACCTACCGCTTTCAAGTGTTTCATATCAACGGTACCATTTGAAGTGAAAAAAAATCCCTATGAACAAAGTACCAAAAATTATTCGCTTTCAAAATGGAAAGGATTGAATTTGACAAAATTTTGACACGCTGTTTCAAGAAAACCAATGGTGTTTTGACCACTGCTCATTTGGCATTTTTTTCATCATTTTGAATGTACAGTTGATCTGTAATATTTGAAAGTGGTAGGTGAAAATTTTAAGTGTCGAATATTGAACTCAACAGGTGTTTTGGGGCACATTTTGCCGATTTCAACGCAAACGGTTGATTTAATCGTTATGAAACAAGAGTACTTTTTTCTTGCAGAATAAAAAGATGCACTAAAATAATAGACCTGCAGGACCAAAGAGATAACCTCAAAAAAGTTACGAGTAAAAGCACGAGCCAAAAACAGCGCAAGTGGCGCCCTCTGTGAGATACGGCGAAATTGACATTTTCAGCTTATTCTCCATCGCCAAAAACACAGCAGTGCCAAATTTCAGTTCAACAGCTTGATTAGTTTGGGAGATATTGCCATAATTCAATTTGAAAAAAAGAGTTACAACGCCCTGTATTTCAGTAACTATTGAGATCTGATCCGTAGTTGTTGAGCTCAATCGTAATATTTTGACGTCCCCTACTTGCTCCTGTGAGATAGCCCCATACTTACCGGACACCCTGTATGTTCAAGAAACGCGACAAAACAAGAAATGCCAAAAGAAATCGAGATTATCAGGATGCAGTTTGCAGCGTTTGACTTTTCTCAAAAATCAAGTACTGGACACCTTAAACCCTGATTACTGTAAGGAGAGCCACTTTTGTTAGATGACATTCTCCATGAGAATCCCTGACAATTTTCTGTAATCATCGGTATAACAATGTGATAGGTATACAGGGGGTCCGGTAAGTACGTGGACATCTCGTGGGAGCAGGTAGGGGACCTCAAAATATTACGATTAAGCTTAATATCTATGGGTCAAATCCCAATAGATTCTGAGGTGTAGTTCTTTTTTTGAAATTGAATTATGGCAATATCTCCCAAAATAATCAAGCTGCTGAACTGAAATTTGGCACTGCTGTGTTTTTGGGGATGGAGAATAAGCTGAAAATGTCAATTTCTATTAATAATATCGAAAAGCACGCCGGACGGACTTTAAAAATGAGTGCCCAAAAGCGCAATATGATGATATTGATGTACCAAGGCTAACTTCGAAAAAATGGAAATTTCCATTTTCTTTTTTGTGAAATATCTTAGAAACAGATGGTTACGCTAATACAGGACTTTGACATCATGAGGGCATTTTTATCCGTCCTTTTTAATGGTAATGTCAGTTAAAACCCTTTTCTTTTTCCGATAAGACGCAGACCTTTTGATTTTCTTATGGATGCAATATTTTCGTTTTTTAAAACTGAGTTGTTCACGCTGTAGATTCACTTAGGTAAGTAAATTTTAGATGATGTGAAGAGTTTTAAGTGACACATCTTTAGGTAGGTATTTAACAGGGGGTTGCCGACAGCGAAAGTGACGTCAGATTTCGTATTTTTTAAGTTGTATAGCATAAAATCTAATAACATTTTACCTGGCAAAAATTTAGTACAAACATCTCTGTCTTCATTTTAATCATAAGATCTCAAAAGCATATGCACTGGAATTATTCTTTTTCCCAAGGTTTTCGTAACCTATAAAACAAAACACTGCTTGTAAGATCTTATGATTAAAATGAAGACAGGATGTTTGTACTAAATTTTTGCCAGGTAAAATGTTATTAGATTTTATGCTATACAACTTAAAAAAATAAGAAATCTAACATCACATTCTCTGTCGGCAACCCCCTCTTAAGAAAATTTATACGCATATCTTTCTCTCATATACAGATACATTTTGTTTTTGATTGTATGGCTTGTCTCAGTATGTATAATATAGTGACGACATCGTGCGAAATTGGCGCTTGAAAATAACGTGCCACACACGCTTATTTCGATGGCTAAAAAGCGCTAAAAAGAAAGTGCTTTTTTTCCTATGGTAATATACTTCAGATATGTTAGAAAGGTAGGGTCAATTCACCAGTGGTCGGACAGTTAAGGCATATCCAAATTTAAATTTTCAGTTAAAATTATATGTACTCCGTTAATGCGACGGAAACTTTTTCCTAGATATAGTTTTATTATTTGTCTTTGCGTTAAATATAATTGTTATATTAAATTTATTAGAGGAAAAAGGCTATTTTGCTGATGGTCAGACAGTATTTGCCAGTGTTCGGCCAAGTAGTTGTTAGTAATCGGACATCTCCTGATTGGCCAATATTTTGGAATATTGTTTGGTAGGATAAATTTGGGAATGTAATATATTAGATGTATACATAATATACCTATATGTATTATTTTCGTAGATCATAATTAATTTGAAAATGATATCTAAAAGTATTACATTAAAAGGGACTGAATTTATTTACTAGGTATCTACTTTAGATACGGGTATTTTAGGAGAATGGGAGTTTTTTCAAAGATTATGATACCTAAATAGATACTACCTATCTACCTAGGGAAGTATTATTGTAAATATATTTATTTTACTTCTATATGAACATACCTACAAAATAAAAGTAAATAAAAAATAATTAAAAACTATTTTGCTTAGGTACATTCTTTGGCGACTCTTAGGAAAGAAGGTAAAGTATATAAAAAATAATTAGTACAATTTTTTGGATATTATCCACTAGCATATTTTTTTGTAGGGGAAAACCGCACCGCGCCAAGTTCGTAATCCAAGCCACCAACTTTTTTCGTTTCCTCTTTTTTAAAACAGGATCCGGGCCCATTTGTTTAAAAATATCGCCGACATTGCCTTTAATATGGTCCTGCACGGTAAATTTAGGAACCCCGTAATTTCCGCATATTTCACGCAATTTCCCGCCATTACGAACAGCTTCTACCGCTTTTATTAAAGATTCATTGTCATATTGGACATAACAGAAAATAATGAAAATAACAACAAATCAGAAAACCCCTCAAGAAAACGGAGAAATAATAAGTGTCCGACTTCCGAAGCGTTGAAAATTACACGAGAAATTACACCTTAGTTAGTGGTCGGACAAAATTTATTTTCCTTAATCCTTCTCTGTATTTAGATTTCGCTGTCTGACCACTGACTACCACTTTACACTTTTGGTTCACTACATGAAATAAAAAAGGATGGTCAATGCTATTGTTAATAAGTCAAAAAGGGCAGAGGTACCTATATGGACCGATCATTTCCAGTAGTCGGACACCCGTCCGACTATTGGTTTATAACAAAATAATTTACCAGTTTGCCGGCCATTCAATTTTAACCATCAAATAGGGCAAAACACATATTTTTGTGATTTATAATGCAAATTTAGATTATTTCTAATATATAAAGCTGTATACAACTCCTTAAATTTACTAAATCAAATTTATCTTACCATAATAAAACTCTTCCACACTTATTGTTCACCTAAACATTTGAAGAGAGCACAAATACGTTAAGTTTGGCGTGCTTTTATCTTTTCCAGGATAACAACTGCAGAAATGAAAAATATCTAATATAATAACAAGGTTACAAGATCTGCGATTTTAACTTTAAAAGGCCAAATCTGCATAGCATTTTCTAATTATTATTATTCAATATGCAAGTTTTGTCCGACTATTGGCTGTGTCCGGCTTACTGGCGAATCGACGCTACGTGACTTTCACACATGTTCAAATTGCAAGCCGGTATTTTACGATTTTCTATACATGGTGTTAGGTTTTTTATTTTAGAAGGATCTGCGGAGTCTCGTCGTGACATTCCCCCGGCGTCGCGGAGGCAAAAAAAAATACATTTCATCACCAGGTAGAGGTCAACGGTCGGCGAGGTATACCGACTTTTATATACGTCGGACGTATAAATAGCCACTTCCTTTTAATTAAGTACATAATAATCCAGTTGATGTGATATATTGATTTCAATTTTGAAAATTATTTTATTAATGAATTTCTATTCAAAGAAACTTAACTAGGTACCTCAGAATATCCAGACAGGCCTGTTCGGCACTATTGTAAAAATGAAATAAAACCTTACTCTTATTTCCCAGCAGACACCCTCCAATTCTTCTTCCTTTGTAAGTATTCCTGTCCCAGAGGCTAAGCTGACCCCTACCAAAGCAAAGAAAGGCCCCGAATCACCATATAGAATCCTTCTAGCCGCCTTCTTTCTTAAATCGGCCGCTAAGCTATTTGTAACTCTGTTAAGTACATTATCAATTAGAATCCGGCGAGCTTGTAACCCAATCTGAACGCCAAGGTTTCGGAGGGCAAAGTTTTTCGGAGCGACTTGCTGGGACACTGGCGGCGGCGGTTGCGAGGCATTTATTTTGTCAGGAATCTAAACAATAAACCGCCTTCAATTATATTTGACCTTTGAAAAGTGATGATTTTCTCACCTTTGTTGTGTTAAGATTTCTCCTGAGAAGGTGCTTGGTATAAGCTGTACCATGTTTAAAAAGGCGCGCAGTTATTGCCCTTACAGACATCTTGAGACTCCGAATGGCCTCCTAAACCCGCTAGGGGCCCAATCCGATCGAATTTTTGCAACACTCTAGGCTATTATAACAACGATAATAGACTGAATAGACCGTACACTAGACCCTTCTAATTCTAATAAATAATCTAAATGTGATCTAAAATCTAAAATCTAAATAAAACAATGACTAAAATGAAATTGTAGAGGCAGTATCGATAGTTTTTGACTATCGAAAATATCGATAGTTTTTCTCGACTACCGATCGATACGGGGTTCTTTATCCCCCATCAAGAACGGTAGACGCACAGGATTGCTCGATCTCATAAGCGTAATGTTCGCCAGTCGGCAGACGGGTGTGACGTCAGCGCTAGACCAACGGTTAATTTGTATATCGTGCGGTGCGGGTTTTGGCGTGTGTTCCGTGTATTTTATTTAATCTGTTTTTAGTTTTCAAACTGTTATTAAATCTTTATACTAAATTAGTACATATTACTTAGTATTAAGAACGTAAGAACTAATATACAGGATGATTTTTTAGGACTACCAACGCGATTTTCTCGCTTATTTTGCGCCCTACAAAAAACCTAAGAAACAAAAATGTGACAATTTTGAATAGCTACTAGATGCTGAAAAATAAATCCATGGCCAACTTGTCGCGCCATATAAAAAACTTCACATTATGAGCAAAACTATTAATAGCCGTAGCATGTTTATTTTAAGAGATAGGGTAAAACTTTCATATTAAAAATTGATGGCACTAAGTAAGCTTTATGCAACTAGGTACTGAGATAGTTTCAGAAAATTACACAAAGGGTCTTCGGCCTTCTTAACGCTATGAATTTTTTTGTTTATTTATTATTAGCGATTTTCTCGCTTACCTTGCGCCGCACAGAAAATTCGTAAATAAACAAAATATTATGACGATTTTGGAGTAATACTAAGAAACCCGCAAAGAGACAAAAGAAGATCCTGTGTAATTTTCTAAATAACTAAATACCCACCCAGTGCTATTGTTAGTGCCATACATTTTTAATATAAAAGTTTTCTTCTATCTCTTAAAATCAAAACGGCTATTAATAATTTCGCTCAATTTGAGTTTTTTTTTTATATTGCGCGACAAGTTGGCCATGGATGCCAGTTTCTTTTTCAGGGCTACCTATCTCTCCAAAATTCCAATTTTTTTTTTGTAATCCGTACGCCTGGCGTAAATAAAACCATGTGTTCAATGACGATCCGCGATTGGTCGGTAGGCTATAAAATTTCACCCGACTCGGCAACAGGTAAGTACTCGATCGCAGTTATTCGGTTTTATCTTGTTGTTTTCAGCTATTTAGACACTGCCACAATAATTTTATCGATGTTTTGAACCATTTCAATTAAGCCAATAATTATTTTCCGAAATATTTTGATGTAAACAATTGTAAAATTAAAATTAAATAAAGGCCGTGCCGCAGTACGCCCCTGGCGAATATTTCAATGCACGTGCTCTTGTTTACGCCAGGCGTAAGAATTGCTCGATTTTAGTATAGAAGTTAGATTTGAGATCTCGTCATTGTCCTCGATTTTTTTGTAGGTACTGGGTGATTTAATACTTAGTCTTAATACATTCTAAGTAAAAAATAAAACTTCTCTGTACTCTTAGTAGTATCTAAAAACCAAAGGATTGGCAAAATTAGTTCAATAATACAGAATATTCACACTATATTTAAAAATTTTAAACGGTAGCGCCCTGCGCGCTTAGAGGGTAGAGGTCTAGCGGTGACGTCACGCGTGCGGAGAATTTTGTCGGATCGAGCAATCCTGTGCGTCTACCGTTCTTGATCCCCGATTACCGTAAGAAGTCCCGATTTTGTCAGATGACATTCTCCACAAAATCCCTAGGAATTTTCTGTTAATCATGGGTATAACATTGGTATGTGTCTCAACTAGTTAATGACGTCACTCATTGATTTATGATGGGAAAAGATATTCAAGTGATACGAAAAAAAGAACATAATAAAATAAAAACCCTATTGCAATCACGATTATACGGCTACAAATAAAAATAACTATGACTACAACTCATTTTAATAATAATTTCAAACGTCATGAAAACACCTTCATTTTGGTATAATCACCTACTTGCGACAGCGTCTATGGTGCGTACTCAGGCAAATTTTATTTCGGTGTTGTGAAAGTGACAGTGAAGGTTTTCCGGATCGTTCAAAAGGGTTCAAACTTTGGGCAGTGAAAATATTCGCGGGTTTTGTACGTTTCGTGAGTTTTACCGTTATCTGTGTTGTTCTTGTTCGTGTTATTAGTAGTAATTCATTGTGCAAATGGGCTCGTTACTGACCTGGCTCTTATGGCCCGGTTGCATTTTTTGCTGCATTAATGCCAACTTAGGATGGCGAAATTACCAATTGACAGTCCCAGTCAGGACTTCTTAAAATAATTTTACTTTATATTCATAGAAAAATATCACTCTTTTGTTTTGTCTATGATTCATAGATCGATACTATCGTTACAAGTGGTGTCATCGTCATCGATGATGGAAGTAGTTAAAAGGCGCGTATTCACTTGCAGCAGTTGCAACAACATGCTCCAAACGCGCAGAACACGCCGCGCGCGGCGCAGAATGCAACAAACATTTTAGCGCAAAGTTCGTGCTGTTTGGAGAGAAGCGGCTAGCTCTCCACTAACCTTGCCTAGCGGCCCGCACCCCGCATTCCACTTTGGCTTTCACATTGTGCGCATGCGTTAAATCATCGCTGCCGACTGCCACCATAAGGGGCGTATGCCCCCTTCTTTTTTCATACGGCAGAGCCCATCGCTGTAAAAGGTGGTGCACGCTCGGCTCACCGCGCCGGCTCCTCATTTATTACCGAAGAATAATAATAATCGCTGAAATAATATATATACTACTTCAAAATTTACCTCAATCAAAACAAAAACAAATTTGTTAGGTTAGGTGCAATTGAATAGATATGGGCATGCGCACAATGTGAAAGCCAAAGTGGAATGCGGGGCGCTAGCCGCCTGATATTGTTTGGAGTGTTCGCTGTGTTCGCCGCGTGCCCGGCAGCCATTTTAGTAGTAATTGTGATAGTCCGCGCATTCTTTAGAGAGATGGACGCAGATGATAACTTGGTAGTGGCTGCCAGCGCTCTTTTGGTTATGTTAAAGATGCTTTTACTGGCAACAAAAAAAAAGATAAAAGAAAAATCCCCAGAAAAAATAAAAGCGTGGTCAAGACGTATTTTTTACAACATAAAAATATGGCACTGCTCAGGGGTATCTACATTTGCAGAATTTTACGAGGATGGCTGCAGAAGATTGTGAGAAGTTGATGTGTTTAGTTGTACTTATATGTTTTGAAACAACAAGCGCTGCGAACAGGGCAAACGCTGCGAACACAGCAAACGCTGCAAACACCCGTACCCATTGCCCACCAGCGAACAACTAATTCCCTTTGTGCAAATCCGGTTTAACGACAAGCCTCGGAAAATGTTTTGCGCGTTTGGCGCGGCGCGCGCGGCGCGTTCTGTGCGTTCGGAGGAATTTATTGCAAGTTAATACGCGCCTGTAGCCTGTAGGAAACGGACTTCCTAATTGAATCCGGCATGCTATTGGCAGAGCATATAAAACAACCAGCAGTAATTTTGCCCATGGCGGGAAAATTCTGCGCACCTGTTCGCGCAACCGTCATTTAGGAATAGATTCTGTCAAATGGCGAGGCAGTGTCGGGACGATTGGGCAGTTCTTTTTTGGCTGTATGAGAGATATTACAATGCCGTGGAGTGTGCTTTTTTGTAAATTCTGCTTTGTGCTAGTATCTTTAAATAAAGAATCCCAGGAAAGAATCGAAGCTGCTTGTGCTTACCACACACTATATTATACTTTACTAATACTACTCTGTATTTCTGAATTTATTTTCCCGACTACACCTCTGACTTCTATTCCCCCAATATGGCTGAAGGTCATTGAATTTGCGGATGATTTCTCAAGAGTAAGTAATACTGCTGGTTGTTTTATATGCTCTGCTATTAGTGCTTTCCCCCTCCACCAATTTTTGTGCGACCGCCAGAGGGCGCTAAAGGATGTTTTTGGGCAGCCATGTTGTGCTGATTTCTAGGGGTACTGTTGGCACCATTTAGGTTTACCTAAGTATTCTTCCTCTTTTCACTTCATTTCAAATAACCCGCCGAAAAACGCAGCTTTCTTATTAGCTTCCCTTCTACTATCAGCACAACATGGCGGTAGCCTGTTCCGGACATTTTTAACATATAAACAATCAAACCAGCTTTATTGGTCCATTCAGTATACCCCGATTACTGTAACAAGTTCCGATTTTGTCAGATGACATTCTCCACAAAATCCCTAGAAATTTTCTGTTAATTATGGGTATAACCAATGATCTGTATACCTGGATGACCCATTCAAATGACATTGTAATCCACCTTGATATACAATAAAATATCAAAACAAATACAACACTTTGCTCTGTAGTGGTGCACAGCTGACCAGTGGAAAGTTCGGTTTGATCCAGTATTTCTGGCACCACACACGACGCATTTTAAGCGCCCCTTCACTATTCACTATAATAGTTTGATAGTTCAACAAATGTAAAGAGTTTATTAGTTTATAACCTCTACCCGGCGCACTACAACAAGCCGTCCGCTGGACAAACCACAAAATATATAGGTTAGGACAAACCGTAAAGAAATATCCGCTTGGCTCTGCCGCGTCGTTGCCAAATCTCTTGCGCTTGCCCCAGTTTTCCTTCTATGGAACCAGGCTTAGTACATAATTTAATATATTTTCAACATGTGTATTTTAACATTACCAATTATAATATTATATATTATATAATACAGAGATAATATTAACATAATTATATATCTCTGATGACTTTGCTATTATATACATTGTAAGAAATAAGTGCTTTCATTATTTGCCCCATTAGGGAAGTTGCAACTCTGCGGAAAAGTTTGTAAATAAATACTAAAATGTTGAGGACGAAGTTGTGTATTGGATTATGGATGTAGATATACAGATCATTGGGTATAACATTGGTATATATGTGTCTCAACCAGTTAATGACGTCACTAATTGATTTATGATGTGAAAAGTTACCCAAGTGAACGTCGCTGAAGACAGAAACGAAATCAGATTCAAGAACAAGGAGCTTACAACGGACAAGTGGAGCAATGGTTTTCGCGGCCGGGTTTGATATTTAAATTAATTTGCAAAAATCAACTAAATTGTAGTCTGCGGTGTAAACAAAATAATAGGAGTCAACATAATAATAAAATGCTCCAGAAACGGAAAAAGTCTCCCAGAGACGTAGGTACTGGTGAAAATGGCGATTTAGTTTATATAAAATAATGAATTGAACCCCCTTAAAAATTTTGTACCACTTGGAAATTTTTACAAAATATTGCCCAGATGACCAGAAACCACACGCTACCGCAGAAACGCAAGAAAGAGCCTCAGGGACGTAGGTATACCTTCAAAAATCGCGACTTGCAACGCAAAAGAATAATTTTAACGCGTTTAAAAATTTTGTACCACTTTAAAACTTTGAACGGATATCGCCCAGACGGCGAAAAACAAAAGGCTACCGCAGAAACGAAAAAAATAGCCTCAGGGGCGTAGGTGCTAGCAAAAATCGCGACTTGAAACGTAAAACAATAATTTTTACTCGTTTAAAAATTTGGTACCACTTTGAAACTTTCAACGGATATTGCCCAGAGGGCGAAAAACAAAAGGTTACCGCAGAAACGAAAAAAAGAGCCTCAGGGGCGTAGGTGCTGGCAAAAAGCGCGACTTGAAACGTAATAGAATAATTTTAACCCGTTTAAAAATTTTGTACCACTTTGATATTTTTACAAAATATCGCCCAGATTACCAGAAACAACACGCTACCGAAGAAACGCAAAAAAGAGACTCAGGGGCGTAGGTCCCGGTAAAAATAACGACTTGAAACATAAAATAAAGAATTTAACCCGCTTAAAATTTTTGTACGACTTTGAAATTTCTACAAAATATCGCCCAGATGACCAGAAACAACACGCTACCGCACAAACGCAAGAAAGAGCCTCAGAGGCGTAGGTACCGGCAAAAATTGCGACTTGCAAGGTAAAAGAATAATTTTAACCCGTTTAAAAATTTTGTACCACTTTGAAACTTTGAACTGATATCGCCCAGATGGCGAAAAACAAAAGGCTACAGCAGAAACGAAAAAAATAGCCTCAGGGGCGTAGGTGCTAGCAAAAATCACGACTTTGATACGTAAAAGAATAATTTTTACTCGTTTAAACATTTTGTACCACTTTGAAACTTTGAACGGATATCGCCCAGACGACTAAAAACAAAAGGCTACCGAAGAAACGAAAAAAATAGCCTCAGGGGCGTAGGTACTAGCAAAAATCGCGACTTGAAACGTAAAACAATAATTTTTACTCGTTTAAAAATTTGGTACCACTTTGAAATAACTTTCAACGGATATTGCCCAGAGCGCGAAAAACCAAAGGTTACCGCAGAAACGAAAAAAAGAGCCTCAGGGGCGTAGGTGATGGCAAAAAGCGCGACTTGAAACGTAAAAGAATAATTTTAACCCGTTTAAAAATTTTGTACCACTTTGAAATTTTTACAAAATATCGCCCAGATGACCAGAAACAACACGCTACCGCAGAAATGCAAAAAAGAGCCTCAGGGGCGTAGGTGCCGGTAAAAATAACGACTTGAAACATAAAATAATGAATGTAACCCGCTTAAAATTTTTGTACCACTTTGAAATTTCTACAAAATATCGCCCGGAAGACCAGAAACAACACGCTACCGCAGAAACGCAAGAAAGAGCCTCAGAGGCGTAGGTACCGGCAAAAATTGCGACTTGCAAGGTAAAAGAATAATTTTAACCCGTTTAAAAATTTTGTACCACTTTGAAACTTTGAACTGATATCGCCCAGATGGCGAAAAACAAAGGGCTACCGCAGAAATGAAAAAAATAGCCTCAGGGGCGTAATTGCTAGCAAAAATCACTTTTATACGTAAAAGAATAATTTTAACCCGTTTAAAAATTTTGTACCACTTTAAAACTTTGAACGGATATCGCCCAGACGGCGAAAAACAAAAGGCTACCGCAGAAACGAAAAAAATAGCCTCGGGGGCGTAGGTGCTAGCAAAAATCGCGACTTGAAACGTAAAACAATAATTTTTACTCGTTTAAAAATTTGGTACCACTTTGAAACTTTCAACGGATATTGCCCAGAGGGCGAAAAACAAAAGGTTACCGCAGAAACGAAAAAAAGAGCCTCAGGGGCATAGGTGCTGGCAAAAAGCGCGACTTGAAACGTAATAGAATAATTTTAACCCGTTTAAAAATTTTGTACCACTTTGATATTTTTACAAAATATCGCCCAGATTACCAGAAACAACCCGCTACCGAAGAAACGCAAAAAAGAGAATCAGGGGAGTAGGTACCGGTAAAAATAACGACTTGAAACATAAAATAATGAATTTAACCCGCTTAAAATTTTTGTACCACTTTGAAATTTCTACAAAATATTGCCCAGATGACCAGAAACAACACGCTACCGCAGAAACGCAAGAAAGAGCCTCAGAGGCGTAGGTATACCGGCAAAAATTGCGACTTGCAAGGTAAAAGAATAATTTTAACCCATTTAAAAATTTTGTACCACTTTGAAACTTTGAACTGACATCGCCCAGATGGCGAAAAACAAAAGGCTACCGCAGAAACGAAAAAAATAGCCTCAGGGGCGTAGGTGCTAGCAAAAATCACGACTTTGATACGTAAAAGAATAATTTTTACTCGTTTAAACATTTTGTACCACTTTGAAACTTTGAACGGATATCGCCCAGACGACGAAAAACAAAAAGCTACCGAAAATTTTGTACCACTTTGATATTTTTACAAAATATCGCCCAGATTACCAGAAACAACACGCTACCGCAGAAACGCAAGAAAGAGCCTCAGGGGCGTAGGTAGCGGCAAATTTTTAAACGGGTTAAAATTATTCTTTTACCTTTCAAGTCGCAATTTTTGCCGGTACCTACGCCCCTGAGGCTCTTTCTTGCGTTTCTGCGGTAGCGTGTTGTTTCTGGTCATCTGGGCGATATTTTGTAGAAATTTCAAAGTGGTACAAAAATTTTAAGCGGGTTAAATTCATTATTTTGTGTTTCAAGTCGTTATTTTTACCGGCACCTACGCCCCTGAGGCTCTTTTTGCGTTTCTGCGGTAGCGTGTTGTTTCTGGTCATCTGGGCGATATTTTGTAAAAATTTCAAAGTGGTACAAAATTTTTAAGGGGGTTCAATTCATTATTTTATATAATCTAAATCGCCATTTTCACCAGTACAGTTGGGTCGGACGAAACCGAACGACGTAAAGCCATTTTCTAGATACTTTTGGGGTAATAATACCCAAAATCCATTCAATAAACAAGGGATTCAAGCTCAGACCGAGGGAAGAAGCGTGCGACGAACGCGACGTTACCAAATGTTAGAGCAGAATCCAAATATTCCAAGGAAAGGAATTTTTAGCGTTCGGTTTCGTCTGACGCCAACCGTAAATACGTCTCTGGGAGACTTTTTCCGTTTCTGGAGCATTTTATTATTATGTTGACTCCTATTATTTTGTTTACACCGCAGACCACATTTTAGTTGATTTTTGCAAATTAATTTAAATATCAAACCAGGCCGCGAAAAGCATTGCTCCACTTGTCCGTTGTAAGCTCCTTGTTCTTGAATCTGATTTCGTTTCTGTCTTCAGCGACGTCCCAAGTGATACTAAAAAAAGAACATAATAAAATAAAAACCCTATTGCGACTATACCTCTACAAATAAAAATAACTATGACTACAACTCATTTTAATAATAATTTCAAACGTCATAGAAACACTTTCATTTTGGTATTTGCGGCTGTGTCTATGGTGCGTACTCAGGCAAATTTTATTTCGGTGTTGTGAAAGTGACAGTGAAGGTTTTCCGGATCGTTCAAACGGGTTCAAACTTTGGGCAGTGAAAATATTCGCGGGTTTTGTACGTTTCGTTTTACCGTTATCTCTGTGTTGTTCTTGTTCGGGTTATTAGTAGCACAGACATATATAGCTTCGCTACAGACTGTGTTTCGCCGTATATTTTTAGGCGAACCCAAAAGGATGCCAAGTCTCTCGAGTTGGCATCCTTTGTGGGAATTCGTACAAATATTTCCACTACCGTGCCATAGAGGTCGCCGAGTTCTACATCTTTCCGCTCGTCGTTGCCAAATGTCGTCTATCAGGCCCATTTTAGGGATAAAAATACATCTGCCACTATCCATACAAGCAGATGGTATTATCACAGACATATATAGCTTCGCACTGTGTTTGTATAAAAGATCATATCATGATCTTTGCTGATACAGAGGTCTGTGTTTATAGCCAAAAAGAGGCAAGGAAGCTGGAATTGGTAGGTAAGGATTGTTGAGATTTTTGTATACTTAAAATTGCCGGGAAAACGGCGCGCTGAAAAACAATAACTTCACTGTTTCTGGTCTCAGAAGTAAAAAACTGCCCGACAAAAAACTACCCCTCCCCACCCCCGAAATGTTTTTGGTCGGATCCTTGCTATTTTCAGCCAGAACGTTCAAAATTTAACCAGACGCACCAATCCGCGGTTGAAAAAATTTACCTAACAAAACTACCCCTGCATCCCTTTGGGGAAAAAAATTGATAACTCCATTGTTTCTGGTCCGATTTTCGCCGTTTTCACAAGGATATTAAAAAAGTCAGTCTCAGAAATAAAAAAAAACTGCCGGAGAAAAACTACCCCTTCCCACCCCCGAAGTTGTTTTTGGTCGGACAATCGCCATTTTTAGCAAGGACGTTCAAAATTATTCCAGAAGCACCAATCCGCGGTTGAAAAAAATTGCCGGACAAAAGTACCCCCTGCATCCCTTTAGGGAAAAAATGATAACTCCATTGTTTCTGGTCCGATTTTCGCCGTTTTCACAAGGATGTTAAAAAAGTCAGTCTCAGAAATAAAAAAAACTGCCGGAAAAAACTACCCCTTCCCACCCCCGAAGTTGTTTTTGGTCGGATCCTCGCCATTTTTAGCAAGGACGTTCAAAATTATTCCAGAAGCACCAATCCGCGGTTGAAAAAAATTGCCGGACAAAACTACCCCCTGCATCCCTTTAGGGAAAAAAATGATAACTCCATTGTTTCTGGTCCGATTTTCGCCGTTTTCACAAGGACGTTCAAAAGAGTCTCAGAAGCATAAAAAACTGCCTGACAAAAAATTACCCCTTCCCACACCCGAAGTTGTTTTTGGTCGAATCCTCGCCGTTTTCAGCAAGGACGATCAAAATTAACCCATACGCACCAACCCGCGGTTGAAAAAATTTACCTAACAAAACTACCCCCTGCATCCCTTTAGGGAAAAACATTGATAACTCCATTGTTTCTGGTCCGATTTTCGCCGTTTTCACAAGGACGTTCAAAAGAGTCTCAGGAGTATAAAAACTGCCTGACAAAAAATTATCCCTTCCTACCCTCGAAGAAAACGGAGAAAATCGGACCAGAAAAAATGGAGTTATCATTTTTTTCCTAAAGGGATGCAGGGGGTAGTTTTGTCCGGCAAATTTTTTCAACCGCGGTTGATGCTTCTGGAATAATTTTGAACGTCCTTGGTAAAAATGACGAGGATCCGACCAAAAACAACTTCGGTGGTGGAAAGGGATAGTTTTTTTTCCGGCATTTTTTTTTATTTCTGAGACTGACTTTTTTAACATCCTTTTGAAAACGGCGAAAATCTGACCAGAAACAAAGGAGTTATCATTTTTTCCGTAAAGGATGCAGATTGTAGTTTCGTCCGGTAATTTTTTTCAACCGCGGATTGGTGCTTCTGGAATAATTTTGAACGTCCTTGCTAAAAATGGCGAGGATCCGACCAAAAACAACTTCGGGGGTGGGAAGGGGTAGTTTTTCTCCGGCAGTTTTTTTTTTATTTCTGAGACTGACTTTTTTAACATCCTTGTGAAAACGGCGAAAATCGGACCAGAAACAATGGAGTTATCATTTTTTTCCCTAAAGGAATGCAGGGGGTAGTTTTGTCCGGCAATTTTTTTCAACCGCGGATTGGTGCTTCTGGAATAATTTTGAACGACCTTGCTAAAAATGGCGAGGATCCGACCAAAAACAACTTCGGGGGTGGGAAGGGGTAGTTTTTTTTCTGGCAGTTTTTTTATTTCTCAGACTGACTTTTTTTAACATCCTTGTGAAAACGGCGAAAATCGGACCAGAAACAATGGAGTTATCATTTTTTTCCTAAATGGATGCAGGGGGTAGTTTTGTCCGCCAAATTTTTTCAACCGCGGATTGGTGCTTCTGGGATAATTTTGAACGTCCTTGCTAAAAATGGCGAGGATCCGACCAAAAACAACTTCGGGGGTGGGAAGGGGTAGTTTTTTCCGCCAGTTTTTTTTTATTTCTGAGACTGACTTTTTTAACATCCTTGTGAAAACGGCGAAAATCGGACCAGAAACAATGGAGTTATAATTTTTTTCCTAAAGGGATGCAGGGGGTAGTTTTGTCCGGCAATTTTTTTCAACCGCGGATTGGTGCTTCTGGAATAATTTTGAACGTCCTTGCTAAAAATGGCGAGGATCCGACCAAAAACAACTTCGGGGGATAGGAAGGGGTAGTTTTTCTCCGGCAGTTTTTTTTTTATTTCCGAGACTGACTTTTTTAACATCCTTGTGAAAACGGCGAAAATCGGACCAGAAACAATGGAGTTATCATTTTTTCCCTAAAGGGATGCAGAGGGTAGTTTTGTCCGGCAATTTTTTTCAACCGCGGATTGGTGCTTCTGGAATAATTTTGAACGTCCTTGCTAAAAATGGCGAGGATCCGACCAAAAACAACTTCGGGGGTGGGAAGGGGTAGTTTTTTCCGCCAGTTTTTTTTTATTTCTGAGACTGACTTTTTTAACATCCTTGTGAAAACGGCGAAAATCGGACCCGAAACAATGGAGTTATCATTTTTTTCCCTAAAGGGATGCAGGGGGTAGTTTTGTCCGGCAATTTTTTTCAACCGCGGACTGGTGCTTCTGGAATAATT
Source organism: Pseudeuparius sepicola (assembly GCA_963920635.1). NCBI lineage: Eukaryota > Metazoa > Arthropoda > Insecta > Coleoptera > Anthribidae > Pseudeuparius > Pseudeuparius sepicola. The sequence continues at coordinate 98,003,739 of OY987299.1, forward strand.
TTGAACGTCCTTGCTAAAAATGGCGAGGATCCGACCAAAAACAACTTCGGGGGTGGGAAGGGGTAGTTTTTCTCCGGCAGTTTTTTTTATTTCTGAGACTGACTTTTTTAACATCCTTGTGAAAACGGCGAAAATCGGACCAGAAACAATGGAGTTATCATTTTTTCCCTAAAGGGATGCAGGGGGTAGTTTTGTCCGGCAATTTTTTTCAACCGCGGATTGGTGCTTCTGGAATAATTTTGAACGTCCTTGCTAAAAATGGCGAGGATCCGACCAAAAACAACTTCGGGGGTGGGAAGGGGTAGTTTTTTCCGCCAGTTTTTTTTTTATTTCTGAGACTGACTTTTTTAACATCCTTGTGAAAACGGCGAAAATCGGACCCGAAACAATGGAGTTATCATTTTTTTCCGTAAAGGATGCAGATTGTAGTTTCGTCCGGCAATTTTTTTCAACCGCGGATTGGTGCTTCTGGAATAATTTTGAACGTCCTTGCTAAAAATGGCGAGGATCCGACCAAAAACAACTTCGGGGGTGGGAAGGGGTAGTTTTTTCCGCCAGTTTTTTTTTATTTCTGAGACTGACTTTTTAACATCCTTGTGAAAACGGCGAAAATCGGACCAGAAACAATGGAACTATCATTTTTTTCCCTAAAGGGATGCAGGGGGTAGTTTTGTCCGCCAAATTTTTTCAACCGCGGATTGGTGCTTCTGGGATAATTTTGAACGTCCTTGCTAAAAATGGCGAGGATCCGACCAAAAACGACTTCGGGGGGTGAGAAGGGGTAGTTTTTCTCCGGCAGTTTTTTTTTTATTTCTGAGACTGACTTTTTTAACATCCTTGTGAAAACGGCGAAAATCGGACCCGAAACAATGGAGTTATCATTTTTTTCCGTAAAGAATGCAGATTGTAGTTTCCTCCGGCAATTTTTTTCAACCGCGGATTGGTGCTTCTGGAATAATTTTGAACGTCCTTGCTAAAAATGGCGAGGATCCGACCAAAAACAACTTCGGGGTGGGAAGGGGTAGTTTTTTCCGCCAGTTTTTTTTTATTTCTGAGACTGACTTTTTTAACATCCTTGTGAAAACGGCGAAAATCGGACGAGAAACAATGGAGTTATCATCTTTTTCCCTAAAAGGATGCAGGGGGTAGTTTTGTCCGGCAATTTTTTTCAACCACGGATTGGTGCTTCTGAAATAATTTTGAACGTCCTTGCTAAAAATGGCGAGGATCCGACCAAAAACAACTTCGGAGGTGGGAAGGGGTAGTTTTTCTCCGGCAGATTTTTTTTTATTTCTGAGACTGACTTTTTTAACATCCTTGGGAAAACGGCGAAAATCGGACCCAAAACAATGGAGTTATCATTTTTTTCCTAAAGGGATGCAGGGGGTAGTTTTGTCCGGCAATTTTTTTCAACCGCGGATTGGTGCTTGTGGAATAATTTTGAACGTCCTTGCTAAAAATGGCGAGGATCCGACCAAAAACAACTTCGGGGTGGGAAGGGGTAGTTTTTTCCGGCAGTTTTTTTTTATTTCTGAGACTGACTTTTTTAACATCCTTGGGAAAACGGCGAAAATCGGACCCAAAACAATGGAGTTATCATTTTTTCCCTAAAGGGATGCAGGGGGTAGTTTTGTCCGGCAATTTTTTTCAACCGCGGATTGGTGCTTCTGGAATAATTTTGAACGACCTTGCTAAAAATGGCGAGGATCCGACCAAAAACAACTTCGGGGGTGGGAAGGGGTAGTTTTTTTTCTGGCAGTTTTTTTATTTCTCAGACTGACTTTTTTTAACATCCTTGTGAAAACGGCGAAAATCGGACCAGAAACAATGGAGTTATCATTTTTTTCCTAAATGGATGCAGGGGGTAGTTTTGTCCGCCAAATTTTTTCAACCGCGGATTGGTGCTTTTGGGATAATTTTGAACGTCCTTGCTAAAAATGGCGAGGATCCGACCAAAAACAACTTCGGGGGTGGGAAGGGGTAGTTTTTTCCGCCAGTTTTTTTTTATTTCTGAGACTGACTTTTTTAACATCCTTGTGAAAACGGCGAAAATCGGACCAGAAACAATGGAGTTATAATTTTTTTCCTAAATGGATGCAGAGGTAGTTTTGTCCGCCAAATTTTTCAACCGCGGATTGGTGCTTCTGGGATAATTTTGAACGTCCTTGCTAAAAATGGCGAGGATCCGACCAAAAACAACTTTGGGGGATGGGAAGGGGTAGTTTTTCTCCGGCAGTTTTTTTTTTATTTCTGAGACTGACTTTTTTAACATCCTTGTGAAAACGGCGAAAATCGGACCAGAAACAATGGAGTTATCATTTTTTTCCCTAAAGGGATGCAGGGGGTAGTTTTGTCCGGCAATTTTTTTCAACCGCGGATTGGTGCTTCTGGAATAATTTTGAACGTCCTTGCTAAAAATGGCGAGGATCCGACCAAAAACAACTTCGGGGGATAGGAAGGGGTAGTTTTTCTCCGGCAGTTTTTTTTTTATTTCCGAGACTGACTTTTTTAACATCCTTGTGAAAACGGCGAAAATCGGACCAGAAACAATGGAGTTATCATTTTTTCCCTAAAGGGATGCAGGGGGTAGTTTTGTCCGGCAATTTTTTTCAACCGCGGATTGGTGCTTCTGGAATAATTTTGAACGTCCTTGCTAAAAATGGCGAGGATCCGACCAAAAACAACTTCGGGGGTGGGAAAAGGTAGTTTTTTCCGCCAGTTTTTTTTTATTTCTGAGACTGACTTTTTTAACATCCTTGTGAAAACGGCGAAAATCGGACCCGAAACAATGGAGTTATCATTTTTTTTCCTAAAGGGATGCAGGGGGTAGTTTTGTCCGGCAATTTTTTTCAACCGCGGACTGGTGCTTCTGGAATAATTTTGAACGTCCTTGCTAAAAATGGCGAGGATCCGACCAAAAACAACTTCGGGGGTGGGAAGGGGTAGTTTTTCTCCGGCAGTTTTTTTTATTTCTGAGACTGACTTTTTTAACATCCTTGTGAAAACGGCGAAAATCGGACCAGAAACAATGGAGTTATCATTTTTTCCCTAAAGGGATGCAGGGGGTAGTTTTGTCCGGCAATTTTTTTCAACCGCGGATTGGTGCTTCTGGAATAATTTTGAACGTCCTTGCTAAAAATGGCGAGGATCCGACCAAAAACAACTTCGGGGGTGGGAAGGGGTAGTTTTTTCCGCCAGTTTTTTTTTTATTTCTGAGACTGACTTTTTTAACATCCTTGTGAAAACGGCGAAAATCGGACCCGAAACAATGGAGTTATCATTTTTTTCCGTAAAGGATGCAGATTGTAGTTTCGTCCGGCAATTTTTTTCAACCGCGGATTGGTGCTTCTGGAATAATTTTGAACGTCCTTGCTAAAAATGGCGAGGATCCGACCAAAAACAACTTCGGGGGTGGGAAGGGGTAGTTTTTTCCGCCAGTTTTTTTTTATTTCTGAGACTGACTTTTTAACATCCTTGTGAAAACGGCGAAAATCGGACCAGAAACAATGGAACTATCATTTTTTTCCCTAAAGGGATGCAGGGGGTAGTTTTGTCCGCCAAATTTTTTCAACCGCGGATTGGTGCTTCTGGGATAATTTTGAACGTCCTTGCTAAAAATGGCGAGGATCCGACCAAAAACGACTTCGGGGGTGAGAAGGGGTAGTTTTTCTCCGGCAGTTTTTTTTTTATTTCTGAGACTGACTTTTTTAACATCCTTGTGAAAACGGCGAAAATCGGACCCGAAACAATGGAGTTATCATTTTTTTCCGTAAAGGATGCAGATTGTAGTTTCCTCCGGCAATTTTTTTCAACCGCGGATTGGTGCTTCTGGAATAATTTTGAACGTCCTTGCTAAAAATGGCGAGGATCCGACCAAAAACAACTTCGGGGTGGGAAGGGGTAGTTTTTTCCGCCAGTTTTTTTTTATTTCTGAGACTGACTTTTTTAACATCCTTGTGAAAACGGCGAAAATCGGACGAGAAACAATGGAGTTATCATCTTTTTCCCTAAAAGGATGCAGGGGGTAGTTTTGTCCGGCAATTTTTTTCAACCACGGATTGGTGCTTCTGAAATAATTTTGAACGTCCTTGCTAAAAATGGCGAGGATCCGACCAAAAACAACTTCGGAGGTGGGAAGGGGTAGTTTTTCTCCGGCAGATTTTTTTTATTTCTGAGACTGACTTTTTTAACATCCTTGGGAAAACGGCGAAAATCGGACCCAAAACAATGGAGTTATCATTTTTTTCCTAAAGGGATGCAGGGGGTAGTTTTGTCCGGCAATTTTTTTCAACCGCGGATTGGTGCTTGTGGAATAATTTTGAACGTCCTTGCTAAAAATGGCGAGGATCCGACCAAAAACAACTTCGGGGTGGGAAGGGGTAGTTTTTTCCGGCAGTTTTTTTTTATTTCTTAGACTGACTTTTTTAACATCCTTGTGAAAACGGCGAAAATCGGACCAGAAACAATGGAACTATCATTTTTTTCCCTAAAGGGGTGCAGGGGGTAGTTTTGTCCGGCAATTTTTTTCAACCGCGGATTGGTGCTTCTGAAATAATTTTGAACGTCCTTGCTAAAAATGGCGAGGATCCGACCAAAAACAACTTCGGAGGTGGGAAGGGGTAGTTTTTCTCCGGCAGTTTTTTTTTATTTCTGAGACTGACTTTTTTAACATCCTTGGGAAAACGGCGAAAATCGGACCCGAAACAATGGAGTTATCATTTTTTTCCCTAAAGGGATGCAGGGGGTAGTTTTGTCCGGCAATTTTTTTCAACCGCGGATTGGTGCTTCTGGAATAATTTTGAACGTCCTTGCTAAAAATGGCGAGGATCCGACCAAAAACAACTTCGGGGGTGGGAAGGGGTAGTTTTTCTCCGGCAGTTTTTTTTTATTTCTGAGACTGACTTTTTTAACATCTTTGTGAAAACGGCGAAAATCTGACCAGAAACAATGGAACTATCATTTTTTCCCTAAAGGGATGCAGGGGTAGTTTTGTCCGGCAATTTTTTTCAACCGCGGATTGGTGCTTCTGGAATAATTTTGAACGTCCTTGCTAAAAATGGCGAGGATCCGACCAAAAACAACTTTGGGGGATGGGAAGGGGTAGTTTTTCTCCGGCAGTTTTTTTTTATTTCTGAGACTGACTTTTTTAACATCCTTGTGAAAACGGCGAAAATCGGACCAGAAACAATGGAGTTATCATTTTTTTCCTAAATGGATGCAGGGGTAGTTTTGTCCGCCAAATTTTTTCAACCGCGGATTGGTGCTTCTGGGATAATTTTGAACGTCCTTGCTAAAAATGCCGAGGATCCGACCAAAAACAACTTCGGGGGTGGGAAGGGGTAGTTTTTTCCGGCAGTTTTTTTTATTTCTGAGACTGACTTTTTTAACATCCATGTGAAAACGGCGAAAATCGGACCAGAAACAATGGAACTATCATTTTTTCCCTAAAGGGATGCAGGGGGTAGTTTTGTCCGGCAATTTTTTTCAACCGCGGATTGGTGCTTCTGGAATAATTTGGAACGTCCTTGCTAAAAATGGCGAGGATCCGACCAAAAACAACTTCGGGGGTGGGAAGGGGTAGTTTTTTCCGCCAGTTTTTTTTTATTTCTGAGACTGACTTTTTTAACATCCTTGTGAAAACGGCGAAAATCGGACCAGAAACAATGGAGTTATCATTTTTTTCCTAAATGGATGCAGGGGTAGTTTTGTCCGCCAAATTTTTTCAACCGCGGATTGGTGCTTCTGGGATAATTTTGAACGTCCTTGCTAAAAATGGCGAGGATCCGACCAAAAACAACTTCGGGGGTGGGAAGGGGTAGTTTTTTCCGGCAGTTTTTTTTTTATTTCTGAGACTGATTTTTTTAACATCCTTGTGAAAACGGCGAAAATCGGACCAGAAACAATGGAACTATCATTTTTTTCCCTAAAGGGATGCAGGGGGTAGTTTTGTCCGGCAATTTTTTTCAACCGCGGATTGGTGCTTCTGGAATAATTTTGAACGACCTTGCTAAAAATGGCGAGGATCCGACCAAAAACAACTTCGGGGGTGGGAAGGGGTAGTTTTTTTTCTGGCAGTTTTTTTATTTCTCAGACTGACTTTTTTTAACATCCTTCTGAAAACGGCGAAAATCGGACCAGAAACAATGGAGTTATCATTTTTTTCCTAAATGGATGCAGGGGGTAGTTTTGTCCGCCAATTTTTTTCAACCGCGGATTGGTGCTTCTGGAATAATTTTGACCGACCTTGCTAAAAATGGCGAGGATCCGACCAAAAACAACTTCGGGGGTGGGAAGGGGTAGTTTTTTTTCTGGCAGTTTTTTTATTTCTCAGACTGACTTTTTTTAACATCCTTGTGAAAACGGCGAAAATCGGACCAGAAACAATGGAGTTATCATTTTTTTCCTAAATGGATGCAGGGGGTAGTTTTGTCCGCCAAATTTTTTCAACCGCGGATTGGTGCTTCTGGGATAATTTTGAACGTCCTTGCTAAAAATGGCAAGGATCCGACCAAAAACAACTTCGGGGGGTGAGAAGGGGTAGTTTTTCTCCGGCAGTTTTTTTTTTATTTCTGAGACTGACTTTTTTAACATCCTTGTGAAAACGGCGAAAATCGGACCCGAAACAATGGAGTTACCATTTTTTCCCTAAAGGGATGCAGGGGGTAGTTTTGTCCGGCAATTTTTTTCAACCGCGGATTGGTGCTTCTGGAATAATTTTGAACGACCTTGCTAAAAATGGCGAGGATCCGACCAAAAACAACTTCGGGGGTGGGAAGGGGTAGTTTTTTCCGCCAGTTTTTTTTTTATTTCTGAGACTGACTTTTTAACATCCTTGTGAAAACGGCGAAAATCGGACCAGAAACAATGGAACTATCATTTTTTTCCCTAAAGGGATGCAGGGGGTAGTTTTGTCCGGCAATTTTTTCCAACCGCGGATTGGTGCTTCTGGAATAATTTTGAACGTCCTTGCTAAAAATGGCGAGGATCTGACCAAAAAAAAATTGGGGGATGGGAAGGGGTAGGTTTTTACCGCAATTTTTTATTTCTGAGACTTTTTGAACGCCCTACTGGAGGTATGAAGTTATTTCGCTAAAGGGATGCAGGGAGTAGTTTTTAGCAGACAATTTTCTCCAATCGCGGATTGGTGCATCTGGAATAAATCTAATAATTTCAAATTGTGGCTGCCGTATTATTAATACTCGTATATACCCCGATTACTGTAAGAAGTCCCGATTTTGTCAGATGACATTCTCCACAAAATCCCTAGGAATTTTTTGTTAAGTATAGGTATAACATTGGTATATGTGTCTCAACCAGTTAATGACGTCACTCATTGATTTATGATGTGAAAAGTTACCCAAGTGATACGAAAAAAAGAGCATAATAAAATAAAAACCCTATTGCAATCACGATTATGCCGCTACAAATAAAAATAACTATGCCTACAACTCATTTTAATAATAATTTCAAACGTCATGGAAACACTTTCGTTTTGGTATTTTGTAATAATCAGCTGCTTTTGGCAGCGTCTAGGGGCGGACTCAGGCAAATTTAGCTTCGGTGTGTCAAAGTGACAGTGAAGGTTTTCCAGATCGTTCAAACTGGTTCAAACATTCGGTAATGAAAATATTCGCGGGTTTTCTACGTTTTGTGAGCTTTACCGTCATCTGTGTTGTTCTTGTTCGTGTTACTTTTCGTGTTATTAGTGCAAATGGGCTCGTTACTGACCTGAACTTATGACCCGGTTGCATTTTTTGCTGCATTGATGCCAACTTAGGATATCGAAATTACCAATTGACAGTCCCAGTGAGGACTTCTTAAAGTAATTTGAGTATACCGGCTATTCCTTCTATCACAGACCTATATAGCTTCTATCCACATGTCCTTGCACTGACAACGTCGCAGCGTTTTTTATGGGATAGGTGCTTTCAAGGCCACTGAAATATTGTCGTCAGGCCCGCCGATTATATTTTTATTCGAATTTCCCGCATGCGGCGCCCTCAGCTCAAACAATTGGGTCCCCAGGCCCCAGGCACTGTCTGTAGCTAAGCTATATATGTAGCGAAGCTATATATTGCTGTGTTAGTAGTTATTCATTGTGCAAATGGGCTCGTTACTGACCTGGACTTATGACCCGGTTGCATTTTTTGCTACATTGATGAAAACTTAGGATGGCAAAATTACCAATTGACAGTCCCAGTAAGGACTTCTTAAAATAATTTGACTCTAGGAGAATATTATTTCAAATCAGAATAATTAGCGGGGGGGGGGATAATGGAAAAGTCGATCCGCAGAATTTGACAGCTCAGGGTGTTTTTACCATAGAGATCATATATATAGGTAGAGTGCTGAACAATGTTTTTTTTATACATAGGATGCGTGGAAAACCTTTGACGAATTTAAAATCATAAAATAGTAAAAAATAGTAATAAATAGGCCCAGTGGACATGCGCATTTGCAATTTAAGGTAGTGTTTTGTGAAAGTTGACACTCTTTGACAGCCATTTGACAGCGACAAACTAAGATAACCTACCGTTGTTTGCATCATAGACGCTTTGTGGCATAATTTTTTCGATTTTCAGCTAATTTTAATAGTTTCTTCGCGTTTTAGTTGTTTGAGTGTTTTGCATCATATACGCTTTGTGGCATAATTTTTTCGATTTTCAGCTAATTTTAATAGTTTCTTCGCGTTTTAGTTGTTTGAGTGTTTTATCTAATTAAGTGATCATCTCAAATATGTTCTGTTCATTTTACACCAGAGTGTTTAAAAACGAACGAGTCAAAACGCAGCTAATTGAAAATGCTGTACCAACTCTTCTACCGAAACCATCATTTAAGTTAATATATTAACATGATTGTGGTGTAAGAAACTATTAGTAGCTTATTTGTTTTAGTGTTAAAGTTATATAAAGGTAGATGAAAAGAAGTCAAGTTCTAGCATCAGTGAAGCAAATTCTGGTATAGTATGGACGAAACTAGTTTTACAAGTATAAACGAACCTAGTCGTAGTTATCGAAGGCTTGACCGGTCCACGTTGAGGTGAGCTTAATTTATTATCAATATACAAGTTTGTAGGGAGATAGTAATTAAGAAAAACAACCACTGTTTTGAATTGCGCGGTCTGAAGGTCTAATGCGCATGTTCCATATGGACCGGGAGATAGTGACAGATTTTTGGACGTGATTTTACTCAGTATGCCTTGCAAAGGGCATTATGTGGCACATATTCTCACAATAATAAGGTATGAATCATAGAGTCATCCTGGGTTCTCCATGTGAAAAACTGAGTTTTCAATTATTCGAAAAATATGCATTTTGATATGATTTTATACAGGCTGCCATGTTTTTATAATGAAGTTCAAATAGAAAATTCCTCGGAAAACCATAGGCATACCGTTAGGGTGGGTCCAAAGGGCTATTATTGCCACGTGATCTTGTATTTTAATAATTAATTTTTCCATGTTTCTGAACAGGCTGCCAATGAGAAATATGCAAGTTCTTATTATGAAAATGCTGAAAAAGGTATGGCATACCTTTCGCGCATGTCCAAGTACACTTTACATCGAATAACTCGTTTAAACGATTAAATAACATTCAATTTAAACAGTACTTGGACATGCGCGAAAGGTATGCCATCCTTTTTTCAGTATTTTCATATGTCTACTATTCTTGAACGAGAGGCTAAAACCAGAGCATATACAGGGTGACATAGAAAAAAGTACATTACATAGTGCCACACCATAGAGGACACTAAAATAAGAAAAAAAGTTCCTATGAACATGGGTCCGCAAGGCCTTCGGTTAAAAGATACGGGGTATTGAATTGTAATTTTTTTTATTTATTTGCAAAAACAATGATAAATACTCCAACAATTAAATTGTAATGGTATGATGAAAAATATGATTAATTAAAACAAAACATTAAGGTTTTAGAAGATGTTCAAATTGTTGCCCTTGTACTTCAATACATTTTTCCATTCTTCTTCTTAATGATTGACGGCATCTTTGAAATATTCCTGGGTCATTACGAAATCTATCTGCCGATTCCATAATTCTAATCCATAACTGTGCTTCATTATGTATTTCTACAGCATAAACTTCATTTTTCGTAAATCCCCAAAATGAAAAATCGAGGGGATTAAGGTCGGGACTACGAGCTGGCCAGGGTACAGGCCCTCCTCGACCAATCCACGTATTTCCAAATCTCCTGTCCAAATATTCCTTTGCCACTCGAGAAAAGTGAGAAGTGAGCTGGCGCCTCATCATGCATGTAATACATTCTTCCAGTAATGGCCAATGGGACATCCTCTAATAATGTGTTTAAATCATTCTCCAAGAAATGTCGATACAGTGCACCTGTCAATCGATTGGGCAATCGAAATGGGCCAATTAAGTAATTGTCGATTATACCTGCCCACACATTAATAGAAAACCCATATTGGTGACTTCGAATTACAGTTTGATGAGGATTTTCATCACTCCAATAGTGCATGTTATGTAGGTTCAGAATACCATCACGACTAAAACCAGGTTCATCAGTAAACAAAATTGATGAAATAATGTTTTGTCTTTGGTTTTGCAACCATTCGCAAAATTGTACAGGAGGAAAAAAGTCATGTTGCAATAGTGAATGAATTTTTTGGAAATGGTATGGGCGAAGAAGTTGTTCTTTCAAAATTTGTCTACTTGATTCACGGTTAACGTTTCGCACCGCTGAACTTATTTTCCTGGTGCTTGTTCTCGGATTATTTTCTACCATTCGTAAAACAGTTTCTTCGTTTTGCACAGTGCGACAAGTTCTGGAAACCCCACTATTCACTTTTGGTTTTCTAAAACAGCCATCTTCTCCCAAACGCCTATGCACATCAATAAATGTTCGAACATTAGGAACTTGTTTTAAAGGATATCTTTCTCGATAGATACGTTGAGCTTCGTAAAAATTTGATCTAGCTTCGCCGTAACACATAATCATGTCCCTGTATTCTTCAAAAGTATAGTGAACCATTTTTGAAATCAATTTTGAATTATCAAAGGGAAAACCAATAAAAAACATAAACAAGAACACAAAATACCTACTACCTAATAACAATTATTAAATTAGTTTGACAAAAGTGTCATTATGACACATTATTTCATTGTTACTTATCATTGTTTTTGCAAAGGTTACTTTGATGCTTTTTGAATAAGTAATTTGCATGCATTGTCGGCTTTAGATGCATTTGTACTGGAACCATTGCTTCTAGCGACTTGGACAAGGTATACCTTTCGTAAGTATAAAAGATGGGCTAACATTTTTTCAGTCGAAAATAACATACACTGTATAGCAAAAAAGTTAGGCCCGATTCAATAGAGATGGAACCGTGTAATGTACAGCGTATTTGAATTTAGCATGATAAAAAAAACCTGTATACCACATCTTATCCATTTCTTGCGTCTCTGGCTAAAGATATTCGTAAAAAACAAAACAAATAAATTACAATTCAACACCCCGTATCTTTTAACCGAAGGCCTTGCGGACCCATGTTCATAGGAACTTTTTTTCTTATTTTAGTGTCCTCTATGGTGTGGCACTATGTAATGTACTTTTTTCTATGTCACCCTGTATAACAAAAACAACTAGCAGTTAATTCCCCATGGCGGGAAAATTCTGCGCACCTGTTCGCGCAGCCGACATTTGGGAATAGATTCTGTCAAATGGATGCAGTGTCGGGGTCATTGGGCAGTTCTTTTTTGGCTGTTTGAGAGATATTACAGTGCTGTTTGTGCTTTGTGCTAGTCTCTTTAAATAAAGAATCCCAGGAAGGAGTCAAAGCTGCTTGTGTTTACCACACACTATATACTTTACTAATACTACTCTGTATTTCTGAATTGATTTTCCCGACTACACCTCTGACTTCTATTTCCCCATAATGGCTCAAGGTCACTGAATTTGCGGATGATTTCTCAAGAGTAAGTTATACTGCTGGTTATTTTATATCCTCTGCTAAAACCCAGTTTGAGTACCACGATTTCATTGGTCGACTCAAGGTTATCTGAATTTCTAAGCCTCTCCACAAAATATATAGATTAGGTAGCCCGTTGTGACATAAATTATGCAAATGAATTAAGAAATAACGTCAAATCCAGATGAATTTTTACTGTATGCAGCTCAAACTGATCACCTCCCTATTTTGAACCTTTTGCAACATCGAAACTTCGCGAATACCCGCGGAAAAACCGAAATTTTGAAAGATTTGTGCAGTGTTCAGTGCGCGCCGAATGTCGGGCGAAAACAGCGGCCGGGCCGGACCGTAAACACGGCACAAATCTTTAAAGGTGGATTTATAAACTCGACGTTTGCGTTGGCGCTCGAAGTTGACGGTGACCTTCGCAGTTTGCGTCCAGAAATGTGAACGACGGAACGTGAAAGATGAAATTAGACGGCAACGTTCGACGGCGTTTATAAATGGTTACACGTAAAATATTGGGATTGAATTTTCGACGCAAACGGCAACGGCGAGCGCCAACGCAAACGTCGAGTTTATAAATCCACCTTAAAAGTTTCGATGTTGCAAAAGGTGCAAAATAGGGTGATCATCGGTTTGAGCTAAATTCATCTCCATTATAGAGATCAGATTCGTGTTCAGGGACCTCGAAAATTTCAAGAAGATCGCACGGTGCGTACGGTATATATGTTCCATATTTACCATATGTTTTCAGATAAGTGATTGAGTAAGCCATTATTATGCTACTATTGCAATGTGATTCTAAACAACCTCACAAGTCACAAGCGTACAATCGTTGACTGACGTATTAATAAGGCTTCTCACGGCTATAGTTTCATGTCCTGGAAAGTAGATATGGCGCCTATGATCAACAATGTATTATGCATTGTATTTTGTCTCCGGTAAGCGCATGGTGAGCTAGAGAACTGTCAAACATGACAGCCGTGAGCAGTCTTCATTAATATGTCAGTCAACGGTACAATGTTCAAATTCAGGTAACCTTGATTCGACCAATGAAATCGTGGAACCCAAAATCTTTATAAATTTCCTTAAATTAAGTACCAAATTAAATTTACAGAATATACTGCTTGCGATCCGATCTAAAATATGCAGGAAACTTGACTGAGGGAAGAGCCGGCCCTGCATTCTGCTCACCGCGTAAACACTTAACATTTTATGATGGCCAGACCAATAAAAGAATAGGTCACGTAGTGGCCAATGTTTTGATCCACTGCCTCTGTAACTTGGACAGACTATTAGGTTCTATAGTAGTCTTTCAACGGTACAATATTCAAATTCATGTAACCTTTATTCGACCAATGAAATCGTGGAACACAAAGTGGGTTTTAGCCTTTCGGAAAAATCTAATGATTGATTTCTAGTCTAGCCTTAATCACAAAATATATAAGTTAGGTTGTCGTAATGTCAATGTTCAATGTCAAGTGTTTCTATAATTTGTGATGTTTCTAGTTTCTAAGCAGGGCCTGGGCACTCTTTAGTTCGTGACTCGGATCACGAGCGGCGCTTCGGGCGTTACTGAGCAAGGTTGGCAATACCAAAGTTGCCAAACTTTTGCAAAAGTTGGCAGTGATATGTCGTCGTAAGGGATTTTGGATTTTGTTGATTTTATTCCATTGTTTTCGTTTGCGCGTCATGTTAATTTTGAATTTTTGGCGTCGTTTTCGAAATATTATAATTTGATCTTGTTTTCTAGTTCGAGTGCTTTCCAATCCACATGAGAGTGTTAACAAAATTTTATTTAAGGAGAATAATGCGGCGTTTTCCGCAAGTGCCTCTGGTAAGTTGTTCTGTTTGATACAAATAATAACATTTGTGGCTAATAAAATGGCAAAATATTTTATTGCTTGAGATATACAATCTTTTCTCAGCATATAAATTTAATATATTTAGTTTGTAATGAATTTTCCTTTGGGTAAAATTAGCAGGGTTTTTCCCACAATTCCAAAGACAATTCAATTATATTTTAGCCAGCTAAAATAATTTTTCTTCTCCAAGAATGTAAAAATTTCCAATGAAAATCCCCTAACGAAACCAATACAATTATATTGATTTGTTTCTCTTACAGCTTTTTTAGCGTGTATATCAGCAATTCAACGCAAAGATTTGTTGAGCCTAAATCAAATAGAGATCATTAATAACTACAGAGAAAGAGAAAGTAATCCTTCAGAAGAGGAAATATTTGTGAAGGAAGTCCAAAATTTGACTCATTGTACTCAAGAATAGGTCAGAGAGTGAATATCTGGTACAAGTTGTACAATTTACAGTCTGAAAACTTTTTGATGGGCAAGTTAAATAAGACGAGCTATAATTTCATATTGAGCCAAATTACACAACAGTGTAAAAAACCAAAAGTACGTCGTTATACGCTAGTAATGACTATATTATTAAAATGTAGTTTGTACAATTTATTTCATGTAATAATTAGATGTGTATATTATAAATAAACTGCTTTTTCTACACTAGTTTATTTATTAGTTTGTTGCACCGAAGTGAACACTTGGCGGATATTACTCCAATTTAAAAATTCAAATGAGATGGAAATATACTCGCGCTCGGCGACGCCAGCGCCGCTCGTGGGCCGAGTCACAACTAGAAATCGTGGATTTTGAGTTTCTAATCTGTATGATATATTATTATATTATTTAATCTGTGTTTCTAAGTTTCTAGTTGGTTGGAATTTGGAATACAAATTTAATATCTCGTATCTCGTATCGGCACCTACAGCAGCAACAGAGACAACGTTGTCTCTGAGCAGCAAGCAAAGTGTACTAAACAAGTAATACAGTTTTATCGGATTGAAAATTGAGACTTTTTAAATTTTGCACTGACATACAATGAGGCATGAGACATTAATAAATAACCATAAAGCAATACTACATTGAAAATTATACTCTTCGGTAAAGGAATAATAGAAACATGTCGAGGAAACCCAATGGGGCTACCTCGAGACTGAAGCAAGACTACATGCGACTAAAACGGGACCCTGTACCTTACGTCACTGCCGAACCCTTACCGTCTAATATCCTGGAATGGTGAAATCTTTCGGCAAATATATTTATATAAACTACAATGATCAAATTACTTCTAGGCATTATGTGGTCTGTGGTCCAGAACAAACACCCTATGAAGGTGGATATTACCATGGCAAGTTGGTATTTCCAAGGGAATTCCCATTTATGCCGCCATCAATATACATGATCACACCCAATGGGCGATTTAGAACAAACAAGAAACTATGTCTGAGCATATCTGATTTTCATCCTGATACGTGGAATCCCACTTGGAGTGTCGCTACTATTTTGACTGGCCTCCTAAGTTTCATGGTAAAATTGGAATTAGAATAGTCAACTCAAACATGCCTTAAGTAGTGATTGATTACTACTTAAGGCATGTTTGAGTTGATGCTCAACATGCACAAAGCATACAGAGCAATAGTGTTCGAGTTGAAACTCATTGAGCATTTTGAGCACGCCCAATTTGTCCTCGGGTTTGACCCTTGTTAAAAGATGGATCACCCAGAGAACTAAATAAAGGATCACCATCTTGACCATAATCAGAACAAGACAATTCAAAAATGAAACAGATCCTTTTATTAATCTCATCAGAAAAATGAAAACAATTTGCATGAAATAAAATACCTACCATCCGTTCATTTTGATGTTCAGTCTCCATATGCTCGATTTGTGCTCCTTGCTCTGCACTGTGCGCTCTAGTGACCATCAACTCGAATGTGCCTTTAGTATCTAAGTATACTAACTACTCAAATTGTAAACTTGGCTAGGTTGCGGTTGCATGATTCATATTTGCTATTGTAGTAGGCGCATCTGTATGGTGTCTTATGGCCACGTGCATAACTGAGACGCCTACTTTAAGTCTAGAGAAATCTGTTCAGAATTATCTAGAAAATTGTTACCAGAAAAAATGTGAAATCTTATGATTCCTGTATCCTGTATGCCATTCATTGGTACTGTATTTGGTAATTATGGCACATAATTATGGCACTGTATGCACCACAAATATCGCCGTGAAAAGTGGGGTGTCAAAACGAAATTTGAATATTCATTTTCTCGGAAACTACGCCCGACCTCAAAAAACTGAAGTCAGATTCATGTTCAGGGACCTCGAAAATAGGGGGTAGCCAAAGCGGAATCATTTAGGAAGAGACAAATCGTCGTCGAGCGTGTAATACCTCCAATGTGAAAAAATTCAAATCTTTCAGGAAAGCCAAAAAAACTTGTCACTGTTAAATTATATTATATCTAAAATACTTGAATGCATAGTATATTCTAAAAAAATTAAACAAACTTATTAATTAAGAACCTTAATTAAGGTGTGATAGCAGTAAAAGGTAAATAAAGACAAAAAACTGATTTTTAGTCACATTGGAGAAATTATATTCTTGTCCAATGGCACATTGATGATATTTTTCAGGCTTGTTAAAGCAATAATTTAAGAAGACATGAATTTTTAATCAATGTTTAATAATGGAAAAATACGTTTCACTTATACAAATTATGGAGCTATTGAAAAACAGGAATCTCAGAAAATGGCCATGAACCTACGAAAACCTGGAAGGGACATTCGTCTTTTTTTCTAGAGCCACTTTCTAAAATTTCGACTTATAAGTCGAAATATTGAACAATATTTCGACTTATAACTCGAAACTTTAAAGCTTCAAAATATTGACATCAATATTTTGACTTATAAGTCGAAGCTTCAAAGTTTCGAGTTATAAGTCGAAATATTACTTCAATATTTCGACTTACGAGTATAAGTCGAAACTTTAAAGCTTCGAGTTATAAGTCGAAATGTTGGGTCAATATTTCGACTTATAAGTCGAAATTTTAGGAGCGGATCTAGAAAAAAAGGCGAGTGACCCTTCCGCTTTCGTATGAACCCATTATCTAGTTCATCTTGTCAAATTCGTCAAGTTGAGCCCAACTTTAAATGCTAATTAATCCATTGTAGGTCACTGGATCTTTTTTTCCAGTTTTAAATTAATCTATAATAAATGAAGTACGCAGTCTACTTTATAATTTATCTCAAAGATCTTATCTGGTGTGTGAAAAATTACGTAAAAGTTGGGCTCCATTTGACATATTTGATAAGATGAGACTCTGTATTGTCTTCTTTGTGATAGTATGTAACAGGAGGGAGTTCTGGGAATAATTTCCATGATCGATGAAACCAACAACATAAGAAATTATTAACGCAATACATATTTACTACAAAACATTATCCTCAGCCTTACCTTCCACCATTGAGTAAAGGAATACATTTACTCAGTGCGTCCACCTAAATGTGCATGTGATCCAAATCTAACACGGGAACATTCTTTTTATAGATCAAAGTGAAAATTAGGTTTTCAAAATTGTATTTCAGCAAAACATTACCTACGCCCATGCCTTGCATAAATATTAATATTACTGTTTGTGTTTTAATAGGGGAATTATTAAAAAGTGTTTATTAAAATTATAAACGATTTTTTAAATTATGGTCAAATAGGTATAAAGAGTGGGTCAACTGGCAAACGAGACAGTACCTATCTACCTATTACATTCAAAATAATACCTATTCTGTAGGTTCATACAATCACATAATAAGGTATGAAAATTTACAATGTGCAAGTAGGTACCTACTCAATACTATTTAAAATATTCTACATTCTACAAATATTTGGCGCAGTTATTTAAACAAATTTAAAAAAAACTTTAAAAACTCGAGCACTAAAATTAAATGTACACGCGTGGCCCTTGAAATCGTTCCAATACGTGCGGACGCAAAGGCGTTCAACTGACAACGTTGCAATTACCCCTCCCCTCTCGCGGTTTGAAAGCCAGCGATAACCTCAAAGGCGCAAGTGGCAAAGTCGGCAAATCTAACATCTTATTACGAGACATTGCCTTACGTGACATGTCCAGTTACAGTGCAAAAACAGTAAATTCGGCGCTGTTAGGTTGGCCTTAGATTGCCTGAATAATAGTGGAAAATCTTACAACCTTGCCCACAGATATTGGCGGCTTTTTTTCGCAAAAGTCTTTCGACAACCTCGAATAGAGCAGTTCTAAAAATCGAAGGAGGTGGTAAATCTCTTAATCCTTAATCCTCCGGGACCAAAAAGAATCTGGAAAATCCGATATTTAAGATAAATTCCCGATTCACGATTAACCACTTTCGAGAAACGGGATGGCTGTAGAATCAACGAAGCCGACGGAAAATCCTCTGAAACCACTATTGGAAATTGCTTGTTTTTTCTCATTTCTCGATTTTTCGGGGGCCCGGGAAGCATCAGAATCTCACCCGAAGACTCCAGGGAAGCTTTAAAAATTGATATAAATCAAAGATTTCGTTCGCGGTTAAGATAAAGAAGAAAGAAGTGTAATAAAACCAATGTAAAAAAACCAACACGAGATTCTTTTATAATAACACAATTATACTTAGATATTATACCTTATTTAACTAATACCACTTTGACAATCAAAGAAATCCGCGTCATTTCATGTTACGTGAATCTCAAAACACTAAGGAACTGTGTAAAACTTTAAATCCACTTATAAATTATTGTAATGATAATGCAGCGATTTCGTTGACTGGCGTGTGAATACGTCAGTTAACGCAATTTTTATTTTCTACGGGGAGGAGCGGGGTGGTACGAGGGAATGTAGGGGAAGTTATTGGTGCAACGTTGCCGCACTTTCCCGAAATTCTTGATTTCTTGCTCATTTCTCATGCATAGAGGAACGATTTATGAGGCCGCGCAGGTACCTAACTATCAAAACATTGAGATTATTAATTGTACACGCAAAATAGCTCCGATGTACTGAATCGGAATATCAAAATATATCCTATGTGACAGCCAGACGTCACATCGGAGATATTTTTAGAACGAGTAATATCAACGATGTTACATAAATGCACATAAGAGATGTTTTTGTCTCATTCTGCAGTACCTCGGCACATTAGAGATGTTAATATCAGGTATAGGTAGGGGTGGGGGTAAATACTATTATTTCACATTGTGGGTATTCTACATAGCATATTTCGCTGTGTACTTTTTATCTGTGCGTATATTTCCGCTGTGGGCATTTTTCCGTGTGGGCCTATTTCGTCGTGGGCTTTTTGTTTGTGAGCATATGTGTATATGCAAGTGCGTTTTTTTCTGTGAACATATTTCGTTTGGCCTTTTCTCGTTTGCGGTTATTTTCGGTTACCGCGCAGATCGTACCAGGAGTTAGATCTTTTGGTTGGACACTCAGGAGGCAGTCCCCAAGCAACCCCAAACAATCACACTGTTTGGATTTTTTTTTACAAAACTTACATCTTTATTGTACTAAAGAGTAATATTGCATCGCCTGACTAATTTTATATTTTTCTTGGTTCTCGTTGGTGACAACCTGTCAGCTCATTTCTCTGAAGCAGTACCTATTACAAAAGTGCCAACAAATGAATATTGTATTTATTTGACTTTCAAGTAATGCTACACGTATTCTACAACCACTTGACGTCTCTTTCTATGCTCCATTTAAGAAATATTGGAGGGAGACCCTTACACACTGGAAGAATGGTAAAGCAAACTTGATGATACAGGAAAGGGGTCTCAGAATTTAATTTCTAGATTTGGCAAGACTAGATTGTATCCATTTGATCCCTCCAGACCAAAACAAAGGCTACCTCCAGATCTAGAATAGTTGTTAGTTTCAAGCTTAGTGATTGACATTTTAAGGGACATGAGAACCGATGGTTCAGAATCTTCAGAAAGAAAAAAACTAGGCGGAAAAGACTAAATGCACAACCAGGCAAGAGTGTTCGCACAGAAGACCTATCTGCTTCTCATTCCCTAATAGATATCCCAACAACATACTTGACGATGAAGATATTTCGGTGAACAGTGTTGACAGTGATGACCTTCCATTAGTCACTTGGCTCATTGAAAATAGAAAAGTCCTTCAGAAATACAGGATCCCGAAATGTTATCAGTTGCACATTGGAAAGAAATATCGTCATTTTATAGGTCAGGTTACTGCTACAACCAAAGAAAATGAATCGTGGCTCTTTAAAGTCAATTTTTTGAAAAAATCAAATAAGACAGATTTCTTACACCTCCTATGGCTGATAAAGACGATAAGTTGTTTTATTTTTATATATTCTGTGAATTGTTTTTAATTTTGTATTGTCTACAAAAATGTTAAGAACATAATATGTCAATTTTGTTGTTTTTGTAATAATTTATTTTTTATTTTTTAAAAAATATTGTTTCCAGAATATCCCCAGTAGTGAGGAAATTTCATTAACACCGCATTTTTCATATATTAACTGAGGTGGTCAGGTTAAAGCACCCAACTACTAAACCGTAGGTCGCAGGTTCAAGTCGCACACAAAGCACAAGTTTTTTATTGTTTTGCATTCTGCCTCTTATATTTCTTCACTGATTATCATTTTTAGTAATAGTTTATTTAAAGTTCAATTCACAGTAAAATATGAAATTGTCGTTAGTAGAAAATACACTGTGAAAACTCTTCTTTGGCCTCGGAGGTACGTTTAAGTCCTTGAACAACTTCCTCGGCCAAAAAAGTGCACTTGCGCATCTTGCAATGTAAACAACTATTGCTTCAGTTAATTATTATTATTATCCTCAGAATTCTCTAAAGAATTATAGGTCATATAATACGGCCCTTATATTATTTGTTCTTGGGCATGTTGCCCTCTTGCTAAAGGAAATTTAGAAGGTAATAATATCCATTGACCTGTTCAGTTCTTCTTGGATCTGTAATATTAATCTCTGGGCATTAGACAAGGTTCCTATAATATCCTATCTGATCAATATAAAAGGTTTTTTATTTGACCGCTTAATCTTTGAAATAAAATAAAATAAATTTTGTAGGTGGTATCACAATACTTTTATTTTGCAGCCTATACGATTATATGTTTTAAAAATGATATATCAGCCTTATGGCTGCAGCTGTTCTGATTGGTAATTCGAATCCTGGAGATCCAGTTTTCGATAACATTCTTGAATTTTTACTCACACAATCTAGATTTATGTTGGGATGGGATACAGTCTTATTTAATTTACCTTGAATTTACCTAATATGTGCACCAATATTTTCCCTATTGTTTATTATATCTCGCAATAATTATTGTCATACCCTAATATAATCACAGGTAAAATAAAAATATCATGGAATTATTTTTATATTATTTTTCTTGTTTTAGCTTGAGAAAAGTCCGACATTAGGTAGCATAGAAACTACGGATTATGACAAACGTCAGTTTGCATACAACTCTTTAGAGTTCAACATGAAGAACAATTTATTCTGTGATTTGTTTCCGGACACAGTTGAAAACATTCAGGTAACATTCAGTTTATTCTACAAAAAAAAAAAAATATTTTAAAGCCCCCTTTGTTTTAATACTTGACAATTTGTTAAATAAAACTTAATGCATATGATACATAGGGTTCCTTTATTGAGAAAGTAAATGAAATCTGTGTCAACAACAGCTAAATTTGTCTGAAAAGAATAATGTTAAGTATACGACTCTTCCTTAGCAACTTCCCTCTTGCCTACATCAAAATACAGATTTAAGGTTATAGGCATTGTCAAGTCAGTCAACTGGCAGAATGCTTTGTCCATAAATTGGGTTCATTAATATCCTATCAGGATTACATAACTATCAATGAAACTGAGAAAAATAACAAATGAGCAGATCACAGTTTATATAAGCACTCAATTGTTTGTGGTATCGCATAAAGCACATCATGCAACTTAATCTCACATTTTCAATTTATTTTAAATCATACACAATTTTGTTTGAAGAAAGTATTGTAGGCAAATATTATTCAAAAAGCAGCAATAGTTGTTATAGTTGTTATAATTCATTTAATAATTTCAATTATTATTATTCATGGCAGGGTAGTTCATTACTGTACCAAATTGATTCTACAATTTTTGACTTGACGGCATTTGGTTGTATTATTATAGTTTAAATGTAGGGTGTTTTTGCACCAGGGTGGCCCTCTACCCAAAATAATATATATGGTGTTTGGTAGGTCTATGCAAACATTCTAGGGGGCGATAGAGTAAGCTATTTGGAGCTTATTTAGCTAAACTTACCTTAGTATGAAGTCTTACGGTTTTCGAGATATTGACCAATTTAATTTTTTTAAATCTCACAAATCCTTTGTTGTTGCTATGTGATAATCAAAGAATAATGAAAGAAGAAATGACTCGAAAAGTGTATCGTATTTCTGATTATCGCATTAATAGTGGCAAACAAAGGATTTGTGACATTAAAAAAATAATAAATTGGACAATATTTCGAAGACTGTAAGACTTTGTAATCAGGTAAGTTTGGCTAGGTAAGTTCTAAATAGCTGACTCTATCACCCCGTAGAATGTTTGCATCGACCTACCAAACACCCTGTATAATGTTAATGACAAAACAAATTGTTTGTTCTCTGTTAATGATCTGATGTGATTAGGCTGAGGATTTTATAATGTGAAAATGACCTTCACTGCATCAACTCTCCTAAAACAGGAACCCTAATGGCACCTAATACCTTTCTAAATAATTATTTCAGCGAGAACTTACAAAACGAGCCCTACAGCAGCAACCAGCAGCGATCGAATCACAACGAACACAAGAAACAATACCCCAACAAAGCAACATCCAATCATGTATCACCAATTTGTGTGTTATTGTTGGATTCGCTGCTTTTGCATTTACGGTCAAATATGTCATGAAAACAACAATGTCTGAAACTGAATGATTTTTGTTTGACTTTTTTGTTGGTACACCTGTCGAAATCCAATATGAATACATCTTTGTTGGTAAAAAATAAAAAAGCGGGTTTTTGGTAATGAGAGAAGTTTTCCATTTTTTCTTCCATTTTTGCTTTTATCCAAATCAGTGATTCAAAATAGAATCAGTATGTATCAGTTATACATAATGTTAATGTAAATAATTCCAGAACATATTTTTGGCAGTCTTTATGGCAGATTGGCCAAGGTTGAAATTATTATCCAACAATTTAGTTAAAAAACAAATATTTATTAGTCCCTACCTTGATGTCAAGTGAAAAACATATTTTTAAAGTTAAGTACTATGAAATTGAGTAAGAAAAGCTACGCAAAAACCATTTGGGGTGCACAATGAAGATAATGCTGACTCTCATACAATCAACAGCTAAATATCAGGTTGCTGTAACGTTGTTTGGGTTATTCCCAGAAAGAAGTGTGGGATTCATCAATTTCATTTTTAGCAGGTGAGTGAAAAACTTGCTCAGGAAGCAAAATACCCCACTTTAACTTATATATTTTTTAATAATTAATTTTTTTAAATTCTGTTCGGCGTATTTTTTCACATACTTATTTAAGCTTTTCATATAGCATATTTTAATTTTTGTGTCTCTTAAACATTTTGGTGTTATAAGCATGTCTTGATAAAAAAATGTCACCAATAGAATCTGTATATAAATAGCAAATAAATATAAATCCAGTAATATCATTTTTTAAGTATCTGGATTTCCAGCTTTGCAACATAGCCTAAAATCATATCTGCCTCATTAGTAGTAGTAGTAGAGGAAGAACTGCAAGAATTATTTTGACTTTTAAAACTCAAAAGGAATTTTCATTTAATTTTGAATCACACAGAAAGTTAGTTAGAAAGTCATTGTGCACCAAGTATAAAATTAGAAGGCAGTGAACTAGATTGTAAATCTATGAGCCGCGTACCTAACAATGTTATTTTAAGTCGTATGGTAAAATATTCCTTCTTATTGAGGGAATGCGAAAATATGCAACTGCTGACAGGTCCTGCTGCAAAGTGTGATAGGGTCATTCGAAGATCATCAACAAGTTATTTCATTATTATGGACTTCTAAAAAACTGAATGTTTCTCTTTGGGATCTAATAGCAGTTGTGATTAATTCTCATTCTCTCACTCAATAGTCTAATTATTGGAAACTGCAATTTGGAAAAAATGGAAGATTATTTCTCACAAAATACCACATTTACAATTGAAAAATTAAATGACGATAAGATAGTGAGATGTATTTTGCCTCGTTACATTTTCCCAAACCATATTCTGACATATATATATTTTTTGTATATTGGTCATTTTATATGTATTAGTCCATTCATACCTATGTTATTTGATATGAAATTGGTATGTATCTTATAAGAGTGTTACTAATAAAAATAAATAACTTTTGTTACTGTATGAATAGGTGTCATTTATTATAAAAAAAAATCATGGGATGGATCCTTTCAGTATTTTTCTTTGTAAATAAACTTTTCAATCCTAATTCTTAATTAACCAAATTTGTTAGAAATTTTGTGATCATAATTCGTAATAAACACATAGGCCTCAGTTTTTCTTAATTTCTCCACCACACTAGTGCAAAAAATGTACTTTGTGTAGGTATCTATGTTCTAGTATTTTTAGCACAGTGTTCAGACTGTAAATATATAATGTAGCTGTATGCACTATTTGTATGAACGAAAGTAGGTAGTGAGGGCAGAACTAGATATTTATAAGTTGTTGGTGTTTAAATAAAGATTATTTTTTATTTCTAAGTTGGAAATAAGATTCATTTATTTAATTTCAGTTCCTATTCAGAAACCAACATGCTTATGTATTTGTAAACAATTGTTTACCTAAAAGTCACAAACTTGCCAATGAGTAATGTGGCATTTTTGAATCATTTTGGGTTGCTAAGACCAATCACAAAATAATTTTGGGTGTCTTGGTGGTCTTCGTAAAAAGTTTGCTTTTGTTGGCAAATTTAGCTATATCTACCTATCTTGTGTACGCTCAAACTTTTCCCCAAATTTTTATCAGATAGGGCAACCTTTTTTCACATCTCTGTCAAAGTCAAGTTAAATCGCAGTAAATCAGTTTTTTTTTCCAAAG
This sequence comes from Pseudeuparius sepicola, assembly GCA_963920635.1. Lineage (NCBI taxonomy): Eukaryota > Metazoa > Arthropoda > Insecta > Coleoptera > Anthribidae > Pseudeuparius > Pseudeuparius sepicola. The sequence goes on from OY987299.1 coordinate 98,028,654, forward strand.
AAAATATCAAGGCCCAACTGTCAGCAAAGGATATAAAAATACCTGGAAAACCTGTAAGTATAACAAGAAATTAAATCTGTAGAATACTGTCAGGGGCATGGTCAGATGTAGGAGAATTCGGAAAACAATGCTTAGGGCAAGGAAGGCCTTATTAATTTTGGAAATTAATGTCTAATTTTGTGAAAGTCAGGACAGACATTATAATGAAAATCAAACAAAAATAAGCTAGCACAAATTATACCTACATTCTATACCCACTTTATTGAGAAGGTTTATAGTCAGTCACAGTTCAAAACATATAATCACAGAAAATGTAGTATATTTTCTGTGATATAATGTATTATAATTTATAATAAAAGGATAGTCATTCAGGATGACAGCTATTTCTATAGATTTCCTACAACTTCATGTATTATACTACCAAAGTTTACAGAATTTCTGTAAACTTTGATACCACAGGCAATATATTCAGAACAGATGACGGAACTGTCAAATGGACTCCAACTTTTAGACTCCAAGTGTATTGTTATTGAGGTCCACTGCTGGATGTTGGCTAATCTACGACTTGGGAAGGTTATATTTTATGAAAATATTATTTCATTATAAATGCAATCTGCTTACTTTTGTAGTGCCATAATCTCCCATATAAAAACCTATTAGGTATATATCCCATTTTTAACATTATAAGTAGGTATAATATTGTTAATTTTTCCATTTGAAAATATCTTATTGGCATATATGCATATTTCGAAAAACTTTACTTGAAAAAAAAAAACCTTTTGATGGGCTAGTTTTGTGTAAAAATACATTTGAGATGCATGGCCTACTTTCTGAGTAATTTTTGAAAAACCCGTAAATTTACGAAACTTCTTCAGCTTGTAACTTTTTTATTTGAAGAGTTACGGGACAAGATTCTTAATGTAATTTGTGAGCCAAAATAATTCAGAATTTGGAACAACGCCCCGGTTTAGTGGGTGCTCTCTTAGCACATAAAAAAGTTACTAGATTATAGCAGGCCATATTGTCGAAAAATTTGCTATTTTATGCCCTTTCAATCGATATATTACAAGCACTACTTTTCCCTTGCGTAAGCCTGATTTATATTTTTTTGATAAAAAAAAATTGAAATAGAAAATAATTAGGGGTAAATTTAAAAAATAAAATTGGTAGGCAGAGGGTTTCATTTTTTGCATATGGGAATAGTTATTTACATTGTGAGGTGCGTAGGTGCGATGTTGTATACGGGGGTCGGTAAAAAAGTTATTGGGAAAAAACATTTTTTTGCAAAATAAAACAAATACCTACACAACCATTAGAGAACCTTCAAGTAGTATTCCTGGATATTTAGTTTTTTTTAAATAACTTCTGGAGGCGCTTTCTGGTATGATGTGTCAAGCTCTGTGTGTTTGAGACTCCGTTTTGCTTGTGTGCCGTTCATACCCGAACGCTATATAGATCCAGTTATAATTATGTCTATGAACTAACCTTAAATTTACGATGCAAATGCTATAATTTGCAAATAGAAATGGAAAAAATGGTTGATAGTGAAGTTATGGTAAGTTATATTTTTCGTTAATTAGCATTGACTCCGCAAGAGAATCAAGCGAAGGTCCATAAAACATCAAAGTAACAATCAATGATTCTACTGCGCAACTCGGAGCGTCACGTGTACCTAATAAACGGCTGGTGCTCGAGGGGGCAGGAGGAGGAAAAAAGAGCAACTCTGGAGCATCAAGCTCAAGCACACCCGAAAGAATGAAATGGAAGTAGAGTACTCCTGAGTAGCTCTGGAGTGCTCTAAGTGTAATACCCGAAAGCGACTCTTGTTATTAAAAAATATTATATTAAATAAACATGTAACAACATTTTATTTACAAGCAGCGACTATAGTCACTATTACAAGGTAAACTTACTGAGACAACATTTTATTCTGGTAAAGAATACACTAATCTACATACCATGTGATATATATTATACAGTTATTATAACGAAATTTCTCTTCGATTATTCCATTTTCCGAGTGTAGGACTGGGAAAACGGACTATTTAATTTGTAGGACAATGTTGGCATTAAACTATACAAACATTCAGTAAGCCCCAGAAAAAAATCAGCTTATGACAAAAAAAATTCTCATTATTTTGACGCTTTAGGGGTAGAGAACAAGGTTGGTTAGACTTTTTTTGTAGAACAAACGTATTTCTGCATCCTTTATCGAATAAAATGTTCTCTCGATTTAACTAAACAACTAATTGTTATGATACAAAATTTTAAAATCACCCGATCGACATGTTTCACGCCTGCTCGCTACCTTAGCGACTATTATCGAGAATTCTCGAAGAGAGAAAAAGTTGTAGGACTTGTCAAAACGAAGTTATTCACAAAAATTAAGCCTGTTATGATACAAAAAGTTTTTCATGGATTTTCCATTTTCCGATGAGTGTAGGAATGGTGTAGGACTGGGCAATCGGACTAGGTATTTAATTTGTAGGACAATGTTGGCAAGGGTTAACTACTATCACTTAGTACAAAAAAATTTATGGCAGATAAAGAAAAATTAGACTTGCCAAAATAAATTTTCAAAAATTTTCTAACATTTGTCGTACGCCTAACAAAATTTTTTTCCAAATTGTTTAAAACCCCTCAAAAAACGCCGCCTATGGGCGCCCGCCAGACGTCTCGTAAAATTTTGCCCATGTCGATGGGAGTAGAGGCCCTGTATGACACGAAAAGTGACAGTTATTCGGTGAAAACGAATAACTGCCACTTTTCGTGTCATACAGGGCCTCTAGATGAGAGTTACAGCATAGCCTAAGGAAGCTATGGTTACAGGCATAGCCTAAGGAATAATAAGCTATGGTTACAAGTAGTGAAATAGCGCCGCGTTGCCACGTCTATCGATTTATCCGGGTATTCACCACGAAATTACGATTTCCTTTTAAAAACGATTACTTTCTAAGGAACATGTAGAATGCCTATGAAACACCTACCTTACTGACATTTCCAGGATTGAATATTGCACCATTTTCTGTTTTCTTGCTTTTTTACATTAAAAGTCACACATCACTACACAACACAACATTCATCACATTTTCTAAATCTGTTGGGGACCTCTTGTTTCCCTCCGCCATTCCTTTTGTTTGAAGCGAGGTAATCAGCCTGACGACCACGGAGGAGGATCCCCTTCGCCAGAAAAACTCCGAAGGGCAACCAAAAAACACAACTGCACTAGCACACATTGCACATATGCAAAGCACTACAATAACTGTTCAAAGAGGCCGCCGTTAACCTCGATGCACAAATTCACTCGGTTAATTAAATTAAATAAAAAATTTCATAGCGACACTATTCCAATAAGTTGTATGGGTAGTGCTGATGTTGTAATTTTGGTGAACGCACTGGAAAACCTATTTGATTTAGTTTAGGGGATAGGGGAATACGGTTGGTCAACATCGCCTCCTGACTTGCGCGGGAGAGCCAAGAGGGGAGTACAGTAGTAATAGTAATGAAGTAAACGGCACATGCGGGCAGCAGCCCGCTTTCGCGGGTCTCGTGGTTTTTGGGACTAAAAAGGCGAAGGAAAGGGAAGCTGGAGTGTAGTGAGAAGCCTCGAGCATCGCCCGAGGCAGGAGAAGGAAACTTGTGGAGAATTTGGAGACGCCCTGTGCCCCGGATACAGGAAATCAAGAAGTGTTGCCACGGCGGACCGACCGGTACTCGACGCTTTGATAAAATTGTTAACTGTCTTTTGCATTGGGACAGCCGAGCTGTTGCATAATATGAAAGGACATTGACTCGGACATTGGGTGAGCTTTTAAGTGAAAATAAACTGTTGTTTCGGGTTCTGCAGTGCGCTCTAAAAGAACGAACTATCAAAATGGGGTTTACGCCTTTATTTAGGGCTTAAGAGGTCGAATCCGGGAGAACCTCGGGCAAATCTAACAGCACTGCGGCTGTACAGATTCAAATCGATTGTTATTTATGTATTTTTTTATTTGTTTAAGTAAAAAGGTATTTCCATCTTTCTTAAAATAACGGCAACACCGCGAAAGTAACTTCAAGCTGACAGTAGTACGTTCCGAAGCCATATTGGATGACGTATTTGAGGCGGAGATTTACAGGTAAAATAGGGGTTTTTGCCCTTTTTTTCAAGATCGTAAAAAAATCTAAAAATATTTTTCTGTTTTCTTAAGCCACCGTGCGCACGTGGTAAAATTTTTTGTACTAAGTGATAGTTAACCCTGTATATACAAACATTTAGTAGGCCCCAGACAAAAAATCAGCTTGTGATGATAAAGTTTTTTGTCTCGTTATTTCTAAATTTATTGGGTGGGGGACAAGATCGGCCGGACTTTCTTGAAGGGCAACGTTTTCCCGCATTCTTTATTAAATAACCTCTAGATTTAACTAATAAATTAACTAATTATGATACAAAATTTTAAAATCACTCGGTCGACATGTTTCACTCCTGCGCGCTGCCTTAGCGACTATTATCGAGAATACTTAAAGAGAGAAAAGTTATTCACAAAAATTCAGTCCGCTATGAGACATAATGGAAAAACCCCTCAGCTCAAGCACTACCCCATTCCTCAACATAGAGACTTCCTTGTTATAAACGCCTAGCAGGGCCGTGCATAGGGGGGTGCGGTCAGTACAAATTACCGTAGGGGCCTGGCGCGTTGTTGGTATAGTCTCGGCGAGGCATTGACGGCGTTGTATGTAATAATAATGTAATATGTAACATGTAAAAAAATACCTCTCGCGCTCTTTCCCAATGTCATAATTTCTCTCAGGATTTTTTGCACTATTCCAGTGACAGTTGCACAAGGAAAAAGGTCATTTAGTACCTTAGCTTGAATAAAAAAGTTCCTAGGTCTACTATGTACCCAGAACGGTTAACAAGTCTAGGAACTCTCGCATTAGAATATTCTTTAGATCGAAAAAGTATATTTTTATATGTGCATTGTGTTTTTTGTAGGTGGTAGTGAAGGAGTGACTCCTTCAACAAAAATTAATATATAACTTTTGGTCGAGTCCCAGGATTATTTATTTACAAAACAAGAACGACCAGGAAAAAATTTTATTTTTTATGTTTTTTATTTATTTAGTTTGTTTTATTGTTGTTGAGAGGCAGAAAATTCTATATTTGTTATATCAAATTTAAAATTTAAGTTCCTTTTTTATTTCTTAAGTCGTTACGTTCTGTGTTCCTTATATTTGCAATAGAGGATAAAGACTGGTTGGTTATTTATTTTGTAGGTATACATAATAAAAGTTCATATTTCCATATGGTTCCTTTGTTTTTGTAACACTTTTTGCTTGACGTATTTTTGAAAATGTCAACTTTGTATGTATACAATGTACAGGGTGTCCAGATTTGGTTGTAAATGGGGGGTATCTCGGTTATTTTTAGAGATAGGGAGTTGCGGTTTTCGCGAACCGTTGCTACTTTTATGTGAAACGAAAGATACCGTAAACAGATTTTTCATAGCCACCTTCGTTTTTAAGATACAGGGCGAAATTGAAAATTTGCGTTTTTGGGGCATACCTCGTATATTGGGAACGGTTAATGATATTGAAATGGCAAAAACTGTGTCTTATAAAATTATATAAAATTGATAGTGTTCGATATATGGACCAAAGTTAGGTTTTTTTTAATGGAAATGGAAAACCCTAAGTTTGGTCCATATATCGAACACTAGCAATTTTAGTAAAAAACTGAATACGGCACTGAATTCTACGTGAATATGTCTATGAGATACAGTTTCTGCCATTTCAATATCATTAACCGTTCCCAAGATACGCGGTACCTATGCCCCAAATAAACCCCACATTTTCAATTTCGCCCTGTATCTTAAAAACGAAGGTGGCTATGAAAAATCTGTTTACGGTATCTATCTACAAAAAAGTAGCAACGGTTCGCGAAAACCGCCACTCCCTATCTCTAAAAATAACCGAGATACCCCCCATTTACAACCAAATCTGGACACCCTGTACATATTTGACACTATAAAAATGTTGAATCCTACATCGCTTTGTATGTAAAATAAATGTACCTAATATCAAAGATCATAATATTCAAATCATGATCTTTGGAATATGCACTTTGGCGGTAGAGGGGCCCGTCGAGATGGTAGTACCGGGGCCCATGCGAGCTCTGCACGGCCCTGACGCCTAGTCCGGTCCTGCCGGACCTCCTAGGTGTTTATAGTCGCCCTCGCTTCTCAAAAAATGTAGTATGTGTTATATGTGTAACGCTTTTGTTTGGTCACGGCTAGCGGGCGCAGTTTCCGATATTTAAAGTTCAAATTTCGCCTGGGGCTGCAAATAAATAAGTGCCACATCGCTATTGAAGAGCGCCAGAAGCGGAAAAGCTGTTCCGCTGTTTGAGCCATTTTCCGATTTGGTACGCGTCGGGGAGGGACTCGAATTTGGCCCGCTGCGCCGATCAAGTAAAAGCAGAGCATATAAAACAACCAGCAGTAAAACTTACTATTGAGAAATCATCCGCAAATCAATGACCTTGAGCCATATTGGGGGAATAGAAGTCAGAGGTGTAGTCGGGAAAATAAATTCAGAAATACAGAGTAGTATTAGTAAAGTATATAGTGTGTGTAAGCACAAGCAGTTTAACTCCTTCCTGGGATTCTTTATTTAAAGATAGTAGCACAAAACACAATTTACAAAAAAGCACACTTCACGGCACTGTAATATCTCATACAGCAAAAAAAGAACTGCCCAATCGCCCCAACACTGCATCCATTTGACAGAATCTATTCCCAAATGGTGGCTGCGCGAACAGGTGCGCAGAATTCTCACGCCATGGGGAGTTTATCTGCTGGTTGTTTTATATGCGCTGGTAAGAGTAAAGTCCCTATACTAAAATCGAGCAACTCTTATTAAGCCTGGCGTAAACAAGAGCAGTAAGAGCACGTGCGTTGAGATATTCGTCAGAGTCGCACTGAGGCACGACCTGTACCTATTTAATTTTACAAGTGTTTACAATTGTCTACATCGAAATATTTCGGAAAAAATTATTGGCTTAATTAAAATGGTTCAAAACATCGATAAAATTATTTGTGGTAGTGTCTGAATAGAAGAAAACAACAAGATAAAGCCGAGTAAATATACTATTGCGATCGAGTACATCACTGTTTGCCAGGCGCGCTGATATTTTATGGCCTATTGACCAATCGCCTTATTTCGATCGAGGTATCCGCAAAAGAAAATGGGTTAATTTTGTTTTGTTTGCTTTTCCGATAATTTCTTTAATTTTCAGTTTGGGTTTTTACTTAGGTTTTGAGTATTTACGCGGCAAACAGGTAATTGCGCGATGGGTTATTCCTTTTACTGTACCTACCTAACCTAACTTGATTATTATGTATACAATGCACTCAACGTTTTCTATTTCCTTTTGTTCGGGAAAGCTAGGGCAGAAAAGTTTTAGAACCCAGTCCATGAGAAACTTAAGTAGGCTTTTGCCCTTGACGATGCAGTCCCTGTCCCTGCAGTTTGTCATAGGAAAGGTTTGTTTACCCTAGGTAGGTATTCTTTAGATATTTTGTGTCTTTACATTTAAATTTCCAGGTGTTCTTGTAGATTTTTTGCTATTTTTAGCCCTAATAACTAGGAGTGCCTTTGGTGAAGCCCCGTTTAAATGAAAGCGTGCAGCAAAGCATTACCCATATTATCCTTTGTCGTTTAAAGCACATCCATACGAGCCTAGTTTTATCTGCGAAAAGGTAGGTTCACAGACCCTGAAAGGGGGTTCCAACATGTTGAGGTGAAGCACAGGCTAAAGCTAGACCCCTCTTTTGTGATTTGCTTCTGCCGTTTGCATGAAAAAGCGATGTCTCCGATCGATTTTCAAATGCGCATGCTAATATTATATTGTACTTACCATAAATTTGAACTACCAAATGACGCTTTACCGATTGGCATGTAGTTCTGTGGTGCACGAGAGGCTAAAACCCACTTTGCATTTCACGATTTCATTGGTCGACTTAAGGTTACAGGAATTTGATCATTGTACGCTTACGCTTGTGAGGTTGTTTAGAATCACATTGCAATAGTTCCTTCCAGCATAATAATGGCTTAGTTATCTTATCTAAAGAACATGGTAAATATGGAACATACCGTATGCACCGCACGATTTTCTTGAAATTTTGGCTACCCCCCTTGGGCTACCCCCCCATTTTAGAGGTCCCTGAACACGAATCTGACCTCTATAATCGAGATGAATTTAGCTCAAACTGATCACCACCGTATTTTGCACCTTTTGCAACATCGAAACTTCGCGAATACCCGCGGAAAAAACGAAATTTTGAAAGATTTGTGCCGTGTTTACGTCTGGCCTGGCCGCTGTTTTCGAGCGACATTCGGCGCCCGACATTCAGCTTATTTTTCATCCTTACGGGTGGAATTTTTTCTTCAAATTTAAATGGGGCCACTCCTAAAGTAATCCCTTTCTAATAAAAAGAGAATCATCGAAATCGGTCCAATATGAAATTTCATCCCCTATTTGGGACCATTCTGTAGGTATACCCTTTCAAATAAAAAAAGAATTGTCCAAATCGGTTTATAAATGACGGAGTTCTGAGGTAACAAAAAAATACAAAAATACAACCGAATTGATAACCTCCTCCTTTTTTGAAGTCGGTTAAAAACCTGTAGGGGTGCCGTGGATAACGACAGTAGCGTCGCAAAAAGTCCAAGAAAAAAATCTTGTGTAAATCAATTTTAATCAAAGATATTTTTGGGAAAAGCATAGAGGGGATGTAGTAATATAGAAAAAAATGTGCCGTGACAAACGACATTGTCGTCGTAAAAAAATCCCAAATAGTTATTTTTGTTACAAGTACTTACCTAAAATGAAGTTTTTCAGGACGAAGCATTGCTGTTTCCGGACGAGGCGTTAGCCGAGTCCGGAATAGCAAATGAGTCATGAAGACCTTCATTTAGATTACGTATGACAAACACCATTTTTTGTCATACGCTCCCAAAATTTTGTTATACTCTTTTTACAGTTCTTCAGAACGCTTAAATTTGCAAATTTTCCATAATTTTTGAAATCATAATGTTCGAAAAAGTTGACTTAGAAATTAATATCGTAGCAACAAGTTTGTTTATTTGATAATTTTGTCATGTCATTCATTCATTTAGGGACTAGGCCGAAAAAGAAGAGTCCGTAAAATAGCAATTTTTGTGAGCGTATGACAAAAATCTTATTTTTGTGTAAATCAATCTTAATCTCAAATATATTTTTGGGAGACGCATAAGGGATGTAGTAATATAGAAAAAAACTGTAGGGGGTGCCACAAATAATCACAAAAAGCTTATTTTTTGTCTAAATCAATTTCAATCTCAAATATATTTTTGGGAGACGCATAGGGGATGTAGTAATATAGAAAAAAACTATGTAGGAAGTGCCGTGACAAACGACATTGGCGTCGCAAAAAATCAATCAATCTCAATTTGAAATATATTTTGTGGGGACACGTAGGAGTAGGTAGTTACGAAGGGAGATTGAGCGAAGATCTTTTTAAAAAAGACAGAACTTTATTTGGCAACGTACAAACAGTGAAAATCGTGTATGACATGGGAACAAGTGTTTTTATACAATTAAAAGCTGACAATGCAAAATAAAAGCTGACCGTGAGAACTGGTGCTAGCGGTGCGGTTTATAGGAACATAACTAGGTATTGAAAAAATCTGTAGGGATGCCGTGGTAAACGACAGTGGCGTCACAAAAAATGTAAAGAAATTCTGTTTTTTTTTGTAAATTAAGCTGAATCTCAAAGATATTTGTGGGAAACTCGTAGGAGATGTAGTAGTATCGAAACAAGAAACAAAGAAGAAAATTCTGAAATTGTTGTGCAAATCTATCTCAAAGATTTGTGGGGGACAGGTAGGGGATATAGGAGTACAGAAAAAACTTTGTAGGGGTGCTGTGACAACCGACATGATATCGCAAAAAAATCCGCTTATGAGCCTGCCGGGGTTTCAGCGCGGCGACAACTTGGCAACCCTCAAGTTGGTGGCGTTCCGAGGTCGGTACTTGTTGGCCATGCACCATGCACATGGTAGCATATATATGTATACTTATTTTTTCATGTAAAATCGCATAAAAGCCGCGCCACGTGTAATTTCCATTTTGTACTTACCCGCTCCGAAAAAACCGTCCACTCCTTATTCTGTCCGAAAAAACAACTCATATTTTTTGGTGTTTTGTCCTAGCTCGAAGCCGCTGCTGCAACCGGACTGTACCTACCTATCAGAAGACCAGCAGCCAACCAGCGAGATTTCCTCAGTGCAGGTAACAGGTAAGCTGGACAAAAGTCTCCCGTTTCTCTATAAGTCCACCAGGTGCTCACTTTCAGTTTGGGAATACTTTTGACACCACCCCTATATGGGTTATTTAATTCATTTTATTATTGTTACGAATAGCCCAGTCAAATGGTGGTTTCACGTAACAAAATTGCGGAAGTTTTTTTTCAACGGTTCTACATGATTTTTGGGGTCCGAATTTCAAGTTTGCTGCCTTGTAGGAGGAAGTCGGCTTCACAACGAAAAACGCAAATAACCTCAAACTATTCGTACTTTTTTCAGTGTTTCGCTTATATCTCGAAAAAATGACCATTCTATGCAAAATGAAAGTAGTTATATAAATAAAAATCCTCATATCACGTGAAAGTACATTAAATTTCTACTTTTGTTACTACTGCACAATAAATTATTCACATTATTAATTAAAAGACCTCCTATAACAAATCCATTAACGCTACCAAAAAAATTTGTAACTTTTGATGGCCTCTTTGAGTTTCTTATCATGGGGACTTTTTAGAAGTATAATCGTCAGAAGCCGCGTACAGACCGAGTTCGAGAACCGTTCTAGAGCAATTCGCGACAGGTTCGCAAACTTGGTGTGGACGCGGGTTCGCGAGCAGTTCGAGAACCCTTTCAAGTTCGCGAACTGCTCGCGGAAAGTTCGCTCGATAGGCGGTAAATTATTGAGATCAAAGGAATTGTTCACGAGCACATATTGGCGATGTGGACGTCTCGTATCATTTTATAAATTAGCATTCCAAATATTCAATTGAACTGCCACCAAGTGAAATAGAGGGGAGTGACGAGAAAATAATCGAATTAATCGGCCAAAATTAATCGCATCCGAACTTGTGGAATCCAAAAAATTCCAATTACTTATAAAAAACGATATGCTAAAAAATATCTTCTCACAGGCTTTTTCAAGAGAAAAACACCACAAATAGTCAGAGCATCTTCCTCATCGTCTGTATCCATTATTTTCAAAATTATGTTTGCAACTCAATAGCGAACCAATGCCGAACTCCAAAAAATGACAATACGAAACAAGCCGAACACAATAACATTTTGGTCTGGACACCTTGTTCGCAAACTGCTCCCGAACAGTTCGGTAGCAATTCGCGAGCAGTTCTCGAGCATCAATTTTGGTTTGTACGCGGCATAACTGCTCGCGAATTGCTACCGGACTGTTCTGGAGCAGTTTGCGAAGTCCAGACCAAAATTTTATTGTGTTCTGCTTGTTTCGTATTGTCATTTTTTGGAGTTCGGCAGTGGTTCGCTATTGAGTTGCAAAAATAATTTTGAAAATAATGAATACAGACGATGAGGAAGATGCTCTGACTATTTGTGGTGTTTTTGTCTTGAAAAAGCCTGTGAGGAGATATTTTTTAGCATTTCGTTTTTTATAAGTAATTGGAATTTTTTGGATTCCACAAGTTTGGATGCAATTAATTTTGGCCGATTAATTCGATTATTTTCTCGTCACTCCCCTCTATTTCACTTTGACAAAAAATATTCAATTGAACTAGTGGCAGTTCAATTGAATATTTGGAATTCTAATTTATAAAATGATACGAGACGTCCACACCGCCAATATGTGCTCGCAAAAAATTCCTTTGATCTCAATAATTTACCGCCTATCCAGCGAACTTTCCGCGAGCAGTTCGCGAACTTGAAAGGATTCTCGAACCGTTCGCGAACCCGCGTCTACACCAAGTTTGCGAACCTGTCGCGAACTGCTCTAGAACGGTTCTCGAACTCGGACTGTACGCGGCTTAAAAAGATTTAGGTTTCTGAAGGAGCCCATAATAGCTCTTTGGGAGAGAGCGTCATTTATTAATGATATTACTGTAGCAATTCTATAGCTTGCAACATAGAATTTATTCAAGTTTAATGAAGATGTTTTTTCAATGTACCTACCTATACAGGGTGATTCAAAACTATGCGGCACCCTTTCAGGGGCGTAATTTACTCGTTAAAATAAGACGAAAAGTTCATATCAACGTGGGTCCAATAACGCTTCGTTACGAAGATACAGGGTGATTAAACCTTCAAAAAAATATCGATTTTTGTTTATATACCTACCTTCCAAACCAATAATAATTAAAAATTACCTACTCCTACTGCAATTCCATTTGAAAATCATTTCGTTTACTTAAAATAATAGTTACTTCAAAGTAAAGAGTCAAAAAAAGATGAGAAATAGGGAAAAACTCCAATTTTCCGCGAAAGGGAGAGAGATATGAAAAAAATGAAAGACGCATTTTTGTTCCATATTTTATTGTTTATTCAACAAGATAATAAATTTTTGTATTGTACAGGGCCGTACTATTTTCTTTTGTTTAATTAATGGTACTGATTACCCATACCTCCGCCACTGGTTACTTTACTTTACTTTACTTTTACAAAAATCGATATTTTTTTCAAACCTTAATCACCCTGTATCTTCGTAACGAAGCGTTTTGGACCCATGTTGATATGAACTTTTCGTCTTATTTTAACGAGTAAATTACGCCCCTGAAAGGGTGGCCGCATAGTTTTGAATCACCCTGTATTAGCTCAACCCGTGGACATAAATATACGTAGGTACCTACAGTGCGTATATTGACCTTCACGCTAGCCTAAACGTGTTATCCATGTTCAAAATAGACTGAGGTATAATTATAAGATCAAATGACTTACCTGCAAGGAAGTTTTAATTATACCTCGGTCTCATCCGATATTTCAAATCCTCCCTAAAGACCAACCCTTAACGATCTATCAATAGGTCACAAAATAAGCACTGAAGGTTGTAGCGCGTAGGTAGATAATGCTGCTCTTGCAGAAAAAACACCTTTTCTTTTAACGTTTTTAGGCAGTTTGTATAGAGTAAAGCAACTACGTGTGATCTTTCTAATGTCAGATGAGACTGAGGTGTAAGTCAGCTCAAACTTCTTTGCAGGAAAGTTAGTTGATCTTATAATTAACATTGACTGGTATAAGTTTCTATAGATAAATGCCAAGTATCACCATCTCACCATTTTCGATATAGACTAGTGCAAATACATTTTTGGAAAAATAAAATTATTAACAGGCAAGGACCAGCCAGAAAATTTAGTTCAGATCAGAACAAGGAGAAAAAACAAAAATTAAACACGACATAAGTCGAAATGGTAAAAGAGGGGTGCTGTTTAGGGGTTGAAACTTTTTAGAGATTTTTAGCGAAACGTGACCTAGCGGAAAATGTCCTAAACAAAAGTTGTAGATATTAAAAAATCTAAAACATTCAGACATTTTTAACATAGCCTCAAAATATCCGAGAAAATGGCGGAGAACCGATATTTCGTTTATTTTTTAATTTTTTCTCTCGCAAAAATAACTCAAATTACATGAAATTTTGTGAAAGTATACCTTTTTTGCATTGCATAGGCCCGGGTTTACAGAATTCTGGGAAACAAGTAGTTTCCGAGATATTCACATTAAAAAAACAATATCGTCCACGGAAAACTTTATTGGTGTGTGTTTGATTTAAATATTTTGCCCATGTTAACCATTGAAATGTCTAGTTTAAATGCTTTATACAATATATGTGTTGCAGTTTATTTTTCTTGACTGATGTCGTGTGTCGTGTTTAATTTTTGTTTTTTCTCTTTGTTATTACCTTAACTAACTAATTTTTGGGGCTGGTCCTCCCGCCTGTTAATAATTTTATTTTTTGGCCCTTAAAAACCGCTTTGGCACTTTCCTAATACTTTTGCGGGGTATCTCGGATATTTTTGGAAATAGGGAGTTGCGGTTTTCGGGACACTGGACTACATTGTCGTAAAAAAACGTCAATAGAATTCCATGGCCTCCTTAGTTTAAAATTTTTAAAATTTGCTATTCTCAGGCACCCCGGTTAAACGCCAACTTGTTGAAATGGTCAAAATCGGCCCTTATAGATTTTTTCATGTGCAATTCAGTGGCTTACACGGATTTTTTCTAGCAGGTAAGAATTTCAAAACTTAAAGAAAAAAGATATTTATTTCTACTTACACATTTCGATTTCATATTTATTTCTACTTACACATTTCGATTTCAGGTACCATAAAATCCCCAGCAAATACTCTACCTAACTAATTTCCTCTTCTAATATTGAAATTATGATGATACCGAGGCAGTACAGTAGCATACGGGAAATTTAGCCCATCTTCGCTCATGATGTTGAGAATTTCGTATTCGGGCATTCCTTGGAAGTACTTGGCAATGTACTTGCGATGGTACTCTGCGTTGTTGGTGAATAGATCTGGAGAAGCGCTGAAATTGGTGCAGGACAGAGGCAGGTAGTACGTCATGTTGGGGGTGCGTTTCCCTTTTAAGATGGATGGGTCAGAAGGAGTCTGGAAGGGACAGAGGAGAATGTATTAGGTCTTATATTTGACGTTTGTTTATCACTTAGCTTACACTCCAAACACGCCACTCAAACCTCCTTTATGTTTGATTTTGATATAATAATAGATTGTTACTCATTTTTCCCCCGATCACCAGCAAAAATGAAACGCACACGCATGATCTCTTGGCCTACCATAGTGTTATTCGGAAGCTTTGAAAACATTTATGTACCAATTTTCATTAAAATAATATTCAGTGATAAGTAATAATTTAAACGAAATTAAAATTTTTATTTAATTGTTGGGCCGAGAAAAGATGAAACTATAAACAATCAATGTCCAAGTGTTAATTCATTGCTAAAAATCTTTTTATTCCGATATAATCTTACTGTTCTGTGAAATAGTTCTGGAGTCGACGAGAAGTGGAAAGAAAGGTAATTATTTGACATTTGAAAAGATAGTGCAATATACAGGGTGAGTCACATCTAAAGGCAGAGCCGAAAACACAAGGTAGAACTCGCTAAAATAAGCACATAATATGCTTAATAAACATTAGCTCAAAAACGCTTGGTTCTCCATATACAGGGTGTTGAAATTTTTCCAAAAATAACATATTTTTTAATTCCCCTAATATAATAAAGAAATAAAAAATATAAAAAAGACTCATTGGGTAAAACTTTTATTTATTATAAGATGCAAGTTTCACAAGGACGGGGCTCCTGGACACATCCTTGTTCATTTCCATAAAGTTGGAAAATACAGTGATGAATCATGTCCAATGGCAATCTAGTTTTTAATTTTGGTGATAATATTGATGTACCTATACTACGTATCTTCCTCATTTTGAATTAAAATTACCGTTGACATTTTTGACATCTACCTAATACGATTTTGAGAGCTAAATTATGAATAACATAGAAAGCAATGTCAAATCAAGCAATCTTTTCTAAGTGTCCTATATTATTTTGAAAGCTATTCAGTGAAGTTAGAATGAAACCCAAACATTTATTTTTTAAATAATATCCTAATTTCCGGCTAAACCTAAAGTGAGATTGAACAATTAACTATAGGTATAATGTTTGCATCTATTATACATTTTCGCCATCTTGATTTTTTCGAAAAAAAAGCTTCTTACCTATATTGTCTTTTTCTAAGAGGCATTAGGAGTAAGAATATTCCTTTGAAAAAAAAAAAACTGCACGAAACTGGTTTTTTAATCATGAATTTATTGTACGATCACAAGTGGTTGAAATTGACGTCTTTATTTTCTGATTAAATCCGGAGAGTCAAGCAAACATCTCAGCAAAGGCCAAGTTGTACGAGTGATGTTGCTGAAGGGAAAAATATCGCTTGAGAATACATTTATCAAACAAAATATCTGGCACTTGTGGTTTGTGTTAAGAATATTTCAGGAACACCTACTATTCCTTTATTAATTTCTTGTATATATTTATATTACCTCCAAAACGATTCATTTTGACCTGTTTCGAATAATCGCGAAAGTGACGGTTTCGACTGATGAGGCTTCCGAGTAAACAACCAACATGATGTTTGTATGTCCAAGGCAGGCGCGATTTTTTTGACTTTCTTATTTTCTGCGTATAAACTAAAACTGCCTTATAATTTTCTTATTTTGTGTTATATAAAATAGGTTTCAGATAAAAGTTGTAGGGAATTTTATGCAGTTCTCTGGGATAGTAAGAAATTGTATACAGGGTGTTTCGCAAATGCGTGGCAAACCAAACTTATGTTTTTTAAATATGTTTTTGCATTTTGTTTCCTAAGAAAGGAGCTACTTTGTTGAACATGTAGAATAAGTAGATATGCGTCCAGGTCATTATCTATTATAAGATAGATATCTTATTTTTTGAAAGTTGCATTTTTTATCTAGCCGGGGCTTTTAGCTTTATAATAGTCACAGTCGGGAATTAGGTTTTTAGGGCAGTGGAGCATCTAGGATAAATCAATAAAACGCTGGGCGAATACTCTACTAAATTAATATATAATATTCTCAATTGAATGATATCGCTTCTGATATGAATTTAAAGACATTAAAATAATGAGGGGGTTTGTCCCTGTTGACACGCTTATAGGAGGTTATATACCTAGGTACTTATTTTTTTTATAGAAACGTATCTTTTTATGAAAGTGTGATTTTTACTTATAGTCTATCCAAGATACAGTGGCAGTAGATATAAACAAAGTCACATGACCGCCTTGCGATCGATTACCAGGGTCGGACTAATATGAGATTCCAAGCGGCATGTAATTCTCAACTAATTTTTTTAGAAGTTCTATAATGTGTGTTTCTGACTTTCGTGGATCTTTATAAATTTCCTTAAATTAAGTAGCAAAATAAATTTACAGAGTATACTGCTCGCGATCCGATCTAAAATATGCAGGAAACTCGACTGAGGGAAAAGCCGGCCCTGCATTCTGCTCGCCGCGTAAACACTTGACATTTTATGACGGCCAGACCAATAAGAGAATAGGTCACGTGGTGGCCAATGTCTTGATCCACTGCCGCTGTATCTTGGATAGACTTTAGGTGTAGGTAGTAGGTAGGTATTGTGTCTTTAATTTTTGTAGTGTGCGTCTAGTAATAAAGGCGCAATGGCAAAAAAAATCAAATTGGAGTGATGTTTTGGGATCGAAGCAAAAGTAATTTCACCGTATACATTACATAATATAATAGATATCACGAACGATGATCCCGCGTCACAATGGTCGACAATGTAATTTCCATTGTCGGCTATATAAGTAGTGACGCAGGGCTCATCGTTCGTGATATCCACTATATTTTCACTTTTGCAAAGTCAAATGAATTTCGCTAACGTTGTTATCTGTTAAAGCCTACTTTAATAGAAATATATGTTCGAACTTTTCTAAACTCTAATTACTTTTTTTTACATTAATAATTATAAATTATAATATATATGGATGTGTCAATCTGTGGAGACCTCACACACAGAGTAAGCCTCATTAACTGCCAGACAGCCTTATTAGAAATAAGTAGGTATGGAGGACGAGAAAGAGACACAAAATAACTATCCCTTTTTAATAATAATTTATACAAAAACAAAAAATTATCTTGTTACCAACAAACCAACATGATGTTTGGATGTCCAAATTTCTATTAAACCTTTTTTTAATAAAAACAATATTTTATTAGTATGTCCACGGAATGATGGATGAATGGGTATAAGACAAGTTCTTTTAAATCGGGTGTTATTGCTCTGGATTGAGGTCTTGGTCTCGGGGTAGGTATACCTACTAGTCCTATTTTTAAAGAGGTAAATAAATGTTATTAACAAAAATCTATTTAGAATGTAGAAATAACCCGACTGGAATCGTACACCATTCGCCCTACCTGTCAAGTAATTAGCTACGTATGCTATATTTAATTTCAACAAGGTGTAATGAAAAAAATTATTTAAACATTTTCTATCCGACATGTCAGTGGCGGATCCAGCAATTCACTAAGGCAGGGGCACATGCTATTATAAATGGACTTGGTCAGCGATCACAAATAAAAACCACTGCAAATTATAGTAAATATAAGAGGGGCCCTTGTTAGTAAAAGTCCGAATTGTACAACAAATTTTTATTAGACTCCTAGTTTACAGGACAAAATCTAATCTGTTTTGATTTTGAAAACCGGTTAATTATATTTTCTATACTAACATAACATAAATCTAGGGCCAAGGGGGGGGGGCAATTGCCCCTGTGCCCCCCCTCTTGGATCCGCCACTGCGACATGTATGATGGCCTGGAAGGGACACTCACATTTTTTTCTAGATCCGCTCCTAAAAGTCGAAACTTTTGTTTGTTTTCCGCAAAATACATTTTACCTGAATTCTGTCTGAGACGGCATACCACCAGTCAAGCATAAGCATAGATTGTAGGTATTATATCGCCGTCTCACCCAGAATATAAAATTAGATATGACATCTCCTCCAAAATAACCAAATATCTCTAAATTTTCGTATCTTCTATTACCCCTCCTTTAATTTGAATACATTTTTCTAAACTTATTTGGGAACTGGCTAAGGTAATGAGTCATTGCCAAAGAAAAGATTAGAAAAATGTATTCAAGTTAAAGGAGGGATAATAGAAAAAACAAAAATTTAGAGACATTTGGTTATTTTGTAGTTAGTTGTAATGTTCAGTTTATTTTCGTTTGTTAAAAATAAACGAAAAAATCGATATTTCGTTAAATTTAACTTTTTATTACGAATGTCCTGCATTAGGACAATAAAAATAGTGCAATTTCAAAGCCATAGTACACCTCTATCTCTATCTCTATCTCTATCTACATGTTTTATCCTGTTAATACAGGGTACCCGCTAACATTGGCATTTTTCGAAATTTGTACCTAAATTATAAACTCTCTGTATAAGGTGCAACTTTGTAACTTGGTATTAAGGGTTTTGAAGCATGGCTAAATCGATTGGATAATTAACTTTTTTCTTTAATAAATGCCTAATAGGATTTCGCCATTTTTGGGGTTACATTTTATATCATAGCAGGCCATGCAAAGGGCCTAACTAAAAAATGCACATCACTGAGTAGAGCTCTTTAATTGCAATGTACTAAAAACGAAAAAAAAAAAATCGGCTGTTCTATTCAAAAATACCGATTTTTCAAGTATCAAACTGAAACACACTAAGTATATGTATAGCTATACCGTGTATACTGTAGATTAGATTAACAAGAACAAATAAATTTTGTTTGGCACTTATTTGCTTATATGCTTATATGCTGTCTTAGTCAAATTAACTAAGTTTTGCCAAGTTTTCCAGGCGTACGAGGGCGGTTCACCAATTATTGTCCCTAACATAGAAGCAATTAAAATGGGCTCTCAAAAACTTTATTACTTTTCTACATACCCCTGAAAGTCTAATACATTTCTCATAACGATGCTGAAGCTCTTGGAAACTTTGAAAAAAAAGTTTTTGTAGCTGTCCCAACCAGCCGTTTACAACTTCAATCACTTCTTCATCGTTCAAAAATCGAGAACCACGCAGTTGTTCTTTAAGTTTTATATGAAGGACTATCATCACCTAACAGTCCATGCATATCTTCGCAAATGAGTTATCCCTTTCTTTTGCATATATTTTATGACCGCCCTCACTTCATTTTTCTTCATTTTCTCAATTCACTATGCACAACCGAAGAATAAAAATTCTTACTCGAATATTCGAAACGATGTGATATTGAAATTTGGCAAGCAAGACTGACAGATGTTGACAGTTGTACTACTAGAGTACAGATTGTTTCGGTCAACGCCAACTAGTCTAACGACAATAATAATTGGTGAACCGCCCTCGTACGTGACATATACAAAAGTATTTCTTCACTTTAAATAAGTTTTGGTAATAACAATTTTGTCAAACCTTAAAAATAAGCTCGCCTTGCCCTTTTAAAATGTACCTATCTCTAAAACACCCTGTACTAGAATGATTTAACCATATTTTAGCATTTCTTAGTTTGAGACCATGCATGAGCTAAATTCAGAACAAGAACATTCAATTAGAAAAAAATTGCCTTCTACACATAGGTATGTACCTATTGGTAGACATACAGAGAAGCAATACCTACTCCACATTTTCCACATAAACCTAACCTGCATGGCAAACTCGAACTCAAGCAATCTTCGATGAATGTTGAAGAGAGATTTTTGTTCACAACCACAACCCTTTGAAAACAATTCTGAAAATTATATTTCTAATTACGAAATACATGTTTATGTACTTATAAGTACCTATTTACTTACCTACTACAGTCAATCTGTCGAGATCGAAGAAATTCCGGGAAAGCCAAATTTTTGTTGTTCAAGATGTTCGATATTAACAGGTTTTATGCTAACCCATGCCGTTTTAACGTATACCAAATATGACTTAAATATCTCAACTAGTTTGGTAAATATTCAATAAAGTCCGCATATTTTTTCCCACTTTAACACCCTGTAACTTTTTTCTAAGGCCTTAAAAAGATATAGTTTATACGAAAAAGTGACGCTATTTTTTGAAGATCTATCACCTGTTAAAGTCCTGCTACAAAAAACTGGTCCACCCTGTAGAGCGTGTCCCGCTCTGATGTCCGGAAGAGGGAAAAGTTTTTTATTCGTGGGTTTACGACAAAAAGTCACTCTTTATAAAAATTCCTGCTTGTTCCAAAACGGCCAAAACTGTTAAAATATTTTTGATTTTTTATACAGGATGTTCAGTATTTCGAAAAATTTAAAAAAATGTTGTTAGTCGCCAAGAGTAAAGGACCGTTGTTTTTGCCAATATCGAAAAATATTATCAAGGATGTCATTTAGAATCCACAGGGGGTTGCAAATTTGAGGTTTCAGCAATTTATATTGAATTTTTTTAACAAGGCGGGCAGGTAATGGACTTTTATTTGTGGGGCAATCTAATATTAAAGTTTATGCTGAACCGCTTGATAATAATGTGGACACTTTAAAAAACAGAATAAGGGATACAATTGCAAATATTCCTCTACACGTAATACAAAATGTGTATAGAGAATTTATTAGAATAGTTAAAATTTGTGCAGAAGTTGGAGGCAATAAATTTGAGTGAAATTTATTTTTGTATAGTTTAATAACATTATTCCTTGTTTAAGTAAATTTTCCATATTGTTAGCAACAAATTGCCGTAATAGCATTGAAGAAATAGATTATTGTATAAATTCTGCAAATATCAAATAAATCTGCACAAACAAATTACCTACATGTCTTGTTAAAAAAAATTAAATATAAATTGCGGAAACCTCAACGAAAATTAATATTTTAATGTGTTTTTGAAGAGTAATTTTTAAATGAAAGAAAATAAAGAAAATTGCTTTAATAAACAATGTTCAGAAAAAATAGAGCTTTAGAGCGCTGTGACAACATGGTATGTTGGTGGGAAAATATTTTTCGGCGTCGCCTAGCGTCGTTGTTTCAAACGGTTCAAATTATTCCTTTATTTATATATCATCTCCCATAACGTAATATCACATATCTTCGATCGTTTTCCTTGGAATTTCCAAATTTTTTGCTCCGGGCCGAACTTTCTGTTCTGTTCCCAAACAGATAGAGGGCGCCAAAGTTTCCAAAAAACATTTTTCTACAATTTTCTTTTATAATTGGGTAGGTAAACGATTTATTTCGGAATTTTCCTTAATCGCCAGAAACATTCAATTGAAACAAAAAATTCTGTGATAAGTGCAGAAATTACACCCAATTTTAATGTCTCACCAACATGCGACTCGATGTAATTAAGGCGGTTTGAAAAACTTAATAAACAATACCAATGTTTTGTATAGATTTGTTCACGATCTATAATTTTTATTAACAAGTTTTTTGGTTTAAATTAATTTTTATAAGTATTAGGTCAAAATGTGGAAAAACTGGCTTTTGAAACTTCGACTCCCTCTATCTTTTTGGCAATGAACTTTAGAAAGTTCACATAAGAGAAAATGTTGCACATTTTAAGCTCTACAATTTTTTCTTTATACTTCTTTCCTTTGACCAATAGGAGATGAAGGCGAAACGGGGAACGGTAATTCAAAATTAAACTCACAGCAATTTTATTTCTTCAAACAGTATTAACAGTATTTAGTCGGTAATCGAGTAAATCTAGCATTTATTGCAAGTCAGACATCAAATGTCAAAACGTCACTGATCCAAAGTGTGCATGCCAAGGGGGGGGGGGGGCATTTGCCCCCTTTGCCCCCCCCCCCTGGTTATGCCACTGAATGGTGGGCATTTGGGTTTTGACTTTTCTAATAAACAATCAACCGTAACAAACCATCGAAAATTCGGCTTTCCCGGAATTTTTTCGATCTACCTCCTTTTAATTTAACAGATTGACTGCACTATATTTTGAAATCTCAAATATCCACCATTGTTCAGGGTGATTGAGTGTATTAGTCAAAGTTAGAAAAAATTGTTCTAGATACAATAATTCTCTGAAGTTTTCTACTGTTGTTTCAAACTTTCTTCGGCGTGTTTCAGAAAACCGTGGCGTACCATACTTATATTTTTTTAATCAGAACATCATGTATATTTTTGCATTTATGAAATCTAATCGTATTTCCGATTCCACCGATATACAGGGTGTCTACTTACGGAGGGTCATTTGGAAATATCTTGTCAAATAATGTGCTTCTTTTGGAAAAAAATTTCTCTCTTTTGTGAGATATTTTTGAAAAACCTGAAAATTGACGAAATTTATTCGGCCTGTTATAAGGATTGCAATACCGGAAAGTTTTTGCGATCGTGGAACTGCGGGATTGAGATATTGAATCCCGGGAACCCGGGATTAATCCCGAAATATTTTAATAAAATAAAAGACCTAATTTGTTTAAAAACTTTTAATTAAAAATAACAAAAACAACATTGAAACACTTGGAATTAATCAACTCATACGAAATAAAACTTATTTCTAAAACTTCCTTCAACAAAATCAGTATTTAAAAACAACAACAAACATTTTAATTGATACCTAGTACCTGATACTAATAATAGT
Source organism: Pseudeuparius sepicola (assembly GCA_963920635.1). Taxonomy (NCBI): domain Eukaryota; kingdom Metazoa; phylum Arthropoda; class Insecta; order Coleoptera; family Anthribidae; genus Pseudeuparius; species Pseudeuparius sepicola. Next base: position 98,051,845 of record OY987299.1, read on the forward strand.
AATAATAAAGTACTCAACACAGTACACACTATTTATTTTCGAATAGTAATTTATAGAGTAGAGCTATTATTATGGATTAATCTGGAATCAGATTTAATTGATCCCGGGCCCCGAGGTTAAAATTTACTGATACGGGAATTTTCCCCGGATAAAAATTGTAGAACCCGGGACTTTCGAATACTAAATTTTGTCCACTTATATAGATTTAGATTTGATCACAGGATATTAGACAAAGTATCGAGAAAATTAAAAAACTCTTTTGTCAAAAATTACTTGTGCGTACTTAATTATGTAATTTTTTTCGACGATTTGGCATTCGGTTTTAAAAGACAAAATAGGTAGCAGGAATGATATTTTAGTCACTTCTCGTCAGTTCTGGCCAAAATACAAAATAAATTGCTTACAATTTACTTTATAATTAGGTATTTTGTGTTGTGGCTTGTCCATTTATTTTCACAATAAACTAAATCAATTTATTCACTGGAGGATTCAGAATTTGGCCTGGGTCAAGAATTAAAATGACACTTATTAGCTAGGACAATGATACTTCGAATGAAGTAGGCTCGACAATAGCGCAGGCTCGAAGTGGGGCATGCATCCGAAGGACGTTTTTAGGAGAAGACGATAACGTGAGGAATTGTAAGAATATATTAGGTATAACTTCTTTCAACAAACAGATTTAGCACGCTGTCATATGAAAACATATATGACGATAATTAGGTACCTACCTATTTCTTATGGAATTAGGGGTACCTACCTTCCCTATCCCGATTTAAGTAAAACATATCCCGCCTAGCCAAAGTTGTTTCAGATCTTTGAAGTTTATTTCCATTGCGCAATATTGATGAGAACTTTAATTCTACTTTTATTTTCATTCTGTCACATCAATCTATATTTCTTAGCCGTGAAATAAATCCACTTTTCTCGGTGGGTTTTCCAGACAAAAAACATCTTGTAGAAACACCTACCTAGCTATTTTCTTTTATCATTACATTTTTGTATGGTTGGTAGGTGTAATTACTAGGTAGGTACTACCTAAGGTCCTAAACTATGTATTGGATGAATATGTTTATTCATATTCAAATGTTGTAAAGGAAACAAGTCTATAAAAATATCGAGAAAAATACGATCTTTTTTAATTGTTTTCTAACTTTAATTAAAAGTCTGCTTCTCCATCTGAAATTTGCACTAGCCGCGACTGGTATTTTTCTTGATAAAACAAGTAGTGTATACTCATATCTCCGCCACTGCCTATTTGGGGAACTTGGTATTACCACGTTTTTGCTTGTTCAATGCATGCTGCATACCAAATTTCGTTTGAATATCATTTTTAACAGTTGCGAAAAGCAACAATAAAACGGTAAAATTTTTGAGAATTTAAACACCATGTATCTCGAAAACGAGGCGGCTGTGGATAAAAAGTTATATCTAGCACAAAATAGTCCTTGTTTCAGTGCTCCAGACTACAACTGAATCAGGGCAGTGGGCATCAAATATACAAAATTGAAAGATTGAATTTGATTTTTTCCAAACGGCTGGACCTAATATATACCATTGTATGTTGGGAAATTGGAAAAAATTATTAGATTTAAAAAATGCAAAAATATACAAGTCTTCCTATAAAAAAATTGGTACGGCACGAATTTCTGGGACACTCCATAGAAATCTTAATGTCTACAACTTTTGTATAAAACTTTTTTCTGGTCAAAAAAATTCAAAGGTAAAGGGGGGTGACATTTGAGGTCGTAATTTCCATGTAATAACCATATAATTTCTGTAGTATCCACCATTCGTCTTTTTTGATTTCTTGTGAGACGCTTTTTAATTTTTGTATTTTTTATGCAATAGACAATATTTGCATGATTACTAACAAGATCAAACATAAGACAAAGTTAATATTGTATAATAATTCTTCTACGTACATTGTATAATCATTTCTAAAATATCCATTTGATATAATAAAGCGAAAATAAAATATTCAAAACTTTCAATATGTTCAAACAAGGAATTTGTGATAAATCGCTGCAATTTTATACTTTGGTTGTAAAATGGTACGACCTCAACTTGATGCCGAACTATTACAAGAAATTTTGATAATTACATGAATTAATTTATCTAATTTATTAGCCTTCGCTTAGTGAGAAATAACCCAATCAAGTCTTAAATTTTAAGACCCCGAGAAGATAAGTATTGATTTTTAAATCTGTAGACTTTTTTTGACAAAGTTTGAATATTTTTCTCGCATTGCATGCATTTTTAAAATAATATCCTAAATATAACATACGATATAATGTAATGGGCATATTCAACTCTATATAACATTATTTTGTACAATATAATCTGGTGTTTTCTGGTATTATTCATTTCATCAATAATAATTATTAGCCTAAAGTTTTTCAAGCTATAGGGCACGATCACAAAAAGTATGTACATTTTTTCCAATGTATAGTAGAGATATTATGGTGTGGACCACAAATTTGATGAAGAAGTAGATAATTTCCAATTAAAATGAGGATAAATTATAAAACATATGGTAGGTATTAGCACAGTAGTTGCGATTGGAGTTTCAGGTCCTTGTTTCAAAAAAAAGGATAACATGTTAAAAACTTTTCCCTTTTCTATTTCTTCTATAAATTTTAGGAATTATTTCATCAGATTTCATATGTGTTTCTGTAACAGTAGATGACTGCAAATGTAATTAATAATCTAATTATTTATGGAATGCAGGTCTATTGTTACTATTTTGCTTTATCATATTTCAATATCATGTTTTCCTCTAAAGAAAAATCTGTTTTTAGCATGTTTTCCTAGAACTTTATGGTTTACCAAGTGAGTCCTCTTAAACGCTAGGTAATGGTAGGTAGGTATATGTTTTTTCTTTTTTGGTTTTGGTGCCTTTCATTTTTGTCGAATTAGACTAAACTATGTATTTATGGCACATTTTGACGACTTTGTGCAATGCACTCCGCAAGTTGTACAGTGTAAAACATCTAAAAGGATGACAAAAAAAGTGTCCGTCACCCGTAGAAGACTATAAAGGAAGTTTTAGAATATTTCGCTATAATTTGGGAAGCATATTTTCACGATTTTTAATTAATTTAATTATGGTACTTCCGTAGTTTATCAAGATGGGAAGCTCTAAATTGATCTCAAGGAATTTGTCGTAACTTTTTTGATAAATTTGGTTATCTATTAAGGCACAACCTTACTTTTAAATCTAAAATATCCCACGACCCATGGAATCATTGCTAAATGAAGAAACTTAACCAATCAATTTTATTCATGTTCCCCATCTCTATAACTTTCAGCTGGCTAATATTTTTTTTTATAATATATACACTCGATCAATTCAGCTAGTTCTTACCATGAACGATATATGTTATAGTGATAGTGTATGTATATAATTTTACTAAATGGCATTTTCTCTAATACCTGACCTTTTAATATATCTACATATCTATACATGGCTGCTTCAAATTATAAAGACGAACCAGACTAGACTATTTCATTGATAAAATATATCGAAGACTTTGATTTCAAAAGATATTGTCAATCATTTGACAAAAGTAGGAATTTCCCTTACAATACTTTTGATTTATGCCAGTAATTTTCTAATATATATACCTTTCCTACTGCATAATACGAACATACCTAGTTGGATACAGGGTTATTATTAATAATATTTACAATGATAAGAAAAAATCTAGCGGAAATGAGATGCCAGATTAGTTATTTTAACCTAAAACACAAAATTTCTATTGGTCCCAACAAATACGCCTAAATATAATACTGAAAAATACCAAACCAAAGAAAACCATTTCCCAGAAAGGCACAATTTGAAAATTTTGATAAAAGACGAACCTCTACAATTTTTCGAAACAGTCCATGGGCAGTGAATTTTGAAAAATATGTATTTTACGACCTCGAGTTTTGTACTTTATAAGTTCGAAATATCGCAGAAGCTCAGTTCGGCTAAAAATCAACAACTGATAAATTTATACAATTCATAGTTTGACAAGCTGGGTAATTTTTACTTATCGAAAATAGAAAAAATACATGAACAAAGTTTTCTCGTTAGGTTCCTTTTAAGCCGCAAAACATATTTTTATCGAATATTCAAATGTGAATACTTTGCTTTGAAACGCCAAAAGAACACCAGAAATTATATGCGAGAGGTAATTACCTTCCACTGTTCACCAAACCAACTAATTATGGAAATTTCTTCTGTTAGTAATATTTATGAATATGAACGTAGTAGAAAGATGAACACACGTATGTTGAAGTTGATTTCTGCTTGATCCCAAACTGGTAGATGAAAACAGTTTTAAATTAATCATTATCATGCAACATTGATTTTCTCTTCAGAAAGAGTGGAAATAAGTATCATCTTTTCGGTTTTTGTTTATAAGTACATACACCTACATATTTATATTCTTTCGAATAATTTCGAGAACGTCCTCCGGTTGATTTGATGAACAGTAAGTTGGAGATGCATATACAATTTCGAGAAATTGACTACTTATTTAGACAGTAGCGCAAAATAACGACTTCTTTGGTTCATAGCCTATTAAAAAAATCATTTCCAACCACTAGTTTAGAGGCATAATACAGTTCTGTAGGATGTATAAATCTAGTCGTGGTCCGTGGTAAATTTCAAAATAACCCAGGATGGTATTACCATATTATGCGTTTAGTGTGAAGACTTGGCCTGTGTGATATTATAAAGCTAAGGTCTTGCCAGGAAGTCTATAGCATTAAACTTTAATTTTACATGAAAAAATTATATCGATTTAAGGTAGCCAATTCCCCAGCCGACACATGGTGTATTTGTGGAAATTGGGATATATTATTATTAAGCTTTTATTATTTTTTAAATATTAAAACTTTCATTTCATCGATATTGATAAAAAATGTCAATCATTTTCTCACCAAATTTAATTTTTGCTTATAGTAGAATGAGATTAACGTACTGTGGTATTATAATTCTTGCAAAAACAAATTCGATGCACCTTAAACTAGTTGCTTTATGGATATTTTTTGTCCAGTAGAGTGAAGCAGAAAATTATTTATTTTTGTTATTATTTGGGATAAAAGTACAAAAACATTCAATCGACGTCATTGCTTAAATAATTGAAATAAGTATTTTACGTAGGTACTTCTAATACCTACACAGTGTGTCCCCGGATTGAGTTCACTAAGGTGTAAATAACAAAAAAATTTTAGTCGAAATTTGAACTTCTGTGGATTAGCCCTGCCTGGTTTGAAACTAATTTGTGACATAATTTTAGTTTCGAAAAATCACGTATGTCTTGGAAATTATGAAGAAACTAATTTGCCCCATCAGTATAAAGTGGCCATTTTGTAGGTTTTACGACAAAATGGTAATAAGAAAACTTGTTCACAATGAAAAAGTGCGTATATGTGTGAAAAATATAGAAAGCGTAGGTCTACTTTGATTTTTGTGCGTTTTATTTTTTAACAGAAAAAAGCAAAGTCGATCTAGGCTTTCGAAATTTTTCAAACCTATGCAGTTTTTCATTACGAACAAGTATCCTTAATAACATTTTGTCGTACACTGAAAGAATTCCGTCAAGTGAGTTGCGTGCAGTCTGCTGCAATGCACTCAGCTGTGGTAATTCAACTGCTCATTTGCGGCTAGCGAGCCCTCACTTACAACAAGTGATTGCTTTGCTGAAAATAACGATTAGTTGTAAGTGCGCTTGCGCTAGCCGGCAAGTCAGTGCTTGCTAGGTGGCCCCGCCGCAGTCATAGCACAGTCGTTGGTCCGTGTTAATCGTACTGATCGTCTAGACCTAGAAGGCCATGGCTTCGTTGTTTTTTGTGTTGTGAGTGACTGAAAATAGCTCAATTTAAATTACTATTAATAGAATTATGGGGGTTGGGACATTACATTGCCGTCTTTGAGGATAAGTAAAAATTAAGATTTTAATACTTAATGTCGGCTTGGTATAGCACATTATCATTATAGGTATTATACATAATCTGCACCCAACTTAATTGGGGCAGCTAGAAAACGGGATGTATTATAGCACAGATTGTGGTGATGAATGTAAAATTTAAAATTTATGTATATAATATTATCTACACTTGTACATAAGTGTGACAGCTCGTTTTATTTTATTGTGTCGTCTTTATAAATGTATTTTTGTATTTTAGTTATTTGGGTCAATATTTTTTCCACAACTTAGAATAGGTTCTAGATTCGATCAGGTTAAGTTATAAGTTGCTCTTTATAATAATTTCTATAGGTGGTTGTATAGGAGCAGCTAATGATTGGATATCGCCGCCTTTTTGTATATGCATGCTTATAATGTAATTTGAAATGATCTAAATAAAGGCATCATTATTATTAACTAAGTTGGGAATCAGGAACCTTTGGCACTTAGAAAATACTTCTTTTGCTTAACTCCACACACCAAAACTTTGTTTTTTGCACTCAACGCGCGTTTCGCTAACCATGTTAGTATAATCAGGAGATGATTAAGCATCATCAGGAGATGATTAAGAATCATCAGAAGATGATTAAGAATCATCTCCTGATGATATTAACATGGTTAGCGAAACGCGCGTTTAGTGAAAAAAACAAAGTTTTGGTGTGTGGAGTTAAGCAAAAGAAGTATCATTATTATTATAAAACTCATTAGCAACAGCTAATATATTTGCTGGAGTAGCTAAGCAATTCAATTACCATTACTGACTGGACTCATTTACAGCAACAAAAATTAATACAACCACAAATAAATTATTTGCTATGTCTCACTTGTGGTTAGTAAGCAGTTTAATTATCAATAATGAGCTGCTTCAATTACAGCAACAAAACCTACATTACAACAATCAAATTATTTGCTATGGTAGTTAAGCAACTCACTTGTGGTTAGTGAGCTGACGCACTTGCCTTAATACAAGGGTTGAATTATCACAGCATAGTGATTTTCAACAAATCTGCTTACTTACTGCAATTGAGTTGTCTTTAGCAAAGCGTGCTTTGCTGCGGTAGCAAAGTAACTCACTCGGCGCCTATTTAATGCAGATATTTTGCTGCGGTAATGGAATTTTTTTACTGATGTGGAAAATTAGATTCTTCATAATTTCCAAGGCATACGTGATTTTTCGAAAGTAAAATTATGCCACAAATTAGTTTCAAACCAAGCAGGGCTGATCCCCAGAAGCTTGTTATTTACACCTTATGTGAACTCAATCCGGGGACACACTGTATAATGCCGACTTTTAAAAATTTTGTTTTATGAGCTATACGTTTTGGATGGCCTAACCAGTTTTGCTAGAATTTGGTACATGCAAGTGTAGAATAAAATGGTTGTACAAGGTGTCGCCACGAAGTATCCTATATCTTTTTAATTTTTGGTTACAGAATAAGTTTTAGATAAAACTTGTAGGACATTTTATGGAGTTTTCTGGGATGGTAAGTTATACAGGCTGCTTCGCAAATTCATGGCAAACCAACTTTATGTTTATCTGGTCGTCAAGGCAATCAAAATGGTATAAAACTTTGTATAATTAAGTATCTTGGGATAAAGATCGACGATAAATGCAATAACAAAAAATATTTGTTTCAACTAAAAGGATGACATAATGAAAGAAACCGTGATACACACGAAAGTCACGATAAAGTCAAGTTATACCTATATTTTTTTGTTATTTAGAATTAAATTCTACATAAGATACGATTACGACAATTTCGGTTATTTCGGAAGCTATTTGTATAAAAAAAAGGGTTGAAAATGAAGTCACGTGACTGTCGAGTGTCGAGGGCCTCTCCTAACGTCCATAACAAGCTGAACCCAATCATGTACAACCATTTTAATGTCGCCTGTACCAAATTTGGAAAAGTCATCCAAAAATTTTATAGTCCAAAAACTGAAGTGTCGTACCACTTTCAATCTTCCTTGATACGATACGAAACTGTGCGCGAAAAAAAAAGATAAGGGTTACATAATTTTATGCTTCCACAACTCTGTATATTAGATACAGGGTGTCCGAAAAGTATGAGCAAAAATGTGACAGGTGATTAAATGGTATTTTTTAAGCAAACATTAAAAAATATAAAAAATATCCTGAAGTGCTTTGTTTAAGATTCAGGGCGTTAAAGTTATTGAAAAATTTTGTTTTTCCTTTTTTGTAAGCGAACGATTTATAGGTAAGTAAATAAAAATGGCCCTGCACTATATAGCCTACACATTTACTAGCTTTCTGATACAGCTTTTTATTTCGAATAAAAAATGTAATGAATTTATTACCGCTTCGTGGCACACAAATAGCACATAAAATATTTGCTTGAAAGTGTAGTTCAAAATTCGTTCCACGATCAAAACGCAAGTAACTTTTTCTACTAAACGTTTTTTATTCGCAATGAGAAAAGAGTAGTTATAGACAGGGCTGGGCTATTTTTTATTTACGATATTATGGACACCGGTTACCCACATCTACGCCACTGGTTAACTTCATATGTGGATACTATGGCATTTTATGAGACTCTTATCTATCCATTATGTGTACCAAATTTGGTTGGAATATGTGTTGTCGGGGCATAAACAAATAAAACAATATTTTTTGGAAAACTCCGACGTCTTGTATGAAATATCCAACAACGTCCCTTGTCAACTCTTTTATTTCGCTATTTTGTTGCGTCAATTTCATTCCATGTAAATAGAAAAGACATTAAAATTTCGACTTATAACTCGAAGCTTTAAAGTTTAGAGTTAAATTCGAAATATTAAGCTAATATTTCGATTTATAACTCGAAACTTTAAAGCTGTCAATATTTCGACTTGGCTGAGGATCACCACCCTGAAATATTTTAAAGTATTTACCCTACTAAAATCTGAAAAACATATTCATGAACAGAGAAGCAGCAAATAAAGTTCGAGTTCGGAGATTGATTTTCGATCAAAATATCTACAAAAACGCATCTACTGACAATATATTTCTTACATCAGACTTACGAGTACCTACTAAACACTAAATTCGTAGGTAAATATAAAGAATGCTTAAAATAAGATTTGAATAAGTAAAAGAAATAAATCCTTCACATCGAAAAATTAAAGCCACCATTTCAAACTATTCAGATGGGGCTTTCATATGCTAAAAATCGTGATAAAAACACTTATGATACTATCTTTCTCCATTTTCTTTAAAATCGCTCTTCTTTTACATTTTTATAACTCATTTTAATAAAAACTCGAAATAGCAAATATGTTGAAATCTGCATTCCTCAGTCTCAAAGTAAAATTACCATAAACAAAATAAGTCCTCAAAACGAAGAAAGTCATTGCTGTCAACCCAAGAAAAGAATATTTCCTACACATCCGATTGAAACCAAGTTTATACGCCGAAATTTTTTTATAGGGCAGATTCGGCAATCGGAATAATAATTTACTTAAACGGGTTGAAACTTGTCTTTTTCTTTTTACATAAAGTTACATTTTACAAGGGTAAAGTCAATAGCAAAATAAAAAGGTTATCAGAGGATAACTGGCCAGGCAGACACATGGTAGTACGGGATTGCCCTCCATTGAAATTCCCACGGACTTGATTATGACCCTACACTAAGTAGGTACTTCCTAAATTCAGCATGTCCTCAAATTTAACTCGCAAACAAGAACAAACTGCGAACAAACAATAACAAGGCAAAACAATCAAATTAGACGGCGCCCATCGGGAAATCGTCGAACTTGACCTGGGGCGCGTCCAGGTACAAGCCGTCCAGCGGCGGCGCGGCCGGCGGCTCCGGGGGGCTGCGCTGGAAGCGCCCGCCCCGCTCCGTCGAGCCGAAGGCCGCGTTGAAGGCCGGCAGCGGCTTGGGTGACCGGGCCGCCGGATGTCTTTTGGACGCCGTCGGCGGTGTCCTTGGCTGCCCCAGGACACGGATATTTAGGTAATACTAGCCAGTCAACAAACATATGGGTGCCGCACTTTTTAAGGCACAAATCTTAACAGCTGATAAAAGATTTTTTTTTAAAAATAAAACAACAGTTTTCTTCCGAACTTCAACATATAGACAGACCACAGACCTGTTATACCTTCATGTAAGTCTGTACACGACAGGTCGTCCATAAAACAGTTTCAAAGCGTTAATTATCATATTATCTCCATTTTTGATAGAATTTTTCATCTTTTTAAAGTAAAAGTTAAAGCCAAAGCATCGAAGAGAGGTAAAATATTCATAAGATGACCAACATCAGCTTTGTATAATTTGACAGTTCATTAATCAACATTGAATCCTCTTTAAGAAGCCGCTGCTTCACTAGGATATAGGATGTGCGCAATAAATTATAGGATAGCGGTGATCCCACAACAAAGTGGTAAATAGATAAATCCCGTTCTCATATCCTAAAGGCCGCTCCTAAATAAAAGTAGATTTTAAAAGCGGTTTCAATAGGATCATTGAATACCCAGACAATTTTATACACATTTTCAGAGAAACATGAAAATATTAATAAAATATTCCTATATTAACCAGTTAATGTTTTTTAAATGTTTTTATAAATTATAAGAGTGGTCCAACTATAAGGTTGTTAATATATTTTTAAAACGTTGCATACAATATTTTAAAAATATTTTGTCATGGATCAGGGTCGTAATAATTTGTTACCATTATTATGTATATGGACTCCTTACTGTGGCCGTAGGCCCTATGTGGATTAAACAGCTAAGCTACCGGATATACGGTTACGGGCATAAACTACATTATAGTATCATGGATATATGGGTTCCATGTTCCATCGGGTAGGTGGTATTTATTCCAGTTGATATTATTCAGTAGCGGTGAGATGTAGGAGACCTCGTCGGCACTTCGGCGTAACATTTAAATGAGTGTTTAAATAATATTTCTTATAATAATATTTATAAAATATTATACAACAGATTTTGAGAAATATTACTATAATGTTTTATAAATGTTGCAAAATTTTCAAGTTCTTTGGAATTATTTTTACTGTACGAGCGACGCCACCGCGGCCACGTTATAATTATGACAAAAAGACCGGGGTAGAGTGACGTTAATATCCTGACGTAAAAATAGCCTCATAAACTTAACGTAGATATAACCTCATAAAAATAAAATTCGCACACCAACACCAGGGTTCGACTACGACCATCGGAATTAATGTCGACGCTCTTACCAACTAAGCTATCGACGCACTTGAAAAATATTGCCTAAAACAGTGTAACTAGAATGTCTATGACGTCACAGAATTAAGAAATAAAATAAAGGATATCTAAAAATTCATATAAAGGATGGGACAAAGCTAAAAGGACCTTAATCGTGTCAAGAGAGGACTCTATTGTGATTGTGAATTCCTAAAAACCTTGTTCCAAGTTTAATTATTGAGGATTATCTGTACCGTAGTAATGACGTAATATTGACGCTAGTTTTATTACTTATTTTTATTATATCATTTTTGATGTATTTACAAAGTTAAAGTTCCGTACGTATTTTTGACCTTATTAAAATAACGCAAAATTGACGTTATAGGTCATTCATATAGGTCATATAGCTGGGTATCGTAGTAATGACGTAATATTAACGCTAGTTTTATTACTTTTTTTATGTGTCATTTTTGACGCATTTACAAAATGTTAAATTTCCGGAAATTAAGTTACGTATTTTTTACGTTATGAAAATAATGTAAAATTGACGTTATAGGTCATTCGTGATTAGCTAGGATGCACCAAAGTGGCATAGGCATTTGTGTAGGGTCCTACTTATTAGTAACTGGAAAGTTAAAATCAGAATTCCTGTATTATCAAGGATTCCTAAACTTAAAGACATAAACGTGCCTTATAATTTTTTGCCTGCATTGTAGGTACTGAGTTCACGAAAATTGAGGATTTCTGCCTCGAAACAACTTAGAGGTGCGCGCCACGTAAAAACGGAAACGGTATCCCGCCATTATGCAGAGAGTTAAACCCAAATTTGCTCCTTCCTTAGGTTCTTTATTTCAAGGGTTGAACATATCCCGTAATTCCAAATAGTGTTTATTCTTCTACAATTCACGTCATGGTCTGTGCATACGAGTTTCTTTGCGTGCATGAAAATTTCATGTTATCATAAACAAATCTACCTATAAAAACTCCGTTAATATGACAATTTTAATTTATACCAAATAAAAAGGCCTTGCCTACAATCAATCATAATCTGCGGAGTTTATCGATATGTTTAAGTTAGGTTAGCATGAAAACATAATATTTTTCATATATTTATGAATAGTGAATAGTGTTAATGTGGCGCGTGAGTTTTTACGCCCTCATATTTTACAGTAAGTTAGAAAGTTAAATTGTTTTCAATTCAATATCCACTTCTAAATTTAGGTATACCTATTTATGTGTGCTTCATGCCTGGACAAGTAGAATGAAAATAGCAATTCCTGAAGCAAATTACCAGAAAAGAATAAAGCCCTCTCTAAAACTTCTAAGGTTTTAATAGTACTTTTAAAACAAGCACGCAGAACTTTTTCTAGATGGGCCCTTTTTGCTCTTGTGGAGGTATTAACTCAGTCTGCTAGTCTCTTCAGGCGTAGTTTTACAAATCAGCTTTATAGTGCACTTCTAGAGTAATTTAAAACCATAATTGTTACTTGGGAAAACTAAGAAATATTGGCGGCAAAGAGAATTCGTTACCGTAAAAGGAACGGAAATATGGCAGAATGAAGTCATAATAAAAATAAATAAAAAAGTTGAGCTTTGTGTGGGATTTGAAACCGGAACCTACAAATTACTAGTCGCGTGGTCTTACTCTACGGTTAGCAAGGTGCCTGTCAAAAAATTTGGTCGGTTAGGCAACTCTTATTTGACGCCAGGGAAACATTCTTCTTTGGTATAATTCGTATTCTTTCTGATCGAAACCAGTTTGTAAATCGATCATTGTGAAACCTATTAAAATTTACGCAAGTTTCGCGCTGCTACATATATATTTTATTACCTAATGGTTTTAAGGTCCTTGCTGCGTAAAGTAGCTAAGCACTAGATACAGACTGAACGTCATAGAAAGACATGCCTATAACCACGTAATACCCACGTATGGTTTGTACAAAACAAATTCCGATGCACGTCATCGTATACGGCATTGGAAAAGACTCGTCATAGGGACGCAGCGTTGCCGTATCGTGATAAATAAAGATATAAACAATAACCGTCGCATTCACCATATTTTTAAACCACAAGCATAAAATGTATTTTATATGATAAACAGTTGTTTTACTCGGTCGCAAATTAAGTATAGCAAAACCTCGAAAAACGTACACCAAGCCGGTAAACAATGCAAAACGCGTGGAAACGTTCACGTGAGCGTCCACGAGGTTATAACTTATAACGTCGGTTGTAAATTCGGCAACATCGCCCGTAGCGTTAACAGCGGTACCAACATAATACTAGGCCAAATTCAAATATCAACACACAAAATCACATATGTTTTCATATAAACCGTTGGTCACACAATTTTCGTCATTAATTGTTATTGATGACGTGCAACGGAATTTGTGTTGTACGAACCATATATAACTAATAATAAACCGCAATTTTTTCGTACACTAGCGCCACTCCAGTTCGCAAACAACAATGAAATTATGACTTCATGCTCGAGTCTTTAATATAGTGTTATTATAAGTCACAGAGCTAAGGTAGGTATTTATATTTCAAGCTGTTAAAACTTATTCATTAAAAGTGGGACACCCTGTAGAATACATCTAATAACTAATCCTAAACATAATAATAATAATTCTCACCCCCGCAGTACTCCAAACCTGCTTGTGCTGGGCAGGGGTGGCCATTACTATTATTTAGGCTTCAATGTCATTTGCGGCTAGGGCCGACTTTTCGCGATAGAACTACAATAGCATGTGCTCAAGTACCTACTACGGAAAACCTTAGAATACTTTATTAATTCCATTGAGCGTATGACAATAATTATTATTAAATAACACGGATAATTAAGCTATTAAGGAGCAATAGCGTGAATCTACATTTTGCTCAGAGCTCTTAGCCATCACATCATCGATGTTTTTGTATAGACATGTGCATGCGATCTGCCCCGACTTCGAGTAGAACCAAGGTCGATCGAAGGCAGAAAAGCTTGCATTCCAAATAGTTCGCGACGATTATAATAACAAGATTTATTATAAATCAATAATTATTCATACTTAACCCTAAGAATAATACTCTAAACTTAAAGTATCCTAGAAGCAACCAAATACTTGTCAATTAAAATTACAATTTTCTGCTAATGACTTTTTCCCGATAGAAATAGCCTTTTTGCTTAAGTATTCCAGTTAAAATAGCCCCGTTCGCAAATGACGAAGTGGTTTTCCTTGCCTTAATACCAAAAAATACATCTTTGGTAAATATAGATATAGTTTTTTAGTAATTCACACGATCTCTATAATAAGGAATCTTTGACCCGATCAAAAATTTTGATCAGGCGTACAGTTGAACCCCTGAAGCACTCCTATGAAATATGAAGTTATTTTTTAAGAAAACAAATAAAATTTTCCGCAGTTCCATGATTTTTTTCAAGTTTGGGACCGTTGACCTTGTTCCTTGTTCCATCCACTATCCTAATTTAAATTCTGCAGTGTTGCCACACTTCATAAAAATTGAAATCTTATTTTAAATCATTTAAAAAATATTGACTATTTACAGCAACTAGAAATTTTTAAAAAATGTTATATCTATTCTCTTTTGAATTTTTAAAAATAACTTTATATGCGTGCTCCAGGGATTCAACTTTACCTCTAATTAAAATTATTGTATATGTCAAAGACAGTATATAATGCAAAAAAACTGAAAATCATATGTATACAGGATGTCCCGAAATTAGCCTGCCATCATTTACCAGCGTATTCTGCGACCCAAAAAAATGAAAAAAGTTCCCATAAACATGGCTACAAAAATGCCCCCCAACATTTATTTTAGCCCCCCAACATTTATTTTATTATAGCTCCCTAAATGGACACTTTGGCAAACGGTTTTTTCTAAATATTTCCAGAACGAAAAAAGATAAAGTTCTGAAATTTGATATGTCATGTATCTGTGACATTTGACATTTGCCGAGGTAGCGATAGTTAGACGTTCTTTATCATAAGCGTCCTAAATGGGGGGGTTGGTTAAGGGGTTAAGAATACCCAAAATTTTGTGTGTGCGCTTTTTCCCCAAATTTCTTGCGGCTGACTGAAAATTAAAAAAAAATCTGAAAAATAGCCATACCTCTTTTATTTTTTATAATAAGTATGCCGAGAATTATATCTTTGGAAAGCTCAAAAAATGGCCGACCTTATAAGGCCACAGCCAAATATGATTTATAGTTAAAAAAATACAAGTTACCGTCTTATCTCAAAAATCACGAACAACATAAAAAATTGATATGATAAGATTATCTTATTAAGCCCAAAATTATCTACAATTTTTGTCTCTACAATTTTTCTGTATAATCAGAAATAACGGAGCTACAGAGATCTGACGAAATAGCAAAAAATCACTCTTTTCAAAATATCTAGTGTGCCATGAACTTTTTTAAAAATCCAAAATAGGCATTAGATTGAGCATTCAAAACCGCAATTTTTTCCCCATTTAACCTTTGTTCTAGCTCTGCTAGTTTCCGACATACCCATAGTGGTCATCGAAAAAAACTCATCCCAAAGAGTAACTTTTTTTGATTGATGCTCAATTGTTTTTTTGACAGCAGATTCTGAAAATTTGGACAAAATTAGTAAAGAAATGCCTTTTCTCCGGTTAAAATACCCTAAAATTAAGAAAATAAAGGGGGTGGTACTCTTTGGGTGGTCACCCTGTACATCACATACCAAATTTCAGAATTTTATCTTTGTCCGTTCTGGAAATATTTATAGAAACCCGTTTGTGAAACTGTCCCTTTCGGGGGCTATAGCCCCATTAGGGGGCATTTTTGAGGCCGTGTTTATAGGAACTTATTTCTTTTTTTAGGTCGTAGAACACGCTGGTAAATTATGGCAGGCTAATTTCGTGACACCATGTATTTTTGGTTTGGGCAACCTTCTTTGGTTTTAACAGAATCAAACATTTGATAAGAGAAAGTCCTTTTAAAAATCTATGACTATTTGTACAACTGACTCTCCTTCAGACAAAACAGAGCTTAAGAATGAACTTTGTATCAAGAGCAATTTCCGTAACGTGTGGTTTTTGTTAAGAATGTGTTTATCCTATCAAAGTCCATCCGGTACAGTTGAAATCAGAAATGTTTTTTGGAGAAACCCTTGCACACGTCAATTTTTGTTGTAGAAAGCTCGCATTTGCGACATCACATTTGTTTGCATACAGCATACTAAAATTTTTGTCATGTTATACAGGGACCGACAGAAAGTTGGACACAAAAATTTAATATTTTTAAACTCTGATTTCGATTAATTTAAATTTCTAGCTGCTAATCGAACAAAATTAAAGTTTAGTAGTAAATTCATATGGGTTATCCGATGACAATTTGCGCTTGCAGTATTTTGTTTTTTTTTTTTGTAATAAACAGGGTGGTCGAAAAAAATACAAAAAAAGTTAAATTTCTTTTTTTTTACTAGGCGTGTGCCATAAGTTGCATATAATATCACACTTATGGAGCACCCTGTATACACCACTATATTTTTATGTTATGCGCCTCGATCTATCAAATACTTTTGTATTTAACTTTTTTTTTTCTAGTAAGGAGATATTGAATTTATTCCATTTGGCTGTTCCATACTGTACATATACAATATACACAGGCAAATTTAAAGGAACTAGGCTAGTGCCAAAACGGATTTTGAAGGCAAAAAAATAAAATTACCAACAGGCAAGGACTAGCTGGAAAATTTCATGTGGTTTCAAGCAAAATAAACCATCAACATATATAGGATGTTCGGTAAGCATGCGGCAATCTCGCTGGGAGCCTGTAAAATCCGCTTTGGCACTAGCCTAGTTCCTTTAAATTTACCGGTGTGTGTGTCAAAATTTGCGTATTACAAAATTAAGGTTAAAGTCTCTGAGAGATTTCATTTCCGTGCCTATATAAAGATTCTATTGAATTTGTTCCAACCTTCGTGTGCTCACAACATTTATAGGTATTTTCTCGAAAATTTCCTTATGTTAACATGACAAACATCTTAACAAATATGCACTATCAAATGGCACTCTCAAAAATATATATGTTGGCATTGGAAAAAATTGCCGATGATGTCACAAATACCACATTAGAACGTGCGTTTTATATAACAAAAATTGGCGTGTGCTGGGATTTCTCCGAAAACCTTCTTCTTTTCTAGAAAATGAATTGATTCCTTACTTTATGTACACCTTGTATAACAAATAAAAATAGTATAGTAGATTCACTCTATGGCAGGACTTTGATCTCGTCGATTTATCGGCTCGATGTATACCTCGAACTTGCCCGGCTAATAGTAATAGTCCACATTGCAGGGCACCAAAAGTCGGCAGAAAAATTTTAACAGGAGGCGTTCCGTTCCCGCCGCCGTCATCATTATCTCCCGCTGACTGGACCACAAATGAACTGCGACTTGCGCGTGGGACGAGATGCAACTGTAACAACGGTCGGTCTGCCTCGGCCACGGGCGTAGCCAAGGGGGGGGGGGGTTTCGGGGGTTCAAACCCCCCCCCCCCCGAAATAAGCAAAATATTACCTAATATTATACCGAAAAAATACGAGGAGTGAAGAGTTAAATTATTATTACGTTTGAATATATTATGTAGTAATAGTAGCGCCTAGCGCCATCTTTTGACGAGAGGCAGACGCAGTTGCAGCCGAACTATTTTGTATTATAGGGACACTTTGCGTTGTTTCTGTTGCCTACCCCGAAATCTAGTTTGGAATGCCTAGATATGTGCGATAAAAACCTTTATCCTAATATTTACACATTACTACAAATCTTGGCTACCATTCCTGTATCCACTGCTACCCCAGAAATGTCTTTCTCGAGCCTAAGGAGACTGAAAAACTATTTACGAAACACTACAAGTGAAAACAGACTTAATGGCTACGCCCGTGGCCTCGGCCACATTCCTGTTTTTAGCGAGTGAATCTATTGTGTGTTATATATTATACGGTGATAATACTGTGCTCTAGCGCTAACTCCAGCGCAACGTTGCCGCACTGGCCATGGCCGGGAAAAAAGCTTCCTCTAAGCGGCTTTCAGATCGTTACCTTTCGTCTGATTTCAACTGTATACCCAGCTACCAGAGTTAAACAAATTTCAGGAAAAAACAAGTTTTCTGTTTTCCAGTGGAAAGTTCTTTTCTACCGTACCGGTCCTCACCTTCTTCATCTTGCCTTCCTGCCCGCACCTGCCCTCACCCAGCAGGGCCAACCTGTCCGGGGCGTACACGTTCAGAAATTCCGCCCCGTGCGGCGCCTGGTTGCCGCTCTCCGCCAGCGGCTGCACGCCGACGCCCGCCGGCTCCTCCCCCGCCCTATCGAACCGCTCCCCCACGCCGCACGGCCCGTCCCCCTCCGCAGACAGCACCACGCCGTCCGGCGGGACGTTCTCGTTCGAGTGCGGGGGCGTCAGCGGCAGGCTGAGAGGCAGGTGGGAAGGGTGCGGCGTGGGCGGAGCCAGCGGCGGCATCTCGCCGGGTAGCGGCGACTGGTGGTGATGGTGGTGGGGGTGAGGCGGGTAGTGGGGCGGGGTCGGAACGTTGTCGTGCATCATGAAGCTGGCGCCTGGAGACAGGGAAATAACATCATGGACATCAGAGTGAATACCCTAAGAAATTTCAAGAGTACAAGAAAAATATTCAATGCAGAATGTGTCTTTGATCCGTACAAAAATTTTAACCAGGGGTAAAGTTGAACTTCTGGTGCACGCCTATCAAGTAATTGTTTTAACTGAAAAATAAAATTTCCGTTTTTCTGTGAATTTTTTAAAAAGTTTTGGGACCGCTGACCTTGTATCCGCCATCCTAATTGAAAATAGTAATGTTATTTTAAAATATCTAAAAAATAAACATCATTTTTTCTTAAATATATATCATTTTAAAATTTGTGTATACCTACGGGTCAGAGACTCATCCTGTGTAGTTATACGAGTGATGATCAGATGGGGGCGAAGATTTAATAAATTCAGCACTTTGAGATGGCACAGATAAAAACAACCTGCATATTTTGCATTGAATATTTGCACATCTACACCGAGTGGTCCCGTTAAGAGCGCACAACTCGACGTTCCCGCCAGAAATCTCAGTCATATAGCTACGCGTGGAACAGTATTGTGGGCGGGGTTCCATACGTTATTTTTAGGCACCTCCGCCCGGTCAGGCCGAACGTCCTAAAAAGTATATTATTCATTATTGTGAAATCATCGGACCAGCGGCGCTACGATAATTTTTATTTATCACAGACGAAAATTATTACAGTGCCAACCAACCGGCGCGGCGTGTCGAATATGAGGATTTTAGGCATTTTGGGTTGTCCTGTAATAAAGAGTAGGTACCTACCTAATAGTGGTTGGTGGTTGGAATGGAGCAAAAAAGGCGGACTATTTTTGAGTGTCCCAAGAAAAAAACTCAAATTAAATATCAGGGAAAATGTATGTGTAAGAACTACAATAACTCATTCATGAATTAAAGTAGAAGACAGAGTTTTCCATTATATTTCCATAGTTATTTGTAATTTTTTCCTAGTTCATTGCGTTGTTTTTCCTATCACAAAAGAAAGCTAATTAAACATTAAAATTAAGGAGCGCTTGGGATATTATTAGGTAATATGTATTAAATAAATATAGATCTAGAATAGCAGCCAAATATATGATTATAGATAGCTAGAGTAGAGTAAAAAATAAAATAAAATGAACTTATTTAACAATATGTATAATACAGGATTATACATTTCAAAATTTAATTAGGAACTGTTTATCTATTATGTTTTGTGTAAGTACACAGCGTGTTGTCAAGACACTAAACAAAGTTACTTTGGCTGATTGGATGATTCTTAAAAAACTTTATATAACCATTCTATGTTTTGAGGGGATGAGTCTAAAAAAGTTAAAATTTAGGTCCTACAGGGGGATTCACCAATCATATGCCATATGCACCTCGGTTTTCCGTATACGGTTGTAGATTTTGTTTTGGAGAATGTAGGTAGTTAGTTCATTTCTAGCGTAACACTGGTGAAATAAATGTATGACATCGAGCGTCGCTACGAGCCCTCAACTTTTTTCGCAAGAACATAATAATATCATTTTAATTCTGCCAGTTGAAACCCTGTTTTATGTAAAGAATCGTTTCCAAATACACTTTTTTTCTCTATACTCTGCAGTTAACAAGTTATACAGGGTGTCCAAGAAAATCTGATTACAGGGCATATTAGTTATGATTCGAATACCTATTTTGACATTTTGGAAAGAAATAGTTTTTCTACTGGAAATATCGAGAAACATTATTAATAATACAGGGTCAGCTACACATAACAGGTAGGTATGCGATATTGTTATCTGTGTGTTTGGACATTCCAAGGAATGAAGATAGTTCGAAAAAATATTTCTTCACCTAAAAAGAAATCTTTTTTACCAGAATTAGTAGACAGTAGAATTGATAGAGGTATGGAAATGAGACTACCGTAGAAGAATAATATATCAGATTGTAATGATCTCCGATCAAAGTCATATTTGATCGGAGGTAATGATAAATAAAATTAACAAAAAAAGTAATGAGAAAAATTACCTTATAATGTCAAATTCTAAAGAAACCGACAAATTGACACGTAATCATCAAAATCAAGTGCGATCTCAGTATACAGGATGTCCCAGCTAAGCCGTTACGAGTGATTGTCTATAATTTTTTAAATAAATAATATTCATGGTTCAAAAGCTAAGCTTGTGTAGTTTTTTCCAAGGAATTGAATGTCGCCAAGAAAAAACCATTGAATTTCAAACAAAAAGTTATTGTTTTTTTTTAATAGATAACGACTATGTTTATTAGGTTAATAAAATTTCATTCAATTCTTTCTAAAAACTATGCAAGGTTATTTGGACCATCAACTTATCTCAAAAATTCGCAGATACCTATTATAGCACAGAATAAATAGCGCTAAGGCTATATATTCTGGGCTGGAACGCTGGAACAAAAATGTCACTTCCAGTTAAACCCGAAGTGGTATACATGTGTGCGGTTCAGATTTTGTTTCACTTCACTCATTGAAAAAAATGCAACAAATCCGCCATCTTGATTTTGTAAAATCGGTTATTTGATGATACATTTTCTGTTTAAAATTCAATTAATATTCCTGTCTTACCGGCATTCAATTCCTTAGAAAAAACTAAAAATAAATATATTTTCTGAAACATGAATATTTACCTTAAAATTTTCTTTATCTACATAACGTATTATCTGGGATATATGAAATTTGATTGATTTAAATGAAACATCCTGTAGGTATGTTATCTACCTCATAAACATATAAAACGACAGATTACCCTCTATTTGAAATTCATCCATCGCAGTTGCTCCGTCCCTCAACCATCTCGTTTGTATAAGCAATGTCAAAAATATTTTCTACTAACAATAATTATTATCTATTAATTTCGTTCGCTCAAAGTTGCTTAATAGCTAAATAGCTATTTAAATAAAAGGTTACGAAATGACCATCTTTTACGCACACAGCGTGAATAGCTTATTCACGTAATTACGAGTAGTTGTGATTTTACGTATAACGAGTGGAATATTTGGGGCACAAGTGGAGCGAATTCTCGCAAGATCAAGCGAGTTACCCAAAATCATATTTCCTAATGTTTTACGTTTTAAAATGTGTTTTCACGTGAAACGAGCCACCCATAACTTTTTTATTTTTTGAGCTAGAAAAAATGGTAAAAACAAAAGTCCCAGAAAATCTACAAGCGTTTTGCTGAGCATAGTGCCGTGCATACAAGTTGTGAAAAATATCTTATTAGAATAAACAAAATCTAAGTTGAATTGGAAAAAAAATGGAAAATATATATCTACCCAACTTAAAATGTAATTTTAAATAATAAAATTTTATTAAAAAGCAATGCTGGGCGATATTGAATTTTTGATATCGTATATCGATATTTAAAATATTACAATATTTTCTACATATAGATTAGGCCATTCATTTATACGCGTAAAATGGTAGATTTGAAATTATCGACCGTTCATATTCGTTCGATACGCGTAAAATAGTGAAAATTGTGAAATATCGACCGTCCCGGTTCCTTTCCCGACCGTTTCGAACGATTTTCAAAAACCAATATTCCCGCGATATGCGTAAATGTACTATAAGACTGAGGAATATCGACTATTCCGGCACTTCTCGAAACAAACAAAATACCAGAAATTTCCACCATCCTGGCACATTTTTGGGGCGATATCGATCAAGATTCCAAAATCGATACCTATTCATTTGATATATCTATAAAATGCAAAAAATATTGTACATATATTTGGATGATATCTTACAATTTTGCGTAATACAAAAGACTGAGGAATATCGATCATTCCGGCACTTGATAGACACCGATAAAATTCTAAAAATCCAGATCGGACGATATCGATCAAAATTACAAAATCGATATTACTTACTTCGATACCGATAAAATAAAAAAATTAAAATATCGACCATCCCAACACTTTTTCGGACGATATCGAACAATTTTCCAGGCAAGACGTATTATAATTATTTGAACTATGATTATTTATAATATTGTTATAATTATTTAAAGTCGATAATCCCTTCGAATGTTATAAACAATAAGGTAACACACAGATTTCAACACCCTGTATATCAAAGACTTCACCGCGATTGGATTTTTTATTTTTTCTTAATCATTTTAAACCATCAAAATCTACTAACGAAAAAAGGATTGTGACACACCCTATAGAGAATTATTAAAATTACAGTACCTACCTAATTGGTATTGAAGAAAATTTGAAAATTGTCATGGTTTTCTTGCTACGGCCGATGTCAACTACTTTTGCAAGTGTTTACACTGTTGTATGTGGAGAATGTGGCACAACTTTCCATATATCAAACCTGTTTTCCACAACATTTATTGCAAAAATATTCTCATCTTAAAATGTAGGGTAAGTACCTATTACCACAGAATAAATTCTGTGCTATTACCTATAATAATAGTTTTGAAAGAAACCTTGGAATTTTTTCTATTTTTCCTAAACATGAAAAATATCTGGCTGCAACTAAATATCACTATCACTATGCGAAGACACTTGAGGGCGTTCCTGACAAAGTAAGGGTTATTTTATTATTTAAATACCAACCAATCAAATTATTCGCATTGCCACTATTCCAGACTTTTCTGATAGGTGCTGAATCCACCTTTCGAACACGACTCAATCAAATACAAATACCTACAAAATTAATAAAATATACCTACTCCTAGGCTTCAGTTACAAAAAGCCATTTTTAAATATTAATAAACTTAATAAAGTATCGGCAGGGCTACAATTTATTTTATTATTAAAAAATAATTAATGTATACGCTACTGATCAGTGTTTTGAGAGAGAGAGCACCATGCTCACAAGGCGGAGTCAGCTCCCAACAATTTCAAATCTACCTGAATTCTTATTCTCAATTTTTTGTCTCAGATAATGCAAATTACATCCGAATTTTCAGCCTAATATGCCTAGAATGATTTTAGAAAACTTTCTTGTGAGCTACTTTTAAAAAAAAAACCTGTTAAAGCTGAGTAAATAATAAATAACCGGCTTTTTAGCCATGCCGTGGACGCGCGCCATCTATGGGAACCTTCAGAATTAAAATCGAAGTCCGGCCTGTTTTGGGTGGTTTTATTATTAATTTTGCGGAGTAGTCGCAACATATTTTCTTATTTGCGTTGTATTTCTCATATCCCAGTACATTCAAAATACTTTCTTGTGAGCTACATTTTCAATTTATGTTTAAACAAAGGCAGAAACAACAGATTTGTTAAGCAGTGCACGGTAAATATTTGGCGAATTCACCGAGGTTGCTCAGCCTTAACCATTCAACTTTTTTTAGGTAATTCAATGGCACACCTGACTTGTTAGATGCCTTTAAAATTACTATTTTGTCCAACTTTGGCGACCTATAGAATGAAACTCCCTGTATTTTTTTTTAATTTTGTACATGTCGGTTTCGGTGTGTCCCAAATAACGCTGTCAGGTTTTAAATAAAAAAAAATCGCTAAATGGTTTTAGTGATATAAATAAATCGTGATTCCCCCCCCCCCCCCCACCCAAAATTACAAACTTAACAATGTATTTGTTCTATTTTGTATAGTGGCGTAAAAAGGAGTATTATGTAAAAGATAAACCTATAAACAGGGTGTCTATTAATCGGAAAATCCGCGAAAAGCGGAAAAAACGCAAACATTTTGACCGGGAAAACGCCAGGAATTTGATGGCGGCATCCATTTGTTTAAAATGTCTCAATTTCTATACGAAACTTTTCTTGGAAACCAAGATACCCAATATATTATATTATAAATCATAAAAGATACATTTTTTACAGCCCCATTTAGACTTTATCGCAATGTTTGTTGATTGATTGTGTTGTGTATGTTTTGTTTTGTTCAAGTGTTACAATAGTACATAGTAATACATATGTATGTACGAAAGTGTATAAAAAAGGAAATAACAAATTTTAGCCCTGAAGACGCAAAATAAACGTCGAAACGTCGACATAATCTGAACATACAGATACTGTTACTTGTGCTCATCCCGCTATCCTCTATCCACATCCTTAAGAAGGGCAAAAAGTTGGTTTTGATTTTTTTCTGAAAAGCGGTTGAACATACAAACTTGAATTTTGGAATACGTTACCAGCAACAGTGGCGTGCAAGCCACACCCGCAGACCCCGCGGTGCGAGGGGGGCCACAGCAAAAAATCATCGGGAAATCTCAGGCACCGCTCCACCTATCAGTAGTACACTCGATGTCTCGCTGCTCATTATTATCTCCTTTACCATTATATCGTTGCTCTGTGTGTTACCAACCTTCTGACCAGGACCATAACCACAAATCATAGATACGTTAGGTTTCAGATTAGAGCTAGGGCAGAGATATATACAGGGTGTTACTTAAGTATGTTAAAAGATTTTAGGGAGATGGTCCTCAGCCAATTCTAAGAAAAAAAGTTCATATAAACATGTGTCTTAATTCTTCGATTTTGATATAAGGGGTGTTAAAATTCTCTAAAAAATCGTCTTTTTCCCATAACTTCTTTATTTGTAGAGCTTATTCAAGAAGAAAGTTAATACGGCCCTATATATACGAAATTAAGGTAGGTATAGCAGTTTTGGATGGAGCATTTGTTTCTGAACAAAAAGTGTTTCTAGACTTATTTTTGTATCTATCACCGTTTCGTGGCAAATTAGATTTTTTTAAATTTATTTAATCGTACTTGCAAAAAATCTCAGGTATTTAAAAAGCGTAGGGAAGAGATCAGGATCTTGTTCTCAATTAAAAACAAGGTGGAGGTTTCAAGGCAACACAACTAATTTTAACTCGAAATAAGAATAGAAAATTTTAACACTCCGTATATCGAAAACGAAGAATTTTTATAGAATATGAACTTTTGTTGTTAAAATTGGCCGAGGATCACAACCCTGAAATATTTTAACGTATTTAAATTACACCCTGTATATCTCTGAGCTAAGACCACTGTATAAATCCGCAGTCGCCACGTCGCCAGTCGCATTGGCAGTTTTGGTACTGGTATAATTATCGGACTATTATTTTATTATTATTTGAGTTTATTTTAATAATAAAAAAAAAATTGGCCAGTATTTTACTGGATTTGTGCGCTGCCCTTCGCCTTTTCTTAAGTTTACCATCATTGAGTTTGCCTGTTTCATCCTCAACCGTAGAAAGTTCTTTTCCAAAATTAAAACTAATAAAGCCATTTTTGCGATCGAAACTGGCTAACGAAAGACTAACTTTCCTCCCGTATCAGTAAGAGAATGAAAGGGCTAGCAGCTTGGATTTGGACAACATTACCAAACAGTTTTTCAGTTTGAAACGGCGTTTATAGTTATTTATTGTTAGGGTATAATATTTTTGTATTTTACGTTCATATGGAATAAATCAGTTTAATTTGTTTCCGTATTTTTTGTGATTTGTGACAAAACTCAGTGTTTTATTCATTCGTCTTAACGAAAGAGGGGCCCCGCGTCTAGTTCTGCGGGGGGCCCCAGAATATCTCTGCACGCTACTGACCAGCAAGTTGGAGGACACTTCACTCTAGAATTACATTTGGCACCCTATGCATTCTAAGGGTAGAAACCCAAAACACCTTTTCGTCTTTTTAACAAAACTTTTTTGTAAGTTGGTTTATTTAAAAATAAAGTATATATTCTTTACCGCCCTCTAAACAGTAAATTACGAAAAGGATATAAATGACACTAGCCCACTACGTTTTTAGATAATCGTGAGTGTCAATAACTGCATTTAAACAGGGAACAAAAGAGTAATTCTATGTAAAAGTAAAAGTTTCTACTTTAATCGGGCTACAAAATAAGAGTTTTTTTTAAATAAACCAACTTACAAAAAAGTTATGTAAAAAGATGAATAGGTGTTTTGGGTTTCTACCCTTAGGATGCATAGGCTGCAAAAAGTAATTCTACCGTAAAGTGTCTTCCAACTTGCTGGTGGTAATCCGAAAATTCAAGTTTCTAGACTCAACCGTTTTTGAGAGAAAAAAAATTAAAACCAAATTATGTGTCCCTCTTAAGGCTGGCATAACTTATTTGTAAGAGCCTTAAATCGAAAAATTTTACATGAAAGACCCCACCTCTGGACACTTTCATATAAAAGTGTAACAAGAAACAAAAAAAAAACGATTGGTGCTCATCCGGCAATTGTATAGTGACGTTTGAGGATCCAGGTTTGCTTTGTTAGAAAGTAATTCGACTCATTTTTTTATTTTTCCATAAATCAAGAAGGTACCTGGGCTTTGGCATAGAAGCCAAAAACTTATTTTTGGTTTAAGTAAAGTGTTTTTTCTGTAAAAGCTATAGAGAAATTTCATTAGGAAAAATTCAAAATGTAAAATTAGGCCCCTTTATGCCGAAGAAGATATATAGAAAAAATTTATAAGGAAATGTTATTCAGGATTGTATACTATTATGTCCCTGTACCGCATTTCAAAACAAACGGCATATTTTTTTGTTTTGATTGCGGTAAATGGTAAATGTACCAATGTAACAAATGTAATTTCAGATTTAAGGTACCTATTTAATCCAAAACGACTTTTTATTTCGTATTTATCTCTAAAATTAGAAATATATGTACAGAGTATACCCAGATCGACAGATACGATAGGTGTAAAAGACAAAAAAATTTGGAAGTTCAAATTTCATCTATTGGGATTACCCCTGCTAGTTTTGAGAACAATTTCTGCCAAATTTTTATTTCCGAAAAATTAAGTAGGCATTGGCAGGAGCATAAATACTATTTTCTATGTAGGTAAACACCATTTTCTGAAAAAGATAGTGAAAAATTTAATTAAAAAAAGTTTCTTAGAATTGAAAATTATGTCACGGTGTCAATTTTCAAAATAATTGGCCTACTTTGTTTTCGCCATTTTATTTCCTGTAGGTAGGTGAACTATCCTTGTTTAAGATAACAAAAAGCTTCATTAGAGAAAAGTTATTCAGAATAAAAAAGTACCTAAGACTGCGAAATTTGGACTCATTCGGCCTACTTTGATTGAACTTGTATTATTTCAAACGAATCTAAGTAGGCCGAATGAGTCCAAATTTCGCAGTCTTATATACTTTTTTCTTCTGAATAACAATCTCCTAATGATATTTTTTGTTATCTTAAACTACTAAAGGATAGTTCACCTACCTATAGGAAATAAAATGGACGAAAATCAAAGTAGGCCAATTATTTTGAAAATTGACACAGGGGCATAATTTTTAATTTTAAGCAACTTTTTTAATGAAATTTTTCGATACCTCTTTCAGAAAATGGTGTTTACCTTCATAGAAAATAATATTTATGCTCCTGTCAACGTCTACTTAATTTTTCGGAAATAAAAATTTTGTAGAAATTGTTCTTGAAACTAGCATGGCTGATGCCCAATAGATGAAATTTGAAGTTCCATTTTTTTTGTTTTTTACATCTATCATAATATAGTCGATCTGGGTCCACCCTGTATATCATTTTTATACCATTTTTACACTTTTGCTTTTTCTGACCTCCCTCTACGTCTGAGGAGAATCCACTCTATTTTGCCAATTTTATTTATTTTGCAAGCAAAAGTTTGTGTAAAGGATATTTCTTTTTGCAAAAGGTCAACAATAAATGGTTTTCCATGCTATGCGATAACTTCTTGGAAGACGCTGTGTGATGCTGATGCTGTTTCCTCCCGAACAAATGTGATAGAATCTTAATAACTAGTAACTAATGTACTATTTTTAGATAGGTAAAGCCTTACTTGTTGATCTTGGGGTCATGTCTGGATAGCTGCTCCACATCTCCGTCTGTTGCTGTAGTTGAGCTAATGGATTTGGCTGAAACAAGTAGGCAAAATAGTGTATTAATATTATAAAAAATGGTAAGTAGGATAAGTAGGTATACAGCTGCGGCCAAGTTCAACTTGCAATATCGTGTGGGCCGTTGGGAGGCCATTCTGCAACATCGCTAGTCACCCCCGAAAAATTCATAAGTCGACACCCGGTATGCCCAGTTTCAAAGCTCCTCATAACACCAAGAACCCCAGGGATGGTCAAAGCTCTATGAATATTGTTAAATATGTGAGACGGAAATCGCCCTGTGTAGGAACCAAGTTTTGACACAATATTTTGTGGCTCTTTCCTGGCTTGCAAAACTAAATGTATGGGAATAATAATCCATCGGTAAGTAATTTTGTAATTTAAATTAACTTTTGAGGCCATGCACCAAAGTGGCATAGGCGTTTGTGTAGATAGGTACCTACTTCTTCATAATTGAAAATTTAAAATTAGAGTTGCTGAATTATCAAGGATTCCTAAACTGAAAGACATAAAAGTGCCTTATAATTTTTGGCCTGTATTGTAGGTACTGATTTTATAACAAATGAGGATTTCTGCCTCGATTAGCTTGTTGAAACCACTCAAAACCACTAATGACGCCGCTCCCTGAACTCCGAGCCGAAATAACATCGCTATAGGGCTCGACAAAAAGGGCAATTTTTGAAAATTTTGCAACATTTTCGGGTTAATTACTAGCATTTAGGCGTTAGGCGCTCAATATTTCTCGAAATGTTGTTAAATCGCTTAATCGGGCCTTCCTCTTGCTTCGCATTGCAATTTGCCGCGGCCTACGACGCTATTTTAGAATTTTTTCGCCTTGTTCCCGACCGAGACAGTTTTCAGGGGTCAATTAACTGTACCTATCACCCAAAAATATCTTTGCTTCTTTACCGCAGACTCAAGGACCCCAGAGGAGGATAGCGCCTTCGAGATTGTGTTTTTGTTGATTTACCTTTATAAAATTAGAGCAATCCCTAAGATTATCGGCATCGGCATCCCTCAAAATTATCATGTAACAATTTTGTTACAAAAAAATATATTAACAATGCGTACCCAAGACGTGCGATTAGTGAGGCAGTAAGTAAGAAACGAAAGGAAAACCACCACAGTGCACTCTTCAGAAATTTGACAAGGACAAGGCCAACTAGGTACGACTAAACTGGTGTTACAGGGGAGGACCACCCCCACAGCGACGATTCTATTGCAAATACGGATCCCTATCTACGACAAGAAAACATAACGAGAAAAAAAAGGAATGAGAAAAATGTGTCGGTGTTGGAAACGAAGTAAGCGAAAGTACGGTAATTTTAAGCAACTAGACCCCAAGGGATGTTGGCTAATGTCGACGTTCTTATTTCAGAGGAAGCGGAACACCCACCGAACACAACCACTTACACTAAGAACAGAGTAGGAACTACATAAAACATCCAAAAATCAAAAGGTCACGTAAGAAGTCGTTTAATTTATTTTTCTCGTTGGCATGGTGTGTAAGGCCAAAACTAACCGTTACAAAAGGTAAGCGTTAACATTTGTCCATAATTTCCGCATGCATTTTGCAGAACATTCGCCGAGACATTCGCCTACAATACAAATAATCGAGTACTGAAAATATTCCTTTAAATTTACTAAAGTTTCGTACATCTGGCAACAATGCTAACGCGCATGACGGCAGGCGTCGTCCCATGCGTCATACGCATTGGAAGCAAGTCAGTGGCAGTCTTAAATAGGAGGTCAAATAAATAAAAATGCGGGTTAGAAAGAAAATAATTCCGGCTTTAAAAAAGTTAATTGCGATTTCGCTTTCAGGGTATTTTTCCACTTAAAACTAATGTATTTATCAATAAATCACCATGAATATAGAGAGGTAGCCCCTCCACCCTTAACTATAAAATGTCAAATGGGAATACCCCCTTTATACATCATTTTAAAGCTGATGTTATTACGAAACAACTCATTTTTATTTTTTGAAATCCGCTGATGTTTGGAGAAGTTATGGGTAAAAAACGATTTTTTCATAGTTTAATAAATTACTTTTTACCCTAGATTTTCAACAGCATTGATTTGGGGAAATAATACACAATGATTGTGTGGCTACATATTTTATTAAATTTTCAAAATGAGCTCCGATTAGTCGCTAGGCCACTACCACTTACAACCTCTGTTCACATTCCGCTCTTATTTTAATAAATGTGTCGCGAGAAATACGTTGGCATGCTTCTGTAATTCTGTTCTTGATATCCTAAATATTTTTGGGAGGGGTTTTATACATGTATTGTGGTGGGGCACCATCTTGTTGAAACCAAACTTCATTTTCATCAATTAAAGCGTTACCATATTCTATGCTCTCGGTAATTAATTGATCAATCGTGTTTTCCAGCATGTCCAAGAATAACAAACCCGAAAGAGTTTCATTAATAAAAAGAGGGCCGATTATAGAATTTCCCAATATACCTGACCAAACATTTATTTTTTCTGGTCGTTGGGTATGAACTTCTCGAAATAAATAGGGAGTTTCATTGTCCCAATACCTCCAGTTTTACTTATTGACAGATCTGTTTAAGTAGAAACTGCATTCACCGCTGAAGCAAATGTTTATTAAAGAAATTTCTACCCTGTTAATTTTGTCTGTCATAATTTCGCATTCGTCGATCGAAGACATCGTCCAAAAGTTCTTGAACTCCAAGCATTTTGTAAGGATGGAATTTGTGTAGTTTTAATCTTTTATGCACAGACCCAGTGGAAACATGCGTTAATGAAGCAACTTTTCTAACCGATGCATTGTGATCCATGCCAAAATGACCCAGAATTTCAATTTGACTGCCCTCATCTAGTACTCCGTTTATTATTGTTAACGCTTCCAGTGTGTAAAAATATCCGTGTCAGATTTGCCACATACGGATGAGCAACATTTCTCTCAGAGCATCGTAAGTTCGGAGCCGGACATTTGGGCGCGGCCACTTGGGCGCGGCCATTTGGGCGCGGGGACACTTGGACGCGGGGACACTTGGGCGCGAGGACACGTGGGCGCGGTGCCTTTTGGGCGCGAGGACGTTTGGGCGCATTTGTTAACACAAAAATTAGATGTAATCTATCTCGTCTAATTATTAATAATAGTAATAAATGGTACAGGTAGAGACATAATATGAACTTTTTTCAGGTACACTTAATGATATGCTAGTTATGTTCATCGACCCCACAGCACACCGACCTGGACGAAAACCCCGAATCAGCGGAATCAGCTTTTTATTTTCCGTACACCGCATTTCCAATTTATATAAATATCGCGACCGCAATTAATCGATCAGTAATAGTTTATACCCTACGTTCAATAAACCTTTTTAAAAACGAAGATTTTCGACCCCGGAACATAACTGGCGCTGCGAACAGGATAGCTGCACGGAATCCAAAGGAGGATCATCGGTTCGTCTCAACGATTTGGCAGTTATCAACGACCTGGGAGAAGAAACCTGTGCAGAGATTGGAGCACCATACGGCAGGGATGTCCAGAGCGATTCTTCTTGTCCTGTAAGTTCACTTCCTTTTTCTCATGAGTTCTGATTACCCTGAAGGTTCATTATTAGAAGATTTAGCTCATTTTTCTATTACTCCAAAAGCTCCTAAACAAAAACCTCGTTTTAAACCATATTCTAAAAATTTATCTGAAGATTTAAAAAACCCTCAAATTTTAATTTCTCAGCCCTCAACTTCAAAAACTCAAGAAATGGCTTTAACAAATACCGACATTAATAATTTGTGCAACACTCTTCCAGAATATAAACCGGGAGATAACCTCTCCACATTTATAAATTCAGTTGATAATTTAATTGCTTTTTTCACTCAACAAGGTGCTAATGCCACTCAACTATATATAATTAACACTCATATCGTTTCCAAAATTAAAAATGAGGCTCGTGATTTCTTAAATTTACACAATAAAACTTCTTGGGCAGAAATAAAGCCCCTTTTACTCCAAAAATATGGCGACCGTCGCACAGAAGAAATTTTATTAACACAATTAACCACCACAGTTCAAAAGCGTTCTGAATCTTATGATGACTATTACAACCGAATAACTTTAGCACTTAATGATCTTTTACAGCATGTTTCTTTACATGAAAATAACGCTCAGGCAATCGAGTTTAAAGCTTCGTTTTTCAGAAAACAAGCCCTTAGAACATTTTGTACTGGCATAAACAATCCCTATTGCGATCATTTATCTCATTTTGAATTAAACTCTCTCGACGAAGCACTTCAAAAATGCATAGCTTTAGATAACCACAAACAGCAACAGCAATATATGTCTTATCTTAAATCTACCACCTATCCCCGCGATTATCAAAGAAACAGTCAACCTACCACTACCAATCGCCCTACTAATCAAAATCCTCAACCACCTCGCAACCCACAACCTAATCATAATACGAATATGAACCCAAATTTTAATCAACAATTCCCTCAAAACTTTAATCAAGGTCCTTCAAACTCACCTAGAAATTTTGGCAACACAAATAGGCCCATTCCTCAAAGACAAAACCCTCCACCTAATAGACAAGTATTCAGCCCACCATCTAATAGACCCAACAATAATTACTTCCAAAATCAATATCGTCCAACTCCAACTCCCATGTCCATAACTTCAAAATTGCCGTCACAGCAAACTTACAAACCAACCCCAATGTCCACACGTACTTTCCATAATAATATAGAATGCGATTCCAATTTAGAAACCGAAGAATACTTTTCCGAAAATTTTCGAGAACAAGCCTCGGAATCTCCTCCCAATCCCGAATTATCGAATTAAATAATATTTCAAAAGCCACCAAACTTCCATTTTTCTATCTCCCTTATTCTAATCTTAAAGTATTAATAGATTCTGGTGGATCCGATACTGTAATAACTCCCGAAGCTGCACGAAATTTCGATCCAAGATATCAATTTTTTGAACCCTTTACTCTTA
Source organism: Pseudeuparius sepicola (assembly GCA_963920635.1). Taxonomy (NCBI): domain Eukaryota; kingdom Metazoa; phylum Arthropoda; class Insecta; order Coleoptera; family Anthribidae; genus Pseudeuparius; species Pseudeuparius sepicola. The sequence goes on from OY987299.1 coordinate 98,085,317, forward strand.
TTTCTATGAAAACTCCTAAAACCTACTCCGAAAACCTTTATTTTCCCGTTTTTAACGAAATTGGCATTGATCAACCGTTTATAGTTAGAATTGCCGACTGGCACAATGATTTCGATATTCTTTTAGGTACTGGTGAACTCGACCAATTAGGTGCAAATATAGATTATGAAACTCATATATTTTCTATTCGTAAATTAGGCGTTTCCGTTCCATTTGAAGTTATATATCGTTCGAATAATCGACTCCGTATCCCAGTAAATATCAATAATGGTGAAGTTGTACTCCCAGAAATTACCCTTGATAACCAAACTGTACTCCCAATTTCAATACACCATGCCAATGATGGGTTTGTAGAAATACCACAACCAGAAAATTTAAATATTGACTTCCCTGAACCAATATCTGTTTATCCACTATCCGATTTTGAAGAATTATCACCTCCCTTCTCCAATAACTCATTTGATCCCAACTCTATTCGAACAAAACATCTGAATTCCGAAGAAAAGCAAAAAATTCTTGATCTATGTCATAAATTTAAAGATATTTTTTACAATGAATCATCTGATCTGTCATTTACTAGTTCTGTCAAACACGAAATCCGCACAAAAGACGAAACTCCTATTTTTTCCCGTTCTTTCCGACATCCTAAAGTCATGCAAAGCGAAATTTCTTCCCAAATTGATAAACTCTTAGAACAAAATATAATCCGACCTTCAATTTCCCCTTATTCTTCGCCCGTTTGGATCGTTCCAAAGAAAATGGATGCATCCGGTAAACGCAAGTTTCGCATGGTTATAGACTATCGCAAACTAAACGATAATACGGTTGAAGACAAATATCCCCTTCCCCGCATCGACGAAATACTTGACAATTTAGGCAAATGCACATACTTCACAACCCTCGACTTAGCCCAAGGTTTTCACCAAATTGAAGTACACCCCAACTCCGTTGAAAAAACCGCCTTCACAGTTCCCAATGGCCACTTCGAATATACAAGAATGCCGTTTGGTCTAAAAAACGCCCCAGCGACCTTCCAACGCATGATGGATGAAATTCTAAGAGAATACCTTTACAAATCATGTTTTGTCTATATGGATGACGTCATTATATTTTCCAAATCTTTACAAGAACATCTTATACATATAAAATCCATCTTTCAAAAATTCCGTGAAGTAAACCTAAAAATTCAACTCGACAAATCTGAATTCCTAAACAAAGAAGTAGCTTTCCTTGGCCACGTGATTACTCCCGAAGGCATTAAACCCAATCCAAACAAAATATCCGCAATCCAAAACTTCCCCATTCCTAAAACTACTAAGGAAATTAAAAGTTTCTTGGGACTAATAGGCTATTATCGCCGCTTCATTCCTAATTTCTCAAAAATGACAACACCCATGACACGTTGTTTACGAAAAGACACCAAAATTGAAATTGACCACCCTCAATATATAGATTGTTTTGAAAAATGTAAATCCGCTCTAAGTAACTCCCCAATTCTCCAATACCCTGACTTTTCTCTACCTTTTACACTAACTACTGACGCCTCTAACGTTGCTATTGGCTCTGTCCTATCCCAAAAAGGAAAACCAATCGCTTACTACTCCCGCACCCTTATTACCGCAGAACGAAACTACTCCACAATCGAGAAAGAACTCCTTGCAATCATAGAATCCTGTAAACATTTCCGGCCCTATCTTTTTGGTGTAAAATTCACCATAGAAACCGATCACAACCCCTTAGTCTGGCTCTATAAAATTAAGAACCCCATTCTCGTCTCGCCCGGTGGAAACTCAAATTAGAAGAATATAATTTTGAAATTGTATATCGCAAAGGTAAAGAAAATTTTGTAGCCGACGCTCTTTCCCGTATCGAACTCAATATGCATGAATTAGACTCGATCTGTGTAAATCCTCCCTCACATGACGATGACTTTAATATTGACGACTTTATTAACGAAACTTATGAAAAACAAACTGGACTATCCACACAACACTCCACACACGAAAACCCTATTGCAACTATTCCATTTTCCGAAGAACCCATTAATTATTTTCCTAATCAAATTATCTTAAAATTTGGAAACAAACATGACGTTCAATACATCCTTAAATTCAAAAGTAAACACCAATATTACGTAACTCTTACTGAAAAAGATTGGAAAACTGACATTAAAAACACTCTCCATTCTATAATATCTCCTAATCAACGCTACCATATCCTCACAGAACAAACGGATATCCAAAAATTTATATCTGAATATGTCCGCAATACTTTTAATGAAACCGTTCGTATCTCTTTCTGCTCTAAACAAACTCAAGACATAGAGAATCCCGATAAACAACTTCAATGTGTTCAAGATTACCACAAGCAAAATCATAATGGCATACTCGAAACTCTCAATCACTTAAAACTCCATTATTATTGGCCAAATATGCGCACTACGATTTCCGATTATATTAATAAATGCGATATATGCCTCCGAAATAAATATGAAAGACACCCTTATAAACTTCCCTTCAAAGGCCCCCTATTAGGACAAAAACCTTTTGATATTATCCACATAGACACCTTTTGCTGTAATCGTCAAAGTTTTCTAACAATCATAGATTCATTTTCCAAATACGCTCAAGTTTACAATATACAAGACAAAATGAATATATCCATTCTCAGCAAATTACGTCATTACTTTTCTCATCACAATTATCCGCGCAAAATTGTCTGTGACGAAGGAACTGAATTTTCCAATAATCTCTTTAAAGAATTTTGTAAACTCCACAAAATAGAACTCCATTTTACCACAGTTAATAATCCTAACTCTAACAGTCCTATCGAACGATTCCATTCCACATTTACAGAAAAACTGCGCGTTATGCAAGATGAACGACCTAGAGAATATTTCCAAGACCTAATCACCCACTGTGTCCTTATTTATAACCAATCCATCCACTCAGCTACTGGCTACTCCCCTTTCTCAATCCTCTACGGCCCCTATATCGAAGAAATACAATTCGACGACGACTTACCTATTTATGAAAAATATAATCAACGACATAAAGATGAACTCCGCCCTTTTATTGATTCCCTTTACACTAAACTTCACGAAAAAGAAACCCGCATTTTAGAAAACCGCAACAAAAATCTACCAGATCCCACTCCTACTCCAGAACAAGGACAAACCGTGTACCTTTCCAAAAACACTCGTAACAAACTCGACGCACCCTATATACCCGCTACTGTTACCTCTACTGACAATACAAAAATTAAAGTCTTAACTACTAAGAATAAACCCACTAACTCTCATCCTAGAAAAATCAAACGCTTACGCAAACCTCCCTTGTTACAGAAACACCCTCCTAATAACCAACTGCCTGGCCCTTCAAGTGCACCCGATCCCTAATAATGGATACTATCAAGAATTGGTAGGCCAAGCACAATTATTTGACCACTTTCACCGTCACATACTTACTTTCAACTTAAGCACTATAGATAATACCCTTAAACTTTACCCCGTTAATTTAGTTCTTTTTAATACTTCAACGACTTCGTCTTATTACAAAATGTTTAATCAATATCAACTGCTTTATCATGAAACTCTTGACAATTTTCATAAACTAATTCGCCCTAGACAGAAACGTGGAATTATGAACTATATAGGTACTTTCATTAAATCAATCACAGGTAATCTCGACGAGAATGATCGTATATTTTTGGAAAAACATATTCAAGCTATCGAAAACAAGCAATCTCAAATTATTGGCACCCTCAATAACTCTACAACTTATGCCTCACAAACAATAAAACGATATAACATGTTAGTTGAAACTATTAATAATAACACAGTTAAAATTGCACAAGATATTAATCTCCTCAGCGACGAATTTGACAAATATCTCTCACTTCATAGCGAAATACTTAATCTCGATCGTTTAAATCAATTCCTTCAAAAATTACTTCGAACTATTAATTTAGCTGCATTGCAACAGTCGAACATTGAACTCTTTTCTCTCTCTGAAATTATTAAACTAGAAAATCAACTCAAATCAATCTATAATAAAGCCTCTCTCTTATCCGATAACATGCACCCTTTTGAACTAATCGAAACTGCTCAAAGTACAATAATCTCTACAGAAAGTCAGATACTCATTATCCTAAAAATTCCTATCCTTGATGAACTTGTATTCCCACTCTACCAAGTTTACCCAATCCATAACAAAGAAGATATCGTTTTGGTACCCCCTGCTGTTTACTATGGGAATAATCGTTGGTATTCCACATGCACACCTACAGAAAGAAAAATCACCTGTCAAACTATGTCAACAACCAGATGTCAACTGCCCACATTAGAAAACTGCACCACTGCCATTCTCCTGCAACCGATCATACATCAAACTAAGAGAAGCCTCATTGCCAGCACAAATCACCCACTCCGTATCACCGAAAAATGTTCAAAAACAGAAAAAATCATAAAGCAACCAGCAATCATCCAATCACCCTGTCCAATTCAAATTGAAAATCAATGGTATACCGCCACGCAAGAAGAAGCCGAAATCCCAGCCATCGTTCCTGTCAAAATTAATCCCAAGTATCGTCTACAACTAAATCATTTACAGTCTCTTCAAGAAACACCGCAATTGTCGGCTATCCAACCCATACACCTAGATCCAGTCGTCATCTCCACAACAACCTGGTCAGCCACACTTCTTATCATCACTCTAATGTGTGTCATCATCTACTTCATCCTAAGAAAACGAAAAAGACTCCAAACACTCTTTTTCAAACCAAGAATATCACTCTCAGAACTCCAAGAACTTCAACAACTCAACAAGAAGCCCGAGGACGAACTTCCATCCTAAGGGGGGAAGAGTTATGTTCATCGACCCCACAGCACACCGACCTGGACGAAAACCCCGAATCAGCGGAATCAGCTTTTTATTTTCCGTACACCGCATTTCCAATTTATATAAATATCGCGACCGCAATTAATCGATCAGTAATAGTTTATACCCTACGTTCAATAAACCTTTTTAAAAACGAAGATTTTCGACCCCGGAACATAACTTGCTAATATTCAAAGGTTCGTGTTTACCTTCAATAAAACCAATGAATGCGCAATTGTGCAACGATACCAATATAACAAGGGTTTAAATGAATAAACTTTTTACAGGTACACTTAATGATATTATGCTAATATTCAAAACTTTTTACAGATATGTACACTTAATGATATTATGCTAATATTCAAAGGGTCATGTTGACCCTCAATAAAACCACTGGATATGCAACGATACCAATAATAACAAGGGTTTAAATAACTATAATCATTTGTCTTCACAGTTATTAGCTGCTACCTAACAATTGGCCTTAAATACCGAAAATTACATTAACTCGCTCAGTTTGTGTTTGACATCAGTGCTACTAATAGGCCTACGACTGTTGATAGTGCTCAGTTTTGTTGTTTCCCAAATTAAAAATGGAAGTAGTTTCGACACGAGGCAAGCCTATGTACACTAGTAACGGCTATTGCTATGTCTTTGACAAATTTAGTGCGTGTGGAACTAAAAAATTTTGGCGCTGTGAACTTAAAAATCAAGGTTGCAAATCTCGTATTCATACCTTAGATGGGCTTATTGTGAATCAACTACATAACCATTCACATCAGAGCAATGCGGCGAATTTAGAAAGAAGGTTGTCTGTACTGCAATGAAAACTCGTGCTGCTGAAACCATGGAACCAACATCGCAAATCATTAATTTGTGTCTTAATGAAGCAAACTTGTCGCAGGCAGCACAAGCAAGTCTACCAGCATCTAATGCTTTTAAAAAAAATGATTCGCAGAAAAAGAAGAGATATCCTAGTTGCACCTCCAACTCCATTACGAGTGGAAGATCTTGTCATCCCTGATGAATTTAAGTCATACAATGCACGTGGAAGAACAGAGAAGTTTTTGTTGGCCGACAGCGGAGCAGAACCTCAACGAATATTGATATTTGGCCGAGAAAAAAACATAGATGAGGTAAGCATTTTCTATGCACTGTATAACTTAGACTACCTATTGACATATTGTACCGGGCAGTAGCGTGCCGTGGGTAAAAGGGCGGGAGGGGCGAGCTATTTTAAGGGCGCCAAAAAAGTCGTACATTTTTACACAATATTGTATAATGTATGTATATTTAATTTCACAGTTGTTATAGATTCAGAAAATAAAACTAGTTTGTAATAAAATTAATGTGTTTAATTTCCTCGCGCCCAAGTGTCTCGGGCCCAAATGGCTGGCGCCCACGTGTCCTCGCGCCCAAGTGTCCCCGCGCCCAACCGGCCGAGCCCAAACGGCCGCGCCCAAACAGCCGCGCCCAAATGTCCTAGACCGTCGTAAGTTAAACACACGGGCGGTTTGTCTAGCACATTCATTATTTTTACCATAAAAAATCGCCAACTCTGTTTTCTCAGCTAAAATGTAAAAGATTATTATGTATAAAATAATTTTAATTGACAAGGTCCAGCCTACTACTACTAAACCGATAGCAATAGCGATTAACGATGATATTGAAGGAAAGTACACAAATGCCTAAAAAATACCTACCTAAATAAAAAGAAGAAAGCAATTTTATTTCTTATCTTACTTTTTCAGGTGATTTGTTCAGGTTTCTACAAAAGTTGCTCAATAAAGTGTAGAAAACTCGATTCAAGAGAAACTGTTGATAGTTGCCACCCAAATTAAATTTTTAATAAGAAGAAAACTAATTAATTTATATTTGAAACTATGAAAAATCGTTTTTCTACAAGGGCATTTTAGTTTAGAAAGTGTCACTTTTCCGCACTAGTGCGGAAAAGTGACACTTTCTAAACTAAAGTGCGTGCGGAAAAGTAAATGCGTGCGGAAAAGTGTCTTACTTTTCCGCACGCTTGTAGAAAAAATAGTGTTCCTAACTCTTGCGGAAAGTGTCTTTTCCACACTCGATTTCTTGGCTGAACTCCGCTACGCGTCGTTCAGCCAACTGCAATCGCGTGCGGAAAAGTCGCACTTTCCGCACTTGTTAGGAAATATACTATTTTTACCCATAACTTCTTCAAACATCAGCGGATTTCAAAAGATAAAATGAGTTGTATTCGCAATAAATAATAAATAATACTTTAAAGTTAGGGGTATGGAGTTGGTTTCAGGGGTGAATTTGTCAACATGACTTGTCCGTCAAAGAAGTTCCCCCTCCAAACAAACATTGACGTTTCCCGGTGATTTCTGATTTTTTCGTAGTTTTAAATATATTAAGGGTGGTCCAAACTTTATCAGCAATACTTTAAAAACTGCTAGAAAATTTCAAAAAAGGAGATTTTTTCCTATAAACATGTGTCGAAATCATAACGGTTTTCTAATTTTTCGCACCAGTTAAGTGGGCTTTAGGTAGGTCTTACGGCAAAATGTTATTAAGAAAAATTGTTCAGAATTAAAAACTCAGTAGGTGTGCAAAATTTCGAAAGCTTAGACCTACTTTGATTTTCTTCTGATAAAAAAATTAAAAGCACAAAAGTGAATATTTAAAAAACGGTACATTTTTCGAAAAAAGTCAAGAATAGTTTTTTTTTATAATTGAAAAAAATGCTATTCCAGTGGTGTACCATTTTTTTTTTATTAAAAAATATGAGGGTTGACCCTTGTCTCTCCGGCACTGGTGGAAGTAGATGGGCTGAATTATTTTTAATTCATAGTATTTAATGAGTGTCTAAACTGCACCAAATATGTTTGTTTTAACTGTCTTCCTTAAGGACAAATAAAAGAAAACTTGAAAAAAAATTGAACTTTGACGCCCTGTATATCGAAAACCGCTAGGATTTCGATACATGTTTATATGAAAATATCTCCCTTTTTTTGAAATTTTCTAGCAGTTTGTAATGTATTGCTGATCTGATAAAATTTGGACCACCCTGTATATGTGTATATCCCCATAAACATAGAACGCCTGCAAGAAGCGCCGATTTCTTCGGCCTTGTTTGAGGGATGCATATATCGCTCTAGAGATAAAAATTCTCGAAGGAAAATCTGGACCGAATGACACTAAAAGTCGAGCAGTCGACATCGTTTGTTGCTATCTACAGGGTGTTCGAAAAATAGACGGAGATATTTTAGAGGGTGATTCCCTGTTAAGAAATATGAAAAAAGTTTCTATAAACATGGGTCCGGAAATGCAGAGTTTTCAAGATACAGGATGTTAAATAAAAAAAAAAATAAAACATGAAATTATTAATGTCTTAAAAATTATTTACTCGATTCTGTTGAAATTTGGCAATGTTATTTGTTGTATTAAGAGACTAATTTCGCCCTAACTAGATTAAATTTATTAAGTCCAGTGGCGTCCCGGGGGGCACCTTAGCGAATATTATTATCAAAAAAATGTACGCCACTACCTTTTTTGTAACTTTAATATTTTTTGTTTGATTAAGCATCTAAAAATACAACTTCTTTCCCTCTTGTATTGTTTTCCTATCTCACTTCGTTTTCGAGAAAAAAAAAATAAAAACCGTTTTATTGCATGTCACTGGACAAAATTGGTTGTAGTGTACTTTATGTTATGATATTGGAAAAGTTGCAATAACACTCTTTCCTAGAAATGCTTTTGATTATTTGTTTTCCAAGGCACTTGTGATTTTTTTTGCAAAAATTGATAAACCAATTTTGTCCAGTGACATGCAATATATTTAACATCCTGTATCTTGAAAACTCATGTTTATAGAAACTTTTTTTCATATTTCTTAACAGGGAATCACCCTCTAAAATATCTCCGTCTATTTTTCGAACACCCTGTATAGTGGTAGCGAAAATTCAATATTAATTCCACGGCCGCCGGCCGCGGCGCCCTCGACGGTTGATAATAATTATCGATTGGCGCCGCAACCACCCTGCACCCTCCCCCGGTAGCCGATTGCGCGACACCGCCGACGTGCCAAGCGCCCCCCCCCCGTAATTGATGGCTTTTTAATCGCTTCTGGTGGGCTCGTGAGTGGGCCGCCCGCATCATCTGCCGCCATTCCACACCGCCACGGTGCGGGTTCATTTCCACACATCTCGTAATAAGCTGCAAGTTAGCGTAACCCGTAATGTTGACGTTGAACGACAACGAATGGGAACAAACTTCAAGAGCATAATACATATGGTGTCCCAGAGTTGGCTCTTCAGAGCTGTTGTACAAACAACAGAAAAACAAAAATTTGAAAGATGGGTCTTAAATGGGACTACAAGCATATTGTTCTGAAACAAGAACTGTAAAAAACATGTTAGCCGAGGCTCGATTAAGTGCTCCGTGGAAAACAGTGACGTCTGGATTTGTTTTATACAGGGTGACCCATTTGAAATGGAAGCACCCCGTAATATTTTTATTTTCCGTCCGATTTTAGCCGATTTTTTTTCTAGAGATGGGTCACAAAAACTCTACTTTGGTGCAAAATTTCAGGCCTACTACGAATTTTGTTCTATAAAAACATGACGAAAACCATTTAGCGATTTCTTTATTTAAAATCTGACACCTCGGTGTTAATCAGGACCCTAAAACCCCCACATACCAAATTTGAACAAAAAATATACAGGGAGTTCCTTTCTGTGAGGTGTCAATTTTGAGCAAAATAGGAATTTTAAAGACATCTGGCACGTCAAGTGTGCCATGAAATCCCCTTAAAACAGTTGGATGGTCAACAGGACCACTCAAAGTGTTGGTGTGCAAAGATCCAATAGAAAATATACGTCTTTCTCCAGAGAACTCTTGGACAGTACCTATAAAGTTTCATAAAAATTCAGCATTTTGAGATGGGCAAGAAAAAAAATACCCTGTACATTTTTGTATTAAATTTTTGCACACCAACACTTTGGGTAGTCCTGTGGATCAATCAACGGTTTTGAGGGGATTCCACGACACACTTGACTCGCCAAATGCCAGTTTGCTCACATTTGGAACCCTGTACAATAGAACTACCTGTATATTTTTTGTTCAAATTTGGTATGTGAAGGGTTTTGGTGTGTCCTCAACAATGTGGTGTCAGAATTTAAATAACGAAATCGCTAAATGGTTTTCGTCATTTTTTTACTAGAAAAAAAATCGTAATAAGCCTTGAAAATTGAGATTTAGATCTGAAATTTTGCACCAAAGTAGAGTTTTTTGCGACCTATCTTCAGAAAAAAACACCGACTAAAATCGGATGAAAAAATAAAAAAAATACGTGGTGCTTCTATTTCAAATGGGCCATCCTGTATCAGTAGTTGTTAGTGAACATAGTAATTTCTCACTGCGTTACATGCAGAAAAAGTTGACATGCTGTTGGTTTACGGCTATGCAGTTGAATCAATAAAGATATCCCGATCGGCATGTCCGGACGACAAAAGTTTTGCAATAATAAGAAGAGAAATCCGCAGGGACAATACTGTAGGTATTGCAGCATTTTCGAAGATATCCCAGCTATTTGATTTGATGTATAAAATTGAGTCTTTCCTGGATTTCAAATAAATATTCCAAATTATGTCAGGATTAAAATTGTATACAATTCTATATCAATTCTATGTCATTATCTGTTTTTGAAATACTTATTCAGTATGCACGAAAAGCGCATGGTGGGCCAAAAATGACCATTGAATAAGGAATAGACGTGACCAGTGGCGTAGCTACCATACCGCGAAACGCCGCGGTCGCGGGGGGGCCGGGCGTATACCCCGTGTTCTGTTCTGTTTTGATATTATATTTTTGACCCTTTCTGTAACTGTAACTGCGCTGCTTCTTTAGAACGGTAGTTCCCTAAATTAAAATCAATAAAAAATTATTTGAGAAATAATTGTTGTTCCCAAGACAGAATAAGTAATTTAGCATTACTTTCTATAGAAGCTGATCAAGCTGCAGCAATGGATAAAAGCGAACTAATTAAAGTTCATCGACGTCTCCTACACTAAAGACTATGATATCATCTAGGTATATTAAGCACTCTTTGTACGTTAGGGTGGAAAATTTATTGTGCATCAATCGCCTAAACTTATTTTTGTTTGAAAGGCCTTCGAAAACCGCTTCTTTGGGGATGCAAATTCAGGGCCGGCTACGATTTTTTTTACCCCCGATTTTCACGAAAACCTTTTAGCGAATTTTTTATTTAAAACCTGACACCTTAACTGGTATCGGTCTGGCAGGCTTCTGTATTTTTTTGACTGAGTTCGTTTTGTAGTGTCTGGGGCAGTTTTGATATACCTACTCGATTTTTGACCAGTATAAAGTTCCAAAAATTCAGTACTTTCAGATGGCATTGATGATAACACCCTGTATATTTTGTATTGGACCTTTGCACACCAACACTTTGAGTGGTCCTGTTAACAGTTCGACTATTTTGAGGGGATTTCATGGTACACTTGACTTGGCAGATGCCTTTAAAATTCTTATTTTTCCTAAAATTTTACACCCTGCAGAATGGAACTGCCTGTATATTTTGTGTTCAAACTTTGCATAATGGGGGTTTTGGGGTGTTTTGATTAAAGCTGTGTGATCAGATTTTAAATAAAAAAAATCACTAAATGGTGTTCGTGAAAATCGAGTTTATAAAAAAAATCGCAGCCCGCCCTAGATTTGCATTTTAAAAATGGTAAAGAGGTCAAAATAAGCGTCTTTTGAAAGCCTTTCAAACAAAAAAGTTCAGGCGATTATCTTCACTTTTAAAGTTTACTATTTACTAAGAAACAGAAGTTTGTGATAGTTTCACCTTCATGTATGTTTTTTTTATTTTCCAATTTGAGGGGCCCAAATTTAATTTTGGCGGGGGGGGGGGGGGGTGCAAAATTTGAAGCTACGCCACTAGACGTGACAGCCGTGTAATATATCAGTCAACGACTTAAGTTTGTGGATCTCATGTTAAAGACGAACGATCAATGCAATAATTGCAAATATTTGTTTTAATCGAGCGAACTATATAATACAATTCCAAAATGTTAGAAGCTTTTTCAGATTTCATTGATATTCTCGAAATAAAATATGAATTTCAGGAAAACCTAAAAAACTCCTAACATTTTGAACTTTTATTACTTATGTTCACAGGTTAAAAAACAAATATTTTCATCATCTGTCTATCACGAGATCCACAAATTCAACTCAAATAAATCTAGTAGGTATAAAATTTGGGGATAGATTATTTTGTAAATATAAAAACAGAATGAAACAGAATTTTAGAGATAACATTTTAATGGTCATGACGAGCAGATTTGAAAAGTGTAAAAATATATAGGTGGTTATATTTAGAGAACATACATTTGGTTTGTCACGGTTTGGTGCACTCGAGGTATAAAATTTATTATCACTGTAACAAAAAATATTTCGATATTTACAACTTTTATAAGAAGCATTTTTCCCATCTCAAAAAATAAGAAAGTAAGAGGGGGGAGCGGCAATTTTCAGTGACACCACGTACCTCTATTTATCGGCATATTTCTCATATTTCCTTTGCATCACAACAGGACTACAAAAACATGTGATATTTATTTGATATTTTTGAGGAAATCTGTGGAGTGGTTTCTGAGGAAAAGTGACATGAAGGCACCTTAATAACACGACTCTTGCCTTGCGACATTTTATGTAATCGGCCCCGACGTACCAAATGAGAGCTAGGAAATTCTTCTGTCAATCGTAGAGAAGTAGGTAAGCAATGTTTTGCTATATGGACCAAGTAGTATAAGCTCATAGCTTTACAAAGTCATGTGGTTAAAAACTGAGCAGCAGGCGAAAATTTAAAAAAAAATCGAAATAACCTAATGTGAGCATAAAATATTACATAAATCGACTGGTGATAATTTTGTTTTTGTTAACAACTATTCTGCAGTAAGCGATTCAAAAGGTACTACGCTTATTATGGAATATACAAAGGTTGTCACAAAATTTCTTCAATTGTTGGCAAAAATTTATTTATATTATCAATAACAACACTCAATACTTCTTAGGGATGTTTCAATTTATCGGACTCGGGCCCTCTTTATATTTTGATGTCCTTTAAAAGAGCCAGACTACATATCATATACCTATCTAATTTTTGCATGAAACATGTTTTTTTGACCAGTGTCGTAAGTGTAGAAATTTGTTTCAGGGTGAGCCCATAAAGATTAGATATTGTTTTTTAAAAGTGGACAATGTTTTGCTATATGGACCAAGTAGTATAAGCTCATAGCTTTACAAAGTCATGTGGTTAAAAACTGAGCAGCAGGCGAAAATTTAAAAAAAAATCGAAATAACCTAATGTGAGCATAAAATATTACATAAATCGACTGGTGATAATTTTGTTTTTGTTAACAACTATTCTGCAGTAAGCGATTCAAAAGGTACTACGCTTATTATGGAATATACAAAGGTTGTCACAAAATTTCTTCAATTGTTGGCAAAAATTTATTTATATTATCAATAACAACACTCAATACTTCTTAGGGATGTTTCAATTTATCGGACTCGGGCCCTCTTTATATTTTGATGTCCTTTAAAAGAGCCAGACTACATATCATATACCTATCTAATTTTTGCATGAAACATGTTTTTTTGACCAGTGTCGTAAGTGTAGAAATTTGTTTCAGGGTGAGCCCATAAAGATTAGATATTGTTTTTTAAAAGTGGACATAAAAACATTAAAACATGATTTTTGTAAGTTTTACATATAGCCTAGAAGTGTTATTTGGTTGCATTTCCCCATAGTCCAAATTTGTATACAACCTGTTGATTCAGTAAGCAAATTGCATTGAACTTAAAACACTCTAAAGTTCACCCATATTCACCCTATATAAGGTTTACACGCAAAAATTTCATTCTCGAAAAAATAAACATTAAAAGTGCAAAATTGAAGTTTCAAGGTCGAATATTTTCCAAACGCCAGAAACAAACACATTACCTACATGTATACATCATTGAAATTGTGACAATGAGCAGATTTCAAATATCTACAAATATAAACATGAGTTTGGTTTGGCACCGCTTTTCTGAAAAAAGGGGGGGGGGTGTAAAAATATACGTGATTACATGGTACCTAGAAAAACAGCATATATTTTGTGCCAAAATGTTATGATTGAGCTTAAAAACTGGCGGTTAAATCTCAATGACTACTGATATACAGAGCGTTGAAGTTATTTTTTTTTAAATTGAATTATGGCTAGATATATCTCCCAAAAAAATGAAGCTGCTGAACTGAAATGTATTTTTGGGGGTGGAGAATAAGCTGTCAATTTCTACCTATCCCACACGGGGCGCCAATTTCGCAGTTCTTGTATTACTCGTAACTTTTTTGAGATCTTATTATTGGTCTTGCAGGTTAATCATTTTGGTGCATCTTTTCCTCTTGCAATAAAAGTAGGTATTTAGTGTCTTCCAAAAACATCCCATAATAGGGAGAAAATTTTTAATTAACGATTTACTTTGAAAATCAATTTTGAGGTTAAAGTTTGCTTTAAAAAAGATGAAAAAAGACTCGCTCAGACATCGCTACATGATTTTAGCCATCTGTCAACAATTACATTTAAAAAATAATATGGCTAGAAATGGGTTTATTTGTTAAAATCAATCAAAAACTTTTACTTGAAAAAGTTGTTTATTTTCCAATATTACATAAATGTACTGAATATAAATGCTCTATTAAAATATTTTGTTTTTAACATACTTTAATAGTAATTTTGAAATTATCGAAAATTTTAAAAAATCGTGACTGCATAAAAACGATTTTATACCACTTGGTTTGTCATTCTATTCACTTTTTATTGCTAATTATGGCTAAGAATACGTGTTTTTCAAAAGAAATTTATATTAATGCTTTAAAATTCTGTTGGATGGATGCACATTGCACAGTTGATGTACCGCCAAGCATAAAGAATATAAATTTATTTACATTAAATTTTCCAGTACAAAATACATGCCAAAATAATATCTAATAAATTAAAATATCATCAAACTATTTGACGTACCTAGCCAACATTCGCAACTTTTTACGAACAAAATACAATAATTAAGATGAACGGAAAAAAGTCATTTTGCTACCTATTTTTCCTTTTAAACCCCCAAAAAGTCAAATCATGGAAAAATTACATAATTAAGCACTCACAATTGGTTTTTGCGAGGCT
The DNA here is from genome assembly GCA_963920635.1 of Pseudeuparius sepicola. Taxonomy (NCBI): domain Eukaryota; kingdom Metazoa; phylum Arthropoda; class Insecta; order Coleoptera; family Anthribidae; genus Pseudeuparius; species Pseudeuparius sepicola. Next base: position 98,100,414 of record OY987299.1, read on the forward strand.
AGTTTTAATTTTCACTACCATAAGTATAAGAAAAAGTACCTATCCAAATGAGGAAAATAACTAAAGCTAAAGAAGTAAATATGGTTTATATCAATATCTTGTAACACTAATTACTAAATTTTTGTGGCAAATGCGTGTCAGTTCATGCTTGTCCAGGAAGATGCAAAATATTCAAGCATTATTTATATGTTGAGCATTTTCAACAAGAACGAACGAGCACGAACGAGCATAAAAGAAAATAAACGAGATAGATAGTGTTTCATTTTAGCAATATGATCAGCTAGTTTCAGGAGTTAATACATCATAGTTATTTTTTACCCTCCCGTGACTTTTTTATTTTATGACGCAGAAAAAATGTTAAATATAAAAGTTGTAGATAGAAATGGAACACCCTATATATTATTGAATTTTCGGAATCTACGCTTCAACCCGATTCCAACGATATACATCATATTATGTTTGCTTCTGCCGTTTTTCCACATAATGGTTAAAAAGCACATTTCTATCTACCACTTCTATATTTAACTTTTTTTAACTATGAACTATGAACACCCTGTACCTACATATACAGTATGTTCTCGGATGGGGTTTACAAGAGGTAAAATGGCTGAAATGTTTAACTTTTCGCAAAAAAGTCATTCTTCGTAAAAGTTTTTGCTTCCTACGAAATGAAGAATCGAGCTGCGAAAATGCTAATTTGTTATACGGGGCGTTCAAATATTGCAATTTTTGAAATTACCTACTAACTACGTCAAGATTACTTATAAAGCTAACTTAAATTTTCAAATTTTTCTGAAGATTGTCGATGTTACTAAAATGCCGAAAAATAGTTCCAAATTGCACAAAATGCTGAAAATGCTCAAATATATATCACGGGCATGATTGAGGTTTCGATTGGCTTGCATTTATTATACTCTCAGTTTGCAGTGCGCTTGTGTCCCGTCTTGTCGATGTTGCGCCAGTGAGTGTCTGTTAAAGCATGGAGGTAAAACAAAATCGTCTTGGTTAAATCAAGTGGCAATTCCCCGTTATTTGATTAATTTGAAGTTGAAACGTCTTCCCTTTAGTATACTTTTGACATTCTATGACTCCACGCATGCGGGTGACTAGCGAGATGATGCCCACCTGGTTCATGTAGTCGGCGGAGTCGGCGCTTGTGATGAGGGGCGGTTCCAGCCGCCCCCCGTAATGGGCCGGGCCGTAGGGGCCGACGGGTGGTCCTGGGGGCAGCGGGAACCGGCCCGCGCCCACCGGCGATGCCGCTAGCCGTGGCGGGATGCCCGCCGTCGAGCCCGGCTGAAAGACAACAAGGAACTCTTTAAAAGAGACACCTCACTAAATATGATTTATTTATTTCGCCATGATCTTCGTATGGGTAATCAATATCTCTTGTTAAGTTGATAATGTCTTCCTTCTTTTGGGACTTTCACCTTCTTTGCAAGTGCTAAAGTTTTTTTGAACAGCGGTACTCCTTCAGAACAAGTCACACCTAGGGGCAATGATTATTATTTTAACTTTTTAAAAAATTATTGCATAAACGGTGGAACCAAAGGCCATCATAAATAAATATAATATTATGTTAGTTGCCTTCATCCCACACCTGACACCAGAATATTACACTGTACTTTACACTTGTACAGGGTTTTTCCGCATATTTTGTGGCGTTTTAAAAAAACAATATAACATATAAACAAACAAATAATGTAGAATAAACCTCGAAGACTCACGAGAGATGTTCGCTACCTCCCTGAGCAGATTTTAGGAGTACAACACGGCCGCCAGCTTTTAGATAGTGAAGACGGGCTGGGTTAGCAGTATAACAAACTGCAAACAAAAATACGGGCGCCACTTGTTTTGTTTCACGTGCCGATACTCGTACTAAGCCAAAAACAAGAAAAGCTAGGTCTTCCTAGATATACATTGTTTATTCTACTAAGTGGTTTGCGACAACAGTTTATATTCATTTCACTTGCTTGCCTACTATATTTTTACTTGATAAACAAATTCGCAGTTACGCATCCTACGTGCCTTATTAAAACATAAGTATATCGTTCTTACAAGCCGATTTAAATCCCCAAACGTGTACACGTACGGTTCACACGACGTACTCTACAAATCACAACGTACGCAAAATATAATAACATAACGTCCGCAATAACAGTAGTACAACGTAATAAGGTGTGACAACAGTGTACGCTCTCAAATGTACACGTATTGAATTCAGCTATCCTAATTAGGGCATAATAAAAGTACCAGTAAAATATAGCAAGACTTAGCTGTCGTTGGGTCTTCCAAAACACGATGTCCTCCATTACACAATTTCAGATGACAGTTCAGAATGGTCAGATAGCAGGATACGACGTTCTCAAAAATATATATTCATGTGGGTCTCAGCTGTCAATGACCTAGAGATGTGCGCCGAACAGTTTTTTTTCGGCGGCTGCGTCGTAACTGAAAATTGTCGGCGGCGGCGGCGTGAACCGGCGTCTTCTATTACTGCCAGACGGCGGCGGCGTTTCGCGAAAACGCATGGCGGCGGCGAACAACGGCGCGCGCGCAATAGCAAAACACTCAAAAAAGAGTTTCTAGCCCTTTTGTTATACATAAAAAAACAAAAAATAAAATAAATACTTCATTCCTCGCCAATCCTCGGTTGTGTCTGAAAGAGAAATGAAATGAAGAAAAATGCCGTATTATTTATTACAGGCCATTTTTTATTTATTTCTGAAACCCCATAAATTGAGGTTATGGTTGCGCAGCTAAATACTCCTATGCAATTATAGATAAACAAATAACCTGTACTAACCTTTGTTAGTAGCCACTATTCACGATACGGCCTGCACTCGCGTAACCTCTCTCTGAACCTGAACTGAATATTTTTAAAAACAAGCTTTTATTTGAGAAGAAAATAAACTTTATAATAAATCAAACCAAGGCAAACCCATTATTTTGTTACATTATAGAACTGTATATGATATAAAAGCTTGTCGCAAGATTTTCGTGTGTAAATTTCTTTTATATAAAAATACATTTTCTACTTAAAATTACTTTCAAGATATATACATATATTCTCGCGACAAGCTTTTATATCATATTTACCTATACAGTTGTATAATGTAACAAAATTATGGGTTTGCCTTGGTTTGATTTATTATAAAGTTTATTTTCTTTTTTCAGAGCATTTAAATAAATGCTCGTTTTTAAAAATATTTTTTTACTATTAATTTTATTTTCAACTGTTTAGTTCCACTCTTCAAGCCCTTTCATTTAATGCCCATATTAAGGGAAAAGAAAATGTAATCCGCCGTGTTGGAGCGGCGGCCATATTGAATTTAGTGTGATGTCACTAACTTTATCGTTTTCTACTCTTCAAGCCCTTTCATTTGATACCCATATTAAGGGGGTTGACAAAAAAATACATCATCCGCCATCTTGGAGCGACGACCATATTGAATTTAGTGTGATGTCACTAACTCTATCGTTTTCTACTCTTCAAGCCCTTTCTATTGATACCCATATTAAGGGGGTTGACAAAAAAATACATTATCCGCCATCTTAGAGGGGCGGCCATATTGAATTTAGTGTGAGTCACTAACTCTATCGTTTGGCGTTCTGGACAATAGAACGACGAAACTGAAGATTTCAGCCTGAACAAAATTGTGCAACTTTGTCTTTAATTATCATAAAAAATAAGGGTTAAAAGCCGTTGTTTCATTTATTACGTGTTATGTTGGTGCATCTACTGTAAACAGAGTACAATTTTAGAGCAATTTAAAATATTGTCAAGTACTCTATTGTCGATTTTCCAAGTGTCAATTCTGCCAGAATGTCAAAACAATGTCAACCATGTCAAACGGCTATCATAACCTCAACCTGTCACTTAGACCAAAACAAAACAATACGAGAAATAACTTCGAAAATCATTCAGACCAGGACCTCTGGAAAACGAACAAAGAACGACTAGCGACGGCTAAAAGTGAAAACATGCATGCTCCCAAGCGACAGTGATCAACCTCGCGTCACCTGTGAGTGCTTCCTGGGCGAGTAGGTACCAAACAAAACAGGGGTGCAACAACGCGAATGCTGACAAGTGGACAAACTATTCCCTGTCCTTTCAACAATTAAAAATCGCCCTTGTGACACCGTCACAATTTTACAACCTCCTCCTAGAACCGCCAATTATAGGGTTTTTTTCCATACCGTCTGAATCTGCTAGCAGATTAAACAAATCAACATCGGTAAATTCCTGTGGTTTATTAAATGGAACAAAACTTTTTTAAATTTAAAATCTGACTCCTCAATGTTAATCAGGACACCCCAAAACTCCCATGTACCAAATTTGAATATAAAATATGCAGGCAGTTCCATTCTACGGAGAGTCAAAGTTGCGAAAAATAGGATTTTTAAAGGCAAATGGCGAATCAAGTGTGCCATGGAATCGCCTCAGACCAGTTGAATAGTCAACAGGACCAGTCAAAATGTTGGTGTGCAATACAATATTATACAGGATGCTTGTCTCTGGGTCAAATGCAGAATTTTTTTTAACTTTTATCGGGGTCCAGAGCATCCTGGAATTATTGAAAAACTGCTAATAAACACAAAAGTGTTTTTTTTATTTTACAAAATATCAACCAACATGCGAAAAAAATTGTTACATTGCACACCAACACTTTGAGTGGTCCTGTTGACTATTCAACTGTCTTGAGGTGATTCCATGTCACACTTGATTCGCGAAATGCCTTTAAAATTACTATTTTCCCAAAATTTTTCCCTTTCAAACAAAAAACAAGTTTAGGCGATTATCTCCAAAACTAAAGACTTTATGTATTTGTATATGTTTGAAATTAGACATAAATATTGAAATTGTGTCAACCTATACCAGTAATAAGTGTACCAAATTTGGTTTCAATAGCTTTATTAGGTATAGAGATATTAAAAATATTTGTATTTTTTTGCGAACTTGTAACTTCCTTAGGGTGCGTTTATATGAGAAAGTGGCATTATTTTTCAAAATTCTATTATTTCCCAAAGGTTGTCAATTTAAAACTGAAACAACCTGTGTTTCTTCAGCAAATTGTGACTCTGGTTTTGCTTTGGTCAAATTCGATAATTTATTTGCAGCCTATTGCAAAAAAAAACAAATAGGTGATATTATATACTACTAGCTGACCCGACAGACGTTGTCCTGTCTTAACTATGAATATTCAATTCGAACTGGAATAATTAAAAAAACATAGTGTTTATTGTAATGCTTTTTGATACACAAAATTCTTAGTTTTGTTTTCTGGCGCATAAATAAATCATGTTGAAGATTTTCCGACGCGGGAGCAGGCGACATACAATTATTGGCCATGTGAAAAACATGGATTTTCAAGATTGATGCCACAAACACTTAACGACTGCCAATAAATGACCCGACAGACGTTGTCCTGACCCGTCCTGACCCGGGATTCCCAACGACATGCCATTTGACTTTAAACGATTACAATAATTTCCAGTGCGGCTTGCATTTGCAAAAATCCCAAGGGCAGTCGTTAAGTGTTTGTGGCATCAATCTTGAAAATCCATGTTTTTCACATGGCCAATTGTTTGTCGCCTGCTCAACATTATTTATTTATGCCCCAGAAAACAAAACTAAGAATTTTGTGTATCAAAAAGCATTACAATAAACACTATGTTTTGAATATTCATAGTTAAGACAGGACAACGTCTGTCGGTCACTACCATAACTTGAGAACTATTTCATTAATCTTTTTTTAAGTTTTCTGAAATTTTCCAATTTTTTGCGCAATTTTCTTAATTTTTCTTTCGGTAAAAAGCTTCTATAAGGCTTTAGAAGACTTATTAAAAAAGATAAATGGAATCGGTAAAGCCGTTCTCAAGTTATGGCGTGACGAAGGGAAATAGGAATTCATTTTTATATACGTTTTCTGAAATTTTCCATTTTTCTGCGTAATTTTCTTAATTTTTCTTTCCGTAAAAACCTTCTATAAGCCTTTAGAAGACTTATTAAAAATATATAAATGGAATCGGTACAGCCGTTCTCAAGTTATGGCGTGACCAAGGGAAATAGAGATTCATTTATATATATATATATATATATATATATATATATATATATATATATATATATATATATATATATATATATATATATATATATATATATAATCGGTACGGTGTAACATTAACCAAATCAAAAGATAGGCATGATTTGGGAAGCAACAAATGAAGTCCAGGCAGGAGCCAACAGCACATTTGCAGCTTCAGTCAGCACATCCCCGATTTTGGGGCTTGTACTAATCTTACATCCTTATTGTCATTGTATCTTGGGTTATGAAGATTTCCACGCAGGTCGCTTTAGCAGCCTCCGTGGCGATGTTAGTACAAGCCCCAAAATCGGGGATGTGCTGACTGAAGCTGCAAATGTGCTGTTGGCTCCTGCCTGGACTTCATTTGTTGCTTCCCAAATCATGCCTATCTTTTGATTTGGTTAATGTTACACCGTACCGATGATTGCCAAATAGCATGAAACACGTGTATGCGGTTACTAGTTTTTTCTTTTTGTTAACTTTGAGTGTTTGCCAATTATCACCTTTTCTTGTAATTATATATATATATATATAGATTAATTGTATGCAGTTTTATACCCCGGCATTGGATTATCAAAAAATCGTAAAGATGATGAACTTTCCTTAAAGAGCCTAAACAATTAAATGTGCTAAATCTGGCTCTGGAATTTTTGAATTTTATTATACCTATTCATTAACATTTTTTACTATGTAATAATCCCCTAAAATATGAGATTCTAACAAGCCGTGCAGTAGTTATTGCCTGAGAAAATATTGATCAAAATTGATAAATCATACCGTGGATTGGGCGTCTCTTAAAAACATATCGAACAATAAAAATTATAGAAACCAATTAAAATGGCGATTTCATTTATTTTATCTACCAACTCGCTTAAATCAAGTTGCATGGGGATTGAAAACAATTGAAACTACCTATAACTTGCTTTATTACAAAGGTACCTAAATACAAAAAACCTAAAGTAATAATCAAATTTCTGTTTTTTCTACTAATCCACCACCATTATATCGTTGTCCACCACTTATTTCGCTAAATTTTTCGTACCCCATAATTTTTACATTAGGGTTTTTGTATTTAGGTTATAAATATTGACATTACTATTATTTGCAATATAGTAAGTTACAGCTTTAATTGCTTTTATAATCCATAGGCAACTTGATTTAAGCGAGCAGGCAGATAAAATAGGTGTTAAATCACGATTTTCATTATTGGTTTCCAGAATTTTTCTTGTTCCATATTTTTTATCGTAAAAAAACTACACTAGCCACTGTTAAACTTTTTACTGTGACTTCATTATATTTTTTAGAAATTATTCCTCAGATCAAAAAATATGCTAAATTCCAAAAATTACCGTTTTTCGTCGATTTGGAGCGATGTTAATTCGGCTTGGGGCTTTGAGGCCGGCGTCGTTTAAGCTTCCCCAAGTCTTCCGATCAGGTTCAGCAGATGCTTTCGGCGCCCCCGAAAAATCTGCAGTGTGTCGCATTTAAGGTGAAGACACCCTTGTATTTTTTTTTGTTTTTGGTGGTATAAATTTCCGACTTGGCACTGTTATAGAACTCGATGAGTTCCACATTTAGGTATATTCAACTTAAATATTAAGTGCATCCCCGCAGCCTGCTACGCTATGACCTCGCGAATAGGACCAATATTCAATATTTTACTTGGCGTTAGAGATATCGAAAAAAATTATTAGAAAAAGTTGTTCAGAATATTATTCTAACCCCACGTACCGAGTTTCATTTCAAAATTAGCATTTTTAATATTTTCATTATTTTGGTCTTACAGAAAATGATATCGAAAAAGTTATTCGAAAAAGATGTTCACAATATTATTCTAACCCCACACACCGAGTTTCATGTCAAAATTCGCATTTTTAATATTTTTATTATTTTGGTCTTACACAAAATGATTAAAAGTTTATTTTTTAATTTAATAATGAGGTTGCCATGGAAAGTAATTATTTGACGCTAGGAGTAGCTCAAGAAACCAATGGAATTTGGACAGTCGAAAACGATTTACATATTACCTAAAATATAGAAATTACGATTCATTTTTAATATTCTTGTGAATTGACACCACGGCGATGTATGATGTATTAAATCCTATCTATAACATATACAAGAATTATAATAAGACAATAGGGGTACTCAATACACATTAAATAAAATTGCCAGAGATATACAGTGCGTTTCACTTTAAAACGGACAATAGGGAAGTTTACGGTTTTTCAAATTTAGTGCCTTCAACAATATCGTAGTATATGTAATTTGCTATTTTACAGCCTTGTTAGAGAGAAAACCCACTTTCTGTTTTCCCGCCAATTTTTAAAAATTTACGTCACAATAGTTATATCAAGGTTTTTCCCTATGTAAACATACTCTGCGATCTCTTCCTCTTCCAACTTGGCTGTATCGGTTATGCCGTAAACCGTTGTGAAGCATGTCACAGAACGATGCCCAGATTAGAAGTTCCACTGTTAGATTAGAAATTCCACTGTTGTCAGGCTGTGCGTTTTCGAGCAGATTGAACTATGATACCTATTTCATTAGTTATATTTTACTTTTTAATAATATGTATAATCGATTTTTCATAATATAATTTTATATTTAGAATACCTATTCTGTTGTGACATGAAAGTGAAATAATTTAGGATTGGTAAAACTAAAATAAACATAAAGCATCTTTCTAATATTATCATACCCCGATTAAATCTGACAACTGAGTAAATAAACGCTTGACGTTCGACAGTGAACACCACTGTGGTCTGTGGACAGTGTGGACTATTTCGACGACGAAGAATACTGAGAATCATCGAAAGGAGTTATATTTGAGTGTATTTCTTCACAATGACGAAAAAGTGCTTTGTTAGCTATTGCACAAATACCTACGTCCGATAATACTAGCAAAATGTTTGTGACAGTGCCCACTGCGCCAGATAAAAAGAAACTAGGGCTTATTTTTTATTTTACCAGAAATCTCTTACTAATACAACGTATACACACTGCAAGAATACGTATAATACTGATAAACTTGTACCTGTAAACGATAAATAAATATATACCTAAGCTGGAAACCCAATCAATTAATTACATTAAGATAATTTGATCTGGGATTTCCTGCCTACCTTTCCCCACAGTAAGTAGAAAAATTAATCCTTTATACTCTGCCTTCCTCTTCTTTATTATCGTTTAGACTGGAAGATAATAATAAACAATATGTTTCTACGACACAAGCTATCATCAAAAACAAAACTGTCCGAAGTTTGGATTTGCCGGTTATGTTGATGTTGTCCCCTGTCATGACTGTCAGCTGAAGGCTATTTCACAATGTCCAATTATTTTTATTTCTGCTTCTTCTGAGCTAGCGTTCGGCAATCTTCGGGAACTATTATGACGTAGAAACCCCCGTCGGCAAACCGAATGAAGATTTAAAAAATCTTCATTTTATTTTCAAATTATTAATTAATGCAACACTTTTGAGGAAAGTTATATGTGCTAGTAGTGTAATTTGGTGATACTTCATCCGCTGATTAGCATTTTATCTCGAAATCCGATTAGAGGAAACTTCCCTATTCCGTATTTTTCGAAATTTTGGTCGATCTTCAAAATTATCTTTTTTAACATATTGCATTCAAAGAGCTCTATCCTTTGGGCTACAGTTTTTTGATATGCGATCATTCCATGGCCTACTGCAATCAAACGAAGACCCCAAAAATCACGAAATCGTGTTAGGCATTTTTTGTTTGAAAAAATAATAAGTTCCATCGAATTCAGCTTAGCACAGATCCCTATTTCCGCAGTTTCCATATTCTAGCACTTACAGGGGGTTCAGAAAATAGGGCAAAATTTCGAAAAAAATGCACTTTTAGGAGTGCGCTGTATAAAACACGGGCCTTATTTTGTGAATGTTTTTTCACAAATCGAAAAGGTCTTGCTCAAGGTACTATTACAAATGATTTGGTATGTCTATCTCATACAGGGTGTTCGGAAAGAAAAAGCGAATTTGCTTAATTATTTTTTAATTTCTTGTCGCAAATTCAAAACTTTTTTTGAATTTTGTAGTTTTTACTAGTCCTCGTTATAACTCGGGCAACATTTTTTTTTGCAATTAGCAGTTAACCCTCTGCAGCTTGCAGTTCTTCCCCTTAAAAATTGATTGGAATGTATGTCGTTCGATTTCAGAAGAACAGTTGCAGAGGGTTACTGCTAGTTGCAAAAAAGGTTGGAGAAATGTGTACAGGTTGTAAGGAGCATTAGTAGAAGCTACCAAAATTAAAAAAAAAAGATTTGATTCGATGGAACTAATTATTTTTTGAAACAAAAAATGCCTAACATGATTTCGTGATTTTTGGGGTCTTTGATTGCAGTAGGCCATGGAATGAACGTATATCAGAAAACTGTATTTCAAAGGATAGAGCTCTTTGAATGCAATATGTTAAAAAATAATAATTTTGAAGAACGACCAAAATTTCGAAAAATACGGAATTGTCCGTTTTAAAGTGAAACACACTGTATATGATCAAAAATATAGGGATTTTGATATCCTACATATCAAATCAGAAGATTATACAAACACACTATTACCTGATATTAATACAGAATACTCATGTGTAAGAATTTAGACATGCTGATATTGATATTTCGCCTCTACACTAGGTATTTGGTATTTGACGAAGTCATCACATTAAATTCGTGGAAAATGTTCTGTTTCCGACTTTCCGCCATTTTCCTTGATAGCAAGGATTCTTAACAAAATCAAAGAGGAGAAAATACCGTGGTTGTGCCAGATAATGGCGTGCCCAACCACGGTAGAAGTATTCATTATTTTGGGAAATTAGTATGGCAAAACCTATTAGAATTAACCTAGTTCTGAGAGGGTATGAGCTCTTTATTTTTGGGACAACCACTCAAATTAGCAGGAGATTACTTATACTTACCGGGTATGACAAAATTATTAGAAATTAAAAAGAAAAAAGTTATGAAAGTAATAATTATTAATCCCTATGCTTATTTCTAAACCAATGGAGTTAACATTTTGAAAGTTTTTAAATAGGAATTTGTTAACAACGCGTTTTTGTGGAGTATCGAATTGCAATCATGTTATTAGTTGCTTTTTGCATCATTTATAAAAAAGGTTTAAAATGGACAAATTATTCAAGTTAAAGATTTCGTATCCATAAAATCTCAGATAGGCGAGGCCCCCAGATGACACTTTAACGGTGTTAAAACCATCACAGATTACAAAATTATTTTAAAATCAAACTTGAAAATGATAAGTTCTTAAACGATTCACGCAGAATATAAAATTGATATATTGATTTTTACAAGAGATATTAAAAATTCTGGTTCGGTTAAACACCAGCGGCTTTTTTAAATTCTGAAATATGTAACTCTCACTTTACAACAGTAGGTAAGTAGGTAGATTCAGCGGGCCAGCAGTGTGGTGACTGTGATTCAAGTAAAACAATTCCGATAACATTACAAACTAGTCCGTGCAATAGGAAAGAACTGGTATAAAAGGAGACTTACCTTCCTACACCTAGTCTTAACCATTTTATATAAAAGTTGTATTTAATTAATCCGCTACAAAGCCTCCTTTTGATGTTACCTTTTCCACAACCAAATACCACAAGTAATTGCTTTAGCCAGGTCGATAAATATACATCCTCCATAGATACTACTTAACATAAGTGTATAGCATGCAGCCTGTGTACTGAATTGAGTAAATTGTTGATGTTTGCTTGAAGATTACCAAAATACAGAAAATTGTGAGTATAGAGCTCGACCAATACCAAAATAAACTTCGGGGCAACAAAATTGTGTGGTTGTGGAAAAAAGGTAACTTTAAAAGGAAGCTTTGAATGGATCAATTATTTTTTTATATAAAATGGTGGCATCTAAAAGGGGAGAACGAAATGTTTGTAATCAGGCAGAAAATGGAAGTGATAACAAGTCTTACCCAAGAGAGAAGCCAGTCGAAAAAGTCAGAAAAAACAAAAACCTTATAACGTGAACCCAACTTATGTTTTTTAATGGAAATCCTATGCCGTTTTTACAATACAAGGCGTCCAATCTTAATTTTTTCATGTTTGCATATACTGTATCTCGGAAACGAAATGTGTGCGGATAAATAAATCAAGAATAAGGAAAAATTATGAAAATAATGCCCCTAAAACTTTCATAATCATTTTGAACCCGCTCCGAATCAAGGTTCATATTTTCACACAGACTATAACTTTTCCCTGGAACGGAAATACCAACCTTAACTTTTTATCTGGATGATACAAAATTACGTTTTGGGGGCATTATTTTCATTTTTTTTTGTACTCAATTTATTTGTAAACGTTTCTTTTCCGAGATAAAGGATGTGCAAACTAACAAAAAAGAAGACTGAACGTATTGTAAAAACGGCTAAAGCAAACATATGACACATTTCATTTTGAATAAAAAGTTCCCTGTAAATATGGGTCTCAAAAATGCATAATAAAGAAGGTTCAGGGTGATAAATGTATACAGTTTGAAAAACATATTTTTCTCAATAAATTCTACAGAAGTTATGCAATCTAAATGAAACTTGGTGCAGTCCTTTAGTAGTTGATGTGCAACAATTATATGTAAAATCAATTTATTTCCATCGCCTAGAGGCGAAGGGATGGGGTATCACAAAGGGTTTTATACTTATAATTTTTTTTGGTCTTACAGGTATCATTTTAGTGCATGTTTTCATTTTGCAACAAATAGACCGCGAGATAGTGACAGATTTTTGGACGTGATTTTACTCAGTATGCGCATATTTTCACAATAATAAGGTATGAATCAGAGGGTCATCCTGGGTTCTTCATATGGAAAAGTGGTTTTTCTTTTATTCGAAAAATATGCGTTTTGATATGATTTTAGTCATACTGCCATGTGTTTTATAATTAAGTTCAAAATAGAAAATTCCTCGGAAAACCATAGGCACCCAAAGGGCTACTATTGTCACGTGAACTTGTATACCTATTAATACTTAATTTTTCCACGTTTCTGAACAGGCTGCCAATGGTAAGTACCTATGTAAGTTCCTGTCATAAAACTACTGAAGAAAAGATGGCATACCGTTTGCGCATGTCCAAGTACACTTTACATCGAATAAATCGTTTAAATAACATTCAATTTAAACTGTACTTGGACATGCGCAAACGTTAGTTTCATAACAAGAACTTGCATACTTCTCATTGGCATAGCCTGTTCAGAAACGTTGAAAAATTTATTATTAAAATAGAAGTTCACGTGACAATAATAGCCGTCTGGGTCCACGTTAAGGTATGCCTTATGGTTTTCCGAGGAATTTTCTATTTTGATTTATTCATTATAAAACACATGGCACCCTGACTAAAATCATATCAAAACGCGTATTTTTCTAAGAAATGAAAACTCAGTTTTTAATATGAAGAACCCAGGATGACTCATTGATTCATACCTTATTATTGTGAGAATATACGAAACATAATGCCCTTTGAAAGGCATACTGAGTAAAATCATGTCCAAAAATCTGTCACTATCTCCCGGACTAAAAAGGGTAGGTACTCTTGTTCCATAAAGATAAAATTTTGCGTTGAAATCGGCAAAATGCGGGCCCTAAAACACCTGTTAACTCCAAAATTTGAAAAGCAAAATTTGCAACTACCGCTTTCAAATTTTACAGAATTTAAAGAGACAAAAAATTCCCTATTAATTATGTATCAAAAATTTTTCACCTTCATAATGGAACGGATTGAACTCGACAAAATTTTGACAACCTATTTCAAGAAACGTACTGTAACGTTTGAATACGGTACCTACGCGATAATTTCATTTTTCGAATTTTGGAGTTAACGGGTGTTTTTGGGCACAATTTGCCGATTTCAACACAAACAGTTGATTTAATCGTTATCAAAAGTACCCTTTTGTTGCAAAAAAGATAATCTCAAAAAGGTATGTGCTACTTTGCCCCTCCGCCTCTGGGCAATCGGAATAAATTGTTTTTACACAAAATTGTTCAACTTCAGTGACTAAAGGATTGCACCAAGTTTCATTTAAATTGCATAACTCTGTAGAAGTTATTGCTATAAATATGTTTTTCAAACTGTACCTTTATTACCCTTAACTTTCTTATTATGCATTTTCGGACCCTTTTTCTAGGAAATTTTTGGGCAAAATGACATTTTCTACCTGCCATATTACGTTGGCACCATAATTTGGAAACACCTTGTATATATCGTTGGAATCAGGATGAAGCGGTGATTCCAAAAATCCAATAATATACAGGATGTGCCATTAAAAAACATAAGTTTGGTTTGTCCATTTTTGATAGATCCTTTTTACCATTTTTCTTCCACGAAAACTAAACAAGAAAACTCAGCCTTCATCCTTAATAGATAGGATTAGATAATTATATCATGTGTTTGAAGTAATCCCGCCTTTAGGTACTTGTTAGAGGGGAATCCTGTGTCCTGTAGCGTCACACATACAGTGTGACTCACTTCAAACCGGAACACCACTATAAAATTTGAATTTATCAACCGATTTTGATAGAGTTTTTTTTATCGATAGGGCATTAAAAACTGTAATTTAGGTCAAACAGCACATTTCATTTAAAAAAAACAAGACCTACTATGACATATTTTTAGTGTCAAAATTTTAGAATTCATATTAGGGATATTTTTATAAAAATTCTGACTACGTCACTGGAGTGGGCATCCCTTAAAACGGGTTGCTACCAAATTTTGTTAAAAAAATATCGAACAAAATTACAGAAACTGGTTTTAAGGGATGCCCAATCCAGTGGCGTAGTCAGAATTTCTGTAAAAATATGCCTAATATGATTTGACCAATTTTGACCTAAAAATATGCCGTAGTAGGCCTTGTTTTTTTTAAATGAAATGTGCTGTTTGGCCTAAATTACAGTTTTTAATGCCCTATCGATAAAAAACTGTATCAAAATCGGTTGACAAATATAAATTGTATATGGGTTCCGGTTTGAAGTGGGTCACACTGTAGGTATATCTCTAAGATGAGAAGCGAGAACCCATGGCATAGACGAAATACGAGGAATGAGTCGTGGCAAATTACTTGAGAACATTTTATTGAGGACGGTTAATCAGTGCAGCTCGACCAATCGTTGTGGTTTGATTACTCACACAGCAAATAAGCGGTCAGTTTCCGTTCAGGCAATATGATATCATATTTAGGAGAATATGATGAAGTTTTCCTTCTCAAACCGGATTTGAACCAGATTTTTTTCTAGAGAAAACAGAATAGTGTTTATTATCTGAAAGGATTTTGTGTTTTATTCTGCGGATACTTGCAAACTCTCAGATATTAGAGATGGAGTTACTGGGGCAAGTTCAAGTTCAAAATAGGTAGGTAGGTGCAAGTTGGGTGGGCTATTCAAGTGGACACAGCATGACATAGTTTTTATACTTATCACTTATATTAATTTTTACTAGGTACCTACTTTTCACTGGAAGTGAGATTAATCAACCCTTATTCTCCTACAGGTCACTGTGTTCACTTGGATAGCCCAATCTGTTCACAATTTTTAATAATTTAATCTCTAGAAAATTATAAAACTTTTAGGGGCCTCTAAAAATCCCGAACACACTTTATGGCACATCATTTAGATAGCGTTTGATCGTTGACTGAAATATTATTTCAGTCAACGGTTTGATCCATTTTAAAATGGGGATCGCTAAGCGATTTTTGTGCCATCTCTAAATGCATACCTGAACTACGTTTCTCTTAACTGGATCAATTGTGTCAATAAAGGCTACCAGAAATGCCAGATGGCATCAGTGTGAACACGGCGCCAATAACGTACGTCTTCAAAAAAAACTACAACTTTGTGCGCTATAATTTTGCACAGACGAATAGACAAAGGCATGAGGCAAAACTTAAGATATTTAATTTTAGCAGTGATTATAGTATTGAGGAGATATCAGACTGATGTGTATTGAAGCGACTAAATGAAGCTGTAAGCTCCATGTGTACTGATTAGAATGCTAGTAATCACCCATACATGCTACTCTAATGCAAAGTTCTTGACTAGTTACATACCGCCCTCTATGGATGATAGCCTGGAACTTAATTTCTCCTTCTCCCGTCATAGTTTCGCTATTGGTCGCTGGATGCCCCCAACGGCGATGCTTACATGCATATGCCGGAGAACCACAGACATTATTATATCTGTGCGGAGATCAAAATGCGATCCTGACGATTCATTACAGAACCGCAAAGACAGATTAATTCATGATAAACTCCCAGCCTCAACCGAATATCTTTTGCCGCCGCCATTTAACGGACGGAAGCTGTACTCCACGATGCTATGGAAAGTTGTTTTGTACAGGGTGTTCCCGTATACTTTGACCCACCCCTAGAGCCTTTATTTTTCGAGTTAGAAAAAAATTACTTAAATGAAAGTTGTAGGGTTAACCTTGATTAAATATAAAGATCGTATTTATCTGCAATTTGGAATATCATGCGAATGCCTAGAGCAAACATATCGCATATTTATACTGTTGGAATCGGAAAAATGCCTGCAATTCAAAAATCCACAAATATATAGGGTGTTCCATTTAAAAAAGTAAGTTTATACTTTTTCATAAATTTGTGTCGCTCATTTGTTTTATCTAGTAACAGATCCTAGTGGTTCAGAAAAAACCCTACAACTTTCATTTAAGTAATTTTTTTCTAACTCGAAAAATAAAGGCTCTAGGGGTGGGTCAAAATATACGGGAACACTCTGTACAGTTTTCGTACGCGCCTCGAGTTAATTCCCAATCCTCGTAATAGAGGGCAAATGGTTGCGACACCTGGCGTCGGGAATTAGGTATTTGTCAGTCGTATATTTCCAATAGGTAAGGAATCTTATACAATATTATAATCACTGATTTTAGGCACCGTTTGTGCCATATGGACTTAGATCCATATTAAATACATTCACTTTTAGTTAAAATCTGTACCGAATTGGGACAAATAAAATATGTGAGATATCAATCAATAAGGCATGATCTATTTTGGAGAAAAGCAAACATCATAACGTGAAGCCGTTTTGCGAAGACCATGATCGAAAATTTTGTGTTTAATTCTGCACCCCCTCTTAAGGTTATATGACTTGGATATTCCCTTTGATTTATTGGACTTGCTTTATTAATTTATAATCTCTTGAGCTTAATCCCAATGTATTAAATATTTAACGTATCTTAAAGTCCCATAGATCCCATTTAATTGAATCGGGAACCGACGGATGCAGGCAAGGGGGAGACGGAATCCGAGGAATGACTTTCCGAGCAAATTACCCGAGATCTGCGAAATTTACTGCGAAGTATCGGCATTTTATGGCCAAAGGTTAATCGGCATGGAGCGGGTCTATTTTACGATCGATGTGGTACGTTCGGTCACACGAGTAAACCCATATTTTTACACTAAGGATTTTTTCGCGAGTTATTCACGTTTATTCGTAAACTGGACCGGGAACAAGAGTGCTATCCCCTCCACAATAACTTCTGGATATCCCTTTTATCTCGCAAAAACATCCAAGGTCAACCAAATACAGGGGGGTCCCAGTAAACTAGAATTATTATATCATATAATATAATAAACGATAGAAAATTTGATTTTAAGCAAAAAAGTTCGACATTCCATTGGATGCTCTAAAACTCTAACAGAGGCTTCTGGTGTCAGGCGTGGGATTGGTCACAGTAGTCACAGATATTCTAAGGTACATACAAGAGAAAACAATTCTACACCTCTTTGTCTCTGGCTAATTATATAGGAACATTCCAAAATCAACCACACACTTGGGCGGAGGAGAGGTGGCAGTACTGGTTGCAATCACAGTAACCAAGCAAAGGAAGCGTTTGCAAGCAGATTGATATATCTGTCTTTGTGTTATACGTAGAAATACTGAAACAACGTCATTCACGTAACTAATCAATAACCAAGAGCGCTTGATCCAGATAAATGTGTAGAGTTAAACAACAATGAAAAATCATTATTAAAAAACTTATTGCCGTCATATCATAAGTATCGACTAAACTGCGACGAATATAAAATTTTAGTAAGTGAAATGTGACAAAATGTTAACAAAAAAGTTTTTCTTGAAATCGGCAGTGAAGTGTCTCAAAATCGTCATTAAAAGCTCAGAAATCGGCACTGAAGTAGGTAGCCCATTATTGTATGATTTTTTCAATAAGTAGGCCTTGGCGAGATGTAAACATCAAACGTCAGACGCGGAGCCATCGCCCGTCAAAAGCGACCAAATATTAAAAACCCGGCCAATAAAGGCCCATTTAAATGTTCGTACACATTGCGAAGTTGTTACCTATAGCAGCGCAATCTTTCAGTTCAAATATTTTAGTAGGTTTGAATATCAATCTATTTTTCATGGAAGCTGCACAACAGGCAGCAGTTTGGAGTTTCTGTTGGGAAGCGCCGTGCCTCGTCATACTTGACCTAGGTAGAGCGATCGTCGAAGTCAAGCAACGTCGTTCATGCATAATAAAACTTTTTTTCCGATTTCAAAAGAAATATATCATGTACCTCGGCACTGAAGTTCTTTTTATGACTCATATGGTTTATTTGCCGCGGCCAGAAGCCTCGGAAACTGAATTCCACATGAGTCGTAAAAAGTTGAACTTAAATGCCTTGGTACATAAATACCTAACTATTATTTATTTGATATATCTTTTTTAAACAAATATTTAAAAATATATAATAAAATTAACCTTTGGAGTTCACGGCATTTGGGACGTCGAACCCCTACAATCCGCATGGGGCCCAATCCGCAACCGTGGAGACGAGTTTAGCGGCGCTACTGAGATAAAGTGGTTTCCTACGGTATTTTTTGTAAAATAATTTTGATATAGATAAGCCAAGAAGTAAAATACACCCAACCGTTGAACGAGTTCATTCAACGACTCAACTTACTGTGGAGTCCCAAGAATTTGTTTCGTTCCAAAATTAAAAGGTTGAAACGTGGTAGGCCACAAACTTTTCTGGACACGCTGTATTATTAGCCTCATTAGCCAGGTACAGGGTGTATACTCTAAGTGTCCCACCACCCCTATATCTCTTTCTCGTGATAAAGATAGACGTTCAATGCAATAACAAAAAATATTTTTTGTTTTGACCAAGAGAATAATATAAAATCCCAAAATGTTTAGAAGCCTCAGATTTTACTGATTGATATTCTCGAGAAAAAAAGAATTTCAGGAAAATCTTAAAAGCTCCTAAACATTTTAGGATTTTATTATTATTTTCTCTTGGTTAAAACAAACCTTTTTTGGTGTTCCATCCATTTTAAAAACATAAGTTTGGTTTGCCACTCATTTGCGAAACACCCCTATATTAAATTTAATACTGTCCCATAAAACTTTATAAATTCCTTACAACTTTAATCTAAAACTTTTTTCTATCATAAACAATTAAAAATATACAGGGTGACCGTATTTCGAGTCTATGCAGGGGGATCTTGGTTATCTTAAGAGATACGAGGTCGGTTAGACTGGGGCAAAGTTGGGGAATTTGATGCCGAGTAACATGGTAAAAACATTTTGGCTGGCCCTTCTCATTTTGAAAATAATGCGAAAAAACTGAAAATTGTCGTTTTCGTTGTTATTTTTTTAAACGAAAACGAATGGGGCTGGACATTTCTAAGTTAAACATTATTAAGGCACTTTTTTGAAAGGAATCTAAATATGACCTCGCATTTTTTTGTCGCCTCCCCGGACAAAGATATGACGATCAACTTTTATTTTTCTTATGAACGCCATATTGGATTTTTGCATTTTTGAAAAGAGGATTTTTTCTGGTTAAAATGATATGTCAAACATTATGCTTTAATGTTTTTCTTGCAGTAATATCAAATTAATCGTTTTTGCATAGAGTGCCTTGGAAACATAAGCCCCATAATGTTTGACGTGTTTGCATATGTCATATATTTAAAAAAAAATATACAAAAATATACAGGGTGTTTCTATAAAAAAAAACACAAGTATATATGTGAATAGTTTTCCTAAATTTACGATGATCTTTTGTTTCTTTTAATAGCAGATTTTGGGGGTTCGGAAAAAACCTACAACATTCGTATAAAACGTTTCATTATCTCGAAAAATAAAGTCTCTATATGTACATATAGTATGAGCACCGACAGCATGATTTCAACTCTCAAAATAGAATGCGATATTATATAAAAGTAGAGTATATTTGGTTACTTGAAAGTAGTAGGTTGTCTCAATTAATATTAGCCCGATTATAGAACAAAAGAGGTGCCATCAGCAGCTCCTTCGCATTAACAGCCACCAGTAAAGTTATAGTGATGTCTCGTCTACTTTCTGCGCTCCTAACATCATTCTATTACCTAGGTAAATAAATATGTTGTAAATAATGTGGATTTTAAGGTCTCTACGTCTATATAAACCTCCTGTGAATCCTGAGGATTCGCAGGAGGTTTATAGACGTAGGTTTATAGGATCATCCTGTGCAACCTCCCGGTGGTCACGCGAAAAGTAAAACCTCATTTTTTATTTCTTTATAACTAAATAACTCGGAAAATTGTCAAAATAATATATATTGTTAGAAAGCTCTTTTCCGCTCCGTTTTAATGACGCAAGAATATATAAGGTGTTCCACTTAACAAAAACTTATGTTTGGTTTGTATCTTCGGAATGAGATGCTCATTTGTTTTTGTGAAACATATTTTGAAATCTATATTGATCTATATTGAAATCTAACTTTTGCCTATACCTACCTATATATACACTTTTTCATAACTCTAAAAATAAAATAAATGGGGTTCTTACTTTTCGCGTGACCTCTGTGTACATCTTATTAATCATATTTATCTTTTTTTGAGACATAGCACCATGTTTTTACAAAAAAAAATCCATAACATAACCTACTAAGAAGTGGAAGTAAACATGATTTAATAAATTTTGCCAATTTAACTAAAATCCAAAATCCCTCCTATGTTAAAGAGACTATATTTATATTCATGGAAAGCGTTCACATTTTTATTTATTTATGAAAAATGACATGTACGTATTTTTGCATGGACAGTCCGTTTTCTTTTTTTCCTTCAAACTTCGCATTTTAACCCGGAGTTCGATCGGCGCGCCGGGGCGCCGCCGCAACACCAGGACGCAGCCGTGACGGGCGAAGGACGCGCCCGTGGCGCGCATTCGGAAGCCGCGCGCCGGCCGACGCGTATCGACGCCCGCCGTCGCCTGGCAACGGGATCGGCGATCGGGCGCCGTTGCCGCGGCGACGCCGGCCGCCGCTTCCGGCGGTTCCGACCGCGTCGCGCCGGCCCGCCCCTTCTCCCTCGCATCCTGACCGTAGTGGGCCGGTGACGTCGCGGTAATTAAGAGCGGAATTAAAACGTAGCCAAAAGTGTGTTTGCTTGCCTACCTCATCGAGAAAGTTCAATTTTGGCTAGCCCCGAAAGTATTCGCCGCCTTTCACCAACAGATGGCGCAGGCGCGCCGATCGCTTGTCAGAGATATATATTTAGGGAATGTTAAACGTTAAAAGCATGCTAGGCTCAAGAACGGTAGATACGACGCGTCTACCGTAGACGCGACGCGTCTACCGTTCTTGTGCTAGGCTCACTCCCGCCGTTTGACAGTAACGCGATTAGTTCCCTACTCCTTTCACTTTAGAGGCGCTAGCATCGCCGCTTAATCACAATGCGCATGCGTATCTGCAATGTGTTCTTGGCAAGTTGAATGTTAATGGTCGCCTAGGCTGGCCGGGCTAGTTCAAAAAGTCTTGCGCTTTCAAAGTCCAGTAATTATTTCTTAATGACTAGTGTGTGATTCTCAGCTTTTGAACTCTTTTAGTGATCTGTGCAATAATGCGGTTTTTAAGTGTTCTATCCTAGATTGTACTAATACAAACAAGACTGGATATTTATTAGGTACTACAGAATGCTGAGGTAATAAAAGTTTCCTTAATATTATTTTTATTAAAAGAGTAAAAGGGATAAAAAAGACGAATATTGTTTAATGTATTTGCAATGTTCACAATAATATACCTTATTGGGTGCCTCTATAAATAATCAATAATAGACTACATCAGGCAGATTTTAATCAAACTGAAAATCTATAAATTTCCATCAATAAAAAAAAGAGATAAAAGCTTATTATAATTACTTAATTATCAATATATGCTTATGAAAAATGATTTAGTGGATATTGAAGCCTACTGTGAAGAAAGACACAAGTTCAGGGTGTGTGACATTCATTTTGCAGAAGATGTCAAGAATATTGTGAAGTGTATGAACTGGACGAAGGTGATTTTAATACAAGAATGTGCTTAAGCTCACCGATTGCCACATTTACCGAGAGAAGCTGAAGAAGAGAAGCTGAAGAAGATGCCGCCCAATTTGTTTTTCCATAGGGTGTTGTCAACCATGCGGTGGACATTAAAACATGGTAATTTTTTCCATAATTTATTACCTACTATATATTTTATATAGGGCTTTTCCATACAAACTTCACTTTTAAGTTGCTTTATCGAAGCAGCTGGTGGTAAATTCATATTGAAGCAAAATCACTTATGTACCTTAGGGATACCTAATGGCGCTGGTACCAATTGGTACCATGGTGTCGAAGTTGGTACCAGCACCATTAGGTAGCTCTTCATTTTGTTCTATCTCAACCAGTTTTGTCGCTACGACGAGGCAAAGTATAGTCAAAATGCCTATTTCCAACTGTTCATAGCTCAGAATTTACTAATTTTTAAAAAATGACATTCTTCAGATGTGTTTAGAATTTTCCGTAAAATCCTAATTTGTTTATTAACTGCGTTTCGTTACTGTTCATTTAATTAATTTATTGAATAAAGTGCATAGTTGGTTATAGTTTCTATGACGAGTAAACAGTCTTTATTTGTAAAGATATGGGCAAAAGTTATTAGAAAAAGTTGTTAAGAATGAAAAAAGTACACAATATCAAGGTTAGTTTATAGGAAGGTTAGGTTCCCCCACTCTTAAAAAAACAAAGATGGTCCCTTTGCACTGACAACATCGCGCGACGGTGTCGCTCTCACTAGCTGGCCTTCAGCAGAACAACACAGGTATTGAAAACTGAAAACAAAGTAAAAACGCAAACATAAAACAAAACTGCGATGCACCAACGAACTCCACAAAGGTCCGTTATTTCATTTGTAACGGAAATTTATGCTAATCTCCGTTGCCACGATTTTTACGAGATATTTATAGAAGGCTAAATAGAAATCTCCGCACCACACTATGCAACCATGTATACGCGAAAAGTTTTGTGCTGGAATTTAGCGAATTTGGCTTAATTTATTGATATACAGGTACATTATCGTCTATTATCTTAAAATAACATTAAATAAATTTTAACAGTTTCAACCAATAACTATTTAGTGGCAAAAAGGTATGTAACAGACCAACAGATTTTAAACCATACAGAATCGTTGAAGAAGAAGAGCGCCTAAGTGGACAGATGTATAACCTAACCTTTGTGTTTTGCGTACCGGAACCGGTCAGTTCGCGGTTTTTTTTTAAGTTTTTCATCATAATTTTTTTTCGAGGCTTTTTCCTCTCTGTTCTTCAAGCGACTAGTTTCGGTAATCGGTGAGATTGTGCACTCCTTGATATTGTTTTATTTTTCGAATCATCTTTGATCATCGTGCCCAGTCTTCACCATTTATGAGCGGTTTAGTGTGAAAATTTTCTCTGGTGATCTAATTGACCGTGCTGTGCTAATATTTTGGTATTATTTTCATGTAACCACCATCGAGGTTCTTTGGGTTGGTTTACGGCAAGCCTCGCCGTGTTGAGCGATTGGTGACTTAGGAACAAGGATTTAACGAGCAGTTTGGGGTCCCTGC
Source organism: Pseudeuparius sepicola (assembly GCA_963920635.1). Classification (NCBI taxonomy): domain Eukaryota; kingdom Metazoa; phylum Arthropoda; class Insecta; order Coleoptera; family Anthribidae; genus Pseudeuparius; species Pseudeuparius sepicola. The sequence goes on from OY987299.1 coordinate 98,124,383, forward strand.
TACAGCTACACAGGAATCTGGGGTGAGTATTTTTTCAAATATTTCTTGGAAATTTTGGCTTTGCCACTTTTATGAAAAAATATCTCATCTCCCAGATTTGCTCTTTCTTTGTGGACTCACAGCTGTCTTACCACCCTGTTCGTACCTCTTGATATTGCCTTTAGTTAATTTAGTTGAATATAAATTTGTTGTGAAAGATAGCACAACGTATAAAGGCATAGCACACGGTTTTTGTTAATCTTGTATTTTATACGTATTTTTTCACACTGAATCAGCTGTTAGCAAGTGCCGTTACTTGTCGCTTACTAAATTGTTCCTTATTGCATATCATTTCATATATTTTTTGTTTCGGAACAGAGAGAGAAGCCAAGGTTTTCTTGTTTTAACTTAATTTAAGTGTCAGGGAAATCAACGTCATTGGACGTTCTTTATTAATAATATATTTTTTCTGCGTCAAGAATATCATATCTCAATCACTTATCGAGTCATTTATACCCCCTTAATTAATTATTTGAGCTATCGCTGTGCACAATAGTTTTGCTGTAATATCTAGTTTAATTATAAATTTAACCTTATTTTATTCCACTTTGTAAAAGCACAGGATTTACTTGTTGAACGTATGCTGTTTCGATTTTTACCCTTTCATGTAACACCGAGGGACAAGAGGACTAAGGGAACAACCTCAACTACCCTTGTCACAAGTGGTGATACTCCGTCGACGACCAGGCTTGTTCATCTGTCTCAGCACACCCAGGTTTCCGGCTCAAAGATCACGACCTTGCTTTCCCGAGAGCTAGCTGCGGAAGCTGTCTACCTTGAGGACCCTGGATTCCCGTTGGCTGACCAGTCGCCACAGCCAAAACTAACTGAGGTATCCCTATCGACAGTGATCGTCCAAAGTTACAAGACTCTTTTTCTTCGAAACAGCATGTCATTGTAGTAAATGAATGTTTTCTTCAATTTTAACATATATTTTTTTATCAATTTAGTCTATTTGTAAAAAGCTTAAATAATTATTGACAGCTGTACTTGTTCATCTCAGTTCTCAACGGAACATTAAATTTGTAAAATATTACTGTCTGTTTTATTTGAACTCCTCCTCTTAGGCTCAGTCTTTTAAGGCCCATTCTTTCAACAAATTAAAATAAATAAAAAGTATACCCTTTGGGGTTATACATTGCACAAACATTAAAATAAAATGAAGAAATAACCGAAAACAGCCAAAACAACATAAATATACACCATAAACAAAGAACAAGTCAAATAAGTCTGTGTGCGCCTATGGCTGGAAGGGATAAATGTTTAGGGAGTTACTAAATCGCCAATTCACGTGTAAATGCTACCAACTTAAATTCGCCCCTCGGCCCCTTCACCCAGAGAAATATCTATTAACCATTAATAAAAATCTATTAATTTCAGCAAAATATCTGCTTTGAATAGGCCTCAATTAGATAACCTATCTATGATTAATAAAAACACTTTGCTAAAAAGAGCTTATTTGCAATTAATAGACAAATTACATTGTGACTACTAATAAGTTTACTATTTTGTTGTTAATATATCCTTTATTTCTGGCTAATACATTGACTTATTATTTTATTCAGAGTTAATAGGAAAACATGCTACGCTTAATAGAAACTTTTATTAAACTTGTTGCGGCGAATAGGAAAATATATTAAATTTGCTGTTGCTGCTGAAGGAACTTGTTATAGTTCATAGATTTATCTACCTTGTGTACCTAACGTACAACATTTTTTTACAGCCGCGACACTCTAGTTTGACACTTTACCCAACAATCAACACAAGTTTCTTTCCATAGCAACGAGAAAGCAAAGCCGTCTATGACATAAATCTGGGCAGAAGAGGATAATAGGGATCGGGAAAGTTTTTTTCGGTTTTCCTGGGGAAAAATTCTCTAGAAAGGGTGTATTATCTGGCCGGTCGGTTAAAAAAATACAGGGTTATTGGTAATTCTATACATTCCTTTGGAGATGTGATAGGGGAGGAGGTAAGGAGTAAATTTAATCCTATATGCATTATGCAAAACTCAATTTTTTACTTCTTATTTAAAATTTTCCTATGATCTATATATTTCCGGAGTTTTTTCATTCCAAAATAAGACCATAGTGTTGGGCAAGTAATCCAGTTAAAAAGTTTAAAAAAGTTCTGTAGATTTCTTTTCGTCTACTAAGAAAAATTGAAATATCTCAAAAACTATTGAGTTTTGCATAATGCATATTAGGATTAAATTTACTCCTTCTCCTCCCCTATCATATCACCAAAGGAATGTAAACCACAAAAGGCATGCGCAAAACCAAGAAGTAAATAAACTACCTATTTGTACCAGGAAGGTTCATATTTGTGGTTAATAGGGCTTGTTTTGTTACAAATAGTTTCCCTATTTGCGGCAAGTAGAATATCTTAGCAAAGCTTACCTTTTTGTAATAAATATAAATTTTGCAATAGCAAATAGGTTTATTTTTTTTTTATTTGCCTTAAATAGATATCTTAATTGTGACAACAAAATTATCTTAGCAAGATAATTAGACTTTCTGTAGTAAACAGAAATCTTTTAACAACAAAGAGATTTTTCTTAGCAAAATACTTTATTTGGTCCATTTTCCTCAATGTTGCCTCTCTCACCCCCCCCCCCCCCTTCCCTTCCAAGTCGAGAATGTCCTAACCTTCCTATAAACTAACCCTGCACAATATCAGTTTTTGGAAAAATCGGCTTACTTTGATTTATTTGTAAATCTTAGTTTGGAATCAAGCATAATAATAGTAGGCGTTGATAGTGACATGTAAGTGGATTTGACAATTCGTTATTTAATTACCCACATTCAGGTGAAAATTCCATCATTACATCAAACAATTTTTTAGTGCAATGTTATGGCCAAGGCGAATTTAATGATAACTTCCCGAATGTGTAGGTATACAAAGATTACTTCCGTAAGATAATCTTGAAGTTTTTAAGAGCCGGCTCAGTAATGCATATGTTACGCTCCATACTCGAATTCGGGTAATGCCCGAAAAAAAATGCGCAAAACTAGTTTTGGTCAACGAATTATTGTCTAGGATGCCTTGGATGGGCATCGGATAAAATGCAAATATTGTGCATTTATAAAACAACGATTCCAAATCCTAACGCGCGTACAGCGTGTCAATAGAACAAGTTTCTTTATATTTTAAAAGGGTCGCCTTCTTCCTGGCATGATTTCACGTTATACATATTTATGCGCAACGAAAAGTAGAAAACAAGAAGGGGACAAAAAGACGCCAAGTTTGCGCCCGGGGACTTTCCACCTTTCATCCCGATTCCTTCCCGAAAACCCTGCGAACATTAATTCGACAAATTGCCCGCCAAATGGAGGCACGCTGAATATTTATTAGGCGTTGATCTCCTCCCGGATTTGTTTCAAATTCATTTAAAAAAGACGGGAGGGTAAAATGCTATGCCTAAGATGAAAATAAACATACTTAGGCATTTCCCTATTTACGATAGTGTATTGTACACCAAGTTAAGCAATATGTATTGCTTAACGAGTTGCATATTATACTTTGTGAAGGTTTAAAAAATGGAATTAAAGCCTGTTTTACAATGACAATTTCTTCATGAATTAATTCATGAATAACTTTGTGAATAAATTCATGAATTAATTCACGACAAGTTGAGACCCGAATGTCCTAGTTCCATCCTAGAAGAGCTTTATAAAGACCATATATTTTAATTTGGACTTTCTTACCAAACATGCTCACCAAGACATGCTTGCGTTGCTGCCCGAGAGGAGTTTTGCGATTATTTCGTGAATGAGGGTGCTGTGCCTTGGCAGCGGAATACATAAATAAAACATTGCAACATTTCACACACTTTTTATCTAAGTATATTTTCTTTAAAATTATGTACTCTCCTCTATTCCTCGTCTAATGCCTCAAACAAAAACCAGTATCAAAATATAACCTTCCTTGTGTTCAAATTTTCAATGTTAGTACTTCTGAAGTTCACGCAAAACTTGACGGAAAATAGAACATGCTCTAATTCGTGAAGTAACTTCATGAAGAAATTCATGAAGAAATTGCCAGTGTAGTACACGATTTTTTATATTAATTCATAGCACCGGAATATATGTATTAAATAGGCGCAGTCATACAATCGTTTTAATATGGTTCATTTATTGAAACGGGTCAAGTACTTACCCGTTGAATAAAGGAGATGAAACTTTCAAAAACAAAAACTAATATCTAACTTCAACCCAAATTATCTATGTCAACTCAAAAAACACATTTTTTTAATACAATTTTCTTACCAATGATTATATTGGGTTATATTCAAAAAAATCAACCCGTAGAAACATTGTATCACAAACCGTTTTAAATAAAATTCCTAACGAAATAAAGGCAAAATACAGGGTGGCCCACCACGAACTGCATCGATCTATATATGGAAAACTAAAAGTAGGAAAATTCTGAAAATTTGGCACCTCACCAATGCCGATGGGCGCTGCTCAACTAAAATATTTTGGTGAATCTGGCACTTTCGGTTATACCGGAAGTCGATATCAACTTTCTTATTTCAAATAGAACACCCTGTATATTATTGCATTTTTGAATTCTAGGCATCATTTTGGAACAAAAACATATAACATGTCCTATGTCTAAATCCAACCGTTTTTTGAGATATTTGCATTTTTCCGAAAAAAATTACAGGTGCAGACCTAGAGTCAATTAGCAATTTATACGAGGAAACCTCGAAATTTCAAAACGAATTTTTGGCATCGTGTAACAGAAGCCCTGACCTAGTGATCTCTGCTGAGAAATAAATCCGTTCTTATACAGGGTGTTCACAAAATATGAATAAAAATTATATTCAAAATGTGAATAAATCTCGAAATTTTCAAATGGAAACCCCCATTTTTTTAATGCGATCTTATTCACCACTAAAAATGATGACAACTTTGTGTAAGGTTTCCTATACCTAAATGCAGTAATTTTCGATTAATTTACGAAAAACCCACTTTTCGCCCATAAAATGCGGGATTTGCTTAACACTTGGAAAATCATATTAGCCGTGGACGTTGAAAAGACAATCGCGGCTGAGGAAATGTCACTTGATTTATAAATTATTGTCAACAATAATGCTGGCGCGCTTAAATTACACAAACGAAGATTATTTAAATTTGTTTATCATTTACGGAGAATGCAACAAAGTAATATCAAGAACGTGCGATACATTTGGGGCTCGCTATCCACAAAAAACAAAACCATCGCCAAACACAGTTAAAAAAATAATACAAAATTTTAAACAGTATGGATGTCTCAGAGAACAATCACTTTTGATATAACTTTGATGCATTCTCCGTAAATTAATCGAAAATTACTGCATTTAGGTATAGGAAACCTTACACAAAGTTGTCATCATTTTTAGTGGTGAGTAAGATCGCATTAAAAAAATTGGGGTTTCGATTTGAAAATTTCGAGATTTAAGCACATTTTGAATGTAATTTTTATTCATATTTTGTGAACACCCTGTATAAATTCGTTTTGAAATTTCGCGGTTTCCTGGTATAAATTGCTAATTGACTCTAGGTCTGCACCTGTAATTTTTTTCGGAAAAATGCAAATATCTCAAAAACGGTTGGATTTAGACATAGGACATGTTACATGTTTTTGTTCCAAAATAATGCCTAGAATTCAAAAATGCAATAATATACAGGGTGTTCTATTTGAAATAAGAAAGTTGATATCGACTTCCGGTATAACCGGAAGCGCCAGATTCACCAAAATATTTTAGTTGAGCAGCGCCCATCGGCATTGGTGAGGTGCCAAATTTTCAGAATTTTCCTAGTTTTAGTTTTCCACATATAGATCGATGCAGTTCGTGGTGGGCCACCCTGTATAATCAGTGAATTTGGCGAAGAGTACACGTAACTCCTGTCCACGACACGCTTCATAGTCACTATTTGATCAAATTTTACGGCGCCTGTTACGGAAGTAACCAACAAATAATATGGCATACCACACATAACATAACAAACAAATAATATGGCATACTTATTTATGCTGCGATCGTTAAGTTTCTACTGATATGCACAAAGGAGAAGAACGGGTGCGCTCCCAAGAAGAACAGTGATGTCAAGCTAATGAGAGCGTTCCGCGAATTCAAACAAATAATGCAGATACTTGTCGGTATTTTTTTCAACAGAAAATATTGCTTGATTTTTTTGTATTTCGCCTTTTTATGGCGTTTAAACAGATATTTGTTTTTTGAAAATAATTGTTAAAAATAAATTATTTGCTTTTGATGCAATGAAAAAATGCAATGAAGCATTTAATGGGTAGGACCACATCACAAACAACCTAGTTGAAGCTAGTTCTCTCTGCCCCCATATCTCTGAGCTGCAGACCGAATAAAGTATTACATTTTCATGATAATCTCCTCATCCAGCCCAAATCATATGTTATATCACACATACCTGAAATTAAGAAACCATTAAAAATGCTAACTTCGACGATCACGCAACACTTCTCGCACAAAATAGGACAAATGAGCCGAAAATTGTAAATATTCATTACGAAAATAAAATGGTGTCAAATTAAAAGTTCGCACACAACTGCTAAACAATCAACATCTATTCAGCGTTTTTTGTTGCGTAAGGGAATATCGAGAACAATGTCACAAAAATATAAATATTAAAAATAACATCACCTTCGTCGACGTTGAAATAGTATCGTCTTTAGTTATGAAGACCGACTTGAAATCGAATTTAAGATTTGGCAACAGTTTAGTTTTACTAATTCTCCCTGATTTTGGATATTTGTATATCTGTGTATTTTGTGTCGCTGATCACGAATCTGCCAGAATTTTTCAGTGGAAAGCCTTAGTTTTCTAGCTACTCCTTACTTGCATTACGAACCGCCTGCAGCTGCAGGTATTGTTTTCAGCTGTTTTATGAGTTTTAACCATATACCTATAGCAACCTATACCGCGCAAGAGAGACGTCCGACCGGGGGAATAATTTGGCGGCCATTTTTAAGCCTAAATGAGGCGGGAAATTTGAAATCATTTCTACCGGTGGGTTCCATAAATAATGTAATGTCTTGGTTGTCGGTTTTGTAAAATGGAAATTATTTTAGTTCAAAGTACAACATAGGTTCAAGATTTTTGTTGGTTTTGGTTTTAAATTAATGCATTCGGGAAACGAAGCAGTTAACTAGGTTGAGAAATTGTACAACTTACTCAAAACAATATTTTAATCATCATAAGGAGAAGTAATATAATTATTATTGTACATTATATCTATAGCTTATACAACAGCTACATTATAAATAATTACTTATAAAAAATATGAAAATATTTTTAATTACCTAACATTTTCAAACACTATTACTTATTATAATTATTTCTTTGAATACTTTTAATAATAATACCTAACCTATTTTCCAAGAACATAATATTATCTACCTATACCTATTTCTGAATTTTTAGGCAGCTGGTTTTATTCCTTAGAACTTTTTATTTTTGTTTGTTTAAAAAATACAAGCAAAAGAAAACTTGGTAACTTCAACTTCTACCACTTTAGTCTTTGCTTCAAAAATGGAAGTGAAGTGATTTTTAATTACGTTCTTCTTTGACAAGCTTCAATAATTTTGCTGGCGGTGATCTGCAGTTAACAGGTTTACTTGTTGCTGCCTGCTGCTGTTTGCATTTCTTCGGTTAATTCTATTTGCTCCAGAAATGCGGCTGTCTTCGTTGCTAATGTCTCCATTTTCCTCATCTCCACGAGTTATTTCTTGAACTTCTTGAATGACACCTAGATTACCTACTAAGCCACTTTCTAAATTTAGTTTCTTCTCTTGAAAACCTAAAAATGAGCAAGAAATCAGAAAATACCAATGAGAAAACAATCGTATTTGGCAAAAAATTATACCTATTTGCTTACCTATGGAATGCAATTTCACAATCTATATGTAAAAGTCTCTTTGCATTTGCACCAAGTCATGTTTTTATCTCGTAAATATTAGAATGGAAAGTTATTAACCATACAAAATATAAAAGAAAAAAATCGCATTTAAAAACTAAAAACGCATCTCATCAAAAAAGCATGTCACGGTGACTTTTATGATTTTACCGGCGCCTTCAAAGAGTATAATGCAATTTCATTTATACTGTATACAAAATTTTAAACAAGGAATAAGGTAGCCACCATTCAAACTGCCAAAATAGGCTTAAAAATGGCGGCGAATTCCATCTCTTTTCGTTCCCTGCGCCTTGCCGTGTGCAATAGGGCCAAAAGCGGTATATGTTAATATACAGGTATGTGGTTTTAACACATGCCAGTGTCACCACAAAATATCTACATCCACTTCCAAATGTCACCAAACGTTAGGTTAGGTAAATTTTCAAAAAAATCTCTAGTCTAGAAATAGTTATTTATGTACCAAAGCACTGAAGTTTAACTTTTTATGACTCATGTGGAATTTAGGCCTCTGGCCGAGGCAAATAAACCACATGAGTCCTAAAAAGAACTGCAGTGCCGAGGTAAGTACATATTATATTTTTTTTTAATCGAAAAAATATGTTTTATTAGGCATGAAAATAATCATACGGGAGAACCCGTCCATGAACCAACTGCGCGCGGCGTTGCTTGACTTTGACGATCGCTCTACCTAGGTCAATTATGATAAGACACGGCGCCTTCGAACAGAAAAACCAAACTGCTGCTTCTTGTGCAGCCTACACAACAAATCTATTGATATTCAAATTTACTAAAATATGTATACTGAAGGATTGCGCTTCTATAGGAAACAATTTCGCAATGTGTACGAAAAGTTAAATGGGCCTTTATCGGCCGGGTTTAGAATATTTGGTCACTTTTGACGGGCGATTTCTCCGCGTCTGACGTTTGATGTTTACATCTCGCCAAGGCCTATACTTATTGAAAAAATCGTACAATATTGTAGCCCATTATTGTACGATTTCTGTGCTTTTAATGACGATTTTGGGCTTTTAGCAATAGATATGTAGTTTTTATTTTACGTATTTAGGAAAGAAATAGTGAAAAATCCAAGAGTTTTATTGTGTCCGTTTGAAATTTAGCATGGTCTTTTTTAATTGTAGGTAATTTTGTTAAAATTTTGTTAAAATTTTACTTTGCAGTGTTTGCACTCCTCATTTTGTTCTTTTAAATTTTCGGCTGCATACGAAAATATGTATCTGTCTTCTTTTCTGTAGGTACGGCACCCATCATCTTCAAGTCGGTTCATCCCTCTTTGTACTTTTGGCAGCGCCCATCGACCCGAGTAGGCTACGGCAAGGGCTACTATGTACACCCGAGGCTGTATGCTCGTTTGCTATGAGGCAGTGCCCATCACCTCGGATCGGCCTCGATAAGGGGCATATTAATTAGGCATAAGTAAGCATAACCTTGGACAGTATCTGGGGGGTAGGTGTATCTAGGTATGAAGTATGTTTGAAGACATGATCTTTATAATCAAATCTATTGAACGTGCAATCCACAAGTATGCGAACACGGACAAATAGAGACAAGGGAGGCCTACAATTAATAATAATTTAATTTGTTCGCAACCCATTGCGCAGTGCATCTACTCGTTCGGACAATATTTATTCTGGCGCAATTCATAACTATCACTCAGCTACTGAACTGTATCATCGGTAGATTCCGATTTCTACAACACGAGACGTATTAATCTTCAAAGCCTCACAACTTCCCGGAAAATCTAAGCTGGGCGGAGTTTCCCAGTGAACTTGAGGACACTAACACACCGAGACACTCGAAAACTTCCACTTCCGAACTTCCGCGGCCGTCTAAACAAGTCAAGTCGTATCGGAACTGGATCGTGGTGATTTTTTAACGTTTGCGGAAATACCAATAAAGGAATAACTTCAACATTATGTATCTCGGCCCTTAAAAAACGACCTACATTTCGCCTTTTTGACTATAATAATTATTACTGATGAATGGCTTGGTGGAATTTGCTGAAATTTGGTAGGAGCAGGGTATATTTTGAGGTAAGTAGGTATTCTTAAAATTATTTTAAGTCTGCTTAGTCTTCTTCTCCCAATCTATTGTCCCGGAAGTGTAAATACTGCCAGCATAATGTGATGGTGCTGCACCCTGTTGGAGCACCCACTGGACTTCTATAAAATTCTCTCTATTCTCGCAAAGAAAGAATTTGAAAATAATGAAACTTTTTGTGTTGAACATTATTTATTACACTATATCGTCCGGATCAGTTGACAAAGTTTCTGAAATCATATATCAGAGCATTGCGAATTTAAAGGGCTAAATAAGTATCATTACCACCCAGCTAATCATTTGAAATTTTCGAGGGTGAGCCAATTTTATATCAAAAGTTGTCCCCCTTTCAAATTTTATTTATATGTTTTGAGTTGTTCAAGAAAATATTTTCCAGGAAATTATCGATTGTATTCCTTTTCGTTGACCCATCATTTATTTCGTCCCAAGCAATCGGCGAGTTGCGACGCGGTTTCTACAAAAGGGTAAAGAGACCAGTCCCCAGCCCCGCAGAATCCATACGGAAGCAAAAAGGAGGAGAAGCCCGACCGAGCGCAAAACATTGAAGGGGCGGTCGCCCGCCCACGCCACCGTGAAGCCGACGCTGAAATATGCTGGTGTAATTCACCGTTCGATTCCTCGTGGGAGAACTAGGGCTGTCAACTTTCGCCATAACCGGTCAAACCGCAGTCAACCCAAGAACATTAACTCTTTACAAAAAAACCGGTTAACCGTAAAAATCAAATAACCGGTCAAACCGGATAACAGGTCAACAGGATAATCGGTCAAACCAGATAACCGGTCAACTGTATAACCAGTCAAAATGTTTAATTGGATAACCGGTTATCCGGCGTACGCTTAAACGATTTTTCTTGGACTTGTTTTTAAGCTCAAGGGAAATTAGCTATAACCTTAATCAGACCGAGAAACCTACATCTAAAAAGATATTGTTTATGCATATCTCCATCTACATCGCTAGATGCTTTTGGGGGTACCTATTTAATATTTTTTGATAGGTTGTGTTGCGAACCATTCCGAATATTTCCGTCAACGAACAGGTGTTGAGAGAATTCGGAGTGCTGGTCACAGAAAATATACGCTACCGCGTAACGTATATTTTCTGTGGTGCTGGGATTTTCGAGTAGCGGTCAGCGGTAGGTTTATAGGCGTTCTACACAAACACGTCCTCCGTTTTTAACTTTTACCATTGACTGAAATTTCAATATTTCAATCAACGCTTTTACGTTGGGTCAAGCTCGGTGATTGCATCCAATTATTACGCACCTCCACTAAATTTCAAAACGATATCTCAAAAATTAAAAGTGGCCGAGAATGGTTCCGAGTTAATTTACGTGCCGATTATACTAAACAAATAAATAATTAAGCAACTTTCATAAACATTTTACAACTCTTATTAGGCAATGAAGAGAGGATAAAGCAGCACTTTCAGAGGAACATTAGACATGCAGACAGAACAGATAGGCAGTATAGACAAAGAACCAAAAGAGTACGTACCTATACCTATTATATTTTACCTGAAACCATAGATTAAAATTGATAAAGATAGTTAGAATCATTTTTGAAACCGTTTGCAAAAAGTCCTGGCACACCAACTTTTAAACATTAATTTTGGAACGAAAACACCGTAGAACAGATAAGTTGGGATATTTCACAATCCTTAGGAATCGAACTAAGTTGATGTGTGGGTATTTTAATTTAGGTAGGTATTAGTTTTTGTATAAAGTTTAATGCAGAATATTCAGCGTATCTCCGGAAATTTCAACAACTGTTCTGGTAGCCTATGTTGTCTATGCTGAAACCACAGACTGAGTAATACAAACAATTCCTTGGCGACATGTGTCAAAAGGAGACTGGCTTTTACGCGAAACATCGTCTTAATAGTAACATTGTTCATTTTATTTGATTATACGATAATCTACCTAATCTAAATTGAAATTACAATTTATTATTGTAATTTGTTTTCGTTCCAAAATTAAAGTTTTAAATTTGGTATACCGGCATTTTTTGCGGGCCTTTAATCTACAGTGTGTCCCAGGATAAGTGAAACGGGAGGTGTAAAAGACTTGGCTAGAAAATAATTTTCACCATATTATTTTTAATTTTGAAAAATAAAGTTTGCCCTGACAGGATCAGTTTATTTATTTTCTGTGTAGGTTAAGTGCACTTTCTCGACAAGATATCGAAAAATTGCGTTAGAAAAAGTATTAGTAAAATATCGAGAAATTGCATTAGAAAAAGTTATTCAGAATAAAAAAGTATGCAAGACTGCGAAATTTGGATTCAATCGGCCTACTATGATTTGTTTGAAATAATGTTTTTACATGGTCATAGTTTTCAATTATTTTCCCAATGAAATTTTTCGATATATTAAACGACAAGGATAGTTCACCTACATATAGGAAGTAAAATGGACGAAAATCAAAGTAGGCCAATTATTTTTCGTCGATTAGGCTGTCCTAAAGCAATTGACCGGGATTGTACTATCTACATCTGGACGCCGCCTTGGGGCTCGGAATCTCCGCATCAGATGCGCCTCTTATTATTCCCTTCCTCAACGCCAATACCAAAGAACCAGCCGAACACAGATTATCGATGCCATCGAAACCTCTACATAGAATATCACAGAATATCAACTACTGCGTCGACGTTCCCCTAAAATATTATTAACGCGCACAATTCTTTCGTAGGACGCAATTCACGGGATGTGGTTGGCGCGAAAGGGGAACGAGAAGAGCGGAGAGCCCTGTGGAATCGATACGGGAACAGGGTGCAGAAAAAAGGGGGAAATCCCGTCGGAGCGTTGCAAAATCCCGAAGGGGCGGCCGCCCCCGCCTGGCCCGCGGCTGAAATATGCGGGGGGTAATCCGGCCTTCGCTTCGACGCGTAGGGGTGCGCGACAAATGGCACGAATTATTCAGGAGTGGCTGCCTGGCCTGTCCCCCCGCAGGTCTCCTCTTACAGATATTCTCCGCGGAAAGTCGAAAGAAGACTTTGGATATATTAACAATACGCTTTTGGTTGGATCTCCACAACCGTACGCTCATTAACTTGTTTGGAACTGGGTACACATTCATGTCACGCAAACACCTTAGTAAATTAAAGTTGCACCTATTGACATCTTTTACGATAAGGTTGCGTCTCAGGAATATACGACAATTAATAATTGGTCGCGGCGAATTCGTCGCATGAAAATTCGTTGAAGATATTCCCAGCCTTGAACATAAGTAAAAATTCGTAAAAAGTGATTGAATTTTCTAGAACAGTTCTCCTTTGCAAGAATAAACCAAATTTAATAATTGTCGATGAAGGACTCCAACTAAGAGTTCTTTGTTATTTCCTAGGAGCCACCGAAAACTGGAATTGGAACTGGAATAAAAAATTCACAATCCACAAAAAAAAAAGAATTAAAAATGCCAATTAAAAAAATTAAAGCACAATATAAAGATGTTATATAAGGGAGAATATATACGAGACCATGTTTGGGGCCCTACAAAACCGCCTATGAAGAAACAAATACTTGCTAGTTACTTAAAAATTATATAAAAAAATCAATATAACATTATAGAATCGTTGCGCATAATAAAAATAAATGGTCGTTCCATTTGAAAAAAACAGTTAATTAAAAACCCGTATACCTATAAATTCAACTTCGGCTGCACTATAAGGGGTACTGGTAATTATCCTAATCTAACTCAATTTCGTAAATTATATAGCAGAAACGGGAATATCACTGATTTTCCAAAATGTCTTAAATTATAGGAAATATCTAATAACTTGGCAACGCCGCAACCGATCTGCAAAAACAAAAAAATATATATTATATAAATATAAAAGACCTTTCTAAAAACAAGATTTTATTTAAGCCTTGTACTAAAACGAATAAAATAAGTTTGGGTTTTCATTAAAGTAATTCAATGCCAAATATTGTAACAAGCTTTCTGAAATCAAATAAAAAAGCTTGTTTCGCAAATTGTACCCTGTGATCACATATATTTTTACCCGCCCCTTATTTTCTATATTTTTGAGGTCATAAAAAAAAAGTTTCAGATAAAAGTTGCAGAAGCCAAAGCTTCAGCGTTTATACACCCTACCGGCGTTGGTTTATTTTCTGAATGTGTCATAAATTAAAATTTAAACGGAGACGGAGGTCTAAATAACAAGAATTTAGCAATGTAAAAGTTATATAAATTCATTGATATAATGCTTAATAATACCGCAACATAATTTATAAGCTGCATAATTTAGAACAGTGTGAAACACACAAACTTTAAGAAGTAGGTAGGTACGTGTTTGTATCCAACAGATTCGCGGTTGCTAAGCAACGAAGTGATAGTGCACTATTGCACTAGTTACGTCTTAGTTACACTAAACCAATATTGTGGCAGCTAAAACTGTTAACCCGATAACTTCTTCACATTACCAAATTTAATAATTTAATATAGGACTAGAATGTATATGTTTTCAGTTAACACATTGATCTTTATATATCTATTAGCACAAAAAACATATTCAGAACCGAAAGTTCAATCTAAACGACAGCTATCTGTCAAAGTAACTATTTGCAGTTGTTAAATTCTCTTTTTAAATACAACTCGTGGTATGACTAATAATAGATAATACCTTTCCCTAATTTATCACCCATTATAATCCCAATGCTAAGAAAATACCACTCCTGCTGCGCAGTCGTGGTATTTTCAGCTTTGGGATTATAATTCGTAAAATTAACGAAAGGTATTATCGATAATAGGCAGACCACTTGTTATATTACCCCTGATAATTGGCGTTTATATACTTCAGACAAAATTGTACATCCATGGCTTAAAGGGTTAAAATTGCCTCTTATAAAATTACACTCATAATAATAATTTGTTCCTAAAGAACCAGAATGGACCAACGAAATATTGACCAAGAGAGAAGAGAAATATTGCTTGCTGCATTCAAAAATTGGTTACCATAGGAGCTATTCGTAAAAATGTTTACTATTCCAAAACCAGACGGTTCCCACAGGCTTATACTAAATTTAAAATCATTCAATGAATTCATACAGATCATTTCAAATTAGAAGATCATAAGGTCGTAGCGAAACTTATTAGTCCAAATTGGCATAATGGCCACCTTGGATTTTAAGGATGCCTATTTATTGATCCCTGTACAGGATTATTCAGTCATAATGTAAAAAATTAAACCACATAGTGGGGAAGACCCACTAAGAAGGAAAATACGAAAACAAATTTTAACACAAAAATTTAAAACGTGGGACAACTCAACCTTAGCATCCGTGTAACTCGAAGTCCCTGCTTGAAAGCACACGGTCAAGGTGACTTCTGGAGAGCTATGCGAGCGTTGCCTCAGTCCATAAACAATCTCCTCGGCCAAAAAGTGGACTTACGCATCTTGCAATGTAAATAACTATTACTTACTCAAAACAATGCCGATCTGATAGTCAATGGTACTTATTATCTGAAAAATGGCATCAGGCTGCTGCGGAATAATTGAAGACAGCGATTTCAAGTTTGCAGTGTAAGATTATGCTGTACGTATAATCGATAAGTAACCACGGATTATTTGATCTTATTCGTGGATCTCTCACAAACATAATAAATAATTAGATTTTGATGATGACATTTTCAAACAGATCCTTTAATTTGAACAGGGTTTGGTGCGTGTTTGAATCATATTGGCATTGGAAAGTCAAAAGTTAATAAAATTAAAAATTAACCACGTTTTAGTTGTGTCTGAAAAAACTCCACAGAAAAAAGCAAAAAATTAAATGTTTCGGATATGTTGGGCAACTGCCGCGCCCCGGGGTCGTCAGTCTCGATGCGCGAGTTTAACAGCTGATCAGGTGAACGCCATTCAAAAGAGGGGTTTTAATACACTTCTGAAAACAATTTTTTTGCTTTCTATTTGTTTCCACCTGTGGTTAATTTTTTTTTACATCATGACTGAATCTCCCTGTATATGAACCACATAGAAAATTTAGATTTGTTTTCAATTATTCATGAATATTTGAATATAACGTAATGTCATTTGGGTTAAGCTGTGCCACAGAACAATTTGGTTATTCTGTGCTGTACCACAGAATAACCAAAATCTGTGGCTGTGCCCATTAGTTTTTACTAAATCAACGAAACCAGTTCTTTCATTTATTAGAGGTAAATAATTATATTTAAGTTTTATAATTAAAAGATGATTTTTGTGGGAGAAACGTATACAGATTGCCTTAAAAATATGCAGACCACTATACAGTTGCTTGAATCTCTTGACGTTCTTATCAATTATGATTATTATGAAGAGAGTCAAGCTGTTCACTATTGAGGTTTTTTTATAACTCATAAGTGACTAAAATTTCACTACCTGATAAAAAGAAACAAAATATAAAGACATTATTAGTTGCTCGGTTCTCATTAAAAAAGAAATGCGCAATTCGAGATTTTGCAAAATTTATTGGTAAATGTAGTTCAATTACAGAAATTACAGGAATTACAGAACTAAATATTTTTTTTATTTATATACAGGGTGGCCCACCACGAACTGCAGTGATCTATATATGGAAAACTAAAAGTAGGAAAATTCTGAAAATTTGGCACCTCGCCAATGCCGATGGGCGCTGCTCAAATAAAATATTTTGGTGAATCTGGCACTTCCGGTTATACCGGAAGTCGATATCAACTTCCTTATCTCAAATGGCACACCCTATATTATTGCATTTTTGGATTCTAGGCATCATTTTGGAACAAAAACATGCAACCTGTCCTATGTCTAAATCCAACCGTTTGTGAGATATTTGCATTTTTCCGAAAAAAATTACAGGTGCAGACCTAAAGTCAATTAGCAATTTATACGAGGAAACCACGAAATTTCAAAACGCATTTTTGGCATCGTGTAACAGAAGCCCTGTCCTAGTGATCTCTGCTGAGAAATCAATCCGTTCTTATACAGGGTGTTCACAAAATATGAATAAAAATTACATTCAAAATGTGAATAAATCTCGAAATTTTCAAATGGAAACCCCCATTTTTTTAATGCGATCTTATTCACCACTAAAAATGATGACAACTTTGTGTACCTAAGGTTTCCTATAGGTACCTAAATGCAGTAATTTTCGATTAATTTACGAAAAACCCACTTTTCGCCCATAAAATGCGGGGTTTGCTTAACGCTTGGAAAATCATATTAGCCGTGGACGTTGAAAAGACAATCGCGGCTGAGGAAATGTCACTTGGTTTATAAATTATTGTCAACAATAATGCCGGCGCGCAGAAATTATGAACTTGACATTTTTTTTGATGATTCATTAACCGGTTGGGGAATATACTGCAATGGGAATCGTTCACATGGTTTTTGGTCTGGTGCAGAAAAATAATTGCACATAAATTACTTAGAGTTGTTGGCAGCCTTCTTTGGAACTTTGGAATAAGATGTTTTGTAAAAAAAAATTTCAGGTTTGCCATATTTTAAGCAGAATTATTTTATGGAAGTGGTGTGAAAAGAGGAATGTATATGTTTTTGCTACTTATATTAAATCATCTGAAAATACTGAGTCTCACGGCGAATCTGGAAATATTAAAATAGAGACTGAATGGACTTTAAAAGAATCAGCTCTGTTATTGAAATATCAAAAAAGTTTGGATGTCCAGAAGTAGATTTATTTGCTGGCAGAATGCAGAATCAATACAAATTGTAAGCAATTTGTATCTTGGTTCAGAGATCCAGAGAGTTTGGCAATTGCTATTATTTAGGCTTCATTGCTATTCGCTTTAAACAGCGGAAACAATGAGCCAGAGCAGGGTTGTCCTCCCAAATCCCGGCGAGCGGCGGGGACGTGGCAACTGCGTGCTCGATATCGGACCCGGCGTCATCCTCCAGGTATCGATTCCTGTGGGGGCGTGCCGACCACCAGCCGGCCGGCCGGTGTCATCGTTTCTCGGGCCAATTTTCGTGGATGTCTGGAGTCTGCCCATGCAGTGCCCGTAATAACAAATGCTACTACATAGGCACACAGGAAACTACCTACGACGCATTGGATCCGCGGTAAGCGCCACTTTTACAAACTACGACTGTGCAGCTCGTATTATTAGACAGTAGCTTTCACAGCAACCTAATAAATATCTTTTTCTAATCCCGCATGGATATTTGTCGTTTTCTTCACAGTCTACAGAATGGAAAAGTAGTCAAAGTGTCGGAAAATTAGGCAACCCTTGAATTTAATTTATTCCAAAACGTCAGTGTATTCTGTTTTTTTGCGAAATTATTTTCGCCGTTTATTAAAATATTCATTTAGCAGCTATTACACGTAAAAAAAACGTTGTGGTGCCCAGGCAAGCGCCCAAGCCAGAAGAATTAATTTCACCATATTCCTACAGTATCCCCGTGAGGCCCCGCATTCCAGATTCTCTAGTATTACATTAGTATATCTCTGGACGCTCGTATTACGAACACGGAGAGGCCGCCTAAAGAAACGCTCAGCAAAATCGCCGAAAGCCGCGGAGAAGCCGATATTCTGTGACGAAGCCACACGTGCCGCAATAGACTCGCCAGCAGGTTTCGCAGGCAGGAATAAAAAAATGATTTAAGCAAATTTAAAAAATGCAAATGGTAGGCAGAGATTCAATTTTTTGTTTAAAAATGTTTAGGTATATGACAACCCACCTTACAATAAGTTTTTCTACAAAATGCCAAAGCCCTGATCAAAAACCCTGTAAGCACTACCCTTGTAATGCATTTAGAACGAATGTGCACATTTTTTTTGTTAAATAGGTATGCTATTATTATGTTATTATTATCCTCGTTCTTGCACTACTTTTCCTATACCTAATATTATTACAGTGAACGAGAATCTGAATTTGAACGTAATCTTGAAATCTTCAGACAATGATCTATAGGTAAAAATATAATCAGTGGCAAAAGCTAAGAATTTTTTGCAGGCAGCTTATTCGGGTGCCGTTGTCGGCGGCGAAGGCACGACCTGTGTATTGTATTTATTGCATAACGACATGAGTGAAAGTTTTGCATCATCATAATCACAATGGTCATGATCAGATCGGATTAGATCAGAATTGTTTATACAGTGACCGGCAGAACGGACGTAACAAATGGGATTTAATTTTGCGCCGAAGTAACAAACTAACTATGGGGCTATGTTAGGCATGTCCTGTAACCAAATTAGGGCCGAAAAACTTGGCATGCCTAATGTAGTTCCATAGTCAGTTAGTTCGGCGCCTACATACATAATAGGTACGGACGCGGACGATCTGTACACAAAGTAAAATTTTCAAATTCGATATTTTTCGGAACTTACATTTTTACAAGTAAAATTAAAATGCGTTTGTATGTCGGGAATGTTGTAAATATTTTGGCACTCACCATAATCAGTTCGTCGTGTGGACTAGGCTGGTGAGCGACCGGCGCCTGAGGTGGTGCCGGGGCGCCGAGCCACGGAGGCGCCGGTCGTCGAGCGCCTGGTCTGGGCAGGGCCGCGGCGCCAGCGCCGCCGATGGCACGATCACGCAGTGCGTCGCGCATAGCTTTTCTGATACGCGCTTCCTTCGGGTTGTATACATATTCTGAAACAAATTACAATGCTTTTGTTCAAGACCTGGACAAATAGTGTCAAAAAAATGCTGCCAGACATATCAGTTGGCATGAAAACATGTTATATTCGGACATACTCAAAAATTCTTAAAACCAATAGAAATATAAAGAAGTTGTCAAAGGATAATTTGGATAAAAATTTGATGAAGGGAATTCTCCTAGTTCGACACGAACAATGCCTGCTAGAGCCATTTATACAGTATGTAACTAAAATGCTTGGACATATTTTAATTGAGGGTTCTAGTTTTACGCCACAAATTGACAAAAAAAGTTCATATTAACATGTAATAAAAGGTATTGAAAAAAAATAAGGATTATTTTAAATTGCAGTGAAACAGCTTAAACGGTTTTGTTTAAATTTCACACACAGCTCTTGGTTTTGGTTTTACAGATGTCCATGCCATATATTTTGTACTAAACAGGGACGCACGCAGTCCAAGAAAATTATACATGTAGAAAAAAATTCTTAACAGGTAGATATTTTCAGGGTTGGTTGTGGGTAGCGTCCTGAGTATAACCCCAAAAAAAAAACACCATCGAAGTCGTGTTACGAACCCCGCAATAATGGTGGTTTTGCAAACTTTTTTTGCAATTTTTTTTTCTTAAATGTACATTTTTTTCTTATGTGTACATTATTACATTCTCTACAACTTTCCCTTATGAAGTTTTTTTTTTAGCTTCAATACTTCACGAGATATAGGTAAAAGATCACCACTAGCTAAAGTGCTTTATAAAGGTGAAAAAAATTTTTTTTTAAAACAAGCTGATTTTTTTCAGGGTTAATTCGGGGTGCACTCCTAAGTCAACACCGAGTTAACCCTGAAAAATTCGGATTATTTTAAAGAAATTTTTTTTTCACCCTTATAAAGCACTTTAGCTAGTGGTGATCTTTTACCTATATCTCGTGAAGTATTGAAGTTAAAAAAAACTTCATAAGGGAAAGTTGTAGAGAATATAATAATGTACACCTAAGAAAAAAGAATTGCAAAAAAATGTTTGCAAAACCACCCCTATTGTGTTCGTAACACGACTTCGATGGTGATTTTTTCGGGTTATACTCAGGACGCTACCCACAACCAGCCCTGAAAATATCTACCTGTTAAGAATTTTTTTCTTACCTCTATAAAAAAAATGACAATTTTCTTGGACTACCTGGGTGAACTTGGTAATTTTTACCAAATTTTGCTCAGGGTTATGATAGAGCACTCAAAGCTTTACAAAAAAGGCTGGCAACAGGCAGTAGTTTGGTTTTTCTGCCTCGGCCACAGGCCTCGGCAACTAAATTCCACATGAATTATAAAAAGTTGAACTTCAGTGCCTTGGTACATAAATAACTATTCCCTTACTTGGTGCGGAAAAGTACAACTGTTGTACTAAAAAAGTACTGAAAAGTATACTTTTCTGCATGCCCGTAGGAAAAATTATGTTCAAAATTTTGCTAAAAAAAAAACTCTTTTTCAACTCTACGCGTTGTTTTTCTGGCAAGAATAACGTCATAGTCACCTAATTTGATATTTCCGAGCAGTCTGGCGGCCTGCAGCAGGATCGCAGTGCCAGTCAGGACCTTATGAAAGCGAACCTCAAACCCTAAATTATCTTGATTAGATTAAAAGTTGCCACTGTGGCCAATAATGGAGGAACTAATAATCTGTTTAAACTAACATCGTCAATCTACTTTCACAGGGAGTAGCCCTTTGACTCGTGACAATAATTCAATAATTTTTAACGGGTCGAGAATATTCTTTTTTTACTACTAACCTGAGAAATCACCATTATTTACTTCATTCCTCTAATGAGAAGTAATATTTCTCACCCTAGGTAAATAATGATAATAAAAAAATACCTAGGTAAATAATGAAAAATTTTCTATATGACATTTAAAGATTAGTGTCATTTTATCAGCTTGACAACTGAACTCCCAGGCTACTTGATATTTCGAAGTATTTGAAAAAAGCGAGAAATGACTAAAATAAACTAAAATATGGCAATATTTCAATGTTAGTAGTAAAAAAAAATCTATATACACTTCGGTTGAGAAGGCCATTATTTACCTCGCACATTATATTATTAAAAAAATACCCTCAAAATGACGAAAGTTTGTATTTAAAGGGAAAATGAATAGGTAGGTCAGTTGGTTTTGCCATACCTCAAAACCCCAAATACTGAGTTTCGGCATAACATATATTATAAATATCCAAATTAGGAAAATAAAAAAATTCTTGTTAGTCTAAATAGTTCTTTTTTGTTATTTTATGGTCTTTTGGATTCTATATATTCTATATTATACAGTGTGGTCATTTAAGTGTGCAACATATGGGATTTTTTTTTATTAATTGCCCACCCAAAATACAGACATGGCCGAGGCCAATATGCCTTATAGAAATGTTGTTTGTTTAGGAGATACAGGGCGTTGAAGTTCGTTTTTTTGAAATAGAATTATGGCTACATCTCCCAAACTAATGAAGCTGCTGAACTGAAATTTGGCACTGCTGTGTTTCAAAACACCTGATGTACACGCGCGGCCTCATAAATCGTTCCACTAGGCATGAGAAATTTGGCACTGCTGTGTTTTTGGCGATGGAGAATAAGCTGAAAATGTCAATTTCGCCGTATCTCACAGAGGGCGCCATTTGCGCTGTTTTTGGATCGTGCTTTTACTCGTAACGTTTTTGAGGTTATCTTTTCGGTCCTGCAGGTCCATCAATTTAGTGCCTCTTTTCATTCTGCAAGAAAAAGGTACTCTTGTTTCATAACGATCAAATCAACCGTTTGCGTTGAAATTGCCAAAACGTGCCCCAAAACGCCTGTTGACTGCAATATTCGAAACATAAAATTTTCACAGCTTAACAACTACAGTCAAATCTCAATGGTTAGTGAGATACAGGGCGCGTTTAAGTTCATTTTTTGAAATTGAATTAAGTACGGCTACATCCTACATCTCCCAAAATAATGAAGCTGATGAACTGAAATTTGGCACTGTTATGTTTTCAGGGATGCAGAATAACCTGAAGATGTAAATTTCTAGGTATCACCCAGAAGGTTCCAGTTGCAATGTTTTATGAATCATGCTTTTATTTGTAACTTTTTGAGGTTATCTTTTGGTCTCTCAGGCTCATCATTTTAGTGGATCTTTTCATTTTGCAACAAAAGTGTACTCTTGTTACATAACGATAAAATCAAACGCTTGCATTGAAATTGGCAAAACGTGCTCCAAAACAACTGTTGAGAAATGCAGTAAACTTTCGTGATGAAAAACTTTAATTACACTTTATAATTCCTACGTCCGTTCGAAATTCGAATATGCCGCTTAAGTACGAAGTGCAAGAACTTTTGCACAATGTAATGAACTTGAGGAAGTTCAAAAGAAATTTGCTAGATATTTATATTATACCACAGACGTATATAGCGAAGCTATATATGTCTGTGATTATACCGAAGGCACCCGATGTATGTCCTTTGAATCCGAATTTGGTCTCGTACAAAAAAAAAATATTTGTAATGTTTTGAATGTTTCTAGTTTTCTTAGTAAAAGGTCTACCATAGTTCCCGATAAAAGAAGACTCAATATTGTATCATTGTTGAGCAAGTGTCAATAATTTCATTAAAATTCACGATGACTTTCATGTTTTTGAGTGCAGTAAAAAATAATTTTAGGAATGGCTTTGATTAGTTATTATGTTTTTTAATATGTTGGTTGTTGGTTTATCTACAGAAGGCGATGACGGTACAATATTTAAATATTTAAATTTGTCTTTTCTCGCCACTGACTGTACTATATTTTTTGGATTGAGGTCTGTTTGATGTGCGTTAGTTATTTTTATTATTATCACAAAAAATACTAGGTAGGTACTTATTAAAGTATATCACCCTGCATCTCGAAAGCGTTTCGTTTTCGAATACATTATTTGTTAATATGAACTTTCTTTTGTCAATTTGTCAATGACCAAGCATTTTAACTACACCCTCTACGCAGTTTAGAAACCAACAACCCCATTTATAAACAAAAAACCTATTAACAATTAATTGTTGTCGTTTAGAAGTGGGTTCTTATTTAATATCAAATATTTTTACCTGCTTAGTTATTTGCTTTTAAGCAAGTCGCGTGGACTTTTGTATTATACAGATCTGAATGTCTAGTAATTTTATTATTTCCCGATTTGATACCAAACAATAGCTTATCAGTGTAGCTATTATTAGTCCAGCTAAGTAGGTATTATGTATATTTAAGTGCAACAAACGTGGGGGGGTAAAAAATACTGCTCCGTCGGTAATTATGTTGTATGTTGTGAACAATGTGAACTGTATAACAAATTTTGCATGATAACTGAGGAATAACTATTTATTGTGTCGCATTCTGTTACATTAATTTTGTCACTTTTACTACCACGCGTTTTATCGACAGTCCCTGGGTGTAAATGGAGAATACAATTAAAGCCTGCTATCATCAACTTTCTTTGTGAAAAAGTCGTTTTCCTGCCAATATAATTCTGGATTGTTATGTTGGCATTCGAAATTCATTGGATTTACGTTTTTTTAAATCGCATTGCTTCAAATAAGAAATGTATAAATAATTTCCATCGACGTTGACAGTAAAGAGTAAAGGCGATAATAGTTTGAGTTCTCGTATCTGCTTGGTGAAATTTATGGAAAAGGGGTTTAAGGCAATTAAATTTCACATTCATCATAAAAGGGATCATCATACAGTGAGACCCACTTCAAACTGGAACACCCCCATAAAATTTGTATTTATCATCCGATTATGATCGAGCATTTTAGACTATAGGACATAAAAAATTGTAGTTTAGGTCAAAATAACATTTATTAGACTTGGACTGGCTTTGGTAATGGTGGCCGGAGTATCGCTGATGAGGAGCAAAGCCCCGATGAACCAGCTAACCAGCAACAGGTTCAACCGAGTGTTCAACAAATTAGGTATGTACTGACCCGTTATAAAAGTCTTACCGCAGGATTATAGAAAATCTCCTTTTACGCAATTTTTTATAAAAATAAAAAATGTAATGTTTTCAGAAAAACATGATTTCCACAATCTTATCATCCTGAGAGGACCCTATTACACGCCACTGGATTTGACCTAATTCCAAGATGTTACCAACATAAGAATATATTTGCAGGGAACCTACCAATGACATTCCGAGTTACGAATTTAAAAATTTAGGTTGGCAATATGTTAAGGCAATATGGCTTCCACTTGATTTGCCAAGAAATTGAATGCGTAGTAGGTCAATGGTCGAAGCACCTTCTCCTTCCACCTAAATCATAAACCGACGCTGGATCAGTCTGTGTAAATATTTTAAATTTATAGAGAGATGCCCAAAAATTTTGCGCTGTGGCTGTGAAAGTATAGATTTTCACGTAAAAGATTTTTTATGTGTACATTTGTATTACAATTTTTACACAAATTTCAAGGCCATCGCGTTAAACCGCAGTGCAGTTAGTATGTTTGCCTTATTGTAACGGTCAAATGTATATTAAAAATATACGAATGAATACGAAATTAAATACAGAACAATTTTATTTCAATGCAAATTATTACTAGGTGTCAATCAAAGAGGCGCTAAATGGACCAGTTTACACTCCAAGTTCTAACAGCCATTCTTCAATTTTGTCAATAAATGAGCTTACCAATTACTTTTATTTGATATAATAATATTTTTGTATGCTATACTAAAGCATGCTTATGTTTTTTAGGTTTAAATTAAAATAAAATAATAATAGGTTAGGTACTCACGATGATCCCGGTAAGGCATGGCAGTTGCGCGCAAAAATCCGTCCCAAATTCTGGGGCAAATATTAGCACTGCTATTATTTTATCAACACCAACATAGTGTGTTTAAACTTAAATGCCGATACCGCCGGCAGTTTCACCTTCGTCAAGCTGGAGGCGATAAGATTTTGCACAAGTGGTAACATTTTATCGGGCGCTGAGACATCATAAAAAAATCACAATAAGTCGTAAACGAGCGATGGCAAACAGCTCGCGCCAGAGGAACTACAATAGGAAACTGCGGCGGACCGCGTGTGCGAAATATTGTTATCAACAACTTTAAAATGTGGGTTTAGGAAACAAGGTTATACGGTGTATAAAGTAAATCTAAACGTAATAATGATAATGATTCTAATCAACTACGCACAAAAATGTGGCTGTAGATATCAACATGTTTTTGAAGAATAATGCTCTCTCCTTTTCCATTTTTCGTGGAGTCATTGAAAAATGGTAGTCTACATTAATTAAAATAGGAATACCTAAACGAGAAACCCTGCATAAAATACCAATAATATTTAGTACATAATGACACTCTGTATAATATAATATGACGTATAGATATTAACCATACACAAAATTTAAAACGAAATCTGCTTTACATATAAAAACATAAGTAGAATTCAGAAAGTATGTTAAGAAAATAACTTTTTCCACCGACTACTGAAATAATATACTCTTTATAGATTAGCAGATTATAGGGAACCGATAAACAATTGAAGACACAAGTGGATAAAGGTGTCATGTCACATTTTTAAACTTCCAAGATATTTAATAAAACGCGTTTTAAACTGGAACTTTTTAAATTATCATTTAATTTTATTTTGTAATTCGGAAAATTTAGTTAAAAATAACTTAATTTCTTTGATGAATTCTAATTAAAAAAAATAATTTTTTTCTACATGTAAATTGTATATACATAACACCTTCATCCACGAAACATGTAACTTGACACCTTTATCCACTAGGACATGATACATATGTGTGACTTAACACCTTTACCCATTAAGAAAAATCTTTAAATATATAGATAGAAGTATTTAGGATTTTTTAAAAGATAGATCTATATCAGAGGAGTTGAAAAAGTTGAAAAAGTCGATTTTAGAAAAAATGTGACATGACACCTTTATCCACTTGTGTCTTCAATTGCATCTATTACCCGTCAGTGTATACCTAGTAGTGAACCCACAACCACACACCTTTTGGCCAGTCACGAACCTACACTCTCGCCTAACAGTTCAAGCTAAATTTTCGTTACGAAAAGTGGGCTGTGATTGCCATGGTAGACGGCTCGATGCCCGATACACAAACAAAACAATATGTCAGTTTGTGATTTAATTATAGGAAAAGGAGTTCAGAATATTGGAAATGATTTCAGATGATAGTGAAAATGAACACATTTATTTGTACAGAAGTATTTACGTAAAATTTCACGCCATTCATATTGTTATTTTTCGTCGTAGCAAAAAAATGGTAAACACAAGTACTTTTGGGGACTTTTCCTGCTAGTCTAATGGGACTATCATGGATGACGATATATAGGGTGATGTCAAGAGAGTAACTAAATTTATATTTTATAAATGGAACTCCCTATATATTTCTACATTTTTGACATCTACTCGTTATTATGGTTAAAATAGTGAACATAACTCCCTTGTGTTCGATAAATTATTAAAGACGTGGTAAAATTGTTTATTTTGGATTTGGTTGTACCTATACGCGACTGAATTTAAGATGCCAACGCCCCGACGGGACTATGCGAACTAATATATGGACCATAGTCACCATGTGAACGGTGCTAGCCTTGGGTCTACACTGCATTGTTCTTTGTTCTTGTTCATTGTTGGCATGGCCCATAGACTAGTTTAGCCTATAAGGGGCGTATTTCTTATATTCAATGGCGTATACTTCATTACCTTTTGTCTTTATAACGTCCTCATAGTTAGCTACATACATAGTTAGCAAAATAGCCCTGCTATTACTGGATAATCAGACTATCAGTTTATAATCTTCAAGGCAAGTGAAATACACGTAAACTATACATATGCAAGTAACGCTTCGCTATACAAGTCTATGGTAAAAAGCATTTTTTTATATTATGTATAAATAATTAAAATTTGAGTGAATTCGCCGGGGATGGCGGCCTGTGTTTATCTGGTTGCGTTTATAACTATAAATAAATTACTATTCCCCTTTTAAATATATGGCCTTGGAGGCTGTAGCCTCGATTTGCTTGATTCAATGACGTAAATTGATGACGAATATGCCAACACTCTTGAATCGTTATTTATATCATTGTGAGAAAAGTACCCCTCAGATGCAAAGCAGTCCATCATTTACAACTCTAGCTCCGCATGTTTCCCCTTCACTATTTTTTGCATGTAGGTATGTAGGCATAATTTTTCTTAATAATTACGTATTTAGCGTTCAGAGGAGTTCATAAATAAACATAGCATTTCGAAATCGATTTACGGGAGGTTGTCTTATGTCACCTTCACAAATCCCTTTCGCGCAGCTAGGCACGACACAATAAATCTTTATTTGTCGCTTACTTTTCAGCTTTTTACTAGTAAATAGCAATTTGGACAATTTGAAGTTTTTCACCCAAACAGAATGCTAAATACAATAGTGATGCTACACCTTTGAATAAAGAACCACAGAAAGAGCCTTCTATGAAATGAAGTGGACCGGTCGCAATTATAGTATGGTAATTTATCACTAGAGACACTTCAAATCGCCCAACACGGCAACGCCGCCATCCGTAGCCGTCCGCCGCCGCATTCAATCTTTCTGCATTGTTTGCGTTGTTTACCCCAGCGTGTAATTTTCTATAATTGTTTACGTGTGTATTTTTTGTGTATTCAAATGTTTTTTTGACAGCATGATTTCAACTCTCATAATATAAATGTACAATACAAGAAATTGAAAACAATAATTCCGTACCCGTACCTGCATTAACTACTTCAAAGCTTCAAAACAAAGATGAGTTTTGAGTTTTTAACTAAAGTTTTTTTTACCGAAGTTTTTACTACTTATTTTTATATAATAAACATTGAGAAAGGGTAAGTACCTACTTCGACGTATAATTTTAGTAGGAATTACCTACGGGTTTTGCATTTTTAGCTTTTTTAAAAACACGGGAAAAAACGGGAATTATTGTTTTATACACTTTTTATATCAATTATGCAAAAATACGTAGTTAGGTACTAGGTAGGTGGTAGGTATTACTAAAAACAAAAACTAAACAGCCCATGCTGAAAGTAGATACCGACCTCGGTACACACCTGTTTTTTTATTGATCACGAGTGTATTCTTTTTTATTTAAAAAACGTAGCCCCCCACTGTGCATTAACCCACGAGCCGCCTTTGAGGAACCCTTAGTTCAGGCATAGACGAACCTACGTCTAGACTGTCGGAGTCATTGTTTTAGAATTAAGTTAAGATGCCTCTGACTAACTATGTCACATTTAATCTATGGTTTAGGGGTTAAAGACATTTGCCATAGCTCTGAGCTCAGCTACGCAACGGTTTATGGTGGGCTTGGAGAGGTCCGCCTACTAGGTTTCAGAAAAACCCCTCTGTTAAAGGCTTAATGGAGTTAATGAATCCCGGCTCAGCTCAGAACTTAAAAGAAGCTCGCTTCAGATCCTGGGTCAAAGAAACCCGTTTATGTGGGCTTAAGGAGGCCCTTGTATGTCGGACCTTGAAGAGATTCGATGCGCCACTTTTTATAGTGGATATGATATGTACCACGGCTTAAGCCCACTTCAGTTCAGGGCTTAATTAAGCGCCCGGTGTAGTGGTTAAGGAACCTCAGCTCAGGACTCAGCTCTGGGCTTAAAGAAACTCGTTTATGTGGGCGCGGCGTCCCGTCTGTAATGAAGTCCGCGGCCAGCGCCGCTGCTGGTGAGCAGCCCGGCATTCATTGGCCACGGCTGCTTCAGCCTCCAGTTTCCGCCGATTTTTCCCATGCTGTGAAATAATTATCAAAGATATTTGGTAGTTTTACTTACTCGATGTACGGGAATCTCTGCGATTTCGTCGTTGTCGATGCGCACAGTCTTGTCTTGTCTTCAGTTCAGGACTTAAAGGAGTTCTCAGTTTAGAGGTTAATGAACCTCGCCTCGGCTCAGGGCTTAAGGAAACCACGGATATGATGTCGAAGCCTGAAGAGGGTCGATGCACCACGTTGTATAGTGGATATGCCGGGCCTACGGCTTGTCGCGCTCAATTTGCGTCGGGCGCGTCGTCGAGTCGACCTTCCAATGATTAGCAAGAATAATAATAATAATTCTTATCGTCACAATACTCCAAACTTAGAGTACCCCAGAAGCAAGTGAATGCTTGTGCGTGGAAGGGGGGCAATTACTATTATTTTTTCTTCGTTGCCATTTGCGGTTAGGACCGACTTTTCCCGATGGAACTAAGGTAGTAATCACTAAAGTACCTACTATACGGAAACCCCTATAAAACCGTATAGTGATCCCAGTGATTGTAGGACAATTAGTAAATCACACTGAGAAAGCTATTAAGAAGCAATACCGTGAATCCATAGACATGTGCATATTGTGCATGCATCTGCCTCGACCTCGATTCGAAAAAAAGTCGATCGAAGGCAGAAAAACATGCAGTCTGAGATTGTAAACAACTGGGCGGAGTTTACCGTCCGTCTTGTCGGTAGTGGTAAGTGGATGATTTCTCTGGACACCCTGGCTGCAGCTCGCTGATTACAAATTCCTCTTGAATTATCTTTTCCTGGCGTCTGTTCTGTGTCCTTTTTAATTTTTTCCGTTTACAAAACTTGTCGTTTTGTTATCTGGTGTCCGTCCTATGGTCTGTGCATATAGTGTGTTTTAGTTCGGCCCAGTTGCATTTTATTTTACCGCGTTGTTATTATTTAAAAATAGTGATGAATTAAATAGGTATTGTTAAGGAGAACAATTAAAATAACTCAAAACTTAGATTATATTTTTAAGGTCGGTAAACAATAACAATAATTAATTTATTGGCGAAGGCTCTAACTGACACCGTTTGCCTCTGGCTTTACGAGCCTACAAAATGTAATAATTCATTGTAAGACACTCTCGACACGCGTATAAAAATATTCAAAGGACCACTAAAGAGTTTAACAGGCACTTTTGCGGATTTTATTCATTTTATCGTGTTAACAGGAGACGGTGGCGCGCCCCCCAGCGAGAATAAAATTATGGCCCCGACATCGGCGGGAAGTTGCGCCAAGTTATTGAAACAACAGCCATTGGAAGTTTCGAATGATCCGCCTTTGAAGTTGGAAGTCAACGAGCTCCGCGTCTCGCGTTTATAATTAATTATAGTCTTTTGAAATATATAATGGCTGGGATTTTAGAAATAAATTTGATATTGACACGCATTCTTCCTTGCCGGAAATAGAATATCAAGAATGGAAAATTATCTATAATATTCAATTTCACAAAAAGGTTAACTGCAGGGACGGATGGGATGGTCGGGCAGTCGGGCAAATGCCCGAAGGGCCGGTCGCAATCGGGCCGACTTGGGCTAGCTAGCGGGCATACGGCATACGCAAAATATCAAAATAATCATCACCGTGGCCGCAGCGCAGTCAACGATGATGCGACGTCCCTATGCCCAATCCGGCCCTTTCTTCCCTTCCTAATATATTCCAAGGGGCATCTTCTGCTTTGGCTTCTGCATATCAGTACATTTTGGCATTGCCTATTTCTCAAGTTAAATGTGAATAGTCGTTTTCCACATTAAGATATGAAAATAGATTAAGGAATACAGTGTGTCACTGTAGAAATCTATGAAGAGCCGAGTAAAATTTATCATATATTTTTTTAGATTCACCTAGAGGAAGGTATTTCACAGACACTATACTATTTCGACTGGGTTATTATTCCATGGATAACTATGTTTTTTTTAAAAACGAACAATTCTTTTAAGAATAAAATGGATGGTGGCCATAGCTCAAAACCTTTTGTACAAAATATCAGTACTCTAAGTTATATAGGGCATTCACAAAGTAGGGCCAGATTTTCCAGTGTACCCTGCATAAACCACAGGGCATGATCTTTTTTTGCAAATCGATTAAGCTTTGTCTAAGGTATTATTGAACCTATAGCATTGATTGAATTCCTTATTCAATGCCTCTAGCCAGTCTAGCTCATACACGGTGTTCGTAAAATAATCAAATTTGATGAAATCACGCATTTAAAAAATATTTAAATTAAAAATATTTAAATTAATTAATAAAAAAATATTTAAATTAATCAGGGATTCTACTGCATTATGTCGATACCCCTTGGAAAACATACTTGATTTTAGCATTTCCTAACAATTGGAGGCATCATCCACCATCCTTAATTATGATTTATTCATCAACATATCACATCAATCAAATCAGGTGTGCCATGAATGGAATGTCATGAAAACAAAAACAAAGCGTCTACATCTTTGACTGTTACCTAGGAGGGGCCTAATGTAAAATCCATTTTTTTGATATTTTTTTTAATAAATGATTTTTGTCAAATTTGATTTTTTTACGAACACCCTGTATGAGCTAGACTCTGGAAAATATTTTTTTTTCGAATTTTTTCCCCACTTTGTGAACTTTGTATAACTTAGAGTACCTACTGATATTTTGTACAAAGGGTTTTGAGCTATAGCCAATTCGATGGCACCATCCATTTCATTCTTAAGAGGCTACGATACTTATGAAATCCGCCCGAAGTGCCCGACTCAATTCAGGACAAACGTCGCTCGATTAGATATGCCTATCCTTTTCCTTCCTCTAGTCCCCACGACTCCCCACTCCAGCCTGCCCCTTCATAGTGCTACGATTGAGGGGCAGCCGGCCGTAGTTACTACACTGAGAAAAATCTGTCACTTTGTAAAAAACCCTGTTTAATTCAATATGAGATATTATTCCTCAAACTCAAGCAGTAGCTTTTTTTGTAACTAACAATAATCAATTCAATGACAATTGATATTGAATTCTAATGAATAATTTAAATGTAATATTTTATTTCAATAAATAGCATGTTCTGGAATTGATTCTATAATACTTCTTTTCTAAGCACATTCTTTTGTCAGAACAACATAACAAAACGTTTCATGGTGTTGAATTGAATAGGGGTACATTTAACTGTTCATTATACTGAAATTACAACTACTGTCACTGAATTTTTGCTGGATATGTAATAATTGTGGGTACTAATATCAATTATAATTATTAGTAATATATCATATTATTGCCTAAATAATAAGCAAATGATGTGTAAAATGCAAATCAAGTTGCTAGTGTAGCAACTTATAATTGACAAAACAGAAATGTTGCAGATGAGATCAATAGATTAATAACATTTAATTTTAGTGGATACAAGTTCTAGTAACCCCCAGTTTGTTAATAGCCATTCACTTGCACAGTGTTCATTATGACTACGAACGATATAAAATGTAGGGTTGATTCAAAACCTTTGCGATCATTAATTTGCGATCATTGATTTTGGTAAATTACTCAGTCAAGGTCACAGCTTTTTTTACTAACGTGTTTGTAATAGGATATTAGTTCAGTCGAGTAAAAAGTACTTGATTCAATCTAACTTGTATTTGACATGAATTCTCTTAGATAGTTTGGAGTAGTCTGAGGGTGAGAATTATTATTATTTAAATAAAATAAATTTAATTGTTTGAATAAAACATGAGACATTTTAAAACCGAGGTTATGCTTTCATTGTAGTATGCCAATTTTAGTATCGAAGTGACAATACGGAAATTTAAACTATTTTAAACTTATTGGTTCATCTGCAATTACGTCAAAAGTATAGATTAGATTAGAAAAGTGACTATATACACGAACTCACTAAAATCACAACAGTATTTTTTTCCTGTGTAGATAATATGAAATAATAAGTCAGGTGCCGGCCGCCGCCGACGGGTCACACGAGTCTCGCCGATGCTGACGAAGAAGCGCGAATATATATATTTAAAAAACGGCGGTGGCCTGTTTGCTTTATTGCAAAAATGATATTTTTTGGGAGTTATAGAGGGCGTTCACTTTTCGTTGGCAACACACTGCATAGCTTTTTGGCGTCGAAGCAATTTTACTATTATTTTTCATATCAGCAAAGGTGCATAGGTACTATGAAGAGTTCGTGTATAAA
The DNA here is from genome assembly GCA_963920635.1 of Pseudeuparius sepicola. Taxonomy (NCBI): domain Eukaryota; kingdom Metazoa; phylum Arthropoda; class Insecta; order Coleoptera; family Anthribidae; genus Pseudeuparius; species Pseudeuparius sepicola. Next base: position 98,157,973 of record OY987299.1, read on the forward strand.
AAAACTTCTGTAATTGCTCAATTATAAACTCTAAATTAACGATTCGATTACCGAATTCTTCTTGAACCACGTTAGGGTCAGTTGAACATCTATCAATGTTTGATTGGATAATTATTGTTCTGCATAATAGTGTTGTTACGACTAAAAAAGTGCGTCTAAAGTCTACTTCTATAAAATGTTTTATATACCTAGTATTCCATATTTATATTTGTGTAATAATAAATAAATCTAACTGAAAACTTTCTACACTGTAAGAGCAGCGTCCAGAGATATACTTTCTAGTCTTTGGTAAGAGTTCACTTTAGAGGGATTAGAGTGAATAGGCCCTAGGTATAATATTATATCACAACTCTGATTTGTTTATTTAAAAACAGTAAGCGGTTTCGTTAATCTATAAAATTACATCAAGGACTACAATATAAGATTTAAAAAAGTAAATAAATAAAGGATAATCACTTATAGTCCAAGAGCTTGCAGGAAATTTGAAGGAGATACTTGAAAAAAGATTATAATTATGTAAATGTTTTTAATTGTTTCAACTTTGACTTGTGGCTGAATGTATATATTTCAAATATATAATGGCTAGGTAAGTAAAGATTCTTTATTTATTTATACATATACCTACTACCTGCCCTGAGGATGTAGGTAAATTTATAGAGTTGTGAAACCGGTCTCCGTTTTTAAATAAAGTAATAGTTTTGAGATAATAGGAGCTATTAATTTCTAATCCCTTGTAAATGTTTCATTCAAAGCCCTGTTTTTCCCAGAAAGTTTGTTTCTCAAACCCTATGCACCTGCACTTATACCTAAATCCGAATAATAAGTGTGCAAAATGCAAAATATGTGTTAGCACCCTAGTACCCCTCTCTCAAATTCTGGGAACCATATTAGGTACGGGAATAAAAGCACACAAGCCCACAAATTACTCCTATTGGTTTCACTGCGACTGTTGCGACATCATTATCAAACATTATAGGTATTCTTGCCCTGACTGCCGTTCAGTTTCAGAACCTTCTGACAAATCTGAATTATCGAACATCCTAGAAAATGTATTAAAATGTCATAAATTCGACAGACTGGAACAATAAAATGTACCTTCTATTTTTATTTTGCCCGATTTTCAACTCAAATGACTTTCGAACAATCTTCTAACGAAGAAGTTTCTAAAACTGACTGGATGTCAGAATTATTATCGTTCCCTCTGGAAAGTATATAAATTAGCTTTTATCATGCAGCGATTTGACACAATAATCGTATTACATAGGATATTATTCGTTTTCAAAAAATGCTTCATATGACCCATTTATTTGACAAAAATATTACTTGTACCTATCACATTTTTAAAGTAAAAATCAAGCGCACAATTTGGTCTAGAATTTAAATTTACTCTTTTTGCACGACCAGGCCATTTTATGCTCTAGGGATCAAACCATTTTACACAAAAGCAAAAAATACTTTGTGAATAATAATTATTTATTTATTATTCCTGGAGGATTAATAATAATGAGTATTATTATATGCCAGTCGACAATGTCGACATACATAATGTAATATTCTAACATTCAAAACAAGCGAAACACAAATAAGGGAGACTGAGACTAATAAAATGAAAAATGAAACATCTGATATCGATTGAAAGTTCCCCTGACGTGGTTCCCGAGCCCGGTGAGGTAGGCCGAAGTAGGGGGAGTAGGGGAACCACGAGTTCCAGCGAACGCCCGCCCGCCCGTCTATCTCCGTACGTCTAATTCCTGCTCGGATGGCCAATTCACGGATCATTTTATTGCCGGGCAATGGGTTCGTAGTTTTCAAATCATAGCCAAACGAACAAACGTATCGACTTGAAAGTAGTCTTAAAATAATGTTATCGAATGCCTCAATCGTCGTTGTGTCTTTCGAATTATTTTTGAGCGGCGGAAATACTCGAAATTCTTAACCGAATATAGTCGAATTTCGGGTATGTTTGGCATTTTTTTTAACAGTGTCGCATTAGTCCTGCACAGTTCGTGATACACAACGACGATTCTTCATAGTTTTATCTAAGCCACAAAAAAAAATCAAGTGAAAATATTAAGAAATGCAAGTAGGAGATGTAAACTACGAAACCCTTGAAAATGGGGGGTATCGTAGCGCCTTAAAAGAATGCCTAATATGATATTCTGAAAATTGGTTAATTAAAAAACATAGTTAGCCATGGAATAATCAATCATCCAATCAAAATAGTAGTGTCTGTGAGATATCTTCACAGATTTCTAAAGTCTATCCAAGTTACAGCGGCAGTAGAGACAAAGTCACATGGCCGCCTTGCGATCGATTACCAGAGTCGGACTAATATGAGATTCCAAGTGGCTTGTAATTCTAAACTAATTCTTTTAGAAGTTCTAAAATTTGTGTTTCTACCTTTCGTGGATCTTTATAAATTTCCTTAAATTAAGTAGCAAAATAAATTTACAGAATATACTGCTCGCGATCCGATCTAAAATATGCAGGAAACTCGACTGAGGGAAGAGCCGGCCCTGCATTCTGCTCGCCGCGTAAACACTTGACATTTTGTGACGGCCAGGCCAATAAGAGAATAGGTCACGTGGTGGCCAATGTTTTGATCCACTGCCTCTGTAACTTGGATAGACTTTAGTGTTCACAAGCAAACGCGAACATACTGTAGATTACAAGATACTAGATTAAAGCCTTTTATGATAGTGAATATAGAGAACGCTTTTTTAAATCGAATTGATAATGAAAAAGTTTAAAAAAAGTAAAGTTAAAAAGTATTAAATATATGTTTTCTCAACGGCAGCTACCCCTCGATACTGCAATCTGTTGCTTGCGAATCTTTATGAGGCTAGGAGAAATTTTATTTTTTTAGTCAGTTTTTATATTATTTTATACTTTTTAAAAACGTGGTATATTAAAATAATATATTTAAATTTTATTATTTTCTGCATTTTAGTCTTGTTTGAAATTTTGCAATCGATTTTGAACATCTTGATGATTATGACAGAGACCTGTGGCAAATTTCAGGTTTATTAATTAATTTCAGATCCTTCTTACTTACCAATGCATGTGCTTATCTGTTGATAAATTTCCATTAGTTAAATATCTGTTTTTATTAGGTATTCATTAATTTTATAGTAACAAATAACATATTAATAATATGTAATATATATCCATTAATTATGCATTGTTATCCTGGTCTGAGTTATGTTTAAAGTTTCAAGTCTCTAACTCATCGGAAAATTAGTTTATAATCGATTGCAAAATTTGACGAACAGACGAACAGGAGGAAAAGAAAACGAGTTAATAAAAACGCGGTAAAAAGCATTAATTTATTAAATCAAATAATAGATCTAGTCTAGTTTGTCATTTTTATGTTTTTCTTTTGTATTATAGAGAATACGGCTGTTTTAATTGTTGGTGTTTTTTAGTTTTTGGTGAAGAATTTATTTCTTTTATATGTATATAATATCCAAATAAAAATAAACCTGCTTTTTATTGCAACATATCTTATTGGGCCGGAACGACTAAACTTCCCGGGCCGGTTGACCCTACCCCATCCGTCCCTGGTTAACTGTATTAAGTAATTAAGTATGTAGGTACTAATATTCCCCAAAAAACTAACCCTACACCGACTCTAGGAAATATTTAAAAAACTGCTAAAGGAATACATATGTATACCAAATATGATATATTGTGGAAAATCCCTTTTTGAACACTTTAATATGAGCCTATAATATAGAAGGTGTCCCATTTAAAAAGACAAGTTTAGTTAGTAGCCACTTAAGTAGAACGCCCTGTATAATTTTTCACATAATGGTTAAAAAGTACACATATAGTAGGTACCAACGAATAAAGAACCCCAGGCATATTTGGGATTAACTCAGGACCGGGATAGTTTCTGCATAATATAAATATAGCGAGATGCCGTTTCCGGTTTCACAGTGGCGTACACCTTTGAGTTGTTTCAACAAAGTAATCTAGGCAGAAATCTTAATTTTTCGTAAAATTGGTATGTACATACCTACAATACAGGCCAAAAATTATTAGGCACGTTTATGTCTTTAAGTTTACGAATCCTTGATAATATAGCAATTCTAATTTTAAATTTCCAATTGTGAGAAAGTAGGTGCTCACACAAACGCCTATGCCACTTTGGCGCATGGCCTCAAAAGTTAATTTAAATTACAAAAATACTTACCGTTGGATTATTATCGTCAAACATTTAATTTTGGCAGTCAGGGAAGCGCTATAAGCCGCACAGCTAAGCATAATGGAAAAAGTATCGAAGCACCACATACTGGCACCTATCCCCGTGTCAGATATCAAAATATTGTGTCAAAAGTTGGTTCCTACACAGGGCGATTTCCGGCTCATGTATTTTATAATGTCCATAGCTTTGACGCCTTCTTGGGGTTCTTTATGTATTGTATAGTACAGTAAATCTCGATCACATTTATATGTGAAACTTATATTGAATTCCCTGGGGATGATTTATGAACCAATCGAAAGGGAAAAATCTCCGAAATAATATTCTAAAGAGGTCCCCTCTCGGAAATGACCAGAAATTAATTAAAAACTACTAATTTTTATTTGTGCACCAAATGTCAATTTCAGATACTTATGAGTGGCTTCATAAAAACAATCTTCAGAATCGTAGGTTCAATTCCCACAAGATGCATTTTCTTTTTTTTTTTACTTCTCAACAACAATACAGATTTTATTGTTTACTATGGTAAAATAAAATAGTTTGTCGGACATTCATTTGATTTCACGTATCACAAGGCTTTCTATGACTACCTTATGAGTATTAATAAAAATCAATCAGTTCTGCAATAATTTAGATATATCCTATTGCCTAAATATTTTAGATGGGGAGAACCAAAATATTATGATCTGCATTTTCAAGATAGAATAAAAATTCTATCATGGAAAGTAAATCATCCGCAGTGCACCTGCAAAAGAAGCAAGATTAATCTGAATACTATCAGCGTACATGTATAATCCACAGAACTTGGAAACATCAACTAAATCAGCCACGTAAAGAGAGAATAACAGTGGTCCTATGTGGCTCCCTATATCCTATATACAGGGTGTCCCAGAAGAATTGGGAGATATTTGAAGTACGGTTAGTTCGGACAAAAAAAGACTAGAATATTCTATAACATTTTTTGTAAGACTTTTCTTTTTGGAACTTTTCGTGCTTTAGGTGTCGCAATTTGGCATTGAATTATCTTAATGAAAACTTAGACTTTTTATTTTATTCGTTTTAATACATGGCTTAAAACGCTTGTTTTTAAAAATGTGTTTTACCTTTTATTTTTTTTCATTTTATTCGTGTTAGTACATGGCTTAAATAAAAGCTTGTTTTTAAAAAGGTTTCTTGTGACTTTTACTTTTTTTTAAATTTATATTCTGAAATACTTTCCCAAACGAATTTGTTTTCTACAGAAAAGGGTTTTTTACTTAAACTAAAAACAAGTTTCTGGATCCTGCATAGTGTATAATATATTATACAATAATGGGATTTTTAATCGTAATAATATGGTGTAATTTATTTATTTAATTTCCTACAACTAAGTAAATAAACATTAATCCGCCATTTTGTTTTGCGAAAAATTAGTTTTTTCGTCATAACCTTTCTGCCCGAAATCCAATCTTCTTAGCGGCAGTGGATTGCTTGGGAGAAACGACACAAAATTAGCTTTTGCACCACGGATTTATCTTCAAAATTAAAGAAAAAATCTTGTTTAACGCATTAAAGTTACATAAATTTACAGTCAGGTGAGTGTACAAATCACTTCGATTCTTTCGTGGTTTAGTTAAAAAATTATAAACTTTTAAAAATCCCTTTGAGCGTTTTGGTAATATGGTGCAACTGACAACTTACGCGGTCTGACAAGTAAAGTTTTATTGGGAAAAAGCTACTTTATTTCAACTAAGAAACACATTTGTTTTACTTCGCATCTTTATGCATCAAATATTTCGGTGGATTCTTCAGGAATATTTCGGTGGATTCTTCAGAAAAATCCAATCATATCACCCTCGAACCGTTGAACACTCCGCCTACAGCTTCGTGCTCAACCCTCGTCCTCCTGCCCCTGGTTGCCACAGGCGATAGACAGCCGCCTGAATATTTGAGCAGTGCATCTGCATCCACGGTCGGAATTTATTATTGGCTCGCCTGATTAAACCGCCGCCCCGGCCGCCCCTGAAAATTGTATGCGGGCATTACGGATTCGCAGGCACGGATTATTAGCCGGATTAACGAAATTGAATAATTGAGTGCGGCACTATAATGCTGGGGGCGGGGATGTCTTTTGGTGGCGATCTTAAACTATGCGCCTACCTACTGCCCCTACCTAGAGATTTATTAGGTATACCAGGTTTGTTATACACGATTTCTTTTTTATTATATTAAGTTATGTGTTTTCTAAGATATATTTAGTTAAATTTTGACATGGATTTTATTACCTTATACAATCACATTTTTAGCAAAAAAGTTGAAGATCAATCGGAACCAAGGGAGATATCGTAACCTTTGACCCCAACTTTTTCAGCGTACGCCTATTGTTTAAAGAGACAATTTTATAGATCCGATTAGTTTATAGATCCAACATATATTTTTCCTATTTCCTTATTACTGACCATAACCACTGTACTAGTTTGATAAGGGTGGGAAGCTACGTGGTGTCAGGTGTGGGGTTCTTATTCAAACTACTGAATTTGAAAAGGAAATGTCTAAGGACACACTAGTGTGCACGAAACTTTGAGGGTGCACGTAAAAGCAAACTATTGCGTCACTTCGCTTCTTAACGATCGCTGTTTGAAATCCGTAGTTTTTAAATTTGCATATTTAAACAGATTTACAGATAAGACGATTATAGTTAATAACAGTACAGTAGAAAAAGTGATTTTAAGGTAGGTTTGTCTTATAAACATGGGTAGTAAAGTTTGTCAGAATGTCCTATAAATCAATGTTTTTATTTATTTATTCCCGAACTGTGGAAGATATTCAAACCAAATTTGGCACACAAGATACATGGATGGAGGACTGAATAATATGAAATTTTTAAATGAACCAGTGGCGGAAGTATGGGTAATCGGTACTACTAATTCGATAAAAAAAATAAGTACGGTCCTGAACAAAATCATACTAATATCACAGAAAATATACTTATATTTTCTGTGCTAATATCATTCTCGGATAGACGATTTAATTCTGAACAAAAAGTGTATCCTGATATTTTTCGTATCTTGATTTTTGTGATTTATTTCACTAAAATGTAATTTGGTTGTGGGCAAGAACTGTCACTATTTCCCGCGTGGAAGTAAAAAATAAAAATAAATAAAAAGTTGATTTTTTTAATCTGCATCGCCCTTTATCTCAGAAAGTGTAAATTTAGGACCTAGGTATGTTTTTAATAGAAACCCATCTTAAAATGACTTTGTCTACAAACTGTCAAAGTCCTGATCAAAAAACCTGGGACACCCTGTATATTTTTAAAACAAAGAGATTATTGAAAGTAATATTCAATAATTATTCTTCTTTTTTAGCCCAATTACAGTTAGATCTGCTCCCTTGGGGCCTCGCTTGGGGCGTTCCTTTTGTTTGATTGCGGTTGGATAGCTTAGAGTGTTCTTATACGAAGTTGGATGCTTTGGAGGTTATAGGATTAGCTCATTAGTCAGTACTAAAACTACCGAGAATATAATAATAATAATAATTCTCACCCTCACAATACTCCAAACTAGGAGTACCCCAGAAGCAACCACGTGCTTGTGCGGGGGAGGGGGGCAATTACTATTATTTTGTCTTCGTTATACTAATGGACTCTGTAGAGCTTGTATATTAATATCGAAATTAACAATTTTACATAATGCCAAATTTTTCAAATCGCTAACTGACTAACCAAAATAAGGTTTATTGGACACAATGTTGAGGGTAATGGCGGCCTCTGCCATGTATCATAAAAAAGATTATTTTTTAGTTCCCAGATGCCACGGAAATACAAAGAACAACATAAAAGGCGACCACGAGTGTGGGTACCTAATACCGGTAACTACTGCATTTTTTGTATAACGGTATATAGTTTTTAGTTTGTAGTTTTGTCCATTGTAGTTCAAAGTTCATTTTTCCTTTTACCCTGACTTAATCTTAAATTTGACACACCACTATTTATGTACAATTGAAAATGTGTCAATGGCTTTCAAAGTAGCCTAGAGGACCGGCATTCCCCCACTCTCTCTTGAAAGTAAAAAAACGAAAGTCACTACCGCTGAGATCCAAACCGCCGACAGCAGCATAAACAACTGGGTATTCCTTATTAAACTGTGGTTTCGCGCCTTTGTACTTGGACGATGGAATGCACACAATACTTAGCGTTTATGACCGTGCACTCCACAAGTGACGTGACATATACATGACGTTCGTGCTTTGTAGTGCACCGAACCCTGAAAGTTGCGTGCACTCCGGAATGTCCCTAGACACTTCCATTATAAAATGTGCGTGGCCCCTCTGCGATTTCATTCACACCGGCAGTTTGTAACAGATTTTTGGTATAGTATAATAATTAACCAGTAGCCCACGCGATCCTTGGTTTTTGGCCAGCAAAATATATATCTTTCATAAGAGTCTTAATAAAAAAATAAACTTAAAATCATATGCGTATACACTAATGTGTACAATTAACTGAATTGTTTATACCTATAGCCTTTGGCCGCGCAACGTTACCTATAACGTTCATGTCGCAACTATGTACTACGAAAACGGGGTTCTCTCTCAGAGACGATCTGCAAAACAATTGGCTACAACAGTGCCCTCCTGAGTTGATAATAAGCTGAAGCGAAGTTAGTTAGGTTGTGTATGATATTAGTCAGACTGCTAGGTGTTTTAAAATGAATATCAAAATTTAAAAAAATCATCGGAAAACCATAGGCATGCCGCTAGCGTGAGTCCAAAGGCAGTGGCAGTCCTAGAATTTTAACAGGGGGGGAGCGACGATCAATGTTCAGTTACTTTTTAAACAGTAACCCTCTTGAACCCGCCATACTGCAAAGACTATTATGGTCACGCGTGAGCTTGTATTTGAATAAGTAATTTTTCCGCGTTTCTGAACAGGCTGTCAATGTTAAGTATACAAGTTCTTGTTCGGACTATTTTTTCGTAACACCCTGTAGAATAAACCTGTAAGTAGGTAGATGCATATTTTAAGATTGCACCAAAAGACATCCCTGCCCCCAGTCTTATAGCCACGGCGATATTGCCGTGGTTATAGTGCAGCTCTAACATCGATCCTGCTGGAGAAAAGATGCCATACCATTTTGTGTGTGCGTTTTCCCAAGTACAGTATACCTACATTGAATAAATCGTGTAAGATTATAGAACAATATTCAGTGATTTTATAGTCAGTAATTACAGTAGATACTTACGGGCATACGGATATGTTATGTCACTTTCCTTCACCTTCAGCAGTCTTGTAACAAGAACTTGTATAGGTATACTTATCATTGGCAGCTGGTTCAGAAACTCGAAAAAATTATGTACTCAACTACGCAAGTTCATAGTGACCATATAACAACTCTCTGGACCTACACTAACGGTATCCCTATGGCTTTATGACTTTTTTTATTTTGTACTTCATTTTAAAATACATGGCGGCTTGACTAATAAAGTTGTACCCAAACGTATAATTTGCGAACTAAAAATGAAGAACCCAGGATCCCTTATTATCAGGGGTATAATCACCAGTGGTGTGCCTATTATCGATAATACATTTCTTTAATTTTACGAATAATTGTCATCTGAAAGCTGAAAGTACACGACTACATAGCAGGAGTAATATTTTCTTAGCAATTTTCTCAGTTATAAATTTAATTAATATGCTTAAATGTTCAAGTTCATTTAAAAGCTGTCATTAAGGAACCTTCGGTTCTGAATATATTTTTTGTGTTAATAAATATTCAACGATAAAGTGTTAACTAAAAGGGTATCTTCTAGTCCTACATTGGTTCATATTGACAGTCGTTGAATTTTCACGAGAAACGAGAATGTATACAACCCCTGTGAAAGGCATATTAAGTAAAATCAAAAGCAATAATATGTTACTAACTTCCGGTATATTAGAAAGACATCAAGAAACTTTACTTTGGTATCAAAGTCGGGGGGGGGGGGAGGGGGGCAGAGCGGACCAAGACTCCCAACCGCTGACTGAAGAAAATCCTCACCCAACGCTCAAACTTTGTTCGGCTTAAATTAACGCTCACTTTAAGTTCCACTTGTTGGAATTTGGCCAGCGCTCCCGCATTCCGACGTTGCCAATTCACCTAATTAACCGCACACTCGATGGAGTGGCTCACCGTCGCCCGTGATTTATAGGGTCGCCGCTAGCTGACGCGCGGGCAGCGGCCGCCTCCTGAATATTTTAGGGCTGGATCTGCAGCTGCGACCGCAATTTATGGCCACGCCTGATTAAACGGCCACCCCTTTAATATTTACAGGCGGGTACGGATTCGTTTCTTTCTAAAAGTCAGCAATCATTACAGCTGCCTCACGTAGTCTGCGAGCCTACGTATGTAATATGTTGCACTCTAGCCGAATTACTGGCCGATATTTATATACCCACAACGCGTTGAAGAAATTTGCCCACAATGCGAAGAAGTTATTATTTTGTTCGATAGACCGTCAGTAAAACGGAAAGATTTGAGGTGGGGCTGAGAGGAGGTCGTGCGGTCAAAGGTAACCGCCCCTCACTAATCAGCACAACTCGCCCGTTTTCCAGATAAGGAAAACCCTTTTTCAGCAAAACGGGGCAACAAGCAACACTGCCAGAGTTTCAATGAATACTGTGAATACCTTCTTCCCGAGCCGCGTCATTTCTCGAAACGGCGACATCCCTTAATTCGTTCGCTCTCCCGATTAAAATAAATGCCTGCCACTTTTTTATGGGGTACCTACCTACCTAAAAACAAAAGTGTTTGATGATATTTCGGACGCAATATTCAGAAAAAAAAATCGTATTATATACTAAATAGGCTACTCTCTTACAGCGTGTCCCATTTTCGATACATTTTATGTTGCATATTTTAGTTATTCCTGCAAAGGAAGAATAATAATATGCTATTGTAAAAACATGAACTGATTGTGAGATTTGGTGTCCGTCTTCTATACAGGGTGATTCAGTTCCGGTGCTCAACATGGGGATCTCGGAAACCGTAACAGATACGAAGTCGGTCAAATGGAGGCAAACTTGCGCCTTTGGGGGAATAACAATATGCCGTTGAGAAAATTAAAATATTTTTATGGGTTGCTGAGATATTTAAGAAAAATCGAATTTTTGAGAATTAGATTTTATTTTTTCTGGCGCCATTTGCGATAATATTGAAAAATACATTGCAACTTTTTCTGGACTACGTCATGGTATTTTTAGATTTTCGGGGCGACGTTTGTTTTTGAGATAGAGGAATCATATTAATTTTTTAAAATACGGACCTGGATTTTTTATTGCTTATTTCGAAATGAATTATTGTCCTGAGTACATCATTATTTTAATACCTACTGCATTAATTATACTCCATGTTTGTCATATTGTGAAATTTTTTTATACTCTAGGTGAATAACACTCCGAATAACAACAATAATTAGATATTAACAATAGTGGGATACATTTTACCTAAAGTATAAAAAATAATTTTAAATTATGACAAACATAGAGTTTAATTAATCCAGTAAGTACAAAAAAAATGATCACCTGTTATAATTGGAATAGCTTTGAAAAAAGAGAAAAATGCATAGTCCAGAGCCGTATTAATTTTTTTCGTAGTAAATGTGCATTTTGGCGGACAAAACGAGAAAAAATATGTATGTGCCGCATACATTGTTGTACTCAGGACAACAATTAATTTATTTCGAAATATTTAATAAAAAATCCAGGTCCGTATTTAAAAAAATTAACATGATCCCTCTATCTCAAAAACGAAGCGTCGCTCCGAAAATTGAAAAATATCATGACGTAGTACATAAAAAGTCGCAAAGGAAAAGTTTAATTTATTTTTCAATAATATCGCAAATGGCCCCAGAAAAAAATAAAATCTAATTTAAAAAAATTCGGTTTTTCTTAAATATCTCAGCAACCCATGAAAATATGTTAACTTTCTCAACGGCATATTGTTAGGCGCCCAAAGGCGCAAATTTGCCTCCATTTGACCGACTTCGTATCTGTTAGGGATTCCGAGATCCGTATGTTGAGCACCGGAACTGAAATATCAACTTTAGACAGGTAGAAATTAGAATGAAAAGGAGAGGTCCGGGACATTATTTTTATTAGATTTTTTGTTATAAATATTTCGTTTTTCTTTTAGAACTAGGTACTTCTTTCGGATTGGGTTTATACCGCATGGATCTTTTCGATCAAGTTAGAGTATACAGAACTAAGATTATATAATATACAGATCGAATACTCGAACTATGCACATGGGAAAAATGAAGAAGATTCAACTGACGTCCGCTCGTCGGCAAACTTGTTGCGATGACGACGAATTCATATTTATTTGCTCTGAGCCTTGCACCGCAGTATCGAAGCAAGAAACTTAAATAATAAGTGTAACGAGCTCAATCGCATCGAATTTTTTTTAATCGCCATACACAGTTACACGCCCACCACCTACCCCTCGTCCGGAGTAGGTAAACTAAAATCATAAAATTCCAAGCAAACGACTCGCAGCGGCTCGTACCCGCCAATCAATAATCGAACTAGGTTTCTCTCATTCATATACATATCATGTATAGTTTGAGTATTCGACCTGTATACAGGGTGATTCAAAACTATGCAGCACCCTTTTAGGGGCGTAATTTACTCGTTAAAATAAGACGAAAAGTTCATATTAACATGGGTCCAAAAACTCTTCGTTTCGAAGATACAGGGTGATTAAACTTTGAAAAAAATATCGATTTTTCTTTATACCTTCCAAACTAAGAAGAATATTTAAACCAAATTTGGTACACAATAATACCATCATAGGGTGACATAAAGAAATGCTAATATCAGGTCGCGAAAGTATCCAGGGGAAGAGGTATAAATTAAACAAAAAAAAATAGTGTGGCCCTGTACAATATAACAATTTATTATGTTATTGAATAAACAATACAATTTGGAACAAAAAACGCCTCTTTCATTTTTTTTTCATATCTCTCTCCCTTTCGCGGAAAGTTGAAGTTTTCCGATTTGTCGTCTTTTTTCGACTCTAACGCTTTTTCGGGTTGAGGTATGTAACTATTATTTGAAGTAAACGAAATAATTTTCAAATGGAAAGGCAGTAGGAGTATGTAATTTTTGTTACTAGTAAGGAGCTAAGGCATAAAAAAATGATTGTTTGCTAATCGATATTATTTTAAAAGTTTAATCACCCTGTATTTTCGTAACGAAAAGTTTTTGGACCCATGTTAATATGAACTTTTCGTCTTATTTTAACGAGTAAAGTAAGCCCCTGAAAGGGTGCCGCATAATTTTGAATCACCCTGTATATATATATGTTCTCAAATTTATAGAATTGGGGTAATGTTTCTTTACACAGTGACCGGCAGAAAGTTGAACACAACTGGAAAACTTTTTTATTATTAATTTCTCAGAAAATTTTATTCTGGATAAAAGTTGGTGCGTCATTTCAAACCCAAAACGCACATATCAAAATTTAAATATCTCTTTTTGGATACGAGGTAGATTAAAAAATGTCAAAATAACTCAAGAGTAAAGTACCCTTATTTTTTTAAAATACGGTAAAAAGTTACTTACAAAAGATTTAAAGTCACAGCCACCTAGTCAAAAAAAAATTAACTTTTTTTGTATTTTTTCGACCACCCTGTGTATTACAAAAAAAATACCGCAAGCGCAACTTATCATCGGATAATACATGAATTTGCTATTAAACTTTAATTTTGTTCGATTAGCAGCTAGAAATTTAAATTAATTGAAATCAGAATTTAAAAATATTAAATTTTTGTGTCCAACTTTCTGCCGGTCCCTGTATATGTATAGGTCATTTCGGATGTTAATCGTTTTTGTAAATTTTGTTCTTTGACCATTGGAAATTAGTGGACACATCTATTGTATTTCGAAAGAATAGGCACCGTTTGAATGTGTTTTTCTTTATATGTGAGCTAAAAATGCGACATCAACAGACTAAACAACCCAAACCTACTAGCCCCCTATTTTTACCTGCCGCCACTCATACCGGCTCACAATGCAAAGATAAGTCTCAAGCCTGGAAGTCAAGCCGAGGTTGTAACTTTAACCAAAGACTGTATAATATGATCGCCTTTGCTTTAACCCGCGAGAGTAGCTTGAACGGTACTTGCGAGTCATCAGTTTGAACTTTCTCCCAGCGATTTTCATTTGTTTTTGAATTACAACAATGAAAACCAAGTGGCTTAATTGGACACAAGTAATAATAAGTTATACCAAATCTCAGTTCGATCTCTCTAAAATATACAAAAATGTAAGCAAAAACCTCTATTTTTAAGATTAACCTCTGTATCTTTTAAGGGAAGCATTTTTGCATATAGGTATATAAGTGCGCTTAAATCGTCATAATATTTTGACGTCAAGAACCTACGCGCTTAATGTTCAGGGTGTTCAGATTTGATCCGGAACACCGCTGTAAAATTGTGTCCTTGTGCACTCGTGGGACATAATCTTCAAGGTGATAGCCGCTATTCTACGGTCTGCTATGATTATTTTTCGAAGCGATTTTTTGGAAAATGCTATTAGGTATATTTTATCGGAGATCTGACAACATAGCTTTATTCAGCACCTCCTGAAACCACAATATCTCAAGTTTTATTAATTTACTTCTCCGACTAACTTTCTACAGGGCCTTATAGTTGGGAAAATTGAATTTTTCTATTTTCAATTAAAAATCAGGAGTGCTTTGGAAATATCTGAAAATCGGGCAAACTTATTCAAAAGAGTGCATACTAATAAAGAATACAGAAAATAACACCGTTTTGTCGTTTTAAAATAATGCTTAAATATGCCATTATTTAAGTATTATTTTAAAACGGTAGGATGGTGTTCATTTTGCAATGCATTCCTGATTTTTAATTGAAAATAATAAAAAAAATTATCAAATTTAAGGCACCCTATAGAAATGTTATTCGGCGATGTAAATTAATAAAACTTTGGACATTCGGGCTTCATGAGGTGTTGAATAAAGCTATGTACAGGGTGTTCCCGTATATTTTGACCCATCCCTATAGACCCTTTATTTTTCGAGTTAGAAAAAATTACTTAAATGAAAGTGGTAGGGTTTTTTCTGAACCGCTAGGATCTGTGACTAGATAAAACAAATGAGCGTCGCAAATTTATGAAAAATATAAACCTACTTTTTTTAATGAAACACCCTATATGTTTGTGGATTTTTTTATTTGCACGCATTTTTCCGATTCCAACAATATAAATATGTTATATGTGTAAATTGCAGATAAATACGATCTTTATATTTAATCAAGGTTGCCATGGAAAAACATTTCAACTTAGGCAACAGCATTCCTGTCAATCCATTATTTTTGGGACAATACACCTTGGTACCCTACAACTTTCATTTAAGTAATTTTTTCTAACTCGAAAAATAAAAGCTCTAGGGGTGGGTCAAAATATACGGGAACACCCTGTACGTAGCCAGATTTCCGATAAAAAAAATTCTAATAGCATTTTCCAGAATATCGCATCGAAAAAATCATACTTAAATATGTTATATTTAATCATTATTTTAAATCGATAAAAAAGTGTTTTCTTTGCGTACCTATACTTTATTAAGTAGACATTTTTTGGACTCTTTTGAATAAGTTTCCCATAAGG
Source organism: Pseudeuparius sepicola (assembly GCA_963920635.1). NCBI lineage: Eukaryota > Metazoa > Arthropoda > Insecta > Coleoptera > Anthribidae > Pseudeuparius > Pseudeuparius sepicola. The sequence goes on from OY987299.1 coordinate 98,173,821, forward strand.
CCCTGTATAAATATTAGTCGGCGAAGTAAATTAATAAAACTTTGGACATTAGGGTTCCAGGAGGTGTTGAATAAATCTACTATGTCAGATTTCCAATAAAAAAATCTCTATCAACATTTTCCAAAAAACCATATGTCCCACGAGCGCACAAGGACACTTCCTACGTACAATAAAAAAATAATCATCAAAATCGTTCAACACATATATATATATATATATATATATATATATATATATATATATATAATATATTATTAAGTAAATGAAAATCATGGGGCCTTTCAGCAAATATAAGCAAATATACTTCATTATAGGCTAGAGAGAGTAAAATTGTGATTATATTTTCTATTCATTATTAAGTTGAAGGGTTTAATGCTTACATTTAGGTATATAATAGTGAAGATAATTTTGAAAAATGTAAAAATCATATATAGAGTATATTTATATTGTTTTAGTATAAATTCATAAATATTTGTAATAATATTTTTCAATAAAAAAGTTAGAAAATATTTGGCATGTTTATTTACTTGTTTTTTTTATTTAAATGGCATACTAGACATTGGACACGAAACCTTAGACAACTCTTACAGGTTGTAATCAACAGGTGATATAAATATAGGTTATACAAATATCAACTAAAACAAAGAAATAATATTAAAGTTATAGATTATAAAAATAGCAGATGGCTTCAATATACGGGTTAAACTCCCTGTCGATCGTCTGTATGTCACTTATTTCGGAGGTGACAAAGCAGCTAGCCTCGAACCAAATGAAGAATGTAAACAGGTTAGTATTTTTAATCAACAACTATTCTGTCCTGTAACGCCGTAACCAACATCTTCATTATTTTTCGTTTACGGCAAAATTGGACTCTTCTGGTAATCATTATTCAACTATTTATTTTAGAAAAAATGTCATATTTTTATTTTGATGATGACTGATGCGTGTAAACTTAATAAGTAAAAATAAACATAAAAATATCTAGTTAAAAGACCACTAAAAGATTAAAAAGCTCTTCCGCGTATTTTATTCATTTTATCGTGTTAACACGAGACGGCGAACCCTCCTTTAGAGAATAAATTTATGATTCTTGACAATCGGTGTAAAGTTACTTCAAATTATCGAGACAAGCAAAGTCGGAAGTTTTACGAAGTTCCGCTTTTGAAGTTGGAAGTTGACGCGCTTTGCTTCTTGGCGTTCAAATTTAATTATATGAATGAATAAAAATCCTTTGCGCCGCGATTATATTCTCGTAAAATTGTACGGCTGACTGCGATAGAATTTTGTTGCTACTTAGGTATATACCGCCGCAATTTTCTTGGTTACTTTGAGTCTTATAAAAAGTGTAGGTATAATATGAAAATTTTCCAGGTTTTTATGGCTTAGGCGGCATTCCAAAGAAAAGCCAAAAAGTGTATGTTAATAAGTAGAAAATACTTTCTATAGAAGAATAGTTATTTATGTACCAAGGCACTGAAGTTCAACTTTTTATCACTCATGTGGAATTTAGTTGCCGAGGCCTCTGGCTGAGGCAAATAAACCACATGAGTCATAAAAAGAACTTCAGTGCCGAGGTACATATTTTTATTTTTTAAATCGGAAAAAAATGTTTTATTAGGCGAAAAGATAATCATAAGGGATCACCCGTCCATGAACCGACTACGCACAGCGTTGCTTGACTTTGACGATCGCTCTACCTAGGTCAAGTATGATGAGACACGGCACTTTATGACAGAAAATCCAAACTGCTCCCTGTTGTGCAGCCTCCATATAAAATATTATATAGAATATTTAAACCTACTAAAATATTTATACTGAAAGATTGCGCTGCTATAGGTAACAATTGCGCAATGTGTACGAAAAGTTAAATGGGATTTATAGGCCAGGTTTTAAATATTTGGTCACTTTTGACGGGCGATGGCTCCGCGTCTTGACGTTTGATGTTTACATCTCGCCAAGGCCTACTTATTGAAAAAATCGTACAATAATGAGTTACTTAGTGCCGATTTCTGAGCTTTTAATGACGATTTTGACACACTTCACTGCCGATTTCAAGAAAAAATTGATACAGCGGTCACGTATAATATGGCAGTTAAATAAAATCAAATCCTTGAACGATATATCGCGAAAAGTAAAAAAAATGCTGTGGTACTTTTAAGATATAAACAAGCGTTGGTGTACAATTTTTGAAAAACTAGCTCGTTTTCTATACTTAGATAGCAACCATGCTATGAATTTTGGTTATTAAAGTTTCTCACTACATAATATCAAGACTATCAGACTACATTCACTTTTTCTTTAATTTTCGATTTATTTTAGAACAAATTGACATTGAATTCCGATTTTGTTTCTGCTACTACGTTACTTCTTGTAATGTAATGTTAATCAAGCTATATGGATCACCAGCAATAACATTTTTATTTTGAGAGCTAGAAAACATTTCACATAGAAAAGTTGTATGGTTAATACAGGACTACTAGAATGCATTTTCAGAAAAACAATTGAACATCAACTAATTTAGACGTGCAGGTCTACTTTTATAACTATACAAATCCATCAAAATCTGTACTTTGGAAATATTCATGAAAGAAAGCGGGTATCAATTTTATTGGACTGCGATTGGTTGATAAGCATGTAACTACTTGCCAAAGTATATATTTTCTTTACAATTCGCCCGACAAGCTTTTTAATTTTTTTGTTTTACTACATGGCTTAAATAAAAGCATATTTCTAAAAAGGTTTTTATCTTTTATTTTATTTTGTGCTCTTTAGTACCTAAGTATTTGATTACCATGTCAGGTGGGCGGTAAAGAAATTTAGTCCGCTATCTTGGAGCATCCGCCATATTGGATTTAGTAGATTTAGTATAACGTGACTTACCTTATTATTTTGTACTCGTAAATAACCCTTTCATTTGATATCCGTGTCAAGTAGATTGTGAAGAAATAGATAATACGCCATCTTGTGGGGGCCGCCCTAATGAATTTAGCGTTGACTGATATATTATTAAAGACTGCTCACGGCTGTCACGTCTGACACATTTTTGTCTCACCAATCACCATGCGCTTTCCGGAGATAAAACACAATGCAGAATACATTGTTAGCCATCAGAGCCATCTGTTTTCCAGGACAGCTATAGCCGTGAGATGTCTTTATAAATACGTCAGTCAAAGGATTTAGTTAATGTGATGTCGCTAACTTTTTCGTTTTCTACTCTTCAAGCCCTTTCATTTGATACCCATATTAATGGGTTGACAAAAATACATCATCCGCTATCTTGGAGCGGCCGCCATCTTGAAAGTATTGCATATTGTATTGTCACCAAAGCTAAAGGTGTACGCAAAATTTTAGCTCAATCGGTTGTCAAGAAGTAGTTCTAATTCAGCTTGCAAGATTTGAACTAAACAAACATCTACAGTGTGTCCCAAATTCGACCCTCACCATTGGGATCTCGATAACTACAAGAGAGGTAGATAGTAGGTTAAATGGATAAAGTTTTAAACAATTTTATGGCCAATCTGATGCCGCCGAGGAAAACTGAGATCGATTTCGAATTATTTCCAAAAGACTGATTTCCTTCCATTTTCTTTTTTGTCAAATTTCTTAGAAACTGATGCTTATACAAAGACAGGGCTTTGACATTATAAAGGCTCTTTTATCCATAATTTTTAGCGGTGATGTCAGTTTTTTGAAAAAGGTTTTCGATATGACACACAACTTTTAATTGTCTTATGAATGTCATCTTGGATTTGTAAAAATTTGAAATCTACATGAAATTCTCTTTCCAATGATGTGTCACACTGACGATTTTTGTTAGTTGACGCCAAATTTTCTTAAATCTTAAAATAAAAAAATATAAGCCGAAGAAGGTTCCGCAATTTTCGGGTTTTTCAAAAATATCTCAGAAAGTATAAGCCACGTATAATAAACAGAGTTTCTGTTACTAGATATCCAATTATTATTTTTTTGAACATGCATTCCAATAGTCCTGCGGATTATTAGAGGTGATTTATATAACTTGACCACCCTGTACAATACATACTATGTTGCGTACCGAGGAATAAACTTTTTTTATTGTTTACTTTAGTACTTTTGTGGCTAGCTGATATGAGTGAGCTACAATAAATGTTAGAGTATTATTTTTCTTTGTGTGAAGTGCGAAATAACCGGCAAACTACGTTTATACTTCTGAAAAAAATCACTCAGTAAATTTACAAATTTACAGTTCAGGGTGTCCATCAATGAAAGTATAAAAATAAAAGACAGACGACTTCAAAGGCAAACATAATGTATGAATAAGCAAGCGAAACTTTATATAAAAATAGTTGTTTCTGAAAAGAAAACAGCAAATAGTTTATAGTTCACCCTGTCCACGCACTCAACAACTGAACGCCCAGTGGCATTTTACTCGTTTTTAGTGTGAAAATTAGATCACTGCATACTAAGTCGGCCCGTCATGTTTATGATAGGCATAGCAGCTAATTTGTGTTTAGGTTTTTAGAACCAATTTCATTTGCAGGTTCGGACAATTTATGAGTGAATTTCGTGTGCAATAATACTCGGAAATAATATCTCACTTAATAGAGAAACAACCTTATAACTTCTTTAATTTTTAACCCAAAAAAATTACTACAAAAGAGTTATTCAGAATCGATCCAGAACCCCAAATCCAAAATTTTGTCAAAATCAAAAAAATAAAAAAAGTACAAAAATTGCAATTTAATAATTTCCTGTGTGTGCCATGGAAGTTTTGAAGGCAATCAATGACAATAGACATGACAGCAAACAACTTGTCTTCAAAACTTCCATAGCACACTTTTCTAAACGCTACGCTACGCTAAATTGCTACTTTTGAGCTTCATTTTTTTATTTAATATTTTTTGATTTTGAAAAAATTTTGGATTTATTGTTCTGGATCGATTCTGAACAACTGTTTTTAGTATATTTTTTAGGAAAAAAAGGCCTAATATGGCTTTCGGCTTTTTAGTCTTGATTGTGGCATCACAGGTGTCTTTGACTTTGGAGAAGGCAACTAATTTTTTGGAAATAAGAATCCACGTCAAATTGACGCCAAGTTTTTGGAAGTATGTGTATTTTTATGAATCGTTCGGAGTAGAGAACTCGGGTAGTATTTATTTTGAGCGTTTTTCATGCCCTTAAATTCTGCTCTATCGGCAATGTTCGATATTTGTCAGTTTTTTTTTTAATTAAAACTCAGTTTGTGGAAAACGTTCCTATTTTCAAAATAGTGGACCGATTTACGTAGTTATGACTAAAATAACATTATGAGACTTTTGTAATGTTAAAAAAACACTAGTACTACCTTTTCCCGGCAGTCCCAGCTTTAAAATTTGTTCCAACTTGACCATATATTAATATATCTAATTGCACCAGAGTAGTAGATAAAAGTGGTCTTCACATGTAACTAAACTGAAAACATTGATGGAGAAAGACAAAAGGTGTTTTTTGGCTGCGCCACTGCAAAGTAGTTGTGACAAGACAACAGGGAAGAAAATGCTTTCGTCTCTAGGGAGGGCAGTACATACATATTATATACATTACAGGGGGATGAAGAGAATGGAGATGACTTTAGACCCCCCTTTGTTAAATTGCAAAACGTTTGAAAGTAAATTTCATTTAAACATCAAGTACATCGCTAAAAAAGCGATGGTGTATATGCTATCAAAAAAATACTTATTACCTTAGAGTACTGTCTGTGATTCAATACCTAGGTAATATTTATCACTCACCGCTGTGGAAGGGATCAACGTCCAACGGCGACGGATGTCCCCAAGTGCCGCAGTGCACCGGGCTGGGCGGTGCATAGTAGGGCGACGTGCACGCGTAGCGCCCGCTACCGTAGCAATCGTACGCTGCCGGCGGCGGTGGGGGCGCGTAGTACTCCCGCGGTGCGTAGTAGTCTCGCACCGGTTCGTGGTACGCGGCGTAGTAAGGCTGGTGGTGCGGGGGTGGTGCGTGGTGGTGGCCGTATGGCAGATGGTGTTGGCCGTATGGCACATAGTTGCAGCAGTCCATTGCAGTCGTGTTTCTGGAGGATTTTCGTTAAGTGTTGAGGGGTAGGCGTTTTTATCTCTCTTAAATTCGTCCAAATTTGCTCGTGAAAACAGAACAGAACTGAACTGATTAAAATAATTATTTCGATTTTTACACGATTTGTGCAATCCTGTGGGTGGACCGAGAATGTTTAAATGTGGTCTCAATATTTTTGATATTCACATACAAATCTGAACGCAGAGTATTTTTCAAGCTCTGTATCTCCACTACACCTATATAACTGAAAAATTCGCATACATAACATGCTGGCAGTTGCTCAGTCTCAGTCCCTTGACAATTCTGTTTTTAATTTAATTTAATCTCCGCGTGAGCGACTGGTTACGAGAGGATGAAAGTCCAAAAAGTGCCAATATTCTGAACTATATTGCTTTAGGATTTGTGTTTGCATGATACCTATGTCTATTTAAAAACTTTATATCTGGCTCTATCTATGGCAGAGACCAAAAATAATATAGAATGAAAAGTTATACCATTTAGCTAACTAAATCTGAGATGATATCGTTGAAGTACGAACGTAAATATGATACCTATACAGGGAGACTAATTAATAATGATGGGACATCATTGCAATAATTGCATATATTTTGGGTAAACATATTGCACAATCGAGCCTAACAACAACTGATCAAAACTCATTAGTTTGTACCCACATTGTTCATATGGATTTTGTTCTCCCCCTTAAATGGTTAATTGAATTTGTTTTGTTAACTTGAAACCGGTAGGTAAAAATTTTATTTTTCGAATTTTGTGGTAGGTAACGCGCGGCCCTTGAAATCGTTCCAATCGCAAAGGCGTTCAACTGACAACGTTGCAATTACCCCTCCCTTCTCCCGCGGTTTGAAAGCCAGCGATAACCTTAAAAGCGTAGGTAAGTGACGGCAAATCTAACATCTTATTACGCCACATTACCTTACGTGACATTGCCAGGTACAGTGCAAAAAACAGTAAATTCGGCGCTGTTAGGTTGGCCTTAGATTGCCTGAATAATAGTGGAAAATCTTATAACCGTGCCCACGGACATTGGTGGCTTTTTTCGCAAAAGTCTTTCGACAACCTTGAATAGAGCCGTTCTAAAAATCGAAGGTGGTAAATGTCTTAACTGGGTGTCGTACTTTCCTCGGGTACCAAAAGGAACCTCGAAAATTCGATATCTAAGAGAAATTACCGATTCACGATTAACCACTTTCGAGAAACGGGACGGCTGTAGAATCAACGAAACCGACGGAAAATCCTCTGAAACCACTATTGGAAATTGCTTGTTTTCTCTCATTTCACGATTTTTCGGGGGTCCGGGAGTAGTAAGACAAAGAGAGTTCTAAGCCAAACCTGTCAGACTTGTCTGGCTTAGAACTCTCATAGGGTTTTGGTGGTGGGAGAGCTCCCCCACTCCAAGAATAGCTATATAGGTGCGTGTGGTTCAACTAAGAGCATCAGTGCAGCAAACATGTCCTTCTTAAATAATTTAAACAAGAATTTGTTGTTAAAAAATCTGGTGAACGTTCGAGATTTGGAAGTAAATGAAAAATTTGAGATTCAGAGTTTTAAGAGAATAAGTACTAAGTTTGGAGAGAAGGTGGTTGTGGAGTTTGCAGACTTCAAGACCATTCTACCCCAGCGGTTTACGGATGAACTAACTCAAGAACGAATTGCCAGTTTGAATGGTGACAAAAAAAGGCGCTTTTTAACCAGCTTGGGCCCTGTCGGCGAAACGACTAATATTATTTTTTCTGAAGAATGAGAGCAACATTATATGAAGGTTTAGAAATGTAAAATTGTGAAAATAAAAATATTATTTGTTTGTGTGTGTTTTACTAATATTTTTGGGGGGCTATAAAAGTGGTACTTGAGGTTGGAATTCATCAATCATGTCGCTGCTGTTCACCCTACAAGGTTTTACTTCCACACTTTCTATTGACTTTAATATTCCTATACATTTAGAACCAGATTTTGAGTATGGTTTGGCACTGCTAGGATTTCACACATATAACAGCATACCCAATATAGATGTTGGTGTCAATAAATTTTATTATATAAACGCTGATGGATATCGAAAATGTTTAGTTATTCCCACAGGGTCGTATGAAATTGAAGCCTTAGAAGATTACATAGTTCGAGCTTTAAGAAAAGAGGAATCTGATCAGAAAAATCCAATTTCAATAAAGGCTAATAATAGTACCTTACAGTGTGAAATTTACAGTGATAAATATACAGTAGATTTTCTACCAACAGACTCTATTGGTCATGTGTTAGGGTTTTCTCCTACACGATTAGAGTCTGGACAATTGCATACTTCCGACATATCTGTAAACATCGTGAAGGTCAGAACTATACATATAGATTGTAACGTAACATCTGGAGCATACTATAAAAATCAACCAACTCATACGATTTACGAGTTTGCAGTTAGCTGTGATCCTGGTTACGCCATAGACGAGTCTCCGAAAAATTTGGTGTACATTCCAGTTGCAAAGCGTGAGATTAATAATTTAACGCTAACTATTCTCGATCAGAACTTTCAACCTGTAAATTTTAGAGGCGAGGAAATAATTGTGCGGTTGGAGTTGAAGCGTGTATGAAAATTTCGCTATAGAGATGGTTTTGGTTTTTGGTGGCAGATATCACCCGTATAAAAGTCAATCACAATGCTTTAAAAATTCACTAGTGAGTAAATCATCGAAGAGTGCAGATCGTCTCTCGTTGGAAAATCAACAATTTTTGAAAGCGCTTGGTTATGTCCTTAACACCTCAAGTGTTTAATGTGCATCGCACACCCACATATGACGAATCTATTCAACGCTTAGAGAAGCGTACCTATTACCCATTTGTAAAGTCATTTAGGAATAATGATATTGTGGAAATAACCATTAATCAGGGTGACGCATGGTTGTTAATGTTTGACGCATCGATTTTTGTCAAAGGAAAAGTGACTAAGAAATCTGCTACCGGCGATTGTACATTAGCCAACAATGGTGCCGCATTTCTCTTCGATTCTGTTTCTTACGAACTAAATGGTAAAGAGATTGAGGTGGTGAGAAACCCGGGAATTGTGAGCACGATTAGATCATATCTTTGCTATACTGCTAATGATGAAAAATGTATGTCAACAGCAAGCTGGGTTGGGGTTAATAAATCTTTTGTTGTTAACAATGATGGAACATTCAATGTAAGGATTCCGCTAAAACATTTGTTTGGGATATTCAACGACTATCAGCTGGCAATTTGCGGTAAACAGACGTTGAGATTGACGCGAGCTAGAAATGATAACAATGCTTTGCTGCTACAAGGTGCAGATGCCGATGCTGAAATAACAATTTCCAACATTGAACTAAAGGTTAAACATATTCAGCCGAATGATATGATTAGATTGGATCTCCTTAAATCTATAAAAATTGATCGTCCAATTATAATTGCGTTCCGCAAGTGGGAGCTACACGAATTACCAAATCTTACTGTAAACGCCCAAAGGGAAATATGGGCTGTAAAATCATCGTCAGCAGTGTCAACCCCTCGATACGTCATCGTTGGATTTCAGACTAATCGGAATGAAGATTCTAAAACTGACCCCACGGCATTTGACCACATAAATACGACTGATGTAAGATTAATTGTAAACGGTGAATATTTTCCATTCGAACGTCAGAGGCTGAATTTTGCTGGTAATGACTTTCTGGACGCCTATCACAATTATGTTGAATTTTATCCAAGTTACATGAATGCGATGGAGAGTCGACCGCTACTTAGCTATGCAGATTACAAAAATAATGCAACCCTGTTTGTTATAGATTGTTCTCGCCGGAATGAATCTATAAAAATAAATACAGTTGACGTTAAGCTGGACATAGAAAACAGCAATGGTTTTCCTGATAAAACTCGAGCCTACTGCATAATTGTTCATGACTGTGCCATGGAATATTTGCCCTTGAGTGAAACTGTACGAGATTTAATGTAGAACCACATATCTATATAAAAGAACATTGTCACATTTCAGTTATAATTAAGATGTTGCTGAGACTGGGTCACGTTATATTATTCCCACTAATAAATAATGTGTTCTATATTTACAACCCAGAAGATACTAAGATATCTATTTGCGAGCGGGATAAATGTTTCCCATTTAAGGCGGTAGTTGAAAAAATTTCAGTAGCAAGACTATCCAAAAATGCTACTCAATTTAAACTTCATGCAGTATTCCAAAACCATACGACTGTTGAAACTGTGTGGAGGGAGATTCCACATTTCACCATACCCACAATGGACATGCTCAGAGAGCTCCCCACTCAAGATCATCATATAAAAGATCTCGCATTTGTACCACTCATTTACTACATTACTATATGTTCTTCCTTGTTAGTAGCAAAATTATTTATTGAAATAGTAAGAATATTACTGAGTGAGCAATGGAACGTAATTACGAGAGTCTTATAAGAACGTTTGAAAACTGGTCAAGCCCCCTATTAGCAGAAAAGCTTGCTCGAGCTGGATTTTTTTATACGAATTATGAAGATGTTGTCCAATGTCCATTTTGCAATATTGAAGGATATAAATGGGAAAAGAATGATGATCCATGGCAAGATCATGCTAGCTGGAGTCCCAATTGCCCGTTCATTAAAGGTGAAATCAAGCCTGTGGACATCCCACCTGAAAAAGTTGACATTGTCAATCCAGACTTTTTATGTATAGTATGCTACTGCAAAAACATAGAAGTCTTGTCAGTTCCATGTGGACATTTGGCATGCTGTATGGGTTGTGCAAACTCCATGGAGAAGTGCCCGCTGTGTAGGAGTATTGTGCAACAGAAGATTCGAGTTTACATTCCTTAAATTTATTGTAATAGTTGTAGAAAATAAATATTCTTAATTGAAAACTGTTTATTATTTACATCCCGATATATATATATATGAGACAAGCACATGCTATATTTTTAGATGTTTACAAGATGCACATCGAACCACATCAACTATCTTTACCAATAGAAAATTTAGATTTTGCTCGAAGTGAGAAATCTAAACATGGCTTGCTTTTGCCAAACTCGATTAGAGCAATATTTTGCGGTCCTAGCGGTTGTGGTAAAACAAACAGTCTACTTAGTTTAATATTCAACGAGAATGGCTTAAAATTTAAGAACATCTACCTTTACAGTAAATCGCTATATCAACCTAAATATCAGTTACTACAAGACGTGCTTAAAGAAGCAAAATGTGTTGGATATTTTCCATTTAGCTCAAACGATGACGTCATTGCACCATCAGAGGCTAGAGAAAATTCAATTTTTATTTTCGATGATGTGGCTTGTGGGACACAGGAAAAAATTAGAGAATATTACTCCATGGGTCGTCATAAAAATATAGATGCTGCATATCTCTGCCAGACATATTCAAAAATACCTAAGCAATTAATAAGAGACAACTGTAATATAATCGTTTTGTTTAAACAAGATGATGTGAATCTTAAACATATTTTTGACGAGCATGTGTCACCAGACATCTCATACGGAGACTTCAAGAATCTCTGCTCGCTCTGTTGGAATGATAATTTTGGAACGCTGGTTATTGTCAAAGATTTCAAAATGAATGAGGGTCGATATAGAATAGGATTTGATAGGTATATAACGTTATAATAACCACAATGCTCTTATTATTAATCGAGATGTCGATGCAAGAACAGATTCAAGAAGCGCAGCGCGCAAAGAAAATCAGCGAACTAGCTCGCTCGATTAGAAAAAAATATACAGCATTAAAAATAGGTAAATTTGATGAGGATGAAACTTTGAAAAAAATTTTCAAACCTGTGACAAGCTCTCTAGCAAATCTACAAGTTAAGCAAGAATTAAAACCGGAAGTAAAAAAACACAAAGTTGAACCGAAAGTTGAATCATTTATGGAAAAGTGGCGCGAGTCGTTGAAAAGTCCAGTTGCACTTTTGGGAGAAATGAATGAAACGTTAAATGATGTTGAGAAAGGAATTGACAAAGTGTACAGGCATTTTGATACTGTGTATCCTAAAGTAGCTATACCGTATGTAACAGACTTTATGGATAATTCGCTTAAAATCGATAGGGCATATGGTCCTAAGTATGACGAAACCAAATCTGTATGGATGCTAGGAAATAAGGATATTGATTTTGAAAAAGTGTCTGGTGACATAATCATCAACAATAATCGATTCACGGGAACAGATGGTCTCTACCAGCTAATTTTCTATAATAATCCAAAAAATACTAACGATGATTTGAAAAGTTACAGAGATATTTTAAATCTCACTGGTGTTCACCTTACTTCAAACGGACGATTAAAATCTAGCTATAAAAATAAGTACATTAATATTATTAAACCTCTAATGAAAGGTCCGGTGGCTACCTCCACACCTGTGAAGGGTTCCGGCATGCACCTCAAGTATAACACAAAGCCTGTGGAATATGTTTTCTGGGATGATCCTAATGAACTTGTAGAGAGATTAAGGTTATTAATTGCATCAAAAGATGCCGGAAATACTTCCCATGAAAACGAAATAACCGCAATAATCAATGAGTTGAAAGAAGCGAAAATTATTCTCTAACTTACAGCATGTTATTTGTAAGATGCCTTTAAACAAGTTCGGACGTGTTTCAAGGACTAGTCCCTCTTTGAATGACGGGAATTATGATTTCAAAACCCGCAGACTGTGCAACGTTAATTATCCTATTAACAGCAATGATGTTGGCACAAAGCAATATGCGGACAAACAAATCAATGCAACATTCAAAACGTTTAACATCATTCTCGAACAACATAATGTTAATATTGAGACTATCGTGAAAGACGTTTTCGAGAAAGAGATAGATGAAATAAGAAAATTTGTTAAAATTGTCAAAGAGTGTTGTTTAAAAATGGATGATGAACAGTCCGGTCAACTCCCAAATTAATCGATTTAGCACCATAATGAACCATTCAAGCCAGTTAAAAGATGTCCTTAAACAAGTTCGGACGTGCTTCAAGACCCAAGAACAGGTCTTGCCCACCTGTTTACACATTAAATTTGAATCTAGAAGGAAACTATGATTGTAACAACCGCAGACTGAGCAACGTTAATCCCCCGATCGATGACAGCGATGCCAGCACAAAACAATATGACGATGATGGGGTTATTCATGCATTACAATATTTTTACACAAATCTTAAACAGCATACTGAGGAATGCGATCTTCATATTCGCAACACAATGATAGCCAATGTTCAAGATAAGATCGATGAATTGAGAGAGTTGATTAAAACTATAGAAGATTATTATTTAAAAATAAGTGGTAAGCGTATGCAATCCTTACTGTCTCTCAGAGTAGTAGAGATCCTTGAGGGTGCTAGTCATGCATAGTAAAGAAAAAATTCAAGTAGTTAGGGAATTACATAAACCAACTCGAAAAAATTATCCACGTCGTCGAACTATCATTAAAGGTTTAGACGATTTGTGGCAAGCTGATCTCGCTCAGTTAGATCAGTATGCTAGTCACAATAATGGTTTCAAATTCATACTGGTTGTAATCGATTGCTTCTCTAAATTTGTTTGGTGCAGACCGCTCAAATCCAAGTCTGCTGAAGATGTTACCAACGCCTTCACTGATATCCTATCGAGAACTCGAAAGCCTCGCAACCTTCAAACTGATCAGGGCAAAGAGTTTTATAACTCTCGATTTCAAAATTTGATGCGAAAATTCAAAATTAATCATTACAGCACTTTTAGCGTCACGAAAGCCGCCATGGCCGAGAGAGTGATACGAACTCTAAAGGAACGATTATTTAAGTATTTTAGTCTAAATGGTAAATTTAAATGGGATGATTATTTGCCTACTCTAGTTGCCGAGTATAATAACAGACAACATAGAGTGATTCAAATGAAACCTAGCCAAGTTAATAAAACCAATGAACAATATCTGCTTAAAAAAGTGTATAGTCACGTGAAGATTTTTAGAGGTAGAAAATTTAAGGTTGGAGATATTGTAAGAATAAGTAAAGAGAAACATGTATTTGCCAAAGGTTACTTGCCTAGCTGGAGTACAGAATTGTTCAAAATAATGAAAGTGCAAATTACCAATCCACCTACATATTTGCTAGAGGATTTAAACGGTCGACCAATAAAAGGTGGATTTTATCGTGAAGAATTACAAAAGACTGAATATCCTGATGTATATCTGGTTGAAAAGGTGCTTCGTAGAAAGAGGGGGAAGGTGCTAGTACGATGGTTGGGCTTTGATAAAGAGCATGATTCGTGGATCTCTGAGTCAAACGTCGTGTAGAGCTTTAAGTGGTACCATGGTTGACAGCGGCTACGAATCTGATGGTAGCAATCATGAAGAAGTAAACAAAGTAAGAGAAGATTCTCTGATTTTATCATCATGCTTCACATTGCCTACATATACTATTAATAATGGTTTGAGCATTATGAGATATTTCAAACCGCAAGTTAATATCCGATCAACAGTGCGACGAAATGTGATTTCGCTGGACTATTTGGAATGGAAAGAATTAGTAAATCATTTAAACAACTTTACCAACAACCTGGGTACCCCGATGTTTATCAGATTCAACGATATATTGTTAAGAACGATGTTAACTGCAGATGGAAATCAACGAGTGTTGCTTGCAAAAAATGGTGTTTGCCAATGGTTTTCCATAGCAGAGGTTTTCGAGCTATTAAATATCGAACCATATGTGACTTTAAGGATAAGTTTTTTGATTAATTTTAAATTGTATGATTTTTACCTTAGTTTTTTAGATAAGATCAATGAACTATTAGTACGTAGTAACTATGGCATAAATGTAATGGAAATTGTATTTTTAATGTGCAATGCAGTATGTAGCATGGAAACATATTGCATTTTTGAACTCTACTGTTATTATAATCAATTTTTGTTAGCAGACTTGTATAGAAGAAGGTTGGAATAAAGCAATGATTAAAAATATGACTTTTATTGTTTATTCAGATACCTATTATTACCGTCTGAATGTTGACGTTAATATCACAATCGATTTCACATGCACCAACTGTCGATGTATCATGTGGTAGGGCACCATGTCTGATTCGGTATGGTTGTACAGGGTGGAAGGGAATGGAACACTATTTGCAAAATATATTTTTTATTCATCTACTTCACATATGTACATCTTTATGACCCCAAGGAAGAGTTGAGACACTATCAACTAAATATCGCTTATCGTCAAATGGATTTAAACCAATTTTAGATTGTCTTATACTAAAGACGTTATGAGCAAATGATCGTATAGAACGTTGATTTACAATTTTCTCTGTCTTATTAAATAAACAATCGAAATAATCTTGATACGTTATCTGCTTCGCCACAACACTACCTCTAACACCTTTGGATTTTTTAACACACAAATTTTTTCCTTGAACCTTATAAGTATACATTTTAGATCTAAGTCCTACAAAATGTGTTAAAATACGGCCATTTAACTCGTCCTTCATCAGTCCTGGCACCTTCTTATTTACAAGCGGAATTCCATATTGATTATCTGCAGGATAGTCACTAGTATCAAACCGATGAATGTGATTCTTAATTACATTCTCGAACATGTCGTCACAACGGATTTCATAAACTAGACTATCAGTATCAGTATATAATAATAAGCAGTTAGTTGGCGAAAATGTTTTCAACATAAAATCATAATGGAATTCGTAGACACAGGTTTTGGATATGTCCAGAATAGACATCCCAACGTATAGAGGTTTATCAAACATAATATTTGTCTTATTTAATTCAACACTTATTAAGTTCTCATCAAAAATTACCCTATGTCTAAAACGAGGGCTAGAAATCAAATTTTTGGCGCCATATCTACCGTCCCACGTTCTTAATAATTTCACGATTCTGTGCTTTCTAACATTTTGCATTGTTTTGCCGTATATTGCATTATTCATTAGTTTCATTATATTTTTTTCAAAATCTAATGTTGTCACAGTTCTTAAATGAGTATTGAGTTGTATATAGGGAGCTAACCAGGCAGACTGTTTAAATTTCAAAACTTTATGAATTTTTTTTAATATTAAACCATGTTGCAAAGCTTGCTTAAGCGCTCTATAATGAATCACATAATTGTTCTTATCATAGAGAGTGGTCATGAGCTTTTTTATTTTGGAACCTGGAGGTTTGCAGTGTTCAGGTGCGAACGGAAGGTCTTTATGAAGGTTATGAAGATTATCAGGATAGGACAAATCAACTTCTAAAATATATCCGTCATCAGCATCGTCAGCAATCTTTGTGACATCGATATCAGACACCCACTCAAATCCTCCGTAAGGAAGAGGTTCACACATCGCCCAACCATAAAGGTTGTTAACATCAGCATAAAGAATATATTTTGATGGCATATTAACATCATAATTTTCCATATATTTGTTGTTAGCCTGAGAAAAGCGGTGGCTTACTTGGCTTACACCACCTCGAACTGCTCTCTCGAAAAACATTAAGATATCGCTGTCTTGGAAGGTTTCTAATTTACATTTCGTATATTTAAGCATGCAATCCCAGCTGTATCCAGGTAAAGTATAGTACCAGGCCGGATCTAAGCCATAATTTCGAAGACAAGTGGTTCTAAAATGCTCGAATATATCACTCAACAAAAGCACGTCACTTTTCATATATAGATCACAATACCCGCCCAAAGTCTTAATTCCAAAACTGTTCCAAACTAATTCAGCATGCTTGTAATCCTTTTCGTCAATATTATAATCATTTAATTTGTTATAGAAATTTTGGATAGGTGGTAATGAGGTTTCCTCTAATTTTTCCAGCGAATCGATGTAATCATAACAAAAAACACCTTTCCTAGTTAACAACTCAAAATTTTCAGAAGGAAATTCATTTCTAGTATTTTCGAAAGTATTTATAGATGATGCGAGTTTGTCTAGAGAGAAGGCCAAGAACTTGAAAGAATCAATGAACCGAAATTTAATATTTGTTTCATTGTCGAATATTGTAAAGCTAATATATTTTTCATTATTTACAGGAAGTAGTGTAACATGATTCCGTTTGGCAAGTTCTCGTATTATAAAGTGACTGTCATATCCACTAAGGTTGTGAAAAATTACGGGAACTACGAACGAGTTCTTATAGTTTAAATTGCATGTTTGGTGCGCATAACCGCGAAATACAGAAGTCAGGTGGCAGTGATCGCGGACAATGGTATCATTGGCATTGAATTTTTTCTCACAAATATGACAATAAGCAGTGGCATCTTTAAGGCTTATAGCTTCATCCATAGGTTCAACATGATTCAATTTGGATGATACAAAATTAGCAATTTCTTCAATTTGGTTAGCAAACCATATCATACAATCATCTCCACGATAGCCTTTGTAGAAAGAGAGCGAGTTGTCAAAGGAGCACTTAAAATAATAACCAGCACTGAATGCTTCATGTCTTTGATATTTATCAGTTTTTAGCATGGTATCAGAATCTCCGTAGGGTTTTAGCATTGCTTCAAAATCTGCATACAAAACGAAGGGGGTGCGTTCTTTATGAACAAAATTTTTAAATTCGATATATTTCTCCTTCGGAAACTCGATTTTACAATTATTTATTTGCTCGCAATAAACTGTATGCTCCTCTAATTTAGCTTGAGATCTAAAGTAATTTAAACATCTTTCACATATATATTTTCGTCCATTATGTTTGCTTGACTGTTTCGAAATCAGTCTAGATAAATCTTTAATCCAACAATAATGATATTTTATATTGACGTTCGAATCATCCGCAGGTGGAACTTCAAAGTCGCTAGTTTTCAAAAAATATTGGTTTTGAATTAGAAGTAGATTGACATGTCTATCCATTTTATTTTTAGTTAATCGAGCTGGTGAAGTGATAAATTGGCGTGGAGACTCATTTACCAACTCCAAAATGTACACATTGACAGAAATGTCATTGAGTTTCTCGAATTTTGATATTTGAGGTAGTGTCATTAATAAATTTATTCCATCTAATTTTAATATCCGAGTATAGTGTGGGTATGAATTAGCTCGATCGGCATGATTTTTATAGTTTACCGGATGGAGCGCAGAAACAACGCTCCAAAAAAAGCAAGCTTCATCATTATTTTTTACATTAACACAGGCTTTTTTTATCGAAATTTCAATCGGTAGAGGCAAATAGGATCCACCACCATTTCCCACTTCAAATTTATTCACGTTGACGTTTAGGCTTAAAATTTTACACAATCTCCACCCGGAGCCGTGCTGATGATAATCTTCAACCTTTTTTATAATCTCATCCACAATACTATCTTTAAACCACTGCTTTAAATTAAACCCCTGGTCAATTGTAGAATTTTTTGTGTTGAAATATTTAATTTCGCTTACAGTACCACCTTCAGATATTTTAGTAAATTCCCCATTAAATACGGCATTTATCTTAACGATGTGAAAAGACTTTAATATTCTAGTTATACGATATTTAAAGAGAATAAATGCGTCATCAAAGAACTGCCACATATATACGTGACTCAAGTTTACTATGGAACCTGTGCGAATTCGATTTTGGAACGCCGTTTGAATATCAATCCATTTGACTCGGGTACTTTTATTGGAACGTTTTCCACCACCACATTTGTCTAATGTTTTGAAATATAATTGTAGTCTTTTCAGATGTTGTAGGTTGGCATACAGCTTTGTTAAAGTACCATGATTGAAATTACATCGTAGTGCGGAGCAATGCTGCCATATTGACAATTTCAAATGTTTTTTCCAACGTTGCAATACTTGAGGATGTATAGCTCTGCCATGTCCATTAAGCGAATTAAAGGCTTTCTCACAAGATTTTACAGTTTTATCACTCACTGTAGATATTTCACCTTCTACAAACATCTTGCAGCGAAGCACTAAAGCAATGTGTCAAGATGCCGCGGTATCACAACCTATATAGTGTAAGCAGAATCATGACCAATCTGTCAACTTCAAAGAGAAGTGGTGGGGATGTCAACACAATCTTCTAGAATTTGAGACTCCCACTAGCCTTGTTTATAAATATTCTTTTTAGACAATGTGTGACACTAACAAAAGGATATTACAGCAATATTGAATTCAAGCAACAGATTGTGTTAAAAAGCAAAGGCAAAAAATAGACTGACAACTTTATTTTCCAAAATAAATATCGACTTTATTAAGTCCTCAGTCATGGACTGCCTTAACCCAGTCTGAAATATACAGTGTGATCATTTAAGCAAAATATAGAACTTAATCAAAATATAGACATTGCCTAAAGTTGATGCATGTTCAGTAACATATTAGATGCACTTAGAATAATTGTAAGTTAAACAGCATACAGGGTAGGTCAAAAAATATAAAAAGACAAAAGGTTATTAAGAAAAGTTGTTTAGAATTAAAAGCTATATCTAAATACCAAAACATAACTGCCTAAGGAAAGAAATTTCAACTTCCTAGGAAAAAAAAAAAATTTTTTTTTCGTTGATGAATTTTCAGTTTCTTAATAAACATTTAAAATAAAAATTTTGCATCGTAAATGAGAGTTTTTAATATACACATTATTACTTACTAATGTTTTACCATGTTCATAAGAATTTTTGCGAAATTTTAAAGTTTTGTTTAAGTAGCTTCAGTGGAGTCGTTTTCCATACTTGAGCGGATGCTATCCTAGTTATTTCGCGAAAAGTCAACCCTAGCCGCACGTGGTTGCTTCTGGGCATACTCCTAGTATTGTGAGGGTGAGAATTATTATTATTATTATATCGTTGCAACAAACATGAAGTTTGTGATTCCCTAAAAAATCTAATTTTACAAATATGCTTGAATTTGAACAAAGTTATGCGAAATTGATATATTATTAGGAGGTTATGTTTTGGTACTTAGGCATAACTTTTAATTCTAGACAACTTTCCTTAATAACATTTTCTGAAATAATGATACTTTTTATATTTTTTGACCTACCCTGTATGCTGTTTGACTTGCGTCCATTCTAAGTGCGTCTAATATGATTATCAAACATGCATCAACTTCCGGGAATATTTGTATTTTCGTTGTACAATTAATAAAAAAAAAAATCACATATGTTGCTCAAATGATCACACTGTATACAATATTAGCAGTATTTTTAATATCTATAGCAAGGGAATTATATAGAGCCGGAACTATATAACGCCACCTGTATTTCTGTTAAACATTGGTTATTATTATTATCATTATCATTATTACTATTATTATTATTATATCCTTGCAACAAACATGAAGTTTGTGATTCCCTAAAAAATCTAATTTTACAAATATGCTTGAATTTGAACAAAGTTATGCGAAATTTGATATATTATTAGGAGGTTATGTTTTGGTATTTAGGCATAACTTTTAATTCTAGACAACATTTTGATGAATTTTCTGAAATAACGATACTTTACTCCTGCACAATTTTTATATTTTTTGACCTACCCTGTATGCTGTTTGACTTGCGTCCATTCTAAGTGCGCCTAATATGATTATCAAACATGCAGCAACTTCCGGGAATATTTGTATTTTCGTTGTGCAATAAATAAAAAAATCCCATATGTTGCTCAAATGATCACCCTGTATACAATATTAGCAGTATTTTTAATATCTATAGAAAGGGAATTATATAGAGCTGGAACTACATAACATCACCTGTATTTCTGTCAAACATTGGTTATCTGGAGTATCTCGATGCTAATTTGTAGGTATCTATTTCTAACGATTTTCTGATCTGTAATTTCATTACATTATGTCTACACACCCTCGTATTTACCATAATTCTCCGCTTCGTAGCGTTTCGGTACTAGCAGAGTACTCTAGCGGATATTTTCAGTACTCCCACGTCGCTACGTAGGTTATCGATCGACGCTTAGGATTGCGATAAAGCGTCTCTTAGTTTCAGTACCTACTAATTAAAGGGTTCTAGCGACACCGTCACACGACTGGATGTTGTCATCGATCCTTTGCGTTTCACTTCCCTAGCGGTTAGTTGTCTATATATAGAATCAGTGGCGGAGCTATGCATAAGAAAAATATTATCTGAATTGAGAATTTTATTACTTAGATAGTTTTATTTTAAGTTTAAGTATCTTTTGTGATATTGGGGTTTTTTATTTTGTTGCTATGGAATATTTTATGTTTTTTATAAATAATAAAAGGAGTGATTCATTTAATGTATTAGATACTTAGTTAATTTTAAGTTTACTTATTTTTTGTGATTTGGAGTTGTTTTTTATATTGTTTGGAATATGAACATTTTTTTATAAAAACTGATTCATCGTTATGGCAGAAGTTTACAATTTTCGAATGTCTCCTAATGTTCATATTATCTTTGAGGAGAGGGGGAACTTTTTACTTTTTGCTTATGACTCAAGGTACTCAAACACCGCCACTAGAACACTATTTTATGTTTTCTAGCAATCCCCACAGTAAAGTTTGAAAGTTGACTAATACCCACTTTGTATGTTTTCTTTTTAGCAAATTAGTTTTTCAATTTTATTATACAAAATATAAAATATATAAATATATACAATAATATACAAAATATACAAAAAATATAAAATATATAAATAAATACTAAAAATAATATTTACAGGTTGTAGAACACATATTTTTATATTGTACGTCGCACAAATTCAGCGAAGAACATTATCTCCACTCGCGGGCAATGAACTGGTTTTCCACAACTTACGACGTGTCTTTCGCATTGGTTCACTTTCACACTTTCGTAGAACTTCTTTTGTTGTTGAACCAGAACGTCAAATTTGGGGCAGCCCAGAAGTTCTATATTGTAGCCTAGATGCCCGTACCCTGCTGCTTGCAGAAGATTCTTTTCGATCTGCCCGCCCTTATAGCTGATTAGATTCTTACCAGCAGATTCACCAAGGATTCTCAGTACTGCTATCACGTTTTCCTGAGGTTCATCAGTGTCACAGTCGGAGAATCTTAAGCCATGCAAATGTTTCGTAACCCAACGAGCACTGCAGGCGTCCTTAGAGGAGAGTGAGTTATATGACCCCACACGGAAGTAGCGAGAACTGACTTGGCGCGATTTTAAATCGTAGATAGCCAACTCCTTGGTAAGAAACTTTCCGTTCACTTGAAACCCGTCAGCGTCAATAATGTATCGTATACCCGACATGTCAAAGAAAATATGAAATTTTAATTTGGAACTAACAGTGAAAGCGTCCGGATCCCGCTTTTATATTCTTGATCCAGTATGATATAGTGGGAGCACCATCCCTAACATTTAAAAAACGTCGTTGATCTGGCAACGTTGCGCTTAGATATCTTGGTCTGCGGCGGCAGATGCTGGATGTTTATTGGATGCAGTAACGAAGGGGATCTCACCCTTAACTTTATTTCTTTAAATTTGACTCTTTGACTGGTTCAGAAAAATCGTGGTGGGAGACTAGTTGGGGCATATCTAAGACAAACAGACTGTTGATTTGGCAACGCAGATGGTCTCATTGCAGGTTAATGGTAGCTCGATGCAGTGGAAAGGGTTATGCATATATACAGGGATCGTCATTTGATTATCAATTTGAACCTACAGTTTGATCAGTTTTGTGTTCTGTGCTTCAGCATGAAAACTAACACGTCAAGTCTACACCTGACTGCTGTAAGTAGAATTTTTTTACAAAACTTTCTTATTTTTAATAAATTGAAACTATTGAATTTAACTTTTGTATCGCCTTTGCAATTTATTACAGTACCTTCATACTTTCTATAAAAATTACATAATAACTTTTATTACAAACACTAGATCTTATTTACAGAGTCTTACAAACTCCACGAAAACCATCGTTTTTCCATTATTTTTAGAAACAGGAATTATTTTTCTGACAATGTGATAGTTTTAATGTTATCACTAAATTATTACTAAAACAAGCTGTATCGACCTGAACTGTTTTACTTGTCAGATGAAGTGAATAGTTTTAATAAAATATATCGGTTTGTTTTTTTATAAAGAGTGTTAAATTAATTTTAACAAACTTAGAAAACGATTCTGTTTGACATGGGGCTCATACTCTTTGATGAGATTTTAGTTTTAAGGTCTTAGCTTTTTGTTTTAGGAAAAATATATTTACAGAGAGTTACTTTGCAAATTTGAATGATTGAGAACCATTTCCGTTTACTTAAAAAATTAACAGGTGTAGTTCTGGAATTACTACGGTTTTCTAGAGTTTTCAGTAGTACTTGAGCGAATGCTATCCTAGTTCTATCGGGAAAAAAGTCGCAAATGATAACGAAGACAAAATAATAGTAATTGTTTCCGCACAAGCGCTTCTGCCATACTTCTAGTTTGAAGCATTGCGAGGGAGAGAATTATTATTATTTATATTTTAAAACTGAATCTATTACTCTCACACTGTTGCTTTACTCGATGTATCATACCAAAATTTGTTATCAATATCTTTTGTAGTTTTTAGAATTAAAAAATCAATAATTTTAACATGTAAAAAACAAAGTTTATTTAAAAAGAATCTCTCAAGGTGATGTAATTTCTGAATCCCCCTGTATATCCATACTACATATTCCTATTAAAATTCTCAGACTTTAAAAGATGTAAATCTATATCTCTCTGGAATATGGTCTCATGTAAACCACTTATGCACATGTGTGTTCAATAAAGGGGAGATTTTAAAATTGAGACCTCAAATTAAGACAGGAAAACATTCTCAGACCGTGGGACCCCCATGAGTATATGTCTAGACACATTTTTTTGTTCACTGTTGTGCTTGCGATCCGTGGGAAGATCTCACCCAAAATATTATATGTGTCCGACAAAAGCTGGATTCATATGGGATTGTTTTTTATTTTTTGGGCTAAGATGAAACTACTCTGGGGTGATCATCTCCGCTTCAAAAAGATTTGAAATCATTAAACGTTGTGATGTTAACATACCTGTCAAAACGACATTTAATTAAATAATGATCAAAACACGCTTTGTGATTTTATCGAAAAAAGTTATTTGAAAATGTTGAAATTTTACCCCTATGTGCAGACAAAAATTCTGACAATGATAATTTTTTTAAAAAATATATAGTGGTCGGCAGAAAGTTGGAAAACTTTTTTATTATTAATTTCTGAGAAAATTTTATTCTCGATAAAAGTTGAGGCAACATTTCAAACTCAAAACGTCCACATCAAAATTTAAATATTTCTTCGGATACGAGGTAGATTCAATATGTCAAAATAAGAGTACCCTTATTTTTTAAAATACAGTCAAAAGTTACTTACAAAAGTTGTTTGGAATCAAAGGCTGATGTCAGATTTAAAGTCATAACCACATAGTCAAAAAAAGAAACTTTTTGTATTTTTTCAACCATCTTGTGCATTACAAAATACTGCAAATGTAACTTATCACCGGATAACAAATTTAAATTAATCTAAATCAGAGTTTAAAAATATTAAATTTTTGCAACTTTGTGCCGGTCCCTGTATAAAACTAATAATTTTTTTGTGTGCCATATTTGACTTTAGAACTCAACTAACATGGTTCCAACTTTTTGACTGTCACTGTACGTCTAGAGCCGACTCTGTTGTATAAAATTTGAACTTTTTAAAATATACTAGATTGGTTAAAAATATAGTATTATAAATTATTTTTTAATTTCAGCCAACTGACGCTGAAATTGAAGAAGCTGTTTCCACAATAATGACTCCTGTAAGTTTGTGCTAATAAATAATATTGTATAAATAATATTCCCCTTGCTTTTATAGCTAACAGATATCGAAAGATTGTTTGAGCCATATGTCCCGATGCCCCTGGTGAGAGCTGAGCCGACGCTGCAAGCACAAGTCTCAGTACACTCCAAAAGCGATTCTGTAAGTTAGTTCTACAACAACGAATCACTGTTCTTCAATTTGTTTCCTTCTTACAGTTAGACGTATCGTCAGCGTCACCACGTCCTTCCAGCTCAAGAGTGGTATCACAAACAATGAAACATGAATCAGCGAAAAGACCAGGGGGCGGAAAAAATTTAAATTTATTAAATGTCCTAGGATCTAAGCCCACTTCTACGAAGGATGATGTTCGTAGCAGTCTTAGAGAATTAATTGGAGAGATGAACGCCCTGGTGGATGGACGAATTTCAAGCGTGAAAGAGGATGTGAGAAATTCAGAGCGGGAGATGAGACGATTAAGAAAAGAAATATCAGTCTGGGAAAAAAAACTGGTAGCAACAAGAGAGAGCTATCAACGAGAAAAGAAAAAAAACGAAACCTATAAGAAAGAGGCTATGGAGATGGAGAACATAAAAAGAAAACTCGCATAATAATTATATAATGTACATATTTTAGATGTAAGTGTATTCTTTTAATTTGAAATGTTTATATTTTATTTTAAAATTAAGTTTTCTTAGCATTAAGTGTATTATGAATATATTTTAGTTTATTTAGTATAATATACAATAGATACATTTCTCTCGTTTTTGGGGATGGGAAAAGAAAAATCACACTTCATATTTTCAGATTTTTATTTCTACAGAAACATTACAGGTTCTCATTTTTTAAGAAATTTAAACACAAATTTCCACAGTTTGTTTCGTTATAGTTTTGATAAGAATTATTGTTATAAAATACTTCTATATCACTCCCTAAATATCGAATCAGTTCCTTTGGGGGTTTCAAATTGCCAAAGCTGTCAAAATATTGACACCTTTTCCCTCTTTTGAGATACGCCACCCAATGAGATCCGGAATTTTTCTGCACATCCAAATTTAAAATGGCCGACTCATTTTTTCTCGGTTTTTTAGGTAGTGTATCTCTCATATACACACCTCTAAAATAAGGAATTCCGTGGGCAAACCTAATTAAATCTAGGTTGGATAAAGGTCTGTTGGGTGGCTTCATTAGTTTTTTTGTTTCTTTAAAAAAAGACCGAAACCACGCCTACTTTTCCGCAAATAGAGTCCAGAACCGATGATCTTCGTAGCTTGCTTTCCATTCCCCATCAGCTTTTTTGTATTATTTACGTCAATTATAGTTTTAGCTATACTGCTAGCACCTCCGGCTATTGATCCAAGGGCACTCAGACCAGCTAGTATAGGCAAAAGCGGAAGAAAACCTCCTTTCTTTTCTTCGAAGGGAATAATTCTAGGTATTTTTAATTTACCTTTTCCACCAATTTTTTTAATTTGAACTCGTGCAGCCCTCACTGCCGCTAAAGACGATTTTTTTAATTTTTTTAGATCATTCAACTCATTGGTAGTATAGGATTTTTTTAGGGCTTTTTCAACCTTCTTTACAATGTCTCTTCTAAATGAAAATGGACGTTTCATACCCATGCCCAATTTCCTTTTAACCTTCATTGCAGTCGTAATAAGCCAAGCGGCTGTCTTTTCACCAAATTTAGCGTCTCTCGATTTGACTCTGTCCCAAGCACGATTTTCTAGTTCCCAATCAGCCTTGTGTCGTTCTTCTAGAGATTTGCTTTTACTGTAAGCAATATCATGAATTCTACAGGCTGAATCAACTTTATTTATACCAGAATCACCTCTAGAAAGACGTTTTTCTAACTTTGTACCGGGACCACAATACTGGTAACCAGGAAGATGTAACTCAACCGGTAATTTGTCAATTAATGTGTTTACCAACCCGCTCCCTTTGACAAGCAGCATTAGATTGACTCAAGTTTATTCAATCACTCCCTCTTATATAGGTTTAAAAAAACAACATACAAACAAATAATATTTTTATTTTCACAATTTTACATTTCTAAACTTTTTATTTATCTCGTACATAGTAACCATCGTTTTCAGCTTTTTCAATTCCTCCACATGACTTCGCAGTCTCTCGTTCATTCTTCAGAAAAAATAATATTAGTCGATTTGCCGACAGGGCCCAAGCTGGTTAAAAAGTACCTTTTGTTGTCACCATTCAAACTGTCAATTCGTTCTTGAGTTAGTTCATCCGTAAACCGATGGGGCAGAATGGTCTTGAAGTCTGCAAACTCCACAACCACCTTCTCTCCAAACTTAGTACTTATTCTCTTAAAACTCTGAATCTCAAATTTTTCATTTACTTCCAAATCTCGAACGTTCACCAGATTTTTTAACAACAAATTCTTGTTTAAATTATTTAAGAAGGACATGTTTGCTGCACTGATGCTCTTAGTTGAACCACACGCACCTATATAGCTATTCTTGGAGTGGGGGGAGCTCTCCCACCACCAAAACCCTATGAGAGTTCTAAGCCAGACAAGTCTGACAGGTTTGGCTTAGAACTCTCTTTGTCTTACTACTTCCGGGAAGCATCAGAACCTCACCTGAGGACTCCAGGGAAGCTTTAAAAATTGAAATAAACCAAAGATTTGGATCGCGGTTAAGATAAAGAAGTGTAATAAACCAGTGTAAAAAACCACTACGAGATTCTTCTATAATAACACACTTATACTTACTTAGATATTATACCTTATTTAACTAATACCACTTTGACAATCAAAGAAATCAGCGTAATTTCACGTTACGTGAATCTCAAAACACCAAGAAACTGTGTAAAACTTTAAATCCACTTTAAATACAATTTTTATTTTCTATGGGAGGAGCGGGTCGGTACGAGGGAATGTAGGGGAAGTTGTTGATTTGAGAAGCCGTGAATTGGCGTAACGTTGCCGCACTTACCCGAAATTCTTGATTTCTTGCTTATTTCTCATGCCTAGTGGAACGATTTATGAGGCCGCGCGTGTACATCAGGTGTTTTGAAACACAGCAGTGCCAAATTTCAGTTCAGCAGCTTGATTGTGTTGGGAGATAATGCAATAATTCAATTTCAAAAAAAGAGTGGATACCTTGAATAAAATACATCTAAAATTATAAACAATGTTATTTTTGCAGAACTTAAATTATAGGATGGTGCCGATTACTTATCTAGTAAACGCTTAAAACAAAGAAGCATGTAGTTTAAAAATACACAGAGCTTGATGAAAATGTAATTCAGAAGACGAGGATTGGCAATCGAATATATCGAAGTTTTTGTATTGTTCAGAAGAGCAATGCATCTTCTTAAAATACTACTAAAACTACTTTTTCTAGGTCAAAGAACCTCTTCCTCTAATGTATGAAAGTATTTAGCCAGCGGATATCCTGTCACGGATTAGCAGCAACAACGTTTTCCTTTTCAAAATATCACTTCAACATAACCATGACGTTTAAGCAAAGGTATATTAACTTAACTTAAAATAAAGTTAAATAAAAAAATTACCTATGTCGGATATTAAAAGCAATTAGTCACTAAGGATATAACATTAGTGAGTGTAAATTTATTACAATCAAAATAGATAATGGGCAATCACTCAAAACAACAACTAAGAATAGTAACCGCATACACGTGTTTCATGCTATTTGGTAATCA
The DNA here is from genome assembly GCA_963920635.1 of Pseudeuparius sepicola. Taxonomy (NCBI): domain Eukaryota; kingdom Metazoa; phylum Arthropoda; class Insecta; order Coleoptera; family Anthribidae; genus Pseudeuparius; species Pseudeuparius sepicola. Next base: position 98,202,231 of record OY987299.1, read on the forward strand.
TCAGTACGGTGTAACATTAACCAAATCAAAAACATAGGCATGATTTGCGCAGCAACAAATAAAATCCAGGCAGTACCCAACAGCACATTTGCAGCTTCAATCGTGTATGCGGTTACTATTTTTGTTGTTGTTTTGAGTGATTGCCCATTATCTCTTTTTCTTGTAAATGCATTCACACCCACTAATCATACATCTTTATTGTCATTGTATCTTGGATTATAGAGATTTCCACGCAGGTCGCTTTAGCAGCCTCATCCGTGGCGATGTTAGTACAAGCCCCAAAATAGGGGATGTGCTGACTGAAGCTGCAAATGTGCTGTTTGCTCCTGCCTGGACTTCATTTGTTGCTTCCCAAATCATGCCTATCTTTTGATTTGGTTATTGTTACACAGTATTTATGATTGCCAAATAGCATGAAACACGAATATGCGGTAAAATTTGTTGTTGTTGTTTTGAGTGATTGCCCATTATCTTTTTTTCTTGCAACTAGTTACTTGTGTAACCTTATTGTAACTGAAACTTTCATATCTTATACTACTTTAACTTAAACACCTCGCGAACATTTTTGTTTAAACCATCTCTAAGTAGGTACCTAAGTATTGAACTAATATAAACAGCAAAGCTGGCAACAAAGTGGTTCACCATAATATATTTATAAGTTAGAACGGAGAAAATATTATCTTATTCGTTTACTAATAATAATTTATCTTTGGTTTGTTTCAATTTCATAGTCCACGCCCCCTTCCCCTTTTATTTACATAGTGCAGTAGGTAAAAACTCTTTAATTGAACGTAAATAGCTATGTAAACCTTTTCAACGGTATTTTGTTGTTATGACAAAACTAAAAACAATATAATGTTAAATATTTTGAACTCAGATTTTTTTTTCAAAAAGAGTAAAACCTCCGATTTTGATAATAAATATTTTTTAGGTATATCGCGAAACTTAAGACCGAATTATGCTATCCGCACTACAAAATCAAAAACAACAAACTCACATGCAATTTTACAAACATGTGAAAAGCTTCATCTCCTTAATCCGCAAAATTGCTTAGATATCATAAATCACGAAAAACCTCGAACAAAACAATTGCCAATCCAGTCGTCGCAGCCTACCCTCACGCGTGGTGGCAGCTCGCGCGCGTCGTGGCCGTCGCGGTGGTCCGCCGGTGCTGGTCCGCGCGTCGCAGCATGCCGCGGCCGTCTGCCCGCCGCGCCACGACGATCGCGGTAGGCGTGCCGCGGGCCGCGCGCGGTCGATCGTCGATTGTTCGGCGGCGGTGGGCCGCCGACGCCGACTGACGAGACGACGGCGCGCGGCGCGGAATCGATACGCGCCGCGGCGGCGGCGGTAGGGACCCTTCCGACGCCCGCCAGTGGCGGCGCCTGTGCGGCAGAATGTCGGGATTCTGAATAAATGGAAATAGCTTTCCACCAGAGCTGGGCAGATCTATTTAAAAAAAGATCGTTTTAAAGATCTAAGATCGCGATCTTGATCTTAGATCTAGATCTTTTTTGTTTCACTAAAGAACGATCTTTTTTAAAAAGATCGTTTGAAAAACATCTGATCTTTGATCTTAATTTGACGATCTTAGATCATTTTAAAGATCTAAGATCGTTTAAAAGATCTAAGGTCGTTTTAAAGATCTAAGATCGTTTTAGAGATCTAAGATCGTTTTAAAGATCTAATAACCTTTTAGTCATTTGTTTTCGTTCATTTTTGAAACGTTTCTGTGATTTTTTTTATATAAAATAATGTTTTGTTTTTGAAGAATAAAAAATAGTGCTCTAGGTTGTTGTAGGAATAAGAGTTTTTGTTTTTATATCTACATATTTGTAAAATATGTTCTCATTTTGACCTCAATTGTTGTAAGTAGTTCGTTTTTGAAACGTTTCTGTGATTTTTTTATACAAAATAATGTAGGTAGAAACGTAGGTATATTATAGAATTTTTAGGATTTTAGAATAACGAATAGTTTTGTACTAACAAGGATTTTTTTATACATAAAATCTACATATTATTTCTAAAATATATTATGTATGTATTACGAATTCAGTTCCTTACGTTACTAACGAGCGTTCATTTTACCTCAGGAGATTTCTAGGTCTCAGCTAAAGTGCAAATTGTCAGAATTCGCGAAAAATGGCAAATAATATAAACAAACTGACGTACGAGTACATTTTACCTACAACTACAAGAACCTATTTTGAGGTCAAATTGAAATGAATGCTTTATGTTAATTTGTATTTTATTTTCAATTATCTATTTTTCTCAAAATTCCGAATTTTATAACTTAAGTTATAAAATTATAAATTGCTTAAATAATCGGTGAACACGTTTTTACAAGAAAAGTCTAATTCTCCATAGGTAGATATATCCACTGATTGATTACATATTACATAAACAGTTCAGTTAGAGTAGTAACTTTACGTAAAATTTTACTTTACACAACTAGTTACGTAAAACTGGACGTATCATCACTTACTCAGGTTTTGAAAGATGTCACTTCATACTATGTCAAAATTAGGAAAAGTACTTATAGACATATATATCTATTCTATTAACAACTATATAATATCATGAATTTTGATCAAATATCTTAGATCATTTAGAGGATCTTAGGTCGTTTAGAAGATCTTAGATCGTTTAGAAGATCTTAGATCGTTTAGAAGATCTTAGACTGTTTAGAAGATCTTAGATCGTTTAGAAGATCTTAGATTGTTTAGAAGATCTTAGATCGTTCAAAAGATCTTAGATCGATTGATCTTTTTTAAATAGATCGTTTTTAGACGATCTTTGATCTAAGATCGTTTTTGCATGAAGAGATCTTTTTTGGCGCGATCTTTCCCAGCTCTGCTTTCCACCATACAGAGTGGTGAAAATGTCGATGCCCACAATTGATATCTCTATATGTACAGGGTTTCCCAACGAAAACTTGACCCCCCAAAAATTCGAAAACCCAAAAATATTTGAAAATTCGCCGAGACCCGTCGATTTTTGTTTTTGTGGGGAGCTTTTTTGACAGTCAAGCCAACCCGATATGTTCATCCACCTAATCCCTAGCAACCCCAACTTTAAAATTTAAAATGGAACTACCCTCCTTGTGGCGCATCATTTTAAAGCCCTTTTTATTGTGACTACAGTGATGTATCGTTTCTAAAATTCTGTTGAGATTTGACAGAATAATTGGCTAAAAACGGAAAGTTGACGATCCACTGTACGCGTAGTAATTTCTACACAAATGCATGCCACTATTAAATTTTTTATCTACTACACACGACCAAATTACCTAGTTTTTATTGACGTATCGATCAGTATACAAAAAAGTCACAAATGAAAAAGCTGAAGTAAAACAAAAAAAGGTCATACGAATTCAAACCTTACATCTTTTTAAAATATTTAACAAAAAGTCACTGTCGCACAAAAAAAGTTCCCGTTTTTTTGCTTGTACTAAATATAAATAGGTATTTTAACTTGAATTTGTGGATACCGTGATAACGACAGAAGATGATTGACAAAACACTTTTGTTTTATCCAAGGGAACACAATATTGAAATTCTAATTCTAAAATGTTGCGAGTTTTTTTGAGATTTTACTGCACTTCCGCAAATTATAGTTAAATGAATTTAGATAAAATTTTAAAATAAAATATTTCAAAAAGTAAAAGACAATAATATAAAATTGAATATCAATTAAGCCGTAATGACAAGATTTCAAAAATAAAACAATATAAAGGATTTTCCACATTATAAAAAAAACACAAGTTTCCTTAATATTTCTGAAATGCGATTTGAAATTGTTTTTCTGGAAAGTGGGCTAATATAATATGCACAGAAAATTTCCTATAACGGTCTGTGCCTATAAGCTGGTTGAATTCTAAAAATAAAAAAGTTATAGTTTATTATATCTTAGGTGAGCTACCTTCTACGTACAAATATCAAAATCTTTTATTAAAAAGGTTTTATGCAATTAAAAAATACAACCCGACACAAAATTTTCAAAAAATTTTAATACGTATTTTAATATTTTCGCTATTTTAGAATTCTCTTTTTGATAGATATCCTATAGTGTATTCCAGAACTGGTGTTACCTATAAGAGATACCTACTTATTTTGGTTTCATCCGTTTATTAGAATGAAAAACAAAAAATCGAATTATCTGTGCTAAATTTTGCATAGACCGATTATTTTAAAATTTTGCACTAGAAGACTAGAGTACAGTACCTCCAAAATCTTACTTGTAAGACTTTGTAAACTTCATTAGAAACAGCTTCCCAAAAGCTTTATTTTGGCTCGAAAATCAAATAAATCTCTGCTTGAAATATCCGCATATAACGAATTGGGTAAACTAACTGCAAAATCTACGAAGCGTTCATCACTCACTTTGGCCATATTTGCAATCCTGAAGCATGTGGCGTTTTCTGAGTCAACTATCGACTCTTCAGGTGTGAAACAATCGAATATTTTTAAATTTGTTTTTCTCAAAATTTAACTAAATGCCAGTAACAACAAGGCTATGGAAATCATAACAAGTTTTGCGATAAACACATTGATTACTAGTATAACAAAAAATTCTTAAAATATTCCATTCAGTTATGCATTTTGAAAATAACTTTTTGCCAACTAAAAAAACTGGATTGTGTGGCAAAGCTAGATTAGGAAAATTTCAAAAAATATGACCAAAAATCAAATGTTAATGTCACTTTCGACAAACCCGAAATGAACAAAAATTATTTACACTATTTATTATTTAATACCAAGCAACATAGGTACCAAATTTGAGATTTTTTTTTGGAAAATTGTCACTTTCTAATAATTATTGTATATACCGTACTTTCACCCTTTTAGTAGACATAGGGGAATAGGCCGCGCGTCGCGTGCGTCCAGCTAGGTTTGTCAGTCGTTGGCGGGGGGAGTACACAGTAGTCCCGCACCGCTTATCAGTCGAGTTTTACGAGCAAAAAACACGCCCCGCCCCCGCCAACGACTGACGAACCTAGCCGAATGCACGGCGGCGCGCCGCCCTATGTATACTAAAACGGTGAAAGTACGGTATTTCGACGCACTACTGATAATGTTCAATTATGATGTTGTCCAAATTTTGTCCACGAACAATAATTTGTTCGAACTATCGGATATTTAGCAGTTTTTTAATCACGAGAATCTAATATTATTGTTTCTACAACCGTCAACAAAAATGAACATTAAAATATTGTTGCATTATTTTAAATGCACAAATTTCGCAATGTTTTCATTGTTTGAAGTCAGTGAACAGAATAGTTCATTTGCGCACTATAATTTCTGGAGTTTAACGCGGAGAAGAAAAAACGTCAATAAGTGTCAGCCATCCGCGACAATAAATTATTATTATTCGCGTTGTTTATACCACTTTTAGTTTGGTATTTTATATAGGTTCTTAAAACAATTTTAGAAAATAGTTTTCTGTGTACCAAGATACTGAAGTTGAGCTATATATAATGAACGTAGAATTTAACAAATTTAATAAACGATTTAATAATAATAAATAAATAATAAATTTAATAAACCACATACATGAGTCGTTATAAAAAGGAACTTCAGTACCGAGAGACACATGACATTATTACATTTTTTAATCGGTAAAAAAAGAAATTTTATTAGGAAAAATACTTTAAAGACAGAATAAAATAAAGGGTAAAAAAACCTTTTTAAAACCAAGCTTTTATTTAAGCCATGTACTAAAATGAATAAAATAAAATAAGTCTAGGTTTTCGTTAAGATAATTCAATGCCAAATTGCGACAAGTTTTTGTAAATCAAAAAGCTTGTCGCGCGAAATGTTCATAAAAGTAGGTACCTACCAATTAATTTTATTGGACAGTGATTGGTTGATAAGCAAGTACCTACTTGCCAAAGTATGTATTTTCTTTACAATTCGCACGACAAGCTTTTTGATTTACAAAAACTTGTCGCATTATTTTTTATTCATTTTAGTACATGGCTTAAATGAAAGGTTTTTCTTACCTTTTATTTTATTTTATACTTTTTAGTATCTATTTTATTTTTGATTCTCATCAGGACGGTGGTAAAGAAATTTAGTCCGCCATCTTGTATATTCGAGTAGTATGACGTCACTTACCTTATTATTTTGTACTCGTCAAACCCTTTCATTTAATACCCATGTCAAGTAGGTTGTGCAGAAATAGGTAATCCGCCATCTTCGGGCGGCCGCCATATTGAATTTAGTGCGCTGTCACTGACATTATCATTTTCTACTCTTCCTTTTCATTTGATACGCACATTAGGGGGATTGAAAAGAAAAAATGTAATCCGCCATCTTGGAGCGGCGGCCATATTGAATTTATTGTGATGTCACTAACTTTATCATTTTCTTCTCTTCAAGCCCTTTCATTTGATAGGGGAGGGGGGGGTGACAAAAAACACATCATCCGCCACCTTGTGGCGACGGCCATTTTGAAAGTACCTATTACAATATTGAGTACCTATTGCATATTGTATTGTCACCAGAACTAAAGGTGTATGCAAAATTTCAGCTCAATCGGATGTCAAGAAGTGGTTCTAATTCAGCTTGCAAGATTCGACCCGCACATACCTACATACATAATACATACATACATAGGTACTAACAGGGCAAGTTAAATAAAAGCTTGTAAAAATTAGATCGGGCCCGGTGGAGTACCGTGCAACTGTTCGTCGAACATTTTCTGGCAATTTTTTTGCATTCTACATAGAAAATTATATTGTTGTTCAAACCAACCAAAGTAATTGTAGATACTGAAACATTGCGTTGTTATAGGTAACAACTCCGCAATAAGGTTGAAACGTTAAATGATTCTTTATTGGCGGGACTTTGAATATCTGGTCATGTTTGACGGGCGACGGGCCCGTCTGACGTTTGGTTCTCAGGCCAACTAATAGAAGAAATCGCACAATAATGGCTTTTCTGAGCTTTTAATGGCGATTATGAGATTTTAGTGCTAATTTAAAAAATGCAACTAATCTGCAAAGAAAGTAGGTAGGCACTAGTTGCATAATTAGATACCATTAAGCCTAATTAAGGCAAGTCTTTCCTTAGATGAGGGTTGTGTTGCCCCCTGCCCTATCCTCGTATGTTGAAATGTGAAACAAGAAAAATTTGCTCAAAAGTCTTCGGAACTCGCCAGACTAGGATGTTAAACTCCTCCACACTCCACACCCTGTGACAATCCCCAACCACCGGAGAAATGTCACCATGCCTCCCCTCTCGCCTTAAATTCGTCAACGTAGGGCCGTTGGCGATAACGACGACCGACAGGCTGCCGGCGGACGCCGCGTATCGATTGCGTTTGAATTTCGCAACGGCCTGCTTCGATCGCTGCCGCAGGTGCGAAGCAGCGCGACGCTCTGACCGACAACAGCCCGGTTGGCGAGCGCGTCTTTGTTATTGTAAAATAATAGTAGGTATATTGGATACGAGAATACGAGGCCGAAAACTTTTCATTATTACGGCCGAATGGTAATGAGTTGCTACATGAGATCGTCTGAAGCACGTAGAGTCGACGTTATCTAAGTACCAATAATATGTTACGGCTAATACAAGAAATTAGTTAATTCGCGTTTCAGCCGGCTAAATCGCGAATTAGTCAGATTCAGAGGGTAAAACCCGAATGTGTCTTAGTTTCGCGTATTATCCAGCGTATAATTCGCGGTCTAACCGGATGATTAGCGACAATTTTTAAAATATATTGATTTATTGATTTCTTCCCATTTTAACCGGCTGTATTGGTCAATTCGCGGAATTAGCCGGTTAAAACGCGAATTAACTAATTTCTCGTATTGGCCGTAACATATAGACCGAGGATGTAATGAAACTTCCACCGAGGCGTGGTGTGTGAATCCTATCTTATTCAAAATAATGTAATTTTAATATTCACATAAAAAAATTCGAATTATTTTCATTTCAATCGCAGAAGGCGGAAAAAAAATGCAATATTCCAATATTGTACTGACGTTCAGGTTTAGTTGATGATCAAAACCATATACTTTGAATTACTGTTATATATCGCGCTATTAAAAGACATCTGCATTGTTGTAGAACGCAATAAGTAGATATATATAAATGAACAATCGAAAGGGCAAAATCTAAGAAATAATATTCTAAAGAGGTACCCTCTCAGAAATTACTCGAAATTTTTTTATCATCAACCAAAATACAGATTTTATTGTTTTCTATGGTAAAATAGGCATTGCCAGTGTTGGCTAGCGAACATTTTTTCTTCATTCTTTCTTAAATAAAATTGAACTTTAGGGGTATTCTACTCTTGAGTATTTATCATTTTAATAAAAAGATTATACAGGGTGTTCCAGCGGAAACGTAACAGGCTCTATAAAGGCCGGGAAAATTTTTTCTTGAAAAAACGCAAAAATAGGTCAATTTCGTTTGGCAAGGGGACATCTTTTGGCATAAAATTGATAGATCTATCTGCAACCCCCTGAGCAGGGGTTGAACCCCTTCAAAAAATTTAAATGGGAAGGGGGTTGATGTTCCACACCTTTGGAAATGTCTCTCAATTCTCTATACACTGCATCAGATTTTCGAAAATCAATCGACTATTCAAAAAGATACAGTGAATAAAATGCAAAACATTCATTTTCAATTATTGCCTGGTATTGTTAAACAACAGAAGATCTGCGTCTCCGTATTATAAACGAATGTCGACAAATCACCCCTGAAATGTTGCACAATGTTCGGCGGCGCTTTGAACAAAATCTTTATTATTGCATGGAAGTGAATGGGCAACATTTTGAGCATTTATTGCAATAAAGTTTCAATTTCCTCCCCGTTTATCAAATTTTCGTCAAAATAATGTTTCTGGACATGCTTTCTATAAATTACGGCCCCCCGATCACTACTTTCGGCTTAATTGTTTAACAACACCAGGCAGTAATTGAAAATGAATGTTTTGCATTTTACTCGGTGTATCTTTTTGAAAAGTCGATCGATTTTAGAAAATCTGATGCAGGTATATAGAGAATTGAGAGACGTTTCCAAAGGTGTGCGACATGAACCCCCTTCCCATTTAAATTTTTTGAAGGGGTTCAACCCCTGCTCAGGGGGTTGCAGCTAGATCTACCAATTTTATGCCAAAATATGTCCCCCTGCCAAACAAAACTGACCTATTTTTGCGTTTTTTTTTCCAAGAAAAAATTTTCCCGGCCGTTATAGAGCCTGTTACGTTTCCGCTGGAACACCCTGTATATTTCACGTACCGAAATGGACTTACAAAAGGAACAATTTGTAGTTTTCCTACGTGTTAATCTCTATTTTTTCACGGAGAAAAGAGTATATGTATAATTTTAAATATAAATATAATGCTTTCTAATATAAAATTTAACATTTAACAAGCGTCGTAGTCCTTCTATGATCTCTGGTAGGTAACGCTTTTATATGAGTCACGCACGCGGTTTAAAGCAAAAAACGCCAGTCGGCCCTCGATAAACCCGATGTAAGCAGTTCATTTTTGAGCGAGGGTCAAGGGAGGGCTGGGTTATTAGATCATGGAAGGACTACGACGCTCGAATAACTAAAATTGATCATCCTTACAGGTAAGTCGATCATTTTTTTAATTATTCGTGGCGTCTTCGTCCTTCTATGATCTCTGGTAGATGTTTAAAGAAATTTAAGGCGATTGTCGGAGCAGTGAGCCACAAGTATATTGTATATTATAGTAATGCAACGAGTGGAATCTCTTGTTACAGAAAATACCTAATATAGGTAAATATTCCATAGAAAAATACTTCATAATAAAGACTTATTAAGTTTTGCACAAAAAAGGAACAAAGTAGTTAATTAACACATAAACAAGGCTACGAGCGTTCTGTAGTATTTAATACGCTTTTAGCAAAGGCAGTTTTACTGTTAATGACCGGTTTATTATAAAATATGTTAAATGGCTGAGAGGTTTTTGTTCAACTTGACTACTATGACTACTAAATATTGAGGTGTCAATCCCGCTTTTTGACAATAGTTCTTTTACCCATCTACTGATTGTCTGTGTTAGGCATGGGTGATAAGGTCTCTGGTAAATGTATATCAGGGTGTCATCTACTCTTAATGTTTTTGTAACTTCAATGTAGTTTTCTAATGTCGATGCTACGCAGAGTTTTGGATTCTCTTTCAAATACGGAAAAATAAGAACAGGCTGTTTTCTGATGTTTTTATAGGCAATGAAATTCTTATTTCTAGTCTGTCATCAAAACGAATAATACCTATTACGGAGCTGAATTTTTGACAAGGTCTGCATTCTAGACGCCGACGTGAGCGCACTAATTTCTGAGATAGGTCTTTTAAGGATAGTGAATTTAATGGAAACTTATTCTATAACACGTTAAGCCCCATGTGTACCATATATGTACACACTTTAGTTTCTCCGTAGACCATGTGTACCTATATGGCCACAGTAGCCAGCTGTGTTTAAGTTGGTGTGGCTCTCTCAGGCGCACAGCTAGCCTATTTCCTTATGGTGAAATGGAATCGTCCGGTCTGTGGTGAACAAAAAATTCGCTTAGTCCGTGACACAATATGGCACGCATGGTCCAGGACGTTCCTATAAGAAACAAAAATCTTTTGTGTGGACCACATGTGCCATATTGGTACACAGCTTTATTTAACCAAAAACGTATGTATTTAATTTTAACTAGGGTAAGTTCAAACAGTAACAGCCATCTTAAGATAAAATTGTCAAAAAAGTTGTTTGGTCTGAGGTAAAACTCGTTTCTTGGCAGCCTGGGGCTTAACGTGCTAAATACAGGGTGTCCGCTAATTATGCGGCAATCTCGCGTGAGCAGGTATAGGACGTCAAAATATTACAATTGAGTTTAACAACTGCGGGTCAAATCTTAATAGTTACTGAGATACAGGGCGTTGTAGTTCTTATTTTGAAATTGAATTATGGCAATATCTTCCAAAATAATCAACCTGCTGAACTGAAATTTGGTAGTATTATGTTTTTGGGGATGGAAAATAAGCTGAAAATGTCAGTTTCTACGTGTCTCACGTAGATGGCGCCACTTGCGCTGTTTTTTGATCACGCTTTTACGCGTAACTTTTTTGAGGTTATCTTTTTGGTCCTGCAGGTCCATCATTTTAGTGCATCTTTTCATTCTGCAAGAAAAAGGTACTCTTGTTTAATAAGGATAATCCACCGTTTGCGTTGAAATTGGCAAAATGTGCCCCAAAACACCTGTTGACTCCAATGTTCGAAACATAAAATTCTCACCGACCGCTTTCAAATGCTACAGATCAACTGTACATTCAAAATGAAGAAAGAAAAATCTCTATGAACAATGTACCTACCAAAAGTGGAAAGGATTGAATTTGATAAAATTTGAACACCCTATTTCAAGAAAACCAATGGTGTTTTGACCAATATCCATTTAGCATTTTTTTTTCTTCATTTTAAATGTACAGTTGATCTGTAGCATTGGAAAGCGGTCGGTGAAAATTTTATGTTTCGAATATTGGAGTCAACAGGTGTTTTTGGGCACATTTTGCCAATTTAAACGCAAACGGTTGATTTTATCGTTATGAAAAAAGAGTACTTCTTTGTCGTAGAATAAAAAGGTGCACTGAAATGATGGACCCGCAGGCCCTAAAAGATAACCACAAAAAAGTTACGAATAAAAGCGCGATCCAAAAACAGCGCAAGTTGCGCCCTCTGTGAGACACGTAGAAATTGCATTTTCAGCTTATTTTACATCCCCAAAAACATAATAGTACTAAATTTCAGTTCAGCAGCTTGATTATTGTGGGAGTTATTGCCATAATTCAATCTCAAAAAAAGAATTACAACGCCCTGTATCTCTGTAACTATTAAGATTTGACCCGTAGTTGTTAAGCTCATAATCGTAATATTTTGATGTCCTCTACCTGCTCACTGGAGATTGCCGCATAATTACCGGACACCCTGTATATTAAGACCGGAGCAGGATCCAAAGTACCTATAGTAAAATCGAGCAACTCTTACGCCGGGCGTAAACAAGAGCACGTGAGTTGAAATATTCGCCAGGGCCGCACTGAGGCATGACCTTTATTTAATTTTAGTTTTACAATGGTTTACATCAAAATATTTGGGAAAAGAATTATTGGCTTAATTAAAATGGTTCAAAACATCGATAAAATTATTTGTGGCAGTGTCTAAATAGCTGAAAACAACAAGGTAAAACCGCGTAACTACACTTTTGCGATCGAGTACGTCCCTGTTGCCGACTCGGATGAAACTTTATAGCCTACCGACCAATCGCGGATCGTCATTGAACACGTGGTTTTATTTACGCCAGGCGTACGGATTGCTCGATTTTAGTATAGTTGAATATTTTGGGGCGGGAGGATTTTTGTTATACGCTCCTTTTAAAAATCGCTTCATAATTTTTTGGTTGTCCAAATCGATGTCAAAAAGCAGCGCCAAAGCTGCTTTTGAAGTGTTTGAAAGACCATGGTTTAGTGCTTCTAACAAAAAATTTAAAACGGCGTCCAAAGAAAAATAATATGGGTCGTAGTCTTTGATAGTGCAATAGTTCGACCATTTTTTATAAGCACTTGTATATTGTTTTAATATATTTTCTGTGATTGATGCAAGAGCTATTGGAATAGCTGATTCTGGAATGTTCCTTAGTGTCATTTTCTACCATACAGCTTCCCTGCCGCCGGGCAAAGGGTCTCTGACAGAGGGTGAAGTTCCCTTTACAAGGTGAATAACGTAACTTTTTATCTGGACCTAATATTATCGGATCTTGTATTAAAAGCTCCAAAAATACGGGGTAGCATGGTTGGGATGGCCAATTTGGTACAATTAGAATCCGGTAACTTGATCTTGTTTTATTTTTTGTAACACCCTACCTATTAATGAAAAGGGGGAAAAAGCGTAAAAATAATAATCATTCTAATTTACTGTAAATGCATAAACTGAAACACAGTCTGGATCAGGAAGCCAAGACGTGTAAACTTTGCATTTTGTATTAGTATCTATGTGACGCGAAAGGATCGATATTAGGTTTTCCAAACATGTTAGTAATACGCTGAAAATATTTCTGGTTGAGTTCAAATTCTGTATTAAGAAATTTTGACCTTGACAAAAAATCGGCTCTGATATTCTCCGAAGTGTTTATACAGTGTGGTCATTTAAGTGTGCAACATAGGATGGGAATTTTTTTTATTAGTTGCACAACGAAAATACAAATATTCCCGAAAGTTGATGCATGTTCGATAATCATATTAGGCGCACTTAAAATGGTTGCAAGTCAAACAGCATACAGGGTAGGTCAAAAAATATAAAAATTGTACAAGAGTAAAGTACCCTTATTTCAGAAAATTCAGCAAAATGTTATTAAGAAAAGTTGTCTAGAATTAAAAGTTATGCCTAAATACCAAAACATGGCGTCCGAAGAACAATAATTTCCTAAAAAATATTGTTTTAATATTCACCCTAAACAATTTCATAAATTAATCAAAATTATATCAATTTCGCATAGCTTTGTTCAAATTCAAGCATATTTGTAAAATTAACTTAGATTTTTAATTTTTTAGGGAATCGCAAACTTCATGTTTGTTGTAACGATATTAAACAAAACTTTAAAATTTCGCAAAAATTCTTCTGAACAAGGTAAAACATTAGTAATGATAATTTGAATATTAAAAAACTCTCATTTAAGGTGCAAAATTTTTATTTTAAATGTTTATTAAGAAACTGTGGAAATTAATTGACGAACTTTTTTTTTTCTTAGGAGGTTATGTTTTGGTATTTAGGCATAGCTTTTAATTCTAAACACCTTTTGCTGAATTTTTTAAAATAAGGGTACTTTACTCTTGTACAATTTTTATATTTTTTTACCTACCCTATATGCTGTTTAACTTGCAACCATTCTAAGTGCACCTAATATGATTATTAAACATGCATTAACTTTCGGCACTGTCTGTATTTTGGTTGTGCAATTAGGAAAAAAAAGTCCCATATGTTGCACACTTAAATGACCACACTGTAGAGGAAGCGAAGACATACATATTTCTTAATTCGCACCAGCGTCAAATAGCCGAGGCAATTTTGTTTAAACTTTTGTAATTGACACTTTCCATGTTGTTAATACAAGCCACTGCTGTTATATTGTCTATACGTGGCAGAATATTAAAGTCAGTTTTTGTTTAGTTAAAGATTTTAGAACATTAAATGGCTGCCATAAGTTCTAAGCTATTTATATGTCTAGCTCTCCGTATGGGCATCCCATCCCTCCTTAGAAGAGTCTGAATAAATTTCGAGTGTAAATTGAGATTTTTCGATTTTTTTACCGGAACACGATAGGTTTTGAAACCACCACTTAATTTCTTTTTTTAAGGAGATGGGGATTTATATTTGTCTATTAAAATTCATTTCATTTAACTTTAAATATTTTTGCTTTACTATTTCAAAGGGTATTGTGTGTAACCAACCAAACTTAAATGCCGGAGCAATGGATACAAGTTTTCCGACGAGAGGTGCAAATTTCCTGATTCGACAAATTTTTGTATTTTGAAATGTTTCAGTAGGTTTTTAAGTGGTTTAATTTTTCTATGTGGTAACTTAATATCTAAAGAAGTAGAGTTAAGCATAAAACCGAAGAACTTGATTTTCTGTGTAGGGAAACAAACTCTTTTTATAATTTATTAGGAAACCTAAGAACTGTAATAACTGCTCAGTAATCCGACAAGAATAGAGATATTCTTGGTAAGTTTTGCCAATACATAAAATATCATCCAAGTAAATAACTAGTTTTATTCCAAAGTTTCTTAAATATCTCTTAAATATTTTACAATTGGTTTTATTAACAATTGGTTTTAGTAACTTGTAAAAATGAAAGACCAAATGGTAAACAGTTGAATTCATATAGGGTGTTTTGAAATTTGAATCTAAGATTATTTCTATATTTGCGGTGGATAGGTAACAAGAAATAAGAGTCCTTTAGATCTAATTTGGCTAAAAAGGAATTTTGTGATATGAGTCGAATGGCTGTTCGGTAATCCTCTAGTTTAAAGTGACTTACAGGAATAAAATTATTTAAATTTTTTAGATTTAAAATAAATCTGTAATTACCGTCAGGCATTCGAATAAGAAAAAATTACAAGACAAGATTTCATTTTTTCTAAAAACTCAGATCCAAAAAGAAAGTTATCTATAGGACTCTGTTGGGCTGCCCCCTTGCTTTCATCATTGAGAAAAGGTTGAATCTCAAATTTTCGTTTAAGAGAAAAGGCATGATGAGTTCTGGTAATTAGCTGAGCTTCATCCGCAAGCTTTTGTAATTTCTGATCACCTAATGTCACCAGTGCGTTGGGACCTACGAGTTTTAAATTTAAAATTTGACCAATTGCCGTTATGCCGGCGCCAAGCTGTTTTTGTAGGTTGCACAGAAAATTATCGTTTTTCTGAATCTGAGTTGTCAATATCGTCTTTACTTCTTAGTTAAGCTTTGGAGGGTGGAGTGCAGGACAATATAGTAACCGGAAGTGCACGATGGAATCTGAATGCAGTGACAGACAAACGTCTGTGGGCTATTAAAGTCAAGACGCACTACACCCCTGCTACACAAATTCATTATTGGTACTTAAGTGCAAGCAAACGCTTGCGGGCTCGGTAGTCAAAACGTACTACACCCTTGCTAGACAAATTCATTGTTGGTATTGGTACTTAAGTGCAAGCAAATGCTTGCGGGCTCGGTAGTCAAAACGTACTACACCCTGTACCCATAGGAAGGACACCTAAAAATCTACAACAAAAAATATAACTGACCTTCTATTTGCGATTCGTTGCTTTCAGGACAAAGAACTTTTCCTAATCTCGAACATTTCTTCTTAAGATTCACTAACTCTTCATACTCCTTTCTTTTGATGTCGCGCGGCATTTTTACTCCGAAAATCTAACAATAAATAATACGATAAATCGATGCGATGGTCCGCCTGCGAGCGCACATAAAAATGAACTGCTTACATCGGGTTTATCCGGCTGCCGTTTTTTGCTTTAAACCGCGTGCGTGACTCATATAAAAGTGTTATTTCCTACCAGAGATCATAGAAGGACGGAGACGCGACGAATAATTATTCTAAATATTATAAAGAAATATACTTTTATTTTTAATTTCTACTATTACCATTAATTAAAATATTCTATTACCTCTAATTAAAATATATTTAAAAAAAATTAATAAGGGAATATTAAAACCAAAAATATATTGTTACAACTTTTAAAATCAATTTATATTTAGTTTTAAAATGAAGCATATTAAAGCCTAATATGCTTGAATATTTAACACGTGGTAATATGGTTTTATTATTTTTGCTAATATTCTACATTTTAAACCGTAACATATCTGATACTTGATATTAATATATTTTGTTTTATTTATTTTACCTAATATTACTATTATATTTATTACTATTATATATTATTAATATACTTTGTATTTAATGGTAGTATTTGATATCATTCTTTTTTTTACCGAGGCCATTTTCCCAGGTCCGGAGCTTATTTCATCCCCATCAAGTGTTGGAGTGGTTTGTCTGTCTCTAAGCCATCATAGCAAATTTCAAAATTGGACAAATACAACACCCAGAGCGTGGCCACCACGGTGGGAATCGAACCCACGACGGACGGAGCCTAAATTAGGTCTCCGGGTTGCACACCTCGAGTGGAATGTATTTTTACACGATTAGCTAGCTAATGCCGTGTTTAAATAGGCTAAATATTTTTGTGTTGCTCAGATATAGAGTAAAATTAAAAATCTTAGTTGCGCGGTGGGGCAATGTCGTGCATTGATATAGTCACTTGATGGTATACTTTAGGACTCCATTAAGAAAAATTGGGATAAAGTCCGACTGTATTCATAACATACAAAAAAATATCACAACCTTATTAAAAAATATATATGCATTTTATATTTTCTAAAAAATGGTTCTTAATAACTAAGTATTTTTATGTCCGTGAAGTTAGCGACGGTTTTCCAGCGACAAATTTTTAAAGCGGAGGCAAATTGCGGACATGGCCAATCCGCACCAAAGCTAATTCTACAAATTATTTGTTTTATTGTTCCTTAACCTGAGGGTGGGATAACCCCAAAATTTTCACAGGTAACGTACAACCCCTCGGGGTTAAAGCTGAAAAAAATTTTCCCCTTGTTTTGAACACTAAATGTAGCATGAGCATGGTCTCACTTCGAACATCCAACACAGCGGTAGATACTACAGTTCCTGATCCCTCCCAAATTCTCCACAAAGCAAGCAAATAAATCATCTTCGAGTGTTAGATCCTCCAGTGCACCTAAACATTGTACTCGCAAATCTCTGTCTAGAAATATTGTCTAATTCAGTTTCGGAACCATAGAAAATTTTACGGATAGCTATTGAAGTTTCCTTTTATTTTTGTATTTTTTGGGGCTTTGAGAGTTTCTCTTTTTTTACGACGACTAAGGACGAATCGGCTTGTCTTTATTGTTTATTTTTTCCTTCAGCTGCTTCTAGCTGCAGCTTCAAAGGTGTTGCTGCCAAACATTTGAGTACTGCTTCGGACGCGACTTTGAAATTCATTTTAACTGTTATTGGATAATCGTTTTTGGCGATAGTTTGCTTAATATCCGCGATATGGCCCAGGTTGAGGTTCTACATTAGGTGAAATATTCCCTATGTATTTCTTATTATGTGTTTAATGAGATGACTCTAGTGTGTCAATCAAAGTTGGCAACATTCGGGGTAGTGCCTTGCAGCGCGGTAATACCCCAATGAAGATGAATGTGATTCCCCTGAGGTACAAATTATAAACTTTTTTCAATTTACCAACACTAGTAGCAATTTTATTTAGATATCTTGTGGAAACAGTAAACAGTTAGATGCATTGCGAAGACCTACAAAACATTTTTTATTTCAAATTTGCGGAATTCGCTAATTACCACTAGATTTTAACTTATGTATATGAAAAAGGGACTTTGTCAAGACTCAATAATTATTTAACCAGTAGTTTCAGGTGCAGAAATGAATGGAGAGGCATGTATGTGGGCATGTATGAAGAGCATCTCTGGTTCACAATATATTACTGATTACAGTTTTTCAGAAATTCGTATGCGCCCTATTTCCCGATGCGAGGTATTCCTCCAGTATAGGGACCCAAAAACACGCCTATGAGGTTATGGGTGGCCTAAATCGCGACTTCGTTTACCTGGATTATCTAATTACATGATTGTCTCCTTATTTAGTTTACAAAAATCATGGAAACGGATTTAATTTAAAGGTTTGTGAAAAAGATATAAGAAAAAGAATTGTTATCATTTATATTCATATATTTTCTTTTTTTCCATAGAGGTTTTTGTTTATTTTGTTAGGCAAATCGGGCTACAAATTAAAAAAAACACGGCTACATGAGCTAATCAGACAAAAATGTGGTATAGGCCCATTGTTAAGTGGCAATAATACAATGGCAATGATATCTAAAAAATACATTTTGACAAGCTTTTATTTAACTTGCAGTACATGTATGTATGTATGTATGTGTGTTTGTTTAAGTCAAATCTTGCAAGTTGAATTAGAAGCACTTCTTGACATCCGATTGAACTGGAATTTTGCAGACAATTTTAGTTCTGGTAACATTGCGGTATGCAATACTTTCAAAATGGCCTCCGCTCCAAGATGGAGGATTAGGTACATTTTCTTTTCAACCCCCTTAATATCGGTATCAAAGGAAAGGGGTAAGTAACGTCATACTAAATCCAATATGGCGGATGCCCCAAGATGGCGGACTAAACTTCTTTACCACCCTCCTGACATGGGAATCAAATAGGTACTAAAAGCACAAAATAAAATAAAAGATAAAAAACCTTTTTAAAAACAAGCTTTTATTTAAGCCATGTACTAAAACGGAAAAAATAAGTTGCGAGAATCTTTTGTAAATCAAAAAGTTTGTCGCGCGAATTGTAAATAAAATACATACTTTGGCAAGTAGGCACTTGCTTATCAACCAATCACTGTCCAATAAAATTAAGTGATACTTTTATGAACATTTCGAGAGACAAGCTTTTTGATTTACAAAAACTTGTCGAAATTTGGCATTGAATTATCTTAACGAAAACCTAAACTTATTTTATTAGCTTTAGTACATGGCTTAAACAAAAGCTTGAATTTAAAACGGTTTTTTATCTTTTTTGTTAATGTCAGCTCTTCGAATTTTTTGACGCAAAAAATATACCAAAATTTGCAAATACCGCCACCTTAGTTCTAATTGCAAATCTACTTGCTGGCGTGGAATAATCATTTTAAGAAAATAGGAGTTCCCTAAACAACACATTGTGAAATCAATTTGAAATGACCGATTCAATTTAGATAGCGGGGTATCTGTGTTGCAGATTTGACAACGACAAATGTTGACCCTTCCAGTAAATAATTCATTCATCGAATGACGAAAGAAAAAACACTCCATCTTAGAAAGAATAGGTAATATCTACCCCCCTCTAACATTGTTGTAAAGCCTATCGCCACGACGCCGCGCCGCCGGGCCGGAAGGAGTCCTAACGTCCTGTACTTTTCCGCAGGGATCGGCACGTCGATACGGGCGCCGCGTCGCCTGCGGGAGTGTAGGGCTTCCCGGGGGCTTTCCTCGCAGGGCGCCGGGCGCGCCCCGCTGAACTCTGACCTTTGCGGGGGGGACCCTGCGCCGCCGCCCGCAAGAGCGCTACGGCCCTTCCGGCCGGAGTGCAGGAATGGGGCTTTGCCGGACATTTTCAAAATCTTCCTTTAGACCACGGGCATGTAGTAGTTGCAAACAATTAAAGCTGAACACCTTCCATCTTTTTGATCTTGCAGGTCCATTATTTTAGTGCATCTTTTCATTCTTCGACGAAGAGGTAGCTACGCTTGTTATAAACGCCTAGTCCGGCCCTGTCGGACCTCCTAGGTGTTTATAGTCGCCCCTGCTTCTGGCCGTATGTACGTGTGTACGGTTTCGTACGCTGTTCCCCTCCCTCTGCATGGCGCAGTTGTCGATTTTTCGAGTCGAAATTTCGCATAGGGCGGCGCATGCGTATGTACCCCAAGCCTATTGAAAGGCGCCATAATCGGGAAAGCCGTTTGGCACTTGTAATTTTTTTCGATTTTTTTTAAGGGGCCGGCGTTTCGAACATAGGTCGTCGATCGAGTTCAATTTTCGCGTGGGGCCCCGGACCCCTATGGGCCTCTCTGGCGCCCCGATCGGAAAAGCCGTTCGGCCGTTTGGGTCATTTTTCCCATTCTGGGCTTCGCGATTGGCGAGGCCGGCCGCAGAGATTGCCAGAGATTACCTTGTATATACAGACCCGTCCGTGATTCGGCACGGTTCGGTTCTTCGTTCGGTTCCTGTCGGCTTTCGGACAGCGGCAATGCATAGTGGAAACAATACCCAGTAAATTAACCTGAATGCCGTCAGTGGTAGAATGTTTTTATTAGACAGACCGGAATGATTATAGATAATGACATCTATTTTTATATCAGATTGGAAAGGCGTAGTCCAAAATGAGGAAACGAAATGACTTCAAAGAGAGATTCTATTGGAGAATGCGTTTGTATAAAAATCGAAAGTCACTTCAGCCGAGATCAAAAGCCAGTAAGTTAAACTGGGTATTACGTAGAATGTGGGTATTAGTGACTGAGAATTTCAGGTTATTTATTATTTTTGTGATTGAGTGACAGGGATGGAAGTTACTTACTTAATGTTTGTCGCCCTAATATATATGTTGGCTTCTTTTGACGAAATCCAAAAAATTGATGTCATACAGTACAGGGACAAAGTAATTTGTTTTCCGGTTAAACCTGCCCTACAGACTAGAGAGGAGGAAAGGATTTTAAGCCGAGCAGCTTGGTGCACACCCCTAAATAAATAGTTATAGCTTTACGTTTTGTGCACAGAACACTCCTCGGTTATGCGCGAAATGTAATAATAATCGAAAGCTAAAAGCGTTGACTGACGTATTAATAAAGACCGCTCACGGCTGTCATGTTTTACAGTTCTCTGGCTCACCATGCGCTTCCCGAAGACAAAATACAATGCAAAATACATTGTTGACCATAGGCGCCATCTACTTTCCAGGACATGAAGCTATAGCCGTGAGAAGTCTTATTAATACGTCAGTCAACGCTAAAAGGTGAGTTTTTGGCACAGTAGATGTGATTAAATCAGCAAATATAATTTACCACAATGAAGGGTCCCAAAAGTACTTGGGTATTATTTATTGCGAAAAACCTAATACGTTCTAAAAATTTCGAATCGAATCTTTTTTTTTTTAGATAGTCCCATAGATGCTCTATAGTTCTATAGGATTCATGTCAGAACTGTTAGGTAGCCACTGTAATAAAGGGATATTAACATCATTTAGGTAGCCAATAACCTGTCTAGTCATATAGGGAATGGGGACGAGCGTTGTACTGCATGAATAAAAAATTACGTCCAACAAACGGAGCAAAAGGCATTACATGTTCGACAATAATGTTGTCTAAGTAATATTGGGCATTCATAGACCTCGAACGTATAGAGACCAACTCCGTATGAGCATCGAAACAAATTCGCCACCAAAATATTTTAGAGCCACCACCAAAACATAGGTACTTTAGGAGAGATATTGCAGCCGGCAAACCTTTCTCCTCGCCTTCGCCAGGCACGCTCGCGTTCATCTGGAGCTTTAAGTCTCATCAGAGAACAGAACTTGTTCCAATCGTTGATGGTCCAATTCTGATGTAGTCTTGCAAAATTCAATCTGTGAACTTTGTGTTCCCTGGTAAGCAATGGTTTTTTAGCAGGTCTTTTGTTGCTCAATCCTGCTTCATGTAAACGCCTTCTAACCGTTCGAGATGATATAGCGATTTTTCGAACATATGCTAATTAATTTTTTTTAGCAGATTGCTGGTGACTCTCCTGCCTCTGAGAGCATGTTGTCTCGAAAAAACGATCCTCAATTTGATTAGTGCAACGTTTTCGCCCTTGCCCTGGTCTTCGATTAATGCAATCAAATATAAACTGCATTGAAATGTTTATAGTTCACTCGTAGCCTCAGAGAAATAACCAAGAATAGAGCCAGTAAGAACAAAAAGTAAACAGAGCCAACATATTTTTGAGTGATGCCACGAACTCCATTATTTACAGCATTTCATTTCGAAAGAGACGGGTTTAATAGTGGGATTAAATGAAGGCACACCTGCCATAACGCTAAATTAACAAATGTAGCTAGTAACTTCTTATATGTAACAATTTTAAACTAAAACTAAATTGCGCTTTAATTATAGTAGCTAATTATCACTTTAATAAAATCCTAAACAGATACCTCAAACAGCCCAACATGGCAACGCCACCGTTGCCGCCGAGTTCATTACTCGGCGGTATTTGTTTTGTGTTCGCCCAGCAAGTCAAATTGTTTACGTATGTATTTTTCGTGTTTGCAATTATTTTTTTGTTAATTTATAGACTATTTATTAGTATTTAGGATATAGAGACTGATTTTGTACACAACGGGGCGCAGAAAGTGTGTGGTGTGTGGCCAAATTGATATTTCTCAGGGTATAACCTATCACATGTAAACGTCGTAGGTACATACACACGGGCGTAATGTTTGGTTACTTCGGTAAATTTCCGTTAGATGTTGATTGACCACAAACGTGTGTATTTTGATGCTGTTGCTCCCTGTATCCTTGGTTATTTTTCTGAGTTCGTAGCTAACATTTAAAGTGTTGTTAGTATCGCAAAACCTTTATCGCCCTGTATCTTCAAAATAAAAGCTTTCTGAAAACCATGAAAGGGCGAAATATTCTTAAAATAACCCAGAGAATAACCCCTTTAATTGTTTCCATCTGATTACTAAGCACCTGTATATGTATAACTCCCAATCTGCATTAAAAAAATAACTATGAGCACCCTGTGGTGCTCATAGTTATTTTTATATAATATAACTAGGAGCACCCTGTGGTGCTCATAGTTATTTTTTACCCCTTTAACTTTTTTATTTTTTGACATAGAAAAAATGTTAAATAGAAAAGTTGTAGGGTTCCAACAGAACCATACAGGGTGTTTTTTAAGTGTCCGATATTTCAGACAACGATTCCTCAGGTATTTTTAAGATAAAAAATTCATTTAAACATGGACCCGCAAGGCCTTCATTTTTGAAATACAGGGCGTTAAATATTTATTTTTCTTCTTCATTTTCTAAATAGTTCTTGAAAATGCCGACATTTGGACGAAAATTGGTACTTGTTTTTGTTTATTTGTTTTTAACCGCTTTAAACCACCTTAAAACCTTTTCGGGTATACTTTATATAGAAGAAAATATCAGAAACGACAATGAGCATTCGCCCTTAAAATATGGCTGCATTTCCGCATATTCCAAATTTTATATTCATACCTACAACCTGATGATTTAGTGAACAAATTACGTTCAAATTAAAATAATTATTAATGAATGAAAATTTGGTTCAATTCTATGACTAGATGTCACAAACTACAAAACAGGCAAGAACTGTTATCTGACAGTTAAAGAAACATTGTTTTGTTTCATGGCCAATAAGAATGCTACCGAAAAATAAATTAAAATAATTAATATTTAAAAAACTGCCATATATTGTTGACCCGCCCTTTTTGAGCATTTCAAGATGAGCCTATATAATATACGATTTGTTCCATTTAAAAAAACACAAGTATAGTTCGCTACACTTAAGCGGAACAGTCTGTATATTTTATAAATAATGGTTAAAAAACAAGTTTCTGTCTACAATTTTTTCTAGGCCAAAAAATAAAAAAGTTAAGAGGGGTACAATATAACTCTGAAAACCCATAACTCTGAGTGCAGCTACCGGAATTCTTTCAAAAATGAATTAAGTATCGTTATTGCGCTGGTATTTAAACGAGGTAGGCAATTTAGGTAGAAAAGAATAGAAAATAAATTTTTTGCGGTAGAAGTTCTCGTCGTACATTATTAATTTTTAAGCAAAGCTCGCGAAGGCAAAGGAGTTATGATGGGTAGCATTTGAATAATTGAGACCAAATTGTAGATCATATTTCTGGTGCACATGCGCAAGATAATACTTATACAGGGTTATTCAAAATCAAATTTCATCCACGTGGTTGTTAGGTCGGTAACCTACTCGAAATAGAAGTTATAATAGTTAAAGGGCTTTTGTCTGATATATCTAAATATCTAAAGAGTTTTAATGAAACTTGGTTTGCCAAATTAGTCTGTCATGCTTCTTCGCAAAAATTAACACTAAGAACTTCAATTCAAGTCCATCAAGCTTGGGATGAATAGGTGTATCATAGGTAGATACACCTAAAATATTAAATATTATAATCTTGGCAATAATTATATGATTTTCGAATAAGAATATATTTTAGCTCGCTTTCTGGCACACAATTTTCTCGCCACTTGAATATAATGAAGAATTCTTACTATCGCTATCACTCGCTCCGACAATGAGCTTTAAACGACTAAATGATTGCTGCCATTTTCAACTAATCCAACTCAAAAAATACACAACTTTTAACTTTCAGCTGAACTGTTCCAAAATTCAACAGAACTGTCATTCAGCTATGAGGTCAGTGATTCAGCAGGTGAATAATTAGTTGCATATTTACACTGGGAATTGTATCTACAATTTCATTAATGCTTTGAATATAAAAAATGTTAAATCGTTCAGATATTTCCAGGTTATTACTAATACGTTGGTGTCCAAAACAAATTTCATTATATGTTTCTTCTTTTTTATTAGAAATTAAACTTTTTAAAGTGTGCCACAATTTTTTTGAATCAAAAAATGAGAATATTTTGTCCTCATAATATATTTTTTTAGCTTTTCTTACTACAGAAACAACTGTGTTTCTAGCAAGTTTAAAGGCATTCCAACTTTCCTCAGTTCTAACTAAATTATAATACTTTTTGCAATCCTCTCTAAATTTCATGTTTTCTAATACACTTTGGTTAAACCAAAAACTAGAGTGCTTACACCGAATGTCTACTTTAGGAAAATAATTATTAAGAATATGAATAAAAAAATTTGTAAATTAAAACATTTATTTATTAATATCATCATCAAAATTATACTGAATACTACGTAAATCCCTCTTGAGTAAATCAGGGTGTAAAGTTCTTTTCCTAATATATTTTTTAACTTTGCTGTTTCCACTAGCACTTAACTAACGTAACATTAATTATTATACAATGGTCTGTTATACTTGGATTCATTAAAACAGAAGATTTTATATTTTTGTTATTTGTTATTACTAAATCTATCAATGTTGAATTTCTGTCATTACAATATGTTTGAGTGTCAACCAGCTGCCAAAATCCTGCGTCATTAAATATTTTTTTCTACTCCTATGCTAGTAACATACCTATTAAGTGACGGTTTAGGTTATAAGTAAGTCCATTGTTACGAACACTGACACGTAATGACTGACACGTAATGACTGACACGTAATAAAAAAAATTACGCATCTGTTCTTAATTAAAACGCAATTATCACGGGTGCCTTGTTAGCACGGCATCGGCATCACCCTAGCAACTAACCAACATACTAATTGTTGCCTGTCAGATAATCAGAAGTATAGTTTATCTATAATAATAGTTTTTCTTTCGTCGAAGAAAAATTATAATACAAAACTCGAGTTGTAAGCTTATTACATACTCGTGGAATTACAGCACTCGCCGCTGCGCGGCTCGTGCGCAACTTTTCCACTCATACGTAATAAGCTGTTTACAACTCTGCTCTCGCTATGTAATATACTATTTTAACTTCATCGAATAAAACATTTCACTCAAAAAATTAATATTAAAGTCTCCACAAATTAGTAATAAATCATTTGTAATGTACACACCAACATTTTGAAACCATTCTTGTATAGAAAATTTAAAAAAATTGAATGAGATTCATTTGGGGAGTGGTAAATTCCACCTAAAGTGAAAACTTTACTTTGCAGTTTAACTTCTATTACCAAAAACCAGACATTATTAAGAATAATATGTGAATAAATAAATTTATGAGTTACATCTGACCTGACATAAAAAATTACACTCCCAGTATGACGACTATTTGAATTCAATCTTACCATAATATTGTAATTTGGAATATCTATTGCAAAATTATTAATTTCCTCTGTTATATGAGTCTCTGTCAAACAACAAACTGAAGGTCGATATTTTTCAACATAATATCTAATTTCATCCAAATGGATTGTTAATCCTTGAGAGTTTAAAATAATAGTATCTTCAACTCCACAATCTCTTTTTTTCGATAATTGCTATTCTACTTTACTTTTTTTAAATACACAGGACAATTTCTGTCCAACGCTGAATGTTTATAATCCAAATTTAATTTAAACTTTTCATTTCATTCCTTACAATTGGGGCACACTCTACCTTCACTTCTAAGTAGAACAACTAATATCAGCCAAATGCCCACCAACACCACATTTAAGGCAAACAGAAATTTTTGTACATACATTTTTCTGCTTTATGGTTGAATCCAGAACATTTATAACACCTTATAATATTGACATGTTCATACATGTTATAGACAATCAAGAGTTTCGACTTATGCTCCAGTGGCGGGTAACAAGATCGAAGATACGCCAACAAGGAGACTGTAGAAATGACTATGGAATAAAAAGCGTAGATACTAGATTACAATAATTATCAAAACGCGGTTCTCAGGAAAAAATCGCGTGTAGGTATAGTCGGCGCCCCCTCGCCAAATATTTCCAAGTCACATGCCGAGTGGCGGGGAAGGGCCAATAATAACCAGAAGCAACACGTTGTTGCCGAACGGATGCCCCCCACCCACGACCTCCGTGGGAAGCGGAAAGGAGGGGGGCGGCCGCTTGCGCGGGGCTCATTCGGACCGGCTAGCGACCTTGCCTCTTATAAGATGAGCGAGATACTTCTAATGGATTATGTTAGATTTGGGGTCGTTGGAAAGCACAATGATGAGACTTCGTTGATCAAGTATGAATCCAAACTTTCAATAACACTGGATCTTACATAATTTAAATTTTGGGAAAATAATTCGTCTGAATAGGTTATAATAAAGGGTTTTCCAATAGGAATGATATAATTTTAAAATCTCATGGTTTCCGTGTTTAAGCTTCGACAGATGCCACTAAGAGTCACTTGTGTTTAGTATACTCGTGGGGTATTTTGTGGTATACTCTGACAATTCATCATGACAAAATATACGCCACAAGAAAGTTTGATTATTATTCAAAATTTTAGGAAAATAGATGTTCTTTTGTGAATAACTCAACGTGCACTTCGCGTCCTTCGCGAAAACTATGATCCGCGATTCGTCGAATCGTTGAAAAGTTTTAAAAAGATTTTACTCATGATGCGGAAACACCAACATGACGTCGAATTGCAAGAAGTGTATAGAACATTACTGCTGTAAGAGGTGCTGTTGCAGAAGTTCCAAATTTATAGATTCCTCGTCGTGCCCAAGAATTAGGAAGAACGACAACTTGGTTGCGAGAAGTCACGCGACCACTTTGCAATCGTCATTTTTTATCCCTATACGCGCAAACTGCAGTCAAAGTCAAATTTTAAATAGTTCTGCAAACAAAAAATTTTCCCTTATAAAGCAGACTTTAATTGTCACACTGTATAGCGCATCTGTTAACATAAGTTAAGTTCTATTAACTTTCATTTTTGTTTTAACATAGGTACTTATTCGATTTTTAAATGTGTAATTTAATAAATTTATATACCTAGGTAAGTATTTGTACCTATAAGTTGTCTACTTGACTTCACAGAACCAATATAAAGACCAACTGTATAAGGAAGGAAAATTGTTACTTGGGTTTTTTAATCAATTATATATAAACTTTTTATCTTATTAGATAAAAAATTAATACTTAGAATTGAGCAGCCTTTTAAAGTATGCAATAAAAAAGGTTCTGTGAAAGAAATGCTAGCAGGCCTTCGGACTTTGATAAATTTCTACCCTACTTTTCACCGAATGAATTCTCCTCCAGCCCTTTACGAAAAAATCATATTTACCATGATAAATGAATCGCCCTGTACACTATACTTTGTGCAGGACCTTGAAATATTTGAAAGAATTGAAATGACAATGTATGACTGCGTTTATCTCGACGCGTTCGATCCGATTGAGAGAGGTTTGAATTCACTGGAGGAGACTCAAATAGACGGCGTAAACCCTACAGATTGAAATTCAATCATATTTAAAATTTCAAGTCAAGCCGCTATTTCCAAACAGAAGTTGGCCAACCTACTATGGAATAAGTTTAATAAGTTAACGTCCCTAGAGAGGATTGATAACCGTTGGATTCAATACTGATGATGTAAACGTAGAATTATAAAAGATTTGACATAACTCAATGGCAAAGTAAACATTATGTAAATATTTAAATACCTAAATACAAAAATACACAAGTATTTTATTGTTTTCTAATAAATTCGTATGCTGAACTTGTTGTTAAATGAAGTCTAAAAAATCGGATAACAACCTAACTATGTATACTACTGCTGTCTATAGGACACGAAATGAATATGAAAATATGTGACTTTACGATAATCTTTGTCCGTTAGTATAATCTAAACTTCAACCCCAACGGCCTCAAGGGTACCGAAAGCGCGGCGTAGAAGCAGGCCCCGCTCTATCGCTCTATATCTATCGTCCTCTTGTTCTGCAGCCGCTCTGGCGTGTCCTTGCACCGTGCGCCGAGCGCCGAGGGCTTCTTTTTACACTACCGGGGAGCGTTCAGTAGTTTGCGAGGCAAGCGGGTGTCCGGTATTGTCAACTACAAGACTTATTGTGGCTTATCGCTCTTTATAGAAATAGTTTAATTTCCAGATTGGAACCGTCTTTGGAGTTTTTCTTTGATCCAAACATACAGTGTGTCTGGTTTTTCGATATTTCTCTGAATGGTCATTGTTTACAGAGTGTTGATTTGTCATTGTTACGAAAGTCTGGCCTTTGGCGTTTTTTTTAAAGAGTGCGTTTTTCGAAAAACACTATTAGACGATCGATCAATAAATTGGATTATTCCAACATCTCTTAAAATAGCCATGTAGCAATTTTTATGTTTCAAAAAATCAGCCCGTTAAAAGAATGTGAATTTGTAAAATTTAAATGAGGCAGGTGGAAATTTTATTTTTCGAATTTTGTAGTGTTTTGGGGGGCATTTTGCCAATTTGGTTGATTTTATCGTTATGAAAAGAATGCATAATGAAAAGATATTTTTTATAACATTTAAGTAGGTTTTAAAGAAATAACAAGTCAATATTTTGCTTGCAGAAAACGTGGAAAATATGAGAAATTGCAAATTTCTTATGTGTTTTAAAAAAGGTGAAAGTAGTGATTTTATTGGCAGAGACCAATACGAATTAGCGGGAAAAGCTACAGCGGAAAAGGCACGATTTAAAATTGTCAGCACTTAGAATTTACATTTGGTATGACACACCCTGCCAAATTTAAATACCCCAAGCAAAGTCGTGGACGTTAAAGTATAGAGGTATAAAGCTCCACAATCATATCACGTTTTCCAAATAATCTTTTTTCGAACTACGCATTGCGACGATGGTTTCAAAACGCGAAGTTTCTGTTTCCTGTGCTTTTTCAATTTCCCGCTTATTTTGTGGCCAGATTTCGGGATCGATGATAAAATATATATGCACTCGTATTTTTGGCTAGTGGAAATTCTGATCCAGATGAGCAGAATTAACTTTACTGGCGATATATTGCAAATTATTAATATCTAGTAATTTACATAACCAGTGGTATATCGACTTTATTAACGCATGCATGTGAACTCCACATTGTGAAGTTGCACGAGTCGTGTATTCACATATATTATATTATGCGTTAATAATGCGTTAATACTGCCTATCCCACGTGTTATGTACAAAATTTGATCTACAACTGTTTATCATTATTATTATTATCATCAGGATTTTATAAAATTTTATAAAAAAAAAATTCAAATTCAACGTAATGTTAATAAAATTGGTCAAGAGCACCAAGTTACCTGAGATCATATTTTGTAACCATAACAACAAAGCACAAACAGCAACAAAAATGAATTCAAGCGAAGACAATCTCCCTTCGGACATTAAAAATGCAGCTTCAAGTGTTATTTTAAATCTGGTTCCAGATAAATCACGAGAAAAATACCAGCTGGTTTATGACCGTCACGATAAATGGTGTAGAGAAAAGAAGGTTGGCGCTTTTTCACTACTCATGTAGTGAAAAAGCACTATTAGCATATTTTAACGAACTAAGCAAGATACAGAAGCCTTATCCCTTTGGTGTTATTATTCCATGTTAAGAACAGAATTTTCACTTAAGCGAAATGTCGATATCAAGAAATACATAATATAATTATGTGATAAGTGATATGATTATGTGATTCTGGAATATCTACCTCGGAGTAATGACATTACGCACATTGCACAAACTCTCCTCAATAAAGAAACCTGTTTCTCGACATCATCTTAGCAGCTAAACATGCTGTAGGTAGATTCGTTTCTAGAACGAACCTTAGTGAGAAATCGATTCGGGTACCACAGCAAAAACTTTTCAAAGGACCCCTGTAGATGGAAGATCAATGATGCAGCTCTCTGACATGCTCAGTGGGAAGTAGAGCACAGCTGAACACTTCAAAACTTGTTTAAATGTTTAGTCGCTCTTCTGTTGTAAATATTATACGGGAAAAATTATTCAAATGTCTCTTAACTATTCTTGCATGGATGAATTCGGAAATTTTTGTTAAAAACAAGGCGAGTTCGCGGTTAATCCGACAATTAGGTCATATTTTAACACAAACTATCAAGAACATGACATATTATAACCCCAGTCTGCGAAAACGACGATCTCGGTAATCTTTAAGATAAATAATTGATGGATCAAAACTAAACTTATACAGTGTGTCCAGATTAAGGAAAACCTTTAATTATTGTTGGCCGATTTTGATAAAAAAAATTGTTACGTAGGTATTCATAATTCACATACAATGAGTGGGTTGGTGTAATCACGATCAACTACGACCAGTTTTTTGAGCTAAAATTTCTAAAAGGATGTACGATTAGGGATTATTTTTGAAAAGAAAAAACAGACTGCAGATTCCTGTTTAGGACCACTTAAAACCTATATGTATTTTAAAAAGAATAAAATAGTTATTTATGTACCAAGGCACTGAAGTTCAACTTTTTACGACTCATGTTGAATTTAGTTGCCGAGGCCTCTGACCGAGGCAAATAAACCACATGAGTCATAAAAAGAACTTCAGTGCCGAAGTACATATTATATTTTTTTGAATTCGGAAAAAAAATTTATTGGGCAAAAAAATAATCATAAGGGATCACCCTTCCATGAACCGACTACAAGCGGCTTTGCTTGACTTTGACGATTGCTCTACCTAGGTAGAGGTCAAGTATGACGAGACACCGCACTTTCTGACTTAAAATCCAAACTGCTGCCTGTTGTGCAGCCTCCATGTAAAATAGATTAATATTCAAACCTACTAAAATATTATTTATACTAAAAGATTGCACTGCTATACGTAATAACTTCGCAATGTGTACGAAAAGTTAAATGGGATTTATTGGCCGGGTTTTGAATATTTGTTCACTTTTGACGGGCGATGGCTCCGCGTCTGACATTTGATGTTTACATCTCGCCAAGACCTATACTTATTGAAAAAATCGTACAATTATGGGCTACTTCAGTGCAAATTTCTGAGCTTTTAATGACGATTTTCAGACACTTCACTGCCGATTTCAAGAAAAAAATTTTTTCTTGGTAGGAATTTCTTTTAGTTTTAAAATTAGAACAAATTTTTCTTAATCAATGCTTTCATTTTTTCATAAAATGATTAAAAGGTTGTAACAAAGTAATTTCAATTAAGTAATATGCATTTCTAAAAATCCAATAAAAATTTTAAAAAATTCTCGCATTTTGTTCTATAGAAGAATAAAAATTGGTACAGCTAGGCTTTGAAAAACCCTAAACAAATAAACATCTGTAGCCAGTTTTTTCTAAAAAAACCTCTTATACCTAGTACTTTTTTAAATTTGAGCCCATAAAAGTCGTCAAGCAAGTTTGCTATGATTAGACGCCAAAAAAATTTACCCACTTTGTTGAAAACAGTGGCACCCACCTAACAAAAAAGTTTATCAAAATCGATCAACAAGTAAAGATTTTACGAAGATGGTAGGTCCTTAACCTGGCGACGCTGTACGTAGGTTTTCCAAAACTTGAACGCAGTCAAGAAAAAACAGCTAAATTTCAAATATAAAACTTATCGCTTTTGGCAATTGTTGCATTTTTCATTAGACTAGTAGTAAAGTCGATAGAAAATCTGCACCGCACACCGCACATTTTTTGAATATCACTTTCGGCTTAGCCGAAAGCGAGGTTTTTTAAACGATATTTTGTTGAATAAGAAAAACTAATTTCCCGACAGCTGGCTACATACTAGGTTTTCACATGACACGTGAAATTTTACCCAGTAATATCGCGATTCTTGCCGACAAAGTAAAAGCAGTGACTATAGATAGAGATATCAAATCTGAAATTTGAAGTAATTCTCGAATAATATTTTTTATGAAATTATAAATTGTGTGAGTAGTTATTTAGTTGAAATTTCAGATTTAATGTCCCTATGTAATTCTAAACAACTTCTTAACTAGAAAATTACAAATCGTA
This sequence comes from Pseudeuparius sepicola, assembly GCA_963920635.1. NCBI lineage: Eukaryota > Metazoa > Arthropoda > Insecta > Coleoptera > Anthribidae > Pseudeuparius > Pseudeuparius sepicola. The sequence continues at coordinate 98,234,942 of OY987299.1, forward strand.
GAATCTGTGCATTTCAGTCAAAAATAAAAAATGTACCTACGCTTCTTGTTAACTCAATCCGAGAATATACTGTACATAATATGCTAACAGACCGCGTTCTGGCGGCCAGGCTTCCAGTTTGTCGGCAAAATTTCGTGTGCACCGAGTCATGTGAAAAAATATGTAGTCGGCTATTAGTCCCTGAGGCCTAGAGCACAAAAAATAAAGTGACCCATGTCTTTTTGTGCACCAGCTCCGAATTAAGAGAGATATGAGACCATAAAAACGGCCCTTAAGGTGACATTTTCAGAGGGACGGACTCGCCAAAATTTAACCAAAATTAGCAATTTTCAGGTACAGTCTTCTCCGTATCTAAATACATTTTTGACTAGATAAACGAATGTGTAGCAGTAGTAAATATTCATTTACAAGAGTAAATACTTGATAATTACTGAAAGTATCCCGATTTTATATAAATAATCATTTATGCACAGGTTTGGCGTCACTTTGTCAACAAGGATTAAAATACAATTTCTCCTAATACGCCATTAATGTGAAAAATAAAGCTTAGCCGAGTATTTAAAGATATTTTCTTCAATCCAGTACTACAACAACAACAAAAGTTTGAGGGGTTTTCGAAAACAATGTACCTAAAAGAAAATTATCAAAACGCTGTTGTAAGTCGAATTTTTGTGACAATTTTTCGCAAAGTACGCCGTCAGGCAAATGATGATTAAGTACCTCTTTTCCCTTATGGTTAAATTTTCATAAAAATACAAACAACAAGCGAACAGAGAACTGCATGTTGTGAAGAAGAATAATATATTTTGTGATCGAAATGGCAGTTAGGGTCAATTTCATAATACATAAAACTAATAGTATATTTCCTAACAAGTGCGGAAAGTGCCACTTTTCCGCAAGAGTTAGGAACAATATTTTTTCTACAAGCGTGCGGAAAAGTAAGACACTTTTCCGCACGCATTTACTTTTCCGCACGCATTTTAGTTTAGAAAGTGTCACTTTTCCGCACTAGTGCGGAAAAGTAGTGCGGAAAAGTAAGTGACGCTTTCTAAACTAAAATGCGTGCGGAAAGGTGTACTTTTCCGCACGCTTGTAGAAAAAATATATTTTGACATTAAAATTAGGTAAAGAAACTTTTGCAACAATATTAAACAATGTTTGGATTGTTAGAAAGCTCCTTTAATTTTAAAGGATAGGTACTTTAGTTTATCTATACAATTGGCCCGTAATCATTTCATTCTTAAATTTTCGTCCTTTGGAACGCCCAAAACGAATATAGGTCTACCTACCGCCTGCCGTCAAGCAAAGAAAACCTGGTTATTATTACGATTTTACTTACAGCTATGTATATAACTAAGTTCTAGCATTCCTCGGCGATTCTAGGCATCTTGATGCTTGAAATTGTAAAGGCACGATTCTTCACTTAGAACTTTTATAGAAATGTTTCACTTTTGCACAAACAAAACAAATTTATAAAAAAAGCTGTCGCCACTTCTGACAGTCTGTTTCCACCCACAGACACACTGCCTCTTCGTAGCAATCTGGAGACGATAGCGGTACCCCCACTACACAAATTAATTCTGGTAAATTTCTTGTAAAATCAACTGACAGGGAATGACAGGTCACGCCGCGCAGACCCGCAAGCCATGTTGCCAGCTTGCTCAACTTCAGGGCTTTTCCTAGAGTCGGCTGTGGTCTAGCGGTTTACGGACGTTTCGCCCCCGCCGATTCGCCCCCGACCGTTTCGCTCTCGCCGTGTTGCCCCCAGCCGTTTCGCCTCCTAACCGACTCACCCACGAACCGTTTCGCCCCCTGGATATGCAAAATGTGTTTCTCTATTTTGAATTTTTAATAAAGTCATTACGAACGTCAAATTCCAAATATAACTTATAACAGAACCCACTAGAGTTACCAATACAAGCCAAACATTACTCTAATTTTTACAAATTGCAATGTTGAGCAAATAATAGAATCGGGGGTCTCCGCATGTAATTTCTCCGACCACCATTGTATTTTTTGTAGAATTGGATGTGCGTCCGATGATTCAAATATTCCTCCTGAGAAAATAGCATATCGCCCGCTTAAAAATGTGAATATGAATTTATTTCAAAACGACCTTGAATCGCTATTGACCTGCAATTTATTTACCATTTAAATAATATCGAGGACAAAATAAAATACTTCAATGAAAGTATTCTGACTCTCTTTGATCGGCATGCCCCAATTAAATATTTTTCGAAACGTAAGAAACCACTTCAACCCTGGATTACCGATAATATCAAGAGACAAGGCTCTTAAAGCCTTTAGACAAACTAAATTGTCAAGCAAATGGGACTACTACAAGCAACTCAGGAATTTAACAACGTCATCAATTAAGATGGAAAGAAAAGCCTATTACAGGCATAAATTTAAAAATTGCAGTATGAAGGAAAAATGGAGGGAGTTAAATAGGATGAGACCATCAAAGTTAATCAAAATTCGGGAATGTTTTAACGACGTAAATAAATTTAATTCGTTTTTTGTAAATTCAACTAAAATAGGCGTTTCGCCAAACAATGAACTTATCAACTTTTATTCTACAAATACCAAGAATGGCATGCATTCTTCTCTGACATTCAATACAGGGACTAATTATGAAATTATCCAGGCGGTCCAAAGAATTAAGACTACCTACAGCTGTTGGCTCAGATCGTCTTCACATAACTTTAATAGTTTGGTGTTGCCCTTACATCATAGACTTTATAACCCATATAGTAAACGAGTGTATGTTGCAGGAGTGTTTTCCCCGAGTTTGGAAGGAGGCAATTGTGTCCCCTATTCCCAAGATTGCTAGTCCTCAGGAACTAGGTCATTTTCGCTCAATTAGCATACTCCCAACGTTATCAAAAATTTTGGAAAGGGTCTTAGAATTTTAAATACGTTCACATATCTCCAGTCATAGTATACTCCCTATAAAGCAATCGGGATTTAGGCAGGGTTACAGCTGTGCAACAGCAATGTCTGATTTAATACTAGTCTAAGAGCCAGCGTACATGTTCCAGTGATGATTTAGTTAAGGCCTATTTTTTGCAAGGATGTTGGGGTGACCATAACCAAGTGTCATCCGCGAGGATTAACCCCGACTCCAGTCATAAGGGAGTGGCAGAACGCCCCTTACTGGTAAAAAAAATTGCATCTTTTTAGTATTTAGTTAAGGCTGAAATGTTTTCCAGTGCACCTCTGATGTTTTTTTCTGCTAAATGTCATTTTCAAACATTCTATTCATAAAGAAAATTCTTTTTTTACAATATCTCAGAAACTAAACGAGATACACTAAGATATCAAAAAACCTTTTTTATTGGAAATTAAATTCTCTACACAACTGGTTCTTTTACTCCTGTGCTCGTATTTTGTATAGTTCTGAAGATATTCGCGCCTGAATGTAAAAAATATTTGCAAATTATTTTTTATCTTCACTATATCTCAGAAAGTAAGGGAAATTCGAAAAAATGTCAAGAGATTTTTTATGTAGAGAATTAAATTTCCTACAAAAAACGTTGAAACCACTTTTTCATACCCCTTATAATTGAAAAGTTATTTTGCGACTGATGGTACGCAATAAAGGCGCGCGTACGATGGAAATACCGCCATTTTGTTCTGCAAATTGGCATTTACACTTAAAATAGTTGTCATAACAACATATTAAAAAATTAAGCTTGACTAAATAATAAAAACTTCATTGCTCACACGACATCTTGGGGGTGATCTGCCACCCCCTTATGACTGGCCAATCGTTCTGCAAATATTATATCGATAATTGCGGGCCATCAGAGGTGCACTGGAAAACATTTCAGCCTTAACTAAATAATAAAAAGATGCAATTTTTTACCAGTAAGGGGCGTTCTGCCACCCCCTTATAGACTGGAATCGGGGTTAATCCTCGCAGATGACACTTGGTTATGCCCCCCCCCCCTCCAACATCCTTGCAAAAAATAGGCCTTAACTAAATCATCACTGGAACATGTACGCTGGCTCTCCGACTATAACAGATGATATTCTCCGAGCGCGAGACACTAACAAAGTTACTGCTTTAATTCTCCTTGATTATACTAAAGTGTTTGATTTTTTAAATCACTCAATATTAATATCTATTACGCACTATGTTGGATTTTCTGCGCAAGCTGTGAACATTATAAAATCATTTATTACTGAAAGAACCCAGATAGTTAAAATTGGCGGCGAGCTGTCGAATAGTCTATGCGTTACTACAGGTGTGCCTCAGGGTGGTATTCTGGGGCCGCTATTGTTTAGCATATATGTATACTAGCAACTTTCATACTTGCCTAAAGTTCTGCAATAGGGTATTTAACCGTTTTTCAAATTTTATTTTGTTGAAAGCCTGTATTGATGCAGACTACACTAGTAAAATTCTAAACTAAAAATTTTACCTCCTTTGGGAGAAAATTGAGTTTAAAATTATTTCCGTTTTTAACGGTTTTCTTAATTTTGACGTCATAATAATTTTGAGCTATGTGAATAGGACCGCGAAGCCTTGAAGCTTTATTCGTTTATTGTGCGTTGCCAACTCGTGTGATTTTTCCTTGCTGGTCGAATATTTTGTTATTAGAATAGCTGTGTTCTAGTATGGAAACTCAAATTGTCAACATAAAGTTGATTATACAGTTCAAATTATCTGACTGTTTTTAACTCTGGTTATTGGTTCGGACTAGCTTGAGATTGCTTCCTAGAACAAACCTATTAATTGCAATAAATAATAACGGCAGTTAACTTTATAAAAAAACACTATATTCCGTAAAGATATATGTAATATACTTTCTCAATGTTTGTTGAAGAATAGTCGGTCTTTGGAGTACAGGATTTACTTCTGAATACAAGTCCGAAAGGGGATCTGGCAACGGTGCAGCAAACTAGTAACGATAAAGGTGCCGTCCTAACCTAATCTTGATCTTTCTAGCTTTGCGGTTTTCGCGTTTCGCGAGATTGTTTCGCTTTGGCATCTCGCTTTAAAAATTGTGAGAGCATAAATAGGTATGTCAATTTCCGGAAGATTGTCTGAACTTGCTTTAACAAAACCCACATTGACTACAGGAGCACTGAAACAGAAAGCAAATTAAACACTCTATCTACTCTCATACCTATATAAATGCATCAGGTAGGTAGGTATTTCTTGGAATTTAAATGATTACCTATTTATATTCTTTAGGTACCTACCTACAATCAAATTGAGAAAGAGTGCTTACTAAATTATACTTTGCTCTCAAACACTTTTATCTGGGGATTGAACTACCTACTACCAATATCAATTTTATGGTACCTATTCATTTTTCTTTGTAATTGAAACTATAGGGTTTAGGATTGTACCATGTACATAAGTTAAGATTTGCATTTGTAATTAATTAGATTTTATTACACTATCTCTCTCAATTTGAAACACAAGCACAATTTTTAATTATATTATAAGAAAGGAGCAATGATAAAAATTTGCATTGCCTACTTGCTTACCTACCTTATTTTAATCGTTGATTTGTGAACACTTAGGTCAGGTATAAAAATGAATTAATACCTCATTTAGTCCTTTACTATTATGACGACGCGATAAACAATGGTTTTATTATAAAATATAAAATTCAAAATCGTTTGGAACCCCTCAATAACTTTGATAAAATTACAAATTTTGAAATGTAAACAAAACTCCAGCTGATATTATTTGACTAGTGACATATCAAATCACAAAATAATAAGATTAGGAGTCTCCAGTCCAAGTCCGTACCACATGATAAAAAAACGAATGAAAATGTTCGGCTCGTTATTATGACGTCAAAACGCGGTCGGGTCCCGAACACAAATTTAAATAAATTCAAATTTTATTTTGAAAATTCTAACTTCGTGGATACTTATTCGGGAAATAAAAAATGGTTAAAGCTATCTTAGGACTTGATGAATCAAGTTATGTGCAATTTATTTGAAAATTTGATTAGAGGAAACTACCCTATTATCACCTATACGCGGACGAGACACAGATCTATTTCTCATTTCCTCCCTCTGCCTATCAAGCTGCTATCAATAATATAAATTCGGATTTTAGTGCTTTGGTTGAGATGTCAACTAACCACATGTTGAAACTTAACCCGACTAAGTCCCAGGTTATTCTTTTTGGCAATGAGCTTAAACCTTTGTTCGATATTTCTATCAGTAACAGTCATCTTTCTATTGTGGATGTCGCGAAGAGCCTCGGTAATTGTGTGGCCCTTCTACGCTTCTGAATGTTTTGTTATTTTTATATCTTTATATTTAGAGAAAAAAGTTTTATTTACTTTACGAGAGTTATGATTTTATTTATGTTTTCATAAAACATGTATATTTTGTTTTATTAAAAAATTACATTATCCACATTGTTTTTTTTTTAATTGTTATTATAATACTTAAGAAAAGAAAAATCTAAATCCAAATAAGATGTTTAGGGGCCGCTTGGGAGACAAATGCCCGGGCTGGTTAGGTAAAGCCCATCCGTCCCTGGCCTCGGACTTTTTCTGTATTCACAATTGCGCTTCACGTAAAGAAGGCCTACTCGGCACTTAAACTAATATATCCCCATAGGCATTATTTGCATCAAAGCACTAAGAAAGAATTAAGTGATTCTCTGGTTTTATCCCATTTCAACCATTGTGATAGTGTCTACGGGCCATGCCTGGACAACTTCGATATTCACCGAATTCAGAAAATGCAGAATAATTGTATACGGTTTATCTTTGGCATCAGAAGAAGGAACAGGGTGTCGCACAAATTAAAAGAGATTTCGTGGCTAAATATGTACAATCGAAGAAAACTACATGCATTTTGTCTCTACTATAAAATAATTAAATATAAATCACCTCCATATCTATATAACAAAATAACGTTCCGAACAAAAGTGCACCATCTAAGTCTGCGACAACATAATTTAAATATAGATATTCCCAGACATAAAATCGTAATGTTCAAAAGATCCTACTCCTACACTATTGCCTCCTGGATCTTGCCCAGTGTACTATATCTTCCAATACCTTTAGACAAATAATATTAAAGCGGCTGATATCTTCGCAATAATGTGATTTGTTTGCGTTTGGTTTGTATTGTTGTTTATCTCTATTCATATAGGTAAGTTCTTTCTTTTTCTTTCTTCATAAGCCCGGGCATCCTGCACTAATTATAAATTGTAAAATTGTTAGTTGTTTGTTGAGTATTAATTATTAGGTAATTACCATTATTAATCATTCATAATTAATTTTGTTATAATATTATATTGTTAAAAATTAGATTTAGCCACATTGGTAGAACAAAAGCCGCTTCCGGGCAATCCGGGCGGCAATCTGAATGTTGGCCTTTATTTGCTGAACAGACGATGCTATTAATTGAGTACTATATACCTACTATTAATTATTACATTATTGTAAAATAACTGTACCTATTCTGTCCTGTATCAGTAAATAATAAACGTCTTTATTACGTCTTATTAGTATTATTAATATATTTGCGAATATAAATTCCATTAACGACCAAATATATCTTAATTCTTCACCACTGTTAAACTTACACAATAACTAAATTTGGGAATTTGTAATTTGTAATATTTTGCTGGAAATCAAGGAAATCGAAGAAATAAAAAGTATGTCGCAATATCAGCTCGTGCGTGAAAAGAATTGTTGAAGATTTTCAAAATCGTCAAGTTATTGATTGCTTACGAGGTATTGAGTACAACTTTGAATTTTGATTTTATTACTGTTTTTAAATTTTTGCGAATGTTTGAATATTTGTCCTTAAGGATGTTAAAAATTATTACATATGATTGTGATCATTATTATATTTTATATACAATATGTTTTTTTTTTTTATTTTTCTAAGTTTTTAAAATGGAATACATATTTCCAAACTGTAAATAGCTGTAAAATATAAGAACGAAGTACATAATCTTTAAAGGAACACATATTTCGAAATTAGAAAACTTCGGGGGCGAAACGGTTAGGAGGCGAAACGGCGGGGGCGAAACGTCCGTACCCCGAGTCTAGCAGTTAGTATTAAAAGCTTAGGGTCAGGTCTTGGTTTTTATAAGTTATGTTCGCAAAATAAATGATTTTTTAATAATCTTATTAAATATATAGGTATTGGCGACAGTGGCGTCTCAAAAAAATCCCAAAAAATCTGTTTTTCTTTGTGTAGATCAATCTCAGTCTCAAAAATATTTTCGGAGTCACGTAGGGAATATAGGAGTAGATATGTGAACAAACCTGTAGAGGTGCTGTGAATAACAACAGTGGCGTAGCAAAAAATCCATCTTAATCAATCTTATCTTTGGGAGACGCATAGGGGATGTAGTAGTATAGAAAAAATCTGTAGGGTGTGCCGTGACAAACGACAGTTGCGTCGCAAAAAATTACAAAAAATTTGAGTTTTTTTTGTGTAAAATGTCAGTAGTAGTCTTAAATATATTTTTGGGAGACACCCTATAGGGTGCCATGAGTAACGACAGTGGCGTCGCAAAAAAAATCCAAGAAAAAAATCTTATTTTTTGTGCAAGTAAATCAATCTTAATCTCAAAGATATTTTTGGGAGACGCATAGGGGATGTAGTAGTATAGAAAAATCTGTAACCGACTCGACCTGCTCGGGTCCCTTTCCTCGCGGAACTCGGCTCAAGGCTCAAATATTCGTAGCCGCCAAGCGACGATCTTATATTATTATAAGGTATCCGTTTCGGGAGTTTAAATAGTACTTACGACATTATCGGCGAGGGGCGTTGCGGCAATTTAATTAGGAAGCAACAAGGAGGTAAAATATAGAATATAGCAGTCGCGGAACTAAATTATTTTTCCCATTTTCTACTGGGGGGACTCTAGCCCCTATGTACGAGCCACCACTGGGCCAGATGCAAGGTAGGTACATACAGATTTTAGAAAATAAGTTACGAATATTCGACAACTTTATCCTACTGGAAACTTTATTTTCCAACAAGACGGCGCCTCATGCCACAAGGCTCGATCAACTAAGCAATGGTTTGCCGAAAATAATGTAAATGTTATTTCTTGGCCATCTAGCAGCCCAAACCTGAATGTAATTTAATGTGTTTGACAGGAAACGAAAAGATATGTATGAAATAATCCCCACAGAAAGATTGAAGCTTTAAGATCTAAGATTCGGGAAATTTGGAATACATTGCCTCCCGAATTCTGCTAAAAACTGGTAAGGAGCATGCATTCAGGAATTCAAGGATATAAAAGCTAAAGGCAATGTTACCAGTTATTAAAAGAAAAACATCCCAGTCATGCATAATTAGCAATATTTCTTTATTTAAGTTATTTCTTATGTTTAACAAAACATTCACGGAATTAGTTATCAGTATTTAGATACTTGTGTATTAAATAGTTTTTCAAAAATATATGTAGTTTGAATATATATATATTTAGCATTCTTCTTTTGAAAGGTAACTTTTTAAGTCTTTCATTGACCAAAAAAGTTTAAATAGAAATTTTTGGGAGACGAACTTCAGGTTTGAAATTATCTCAACCGCGCGGGTAAAGTTGCAAGTCGCAATTTTTTTTACTGTTTTATGCACTTTTTATATTAATTATGCAAAAATAAGTAATTTCTATTAAAAATAAAAAAGCCCGTGCCGAAAGTAGGTATACTCAGTGGCGTAACTACAGGGTGTTCAGAGTGTTCAGTGAACACGGGCCCAGAGCTGCTAGGGGCCCACCGCCACCAAGATTCATGCAGGGCACATAAATTTCGGTTTTTCCGATGCGAGCCGATTGATGTGGTGCTGCGTAATAACCGACGAGTCAGAATCTCTAATCGGTTATCTACATAGAGGGCCATTTCGCAACAATGAAAATTCAACGCTAGTACAAAACATGCATAATAACTTAAGAGTAAATGTACCTACAGGACGATCCAAACTCGACTCCCCAGGCCTACTGCGGGAACACAAAAATTGGAAATAAAATTTTGAACAGGGGTTTTTAAATGGGACATACTATAATGCCCAATTATGACCGAAAATTTGCTCTTTGGTTGTTTGGGGGAAATGGCCGCTATGACGTCATCAATACTTTCCCCCAGAAACATACATTTTTTTTCCTAAATATCGAAAGTCCTTATCATTCTCAACAACTTTTATAGGAAAAGATTTTCTGTATCTTTTATTGTTCAAAATTTACAATTGATAGAAATTATTTAAGAGAATGTTAGGTTGTCTTGTGCCCCTTAAATTTTTTTCAACTGGAATATTAAGAAACAATTTTTGTAACAAACTATAATAGCAAACAAGTCAGTAACAAGCACACTTCAAAAATTTAAAAAATACTCCAGTCGAACAAATTTAATGGTGCACAAGGCACCCTAACATACTCTTGAATACTTTCTGACTATCGCGATTGTTTTCATGGCTAGCTAGATTTCGGAGAACCGATCCTAGTAAATAGAAAAAATTCCATGTTTTTCATTCCATTCCATTAATAGCCCTTGTTTGAAATTTTATTTTCAGTTTTCGTGTTCCCGCAGTAGGCCTGGGGCGTCGAGTTTGGATCACCCTGTGCAGAACGTACATGGTGATTCAACATTTTGACCTATAAAATGACGTTTTTCGACCTGTAGTGAGCAATGTGCATTATTTTTAACTGTTGGTCAATACAAAGTTTAAGTTGGATTATTCTCTATGCACCTACAGGGTGCCCCATTTTCGCTACTTTTGCGAGGTATCTCATCGGTTATTTTTAGAAATAGAGAGTTGCGGTTTTTGGGACACTGACCTACTTTTTCATAAAAAGAAAGGTTCGTATACAAAATTTTCATGCGACCCCCTTAGTTTTTAAACACAAGGTGATTTTCAAAATTTGCCATTTTCAGGCACCCCCTATATCCGTTAAACGCTAATCGTCCGCTATGGATTTGTTCACGTAGAATTCAGTGGCGTACATGGTATTTTTCTAGAAGGTAAGAATTTCAAAATATAAATATAACTTGCACAGGTATCGAAAATGGGACATCCTGTACAATGTATGTCATTGTTACACCACTCTCAAACATAAAAAACATGGGCCCACCTGAAATTTTGAACACGGGCCTACTCTTCCATAGTTACGCCACTGGGTATACTTACCACCTATTTTTTTTAATTGACCACATATTGTGTTCTTTTCAAAACGTAGCCCCCCCCCCCCTGTGCATTAACCCACGAGCCGCCACTGTTACATTAAATTATCTACTGTTTCGCGCATTTATTACACAAATAACTGTTATGTGCAAATAAAATTTGAAAGTAATTATGCTAACTTGAACTTTATCCAGCGTATTGTTTCATGTGAAAAGATTTGTACATTTAAGACATATATCGCGGTAATTTCCTGACCAGTTGACTTTGTATCGCCAAATGATTTTCTAGAGGCGAGGGCAATGGATCTACATTTATATGGCTTCACAACAATCAATGCAAATTAAGCAGTCTGCGCCAATAATTGATTTAGTCTTTTTTATATACCAGACATACTGTCAAGAATTGTTTTTAGTAATTTGCTTTGTAAATAATGTACTGACACTGAACGAGCCAAAAATCTAAATACACTGAGCACGCCAAGGTTTGAACAAATTCAATAAAATCTCTATGGGCAAGCGAAAACAAATCGCTCGCACACGTCAACCTTAATTTTGTCATGCACACATTTTGACATACAAATGCCTCATGTGATGTCATCGGTGTCGCAGATATGACGCCATCGTCATTTTTTTTATTGTAAGCCCCACTTCTGATAGCGTCATTTGAAAGAGCTCATTTTTCTACATACAGAACGATGATTTTTAGTATAGGTTACATAACATTTTTTGGGAAAAAATATTATTTATTTTTACAATTTATTTACTTCCTTATGCATTTGTCAATTCATTCTCAATTTTAACAAGAACAGTTAAAGTAAATACGCCAACAAATGGTTGGAAATGAGAAAAAGTAATCAAAGTAAATGTCGAACAGCCTACCATTTTCTTAAAAAATAATTAGGGGAAAAACTTATTTCTTTATTGGAGAGATTCTTAGGCCTTATTTCTACTATTTGCAACCATTTGTTGGCGTATTTACTTTAACTGTTCTTGTTAGACTTTAATAAATTGACAAATACTTAGTAAATAGTAATTGAAAAAAATGCACTCCAGTCGGTGCATTTTTTCAATTGATATCATTTACCTGATATGCCACTAAAACATCCTTTGTTATTATTTCATTATAATTATTATAAACAAGGATGTTTTCAGTTTTTTGGTAAATAACTTCAGAGGCACTTGTCGTATCTCTTCGTCGATTCTAACATATTATGATACCGGCGAGCCTGCGAGCCTAGAGACATCTACAGGGTGTTTCATCTTAAGTGCGAACACCCCCGTAAAATTTGTATTCTCCATCCGATTTTAGCCGCGTTTTTTTCTGAAAATAGGCCACAAAAAACTCTACGTTGGTGCAAAATTTCAGGTCTTTGTCAATTTTCAAGGCCTACTACAAAATTTTTTCTTGTAAAAAATGACGAGAACCATTTAGCGATTTTTTTTTTATTTATAATCTGACCCCACAGCGTTAATCAGAACAACCTAAAACCCCCGTATACCAAATTTGAACAAAAAATATACAGGGAGTGCCATTCTGCAGGCTGTGAAAATTGAGCAAAATGGGAATTTTAAACTCATCTGGCGAGTCAAGTGTGCCAGGGAATTACTTCGAAACAGTTGGATGATGACCACTCACAGTGTCGGTGTGCAAAGATCCAATAAAAAATATACAAGGTGTTTTTCTCTGTAGCATGCTGAATTTTTAAACTTTATTCAGGTCAAAAATCGAGTATATCAAAACCACCCCAGACATTACAAACGAACTAAGTCTAAAAAATACAGAAGCCTGCCAGTCAGTTAGTACATATGAGTTAAGGTGGCTGGTGTGCCACAACAGGAAACGCACAGAAAATGTATCCATCTTAGACAGTGACTTTATTGATAAAGGTCCAACAATTTGAATTGTTTTTATTTGTTGGTTTGGATGATGTAAAGAAATAAATTGCTTTTATATTTATTAATATTTATTCAATGATTCCAGAGCACTCCTGACCAATATAAAGTAAAAATTCAGCATTTTGACATCGCTAAGAGGAAAAGACCCTGTACATTTTTGTATTAAATCTTTGCACACAAACACTTTGAGTAGTCCTGTTGATTATTCATCTGTTTTGACGGGATTCCATGGCACACTTGACTCTCCAGATGCCTTTAAAATTCCTATTTTGCTCAATTTTGACACCCTGCAGAATGGAACTCCCTGTTTATTTTTTGTTCAAATTTGGTATACGCGGGTTTTAGGTTATTCTGATTAACGCTGTGGTGTAAGATTTAAATAAAAAAATCGCTAAATGGTTTTTGTCATTTTTTACTAGAAAAAAAAATTTTAGTAGGCCTTGAAAATTGACATTAGGACCTGAAATTTTGCACGTAGAGTTTTTGTGGCCTATTTTTAGAAAAAAAACGCGGCTAAAATCGGATGGAGAATACAAATTTTACGGGGGTGTTCGCACTTAAGATGAAACACATGGCATGGCTGGAATTCACCCCAGATACCCTACTTCATTTTACCGCAAACAAAACTTTTCTTTTTCGAACGCTAAATGACTATAAGCGTTGGTAAGTAGTAATGAGTTAGATTATAAACATACACGCGGAAGAAACTATTTAGTACCTCCTGTTTCAAGTTTCAAAAGAAGTAAACAGTAGTATTTTCACGAGCGGTAGTGCTCCATTAAAATGGAGATACAACAGTGTACCTCTGTGCTTCTGATTTTTATTTTAAAATCCTTACCTTCTAGAAAAAATCTGTGTACGCAATTGAATTCTGCGTAAAATCTATAAGGGTCGATTTTTGCCATTTCAACAAGTTAGCGTATAGAGGATGATTTACCTACCTAAAACTCCCCTGGTTCATATCTGAGCAACGAAATGAGATACCTATATTAATTCTGTAAAAAAAACATTTAGAGCTCGTCGATAACTTTATTCAAAGGCACAAATTGAATTTTTCTATTGGAAACTGTAATAATTGGCGTTGCGGTCGAAATAAATTTTTCGTTTGCAGTGACCTTGAAAAGTGGTGCATCCCATGAGCCGCCCACTGTTACAGTAATATATTTTATTCCTGTTCGAAGGGTTTCCCCTCTAGCCGCGCTCGTTCCGAAATCTTACCTTCTTACAAAATGAAATATCACTTTTTTAACGCTTCATAAATAGCTATTCTTTGATACATTAAATTATCTACTGTTTCGCGCATTTGTTACACAAATAACTGTTATGTGCAAATAAAATTTGAAAGTAATTATGCTAACTTGAACTTTGTGCATCCGAACTGCCCTTCTAGGCCAGGGAAATTACGGTAAAAAATAACGAAACCTAGACAAAATTCATAACCGCATTTTTATAATGCTGTATCACAAAATATTGGTAATAAATGAACGCCAGAATTGTTTTTTATACAAAATCGAGTACAAAATAAACATACGCGTGTGGGCGTTTTTTTAGAAAAATACATTTTCTTGTTGTAATAAAGACGGCATAAATATTAACTGCGAATTTTAAGCTGCATTTATTAGTATATAATATAATAAATATATATATATAAATATAATTAAACAAAAATTTGTAACGGAAGTATTTTTATAAATACAAATGACAGTTGACCTACAGGCGCCCTAAATAAATGTTTAATTTCGCTACATGTGATTTAATATAGTTATATTGTAAAAAGTTAAACAAAAAAAAACGTTAATATTTTTGCTTTTCCTAAAGAAATTACAAGTGACAGTTGACCTATATGCGCCGTAAATAAATGATTAATTTCGCTATATATGATTCAATATAGTTATATTGTAAAAAGTTAAACAAACAAAAAACAGTTAATATTTTTGCCTATTCTATACCAATGAGAAGTGACAGCTGACGTACATGCGGCTCAGATAAATGTTTAATTTTTTATAAGTTACATTCTATTTGTAAAAGGGAATGATCATCTGCAATAAAAACGTTATAGTTAATATTTTTGCTTTTGCCGAAATAGAAAATTATCCCATTTTTATCTCTCTTTGTCGATCTAAGTTACTTCCATATTCTTAAAATGTTTAATTTCTTAATATAGGTATGTTAGCAAGGAAAGTTTTTACCTAAAGAGTCTAAAAAAATCCAGTTAACGTTTTTGCTCGAAATTTCTAACGAAAAATAGGTGTTTTTTGAGGCAACTCAAGGTTTCGTTTTTTCAAAATGTTTAATTTTTGGTTTATACCAACGTATTTACTTATAACTTTGATATGGTAAAACAAAATTGCAGTTAAGGTCTAGGTCAAATTCTATTTTCCCTGGCCTATTCAATTTGAAGCAAATTCTATGCACGGTCAATGTAATAACACAAAATCTTTTTGATGATAATACATTTTTATTTTGAAAATTTCAGTAAAATCTCAAATAGCTTCTAAAATTGTAGAATTTTAATATGAATTCACCTTGGTTTCTTTATTACTCGTGTTATTGCACATTGCATTTATTTTTATTGTCTATCTTTATCACGCGATCCACAAATCCAAGTTAAATAGGTTTAGTATAAAATTTCAAAATTAAATAGGTACCTATTTCAAAACAAAAGCGGTGAAAGATAATGTTATAAAGATTTATACCATTTTAACAGTAATGACAAGTAGATTTTAAACAACTAAAAACATAAAGGGTGTTCTCATTTAAAAAAAGGTTGGTATGTTTGGTTTACTCCATTTTTAAGAAATGCCTTGCCTTGTATAGTTTGGGTCATAAAAATGTGTATAATAAGCTACAACTTTTGTTTGAAAAGTGATTTTATATCTTAAAATTTAAAGAGTTAATTGGGGTGGGATTGTTCCTTGGGACGTCCTGTACATTTAAAATGATAAAACAACTCTGTGGGAAATTAGGATAGTTGTAAGAACTCCTCAGAAAATTAGTTTCTCGTTTTTGGTTTTGGAAATAATCTTAGGGTTGTCTACTACCACAGATAACGTAACCACTACTACGGATGTTCCGCACATGCATGCACTCCTAACTTTAAAGTGCGATAACTAAAAAACTGCTAATTTGTCAAAACTTATTTGTAGTCCATAATTAGCTTCAAATTGAAGTACAATTTGGATGCATCACTTTTCAAGGTCACTGCGAACTAAAAATTTATTTCGACCCGAACGCTATTTACAATTTGCAACAGAAAAATGCAATTTAAGAGGGGGTTGCCGACAGCGAAAGTGACGTCAGATTTCGTATTTTTTTAAGTTGTATAGCATAAAATCTAATAACATTTTACCTGGCAAAAATTTAGTACAAACATCTCTGTCTTCATTTTAATCATAAGATATTACAAGCAGTGTTTCTTTTATAGGTTATGAAAACCTTGGGAAAAATAATAATTCCAGTGCATATGCTTTTAAGATCTTATGATTAAAATGAAGACAGAGATGTTTGTACTAAATTTTTGCCAGGTAAAATGTTATTAGATTTTTTGCTATACAACTTAAAAAAAAACGAAATCTTACGTCACTTTCGCTGTCGGCAACCCCCTCTTAAGCTTAGAAATAACGTCTTCAACGAGCTCTACCAGCCTTTTTTACGGAACTAAAATCTCCTCGAAAATATCTCATTTCGTTGCTGAGATATAAAGCCGGGGAATTTGAAGTGAATCACCCTGTATAAGTACCTGAAAATTGCAAATTTTAAAAATCACCTTGTTTATCTCAAAAACTGAGAAGGTCATGAAAATTATGTTTATGGGGCCTTATTATTTTATGAAAAAATAGACCAGTGTCCCAAATACCGCAACTCCATATCTCTGAAAATAACCGAAATACCCTGCGCGCAAAAGTATCGAAAATGGGACACCCTGTACACAACATAATAACATCTATCATTAAATTAAAATTAAATGTACTTCGAAACCCATTACTTTCGTCAGTCGAGACTTTACATTAAATTGTATACCTTAGCTTAGACGTCTTGAACCAACACCACCGTATATTATAGAGAGGGCCGGACTGGTCAATCAGGGCCCACCGGGGAAAAATTGATTAGGGGCCCACGCTCTCTTTTTTAAATAAGTTTTGCAAAACTGAGATATAGGTATGCGTGTTATGATAATAGTAATAATAATAAAAATGTTAATGATAATAACACGCGAATATATAATAATAATTCTTACCTCACCCTCACAGTACCTGAGAGTACCAGAGAAATAAATCAATGGGGGGGAGGGAAATTATTATAGTAGGAGTAGGTAATGTCTTTAATGCCCTGTGCGCCTGTGCGTAGGTATATAAATATTAAAAGGGACAACATAAGCCCTCAAAAAACAAAAAACTAATGCATACCTATTTATTAAAAAACAAGAAAAAACAAATTTCGAACCAGATTGCGACAGAGTGCGAATGAAATATCAAAGCCTTAGGCCTACATTGATTTTTTATTTTATTTTTTCTTTTTTAAAATAAATGGTTTTCTCTAAATAGTACAAGAAAACTATATTAAGAAAACTTACTCGGAATGGAAAACTGCGCAAAAATAAAAAAATAGTTAAAGCTTTAAAATTTTGTACACCATAAGTAACTTATCACACTGAACAAATTTTCTTTATAACTTTTTTCAATATCTCTACAAATAGGAGCAGTTTATTCTTATGCGAATTAACGTTTCTTCAATTTTCCGGTCACCCAGTATAAGTAATGTTAACTTTTCCCTTACCAATTTTATTTTAAGAACAAGCAGACCTTTTATCAAGAATAACCTTTTTTCAAAAAATTGAATATAGTTAAGTCCATCCGTGGACACACTGTATATAAAAATACCTTTCTCTTATAATATCACGAAAATAAAATCAAAAAAGTTTTCTTTGGTAACTTAAACAAAAAAAAATAACATCATAAATAAATCACAGCATATTTTTATACATTATGATTGTTTTTTTAAATACATAGGTATTAATAAGTTGGTCATTGTCCAGATTGTCCGTTATAATTATCGTGGAACGAATTCGAGATTCTTTTAATTTTAATTTTGAAAAAACAGTTTCGCATTTGACCTGGGTCACTGATAATGTTAAAAGGAATTTATAAATTAAGTACAAATTTACAAAAGCCGAAGAATGCATGTTCAACATTTTAAGTATTAAGTAACAACACACCAGACAACTTGAACATGAAGAACTTGAAGAAGCTTCTAACTTATTTTGACAATTTATATTTAAATCTTTCACAGAGCCGGAAAATATTATGGAAAAAACCTAATTCTGAAATTAGTTCATTTTTATCCATATCTAGTATATTACAAATAGTTACAAAAGCTTCTTTGCGGGTCAAGAGATCGTCTCTTTTGCGAGGAAAATATTTTGGGTCAAAGAACTAAAATCTTTATAATGTTTTTCATTGTTGTAAAATCTGTTTAAAATGCTTTGAGAAATTTGTTTTATAATAGTTTTGTATGTTTCTTCTTCAAACTTTTTGTGCAAATTAGCAAAGACATAATGCTCTGACATTTCTCGGGGCAATTTCTTTTTTAGCTTGTCTCTGATTTCTGAACTCTGAGAAAGGAGTGGGGGCGTGGGGAACGAGATTTTCTGTGCTAGTTTCGAGGCCGAGATCTACGCGTAAATAGCCCCTAGGTAGGGAGGTACCGCACTACCTAAGTAAGGGAGATCTGTTTAAGTCGGCACGTAGTTTTTAGTCTTCGTTGCGCAGCATGGAGCGCGGCCTTCGTACGAAGGGGCGCTCGAGGCCCAGGGCCCCTACAGGCGCCAGGGCCAGGGCCCCGCGGGGAATTCCCCGGTACCCCGCCTGCGCAGTCCGGCCCTGATTATAGACGTGTTGCTTGAGTATAAGTTCCATGTATTGCGTAACACTGAAATCGATCCCTTTTAAAAAAAGCTTAATAACTTAACAATAAAATAAAAAGTTGAATCTCTTAACTCGAGATTTTTTTCGGGCATATGAAATGTAGCCCGGTCCACGCGGCAATGGCGGCGAGTAGGTACGAGTACCTACAGCTCGGAGGGAGTTATCTATGTGTATCACATACCTGGGTACTTCTTCTTGTGCTCCCCATCGATGACCTTGGCCCGCTGGAAGTACTTGTTCTTTTGCGCGGCATCCAGTGCTTTCCAGCCCCTGCCTAACCTCTTGGAGATCTCTTTGTTGGAGTCGGCCGGGTAGAGCTGCGCCATCGTCTTGCGGTGCTCGTTGGCGTACAGCATGAACGCGTTGGGTGGGCGCGGAATACGCTGGCCTCGTTGGGGGTGGTTTTGAACTGAGCTGGTCAGGCTCGTTACGTCGGCAGACGAGGGCGCGTTTTCATCTGGAACGTGAATATCTGCGCAACAAAATATACTAAGAATTCGTTCGAATTCGAAACATCAAATTTTAACAAAATGCGCAAGTTATAACAAATAACTTAATCCTCACCCTCATATAGTACTACAAACTAGGTGTAAGTACCCCAGAATTTACTATTATACTCAAATTATTTTAAGAAGTCCTTACTGGTACTGTCAATTGGTAATTTCGATATCCTAAATTGGCATCAATGCAGCAAAAAGAGGCAACCGGGTCATAAGTTCAGGTCAGTAACGATGAGCCCATTTGCACTAATAACACGAAAAGTTACAAGAACAAGAACCACACAGATAACGGTAAAACTCACGAAACGTAGAAAACCCGCGAATATTTTCATTGCCGAATGTTTGAACCAGTTTGAACGATCTGGAAAACCTTCACTGTCACTTTGACACACCGATGCTAAATTTGCCTGAGTCCGCCCATAGAAGCTGCCAAAAGCAGCTGATTATACCAAAATACCAAAATGAAAAGTGTTTCCATGACGTTTGAAATTATTATTAAAATTAGTTGTAGACATAGTTATTTTTATTTATAGCGGTATAATCGAGATTGCAATAGGGTTTTTATCTTATTATGTTCTTTTTTTCGTATCACTTGGGTAACTTTTCACGTCATAAATTAATGAGTAACGTCATTAACTGGTTGAGACGCATCTCAGACGCATATACCAATGTTATACCCATGGTTAACAGAAAATTCCTAGGGATTTTGTGGAGAATGTCATCTGACAAAATCGGGACTTCTTATAGTAATCGGGGTATAGCTCTAATTAATTGCCATTTGCGTCTAGGCCCAACTTTTCTCCGAGAGAATTACCTACATACATACCTACCTACCCTCTGAATCTACATCTACACACCAAAACAACACACTAATAATAATTTTTTCTTGAAATCGGCATTAAAATGTCCCAAAATCGTCATTAAAAGCACAGAAATCGTACAATAATGTAGCCCATTATTATACGATTTTTTCAATAAGTAGGCCTTGGCGAGATGTAAACATCAAACGTCAGACGCGGAGAAATCGCCCGTCAAAAGTGACCAAATATTCAAAACCCGGCCGATAAAGGCTCATTTAACTTTTCGTACACATTGCGAAATTGTTTCCTATAGAAGCGCAATCCTTCAGTATACATATATTAGTAAATTTGAAAATCAGTAGATTTGTTGTGTAGGCTGCACAAGAAGCAGCAGTTTGGTTTTTCTGTCAGAAGGTGCCGTACATCATTACCGTACATCCTTGGTAGAGCGATCGGTAAAGTCAAGCAACGCCGCGCGTAGTCGGTTCGTGGACGGGTGATCCCTTATTATTATTTTCTTGCCTAATAAAACATTTTTTTTTTCCGATTTCAAGAAAAATATAATATGTACCTCGGCACTGAAGTTCTTTTTATGACTCATGTGGTTTATTTGCCTCGGCCAGAGGCCTCAGCAACTAAACTCCACATGAGTCATAAAAAGTTGTACTTCAGTGCCTTGGTACATAAATAACTATTTCTTGAAATCGGCAGTAAAGAGTCCCAAAATCGGAACTGAAGTAGCCCATTATTGTACGATTTTCTCAATAAGTAGGCCTTGGCGAGATGTAAACATCAAACGTCAGATGCGGAGCCATCGCCCGTCAAAAGTGACCAAATATTCAAGACCCGGCCAATAAAGGCCCATTTAACTTTTCGTACACATTGCGAAATTGTTACCTATAAGCGCAATCTTTCAGTATAAATATTTTAGTAGGTTTGAATATCAATAGATTTGTTATGGAGGCTGCACAACAGGCAGCAGTTTGGTTTTTCTGTTCGAAGGCGCCGTGTCTTGCCATACTTGACCTAAAGTCTATCCAAGTTACAGCGGCAGTAGATATACCTAAACAGAGTCACATGACCGCATTGCTATCGATTACCAGGGTCGGACTAATATGAGATTCCAAGTGGCTTGTAATTCTGAACTACTTTTTTTTGGAGTTCTAAAAATTGTGTCTAACCTTTCGTGGATCTTTATAAATTTCTTTAAATTAAGTAGCAAAATACATTTACAGAATATACTGCTCGCAATCCAATCTAAAATATGCAGGAAACTCGACTGAGGGAAGAGCCGGCCCTGCATTCTGTTCGCCGCGTAAACGCACTTGAGATTTTACGACGGACAGACCAATAAGAGAATAGGTCAAGTGGTGGCCAATGTTTGTCACTGCCTCTTTAACTTGGATATAGTGTATAGGTTGAGCGATCGTCAAAGTCAAGCAACGCCGCGTGTAGTTGGTTTATGGACGGGTGATTCCGTATGATTATTTTCTTGCCCAATAAAAAAAAAAATTCCGATTTACAAAAGGTACATATTATATAATATGTACCTTGGCACTGAAGTTCTTTTTATGACTCGTGTGGTTTATTTGCCTCGGCCAGAGGCCTCGGCACCTAAATTCCACATACGTCATAAAAAGTTGAACTTCGGTGCCTTGGTGGTACATAAATAACTATTTTTTTACTACTAACCTGAGAAATCACCATTATTTACCTCATTCCTCTAATGAGAAGTAATATTTCTCTACCTAGGTAAATAATGATACCTAATAAAAAAATACCTAGGTAAATAATGAACAAATTTCTATGTGACATTTAAAAATTAGTGTCATTTTATCAGCTTGACAACTGAACTCCCAGGCTACTTGATATTGTGAAATATTTGAAAAAAGCGAGAAATGACTAAAATATGGCAATATTTCAATGTTAGTAGTAAAAAAAAATTCTATATACACTTCGGTTGAGAAGGCCAGTATTTACCTAGCATAATATATCCTTCGGCGCTACGCGCCTCAGGATATAAAAATGCTCAGTAAATAATGGCTCACTTCTCAACCTAGGTGTATAATATACTATTCTTCTTACACATTAAATATTTTTCTAACTAGCAGAAAGGGTAGGTATGGCGTGTTTGTTTTTCACATTTCAACGATAATATATCGATTACGGAGGTTATAACGTGTAGGATCGTCCTTATTGATATGACCAATAATTTCTTTAAATAATACCTACCACCTATTACAAGAAATTTATATTATTAAGTACCTAGTGTTTCATGTTGAGATGAGACAATTGGGTAAGTATAGGGTGACTGTATTATACTGACTACGGTACTGACTCGATATGGTTAGGTCATACCGTCTGGCCACCAAAAATGAAAATTTAGATTTCGTAAGAGATATACCCATGTCAAACAAGTTTAAAAAATCCCCGTAGAATTTGGTCGACCGTGGATTTTGCGGCTTTTCGCAGAACCATTGAATAAGGAATTCTAATCAATGGCCGAACACATACAAATATGAATTTTCAGATCGTATACGAGCATTATCTACACTTCTTCCCCAATAACTTTTTTGTAACTAGGGGGAGGAGGAGGTGTGACGTGTTTGGTTTTCACATTCCAACGGTAATTATACCGATAACGGAGAATTATATACCTATTACCACATAAAATATTAGTTATTTATAGTTCCACATAATATACGTACTTTTGCTGAGATTTTTGTGTAGGACTGTAAATTAAAAAAAAAACTAACGATATTAGATAATAAGAAAAATAGCTGTTTTAGGCAGAAGTTGTACAGGGTATCCATGTGATGAAGTATCCCACCACCGCTATAACTTTTTTGCGATAGAAGTTAAAGTTTTAGATAGAAACAAACTGAGGAAACTACAGTGAAAGAACTATTTTGCTACGGGTTTTAAGAACTCAATTACAGCCAATATATCTGCATCAAATAATAGGCGCCGCGAGTGAGTTACTTTGTTGCCGCAGCAAAGCACTCTTTGCTAAAGACAACTCAATTGCAGTAAGTGAGAAGATTTGTTGAAATCACTATGCTGCTATAATTCGAATCTTGTATTAAGGCAATTGGTCACATATGACTACAAGTGAGTTGCTTAACTGCCATTGCATAAGAAGATGTCCATTTTTTATAATGTTATGTTTTTGGCAGCTTTCAAATTCCCCACTAACCTCAAAAAAAGAACAAGAAATACTTAACTTTGTGTGGGAGAAACAACAAACAATAGGACAGTCCAACAAAATAGCTGATTGAGTCCAAAATGGCGTCTGGAGGTCAAATAATGCTTGTCTGGTAAAGCCGCAGTTAGTGCTCATTTTGCATAGTTTTAATTCACTTTCGAACACTTCGTCGTAAAAATTGTAGTTTTGGTTTATTTTCGTGTTTCTGTTGTTTAATAAGCGTTTACAAAAAGTTGAATTTAAAAGCTCAAAATCTCAGAGCAGCGACCAGCTATAAAGGTAGACCTTTTAACATTGAGCGACTCGATATTCAGTCAAATGCAACAAGTTTTCCTCCAGTACCAAATATGGTTACCTATTATCTATAATTTAGTGCTTACAATAAGCTTTTAAACGAAATAACAATAACAAAATAATAATAACAAAAATAACAATAACAATATAACAAAATAATAATAACAAAAAATGGTTAAGTGAAATATTGAGATAAGTATTTCAGACCAAGGCTTAAATGCCTTCAAATATTTGGATTTATGTTAGTGGACATGTGTATAGCATTAAAAATCGAAGACAACTTTGGGTTGTTGGTCTCTAAAAAAATTTAGCAGGTCAAACATTCTCAGAGAATAAATCTGTGCCTCCATCAGATATGTGGATTGAATTATTTAGAGGAAGGCAGTACCTACTTAACAAAGACCCAATTAGTGTGCATGTCATCTTCCAGTTTTGAAAGTTTTCCTATAACCAGTGTAAGAAATTCTAGTTAAAAATAAAATAAAATGTGTAAAAATTGATTCACCTGCTAAAATATTTTGAACATAATAGGTATGAGAGGAATAATTCACTCAACGGTATGATTGAAGTATAGTCATATAGTCATGTCCTAGTTCCTTGAAATTGTGAAGTCTTTTGTTAAAAAAAAATATCTTTATATATATACGAGTATTATTTCATTATTTCATTAACCAAATTGACATTTTGTTGTATACAACAGGGTGTAACTAAAATTAATACAAAATATGAAAACCTGTTTAAAACAAACAAAAATCCTTTTTACCAAACCTCCTTGTAACCTTAACTCACAACTGTTATCTACCTGTATCATATTTATTTATTTAATACGGGGATCAACCCCATTACAGTAGGTAGTGTAACAATTTCCTAATTCTCTAATTGATTAATATTGAACAATCAAACTAATGTTAATTTTGGTGTTATTCACATATATACAAAGCACCTCACCACAATATAACATATAACAGTATAACATATCCAACCATAAGTTACACCGTTTCATGACACTATTTGAGCAATGCAGTGCACCTAGGAAGCAGAATTCCTGTATGTATGTGGCAGCATTTACTACTTGGACAAGTGTCGAAAATAGCAAAAAAGTAAAACAGTAAAAAAAATGAATTGCAATACTGTGGTGCTGTGCCTTATTCACATAAAAAATGTTAATTTACGTTATCTGCATATACATTTCCATCGACATACATATACACATACAGTGTGTCCCACTTAAGAAGTGACCACCCCTGTAAAATTTTTATTTATAGCTCGATTTCCATAAACTTTTTTTTGTTGGATAGAGCTTCAAAAATGGCATCAAACACATAATTCAGGTGCCTCGTGCGTTAAAGTCATGGCCCACTGAGACGGTGTTTTAGTGCTGAAATTTCGAGAAGTACTATTAGGGATTTTTTTAGAGGAAAATTAATGCCAGATTCTTATTCAGCGTTGTTCGAAACCCAAATGTACCAATTTGCATTACCATAGCTCTACAGGGTGTTTCAAAATTTTTAGTGCCCCACTTAATTAGTGTACCCCTATAAAATTTTTATTTTTAGCTCGATTTCCATAAACTTTTTTTTGTTGGATAGAACTTCAAAAATGGCATTAAATGCATAATTCAGGTATCTTGTGGCTTAAATTCATGGCCCACTGAGACGGTGTTTTAGTGCTGAAACTTCGAAAAGTACTATTAGGGATTTTTTAGAGGAAAATTAATGCCGGTTTGTTGTTCAGCGTTGTTGGAAACCCAAACGTACCAATTTGCATTACAGTAGCTCTACAGGGTGTTCCAAAAAAAATAAAAGGAAAAGTAAGGCCGGATTCTTATATGCGGTGAGAGGTTTCAAAAAAACCTGTTAATTTTAATTATTTTCTTAATTTCTGGTAAGTTGGTCACTAAAATATTCGTGAGGAACTCTTATTCTTTCAAAAATTTATTAGCGAACAAAATTTTTATTTAATTTAATATCATCAAATACATGAATAAACAACACAACATAACATAAACTCAAATTTCAGTCATTTCAATTAGTCCTCCATTTTCTAATGCAAATTGGTACGTTTGGGTTTCCAACAACGTTGAATAAAAATCTAGCATTAATTTTTCTCTAAAAAAGCCCCTAATAGTGCTTCTCGAAATTTCAGCACTAAAACTTCGTCTCAGTGGGCCATGAATGTAACGCACGAGGCACCTGAATTATGCATTTAATGCCATTATTGAAGCTCTATCCAACAAAAAAAAAGTTTATGAAATCGAGCTAAAAATAAAAATTTTACAGGGGTACACTAATTAAGTGGGGCACTAAAAATTTTGAAACACCCTGTAGAGCTATGGTAATGCAGTTTGTGACATTTGGGTTTCGAACAACGCTGAATAAGAATCCGGCATTGATTTTCCTCTAAAAAATCCCTAATAGTACTTTTCGAAATTTCAGCACTAAAACACCATCTCAGTGGGCCATGAATTTAAGGCTCAAGATACCTGAATTATGCATTTGATGCCATTTTTGAAGTTCTATCCAACAAAAAAAAGTTTATGGAAATCGAGCCAAAAATAAAAATTATAGGGATACACTAATTAAGTGGGGTACTAAAAATTTTGAAACACCCTGTAGAGCTATGGTAGTGCAAATTGGTACATTTGGATTTCGAACAACGCTGAATAAGAATCTGGCATTAATTTTCCTCTAAAAAAATCCCTAATAGTACTTCTCGAAATTTCAGCACTAAAACACCGTCTCAGTGGGCCATGACTTTAACGCACGTGGCACCTGAATTATGTGTTTGATGCCATTTTTGAAGCTTTATCCAACAAAAAAAAGTTTATGAAAATCGAGCTATAAATAAAAATTTTACAGGGGTGGTCAGTCCTTAAGTGGGACACACTGTATATACAATAAAGCACCTCACTACAACATAATTCTGTGTGACATAATCAATCGCAAGTTACATTGCAACACTATGGTGCCATACTTTAGACTCACAAAATCCCAATACTAGCATTTTAGGTACTATAGACATAATGAAATGTAGAATTTACACTTTTACAGATTCCACCAGCAAAACATCAAAAGAACCGGATATAGGTGTTACCACCGACACCTTAAAAGGTTCTGGTACTTTTCCCGTTGAGAATATTAGGTTAATTACATGGATTAACGGATTTAGTAAATGTCTATGAAAATCCTTAACGAATTTTGAAGAGAAGCCATCCAATCCTGGCGAACACTTACTTTTTAGACTAGCAATATGGTCAATAATTTCATTTTTGCCAACTGGTTTAAGAAACAACGTATTTATTATATTTGCGCGATTATTTTCTAATTGTCTGTGCGGTACATCTATTTGCATAGCCATTGTAGTTCCTATGTTTATGAAATATTCATTGCAATAATCTACCATTTCTTTATCATTGGAAAAACTTTCTCGATTATCTTTTTTTATGATACATTTAGAGCTTTTACTGTTGTCTAGATTCGTTGCTCCATCCACCAACCTATATAAATTTTTTACATCATTTTGGTTCTCCTTAATTTTGTCTGAATAATATTTCGATTGGGTTTCTGAGATTATTTTATTTAACATATTCCTGTATGATTTATAGGTGTTTTTTAATTCAATGTTATCTTTGTTTTTAATTATTTTTTTCTTAAGTCGGTCCCTCTGCTTTATTGAGTTTATTATTGCAATGGTTATTATATATATTTTTAAATAAGTTGTACCAAAAGTGCAATTTTTTCTGTTTTATTAACATTTAAGGAAGATTTTGTTTGTATTAACTCTTATTTATTTTGTGCCGTGTTGCAAAAAGTATCAAGCTAATAATATTCTAATATGGCCCACGCGCAACTTATGGTTTTTGTGGGTCCATTACTTTCAATGTTTGTTTAAAAGAACCACCCTTGTTGTAGTTTTCTGCCTAGGAGTTTAAGTGTTGTCACCTACCGGTAAGAAAACATTTTTGTGTAAAAAAAATACATGTATGCATAGGTTGCAACACATTATGTACTGTGGTTTCATGAATAAACATTATTATTATTATTATTATGTGAGAAAACTTTAATTTACTTTTTGTTATGAAATTTGCACTTTTTATAGCAATTATCCATTTAAGTCATATTCTAAAATTAGGTTTGGGGGAGCAAAAAAATATCTACCCCTCATATTTAAAGTAACTTGGGACAGTGGATCTAAATAAAGTATAACCCCCTTGTGTTTTTCTGTTTATAATTTTCTACTAATTAATTTTATACCTCTATAAACAAAAAGCTATAAGAGCAATTTAGTTTAAAATATTAACCGAAAAGTGTCTCAAGCCAAGTATCCCCATTTCACGGTCAAGGATATTGCTCAAAACAAAGTCAATATGGCCGATATTTGCTAATACAGATTTGTTCATATTTAAAATTCGTTTGCTCCATAATGTAAAATATATTATCGTTGAGCGAACAATTCACATAAAGAGTGAGGAACAACGGCTGTCAAATCTGACAATTATTTTTTCGTGAAAAACGCTTGTGTGATTCAAAAACAATTTTCAACAATATAAATGGTATTGTTGACTAATGTTTTCTGACCACACCTGCGTTTTTCAAAAAATTATTTATGACAGCCGTTGGTCCTCTATCCAAATATTTCACTCAACGATATTATGGTAGTATGTAGATGACTCGATGATTGACGATTATCGCATTATCGCTATAGTGGTCAAAGAATGTCTATTGGTTCATCCATATTATTTGTATGAAATGTGAAATCCAACAACCAATATAGTCCGGCAGCCACGGGGGTAAACCCAAAAATATGGGATGAAGTTTTTTTCAAAACGGATTTGACATCTCTAGGACTCCTAGTTTTGATATCCAAGTGATGACAAACTGGCATCCTTGAGCAATTTGAGATACAGGGTGTCCTTTTAATAGGTACCATGTGATCACGTATATTTTTACACCCCCTTATTTTATATATTTTTGAGGTTGGGAAAAAAGTTTCAGATACAAGTTGTAGAAGCCAAAGCAAGCTTTTTTCAGCATTTATTTATTTTTATACAGGGTGTTCAGAAAAACAGTGCCAAACCAAACTTTTGTTTCTTTAAATTGAATACCCTTTATATTTTTAGATATTTGAAATCTGCCCATTGTCACAATTTCACATTGCTACTTATTACATAATACATATTGGCTTTTATATAATTAAATTAACAAAAATCTACTTTTTCTTCAATATAACTTATTAATTTTGTTCTAAATTTGGATAAACTTTTAATCATTTTAATATTGATGGGCAGATCATTAAAATAATTAAATCCTTTATATAACAATTATTGATTTTGTCCAAAATTTGTACTAAATTTATTTAAAACCAAATCTTCCTTATTTCTTATACTATAACCTCGACTCTGCCTATTACTTGTAAATAAATCTTTCTCTGAAATTTTCGGAATCAAATTATTTTTCACTTAAATTAAAGTATTTTCAACTATTTTTTTATTTACGCTAAATAAATTTAGTTTCTTATGCATTTGTCTTACATTTGTGTAAATATCACAATTTAGAATCACCCTCAAGGCTCGGTTTTGTAACTTTTATAATATACTCATTTGAGATTTGTTAAATAAAAATAAAGTAGTTGAACAATATTTAAAGTGTGGGAAAATAATAGTTTTAAAAATTTTTAATTTAGATTTTCTTGTCTAATTCATAGATATTGTTGAAAGAAAACCTACTTTCTTCGATATTTTTTTAGATATACATATAATCAAAGTATTTGTGAAAATTTAATTTAGAATCAATAAACAGCCCAAGATATTTCATATTTTCAACTCTTTCAATTTCAGTTTGATCTAAACATAATTTAAATTGATTGTTATGATTAAAGTTTCTATTTGAAAGAATCATATATTTAGATTTATTTGAATTCAATTTTAACTTATTCACAACGAACCAAAGAGATATATTTTTTAAATCATTATTTCAATTTTCAAATATTTCTTCTTCTGAATTTCCAACATAATAAATTAAAGTATCATCCGCGAATAATTGAATTTTGCAAAATTTTACTGATTTCACCAAGTCATTGATATACAAAAGAAATAACAAAGGTCCTAATACCGAGCCTTGAGGTACTCCATAATTGGTTTCTGCAGCACTTGAAATTTCTCTGTTAAATTTTGTTACTTGATATCTGCCAGTGGCCACCTAAATAATTTTCCAACCATTTGTAAACAGTTCCTCCAAAGCCCATCATTTTAAGCTTCACTAGTAAAATTCCTCTGTTAACAGTTTCAAAAGCTCTTCTAATATCCAAAAATAAAACTACAATAATCTTTTTCTCATCTAACGCCGTCTTCCATATACCCAAAACACGTTGAATTGCAATTTCACATGAATAAATTTTTCTAAATCCGGTCTGATATTCTGTAATTTTCTTTATTGATCCTTCACCACATTCTCCAATACTTTCTCATAAGATGGCAACAAATTTATAGTATACACATGTAATATGTTTGTTTCAAGCGTTTGTAAAGTATTCGACCTTGAAACTTTCAATTTTGCACTTCTGATGTTTATTTTTTCGAAAATGAACCTGGCGAGTATCGTTTTTATTTTTTAATTAATTTATTAAAACAGCTATAAAAAAACGAAAGACAACTTTTTCTATTCTACATGCTTTTTATAGGCATTTTAATATACAGGGTGCGATGACAGATTCCTCTCGAGAAATTATGAAGATTTAGTGAAGCGGCCCCATGTGGAGCTACGATCCCTCAAAGGGGCTCCACGAAGGCACTTTTTCTTAACTTCAGAACCGTTTAACTGATCGCCCTCAAATTTTGTACACACTATACACTCAATAATATCCACTAACCACCTTTAAATGGACCCCCTGGTATACAAAGTGTCTGGTTTTTAGGTGATTCATTACTATTCACTATTCACTGTAACAGCAACCCATCCGTAATCGAACATCAGCAGACCAGGTATCATTCTGTTCTACACATATTTGTAAAATAGCTCCCTTCATTTCTTTTTCGTATTCTTATCTTCCATGACTCTGAACTATCGCCATCGTTGAAGATTTTTTATTTTTTCTAAATCGCACTTTTGTCCACAGTGCAAACCTTGACCTCTAAAATTAAAGTTTGTCACTTCTGAACGCCGCATTTTTTTTACAGTTGGAGTTCCATTATTGGTAACAATATTCTCCGGAGATAAGCATCTTTTTAAGTGGATTTTGGAAATATATGTGGATACGCAACATGTTGTCCTCGTAAACTTTACTACAATTTAAATTGTTTTTATACGCTGAATACCATAGCAACTGAAAGACTCATTTTTTTCACAACCATATTTTCACTCAAAAAAGCACTGCTTATCACTCATGTCTAATAAACTTTTATTAAAATTTAAAATTTGAGAAACAAAACATTATTATAGTTGTGCCACAAGACATGATAAGGCTGTTTTAGTACGTTTTTGAGAATTGATGAAATTCCAAATCAGTTAAGTACGTTAATTCCCAAATAAACAACTAGACGCGAGCTGTTTTCCAACATCCGCATTGCACAATGATACTCCCGCACAGTTTGCTGTGGCAACCCGTGCACAATAACATTCCCGAACCGGTTGCTAAAATGATATTATACACAATGACTTACGTTACAATGCAATGAGGCAATTTCTTTAGAGTCTTAGAAAAAGCGCGTTTTTTTGTTTCTTAATAAAAATATAATACATTAAAAAAGCATTCTTCTTAAGCACTAAAATTTTTATAATTTTATTAGTTTTTTTAACTTAGATACGAAATGTTCTAATACAGAGGAATTCATGAATATTTTAAATTCATAACACATGTTTTTAAAACACCTTGTATATTAACGATAAGTGTAACGTAATTAATTTATACAATAATATAATAATAACAACAATCTTACAGCTAAATATTAAGATTTAGAGTAGAAATTCCATATATTATTTAATATTTACTGTCTAATATTTGAGATACCCTGTATATCAAATTACTCAATGATGCCAGCATGTGATCAGTCGGATATGGTTAATAGACATAAGTACAAATCTGCAAGAATCCGTTAAAAAAAGAACTTCATCCCAAATTTCGCACTTCAGGCAAAAAAAACCGGTTCCGCTGCCGGACTAATATGACAATGACCAAAGTCTAGAGATAGTATTCTCTAGACTTTGCTATGACTACGTTTATCTCGTGACAACTCGATCGGATTGAAATGGATCCGATTGAGTTATGTCAAATCTTTTATAATTCTACGTTTACATCATCAGTATCGAATCCTACGGTTTTCAATCCTCTCTAGGGACATTACCTTATTATACTTATTCCACAGTAGGTTGGTGCACATTCTGGCCAACTTCTGTTTGGAAATAGCGGCTTGACTTGAAATTTTAAATTTGATTGAATTTCAATCCGTAGGGTTTACGCCGTCTATTTGAGTCCGCTCCAGTGAATTCAAACCTCTCTCAATCAGATCGAACGCGTCGAGATAAACGTAGTCTATATCTTGTACTAGACAACACAAAATAATTTATAATTTTATAATCTATAATTTTGTAAGATACTCTTAACCCGCCTATGTTTTTGGGGATTAGTATTATGTACCTACTTACAAATAATTGTAATGCCTTTGTAACTGAGGTTATTCAGTATTTGTGCGGTTTACTAATTACCCTGCATTCACTATAATTACTACTGTTTTCTAGGGTGTTCCGTATATTATACGTATATAGTACTTGAGCGATTGCTATCCTTAGTTCTATCGGGGAAAAGTCGGCCCTAGCCGCAAATGGCATACTGCATGAAGCTAAATAATAGTAATTGCCACCCCTCCCCCGCCCAAGCATGTGATTGTTTCTATAAAGTTTGTATAACCTTCATTTATTATTATTGTCATTATTTTGTTACTTGAATAGATATTCTAAGAAAAATATTAATTATAAATGGATGGTGAAAACTAGTTAAGTAATAAAAGTCCCAGATTTGGCGAATCTTCTTGTTCGATGAAAAAAGAGTAGCAACAGAAACCAGTAGGTACCTACTTTGTGGATAGAGGGATGAGGAGTCAGTTAAAAAGGAAATTTAATTTTTGTGATTAAAAATTGCCCTGCCAGCGAAAATTTGGTAAATTTTCAAGGTCAAACAGTTTAAATCAAAGAAAAACATTCGAGAGTAATCTAATATGAACACTACATGAATCAACTGGTAGTAATTTATTTTGTTATAATTATTACGCGGGCCCATAATCACTTTGTAACAACAAACATGCCTTTTTTAAGGATTTAGGTAGCCCTATTTTTTCTAAGTAACTTTTGCCTTGACCGTTTGGTTGTTTTTTTTTTTTTCGTTTCCAATTTACAGGGTGGAACAATAGTGCGTGCACGGGCGATATCTCGGAAAATAAGGAGTTTGGAAAAAATCATTATAAAAGTTGAGCTGCTCATTAAGGATAACTGAATTATTCATTTTTTTTCGAAACGTCAATTTTTTTGAAAAAGTGTAATAGCGAGAAATCCATACAATTTAGGCACCATTCTGAAAATGAAATATTGCCCTGGCACCCCTGACTTGTCAGTTGGCATGAACTAAATTACCAATATATCAATAATTCTGCGGTCGCGCTATTCGGCGGAACGACTTTAGCAACCTTTACCGCGCAAAAGAGAGGTCCAACGGCGGAATAATTTGGCTGCCATTTTTACCCTAATTGAGGCGCGAAATTTAAAATAACTTATAACCGTGGATCCCATAAATAATGAAATGTCTTGATTGTCATTTTGTGCAAAATGGAAATTATTTTAATCGATAGTACCTACGATATCTAGGTTCAAGATTTTTATTGGTTTTAAATTATTAATAATGCATTCTGGAAACGAAGCAATTAGGTAACTAGGTTGATAAATTATTATACCTAGGTACAGCTTAATCAAAACAGCATATTTTAGTCATCATAAAAGAGAACTAATGTAATTATCATTGTACATTACACCTTATATTACGTACAATATACATAATGGGCAGAAGAAATTCCACATTCAGTAGTTGAAACTGGTCACCAAGAACAATCTACATGAATGTGTGTAATTCTTGGAGAAAATCTAATTAGTCCTTATTTCCTCCCCCCTAGATTAAATGGAGATACATATACCTAACCATTTTCGCGAAGAACAGCTTCCCATTACCCACACTGCTTGATGATATAAGTACTTCCAGATGTCAGAGCAACAATGTGGTTTATGCACGACAGGGCCCCTAATGCTCAAATCAAAGACACAGCTTACCCTAACATAGCTGTGTCATAAAGATATCAAAATCGCTGAATAGGTCGAGGTGGACCACAGTTTTGGCCGGCACGGTCACCCGACCTATTTAGATTTCTCTACTTGGGGCCATTTAAAAACTTTTTTGGTGTATTTAAACCTTTCTTGGTGTATAAATCTCCTGTTCAAGATATTGAAGAACCGAGAATCCGCATTATTGATTCTTGTGGGATGATTCAAAATTCTCAGAGAATTTTTAATAGGACACGTAGATCAATGAGTCGCCGTTTGGACTCTTGTGTGATAGCTGGAGGCCACTATTTTCAATGTTTCTTGTGAAATTTTACATACATGTTAGTTTTTTAATTTGCAAAAGTAGCACATAACACTTGTATTCAAATACGTAAGATGTATGTCTTTTTAGTTCAATACAACAATTCCTCTCCTTATTGTTATCTTTGACTTGACTTTTTTTCTTAGAAACTATCAAACTTACGAGAAAGAACACGTTTTCGTTTGAAAAGAAAAAAATTACAGACAAAATTTCCGAATTTACTGGTAATGATAACAAAAAATTATTGCATGTTATGTTGCTGGTTGAATACCCTGTATATGACATTCCCAAATAAGCATTTTACCTAAAAATGCGATTTTTTTAGTGAGAAGCCCAAAATTTTATGATTTTATTTCAGCTTATACAAGCAAATAATACGAAAGAACCTCCTTATTTTTAAAAAAGCAATCACCTGAATTCTTTCCCACTTATTCATTTACACCTTGAATAAATATTTTCCAATTTAGGTGGCCCGGAATTGAGATTCCGATGGCGATTCCGATGGCTCTCACTCTATCTACCAATCTTATAGTAATAAATTTATAGGTATTTCAGGAAGCAACTGGAAATACTAAAAAGTATAATATCGTCAAGTGAAACGAATTGTGGCAACAATGCAAAATGTTCAAGTCGCAATTACTTATCCGACTCACAATTTTATTCCAATATCCACATTTCCAATATAAAAAAATAAACGACCACTTATTGGTATACCCATTTTTGATTGTGTGTGTTTTTTTTTGTCTTAGGTCTTAGACACCTGACTTTTTAAGTATAATATGATTTAAGAAATTATAGATCAGGTTTTTGTTTTCTCTACAAAGTTTACAAAAATAAAAAATATAAGTATCCGAGTTGCTGCCGTGTTTATCTTAGTCCAAGAGCCAGCCGCATGATTTCAACTCTCATAAGATAATAGAATAAGATGTTATGTTAAATGTAGACAGTATATTTCTTTACTTGAAGCGAGTAGGTTGGCTCAGATAATATGGGCCCGATCATTGTTATTTAAAGAAGTTGTGGTTCATTTGTAATTTTTTTTTCAAACAATTCACAGAATGGTACTATGCTATCACACCTAGCAAGATATTTTTCCCGATACAGTACTGCTTTTTTGTCCTTATAGGTACCACACAAACCTTCAGGAATTCATTCGTGATTGCCAACCCTCATTACGCACATCAATTCTTCTCTTCACCCAACTTCTTGAGGCAGTGGCTCATCTAACTGCCCACAGCGTTGCACACTGTGACCTCAAATCAGACAACTTGCTTCTTGATACTTCCGAGCCCGAGGCTCCCATCTTGGTCAACAGTGACTTTGGCTGCTGCCTCGCCGACAAGAACAACGGCCTAACATTGCCTTACTCTAGTTTCAAAGTAGATAAGGGTGGCAATACTGCCTTGATGGCACCGGAAATATTGACCCAACAGCCAGGGACATTTAGCACATTGAATTATACAAAGTCTGATTTGTGGGCCGCTGGCACCATCTCTTATGAGATCTTTGGATTAAAGAACCCATTTTATGGAAGAGGCGAAGATAGGCTGAAAAGTGCGGACTATAAAGAGGATGATCTCCCAGATTTGCCAGAGGTTGTGCCCATTTTATTGAGGAACTTAGTTAAAACCAAGTAAGGTAAGGATAACTAAATTAACTTAAAGTTGTACCTAGAAATAATAGATACATATCAGATACTACTTCCAAGTGAGAGACCCGGTAAATTTTTAATTTAGAACCATAAAATAACAAAAATCTTGCATGTCCATAATAATATCTAGCATTTATAGACCAAGAGCCGGCCCCATGATTTCAACTCTCATAAGATTATAGAATAAGATGTTATGTAAAATGTAGAAAGTATATTTCTTTACTTGAAGCAAGTAGGTTGCCTCAGATAATATGGGCCCGATCATTGTTATCTAAAGAAGTTTTAGTTAATTTTTAATTTTTTAATAGGTTAAACCCGTCCCACGAACTAAAAAAATGCCAAATGAAATGGACATTGGTCAAAACAAAATTGATTTTATTGAAATAGGGTGTCCATATTTTTTTCAAATTCAATCCTTTCCATTTTGAAAGTGAATAATTTTTGGTACATTGTTCATAGAGATTTTCTTCTCACTTTAAATAGTTCAGTTTATGTTGGAGTTAACAGGTGTTTTGGGGCACAGTTTGCTGATTTTAACGCAAATAGTTGGTGTTATCATTATGAAACAAGAGTACATTTTTGCTGCCAATTAAAAAGTTGCACTAAAATGAAGGACAAGAAATACAAGACTAAAAAGATAACCTCAAAAAAGTTGCGAGTAAAAGCAGGATCCAAAAAATAGCACAAATGGCGTCCTCCTGTGAGATACAGAGAAAATAGAAATGGACACTTTCGGCTTATTCTCATCCATCCCCAAAAACACAGCAGTATGACATTACAGTTCAGCAGCTTTATTATTTTGGGAGATATTACCATAATCCAATTTCCAAAAAATAACTTCAATCTCGGCAACTATTGAGATTTGACAAATAGTTGTTAAGCTCGATCGAAACATTTTGACGTCCCCTACCTGATGCTGCGAGATTGCCCCATACTTACCGGACACCCTGCATACTTTGAATTACACGAATATAATCTCTAATTTTTGCAATAACAGTTGCCAGTTCTCATGGAGAATGTGCCATTACATTTAAGAAGAACCATATGTGGTTACAACACGACTGAGCTCCACCACACAAAGCCAACATTGAATTTCTAAATAATGAATTTGGAAACAAATGGATTGGGATAAATAATGGCCTCATAAAATGGCCAGAAAAGTCGCCAGACCTAACTCTATTTATAAAAATTTCTGAAAAACCTTGTTTACAAAATTCCATCCCGGAATATTGATGATAATATAATAGAAAAAATAACACCAATAACAGTTTTTCTTAAAAAGGCGTTCATACAGTTATACAGGGTGTCCGGAAATTACGTGCACACACGGAAGGGGGTAATTCTTTGGCCCATTTTAAGAAAAAAACTTTATATGAATGTATGTCGTAAACGTCCTAACTTTTGAGATACAAGGCGTTGAAGTTCATTTTTTTAAATTGAATTTTGGCTACATCTCCCGAAATAATCAAGCTGCTGAACTGAAATTTGGCACTGCTATGTTTTTGGGGATGGAGAATAAGCTGAAAATGTCAATTTCACCGTATCTCATAGAGAGCGCCACTTGCGCTGTTTTTTGATCACGCTTTTATGCGTAACTTTTTTGAGGTTATCTTTTTGGTCCTGCAGGCCATCATTTTAGTGCATCTTTTCATTCTGCAAGAAAAAGGTACTCTTGTTTCATAACGATTAAATCAACCGTTTACGTTTAAATTGGCAAAATGTGCAAAACACCTGTTGACTCCAATATTCGAAACATAAAATTTTCAACGACCGCTTTCAAATGCTACATATCAACTGTACATTCAAAATGAAGAAAAAAATGCTAAATGGATATAACTTTTAATGAAACATAAAAAAAATATATTTTCAAAAGTTTATCAAAAAAACGTGCTCTTACCGAATATAAAGAGAAACAGGTAAGGTCTTTGATGGCGTCATAACCTATATTTCCCAAATTCCTAAAAACTATCTTTTTGGCCCAAAAGCAAGCTTGAGTGGTCCTACAAGAAACCCACAAGTAAAATTTTTACTGGCTGTTTTTGTTTGCCTATAATAACCCTGGAGCGTCGAGTTTGGGACACCTTGTACAATAATAATTATATTAGTTCTCTTTATGATGATTAAATATATGCTGTTTTGATTAAGCTGTAGGTGTAATTTATCAACCTATACTAAAATCGAGCAACTCTTACGCCTGGCGTAAACAAGAGCATGTGCGTTAAAATATTCGCCAGGGCCGCACTGAGGTACGACCTCTATTTAATTTTAGTTTTACAATTGTTTACATCAAAGAATTATTGGCCTAATTAAAATGGTTCAAAACATCAATAAAATTATTTGTGGCAGTGTCTAAATAGCAGAAAACATCAAGATAAAACCGAATAACTACACTTTTGCGATCGAGTACGTCCCTGTTGCCGAGTCGGGTGAAATTTTATAGCCTACCGACCAATCGCGGATCGTCATTGAACACGTGGTTTTATTTACGCCAGGCGTACGGATTGCTCGATTTTAATATAGTTAATTTCTTCGTTTCCAGAATGCATTAATAATAACTTAAAACCAATAAAAATCTTGGACTTATATCGTACTATCAATTAAAATAACTTCCATTTTGCACAAAATGGGAACCAAGACATTACATCATTTATGAAACCCACCCGTATAAATTATTTCAAATTTCCCGCCTCGTTTACGGTTAAAAATGGCTGCCAAATATATTCCTCCGGTTGGACCACTCTTTTGCGCAGTATATGTTGCCACAGAAGACCATAGTATACATACAGAGAGTCCATCTTGTCAAATATGTCAAATGGAGCCCAATTAACTTTTACGTAATTTTTCACACACCCGATAAGATCGTTCAGTTCAGATAAACCATGAAGTAGTCTGCGTTCTTCATTTATTATAGATTAATTTAAAACTGAAAAAGAAGATCCACAGTGACCTACAATGGATTAATTATACCGTTAAAGTTGGGCTCCATTTGAAATATTTGAATTGTTTTTATTGGAGCCAAAGCTTTTTAAGAAAAATGTGATGACCAGGTGATAACCTGCGACAGAGTCCGAGTCCTCAGCTTTCTCCATAAATGATAATACAATATATTAGTGTTTGATCTGTGGTGTCACACACGATTTTTTTTTGTTTAGGTTAGGGAACAATCGAAACAAGGGTTAGATTGATAACATGGTCGTATACTGTTCCATTTACCAATAAAAAAATAATTTCACTATCAATCACTTCATGTTCATTTCACTTCAAATTCACTTTTGCAAAAAGTAAAAAGGAGGACAACTTAGGTGTTCCTCTTGTCCTCTTGGATATATATCACCCTGTACCTACATTAAAAATTTAGGTAGTTTTACGAGGAGTCATTTTAGCTGCAAATCACGACATTTGGTTGAAATTTTGCAGAGGAATTTTAATGTGTGGCCATTATATGAATTATGATTCCCTTATCAAACTTCGTGAGTTATTTCTCCTCACGTGTTGACAACAAAATAATACATGTACAAACTGAAATTTTCTTTAATGCAAAAGCTTAGTTTTTTATTTCGAAGCAAAATAAAAAAAAATCCATATGTTGCGTGCATTCTGCCGGTCACTGTAGGTATATTTTTTAATGGGACTGTTTATGCAGTGTATATTTATTTAATGTAAACTTTTAACTTTTGCATTAAAGAAAATCTTAGTTTGGACATGTATTATTTTGTTGTCAACACGTGAGAAGAAACAACTCACGACTAGTGAGAAAAAACTCCCTAGTCACCATGGTTCCTTTATAGTTGTTTGTTGTCTATTATTTCTTGTTTACGATCGTTATAGGTTAGGTTTTGTATTTTTGTGCTTAAGGGAGAGGGTTTACGCTACCCAGGGGGCCTCCAATAATTTCTGTGGTTTCATATTTGCATTTTGATTTGTGGCATTTTACCTGTTATCATACTGGCATAAATTATTAAATAGTTCTTAACGGAATAAACAGAATACAAAATTATTAAGATGGGCTCATGCAACGCAAAATTTAAGGTAATTTAAAATTAACATAATTTAACGATATATTATAATAATTTTGTATTCCGTTGATGCAAGACTACCTATTTAATAATTTATGCCGGCACGATAATAGGCAAAATGTCACATCAAAATGAAGAGATTAAACACAGAAATCATTGGGGGGCCCCTGGGTAGCGTAGACCCTTGCCATTCAGCACAAAAATACAAAACCTAACCCATAACAATACCGCTAAACAAGAAATAATAAACAAGAAATAACTAAAAAGAAACCACGACGGTTCACTTTTATATTATGTTAAATATAGGTAGGTACGCTTCATAAACACTGCCTTGAAGAACATATTTAAATTTATTTCTTATGTTATGTTAATTTCAAATTACGTTGTGTTGCGAAAACCCATCTTTAGTTTGGTTACAGAATAAAGCTCTTTATTCTGAGATTGGGGATCTTTTTATACTGTACTATTAGCAGGTCCTACACTTATATCATTAATTTTTAACAATAACTACAATAACTACATAAACGCTATTTGCGAGTAATAGGGTAAATTTTCTGTGGATGCTTACCTTGTTTTATACAACAGCTCATATTATTTTCTAATAATCCAAAATGCACTGTTGTTGTACAATAATAGATTTTTTTACAAAACTCTATTGTAGCTTGTTTGTTGACAATTCAGATTTGTTTTGTTTATCTGGTGACAACCTTTGCTATGGTTTTGACACATTTCATTGTTATCCATAATTCAAAGGACACTATGATATTTTGGTATGGTATAAATGAAGTTACTTGGAATTAATTTTTAAAACCTTTGAATTTTATACGGGTGATTTCTGCTGATAAGTCTAGTATTTTTACCAGTAGCAGAGCCTGGTAAATGCTATTAAATAGATCGTGCCCAGTATATCACTGTGTTCCAAGTGAGGTCATTATTTATATTTTACCAGGGTATCTCAAGAACAGGCGCCTCAGCAATAAACAGGGACTCTTTAAAAAGGGTCCCTGGCAATAAAATACGAGACAAAACACTTTTGTAACAATATTAAACCACACCTGCTAATAGTAGTAAAGAGATAAAGGAGCCAGAAAAATAGATATTGTAGTAAAAACAAGTGACTGCATGCTTGCCTAATATAATATCACCAATACTTGCATGGGTTACACTGTTCGACGGCCAGCCACTTGTGCAACGAAATGTGGTGCATAGCCTTGCCATAATTTCACAAATATTAGGATATACTTGCGTAAATAGTTATAATCGATATGACTTTTTAGAGATCTTTTGACAATATTATATATAGTGCATTAACCTTTGCGTTGTGTTTGACGACAACCTTAAAAAACCTTAAAAGTGAAATATTATGTTGCTTGTAGAATATATATATATATATATATATATATTTGAAAACTGTGTGATGCTTTATGTCCTATATTCTTTTTGTGGTGCCAATTAGAGTTTTTTTATGCTGTTTCAAGTGACTTTACAAATACTATACCAAAGATTTAAAAAATGCCATTTGTTTCTTTTACAGAATTTTGTAATCCTCACTGCAGAAAATAGCTTATGAAGAGTGAAATATCTACCCGTTTTGAAATATGGGTGTTTTTCACAAATTTATTTGACATATTACTCAAGATCATTTTTAGAAAATGGCTATAAGTATTTTAGATTCTGTGAAACAAAAACTCAACTGGAGTATAAAGTCCCAATTTATTTAAATTTATATGTATCACAAAAATTAACAACACTAACCAAACCAATGGCTGCCCATACATTCCCTAGTCCACTCAGTCTGGCACACCCAACACCAGTGAAATTCACAGCCTGCTCTTGTACAAACCATATGCATACATCCGCCTTAAAAAAATGTATAAAGTATTATTGACTCATTTAATAAAAAAATGATCAGTGTCTACAGTTTGGTCCAAAGTTTAACAGCAATACTTTAAAAACTGATAGAAAATTTAAAAAAAGGATATTTTTTCATATAAACATGTATCGAAATCCTAGCAGTTTTCCTTACGTACCATTTTTTTATTTAAAAATATGACGGTTGACCTCCGCCTCTCCGGCACTGGTAGAAGTAGACAAGCCTAATTATTTTTAATTTATAGCATTTAATTTGTGTCTGAACTGTACAAAATATGT
This sequence comes from Pseudeuparius sepicola, assembly GCA_963920635.1. Lineage (NCBI taxonomy): Eukaryota > Metazoa > Arthropoda > Insecta > Coleoptera > Anthribidae > Pseudeuparius > Pseudeuparius sepicola. The sequence continues at coordinate 98,277,125 of OY987299.1, forward strand.
CTGCCATTGCTGCAGTCCTTTAGGAAAAATTAAAGAAAATTTGAAAAAAAAAATGAACTTTTGACGCCCTGCATAACGAACACCGTTAGGATTTCGATACATGTTTATATGAAAAAATCTCCTTTTTGAAATTTTCTAGCAGTTTTTATAGTATTGCATTTTTATAGTATTGCAAACTTATTATTATTATGCATGCGCTCGCTACTGCCATATAATAAAGCTTGTGTGGGATGAACGGAGTACGAGTTTAACTTATGGGAAACACGCAAAGACTTCATTGTGCAGTCTTTCCTCTGTGTGTGTGTGTAGGCCCCTTAACAGCCTAATTATTTTCAGTCTATTAATTAAGTTGGTAGGAGTATCATAAAATTTTATTAATGGACAGTATCTACTAAAAAACTAAACATACCATCTCTTTCAGTTGGTGTCCTACATTTAGGACATGGTTTTGTCAAAACCTTTATTGCAACTTTTGAAGCTTCATCCCATCTGGCTTCTGCAGCCCTGGTAGGATTCACGTTGTATGCACAACTGCCCGAATCTTGATTGTTTATACTTTCGATGCTTTGACACTCGCCTATATGGTATCCTTGTAAGCAAAGTCGACAGAAGACATACTGGAAAAATGCAAAAATATCTAATAAGACTTAAATAAGTATCTTTTTACATAGGTACAGAATTTTATTTGTGCCCTGCAACGATATATAGGAATAGATACATTACCAAAGGCAACTTATTTTGTTTCATGATTTTAAACATATGTTATTGTTGGCACATTCAAGGTTTCCATTTTTTTTTTATACGATTTTGGTTATTTTGTAAATCTAAATATCTCAAAGCATATATGCGACATACAAGTCTCTCAAAAAACTATTTATTATGGCTATTATGACAAAATAAGAAAGACTGAATTTAAGAAATGCCAAACAAATTACCCCATCTTCTTCCCCCTGACCCCCTAATGTAGAAGCAAAACAAAACACTAATATTTGTATTACCATGAGCATTGAGTAAAGGAATAATAGGAGAAGAGGAATTGCTCCCATGTTGTGAGTTCCTAACAGGTAAATTTGTAGGAAACAAGGATCGTCCTCTAGTAGCCCGCAAATTGATTAAAATATCAGTCTCATCCCTCACGCCATCTAGTAGGCTGCAAAATTATTAAAAATTGATCGTTTCGTCCAACACGGCATAATATTTTCCTGCAGATCCCTCTTCCGCATAACGCTGGACGTTTCCGGATCGCTCGCTCACACCAAATGTATTATAGAATGAATGCGCACTTGCAGGATCAGGGCCGGCTCAAGCTTCTGCGGGACTAGGTACCGCTTGAGAATGCGGGGCGCCGACAACCGAAAAGGAATAGATAGTTTGAGCTCCGCTTAGCGTATATTCTCTGTGGTTTAGAGCTATTACATTACAAGTAAATTTTTGAGAATGACGTGTGATGTCCCAACTCCGTTGAATTTATCTTTTCCAAATTAAATTCCTTGGAATGGTATATTTTTTTGTTAAATTTTTTCTTTCTGATAAATTTTTCCAGTCCTTATATGGTTTGCAATAGTTATTGACATTTTAATATAGAAATTATTCAACTTTCATTCTCAAAACTTGAACACTTTGTAGATAAGAGGTACACTAAACATTTATATAGGAAAGTTGCTCAGAATTGAAAAGTATGGTTGTAAGTATATCAAATTTGCAAACTGTTAGTAGACTTATTGTTGTTTTTCTTATATGATAATAAGTAAATATTTTGTTCGAATGTGTCAAATATTGACATGTCTCGGACGGAACCAATGAATCCAACGCCATCTAGCTGGTACTGTACTATAATGGGGACACTAAATATTCATTTTGTTTAATCATCGTTTGGCTATAGACGTAAGCACACGAGGATTGAAACTCACGATTCGATCCTTGTTGATTTCTATATGTTAGAAGATACTCGGTGATGAATCAAACGAGTTTTTTTGCTCCCCGTATATATGCTTCCTCTGGTTTTTCCACCGCGCCGCGCCGCTTTGCCGAGTTCTTTTCATATGTCGATCGACCGGTCGATATATACACACTCACATTGCTTTGGTTTTGGCAGTACCAGCTAGATGGCGTTGGATGGTAAATGCTCACCGCATTATACTATTTCCTATTCCACTTAGCCAACGTAATCTGGGTTTTTCGGTGAGGTGCGCTACGTCTGCCTGATGAGGGCCAACAAGCCCGAAACAGGTACCTGTCGTGGTCTGCAGTGTTTGCACACCTCCGAAAGACCCATACATAATTTCCATTAGATACTGGAAACTACTTTGGTGTTGCCAATTACCAAAGCATTTTGTCCCATATGCCACGAGCCATTTCTTTTAAAGTTAATATTAATATATCATTTTAGTGTTGTAAATAAGTGTAGATAAGCAATATTTCGTTAAAATGTATCTTAAATTTGATACCTACTGTTATACAATATAGGTATGTCTTGTACCATAGACCAACTATTTCTGTAAGTAGGTACTTATTAAACAATTCTTAATAATTTTTTCTCTCGACGAAAGAAAACACTCACAATTTTCAATTCTGAACAACATTCCTTTATGAATATTTACCGAATTTTGAGCAGGACACTCATGAAATCTCCAAATTTAAATAACTTGTAAACCGTGAGGATTAAAAAAATTGCCAATAAGAAAAATATAAAATACGCAAAAATATCCTATTCCGGTGGCGTATCTACTAGGATTTGGTTTGGAGAAAAATATATTCAGCGAGTTGTGTAATGGCTCAAATTATTCCTTCACCAATGCCACGATGCCAATAAATTTTTAAAAAAGTGCTGCCGATTTCCTAGACAGTGTCCTAAAATTTTGATCATCCTGTAGGGGACTAGGAGGCGCGAGGCCTAGAGCCGACCCTGGCAAAGATTCTCCCTTTAGACGCACACGCGTTTTACGTTGGGTGTTCCTTCAACTGACATTGAGGGATAAGTGTTTTCTTACCTGCGTAATTTCTTCCAATGCAAATAGAAGCTAGTAATAGTACACGTGCTTGGAACTGAAATTATCGAAAATGATGAAAAAGGTCATCAACAAAAAATAAAAAATTAATACAAATAATAATTAAAATCTTTTAATACGTTTTTGTAATACTTTGCATGAAGATTAAATAGTAACTTATTACCTGCCACTATAGTTGTAATAATTTTTTGTCTTCGGGTGAAAAAATCGAAATAAATCCAAGATTTTTTCAAAAAATTGTGTTTTTCTAATTTTGAACAACTTATCCTAATAACTTTTTGTGTTAATTATTTCTATGTCAATCTTATATTAAGAAGAAGCAACATTTTTAACGAGAGTAACTTTTTCGATAAAACGAAAAATTAACTTTTTCCTATTGGACAACATAAACGTGGACACATCTGGAGATATATCGATGTTTTTTATTAGAATGCCCTGTACATTTTTCTATTTTTGTAATCTACGTATTTTTACGATTCCAACGATATACGTTGTTTGGTCCAGCTGTTTAGAAGATATTCTACCTTGAAACTTTGAATTTTGCACCTTTGATGCCCATTGTTTGGAAAATGAAACCTTTGCGGAAAATATCACAAATGACGATGAGTACTCTCACTAAAATATAATTAAAATAATATTTAATTATTGGAAAATTTTGTTCAATTCTATAAAAATAATAAATAATTTTTAAAAAAACTGCCAGAGGGATAATACACCAAGTATTATATCAGCGAAATAAGCCCTTTTTGAGCACTTCCAGATGAACCTACAATATACGGAGTGTTCCATTAAAAAAAGTTTAGTTTGCCACACTTGAACGCTCTGTATAATTTTTTACATAATGGTTAAAAACTGCACATTTTTATCTAAGACCTTTTTAACGTTTTTTCTATGTCAAAAAATAAAAAATGGGCTAAAAAACAACCCTGCACACCCTGTACATACCGTTAATTATAGCGTTTCACGACCAATTATTTATCGGTGCATATTTTCCAAAAAAAAAAACATGTTTTTACTTAAATAGCATTTATTTTTGTTGTCATTATTTTTGTTTTGCAATTAAAACACCCAATTTTCTTTTATTTTTCGACATAATGTGCATAGGGGATACAAAACAATGGGCCTTGTTCACTCAATCGAATTTCGATATTTCTTACTACTAGAATGAAATTAATCACATAACTCTTTAATAAAATCCACCTCAGCATCTTTCTCGTCGATACCTAATATTGGTATTAACTAAAAAAAATATATAAAAAATTTAAACTGCGCGCCTTCATTTGGAGCAATGAAATTGCGTTTGCCACGTTGCCGGTTATACTAGTAATCGAAGCCCTAAAAATTCGATTTCCGTTCTAATCTCAGTAATCTCAGACGTGCACATTGAATCGAAATCGATTCTCTAGAGAGAGACAGTTGTATAAACGGTTGTCCGAACTCGACCGTACAGACGCAGGTAGTTGTTTTGTGGGTCGTGTGTCGTGTCTATATCAATCTGTCATGTCATTCTGACATTCTTTAATTCATGTAAACCGAGCTAATAAAACTAAAAATGTTTTTCTGAAAACCTGCAAAAGTTAAAAGTTAAAGTGTACACCGTATGCTGATTTGAAATAAAACTTAATTGGTCTTGTAATAAGGATGGCGCTAGGCACTTATTTAGCATTATCAGTATTGTTACCTCCCTGAAGAACTGGAAAAAGTGATCCCGTAATTGACAGAAAGGAGAAAGGAATATTTTGGTCATCCGGAAAACCTTTTGATAGCCATTTTAGGAGATGATAGAAAACACATTCGACAGAAAGGAGAAAGGAATATTCTTTAAGAATAATTGCAAAATGAAGAAGATCAACGGCAGAAACCAACGATGTCAGAATATTTGGAAATTAAATTTTGATTGTCAAGATTATGTCTAGTTGTTATAAACCAGATTTATTTAGGTTTGGACAACTTACAAGTTAGTGGCCATTCTGCATGTAACTTTAAACTCAAAAAAGGGGAAAAACATTGCAATTGTGGTATATTATTAATTTAATTGATATTGAGGTTATTTTTTATTTCTTTTTATGGCCTCTGCCACAGAATAAATATTGTGAAGCTATTTATTCTGTGCCTCTGCTCTTTTTGAGAAATCTACTAGCCACTATGGGGCGATGTACGGTGCCATAGCGTGGGGAACCATGAAAGACTCACCCACTCGTGCACCGCCGCGCTGCCCCATGATATTGAGGTCATGTGTTATGTCTATTTGGCAAGTTAGGTTAATTTTCTTCTTCTTCAGTCTTCACAAATCTCAAATAGAAACATATCGATATTGCCGTAAATCGTGTCAACGTCGCAAAACAGTAGCCAATCAGCTTTTTGGGCCCGTGACGTCACGGGCCCAAGAAATTTGAATTTCAAAAACGGTCGAAAAAAAATCGGAAAAAAATATTTTCGTGTTTTATTTACTATTAAGATTCATAATCAAAAATAAAAAAAAAGTGTGAAACAGGCCCATTAGCGCGGGCCCTGCTCTTGTTCTATAAAACGTCTATCTATTCCTCCCTCAATTTTTATGTGGACATATAAAATAATAAGTACCAAATGAAAAATAAAATAGTAATTACAACAAAAATAAATAGTAATAATTAGTCCTAATATCACAGACCTACGAGTATACTATAGGTAAGTCTGTGCTGCCTGTGCCGCTAATACGAGTATATAAAACAAAAACGCAGTGGGCACCCGCCCGAGTCACGTTACGAGGATTCGCCAGTTCAAAGCACATTGCTATTAAATTTGTCCAAATCGTCGTTGGAAGGAGACTATCCGCTTTGCATTTGTTTTTTTGGGTCAAGGTCAAAGCACACCGCACCCGTCATTATAGCCAATAAATAGCAACGTGTGTCTGGTCCCCTGAACTTGGTTTTTGTCCAAGAAAATATTTACTTACCGTGAATTAGATGGCGCGCAAGGTAACATTGATCCCCAGGCAGTGATAGATAAGTTCAAGCAGTTTCAAAAACATTGTTAATTTGTGGTGAATGCTCTGGGTTAAATTCCCCGGCGCATCAAAAAGCAAGATGTTACAGATCCGGCCATTTGCTCGATTCCTCTTATTATTCCTTTACTCAATGCCATGAATCATCTATTCCTATATATGGTTGGTGCCCTGATTTTGAACAACTTTCTTTGTTAGACAGCTCTTTGAAAATGGCATTCGATGCACCATTCAGTCTTGTTGAAAACCAAATACATGGCCAAAATATAGCTTATAACAAGATAGCTCATGCACATATTTGACGTTAGGATGTTTCAGATATACACGTCATCAAGCGACAACAATTATTCAAAGGGTAGTTCTGGATATTGAGATCAAACACATAATATTTAATGTGGCTTATTGTGCATTTATGAGCTGTTCAATTAGACACAAATTCCTGCTTTTTCATATGAAGAAAAAGAAGGATGAAAAGTTGCACATACGGCGGTCCAGAGGCTCGGCTATGTTTCTCAGCTTAAATATAACGCAAAAAGCGATGGAAAATTTAAAATAGACATACATTTTTATCACATGATGACGACATATGAGAGCTGGTTCAAAATTCATTCGACAAGTGATTTTATCTCAGTTATAGTATCATGAACTGGGATCACTTGGATGGGTCCAAATTTCAAGAAGTGCAACTACGTTTTTTTAGAACAAAACTGATGACAGATTCTTGTTTATGGCCACTTAACAGATCTTCAAAAGATCACTTTTTTGTTACATAGGTAAAGGAACAATCTACTTAAAACAGTTACATAGAATATAATAGCATTTATTTGTTCCATCTTACAAGATCCCCCTTAGATGTAGAACTTGTTAACATTTAAAAAATATATAGTAACTACTGATCCTGGTGCAGGGCACAGAGATCGAGCTTTTGGAGGAGCTCCTAAATGGAGCTCTTGTGAAGTTCTCTCAGTGGTGCGCCATTAACGGATTAAGTGTCAATCCTAATATGGTTGAGCTGGTACTATTTACCAGAAAGAGAAAAGTGGTCCCCAGCCCTCTCGTAGAGCTTCAAGGGACCCAACTAGAAATAAAGAAGAAGATTAAGTATCTGGGAGTCTGGCTAGACTCCAGACTGACTTACGAGGAACACATACTCACAAGGACCAAAAAGGCATGCAACGCGCTGTGGGCGTGCCGCAGAGCCGTGGGAACTTCGTGGGGACTGAGTCCGAAGATCATGGCAATGATTGTACCCATGATCACACATGGGGCTGTCGTTTGGTGGTCAGGCGCTTGCAGGACCAGACCAAAGGCGGCGCATGATAAGATACAATGCCTAGCCTGCCTCTGCATCGCGGGAGCCCTCGGGACCATCCCCTCCCGGTCTCTCGAGACCCTAGTGGGTCTCCCTCCATTGGGTGCGGCGGTGGAGTATGAGGCGGCTAAGGTGGCCCTCAGACTAGAGGGTCTTAACATCTGGGTTTCTGGGAGCCCACCTGGTGGGCATCAGAGGCTATGGTCTGAGCTGAGGGAGGCGCTTCCCGTTCTGGATATGAGAAGGGACGTGAAAGAGCCATCTATTGGCTTTTATGATAGGCTGTACTTCTTCTTCCCCGAAAGGAAAGAGTGGATGGAGGAGAACATCAGTACCCGGAAAGGACTAGTCTGGTACACAGACGGGTCCAAGATGGGGAAGGGAACGGGGGCCGGAGCCTACTGCAAGGAACTGGCCTGTAAACTTACAGTCTCCCTAGGAGAACACACTATGGTGTTCCAGGCGGAGCTGTTTGCAATTATGTTGGAGGCGGAGGAATCACACAAACTCCAGGTCAGGAGGTGCGAGTTGACCTTCTACTCCGACAGCAAAGCAGCTCTCCTAGCGCTGCGAACAAACCGCACCACATCTCCTCTGGTGGAGGAATGTCGAGTGAGTCTGCTTAAACTGGTGGCCGAAGGGAAAAGGTGACTCTGTCCTGGGTGCCTGGGCATTCGGGCATCGAGGGAAATGAGACCGCCGACCTCTTGGCCAGGGAGGGATCCATGAGCAGGCCGATGGGACCGAAACCCCTTTGGGGATCGCACCTCGGGTAGCGATTGGAGTCTCGACGAGTGGCTACAGGGCAGATTCGTCGAGGAATGGCGCTCAGAGCTCCGGGGATGAGGCAGATGAGGGTCATGATTCGTGGGCCATCGCCTGCCTTGTCCTGGGAATTGCTGGGTCTGCCCAAAAAGGAGGTTAAGGGTTTGGTGAGGGTCCTCACTGGGCACTGTCGCTTGGCCCGCCACCTACACCTCATTGGGGTGGAGGAGGAGCGGGAGTGCAGATGGTGCCTGGAAGAAGAGGAGACCCCCCCACCACCTAGTAACAGAGTGCCCTGCGCTCGACAGGGTCAGATTCGAGTCCTTCAGCATGGCTAGGCTGTGCGATGAGGACGTGTATGGTGTCAGGTTGGGGGGGCTGCGGGCCTTCATCAAGCAGGTCGGCATGCTGGAAGTCCTGTGATACCGCCCGTGGGGGCACAATGGGCCCATGGAGGCCTACGTGCCGGGCCGATCAGAGGCGGCCACCCCTTGTACTGATGATGATGATGATGATGATGATGATAGTAATTACAAATACATTTTTAAAAGAAGCATTAAGCAAAGCGTCACATCTTTTAGTTTCGGAACTACAGGATGAATCACTTCCGAAATTAGCATAAAGTCGGCTCGCCAAAGTAAGTTATATTTTTTGCCAAAAACTGAACGAACGAAATTGAACGCCACCCCATATAATTATCCGAGGGATATATATTCCTTAACCCCAATTGAGATCAAAGCATCACATCTTTTAGTTTCGGAATTACAGGATGATTCACTTCCGAATTTAGCATAAAGTCGGCCGGCCGACATAAACGTTATATTTTTTTGCCAAAAACTGAACGAACGGAATTGAACGCCACCCCATATAATTATCCGAGAGATTTATATCCCTCAACCCCAATTGAGATCAAAGCGTCACATCTTTTAGTTTCGGAATTACAGGATGATTTACTTCCGAAATTAGCATAAAGTAGCCGTCGTAATAGTTATTATTATTTAAGACTTTTCTTCGATTGGCAATTAGAGTTTCAACTTTTATAAAGAGGCTAAATTAATTCCCAAGTGCCTAATTTTTTTTTGCACAACGGACACCTGAATATCGTCCCGCTCTATCATAAATCATAATTATCAAATCTTACCTTAAAAAATAAACTAATTAATATTTAAATGATCAATAGGCTACGGCCTGATATTGTCACACCGAGCTGGGAATGCCCTGTGCGTGCCGCGAGAGAATCCTGTTGTCCCTCGTGGCTTGCCGGGGGATCTTTGAGGGGGACGACTGGCAGCGGAGGCTGGACGCAGGTAATTCCAGGAGAAAACACGCGTCACTAACGACACGAGGTATTTATAAAACTCGGTTTTAATCAGAAGACTCACAGTATGGTTTTTAGGACACGCATCCTGGCAACCAGGGCGGCGACTCAGACGGGCGAAGGAGGCAGGCTTTACGGGACCGTTCGGACCTACAGCAAGCGGGCCGCGGATCCGGGGTACCGGACTTCCCAGAATATGTCTTCGACTACCCAGCGCTCCAAGGATGGCCAAAATACGCCGATGTCCTTGCAGCTAACTTGGGGGCACTCCACCTGTTTCGACCTTGTTGACGAAAACACTGGTTTCCACAGGGGAGCAGTCGAGGATCGAATGGTGACTAAAAAGCCGATGCCACTGATGCCCAGCTCTTGGCTGGCACCGAATTTATACCTACCCCCTACCCGTCGATTCTGCTGAATCGGCGGTGAACTTTGATCTCTTACTGTTATTACTTATTAATTGTTCCTCGTATTTACATTATCGACTCTCCCTTCTATACTTTGGTGAGGATGTTTTCTAAACATTTAGTTAATTAAGATCACCCGCCTCCAGGTGTAAAAATAATTAGTTTGACTATTAGAATATAGATGGTTCTCTGTGTCACTTTTGTGACAATATCATCGTGGGCCTCCTGGATGTGTTCTGCGCATGTTGCTACAATCGGGCATTTCCGGAAGTTTGGCTGCTATCTTTAGCTGCTGTTTTCACACCTGTTCCAGATTTAATCCTTTGAATTTTTTTCTTTCGGGGGAGCTTAAGAAGGAGGTCTATGCAAGACCAATAAATAAGATAAATGGATTGCGATAATGCATCCATTAATGAAGCCGCACAACAAGTAAATGTCAGACTAAGTTCAAGAGGGGTAAAAATATCATTTTTAAAAAGATGGCGTGTTGCATTTGACTCAGCAGAAGGCAATTTGAACACATTATTTGATTCTTATTTGTGACTGTTTAGTTTTAAATAAATGCCCGTCAATTTAATTTGAGAAGTATTTTTATTCGCATTAGCAATTTGTTAAAATAACTTGCGAGGTTAGCATGGTGTACATTTCTTTCCAGTACAAAGAGTCTAATATAACTACAGTTTGTTCAGCGAATGTTCGGCCCTACGTCACAACTCCCGTCCTTGTCTTACTCATGAATATACAATGGATATCGGTCGTAATCCACGAGTCAGACAAGGACGGGAGTTGTGACGTAGGGCCGAAGATTCGCTGAACAAACTCTAATAAAAAAATTAACTCCTGAATCGATCAAAAATACGTTTTTTTTTTTTTCAAAAAGTATGGCATTATTAGTTTTATTTTGTATTCAGGGTCATGTAACAACAATTGGAAGCTTATATAATATGGAATTGTATAGTTCGAAAAACTGATGTAAGGTGCCGACTTACATGAAATTCTTATGTGTCGATGTCGATATCTCAAAAACAAAAGATTTTTTACTAAGGTCGTATTTTTTTATGTGACTTGCCATGTGGACTGAATGTCTGTATTTTGGTTAATAAAGCTCTACTCTACTATTTTAATATTAGGGTCAGTTATTAGCTGACCTATCAGCCTTCCAAGAGATGATGTTGACTTTTGGGAGACCCTATATAGGTTAAAATGGTAAAATTATTAACTTTATTTTCATGTCACCTAATAACCTGAAAATAATAGTTCTTATAAGGAATTATCACTATTGCATTTTGTCTGCTTAGTGTAAAATCAGGGGGAAAGCTTATAAATATGTTTAAGGTATTCGCATTTCAGTCAGCAGTAGTAAGTAAATAAACTGCAACTAAATAATATATTATTTTGCTAGGTACACGATGATCAATCCAAGAGTAACACCCCCCCAAACTTCTTTATATTTTCATATTTTTTACTCAAAGATAATGTATTCCTATGTAATTTTTCCCAAATTTTTCAGATCTGCACTCAGAAAAACAATAATTGAACATTATATAAAAAAGTTACAGAAGTTAGGTAATGTAAAAGGTTTTTACTTGACACCTTAAGGTTCTCAACATAAAAAGTGAATTATCCTGTATACAAATGGGTTCCTAGTTCCTAAAGACAAAATATTAAGTGGAAAATGAATGAATATGAGCACAGAAAACCTAGCTATGCAATAGAAGTCTGGTTCAACGAAATATACAAATTCTATTGCAGTTACTCCTACTCTCTAAGAATTGGTGCGGCAATCACATCAACTGTAGATTCTGAAAAGCAAAGGCTAGTATCTCATTGCCCAATTGTGCATCTTTTCCTTATTGATACAAATCAACTTCTCAATATTTAAAGACTTTCTACACCATAACCCCAGTAAAAGAATTGAAAGATAATCGGCAACAGTACCCACAGCACCAGTTGCCATCGACTTTGTAAAAATGAAGGACTCTGACGATTCTGCATCCACACCCCACCTATTATCAAGAAGCCGAACAAAATTCGATACGACATATAGCTATTTTACCTGATCATACTGATCATAGTTGCCAGAGGATATTTTCTGTGGTATTATTGGATGTCAAATGGTGAGCTGGGGTGGCCAACAAGAATTTACATATCAAAACCCAAGTACATAAATGAAGACTACTTACTCCACAACCATTAATACAAGTAATCTTTGTACATTCTGGATCTGCTAATATTCCCATACCACAACCTGGTTGAGGACACAGCACCCCTCCTGATTGGAGCACAAACTCTTCTGCCGCAAAGTGATGATACTGCGAATATTGGGCATCTGTTAATAACCTACAATAAATCTTTAATCTATGAAAATAAAAACAATATATTACTATTTCTAATCTTGTTTAAATACTCCTTCGGAATAGTTATATTATAATCATCTTTCCTAATTACATAATCGTTTTCTAAACTATAGGTAAAACTATAAACACAGGATGATTTTTTTTGGTCTACCACCCTGATTTTCTAGTCTATTTTGTGCCCCACAAAAAACATAAGAAACAAAAACATGGTAATTTTGGACAGCTAAGTGCTGCTGAAAAGTAAATCCACATCCATGGTCAACTTGTCGCACTATATAAAAAAAACTCAAATTGTACAAAACTATTAACAGTCATACCATGTTTATTGTAAGAGATAGAATAAAACTTTTATATTGAAAATTGATGTCACACATAAGGTTTATGCAACCGGGTGCTCAGATAGTTTCAAAAAATTACACAAGTAAGTAATTACAATTATTTGTTTTGCATTAAAGAGATTTCCTCACTTATTTTGCAACCCTTAAAAAAACGTAATACTAAAAAAACCTCAAATATATAAAAATTTTCAGTCCCTTAAGAGTGATGAAGGCCCTGTGTAATTTTCTGAAACTATGTGAGCGCCTGGTTGCAAAAACCTCCTCAGTAACCTCAGTTTTCAATAAAAAAAAGTCTTTCTATCTCTTACAATAAACATGCTACGGCTAATAATAGTTTAGTCCAATTTGAGTTCTTTTGCAAATTGGCCAAGAATGCGGATTTACTTGTCAGCATCACGTAGCTATCCAAAATTGTCATGTTTTTTTTAAGAGGTAAGGCAGAAAATCGCAGAGGTAGTGGCAAAAAATCATCCTGTATATTCCAAGGAGTAAATAGACAAAGTTATCACTAACCTAAAGTGATGAATTTCCTTAATAAAAGAATCTGGGCAACCAGCGGGACAGGCCAGAGTGTACCCGAACTCAGGATGTTGCCAGAATTGACGCTCCCGTAATTTTGTTGTACAGTATTGTCGGAAGCAGTCTAAGCAGGTAACATGGCTTTCAGGACAAGGGAACACAAATACTGTGTCACTAAAATTAATATAACATTCAGAATAAATTAAAGATCTATTCTAAGCAGAGTCACACAAAGAGTTTTTAGTGTGAAACAGATTGAAATGGTGCTGCAGGCCACACTACATTACATAATATCTGACAACCACATCAACTACCTACACTAAAATCAAGTAACTCGTACGCCTGGCGTAAATAAAAGCACGTGATCGAAGTTGTTCCGCGAAATAAGGCGATTGGTCAATAGGCCATAAAATATCAGCGTGTCTGGCAACACGGATGTACTCAATCGCAAAAGCGTATTTGTGCGGTTTTATCTTGTTGTTTTCAGCTATTTAGACACTGCCACAAATAATTTTATCGATGTTTTGACTTATTTTGATTAAGCCGATAATTTGTTTCCGAAATATTTTGACGTAAACAATTGTAAAAGTAAAATTAAATAAAGGTCGTGCCTCAGTGCGGCTCTGGCGAAAATCTCAATGCACACGTTCCTGTTTACATCAGGAGTAAGAGTTATTTGATTTTAATATAGAGCTCTTTATGCGGAGAGTCGGGTAGGTAATAAAATGTCAAAGTGATATCCTACTCAATTTATATAAAAGCAAGAAATCTGATATGATGGAAGCTATAAAACACTTTTTTGGCAAAACCTGACAACTAAAAACTAACCCGAAAATAGCAAACAAATTGTAACCTTAAAATAATTATTCTTAGCGGCGGTTTTGACAGTAAAGGATGGAAGGTGTGTCCTACTTGCAAGTGCCCAAAATCCATCAATAGCATAGGCGGTTTTAGGTGGGGGCTTGGGGGGGGGGGGGGCTGAGCTCCCCCAAATCTTGAATTAGCCCCCCCAAAAATTTAAAAGTGGCAATACTTCACAGTACCCAGTCCGCCTCTGAATAAAAAAAATACTACATAATTTCACTACTTTATTAATTCTATTTAACTATTTCATAAAAAGCTTTCTTTTCTTTGCTACCAAACCGTTACTAACTACGGGCATAAGCCCCCTCCCCCCCCCCCCCCCCCCCAAAACCAAAAGGTCTAGAACCGCCTATGACGAATAGTGACACTAATGAAGTTGTATTACCAGACTCATATAGATGATAGGGAATCAGTGAACAAATACCCACGTCCTTTCAAAACATACAAAATCTATTTTTCTGCTTTGTTCCACATATTTATTGTTTGTAGTTTTAGATAGGTATTTGTACCACAAACTTAGCAAAATGTTTGGATACATTCAACAGTTTTGCTTAAATAAAATTTACCTGGTATCAGCACATGCTAAGCATGGTACTTCCCTCACATTTGGCCTAATCAAATACAATGGCACAGCTTCATCATCTTCTCCCAATGAGGCATGCTGAGAACACTTAAAATAAAACTCGGCAAAAGTTGGCTCTCTGTTATTCAATATCTAAAAAATAGTAAATGATTAATGAAATACTACCTTGGCACTAGAAAGCAACCTACATCTGCGCACTTGGAAAGATCATTTTCACACAATCCAGATATTTGTTTGGGTTCTAAAACATCATTCCAATTTTGTGGATCTGCGTGAACAGTAAAGGCACCGCTTTTACAAAAACTGCACCGAACTCTGATTTTTCCAGACTTAAGAACTTTGCAGGTAGGACAAAAGACAAAGAAGTGAACTTTCTTGGGAGTACTATCTAAAAAGATTTTATATTTTTAATCTACAGGGTGATATGAAGTTAAACCGCCATATTGTAAACCACACATAGAAAATTTGATTTTAAGCAAAAAATTTCATATAAACATGTATCAGAAAATGCTTTCTAAGAGCACTACAGTGTTTAACAGTTTTTGTAAATATTTGGCATGATTCTGCAGTATACGCATAAACGCCCTTAAAATGCACTAAATTTTGAGTTAATAAATTGACATGCCAAAGACTGCCAAACTTTGACCCAAACAATTGTCAAAGCCTACTAAAAATTAAAAACTGTTAAAGGCTGAGTAGTGCTATTAGAAAGCAATTTCGGATACATGTTTATTTGAAATTGTTTGCTTAAAATCAAATTTCCAATGCATAGTTCTCGTAAGGAGGTTTAGCTTCGGCTCACCCTGTATATTGATTTAAGTGATTCAGTGGCAATCGTAAGAAATACACTTCCCCCAAAAATTAACGCACCGCCCAAAAAATACCCAAAGGTTTAAAGTAAATTTTTGTCAAAACCAATAGTCCGATTTGGACGAATTTTTTGTTTTGAATGATAGGTTGTCTCTTCCAAAACGTTGGTGTACTAACTGTATTTGCATAGAAACCTCTTTTTTATAAATACCGGGTGTCGCAAACTTTGACCCAAACAATTGTCAAAGCCTACTAAAAATTAAAAACTGTTAAAGGCTGAGTAGTGCTATTAGAAAGCAATTTCGGATACATGTTTATTTGAAATTGTTTGCTTAAAATCAAATTTCCAATGCATAGTTCTCGTAAGGAGGTTTAGCTTCGGCTCACCCTGTATATTGATTTAAGTGATTCAGTGGCAATCGTAAGAAATACACTTCCCCCAAAAATTAACGCACCGCCCAAAAAATACCCAAAGGTTTAAAGTAAATTTTTGTCAAAACCAATAGTCCGATTTGGACGAATTTTTTGTTTTGAATGATAGGTTGTCTCTTCCAAAACGTTGGTGTACTAACTGTATTTGCATAGAAACCTCTTTTTTATAAATACCGGGTGTCTCAAACTTTTGGGTATTTTTTGGTGGTGCGTTAATTTTTGGGGGAAGTGTAGTTAGGTTGATTAAGACACAAAGGCATCGTTGTTCCAAGAGGGGAAGGGGTGCACCAAATTATTTATATGATGACAACGACAACAAATTTTAATTGGGAATAGTTTTACAAAACTATCAACTACCTAACTGTCAATTTCCGTATTATATGATACTAAAGATATTTTTTTGTTTAATGTTAAAATGTGGATTAACTAAATATGGATATCTATACTTGGCAACTTGTATAATATATAGAGTATAACCATATCTGATATATTGACATACCTTGTTTCACAGTTTCCTGTCTAAGAGAATTTAGAGCACTATTATCCGAACTTGTGCTAGTGTCATTAGAAAACATTGAATCATCCAATGTTTCGCATAGTGGCCTATTACAATCATTTTCCTCTTCCTCTAAGACACCATCACTAGGTCGCAGCAATTTTTTCTTGGCTTTTGTTTTAATTGCATGCAAAATACTTTGCTGGCCTAAATCACAATCCTAAAGAATTATAAGATAAGAATAAAAAATATCAAACACAATACAGGTACAGTAGATATAGGCTGTATGATACACAATTAGTTCCACGTTACCTACTACATGAGTACAAATATTATTTTGTACTTCAGGTTTAACTAGACGTGACAATACATAACTTATATTTAAATCTTATTTAAATTATTATTTAAATGGGATGCCTCAATTTTGATTCAATATTTGAAATCTGCTCAAAATTTCATTTTCAGTGATTACCACAATGACATACCTATATTACCTATATCATTAGTATATTTTAAAAATGACGTATAAAGTACGATTCAGGACTGTTGGCATACACGTTTTGTATCAATCAGAGACACAAGGTCTATTCTAATATGCGCAGAACTAAATTACTAAATATGCCCTTTTATCTTTGATTAGTCGACATATGTCCGGCTGACTTCAATCCATCTACATGTGTCAGATAAAGACGCCAATGGATTGTATGGCGTAGAGTTCATAACCACCGAACCACGAGGGAAGCGAAGAACGAAGGATACTTGTCACGACATGTTATTGCCACAGCATAGTCTGCCTCTACGTGATTTTTTAGGAGAAGGTATTACATGCAACACGTCCTTTGTGCTGATACTGTCAATAAATGCAACTTCTGGCCAGATGAAATAATCACCGTTCTTTCTTAAAAATGTAACTTACATGGTGTCATCTGAATTAACCTCCAAAATTTTACTTCCGGGTTTTTTGCGGCATAAGTTGCAATAATCCACGACCCAATCCTTAAGGAATTGTCAACTTCGTCCTCTTCTACATTCTCTTTTTCGGCTTCTATGAGTTCTTCCAAACTATTTATGCCTACACATTTGTCTGCATCGGTATCAATATCAAAAACCATTCCATTAGAATCACTATTATCACTTTATATGATCTCCCATTTTTTGCTTATCAACACTTTTTCCCTTTCTTGTCTTCTGCAGCAGATTCAAGTTATTTGAGACAATCGTAAAGTCTGCATAATTAGTGTTTAAAACCTTTTTATTTTTGACCGCAGTATTCGTGGGTCTTGCAATTTTTTTAAGAGCAATTCTTGGAAACTAACTCTTTTGTCACCATTAGGTTCATTAGTATCATTTATGGTCTGGTCTTGCATACTGTTAGAAGCATTTATGTCATCAAGGGAATGATCATTTCGCTCTTCAAGTTCTGTGTCCCTAGGTTTTTTTTTGTTTAGTTTCCACATCAACTGACTTAAAATGAATCCCTTTAATTGCCTTTCTGTTAATAGGGTTACCCGTTGGGTATATAATCATCATAAATCCCAGTCACTTGGAATGAATTTTTTTATGAAATGTTCGGGCATGTAGATTGTATATCGATCCATACTTTCTCAATTAAAACAGAAAATTGCGCTCTGCTCATTGCTACTTCATAATGCTGCCTCTGCTATTCTGTTATCTCTTCATATTCTATATTTTCTTGTTTTTCCAGTTTTATAAGATCAAGGAACATGTAAAGAATGTCCATCAAATAGAATCAAAAGTGGTCTCTCCTTTGGGCAGTATTTTAGGGGTTTTGGAACTAGGAATAAAATACGGATTCAGTTATCTAGCTGTGCGGTGTTGCTGCATAACCAGTGTTGGGAAATGCTTCTTGAGGCATCCAGGCATCCAAAAGATTTATTTTTTGCATTATACAAAATAAATGGTGGCATTTTGTCACCACTAGGCGAGCCACTAGCTGATACACAGAAAAGTATTGAGGTACTGCTTCTCCCTGTACTCGTACAATGCATGTGTCTTAAATATGGCTTTATTTTTTTGAGCAACTACTTTCGTGTTAGATGGATCACTGCAAAGGGTTGTTTCATCCAGATTAAAAAACTAACTTAGGGCCTCTTGGTAGGTTTTTCACACGACAAGTGATGCCTCTTGCAAAAGTTAACAAATCAATTTTTCTGTGGCCTTCCAATCTTAAACCTAATAGTTATATTATTCTATTGAACGTAAATACCCGCAATATTTAACACATATTTTCGAGAAAGCCCAAATCCCCAGCGATTTAATGTCTCTAGGTGTTTAACTAACTCTGTTTATATTTCTAATGGTAGGTCCGGCACTCTTCCAGGGTGAACCCGTCTTGCAGCTGGTCTATTTTTTTCAGACTTTACATCTAGCAATCAGTGTGCTTCTTGGAATATGATATAAAGTAGAAGCATTTTTATAACACAGGTTGCCATTTTTAAGCATTTCTAATACTTTATTTAAATCATCTTTACTGTATGTTTTGACTGTATGCTTTCTACGTTGTTCCCGAGGTTTATCCATTACAATTTTCTGAAAAAAAAAAAGGTATTTCGATAAGACCAATATGTTGAAAATAAATTCCAATAGTGACACAATTCAAGACCCTAAAAAATCACAGTTAAAACCAAACCATATTTTCAAAATACTGGAAGGAGCCACATTTAGCCGACAGTCACAATTAGCCGAATGCACTGCATAAGTTTTGTTAATAATAGTTCGGTAATATCTTGTTACTTAGTGCCGCGAGTTTGAATAAAAAATTTATTAATCCCAAAATATCTGGCCAAAGACTTCATTTTATTTCAATTAAATTATTTCGAAGATGACAAATGCAATGGAGAACCACTTTTCCCACTTCACGCAGCCCAAGAGGTATGTTGCAAACAATATAGAGCGTCACATAGTGACAGATTTAGGTGCCCCATTTTCACATACAAGCCTCGAAGAGGCTTAAGTAGAATGAAGTAGGATGAAGAGACATTTACGAGTGACCTCTGGGAATAACATATGGAAACTTCAATGGAAATAAAAGGTGTCTGTTGCCCATATTTTCACGCAAGCCGTGTTCACTAATTTTTTTATTTATTGATTTAGCACACTACAGTAGAATACTACTAAATGGTACATACCTACAAACTAAACTCACCTAAAAAAATTCCTATAGAGTAACAAAAAAAATAATAATAAAAGAAGAATCATACAAAAACTCATAAATTCAAATTCAAAGAGGCTCCACCATCATACCGACTCGAATCCTAACCAAGTTGAGAGTCATGCTGAAGATGTCATAAGTCGGAAAGTATTTATTATAATTACGAACTAACTGATGGACAAAAGCACTTTGACCATAGTTAGTTCCAACGTTATCGGAGTCTTAGTTCTATCATGGGCCTGTTAGGTTAGGAGCTCTAGTGTAGTGCACAGGTACCAAGAAAGAGATACGTTGCAGTAAAAGACTGCAATTAATGTATCCATTTAAGAGTTTAAATAAAAATGCAAATAGGACAGCTTTACGACGAAATTCAAGGCTTTTCATTCCACATAATAGTAACCTGGTTCTATATTCTATACCATAAAACGGGAAATGAAGTTTATCCAATAAGTATTTAGTGAAACGCTCTTGAATTTTTTCAACCCTCTTAAGGTAGCACTGATAACGAGGATTCCAAATAATATGACAGCACTCTAGTACACCTCTAACTAGGCCACAATACAAACAGGTCAAAGCTTTTGTGTCCGATAACTGATAATGGTCTGGTGTTTCTTTTAACAAAAACTAGCAGTCGAAGATCTTTACGTACAATATTTTCTATATGTAGTGAAAATGACAGACCACAATCAAATATGACTCCCAAATCATTATAGGAAGCAACACACCGCAAGAGAACCCCACTAATTTTATATATAGGCTCTATGGGAGCACTACTTCTACTTTAGTGAAAATGTATAACTCTACATTTGGCAATATTGATTTTTAAGTAGTTTAATTCACACCATTCTTCAAATCTGTTGAAGCCAGATTATACAGCGTGTCCTGCTCTGATGTCCGGAAGAGGGAAAAGTCTTTTATTCGCGGGTTTACGACAAAAAGTCACTCTTTATAAAAACTCCTGCTTGTTCCAAAACGCCAAAAACTATTAAAATCTTTTTTTCTAAATTTTTCGAAATACTGAACACCCTGTATAAAAAATCAAAAATATTTTAATAGTTTTGGGCGTTTTGGAACAAGCAGGAGTTTTTATAAAGAGTGACTTTTTGTCGTAAACTTACGAATAAAAACTTTTCCCTTTTCCATACATCAGCGCGGGACACGCTGTATATTATTCTTGCCAACATCTACAACTGAAAAGAACTTTAGGTCATCAGCATACATTAAACAATGACATCTTTTAAAACAAGTAACAACATCATTAAAAAATAACAGGAATAAATTAGCGCCAATATGAGAACCCTGTGGTACACCCGACGACGGCGGTAGTTCACGAGACACAGAACCACACATACGGACACTTTGATGTCGACCATACAGGTAGAATCCAATCCACTTAAGGTAAGGTCAAGAAAGTCCAATTTCAGATAGCTTCAATAGTAATCTGTGGCAAACACTATCAAACGTCTCGGAAAGCTCGGTGTAGATGCTATAAATCTGGTACCCCGCCTCAAGTTCGTTGGTTAGGAAATCTTGGAACACCGCCATATTTGTACTTGTGGAATGACCCGACAAAAATCCATGCTGAGCTTCACTGATATATCCCTTATAAGTGTTGAAAATTTCGTCTGCTATTAAGGCCTCAAGTAGCTTTGGGATTGCAGAGAGAATAGTATAGCACGATAATTCGAGACTTCCGACCCGTCCCTACTCCCCAGCCTTATATATGGGTTAAATAATTGCATTTTTCCACATAGATGGAAATATGCCAGATGTAAAAGATTTTTGGAAGATTAGTTGCAGTGGACCTACCAAAGACAGTCTACAGTGTTTTAGTAAAACAGGTGGTATACCCTCGGGACCGGCTCCTTTGGAGGCGTCAAGCTTAGCCATTCGAGACTCCAGTTCTTCAGTAGTAAAGATGTGAGTGGACAAGAATTTATAAAAATCAACAGGTAGCACACCATCAATATCAACGTTGGAGTGATCAGAAAAACAGGATTGGAAGTGGCTGGCAAAAGCATTGCAGACATCGTCAGGGGTAGTTAATTCATTGCCATTGAAGAACATTTTGGAGGGAAAGTAGGTGTCCTTCTTCAAGCTATTCATAAAAGACCAAAAATGTTTGATATTTTCAGGGATAAGTTGTTCAGTCCTGGTAAGAAAAAAGAGGTAACGGGTTTCAATTTGTAGGTTTACGTCACGTCTTTACTGTCTGCTTGTATCTTTTGTAGAGCTTGTTCTTCTTAGCAATCAGTTTTATAAGTGTACCATCAAACCACTTGGGATATTTATGTTTTTTTATTCTCTTGCACAAACATGTGAATACCTTCAAATGTGACTTCATAAAACCTAGAGGCTATTTGCTCAACACTCTCCAATTCACCTGCAAGTGTTGCAGGTGGCTAAAGGGTTGAAATAAGAGCGTAATCTTGTAAGGAAAAATCGAGATTTGACCGATTTTTCCACACAAGCCCATTGAAAGTATAAACATAAAAAAACATATTATACATAATTAACATATATATACAGCGTGAGTCACATCTAAAGGCGGAGCCGAAAAAACAAGGTAGAATTCGCTAAAATAAGCACATATGCTTGATAAACATTAGCACAAAAACGCTTGGTTCTCCATATACAGCGTGTTGAAACTTTTCCAAAAATATCATATATATTTTTTAGTTTCTTTCGAGCCCGTTTAGGATTTCCAATCAAATTTGGTACATATTATGGGTTGTCATTTTTTGCAATAATTTGGCCCTGTTCAGATGACCAGCGGCGGAGATACAAATAATTTTATTTTAAATGCCAGCATAATCGCCTTGGCACTAGTTTAAAAATCCGAAATTACTAAGGAACTGTACCAGATATAAAAAAAATACCAAGAGGCGCTTTTTGTTCCAAATTGAATGGGCTATCAAAAAAATGGAAACATTTTGGTTTTTCACAGAACCGTACTAATTTTTTTTACAATTATGTACAGTAACTATTTGTATCTACGCCGCTGGTCATCTGAACGGGGTCAAATTATTGCACAAAATGGCAACCCTCCAATGCATAATGTGTTCCAAATTTGGTTGGAATTTCTAAATGGGCTCGAAAGAAATTAAAAAATATATGTTATTTTTGGAAAAACTTCAACACGCTGTATATGGAGAACCAAGCGTTTTTGAGCAATGCTTATGAAATAATTTTTTTCAGCGTGTCTCTAACCTTGGGCATTAAGTAGTTTGCGCACTATTTCACGCATTTCACACGAAGTGCAGAAAGCATAGGGTCAAGATGCCGCCCGAAAACACACAACTACTTTGAATCAGAAATGTTATTTATAATAAATAATAAATGATGTTTAGTGGCATATCAGGTAAAGGATATCAATTGAAAAAAATGCACTCCAGCCGGGACTTGAACCCGGGACTCCTACTGTGGCCGTAGGCACTTTAACCAACTAAGCTACCGGAGATAAGGGTTCCATCGGCTAGGTGTTATTTATTCCAATTGATATATAGTTAGTAGCGGTGAGATGTAGAAGACTTCGGCGTCTTCTACAGCTACTAGAAGGGGTTAGAGGGTGTAGGGAAACCATTCATTATTGTTGGTTATGTAACAATAATGAATGGTTATTATTGTTGGTTATGTAACAATAATGAATGGTTTCCCTACACCCTCTGACCCCTTCTAGTAGCTGTAGAAGACGCCGAAGTCTTCTACATCTCACCGCTACTAACTATATATCAATTGGAATAAATAACACCTAGCCGATGGAACCCTTATCTCCGGTAGCTTAGTTGGTTAAAGTGCCTACGGCCACAGTAGGAGTCCCGGGTTCAAGTCCCGGCTGGAGTGCATTTTTTTTTCAATTGATATCCTTTACCTGATATGCCACTAAACATCATTTATTATTTATAATTATTACAGGTACTAAAAATCTTTCTGTGTTATTTATAATACCTACATTACAAATTATGCAAAATTCAAGAGTAGCATTTTCGAATATCAAAATTGTTTTTATAGTGTTAATGATTTTTACCTTAATTTATTTTTGTGTTGTATTTTAAAACAGTTCTGTCATATAGTATTTAGAGTTAGAAAAAATTTTATGTTTCTGTGTGACTTGCCATTTGGACTTACTGTCTGTATTTTGGTTAATAAAGCTCTACTCAACTCTACTCTAATATGTATTTAGAAACTATGTTTGCATTTATTGGATACTACACTGGACAAAATTGTTGCATATTTTTAAATTGCGCAATAACTTTTGGGAGCAAGAAATTGGATAAACTAATGGAAATATTTTTCTAGATATCAATTTCGTTATTTTTTAAGAAAAAAATATAAAAATTTTAAAATATCCGACAATTTTATCCATGAGTGTATTAAAATTAAATAGTCATTCTACAACCAAAAGAATAATATTAATACATTGTATTAAATGTTGATTTTGAAAGCTGTAAAAATTTGAGAAATATTCTAAATGACCTGTAGTAGCAAATTTTGCAGAAAGACAAAAGTTGCAGATTTTGAGAAAAACTTAGTTTTGACTATAATTACTGACCAAAATAATATTTCTTTGCTAAGAATTATTACTATTAGGTAGGCTATTTGCAATTATTATTAAAACTTTAATTGTCAAATGTTGCACCTCTCCTAAGCGAAAACCGACTTGCAAATAAAATAATATGTCAATCAATGCAGGAAAAGAACCAGAGAAATATTATGCATTGAGAAATGGAAATATTCTAAAATACAAACGAAATTTATTAGTTTGGCATCTGATTTCATATTTTAGGCACTAACTTTTAATTTAAAAAATTACCATTTTTTTATTCTTGCAAATAAACTCCTGGACAAAATTAACTCACCAACATAATAAATCCCCACAAAAATTAAAATAAATTAATGGAAAAATAAATTAATGGAAACTAAATGAAAAGCAACAAATTGCATTATTTAATTAGTTTAACAGTAGTGAATGTTCAAAGACACGCAAAAGAATTTAAAATATAGTTTGAAATTTTGTATGTTGATGGTTTAATTTTGTCCAGGAGTATACATATCAAAATTTAAATGTATTTTGTCCAAAGGCCGGTCCACACGCAACGATGTATCGTACGATTTGCATGCGCAAGTAAATCGTTACAGATAAATCATTACAAATTCAGTGCGTCCACATTATAACAACTTATCGTAGTAAAGCTGCAATTTTACAATAATCACGGGGGAAAGGTTTTTGGAGTATTTTGACGTTTTGTTTAAATGTTAAAAGGAAGAGGGAAATCAGGAAACGTTTAAATAGAACTAGATGGTCTAAAGCATGGTTATTGAAACGAAGTCTATTTTACCATTGAATTCTATTATAAAATTATGCGAAATGGTCGACATATTTTTTAACAAATTTAAAATAAATCAGTTATTGTTTTAGTTTTAATTAATTTAATAATTTCCGGACTAAAAATAGGTAAGAGTCAGCTACCATCACATCTAAAAACTGTACAAATCTCGGACAAGTGTACACACGTTACGATTTGCATGCGCCAATCTCCCAAATCTATGCTTTTCTGCTCAGACTTTCAACTCTGACGTCCAACTTTGCACAGTTGTAAATTTTGTGAAAATCTGCTGTCCACACGCAACGATTTATCTGTATCGATTTACTTGCGCATGCAAATCGTACGATACATCGTTGCGTGTGGACCGGCCTTAGGAGCTGATAACATACAGTTTGTTCAGCGAATGTTCGGCCCTACGTCACAACTCCCGTCCTTGTCTGCCTCGTGAATATAGAACCGATATCCATCGTATATTCATGAGTAAGACAGAAATCATATTAGGCATTTTTTCCAAAAAAATTAACTAAAAGAAGTTGTTCAGAATCGATCCAGGACCCTAAATCCAAAATTTTGTTAAAATAAAAAAATATTAAATAAAAAAAATTAAGTCCAAAAATAGCAATTTAAAAAGTTTTTAAGGCTAGTTGTTTTCAAAAAGTAATCATTTCAAAATAAAATTAAATGGTTCAAAACATATTTTAATTAATTTTGGAATTTTTACTTAATTTTTTTATTTAATATTTTTTTATTGTAACAAAATGTTTGATTTAGGGTTCTGGATTGATTCTGAACAACTTTTGTGTCTTAAGTGAGACACTCTGTACAGTGCATCAGAGTTAATTTTTTTTAAATTTTGATTTTCTTCTGCAAAAAGAATTAAAACGCACAAAAGTTAATTCCATATTCAAAACGGTACATTTTTCGAAAAAATCAAGAATATTTTTTTTCTTAGGATATTTAGTGAAGGCAAAAAGATTATTCTTTTCCAGTGGTGTACATTTTTTTATTCAAAAATATGATGGTTTACCCCGTCTCCCTGGCACTGGTGGAAGTAAATGGGCTGAATTATTTTTAATTTATAGTATTTAATGAGTGTCTAAACTGTACCAAACATGTTTGCCTTAACTGTCTTCCTTTAGGAAAAAAGAAAACTTGAAAAAAATTAAACTTTGACGCCCTGTATAACGAAAACCATTATGACTTCAATACATGTTTATATGAAAAATCTACTTATTTCTTATTTTGACATTTTCCATAGATTCCTAAAGTTTTGACATTAAAGTTGGACCAACCTGTATACCTAGATGCGTTTATATATTTATTTCGAAAATTATTTGTTTATTTATCCTGGAGCGGAAGTTGGAAAAGCTATAGATTGTATTAAATAGTTAATACGTAAAATATACCTACATATAAAAGCAAAAGCTTCACAGTACAGGTTTGTGGTAATTATTATATTTATATTATTATATTACTTTTACAATTTCAAATTTGGGTGAATTTGCCGGTCTGTGTTTATCTGGTTGCGTTTAGAACTATAAATGTTTTAAATCTACAGCACTGGAGGGTGTAGCCTCAATTTGCTTGCTTCAGTGACTTAAATTTATGATGTGTATGCCAACACTTCCAAATCATACTTTAACAATTTTTTATCGCAGGTTCCTAAGAAGACTTGAAATTTGCCAAAACAAGACACCAGGTGACTAGAAGGGAGTGGAGTCGTTTAAATGATTTATTTCGGTCTGCTTGATAATATGATATATTATCATGTCGGCTGATTTTGGAACATGTGTATGGATTAGAGATATCTATATTATTATTTATTATTAGTTTTAATTTCAATAAAAATAAAGTGGACAACAGAATGAAGGTATAAAATAAGGGAAGGGAGTAGGTATAATTACTAAAATCAGTGAGTCAAGCCACACACTGTGTTTTTAATATTATAAAACCAGAACCTATCATTTTCTTTTATGGTAAGGCCAAAATTCAGAATACCTTCCTTCTATTGTCAGATTTCAGAATCTTATTCTGTTCACGGAGCAATTCCGCACCCTCATCCGAACCTGTTTCGAACTAGTAACTATCAATATCAATTACATAGCTATTAGCTGCATTTAAGGCCCATTTTAAGGTTCCCATTCCACTTAAAGTTTTTGTGGGAACTTTTATTCTGTAAACTAAGAAAGGACTGAACGGACATAAAAACAAGTTTTTCTCTTAATTGTAAGTTTAAACTTGCAATTATACTAACTGTAAATCCAAACTTGCAATTATAGAGTTAATTGTGTGTTCGAACTTGCGATTAGAGTTAATTGTGTGTTCCAACTTGCAATTAGCGCTAATTGTGTGTTGAAACTTGCAATTAGCGCTAATTGCAAGTTCGAACAGACAATTAGCGCTAATTGCAAGTTCGAACAGACCATTAGCGCTAATTGCAAGTTCGAACAGACAATTAGTGCTAGTTGTAAGTTCGAACAGACAATTAGCGCTAATTGCAAGTTCGAAGATAGATTTAGCCTTAATTGCAAGTTTAAACAGACATTTAGAGCTAATTGCAAGTTTGAACACACAATTAGCTCTAATTGCAAGTTCGAACAGGCAATTAATACTAATTGCAAGTTTGAACTTATACAGTTAGTATAATTGCAAGTTTAAACTTAAGCCTGGTTCTTGCAGCAACTTTATCTTTATCTTTATGCTTTATCTTTTAAAAGTGGAACATATTGTAAAATAATGGAAGCGATCAGGCAACACTTTTGCTTTATGTTTTGCTTTTTCTTTTATTTAAAAGTTGGGAACTTTCAACTTTTTCTCTATAATCTTTATAATTCTGAAAGCAGTCAGAACAGCGCACACGTCGTTTTGTCAAATTACCAATTAGAGGTTAAGAAATACAAAATTGTTTGCAAAATAAAAGCTATATTGTTAACTACAATCACCAAGAAGAGCTTCACCACTCGAAAACTCTATTTAGCAGTAAAAAAGTGTATGCTTTATTTCTTTAAGGTAAAACATAAAGCAAAAGCATAAAGATAAAGTTGCTGCATTGACAATTAAAAGAAACAACTTGGTTTTTTATGTCCGTTCAGCGCTTTCGTAGAAAACCAATCCAATTGCTCAAAATATGCCCCAGAAGAAATATGAAAACCAATCAAATTGCTCAAAATGTGCCCCAGAAGTAATATGATTGAGTTACCTACAGAAAAAAGTTCCTACAAAAAGCTGAAGTGGAAAGTGGCCCTAAGGTTAGCAAGCAAAGGAAGCACAGCCAAATAACAGACATAGGCGCTGACTACTGACTGGCCACAAGTGCTTAATGCTTATCCATTGTGGTGCAAAATCTGTGAAGTACCTGACACCATTGAAGGATTAACCTTTTATAAAACTCACATAAAATCAAGGAAGTGGCTATTTATACTTCCGACGTATATGAAAGTCGGTATACGTCTTGCGTTCTCATTGGCGAGTTGAGTCACGTGACTTCTTTGGACGAACATTTGGCCCCATACACGTCCGAAGTAAACTGATTTAGATCGTCGGAAGTGCATGTTTCTTAAGCATCATTGCAATAACCAGCTTGTATGACGGCGATGGGCGCTGCGGTATGAAAAAATAAGTGGTAATTATTTCTGATGGTGTAACTCACCCTAGATTTTCTTGAAATTTTGGCCCTATTTTCTGACATTCGGCACCCGCCGAATGGTTAAGCCCGATTTATAAACTTTGACGTTTGACGTTGTTTCCGTTTGACGTTTGAAAATTGGACATCGAAGATTAATTATTAGGTCTGTTTCGGCAGAACTGCAAACCGGTTGAAATCAGTTTGAAACTGTCAGGGGCATGAGCTGTTTCGTTTTTTTGAACATCAAAATGAAACGGCAAAGGCAAATGTTGGTCATCCCTGACGGAATTTGAGTTTATAATAGGTCTGTTTCGGCAGAATTTCAAACCAATTTTAAACTGTCAGGAGCATGCGCAGTTTCATTTTGATGTTCCAAAAACGAAACAGCTCATGCCCCTGACAGTTTCAAACTGATTTCAACCGGTTTGAAGTTCTGCCGAAACAGACCTAATAATTAATCTTCGATGTCCAATTTTCAAACGTCAAACGGAAACAACGTCAAACTTCAAAGTTTATAAATGGGGCTTAACCATTCAGCGGGCGCCAAATGTCAGAAAATAGGGCCAAAATTTCAAGAAAATCGGGGGTGAGTTACACCATCGGAAATAATTACCACTTATTTCTTCATACCGCAGTGCCCATCGCCGTCATACAAGCTGGTTATTGCAACGATGCTTAAGAAAAATGCACTACCGACGATCTAAATCAGTTTACTTCGGACGTGTATGGAGCTAAATGTACGTCCAAAGAAGTCATGTGACTCAAATCGCCAATCAGAGCGCAAGACGTATACAGACTTTCATATACGTCGGACGTATAAACAGCCACTTCCTAAAATCAAACCCATGGTAGTAAGTAATGTGCTCGATATGTCCAAGGTATTAACTTACTCGAATAGTTATCTTATCTCCAAGCTCTTTACCAGCAAATATAATTTTAACTTCATCAGGTTCCAGTCCTAACCGAGGAGCTACAACTGCTTTTACATTTCCAATATCCCAATTAGGATCCACCTCAACATTCAAAGTGTTGCCAGTGTTCGTTTTTATGTAGATATTTAGGTTATTGCTTATTGCTTTTTTGCCAAACGAAAGCAATTGCAGCATCCTATGAATGATGTCCTTTAATATATTTAAAACAAAACTCATTTCTTTGGATATAACCGAGGATATAACAACCAAATAAAATTTAATATATTTGAGGGAAATTTAACAAATTATATGATGACATGATAAATCTTTTTGCTGTTGAACTGATTATATTCCTAGAAAATATAACGTTATTTTTGTATGAGAAAATGATAATCTATACCAAGAACTCTAAAAACTAAATAAAAATTAAATTATTTATCACCTTTGGCAATCAGCTGTTCTTCGATCTAACCCACATTACCCACTGCCCACAGGCACAGATAAATAATTCAGAATTTGACCACAGATATTCTGACATATGGTGGGTAATATCACAGACCTATATAGCACAGACCTATAAGCTATATAGGTCTGTGGTAATATGTTATTCATTAGTCTGAGGTAATATGTCTTTGGGTATAACAAATATTCTTCGGAAATCATCCGCAAATTCAATAACCTTGACGCCATATTGACGGAATAGAAGTCAGAGGTGTATTCGGGAAAATCAATTCAGAAATACAGAGTAGTATTAGTAAAGTATAATAATATAGTGTGTGGTAAGCACAAGCAGGAGAAATTAGTTCGGAATTTGGAACCCCAGGAAGGAGCAAATTTGTACCGGGACAGTCTCTGTATATGGTGGGATGCCGACGATGTCGTTTCCGTTTTTACAGAGGCGCGCACTTTTGAGTTGTTTCGACCAACTAATTGAGGCAGGCATTTTTCGTGAAATCAGTACTTACAACACAGGCACAAAATTATAAGGCACGTTTATATCGTTAAGTTTAGGAATCCTTGATAATGTAGCAATTCTAATTTTAAATTTCCAATTAAGAAGAAGTAGCGGTACCTACTCAAACGCCTATGACCCCTTTGGTACATGGCCTCAAAAGTTAATTGATATTACAAAATTACTTACCGATAAATTATTATGCTCAAACATTTTAGTTTTGGCGGTCAGGGAAGTGCCACAACCATAACCCGCGCAGCTAAGCATAATAACTAGAAAAAGTAGGGCGATTTCCGTCTCACGTATTTTATAATACATATAGAGCTTTGGCTCCTTCCTGGGATTCTTTATTCAAAGATGCTAGCACAAAGCACAATTTACAAAAAAAACACACTAAACGGCACTGTAATATCTCTAAAACAGCCCAAGAGCTACCCAATCGCCCCGACACTGCATCTATTTGACAGAATATATTCCCAAATGGTGGCAGAGCGAACAGGTGCGCAGAATTTTCCCGCCATGAGGAGTAATACCAGACCATATAAAACAACTAGCAGTATTAGCCGCGGTGGCGTCGCTCGTACCGGCGCTGACTTTTTAGACTGCAGAAGCCTTCGATCAACCTTGGTTCGAGGCAGGCAAAACACCGATATGGCCAAGAGCGCTGAACAAATGTGGATTCACGGTATTGCTCCTAAATAGCTTTTTCCGTGTGATGTCTCACTGGGATTTGTACGGTTTTCTAGGGTTTTCCGTAGTACTTGAGCGAATGCTATCCTAGTTCTATCGGGAAAAAGGCGGCCCTAGCCGCAAATGGCAACGAAGACAAAATAATAGTAATTGCCCCCCTCCCCCGCACAAGCATGTGGTTGCTTCTGGGGTACTCCTAGTTTAGAGTATTGTGAGGGTGAGAATTATTATTATTAATGATTAGATTTAATCATCGCCTGATGAATGCTAACATATGGTTAGCGAAACGCGCGTCTAGTGCAAAAACAAAGTTTTCGTGTGTGAATAATTATTACGCAAAAGAAATAGGTATTAAAGGTTTTTTTTACCTACCTAGTTGTATTTTACCATTTTGGTATGGGCATAAGCAAAAATCATGATTTAAAATAGGGGGAAAAAACGATATTTTATAGGCTTCTGATGAAGGCGTCGCGCCGGTACCTATTCATTTTAATCTGTAAAACTTGAATACCCTATATTCTTTCCCACGCACCTCCACCCATATTAATTTTTTGATATATTATCGTGATGGCAGCTGATGATTTTGACTATCTTTATGGTTATAAAGATTGTCATAAAAATAAAATGTGCTCCTTGATTTACTTTGCTACAGAAATAATCCAAACATTTCTTCCCCAAAGGATGGAAGATACAAGTATATATCTTACTCGTAAATTACATTTATGTAACTCCCAATAAGATATATAACTTCTGTCCTTTGGGGAAGAAATTTTTTTGGTCTTTTTGCGATAGGGGAGGAAAACCTTCTATAGGCACCACGCGGCCGTCCGCGTGGTAGTGTGGGAGTCTCCCCCCGGAGGGGGCATACCCACTAAAAACCTCGCCTATTTCAGGGTATAGTGGTTGGATTCCAGCCCTATTTTGTAGGAGAGGTGGCTGTAGGGAGTGGTGTGCGGCTACTAGAAGAAGCCTTGGAGGTTTAGTGTAGAACTACGAGTAGGGTTTTGCCAGACGAAGTGGCTTTTGGCTGCCTTTTTAGAAAAAAGGACTAGAAAATTCCTCAGATGAGAGTATGAGAGGGCCTTTTGTGTGGGAGATCGGGATTAGGGACATAATCGGTAGCAGTTCTGAGAAGAGCGTTTGGATGAGTCTCCGGCTTTACATAGGTTTTTAAGGAGAGTTCCGTGATAAAGTCATTCAAAAATGGAATATTCATGTCACGGTGGATGTGCCGATTAGCGACATACCATTCGGCACCCGTGATAGTCCTAAGACAACGACTTTGAACTACTTGGAGTTTTTTGTGATGACTTTTTGCCATATGCTGCCAGGTAGCGCAGGCATAGGTCATCACGGGACGAAGTATGATCTTATAGAGAGTGGGTTTGGCTTGAATGGGGAGTTTGGATCCTTTGTGGATCATAGGATATACTGCTTTGAAGATTTTTAGGGCCTTTTGCCTGGTTTGCTCAGTGTGTTTCTCGAAAGTGAGCCGGCTGTCTGGGTGAACGCCTAGGTACAGCGCGGAAGTGGAATAATCTACTTCAGAATCGTTTAGAACAATTCTGGTAGGCGGGGCCTGGCGCCCCTTAGAGAAGATGACTGCTTGAGTTTTGCCAGGATTGACTTTGATTTTCCACTTGTGAAACCACTCGGAAAGAATATCCACGGCCACCTGGAGCACCCTGCACGCTTGTTCACTGCGACGACCGGAAGCGGTTATCGCAGTATCATCTGCATACAGGTACAGCGATGTTCCGGGAGATCTGGGAATATCGTATGTGAAGACATTGTACAGAGTGGGATCTAACACCAGAGCATATAAAACAACCAGCAGTAAAACTTACTCTTGAGAAATCATCCGTAAATTCAATGACCTTGAGCCATATTGGTGGAATAGAAGTCAGAGGTCTGTCTAGTCGAGAAAATCCATTCAGAAATACAGAGTAATATTAGTAAAGTATATAATTTGTAGTAAGCACAAGCAGCTTTTACTCCTTCCTGGGATTCTTTATTTAAAGATACTAGCAAAAAGCACAATTTACAAAAAAGCACACTCCACGGCACTGTAATATCTCTCATACAGCCAAAAAAGAACTGCCCAATCGCCCCGACACTGCATCAATTTGACAGAATGTATTCCCACATGGCGGCTGCGCGAACAGGTGCGCAGAATTTTCCCACCATGGGGAGTGATACTGCTGGTTGTTTTATATGCTCTGCTAACACTGAGCCCTGGGGGACCCCCGCCTCTACCGTTTTACGGGAAGAGAGGAGACCATCTATTCTGATTTGGAAGGCCTGGTCGGACAGGAAAGAAGATACTATCTTCACCACAGCTGAGGAGATGTCTAAAAGGATGAGTTTATAGATAAGACCGGGGTGCCATACCCGGTCAAAGGCTTTGGCTACGTCTAAGAAAATGGCTACTGTATTTATGTGGTTTTGGAAGTTGTGCGTGACTTCTTCCACCAGTCTGACGACTTGGTGTTCAGTGGAATGTGCACCTCGAAAGCCGAATTGCTCAGGGGGTATAGTGCGTCTACTCGATTGAGCTCGTCTTGTAGCCGGGATTGGATTACGCACGTTCGAGAATTTTGCCTGCTACTGGCAACAGGCTAATGGGGCGATAATCTTGAGGGTAGGATGACGACTTTTTCATAGGAATAATTTAGCGTGTTTCCAACAAGTGGGAAAATAGAGGTGACGAAGGCACTGGTTTATAAGATTTAGGAATTTGACAATTTGTTTTTGGGGTAGAACTTTGATTGCCTTGTTGGATATATTGTCGTATCCTGGGGCTTTGTGGACATTTAGAGTCGAGATGATGGCGACGAGCTCTTCGTAGGTGCAAAACGGGAGGGGTTCCGGGGGCGCAGGGAGCGCCCCACCTCGACCTCTACCGTCTTTTCCCACTCAAGATCATCGTCAGGATCTAAAGTCTATCCAAGATACAGCGGCAGTGGATCAAAACATTTTCAACCACGTGACCTATTCTCTTATTGGTCTGGCCGTCATGAAATGTCAAGTGTTTACGCAGCGAGCAGAATGCAGGGCCGGCTCTTCCCTCAGTCGAGTTTTCTGCATATTTTAGACCGGATCGCGAGCAGTATATTCTGTAAATTTATTTTGCTACTTAATTTAAGAAAATTTATAAAGATCCACGAAAGGCAGAAACACATTTTAGAACTTCTAAAATAATTAGTTGAGAATTACATGCCACTTGGAATCTCATATTAGTCCGACCCTGGTATTCGATCGCAAGGCGGTCATGTGACTTTGTTTATATCTACTGCCGCTATATCTTGGATAGACTATAGATCGGGTTGGAATTGTTGTTGGAAATGGTCGGCGAAAGCTTCGGCCTTCGCCTCACAGGTGTATACAACCCCATTGGGGCCGTAGATTGGTGGAATCAAACCACGGAAGGAGTTACCTTTGAGGGCCTTGATAATTTGCCAGTATTTACGTTTTTGGGAATTTAGGGATTTTAGATGTCGTTGCGAACTGTCATAACGGACTTGCTGTAGAGCGTCTTTCAGCTCGGAGATCAGCAGCATGGCTACTTGTCTGTGGTCAGGATGGAAAGTGCGACAAGCCCTTTTACGGGCCGCGCGGGTTCTCTTAAGGAGTTGTCTAACATCGGGAGGGAGAGGGTCTTTGTTTCGACTAGTAACGTGCTCTCGGGAAGAATCCTCGAGCGCCCTACATATTCGGTGTTCCCAGGACCGGGCCTCGCGTTCAAGCTCGACCACGTTCCGAGCGGATACTTGGGCGTTACAGTCTTGGAGAATAGGACTGTTACGAAAGTGGGGCCAGAGGACCCGCCGGATAGTGACGGTGACGTCTGGGGGGGTTTTGGGATCCCCCAAAAGAATTGTGAGGGGATTATGATCGCTGCAGAGGTCATGAGTTACGCGAACATCGCATTCGAGGTTGCAGTCATTTAATAGGACAATATCTAGGACATCGGGTCTATGGGTGTGGTTTCTAGGGTAGAAGGTAGGTTCGTCTGGACCAAAGGTTAGGACATTTGCCGTGGAACAATAAACCTCGAGGTCTCTGCCCCGGAGATTCGTCAGCCTGCTCCCCCAAGTGGGGGATTTGGCATTAAAATCACCGATGGCAGCGACCGAACCCGGAAAGTCGAACAGCTTTTGTAGGTCAGCCTGAAGCATAGGCTTATTTGGGTGTAAGTAAACGGAAGAAAAGGGGGATAATTAGGGATGCAACGTCTAGGTTGTCATAAGAATGTTTTGAAAAGATGTCTGGGTTTAGGTGTTTGTGAACGAGTACGGCCACGCCCCCTGACCGGTAGGCTCGCTGCCTGTCTAGCCTGTGCACATAGAAATTGGGGATATTGAAATTGTCGGTGGGCTTTAAGCATGTTTCCTGCAACAGGATAACATCGAATTTTTGTTCGTTGATGAAGCAGAGAAGCTCGGATTTTTTAGTGAGAATGTGACAGGCATTCTAAGAGAGTATCCGAAGATGTTTATTTTCTACCGCCATTTAGAACGGAAAGGAGATATGGAACAAAATAGCGTAGGAATCCACTCACTTGCGGAGGGATTGGAAGAAATCTACCAAGGCAGAAAGTTGTGCCATGGCAGCGGGAGCGTCGCCAAGGGGGGCGAGAATTTGGGTAATTTTTGCCATTGAGGAAGCAGCCTCATCGATAGGAGTGGGAGTGGGGGGGGTTTTGGGGGTGGCAACCCCTGTAGCTAGCAGGATGCGACACGCTACAGTTGGCACACTTGGCCGGGGTGTCCTTGGACTTTTGGCACTCGTATGTCCAGTGCGGGGATATACACTTCAGACACAGAGGTGAGGCTGTGCACCTGGACTGTGAATGGCCAAACTTTTGGCACCTGCGTAATCGGACTGGGGGATTTTTGAGGCTCGAATTTGACCTGTGTCAGACCAAGTAGGCCTTGGTCATCGAGCAGGGAAAGGGATTTGGGATTTCTGGGTAGAACTATCACAACGAGAGGCATAGGACTGCCATCTCGTTTCTATATCCTGATAACTGTATTTGGCTTGTAGCATTTGGAGGTTCGGAATATACGTCTTCCTCGGAGAAGGCGTATGAGACTCCACGCGCAATTACGTGGAGAGTCTTCTCCAAGGGAGTGGGAAAGGTGTGGAACGGAAGTTTGTTGACTTCCAGGACCTTAATGATGGAAGTCATCGAAGGTGGCTGGCACGATACGGATACCCAGCTGGATATCCGTGGCCCTGGTGTACTGAATTTTGTGGGTGAGGAAGACTTTGGTAAGAGCTACCTACTTACTTTTGTCCCTTGGGATTATGGATTTAGTTTTGGGGGTGTTCTTAGGGGCTTCTTGGGGGGGTGGAGGGGGTGTTTGAAGGTTGTTTGCCCTGCGAAACGGGAGCAGGGGCTTGGATAGATTTGGGAGCATTTATGGTGGTAATGCCCTCCTTGGCGGTGATGGATGGGGTTGCATTAGGTTGGGTAGGGGGTTTCTGAATTTGGGCCAGGGTTGGGGGGGTGGGGAGCGCAGGGAAGTCTTCCCTGGCACCCCGGGCCCTTCTCGACTTGACGGGGCGGAATTCGCCCTCGTCATCACTCAAGGGGGGCTCCGGAACCACCTTGCGCTTACCCGCGCTCTCCACACCCTCCATGGGGGGAGTTGGGGTTTGGGGGGGGGGCGGTGGTGGTGTTGGTTGACCTGCAGTAGGCCTTGGGGGGTTGAATTTGGGGTGGGGTTGCGGGATCCCTCGCGGCCGCAAGCTCCGCGCGAAAGAGAGATAGCTCAATTGCCATCTTCCTCATTGTCGCGTTGAAGGCGACAACCTGCTCCAGTAGGGACTTGTTATCGTCCTCAAGCCTGCGGATGGTATCCACGGGTGAGGGCAGTGGCGTGGAGGGGTTTTGGCAGGTCTTCATCAAGTCAATGAGGGCCTCGTTGAGTTGTGGGGTTGGGGGGAGGATGCCCCGTCACTGTAGGAAAAACTGTACGAGGAATCCTTGTCCATTTGAATAGGGGGCTTAGGCGCCCCTGGGGACGCCTCGGAATCTGACATTGCCCAGAGATGGGCAGTTTAGGGGTAGAAATGAAGATGAAAAAGAAAAAGTCGGACCCACGGAGGCGACCGTGGGTCGACGGAAACTCTGCGGGGCCTATATAGGCCCTAGAGTACGCTTAGAAGAATTAGAAAATTGTGGGAAATAGTAATACCTGGCTGGAACGTCGCTCTTCAGTGGAACACTCTGTAGCTGGCTTCGCTGCGATGCACACTCCTTGACTGGCATACCGAGACTGGATTCTTTATTATTTCTGTAGCAACGTAACTCAGAAAAATAAAAAACGTAGAACTGGCTTTGTATTGGCAAGTTTGCTCCCATAATAAAAAAAATAATGTTTACAGTTCGGGTGACAGATCTGGTGCTAACGATTACAAGGCAGTGGCGCACCTTTTATTTTTTTGAAATAGTTATAAAAATAGGAAAAAATATATTTGCATTTGTATCTCAATTTTTTTTATAAAAATTGAGGTATAACCCCAGGTACAACTGGTACGCGTCAATTCTAAAATTCAAACTAATCAATGTTATTGGCAGTTAGTAGTTGGGGATTGGTCGGCGAACACAATATAAAAAAATAAAAAATAAAAACTTTTTAAAAACAAGCTTTTATTTAAGAAAAGAAGACGTTTATTTCCAACAGGATTACACCCAATTATAGGAAATACAAAAGAAAAAGAAATCAAACAACGTGCACTATACATGCATACCAAAATATTATACATCAAAATAAATATACTCTAAAAAGTGATGCTGTTCAAAATAGCCTCCAGAGATTCGTGATGTATATCCCTATCTTTACACAAGCTATCAAACTCCCTACATAAAACATACACAGGACACATATACATTACATTTGTATTGATTGAGCGATTGTAAAACACTGGTGTATGACGGGACTCACAACGCGGTACCATAAAATTAATGCTTTGCAACAGAAATGGGCAATCGATATTGTTATATGTAAGATATTATATAGAAATTTTACAGCGATTAATCTCCGTCTCTCATGCAGTGAGGTCTCTCGACAACGTGATAACAGTAGATCGTGATCATAACCTCTGGGTGCATACACTAGGTCTTCTTTATAAACAAGATATTTAAGGAATCTTCGCTGTACTGATTCAATACTATTTATGTGGCAGTTGTATATGGGTGACCAGATTAAAGTGCAGGATTCCAGTCTTGAACGGACGAAAGTGTAATATAAGAGCTTTAGTGTCTGTGGATTTTCAAATAATCTGCTATTCCTTATAACAAATCCCAGTGTCCTTGCAGCTGAAGAAACCAGGTATTGAATGTGAGGTACAAATGTAAATTTTTGGTCAAAGTAAACACCTAAATCTTTGATAATATCCAATCGATCTAAAGCAGTTACTCCAATTTTGTAACTGTAAGTTATCGGATGTTTTACTCTTGTAAAGCTGATTACACTACACTTTCCCTCGTTAAGGGACAGTCTGTTATTGTTACACCAGTTAACGACCACGTCTATATCCCCCTGCAAAGAAACACAATCATCGTGGGTTCTAATATTTTTGAAAAGTTTCAGATCATCCGCATACACCAGCTTTTCATTTAAGCCATGAACTAAAACGGATAAAATAAGTTTAGGTTTTCGTTAAGATAATTCAATGCCACACTTCAAAAAGCTCGTCGCGCGAGATGTTCATAAAAGTAGGTACCAATTAATTTTATCGGACAGTGATTAGTTGATAAGCAAGTACATGCCAAAGAATATATTTTCTTTACAGTTTCCGCGACAAGCTTTTTGATTTAAAAAAGCTTGTTACAGTTTGGCAGTGAATAATTATCTTAACGAAAACCTAAACTTATTTTATCCGTTTTAGTAAATGGCTTACTTAAATAAAAGCTTGTTTTTAAAAAGGTTTTTTTATTATTTATTTTATTTTGTGCTTTATTAGTACCTATTTGATTCCCATCTCAGAAGGGTGGTAAAGAAATTTAATCCGCCATCTTGGGGCATCGGGCATCAGCTCTATTGGATTTAGTATGTCAGTCACCTTATCGTTTTCTACTCTTCAAATCCTTTCATTTGATACTAATGTCGAGGATGTTGTGAAAAATTAGGTAATCCGCCGTCTTGGGGAGGCCGCCATATTAGATTTATTATGACGTCATTCACCTTATTGTTTTCTACCCGTCGAGCCCTTTCGTTTGATACCCATGTTGAGAATTATTTTCCTTCTGGTGGTAAAGGTATATCTTTTACCGTGCCCCGAACTAGGTACGCCTATGTACTTACGCATGATATGTAACCTCCTTTGACGAGTTGCTGGATTTGCAAACAATACACTTTTTTGCCCATAACGTATAACTTAATTGTCTATATAAGCATTTTAAACCGACGAATACTTAAGAAACACTTAAAAACAGCGAAAAATTGCTTCTAAAAGACGCAGCACCAGTTGTGTCAAACACAAGGTGAGGCACACTCTTGGCCGATTTGCGCGTTGGTCAGATTGTGCGATTGGTATTGGTAATTGTAGCTACCTAGTACCTATATTATTGTTTCCTTAGTTGTATCACAGATTAAAGTACTACACGTAGTATAGAAATACTGCCTAATAAGTGTCTAGATAATGGACAAGTATATTTAGGAATAAAAACTTTTTTTTTTCATTGGAATTTGTAAAACATGTCTAGATAATCACGGAACCCCACCAACAGATTTTTTGTCCATTAGTTTGCTCAAAAATTGAAAAAAACGGTCGCAAAAGTAGGGAATGTGACGTCACGATCCCTAATTTCAATAAGTACCTGCTATTTTATTAGTAGTTATTTCGTCTTTTTTTATATAACCAAGCATTCCCAGATAAATTATTGGATCCAGCTTTTATACGCCTGGTGAGAAATAATCAAATTTCCAAGCATTTCAATGAAATATTTGGATTTTACCGATCCCATTCTGAACTTATTAGACGCCCCCCATAAAATATTACAGATGACATACGAGTCGATTGTTTAAGGATAATCAGCGGCAACACCGCATTTTGGAGTTGACATTGTGTTTTGTGTTTTGTGCGTTTATAACCTCACTTTCGTAGACGGGAACTTAATCATTTCTGTTCTCAGTTTGTTATAGGAATCTCACTGTGAATACTTTATTTTTTCGGATTATAATGAAGACAAGTTTTGTTAAAGCTTGTTCTGGTCACTACTTGCTTTGGTGTGTCAAGTTATTAATACAAACTGCGAGCAAAACCCGGAAAAATTAAGAGGAAGGTATGTTGTTTATTTGATTATTGTTGTAATATTATGATTATATAGGTAGCTGTGAATGCTCTCTTTAGGTCAACTAGAGAATGGACTTATGGATATGTGCAGAAGAAAGGACAAAATAATAATGAATGCAGGGTTAATGCAAAAATAACCCCGACCCCGTTAACAAGAACAATAATTATAAGGCCATTGTGGTTACCAATGCATAAAGATATTCGGTTGTGGAATGTGTAAAATGTGTTGTGATTACCCAACATAAGTAGATTAGTCCTATAAATTATGCACATGCAGCATTACGTTTCTCGAGACAGCAACGAAATCAGAATCAAGAATCTCGTTTTTACAGCACACCAGCTAAGTACTGGTCCTACGCATAGTGCACTAATGTCTACCACAAATTGATAAAATACTTAGTCAGTACACCAGAAAACAACAATTGAATAAATTAAAACGTAGGTTTGTATAGTAATAATTATTGAGAATGAAATAAATTGTTTCAAATTCTTATTTCCAGAGATGTTTTCGTATCTTGCAGTTTACCAAGAAATGATGCCAGCAGCAAAATTGATATATACCTATGGGGCAACCCCAAACGAAAAAATTCAGAAAACAAGAAAAATCCAAATTTCCACAATTATTGATTTGTCACCAGCTTAAACTATTTACCAAAATGGCACAGGAGGCATGCTAGATACTGGGGTAGCACAGAAACGAAAAACTCAGGTGGGTACGTGGCAATCGGGAGATCACAAACAAGAAAAATCCAAATTGTCACAATTAATTTTTTGCAGCTTGATATATTTAACAAAATGGC
Organism: Pseudeuparius sepicola; assembly: GCA_963920635.1. Classification (NCBI taxonomy): domain Eukaryota; kingdom Metazoa; phylum Arthropoda; class Insecta; order Coleoptera; family Anthribidae; genus Pseudeuparius; species Pseudeuparius sepicola. The sequence continues at coordinate 98,318,100 of OY987299.1, forward strand.
ACTAGAGGCTTGCTGAACACTGGGGTAGCACAGAAACGAAAAACTCAGGTGCGTACGGGGCAATCGGGAGATCAAAAACAAGAAAAATCCAAATTTCCGCAATTGATTTTTCACCGGTTTGAACTATTTACCAAAATGGCACTGGAGGTCTGCTAGACACTGGGCTAGCACAGAAATTAAAAACTCAGGTGCGTACGTGGCAATCGGAAGATCAAAAACAAGAAAAATCCAAATTGTCACAATTAATTTTTTGCAGCTTGATATATTTAACAAAATGGCACTAGAGGTTTGCTGGACATTGGGGTAGCACAGAAACGAAAAACTCAGGTGCGTACGTGGCAATCGGGAGATCAAAAACAAGAAAAATCCAAATTTCCATAATTGATTTTTCACCAGCTTGAACTATTTACCAAAATGGCACTGGAGGCATGCTAGACACTGGGGTAGCACAGAAACGAAAAACTAAGGTGCGTACGTGGCAATCGGGAGATCAAAAACAAGAAAAATCCAAATTTCCGCAATTAATTTTTTGCAGCTTGAAATATTTAACAAAATGTCACTAGAGGCTTGCTGGACACTGGGGTAGCACAGAAAGGAAAAAACTCAGGTGTGTACGTGGCGTTCGGGGGAATCAAAATACAAAATACAAGAAAAATGCTAGCATCCAATAGTTGTTATAACAAAGATTACCAAAGTATAAATAAAACAATTAATGGTGTTTCTAATGGATAATGATATATTGGAAATATTTTGTTGATGTAACAATTTACTTTAGGTAAACAAATAATAATTTTTGTTTGTGAATAAAATTTGAAAAAGTCACAGGTCTAAGTATTTTATTACTATGTACTTCATGCGAAAAATCCGACCCCCCCTATTATTTTTCTATTTTTTGTCGATAAGATATAAAAGTTGCAATGTAACTACTATGTTAGACATATATTTTTTCTTATTACAACAGTACCTAGTGTCGAATATACAGTGTCCGGCAGAAAGTACACACCATGTTTTTAATTTTAATTTATCAGAAAATTTTATTCTTGATAAAAGGTTGTGCATTCCTGCAAACTCAAAACGCAGTTTTCAAAATTTGAATATCTCATTTCGTATATGGGGGAGGTTCGAAAATATGAAAAAGATTAGAAAGTACAATGAATGAATAATAAGAAACGCAGCCTTACGGGACGCAGCATAGCCGGCCCGAAAAGCGTCTGAGACCAGAAAATACATATCCTTCCAGAAAAATAAAAAATATATAAAATTGTACCGTTAGCCCGTTGCACAGGGATCAGTGTTCTCGAAACCGTAAACAAGTTGTAAAAATTCGTGGTCGCTAGGCGGCTAGAACGAGTGGGGGCAATGAGGGACTTCAGGGTAAGCACACTCCGACCGGACAAGCAATTTTAGAGAAAACATGTAGGTATTATGAAAAGTTTAAAATTAAAAGGTAAGGCCTCGGGTAAGGCCAGCAATGAAGTTTCAAGTTTCTATTCCATAAAACACCTTTTTGACGTTTTTATGATTTACCCCGTGTAGAAAATAAAACCACCACTTTAATATGCCAGTTACTTTTCAGATATGTATCATTTTTCTGTGCAAACTTTCCTCGTGTTATTTATTTACTCTATGGTATGTAATTTTTTACGAGTATGCATTCGGGAATATAATTTACCTAAATGGGTTTGAAGTAGTCGATTCAATTCGAGCGATGACCTACTATAAAGGTTTTCGACTAAAAACTTGGCTTTATTGCTTTTTACATGTCATATTTTGAACAATATCTAGAGCTGACACCTATTATATGTGTTGGAACCGATGCAGGTCTTACTGACTTACATTCTGTAAGTAAGGGCTCAATATGTTTAATTGCCCAATCTTCTATACCTATTAATCCCTGTTTATTAATAAACCATTATAACAATTTTTTTTATATTCTAACCAGGTCAGTGCTGGACGTCTAGAGGATTCGATGACTTTTCTGTCTCAATTTCTAATAAATCAATTATTAACTCCACTGTTTATGTCTTGCTTTGAAAAGAACTGGTAATGCTTTTTGAATATCATTAGATTTAGATTCAGGCCAAAATATCAGTTCCTTCATACAACTAGCAATCGGCGGAATATACTTTACAGAAAACTGTATGACAAAAATCATCAACTATTATAAAATATTACTTTGAACCTGGTCGGTTCTTATCATTTTTTGCTTCATAATGTATCAGCACTTGTATCCTTTTGTACCACACTCCTATACTTTTGTCAGACCTAAATAAAATCAACTCTTGTTTACAATAAACAAATTGCTAGGTTTTGTAGACTAACTGGCATTATCTCTGAGTCGTTAATAGAGTTCTCAGGAGAATAGAATGATTGTGATGCTGCTACCTACCTGAATCTCAGTAAAACAAGTATTATTGACAAACAAAAATACAATTTTATTGAAATTTCGCTTGTGCTTGAACAAACAGGTACAAAAAAGTCTTTTTCCTAATCATTTCCGTCATCTAATGGAATGAATGGCGAAAATACAGTGAAAATAGATCAAATATGGGTAAAATATTAGCAGGATCTGATTTGTCCTTGCAGATTTATAGGTTAAGTTCTCTTGACATTGAGGCGCGCCTGGCGCAGCGTTGCCAAACGTGGCGCCTGGCAGTAAATTTAGGTAAAAATAAAATCCAACAGGTAGTTACGTATATTGAACTTTAAAAATTAATTGCGGCAAAACGGGGGCGAAAAAAAAATTTAAAAAAATACAGCAAGTATATCTCACCCAATACTATCCGATGAGCAAATAAAAAAAAGTGGTGTATTAGTCCATTATAAATACTAGATTCACCTATTAGTCAGGCAGACTTTATCTCATCAATACGCATAAATAACATATATTATCTACCATTATTTACTTCAAAGCAAAATGGTGAAAAAATTATTGGATGAATTGGACAGTAAATTAAAAGCAGAGCGGAGGCTACATAGAAGATATTGCCTTGGCCATTGTTCGGATATATTTTCTAAATTAAAAACAAGCTGAAAGAATGATTGCATTTTCTATGTATTCTCTTGAAATAACTTATCGAAGATACTTACCAAATTATGAAATAAAATTGTGATTATCTACCTAAATTGGGAGTCAGGAACCTTTGGCACTTAGAAAATACTTCTTTTGCTTAATTCCACACACCAACACTTTGTTTTCGCACTCGACGCGCGTTTCGCTAACCATGTTAGAATCATCAGGAGATGATTAAGTCTAATGAAGATGAAGTCTAATGATTAGACTTAATCATCTCCTGATGATGTTAACATGGTTAGCGAAACTCGCCTACAAAAACAAAGTTTGCGTGTGTGGAACAGAATATCTAGCTACGCACAGCGTATATTTTCTGTGCCTATACCTACCTAGTTTATTTTACCATTTTATTTGGTATGGGCATAATCAAAAATCATGATTTAAAATAGTAAAAAAACGATATAATATTAAACTTTTGATGAAGGCGCCGGTATTCATTTCAATCTGTAAAACTTGAATACCCTATATTCGTTGACTGACGAATTAATAAAGACTGCTCACGGCTGTCATGTTTGACAGTCCTCTGGCTCACCATGCGCTTCGCGGAGACAAAACACAATGCAAAATACATTGTTGACTATAGGCGCCATCTACTTTCCAGGACATGAAACTATAGCCGTGAGAAGTCTTATTAATACGTCAGTCAACGCTATATTCTTTCCCACACCTCCACCTCCATCGGGATGCTAGCTGATGACTTTGACTATCTTTATAACCTAAAATATGCTCTTGATTTACGTTGCTACAGAAACAATCCAAACATTTCTTCTTCAAAGAATGGAAGATATATTATCTTATTCGCAAATTACATGTATGTAACTTATATCTATGTATTTAACTTACATCTATGTATGTAACTTACATGTATGTATTTTACAAAAATGTAATTTGCGAATAAGATATATATCTTCCATCCTTTGGGGAAGAAATGTTTGGATTGTTTCTGTAGCAACGTAAATCAAGAGCATATTTCAGGTTATAAAGATAGTCAAAGTCATCAGCTGGCAACATGATACTTCAAAACTGAACTTGGCTGGAGGTGTAGGAAGGGAATGGTGGGTATTCAAGTTTTAGATATTAAAATTATTACCCGCGCCTTCGCCAAAAGTCTAAAATATCCAATAAAACATTTCAAATTAAACAATCACTTATTATTTTAAATCATGCAAACCTGCATGTGCAGGCAACAAATAAAATAAATGCTAAAATATACCTCTTAGGTAATCACAAGTTTTATTTCTTAATTTGGTAAGTAACTTTGGTAAATTCTTTCAGGATACATAAAAATTGCATTTAGTAGCAGCGCATTATTTCCATAATTTATAAGAGCTCTTCTTTAATTTAGAAAATATATCCGAAAATGGCAAAGTCAAAGTCTTCTATGTACCTCTGGTTTCAATCTGTCCAATTCCAATAATTTTTTCACCGTTAACTGGTCTGCGTAAATTGCTGTAACGGAATGTTTTGCTTTTTATATATCATCCAAAATAGTTCCTGATGGCCGTGCACCAGGAATACGAGTTAATTTTTTAGTCAAAAAATAATATCTATAAGTATATAAGTTATAAGTATGTAGTTACTTATAGTGGTTATGTACCTACCTTATATGTATTTCATTCCCACAAATGTTACTTTATTGATTTAGTTTCTATTTATTCTATAGGGCCTCTTTATTGTCATTTTCTATAAAGACTATAATACCCCAGAAAAATTCGTCCTTTTCTGGGATAATTCTAATTTTGCGGAACATTTTGGAATCATTTTAAACAATCATTATCAGTTACTCTTTTCCTAATGAATGCACGCTGCACCCACATACCTATAATAGATATGTGTTATTGCACCACATACTAGTTTTGCAATAGGCACAGATAGCAACAGATACAAGTATACCCCGATTACTGTAAGAAGTCCCGATTTTGTCAGATGACATTCTCCACAAAATCCCTAGGAATTTTCTGTTAACGATGGGTATAACATTGGTATGTGTCTCAACCAGTTAATGACGTCACTCATTGATTTATGATGTGAAAAGTTACCCAAGTGATACGAAAAAAAGAGCATAATAAAATAAAAACCCCATTGCAATCACGATTATACCGCTATAAATAACAATAACTATGACTACAACTCATTTTAATAATAATTTCAAACGTCATGGAAACACTTTTCATTTTGGTATTTTGTAATAATCAGCTGCTTTTGGCAGCGTCTATGGCCGGACTCAGGCAAATTTAGTTTCGGTGTGTCAAAGTGACAGTGAAGGTTTTCCAGATCGTTCAATGGTTCAAACATTCGGCAATGAAAATATTCGCGGGTTTTCTACGTTTCGTGAGTTTTACCGTCATCTGTGTTGTTCTTGTTCGTGTTACTTTTCGTGTTATTAGTGCAAATGGGCTAGTTACTGACCTGAACTTATGACCCGGTTGCAGTTTTTGCTGCATTGGTGCCAACTTAGGATATCGAAATTACCAATTGACAGTCCCAGTAAGGACTTCTTAAAATAATTTGAGTATATAATGCACAGATTTTCTTGAATTTTTTGTAGTTAAAATGACAATGTCGTTCTAGTGTCAAATTTGCATACTGCTTTGATTACTCTCTCAAAAATTTACTTGCAAGCCTATGAGGCAACATCCCACATGTTTTTTGCTTTACCTCTGAGTCACTACTTTTATGCAAAACCAATTGAAATTTGATGATGACAGTTGATTGCAACAACTCTCCTAATAAAGGAACCCTAAATAAAGGAACCCTAGTGACAGACTAGGGTTCCTTTATTAGGAGAGTTGTTGCAATCAACTGCCATCATCAAATTTCAATTGGTTTTGCATAAAAGTAGTGACTCTGAGGTAAAGCAAAAACCATGTGGGATGTTGCCTCATAGGCTTGCAAGTAAATTTTTGAGAATTTTTGAGAATTTTTGAGAATTTTTGAGAATTTTTGAGAATTTTTGAGAATTTGAGAATTTTACAGAAAAAAGTGTAAATTTTTAGGAGAAAAAAGAGTACGTGGCCCCTGGACGCCTTCGTACATTTCTTCCCCAAAGGACAGAAGATATATATATATCTTATTCGTAAGTTACATAAATGTAATTTCCTTTGGGGAAGAAATGTTTGGATTGTTTCTGTAGCAACGTAAATCAAGAGCACATTTTAGGTTATAAAGATAGTCAAACTCATCAGCTGGCATCACGATATATCAAAAAATGAACATGGGTGGAGATGTGGGAAAGAATATAGTTTTACAGATTAAAATGAATACCGGCGCCTTCATCAAAAGTCTATATTGTACTGTACCTCAACAATCAAAGTCCAAACTCGTTGCCTTGGTTACCACTTTTATTGTTTAGCCTTCAAAACTCACAAATATACTTGTCAGATCACTGTCACTGTCCAAGAATATTCTTTCTGCTCCAAAATTCGCACAAAATCGGTTTCTAACCTTTTCACTTCCCCCAGGCCCAATTCTCAGGGCTTATATACTCAAAAGGAAGACTGGAGAATACTCTACTCTAGAATATTCCTGGCCAATGACAGTTCACAAATCATAAGTTCTAGCAAACTTTCTAGAATGTTATGGAAGCTTTACAGGGAAAACCATGAAAACTAAAGGAAAATGGGGCCCTGGGGGCCTCAGGCCAACAAAGATGTGACGGAAAATGCCTCTAAATTAATTACAAAAATTATAAAACTGTAAGTAGAATACCCAAACTTAAAATTTATCTCCTAAATCTTTGAGTAGGTTAGAAAACCGTGCAGACATATTCATTGAAAGCTGATATAACAACTTTAGAGGCATTTTTCGTTACAATATATATCGTTTTTTTTTACTATTTTAAATCATGATTTTTGATTATGCCCATACCAAATAAAATGGTAAAATAAACTAGGTAGATGTGGGTAATTGCACACACGAAAACTTTGTTTTTGCAGGCGAGTTTCGCTAACCATGTTAAGAGGGGGTTGCCGTCAGCGAAAGTGACGTTAGATTTCGTATTTTTTTAAGTTGTATAGCATAAAATCTAATAACATTTTACCTGGCAAAAATTTAGTAGAAACATCTCTGTCTTCATTTTAATCATAAGATCTTAAAAGCATATGCACTGGAATTATTAATTTTCCCAAGGTTTTCATAACCTATAAAACAAAACATTGCTTTTAAGATCTTATGATTAAAATGTAGACAGAGATGTTTGTACTAAATTTTTGCCAGGTTAAATGTTATTAGATGTTATGCTATACAACTTAAAAAAATACAAAATCTAACGTCACTTTCGCTGTCGGCAACCATGATTAAGTCTAATCATTAGACTTCATCTTCATTAGACTTAATCATCTCCTGATGATGCTAACGTGGTTATAGCGAAACGCGCGTCGAGTGCGCAACTAAGTGCAAAAGGTTCCTGATTCCCAATTTAGGTAGGTAATCACAATTTTATTTCATAATTTGGTAAGTATCTTCGATAAGTTATTATTTCAAGAGAATACATAGAAAATGCAATCATTCTTTCAGCTTGTTTTTAATTTAGAAAATATATCCGAACAATGGCAAAGGCAAAATCTTCTATGTAGCCTCCGCTCTGCTTTTAATTTACATCTGTCCAATTTATCCAATAATTTTTTCACCAATAAGGGCTTCCGTAAATTGCTGCAAAGGGATGTTCTGCTTTTTATATATCATCCAAAATAGTTATTGGTGGCTGTGCACCAGGAAATTTGAGTTAATTTTGTAATCTAAAATATAATTTTATATTTTGTAATCTAAAAAATAAGTATATATAGGTATATAGTTACTTACAGTGACTATTTAAGGTACCTATCTACCTTATATTATGTGTTAGGTATATCATCTCACAGTTGTTACTTTATTGAGTTTAGTCTCCATTTATTCTATAAGACCTCTGCATTCCCATCTCTTATAATAATAACTTTGTGGAACTTTTTGTGATAAGTACCTAATAATTCTCAGAGTTACTTTTACTTTTGCTCAAGTGCGCACTGAACCTTGAACCACATATTAGTTTTGCAAAAGGCACTCTTTTGGTGAGTTGCAACGGATGATTGCAAGTTTATGTGCATATTTTATAATCTTCTTGAATTATTTTGTAGTTAAAATCACGATAAACTTACCCAAGGTATGTCATTGCGCATCTTGTGACGCGTCAGTTGCGAGTCAGCATTTACATTGCTCCATATGTCTTGTCTGCGGCATGCAGCAATCGATTTTTTGGCAAGATTAATGTCCTTTTAAAGCACTGTCGAGCTGGACTGGCACTTGTTTACACTTTTTTCTTGACACATTAAACTGTATATAAACTATAAAAAATCGTAAAACACAACCTCATTTTGAATTCGTGACTCGCAACTGACGTAGATGCGCAGATTTGCCTTGTTTTCGGATTCGTTACTGACATACCGTGGGTAAGTCTATCGTGGTTAAAATGACAATGTCGTTATAGTGTCAAATTTTCATACTGCTTTGATTACTCTCTCAAAAATTTACTTGCAAGCCTATGAGTCAACATCCCGCATGGTTTTTGCTTTACCTCAGAGTCACTACTTTTATGCAAAACCAATTGAAATTTGATGATGACAGTTGATTGCAACAACCCTCCTAATAAAGGAACCCTATGACAGACAACCACTATATATGATCTCTGTGCAGGCCATAGAGATCGTATATATAGGTAGAGTGCTGTACAAGTCCATTTTATGGCAAATTGTGGATTTGCGCATGGGCCTATGGAACATGCGCATTATATAGACCTTCAGACCGCGCAATTCAAAACAGTGGTTGTTTTTCTGAATTACTATCTCCCAAACAAACTTGTATATTGATAATAAATTTTAAGCTCCCCTCAACGTGGACTGGTCAAGACTTCGATAACTACAACTAGGTTCGTTTATACTTGTAAAACTAGTTTCGTCTAAACTAAAATCTATCCAAGTTACAGCGGCAGTAGATATAAACATCGCATTGCGATCGATTACCAGGGTCTGACTAATATGAGATTCCAAGTGGCTTGTAATTCCGAACTAATTCTTTTAGAAGTTCTAAAATTGTGTTTTTACCTTTCGTGGATCTTTATAAATTCCCTAAAATTAAGTAGCAAAATAAATTTACAGAATATACTGCTCGCGATCTAAAATATGCAGGAAACTTGACTGAGGGAAGAGCCGGCCCTGCATTCTGCTCGCTGCTTAAACACTTGACATTTTATGGCGGCCAGACCAATAAGAGAATAAGTCACGTGGTGGCCAATGTTTTGATCCACTGCCTCTGTAACTTGGATAGACTTTAGAATTTGCTTCACTGATGCTAGAACTTGACTTGTTTTCATCTACCTTTATAACTTTAACACTAAAACAAATAAGCTATAAATACTAATAGTTTCTTACACCACAATCATGTTATTATACTTACTTAAATGGTGGTTTAAGGTGGTTTTAATAGAAGAGTTGGTACCGCATTTTCAATTAGCTGCGTTTTGACTCGTTTCGTTTTTAAACACTGTTGTGTAAAATGAGCAGAACATATTCGAGATGAACATGCACTTAATTAGATAAAACACTCAAACAACTAAAACGCTAAGAAACTATTAATAATTAGCTGAAAATCGAAAAAAAATTATGCCACAAAGCGTCTATGATGCAAACAACGGTAGGTTATACTTAGTTTGTCGCTGTCAAATGGCTGTCAAAGAGTGTCAAGTTTCACAAAACACTACCTCAAATTGCAAATGCGCATGTCCACTGGGCCTGTTTATTACTATATTTACTATTTCATTATTTTAAAATCGTCAAAGATTTTCCGCGCATCCTCTGTATAAAAAACATCGATCAGCACACTAACTCTACCAATATATATTATATCTATGGTGCAGACTACCTTCCTTTATCTGCGGTGCAGACAACAGAACAGAAAAAGGAAGGGTCCTGTAATTTTCCCATTTATCGATTCTTTTATTTGACGCCACGCCATTTTGTGCGACGCCTCGTTCTTGCTGTTTGCAAATTTCCAATTAATACAAGCTTGCAAACGTAATTTATTATTTCACATAAATACTATAAACCGTTAAATCGATGTCTAATATAATGATGACGAATATTTGAGAAATGTGTGCGAGTTTGCACTTTTCGTACGTTCTTTTTCGCCGGCTTTATAAAAGTTCGTCTTAATTTTTTCGTGAGTTTTCGCATTTCTTTGTCGTTTGTAAGGTTCTCCAATACTGCATGATAATGTATACGGTAAGTTGGCTTAGTTTTCTTAATCTATAAATAGGCGAAGATGTACCTGAGCTTATTTATATAGATTTAATCGAATTAAGAAATAATTTTTAATAAGGGTACCACCACTGAACAGGATAACCGCTTCAGCGACAAGGAGAAGAAGCTCCTGAAGCAGATGAAGTTCAGCGATTGCCTGAGCCAGCGGGTAAGATTCGGAGTTGATTCATCTCAGAACATTGTGTTATCAACAGTTAATTTATGTAGGTGGATATGACTAAGATCAAATTGGAAGTCATCAAGCCATGGATATCGGACAAACTCACGGAAATTTTGAAAATCGACGATGACGTTGTAGTTGATTTTGTGTATAACCAACTTGAGGAAAGAGTAAGTTGCTAATTACCTACCACTTTCTGGTTCCACTCAAATAAAAAGTAGGTTAACCATGTATAGTTGCAAATTGGGTATTATACCTAGGAAAGTCCAACGCACTGTTATGATCAGCTAATAGGTAACAGCCGCCGGAGGACAAATGTATAAATTTGTTTGAAATGCTTAATGTTTCAATTTCATTGAATTAACATTTAAAAGCCTTGCTTTTGTTGTGTTGGTAATTGTAGGAGTAGAGATAATCTTAGTTTTACCCAAATTCAAAATGTTTTGAGCATTAAACATTAAACATAAAAAAACACTGACACGAATTTTTCTCTATCTGATCATCCCCATAACATTTTACCCCCTTAACTTCTTTCTTTTTTAAAAAATTGTGGAGATAAAAGTTTTAGCGTTGACTGATGTATTTATAAAGTCTTCTCACGGCTATAGCTTTGTGTCCTCTGATGGCTAACAATGTATTCTGCATTGTATTTTATCTCCGGAAAGCGCATGGTGAGCCAAAAATGTGTCAGACGTGACAGCCGTGAGCAGTCAACGGTTTTAGGATTTTTATTGGGCGTTTCCATGGTCTTGTTGAAATCGATCCATAGTGTGTTCCGTAAAAGCAGTACAAACCAAACTTATGTTTTTTAGTGGAACACAGGAACACCGTATATTATTGAATTTTCGGAATCTACACTTCATCCTGATTCCAACGATATTTATATGTCATGTTTTTTCCGGTTATTTCAAACATAATTTTGTTCATATTTTCACATCCTGTATCTCGGGAACTAAATGGTTGCAGATAAATTGCGTAGAAGAAAAAACGATTAAGATAATGCCCCTAAAACGTTCATAATCTATTTGGAATCCACACCAAATCAAGGTTCATATTTTCACACATAACAATTTTGCCCTGGACCGGAAATACCTATCCACTAGAAATGGGTAAATGACCGGTCACGATATTTTTGTTACTGAGCAGCCAATCGTGACCAGTCATTTTCGGTCACGGAAGTCGTAAAATTGTAAAAACGGCCATTCGATCGGTCATAATTTTCTCATCAAAATGGTGTATAATACTTATATAAATACCTAACTACAGTTGCAGGAATGGTTTTGTCATAATTGAAAATTCAATTTGGAACTTTCATACATACTGTTTTACTCATTTTAGTATAGTATTTTTTGATATTTTTTGCATGTGTTTTTCCAGGAATTTTTTCTTTGTTTTCTTATTACCTACAACCATTAGATATTGTTGACGTACCTAATGCAGAAATTAACATTGACGTGACTGGTAATTTACAGTTTGTTCTGCCGAATATTCATGTCACAATTCCCGTCCTTGTCTGACTCGTGAATATACGACCGATATTCATCGTATATTCATGAGTAAGACAGGGACGGGAGTTATGACGTAGGGCCGAACATTCGCTGAACAAACTGTACCAGTCCATCCTTAACTTTTTTGTCTGGATGTTAGGGGCATTATTTTCATCATTTTTTCTTACCTATATACAATTTATCCGCAAATGTTTCATCTCTGAGGTACATGATGTACTCGAGGTAAAACTTGAAGAAAAAAAGAAATGTTTGTAAAAACTGCTGAGCAAAGATATGAATTTAATAACATACAGGATGTCCTGTTAAAAAAAAACATAAGTTTTCTTTGTACCGCTTTTACGGAACACCCTGTATCAATTTCAACAAGACCACCAAAAATTCTGAAACTTATTTCTAAAACTTTCTTCTCGAAAAATAAAGTTAAGGGGGGGGGGTAAAATGTTATGTGGATCACCCTGTACAGGGTGGGCCAAATTGGACACTCTTAAAGGGAAACTTCTATATTTGACGGAGAAAGACTAAAACTGATATCGGTGTCTGAGGCTCATTTTTTATGATAAACTTAATGGCGAAAACTGCAAATCGATATCTATCACTGTTCTTGAGTTACAAGGTGTTTTTCGAAAATGTGTGTTTTCGAAGTGGCCATAACTTTTTTGGGGTTAAAAGACCTCTGTGCAAAAACCGGACAAGTTAATAAGTTTTGGGAAAATAAAAAAACTTCCGGACTTGTTTGGTTCTTGCACCCAAGAATGCGAGCGGCCAAGTCCTAAAACTATATATCAACGTTATTCTGCTTTGAACTTGGCTGATTCTTGCACCAATCGATCGGCGATATTTTAATACATGAACGTAGTGGAAAGTCAATTTTACCCAAAAGTGGACTTGTCCGGTTTTTGCACCGATTTCTTCAATTATTAACATATTATTTGAAAGAATAAGGTAGGTATTTGTTGTCAAAGATTTCCATGGTCAAGCATGCCATGAAATAAATAAAAATCTGCTTGAGCTTTTCGTAAATACCTGACAGCGTATTCACGGTCTGCAAGTGGAGCATGAGCATGTTCAAAACGTTGAAAATATATGGCAAGCATATCGTAAGCCTCGGCATTCGTATAAGGCATTTTTTAATAAATGCAACACACTTTTTGTTGCAGAATAAAAAGATGCAATAAAAAGATGCAGTAAAATAATGCACCTGCAATACCAAAAAGGTAACCTCAAAAAAGTTACAAGTATAAGCTCCATCCAAATACAGCGCAAGTAGCGCCGTCTGTGCGATATGTAGAAATTGAAATCTTCAGCTTATTCTCCATCCCCAAAAACACAGCAGTGCCAAATTTCAGTTCAGCAGCTTGATTATTTTGGGAGATGTAGCCATAATTCAATTTTAAAAAATGAACTTAACATTTCTCTATAAGTCATATTATCCTCAATAATTGTCATATTTTGGCCCAAAATATATGCAATTGCTTCTATGGACCATTATTAACGAGACACCTATAGTACAAGGGTGTCCCGTTAATAATAATAATTTTAGTGCATCTTTTCATTCTGCAATAAAAAGTTACTCTTGTTTCATAACGGTAAAATAAAGTGTTTGAGTTGAAATTGGCAAAATGTGCCCCAAAACACATGTTAACTCCAATATTCGAAACATAAAATTTTCAGCTACCACCTTCAAATGTTACAGATCAACTGTACAGGGTGATCATTCTTAGATGCCCAGCCTCTGTTGGTGGAAAACGGTCAAAGATATTGAGATATTATATATGGGAGGGGGTACAAGTTGTATAAAGGAATAAATTGGCCCCTTTAGCGATTCTGCAAATAGGGTGCTAGGCGTCACGAAGCCAAGACATATTTTTTTTCCCACCAACATACCACTTGTGTTACATCCACAACAAGCCCACATTTTTCATTAATGTCATTTTTTATACCCCCAATTTTCACTAAATGCATTTAGTAATTATTTTGTTTAAAATCGGACACCACATCGTTAATCACAACACCACAGGACCCCCATATAGCAGTTCGAACAAAAAATATACAGGGAGTTGTATTCTACAGGGTGCCAAAATTTAGTAAAATAAGAATTTTAAAGGCATCTGGCGAGTCAAGAGTCAAGTACGCCTTGGAATTACCTCAAAACAGTTGAATGGTCAACAGGACCACACAGGGTTTTGATATGCAAAGATCCAATAACAGATATACAGGTTGTTTTTCTCTGTGCCAACTCAAAGTGCTAAATTTTTTTAAACTACCTATGCGGATCGAGACTGATAAAAAGCGATTAGGAGTATCAAAACTGCTGCAGCAATTATAAACAAAATAAGTCTAAAATTTACAAATGCCTGCCAGTCAGTAAATCCAGATGAGCTAAGGCGGGTTAGTGTGCCACAACAGAAACCCATAGAAAAATGTATAATTTTATTAGATGATGGCGTTGTTGAGAAAAGTCCAATAATTTAAATCGTTTTTTACATGTTGGATGATATTTTGTAAAAAAATGAATTATTTTTTCATTTATTAATATATTTTCAATAATTTATAATAATTCTGGCATGCATTTGACCTGTATAAAGTTTAAAAAATTCAGCACTTTGAGATGGCACACAGAAAAACAACCTGTATATTTGTTATAATAGGTACCTTGTGTAGTCCTGTTGACCATTCAACTGTTCTGAGGTAATTCCGTGGCATACTTGACTCTTGACTCACCATATGCCTTTAAAATTCCTATTTTGCTAAATTTTTGCACCCTGTAGAATATAACTTCCTGTATTATATTTTTTTGTACAAACTTGGTATGGTATGGGGGTTCTGTGGTGTCCTAAATAATGCTGTGGCGTCAGATTTAAAAATATATATATATACATGATACTGTACTGGACACCTCAGAAATATATGAAGGACAAGGAAAACAAATGGTCTCTATTTTTTTATTGGTAGTCCCAAGGGCTATGTCATGGCCTCCTATGATTTTTTAAAGTAGCAAATTTTCGAGAAACCCTGTTAGGGATTTTTTTACGACAAAATATTAAGAAAACTTGTTCAGAATGAATATAATTGAAAAGTCTAGGCCTACTTTGATTTTTAGATTTATCTCCCACTTTTTTCTTAGAAAAGTGTCCTTTCTGGAGTTTTCACGTCAAAAATTTATTTTTTCATGATGAACAAGTTTCCTTAATAATATTTTGACGTGAAAGCTCCAGAAAGGACACATTTCTAAGAAAAAAGTGGGAGAAAAAGGCAAAAAAGCTAAAAATCAAAGTAGGCCTAGACTTTTGAAATTTTTCGAATCCACTCAGTTTTTCATTCCGAACAAGATTTCTTAATAACATTTTGTCTTAAAAAAATCCCTAATAGGGTTTCTTGAATATTAGCTATTTAAAAAAAATCATAGCAGGCCATGACATAATTACCCCATTTAAATACCACCACCTATGAGATACTCTCCCTTGGGACTACCAAAAAAAAATAGAGACCATTTGTTTTCCTTGCCCTTCATATATTTCGTAGGTGTCCAGTATCAAATTGGGACACACTGTATATTGCTAAATTTCAAACAAAGAAAAGGTCAGGGGAATATTTCCAATAATAAAATCATCGAAAACACTGTGTCAACCCTGGCAATAGGGATTAACAAAAATTCATATTTTAATGTGTTTTTGAAGAATAACTTTTTAACGGAAGATAATAAAGAAAACGATGTAACAAAAGTGGTATGTTGATTATAAACAATATTTCTTGGCATCGCGACGCTTAGCGTTGTATTTGCAGTCGCTAAATGGGTCAATTTATTCCTTTATACACGCCCTATATCATCTCCTATAAATAACACATAATACCTCCATATCTTTGACCATTTTCCACCAACAAAGGCTAGACGTCTAAAAGTGTACATTCAAAATGAAATAGTGTCCAAATTTTGCAGTTTCAATCCGTTTCATCTTGAAAGTGAAACATTTTGGGTACATTGTAGAGCCCGTTCAGCCTTAGAATAGGCCCGCTGAGTCATCTGTAGCTATGCGTGTCTGCCGAACGGGGATACAGACGCCGCCTCTACAGTGCTGGCATGGGTGTAAGTAGTTATGTTTGAAAAAGTGAAGCCAATAATTATTAGAAGAGAAAGATATATAATTCTGACTATGAAAGGCAGGCATTTAACATCTAGGTTGAATGGCGTCGGTGGCCTATTCTAAGGCTGAACGTGCTCTACATAGGGATTTTTTCTCACTTTAAATGGTACAATAATTGATCTGCAACATTTGAAAGTGGTAGGTAAAATATTTATTTTTCGAATGTTGGAGTCAACAGGTGTTTTGGGGCACATTTTGCCAATTTCAATGCAAAGAGTTGACTTTATCGTTTTGAGACAAGAGTACCTTTTTGTTACAGATGCATTAAAATGATGCACCTGCAAAACCATAAAGATAAACTTAAAAAAGTTACGAGTAAAAACACTATCCAAAAACTCGCAAGTGGCGCCTTCTGTGGGATACGTAGAAATTTACATCTTCAGCTTATCCTTCATCCCCAAAAATACAGCAGTGCCAAATTTCGGTTCAGCAGCTTGATTATTTTGGGAGATGTAGCCATAATTCAATTTCAAAAAATGAACTTGAGTGCCTTGTATCTATTGAACAAACATTTCTAAAGCCATATTGGCCTATTGGCCTCAATCATCATATTGTGGCCTGAAATATACAGGGTGTCCGGTAATTATGCGGCAATCTCGCATGAGCAGGTATAGGACGTCAAAATATTACGATTGAGTTTAACAATTACGGGTCAAATTTTAATAGTTACTGAGATATAGAGAGTTGTAGTTCTTATTTTGAAATTGAATTATGGCAATATCTCCCAAAATAATCAACCTGCTGAACTGAAATTTGGTACTATTATGTTTTTGGGGATAAAAAATAAGCTGAAAATGTCAGTTTCTACGTGTCTCACGCAGATGGTGCCACTTGCGCTGTTTTGGATCGTGCTTTTACTCGTAACTTTTTTGAGGTTATCTTTTTGGTCTTGCAGATCCATTATTTTAGTGCACCTTTTTATTCTGCAAAGAAAAAGGTACTCTTGTTTCATAAGGATAAAATACACCTTTTGCGTTGAAATTGGCAATATGTGCCCCAAAACACCTGTCGACTCCAATGTTCGAAAGATAAAATTCACACCGACCGCTTTCAAATGCTACAGGGCAACTGTACATTCAAAATGAAGAAAAAAAATCCCCAATGTACCAAAAATTATTTGCTTTCAAAATGGAAAGGATTGAATTTGACAAAATTTGAACACCCTATTTCAAGAAAACCAATGGTGTTTTGACCAATATCCATTTAGCATTTTTTTCTTCATTTTAAATGTACAGTTGATCTGCAGCATTTGAAAGCGGTCGGTGAAAATTTTATGTTTCGAATATTGGAGTCAACAGGTGTTTTTGGGCACATTTTGCCAATTTAAACGCAAACGGTTGATTTTATCGTTATGAAACAAGAGTACCTCTTTGTCGTAGAATGAAAAGATGCACTGAAATGATGGACCCGCAGGCCCTAAAAGATAACCTCAAAAAAGTTAGGAATAAAAGCGCGATCCAAAAACAGTGCAAGTTGCGCCCTCTGTGAGACACGTAAAAATTGACATTTTCAGCTTATTTTCCATCCCCAAAAACATAATAGTACTAAATTTCAGTTCAGCAGCTTGATTATTGTGGGAGTTATTGCCATAATTCAATCTCAAAAAAAGAATTACAACGCCCTGTATCTTTGTAACTATTAAGATTTGACCCGTAGTTGTTAAACTCAATCGTAATATTTTGATGTCCTCTACCTGCTCACACGAGATTGCCGTATAATTACCGGACACCCTGTATATGCAGTTGCTATAAGGACCATTATTAACGGGACACCCTGTATAATACCATTTTGAAATCGCTCATTGTCAATATCAACACCTGTTATATGCACTTATTACACAGTAGAAATGCATAAATAAATCAAAACTATGCAAAATTAACACAAACTGCTTTAACAACCAAGCTTTATTTGACCTACAGATGCCATTTTGGACTCTATCAGCTGTTTTGTTGGAGTGCCCTATTGCAATTTTTCAGTATCCAGGTCAAGACCAATGAGGTTATATCATAGGGAGTTGCTGCACAGGGTGTTCTAAGACAGTATGGTTTTGAGTTTCTCCTATTAATAGACAAAACGTAATTATTAAGAGTTTCACGTGAAAATAGAGCGATTATGGATTTTCACTAATCGTTTATGGAACGGTATGTCGCTAAAAATAATATTAAAAATTATTTTAAAAAAATGCATGAAAGTTGTTCCCTAGCAACTGCAAAAGTTTATTTTGATTGTTATTTGGAGTTTGACTAGTTGACGAAACTTTTAAAATTGGCAACCCTGAACCCTGATTTTGAAAATTCACATAACTCACCTACTTTTTATTGTATTGAAACCAGTACCTGCCTCAGTGTAGTAATTTCAATTTGCTGACGTTCTTGTCCTTCTAGTATCCGGACCCAAAGAAAATTCAGATTAACTTAACGGGATTTCTGCATGGAAAAAATGCAAGAGAGTTCATGGCAGAGCTTTGGGCTCTACTGATATCTGCACAGGAGAACCCCAATGGAATTCCAGACTCTCTCGTTGATCTCAAACGTGAAGAATTAGCTATAAAGAAGGTATGATGGTATGACAGGTATAGAGTTCTTGCAACAAGTCAAATATACTTTTTGCCCTGTTGGAATTTTTTTTATAGCTTGAAACAAGTTTCCTCTAACAAGCTTCCTCTAATTGAATTTCGAAATAAAGTGCTAATTGGTGGATGTAGTATCACCAATAATGATGACTAAAACTACTCATTTTGATAATAATTGAAAACTTCATGTAATGTAAACACATTTCCTTTTGGTATTTTGGTATAATCAGCTGCTTCCAAGTGTCGAAAGTGACAGTGAAGGTTTTCCGGATCGTTCTAACTGGTTCAAACATTCGGCAATGAAAATATTCATGGGTTTTGTTTGTTTCGTGAATTTTACCGTTATCTGTGTTGTTCTTGTTTATTTTCGTGTTATTAGTAGTTATTCATTGCGCAAATGAACTTGTGACTTGGTTGCATTTTTTACTACATTGATGCCAACTTAGGATGTCGAAATTACCAATTGACAGCCCTAGTAAGGATTTCTTAAAAAATTTTACTTTAGTTTTAATTAATAAAAAATTTGACTGTGCATCCGGAGAGGACCTCTTGGTATGTTGTTTAGGGGAATTTTCTGAACAGATTGGTATATACAGGGTAATTCAGTCATGATGTAAAGCATTTTAACCACACAGTGAGGGACTCCTACTAAAAAGGAAAAAGAGAATTTTTTTGTCAAAGTCTAAAACATGGGTCAAATCAACCTTATTGCCCTAAAGTCTATCCAAGTTACAGCAGCAGTAGATATAAACAAAGTCACATGACCGCATTGCGATCGATTACCAGGGTCTGACTAATATGAGATTTCCAGTGGCTTGTAATTCTGAACTAATTCTTTTAGAAGTTCTAAAAATTGTGTTTTTACCTTTCGTGGATCTTTATGAATTTCCTTAAATTAAGTAGCAAAATAAACTTACAGAATATACTGCTCGCGATCCGATCTAAAATATGCAGGAAACTCGACTGAGGGAAGAGCCAGCCCTGCATTCTGCTCGCCGCGTAAACACTTGACATTTTATGACGGCCAGACCAATAAGACCAACCAATGTTTTGATCCACTGACTCTGTAACTTGGATAGACTTAGTAACTCAGCACTACGCTATGTTGCTGTTTGTGCACTCCGTGCAGTAACCAGCCCACTTGCCTCCAGCAGCTGTTTGGGTGAAAGACCCGGTGGAGCGGCCCGGACCGCCGTTGCATGGCGAGGCAATCGCCAGTAATGCCAATTCGAAGACAGGGGGAAGAACACCGCTTCTCTCGCCATTTTGCGCTGTGGGCTGTAGAAGCCGCTGTTTACAGTTCGTGCTGTTGTATACCTTGTTGCTTGATGTACCATAGTATAAGTAGAATCGGCTTGCTACACGAGAAAATTACTACCGGTACAATCTTATGGAAGTACAGGTAGTGCATTTGTATGTTTTGGTTTTAATTGATGCTCAGGCATTAGGTACAATAATATTTACAAAATAAGAAAAAGATTGACATTGCAAATCAAAGAGCGAGTCAAAAAGGTAATAAATTAACTTAGACCATATGTTTTTATTGTCTTAGTAGGCCAGTCGGCAGGTGCACTGATAGCGGGAGCAAATCCGGACAAGCTGGAATAAATTTTATTTTGCTTGATTTAATGTTAGAAAGCACGTATTAAATTTGCACCACCGTCAAAGCCCGGATTTGGCCGCCATCTAGGAAAAAGTGGCTAAAAATGCTTTTTTTCCCAGTATTTTTGAATAACTCGATTCCTATCAACTTTAGTGCAAAATATGTAGTTACCAAAATTGAAGAAGAGTAAAAACTATAAAAAAACGTTCTATGTGTTTTTTCCGTGAGACTACCCGAAGTATCGAATATTAACCCATTAGCGCCTTGCGTTACCATATGGCAACGTCCAACAGGTGATCTTTTTGACGCGTCCTAACTTGTCAGCGATTTTATTTCGTTTACGGTAGGAATCTTATTACCGACGTATTACTGTTTGGAATACATTCGTACTGGCAAATTCAGTTTACATTTGATTGTTAGAGTGTGTGCAGTGCTAGAATATACCATTCAAATAAATCATCGAAAAAAATGGAGCCTCGGTTTGAGTAAGTATGTTTATTTTTATGTGTCACATATTTTTGTTACTTTGGATTTATATTTATGTATAGAATGCGTTAGAGTATTCATTGACAAAATATAAAGACATTTTACTAAAAACTAGCTGACTTACATATTCGTAAACATGACTGTTGCCATATGGCAACGCTAGGCGCTTACATTCAGTAAATATTTATTTTTCAATTCCAGGAGAGGATTCTCAGTTTCTCAAGCACTAGATATGATTTACAATGATGAAACTTAGACCAATGATTGAAATGCTAAAAGATCGATGTATCCACAATTTTGTTCCGGAATTGAACCTAGCATACGATGAAAGTATGGTAAAGTATTATGGGAAGCACAGTTGCAAACAGTTTATTCGGGGCAAGCCAATCAGGTTTGGCTACAAAATCTGGAGCCTATAGGCTCCAGATTTAGTGTTTATAAACACTAAAGATGGCTACCTAATAAACTTTGATTTTTATCAGGGAAAGAGTCCTAAAATGGATAATTCTATATGGATAATTTATTTTCTAATCCAGCACTATTTTCTTTTTTGCAATTTCGCGGCTATTCCGCCATTGGGACAATTCGAGAAAATAGAAGTCCAACACAGTGCACCCTAACTAACAACTTGCGTATCAAGTTCGTCATAAAGGTGCTGGAAGACCTGCAGCATCAATAGAGTCCTCAGATAACAGCTGTATTTCAGATAATATTAGATTTGATAGAATTGACCACTTTGTTCAGCATACAGAAGGCCATAAAAAAAGAAGGTGCGCGCGCAGTACATGCAAGTCCATAATTAGAACAATGTGCTGGAAGTGTAATGTAGCCTTGTGTATTGACTATTTCCAGCCATTCCATTGTCAATAGCATAATCTGCTATTGCATATTATTGAAAATAATATATACTTGACGATATTACACTGTTTCATTGCTTTCCAAATAACTGCCAAAACCTTTTTGATTTCTTATAAAATTAGACACTTTGACTTCACAAGCTCCTAGCGTTACCATATGGCAACAGCCTATATTTCAAAAAGTACTACTCAGATATTTTTGGAATTAAATATTTTCGTTTCAGGGAGTCATTTTTTACAGTTATTTAAGAAAAAATATCGAAATTTGAAAAAATACATAATTCAGGCGTTAATGGGTTAAGGGAACAAAACTAAAATACGATATAATATATGTGTTCGATTACTGTAGTTGTTTCCACACCACCTTGAGCGGCACCACCGAGAGATAAGGCCTACAAACTTAGTTTGCTACTGGTTGGCACAACAATGAAATAGACCTGCTGCGGCCATCTTGAAGTTTCCATAGAAACGCAAAGGAAATTTTCACTATGACCGAAAGGTGGCTAAATTTGTACTGTTGCGCGACTGGTGGAAAATCAAGTTTAATGGCATTGTCTCTCGGGGTGCTGCCTTGAAGTAAAGTACCCGGCGCGTTTTTTTTAGTAGTCTCCTCAATAGGCCTAATCCACTATGTCACCAACTTAAGCTTCTTTTGAGGTGGAAGACTCATCAGAGTTTCTTCGTTTTTTTCATGTTACCGGTCAATAAAAAATTGATTTGTTGGGATATTTTCAAAAATTTGTTTTTGATACAAAGGTCTTCAAAATGCGCAACTTTCTACGTGAACACATTTGTCAAATTGCAATTCCAGGGCCGGCTAAGATTTTTTTTAAACCCCGATTTTCACAAAATCTATTTAGGCATTTTTTTATGTAAAATCTGACCCCACAGCATTAACCAGAACACCCAAAAACCCCTATATACCAAATTTGAATAAAAAAATATACAGGGAGTTCTATTCTGCAGGGTGTCAAAGTTGAGCAAAATAGGAATTTTAAAGGCATCTGCCAAGTCAAGAGTGCCATGGAATTCCTTTGTATCAAAAAAAATTTTTGAAAATATCCCAACAAATCAATTTTTTATTGATTTGTGTCCACTTAAAAGTGAACACCCTGTATGTTCAAATAGTCAAACTAATTATTTTTACACCTGGAGGCGGGTGACCCTAATTACTAAAATGTTTAGAAAACATCCTCATCAATGTATACAAGGGGAAGTCGATAATGTAAATACGAGGAACAATTTATTATAAGTAGTAACCAATGATCTATATACCTAGATCCATAATCCAATACACAACTTTGTCCTCAACATTTTGGTGTTTATTTACAAAATTTTTCTGCAGAGTTGCAAGTTCCCTAATGTGACAAATAATGAAAGCACTTATTTCTTACAATGTAAATATAGCAAAGTCATCAGAGATATATAATTATGTTAATATTATCTCTTCATTATATAATATATCATATTATACGTAATTGGTAATATTAAAATACACATGTTGAAAATATATTAAATTATGTACTAAGCCTGGTTGCATAGATGAAGGAAAACTGGGGCAAGCGTAATAGATTTGGCAACGACGCGGCAGGACCGAACGCCTGTCTCTTGTTGTAGTGCCGAGTACAGGTTAAAAACGCTAATAAACTCTTTACATTTGTTTAAATATCAACCTATTATAGTGAATAGTGATGGGGCGCTTAAAATGCGTCGTGTGTGGTGCTAGAAATACTGGATCAAACCGAACTTTCCACTGGTGGGCGATATATTTACGGATCATCTGTGCACCACTACAGGGTCTTTGTTTTGATATTGGGTCATCTAGGTATACAGATCATTGTTAGTAACAATAACAAATCAAAGTCCACCGCCGATTCGGCAGAATCGACGGGTATAAATTCGGCGCCAGCCAAGAGCTGGACATCAGTGGCATCGGCTTCTTAGTCACCACTAGATCCTCGACTACTCCCCTGTGGAGACCAAGGTATCGGCGTGTTCGCCACCGGGGTCGAAACAGGTGGAGTTCCCCCTAGTTAGCTTTAAGGGCATCGGCGTGTTCGCCACCCTTGGAGCGCTGGGGTAGTTAAGGGTCGAAAGGTGTTCCGAGAAGCCCGGATCCGCGGCCCGCTTGCCGTAGGTCCGAACGGTCGCGAAAAGCCTGCCTCCCTCGCCCGTCCGAGTCGCCGCCGTGATTGCCAGGAAGCGTGTCCTAAAAGCCATACTGTGAGTCGTCTCAATAAAAGTTTTTATAATTACCTCGTGTCGTTAGTAACGTGTGTGTTCTCCTGGGATTACCTACGTCCAGCATCCACTGCCAGTCGTCCCCCTCAAAGATCCCCGGCAAGTCGCGAGGGACAACAGGGTTCTCTCGCGGCACACACAGGGCATTCCCAGCCCGGTGTGACAATATCATCCTGAATATATTCAACATCTGTATAATTTAAAACAAATATGTCTAGAATAGAGAAAATAATAA
Source organism: Pseudeuparius sepicola (assembly GCA_963920635.1). Taxonomy (NCBI): domain Eukaryota; kingdom Metazoa; phylum Arthropoda; class Insecta; order Coleoptera; family Anthribidae; genus Pseudeuparius; species Pseudeuparius sepicola. Next base: position 98,342,266 of record OY987299.1, read on the forward strand.
ATGCCTATAATATATTCAACTTTTTTAAGCCGATATAACTTAGATACGAGTAGTCGTATGGAAAAACCACATAGAACATTTTTTATAGATTTTTACTTTTCTTTAATTTTGGTTACTACATACTTTGCTCTAAAGTTTATAGGATTCGAGTTATTGACAAATATGAACAAAAAAAAAAGAATTTTTTTAGCCACTCTTTTCGAGATGGCAGCCAAATCCGGGCTCACTGAAGGGTGCAAATTTTATACGTGCTTCTTAACATCAAATGAAAAAAACTAAAATTATTTCCAGCTTGTCCGGAATTGCTCCCGCCATCAGTTATTTTATGATACGTGGCGGCGACTGGCCTATAGCAAAATATTTCAACATTTTTTGAGATTTCTGTGAAAACGTAAAAACCTACATTTACGATATGTTGTGCAACTGGCAACACCAGCCTTGACAAGCGAGCTTACCAGCTGACAAGGCAAGTGCTGTTAAGTAGGGGTTTTAATGCACTTTGGAAAATATTTTTTTATTTTTTTTACTTTAGAATTTTTTTAATTTCATATTCGTATTAAGCTATTTTTTTTCCACCTGTGGTTAAATTTTTTTACATCATGACGAAATTACCCTGTATATATCATCGGCCTCGGAATTATTTCTATTTATTTATCTAAAGTGACTGGCCTATAAAATATTTGCTCCATAAGTAAAATTGAAAGTAGAAAAATGTGTTTCTTGGTTGAAACAAAGTAACTTTTGCAGTAAACTTACCCATAAAGACAAAGGGATATTTTGATATACAGTAGAGTCGCGATTTAGTGAACTAATTTCGGCGAAGCGATTGCACTATTTCGAGGGTGTTCACTTTTGCGAGGTTTGAAATTAAGGGCATCTCTTCGATAAAAAAAAAATTATGTTTATTCTGCAAAAAAAGGACCGAATCAGTTGTAGGACTGAAAGTTAGAAGTGAAAACTGACAGTCACGCGAGTTCAGTGCTTTTTCCCCATCCCAAAAGTGCCCAAGATGCCTAAAGAAGTTTTCACTTGAAAAATAAAATAACTGTAACTCGTTGGTACCAAATAAAAACAAATACTTGACGGTATTTTATTTTCCTATTGTTAAGCCAGTAAACTTATATTTATATTGTTAACAAATTTTATATCAGTTTAGGCATTTTTGTAATGGTATAGGTTTCGCCACATCCTGTAAAATAGAGAAGGAACGTGAATAGCCCTGTATATGAGAGAGTGTCGGAAGATGTCAGAAGATGAATGAAGAGATCGTCAAAAGAAATATTCTGCGTTTCCCAGTCTAAAGAACCGTATTTGTATCTTTGTTAGCAGAAGTAATCCCCTCGCCTTGAATCCCCATGTTTAATGATACTTCTGATTAAACGGTAAATATCAAAATCCAATAATTTCATTCATATACAGTCCATTTCATATCCAGCCATTTTATTAGTGCTCGTCAAGCCATCATTCTATAATAGGCCTCTGAACCGAGACATTGTTGTGGATTTGCCCTATCTAAATTCGCAACACCTATTTATAAATGTTCAAAATGTTGCTTGTTGCATAAGATTCTTATGCAGTTTTCATTTCCTTAACATTTCATTACTATCTCACTAGAAGATAACCTACTTTTATTATTTTTGTAATCTGCTGTAATCTGCTCTATAAAATGATAATGCACTGACAGAGAATCGATAATGAGTGGTGCATAGTCACCTTTAATAATTGTTGAATTTCATTGAGTTTATTATGTTTATTATACCACTTAATTGTTCAGAACAGGGACTCTTTAAAATAAGGGGACCCAGCATGTCACAGTCTATCACATAGGAAAAGTGAAGCCTTGTTTTCTGTATATCTCCAAGGAGACCACATAAGTGGGCTGGTACAAGGTTATGTTATATGTCAGTGTCCAACTGCAATCAGGTTTTATGTGACATGCCAGTGCCATAGATTCCAAAGGAGGCAAAATATTTCCCATCATAATTCTCAATTTTTAAGTTTTCTAACTTCCAGATAGTCAGTTAAAGGTAATGCGGCCACCTGTAGTAGTCCCAATAATTGCAACCAGATTTTTCTTGTCTCACCTTTAGTAATCCTACAATGGGGAACTTGAACATTTTTTTTTTAGTTCTTTAATATAATATTTGCCTATCTATAGAAAGAGCACATACCAAATATTAGCCCTCAAATCGCAATATTTAATTTACAATAAATAATTAAAGTTGTGACCGCGAGCTATTCATTTGAAACGATACGAAAAGCGCGGGAATGGTCGTGACGTCAAATAGCTTGATTGATCAGAAGGCAGTGACAGGAATGACAGCTTCACAGAATTAGAGAAGATGAGAATGGAAATCGAGCGTTAAAATAAACAGTTCGGCGACCCATTTACAGAGGGCTCTGATGTAGGTCTCGGTACGTGGGATTCCATTTGCTGTCAGAAACGTGACACTTGCTGCTCAGGACAAAAAATTAGTACGCTTACGCATCTCGCAATGTAAATAACTATTTAATTCAGCACACACTTTTCAAACGTTATCAACAATATCAAGACGGACAGACAACGATAGGACGTTCTCGTTTGGTCTTTCTAAACAAAGCTTGCGTGGTGCTGTAGTTTGTTTACATGTGCCGCCCATATTAGTTCATACATGGTCTCGAGCTACTTGACGTCACAACCAAGGAGGGCGCATTGCAAGAATGATTTGAATTATGCAGTTTTTAATTGCTTATATTTATTACATAAAAATAAAAAATGAGTTTTTTTTGTGAACTGTGGTTCATTTAATATTTAATGGCAATAAATTACGTTTGAAAGTAATATTTTTCAAATTTAATTTTTGTGCAAGTTCCCCATTCACATTACGTGGGCATTACGTATAAGTAGTTCAAAACAAAAATGGTATTTCCTAAATATATTAAATTATTAAGCAGGTAGCTTCAGTCAGGTCTTTTTTTAAACAGTTTTTATCTACAACTATAAGTTTATTTTACGTTTGTGAGGTACCTTGGGAGAGAAATAAAATTACAAAAATGAGCACCGAGAAAAACTACATGATAAGAACTAAGTACAAGACCTAATCTTATTAGTCCATCCCGAAATCTGTGAAAGTTCTTTGGGTAGATACATTCAACAAAGGAAGAAAGTTCAAGTACGTACCTATTATACCTACATAATATTACAAATGGTTTGAGGAACCTGGTAACAAGGTGCAATAGCGACAAATTCTCAAATAAGCAAAATCGGCACTGACTTACCATATTTATATTACTTGAATTCCTGAAAATAATTGCAGGAAACCAAATTCAAATATAAAATGAATTTCATTCATTTGGCACTTGCCATATTCTGTGTTTGTTGACAGAACATTGTCAAGTCTAATTTTTAGAAATCATATTAATTTTTACTAACAATCAAAGTACCTGTTATATCCATAGATTCTCCAATAAAATTGCATACTTAGCATCATTGAGACCATTAGAATGGGGAAAGAAACGGCCTCACTTTGGAAAGTATAATGCTGGGTTTCCTTACTTTAAAGGGTCCCTGGTTCAGATTAAAGGGTCCCTGGTTCAGAATGATTTATTTTCTGTTGTGCATAACATTTTTCGGTTTTTTATGGTATCCCAAAAGTGCCCATTGTGCCCAAAGAAGTTTTCACTTCAACATAACAGTACTAAATGAAGGTTTACAAAAAAATATAAGATAACTTTTTTTGTGTTCACTCGAAACGGAGTTCACTAAATCGTAACACTTGTTTGTACCTTCTGAAATTAATCAGAACTATTTAAATGATATTTTAAATAGCTTTCTGTGACCAATTCAAGATGTGGACCTTCTATACATCTGTATGTATAGACATAAGATCTTAAATGTGGTTTTAAAATATTTACTATTCTGGAACTGGGACTACTTTTGGATATAATATAAGCGCTTAGGTCGCTAATCCTTGCTTTATTTCACTTTTCAATTGTATCATATTTTGACTCCGAATTATGCTATGCCTATTCATTAAAATTTAATCATCAACATGTGCAATGAAATGAGAAATAGAGTCATTAGGTACAGGTGCGGCCAATTTGAACTTGCAAGACCGTCTAAATTCTAAGTCGAAATGAGGGAGACCCAGCGACATCCGGCAACACCATTCCTTCCCTCCCCACACACAAGGGCGACGAAGGTGGCGATGTAGCCGGTTGGTCTCCCAGCAACCTACAAGAAATTGCAAGTTGAAATTGGCTGCAGCCCTACCTATGTGATGGTGTTTACATATTAGGGTGGAGCGATAATCGCAAAATTTTAAAAAATTTTAAAAATCGATTTGGAATACCTACCAAAAGTTACCTTTGGTAACGTTGTTAAAAAAGTCTTATTACAACCTTTTGATCAAATCACATCTTCTGCCCTCTACCGGCCGTTGAAAAAAGAATATAGGTATAGAGTAGACTGGGTAGAGGGATGAAAATAACATTATTTCAAAGATATTTCAATTGGGTATTATCCGTATAATAACAAAAGGTACTTATTAACAAATATTCCAACTAAAAATCATAAGTTTGTATTTTTTATTTTTTCAAAGCCCGGTAGAGGGCAGAAAATGAAAAAATTTTGAAAAACCGAAAATAGACATTCGTTTTGTAATACCAATTGGCAACTTGTGCGCACTATTCCAAAACGATTTTCGAAACTTCGATTTTTCGCTCCACCCTATTACACATAGTGAAAATGAAACGAAAAGCTCTATTTACAGGAATGATTCAGCTAAATTCCTCTGCTATAATCTAAATTCTTGCCATAATTAACATAATATAGTGCTAACAATATAGTCTACATGTATACCATACTATTCAGGTTATTTCCATTAACATTATAAACAGTATGACCTCTGGCCCACTTATTAGTATTTACAGGTCATTATAAATATAGTACAGTTAGCGAATCTACATAGATCATTTTGCCAAGAAACAGTGTCAGAATCACCTGCAATAAATAAATAAATAGAGATGGATAAATGACCGGTTACGATATTTTCGTGACTGACCGGACAATCGTGACAGGTCATTTTGTGTCACGCAAATGGTCAAGTTCAAAAATTGTAAAAACCAGTTCCATTCAGTCGTGACGATGGGTCATAATTTTTTAATCAAAATAGTATATAAGGGTGATTCAGTTCCGGTGCTCAACATGGGGATCTTGGAAACTGTAACAGATACGAAGTCGGTCAAATGGAGGCAAACTTGCGCCTTTTGGCGCCTAACAGTATGTCGTTTAGAAAGTTAAATATTTCCATGGGTTGCTGAGATATTTAAGAAAATCCTAATTTTTTAAAATTAGATTTTATATTTTTTTCTGGCGCCATTTGCTATAATATTGAACAATAAATTACACCTTTCCATTGCAACTTTTTCTGAACTACGTCGTGGTATTTTTAGATTTTCGATACTCAGGACAACGATTCATTTCGAAATATACATAAAAAAATACAGGTCCGTATTTAAGAAAATTAAGATGATCCCTCTATCTCAAAAACAAAACGTTGCCCTGAAAATCTAAAAATACTATGACATAGGCCAGAAAAAGTTGTAATGAAAAAGTATAATTTATTTTTCAATATTATCGCAAATAGCACCAGAAAAAAATTAAATCTAATTTTCAAAAATTCGGTTTTTCTTAAATATCTCAGCAACCCATGAAAATATTTTAACTTTCTCAACGGCATATTGTTAGGCCCCTAAAGGCGCAAGTTTGCCTCCATTTGACCGACTTCGTATCTGTTACGGTTTCCGAGATCCCCATGAGATATTTAAGAAAATCCTAATTTTTTAAAATTAGATTTTATATTTTTTCTGGCGCCATTTGCTATAATATTGAACAATAAATTACACCTTTCCATTGCAACTTTTTCTGAACTACGTCGTGGTATTTTTAGATTTTCGATACTCAGGACAACGATTCATTTCGAAATATACATAAAAAAATGCAGGTCCGTATTTAAGAAAATTAAGATGATCCCTCTATCTCAAAAACAAAACGTTGCCCTGAAAATCTAAAAATACTGTGACATAGGCCAGAAAAAGTTGCAATGAAAAAGTATAATTTATTTTTCAATATTATCGCAAATAGCACCAGAAAAAAATTAAATCTAATTTTCAAAAATTCGGTTTTTCTTAAATATCTCAGCAACCCATGAAAATATTTTAACTTTCTCAACGGCATATTGTTAGGCCCCTAAACGCGCAAGTTTGCATCCATTTGACCGACTTCGTATCTGTTACGGTTTCCGAGATCCCCATGTTGAGCACCGGAACTGAATCACCCTGTATACAAGCACTGTCTCAGTGAAGTTTGCCCAAACTAATAAAATATGTTTTTTGAAGAAATTTATCGTGTTAACAGAAAATTTATTAAAATCAACACATTTTTCTAATTATCTAACAAACGTTTATTCACTTTTGGCATATAATTAAACTACATTTTTACTAACAAAGACATTTTTTTAAAGAAATTCCCATTATTGTCAATAAACAGAAAATTAACAAAAAATAAATAAAAAAAACACTGCATTACATTGCCTTTTCGACTTATTACTACCTTGATACGTCTCAACATAGTGTTAACTAATGTTTGGCAATCGTCTGGAGTGAAACTATTCCAAATTTCTCGGAGACAAGCACGCAACTCTGGAACGGTTCTTGTGGATTGTGATTGCAACTTCTTCATTATATGCCAATCAGCGAAAGATCTGGACTGCTAGCCATCCATTTTAAAAGCGAAATATTGTTTTCTAACCTCCAATCTTTCACTTTTTTAGCCATATGACAAGAGGCACCATCTTGTTGGACGATACATTCAATATTTTGCAAACGCAGTTCTTCAATTTTTAGTTTCAAATTATATTGAAGGACGTTAATGTATTTATCAGCGTTCATGATGCCATCTACAAAGTGCAATTTTTCGACCCCTCTAGCTGACATGGATCCCCAAATCATCACGGAGGATGGAAACTTAACTTTCTTCTTAAGGCAGTCCGTGTGATACACTTCTCCTTTAGTTCTAATGGCTTGGCTTCGACTATCACCAACACAAACTTCAAATCTAGCCTCATCATTCGATATAATTGAGTTTCATTGATGCTGAGACCAAGCACTGGTGCCCTTTTGCCCACAAAAGTCTATTTCTCTTATGCCTCTTTGTTAGTAAAGGCTTTTCCTTTGCCTACAGATCGTAAAATTGAAAAATGGAAAAAGTCAGAAATAGTTTGGGCTTACCTTGTAAGTTTTCGTTTTCGGGCAGCCCTGTGACAAGTTGCCCTTGAAAAACATTTATCTGTTGCCTGGTTTCATAAAACTATCAATTCTCCATAATTAGCCCGACGATTTTGCATGATAATCCTTCTCCGAGCCCTTAAATTTGTATCAGAATAATGTGGCCGACTTCCACTTCTCTGCTTCTGAGCAACGGATCCAGTAGTTTTGTAAAGTTTAATAATATTTCGCACCGTATATCGTGATTAATTAACAATGTCTGTGATTTGCCCACCAGATTTGCCTTTTGCATGCAAGTGAATTATAACATTCCTTATTTCTTCAGAAACAGCCTTACCACTAGACATTTTTATTTGTCAACAACAATGAATGCACAAATATGTTGTGAAATGTCACTAACGCCTTGCTTAAACTTATTGAAACATCAAATAATATTGCGATTTATTTCAGAGCCACCTACTAAACTTCTAGAAACAGACTATCTAAGTTAAGCTGTTTCATTGTGTATTTTGTTACAAATTATTATACAAAACAACCAACTTAAAGCTAAATATATCGAAAAAATTAAAAAATTCTGTAAAATGTGTAAAGAAACAAAAAAATAGCACATTTTCTGCTTCGACACGCTATAAATTCGATAATTTGATATTTTGAATGGTTGGGCTAACTTCACTGAGACAGGGCTTCTATAGTTGCAATGGTTTTGTCATACAAATTGTAAATAATTGAAAATTCAATTTGGAACTTCCATAACACTGTTTTAGTACAATGTTTTTGTTTGTTGAAGAAATCCAGAATTATGCTTTTCTTTTGGGATTTTGGCATTCTTATTCCTTATTATTTATCTTATTGATTGTAATCACTGCTTGGAAGGAGCCACAATATACAAAATATATAATACAGATCAAATATATACAGGATTTATAAGTTGGAAGAGCTATTGTTTTTATTTTTATTACTTTAACTGATAAGTCATAAGGTATAGTCAAATTATTTTAAGAAGTCCTTACTGGGACTGTCAATTGGTAATTTCGCCATCCTAAGTTGGCATCAATGCAGCAAAAAATGCAACCGGGTCATAAGTCCAGGTCAGTAATGAGCCCATTTGCACAATGGATAACTACTAATAACACTAACAAGAACAACACAGATAGCGGTAAAACTCACGAAACGTACAAAACCCGCGAATATTTTCACTGCCCAAAGTTTGAAACCGTCACTGTCACTTTCATAACACCGAAATAAAATTTGCCTGAGTACGCACCATAGACGCAGCCGCAAGTAGCTGATTATACCAAAATACCAAAATGAAAGTGTTTCCATGACGTTTGAAATTATTATTAAAATGAGTTGTAGTCATAGTTATTTTTATTTGTAGCGGTATAATTGTGATTGCCATAGGGTTTTTATTTAATATGTTCTTTGTTTCGTTGGGTAAATTTTCACACCAAAAATTAATGAATGACGTCATTAACTGGTTGAGACACAATATACCAATGTTATACCCATGGTTAACAGAAAATTCCTAGGGATTTTGTGGAGAATGTCATCTGACAAAATCGGGACTTCTTACAGTAATCGGGGTATATGAAATGTGAAAATTCCTAAAAGATAAGCGGAAAATTTAAAATTTGGCCAAACTGGTCAAGTTGACCATGTCCTCATCAACCTGGACATATTGCTTAATGACTTGACCGCCGAACATTGATCTGCCCGATAATTGACTACTTTGTGACCAGTTGACTGCCAATACTATAAATACATTAAGAATGAATGTAAGTGTGGAGATATGGTTATCAAAACCTATGTATGCATAATTGTTATCATATATTTAATATCGTCTGTACATTGTCTCTTTTATTATATAAAGATCATCAAAATTCTTGTTTAAGTTTTAATAATCAATTTTCAAAAATTTCACAACAAAATACATAGTATTGCACAAATGCAAGTTCATAGGGGTAAGGAGATATTTTGTACCCTTTGGGATAGATTAGAATCAGGATTCTATCAGCACCAGATATGTCTGCTTGATCAAATTTTTACGAAATTTATGTTACAATCCCTTCCAATTCTAAAACGCTCCCTGTCCTTGCGAATATCGTCATCTCGCATACCCTCCGCTAACAAACTTAACACTCAGGAGAAAGAGGACAAGGAATGGAGCGCCCGCGAGAAGTCCGACAAGGAGCGCAAGTTCCGCGATCGTGACAGGTCGCGCTCCCGGCGCTCTCGATCGAGGTCGTGGTCAACCAAGGGCCGTGGACGTGGCAAGGACCGCCGGTCACGCAGTCGTGGTCGCAAGTCAACCAGCCGTGACGCAAAGTCCACCAGCCGGGATCGGAGGTCCGGCAGCAGAGACAGGAAATCCACGAGCCCCGAAAGGAAGTCCATCAGCCGAGACAGGAAGTCCATTAGCAGGGAAAGGAAGTCGGCCAGCCGTGAGAGGAAGTCCACGAGCCGGGATAGGAAGTCCATGAGTCGCAGCAGGAAATCCACGAGCCGAGGTAGGAAGTCCACGAGTCGAGGGAGGAAGTCCACGAGTCGAGGAAGGAAGTCCACGAGTCGAGGAAGGAAGTCCACGAGTCGTGGAAGAAAGTCCAACAGCAGGAGCCGGTCAAGGAGCAGGTCTTTCAAGAAGGACAACAGGAACGGGGATGTCAGCCCGGGAGAGCGGCTGAATGGGCGAGAGGGATTCAAGTCTGGCAAACAGTAAGTGTTCTTATATTTGTTTAATTCCTTATGCTAAAGAAGAAGTGTATTACCAAAACCTGTTTTTGGTGTTCGTAATCGCACAGCTAAGACCATACCTATATATTCCATAATGTTCAATACATTTTCTTAATTTTAATGTGATTGACGGTAGCTAGACACTTCCAACATGCAAAAGCAAGGATCCATTACTCAGAAAGTTGTTGGCAACTGTTTCAGAATACCCATAATCTTTTAGCGACATATCTTATTCAGGGTTTGTACTCGACTTGAAAACTGGAGAAAGTAAGGGAATTTTTTTATTTGCCAGAAACAGAAACCTATCAACCTTTAAAATGTCTCTGCTTCACAAAAATTCATCTTTCCTCATGTCCAGCAAGCTTCTGTTATTACAAATCAGTCATTCGCCTCATCATTTCATACAACTCGTTCAAAAATTCAAAACCAAGTTCTCAAACCTTTCATCACATGAATCGTGATGTTAATAACCCATTCCTCGATGACTTTATCAAGCTTTCCCAAAAATCCTAGATAAAGTCGGAAACTAATCATAACTTTCTTCCCAGAACTCCAAGAAATTAAGACACGAACGATATTCCACATAAAAAAAAACATTTCACTTTTTATGACTGTAGTAGTTGAGAATTTCCCTCTCAATTCCCAAAATCAAACCAACCCCGTAACTTTTTTCTAGACAAACTCCACACACACTTCACTTTCCACTATAACTTCAAGGCCAAGGCTTCTTCAAAAAACCAACACCCGTACTCCCCAAGTTAAATATATTTTTCAAATGAATGGACGAAGATGCACTCTATTTCTCAGTGAAGGAGAGGTCCCCAAGAGGAGACTCCCACATTAACTTTTAATCTGAATGTTCTATTCAGGTCTGGGGTCTGTAATAGATTTCGTCTCCTCCACTCAAAAAATAGAGGGAACCTGGAAGTTTTTTTATTTTATTGAATTTTTATTTCTTGATTCCCTGTGTCAGCTGTAAATGTTATATTATCAGAAGTGATAAATAAAAACTAAAAAAAAAAAACAATATTGAGTGAAATTTCAGTATACAGCCGTAGCAAATTTGATTGTATGTCTGTTGCACAGCATGAATAAAATGTGTAAAATATACCACAAACAATTTTATTTTTTCCTTTAAAGCAACAAGGTGACTCATAAACGACATGAATAAAAAAATCAGATAGTCATGATAGTTCTCGGGGCCTGTGCCTACAAAAAATATTTGTATTATCATTATCTCACCGTTGAGTTGAGACTTTGTATATGAGTTCTTTATTTTCCACTTGGACAATTTCTGACATAAGAAATTTCTCAGTGGCGAGCTTTTTTAACCCTTTCAAACTTTTAAGGGCGTCCAACAACGGAATTTCCCATAAATGTTTGTCGAACAAGGTTACCTACCACTTGATTTTAAATATTTTTATTAAACGATCTTGAAAGAATTAGTTGTGAAAAAATTGGCTGTGACACCCCTAACGTGGAAAAGTTATCACGTCATAAAATGTCACAGCTGATTTTTTCAGGATCATTTCATAAAAATATTTAAAATAAAGTGGTAACCTTGTCCGACAAAAATTTTCAGGAAATTTTGTTGTCGTCGGACGCCCTTAAAAGTTGGAAAAGTTCCCAAAAAACACCCAACCACTGAGTTGTGTCCAAGACGTAAAGAACACATATACAAAGTCTCAATGGTGAGGTAATAAAAAAATGTTTTGTAGGCGTGGGTCCGAGTACTATGAGTGTTTCGACCAACGATATAAAGCAATAGATGACTCACTCTAATAAAAATAAATCTGTTTTATTTTGCCTCTATATTAGCGGGTCGGGGGGACGAAGGCGAGGTAATTTGTTTACATTGGCATTTCTTAAATTCAGTCTTTCTTATTTTGTAATGCATAATAAATAGTTTTTTGATAGACTTGTATATCGTATATATGCTTTGAGATACTTATATTTACAAAATAACCTAAATCGTATAAAAAAAACTGGAAAACATGAATGTGCCAACAATAACATCTTTTCAATATCATGAAACAAAACAAGTTGCCTTTGGTAATGTACCTATACCTATATATCGTTGGTTTCGACACTTTTTTTTTCACCCGATATTATCTTAAATTTACAATTTTATTTAGAATATATTTTTGAGTGCAAAAGAAATTGGATGGTCAAGGAAAACTTTGAAAAGTCAGGGAATTTTGCTTCCTCAGAGTATGAAACCTGGATATAAACCATCATTGCAATTTAGTAATGAGTGTGTTGTACAACGATGAATCGATTACAGGGGGAGCTGAATATGGTACTTTTGCACCTTATATTATTAATATAGAAAATGGGGATAGCTGTCTTGTTTCACGAAAGTTTAGGAATGTCACAATGAAAAATGAAGTAGCGGTGTAGCAAGACATTAAATTCATTTTTTTTTCTGTACCAGTGCCAAATTCTTGGAACACCTTTGCGTCATGTTTTGAAACTTGAATGCCCATTTTCACCATTCCAGCATTTAATTACCATGTTTTTATTTAAAACTTGTAGTTCAAGATCCGAACTAAAATCGTCCTTCACCCATCTGGTGAAAAGTATTTTTTAACAAACATAATATGTAAACAAATACAAATGGGTTGTCTAATGAAATATGTTTGTGGCTACCCTTAATTAAAAATACTGTAATCATTTTTTTTTATATTTCACTCGCTTGCCAAATGAATTTAATACCAATCGAAAGTACGAAGCATGAGGAACATGCAAAAGTTCGGTTGCCTACCTTTTTCTGCTCCCTATTATACCAGAAAATTAAATACAGAAAGTGATAACATAACAGTTCAACAACACGCCAAAGGTGTTCAACATAAAAATTTTACAATAAAATTTGGAAACAATCAAACTTGTCTTCAAAGACTTTCATTACTCCGCAACAAGAAGCCTGTAAAGCAGAAAATCTATGGGTGATTGGAATTTTGAGCAAAAAGCAATCATTTGAATCGGTAATACTAGGTAGGTCTAAAGGAAATACATTAAAGCACCTTTTGTGAATGCGAATGGTGGAACTATTTTTTAATATCTCCAATAAAAGTATTGTATGTGACAACTTTTGCTTTGGGGCCCTATTTTTCCAAAATACTGGTGTCTGATATCAAAGGTGAGGGAATTAATTTGGCCAGAGTCTGATTAAAATCACTACCTAATAATAATAATAATAATAATATTTTTTTGGAAAGTATGGTTTATTATATTACGAGACAACAAATAAAGCTTCTGAAAAGGAATTGCAAATAAAAGTATTGTTCTGGTCGAAGTAAAAAAATGAAGTAGTATTCATACATACATACATTTTTTATCCAACATGCCTCTGCAGATGATATTTTGAAGTATACTTACTATTTAGTTTTTGTTATGTATTAAGAGTTACTTATTCTATTTTATAAATGATCTAAGTTTCCACTTTATTCTTTATTTCTGAAATCAATATTAGGCACTTCAACTTTCCAATCATTCATTGTAGATTCATATAACTTCATATTTTGAAAAAAATATATATTCATATTTTTCATAATATTGGCCTTTTGATTTCATATTTACATAGAATTTGAGAATTTATTTGCTACGGACCCTGTAATATAGTGATCTTTTTTCGCGAATCGATTAAGTCTTTCCCAAGGTATTATTTTACATAATATATCCAGCCCAACTCATATAGGGAGTTTCGTAAAAAAAATAAAATTTGTTGATAGATTCATGTTTTTAAAAAAATATATTTAGATAAATAAAAATTGGGATTTCACTGTATTCTATTAGTTTCCCTTGGAAAAATATATTTCACTTTAACATTTCCATATCAATCAAATCAGGCGTACCATAAATTCCATTAAAACAAAAAAGGTATCGTTTTATATATTCGACAGTTACCTAGATACCTAGCACCTTTTGTAAAACCCCAATTTATTTCTTTAAATAATTATTTGAAAAAAATGATTTTTTTTTACTACTAACCTGAGAAATCACCGTTATTTACCTCATTCCTCTTATGAGAAGTAATATTTCTCTACCTAGGTAAATAATGATAATAAAAAAATACCTAGGTAAATAATGAAACATTTTCTATGTGACATTTAAAAATTAATGTCATTTTATCAGCTTGACAACTGAACTCCCAGGCTACTTGATATTTTGAAGTATTTGAAAAAGCGAGAAATGACTAAAATATGGCAATATTTCAATGTTAGTAGTAAAAAAAATTCTATATACACTTCGGTTGAGAAGGCCATTATTTACCTCGCATAATATATCCTTCGGCGCTACACGCCTCAGGATATAAAAATGCTCGGTAAATAATGGCTCACTTCTCAACCTAGGTGTATAATATACTATTTTTTTGTAAATTTTTTATTTTTTACAAACACCCTCTATGAGAGCTATACTATGTAAAATATTACCCTAGGCAAAGCTTAATCGATTCTTGAAAAAAGATTGCCAAAATATGCCCTGTGGTTTATACAACGTACTTCGGAAAACCTAACTTTTTCGAACTTTGGCCCCATTTGGTATAACTAAATCGGCACATCGTTTGTAAAACACGGAATTGTCTCGCCTCAAAGTGAAACACACTGTATTAAAACAAAGATAATTTTATTGCAAACATGGTGGTATAAGGTTGCGAAAATCGTTCATGAATCATGGTTGGCAATAATTGGAACAAGCGAAGATGCGCGACAGAAGCATTGCTTGTACTATTCAGCGCAATAGGGGATGACGCAGCATAGCAGCTGCATGTGACACAGCTGTCGTATGAAAGAGAGCGCACTTGCTCTTTTTTCGTGTGATTAAAAAAGATAACACTACTATACTGCTTAGAATCATTTTGGAGCAACTGGCTTATCTACATTCCTCAATGTTCGAAAACACTTGTTCCGCATTGTTACACGTTTATTAAACTATAAAATTTTAAAAATTACTAGTTTTTTGTGTAACTTAACCGACTCTGTTATCGGTTTTGATGATGAAACCTTTAAAAACTTTATTAAAGTTAGCTTTTCGTAAAAAGAGAAACTTTAAATATAGTGAGGTGGAGCTAACCAACGAATCACTATTTTGTTTGTTATCGCTCCTTGCATTCCAAAAAGAAAATGTATAACAAAGATTTTAATAATTTTATCACAAATTATGATTTAAGTGTAGATTACATTTGTTTAAAACTAGCATCATAAATAAATTTTTCGACATTTCTAAATGACCTCAAAAAAAGGTTCTGTATTCAACCCATATGTGTTTATTGCATATGTAAATCGATTACAAAATTGGTTAAGTTACACAAAAAACACTTTTTATCCATTTTTTTTTAAATATTTTGAGGGATGTCGAATCGCTCCAATTTTTAAATTTCAATGCCTGGCCAGAGGAGTACAAATTGCTAGTATCAACTCACCTGTTTAAACCTGGCAACCCGGTAGTAGGGAACAGAAGTAGGTACGCAACCTAACTTTTGCATGTTCCATATGCGAGTGAAGGGTAGCCATGAACATATTTCATTAAGCAACCTATTGGCGATATATTTATTTACATATTATGTTTGATAAAAATCCAGTTAGATGGGTGATGGATGATATTAGTTCGGATCTTAGACTATTGTTTCTTGAAACATGATATCAGTTTAAAAAATGTTTAATCTCCAGTGTCATTTTTACATTTACATTTTGTTCATATTTATGTTGATCATTGTCCCTGATTTCTAGATCCGTGCTTTTGAGAAAAACATGCTAGAATATTCAGTCATTTTATTGATATTGTAAGAAATTTAACCTATGTAAAAATAAAATCAAATTAACTAAAAATTAAGAAATGAGATACATTTCCTTGAATTTTTTCGATTTTCTGATAAACGGTTGGTTTTTCAACATTGGTCAAAAGTATATTTTCACTTAAAAACAATTGCAGATGCTTAATGTAGATTAAATATTTCGAGTAGATTAAATATTTCGATTAAATATTATGAGTTCAAGTTAAACAAGATTTAAAGGTGCATACTCACTAAAACCAAGGTTCAGAACTAGCTCGGATCCGGTTCAGAACTCTCAAGTTTAGAACCAGCTTTTAAATGTGTACAAGTAAAATTTTCAAAAATTCTGAACCCGGTTCCCAGTTGTTAACACGATGAGCAGCAGTGAAGAAGAAATAATCATTGCTGTTGCTTTTGCAAATTTATGTAATGCATCTCTTTTTGCATGCCTATTTTTATAATTTTGTTTTTTTGTTTACCATAAAACCGGATGTCATTCATACAATTCAGTTAAATATACTAATTTTTCAACAGTCCAATTCTGAAAATATCAATTGATTATGATAATATGTTTACTGACTTTATTATTAGGTATTGGTTTTCAAAATAATGCATTTACCTTTCCATTTTCTCCGTTCTCTTATATACAACTAAAGCTCTGATCTTGCTCGAAGAGCGGGGCTACACCGGCGTGCAGTTCAATACCTATTGAGAACCACTTGCCTTTGATCTTACCACTACAAGGTGGAACGGGTTCAGAACCAAGTTCAGAGTCATAGACTACGTTTATCTCGTGACAACTCGATCGGATTGAAATGGATCCGATGGAGTTATGTCAAATCGTTTATAATTCTACGTTTACATCATCAGTAATGAATTCTACTGTTTTCAATCCTCTCTAGGGGCATTAACTTATTATACTTATTCCACAGTAGGTTGGTGCACATTCTGGCCAACTTCTGTTTGGAAATAGCGGCTCGACTTGATATTTTAAATAATGATTGAATTTCAATCTGTAGGGTTTACGCCGTCTATTTGAGTCCGCTCCAGTGAATTCAAACCTCTCTCAATCGGATCGAACGCGTCGAGATAAACTTGGTCATTGTCAGAACTCAAGTGTACACGAGTTCAGAACCAAAGTCCAGAACTCATGTGTACACACTGAGTTCAGAACTTTACTTTGGTGAGTACGCGGCATACGGTTATGTAGCTCAGAAGTGATCCACTCCCGGCCACCTAAAGGGCTATTTAAAAATTGATACATTCATCGTATAGGGCCTCAGAAGTGGTTATATTGGGTAACCCCTTTTAAGGATCCCATGGATCTCAGGAATTCTTCAGCGGATTTTTTAATTATTGAACTTTTTGAACAAATTTTTGATCTATCTCAGGGCGAGTAAATTTGGGCACATAATTTTGAATAGGTTTTTAAGCAGTTTTAGCAATTTTTAGAAATTTCAATGACAAATAGTTTAAATGAGAATATTTCAATATCTTTGTATTTACTGCACTGCACATTTTAGCATTTTGAAACCATTTGGAGCGAGCCATTCTCTATATAACAAGGTGCTTATTGCAGGTTGTAATTCATTCATTATTTTGTCCTTTTAAAGATCTTAGAAGCGGTGCATAAGATGTTTTTGTGTGGTTTTTTGGGTGTTTGTCTAATAGCATTAAATAAAATAAGGTTTCAGGAAGTCTCCAGAATGGCCCTCGTGTTCTCACCGGGTATGACCCTTAGCGGTTGTAAACAAAGTGAAGTTTGCCGAGTGGAAAGTAGCATAGTTCGGAGGGTAGATATGATATAACCTGAAAATTTGCCTACATATTTGATACTAATAAATAAATATCTACATATTTTAATAAAATATTATCTAATTTATTAACTATCCATCTACCAAACTAATTTTCAGAAATGTATTAATTTTATTATCATTTAAAAATATTATTTACAAGATGTTTTGAAAATGGCGCCTTTAGAAGGCGGATGTTAACCTTTCCTTGTCTAATGTCACAACCAGCTTGTGGCGCTTTTTTTAAATTGGTACCCGGTGGCAACAGCAGCGCCATCCTAATTTAATTATTTTGACGGACAATTTTATGGTCACAGAGATGGTCCTCCTTACCTTTACCCTCCATGGTCTATACTAACAAAGTTTCTTGATATTTCAATATTTTGTCTTTCGAATTAAAAGCATAAGTCAACATGCTATTTTTTATTGACTTACACAAAATTATCAGAAAGTGCCAAAAAACCGTAAGATACCGAAAAGCAGAAATAGTAATTGCCATTTATAAGGTTGCTATAAGGCATTCTCTCTAGGGTGCTAAGATAGTCAGATTTTAATTATTATTATGATGCTTCTTTATTTTAATAGAATTTACTCCTTGGTATTTTTGTTGTTTTGATGTACACTATTTGCTGCACCCTACATTCACATTTTCAAAGTTCCCCCAACATATTTTTTAAATATTAATAGTGCATTGCCTTTATCCCTTAAAAACTATGCTGCCTTTGTTAAATCTTAATCTGAAACTGTAAATGCAGTTCATAACAACTTTTGTATCATTTATCTTTTTTATTCAGTAGCTCACTGTATTCTTGTTTACAAAATCCAATATAATATTTCAAATGATTGCATTTAAAATAGTGATAAAGATAAGATTATATTCCATTGAGGCGATCGCAGAATAACGCTGGTGTAACTTATTTAATAGACAACAATTTATAGGTTTGTTGTTAACCAAGTAAGGTGAAACAGACTTTTGTGCCTTACCTCACCATATTACACGAGTTAATGTGTCTATTAAAAAAGTGATTGCTTTACCACCCCACCCCTTATCTCGATCGCCTCCCTGCCGGTTATGTTAGGTTCGTCTAAAAACACGCAATTCACTCCTTAAGTAACTCAGATGCTGCGGCAACGTCCAGTGGCGCCGGCGACGTCCCCCTCTCCAAGCTTCAAGCACGTCTTCTCTCCATGGCGGATGCTAAGCGGCGTGGCCGCAGCTCCCGCAGTCGCTCCAGGTCATCGAGTGCAGGGAAATCACGCTCCGCATCGGCCGAGCCCTTGCGAGTGGCACGCAGCGCCTCCAAGGAGGACTTTGAAATCAGGAAGAAGGAAGATGGCGTGCAGAAGAAGCGCCACTACAGGTCGAACAAGGACAGTTCTGACAGTGAGGGAGAACCCGGACGCAAGCGGCGCAGCGTCAGCAGGAGGCGCAGCATAAGCCGCAGGCGTAGTATCAGCAGGCGACGCAGCACCAGCCGCAGGCGCAGCCCGAGCAGGAGGAGGAGCCTGAGCAGGAGGAGGAGCCCGAGCAGGAGGAGGAGCCCTAGTAGGAGGAGGAGCCCACCGAGGAGAAGATCGCCAAGTAGAAGACGGAGCATAAGCAGAAGGTGGGGCTATTTATTTATTTTAGATGTGGGTATGTAGTGGGTTGGCTTTCTTCTTGGGAGTAAGTAGGAAGAGAGCCCAATAAGTGTGACTAGTTTGAACAAAATGATGGTGAGGATGCGGTATTTATTATTAAAAATCTTAGTAAAAGCTTTGAAATGATTGAATGTAGAGTAGAGCAAAATATGTACATTTATTTTTCTGCTGATATAAAGTTATGTTTGAATTCTCAAACGTTCTTGTCCCTGCAGCCCAAACAATAATGGGAAGTACAAAATATAGTTTACCGAAATAACGCAGAAAGTTAGAACTCTGAAACTTCAGAAGCCATATTGCAATAACAGAATACTAGGATTTTTTAAACGTAACTTGGCGCTCTAGTTGATTGTCAAATAAGTTCCAGAATTGCTTTGATTTTTTCTTCTTCATTTAAAAATAATTCAGACTGCACTTATTTGGAAGTAGCAAGTAAGGTACATTTGGCAAGTTGGTCAGTCTAAATTTTATGTGTAGGATCTGCCAGCTTAATTGATGATGTCAGAATTCATTAACTTTAGTGGTTCATTGGGAATTTTTGAAATAAAACATTGAAATGTGGGATAAACACATTGAAATTCTAAGTACCTGAAGCTTTTTTTCTAGAATGACCGACCTTAGAGCTTATAATTTGTAGACAAGGTGAAATGCTGATTGGTGGTCAAACATCCATTGCCTTATATTGTTTTCTAAAAAGCAATATTTCAATTAGTATAAATTCCTGATTGTTTACAGTAGCAATCAAAATTATGTAACACAAGTTGTCCTCCTTTTGACTTTTTGCACAAGTGAATTTGAAGTGAAATGAACATGAAGTGATCTGATAGTGAAATGATTTTTATTGGTAAATGGAACAGTGTAGGACCACGTTATCTATAAGCTAACCCTTGAATGAATGTTTCAATATTTTTCACCACCTTAACCCCAGAAACACTCAAAACCAACACAAATTACATGATAAATCGATTTGCTGCGTAAACTGATCACTTCATAATCAACTGAACATTTGTAAAAGGAACACTCGATGTCAGCTGATGTGATTTCAAAGTGATTCGAAATCGATTTGAGATCACTTAAAACTGTAAAAGAAGGACGGCTACTATTATTGACATATTTCATAATATTGTTACACACAGATAGGATACTAGCTAAAATTGCAATATTAAACTCATTAAATGATTCATAATAAAAAATACAGTTAGATTCCCAGTAACCATTTTTACGGCAATATTTGCTTTTATTTATTAATATGTACACACATTATTTGATGCAAAAATTCAAGACCCTCAATTCCATTTCAACGCATTAAATAAAGTAAGCATCAAATAGTGTGTTTCGCTGTGCCCCGCCCTAATTCTGTGTTCCAATTCCAGACGAGATTGTTTGCTTCCAGACGCAGCCCGTCGCCACGGGGGAGGCGCAGCCCCTCAAGAGGAAGGCGCCGCAGCCCATCGCGCCGCCGTAGGAGCCTCAGCCGCCGCCGCAGCCCGAGAAGAAGGAGCCCCAGCAGGGGAAGGCGGATCATCGGTCGCAGCCGCAGCCGCGATAGGTGGGTTTTGGGGGGTTTGCAGTGACCATTGGTGAAAAAGTGATGGGTGGGTGGAGCTACAGTGTTGGAGGGAAGGGGGGAAGCAGTGCTATGGGGTGCCGACTGTGTAGAGTGGAGTTAACATGAGAAGTGTTAAAAATATGTTGTTTAAATGTTTAATCCATTGAGCTACATGTAGGTAAGTACATGCATATGGACAGGAAGCAGGAGAGGTGGAGTGAAGTTTTATAAGAAGGTAGGTAAGAAGACTGAACTCGAGACTGGAGCTTTGAATGCAGCTCAATGGAAATTACAAAATTAGATTTTGTTTTAAAATTTTTGAGAACTTTGCAACTGATCCATTGTTGCACATAATAATACCAAGATATAGAAAGTTAACTGTAATATTATGAAGATATCAGCAAATTTACTGTGGACCAAAAATTGCGATACCTACTGAATTCCTGAATTCTATGCAGACCCAAGATCGGTAAAAACTAGTTGCCCCTTCTGGCCAAGCAAAGTAAACTGTCAAAGCTTGGGAGTGATGTCGCCAGGTATATAAATTATTAAAATGCTAACATCATGTTGGATTTGTTTTTTTTTGCAGTTTATTTGTTTTAATACCAAATTTTAAATTTTGGAAAACCTCCCGGGGCCCGTATAAAATTATGGAACGTCTTTTTTTTATAAAAATGTGTCCCCAAAAATGCAGGGTCTTTCTAAAAATTGAAAAAAGTTTCAAAATGTCAAATTTTTTTTAATTTGCAGAAAAACCATGCATTGTGGGGAAAATATTAAGAAAGAATTGATCCTTATTTTTATACGATGGCAGTTTTTGCAAAATTTCAAATTTAGTATTAAATATTATTTTATTAAAGTAAATTGCAAAAATGGGGAAATCCCACAAGAAGGCTACTACAGACTCTTCTTAAATAGTATTAACTTTCTGGACATCTGGGTTGACAAATTCGGTTAGATTTTATAAAGGCATTTGTTCGTTTTTTTACTAAGTCTTATTTCATATATACAGTTTAGAGAATCGTTAAACAAATTTTCTTGGGATTTGAAACTACGTAGGTGAGACCTTTAAAAAAAAACATCTTAATTTTCGCCGAAGAACACATTTTTCTTGTTAGACATTTTCACGTTTAGAAACAGTTGCCGTGAATTTTCTTTACTGAATATTTTTATCATTTAAGAAAAATATGCTCCCTGGTAAAAATTAAGAGATTTTTCTTCATAAACATATGACCTTAACAGAGGGTGCCAAAAATGAACTTTTCAACTTATTAGGTAGACCTATATTTCTTAAAGTAAATAAAATCTAAAACATATAAAATAACTAGTTACATAGAGAAGTTATTAGGTCTATCCAAATATCCAATAAAAAAGTGACGTTGAACATCGCTTTGTCAAAAATTTTCAATTTTGCCACAGTTTATTGTTCTTTTGGTCCCATTTAAAAGATCCCCAGAAGCAAATATTTCTCTTTTCGTTTATGCACAATAATCTAGTCAATCGGTGTTCAAAACTGCCGTTTTCGTAACAAAATTACGGAAGTTTTTTTTCTCAACGGCTCTATATGTTTTTTGGGGTGCTGAATCCAAATCTCAAGTTTGCTGCCGTGTAGGACGTCGGCTTCACAACGAGAAATGGACCTCAAAATGTTCACACTTTTTCAGTTTTTATACAAAATTAACATAGATAAAATTTCGTACAAAAGCACTATACTAAAATCGAGCAACTCTTACGCCTGGCGTAAACAAGAGCACCTGCGTTGAAATATCCGCCATAGCCGCACGGAGGTACGACCTTTAATTAATTTTAGTCTTAGAATTGTGTACATCAAAATATTTCAAACGAGAATTATTGGCTTAATTAAAATGGTTCAAAACATCGATAAAATTATTTGTGGCAGTGTCTAAATAGCTGAAAAGAAGATAAAACCGAATATCTACACTTTTGCGATCGAGCACGTCCCTGTTGCCAAGTCTGGTGAAATTTTATAGCCTACCGACCAATCGCGGATCGTCATTGAACACTTGGTTTTATTTATGCCAGGCATAAGGGTTGCTCGATTTTACTATAGTCAACTTTGATTTTCTGGTATAGGCGCAAGCGATTTTTTGGTCCTTTTACGAAAATGTCAAAAACGCCCACGCCCACCCTCTACAACTCGAAAAAGATACATTTTATCAAGAAAAATCCTTATACCACGTGAAAGCACATTAAATTTCCTACAAGAGGTGTCTATAATATTCAATTTTCTCATAAGGGGGGAGGAAGCAAAGCCAAAATTACGGAAAATGGCATCTGCGCCCTACAGCCAAAACGACCCTCCCATCTCCCATCTCTCATCGTGTTACTTTCGATGTAGTACCCTTAAAAGAGGTTGTTTTGAATGAATTGATGGCAAGCATGTGTGATGAAAGCATTAACAAATTATATTTACAACATATTTGGTATATAAAGCTGAATATTTTCATTTTTTATTTATTTGAAATTTATATGTGTAGTAGTAATATTTTTATCATTTAAGAGAAATTTGCTCCCTGGTAAAAATTAAGAGATTTTTCTTCATAAACATGTGCTCTTAATGCTAAAAAAGTATTTCCTCCTGAGTAACAGAGGGTGCCAAAAATGAACTTTTCAACCATGATACAAATAATTTAAAGGTATGATAGATCGGTGTCACAATTTCGTCCGGCTCATGATGTCACTCGGAGCGGATGATTTGAATTTTAAGGCGGGAAGGGGGTATTTCTAATGGAATATTGCATTATGTATCCGTAAATTAATGTTATATTAGTTAGCATAATTTAGAACATACGACTAATTTAAAAATAACATAATCAAGCTAAGAAAATTCTCAATAGGGTAAGCATTTGTATTTTTAACACAAAGATAATGCAACAATATATGGACTGTAAGGACGTTCTTAGTGCAGGTAAATAACTCAAGTTTATTAGCAGTCGCCATAAGTAAAAAATAACTACCGATATAGTTTGTAATTATTGAAAAAATAAATAAATAAAAGATAGAAATTTAAAAAAACAATAAGACAATTTTTAAGGCAATAATGTACAATTTAATAACACTGTATTTTTTGGGACAGGGCAGTGGTAGAAAACTAATTTTGCAGAATGCATTTTTTATATCGGATCGAAGAACTCCGAAAAGATTTTCCAGCACATCTTGGTTCAATCTGTATGTTAAAACATACTTTAGTGATGTATTGCTAATTATTATTCTTTTCTGGAAAGGTAGCAAACTTCTTTTTCCTTTTACTCTAAGGCAAGATATAGTAATAGTAATTTGGGTGTCGAGTTACAGGCCAAAAGTCTTTTCCCTTTTGTGGCTATATTCTTCAGGAACTCTGACATTAAAATAGTCGAACCAGTCATTTACCAAATAAAAAAATTTTGGGATACCTACTTGTTTTCAAAGTGATTTCTTATTAATTTACTAAGATGTGGGACATCTGCAAACACATAAGTTCTTTTATTGCTAGCTGGGTTAAAGAACCATGTTTGGCTTGTATTTATGCCCAATTCTTTGTGTAAAGCCTGATTTCCTCCACCCAAATCACTTACGACTGCTACAACTGGGAAACCAACATTTTCTACATACTTTATGATGTTAAAAAGTGTTTCTTTTGACATGGTGCAATCATAGGAACAAAAAATGGGTTGCTTCCAGTTGCCAACTAGGCCTCTTAACATTGCAACTTGAATATGGCTTTAATGTTTCATCGTTTGACTTGTCATAAAGATAAACATTTTTAATTTCTATTTCATCAAAGGAAAGTACGCACAGCTTCTGTTCTTCTGTCAAATCTGCCTTTTTAACAATCATAAAACCTGCAAAAAATAATACCTATAAACACATTCACATAATAAAAATGATATGGTTACCTTTTTTAAAATGTCAGGTTCTAATTGTATTTTTTTGCACCAGGCCCGAAGTGTCGACTGCCGAAAAGTCATAGCCCTTTCTAAGCTTCAATCTGTAGGCTCGAAAACCCGCAGAATTAATAACAATAGCTTTTGATATGTCTTTGATGGTGCACATTATACGTTTCTTAGGTTGCTTTATTTTTCGAATTTGGGCTGGAGTGAAAATATTTTCCTAAACCTTGTTTTCATTTTTCAGTCTTTCAACCTCTTGTCCCAATTTGGTAGTTGTTTCATCTCTTTCATCATTCTCCATATTCATACTGAAAACAAAAAAATATATCGTTCAAGTATTTACAGCAATTAATTTTGTATTTTATTTCAGACAAGTCTAATCTCAACTCGTATTTAAATTTCATGTTACAAGTTAGATTAAATAAACTTGAAATATAACGATCTACCTTTTGTCCATTGTAGTGCAAGCATGAAATTTTGAATTCCCTACATTGATATTTACATCATCACCATAATCCTGATCTAGAATTTAATTCTAGAATTTTTCACATTACATTTCTCTGCTCGTTTGCAAGTACTAATCCAAATCTTCGAGAGACTTTCGTCATTGGGAAAGCGAAAGAACATCAAATCACGCACAAAAGGTTTTGATTCATTACCTGTCTTACACTCGGCCACTGCACACTGCGTGACGTAGACATCACTGACATGCCCACGTGCACAAAATCATACCTTTTTTTCTTTGTATCATGCTTTTCAATTTATATTTCTTAAAGTAGTAATGTATGTACTATGTCATGAAATGAGTGAAAGTCGAACCCAGGGCTGGGTCATCACTTCGAGTAGGTTCTCCATGTGGAAAAGAAGTATTTAGTGTTAGAACATGGTTACAAAAGACAGATAAGTTGTATAGTGAACTAGTATGAAGCTGGACCGACACTATATTAAAGACCTGAGCATGACGTCATATTTCATTGTTGTTTAGGAACTGAGGTGGGGCTACTCGAAAAAAAAAATTGCGACTTATTATAGGTTATAGGGGGTATTCTGTGGTTATTGGTATGTCAGTTTCTGACATTAAAAATGTCCCAAATTTTAAATATCCAGCTTTATTATGATTTGCCTTTTTTTACGGTAACGAATTGTCTTTGTGTCCAGTATTTAGCAGTTTTATCCTATTAACACAGCTCTTATAGGTAGATTTATTTGTGATAACATGAAATTTCCATGCACATGAAGAAAATGGTATGCACACTGCACAGACCATTAGGTGAATTGCAGAAGAATAAACACTATTTTGGAATTATGGGGTGATCTGATAAACCAGCTGACGAAGCGAATATTCTATATATTATTTTGGAAGTGTATTTTGTAACGTATGCAAGAATGAAAATAGAAAATTTTGTTTATAGCTCTAAAGCGAACCAATAGTCCTCCATATAAAGAAGAAATGAAAAACCTAATGCGTTTTATGCTTACTTACACTACAACTACCCATAAACTTCATTTGAAAGCAAAAGGTACCAAATTCTCTTGCTTGCTTTTTAGACTCGCTTTTCTTAACCCTTTCGCTACCATCGCCGTATATATACGATAGAAGGAAACATGCCACCGCACCCACTGCCGTATATATACGTTCAGTTCTAGAATGGTCTAGACAACCGATGTCAAATATATGCGATAGTATTTTTTTTCTGCCGTGCCTGCACACCTACTGCTGTAGATATCCAACACCATTAACGTGCATCCAGACCCCGTGCCTTACTTATCTGGCACTAATACAAAGCCTCCACACCCAATGCCATATTAATACGTCATTTAGCCAGCGCCTCTAGCGGCTGAAACCCTTACTCTCGCCGCGCTGCTGGAATTTCGTAAATCATGTTTCTATCCTATTCTGTTGTTGAGCACTGCATAAGTGTGGAGTTTCTTTGTTAAAAATATATGAATTGTTCAAAAAGATACAAACGGAAATAAAAATTTATATTTGAAGACTATCATCTGCACTTCTCTTCATTTTTTATGCCTGACGTATATATACGACGGTGGGTCTGTAGCCATGTAAACTGGCTGGGAATTATGACTAAACGTTTGAAACCGGTCGGTAGCGAAAGGGTTAAGAAAATTTATAGAAATATGCCATGTGAACTTGTCAAATTAGAGGGACTTAACAAACAAATATTTTGTTGCGTGTTTTTATTTTATAAAAGATTCTGCAACAATGGTGTTTTAACGTTAAACCACCGTGCAAATTTAGTTTCGTCGTGTGGCGCCAGTGGCGATCGCTTGAAACACCGCTATGCACAGGTTTTTAATATAGTGTTGGTCCAGTATGAAGTCATGTGCGCAGTTATTTTGGTCGTCTCCATTTGGTTGTTGATGGCCCAGGCAATGGTTCTTGGACACTAGAAGATCCAGATGACTGACAATGGAAGATCCAGACAAAGGGTAAGGGACTGTGGAAGGTCCAGGCTGAACAGTGAGTTGTTACTGTTCTTCTACTGAAAAAAATATTGTAATTTAATGCTTAATGGTATTATAGAGAATTGATTAGTAAAGATGCATAGTTCTGCAAAATATTACATGAATCTCTAAATCTTTACAATGCCAATTGCCAGCATCTGAACCACCTAAATTTTCCAGAGATATCTGCCTTGTAATTCTACATAATACAAATTTTTCTGCAAGTTTCGCGGAAAACTTATTTGCAGCAGAGGAAAGAACTTTGTTTCTTTTCCAAACTACACTTCCTCCACTGAAAACTACATCGCATTTTCTTAAATTATAACGTTCATTACGCTTATACGCCCTATGCAATCTCCATTTTACTTCATAAATGTCTGAACGTCCCCTTAAAGATTCTGCAAATATTTCCCTGTCTTCAGACTAATTCTTAATTTTTGGTGCTAGATATCGTTCCATAACATTTTCCCGAAATAGGTACCAAACGCTCGAAATTCAAAAATACTGGGGAATATCCAGTAACTTCTTGATAAGCTGAGTTCAAAGCATACTTAATTTCTGGTATCTTTGTAGTTCAATAATTATTGTTTTTTTTTATTTAATTATGGTCTGTACCATTACTACGTATTACCACACCTAAAGTTTTATTTACTCTTTCAACAAAATTGGCTTGGGGATCGTATCTTGTGTTGAACAAATTTTTTTGTATCTCGTATTTATCCATCAATTGTTTAAAGATTTTTCCGGCGAATTGGGTTCCATGGTCACATCACAATTTGTGGACCTCCAAAAACCGAGAAAACTTCTTGTTCAATAAATTTACATATTCGTTTAGCATCGGCCTTTTTTAAATTACATAAAAGAGTATACTTTGTTAACCAATCTGTGACAACTAAAACATGTATTCCCTAATTTACTCCTAGGTAATGTTCCTACTAAATCTGTTCCGATTATTTGAAACAGATACGTAGCCTTTTTTCGGTACCCATTAAGCCTATCCTAGCTAAAGATGGTATTTTTGAGAACCGCAAACTTTATAAAATTTGACATAGGTAGTTTAAAATATCGCACCGCATTTGTTTCCAGTAATAAAATTCTTGTATGCGCTTTAAAGTTTTAAAAAACCAAAGTGACCGTCTGTTGCTGTGGCATGTGGTTTGATTTTAATTTCGCATTAGAAGGAATATACTTATAGACAAAATGACTTCTAACCGCCCAATTAGGATATTTTTGCGAGTTCTTTGTATACTTTCTGCTAAACTTATATAAGACTGGTCCAGATCCGTGGGAGTAATATCATCTAATACTTCTGGAAAGTAAAAATTCTCTATTTGAAATATTTCATCATGTATTTCACCGTCATTATTTTCTGAAGATTTTTCTGGATATATATTCTAGAGTCTGGTACTATAAATAAGTAAATAAATAAATAAGCTTTATTGTCTAACAGAAGGGCATTCCATTTAAAAGACAATATGCAAAAAAATTACAGAAATACACTATTGTTTAATTAATTTGATTTGGGTATAGATGTCCTCTTATTACATGAAGCAGGTAAAAATTAGGTAAAAATGAGTCCCCTGACTATCCTTTTAAAATTGAGAAAACTATATTGTGAAAAATCAAGTTCAGAAAACTCATTTGCTAGCCTACACATATTGTATATAGGAGATTTTAGCAACATATTAGTGTTAGCTCTATCCAAGTAAAACATATTGCTGGATCTTGTATTAGATGGAATATGAAAATTGAGGAATGCTAGCAACTCTGAATAGAACTTGAAGTGCCAGGACATTGCACCTGTCAATCAATGCAGGGACCTCAAACCTCGCCAGCAACTCCGATTGAGGAACACCTCTGGGTAGATATACACCGTCTCTTTTAAAAGATATAAACTTTAGAAACTTTCGCTGGATATTTTCAAGTTGACTGATATATTCATTATAATATGGACACCACACAATTGAGCAATACTCGAGTTTAGAGCGGACAAAGCTAAAATAAAGTGACTTTAAGGCATTTATATTGAAGTCTGTACTAAGTCTGAATATGAAGCCTAATGTTTTCAATGAGGATGTTGTAACATTTGTTATGTGATTATTAAATGACAACTTAGGGTCAAAGGCAATCCCGAGATCCACAAATGAGAAAACCCTCTGAAGATTCACACCGTTAATATTGTATTCAGATGTAAGATAAGATTTCTTAGTCGTGAATGACATGACTTTGCATTTGTCAGAATTAAGTGGCAATTTATTATTGTTACACCACTCACATAGTTTATGTAGGTCAGCTTGGAGCTCCATGCAATCAGAATCAGACTTGATCTCACGAAAAACTTTTAGATCATCCGCAAACATCAGCACTTGACTCTCCAAATTATCAGTAATATCGTTTATGAACAGAGAAAATAGAATTGGTGCCAAATTGCTACCCTGGGGTGCTCCACTAGTAGCAGGAAAGCTATGAGACCTAAATCCATTGCATTCAACAAATAGAGATCTGCCAGTCAAGTATGATGATATTAAATCCAATAGATTATTGTGGAAGCCAATTGAGCAAAGCTTCTCTAAAAGGATGGTATGGTCCATGCGGTCAAAGGCCTTTGAGAAATCTGTGTAAATAGTGTCGATTTGGGAACACTTATCTAGAGCTTGACTGACTGGTGAATTGAGTGAAATTAATAAGATTTGTAGTAGTACTTCTGGTTTCAAAAAAACCGTTCTGGGCTGAGGATATTAAATGTTTTACTTGGGGAAAGATCCTGTCATATAAGGTCATCTCAAAAACCTTTGACAAGCAGGAGCTCAGACAGATAGGCCTGTAGTTCTCAATGTTATTCTTGTCACCTTTTTTAAATACTGGACAAGCCCTAGATTCTTTCCATGAGTTAGGAAACACACAAGTCTGCAGGGAAAGGTTGAAAATCTTCAGTAGGGGCCCCGCCAAGACTCCAGCACAATCTTTCACAAGAAAACTGGGGATACCATCCGGTCCACAAGTTGACTTAGGTTTTAATTTTTTGAGTGCCTTGGTTACATCATCCTCAGAGAGTAGGTTGATTGTAATATTTATATTGTTTAAAGGGCCTAAACCCGTTGCGTTTGATTTGGAAGGCAACGTGTAAACATTACCAAAAAAGTCAGCAAAAGCTCTGACGATATTTTCTGGCTTCGACAAAGTATCTTGTTTATATGTTACTACGCCTGGAATGCTCGAAGTGCCCCGTTTTGATTTGACAAAAGACCAGAATTGAGAAGGGTCAGAACAGATGGATGAACCAACCTTAATGCAATAATTTTTGTAAGCTATTCTGGTTTGTTGTTTAATTAACTTGCGTAAATACTGAAACCTATTGCGAAGAAAGGGTGTGTCAATCTTTCGCAGTTTCTGGCGAATGTGGTGCTTGTATTTTATGTTATAAATAATGTCAGCTGTGAACCACACAGGAAATTTGCGTTTATGGTACTTTGCTAGAGGGACAAACCTATGAAATAATGAGAAAATAATGTTATAGAACAGTTCAACGGCTTCATCAACGGAGGAGCACTTATCAAGCGAAAAATCAGCTACAAGTAAGGATGAGTAGAGCAAATCAAAGTTGGCTTTTCTAAAGTTGTATTTCACCTGAGAGATGTTAATCGGAAGGTCTGATTGACTACATTTAATTTGCCTTTACATAATCAAATTGTTGTAATTGTACCGCCCATCGAGCTAATTTGCCAGTGGGTTCTTTCATATTGTTTAACCACAAGAGGGAGTAATGATCGGTGATCATTTTGAATTTTGTGCCCCCAACAAAAGGTCGGAATTTTTTTATACCAAATATTACTGCTAAACATTCACGCTCTGTAACGCTGTAGTTTCTTTCTGTACTAGAGACAGACCTACTGGCATATGCGATTACCACTTCCTCGCCATCAATATATTGCAATAATACTGCACCTAAACCTGTGCTAGAAGCATCACACTGTATAATGAACATTTTAGAAAAATCAGGACTGCTAAGTATTGGTGCTGACATTAAAGCTTGCTTTAAATTTGTGAATGCATTTTCAGACTCAACTTTCCATTTTATAGACTGACCTTTTTTTCTACCTTTCAATAGATCATTTAGTGGCGCTACAAGTGTGGAAAACTGATTAATAAACCGCCTATACCAAGAAGTCATGCCCATAAATCTTTTAAATTCTGTAGTATTCGTAGGTCTGGGATAATTTACCATTGCCTCAATTTTTCTGTGTCTGTTCTCAAACCGTGGGAATCGACAACAAATCTACATTTTTCGAGGTTTATTGTTAAATGAGCGGACTTAAGCAGCCTTTTGAGAACTTCGTACAAAATTTCCAAGTGTTCTTCAAAGGTGGAAGAAATAATAATTACGTTATCTAATAATAACAATACACGTTTGGTTCTAATTTTGGAGATAAAACCAACTTATCAAGAGGAATTTGCTAAAAAGCCTTGCATAAATCTAACAAGAAAATATACCTATCATTTCGAAGTAAACTAGGAATTCTAAAAAACTCTAGGTAAGGGGTAAGCATCGTGCCTGGTTATTTTTCTAAGTGATCTTCCATCGAAAAAAATTCTATATTCTCCGCATTTCTTCTTTCCTAAAAGTACCGGCGAGTTCCATGGGCTATGGGATGGTTCTACTACACCTAACTTAAGCATTTCATCTAACTCGTGCTTTGTTAACAATATTCATCATAAAAGGAGAAAGAGGATATTGCTGTTCCCGTAAGGGCTTAGTTTTATTAGTTCGCCCTAAACCTTGTCTTTTGGGATTCGACCGAATAAAACAATATTTATTAAAAACTTTTTCATTACGTACGTTTCGGCTCAGTGGCCATCCTCAGGTACATTTTTACATCGAATAATTTGCTAAAAAGGGTTAAATTATTCAATGTAATTATTCGATGTAAAAATGTACCTGAGGATGGCCACTGAGCCGAAACGTACGTAGTGAAAAGTTTTTAATAAATATTGTTTTAGTCGGTCGAATCCCAAGAAACTTGTGTTTTATTATTGACGAAACGACCAAGAAACTAAATTTGTGTAAACCTTGTCTGGTAGTGGAGGTCTACTTTTTCTTAGAGCACTGCCAAACAGTCATCAACATATCTTCACGTGACTTAACGCAACCAGAAGGAGATCTCCACAAAGGCCTCAACTTTGCAGTCGCCCTCAAACGATCTCCAGTAATAGAGATAATCAGTGCCATAGAAGCCACCAAATGGAAGATCAGAACAGCCCTGGAAAAGAATCCAAGGCCATCAAGGAACCTCAGTAAACCTGAAGAACAAGCACTCAAGAATCTCAAAAACGATTCGTCCATCAAGATCCTCCCAGCAGACAAAGGAAGAGCAACCATAATCATGGACACCTGAACCTGACAGCAAAATTGTCGAAGTACTTAGCAAAGGCACCTACAAGATTCTGGACAAAATGTGTTCGTATTATAATACTTTTTATTAAAGTAGCAAAGGTGACACAGTGTATATAGTTTAAAATGGCTATCTTTTCTCAGTTGAGAAATCTTTTAACCCTTTTGCTACCAACCTGCTTCAAACGTTTACTGTCACCATTCCCAGCCAATTTACATGGCTACAGACCCACCATCGTATATATTCGTCAGGTGTAAAAAAATGCAGAAAAGTGCAGCTGACACTCTTTAAATATAAATTTTCATATTCGTTTGCATATTTTTGAACAATTCATATATTTTTAACAAAGAAACTCCACACTTATGGAGGGCAGCAGCCTGTTCGATGCACATTGATATAAAGCGCTGTCAGTGATCACAAATTTGAAAGCTCATTGAATGCAACCAATGTAATGGTGTGGGTGCATGCGTGCGGGCATGTGTGTGTGTGTGTCATATTTTTTATAATTTATATTTGTAAATAAAAATTACCATAACCACTCACAACTATGCCACTGCAAATAAAAATAAGTACGACTCATTTTAATAATACTTGAAAACATGGTCAAAGTACCTTTGATTTTAGTATTTCCTCAGTTGGTGTGTCAAAGTGACAGTGAATGTTTTCTTGCTCGTTCGTACTTTTGGCATCGAGTGTTTCCTGGTTTCTGGCCATGGGTTTTATCATTATCAGTGTTCTTGTCAGAACTTCGTACTTTAGTTATTGATGATACGATAATTATTATCGTAAATCATCTTACGATCCATTTTTTTTGTTTTAAATAAGTCTAGATTTTTGAATATAAATTAAGGATGTTAATAGAATCTGAATATACAGTGTTTGACAGAAAGTTTCTCATATTCACAACATTGCCATTTAAAATTTGTGATTTTCCAAAAAAACTATTATTAAGATGGATTTATGCAGCACAATTTAATGTAATTTAACATTAACATAACATAAGAAATAAGTTGTCAACATGCGTCCGTATTCGTAAATCGCCACCCCCGTATCGTCCACAGTTCGAAATCGCAAATATTCAACAGGTGCGCGCCGGCGAACAGAAGTATATATTATTCATTGGGAGTGTTTGTGCAGCATATATTTAATGTAATGTAAAAGTTAACCAAATTTTAACTTTTGCGTTAAAATGAAAGCAAATCTCAGTTTGAAGATGCGTTATTTCGTTGCCAACACGTGAGAAACAACTCACGGCTTGTGAGAAAAAACTCGCTATTCGCTGCGGTTTCTTTATAGTTCTAAATGAATATTACCTTCAGTTTTTTTTCATATTGCTTATTCATATTTTTCTATATTACTTAGTGCATTTGCTACCTACATTGTTAATTTTTGCCTTAAAAATGGTGCATTTCCTTCCACTTGGAAGGATGCTGATGTAGTGCCAGTTCCAAAGGTTAACAATCCTTCCCATTATTCCCAGTTTAGGCCTATCAGCATTCTACCTTCATTTTCTAAAATAATATAACAACATAAATAACAAATAACATAGCCAAATAATTAGCAATTTAAATAAATACTCTATTATCACGAGTATAGTCTGGTTTCAGGGAGAAGCATAGCACACCTACTGCTTTGCTGCATGTCATGGATGATGTTTTTAGAGCTTGTGCTGAAAGGTTATATACTTGCTTAATTTTGTTGGATTTTAGTAAAGCCTTCGACACTAGACCATTCAATCCTTCTTAAAAAACTGCTTTTTTTGGTTTCAGTGATATTTCCATCAGTTTTTTTTTTTCAAAAATTATTTAAGCGATAGGCGTCAACGAGTAAAGATCTGCAATAATTATTCAAATTTTCAGTCTACCTGTCATGGCGTGCCTCAGGGAAGTATACTTTTATGAAAAATCTTAAATTGCTATTTTTGGACTGTAATTTTTTTATTTCATATTTTTGATTTTAACAAAACTTTGGATTTGGAGTCCTGGATCGATTCTGAACAACTACTTTTTGTAAAT
This sequence comes from Pseudeuparius sepicola, assembly GCA_963920635.1. Taxonomy (NCBI): domain Eukaryota; kingdom Metazoa; phylum Arthropoda; class Insecta; order Coleoptera; family Anthribidae; genus Pseudeuparius; species Pseudeuparius sepicola. The sequence continues at coordinate 98,376,776 of OY987299.1, forward strand.
TTGAGAAAAAAGTGCCTAATATGATTTTTGGATTTTTATCCTCGATTGTGACATCGCATGTGGCTTTGATTTTGGAGTAGGCAACTAACTTTTGGAAATAAGTAGGCCACAATGCCATCTACCTTTGGTAAAAATTTCGTTCTGGTCGGTTAAAAATTAAAGAAGTTTATAAGGTTGTTTCACTCTTAAGTGAGACACTCTGTATACCAGGGAACACACAGACATCGATATTTTTTTCGCTCAAACTTTTGACCTTTTATTAGGTAAAAATGTCCATAAAATCAGGAATGGTTTTGCACAACAGCCTTTAAATAAGTGTTTTGACTATTTACCATGAATTGGCTGGTTGATAATTGGAGGAATTGTCCGTAAACTGAAAATAAGTTGATAATGTTTTTATTAGAATAAAGCTTAATTTTTAATATTATTAGAGGCAGATTTAGAAAAAATGGATCTTTATGAAGTGTTTTCCAGTCATTATAGATGCTTTGTTTTAAAAATTCAAACTAATGGGCCTGTTTCACACTTTTTTTATTTTTGATTATGAATCTTAATAGTAAATAAAACACGAAAATATTTTTTTCCGATTTTTTTCGGCTGGGAAATACCCTAAAAACGTTTTTGAAATTCAAATTCCTTGGGCCCGTGACATCACGGGCCCAAAAAGCTGAGTGGCTACTGTTTTGCGACGTTGACACGATTTACGGCAATATCGATATGTTTCTATTTGAGATTTGTGAAGACTAAAGAAGAAGAGAATTTACCTAACCTATATTTTCTGGCACACATGACCTCAATATCAGGTGGCGGCGTGGCGGTGCACGAGTGAGTGGGTCTTTCATGGTTCCCCACGCTTTGGCACCGTATGTCACCCCATAGTGGCTAGATTGCTCGAAAAGAGCAGAGGCCATAAAAAGAAATAAAAAAATAACCTAAATATAAATTAATTTCATAATATACCAAAATCGCAATGTTTTCCCTTTTTGAGTTAAAAGTTACTTGCAGAGAGATCTCAAACTTGTGAGTTGTCCAAACCTAAATAAAGTCTGTATAACAACATTTTGTCAGTCAACTAGATATAATCTTGACAATTTAATTTATTAACTCGAAATATTCTGACACGTTGGTTTCTGCCGTTGATCTTCTTCATTTTGCAATATTATTCTTAAAGCTAACTCTTGAATGTGTTTTCTATCATCCCCTAAAATGGCTATCAAAAGCTTTTCCGGATGACCAACATATTCCTTTCTCCTTTCTCTCAACTACGGGATCTATCACTTTTCAGTTCTTCAGGGAGGTAACAATACTTATAATGCCTAGCACCATCCTTATTACAAGACCAATTAAATTTGATTTTAACTTTTGCAGGTTTTCAGAAAAACATCGAGTTTTATTAGCTTGGTTTACATTAAAGAATGACAGAATGACATGACCAGCCCATAGATTGTTATAGACACGACACACGAGCCACAAAACAACTACCTGTATCTGTACGGTCAAGTTTGTACAACCGTTTATACAACTGTCTTTCTCTAGAGAATCTATTTCGATTCAATGTGCACCTCTGAGATTAGAAGGGATATCGAATTTTTTGGAGCTTCGATTACTAGTATAACCGGCACCGTCGCAAACGCAATTTCATTGCTCCAAATTAAGGCGCGCAGTTTAAAATTTTTATATATTTTTTTAGTTAATAACAAAATTAGGCATTGACGAGAAAGATGCTGAGGGGGATTTTATTAAAGAGTTATGTGATTAATTTCATTCTAGTAGTAAGAAATATCGAAATTCGATTGAGTGAACAAGGCCCATTATTTAGCTTATCCACATGTTTTGAGGGCTTCACATTTTTATGTTTTCAAAAGAAGACATGCTTTGGGAATGGCTGACTACATTAGCTAGAAGCAGTAACCTCTCCATGCTGGAAGAAATAATAAAATATGGAGAAGTGGTCGCATCAACATGTAAACGTGTAAAATTAGGATAATTTTTTGAGAATGTTCGCTCAGTTGGACATCCCTTTTGCATGGTAGTTTGCTGATATATAATTACCCCCTCTTATTTTGGTGGAGAGTGTTACATAACCGAAAAAAACCTGAAATACTCAAATTTACAAACTTCAATAGAAAGTTTTTAAAGAGCTTTATTTTGACAAAGCTAATAAATTGTCTTAAAAATAAAAAGTTACAGGAGCGTCAGACAATATATAATATATTATTTTATTAAAATTATTTTGCTAATCTGAGTTTGAACTTCTTCCCACAGACGTCGAAGCAGGAGCCGAGGGGCTCGTGGAATCCACCGTCGACCATCACCACCACGTGACAGGCGACGTTCGCGGTCTCGACATCGCTCCAGATCAAGGCGCAAATCGAGCCGTGACGCACCCAACGTGAGACGTCAGTCGAGATCTCGGGGACGGCCAAACAGTACCAGTGCAAGCCCCGTTAAGAGAGATGAAGCAAGAAGGCGGTCGGCAGTCAGGTACAAAAGTAGTAAAAAGTCACACATTTGTGGATTGGACGACTAATCTTCCAGAACCCACCGTCGTACCGAATAGTCTTTTTACATATACAGTGTCTCATTTTTCATGTTAACACCCTTAAAAATCTAAGTAGGCTATGGTAATTGAACGGGGCAATCTTTAGACATGTCCTTGAAAGGTTATCGTTTGCAAAGTATTGGTTTGGCATTGCCATGAAAACCTGGCCTACTACGATTCTTTAAAAGTTAGCGTTTTTCGGAAAATCATACTAGGCAGGTCACGCAAAAACCCACATATACCAAATTTGAACAAAAAATATACAGGGAGTTCCATTCTGCAAAATTGAGCAAAATAGGAATTTTAAAGCAGGTGGCGAGACAACTGTGCCATGGAATTACCTCAAAACAGTTCAGTGGTCAACAGGACCACTCAGTGTTGGTGTGCAAAGATTCAATCTCAAAATGCTGGATTTTTATTAAACTTTATACAGTTCAAGAATGCTCTGGAATTGTTGAAAAAATATTAATAAACACATGAATAATTTATTTTTTATAAAATGCCAACCAACAAATAAAAACAATTTAAATTATTTGACGTTTCTCAACAAAGTCACTGTCTAAGATGATACATTAACATTGCATTAACTCATGGACTTACCTCAGAGAAATAACCAAGGATAGAAGGGGTAATAACTAAAAAGTAAACAGAGCCAATATCTTTTTGAATGATGCCATGTACTCCATTGTTTTCATTTCAAAATAGACGAGTTTTATAGATAAATTTTGTTTAAAATAATTTATATAACACGTGTTTAGCTTATGGCTGTGATGTTAATTTAACATTTTAATGTGTGACATGGGATTTCCATCGTCTTTTTATACAGTTCGTGCAATCTAAACTGACACGCGAAAACCTCAGTCCAAGCGCCAGCGATCCATAAGCAGCTTATTGTGCGGCGCTAAGACTGAGGTTCTCGCGTTTCAGCTTAGAGTGCACAGACTGTACCTATATTAAACTCAGTTGCTCCAATTTTCTGTACACACCTGACATGTGAGTATCACATAACCAAAGAAATTTAGTTTCCTCTTTTTCATATTAAAATCATTGACTCTTCTCTAAGTTATGTCATGCTCTCTTTTAGGTGGTACTAATGATGGCTATGTAGCCGAAAGCGCTTTACCATGCTAATTTTACAAATATAATTTGCTCGAAAATACACCTCTTCGTTATCTGTAATTATAATTATAGTACCTATGCTAATTATCACTTTAATAAAATTGTCAACAGACACTTCAAATTGCACAACATGGCAACACCGCTTTATGCCGCCGCATTCAATCTCTCTGCATTGTTTGTGTTTTTTACCCCGGATTGTTTACGTGTGTATTTTTCGTGTTTTTTTACGTGTGTATTTTTCGTGTTTTTTTACGTGTGTATTTTTCGTGTTTTCAAGGGTTTCTTGTTAATTTATAACTATTTGTTAGTATTTAGGCTATAGTTACTGATTTTGTATATAATGTGTGTGGTCAAATTGATATTGCTCAGGATATAACCTATCACAGGTAAACGTTGTACACACAGGGGTAATGTTTGTTTGCTTCGGTAAATTTCCATTAGATGTTGTGTGCATTTTGATGCTTTTGCCCCCCTCTATCTATCCTTGATTTTTTTTCTCCGAGGGACTTACTAACCGACAGGCGTCTGTATTTTTTAGAATAAATTCGTTTATATACTCGATTTGTGACCCATATAAGGTTTTAAAACATTCAGCATTTTGAGTTAGCGCAGAGTAGAACACTTTGTACATTTGTTCTGGATGTTTGCACCTCTTTGAATAAAGAATCACAGGAAGGAGTCAAAGCTCTATGTGTATTATAAAATACATGAGATGGAAATTGCCCTGAGTAGTAACCAAGTTTTGGCACAATATACAGTGTGTCCCAGGATAAGTGAAACGAGAGGTGTAAAAGGCCAAAAATTTTCGAGTTCAAATTTGGTCATTTGGGGTCCAGGCCTGCTTGCCTAGAAAATAATTTTCACCATATTTTTAATTTTCAAAAATAAAGTAGGCCTTGACAGGAACGATTTATTTATTTTCTGTGTAGGTGTTAAGTGCCCTTTCTCGACAAGATATCGAAAAATTTCATCGGAAAAAGTTGCTGAGAATTGAAAATTATGTCCTTGTGCCAATTTTCAAAATAATTGGCCTGCTTTGATTTTCGTCCATTTTATTTCCTGTACGTTGGTGAACTATCCTTGTCGTTTAAAATATGGAAAAATTTCATTAGAAAAAGTTGCTTAGAATTGAAAGCTATGACCCTGTGTCAATTTTCAAAATAATTGGCCTACTTTGATTTTCTTTTTCTTAAAGACATTATTTCAAACTAATCATAGTAGGCCGATTGAGTCCAAATTTCGCATTCTTGCATACCTTTTTATTCTGAATAACTTTTTCTAATGAAATTTTTCGATATTTTAAACGACAAGGATAGAGTTAACCTACTTTAGGAAATAAGTGGACAAAAATCAAAGTAGGCCAATTATTTTGAAAATTGGCATAGGGACATAATTTTCAATTCTCAGCAACTTCTTCTAATGAAATTTTTCGATATCTTGTCGAGAAAGGGCACTTAACTTACACAGAAAATAATTAAGTCGTCCCTGTCAAGGCCTACTTTATTTTTCAAAATTAAAAATATGTTGAAAATTATTTTCTAGGCAAGCAGGCCTGGACCCCAAATGGCCAAATTCGAACTCGAAAATTTTTGGTCTTTTACACCTCTCGTTTCACTTATCCTGGGACACACTGTATGTAGATATCTGACACAGTGATAAGTGTCAGTATGTGGTGTTTAGATACTTTTTCGAGTTATTATGCTTATCTGTGCGGTTTGTGACATTTTCCTGACCTCCAAAAATTAAATGTTTGAGGATATGAATCCATCGGTAAGTAATTTTGTAATTTAAATTAACTTTTGAGGCCATGCACCAAGCTGGCTTAGGCATTTGTATAGGTAGCTACTTCTTCATAATGGGCCTGTTTCGCATTTTTTTTATTTTTGATTATGAATATTAATAGTAAATAAAACACGAAAATATATTCTTTCGATTTTTTTCGGCGGGGAAATGTCCTAAAAACGTTTTTGAAATTCGAATTTTTCAAAAGCCGATTAGCTACTGTTTTGCGGCATTGACACGATTTACGGCAATATCGATATGTTTCTATTGTGAGGTTTGTGAAGACTGAAGAAGAAGAAAATTTACCTAACTTATATTTTGTGGCAAAAGCCAAATGGACATAACATATCACATGACCTCAATATCAGGGGGCGGTGCGGCGGTGCACAAGTGTGCACAAGTGTGCACAAGTCTTTTGTGTACCCCACGCTTTGGCACCGTACGTCGCCCCATAGTGGCTAGATTGCTCGAAAAGAGCAGAAGCCATAAAAAGAAATAAAAAAATAAACTCAATATAAATTAATTTAATAATATGCCAAAAATCACAATGTTTTTCCCTTTTTGAGTTAAAAGTTACTTGCAGAATGATCACCAACTTGTAAATTGTCCAAACCTAAATAAATCTGGTTTATAACAACATTTTGTCAGGCTAGGCTATACATAATCTTGACAATCAAAATTTAATTTATTAACTCGAAATATTCTGACATCATTGTTTCTTCCCGTCGATCTTGTTCATTTTGCAATTATTCTTAAAGCTAACTCTCGAATGTGTTTTCTATCATCCCCTAAAATGGCTATCAAAAGGTTTTCCGGATGACCAAAATATTCCTTTCTCCTTTCCCTCAATTACGGGATCTATCACTGTTTTCAGTTCTTTAGGGAGGTAACAATACTGATAATGCTAAATACCTAAGTGCCTAGCACCACAGAAAATATACTTCCACAGCAGAAAGCTCCTTAACGATACCTGTCAAATGGACTCCAACTACAGACTCCAAAAACAAGCAGATTACATTTCTTATGAATGATATTTTCCCAAAATATAATCTTCCCAATTCGTTGATTAGGCAACATTTAATAGTGGACCTCAATATCACTGCATTTGGAAAATATTAAGCGTTAAAGTTGGAGTCCATTTGACAGCTGTCATTAAGGAGCTCTCTGTTCTGAATATATATTCTGTGCTAGCACCATCCTTATTACAAGACCAATTAAATTTGATTTCAAATCAGTATACGGTATACACTTTAACTTTTAACTTTTGCAGGTTTTCAGAAGAACATTCAGTTTTATTAGTTCGATTTACATTAAAGAATGACAGAATGACATGACCAGCCCACATATTGTTATAGACAGGACCAACAAAACAACTACCTGTGTCTGTACGGTCGAGTTTGGACAACCGTTTATACAACTGTCTTTCTCTAGAGAATCGATTTCAATTCAATGTGCACGTCAGATTAGAACAGAGATAGAATTTTTGGGGCTTCGATTAGTAGTATAACCGGCAACGTCGCAAACGGAATTTCATTGCTCCAAATTAAGGCCAGCAGTTTAAAATTTTTATATATTTCTTTAGTTAATAACAAAATTAGGTATTGACGAGAAAGTTGCCTAGGGGGAATTTAATTAAAGAGTTATGTGGTTAATTTCATTCTAGTAGTAAGAAATGTCTGAATTCGATTGAGTGAACAAGGCCCATTGGAAATTTAAAATTAGAATTGCTGTATTATCAAGGATTCCTAAACTTAAAGACATAAACGTGCCTTATAATGTTTTGCCTGTATTTAAGCAAATTTGCTCCTTCCTGGGGTTCTTTATTCAAAGTTGTCCATCATCAATCTGAATGGTCCTTGCTCAATTTTGACACTGTAGAATAGAACTCCCTGTAAATTTTTTGTTCAAATCAGGTATTATTCAGTTAATTTATACTTAGTTATTAATTAATTAATATTAATAGTAATTAGGGTTTTTGAATGTCCTGATTATCTCTGTGGTGTCAGATTTTAAATAAAAAATGCCTAATATGGTTTTTCAAAAATGCACCCCTTTCAAAAACTGCTTTCACGGAAATGCCTAGCCAATACTTAGCAAATGATGACCTTTCAGGGACATATCTATAAAAAAAAATGCCCCGTTCAATTCCCGCAACCTACTGAGATTTTTAGGGGTATTGACAAGAAAAACGAGACACTGTATATACCTAGTTGAAATCATTTGTTTATGTTGAAGATGCTATTGTTGGATGCCAACGATGGTTTTATAAGTGATTTATGATTTCCTCTTTCACTTATTATCTTAATAAAATTTGTGAAATCGATAATTCTAAGTTTTGTTTTGGAAGCATATTTTGTTAATCTATAAAATAATATTTTGTTGTAAAAAACCAAGGCCCTCTACGACATATTTTTTAGGCATATTTTTATAAAAATTCTGACTACGCCACTGGATTGTGCATCCCTTAAAATGGTTTTTTTTACCAAACTGTAACACTCTGTATTTTGGAAATCAGTTCTGGACTTATATATATACTTTTCTTATTTTGACCCAAGTAATATCCCCTTAAATTTGTGCCGCATGTTTAAGAAACACCGTGTAGTGTTCCAGGCTACAACTTATTCCTATTCCCTTACTATCTTTTAATCGATGCTTTTATTTAGAAAATTTATGGAAATAGGCTAAGGCTACAAAAATGTGTCAAATTGAATTAAACAGAACAAACAAACATTTCCTTTTATTTACACAATTTTTCATGATTAATATCCTACTCTTACTCCCAGAAAATTTGTGTAAAACGTGGAAACCTTTTTAATTATTGACTTCACAGAAAAATTTTACTCCTCAAAACAGAAAAGTAATTTTTCACAATTTTCAGGAAACTTGAAGAAAAACGAAGGGAAGAATCTGCAGGCCGAAAAGCGGAAGAAGCACGCAAAAGGATAGAACAAGAACTTAAGCTTGAAAAGAAACCAGCCGAAGATCGAAGAAAACTCTCCGAAAGCCTTTCTTCAGGCAACGAACGACGGGAAAAAGAAAAAGAGAGAAAGAAGTCAAAATCACGCAGTATCAGTCCTCAAAAATCTTACCCTATACCTCCTCACGGCCCTCCGAGGTATTCTCGAAGTTTATCCAGAACTCCATCACCATTCATTAAAGCCCACGAATTTCCTCCTAAGAAAGCAGTAGTAGCAAAAGAACAAAAAAAGAAGGCACATAAAGAAAAGGTTGATGCAAAACCAACAAAGGGTCAAAGAAAGATTTCAAAGAGTGAAAGTGATTCATCCTCTGATTCTGAGAGCGAGGATGAAAAGTCAAAGAAGAGGAAAATTAAGAATAAGAAGAAGCAAAGGAAACGGGACTCTAGCTCTAGTGATACCGACGAAGAAGAACAGAGATCCGCTAAAGGTAAGAGGGATAGGGCAAGCAGTGAGGAAGTTAAAAAGAAAGTGAAAGACAAAAAGAAGAGGGACAGCAGCGAGGAGAAAGCACCAAAGAAACGACACCAGAGCAGCGATTCTGAGGAAGACAAGAAAGCAAAAAAGAAGCGTAGATCAGCAAGTTCTGAAAAACCTAAGAAGAAGAAGGATGATTCAAGCGACAGTGATGCACCTAAGAAGGTCAAGAAGAAACGTGACAGCTCCGAGGATTCTGATAAAGAAAAGAAAAGGCACAGGAAGGACTCGTCTTCTGAAAGTGAAGATGAAAATGCAAAGAAAAAGAAACATAAGCGTAAAGTAAGGTCTGGCAGTGAATCGGAAGAAGATGGAGAAACAAAGAAACGCAAGAAAGACAAAAAACACAAAAAGAAGAAGAAGCACTCAAAGAAGCATAAGAAACATAAGAAGAAGAAACAAGAAAGTGACGAGTCCGAAAGTGATGTCGATGTTGTCGTTGAAGATGAGAAGAAATTGAGGGAGAAGGCATTGAAATCAATGAAGAGACAGAATTCTAGTGATAAGTCTGAGTAAGTGTTTTGGTCTGTGTATCAAAGGGATTTTTAAACTGTAGGTTTAGGAACTTATTGCGTGAGATATGATCTTTTTTGTTGATGTATGTTGGCCATCATAAATAAAGATAATTATGTATATTATAAATAATGTTGTTTCTTTAATTTTTGAACAGAAATCCTAATTCCTTGACATACCCAGTTACTGAAGAGTTTAGTCCAATATTTTGGAAAGCACATAATATTAATAAAAACTTATATTTCTGAAAATCAGTATAAATTAAAACCTTACATAGTAATAATAAATAAAAATAAATATCTTACAAAAGTACAATAAATTAACAGATATGAGCACATTTCACACAACTTAAATTAGTTTTTATTTGCATTTTCAAAAAATATCTTAGCTGTTTCTAAACACTCTTATTCATTACAGCACAGACCTATATCGAAGCTATATAGGTCTGTGATTATAGTTTATATTCACCTCCAGAAGTTACCTACTTTCTTGTACATACTTTGAAGTAACTCATGTTTGAATATTGCGAGACATCTTACAATACAGAAGTTAACTTATTCAGAATGTATATGATCATTACTGTAAAAGCAAAAATGTTTTTCAGTCCTCTTTTATTTCTTCACTTCATTGATACCGCTTCATATATTTAAAGTCCTTGTTTATAATCTTGGAATTGATGCCATGACAGCAGCCTCTTGATTACTTTGCGATGCATATTTTGGCCTACACACACAGCCACTCTCAACAAGCACGTAGTCTTGACCAGTCAAAGTGACGGGACCCAGGGGAATGACCAAAAACAAATATGGAACATAAGTTTGAGTGCATTCACCTCGTACAACGTCACATTCTGAACTTTCGCACACCTGAAACAATTAAATGTGTTATTTTAAATGTCTGTTAAACATGTCATAAGCTTGTTTTTTGAGTGAAATAACTTTGCTGGGGTGAGTTTTTCATTTAGCCGACTGAATATTTATATTATGTAGGTATTTATTTTCTGTAAATAGAAAATATGTTATTTCGATTATGTGAAAAGAACCCAGTTTAGTACAACCATGGCCCACGTAAAATAAACTGAACTGCTCTTCCAATACAGTCATTTGTTCCACCTATATATATATATATATATATATATATATATATATATATATATATATATAAGGATGTAAGATTAGCGAGTGTAAATGTAACAATTACAAGAAAAGGTGATAATGGGCAAACACTCAAAGTTAACAAAAAGAAAAAACTAGTAACCGCATACACGTGTTTCATGCTATTTGGCAATCATCAGTACGGTGTAACATTAACCAAATCAAAAGATAGGCATGATTTGGGAAGCAACAAATGAAGTCCAGGCAGGAGCCAACAGCACATTTGCAGCTTCAGTCAGCACATCCCCTATTTTGGGGCTTGTACTAACATCGCCACGGAGGCTGCTAAAGCGACCTGCGTGGAAATCTTCATAACCCAAGATACAATGACAATAAGGATGTAAGATTAGCGAGTGTAAATGTAACAATTACAAGAAAAGGTGATAATGGGCAAACACTCAAAGTTAACAAAAAGAAAAAACTAGTAACCGCATACACGTGTTTCATGCTATTTGGCAATCATCAGTACGGTGTAACATTAACCAAATCAAAAGATAGGCATGATTTGGGAAGCAACAAATGAAGTCCAGGCAGGAGCCAACAGCATGAAACACGTGTATGCGGTTACTAGTTTTTTCTTTTTGTTAACTTTGAGTGTTTGCCCATTATCACCTTTTCTTATATATATATATATATATATATATATATATATCCCACCAAAAGGTCGGACATATTGGGCGCACACGTCATTGGCTGTCAAATGCACAAGGGCCGTGGTTGGCCATTGTCAAATGTCATTTTGTGTTGCCACCACAAATTTCGCTTTTCCCCTAGAATGCACTCTAAATCCCCTAGAATGCACACAATATGACGGCTATCCAGGCGGGCGCCAGTGCCCTCTGCCAGATGGTAGAGGGACTAGGGCCCAATGGCGGTCCAGTTTATTTTACGTGTGCCGTTAGTATACTGTTCACTGAAAATTCCCCACCTCAGTATTTTTTACATTGCGAAAAATTTGACATTCAACGATACTGTGTTTTTTAAAATTGAATTTGAGGAAGAAAGTTATGGATCAAATAACAATATTTATTTATTTTTCTTTATAAATTCCTAATAAGTTATTATTAAAGTGTATTTGATCTAAAATTGCAATACTTTTTCAGTAAAATTGAAGATGGTAAATCTGAGTCTCTTCCGGATGGATCCTGCGTCAGCTAAACCTCTCGTTCCAAGCTTCCATCCGCAATTGCACGGGACATCCTCGGGGTGCGACGATCACACTGAGACTCTCGTTCAGATTCATCACATTCTGCCTGTGGACGTTTCCAATTGAAGATGGTATTTTTGCTATAACATTTTTTTAATTCTTAGATAAAAAAGAACGAGCATAAGCTCCATAAAAAATCACAACTTTTTCTCATATTAGATTACATTAACATTGGAATTCAAATTTTGTTGCTACTGACATGTTTTCTTAGTACCAATTTAGTCATCATGGGGTATACTTTAGCGGAGAGAACCGAAATAAAAATAAATAAAATATTGTTATTTTGTCCATAAAGTACGATTCAAGAGTGTTGGCATACACGTCATCAATTTATGTCACTGGCTTCATTCAAACGTCAAAAATGTTGAATTGCTCATTGTTTATACAGTGCTATTCATAAAGTTTGCACCAAATGGGAAAATTTTGTATTATTCTATTTTTTGAGAATCTGATTTTGGGATATGTTGGCAATGTCTTGTTTACACTATTGCGCCTAGAGAAGGTCGTGACGCCACAGCCCATACCTGTCAAATTTGACATTTAAAATAAAAAATTGGGAAAAATCAGGTTTGCCTTGAAAATATCCAAAAAAGTTATTAAGAAAATGTGTTTGTATTATATTATTTTGCCATATTCTAATTTTCAGAAGGATATTAGAATATTCGTGTTTCTTACTTGATATTCCTGGAATTGAAACTGAATCCATAAAATTCTATACAAAACTGTATCTCTTATAATTCTGTTTCACTGAATTTCAAAAATGGATGCTTTTGATGTAAAAATATTACAACACTGGCCCAGGGAATAAACTTATCTGATAATGAAAGAGTCTTTGCACCATGATTGCATTCTTACAGAATAGCTATTTTAAAAAATCTCATGTTTCTCCTTAACTTTGCATTTAAATTTATTTGTATTGTTATGGTTTAGTAAGAGGGCAACCACTAAATAAATTTCTTCGGTTATTTGCGGGAAAAAAATATTGAGTACCAATTTTAAGAGAAATAATTAAGAAAAAACGAACAACGTGATATCCTTCTGAAAATTTGCATAGGGGCACAATAATGCAATACAAACACATTTCCTTAATAACTTTTTCCGGTATTTTCGAGGCAAACCTGATTTTTTCCATTTTTTATTTTAAATGTCCAATTTGACAGGCATGGGTTGTGACGTCATGACCCTTTTTAAGCGCAATAGTGTAAACAAGACATGCACCAACATATCCCAAAATCAGATTTTCAAAAAATATAATAATACAAAGTTTTCCCATTTGGTGCAAAGTTTTTGAATAGCACTGTATAATTTCCATCGATTTGGATGCTTTCTGCTGAATGCACGTCGCTCATTGGACTGACGTCTCACTAATTGATTTTTGAGGTTATTTGATTTTCCAGAGTGTTGATTTTTACTATTTCTTTATAAAAATGGATTTATTGCCGTTTTTCGTTGATCACGATTATAGAATAAATAATATAATGGAAAATATGGTATCCTCACAAGACCGTTGCCACTTTTAGCTATTGAACCAAGGGAGGTAAAAGTTCGTAATGAAATTTATTTTGGAAGAGATAGTATTAGATGCACGTTATCCATATCGGCCTTTTTTGTTATTTTTTCATAAAAAAAAGGGAAATGTAGGACTAAAAAATCACATAACCTCAAAAGGTAAACATGTCATAACATTTGTTTTCTGCTTTTCTGAGTGATCACTAATCGGGCTGATAAATTGAAATTAATTTACAATGTAAAAATGACGTCCGATTTCTCATCATACAATTAATCATAGCTCGAAGCAAAGGCAATCACATCTATAGACCTCAAAACCAATGCTTTAGTTCTCCACGACTTAAACTACACCAAAAACAGGTGGCAGCTACACCGTTTGGTGACCCACCCAGCGATTGATATCGCGAGAGAGAACTCACGTTGCATAGTGGGTTGTAAGACAAAGATGGAGAAAAAAGTCGTTTTAACTGCCATATGACCAGAAAAAACATATTGCACAGATGGTTCTCAGCATATTGCGGTTTTATTTTACGCTTTTCGTGATTTGTTGAATTATCTTTAATTATTATTCCAAAGAAATAAAATTAACCTTTCTTTACACAGAGTGATTCAGTTTTATTTTGGGTGACTTCAACACATGATAGAAGACTGAAACCCTACAATGAGATTATTCATCGGGTAAAAAGTACCCCTCACCACCCCCGAGATAATTGTTTTTGGCCCACTTCTCGCTGTTTTTTGAGAGGACGTTCATTGTACCATGCTTCACGAATGAAAAAAAAAATGTTTTTGGTCCCATCTCACCTTTTTTTGAGAAGACATTCACTAAACCTCCTGTTTCACGAATCCGTAGTTGAAATTTTTTTCTGGTGAAAAACTACCCCTCACCACCCCCGTGGGAATTGTTTCTGGTCCAATTCTCCAATTTTTTAGAGGACATTCATTATACCTTCTGTCCCACGGATCCGTAATTGAAAATTTATTTCTAGCCAAAAACTACCCCTCGCCACCCCTGAGAGGATTGTTTTTGGTCCAATTCACACCGATTTTTGAGAGGACATTCATTATACCCAGTTTCATGAATACCTAGTTGACAAATCTTTTCTGTCCAAAAACTACATTTCACCACTCCGGAGAGTGTTTTTGGTCAGATTCTCGCCGTTTTTTTTTTGAGATGACGTTCATGATACTCCCTATTTCATGCATCGGTATTGAAAAAAAAATTCTGGTGGAAAACTACCACTCACCACCCACGAGAGAATTGTTTTTGGTCAGATTCTCACTTTTTTTTGAAAGGATGTTCACTAAAGCTTTTGTTGAAATATTTTTTTCTAGCCAAAAACTACCCTTCACTATACCTTCTGTGTCGGAGAATCCGTAATGAAAAAAATTTCTGGCCAATAACTATTCCTCGCCACTCCTGAGAGCATAGTTTTTGGTCCGATTCTCGCCCTTTTTTTATTTAAATTTGTTTATTATCTACAGAGAATACATAATCTTCGTTTGTGTAATTTAAGCGCACCGGCATTATTGTTGACAATAATTTATAAACCAAGTGACATTTCCTCAGCCGCGATTGTCTTTTCAACGTCCACGGCTAATACGATTTTCCAAGCGTTAAGCAAACCCCGCATTTTATGGGCGAAAAGTGGGTTTTTCGTAAATTAATCGAAAATTACTAGATTTAGGTATAGGAAACCTTACACAAAGTTGTCATCATTTTTTGTGGTGAATAAGATCGCATTAAAAAAAAAATGGGGGTTTCCATTTGAAAATTTCGAGATTTAAGCACATTTTGAATGTAATTTTTATTCATATTTTGTGAACACCCTGTATAAGAACGGATTTATTTCTCAGCAGAGATCACTAGGTCAGGGCTTTTGTTACACGATGCCAAAAATTCGTTTAGAAATTTCGCGGTTTCCTCGTATAAATTGCTAATTAACTTTAGGTCTGCATCTGTAATTTTTTTCGGAAAATGCAAATATCTCAAAAACGGTTGGATTTAGACATAGGACATGTTGAATGTTTTTGTTCCAAAATGATGCCTAGCATCCAAAAATGCAATAATATATAGGGTGTTCCATTTGAGATAAGAAAGTTGATATCGACTTCCGGTATAACCGGAAGTGCCAGATTCACCAAAATATTTTAGTTGAGCAGCGCCCATTCGCATTGGAGAGGTGCCAAATTTTCAGAATTTTACTACTTTCAGTTTTCCATATATAGATCGATGCAGTTCGTAGTGGGCCACCCTGTACAGGGTGGTCCAACATTTAATGACAAAACTTTAGGAATCTATTATAGAAGGCATCAAAGTTCAATTTTTTTCCTAAAGGAAGACAATTAACTCAAACATATTTGGTAGAGTTTAGACACTCATTAAATACTATAAATTAAAAATAATTCAACACATCTACTTCCACCAGTGCCGGAGAGAAGTGGGTCAACCATCATATATATTTTTTAAATGGTACGCCAGTGGAAAAGTAGGTTTTTTGCCTCTACTAAATTTCCCAACCTATTCTAAGAAAAAAACTATTCTAGACTTTTTCGAAAAATGTACCGTTTTTTAAAAATTCACTTTTGTGCATTTTAATTCTCTTGGCAGAATAAAATCAAAGTAGGTCTAGGTTTTCAACATTTTGCACACCTACTGAGCTTTTAATTCTGAACAACTTTCCTTAATAACATTTCGTCATAAAACCTACATAAAGGCCACTTTACTGGTGTGAAACATTAGTTTTTTTAAATTCCCAGGACACATGATTTTTCGAATTTAGAAACCTTTTTTGTAGGTTTTAGGACCTAAAGTCTGCATCAGGGAAAATTTTTTATTTGCAGAAGCATTCAAAATTTGACTTTGCCAGCAGTTTGTGCTTGTGTAGGTGTCACAAATGATGTATGTAACCATAGCCGCGTTTCTTTTGCCCCTACACTGAGAACTTTAGCTCAGTTGTTAGCCGAGCCACTCAGTTTGTTTTTTCCGGTCAACGGCTCATCTTGTGAAAAGGTCATTTTCCCCACCACCAAACTGAGCCAATACGCTCGATAGTGAGTGTCCTCACGAGGATGTGCTTGAAGGGTGAAGGGGGAGGTAAAAAATCTCACTTTAGCTCACATTCTCATTTCTAAAAGGAACTGCCACCAACTGAGATAAAGTAAGAATTCTTAAGAAAAGTGGCAAAAGGAACGCGGCTCATGTCCCGTGAGTTTTTGCATCTGTCGAATTTGACATTTAACAAAAAACTTCAAAAGTGTCACTTTGTAATATAAAAACATTCGTTTTTTGATAATTTTTTTAAGCTATTTCTTCCATTTTTTCAAGACGTTTTCTTAGCAATATCTCGTTTCAGGCACATGCTTTAAAGCAATTTATCTTTGAAGCTCAAATATTTTGTCATGCTTGATATTTAATTTCTGGAATTTAATAAAATAGTACTTATATCAATAGAAAGTACATTTGCAAAGAGAAAACATCAAAATAATTGCAAATTAATGATGACACATAGGCACAAACTCGTGACACTAACAGATATTACTGAACTATGATTAATACAATTTTGCAATCCTTGCAACCATCACAGACATTGGAAATTTTAACATCATATACAAAATATAATTAACACAATTTACGAGTTGGTAGTAAGAATAAACATAATAATTTTTAATAAAACCAACTTATTATATTGGATCTCACTACTGTTCACAATTCACGTCACAACGTTTGCCAGCGAAGCGATGAGTCACCGTGACACCGCTATCTTTTGGCCTTGAACGAAAACTACTAACTCCACTTCCATATAAACATAAACATTTCCAATGTTAAAAGTAAAAACTAAGAACCCAACTCGAAAACAAGGAAAATTTATCCAAATGCGCCCAAAACCACAGGATTTTTAAAATTTGTCCATGTGTAGTTCCGTATGTAGTTTCCTGGCTCAATCGGAAGGAGTCAAATTCCAGTCTAAACAAAGGATGGTCACTGCTGAGCTGATATAACAGCACCTTGTTTTGGACATACCATTTATTGTAACCCTGAAATGGGCCTTATTAGCCTTCTATATAAACAAATTTAGAAGTGTACATGAGTCGATCTGTTTGGTACCAAAATAGCTGAATGAACCACATTCTGCCCTTGCAGAGGGTTTTTTAAATGCTGGTCAAAGATCTATTGTGATCGAGCTGAGGATTCTATATGAAAATACTCTCATCTTCACTTCATCAACTCTCCTGATACAGATACTCTGCCCTTTTAATGAAAATGTATATGCAAAAACATGGTTTTAAGATAATTGAGGTTTTGTGTTTTGCCTCCTGTCATCCACAATTTTTAAATATGAAATGCGATTTTTTGGGAATATAACAAGAAATGCACTAAAAATGTTTCTGGTTACTTGCTAATTTATTTGAAACTTTTAATGAAACTGCATATATAGCAATTTTATTATTCAAAATGATCGCATCTGTAACGGAAACTAAAACAGGTAAACAGAAAACCTACATTTAGGAAATTTTATTGTTATATAACATACAATACCTATACCTGTGATATTTTGGTTAAATTTTCAAATAAAAAGCTATAAAAACCTTCGAACTTTCATTCTAATTTATTCATTAATTTTTTTGTAATACATGGCGTTTACCTATTTATAAAATTGTAAATTGTATAAATTTATTGTAAACATACATTTTTAATTTCTATAATGTCACCTTCGGCTAATAAAAAATAAATTCAGCCAAATTGTTGTCAACCTGTACATCCAATGTGTTATTGTTATTAGATATATTTTTTCCAATTTTGAGGGAAAATTGTGCAGTATGTTCATTTTGAACTGAAAAATGGGAAACTTCCGGTACTTCCGGTCAAACCGGATGTGTAATAATTTGACACGTGCCGCTATTTTCTTCGTCCTAGTGGACTACAAAGATGTTTTAATAACTTTTTCCGCTAAAGTTATTTTTAAGCGAGTTAGCTCATATTTTGTAAATGACATTGTAGAGCGGTTATCTCAGAAACTAGTACAATAGGAAAATCGTCCATGGAACAAAATTTTCTCCAAATTACCCAGTCTTTCAGATGTGCTACGTTCCAAAGTTCCTAGGATCAAAAAGTTTCTTTGCACTGCAGCGCCATCTATACGCCAATGTCAAAATGAACGCGTAGCAGTTGCGAATAAAGCCCTCTTCACGTCCTAGCGTGTTCTGGAGATATCGTCCTTATTGGGCTACCCCGTATTATTAGTACCAAACTAATGTCTGTTCTCTTTGGGAGAATTTGAAAATTTTATTTTTCGAATATTGAAGTCAACAGATGTTTTGGGACACGTTTTGGATATTTAAACGCAAACGGTTGATTTGGGCGTTATGGAACAAGAGTACCTTTTTGTTGCAGAATGAAAAGGTGCACTAAAATGATGGACCTGCAGGACCAAAAAGATAACATCAAAAAAGTTACGAGTAAAAGCACGATCCAAAAACCGCGCAAGTGGCGCCCTCTGTGAGATACGTAGAAATTGACATTTTCAGCTTATTCTCAACCATCCCCAAAAACAGCAGTGCCAAATTTCAGGTCAGCAGCTTGATTATTTTGGTAGATATAGCCATAATTCAATTTAAAAATAAGAACTTGAACGCACTGTATCTCTCAAACAAACAACATTTGTTTAAGCAATGTTGGACTCAATCGCAATATTTTGGTCTCCCCTACCCCCAGTTTCGGGATTTCCCATTCCCATTCCCAATGAATCACCCTGTATATCTATAGAGTATAAGTCTCCAGATATATGGAGATGAAGGCGCTTCAACGAATATTTTTCTAATGGTTTCACGTCCATTAATATCGCTATATGATCAATTTTAAGTATCATCAACATTAAGTATAAATATGCCGCCTCCAGTTCAAGTACTTCTAACTGAATATCTTCATCCATTTCAAATAAATTCATCACTTTTT
Organism: Pseudeuparius sepicola; assembly: GCA_963920635.1. NCBI lineage: Eukaryota > Metazoa > Arthropoda > Insecta > Coleoptera > Anthribidae > Pseudeuparius > Pseudeuparius sepicola. The sequence continues at coordinate 98,396,013 of OY987299.1, forward strand.
GGGGTTAGAATTAGGCCCAAAACAAAACAGATCTCGATGCCCACAACACCACAAAAAATTGATAGTGGAGAGAGATAGAAACACAATAAAACAGCTCCAAAGCTTTGTATTTACCAGTTATAAAATGTCATATTGATGATGTCGCAAAGGGCTTGTTGATGACGTGAAATTCTATTACCGCTGATCACAAAAACCACTCGAAAACCATTGGTAAATACAATTTTTTACCGGTAATGATCAGTCATTCGCTCAAATTCGGCTTTGGTAACAGTTTCAGTATAATCAAAATTTGATTTTATAAAATCACTTTTATCTCCCTGTATCTCAGAAACCAAAAGATAGACCCATAGTTCGTAGAAAAAAGTCAAGTTACTTTTTGACATTCTATTGCTACCAGAATTTATGACACCTACTTAGCAAAACTCCCTGCAAATTTTAGTTCTATTTGGTGACATGTTCCAGTTTTTTCTTTACAACCTGGTCACCCTACATTTTTAAAAATAAAACATATTTAAAATATTTACCTCAAAGACAACTTGTTGTAACAAATCGGGGAATTTCTGCACAATAGTTACAGGTTGTCCTGATGTTAACGATACTCCATACATCGGTGCTGTTGTATTGTACCTAGTTTTACATAACCTATGTGGTGTACCGGCACAGATATTTGCTGGAGAAACATTTACTGCCCTTGCTACAATGTAAAACAAAATTATGAATAATTGTTAGGAGTTATTTTATTTATGATCTTATGAATTCCAAAATATTGTCTTCGTGAAGTTAAAAATTCTACATGCAAAAGTGTATCAAAACGTGCTTACCGGTCCTAGCCATTGTAGGATTAAGACCCATATTCTGCTCGTGTGCTGCCAACAAAGCTTTTCTGGTTAAAAATGGGTCTATATTCTTTTTTGCCCTCCCTGTTCTAAAGCTACCAGACCATGGGTTTGATCCTCGGAAAGACCTCTCAATTGCTGCACTGGGAAAACGGTCACTTATAATACTTGTTTTATACAGAGTGTCTCACTTAGGAGTGAAACAACCATATTAACTTCTTTAATTTTTAACCGACCAGAACGAAATTTTTACCAAAGGTAGATGGCATTAAAAAAAGAAATGCCTTGTAGATGGCATTGTTGCCTACTTATTTCCAAAAAAATTACTTGTCTACTCCAGAGTCAAAGCCACCTGCGATAACACAATCGAGGCCAAAAATCCGAAAATCATATTAAGCATTTTTTTTTTTCAAAAAAAAATTACTAAAAGTTGTTCAGAATCGATCCAGGACCCTAAATCCAAAATTTTGTCAAAATAAAAAAATATTAAATAAAAAAAATAAAGTCTAAAAATAGCAATTTAAGAATTTTCTACGTTTAGAAAAATGTGCCATGGAAGTTTTAAAGGCAAGTTGTTTCCAAAACAGTGTGCCATGGAAGTTTTGAAGGCAAGTTGTTTCCAAAAAGTAATCATTTTTAAATAAAATTAAAAGCTACAAAATAAATTTTATTATTTTTTTAATTTTTACTTTATTTTTTATCTAATATTTTTTGATTTTGACAAAATTTTGGATTTAGGGTTCTGGATCGATTCTGAACATCGTTTTTAATGCATTTTTTTTTTGAAAAAAAAATGCCTGATATGACTTTCGAATTTTTAACTTTGATTGTGGCATCGCAGGTGTCTTTGACTTTCATTTAGATAACTAATTTTTTGGAAATAAGTAGGCAACAATGCCATCATCTACCTTTGGTAAAAATTTCGTTCTGGTCTGTTAAGAATTAAAGAAGTTATAAGGTTGTTTCACCCTTAAGTGAGACACTCTGTATAAAATTCTAATTTGAAATATATGAAAAAGAAACATTACTGCTGTGCTGTAACTTACGTTGGATAGGGCATATTGTTGGGCCCCACACAGTCGGGGCTGTCACTTAGTGCATCACCCCATAAGTATTTTAAACCTCCATCCCCAGAACATTCTGTAGGTATTTTGGCAAAAGTTGAACTAATTGTGGAACATAATACTGTCAAGGATATCTGAAACAAATCAGTTGTATTTTTAAAAGGATTAACATATGTATTTGGGTACAATCACCATAACCAAGCTTACAATTTTGATATATTATGTGTCTTATATGTGAAAACAGTGTTTAGTTTACTCGTTTGGTTATGGTAAAAATTAAGACATCCTCACAATCACTGCCCTCAACACAACACTTGCATGGACTTTGGAAATAGTATGGCATGGTCACTGGTATATGGAGATAACTTGTTTATTAGATCAGAATTGAAGAAGTATTCTGTTGTTTCAGGTATATTTATGTTATTGGCTCAAAGACTGCAAAGGTTTATGGTTTATATTTGACACAAATAAGAAAAGCAAAAAACTGGCAGGATTATAATGGGGGAGATCTGTATGGAATGAACCTGTTGAATAAAATTTATTATGCTTGTTGAAATGCCAAAAACTCGGGAGATAAAATGCTTGAGGAACCAATCAGCTTAGTTGATATTTAAGACAGTGGGTCTTCGGGCTAGTCTTTAAGACTTTGAAAAAAATTACCAATTTGATATTAATTTCTGGGTTTTGAAAAACCTCTAGCTTCTTTGTATCTTATAGGGGATGAAAATAAGATATAATAATAATTCTTACCCTCACAAATCATTCTATTTATTCTAAATCTTACAAAGTGGTTATTATTATTACACAAGCATTCAGTTGCTTCTGGGGTACTCCTAGTTTTGAATATTGTGAGGGTGAGAATTATTATTATTATATTAATGATTTATTTTGTTACAGGTTTAAAGTCTCTTTTTATTATTATTAATTTCGTTAGCCTTATTATCTTCCAGTCAACTCTAATAATTGGTGAAAATCTTTCTCCTCATTTATTAATTTTATTTGTAGGCTTTAATATTTGTTATTGGTTAATTTAAATATTGTAGATCAGTAGATTGCTTAGTTTTGGACCGTTTGGTATATTTATAAAATCCGTCGAATACACCGATTCTTGTCGCTACGCAGAGGAAGGCACATTTTGACCTCCCGAATTCACCTTCCGGAGTCAGTGAGACAATCGCAGTCGACCACGAACCACCGAACCCAATAAAAGCTGCAGGGTCACAAATCATATTCATTTGGGCCCTGTTATTTATTTGGCGGTTTCATTTACCCGTTTTTCAAGTATTCTTTGTCACACGTGGTTCCCAGCGAGCTCTACAAGGCCATCCACCACCCCGGGTATGTCTATTCCCGGAATTGGAGTGTTTTGCGTTCTACTTGTGTGATTTCTCTCCTCAGGCCTCTTACTCTAAGGCTGTGAAATAAGCCTTATTATTTGTTCGCAATTGTCTTACGCAACTTTCAAACACCTCCAGCTGCTGAGCACAAGGCAGAACGGGAGGGCACGGTTCATTTGCCCTCCTCCCTTGGTATAACAAAGTAGAGAGTCGTCCCACAAAGCAACCTCCAGAGACACGGTTGTTGGCCGCACGAGCTAGCCGTCGATAGGAGCTGAGAATACCTGGTGTCTCCAACAAGTTCATTACCGGTCCCACGCATATAAGTCTAAATTCAATCTAAAATAGTGTTCCATAATTTTGCCTATTTCATTACAAATAGCAGTATACATAATATATCATACATGAATATACTACCTATTGCAAAAGGTTATGTAACATGCCTAACACAATGTAATAACTAGGATGTAGCTACATTCAGGGACCAATAACTACTTATTGATGCATATTTATTTTCCTATTTATTGCATTAGTGCCAATTGATTGATGAATACTTGTTTTTTTTTTTTGGTACCTGATTACTAATTACTAACAGTATTACATGGTATAATACCATATCACTTACCTTACCTTGTAGGCACAACGCACTTTTTATACCTATTAAATTGTATTTGCCTAGCCTGATTAATTGCTTTGACATTTAATTGTTACTTTAGTGATATCTTTTGTTGCGTTCATTTCTGGGTTGATTACCTGTGATTTATTTATTTTATATATTATTTACTGGACCAATAAATTGTACCTGATTTACTAAACTTGTTTTGGTTACCATGTTATCAGTGACTTTGGACGGCAAAAGCTCATTTCCTGTTTTGGGGTGTCTTATATTTTTGAGAAAAACCGCACAGGGTTGGAGAGAGGTGGCGCTCATTAACTTTTATTTTTTTGTCCCCACGATCACGGCTAGCTAGCCAGGGCCTATACCCGCTACCCGCTTATGTTCCAAAAGTATTATATTAGAATAATTTTATTGGTAATAAAGTGCGTCTGATGGCGGCAACGGTCCTCGCAAAATAAACTAATGGCTGCAGGCGCCCGTTGTCCTCTCAATGTTTTTCTCGGATGCCGGTAATGGCGCCCCAAAAATAGACTAGAGGCATAGAAGAATCTACTACGATAGATTCTTCTGTGCTAGTTGCTGCCGATTTTGAGTGCACTTATCATGATCTTGCCACAGAATAAGCGGAAAACTGATGCATCGAATTGAGTTCGAAGAAAGATATGTTGCTCCTGAAAACCCACCTATAAGAAGGATATCATTTGGAAATTGAGATATAATTGTTTGAACACTATATCCCATATTTTATTAACAGGATTATGTACTTCATATATCCACGCCCTTCCTCCCAAATTTAGTACCCACTTACATGGTGTTAGAAAAAAGTAAGTTAATCCATTGACCACATTCTTTGGGCTAAAAATTGACATTTAAAAAACAAATTTATACGGGGTGTTCCATAATTATGTGCAAATATTTGGAGGAAGTGTACTACAGGTGGTCCATGAAAAGTGATTCCAGGCTTAACAAGGACATAGAATTTGGTTTTGATTTTTTATTAAAAAAACGGTTGAATCTAGAAACTTGATTGTTGGGGGATGTCCTGATCAAAAAATCTGGCATACCCTGTACCTATAAACCCTTGGAATGAATGTGTATTGTGTATCTTTTTTTTGTTAAATACTCTATATTATCCTATTATTGTTAGGTGTTACCATAGAAGATGTCGTAGCAGATCCTTCTACGAGTATATCACGGACCTATATAGCTTAGTTTAGTGAAGCTATATAGGTCTGTAACTATATCCTTGTTCTTGCACTACTTATACAGGGTGTCCCATAACTTATCCGCCATAGGGCAACAGATGGTCAAATATGCCGTGTGAGCCAAAAATGCCTTAGTAAAATGTTGCTCATTTAAAAGCTACAGGGTGTTGCAAATGAAACTTGAATGTGAGGCGTCATTTAATAAAGAGCCTAAGAAAGTGTCTTGCGGTAAATGGGGGACACGTTCAACACCTGTTGAAGTAAATTTTAAAAAGCATTTGGTATTTTGAATAAATTGCATTGTATTTTCGAAATTTGGATTTTTTTTATAATGCATAATACTATGCAGAATTTAATTCATTACGAAGTTTGCACCAAGTGCCCTCTAGGAACTACGTTCAAACTAGTACCGAAATTGGATTTCTCACCTTTGAAAACCCAAGTGTGTCAATTTTGAATAGGATATCTTCAACGGTTTTAGAATTATTGCAATTTTTCGAAAATCAAGTTTCATTTTCAACACCCTGTATCTTTTAAACGAGCAACATTTTACTAAGGCATTTTTGACTCACACCTGTTGCCCTATAGCGGATAAGTTATGGGACACCCTGTATTATTACAATGAATGAGGATGTACTTATATTTTACTAAGTTGTTCATTATTTAATTATTATAAATTCGCCCAGAATGTCGATTTTTAATGGAATCTTGAATTCTTCAGACAATATAATCTATAGGTAAAAGTATAATCAGTGGCAAAACCTAAGAACTATTTGCCGGCAGCTAATTCGGGTGCCGTTGCCGGCGGCGGAGGCATGGTCTTATTTTTTGTAACATATCATTAAGAATCGTCTGTAATCGGACTGGGTATATCGTAGATAGATCTACGGGTTATACAGGGTTGTGAAAATTACATTGCCCACCATTGGTATCTTGGAAACGATGAAAGATACAACATCGGTCAAATTAGACAAAAGTTGCACTATCATATCCTTTATGAAAGCCACGTTCTTTTTGCCACTATTCTTAAGAATTCTTACTTTATCTCAGTTGGTGACAGTTCCTTTTACAAATGAGGATGTGAGCTAAAGTGAGACATTTTACCTCACCCTTCTGAGGAAAGGACCTCCTACCTCCTAAATAAAGCTGGACTGCTATGGGCTAGTGGTGCTTTCCCCCTCCACCAATTTTTGTCCGACCGCCAGAGGGCGCTGAAGGCTGTTTTTGGGCAATTTTTAGGGGTACTGTTGGCACCATTTAGGTTTAAGGGTTTAAGTCTTCTCTTCCTCTCTTTCACTTCATTTCAAATAACCCGCCACAAAACCGCAGTTTTCTTATTGGCCTCCCCTCTACAGTCAGCACAACATGGCAGCACCGAGTGGCTCAACTAACAACTGAGCTAAAGTTTTCAGTGTAGGGCCAAAAGGAAGGCAGCTAATATTCTGTTATTAAATCTCAGATTCATTTGTGATTTATACTCAAAAAATGACAAAATTAGCTTTTTTCAAAACTTTGTATATTCCACATCGGTTACCCGAATTTAACGAAACGTGACACTTAGTTTTAGTTTCTTTTTCATGGCCAACTCGATGCCAGTGTCAGAAATTTTCTAGGCCTCCTAGATTTTGAGCAACCACAGCCAAGATACCAAATGGTGGGCATAGAGAAGGGAAATGGCGCTTAATGAAGATGCGTTTTGGCGTACCTAAACTTAACTGTCAATGTCAAGGCAAAGGGTGGGTGACATGCGTGTTTCATTCCATTCTGCAATGTGTGGAGTGCGCGTCATCGGTTCGCCATTGCAAAATGCCAGCCTCTTGTATGATTTACCTTTTACTTTTTTTACCCCATCAGCTGTTGCCTACAATTCCGTCATTTTTCACAGGGACGGATTCAAATATACACTGTGTCCCGGATAAGAATGAACAGCATGGGGATATTGCAAACGGTGAGACATAGGGCAACGGTTAAATGGGGAAAAAGTTGCGCAATTTCGAGGTCAATAAAATGGCACAAACAGATTTCTAATATCTTTTTTCGTGTTTGAGTTATTTTGAAAAAAGTAAAATTTTGCGTTTTCGATTTTATTTTTTTCTGAAGTTGCTATCACAGATAGAGAAAAAAGAAAAGCACTTTCTTATGGCACTTTTTTACGGGGCTTAAGATGGCGTTTTTCGATTTGTTCTACAATGTTTCGTTTTTGAGAAACCATCTTCAACTTAATTTTCTTAAATACGGACCTGGATTTTTTTTTCGCAGATTTTGAAAGCACTTTTCATTGCAAATACCATGACGTATGACAAGAAATATTTTTAAAATGTTTTGAGACAATTATACTGAAAATTCCTTTTTTCCATTAATTTTTTTCTAATGCGGCCCTGTATTTAATAATAAGAAGTCTAAATATTAATCAGTATTGTCAACAATTTAACTTACAACTTATCTTTCAATTGGAGAACTAAAAAAAGGACGGCACATACCATAATAAAAAATAAATAAAAATCCTCCACCTAGAAGGCTTTGAAACAACGAAACCAATCCCTTGTCATTTGTCATAACTCCCACTGTATCATTTAGTTAACAATTTATTTCATTACAAATGGAGGGTGCTTTTTCAAATGACGACAAATTTAACATGTCAGCAGAAATAGTGTAGAGGCCGAACGAATGTATTTTTCCAATTAATAAATGGCAAAAGTTATTGATTACGTTGGCTTAAAGCTTTCAAAGCGAAGAATTTACTCCAAAACACAATGCGACACTGTTTGCTGTACAACAACATAGGAAAACACTTTACCAGACGCAGGGCCGTAAAATTTAAAAATATTAAGTTTTCAAAGTAAAAATAAACTGTAAGTTAAATTGTTGTCAATACTGATTAATATTTAGGCTCCTTATTATTAAATGCAGGGCCGTCTTAGACAAAAATGAATGGAAAAAAATGAATTTTCAGTATAATTGTCTCAAAACATTTTAAAAATATTTCGTGTCATACATCATGGTATTTGCAATGAAAAGTGCTTTCAAAATCTATAAAAAAAAATCCAGGTCCGTATTTAAAAAAATAAAGTTGAAGATGGTTTCTCAAAAACGAAACGTTGTAGAACAAATCTAAAAACGCCATCTTAAGGCCCGTTAAAAAGTGACATGAGAAAGTGTTTTTCTTTTTTCTCTATCTGTGATAACAACTTCAGAAAAAAATAAAATCGAAAACGCAAAATTTTACTTTTTTCAAAATAACTCAAAAACGAAAAAAGATATTAAAAATCTGTTTGTGCCATTTTATTGACCTCAAAATTGCGCAACTTTTTCCCCATTTAACCGTTGCCCTATCTCTCACCGTTTGCAATATCCCCATGCTGTTCATTCTTATCCGGGACACAGTGTATATATTGTGAAAATATCTGTTTTTATAGCGTTGGACGAAATACAAAAGGTAAGTACTCCTATTTATCCAAAAACTTTAATAAAAGACCTAAGTAGATACCTACGCTTATATCAACATATTATAGAGCTTTAGTCAATTCAATAACTAAGATGAAAGGTAAATTGTTCCATAAAAAGTCCTGAATTTTGGTTAGATATTATGTGAAATAGTTTGATGATATTTTAATTTATGATTTTGGCATCAATTTACTTCCGGAAATTTTCATGTAAATAAATTTTCCTATGTCCTAAATGCTAAAATGTACAGGGTGGCTCACTGTAAATTGACACCCCCCTAACTTGTTAATTTTTGAGGTTAGAAAAAAAATTTCTTTACAGAAGTTCTAGATACTAATACAACGTTTTTGTGACGCTATTGAATCTTACACAGTGTGTTCTAGAAAGCCGTGGCAGACATAACTTATGTTTTTCTTTAATGGAACACCTTATATATCCGTTTAATTTTTAATTGGGTTTTTCGCCACCAAACTGATCGAAAGACAACTTTTTCAAGTTGTGAAGTGTCACTTTACTTTGACGTGGCAAGATCTTTGAGAAAGGAGGAAGATTTATTCTCCGAAAGCTCAGAAAACAAATTTGTTGAAGTTATTTTTTGAGTTACACGTTTAAAGTTTCGTTCATTCACTGTTAAGAATTTATGAATTTTCCAGGCAACTTGAAAAAGTTGTCTTTCGATCAGTTTGGTGGCGAAAAACCCAATTAAAAATTAAATGGATCTATTTGCGCCACAAATAAATTTTAGAAAATACCTTATATATTTTTGGATTGTTGAATTCTACGCACTTTTCTGATACCAACGAAGTAGGTATACAGGATGATTTTTTTAGGACTACCACCGCCATTTTCTCGCTTATTTTACGCCCTACAAAAAAAGCGTAAGAAACAAAAATGTTGCAATTTTGGACAGCTAAGTGGTGCTGCAAAAGAAATCGGCATCCATGGCCAACTTGTCGCGCAATATTAAAAAAAAACTCAAATTGAGCAAAACTATTAATGGCCGTGGAATGTTTATTTTAAGAGACAGAGGAAAACTTTTATATTGAAAATTGATGGCACTGAGAAGCTTTATCCATCCACGTAGTCACATAGTTTCAGCAAATTACACAGGGTCTTCGGTTCTCTTGAGACCATGAAAATGTTTGTCGATTCTAAGTTTTCTTAGTACAGTGCGAAAAGTTGAGCATGGAGGCCCATTCCTTTTTTAAAGTCGCCTCGCTTACCAAAATTGCCATATTTTGTTTTCTTATGTATTTTCTGTGCGGCCTAAAATAAGCGAGAAAATCGATTAATAACAAATAAACAAAAAAATTTTCATAGCCTCAAGAGAGCGGAAAACCCTGTGTAATTTGCTGAAACTATCTGACTACGTGGATGGATAAAGCTTCTCAGTGCCATCAATTTTCAATATAAAATTTTTCCTCTGTCTCTTAAAATAAACATTCCACGGCTATTAATAGTTTTGCTCAATTTGAGGTTTTTTAATATTGCGCGACAAATTGGCCATGGATGCCGATTTCTTTTCCAGCACCACTTAGCTGTCCAAAATTGCAACATTTTTGTTTCTTACGCTTTTTTTGTAGGGCGTAAAATAAGAGAGAAAATGGCGGTGGTAGACCTAAAAAAATCATCCTGTATATGTCATATGTTTACTCCAACCGTTCGTTCAGAACTGAGCCTTTTTTGTGAGGGATTACTCCTTGGGTCATAGGTTGCCATGGAAGACAAAAATGCCAAATTATAGTAATACCTAATTATTGACAGTTTGCAAACATATTCACCCTTTGGAAAACAAAATGGGCTATTTTAAGATTTCAGAGAAAGATGAAGAATGGAAATTGAGAGAAATGAGAAATTTTAAATAGTAACATAGTTAATAAACTTCGTCAGATTTATTGCCTGAAATTTAATTTTTATTGAAAACGGCAATAACATTTAGAAAAAGGATATACGTATTACAAATGTTTCACATGGCCTCCATCTTGCTCAATGAATTTATTGATATTTGCTACTAACTTTCTGTTTATTGAGTCAACGATAAAATTGCTGTGTTCATTATTTAATATGTGGAGTTCTTCCCGATTTCAGTGTTTCTACATTTTCCGGTTTGTCATAATAAATTTTGTTTTTAAAATAACCCCACAAAAAATATATAAATATATAGGTACCTTTTATCTAAATGTTATTGTCGTTTTCAATAAAAATTAAATTTCAAACAATAAATTTGACGAAGTTTATTAACTATGTTACTATTTAAAATTTATCATTTCACTCAATTTCCCTTCTTCATTTTCTCTGAAATCTTAAAATAGCCCATTTTGTTTTCCAAAGCGTGAATATAGGTACTTGCAAACTGTCACTGATTATTACTATAATTTGGCATTTGTCTTCTATGGCAACGTATGACCCAAGGAGTAATCCCTCACAAAAAAGGCTCAGTATATGACATATACTTCGTTGGAATCGGAAAAATGCGTAGAATTCAATAATCCAAAAATATACAGGGTGTTCCATTTAAAAAACATACGTTTTCTCTGCCACGGCTTTCCAGAACACCCTGTATAAGGTTCAATAGCGTCACTAAAAACTTTGTATTACTATCTAAAACTTTTGTACAAAAGTTATTTTTGTAACCTCAAAAACTAACAAGTTAAGGGGGAGTCAATTTATAGTGAGCCACCCTGTAAAGTAGGCGCACTGAGAGATTGCATCCGCATCCGCGGATTGCATAATACTAAGAAGTTTTCAAAACTATAAATTTCGACGCGCACGCCTAGGGATAATCAGTCCTCTGAACCTCGCCTTGGTTCTATTTTTAATTGCGAATACGAAAGCGCGTTGCATTTTTTGCACTGTTGCAGTCGGCCAATAGCGACAAATCGTTCTTCGCGCTCCCCGCTTCTCCGCGGACGCAATCTCTCAGTGCGCCTACAATACATCAACAGCATTTTAAAGCATTAATATCATTTTTTTCTTGAAATACAACTTTTATAGCATGTGTCTATAAATAAACCTTACCACAATTTTGAAATATGCGAAATATGCGAACATGGGTCCGGAGACGCTTTATAAAAAAGGTACAGGGTGTTAAAGTTTATTTTTTAAACGGTTTTTTAATAATATCTCAGAAACGACAAACTTTACGTTCGACAAACTTCGATACACACTACACAGTATTCGAGTATAAAATGCAATAAACCGAAGCTACCAGTGTTTTGTTGCCATAACCAGTTATGGGAAGGTAGGATACGCCCCCTTTTTAAATATAAGTTCTACGCCCATGTGTTTTTGGTAAATTTGACAGCATTCTTTAATTGTCCAGTCATTGTTATATAAAACGTATCTCTTGTTAATTCTCCCTAGAACTACTGAATTTTGAGCAAACAAATTAAGTCCAAGTTGCTGCACAGAGAAAGTGATAACTTCGGGAATTGTTTTCAAATCTGTATTTAGAAAACGACACATTTTGGGGCACTTTAAACGCTGGTAGCTTCAGTTTATTGCATTTTATACCTGATTACTGTATTATATCGAATTTAAAGTTAATATAATTTTTGGGATATTATTAAAAAACCATTTAAAAAATAAAATTTAACATATTTTTCAATATTTAATATACCTACTTACCTATTGCACATGAGAAATATTTTATAATTTTCAAAGTATATTCTTTAGTTCTAAAACAAGGGATTTGTAAAATTTCAGTTGAAATTTTGAGCAAACACATTTTCCTTTTCGTTGAGGCTTGTGTGTGGGTGTGTGTGGGTGGGTGTGTGGGTGTGTGTGTGTGTGTGTGTGTGTGTGTGTGTGTGTGTGTGTGTGTGTGTGTGTGTGTGTGTGTGTGTGTGGGTGATTATACAGGAGCGGAATGAAAATTATACATTATTATAACAAATTAGAGAAAGGTCAATGAAATGCCATGTTGTCATAAAAACGGCCATTCTTTATTTTTCCCATTATGAATACACATCTACATCTGTACCACTTGTTCTACAAACCTTATTTCACATAGAGACGGGTAATACAGTCATAACAATCTGTTATTAATCAGTGAAACCGTTGACGTCAACGGTTAAACTGGGTAGGTAAGTGCAGACGTTATTAACAGATGAAAATGAAAAATTGGAACGCAACTGGCACTTCTACCTACTTACTATTACCACAGAATCAATGCTATTACTTTCTAAAAAGTTGTCATTTGCATATCTTTCCAGATATTCATTCACGGCGGCTCTCAATTTTTCATAGTGAGAAATTAGACAATATTTTCGCTTGTCGTCCTATACAAGGTACAAGGGTTTTTTTTTACTAGGTCCTCTATATAAAGTTCCCACCCACCTTGTTTCTTGTCGCTTTTCTTGGTCTTTGGGTTAAAATAAGACAGTTTCGATCAGAGTTCGCATATAAAAGCTGTTTAACACGTGATATACAATAAATTGTACAATTTGTTAGCGGGTTTATTGAGAAAAAAATGTTGAATAAAACAGCTTTAATAAAATCGCCAAACAAGTACCTAATAAAATGGTATATATAGTATATAGTGCCTGGATTTATGGATTTTACCTGGATAGATAAGGAATTTTACTTAGGTAAGTATTTATGATTGTTCATTTGGATTATTTAGTTGAAGATTGTTAAATTCTCAGCGATAGTGCGGCTGCGGCTATGCCGAAATTTGAGATTTCTATACTATAGGATACGCGGGACCACAGAAAATATACGCTACCTAGATATGGTTTGTACAAAACAAATTCCGATGCACGTCATCGTATACGGCATTGGAAAAGACTCGTCATAGGGACGCAGCGTTGCCGTATCGTGATAAATAAAGATATAAACAATAACCGTCGCATTCACCATATTTTTAAACCACAAGCATAAAATGTATTTTATATAAACAGTTGTTTTACTCGGTCGCAAATTAAGTGTAGCAAAACCTCGAAAAACGTACACCAATCCGGTAAACAATGAAAAACGCGTGGAAACGTTCACGTGCGCGTCCACGAGGTTATAACTTATAACTCGGGCTCTGGCGGTTGTAAATTCGGCAACGTCGCCCGTAGCGTTAACAGCGGTACCAACATAATACTAGGCCAAATTCAAATATCAACAAACAAAATCACATATGTTTTCATATAAAACGTTGGTAACACAATTTTCGTCATTAATTGTTATTGATGACGTGCAACGGAATTTGTGTTGTACGAACCATAAAAAAGATCGCGGCTACAAAAAATTCAGGTTCGTGTTCTAACTTCCCACCCATATCTCCCATGGCCTTCTAGGATTTACGGCCCCTTTCGACGCCCATGAGCGAAAAGTGGCTTTTTCGTAAATTAATCAAAAATTACTGCGTTTAGGTATAGGAAGCCTTACACAAAGTTGTCATCATTTTTAGTGGTGAATAAGATCGCATTAAAAAAAATGGGGCTTTCCATTTGAAAATTTCGAGATTTAAGCACATTTTGAATGTAATTTTTATTCATATTTTGTGAACACCCTGTATAAGAACGGATTTATTTCTCAGCAGAGATCACTAGGTCAGGGCTTCTGTTACACGATGCCAAAAATTCGTTTTGAAATTTCACGGTTTCCTCGTATAAATTGCTAATTGACTTTAAGTCTGCACCTGTATTTTTTTAGGAAAAATGCAAATATCTCAAAAACGGTTGGGACATGTTGCATGTTTTTGTTCCAAAATGATGCCTAGAATCCAAAAATGCAATAATATACAGGGTGTTCCATTTGAGATAAGAAAGTTGATATCGACTTCCGGTATAACCGGAAGTGCCAGATTCACCAAAATATTTTAGTTGAGCAGCGCCCATCCGCATTGGTGAGGTGCCATATTTTCAGAATTTTCCTACTTTTAGTTTTCCATATATAGATCGATGCAATTCGTGGTGGGCCACCCTGTATATTACTTTAGCGCACGAGTATGAAGAGAAAAAAATTGCATTCTGGTGCGCTAAAGGTGCTTTGCACACTAGTTGCAAACATTATTTTTTCGACAAGTACCTATAGAAAAACAAGCTAAAAATCGATCTAAACTACGATTTACCCGCTCGAGGCTGGCCGACAGTTATTCAAAATTTCGCGCCCGCGTTGGTGTGGGTTGTAGAAATAAAAAGTTTTTTGCGAAACTCTCATTTTGGGACCCCATTAAAACCTGTTGTTTATCCAAAGCGGCAGGCAGGTCGCACCAGATAAACAACAACCATAATAATTATATGTATAGGTAGGTAGGTACTCCGTTTTTTACTTTTATTATAAAATGTTATTCTTCGTTCCAGAAACGTTAGTATTTTTATTTAAGACAATCAAAGTTTTGTTTTATTAACGTTTAACATATCATAAACTGGACAGTGCTATCGCGGTTCTTGTAATTTGTCAATTATTTTTTAATAGTGGAGGTGGATTTCACAGTCTGTAGGACTGTAGGTAGGTTAGAAAAACGTTATGAAAGAAACCAACCAAAAATTTTAGGAAACGGAAATAATAACCAACAAAAGTTGGCCCCCGTGGGTGAACGGTGTACCTAACCAAAATTTCCCATACAACTGTTAATTTTATTAACTAGTCTCCGACAAAAACGTGCACGCGACATAGCTATAATAATAGGCGAGTCACATTCAAAAATCAGGCATCCTTCCAGCCATACCAAAATACCGTTCCACGTAACCTCATTCCATATTTATGACGTTCTTCGATCTACTTTAGCCCGCGATGTTCGATTTTATTATTATTTTCCAAAGTACAAGATATTATATTGCCTGATTATGTTCTTTAGAAAATTAGAGAATTACAGATTCCTTTGTACCCGAAGAACTAACTCATCCATGTGAGTTGAAGGACCAATCATTATTAATCTGTAGGTAATCGTATTTTTAGTAAAAACATTAAAAAATTTATATTTAGATTCGTACTAATTATAGGCCAGTAAAATTAGACAAAATTCGTCGAAAATTTATTGTAATTCGATTCAGGATGCCATATGCAAAAATAGATATATTTATTGATAACATATTTAGTTTCAAGTGGCGCAACGTTTAAACAATGGTTTACCTAATGTGAAAAAATAGGTTTTTTTTAAGGTAGTTCAGAGACTATTGCCGATGGGTGTTTCAAATTCTGTACATGTACACTAGGTACTAGAACACTAAAATGCGGTTAATTTGAGACTTGGTGAGGTGAAATCGGCCAATAATTTGCTTAAATAATTACAAAATACCGATCAAATTTTCAAACTTTACATGGATTTTTCATTCCGTGGGAAAAGCATCTATCTGTGCACTTGAAAGGTTCAGGAAATAAGCCCTCTATGACCCTTAAGTTAGCCTGAAAATTTTCTTAAATAATTTAATTAGTTTACGAGAAATTCAATTTGTTTTTTAAAAAAAGGGTACAATGTTTAAACAATTGACCCAGTTGCCGTCATCCTAGAAGGGTCAACTTGGGCTCATTTTTTTGGTCGAGACTTATATTTTATGAATCTGTTTAGAGCAGATAAAATTTTCATTATTTTCAAATGGCGGCTGAAAAAGTGGGACTTTTGGGTTATGTTTTTTGTTAATATTTTTGCAACATATAAAGATATCGCTATGCCACTTCGACATTCTAATAGCTGGTATTTACACAGGAACTAAAAAAATACATTGCTCTACCTCAAACAGGAGTTGAGATACCTAAAAATTATACTTGCATATATTAATTCGTAATTTGTTTATTTATAAATATTAAGAGTATGTATAAGTTTAAGCCGACCCTGCACCCAGTAAAATATTATACCTGTATACAATGGGGTCTAATCAGGTAGTTGATTTATTTCAGAAAGGTCAGAGGTATAAATGCGAATATACTATACCAAATCTAGTTTAAATTAGATAAAGTAGGTATGTGCTTGTACAGGAGTCAGTATACAGTGTGGTCATTTAAGTGTGCAACATATGGGATTTTTTTTATTAATTGCAATATGCAAATATGCAATATGCAAATATTTTTGAAAGTTGGTGCATGTTCGATAATCACATTAGGCGCACTTACAATGGTTACAAGTCAAACAGCATACAGGATATGTCAAAAAAACATAAAAATTGTACAAGAGTAAAGTACCTACCCTGATTTCAGAAAATTCAGCAGAATGTTATTAAGAAAAGTTTCCTATAGAATTAAAAGTCATGCCTAAATACCAAAACATGGCCTCCTCGTTTTTAAGTTATTAGATATTTCCTATAATTGCAGACATTTCGGAAATCTGTGATATTCATCCCGTTATACAGGGTGTTCAAATATGATCGACATTTTTTGTTATTTGGAAGAGGCCAAAACTTTTGTTTTTCAAATGTAACGACCACTTTTTGATTATGCTAGACGATTGTACTGTTCAATACCTACAATTTAGGTACTATATCAGCGTTATATTGAATTTTTTTTATAGTTTTTGCATGATTTGCAAGTATTTGTTTTTTCTTCGATTTATAGGCCAAACATGCGGCCTCATATCAAAGATCATAATATTCAATATGATCTTTGCTCATATTTTCCGCTTATTTTGCATCTTTATATTATGTTCAAATTTTTTAAAATTGTAAATAAAATATGTAAAACCAAAGGCACACAAATGCTTTTGCCAATTGTTTTAATAACTAGCAACAGTAGCAACATAAGTAAAAATTCGTTAAAAGTGATAAAATTTTCTCAATTATCTCAAGTGACCGAAAACTCAAAATAGAGTAATTATCAATAGAAAAATTATCTTCTTTTCCGAAGTTGAATTATATGGGGATAACTAGTGCCCCCTATAGTATGGTGCAGCAAAAGTTGGATTTAGCTATACTATACAGGGTGTTCAAATATGATGAATGGAACGACCATATTTTGATTACGCGAGACGATTCTATACGATTCAATACCTGCAATTTATTACTATATCAGCGTTATAGCGTTGACTGACGTATTTATACGTCATTCAACGGATCTAAATTAATTATAGTTTTTGAACAATTTGCAAGTATTTTTTTCTCATCGATTTATAGGCGGTTTGTTGTTCCCCAAACATGGTCTCGTATTTTTCACTTATTTTGCATACTTTTTGTCCTGTAATTTTTTAAAATTGTATAATTCTTTTTGATGGCTCCGTGATTGTTAAGAAACCCACTCCATTTTGGTTTCGGCCATTTCCAGGAAATACCAAAGAAGTCTTAATTGAATTTTTTCATCGGCAATCAAATTTTATTATTTTTGTAAAGGTATGTCGTAGAATTGAGAGAATCGAGAAAATTTTAACACTTTTATTTACTTATGTTGCTATTGTTGCAGTTACTAAAACAATAGGACACCATATCTAGTTTGTCGTGGCAAAAGCAATTGTCTGCGTTTTGTTTTACATATTTTTTTTACAATTTTAAAAAGTTAGAGCATAATATAAAGATGCAAAATAAGGGCAAAATAAGAGACCATGTTTGGGGTCCCACAAACCGCCTATAAATCGATGAAAAAACAAATACTTGCAAATCATTCAAAAACTATAAAAAAAATTCAATATAACTCTGACATAGTAAATTGTAGGTATTGAACAGTAGAATCGTGTCGCATAATCAAAAGGTGGTCGTAACATTTGAAAAACAAAAGTTATGGCCTTTTCCAAATAACAAAAAATGGCTATCATATTTGACGCCCTGTATTAGCTAAATTAAACATTGGCTGCACCATATTCTCGACATAAGGGGTGAGGACATGATGTGTGGGCCCCAGGGCCACCCTGTACCATGTCACTAAACTGTTTTTTCTGACTTTCGTCGGCGCGGCGGGCCAAAAATAGCCCCTTTGCCCTTGAGGTAAGTACACAAATAATATAAATATTTTCCCGATTATCAGAAAAGCGCACTTTTGGGGAAATGAATTCAAATTAATTCTAAAATTTTTAAAACTTAGGGGTATGATAACCAAATAGAAAATATGCAACTTTGCAACTTGATTCATGGTTGGCGACATTGTTAAAAATGCAAAAAAAAAACTAAAGCTATGAATTTCTCGCCCAACAAAATTTTAACATTGTTGCAATTTTGACATAACCTTCCTTTTAATATTTTAGATCAACCGCCGATTTTGCAGATATTTGTAAATATGGCAACATGATTAATTGTCTTAAAATAACATTTCTTGATCTAACTTGGCGAACAAAATTTTAACATTGCTGCAAAATCACAGTACACTCGCCGAAGACACCTCAGATGGCTTTGCAAATTTTCAACTTTCTGGGTTGATAGCATCGTGTTTTTTTCTAATATTTGTCAAAATAATTATTGTACAGGAGGTCACCCATTATTTCGTTAAAAATTAGAAAAAAGCACGATGCCATCAATCCAGAAAGTTGCAAATTTGCACAGACATCTGAGGTGACTTTGGCGAGTTTACTGTGATTTTGCAGGGATGTTTATTTTACAACAATTAACCAGGTTGCCATATTTACAATATTTTTTAAGTATTGGTATGTGCAGGGTGTTGCGAAATTAGCTGAAATTGAAAAAAAAAACAAAATCTATGAATTTCACGACGGACAAAATTTTAACATTGTCACAATTTTGACATAGTATTTCTTTTAATATTTAAGATCTGAAGCCGAATTTGCAGCGACTTGTAACCTTGCCTACTTCCACCAGTGCCTTGTCTACTTCCACCAGTGCCGGAAAAGGGGGGTCAAGCATAATATTTTTTAATAAAAAAATGGCATTGAAAAATTTTGCCCTCACTAAATTTCGCAATCCATTCTAAGAAAAAAAATATTCTTGACTTTTTTGAAACAGGAACCGTTTTTTGAAAAAATCTTTTTTTATACTTTTAATTTTTTAGCAAAAGAAAATCAAAGTAGGTTGGCTTTTGAAATTTTGGACACCTACTCAGTTTTTATTCTAAACAACTTTCCTTAACTTTCCTTAATAACATAACGGTCGAAAAATCTTATGTCGTGGAAATTTTTATAGAACAATTTTATGCACGAATAAAGTAGCCTAGGTAGGTTTTATGGCAAAATGCTTTTCCGAAATCTAGCTAGCCATGGAAATAATTCCTTAAATTTATTCAACTGGAATATTTTTAAATTTTTTTTGTAACAAACAATAATAACAAACAAGTTAGTAACATAAAAAGAGAGAAGCTATTAATAAAAGTTGTGCATAAGATTTCAAAATCCTAGACCTATCTTGATTTTCTTCTCCTAAAAAATTAAAACGCTCAGAAATTACTTGGAATAAGTATAATAAGTATAACTTAATGTCCCTAGAGAGGATTGAAAACCGTAGGATTCCAATACTAATGATGTAAACGTAGAATTATAAAAGATTTGACATAACTCAATCGCATCCATTTCAATCCGATCGAGTTGTCACGAGATAAACGTAGTTTAATATAAAAAAAGAAATATCAAGTATGCGCGTTTAATTTGGAACACTCTGTACATAAGTGCCGTTTTTACCAGCCTCGATAAAATAATAAAATGAACTTTGTTGCGGGGTCCACGGTCTGTTGTGTTTCACCAGCCTTAACAAAATAAACCATTATTTACTAACAACTAACAGCATGACATGAAAAAACTTTAACTAGAACTGAATTCCTAGGAAAGGTAATACCTACCTAACTACTCTGGGAGCCAAGAAAGATTCTTGATTCGTTGATTATCGATTAACGCAATTAACGCAAACATGGTGGGCCAAAGGGTGGGTACTTACTAGTAGGTACTTAGTCTTTGGCTAGAGAAATAGTCCTCTACTTTGACACTATAAAATACAGAACACCTTCGAATGTGGCTGTTTATTCTAAAAGAAGCACAGCCACCAGCTAAATTTTAACAGTTATGACATTAAATGTCAAAATGATAGTCCTCTCAATTTGGAATAAAAGCAAGAAAGCTGACGTAATGGAAGCCATAAATAAGGAAATGAAAATCTGTTGTGTCGCAGTTTGACAATAGTATATTTCATTACGAGTCTGGAAATAAAGATTTTTCTATTTCTATTTCTGGACGTGTAATGAACGATATTTTTTTATTATACTTCTTTGAAAACAACATTTTATCGGCATATTATAATAAATTTAATTAACAAAAAATAAACAATGCAGACAATATAGTGTTTGGTAGGTATGTATGATGCGTTTCCATGGTTACTCTCAAATTATTTCAAAGGTGCTTTGTTGTAAATATTGTCAGATAAGGTGAATAAACGTCAAAAATATTACAGAAATGTATCTAAATATTGAAACACTTACGAATTAAAATACAAAATAGGTACCTATATATGTTAAATATCAGAGAGCGTATTTAGGTATAGAGTTTCTTAAATTTAGTTTACTTTGCTGTATATTTCTATTTTAAAGCCATATAGTCGGTATTTTTATTCAGCGCACGGAAAGTTTTTCCATGCGCTGTTTCCGTACGCTAGCCCAAATAGCCCCATCTTTCATTATTGCTAAAACAGATGAAAATAAGGTGTTTTCAAAGAAGTATAATAAAAAGACTATTTTCATACGCCACTCAACGCTATTTTGGCATACATATGAGATGACGACAAATTCGAATCAGCTTCTTTGCAAAACTTGACAAATAAACCTGCAAAAATAATGTATCGCTTAACTTGACAAGAATTTTGAACCATAAAATCATTCTTAGTGGCGGTCGTCCCAAATACATAGAAAAATGTTGCCGGTTAAGGATAGAAAGTAGTGCCCAAAATCGGCGAATAAAGACAAGAACGACAAGCATTGTCCTAACTCCCCTAATCCAGTGACACTATAGGCGGTACATACATAGGGTGTACATCAAGTAAGGATTAAATTCATTTTCTCGAAAATGAAATGAAATGAAGAAATCCTGGCGCACATCAATTTTTATTGTAAAAAGCGCGCCTTTTGATGCGGTATTCGCATTTGTGACCTATATGACTGCTCCTGATATTCTTCACACATTTTTCTGCATATAGCACGTTAAATATTTTTGTATGTTACATACGGGAATTTTCGAGAAAATAAATGTTATACTTATTATGACTTTACAATTAACTTATTTTAGTTAGTGAACAAGAATCTAGTTAATTGATTGTTGAAATGAAGTCTTTCGTAAGCCTGCCAGTATCCAAGACATTTCATAAATTAATTATAAATCCATATAACATCAATTCTCTCGAAATTTTCCTTATGCAACATTGCAAACATTTTAACATGCTGTATGCAGAAAAATGTGCTCTATCAAATGACAGGCTCAAAAATAGAGGGTGCCACTTGAAAAAATTACCAACGACGTCATATAAAAAATGCACTCTTTACAACAAAAATTTATGTGCGCGAGGATTTCTCCGAAAAACTCTTCCCTTTCGAGAAAATGAATTTATTTCTTATTTTACTCGTATATGTATACACCCTGTATACCTAGTTTCCGTGTGATATACCTACTCAAAATCAAATTAAGTACCGGCATATAAGTTAATATGCCGGTAATGTACACACAGAATTTATAAAAAAAAAAGTAGGTAAATCGCAGGGAGACCGGGTCCCTCAGAAATTGGATGCCTATAGTTGCTGCTGTACCGCCGATTTGTTTCACTTCTTTTGTGATCGACCGAAATGGGGCGAACGTGCAGGTTACACACCTGTTAAGAACGGCCAGGTAAAGGAAACACTGTTAAAACCATTGACCTCTTGAGGAATAACTGTATTCCACGCGGCGCGGTGTTACTACCCGTGACCTGCACGATGATGAAAAATTACAAACTTCTGGAAAGGGGTAGGTAGTTACTTACCGTCACTACAAACCCCGAACATCTGGCACTCATTTTCGCGAAGTACTCGAATCTGAACTCCCCAAACGAACTAATGAACGAACTTCGGCCACATACTCTTAAGCTAAGGTGTAACTGTGGTGTAGCGGTAAAAACGGTGCCGCGCGGCGATATGGTCTTGAACTTGCGCGTCTTCTGATGGTACCGGACAGCTTGCGAGTACCAGTTTGTGGCTGCCGGGAGGTGGGTGGGGGGTTCGCATTTTTTTGCCCCGTTCGGTTCGACGTGGTAGTCCACTAATCCAGTTCAGAGATGATGTGGTTCTGAGAAGATGAGCAGTTGATGAAGATTAATCTGATGGGAGGAAATGTGCAGAAGACCATACAACAGAAAATCCAACAGGAAGTAGTATCGCCCCACTTTCTTCCGCAGTTTTTGAAATTTTTAGGGGTTCACTATAATAGTGTGAAACTACCCACTTTTTAGTATACAGGGTGGCTTATATAAGTGGCTGCATCTCAGAAATAAAGCAGTTGTGGACCTATGTTCATATAAAAATAATTTCTTAAAATCATCCAATAGGATTTATCGCCCGTTAGGATCAGCATTCAATTATGAAACATCCTTTATATTTGTTTTAAATTAGATTTAAAAATTTTAGCTAAAAAGCTGCCAGAAAATGTATACAGCAAGCACTAGGGAAACGGCATACTATACAGTGTGGTCCACGGATTGAGTTCACATACAGTGTGTTTCACTTTAAGTGGCGACAATTCATTATTTTTTAACGGAGCGGCCTATTTTAGAAAACTTTTTTTTTTAAATATGGTACTCCAAAAGCTCTACATCCTGGTACATGCTATTTTAAAATTCGCCCTTTCCCTATAGCCTACTACGATAACAAATAAAACCCCAAAAATGAAGAAAGTATATTAGGCATTTTTTTACGAAAAAAACAAATATCTCTATCGATTTAGGCACATCTGGATACCCCGAATCCCAAGTTTGAATGTCGTGACTTATACCAAGTGTTCACAATTTAGGTGCAAAAAATTAAAAAAAAAGACTTTTTGAGAGTGCCCTGTGTAAACGATACTGAGTTCCTTCCAAATGTTAGGTTGCTAATGGATTGGGAGTCACCTACTCTATCAATTTGCACAATATCATCCGCTTATCTAATACAGAGTGTTCATAATAAATACGGAAATATCGAAAAAATTATTTGTATTATTTTGTTACTACGTGTGCCACGAAATTTTAAAAACTAAGTCAATCTTTTTATTCTTGCTTCTAAAACTTAATAATGTACCGACCTTTTGTTATTTTTTCTTACTTTTCTGTACTAGTCTGTAAAAATGTAAAAATTAAATAATTAGGTATTTTCAAAATTTTTATTTGAATTGAATTGATTTAAAGTAACACAATGCATATTTTCTGCAAATTAGAAGGAAGAATAAAAAATAGACTTAGTTTTTAAAATTTCGTGGCACACCTAGTAACAAAATAATCGTACAGATTTTTTCCATTTTTTTTTTTGGGCTGGATATCGGAGATCATTTACCCAGGTCCGAGGCTTATTTCATCCTCCTTCGAGCGGCTGGCAGGGTTAATCTGGCTCGTAGCCATCTCATACCAGCCTATATTATTTGTATATGTTTAATCCTAAATTAAACCTAAAGACAAACACAACACCCATAGCACATGACGTGGTGGGACTCGAACCCACGACGTACGGTGCCAAAGCGTGGGTCAAATTATTTCCGTATTTATTATATAAGCGGATGATATTGTGCAAATTGATAGAGTAGGTGACTCCCAATCCATTAGCAACCTAACATTTGGAAGGAACTCGGTATCTTTTACACAGGGCACTCTCAAAAAGTCGTTATTTTAATTGTTTGCACCTAAATTGTGAACACTCGGTATAAGTTACGACATTGAAACTTGGAATTCGGGGTATCCAGATGTGCTTAAATCGATAGAGATATTTCTTTTTTTCGTAAAAAAATGCCTAATTACTTTCTTCATTTTTGGGGTCTTATTTGTTATCGTAGTAGGATAGGGAAAGGGCGAATTTTAAAATAGCATGTACCAGGATGTAGAGCTTTTGGAGTAGGTACCATATTTAAAAAAAAGTTTTCGAAAATAGGCCGCCCTGCTAAAAAATAATGAATTGTCGCCACTTAAAGTGAAACACATTGTACATAAAAGTGAAAATAACAAAAAAAAATAAAGTTGAAATTTCAGCTTCTGGGGATCAGTCCTGCTTGTATTGAAACTAATTTGTGACATAATTTTACTTTCGAAAAATTACGTAGGTATGCCTTGGAAATTACGAAAAAACTAATTTTCCACTTCAGTAAAGTGCCGTTTTTGTAGGTTTTACGGCAAAATGTTATTAAGGAAGCTAGGAAACTTGTTCAGAATGAAAAACTGAGTATGTTTGCAAAATTTCGAAAGTCTAGGCCTACTTTGTTTTTTTTTGTCATTTTTCCCACTTTTTTTTTTAGAAAAATGCACTTTGTATAGCTTTCACGTCAAAATCTTATTAAGAAAACAATTCGAGACTTGCCGTCGGCGCCACCATCTTGTCAAGATAGCCGCCAAAAACGTTTTTTTGCAAATGTCTCCAAAACTATGAGTTTTTCGAAAAAATAATGTAGAGAGCAAAATTAAAGACGAGGAAATGTCCTTAGCATATTTTTGCTAAAGTTAACCGTTTAGGCACAAAAATCGTCGTAAAGTTTAAAATTTTGCGTAAGTTTTATGTAGAGGCAATTTTCCGAAATCAGATGTGCGTATAGGGTTCCCCAAAACTATTTATTTCAGTATTTATACAATTTTGTCAATTGTCATGAAACAAAGGCGTATCTTTCATCCAATTAATCGATTAATCAATTATTTGATTAATTATCTCATATTATTCATTTCTAATCAATGAATTTTAATTATTAAAAATACTGTACTTATACTTGTACACGGCGCCTTTTTTTAAACGTGGTGTCCCATCGTAGGCCTAATCCACTTGGTAAGTAAAATTACCTTTTCTATCTACAAAGGCCCGTCTGACCTGGTTCGTTAATGTCAATGCTATATCAATTAACGCACATACCTATATTAGGTATGTGAATTAACGGCGTAAAGGTTTTAGGTTTGTCTCTATTTCGGGATCAACGTCGCTTTCTTTTAATTCGTCGAATCCTT
Organism: Pseudeuparius sepicola; assembly: GCA_963920635.1. Classification (NCBI taxonomy): domain Eukaryota; kingdom Metazoa; phylum Arthropoda; class Insecta; order Coleoptera; family Anthribidae; genus Pseudeuparius; species Pseudeuparius sepicola. Next base: position 98,421,491 of record OY987299.1, read on the forward strand.
CTTCTTCAGTCGATTAAGGAATATCGAGCGGTAAGTCCAAGTTATCTTCATCAGATTCGTCCAGTGTCACTTGAGTGACATTTTCGCAGGTCTTTCCGTTGCTTTTATTATTACATGCATCTCGCATCGCATGTGTGAGTAAGATCTGGTTACACAAACAGGGCCGTATCTGAGGGGGGGTTTAGGGGGTTCAACCCCCCCCCCCTCCCCGAAATACCACCATTTTATATGCTTTTGCACCACCACTAGAACGAGCTCCCCGATCATCAGTGCACTTGCAACAGTGGACAACAGTAAACGGTGAACCATTTAAAAATAGTAGGTTTTTTTTAAACCTTAAAGCTATTTCAACTTCAACAGCCACACTGGTCTAACCCCTCCAGCGCCGGCTCTAGGCGGGTGCGAACGGTGCGGCGTACGCGGCCTGCGTTTTGAGAATTTCAGAATTTCAAAATATTCACTGCAGCTTGAAAATCTAAAGATATTGGGATTTCCTAAGACTAATTTTAAGTAATTTTCCTTAACATTCCTAAAAAATTTCGCCCGCGGCGCATTTTACAGAATTATTTTAAATGCACTTGTCTGAAATAAATTCACAAAAATTGTCCCTCCCCACCCAAAATTAATTTATATATACGTCACTGTCGTCACTGAAGTGATCTAAACTCATCGCCCCAGCCTACTTTTTAAAAAGTGACATGCAAAAAATATACCATTCTAGTGGCGTATCAATTTTCAAAAATTTGTTCTTAATGGATTAAATAATTCCTTGTCGGGGTCCAGCAGTTTCATCCAGCACCCAGCCCCACAAAAGCTTGAGCCAATCCTGAACCCCCCCCCCCAAATTTTCGCTGGATACGGCCCTGTACACAAATACCTAAAGTCTATCCAAGTTACAGCGGCAGTAGATATAATAAACAAAGTCACATGACCGCATTGCGATTGATTACCAGGGTCTGACCGATATGAGATTCCCAGTGGCTTGTAATTCTGAACTAATTATTTTAGAAGTTCTAAAAATTGTGTTTTTACCTCTCGTGGATCTTTATAAATTTCCCTAGCAAAATAAATTTACAGAATATACCCTACTTCTCTCGATCGGATCTAAAATATGCAGGAAACTCTACTGAGGGAAGAGAAGGCCCTGCATTCTGCTCGCCGCGTAAACACTTGACATTTTTTTATGACGGCCAGACGAATAAGAGAATAGGTCACGTGGTGGCCAATGTTTTGATCCACTGCCTCTGTAACTTGGATAGACTTTAGTCTTTATTTATAAATAATATCCCCCCTTGGGACACATTCTAGGAATATGCCGGTATGTCAGGGGCGGATTTAGGCATGGTCTTTATTATGGGGTGCTTTTATACAAGGGGCCCCGCCGGCACCGTCCCCACCGCGGGGAAAATTAAAACTCACAAAAATAAAAATAAGTTAGGCTTTAAAATTTTCAAAATGGGTTCCAAAACACCTGTTGACTCCAACACTCGAAACATAAAATGTTCGCCTACCACTTTCAAAATATTACAGATAAACTGGGCAGTCAAAATGATGAAAACAATGCCAAGTGTACATAAAATTTTCATCTATACCGCTTTCAAATGTTGCAGATCAACTGTACATTGGTCGATTGGTCGAAACACATTAGTTTTCTTAAAATAGGGTGTCCAAATGTTTTCGAGTTTCAATCCGTTCCATTTTGAAACTGAACATTTTTGGGACATTGTTCAGATGGGTTTTTTCTCACTTTAAATGGTATCTACAGTCGTTGTGTAATATTTGAAAGGAGTAACTGAAACTATCTGAGTACCCAGTTGCGTAAAGCTCAATCAATTTTTAATATAAAAGTTTGCCTATATCTCTTAAAATAAACATTCCACGGCTGTTACCTAATAGTTTTGCTCAATTTGAGGTTTTTTTTATATTGCGCGACAAGTTGGCCAATGGATGACATTTCTTTTTCAGATCCACTTAGCCACATTTTTTCCTTACGTTTTTTTTTGTAGGGCGCAAAATACGCGAGAAAATCGTGGTGGTAGTCCTAAAAAAGTCATCCTGTATATTGTAATGACAATTTGTTATTTTGTTATTTGTTACTTTGTTTCGTATTTACTACTTTTTAATTCGAAACGAAACGAAACAAACAGGGGCCCCATAATAGTGTTAGCCCAGGGCCCCCAAAACTTACTGTCCGCCCCTGCGGTTAGTAAGGCAGCTAAAATATAATATCAACAATTCAATTAAATAATAATATAAAAGGCAAATATACAAGCATACCCATATTTATGGAGATACCTAGGTAGAAGCCAAGTTAAGGTGGCATAAACACACATGGCATTAAATACTCAACCCAAGTGAGTTTTTTGTGTTTATTTTGAAAATCATTGACCAATGCTCATTATATATATATATATATATATATATATATATATATATATATATATACACTAATAGGGGTTAGGGGTTAGGGGGATGAACATATCGGGTTGGCTTGGCTGTATATATATATATATATATATATATATATATATATATATATATATATATATATATATATATATATATATATATATATATATATATATATATATATATATATATCAACAATTCAATTAAATAATAATATAAAAGGCAAATATACAAGCATACCCATATTTATGGAGATACCTAGGTAGAAGCCAAGTTAAGGTGGCATAAACACACATGGCATTAAATACTCAACCCAAGTGAGTTTTTTGTGTTTATTTTGAAAATCATTGACCAATGCTCATTATATATATATATATATATATATATATATATATATATATATATATATATATATATATATATATATATATATATATATATATATATATATACACTAATAGGGGTTAGGGGTTAGGGGGATGAACATATCGGGTTGGCTTGGCTGTATATATATATATATATACACTAATAGGGGTTAGGGGTTAGGGGTTAGGGGGATGAACATATCGGGTTGGCTTGGCTGTATATATATATATATATATATATATATATATAAGCCAACCCGATATGTTCATCCCCCTAATCCCTATTAGCAACCCCAACTTCAAAATTTCAAATGGAACTACAAACTACCCCCCTTTGTGGCGCATATATCTATATATATATATATACAACCGAATCTCGTTTGCAAAAACAATAATATACTCGTACCTGAAATCTATTTTCTTCTTCTTCTCTATACAGAAACATTAGGTATATTGTTTTTCCAAACGAAACATCAGATTTGGCTGATTTTTTTTGTCCAAATATGCGCAATATAATGAGCATTGGTCAATGATTTTCAAAATAAACACAAAAAACTCACTTGGGTTGAGTATTTAATGCCATGTGTGTTTATACCACCTTAACTTGGTATATATATATATATATATATATATATATATAAGCCAACCCGATATGTTCATCCCCCTAATCCCTATTAGCAACCCCAACTTCAAAATTTCAAATGGAACTACAAACTACCCTCCTTTGTGGCGCATCATTTTAAAGCCCTTTTTATTGCGAATACAGTTGTGCTATATGGCGCCAACGTTTGAATTGGCACCATATTAAATAGGAAGTGACGTCACATGACGTCAAGAGAGGTCCCGGGTTTCGGGAGACCGCCAGTCTACACGGTCCTCTCGTAGTATAAAGAATGCTCGATATAAAACTTCTCTGTGATATATAATCCTGTGATTCGTGAAATAAAACAACAACCATGATCGAACGTTTTATTTAAACCCGCTGTCGCTGTTTGACATTATAGTGGCGACGAGGATGGGATTTTGATGATGTACAAACACTGTGTAAAGACACCGTAGAGTCAAGATTGTTATATGTAGTTTGATTGTGTACAAACACTGTAGAGTTAAGACTGGTTAATTGTTGTGATTGCGTAAAGGTATTTACTAAGTTTATTTACGTTGCCTCCATCGAGCGTTTTTGTTATATACATATAAAAAAACACTTAGGTGTGTTTTATACTAACAAGGGAGGTGTGCTATATGGCGCCAACGTTTGAATTGGCACCATATTAAATAGGAAGTGACGTCACATGACGTAAAGACGAGGCCAACGATAAAGACAGACCACGGCGCTAGCGCATAATCGCGTAGTCACGTGACCAACTTAGTCGTATATAATGAAAGGCATTTTTGGAGATAAGTAGAAAAAACAAATTTCGTAACAATTTGGCAAGTTTTCTTTCATCTATTACATTATTGGTTTTGTGCATTCAAGCTTTCTCTAATTGTTTTTTCAAAATTTTCAACCTGCCTCAGCTGTTTTAGGCTGAGAGTTAAACGGCACTGAACTCACAATATTTTGGCACATTCTCAAAAATTGTTCCTTTAGCTTAGGTGATATTCTCTATAGGTATTTTCCTCCCACAACACATTTGTCCACTTTAATTGTTTCACTTTCTTGAAAATGTGTTAGCCACACATATTTAAGGGTTTTTTTTAGAAATTAAATCTCAGTTGGAATTTGACGAATCCATTTTTGGCGGAAATTTTCATCCCGAGGCAAAACAAATGTTTGTTATGGCGACACTTTCTTCATGGCTTTTGTAATATGTATTAAAAGACCCAATATTTGGTATTTAGGTTATTTTTTACGAGAAATAAAAATGAAAACTAACCTCAGTACTGTAAATATTGACGAGGTCTCAGTTGATCGGCAGCGTGAAAGACCATATTATTATCAGTGCGTAGGTCGACAACGAAAATCCTCGAGTATGTTACAACACTGATTTATTTCGCATAAGGTGAATGGTGAATACAATAAATACACAACCCGAACGTTGTCAACGGGAACGGCTTCCAGCCACCCGGACCGTCTGAACTCGCGAATCTCCCGTAATCAGTTCACCCCTCTGTGTCTCAGGCTCCACTGTCCAATACTGTCCCATGTCCATAATAGTCCATTCCGGGTTCCCTATTCTGTGGTTCGGGGGAGAATTCCCCTTAACAGCGCTAACGCGTCGCGTCGGTGCGAGCGGCACCAATACTCTTGGACGGCACAACTCCCACCCAGACACCCAGACACCCAGAGGCCAATAATAACACCTGGGCGGTTCCCCTCCGCCAGGACACACGCGCACTATATAGACACAAACTTGTTTCTAAAATATAAACTAAGACGTTTAAAAACACTTTAAACATTGAAAACTTCTCAAAACCCAAGCTGCCTCTTTCAGTTATGTGACAAATGACATGTAACGTCTGACTAAGATGGTCACGTGATTTTTGTGCGCCAGGGCCTGTCTTTATAGTAGGCCTTGACGTAAAGAGAGGTCCCGGGTTTCGGGAGACCGCCAGTCTATACGGTCCTCTCCAAGGCCTCTCCCGGAGGGGAACCGCCCAGGCGCCCAGGTGTTATTATGGCCTCTGGGTGCCTGGGTGGGAGTCGTGCCGTCCAAGAGTATTGGTGCCGCTCGCACCAACGCGACGCGTTAGCGCTGTTAAGGGGAATTCTCCCCCGAACCACAGAATAGAGAACCCGGAATGGACTATTATGGACATGGGACAGTATTAGTATTGGACAGTGGAGCCGGAGACACAGAGGGGTGGACTGCTTACGGGAGATCCGCGAGTTCAGACGGTCCGGGTGGCTGGAAGCCGTTCCCGTTGACCACGTTCGGGTTTGTGTATTTATTGTATTCACCATTCACCTTATGCGAAATAAATCAGTGTTGTAACGTACTCGAGGATTTTCGTTGTCGACCTACGCCCTGATATGATCTTTCACGCTGCCGATCAACTGAGACCTCGTCAATATTTAGAGTATACCTATGAGGTTAGTTTTCATTTTTATTTCGTAAAAAATAACCTAAATACCAAATATTGGGTCTGTTTATATTATATTTATACATATTACAAAAGCCAGAAAGAAAGTGTCGCCATAACAAACATTTGTTTTGCCTCGGGATGAAAATTTCCGCCAAAAATGGATTCGTAAAATCCCAACTGAGATTTAATTTCTAAAAAACTCTTAAGTATGCGTGGCTAACATTTTCAAGAAAGTGAAACAATAATTAAAGTGGACAAATGTGTTGTGGGAGGAAAATACCGATAGAGAATATCACCTAAGCTAAAGGAAGGTGCTGTCCCAACAATTTTTGAGAATGTGCCAAAATATTGTGAGTGCAGTGCCGTTTAACTCTCAGCCTAAAACAGCTGAGGCAGGTTGAAAATTTTGAAAAAACAATTAGAGAAAGCTTGGATGCACAAATCCAATAATGTAATAGATGAAATAAAACTTGCCAAATTGTTACGAAATTTGTTTTTTCTACTTGTCTCCAAAAATGCCTTTCATTATATAGAACTAAGTTGGTCACGTGACTACGCGATTATGCGTTAGCGCCGTGGCCTGTCTTTATCGTTGGCCTCGGGTCCTCTCGTAGTATAAAGAATGCTCGATATAAAACTTCTCTGTGATATATAACCCTGTGATTCGTGAAATAAAACAACAACCATGATCGAACGTTTTATTTAAACCCGCTGTCGCTGTTGGACATTACAACAGTGATGCGTCGTTTTTAGAAATCTGTTGAGATTTGACAGCATTATTGTCTAAAAACGGAAAGTTGACAATCCACTATACGCATAGTAATTTCTACAGAAATGCCCGCCACTATTAAGTTTTTTATCTACTACACACGACCAAATTACCTTGTTTTTATTGACGTGTCGATCGGTTTACAAAAAAGTCACAAATGAAAAAGCTGAAGCAAAACAAAAAAGTTCATATGCGAACTCAAACCTTATATCTTTTTAAAATATGTAACAAAAAGTCACTGTCACAAAAAAAGTTCCTATTTTTTGCCTGTAACCACGAAATCGTTAGTTTTAGTCTGAAGTAATTAGGTAATACGCGTACAGTGGATTGTTAACTTTCTGAATTTTGAAATAGGTATATTTCGGTTTTCTAATTTGGGGGGGGGGGGTCAAGTTTTCGTTGGGAAACCCTGTATACTTCTCCGGTATAGTTTGATTTGCATCCCGGCACACAGCACCGATCTGGCATTTTTTTAATAATTTTAGCCGTATCTAGCGAAAATTTGGAAAATTAAGAAAATTAAGAACAAATTTTTGTCCTGTATCTAAAATATATACACATAAGTTACCTAATACCGTTGATTGTCGACGCTAATATATAAATACTAGTAAAAGGATTGGGCTGATCTCGCACAGACGCGCTGCGGCCGGCACATGGACGTCTACGGTGACTTCACAGCGGCAACGGCTCGCTGTGCGGTCGCCCGTAAGTTTCCGTGTTCTCCGGCTAAGGTCATTTTTGTAGGAAATTTTAATTTAATTTTGCTCCCTACACATTTTTCGAAAAACGCATAATTTTGGAGATATTTGCAAAAACCGTTTTTGGCGGGCCATCTTAGCAAGATAGCGGGGCCGGCGGCAAGTCGCACTTTTCTAAAAAATTGTGGGAAAATGTCAAAAAATCAAAGATCAAAGTAGGCCTAGACTTTCGACATTTTGCAAACCTACTCAGTTTTTCATTCTGAACAAGTTTCCTTAATAACATTTTGCCGTAAAACCTCGAATATATTAGGAATATGACAGCGGTTTTGGATTCAATACCACCGTCAAATATGAGCGACTTCGTGAAAATATTCTTCAACGGGTTAACGCGCGTGCCTATGAAAGCCTCATTTCATAGGCACTCGCCTTAACTCGTTGGGGTCGCTCATATTTTACGTTGACATTGAAATAATTAGTAGTTTCTAATTAAAAAAAAGGAAATATTCTGCTAACCACTCAACATTAATTCTAGAAAATCGATATAAATTATGGTAGTCCTCATCTTGACACTCAGTTCATTGACAATAATATTTTCGACGTCTAATGTTCAGAAATTGAGCCATTTTTAAATGTGTTCCTTGAAGTTCTACACAAGACTAATTTTTAAGCTGCATATTAGCAGGCTTAAAAAATTCATAGATATTACCCTTGTTTATAACGTCTCTGTTATAAACAAGGATATTACTTAAAAATTGTAGTAATAAATGGTGACTTAACATGAGCAATACTATATCATCTCATTATTTTCTAATGTTTTTGAATTTTTTTAATTACTTTGTAAGGACATTCGTAGGCTCGTGAAAGAGATGGTTTCTTACCTTCAACTTTAATAAAAACATAATTTTAATCTTGTCTAGTGTGTCTAGTGAAACAAATGGTTTTTCTTTATTGTGGCTACAAACTATTGTTGGCTTTAAATAACAAAACATTTCTTGTAAATTAACTAAAATAGGGAAAGTGTCAACGATTTCTTGTGGTTTTACAAAAAAGTCTCCGAACTTCCGAAACTTAATAATATCAAAGGTAGATAGTTCATCTTTCCAACGATTTATATTTCCTCTGGCAATAAGGACTCCCGTCGCCGATATCTCCGAAACAAAAAGATATATTTAAATTCTGCAAACGCCGTTCGCTAGGACATGACGAGGGCTTTATTCGCAACTGCTAAGCAGCAAGGGCGTAGATAGGGGGGGTAGAGGGGGTAATTACCCCCCCCCCCCCTAAGAAAACCATAAACCAGAACCTTAACCACTGGGCTATTACCACGACACGCCTATATAATGCCAAATTCGGCTTCTGAAACGTTTCCTTTGTGTGATCCTAATATATATCCAAAAATATATGAACTTTTGAAAATCCTGTATACACTGCCTGTAAGTGTAGCCTCGGCCGAAAGAAGTTTTTCATCTTTAAAAAGACTCAAATCTTGGTTGAGGTCCACTATGGGACAGGAGAGGCTTGTAGGGTTGGCGCTTCTGCATATTCACAGGGATATAAAACCTTGCCCTGAAGCGGTGCTAAACAGATTTGCCAATAATAGTAACAAGAGGATTTTAGATTTAGTTCTATAAAAACTGGTTTATGTGTGGATATATTTTTTATATTTTGAGTGTTTTTTTTTAGTTTATAAATGTCTTTTTTTAAGATTAGGTTTTTTAAAGACTGATTTTTTTCTTGTTATTTTTTTGTTTTGTTTCTCTTTTCATCAAAGAAAAAGTATATATTTAATTTTTATATTTTTTATCATTTCTTATTTTGAGTTTGTTTCATTGTTCTTCGTTTAGTAGTACCTATATTATTGTTATTCAATATATTATTAGTGTTGGTTTTATTTGGCTTTATAATAGTCTTTACTTATGTATACCTACCCACCTATAAAATCGCAATAAAACCTAAAAATTGGGGAACAGACGAACTATAAATAGTAGATATTACCATTACCCTCCCCGGAAGAAAAAGCTATCTACGCCCTTGCTAAGCAGTCATTTTCACAATGGCGTATAAGATGGCGCTACGGTGCAAAGAAACTTTTCGATCCTAAGAACATTGGAGCGTAGAGCATTTGAAAGACTGGGCAATTTGGAGCAACTTTTGTTCTATGGACTATTTTCCTGCTGTTTCTGAGATAACCGCTCTACAACGTTCTTTACAAAAAATGAGCTAACTCGCTTGAAATTAACTTTAGAGGAAAAAGTTGTTAAAAATATCTTTGTAGTTCACTAGGGCGAAGAAAATAGCGGCACGTGTCAAATTATTACACATCCGGTTTGACTGAAAGTACCGGAAGTGACCAATTTTTCAGGTTAGTTCTACTGTACAATTTTCCCTCAAAATTGAAAAAATATATACAGGGTGTTCCTTAATGACATGCTAATACTTAAGGGGGTTATTCTTGGGCCCATTTTAAGAAAAAAACTTCATATGAACGTATGTCGTAAACGTCCTAACTTTTGAGATACAGGGCGTTAAAGTTCATTTTTTTAAATTGAATTTTGGCTACATCTCCCGAAATAATCAAGCTGCTGAACTGAAATTTGGCACTGCTATGTTTTTGGGGATGGAAAATAAGCTGAAAATGTCAATTTCACTGTATCTCACAAAGGGCGCCACTTGCGCTGTTTTTTATCACTCTTTTACGCGTAACTTTTTTGAGGCTATCTTTTTGGTCCTGCAGGTCCATCATTTTAGTGCATCTTTTCATTTTGTAAGAAAAAGGTACTCTTGTTTCATAACGATTAAATCAACCGTTTGCGTTGAAATTACCAAAACGTGCCCCAAAACACCTGTTGATTCCAATATTCGAAACATAAAATTTTCACCTACTGCTTTCAAATGTTACAGATCAACTGTACATTCAAAATGTTGAAAAAATGCCAAATGGGCATTGGTCAAAACACCATTGGTTTTCTTAAAATAGAGTGTCCAAATTTTGCCAAATTCAATCCTTTCCATTTTGAAAGCGAATAATTTTTGGTACATTGTTAATAGGGATTTTTTTCTCAGTTTAAATGGTACAGTTGATCTGTAACACTTGAAGGTGGTAGGTGAAAATTTTATGTTTCGAATATTGAAGTCAACAGGTGTTTTGGAGAACGTTTTGGCAATTTCAAAGCAAACGGTTGATTTAATCGTTATGAAACAAGAGTACCTTTTTCTTGCAGAATGAAAAGATGCAATAAAATGATGGACCTGCAGGACTAAAAAGATAACCTCAAAAAAGTTACGCGTAAAAGCGTGATCAAAAAACAGCGCAAGTGGCGCCCTCTGTGAGATACGGTGAAATTGACATTTTCAGCTTATTCTCCATCCCCAAAAACATAGCAGCGCCAAATTTCAGTTCAGCAGCTTGATTATTTCAGGAGATGTAGCCAAAATTCTATTTTAAAAAATTGACTTTAACGCCCTGTATCTCAAAAGTTAGGACGTTTACGACATACGTTCATATGAAGTTTTTTTCTTAAAATGAGCCCAAGAATAACCCCCTTAAGTATTAGCATGTCATTAAGGAACACCCTGTATACCTAATAACAATAAAACCTTGTGGGTAGACAACGACAATTTGGCTGAATTTATTTTTATTAACCGAAGGTGAAGGTGCCATTATAGAAACTAAAAATATATAAGGTGGTTGAATGAAATAAGATATTCATAAACATTAGTCCTTATTTCACTTATGTTTATGGTTCTTTCATTCATTACCGTTCAAATGAAACAATGTGCATGCGCATAGTGATTTCGTTATTCGTAACAAAATTCCTCAAAAATAACCGTGCGCGTCAAGTAAATTCAAGTATGTGCCATTGCTCGCAACCTTAAGGGACAGGTAAGCAGATTTTTGCACCCTGGATATACTGGAGTACAGTTGTAGTGTGGGTTTATATTTAAAATTAATTAATATTATGAAAAATGAGATATTTTCTTCTTAAAATGAAAGCTTAGTACGTTTTTTTATAAAATATTAAGGTGTCGATAATTGGCACATGAAAAATTTTGACTATGCCCAATTATCGACATAAGTGTCGATAATAGGATCCATAAGGATGAACAAACTTATGCTAGTAATCCAAACATTTTAGTGATAATTTTGTTTATGCCTAGACAAATCCGTAGTGAAAACCATATATTTTTTACTGACCAATTATCGACCTATGGATTTTTTATCGGGGAAAAAGATATATGGAGGGGAAAAGTCGTGTCGATAATAGTTGTAGTTGATTTTATTAATCACATAACATACAGTGTATAGGTGACAAGTCATAGGTACATATTAAAAACACATCATTAAAAAAACACATTAAAAACACATCAAACAGTGTAAAATAAATTAAAACAAAGATCTAACCCCAAGCATTCCAGCCAACAAGGGTGGAAGGTTTCTTTCCGCAATAGTGATTTCAAAATACTTTTAATATTTCACAAATTTGAAAATTGGAAATGTCCAAACTCAAGTCTTACTCAGAAGATCCTCTCAGATATTCCTCCACTGTGTAGAATGCCTGTTGTGCCAGCCATTTTCTGGTCTCCCCCTTAAACTTTTTATACGAATTTAATAACTTTAGTGGATTGGGAAGAGCATTGTACAGGACAACGCAATTGAATAATGCCGATTTTCTGAACGTTGTAGTTCTGTGTCCGGGTATGCACAAATTATCCCACCTTAGTTTATACACATGGCAGGTGCTCATATCTTTGAATTTTGTAAGGTTTTTATGGGTGTAAGAGACACATTTAAAAATGTAAATGCTTATAGCTGTTAAGATATTATTTTCTCGAAAGATTGTTCTGCAGCTCTCTCTGATCCCAAGGTTAAAGACAAGTCTTAAAATTCGTTTCTGGCATATGAATACCCTCTCACGTTCAGTTGCCAAACCCCATGACATAATATTATAAGCTAAATGGCTGTAGGCATAGGCATAGTAGATGCTCAAAAGGTCCCTTCGGCTTAGTAATGGCTTCATCTGAAAGATGACATAGTACGCTTTGCCCAACTTTGAACAGACACTATCTATTTGGCTTGTAAAAGAGAGATTGGAATCCAGATAAGTGCCAAGCAATTTTACGGTGGTGACCATTTTTAACTGGTCATTGATCCTACTATCAATAGGCTTTCGTATGTGGAAGTTGATGTAGGTGGTTTTGGTGTCATTTATTATGAGTGGGTTTTGATCACACCAACATTCCATCTCTTTGCATATGGTTTTGACTTTTTCTTCCAAGATAGAAATTGACTCACCACTAACAGTGATCGTTACGTCATCCGCAAACATTGTAATCTTTACCAATGAGATATATACTGTGGCAGGTCTTTATGAACAAGAGAAATATTAGGGGCCCAAGGATTGATCCCTGTGGAACACCTAATTTTATTTCATATAAGTGTTATCTATCTTAACTAATAGTGATCTATTCTCAAAATAAGATTCCATCCATTGAAGCATGAGTCCGCGAATTCCGAGATTCGAGAGCTTTTGAAAAATGAATTCAAACTTTAAACTATCAAATGCCTGAGACAAATCGAACATCAGACAAACCACATACATTCCACTGTCTATTTCTGAGTAAACAAACTCCATCAGATTGTTTGTTGCTGTTTCTACTGATCTGTTTTTGCGAAACCCATGTTGGTCGTTGGTTAGTATCTGAGATTCTTCAGCAAAGGATGACAGTAAATTATAAGCACATCTCTCTAAGACTTTAGCGATTGTTGAAAGTAGTGATACCTGTCTGTAGTTCTTCATATCCAATGGATCATCCCTCTTCAACAATGGCGTCACTATGGCTAACTTCAGCATATTTGGAAATTCTGCACTTTGAAAAGACAAGTTCACTAGTTGTGTTATATATAGCACAACCTCGCTTGAAATCTGCTTCAATACCCTAGACGATATTTCATCAAAGCCTGTGGAGTTTTTAGATTTGAAAGATTTTATGATTTTGGAGATATCGTCCTCATTAAAGTAAGGCACGAAAATTGAGTTTTTGATGTTATGGCAAAGGGTGCAATCTCTTGGCACAGTTGAGTTGTATTTAAGGTTGATTTGATCATTCATTTTAGAGAAAAAGTAATGTGCAAATATATTAGCTATGTCCTGAGGTTCCTCAATAATTATGTCATTATTTTTTAATTTAATTTGTTCTTTTGGCCTATTTGATTTACCCGAATTTTCTTGAATTATATTCCATGTTTCCTTGACCTTATTTTCGGCAGCTTGAATCCTTTTTCCGTAAAATTCCCTTTTGTAAAATCTAATTTTCATTCTGTATTCTCTTTTCTTAGCTAGGTAATCATGTGAAGTGCTTTATTGAATTGCTATCTGCAGAATGCCAGAAAAATCGCTCTACTTCGTCTTTTAATATTCTGAGTTCTTGATTAAACCAGGTCTTTTTGGATATTTTATCTTGTGTCCTTTTTATTTTCCTCCATGGACAACTTGCCTCAAGGCACCAGTTTATGTTGCTATAGAATTCAGCAATCATTTCGTTAATGTTATTTTTGCAGAAAAAAGGATTCCAAACTATGTGGCTTAAGTGATATCTAAGATCAACCATATTTGACTGTCCCATACTACGTATGTACATGCCTCGTAGGACTCCGTCCACACTCACTCCGGTCAGAACTTCCATTCATTGACATTAAGTGCGCAAAATGATCTCCCAAATTTAAAGGCTTTACGATAATACAGTTGTATTTTGATGCCCGTATATTTGTAATTGCACTTCTTGATGTATTACCCAGCACATTTGTAAACACGCGTTGAGCTGTTTGTGTTGTGACACTCAGCTGGAACGATGATAATACATCAAAAAGAATTTTTGTGTTCATGTCATGGGGTCTATCATAGTGAATATTTAAATCTCCACATATAACTATGAATTTATGTTTTGTCAGTACATACTGAATGGCCATGCAGAGACGCTGTTGAAAGATATTTATGTTGCCATTCCCAGGTCTGTATACATTAATAACTGCGATACGCTCATCATCAAATGTGTAACATATACCACACATCTCCACGTGACACTCCACCGAGGCATTTTTAACAAAGCTTATTTCCGAGCCACTCACCTCATTTTGCGCAAAGATAGAGCTTCCACCATGTCTGTGGTCGGCGCGCGCGAAATATGCCACCAAATAGTAGCCCTGTAAACCTATCTGCTCAATTTCCTTACCTGTAAACCAGTGTTCACAAATACAGGCTATTTTTATTTTACGCACAGTTAAATTTACCTGAATATCTAGAATTTTGTTCTTAAGACATTGAATATTTACAGAATAGATAATACTTTGCGGTAATTCAGTTACTAATTTTTCCTTCCTAAAAAAGAATCTTTTTGATTAATTGAAACAAACCTATAAATCTTTTTGATTAGTTGCTTCTAAGTCCGTTCTAAAATTCAATCTGCGGAAACCCACCCCCATTGGCCAGAATTGTACATCATAAAATTTCTCTTTAAATCTAAAGTCAGCTGAAATCATAAAGCATTTAAGATTATTAGGTGTTGTCTTCAAATATTTAACTCCAAACTGTCCTTCCTCTCCTTGTGTCTTGTCAGAGAGGTATTGTATAATTATAGGATTAAACGAACTTACCTAAGTGAAGTTCGATCATAATTGTATGACCGCCTCTTCCGAATAGACTATGTAGTTCACTCTTCCGCCGATAGGTGGAGCCACGCATTTCAAAGCTAAACAAAGACAACAGTCGAACCAGTCGCCCTCTCGTACTACGCCGCGCGCCAAGGTCACCTCATTACTTCAAAGCAGTAACTGTTGCGGTAAAATAGGTCAAGGGTTCTGGGATGGAGGGAGTGATCTATTCGGAAGAGGCAATTATGATCGAACTTCACTTAGGTAAGTTCGTTTAATCCTATAATTGTATTACCCGCCTCTTCCTTCTAGATCACTATGTAGATGTTCAAAGTTGGTAGCGCAACAGTAATAGAAGAAATAAATAAAACATAAAAGAAGATATTTTTATTAACTTCTTCCCTTTTCCTTTTAGAACAAATCCAAAACATACAAATCTACAACAATATATACTACTGCATGAAAATTGCATTCGCAAAACTATCAGCCTTCATTAGAGGCCTCCTATAAAATTTTGCGAACACATCAGATGAAGCGGTCCACCCTGCTGTCCTGCGTATCGTGTCGATGTTAATACCCCTGTTGACAGCTGCCGATGTGGTCGCATGTCTCGTACTATGCGCTGTAAAAACTGATGTGTCTATTCCACTTTTGTCTAGGACCACCCGGATCCAGCGACTAATAGATTGGGCCGTTGCCTCTCTGTAAGGTTTCTTAAGTCAGAAAAAGTTTGGAAAATTTGCCTGCCTGTCTAATAGCAGCGGTTCGGTTCAAGTAACAATTAAGCGCACTGGCTGCACATAGTTTGGGTTTATCATGAAAAAAAGGTAATGATAATAAAGGTTGGTATCTATTTGGAGCTGAAGTCTTGATCCTGGCCGGAACTTTTATTTCTATTTTCTCCCTCGAGATTTCAATATTTTGAACCTCTATTAATGATAATGTTTGCACCCTATGTGCTGTTATCAGGGCCATTAACATCGATACTTTCTGAGTCACTATTTCTAAACTAATGATATCGTTAGGATAACAAGTGTCTAAGTAATTCAAAACTATAGTCGGGTCCCATGTTACATCGTATTTAGGCAAAGGTGGTCGTAGCTTAGAAACGCCTCTAAAAAAATCTTTTGATTTGATGGTCATCGCCAACTCGTGGCGAAATAAGCATTGCTAGGGCTGACCGTATCGTATTCAAGGAGCTATATGACATGCCAAAATTGAACAAGAAAGTTAAGAAGTATAATATGGTATGAATATTTAGTTCAAAACAGTTCAATTTCCGTTGGACGCAAAACTCCCACCATAATTTAAACCCGTTTCCATATTGCTTTATTGATGACTCTGTTAAAGACGAGATTAGAATCTCAATCGCCTCTTCAGGAACCCCTTTGATTATCATCGCTTCCCTGATAAGAGCCCTGCTTCCAGGGAAAGTTTCCGGTGCAGAGCATGGGGCGTCCTGTCAATGGACAACAATAGGTCAATATTAGGAGAGAATATTATTGACTGTTTAACCAGAAAAACCTTAAATAGAGGGTACCATGGTTGACTTGGCCAACAAGGAACCACCACGATACCTTCGGCATTATCCGTAATTATTTTTTGTAGAACTTTAGCAACAAGGGAAAAAGGTGGGAAAGCATAGAAGTTATAATTAGCCCAAGATATTGTAAATGCATCAACAATTTCGGATTCGGGGTCTCTAAACCAAAGTAGTAATACAAAGAGAGTACGGGACCACTTTGACCTCAGTTGACCCCTTGATCCTGAGAGTCCCCTACGGCCCGAGGTCACGGGAGCAAAGTGGCTACGTCATGCCCGAGGTAACGTGACGTCACCGGATGACCCCAGTTGACCCCTAGATCCTGATAGGTTGACCTTTGCCCTTTTGGCCACGTGTGACCCCCAGTTGACCCCCCCCCACTCCAACGGTGGGGGTCAGCCCCCACTCCAACGACGGGGCAACCCCCACTCCAACGGCTTGGTGGGGAGAGGTCTATATATCCGAGCGCAAGAGCAGTTTCCCCTTATATACACTTGCAGTTTTATACAGTCTAATTTGCCGAGTTCAAAATGCAGTCGTTCCTGAATCACCTGAACAAGAATTTGATCTTCAAGAAATTCGAAAGCGTTCAAAAAATGGAGGTGGGTGAAAATTTTCAAATCACGGGCGTGGACAAAGTGAACACGCAATACGGAGAGAAGGTCTACGTCGAGTTCGAAGAATTTAAGACGGTGCTGCCGCAACGATACACGGCCGAGTTTACGCCCCAACGGATCGAAGAAATTAATAGGGACATCGGTAACGGAAGGAGGTATTACATGAAGAGTCTTGGACCCGTCGGCCGATCTACAAATATCGAATTTATTGTAGAACCATGACGAAGCTGGAGTACAGAAGAAAACTGCAACAATATTTGAAGAATTTTTTGAAAAATGTAAATATACCAGCTGTCCCATTTATAAACCGCTTGATATCTTGGAAACGAAAACTTATATAAAGGAAGTAAAAGCCATATCTTAATAGGCAGAGGACCGACAGGTGAAAAATTTTTGTGATTTTTTGTAGAAGTTTTTTTGCCAAAATTTTTTTTTGTCAATTTTTTTTTGCCAAAATTTTTTTTGGCAGAATTTTTTTTTGCCAAAATTTTTTTTTGCCAAAATTTTTTTTTACCAAAATTTTTTTTTACCAAAATTTTTTTTTGCAACATTTTTTTTTGCCAAATTTTTTTTTGCAAAATTTTTTTTTCCCCAAATTTTTTTTTCGTCAAAATTTTTTTCCCCAAATTTTTTTTTCGTCAAATTTTTTTTTTGTCAAATTTTTTTTTGACAATTTTTTTTTGCAAAAATTTTTTTTTGCAAAATTTTTTTTTTTGCCAAATTTTTTTTGTCAAAATTTTTTTTTGTAAAATTTTTTTTGCCAAATTTTTTTTTTGGCGAAATTTTTTTTTGCCAAAATTTTTTTTTACCAAAATTTTTTTTTGGCAGAATTTTTTTTTACCAAAATTTTTTTTTGCCAAAAATTTTTTTACCAAATTTTTTTTTGCCAATTTTTTTTTTTGCCAAAAATTTTTTTTGACAATTTTTTTTTACCAAAAATTTTTTTTGTCAAATTTTTTTTTTGCCAAATTTTTTTTTTGACAATTTTTTTTACCAAAAATTTTTTTTGCCAAATTTTTTTTCTGCCAAAAATTTTTTTTTGCCAAAATTTTTTTACAAAATTTTTTTTACCAAATTTTTTTTTGCTAAATTTTTATTTTGCCACATTTTTTTTAGCAAAATTTTTTTTGGCAGAATTTTTATTAACAAAAATTTTTTTTTGACAAATTTTTTTTTTACCAAAATTGTTTTTGTCAAATTTTTTTTTGTCAATTTTTTTTTATCAAAATTTTTTTTTGCCAAAATTTTTTCTATAATATGTAAATTTATATCTTCCCAATGTTTTTTGAACTTTTTCACTTTTTTTCTATTTTTTTAGTGTAGCAAATGTGCCGTCCGATAGGTATATAAAGAGGTCTCGCATCGAACGGCACCAGTCTGCGACCGCACGACGAACATCATGGCTGCGGAGATCTCCGCAGTGAGTGACGACATCGTCGAAGTTTGCGAACGGGCTTTTCGATTACTAACAAACGGTATGGACATGACGACGCGAGAGCGCTGGCTGAAGCTAATCAACAGAAATATTAGACTGGTTTACGCCGCCATAAAAGTATAAGATTGCAATCCCGGTACGATGACTAAACTTCAAACGAATTTGGGGCATTTAAAAAGATTCAGAGCTTACTTAAAAACGAGACACAGGGGGAGCGGTTTGACGAGACGCGATCGGGTGAAATGGGAGGAAACTAAGTCGGCATTTAAACGTAGAATTCGTTCTGGCATAATTATAAATCTGAGTCATAAAGACATTACGGAATTTTTGAATGACGCTTTTCTCCTTCTAAAACGTCGCGTACCTACGATCGTGAGAGAATATAGGATGATCAAGATCAACACCGTTTTCTGCGGTGAATTTATAAAAAAAATCGGAGACGAAGAAATTTTGGAAAATAAATATTTCAGCACGAAAAATGTCACTATCGACGGGGGGACGGACCTAAAACGATGGTTCGCCGACCACGTTACCGATAGCATCCTAAAGAGCCTGGAGGAGTTCCAGGAGCGCGATTCCGGTTGGGCGCTACATCGAATTTTAAGTTTGGAAGTTAACATAAGCAAAGTCGAAATGGGAAACGGCGGAGGGACCTACGTGAGCCTACCGAATGAAATTTTGAAGAAGCAAGCTTGCGTTAACGTTAAAAACAACGACGATGCCTGTTTCTTGTGGGCCGTCGTTTCCGCGCTATACTCCGTAGACCGTCATTCGGATCGCACTAGTGCATACCCCTATTTCACACAGGTTTTAAATCTGGATGGGTTAGAATTTCCCATGACGCTAGCTAAAATTGATAGGTTCGAAAAGTTAAACGAAATATCCGTAAACGTGTACGCCCTAGAGTTAGTATGTGAAGATCCGCGTAAATTTAATACCGGTCCGGTGCGGTTAACAAAAAAGAAGATGGATAGGCACGTGAACTTACTCATCGTTCAGGATCAATATTTCCCGAATATGAACGATTACGAGACGCCTCCCGCGGAAGACGTCCCAATGACAGATATAAAATATCATTTCTGTTGGATTAAAAATTTATCGCGTCTAATTTCAGCTCAAATGAATAAACACAACGGCAAAATGTTCATATGTGACAGATGTCTGAATTATTTTCAAACCCAAGCGAAATTAGACGAGCACGCGGTTTACTGTCGAGAACGGAATAATTACCAGGTAACGTTCCCCAAAGAAAAATTTATATACTTTAAAAACTACGTACATAAGGAACGTACTCCTTTCGTCGTGTACTCGGATTTCGAGTCTATTCTAAAACCTTATCACGACTCTGAGTCGATGTCCCAGACTTCCAAGTATCAGAAACACGAGGCGTTCAGCGCCGGATTTTATTTTAAATGCTCCTACGATAACTCTCTGTCTTTCTACAAAAGCTATCGAGGGCCGGATTGCATGTCTTGGTTCGCGGATCAGATGGAGGAAATCGCGAAATTTGTCGCGTCGAAACTGACAAACGTCGAACCGATGAAGGAAAACATAAGTTTGAAAAATGCCACGGCGAATTGCCATATTTGCGAGAAAAGATTCACTCCCGATGACATCATAGTTCGCGATCATTGTCATTTGACTTCGCGGTTTCGTGGGTACGCCCATCAGAGCTGTAATCTAAATTATAGAAATTCGTTCATGATCCCCGTGGTATTTCACAATTTCAGCGGTTACGACAGTCATTTCATAATCAGGGATCTCGCCAAACGCAATCATATCACCCTGCTTCCCATAAATAAAGAAAAATACATAAGTTTTACGATTTTCGACGCCGACACCAACGTAAAATTCCGCTTTATCGATTCCCTCAGATTCATGGGGTTTTCACTCGACACGCTAGCTTCCTCTCTCTCAAAAGCGGATTTCGTCAATACCGGAAAGGAATTTCGTGACGTTCCCTCTGACGATTTGGCATTGTTAACTAGAAAAGGCGTTTTTTGTTACGACTACATCGACGACTTGGAGAAATTACGAGAAAATTCGCTTCCGCCCATCGATAAATTCTATAACAAACTAAACGACACCGATATTGCCGAAAGTGACTACGCGCACGCGCAACTGGTTTGGGAAAAATTCCACATACAGACTATCGGCGAGTACTCGGATTTGTACTTAAAAACCGACATAATGCTGCTGACCGACATCTTCGAAACGTTCAGAAAGTCGTGTCACGCTAATTACGGATTGGATCCCGCTTGGTATTACACCATGCCAGGGTATACTTATGATTGTATGTTAAAATTCACCGGCTGTCGACTGGAGACGTTTCAAGATATAGATATTTTGCTATTTTTCGAGAGGGGCGTTAGGGCGGACTGAGTCAGTGTTGTAAGCGCTTCGCGCGAGCTAATAACAAGTACATGGAAGAGTACGATCCGAGCGATCCCTCCAAATATATCTTGTATCTAGACGTTAATAATCTGTACGGCTGGGCGATGTGCGAGTGTCTGCCACAGGGCGATTTTCGTTGGGTCGACAATATCGACGCCATCGACGTCACTAAAATTCCCGATGACGCTAAAGAGGGATACGTGTTAGAGGTGGACTTAGAATATCCGGAGGAACTACATGACTCGCACAAAGATCTACCTTTCGCGGCCGAACATCGCATACCGCCGGAAGCGAAATCGTCTAAACTCATGACCACCCTTTATCCTAAAGAAAAATACGTGATACATTACAGGGCGCTCAAGCAGGCCCTGAATCACGGTCTGATTTTAAAAAAGACGCACAGAATTTTAAAATTTAAACAGTCCGCTTTTTTGGCGCCATACATAAAGTTCAACACGCGATTGAGGGCGCAGGCAAAGTTTGATTTCGAAAAGACCATCATTAAACTTATGAACAACGCTATCTACGGAAAAACCATGGAAAATATTAGGAAACACAGAATCGTTAAGTTGGTGAATAAGTGGGAGGGCAGGTACGGAGCGAAACATTTAATTTCGTGTCCGGCTTTTAGATCCAGATCGATATTCGACGAAAACCTAATTAGCGTCGAATTGAATAAGGCGCGTATTAACTTTAATAAGCCGCTGTATATAGGAATGGCGATTCTAGACATATCCAAAACCTGCGTCTACGAATTTCATTACGATTTTATGCTAAAAAACTCCTCGCCTTCCGACTGTCAATTATTGTACACGGACACGGACAGTCTCATCTATGAAATTTCTTGCGATGACGTTTACCGCGATGTCATACTTAAAAATTTAGCTCGTTTCGACACCTCCGACTTCCCACCTAATAATGGTTACGAAATTCCGCTAGTAAATAAAAAAGTGCCGGGACTGATGAAGGACGAGTTAAACGGTAGGATCTTAACCCATTTCGTCGGACTCCGATCGAAAATGTATACTTATCTGGTGGACGGGGGAAAGAAGTGCGTGAAAAAAGCCAAGGGAGTCAAATACAGCGTGGTAAAAAATAAAATCACGTACCAGGATTACGTCGATTGCTTGTTCGAAAAGAGGGAAAAAATCGCCAGCCAGTGCACCATACGTTCGTACGCCCATACAGTGTTTAGTATCGAACAAAGCAAAGTCGGCCTCAACCCTTTCGATAATAAGAGATATATCGTCGACAATATAGTCACCCTGCCTTGGGGTTATAAGGATATCATAGATGTAGATTGAAATGTGAGAATGTGTGGGTGTGTGAATAAAAAAATATTTTTAAAATGTCGTTTTATTTAAGAAAACCTTCTCCTATACAAGTCAGCTAACAAAAACTCCCTATCAAGATAAAAGAGTTCATAAATACAATACTTTTCTATGTTACACATTGGATTACAAAGTAACTTAATAGTATCTCTAATACTTATTCTAAAATTACTTTTTATCAACATCTCATTTACCGTATCTAAAAAATTAAAATAGAAATCAACTAACTTAAAACTGTGCAATAAAGCGATTTTAAAAGAAACATCCTTATCTATGCGTAGCAGTTCGATACAACATGCCTCGCTGAAGTAAAAGTATACGCCGTTTCTGCCGAGCGACACGATTTCTAGTCCGTCCGAATTAATCGTGTCCAATTCCATGTCGCAACCAAATTTCACAGGCAGACCATCACCGTGTTCGAAAAACTTATACAGGTGCAAGATAAGTTCTTTCCACTCCACGTGGTCCATGGTCATAACGCATTCTTCTCGGGTACCTTGTCCGCAGACGATATTTACAGCAGGTGTAAAAAATCGTAGTGGACTCAACCCACAATGTACGGTATATACGTGACCAGGTGCCAAATGAAAACATGTTTTCAACAGAAGAAGTCTCTCTCTTTGAGTCGTTTGCTGTGGAACGTCGTCGACATCGCCGGCTGCGTCAGATTCGTAGCCACTACTGTCACCCATGCTCCGCCACTACTACAAGACGTCTGTTGCGTCTATCCAGGAGTCGTGGCTTTTATCGAACCCCAGCCAACGGACCAAAATCTTCTTTCCTTTTCTACGCAACACCTTTTCTACCAAGAAGACGTCTGGATCGGACGTTTTTTGCAATTCCTCGGTGTAGATAGGTCTTCCGTTCAAGTCTTCCAAGAGATATGTGGGAGGGTTCGTAATTTGAACCTTTGAGATTTTAAACAATTCAGTCGTCCAGTTGGGCGTGTATCCCTTCTGAAAGACGTGCTTGACTTTGCTGATCCTAACTATGTCGCCTAGTTTAAACTTTTGTTTATCGAAAGTCTTTACGTGACTGAAAGAGGCATTAAGAACGTTCCGTTCGTTTGTTTTGTTCACATCTTTGGGTTTCATACGTATGATTCTATGTCTCCTATCATTATATTCGTCAACTAGCGTCGGTAAAATATCGATCCACTTGTACGTGCCACTTAAACTGAAATACTTGAACAGTTGTTCTTTCAAGGTGCGGATCACTCTCTCTACTATCGCCGCTTTCGTGTCGCTAAACGTGCTATAGTGGTTGACGTTAAAAGTATTCAATAACTTCTTAAAATGACAGTTGTAAAATTCCTTGCCTTGATCGGTCTGGAGATTTCGAGGTCGACGCCCCGAGGAATTTTTGAGAATATCGGCGAAAGCCTTCGTGACTTTTTCTCCCGACTTGGATTTTAACGGTTTGCACCAGACAAATTTGGAAAAGCAGTCGATCACGACTAGTATGAATTTAAAGTTTCTATTGCGGCTGGCGTACTGATCCAGCTGTCCTAGGTCGGCTTGCCAAAGATCATCCAAACCTTTAATAATAGTTCTACGCCTAGGGTATTTTTTTCGTATCGGTTTATGCAATTCCCTAATCAGTTGAATTTTTTCCTTGGTATACTTAGAGTTCATATCGAAATTTGTGACCCGCTTTCTTCAGCGCGACTAAGTTATCTGATGACTTTAGCTTCCTTCAGTTCGTTTATAATGGCTACGATTTCGTTGTCGTGAGAAGTGTTGCCGGCGTTTTTGGATGCCACCAGTAATCGCAATCTGTCAACTAATTCGTTGACGTCGTCCCAAAACATGTACTCCACCGGTTTTTCGTTATAAGTGAGACGCATACCTTTACCGCTTGCCCCCTCATCTTCTCCGCGTTTTAGTAACGGTTTAATAACATTCGTGTACTTATATCGAGATGAACCTCTAAATTTACCCGCGCTATTCAGATGTACCGACGTTTCAGTTAGAATTTTACTATAATTTTTCATCTCCACCAAATTGGCTCGAGGATCGTTATAAAAAATCAATTGGAAAAGTCCTTTGGTACCTTTATATCTCTTCCTACCCACTATTATATCCGACGTTTTTCTATCGAAATCTAAAGTTTCTTTTCCCAAGGTCCATTTTGATTCGCTTGCGCTATACTTGGGTCCGTATACAAAATCGATTTGGGGTGCCTTTGCGTTATATTTTTGAATATACGGTCGAGCTATTTCCGGATATGCTTCTAGGTAGTCCTTTACAACGGTAGGAGAATACTGAGATACATCTTCAAAAATCTCCTCTTCCTCTTCATTTTTCTCTTCGACTGATGGCAGTGTCGGACTAAAATCTGCCGTTGCCTTTTCGGCGTGTGGTGGAAGTTTCGGGGTAAAATCTCCTTTTAACTTTTCAATCCGTTGCTTTAATGTTTCTACTTTTTTCTGTATTCTTGTATCACTGCTTTCCCCAATTTCTTCTTCTTTTTTAGTTTCCACCTTAGTTTTTTCTTTCTTCGGTTCGATGTCTAGAATGTCTTTTTTTATTTGTAACGTTTTGATAGATTGCGTCACTGGTTTGAATATTTTTTCCAGCGTCTCGTCTTCATCGAATTTCCCCAACTTCAAAGCCGTGTGTTTTTTTCTAATCGCTCGTGCAAGTTCACTGATTTTCCTTGCGCGGTGCGCTTTTAGAATTTGATCCTCTGACGTCAGCGGCATGTTGACCACTAACGTCAGAGAAGTACTCACAGCCTTATATACTTATCGAAACCTTTCCTATACCGCCCGTTTTTCAGACTAAAATCCTTAACTATGACCAGAGTGCCATAGCTGTCGTCCCAACATTGATAGCACAGCTTTTTGAAATCTTCGTACGTGACGTCTGGCGACACATGTTCCTCGTAAACGTGTTTCAGATTTACGTCGTCTTGTTTAAATAACACGATCATGTTGCAATTATCGCGTATGAGCTGCTTCGGAATTTTCGAATACGTTTGACATAGATAAGCGACGTCCACCGCTTTGTGGCGCCCCATCGAATAAAATTCCCTGATTTTATTTTGTCTATCACAGGCCACATCATCAAATATGAATATCGAATTTTCTAGAGCTTCCGACGGATCGATGACGTCCTCGTTTATCGTATACGGAAAGAAGCCGATGCAACCGACTTTTTTTACTACATCCTGCAATAATTGATATTTCGGTTGGTACAACGATTTCGTATATAAGTAGATATTTTCGAATTTCAGACCGTTTTCGTTGAAAATCAAACTAAGGAGTGCGTTCGTTTTACCACACCCGCTAGGTCCACACAAGATTGCCCTAAACGAGTCTGGTAGTAGGGTACCGTGTTTTGATTTTACCGTACCCCCTTGTATGACATCTAGATTTTCGATAGGGAGACAAACTTGCTGTTGCTGAACTTGCATCTTGTCAACTGAGAAATTCTGCGTGCTACTTCTCAATATATAGGCGACTGACCCCAAAATAAAAACAAGTTTTTGTTTTAAAATTTTATTTGTTTTATACATTTACTACATAAATAGCTTATGGTAGATAGACACGCACTTTTTCAAGTATCATCGTTCTGCACAAAGGACATGAGGAGATTTGAAGTGCGCATTCTATGCAAAGCATTACGTGTCCGCAGGGAATCATCACAACCTGTATATCGTTGTTGTAGCAAATTTTACATAAATTACTTTTTGATGCGGTTTGAGGTTGACGAACTACGGTATCTTCGACGACGGAGTTTGGTAGTATTGCGACCACTGGCAAGGGTTTAATATCCGCGAACGTCGTATTAAGTCCCGCATTACTTGCTTGGATGAAAGGGCAACTGGGGTTCCAACTTGCGTGGTCTTGCAATGGATCGTCGCCTTCTTCCCACCGGTAGCCTTCTATGAAGCAAAATGGACACTTGACTACGTCTTCATAATCTGTGTAATGGAATCCCGCTTC
The DNA here is from genome assembly GCA_963920635.1 of Pseudeuparius sepicola. NCBI lineage: Eukaryota > Metazoa > Arthropoda > Insecta > Coleoptera > Anthribidae > Pseudeuparius > Pseudeuparius sepicola. The sequence continues at coordinate 98,447,679 of OY987299.1, forward strand.
AGCCAATTGTATTGGGGAAATCGACGGATTTGACCACTTCGCGAAAGATTTCAATCTATCATTTCGGTTTGTATAGTCACACACTTCTTCCATTTTATACACAGTAGGGACATGCTCGCTGTGTTTAAATAGGTATGAAACAGAAGTGGGAGGCGTTTGTGGTGGGGGGAATCTTAATGGGAGGCGCCTGCCTCCCACTACCGAGGCAGGCAAATAATTTCTCGCAATTTATGAAACTGCACATCCACATTGACTCTTGGTTGTGGTGTGCACACATCGAAATGCTTTTTTCAAATTTAGGTACGCCTGAATGACGTTCCAGGTTAATTACTTCGGCATTGATGGTTTCTCGTAGGAAGCGTTCTTTCTGTTGACCCTTGACGTAGACGCGCTCGACACTGAGATATTTTTTTAGGAGACCTTCCATCTCGACGTAGTCCACATGGCCGCTAGTGTATGCGATCCCCAAATGATTTTTCTCCAAATACCGCACTTGTCTTTTGTCGCGTTCGTTGAGATCACTAAAGGTTTTCGGAGGTCTTATAAGAATATGTAAAGTTTCATCGTTAACTTTTGTTGTCAGCTCTTTAGGACAGAAACGTCCGTCTATCATAAATCCCTGTGCGTCCACTACGGCGACTTTCATCTTAATGGGGATCTGTCTACCCCAACCACTTTATTTATCGATTTCGGAAAATGTATGGTAATGGGAGGGAAAGGAAACACCGATATTTTATTTTTTATTATTTTATTAGGTTAAGTACAAGTACAATAATACCTTACACCTAAAAAAACTCTCCGTAAAATTAAACTACACAAGTTCCCTAACTACTTCACTTAATGGTAAATATTCGATGGTACTATCGTGTATAATAATACAATAAGCTCGGGTTGAGGCTGGAAATCCTTCGTTACTCTCGATGTCCAGCTTTACGTCAACCGTGGTGCTTTTCATGGACTCTATTCGTCGGGAACAGTCGATGACAAAGAGAGCTGCGTTATTTTTGTATTCGGTGTAGCTAAGCAAGGGGTGCCTCTCATTCATATAACTAGAGCAAAAGTCTACGTAATTATGGTAGGCCTCCAGATAGTCATTGCCATTAAAATCCAATCTCAGCCGTTCAAAAGGAAAATATTCACCATTTAAAATCAATCTGACATCCGCTATATTTATATTATCGAATACGGAAGGGTCCTTTCTAGCATTTTCATTGCGACTCCTTTGAAATCCCACTATAACGTATCGAGGACTCGACACGGACATTGAAGTTTTGACTGACCAAATTTCTCTGTTGGCATTGACCGTAAGACTTGGCAGTTCGTGAAGTTCCCATTTACGATACGGTATAATTATAGGGCGATCACGTTTAATAGACTGAAGCAGATCCAATCTAATGAAATCGCTAGGTTGAATATGTTTCACTTTTAACTCGACATTGGAAACTGTTATTTCTGCCGTCAATTCAGCAGCAGATGCAGGATCATCTTCCAGAAGTAAAGAGTTGTTATCGTTTCTAGCTCGTGTTAATCTTAAAGTTTGTTTTCCGCAAGTGGCCAACTGATAATCGTTAAATATTCCAAACAAATGTTTCAGAGGTATTCTCAAGCTAAATGTTCCATCCAAATTTACGGTCAAAGGCTTGGTTGGACCAGACCAACTTACAGTTACCAGGAATTTTTCATCGCTGGGGGCGTAGCATAGATATGTTCTGATAGCACTCACAATTCCAGGATTTCGAACTGTTTCCAATTCCTTTCCATTCAGTTCATATGAAATCGAATCGAAGAGAAACGCACCTCCATTATTAGCAAAACTACATTTCCCCGTTCCCGTTTTCTTCTCTATTTTACCTTTGATATAAATTGCAGCGTCATACATCAATAACCAAGTGTCTCCTTGGTTAATCGTTATCTCCACAATGTCATTATTCAGAAAAGATTTCACAAACGGGTAATATGTTCGTTGCTCTAATCGCTGAATGGACTCATCGAAGATTGGAGTGCGGTGCACGTCGAATACTTGCGGCGTTAACGACATGGTAGCCGAGTGCTTCTAGAAATCGACGGTTTTCCGGCGTTAGATTCAAGTTGCAATGGTGTTTCCACTTCGATGACGTCTTCGTCAATGAGGGTCGGAGGTCACTAAACCGCCTTTTATACGGTTGGTAGTTGCCTCCAAAAACCAAACGCATTTCACATAGACAGTCGTTTCACTTCCAATCTAACGATAATTTCTTCACCTCTGAAATTGACAGGGTTGAAATTCTGATCGAGGATGTTTATGGTCAGGTTGTTTATTTCACGTTTCGTGACAGGCACGTAGAGTAAATTTTTAGGGGTTTCGTCTATGGCGTAACCGGGGTCGACCCCAACGGCGAATTCGTAAATCGTGTGCGTAGGTCGGTTTACGTAATAAGCACCGGCTGTGATGTTACAATCTATATGTATCGTTCTAACTTTAATGATATTTACCGGCAAATCTGAAACGTGTACTTTCCCTTTATCTAAGTATCGTTCGGAAAACCCCAAAAGTCTTCCAATAGACCCGGCTGTAACAAAATCTATGGTATATTGATCGCTGTAGATCTCACACTGCAGAGTGCTCTTGTTCGCTTGTATCGATATGCTACCGCTATCGTTTTCGTCTTCCGATTTTTTCAAATTTTTCCGTATGTGCTCTTCTATATTCTTTATCTCGTATGAACCGGTGGGAAGTGATATTTCTTTGCTAGCACCGAAACTACCGGTTAGATAACGAAAATTGTTGTCGCCGCTCTCCTCTTCGATATTCGGTATGCTGTTGAACGTGTGGAATCCCAGCAAAGCTAAACCGTACTCGGCGTTTGGGTCCAAAACTATCGGACTGTCAAAATCGATGGAGAGCGTGGATATGCGTCCGTGTAGAGTAAACAACAATGACATGACTGGCGACTTTTAAGTTGTCCCCCACCTTTTATAGAGAAATTCAATGCACAAATGACCGCAATTTATTTCGTTAAAATTTTGATAGGCGTCGTTATTGTACGTGACCTTGACACCCTTTCCAAAATATCGAATCAGTTCTTTGGGCGGTTTCAAAGCGCCAAAGCTATCGAAATATTCTACGGCACAGCCTCTTTTTTTGTAAGCTACCCAATGCGTTCCTTTGTTGCGTTGCACGTCTAAATTTAAAATGGCCGCTTCGTAATTTTTCGGCGTCGACGGAAGTGTATCTCTCATAAAGACGCCTCTGAAATATGGTATTTTTAAAATTTCGACGTAATTCAATATATCTTCGTCGGACAGTGGTCTATTGGGTAGCTTCATTGGGAGTTTTTTTGTTTCTTAAGGAACAGTCCTAATCCATTCTTATTTTTACGTAAATATAAGCCGGAGCCTTCCTTTCCGATGGCTTCCATCGACCGATTATGCCGTTTTTGTTCTTCCAAAAGCTTCTTCGCATTATTTGCGTCGATAATTGTCTTGGCTACAGCACCGGCACCGCCTGCCACCGAACCAAGGGCGCCCAAGGCACCTAGGAGGGGCAGTAAAAGAAGAAATCCGCCGGTATGCTGGAACGGAATTGTGCGAGGAATTTTCACGTTCCTCTTTCCACCCGCCTTCTTAACGGCTATTCGTGCCGCTTTTAAAGCAACCAACGACGCTTTCTTCAAGTGCTTCATGTCATTCAACTGACTGTTGCTCAAAGTTTTTTTCAGAGATCTTTCAACTTTTTTGACGATGTCTCTTTTAAACGAAACCGGGCGCTTATTTATGCCCATACCGACCTTGCGTTTGACCTTCATCGTATTTGTAACGAACCACGCGGCAGCTTTTTCGTCGAATTTAGCGTCCCTCGATACCACTCGCTCCCACGCTCGATTTTCCAATTCTTTGTCTGCTTTATGTCTCTCTTCCAGAGACTTATTTTTGGAATATGCGATGTCGTGATCTTTGCAAGCGGCGTCTAGCTTATTGATGCCGGGATCTCCACGAGCAAGGCGTTTCTCCAACTTTGTTCCTGGACCGCAGTACTGGTAGCCGGGAAGGTGTAATTCGACTGGCAACCTATTGATGACGCTATTAACCAATCCACTTCCAGCGAAAGACGACATCACACTGAGCTGAACGAACAACGATGAGTTTTATTTATACCTTTTTCCAAGATTTGAAAAAACAAACAAATGGCTTTTAAACGTTTATTAGAAATCAATTATTATACATATTTGTTATATTTTCCTATTAACTACAGCATATCACATTCAAATTTTTCAAATGTCCAGTTTTCTCATTCTACAATAAATTCGATATTTGTAGATAGGCCAACGGGCCCAAGAGTCTTCATGTAATACCTCCTTCCGTTACCGATATCCCTGTTAATTTCTTCGATCCGTTGGGGCGTAAACTCGGCCGTGTATCGTTGCGGCAGCACCGTCTTAAATTCTTCGAACTCGACGTAGACCTTCTCTCCGTATTGCGTGTTCACTTTGTCCACGCTCGTGATTTGAAAATTTTCATCCACCTCCATATTTTGAACGCTTTCGAATTTCTTGACGATCAAATTCTTGTTCAGGTGATTCAGGAACGACTGCATTTTGAACTCGGCAAATCAGACTGTATGAAATTGTAAGTGTATATAACGGGAAAACTGCTCTTGCGCACGAATATATAAACCTCACCCCACCAAGCCGTTGGAGTGGGGGTTGCCCCGTCGTTGGAGTGGGGGGGGTCAACTGGGGGTCACACGTGGCCCAAAGGTCAAAGGTTAACCTATCAGGATCTAGGGGTCAACTGGGGTCATCCGGTGACGTCACGTGACCTCGGGCATGACGTAGCCACTTTGCTCCCGTGACCTCGGGCCGTAGGGGACTCTCAGGATCAAGGGGTCAACTGAGGTCAAAGTGGTCCCGTACTCTCTTTGTATTACTACTAACCAAGAAGCGAATCTTTTGCATTTGGAATTAATTCTGGATGCAAACAAATCTATCTCAGGTGTTCGCAATACGCGACAAATTTCTTTGAACGCGTAATTAGAAATTGTAAACTCCGTTTCAGTATCTAGGCAACGGGATTCTTGATCGGCGACAGTGTTTTCATCTGATTTTATGTAGGAAGCAAATATAAATAAATTACGTTGTTCCCACCACTGCCACATTTCCCTTGCAAGATTGTTAAGATGAGGGAACTGAATGCCTCCCATCCTATTCACATATGAAATGGCAGTAGTGTTGTCTATCCGTAACAAAATCTCACAGTTTGCAAGATCCTTGACAAAACATTTAAGTCCAAAAAACGCAGCTAATGGTTCTAAGTAATTTATATGGTTATTCCTATCTTTTCTCGACCAGAAACCTCGGGTCCTACAACCGTTGCAGTATACGCCCCAACCCGACCGGGAACTGTCACTGAATATTTCTAGTTTAAAAGTAAAACTATGAAACGTATTTTTGCTAGACAGGTGAGTCTTCCACCAGGCAAGGTCTATTAAAACTTCACTAGAAATAGTCATATCGTGATTATAAGACCCTCTCGATCTTCTTAGAACTAAAAACTTTGCTCTCTCACAGTTTTTGGTATAAAACCAGCCGTATTTAATAGCTGGACATGCAGCGATCAATTTACCTATCAAACTTGCAAACTCTTGAATAGTAAACCTACTACCACTCATAATTTTGAAAATATGTCTTAAAATGCTCTCTTGTTTATCAAAAGGTAAACTCACAGACATATCAACAGTGTTGTATAAAAAACCCAGATACTGTACTGTACTCTGAATTAATTATAAAACCCAATCCTAACAAAAAATTTTTAGTTGCGTTGACGTTCGATAAACACTCTACATAAGAACGACCTAACAACAAAAAATCATCAATATACAATACCGCTAAGAAACCCCGTTGCCGCAAATAATGTAATACGGGCTTCAGCAGTTTGGTAAACATATAAGGGGCCGTGTTCAAGCCAAGAGGTAAACAAGTGTATTCATAAATTTGTCCGGCAAACACAAACCTCAGATATTTTTGGTGTTGTTTATGTATTGGGACCAAATGAGACGCGTCTTTGAGATCTAATGATGGATCATATTTTTTGTCAAAAGCTTGGTGACCATCTTGTGGTCTTCCATTTTAAAATGTTCTGTCTTAACAAACCTGTTTAGTTCCTTCAGATTTAGAATTAACCTAAATGATCCACCATGTTTGGGTGTTAAAAAAATATTTGAAATAAATTGATCTTGTCGATAAGAACATCTCCTTATGGCCCCCAATAAAAGAAGCCGTTTGATTTCGGCATATAAAAAATTTTCTTCCGTTAAGGACCATGATTTACGTTCATTGGGGACATGATTCTGGAAAGGGTTTTGTGAAAAAGGAATCTTATAACCTTGAATCCATGATAATAAACGTTTATCTGAGGTTAGTGATTCCCAGGAGCGTAAAAAATATCTCAATCTGCCACACTTGTAAGGTACCTCTAATGTGTCTGAGTTCGATCGTCCTTGGTTTGGTTGCGCCGATAAAATGTTGGATTGTCCTTCGTTGCACGAGCAAACTTCCGAGTTCTCTTGGCGCCGGGAGTCTGCATTCTGGGAGGGTATTTTGGTCTGCCGCGATAACCCCCGAAACTCCCTCGCGGCAGACTCCTCAAGTTTAAAGGCTTAGTGCTAGTGGTAGGTTTGGTAACAACTGTCTTGAGCTTGAGGTCTGACGATAATTTTTCCAAATCACGTGCTGCTTTCACCCGTTCGCCTAAATTTTTCCCAAATAACAAACCATCCACTGAAACGTTGGTGAGCGTCGCTCTAAGTTGCTTGTCAACATCCACTGAGACTAGAGTCCTTCTACAAGAAGACTGTTCGTGATGAACGTCTGAGAGTAAACGCCCAGCATCGCTGAGCAACTCTATAAGCACTCTTCTGTTCGCACCCCCTCTTCTTTCAACAATACTGTGATTGCTTTGCCAATTGCAACCAAAGCAGCTCCCATTTGATTTTGCTGCTTAGATAACCTTTGATCTCGTTGTTTGTGTTGTTCTGTGAGTACAGAGAACACTTCCAAATTGAGTTTGGGAGCACCTAAATTTTTCCCAAATAACAAACCATCCACTGAAACGTTGGTGAGCGTCGCTCTAAGTTGCTTGTCAACATCCACTGAGACTAGAGTCCTTCTACAAGAAGACTGTTCGTGATGAACGTCTGAGAGTAAACGCCCAGCATCGCTGAGCCACTCTATAAGCACTCTTCTGTTCGCCCCCCCTCTTCTTTCAACAATACTGTGATTGCTTTGCCAATTGCAACCAAAGCAGCTCCCATTTGATTTTGCTGCTTAGATAACCTTTGATCTCGTTGTTTGTGTTGTTCTGTGAGTACAGAGAACACTTCCAAATTGAGTTTGGGAGCACCGGCGAAAACCAGGTTATTGAGCGGGGAGTATTTTTTCGACATGGTAGCTTGTACCTCGGGATCGAGTCCCTCTTGTAATATTTTGGACCAAATCTGAGCAAGCTCGTTGTTCAGATCCTCTGTGTTTGTCTGATCTGTAACACTATTCTTCCCTAGAAGCGCCAGAAAGTCCTCTGGAATTGCACCATTAGGTCCCGCACCACTGTCCTCCCCTATAACAGAAGGGCGACAAATAACTAAAAATTTCTAGTGAGTGAGTGATCAGATCCATTATACTAGTACTAGACATAGGTCCCTGAAATTTGCCAAACTCGTTAGCAAGTAACAGGAAGCCATTCAAAAATACCCGTAAAATTGCCAAACTCGTTAGCAACAGGTAACAAAGGGTGCGTGCTGGTGTGTGGATTATTCATGTCAAAACTCGTTGACATTAAAATAAAAAATTCCTAAAAAAAAAATAAAACCAGGTACTTACCTCCCGAATCAGAGGGTTCATAGTCTACAAGCCCGAAGGTATCAGGATTAGACTTCTGAAGAGAAAATTCGTTATCGGGAGCCCCACCGTCCGAACTCACTGGGGAAGGCTCGCGAATTTTCCGTTTCTTCTTAAGCCGGGAAACCTTTCTTGATAATAGTTTTAACTGTCTCATTATTATAGATACCTCGTCCGACGAACCGGAATCCGAATCATCTTCATCCGAGATTACACGTTTACGCGGATTTCGCGCGCGTTTACTCATATTGCGAAAAACGACAGCGCGGCGACGTGACTCCACGTACACGCAAAAGAACAATGAGGTGACCTTGGCGCGCGGCGTAGTACGAGAGGGCGACTGGTTCGACTGTTGTCTTTGTTTAGCTTTGAAATGCGTGGCTCCACCTATCGGCGGAAGAGTGAACTACATAGTGATCTAGAAGGAAGAGGCAGGTAATACAATATCTCGTTCTGTGGCTTCTTGCTCTACCCGATAGAGAAAGATCCATACTTTCGGGTTGCGACCCCTAAATCTTCCTTGGGCCTCCGATTGACCTATCGTTCTCTTTTGGTATTTCCTGACGTTTTCATGTCCTTCAGATTTATCTAGATCTCCCGTTCGATCTCTTCGTTTTGATCTAGCGGGTTGCCAATCAGTTGGTTGTTCAGTTTGTTTATCTATATTAGTACCAATTAATTCACTATTTGTAAACATTGGTGATGCTAGAGGGTTTTGCTTGCGACACTTAATTGTACGGGGGCTTTCCTCTTTGTTGTGTTTTGTGTCACTTTCAAGGTTTATTATTGTTGTCATCGTTTTTAATTGTTCTGTGATATATTTGTTGTTACTAGGTGCTAGGTTCAGATATCTGTTGGTAATTGGTACACCCTTTTTATTCCAATTGCAGACATGAACGATTCAACGAAAACTAAGATTTAAACCTTTTCAGTAGCAAGAAAATAAACAGAAAAAATTATGATCTAAAATTGGCATGCCATTCTGCCATTGATTTCAAATGTTAGACCAGCTAAATTGCACTAAACAATAAAGTAAACAGCAAAGTTCCCCTGTCTTAAAAATGTGGCCAAAAACTGTTCTAAGGCGAAATGTAGAGCAGTCGCTGGTTAAAATCAAGGTTCCGTCTTGCTCATTATGGATTTCTCATCACCAAAAAATGTATGAGCCAGAACTAAAAAATATACAGAGAATGATTTTATGTAGTTTATGATCCCAATACTTTTAACTAATGTGACTGCTAGAAGACATAATATTAAAGTTATAAAAAATCAATGCAATACCTATGTTTTTACTTTTAATACCATTGAAAAAATTAATTTTGTTATGCTTAAAATGTTTTCAATATAATGTTGTTAAAAATAATTGTTTTTTTACTCGTGTCGATAATTAGTTCAGTTGGTGTCGATATTAGGTACTTCTTGCTTTGCTTCCTGTCGATAATAGCGTCAGTAGGTATATTTCAAAAATTCAATTTATTTGCTTCAAAACGGAAAAACCAAGAGCAAACATAAACAGTTTAATAAAAGAGTAAAACATATTGAAATTGATAATAATGTTAATTCATTCTAAAAATTTGCAGCGGCATTGTGAAGTTGACACTTGGCCTTATGGTGTCGATAATTGGTACCACCACCTTATACTAGGGAATCAATTAATCACCGAAGCAATTAATTGATCATGGAGTATTATAATGATAGCACACCCGAAGGTGCAGGACAAAGCCACCGGTCGTGATCGGCAAACGCTCACGCCACAATTGACGAGACCTGCCATCAACCGTCTCCACGCCGAAAACATTGGTAGAAGAAAAAGTGTGATTGTTTTTCTTCTACCAATGTTTTCGGTTTCTCATCTATTTTAGTAAATATAACTAATTTAAATTGATGTAAGTCCCTACTTATGATATTCTTAACATGTAGAATTATTTAAGTGGCACTTATGCGATATATGGTTTTATATTTATCAATATGCGACAAGTCTAGACAGGAAAAATCCTATACCTAAGTCCATTTCGCAATGCTGACAATGAGGTAGAAAATGAAGTTTTTGAAAGTCAGTACTACAAATACCCTGCTCCAATGTAAGTCCAATGTACTACTCCAGAAAAAGTTGTGTTTATAATCTCACAATTTATAATTCAGCCCCACCAAATGATGCATATTGCTATTGTTGGTCAGAATTAAATAAAAAGGGACAGTTCCGAAATAGGTTCTTGTTTATTCCTGCACCTAACAAATTTGCCTCCACATGTAAAAGAATCAAGATGTTGCCTCTCTGTTACTCTATTTGGTACAGGTTACAGACCTTGAAATTATTCAGCACAATTTCTTGGAAAGTGGACATACATACGTATATGGAAGCTGATTTCATGCACAGTTCCATTAAACATGCTAAGAAATTTGTACTAGTGTACACAATAAATGACTGGCATATTTAGACCGGCAAGATCAAAACGAAACAAAAAAGTTAACCCCGCAAAGTCCGCGAACTAAAATTTATTGATTTTTACGATTTAAAGGCGTTGTCAGAAACTTTGATCAGAAACAAAACTGAAGACACGGAAGGACAAAGTGTCAACTGGTTACTTGTCAAGAGTTTAAGGTATTCGAAGAAAAATCCTGGCATAATCGAATTGAAATACATACACGATGGCCCGTATAAATGTATGAATGTTTTTAGTACGGGAAAGAAACCAACGTTTCCAAAATATCTGAAAAAGCTGTTCCGAACACTACTAGCAATTGGTGTGAATAAAAAACAAGATCTTTTAAAACTATGCAGAAGTGAATTAATTCCCGTGGAATTCCACGGATGGTATCCATGCATGCAATCCCTGCCCACTTCAAAAAATGCCTTTGATCTATCTGCAGAACTTTGTGTGGATGGATGATAGTGATGTAGGAAGCCTGAGTGATTTTGATTATGAGCATCCATTGATACACTGTCCAAAAAATAAAAAAATGAAAAAACTAAGTCCAAATATAACTATAAATAAACCTTAAATAAAAATGAAATTTTCTCTAATAAGATTGCTTTATTTGTTTATTTGGCTTTAGATTTAGCAAACAAACCCTTATTGGGTATTTGCTCTGACCAAAAATCCATTTGGTCAGAGGGTATTTATTGGAATGGCTTATTTATAAAAAAAAAATTACAGGTGATTTCAAACTTTCAATCGCGTTTTTTTTTCAACATTATGTTTTATGGACTTATGTTAGAGTTAGAGCTGCAAAAAAATGTTCTCGAAGATATGAAAGGGACTATAAAAGAAATGCTTTGTAAAGGGAATCGCAGCATGCAAGTGTTCCAAAAAGGTATCATTACGTCTGCACAATTTCAACACAATATCTCTATATGATGATATGAAGCAAAGATATAATATATTATACGCTATAGCATATATTATAACTCACCGACTAAATCAAGGCTATGTTGAAAATTTGTTTTCCCCGGTGAGCAAATTTGAATGTAGAAATGTGTGAAAATTTTGTATTGTGTTTATTTTTAATTATTTCAGTTGAGAACAAGAGAGGCATAAGGCACGTATACATATGCCGAACATACCGCGAGCTGAACACGAGCCGAACCTACTGCGAACACGATTCGTCAAATTGGTACGGGCCCGCTAACGTCGTGCGAACAGTTTGCAAGCTGTTCAACGCACGATCGTCATAATCCAATTCCTGTCGGTTTTTTCGACGAACTCAAAGGAGTTCTCAGTACTAGTTGGGACTGCTTTGTGGCCGGTTCGCCGTAATCTGTGTACAATGGAGCTGGCCTGGACCGAGGAAGAAAACATTAAATTAATTGGTTTCTACCAACAGCATCCTGTGTTGTGGGATAAAAAACAGACCACTTTAAAAAATCAAAAAAGTTAGATGCTTGGAATGAAATCGCAAATTTGATCGGAGGAAATAAAACAGATGAAATTTGTAAGAAGATACATTTCTGAGTAATTTTAATAAAAAAAGTTCGTATCAACATGGATCCGCAAATGTTTGAGGCATAATGAGCAGCACTCACTCAATCTTATTATTATACCAAATCCAACCCTGAACTGAATCTCGCAGTCTGCTCAAATAGGCTTGTTCGTGGTAGGATTGTCATGACTCATGACACTTGGAGTGAGAACATCCGCCTCGGATTTGCGGTAGGTTCGGCTCATGCTCGGTTCGCCGTATGTTCGGCATATGTATATGCATATGTATATGCATATTTACATGACCATCTGTCTCCTCTCAATTAATTGTATATACCGGATGTGAATGATTTTGTTAGGCAAAAATCCAGGTGTAATGGAAACAAATATGAATGTCCAAAAACCTGAAGATTCGGAGCTAGAAGGATACCTGCCAACTAGTTTTTTAAAACGAGAAAAAATAAATACTTCAACATTAGAAGTTCAAGGTGAAGATTTATTAGAAAAAATTGATGATGTCAGCAGTAGCACTAGTAGTTATGCTTCTTCTGGCTCTAAAGTTTATCATTTGGCGGATTAATAAGTCCATCTGATTTAGCAGTTATGGAATTAGCTAAGGTCTCTCAATGGCTTAATCAAAATAAATTAACTTGTAATGATGTACAGCCTTTATGACAAACATCTACCATCTATTGATCAATTGAATATACACAGATACAGTTGTCTGTTGAAGGATAGGTTCCAGTGTGAATGTGCTGGCTCACTCAGTTTTGTTGATAATTTGAAATATCTTTGCATTATTTTTGAGAAGAACCACACAAAAAAATTGAATATACACAAACTTTCGTACAGATTTTATGTGCTTCGCAACGTAATGTCCCAGAGAGTACTCAAAATGGTTTATTATGCTCTTGTTGAGTCTCTTTTAAGATATGGAATTTATAGCTTGGGGTGGAGCTTATTCAAGTAACACTGAAATTGTTAAAATTGCCCAAAGGTAATCATGGGGAGAGGGAGGAGATATCCGTCAGAATGACTTTTTTCTGAATTTGGAGCTTATTAAAATTGACCAAAGGTAATCATGGGAAGAGCGAGGAGATATCCGTCAGAATGACTTTTTTCTGAATTTAATTTACGTATTCAATGTATCAGTGTTATGTAATGCAAATTTTAAAGTATTATCACAATCACCGAACCTGTTTTCATTCAGAAAGTGGCATGGAACCAGGTAGTGTCACTACTAGAAGTGTTGCAGAGGGCATTGCTACTGTTCCGCGAAAGTTTCATACAACAACGCAGACATGCGAGTTTTTATGAAATCCTAATAGCACAGAATAGCCACCGTAAAGCACAGAATAGCCTATGGTCTATTCATTAAGAAACTTTTGAATTACTTTAAAATAAATGAATGTATGCTTGAAAAAGTGTTAAGTTGAGGTCTGTTGGGTCTAGCTTTATCTACGTATACTGTTTATTTTTAGTTTTATTCATGTAGGAGCAGGGGCGGCTCATGCAGTGGGGCCACGGTGCCATGGGCCCAGCACCGACCATGCCTCGTCATCAATTCTAGTTCACACAAATTCATATTAACAATTTTGCACTCCTAAAATAAACTTCCTGATATTTACTTACCGGGTGAACTGGCAACGGCGGCGCTTAGGCGTAGCGTAGAGCCGGCCGGCAGCCAAGAGATACCAGAAGCGGTCCGGCGAATGTGGAAGTGAGATCGACGATAATTGGGAATGTGTATTGAGCTAAATGCACATAAACAGCAATTCTCCGGGCAAGGCTCCGATCATAATTGTATTTGGCTTTCGCGGGCGGAAAAAACGTCCTGCTTATTGTGGTATTTCGTCAATGGAATTTGAGCAAAAACCGCAAATTAAAGAGTTGGGCAGGCCGTTTTAGACCCAATTTAACTGGAAGCTGGACCAACACTATATTAAACACCCAGGCTGGACCAACACTATATTAAAGACCTGTGCATAGCGCTATTTCAAGTTATCGCCACTGGCGCCACACCACGAAACAAATTTACACGGTGGTTTAATGTTAAATCAGCATTGTTGCAGAATCTTTTATAAAATAAAAACATGCAAATATGTCTGTTACAACGAATTTAATATTCAAAATGAAATATTTTGTTGTCTCTCTAATTTGACAAGTTCACATGGCATATTTCCATACATTTTCTTAAGAAAAGCGAATCTACAAAGCAAGCAAGAGTATTTGGTACTTTTTGGTTTGAAATTAAGTCCATGGGTAGTTGTAGTGTAAGTAAAGCATAAAACTCATTAGATTTCAGACTATTGGTTCGCTTTGGAGCTATAAACAAAAATTTTCTATTTTAATTATTTAACAAAATACTCTTCCAAAATAATATCTAGAATTTTCGCTTCTTCAGCTGGTTGATCAGATCATCCCATAATTCCAAAATAGTGTTTATTTTTCTGCAATTCATCTAATGGTCTGTACATAACATTTTCTTCATGTGCGTGGAAATTTCATGTTATCACAAACAAATCTACCTATAAAAGCCGTGTTAATAGGATGAAACTGCCAAATACTGGATGCAGACAATTCGTTGCCATAAAAAGAAGGTAAATCGTAATAAAGCTGACATACCAATAACCACAGAATACCCCCCTATAACCTATAACTTACATGATAACGCTCTTCACGCACTAAATGTCATGCAGAACTACATACTAAAAATTATATTTAAAAAGGACAAACTTTTCTCCACTGAAAGATTATATACAGAAAACCAAATCTTAAATGTAAGACTACTTTCCTTTCACTCTGCGCTAATGTTTTACTTTAAGAACCCTCAACTCAGGTTAACTCTAGTAGATCATAAACACAACACGAGATGTAGAGGAAACTTAATTGTACCATTTCAACATACTACATCAGGCCAAAGATTTGTAACCTGGATAGGGCCAAAAATATTTAATCTCCTCCCAGATGCGATTCAGAGAATCAAGAACCAAATGTTTTCAAAAAACTCCAAAGTATTTTTAATAAAAATGTTTTCAAAAAACTCCAAAGTATTTTTAATAAAAAATTATAATTTATTGATGTCTATGTTGTGAATCACAGCACTTGCATCCGGTTCTTTTGATGTTTTGCTGGTGGAATCTGTAAAAGTGTAAATTCTACATTGTATAAGACAGAGGTGTCTATAGTACCTTAAATGCTAGTTTTTGGATTTTGTGAGTCTAAAGTATGACACCATAGTGTTGCAATGTAGCTTACGGTTGATTATGTCACACTGAATTATGTTAGTGGGGTGCTTTATTGTATATGTGTGTGTATATGTAGGTCGATGGAAATGTATATGCGGATAACGTAAATTAACATCCTTTATGTGAATAAGGTACAGCACCACAGTATTGCAATTAATTTTTTTGCTATTTTACTTTTTTGCTATTTTCGACACTTGTCCAAGTAGTAAATGCTGTCACATACATACAGGAATTCTGATTCCTAGGTATGCACTGCATTGCTCAGATAGTGTCATGAAACAATGTAACTTATGGTTGAATATGTTATATTGACTTATATTGTGGTGAGGTGCTTTGTATATATGTAATGTACTGTAATGGGGTTGATCCCCGTATTAAATAAATAAAATAAAAAAAACCAAGTCCAATTTTTTTCGTCGAGTTGCGCCACCCCAGTCCGCAAACAACAATGAAATATGACAACATGCTCTGGTCTTTAATATAGTGTCAGTCCAGGTCCAGGTCTAGGTGTATGCTTAATAAATTGAGATGTAATTTTTTTTTAGCTATGTAAAGGTATTTGGTATTTCGAATAAATTTGATTTGATCTGCAAAATGGACAGTTCAGGTTGAAAAAATTGACAAGTTTTTTAATACTACACGTCGAGTCATTTTCTTATAAAAATGAAATAATTAGGAAAACTACTGATTGTGTCTAAAAAAATGCTGAAAATCGAACAAAAATTAACAAAAACCTTTGTATGACGAGTATTTATTAGGATAAAATATCTCGATTATTAGCTTCAAGAAAAAAAATATCAAAGAAATATAATCAAGGTGAACCTCAAAGTAAATAGTTTAGTAATTATTCCTTTAGTAAAAATTATTTGTCCTACCTCGAATTTAACAGTTCCTGATACTCGTTTGCAAAGGAATGATTTCACGCTTTTCATCAATACCGCCTTATCTCCTATCCCCTTTGCAGGCTTGCGTCCTTCTTGCAATGAAATTTGTATCGAGAACAGAAATTGATTGCCTTTTGTACTAACAAAAAAATGCTCTCTTACAAAAGTTTTGAATTGTTGAGTGAATTATTATTACCTATATTTCAATCAGCTTACCTTTAGGCCCTTTAGGGGCCGCGGTGGCGTCGCTCGTACCGGCGCTGACTTTTTAGACTGCATGTTTCTCTGCCTTCGATCGACCTTGGTTCGAGGCGGACGCATGCATATGTCTTTAAAGAAAAACACCGCTATGGCCAAGAGAGCTGGGCAAATGTGGGTTCACGGTATTGCTCCTAAATAGCTTTATCCGTGTGATTTACTAATTGTCCTACACTCACTGGGATTACTACGGTTTTCTAGGGTTTTCCGTAGTACTTGAGCGAATGCTATCCTAGTTCTATCCGGAAAAAAGTCGGCCCTAGCCGCAAATGGCAACGAAGACAAAATAATTACAGGATTAAACGAACTTACCTAAGTGAAGTTCGATCATAATTGTATGACCGCCTCTTCCGAATAGATCACTATGTAGTTCACTCTTCCGCCGATAGGTGGAGCCACGCATTTCAAAGCTAAACAAAGACAACAGTCGAACCAGTCGCCCTCTCGTACTACGCCGCGCGCCAAGGTCACCTCATTACTTCAAAGCAGAAACTGTTGCGGTAAAATAGGTCAAGGGTTCTGGGATGGAGGGAGTGATCTATTCGGAAGAAGCGGTCATACAATTATGATCGAACTTCACTTAGGTAAGTTCGTTTAATCCTGTAATTGTATTACCCGCCTCTTCCTTCTAGATCACTATGTAGATGTTCAAAGTTGGTAGCGCAACAGTTACAGAACAAATAAATAAAACTTAAAAGAAGATATTTTTATTAACTTCTTTCCTTTTCCTTTTAGAACAAATGAAAAACATACAAATCTACAACAATATATACTACTGCATGAAAATTGCATTCGCAAAACTATCAGCCTTCATTAGAGGCCTCCTATAAAATTTTGCGAACACATCAGATGAAGCGGTCCACCCTGCTGTCCTGCGTATCGTGTCGATGTTAATACCCCTGTTGACAGCTGCCGATGTGGTCGCATGTCTCGTACTATGCGCTGTAAAAACTGATGTGTCTATTCCACTTTTGTCTAGGACCACCCGGATCCAGCGACTAATAGATTGGGCCGTTGCCTCTCTGTAAGGTTTCTTGTAAGTCAGAAAAAGTTTGGAAAATTTGCCTGCCTGTCTAATAGCAGCGGTTCGGTTCAAGTAACAATTAAGCGCACTGGCTGCACATAGTTTGGGTTTATCATGAAAAAAAGGTAATGATAATAAAGGTTGGTATCTATTTGGAGCTGAAGTCTTGATCCTGGCCGGAACTTTTATTTCTATTTTCTACCTCGAGATTTCAATATTTTGAACCTCTATTAATGATAATGTTTGCACCCTATGTGCTGTTATCAGGGCCATTAACATCGATACTTTCTGAGTCAGTATTTCCAAACTAATGATATCGTTAGGATAACAAGTGTCTAAGTAATTTAAAACTATAGTCGGGTCCCATGTTACATCGTATTTAGGCAAAGGTGGTCGCAGCTTAGAAACGCCTCTAAAAAATCTTTTGATTTGATGGTCATCGCCAACTCGTGGCAAAATAAGCATTGCTAGGGCTGACCGTATCGTATTCAAGGAGCTATATGACATGCCAAAATTGAACAAGAAAGTTAAGAAGTATAATATGGTATGAATATTTAGTTCAAAACAGTTCAATTTCCGTTGGACGCAAAACTCCCACCATAATTTAAACCAGTTTCCATACTGCTTTATTGATGACTCTGTTAAAGACGAGATTAGAATCTCAATCGCCTCTTCAGGAACCCCTTTGATTATCATCGCTTCCCTGATAAGAGCCCTGCTTCCAGGGAAAGTTTCCGGTGCAGAGCATGGGGCGTCCTGTCAATGGACAACAATAGGTCGATATTAGGAGAGAATATTATTGACTGTTTAACCAGCAAAACCTTAAATAGAGGGTACCATGGTTGACTTGGCCAACAAGGAACCACCACGATACCTTCGGCATTATCCGTAATTATTTTTTGTAGAACTTTAGCAACAAGGGAAAAAGGTGGGAAAGCATAGAAGTTATAATTAGCCCAAGATATTGTAAATGCATCAACAATTTCGGATTCGGGGTCTCTAAACCAAGAAGCGAATCTTCTGCATTTGGAATTAATTCTGGATGCAAATAAATCTATCTCAGGTGTTCGCAATACGCGACAAATTTCTTTGAACGCGTAATTAGAAATTGTAAACTCCGTTTCAGTATCTAGGCAACGGGATTCTTGATCGGCGACAGTGTTTTTATCTGATTTTATGTAGGAAGCAAATATAAATAAATTACGTTGTTCGCACCACTGCCACATTTCCCTTGCAAGATTGTTAAGATGAGGGAACTGAATGCCTCCCATCCTATTCACATATGAAATGGCAGTAGTGTTGTCTATCCGTAACAAAATCTCACAGTTTACAAGATCCTTGGCAAAACATTTAAGTCCAAAAAACGCAGCTAATAGTTCTAAGTAATTTATATGGTTATTCCTATCTTTTCTCGACCAGAAACTTCGGGTCCTACAACCGTTGCAGTATACGCCCCAACCCGACCAGGAACTGTCACTGAATATTTCTAGTTTAAAACTAAAACTATGGAACGTATTTTTGCTAGACAGGTGAGTCTTCCACCAGGCAAGGTCTATTAAAACTTCACTAGAAATAGTCATATCGTGATTATAAGACCCTCTCGATCTTCTTAGAGCTAAAAACTTTGCTCTCTCACAGTTTTTGGTATAAAGCCAACCGTATTTAATAGCTGGACATGCAGCGATCAATTTACCTATCAAACTTGCAAACTCTTGAATAGTAAACCTACTACCACTCATAATTTTGAAAATATGTCTTAAAATGCTCTCTTGTTTATCAAAAGGTAAACTCACAGACATATCAACAGTGTTATATAAAAAACCCAGATACTTTATATTTGTGCATGGAGTAAGTATGCTCTTCTCTGAATTAATTATAAAACCCAATCCTAACAAAAAATTTTTAGTTGCGTTGACGTTCGATAAACACTCCACATAAGAACGACCTAACAACAAAAAATCATCAATATACAATACCGATAAGAAACCCCGTTGCCGCAAATAATGTAATACGGGCTTCAGCAGTTTGGTAAACATATAAGGGGTCGTGTTCAAGCCAAAAGGTAACAAGTGTATTCATAAATTTGTCCGGCAAACACAAACCTCAGATATTTTTGGTGTTGTTTATGTATTGGGACCAAATGATACGTGTCTTTGAGATCTAATGATGCAAGGAACATATTTTTTGTCAAAAGCTTGGTGACCATCTTGTGGTCTTCCATTTTAAAATGTTCTGTCTTAACAAACCTGTTTAGTTCCTTCAGATTTAGAATTAACCTAAATGATCCACCATGTTTGGGTGTTAAAAAAATATTTGAAATAAATTGATCTTGTCGATAAGAACATCTCCTTATGGCCCCCAATAAAAGAAGCCGTTTGATTTCGGCATATAAAAAATTTTCTTCCGTTAAGGACCATGATTTACGTTCATTGGGGACATGATTCTGGAAAGGGTTTTGTGAAAAAGGAATCTTATAACCTTGAATCCATGATAATAAACGTTTATCTGAGGTTAGTGATTCCCAGGAGCGTAAAAAATATCTCAATCTGCCACACTTGTAAGGTACCTCTAATGTGTCTGAGTTCGATCGTCCTTGGTTTGGTTGCGCCGATAAAATGTTGGATTGTCCTTCGTTGCACGAGCAAACTTCCGAGTTCTCTTGGCGCCGGGAGTCTGCATTCTGGGAGGGTATTTTGGTCTGCCGCGATAACCCCCGAAACTCCCTCGCGGCAGACTCCTCAAGTTTAAAGGCTTAGTGCTAGTGGTAGGTTTGGTAACAACTGTCTTGAGCTTGAGGTCTGACGATAATTTTTCCAAATCACGTGCTGCTTTCACCCGTTCGCCTAAATTTTTCCCAAATAACAAACCATCCACTGAAACGTTGGTGAGCGTCGCTCTAAGTTGCTTGTCAACATCCACTGAGACTAGAGTCCTTCTACAAGAAGACTGTTCGTGATGAACGTCTGAGAGTAAACGCCCAGCATCGCTGAGCAACTCTATAAGCACTCTTCTGTTCGCACCCCCTCTTCTTTCAACAATACTGTGATTGCTTTGCCAATTGCAACCAAAGCAGCTCCCATTTGATTTTGCTGCTTAGATAACCTTTGATCTCGTTGTTTGTGTTGTTCTGTGAGTACAGAGAACACTTCCAAATTGAGTTTGGGAGCACCTAAATTTTTCCCAAATAACAAACCATCCACTGAAACGTTGGTGAGCGTCGCTCTAAGTTGCTTGTCAACATCCACTGAGACTAGAGTCCTTCTACAAGAAGACTGTTCGTGATGAACGTCTGAGAGTAAACGCCCAGCATCGCTGAGCCACTCTATAAGCACTCTTCTGTTCGCCCCCCCTCTTCTTTCAACAATACTGTGATTGCTTTGCCAATTGCAACCAAAGCAGCTCCCATTTGATTTTGCTGCTTAGATAACCTTTGATCTCGTTGTTTGTGTTGTTCTGTGAGTACAGAGAACACTTCCAAATTGAGTTTGGGAGCACCGGCGAAAACCAGGTTATTGAGCGGGGAGTATTTTTTCGACATGGTAGCTTGTACCTCGGGATCGAGTCCCTCTTGTAATATTTTGGACCAAATCTGAGCAAGCTCGTTGTTCAGATCCTCTGTGTTTGTCTGATCTGTAACACTATTCTTCCCTAGAAGCGCCAGAAAGTCCTCTGGAATTGCACCATTAGGTCCCGCACCACTGTCCTCCCCTATAACAGAAGGGCGACAAATAACTAAAAATTTCTAGTGAGTGAGTGATCAGATCCATTATACTAGTACTAGACATAGGTCCCTGAAATTTGCCAAACTCGTTAGCAAGTAACAGGAAGCCATTCAAAAATACCCGTAAAATTGCCAAACTCGTTAGCAACAGGTAACAAAGGGTGCGTGCTGGTGTGTGGATTATTCATGTCAAAACTCGTTGACATTAAAATAAAAAATTCCTAAAAAAAAAATAAAACCAGGTACTTACCTCCCGAATCAGAGGGTTCATAGTCTACAAGCCCGAAGGTATCAGGATTAGACTTCTGAAGAGAAAATTCGTTATCGGGAGCCCCACCGTCCGAACTCACTGGGGAAGGCTCGCGAATTTTCCGTTTCTTCTTAAGCCGGGAAACCTTTCTTGATAATAGTTTTAACTGTCTCATTATTATAGATACCTCGTCCGACGAACCGGAATCCGAATCATCTTCATCCGAGATTACACGTTTACGCGGATTTCGCGCGCGTTTACTCATATTGCGAAAAGTGAACTACATAGTGATCTAGAAGGAAGAGGCAGGTAATACAATATCTCGTTCTGTGGCTTCTTGCTCTACCCGATAGAGAAAGATCCATACTTTCGGGTTGCGACCCCTAAATCTTCCTTGGGCCTCCGATTGACCTATCGTTCTCTTTTGGTATTTCCTGACGTTTTCATGTCCTTCAGATTTATCTAGATCTCCCGTTCGATCTCTTCGTTTTGATCTAGCGGGTTGCCAATCAGTTGGTTGTTCAGTTTGTTTATCTATATTAGTACCAATTAATTCACTATTTGTAAACATTGGTGATGCTAGAGGGTTTTGCTTGCGACACTTAATTGTACGGGGGCTTTCCTCTTTGTTGTGTTTTGTGTCACTTTCAAGGTTTATTATTGTTGTCATCGTTTTTAATTGTTCTGTGATATATTTGTTGTTACTAGGTGCTAGGTTCAGATATCTGTTGGTAATTGGTACACCCTTTTTATTCCAATTGCAGACATGAACGATTCAACGAAAACTAAGATTTAAACCTTTTCAGTAGCAAGAAAATAAACAGAAAAAATTATGATCTAAAATTGGCATGCCATTCTGCCATTGATTTCAAATGTTAGACCAGCTAAATTGCACTAAACAATAAAGTAAACAGCAAAGTTCCCCTGTCTTAAAAATGTGGCCAAAAACTGTTCTAAGGCGAAATGTAGAGCAGTCGCTGGTTAAAATCAAGGTTCCGTCTTGCTCATTATGGATTTCTCATCACCAAAAAATGTATGAGCCAGAACTAAAAAATATACAGAGAATGATTTTATGTAGTTTATGATCCCAATACTTTTAACTAATGTGACTGCTAGAAGACATAATATTAAAGTTATAAAAAATCAATGCAATACCTATGTTTTTACTTTTAATACCATTGAAAAAATTAATTTTGTTATGCTTAAAATGTTTTCAATATAATGTTGTTAAAAATAATTGTTTTTTTACTCGTGTCGATAATTAGTTCAGTTGGTGTCGATATTAGGTACTTCTTGCTTTGCTTCCTGTCGATAATAGCGTCAGTAGGTATATTTCAAAAATTCAATTTATTTGCTTCAAAACGGAAAAACCAAGAGCAAACATAAACAGTTTAATAAAAGAGTAAAACATATTGAAATTGATAATAATGTTAATTCATTCTAAAAATTTGCAGCGGCATTGTGAAGTTGACACTTGGCCTTATGGTGTCGATAATTGGTACCACCACCTTATACTAGGGAATCAATTAATCACCGAAGCAATTAATTGATCATGGAGTATTATAATGATAGCACACCCGAAGGTGCAGGACAAAGCCACCGGTCGTGATCGGCAAACGCTCACGCCACAATTGACGAGACCTGCCATCAACCGTCTCCACGCCGAAAACATTGGTAGAAGAAAAAGTGTGATTGTTTTTCTTCTACCAATGTTTTCGGTTTCTCATCTATTTTAGTAAATATAACTAATTTAAATTGATGTAAGTCCCTACTTATGATATTCTTAACATGTAGAATTATTTAAGTGGCACTTATGCGATATATGGTTTTATATTTATCAATATGCGACAAGTCTAGACAGGAAAAATCCTATACCTAAGTCCATTTCGCAATGCTGACAATGAGGTAGAAAATGAAGTTTTTGAAAGTCAGTACTACAAATACCCTGCTCCAATGTAAGTCCAATGTACTACTCCAGAAAAAGTTGTGTTTATAATCTCACAATTTATAATTCAGCCCCACCAAATGATGCATATTGCTATTGTTGGTCAGAATTAAATAAAAAGGGACAGTTCCGAAATAGGTTCTTGTTTATTCCTGCACCTAACAAATTTGCCTCCACATGTAAAAGAATCAAGATGTTGCCTCTCTGTTACTCTATTTGGTACAGGTTACAGACCTTGAAATTATTCAGCACAATTTCTTGGAAAGTGGACATACATACGTATATGGAAGCTGATTTCATGCACAGTTCCATTAAACATGCTAAGAAATTTGTACTAGTGTACACAATAAATGACTGGCATATTTAGACCGGCAAGATCAAAACGAAACAAAAAAGTTAACCCCGCAAAGTCCGCGAACTAAAATTTATTGATTTTTACGATTTAAAGGCGTTGTCAGAAACTTTGATCAGAAACAAAACTGAAGACACGGAAGGACAAAGTGTCAACTGGTTACTTGTCAAGAGTTTAAGGTATTCGAAGAAAAATCCTGGCATAATCGAATTGAAATACATACACGATGGCCCGTATAAATGTATGAATGTTTTTAGTACGGGAAAGAAACCAACGTTTCCAAAATATCTGAAAAAGCTGTTCCGAACACTACTAGCAATTGGTGTGAATAAAAAACAAGATCTTTTAAAACTATGCAGAAGTGAATTAATTCCCGTGGAATTCCACGGATGGTATCCATGCATGCAATCCCTGCCCACTTCAAAAAATGCCTTTGATCTATCTGCAGAACTTTGTGTGGATGGATGATAGTGATGTAGGAAGCCTGAGTGATTTTGATTATGAGCATCCATTGATACACTGTCCAAAAAATAAAAAAATGAAAAAACTAAGTCCAAATATAACTATAAATAAACCTTAAATAAAAATGAAATTTTCTCTAATAAGATTGCTTTATTTGTTTATTTGGCTTTAGATTTAGCAAACAAACCCTTATTGGGTATTTGCTCTGACCAAAAATCCATTTGGTCAGAGGGTATTTATTGGAATGGCTTATTTATAAAAAAAAAATTACAGGTGATTTCAAACTTTCAATCGCGTTTTTTTTTCAACATTATGTTTTATGGACTTATGTTAGAGTTAGAGCTGCAAAAAAATGTTCTCGAAGATATGAAAGGGACTATAAAAGAAATGCTTTGTAAAGGGAATCGCAGCATGCAAGTGTTCCAAAAAGGTATCATTACGTCTGCACAATTTCAACACAATATCTCTATATGATGATATGAAGCAAAGATATAATATATTATACGCTATAGCATATATTATAACTCACCGACTAAATCAAGGCTATGTTGAAAATTTGTTTTCCCCGGTGAGCAAATTTGAATGTAGAAATGTGTGAAAATTTTGTATTGTGTTTATTTTTAATTATTTCAGTTGAGAACAAGAGAGGCATAAGGCACGTATACATATGCCGAACATACCGCGAGCTGAACACGAGCCGAACCTACTGCGAACACGATTCGTCAAATTGGTACGGGCCCGCTAACGTCGTGCGAACAGTTTGCAAGCTGTTCAACGCACGATCGTCATAATCCAATTCCTGTCGGTTTTTTCGACGAACTCAAAGGAGTTCTCAGTACTAGTTGGGACTGCTTTGTGGCCGGTTCGCCGTAATCTGTGTACAATGGAGCTGGCCTGGACCGAGGAAGAAAACATTAAATTAATTGGTTTCTACCAACAGCATCCTGTGTTGTGGGATAAAAAACAGACCACTTTAAAAAATCAAAAAAGTTAGATGCTTGGAATGAAATCGCAAATTTGATCGGAGGAAATAAAACAGATGAAATTTGTAAGAAGATACATTTCTGAGTAATTTTAATAAAAAAAGTTCGTATCAACATGGATCCGCAAATGTTTGAGGCATAATGAGCAGCACTCACTCAATCTTATTATTATACCAAATCCAACCCTGAACTGAATCTCGCAGTCTGCTCAAATAGGCTTGTTCGTGGTAGGATTGTCATGACTCATGACACTTGGAGTGAGAACATCCGCCTCGGATTTGCGGTAGGTTCGGCTCATGCTCGGTTCGCCGTATGTTCGGCATATGTATATGCATATGTATATGCATATTTACATGACCATCTGTCTCCTCTCAATTAATTGTATATACCGGATGTGAATGATTTTGTTAGGCAAAAATCCAGGTGTAATGGAAACAAATATGAATGTCCAAAAACCTGAAGATTCGGAGCTAGAAGGATACCTGCCAACTAGTTTTTTAAAACGAGAAAAAATAAATACTTCAACATTAGAAGTTCAAGGTGAAGATTTATTAGAAAAAATTGATGATGTCAGCAGTAGCACTAGTAGTTATGCTTCTTCTGGCTCTAAAGTTTATCATTTGGCGGATTAATAAGTCCATCTGATTTAGCAGTTATGGAATTAGCTAAGGTCTCTCAATGGCTTAATCAAAATAAATTAACTTGTAATGATGTACAGCCTTTATGACAAACATCTACCATCTATTGATCAATTGAATATACACAGATACAGTTGTCTGTTGAAGGATAGGTTCCAGTGTGAATGTGCTGGCTCACTCAGTTTTGTTGATAATTTGAAATATCTTTGCATTATTTTTGAGAAGAACCACACAAAAAAATTGAATATACACAAACTTTCGTACAGATTTTATGTGCTTCGCAACGTAATGTCCCAGAGAGTACTCAAAATGGTTTATTATGCTCTTGTTGAGTCTCTTTTAAGATATGGAATTTATAGCTTGGGGTGGAGCTTATTCAAGTAACACTGAAATTGTTAAAATTGCCCAAAGGTAATCATGGGGAGAGGGAGGAGATATCCGTCAGAATGACTTTTTTCTGAATTTGGAGCTTATTAAAATTGACCAAAGGTAATCATGGGAAGAGCGAGGAGATATCCGTCAGAATGACTTTTTTCTGAATTTAATTTACGTATTCAATGTATCAGTGTTATGTAATGCAAATTTTAAAGTATTATCACAATCACCGAACCTGTTTTCATTCAGAAAGTGGCATGGAACCAGGTAGTGTCACTACTAGAAGTGTTGCAGAGGGCATTGCTACTGTTCCGCGAAAGTTTCATACAACAACGCAGACATGCGAGTTTTTATGAAATCCTAATAGCACAGAATAGCCACCGTAAAGCACAGAATAGCCTATGGTCTATTCATTAAGAAACTTTTGAATTACTTTAAAATAAATGAATGTATGCTTGAAAAAGTGTTAAGTTGAGGTCTGTTGGGTCTAGCTTTATCTACGTATACTGTTTATTTTTAGTTTTATTCATGTAGGAGCAGGGGCGGCTCATGCAGTGGGGCCACGGTGCCATGGGCCCAGCACCGACCATGCCTCGTCATCAATTCTAGTTCACACAAATTCATATTAACAATTTTGCACTCCTAAAATAAACTTCCTGATATTTACTTACCGGGTGAACTGGCAACGGCGGCGCTTAGGCGTAGCGTAGAGCCGGCCGGCAGCCAAGAGATACCAGAAGCGGTCCGGCGAATGTGGAAGTGAGATCGACGATAATTGGGAATGTGTATTGAGCTAAATGCACATAAACAGCAATTCTCCGGGCAAGGCTCCGATCATAATTGTATTTGGCTTTCGCGGGCGGAAAAAACGTCCTGCTTATTGTGGTATTTCGTCAATGGAATTTGAGCAAAAACCGCAAATTAAAGAGTTGGGCAGGCCGTTTTAGACCCAATTTAACTGGAAGCTGGACCAACACTATATTAAACACCCAGGCTGGACCAACACTATATTAAAGACCTGTGCATAGCGCTATTTCAAGTTATCGCCACTGGCGCCACACCACGAAACAAATTTACACGGTGGTTTAATGTTAAATCAGCATTGTTGCAGAATCTTTTATAAAATAAAAACATGCAAATATGTCTGTTACAACGAATTTAATATTCAAAATGAAATATTTTGTTGTCTCTCTAATTTGACAAGTTCACATGGCATATTTCCATACATTTTCTTAAGAAAAGCGAATCTACAAAGCAAGCAAGAGTATTTGGTACTTTTTGGTTTGAAATTAAGTCCATGGGTAGTTGTAGTGTAAGTAAAGCATAAAACTCATTAGATTTCAGACTATTGGTTCGCTTTGGAGCTATAAACAAAAATTTTCTATTTTAATTATTTAACAAAATACTCTTCCAAAATAATATCTAGAATTTTCGCTTCTTCAGCTGGTTGATCAGATCATCCCATAATTCCAAAATAGTGTTTATTTTTCTGCAATTCATCTAATGGTCTGTACATAACATTTTCTTCATGTGCGTGGAAATTTCATGTTATCACAAACAAATCTACCTATAAAAGCCGTGTTAATAGGATGAAACTGCCAAATACTGGATGCAGACAATTCGTTGCCATAAAAAGAAGGTAAATCGTAATAAAGCTGACATACCAATAACCACAGAATACCCCCCTATAACCTATAACTTACATGATAACGCTCTTCACGCACTAAATGTCATGCAGAACTACATACTAAAAATTATATTTAAAAAGGACAAACTTTTCTCCACTGAAAGATTATATACAGAAAACCAAATCTTAAATGTAAGACTACTTTCCTTTCACTCTGCGCTAATGTTTTACTTTAAGAACCCTCAACTCAGGTTAACTCTAGTAGATCATAAACACAACACGAGATGTAGAGGAAACTTAATTGTACCATTTCAACATACTACATCAGGCCAAAGATTTGTAACCTGGATAGGGCCAAAAATATTTAATCTCCTCCCAGATGCGATTCAGAGAATCAAGAACCAAATGTTTTCAAAAAACTCCAAAGTATTTTTAATAAAAATGTTTTCAAAAAACTCCAAAGTATTTTTAATAAAAAATTATAATTTATTGATGTCTATGTTGTGAATCACAGCACTTGCATCCGGTTCTTTTGATGTTTTGCTGGTGGAATCTGTAAAAGTGTAAATTCTACATTGTATAAGACAGAGGTGTCTATAGTACCTTAAATGCTAGTTTTTGGATTTTGTGAGTCTAAAGTATGACACCATAGTGTTGCAATGTAGCTTACGGTTGATTATGTCACACTGAATTATGTTAGTGGGGTGCTTTATTGTATATGTGTGTGTATATGTATGTCGATGGAAATGTATATGCGGATAACGTAAATTAACATCCTTTATGTGAATAAGGTACAGCACCACAGTATTGCAATTAATTTTTTTGCTATTTTACTTTTTTGCTATTTTCGACACTTGTCCAAGTAGTAAATGCTGTCACATACATACAGGAATTCTGATTCCTAGGTATGCACTGCATTGCTCAGATAGTGTCATGAAACAATGTAACTTATGGTTGAATATGTTATATTGACTTATATTGTGGTGAGGTGCTTTGTATATATGTAATGTACTGTAATGGGGTTGATCCCCGTATTAAATAAATAAAATAAAAAAAACCAAGTCCAATTTTTTTCGTCGAGTTGCGCCACCCCAGTCCGCAAACAACAATGAAATATGACAACATGCTCTGGTCTTTAATATAGTGTCAGTCCAGGTCCAGGTCTAGGTGTATGCTTAATAAATTGAGATGTAATTTTTTTTTAGCTATGTAAAGGTATTTGGTATTTCGAATAAATTTGATTTGATCTGCAAAATGGACAGTTCAGGTTGAAAAAATTGACAAGTTTTTTAATACTACACGTCGAGTCATTTTCTTATAAAAATGAAATAATTAGGAAAACTACTGATTGTGTCTAAAAAAATGCTGAAAATCGAACAAAAATTAACAAAAACCTTTGTATGACGAGTATTTATTAGGATAAAATATCTCGATTATTAGCTTCAAGAAAAAAAATATCAAAGAAATATAATCAAGGTGAACCTCAAAGTAAATAGTTTAGTAATTATTCCTTTAGTAAAAATTATTTGTCCTACCTCGAATTTAACAGTTCCTGATACTCGTTTGCAAAGGAATGATTTCACGCTTTTCATCAATACCGCCTTATCTCCTATCCCCTTTGCAGGCTTGCGTCCTTCTTGCAATGAAATTTGTATCGAGAACAGAAATTGATTGCCTTTTGTACTAACAAAAAAATGCTCTCTTACAAAAGTTTTGAATTGTTGAGTGAATTATTATTACCTATATTTCAATCAGCTTACCTTTAGGCCCTTTAGGGGCCGCGGTGGCGTCGCTCGTACCGGCGCTGACTTTTTAGACTGCATGTTTCTCTGCCTTCGATCGACCTTGGTTCGAGGCGGACGCATGCATATGTCTTTAAAGAAAAACACCGCTATGGCCAAGAGAGCTGGGCAAATGTGGGTTCACGGTATTGCTCCTAAATAGCTTTATCCGTGTGATTTACTAATTGTCCTACACTCACTGGGATTACTACGGTTTTCTAGGGTTTTCCGTAGTACTTGAGCGAATGCTATCCTAGTTCTATCCGGAAAAAAGTCGGCCCTAGCCGCAAATGGCAACGAAGACAAAATAATTACAGGATTAAACGAACTTACCTAAGTGAAGTTCGATCATAATTGTATGACCGCCTCTTCCGAATAGATCACTATGTAGTTCACTCTTCCGCCGATAGGTGGAGCCACGCATTTCAAAGCTAAACAAAGACAACAGTCGAACCAGTCGCCCTCTCGTACTACGCCGCGCGCCAAGGTCACCTCATTACTTCAAAGCAGAAACTGTTGCGGTAAAATAGGTCAAGGGTTCTGGGATGGAGGGAGTGATCTATTCGGAAGAAGCGGTCATACAATTATGATCGAACTTCACTTAGGTAAGTTCGTTTAATCCTGTAATTGTATTACCCGCCTCTTCCTTCTAGATCACTATGTAGATGTTCAAAGTTGGTAGCGCAACAGTTACAGAACAAATAAATAAAACTTAAAAGAAGATATTTTTATTAACTTCTTTCCTTTTCCTTTTAGAACAAATGAAAAACATACAAATCTACAACAATATATACTACTGCATGAAAATTGCATTCGCAAAACTATCAGCCTTCATTAGAGGCCTCCTATAAAATTTTGCGAACACATCAGATGAAGCGGTCCACCCTGCTGTCCTGCGTATCGTGTCGATGTTAATACCCCTGTTGACAGCTGCCGATGTGGTCGCATGTCTCGTACTATGCGCTGTAAAAACTGATGTGTCTATTCCACTTTTGTTTAGGACCACCCGGATCCAGCGACTAATAGATTGGGCCGTTGCCTCTCTGTAAGGTTTCTTGTAAGTCAGAAAAAGTTTGGAAAATTTGCCTGCCTGTCTAATAGCAGCGGTTCGGTTCAAGTAACAATTAAGCGCACTGGCTGCACATAGTTTGGGTTTATCATGAAAAAAAGGTAATGATAATAAAGGTTGGTATCTATTTGGAGCTGAAGTCTTGATCCTGGCCGGAACTTTTATTTCTATTTTCTACCTCGAGATTTCAATATTTTGAACCTCTATTAATGATAATGTTTGCACCCTATGTGCTGTTATCAGGGCCATTAACATCGATACTTTCTGAGTCAGTATTTCCAAACTAATGATATCGTTAGGATAACAAGTGTCTAAGTAATTTAAAACTATAGTCGGGTCCCATGTTACATCGTATTTAGGCAAAGGTGGTCGCAGCTTAGAAACGCCTCTAAAAAATCTTTTGATTTGATGGTCATCGCCAACTCGTGGCAAAATAAGCATTGCTAGGGCTGACCGTATCGTATTCAAGGAGCTATATGACATGCCAAAATTGAACAAGAAAGTTAAGAAGTATAATATGGTATGAATATTTAGTTCAAAACAGTTCAATTTCCGTTGGACGCAAAACTCCCACCATAATTTAAACCAGTTTCCATACTGCTTTATTGATGACTCTGTTAAAGACGAGATTAGAATCTCAATCGCCTCTTCAGGAACCCCTTTGATTATCATCGCTTCCCTGATAAGAGCCCTGCTTCCAGGGAAAGTTTCCGGTGCAGAGCATGGGGCGTCCTGTCAATGGACAACAATAGGTCGATATTAGGAGAGAATATTATTGACTGTTTAACCAGCAAAACCTTAAATAGAGGGTACCATGGTTGACTTGGCCAACAAGGAACCACCACGATACCTTCGGCATTATCCGTAATTATTTTTTGTAGAACTTTAGCAACAAGGGAAAAAGGTGGGAAAGCATAGAAGTTATAATTAGCCCAAGATATTGTAAATGCATCAACAATTTCGGATTCGGGGTCTCTAAACCAAGAAGCGAATCTTCTGCATTTGGAATTAATTCTGGATGCAAATAAATCTATCTCAGGTGTTCGCAATACGCGACAAATTTCTTTGAACGCGTAATTAGAAATTGTAAACTCCGTTTCAGTATCTAGGCAACGGGATTCTTGATCGGCGACAGTGTTTTTATCTGATTTTATGTAGGAAGCAAATATAAATAAATTACGTTGTTCGCACCACTGCCACATTTCCCTTGCAAGATTGTTAAGATGAGGGAACTGAATGCCTCCCATCCTATTCACATATGAAATGGCAGTAGTGTTGTCTATCCGTAACAAAATCTCACAGTTTACAAGATCCTTGGCAAAACATTTAAGTCCAAAAAACGCAGCTAATAGTTCTAAGTAATTTATATGGTTATTCCTATCTTTTCTCGACCAGAAACTTCGGGTCCTACAACCGTTGCAGTATACGCCCCAACCCGACCAGGAACTGTCACTGAATATTTCTAGTTTAAAACTAAAACTATGGAACGTATTTTTGCTAGACAGGTGAGTCTTCCACCAGGCAAGGTCTATTAAAACTTCACTAGAAATAGTCATATCGTGATTATAAGACCCTCTCGATCTTCTTAGAGCTAAAAACTTTGCTCTCTCACAGTTTTTGGTATAAAGCCAACCGTATTTAATAGCTGGACATGCAGCGATCAATTTACCTATCAAACTTGCAAACTCTTGAATAGTAAACCTACTACCACTCATAATTTTGAAAATATGTCTTAAAATGCTCTCTTGTTTATCAAAAGGTAAACTCACAGACATATCAACAGTGTTATATAAAAAACCCAGATACTTTATATTTGTGCATGGAGTAAGTATGCTCTTCTCTGAATTAATTATAAAACCCAATCCTAACAAAAAATTTTTAGTTGCGTTGACGTTCGATAAACACTCCACATAAGAACGACCTAACAACAAAAAATCATCAATATACAATACCGATAAGAAACCCCGTTGCCGCAAATAATGTAATACGGGCTTCAGCAGTTTGGTAAACATATAAGGGGTCGTGTTCAAGCCAAAAGGTAACAAGTGTATTCATAAATTTGTCCGGCAAACACAAACCTCAGATATTTTTGGTGTTGTTTATGTATTGGGACCAAATGATACGTGTCTTTGAGATCTAATGATGCAAGGAACATATTTTTTGTCAAAAGCTTGGTGACCATCTTGTGGTCTTCCATTTTAAAATGTTCTGTCTTAACAAACCTGTTTAGTTCCTTCAGATTTAGAATTAACCTAAATGATCCACCATGTTTGGGTGTTAAAAAAATATTTGAAATAAATTGATCTTGTCGATAAGAACATCTCCTTATGGCCCCCAATAAAAGAAGCCGTTTGATTTCGGCATATAAAAAATTTTCTTCCGTTAAGGACCATGATTTACGTTCATTGGGGACATGATTCTGGAAAGGGTTTTGTGAAAAAGGAATCTTATAACCTTGAATCCATGATAATAAACGTTTATCTGAGGTTAGTGATTCCCAGGAGCGTAAAAAATATCTCAATCTGCCACACTTGTAAGGTACCTCTAATGTGTCTGAGTTCGATCGTCCTTGGTTTGGTTGCGCCGATAAAATGTTGGATTGTCCTTCGTTGCACGAGCAAACTTCCGAGTTCTCTTGGCGCCGGGAGTCTGCATTCTGGGAGGGTATTTTGGTCTGCCGCGATAACCCCCGAAACTCCCTCGCGGCAGACTCCTCAAGTTTAAAGGCTTAGTGCTAGTGGTAGGTTTGGTAACAACTGTCTTGAGCTTGAGGTCTGACGATAATTTTTCCAAATCACGTGCTGCTTTCACCCGTTCGCCTAAATTTTTCCCAAATAACAAACCATCCACTGAAACGTTGGTGAGCGTCGCTCTAAGTTGCTTGTCAACATCCACTGAGACTAGAGTCCTTCTACAAGAAGACTGTTCGTGATGAACGTCTGAGAGTAAACGCCCAGCATCGCTGAGCAACTCTATAAGCACTCTTCTGTTCGCACCCCCTCTTCTTTCAACAATACTGTGATTGCTTTGCCAATTGCAACCAAAGCAGCTCCCATTTGATTTTGCTGCTTAGATAACCTTTGATCTCGTTGTTTGTGTTGTTCTGTGAGTACAGAGAACACTTCCAAATTGAGTTTGGGAGCACCTAAATTTTTCCCAAATAACAAACCATCCACTGAAACGTTGGTGAGCGTCGCTCTAAGTTGCTTGTCAACATCCACTGAGACTAGAGTCCTTCTACAAGAAGACTGTTCGTGATGAACGTCTGAGAGTAAACGCCCAGCATCGCTGAGCCACTCTATAAGCACTCTTCTGTTCGCCCCCCCTCTTCTTTCAACAATACTGTGATTGCTTTGCCAATTGCAACCAAAGCAGCTCCCATTTGATTTTGCTGCTTAGATAACCTTTGATCTCGTTGTTTGTGTTGTTCTGTGAGTACAGAGAACACTTCCAAATTGAGTTTGGGAGCACCGGCGAAAACCAGGTTATTGAGCGGGGAGTATTTTTTCGACATGGTAGCTTGTACCTCGGGATCGAGTCCCTCTTGTAATATTTTGGACCAAATCTGAGCAAGCTCGTTGTTCAGATCCTCTGTGTTTGTCTGATCTGTAACACTATTCTTCCCTAGAAGCGCCAGAAAGTCCTCTGGAATTGCACCATTAGGTCCCGCACCACTGTCCTCCCCTATAACAGAAGGGCGACAAATAACTAAAAATTTCTAGTGAGTGAGTGATCAGATCCATTATACTAGTACTAGACATAGGTCCCTGAAATTTGCCAAACTCGTTAGCAAGTAACAGGAAGCCATTCAAAAATACCCGTAAAATTGCCAAACTCGTTAGCAACAGGTAACAAAGGGTGCGTGCTGGTGTGTGGATTATTCATGTCAAAACTCGTTGACATTAAAATAAAAAATTCCTAAAAAAAAAATAAAACCAGGTACTTACCTCCCGAATCAGAGGGTTCATAGTCTACAAGCCCGAAGGTATCAGGATTAGACTTCTGAAGAGAAAATTCGTTATCGGGAGCCCCACCGTCCGAACTCACTGGGGAAGGCTCGCGAATTTTCCGTTTCTTCTTAAGCCGGGAAACCTTTCTTGATAATAGTTTTAACTGTCTCATTATTATAGATACCTCGTCCGACGAACCGGAATCCGAATCATCTTCATCCGAGATTACACGTTTACGCGGATTTCGCGCGCGTTTACTCATATTGCGAAAAGTGAACTACATAGTGATCTAGAAGGAAGAGGCAGGTAATACAATATCTCGTTCTGTGGCTTCTTGCTCTACCCGATAGAGAAAGATCCATACTTTCGGGTTGCGACCCCTAAATCTTCCTTGGGCCTCCGATTGACCTATCGTTCTCTTTTGGTATTTCCTGACGTTTTCATGTCCTTCAGATTTATCTAGATCTCCCGTTCGATCTCTTCGTTTTGATCTAGCGGGTTGCCAATCAGTTGGTTGTTCAGTTTGTTTATCTATATTAGTACCAATTAATTCACTATTTGTAAACATTGGTGATGCTAGAGGGTTTTGCTTGCGACACTTAATTGTACGGGGGCTTTCCTCTTTGTTGTGTTTTGTGTCACTTTCAAGGTTTATTATTGTTGTCATCGTTTTTAATTGTTCTGTGATATATTTGTTGTTACTAGGTGCTAGGTTCAGATATCTGTTGGTAATTGGTACACCCTTTTTATTCCAATTGCAGACATGAACGATTCAACGAAAACTAAGATTTAAACCTTTTCAGTAGCAAGAAAATAAACAGAAAAAATTATGATCTAAAATTGGCATGCCATTCTGCCATTGATTTCAAATGTTAGACCAGCTAAATTGCACTAAACAATAAAGTAAACAGCAAAGTTCCCCTGTCTTAAAAATGTGGCCAAAAACTGTTCTAAGGCGAAATGTAGAGCAGTCGCTGGTTAAAATCAAGGTTCCGTCTTGCTCATTATGGATTTCTCATCACCAAAAAATGTATGAGCCAGAACTAAAAAATATACAGAGAATGATTTTATGTAGTTTATGATCCCAATACTTTTAACTAATGTGACTGCTAGAAGACATAATATTAAAGTTATAAAAAATCAATGCAATACCTATGTTTTTACTTTTAATACCATTGAAAAAATTAATTTTGTTATGCTTAAAATGTTTTCAATATAATGTTGTTAAAAATAATTGTTTTTTTACTCGTGTCGATAATTAGTTCAGTTGGTGTCGATATTAGGTACTTCTTGCTTTGCTTCCTGTCGATAATAGCGTCAGTAGGTATATTTCAAAAATTCAATTTATTTGCTTCAAAACGGAAAAACCAAGAGCAAACATAAACAGTTTAATAAAAGAGTAAAACATATTGAAATTGATAATAATGTTAATTCATTCTAAAAATTTGCAGCGGCATTGTGAAGTTGACACTTGGCCTTATGGTGTCGATAATTGGTACCACCACCTTATACTAGGGAATCAATTAATCACCGAAGCAATTAATTGATCATGGAGTATTATAATGATAGCACACCCGAAGGTGCAGGACAAAGCCACCGGTCGTGATCGGCAAACGCTCACGCCACAATTGACGAGACCTGCCATCAACCGTCTCCACGCCGAAAACATTGGTAGAAGAAAAAGTGTGATTGTTTTTCTTCTACCAATGTTTTCGGTTTCTCATCTATTTTAGTAAATATAACTAATTTAAATTGATGTAAGTCCCTACTTATGATATTCTTAACATGTAGAATTATTTAAGTGGCACTTATGCGATATATGGTTTTATATTTATCAATATGCGACAAGTCTAGACAGGAAAAATCCTATACCTAAGTCCATTTCGCAATGCTGACAATGAGGTAGAAAATGAAGTTTTTGAAAGTCAGTACTACAAATACCCTGCTCCAATGTAAGTCCAATGTACTACTCCAGAAAAAGTTGTGTTTATAATCTCACAATTTATAATTCAGCCCCACCAAATGATGCATATTGCTATTGTTGGTCAGAATTAAATAAAAAGGGACAGTTCCGAAATAGGTTCTTGTTTATTCCTGCACCTAACAAATTTGCCTCCACATGTAAAAGAATCAAGATGTTGCCTCTCTGTTACTCTATTTGGTACAGGTTACAGACCTTGAAATTATTCAGCACAATTTCTTGGAAAGTGGACATACATACGTATATGGAAGCTGATTTCATGCACAGTTCCATTAAACATGCTAAGAAATTTGTACTAGTGTACACAATAAATGACTGGCATATTTAGACCGGCAAGATCAAAACGAAACAAAAAAGTTAACCCCGCAAAGTCCGCGAACTAAAATTTATTGATTTTTACGATTTAAAGGCGTTGTCAGAAACTTTGATCAGAAACAAAACTGAAGACACGGAAGGACAAAGTGTCAACTGGTTACTTGTCAAGAGTTTAAGGTATTCGAAGAAAAATCCTGGCATAATCGAATTGAAATACATACACGATGGCCCGTATAAATGTATGAATGTTTTTAGTACGGGAAAGAAACCAACGTTTCCAAAATATCTGAAAAAGCTGTTCCGAACACTACTAGCAATTGGTGTGAATAAAAAACAAGATCTTTTAAAACTATGCAGAAGTGAATTAATTCCCGTGGAATTCCACGGATGGTATCCATGCATGCAATCCCTGCCCACTTCAAAAAATGCCTTTGATCTATCTGCAGAACTTTGTGTGGATGGATGATAGTGATGTAGGAAGCCTGAGTGATTTTGATTATGAGCATCCATTGATACACTGTCCAAAAAATAAAAAAATGAAAAAACTAAGTCCAAATATAACTATAAATAAACCTTAAATAAAAATGAAATTTTCTCTAATAAGATTGCTTTATTTGTTTATTTGGCTTTAGATTTAGCAAACAAACCCTTATTGGGTATTTGCTCTGACCAAAAATCCATTTGGTCAGAGGGTATTTATTGGAATGGCTTATTTATAAAAAAAAAATTACAGGTGATTTCAAACTTTCAATCGCGTTTTTTTTTCAACATTATGTTTTATGGACTTATGTTAGAGTTAGAGCTGCAAAAAAATGTTCTCGAAGATATGAAAGGGACTATAAAAGAAATGCTTTGTAAAGGGAATCGCAGCATGCAAGTGTTCCAAAAAGGTATCATTACGTCTGCACAATTTCAACACAATATCTCTATATGATGATATGAAGCAAAGATATAATATATTATACGCTATAGCATATATTATAACTCACCGACTAAATCAAGGCTATGTTGAAAATTTGTTTTCCCCGGTGAGCAAATTTGAATGTAGAAATGTGTGAAAATTTTGTATTGTGTTTATTTTTAATTATTTCAGTTGAGAACAAGAGAGGCATAAGGCACGTATACATATGCCGAACATACCGCGAGCTGAACACGAGCCGAACCTACTGCGAACACGATTCGTCAAATTGGTACGGGCCCGCTAACGTCGTGCGAACAGTTTGCAAGCTGTTCAACGCACGATCGTCATAATCCAATTCCTGTCGGTTTTTTCGACGAACTCAAAGGAGTTCTCAGTACTAGTTGGGACTGCTTTGTGGCCGGTTCGCCGTAATCTGTGTACAATGGAGCTGGCCTGGACCGAGGAAGAAAACATTAAATTAATTGGTTTCTACCAACAGCATCCTGTGTTGTGGGATAAAAAACAGACCACTTTAAAAAATCAAAAAAGTTAGATGCTTGGAATGAAATCGCAAATTTGATCGGAGGAAATAAAACAGATGAAATTTGTAAGAAGATACATTTCTGAGTAATTTTAATAAAAAAAGTTCGTATCAACATGGATCCGCAAATGTTTGAGGCATAATGAGCAGCACTCACTCAATCTTATTATTATACCAAATCCAACCCTGAACTGAATCTCGCAGTCTGCTCAAATAGGCTTGTTCGTGGTAGGATTGTCATGACTCATGACACTTGGAGTGAGAACATCCGCCTCGGATTTGCGGTAGGTTCGGCTCATGCTCGGTTCGCCGTATGTTCGGCATATGTATATGCATATGTATATGCATATTTACATGACCATCTGTCTCCTCTCAATTAATTGTATATACCGGATGTGAATGATTTTGTTAGGCAAAAATCCAGGTGTAATGGAAACAAATATGAATGTCCAAAAACCTGAAGATTCGGAGCTAGAAGGATACCTGCCAACTAGTTTTTTAAAACGAGAAAAAATAAATACTTCAACATTAGAAGTTCAAGGTGAAGATTTATTAGAAAAAATTGATGATGTCAGCAGTAGCACTAGTAGTTATGCTTCTTCTGGCTCTAAAGTTTATCATTTGGCGGATTAATAAGTCCATCTGATTTAGCAGTTATGGAATTAGCTAAGGTCTCTCAATGGCTTAATCAAAATAAATTAACTTGTAATGATGTACAGCCTTTATGACAAACATCTACCATCTATTGATCAATTGAATATACACAGATACAGTTGTCTGTTGAAGGATAGGTTCCAGTGTGAATGTGCTGGCTCACTCAGTTTTGTTGATAATTTGAAATATCTTTGCATTATTTTTGAGAAGAACCACACAAAAAAATTGAATATACACAAACTTTCGTACAGATTTTATGTGCTTCGCAACGTAATGTCCCAGAGAGTACTCAAAATGGTTTATTATGCTCTTGTTGAGTCTCTTTTAAGATATGGAATTTATAGCTTGGGGTGGAGCTTATTCAAGTAACACTGAAATTGTTAAAATTGCCCAAAGGTAATCATGGGGAGAGGGAGGAGATATCCGTCAGAATGACTTTTTTCTGAATTTGGAGCTTATTAAAATTGACCAAAGGTAATCATGGGAAGAGCGAGGAGATATCCGTCAGAATGACTTTTTTCTGAATTTAATTTACGTATTCAATGTATCAGTGTTATGTAATGCAAATTTTAAAGTATTATCACAATCACCGAACCTGTTTTCATTCAGAAAGTGGCATGGAACCAGGTAGTGTCACTACTAGAAGTGTTGCAGAGGGCATTGCTACTGTTCCGCGAAAGTTTCATACAACAACGCAGACATGCGAGTTTTTATGAAATCCTAATAGCACAGAATAGCCACCGTAAAGCACAGAATAGCCTATGGTCTATTCATTAAGAAACTTTTGAATTACTTTAAAATAAATGAATGTATGCTTGAAAAAGTGTTAAGTTGAGGTCTGTTGGGTCTAGCTTTATCTACGTATACTGTTTATTTTTAGTTTTATTCATGTAGGAGCAGGGGCGGCTCATGCAGTGGGGCCACGGTGCCATGGGCCCAGCACCGACCATGCCTCGTCATCAATTCTAGTTCACACAAATTCATATTAACAATTTTGCACTCCTAAAATAAACTTCCTGATATTTACTTACCGGGTGAACTGGCAACGGCGGCGCTTAGGCGTAGCGTAGAGCCGGCCGGCAGCCAAGAGATACCAGAAGCGGTCCGGCGAATGTGGAAGTGAGATCGACGATAATTGGGAATGTGTATTGAGCTAAATGCACATAAACAGCAATTCTCCGGGCAAGGCTCCGATCATAATTGTATTTGGCTTTCGCGGGCGGAAAAAACGTCCTGCTTATTGTGGTATTTCGTCAATGGAATTTGAGCAAAAACCGCAAATTAAAGAGTTGGGCAGGCCGTTTTAGACCCAATTTAACTGGAAGCTGGACCAACACTATATTAAACACCCAGGCTGGACCAACACTATATTAAAGACCTGTGCATAGCGCTATTTCAAGTTATCGCCACTGGCGCCACACCACGAAACAAATTTACACGGTGGTTTAATGTTAAATCAGCATTGTTGCAGAATCTTTTATAAAATAAAAACATGCAAATATGTCTGTTACAACGAATTTAATATTCAAAATGAAATATTTTGTTGTCTCTCTAATTTGACAAGTTCACATGGCATATTTCCATACATTTTCTTAAGAAAAGCGAATCTACAAAGCAAGCAAGAGTATTTGGTACTTTTTGGTTTGAAATTAAGTCCATGGGTAGTTGTAGTGTAAGTAAAGCATAAAACTCATTAGATTTCAGACTATTGGTTCGCTTTGGAGCTATAAACAAAAATTTTCTATTTTAATTATTTAACAAAATACTCTTCCAAAATAATATCTAGAATTTTCGCTTCTTCAGCTGGTTGATCAGATCATCCCATAATTCCAAAATAGTGTTTATTTTTCTGCAATTCATCTAATGGTCTGTACATAACATTTTCTTCATGTGCGTGGAAATTTCATGTTATCACAAACAAATCTACCTATAAAAGCCGTGTTAATAGGATGAAACTGCCAAATACTGGATGCAGACAATTCGTTGCCATAAAAAGAAGGTAAATCGTAATAAAGCTGACATACCAATAACCACAGAATACCCCCCTATAACCTATAACTTACATGATAACGCTCTTCACGCACTAAATGTCATGCAGAACTACATACTAAAAATTATATTTAAAAAGGACAAACTTTTCTCCACTGAAAGATTATATACAGAAAACCAAATCTTAAATGTAAGACTACTTTCCTTTCACTCTGCGCTAATGTTTTACTTTAAGAACCCTCAACTCAGGTTAACTCTAGTAGATCATAAACACAACACGAGATGTAGAGGAAACTTAATTGTACCATTTCAACATACTACATCAGGCCAAAGATTTGTAACCTGGATAGGGCCAAAAATATTTAATCTCCTCCCAGATGCGATTCAGAGAATCAAGAACCAAATGTTTTCAAAAAACTCCAAAGTATTTTTAATAAAAATGTTTTCAAAAAACTCCAAAGTATTTTTAATAAAAAATTATAATTTATTGATGTCTATGTTGTGAATCACAGCACTTGCATCCGGTTCTTTTGATGTTTTGCTGGTGGAATCTGTAAAAGTGTAAATTCTACATTGTATAAGACAGAGGTGTCTATAGTACCTTAAATGCTAGTTTTTGGATTTTGTGAGTCTAAAGTATGACACCATAGTGTTGCAATGTAGCTTACGGTTGATTATGTCACACTGAATTATGTTAGTGGGGTGCTTTATTGTATATGTGTGTGTATATGTATGTCGATGGAAATGTATATGCGGATAACGTAAATTAACATCCTTTATGTGAATAAGGTACAGCACCACAGTATTGCAATTAATTTTTTTGCTATTTTACTTTTTTGCTATTTTCGACACTTGTCCAAGTAGTAAATGCTGTCACATACATACAGGAATTCTGATTCCTAGGTATGCACTGCATTGCTCAGATAGTGTCATGAAACAATGTAACTTATGGTTGAATATGTTATATTGACTTATATTGTGGTGAGGTGCTTTGTATATATGTAATGTACTGTAATGGGGTTGATCCCCGTATTAAATAAATAAAATAAAAAAAACCAAGTCCAATTTTTTTCGTCGAGTTGCGCCACCCCAGTCCGCAAACAACAATGAAATATGACAACATGCTCTGGTCTTTAATATAGTGTCAGTCCAGGTCCAGGTCTAGGTGTATGCTTAATAAATTGAGATGTAATTTTTTTTTAGCTATGTAAAGGTATTTGGTATTTCGAATAAATTTGATTTGATCTGCAAAATGGACAGTTCAGGTTGAAAAAATTGACAAGTTTTTTAATACTACACGTCGAGTCATTTTCTTATAAAAATGAAATAATTAGGAAAACTACTGATTGTGTCTAAAAAAATGCTGAAAATCGAACAAAAATTAACAAAAACCTTTGTATGACGAGTATTTATTAGGATAAAATATCTCGATTATTAGCTTCAAGAAAAAAAATATCAAAGAAATATAATCAAGGTGAACCTCAAAGTAAATAGTTTAGTAATTATTCCTTTAGTAAAAATTATTTGTCCTACCTCGAATTTAACAGTTCCTGATACTCGTTTGCAAAGGAATGATTTCACGCTTTTCATCAATACCGCCTTATCTCCTATCCCCTTTGCAGGCTTGCGTCCTTCTTGCAATGAAATT
This sequence comes from Pseudeuparius sepicola, assembly GCA_963920635.1. Classification (NCBI taxonomy): domain Eukaryota; kingdom Metazoa; phylum Arthropoda; class Insecta; order Coleoptera; family Anthribidae; genus Pseudeuparius; species Pseudeuparius sepicola. Next base: position 98,490,066 of record OY987299.1, read on the forward strand.
TGTATCGAGAACAGAAATTGATTGCCTTTTGTACTAACAAAAAAATGCTCTCTTACAAAAGTTTTGAATTGTTGAGTGAATTATTATTACCTATATTTCAATCAGCTTACCTTTAGGCCCTTTAGGGGCCGCGGTGGCGTCGCTCGTACCGGCGCTGACTTTTTAGACTGCATGTTTCTCTGCCTTCGATCGACCTTGGTTCGAGGCGGACGCATGCATATGTCTTTAAAGAAAAACACCGCTATGGCCAAGAGAGCTGGGCAAATGTGGGTTCACGGTATTGCTCCTAAATAGCTTTATCCGTGTGATTTACTAATTGTCCTACACTCACTGGGATTACTACGGTTTTCTAGGGTTTTCCGTAGTACTTGAGCGAATGCTATCCTAGTTCTATCCGGAAAAAAGTCGGCCCTAGCCGCAAATGGCAACGAAGACAAAATAATTACAGGATTAAACGAACTTACCTAAGTGAAGTTCGATCATAATTGTATGACCGCCTCTTCCGAATAGATCACTATGTAGTTCACTCTTCCGCCGATAGGTGGAGCCACGCATTTCAAAGCTAAACAAAGACAACAGTCGAACCAGTCGCCCTCTCGTACTACGCCGCGCGCCAAGGTCACCTCATTACTTCAAAGCAGAAACTGTTGCGGTAAAATAGGTCAAGGGTTCTGGGATGGAGGGAGTGATCTATTCGGAAGAAGCGGTCATACAATTATGATCGAACTTCACTTAGGTAAGTTCGTTTAATCCTGTAATTGTATTACCCGCCTCTTCCTTCTAGATCACTATGTAGATGTTCAAAGTTGGTAGCGCAACAGTTACAGAACAAATAAATAAAACTTAAAAGAAGATATTTTTATTAACTTCTTTCCTTTTCCTTTTAGAACAAATGAAAAACATACAAATCTACAACAATATATACTACTGCATGAAAATTGCATTCGCAAAACTATCAGCCTTCATTAGAGGCCTCCTATAAAATTTTGCGAACACATCAGATGAAGCGGTCCACCCTGCTGTCCTGCGTATCGTGTCGATGTTAATACCCCTGTTGACAGCTGCCGATGTGGTCGCATGTCTCGTACTATGCGCTGTAAAAACTGATGTGTCTATTCCACTTTTGTCTAGGACCACCCGGATCCAGCGACTAATAGATTGGGCCGTTGCCTCTCTGTAAGGTTTCTTGTAAGTCAGAAAAAGTTTGGAAAATTTGCCTGCCTGTCTAATAGCAGCGGTTCGGTTCAAGTAACAATTAAGCGCACTGGCTGCACATAGTTTGGGTTTATCATGAAAAAAAGGTAATGATAATAAAGGTTGGTATCTATTTGGAGCTGAAGTCTTGATCCTGGCCGGAACTTTTATTTCTATTTTCTACCTCGAGATTTCAATATTTTGAACCTCTATTAATGATAATGTTTGCACCCTATGTGCTGTTATCAGGGCCATTAACATCGATACTTTCTGAGTCAGTATTTCCAAACTAATGATATCGTTAGGATAACAAGTGTCTAAGTAATTTAAAACTATAGTCGGGTCCCATGTTACATCGTATTTAGGCAAAGGTGGTCGCAGCTTAGAAACGCCTCTAAAAAATCTTTTGATTTGATGGTCATCGCCAACTCGTGGCAAAATAAGCATTGCTAGGGCTGACCGTATCGTATTCAAGGAGCTATATGACATGCCAAAATTGAACAAGAAAGTTAAGAAGTATAATATGGTATGAATATTTAGTTCAAAACAGTTCAATTTCCGTTGGACGCAAAACTCCCACCATAATTTAAACCAGTTTCCATACTGCTTTATTGATGACTCTGTTAAAGACGAGATTAGAATCTCAATCGCCTCTTCAGGAACCCCTTTGATTATCATCGCTTCCCTGATAAGAGCCCTGCTTCCAGGGAAAGTTTCCGGTGCAGAGCATGGGGCGTCCTGTCAATGGACAACAATAGGTCGATATTAGGAGAGAATATTATTGACTGTTTAACCAGCAAAACCTTAAATAGAGGGTACCATGGTTGACTTGGCCAACAAGGAACCACCACGATACCTTCGGCATTATCCGTAATTATTTTTTGTAGAACTTTAGCAACAAGGGAAAAAGGTGGGAAAGCATAGAAGTTATAATTAGCCCAAGATATTGTAAATGCATCAACAATTTCGGATTCGGGGTCTCTAAACCAAGAAGCGAATCTTCTGCATTTGGAATTAATTCTGGATGCAAATAAATCTATCTCAGGTGTTCGCAATACGCGACAAATTTCTTTGAACGCGTAATTAGAAATTGTAAACTCCGTTTCAGTATCTAGGCAACGGGATTCTTGATCGGCGACAGTGTTTTTATCTGATTTTATGTAGGAAGCAAATATAAATAAATTACGTTGTTCGCACCACTGCCACATTTCCCTTGCAAGATTGTTAAGATGAGGGAACTGAATGCCTCCCATCCTATTCACATATGAAATGGCAGTAGTGTTGTCTATCCGTAACAAAATCTCACAGTTTACAAGATCCTTGGCAAAACATTTAAGTCCAAAAAACGCAGCTAATAGTTCTAAGTAATTTATATGGTTATTCCTATCTTTTCTCGACCAGAAACTTCGGGTCCTACAACCGTTGCAGTATACGCCCCAACCCGACCAGGAACTGTCACTGAATATTTCTAGTTTAAAACTAAAACTATGGAACGTATTTTTGCTAGACAGGTGAGTCTTCCACCAGGCAAGGTCTATTAAAACTTCACTAGAAATAGTCATATCGTGATTATAAGACCCTCTCGATCTTCTTAGAGCTAAAAACTTTGCTCTCTCACAGTTTTTGGTATAAAGCCAACCGTATTTAATAGCTGGACATGCAGCGATCAATTTACCTATCAAACTTGCAAACTCTTGAATAGTAAACCTACTACCACTCATAATTTTGAAAATATGTCTTAAAATGCTCTCTTGTTTATCAAAAGGTAAACTCACAGACATATCAACAGTGTTATATAAAAAACCCAGATACTTTATATTTGTGCATGGAGTAAGTATGCTCTTCTCTGAATTAATTATAAAACCCAATCCTAACAAAAAATTTTTAGTTGCGTTGACGTTCGATAAACACTCCACATAAGAACGACCTAACAACAAAAAATCATCAATATACAATACCGATAAGAAACCCCGTTGCCGCAAATAATGTAATACGGGCTTCAGCAGTTTGGTAAACATATAAGGGGTCGTGTTCAAGCCAAAAGGTAACAAGTGTATTCATAAATTTGTCCGGCAAACACAAACCTCAGATATTTTTGGTGTTGTTTATGTATTGGGACCAAATGATACGTGTCTTTGAGATCTAATGATGCAAGGAACATATTTTTTGTCAAAAGCTTGGTGACCATCTTGTGGTCTTCCATTTTAAAATGTTCTGTCTTAACAAACCTGTTTAGTTCCTTCAGATTTAGAATTAACCTAAATGATCCACCATGTTTGGGTGTTAAAAAAATATTTGAAATAAATTGATCTTGTCGATAAGAACATCTCCTTATGGCCCCCAATAAAAGAAGCCGTTTGATTTCGGCATATAAAAAATTTTCTTCCGTTAAGGACCATGATTTACGTTCATTGGGGACATGATTCTGGAAAGGTTTTTGTGAAAAAGGAATCTTACAACCTTGAATCCATGATAATAAACGTTTATCTGAGGTTAGTGATTCCCAGGAGCGTAAAAAATATCTCAATCTGCCACACTTGTAAGGTACCTCTAATGTGTCTGAGTTCGATCGTCCTTGGTTTGGTTGCGCCGATAAAATGTTGGATTGTCCTTCGTTGCACGAGCAAACTTCCGAGTTCTCTTGGCGTGGGGAGTCTGCATTCTGGGAGGGTATTTCGGTCTGCCGCGATAACCCCCGAAACTCCCTCGCGGCAGACTCCTCAAGTTTAAAGGCTTAGTGCTAGTGGTAGGTTTGGTAACAACTGTCTTGAGCTTGAGGTCTGACGATAATTTTTCCAAATCACGTGCTGCTTTCACCCGTTCGCCTAAATTTTTCCCAAATAACAAACCATCCACTGAAACGTTGGTGAGCGTCGCTCTAAGTTGCTTGTCAACATCCACTGAGACTAGAGTCCTTCTACAAGAAGACTGTTCGTGATGAACGTCTGAGAGTAAACGCCCAGCATCGCTGAGCCACTCTATAAGCACTCTTCTGTTCGCCCCCCCCGCTTCTTTCAACAATACTGTGATTGCTTTGCCAATTGCAACCAAAGCAGCTCCCATTTGATTTTGCTGCTTAGATAACCTTTGATCTCGTTGTTTGTGTTGTTCTGTGAGTACAGAGAACACTTCCAAATTGATTTTGGGAGCACCGGCGAAAACCAGGTTATTGGGCGGGGAGTATTTTTTCGACATGGTAGCTTGTACCTCGGGATCGAGTCCCTCTTGTAATATTTTGGACCAAATCTGAGCAAGCTCGTTGTTCAGATCCTCTGTGTTTGTCTGATCTGTAACACTATTCTTCCCTAGAAGCGCCAGAAAGCCCTCTGGAATTGCACCATTAGGTCCCGCACCACTGTCCTCCCCTATAACAGAAGGGCGACAAAAAACTAAAAATTTCTAGTGAGTGAGTGATCAGATCCATTATACTAGTACTAGACATAGGTCCCTGAAATTTGCCAAACTCGTTAGCAAGTAACAGGAAGCCATTCAAAAATACCCGTAAAATTGCCAAACTCGTTAGCAACAGGTAACAAAGGGTGCATGCTGGTGTGTGGATTGTTCATGTCAAAACTCGTTGACATTAGAATAAAAAATTCCTTAAAAAAAATAAAACCAGGTACTTACCTCCTGAATCAGAGGCATCATAGTCTACAAGCCCGAAGGTATCAGGATTAGACTCATTCTGAAGAGAAAATTCGTTATCGGGAGCCCCACCGTCCGAACTCACTGGGGAAGGCTCGCGAATTTTCCGTTTCTTCTTAAGCCGGGAAACCTTTCTTGATAATACTTTTAACTGTCTCATTATTATCGATACCTCGTCCGACGAACCGGAATCCGAATCATCTTCCGAGATTACACGTTTACGCGGATTTCGCGCGCGATTACTCATATTGCGAAAAACGACACCGCGGCGACGTGACTCCACGTACACACAAAAGAACAATGAGGTTTAGCTTTGAAATGCGTGGCTCCACCTATCGGCGGAAGAGTGAACTACATAGTGATCTAGAAGGAAGAGGCGGGTAATACAATTATATTCTAAGTTGGGAGAAGATAAATATAAATTGAAAGGTAATGTCAGGAAACTTCCAAAAAGCTAATATTCCAGCAATAAATACCAATTTCTTATTACTTCCTATTCACACAAATGCTTATAAAAGAAGGTATGTTTGAACAATTCATCTACTGTGATAACCTATTATATGGTAACATTCATATACATTTATAGTATTCTTATCGGATATATTAATTATATTATCCACTTTTTCTAATATAACTAATTTAGTATTTAAAAAAGGTCATATTTCATGTCGCGTAGTACTCCGGAAACAAACGTATTTATACTTAATGATTGATATACAATTCACTTTAAGATATAAAATATTGGATAGGATCCTAATTCATAATAAATATACATCATTTGTTAATGAAGTTAATGTTTATTCTATTGCAGTTATCTGCTATATTTAAATTAGGCCCAAAATATGAATTTGCGCGCTCGATGGTAATTGGTTGATAGTTATGATTCAACCTGGTCTCTACCTCGAGGTCTCTACTAACCCTCTATGAACCCTGGTCTCTACTGAAGGTTCATAGACTCTATGAACCTTGAGTAGAGACAACCTTGAGTCTCTACAACTGCCCTCGTTAGATAAACTGGACCGCCATTGGGCCCTATTATAGTCCCTCCAGCAATTGGATATCCACTATATTGTGTGCATTCTAGGGGAAAAGCGAAATTTTTGGTGGCAACACGAAATGACATTTGACAACGACCAACCACGGCCCTCATGCATTTGACAGCCAATGACGTGTGCGCCCAATATGGCCAACCTTTCGGTGGGACGACAATTTTTGTGTATTTTTAAACAAGTGTATTTAAAATAATTTAGTAAAATGCACCGCAGGTGAAATTTGTTAAAAATGTTGAGAATTTTTTTTTTAAATTAGGTCTTAGGAAATCCCAATATCTTCAGATTTACAAGCTATTGGACGGAATCGCGGGGCCAGTCAAAACGCGGAGCTGGATGCGCCGCACCGTTCGCACCCTCCTAGAGCCGGCCCTGGGAAAAGCAGTCCAGTTTATTTTACGAGGGTTGTGGACATATATATATATATATATATATATATATATATATATATATATATATATATATATATATAGGTGGGACAAATGATTGTATTGGAAAAGCAATCCAGTTTATTTTACGAGGGCCGTGCTCTTTACTAACCTTGATATTTTTAGAATGTATGCAGACTATCATTGCCGAATAGTACCGATCAAACTTAGGTAAGTCTGGCAACCTCGAACTAGGGTTTGTGTTATTGGTAACGAGTGCATAGTGCATCCTTTCGAAAGTAGATGGCACGATTCACTTACCCACGGTATGTCATTGCGCATCTTGTGACGTCAGGTGCGAATCAGAATTTAAATTGCTCCATATGTTTTACATAGCAATAGATACTTTTTTATGGGTTTTTGTTTATTTCTTTTAAATAAATGTTTTTAACAATATGTAGAATTTATTACTAGATAAATGAATGAATATTCTGTTGATAAAAAACACATTTAATTTGATACACTGACTGCACATCCCGGCATTTTTGGCCTATTTCAAAGCACTGTCGAGCTGGACTGACGATCAGTCAGTTGTTTACACTTTTTGTCTTGACACATTAAACTGTAAACTATAAAAAATCGTAAAACACAACCGCAGCCGCTGCATTATTTAGAATTCGTGATTCGGAACTGACGTAGATGCGCAGAGTCGCCTTGTTTTCGGATTCGTTAGCGACATACCGTGGGTAAGTGTATCGTGGTAGATGGCACCCACATGTAAGCAGATAGCATGGCGTGCGCGTTCCGTATTGGAATAGGTGATTACATTTTTGGCGAGAGCACAGGGATATGACCTGTTCTCAGAATTCCCAATTGATTGACTCTCTTACCATTGACTGAAGGTTTAATCTTCACCCAACGCTCTTTATAGAATGTATATCTTTCACTCAATGATAGTATTCAGTTACTGTTGTAATGCTCTTTTTTGTAACACTTTTGCCATTGTAAATCAATAAGTGATGTCATTAACTGGTTGCAACGCATGTCATATACGAGACCAGAATCATATCATTTGGCCCAGCCAATACTTGTTACATTATTTAATTTAGTGTCTCAAGCATATATATCTAGTTTTCTAATTATAATCTTAGTAAAAATTGTTTATAAAAATGTCTTAAATTACAATAATAATAATAGTTTGATTTAATAGTTTTCTTTTGTTTTTAATAATAGTGTCTAAAATAAAATAAAAAATAAAATATTGGCTGGGCCAAATGATATGATTCTGGTCTCGTAGTTATACCGATGATTACAAAAAATTGTTAGGGATATACGTGGAAAATGTCATCCGACAAAATCTGGATTCTTACAAAAAGCGTGGTATACTTGCCTTGTCATAATAATTATTATTGGCACTTCTAATATTAAAGTCAGCTGTTTGTAATTCATTCAAAATTTGAAATATTGATTTCTTTTTGACTTCTCAAAAAACGCGAGAACCAGATATAATAGCAAATCCTTGACAACAATGCTAAAATCTAGGCAATCAGCCTCACGCGTCATGTCTAGAAAATTTGAATTTAATATACGCTCCAGCCATACCGGACGACTGATTGGACGATGGCCTCAAAACCTGAGAAACAACCACTCTATTAATATATTATATTAATTTAATATTATTAATTAATATTGCATTGTTTAATTTAAATAATTATACTTGTCATTAAATGGGCCTTGTTCACACAAATCGAATTTCGATATTTTTTACTACTAGAATGAAATTAATCACATAACTCTTTAATAAAATCCCCCTCAGTATCTTTCTTGTCAATACCTAATTTTATTAACTGAAAAAGTTTATAAAAGTTTTAAACCGCGCGCCTTAATTTGGAGCAATGAAACTAGTAATCGAAGCCCCACAAATTCGATTTCCGTTCTAATCTCAGATGTGCACATTGAATCGAAATCGATTCTCTAGAGAAAGACAAAGTTGTATAAACGGTTGTCCGAACTCGACCATACAGACCTATGAATAAAGAACCCCAGGAAGGAGCAAATTTGGGCTTTACGACCGGTCCAGTCTCTGCATATGGCGTTTCCGGTTTACAAAAGTACTTACTGATGGAATGTTATCCCCCAAACACTTTGCTCTGGTAGTCACGGAATAGCCGCAGGCTGCACAGCTAACCATAATAGATCTCCAAAAAGTACTTATCGAAGAGCTACACAAATATCTAATAGCACAAACCACCGTGACAACTGTCAAATAAATATTTTGTCAAAATTCAGTCTCCATACAGGGCGATTTCCGTCTCACATATTTTATAATGCCCACAGAGCTTTGGCTCCTTCCTGGGGTTCTTTATTCATTGATACAGACACAGATAGTTGTTTTGTGGCACGTGTGTCGTGTCTATAACAATCTGTCATGTCATTCTGTCATTCAAAACCTGCAAAAGTTAAAGTGTATACCGTATGCCGATTTGAAATAAAATTTAATTGGTTGTAATAAGGATGGTGCTAGGCACTTATTTAGCATTATCAGTATTATTACCTCCCTGAAGAACTGAAGAAAGTGATAGATCCCGTAATTGAAAGGAATATTTTGGTCATCCGGAAAAACTTTTGATAGCCATTTTAGGGGATGATAGAAAACACATTCGAGAGTTATAAGAATAGTTGCAAAATGAAGAAGATCAACGGCAAAAACCAACGATGTCAAAATTAAATTAAATTTTGATTGTCAAGATTATATATAGTCGCCTGACAAAATGTTGTTATAAAGCAGATTTATTTAGGTTTGGACAATTTACAAGTTGGTGATCATTCTGCAAGTAACTTTTAGCTCAAAAAAGGGAAAAACATTGCGATTGTGCGGTATATTATTAAATTAATTGATATTGAGGTTATTTTTTTATTTCTTTTTATGGCTTCTGCTCTTTTCGAGCAATCTAGCCACTATGGGGCGACGTACGGTGCCAAAGCGTGGGGTACACGAAAGACCGAAAGACTCACCCACTCGTGCACCACCACGCCGCCCCCTGATATTGAGGTCATGTGATGTGTTATGTCCATTTGGCTTTTGACACAAAATATAAGTTAGGTAAATTTTCTTCTTCTTCAGTCTTCACAAATCTCAAATAGAAACATATCGATATTGCCGTAAATCGTGTCAACGTCGCAAAACAGCAGCTAATCAGCTTTTTGGGCCCGTGATGTCACGGGCCCAAGGAATTTGAATTTCAAAAACGTTTTTAGGGCATTTTCCGGCCGAAAAAAAATCGTAAAAAAATATGTTCGTGTTTTATTTACTATTAAGATTCATAATCAAAAATAAAAAAAAAGTGTGAAACAGGTCCATTGATAATATCAATTTTACGACAAATATTACTGTAATTAATTATTATGACAAATATTAAATATTTATAAATTTACCAAACATTTCTAAACTGTAATGACTTTTTAAGAATTTATGACAAGTCAATGCCCTTGTTTTTTTAACAACTAGAGTGCCAACAAATTTTAAAGTGCTTTTTATACTCACCTGAAAACTAGGGATATATTTGTAGGGTTCAGCTGCACTACAATAAAACTGATCTAAACTAAAAGTAAAGAAAAACACATTTGTTTTAAAACTTATATAAAATATATTTACGAACAATGTAATTGGCAAAGCCAAACTATCGAGAAACAAACTTGGCAGACAAATGGTCAGACGTATTTTCAAATACAAGATAATGATACCTTTACGTCTAAGCCTAAATGAGATGAAATGACTTAAACACTATTCTAGTCTGTAACTTATAATCACAGATATAGGTGTACAATTTAAGGTCTTGTGTAACAAGTGAATTACAACTTAGATGCTACTTAAGTGGGATATGATGAGAATTTGAAAGAATACAATACATACTTTGAAAATGAGTTAACTTATGTGTTATATAATGCATACAAAGTCGTCAAAAGTAAAAAACAAACAAATAATATGAAGTAAAATTGACTTTGTATATTTGTATACACTGACTATAAGTATCCAATATATTTAATCAAATTTAATGGAATTTACAGAAACATCTATAGTACCGCCACGGTATGAACCGCGTTTTTTCTTGGTTTTCTCGTGTCTGAAGGACTTCCCACGGGTGTGCTTCAAATCTAGGTTGGCCCTTTCACCCCATGAACCCCTCGCATTAAACTATAAATTGGAAGAAAAAGAAAAACATAAATAATACCATTTGTACAATAGATATAGTTATTAGTTAGTGAATGAATTAAAAGGGGAACAAAAATACTTGGGCAATTAACTTCCTCGCTATGTTGGTACAGGAAATATATTTTGATTTTAGGTGAAAATAAAATGATAACAAAATCTGTAAAGGGCATAGATTTGTTTAAATCAAACATATAACAAAACTGTTACTCATGTATGTATTCATTATTGTGCTCAATAATAGAATATTTGAATATTATAATAGTAATGATAGCTATAAAGGCATTAGGCGAGTGTCGTAATAAATACGAGTGACTTAAATGAGAGTTGCATACACTATTTTTTCTACAACCAGACAATAGGAAAAATAAGTACCGCAATTTTCAAGATAAAATTTTCAATGAAATATTTCAAAACAGAACAATGTCTCCATTAACTCGTTGATTTCAATTTTTTAGATAAGTCACAAAATAAACAATTAAGATGTTTTCTGAAAACCCATTAATCTTATTTTTGTCTCTCCAATCCATAAAGTGAAAATAAAACTGTATTATTATATCCGTTTGTAGATTTTATGGATAATGAATTATTGGCGGCTCTTGTGGTATTCCACAATTTCTGATCAAGTTAAATTGTCAATTTCGCACCTTTTCACCGATTTTCCCTGTGAAAGGCACATATTTTAGGCACCAAGTAGCCAGTAAGTATGAACTCTCAAAATGGTTAAATTTAAAATATACCTATCATTGTCATCTATGCAATCTAAGATATTGACTGAATGTGGACCAGTTGTGCATTTTTATTAGTTATAAACTTGTATCGTAATGAAATACTAAGTATAATAATGTACCAAGGGATTAAAGAGCCACTTCTACGACTACATGAACTTACACGACTTGGCTTTAGGCTTGACTTATAGACTGAATAAGGCCACAGAATAAGTGAAATTTAAAAAATAGTATGTATAATAGACTGTAGAGCTTTTCACCTACCTTACTGTTCAAAAAAATAATTTTGAAAATTGGCCAATTGGCTGAAAAATACCAACTATCAAACCAAAACACACTGTATGTTACGTTGATGCATAATAATTTGACTTGTCTACTTTTGTTTATATTACACCAACCTATAAATTATGCTATGTTTAAATATGCGTCTATATGAACTTTTTATTTTCCGATTTCTGGAGATGCAATTGAACACATTTTTAATTTTTAATTCTGCATTTTTTATAGTAATTGCTCATGATATGAGCAAGCCTCATTTTTTCTGTTAATTTTGATAGATCCCATACGTGTCAAATTGTGAAATTTTAGGAAATTTTCAAGTAAAACATCTGCATTTTTCTTAATCTTTCAAGTGGGCAAAATATGTTTTTCATATATTATATTACTGTACCAGAACACAAAAATATATAAATTACATTAATACAGGGAGTGTAAAAAGTACGGAAAATTGCTTATAAGTCTGTTTCGACACAAGTTAAAACCCTTTCAAACTGGTTTGCGGTTTCATTTTGACATTCTAAAAAATAAAACGGGGCATGCTCCTGACAGCTTCAAACTGATTGTATTTGAACAATTTGAAGTACTGCTGAAAGAGACCTAATACTTCCAGAAATATTAGTTACTAACTATAGTCTATCCAAGATACAGCGGCAGTAGATATAAACAAAGTCACATGACCGCCTTGCGATCGATTACCAGGGTCGGACCAATATGAGATTCCAAGTGGCATGTAATTCTCAACTAATTCTTTTAGAAGTTCTAAAGTGTGTGTTTCTGCCTTTCGTGGATCTTTATAAATTTCCTTAAATTAATAGGCCAGGCGACAGGTCGGCAAAAAAGCCTCAATAAAGAAATAATTAGTGGAAAGCTGGAAATTGCTTTAATTGCTTTATTTGGACCCAGATATTACTCTCCCAAGTTTTCCCCCTCGAGCGAAGTCGGTGTTGGCCCTTCTGGCCCTAAGAAGGTACCATTTTTCATTTTTTGCAAATATCTCCCAAATCATCAACTTTATCAGCAAAATACCTATTATAAAAAATAATCTAGAATAAATTTGCTACAAAAAAGTTCTGTACCGTTTGTACCCTAATATGAACCGTTATTAATAAAAAAAAATTCCGAGACGTGAACGCAAACCTCGATGAAATTGACAAATCGGGCCAGTTGGTTGTGGCTAGGCTTTATGACAACAAAACCACGGGAAATACCCTGAATGAATTGCGGTTCCAACTGTTTGCAAAATCTCTAAGCAAACATCGATTTAATCTCGCAAGCCTACCTCCCACCCAATCAACGGCACGTGAGCCCTCTTTAAGAACATACCATCAAGTCCAAAAATGGTATGGAAATTATACAAATCCACTAGATTGGGGCTGGAAAAATTCTCAAAGTGGTTTGGCTCCCATACCTACGACGATGGATCCGGCGCCACAAACGCTTCTAAACACAGTGTCCTTCAAATGTTCGGAAGGATATAACCCCAGAAAAAATACGAATTTTTTTCTGGGATATAACGCAGCGTGTGGTTGCAGGAAAACGGGCCTCCGATGCTCCAGAATCTGCATGAATTGTATTGGACGGTCATGTACAAATACTGCCGAGGAAGATGATATTGATGATTGTCACGGAGACATCGATGTTAATCTTGAGCGCCCTGTGACGTCGGACAAAAAATGTACCGATGCAGACGATGAAAGCGATGACGGAGAAATTGAGGCAGATGATCAAGACTGCCAGCCTTCATCAAAACGCTTGAAAATCGACTAACTTTGACATTTGAACAGTGGATTAGGCCTCCCGGGGACACCACTTAAAAAAACACGCCATTTACGCCAGGTATGTTGTGGAAAAGAGTGATTTTATGTCAATACTACTCACTAATAATACTAATCGTAAGTACTTTGCCACAGCTGTTTACATTGAAAAGGTGTTATACCTACTTCTAACGAGTTAACAGCTTGTGCACCTGGAATGCTGACAAATATTTATAACATGTAGAAACTTTGATATGGCATATGTTTCCATAATTTTCCGCAAGAATCAAAAAGGACTCTTTGAATGGTCGTAGCATTGTAACGGTTCACATTAGAGACAAACGGTAAAGAACTTTTTTGTATCAAATTTATTCTAGATTATTTTTTATAATAGGTATTTTGTTGATAAAGTTGATGGTTTGGGAGATATTTGCAAAAAATTGAAAAATTGTACCTTCTTAGGGCCAGAAGGGCCAACGCCGACTTCGCTCGAGGGGGAAAACTTGGGAGAGTAATATCTGGGTCCAAATAAAGCGATTAAAGCAATTTCCAGCTTTCCACTAATTATTTCCTTATTGAACTACCTGTCGCCTGGCCTATAAGTAGCAAAATAAATTTACAGTATATACTGCTGGCGATCCGATCTAAAATATGCAGAAAACTCGACCGAGGGAAGAGCCGGCCCTGCATTCTGCTCGCCGCGTAAACACTTGACATTTTATGACGGCCAGACCAATAAGAGAATAGGTCACGTGGTGGCCAATGTTTTGATCCACTGCCGCTGTATCTTGGATAGACTTTAGTACTAACACAAGTAATTAGGTGTATTCTTCTCGTAAATTGGCCACATTCAATTATTCTTTAGTTTAAACAACTTTGTTGGTAAAGCAACCAACTTTTTTTAATTACATGATATTTATGAGAATGGGAAACTTGACCATTTTTTTTATATTTCTTTATATATTTGCCTATCTATAGAAAGAGCACATACCAAATATCAGCCCTCAAATCGCAATATTTAATTTGCAATAAATAATTAAAGTTGTGACCGCAAGATATTCATTTGAAATGACACGAAAAGCGCGGGAATGGTCACACCGCTCGATCGATCAGAAGGCAGTGACAGCTACACAGAATTAGGGAAGGAAGAATATAAATTTAAGGTTAAAATAAACAGTTCGGCGACCCATTTCCAGAGGGATCTGATGTAGGTCAAAAATAAGAACCGCCTAAAAGTTTAAATTTAACAAGCACTTCTTTAACTGAATGGTGAGGCCACGGGACTAGATTCAACTTTTGCATTCTACCCCTCATATTTATCACTGATTATCATTTTTAGTAATAATTGGTGTATTTAAATTCAAAGTACTTACCTACCTAATATGAAATTGTCAGTACCAGGAAAAATGTAAATACATTGCTCGATGCGTAAGCTCTTTTTGGCCTCGGAGAGAGTTTTAAGATCCGAGGCAACACGGGCGTTAAACAACCTCCTCGGCCAAAAAAGTGCGCTTACGCATCTCACAATGTCAATAACTATTTAATACAGCACACTATTTTCAAACATTATCAACAATATCAAGACTGCGATAGACTATATATAATATGACGGATAGACAAGGATAGGACGTTCTCGTTGATCTTTCTAAACAAGGCTTGCATGGTGCTGTAATTTTTATACATGTGCCGCCCATATTAGTTTATACATGGTGCCGTCGCCTACCAGAGGCGCCACCACCAACGAGCTACTTGACGTCACAACCAAGGAGGGCGCATCACAAGAATGATTTGAATTATGCAGTTTTTAATTGCTTACATTTATTACATAAAAATAAAAAAATAGTTTTTTTGTGAACTGTGGTTCATTTAATGGCAATAAATAATTATGTTTGAAAGTAATATTTTTCAAATTTAATTTTTGTGCAAGTTCCCCATTCAACGCCTGCCAATATGAACGAATGAAATGTTGTAATTTTTAAAATATTACCACTAGTGGTATTTTCAGGGGTAATACAGTGTTCTCCAAAATGTTCGTACCATAGGGGGGAAATTTTTAATTAAAGTTTTATTTTGAAATTTAATTTTGGGGTTACCTTTTGCTTTAAAGATGAAAAATGACCCACTCAAACGTGGTCATGTGACTTTCGTTATCTGTCAAAAATGACATTAAAAAAAGTATATCGCCAAAAATGGGTTTAGTTGTTAAAATATCAAAAAGTTTTACATGAAAAAGTTGTTTGTTTTTCAATTTATTATTATTTTATAAGTGTAGTAAATTTAAACGCTCTACTAAAATATTTAGTTTTTTGCCATATTTTAATATTTTTATGAAATTTCTGAAAATTTTAAAAACTCTAAACTTTGTAAAATCTATTTTATATCACTAGCTTTATCATTCTGTTAATTTTTTATTACTAATTACCGATAATTTTTGACATTTGACAGTTTGATAACTATCAAATAAAAACAACTGTCAAATAAAAACAATTGCTTCTATTCTCTCCATGGCCTACTCATCAATATCGATTAATGTGAAATTAAACTTAAAGGTAATAATTATTTGTTCCATAAAAGTCAAGAATTTTGCTTAGATACGTAAAATAGTTTGATGATATTTTAATTTATCATTATTTTGGCATCAATTTAGAACTGGGAAACGTAATGTCACTAAATTTATACTCCAAATGCTAGACGGTACATCAACTTTGCAACAAACAACAGAATTTTAAAGCGTAAATATAATTTTCCTTTGAAAAATACTTATTCTTATCGGTAATTAGTAATAAAAAATTAACAGAATGATAAAGCTAGTGATATAAAATAGTTTTACAAAGTTTCGAGTTTTTAAAATTTTCAGAAATTTCATAAATATTAAAAATTGGCAAAAAACTAAATATTTTAGTAGAGTTCAAATTTGGCACACTTACGTAAACTTGAAAAACAAACAACTTTTCAAGTAAAACTTTTTGATATTTTAACAAATAAACCCCTTTTTGGCGATATATTTTTTTAAATGTCATTTTTGATAGATAACGAAAGTCACATGACCACGTTTGAGTGGGTCATTTTTCTTCTTTTTTAAAGCAAAAGGTAACCCCAAAATTAAATTTCAAAATAAAACGTTAATTAAAAATTTCCCCCCTACGGTGCGAACTTTTTGGAGGACACTGTATAGCAAGAGGTGTGCCTATTATCAATAATACCTTTTGTCAATTTTACAAATTATAGTCTCAAAGCTGAAAATACCACAACTACACAGGGAAACAGGCTACTTTAGCACCAAATCAATGATAATATTATGCAGGTACCATATTTTTTACTCAACCTGTATATTCCAGTAACACACATAAACCAACCATAGCAGTTTTATTGACCGTGAAATATGTTGTTCCTATTATTACAAATAATCAAATTCACCAAAGCAGTCAAAACATTCATCTGGAAAGAAAATGCCAACTCTGATAGAGTAGAGTATTTTTACTTTAATTTCAAAAATAATTTGTTGACTTTGGGGACTAAAATAGGTACTTTATTGTGTCTTTGTATGCACTGAAGATGCATAGTTAGTATTTAGACTTTGGGATTTTCTTTCACAATTTAATCATTGTTGATTAATGTAAAGGGGTATTCAGTTATGATTACCCCCCTTTAACTTTTTTATTTTTTACCCTATTGAAAAATGGTAAATAGAAAAGTTTTAGGAAAAGTTCTTCTCATCTTTATGCACTTATCAGAAAAACAATTGAATGTCGCGTTTGGGAGATTTGTGCCAACTTATGTTTTTTAAATGGAGCACCCTGTATATATACAGGGTGTCCCAATAAGGACTCCCGTCGCCGATATCTCCGGAACAAAAAGGGATATTTTAATTCTGCAAACGCCGTTTGCTAGGACGTGAAGGCTTTATTCGCAACTGCTAAGCGTTCATTTTGACATTGGTGTATAGATGGCGCTGCGGTGCAAAGAAACTTTTCGATCCTAGGAACGTTGGAACATAGCGCATCTGAAAGACTGGGTAATTCGGAGAAACTTTTGTTCTATGGACGATTTTCCTATTGTTACTAGTTTCTGAGATAACCGTCTACAATGTCATTTAAAATCAACTTTAGCGAAAAAAAATTATGAAAAATATCTTTGTAGTGCACTAGGTCAAAGAAAATAACGGCATGTGTCAAATTATTACACATCTTGTTTGACCGGAAGTACCGGAAGTGAGCCATTTTTCATTTAAAAATGAACATATCTACTGTACAATTTTCAATCAAAATTGGAAAAAAATATACCAAATAACAATAATAGTTTTTATGTACATGTTGACAACGACAATTTGGTCGAATTTATTTTTATTAACCGAAGGTTAATACAATAAATGTTCAAAATTATTTATTATTTCCATACCTAAATACGAGCGGCTACAACACTGTTTATCACATTCTCCATAAATTAATACCATATTTAATTTATCCTCATTATTATGATTAACCATTATTACAAAAATGAATAAACTAATTAGGCAAGAAACAAATTGACAACGAACGAGAATTACCTGGGCGTTTAAAGCTAATGTCAATGATATCATACTGAAACAATGGACAGACCCACCTTCGGTTAATAAAGATATAAATTCAGCCAAATTGTCGTTGTCTAGATGTATGTATACATGGTGTGATTGTTATTATATTATATGTATTTTTTTCATTTTTGAGGGATAAATTATTCAGTATATTCATTTTAACACGTTGACCACCATGCGAAGCACGTGTGACTCGCATGGCTCCTTGCTAGATGGGACGCGCAACTCACATGTGTTTCGCATATATAATTTTACGTCAAGCCATGTTGCTCACAGTTGCTTCGCACTATAATAATAGCCTGGAAGACAAAACATTTGCATTGGAGCTAGGGCTTCCAGTCCCGGGATCCCGGGACCGGGACCTCCCGGGACTTTTGTGTGTTTTGGAGTCCCGGGACCCGTCTACAGGTCCCGGGATCAAATTTGGTCCCGAAATTTAAAAAAAGCGCCACTGCGCCGCGCCGGCCCATTGTCAGTTGAAGTTGCCGAAATCCCCGCTCTGTGTCGATTAATCTGGGACTGGGATTCCCCGCTAGTCGGCTCGTCGGCTCCCCAATTATTGTGCAATTTCAAAAGCTGTTAGTTGTGATTTGTAATTGTTGTGAATTTGGAAGGCAGAAGGTGAAAGGTGAAAGTTACTACCTACTGGAATACTGGATGGTGTGATAAGGTAATCAATCAATATAATCAGAGTCTTTTAGCGTTGACTGGAAGACTGGATCTTTCAGTCAACGGTTTTAGTATAAGTACGACGGCGCGGACAATAAAAAGTTTCAGTTTAGACTATTGGAAATTCGTGCAGGTGGTTTCACAATATGCCAAAATGTCAAAGTCGTGCCAAAGCTTTCCTCCTCTCTCTCCGTCTTGCGGGGCACGATGTCAAAGCCGCAGGGGGGCCCGGGACGCGAAAGGGTAAAGCAAGGCCAGCGGCATTGCCGCCGTTGCCGGGTTTCGCGCACGGAATCGGTTCGGAGACTAACATAAAACTTTTATTATAGCCGCGGGACCACGGGGGGGCGGCGCGGGACGCGAAATGGGAAAGCAATGCCAGCGGCGTTGCCCCCGTTGCCGGGTTTCGCGCACGGAATCGATTCGGAGACTAATAACATGAAACTTTTATTATTGCCGCGGGACGTCCTTTGAAAAAATTGCTATTTTCTCTATTTTATTTTAGGATTAGTGAAATTATTGCTAAGATTTGAGATGCCTTCGGATTCTGCAGAGCCAAAAAAAAAATATTTTGACCACCCAACAAAAAGTCTGGACGAAACTTCAGTTTGGTCTCATTTTTTGACTACTAATGACCGTCAAACTGCCAAATGTAAATGTTGTGGGAAAATTATTATGACCAAAGGCGGGTCCACCCGTGGATTACATAAGCATAAAGCAGTGCATAGAAGTAAACTGGAGAAAGGCGTTAAGCCGGACCAGCTGAAGAAGCAAGCTACTCAAAGTTTTCGTACAGCAATAGATACTGATATTGATGAGGAACATGATTCCATTAATGATGACTATTTTCGAGTGTCAGATGACTACGATGGGCCTTCTACTTCAAAACAGAAGAAAATAAATGACTTTTTTACGGCAGTCCGCCGAAGAGACGATAGTTCTTTAGAAGCTGTGATTGCACGAATGGCTGCTGTCGATGGGTTGCCTTTTAGGGTTTTTGTAACATCACTAGATTTGCGCAAAGGATTAGAAGCCAGAGGATACCAAGATTTGCCTCTCTCGTCTTCTACCGTCAAAAATAAAATTATTTCGTACTGCAAAAAAGTATTTGAAAATTTCAAGCGCAATTTCCAAGAACTACGACAGAACGGCAGATGTTTTAGCCTTACTTTTGATGAATGGACGTCAAATCGTAACCAAAGATATATAAATATTAATATCCATAGCTCTTTGAGAGCCTCTTCTAGTTCTGAAAATTTTGAAACAAATATCTGGAACATTGGTTTAGTACCAATAGCGGGATCTTTACCAGCAGAAACATGCATCGATTTAGTTAGAAATAAACTAAAAATTTTCAATTTATCGTTAGAAAATGACATTGTCGGTATAACAACAGACGGAGCTAGTGTTATGGTGAAAGTTGGACACCTGATTAACACAGAGCATCAGCTATGTTTTGCCCATGGCATCCAACTTGGCATTACAGATGTCCTATATTCACCGAAACCTCCAGCAGCAGACACAGCCAGTACCAGTACAGCCACAAATGAAGAGGAAAATTACGAGGACGAGGAAGATGAAGATGAGATTGGAGAAGATGGAGGACTCGAATTTGCTTGTCCTGATAATGCTAAAATGGACTTTGAATTATCTTTGGACTATAATATCAACTCTATTGTTAAAGAAGTACGCAGAATCGTCAAAATATTTCGAAAATCACCCTTGAAAAATATAGCTTTACAAAAGTATGTCAAAGAAAAACACAACAAAGATGTTTCTCTTATATTGGACTGCAAAACACGTTGGAATAGTTTGGTGGATATGTTGGAAAGATTTGTTTATTTGAAAGACAGTATCCTGAAAACATTAATCGATCTTTCAATTGAAACTACATTAAGAGATGTCGATTTTGGTTATTTGAAAGAAATCGTAAATTCTTTGGAGCCTGTCAAGCTTTCTGTGTTGGCTTTATGTCGAACTGATGCGAATCTTTATACAGCAGATATCGCTTTCAACTTCATGTTTGAAGAGTTGAAGCGAATGAATAGCAACCTTAGTATTCGCTTATATGATTCTCTCAAGCATCGCATAAATCAGAGAAGAACCACGGCTTCCGATGTATTAAGTTATCTTACCAGCCTCAAAGGCAATCCTGCTATTTTAAGTGGATTGTTTGCTGCAGCAGATCCGAAATCTATTTCCAAGTACATTAGAAAATTGGTGAAAAGATTATCATTTCCTTCAGTTCCATCGGCGCTCGTAGAAGTAGGTGAGGGTGAGTCCGATGATGACATCCCAATTGCCCAACTTCAACAGAGGGACGCTTATTTTCATACTGGTATTTCATTAAAGGAGAAACTACGATACGGCTCTAAGAAATGCAGAAGCAGAAATGAACGCTGTAGGTACTGTCATTGTTCCATCGGTACCAGAAAGTTTTAAGAAAATTGTGGACAAAGAAATGAATCTCTTTGAAAATGGCGGTAATCGAGGGCGATTTTTGCAGTTGGCCTATGAACTGTTGTCGACAATTCCTCCTACTAGTGTGGAGTCCGAACGAGCTTTCTCTATGGCTGGTTATTTTGCTACTAAAATAAGATCGTCTCTAGGGAATGACTCTTTAAATGCTCTAGTAGCCTTGAAATTTTTTTTTAATCAAGATAAATAAAATAGTATTTTGAATGTTTTTATTTTTTTAATAAAGAAAACTTTTTTATTTTTTTTAATTCTTTTTTTTTTTCGGGACCACTGGGACCCGTCCCGGGACTTCTTAATTTGGTCCCGAAGTCCCGAATGGCTTTCTGGTCCCGGGACTTGGAAGCCCTAATTGGAGCAGCTCTTTTCTGAATTGAAACGGTGTTATATTAGTATCACATTTAGTAATAATACTAATGCATATTTAATGATTTTTGGCCTTTTTATTGAAATATTTCATATGCGTCAAAAATAAATTCAACATCAACAGTATTGATCAACAAAGTATTAAACAATCAACATGTTCTAAATTTCTTGGTCTGAATATTGACGACACGTCTTTTCGGGATCATATTCTTTCATTGTCCGCGGGTCTTTCTAGGGGTTGCTATGCGCTTTTGGTTATCTGAAGAGAGCTTGACTTGTCTGTTAGAAAAACTGCTTATTTTGCTTTGATAGAATCTCATTTGAGATATGGTATTTGCTTTTGGGGAGCTTGTGGCCTGGTGTTGTGGAGGTCGCTATTTGTGTTATAAAAAAGAGCCCTACGTTTTGTTTGTGGTGCTAAGTCTCGTGAGTCTTGTCGTCCATTATTTAGGGCTCACCAAATTCTTACTCTTACGTGCCTCTTCATTCTGGAGACTGTGTGTTTGGTGTTTGAGAAACATAAGCCTGGCTCTTCGAGACACTGCAGTCGCATCACAAGACAGGCGCTAAATGTCGATCTTCCGATTCCTGTGTCCGCTCTGGTCAGGAGGTCAATTTTTTACGGTTCCAAAAAGATTTTTAATCACTTGCCAAATTCTATTAAATCTCTAAACTCTAAAACAGTATTTAAGATACTGGTAAAAAAGTTGCTTTTAGACAAAGCCTCTTATACATTAGAAGAATATTTCCTGGACCCATTTTAGTTTTGTATTGACATACTTTTATCTGCTGTTTTTGTTTGCTTGTTTGTTTTCTGTTCTTTTTTATATACCTGTTTTTACTTACGCTTTTTTTCCTTTTTATATATATATTTGGTTTTTTTTAGTTAACACAGCTTTGTCAACAAGTTTTTACTTATGACAATAAAGCATATTTGATTTGATTATTTGTTGTTTAAATATATATTTTTTTCAAAATAAATGTGTGCATCGCATGGCTTCAACATAAATATTTTGCTCTACAGGCCACGCGATGCAACGTGCATCACACTCAGAACAAAGGCTCAGAAAGTAATTAATGTCAAATGTGGATATTTTATGTCTTATTTATAACATCTATAAAGAAAAAAAATATCTGGCCCGACACTTAAGAAATATATTCTATTACAGCGGTCAACGTGTTAAACTGAAAAATGGGTCACTTCTGGTACTTCCGGTCAAACCGGATGTGTAATAATTTAACACGTACCACTATTTTCTTCGCCCTAGTGAACTACAAAGATATTTTTAATAACTCTAAAGTTAATTTTAAACGAGTCAGCTCATTTTTTGTAAATAACATTGTAGAGCGGTTATCTCAGAAACTAGTAACAGTAGGAAAATAGTCCATATAACAAAAGTCTCTCCAAATTACCCAGTCTTTCCAATGCGCTACGCTCAAATGTTGCTAGGATCGAAAAGTTTCTTTGCACCGCAGCGCCATCTATATGCCAATGTCAAAATGAACGCTTAGCAGTTGCGAATAAAGCCCTCTTCACGTCGTAGCGAACGACGTTTGCAGAATTAAAATATATCTTTTTGTTCCGGAGATATCGGCGACGGGAGTCCTTATTGGGACACCCTGTATATTCACATATTTGAAGTCTACACTTCTTTCCAATTCCAATGATTTATATATATGTATACAGGATGATTTTTTTAGGTCTACCACTGCCAGTTTCTCGCTTATTTTACGCCCTACAAAAAAAGCGTAAGAAACAAAAATGTTGCAATTTTGGACAGCTAAGTGGTGCTGCAAAAGAAATCGGCATCCATGGCCAACTTGTCGCGCAATATTAAAAAAAACTCAAATTGAGCAAAACTATTAATAGCCTTGGAATGTTTATTTTAAGAGACAGAGGGAAACTTTTATATTGAAAATTGATGGCACTGAGAAGCTTTATCCATCCACGTAGTCAGATAGTTTCAGCAAATTACACAGGGTCTTCGGCTCTATGCAAAAACGTCAAACATTTTGGGGCTTACGTTTCCAATTTCCAAGGCACTCTATGCAAAAACGATTAATTTGATATTACGGCAAGAAAAACAAAGTAAAGCATAATGTGTGACATATTATTTTAACCAGAAAAAATCCCCTTTTCAAAAATGCAAAAATCCAATATGGCGCCCATAAGAAAAATAAAAGTTGATCGTCATATCTTTGTCCAGAGAGGTGAGAAAAAAATGCGAGGTCATATTTAGATTCCTTGTAAAAAAAGTGCCTTAATAATGTTCAACTTAGAAATGTCCAGCGCCATTCATTTTCGTTTAAAAAAATAAAAACGAAAACGACAATTTTCAGTTTTTTTTTCGCATTATTTTCAAAACGAAAAGGGCCAGCCAAAATTTCTTTTTACCATGTTACGCGGCATCAAATTCCGCAACTTTGCCCCAATTTAACCGACCTCGTATCTCTTAAGATAACCAAGATCCCCATGCATAGACTCGAAATATGGTCACCCTGTATATATATATATATACAGGTTTAACTATAACTTAGCACAAAAAATTTTATGGCAGATAAAGAAAAATTAGACTTGCCAAAATAAATTTTCAAAAATTTGTCTTAAGCCTAAAAAAATTTTTTTTTCAAATTGTTTAAAAGCCCTCAAAAAACGCCGCCTATGGATGCCCGCGAGACGTGTCGTAAAATTTGGCTTATGTCGATGGGAGTTACAGGTAGTGAAATAGCGCGGCGTTGCCACGTTTATCGATTTATCCGGGTATTCACCACGAAATTACGATTTCCTTTTAAAAACGATTACTCTCTAAGGAACATGTAGAATGGCTATGAAACACCTACCTTACTGACATTTCCAGGATTGAATATTGCACCATTTTCTGTATTCTTGCTTTTTTACATTAAAAGTCACACAACACTACACAACATTCATCACATTTTCTAAATCTGTTGGGGACCTCTTGTTTCCCTCCGCCATTCCTTTTGTTTGAAGCGAGGTAATCAGCCTAACGACCACGGAGGAGGATCCCCTTCGCCAGAAAAACTCCAAAGGGCAACCAAAAGACACAACTGCACTAGCAGACATTGCACATGCAAAGCACTACAGTAACTGTTCAAAGAGGCCGCCATTAACCTCGATGCACAAATTCACTCGGTTAATTAAATTAAATTAAAAATAGCGCGACAGTATTCCAATAAGTCTTATGGGTAGTGCTGATTTTAAATTTAGGTGAACGCACTGGGAAACCTATTTGATTTAGTTTAGGGGATAGGGGAATACAGTTGGTCAACATCGCCTCCTGACTTGCGCGGGAGAGCCAAGAGGGGAGTACAGTAGTAACAGAGTAAACGGCACATGCGGGTCTTGTGGTTTTTGGGACTAAAAAGGCGGAAAAAGGGAAGCTGAAGTGTAGTGAGAAGCCTCGAGCATCGCCCGAGACAGGAGAAGGAAAATTGTGGAGAATTTGGAGACGCCCTGTGCCCCGGATACAGGAAATCAAGTGCATAAAGATGAGAAGAACTTTCCTATTTACCATTTTTCGATAGGGTAAAAAATAAACAAGTTAAGGGGGGGTGATCATAACTGAATACACCTGTACAACAGCACGTGGTAGCAGCAATAATTTTATTATTAACTATTTGTAAAATGTTACGAAGTGCAAAAATAAAAATTAAAGGGTCACTTATTAGTCAGACTACAAACTGCCCCCTTGGGATTAAAAAAATTAATTTACTGCCTTGGTTTAGAATATATTCAATATTCTATTGCAGAAGCTTTCCTGGGAAGAAGTTTATAGCATTAATTAGAATATTTGCGCTGACCAACAATAATTATGTAGGGCAACTGCTATTACAAAGCCCCTTTAAAAAAAACTCGAAAATACTTACAACTACCCCATTCGCTGTTTAGTCATCAAACTTAATCTTCTTGTTCTCGGCCGGCTTGCTGTCACCGAAACTGCCTCTCCCTCTAAAGCCTCCACCATCATTGAACCCACCTCTGCCTCCCCTATCGCCAAACGATTTCCTGAAACCGCCCCTGTCTCCGCCCCCGCGGCCACCTCTGAATCCGCCCCTGTCTCCGCCTCTACCTCCGCGGAACCCGCCCCTGTCACCACCTCTAAATCCACCACGGTCGCCTCCTCTGCCCCCACGGAAACCACCCCTACCGCCTCTGTCATCCCCAAACGATTTTCTAAACCCACCACCTTCCCCGTCCCTATTAAACCCGCCCCTGCCGCCACGGAAGCCGCCACCGCCCCTTCCCCCACCGCCACGGCCCCCACGTCCTCCGAACGAGTTGCGACGGTCCTGCCAACTATTATTGTCGTCCTGTATTTGTGGCAGTCCAAGTAGAAGTGGAGAAGGGTGGACATGGAAAAGAAGAATGGAGTAAGTACAATGGGTACACGAACTATCTTATGTTACAAATAGAAAATGATTAAATGATTCGATAACGTGCAAGCTCTTGTAAAAATTTATTGTAGATCATAAATAGTACTCTCATAATAGAAAAAGGAAAAAACAACAACATATCTGATTAAATACTGTATCGGTATTAAATTAAAAATTCAAATGCTTTTGTTTTGCTCTAAATGAGACTAGATACAAAATAGTTCAAATGTACAAAAGGAAAATTCACCATTATCACTGTGTAAAGCTGAGGCCACAAAGAGCGCTACACTGTATTCGCTATGGACGCTACATACGCGATGTTCAATATGGATGTTACATGGGGTGACCATACAGAATGTGATGGTTTTTATTCTCGTCCATCATTGTAAGATGTTGACGGGTGCGAGTAGACTGCCTTGGGAGCAGGATAGCAATGACAAGGTTTTTTCAAAGGCACATGTACTTTCTTACTTTTTCTATTAACAGCTCCATTGAAATATTAATATTGTTACTTCTGTTATTATAATAAATTAGCCCAAAATACCGAGTACACATATCAAAGGACTCAAGGTACTCTACTACCGAACCAATAGCACAATATCGCTGGGCAAAAATTGGCTCTCCTCCTTCCAATACAATGGCGATATTTTTAAAATATAGCCAAAACGTGCGAACATAGCATCCATGGCTCAGCAGGCTCTGTGTGGCCACTTTTTTTTTGTTTAAAAGGAATATATATTTTCCGTATCTAGCCAACATAGCAGATGTAGCGCCAAAGATACATACAACCTAGATACACAGAGTTCAGGCATCACGGGAGTTTTGCAATTTTTGATAGTAAGATGTCGCAATGAACTAATACAGCAATTTTTTTATATGCCCATATGATAGTGGTAGGTCAGATGAGACTATGGTATATATTTTTTTAAATTTATGCTTGGTTTGACCAAAAAAATTAAAATGTTTACGAAAAACCATTAAATCCATCTCTGACTTTTTGTTGGATCTGGCAAAAATGCATGGTGGCAAAGCTGAGGGGTCAATTCACAGAAATAGAAAAAGAGAAGGGAGATGACGCTTAATGAGGAAGCATTATGGCATGGCATTGTGGGTTTATTTATGAACAAGAATCCGGATAGTGTTTGAAGTAAAGCATGGGAAAACTATAAGGTATGTACTTGTTTATATTATAATCTGCTAATTATAATATAGGCGCATATCTACATATTATAGCTTATAGTAAGTTATAGCTTATACACTCAGGTGCAAAAAAAAACGGACCACCTATATATTTTCATATCCTCGTTTTAAATGAACAACAATATATTTTCCTTTATTTATGTTATTGTTTATTAAAACAAGAATAGGAAGTCCTTTATATCAATTAAAATCCAGGTTTAAACGGAAAAAAAATACAACCGATTTTGAAAAAATATTAGGTGGCCCGGTTTTTTTGCACCTGAGTGTAGTAAGAACTTTTTTATCTTGTTAACCCGTTCAAGTAACTGCCTACATAACATGCTTTGCACAAATTCAAGAACCATCTCCAATGAGGTATGAGAAGTGGTAGAAGTTGATATAAAGCAACAATTAAGATCAATGTGGTATCAACTTCGGTATGTTACATCATCACATTCGTATGACATTGCTCAATACAAAAAAGTTGATGGAGTACCTACTTGTCGAGAAAATATTAGGAGTATCGAAGCCATTTAAACCTGAAGTTATGCAAAGGGGATTGGTACTGGAAGCAGATGTATTGAAAGTAGTTGTAAGAGAAAAGGGTATAACTATCAAGAACTCTGATTTAGTTCTGATTGGTCAGTTCGCAATTTTTGGGGTATCACCAACAGAGCTGGGAAAGATCGCGCCAAAAAAGATCTAGATCATAGATTAGATTATTTTTTTAAAAAAAGATCTAAGATCGTTTCCTAGAAAAACGATCTTAGATTAAAGATCACCTAAAAATGATCTGTTTAAAAAAGATCATTCGATCTAAGATCTTTTAAACTATCTAAGATCGTCTAAATGATCTAAGACAGGGTTGCTACTTTGGTTGATCGATAAAATTCCCTGACATTTCCAGGTATTCCATGACATTTTACAGTTTTTTCCAGACAACTTTAAGTGATTTTTGTAAGGTAGGTAATGAATGGCCAATATTTTTTGAAAAAAAAAAACAAAGGTGCAAAAACAAAATAAAAATTCTTTCTTAGCACACCTGTTCGCGCAGCCACCAGTTGGGAATAGATTCTGTCAAATGGATGCAGTGTCGGGGTGATTGGGCAGTTCTTTTTTGGCTGTATGAGAGATATTACAGTGCCGTGGAGTGTGTTTTTTTTTTGTAAATTGTGTTTGTGCTAGTCTCTTTAAATAAAGAATCCCAGGAACGCGTCAAAGCTGCTTGTGCTTACCACTCACTACATACTTTACTTATACTACTCTGTATTTCTGAATTGATTTTCCCGACTACACCTCTGACTTCTATTCCCCCAATATGGCTCAGGGTCATTGAATTTGCGGGTGATTTCTCAAGAGTAAGTTATACTGCTGGTTGTTTTATATTCTCTGACATAAGTCTATATTTCTGCAGAAATAGAATCTGCATCCGCGATCTACCGGTACGCACGTGGTCTTTGAGCGCCTGCCCTCTGATAAGCAGATGCAAGCGCAGGCGCGTAGTCTTGGAACACTTGGCCTACTATACAAATAGAAGACCGGATTAAATATTTTCTATAGCGTTTTGCAGGCCGGAAACCGAGAAACATTTCCAGAAATGGCAAGTATTTTCCCTGACATTTAGGAATTTTCACAAAATTCCCTGACAATTCCATGACAATTTTGATCACTTTGAAATTCCCTGACATTTCCCGGTTTTCCAGTGCAGTAGCAACCCTGTAAGATCTTCTAACGATTAAGATCTTCTAAACGATCTAAGGTCTTTTAAAATATTACATCTAAAAATGCATAATATTGTAAGTTATAATAGTTTCCTAATTTTGACATATTTTGTAGAAAGTGACATCTTTCAAAACCGAAGCAAGTGCGATGATACGTCCAATTTTGCGTAACTAGTTTTGAAAAGTAAAATTTTACCTAACTGGTTACGTAAAGTTACTATCCTAACCGAACTGGTTACGTAATCAATCGTTTGATATACCTATGGAGAATAGGCCGGCGCCCTACCACTACACAATTCGTTCCTCCCTCCAATGAATCAAAGCCGAATTCTTAAAAGATCTTATTTGGAAAAGATTTTAGATGGTTATTACGATCTTAGATCCCTTCAAAGATCTTACATCTTTAAAATAATCTTCGATCATTAAAAGGATCTAAGATCCCAAATTAAGATCAAAAATCAGATCATTTTGAAGCGATCAAAAAGATCGTTCTTTCGTGAAACAAAAAAGATCTAAAGTCTATCCAAGTTCCAGCGGCAGTAGATATAAAAAAGTCACATGACCGCCTTGCGATTACCAGGGTCGGACTAATATGAGATTCCAAGTGGCTTGTAATTCTGAACTAATTCTTTTAGAAGTTCTAAAATTTGTGTTTCTACATTGTGTGGATCTATATAAATTTCCTTAAATTAAGTAGAAAAATAAATTTACAGAATATACTGCTCACGATCCGATCTAAAATATGCAGGAAACTCGACTGAGGGAAGAGCCGGCCCTGCATTCTGCTCGCCGCGTAAATACTTGACATTTTATGACGGCCAGACTAATAAGAGAATAGGTCACGTGGTGGCCAATGTTTTGATCCACTGCCTCTGTAACTTGGATAGACTTTAGATCTAACATCAAGATCGCGATCTTAGATCTTTAAAACGATCTTTTTTAAATAGATCTGCCCTGCTCTGATCACCAAATGGCATTACTAAAAAACTATATAGAAAATGTCATTGTTATAAAAAAGGATATTACATATTTACAAATAAATTTGCAAATATGAACTAAAAAAATGTCAGAAAAGAAGAAATAATTATGTGAGCAGAATGTTTATGAGAAATTAATGTACTTTCTAATTTATGGCACTAGTTTGGATAGGTATATCAATTCTAGACTGACACTCATATATTTTGTTTAATATTTAAATAAAGGTAACCATTCATTATACATTCTTTGTTGCAAGGAATTTGAAAAAATTGATCTCATTCCGGTCCCTGGAGGAAAAAAAACCGGCAAAACTTGTTTGTCGGATGAAGTGATTAATTTATTTAATCCGTCGGGATTTTTTTTAGTTTGGTTTAATATTGTGTTCTGTGTTATTAGTTTTAATAGTTTGGGAGTGAAATAGTTGCTTCCAAAGCCGAAAATTACTTAAAATACATTTCTACCAAACTATTCCACTCCAAAAGTATTCAAACTAATATACAGGGTGATTCAGTTTTAATCTACAACACTTCAACAGGTGATAGAAAACCAAAAAATAACCGCACTTTCTGCTATAAACTATATCATTTTAAGGCCTTATAAAAAGTTACAGGGTGTTAAAAGTTGCAAGAAATATGTGGAATTTATTGAATATTTTACAAACTAGTTGAGATATTTAAGTCATATTTGGTACACGTTATAACGGCATGGGTTAGCATAAAACCTGTTAATATCAAACATCTTCAACAACCAGTGGCGTAGTAATGGGTAATTAGTATAATTTATTTTAGAAAAAAAAATAGAACCACCTTGTATAGCAATAAAATGTATTCAAATTCTTATGTAAATTTTTATTGTAAACAAAAACGTTCTCTTAGCATTTTTTCATATGTGTCATGGTTTCATAGCAAATTTGATTTTTTCGTAGTATTTCGGGGTACTTCTGAAGAATTATCTAAAAACTTTTCTCCATAAGTAACACTTAAAGTAGAAAAAATGTGTTTGCTACCTGAAATAAAGTAACTTTTTCCAATAAACTCACCTATTTAAGGCTATACTTTTGAAGATACAGGGTCTAAAACATTTAAGGAAGATACAATTAATGTTATGCTCTGTATCTTGAAAAGTAAAACCTTGAATGGGTAAGTTTATTGGGAAAAGTTACTGTATTTAAAGTAAAAAACACATTTTTTCTACTTTGAGTGTTGCTTATGGAGAAAAGTTTTAAATTAATTTTTCAGAAGTACCCCGAAATAATACGAAAAAATCAAATTTGCTATGAAACCATGACACATATGAAAAAATGCTAAGAGAACGTTTTTGTTTACAATAAAAATTTACATAAGATTTTGAATACATTTTTTTTGCTATACAAGGTGGTTCTATTTTTTTTTCTAAAATAAATTATACTAATTACCCATTTCTACGATACTGGTTGTTCAAGATGGTTGATATTAGGCCTGAGACAAAATATCGATAAAATCGAAAGTATCAATACTATTGATTTTATCGATACTCGATATTCAATTGCGATAAATCGAAATATCAATATTATCGATTTTATCGATATTTTCGATTTTATCGATCTTTTCGATTTTATCGATCTTTTCGATTTTATCAATCTTTTCGATTTTATCGATCTTTTCGATTTTATCGATATTTTTGATTTTATCGATCTTTTCGATTTTATCGATATTTTTGATTTTATCGATTTTTCCAATTATATATCTATCTTTTGAAATTGTTTGCAAAAATAAAGGAAATTGATGCACCCATTGCGTCCAGACCGCGCACGCAGCAAGCCGATCGGCCTTTTTTTTGTCTAGCTTCTTAAATAAAATTTATTATATTGATTTTATCAATAAGATCAATTATATCAATATCGATTTTATCGATAAGATCGATTTTACCGATAAGATCGATTTTATCGATATAATAGATAAGATCGATCTTATCGATAAGATCGATTTTATCGATAAGATCGATTATATCGATAAGATCGATTTTATCGATTTATAGATTTTATCGATATTTTTTCAGTATCGATTTCCGATACAGAAATTCGGAGATCGAACAGCCCTAGTTGATATTAACAGGTTTTATGCTAACCCATGCCGTTATAACGTGTACCAAATATGACTTAAATATCTCAACTAGTTTGTAAAATATTCAATAAATTCCACATATTTCTTGCAACTTTAACACCCTGTAACTTTTTTATAAGGCCTTAAAATGATATAGTTTATAGAAGAAAGTGCGGTTATTTTTTGGTTTTCTATCACCTGTTGAAGTGTTGCAGATTAAACTGAATCACCCTGTATAAACTGTGCTAATATCACAAAATAATATACAGGGTGTTTCTTAATAACATGCTAATACTGGAGGGGGTTATTCTTGGGTCCATTTTGAGAAAAAACCTCATATGAACATATGTCCTAAAAGTCTTAACTTTTTAACTACAGGGGGCTAAAATTTTAAGAAAGAAATCTTTTTTTATTATATCTTTGGTATTACCCTAGATATGCGCCATCAAGATGCATTTTCTGATGTATAGTACATAGGCATTTATACCATTGATCTTTTGCCTACCATAAAACGGTCATTATCCCTTTGACCATAAAATGCCTCAAATTTCATACAGGGTCGGAGTAGGTATATACCTGCAACCGTAATTCATAATATAAATACAATTTTAAGCAGGTATTTTTTTATACTTATAAATATAGCTAATTGTATCACTGTTGTATTATTCTTGTTTTAGTGTTATAGTGTGGCTTTCTGGTGCTTGTGCTTTGTGCTGATAGTGGGTCATCTGGTGTCATGTTCAGAAGAAAGCATTTATCTCTTGATGCTAAAGAAATAATTAAAAATGTGTATCAATCCTTGCTGGCAAGAGGCCTTAATTCCAGGGATGCTTTAGCGGAGTCTTTTAATCTAAATGTGTAAATTTAAGTATGTATTTTATTAAATTCTATATCGTACCTGTATAATTTAATATATTTAATAAAATATTATTATTCATTGTTTTGTATTTTTATTTAGTTTAGAATTCTACTTATTTTAAAATAAAAATAAATAAATAATATCTCAATAATATTTAAGCCGACCCTGCACCTCAGTAATATATTATACCTATATACAATGGGGTATTATCAGGTAGTTGATTTATTTCAGAAAGGTCAATGGTATAAATCCCTACATACTATACAAACAATTTTATTACTATTACCAGTGGCGTCTCTACGGGTTTTGAATTGAATGTCTTTAAAGAAAAATATGTTACGCCACTGATTTTTCTTTAAGTAAAAATTATTTTTGAAATTCCCATTCCTTTCTGAGCAAATAAGGTCTCTTGATCTATTTCGTTTGACGTACGGTTTTCGCATAAAAAAAATAAAACACATTCATTTGCACCTTGGTATAAAATTTATTAACAATTATTCAAAAAGTTGGTAAGAAGCAGATTTTGTTTAGTAAACATAAACAGTTTTGACAGTTGTCTACCTAGTCTAGTTTTCACGTATTTAATTCATTAACATTAACATGGTCCAATTTTACCACCCTGTGTCTCAAAATTTAAGACTTTTAATATATATGTTCATATGAAGTTTTTTTCTCAAAATGGACCCAAGAATAACCCCTTTAAGTATTAGCATATTATTAAGAAACACCCTGTATTAGGCCAAATAAAAAACTAAGGATTACCACTTAAACAAAGTTGTCGGTTTGTTTACTCCAGAGAGGTGCAGGCCACCATAGTTTTGTGGAATATTGGCTAGTTTTAAAACAACATGGTACAACATAACATTTTTTGGTTTTCATATTGAAAACTATAAGTAGTTTATTTTACCAAGGCCCTTCCTGAGGTATTAAAACAGTCCCGAAAATCCCGATTTTTTTAATGATCGAGCTTTAATCTGTTCTTGACGGTTTTTGCCTAAAATGCATTTTTTTGTACTTTATCGGCGTTTTATTTTGTTTTACCCAAGTTATTTACGTATTTATTATGATACAACCGGGGATTCACTTTTTTATTTCACTTACCTATACCTACCTAATACAATAGTATGTAGGTAAATATTTAAAAATGTTTTTTAATAATTTTTTTCCGTATGTCTGCATTTTTATTTGATATCGCTAATATTACGCATTTTAATAAAAATATTATTAGGATTGATCTCGGGATCCTGGGATCCCGAGATTTGGATTTTCATCCCGGGATCTCAAAACGGGATCCCGATCCCGAAAATTGGAAACCCTAGGCGTAACTAAGAGGAAAAAACAAGATAGCCAGCTCTTTGGGACTTTAAAGCTCCTAGCTAAGCGATGCACACAAGGGAAATATTTTTTACTATTAGTCCATTATCAATTTATTTGGAAAATCGGCGTTTCTGAATATCTAGGTTTTATACATCTTTGGTGATGCTTTGAGGGGCCTTAGGTTAACCAAACAAAGTTGTTAAATTTGAAAAGATGTTAGGCGTTTTTTTTTATAGTCAGCTAGTCTTTATCTTTACGGAAAATAAGTTGAAGAGGCGAAAGTTGTGAATAAATGTGAATTAATTTTTTGAGGTGCAAATGGCTATAGTCAAATTTTTCAAGAGTATCCATAATGTGAGTTGAATTGTACATGCTCTTAAGGTCTTTATTACAGGAACTACTAAACATACATAAGATCAACAAAAATATAGCATCATCCTGTATTTCAAATTAAATGCTTTGTAACCAACATGAACATGAAATTATCACTCACTGCCTGCATGTAAGGTTACAGAGTGGAAGCAATCGCTTGCAAGCAGATCGTTAACTCTATCTTTGTTTTATCATAGAAAAACAGACATAGCGCTAACTGCAAACAAAAAAATGATTCCACTTGGTAATCTTAAACACAGCTATATATTTAGTTTTTTCTTTCTAATTTTCAGTCATCTGGTGTTTTCCTTGCACTATTTTAAAAATAACCATAATCAGATGTGTTCATATTTACACCAAAATATGCAAACAGGTAAAACAGAATTTTAATTTACCGCAAATGTATCAGTTCAAATGTACTTATGTTCAATCATCAGTTTGAAGTAGTTTACTACAGTATTATTCTTAAAGAGTGTTTGTGTGTAGTTTACTAAGTCTAGCAGAGAGTAATAAAACATTTTTATTCAAGGTGTCGAGTAGTTCGAGTACCCTTTGCACCCCACCGAAAATCGAGTTTGCACGTTACCTTAGCTTCGAAAGAGTTGTCCTTTAGACGCGGATCAACATTGACCTCATCATCCATGACACGACGGAAGGGTAAACTCTTACGCTGCAACCATTTAAACATGAAACTGATGTAGCAAATAAAAATTCAATTTACTAAAAAAATACCTAACCTTTTGGTTTCACCATACATATCTTCATGATTGTTATCCTTTGAGAATGTCCAACGGGCCTTTTACACATATTTTTAGGCTTTATTTTCAACATACTTCATGCTACACTTATACAAAAAGTGTGAAAAAGGCCCATTAAGACAAAGTGGTAGTATTATTTGTAGAAATGCATGTATCATGTATTAATTATATTCAGTTTCATCAATCAATCAAAAAATATATCACCTTTTCACTAAAAAATTAATATAATATATATAAATAAAATATATAATAAACAATCGTTAATGAATTAATACGCTAAAGCTTATTTTTTATATTGGACACATATCTGTATGTATTACAAGCGAAAACTCAAACCAGAGACTTAAAATTTTCTGCCAAAATGACATTACAAATCCCCAGCACCTGCCTCTACAATAAGGCATATTTGTACTCTTTCTTGGATTAAAATTAACTACATTTAATCTGAATGAACCCCACAAAATCATTAGGTTGGTAGGTGGATAATGAATTTATATTGGGCGCGTTTAGCAAACGCAACATGTTCAGTTGCTGACCTTGCTAGATTCGCTAAATGGCGTAGGCTGCTAATCCAGCAGCGATGATAAATGCGCATGTGCTGTGGCCTTTGTTGGTTTGTTTGTAAAAAATGTACAAAATCCGCTACAATTTATTTACTCTTTCCATACGAAATAAATACAATAGATGCATCATAACCTATAAATGATACAGTTCTGACAGTTTGCAACACGTTTATGGAATTGCAGTGAAATGTCAACAAGCAAGGTTAACACAAATAGCCTCTGAATATAAGCTGCTGCACTCGTTAAACGCGTTCATCGTTTTATGGCCTATAAAGATGTCCTCAATCTCTCTTTTTCTAATATAACCCGTTATATGACAATAATAAATTAACAAATAAAAATAATAACTTGCCGGCTAACAATTTAAATTTAACATTTTAATGTTGACATTTTAAATTAAAAAAAGATAGGATAATAATTGACCAGCGGACTATTTTCACAAAATACAAATGGTAGGTAGAACATTACTACCAAACTTAAGTTCTCAATATGACGCCTCGAGGGGACCTAATTTTGTGCAAAAAATTTGAAATTAATAATTTTTTACGTTTATTTCTGACGAAAATATGGTTAAGAAAATTCGGAAAAAGTGTTTAGAATCCCAATGTGTCATTTTACAATTTAGTGAAAAGGTCCATACTATCGATACATTGTCAATAATTAATATAGTTTTTGAAAAAATGCAGCAAGGATTCGAGTTCTTTTCACTTTGGAGAACTACTATGCTCCCTCTTTAAATTTGATATTCACCGAAAGTTAAGTCACAAAAATATGTTTAGTTTTCTAAAAATAGTAAAAGCCAAAAAGCTACTGCTCCTTTAAAAAACCTCATGACAACTTGATTTTTATTTTATATAGTCAGACTCACCTTGGAATCATTAAAACTTTTGCCTTCGTTGAAGCTGTTGTTTTTATTCTTTCCGGCCTTCACAAAATTGCTGTAATCCGGCTTTTTAACTTTCAGTTCGGTTCCTTCCTCGTCGTTTTCCTCAGATTTCTTCCTTTTCTTGGGTTTTTCATCTTCATCATCGTCATCTTCAGAAGACTCTTCCTCCTTACCTGTAACCTGGAAAGAAGTGGTCAAAATGCAAGAATTTGTTTTTAATAATGGTTTCCTTAATAAAAAAGAGGCAACAATTTTTGATAGCTTAGAGACTGTCAGGGCAAAAATCAACATGATCAAACAGAAATTTGTCATTGTTATTATTATTGATGACCATAAATTAGAGATGGGTTTCAACCAGGTACATTCGTTTGCTGCAGGGGCTCTTTAAAATAAGGGGACTCAGCATGTCACAGTCTGTCGCATAGGAAAAGTGAAGCCTTGAGGACAACTTTGTTTTCTGTCGACTCCAAGGAGACCAAGGGAGCTTGTACAAGGTTATTTTATATGTCAGTGTGCAACTGCCATCAGGTTTTATGTGACTACCATCAGGTTTTATGTGACATGTCAGTGCCACAGTGTAATTCACATTGACTTTCAAATCGATCTGCCTTAAATTACAGAGCAAAAATGACTATACTCATCTCGTTATGAAATAATGAATTGAGTTATAAATATTATCTAAAAATCTTAGAAAATATATTAATGTAAAGTACCATAAAACGGGGTGACTTCGGACAGTGTGGGTAACTTTGGACAAAGCGTCATTGGTCAATTGTTTACCGGTCCGAATGCTTCTAGAACAGTTGCCTAGTTTAACCAATTGTTCAAATGTCGAAAAAGTAACTGCTCTGTAGTTTTTCTCATTGCGTTTTATACATTTTAAGCTATTTCAGTTACAAGTGTTACAAGTTTGATGTTTAAACAACAGGTTTGTGAAATTTTCATTTCGATTTGTTACTCAAATTTGTTTATACAGGGTGATCTATAGAAAATTGCACTTTTTAGGGGTGACTTCGGACAATACGGACTATAGAAGAATGCTTGGTGGTCGAAGTTACAGGAACTATAACTCCGACAAGCTTGAAAGGCAGCAAGATATGTGAATACGAAAAAAAGAACAGTAAGAGAAGCGGCTGAATTTTATAGTGTGCCGAAGTCCACAATTCATGACAAAATAAAAGGGATCCATGACAAAAAGGTTGGAGGACAACCATTACTATCGGCCATTGAGGAAGAACAGTTCTTGCTAAGGACTTTACTGAAAGATAGATGAGACTTTGGTACCACAATTGCCCTTGATTATCACAGAAGAATCCCTACTTTTACAGGTGTGACAAAAAATTACAAAAATAACTGTGATAATTTGGACTCTTCCGACAATGACTGTCCACTAATAAGATAAGTTAAGAGCAACGAGAAGACTGATATTCCCAAAACTGACAAGAACACCGACTCCCAAGAAACCTGTAATAACGAATTATTTAGATAGTGTGATAGTAAAAATGTCATTAGAATTTTGTTCAAAACTCAAATATTATGTTGGACAAATAATGTAATGTTACACACAAGGAGGAGTTCACAATTACCTAGTACAATATTTACGGAAGAAAATACACAATGGCGAAACATTTTTTAACTTCCTAACAATAACTGGTAGGAAAGAAATAATCCAAATTCTTCACCCAATTTCTTTACGTAGTGACCGTTAAAAGTTTACTGATCTGCCAGATAGTGTTTTAATAAAATAGTTTTTTTCTATTGTATAAATATCATATATATTTTTTAAAGAATGATATTTTATTTTTTATAGCAGTTTTTAAATTTGTTTGGTCTTAGTTTATTTTTGTACCAAAGAATGAAGTTTTTGTTGATTAATTGCATTTTTATTTTGATATAAACCATTTTTTTTTTCAAAAAGTTTGTCCCATGGCATCCCCTCTAGTTACTTTAACTTCGGATTATTATGGTTTTTAGCAAATGTCCGAAGTCACCCCCAAAAGTGGGGGTGACTTCGGACAGCAAAAAATAAAAAAATAGAAAAGTAAATACAACAGGGGTTAAATAATTTCACTAAAAGTTAGAGCAATGCTTGAGTAAGGAATACAAAAATCAATTTTTTAAAAAGTATACTTTTGGAGATATTTGAGAAAACACTCGAAAATCGTCCGAAGTTACACCGTTTTACAGTACCCTTACTGTAGTTCTAATAACAAGAAATATTGATAATCTTTGAACTGATCTTTGAAAATGATCGAAGCAAATTAATGCCCTCTCGAATAAAGAGTCCTCCTGTAGTCCCAATAATTCCAACCATATTTTTTTCCTGTATCACCTTTAGGAATCCTACAATTCCCATTACGTGAGCATTACGTATAGGTAGTTCAAAACAAAAATCGTATTTCATAAATTTTAAATTATTAGCTTCAGTCAGGTCTTCAGTTTATTACCTACAGAATTCTACAGTTTTTAAAAGAGTTTATCTACGAGTTTATTTTAAGTTTGTGAAGTACTCTTGGTAGGGAAATAAAATTACAAAAATTTTATAAGGAATAATGAACACCGAGAAAAACTACCATGATTAGAACTACTAGACCTAATCTTGTTAGTCCATCCCGGTAGATAAGATACATTCAACAAAGGAAGAAAGTTCAAGTATATATGTCGCAGGCATCGGGCGTAATACGTCATTTCGTGGAAAGTCTAGTCATTACACGTATTGCCGGCAAAAAAAAAAACTATTACCTTGTTTGAATCAAATTTTGCGCGATTTCAAGGATTGCCCTTCTTCGTCTGACTGCCGTTTGTTCAGTCAAATTCTAAAATTTTCAACAAAAGGCAGTCAGACGCTGTAAAGTTCAATGGTTTGGCCGATTACCCTGTTTGACTAACATAAAGAAGGGCAATCCTTGAAATGACGCAAAATTTGAGTCAAACAAGGTAATAGTTATTTTATTACAGCTTTTGCCGGCAATACGTGTAATGACTAAACTTTCCGCGAAATGACGTATTACGCCTGATGCCTACGACATATACAGGGTGACCGTATTTCGAGTCTATGTATGGGGATCTTGGTTATCTTAAGAAGTACGAGGTCGGTTAAATTGGGGCAAAGTTGCGGAATTTGATGCCGAGTACATGGTAAAAAGGAATTTTGGCTGGCTCTTTTCGTTTTGAAAATAACGCGAAAAAACTGAAAATTGTCGTTTTCGTTTTTTTTTCAACGAGAACGAATGGCGCTGGACATTTCTGAGTTAAACATTATTAAGGCACTTTTTTACAAGGAATCTTAATATGACCTCGCATTTTTTTCTCGCCTCCCTGGACAAAGATATGACGATCAACTTTTATTTTTCTTATGGGCGCCATATTGGATTTTCCAATTTTTGAAAAAAGGATTTTTTCTGGTTAAAATGATATGTCACACATTATGCTTTACTTTGTTTTTCTTGCCGTAATATCAAATTAATCGTTTTTGCATAGAGTGCCTTGGAAACGTAAGCCCCATAATGTTTGTCGTTTTTGCATAGAGTGCCTTGGAAACATAAACCTAGTTACCCATAACCATTGTTGCAAAGTGTGCTTTGGAATATTGTTTAACGGTTCAGTAAAAATTCAGTTAATGTTAAATTTATTGATTAAATAAATCATAAACGTACCACGAGAGTATGATCTGATATCTTGTTATTTATTCGTCATTTGCCATATAACACATTAACACTAAAAGAGTCAAACTGGAAACACAAGGGCAACAAAAACCTAGACGAGTAGACAATCCTGTTTTACAATAAATGTTCAATTTGTCCTCCTTGTTCCTCAAGGCACAATGCAGCACGTTTCCTTAAATGGCTCGTCCGATATCCCTTCAACGTCATTTATATTTGAGGAATAATAAATTTGAATCATGTCACGCTTTTCTTCATGTGAAAATGACATTTATTCTGTAAAATAAAGTATCCAAGACACTTAAAATTGTACTAAATTATCAAACGTTATATGGGGCTTATGTTTCCAAGGTATTCTATGCAGAAATGTCAAACATTATAAAGCTTATGTTTCCAAGGCACTCTATGCAAAACCGTCAAACATTATGGGGCTTACGTTTCCAAGGCACTCTACGGCAAGAAAAACAAAGTAAAGCATAATGTGTGACATATCATTTTAACCAGAAAAAAATCCTCTTTTCAAAAATGCTAAAATCCAATATGGCGCCCATAATAAAAATAAAAGTTGAGCGTCATATCTTTGTCGAAGGAGGCGAGAAAAAAAATTCGAGGTCATATTTAGATTCCTTGTAAAAAAGTGCCTTAATAATGTTTAACTTAGAAATGTCCAGCGCCATTCGTTTTCGTTTAAAAAAATAAAAACGAAAACGACAATTTTCAGTTTTTTCGCATTATTTTCAAAACGAAAAGGGCCAGCCAAAATTTCTTTTTACCATGTTACTCGTCATCAAATTCCGCAACTTTGCCCCAATTTAACCGACCTCGTATCTCTTAAGATAACCAAGATTCTCATGCATAGACTCGAAATACGGTCACCCTGTATATTACAAATGGATTGAGGAACTTGGTAACAAGGTGCTATATCTTTTTCTGACACAAACATACTTTCCCGGCTAGAAACATGCCACTGAAAATTGTAACCTATATTCTAGAACTAAGTACATTGGTTCTTACCTGTGGAAAATTAAGTGGGGGGGGGGTGCTTATAATTAAGCTTTTTGCAAAATTGACTTACCATACTTGCTACTTAAATTCGTGGAAATAATTGCTGATAATCAATTTCAACTACAAAAAAAAATAAGTTTCATTTGGCAGTTGGTATATTCTGCACTTGTTGACACATCATTGTCAAGTCTAATTTTTAGAAATCATGGAAACCATTATTAATTTTTACTAACAGTTAAGATACCTGTTAGTTTCATAGATTATCCAATAAAATGGCATACTTGGCATCACTGTTACCTTTAAAATGTGGAAAGAGCAGGACTCACTTTGGAAAGTATAATGCTTGGTCCCCTTACTAACATTTAATGTACCCTGATTGTCCCTGAATGTACCGGTTGCATAGCTTTTTTTTTGCTATTTTGGATTTGTGAATTTCAGCAATACCAAATAAGTAACATTTGAATAGAATTAAGAGGCTACGATACTTATGAAATCCGCCCGAAATGCCCGACTCAATTCAGGACAAACGTCGCTCGATTAGATATGCCTATCCTTTTCCTTCCTCTGGTCCCCACGACTCCCCACTCCAGCCTGTCCCTTCATAGTGCTACGATTGAGGGGCAGGCCGGCCGTGGGTACTACACTGAGAAAACATTGTCACTTTGTAAAAAAACCCTGTTTAATTCAATATGAGATATTATTCCTCAAACTCAAGCAGAAGCTTTTTTGTAACTAACAATAATCAATTCAATTACAATTGATATTGAATTCTAATGAATAATTTAAATGTAATATTTTATTTCAATAAATAGCGTGTTCTGGAATTGATTCTATAATACTTCTTTTCTAAGCACATTCTTTTGTCAGAACAACATAACGTTTCATGGTGTTGAATTGAATAGGGATACATTTAACTGTTCATTATACTGAAATTACAACTATTGTCACTGATTTTTTGCTGGATTTGTAATACTTAATTGTGGGTACTAATATCAATTATAGCCATTCACTTGCAGTGTTCATTATGACTACGAACGATATAGAGTGTAGGGTTGATTCAAAACCTTTAATTTGCGAT
Source organism: Pseudeuparius sepicola (assembly GCA_963920635.1). Classification (NCBI taxonomy): domain Eukaryota; kingdom Metazoa; phylum Arthropoda; class Insecta; order Coleoptera; family Anthribidae; genus Pseudeuparius; species Pseudeuparius sepicola. Next base: position 98,532,230 of record OY987299.1, read on the forward strand.
CACTGTGTGCACTCCTAAGTTAACCCCCAGTTAACCCTGAAAAAATCAGCTTGTTTTAAAGAATTTTTTTTTACCCTTATAAAGCACTTTAGATAGTGGTGATCTTTTACCTATATCTTGTGAAGTATTGAAGTTAAAAAAAAAACTTCATGAGAGAAAGTTGTAGAGAACGTAATAATGTATACATAAGAAGAAAAAAACTTGTACACATGAGAAGAAAAAAAATTGCAAAAAAATGTTTGCAAAACCACTCCTATTGCGGGGTTCGTAACACGACTTCGACGGTGATTTTTTGGGGTTATACTCAGGACGCTACCCACAACCAACCCTGAAAATATCTACCTGTTAAGAATCTTTTTTTTTTCTGCCTGTATAAAAAAATGACAATTTGCTTGGACTATGATTACTTACATTGATGAATATAAAAGTTGCAATTAAGTTTTTTGTTCCTCCAATGAATTATAATGTTTTTTCAGTTGCTTCTGGGGTACTCTTATATAGTTTGGAGTAGTCTGAGGGTGAGAATTATTATTATTCAAATAAAATAAATTTAATTGTTTAAATAAAACATAAGATATTTTAAAACCGAGGTTATGCTTTCATTGTAGTATGCCAATTTTAGTATCGAAGTGACAATACGTCTTCTTAACGGAAATTCAAACTATTTTAAACTTATTGGTTCATCTGCAATTACGTCAAAACTATAGATTATATTGTTGGGACCACATGGATTTGCTTGTATATTTAAAGTAGGTAATGGAAAAGTGACTATATACACGAACTCACTAAAATCACAACAGTCTTTTTTTCCTGTGTAGACGTGTAGATAATATGAAATAATAACTCGTGCCGGCCGCCGCCGACGGCCGCCGGGGTCACACGAGTCTCGCCGATGCCGACGAAGAAGCGCGAATATATATTTAAAAAACGGCGGTGGCCTGTTTGCTTTATTGCAAAAATGATATTTTTCAGGGCGTTCACTTTTCGTTGGCAACACACTGCATAGCTTTTTGGCGTCGAAGCAATTTTACTATTATTTTTCATATCAGCAAAGGTGCATGCTATGAAGGGTTCGTGTATAAAAAAAACTTGTAATTGCTCAATTATAAAATCTAAATTAACGATTCGATTACCGAATTCTTCTTGAACCACATTAGGGTCAGTTGAACATCTATTAATGTTTGATTGGATAATTGTTCTGCATAATAGTGTTGCTACGACTAAAAAAGTGCGTCTAAAGTCTACTTCTTCAAAATGTTTTATATAACTAGTAGCACAGAATAGCCACCGTAACAGAAGCCGCCTTACGTATATAAAATAGTAGGAACGCAAAGGAGACTCGCCTTGAAAATCGAGTCTCAACAGGAGTGGGGGTCGGCAGTAGTTCAGGCTATTGCCTAATAGATGGCGCTCGGTTCAACGTTCGTTTTCATGGAGTACGGAGTGGGGACGGTGTGGGAATATGGAGGGTTGCCAAACTTACTGCTTTATGATTAATACCAGGATTTTATATTAACTCACGGGAACCTCGGGCAATAACTTTGTGATTTAACAAATTCAGCGAGATGAAATAATGGCACACAATCGTATTTAAATGTAATCATCCTCATTTAATACAACATATTATTTATGTTATATACATATTTATAGAGTCTCGTAAAAATAGTTGCAAAATTTGGTAGTAATTTGTCGTTTCTCACTGTATGACAGTAAAAGAAACCGGCAAGACAGCAAATTAATCGCTCGTTTGTTTTGTTTGAAGTGGATTGAAAACTGTGGTAATGGCACGCAGTTTTTGTAAATGAATAATATATTATTAGTCAAAGGTGTACCCACATTTATCATAGGATAATCATTATTTAATACAATTATTATTAGTGAAGGTGCCGGTATAGGTCTAGATTTTGGTATAGGTACACCCAATATTTATCACATGATAATGAGCACAAAAACAGGTAGATTAAGGATTACAAGTTTGTTCAGCGAATGTTCCGGCACACTACGCCCTACGTCATAACTCCCGTCCTTGTCTGACTCGTGAATTGTAAATCGTGAGGATTCACACATGTTCGTGCGGGGGAAGAGTGACTATTGGAGTTATTAGTTGTTTTTTTAATTCAGTTGTTTTTAGCCAACAAAATTTTAAAATAGCAATTTTAACAATATTTTGAAGTGACTGAGAATATTTTCAAGAGAACTAAAGTTAAAAAAAACATTAAATTAACCGTTATAATTTTAGAATTTGTTAAATCATTGGAATGTATTATTATTACCTACCTAATGATTAAAAAAAGTAAAAGTCATGTTTCCATTGGCAATGGTTTTTTTCTTTTTATTGGCAACAATGATTTTCCTGTTTAATATATTTCAGTTTGCGTGTGCGTGTTTCACGGATAACTTTCGGATGGGCTGAGATATCGAATTCAAATTTAGTATCTTGCCTACACGGTTTGGATTGCTTTTGGGCGAAACCACTCCACGGAAAGGGGTGGAATCTGGCCAAAGTAGTTTTCAGCGAACAAAATTTGTTCATTTGTAGAGAGTATTTTTGACTATAAAAAACGGGTTTGTTGAGAGACCGTGTAATGTGGTGAATTTAAGAATAGATAATTTGAGAAAAAAATGTCAATACTGCCAATATGCCTGTTTCAATTTGCTTTAGCATTTGTGCATAAGCATGTAAGATTTATATTGTATGTAAAAATATACAGGATAAGTCATTTCTATCCTCCGACCCGACAATAGATATGTGGTATACGATAGTATTTTTGAAAATAAATGGTTTCTTGTATAACGTCTTCTCCAGAAAGGCCTCGTTTCCACGTTACAGGGTGTTAAAGTTTTTCTAAAAAATTATTGTTTTATTTTATAATTTCTAAACCAGAAAATGTATTTTAACCAAATTTGGTAGGTGTACCTGGAGAGATTTCCATATCATGAGGTAAGGTAACTACCTTATGCGACCAGTAGTGGAGACACGGATAATCGACTGACTAAATAAAAAAATAATTAGTTGGCAATTTCACCGTGTAACGTGGTGAATTTGAGAATAGATAATTTGAGAAAAAAATGTCAATACTGCCAATATGCCGGATTCAATTTGCTTTAGCATTTGTGCATAAGCATGTAAGATAATAGGTATTGTATGTAAAAATATACAGGATAAGTCATTTCTATCCTCCGACCCGACAATAGATATGTGGTATACGATAGTATTTTTGAAAATAAATGGTTTCTTGTATAACGTTTTCTCCAGAAAGGCCTCGTTTCCACGTTACAGGGTGTTAAAGTTTTTCTAAAAAATTATTGTTTTATTTTATAATTTCTAAACCAGAAAATGTATTTTAACCAAATTTGGTAGGTGTACCTGGAGAGATTTCCATATCATGAGGTAAGGTAACTACCTTATGCGACCAGTAGTGGAGACACGGATAATCGACTGACTAAATAAAAAAATAATTAGTTGGCAATTTCAAGGGAATTAAGTTTGCCGCGAAACAGTAAATGTCTCGAAACAAAAATTAGTTTAGGTACAATTAAGTATTCTAAAGAAAAACGCAAAAAATTACACATTACCTTACTATTTTTTTAAATTTAGTGAGTCGATCACCCGTATGCATGAGGGACTCAGCCTTGCGTCATAATATGGAAATGTATCCAGATATACTCTGTACCAAATTTGGTTAAAATACCTTTTACTGGTTTAGAAATTATGAAATAAAATATTTTAAATATTTAACTTAGAAAACTTTTTAAACTTTCTTATGCAACAAACTATCTATACGTGTGTTTTATGGTCTATCTGAATTTAAATTTTTAGACTCCAAAAAGATGGGTCTTGCTGTTCTAAATAATTCTTTATATTATACTTTTACAATTAATGGTGAATTGCAATATTTCACACAAATCAATATTGTTCAGGGCTCCACCGTGATTGCATCCCTGATTTTTGTCTCCATCGAATTATTTTCTAAATGATCAAAATCCGTCCATATTTCGCGAAATAGTAGTCAAAATAAAACAAATGGCACACCCTGTACAAATTTTGCATTTGTTATGGTAGCGGAATATTATATTGAGTCTTTACTCAATAATATGCTTGTATCTTGTATCACACAGCACACCACACCTGATTGTATAAGTATACCTACTTAGGTTCAAATCACATGTTCGATACCGATAATGGTAACAAAAAATATCCAAGAAAATTAATTTGCCTCATTTCAAGAACATTGTCACAATATTTAAGTAGACAGTATAGACGTCCCTGAAGACAGCAAATACAGATACTACAGTGTCTAGCGTGCCTCTAACGCCATTTTGGTAAAAAAAATCAAGCTGGCGAAAAATCAATTGTGGAAATTAGAATTTTTCTTAATTTTTGATCCCCCCGATCGACACGTACGCACCTGAGTTTTTTCGTTTCTGTGCTACTCCACTGTCTAGCATGCCTCTAACGCCATTTTGGTGAAAAAATTAAGTTCGCGAAAAATCAATTGTGGAAATTATAATTGTTCTTAATTTTTGATCCCCCAATCGGCACGTGCGCACCTGAGTTTTTTCGTTTCTGTGCTACTCCAGTGTCTAGCGTGCCTCTAACGTAATTTTGGTAAAAAAATTAAGTTGGCGAAAAATCAATTGTGGAAATTAGAATTTTTCTTAGTTTTTGATCTCCCCGATCGGCACGTACGCACCTGCGTTTTTTCGTTTCTGTGCTACTCCAGTGTCTAGCGTGCCTATAACGCCATTTTGGTAAAAAAAATTAAGCTGGGCAAAATCAATTTTGGAAATTAGAATTTTTCTTAATTTTTTATCCCCCCGATCGGCACGTACGCACCTGAGTTTTTTCGTTTCTGTGCTACTCCAGTGTCTAGCGTGCCTCTAACGTCATTTTGGTAAAAAAATTAAGTTGGCGAAAAATCAATTGTGGAAATTAGAATTTTTCTTAATTTTTTTATCCCCCCGATCGGCACGTACGCACCTGAGTTTTTTCGCTTCTGTGCTACTCCAGTGTCTAGCGTGCCTCTAACGTCATTTTGGTAAAAAAATTAAGTTGGCGAAAAATCAATTGTGGAAATTAGAATTTTTCTTAATTTTTGATCCCCCCGATCGGCACGTACGCACCTGCGTTTTTTTCGTTTCTGTGCTACTCCAGTGTCTAGCGTGCCTATAACGCCATTTTGGTAAAAAAATCAAGCTGGCAAAAATTCAATTGTGGAAAATATAACTTTTCTTAATTTTTGATCCCCCCGATCGGCATGTACGCACTTGAGTTTTTTCGTTTCGGTGCTACTCCAGTGTCTAGCGTGCCTCTAACGTCATTTTGGTAAAAAAATTAAGTTGGCGAAAAATCAATTGTGGAAATTAGAATTTTTCTTAATTTTTGATCCCCCCGATCGGCATGTACGCACTTGAGTTTTTTCGTTTCTGTGCTACTCCAGTGTCTAGCGTGCCTCTAACGTCATTTTGGTAAAAAAATTAAGTTGGCGAAAAATCAATTGTGGAAATTAGAATTTTTCTTAATTTTTTTATCCCCCCGATCGGCACGTACGCACCTGAGTTTTTTCGCTTCTGTGCTACTCCAGTGTCTAGCGTGCCTCTAACGTCATTTTGGTAAAAAAATTAAGTTGGCGAAAAATCAATTGTGGAAATTAGAATTTTTCTTAATTTTTGATCCCCCCGATCGGCACGTACGCACCTGCGTTTTTTTCGTTTCTGTGCTACTCCAGTGTCTAGCGTGCCTATAACGCCATTTTGGTAAAAAAATCAAGCTGGCAAAAATTCAATTGTGGAAAATATAACTTTTCTTAATTTTTGATCCCCCCGATCGGCATGTACGCACTTGAGTTTTTTCGTTTCGGTGCTACTCCAGTGTCTAGCGTGCCTCTAACGTCATTTTGGTAAAAAAATTAAGTTGGCGAAAAATCAATTGTGGAAATTAGAATTTTTCTTAATTTTTGATCCCCCCGATCGGCATGTACGCACTTGAGTTTTTTCGCTTCTGTGCTACTCCAGTGTCTAGCGTGCCTCTAACGTCATTTTGGTAAAAAAATTAAGTTGGCGAAAAATCAATTGTGGAAATTAGAATTTTTCTTAATTTTTGATCCCCCCGATCGGCACGTACGCACCTGCGTTTTTTTCGTTTCTGTGCTACTCCAGTGTCTAGCGTGCCTCTAACGTCATTTTGGTAAAAAAATTAAGCTGGGCAAAATCAATTTTGGAAATTAGAATTTTTCTTAATTTTTTTATCCCCCCGATCGGCACGTACGCACCTGAGTTTTTTCGCTTCTGTGCTACTCCAGTGTCTAGCGTGCCTCTAACGTCATTTTGGTAAAAAAATTAAGTTGGCGAAAAATCAATTGTGGAAATTAGAATTTTTCTTAATTTTTGATCCCCCCGATCGGCACGTACGCACCTGAGTTTTTTCGTTTCTGTGCTACTCCAGTGTCTAGCGTGCCTATAACGCCATTTTGGTAAAAAAATCAAGCTGGCAAAAAATCAATTGTGGAAAATATAATTTTTCTTAATTTTTGATCCCCCGATCGGCACGTACGCACCTGAGTTTTTTCGTTTCTGTGCTACTCCACTGTCTAGCATGCCTCTAACGTCATTTTGGTAAAAAAATTAAGTTGGCGAAAAATCAATTGTGGAAATTATACCCCGATCGGCACGTACGCATCTGAGTTTTTTCGTCTGGGGGTTTCACTACTTTGAAATATTGTGAAAACTCACATTCCTATAAAAACAAACCAAATGTTGATTCAAATCAATACAATGAATGAATTAAAAATTAATGTTTTTTGTCCCTATCTCGTATTGCCGTGCCCGCTCAATGTCTAGAATAGGAATAATTTGAAAATTATCTCCAATATAAATACATTGCTTCAACCGTTCGCTATGATTCGACCTAGATCAAGGTTATTAAACGAGTGTTCCAGCGTTGAGTAGATCCGGCAACACGGCTAATAGATGGGCGGGGACTGCTATCGGAACAAAATGTGCGGACGGCGGGCAAATTGCGGTGAATTTAAATACATGGGATAAGAGCCTGCCAGCGCCATCTAGTTCATACATTGTAACTATTCTTACAGGCGTAATGCTAAGGCGGCTTCTGTTACGGTGGCTATTCTGTGCTAGTAGGTATTCCATATTTACATTTGTGTAATAATAAATAAATCTAACTAAAAACTTTCTACACTGTAAGAGTTCACTTTAGAGGGATTAGAGTGAATAGGCCATATTATATCACAACGGTTTCGTTAATCTATAAAATTACATCCTCAAGGACTAATTTATAGAGTTACGAAACTGGTCTCCCTTTTTAAATAAAGTAATAGTTGTGAGATAATAGGAGCTATTAATTTCTAATCCCTTGTAAATGTTCCATTCAAAGCCCTGTTTTTCCCAGAAAGTTTGTTTCCCAAACCCTATGCACCTTCAGTACTACTTATACCTAAATCCGAATAAGTGTGCAAAATGCAAAATATGTAGGTACCCCTCTCTCAAATTCTGGAAACCATATTAGGTACCTACGGGAATAAAAGCACTCAAGCCCACAAATTACTCCTATTGGTTTCACTACATGTGACTGTTGTGACATCATTATCAAACATTATAGGTATTCTTGCCCTGACTGCGGTTCAGTTTCAGAACCTTATTCTGACAAATCTGAATTATCGAACATCCTAGAAAATGTATTAAAATGTCATAAATTCGACAGACTGGAACAATAAAATGTACTATTTTTATTTTGCCCGATTTTCAACTCCAATGACTTTCGAACAATCTTCTAACGAAGAAGTTTCTAAAACTGACTGGATGTCAGAATTATTATCGTTCCCTCTGGAAAGTATATAAATTAGCTTTTATCATGCAGCGATTTACATAGGAATTCGTTTTCAAAAAATGCTTCACATGACCCATTTATTTGGCAAAATTATTACTTGTACCTATCACATTTTTAAAGTAAAAATCAAGCGCACAATTTGGTCTAGAATTTAAATTTACTCTTTTTGCACGACCAGGCCATTTTATGCCCTAGGGATTAAACCATTTTACACAAAAGCAAAAAGTAGGTACTTTGTGAATAATAATTATTTATTTTCTAAAATTTATTTGTGGCGCAATGGATTAATAATTATTTATTTATAATTCCTGGAGGAATAATAATAATGAGTATTATTATATGCCAGTCGACATACATAATGTCGCGGTAGAAAATATTTTCTTCGGGTACTCGGAAATATGAATATTTGCTAACATACTAACATTCAAAACAAGCGAAACACAAATAAGGGAGACTGAGACTAATAAAATGAAAAATGAACCATCTGATATCGATTGAAAGTTCTCCTGACGTGGTTTCCGAGCCCGGTGAGGTACGCCGAAGTAGGGGGAAGTAGGGGAACCACGAGTTCCAGCGAACGCCCGCCCGCCCGCCTATCTCCGTACGTCTAATTCCTGCTCGAATGGCCAATTCACGGATCATTTTATTGCCGGGCAATGGGTTCGTAGTTTTCAAATCATAGCCAAACGAACAAACGTATCGACTTGAAAGTAGTCTTAAAATAATGTTATAGAATGCCTCAATCGTCGTTGTGTCCTTCGAATTATTTTTGAGTGGTGGAAATACTCGAAATTCTTAACCGAATATAGTCGAATTTCGGGTATGTTTGGCATTTTTTTTCACAGTGTCGCATTAGTCCTGCACAGTTCGTGATACACAACGACGATTCTTCGTAGTTTTATCTAAGCCACAAAAAAAAATCAAGTGAAAATATTAAGAAATGCAAGTAGGAGATGTAAACTACGAAACCCTTGAAAATGGGGGGTATCGTAGCGCCTTAACTGAAAAAATTTATACTTATCAGGATGAGTCAAATGGCTGTAACCATGTGGTAAATATCACTCATTGTGTGGAAACTGACCTAATATTAATGATAAATTGTGTTCTTTACATGTGGCTAAAGGCTTATGGAAAACTATTCCACAAAGGGCGTTTTCATGATATTACGCCTTCTAAAGCATATTACTTAATCTGTAGATCAGTTTAAGTCATGGACCATTGTACAGGGTAGTCATTTTTAGACGCCCAGCCTCTGGAGGTAAAGAAATAAATTGGCCCATTTAGGGACTCTTTGCAAATACGATGATGCTAGGCGTCGCGACGCCAATAAATATTTTTCCCACCAATATACCACTTCTGTTAAAAAGTTATTCTTCAAAAAGGCATAAAATATTAATTTTTGTTAATCGCCACTACCAGGAATGATATAGCGTTTTCAATGATTTTATATTTGGAGATATTCCCCTTACCTTTTATTTGTCTAAAAGATCTTCAAGCCGCGTTTTGTGACTTTCTTACTGTGGTCACCATGCAAATATAGGACCGGCTATGATTTTTTATACCCATAATTTTCACTAAATGCATTTAGCGATTTTTCTTTTAAATCTGACACCACAGTGTTAATCAGGACACCACAGAACACCCATATTATACCAAACTTGAACAAAAAATATACAGGAAGTTCAAAAAGGCATAAAATATTAATTTTTGTTTATCGCCACTACCAGGAATGATATAGCGTTTTCAACGATTTTATATTTGGAGATATTCCCCTTACCTTTTATTTGTCTAAAAGATCTTCAAGCCGCGTTTTGTGACTTTCTTACTGTGGTCACCATGCAAATACAGGACCGGCTATGATTTTTTATACCCCTAATTTTCACTAAATGCATTTAGCGATTTTTCTTTTAAATCTGACACCACAGTGTTAATCAGGACACCACAGAACACCCATATTATACCAAACTTGAACAAAAAATATACAGGAAGTTCTATTCTACAGGGTGCCAAAATTTAGGAAAATAGGAACTTTAAACGAATCTGTTAGGTCAAGAGTCAAGTATGCCATGGAATTACCTCAAAACAGTTGAATGGTCAACAGGACCACACAGGGTATTGATATGTGAAGATCAAATAACAAATATATACTAAAATCTCTCTTTAACTGTACATTACATTGTGACACGTAAGTATTTCATGTCCCTAGAATTCCGAATAGGGTCGTTGCGTCCTATTCAGAAAATTATAATCTTTACTTTTTCCAGTGAAATGAATCTTAAAATTTAGATAATAATAATAATAATTCTCACCCTCACAATACTCCAAACTAGGAGTACCCCAGAAGCAACCACATGCTTGTGCGGGGGAGGGGGACAATTACTATTATTTTGTCTTCGTTGCCATTTGCGGCTAGGGCTGACTTTTTTCCCGATAGAACTAGGATAGCATTCGCTCAAGTACTACGGAAAACCCTAGAAAATCGTAGTAATCCCAGTGAGTGTAGGACAATAATTAGTAAATCACACGGATAAACCTATTTAGCAATACCGTGAATCCACATTTGTCCAGCGCTCTTGGCCACAGCGGTGTTTTTCTTTAAAGACATGTGCATGTGCCTGTGTCGAACCAAGGTCGATCGAAGGCAGAAAAACATGCAGCCTAAAAAGTCAGGGCCGGTACGAGCGATGCCACCGTGGCTGCATATTATAAAACTTAACGAAAATTGCTTTGTAGGGCTTAAAATTCAATTAAAATTTAAACATTTTTTGTCTCTCTCGAGTGATGTCACTAGGCGTGCATGCGCTGTCCAGATGTAAATAAATGAACCTAATTAATAACATTTTGTGATTTTGAGGTTATGCGTCGCGTCGCGTCATATCAACGTCCCGCAAAACGAAGTTTACAGTTTATTATTGATACCTATTTCTACAAGAATTATCAAAAGTAAAAGTCCTGTTGACACAGCTTTTGTTTGCTTTGGGTAGTATAAGTATAATCATATTACTATAATCCCTAAAGTGGCATGTTTTGTTAACATTAAAAAGGTAAGTTTTTGTTAATATAAAAATGAATTCTTTGTTATATTGACGAAGTTGGCATGTGATTACCGTTGCATTTTAGGTGCTGCCATGGATTTACGATCTTCGTGTAAAAACACGAGTTAGAATTCATCGAAAATTTTTGCCGCTGTTCCTAAAAATGAAAGGTTGAGAAAAAATTGGTGTTCGGCAGTAGGAAGAACAAATATTACATCGAGTGTTTCAGGTGGAATTTATTGTTGTCAAGATCACTTTGATGTAAGATTAAATTTATTTTATCTGTTAACCAATGACCCCAGAACCTAATAACCCTGTTGATGTAAGATTAAATTTATTTTATCTGTTAACCAATGACCCCAGAATCTAATAACCCTGTTCTTATTACTGTTGTAATATGATTTCGATTTTTGAAATTCTGAATGATTGTAGATGGAGCAAGACTGTTATAATTGGATGCAGTTTGTGATTACAAAATGTAAAATACGTATGAAGGCAAATGTAGTTCCACATCTCAATTTGGGAAAAATGGAAGTGCATGAAGAAACTGAAGTTCAGCAGGGTCCAGTCAATTATTGACTATAAAAAAGCCAATACGCTCAAATATTTAATTTCTTCAACGCCAGATGGTTTAATAACTTTTTATCTCAGGGATTTGGTGGCAGAAACAACTGTGTTGTAATGGCTGATAGAGATTTTAAGGCAATAGGCCATGTTTTGCAAAAAAAGGATGCAATCTTATCCGCCCCCCTGCAGTCAAATCTGGAACCTTTAGTTTAAAGGAACATATAAAACAAAGTAAAATAATTGCAAGGTTACGAATTCACATTGAAAGGGTCATATGAATACTGAGAGAATTTGCAATCCTTGAAGGTCATTCTTGTATCAATCATCAGCTGGTGCCAAAAGTAGATTATCCAATGACGTCAAAACCTATAAACGTGGTGCCCCATTGTTAAAATGCCCTTTATTTTGACTCCAAGATTAAATATATCCATACTACTCTAAAAACATGCCACAAACAAAGACAGAAAGTCAAGCATCAACCAACTATACACCCGGTGATTCCCGGCTATAGTTCCTCCAGAAACGTTAAGTTTTTGAAATTTGAAATACTTCTATATAGGTCCTGGTCCGGCCGGAATTCCGGTGGCCCGGTCCGGCTAGCGGCCGGAATTCCTCTTCCGGCCGGATCGACCAAATACCCGATCCGGTACATCCCTACTTATAATAACTCCAGGGTGGATTTGATCCGTATAAAGTTTAGAAAAATTCAGCACACTTTAAGATGGCACAGAGAAAAACAACTGTAACGAAGTTACTAGTAATTTTCCGCTAGTTGTGAATTTTTCATTTTATTTCATTTATTTCTTCGCCGCGCTATTTGCAGCAGCCGGCCGACCACCGTAGTTTTTATATATTCATGAATGATTCTTTTTTCTACATAGGAGACCGGCGGTTGATATTTTAATCGCATTTAATTAAATCCTGGTTTTGATTATTTTCCGGCTTTCCGCCGCTTGTAAAGAAATTCTTATGTTACCATAAGGGTTGTGGGATACCGGGTAGGGGTAGAACCGGGATAATAATTCAAATTGCAGCTAGAGCCGCCGTTCTTTTTGGGAATCCGGGTATACTGGACATGCCCGATCCAGAGAGACCACCATCCGAGACCTGTGGAGGGAGCAACCACCCCTAACGGCCACTCTAGCCCCCGGCAGCCGTTTTGGGTACCAGAGGAGTGGGGACGCTCACCTGAGTCTTCGCCACTGCCCCGACCAATGGACGGCCGGCGCACTCATCTGCAGAGGGCGCCACCCATCTCGTTAAATACGCTGCGGCTGCCAAGGAGGCAGCCGTCTTATTTCCTGGTGAGCATTATTAGGTTTAGAATACTGTCCCGAACCGTGTTGGTGGAGTGAGTCATTTATCCCAAGCCGACACCGGTTCATTTCACCCCCAGATCAAGGTTAACTGTAGCTAAGCTTGGTACCGTGTTGGTGGCGCGAGTTGATTAGCCACTACCAACACCGGAAAATTATTTAAGCACAGTTTGCACCAAGCAAAGCCGAACAGTACCGCTTGGACTGGGTGTGTAGAACTTTCTCGCGTCTTATTAAATTTGCCGTATTTTCTATTAGTTATCCCGAATAGTTTTGAGCTTGCTTACCGCCTGTAGACAAAACCGTGTCAATAATAAACAGAATTTCCACGATAGAGGCTGAACCTGCACCTTTCTTTTCCAGATACTCACGTGGATCTCTCTGGGCCGGCCGTGGCAATAATTTGTTTTGTTAAACTAAGATTATCCAATAGTTGTGATTATTAATTGAATTCTTTGTAAAAATAAACCGTGTTAAAATTTGCCAAGCCTCCCTTATTTGTATCCTACCCTCGACGCACCACTGACCTCTGGAATTATATTTCTCTGACGAATGCTATCCCGGGAATAGCGGAGCATACTGCTCTCAAAAAGCAGGCGCCTGAGCGAGATTTTCCCTTTTCTAAACAAAAGAGGCTATGAGAAGGTCCACCGAAAAATAGAAAAAGGGGAAAATCGGATAGGCATAAAAAGCAAACGCTATACAACCTATATATATTTGTTACCTAATGGATCTTTGCACACCAATATACAGAGCTAGAAATAGCAAGTTTGGTGTCCTGAAGTTCCAGTACAAAGAAACGAGCCAATCCAATTTGGTGTAGGGGGAGTGATCAAGTAGTTGCTACGGCAACTAGGATATCTATCTCTCTTTTTCTAACGAGAAGTATTACCCAGGTGGGTTCCATTATTCCGATTATTATTAGCTTGCCGCGGGGAGGGGGATCTGGGTTCTGCGGTACTCTCCGCCAGTGGCAGTCTCCTTCTTGCCCCCTTCCAGTGCTCGCTTCAGGGGCCATAATTCAACTTCGGGAAATGACCTGCCTACATACTTATTAAGCAGGGGCATCATTCCATCTTTACCCTTCAATAGTAATCGTATATTACACCAGCCTTATTCCACACACGAGGTGAAAATACAGACACTAAACTTGGAATTCCAGCTCCGTATACTAAAATCTCTAACTGTACACTAGAAATGACATTTCTTAATTTGGAAATCCAAGGTTAACAGTATTGTTTTGGGCGCGCCCAGGGGCGTATTTAGCATGTCTCGCAGAAAAAGAAAATTTAGGATTCGTATGCGTAAAAAAGTAAATTCTGTTGATGCCTTTCCGTCACCTATCAATATGTTTGTCGGTTACGGAATTCTAGGGACATGAAATATTTACCTGTCACAATCTAGTGCAAAGTTAAAGAGAGATTTTACTATACCGTGTGTGGTCCTGTGTCCTGTTGACCATTGAACTATTTTGTCATACTTGACTCTTCACCCGCCAGATGCCCTAAAAATTCCTATTTGCTAAATTTTGGCACCCTGTAGAATAGAACTCGGTGTATATTTTTTGTTCAAAGTTGGTATAATATGGGGGTTCTGTGGTGTCCTGATTAATGCTGTGTTGTCAGATTTTAAACAAAAAAATCACTAAAAGCATTTAGTGAAAATTGGGGGTATAAAAAAATCGTAGCCGGATTTGTATGTTGATAACGGTAAGAAGGTCAAGAGACGTGGTCTGAAGATCTGGTAATAGCGATTAACAAAAATGAATATTTTAATGTGTTACTTGGTCAGAAAAATTAGGGTTTTCGACAAAAAACAAAAGTGGTGAGAAACAAAAGTTAGTGAGAAAAAAAATATTTCTTGGCGTCATGTTGGCAAAGAGTTGCTAAATGGGCCAAATTATTCCTTCAATACACCCATATTTAATATCTCCATATCTTTGACCGTTTGCCACTAATAAGTGTGATAGTAAAAATTGTTACCCAAGCACTGCACTCTTTCTTGCATACGTTCCCTTACCTTCTTTACTGCAGGAGTTGAAACAGCCTTTGGTTTCTTCTTGGTCTTTTCATCTTCTTCACTGCTGCTTTCTTCAGAAGAACTTTCTTCTTTCTTGATGGGTGTTTTCACTGGCGATTTAGCGGGGGTTTTCTTCGCAGGAGTTGCTTTTGAGGTTTCCTCTTCATCAGAGCTATCTTCTTCAGAGCTGCTTTCTTTTTTTGCAGGTGTCTTGACAGCTGGTTTTGGAGCTACAGGCTACAAAATAAAAGTTTTATTGGGGATTTCGAAATGAAAAACCTTCTATTTTTACAGATATAGTAGGGAGACAACGAGTATACATTTCATGAAAAATCTTACCTTTTTCTTAGCAGGGGGTGCTTCCTCGTCATCTGAAGAATCCCTTTCCTCCTTCTTTCTTTTTTCACGTTTGGCCGGCATTTCTTTTGTAACTGGTTTAGCAACCTAGTAAAATGAAAATATATATATACAAGTTATCCAAAAATTGAATATCACTAACGTGAATTTCTCACATGAAGTGATGATGATTGTCACAATTTTTTTTATTTTTTTATTGATTTTAACTGGGCCGACACTATATTAAAGACCCAAGCATGATGTCATATTTCATTGTTGTTTGCGGACTCGGGTGGCGCTACTCGAAGAAAAAAACAGCGGCTTATTATAGGTTATTCGGGGGTATTCTGTGATTTATAGGTATGTCATTTTCTGACATTTAGATTGTCCCATAATTTAAATATCCTGCTTAGTACCGTTTACGTTCTTTTTACGGTAACGAATTCTCTTTGGGCGTTGACTGATATATTATAGGTTATTCGGGGGTATTCTGTGATTTATAGGTATGTAATTTTCTGACATTTAGATTGTCCCATAATTTAAATATCCTGCTTAGTACCATTTACGTTCTTTTTACGGTAACGAATTCTCTTTGGGCGTTGACTGATATATTAAGACTGCTCAAGGCTGTCACGTCTGACACATTTTGGGCTCACCATGTGCTTTCCGGAGATAAAATGCAATTCAGAATACATTGTTAGCCATCAGAGCCATCTGTTTTCCAGGACATAAAACTATAGCCGTGAGAAGTCTTTATAAATATGTCAGTCAACGCTTTGGGGTCAATATTTCGCAGTTTTGTCATATTAACAGAGCTTTCATAGGTAGATTTATTTGTGATAAAATGAAATTTCCATGCTCATGAAGAAAATCGTATGCACAGACCATTACGTGAATTGCAGAAGAATAAACACTATTTTGGAATTACGTGATGATCTCTCCAACCAGTTGAAGAAGCGAGAATTCTGGATATTATATTTTGGAAGAGTATTTTGTAACATATTATGCAAGAACTAAAGTAGAAAATTTGGTCTATAGCCCCGAAGCCACCCAATGAGTCCACTATATAAAGAGGAAACTGGAAAATCTAATGCGTTATCTACTTACTTACACTACAACTAGCCATTTCAAACCAAAAGGTACCAAAATATTCTTGCTTGCATTTTAGACTCACTTTTCTTAAGAAATCTAAGGAAATATGTCATGTAAACTTGTCAAATTAAAGGGACATAAGAAACAATCATTTTATTTTATTTTGGATATTAAATTCCTTAACAGACATATTTGTATAGTTTTATTTCCCAAAAGATTCTGCAACAATGGTGTTTTAACATTAAACCACCCTGTCGATTTTTTTCGTCGTGTGGCGCCAGTGGCAATCGCTATGCACAGGTCTTTAATATAGTGTTGGTCCAGATTTTAATAATTTTTGTGACAACCCCCAGTATGAAGGTGCTATGAGGAGCTACTAATTTTTATTTATGAAATGGAACAACACTTGTTCCAGTTCGCAAATAAAAATTCGTACCGCCGCTCCTACGGGTGTGGCATTGAATCTCTTCAAGCGAAGTACAGTTGTCTAGCCACCGCCTCCACCAGCGTCGTAACTAGGGCGTGGCAAAGGCGACACTTGCCGCTGGCACGAGCTTTTTGGGGGCGCCAAAAACTTTGATAAAAAAAGGTTTTCAAATTTAAAAAAGAACAGCACCTAATTTTCATAAACGAAAAAAAAAAAAATAAAAAAACAAGCGTATTCTTTCTAAACTATTATTTTAACAAAGTAGCATTATATCGTTGACTGATATATTATTAAAGACTGCTTATGGCTGTCACGTCTGACACATTTTTGGCTCACCATGCGCTTTCCGGAGATAAAATACAATGCAGAATACATTGTTAGCCATCAGAGCCATCTGTCTTCCAGGACATAAACCTATAGCCGTGAGAAGTCTTTATAAATACGTCAGTCAACGATTATATAGAAAGAAAATTATCTTTTCCTATATAGATTTTTACAAAGTAATTGATGACTTTGCTAGTTTACAAGCGAGAAAAGTGCAATATTAGTTATTTTTTAAATACCTGCCAGTTTTGCTATATCTAATTTTTGTTTTTTGTCATTTTACCTAGTACCAATGTAATTGTTTATTTCACCTTTTTGCTGTGATATATAATATCGAAGTTGTTCTTTTTTTGTATTTTATGTTACTATACATGACTTTGCTACTTTAAAAGCGAGAAGAGTGCAATTTTATTTTTTTAATACCTTCCAGTTTTGCTATAATCTTTGTTTTTTGTTATTTTACCTAGTAGGTATGGTATTTCTAAAGTCACTTGAAACAGCAAAAAACTCTAATATAGGACATAAGCGTCACGCAGTTTTTTAAAGATATACATATTCTACAAGCAACATAATATTTCACTTTTAAGGTTTTTTTTAAGGTTGTCGTCAAACACAACGTAAAGGTTAATGCACCATACAATAAAGTCAAAAGGTCTCTAAAAAGCCATATCGATTACAACTATTTACGCAAGTATATCCTAAAATCTGTGAAATTATCGCGCACCTATCCACCGCATTTCACTGTACAAGTGGCCAGCCGTCGAACAGTGTAGCCCATGCAAGGATTGGTGATATATTAGGCGAGCATGGAGCATGCAGTCAGTTGTTTTTACTACAATATCTATCGTCTCTGCCTCCTTCATCTCCTTTTACTTCTAATACCAGGTGCGGTTTAATATGGTTAAAAAAGTGTTTTGTCTCGTATTTTATTGCCGGAAGCGCCTGTTCTTGAGCTACCCTGGTATAAATGAACCCACTTGGAACACAGTGATATACGAGCGCGATCTATTTCATAGCATTTACCATGCTCTGCTACTGGTAAAAATACCATACTTATTTTGTCTTTTTGCTGTGATAGGTAATATCCTTGTTTATGGATACCTACTCTAGTTAGCCAAGGTATGACACTTTAGTTTTTAGCGCCATCTGTTGCTTGTATCCAATATTACTTTTGTATCCTTATGGCTCTGTCACACATTGGCTAACTAGGGATTCCATAAACAAGGGTAATATCAAAATTGTTCTTTTTTTGTATGCTATGTTACTATATTATATTTTAATGCACACTTTACTACTTGTACCGTATAGTCCAGAAATTAAAAGACAGTATTATTTTAAATAAGTTGGATTTACATGTTTATAAAATTTATATAGAGGTGCCAAACTAATCCTGGCCACGGGCGCTAAATTCCTAGTTACGGCACTGGCCTCCACTATAGTATTACCTGGACCAACACTATATTAAAGACCCGAGCATGCCGTCATATTTCATTGTTGTTTACGGATTGGGGTGGCGCTGCACGACGAAAAAAATGGCAACTTATTATAGGTTGTAGGGGGGTATTCAGTGGCTATTGGGATGTCAGGTTCTGACGTTTAAAAAATCAAAAATTTTAAATATCCAGCTTTATTACGATTTACTTTCTTTTTACGGTAACGAATTGTGTTTGCGTCCAGTATTTGGCAGTTTTATCCTAATAATACGGCTTTTCGAGGTAATTTGTTTGTGATAACATGAAATTTTCGCGCACATGAAGAAAATGGTATGCACAGACCATTAGGTGAATTGCAGAAGAATAAACACTATTTTCGAATTATGGTATGATCTCTGATCAACCAGCTGAAGAAGCGAAAATTAAAGATATTATTTTGGAAGAGTATTTTTTAACGTATGCAGGAATGAAAATATAAAATTTTGTTTATAGCTTCAAAGCGAACCAACAGTCTTCCATATAAAGAAGAAACTGAAAAATCTAATGTGTTTTATGCTTTCACATACTCAACTAGCCATGGACTGCGTTTCAAACCAAAAGGTACCAAATACTCTAGCTTGCTTTTTAGACTCGCTTTTCTTAAGAAAATGTATGGAAATATGCCATGTGAACTTGTCAAATTAGAGGGACATAACAAACAAATATTTTATTTTATTTTGGATATTAAATTCGTTGTAACAGACACATTTGCATGTTTTTATTTTATAAAAGATTCTGCAACAATGGTGTTTTAACATTAAACCACCGTGTAAATTTGTTTCGTCGTGTAGCGCCAGTGGCGATCGCTTGAAACAGCGCTATGCACAGGTCTTTAATACAGTGTTGGTCCAGGTATTACCGCAGCCATCACCTCCTACTGTTTATTCAAGTAAGAATATTTAATATCCTTTTAACAGAGGAATTTCGTGGACCACCATGAAGGAAGCACACATTCTTATAAATATTTTCGTGGATCATCAGCAGTGCAGTTAATTGCGGAATATCGTGGCCTGCCACTGAAAATATATATTGTATTACGAGGAAAAATAAAATTATTTCCATGTTATTATACTATAACCATTAATGTTTTCGTAATTGACTGCTGGTTTAACGGTATACTGAAAATTCAAACATAATTTAATAGTCGTAATATTTTTTCATTAATAAAATTATTGATTTACGTTGGTCTTCGTAATTGACTTCTGGAAATTGACAAATAGTGTACTGAATTATCGTAAAATGTGCTGACAAACCAGAAGCGTACTTGATGAAATAAAATATAATATACCAGGTAAAGTAATTATTCTAGTGGGCCACTGACGCACTTGCTATTTGCCATATCTCCCTAATTCTTCCAACTCGCCTTCTGACGTTTTGCAATTAGTGTTATTTTGAGTTACAGAATAAATGTAAAAATTGGCAGAAGTTTACTGAGTCACATAATTGTTGCAAAATTTTTGCAACATTAGAGCCTTCTGCCGACTCTTTATTTTCCACCTAGCCTTCTGCCAATTTTTTCTCTACTTATTTGCACTATCTCCGGTCATCCTGCAAATTTTCAACACTTTACCTTAACAATTTTTTTACGAAAAAAAATTGCATGTTTAACCCCCTACCCTCACTTTATTCTTCCAGGGTGCCTTCTGCCTGCCCGCCTCTCGCTATGTCAGTAACAACAGAACCTATAAATGATCAAATTCCCACTTTACCGAGTGACCCCTTCTCCTACGTAGCCAGCTCTTAAGACTATATTGCCAGTTGCTCGAACATAGATGTCTTCGCATCAGTCTTCCAGTATTATTTTTAAATAGTAAAAGAAAAAGTACTCCTGATTGTGTAAAAGCAACAATTTCTGAGTAAAACTATTAGGGATAGTGTACGAAAAAATATGTGACAAATAAATCCATATGTACTTCCAACACCCTACTTGCTGAATATTCAGTACAAATAAAATTAATAAATTAATAATGTTAATATTATCTTGGTATATCCACAATCATTGGACAGAAATATTATATTGTTGAGTAAAATAATATGTAATTTGTTTCAGTTTTTATTTTGACCGAGTTCTAGAACCTGTGTAATACCCACTTGCTACAAAACATTTCTGCTTTTTAGAACATGTTTCCGTTTTGTCATCAGTATTTGAAATCCTGAACGATTATGAACTGTCCAAACCAGTCTCAGGTTTTTGTGAGAACCTATTTGGAAATTATAGTTCTGCACCTGCACAATAATTATATCTAACCTAGATTTCTCTGCGGTAGTGCCGTAAATTTGTACTTTAAAAAGTCCTAGTTCTTCTTCAAGCGAAGACCTACATATTCTTGTCTATGGACGAAGGCGAAGAGTTGATTTCTGCAGAAGTTCTGCTTCACTACCCACAAAATGAAAAATATGCAAAGGCAATCTATACAAGTACCAACAGCCACCAAGATCTTGAAGAATATTTTAGGATTTCACAACTAACTCAAAATAATAATATCCAATCGACTCCATACTCATAATAGCCCAGTAAATAAAGACAAATTTGAGTCCAAAATAGGAACAAATTACGAGAAAGCTGTTATTTTGTGGAGACGTTCATTGATGCCTTAGTACATACTGGCAAGTTCGACCAATTTGGGATGTGTTTTTCTTTTTCAGGGGATCAAATGGGCGTTTTTCAGTTTTTTGCTATTATCTCATTACACTTTTTTTCTTAGAATCAATCGTTAAAGAGTTAAAAGTTGTGGAAAGATATAATGTTTGTATGTTTTTAACAAATGCGTACTCTTTTCTACACCACCGCAGGGGTAGAGTACTAGGCCCGGTTTTTTATGTGGTATCCCCAGTAGGAATAATCCAAATCTGACACTCAAAACAACCCTTTGCATAAACCATTCATTTTTCTCCACTACATCTAATTCCATGTCAACTTCATCGTCCTCTTCATTAACAGATTCGTCAATTGGCTGATCAGTTGATGGTATCCTATCTTCATCTATATCTCCGTTGTTACTATTTCTTCCATCGCAGCGTTCAAACAAGATTGCCCACGTCAATGCCCGCAAGAGGTTTTGAATAGGTGCCAATCTATCTAACTAGGTCTCAGGATTTTGCAGTATGCGGGCATTGCTGATAATATAATACCTAGCTTGTAACGGAATTTATGCAAAGTTCCATTACTACGGTAAAAACATTTTGGCTTGCTCGATAAACCGTGATCTATTTTTAGTAACTACCAACAAATTTCCGCTCAAACTGCAGCCATCACTATGCAGCCATCCATATGCAGAGGTAACATATTTTTATTCACATTTAGGTACACAAATATAACAATATGTAAACAAATATTATTTTATTACCTACAACATAGGTATGCCTCATTAAAGCCGCGTCCAGACCTGGCAAGCCGAGCGCGAGCCAAGCCTGCCGCGAGTGAGTCTGTTCGTTGCTCTTCATTAATTTTCCTACCTCATCCATTGATAATGATGAGCCTAGCGCAAGCATACAGCGATCTATTGGGTGAGACGAACAGGCCTCGAGCAGACTGTGAATTTCAGTCCAGTGTTGGCTTTGATAAAGAACGGGTGCATGATAAGATGCATATTTCCTGTGATTTATCTCGCTCCCCCAGAGGCCCCAGTATACAGGCGATTTTATTGTACGTATCTAACTTTCGTATTTTCTATAATAATCCTTATTAATTTTGTTGTTTTTGTACTGTTTTTTTTTATTTTGACTTTTTTATTGTTTACGTTGAGTTGAGTCGTAATTTGAGAGAAAAATAAATTAAACCATACAAAATTGTATCCTAAACCCGAGTTCCAATATAATAAAAAGTGGGGCAGTCATGCGAAATATAGAATTCGCCGTTCATCTCTGTTTAATGGAGAGGAAAAGCCACCATGGGCGTCCCCATATTGTTTAAAATGCCCATTAATACACGTCTCGAGACACTGGATATGTTTTCGTCTGTTGCTATTTCAGCAGAGATTTTCTTTAACGTAACATTTTCGTTTCTATAAAAGTAACCATGTATTTTCCTTCTGATTGCATATTTTATATCATGATCCAAGCAGATTTTTGGTTTGCCTCTTGTTTCTTTTACTGCCTCTTTTGGAGTTTCATCCTTTCTTGTCAATGCTTTGTACACAGTAGACACTGACACTTTGGTTAAAACACTACACAATTCTACTGCTTCTGTAGCGGTTTCTTTAATATTTTTTCTAGAATTCCTTCATACAGTGTGGATAGAAATTGTGGAATATTGCGTATATTTCCATGGTAACCGACTTGATTTTTTTAAATGGCACCATATACGTTTTTTGGTGAAAATTGATACATTGGAACTTTCTGAATACGATACAATAAAATTTTAATGGGGTCGCATAAGAAAAAAAAAAAAAAAAATAAGTTTTCTATTATGCTATTGACAATCTTTATCAAAATAATTATTAACATCAAGTTAGCCATGCCAAAATCAGAACAATAGGAAACTGTCACTGGCTGTCAGTTGCTTGTGATTGTGTGCATTGTTACAGTAAACGTACTTTTTTACTCAATTTTCTGTGTACTTAAGTACTTAGTAAGTTATAATGGCGCTTGAATTAAGTGAAACGGAAATAATACAGGTTAACATGCTAAGTACTTAAGTACACAGAAAATTGAGTAAAAAAGTACATTTGGTGTAACAATGTACACAGTTACACAGCTAGTGACAGTTTCGCATTGTTCTGATTTTGGCATGGCTAACTTGATGTTAATAATTATTTTGATAAACATTGTCAATAGCATAATAGAAAACTTATTTTTTTGTATTTTTTCTTATGTGACCCCATTAAAATTGTATTTATCATATTCAGAAAGTTCCAATGTATCAATTTTCACCAAAAAAAGTATATGGTGCCATTTAAAAAAGCTAAATCGGTTACCATGGCAACCACATTTTTTGTGCTACGAAAGATTGCTTGATATCACTAAACGGGAAATAATTTCAAAAATTTGTCTTAAGCCTAAACTTTTTTTTCAAATTATTTAAAACCCCTCAAAAAACGCCGCCTATGGACGCCTGCGTGACGTGTCTTAAAATTTTGCGTATGTCAATGGTAGTGACAGGTAGTGAAAGTTTTGAAAACGATTACTTTCCAAGGAACATGTAGAATGCCTCTGAAACACCTACCTTACTGACATTTCCAGGCTTGAATATTGCACCACTTTCTGTTTTCTTGCTTTTTTACATTAAAAGTCACACAACACTACACAACATTCATTCTAAATCTGTTGGGGACCTCTTGGTTTCTCTCCGCCATTCCTTTTGTTTGAAGCGAGGTACTCAGCCTGACGACCATGACATTTGCTTCTAATGCTTGGACCTTTTGTATGTGAGAAGGGTGAAGGCCGTTTGGCCTGTCAATAATTGCATTGTTACGTTTTAAGTTTCATGTAGGTATAAGGTACAAGCAAAGACAATCCCATCAGATTGGATTGTCTTTGGTACAATTCAGTTTTATTGGTTTTATTTTACTTGCCTTGTGCGATATTCCCAATCTCCTTGCAATAGCCGTAGTGCTTACGGAAGGTTCCTCTCACCAAATCAAGTACTGCCTCAACATCGTTCATGTTCATTTTCCCTCCAGGTCCACCCCTTCAAGCTTGCAATACACCAGTGTTTCGCAAACCTTGTATAACATTTACGAAGGTACATGGATTTGGCATATTTGCGGGAAAACGAATACAGTATTCTGCAGCAGCTCGATGTGCACTTTCATTGCATATCTGTACATTATAACCATGTCCATTAACTCAGCGTTCGAATACTCCGGCATATTCATAAAGACGCTGATCAAAATTGCTAAGTAAAACCGCGATTTACCGTGAAAACCAACACAAAACTGGGAAAAAACGCGAGGTTACATTCACAAACGCCCTCTATGGGCAACTAGCGCAACTAGTGTGACGCAGGCATTAGAGATGCGACATCAAACGATTCGATACACATAGAAGTTCAGTCTGTGTATTACAAAGCGTTCAGTCCAATAACGACGGCATCTAACATTGACATCGATAATTATTACGCACCACTCCAACCTCTACTGTACCGGTCCGGAAATTTTCATGGTTTTGCGAGAAATGTGGGTGTAGTTTTGTACTTACTTGGTGCTGCTATGTGAAAATGCAAAAACAAAAAACACATAGGGATTCAGTTATTACCTAACCTCGGGACCGAGCTCGACATGAGTCTCGGGATTAATATCCTGTTTTCAAATTTCAAACTAAGGTAAGGCGAATCGGGGCAAACCTCGGCTAAATCTAACAGCGCTGCGGCTGTACAGATTCAAATCGATTGTTATTTATGTTTTTTTTTTAATTTGTTTGAGTAAAAAGGTATTTTCGTCCTTCCTAAAACTTGATGCATTTTTGGATTCTTCGTTCCAAGTTTCAGATTGCCTTCCGAAGTTGTTGTCGAGTTATGGCTTGAATTGCTTGCCTAACTAACCCTTTGTTCCAGATTTTGTGCAGTTGTAGGTGTCAAATAAACAACATTTTTTAAATATCCCCAAATAAAAAAATTCAAAGGGGTCAAATCAGGAGACCTTGGAGGCCCCCTTACAGGACCGTGCGTTCCGATCCACTTGTCCCCAAAAGTGTCCCGAAGACGTCGTCTCACTGAATTGGCATTATGAGCAGGTGCTCCATCTTGTTGAAAAAACATGTCGCGTCTCAAATCTAATGGTAAAATTTCTAAAAAATTAAACATTTCATTTTCAAGAAATCCAAAATATCTGCCGGCCGTTAATGCCCCATTGTAAATTATGGGGCCAACTATTCGACAGTCAACCATTCCCAGCCACACATTAAAACCAAATCTTTCTTGGAACTGCCCTTGTCTGAATAAGTTCTGGTTGTTCTGCGACCGATACCTCGTGTTTTGCCTGTTAAACAAGCCTAAATTTGAAAAACTTGCTTCGTCTGTGAATAACATTTTCTTTAAAAAGTAATTATTTGGCGGGATATTATTTTGTAAGACCCAGTGACAGTATTCAAGCCTTCTTGCATTGTCGTCATCTCGTAAATGTTGCACTATTTGGTATTTGTAAGAGCGGTAACCGTGTTTTTTTAAAATTCGGTGTACCGTGCCATGGCTTATACCTAGCTCTAAAGCTACTTGCCTCCACTCTAGCCAAGACATTAATTTCGGTATTTTCTTCAACAATAAATTTTTCGGCTTCATTTGGCTAAATTCCATTTCCAGACGGTGGAAATAATTTCTTGCAGGACATTGCCTTTCAGGATATCGTTGGGCGTATAATTTTTTAGCAGCAACGGCATTTTTTTGGCACTCTCCATAAATCAGCAACATATCCACTTTTTCTGATCTTGTGTAAGTTTGCGGCATTTTGCAAACACTATTTTTGCAATTGTTTTAGTTGACAACATATTGATACCGTAGTTTAAGAGAAGTACTTTTCTGTAGACAGACGGTTTGACAGTTCATTAAAGATGTTCAGTTTGTCGAAGTTCATTTGTTTCATAACCACCTTTAGTTTATTATTGCAAATCCAAATAAGTTAAAGAAAAACCACTTTCTGTCAGCCAAAATGGCACTTGTGAGGCATCGTTGGTTTCAGTACATCGAGGAGAATCCGAAACTTAAATAATATACAGGGTGTTCCATTTAAAAAACAAAAGTGAATGTCACTTCCGGTAAAACCGGAAGTGGAAATAAATGAATTTACACGTCAAAAAGTGACATTTATAAAGTAACATCAACATGCCAAATTTCCAAATTGTATCTCAAAAAACAAGGGAAAAAAGTGGGGTGTACCATGATTCAGCTCCACCCTGTATATATATAAGCGGGGCTAGGACCGACTTTCCCTGATAGAACTGGGAGAGCATTCACTCAAAATACTGCGAAAAACCCTAGAAATGCAGTAACTCCATGGGTGTGTAGTGATGATAATAATTTCGTTGCCACAGCACAGGATGCCATAAAATGATGTGCTAATGGTGTGTTCACTAATTTCCAGCTCAACTAAAATCGATGGATCTAAGCCTATAGAAACATGTATCAATCATAAAACCACTTTAAATAAAATTCTTATCGAAATAAATGCAAAATAGAAACGGCGTTAATGGTTTCTGTTTTTCCAAAGTATAGTAAACATTCTTGTACATATATTTCAGTAACCGTAAGTACTTTGTTTACTTTGAAGACTCCTCTCCGAGAGTCATGGGTTTTCATATAGAGTGGATATCACCAACGATGATCCCTGCGTCACAATGGTCAACAATGGAAATTACATTGTCGACTATTGTGATGCAGGGATCATCTTTGCTGGACTCTAAGGGCACGCTTTTGTGCTTGAAACACCTTCATGATCTCATTACTGCTGCCATAACAGACAATTCTAAATCTTATGTGGGATTCAAGATTAGAATAATAAAACATTTTTAATGTTTAAATTTGCTTATTTACTCATTACTCTAAGTCCATAACAAGGGCAGTTTATCCATTTGCACACGTGTTGAGCTTGTTTATGGCAATTTAATGTGGTGTCAATATATATGCAATATTATTTTGCTGCTGTGTGAATTTTTTTGTTTGTTGATGCCATGTATTACATCGTTGATGTAGATGATGCATTTAGTAAATTGTCACTGAGATAGCCACTGTACTTGCTAGCTACATCACAAGGGCTACCTGGGATATTGACGTTAGAGGAATTCGTAT
This sequence comes from Pseudeuparius sepicola, assembly GCA_963920635.1. Lineage (NCBI taxonomy): Eukaryota > Metazoa > Arthropoda > Insecta > Coleoptera > Anthribidae > Pseudeuparius > Pseudeuparius sepicola. Next base: position 98,559,383 of record OY987299.1, read on the forward strand.
ATTCGCCTATGATGTCTTTGATTATCTTCCAGGCAGTTTTGCTTGCATCAGATTTTCGAAAATCGATCGACTTTTCAAAATGATACAGCGTGTAAAATGCAAAACATTAATTTTCAATTATTGCCTGGCATTGTTAAACAATAGAAGATCTGCGTCTCCATATTATAAACGAATGTCGACAAATCACCCCTGAAATGTTACACAATGTTCGGCAGCGTTTTGAACCAAATCTTTATTATTGCATGCAAGGGAATGGGCAACATTTTGAGCATTTATAACAATAAAGTTTCAATTTCCTCCCCGTTTATCAAATTTTGGTCAAAATAATATTGCTGAACATGCTTTCTATAACTTACGGCCCCCGACCACCACTTTCAGCCTAATTGTTTAAATGAATGTTTTACATTTTACTCGGTGTATCTTTTTGAAAAGTCGATCGATTTTCGAAAATCTGATGCAGGTGTATAGAGAATTGAGAGACGTTTCCAAAGGTGTGCGACATGAACCCCCTTCCCATTTAAATTTTTTGAAGGGGTTCAACCCATGCTTAGGGGGTTGCAGATAGATCTATCAATTTTATGCCAAAAGATGTCCCCCTGCCAAACAAAATTGACCTATTTTTGGGTTTTTCCGCTGGAACACCCTGTATAGTCTGAGAATTTTTAAAATCATGTAGTTGTATTCTCTAACACCAAACTGTTGGGGAGGATCCCCTCCACCCCCCATACAACCCCGAAGCATTTGCCAGGCCGTAGGAAAAAACGACAGGCGAGAAACTGTCGCAAATTTGAATTAAAGATGAAATTTTTAAAATTTAAAATTGAATTTGGATCAAAAATACAAAAATATTGTGGTCTGTGCTGTCCTAGAATGTCATTGAAGCCGGCCTTAGCCGCAAACGGCAATCTTGAAGACAAAATAATAATAAGCATTAAGTTTCTTCTGGGGTAGGTACCTTCGAGTAACGCAAGGGTGATAATAGGGTATTTAACCGTTTTTCAAATTTTATTTTGTTGAAAGCCTGTATTGATGCAGACTACACTAGTAAAATTCTAAACTAAAAATTTTACCTCCTTTGGGAGAAAATTGAGTTTAAAATTATTTCCGTTTTTAACGGTTTTCTTAATTTTGACGTCATAATAATTTTGAGCTATGTGAATAGGACCGCGAAGCCTTGAAGCTTTATTCGTTTATTGTACGTTGCCAACTCGTGCGATTTTTCCTTGCTGGTCGAATATTTTGTTATTAGAATAGCTGTGTTCTAGTATGGAAACTCAAATTGTCAACATAAAGTTGATTATACAGTTCAAATTCTCTGACTGTTTTTAACTCTGGTTATTGGTTCGGACCAGTTTGAGATTGCTTCCTAGAACAAACCTATTAATTGCAATAAATAATAACAGCAGTTAACTTTATAAAAAACACTATATTCCGTAAAGATATAATTTACTTTTTCAATGTTTGTTGAAGAATAGTCGGTCTTTGGAGTACAGGATTTACTTCTGAATACAAGTCCGAAAGGGGATCTGGCAACGGTGCAGCAAACTAGTAAGGATAACGGTGCCGTCCTAACCTAATCTTGATGTTTTGTGGGTATCGAAACATAACCTAGCTTTCTAGCTTTGCGGTTTTCGCGTTTCGCGAGATTGTTTCGCTTTGGCATCTCGCTTTAAAAATTGTGAGAGCATAAATAGGTATGTCAATTTCCGGAAGATTGTCTGAACTTGCTTTAACAAAACCCACATTCACTACAGGAGGAGCTATTACTTTTCTCTTTGTCAACTTCTTCGCACTGAAACAGAAAGCAAATTAAACACTCTATCTACTCTCATACTTATATAAATGCATCAGGTAGGTAGGTAGGTATTTCTTGGAATTTAAATGATTACCTATTTATATTCTTTAGGTACCTACCTACAATCAAATTGAGAAAGAGTGCTTACTAAATTATACTTTGCTCTCAAACACTTTTATCTGGGGATTGAACTACCTACTACCAATATCAATTTTATGGTACCTATTCATTTTTCTTTGTAATTGAAACTATAGGGTTTAGGATTGTACCATGTACATAAGTTAAGATTTGCATTTGTAATTAATTAGATTTTATTACACTATCTCTCTCAATTTGAAACACAAGCACAATTTTTAATTATATTATAAGAAAGGAGCAATGATAAAAATTTGCATTGCCTACTTGCTTACCTTATTTTAATCCTTGATTTGTGAACACTTAGGTCAGGTATAAAAATGAATTAATACCTCATTTAGTCCTTTACTATTATGAGGACGCGATAAACAATGGTTTTATTATAAAATATAAAATTCAAAATCGTTTGGAACCCCTCAATAACTTTGATAAAATTACAAATTTTGAAATGTAAACAAAACTCCAGCTGATATTATTTGACTAGTGACATATCAAATCACAAAATAATAAGATTAGGTCTCCAGTCCAAGTCCGTATCACATGATAAAAAAACGAATGAAAATGTTCGGCTCGTTATTATGACGTCAACACGCGGTCAGGTCCCAAACGCAAATTCAAATAAATTCAAATTTTATTTTGAAAATTCTAACTTCGTGGATACTTATTCGGGAAATAAAAAATGGTTAAAGCTATCTTAGGACTTGATGAATCAAGTTATGTGCAATTTATTTGAAAATTTGATTAGAGGAAACTACCCTATTACTATCATTACCATTATCTTTAAAAAAACGCAAGTTTGGTTTGTGTTTCGGAAACGCGATGATCAAAATTGTTTTTCCGAAAAGTGGCCTAAAGCACAAGAAAATTTCCTACAACTTTTATCTTCAAGAATAAAAAAATTAAGGAAGGTGGCTGGAATACAATATACGTTTCAGACTTTTATACTTAATACCTATGGATTTAAAAGAAATGAGGATAGCAAAGTATGTAGAAAGAAGATGCAATTAATTATTGTTGTTGTTCAGCAAATGTCTGCGGCTAACAGACATCAATTATTATTATGCTCGATTGCAGTTCGACAACTAGTGGATGAAAAATAAATCTGTGAATTAGATGTAAAAAAACCTACAATGACAAATTTTATACTAATATATAATATTATGTACCTACCTGCTTTCATTATTAGTAGAATATTATTAAAATAAACTTAAAAAATAGGAGGTGGGGGATTCATCCCAACAGTTTCTACCAGGTGCGGCCTCCGCACATCGAATCATAAAGAAATGGCGAATTTTTTTCTTCCCGGAAATACCGAGTTTCGACAATTTTTCGAATGTCTTTTTCTCTGGTATGGAGGCCTTTCTATATACTTGAACCGTGGTTGAATCATCCGCATGTAACAACAAAAGTACATAGAAGAATCGTGGATGAGATATGCTCTGGCAGCGCGTAAAACTGTGGCTATGGCCATACCCCGAGCATATTATGCGGTGTTGCCAGATGTTTGCCGTGGCCGGGATTTTTTAGAACCGTGGACGAGAAACCATGGCTAACTTCACACCCATGGGCTACATACCAAATTTTCTACTTTAGTTCTTGCATACGTTACAAAATATTCTTCTAAAATATAATATCCAGAATTCTCACTTCTTCAACTGGTTGGACAGATCATCACATAATTCCAAAATAGTGTCTATTTTTCCGCAATTCACGTAATGGTCTGTGCATACGATTTTTTTCATGTTCAAAATGCCCTCTGTTCCAAGATGGCGGATTACCTTTTTTTTAAACCCCATTGATATATGGATATCAAATGAAAGGGTTTGAGGAGTAAAAAAACAATAAGGTAAGTGACGTCATACTAAATCCAATATGGCGGCCACCCCAATATGGTGGATTATCTATTTCTTCACAACCTCCTTGACATGGATATCAATTGAAAGGATTGTAAAAAAAACGATAAAGTGAGTGACATCATACTAAATATAATATGGCGGCCTCCCCGAGATGGCGGATTACCACTTTCTTAAAAGTGAGAAATTAAAATCTCTAAATAGTTATTTAAAAAAATTTCCAAAAATTACATTTTTAAACTTTGGCAGAAGCTATTTATACGTTTGACAGTCCAACGTATATAAAAGTCGGTATACATCTAGCGAGTTGAGTCAGGCAACTTCTTTGTACGTACATTTAACTCCATATACGTCCAAAGTAAACTGATTAATAAGAAACGTCGAAAGTGCATTTTTCTCATGCATCGTTTCAATAAGGAGCGTATGCTCTCCTTTTTTGGCGATAGGCGCAGCCATATGAAAAAAGAAGGGGCATATTGGGTAAAAGTGTCCCGTGGTGTATGTCTGCCCCGATTTTTTTGAAATTTTGGCTACCCTCCTATTTTCGAGGTCCCTGAACACGAATCTGACCTTAGTTTTTGGTGCTCGGACGTAGTTTCCGAGAAAATGAACTTTCAAATTTCCTTTTGACATCTCACTTTTCACGGCGATATTTGTGGTTAAAATTTAGATGAATTTGGCTCAAACTGATCATCACACTATTTTGCACCTTTTGCAACATCGAAACTTCGCGAAAACCGAAAACCCACGGAAAAACCGAAATTTTGAAAGATTTATGCCGTGTTTACGTCCGGCCCGGCCGCTGTTTTTGCCCGACATTCGGCGCGTGCCTGCATATTGGACCGGGAGATAGTGACAGATTTTTGGACGTGATTTTACACAGTATGCCTTGCAAAGGGCATTATGTGGCACATATTCTCACAATAATAAGGTATGAATCAGAGAGTCATCCTGGGTTCTTCATGTGAAAAACTGAGTTTTCAATTATTCGAAAAATATGCGTTTTGATATCGATATATTTTACATCGAACAACTCGTTTAAATGATTAAATAACATTCAATTTAAACAGTACTTGGACATGCGCGAAAGGTATGCCATCCTTTTTTTCAGCATTTTCATAATAAGAACTTGCATACTTCTCATTGGCAGCCTGTTCAGAAACGTGGAAAAATTAATTATTAAAATACAAGATCACGTGGCAATAATAGCCCTTTGGACCCACCCTAACGGTATGCCTATGGTTTTCCGAGGAATTTTCATTTTGAACTTCATTATAAAACACATGGCAGCCTGTATAAAATCATATCAAAACGCATATTTTTCCAATAATTGAAAACTCAGTTTTTCACATGAAGAACCCAGGATGACTCTCTGATTCATACCTTATTATGGTGAGAATATGTGCCACATAATGCCCTTTGCAAGGCATACTGAGTAAAATCACGTCCAAAAATCTGTCACTATCTCCCGGTCTATATAGTAAAAATTCATCCGGATTACAACCACAAATATCACCGTGTAAAGTGAGGTGTCGAAAGGAAATTTGAAAATTCATTTCCTCCAAAACTACGTCCAAACGCCAAAAGCTAAGGTCAGATTCATGTTCAGGGACCTCGAAAATAGGGGGGGGGGTAGCCAAAATTAAAAAAAAAAACGGGGCAGACATACACCACGGAAAAGTTTTACCGCATATTTTCTAACATTTATTTGTGGCGCAAACAGATCCATTTAATTTTTAATCGGGTTTTTCGCCACCAAACTGATTAAAAGACAACTTTTTCAAGTTGCCTCGAAAATTCATAAATTCTTAACTGTCGGACACCATTTCAGAAAAATTAAAAAGGATTTTCTGTCAGCACCGGGGGTCGAACCCGGGACCTCTCGCTTGCTAGGCGAACGTTCTACCACTACACTACGCTGAACCGTTGAAATTAAGTCGGTCTGTTTGTATAGTAGCTGAACGGAGAAGCCTTTCGTTCGCGCCGTACCACAGAAAATACTCTTCCAATTTCCTCCGAAACACACCAGACTAATAGACACAACCTTGACGCATATTGCACCATATTGTGGAAGTTGGCAGCGATGGGCACTGCCGTATGAAAAAATAAGGGGTAATTATTTCCAATGATGTAACCCACCCCCACACCGATTTTTTTCAAATTTTGGCTAAAAATTTCAAGAAAATTGGGAAAATCATACGACAGCGCCCATCACCAAAAAGGGAGAGCGTACGCTCCTTATTGCAGTGATGCTTGAGAAAAATGCACTTGCGACGTATCTACATCAGTTTACTTCGGACGTGTATGGAGTTAAATGTACGTTCAAAGAAGTCACATGACTCAACTCACCAATGAGAACGCAAGGCGTATACCGACTTACATATATGGCGGACGTATAAATAGCCCCTTCCTTAAATTTTACGGTAGGCCGTCCGACCAGCCATATTTGATCGGAGATAAGGACCATCTTGACCCCAAGCTTCACCTTAATATTCTTAAACATTCTCTAGAGAAAACTAATGAAATCTCTTACCTGCTTGGGCGCTTCCTCCTCAGATGAACTATCCTCAGAACTACTTTCTGCTTTCTTTGGGTGTGCTTTAGCTGGAGTTTGAGCTGGTTTTGGCTAAAAGTTTCAAGAAAATCGGGAAAATCATACGGCAGCACCCATCACCAAAAAGGGAGGGCTTACGCTTCTTATTGCAGTGATGCTTGAGAAAAATGCACTTGCAACGTATCTACATCAGTTTACTTCGGACGTGTATGGAGTTAAATGTATGTTCAAAGAAGTCACATGACAACTCACCAATGAGAATGCAAGACGTATACCGACTTACATATATGTCGGACGTATAAATAGCCACTTCCTTAAATTTTACTGTAGGCCGTCCGACCAGCCATATTTGATCGGAGATAAAGACCATCTTGACCCCAAGCTTCACCTTAATATTCTTAAACATTCTCTAGAGAAAACTAATAAAATCTCTTACCTGCTTGGGCGTTTCCTCCTCAGATGAACTATCCTCAGAACTACTTTCTGCTTTCTTTGGGTGTGCTTTAGCTGGAGTTTGAGCTGGTTTTACCGCTAATTTTGGAGATTCTTCTTCCGAACTCTCTTCGGAACTACTTTCTGCTTTATTCAATGCTGGTTTAGCTGGGGTAGTTGCCTTCAAGATGGGATTCTTCGGGGCTTGCTCCTCCTCGGAAGAGCTGTCCTCCGAACTGCTGTCGGCTTTTTTTTTTGCCGGTTTAGGAGCTACCGGCACTGGTTTGGCTGGGCTCTTTTGAGGCTTAGCTGGTTCTTCATCTGAGCTCTGTTCGGAACTGCTTTCATCCTTCTTGGCGGGTACTTTAGCAGGAGTTTTCTTTTGTGGAAGCTTTTGTTGTGGTTTTGGGGTTTCTTCCTCTGAGCTATCTTCAGAACTGCTCTGCTTCTTTTGTGGCGTCTGTTTCAAAGCTGACTTCAGAGAAGGCTTTTGGGGAGTTTTCTGTTGGGGCTTTTTAGTTTCTTCATCATCCGAACTATCCTCACTACTGCTAGATTCCGCTTTCTCTTGTGCTTTAACTTTAGAAACTCCATTAACAACTTTTGCCTTGGGTACATCCTCTTCGTCTTCCTCTTCCTCGCTGCTGCTGTCGTCACTGCCTCCGACGGCTTTCGCGAATTGGAATTTTTTTGGATTTTGTTTAAGTTCCCCAGAAATAATACCGACCAACGTGGGAAAACCTTTGTTTAATGATGCCTGAAATGTAAAATATGCATAACAGGGAGGCTAAATGTAAAATAAAACAATTTTATAAAAAAACGTGGTTTCAAAATTGAAGTATACTACACGTGTGGTTGGTAGGTATAACCTACACAAGTTTTTGGCATAAACGATTATATTCCGGGTAAAAAGGGCATAACTCCGTTCAGTACTTACCACATTGAATTTTTTCTTGAAGAGGTTAGCGAAATTAATATCTTCGTCCGATAAATAATCGAAAATTAATGAATTTAGGACTAACTTAGCGTTGGCCGCCATTTCACGCGCACGCGGTGTCAAGAGAAAGAGAAAAAGGCAGAGAGTGCAGAGAGCAGAGAGAAATAAAAGAAGATCAAAACACTGAAATTTTGTCTATGCTGAAAACCATTGAGGAAGTATGGGGGGAGGCGCCATAAGATTACTTTGTCGCATATAGCAAACGGGTTCAGGGGTGTGGCTAAGTCTGTGATCAATATGGCCAGGGTCTGATTAAACAGTATTCCTAGTTTAACTATAAAAAACCTACGAAAGAAAATATGGGGTTATTTTGAATCGAAGGAAGAAACACCGTGTAGGCAATCCTTGAAAAATACATACTTAGAGTAGTTATAAAGGTAATATTTTTCTTTTCATAAAGTACCAAAGTGGATATTATAAATTATATTGATACGGCTCTGTCTCTTGTTTACATTACCTAAGAAATGTAATTCCTATAAATTTCTTTTTGTCCACTTTCGAATTGCTACTACAACAACGTACAGCACATGACATATTTATTTCCAGAGGTCAATAGCTCGCAATAACAAGGAAAACTGCACTTTTAGCCACTTTTAATGCACTTTTAGCACGGAGTCAACAAATTGACGTTGTTCTGGTAATCTATGACGTAGGTGAACCCGTTTTGGGTCAAGAACGTTAAACCAGACAGGATAGCTCAATCACGCGAATCTGTCCGCCGAGCCGCCCGACGTGATGACGTCACAGTTAGACGAACTGCGTAAACTCGCACAACGAAACACCCAATCGCGCGCCTTCAGGTGCCTTCAGAAAGCGACTTGTGCTTTTTTTAAAGTTCATAAAAACAAAAAGTGAGCTTTAGATACTTTTGCTTTTTCGGATTTATTTTTTAAGGACTGTAAACAAATAGAAATCAATAAAATTCACTCTTGTTTTTTGAACACGAATTTTTTATGACAATTTCTCCAACCAATACGAGAAAAAAGCGCATTATTGCAGCAAATGTGTTTTCAGAAGGTGCGAATTTTGCCTTAAATAGTTTTTAGTATGGCACACAGATTATAATATATTATACAGAATTATTCTGTTAATAATTGTGGGCCTCCTTTGATTAGTTTGATTTTGAAGAGCATTTTTGGATTATGATATATTCATATTATAATATGTGAATGGTGAATCAATAATAATAAAAATAGAACACTAATAAAATGCTCCAAGGCAAATTAAAACACAGTTGAAAACATAGGTATAGTCATTTATTTATTCATAATAATTCCTAAATAATAAATATTCTAATTTATAATTTTGTTTAATTTCCGCTTTTTTTTTCAAAGAGGATCCACAGAACTATTTCTTTGTGAAGTATTATGCTTTTAAATTTCGAAAATTGATTCTAATAACAGTTCTTAATTTACAAAAATCTTTTATAACTACAAAAGGCATGTTAACTTCTTTTTTAAAAACTTCATCTGATTCCTGAATTATTGCTTGTCGGGGAATTCCAATTTCAGTAAGTGTCGCTGGGGAAGAACTGCCTTCTAATTTTGCAGTTTCTCCACCTTCTATTGCAGACAAATCAACAAATAATTTTTCTATTTCTTCCTTTATTTGTCATTCGGTAAGTCTATCAGAACGTGATGTATTAGTTGTGGCCGAGGTTGTTGCAGTAATAGTTTTTGTGGAAGGTATTTTTAATGTAGGAACTGCGTTTTTTAAATGCTTTCTTAAAGGTAAGCCTTAAATTAAAAAATATATATATTTATATTCTTGCACTTTTTAGATGGCTAGCTTGCAAAGAAAATTTTACTTACCTAATAATTCATTTCGAAGATCTCTTTCGTAGTCATTGTCTACAAAATGTTGTGAACATATATGGCTAGTGTTAGGGTTGAATTTGCCTTTTCTTTTGCACCTTGATATCCACTCACTTTGTATAGTTTTAGAGAAAAGGTCCTTTGGTTTTGGAAAAGCATGAAATATGGTATTCTGCCCAGTTTGGGCTTTTGTAGCATAATAAGTGTTATTACACCCATATACGGCACACCTTGTTCCCCCTGGCGTTAATAGGACTATTCTGTAAAGTACCCAAAAATAGTATATTATCAACCTCGTACTTTTATTATTAATAATATGTCAAGAAATGCTCACCTTCCCTTCTGTAGAAATTCAAGTATCAGGCACTTAGTGTCTCTGAATAATAATAAACACGGCACAAAAATCAAATAAAAACAACACACAGACACACTTTATAACAGGTAAAACTCAAAAAACTCACAATAATAAAGTAAAACCGAAAGAAATACGATAGAAAACTAGAAAAACAAAGGTAAACAACGGGCGTAGGATGTAACTTTCACCTAACGACGTCTAACGGTGACGTCACGCACTCGGTGGGCGCCGCGAACATTACACCATATAGATTGAGCTATCCTGTCTGGTTTAACGTTCTTGGTTTTGGGACATGTGACAGCTTCTCTCCTCCAATACTACCTCAATGCTGAAAACACAAAACACCACAAAATATATACAGGGTGTCTCATTTTGATCTGGAACACCCCTGTAAAATTTGAACTAGCTTACGGATTTTAACGAATTTTTTTTGTATATAGGGCCGTCCTAGTTGTACTTATCAAACACTTTTCAATGACCATACGATTATTCCAGTGCCGGATTAAAAAAAAATTGGACCCAAATTTTCGAGTTAAGGTATCAGCGATTTTTTTATTGGAAATCTGATAACGTGGTTTTAATAAGCGTCCCTGAAAACCCCCAGATTCCAAATTTCGAGAAATTATTACCACAAATTATACTTATATAATTTATATAAATTATAATTATATGCATCACAATTACAAAAAATCAAAATTTCAATTTAAGTTCAGCTATTAAGGTGGCTATGGAAACAAGTGAAAATGGTAAAAAGAGGTCCACAGGGGACAATAGTAATAAACCTGATCGGAAACTGTACTCGGTTTCCCTTTTCAGTATTGCTGTACAGTACAAATTTTATGCCATTTGAGATGCAAGAGAGCTCGCTGCCGTCGCAGGCAGCCATGGAAAAACAATGGCTTGCAGAAATGTCAGTTTATGCATTTACAACAAATTTTATTCAGGAGTTGATGTTGCTAAAATAATTTAGGTGTTACAAATAATTAGGTGGGTATAAAATGTAATTTCTAATCGATTCGTAAATACATTTCTGTCGTTTAAAATATTGCTGCTTTCTTCAAATACGTACTTTGTAGTGTATAATCGTATACTTTATTATTTGTAACAAAAAAATGTAAAAATTAACGTTTCTCAGCCGTGCAAGTGCAAGCTGCCTGCGATGGCAGCGAGCTCTCTTGCGTCTCAAATGGCATAAAATTTGTACTTTACAGCAATACTGAAAAGAGAAACCGAGTACAGTTTCCGATCAGGTTTATTACTATTGTCCCCTGTGGACCTCTTTTTACCATTTTCACTTGTTTCCATAGCCACCTTAATAGCTGAACTTAAATTGAAATTTTGATTTTTTGCAATTGTGATGCAGTGTAAGAAGTATAATTTGTGGGAATAATTTCTCGAAATTTGGAATCTGGGGGTTTTCAGGGACGCTTATTAAAGCCACGTTATCAGATTTCCAATAAAAAAACCTTAACTCGAAAATTTGGGTCCAATTTTTTTTTAATAAGGCACTGGAATAATCGTGTGGTCATTGAAAAGTGTTTGATAAGTACATCTAGGACGGCCCTATATACAAAAAAAAATTCGTTAAAATCCGTAAGCTAGTTCAAATTTTACAGGGGTGTTCCAGATCAAAATGAGACTCCCTGTAGGTTAGGCTAGGGTTCCTTCCTCAGTTCCTTCCCAATAAAGGAACCCTAGGTTAGGCAAAACACTACCAGAGCATATAAAAAAACAACCTGCAGTATAACTTACTCTTGAGAAGTCATCCGCAAATTTAATGACCTTGAGCCATACCAGAGCAGTTGTTTTATATGCTCTGGCCATACTGGGGGCTGGACCAACACTAATTAAAGACCTGTGCATATAGCACTGCTTCAAGCGATCGCCACTGGCGCCACACGACGAAACAAATTTACACGGTGGTTGTAGTTAAACCACCATTCTTGCAGAATCTTTTATAAAATGAAAACATGCAAATATATCTGTTACAACGAAGTTAATATTAAAAATAAAATAAAATATTTGTTTGTTATGTCCCTCTAATTTGACAAGTTCACATGGCATATTTCCATACATTTTCTAAGAAAAGCGCGAGTCTAGAGTATTTGGTACCTTTTTGTTTGAAACGCAGTCCATGGCTAGTTGTAGTATGTGATTATGTGAAAGCATAAAACGCATTAGATTTTTCAGTTTCTTCTTTATATGGAGGACTATTGGTTCGCTTTGAAGCTAGAAATTTTTTTTTCTATTTTCATTGCTGCATACGTTAAAAAATAGGTACTCTTCCAAAATAATATCTTTAATTTTCGCTTCTTCAGCTGGTTGATCAGATCATACCATAATTCCAAAATAGTGTTTATTCTTCTGCAATTCACTATGCATACCATTTTCTTCATGTGCGCGAAAATTTCATGTTATCACAAACAAATTACCTCGAAAAGCCGTATTATTAGGATAAAACTGCCAAATACTGGACGCAAACACAATTCGTTACCGTAAAAAGAAAGTAAACCGTAATAAAGCTGGATATTTAAAATTTTTGATTTTTTAAACGTCAGAAACTGACATCCCAATAGCCACAGAATACCCCCCTATAACCTATAATAAGTCGCCATTTTTTCGTCGTGTAGCGCCACCGCAATCCCTAAACAACAATGAAATATGACGGCATGCTCAGGTCTTTAATATAGTGTTGGTCCAGCTGGGGGAATAGAAGTCAGAGGTGTAGTCGGGAAAATCAATTCAGAAATACAGAGTATAGTACTACTAAAGTACCTATACATATAGTGTGTGGTAAGCTCAAGCAGCTTTGACTCCTTCCTGGGATTCTTTATTTAAAGATACTAGCACAAAGCACAATTTCCAAAAAAGCACACGTCACGGCACTCTAATATCTATCATACAGCCTAAAAAGAACTGCCCAATCGCCCCGACACTGCATCCATTTGACAGAATCTGTTCCCAAATGGCGGCTGCGCGAACAGGTGCGCAAAATTTTCCCGCCATGGGGACATTTACTGGTTGTTTTATATATAGTGTTGGTCCAGGTTTTATATGCTCTGACCAAAGATATGGAGTAGGGAGAATGCTTGTTAACGTGCGCAAGATTGCTAATTTTCCTATCGCCATTTTAACCCACGAAAGTCCGGAAAAATAAAAATAATTTGCTTTTTAAAATGTTTGTTGCAATTATTTACGTTTAGGTATAATTTTATATTTTGGAACAAAAAATTAGGTAGGTATAAATATTATAAAAAAGATTGATAAAATAAAATTTTGGTCCCTTATAAAAACATGTTAATTTACTTATATTTCTTTGTGCCCATTTTTGGCGCCTATGATGAAATCTTTGGTGCATCAAAAATAATAAAAAAACATTTTTTAACATTTTTATTGATGGCTAAATAATATAAGCTTATTTAATTTTTGCCTTACTGAAGTACCTTGTATTTCCGAGGTGTATCGTTTACTTAAACTATGAAACCTAATTTTTACATAACAAGAAACAATATTTTTTACCAATATAAAACTGTGACTATTAAAATAATCTTTAAAATTTGAAAAGTGCTCTTAAGTTCTGGAAATAGACAATCTGTCTCCGAATAAAAATGTTGGCTATTGGTTATTATAAAATAATACAACATACCCATGGAAAGATATACCCTCAGGTCTAAATCTATTGCAATTTGTGCATGTTCTTACACAGCAAGACATGTTAACGAAGACAACACGATTTACAAAAACACGCCAGCAAATAGGCACACGAAAAAGACCTTAAAAAGCAATTAAAAAGTAAGCACGTCAAAACGTAAACAAACTACAAGAAAAGGCTATGGGTTAACATGGCGGCCGTCAAAGCGCCCTCTCTGTAGCCGAAAAATCGGATGCGCAGTAGGTCAAGGCGCATTCTCCTACTCCATATCTCTGGCTCTGGCCATTTTTAACCCTAAATGAGGCGGGAAATTTGTAATAATTTATACGGGTGGGTTCCAGAAATAATGTAATGTCTTGGTTGTTGTTTTGTGTAAAATGGAAATGATTTTAGTTCAAAGTACGACATATGTGGGTCCAAGATTTTTTTTGTTTTGGTTTTGTAGGTTGAGGTTGAGAAATTATACAACTTAATCAAATAACATATTTTAATCATCATAAATAGATCTAATATAATTATTATTGTACATTATACCTTATACAATAGCTACATTATAAAAAATACTTATAAAAACAAGAAAATATTTTTTATTACCTAACATTTTCATACAATATTATTTGGGATAATTATTTCTTTAATACTTTTAATAATAATAATAACCTATTTTCCAGGAACATATCTATACCTACATATTTATGAATTTTTAGGCGGCTAGTTTTATTCCTTAGAACTTTTTTTGTTTGATTAAAAAACACAAGCAAAAAAAAACTTGGTAACTTCAACTTCTACCACTTTAATTATCTTTGCTTCAAAAATGCAAGTGAAGTGATTTCTAATTCTTTGATAAGCTTCAATAATTTTGCTGGCGGTGATTTGCAGTTAACAGGTTTACTTGCTGCTGCTGTTTACATTTCTTCGGTTAATTTTATTTGCTCCAGGAATGCGGCTCTCTTCGTCGTATCGAGAAATACAATGTCTCAATTTTCCTCATCTCCATGATTTACTTCTTGAACTTCTTGAATATTATTGTCGATGACACCTAGACATAGATAAAGGATTTATATATAGGAACACCTAGAGTAGGTACTACAAGTCGCATCTATTTGCATTTGCACCACACGTCATGTTTTGATCTCGTAAATAGGAGAACGAAAAGCTAAACCGTACAAAATATAAAAGAAACAAACGCGAATAAAAACTAAAAACGCATCTTTCATGAAAAAAGCATGTCACGCTGACTTTTATGATTTTACTGGCGCCTTCAAAAAGTATAATGCAATTTCATTCATACTGTAAAAATTTAAACAAGGAATAAAGTAGCCACCATTCAAACTGTCAAAATAGGATTGAAAATGGCGGCGAATTTCATCTCTTTACGTTCCCTGCGCCTTGCCGTGTGCAATAGGGCCAAAACAGAGAAATGGACTAGGGAGAACGCGCTACAAGCTGCGCGAACTGCCTAATAAATGTGGCGGCCATATTAAACCAACTTTGCTACAACTTTACTAAACTTACCGAAAAAATGATACTCCCGGAGGTCTCCTAGACTTATAATTCATTTGTCGCGGGACAAAAAACCGACTCCGATCGGGGAACACCGGAAAGCGCGAACGTGAAGCCGTGAAAACTACGCGAAAGCCGACAACCTCCACACTCACGTTCGCGACTCTTCGCGGGGTTTCGCGCCGCGAATGTGGAGCGGCCTTTACAGCTTGGTACTGCACACGACATTTTCCAAAAATACTGACCATTTCTCTGCTGAAAATACAACAACTATCGCTGAAAACAAACTGCAAACGTCAAACTGGGGACAATATGCCGGACATTAGATTTGCCTGGAAATAGGATGCGCAGTAGGTCAAAGCGCGTTCTCCCTACTCCATTTCTCTGGGCCAAAAG
The DNA here is from genome assembly GCA_963920635.1 of Pseudeuparius sepicola. Taxonomy (NCBI): domain Eukaryota; kingdom Metazoa; phylum Arthropoda; class Insecta; order Coleoptera; family Anthribidae; genus Pseudeuparius; species Pseudeuparius sepicola. Next base: position 98,574,869 of record OY987299.1, read on the forward strand.
AGGTATATGTGCTCCGACACTACTATCGGAGCATATAAAACAACCAGCAGTATAACTTCCTCTTGATAAATCATCCGCAAAATCAATGACCTTGAGCCATATTGATGGAATAGAAGTCAGAGGTGTAGTCGGGAAAATCAATTCAGAAATACAGAGTAGTATTAGTAAAGTATATAGTGTGTGGTAAGCACAAGCAGCTTTTACTCCTTCCTGGGATTCTTTATTTAAAGATACTAGCAAAAAGCACAATTTACAAAAAAGCACACTCCACGGCATTGTAATATCTCTCATACAACCAAAAAAGAACTGCCCAATCGCCCCGACACTGCATCAATTTGACAGAATCTATTCCCACATGGCGGCTGCGCGAAGAGGTGCGCAGAATTTTCCCGACATGGGGATAATTACTGCTGGTTGTTTTTAGGTATGTGGTTGTTTTATATGCTCTGATCGTTGACTGACGTATTAAGTATTAATAAGACTTCTCACGGCTCTAGCTTCATATTCTGAAAAGTAGATGGCGCCTAGGGTATTTTGCATTGCATTTTGTCCCCCGGGAAGCGCATGGTGAGCCAGAGAACTGTCAAACATGACAGCCGTGAGCAGTCTTTATTAATACGTCAGTCAACGCTCTGATGATATGATGATGACGAGGCGCTAAGTATTTTTACAAGCTTTTATTTAACTTGCCCTGTTAGTATGTACAGTGCTATTCATAAAGTTTGCACCAAATGGGAAAAATTTTTATTATTCTATTTTTTGAAAATCTGATTTTGGGATATGTTGGTGCATGTTTTGTTTACACTTTTGCGCCTAAGGAGGGTCGTGACGTCACAGCCCATGCCTATCAAATTTGACATTTAAAATAAAAAATTGTGAAAAATCAGATTTGCTTTGAAAATATCGGAAAAAGTTATTTAAAAAATGTGTTTGTATTGCATTATTGTGCCTCTATGCAAATTTTCAGAAGGATATCACGATGTTCGTTTTTTCTTAATTATTTCTCTTCAAATCGGTTCTTGATATTTTTTTCCCGCAATTAACCGAAGAAACTTATTTAGTGGTTGCTCTCTTACTAAATCATAACAATACAAATAAATTTCAATGCAAAGTTAAGGGGAAACATGAGATTTTTTAAAATAGCTATTGTGTAAGAACGCAATCTTGGTGCAAAGACTCTTTCATTTTACGATAAATTTATTCCCTGGGCCAGTGTTGTAATATTTTTACATAAAATACATCCATATTTTGAAATTCAGTGAAACAAAATTATAAGTATACAGTTTTGTATCGAATTTTATGGATTCAGTTTCAATTCCAGGAATATCAAGTAAGAAAGACGAATATTCTGATATCCTTCTGAAAATTTGCATAGGGGCACAATAATACAATACAAACACAATTTCTTAATAACTTTTTCCGATATTTTCAAGGCAAACCTGATTTTTCCCAATTTTGAATTTTAAATGTCAAATTTGACAGGCATGGGCTGTGACGTCATGACCCTCTTTAGGCGCAACAGTGTAAACAAAACAGATTTTCCAGTTCTAAATTGATGCCAAAATAATAACAAATAAAAATATCATCAAACTATTTTACGTATTTAAGCAAATTCTTCACTTTTATGGAACAAATAATAATTATTACCTTTAAGTTTAATTTCACATTAATCGATATTGATGAGTAGGCCATGGAGAGAATAGAAGCAATTGTTTTTATTTGACAGTTGTTTTTATTTGACAGTTATCAAACTGTTTTTATTTGACAGTTATCAAACAACTTTTTCAAGTAAAACTTTTCGATATTTTAACAAATAAACCCATTTTCAGCGATATATTTTTTTAAATGTCATTTTTGACAGATAACGAAAGTCACGTGACCACGTTTGAGTGGGTCGTTTTTCATCTTTTTTAAAGCAAAAGGTAACCCCAAAACTTAAATTTCAAAAAAGTCATTAATTAAAAATTTTCCCCCTATGCTGCGAACTTTTTGGAGGACACTGTATATATATATATATATATATATACAGGGTTAACTATCACTTAGTACAAAAATTTTTATGGCAGATAAAGAAAAATTAGACTTGCTAAAATAAATTTTCAAAAATTTTCTAACATTTGTCTTAAGCCTAAAAAAATTTTTTTTCAAATTGTATTAAACCCCTCAAAAAACGCCGCCTATGGACGCCCGCGCGACATGTCTAAAAATTTCGCGTATGTCAATAGCGCGGCGTTGCCACGTCTATCAATTTATCCGAGGATTCACCACAAAATTTCGATTTCCTTTTAAAAACGATTACTTTCTAAGGAACATGTAGAATGCCTATGAAACACCTACCTTACTGACATTTCCAGGATTGTTTGCACCATTTTCTGTTTTCTTGCTTTTTTACATTAAAAGTCACACAACACAACATTCACATTTTCTAAATCTGTTGGGGATCTCTTGGTTTCCCTCTGCTATTCCTTTTGTTTGAAGCGAGGTACTCAGCCTGACGACCACGACGAGGTAGATCCCCTCCGCCAGGAAAACCCCGAAGGGTAACCAAAAAATCACAACTGCACTAGCACACATTGCACATGCAAAGCACTACAGTAGCTGTTCAAAGAGGCCGCCGTTAACTTCGATGCACAAATTCACTCGGTTAACTAAAGAAGTCCGGATACGTGCAAAAAGTCCATGATTATTCCGGATTTGAACAGCTGCACCTTCAATTCGTTCACGTAACTGCTGCTCGTTGTCGATTTCCTGCTCGTACACAATCGCCTTCATGAATCCCCAAATACAAAAATCCATTGGATTCAAGTCTGGTGATCGCGGCGGCCATGCAATGGGCCCTCCTCTTCCGATCCAACGGTTGGGGCATTGGTCGTCTAAAAGTGCACGAACAGGTCTCGCAAAATGGGCTGGTGCACCATCGTGCATAAACCACATGTCATGCAGTACTTGTAGTGGCAAATTATCAAACAAAACATTTGTCAGAAAATACAAGTATCGTTCAGCGTTTAAATTTTCCGGTAGAATGTATGGTCCAATTAATCGATCTCCATAAACTCCAGCCCAAACATTGATGGAAAACCGACGTTGGAAATTAAACCGCCGAACAGCATGTGGGTTCTCATCGGACCAAATATGGCTGTTGTGTCTAAAAAAAAAAACAAAAATTTAGAAATATTCACAATTTTGGCGAAGGCGTTAGGATTGACATAGCCAATTTTATAATAAATAAAAAAGATAATATGGAGGAGAGAAAGCTATAAGTAAGTAAAAATTTACATACGTGTTTAAAACCCCAGCACGTGTGAAGCAGCATTCGTCTGTCCAAAGAATGTTGAAAACAAAGTTTGGGTCTTGGGCGATTCGATCACGTAGCCAAGTGCAGTAGGTCATTCTCACCGGAAAATCATTTGCTTCTAATGCTTGGACCTTTTGTATGTGATAAGGGTGAAGGCCGTTTTCCCTTAGAATCCTCCATGCCTGTAAATAATTGTATTGTTACATTTTAAATTTTATGTAGGTATTAGGTGCAAGCAAAGACAATCCCATCACATGGGATAGTCTTTGGTAGAAGTCAGTTTTATTGGTTTTATTTTACTTGCCTTGTTCTGAGATATTCCCAATCTCCTTGCAATAGCTGTAGTGCTTATGGAAGGTTGCTCTTCCACCAAATCAAGCACTGACTCAACATCGTCCATGTTCATTTGCCCTCCAGGCCCACCCCTTCGAGCTTGCACGTTGTACAATGTTCACGAAAGTACGTGGGTTAGGCATATTTGCCCTGTTAGGAAAACGAATACGGTATTCTGCTGCAGCTCGATGTGCACTTTCATCGCATCTCCCGTACATTATAACCATGTCCGTCAACTCGGCGTTCGAATACTCCGGCATTTTCACAAAGACGCTGAACGATTTGCCGCGAAAATCAAGACCAAACTGGGAAATAACGCCATGTTACATTCGCAAATGCCCTCCGTCGGCTACTAGCCAAACTTGAAAAGGTTTGTTCCAACAGGGTCAATAACCGTGCTCAAGTACGTTCAGCGCATGCGCACTACCCCACTGGCTGTTCCAACTGAATTATGTACCTACCGACACGGGACGATACACGCACTGTTCCAGCCGATTTATGGATCATTTGTGTATCGTCCTTGTACGATAAAAACGGTGCCTGGTCTAAAGCAATAACCGCGTGTACTGACATGCGCAGTGTATGGTCGTGTGACAGAGATAAACATTAACATCATATTTTTGTTTTTACGTAGATAGGTTTAAATCGATGGCTGGGATCGTGTTTTTTATTTCTTGTTGGTTTTTGGCTTGTTGGGTAGGGCGGGGAATCGTTGAACAATAATTTTTTAGAGTGAAGAGTGAGGTTAGCCCACCGAACATTCGGTTAGCCACATATTAAACACGCAGGTTAGGTGCGGTCGCAAAACGTGATTTGGTCGATTTGATTCACAATCCGTTCCATCTGAAATTTTCTTTGGGATCGCACATGAACGGTGCAAAACTAGCGCATGCGTTCTTTAAGGGTTATCATCTAGTTCATGTACAGTTCTGTGACGGTACGTAAATTCGAGTTGGAACAAATGATCCCAAAGAAAATTTCAGATGGAACGGAAAAATTGTTCAACGATTCCCCGCCCTACCCAACAAGCCAAAAACCAACAAGAAATAAAAAACACGATCCCAGCCATCGATTTAAACCTATCTACGTAAAAACAAAAATATGATGTTAATGTTTATCTCTGTCACACGACCATACACTGCGCATGTCAGTACACGCGGTTATTGCTTTAGACCAGGCACCGTTTTTATCGTACAAGGACGATACACAAATGATCCATAAATCGGCTGGAACAGTGCGTGTATCGTCCCGTGTCGGTAGGTACATAATTCAGTTGGAACAGCCAGTGGGGTAGTGCGCATGCGCTGAACGTACTTGAGCACGGTTATTGACCCTGTTGGAACAAACCTTGTATGTACAGTTAGTTGCCTAGCTAGGAAGTTATGAAATGACGAACGGGGCAACGCGGAGCAGTCGAAAAAACGTTTCATAGACTCGACCGGGCCGATACGTCGCTTAATTCATACCGCCGAGGCTTCAGAACAATAAATCCTTTATCTATGCTTCAGAAGAGGTTAGATGGTGGACAAGAATTCATCAGAGGAGCTCCGGGGGTATTAAGGGAGACGGCTTGTGGTGTCGCGGTAATGAGCTTTCCGCGAGAGTAGGAACCGGTCCGGATACGAGCTAAGGTAAGGGGAATCTAATAGCGCTGCATCTGTACAGATTCAAATCGATTGTTATTTATGTATTTTTTAAATTTGTTTGAGTAAAAAGGTATTTTCACCGTTCCTAAATCAACGGCAACACCGCGGAAAATCACTTCAGCTGTCAGTACCTTCAGAAGCCAAATTGGATGACGTCATTAAAGGCGGGGATTTACAGGGAAAATAGGGGTCTTTACCCGTTTTTTTAAAGATCGTAAAAAAAATCTAAAAATATTTTTCTATGTTTTCTTAAGCCACCCTGCGCACGTGGTAAAAATTTTTGTACTAAGTCATAGTTAACCCTGTATACAGGGTGTAACTTTGATAAGTACAGAAATTTTAAGGGCAGGTCGGGAAAAATGCACTTGTTACGCCTATGCAATTAAAATTTTTCTAAAGTGCATATTAACGTCAGAAATAATTTTTTTTAAAACGCTATTAAAACCCCTTTTTCCGACGCTACGGCCATGGGTCCTTGACCTTGCCGGGACCAGCTGGAACTGAGGCCGGTTCCGGGGGATCCCCCCCAATTCCGCCGTGCAGCGTTGTCAGACGTATAGCTCTTTCACAGTATTTCAGGAATAGTCTTTCAACTAGTTTTTGAACAAATCTTTAATGGTTCTTTTAGCGAATAGCATGCAAAAAAACTACCTTTCGGATGCCTGGATGATTTTCCTTGCGGGTGTCGTACTCCTTTCTTATGTTATCCAAAAATCCTCTCGAAAATCACAAGAAGCACTAGGTAACTGGTTGCCAGTCGAATCGCTTTTTCCGAGGCTTTTTCGCAGTATTTGAAGAATATTGACGCAACCATGTATCATTTGGTGTATGTGGAGATTAAATAAATAAATAAATAATTTTTGGACAACTCCTTAAAGGTTCTTTTAGCGAATAGCTCGACGAATAGCATGAAAAAGCCTACCTTTGAGATGCATCGATTATTTTTACTATTTTCTTGTGTTTAGATACTATCCAAAAATCTTCACAAAATCACATAAAGCACTAAGTACCTACCTAACTAGTGGCACTGTTTTTATACGATGGTCGCGAAGGTATAACACTTCATAGTCTCTTTTTACGGAAATACGAACAAAACACTTGTTTTTTTTTCACTGCACACTTAAAGCGGCGCGATGCCAAATATTAGGGACGTCTCGGTTTCCCTCAGCTGATTTATTCCAACGGGGACTCGACTAGGTGGATTGTACAATTAGATCCATACCGTATGCGTCTAATAAAACCCGAATTTTCGCGAACCCTTGAAGCTGCTTCTTTTATCCTCGCGCGTAATTGGGGTACCTAGTAGGAACCTATCTAGCACTGTTTTCATACGAAGGCCGCGAAAGTTTAACACTGCATTTCTTAACGGAAATATGAAAAAATCACTTGTTATTTCACTGCAAATTCGTAGCGGCAATTGCAACAGGTTTGGACATCACTGCTGGTCCAAAAAAATGGCGAACGGATCTGGAAAAATGTACAGAAGCAGGTTCAGTTCCGACGACAGTTCGTAAAACAAAGCAAAGTAACGGAACAATATCGGTTAGCGAGACGCGACGTTTGCATACGCGTCCACGTTTTGGAAACAGAATTGTTATACCACAGAATAGCCACACGTAAGGCATTCTGTATAATAATAAATTGCTTGTTGAAGCTGGCGCTCCCAAAAATTACAGGCGGACGCGGATCGATATCAATCAGCTGTTAAATCCCATAATAATCGGACGGACGATCTTCGACTAGCGCGTCGGCTACGGCGCGGCGGTACGGTGACGGCGCACAAGCTTTCCCCCATACCATTCAATACCACTATTCGGTGTTGCCGTTTATGCCGACATGTCCCCAAACTGACTTAAAGTCCCTTAAATCCGATTTTTGATTTTCGCGGATTTATACGGGGTTTCTTTCGTTATAAGTTAATCTACTATCTCGTATAATTATTACGCACAAAAACGGGTAAATCCATGTAAAAATCCACTACACAATTAAATTTATACGGAATTAAATTACTAAATCAGGTAAATTTTCAGCACACTTGGCAACATAGTAGCGCCGCCCCGAGAGAAGTAGGGGCCGCGAGCCGCGATTGGCTAATATCGCGCACTAGTTATGAGTAGTGGGACGCCAGCGCCCGACGCCAACGTCATATGCCCGCGCCTGGCGAATCTCGGCGAAGGAATGTCGGGCAGTAGTCAAGGGCACGCAGAAGCTTAAATTCACCAGGAGGAGTCGCTGTTTTTCGGTTTTTGGGGACATTACGCGACATTTCGCCACCAAGTTTTTACGAAAAGTAAGAGGAATGGTAAGGAATTAACTTGAGAGAGTTCCGAAACGGCAAAGGGTTAAAAAATGCGGAAATGATAAGCACGCCAATTTGACAGTCTTCCCCAACTATTTTCGGAACCGAATAATTTTTTATTTACAACCATGTATGTAATATCGACATTTCTGACTTTTTAGAAGTTTGAAAGTGTCAATTTTTCGACTTTTACTTCCCGCCCTCCCGCCCGGGTGGAAAGTTTACTTTATCTCGAGACACCTCGGTGTGTAATATACTATTAAAAGTAGACAATAGACAGGACAACTACCTTGAGGGGGTTTAAAAGTGGCGCACCATCAGGCAAGGGTAGAAAAATATTAAAAACGATGAACAAATCGGGGCCGCGCGTTAAATTCACATCAAATGACAGTCTTCCCCCACTTTTTTCGGAAACGAATAATTTTTTAAAAGTAGATAATACATAGGACCACAACCCTGAGGGGGTTTAAAGGTGGCGCACTATCGGGCAAGGGTTGAAAAATATTAAAAACTATGAACAAATCGAAGCCGCGCGTTAAATTCACGTCAAATTACAGTCTTCCCCCACTTTTTTCGAGATGATAGGGCTACAGGCGAACACTCGCTAAAAAAAAGTAACGCGCCGCTGCTCTACGCTCTACCCTATGGGTGGTTGTGGAAATTTGCAATTTTTACAGATAATTTGTATTTTAAAACAAATACTTTATTCAGTTGATTGCCGATCAGAAATTTATTATCCCAAGGTGTCCCAAGAGATGGCTAATTATTAGTATAAAAAAATTGCGGCCTGAAAATCAGTTGTAAAATAGGTAGGTAGGTAGATACCTACTCCACAAAAGACTTGTCAAAAAATTATGAGTGTGAAATCAGCAATGAGTTTTCTAGCAATGACTTCTCCGAGCGGCGCTCGGATACATTTCTGCTGCCTAGGGACTTAAAATAACAGTAAAGTGATAAAAACTGACGTGTTTGTTAAATTATTGTGTGCGCCTGTGAAGAAAGCAATAAACAGTTCGTCACAGCAACCGACATCATAAAAAAACGTGGATACCTACCAGCAGTAATTTTCAAAGGTACCTAGGTACCTAATTCTGCAAGCAGATTTATTCCACTCTGACATGCGGCAACGTCGCGGTATTCCCCTTCCTAATCTAACGTTATTCCCCTCCATCTCCTAGGGAGAGGTTAGACCTCCCCTCTCAGCGCTTCTAGTGACGATCCAGCGGCGTGCATTGAGCACGGATAAAGATTGATTTGCCCCATTTTCTAAACATCGATTAAAAAAAATTTTTTTTTTCATTTTTCGGTTTTATGAACGTCCCCGATTACGTGGTTAAAATTTCTGTACCTATCAAAGATACACCCTGTATATATGTGTGGGTCGAATCTTTTAAGCTAGCTGAACTAACTTCTTGACATCCGATTGAGCCGAAATTTTGCATACACCTTTAGTTCTGGTGACAATACAATATGCAATACTCAATATTGTAATACCAGAGCATATAAAACAAATTGCCAGAGCATACATATGCTCTGGTAATACTTTCAAAATGGCCGTCGCCACAAGATAGCGGATGATGTATTTTTTCTCAACCACTTAACAGAGCATTATATGCTCTGCCCTTAATATGGGTATCAAATCATCAAATGAAACGGCTCGAAGAGAAGAAAATGATAAAGTTAGTGACATCACACAAAATTCAATTTGGCCACTGCTCTAAGATGGCGGATTACATTTTCTTTTCAACCTGCTTAATATGGGTATCAAATATGAAAGGGCTTGAAGAGTAGAAAACGATAAAGTTAGTGACATCCATAGAGATCATATATATAGGTAGTGCTGAATAAGTCCCATTTTATGGCAAATTGTGGAACTATTAATAATTAGCTGAAAATCGAAAAAATTATTCCACAAAGCGTCTATGATGCAAACAACGGTAGATTATTACTTAGTTCGTCGCTGTCAAATCGTCAAATGGCTGTCAAAGAGCGTCAAGTTTCACAAAACACGACCTCAAATTGCAAATGCGCAAGTCCACTGGGCCTATTTATTACTATTTTATGATTTTAAATTCGTCAGATTTACAAATATTCCCGAAAGTTGGTGCATTTTCGTTAATCATATTAGGCGACTTAGAATGGTTGCAAGTCAAACAGCATACAGGGTAGGTCAAAAAATATAAAAATTGGGTAATTATGGAATATACAGTATGCACCGCCCGATTTTCTTGAAATTTTGGCTACCCCCCTATTTTCGAGGTCCCTGAACACGAATCTGACGTCAGTGTTTTGAGGTCGGACATAGTTTCCGAGAAAATGAATTTTCAAATTTCTTTTTGACACCCCACTTTTGCACGGCGATATTTGGTTATAGTCGAGATGAATTTGGCTCAAATTGATCACCACCCTATTTTGCACCTTCTGCAGCATCGAAACTTTGCGGAAACCCGAGAAAAAAACGAAATTTTGAAAGATTTATGCCGTGTTTACGTCCGGCCCGGCAGCTGTTTTCGCCCGACAATCGGCGCGGCATAAATCTTTCAAAATTTCAGTTTTTCCGCGGGTTTTCGCGAAGTTTCGATGCTGCAGAAGGTGCAAAATAGGGTGGTGATCAGTTTGAGCTGCGTACACTAAAAATTTATCCGGATTATAACCACAAATATCGCCGTGAAAAAGTGGGGTGTCAAAAGGAAATTTGAAATATAATTTTCTCGGAAACTATGTCCGACCCAAGGTTATAAACTAACCTTGGTCCGACCTCAAAACACTGAGGCCAGATTCGTGTTCAGGGACCTCAAAAATGGGGGGGTAGCCAAAAAATTCAACAAAATGTTATTAGGAAAAATAAATTTAAAAAAACTACAACAAATGTTCAAAGTGACCACCCTGCACTTGCAAACAAAACTCAACTCTTCTACAGATGGATCGGTGATTTCCGGCGTAATAGTTCCAAAAGCGTTTCTAATTCGGTCTTGCATATTCTCAACTGTCGTTGTTTCGTGGGTATAAACAAAATCTTTAACATACCTCCACAAAAAAAATCAAGGGGGCTTAAGTCGGGGGATCTCGCCGGCCAACGTATTGGTCCCGCTCTTCCTATCCACTTTTCAGAGAATGCATTATTCAACCATGTAGTTACGGCATGTGCATGGTGAGGAGGTGCCCCATTTTGTTGGAAATACATACCCCTTATTATAACGAGAGGCACATCTTCCAATAGCTCAAATAAATTATGATAGATACCTCTCACCATTTAAAGTACCTACCATTGAAAAAAAAAAGGACCAATGATAATATTGTCAAAAATTCCTGCCCAAACACCGACTGTCCATCTTTGTTGGCTGTGTACCCGAAAACAGTGGGGATTGTTATCTGAGTATTATAGTAATGAAATTTATGTCTATTGACAAATCCATTCCGGTTAAAAGTACATTCGTCCGTAAACATTATGAATTAAAAAAAAATTGCATTTGCATTTGATTGTTGCTGTATCCAAAGGCAAAAATTACTTCTCAGTATTCAATTAGGATCATTTAGTTCCTGATGTAACTGTATTCGATAAGGTTGAAATTTATTTTTCGATAAAAGTCTTCTTACCAATGTTCTTTCGATTTCTCACCCCCGGAAAAGTTTTCTTGTGCTTACATGGGGATCTTCTATCACAGCTAATACAACCTGAAATTCGTTTTCCTCATTTGTTACTGGTCGTCTTCTTTTCTGTTTAAGATAATGAACACTGCCTGTGTTATTGAACCTTTCCAAAAGTCTTTTAAAACATTTTTCCGTTGACTGACGTATTAATAAGACTTCTAACGGCTATAGCTTCATGTCCTGGAAAACAGATGGCGCCTATGGTCAACAATGTATTTTGCATTGTATTTTGTCTCCGGAAAGCGCATGGTGAGCCAGAGAACTGTCAAACATGACAGCCGTGAGCAGTCTTTATTAATACGTCAGTAAACGATTTTTCTCCTGGTTGATGGTCACGTTCAGGATATTTCGCTCTGTACAGGGCGTTCCCGTATATTTTGACCCACCCCTAGAGCCTTTATTTTTCGAGTTGGAAAAAAATTACTTAAATGAAAGTTGTAGGGTACCAAGGTGTATTGTCCCAAAAATAATGGATTTACAGGAATGCTCTTGTCTAAGATGAAGTGTTTTTCCATGGCAACCTTGATTAAATATAAAAATCGTATTTATCTACAATTTGGAATACCATGCAAATGCTTAGAGCAAACATATAACATATTTATATTGTTGGAATCGACAAAATGCGTGCAATTCAAAAATCCACAAATATACAGGGTGTTCCATTAAAAAAAAGTAATTTTATATTTTTTCATAAATTTGAGACGCTCATTTGTTTCATCTAGTAACAGATCCTAGCGGTTCAGAAAAAACCCTACAACTTTCATTTAAGTAATTTTTTCTAACTAGAAAAATAAAGGCTCTAGAGGTGGGTCAAAATATACGGGAACACCCTGTACATACGACTAGGCAGTAGAGGATTTTTATAACATTCTCCAAGAACAAAAATCATGTCAATCAACTCATTTTGGGACAAATTACTATTCATTATTATTAACTAGTTACTTATTTTGTTTGAAAAGAACAAGCAATGCACATGAAGTGACAGATAACTGATCGAATGAAGCAACATGACAGATTCTCTGACTGTTCTTTTATTATTGAAGTTTCATGGCTTGCTGAGAATAGTATTTTAATTTATTAAAAAAGTAACGGGCATAATTTTAAAAAATGAATTTAAAAAAAAACGTGAGAGACAGATACCTACAACCTTATATCATTAGAAAGCCTATAAAATTCACATCCAACGGTACATAAACAGTTATGTAGTGCCATTTGAAAAAAATCAAGTTATCCATGATTTTAAAGATTCCAAATTCAATCAATGACTACTCGAAACTACGAAAGGTTGGGAAGCTAAACAACTAGCTTTAATTAGCACATATGATGCATGTTAAACCTGCAAAATCGCAGTTGGCTAAATTCAAGGATAACTGAATTATTCAATTTTTTCGAAACGTCAATTTTTGTAGAAATAGTGTAATAGCGGGAAAACCGTATAATTTAGACAAAACGTATGATACATAGTCACGCTAGAATTGACCAAGGAATCCAAATTTGCAATAAAAAATGGGGTTTCCATTTAAAAAAAGTAACTTTGGTATGGCACGCTTTTATGGAACACCCTGTGTAATCGAAAATAATTTTAAAATGAGCAGCTCATTGATCTGCACAACTTTTATTATGAATTATTTTTTCTAAACCCAATATTTTCCGAGATATCGCCCATGGACACACTATTGCTCCACCCTGTAATATGATATCTATGGTGACATCAGTGGCGGAGCTATGCATAAGCAAATATAAGCATTGCTTAGGAGCCCTGGCCAAAAGGGGGCCCGTGGCCCGTCGGATGTGATGACGGTGCCGACCCAACGGGCTGACTGCCGATGGCAGACACCCGTACACCGTACGGGTCAGTCGCCGGTCAACATTTTTTAGTGCAGTGAATTTAATTTACTTATTTACTAGTCATATTATTCTTGACATGAGTTCCTTTGATAGTATCTGAATGGAGAATTTTATTTTATTTTATTACTTAAGTAGTTTTATTTTAAGTTGACTTTAGCTTTTTCTGTGATATTGGAGTTTTTTTATTTTATTTTGTTTGCTATAGAATATTTTATATGTTTTTTTATAAATAAAAGGACTGGTTCATTTAATATATTGTATTACCTACTAGTTTACTTATTTTCTTGTGATATTGGAGATGTTTTTTTTATTTTATATTGTTTGGAATATGTACATTTTTTATGAAATAAAAAATCGGTTCATCGGTATGGTAGAAGTTTTTTTTATACTATTTTCGAATGCCTCCTAATGTTCATATTATCTTTGAAGAGGAGAGGGAGAACTTTTTAATTTTTGCTTACGGGCTCTAGGTACTCAAGCACCGCCTCTGGGTGACATCACACTATATTCAATATGGCCGCCGCTCCAAGATGGCGCATTACATTTTCTTTTCAACCCCCTTAATGTGGATATCAAATGAAAGGGCTTGAAGAGTAGAAAACGATAAAGTTAGTGATATCACACTAAATTCAATTTGGCCACTGCTCTAAGATGGCGGATTATATTTTCTTTTCAACCTCCTTAATATGGGTATCAAACATGATAAAGGGCTTGAAGAGTAGAAAACGATAAAGTTAGTGACATCACACTAAATTCAACATGGCCGCCGCTCCAAGATGACGGATTACATTTTCTTTTCAACCCCCTTAATACTATGGGTATCAAATGAAAGGGCTAAGGGCTTGAGAGTACAAAACGATAAAGTTTGTGACTTGTGACATCACACTAAATTCAAAATAGCCGCCGCTCCAAGATGGCGGATTACATTTTCTTTTCAACCTCCTTAATATGGGTATCAAATGAAAGGGCTTGAGGAGTAGAAAACGTTGAGTTAGTGACATCACACTAAATTCAATATGGCTGACGCTCCAAGATGGCGGATTACATTTTCTTTTCAACCCCTTTAATACTATGGGTATCAAATGAAAGGGCTAAGGGCTTGAGAGTACAAAACGATAAAGTTTGTGACTTGTGACATCACACTAAATTCAAAATGGCCGCCACTCCAAGATGGCGGATTACATTTTCTTTTAAACCCCCTTAATATGGGTATCAAATGAAAGGGCTTGAAGAGTAGAAAACGTTGAGTTAGTGACATCACACTAAAGTCAATATGGCTGACGCTCCAAGATGGCGGATTACATTTTCTTTTCAACCCTCTTAATATGGCTATCAAATAACAGGGCTTGACAGCTGGCGGACCACGGAAAACCGCCCAGCGTGCCGATGCACCGCCTCTTCGCCATGATATAAAAGGACGGCGCGCGGGGGAGAGGACTCAGAGGACTGAGACTGAGAGGAGGATTCCGTTCCGATTCTCCAAGACTTTCTTGGACAATCCGTCAACCGGTGGGTATAGCGGAAAACCGCTGGATGTGCGACCGGGTCCAACGCCTCCCAGTTAAGTCTTAATAAAACTCTCCGTAAAAATTCTGTAGGAATCCGCTGGATGTGCGACCGGGTCCAACGCCTTCTAGTTAGTCTTATTAATCCGCTGTAAAGATGCTGTAGGAAACCACTGGATGTGGGATATACAGGGTGTCCCAAAAATATGTGGGCAATCTCTCGGATTTATACAGGGGACGTTAAAATAACATGACAAGTTTTTATAAAAAAAAACCAGAGGGACCCCCTACAGAGATACAGGTTGTTGAAATTCTTTTTTTGAAATTGAATTATGGCTATATCATCAAAATAACCATGCTACTGAACTGAAATTTGATAATGTTGTGCTTTTGGGGATGGAGAATAAGTTGAAGGCATCAATTTTTACGTATCTCACAGAAGGCGCCACTTGCACTATTTTTGGATAATGTTATTGCTCGTAACTTTTTTGAGGTTATTTTTTGGTCTTGCAGGTCCATCAATTTAGTGCATCTTTCATTTTGCAACAAAAGTGGACTCTGGTTTCATAACGATAAAATCAACCATTTGCGTTGAAATTGGCGAAACGTTCCCTAAAACACCTGTTAACTTCAACATTCGAAACATAAAACTTTCTCCTACCGCTTTTAAATGTAACAGATCAACTGTACATTCAAAATTAAGAAAAAAATACCAAATGGACATTGGACAAAACACCATTGCTTTTCTTGAAATAGGATGTTCAAATTCTGTCAAATTCAATCTTTTCCATTGTGAAAGCTAATAATTTTTGATACATTGTTCATAAGGATTTTCTTCTCAGTTTAAATTCTACAGCCGATCTGTAACGTTTGAAAGGTAAAGATTTTATGTTTCTAATAGTACGAGAGATGGTAATCAAAATTTTTGACTCATAGCGTCCCGGCTAAAACCGCACGGAATCGATAGATTATATAACCCCGTATCCAGAAATCCGATTTTCAGACATTTTGCGCGTAGTGTCTGATCTGAGCCCATTTTCAAAAATGTCAACAAATCTGACCTCAGTGACTCATAGCGGCCCGTCTGATTTCTGGAATGTAGTTAGATAATAGCCCTGAGACACCAATAACACAGTTTTCAGACACCCAGATTGTAGCGCGTACCCAGGAGACCAATTCAAAAAATAAAAAATGAGACAAAAAAAAACAAACTTACAGCAGCCTGTCTGAAAATCATTTTTATAGGTAAAGTCGGGTCAATTGATGCGGAAAAATCAATTTTCAGACAAAAAACATGTCGCCTTAAATTTTTGTAGCATTTCGAACATGTCAACAAATCTGACCTAAGTGACTAATAGCAATATGTCTGAAATTCGTCGTCAACGATTGAATGCATCGCCCAGATGTGGAAAAAAATGATTTCAGACAAATTGAATGTAGCATATGGCTAATCAGAGAACTTTTCAATTTGTATAATTTACTTCAAATTCAAAGTAGGAAGCTGTACTCGATTCTTGCACAGCCATCTTGCGCAGCAGCTGTGGTGAAGCGAGAGACAGTTTTAACACGTAAATGGCCGTTCTAGACACAGGAGCGTAACAAGAGCCAGAGTGTTTGGCGGGCGACTACGGCACATTTTTTCGTCATAGGCGACACTCAAAATGTCTGAAAACAGTATTTTTGTATTCTGGACATCCATACGAATGATTTAAAACAACAATGAACCGAGCTGCTATGTGTCACTTAGGTCAGATTTGTTGACATTTTTGAAAATACACTCGGGTCAAACGCTACGAGCAAAATTTCTGAAAACGCAAATTTTAGTAATGAAATAACGAAATCTATGTACATTTTCAATATGAGACGGGCTGCTATACGACAGTCAACCAATTTTTTTTACATAGCAGAAACGGCCCCCCGCGAAGATGCTACACTTCTGAGAGTTACTACCCAACAGTCGGCTTTAGGGTCATCTAATCTATCGATTTTACACGGTTTTAGTCGGGCTGCTATGAGTCATGGTTTTGGTTGCCATCTCTCGTACTATAATGTTGAAGTTAACAGGTGTTTTGAGGCACGTTTTATGAATTTCAACGCAAAAGGTTGATTTTATCGTTATGAAACAAGAGTACATTTTTGTTGCAAAATGAAAAGGTGCACTAAAATGATGGACCTGCAAGACCAAAAACATAACCTTAAAAAAGTTACGAGTAAAAGCACGATAAAAAAACATCACAAGTGGTGCCCTCTGTGAGATACGTAAAAATTGATACCTTCGGCTTATTCTCCATCCCCAAAAACACAACAATGCGAAATTTTAGTTCAGTGGCTTGATTATTTTGGGAGATATAGCCATAATTTAATTTCAAAAAAAGAACTTCAACACCCTGTATCTATGTAGGGGGGGGGGGGCCCTCTGGGAATTTTTTTTAAGGAACTTGTCATGTTATTTTAACGTCCTATGTATAAATCCGGGAGATTGCCCACATATTCTGGGACACCCTGTATAATAAAAATATTTAAATATTTCAGTCAACACCCAGGTGTATTCTATTTCGTTTTCGTTAAAATTAAAGACCGTTAATATTGACATTGAAACAATGCTAAAGAAGAAAGAAAAGGGATATCAAAATTATGTTTAATTTTTAACCAACCAGAACGAAATTTTTACCAAAGGTAGATGGCATTGTTGCCTACTTATTTCCAAAAAATTAGTTGCCTACTCCAAAGTCAAAGCCACCTGCTATGTCACAATTTAGGCTAAAAATCCGAAATTCATATTAGGTAGGTATTTTTTCTTCAAAAAAATTTACTAAAAAAAGTTGTTCAAAATCGACCCAGAACCCTAAATCAAAATTTTGTTGTATTGTCTTAATTAAAAACTTCGCATTTCAACTTCCCCGAACAAGAACATCACATCTAAAGATAGGCAAATAGGGTGTTTTTCATAGTAAAAATTGGCACTTACCGGGGATGAATTTTATAGCATAAATACAAGAAAAATATGTAAAAGCTAATTTTTTCTATGTAAATCTTTAATAATAAACCATGATAAAATCGCGGATATCAAAATCACCGATTTAGAAATTTTTTGAGGTGAGGGTCTTCCTTCATCATTTTAAATGTCTGATAGTTTAAAAAAATGTCTGTTTTTTTCATCTCTTGGGCCATCTTACAGACACCTTGCATCATTTTTGCACTTTAGTACCTAATGTCTGTTTTAGCAACATTTATCCTAGTTAAGAACACAGTGAAATGAATGTCGTCGCGAGGTGATGACGTTTTAATTCCGTCCTTAATACATTAGTCCAAAATGTTTCCCTTATGATTCAGATTTTATTTCTCACACTTTCGATAGGTGTGGGCTTATACGAATAGTCCGGTCAAAATAGGCATTCAAGGTTACATTAATTCGCATAGAGCTTAATCTTGGTTTGTTTGGTTTAAAACAAAATGTTTTAAACTATTGTTCAAAACATGTTTTAAACACTTGATAATGTTTAAAGCACAATTTGTTTAAACTGTTTAAAACCCGTTTAAAACTTTCATTTAAAAACACGTTTTTATTTCATTATTTAAGGATTAGCCAAAAATACAACCAAGGATTTTATTTTTTAAATAAAAAACTGTTAAAATAATACAAAAAATAAATAGCCTCATTCTTTTAGCCTTTTAAACTTTTACATAAATTAAAAAAAAGAAATTTTCATTTTTGAATAGGTACCTATAGTTATTTGGGTGAGTTTTTAAAGACATCACAAATATGTGATGGAATCCATCAAAGCAATGTGATTGGATCATTCAAAAATTTCTGTACTTGATTGGCTTGATGGATTCCATCGCATAATTTTTGTTGATTTTAAAAACTCGCCCTTATCACATTCTCCAGTCATCACATTTTTTAATCAGTACTGATGATAGCCTCAATATCCTTGTTGATATCAACATTATTTTTTAATTCTTTATATTGAAACTAATTTGTTGGCTTTCATATTTCCCAATCTATTTCTTAATTTGGAATGAAAAGAATCTTTCGATGTCAGCAGAGGATGCTACTGCAGTATGTAATTGCTGTATTAGTTGTTTGGTTTCTTCATTTATATTTTTGACAGACATCCATGAAGACAATTAATTGTTCCGAAAATAGGTATGTTTTAAAGGGTGCACTTTTAGCTTGAAAATTTATTATTGAAGGTAATGCATTTGGATGGCTTGTTTTAACATATTCTATTGCCTGGTCAATTTGATTTTGGATTAACTTTTCTTCCCTATATCTATGGTCCAGTAAATTCGTTGCAAAATGAACGGGGCTCAATGCCATTTCCAAACTTGCTGTTACTTTCACTCTGTCACTCTCTGGAAATTCACCACTGGCAATTTCAGTTTCAAAAGTCTCCAATAGATCTACCCAAATCTCCATAGCGTCTTATAGTGCAGGAACCGTTTTGAACCTTATCGAGTGCTATAGAAATATATTTACGTTTTTAAAAAAATCCTGTGCATTTGTTTTTAAATTTAAATCGTTTACTAACTTAACTATTTCTTTATCAAATCCTACTATCATATTATTAGGACAAACATCAGCTATTATGGCCCAATTTTTTAAATAATTTTGCAAACAATCTGACAGTGTTCCAAAGAAAATCGCTTGGCAAAACTAATGCCAATGCACCTGCTTCCCTATATTTTGCATTAGCAAAATGTAAATTTCTAAAGTATTTGCATATTTTTTACTGTTGCTCTTTACTTTTGGTAGGTACTTCTAGTCCATGAGCAAGCAAATTAAAAATGTTAAGTGACTCATTAAAGTTTCTGGATAGTTTAAAACAGTGTATATATGACATTGGCCAAACGAAACAATATCTTGCAAAAAGAATTTATGAACATAAATTAAGCATCAGAAACAACAACGAACACTCTACTGCTTTAAGCAAACATGCTCTTGACAATTTACACAACTTTAATTTCAACAACCCTAAGATTTTAGAATTTGAGAATGATTTTTACAAAAGAAATGTTTTAGAAATGATAAATATAAAGAAATACCCAAATACAATAAACTTACGTTCTGATACTAATCAGTTGTCCCACATTTACAATAATCTAATCTTAAACAATTAAATAATAAACAAAGCTACCTATTTTCTTACACAATATTTTTTTACCTTTGAAACAAAAAAAAACACACTAACGCTACTTCAATTTATATGCTTTCATATGTTCTTTGGTCTCTCGCCTTGTCCCCTCGAAAATGAAATAATTTAACAAGAACTTTTAATTGAGAAAAAACAAATATGTGACCTAACTACAGTTTTATAACCACATCATAATAATTATATTATATGTATACACCGATGAATTTTTGGAAAGAAAAAACAACAAAAACTGACTGCCTTTTTTGGTAAG
This sequence comes from Pseudeuparius sepicola, assembly GCA_963920635.1. Taxonomy (NCBI): domain Eukaryota; kingdom Metazoa; phylum Arthropoda; class Insecta; order Coleoptera; family Anthribidae; genus Pseudeuparius; species Pseudeuparius sepicola. Next base: position 98,594,852 of record OY987299.1, read on the forward strand.
TTTCCTTAAAAATTAAAAATAAATTCCTAAGGTTTTATATAAAGATTCCAATGTGTGTCCTTACTTTGTATAATTCCACTGTTCAACATGTATTACTTTTATAATAACTAAAATTCAATTTTTTTCTTTTAAATTTTTTTTTTTCTTTTAGTTTTTGTAAGAAAAAATATTTTAATATGTTCTGCACCTATATGGGAAAAAAAAGTAGTTTTATAAGAAACCTGATGATGATAACTAAGTTATCGAAACGTCGAAATAATCTTAATTTACAATAAATAATTTTGATCGAAAAGTCACGATTTTTAATTGGAAGTTTAAAACAGTGTTTAAAACACCTGTTTTATTCGTTTAAAACAGTTCTTTTCGGACGCAATTTAAAACATATTTAAACAAAGAACTGTTTTAAACAATAAAAACATATGTTTTGTTTAAAATAAAATAAAACATGTTTTTTTCCAACCCTGGCAAAAATGGGTTTTTTGCATTTTCAGCCAAATGGTAAGTTTTATCGTAAGTAATATCATAAGGGTATCTAATTTTTCCGAAAAAAATCGAAAAAACTCTTTGCTAAGTAATATTTTAACAAAAAGCATGAGTGCTGGTGGCAACAAAAATCCGAGTCGAAGACGAGGATTTTTGCACCTGCCCGATTGTATTTTGTTAAAAAAATATTACTTATCATTGTGTTTTTTTGGATTTTTTTCACAGGAAAAATTAGATGGCCGAATGGTATTTGACAAGACTATTTCATGAGTAACAGATTATTCTGCATACACATAGCTTACAAAACATACTACCTATTATACAACAGCTGTCAAGTTTTGCCGTGGGCAAACTTGAAAAAACTGCTGACAGGTGCTGTCATACAGTTTTTCCATCTAGAAACCATTTGTAATTCAAAATTGCACGTTTGTGATTGGTGGAAATTAAGACGAGGGAAATATTCATGAAAATACATCAGACAAAAATTGTAGAGCATGCAATTGTCTACAACAATCTCATGCTCTACAAGATATCGCGATTCAAAAGTTGAAGAAGTTGCAATCTCCATAATATACAGGAGGTTCAGTTTCTTGTAGCAAGACATTAACAGGTGATATATCTCCAAAAAGTTACCATATAACCTATTTTTTAAGGCCTTATAAAAAAGTTACAGGGTGTTACAGTGTTGGAAAATATGGGGACTTTATTGAACATTTACCAAACTAGTTTATATTGTATGTATACAGGGTGACCAACTTTAAAACTGTACAAATCCGTAAAATCTTGATTTTTGGAGATAATCGCCTAAACTTTTTTGTTTGTTTGAAAGGCCTTTAAAAACCGCTTCTTTTGACCTTTCTGCCATTTTCAAATGCAAATCCAGTGCCGGCTGCGATTTTTTTATACCCCCGATTTTCACGAAAACCATTTAGCGATTTTTTTATTTAAAATCTAACCCCACAGCGTTAATCAGAACACCTCAAAACACCCATATACCAAATTTGAACAAAAAATATACAGGGAGTCCCACAGCGTTAATCAGAACACTTCAAAACACCCATATACCAAATTTGAACAAAAAATATACAGGGAGTTCCATTCTGCAGGATGTCAAAGTTGAGCAAAATAGGAATTTTAAAGACATCTGCCGAGTCCAGTGTGCCATGGAATCCCCTCAAAACAATTGAATGGTCAATAGGACCACTCAAGGTGTTGGTGTGCAAAGGTCCAATACAAAATATACAGAGTGTTCTTATCCGTGCCATCTCAAATTACTGAATTTTTGGAACTTTATACGGGTCAAAAATCGAGTAGGTATAAATAAAAACGCTCCACACACTATAAATGAACTAAATCTAAAAAATACAGAAGCCTGCCAGTCAGTAAGTCCATATCAGTTAAGGTGGCTGGTGTGCCACAACAGGAAACACACACAAAATGTATCATCTTAGAGAGTGACTTTGTCGAGAAATGTCCAATAATTTAAATTGTTTGTTTGTTAGTTGGCATTTTGTAAAGAAATAAAAATATCCTGTATATTTTTGTAGTAAATATATTCACACCAACATTTTGAGTGGTCCTGTTGACCATTCAACTGTTTTGAAGAGATTCCATGGCACACTTGACTCGCCAGATGCCTTTAAAATCCCTATTTTGCTCAACTTTGATTCCCTGCAGAATGGAACTTCCTGTATATTTTTTCTTCAAATTTGGTATATGGGGGTTTTGGGATGTTCTGATTAACACTGTGGGGTCAGATTTTAAATAAAAAAATCGCTAAATCGTTTTGTGAAAATCAGGGGTATAAAAAATCGCAGCCGGCTCTGGATTTGCATTTTGAAAATGGCAGGAAGGTAAAAAAAAGCGGTTTGAATGCCTTTCTAACAAAAAAAAGTTTAGGTGATTATCTTTAAAAATGAAGATTTTACGGATTTGTACAGTTTTAAAGTTGGACGCACCCTGTATATTTAAGTCATATTTGGTACACGTGGTAACGGCATATGAGTTAGCATAAAACCTGTTAATATCGAACATCTTGAAAACCAGTGGCGGAGAAGTCGGTATTGTTTTTAGACAAAAAAAGAAAAGAATCACCTTGTATAAGTAATAAAACGGATTGAGTTTTCTATGTAGATTTTAATTCTAGACAAAAATGTCCTCTTGGCGTTTTTTTAGTATTTGTCGTGGTTTCGTGGCAAATTTGTTTTTTGTATTAGTTCAGGTTATTTCTAAAAAATTAATAAAAAAATTTGCTCCATAAGCAAGACTCAAAATAGAAAAAACGTGTTTCTTACTTTAAATCAAGGTTGGCAAATATCATGATATTTATATAAATATCAAAATATCGGATATTTATCGATTTATATCTGATATATATCCAAATCTTGATATTTATTTTAAAAAAATTGAATTTTGTATATCTAAGGAATAAATATTGTTAAAAACTCCAGCGTTTTTTTTTGTACTTTACTATAAATAAATTCAAAAAATGATTCTCAAATAACACATAAATACTAAACTTCATAAACAAAAAACAAAACGTTAGATTGTATACCTATATAAAAAAACTCCTATAAAATAATTGTCGGTAAGAAGTAATGGTATCAAAAATAGGCTATTCGTACTTATTAGGTAATTATTATAAGGGGGAACTTGCACAAAAATTACATTTCAAAAATATTACTTTCAAACGTAATTTATTGCCATTAAATGAACCACAGTTCACAAAAAAACTCATTTTTTATGTAATAAATGTAAGCAATTAAAAACTGCATAATTCAAATCATTCTTGATACGCGCCCTCCTTGGTTGTGACGTCAAGTAGCTCGTTGGTGGTGGCGCCTCTGGTGGGCGGCGGCAACATGTATAAACTAATATGGGCGGCACATGTACAAAAACTACAGCACCAGGCAAGCTTTGGTTAGAAAGATCAACGAGAACGGCCCATCCTTGTCTATCCGTCTTGTTATAGTCTATCTCTTGATATTGTTGATAATGTTTGAAGAGTGTGCTGTATTAAATAGTTATTTACATTGTGAGATGCGTAAGCGCACTTTTTTGGTCGAGGAGGTTGTTTAACGCCCGTGTTGCCTCGGGTCTTAAAACTCTCTCCAAGGCCAAAAAGAGCTTACGCATCAAGCAATGTATTACATTTGTCCTGCTACTGACAATTCCATATTAGGTAGGTAAGTATTTTGAATTTAAATGCACTATGGAGTAGATTTTGTAATAATCTTCATAATATAACCATTGTCCAATTATTACTAAAAATGATAATCAATGATAAATATAAGAGGTACAATAAAGAGATAATTAAAAAAAAAACTTCTTGTGCGATTGAACCCGAGACCTACGAATTACTAGTCCTGTAGCCTCACCATTCAGTTAAGGAAGTGCTTGTTAAATTTGGACTTTTAGGCGGTTCTTATTTTTGACCTCGTCAGATCCCTCTGGAATTTGGTCGCCGAACTGTTTATTTTAATGTTCAATTTCCATTCTTCCTTCCCTAATTCTGTGTAGCTGTCACTCCTGTCACTGCCTTCTGATCGATCGAGCTATATGACGTGACAACCATTTCCGCGCTTTTCGTGTCGTTTCAAATGAAGAGCTTGCGGTCACAACTTTAATTATTTATTGCAAATTAAATATTGCGATTTGAGAGCTGATATTTGGTATGTGCTCTTTCTATAGGTAGGCAAATATATTAAGGAAATAAAAAAATTGTTCAAGTTCCCCATTACATCAGTCTTGATAATGGTAAGCATTCAGGGCTATAACTAAGTACTTGCATTTTAAATCTTGATATATATCTTGATAAATATCAAAGAATAAATATCAAGATATATATCTTTTGATATATATCATGCCAACCTTGCTTTAAATAAAGTAACTTTTTCCAATAAATGTACCCATTTAAGGTTTAACTTTTTAAGATATATAGGCAGCGAACTCGTGTATATTATACAGGGTGGTCCAAACTTTATCAGCAATCAGCAATACTTTAAAAACTGCTAGAAAATGTAAAAAAGGAGATTTTTTCATATTATAAACATGTATCGAAATCTTAGCGATTTTCGATATACCTACAGGGCTTCAAAGTTCTTTTTTTTCAAGTTTTATTTTATTTTTCCTAAAGGGCAAACATATTTCGTACAGTCGTACTCATTACATACTATAAATTAAAAATAATTCAGCCCATCTACTTCCACCAGTGTCGGAGAGACGAAGGTCAACCATCATATTTTTTTAATAAAGAAATGGTACGCCACTGGAAAAGTAATATTTTTTACATTCACTAAAATCATATACTGAGTTTTCAATTGCGAACAACTTTCATTAATAACATTTGGTCATAAAACCTACAAAAAGGTTTCTACATTCGAAAAATCATGTGTCCTGGGAATTTAAAAAATCTAATTTTTCGCTCCAGTAAAGTGGGCTTTAGGTAGGTCTTATTGCAAAATGTTATTAAGGAAAATTGTTCAGAATTAAAAACTTAGTAGGTGTGCAAATTTTCGAAAGCTTAAACCTACTTTGATTTTCTTCTTCTAAAAAAATTAAAAGCACAAAAGTGATTTTTTCAAAAACAGTACATTTTTCGAAAAAAAGTTAAGAATAGTTTATTTCTTATAATTGATTGGAAAACTTAGTGACGGCAAAAAAATCCTTTTCCAGTGGTGTACCATTTTTTTATTAAAAAAATATGATGGTTGACCACCGTCTCTCCGGCACTGGTGGAAGTAGAATTATTTTTAATTTATATATTCAATGACTGTTTAAACTGTACCAAATATGTTTGCCTTAGCTGTCTTCCTTTAGGAAAAATTAAAGAAAACTTGAAAAAAAAATTGAACTTTGATAACCTGGATAAGAATGAACAGCATGGGGATATTGCAAACGGTGAGAGATAGAACAACGGTTAGATGGGGAAAAAGTTGCGCAATTTTGAGGTCAATAAAATGGTACAACCAGATTTCTAATTTTTTTTCGTTTTTGAGTTATTTTGAAAAAGTAAAATTTTGCGTTTTCGATTTTATTTTTTTCTGAAGTTGCTATCACAGATAGAGAAAAAAGAAAAGCACTTTCTTATGGCACTTTTTAACGGGCCTTAAGGTGGCGTTTTTAGATTTGTTCTACAATGTTTCGTTTTTGAGAAACCATCTTCAACTTAATTTTTTTAAATACGGACCTGGATTTTTTTTGCAATTTTGAAAGCACTTTTCATTGCAAATACCATGATGTATGACAAGAAATATTTTTAAAATGTTTTGGGACAATTATACTGAAAATTCCTTTTTTCCATTAATTTTTTTCTAATGCGGCCCTGTATTTAATAATAAGAAGTCTAAATATTAATCAGTATTGTCAACAATTTAACTTAAAACTTATCTTTCATTGGAGAACTAAAAAAAGAACGGCACATACGATAATAAAAAATAAATAAAAATCCTCCACCTAGAAGGCTTTGAAACAACGAAACCAATCCCTTGTTATTTGTCATAACTCCCACTGTATCATTTAGTTAACAATTTATTTCATTACAAATGGAGGGTGCTTTTTCAAATGACGACAAATTTAACATGTCAGCATGTTAGGTATATCTTATGTCACAGAAATAGTGTAGAGGCCGAACGAATGTATTTTTGCAATTAATAAATGCCAAAAGTTATTGATTACGTTGGCTTAAAGCTTTCTTCTCGCAATTAGGAAAAGCGAAGAATTTACTCCAAAACACAATGTGACACTGTTGCTGTACAACAACAGAGGAAAACACTTTACCAGACGCAGGGCCGTAAAATTTAAAACTATTAAGTTTTCGAAGTAAAAATAAACTGTAAGTTAAATTGTTGTCAATACTGATTAATATTTAGATTTAGACTCCTTATTATTAAATACAGGGCCGCATTAGACAAAAATGAATGAAAAAAAAAAGGAATTTTCAGTATTATTGTCTCAAAACATTTTAAAAATATTTCGTGTCATACATCATGGTATTTGCAATGAAAAATTCTTTCAAAATCTACAAAAAAAAAATCCAGGTCCGTATTTAAAAAAATAAAGTTGAAGATGGTTTCTCAAAAACGAAACGTTGTAGAACAAATCTAAAAACGCCATCTTAAGGCCCGTTAAAAAGTGCTTAAAGTGGTTTATTTGCCTCGGCCAGAGGCCTCAACAACTAAACTCCACATGAGTCATAAAAAGTTGAACTTCAGTGCCTTGGTACATAAATAACTATTAAATAAAGCATTACTATCAAAATATGATATTTTTACACTCCTTGAGGTTTTTTCGAGCAAAATATGTAGGTGTACAAAAAATATAATTTGAGTGTTTCTTCAACTTTCTTTGTTTATTTTGTTTATTCGAATTTGATCAGAAATTTTCCATTTTTTCAAATTTTTCCATTTTTTGAGCTTCGGAAAAAAACGGAAAAAAAACTTGTTTTTTTCCAATTTTTCCTGTTTTATCCGTGATGTTAAACCTCTACTTTTGACATTTTTTTATAATGATGCTATAAACAATCAAACCAAGATTCAGCTCTTTGCAAATTAATGTAACCTTACCCCTATTTTTTGGGCTAACTTGACCGGACTAGAAGAGAGTTTTACATTGTGAAACTATATCGTCTGTGTATATTAAATAAATCAATAGAAATATTTGGATATCCTTATATTTGGTCGGAGGGATGTTCCCTTGGATAATAATGTGGCTACGCCCATGGTATGTAAAAAATATTGACTTGTGATTGACTTTTATATTAATAATGTCTTTCAAAATTTTAAGTTATGCAAAAGAGATTTTAAAAAACAATAAATGCCTGATAAAGATGAGAAGAAACTAAATGTAGAAGAATTAAACGAAAATTGGAACAGAAATGATTCTGGAATATGGTATTACCTCTGTCGAGTGCCTTTAGTCATTCCCTTTTGTTTATATATCCCGATGAGGAATAAAAGGCGATGATGATACAATGTTTAAATATTTATACAATAAATACAACGCAATACCTAATATAATACAAATATAACAAATAAATTCAGATATTAAAATAATATTATGAACAATGTAATAAAATAAAAATTTATAATACTTTAAAGTACGTAACAAAACACACAGTGCAACGATATCTACAATAAATAAATTATCACCTTTGAGTATTAGTGTAATCTTTTCTTTTTGACTTAGAATGTAATCTGTGAAATAACTTCATCATGTCTTTTTCAGGAAACAGTGTGCACAGTACTCCCTCCAATAAAACATATAACAGCCTTCGATTTAATACCGGTCTTTGGAACAGATCGAAAATAGTGATCAGTCCCCTTCTGGTCGTTTCAGACCCTATGATGTGTTTTAATTCATCTGATAAACATGACAATAATGCTACTTTTGCTGCCACTCGAGTTCTATTCTGAGCGTCGGTATCTCTTTCGTGGGTTCTTTCATAGCGAATACCATTTGGCCAAAACGAATGTCTAAAACAGGTTATCAGTTATATGTTATCCTGTAATAGATTTCTTGACAATAATGTCCTTATACAATAATTATTAATAAATGTTACCATTCTGTGTGTTTGCAATAAGTAGGGAAGGAACCTTTTGCAAAAAAATCAAATAATTAAATTATCTGCACAGATAATTTTTGGGACAAAAAGCTTATTTCAAGGGCATGCACAAAGTGTAGTGTACAACTTGATAAGCAATGGATATTGCTTGCTCGTGCACTTGAAGACACTGTGCTTCAGCTCGTGCCACAACTTGTGCACTCGCATACATATGCCTCATTGCTTAACTTGTTGCACAATATACTTATTGTGTACACATCTGCATATTTATTTATATTGACTTCAAAGTTAGCTATCACCTGCAATAAAAGAAACAGCTTTATATCTTATCGTTACATTATTTACTGGTAATATCGAAAGTAAAAATTTCGGAATTTTACTCATTAAAAAAATAAATATGGACATTTGTTTGCAAGACCATTTTAGTCTGAAATGTTTGTTGTGGTTGCACTATTTTTTTAGGAGTGAAACTTGACAGTGATGTTTTGTTTATTTAGTCGAATTGCCATTTGGGAATGCTTTATAAAATATTGAAAAAAGTTAATCTAATCTTACTTGAATATATAGAGGTAATGCGCAACATTTTTCGGACTAGTTACGACAGACACATAGTCCAAAATTCTCCTATTAACAATATCCCCAAACATAGTTCTTACTATCTGCCGAAGTAAGGTAACTATTCTTCTTCTCAGCCATTGGTTCCTCGATTTTAAATCGAAAACTTCATCCATCAACAGCAACATTATTCTCAATGGAATGTTATCGTCACTCTGAAAAGCCGAAAGTGGTTATTGTTGAATCTACAAAAAAACAATATTTACATCTACTATCGAGGCTCCAACTTTGCCAGCTTCAGGTAGCTTTCCAGGTTTTGCTTGAAAAACTTTACTTAGGCCTCCGACAACTTCATCGACTGTGTTGATGAATTGTTCAGGCATGTTCTTTATCGTTTTCATGCCTGATTTTAAGGGATTTACTAATGTATTGATCTAAAAAACGGTTTCACTACAAGCCACAATAAAAACATGCACTGTTGTTAAATAAAACACCATAGAAAGTAAAACTATAACAACTCGGTAACGAGTTCAGAACAGAATGATGAAAGGAGATTGTTATTCTGTCTACACCACTGCTCTATACCCTCTTGCAGGAATGTTAAAACTGTCACATGACCCCAAGATCTCTTCCTTATTGATACTAACAAGTCTGAGAAGAAAGAAGGAAAAGAGGAAGTAAATACATAATTGTGAGGCTACACTGAATGCGGTTTAGATCAGATGCAACTCATATTATCTTATGTAAACAAACATAGACTATACAATAGAAGTGGCTCCAGTGAACTCTTCAGACCGCTTTAAATTTTGACACACTGAGTTAGACAGGACCCAGTAGGGTTCCCAGGTCCCGGGGCCGAAAAGGTATTCGGGACTTTGGTCCGAAATTTTAAGTCCCGGAACTAGGCCCGAAAAATGGGCCCGAAATCAAGATGATGTTTCTTTACAACAAATTTTGTGAGGAAAAGTTTATATAAGAGAAATATTTTTATTTAAATGTGGGTAGTACCTAGGTACCTACAAAATAACAAACACAAAATAAACTAAAACTGAGATGCAACAACAACAACAAATATTTTTGTTTTGATTCCTTTGTGTCTGAATTGCCTTTTTTATTTTGAATTATTTTGGAAACTTTTAGAGAAATTGAATTTATTGTGCATTTTAATTAATTAGAAATAATTTCATAACTTTTGTGAACCGTATTATGATTTTTGGGAATTTATTTTGATTCATATTATTTTACCCTAGATGTCAGAGTTTTATTTTATTCAAACAGAAATAATTTTTAACTTTTATTGGAAATTTGAAAGGGTTTTGGGAAACTATTTAGAGCTAAATTATTTTGCCATTGAAATCAGAATTTTGTTTTTAATTAAACTATTTTATATCAGAAATTTTGAGTTACATTCTTATACAAACTTGTACTGGGAAAATACGCAAAGCTATACAGAGTCATCAATTAATTTTTGTACTTTTAATCTGAAGGTTTGTTATTTTATACCATAGTTTTTTATTTGTGCCTTTTTGACACATTGTCTTGCGTCCTATTTTAAATTCGATTGTTAAATGGCAGTGTACCTTTTGAAACGTTTTGATTTTGTTACTTAGAAAGGGGTCATATTACAGATATCTTGAGTGTAGCATTGTGCGAATTCATAGATTTTTAAATTATTCATTAATAATTATTGCGCAGGTTTTTTAAACTTCCTCTTAAACTGTATTTTGTTAACTATATGTACTGTTTCGTATTTAATCCTAATACACATATTAAACTATCCCTGTGTTTCCGTTATTCACCCTTAGGCCCACACTAACAGTAAATAACTTGTGGCTCACCCCTTACAAAACCGCATAAAAGGAGTGAGAATACCACACAATCGAAATAATTGCTTATAACGGACATGCAGTGGCGCACCCAGAAAAAAAAATGGGGGTAGGGAGGAAAACAAATAGTTTCGAAAATGTCCAGTGCCATAGCTATACTTTGGCTAGGCTAGAGGGCATTATCAAAATAAAAAAATTGCTCAGGCGCAAGTTTTTAACCCTTTCGGGACTGCGGCCGCCTGAGGATCTGTGCCCAGTGGACCACAGCAGGAAGCGCATGCGTGTATGTACGGTTCCGGTCCTTAATTGCAAAACAGTCATTACATAACAACAGATCTTTTCACAATATAAGTCATTTTTTGCATGCACCCACATGCAAATGAGGTTTTGTTCGAATTTATTGATGTATTTAAGTGCACAAGTAAGTTTTTTTTACGAGAAGGACCACCCAACTAGATGCCATTACTAGAAAATCAGCCAATGACATTAATGGGGGGCATGACCAATGTAAAGTAGGCGTTCCAATGTATCCGTAGCTCCGATCAAATATCTATAGATAAAGCATACAATAAATAAACCGTGGCCAACATTATAAGAAATCAACAGGTATCTGTTTACTATTAAGACCCAAGTGCAGAGGCGTCGGGTTGTCAAAATTCTGAAGGGAGTAAATAATCAAGAAGTAAAAATAATGTTATTTCTTGAATTTGTAAAAAAAACTAAATTGTCAATGCAATGCGCGGTGTCCCAGTAGGGTTTATCAAAGGCGGGAATTGCCACACTCGGGTTTTCCAAGGAAGACGTCGCCCCCTTTTGAAATTTCTGAGGAGGGCATGAGCCCCGCTCCCCCCGGGAAATCGGCGTCCCTACGGGCTCAAGGCCGACCCAAGCAATACAGGACAGTTTAATGGCTGACGCTGTCATTACGTTTGGCAGCTAAAATTTTTTCTTGTAAAAACGCGTGTATTTAGTGGTGGCGGAAAGTTTTATTTCAACGAAATCCTGCCAGTATGTTCAAAAGGCATGATACAACAAAAGAGAGATATGATATTTAGCCGCCTCAATTTCGTTCCCTTCTGCGCAATTACGTCACGCGGTAAGTTCCCGCCCACTTATGACATGCAAAGTATTACACTATGTCCACTGATTGAGTTTACAAAGGGACAAATGGACCAAAGAGTGAAATAAGATGCAAAAAAAAGTCATTCGTCATAAAAGTTTCTGCTTGGTTAGAATTTACGTTCACAAAGAGCAATTTCATTTTTTTTCCGAAAATCGGTTGAAAATGCAGAGAACACACTACAATGACACTCAGACGTTTCTGACGTTTCGGTTGTTTATAACCAGATGATACAACTTGTATCATTGTTTATAACCGCGTGACGCGCCAATATGGTGTCCAACCTGCGCAATATCATATCTCTCTTTTGTTGTATCATGTTCAAAAGGTGTGTCCTATGCGAAAATCTCACTGATCCGGAAAGCTATATGTACTGTTTCGTATTTAATCCTAATACACATATTAAACTATCCCTGTGTTTCCGTTATTCACCCTTAGGCCCACACTAACAGTAAATAACTTGTGGCTCACCCCTTACAAAACCACATAAAAGGAGTGAGAATACCACACAATCGAAATAATTGCTTATAACGGACATGCAGTGGCGCACCCAGAAAAAAAAATGGGGGTAGGGAGGAAAACAAATAGTTTCGAAAATGTCCAGTGCCATAGCTATACTTTGGCTAGGCTAGAGGGCATTATCAAAATAAAAAAATTGCTCAGGCGCAAGTTTTTAACCCTTTCGGGACTGCGGCCGCCTGAGGATCTGTGCCCAGTGGACCACAGCAGGAAGCGCATGCGTGTATGTACGGTTCCGGTCCTTAATTGCAAAACAGTCATTACATAACAACAGATCTTTTCACAATATAAGTCATTTTTTGCATGCACCCACATGCAAATGAGGTTTTGTTCGAATTTATTGATGTATTTAAGTGCACAAGTAAGTTTTTTTTACGAGAAGGACCACCCAACTAGATGCCATTACTAGAAAATCAGCCAATGACATTAATGGGGGGCATGACCAATGTAAAGTAGGCGTTCCAATGTATCCGTAGCTCCGATCAAATATCTATAGATAAAGCATACAATAAATAAACCGTGGCCAACATTATAAGAAATCAACAGGTATCTGTTTACTATTAAGACCCAAGTGCAGAGGCGTCGGGTTATCAAAATTCTGAAGGGAGTAAATAATCAAGAAGTAAAAATAATGTTATTTCTTGAATTTGTAAAAAAAACTAAATTGTCAATGCAATGCGCGGTGTCCCAGTAGGGTTTATCAAAGGCGGGAATTGCCACACTCGGGTTTTCCAAGGAAGACGTCGCCCCCTTTTGAAATTTCTGAGGAGGGCATGAGCCCCGCTCCCCCCGGGAAATCGGCGTCCCTACGGGCTCAAGGCCGACCCAAGCAATACAGGACAGTTTAATGGCTGACTCTGTCATTACGTTTGGCAGCTAAAATTTTTTCTTGTAAAAACGCGTGTATTTAGTGGTGGCGGAAAGTTTTATTTCAACGAAATCCTGCCAGTATGTTCAAAAGGCATGATGCAACAAAAGAGAGATATGATATTTAGCCGCCTCAATTTCGTTCCCTTCTGCGCAATTACGTCACGCGGTAAGTTCCCGCCCACTTATGACATGCAAAGTATTACACTATGTCCACTGATTGAGTTTACAAAGGGACAAATGGACCAAAGAGTGAAATAAGATGCAAAAAAAAGTCATTCGTCATAAAAGTTTCTGCTTGGTTAGAATTTACGTTCACAAAGAGCAATTTCATTTTTTTTCCGAAAATCGGTTGAAAATGCAGAGAACACACTACAATGACACTCAGACGTTTCTGACGTTTCGGTTGTTTATAACCAGATGATACAACTTGTATCATTGTTTATAACCGCGTGACGCGCCAATATGGTGTCCAACCTGCGCAATATCATATCTCTCTTTTGTTGTATCATGTTCAAAAGGTGTGTCCTATGCGAAAATCTCACTGATCCGGAAAGCAGCGGAGTTGGCACGGGTAAGTAAATCATTACATGAACGTAGACTTTGGGGTTCGTCATATTTCTCGTACTCATCTTTTTTCCATGAAAGCCTCAGACAAAGAAATTAATGGACAAAGTATTTCGTATATCGGTACCTACCTATTTAGCTTTTATTATTATTTTTATATTTTGATTTTTAGATTTCCAAAAGACACAAATTTAAGAACCCAGTCAGATCATAGAAAATGAAAAAATTGACCCGAACATAGAATATAGATATCATTGAATGTGTTGAGAATTGGTAGGATTTAGGGCTAAAACCAAATGGAAATTATATTAGTTCATTGCCAACGTTTCGGTATATTTTATAACCATCATCAGGGCTCTACAAAGATATTACCCTTGTCTATCCATTTCTAGTCTTTCAACGTAAAGCTCAAATGGATTTTATCAATAGATGTCACTAGCCAGATCGCATCCTCATTAAAATTCAGGCATAATTGAAAGCACAATACAGAAACGGAATATATTCACTCTTTGGACAAGTTAGTTCTGCTCCCCGCCACAGAAAGGCGCCCACGAAAAATCAATAATGTACGAAGTTGCCAAGTCGGCCACGTGCTACTAGAAAAATAATTCGCTCCATCCTTGTCTATTCAATATAGACAAGGAAGGGCTTCATGAAAACAAATATTGCCATAAAAAATTACCTTGAACCCGGCAGAGGCAGACGACCGTCCGAGATATTCGAGCGGGGAGCCGGCATGTTTATTGATATTTGGGGTGTGAATGTCAAAGAATTTTTATTCTTTGGCTACCTGCGTTTCAGATAGGAGCTAGTGTAGTTATTATTGTGTTCTCAGGGTGTTATTTTATTGGGTTTTATTATTTTTCAATGATTTTATAAAGTGAAAAACTAAAATTGTACCTAGGTAGTAAGAAACTTGAAAAAAATTCCCTATAACAAATTGTTATATTAATAATACCCTTTAGTACCTTCTCGAATTTATACAGAAAAAATACAAAATAGAATCATGTAATTTTCAATATTTGCATTACTAATGGAATAAAAAACCAATATGGCGCCCATAAGAAAATCAAAAGATGGTTATAAAATCATGAAGATCTAGGGGGCATGGATATTTTCTGAAACTTCCTGATGATAGCCCATAATGCCGACTTTATGTAAACTTAGCAAGTTTCGTTGTGTTCCTACACAGGGTGATTCAGTTTTATTCTGGGACACTTCAACAGGTGGTAGAAAACCAAAAAATAACCGCACTTGTTTCAAGTATACAGGGTGGCCCACCACGAACTGCATCGATCTATATATAGAAAAAAAAAGTAGGAAAATTTTGAAAATTTGACACCTCAACAATGCCGATGGGCGCTGCTCAACTAAAATATTTTGGTGAATCTGGCACTTCCGGTTATACCGGAAGTCGATATCAACTTTCTTATCTCAAATGGAACACCCTGTATATTATTGCATTTTTGGATTTTAGGCATCATTTTGGAACAAAAACATGCAACATGTCCTATGTCTAAATCCAACCGTTTTTGAGATATTTGCATTTTTCCGAAAAAAATTACAGGTGCAGACCTAAAGTCAATTAGCAATTTATACGAGGAAACCGCGAAATTTCAAAACGAATTTTTGGCATTGTGTAACAGAAGCCCTGACCTAGTGATCTCTGCTGAGAAATAAATCTGTTCTTATATAGGATGTTCACAAAATATGAATAAAAATTACATTCAAAATGTGCTTAAATCTCGAAATTTTCAAATGGAAACCCCCATTTTTTTAAATGCGATCTTATTCACCACTAAAAATGATGACAACTTTGTGTAAGGCTTCCTATACCTAAATGCAGTAATTTTCGATTAATTTACGAAAAACCCACTTTTCGCCCATAAAATGCGGGGTTTGCTTAACGCTTGGAAAATCATATTAGCCGTGGACGTTGAAAAGACAATCGCGGCTGAGGAAATGTCATTTGGTTTATAAATTATTGTCAACAATAATGCCGGCGCGCTTAAATTACACAAACGAAGATTATGTAATTATGTATATCGCACATTCTTGATACCTATTACTTTGTTGCATTCTCCGTAGATAATAAACAAATTTAAATAATCTTCATTTGTGTAATTTAAGCGCGCCGGCATTGTTGTTGACAATAATTTATAAACCAAGTGACATTTCCTCAGCCGCGATTTTCTTTTCAACGTCCACGGCTAATATGATTTTCCAAGCGTTAATCAAACCCCGCATTTTATGGGCGAAAAGTGGGTTTTTCGTAAATTAATCGAAAATTACTGCATTTAGGTATAGGAAACCTTACACAAAATTGTCATCATTTTTAGTGGTGAATGAGATCGCATTAAAAAAATGGGGGTTTCCACTTGAAAATTTTGAGATTTAAGCACATTTTGAATGTAATTTTTATTGACATTTTATGAACACCCTGTATAAGAACGGATTTATTTCTCAGCAGAGATCACTAGGCCAGAGCTTCTGTTACACGATGCCAAAAATTCGTTTTGAAATTTCGCGGTTTCCTCGTATATATTGCTAATTGACTTTAGGTCTGCACCTGTAATTTTTTTCGGAAAAATGCAAATATCTTAAAAACGGTTGGATTTAGACATAGGACATGTTGCATGTTTTTGTTCCAAAATGATGCCTAGAATCCAAAAATGCAATAATATACAGGGTGTTCCATTTGAGATAAGAAAGTTGATATCGACTTCCGGTATAACCGGAAGTGCCTGATGCACCAAAATATTTTAGTTGAGCAGCGCCCATCGGCATTGGTGAGTTAAAATTTTTTCAGAATTTTCCTACGTTTAGTTTTCCATATATAGATCGATGCAGTTCGTGGTGGGCCACCCTGTATCTTTTTAAGGGTAAAGTAAGTAAATTGAAAAAATCATGTGGACTTTATTAAATATTTACCAAGATAACTGAGATATTTAAGTCATATTTGGTGCACGTTATAACATGGGTTAGCATAAAACCCGTTAATATGAAACACATTGAACAACCAGTGGCGGCGAAGTGGGTAATTACAGTAGATCGTTTCTCGGAAAAAAACACCTTTTATAGCAAGAAAATGTATCCATTTCTTATGTAAATTTTAATTGTAAAAAAAGTCATGCTTTCCTAGCAAATTTGATTTTTTCGTATTATCTCGAGGTATTTCTGAAAAAAATTAACTCAAAAATTTGCTCCATAAGTAAGACTCAAAGTAGAAATACCCCTAAATGTGTTTTTTACTTTACATACAGTAACTTATCCCAATAAACTTACCCATTCAAGGTTTTACTTTTCAAGATACAGAGTGTAACATTAATTTTATCTTCCTTAAATATTTTAGGTAAGTTGGAAAAAGTTACTTTATTTAAACTAATTTAAGTCTTACTTATGGAGCAAATTTTTTAGATAATTTTTCAGAAAAATCGTGGCACATAAAAAATGTCAAGAGGACGCTTTTGTTTACAATTAAAATTTACATAAGAAATTGAATAGGTACATACTATTGCATACAGGGTGTCCAACTTTAATACTGTACAAATCCGTAAAATCTTCATTTTTGGGAGATAATCGTCTAAACTTTTTATAGTTTGAAAGGCCTTAAAAAACGCTTTTTTTGACCTTCCCGCCAAATTCAAAATGCAAATACAGGGCCGGCTGCGATTTTTTATACCACCGATTTTCTCGAAAACGATATAGCGATTTTTTTATTTAAAATCTGACTCCACAGCGTTAATCAGAACACCACAAAACCCTTATATACCAAATTTGAATAAAAAATATACAGCGAGTTCCATTCTGCAGGGTGTCAAAATTGAGCAAAATAGGAATTTTAAAGGCATCTGCCAAGTCAAGTGTGCCGTGGAATCCATTCAAAACAGTTGAATGGTCAATAGGACCACTCAAGGTGTTGGTGTGCAAAGGTCCAATAGAAAATATACAGAGTGCTCTTATCTGTGTCATCTCAAACTACCGAATTTTTTTGAACTTTATACGGGTCAAAAATCGAGTACCTATATCAAAACCGCTCCACACTATAAACGAACCAAATCTAAAAACTACAGAAGCCTGCCAATCAGTAAGTCCGGTGTGCCACAACAGGAAAGGCACAGAAAATGTATTATCTTAGACAGTGACTTTGTTGAGAAAGGTCCAATAATTTAAATTGTTTTTATTTGCTGGTTGGCATTTTATAAATAAATTAATTACTTTTGTGTTTATTAATATTTTTTCAATGATTCCAAAGTACTCCTGACTAGTAGAAAGTTTAAAAAAATTCAGAAATTTGAGATGGCTCAGAGAAAAATGCCCTATATATTATTGTAGTAAATCTTTTCACACCAAAATTTTGAGTGGTCCTGTTCCTGTTAACTGTTTTGAAGTGATTCTATGGCACACTTGACTCGCCAGATGTCTCTAAAATTCTTATTTTGCTCAACTTTGACACCCTACAGAATGGAACTCCCTGTATATTTTTGTTCAAATTTGGTATATGGGGGTTTTGTGGTGTTCTGATTAATGTTGTGGCTTGTGGGATCAGATTTTAAATAAAAAAAATCGCTACATAGTTTTCGTGAAAATCGGGTGTATAAAAAAATCGCAGCCGGCCATGGGTTTGCATTTTGAAAATGACAACGAAGGTCAGAAGAAGCGGTTTTTAAAGGCTTTTCAAACAAAAAAAAATGTTTATGCGATTATCTCCAAAAATGAAGATTTTACGGATTTGTACACTTTTAAAGTTGGACACCCTGTATATACAAAGGTGATTCGTTTTTTTTTCCTAAAAACAATTATTGAACTATAATTACCCACATCTCCGCCACTGGTTGTTAAAAGTGCTTGATATTAACATGTTTAATGCTAACCCATGCCGGTATAACGTTTAAATATTAGTTTGGTAAATATTTAATAAAGTCCACATATTTTTCCCAACTTTAACACCCTGTAACTTTTTTATAAAGCCTTAAAATAGTTTATGCAAGAAAGTGCGGTTATTTTTTTTGTTTTCTGTCACCTGTTAAAGTGATAAATAATAAAATAATAAAAAAGAAAATAACCAATTTTATTTTTTCAGGATATTTCAGGAACGGCTTGAACTTTTTTCGATTTCTTTAAAGGGTCTTAGAGAGTATCGAAATGCGCAACTTTTTTTCTAATTTAATCCACTCTACCTCCTTCAAATTTAGTTACCAATAGTGTAAACACTAAAAGTAAACACCCTGTATAGATAAATAAGCAGTGGATCGAGTTTAGAGTTAGAGCTAGGCCCTAGCAGAGCTGGTCTAGTATTTATTTTAATTTGCAATGTTTTGATAGAAAAATAGAAAAAGAAATAGGTTGTTTTTGTACCTGCGTTAGTTATCAGTGTGTGTTTGCGCTAGGAGATCGATATTTCTGTTGAAAAATTGTTTTACTGTTTTGAATATAATTCGCATATTTTTTCTAAAAATAAGTACCCTTGCCCTTGTCTAAATGGATAGACAAGGTACGTACCTATTTTCTAATATTTCATTTTCACTTAGTCGGCTTCTGGATTCATTCATAAATGACGCCCCAAGTTCAATCGATTTATGCAATAAATATGCGTGGATAAAAAATACACGATTTGTCTTCATTTGATCCTATTATAAAAACAAAATTTGAAATGCCCTGTTCTTTATTTAGGTATCTACGTAGATTTCCTTCCTCGATCGACGGTATTTATTTACTGTGGTTCAACTGAAGAAGTTGAAATATTTAAAAATGGTATTTTGTGGGACTCTGCCATAAATAATTTATTGATCTGGCAACGTCGCATCAAGATACAATGGAATCTTCTGATGTCTCCAGTAGGTTGCGTGCTTATACCACCCATTGTTAGAGAGCGCTGATTCCAATATTAATATCTTTCATCAACCAGATTAGTAGCGCCATCGTATGGATTACTTTAGAAATACGGTTAACTGACTAGAAATGGATAGACAAGGATATTACATAATATGTTAATAAGTTTCTTAAAAAATTAAAATATATGGGAAAAAAAAGAGGAACAAAAAACAAGGACAAAAAAAACAAGGTACAAATTGCAATGCTTACCCAACTAGTAATTTCCTTTGTCAAAAAATAAATAATGATATAAATCAGGTAACATAGATAACATATATAAACAATCAATGCTATGGTAAAATGACCATGCAAACATATTAAAAAGTTGGTTGAAAGCAGAATGAATTCAGCAGCCGGAACTACCTGTGTTCTACCATAAAAAGAAGAGTAAAAACAAACGGTCAGGTACACAGCGGCAAACAAAAACCACTACACAGTGGTGCAAGGTGTAAGAAGTTTTTTCTTCAATCTATCAATAATGTTGTAGTAAGAATTATTGAGGTGTTCAATATCTTTGCGAGCATTGACACTGTTACATTTCCTAATGCAAATCATTTCTTGCAAGAGACGATTAGAGAGATTTTTCTGTGTTCCCAAAATCTTAGTTTTATCAAAGTCAAATTGATGTCTTTGTTCCCTCACATGTTCAACCAAAGCTGTTGGGTTTAATTTATTTAAATTATTACAATCTCTTTTATGTTCTTTTAATCTAATACAAATATATCTGCCAGTCTGACCAATATAACATTTGGAGCAACCCATACAGGAAATGCTGTAGACGACTGAAGATTTAAGTTCAAAAGGAGATACGTGGATGACATATTTACAGCTGTTCCCATAGAAGGATAATCAGAAATTTTAAATGTGTTTAACTCTTTCCATCCAAGTTTGAAGTTTACTATAGAGAAGAAACCCAATAGTAGTTTGTCTTTTCTGGATACCAAAGTTATTAGAACTGATTGCAATAAGTTGACAGTTGATTGGTACCATAAACCTACTACGGAAAGATTTCTCAATTTCCACTCAAGTCATCCTTTTAAACAAGAAAAATATCATTAATAATTTAAATACTAGAGCTATTAAAATTTCTTCACCCGAATATCACATTAAAAACCTCACAACAATTAAAGCCCTTTTAATCAAAAATAACTATCCAATCTCTTTAATTAATAAATTACTTAACTCGAAGTATAATGAGTTTCTGCTCGACTGAGCTATCATCAGACTAGTAATTCTAAAAAGAAGAGAAGCTAACATACAAATTTACAATGAAAATAGTTATCTTACCAAAAGTTTTTAGAAATTATATAATATTGTCAAAAAAATTTATTATAGGTATTAGAATAATGACATTGATAGAAGTTGATAGATAGGCACCTGTATACAATACATAGTGTTTAATAATCAAGTAAATTTAGAAAATTATTAAATTCAAATTGTATGTTGTTATTAAGTTATTAAATTCAGGATTGTTAACATATTTAAAAATTTCTAAGATTTCGAATAAATCTAATTTTTTACCTTTGTTGTATATATGTAAAGCTTCAAAATTTTTACTAATATAAAAATTATGATTAGTTTCTAATATGTGATTTGAAAATAAAGAAGTAGTTAAAGTAACGTCTGTGTTTTTATTCTTATCAATTAATTTTACATAAATTTGCAGCTTTTAATTCTATGTTTAATAGACTTTTTTCTATACCTTTATCCGAAAAAAATTTCAAAAAAGAATTAAATATTATTAAGCAATTAGGCATTAATAATGGTTATCCAATTTATCTTATTAATAAATTATATTATAAATTCTTAATTAAACATAAATTTACTTTCAATATATACCACTCAAATAATAATCAAAAAATTTATAGATCCCTACAATTTTATGGCAATATTTCAACCTCAATTTCAAGAATTTTCAAAAAATATAACATTACTATAAGTTTCAAAACTAATTACAGCATAAGCAATATACTTCTTAACACTAAAGATAAATTTAATATCTTAAATAAATCTGGTGTTTATAAATTATCTTATGATAATTGTAATAGTGTACATATTGGTCAAACTGGAAGAACTTTCGAAATTAGAGTCAATGACCATGTAAAATTAATTGATAAGAATAAAAACACAGACGTTACTTTAACTACTTCTTTATTTTCAAATCACATATTAGAAACTAATCATAATTTTGATATTAGTAAAAATTTTGAAGCTTTACATAATATATACAACAAAGGTAAAAAATTAGATTTATTCGAAATCTTAGAAATTTTTAAATATGTTAACAATCCTGAATTTAATTGCCTTAATAACAACATACAATTTGAATTTAATAATTTTCTAAATTTACTTGATTATTAAACACTATGTATTGTATACAGGTGCCTACCTCTCAACTTCTATCAATGTCATTATTCTAATACCTATAATAAAATTTTTTGACAATATTATATAATTTCTAAAAACTTTTGGTAAGATAACTATTTTCATTGTAAATTTGTATGTTAGCTTCTCTTCTTTTTAGAATTACTAGTCTGATGATAGCTCAGTAGAGCAGAAACTAGTTACAACTATTTTATTGTATATTTATTTATTATATTGTGGTTCTCTAGACTTCGAGGATCTTATTTCTACGTATTTAATATGAACCACTTAGAGTGTCTACATTTGGATTTTATTCCCTGTATGGGTTGCTCCAAATGTTATATTGGTCAGACTGGCAGATATATTTGTAATAGATTAAAAGAACATAAAAGAGATTGTAATAATTTAAATAAATTAAACCCAACGGCTCTGGTTGAACATGTGAGGGAACAAAGACATTAATTTGACTTTGATAAAACTAAGATTTTGGGAACACAGAAAAATCTCTCTAATCGTCTCTTGCAAGAAATGATTTGCATTAGGAAATGTAACAGTGTCAATACTCGCAAAGATATTGAACACCTCAATAATTCTTACTACAACATTATTGATAGATTGAAGAAAAAATTTCTTGCACCTTGCACCACTGTGTAGTGGTTTTTGTTTGCCGCTGTGTACCTGACCGTTTGTTTTTACTCTTCTTTTTATGGTAGAACACAGGTAGTTCCGGCTGCTGAATTCATTCTGCTTTCAACCACCAGACTAACCTTTTTAATATGCTTGCATGGTCATTTTACCATAGCATTGATTGTTTATATATGTTATCTATGTTACCTGATTTATATCATTATTTATTTTTTGACAAAGGAAATTACTAGTTGGGTAAGCATTGCAATTTGTACCTTGTTCTTTTTGTCCTTGTTTTTTGTTCCTCTTTTTTTCCATATATTTTAATTTTTAAGAAACTTATTAACATATTATGTAATATCTTTGTAGAGCCCTGATGATGGTTATAAAATATACCGAAACGTTGGCAATGAACTAATATAATTTCCATTTGGTTTTAACCCTAAATCCTACCAATTCTCAACACATTCAAGATTAAGGGTTACTAAATTTTTACCAGTTAATAGATATAATTTTCCTAGTGAAGACTTGATAAAAAAAATCAAGTGGGATTACATATTTAAGAAAAGGGACAGTACCACAACTTATTCTGATGTAAGTATTACAAAAACAATATTTAGGTGGTTTTTAATATTGAAAACTTAGTTATTTTTTATTCCCCAATAAAAATAGTATACCAACACCTTTCCGATCAATTTGGTCATCATGTGAGATTTGAACCCCCATGAACCTACAACGTACCCATATTATAACAACGCATTACTTATTAATTTGTTGTATTGTAGGTAGTAAAATGAATAATAATTATTAAACTTCCAGATCTATAGTAGGTACTTGTGATGTACTGTATGAAAAACATACTGGATCAATAATTCAAGAACCTCACTCAGATATCCCCCCTGCCCCAAAAAGGTAAGTGTTTATTTTATTGGAATAATTAATTGTTCATAGTAAAAGTATTTAGATTTAAATCGTACGTTATAATTTCGAACTCCTAAAAATGCTTATATTGAAAAATATTATTATCCTCATCCTCTTAAACAGTTAAAAAGATAATACTCCTTCCTTTTGAAGCGAGCTTTCAGATGCATAATGAGTTTTTACCACCCAAAATGTAAGTCCACAAAATATTAGAGGGAAGTTATTGTTGACAAGAGGAGAAACTTGTTCATTTTTGACTTCGCGAAAGATATAGGTATTCTTCCTAAAAACTTTTGCTTGCAAAATAAATAAGGTTGGCATAGAGTGGCTTATTCTTAGATGTAGGTACAGAATTGCCAGAAAATGTAAGTCTGAAAAAGGTCAACACTACCTCGATTTCTTTAATTTTTGAGGAAAATACAAAATAAAAAAGTTGTTTTATTGTTGTAATGCTTGCCATAATAATAATGAATATGTTTGAATGGTAAGAAAAAACATAATTTAGAATTCAGCCTATATGTTACTTATAAATGCTTCTATGGCCTCATGTTCATATGAACTTTTTTCTTAGGATGACGTCTTCTATCAATGCTTATAATTTCGCCACTTAAAAAGAAGACACGCAGTATCATTTTAGTTAAATTCCTAAATCCCATAATTTCAGTAGTACCTGCACTAATTTATCTTAAAATATGATATTTTTATATGGTGAAATTACTAGGCAATATTCATTTGATTTGGAAAAACTGAAATTAATTTTAATTGTAATGCAGGTTGATAGAATCTGGTGACTCTGTTATAAGAGATTCGGCAAGTGTAACTCTTTAGAATTGGCTCTGTCAGCAACTCTCACAGCATCTGAAACAGTTCATCCACATAATTAACTGACACTTCCTTGGTGACAAACTCCAAGAATAGATAATCCACAAAGAAGTAAGTTCCAATATTATCGCAGAAAATATAGCATATACTTTTGTGGAACTATATTTTCTGTGATGCTATATTAAAGTTTTTACAAAAATTGTTTTGATAATTGAAACTTAAAATTAACAAGTGTATTAGTTGAGACAAGTCACAAGGATGAATAAAATGTATCAATAAAGTTTCACGACTTATACAAAACATGTTATCCAGACATGCTGATTTGTTAAAAATATACATATAATAAAGTTAAAAAAATCGCTTAGGGTAAAATAAAACCTATGTGAAGTTGGAAATATCCAGTATATAGACTGTTCTAGGTGTATTAATTGGGACAAGGGTCAATAAAATATATCAATCGTTTTTTAATATAATCTCTATACATTATTAAATTCTAGGCTAACTTTTCTTGACCCTTTATCTAAACTAATATTCTTGTTAAATTTCATTTCATTTCAAAAGATTACCTATTAAGATTAATCCCCATCAAGAAAACGTAAAGTCCCGTGGAAAGATGTATACCCAAATAACAACAATGAAAACAAAATTTTGATTAACTTTTCTGAATGACCCATAAATATCTTACCATATAATTTGCAATTTGCCAGAAGACTTGCACCTCTTTGCTTCACTTCACTTAATGGATGGTATTTTCTTATATTAGCTGCTTTCATTTTGTGCTAATTTAATGAAAAATTTAATTTTTTTGTTTGTCGATTTCAGCCAAACACGAAGAAATAATATGTCAAAGAGGGCATTTCGATCAAGAAATTAATATGTACTAATTCCGGTAATTCCACCACTGTTCATTCGAAAGTCTTAAATTCATTGCCCTGTATAAAATTATAAAATTTTGTTTAAAAATAACCCTAGTATATTTTTTTTTCATTTCCAGAAGTACATTAAAAAAGCAGAGATATTTTGGGGACATCAAAAGCGATGACATGAGTGGTCCAAAGAGAACCATACGTGCTTGGGCAATATGCAAGAACATATTTTTAAAAATTAAATAAAAAATATAAAATAAGTTTATTCCTAATGATTCAAATCATACAATAATATATTAGTACATAGAAGTTAATATCCAAAAATTTTATATATCTGATAAGAACTTGATTTAGGTAAATTTAGAATATTCTTAACCTAATGCCCCATAAGCCTAGCTTTTTTATCATCATTTATGTAAAATTATGTAAATATGTACCTAGTTACATTTCTTCTAAGTGTTTTTGTATTGTATGTTTGTAGCCTTAAATGAAAATACAATGTTTTATTAGAATAGTTATTATTTTAATTTTTGGCCCCTTAGAATATACGCGCCCATGTCGTTGGGTCTATTGACAGCAATCAACACTGATATTGAGGTTATGTATTTTGTTAATGTTGGCCACGAATATTTTATACGTGTAAAAACCAGGTATTACTTATCTAGTCATATTTGATCGGAGATCCGTAGTCAACATGTTGACATGCTTGCGTTTATAGTCGGTTCCGGTCCCACTGACCCAACTTTTGTATGCGTGTTCGTCCGGGTCCGGTCCCGAAAGGGTTAAAAAATGTTAAGGTCAAACAGTTCAGTTAAACAAAAAAATTATAATTATGAGAAAAAAATATTAGGTACCTACGTAAGTCATCTGATAATTTTTTTTGTCAACTGTTGGCTTGTAACCATGTGCAGTAACTAAGAGGTAGTATTTTTTTCTTTAATAGAAAGGGCAAAGTGTTAATAAAATTATTGTTATTTTTTTAAGTAGGCATTCAAAAAAGTTTTTGTTCACTATGTGTTGCAGAATTTTTTAAAATATTTTTTGACCTTTTCTAAATTTATTTAGAGACCTTTCTTCTTTTAACATAGTTTTATTTAAGTTCAATGAGCAGACAAAAATTTTATCCTGAGTTTTCAACAAATCAAGTGACTATATTCCATATATCTTTCTGCATTTTCAAAATTTGCTTTCTTACATTATAATTTAAACTAAATATATGGAAGGAAGAATAAGCCTGGGGATTATACAGACATAATATGAATATGGAGATATATGCTCAATCTTGCTATAATACTTTGCCATTGGTGTTACACTAATGTTATGAGTACCGGCCTGGAGGTTGATCCGGGCACGCTGTATATGATATTCACATTCTATCATTTAAACTGCATTGGACTATCTTCCCTATTCTGAATTCTCATTGTGCTAGGAGTATAATACAGCAGGAAGATACCTCACAAACGATATTTAATTTAAAATTTATAGTGTCCTCCAAAAAGTTCGCAGCATAGGGGGGAAATTTTTAATTAATGCTTTATTTTAAATTTTAATATTAGGGTTACCTTTTGCTTGAAAAAATATGAAAAATGACCCACTCCAACGTGGTCATGTGACTTTCGTTATCTGTCAAAAATGACATTTAAAAAAATATATCGCCAAAAATGAGTTTATTTGTTAAAATATCAAAAAGTTTTACTTGAAAAAGTTGTTTCTTTTTCAATTTTACGTAAGTGTACCAAATTTAAACGCTCTAATAAAAGATTTAGTTTTTTGCCAATTTTTAATATTTATGAAATTTCTCAAAATTTTAAAAACTTGTAACTTCCTAAAAACTTTTTTATATCACTAGCGTTACCATTATATTAACTTTTTATTACTAATTACCAATAAGAATAGGTATTTTTTAAAAGAAAATGATATTAACGCTTTAAAATTCTGTTATGTTTGCTGCAAAGTTGATGTACCGTTTAGCATTTAGGGCATACATTTAGTTACATTACGTTTTACAGTTCTAAATGGATGCCAAAATAATAATAAATTAAATTATCATCAAACTATTTTACACATCTAAGCAAAATTCTGGACTTTTATGGAACAAATAATTATTACCTTTAAGTTTAATTACACATTAATCGATATTGATGAGTAGGCCATGGAAGGAATTGAAGCAATTGTTTTTATTTGACAGTTTAATTATTAATACTCTTGAAACGGAGAATGGTAAAAACAATTGCTTCAATTGTCTCCATGGCTTACTCATCAATATCGATTAATGTGAAATTAAGCTTAAAGGGAATAATTATTTTGTTCCATAAAAGTCCAGAATTTTGCTTAGGTACTTAAAATAGTTGTTGATAATTTAATTTATTATTATTTTGGCATAAATTTAGAACTGGAAAACGTAATGTAAATAAATGTATACCCTAAATTCTAGACGGTACATCAACTTTGCAGCAAACATAACAGAATTTTAAAGCGTTAATATCATTTTCTTTTGAAAAATACCTATTCTTATCGGTAATTACTAATAAAAAGTTATAGAATGATAAAGCCTGTGATATAAAAAAGTTTTTACGAAGTTACAAGTTTTTAAAATTTTCAGAAATTTCATAAATATTAAAAATTGGCAAAAAACTAAATCTTTTATTAGAGCGTTCAAATTTGGTACACTTACGTAAAATTAAAAAAGAAACAACTTTTTCAAGTAAAACTTTTTGATATTTTAACAAATGAACCCATTTTTGGCGATATATTTTTTTTAAATGTCATTTTTGACAGATAACGAAAGTCACATGACCACTTTTGAGTGGTTTTCATCTTTTTTCAAGCAAAAGGTAACCCCAAAATTAAATTTCAAAATAGAACATTAATTAAAAATTTCCCCCCTATGCTGCGAACTTTTTGGAGGACACTGTATATATTTATATGTAAAACAGGTCGTATACAAAATGACTAGTCGATATGTAAACGGACTGAAGATATTAGTCCATATGTAAAAAGCTTGTTCTTTAACAAACAGACTAGTCGGTTTGCAAAAGGACTAGTCCATTTATATACAGTCTATCTGCAACTGGACTATATATCACAGAGAGATTTAAACAAAGGCAATGTACGTGCAATATTTTCCGGGCGGTTGCGACATCCGCCATTTCTGAATTTCCCTTCCCTTTTTATATAGGCCCTAGATTTTTATTCTCTTTTTCAAAATACTTACTAAAAATAATGCATGTCCTTCTGTTACAAGTCTATACAGGGTGATTCAGTCATGATGTAAAAAATGTAACCACACAGTCGGGGAGGTCTAATAAAAAGGAAAATGCGAAATCAGAAAGCGAGCCAAGAAGGTAATAAATTAACTTAGACCATGATGTTTTTATTGTCACAGCAGAAAAATATTTCCCTAAAAATGTAAAAATCACAAAAAGAACAATATTTCCCTAAGAATTTAATAATCACAAACTATATGTTATGCAACTGGCAACAATGCACCAGCCTTAACGCGCGAGCTTACCAGCTGATTAGAAAGCGCCGTTAGATAGGGGTTTTAATCAGGGTTGGAAAAAACCCGGGTTTTATATAAAAAACCCAATCCAGTGGGTTTTTTTGGGTTTAATATTCGGTTTTTTTTGGGTTTAATTGGGTTTTTTATTTTCCACCTTGCTATTAATAAAATATTAAATTTCCTGACTAATATTTACAAAAGACGAAAATATTGATATTTTACTCCAATGCAAAAATACATATCTAATAAAAAAATACCTAAATAAGAAATTATCCAATATTGTCTTCTGTTCAGATTAGATGGTGAACAGAGTAGACGAGTCCAGACCTGTTTCGTGCTGTTATATGTTGTGTTTCTGTTCTGTGTTCACTGATCAGTCCTTATTCAACCATAAAAAAATCAAATAAAAAATTCTAAAATCATAAACACCTTATTTAAAAAACCCACTTTGGGTTTTTTAGGTGGGTAACCCAGTAGGGTTTTTTTTGGGTTACCCACTGGGGAGCCAACTCTGGTTTTAATGCACTTCTGAAAATATTTTTAATTTTTTTGTTGACTTTAGATTCTTTTTAATTTCAGATTTATATTAGCTCTTTTTTTCACCTGTGGTTAAATTTTTTTACATCATGTCTGAATCACCTTGTATAAAAAAAGAAGGATAATTCACTGCTATTGAACATACAGTCTGAATGGCAATAATCCGTATGTTATCAGCTTTAGTCTGTATATGAAATACCATGGCCTCCTACAATTTACGGCTCTCTTCGCGTCCTTTCTGGCCTGCTCATTCGAACGAAAAAACCCGTTCGCGTACTTCGAGAGTTGACCGCAAGACGGAGCCACGAGGCGTACTCCTGTCAAACACAAGATAATAAAGGTTATGTCTGCTTATGTCAGAAATAAACTGGCTGTTGTCAAAGGGCGAGTTTCATATTCCCTGCTGGCCTGTTGTTCACGGATTAAAATTAAAAGATTTTAATTTTAAATAGTTTTAGCTTGTTCTCTGGTTTTAGTGTGTTGTTTCTTGTTTGTGTTAGTGTTTTAGCGAATTTCACAGAATACCATACCGGAGCCGTGTGCCGTTTTTTGGACTAGTGAGCGAATGTGAGGGGTGTTTTGAATTTATTAAAAGCTGGGTTCTTTTTACAGGGGTCCTCTCTCATATTGTAAATAATGCCGAGGTTGTGTTCCGTGGTGAATTGTCGCTTTAAGCAATTGCCCTTATTTGAATTCCCGAGTAAAGAGCATCCAACTTAAAACTTGGGTCGAAGCTATTAGTGCTGGAACAGGTATAATTTTAAAATAATGGTATTATGTGGTGTTTAAAATCAGTTTTTGTGTGTAGGAACATTTATCCATCCTATAAAACAAGCGGATGGCTTGTTTATCTGTTCTGGACATTTTAAAAAAGACAGCTTTAGAATATGCAAAAACAACATGAGGAAATTGAAGCCAAATTCAATTCCCACCATTTTTGCAGAGGTGAGTAGGTATATTTTTTATAATAATTTTAATTTTTAGTGTCGGTGTAAATGGCGAACGATAATACCATGCTGGTTTTATGTTTTATATAACATACTACATACCTAGTGTAAGTTCTACCCGAATTTCTACTTAACAAGCACAATGAATATTGTATCTGCTTGGAAGAAGAGCTAGGATACATTTTGTAAAGAAATATCACGAAATATGTGGACCGAGATGTGGACTGTGATGTGTATACCCTATGTATGCTCTTTATGTCCTATATTAGTACCAATGTATATTAGATATCTTTTCACGATAGTTGATGTGCACATCAGTTTCAGAGACAGATGAGAAGCCTGTTTGATGCATTCAGAAATTGATGATCATGTGTAACTTTAATGTTGGAATTGCAAAAAAATGCTTCGTTTAAATAATTAAATAAGGAAGTGGCTATTTATACGTCCGACGTATATGAAAGTTATACGTCTTGCGTTCTCATTGGCGAGTTGAGTGACATGAGTTCTTTGGACGTACATTTAACTCCATACACGTCTGAAGTAAACTGATTTTAGATACGTCGGAAGTGTATTTTTTTCAAGCATCGTTGCAATAAGGTGCGTGTATGCCCTACTTTTTCGGCGATGGGCGCTGCGGTATGAAAAAATAAGTGGTAATTATTTCCAATAGTGTAACCCACCCCCGATTTTCTTGAAATTTTGGCTAGGTACCCCCTATTTTCGCTCGACGTTCGGCGCTGTAAAAAAGCCGGATTTATAAACTTCGAAGATTCCGTTTGACGCTGATGCAGCTGCTGTTGCCATAAACTTTTCCATTCCGTTTAGAATTTTCTGTACACCTGTGTGTTATCAACGCCAGAAAAATAATGCATAGAACAACAATCGTCATCTGAGCAAAGTCGTTTGATTTCAATACTCTGATTTTGCAACTCTAAATACATTTTGTTAATTACTTTGTATCATTATTTTGAATAATTAATATTAAAAATATTACACAAAATCAATACAGATGATCAGCTGATAAACTGGGAAAACATGTGACCTCCCACGTGACTCTTAAGAGGGTACTTCATTGGCCGGAGAGGCAATGGAAAAATATAAATGTTGGCTATCCAAACGGACCTCCAGGAGGTCCGTTGTTATCCCTAACGGAATTTGAGTTTATAATAATTAATCTTCGATGTCCAACTTTCAAACATCAAACGGAAACGTCAAACGTCAAAGTTTATAAATCGGGCTTAACCATTCGGCGGGCACCGAATGTCTGACGAAAATAGGGCCAACATTTCAAGAAAATCGGGGGTGGGTTACACAATTGGAAATAATTACCACTTCTTTTTTCATACCGCAACGCCCATCGCCGAAAAAGGAGAGCATACACGCTCGTTATTGCAACGATGCTTGAGAAAAATGCGCTTCCGACGTATCTAAATGAGTTTACTTCGGAAGTGTATGGAGCTAAATGTACGTCCAAAGAAGTCACGTGACTCAACTCGTCAATCAGAGCGCAAGATTTATACCGACTTTCATATGCGTCGGACGTATAAATAGCCACTTCCTATAAATAATTCGTTTTTGAGCTGCCCAAGTTTGCTTAAAAACAAAATACTTAGTTTGGGACAACGATTTACTCTTAAATGTGAATTGATTTCCAACAACACTTCCCGGTTCTGATGCAATTTTGTTGCTGCCACCAAAATTGCATGAAATTAATTGTTCACACTTGGCAATTAGTAACTGCAATTTTCTTGCATGCAAATAGAAACTACCTACTCTATTTTTGTGCAATTAAGTTGCTGCAACTTAATTGCTCTATTTTTGTGCAATTAAGTTGCAGCAACTTTAGTAGGTTTTTAGGGGTTTTTCCATGCCAACGCACTGAAAAATGTCAAAATGGTGTCGCTGCATTGTTAAGATTAACACCAAATATAATACTATTACCCTAAAAATATATTTTTTTATATATTTTGTGTTAAAAATGTTTATGTATTGTTAATCGGATGTCAAATTTTAGTAACTTGCTTCGCTATATAGGTCTGTGGTAATAGTTTGTTACTAGAAAATTGCTGCAATGGATGCAACTATTAAATGAGGCGTTTAGTGCAAAAGTTAAAACATAGTTTTGAGAAAAACGCCGTTTATATTTCATGATTGACCCTAAAAGTAAAACACTTTCTCCATCATCGCAAGCAAGAAACAAGGCAACAATAAACAAGTAGGTGCATAAACAGTTTGTTAGTGTCTCATTATGTATATTTTTTAGTCAACTCTTTGTTAAGAATCTTCGACAGAAGTGAAGCACATCGTCATAATTATTTTTACCTCACGAACTGAATTTGTCACCCTTAGGTTTTTATAAAAATAATGCAAATATGGTGGGACATACGCTAATAAATCTTTTTTTCTAAACTGCTATACTTTGTTGCTTTAATTTTCCTGCTTGTTGGATACAAAAGTGTTTGTATTTCTTTTGGAAATGTCGATGTATGTATAAAATAAACTCATTCGTTATTCGATTATTTGTAATAGTAAATTTATATCTCAACCACTGCCTCTTCCTTCAACTAGTTGACAGACTCGACTTAGACTGTCTTTTTCCGCCATTTCAGTACGTGGACTCTACCTTTCACAAATGCAATTCCTTTTCCAAGTGCTTTTAATTTTAAAGTTGCCAAGGCTGGTTCAGAGAGTTCAGTTTTTATTTTTTGTTCAAATTCGTCCCACCTCCTGTAACTGTCAGACACAGGTGCGTGAAAAGTTAATAATTTTTTCCTGGAAACAGATAGTGACCCAGGATCGTGCGTTTCATTTTTGCATAGGCCGTACATTATCGACAAATTTAAGGTGGGGGTAAGTACAGTTTGTTCAGCGAATGTTCAGCCCTACGTCACAACTCTTGTCCTTGTCTGGCTTGTGAATATACGACCGATATCCGTCGTATAGTCATGAGTAAGGCAAGGGCAGGAGTTGTGACGTAGGGCCGAACATTCGCTGAACAAACTGTAGCAAAGGTCAGGATTTTTGTTTTTTGAATAATGGGACCAATACCTTGGGAAACTCGAAAAAAAAATGATAGATTAAATTTTTTCTTTGCTTGTCTTATTGTTCGGAGCCTTCTTCCCCCTCTTATGCCTAGAAAGGGTGTCACATTGACCTTTTTGATGTAAAGCACATCTAAGTCGACGTTCAGAAAAGCTTAAAATCTTTAAAAAAAAACTCCTAATTAAAAGATAGGCCGCTATTGCGCAAAACATTCGAACTAAGTCATTGATTCGCAAATGTTGGGCCTTTTTTGTACTAACTGATATGATCAGATTGCAATATGCCAAAGTAACATTATATGCGTCATCTAGAGGCGTCTTAGAGGAATCGATATAGGCCGTTATTGCATATGATAGATTAATAAAAATCCATGCAGCGTGTACTATTAACACAATAAGCATTTTTTTTGGAGTTGGGCCACTCTTGCACTAAACACCTCAAATGTGAACACACATGCAATAGAGTCGCAGCAACAAAAAGATGCCCGATATATTGTTGCATCGTCAGAACCGGCACAGACTAACGAGTAATTATTTATTCTGTGGAACAACTGTTTTATAAAGCGATAAGGAACACTTCTAACAATTCGTTCCAAACCTATGAAACAATTTCATTATACAGTTGAAATATTTTATACATTATCATGGAAACGTTTCTATGATAATTTCTTTATTGATTTATAAGCAATTTTATAATATAAACATTGTAAAGGTAAATGTAGAAGTCTACATAGTTGCAGCATTGAGTAAAGTATATATATTTATATAGGGTATATAACATATATCCTTCACTCAATGGTTGCAGGCAACAAAATAGTGTTCTCGTTCTCCATAACTCTAATATAATACTACTTATTGAAATTATAAAACCAATTTGCTGGTTGGGATGTTTTTTTTAGTTGAATAAATAATTCATATTAAAAGTATGTTTTGTGTTTATAGCCTACCACTGTCCAGCATCCCAATAGCTCCTGTAGAGAAATAACCCTTGTAACACATAGTCCTAATATTCCAAAATCTCCTCCTAAAGTGTCGAATCTATGGCCATCGCAGGTAATGTATCAAAAAAATATTGTATAAAATGTTTGTTTTTTCCTTCAACCGTTCTGACCGTGACCTCTTCACATCATTTTGAATGTAAAGTTTTTTTAACCAACTACCACAGGAAGTTTAGCTGCTATTAAATCATTGTGACTTTTTCCAGTAATTACAGAAAGTTCTATACATCACCCACTTTCGAAAAGTATATAGGAAATATCTTTCTTACTTTTTAAAAGCAAACCTTTTTCACTGCAATGATCTTGGGTGAATAGGTACTAAAACATCTTCCCGATCCAATCAAAACCCAGGAAAAAATGCAAAAAAAGTCCTACATTTTATTGTAATAAAATAAATACAAAATAAAAGTATATTGATAGTAAAAATATATATATATATATATATATATTTATAGCCTGCTGTTCATAGTCCTGACATTTTTCAAGGAATAATGAGTCTTGTCATTCCCGCTTCTCCCAATCAAATTTTAGATACATCATCATCACAGGTAATCAACATTATATTATGTACAAACTAATATATTTCCCACACAAAGGGTAACAGTAATTTTTGTTGTTTGGCTATACATTACTGGCAATTTAGAATCAATTTAGATCAAGAATCTGATGATTTTCCTACACAGATTTCACGTAGATGGTTGACTGTTGATTCAATATGACCTATAAAAGTTTGGCATCTTACTTTTGACAACATTCTGGTTTAAACAACGATAATACCTCAGATAATACTCACACATAAAATACCTACTTCAACATTCTATCAGCAATGAACTACATATTCCATGAAGAATACTCAAGAAGCACATTGCAAGTCAGATATTATTTTTGTTTGCAACTGCTCGGTTTTCAGGTAGGTTTTTCACTATTTTAGTGTGATCATATCATAAGTTTTGAAGCACTGGTCAACCATGGTCAACATCACTCATTAAGCATGAAGATCAATAATAATAAAAGTTCCACTTCTTTTCGGAAGACAATCGAGGTCCTATTAAATCCAAAACGTTGATTCCGAAGACCGGAGAAACACGGAGTCACTCACGGACCCACGCCTTCGGAGTTCGTAAACACAACAATCGATTTGCGGCTATCGGCTATTCTCGATTCTCGTAACTGTCGGCTTGATTATCTCATAGCAGTTTGATACATAATACTTATGTTATTGATAAATTGAACATAATTTTAGATTTAGATAGATGCAAGACGAAGGACGCTCAAATTTTAGGTTATGAAAAATTCGATGTCAAACGCGGTCAATTGACAAATGACCAAAAATGACTTCGGTGGCCATCTTGAAATTGGTACGGCTGGTGGCGCCATCTACTTCAATGAGCAGGCCAGAAAGGACGCGAAGAGAGCCGTAAATCGTAGGAGGCCATGTGAAATACCATGTCATTTACATAATGATCTGCGCCATTTAGGCCATATACAGGGTGTCTCATTTTGATCTGGAACACCCCTGTAAAATTTGAACTGGCTTACGGATTTTAACGTTTTTTTTTTGTATATAGTGCCCTCCTAGACATACTTATCAAACACTTTTCAATGACGATACGATTATTCCAGGGCCGGATTAAAAAAATTTTTTTGACCCAAATTTTCGAGTTAAGGTATCA
Organism: Pseudeuparius sepicola; assembly: GCA_963920635.1. NCBI lineage: Eukaryota > Metazoa > Arthropoda > Insecta > Coleoptera > Anthribidae > Pseudeuparius > Pseudeuparius sepicola. Next base: position 98,630,522 of record OY987299.1, read on the forward strand.
GCGATTTTTTTATCGGAAATCTGATAACGTGGCGTTAATCAGCGCCCCTGAAAACCCCCAGATTCCAAATTTCAAGAAGTTATTCCCACAAATTACACTTTTTACACTGCATCACAATTGCAAAAAATCAAAATTTCAATTTGAGTTCAGCTATTAAGGTGGCTATGGAAACAAGTGAAAATGGTAAAAAGAGGTCCACAGGGGACAATAGTAATAAACATGATCGGAAACTGTACTCGGTTTCCCTTTTCAGTATTGCTGTACAGTACAAATTTTATGCCATTTGAGATGCAAGAGAGCTCGCTGCCGTCGTAGGCAGCCATGGAAAAACAATGGCTTGCAGAAATGTCAGTTTATGCATTTACAACAAATGTTATTCAGGAGTTGATGTTGCTAAAATAATTTAGGTGTTAAAAATAATTAGGTGGGTGTAATTTCTAATCGATTCGTCAATACATTTCTGTGGTTTAAAATATTGCTGCTTTTAATTTGCTCCATAAGTAACACTTAAAGTAGAAATAATGTGTTTGCTACCTGAAATAAAGTAACTTTTCCAATAAACTCATCTATTTAAGGCTATACTTTTGAAGATACAGGGTCTAAAACATTTAAGGATGATACAATTAATGTTACGCTCTGAAAAGTAAAACCTTGAGTGGGTAAGTTTATTGGGAAAAGTTATTGTATTTAAAGTAAAAAACACATTTTTTCTACTTTGAGTATTACTTATGGAGAAAAGTTTTAACTTAATTTTTCAGAAGTACCCCGAAATAATACGAAAAAATCAAATTTGCTATGAAATCATGACACATATGAAAAAATGCTAAGAGAACGTTTTTGTTTACAATAAAAATTTACAAAAGAATTTGAATACATTTTATTGCTATACAAGGTGGTTCTATTTTTTTTTTCTAAAATAAATTATACTAATTACCCATTTCTACGCCACTGGTTGTTCAAGATGGTTGATATTAACAGGTTTTATAATAACCCATCCTGTTATAACCTGTACCAACTATGACTTAAATATCTCAACTAGTTTGTAAAATATTCAATATATTCACATATTTCTTGCAACTTTAACAACTGCAACTTTTTTATAAGGCCTTAAAATGATATAGTTTATAGAAGAAAGTGCGGTTATTTTCTGGTTTTCTATCACCTGTTGAAGTGTTGCAGATTAAAACTGAATCATCCTGTACATTGACAGGCAGAATGTACGCAATATGGGATTTTTTTAACTTGCGCCGAAATAAAAAACTGAATATGGAGCTGTATTACGTATGTCCTGAAACCAAAATAGAGCTCTAAAAACTTTATGCAGATATCGCGGTATACGAGGGAGAGTCAAAAACTTAAACATGGCACAAGAGTAAAGTACCCTTATTTTGGGTCGTAGAGAAAAATGGTATAAGAGAAAGTTGTTTGCAATGAAAAAGTATTTACAAACACAAAATCGTGAACTTCCATTAAAAAAATTGTTTTTAATTTTTGTATCGATAGTTGCACCTTTTCATTTGCTCTTGAAGGAAATTTTACTCTACCAGATTATAACAATTATTATTCAACCCATTCATGCTAATATGATATGGATTATTGTTTACGCATGACTACAGAGTCTATAGACGGGATCGAATCTTTGCAAACAAGTCTTTATTCCAGGGGTGGTGGCGTACTAATTGCGGTCCACAAGACCATCAAAGGCAGGCAGCTTCTCGTTGAAGATAATATTGAGGATATTTTTGTACTTATGGCGGTAGGGAAGGAAGCCCTTATTCTGGCGGGGGTGTACTTTCCACCTCGTTCCCCAACTTCTGCCTATGTCTCGTTCAGTGAGTGTTGGCAGGTTATCTGAAGTTTACCCGCAGGCACAACCTTCTCAAGCTTACAAGCCCTGTACAAACATGTGGCAATGCCGCAGCGGGACGGTTCAACAGGTCTATGCAGTCTAGAGCAGTCTGCACTTTGGCTTAGTTTATCTTATCTAATAAATGTTCAACCATTGTTTCAATAATTGGGTACCTAAGTAAGTAGGCACGTTTGTTTAACAGACAATAAAAGCAGTAACAAGTAACAAAATATACACAGAAGTATAAGTATTTATAATAAGTACGATTCCTGGTGTGGATAGGTACATTTTCGACAAATAATATGGTAAATTTGAGCAAATAGAGGGGGACTGCATTTTGTTGTAAGTCAAATTTTTGTGACAACTTTTTCGCAAAGTGCACCATCAGGCAAATGATGATTACCTATCTTCCTTTGTGGTCAAATTTTCATAAAAACACAAACAACAAGCGAACAGAGGACAGCATGTTGTGAAGGAGAGTAATCTCTTATGATTCAAATGGGCAGTTGGGGTCAATTTCATAATACATTCAACTAAATTATCTTTTGACTTTAACATTAGATAAAGAAACTTGCAACAATACTAAACAATGGTTGGATTGTTAGAGAACTCCTTTAATTTTAAAGGGTACTTTAGTTTGTCTATGCAATTGGCCGATAATCATTTTATTCTTAAATTTTCGTCCTTTGGAAAGGCCAAAACGTATGCAAGTTGACCGCTTGCCATCAAGCAAAGAAAACCTAGCCACTTCAAGTTATGATTACAATTTGACTTACAGCCAGGTATATAACTAAGTTCTAGCTTCCCTCGACGGTTCTAGGCATCTTGAGGCGTAAGGGAACGATTCTTCACTTCGAACTTTTTGAGAAATGTTTCATTTTTTCACAAACAAAACAAATTTATAATAACCACCGAACCAACAATGATAAGTTACAGATGTGGCTGGAAAAGCCGCTGCACGGGGCATCCTAATGAGGTTAACCAGGAACATGTCGACAAGTTAGCGTCAAACTATTGGCTGACCTCGGGACGAATGTTCCTCGAAACGGAATGCTTTTTACTGGCCATTCAAGATCAGGTTATATCAACAAGTAACTACCTAAAATTCATTATAGGAGATTCATCGGTAGTGGATGACAGATTCAGATACGGGTCCCAAACTTCAATGTCAATGTCACCTAAGCCCTGATAACATGGCAAATGGCAAGGGTCTCGTCCGAGCCAGATTCTCATGACCTCCGGGATACCCGGAATCTGAGTGAATTTTCCCCGTAGAGGGAGTGCGAATGCCTTTTGGCTAAGTCGATATAATAATAATAATAATGATAATAATAATAATAATTTAATTATGTTTGTTGATGGCAACAGTTATGTGGCTACTGGCAAGAATATGAGTGAGGCCTTAAGACTGACCCAAAACATATTAAGATTTACCACCTGGTTTGAAACAAACAGGTTATTCTTAAATGTAAGTAAGATGGTTTTTATGAATTTTGGTACCTAGAGCAGAAAATAATGATATATCCTACATAATAAAAGCATCTGATAAATCGGTTGTACAAGTTGAAAGTACCAAATTTTTAAGCATACATATAAACTGTCAGGTAATGCACATTGCACATGTCGATGATTTACGTAACAAACTATCATCAATCTCATACACTATCTTCAGATTATACAACCTCTGCAACAGGCAAATACTCATATCACACTATTATATCCAAGATGGCGGACCGTGATGACGTGCCGTGCAAAACACAGTGTAGTTATTGCAAAAAGTCTATAATAAAAAACATAACAAAGTGTGAAACTTGTTCCAAGGTCTACCATAACAGCTGTGGAACAAGAGTTACATGTTGTAATAGCAAAGAAGGTGGAGTTCAGCAAGAAAAGGAAACAAATAAAGCAACCGTGTCTGACCTTCAAGCGTCCAGCGTAGACATAGGCAAAAAAAAACTTAATAACAGAAAATGAAGAGTTGAAGAAAATTAATGTGAACCTAACTACTGAAATACAAGCCTTAAAGAAAACAATAGGCGAACTACAGAAGAAATTAAGTGAAAATAATTCTCCAAACAGTGATAAACAATTCTCTAACCTAGCACTATGTGAAGAAATAAAAAATATACTGAAGTCGACTCTGGAAAACGAATTCAATGAAATTAAAAAAGAACTAAAAGATTTAAAATCCAAAATTGAGATTACAAGACAGGAAAAAACGGGAAGTGCAAACAGAAACCCGGCGAGCAGAGAAATACAACAAAAAATAAATACACATATTTAGCCTACAAAAAAAAACAGAAAGTCTAAGGCAAGAAATAGTAAACAAACAAAATGAAATTATGGATAATATACTAACATTATCACCGAAAAATGAAAAAACAGTAAATATTCTAAATAAGAAGAATCCTAACACAGATGAGGACGGGTTTACTTTGGTAAAAAAACAGAGAGGGAAACAAAAGAACAAATGTTACACCAAAAGTGGTTGGAACAGACAAAAATAAGGACGATGAATTATTCTCAGCAGTGAAAATAACAAAAAGGACTTGGCTCCATGTATCAAATTTCAAAAGAACCGTGGAAGCAGAGCAACTTAAAGATCATCTCAACAAAAAATTCAACAGAAATGATTTTTTGGTTTTCAAAATAGTACCCAAATATAAAAATCCGAAGTTCAGCTCTTTTAAGGTAGGTGCTGATTTATCAATGGAACAGGAACTAATGAAGCCAAACAGATGGGAAGAAGGAATCGACATCTCTAAGTTCGATTTTATTCGAGCCGCCCGAAACAAATTGCAGTAAGAAAAAAGACAAACGACAAACGAAGGACTCAGAGAATGAGGAACAAATAGGCTTTATACACCAAAACCTGCAGTCAATACGAAATGTAACAGAAGAGCTTGAAGCATTCCTAGAAAACCATGCAGATTGCCGATACCTACTAGTCACAGAACACTGGAAAACAAAAGAACAATTAGAGAAACATAAAATTCAAGGTTTCAACCTGGTGTCAAGATTCTGCAGAAATGAAATTAAACATGGTGGAAGTGCAATATACGCCAGGGAGGATGTGGAAGCAAAAGAAAGAAAAGAAGTACATTTAGCCACAACAGGTGATTTTGAACTGTCGGCAATAGAGTCAAAAATTCAGGGCAAAAAGTTAGTGATAGCTTGTGTATATAGATCAGGATTTAGTATAGACAATGTAGGAACTAGCAGATTAAACAACGAAAACTTTAGACTGTTTCTTGACAAAGTGAATGAGCTGTTGGGTAAATTAATCATAGGAAATCCACTCATGGTAATGGGTAACATAGAACTGTTAAGTGCCAATAAATATAAAAAACAGCTTTTATCTTTGTTGTCATCATATAATCTCGAACCTACAGTAAAACAGAACACAAGAATAACTCATAAAAGTCAATCTTGTATAGACAACATATTTACAAATTTCCCAAATAAAATGGAGTCCACAGTTCTGCACTCACTTATCTCAGACCACGCAGCACAAAAATTAACCCTATTTACAAAAAATATATGTGATACACATTTCAAAAAGCAAAGGTTTTTTAATAAATCAAATACAATCCATCTCAAAGAAATTTTAAATACGATGGATTGGTCTGATATCTACGAAATTAATGAAAATAAAGTAGATGAACAATGGGATATCTTTACCTTGATGTTTGAAAATGTTTGAAGGCTGCTCGACAACTTGTTTGTCTTAAAAAGTATCAATAATCACTATAAACAACAATATAAAGAAACAAAAACAAAATATGACAACCTTCTGAAAAAATATAAATCACAAAAACTAGAGATGAAAATTAAATTATCTGATAACATAGCAAAAAGTGCATGGGCTGCTGTAAATGAAATAGTAGGCAAGAATAAAAAAAGCAAAGCAATACAAATAGAGGGTCGACCTCAAGATCTGGCAGAAAACTTTAATAAATATTGTATTAAATCTGCAGAGGTTTTAGTGGGAGACCCTAACAAATCAACAGATCATACCAATCAGTTTACACAACTAAATTCTAGCAGTTTTCACCCAACACACCCCTTCACAGAAAAAGAAATACAGCAGTTAACAAACAAATTTAAAATAAACTAAGCAGTGGCGAAGATCATATTCCGATAAAAGTAATAAAAGTCTGTATTAACATAATCAGTAAACCGTTAACCCATATAGTTAATAATTCCCTGAGAAGTGGAATCTTTCCACAAAAACTAAAACTAGCATTAATAAAACCTATACATAAGCGAGGCGATGAAACTGCGTTAGGAAATTACAGACCTATATGTCTATTGTCATCTTTTTCAAAAATTTTCGAGAGCTGCATGTGTAACCGATTAACTGAATTTTTCTTAGAAAATAATTTGATTATCGACAACCAACATGGTTTTATCAAAGGCAAGTCTACGAGTACGGCAATTTTTAGTTTCATACAAAAAATCGTTGAAGCAATAGAAGCAAATCAACAGGCCCTAGGCCTTTTCCTCGACCTGTCAAAAGCTTATGATACCGTCAACATCAATCTAATGCTAAAAAAGTTGAGAAGCTATGGAGTAAAGGCAAATTCCCTTAAATGGTTTGAAGCATACCTTACGGGACGGAAACAAAAAACAATTTTATCGTACAAGCAACAAAACTATGAGTCTGAACCGCTAGAAAGTAAGCTAGGTATTCCTCAGGGAAGCGTAATAGGGCCCATACTATTCCTAATATATATAAATGGTCTTCCCACTTATGTAACAACTTCAAACACAAGCCTTACCAACTATGCCGATGACACAAATATCTTAATAATAGATAACACATTTAAAATATTAGAAGAAAAAGCAAATGATGCTCTTGAACGAGCTAAGGCATGGTTCACACAGAATAGCTTAACACTAAATGAAAACAAATCAAACATAGTATTATTCCAAAGTCCACGAGCTATTAGGGAAAGCAATACCATAGCAATTAGAAATAATACATACCAACTTCAGGACAATGTAAAATTTTTAGGAATTTATTTGGATAGTAGACTTAAGTGGGACGTGCAAATAGAAAACGTTTTAATTAAATTAAATTCGGCATGCTACTCCTTGAGAATATTGTCCAGGTACCTGAAAAGCAAGGTTACCAGAATGGTATATTATGGACTGTTTGAATCAAGAATGAGGTATGGAATTATCTTCTATGGAGCCTCTCCAGACATGATAGGGGTTTTCAGAGTTCAAAAAGCTGCAGTAAGAGCAATGCTAGGTTTAAAAGCAAAAGAGTCTTGTAGGGGGAAATTTAGGGAAAACAAAATATTGACTGTTTATGCGTTATTCATCCAAGAATGCTTGCTATATTTGTATAAAAATAAATAACTCTTTGATCCATCAAGACCCCTAGATATTCATAATACAAGAAATATAAATTACATATACCCCAGACATAGGCTGTCATCTACAGAGAAAAATGTGTATTACAGTTGTATAAAATTGTTCAATTCGTTGCCGGTTCACATTAAATCTAGCTGTAACTTGAATAATTTCAAGAAACGCCTATATGACCATTTAGTAAAAATTGAACCTTACTCGTTAGAAGATTTTTATAAATCTAGGTGGATAGTTCTAAGCAATTTTATGACGTTATTCCCTTTGTAAACATGTACCTGTATATGTGAAACATATGGAAATAAAGAATGTTTATTATTATTACTATGCAAACTTATACTCCCGCGTTAAGTATGGTTTCATTCTTTATGAGTTGTAGTGTGGAGGCTAGTAGAATATTCTGTATTCAAAAGAAACTAGTAAGAACTATAGTAAATGCGAGCTTCGGAACTACATGCACACCAATCTTTAAGGATCATCACCTCTTGACTGTACCCTGTATTTATCTTTTTGAGGTCTTAAAGGAACAATAATATTGACTTTGCCCCTAATAATGTTTGTTATAAGTACAGTACTAGATTCAGTGAAACTCTCAGGGTGCCTCTACAAAACTTATCTCTAGGTGAACATAACATCTATGCAGGGGTAAAAATATACAGGAACCGGCAGAAAGTTGGACACAAAAATTTAATATTTTTAAACTCTGATTTCGATTAATATAAATTTCTAGCTGCTAATCGAACAAAATTAAAGTTTAGTAGCAAATTCATGCGTTACCCGATAATAAGTTGCGCTTGCAGTATTTTGTTTTTTTTTGTAATACACAGGGTGGTCTAAAAAAAATACAAAAAAAAAATAAATTTCTTTTTTTTTACTATGTGACTGTGAATTTAAATCTGACGTCCACCTCTGATTCCAAACAACTTTTGTAAGTAACTTTTTACTGTATTTTAAAAAATAAGGGTACTTTACTCTTGAGTTATTTTGATATTTTTGAATCTACCTCGTATCCAAAAAGAGATATTTAAATTTTGATATGTGCGTTTTGAGTTTGAAATGATGCACCAACTTTTATCAAGAATAAAATTTTCTGAAGAAATTAATAATAAAAAAGTTTTCCATTTGGGTCCAACTTTCTGCCGGTCACTGTATAATAAACTTCCTACTTCAATTAAAAACATTCCAAATTTTGAAACATACAAGAATGCTCTCTTTAGTGACACCTGTGTTCACGTGTAACGATAATCTTCTTAGGTACATATTGCCTCAAAATTTAATGTCTCAGTCTCATCTAATACAATACTTGTGAATTCACGTAACCTATACTGATTGTATTAATTTCATTGTAAGGTCTATTTCTTCTGTATTTTTGTTTAAAATAGTTATAAATATTTATTTTGCCATTTTTTTATGCACTTTTGACCTAATGCCCTGCAATTTCTACCCGTAAGCGCATTTTTTTAAATCACAATTGTTTTTAAATATAAGTTTTTTAAGCTCTCCAAATGGCAGACGGGCATTAATCTTTAGCCAAAATGTATCATCATAGTCCGGTCTATTGAACTGACCATGGCTATTTAATTAGGAATATGAAAAAACATAGAGAAGATGTTGAACAAGACGTTTTTCCGTTGCATTACGCAAAATACTGTCCAAGCTTCACAACAAGAGGCTTTGTGAATGGCTTGTTGCACATAAAAGTCTGCAGAATGTGCTTGGTATGGTAGTTTACATTAAAGCACCTAGGCCCGGTTTTTTATTTCGGAGCAAAATAAAATAATCCCATATGCAGCGTACATTCTACCAGTCACTGTACAGTGTGACCCATTTGTTTTGGGGTCAGTCTGTAAAAAGTGTATCAATCGTGCGATTTGGCTGATTTTTTTTTTAAATTGTAGAGCTCGATGAACTGCACATTTTGAACAAAAATTGCCTGGTTCGCATAAAATCCAAAGCCTACTATGACAGTTTTTATGAGCAAAATTTTAAGAAACCATATTAGCGTTTTTTTTTTGAAAAAATCTGTGTGCGCCAATGGATTGAGCACCCCTCGAAATGGGTATGTACAAAATTTCATCAAAATATTTCAAGTAATAACGATTTTGTAGAAAAATTAAAAATGCAGCCAAGGTACGTCTTTATTTTCAAAAATTCAAAGTTGGCCATGGAAAATAATTGAATTGTTTACTTTTATTAAGTGTCAAACTGTCTAAATTGAGTTCAGAAATTGTTTGTGCTCAATACAATTAATTATCATAATTATGGAATATTTAAGCATAAGAGACAAAATAGAAATTGTTCGACTCGTGGGCGACAACGAGCGCTCGGCAGCAGAAGCTGCGGCCGAATTTAACAATAGACACCCAGGTAGATCAGTGAGTCGAAGTACTGTACAACGTATAAACAATATTTTTGATGAAACTGGATCGATTTCTAAAAATTTATTAAAAACTAGGCAAAATGGACGCCGTGGACTTGTTGAAAATAACAATCAAATTCTGCAATACTTTAGTGACAATCCTCGAAATAGTGTTCGAACGGCTAGTTTAGACCTTCATATACCCAGAGAGAGTATAAGGAGATGTTTGAGACAAAACAAAATAAAACCGTTTAAGCCAAAATTTTTGCACACCCTGGAACCAGGAGATGAGGAGAGAAGATTAGAATTTTGCTATTGGCTGCAAGGTGAATATCTCCATAATGGCAACTTTTTAAATGAAATTTTATTCACCGACGAAGCCACGTTTACTACAAATGGTGTAGTATCAAGTCAAAACTGCCGTCACTGGTCAGCTGAAAATCCAGAGTTTATAATAAATGCAAGGAGACAATATTCACAAAAAATTAACGTTTGGTGTGGAATACTACGCGACAGAATAATTGGCCCATTTTTCTTTGAAGGGAATTTGAATGCGGCTGGCTTCTTGAATTTTCTAGAAATTGAATTTAGAAATGCTTTAGATGAGTTACCATTAAGATACCGTTTAAATTTAAAGTTACAGTTAGATGGCAGTCCTATTCATAATGCTCGTTTAATCAGAAACTGGCTAGATAATAATTTTGAAAACTGTTGGATAGGGCGAAATAGTCCTTTCTGTGAGTGGCCACCGAGATCTCCGGACTTAACTCCTTTAGATTTTTTTCTTTGGGGTACACTTAAGCAAAATGTTTATAAGTCAAGACCCCATAATTTACAAGAACTGCAAGCTAGGATAAACCGTAGTTGTGAGGAAATTACTCCACAGCAAATACGAAATGTAATTTTGAATGTACGCAAGAGGAACGACAAATGCATTGTAGAAAATGGAGGCTTGGTAGAAGTTACAAAAATTTTATAATTTTAATTGTTTTTATGTTTTGTGTTTATAAGCATAAGGTTGTATTATTACAATTCAATTATTTTCCATGGCCAACTTTGAATTTTTGAAAATAAAGACGTACCTTGGCTGCATTTTTAATTTTTCTACAAAATCGTTATTACTTGAAATATTTTGATGAAATTTTGTACATACCCATTTCGAGGGGTGCTCAATCCATTGGCGCACACAGATTTTTTCAAAAAAAAACGCTAATATGGTTTCTTAAAATTTTGCTCATAAAAACGGTCATAGTAGGCTTTGGATTTTATGCGAACCAGGCAATTTTTGTTCAGAATGTGCAGTTCATCGAGCTCTACAATTTAAAAAAAAAATCAGCCAAATCGCACGATTGATACACTTTTTACAGACTGACCCCAAAACAAATGGGTCACACTGTATATAAAAAAGTGTGGTTAAATTTCCCAAACTTAACGTATTTAATTAGAATTAGAAATTAGAATCCCATTTTACTCGAAAAGTAGTCCATTCGTATCGAAATGAATGATTAGAATCCAGGCCCAGGAGTAGTTCGTATGACCCAAAATGGGCATCTTGCGGATACTTTTTAGGCGAGGATAGGGAGAGCGAGAAGTGCTCTGTGAAGTGAGGTGAAGCGAGTCGCCCATATACATATATACACATACACCATTGATCGACCCACTGTGCAGTGATTTGCGCTGCAGACAAAAAAGGGGATGCAAAACGCGGCAATTTTTATATTCCTATGTGAAACTGTATTTTTGGATTGGCGAACTAGACGTCAAATAATTTACAAAATGCCAAAACAATTTCAAATATTTGACATTTCCTTCTTTTGAAAATCCCCAGTTTGATACAAAGCCAAGAAAAACAGATAGACTCCTTGAACAGGTGCAAGGTATGTTTTGGGTGAATTTTTTAAGGTAAAGTTTAAAAATTAATGCACAAGACATTTGCGGTTATGGCCGACTTTTCCCGATGGAACTAGGATAACAAAACCGTAATAATCCTAGTGAGTGTAGAACAATTAGTAAATCACACAGATATTAAGGAGCTATACCGTGAATCCACAATTTGACCAGCGCTCTTGGCCATCAGTGGCGATTTTCTATAGACATGTGCGTGCAGTTTGCCTCGACCTCCATTCGAACGAAGGTCAATATTGAAAGCAGAGAAACATGCGGTCTAAATAGTTAGCAATACTCCGATTATCGCCACCGTGGCCATAGAGCTATGGATTTGAAGATTTGACTTACTGTGCTAGATATAGGTCCTCCAGTGGCCCTGTCATAGTCACCCTGTTCGAGAAATCCCATCAGTATATCCCTCAGGGTATGATGAGTCGAAACAATATAAGGTTGGCACAATTCATGCATGTATGTTCCCAGCATCTTCATTCGTCTTTCCAATACTGCCCTCTCCATGTTGTGGAATGTTTTTTTGCCTGGGAATGGCAATTTTGACAAATCTGGAAACTGTAAAGGGAATCAGTATGATCTGCAAAAACATTATGGGATAATCAATCTTATTATGTCATGAAAAACATAGTTTAATAATTGCACTCGCTACTCGCTTTAGTCATTACTATTATTACTATTATCATTATCAGTTGCTTTAGTTATTATTGAACATTACCCAATAATTTTTAGGTTAATAATTGAATACATTTCATATTATAATATTTGTAATAATTTTAACGCTATTACAATGATTTCAAGTTAAATTTTGCATTTTTTTAGATGATAAAAAAGGTTGTGTTCTATAATTTTTTAAAATTTATCAATCGTTCTGAATAAATTATTAAAGAAATTCATGGCCATTACATATGAAATTTAGAAAACTAAAGAAAAATAAAGTCTTATGTGACAAACAAAATTAATTTTTATAGATGATTTAGTTGATTTATAATAATTTAGTAGATAAGAATAAGAATAAGTGAAGAGAATTTAGAACAACTATGTATTATAATAATAACAAAATAATTTGTATTTAGTAGCCAGTGTGCTAAATAAAATCATTGTTGTTGTTAACATCGAAATTTTTCTAAATTCATTTTTCTAATATCGTAAATGGTTAGGTACAAAAATGTTTCATAGAAAATTGAATGCTTTATTGAATGCAATGACAAATATTGACTGACACAAAATAAATCTATGAAAAATGCATTTCCAGCCAAATTGGAAATTATATATCTCTGGATATGTAAAACTATTATAAACTAACCCTCAATGAACTAGGCATGATATTAAGAATTTGTGTTTATTATTGGCAATCCAATCATTAGGAGTTGGCCTGTGGTGTGTGTTTACCTTTTCTTTGACTTTTGTGTACAGATCATGAAAGTCACTGTACCTTCTGTATATGTGCCATTCTTCCAAAAATCCGGTGTCATATTGTCTACTCACTCTAATTGCGTAAATTCCAAAAGTTTTCCCCTTTTCACACACCACACCTACAACATAAACATTACATTCATTTCCATCTTCTTTTTACCTAATTTTTAGCTCATTTAAAAATAAGATTAAAACATTATCAGATTTCGTTTTTCATATTTTAAGTAGTCCTTTCAATGGATAGAATTAATTAAGGACCATTATTTTCAGTTCAATCTATAAAACATAACTTAATTGTACATACCTGTTTCTATAATATTAACCGATAGTTGAAAGTCACCCGTTTTAAGATTATCTTCCTGATCTTGTTCATTTGCTTGGAATTCAATATCAATCTGACTAGAATTTGACTGGAAGTCACTTTTTAAAAGAGTCACGTCGCTATAAGATCTTGCATGCTTTACATTTTTCTGCATACTATCAACCGACAATAAATCACCAACAGTTTTGAATTGCGCTTGTGGTTGTGCAATTTTGGAGCCAGTGGTATCATTTTCTAAACTGTCAGAACTATTTACACTTAAACTATCTTCTTCGGTGGTATTCTGTTGAAGTAAATCCAATTCTTGAAGCAGATTTATGTAAGCTTTGTGGTTCTTAAATGATGCTAAGCTCTCTTGTTCAATTCTTTCATAGATAAATTCTTGAACCTGGTCAAACCACTGTTCACTGGGTAGTTCATTTAAGTTGCGGATTTTGAAGTGCAAAGTTTGCAATAATGTTGGTTTAATTTGCACTTTTTGCTCACTTTTCTCCCCTAAATACTGTTCATATATGCTTAAGGCAGTAGATCTAATGGCTTCATAGATTAATTGAGGGTTTTCTGGAGTACCTTTAATTCTTTTTAGGTGCAGCTCGGAGAGCTGCTGTTCTACTGAAACTTTCCATCCTATGATAAACAGGAAACATGTATTGTTCATAATGTATCTTTATTTCAATTTTTTTATATACAGGGTGATCCAACTTTTATTTGCAAAAATTCTAGAATCGATAAGAAACGTAAAAATAATGTTTTTTTTATATAAAGTAACATCGGAACCTCAATGGTTTTGGTTGAAATTAGGATTTATTTTTAGATTTTTTGTAGTATCTCCTATACTAAAAGATATACATGAACCAAAATTGCAATGCTATTATCTTGCTCCAAAGTTTTTATGGTAGGTATTTTCTTAATATATATTTGACCAGTAACATAACTGATTTTTGAAACCAATACTTGGAGAAAGAAAATACACTTTATAACATCACGTTAGCCATAATCAAAGTAAAATGTTGACTGATGAATTTAAGGTTTTGGGATAAAGATGGTGTTAGAGTGAATTTTCTTTAATTGTAATAGAATGAAACATTATTTTCATTTGATTACTGCAAGAGCAGTGGCGTAACTACCGAGAGGCAGAGGAGGCAATGGCCTCCGGGCCCCGGACTCTTAGGGGCCCCTTTGGCATGAGTAGGTAATACAATTTTTAACACGTCAACACCCACACAACAGTCACAAGAAATCGTGGGGGCCCACCGCCCACTGAGAAATAGCGATCCAGCGATCGCATCGCCTGTCGCCATCTACATCACAATGGCTGAACTGTTTAGACCGAAGCTGGTCGGTACAGTGCAGGGCGTAGCTATCAGAATTACCGATCAAGCAAAAAAACTTAAAAAATAGATAGGTACGATAGTAGTTGAGGCATTCTCAAATCAAAGAGTGCAACGAAAACATTTTTAATAAATTAATTCAAAAATATGTACCTGGGTATATTATTATTGCCTTGATACTTCTATATTTAAATAACTATTACAATTTACCTAAGTTTGTTTTTATTTTATTGACTGTTTCGTTACAGTTTATTTATCTTTAATTTTGTATTTATTTTGCTATAAATATTCTATTTTATTTTTTTAATGTTTATGTTAAATTTTTTTTTATTATGACCTAAGAAGGGGCCCCAAAAAAAATCCTGCCTCTGGGCCCATGTTTTGAAGTTACGCCATGGTGCAATGGTAATTGAAAATTAATTGTAATAGAATATTAGCAGGTTCCCTATAAACAATGACATAAAACATTGGGAGTTATTGAGGATCGAATATTGCTTTCAACATCAACAGTGAAGAAACAATTTGCTAAATAGGTTTACTTTTCAGCAAACTTCAAGAGCACTTTTTTTCTTAGAATAAATATAGGAAAGACCAACAATTTAATTTTAATTAGTATTTATGGTGGATATGCCACTGGTTGAATATAAATCTGTGATTATAGTATTGTATAAGATTCCTTACCAATGGGTAATATACAACTGACACATAATTCCCGACACGAGGTGTCGCTAGCATTTGCCCCCTATTAAGAGGATTGGCAATTAACTCGAGACGTGTACGAAAACTGTTCAAAACAACTTTCAATAGCTCAGTGCTCCATCGTAGAGTACAGCTTACGTCCGTTAGATGGCGGCGGCAAAAGACATTCGGCTGAAGATGAGAGTTTTGCACGAATAAATCTGTCTCTGTGTTTTTTAGTAATATAGGACGTGGAGTTTTATTAATAAGGTGGTAAAACAGCAGTGATTCAGAATAAAGTGATTAAAATTCAATTTTAGTTTATAGGTTTTAGGTTGTGTCGGGTTGTCTATAGTTTCGGACTTATTCAAATCATGCCGTGGGCGTGTTCCGTTCCCAACTGCAAGGGAAACTACAAAGGCGGTCCTAATGTGTCCGCTTTTTCCTCCCTAAAGATCCCATTTAAAAGGAAAAGTGGGTTAAGGTCATCAAAAGAGATTTTGTTCCTACACAGTCTTTCAGGGTTTTGGTTTGGGCTGTCGGAGAGTGCTATACCAAACAATTTTACGTGATTTAACGTAACCACCTTGAAATCAGGAAGTTTTTTGGTTTTATTCATTCGAATTTAGTTGCATATAGGACGTAACTAAGAGAGTAGGATTTCAGCGAAAATACCACTAGTGGTATTATCGCTAAAATCATCACCTGATTGGTTAATATTTCAAAAATCATATCATTTCATTGGTTCATATTGGCAGGCGTTGAATTCTCCGTGTTGTACAACAATGAGCTATATATGTAAACAATCATTTTGAAGCGTTTTTTTTACCAAATTTACCAAGTTGACATCTTGAAATTTGAATTTGGCGCCTTAGGCCCACCTCCCTTGGATGACTCATCTCTTTCAGCTGTCGGGTTTTGTCATTGTGACGGTGCCGCTTAGACTGCCTACATTTTGTTTATTAATTTAAAATATAACATAAAAAAAACTAAATTATAAAACAGAAAAAGCATGAGGAATGAAAATGAGCATGTTTGGTTTGTACCTACATTTATAGTCTAAGATCCAAATTAGAAACGACCTTCACCCATCTGTTTAATGGATGAAAAGTATTTTTTTATCAAATTTAGTATGTTAAAAAATAGATCATGAGTGGGTTGGCTAAAAAATTCCTGGCCAGGCCATGATTGATTAAAAATTGAAAAATTACTTTTTATTTAACATTGCACTCATGAGTTTAACGAATAATTTAATACCAATTGGAAGTATGAAGCTTATAGAATATGCAAACGTTGGGTTGCCTATTTTTTCCTGGTATAACTACTGGGTTGGCAGTATGTTGATACTATCTATTTTCACCCATTTGTTTAATAAATAAATCTTGTATCAAAATAAGCGCTATTTCATTGCAAACACAATGATACAGGGTGGATCCAGATGGACTATACGATAGGTGTAAAAGACAAAAAATTTTCAAGTTGAAACTTGAGCTTTGGGGGATCAGCTTTGCTTGATTAGAAATTAATTTGCACCGTATTTTTATATTTTAAAAATCAAGCAGGCCTTGACAGGGGCAATTTATTAATTTTAAGTTCAGGTAAACTACCTTTTCCTTAAGACATATCGGAAAATTTTATTAGAAAAAGTTCTTCAGAATGCAAATCCAAGTCCCCGTACCAAATTTTAAAACAATCGGCACACTTTGTTTTTTTTTTCAAATTTATCCATTTTTGCGTTTTTCGCGCAAATCAAGTACATTTATCGAAAAATTGTATCAGAAAAAAATTTTCAGAATGCAAATTTAAGACCCTGTACTAAATTTTAAAACAATCGGCATACTTTGATTTTCTTTTTCCAATAAAATTTTTCGATATCTCTTAAGGAAAAGGTAGTTTACCTGAACTGAAAATGAATAAATTGCCCGTCAGGGCCTGCTTGATTTTTAAAATATAAAAATATAGTGCAAATTAGGTTCTAATCAAGTAAGGCTGATCCCCCAAAAGTCAAGTTTCAACTCAAAATTTTTTTGTCTTTTATACCTATCGGATAGTCTATCTGGGTTCACCCTGTATAAGGTTGTCTCAAAAAAGTCTGGTTTGAATGACGGTTGTCGAATTTTAAAAAGTGAAATTTTAATGAGAGTTGAAACTTGGGACAAAGAGGTCCAAGCTAAGTATGCCGTGCGATAGAAGAGGACGCAGCATTAGAGAAGCGCGCGGCGCGACCGTTGGGTCAAAGAGAGTGCGCATGCTATTTTATATATAGAATATAGAAGATATATTTACCATTATATAATAATTTAGAAAAATCATATATTATGTACTGTACTTGCCGTATTCTCCGTACTAAAAATTCCAAATTCTTCATTGTATTTATTTCCCAAAACAGTCACTTAAGTATAACATGTGGTATGATAACCAAAAAAATCGAGTGATGCTTTAGTTAGCTCAACTTCATTGTACCTACTTAAAGTTTTTTTTTCCGAAAAAAAAAAACAATTTTTAACCATTTTTATGACAATGAGTGGCACATGTTTTCAAGGTTGATATTTTAGGTTAATTACTCCAAAACATTGCTCAGTATTTACTACTGTATGGCTCTCCTTCTATATTGCATGAACAAATACCATGCGCAATCTCTTTCACCCGACGGTCGCGTCTCGCGCAACTCCAATCCTGCGTTATCTTCTATCGCACGGGACACTTAGCTCGTCCCTCTTTGTCCCAAGTTTCCATTCGTATTGAAATTTCACTTTTTAAAATTCGACAACCGTCATTCAAATCAGACATTTTGGAGACAACCTTATATCATCGTGTTCGCAATGAAATAGCGCTTATTTTGATACAAGATTTATTTATTAAACAAATAGGTGAAAATAGCTAGTATCAACATACCTGTTTGTACCTGCCAACCCAGTAGTTATGCCAGGAAAAAAATAGACAACCCAACGTTTGCATATTCTATGCTTCATACTTTTGATTGATATTAAATTTATTCGTTAAACTCGTGATTGCAATGTTAAATAAAAAGTCACTTTTCAATTTAAATTAATCATCGCCTGACCAGGAATTTTTTAGCCACCCCACTCGCGATATATTTTTTAACATACTAAATTTGATAAAAAAATACTTTTCATCCATTCAACAGATGGGTGAAGGTCGTTTCTAATTCGGATCCTCTACTATTCACTTTTTCACTATCTAGGAAACAAAACCACTGTTCAAAGGATCTGTTTTAATTATTGTTTTTTCTTAAATAAAAAAAATAGCAAAAGTAGCATGATTGAAAAAGAAATGATAATTATCATAATTATGATAATTTTTTATAGTACACTTGACCTAGGTGGTCTCATCAATCTATAAAAGTTTTTGATAATAGCTCAAAGATTTTCAGCAAGGCCAAATATGTGTGCATGCAGGTACATAATGAAGTAATAGTTATTTACATTGCCAGATGCGTAAGTGCACTTTTTTAGCCGAGGAGGTTGTTTAAGTTTGCCTCAATGGTTAAAATATCTCCCTGGCAAAAAAGCTTACACATTTTGCAATGTATTACATTTTTCCTGTTACCGACAATTTCAAATTATAGGTACTTTCAATTAAACTCTAAATACACTATGGAGTATATTGTGAGTAATAATCTTCCTAATAACCTTTTTTTGAATTACTAAAAATGATAATCAGTGATAAATATAAGAGGCAGAATGCAATGAATATAAAAAAATAATAAAAAAGTTGGGCTTTGTGTGGTCTCACCCTGCCGTTAGCGAGGCACCTGTCAAATTTTTATTTGACGCAAGGGAAACATTGATATAATTAATTTTTGTTTGGTATAATGCGTGCTCTTTCTGATCAAAACAAGTTTATAAAAAGATTGTTGTGAAACCTATTAAAATTGACGCAAGTTTTGTAATGCTACATATATTTCATTAATGGTTTTAAGGTCCTTGCTGCATAAGGGTTGCTAAGCAATACTTTTTGTACCTAGCAACCACTTTTGCAGCTAGCAACCAAAATAACAGCTTGCCTCTAACGTTTGACTTTCGCTTTTGGGCCTGTTGGAGAATATGCAAAGCGTACTTACAGGGGAGGGAGCAGGAAAATATTATTCCAGTTTCTAGTTTGTTGTTTTAATCAGAAAACATATAATAATATCCTAATTTTCAAAACTCCTGGGAAATGACCAAAGTTCACGATGCAAAAGTTTTGGGCGGGATTTTTGAAAACTCCCAGGGGTAAACCTCTCTGGAACACAGTTTATTTGATTCTGAAATGACTAGTTGAATGAGTTTCCTTATTTTCTCCATCACTTTTTCCACTCCCTGAAGATGACATAGGATAATCCCAGTTCACATTCTTTTTTACATCAGAAATGGACTGAGCAAGTAAAAAAGGTTGCGTCATGTTTTCTGATTTTTTCTAATGTGAAATTAAACCCTAAAAAAATAACAAAGTTTGCGATAAACTCCGCCCACACTATTCACTGCCGGATATCGCATTTGTGTTGATACCGTCTGCAGACGTGTGAGCGTGTGTCATAATTTTCTAAACCACAGCCGTTCTCCACTTTGAGGATTGTTTTGACATCAAACCTGCTGATGATATTTTTATTTTTTTTTTATTTTTAATTAAGTAGATCATTAAAGTTAATAATGCAGAATGATCCTTATTTTTGTATGTCCTAGAACCTAGAATATATTTATTTTTATTTAATATTTTTAATCATCATTATGTTAATTTAGGTCTCTGGATAATAAAGGGTGCCCCATTTGAAATGGAAGCACCCCCATAATTTTTTTACTTTTTATCCGATTTTAGCCGTTTTTTTAAAGATAGTTTGAAAAAACTTTTTTACTTTGGTGCAAAATTTCAGGTCTTAATCTTAATTTTTAAGGCATACTATTTTTTTTTTAGTAAAAAAATGACGAAAATCATTTAGCGATTGTTTTATTAATCTGGCACAATAGCGTTAATCAGGTCACCCCAAAACCCCCACATAACAAATTTAAATAAAAAATATACAGGGAGTTCTATTGTACAGGGTTCCAAAGATGAGCAAAATGGGAATTTCAAAGGCATCTGGCGAGTCAAGTTTGTCGTGGAATCCCCTCAAAACATTTGAATGATCAACAGGACTACTCAAAGTGTTGGTGTGCAAAGATTCAATACAAAAATGTACAGGGTATTTTTTCTGGGCCATCTCAAAATGCTGAATTTTTATGAAACTTTATACTGGCCAAGAGTACTGGAATAATTTGAAAAAACAATAATAAACACAAAAGTAATGTATTCCTTTACATAATGTCAACCAACAAATAAAAAACAATTTAAATTATTGGACCTTTCTCAATAAAGTCGCTGTCTAAAATGATACATTTTCTGCGTGTTAAGGTGGCACACCTGCCACCTTAACTCATATGAACTTACTGACTCTCAGGCTTCTGTATTTTTTGACTTAGTTTGTTTATAGTGCCCGGGGCAGTTTTGACATATTCGATTTTTGACCCCAAAAAAATTCAGTATTTTGAAATGGCACAGAGAAAGACACCCTGCATATGTTCTATTGGATCTTTACACACCAATACTTTGAGTGGTCCTGTTGATCACAATATTAGTTGAGTTCGCGTTCAATTTTATGAACTGTCCCAAAACGATTCTCGTACTGTCATTAGTAAATTAAAATCCCCGGGACTGTTTTAGACCAACGAGAACCGTTTTGGGACGGTTCTTAAAATTGAACGCGAACAAAGCAAATGTACCTAGTTGTTTTGATCAAGTGACCATGTGTTTTTAAAAACAACTGAATTTCTAATTCGCCTGCAATATATTTTTTAACTTCCATGATTTTTTCTTTTTGTAATGTTTTTGTTTTTTCAATTTTTTAAATATGAGTATTTGGTATTAAATTCAATGTGTCACCATTTGACACCCGGTGCTAAAAAAGGGTGGAAACCTTGAAACCCTTTCCAAAATTCAAAAAACCCGGTGGAAACCCATCTCTAGTTTTGAGTATGAAGTGTGTCTGTGGAGGGCCGTATTAGCATTTTTCTTGATAATACAAATGTAGGTAGTGTATACCCATATATCTCCGCCATTGGCTATTTGGGGAACTTGGTATTAAATATTTTGTGACACTTGATCAATGCAAGTTGTGTACCAAATTTTATTTGAATACCTTTAACAGTTGGATAAATAAAAAATAAAACTTTTAAAATTTTTGAGAAATTAAACACTGTAACTCGAAAACAAGGCGGCTGTGAATAAAAGTTATACCACAAAATAGTCACATCTTATGGTTTTCTATCACCTGTTGAAGTGTCCTAGAACAAAATTGAATCACCATGTATATTATTATAGAAATGAAAATAATGGGTTTGCAGCCAAAAAACATTTAATATACTTCTTTAAAATAACCAAGCTTTCGTTCAATATTTTGAAAGTCTTCAGGGTATTAGATTGAAGTTAATTTCTAGGTTTAAAAAATCCAAATGTAATAATGTGTAGCACACATGTAGATATTATCTTAACCATATGATTTCTTCATTTGACGAAAAACAAGAAATTTAATTTCTCAGCAAGTTGTCCTTCCTTAATAAGTAAAATATTATATTATTAATAACAGTAAAAAAGGATAAAATGAGTGTAAAATTTATAAAAACGTTTAAAGGTTTCTTTTAACTGTTTTGCCCTGGAGATAGTGTTTTTATTTTTCATAGTTTATTTTTTATTTTCTTTGAGTATTATTTTTATGTTTTTGATAGTTAATTTCTATTTTTACTATTTTTATAATTTTTCTCAGAAGAATATTTTTATTTTATGCCTATCCGTGCCAAATTAAAAATAATGTTAGATTTAAGAAAATGTGGGGTACCCCCTTTGCCCTCGCTCTAAAAAACACTTCTAAGAGTGGGGATTGGGCTCCACCCACTTGCCCATTCTAATGGATAGGCAGAGCAGAGCCCAGCTTCACTGCATAAATGAACGATCTGCTATCTTCGTCTTTTTCAAGTAAACGATACTAACTTTAATTTCAGTTTAACACATTAGAATAGTTCCAATACCACTTCTTAGCATGCTTTTTACGTCAATGCATTTTCTGAAAGTTTTACCTGTTTATTTATTATTCAAATACATTTTGCAAGTATCCGTATCCAGGTCTGTCCCCAATACATAAATTTAAAATTACTCTTTTTATGCCTACCTTCAATATTTAAATAGAAAAATAGATCTAATTGCTTTCCTTGGGTAGTAACAAAATCTATGAAGTACGACAATGCTATATTGTTTTTCAAAATCTGGTCCAAAGTTAGGTCTATCTTTTTCACATTTTCAAGTTGTATATAATCAAGGCTATGGGTATCTGCAAAAAATCATAATAAAATTGGAAGAGAATATTTCCGATAATATATGTAGCTACAGATCTGCTTACCTAAATTTTCAAAATTTTCCATTTTAGATAATCTAGCATCTATTAGTTTTAACACATAGTAAAGGCTACTTAGTTGCTGCTTTATAGATAGGTCACTATCACCTCGTGAGTCTCTAGATCTCTGAAAAAAAAAACACTCATTTGACTCAAAGGTTCAAAAAAGATAGAGCATATTATGATGTGATTGTTTAGTTTCTATTTTTGTTTTTAAGTCTATTATTACCTACTTACCAAATTGTGTATTTCTTTTGAAACTAATTCTTTGGTACTTTTTAATTCATCACAGTTTTCTGTTAACCGAAGAGTTGTTAGAAATATATCACTAGGCAAATGAGCATCTCGCATACACTAAAAATGATGCAATTATAATATTGTTACCAATAGGAAACCAGGACCACATACCAACCAAATAATTACTTGATTAATGTAATCAGGATCCGAAATTAAATCGAACAGAGGTAACACAACACAGTTTGCAAAGATTTCTCGTACTAAGAATCTTAGTGATTTACACTGAAAATCTTCATCAGGAAGCAAAATGTATAAAAGAATCTCGACTAATTCTGACAGAAATTCTGAAAAATAAAAACATGATGTTATTGAATGATATATATGAACATAACATATAGAAAAAAGAAAACCATGTGTTTGAGAGTTAAGAAATAAACAAGGATGATTTTGATAATTTTCAAAACCTTGCTGTTTTCATGTTTATTTAAAATGTTTTTGCCCATTGTTTTTGTTTCAGTTTGTATACCTACATAATCACAATCATAACACAATCCATTTAGGTAGTTCTAAAATAATACGCCTACACTACTTTGCCATCTCTTAAAGTGGACAAACTCTATGGCTTTTTCTTAAATATATTGTTTATCAATAGTAGACTATATTTCAGCTTTTACATTGAACATTTAAAATTAGACACCTACTAGTAGTAGTAGCACCTAATCATATTTTAAAAACATAATATTACCAACAAAGACCAACATGATATGGAATACATGTAGGTACACAGAAATATTTCAAGCATCACCGTTGGCATCATGACCCTTACAGAATTATAGTGATTTAATGTTAAATATACCATTGATGTAAAGAATTTTATAAAATAAAAACATGTATACACATGTTTGTTACAATAAATTTGATACATGTATCATATATTTGGTCTAAGCCGATCCTTTGCAATGCATCAAAATATCTATCGCCTGCTGCAGCCTTGCTCAAGGCTATTCTAGGTCAGATAGCACAGAACCCTATTTAATAAATCAATGCATGAAAAAAACTGTAGAAACCTTCAAAACATTTTTAAACAGTTTAGTAGCTGTTGGAAACCGAGAAAAGCTATCTTCGGAGTTAATGGAATTATTTATACAGCCTTTGTATACACAATGCGCAATAACACTCATGTTGCAACTGCAACTAAATCACGGACAGGTACGTCTCTGTCCAAGACGACCTTCCAACAAGCTGAGCAAGTCAAAGTTAGTGAAGAGCAGGAGTCTGACAATATATGAGTGCGGCTACCGTTTGTACTGTGGACTAAGTGTGCGCAGAACAAATTACATTTTTCCGTATACTTTTAATAGTGGATGCACAGAAAATATATGCTACGCGGACGGAAGTCCTACACAATGTAATTATTTGGCAGCCCGAAACAAAGCCGGCTCTCATGAGCCAGCTTCGCCTGATAGACCGGGAGATAGTGACAGATTTTTGGACGTGGTTTTACTCAGTATGCCTTGCAAAGGGCATTATGTGGCACATATTCTCACAATAATAATGTATGAATCAGAGAGTCATCCTGGGTTCTTCACGTGAAAAACTGAGTTTTCAATTATTCGAAAAATATGTGTTTTGATATGATTTTATACAGGCTGCCATGTGTTTTATAATGAAGTTCAAAATAGAAAATTCCTCGGAAAACCATAGGCATACCGTTAGGGTGGGTTAAAAGGGCTATTATTGCCACGTATACTTGTATTTTAATAATTAATTTTTCCAAGTTTCTGAACAGGCTGCCAATGAGAAGTATGCAAGTTCTTGTTATGAAAATTCTGAAAAAAGGATGGCATACCTTTCGCGCATGTCCAAGTACTGTTTAAATTGAATGTTATTTAATCGTTTAAACGAGTTATTCGATGTAAAGTGTACATGGACATGCACAAACGGTATGCCATCTTTTCTTCAGCAGTTTCATAACAAGAACTTGCATACTTCTCATTGGCAGCCTGTTCAGAAACGTGGAAAAATTAATTATTAAAATACAAGATCACGTGGCAATAATAGCCCTTTGGACACACCCTAACGGTATGCCTATGGTTTTCCGAGGAATTTTCTATTTTGAACTTCATTATAAAACACATGGCAGCCTGTATAAAATCATATCAAAATGCATATTTTTCGAATAATTGAAAACTCAGTTTTTCACATGAAGAACCCAGGATGGCTCTCTGATTCATACCTTATTATTGTGAGAATATGTGCCACATAATGCCCTTTGCAAGGCATACTGAGTAAAATCACGTCCAAAAATCTGTCACTATCTCCCGGTCCATGACTTTGAGCAGTGACTATAGAAGAATTCTTCCATAGTTCTGCCTTCACGGCCTCGGTACTTTCTTTACTCAATACTAGGCGACAGCACGCTAGGAAAAGCATCGGAAGGCGGGTTGTGCAAACATTCGGTGGTTTTACCAAACTATAAATATATACAGGGTGTTTCATCTTAAGTGCGAACACCCCCGTAAAATTTGTATTCTTTATCCAATTTTAGTCACGTTTTTTTCTAAAAATAGGCCACAAAAAACTCTTTCGTTGGTGCAAAACCTCAGGTCTTAATTTTTCAATTTTCAAGGCCTACTGCGAATTTTTTTCTAGTAAAAAATGACGAAAACCATTTAGCGATTTTTTTATTTAAAATCTGACACTACAGCGTTAATCAAAACAACCTAAAACCCCCGTATACCGAATTTGAACAAAAAATATACAGGGAGTTCCAATCTGCAGGGTATCAAAGTTGAGCAAAATAGGAATTTTAAAGGCATCTGAAGAGTCAAGTTTGTCATGGAATCCCGTCAAAACCATTTAGCGATTTTTTTTATTTAAAATCTGACACCACAGGATTAATCAGAACAACCTAAAACCCCCGTATACCGAATTTGAACAAAAAATATACAGGGAGTTCCATTCTGCAGGGTGTCAAAGTTGAGCAAAATAGGAATTTTAAAGGCATCTGGAGAGTTAAGTGTGCTATGGAATCCCGTTAAAACAGATGTAGGTATACATATTTTATGAGCCCAATGCTACTGGCTCTTCTGTCCGTGTGGTGTATATTTTCTGTGAGTGGATGGCTTGAACTACAAACCAATTTTGCTATTATCATTATTGTTTACATTACAAAATAAGCTCCTAAAATAAAATTAACAACTATTGCTTCTCCAAATGGTTGAATAGATTCCCCAATAATGGCAAAATAGTGTTTATAGAAATTTGTTACTGTAAACAAATTAAAACGTAACAAAGTTGGTAATTTGATATCTGGAATCAAGTCTGAAACTTACTTAACATCAGAAACTGATATACATCTAACCTATAACAAGCCCCTATGATTGGTGGTGTATCCAGATTGCAAATAATATAATGAGATTATGGGATGGATCTTTCATCTAGGCTTATATTCGCTTGCAACATAATGGATATATTTATATACAAGGAAAAATAGAGACAGATAGGTACACTAATAATTGACAGCAAGCCATTGCTTCCACTTGGAAACATTTAACTCAGTTATCGTGTTGGCCCAGTCTAAACAAAGAATCTTTTTTCTATTTTGGATTTGACCCTTTCCCATACCTTTTTCATTGGCAACATTAGTGCAAATTGCATCCCTACAAAGTAAGTTATTTTCCATTTGGCATTCAAGATCAAAGAAATAATCCTCCAAGGTCATATTTTTTCTATTTTCAACATAAAATTTGGAATGTCCTACCGATCTCTCAGATGACTTTTCAGAATCTAAAACAAGCAAGGAATTTTATCACACAATGAACACAAACAATGATAAAAAAGATGATTAATCGAAC
Organism: Pseudeuparius sepicola; assembly: GCA_963920635.1. Taxonomy (NCBI): domain Eukaryota; kingdom Metazoa; phylum Arthropoda; class Insecta; order Coleoptera; family Anthribidae; genus Pseudeuparius; species Pseudeuparius sepicola. The sequence goes on from OY987299.1 coordinate 98,657,266, forward strand.
AGAAACCTCGTTTAGTATCGGTGTTTTTCCGAAGATACCAACTGACATCGGTCTCGCTTTTATTCCTTTTGTGCATATTTCCTTTCTTGGGCGAACCTTTTTGATCTCTTGATGGAGAATTTTTTGCTTCTTCTTGCTTTTCTTGTAGTTTCATTCTCGTTCTAGCTTGTTTATATAGTCTCAAATGAGATGCTGCATCATCGACTAGTCTTTGGGTTAAATATGGGATCCAGTCAACCCCCTTTACGCTGTAAATTAAAAGCAAAAAATTAGCAAAATAATAAGTTAAATGTTTCTTATGCAATAATAATATTAATAGGTCATAATAATAGGATAGGTTGTAGAATACATCATCAGAACTCTTACATCTATCCAAAAAAATAGGTAGATGGTAAGGCAAAAACAAACAAACAATATCAGGAATATCGTTTTGATTGCAGTAAAAGGGTCCTAAGTCATAATAAATACAACACCAGAGAGAAAATTCTATTTCCCCCAGATTGTCAAAAGCAATATCTCAGATCCTTTTATCTACAAACATTTATGATTAATTTGATGTAATTAGATTTAATTTATTTGTTCTAGGGATAACGCTGGGGTATGCTAGCTACATATTATAAGGAAAAGTTTGAGCACACCACTGCATTTTTATACGTTTGATATTATTTTAAGATTATGTAATTAAGAATACAATTGTTTGTCTTTTGCATTTTTTGCTTATCTTGCTTACTTTTGTAGAAAAAAAATCTCTATATCCATCCGTGCCTAAAGAAAGAAATTTAATTCCATTAATAAAATTTAATAATATATAAAAAGGAAACACATACTTTTTATTCAATTAAATTAAAATATTTGTTCGAATTAATAACCTCTAACATCAACACATTTTCTATGAAGAACAAGATTGTTTTTTCTTACTAACTTTAACACCCTTCATCTCGAAATCAAAGCTTTAAAACATACAAGCTCATATGAACTTTTCATTTTATTTGTATGAGTTCTATGGCCTCTTAAATTTTCACGATTAAAACCTGAGACACCCTATATATACTGGGGTAGAAGTCTGTTATTGCATTTTGATTTGTTCCCTTTTCTTGTACTACTGTTTTATAGGTGTATTGAGTCGAAACAAGTAGTTCTTTTTTAAACACTTATTGGCTTACTTAACTTATTTGTTCCTATCTTTATCCCTATAATATGTCTATGTTTGTAATATTTGATAAATAAAGTTTATTATTATTAATATACAGCAATGTAATAAGGTAACCTAAATAACTACATAGAAACAGACTATGATTGATATGGAAAATAGTTCGGACAGCATTTATTTTTAACTGCGTTAGAAACAACTTCAATTGACTACATTTATTTAGTACCTCGAAAATTATATAATAATAAATAAACGGAGGTAAAATTCTTATTTTTTGAATGCTTTTAGATTACGTATTCAGTTGTTTAATATAAGCTGGAAGGTGATTATAAAATTCTAGACCACTTTTTCCAGTTGATGATTAAGGCTCTGCCATGTTTTAATTTATTCTTATCGCATACATGAGATAAAATGGGTGACACATACCTACATACATACCTTCTTGTATAGACGTAAAAGTCAGTCAAAAGATTTCCTAAGTACAGAATACAACGATGATCGTCAGTTATTTTCACTGTCAGAGATGAGTAAAAACGTTGAGTGAAAAATATAATAAGAGGAGCTACCTTCACGTATAATAGAGAGTCCACAATGTCAATGCTTATAGATCCCGGTCAATTGTTTTAGGACGAATTGAAGCAGTTTCTCCTCGATTATGTCGTTCTAAGGCATCACTAGGGACATAAATCTCAGTGCCGATAGATCCCGGTGAACTACTTTAGGACGACTTGACGCGTTTTCTCGTTGATTAAGTCGTCCTAAAGCCAGTGGCCGGGGCGTAGAAATCTGACTCGAAATCTCCGCATTAGATGCGCCTCTTATTATTCCATCTCTCAACTGTAAAAATTACAAATTTGTAAAAATGCAATGAGGTTTCTTGCTGGAAAGAAGACAGAAAACCAAATATATGCAAGGTAAGTAAATCATTGTTTTATTTACGAACACTAGCGGCTGTTTTATGTAGGGTATCAGCTAAAAAAATGTTTTGACGCTTTATATAAAAATATAATCATGTCACTCATGATAAAGAATAATTTTATTTGCTGTTAAAATATTACATTTTAAACGGAAATGTTACAAAACATTATTTGTTTGTAGGTGAATTTAGTGTTATTTTGCCGGTTCACTTTCCTGAATGTGATTTTGAAATGAAAGACTTACCCTAAAAAAATGCTGTGCCTACCTACTATTTTTCGACCAGACAAATTTAAATAAAACATTCCAGAACAGAAAATAATATCCTTTTTAAAATCTTAAACCTTGAGCAAAAAATATCAATTTTTGCAACATGAATTAGCAAAAACGAAGCTCCAAATTGCCGAGGTGAAAAGATCATTCAAAATCTATATCGCAATAAAAGTCATGGCTCCAAGAAACAATAGGGTCAAAGCTGCAGCAAGTAAAAGTATTGAAATTAGAGCAAAAACTAATTTTTGATCCTTGTAAAAATAGTCTTTGTGCATTATTGTTTTTTTGGAATATGTGGTTAAGTAATAATTATTGTATCGTAGGTAGTATTATAGGTGAAAATGTGAAAATAAATTAATTGCTTTGCATTTTGTTGTTACTTACTTGAAGTGTCCAACATGGTTACTATTTCCCTCATCTCAAAATTGAAAATACATACATTCGGTCATGTTAATCATTTTCGATGGCAACCAGATATACAATTAAAAAAATGTTCCGCTCATGAGTTCCCATATGTTTGCTTTAATTTGACAATAAATCATAACCAAAATTCAAAAACCTCTAATTTGACATGCAGTTTCTAGGGAAATATTTTTTTGCAGTGGCAAAAGATAGAAAATATCCAACTTTCTCTATAATGCCCAAAATTGGCGAATAATGAAACTAATGACTTTATTGTCCCAAGTCTTCCGATCCAGGAACCCTAATTAAAGCGACACCATATTTATTTTTAGATTCAAATCTTACAAAATAAACTGAGTTCCTTATATAGACAAATTATTTTAAGAAGTCCCTACTGGGACTGTCAATTGGTAATTTCGCCATCCTAAGTTGGCATAAATGCAGCAAAAAATGCAACCGGGTAATAAGTCCAGGTCAGTAACGAGCCCATTTGCACAATGCATAACTACTAATAACACGAACAAGAACAATACAGATAACGGTAAAACTCACGAAACGTACAAAACCGGCGAATATTTTCACTGCCGAATGTTTAGACTAGTTTGAACGATCCGGAAAACCTTCACTGTCACTTTCACAACACCGAAATAAAATTTGCCTGAGTACGCACCATAGACGCAGCCGCAAGTCGCTGATAATACCAAAATACCAAAATGAAAGTGTTTCCATGACGTTTGAAATTATTATTAAAATAAGTTGTAGTCATAGTTATTTTTATTTGTAGCGGTATAATTGTGATTGCAATAGGGTTTTTATTTTATTATGTTCTTTTTTTTCGTATCACTTGGGTAACTTTTCACATCATAAATCAATGAGTGACGTCATTAACTGGTTGAGACGTTGAGACACAATATACCAATGTTATACCCATGGTTAACAGAAAATTCCTGGGGATTTTCAGGAGAATATCTGACAAAATCGGGACTTCTTACAGTAATCGAGGTATATCAGTACTTAGGTTTGATATAATTGTAAGGCAGAATTTAGTATGTTTAAAAAAGTATTAATTTGTAGCTCCCACTTTAAGCTGTTATAAATTTTGTATTTTATGAGTGTTGGAACTTAGTCTGACTATCTCTATCTTTCGGGGGATCCGAAATAAAATTACATTGGTCTTATCCGAGATTAAACTCATGCCATTATATTTAAACCATGTTTTCGCGAACATAAAAAGTTCACTAACAGTTTGCTCAAGATCGTTAAGTGTTAAACACATATTTGATTTTAATATAAGTATTTAGGCAGATCATTGATATACAGTATGTCCACAGTTAAAGCGAATAAGAGGGAATTTTTATTTTACTTTTAGTTTTATGGAAAAAAATAAACTTGATAAAAAGTTTCCAGAAAGATAAAGAATATGAAAATGTCATAAGAGGAAAACTACTTCACTTTTAATCTTTCGCAAAAGTATCACCAGGAATAGTTGTTCGGACTAAAAAGTTACTACAGAATAGCAAAATTGGCCCACTTTGACTAAGATGTGATTAATAATAATAATTCTCACCCTCACATACGGGTGATTTCTGCAGATAAGTCTGGTATTTTACCAGTAGCAGAGAGTGGTAAATGCTATGAAATAGATTGCGCCCCGTATATCCCTGTGTTCCAAGTAAGTTAATTTATATTTTACCAGGGTAGCACGAGAACAGGCGCCTCAGCAATAAAATACAAGACAAAACACTTTTTTTTATAAAATTCTTCTTTTTTCCTGGTCGTGTTAAAATTATTATTATTTATTTATTTATTATGGAAACATCACATATGGCATGCCATCACAAAAAGAATATATGACGTAAGCGTCACGCTGTTTTCAAAAATAGCAAGCAACGTAATATTTAACTTTTAAGGTTTTTTAAGGTTGCCGTCAAACACAACGTAAAGGTTAATGCAAGTATATCCTAAGATCTGTGAAATTATGGCACGACTATCCACCACATTTCGCTGCACAAATGGCCAGCCGTCGAACACTGTAACCCATGCAAGTACTGGTGATATGATATTAGGCGAGCATGCAGTCACTTGTTTTTACTACAATATCTATCTTCTCCGTCGCCTTCATCTCTTTTTACTACTAATACCAGGTTCGGTTTAATATGGTTAAAAAAGTGTTTTATTATTATTTATTACTGGGAATCGACCAAAAACCAAAAAACGACAGGTTGTCAAAAACTTCATTTTTTTTTTATTGTTTGTCCATTAAAGGTGTTTGTTTTTGTTGCTTACATATGTTTCGATCTACTTTATGAGATCATCATATGGCATGCCATATGAGATGTTTCAGATGTAGATATTTACTTAAAAACATAAGGTTTATAATGTAATATTATGCTCCGAAGATGATCTCATAAAGTAGATCGAAACATATGTAAGCAACAAAAACAAACACCTTTAATGGACAAACAATAAAAACAAAACTGAAGTTTTTGACAACCTGTCGTTTTTTGGTTTTTGGTCGATTCCCAGTAATAAATAATAATAAAACACTTTTTTAACCATATTAAACCGAACCTGGTATTAGTAGTAAAAAGAGATGAAGGCGACGGAGAAGATAGATATTGTAGTAAAAACAAGTGACTGCATGCTCGCCTAATATCATATCACCAGTACTTGCATGGGTTACAGTGTTCGACGGCTGGCCATTTGTGCAGCGAAATGTGGTGGATAGGCGTGCCATAATTTCACAGATCTTAGGATATACTTGCATTAACCTTTACATTGTGTTTGACGGCAATCTTAAAAAACCTTAAAAGTGAAATATTACGTTGCTTGCTATTTTTGAAAACAGCGTGACGCTTACGTCATATATTCTTTTTGTGACGTCCATTAGATTTTTATGCTGTTTCAAGTGACTTTAACAATACTTTACCCCAATATGACTGTGGTTTATTTATTTTTGATAATGGTTTAACCGCTGAGTATTTCCAAACAGAAGGGAAATAACCACTTCAAAACATCCTATTTGTAGCGTTTTGTCGTTAGTATTATCTACATCGAAGCCATTAGATTTAAAATTTAGCACAATGCCTCATATATTTAATTGCAGTAAGTCGGAGTGAAAGCTAATAGTCAGGATTATATTTATGGCTTTTCTAGAAGGTGGTGGTATCTGGGCAAGAATTAAGTACATAAGTACATAAGTTTATTTTTCAAAACATATAGGTACAGTAGTTTACGCGTTTCGGCATAATGCCATCATCACAAATTTTTAGTACTGCAATGGGTTCACCTATTTCACCTGCTATTGCCAATTTGGTTATGGAAGAGCCGGAAATTAGTGTTATTTCGAACCTTAAAATTAAACCCTTCTTTTATAAAAGATATGTGGATGACTGCTTGCTTTGTGTCAGAAAAAATGAACTATTAAACACCTTCAATTCCTTTAAAAAATGTCATCCTCGTTTGCAATTCACTATGGAGGAGGAATCTAGTAAAAATATTAATTTTCTTGATATGAATATTTCTTATGACAACTCTGGTAATATATATACCAATAGGGTATTTGCATAAATTTTGTTTCTTGTTCAATTTATATTTAATGAAAAGTTTTTGCATGCAGGATAACATTCTTCAAATTAAAATTGCAAAATAATTGTTTCTTTTTTGGCAAACTGATTCTGAAAATGGCTTATTGAATGCGCGCTTAAACAAAGCTCTGACGTCACTTATCTCTACACATGGTAAATTTGGCAACATGGGGTTTTGGCTGGAATACCTATTGTGTTTTATGGAATAGCAGCTGTCAGTGTCAGGCATCAAACTGTAATCATAACCATAAGGTGGATGCTGATTATTTGCATTTGGAAATTCAGTGTTCAATCAAATATCTTATACTAATTCCTGTTATAGGAAGTGTTGTCGTATTTTGAACGCGATACAACAATGGAAGCAAATTTTGTGAAAGCTTATAATCAAATAATTTGCCAAAGCTTGATGTCTTCATTGTGGCATATTATTATTTTACAAATAGCAAGCTCTATAACTCAGCAGAAATTCGTGGAGTTAAGACACAGAGGTAAGCTAAAGAACAATATTGTTGATTAATTAAGTACCTAATATATATTTCTTTCAGTGCGGCAAGAGATATGATGATTCAGCTGTTGGTTATGTGCACTTAAAGAGACACTCAGAAAAGGATACTGTAAAAACCAAAATATGCCCAGAACACAAGGTTCGTTCCAAAAATTATGCAGTAGTTTGTGAAATAGATGAAGTGGCCGAGAAGATCATTCAAGCACAATGTCTTGACTGCGCAGCGTCCCAAGGAGGTTGCAAACATTCCGTGGCATTTTTAATGTGGCTGCATAGGCATAGACAAAGTGAATAAGACAAGTGTATCCACTATCCACTCCGTGGGATATGAAAATGAAATGTTATTGACGGCCGGGAGTGGGAGAACTAGGCCGAGCGTTTGAGCGATATTTACGGGCATGGGCAGTGTAACGATAATAATAATTGTATAATAATTATAGATTATAGGTAACAAAAAGTGCTCAAATTATAAATAAAGGTGGCCAATTCAGGTATTTTGCCAATTCAGGTAATTTGAACTTAAGGCATATCTAGGCATGAAGTAAATAGTGCAGTTGTTACAAATCAATGTTTATTTTTAACATAATTTACCTAGACAGTTTTTTCTTTTCTCTGCTCTCTTTCGCGAGGTGTACCTATATCTCGTTGCTTAGAATAAAATCACATTCTTAACAATATTTAATTATTATGAAACAAAAATGCCAACACATGATTCGTGACTTTTACGTCAAAATTTAAAAGCACTACAGTTATTTAAGAAGTCTTGTAAAGTTGAATCTTACATATCATTCGTATCAATATCTACAGAGAAACCACTCTCATTTTCCTAATAAATAATTTATGTGTAAGAACTATTATATATATGTTTCCATGTCTTCTTTTAGCTAAAAAGCAAATGGAAAAATTATTTTTACGTTTTATAGCTTGTAACAATTTTGTTCTTCTGTGGCGAGTCTGTAGAACTTGTATAAATGTTTAATTTGAATTTAAATTAAAGACTTATTCTCACACGATTTTACCACCAATGCCAATAATAATACATTTCGCAGTCTCTTTTAGGCAAGTAGAACTCCAGTTAAAGTTAAAAGTACACAACACTGAGAAGACAACACAACTAAATATTTTGACAATCAATATGTTTATAATTATAATCCAGCAGGTAGTATAATGAATAATAAGGAGACTATAATAAAAACCTAAGGCCTGGGCTCGGGGGAGTTGAAACAAATAATTTAGGTATTTTTCTGAGTTTATAGGTTATAACCAGAAAACAACTTTTTAGGTTATAACGTTGATTGAGGATCCTTCCTCCATCGACGGTTATAAGTTCAGCTCTTCTTCTTCATTTTGTGGGAGGAACCCGAAAAGGATTCGGCCAATCCCATTAAATAAAAGGATTTTAAAATCATAGATATAAAAATAAATTTACAATGTTGCCAAGTCTACTCGATATCCATATAAGTGACGTCACCGGTTGTTTTACAGGAATTGAAATTAGAAAATTCATATCTCAGTAACAGCAACTAAAAAAATTTTTTTAATGTGTTTTTCGCATTTCACTATCACTTAGGTATTATAGTTTAAAAATACTTTTGAAAAATCGTCAAGTTCCCTATTGGTTTACAAAAGACATATGGTCCCAAAGATACTTGAATTTTAACTCTAGTGTTCCAACTAAATATAAAAAAAGTGTTATTAATAGTTTAACAGACAGAGCTGTAATTCTTTCTCATCCAAAATTTCGTACAAATAACATTAAAAAAAAATCAAAGACTTTTTAATAATAATAATTATCCTCCTTCGTTTTATAATCCTTTAATTAAGAACAGAATACACAATATATATAATAAACAATCTACTTGTAGTAACACTCAAAAAAGTAATAAATATTTTTCTGCCATATTGCAAAAATGTATCTGAATCAATTGCTAAAATTTTTAAGAAATACAATATAGTGGTTGCTCACAAACCAACAAATAATACTAAAAAAGTTTTTTCTAATTTAAAACCCAACCGTGACATAGACATGCAATCTAATTTAGTATTGTAATGACTGCCCAGCAGTTTATATTGGACAAACTAAACAATATTTGAAAAATAGAATGTATAGGCACAAGTTGGATATACGTAATAAAAATCTTTTTTCAACTGCACTTAGCAAACATGCTATTGACAATTGTCTTAATTTTGATTTTAATAATATGAAAATTCTTGATTATAAGAGTGACCATACAAAGAGAGACTTTCTTGAAATGAGTTATATCAAAACAAATCCTAATTGTATTAATTTAAAAACTGATCTAAACTTTATGTCAAAAATTTATCATAATCTGTTAAATAATTAAAATAAAAATTCCTTAACATCCTGTATACAAGTACAAGAAATACTACCTTGTTTTTTCTTGGAAATGTTTTTGCTGGATATCTGTAGGTTTTCGACACGACTACTTGCCCACTCCAGTCACTGCTGTAGTAGCCAGAATTTTAAAATGTTGTTGGATGTTTTCTGAGATTTTAACTTTTTAATATAGTGTTTAAAGTTTTAATGTTATAAATAATATATATAGTTCTGATGATGGCATTCTGCCGAAACGCGTAAACTACTGTACCTATATGTTTTGAAAAATAAACTTATGTAAAATGTGGTCGAAGCCCAGGATTATTATTACGAAATAACGAAAGTTACGACCAGGACAATTAGAAGAATTTAGAATTAAGTAGAGTAAATACATACTTACAAAAATATTTATTGACATTCATTTGTCAGATTTTAAAACGATCAGGAAGGGGAGTTTGATTTTATATTATGACACTAACAGCACGCTCACAGGTAGTCTGAATTACATTTACGGTGCTTAAAAATTGTCAATTGTCAATTGTCAAAACAGTTCTACAACCAATTAGGCATTTAAATCTTAACACGACCAGAACCAAATTGACCCGACAAACGGTAGCTCACGTCTGGCCTCCAAGAACCGAAAAACGGGGTTTAAGAAAAAACTAGCGGCAATGTACAAGGTATGCCACATCTACCCCCGAAGTTCTCCAACCTAAATATTAGAAATATAAAGCGGAGAACTTGAAAAATATGGCCGCAAGTGACTCGCATGAAACTGACCTCTCTCTGAGTTCGTATTAGAATCAACCAGTATATAGACATGATCATCTATTTTCTTTTTATCCTAAAGGGACCTTCAAAGAGTAGTAAAAACTTTTTTACCTTTTTTTTCAATCACGGACGATACTGGGTTTGATTTTAATAAAACAAGGTCGTCCACCGCAAACTCTCTATAAGGTCGGCCGGGGTGACGTGCCATAAGCCGCCTGCCTTTTCCCATCAAACTTTCCTTCGCTAGGAACAACTGAATGTGCGAACTGCCCCGGTCGAAAACGTTCGCGCGGAGGCAATATAGGAGAACCGGGCGAACCAAACTGTAATTCGTGCGGGGTAGCACCAGTAGATTCGTGAACAACATCGTTCAACAAATGACATAACTTCGGCACTTCTACAACCCAACGGGTGTGTTTCTTGCAACAATACAGCCAAAACAAACGAGAAATCTCCTGCATTAACCTCTCAGACGGGTTACTCTGGGCATGACGAACCAAGCAATGAATTACCTGAATGTTTAGTTTCCGCAAAGCACGATACCACTTTTCAGCGGTAAACTGAGTGCCATGGTCAGAGAGTATGCGTCGAGGAATCGAGAATTTTTGAAAGTAATGATTTGTCAACTTCCGGAGAACAGCATCTGTCGTAGCGCGCCTCAGTCAATAAAGGGTGACATACTTCGTGAAAGTATCCACCACTACGCAGATATAACTCATTCCCCCCACCGAAGCAGGCAAGGGGCCGTATATAGTCCGGCAGCGGAACCGGTTTTTTTGCCTGAAGTGCGAAATTTGGGACGAAGTTCTTTTTTTAATGGATTCTTGCAGATTTGTATGTCTATTAACCATATCCGACTGATGACAAGCTGGCGTCATTGAACAATTTGATATACAGGGTATCTCAAATATTAGACAGTAAATATTAGATAATATATGGAATTTCTACTCTAAATTTTACTATTTAGCTGTAAAATTGTTGTTATTATTATATTATTGTATAAATTATTTACGTTACAGTTATCATTAATATACAAGGTGTTTTTAAAACATGTGTTATGAATTTAAAATATTCATGAATTTCTCTGTATTAGAACATTTCGTATCTAAGTTAAAAAACTAATAAAATTATAAAAATGGGTATGTTTAGAGATAAAGCTACATGACAGGTACAGGGCGTCTTAAATTTGATGCTCTGTCCACTCTGCAGCCAAATGAGCATTTTGTCTAAACTCAAAGTTGTACATTAAATTACGTAATTTTTCCTAATTGTGTGTAATTATAGGTACATTTCGCCACCAATATGTGCATTACTACAATAAAAAAATTACGATTTTTTTACTTTAGTGTAATTTAGTGTACTTAATTTAATGGCATTCGCTACTCGGTATATTATAATATCCAGAAATGAGATGAGAATTATGGGGAAGGACTAATAGCAATTAAACATTTATTTACTGTATTATTATATTACTAGTCCCTCATTCCCTTTCCAAAACTCACCTTCTCAGTTTGCGTTTACTATATTTTAATTTTAGTGCTTAAGAAGAATGCTTTTTTAATTTATTATATTTATATTAAGACACAAAAAACGCGTTTTTTCTAAGACTCTAAAGAAATTGCCTCATAGCATTGTATGTTCGTTTTAATTGAGAAATGTAAGTCATTGTGTATAATATCATTTTAGCAACCGGTGCGGGAATGTCATTGTGCACGGGTTGGCACAGCAAACTGTGCGGGAGTGTCATTGTGCAATGCAGATTTAAAAGAAGTAGTTGGAGGCCTTGGAAAACAGCTCGCGTCTAGTTGTTTATTTGGGAATTAACGTACTTAACTATGATTTGGAATTTCATCAATTCTCAAAACGTACTAAAACAGCCTTATCGTGTCTTGTGGCACAACTATAATAGTGTTTTGTTTCTAAGATTTTAAATTTTAATAAAAGGTTATTAGACATGAGTGATAAGAAGTGCTTTTTTTAGTGAAAATATGGTTGTGAAAAAAATGAGTCTTTCAGTTGCTATGGTAGTCAGCGTATAGAAACAATTTAAATTGTAGTAAAGTTTACCAGGACAACATGTTTAGAGAATTGGAAGAAACGACCACTCACTGCTAGTAAGGATTTTTTTTAAATTTAGTCATAGAAGTTGCGTATCCACATATATTTCCAAAAGCCACTTAAAAAGATGCTTATCTCCGGAGAATATTGTTACCAATACTGGAACTCCAACTGTAAAAATTCAGCGGCAGGGCGTTCAGAAGTGACAAACTTTAATTTTAGAGATCAAGCAGGTTTGTACTGTGGACAAAAGTGCGATTTCGAAAAAATAAAAAATCTTCAACGATGGTGATTGTTCAGAGTCGTGGAAGACAAGAACACGAAAAAGCAATGAAGGAAGGTACCTATTTTACAAACATGTGTGGAACAGAATGATACCTGGGCTGCTGATGTTCAATCAATGGGTTGCTGTTACAATGAATAGTAATGAGTCACCTAAAAAACAGACACTTTGTATACCAGGGGGTCCATTTAAAGGTGGTTAATGGGTATTATTGAGTGTATAGTGTGTACAAAATTTGAGGGCGATCAGTTAAACGGTCCTGAAGTTAAGAAAAAGTGCCTTCGTGGAGCCTCTTTGAAGGATCGTAGCTCCACATGGAGCCGCTTCACTAAATATTCATAATTTCTCGAGAGGAATCTGTCATTGCACCCTGTATATTAAAATGCCTATAAAAAGCATGTAGAGCAGAAAAAGTGGTCTTTCGTTTTTTTATAATTGTTTTAATAAATTAATTAAAAAATAAAAACGGTACCAGCCAGGTTCATTTTCGAAAAATAAACATCAAAAGTGCAAAATTGAAAGTTTCAAGGTCGAATACTGTACAAACGCTTGAAACAAACATATTATATGTGTACACATCATTGAAATTGTGACAATGAGCAGATTTCAAATATCTAAAGATATAAAGGGTATTCGATTTAAAGAAACAAAAGTTTGGTTTGGCACCGCTTTTCTGAACACCCTGTATAAAAATAAATAAACGCTGAAAAAAGCTTGCTTTGGCTTCTACAACTAACCTCCAAAATATATAAAATAAGGGGGTGTAAAAATATACGTGATCACATGGTACGTATTAAGAGGATACCCTGTATCTCAAATTGCTCAAGGATGACAGTTTGTCATCACTTGGATATCAAAACTAGGAGTCCTAGAGATGTCAAATCCGTTTTGAAAAAAACTTCGTCCCATATTTTTGGGTGTACCCCCGTGGCTGCCGGACTAATAAGTCCAAAGCCAAAAGATCACTAGGTCCTTCGGGAATTATTGCCTTATACGGTGGATCAGGCAGTATACACTTCTTCATTTTCTGGCAAATTTCGCAACATTTTAAATGATTTTTTACATGCCTATGCATGTTACGAAATCAGAGCTCCCGACGTAATGCGGACCAAGTTTTATAAACACCGAAATGACCAATTGCGTCATGATAAATCTTAATAGTCTTAGGTATGAGCTCGGAAGGAATACAAACAAAAGCAACCTCGAACTGTCCTCCCCGAGCATACCCCATCATCCAGAAAAACGAATTTTCGATGAACTTCGTGGTCGGGTTTTTGCAACTTTTCCAAAATATTTCGCAAATAAGGATCAGTTTGTTGTTTGGCGGATAACTCTGACATCAAACTTTGAAGTTCGGCAGTATAAGACCTATAAAACTGGTCCCCCTTCTGCGAAGAACATGACAGAATTCGGAAACATTTGTCGGTGGGAGTGGGAGGACGGATAGACGGGTTTCTGGAAAGAATATCCGCCAAAACATTTTGTTTACCGGGAATATGTTTGACCGTATAATCGAATTCCTGTAGTGACAGGATCCACCTAGTAATCCGAGGAGAGAGTAGTCTGCAACTCTGCAAATATGAAAGTGCTTGGCAGTCAGACAAAACGAAAAAGTGATGGCCCAAAAGATATATCCGCCAGCGATTTAGTGCCCACACCAAACCTAGTGCTTCCTTTTCCGGAACCGAATAATTCCTTTCTCTGTCTAATAACAAGCGACTAGCATATGCTGTAATACGTTTCTGCCCGTTTACCTGCTGATACAAAACCGCACTCAGACCAAAATTACTGCTATCAGTTTGAACATAGTACTCTAATTTTTTATCTGGATAATAGAGTAAAGCATCGTCGCGCACAAGTTTCTTAAGATCTTGGAAAGCCTTTGCCTGTTGTGCACCCCAAACAAATTTATTCTTTTTTCTTAATAAAGATACGAGAGGTTCGGATATTGCAGAAAAATGCTCGCAGAAAATGCGATCATAGTTGCAGAGGCCCAAAAAACCTTTCAACTGCTTAACACCCTTGGGAACAGGAAAATCCTGGATTGCTTGCACTCTAGTAGGATCAGGACATACGCCGGAAGTTGTTAGTATGTACCCCACAAAAGGCATTTCCTTTTTGAGGAAACAGCATTTTTTCAACCGAAAAGTAAAACCTGCCTGCCCTAACCTATGTAGAACTTTGTTTAAAGATTCCTAGTAAATAAGAATATCATCTACATAACACGCTGAAAAACCTTGAAATTCGGGACCCAAAAGAGTGTCGACGCACCTAGTAAACGATGAAACCGCCGTTTTCAACCCAAATGGGAGTACACAAAACTGATAACATCTAGAGCCAACCGTAAAACCCGTGAACCTTTTTACCTCCGGCCTCAAAGGTACCTGCCAGTAAGAATTTGTAGAATCCAAAGTAGACATATATTTTACCGCAGAACTATCCAGATCTCTAATAATTTCTTCAATTTTCATGGGCAACTCCAAATCGGCAAGCATCACTTTATTTAACTGACGCGCATCTAAACAAACATGTACACTTCCATCCCGTTTTACCGCGGTTACTAACGGGCTGCAAAAAGGCGTGGCAGAGCGCTCTATAACTCCCCATTGGAGCATTTTATCTATTTCAGCTTGAATTGCTTGTTTGCGTGCCACTGGTATAGGATAAGGCTTCAATCTAAAAGGAGTTTTATCCGTAAGTTGAATATCGTGCATATAACCCGTCACACAACCTGGTTTATCACTAAAAACACTCGAATGTTTTCTTAGAAGCGCTTGCAATTTTTCATTTTTATCACTAGGCAAACCACAAGCCGAAATAACATCATTTATTTTAGCTTCAACGCAACTAGAATCACTCGGAATTTGTGAATCGGCCTGTATAGGAAGCCCCGATTTATTTATTGCTAAGAACCGAAAAGCTACAGATGTACGATTTTCCTCGTGGTTGCCCAGACATTCCGGTACAAAAAAAACGTAAACAGGCAAATACAAACCTTTTTTTTCATAATCGACTTTTGCCTTTACGCTGCGGAGCCAGTCCGAGCCGATAACAACCGTAAAAGCAAAAGAAATGTTTTTTAGCTCAAACCTTAGAAGTATCTGGTGCGTTACAATTCTTTGTTTACCTCTAAAAGCCCCCGAAACTCTTACACCGCTCACCTGAAAAATAGGAATATGCTCCCCACTATCCTGAATTTGCGCCCACACTGATCCAGATATAGCACAAATTTCGCTCCCCGAATCTATTAAGGCAAGAAAAGTATTATTAAAAAATTGTACCGGTATGACTGGACAATGAGACTCAGTTTCATGCGAAAAATCACAATTTTCTCGTAATAAGTCATCTCTAGGATTATTTAAAATATTTCGCACTGCCCCCACTTTATTATTTTTAAAATGGGGACAACCTAGGCGTTTCCCGAAGGCAAATGTTCCCTGAAAGCAACTCTACGATTTGGAGACTGTGATCTTGAATGGAAATCTCTTCTAGGAAACTCGTTTTCGCGGTATCCTGCATTTTGTGCCTCCGAAAAACGAATTTTATTTTCACGCCTAGTGATTCGGCTACTTCTTATGAAATGCGCCTGCTGTATTTTTTCCCACTAGCCGCAAGTTGAGCTCCAAAAAAGATGTGACGTTGCAAAAAATTGGTCATGGTAGCGCAGAAAAAATAAGCAGGAAGTTGATTCGAATGCAAAACTGAATAATTAAAAAGGTTGTCCCTTTATAATTCAAGGTCAGCCACTGCTGTTTCATCGATACAGTAATTTTTAGCAAACTAAATTAATACATCACTCTTCTAGAGTGTTTTCGATTTTTTTATAAAGAGGAGGTGAGATTGAGAGGGGGTGTAAAGGTCGGGACACACATTTCCGCACCGAGTCCGTACCGAGTTTGTTCCGTAGCACGGCCGTGTCACGGAGGCGAGCGCGGAGACCGCACCATGCCCGCACCATGTGAGATTAGTTTTGTTTGAATTTTTGACGGAGACGGTCGACTCTCGGTGCACGTTCATCCTCAATTTTGATCATTGAAGGAAAAGAAACAAAAATATACATGGAAAGGCTAATTGAAGAAGTGCGGAAGTATTCCGTTTAATATGATCAGACAGATGAAAAATATAGAAATTCAGAATACAAGTAAAGGGTGTGGAAAAGAAATGGTTTTTAATTTTTCAGTTGGCTTCTTTCCTTTTTCATTCTCTTCTTCATCCAACACAATAGATATAATTGCCAGTTCGGTATTAGAAAAGTTTGAGAACATGCCGAAGTGTAAACTGACAAAAATAGTCGAACTACTACCAAAGTCTAGAAATATCTATCTCTGGACGCTGCTACTATGCCCCACCACGCGACCGATATGCGGCCGTGTATCGGAAATATATGGTTTGTAGCTCACAGGGCGAGACACGGCCGTGTTACGGAACAGGATCGGTGCGGACTCGGCGCGGATTCGGTGCGGAACTGTGTGTCCCGACCTTAAAGGGGGTATTTTAAGTCCGATTATGTCTATACTTTTTGAGTTAAAAATACCATTTAAAACCAGAACGACTCGAGAATTTATGGTAAATAATAAAATATTGTTTAATATAGTCCAAATCTTGAAGTGGATTAAGAGAATATGACAAGAAAGGTAAAACTTGCAGTCACAACTCCACAAACACAGTTTATTTAAGAGAAACTGTACATAGGGGGTAATCTTCAGCAGTAAACCATAATAGTAAGCTAACAGCTAGAAAAAATTTATGAAATTTAGATAACATTAGGTAAACAAAGCAAATCAAAAAGTAAATATAGTTTGTTTGCATTTTTGAAATTAGTAAGAATCTGTGACGTCACAGAGATGCTACTTTACGTTCTTTTGGTTATTGTTAAAGTGACCAATAGGTTACCAAACTGGTGAACCCATTGAACCCATTGTCATATTGAATTCCAATGGCAATGGGTTCACCAGTTTGCTAACCTATCGGTCACCATAACAATAATGTAAGGTTAGGTTACCTAAAAGAATGTAAGGTAGCATCTCTGTGATGACATAAATTCGTCGAGATTCTGTCGCTAACCTCTCAGTCACCACGTCAATAATGTTAGGTTAGGTTACCCAAAAGAATTAATCTGGTGTATGGGTGCGGCTATATCTCCTAGAAGTTTATATTATATACGTATTACGCATTATGACTCATGGCATATTGGCTACCTAGGGATTCCATAAACAAAGGGTATTATTAATTAGAGTAAATTGTTATTCCTACAAATAGAATAACTATATGACTACATAATATAAAATGCATTAATTTTTTTACTGGACGGGTTGAAAATTGATCTTCGTTCCGTAATATGTCGCTTTTAAGCGCAGACGCTTTTTGAACATGTTTCATGCCAACAAGCGTGAACGAGTTGACGTTTGGTCAAAACGTTTCATGTCGTGCTGACAAGCGTGAAGTGTTAACGACTTTCCTGTTAGAACTGAGGTAGCTTTCATTAGTACTACGGAAAGACCTAGAACAGTAGTAGAAAAAAATAAAAAACATGTTAATTTATTTTTTGCGTTATTTTCTCACATGCTAAAAACACTAAAAATATCAATGCAGATTAAAACTGAATCACCCTGTACATTGATTTTTTGGCATTTTTCCGACTTTTTTTTAGAAACGTGCATTTTGTGTAGTGTTCACATCAAAATGTTATGAAGAAAACTTGTTCAAAATGAAAAACTGGATAGGTGAGAAAAATTCCAACAGCCTAGGTCTACCTTGATTTTTGTGCGTTTTAATTTCTTAGCAGAAAAAAATCAAAGTCGACTTAGGCAAAAAATCAAAGTATAGGCCTAGACTTTCAAAATTTCGCAAACCTACTTAGCTTTCCATTCTGAACAAGTTTCCTTAATAACATTTTGCCGTAAAACCTACAAAAAAGGAACTTTACTGAGGTGGAAAATTAGTTTCTTCATAATTTCCAAGGCATACCTACGTGATTTTTCGAAAGTAAAATTATGTCACATATTAGTTTAAAACCAAGCAGGGCTGATCCCCAGAAGCTCAAATTTCAACTCGAAAATTTGTTGTCATTTACACCTTATGTGAACTCAATCTGTGGATACACTGTATATAACCAACGCACATGCAAAAAAATTTGTTTACATAATTTTTATTTAAAATATATATTTTTTATTTTTGTTATTTTTGTGAGGAGTTTATTTTTTTGTGATAAAGCCTTATTGAAGTTGTATTGTTATAGTAGGTAGCTCCTACTTACGATACACATGAGGGTATACATGCTTATGATACACGAAACAAATCAAATATATATGTTGAATCTCATAGAATGGACTAGGAATGGAGTCTCTTATTATGGTCCTATGATTTACAATTTGTTGCCTGGTACTGTAAGGGCAACACCTTTAAATAGATTTTCTAAGATTGTTAAAAGGTATCTGTTGAGCAGAGCTTTCTACTCGGTGAATGAATGTATAAGAGCAGCCTTTGATGGCATGTTGACAGACTGATTTGATATGTGTTGTAGTTATATTTAAATGGAGTGTATAAGTTTATATTTTAATGTGTAGGTAAGATGAAATAATGATATTTGTGTAAGTTCCACTCTGTGTGTTTCTTAGTCTCGTATCATAAATTGGATATTGTACTTTCATTTTGAGTTGTTGACTTGTGTATTGTACTTTCATTGTAAATTATTGACTATTGTTGACTTGTGTAAAAATCCTGTATTTGGTAGCACCAATAAACACTATTCTATTCTATTCTACTTAAAAACCGCCTAAAGGAGTACATATCCAGGTATGCCCCCCCCTCGCAAATGGATATGACCGTGCCTGTTTGTAGGGCACAAGGGGTGTCAGTAGAAATTACAGGAAATCAACGAAGAAATAAAAAGTAATCAGCGGAAACCACTGGAATTTGAGGAGTTTTCACTGAGGTAATGAGTGTACACAATGCCCAAAAATCCCAGGTAATCAGAATAAATCACAGATAATCAATGGTAATCACAGGTAATCAGTAGAAACTCTTTGAAAATCATCAGAAATCACAAGTAATAAAAAATCATGAGAAATCAGTGGTAATAACAGGTAATCAGTAGAAATCTTTAGAAATCACAAGTATCAGTAGAAATCACAGAAGATAAGTAGCAATAACAGGTAATCAGTAAAAATCCTTGGAAATCATCAGAAATCATATGCAATCGGTATAAATCACAGGAAATCAGTAGAAACCTTTATTAAAACAAAAACAGCTGGTAGATTATTGTTGAAATTAACTGTTTAAAACTATATCTGGTTGGAATTTGGAGAACAAAAGGAACCTAAAGCCGCGTACAGACTGAGTTCGAGAACCGTTATAGAGCAGTTCGCAACAGGTTCGCAAACTTAGTGTAGACGCGGGTTCGTGAGCAGTTGGAGAACCCTTTAAAGTTCGCGAGCTGCTCGCAGAAAGTTCGCTCGATAGGCGGTAAATTATTGTGATCAAAGGAATTGTTCGCGAGCACATATTGGCGGTGTGGATGTCTCGTATGATTTTATAAATTATCATTCCAAGAGTCGCAGTTCAATTGAATATTTTTTGTCAAAGTGAAATTGGAGTGACGAGAAAATAATGGAATTAATCGGCCAAAATGAATTGCATCCGAACTTGTGGAATCCAAAAAATTCCAATTATAAAAAACGAAATGCTAAAAATATCTTCTCACAGGCTTTTTCAAAACAAAAAACATCACAAATAGTCAGAGCATCTTCTTCATCGTCTGTATTCATATTTTCGAAATTATTTTTGCAACTCGATAGCGAACCAATGCCGAACTCCAAAAAAATGACAATACGAAATATGCCGAACACAATAAAATTTTGGTCTGGAGACCAATATGCAAATAATAAAACATATAAAACACCACGTGTTTCGGAAACGAGTTCTTCTTCACACCAAAACTTTGTTTTTTTGCACTCGACGCGCGTTTCGCTAACCATGTTAGCATCATCACAAGATGATTAAGTCTCATCCTTGGACCCGAGGTAAACATATTTGTTTGGCCTGTGGCAAAGGTACAATCCAGAACATCTTAAAATATATTAACCTTTACATCACCTACAAGAAGCTTGTTGTACAACACAAATTTAAGGAAGTGGCTATTTATACGTCCGACGGATACAAACGTCAGTATACATCTTGCGCTCTCATTGGCGGGCTGAGTCACGTGACTTCTTTGGACGTGCATTTAACTCCGTACACGTCCGAAGCCGAAGTAAACTAATATTTAGATACGTCGGAAGTGCATTTTTCTCAAGCATCTTTGCAATAAAGAGCGTGTGTATGCACTGCTCCTTTTTTGGGGGATAGACGCTGCCGTATGAAAAAAGAAGGGGGCATTTGCACCATATTGTGGCAGTCGGCAGCGATGCGCGCTGCCGTATGAAAAAAGAAGTGGTAAGTGGTAATAATTTCCAATGGTGTAACCCAGTCCCGATTTTCAATTTTGGCTAGGTATCCCGTATTTTCGCCCGATGCGACGTTCGACTTTGTAACCCACCCCCGATTTTCTTGAATTTTGGCTACCCCCCGAATGTCGGGGGGTAAATAATTACCACTTCATTGTTCATTCCGCAGCGCCCATCGCGAAAAAAGTAGGGCATACGCAATATAAAATGAGACAAGATAGGTCTGAATAATCTCGGACATCATCCAATCGACTTAGTAAACAAGCCGATTCATAATCCATCGGACGGTAGAAGTAAGGTTATGTGTCGTGACTCAATCGACGAATGAGAGCGCAAGACGTATACTGACATTTGTATCCATCGGACGTATAAATAGCCACTTCCCAAATTTAAACTGAACTATTTAAAAACACTTTAGAAATTAGAATGATGTTAAATAGGGCCCTACTTACTTCTTGCTACTGTAAATATCCAACACACCACCGTTTCTATTTCAACAATGAACAAATAAAACTAGATGAATAAGTTACCTTAACTGAACAGTCTGCAACAGGGATATCAACATGTAGGTTAGATAGGCAACATGATATAGAGCCCTGGCCCAAGCTACAAGATGGGCCCGAGGTACAAGTCTTTCCCCAAGTGGCCTCTTAAACCATATATGATTTTTACTGGGTGCCGAATGTCTAGCAAAAGTAGCGTACGTAAACAAGGCATAAATCTTTTAAAATTTCGGGGAAGTGCATTATTTATATTAATTCCTGTAGGTATTTCGATATCCTTTTTTCGTACGGCCGCACCCATCGCTGACTACCACAGATATGGGGCGAATGCCCTTCTTTTTTCATACGGCAGGGCCCATCACCAAAAAAGAAGGGCATACGCGCCTTATTGCAACGTATACTTCGGATGTATATGAAGTTAAATTGGGGTTAAATATACGTCCAAAGAAGTCACGTGACTCAACTCATCAATGAGAGCACAAGACGTTTACCGACTATTATATACGTCGGACGTATAAATAACCACTGCCATTATTAAAAGAAACTAGGTATCTTCACATTTTTCGCTAGCTTTAGTATTTATTAATATCCTTTTTACCTGTTAGATATGTTGATAGCAAAAGTTTGTGCCGTATTCTTGACTGTAGTTTCAGTGAATTCAGTATCCCTCGAAATGAGATTATACCAAGGAGAAATATAATCTCTAATAATGTAACCCAAAATTTCTTGTAAGGAACTATCTATTAATTCGCTGCCGGTCACCCTGTTGTCAGTTTTTTGTACTTTTCTGGGACTCATAATCTTCTTTCTCGCCAAATTAAGTCCACCCTCACCTTTGCGATCTACTGTTAAAGGATTTCCCGCACACTTACTGTAAAAGCGGTCTACATCACCTTGTTTCAAATACAACAACGAACAACTCCTAAAAAGTAATAAATGTATAGAAACATACAAGACAATTTTAAAAGAAATTTACTTACCCCAAAACAATCATCAACGCAGCAGTCAGAGAAATCAACAACCAAAAGACACTGAAGGTGGTTAAAAATAATATGAATATTAAGCTCCACCACCCTGCGGTAGCTGTTTCCATTTTCTACAATGCGAGAAACTGCCAATGTTTATATTAATAAACAGCTTTTGCAAAAATGTATGTCACTTGGTCAACTTTGCTGTTATTAACTGAAAATGATATTGGCGACCCTATAACCACGTATAACGTACCTAAACATTTAACTGATTAGTATTCGCGGCACGTTAATGTAAACATTTCTAATAATTATTTGTTTGACTATTTTAGTAGCAGATAAGTTTATTTACAACAAAAATTGACAGAAAACGTCATAATTTTGAGGTTAATGATGATTAGCCTTGATTTTGATTTTAAGTTTAAACGCCCCCGTCAGATGGCGCCATGTGCAATAAATATTACTGGTTGCAGCATTGTGATGTCAAGTTAATTCAATACCGGGAAATATTCAAATTTCTAGGTCTTTCCACCACACGAGTTTTCTTTGCGCAGGGTGCGAGCAGGACCCAGCTTATTATATTACAGGGCCGTAGATTTTATTTTGATAGTGAAGTGCTTAGGTAGAACAATGATGGCTAGATTTATAGCTACAATAAAAGCAATAATAACGCGTTTAGTTTTCGCGACGCACGGCTTCATAGGGATATGGCAGGTGACTATTTTCAAAAACAACTCATTTTATTGGTACCTGAGTTGCCCAATATTGTTGCTGTTCTTCGAGGGGGTTTTCACCCTTACCATCAAAGAGAATCAGGAATGGAAATGGTGAGTTATATTAAGTATAAAAGTAAAAATTCTTACGCCTCAAGCTCCAAGTCCAAGAATTTAACTCTCCTTGCGCTCATCATGAAGTTACATTTATGCACAGGTTCTTTCCGTATACCTACAGTATACAATGTGGCCCACTTGAAATCGCCCATAACATTTGTATTTTTTAAAACGATAGGACATCAAAACTGTACCACCTACTCTAGAGCAAAACAGCACATTTTATAAAAAAGAACAAGGCCTAATTATTAGAATATATTTTTGCCGTCAAAATTGGAGAAATCGTATTAGGGAATTTTTTATAAAAAATCTGACGTCAGTATAGATTGGGCTTCCCTATCGGGCTTGTACCAAATTTTGTTCAAAAATATTGAACAATAAAAATAAAAATTCTAGAAACCAATGAAAATCGTGATTTAACCACCTAAGTACCTAATTTTACCAGCCTTCTCGCTTAAATCAAGTTGCACATGGATTAAAAAAAAATTGAAACTGCAACTTTATTACAAATACTAGTAATATGTCGATAGATATACCTAAATACAAAGATCCTAATGTACCTATTAGTAGAAAAAAATTCAAATGTAATATTACTTTAGATTTTTTGTATTTAGCTATTAGTTACCTATAACTATTTCTAATTAAAGGAAGTTATAATTTAAACATTTCTAAAAAAATTCTCCTGCTGCGCATTTTGGTAACCCGGTGCCTAAAATGAAATGTCAACTAGGTACCACCGATATCCGATATCCTCAAATTCCTCAATATCGTAAATTTGATAAATAATAACATAAACTTAAAAAATACTGGTTAAACAAAATACAAATCATTCGGTTTTGTTTTTATCTAACATATAGTTTAGCGGTTTTTCGCTTGGTTGGTACGAGCTCCACTGTCTCAGGGCATCGTAAACCTTCAATAATATGATTAGGTACCTTTTGGTTGCAAGTTAACGCACTACTTTTTATTCTATTTGTCGGAGGGAAAACTGATGCACTAGCCATGTTATCTGCTAACAATAAACAGCACAATTTCACATCAGAGTACTTATTGTAAATACTAAATGAAATAGAAGAGATGTAGGTACCTATATTTATTATGAGGGAAAACGTGCTCGAAAGTAAAATTCATGAACAAGAAACCACAAATAAACTGGTTAATTTAAGTCTGTCGATTAATATAATACCTTGATTGACAAGGATACTGAGTGGTAAACCTCTTAAATTCGTACTTTGGAATGTGGGTGAAAATATCGTTAAGGGGATAGAAGTGGAACTGAAAAATAAATCATTCATAAAATATTACCCAGCTCCACCCGAATATTAGTTGTCCTCCTTTTGACTTTTTGCACAAGTGAATTTGAAGTGAAATGAAAATGAAGTGATATCGATAGTGAAATAATTTTTTATTGGTAAATGGAACAGTGTACGACCACGTTATCTATATAATCTAACCCTTGAATGAATTTTTCAATATTTTTCACCAGCTTAACCCCAGAAACACTCAAAACCAACACAAATTACATAAAAATCCATTTGTTGCGTAAACTGATCACTTCATAATCAACTGAACATTTGTAAAAGGGACACTCAATGTCAGCTGATGTGATCTCAAAGTGATTCGGAATCGATTTGAGATCTCTTAAAACTGTAAAAGGAGGACGCCTATTAATTTGCTTACTTATCCACATCAGATCAGATTTGTAGCAAAAGGGCACGCCACTAAAATGGTCAAATTTGCCTTGTCATTCGCAATTCATGCCCTCCCTTTATTCTCATAAACAGACTATAGAAAAACTCCAGGTTGGTAGTTGGTCCCGGTCGGCGGGACGGCCCAATCAACGGGAAACCGGCGCTTCAGGTCGTCCTATTAAACACTAAAGAATAAATTCTTGATTTTAACTTGGATTTTATGAAGAGCCTCCACAGTATGTCCACAGAAAAGGTGTTGAAGAGGAAAAACTTTCTTATTTTTCATTTTGTCGAAAAAAATTACCTTGATAAAATAAGATTGGGATGGAAAAATTTAACATACCTATCTTGTGCACGGTGTTCAATAAATTAAATTTAAAAAAAAATTGCAAGGTACCGGAAAGGTATAGACAGAAATAAACTATTGCTGATAGAAAAAAGTTGTTCAGACAACTATCATAGATAATTTTGTAGTGAACAATTTTTGTTGAGAAAATTTCGCGCTGTCGTTAGCAGAAAAAAAGATATTAGATGTGAAAAAAATATGCAAACCCTTTTTTTTCGATTATTTTCTTATAACTTGTTATACAGGGTGTCCAACTTTATTACTGTACAAATCAGTAAAATCTTTTTTTTTTGAGATAATCGCCTAAACTTTTTTTGTTTGAAAGACCTTCAAAAACCGCTTCTTTTGACGTTCTCGCCATTTTCAAAATGCAAATACAGGGCCGGCTGCGATTTTTTTATACCCCCGATATTCACGAAAACCATTTAGCGATTTTATTATTTAAAATCTGACCCCATAGCGTTAATCAGAACATCCCAAAGCCCTGTTATACCAAATTTGAATAAAAAATAAACAGGGAGTTCCACTCTGCAGGATGTCAAAGTTGAGCAAATTAGGAATTTTAAAGGCATCTGCCAAGTCAAGTGTGCTATGGAATCCCCTCAAAACAGTTGAATGGTCAATAGGACCACTCAAGGTGTTGGTGTGCAAAGGTCCAATACAAAATATACAGAGTATTCTTATATGTGTGCTATCTCAAATTACTGAATTTTTGAGATTTTATACGTGTCAAAAATGTCCGTGAAAAACTAATTTACTCAAAAATTCAAGATGGCGGAATACCTGCAAGGGTTTGATGGTCGAAAATTCCGATTTAAGTTTTATATATGGTGTACTATCGATGGATAAAAAAATTTTTCTTACCCAATGAATTGCAATATTAAACCTTAAATTTACTGGACTAAACAACAACCTGCGTGTGAAGCAGGCCGAGAAGATCGCGAAGTACCTACAGAGACTTAGAAGAACGAATTAAAAAGCAATGGGAAATGGAGAACGTTCAGACGGTTCCAATCATCGTGTCAACAAATGGTGTTATACCAAAAAGTTTGCTGAGAAACATCACAGAGCTGGGTCTAACTCATAATCTTTACAGGTCCATGCAGAAAGCGGTACTACTTGCGACAGCCCGAACCGTCAGGAAATTCATGGGGAATGCAGGAACGTCCAACAACATCAATGTCACCTAAGGCCCGATAACATGGCAAAGGTCTCGTCCGAGCCAGATCCTTATGGTATCCGGGATACCCGGGATCTGGATCTGAGTGAATGTTCTCCGTAGAGGGAGTGCGAATGCCTTTTGGCTAAGTCGTTAAATATAATAATAATTATCATTCTCACAATTATTATAAGTGGTTTATTTGCCTCGGCCAGAGGCCTCTGCCACTAAATTTCATATGAGTCACAAAAAGTTGAACTGCAATGCCTTGGTGCATAAATAACTATATTATTTTTATTTTTCACGTACCTACTTATAAGGCAATATTTTATGTCGGCCACCTTAGGTATTCATTATAATGCTTCATTCAAAAACAAAAAATTAAAAAATCTGTTATTAATAAATTTTGAGTCGTCATAAAACCAACGATTTCCACGTGTTGGACTGGAAAATCGGAAAATATATTTTGTCGGACAATGTGACAATTGGATTCTAGATATTTTTTTAAATCGTAGTCTATATTTTGATATGTTTAATGTGGTAGACACCCTTAACATTCCACACTTTTTGTCGGACAATTTTTTTGCGCGTTTCCTCAAGTTCTTTTGCGGCTACATTTTGTAAAAGTACAGTACCTATACATTATTCACACAACCGCAACTGAACGTCTTTTGGTAAAATATGGCAGAGGGAAATAGCGACTACAAAAATTTTGCCAGAGGAGAAAGGTGGTAGAGTTTCGAGGGCATTCCATGGTACATTTGACTCGCCAGATGTCTTTAAAATTTCTATTTTGCTCAATTTTGACTCTCTACAGAATAGGAATCCCTGTATATTTTTTGTTCAAATTTGATAAGGTTACCACTTGATTTTAAATATTTTTATTAACCGTTCCCGAAAAAATCAGCTGTGACATCCCTAACATGGAAAAGTTATGACGTCATAAAATTTCAGAGCTGATTTAAAATTGAATTTATTTTACATTAACATTGTTTCAAATATCCAAATCCAGGATAAACTTGACCAGCATAAAATTCCAAAAAAGCCGGATATTTCAGACGCTGTAGAGAATAACATCCTGCATATTTCTTCTTGCAGTTTCGTCGATCAACACTTTGGGTGGTCCTGTTAATTCTTCAACTGTTTTGAAATAATTCCATGGCACGCTTGACTCGCCAGTTGCCTTTAATGTCCATATTTTGCTCAACTTTAACGCGATGTAGAACCGAACACCCTCTATATTTTGTTTAAATTTGGTATATAGGGGTTTTTGGGTGTCCTGACTAAGGCTATGGTGTCAGATTTTAAATAAAAAAGATCGCTAAACTTTTTTCTTAAAAAACCGGAGTATAAAAAATGGTAGCCGTCCCTGGATTTACATGTTGACAAAAGTATTAACGTCAAAAGAAGCGTTTTTTATAGACCTTTCGAACAAAAAAAGGTTTTTTGAAAATATCTCACAAAATATTTTTTTATCGATTTGTATACACTCAAAAGTAGAGCTCCAGTCAAAAGTAGGTACCTACACAAACGCCTATGCCACTTTGGTGCATGGCCTCAAAAGTTATTTAAATTACAAAATTACTTAGGTACCGATCGATGGATTATTATCCTCAAACATTTTAGTTTCGTCGGTTAGGGAAGTGCCACAAGCGGCACAGCTAAAGCAAAATTACTGGAAAAAGTATCTAAATACAACATACTGACACCTATCACCGTAGCAGATACCAAAATATCGTGTCAAAACCTGGTTACTACTACTACTACTAATAATAATAATAATGTTTATTTGAAATACATAACAATATAACAATGAAAATAACAACAGATTACAGAAATTCAAATAAACATTGAGGGGACACGAAAGGTTAAACCTTGTTCGGTGAAGTTAAGGAAAACATTTCCTATTAACTAAAACTTATTAAAGGCTAATAAATAAAACATACAGGGTGTCTCACCACGAACTGCGCCGATCGATATTTCAAAAAGTAAACATATAATTTTTTTGAAAATTTGGCAGCTGACCAATGTCAATGAGTACTATTCATCTAAAATATTTTCAAAATGGCGGCACTTCTGGTTATACCGTAAGTCTATGACAACTTCGTTATTTTGAATGGAACACCCTATATTTTATTGCATTTTTGGATTCTACGGAAAATTCTAGGTACATTTCATGTATCATGTCCTATACCTAAATTCAACCGTTTCTGGGATATTTGCCATTTTAGAGAAAAAATTACAGATGCAGACCCGTACTTAATTGACAGTTTCTTCATAACGGCTACATATCTCGTAACGCACTCTTGGCATTTGGTAGTCAAAGGCTTGGTGCAGAGAAATACCATAAAGAAAGTTTCCGATCTTGTACAGGGTGCTCACAAAAAATTATTCAAATATTAATTCAAAAAATGCCGAAAACTAAAAATTTTCAAATGGAAACCCCAATTTTGTTTTTGTAGTAGCCCTATTCAGCACAAAAAATTAGGGCAAGTTTGTGGTTGGTTACCTACCAAGCCTTCGACTACAAAATAATGCAAAGAGCGTGTTACGAAACTTGTAGCCGTTATGAAGAAACTGTCAATTAAGTACAGGTCTGCATCTGTCATTTTTTCTCTAAAATGGCAAATATCTCAAAAACGGTTGAATTTAGGTATAGGACATGATACATAAAATGTACCTAGAATTTTCCGTAGAATCCAAAAATGTAATAAAATATAGGGTGTTCCATTTAAAATAACGAAGTTGTCATCGACTTCCGGTATAACTGGAAGTGCCGCCATTTTGGAAATATTTTAGATGAATAGTACTCATTGACATTGGACAGCTGCCAAATTTTCAAAAAAATTCTATGTTTACTTTTTGAGATATCGATCGATGCAGTTCGTGGTGAAACACCCTGTATACTAAGGCAAATAACTGAGTTAAGTATTACAGCAATATAGTAACACGATAGGAGACAATGAGTGGACAAAATTAAGTTGGAAGGCATGAGAGAGAACTTTCAAATCAAGGGTAAGTAGATACCTACACTTTTCATTAATTCATTCATTATTTTTTTTTCTATTAGTATTTTTGTTACAGATTAATCGTACTAATAAATACTACTATTTCTTAAGTCAATAAGTCGGTGGATTTGATGTCTAGGAGACTCGAGTAACCATGTTCTGACGTTTTTATGGAAGAATGTGGCTCTGTGCCAGAGAATAATATAATGTCTTAAAAAAAAATTCCGGTATTTAAATTTATCCAGCATGCTTCTCAAAATTTTCACTAAATTATTTATATGTTTATCCCATTTTAGGTGACAGTCTATGGTGATGCCCAAGTATTTCACTTCGTTTACTGCATTGATGACTAGATCGGTCCTTCTGTTGATTTCAATTTTGTGACATGTCGGCATGGAATTAGAGTAGTAGCCAAATGGTAGGTAGTTCGTTTTATTCATATTTACAGTTAGGAGTTTGCTACTGAAGTAATCGAGAACAATGTCAAAGGAAACTGATACTTTTGACTTTAATTCCTCCCAGGATTTTGCACGGAAAAAATGCTGTATCATCTGCGTAACTTATAATAATTTTTGCATCAATAGAAAGTTCAAAAATATAATTTAAGTATATGAACTGGGCTAGAACTAGAACTGTCCCTTGTGGGACTCCATATTGAACCTGTTGAAAAGCATTAGTTTTATTTCCTATTCTGACAGTTTGCTCTCGACCACATAAGTAGCTCTTTAGCAAGTCATTAATCTAACAAACCGGGATGGCTGACCGTATCAAATGCTTTAGCTAAATCAAACGAACACACATGCCGACGGTTTCGAGCAATCCAAAGTTCCGTATATTTCAGCGGTCAAGTCAGCTATAGCATCGCTTGTTGATTTTCCCTCCATAAAACCGAATTGTTAATCATTGATTAGTTTATATATTTACTCAGAAAGCAGCATACTTTTCTTGATTATTTTTCGAAAACTTTGGCTAAATTAGAAATCAATGATATTATGGACGATAGTTTGAGTCGTCTTGTTTATCTCCGGACTTGAATAACGGTTTAATTACTGCAATCTTGTCTCAGGAAACACTCTCAAGTCAAAGGATTTATTTATTAAATATGCAAAAAGGTCTGCTATAGAAGTTGATATTTCTTTTAGCGTTTCCGCCCTTAATGAATCATTTCCTGGAGTTTTTTAGATTTAAGACGATTTCCATCTTACGTATTTTATAATACACATAGAGCTTTGACTCCTTCCTAGGATACTTTAATCAAAGATTGGCATACAAGCCATGAATTTTCGTCATTGAATCAAGCAAATAGAGACTACAACCTCCAGTTTCGTACTTCGGGCCATCTTGTACCTTGGGCCAGGGCTCTATTTCATGTCGCCTATCTAACCTAAATGTTGATATCCCTGTTCCAGACTCTGTTCAGTTAAGGTAACTTATTCACCTAGTTTTATTAGTTCAATGTTCAAATAGTGTGGTGTGTTAGAGTTGTATTTACAGTGGCAAAAGAGTAAGTATAGTCCTATTTAACATCATTCTAATTTCTAAAAGGTTTTTAAATAGTTCTGTTTAAATTCGTGTTGTACATAACAGTTGATATGCTCGTTAATCAATGCTATAGAGAGTAAATAATGTTAATAAGCTTTTTGTAGGTTGTGTAAAGGTTAATATACTAAGATGTTTTGTGTCCCAAAGTACAACCTTATTAGGTACAGAAATATAAATTGTTTCCTTGCCTTATTTTTTATTCTATTATGTTTTCTTGTGGTTAATTTTTCATTACTATGTAATATTCTAGGTTATGTATGTCAAAATATTATGTATTAGAGTTTGATACGGCCCAAGATATAATACCACATTGTACCATGGGTCATTTGATAAAAATAAATAAAAACGAATTTTAACAAAATTATGACATACTGTTTAATTTACAAGCTCTCCAAATTTTTTGGACCTACGTCGTAACATCTAATTTATGTTGGTATATTTTATGAAAGTAAAGTACAAAAAAAGCGCCCTACAAAAATCCGGCCCAAGGTGCAAGGACTTCCCCTACATTTTACGTATATTTTACTGTGCCTTGAAAATTATAAACTGGATAGCGTTGACTGACGTATTAATAAGACTTATCACGGCTATAGTTTCATGTCCTGGAAAGTAGATGGCGCCTATGGTCAACAATGTATTTTGCATTGTATTTTGTCTCCGGGAAGCGCATGGTGAGCCAGTGAATTGTCAAACATGACAGCCGTGAGCAGTCACTTTATTAATACGTCAGTCAACGCTGATAGTCTGACTATCCAGTGACAGCTGGGGTATTTTGCTAAATATGTATGTAGCCAACTAAGAGGATGTTATAAAGACAAATGACAAGAAAGTACCAAATCCAAAATCATAATTTTAACCAAATCCTTATTTAATAATGTATCGAACACAGGGTAGTTATATTGCCTATTTTATTCAATACCATTGAAACCTTGACGAATCTCCAGGGTAAATAAACAGAATTTTTTTGACTATAACAGAAAAATATAACCAAATTAATATAAAAAACTTTTTAAAATCAATGGTTTTCTTTTAAAACCAAATGTCACTAAAAAGTATAAAATATGTATATTTTGGCGATTATATGCCGACAATAATAATAATAATAAAAATAATAATAAACAGCTACAACCCAACAACAACACGAACATCTACAACATGGGAGCAAAACGAGAACTAGGGTTCCACCCACCGAAGGTGCTGCGTGGCAACTTCAGCCAGCGTTCACAGAGGCGGGATTACAACGACGACCCATGAAATGGACTGTGTCCATGAATGAATCGATTATGCGTATTTTTTACAGGGTGACAAACTTAGGACAAGAGATGATAGGCTACCGACAACAACTGCATGCTGAGTTCTGCAGGGAGTTTCCACACATGCAAGTGTCTGAACAAAGAGTGTCAGATCAGTATCGAACTATTCTAAGAAATAACCGAATTACAGAAACGCGACTTAACGCTATCAAACGGGAAGTTGAGCTAGAGATCCACGGCGAACACATAGACATAGATGACAACAACAACAATGAGGAACTTCAAGCGCCTGGACAACAACTAGAAGCCGAAACGGTAGAACCAACAACCGAGAGTTTGGAATCGGTTAACGAAGAACATTTTGAAGGCTTAAACGCACATATGAGACAGGCATTATTGCGATACGAAGGCACAGACCCACCGCCACCAAGATTAAATTCTTCCAGGAGTAGATAGGCTATGTGCGTACGAGCCCACTTTCTCCATGTATTTCTTATGGGGGCTAAAACGTGGTCAAAACGTGACCAAATTTCTCCGGCCCGACTTTCTCCGACGCGACCGAAGGTGCCCGAGTCCGCCGACCGTTGACCTTCGCTCCCAACCCTGCCGAAGGTGCCGCTGCCGAAGTGCCCGTCATTATCCCTCCGACCGTTGACCCAGCCGCGACGCCGAAAGCAGGCCGCGACATGTCACGACTCGCAACTAATAAAAACCCTATAATTAAGCCATGACGTCCCCCTGTCGACCTTTAGCCGCGGCCATGCATGGATTTTTGCTACCACCTCTGCCTGCGTATTTTTGCGTCCGCGATGCCGAGACATGTCGAGACTCGCAACTAATAAAAACCTAACACCTATAGAAAAAAAATACCAGCATGCAATATGTACGTGATGTAATTCCGCTGAAAAAAATTACTTTCTCTTTGTCGGAATAAGCGCCTATGAAACGAGCACGCTGATCTCATCGGTACTGGCAATAAAAAATTTGTAGGAAAAGTGTAATAAAGAATAGATATGAGATACATATGAGTGTATACATTTTCTTGACTACATTACCTAAGGATGTATCAAAAATCTATCTTCCTATATTTAGAGAATAGGACTGCTCAAAAGGAAAGTGGACATTAAATTTGGGGCATAAATTAACCATTTTTAGTTGAGTTTATAACCATCTAGGTAAGTAAATTTCTTTAATTCCGAGAAAGCCAGGCCCTGTTTTAAATTACTTGACTAAAATATAATAGGTGCAAAGTTCACCAGTTTTTAAAAATACTCTGACGTCACACGATTATCAAGTTGAAAGACCACTAGCTGGAAAACCCCATTTTGTGCAACGCGTTTCCTGTTTAAAATTTCACCCAGAAAAAAAAAAGGTACTAATTCTCACTTATGCCATGTTCACCGTATGATTTTTTATACTATTCCGACTTCGAAAACCCAAAGGTATAAGTGTAGCGTGTGGAAAAAGGTGGAAAAAGGGTTTAAAACCCTTAAACGGTCTATATATGGAATAAAATGAGGGCATGCAACATGTTCTTCAATAATGAAAATTAAAACAATGTTCATTTTTGACTGTCCATTATCCTACCAAGAAAAAAAGCTTATAGCGTCTAAGCGACTATAAAAACGACTCTAAAAACGTCTAAACGATTCTAAAAAAACGACTAGACGACTCGTAAAAACGACTAGACGATTCGAAAAACGACTAGACGATTCGGAAAAACGACTAAACGACTCTGAAAACGACTAAACGATTCTGGAAAACGACTAGACGACTCTGAAAAACGACTAGACGACTTGAAAAGCGACATACCATGGAATACCATCAAAGACCATGGAATACCATCGAATACCATGGAATACCATGGAATACTATCAAAAACCACGGAATACCATAAATGGTCTTGGATATCCCTGTGAAAAATTTGCCTCGGGGAGAGCATAAAAGGAAATTATCCGTGATCGATGCTCTGTGATCGAAAGATATATAAGCCTTTGATAATACAATCACTCACAGTTAAAGACATGTTTTTGTCACTTGAGATTGAACCTAGGAGTTATGGTATCCAACTGTTGAAGATAACGTATTATGTATTGGAGATCAAAATATACAAACAATTGTTGATTACTAATTTTCGATAGGTTCAACAAATCAGGTTTTAAAAGTATTTGTGTTTAGGTGCCTATGGTTTCATCTGGTATATGTTCCATACAGGATTCGAACCTTAGCCCACATTCCAAAGCCAAACACTCGGCATTTAAGTAAAATTCTAGGAAATGCTTGGCAGTGTGGTAATAATCTCGACGCGCTGTTGTAGCAGGGCTCCGCTGGCTCCCGCAGGCCTCGCCGGTCTCTGTAGACTCAGCAGGTCCCTTTAATGATGTGTACCGCAGGCTCCGATTAAATTAAAAAAAATTACTATTAACACTAAAATACCCGGACAATAACCATCATTCCAACGCCAAAACACCCAACAGTAGTATTTCTGCGAATGCATCGCAGCCGGGCGCAAGGTGGATGACTCACATCCGCTAGCCGGAACTTGTCAGGACAGGTTGACGACCTAAAAACAATTCTCTCTACTTAGATAAAAATAGAATGTCCAATAAGATTTTTTTCACACACTTTTTTATATAAGCCAGATAACGTAACCATATAATATATTAGAATATTATAAAATATTTAAGCCCCATATAGTTCGAATTTGAATGGGATATTATGTTACATGGGTAATATATCTCAACACTTCGTACACAAACAAAACTCGCTCGTTCTTTACAGTTTTATTACTGTGAATTCGGTACCTACTAAAGCGGCAGACTTGGGATGCCGCAGTAGCAAATACAATATGAAGCGCAGCTCTGATGTATACTAAAAATGTTATTATCAAACTTGAGACGCACACATATTTAAAAATATAAATACCGCCGGATGAATGCAAGGCCAATTTACGGAATATAGTATAGCAAAACAATTAGATTATGGACATGGATATTAATTTCTTTAGGTAAAGGTAATAAACATTTGATACTATCGACAGGAGTCTACGCAAAATAATTGTATCCGTATTCAGCAAATAAAAAAGTTATGGGTACCCGTCACCGATGAAAAAGTATACAAAACTGATAAAATGTTCGTGACATCTTGTATATTAAAATATTTAATCGCGTATCTAAGTCGTTATTTTATTCATTGCCTATCCCACAAATTTGGATTTTTAGCTCTTGTAATCGCTCGATCACGATTGAAACTACACTCATAAAATGTTTAAAAAATGCCCATCCCACGTGATCGCTCGACAAAAACAAAACGTGCAAAGTGGCTACTGCTCGAGGTTTGACCTTTGTCCTTAGGGACACGTGTGACCCAGTTGATGTAGAATCTAAAAAAACCCTGTAAATCATACTTCCATAGCATAGAATCTAAAATCCCCCGGTACAGTACGGATGAAAATTTCAAACCAGGCATAATCAACATGTACGTTCAAAGTAAAAAAAAATTGTCGGTCAACTGTTTAACCCCGAAATTTTGTTGATTTCTAGGAATAAAAAGAAATACTGCGATTGTAAGTCCAAAGCTATTTACGCTATCAAATTCGTTTAAAATGCGAATGATAATTTGCCGCATTAAAACCAGGCGTGAAAAATTCAACATACGTCCCTAAGAAGTTCAACCAATTTTACCCTGGAAAACATTTTTAATGAATAAAATATCGAACATACAACAACACCCTTCTAAATATAGTATAAATCATGTTTTTTTTTTGATAATGTGGAAAGCTAAACTGAAAATTGTTGCTAGAGATTCTAAAAACCGTAGTGCCAAAATCAACTATTATTAGAAAATACGCCGATGTCATAATATAGCCGTCGATGTCACCGTTAGCGTGTCCTATATGCGTTCTGCTTAATAAGGTGTAAAAAAATCCATGACGGGGCTTAGATGAATAAATAAAGTTTGATATATGTGAAAGTATAGACTAAATTTTCGTATAGTCCGCGTGATCGCTCGAGGAGGCGGTATCCTCTGGACTAGAAATTATCATATCGGCTCAATCTCCAAACATTTTCATTTTGAATTATACGTTTTCATTGATGATAGATATAGCAAGAAAATTGGACTGGACTCGATATGAGAGACATTAATCTAACTTTCACTAAACTGCACGTACTACTTAGAGGGTTGTAAGCCGTTTTAATAAAAGCACCAGACTTGCTTAAAATTCATGGCTAAACGTTAACATAATGTCATACAAACATGCGGCACGCAAAATATTAAGAATAGATATATGAGCTCAAACATGTTGATCAAAAAATATATTAATTTCTGGCGATTTAGTTTACCAGTTATCATTTAAAAACAAAACCTGGCCCCAATATTCAGTGAAAATAATAATTGAAAACTTTGAACCTTATAAACCACCACTAAATAGCGAGTCGGAAATAAGTAAAAAAAAAATATATAAATATATTATTTTGATATTATAGCCGAAACTGAATTTATTGGGGTGAAGATGTAAGGAAATATTTTTAGCTAGGAAAAAGTAATGCAATTATCATAGGTACTGGTTGCAGAACCCGTTGTCAGTTTTGCAAGGATTTTTGATACAAATATAATTGCTAACGTTTAATTTGTTTACCCCATTTACGAAAATGATAACAAAATTGGATCAGACAAGAAGTATAGTTTTTAAACACAGGGTGCCACCACCGATTTTACGATATAGGTTTAAAAATGCGACGCAAATACATAAAAAAATACCCTAGAGATAAGAAAACAAAATACAACTCACCGAAAGATTCTTGGTGATGTATAAAAAGAAATCAGGTTACATCTAATGCCCCAGACAGTAGAATAAACATCCCCGAGCGATGAGATATAACCAAACATCATTTTTCCAACGGCACAGTCATTTTCACGGGAAAAACAACCAGTAACCGTTCAAATTCCATAGATAGATACTGCCGTAATCCAAAATTTCACTGAACTACGCGTATCTATTATACTGAAGCAGGTACTGATACACTTCCATCTTTCCAAAGAAAAACAAACACGAAACTCAGACTTTTCATATATTACAACGCCTCGATAGAGTCTTTGTGGCCACGACCGAGAATCTACTGAAACAAGTGCGACGCATAGGACGTGAAAAGTGCCGAGTTGGTTTTATTAAACAATGAAACTTATATCTACGTATATATATAAAATAAATGAGAAATATGCCAGAGATTTGAAACCTAATTGTGTTGCAAGTTTGAGGTCCAAAAAAATATTGGTTTTAATTTTTTAAGGTGAGAAACACAACTAACAGCCAGTTTGGAAATATACAAGGCAAAAAAAAGTAGTGATGTGGCTGCCCCCATTTTATGTTTTATACAGGTTGGATTATTTTAGAATAGTTGTTCAATAGACCGAGACAACATCATAAACGCTTCCCGTTAGAACAGAAACTGATGAAAAGAAAAATTCCATCTGGGTCAAGCTACTAGATAACCAAAATAAAAAATACTGAACGTTATAAAATTTAAAAAAATCATATTTTCAACGGATTTTTATCCTCTGAAAATGGCGTAAAATTCAGTTTCACTGGGTCAAGCTAGGTGGTAACTATATAACCAAAATAAAAAAAATACTGAACGTTATAAAATTTAAAAAAATCATATTTTCATGGGATTTTTGTCCTCTGAAAATGACGTAAAATTCAGTTTCAATAAGTTACTAATAGGTAATAGGGGAAAAATCTTAAATAGGAATTCTGAGACAACGAGGCTGAGAGTAAATAACATACAAAAATCTTATGCGTTGACTTTCAACTCTATTTAATAATTAGGTTTAATAACGACAATTTTCTCGATTATCTAGAATCAAAAATATTACAAGTGACAATTCACTATTTTCTCGACATTATGTAAAGCCTTATTATTGCGTCGTAAATTAAAAGATCCAAAAATATTGGCATCAATTGTTTAGTAAATGTGATTAAAATATGTCTACTTTATCAACAGTTATTTGTAACAGCTTATTATCTTGGAAGCGTAAACTCTTTGAATTTTTTAGACAAAAAGTTGTAGTTTAATAATGGTCAGTTGGATTCCTTTTTGAATCATGTTTGCGTATTACCTACAAGGATTTACAACCTCCAAACATAGAAATCGCTCATTTTAACCCGATTTAATAAAAATTTCACCAAAAACAATACTTTCAGTCATATAATACACTTCTGATTAATAAAAAAGGCACAATAATGAGATTTTCAATGGAATTTTTATAGACTGTTTGCCCATTTTGAGAGTCTGTTTGCTAGCTTTTGGGGGTATTCCTTGATATTTTAGACGGATAAAAATGAATAACATTGGGTTTCCTAACTAAAATACAAAACGCACTGTTGACTTTACTTCCGTGGATAGTAAGCCTATAATACGTATCGAAAACAGAGAAATATTCAGGTCAAGAAAAAAGTAGCCTAATTTACAAATTTGGGAATCAAAAACTACCTTTTGTCTTTTAATTTTGATGAGAAAATACGTCTAATTCGTAAGTCAAATAAATGGGACATCATGAAAGATATACTAATAATTGAACAAATGCTATCTCAGTTCTATAGGCACAAAGGTACTATGGGTAGTAATAGTTTTGGGATCAAAAGACAAGCTTTTAAATTTGTTAAGAAAATACGTCTAATGAAATTGAAAGTAGTAACTAGATTTTGGTTAACATTTCGTTAACGCGTTGATTAATGTTTGATGCAAGTGAAAAGTAGATCGAATTTTCCAAAAAACGATGACTGACCAAACAAGTTATTATAAAAAGTTGCTCAGGAGACCGATGTAACCTAGAAAACGCCTTTCCTTCGAATAGAAAGTGACATAAATAGTTACAAAAATGGGACTTAGACGGATATTCGATGCAAGTGAAAAGTAGGCAGAATTTTCGAAAATCGGGACGGACCAAAAATTATTAAGTTGATCGGGAGGTTGAGATAACCTATGAAACGCCTTTCATTCGAATAGAATCTGACAAAAAAAATTCAAGAAAATTTTAGACGACTGTTTGCAAGTGAAAAGTATACAGATTTTTTTCGAAAACCAGCGACTGACAAAAAAATATACTTATTAGAAAATTTTGCTCGGGAGACCGAGGTAACCTAGAAAACGCCTCTCGTCCGAATATAATCTGAAATAAAATTCCATGATGGGGACTTAGGCGAATGTTTGATGCAAGTGAATAGTATAGACCGAATTCCCGAAAAAAACGCCATTCGTTTGAATATAATAAAAAAATCGAATAAGGAACGGGACTTATTAGACGAATATTTGATGCAAGTGGAAAAGTATAGATAGATTTTTTCGAGTGACTGAGAAAAATAGTTAGTCGGAATGCCCCCCCAGATAACATTGATATTTTGTTTGAACAAAATCTGTAAAAAAAATGCCAAGACGTGATTTAGACGAATGTTTGCAAGTGAAAAAAAAAAAAACAAAGCAACAAAACAAAGTTGATCGGAAGGTTTAACCTAGGAAACGCCTTTCATTCGAATAGAATATGACAAAAAAAATCCGAGACGTGACTTAGACGAATGTTTGCAAGTGAAAAAGAAACAAAAAATTATTAGAAAAGTTGATTGGGAGACCGAGGTAACCTAGGAAACACCTTTCATTCGAATAGAATGTAACAAAAAAAAATTCCAAGACGTGACTTAGACGAATGTTTGCAAGTGAAAAGCATACAGATTTTTTTTTTGAAAAACGGCGGCTGACCAAAAATTATTAGAAAAGTTGTTCGGGGCCGTGGTACCTAGGAAACGCCTTTCATTCAAACAAAATGCGACAAAAAAAATTTAGACATAGATGAATAAGAATGCAAGGACGATTGGAGTGATCTATAACCCTAAACAGAAGGGAGAAAATGCCCCTCAATAAGTCGAAATTTGTGTGTTTTCCATATGATTCAATGAGATTTTTTACAAATTATTGGAAACTTAATGACGTGAGAAAAATAAAACGTCCATTGTCTGCTCACATTTTAGGAAATTTATCACAATTTATTCTAATTAATAATACCCTTTGTTTATGGAATCCCTAGTTAGCCAATGTGTCATGAGTAAGTATATGACGGGTCAAATACGTATATAATGTAAAGTAAAAATATAGTTAACAAGGCGTTAACGAGCATTGACAACATGTTAACGAACGAGGTGCTAACAACGCGATAACTTAACTTTGACAACTCGTTAACGAAGCGTTGACGAGTGTGGACCCTCCAAATCTTAGGAGATACATTCGCAACCTTACACCGGATCACGCGTCACAAAGATGCTACCTTAAATTAATGCGTTGACAACTCGTTAATCCCAGGAGATACAATCGCAACTTACACCAGATCAAACTCAACTGTGGAATCCTGTGACGTCACAGAGATGCTACCTTACATTTCTTTTAGGTAGATAACCTAACCTAACATTATTGTCGTGGTGTCCAAGAGGTTAGCGACTGGTGAACCGATTGCCATTGGATTTGGGAGAGGTGTATCAGAGGCGGATTAAGTCAGTTTTGACCAATGGCAATCGGTTCACCAGTCGCTAACCTCTTGGACACCACGACAATAATGTTAGGTTAGGTTATCTACCTAAAAGAAATGTAAGGTAGCATCTCTGTGACGTCACAGGATTCCACAGTTGAGTTTGCTCTGGTGTAAGTTGCGATTGTATCTCCTGGGATTAACGAGTTGTCAACGCATTAATTTAAGGTAGCATCTTTGTGACGCGTGATCCGGTGTAAGGTTGCGAATGTATCTCCTAAGATTTGGAGGGTCCACACTCGTCAACGCTTCGTTAACGAGTTGTCAAAGTTAAGTTATCGCGTTGTTAGCACCTCGTTCGTTAACATGTTGTCAATGCTCGTTAACGCCTTGTTAACTATATTTTTACTTTACATTATATACGTATTTGACCCGTCATATACTTACTCATGACACATTGGCTAACTAGGGATTCCATAAACAAAGGGTATTATTAATTAGAATAAATTGTGATAAATTTCCTAAAATGTGAGCAGACAATGGACGTTTTATTTTTCTCACGTCATTAAGTTTCCAATAATTTGTAAAAAATCTCATTGAATCATATGGAAAACACACAAATTTCGACTTATTGAGGGGCATTTTCTCCCTTCTGTTTAGGGTTATAGATCACTCCAATCGTCCTTGCATTCTTATTCATCTATGTCTAAATTTTTTTGTCGCATTTTGTTTGAATGAAAGGCGTTTCCTAGGTACCACGGCCCCGAACAACTTTTCTAATAATTTTTGGTCAGCCGCCGTTTTTCGAAAAAAAAAATCTGTATGCTTTTCACTTGCAAACATTCGTCTAAGTCACGTCTTGGAATTTTTTTTTGTTACATTCTATTCGAATGAAAGGTGTTTCCTAGGTTACCTCGGCCTCCCAATCAACTTTTCTAATAATTTTTTGTTTCTTTTTCACTTGCAAGCATTCGTCTAAGTCACGTCTCGGATTTTTTTTGTCATATTCTATTCGAATGAAAGGCGTTTCCTAGGTTAAACCTTCCGATCAACTTTGTTTTGTTGCTTTGTTTTTTTTTTTCACTTGCAAACATTCGTCTAAATCACGTCTTGGCATTTTTTTTTTTACAGATTTTGTTCAAACAAAATATCAATGTTATCTGGGGGGGCATTCCGACTAACTATTTTTCTCAGTCACTCGAAAAATCTATCTATACTTTTCCACTTGCATCAAATATTCGTCTAATAAGTCCCGTTCCTTATTCGATTTTTTTATTATCTTCAAACGAATGGCGTTTTTTTTCGGGAATTCGGTCTATACTATTCACTTGCATCAAACATTCGCCTAAGTCCCCATCATGGAATTTTATTTCAGATTATATTCGGACGAGAGGCGTTTTCTAGGTTACCTCGGTCTCCCGAGCAAAATTTTCTAATAAGTATATTTTTTTGTCAGTCGCTGGTTTTCGAAAAAAATCTGTATACTTTTCACTTGCAAACAGTCGTCTAAAATTTTCTTGAATTTTTTTTGTCAGATTCTATTCGAATGAAAGGCGTTTCATAGGTTATCTCAACCTCCCGATCAACTTAATAATTTTTGGTCCGTCCCGATTTTCGAAAATTCTGCCTACTTTTCACTTGCATCGAATATCCGTCTAAGTCCCATTTTTGTAACTATTTATGTCACTTTCTATTCGAAGGAAAGGCGTTTTCTAGGTTACATCGGTCTCCTGAGCAACTTTTTATAATAACTTGTTTGGTCAGTCATCGTTTTTTGGAAAATTCGATCTACTTTTCACTTGCATCAAACATTAATCAACGCGTTAACGAAATGTTAACCAAAATCTAGTTACTACTTTCAATTTCATTAGACGTATTTTCTTAACAAATTTAAAAGCTTGTCTTTTGATCCCAAAACTATTACTACCCATAGTACCTTTGTGCCTATAGAACTGAGATAGCATTTGTTCAATTATTAGTATATCTTTCATGATGTCCCATTTATTTGACTTACGAATTAGACGTATTTTCTCATCAAAATTAAAAGACAAAAGGTAGTTTTTGATTCCCAAATTTGTAAATTAGGCTACTTTTTTCTTGACCTGAATATTTCTCTGTTTTCGATACGTATTATAGGCTTACTATCCACGGAAGTAAAGTCAACAGTGCGTTTTGTATTTTAGTTAGGAAACCCAATGTTATTCATTTTTATCCGTCTAAAATATCAAGGAATACCCCCAAAAGCTAGCAAACAGACTCTCAAAATGGGCAAACAGTCTATAAAAATTCCATTGAAAATCTCATTATTGTGCCTTTTTTATTAATCAGAAGTGTATTATATGACTGAAAGTATTGTTTTTGGTGAAATTTTTATTAAATCGGGTTAAAATGAGCGATTTCTATGTTTGGAGGTTGTAAATCCTTGTAGGTAATACGCAAACATGATTCAAAAAGGAATCCAACTGACCATTATTAAACTACAACTTATTGTCTAAAAAATTCAAAGAGTTTACGCTTCCAAGATAATAAGCTGTTACAAATAACTGTTGATAAAGTAGACATATTTTAATCACATTTACTAAACAATTGATGCCAATATTTTTGGATCTTTTAATTTACGACGCAATAATAAGGCTTTACATAATGTCGAGAAAATAGTGAATTGTCACTTGCAATATTTTTGATTCTAGATAATCGAGAAAATTGTCGTTATTAAACCTAATTATTAAATTCAGTTGAAAGTCAACGCACAAGATTTTTGTATGTTATTTACTCTCAGCCTCGTTGTCTCAGAATTCCTATTTAAGATTTTTCCCCTATTACCTCAATTAGTAACTTATTGAAACTGAATTTTGTGTCATTTTCAGAGGACAAAAATCCCATGAAAATGTGATTTTTTTAATTTTATAACGTTCAGTATTTTTTTTATTTTGGTTATATAGTTACCACCTAGCTTGACCCAGTGAAACTGAATTTTACGCCATTTTCAGAGGATAAAAATCCGTTGAAAATATGATTTTTTTAAATTTTATAACGTTCAGTATTTTTTATTTTGATTATCTAGTAGCTTGACCCAGATGGAATTTTTCTTTTCATCAGATTCTGTTCTAACGGGAAGCGTTTATGATGTTGTCTCGGTCTATTGAACAACTATTCTAAAATAATCCAACCTGTATAAAACATAAAATGGGGCAGCCGCATCACTACTTTTTTTTGCCTTGTATATTTCCAAACTGGCTGTTAGATGTGTTTCTCACCTTAAAAAATTAAAACCAATATTTTTTTGGACCTCAAACTTGCAACACAATTAGGTTTCAAATCTCTGGCATATTTCTCATTTATTTTATATATATACGTAGGTATAAGTTTCATTGTTTAATAAAACCAACTCGGCACTTTTCACGTCCTATGCGTCGCACTTGCTTCAGTAGATTCTCGGTCGTGGCCACAAAGACTCTATCGAGGTGTTGTAATATATGAAAAGTCTGAGTTTCGTGTTTGTTTTTCTTTGGAAAGATGGAAGTGTATCAGTACCTACTTCAGTATAATAGATACGCGTAGTTCAGTGAAATTTTGGATTACGGCAGTATCTATCTATGGAATTTGAACGGTTACTGGTTGTTTTTCCCGTGAAAATGACTGTGCCGTTGGAAAAATGATGTTTGGTTATATCTCATCGCTCGGGGATGTTTATTCTACTGTCTGGGGCATTAGATGTAACCTGATTTCTTTTTATACATCACCAAGAATCTTTTGGTGAGTTGTATTTTGTTTTCTTATCTCTAGGGTATTTTTTTATGTATTTGCGTCGCATTTTTAAACCTATATCGTAAAACCGGTGGTGGCACCCTGTGTTTAAAAACTATACTTCGAAAAAACATCTTGTCTGATCCAATTTTGTTATCATTTTCGTAAATGGGGTAAACAAATTAAACGTTAGCAATTATATTTGTATCAAAAATCCTTGCAAAACTGACAACGGGTTCTGCAACCAGTACCTATGATAATTGCATTACTTTTTCCTAGCTAAAAATATTTCCTTACATCTTCACCCCAATAAATTCAGTTTCGGCTATAATATCAAAATAATATATTTATATTTTTTTTTTTTAC
Organism: Pseudeuparius sepicola; assembly: GCA_963920635.1. Lineage (NCBI taxonomy): Eukaryota > Metazoa > Arthropoda > Insecta > Coleoptera > Anthribidae > Pseudeuparius > Pseudeuparius sepicola. The sequence continues at coordinate 98,701,922 of OY987299.1, forward strand.
TTATTTCCGACTCGCTATTTAGTGGTGGTTTATAAGGTTCAAAGTTTTCAATTATTATTTTCACTGAATATTGGGGCCAGGTTTTGTTTTTAAATGATAACTGGTAAACTAAATCGCCAGAAATTAATATATTTTTTGATCAACATGTTTGAGCTCATATATCTATTCTTAATATTTTGCGTGCCGCATGTTTGTATGACATTATGTTAACGTTTAGCCATGAATTTTAAGCAAGTCTGGTGCTTTTATTAAAACGGCTTACAACCCTCTAAGTAGTACGTGCAGTTTAGTGAAAGTTAGATTAATGTCTCTCATATCGAGTCCAGTCCAATTTTCTTGCTAGATCTATCATCAATGAAAACGTATAATTCAAAATGAAAATGTTTGGAGATTGAGCCGATATGATATTTTCTAGTCCAGAGGATACCGCCACCTCGAGCGATCACGCGGGATATACGAAAATTTAGTCTATACTTTCACATACATCAAACTTTATTTATTCATCTAAGCCCCGTCATGGATTTTTTTACACCTTATTAAGCAGAACGCATTTTTCATAGGACACGCTAACGGTGACATCGACGGCTATATTATGACATCAGCGTATTTTCTAATAATAGTTGATTTTTGGCACCCCGGTTTTTAGAACCTCTAGCAACAATTTTCAGTTTAGCTTTCTACATTATCAAAAAAAAACCGTGATTTATACTATATTTAGAAGGGGGTTGTTGTATGTTCGATATTTTATTCATTAAAAATGTTGTATTTCCAGGGTAAAATTGGTTGAACTTCTTAGGGACGTATGTTGAATTTTTCACGCCTGGTTTTAATGCGGCAAATTATCATTCGCATTTTAAACGAATTTGATAGCGTAAATAGCTTTGGACTTACAATCGCAGTATTTCTTTTTATTCCTAGAAATCAACAAAATTTCGGGGTTAAACAGTTGACCGACAAGTTTTTTTTACTTTGAACGTACATGTTGATTATGCCTGGTTTGAAATTTTCATCCGTACTGTACCGGGGGGATTTTAGATTCTATGCTATGGAAGTATGATTTACAGGGTTTTTTTAGATTCTACATCAACTGGGTCACACGTGTCCCTAAGGACAAAGGTCAAACCTCGAGCAGTAGCCACTTTGCACGTTTTGTTTTTGTCGAGCGATCACGTGGGTGGGCATTTTTTAAACATTTTTTGAGTGTAGTTTCAATCGTGATTACAAGAGCTAAAAATCCAAATTTGTGGGATAGGCAATACTGATACAATTATTTTGCGTAGACTCCTGTCGATAGTATCAAATGTTTATTACCTTTACCTAAAGAAATTAATATCCATGTCCATAATCTAATTGTTTTGCTATATTCCGTAAATTGGCCTTGCATTCATCCGGCGGTATTTATATTTTTAAATATATGTGCGTCTCAAGTTTGATAATAACATTTTTAGTATACATCAGAGCTGCGCTTCATATTGTATTTGCTACTGCTGCATCCCAAGTCTGCCGCTTTAGTAGGTACCGAATTCACAGTAATAAAACTGTAAAGAACGAGCGAGTTTTGTTTGTGTACGAAGTGTTGAGACATATTACCCATGTAACATAATATCCCATTCAAATTCGAACTTTATGGGGCTTAAATATTTTATAATATTCTAATATATACTTATATGGTTACGTTATCTGTGCTTATATATAAAAGTGTGTGAAAAAAATCTTATTGGACATTCTATTTTTATCTAAGTAGAGAAAATTGTTTTTAGGTCGTCAACCTGTCCTGACAAGTTCCGGCTAGCGGATGTGAGTCATCCACCTTGCGCCCTGCTGCGATGCATTCGCAGAAATACTACTGTTGGGTGTTTTGGCGTTGGAATGATGGTTATTGTCCGGGTATTTTAGTGTTAATAGTAATTTTTTTAATTTAATCGGAGTCTGCGGTACACATCATTAAAGGGACCTGCTGAGTCTACAGAGACCGGCGAGGCCTGCGGGAGCCAGCGGAGCCCTGCTACAACAGCGCGTCGAGATTATTACCACACTGCCAAGCATTTCCTAGAATTTTACATAAATGCCGAGTGTTTGGCTTTGGAATGTGGGCTAATGTTCGAATCCTGTATGGAACATATACCAGATGAAACCATAGGCACCTAAACACACTTTTAAAACCTGATTTGTTGAACCTATCGAAAATTAGTAATCAACAATTGTTTGTATATTTTTAGGTCACTCTCATTAATACCTTGTGGTTTGTTCTTCAAAAGCAGTTGAGACAGACCTGGTGTAAGGGTAATTTTGATCTCCAATACATAATACGTTATCTTCAACAGTTACTGGTATTTGTCCCATGACTAATCCGTCATTGGTGTGTTGGATACCATAACTCCTAGGTTCAATCTCAAGTGACAAAAACATGTCTTTAACTGAGAGTGATTGTATTATCAAAGGCTTATATATCTTTCGATCACAGAGCATCGATCACGGATAATTTCCTTTTATGCTCTCCCCGAGGCAAATTTTTTCACAGGGATATCCAAGACCATTTATGGTATTCCGTGGTTTTCGATAGTATTCCATGGTCTTTGATGGTATTTCATGGTATTCGATGGTATTCCATGTTATATCGCTTTTTCAAGTCGTCTAGTCGTTTTTCAGAATCGTCTAGTCGTTTTCCAGAATCGTTTAGTCGTTTTCAGAGTCGTTTAGTCGTTTTTTCCGAATCGTCTAGTCGTTTTTCGAATCGTCTAGTCGTTTTCCAGAATCGTTTAGTCGTTTTCAGAGTCGTTTAGTCGTTTTCAGAGTCGTTTAGTCGTTTTTTCCGAATCGTCTAGTCGTTTTTCGAATCGTCTAGTCGTTTTTACGAGTCGTCTAGTCGTTTTTCGAATCGTCTAGTCGTTTTTACGAGTCGTCTAGTCGTTTTTTAGAGTCGTTTAGACGTTTTTAGAGTCGTTTTTATAGTCGCTTAGACGCTATAAGCTTTTTCTTGGTAGGATAATGGACAGTCAAAAATGAACATTGTTTTAATTTTCATTATTGAAGAACATGTTGCATGCCCTCATTTTATTCCATATATAGACCGTTTAAGGGTTTTAAACCCTTTTTCCACCTTTTTCCACACGCTACACTTATACCTTTGGGTTTTCGAAGTCGGAATAGTATAAAAAATCATACGGTGAACATGGCATAAGTGAGAATTAGTACCTTTTTTTTTTCTGGGTGAAATTTTAAACAGGAAACGCGTTGCACAAAATGGGGTTTTCCAGCTAGTGGTCTTTCAACTTGATAATCGTGTGACGTCAGAGTATTTTTAAAAACTGGTGAACTTTGCACCTATTATATTTTAGTCAAGTAATTTAAAACAGGGCCTGGCTTTCTCGGAATTAAAGAAATTTACTTACCTAGATGGTTATAAACTCAACTAAAAATGGTTAATTTATGCCCCAAATTTAATGTCCACTTTCCTTTTGAGCAGTCCTATTCTCTAAATATAGGAAGATAGATTTTTGATACATCCTTAGGTAATGTAGTCAAGAAAATGTATACACTCATATGTATCTCATATCTATTCTTTATTACACTTTTCCTACAAATTTTTTATTGCCAGTACCGATGAGATCAGCGTGCTCGTTTCATAGGCGCTTATTCCGACAAAGAGAAAGTAATTTTTTTCAGCGGAATTACATCACGTACATATTGCAAGCTGGTATTTTTTTTCTATAGGTGTTAGGTTTTTATTAGTTGCGAGTCTCGACATGTCTCGGCATCGCGGACGCAAAAATACGCAGGCAGAGGTGGTAGCAAAAATCCATGCATGGCCGCGGCTAAAGGTCGACAGGGGGACGTCATGGCTTAATTATAGGGTTTTTATTAGTTGCGAGTCGTGACATGTCGCGGCCTGCTTTCGGCGTCGCGGCTGGGTCAACGGTCGGAGGGATAATGACGGGCACTTCGGCAGCGGCACCTTCGGCAGGGTTGGGAGCGAAGGTCAACGGTCGGCGGACTCGGGCACCTTCGGTCGCGTCGGAGAAAGTCGGGCCGGAGAAATTTGGTCACGTTTTGACCACGTTTTAGCCCCCATAAGAAATACATGGAGAAAGTGGGCTCGTACGCACATAGCCTATCTACTTCCAGGAAACTTGCGATCGTGCTCGATCTTATGAACACAAGAATTTTACCAAACTATGTTTCAGTGACACCAACATTAGAACGTATGCACATGTTAATCTACTGTGCCGCAACGGCAGTCACCACTGTAATGGGTGCCAAGATCCGAACGGCCCAAGAGTTGAATCGTACAAGACCAGAACCACGAATGGCTCAATGGGAAATGCGACTAAATCGGAAGATCGAGAGTCTCCGTAAAGACATAGGACAAGTGACGGAATATATCAGAGGAGTTAGAACTAGAAGGATCCAGAGGGCGGTGCAGGCAATAATGAGCCGCACCCAGATGCATTCTCGGCATGACCCCGCGAACATCACTGCTCAACAATGTCTTGACACATTAAGACAAAAACTTTCTGTTTTCGCAGGGCGTCTGAGGAGGTACAAGGCTAGTAACAACAGGAAACGAGACAACAAACTCTTTGAACGATCAGAAAAGGGTTTCTACCGTGCTTTTAATTCTAGCACCGATGCCCCAAATGCGAGTTACCCTAGCAGAGAACAGGTCGACGGTTTCTGGAGAAATCAACTTGCCACACCAGGTCCATACAATGTCAGTGCAAGCTGGATCAGCGAAGAACGCGAGATGGGCCGGAACTATAGCCAGATGCAACACGAGCAATTCACAACCGCTGAGGTCTCCGATGTCATCAAGAATTCCCACAACTGGAAGGCACCAGGTCCAGATCATCTCCAAAATTATTGGATTAAGAAGTTGTGGTGCACGCATGAACAAATAACTACCTTAATTAATGAAGTCTTGCTCGATCCTCTGAAAATGCTATTGTTTCTTACACAGGGTGCAACCTACCTGTTACCAAAAGACCAGCGGAATACGGATAACCATACCATGTACCGCCCAATAACCTGCTTGCCTACGCTGTACAAGATAATCACATCTTGCCTTACGCAGCGAATATATGCTCACTGCGAGCGGAACAACATCATTGCAATGCAGCAGAAGGGCTGCTCGAAGGGCGGAATGGGATGCAAAGAGCAACTCATCATAGACTCTGTCATCTGCAACCAGGCTCATTCCAAGCAACGAAACCTCCACATGGCTTATGTGGACTACAAAAAAGCATTTGATTCCGTACCTCACGACTGGCTCACAGGTATCTTAAAGCTGTATAAAATAGATCATCATACAGTTTCCTTTTTAGAACACGTTATGACAACCTGGCGCACTAAGATACAACTCAGAACCGCAAACAGTAACATCGAGACCGACACAATCAACATCCGAAAAGGGATTTTCCAAGGAGATTCACTCAGTCCACTGTGGTTCTGCATGGCGATGAACCCTCTATCACATCGGTTGAACTCTACAAAATATGGCTTCGCTATCAAAAGCAACAACGTAGAAGCGATCAAGTTGAATCACCTATTATATATGGATGATTTAAAACTGATCGCCGCAACCAAAAACCAACTAACGCAAATGCTTAAAATTGTAGAGGAGTTCTCCAGGGACATCGGAATGCTGTTTGGACTGGACAAGTGCCGCACCCTTAATATCATCCGGGGAAAGCTCGAACAAAGCGCACACGAGATGCAGGACGGCCGGGAGATCGAAGCAATGAGCATGGGAGATACATACAAGTATCTCGGGATGAAACAAGCTCAAAGGATAGACCATCGAACAATGAAGACTGATTTAACGAATGAATTCATCAAGAGAGTAAGACAAGTAGTGCGAACTGATCTTAACAGCAGGAATTTGTTTAAGGCCCTGAACACGTATGCGTGCTCTGTACTCAGCTATTCGTTCGGAATAGTGAATTGGACCAACACGGACATCAACAACCTGCAACGAAAAGTTAGGACACTACTGACAAAAGCTCATAAACATTATCCCCGTAGCGCCGTAGAAAGAACAACTCTGCCACGTCAACTAGGAGGAAGAGGATTGGCAGATCTCAGCAAGCAATTGGACCAACAAATATTAAATCTGCGTAATTATTTCTACAGGCAGGCCAACAGCTCCACACTACATATAGGGCTATATGCGGAGCAGACGTCTCAACACCGCTACGTCTGACGGAACACGAGCGTCAAAATCACCACCGAACCGACAACGATAAACTACAGAGGTAGTTGGGGAAGCCGCTGCACGGGAGGCATCCTAATGAGGTTATACCAACTCGCAACTACCTAAAATTCATTGTAGGAGATGCATCGGTAGTGGATGACAGATGCAGATACGGGTGCCCAACTTCAGAAACAATCCAGCACATAACAGGAGGATGTCAGATGTTCGCATCAACGGAATATAAGGAACGGCACGATTTGGTTGCCAAGATCTTGCACCAGGAACTGGCGGAAAAACTTCTGCTTGTGCAGGCAGAGAGGATCCCATATTACAGATACACACCGGAGCCTGTTCTTGAGAACAGCAACTACAAGATGTACTGGGATCGTACAGTTCTGACAGATCAACGAGTTGCCCATAACAGACCGGACCTTATAATAGTTGATAAAATTTCTAGGAAGACAACTCTGGTTGATGTGGCCATCCCGAACAACAACAACCTGCGTGTGAAGCAAGTCGAGAAGATCGCGAAGTACAGAGACTTAGAAGGACGAATTAGAAGGCAATGGGAAATGGACAACGTTCAGACGATTCCAATCATCGTGTCAACAACTGGTGTCATACCAAAAAGTTTGCTGAGAAACATCAAAGAGCTGAATCTAACTGATAGTCTTTACAGGTCCATGCAGAAAGCGGTACTACTTGCGACAGCCCGAACCGTCAGGAAATTCATGGGGAATGCAGGATCGTCCAACAACATCAATGTCACCTAAGGCCCGATAACATGGCAAGGGTCTCGTCCGAGCCAGATCCTTTTGGTATCCGGGATGCCCGGGATCTGAGTGAATGTTCCCCGTAGATGGAGTGCGAATGCCTTTGGGCTAAGTCGATATAATAATAATTTCTCACCCTCACAATACTCCAAACTAGGAGTACCCCAGAAGCAACCACATGCTTGTGCGGGGGATCCGAACAATTTTCAACTTTTTTAAAAAGGAAATCATTTGGGCGCTCATAAAATGTTACTACTGTTGCTATTATGTTATAACTTATAACAACATTACTATTCATAATATGTTTTATCACAATATGCTGATTGATGATCTCTAGGTCTACTCAAGGGCGCTTATACAAAATATTTTAGGGGAGGGGCAAAATTATCTCATCTAACCTTGTTCTTTTAGATCTACCTAGCTCTGAATCGATAATTGGTTTATGTGATTGTGGCCCAGTTAAATTTTGTATAAAATATTTCAGGGGTTTGTTTTATACAGGGTGTCCCGAAATTAGCCTGCCATAATTTACCAGAGTGTTCTACGACCTAAAAAAATGAAAAAGTTTCTATAAACATGGCCTCAAAAATGCCCCCTAATGGGGCTATAGCTCCCGAAAGGGGCAGTTTCACAAACGGGTTTCTATAAATATATGAGATAAAATTCTGAAATTTAGTATGTGATGTTCCTGTGACATTTGACATTTACCGAGGTAGCGATAGTTAGACATTTTAATCATAGCCGTCCCAAATGTGGGGGTTCAGGAGTTAAATTACCCCAAATTTTTTTGTATACTTTTTTCCAGATTTCTTGCAAAATTATGAAAGTTGAAGGTATTCTACGAAGAAAAGGTGCTCTTGTTGAACTTCGATAGCATGCGTCGTTTTCGAGTAAACTCGTTTTGAAAATTTTTTGCAGAGTGTCATGAAAATGCCTATTAGAAATTAGCCTGTCATAATCTACCACCACGTTTTTTGATACAAAAAATGAAAAAAGTTCCTATAAACATGGCCTCAAAAAAGTCCCCTAAGAGGGCTATAGCCCCCGAAATGGACACTTTGGTAAACGGTTTTTTCTAAATATTTCCAGAACGAACAAAGATAAAATTATGAAATTTGGTGTGTGATATATCTATGAGATTTGACGTTTACCGAGGTAGAGAGAGTTTGACATTCTTCATCATAGGCGTCCCAAATAAGGGGGGGTCAAGGGGTTAAAAATATCCCAAAACTTTTTCTGCGCTTTTTTCTTGGTTTATTCTCCCAGGTATGTCACTAACCTACCAAATTTCAGAATTTCATCTTTGCTCGTTCTGGAAATATTTAGAAAAACCGTTTGCCAAAGTGTCCATTTCGGGAGCTATAGCCCTCTTAGGGGGCACTTTTGAGGCCATGTTTATAGGAACTTTTTCATTTTTTTGGGTCGCAGAACATGCTGGTGAAATATGGCAGGCTAATTTCTAATACGCATTTTCATGGCCCCCTGCAAAAAAAATTCAATACGATTTTACTCGAAAAAAGTGCACGCTATCAAAGTTCAACAAGAGCACCATTTTTTCGTAGAATACCCTGAAATTTTATAATTTCGCAATAAATTTGGGGGAAAAGCATACACAAAATATTTAGGGTATTTTTAACACCTTAACCCCCCCATTTAGGACGCCTGTGATTTAGAATGTCTAACTATCGCTACCCCGTCAAATGTCAAATCTCACAGGTACTTACATCACATACTAAATTTCAGAATGTTACCTTTGCTCGTTCTGGAAAAATTTGGAAAAAACCGTTTGTGAAACTGATGCCCCTTTTCGGGGCTATAGCCCCCTTAGGGGGCATTTTTAAGGCCATGTTTATAGTAACTTTTTTCATTTTAGATCGTAGAACACGCTGGTAAATTATGGCAGGCTAATTTCGGGACACCCTGTATACCTGGAAGGATATGAAAATAATCTTTTCCTCGACTATAATAATATAAAATATAACGCGAAGGGATTTTGAGAATCTCCAGGGGGGGCACGTGCCCCCCCTTGCCCCTCCCTATGGGCGCCCATGACTGTGAGGATTAATAAAGGTACAAATGAAAACGTAAATCAAAATAATAAGACAAAGACACATTAATTTATTATGAACGCCCAATGTTTTTTACAAATGCTGAAAATTATACTGATCAGCTGGAAAAAATATTTTTTACTTTCTAGTATTTGGTTTTAAACGGAACCCAATGTTTCTTTAGAAAGTTTTCTTAAATTTACTATTTATTTTTTTAGTTTTTAGTTTTAATTAATTTTATTATTAGTATTTTAATTTCATAAAAATAGAAAAACACATTGTGGCATCCTCCATATCGAGTTTAGATTAACGTTACGTAGCTTATTGTATTCTGCTCCTCAAACCATCTCATGTGATACCCATGTCAAGATTGTTGTGAAGAAAAAGAGAATCCGTCATATTAGGGCGTCCGCCATATTGAATTTAGAATGCCGTCATGTAGATCCTCGTATTCTGCTCCTCAAACAAGCTCATGTGATACCCATGTCAAGATTGTTGTGAAGAAAAAGAGAATCCGTCATCTTAGGGCGTCCGCCATATTGGATTTAGAATGCCGTCATGTAGATCCTCGTATTCTGCGCCTCAAACCTTCTCATGTGATATCCATGTCAAGGTTGTTGTGAAGAAAAAGAGAATCCGACATCTTATGGCATCCGCCATATTTGCTTTAGAATGACGTCACGCAGCTTATCGTATTCTACTAACACTTTCATCTGTTCCACATAGCAAGAACTTCATTATCAGGGGTAATATAACAAGTGGTCTGCCTATTATCGATAATACCTTTCGTTAATTTTAGGAATTATAATCCCAAAGCTCAAAATACCACGACTGCGCAGCAGGAGTGGTATTAACATAATGCGCTTTGCAAGGCATACTGAGTAAAATCACGTCCAAAAATCTGTCACTATCTCCCGGTCTGTTTCGGAGAATAAATCTTCCTCCATTCTCAAAGATCATTTCACGTCAAAGTGAAATGACAGATTAATAATTTTCGGGTTAAAATGTCATGACAACAGAAACAATAGCCTAGACCCCTGTTTGATATTGTACCCTGTGTTCTACGTTCTACCTAATTATTTATACTAACTTCTCTTTGAATAAGTGGCAATAATATTTTACTGAATTCCACTGAACATTCAGCAACACAGTTGTCTGTATTTCCTAGAATAAATGCTGATTCTTTAATTTTTCGTCTATTTCCTACTTCTTCTTTGAGAATTGATTTGGAACTATCCCACAAAATCCTATGATTGTTATTAAAAGAGTGTTCACATATTTTCGACTTCGAAATTTGATTTTGCCTGATATAATTTTTATGTTCTTTTAAACGAACATTAAATGGCCTACAAGTCTCCCCAACATAGAACTTTCCACATTCGCAAGGAATTTTATAAATGCAATTTTTTGAACTTTGTATCTCATTAAATGGTTTCGTTTTAACTAGCGTCGATCTTAATGTATTTTTGGTTTTAAATACTGTTCTGACATTAAAACGATTGCCTATGCGTTTTAGCTTATCTGATAGTCCAGGAATATAAGGAATAATTAAATTTACTGGTCGGTCCACCAGATTCTATTAGCATTGTTATTTTGTTGGCAATCATGAAAAACTTGTTCAATAAATTCAGTAGCATAAATATTCTTCTCAAATTTTGTTTTATTAGAACAAATCTCTTTAGCCCTGTCATACAAACTTTTAATTAGGTACTGCTTTTTTAACACTAATATGATGATTGGAATTAAAATGGAGATATCTATTAGTACGTGTTGGTTTTCTATAGACACTAGTTTCTATACTATCTGATTTCAGTATAGAAACATCTAAGAAAGGTAATTTATTATTTTATATTATTTTATATATTATTATATATTATTTTCAATTTCTAAGGTAAACTTAATAGAAGGTTCTTGCGAGTTTATAAAATTTTGTTCAAAATCTTCCATAAATAAATTGCTTATGAATGGTGATAAAGGAGACCCCATAGCCATTCCAAATTCCTGCTGGTAAAATTCATTTCCTAGTTGAAAGTGATTTTAACACAGAGTGTTGTTAGTTCTAATATTGCATCTATATTGAAATTTGACCTTTCCACTAAAATCTGATCATTTTCTAACTTTCTGCGTAAAATATTCAATGATTTGTCAACAGGGACATTAGTAAAAAGACTAACCACATCAAAGCTAGCTAATATACAGGGTGTTTAATTAATATGGTAAAAAAATGAAACTGGGAGTAGAGGGGACCAAAATATGACGATTGAGCGCAACATCGCTTATACCAATGTTGATGGTTAAAAAGATACAGGGCGTTCAAAGTTAAAATTTTATTTCCAAATTTTTTTAATAACTTCGACAGTTTTTATGATATCAGCTTAAAAATTGGTACATTAGGGTTTTTTAGGACGGCAAACAAAAATATTTTATCAGTTTTAATGTAGTCTCTAGAGGGCGCCACTTACTCCCTTAGAATTATTTAAAAATACGCACAACTTTTTTGTCCGTCAAAAATCGAGATTTTTGATCAAACATTTATTAAACTACGTTACCTTTTGAACAAAAAAGTGTTCTTGGCAAAAGTCGAAAAAACCTTACCGTTTTCACGATAAGCCCGATTTTAACTATGGAAGTCAAAAATAAATTCAAATAAATTTTTCAAGAAAAAACAAGTAGGCGTAGAATCGAAGCATGTATTGACGTCGGAGGTGGGCATTTCCAACAACTTTTATAATTCACATCATAAAAACTGTCGAAGTTATTAAGAAATTTGCAAATAAAATTTTAACTTTGAACGCCCTGTATCTTTTTAACCAACTTGTATAAGCGATGTTGCGCTCAATCGTCATATTTTGGTCCCCCCCCTACTTCCAGTTTCATTTTTTTATCATATTAATGAAACACTCTGTATAATGATCCGGAAATTGATGTTTCCTAATTTTTTCCAAAAAATGATTACTGTTTCTGATAAATGAATTTGAGTTTGCTACTAACGGATTAACAATTTTAATTAAATATTTTGCCAACGAATGATATGGTGAATTTATTGAACTTACAATGTTGTCACGACATTTTAACCTGAAATTTATTAATCTGTCATTTCACTTTGACGTGAAATGATCTTTGAGAAAGGAGGAAGATTTATTCTCCGAAAGCTCAGGAAACAAATTTGTTGAAGATATATTTTGAGTAACAAGTTCAAAGTTTAGTTCATTTACTGTTAAGAATTTATTAATTTTCCAGGCAACTTGAAAAAGTTGTCTTAACCAGTTTGGTGGCGAAAAACCCAATTAAAATTCAATGGATTTAGAACATTTCTCTAATTCTGCAGCTTAATCCAAATATAAGTTCAAACCTCAAACTTTTTTGAAAGGTTACTGTGAAGGTTGGTCAAGTTAAATAGTTCAGTAATATTAATAAATTTGGATGTGGACTTTTATTTAAAGAAAGATAGCTTTGACTGTTTTGCAAATTATTTTTTCTACAAGCGTGCGGAAAAGTACACTTGTCCGCACGCATTTTAGTTTAGAAAGTGTCACTTTTCCGCACTAGTGCGGAAAAGTAATTTTCCGCACTACTTTTCCGCACTAGTGCAGAAAAGTGACACTTTCTAAACTAAAATGCGTGCGGAAAAGTAAATGCGTACGGAAAAGTGTCTTACTTTTCCGCACGCTTGTAGAAAAAATAGTGTTCCTAACTCTTGCGGAAAGTGTCTTTTCCACACTCGATTTCTTGGCTGAACGACGCGTAGCGGAAAAGTGGCACTTTCCGCACTTGTTAGGAAATATACTATATTATTTATACTTTCATACAACAATACTTAGATAATAAATAAAGTGATATCTAGCATTTATCTAGGTAACTATAGTAGCTCTATAAAAGTGAATTACTTAATGTAAGAAACATCCATAGTGCATAATTTCTACTGGAACTTTTTCTGAGATCCCAATATTTTGTCCGTTGCCATAGACAGTCAGATAGTGACAGATTTAGGTGCCCCATTTTCTCATACAAGCCCCTAAGCCTAAGAGGGTTGAAAAGTACATCGATGCTGAGTATAATGGCCCCTGGGGATAATATATGGAAAATCGAAAAAAAATGTTATTAAATTTTCCGACCCCAAAATGTACTTTTCCATTCGCGCCACTCAAGCCAATATATTTTTTGGGCTAGTGACGATGTACCTACGTTTTCATACTTTCGATGGGCTTGTGTGGACAAATCGGTCAAAATCTCGATTTTTCTTTACTAGATTACGCCCTTAATTCCATCCTTTAGCCACCTGCAACACTCAAGCCTCAAGCCAAGCCACGTTCTAGTAATCATAGTTAATCATTTAATAAACACGGCTTGCGTGAAAATATCGAATCGAATTGTGAAAAAAAAAACAAATTTTCCATATGTTATCCCCAGGGGCTACTCGTAGATTTCCTAAACCTAAACCCTAGGTAAATATATACTAAAATCAAGTAACTCTTACGCCTGGTGTAAATAAAAGCACGTGATCTATGACGTTCCGCGAAATGAGGTGATTGGCCAATAGGACATAAAATATCAGCGCGTCTGGCAACAAGGATGTACTCGATCGCAAAAGCGTATTTATGCGGTTTTATCATGTTGTTTTCAGCTATTTAGACAATACCACAAATAATTTTATCTTTGTTTTGACTCGTTTTAATTAAGGCAATAATTTTTTTCGGAAATATTTTCATGTAAACAATTGTAAAAGTAAAATTAAATAAAGGTCGTGCTTCAGTGCGGCTCTGGCGAAAATCTCAACGCACACGTTCTTGTTTACATCAGGCATAAGAGTTATTTGATTTTAGTATAGGTATACATATCATTATATGATTTCGACCCATACAGGCATAGCGATTACTTTCATTGGATTTTTAGTTATTTGTGACAATTGACTATATGCATATCCTTTTGATAAAGTTTGTTAAAATCGACAAAATAAAAATTATGACTAACGGGAAAATCCGCCAAACAAAACAAATTGCTTATTGATAACTTCAAAATAGGCAATTCAAACTTTTGATAACTGCGAAATCGTTGCAAAATTTCTTATATCGCGAAAACGGATGTTTTTGGAAAGTTGTTTTAACCCTTATTTATTTATTAACCCTTCTCAATGCCACAAAATAATTCGCAAATAACAAAACGAGCCCTCCCCTCTGATAAAACCGTCTCACGAAAACATAAACCTAAAAAGTAGGGTTTTGCTCTCGATCATAGGCTTATGTAGCATTTTGTAGTGCTGGTCAAACATTCTCATTCAGTTTAATCCCACTACAATTAAGATAAGAACAAGATTTTCTCCAGATAATTTTAGAGATAAAACATTCGTAAAACATACCTTGTAATAACGTTTTGTCAAGACTGTGTCACGTACTTTTATAGTGTTTTCAGTAAGAAATGTTCAAATGAATGCATCATGTCGTGCTGTAGAAATAAGTTTTTTAAAGCAATTTTCATCAGAATAATTTTTTCTATACATTCATTTCTTGGTGTTTATTTGGTGGTTTATATAAAGAGGGATTGGTTCTTTTGGTATTTGTATTCGCCAGTTTCTTTGTTATTCTATGAAGGGATTATAACATTGACTTTGCGAAAAAAACGAGAATGGAACTGGTAAGTAAAAGCAAAAGCACAATCTCCGCATCACATAATCTGTCTCTTATTATTCCATAATAAACTCCGATTGCGCCCGTGATATACAATATAAAACTTTATGCGGGTCCTGTTAAAATTTGCAGACCGGTGCTTTTGGGCCTTTTATCAATTAAACACGCGATCGAGGTTTTAAAGGCACTGCGTCGCCTCTTCCCTTGATGGGATGGGACCCCACCTCAGACAAACAAAGAAGTGAAGCCAGGACATAGGTAGCCAGATGTTTATTTTGATATGTTTACGAGTCCATGTCGCCAGTGCCATGCTATTTCAAATTCGTTTCCAAAGTTCCATTGAGTTTTTATTGTAGTAAATCTCTCCGCCCCTGACGACAAGGACTATTTACAATATTATACTATAAAACTATCAACAAAAATACGTCGTTTTTAGAATACAGAGGATGTTTTTTGGCTTCGTTTTCAATGTAACTCATAAACACAGATGCCAAAAGAGGGGATAAGTTAAAACCCATAGCCAAACCCGAGTTTTGGCAGAAAATTTCATTATTAAATTGGAAGAAATTCTGGCTTACAACCAAGTCAATTAAGGAACAAATATTCAATATGTGGTGACAGCTCAGGCTTTTGCCTACTTGATGTTCGTAGCGTCGTCGAACTATTTGGACTACCTACATGTTGTTCTGTCTTCGATCGACCTTGGTTCGAATCGAGGTCAAGGCAGATGCATGCACATGTCTTTATATCGTACTTTCACCGTTTTGGTAGACATAGGGGAATAGGCCGCGCGTCGCCGTGAGTCCAGCTAGGTTTGTCAGTCGTTGGCGGGGGGGGGGGGGAGTACACAGTAGTCCCGCACCGCTTATCAGTCGAGTTTTAAACACGCCCCGCCCCCCGCCAACGACTGACGCACCTAGCCGAATACACGGCGGCGCGCCGCCCAGCCATGGCAATGTCTACTAAAACGGTGAAAGTATACGGTATAAAAACACCGCTGATGGCCAAGAGCGATGGACAAATTGTGAATTCACTGTATATAGCTCCTTAATAGCTTTATCGGTGTGATTTACTAATTGTCATACACTCACTGGGATTACTGCGGTTTTCTAGGGTTTTCCGTAGTACTTGAGCGAATGCTATCCTAGTTCTATCGGTCCTAGCCTCAAAATAATGGTAACGAAGACCAAATAATAGTAATTCTCTCCCTCCCTCGCACAAGCATTCAGTTGCTTCTGGGGTACTTTTAGTTTGGAGTATTGTGAAGGTGGGAATTATTATTATTATATATTGGTAGGTTGAAGTAGGCTGAAGGAATTGAACGGTTCATTTTTTATCAATGAATGAAGAACCCCAGGCCAGGAGGGAGTATGTTTGGGATTAACGCGCGTCAGGGATATATCCTGCATATGCCGGATGCCGTTTCCGGTTTCATAGTGGCGTGCACGTTTGAGTGGTTTCAACAAACTAATCGAGGCAGAAAACCTCATTTTTCGTAAAATCAGTACCTACATACAATAGGTACAGGCCAAAAATTATAAGGCACGTTTATGTCTTTAAGTTTAGGAATCCTTGATAATACAGCAATTCTAACTTTACATTTCCCACATAAACGCCTATGCCACTTTATTACATGGCTACAAATGTTTTAAATTACAAAATTACTTACCGATGGATTATTATTCTCAAACATTTAGTTAGAGCCACAAGCCGCACACCTAAGTATACCGCATACTGGCACCTATCACCGTGTCCGATATCAAAATATTATGTCAAAACTTCGTTCCTATTCAGGGCGATTTCCGTCCCACGTATTTTAAAATATCTATAGAGCTTCCTTCCTGGGGTTCTTTATTCATTGTTTTTTATGAATAGGTATTAAAAATAAAATTAATTTCATAGCTTGTTTTCTTAAAAATTCCAATTTTAGGTTAAAATAAATCCAATAAAAATTAAGAAATGCATTTATTGTAAAAAATAAAAATATATGGTTCGATACCAAATAAATAAAAACAAAATATTTTCAACAGAACCTATTTTCAACGTCACAGTTCCTAGCACATACCTATCATCTGGATCTAGAGTAACACAAAAGAAAACAAAACTAGTCCATTAATTTTTAAAACGAACTACATGTCTACTTTCTAAAGCTAGTTAGTAGTCTTTAAGTTCCTGAAATGAATATTGTTCTCTATTTATGTTAACAATTTTCAAAACTCGAAGAATATCACTTATTGATATAAGGCATATATTCAAAGGATTTGTTCTTCTTATGATAGACAAACCGTTCCTTACATCTTCTATATCGATAGCTTTATTCAAATTGTTTTCAGAAAACTCATAGTATTTCCGACTAACATTTCTTTTGCGAGTTCTTGGCATTTTGACGTAAGAAAGGGAACCTGAAAAATGATTTTTACTAAAATTATAAACAGAAAAGAACAAGGGGTGTTACTTGGGAACATTGTCTCAAGCTACCCCAAAGATGAGGGGTAGACATTTTTTGCTCACCCAACCCTAACTTTAGAAAATATGACCTAAAGTATGTACGGCTGCGGCCAATTTGAATTTGCAACGTCTTGGGGGTTTCTGAGAGGCCATCCGGCTACATCGCTAGCCGCCAGCCGCTTTCGTCTGCCTTCCCTTAACCGTCGGCTCTTTTGAAACGCGATGTGCGGGGCGGGAAAGGGCGGTGCGGTGTTGCCGGATGTCGCCGGGTCTCCCTCATTTCCGAATAGAGTTCAGACGATCTTGCAAGTTCCAATTGGACGCGACTGTACTTATTGACATATTCTAACAATCGTATAAGTAAAATGTCTGGTCTGTTGCCACTAACCTGTTTGTTATTCCTCCCACACAAAGTTTTTTCTCGTTATTTTTTGGAGTTACAATTTGGAACTTTGAAGGTTGTCAAATACCATCTAAAATAATAAAAATGGCCATCTTCTTCTTATTTAGTTTCCTTCAAAGATATTTACCATAAAACATAAAAAAAGCTTGTGATAAAATTTGATCGCCGGTCAGGAGTAGGTACCTACTTTCATTGACACATTTGTCCCAAATTACCCTAGTGTCCCATTTTACGGCACCTATATTTTCTTACACCGCGAAGACTGGCTGGTGTAATCATAGGTGGTTCTAGACCTTTTGTTTTGGGGGGGCTTAAGCCTCTGGGCCCTGGCATATAGCTAAGGTGAGCATATTTTTGTGATTATTATTATACAAAAGAAATGTTGTTAACAAGTAACTGTATTGCTTCACATAACAAAATATACTTACATATTACATAAGTACTTACTATAAAAACTTAATATTGATTCATGAAAAGATACTACCTACCTACTATTAATAATTTAACAAAAAAAGGTGCAAAAATAATAAGTATTTTTTAATGAAAAAAATGTTAATGTTAAAAATGTTTGACACCAGTGGGAGCTCCAACCGCTGTTACCAGTCCTATGCTCTACCAATGAACCGAGTTCAAATTCCCACTAAATTAAAAATAATAATCGTTCTTATTTGTGTTAGTAGGTATAGCGGTTTGGTAGCGAAGAATAAACATGGGAGGCTATTTCAAGATTTGGGGGGGCTCAGCCCCCCAAGCCCCCACCTAGAACCGCCTATGGGTGTAATTCAAAATGGCGACTAAATGCCAAAATAAGTAAACTTACTTTACAATTAAATAGAAGATCGAAATTATTAATTTAGGAAATTTAGTGAAGTGGCTCAAATTTTTTATGAGCGACAGTCACACAAAAATTATTTCGCTCATTATGTTTGTAATAAATCCTTTTTGACATATTCGATAAAGTTCTGAGCGTCATTTGTTTTTGATTTCATAGCATCCTAGACTCATACCACGAATTTGAATTTCAAAAATTGGCACCACGAAGAAAAATAACGAATGGATATTTTTTCATCAAAATTGCTACAAACTATTTTCAGGGATGCGGATAATCCTGCAGTGGTATTTCTCGAATAAAAACTGTCTAATATAACTTTTCGAAAATCGCACCCCTTTAAAAATCCTACAAGGCCAGACATTGGTGCAGGGCAGGGTGATCTGGGTGATACAAATGCAAGCGGTATATTTTTAGAAAATCGGCAGAACTTAAAAAAAGTGAAGTCGTAGCATAAAGTGGCACGAGGACATGAAAAAAATAAAAACAAGAATGCGGCAAATCCTAATAATAAGAATTATATAATAATAATTCAACTGTTGGGTGAGGCATCGTCTCTATATAGTTTTCCATATGTGAACTGGTTCTGCAAAAATTGTTATGGCCCAAGTACGCGCGCTGACTGTACTTTGACATTATTATGTGAAGCCCTCAGAGAAATATCCTTGATTATTTCTCTGAGGTGAAGCGTAATAATTAATTTTGTGTCTGCGCGTCGTAGTTTATGTTTATGGAACAAGACGAAAAGTTGAATTTTTCGGACGGATGCAGGCTTCACCGGCCGAGGCGCTGTCGAGGCTGGCAAACCGCAGGAGTACCAAAAACTACTTTTCGTTTTCGTCCCTGCATAATACAATAGTTTTTATTCAAATGTGCTTGGATATACAGGGTATCTCAGAATATGTGGGCAATCTCCTGGATTTATACAAGGGACGTTAAAATAACATGACAAGTTCCTATAAAAATTTTCCCCACCGATGGAGATACAAGCAGGACGCCCCTGAAAATCGATTTTTTTAATAACTTCTAAAATACTCGGTGTAAGTTAATTATTTTTTGATACGATGGATAATAGATGGGACTCCTTAAAAAGGTCCCATCAAAACAATTTTGGCTTATTTGGTTTGCCAGAGACGGACTGGCTGTAGCAGTAGCACAATAATGTCATTTTTTTTACACCCTTTACGATAAAGGCACAAAAATAATATTTTTAGATAGCTTGAACCATAAACTAAAAAAATACACTCTTGGCTGATATCGATAAAATGAACTGTTTACGAGAAAAAAACTATTTGTATACCATTCTTCATCAGAGGGTGGTGAAATGTTATATGTGCCATTAAACTTTTCTATTGATTATATTCGCTTTTACTGTTATGTTCTTGTTTACAATTATTCTGATTTCTATTGCATAACAATTATTAAAATGACGACCAAATTTTCCACAGTGATAACAAGTTTTTGTTTTTGTGTACTTATCATAATTATCTTGACGATTATTGTTTTGTTATCTGAATTGCTCTTGTTCTTGTTGATAGTTATTTTTTTTTTATAAAATGTTGGTTTCATTCCAAAAGCTGTCTCTTAATATTTCGCATATATTCATCTTGTTTCTTCTTGAAATATACTATCAATTACTGCTTCCAGTTCTAATTTTTTTACCACCATTAATAAATAAATTTGCTAATAGTTTGCTAATAGTTTGAAAGCCTACACCTTTTAATTCGTTTTGAATTTCAAGCATACGGTTTACATAATCTTCCATTTTAGTAAAATCAGAAAATTTCGTTGAATCTAATTGTCTAGGTATTTGGTATAATTTGTATTTCTACACCAGTACTCTCAAAAGCTTTTTCTAATTTTGCCCATACTCAAAGACTATATATGATAGACTTTGGCCCATACTTCCTTGGCCGTCGAAGCTGATTTCGTACGTATGTACATAAAGAGAAGGATTTACATTTAATATTATTGCAGCTAATGCTTGTTGATCAGTTTCTGTATCAATTTCTGTGTCTGCTTCAACTGCTTTCCATAACTTTTCTTTTATTAATAACATTTTCATTGCATATTTCCAAGTAGCATAATAGTTCTTCGAACCTTTAATTTATCAACTTTATAACTTGCTTTAATACTCATTTTTAAAATTTATTCTGCCCGGGCCCATAACCTGTGGATAGGTATATATTCGCAGCGTAGCTTCTTGTGAATAAAAAACAAAGAGTATCCAAAAAAAAAATATATTTTATTTATATGACTTTCATATACCATAACTACCAAATATGTAGGTATACCGAGATGCCAACCACATACCTACCTGTATATTAACATATATATACCGCTTTTGGCCCTATTGCGCACGGCGAGGCGCAGGGAACGAAAAGAGATGAAATTCGCCGCCATTTTTAACGCTATATTGACAGTTTGAATGGTGGCAACTTTATTCCTTGTTTAATTTTTTTATACTGTATGAATGAAATTACATTATACTTTTTGAAGGCGCCGGTAAAATCATAAAAGTCAGCGACATGCTTTTTTGAGAGACGCGTTTTTATTTTTTAATCGCGATTTCTTAGGTATATATTCGCATTATATTTTGTACGGTTAATAGCTTTTCGTTTTCATATTTGCGAGATCAAAAAATGACTTGGTAAAGCATTGTAAAAATGCGAAGAGACTTTTACATCCAGATTGTGAAATTACATTGCACAGGTAAGCAGGTAAATAGGCACATTTTTTTTTTGCCAAATAATATTGTTTTTCATTGATATTCTATGATTTCTTGCTGATTTTTAGGTTTTCAATAATAATATTCTTTGAAAGGACTCTATATATGCGTGTTCTATTCATTTTTGATGATCAGGATTTAGGATTTTTTAATGCAACACGAAAGAACGCGAAAAGTGGCGCTCTACCATCTGTAAACCTTACCGAAGAAGCAGTGGCGTCAAAATTGGTAAGACCACCAAAGAAATTCATTCCGGTTCCAGAAGTAGGTAACTCATGGATATGAGGAAAATGGAGATATTGCAATTCTGGATACGACGAAGAGAGCCGCATTTCTGGAGCAAATATAATTAACCGAAGAAATGCAAACAGCAGCACGCATCAGCAAGTAAACGTGTTAACTGCAGATCACCGCCAGCAAAATTATTGAAGCTTATCAAAGAAGAGCGTAATTAGAAATAACTTCACTTGCAGTTTTGAAGCAAAGATTAAATTGGTAGAAATTGAAGTTACCAAGTTTTGCTTGTATTTTTTAAACAAACAAAAAGAAAAAGTTCTAAGAAATAAAACTAGCCGCCTAAAAATTCAGAAATAGGAATAGATATGTTCCTGGAAAACAGGTTATTATTATTAAAAGTATTCAAAGAAATAATTATCCCAAGCAATGTTGTATGAAAATGTTAGGTATAAGTAATAAAAATATTTTCATGTTTTTTATAAGTAACTATTTATAATGTAGCTATTGTATAAGGTATAATGTACAATAATAATTATTAAATTAGTTCTCTTTATGATGATTAAAATATGCTCTGGTTCATACAGCTTCTTTATCTTTTAATTTTTCTTTATCTTTAAGAAATAATATTAAATGTCATTGGTCAGTTTCTTAAAGATAAAGTAAAATTAAAAGATAAAGAAGCTGCACGAACCAGGCCTATGTTGTTTTGATTAGGTAAGTTGTATAATTTTTCAACCTACAAAACCAAAAACAACAAAAATCTTGGACCTATGTTGTAGGTACTTCGAACTAAAATAATTTCCATTTTACACAAACATTTTCTGAAAGAGAAATTATTGTCCCAAAAAAAGTACTCTTGTTCAGTGTCGCCAAAATATACTGTTCGCTTTAAAATTTGCACAATTTATTATCGTGCACCTGGCGAGAAGGATGGGGGAAATCAAGAATGCCATGGAGCATCATTTTGTCGTAGCAGCGATCGAATTTCGTCATCGTAGTAGAAATGAAATTCAAAAAATTATTATTTTTCCGAAAATGCTAAAGACAATTTTTTTGTCTAATAAAAATGAATAAATTGTGTTTACACGAAATTGTTGCACTTCAGAGACTAAAGGACTGCGGTAAGTTTCATTTAAATTTCATATCTTCTGTAGAAGTTATTGCGAAAAATATTTTTCTCATACAGTAGGTATATTGTTTATAGGAAACTTTTTGATTTCTACCTATCATATTACGTTGGCACCATAATTTAGAAACACCCCGTATAAGAAAAAGTGCACATAAAACTACTATTTACCGTCCAAATTAAGTTGGCCTTACCACCTTTGTAAAATCTTTATTGGTTGACCGATTTTGATAAACTTTTTTTGTTAGGTAAGTACAGGTAGGTAATGCGCCAAGACCAGTAAAGTAAGAAGGCTGCCCACTGACGTAGAGAGAGAGCGAATGCCGACGTCACAGGAATGTCCTCAGATGATGTGATTGGTGTTCCCTCGTGTGTTGCCCTTGCCGACAATTATTGTCAGCATTCCCATGACGTCATCCATAACGGTCTCTCTTAGCAATAGGCGACCTTCTTACTTTACGGATCTTGGGTAATGCGCATCCAATGAGAGGGTAACTTGATTCTTGGGTTGTAACTGCGAGCACTTTTATGAGCTAAATTTCAAAAAATGCTATTAGGGATTTTTTAGAAAAAAAGTTACCGCAAATTCTTGTTTAGGATCTTCTACCATCTTCTAGATGTTTTTGCTCAAACTTTTGGTTCTAGATGTTGTAGAACAGTTGGAACTGTTTTTGAAAGATTCTCTATACTCCATATTGTTATATGCTTAAAATTGCAGATTTTGAGACGGAGGATAACATTTATTTATTGTCAAAGAAGCAGATGAATTACACCAAAAATTCATGATATTTTTTACTCAAAACTACTCTATTTCAACAATCTTAATCTTAGTATTTTTCAAAACGTTCCTACAAAATTTTCTAACTCTGCTGGCCAACTCCTGTGCTATCATATTGTTAGGTTCCTTCTGAATAACAAACTCCGCACATTCCAGGGCCTCCTCGTATCTTTTCAAACCTTCCAATGCTTTCCCTTTCCTCAGGTTGGCCTTTATGTTATTCGGATCGATTCCCAACGATCTATCACAATCTTCCAAAGCCTTGTTGTTTCTGTTAAGCTTCAAATAAGTCGCCGCCCTGTTGTTGAGGTTCAGCACGCTCGGTTTATGGAATATACTGTTATTATAGTATTGAAGAGCTTCTTCATATTCGCCGGCTCTAAAGAATTCGTTCCCCTTCTCTCTTTCGCGGTCTGCTGAGAATATTGCTTCAGCTTCGGTCGCGAATTTGTTAAAAGTAACGGTTTTCTTTAAATTGAAGCTTGATTTCGTAGACTTAGATACTTCTAGTGCCGATTTCTTTAAAGCTTCGTCCTTAAGGTTCATTTTCATTATTTCCGTGTCTGGATCGTATTTGTCCCAAGCCTCATAATTGGTAGATTCAATCCTGCGATCTTGTAGCTTTTGGTTGATGTTTGAAGGTATAGTTGTAGTTAGTTCAGACCTAGGTTTTCTAATAGCTGCTTCACACGAAAACACGGTCGTTTTCCTACTGTTTAGTTCTCTATTATTTTTGGAAATGCTATTCACCCACTGTTGCAAATCACTAGAAATTTCTTTAACTTCGTCTCCATTCAAGTCAATCTTATCTAAAACCTTAGTAATCTTCCTCAATAATTTACTTCTCGGTTTTATTTGCATGAGTCGATTTTCAGCAGCTTTAGTTAGATCTGGATAATGTCCTTCTTCTCCAGAACGCAATATTTTGACAATTCTTTCCAGTTCTTTAGCATCGGTGGTACACTGAATATATTTGAACTCAAAGTGGTTCAGAGGGATTTGGTATTTACCCAAGAGGGTGCTGTTTCGGGATACCTCATGATGAGATGGTGGCTGGTCTTCGTTAGCGAATTTTGCGAGATCTTTCGGCAAACAGTAAGACATCTTCACAAATTAAATATCAACAGTAATATCTTGAAGAATTATTACTGATGCAATATTAAGTTACCTCAACGCTTGCCTAACAAATAATAAAACGCACGTAAACATGACGTTTTGATTAGGTATCGATTTAACAACAATGATGCAATGTCATGGCAACTTTATACATATAGAGCGTGTCCCGAATTGCATATGCCGAAATTCAGCAGCTGAGAGAATTTTTCAAAATAAGAAAACGCTCATAGCCGTCCTCCTTTTACAGTTTTAAGGACGGAAATAAAACGTCATCACCTCGCGACGACCTTCATTTGACCGTGTTCCTAACTAGGATAAATGTTGCTAAAACAGAAATTGGGTACTGGAGCGCAAAAATTGCGCAAGTGTCTGTAAGATGGCGCTGGAGTTGGAGAGCGGCCATTGGTACAGAGCGAGAATAAAAAGTAATGTTTCGCCTTGCTAAAATAAGTTTCCGTTCCTTATAAGTTGTTTTGTTGCCCGGCAAGGTCGTTGGTCGGAACCAGGGGTCTAGGGGGAGGCAGGCGGACCGACCCCCTTTTTTATACAAATAACAGCACATCGCTCCCATCCTGGCGTATTTTGGGATTGAAACTGTGAATTGTTAAACACAAAATAATAATATGAATATTTACGCTCCTTTATTTTTCTTTTTTTTTATTGTTATTAAGAATATTGTTGAGTAAAATATTAAGTAAGAGGACTACCTACCGGCTGTCAAATCTACTGTCATGACATAATAATTCTCCCTCAAAACCGCATGAATGATCACAATACTTGCCCTAACTGACATTTAGAATTTATGTCACTATAGTTTTATCTTTTATCATTCTATTAACTTTTCATTAAGTACTTAATATTGATAAACCGAAAGAAATTAAAATTCTGTTGTATTTGATCCAAAGTTGATGTAAAGTTGTGAATTTTGTTAGATACGTGAAATACCTACTATTTGCTGATATCTTAATATATGTATTATTTTGGCATACCTACATTTAGAGTAATGGAAAATGTAATGTAAATAAATTTATAGGTACTACCATAGAAGAATTTACGTAGTAGATTCTTCTATGGTACTACCTAAATGCTTGCCGGTACATCAACTTTGTGTCAAACAGAATTTTAAAGCGTTAATATAATTTTCTTTTGAAAAGGACATATTCTTATCGATATTTTTTAGTAATAATAAAAAGTAACAAAATTATAGAATGATACTCGTATATTATGTTGTATAGCTAGTGATATAAAATAGTTTTTACGAAGTAATGACTTTTTAAAATTTTAAGAAATTTTATAAATAGGAAATAGGCGCTTATGTAACATTAAAATAGAAACGACTTTTTCAAGTTAAACGTTAGGGATTTTATTTTTTAAATATAATTTTTGACAGATAGCGAAAGTCACGTGACCACGTTTGAGTCGGTTATTTTTCCTCGTTTTTAATCGAAAGGTAACCCCAAAGTTAACTGCATATGTGTTCTATTATTATCCGTTAATAAAAAAATATGTTTAAATTAATAAAAAGATACATTTTGCACCATTTTCATTTTTTCCAAAAAGGTTTTTTGGTTATAACTTTTGTTTGACGTTCGATTGTTTTTTTCCAAACGACATTACATTGTTTGGAAAAAACTGTAACATACTGGTTTTTAAATCATTAATTTGTCTCAAAAAATACGGAATGGTTAAAGTGAATGTTCCTATCACCTTCAGGCGGACACCCTGTACCTAATAAAAATATTATTAAACAAATAATAGTACTTTTTGAAATTGAGCCAATGTGTTGACAGGTGGCCGTGATTACAGCCCAAAAGTAAAGTTACACACATTGTTTAATGTGCTTTTTGAACCCAACAAAAAAAAGTTTATCAAAATCGGTAAACAAATAAAGATATTTTACCAGGGTGCTAACTCCTTAACGGAGGTCACACTGTAGATGTTTAACATATAGGTACAGAAGATGTTCTTTCGCATCAATATATCGTTTTCTTTTTTCATTTTTTATTTTCGAGATATGTATTTATCTTAATTATTGCGTTACTTAAAATGTGTGTTTGAATGTAGTGTTAATGCAAACGAAGAAACACCTTATGTACACATAAAAGACCATGTTTCATTTCATTGAAAAAACTAAACATAATTTTGTAGAACTTTTAAGCCAGCAATACTATACCTAGAGAAAACGTGCCGAATAACATTCTTTAACTAAAGATATGCCTTTAACAGTAAAAAACACAGTTGACATTCAAGTGACCTTGAAAACGTCGTCTGCCTACAAGTGAAAACGTGCGTCTTACATTGCACCCCATATGCTTCAACTTTTATGTGATTTTTTGCGACTTTCGTTTTTGAGATATTTATAATAGCTGCATTTATTAATATGGAACACCCGGTATAGATAATTTTCGACATACCTATACATATAGAGACATAGACATATGAATCCTCCCCTAATGTCAGTTTATATGCTAACGATTGTGTTTTCCTCACGAAAAATACATAACGGCGACATACGTATAAATAATGCAAAGTCAACTAAAGCAGTTTTTAGTGCCGCCGTGTACCTTTCAAGCTAAAAATCGATGAACCATTGCTAAAAAGAGAGGGGTTAAAATCACAAATCGGAGTCTTTGAGCTACGGGGGTCTCCCGAATATACCTTTTGAAGTTTTATATTATTTTAATATTAAAAATTCGCAATTCATTGTATATAATAATATGGAAGTAATACAAAAACATAAAAAAGTAATCAGACAGCTTAGTTGCTTAAATATTATATCGCCAAAACGTAATATTGATCATATGAACATAATATATGTAATTATTAAACTGGACCTGTAACAACAGCGTCAACCGTTCATCGATCGTCTGTTTTTCGCGCCATCTGATAAACAATAGCTACACTTTTGGTATTCCCGCTGCATAATTTAAGGGTATTTTGCCTATGTTTTTTATTTACAACAAGACTGGATAATTACAATGTTTACTACCGGGTTTTCGTTCCGAGCATATTCGGAAACCTCTGCCCATCTTAACGAGGGTAAAATTCCGGCTCAAGAGACAAAATAGACGAATTTAAGCCGGCATAAAGTTTGAAATTCAAAAAAAATTCTCGCCCATAACTTTTAAACTAGTGTCATTAGTATCTATGGATATTTTAAAAATACCCGTGTTTTTTGTAATCCTTTGAAATTCGCTCCTTTTTCCAGCTAGTTGGAAATAAAAATACATTGATACAGGCAACCAAACATACAATGGCGAGGCCCCCCTTAAGTGAACTCAAATCGATTCCGAATCACTTTGAGATCACATCAGCTGGCATCGAGCGTTCCTTTTACAAATGTTCAGTTGATTATGAAGTGATCAGTTTACGCAGCAAATCGATTTTTATGTAATTTGTGTTGGTTTTGAGTGTTTCTGGGGTTAAGGTGGTGAAAAATATTGAAAAATTCATTCAAGGGTTAGATTATTGATAACGTGGTCGTACACTGTTCCATTTACCAATAAAAAATCATTTCACTATCAGATCACTTCATGTTCATTTCACTTCAAATTCACTTGTGCAAAAAGTCAAAAGGTGGACAACTCATATAAACATGGGTAGGGAAATGCTTTGTTTCCGAATATACTGTGTATTAAAGTTTTAAAAAAATCTTCCAAACCGTTACCTACAGCTTATTAGCAGCATTTTTTTAAATTTATATTTTAAGCATAAGAAAGTAAACTCTGTAACTAGGAAAGGCAATGGGTATAAAAAAAGGGTTTCTATTCGAAAAAGGTCGGAAAGAAATGAAATTTGGTGGGATGGTACTGATAGTACACCTGAGTTTGCGGCCTCGGGGGGTTGCCGCTCGAGGGGTGGGGGATGAAAACTCTGCGTCGGGACGCTTTTCTGGAAATAGCGCCGTTGCGGTAAGAGCTATCGAAAAAAAAGTTGAAATGAAATATGTAGAGAACAAAATTGTGCACAATTTTGGTCTTAACATTTTTCATCTGCAACCAATAGTTTCCGCTCTACGCCGTGCCAAAGTTGGGGGTTAGTTTGCAATTTTCAACAAAATCATAATTTCATCGCGGATTAAGACGAATATCGCTATTAAACACTTATTTTTTTTCTGAAGGAGTAATGTTTTCCGAGTCTGCAGATGCCTGATTTGATACATCGTGTGAATACAAATTGTGGAATATTGCTTATTATTACCTACTTAAAATATTCCTCATATCAAAAATTTTTCACTTTTATTAAAACATGTTTTTGATATGAGGAATATTAAGGAACACAGAAAGATTTTTAGTACCTGTAATAATTATAAATAATAAATGATATTTAGTGGCATATCAGGTAAAGGATATCAATTGAAAAAAATGCACTCCAGCCAGGACTTGAACCCGGGACTCCTACTGTGGCCTACGGCCTACGGCCACAGTAGGAGTCCCGGGTTCAAGTCCCGGCTGGAGTGCATTTTTTTCAATTGATATCCTTTACCTGATATGCCACTAAACATCATTTATTATTTAATATTAAGGAATATTCCACAATTTGTATCGACACTGTATAATAAAATATAATATTTTTCTATCTTCCAAACCAATAAGAATATTTAAACCAAACTTGGTACACAATAATACCCTCATAGGGCGACATAACACATGTTAATATCAGGTCTCCAAAGTAACCAGTGGCGGAGGTATGGGTAATCAGTACCATTAATTAAACAAAACAAAATAGTACGGCCCTGTACAATACAAAAATTTATTATCTTGTTGAATAAACAATACAATATGGAACAAAAAATGTCTCTTTAATTTTTTTCATATCTCTCTCCCTTTCGCGGAAAATTGGAGTTTTTCCTATTTCTCATCTTTTTTGGACTCTACTTTACTTTGAAGTAACTATTATTTTAAGTGAACGAAATGATTTTCAAATGGAATTGCAGTAGGAGTAGGTAATTTTTGATACTAGAAAGGCGCTAAGGCACAAAATAATAATAATAATAATAATAGTAATTACGACCAAATGTATCAAATCAGGCATCTGCAGACTCGGAAAACATTACTCTTTTAGGAAAAAAATATTACAGAATTGTTTAATAGCGATATCCGTCCTAATCCGCGATGAAATTCTGATTTTGTTGAAAATTGCAAACGAACCCCCAACTTTGGCACGGCGTAGAGCGGAAACTATTGGTTGCAGATGAAAAATGTTAAGACCAAAATTGTGCACAATTTTGTTCTCTACATATTTCATTTCAACTTTTTTTTAGATTGCTCTTACCGCAACGGCGCTATTTCCAGAAAAGCGTCCCGACGCAGAGTTTTCATCCCCCACCCCTGGAGCGGCAACCCCCCGAGGTCGCAAACTCAGGTGTACTATCAGGGGACCCAATGTCTACCATCCCACCAAATTTCATTTCTTTCCGACCTTTTGCGAATAGAAACTCCCCATTGCCTGGCCTAAACTGCTCACATTTTTATTTGTGCATAAAGATGAAAGACGTTTTGAAATACAGTACTATTCATAAAATTTGCACCAAATGAAAAAAATATATATTATTATATTTTGGAAAAGCTAATTTCAGGCATGATACAACGTTGTATCGTGGATTTCAGGCAAAGAAAATAGTAAGTAAGTAGGTACTATTTTCCTTGATTTCAGGCTATGTTGGTGAATGTTTTGGGTACACTATTGTGCCTAAAGAGGGTCGTGACGCCGCAGCCCATGCCTGTCAAATTTGACACTTATAATTAAAAATTGGAAAAAATCGGTTTTGCTTTGGAAAAAATCGGAAAAAGTTATTAAGGACCCCCCACGCCGACGCGGCGCGAATTTCTCGGTGAATTATTTCGCCGCGATTCTCCTTGACACCAAGACGAAATAATCGCGACGAAATCTTCCGGTTTATGCGTCGGTGTATTCACAGCCATTTATTTTTTTTTTATTTCGACTTTAAAGTCGGAAATAATCTGTGTCGGTCTATCCCTTGACCTAGATTCTTTGGGCTATAATAATATGCCTTTTATTATGCCATTTTTCTACTAGATGATTTAAAGAAAGAATTTTATTAATAACTGTGGTTATATACGGAGTGGAACTGAATCATGGTACACCCCACTATTTTCCCCTGTTTTTTAGATACGATTTTGAAATTTGTCACTTTTTGACGTATAAATGCGGTTTTGCCGGAAGTGACGTTCACTTTTGTTTTTTAAACGGGACACTGTATATTATTTAAGTTTCGGATTCTCCTCGATTTACTGAAGCCAACGATGCCTCAAAAGTGACATTTTGACCGAAAGAAAGTGTTTTTTCTTTAAGGTATTTAGAAAATAATAATAAGCACTTTTTTAAAATAATTATTAAGCACGTTTTTGAAAAAGATTCGAAAAATATATAAAGTTGTAAAGTTTACTTTTATGTTTAATGATGACATCCTATTTTTGTTTACCTACATTGTATTATGTTCAAAAATTCCTAAAGTTTCAGGGGCACTTAAAATTACATACTTAGATTTCGTTTTGCAAAATGTGAAATTTCACACCCAGAGTTTTCTCGAAATGAACGATCGTCTCAATTAAATGTTCGGCAAAGTTTTAAAATTTCAACGGACGGTACTAATAAATAGTGATTGCCAGTTTTTACACGTTATTTTATAAACCACATATAATAATATTGTATACATTCCGTTTTCGATTGTGGAATATCCTCACAACATTTAAGTAACATTCTTATTTGTTACGATGGGTGCTCATTTGAAAATTTCATTAAGAAGTATCATTTATCTTTATTTTCCAAGACTTCATTACAGTTTTGTGTAGAAATGCCAAAAATAGGTTCTATTTTTTTATTAGAACAATAAAAATACAGGGTATTCAGTGACTCAGAATTTGATTACTATTTTTTGGTAGATTTTAAGCAAAAATCTTCATAATAATCATTGTTAAACTACCTGTTAAAATGACAATCAATGACGAAATGAAGGGCCTAGTAAAATTTATCACTATATTTTTTTTTAGATTCACCTAAGGGAAGATATCTCACAGACACTACTATTTCGACTGGGCGATAATTCTATGGCTAGCTGTGATTTTTTAAATGATTTTTTAAAACACCTTGTATGAGCTAGACTAGCTATATACTACGTACAATAATAGCTGTGATTTTTTAAATGATTTTTTAAAACACCTTGTATGAGCTAGACTAGCTATATACTACGTACAATAGCTGTGATTTTTTAAATAATTTTTTAAAACACCTTGTATGAGCTAGACTAGCTATACTACGTACAATAATACTTTAGGCAAAACTTAATCGATTTTCAAAAAAAAGATCACCAACCTGTGCCCCCTGGTTTATCCAGGGTACTCTGGAAAATCTTTTTTTTGTGAACGTCCTGTATAACTTCGAGTATTGATATTTTGTACTCAAGGTTTTGAGCTATACCAATTCGATGGCTATGCTAATTCGATGGCATTATCCGTTTTATTTTTAAAAGAATGGTTGATATGATATTCTGAAAATTGGTCATTAAAAAAACATAGCTAGCCATGGAATAATCCCCCAATCGAAATAGTAGTGTCTGTGAGTGATCTTTCCTTAGGGCGATCTAAAAAAATATAAAATACCCAATTTTACTCGGCTCTTCATAGATTTCTAAAGTGTTCACAAGCAAACGTGGATACACTGCATTATGCAAACGTATTTGACACTGGGGAAGTAGGTATTGATATTATTGATTTTTCTCTCATACTTTGTATTTTTTTAATCAAAACCATTTTTTAACACGATCGTTGTTAAAATACTTGGACCAACACTATATTAAAGACCCGAGCATGCCGTCATATTTCATTGTTGTTTACGGATTGGTGTGGCGCTACACGACGAAAAAAATTATAGGTTATAGGAGGGCATTCTGGAGCTATTGGGATGTCAGTTTTTGACGTTTAAAAAATCCAATTTTAAATATCCAGCTTTATTACGATTTACCTTCTTTTTACGGTAACGAATTGTCTTTGCATCCAGTATGTGGCAGTTTTATCCTATTAATACGGTTTTCGATGCTGATGAAAAACGGTTAATAAAGATCAATAATTATTATTATTATGGGAAATGAAACTGTATCTCTACAAAACCTGTATGCATTAATTAAGGAAGGAAATACCGATTTGGGTCAAAAAATTGACAACGTCAGAGTGGAATTGACACAAGTCAAACTGAGAATTGAGAGATCAGTTGAAGCAAACTCAAAAGTTGTTCAAGAAAAATAATCTTGTTGTATATGGACTAGCAGACGGTGAGAAAGAAGAAGGTTCTAAACTTGTCAGTAGCGTAGTAGACTTAGTTACAAGTAAACTGAAATTAAATATTGAAAGGTGGGAAATTTCAAATTGTTTTCGCCTTGGTAAATATACTGGAAAACCAAGGCCAGTACTCCTGGAGCTTAACAACTACCTTAAAAAAACGAAATTCTGAACAACAGAACCAAACTAAAGGGAACTCGTCTGTTTGTGGAACACGATTTGGTATACCAAGAGAGGGTGGAGAAGAAGGTTTTGGTACAAAAATTGAAAGAGGCTCGGGCAAATTCCCGTGAAGCTACACAGAAAGAAATTCTTGGCATGATATTAATCACCACTAGTGATTAACTTCAGAGACATTGTCACAATGCCTTTTTCATCGACACAATGAACAAAAATGATTGTAGCAATGAATGTTGGTGATTAGGTAATTAACATGTTCATTAACATTATGACCCAATGAACATTGTTATAATGTACTAAAGTCGTTAACTCAATGTAAAAAGTGATGTCTACAGTGAATAATACGTTGTGTGAATGCAAATTGGGCATTGAAACTAGGCACAAATACATTGACTTAATGATTTCAAGGTGTTTAATATTACGTACTGTTCATCACTGTATGTTGTTGCTATGATGTATAACGTAATTGTCTAATGTTTAGTGGTGATTATGTCAACGTACAGTTTTATAGTTCAATACAACTGTACTATCATAGCAATGTATAAAAACATCAGCCAATGTACCCAAGCATAAATATAAGGAACAATATCATTAGTTAATATATGAATGCGTGCTGTCAATGTCCTTCTGCCTTGCGACAATGTCCTAAGTTATCAATACTGGTCTTTTTTATTTATTGTGGACCTGCCACGTCCCAACGCCATCACGCTGTACTCTAGTATGAAACTTTCTGCCGGTGTGTTAACTTGTCAAGTTATCCTGTGTCTGTGCGTATAATACTAATACGATCTGTTAGTGTGACGATTCTGTTAGAGTTTTGCTAAGGTAAGTCATCTGGTATTAAATATGCAAATTTCCGATATTATGGTTAAAGCAAAGAAACAGAAAATACAGTGATTTACAGTGGTCCCCACCGCTCTCCGCGAATATTTTCGGTTTAAACGCATCTTTAAAAAAGGTTAACCTTTAAGTTATGATAAGTCACGATCAAACGCCCTCGAACAATTTTGTTGATCCAAAGTAATTTAATGGATTTTTGACTGTGTGTGTGCACAACCAGCGAAATTAAACTCTGAAAACTATGAAAACTTTCACACACATTCAAAACATTATACCTACAGACCTATGCTGTTTTCATTAATTTATTAGATATTTAATATCTAATATCTAATCATAATTGTTTTAGTATGTACCACTCAGAAGATACAGACGAAACACTATACTAAGATCATTTAAATCTGATAACTTGTCACAAGAAAAATTTGACCATTGCTGGACAGCAGGTATCGTCTAAACGAAATTAGTGCGATAGTGCGATAGAATCAACTCAGCTGTTACCATTTTACAAATAACCGTCAAGATTTAGGCTGGAAGTTTATACTTCAAATTTTGATATATACCTACATAATATTGGAGATTTGGAAGACTCAAGGGTGTCAAATCGTCCTAATTAGGAAAAGTAAGAGACTTTTTCCCAACTCGTTAAATAAACAGCATTTTGAGGCTATTTTTAATTTAATTTGTTGTATTTTCAGAAATATGGACTTTACTATGGGGTCGAACTTCTAATAAGCTCGGAAAAGGAAGTACCACAATAAAAGTTATACCTATTCGAGTATATGAATGTGAATGGTAAGGCAAGACTATCATCAGAACTCTACTAGAGAGATTGCAACAGGAAAAAAATTAGGCAAAGTAGTACGTCCATTAAGGTACAGTGTGATGATGTAAGTACCTACAGTCACGAGTAATGACAAAATGAAACCTCATAAAAATGTTGCTTATCTAAAAATATAAAATAACATGCCATTTCATAAATAATTACTTTAACTCACAGCAATTTTCCAATAGCGTTATGTTTCAAACCTTTTTAGACAATTTTTTTATATAGAATACAGTCTACAAATTCCTACTCTAAAACACATGTTTATGGGAATACTTAAAAAATGTTTAATAAATGGTTCTATAAGAATTTCGCTGTTGCATGTGTTCTTAGTTCTTTTGACCTAGATTTTACCTATCCATTGTAAATTTTATATAAGAAATTGGTTTCTAAATAAAATTACAGGTAAGAGTTTTTAAAATATCCTTTTTTATTTTCTGTTCAAAAAACGTTGGCACTCAACGGTAAAAACTACTGAAAAAATCCAACGTCCAAAATCAAAAAGTAAAAATTGGGCACTTAGATCAGAATTACATCGAATATTGAACCAAAGGTCCGAAGTGATAGAAGTATGTATACAGGGTGTGTCATTACTCGTTTTTTATTGATTATATTGCTAAAATGTTAACAGATTTATCGATTTATAAAAAATAATATGGTTTAGAAGAAATACGAACCATTGTATACGTTATCATGAATATACAGGAAGTATGATAAAAATGTCAGTTGTCATTTTCGATTTCCCATTCAGCCTGAAGTGGCGGCCTTGAGTTACCTGGTATTATATGTATATTCCAGCGATTCCAGCAAGATACTATACACAACATGACCATAAATATTTAAAAATAACCAACATATTGGTTTTTACATGTTCATTACAGTACATCCAGAAGGTAATATTCAAGTATAGATCAAGATGCTGTCTAAGTGGCCGCTACTTCCGGCTAAACCAGAAGTCGGAAATGGAAACTGACCTACCGTACCTACTCAGTATATGCTTGGTATAAACTCATTAGCAAAAGGTGTTAGCAGAATTTGACTTAATTTTTTCGTACAATCTGTTTTTGATACCTTTTAACGTATGAACAGCCATTTGGTTCCATTTTTTCTGAATGAAATAATTTGTCTAATAAACAAAATCCGTTCATTTTTAGCAGAATAATCAATAAAAAAGAGTTCTGACACACCCTGTATAATAAAAATAAATCATCATGACGAATCCTAATATTAATGTCATCGAACATTAAGCCAATGCCTTGAAGTGATAGACCAATGATAATAGATCATCATGAGAATGTCTGTGATATCATAATATTAATGTCCTCGAACATTAAGCAAATGCCCTGAGCTGATAGACCAATGTACGGGAATCACTACGAGCATGACCGTGTCGACATAATAATAATGACTTGTAACATTGAGCCAATGTCCTGAAGTGATAAAGCCAATGTAAAAAAACATTACGAGGAAGACCGTATTCACATAGTAATGATGTCTTCGAACATTAAACCATCACCCTGAGATGATAATCACAATCACCTTAAGTTCAAGCAATGACCAATAAAACATCATATTGATCAAACCGGGCATCGGTTGAAATTTAATGTACAAATTCATTACCACAATGTCTTTTTTAATTATATTTACGTAGGTTTTTCGTTCTGTGTAATATACGAGGAAATAAATTAATTGTTGATGGTGAAGTGTACGTCGCCTCCGACTTTCAAGATATTCTAGGGCCAAATACCAAAGAAAACGATAGTTTATCTACATTAAGAAATATACAAAGCGCACCAAATACACCCACGCCTTCCGATCCTGTAGACACAGTTTTTGAAGAACAACAAATTGAAGGCGAAAATAAGAAAATTGTACACGACAGAAAGGAAAAAGGTGAAAAACGTTTACTTGAAAATACGCCATCAAAAATCAGTGGAGCAGTTCCGAAGAAGAAAAACTTATCAACTTCTAGTCATCCAGCTAAACAGGGTTCGCAAGAGGTTACACGTAGTTTAAGAAATAGAAATTAACTTTTTTTTTGTCTCTGTCGTTATTTCCATGTTCAAATGAGATAGTTATCGATATATTATTATTATTGTACAAATAGTAATTTACAACTTTGTCGGTTGATTGATTCAGACTTCTACTTGGTTTTTTTTGTTTGCTGTGTTTGCTTGGGTTCTATCTTTGTTTATTGTTTACATTTATTTTATTTGTTTGTACTCAATATAAGTAGGTATATGGAGCGATACCTTAGCATTGTTCAGCTTAACATAAGGTCTCTTTTGCCTAAGCTTGATATAGTCAGGGAACATATTTTCGGTGCAGGACATGATATTATCTGTTTTACTGAATCCTGGTTAAAACCGAACATTACTGATGAAATGCTGTATATCAATGGATACAAATTATATCGGAGTGATCGTTTACTTAGACGTGGTGGAGGTGTCTGCATATACGTGAGAGACTATATAAATGCAAAGGTACTAAATTGTAACTCTGAAAATGAACAGATTTGGCTACAGGTGAAGGTAAACAAATTAAATCTTGCAGTAGGGGTAATCTACAAACCTCCAGATGTCCATTTATCAAATTTTTTGGAAGCTTTTGAGGAGGACGTTGCTGGGGTGTCAGGTTTATGTGACGAGATTATATGTGTGGGGGATTTTAACGTCGACTTACTAGATACCTTTTCAGTAGCGTCAAACAGATTTTGTTCGGTCATAGAGTCTCACGGCCTCTCGCAGCTTGTTAATAAACCAACTCGAAGTATGCTTGACTCTTTCTCCTTATTGGATTTAATTATTGTATCAAATGTTGACATTGTAAATTGCGTAGATATCTTTCCGGCAGATGAAATGTCTGATCATGATATGACTCTCTGTAGAATAAAATTTAAAAGGAAACCCAAAGAAGTAACTTACAAAATTATCAGGAATTTAAAAAATATTAATTTTGTACAGTTTGAACGTGACCTAAATACCATAAATTTTGAAGAAATCTTTATTAATTCTGATATCAATGGTAAAGTCAATTTGCTGACGGAATATATAACGTCGCTATTTGACTACCACGCTCCTTTGCGGCAAATTAAGATTACAAAAAAATATGCTCCTTGGCTTACCGACAATCTAAAAATGATGATATCAACAAAAAATAAAGCACAAGCAAAGTGGAGAAAAACCAAGCAAGAAACTGATTATAGGTATTACAAAACGCTTAGAAATTATGTCAATGCGGCTATTTTGAGAGAGAAGCGAGCCTTTCATGAACACCTCTTCGGAAATGGAGACACAAACTCAGTTTGGCGCAATTTCAATACATTAACACACAGATCAAAAAAATCGTATCAGCTACCTGCATGTCTGAAAGACCCGAATAAACTTAATAACTATTTCGTCAATGAAGTTCCCAAAACGGATGTTGACCCTAACATCTCTAATTTCTACTCTGCTGGTAGATTAACACATGTGCAAGATTGCAGTTTTAAATTTACTAAAGTTTCGGAAAATCAAATCCAAAATATTTTATACAATATTATATTAAACCCAACGCATTGGGCTCTGACTCCTTAAATATAAGGATGATCCTACTTTGCTGTCCACATATAATACCTTATTTAACACATATAATAAACTACTGTCTTGAAAATAACACCTTTCCAGATACCTGGAAAAAAGCTTTGGTTTCCCCTATTCCGAAAACCTCTGTACCAAAGGAATATAAGGATCTTAGACCAATAAGTGTTTTGCCAACTTTTTCTAAGGTGTTGGAACGAGTTGTAGATATACAACTACGTGATCATGTTGATAAATTCGGTATCCTTCCCTCCACGCAGTCTGGTTTTCGAAATAATCATAGTTGCGAGACAGCCCTCTTGAATGTAACCGATGATATCTTGGCCGGTATTGACACAAAAAAAATTACAGCACTAATACTACTCGATTTCTCAAAAGCGTTCGACACCATTAACCATTCCTTGTTAATTAACATTTTACAGTATATAGGTGTTAGTCATAATTCCATTAATTTTTTTATTAATTATTTTCACAATCGAGAGCAAATCGTTAAAATAAATGAAGATTTATCAACACCTTTGACAGTCTCGAGAGGAGTACCACAGGGGTCGATCCTTGGCCCCCTCTTGTATACTCTTTATACCTTTAACTTCCGCGATTATATAAAAACGTCCAGTATACATATTTACGCCGACGATACACAAATATACCATTCGTTTTCCGTTGGTCAAACTGATGCGGAGGTTGGGCTTATAAATGACGACTTAGAAGTAATTATGGAGATGTCAAAGAAACATGGTCTATGCATCAATGCCAAAAAAACTTAATTATTAATATTTGGCTCAAAAAATATAACCACTGTTCTTACACCGCAGCTTGGTATTGTAGTGGATCAGCAACCTATCCCTGTGATTAACTCCGCTAGAAATCTCGGTGTGATAATGGAGGATTCACTTCGGTTTCGGCAACATATAAATGGTCTTCTCCGTCTCGGCTACGCCAATTTAAAACTAATTTACGCAAACAGGCATAACCTTTCTCCATCTCACAAAAGAATATTGTGCGAATCTCTCGTCCTGTCTAGATTCAACTACTGTGCTGCAGTCTATGGTCCTTGTTTGAATGCTTACGATAAAAAAAGAATTCAAACTCTCCAGAACTCGTGTCTGAGACTAATTTTTGGGATTAGAAAACGTCAAAGAATTTCTCACAAACTGACCGAGGCTGGGTGGCTGTCAATGAATAGCCGTAGGTTGCTTCACTCGGCATGTATTTTCCATAAAATTTTGATAGAAAAATGTCCTTCATACCTTTACAATAAAATATCTTTCCGTCAGAATGTGCACACCATCAACACTAGATTTAAAGCTACTCTTAACGTACCTACCCCGACATAATTTGGAAATATTTAAACGATCCTTTTCGTATCAAGTAACCAGAGTCTATAACTCTATTTCTAATGATCTAAAACATAAATCATTGCCCCGTTTTAAAAGTCTATACAAGAATGAACTAATGTCAAGTCAGACTTCGTTTCTTGAACAAAAAATTTCGGTGAAATGTTATTTTTGTGTTGTTTTTTTATTATTTTGGCATAATGGCAGTATTCGAGGCAGTGCTACTATTAGCACAGAATAAATAGCTTTGCCACAGAAGCCTCCTTACGGACATGTGTCAAAAATAAGCGAGTCTAAATTTCAATTTACAGAAAGACAGACAGTATTTTAAGCATAAATTTGGTTCTAGTACAATCTCATTGCTATGTAGATTAACGTAAAATCAATTAAAATGCACATTATTCTTGTCTTTAGAAAATATTTCGCTAAAAAACGAGTCTTCTTTTGACACATGTCGCTAAGGAATTGTCTGTATTACTCGTTAGTCTGTGCTATTAGGTATTTCTGCTAATATTAGGTATTCTGATGCTACTGTTTGGCATTTTGATATATACATATTTTTTCTTAATTATTTTTTCTTTCTTTATTCATTTACTATGTATAGATTTAAGTCAAAGTATTGTATGTATATATGTTTTGTTTTGCTTAAGATGAAAAACAAGTACGGTTTTTTTTACCTCTAAACTTGATCTTCGGCCTTTCCAGTCTATATTATTATATTTGTGTTTTTTTTGTGTTTATCCTGTATACTGGAATAAAGTCCTATTATTATTATTATTATTATTATTATTATTATTATTATTTGTTTGTGATAACATGAAATTTTCGCACACATGAAGAAAATGGTATGCACAGACTATTAGGTGAATTTCAGAAGAACAAACACTATTTTGGAATTATGGTATGATCTGATCAACCAGCTGAAGAAACGAAAATTAAAGATATTATTTTGGAAGAGTATTTTTAACGTATGCAGAAATGAAAATAGAAAATTTTGTTTATAGCTTCAAAGCGAACCAATAGTCCTCCATATAAAGAAGAAACTGAAAATTCTAATGTGTTTTATGCTTCCACATACTACAACTAGCCATGGACTGCGTTTCAAACCAAAAGGTACCAAATACTGTTGCTTGCTTTTTAGACTCGCTTTTCTTGAGAAAATGTATGGAAATATGCCATGTGAACTTGTCAAATTAGAGGGACATAACAAACAAATATTTTATTTTATTTTGAATATTAACTTCGTTGTAACAGACATATTTGCATGTTTTTATTTTATAAAAGATTCTGCAACAATGGTGTTTTAACTAAAACCACCGTGTAAATTTGTTTCGTCGTGTAGCGCCAGTGGCGATCGCTTGAAACAGCGCTATGCACAGGTCTTTAATATAGTCATAGCCTATATGATAGAGTGTTGGTCCAGAAAATACTGAACTTGACCTAACGTGTCGGTAGCTACATTGTAGATACATTTCGTTTATGGTTTTAAGAACTTTGTTGCGTAAGAGTTGCTAGGCAACAATTTTCGTATGTACCTATGTTGAACATATTATAATATATGTACTCACGGAAGGGGAGCAGGAAATTAATATCAGAAGGAATTTTTTTGGACGGGCAACAATAATGAATAACGAACAGTACACACTTTTATTTTAAATGCTAAATAATGTCGGTAGTTATTTTCCCGCCGTAAATGAGGTTTATCAATATGTTTTTACTTAATAAACATAAAATTAAAAGTAAAAAAATATTTAAAAAAAAAGCTTTTATTTAAATGCGCTAAAGAGAATAAAATAATCTTTTCTTTTAAAACTTTTACTATCAACTTATAACGTCATTCCACAATTTATATGATATAAAAGCTTGTCGCGAGATTTAAGTAGTGGTATTTACTTAGTTTGAAAACTTATTTTTTTGTAATTTTTAGTTTGGCCAGGTGTCTGAGTCTATTCATCTCAGTTAACGCATCATTGTTGCAAGGTCGTTTGCCGGTTAGTTTAGAACAGTCTAGCTCTTCAATGAGGAGACCTTCTAATGACCATCTTGGGTGTTCCGCCATGTTGGATTTAGAATGACGTCACACATATAATCATGCATTGTCATCCAAATTAAACGTGTGTACAAAATTTCAGCTCGATCGGTTGAAATTTAACTAGTCCGCCATCTTGAGTGTTCCGCCATGTTGGATTTAGAATGACGTCACACATATAATCATGCATTGTCATCCAAATTAAACGTGTGTACAAAATTTCAGCTCGATCGGTTGAAATTTAACTAGTCCGCCATCTTGAGTGTTCCGCCATGTTGGATTTAGAATGACGTCACACATATAATCATGCATTGTCATCCAAATTAAACGTGTGTACAAAATTTCAGCTCGATCGGTTGAAATTTAACTAGTCCGCCATCTTGGGTGATCCGCCATGTTGGATTTAGAATGACGTCACACATATAATCATGCATTGTCATCCAAATTAAACGTGTGTACAAAATTTCAGCTCGATCGGTTGAAGATATCTGCTTCAAAATTGAGTTGCAAGATTCCACCCGAACAAATTACATACATACATACATACATACATACATACATTGCAAGTTAAATAAAAGCTTTTAAAATCGATGGTGGTACTGAAAGTTTGACTAATAATTAGCGATCATTCGCATTGGTGAATCAGTTTGTTGGCAGCATTTTGTTTAGAAAACATACCTACCTATTTGCGTCAATGCGAATTCCCGACTACAAATTTTTAGACCCGCCGCCGACGTCGCTTAATTTTTGTTGAAAATAGAAAATAGTGTCGGCCGGTGCGCAGTTTCGAGTCCGAAAATAAATAAACGAAAAGTGTAAACATTAGTTTGATTTTCCGATTTTCCGATTTTATTATCGTGATATATACCTATAATTGAATGTATTTTTCTACAACCGATTTCGTTCCTCAATTTCAGCCTTTTTCATATTTTCGAACCTCTCCCCGTATACCAAATGAGATATTCAAATGTTGAAAACTGCGTTTTGAGTTTGCAGGAATGCAAAAACTTTTATCAAGAATAAAATTTTCTCATAAATGTAAAATAAAAAAATACCATATGGTGCTTACCTACTTTCTGCCGATCACTGTAGGTATATCTAACTTTTGCATTTATTGAGCAGTGTCGCATGGGTACCTGTATATATACGCAGAAATGTGTTATTGTTTTATAAAGCGGGTACCTATTCAAAAAAAAAAGAAATATCTAACTTTTGCATTTATTGAGCAGTGTCGCATGGGTACCTGTATCTATACGCAGAAATGTGTTATTGTTTTATAAAGCGGGTACCTATTCAAAAAAAATAGAATTGGTTGTTCACTAAAATGCGCCGTAGTCGAATTTTTTTTTGAAATTTTGAGTTCAACTAGTTAAGTGAGGCACAGGAGTTTAAGCCACCAGCCCCTCCCATAATCTACTGCCCTGTAACCTGTAACTACTATAATAGGGAGGTACAAATATTACCGTTGTATTTTTAGGAGATAGAGAATTTTTTTTGTGGTGTAGGTATAACTTATGAAGTTATTTTCAGTTTCCATAAATTAAGGTCCATATTTCCATTTTCCGGGTTGGCACCTGGGTAGGCACTCTGCAATTTTGGTAGGGCAAGTGCCCACCCAGTTTCACCCGTGGCGCCGCTACTGACTAACGCTATGAACAGCGTGTCCCAGTTATCTGGGACTCTCTGTACAAGGTGGTTTATTATAAATTGACCCCTCCCTTTTTTGAGGTTAGAAAAAAAAGTTCTTTACAAAAGTTTTAGATACTAATACAAAGTTTTTTGTGACGCTATTGGACCGTGTACAGTGTGTTCTAGAAAGCCGTGGCAGACATAATTTATGTTTTTTTTAAATGGCACACCCTATAGGTATATTTTTGCATTTTTGAAATCTGCTCATCGAGGCATTCAAAATTATATTAACTTTGTGTCATTATCTTTTTCCGTTTTTGAAAAATTCCGTATTCAAATTTTATACTAAATTTATTTAACTCGAATTTGTGGTTCTCGTAATGAAGAGAGATGATCGATGTAATAACAAGAAATATGTGTTTTAAACAAGAGAGTAATATAGTGAAACTCCAAAATGTTTAGGAGCCTTTTCAAATTTTACTGATTATTCAGTGTGGCCCATTTGGAATGGGGCCACCCCTGTAAAATTTTTATTTTTCATCCGATTTTAGCCGTTTTTTTTAAGATAGGTCACAAAAATTCTACTTTGTTGCAAAATTTTAGGTCTTAATCTCAATTTTCAAGGCCTACTTACTACGAATTTTTTTCGAGTAAAAAATGACGAAAATCATTTAGCGATTTTTTATTTAAAATCTGGCACCACAGCATTAATCAGGATACCCTAAAACCCCCACATACCAAATTTGAATAAAAAATATAAAGTTGAGCAAAATATACATTTTAAAGGCATCTGGCAAGTCAAGTGTGCCATGGAATCCCCTCAAAACAGTTGAATGGTCAACAGGACCACTCAAAGTGTTGGTGCGCAAAGATATAATTCAAAAATATACAGAGTGTCTTTCTCTGTTCCATCTGAAAATACCCCTCCGAATTTTTTTGAACTTTAAATCGAATATATCAAAACCGCTCCAGCCACTATAAACGAACTAAGTCTTAAAATACAGAAGCCTGCCAGTCAGTAAGTCCATATGCGTTAAGGCGGCTGGTGTGCCACAACAGGAAACACAGAGAAAATTTATCATCTTAGACAGTGACTTAATTTATTGAGTATGGTCCGATAATTTAAATTGTTTTTTATTTGTTGGTGGTTGGCATTTTGTAAACAAATAAATTACTTATGGGTTTGTTAATGTTTTTTCAATAATTCCAGAGCACTCATGACCAATATACAGTTTCATAAAAATTCAGCATTTTGAGATGGCCCCGAGAAAAATACCCTGTATATTTTTGTATTGAATCTTTGCGCACCAACACTTTGAGTGGTCCTGTTGAGCATTCAACTGTTTTGAGGGGATTCCATGGCAAACTTGACTTGCCAGATGCCTTTAGAATTCCTACTTTGCTGAACTTTGACAACCCGCAAAATGGAACTCCCTGCATATTTTTTATTCAAATTTGGGATAAGGGGGTCTAAGGGTGTCCTGATTAACGCTGTGATGACAGATTTTAAATTAAAAAAAAAAATCGCTAAATGATTTTCGTCATTTTTTATTCGAAAAAAAATTCGTAGTAGGCCTTGAAAATTGAGATTGAGACCTGAAATTTTGCACCAAAGTTGAATTTTTTGTGACCTATCTTTAGAAAAAAAAACGGCTAAAATCGGATGAAAAGTAAAAATTTTACAAATGGGCCACTCTGTATATTCCCGAAATAAAGAATTTAAGGAAAATCGTTAAAGCTCCTAAACATTTTGGAGTTTCACTATGTTACTATCTTGTTTAAAACAAATAAATATTTTTCGTTATTACATTGATCGTCTATCTTTATCA
Organism: Pseudeuparius sepicola; assembly: GCA_963920635.1. Taxonomy (NCBI): domain Eukaryota; kingdom Metazoa; phylum Arthropoda; class Insecta; order Coleoptera; family Anthribidae; genus Pseudeuparius; species Pseudeuparius sepicola. The sequence goes on from OY987299.1 coordinate 98,746,764, forward strand.
CGAGATCCACAAATTCGAGTTAAATAAATTTAGTATAAAATTTGAATACGGAATTTTTCAAAAACGGAAAAAGATAATGCCACAAAGTTAAATATCATTTTGATTGCCTTAATGAGCAGATTTGAAAAAATGCATAAATATATAGGGTGTTACATTTAAAAAAAAACATAAGTTATGTCTGCCACGGCATTCTAGAACACACTGTACACGTTCCAATAGCGTCACAAAAAACTTTGTATTAGTATCTCAAACTTTTGTCAAAAACTTTTTTTCTAACCTCAAAAACTAACAAGTTAGGGGGGGGTGTCAATTTAAAATGAACCACCCTGTTCATAAGCAGAGTTGTCTAAAATCATTGAGTATAGGATATATATTCTTAAAATACATATCCTCTACTCAATGCTAAAATATAAAATATTAGACACAATAATTTTCAATTTTATGCAAATAATATCAAAGAAAAATAGCAATCATAATCGTTTCTAGTAGAAGTGTAATAGGAGCCGTACGATGTGGTAAAATTATTGTTGTGTGTTAAATAATAATAGTAATAGTAAGATAAATAAATCCATGTTTATACTATTTCAGAGATATAACACCGAAATAATGTAATGTTGAAGCCTTTTTTATACATTGTGTAACGCATAAACATGCGTCAAAAATGTGAGATGATATCTCTTGGGTCAAAATAAAAAAAGGTCATATCCCTACAAACATAAGTCCAGAAATACAGGATGTTAAAATTTTGTAAAAAAAAACCGTTTATTTATTACAATCTAAGAATTGTTTTGAATAAAGCAACTAAAAGAAGGTACTATTACTATTTTGTCCCTTGATTTATTCGTATGTCGCTTTGTTTTCGAAAAATAAATTAAATTCAAACTTCAGAGACATTTTTTTCCTCGAAAACGATGCCACATACGAAAAAAATCAAGGGACAAAAAAAGTTGTAGGTATTTTTAGTTGCTTTATACAAGCACGTTTTGAAAATTGCAAAAATTTACTGGGCGTTATTATTTCAACTGTATTATGCCTAAAAGACACCCTATAAATTATTAAGAAACTCTAAAAATTTAATGAAATTGGTCCAAGCATTTCTCAGGTAGTAAGAAAAAAAATGTTTTTTTACAAAACTTTAACACCCCGTATTTCGGGTCATATTCTGTTATGGGAATTTTTTTGTACCCAAAGGAATATTTCCTTGAATTTTTGCCGAATGTTTAGGAAATACAAGGATGGAAGAAGTGATCTCACTAAAAGCAGTTAATTTAGGTGGATTGGCATAAATAATGTAAATTATAAAAATATTATTTTGGTTCATGCAGGTGGACAAATACGATGGCCCAAAAGAGACACACACAATTTATTTTTTCACACTTCAAAATTCCGAGATACTAATTTGGAATTTTACAATTCCGAGTTACTTATGTCCCGTAATTATTTTATCATTCCTACTTATATCGGAATTTCAATTTTAAAATTCCGAGATACTAACTCGGAATTTTAAGCTTAACATTCCGAGTTATAAGTTGTAATTTTAAAATTCCGAGTTATAACTCGGAAATATATGCTTGAAGTTTCGAGTTATAAGTCGGAATTTTAAAATTCCCAGTTAATATCCTGCAATTTTAAAGTTTGAAAATACTTTCCGCGAAGAGCGGCCTGCAGAATACGGAATACGACAAACGACAATAATAATCGCCGTGGAAAAACGCACCGTCACCAGTCCCGTTGTTTCTCCCCGGCGCGGCGCGGCGCGGGAGGCGCCCCAAAAATCAGGTTAACAGCGTGGAAATCGCGGCACTCCCCGCCAAATTGAGCGCCGGAAATAAGCCCCTGCCGGGACTTGGGCGACATCGGATCGGTGACAGCCACTTAGTGTTGTCACGGCCGCCTCGTTATTTTTCCTACTGCTCGACTAGCGAGGTGGGTCGAGGGCGGCTTTGACCGCCAGCCGCCCTGCATTTCGTTTCAATGTCACATGTCAGTCAGGCCACAGCCATAGCACTCCTGGCGGGGGGAAAATACCTATAACTCTCCCAATTCCAACCATATATAATTTATATACTTATACTTATCTGTAACAATATATTTTTAGCATTATTCCGTGCAAAGATGTAAAGGGTTTTTCAATAAGGACGGGTCGATGTTGAAATGAAATAAAACAAGTACGGACCTCGGAGCGCCACCAACTTGAGGAGTGCCCAGTTGTGGCCGTGCTGAAACCACGGCAGGCTTACAAGCGCCTATACACAATATGTACTCCATTTATTAAAGCCTGTTTTACAAATAACAATTTTCGTCCAACAAATCCCCCAATAAATCTTACCATTTATGTTTGTGTCATTTGTGGGCAAAATTAATTGCTACTTTATCAGAATTTAAAAAAATGCCACGGTTTAATAGATGTTCTCTTAGTACCCACCGAAAAATGTGCCCATTTTATTGTAGCGAGCCGTGGCCTCGAATCCTGTACCCTCATGTTTAGGTATTTTTTCCCAACATACTACATTGGAACTCTTGGAAATGTCTTGCGAGGTATCGCTATCTTGCACATTTTTCACATTTTTAAAATTTTCTAGTATGCATGACAACTACTATAAATAAAAAAATTAAGTGTTAAGAGAGCACACAACAAACCATGGCTTTTTCCAAATTCTGATAAACTAGGTTTAAAGCAATCATTTTTGTCCACAAATTTCATTAAGAATTTTTTTCGGTAACTCTTGAAACAAAAAAAAACTTTTTTTTTAAATAAAGTTCTCAGAAAAATGCATATTTGTCAAGATTTTCTCGAGTGGCCCTTCTTAAACAGACCCCCTGTATTTTTGTCTTTAACTTTTCGAGAACACCCTGTATATAAATTCTGAAGTTAGATTCGGATTCTCCAGAGAAAACTGCATCATTCTAGTTTTAAGCTGGTCTTTTCATTTCAAAAACTAAGGATATAATCGGACTTTATTTGAGACACCTAATATACCCTGAAAATGTTTCTCTTTTGCTATGCGAAAAACGCGATTCTATTATACTTAGAAAAATAGTTATTTGTGTAACTAGTGCAAAAAGTGCAGCTCGAGACGCAGTCGAGGTAACTGATGGACAAACTTCATTTCCAGTATTTTTTTAAATTTTGTTTTCTTCATTGCCTGTGAAGGTCTCAGGTTCTTCACTTAAAACTCTTTCTCGAATTGTTGTGAAGTTTCCGATACTGGTACTTGGTTCCCCTTCCAGAATTTGAGCAGCTACCTATTTCAGTTTTTTTTTAGAAATAGAAATTTTACTAAACGTATTTATACCAACAGGTTGAACGGAGCATTTTCCGTTATAATATCTTATAAAGAATCTAGTGTGAACAAAATTAAAACTTCTAATTTTACCGCTTATTACAAATAATGATCGAGATTTGTTTGTCTTGCTATCGGGCATTTTCACAGTTATGATAGAATCCATGTCGTTAGTATCATTTAATGGTAATTTCTGTAGCTCGTCTCTGCGGCATGCTCCTGCAATGCCAGATACAATGCAACTATCTATAACAATACACAAGTAAGTAGGTATAAAGTTAAAAATCGGCTAGTGGAACTCGCACACGAAGGGTTCCGTACCACCGTACAATATATAACACTACATATTTTTAAAAAATACTTTAGTCAAAAATAAAAAATAGAAATATTGTTGAGAAATATTAGTTAGTTAGCATTGTTAACAAAAATCGAAACAACTATTACATTACCTTTATTTTACTTTTATTATTTGTTGTTATAGTGGCCATACACACTCTGTGAAAATTTCAAGTGTCTACCTATTACGATTCAAAAGATACAGCCGTATAAGGCAAAGTTGGTGTTCCGTGGGGTTTACATAAAAATACAGCGCGCCCGTACCTGAAAAAGTCACATATGAAATAACAGATGGGCCTCTGAGCCCCCAAAGTCCAAAATCGGTACGATATTTGGAAATTCTCCACACCAAAACAATACCAAATGTCAATCGATGTTTACGAATAAGTATCACTGGCGGGGCTTGTGCGTCGGCCACGATGTATACAGTATGATCCCGGGGACCTCGCCAAATCGCGAAAAAAGGCAGCCTAAACGGCCGAACGGCTTTTTCGATCGGGGTGCCCTCTGGCAGGCGAGAGGCCCGTGTCCTTCGCTAGCCATTTTTCCCAAAAAAAAAAGGGGAAAAAAAATTTCGGGGACCGAACGGCTCTCCCGATTCGGACGCCCTTCAATAGGGTTGTTCCCCTTGAGCTCGGACGGTCGTACGCCAAATTTGGGCTCTAAATATCGAAAACTGCGTCCTGTAGACGAGAGCATAGGTACACGTATTACTACGCAGGAGCGGGAGCCACAACAAAAGGCCTATGGTCCGGCAGGGCCGGTAGGCGCTTGTGAAGTATTAACGAAATTCTTGTTTCATTTAAAAGCCCCATGTTATGTTATTGTGTATGGAATATAACATGGTTCAAATGTCCGCCGCGGCTTCTCACGGTGGCACGGATCCGAGTGGTCCCATTTTTAATGACTCTGCCCTGCCGCATAGATCCGGTTGAATTTGAGCGATGGCATTGGTTATGTTGACTTTAAGGGCATCGGTCGATTGCGGCTTATTGGCATAGACCTGCGACTTCAGGTAACCCCACAATAAAAAGTCTACCTGGGTCAAATCGCACGATCTTGGTGGCCAATTCACGTCACCTCTGCGAGAGTTAACCATACCCTCAAATCGTTCATGCAGAATGCCCCATCGTGGCGTCTGCTGTGTGGCACGTAGCCCCGTCCTGCTCGAACCACATGTCACCTACCTCCATATCGTTCAATTTGGGACAAAAGAAATCTGTTAGCATCGTTCTGAAGCGCTCGCCGTTAATGGTGATGGCCTCACCAACGTCATTTCATTCAAAAGTACGGACCAATGACACCGCCGACCCAAAATCCGCACCAAACAGTAACTTTTTGTGGATGCATTGCCACCTGCTGAAACTCGTGTGGGTTGGGGTAGTCCCATATACGGCAATTATACCTATCATTTAAGCTGAGCGTTTAATACTTCGACTAAATTATACCAATAATCCTTTGATAGTTTCTACCTAGATAAAGCAGTACTTAGGTGAGAACTGTGGGATATGGAAGAAAATGGTAAGCCATAAATAGAAAGATAATTACTAACATTTAATTTGTTAATATAATCTGATATCTCTTGTTTTTATATATTTTTGAAGCTCGGTTTGTCTAAAAAATATGAATGTTTACAGAAAACCGTTAGATAAATGAAAATCAGCCGCAAATGGCAACGAAGAAAAAATAATAGTAATTGCCTCCCTCCCCCGCACAAGCATGTGGTTGCTTCTGGGGTACTCCTAGTTTGGAGTATTGTGAGGATGATAATTATTATTATTATTATTCATAAATGCCCTTAATCCTAAAATATATGAATTTATATTATTATAATACCCTTTTTTCTTACCTATATCATTGTTGAAAAACTGAAATTAAATTAGTTTCCATGTATTTATTACAAATTTAAATAAGGAGATAATATATCTAATTATAGGTAACCCAGGTAAATGAAGTCGTGATTTGAAAGCCATCGATAACCCAGAAAGCATATTTTTAACGTAACTCGCAACGGAAAATTTTAAGGGGGGTCTCCGACAGAGAAAGTGAGGTTAGATTTCGTATTTTTTTAAGTTGTATGGCATAAAATCTAATAACATTTTACCTGGCAAAAATTTAGTTCAACCATCTCTGTGTTCATTTTAATCATAAGATATTACAAGCAGTGTTTTGTTTTATAGATTATGAAAACCTTGGGAAAAATAAAAATTCCAGTGCACATGCTTTTAAGATCTTATGATTAAAATGAAGACATAAATGTTTGTACTAAATTTTTGCCAGGTAAAATGTTATTCGATTGGGATTTAATCATGAAATTGGCGGGTTTAATACTTTTAAATAAATAATTTTAATCACCTTATTTATGTATATAACCCAATGTAATATAACTATGGTAGTACCTATACAGTATAATTAACACAATCAAGTATTATGTCTCTCTTTCATTATATTACTATTTAAAAAGAAGTTCCTACTTAAACCTATTAAATCGTTTTTATTAAATCATAAAAATCCAAATCCTGCTAAGAATTCTTGCTGATTTGCTGAATGTCAATTCTAATTTCTACCCTAGTTAAGGATAAAAAGAAACAACTGGGAGACTTTTGAGACTTAGGGCCATTAATAAAATATTACATATATACATACATTTTATTAAGCAAGTGGGCAAGTGCCCATCCAGGCCCACCCGTGATACCTACAATAATAGTATTTCAGTTGGTTATTTAATTTAAGATTGCCAGAGAAAATAATTACCTTGTTCCTATTATAATGTAATAGCCCCTTTTCTGTAACTGTAGTTATACTCCAATTTATACAAAAGAAAAATCGGCATTCTTGGCCAACTTGTCGGGCAATATACAAAATATTCAAGTAGGGCAAAACTATTAAAGTAGCTATAGCACGTTTACTTTAAGAGATAGAAGAAACCGGGTGCTCAGAGTCTTTGGCTCTCTTGAGACCTATTTAGTTTATTAACTAAAAAAAAATCAAAGTTTTTAAACTTTAAATTTCATAGTTTCAAGTTGACCAGAAGGTCTCATGTATGTGCAATTTTCTAAAAAATATATCTGAGCACCCAGGTGCATATAAAGCTTCTCTGTGCATCAGTTTTCATTATAAAAGTTTTCATATATGTATATATATTAAAAAAATACTTAGTAGCTTCGTTGCCTCAAAAATGCAATTCTTAGATATTATTGAATTAGTGTATTTGATTTCAGGTTTTGCCCCTCCGTTTTTCTGTACCTGTCGAGTATAGTACCTGCGATATGGCTCTTGGAACTAGATAAAGTAGATCGAAGAATGAAGGCAAAAGAAGAATTACCCATGAATATAACTAGCGGAGCACAGCTGAAAGAGTTGAACAGCCTGATCGGTGTAAGTATCCTCATATAGCTTACTTCAGACTATCAAAATTTTTCTACTTTTCCTGATGAAGTACCTATAGTTCTATCTAGCGTTATAAGATGCTTGCAAAGAAAAAGATCTCTAACAAACACTAACAAAGATGGCAACTGTTGGTCTTGATAAGTGTACGGTGTCAAATCAAAGAGCTTGGCATAATTAGGGCTTTATTTTCGAGTCCATGTCTATAATATTTTTCTCTTTCTCCCATTACGTTGTGTCTTTTAGGTAAACATCAAATTGCCCGAAATACCTCTAAGCACAGAGACCTGGATCACGCTGATTGAACAATTTCTTATGTTAATCCTGATCATCGGTAGATGGATGCTACCCAAGGGAGATCTTACAAGAGATCAGTTGAGTCAGCTATTGCTAGTATATATTGGTAGGTAATTTAGGCCAATATCCTATAGTAACACTTACTAAATACGTTTTTAACAATACCTGTCAATGATTTGTCCCCTTCATCTTTAATTAAATCTATATAAACATATTGATATTAATGGCAGTAAATCGATTAGAAGCATACTTTTATAATATTTTCTCATATTACATTAAAGTTCAAAAATATGGCTTGCCAAGCGACCGAAAATTTCGCAGTGATATTTATTAACAGGCTTGATGTAACATCTAAGGCATTTTACATAAGCCCACCAAAGATGCCCCGTAAAAAATTTGGCAAACGATTTTTGGCAAACAGCAAAACCATCCCGACGTGTTAGGCGATAAATTTTTCGATGGATGCATTTTGAAAATTTTTGCGCATGATGTAAAATTGTACATTGATACTTTGTTTGAAGCATAGGTATTTATTTTTTATATTTTTAGGAACTGCTGCTGATATTATTGAGTTCTTTGATTCGTTTAAAGATGACAAAATAGCTGCCGAACCGATTCTTGTACTATTGACACTTTCTATTTGGTAAATGTCTAAGTTCTTACTTTTCAATAAGAATCTGTCTACGTCTTACTATTCTAGGTCGTGGAGTTTGATGCAATTTACTGTGGTGTTAACGGCTACAAAATCAAGGAAAAGTAGACTAACTTCAACCGGATCAACTATAAAAAAGTAAGGAAACAAATATGTATTAAAAATATCGAACAACTCATTATCTATACTCATCGGAGGTGTGGTGAAAAATCGCATTCACATGTTTCATGCGGTTCTTCTATAAGTCATCTCTCACATCACTGTTAATTTTGGAAATAATTTCTCTCAAAGATTTTATTTTAAATAGCTTCAGTCAGTGCTCTAGCCGAATAGAAAACCACTAATAAATGAACTTCGCTTGATATTGGCAACCAAAATAGGCGTCCACATTTTAATACCTCTAGAGAGACTGACTCACCGTGTTGTTAGATGTTAGACACACAATTAGATATGCCATTACTGCTTGCTACCCACATACATATTTGTGAAAATAAACCCAACTTTCGGAAGACTCACTCAATGCACACAAAAACAAACTTACGTCTTACTACGCCTCCTGAACTCTGACGTAGTTTTATAGTTTATTTTCGAAAAAGTTTGTTTACTACGAATGCAATGGCAGATTCATTCATAACGGCCAATTTTGGATGACGTATTCATTTGGGGAGAATGCATTTGATGCGCGCGTTATTAAATAAGTTAGAACATGAACCTGGGGCCCTTAATAAAGTCGAGCTTTGAACAGTTCTGCATTATTTCTTGTACTGGTCATGACCCTATGTAGTTATTTGTCAAACACCTTATGAGAAAAATTTAGTATTAAGTACATAATGGATTTAAAAAACATATGATTGGAAAACAGTGATTCCATTGGCAGCGTTTTTTTAATAAAGAAAACAAAAAGTAATGGCCACTTTGTAACATTTTTCTGTTCCATACTTGGCCATTCCACGAGCTTTAGTAAAATCAATATTTACCAACTTTCCCAAAAATAGCAAAAAAGTGCTACTTGAATTTTAGTTAACAATGACATTTTAACTCTTCAGATCCGAAAGTTGCTGCACTATCGACGTATGGGGAATTGCTCTCAACATAACCCTCCAGGATGCACCCTTCCTGGTATTCCGGTTACTACTCATCACACACTTCAAAATTATCTCATACATGAACGTGTTCTTTACGTGCAAAAACACGCTGGTCATCTTGCTTCAGCTTTATCGTTTGTATGTTGTCTACAGCGAGCACAATAAGACGGATAAAGATGATTTCGAACTTACTAACATCTCGATAATATCCAAAGGAGATATGTATGGGAAGAAAAAGGGAAGGAAAAAAGATGTGAAGGAAAAAAGGAGTAGGGGTAACAAGAGGAGTGAAGAAACTGAAGAGTCCAGCGATGCGAATAGTGCTGACGAAATTTATCCCAAAAAGTATGTACCTACTTACATTTCAATTTAGTTCTTGTTTGTTCTGTTCAAATATGGAATAGAACATGTCCTGTACTCAACTGTTTAATCTACGATAGTAGTTTTTGTTCGTATGTGTCAAATATTGACATTTTTCTGGGGCGGAACCTATAATCGAAAATAAGGACATTAAATGGTGGGTTGTGATTGGTCCGTGAGCGTCCGCAAAAGTCATGGTGTGACCAGCGCAGGTTTTAGGGGGGTGCTGAGGCACTAATAGCACCCGGCGGTTAATTTTAGGAGGCGGTATAAGCTAGTCTAATAACTAAAAATAAATCACATTTTGTTTGCCAGGTCACTCCCGACACGACACCTTCATTTTGAGCGTCGTACACAACGACACCACTACATAGGGGCAAGGGGGGGGGGGGCGGCTTACCCTCTGGACGAAAATAAAAAAAATCTAAGTGAAAATGTCCCAAACGCAGAATATACAACATTGATTCATATTTATTGAATATAAAGTGGAAAATTGTAAATTGTCATATAGTAATGTGTAACATTGATCATTGATACACTTAATCTTGATTGGAAACTTCCACAGGTAGGATATTATGCGTCTGAGTTTCTTCCGGATGAATCCTGAGTCAGGGAAACGGCTTATTTCAAGCTTACGTCCTCGATTGCACGGGACATCCTCAGGGCACGACAATCTTAGACTAATTGTTCTATTGCCTGTGATGGTATTTATAGGAACACAGAAAATTGATGTTCTCCCTTCATAGCCAACATATTTATGAAATGTTTTGAACAACAAGCTCTTGAATCCGTAGATCACAGGAAATATACGCCTAGCGTTATTTTCTGTGCCATAGCTCTAAAACCAGAATGTTGCTTTAGCTATGTGGATGACAATTTTGTAATTTGGTCTCACGGTGAGGATACCATTTCCGCTTTATTTCGTCACCGTAAATTTCTACACGAAAACATTAAGTTTATTATGGAGGTTGAAAAGGAGGGTTTTCTCTCTTTTATATAGGTACCTATTGGTCTCACGGAGGATCGATGGTTCTCTAGGACGCTTTGTCTATCGAAAATAAATACATACAATGGTAATGGTTTCTCTCATCACCACCCATCCCAAAAACAATCTGTTATTAATACCTTAGTTTATCCCTCTCAGAACTTGATAATCTTAATAAAGAACTACTTTCTACTTGCCAATAGTAACCAACCACAACAAAAATATTAACAGACAAGTAAACGACCCATCGCCACCGACCACTATGGCTTTCCTACCTTATTATATTCATAACATAACAGATGGCATCTTCAAAATTCTAAATCGACATAATATACATACAAGATTTTCCAAGCTCCCTAAATTATCCCAATATTACCGACCGCTGTACCATTGAGTACGAGTGCTGTATATAGTGTGCCATGCTTATGTGGACAAGTGTATATTGGAGAAACGAGACGGGTGTTAAAGAACGGTATATGTATACGGTTACGTCAACGATATAATATATAGGAATAGATAACTCACGGTAGGTAATACAAATAATACGGTTTTGTTTTGTTTCTACATTAGCGGGTCCGGGGGATGAAGACAAGGTAATTTGTTTACATTTGCATTTCTTAAATTCAGCCTTTCCTATTTTGTAATGCCATAATAAGTAGTTTTTTGAAAGATTTGTATGTGGTATATACAGGGTGAGTTTTTTTCGATGCCCACTATGGGGATCTCGGAAACTAGCAGAGCTACAACAAAGGTTAAATGGGGAAAGGATTGCAGTTTTGAATGCTCAATCTAATGCCCCTTTTGGATTTTTAAAACAGTTCATGGCTCACTAGATATTTTGAAAAGAGTGATTTTTTGCTATTTCATCAGATCTCTGCAGCTCCGTTGTTTCTGATTATACAGAAAAACTGTAGAGACAAAAATTGTAGATAATTTTGGGCTTAATAAGATAACCTTATCCAATTTTTTATGTTGTTTGTGATTTCTGAGATATGGCATAAACTTGTGTTTTTTTTTAAATGTAAATCATAGTTGGCTGTGGCCTTATAAAATCGGCCATTTTTGAGCTTTTCAAAAATATAATACTCGGCATAGTTATTAAAAAAAATAAAATAGCTATGGCTAATTTTCTGTTTTTTTTTTTTTAAATTTTCACATAGTCAGCCATGGAATATTTTCAAAATTACGTTCTGTTTTACAATAAGACATACTTCAAACTTTCAAATATTTTATTTTTAGCTGGTAACAAAATGTTACAAAATAAAACAAAAATTATCATGATGGAGCTCCACCACATAATTATTTGCCCGTAAGAAATTACCTAGATCAGCTCTATCCAAATAGTTGGATAAGGAGCCCCAATCCCCCGATTTGTCTGTTTTGGATTTCTTTTTGTGGGGAACAGTACAAAATAAAGTATGAGACAATTGTTGAATTAAGAGCAGCTGTTTTAGAAGCAATTGCCAGTATTGACAGGCGCTCTCTAAGAAAGGCCACAAATTCAGTTTTAGAAAGATGCAATATTTGCTTAAATAATAATGGTGGATTGTTTGAACACCTTTTTTTTATTTTAAAAGGTGACCTTTTAAAATAATAAAAATTTGAATTTGAGTTTTTTTAATTTTTGTTTTATTTTGTTACATGTTGTTACCAGCTAAAAACAAAATATTAGAAAGTTTGAAGTATGTCTAATTATAAAATAGAACGTTTTATGAAAATATTCCATGGCAGACTATGTGAAAATTTAAAAAAAAATCAGAAAATTAGCCATAGCTCTTTTATTTTTTATAATAACTATGGCGAGTATTATATCTTGGGAAAGCTTAAAAAATGGCCGGTTTTATAAGGCTACACCTTAAAAAAACACAAGTTTATGTCATATCTCAAAAATCACAAACAAGATAAAAAAATTGGATAAGATTATTTTATTAAGCCCAAAATTATCTACAATTTTCTTCTCCACAATTTTTCTGTATAATCAGGAATAACGGAGCTACAGAGATCTGATGAAATAGCAAAAAACCACTCTTTTCAAAATATCTAGTGAGCCATGAACTTTTTTAAAAATCCAAAAGGGGCATTAGATTGAGCATTCAAAACTGCAATTATTTCCCCATTTAACCTTTGTTCTAGCTCTGCTAGTTTCCGAAAAAATCGAAAAAAACTCACCCTGTATATGCTTTGTGATACTTATATATACAAAATAACCTAAATCGTAAAAAAAACTGGAAACCTTGAATGTGCCAACAATAACATCTTTTTGAAAATCATGAAACAAAACAAGTTGCCTTTGGTAATGTAGGTTCCTATATATCGTTGGGCTACGTCAACCGGGCCATTCTGCACTTGCTGAGTATTACCTGGACACGGGGCACCAACTCTTACTTAATGATACTAAAATCCTATCAAAATCATCCCATCCAAAGAAAAATCATTGAATCCATTGAAAGCTTTAAACAGACAATGTGAACCGTGATCAGGGTTTATTTTTGCATAGTTGTTGGCGCGCGTTTTCACAAATTCGCGGCAAAACCAATCACCTTAAATCCTATCCTTAATTTTCCCGCATTTTTTCCTGGTTCCTGCATTTTTCGTGTTCCTATAAATACCATCTTAATTAGTCTCAGTGGGATCGTGGCGCCCTGGAGATGTCTCGTGAAATCGAGGACGAAAGCTTGGAACGAGAAGTTTGGCTGACGCAGGATTTATCGGGAAGAAACTAATACTCTTGATACATTTTTATTGAAAAAAAAACTTTTTATTGTCAAGTAGCTACCTACCGATTCCACGAGACCTTTTCCATACATAAGCCCAGGGCTGTATATGATTTGGGGGTTCAAGCCCCCTATATTAGTTACGAGAAAGAAATCGAAAAAACGATTTAAATTTTTTTTATTCTAACAGCGATTCGTGCTACAGATCAGAGAGAACTAAGTAACAAAGGACCAAAGCTTATATAAATATGCAAACTTATTATACACGTGTTCGCACACTCAGCGTCCGCTTTCAGCAGTTTCACATGAAAGGGGTCTATTGTTCTAAGCGATGTAACTCATTGAGAGAAAAAAGAAAAATGCATCATAATGTTATGATTTTGTATACCCGTTTTAAAAAGCAATGATTTTTATGGGCTCACACTAAAACAAATTTCGAAATTTCTATTGGTGACTGGTGACACTGGTTCTATAAAAGAAAACTAAGTAGGTACTTCAGTTGACGATAATATTTTTAAATTTAAACTGTTTGGCCTTGAATATATGAACAATTTTCGCCAGCGGCGCAATTGTTTACCACAAAAATTATATTTACATTTTTTAAATTTGTCACTACCTCCCAACGAAAAAGTTTAGCTGCGCCCCTCCCCCCTCCAGAGCTCCCCCCTGGCAAATGTCGTAGCATTGATTATACACTTACCTACTTAGTAGACAAAAGTAAAAAATTGAGAGGACAAATAGGGCGTTTATTAAGATTTATTGCAATGAAAAAATAAACAGTATAAACAGCGCGTCGGCCAGCGAACTCCGCAGTCCGAAAAACTCAACTTTTCGTCCTTTTACTAAGTATAAACTAGTATTTCGTTTCAGGAGGACGAAAAACTCTCGAAAAGATACAGGTTACTCGACGGGAAGTTCTCATGCAAGCACTAAGAACCACATTCGGAAATCTCAAAGTAACAAATCGAGGGAAACATCAAAAGCCAGCAGGGCAGGTTCAACCGATCGGCTCTCCAATGATTCCAAAAAGCAAAAGTTGAAACGGTCTGACAAAGAAACCAAAGGTAGAAGAAAGCTTGACTATGCCTTATCCGAGGAAAGCCGGAGTGAAGAATACGAAGAACCCAAAAAAAGAGAAAAATCAAGAAGCAGAGAAGAGAAGAAATATGAAAAAGAACCAACTCTGTCAGTTTCTACTTCAGACCCATCATCGGAATGACGGCATCAACTGGCCATCATGGCTATATTCTGCTTGTATCTGTTCATCTTCATATGCTGCTTGTTCTTCATTTATTGTGGCATAACTTCTGAAGGGCTGGTGATAGCGAAGGTGAACAAGAAGAACGCTACTAGGATTTAGAAGAGTAGGTGCACTACGAGGAACGAAGAGAAAATAAGCAATATGCGAAATGCTGAGCAATAGTGTTATCTGTTGTAAAACCGTAGGTTTGTGTTGATATTTTTTCAATAAAATCAAAGTTTCTGTAAAGAGATTTAGATGTTTGAAGGAATTAAAATTTCTTTGACTCCTTCAGCTCATTCACCCTACTCTGATAATCATCTCAATCATCTCAAAACTGGCTACTAGTCACATACCTACTCACAATTATTATTATTATTAATACGATTCTACTTCCTTTTTTGAAGAGCAAACAACAATTTTGCGGCAATTGACACCCACCCACTCACAATACCTACTTACCCAAATGTTTGCTTCCAAATGTCAGCTTCAAATTTCATATAAAATTTTGTTTTCGAACACCCTTAACCTAAAGTTCACCTTAGACTCAAGCTAAAATGAACCGTAATACACTGTGCTAATATTCACGAATGTTCGATTTGATTCGCAACGTTCAATGTTTTTTGTTCAAATAACGAACGACCGTTCCCTGTCGAATTTGCAAATATCTATAACCTACCTAAGATCAAAAATAATAATATATACACTACCCTAACTTATTGCACTGCAATCAGATTGTACATTTTCTCGGGGTCGTTTGGCCCTCGTGGCCTTTCTTCACTGCAACTTAGGTAGGTACCTAGACCTTTTATGAATGTGCTCACTGCATCCCGTTCGTTGGAATCAACCAGACAATGGAACAAAACGAAATTAAAACTTTTCTTGTACCTATTTGATATAGTGATGGGTCGTTCATGAATGAGTCGTTTGAAATGAACGACTCAGTTTAGTGAGTTGAACGAACGACTCCGTCCTACCAAATAGTTCGTTCAGAACTATCATTGATATTGTGAGCGCTCACGAGGTAACATACGATGCAAACCAGAAAAACGAATCCTTAAAAAGGATCTGCCAGACCAACGCGAAACATTCGCAGCGGCAGCCAATATTTCGGGGCGACATATTCGCCTCGGAACAATACAATGGCGGTAAATGGCCGTGAACACACCGGCGCGTCAAGTGAAATGTTTCGCCTCCGTGAGATTCGCCTCGAAATTTGGCGGCGCGAATTTCACCGCGAAGGTTTCGCGTTGGTTGGACGAGAACGAACGAACTACGATGGCCGCTAGCGTGCTGCGAGCGTGCGAGCGAAGGGCAAGAGTTGAGCCGGCGACTGTCTATGTGGCGGCGCGTTATATATCGTTCAAATGAACGACTCAGTCCGAACGTCTCAGTTCAGTGAGCTGAACAAATTGAGCGCATTCATCAAAAAGAGTCGTATGACCTAAGGGTTCCTTTATTAGGAGAGTTGTTGCAATCAATGTCGTTATCAGATTTAAATTGGTTTTGCATAAAAGTAATGTCTCTGGAGTATTCAACGCCTGCCATTGTGGACCAATGAAGTGACACGATTTTTGAAATATTAACCAATCAAATAACTCTGACGCCTGATGTAAACAAGAGCACGTGGTGTTGAAATATTCGCCAGAGCCATACTCATGCACAGCCTTTATTTAATTTCACTTTTACAATTATTGTTTACGTCAAAATTTTTCGTAAAAAAATTATGCCTTCATTAAAATAGTTCAAAGCTTCCATAAAATTATTTGCGGCAGTGTCTAAATAGCTTAGATGCAAGTGAAAATAACAAGATACAACCGCAGAAATACACTTGTGATCGAGTACATCTCTGTTGTCAGGCGTGCGTGATATTTTGTGGCCTATAGACCAATAATTGCCTTATTTCGCGGAACGTCATCGGACACGTGCTTTTATTTAGGCCAGGCGTCAGAGTTACTTTATTCGAGTATAGAAGGTACAATTTCAATTAACACATTGATCTTTTAATATCTATTAACACAAGAAATATATATTTAAGTCACATTTTCGAAAAGTCAAAATATGTACTTATTATTTTTGTAGTTAATTTATTTAACAAGTTTAGTTGTCAAATTACGCCTAAACAATGAATAATAAAATTTTTTGCAGTTGTGAAATCTCTTCCTAAATAGAAACTCGTAGAAGCGTAGAACGGCCACAAAATTTCTTTTTAATTCCGACTTAAAAGTCGAAAATAGTGTAAAATTCCGACCTTAAAGTCAGAACCGACTTTAAATGAAGTACCTACCTATGCCTTGGAAATTTCGAAAAGAGTAATATTTCACATCAGTAAAGGGCCGTTTTGCAGCTTTTACGACAAAATCTTATTAAGAAGGCTTGTTCGGAATGAACAATTAAGTAGGTTTGTGAAGTTTCAAAAGTCTAAGCCTACTTAGCTTTTTTGCCTCTTCCCCCTCTTTTCTTTAGAAAAGTAGCCTTTCTGTAGCTTTCACATCAAAATGTTCTTAAGGAAACTTGTTCACGATGAAAAACTAAGTAGATGTGAGAAATTTAAAATGTAAAAAATCAAAGTACGTCTAGGCTTTTGAAATTTATCACACCTACTCGCAAATCTACTCAGTTTTTCATTCTGAACAAGTTTTCTTAATACGATTTTGTCGTAAACCCTACAAAAAGGGTACTTTACTGGTGTGAAACTTTAGTTTTTTTTAATGTCCAAGGCATACGTGACTTTTCGAAACTAAAATTATATCACAAATTAGTATCAAAACCAGCAAGGCTGAACCCTAGAAGCTCAAATTTCACCTCTAAATTTTTTTGCTTTTACAAGAATCGTTTCACCTATCAGGGGACACACTGTATGTAAATGGTTGAAATTTGGCAGATTTGTTTGTTATAAATAGTATATTTCCTAACAAGTGCGGAAAGTGCGACTTTTCCGCACGCGATTGCAGTTGGCTGAACGACGCGTAGCGGAGTTCAGCCAAGAAATCGAGTGTGGAAAAGACACTTTCCGCAAGAGTTAGGAACACTATTTTTTCTACAAGCGTGCGGAAGAGTAAGACACTTTTCCGCACGCATTTACTTTTCCGCGCGCATTTTAGTTTAGAAAGTGTCACTTTTCCGCACTAGTGCGGAAAAGTGACACTTTCTAAACTAAAATGCACGCTTGTAGAAAAAATATTTTTTTGTGTAATTTTAGTTAAAAAATGAATGAACAAAATTAACACTGATTGTAAAGAATGACTCGCTTACACTATATTTTGAAATAGCGGCGTCTAAATGAAAAATTGCATAAGAAAAGTCATATTATTTTTGTTCAACGAATCTGTGCTAAGCGGATTGACTTACTTTTTTGAAATCCTGCATATTGTAACTCACTCACTTACTCACTCACTCTTCACGAAATTTCAGGAACTACAAAAGAACTACACGACGTAGGCATCCGCTATGAAGTGGACTTTGGGTAAGGAGGATCTCCAAAACTGTAAAGCTTAAACAAACTTGAAGTTTGACATGTAGGTTCCTCAACTTAACCTTCAACCCTTAAGGAGGTGGAATGGGGAGGGGACAAAGGCATCGTATCCATCGGGATACGATGCCTTTGGGAGGGGAAATGTCAGGAAGCCTACAAATTTGTAATTTGTCATGTACAATTTATTACACGGCGTGTGCATGCGAAATGTGGCAGCTAATCTCAGGAACCATAAAGCTTAATAACTTCAAATTTGCCTGGTACGTTCCACACAAAACGTGGGCATTCGTGATTAAAGGATTTTCCAAAATTCAACCTCTAATTGGTGAATGTGAATTTCCATGAGAACGAAGTTGCGGGCATCAGTTTAGTTCTCAATAAAATGCAAATCAAGTGAATTATATGGAATTATTATGTGATCTAGAATCCCAAATAATCATCACTCTTGATTAGGCTACTTCCTATAAATCGAACTTAGGTTTATAAAAGTTATGCTATTTCAAAAGTCGAAATTAAGTGTATTTCCGACTTAAACTTAAAAGTCGGAAATAGTTTATTCAAGAGTGATGATTATTTGGGATTCTAGATCACATAATAATTCCACACAATTAACTTTTGATTTGTATTTTATTGAGAACTAAGCCGATGACCGCAACTTGGCCTTGGTGGAAATTGTTTTGCATCATCAAACTTTCGAGGATCTGATGACGCAAAACAATTGAGTTTGCGAAACCGGTAATCCAAAAAAGTAAAATTTTATAGGATAATGAAGACTTAAGTTTCTTTTATATTACTTCATATGAAAATGATGGGTTTACTTATGGTGATTGACATACAAGTATGTACAAATAAGTATCTCAAACTTTAACTTTATTTATCACAAAATACGAACATATCAACTTAAATATCAATTGAATAAAAATCGATTTATTAAAAAATCTAAAATCAACTGAAACATATGTTCTCCATTATAAAAATAAACTTAATATAGTATCACTTTAATCAGACTTAAGTTTGTGCAGTTTTGTAACTAGCTCTGATTGATCAAGGTCATTGACGATGCTATGTAACGTTGTCTGATTTATTACGAATTGCACTTTTTCCTCTTTCAAATCTTTGGTTTCTATTTGATCCCTGCATTTAGAATTATCTAGAATATTTTTGTACTCTTTAGTGCTTCGTAGATACTCCATTAAGCTTTGGAAATTGCCATTAATTAAGTCTTTTATTTCCTCTATCGGCACCTTTTTCACAACAACAGCCCGAGGTTTCCGTCTTCTAGAACAGTAATTCTTCTTGGATTTCTTCCTGACGGGAACACATTCGATTCTGGGCTTTTTCTTGATTGTGGTTTTTTGGATATCTCGTATCGTGTAGTCGAAAGTCTCGATTTTTTTCGTTGCAGTATTGTACTCTGGACGTTCGTGAACGTTCACCGGCCATTGCTTGTAGCTGGGATCCTTTTGTACTGCTGATCTCTTGCACGTAACCTAGAAGGACAAAAGTGCATTTGGGTAAAAAGCGCGACGGAAAAACCAGTACTTTGATGAAAACGGAATACTTAATTAATAGTAATCAGTATAAAACTGTAATTATTCTAAAAATACATAATCTAGAAGGCAATGCTAATAAACAAATTACATGACACAACAAAAGGAGATAGGTACCTACTAAAATTGTGCCCTCGCCCTGAACTGTAAACATGGACAAATAAATACCCTATTGGGTATTCTATATATTAAATGAAAAAAGCATATCAGCTGCGCAAGCAACTCTTTGTTTTTGTTCAGTATTTATATAACCTTGACTTTGGCTAACAGCTAACCCTGTATGACCTGCACAAGACCTGGTTGAATGACAAGACGCGGCCAAATTTATGTCAGTTTTGTTCAAATTGTGACAAATAAAATTCGAAGCCAGTTTTACGAAGATTTTTCAAGGTGCCACAATCTTCGAAGTGTGAAATCATGCTAAACTTACCATGTTCTCTTCGTCACTGTGGTCTAAAAATGCAAAATCATCTTCGTAGAGTGCATCCTTTATTTTGGTACTTCTAGTTTTTCTCACGGGGTTCCTCCGCACCCGCCCTTCCTTGCGCACTCTCATACTCTCGTTACCATCTTCTTTTCTTCTATCTTTGTACTCTCCGACGAATATAACATCGTCGTCATCGCTAATCGCAATCGCATCATGTGCGGCTGAAGCTAATGTCTCCACTTCCACAAACTCGGGCATGTCCACGATTGGGGAATTTTTGGGTACCTCGCTGAATTGGAAATGGAATTCGTTGGATTCTGTCGTGGGTGCGAAGTCGGATTTCCCCTGCTGTAGAACAGGAGGAGTGTATAGGACCAGCGGCGGATTGAAGACTACCATCTGAGAAGGATCCAGAAGGAAATCCCCATTTACCATAACGCCGTCGGAGCCACTGGAGGGCAAAGCGGTCTCTAGGGCCATCTGAGAAAATCTGAAATGAATCGCAGGTGTGGCGATAGAAATCTAGAACCTTCTATACATTTTCTTGGAAAAGTAACGACTTTGTATGTTATTGGAGATTATAGATGGTTAGATATTACTATGAAGGGGTACAATACACTTACAAGGGTGAATATTCGTTATGTAGAAGGCGTCGAGGATAGAGTTGTCACTTGCGGGCGATGCACACCTTAATTCACAACAAACGATCGTTGCCATAGTGCTTGAACGGTAAATAATTATTGTTGATGTATTGAACCTTTGCAAATTTTAAACTTTTGGATAATATGGTAGCCGGCGATAACATGTTAGGTTTTTATTGGAAGCACTATCGTTACAAAAATAATATTTTGAAGTCCTACGGTAGTAGTCAGAATATATGACATTTTCTTACAACCTTATTTCTTGTACGATTTCACCAGCACATATACATACATACAGGGTGTCCGGTAAGTATGGGGCTATCTCACAGGAGCAAGTAGGGGACGTCAAAATATTACGATTGAGCTCAACAACTACGGATCAGATCTCAATAGTTACTGAAATACAGGGCGTTGTAACTCTTTTTTTCAAATTGAATTATGGCAATATCTCCCAAACTAATCAAGCTGTTGAACTGAAATTTGGCACTGCTGTGTTTTTGGCGATGGAGAATAAGCTGAAAATGTCAATTTCGCCGTATCTCACAGAGGGCGCCACTTGCGCTGTTTTTGGCTCGTGCTTTTACTCGTAACTTTTTTGAGGTTATCTCTTTGGTCCTGCAGGTCTATTATTTTAGTGAATCTTTTTATTCTGCAAGAAAAAAGTACTCTTGTTTCATAACGATTAAATCAACCGTTTGCGTTGAAATCGGCAAAATGTGCCCCAAAACACCTGTTGAGTTCAATATTCGACACTTAAAATTTTCACCTACCACTTTCAAATATTACAGATCAACTGTACATTCAAAATGATGAAAAAAATGCCAAATGAGCAGTGGTCAAAACACCATTGGTTTTCTTGAAACAGCGTGTCAAAATTTTGTCAAATTCAATCCTTTCCATTTTGAAAGCGAATAATTTTTGGTACTTTGTTCATAGGGATTTTTTTTCACTTCAAATGGTACCGTTGATATGAAACACTTGAAAGCGGTAGGTGAAAATTTTATGTTTCGAATATTGAACTCAACAGGTGTTTTGGGGCACGTTTTGGCAATTTCAACGCAAACGGTTGACTTTATCGTTATGAAACAAGAGTACCTTTTTCTTGCAGAGTGAAAAGATGCACTAAAATGATAGACCTGCAGGACCAAAAACATAACCTCAAAAAAGTTACGAGTAAAAGCACGATCCAAAAACAGCGCAAGTGTCGCCCTCTGTGAGATACGGCGAAATTGACATTTTCAGCTTATTCTCCATCGCCAAAAACACAGCAGTGCCAAATTTCAGTTCAACAGCTTGATTAGTTTGGGAGATATTGCCATAATTCAATTTGAAAAAAAGAGTTACAACGCACTGTATCTCAGTAAGTATTGAGATCTGACCCGTAGTGGTAAAGCTCAATCGTAATATTTTGACGTCCCCTACCTGCTCCTGTAAGATTGCCCCATACTTTCCGGACACCCTGTATAGTTAATATGTATTACTAATCGAGCCTTTTCAATTCAAGTTTAGAAAGGTTTTTATTATTCTCGACCACGACACCATCAGAATATTGGTATAACGTCCAGTGTCATTCAAACTCGATGCCCCAGGCCTGCTATGAGCAGGCAAAACCAGAAAAAATGTATTTGCTTCTGTCCAGAAGGCTACTAAATTGAGACAAAATTACTTTCTAACGTCGCGTAGCAAGTCATTTTGATTATCTAATAACAAACAGACCTTGCTTTATTGTATATTTATTTTTGTAGCTCTATTTTTTCTATGTAACTGTTACCTACCTAATAATACAGGTAATAATATAGGTACTCGAAAAGATCACTTTTTAAGAATATGTATATGAATAAAAACCCCTTAAACTGGAACTACGGGAACACACTACATATACAGGGTGTCTACTTTTATACGTATACAAATCCACAAAATCTTTATTTTTGCAGATATTATTCGCCTGAACTTTTTTTTGTTTCAAAGATCTTAAAAACTGCTTCTTTTGACCTTCCTATCGTTGTGAACATACAAATCCAGGGCCGGTTACGACTTTTTTATACCCCTGATTTTCACTATATTATATATATTTTTATTTAAAAGACCACTTGTTAATCAGGACACCCAGAAACGCCCATATATATATATATATATATATATATATATCAAAATTGAACAAAAAATATACAGGGAGTTCAACTCTATAAGGTGAAAATGAGAGCAAAATAGGGTCACTCAAAGTGTTGGGGTGCAAAATCCAACAAAAAAATATACAGCGTGTTTTTCTCTGTGCCATCTCAAAGTACCTACTGAATTTTCCAAAACTTTATATGGGTTAAAAATCGAGTAGGTATATAAAATCCGCCCCAGAAGTTATAGAGCAAATAAGTTTAAAAATTACAGAAGCCTGCTAGTCACTAACTCCAGATGAATTGTTAAGGTGGGTGATGTGCCACAAGAGCAAATACACAGAAACAAAAAGTATCATCTTAGATAGTGACTTGTGACTATGTTGAAAAAGGTCCAATAATTTAGATAGTTTTTTATTTGTCGGTTGACATTTTGTAAAAATACCTACTTTTGCGTTTATTAATATCTTTCAATGATTCCAGAGCCAGAGGTAATTCTATGGCACACTTGACTTGTCACATGCCTTTAAAATTCTTATTTTGCACAACTTTGGCACCCTGTAGTATGGAACTACCTGTACATTTTTTGTTATGGGGTTTCTGGGTATCTTGATTAACGCTGTGGTGTCAGGATCTATAAGGCGGTATAAAAATCGTTGCCGGCCCTGGATTTGCATTTCGAAGGTAGGAAGGTCAAAAGAAGCGGTTTTTAAAAACCTGGAAACTTAAAAAACAAAAAGAGTAAAAAAACAAAAAAAATCAGGAAAATGTCTTCAAAAATAAAGATCTTATGGATTTGTATATAAGTATAGAAGTAGACTCGGTGGGTTATTTTCTCACGTGACTTAGGTATTTGTAATTTAACAAACGTGTGCCATAGAAAATTTTATGCAACAACTGTTGTGATAGACAACAGAACAGTTGTTACTTTCTTTTTTAAAACCAATATTGACAAATACCAAAAAACCGTCTCTTATTTCCGGGCAGTTTGTCAGGCGTTAGCGAATAATCTTCAAAAATCGATACTTTTTTATATCGATATAAACACAAAAACCAAAACCCACCTGTCCTTCCGACACTTTTCCGGACGATATCGAACAAATTTCCAAAATGAATAATGTTCGGTAGATGCCTATAAAATTCTAAAAAGCCAGAAATATCCACTGCCTCAGCACTTTCCGGATGTTAATATAGGGTGATTCAGTTTTATTCTAGGACACTTCAACAGGTAATAGAAAACCATTAAATGTGATTATTTTCGGATATAACTTTTTATCCACAGCCGCCTGGTTTACGAAATACAGGATGTTTAAATTTCCAAAAAATTTAAAGTTTTATTTTTTATTTTTTATTTTTTTTTAACCGTTAAAGATATTCAAACGAAATGTGGTACACAGCTAACACAGCATGCATTGATCAAGTGTCATCAAATGTGATAATACCAAGTTCCCAAATAGTCAGTGGCGAAGATATCGGTTTGCACACATTTGTTTTATAAAAAAAAAAATACGAATACGACCCTCTACAGGATTTTCTTTCATGCACTTGGATAACTTCTTTTATTCTAAGCAAAAACTCTCTCTTGACATTTTTGTACCTGCCACAGTTTTACGGGAAAAATAATATTTATGTATCGTTTATTGCTTTGTTGGGGTGCAACAATAAATTATTTCATTTGAAGAAAAATATATTTTAGATCTCGAGTTGGTCAGTACTGACCAAAATATCATAGCAATTCAACAAAACAATAATGTCATCCATGGCCAACTAATTTTGCTACTTATTTTTTCTTTTAAAACCGAAAGTCAAATCGTCGATAAAATTACATATTTTTAATCTCACACAAAAGTGTTTTTTGCCAGGCAAGTTTTGATTTTCTCAACCATAAAACATTGTTTAATATCCTCTGGCCAAATAGAAATCTGAAGGCGTAATTTCTTCCAATTAAATATTTTTTCTTCTCGCATTCAAAAAGGAGTTATGTCTGAAAAATCAAATTTGCCGTGAAACTGTGGCACATACAAAAAATGTCTCTTGACTTTGATTAAAATAATAGTAATTCACATAACCGGTGGGATATGGACATAAGCACATAACTGCGTTAATAATGCCTATCCCACGTGTTGTGTACAAAATTTTATCCATAACTGTTTATTATCATTATTATTATTATTATTATCTCGACTTAGCCAAAAGGCATTCGCACTCCCTCTACGGGGAACATTCACTCAGATCCCGGGTATCCCGGATACCAAAAGGATCTGGCTCGGACGAGACCCTTGCCATGTTATCGGGCCTTAGGTGACATTGATGTTGTTGGATGATCCTGCATTCCCCATGAATTTCCTGACGGTTCGGGCTGTCGCAAGTAGTACCGCTTTCTGCATGGACCTGTAAAGACTATCAGTTAGACCCAGCTCCTTGATGTTTCTCAGCAAACTTTTTGGTATAACACCAGTTGTTGACATGATGATTGGAATCGTCTGGACGTTCTCCATTTCCCATTGCCTTCTAATTCGTTCTTCTAAATCTCTGTACTTCGCGATCTTCTCGACTTGCTTCACACGCAGGTTGTTGTTGTTCGGGATGGCCACATCAATCAGAGTTGTCTGCCTAGAAATTTTATCAACTATTATAAGGTCCGGTCTGTTATGGGCAACTCGTTGATCTGTCAGAACTGTACGATCCCAGTACATCTTGTAGTTGCTGTTCTCAAGAACAGGCTCAGGTGTGTAGTTGTAATATGGGACCCTCTCTGCCTGCACAAGCAGCAGCTTTTCCGCCAGTTCCTGGTGCAAGATCTTGGCAACCGAATCGTGTCGTTCCTTATATTCCGTTGATGCGAACATCTGACATCCTCCTGTTATGTGCTGGATTGTTTCTGAAGTTGGGCACCCGTATCTGCATCTGTCATCCACTACCGATGCATCTCCTACAATGAATTTTAGGTAGTTGCGAGTTGGTATAACCTGATCTTGTATGGCCAGTAGGAAGCCTTCCGTCTCGGGGAACATTCGTCCCGAGGTCAGCCAATAGTTCGACGCTAACTTGTCGACATGTTCCTGGTTAACCTCATTAGGATGCCTCCCGTGCAGCGGCTTCCCCAACCACCTCTGTAGTTTATCGTTGTCGGTTCGGTGGTGATTTTGACGCTCGTGTTCCGTCAGACGTAGCGGTGTTGAGACGTCTGCTCCGCATATAGCCCTATGCAGTGTGGAGCTGTTGGCCTGCCTGTAGAAATAATTACGCAGATTCAATATTTGTTGGTCCAATTGCTTGCTGAGATCTGCCAATCCTCTTCCTCCTAGTTGACGTGGCAGAGTTGTTCTTTCTACGGCGCTACGGGGATGATGTTTATGAGCTTTTGTCAGTAGTGTCCTAACTTTTCGTTGCAGGTTGTTGATGTCCGTGCTGGTCTAATTCACTATTCCGAACGAATAGCTGAGTACAGAGCACGCATACGTGTTCAGGGCCTTAAACAAATTCCTGCTGTTAAGATCAGTTCGCACTACTTGTCTTACTCTCTTGATGAATTCATTCGTTAAATCAGTCTTCATTGTTCGATGGTCTATCCTTCGAGCTTGTTTCATCCCAAGATACTTGTATGTATCTCCCTTGCTCATTGCTTCGATCTCCTGGCCGTCCTGCAACTCGTGTGCGCTTTGTTCGAGCTTTCCCCGGATGATATTAAGGGTGCGGCACTTGTCCAGTCCAAACAGCATTCCGATGTCCCTGGAGAACTCCTCTACAATTTTAAGCATTTGCGTTAGTTGGTTTTTGGTTGCTGCGATCAGTTTTAAATCATCCATATATAATAGGTGATTCAACTTGATCGCTTCTGCGTTGTTGCTTTTGATAGCGAAGCCATATTTTGTAGAGTTCAACCGATGTGATAGAGGGTTCATCGCCATGCAGAACCACAGTGGACTGAGTGAATCTCCTTGGAAAATCCCTCTTCGGATGTTGATTGTGTCGGTCTCGATGTTACTGTCTGCGGTTCTGAGTTGTATCTTAGTGCGCCAGGTTGTCATAACGTGTTCTAAAAAGGAAACTGTATGATGATCTATTTTATACAGCTTTAAGATACCTGTGAGCCAGTCGTGAGGTACGGAATCAAATGCTTTTTTGTAGTCCATATAAGCCATGTGGAGGTTTCGTTGCTTGGAATGAGCCTGGTTGCAGATGACAGAGTCTATGATGAGTTGCTCTTTGCATCCCATTGCGCCCTTCGAGCAGCCCTTCTGCTGCATTGCAATGATGTTGTTCCGCTCGCAGTGAGCTTATATTCGCTGCGTAAGGCAAGATGTGATTATCTTATACAGCGTAGGCAAGCAGGTTATTGGGCGGTACTTAGCAGGGTTATCCGTATTCCGCTGGTCTTTTGGTAACAGGTAGGTTGCACCCTGTGTAAGAAACAATGGCATTTTCAGAGGATCGAGCAAGACTTCATTAATTAAGGTAGTTATCTGTTCATGCGTGCACCACAACTTCTTAATCCAATAATTTTGGAGATGATCTGGACCTGGTGCCTTCCAGTTGTGGGAATTCTTGATGACATCGGAGACCTCAGCGGTTGTGAATTGCTCGTGTTGCATCTGGCTATAGTTCCGGCCCAGCTCGCGTTCTTCGCTGATCCAACTTGCACTGACATTGTATGGACCTGGTGTGGCAAGTTGATTTCTCCAGAAACCGTCGACCTGTTCTCTGCTAGGGTAACTCGCATTTGTGGCATCGGCGCTAGAATTAAAAGCACGGTAGAAACCCTTTTCTGATCGTTCAAAGAGTTTGTTGTCTCGTTTCCTGTTGTTACTAGCCTTGTATCTCCTCAGACGCCCTGCGAAAACAGAAAGTTTTTGTTTTAATGTGTCAAGACATTGTTGAGCAGTGATGTTCGCGGGGTCATGCCGAGAATGCATTTGGGTGCGGCTCATTATTGCCTGCACCGCCCTCTGGATCCTTCTAGTTCTAACTCCTCTGATATATTCCGTCACTTGTCCTATGTCTTTACGGAGACTCTCGATCTTCCGATTTAGTCGCATTTCCCATTGAGCCATTCGTGGTTCTGGTCTTGCACGATTCAACTCTTGGGCCGTTCGGATCTTGGCACCCATTACAGTATTGACTGCCGTTGCGGCACAGTAGATTAACATGTGCATACGTTCTAATGTTGGTGTCACTGAAACATAGTTTGGTAAAATTCGTGTGTTCATAAGATCGAGCACGATCGCAAGTTTCCTGGAAGAATTTAATCTTGGTAGCGGTGGCCTGCTCAGTGGGTCTGTGCCTTCGTATCGCAATACTGCCTGTCTCATATGTGCGTTTAAGCCTTCAAAATGTTCTTCGTTAACCGATTCCAGACTCTCGGTTGTTGGTTCTACCGTTTCGGCTTCTAGTTGTTGTCCAGGCGCTTGAAGTTCCCCATTGTTGTTGTTGTCATCTATGTCTATGTGTTCGCCGTGGATCTCTAGCTCAACTTCCCGTTTGATAGCGTTAAGTCGCGTTTCTGGAATTCGGTTATTTCTTAGAATAGTTCGATACTGATCTGACACTCTTTGTTCAGACACTTGCATGTGTGGAAACTCCCTGTAGAACTCGGCATGCAGTTGTTGTCGGTAGCCGATCATCTCTTGTCCTAAGTTTGTCACCCTGTAAAAAATACGCATAATCGATTCATTCATGGACACAGTCCATTTCATGCGTCGTCGTTGTAATCCCGCCTCTGTGAACGCTGGCTGAAGTTCCCGCGCAGCACCTTCGGTGGGTGGAACCCTAGTTCTCGTTTGGCTCCCATGTTGTAGATGTTCGTGTTGTTGTTGGGCTGTAGCTGTTTGTGCAACAGGGGCCCGCCTCATCAGCGCCCTGTCACCGACGTCCCGCTCGCTGTCATGTCCAGCGCCGGCTCCAGACATGCCCTGGCGATCCCCAGGCAGCGGCCCTATGACAAAACTCCTATTAATCTCCATTCCATGGGTTTCTCCCGTAACGTGGGAGTGACGGCCCTTGGTCGCCTTTTACGACTCGCGGAGCCACGATAGGAGTATTCTAACCCGCTACCCACACAGGTCAACTAGGATAACGCGGGATCGTTACACCCGAGGATCTGCCCCTCTCACAGGTCAAACCCCTCCTTGCGTTAACTGGGAAACACGGGATCGTTACACCCGAAGATCCGCCTCTCTCACAGGCTAGATCCATCCCTGTGTAACCGAGAGTCGCGGGATTGTCACACCCGAGGATCAGCCCCCGTCACCAGCTAGACCCCTCCCTGCGCAACTGGAGATCGCGGGATTGTCACACCCGTAGGTCTGCCCCTGTCACAGGCCAAACCTCTCCATGCGTAACTGGGAATCGCGGGATCGTCACACCCGTGAATCTGCCCCTCTCACAGGTCGGACCCATCCCTGCGTAACTGGGGAGCGCGGGATCGTCACACCCGTGGGTCTGCCTCTCTCACAGGTCAGACCCCCCTGCGCAACTTATTACACTTATTATTATTATTATTATTATCATCATCAGTATGTTACAAAATTTTATAAAAAAAATATTCCAATTCAATGTAATGTTAATAAAATTGGGTGAGAACACAAGTTACCTGTGATCATATATATTTTGTAACCATAGCAACAAAGCACAAACAAAGCAGCGTCAATAAATTGGTGCTGTTAAAATTTCAAAGTTGAATAAAGCCCGTTTAACACTTGCCAATTTTTTTACCAATAAATTGATGAATTTATTGATCAATTTCTTCGTCAATTTATTCACATCGCGTTCCCTTTTACACTTGTCAAGAAATTAATGAATTTTCCTGACCAAACTGTCAATTTTTGGCTGCTACCAACAGAATAAAAGTTATGTTGATTTTTGAGGTTATGTTATATTGTGCTTGTGCTGCTGAGAGGTGTTTTTACGGTTTATTTTGCTATAAATATTATGGATAAAATGCTGTGGGAAAAAACTGTGCAAATAAAGCCTGTGAAGAATAAGTTGAAAAGGAAAAAGGCTGCAGCTCTGGTTTTTCAAATTGCAACTTCAAAATTTTACCGTTGCCAGAATGAAATTGACGCAAAAACTGACGGAAAATAGAACCTGCTCAATAAGTCGACTTTTAAGCCGTCAATAAATACGCATAGAAATCCATCAATTTATTGATGTCAATTTTTGTATTACACTTATCTAGTTTATTGACGGCTCGACTTGATGAATACATTGACGAGAAAATTGACAAATGTGAAACGGGCTTAGAAACATCTACGCTCGTATAAAAATGAACGAAGACCTCCCTTTGGACATTGAAAATGCAGCTTCAAGTGTTATTTTAAATCTTGTGCCAGAGAAATCACGATAAAAATAACAGCTAGCTTATGACCGATTGACCGTTACGATAAATGGTGTAGAGAAAAAAGGTTGAAACATTAGTGAAAAAGCACTATTAGTATATTTTAACGAACTAAGCAAGATACAGAAGCCTTCATCCCTTTGGTGTTATCATTCCTTGTTAAGAACAGAATTTTCACTTAAGCAAAATGTCGACATCAAGAAATACGTATTAGTACGGTAATGAATTTAAAAAAGCACTAGTGCGGTAATGTACGTCATTATGACATTAAAAATAGTGTCAAATCGTAGCCACTACATGACAGTTGTAGATAAAAAAGTTATTCAAGCGCAAAGAAAATTCTGTACAGGGCCGTATTAGTATTTTTCTTGACAAACCAAATGTAGTGTAGGTATATACATATCTCAGTCTGCGGCTATGTGGGGAACTTGGTATTACCACATTTTGAGACACTTAATCGATGCATGCTGTGTACCAAATTTAGTTTGGATATTTTTCACGGTTGGAAAAATAAATAATTAATCGTTAAAATTTTTGAAAATTCAAACACTTGTACTTCGAAAACGAGGAGGCTGTTGATAAAAAGTTATATCACAAAATAATAATATTTAATGGCTTTCTATCACTGGTTGAAGTGTCCTAGAATAAAACTTAATCACCCAGTATATCGAACAATTTTCCAAAATCGATATTCGTTCGATACCGGTAAAATACTAGAAATCGAGAAATATCAACCTTCTCGGCAGCTTTTCGGACGGTATCGAGCAATTTTCTAAAATCGATATTCGATACTGATAAAATAGCAACATTCGCGAAATATCGACCACCCGGGAAACTATTATGGGCGACGCTTCCGGAGTCAAAAAAAGGATCTACTAGTGGTTATAATCTTGGCCATTAGTTACAACCTCAGAGAAATAACCAAGGATTATTTCTCTGAGGTTACAACGTATTTTTAAAAAAACACCATTTAAATGTTTTATATTCACTCCAACTGCCACCGATTGAAATATGAAATTTTGCATATAATATATTATAAGACTCAACATATTCTAAATTACATTTCCACTCACTCACTTTTTGGATTTAGTATTTCGAAGTAGCAATAGGTTCTTAGGTCATAGCAAAATCTCTGCTGATTCGAAGTAGCATGAAACGAATCGAATCCAAGAAAATATTTACAAAAAAAAACTGTTAAATTTAGATCGATATTTCCAGAAATAAATCAACGATAATCGAATTTTAAAAAAATTATGAGGAACGTAGCTTCGGCGTCAGAAATCATCGGGAGGAATTTTATTTCAGCACCAAGTCAAAGGTAAACAGGATATGCTAAATCGATATTCTGACTGGCTATTTCTGTATTATTAGATACACCTTTCAGTCTCTAAATATTTCCGAAATGATATTTTTAGAACGCCTTTAAGATACGGGAAATAAATCAACTTGCTGTTCTACACTGCGATAGCTGGGTTGTCCATAAATGCATAATTATTTCTATTCCGGGTCGATGGTATGCACAATAACCACACAATGTTCCTAAACATAATAACGATTATCCCAAATTTTTCGCTTCCAAGTAAAATTAAATCTGCATATAAAAATGCAGGTAAGAACTTTCAAATTTTTATATATTTTTATATTATATACAGGGTGTTTGGTAGGTCGATGCAAACTATCTAGGGGGTGATAGAGTTAGCTATTTGGAACTTATCCGGCCAAACTTACCTTGGTACGAAGGTCTTACGGTTTTCGAAATATTGACAAATTTATTAGAATTTTTTTAATTTCGCAAATCCCCAACTGTCAACTAGCACAATTAGTTCGCGGAACGTAGCAACAACTAGTATATTAAATTTGAAGTGTCTGGCTACTAGTCAGGAATACGTACTAGGAACGTTCCTGTTACGTATCTATTACTTTTTTTGAGCTCCGTTACCTCACGGCTTATCCATTTACCCATCTCCGGAGAGCCGACGATACGCGGTTACGCGTATCCCTTATTTAATTTGACTGGTACATACAGGTTGTTTCATCTTCCGTAAAATTTGTTTTCTTGATCGGATTTTAGGCAGTGTTTTTTCTAAACATATACCACAAAAAACTCTTTTTTTTTACGTTAGTGCTAAACTTCAGGTCTTAATCTCAATTTTCAAGGCCTACTACGAATTTTTTTCTATTAAAAAATTAAGAAAATCATTTAGGGATTTTTTTATTTAAAATCTGACACCACAGGGCTAATCGGGACACACCAAAACCCCCACATACCAAATTTGAAAATATACAGGGAGTTCCATTCTACATAGTACCAAAGTTGAGCAAAATAGGAATTTTAAAGGCATCTGGCAAGTCAAGTGTGTCATGGAATCCGTTTAAAACAGTTGAATGATCAACAGGACCACTCAAAGTGTTGATGTGCAAAGATCCAATTCAAAAATGTGCAGGGTAGTTTTCCCTGGGACATCTGAAAATGCTGAATATTCATGAATATTCATGAAAATATGGGTCAAGAATGCTCTGGAATTTTTGAAAAATATTAATAAACACAAGAGTAGGTTATTTATTTTTTTACAAATGCTAACCAACAAATAAAAAACAATATAACTGGACCCTTCTCAACAAAATCACCGTCTAGGATGATACATTTTCTGTGCGTTTCCTGTTGTGGCTCACCAGCCGCCTTGACTCATATGGACTTACTGACCGGCAGGCTTCTGCATTTTTTAGAGTTAGTTCGTTTATAATGTCTGGGGTGGTTTTAATATACTCGATTTTTGACCTGTATAAAGTTTAAAAAATTCATCATTTTGAGTTGGCACAGATAAGAACACCTTGTATATTTTTTATTCGATCTTTGCACATTGACACTGTGAGTCGTCCTGTTCATCCTCCAAGTTTTTGGAAGTAATTCCATGGAATACTTGGCTCGCCAGATGCCTTTAGATTTCCCATTTTGCTCATCTTTGGAACCTTGTAGAACGGAACTCCCTGTATATTTTTTGTTCAAATTTGGTTTGTGGGGGTTTTGGTGTGTCCCGATTAACGCTGTGGTGTCAGATTTTAAATAAAAAAAATCGCTTAATGATTTTTTAAATTTTTTACTAGAAAAACAATTCGTAGTAGGCCTTGAAAATTGAGATTAAGACCTGCAATTTTGCAATAACGTAGAGTTTTTTGTGGCCTATTTTTAGAAAAAAAAAACGGCTAAAATCGGAGGAAGAATACAAATTTTACGGGGTGTTCGCACTTAAGATGAAACACCCTGTATATTCTTGTCTGGTACATATATTCTTAACCTAAACCTTAAATCTAAAGACAAACACAAACACCCAGGGCACTTAATGTGGTGGGAATCGAACCCACGACATACGATGTCAAAGCGTGGATCCATGGAAAGACCCACTCGGTCACCGCAGCCCCATTATATTACTATATGTATTTTAAACGAAAAGTATTTGACACTTAGAGGAAACCAGATAGTCGTATTGTTTTAAGTCGCGTTTCTGGTAGGTGTATGCAGAAAAGTAAAATACGAATGGCAGTTCACTGTTAAATATAATAATAATAAAATAACTTTAGTCATTTTTACTAAAACATGGAACTTTAAAGTTATTATAACTTTACACTAGGAGACAGGAACTACACATAAATAACAATAAAGTTATTCTAACTAGAAAGTTTCAAGCGGGACTATAATGCTACTTTAAAGTAATATTTCTAACCGCATCTGAACATTCAAAGTTCTCATTATTCTTTTGTAGTTCCTCCTGGAACTTTAACATCACTTATTATTGTGTACTTTATTCCTTTGACATACGTGGACGTGTTTCAAAATAACATTCTGTTCCTCGCTTGTTCCGCAGATGGACGCAACACGTTATTATTAACGTTTTCATCTACTCGTATATAGTTCTGCTGGAGAAAATACCGATTGCTTCACAACAGACAAGCTTTTAGCAGTGATGGTTTTAAAAGCTTTCTATTGTTTGTAAAAAGTTGATAAATTCGTTTTTTTAGAACACGTATCTTTGGGAACATGCGCCATTGTTGAGCACCATCAGTACTCCACTGCAAAATTGCGTAAAGGCGAAAAGTCCAGAATATTTGTTACTAATTGGTAGAATTTACTTACAAGTCACACTCGAAGGTGATATGCACTTTTTCGTAGTTGTTCACCATGAAGTTGTTTTATACAGGTAAAAACTATGTTAGAAACACTATCAATATTTACTTATAAGTTCCGCGAGTTTAGAGAAATATAAAGGTTTCAGAAACGTTGCTGGCACTACAAAAATTACTGGAAAGTGAATGTAACTTTGAAGTAGGATTTTAGTAGCTAGTTTGTCCTTGCTACTATAATTTGCCACCTATAAGTTTTCATTACTACAAAATCATTCAACGTTCCCAACACCGAAAAAGGACACGATAAAGTCGCAAACTATGAAGTAGCTTTTTCGTTACAAGCAATTTCTGCTTAAAAGTTGCAGATTTAGTAGTGGTTACGTAATAGCTACAGTGGCTTTACACAAGAAAAGCTACTGTAGTAATAGCTATACATATTCGAAGTTCCGGTCCCAGTTGTGACAACTTGGGTGCTAGTTGGGCCCTTTGTTGGCGCTATTAATGCGACAATCAGAAATAATACTATACCTACACTTTTCGCGTCATTTCTTCTTTCATTATTTTCTTATCATCGCATTAATAGCGCCCAACGAAGGATTTATGAAATTAAAAAAAGGTCAATATCTCGAAAACCGCAAGACTTCGTACTAAGGGAAGTTTAGCTAAATAAGTTCCAAATAGCTTACTCTATCACCCCTAGAATGTTTGCATCGACCTACCAAACACTCTGTATATATTCAATTTCCTATATATTTTTATATTATACCTACTTATTTTATACACAGGGTGTAAATAAAGAAGTGTAAAAAAATTCAGGAGGTGATTCAGAATCTGAAAAGAAATTTTTTTATCCAAGCATTTGCATGAAATTTGGTGGTAGGGGAAAAAGTTGCGCTTTTTTATGGGCTTCAAGGATCTGAAAAGAAATTTGAGATAGCTCACTCCGTTTCTGAAATATCCTGAAAAACTGAAAACTGCCGATTTCGAAAATATTTTATTAAACAACGAAACATTACGAAATTTGGTACCTACTCTTATGTTTTAGGACATGCGCTTTCTACTGATTGCATCACCATTTTTGTAGGAGTAATATATTTTGAGTTACACGTAGTAACGGTTTCAAAGATCCCTCTCATCTTGCATTAATTCTGATTACATAGTGTTAAGTTTGTTATATAATTGTGCTTCCTTTTGTGAAAAATGGCCGAAATGAGAGTTTATCAGCATTTTGAAAAATATGATATTGTTGCACTCAACGATATGTTATTTTGCTATGTGGAGTCGAATGAAAACTCCCGTAAAGCCGACGAACTATATTTTAACACCTACTGCGTATTGTTAATTAAATTATTATATTATTTTATTATGGCCTCAATTGTCTGTCTTCTGTTTTTACACCAAGACTTCTTATTTTAGATATCCAGAGAGAAGACAACCTTTTCCCGTTAGATTTTCTATCATAAAACATAATTTAATTAATTTTGTTTCCTTTACACGGCCGACACCAAAATCCTTATAAAGATATTTGCGCAATCGACGAGGTTAATGATTTAGGCCTTGTACACGCAACTTCTTCAATATCGTGTAGGGCTATTGAGAAAAAAGTTGGAGTATAGAAGACTAGAGCTCAAATTTATATTAAAAAAGCATAATTTTCAAACCCTATAAAATAAAGATTGGCCAACATTTACATCCCCTGGAGATGCTGAGCAGCGTCTACTTTTCTGCAATTGGTATTTGCAGCAAATCCAATTAGGTAAATATCAATTTTTCCAGATCGGTCATATGGAGTGATGAGGCATATTTCTCAAGTGCTGGTATTTTCAATAGGCAAAATGCTAGAATTTGGCATCAAGAAAACCCCCATAATATATTTGAGCGAGAACGACAGGGTAGATTCGGCTTCAGCGTCGCATGCTTCATTTTGGGGCAACAAAAAGCTTTTCGAATTTATGAAGGGAAGCTTTCAGCTGAACGCTACCTGAATATTTTGCAAGAAGTTATATCAGAATAATTGCTAGACAGACAACATTCCCTTGGGCCACTTAAATAATATTTATTTTCAGCAGGACAGAGCACCTGCTCATAATGCACGGACAATAAGTCCTTTTTTGGAAAATTATTTCCATGAAAAACAGACAGGAACTAATGGACCTATAAGGTGGCCACCAAGGTCACCCGATCTTTCCATTCTTAATTTCTTTTTGTGGGGTTATTTACAAAATACTTACATCATATAGTTTATAACACTCGACATCGCAACGTAGGAGAACTAAAATACGTGAGGGTACCACGCTCACATTACAAAGTCTTCAGAGACGTTCAATAATGTCTATTCAAAAGCCAAGCTGGTCCCTTTTTTGTTTTATTACCTGAACACGAGAAGTATTTTAAAAATATATTAAAATTTTAGTTCTATGACGTCATAGGACTACAAATTATTAGTCAATAACAAAAAGGCGAGCCAGCGGTGTTGCTGCACGTTTACATATTCCATACCAGGAAAAACAATATCAGAGAGGTGCCATCATCATCTTGATCTGTATCGCCTGGTAAAAACATAGTAGATACATTTTACGTTTTGGCGAATGGCTTAAGGAGTTACCCCGTGTCAATATTGTAATAATTAGCTTGTACAGGATATCTTACCTAAAATCTTTGAATAAAGGATCCCAGGAAGGAGTCAAAGCTCTATGGGAGTCAAAGCTCTATTATAGCCCTGCGTAGGAGCCAAGTTTTGACACAATATTTTGATACCTGCCACGGTGATAGGTGTCAGTATGTGATACGAGTTATTATGCTTAGCTGTGCGGCTTGTGGTTCTTCCCTGGCCGCCAAAACTAAATGTTTGAGGATAATAATCCATGATCAGTAAGTAATTTTATAATTTAAATTAACTTTTGATGTCATGCACCAAAGTGGCATAGGCGTTTGTGTAAATACCTACTTCCTCATAACTGGAAATTTAAAATTAGAATTGCTGTATTATCAAGGATTTCTAGACATAAAGGTGCCTTATATTGTTTTGCCTGTATTCTAGGTACTGATTTCGCGAAAAATGAGGATTTCTGCCTAGATTAGTTTGTTGAAACAACTCAAAGATACGCGCCTCCGTAAAAACGGAAACGGCAACCGCCATATGCAGACTATCCCTATCCAACGTTAAGCCCAAATTTGCTCCTTCCTGGTGTTATTTATTCAAAGGCCAGAAAGAAGCCGTAAATCGCAATTCCATATTCATCGGACAGATTAATAGAAATGTTGAATTGACAGCCTACTGATTGTCAGTTTTATTGTCACGGCTAACTTTATTTTTCATAAATCTGGTTCTAATGTTTGAGATCGAACAAATAGGTCAAATAGGTCAAATTATATATCTTTAATTATTAATTATTATACAGTGTCTGCCAGAAAGTTGGATACAAATGGGAATTTTCTTTATTTGAAATTTCTCAAAAAAAAATTATTCTTGATAAAAGTTGGTGCTTGTGCTTAAACTCAAAATCCACCCGCAAAAATTTTGAAATTTCGATTCGTATGCAGGGTAGGTTGAAAAATATGAAAATTCCTCAAGAGTAAAGTACCCTTATTTTTGGAACTACATCAGAGTGGCACTAAGAAAAGTTGTTTGTAATCTCAAGACAATGTCAAATATAAATTCACAGCCACCTACTCAAAATAAAAAAAATTCACACTTGCGCATTTTTTACTCATAATGTTAGATATGTATTTTGAGGCACATCTTCGAGCATGACAGTACGATACCAATGATTTTTGTTTACATTTAACTAGCATCTTAAAAACACTTAATAAGTGAAAGTTCTGCAAAGTTTGTCGTTTTTTTGTATCCCAGGTAAAATACTCCTACAATTTCAAACATAACATAGCATCTAATCTGTGGAACATAAAAATATTTTAATAGAGCAACAATTTAAGAAATATTTAATAAATGAGAATTCAACAATAAAAATTATACAGCGGGATGAATAAAAAATGCAAAAAGTGTGAATTTTTTTCT
This sequence comes from Pseudeuparius sepicola, assembly GCA_963920635.1. Taxonomy (NCBI): domain Eukaryota; kingdom Metazoa; phylum Arthropoda; class Insecta; order Coleoptera; family Anthribidae; genus Pseudeuparius; species Pseudeuparius sepicola. The sequence goes on from OY987299.1 coordinate 98,784,784, forward strand.
TTTGAGTAGGTCACTGTGAATTCATATTTGACATTGTCTTGAGATTCCAAACAACTTTTCTTAGTGACACTCTGATGTAGTTTTAAAAATAGGGGTACTTTACTCTTGAGGAATTTTCATATTTTTCAACCTACCCTGTATACGAATCGAAATTTCAAAATTTTTGCGCACCAACTTTTATCAAGAATAATTTTTTTTGAGAAACACGAAATAAAGAAAATTTCCCTTTGTATCCCACTATCTGGCAGACACTGTATATATTTTTATTCATAATTAAAAAAGAAATCCATAGTGGTTAAAAATGCAATGTGCAAGTTGTAAAATAGAGAAAATCACTTCATTTCCGTTATAACCGGGAGTTATTTTAAAAAACCGAATATAGTGAGGAATACTACTTAAAGATTTTGTAACGGTTATGTAGGTAAAAAATTATATATTATTTTTTGCAAAAAAAAATGTTTTTTGGCGTTATTGGAGAGCTGCGCGCCCGCCCTTAGTTGACGGACATTTTAGAGCACGATTCCTCAGGTATTTTTAATATTTATATAAACATGGGTCCGCAAGGCCTTCATTTTTGAGATACCGGGTGTATTTTTGTTTTTTTCTAAATAATTGTTGAATTAATGTTGATATTAGGACGAAAATTGGAACTTGGGTACCAAAAAATCGAAGTAGTCCTAGACTTTCGAAATGAACCTACTCGGATTTTCATTCTGAACAAATTTCCTTAATTGCATTTTGTCGTAAAACCTACAAAAAAGGGCACTTTACTGGTGCTAAAAATAAGTTTTTTCAAAATTTCCAAGTTTGAAACTAAAATTATTTCACAAATTAGTTTCAAACCAAGCAGGGCTGATCTCCAGAAGCACAAATTTCAACTCGAAATTTTTTTGTTATTTACACCTTATGTGAACTCAATCTGGGGACACACTGTATATTCAGCGGCGTTGTAGCATCACAAGGAATTTAAAAAAATATATATGTAATGGCTCAAATTAACTCAAAATAGAGATTAGTTTGGATGACCCTGAACCTACTTATTACAAATAATTGAGAAAACATTAATATTGGTCGTTCATCAAGATCTAGTTATTTTAGTAGTTCCGCTGAATAGCGAAGACGTGGGCAATTTATTTGACATTTGCAAAACTCCCTAGATTGCCTGGAATTACCTGGACCGACAGTGTCGGTCCAGGAATTACATGAAAAACCAGGAACGTATTGGGTAAGCTGAACTTTCGGACGTTTGCAAAAAGTCGAAACGAAACTGATCTGTTTTTTATTGTTTGGAAGAATTAGCAATAAATTTCTGCATTTTGTGGCGTAAACAAAAAATTTTGAAAAAAAAAGAACCAGGGACCCTTTAAAGTAAGGGGACCCAGCATTATATTTTCCAAAGTGAGGCCATTTCTTTCCCCATTCTAATGGTCTCAATGATGCCAACTATGCCATTTTATTGGAGAATCTATGGATATAACAGGTACTTTGATTGTTAGTAAAAATTAATATGATTTATAAAAATTAGACTTGACAATGTTCTGTCAACAAACACAGAATATGGCAAGTGCCAAATGAATCAAATTTATATTATATTTGAATTTGGCTTCCTGCAATTATTTCCAGGAATTTAAGTAATATAAGTAAGGTAAGTCAGTGCTGATTTTGCTTATTTGAGAATTTGTCGCTATTGCACCTTGTTACCAGGTTCCTCAAACCATTTGTAATATGTAGGTATAATAGGTACGTACTTGAACTTTCTTCCCTTGTTGAATGTATCTACCCAAAGAACTTTCACAGATTTCGGGATGGACTAATAAGATTAGGTCTTGTACTTAGTTCTAATCTTGTAGTTTTTCTCGGTGCTCATTTTTGTAATTTTATTTCTCTCCCAAGGTACCTCACAAACGTAAAATGAACTTATAGTTGTAGATAAAAACTGTTTAAAGAAAGACCTGACTGAAGCTACCTGCTTAATAATTTAATATTTAGGAAATACCATTTTTGTTTTGAACTATTTACTTATATGTAATGCCCACGTAATGGGAATTGTAGGATTACTAAAGGTAAGACATGAAAAATCTGGTTGCACTTATTGGGACTACTACAGGCGGCCGCATTACCTTTAATTGACTATCTGGAAGTTTGAAAACTTAAAAATTGTGAATTATGATGGGAAATATTTTGCCTCCTTTGGAATCTATGGCACTGGCATGTCACATATAACATAACCTTGTACCAGCCCACTTATGTGGTCTCCTTGGAGATATACAGAAAACAAGGCTTCACTTCTCCTATGTGATAGACTGCGACATGCTGGGTCCCCTTATTTTAAAGAGTCCCTGGTACGAACCAGGGACCCTTTAATTATTTTAAAGAGTCCCTGGTACGAACTATAAATTAGCAATGTGTCAATTCTGCGGTTCCGCTATTCGGCGCAACGACGTTAGGAATTATTATCATATACCATGTGGTCAGGGTTGGATGGATTACAATAATTATATAATATAATATATATAATAATAATATATAATAATATATTACAATAATTGCAATACATTATTGCCGTAAAGCTCTTACACTATTACTTACATATTGTATTTCTTAAAAAATTTGAAATTCTTACGACAAAATGATGGGATTGTCTTTAGACAAAATCCGGAACGAAGTGGCATTTTCTACTTTTGTACCGAGCGGAAACTATCATTTTTAGCTTTAGTTGTCTTGTTGTCTTTAACTGGTTGCATTGGCATTCGACCATGATTCGACAGCATGGGCAAGTTTTTAAAGTCATCGATGGCTCCATCGAATAAATCGAACATCCATCAAAACGTTTGTAAAGTCAACTTGTTTAATCTGGTGAAATTAATCGGGCCGTTTTTTAACGAAAATAAAAGCCGTTGGAAGCGATGGATGCGTGTGTTTTGGCATATTGAGGTTATGTGTGTTTTTGCTTTAAGTTTTTCCAGCATTGCAATTCACGTTTTAAACTCAAAAAATATAAATGAGTAAAGTGTTTAAAATTTGTAGGTTATTAGCATTGGGATTATAAAAATTTAATAAATTAACGAAAGGTATTATCTACGTAATTATTAGGCATACTTACCATAAGTCGTATTTAGGAAGAGAATTTAACGACTGCAAGTAATTTAATTATTCAGTTTTGGGCGTAATTTGCTAACCAAACTTATCAAATAAATTAAATACAAAAAAAATATATTTTGCCTTTTCAAAAATGGCATTTAAATTTTTTTAAAAAGTAGCCACAACCGGCCTTTGAACCCGGGATCTCACGCACCCAAAGCGAGAATCATGCCACCATGCTTAAAAGTTGAAGTCTATTCGATAGCTGTCATTTAGGATGAGCCTTCAGTTTTGACCAAAGGCATCGTATCCATGCCTTTGTATCACACGATGCCTTTGGTTTTGACTATATTATTGTCCACAAGCAACAATCAATTGCATTGTATATAAGCACCGACCTATCTACTTTATTTATACTAATATAAAAATAAAAGTCACTTTTCAGAAAATTGATGTGATATTTTTTATTAAAATGTTTGCTCATTTTTGTGCGAATGGCATCCGGGGATCTGGCTTTCAGCGAACAAATAGCAGCAAATTGATGGTACGCCAGAGTGTTGAACCGCATAGTTTCCTTGGGAAAGCCGGGAACCTTGGTATGGGAGTTTACGAATCGGCGACTAGTGAGATGTCCGGCCGTTCAAGTGCACGCGCTATTTCGGGAGCGCTCCTTGGAATCCGAGTTGTTTATACGGCGGCATCCATTCATTAAACTTTGCATTTTATTCGCGACTCGAGCATGGCCTTCAAAGCGGTAGGAGAAAAGCAAATATAGGAATTTTGCGAGTGTGATATGATTATAAAAATCAATTTGCATTACTCAAATGATAGATAGAACCAATGGGTCGGAATAGTTCAGTGGTGAAATAATTATTATAATCAAGATAAGACCTACGATTGTCATATCTGACAGAAATTTTGTTTAAAAAGCTAGAAGTTATACTGTATGCTATGCTATATCCTAATATAGATTATGTAGGAATAAACTTTCGCCAGACATTTGTGTGCCAACCTCAGAAACAACTTAGGTGTCTTGACCAACGCCAACTTAATAACAAAAATGCTAAAATAATGTACTACACTGATTATTTCCCTTATATTGCTTGTATCCAATAAGTTAGCTAAATTCTTAAAAAAGCAACCTTTGCCAGCGATAAATTCCCTTGGGAAATATCAAAGCGGTAAGATCACAAGAGAGTGTATCACTTCGTTTCTTAGCTACCGCGGATCTGCTCAATATAAACATTGACTTGCAAAAAATATTGGTCTGTATTGCAATGTTCTAAATTAGCCGGCTGAATATTATATTGCTGTATTACCAGACTTCAGACATTATACAGTGTGTCGACTGTGTCCCTGGGTAGGTGAAACGACTGTTGTAAAAGACAAAAAAAATCTAATTAAAATTTGTGCTTCTGAAACTAATTTGTGACCCAATTTTAGCTTCGAAGAATCAATCATGCCTTTTAAATTTTGAAAAAAAAAAATCTTACCAGTATAGTGACCTTCTTGTAAGTTCTACGACGAAATGTTATTTAGGAAACGTGTTCATGATGCAAAACTGGGAAGGCGTGAACAATGTCAAAAGCAAAAGACTACTTACATTTTTGTGCGTTTTAAATTTATTAACAGAAAAAATCTTGTAAAAAAACATTTCCCATTTTAATATCATCTTGCAAATGGTGAGGGCATATGAAAAATTAAGTGCTTTTATAGGGGAAAAATGCTCGTTGTGTAGTCAACGAACGCAGAGTGGGATAAAAAAGAAGAGAAATGTAATTATTGAGCGTGGAGAGAACTTTAGTATATTTAATTTATTTTTGGTATAAGTACCTATTTTGCAAGCTAAACCTTCTTCTTTGCAATTTTGAAGCTACTTGAATGTTTCGGAAAACTGTAGGTAGGTTAGGTAGTTGAAATGTCAAATATTTATTTGTATAACGGCAAATAAAAATAGCGAATTAAATTTTAGCCTTGCTCTGCATTTTAAAATAAAATCAAATGGAAAATCATCTGTGCTATTGAAAACACGTGTACGATGAATGCCCATCATGCTATTAAATGAAAACAAACGTTATTATAGCGCCAGCTTTCGATAAGTTCTCGCGAAAAATATTGAAAATTATATTTTCACAGATGAATAATGATCCTTGGCCGGCTAAACAAATATGTTCGGGGAAAGGCGAGCCTTTAGAACATTTACATTTTCCACAATTTCGCACTGCGTGGCATCTTACCAAACTAGGAAGCAGTGCGGACAAATTGTTTCTAGGAACGACATGTTATCTGAAAATGGAAAGTCCCAAATACATGTCCCAGGCGCGGTCTTAGGGGGGGCCCATGGGGGCCATGCCCCCCCCCCTAGTAAAATGAAAAAAATAATAATAAATAAAAAATAGATACGAATATTATTAATAATATTATCTAACCTACAGTGTCCACGGATTGAGCTCACATAAAGTGTAAATAACAAAAAAATTTCGAGTTGAAATTTGAGCTTCTGGAGATCAGCGTTGCTTGGTTTGAAACTAATTCGAAAGATCACCTTGGATATCATGAAGAAATTAATTTTCCACAGCAGTAAAGTGCCATTTTTGTAGGTTTTAAGGCAAAATGTTATTAAGGAAACTTGTTCAGAATGAAAAACCGAGTAGGTTTGGGAAATTTCGAAAGTCTATTCCTGTATACTTACTTTGATTTTTTGGCATTTTTCCGACTTTTAAAAAAAAATGCATTTTGTGTAGTTTTCACATCAAAATGTTATTAAGAAAACTTGTTATCAATGAAAAACTGGATAGGTGTGAAAAATTCCAACAACCTATAGGTCTATAGTCCACCTTACCAGAGAATACGAGCCTCAAGAATGCGAGTAAAAAATTTCGAATGTTGCCAAACTTCCAAATATAATTCTCTTTAGGAAATATAATAAACCAAAGCCATGACGCTAGTGCACCATAATTGTACAGGTTTTTGCGATTCGGCAACGCCTGCAATCAGTATCTCAAGCTGAATATTTCTTAGAGCGACTGGCGGTCGTAAATACCACGTACACTAGTCTTCGCCTCATAGCCGTGCGCGAAGGGAGACAATTTGAGTTTCGCGGTGTTAGTAGTGGTTGTATAATGACCAGTGTCCGCGGAAAGACCATACATAGCCAAGCCAGGGAAATTATCGCAAACGTAATAAGGGTTTGCGATGAGGAGGCAACTAATAACGTTTTCAAATTACTTATTTTATGAGACTCCTCAACTGACTACCAAAATTTTCACCGCCGTTATTACCGACGCCTGTGGCGGCAGCAATTTTATGGCCTATTCCCGCGTTTTTTTATTTTACTTTCCCTCTGCGTCTCTAGCGTTCTCTCCTATGTTTTACTATACTTTGATTTTTGTGCGTTTTAATTTTTCGGCAGAAAAAATCAAAGTCGACTTAGGCTTTTGAAAATTTTCACACCTATCCAGTTTTTCATTGTCAACAAGTTTTCTTATAAACATTTTCATGTAAAAACTACACAAAATGCACTTTTCTAAAAAAAGTGTGAAAATGCCAAAAAATCAAATAATAGGCATAGACTTTCGAAATTTCGCAAACCTACTCAGCTTTTCATTCTGAAGAAGTTTCCTTAATAACATTTTGCCGTAAAACCTACAAAAAAGGCACTTTACTGAGGTGGAAAATTAGTTTCTTCATAATTTCCAAGGCATAGGTAGGTACGTGATTTTTTGAAAGTAAAACTATGTCACAAATTAGTTTAAAACCAAGCAGGGCTAATTTCCAGAAGCTCAAATTTCAACTCAAAAATTAGTTGTTATTTACACCTTATGTGAACTCGGATACACTGTATATAACAAAAGCACATGGAAAAAAATATTGTTTATATAATTTTTATTTAAAACACATTTTTTTTTATTTTTGTAATTTTTGTGAGGAATATAATTTTTTTTGTGATATCGCCTTTTTATTTTTTAGTTTTATTGTTATTAGTAGGCACTTAAAAACCGCCTAAAGGAGCACATATCCAGGTATGCCCCCCCCCCCCCCTTCGCAAATGGATATGACCGCGCCGTCATGTCCTCAGTTTTGTCTCTTCAGTGTAGACGGAAAGTTCCAAGTTGTTTAGCAAGTTTGGAATAATAAAAAACAACAATGCTCTATGTTGTCCTCAGAGTGAAGAAAGTTTTTGGCAATATAAGAAAAACTGTTTGAGAACACAAATCTTCTACGAAATCACCTTGAGTTCGATATTAAGCAAAACGAATTTCCAGAATGTTTAAAACCAATTAATTTTATTGTAATTTTCCCTTCCAGTCGGCACAGTCGACTTTTCAATTTTTGTCCAATTTGAAAATGGCTTGTTAGTAGTTCGCTTAGTATCGGAGATATCACAAAGCTGTAAAAACATAACTCTGAATCCGTTGTCGGTGGCTGGTGTAGTTATATTTCTTTTACCTCTTAATAATTTAAAAAAAATGATGATGTAAAACAATCATATTCGATATTTCAATTGTTGCAAGCAATTTTCATCTGGAACTTACAGCGGTTTAAAAATTGATCTCTTTTTTGGATTTTACGCTATAATTTTTACAGGTGGCTATGACGGGCACCCATAAACTTGACAATGGAACGATATTTTTAAAAGCTTTATTTAGGCATTTGGATAACCAAAGAATATAATGTAACGTGGGGTTGGAACATAATGTGGAGAACCATGTAACTACTATTTATAAAACCACGGAGACTATTTAGAAACTTGTTCTGTCCTGACAAAGACACTTTCCGAATATTCGCCAGTATAAAAAAATGAATAGTGGAGATTGTTTTCGCAAAAAGCGGAGTTCTGTTCACGAAAATAATACTTGGCAGATATATTGGTTACGCATTAAAATATTTGGACCTTTGTATAATTCGTGTGAATCCTAACTAACGATATATCTAAGTCTAATTTTAAAAGCCTCTAGGTTTAACTGGTTTAGGTGTTTAAAATTTATGAGGTAGGTACCTCCCACATACCACATATACCGCTTTTGGCCAAGGCCCAGGGAACGGAAAGATATGGAATTCGCCACCATTTTTAACCCTATATTGGCAGTTTGAATGGTGGCTACCTTATTCCTTGTTTAATTTTTTTATACAGCATTAATAAAATTGCATCATACTTTTTGAAGGCGCCGGTAAAATCATGACATGCTGTTTTACGAGATGCGTTTTTAATCGCGATTTTTTCTTTAAATTTTGTACAGAATTGTTTTAATGCAACACGAAAGAACACGAAAAGTGGCGCTCTACCGTCTACCATCTAGAAACATAACTGAAGAAGCAGACGGAGTCAAAATTGGTAACGGAGAAATAATTGTAATTCATGATAAGACGAAGAGAGCCGCATTTCACCATAAGAAAAATTATTGAAGCTTATCAAAGAAAAGATTATTAGAAATCACTTCACTTTACTTCATTTTTGAAACAAAGATTAAAAGGTAAAAGTTGAAGTTACCAAGTCTTCTTTTGTTTGTATTTTGTATACAAATAAAATGAAAAAATATCATTAGTAGTTTTAGTAGTAAAGAATAAAACAGGTTGCTTAAAAATTCAGAAACAGGTAAATGTTCCTGGAAAATATGTTGTTATTATTATTAAAAGTATCCAAAGAAATAATTATCAAAAGTAAAAGTGTTATGAAAATGTTAGGTAATGAAAAATACTTTCATATTTTTATTAAGTAATTATTTATAATGTATTGTACAATCGATAATAAGCTATAATGTACAATATTATTGTTAATTAATTATTATTGTAATTATTATTATAATATTTTCTCGTTCTCTCTATTATAATATTTTCTCGTTCTCTTTATGATGATTAAAATATATGTTGTTTTGATTAAGTTGCATAATTTCTCAACCTAGTTCATTGCTTCGGTATTTTTATTAAGTTTCTCTAATTGCAATTATTATTAATCTATTTTAAGTATTTTTGTATTAATACGAAACAAAGACATAAGAACATAATAACATAAGGTCAGTTTCTCAATTTCCATAATCTGTGGCCTATAAACAAACTACATGTAGAATTCAAAGTAGGCCTAACGCTTTCAAATTTTGTACACCTAAGTAACTTACCACGCTGAACAAATTTTCTTTATAATTTTTTTTTCAATATCTTTACAAATAGAAGCAGTTTACACTTATGCAAATTAACGTTTCATCAAATTTCTGGTACCTACCAAGAATAAGTAATGTTAACTTTGTCAATGCCAATCTTATTTTAAGAACAAGCACACTTTTTTTATGAAGAATTGAAGATAAAAATTTTTACAAATAGTTAAGCCCATCCGTGGACACACTGTATAGTTGAAATTTGGCAAGGATTTTTTACTCTTCTAAACGTGAGCTCTGTGTGCTTTCTAGCATAGATTAAAGGAGGCATAGATATGCATAGAAGCATTGTTGAAACCGTTCGCAAAAAAATATCGGCACACCAACTTTCAAGCTTTCATTTTGTAACGAAATTAATTAAAACAGATAAATTACAATGTTTTACAATTACTCTTGGGTCTTAGGACTCCATACTAAGTTGAGGTATAGGTATTTTAATTTAATTATAAGTTTTTATATAAAAATATGAGAAATATTTGGGGTGCCTCGTGAAAATTTTTACATTTACTAACTCTTCAAAATAAGACAAAGTTTAGGAACCTACACTATTATCTTCTATATTTTTATAAAATGTGATGAGGAAGTAGTGATTTGAGTAGTTTTATTATTTTATTTTACATTGTAGATGGATCGTCTGTTCTAATTTGCTAAACAAAAATGAAGGCAGGCAACTGCTGTGTTTCACCACGTCTCGAGCGTTATTAATTTTAATAATTTATAAGCAAACGGGCCTGCTGCCAAATTCCAAAAACTCATCGGGATTAGGGTCGACTTGGATAGGAACTCTAGGCCGACTAAAATGGTTTTTGTCAGAGTTGCCAGTGAAACTTGCACAAGTTTCCGACAGTGGCGGAGCGAAGCCTCCTAAAAGCGCCAAGTACTTTACGAGAAAATTCATCAATTTTCACTTTTTTCGTGGTAGGACAAATACTTTAAGGAAAATGGCTAACATTACTATCTCCATACTATTTCATATTTTGTTCATTTTGGTTCTAAGGAATTAGGTAGGGGCATTTTTTTGTAAGCACAATCGATGTAATCACATAATAGGACAAATTAATGTAATATCGCACGAAAATGTTGATTGTTTTTTTTAGTGAATAAAAACAAGAGTAACTACCTTTTTTCCTTAAAATCAACAAAGGCATATTATTCTTATTAAAAATATGCGAATAATTTATTACGTATCTAGAATTCTTTAAAAGTTGGTAACACTCCAAGAAACAAATTAGGTTAAAATTTTATAGGGCGCCTGTTTAGAAACCCCAAAACAATTTCGCTGTTGAAATCGACTCGAGTAGTAGGTTAAATTATGAAAATCGGCAGCTAAAAAAATTACGAAGAAAGCTGAAAATGACCCCCTGAAAAAAATATTAACTTGTAACTTTTTTTGACGAGATCTGTTCTTTCCCACCTTCATACCATGAATATTTAATTGGCCTGTGGTAACAACTCTACATAAGAATGTACTTCCAGTAGTGATAGGGCCAAAATTCAATTAAAAAATAAATAGAAAATATTTCCTTTTAAAAAAATTTCTATGTTAATATTGAGCCAACATTCAAAGATTCGCTTCTTTTAATATTAAAAAATAAGATCACCTCCCAAGCACAAGCATGTGGTTGCTTCTACGGTTCTGGGTTTAAAGATTGTGAGGGTGAGAATTATTACTATTAAATACTTGGGATCGCGTTCCTTGCCAATTCGAATGAATCTCCGCATCTAAATATTGTTTTATAGAATTTCCAAATAGCGGCAGATCACCTGGCAAATTGTTCCGGTATTTTTAGTAGGTATAGTTGCAATTAACGCAATTGAACTGTTATTATTTCCAAGTGTGGGTGGCATTACCGTCACGGATGGTGAGGCAGGGACTGTTTTTAAATAGAAAACAACCACTACCTCTAGATTGCGTTACTATATTAGACTCAAAAAGAAAATTTGTTATTTCAAACGACGAATCACTAAGGCGAAAAATGGGATATAATAAAATTATTGTCGAATGGCGGGTCAAGAGAACATACGAAACTACCTTTCATTTTCTAGAGAAATCAACAAAATTTTTAGATACCGGGCTAAATTTGGAAAACCACAAATTTGTAATGTTCTACCTACCATTCATATTTTTGAAAATTTATCCTAGGTCAATTTTCCTAACTTTTTTAAATAGAAATGTACCACATTTAAATTCTTAGCCGGCAATATATTATTTTTATTTTTGTGTAATTTAAATTCCTAATTTTTTATTTATTGTAATTCCTCATTTTAGAAAACAATCATTTCTTAGCGAAAAAGTCCATTCTCTTGAGAATAATAATTATTTCTGATTCCTAAGCCACTGTTACTCTAAACTAACGTCATTTTTTAAAGCATGTACATTGCCCCTGAATGCAATAATTACGGAACTTTTATTAAAAGTACATAGGTATTAGTCTCAATACTATAACCACTAGAATATGGTTCATTATTTTTTATAGATACGGTCCATTGATAAGTATTAGGTAGTGCATACTACATAATATGTAATATAATCTAATGAAAGGAAATGGTAGGTATATATTATTAAAAAAATTGTGTAACGAAAAGTAAATATTACTTAAGAAGAAAAACGTCTTCAAAAGTATGTTTAGTTTCCTGTATCAATAAAATTTTATTTACAAGTAGCTGGAAAATTAGTGGTTTTGAAGAGTTTATAAAAAACAAGGGTCCCTTTTCATATTACACGAATGACCCTATTTTGAAAGTCATAGCTGCTAGAAATAATTAAAAAAATATACATAGTTAATTTAGCAGCTACGACTTTTAGAATAGTGTCATTGGTATTTATGCATGATTTATAAATACCCTTTCAAATAAATAAACCTTCCAAATGATTTAGAACTAGCTTTTCCAGCTAGTTCTAAATAAAATTATATTGATACAGGCAACCAAACTTACTTTTGATCACGTGTTATTTCCAGAAAGTTTTAATACGAGCATGCTGAAAATAACATCTGGGTGTATAGTATTACTATTATTATTACCAGAAATATTTTATAAAAAATCGTTCGACTTCTTACTGTGTTGTCTCGCGTCGATTCTGTCAAAATTTAGAAGAAGTTTACATAACCAACAATAATGAATGGTTACCCTACACCCTCTGACCCTCTAACCCCTTCTAGTAGCTGTAGAAGACGCCGAAGTCTTCTACATCTCACCGCTACTAACTATATATCAATCGGAATAAATGACACCTAGCCGATGGAACCCGTATCTCCGGTAGCTTAGTTGGTTAAAGTGCCTATGGCCACAGTAGGAGTCCCGGGTTCGAGTCCCGGCTGGAGTGCATTTTTTTCAATTGATATCCTTTACCTGACATGCCACTAAAAACATCCTTTATTATTTATAATTACAGGTACTAAAAATCTTTCCGTATTATTATGTTCCATGATCTAAATTATTACTTCGAGTCTTCGAGTATTCGAGAGTTCTCGATGTATCCCACTACAAAAATAAAGTTAGTATGCAAATAATATCCGCAGATTTCTATTTCTACTTTTAGACGCGTTATTAAAAACCAAGTCAAAAAAAGTCAAAACAGTTTTTTGGATTTAAAGCGGGCTGTGCTAAAAAAAATCCCTGAGAAATTGAACAAATAAGAATCCAACAAAAATGGTTTGTTGATTAGCCTACAGCAGTGCCTATAATTCTTTCTATAGTCACTGCCTACAGGGCATGACGTATTTGCACGACTCTGCACGAGACTGGCCTAATTCAGGTATCCTTGTGGGAAAGAAAATGCTAGAAGATTCGAAGCGGCATCGTCAAGTTCTAAGTTTCTCGCAAAATAAACCGCGGTTTTCTGGGAATTCGGAATCGCGGAATCACCTCGTTGTTACGCATACCGCATACCCGGGCCTATAAATAAAAAAACGCGTTATTTATTTCTTGCGGGCGATCGAGCTGGCGCCAGCCAGCCGTGATCTATTCGCGAATAGAAAAAATCGAGGTGGGTCGTACCGAGCAGTTTTCATTTTTTAGGAATCCGCCAATAATGAGAGCTTTATCGTTCTGATGATGGACTGATTTATCCCAATTTTTAGAATTATTAATTTTATGACACGTATTTAGTTTTAGTGTTGATATAAAACTATAAAACTATGGCAAACTTTAAGGGGCGATTCTACATGAAAAATAATGACAGTTTGCTATATAAACGTAGGTCCTCAAATGCTTCGTTTCCGATATACAGGGAGTCAAAGTTTTTTTTTAAAAGATAATTTATTTATTGTTATAGCTATGCGCACCTAACTAAAAATGTTTCATTCGAGACATTTTTATTTTCATTTGTTGTTTTCATTTTTTGTTGCTGAATAGGATAGGTTTTTGATATTGTAATAGAAATTAAAAATACGCGTTATGTTGTTTTATTTTTTTGCATAAAAATGGCGGCCCCTGTGAAAAAAAGGTAAGAGAGCTTTTTTGTCACTAATTAAACGAGGATTTTAAAAATAATTTTTATTTTAAATTATCTCAGTGGCGTATCATTTATTTTCTTAAAAATATCGAGGCCATTACCCCTATGCACGCCACTGATTAACATAAAATTTTTAATCGGGTGTCAAAAAATGCGCTTTCTAGTCCTCTTAAAACCCACCAAATTTCATTTGAATGTCTTAATCCGTTTCAGCGCAATAAATAAATTATCTTTTTTTTTAAAGAGAAATGCTCTAAGCCGATTTGAATATTGTACAATGTATTTTGCATTGTATTTTGTTTCCGAAAAGCGCATGGCGAGCCAAAAAAGGGTCGGACGTGACAGTCACCTAGCCACGAACAGTCTTTATTAAGGGAGCCCTGCAATTGTATGTTTTGTTGCCTGTATTAATGTAATTTTATTACATTTGAAAGGTTTAAAAAAATACGGGTATTTTCAAAATATTCATAGATACTAATGACACTAGTTTAAAAGTTATAGTCGCTAATTTTATTTGAATTTCAAACTTTACTCCGGCATAAAAAAATTTTATTTTGTCTTTTGAGCAGGAATTTTACCTTGTATTATTCCTTTACTCAATGGTTGGAATTAGATTTTGGTCTTTTAATTGAGATTTATGAATAATTTTGCCATCTGAAGTTTTCATTTTTGTTCCAAAGTCCTCTTTAATTTCGGTTATTAAGTGTTTTGGTTTGGTTTTATCTCTTAAGGAATCTTTGTTCTTCTGAAATTGGGTACTAGAAGGTTTATAATTTTGTGGTTCCTCTCTATCTTATTAGGTATGCTTTTTATTTTGTTTATACTTTGCATTTAGTGAGGCATAGGAATTGTTTCAATATACATCTTACACATTGGCAGATTACAATTCTCCATTCGAATTTGCCATTTTTCTAGTTTCTTTTACTTCGGTATTAATAACTTGGTTAACCTAAGGTATACTATTTGTTCGTCAAGACTTTAATTAGATGAAAATAAACTTGTTAAGGGGGCATTATCACACATAGTGCCAACCCAAGTGTGTTTTTAGTGTTTGGTTTTAAAATTAGTAGGTCTTTCAAAAAACCAATGCTCAACTCAAATTCTACATTACATTGCGCATATTTGGACAAAAAATCAGCCGAATCTGATGTTTCGTTTGCGAAAACAATATACCTGAAATGTATTTTCTTCTTCTTCTCTAATAAAAAAATACCAGAACCTTTAGGTATATTGTTTTTCCAAACAAGCCATCAGATTTGGCTGATTTTTTTGTCCAAATATGCCCAATATAATGCAGTATTTGAGTTGGGCATTGGTTTTTTGAAAAACATAATGATTTTCAAAATAAACACAAAAAACTCACTTGGGTTGGTAGTATTTAATGCCATGTGTGTTTATGCCACCTTAAGATTTTCAATATTAACGCCACCGATAAAAAATATACCTTAAAAATTACATGAAAATAGGATAAAATAAGGATTCAAAGGAACACTTGACTCTTACCAAAAGGTCACTAGCCAACGTCCTCTGAGTGAGCAATGTCTTATTTGTAGCTGGTGTGGTGTTAAATGCCAAGGATTGAGCCCAGAGCTGCCCGTTATGAAGCTCGAAGACCACCAAGGTTGCAGGATGTATCTTCGGAATTGAAATTTCCAGTTTTCACGACGCGGTAGAACTGGTAGGACCTACTCACTGCGTCAGTTACGATAACATAATCAAAACAGAGATTGCGCTAAAATACAAAGGATCAGGCTTTACACGTGTCCGTGAACTCAGCGTTTATTCAGCACTTCCACATAATAAAAGGGCCCGTTATTCTTAGGGATGTTTGATTGTCTGATTTAAAAAAATGTTTTTTAAGGACCCACACCAAAACAATTTTTTTGGTAACACTGGTCACAAAAACGTGTTGTATGCAAAAATTGGATATAATGTGGATCTTTGATAGGGCTATTGAATAACTTCCCAGAAAAGAGACTAATCAGAATATGCACTCGGCTAATTATGGAAGACAGAGGGGTATTTTTTTATTTGGGCTGTCCCACGGGTGTCAAGCTTTGCCCGGCCCTGGTGCTCGCCCCGCAAGTAGATCGTCAGATAGTGACAGATTTAGGTGCCCCGTTTTCGCATACAAGCCTCGAAGAGGGTTGGAAAGTGCATCGATGCTGAGCAGAATGAAGGAAAATTTACGAGTGGGCCCTGGGGACAACATGGAAAATTCGATATTCTTTAACAGAAATAAAAGGTGGCTGTTGCCCATATGTTCACGCAAGAATCTGGCTTCGGAAAACCAAAGGCTTGAGTGTTGCAGGTGGCTAAAGGGTTTAAATAAGGGCGTAAACTTGTGAGGAAAAATCGAGATTTTGACCGATTTTTGCACAAAAGCCCATCGAAAGTATGAAAATGTACATCGTCACTAGCCCGAAAAACATAAAAAAATTATGCACCTCAATCTGTCACTATCTGATCTATAGAGGCCAGTTCCAGTTCCAGATATTATTTGTGGGCGGGGTCAATGCGCCCACGGGTGTCCAAACTCATGCGCGAGGGGAAATTCGAACCGCGAACATCAAAGGTGCCGACACAGAGTGAACCCGGTGCTATGAATAAAGAACCCCAGGAAGGAGCAAATTTGGGCTTTACGCTGGACCGGTCCAGTCTCTGCATATGGCGGCATGCCGTTTCCGGTTTACGAAAGTACTTACCGATGGAATGTTATTCCCAAAACATTTTGTTCTGGTAGTCACGGAATAGTCGCAGGCTGCACAGCTAACCATAATAGATCCCCAAAAAGTACTTATCGAAGAACTACACAAATATCTAATAGCACAAACCATCGTGACAACTGTCAAATATAAAAATATTTTGTCAAAATTCAGTCTCCATACAGGGCGATTTCCGTCTCACGTATTTTATAATGCCCCTAGAGCTTTGGCTCCTTCCTGGGGTTCTTTATTCATTGACCCGGTGTGATAAGTTCGAATACCTCAATCAATGATAGGCCATAATAGTTTTTGTTGTCTCAAAAATTGTATAGATAGCACTAATTAACTTAATGTTTTTGCTTCTATATCACTAAGGCGAATGAGTGTTGTTATTGATAATAATTGATTTGTTGTCAGTTAAAAACTCGGTTAAAAATGAACAATAAGCAATAACTTTTTAACACTTTTGTTAAAAGAGTAGGTACTTTTTGGTTACAAAAATGATTATGGGCTTACGTGATGACTTACGTAATATTTTTTGCTCGTACAGAATTTTTTCTTCTGTTTAAACTGTTTGATCATTTTTTTTTTAAATTTGTGAACCCCATCGGCAAAGTCTATTAGCTACGTCCTTGATATAAAATATATTCGTCACTGGTCGTACTGCAGCTTTTTTAGCTTGCTGTACTGTCCCAGATAACGTGAAAAACCTGATTTTCTTGGTAATTTTAAAGATAAATTGATGGTTCAAATACTAAACTTGTATAGAATTTTTCGTGGAATTCGAATATGACGTCAAACTTAATATACAGGGTGTTGTTAAAAAGTTATTTCAAAAATAGCCTTTTCCAAAAAATTCTGAAGTTGGATTTTAACATAGAATATTAGTAAAGAGGGTACGGAGAGTAACAAAAAATTGTCTACCCTAATTTTCGTCTTCCGGTTTGACCGGAAGTGAGCATCATTTAGTCAGATTTTTGCGACACCCTGAATAAACTCGTGGATCAAATTAACGCATCAACATAATAAATACCTACAAAAATTGCATTTTTTTTAAATAAACTATTGGAAAAATAAAGTAATGGAACCTAAATGAAAAGCAACAAATTGTGTTATTTAATTAGTTTAACAGTAGTAAATGTCCAAAGCCTACTGTTCATATTCTTGGTAGACACGCAAAATAATTTAAAATATAATTTGACATTTCGTATGTTGGTGCGTTAATTTTGTCCAGGAGTATATTTTGGGTTTTTTAGATTCCTTTTGTTCTCCCAATTCCAACCATATATAGTTTTATATAGTTATTAGTTATCTCTAAAAATAACCATACATACAGTATGTTTCACTTTAAGTGGCGACAATTCATTATTTTTTAACGGGGCGGCCTATTTTCGAAAACTTTTTTTTAAATATGGTACTCCAAAAGCTCTACATCCTGGTACATGCTATTTTAAAATTCACCCTTTCCCTACTCTATCGATTTGCACAATATCATCCGCTTATCTAATACATCACAAATTTAATATAATAAATACGGAAATATCGAAAACATTATTTGTACCTATTATTTTGTTACTACGTGTGCCACGAAATTGTAAAAACTAAGTCTATCTTTTTATTTTTGCTTCTAAAACTTAATAATGTACCCACCTTTTGTTATTTTTCTTTACTTTTCTGTACTAGTCTGTAAAAAAAGTAAAAATTAAATAATTAGGTATTTTTAAATTTTTTATTTGAATTGAATCGATTTAAAGTAACACAATGCATATTTCCTGCAAATTAGAAACAAGAATAAAAAGATAGACTTAGTTTTTAAAATTTCGTGGCACACGTAGTAACAAAATAATCGTAACGATTTTTTCGATATTTCCGTATTTATTATGAACACTCTGTATTAGATAAGCGGATGATATTGTGCAAATTGATAGAGTAGGTGGCTCCCAATCCATTGGCAACCTAACATTTGGAAGGGACTAGGCACCTAAATTGTGAACACACGGTATAAGTTACGACATTGAAACTTGGGATTCGGGGTATCCAGATGTGCTTAAATCTATAGAGCTATTTGTTTTTTTCGTAAAAAAATGCCTAATATACTTTCTTCGTTTTTGGGGTCTTATTTGTTATCGTAGTAGGCTAGGGAAAGGGCGAATTTTAAAATAGCGTGTACCAGGATTCCAGGATGTAGAGTTTTAGAGTACCATATTTAAAAAAAAGTTTTCGAAAATAAGCCGCACCGCTAAAAAAATAATGAATTGTCGCCACTTAAAGTGAAACACACTACATAGAATTTTCATTTTTTCATAAATTTCGTCAAATATTATTAATTCACATCTTTGCATTTTAGAAAACTAGAAAAACCTATAGATAGTTGGAATTTGGAGAAGAAAAGGGATCTAAAACACTCAAAATATACAGGGTGTCTCAAAAATCCGATACAGTAGGTAATGTTCAGTTCCGGTCAAACCGGAAGTTACTGATATTTCGTGTTAAAATCCAACTTTTCGAAAAAGGTAATTTTTAAATAACTTTAGGTGCAAATAGCAAAAAAACTGTACATTTTGCCTTTGTATCGAACTTTATATAAATATAGCAAAACAAATCTAACCTTAACCTCTAATTGTAAGATTTGTAAATGTGACTCATATCCAAGGGGAGTCAGCTAATATTGCCTCGCGCCAACATTAGTTTGTGCAACTGCCAGGCAGAAGATTAACGCATTACCAGCAAATTTGCATTATCAATCATAGGAGCCAGTTTATTATGTTTGCCGGCGATTTCGTCAGAAAAGGCTGGTATAGAACGGAAATTAGGGGAAATTTCTCCATCTGCTTCATTTTATATAGGTATATAGGTACCAATAGAGAAAATTTTAATTTGTAAAAAATGTACATTTCAACATCTTTCGAATTCTAGCCCAATGGACTAAAATTTATTTCTAAACACTACTATCCATATACAGGGTGGCCCACCACGAACTCCATCGATTTATACAGGGTGTTTCATCTTAAGTGCGAACACCCCCGTAAAATTGGTATTCTCCATCCATTTTAGCCGCGTTTTTTTCTAAAAATAGGCCACAAAAAACTCTACGTTGGTGCAAAATTTCAGGTCTTAATGTCAATTTTCAAGGCAGACTAAAAATTTTTTTTCTAGTAAAAAATGACGAAAACCATTTAGCGATTTTTTTATTTAAAATCTGACACCACAGCGTTAATCAGAACAACCTAAAACCCCCGTATACCAAACTTGAACAAAAAATATACAGGGAGTTCCATTCTGCAGGCTGTGAAAGTTGAGCAAAATAGTAATTTTAAACTCATCTGGCGAGTCAAGTGTGCCATGGAATTACTTCGAAACAGTTGGATGATGAACAGGACCACTCACAGTGTCGATGTGCAAAGATCTAATAAAAAATATACAAGGTGTTCTTCTCTGTAGCAACTCGAAATGCTGAATTTTTTAAACTTTATACAGGTCAAAAATCGAGTATATCAAAACCACCCCAGACATTACAAACGAACTAAGTCTAAAAAATACAGAAGCCTGCCAGTAAGTAAGTCCATATGGGTTAAGGTGGCTGGTGTGCCACAACAGGAAACGCACAGAAAATGTATCATCTTAGACAGTGACTTTATTGATAAAGGTCCAACAATTTGAATTGTTTTTATTTGTTGGTTGGATGATGTAAAGAAATAAATTGCTTTTGTATTTATTAATATTTATTCAATGATTCCAGAGCACTCCTGACCAATATAAAGTTTAATAAAAATTCAGCATTTTGACATCGCCCAGAGAAAAAGATCCTGTACATTTTTGTATTGAATCTTTGGACACCAATACTTTGAGTAGTCCTGTTGATTATTCATCTGTTTAGACGGGATTCCATGGCACACTTGACTCTCCAGATGCCTTTAAAATTCCTATTTTGCTCAATTTTGACACCCTGCAGAATGGAACTCCCTGTATATTTTTTGTTCAAATTTGGTATACGGAGGTTTTAGGTTGTTCTGATTGACGCTGTGTCAGATTTTAAATAAAAAAATCGCTAAACGGTTTTCGTCATTTTTTACTAGAAAAAAATTTTGTAGTAGGCCTTGAAAATTGACATTAAGACCTGAAATTTTGCACCAACGTAGAGTTTTTTGTGGCCTATTTTTTGAAAAAAACGCGGCTAAAATCGGATGGAGAATACAAATTTTACGGGGGTGTTCGCACTTAAGATGAAACACCCTGTATATGGAAAACTAAAAGTAGGAAAATTCTGAAAATTTGGCACCTCACCAATGCCGATGGGCGCTGCTCAACTAAAATATTTTGGTGAATCTGGCACTTCCGGTTATACCGAACACGAACACCCGAACACCCTGTATATTATTGCATTTTTGGATTCTAGGCATCATTTTGGAACAAAAACATGCAACATGTCCTATGTCTAAATCCAACCGTTTTTGAGATATTTGCATTTTTCCGAAAAAAATTACAGTACAGACTTAAAGTCAATTAGCAATTTATACGAGGAAACCGCGAAATTTCAAAACGAATTTTTGGCATCGTGTAACAGAAGCCCTGTCCTAGTGATCTCTGCTTAGAAATAAATCCGTTCTTATACAGGGTGTTCACAAAATATGAATAAAAATTACATTCAAAATTCAAATTCACCACTAAAAATGATGGCAACTTTGTGTAAGGTTTCCTATACCTAAATGCAGTAATTTTCGATTAATTTACGAAAAACCCACTTTTCGCCCATAAAATGCGGGGTTTGCTTAACGCTTGGAAAATCATATTAGCCTTGGACGTTGAAAAGACAATCGCGGATGAGGAAATGTCACTTGGTTTATAAATTATTGTCAACAATAATGCCGGCGCGCTTAAATTACACAAACGAAGATTATGTATCGCACGTTTTTGATATTACCAGAGAACATTCTTTGTTCTCTGATATTACTTTGTTGCATTCTCCGTAGATAATAAACAAACTTAAATAATCTTCATTTGTGTAATTTAAGCGCGCCGGCATTATTGTTGACAATAATTTATAAACCAAGTGACATTTCCTCAGCCGCGATTGTCTTTTCAACGTCCAAGGCTAATATGATTTTCCAAGCGTCAAGCAAACCCCGCATTTTATGGGCGAAAAATGGGTTTTTCGTAAATTAATCGAAAATTACTGCATTTAGGTATAGGAAACCTTACACAAAGTTGTCATCATTTTTAGTGGTGAATAAGATTGCATCAACAAAAATGGGGGTTTCCATTTGAAAATTTCGAGATTTAAGCACATTTTGAATGTAATTTTTATTCATATTTTGTGAACACCCTGTATAAGAACGGATTTATTTCTAAGCAGAGATCACTAGGTCAGGGCTTCTGTTACACGATGCCAAAAATTCGTTTTGAAATTTCGCGGTTTCCTCGTATAAATTGCTAATTAACTTTAGGTCTGTACATGTAATTTTTTTCAGAAAAATGCAAATATCTCAAGAACGGTTGGATTTAGACATAGGACATGTTGAATGTTTTTGTTCCAAAATGATGCCTAGAATCCAAAAATGCAATAATATACAGGGTGTTCCATTTGAGATAAGAAAGTTGATATCGACTGTGTTGGGTACGACCTAGCCGTACTTGAAGGCATCCGGCTTCGCCTCGTGCTACAACGTGTGCACTGGCCACTGACATGCAATATGCCGCATTATGCTTAACTTGTCTTTTAATGAGCAAGCAATAACTACCCCTTTTTAGACAAGTGGTATAACAAAGATATATTATTTATCTTTCATAAACACTGTTCAACGAATGTTCATACCTACGTCACAACTCCCATCCTTGTCTGACTTGTGAATACACGACCGATATCGATACCATCGTATATTCATGAGTAAGACAAGGATGGGAGTTGTGACGTAGGTATGAACATTCGTGGAACCGAGTATAAATATGCTTACAATTCAATAACACAAAAATCAGTTTTTTAACATTCCAAAAATATAAAACTATATACATCCCATTTTTTAGATACCTAATGAGCCCTACAAAAATTCTAACTAGGGGTAAAGTTGAGCCCCTGGAACACGCCCTGGAATATTGCAGACTTTCAATTAGGATGGTGGATGGAACTCGGAACGAGGTCAGCGGTCCCAAGACTTAAAAAAAAAATTCTTGGAATACCGAAATTATATTTTTGAGTTTTTTTTTTAATAATTTCATAGGCGTGCTCCAGGGGTTCAACTTTACCCCTGGATAAAATTTTTGTACGGGTCAAAGACTCACCCTGTATGAAATATCTTTAGGCGGACAACTTCTGGACTGCCGATATGTGACCGCCTAATAGCAGTGTCCGCCCATGGGAAAATTTGTAATTAAATGCCAAAGATTCATGCCCGCATATACATTGTGTCTTTCCTATATTGAACCGCTTTGACAAATCTCTTACACTTTAGTCTTTCCGTATCATAAACTTGAACTACATAAATTTTCTCTTTCAGAGCCAAAACACGACGTTTTTCAACCTTACAAGTAAACCATCAATCGATAACAAATAACTACAGAGATATTTCAAACAACGATATTCTATTTAGTGCACGGTTACACGTAATAAGGCATAAGGCGGAAATGGTAGCAGAACGTTCAAAACAATAGAAAGTATATTATCGTGTCCACACATACCGCGGAGAGGGGAGCAGAGAGTATTAAAACTGCTCTCTGCTCCGCTCCCCTCTCGCTGGTAGCGGAGCGTTCAATTCAGTTTGATATTTTCTGGCGTATTGGCGAAGACTTACCTTTCTGTTAAATTTATTTTGATGTCTGTGGCTACGATTATGTGTGAACAAAAACCGCGAAACCCACTTTCCCAAAATGACCCGATCTACACTATAATACCACACTAATATGAAGCGAAACAAAGCATTAGTCCAACAGACTCGAGAAACGGCTAATCTCCAGGTAGTCATTTAAGTATTTTAGCAAAAATACAGTTAAAGCAAACTTATAAAAAATAAATTATTCCACTGTAGTGTGGATTATAATTTTTCATCGATTTTTAACTAATTTTCAAATGAGATAGAAATTTGAAACTTTGAACATAGCTGACAATTTGATGTCAATACAATATCCATATTAGTATTATTATGTTATGTTATTTAGTATTATAAAAAAATATGAATATTAAATAAAAATATTTGACTACTAGAAATTTATGAAGAGATAAGCACACATGAAATAAGCAGGTAATGTGCGTTAAAAACGCGTTAAGAAGAAAGGATGACAAACTAACAGACAGAGAAGAAAGCGAGATATTTAACAGTTTTCAAGAATGCGACAACTAGAACCTTGTAACGAAGTTACGAATTTTTTAGAGTATTACTCTTTTGTGTTACACTTCAATCTTTACTTATTTTGTGCTGCCGAGGAAAGCAGCGTTCTCGAGTCCGTGTAGTTACGTTTATTTGACTTTGAGGAATATTTCCGGCTAAGAGTCACCCGAACCCAACTTAAATTCATTTATTTACCGAAAGGTGTAGAAACACCGAATAAGGGAAGATCCGAAGGGAATGCTTAAGCTTAAGCACGGGTTAGCATCGCCGTTATTTTTGGGAAACTGGGTATTTAAGGCATCACAAATCCGAGGAAGCCGCCGCTGAGGACGTATGTACCAGGGGCGTTTTACTTCCTAGCCGCTCCACACGGCCGTCAGCCGCCGCGCCGCAGCGAGGGGATCGCTTGCTAATTCACGTCTGCGACGCCGACCAATGAGCGACAGCCCTTCCCCGCTTGGTCACGTGGTTCCTGGCTATAAAACGGCCCGCGGAAGCCACGGAGACCGTCTGTCTTTTCAATTCCGATACTTCAAGGTTAGTAACTTTGCGCTTAGAGGGTTCCCACCTGCCTGACCCATCCTCGTTTCCTGTGCTCTACCGGGGGAAATGTGTGAACTTTGCCCTAACCTCCTGCCTACCGCGGCTCCTTAGACTCTTCATCCATTTTCAAATAAAGAAAATTAAGTTAGGCCTCCGAAAACTTTGCTAATAGTTAAATCCGTGTTTAGTCCGAACCGAATATTTTGAGCTTGCATGCCGCCCAAGCATAATTTAATATAACCATAAATCCGAAATTTTCACCGCAATAATTATCTAAGCGAATTCATTCTTTGTTGTGTAGTAACTTAGAATTGTTTCACTTCTTTCCAGACTTCCCGTGGATCTCCCCTCGACGTGAATTGCCGGCATTAATCTATTTTTTATTTATTTATTTATTTATTATTATTCTGCCGTGTTTATGAACTAGTATTCAATATACAGGGTAAGTCAGAATGTATAGTAAATACTTTAAAGGGGTGTTCGGCAGGTGGTTTTAAGGGGGGTCTTTCATATAAAATTTTTCGATTTAGGCTTTCCTTGCCAAGTTTCGGGTCTACAAGGTGACCCAAAAGTATTTTTTTTATTTATATCTCAATAACGGCGCTACTTAAAAATTGAAATTTGGTATGTGTTATCTACTTACTGGAAGACGCCTTAGGATAGCTTATTCATTTACAGTGTCGTAAAAACTAACAACCCCTATTAATATTTTTGCTCAAACTTTTTTGAGGTTATCTTTTTGGTTTTGCAGGTCCATCATTTCAGTGTATCTTTTCATTTTGCAACAAAAGTATACCCTTGTTTCATAACAATAAAATGTACCGTTTGCGTTGCAATTTGCAAAACGTGCCCCAAAACACCTCTTAACTTCAACATTCGAAACATAAAATTTCTACCTATCGGTTTCAAACGTTACACATCGACTGTACCATTTAAACTGAGAAAAAATGCCTATGAACAATGTACCAAAACTTATTAGCTTTTAAAATGGAAAGGATTGAATTTAATAAAATTTGAACACCTTATTTCAAGAAAACCAGTGCTGTTTTGACCAATGTCCAATTGGTATTTTTTTCCTTATTTTGAATGTACAGTCGGTCTGTAACGTTTCAAAGCGGTAGGTAAAAATTTTATGTTTCGAATGTTGAAGTTAACAGGTTTTTTGGGGCACGTTTTGCCAATTTCAACGCAAACGGTTGATTTTATCGTTATGAAACAAGAGTACATTTTTGTTGCAAAATGATAAGATACACTGCAATGATAAACCTGCAAGACCAAAAAGAAAACCTCAAAAAAGTTTGAGCAAAAAAAATAATAGGGGTTGTTAGTTTTTACCCTTTTTTAGGGCAGTGTGTAAATGAATAAACTACCTTAAGGCGTCTTCCAGTAAGTAGATAACACATACCAAATTTTTAAGTAGCGCCGTTATTGATATAAACAAAAAAAATTCTTTTGGGTCACCTTGTAGACCCGAATAATCTGGCAAGGAAAGCCCAAATCGAAAAATTTTATACGAAAGACCCCCCTTAAAACCACCTGCCGAACACCCCTTTAAAATATTTACTATACATTCTGACTCACCCTGTATAATCACTGTTTGATATTACTCCTCTCCCTCAAACACACCATTGGAATTATTTTCTCTGACGAAAGCTATCCTGGGTATAAAAGCGGAGACAACCGCTATAACAATCTATGGCGCCTGAGCAATCCGGTCTGCCCGGGTTCTGGTTTTCCTTTTCTTAAAAGAGGTTATAAGGAAACCCACCGCACCTAAAGAAATCCACCATACCGGGAAAGGAAAATCAGAACGAAAAATAAATCAAACGTTCTAAGTTTCCTGTTTGCAAATTCTCGAATACCAGAAGATAAGACCGAATGTAAAGAAAAAGTAATTTTGTAAGAAATTAAAATTCCGAAGTAAAAATGTACGTTATAACCTCCAGCACCAAAAGTTGGCATAAAAATTTTGTTAATTTGGATTCCTTCTTAATTTTATTTTCCGGAAAATAACAATTAAACGGATTGATATATTTTGGTAGGTAATTATATCAATTTTCTATTTCAAAGATGATCAGGTGAAGAGAAACTTAAATAAATCTGAAATTTGCCACATGTCCCCCTTATAATCTTATTTACAAAGTAGAAAATAATAAAATTTAAATACAAAAAAAATATACCATGTTTTAAAAAGGACTAAAAGTATAATAAAATAATATAATAATATCAAAAACCGACTAAAAAGTATAAAATAATTTTTCCTGGTCTAAATACGTTTAATTGGAAAGGATGAAAGAAAGTAAAACATAGACAAGCAGCACCGCAGACTAAATTTTCTTACTTTCTAGCTTGCTAGATAGCAAGTGGCCTCAAATAAAACTAAACATGTCGTTTGATGGAAGTCTGAGGGGAGGTAATTACTTCAGTGGAGTCGAGTAGTCGTGGCGGTAGGCGCGTGAGGGTTCGTGAGCCAGGAGAGGCAATTTCCCCATTTGCCCACCCCGTGGGCACTGGGCACCCATGGTGTCAAGGTATCAACGTGGTGACAAGGGGAATAAGTCCATCGCTAACTTTCAAAAAGTAACTAAACGAATCTAAATATTGATAATATGAAATGTAGTGGACACGTACCACACATTTACACAATACATACTTGAAGCTCGTGACTTTTCCATTACTCTGTAGTGCATTGATAGAAATATTCTCTTCAAGGTAAAGTGTGTCCACGTCCACGCTAAGTCTCCCACCACCCCTATATAATTTTACAATTTTTTTGCGATAGAAAAAGGTTTTAGATGAAAGTTGTAGGGAATTTTATGCAGTTTTCTGGGATAGTAAGAAATTTTATACAGGGTGTTTCGCAAATGCGTTATAGGGGTAGTGGGAGACTTAGCGTGGACACCTTTGTACGTGATTATGTCCCATGCTGAATAGTTCAGTTCTGCTTAATGAACTAAACGCGCGTGTTGCCGGCTCAACAGGTGCCGTTCATTGTTATCCAGGTGGCAAACAAAGCAGTGCCCCGCCGCCGTTCTAGGCCGAGAATAGCCAGGCGGCGGCGAGTGACGTCCCAAGACGCCTATCGCCGGCGTCGCGTCGGTCACTCGGCGGCTCTATATATTTTCGACGCATTCCGACGTCGTCGAAATATTTAAGCGACGCCGGCCGCCGGATAACTCATTAGATTCCGGACGCCCGAACCAAGAGACCAAAGCCTGTAAAGCTAGAGTTCATCTCATCCCATCAGTTTGCGCAGATAGTGAGGGTGAGGTGATAGTGACTGTGAGAGTTAGGAAAGATGTCGGCCGCCGCTACCGCTGTCAATAACAGAGTCTTCGTGGTGAGTATAGTCGTTGTTTGCTATATGCACGCATAATAAGTAGGTACCTACTTACTAAACTCAAAATGAATTATCCTGTTTGAAATACCTAAGTATTCTTCTGTGTGTCTGTGTGCTGTTATATTCCCTTCATTTCTTCGCTGTTCATCCAAACTTGGGAATCCGGATTTTCATTGACAGTGGATTTGTATAGAACATTGCCTTTCTTTACAAAATAAAATGTTGTTAGAAAATATTAATTAATAAAATGCAAAATTTAAAGGCAACAAATTTATAGGAACAACTAAAAATAGACAGATTGATTTCAAGTTTGGTATTAACTACACTTCCTGGATTTTTAATTCTGAACAACTCTGGATTGAAGTAAAATTTCTCGACACCTTTCACCGGCGCTTAGTACTTTCGCAAAAGCTATACCACAGGTAAGCTGTGGCTATACACGTATTTCCTGAGCGTACCTACCTATCTGTTGCGGTTGGTATGTATCATGATAGTTTCATGGGTATGCATACGAGACACTCAAGAATATAGGAACATTTACATACTGTTCACTCAACTCACTCAACTGTTCACGTAGAATTCAGTGGAGTACACGGATTTATTCTAGGAGGTAAGAATTTCAAAAGTTAAATATAAATATAACCTGCAAAAGTATCGAAAATGGGACACCCTATACATTGAATGGCAAATAAATTTACACTTGGCATATACCTACACTAGGTATATACAGTGTGGATACAAATTGTGGAATATTCCTTATATTTCTTAAAATATTCCTCATGACAAAAACATGTTTTAATAAAAGTGTTAGGGGTAATTATTTCCCGTTTAGTAATAATAGTAGTTTAGTAATAATAGTAGTAATAATAATAATTTCCCCTAACACTTTTATTAAAACTTGTTTTTAATATGAGGAATATTTTAAGAAATACCTATAAGGAATATTCCACAATTTGTATCCACACTGTATCTACAACTTCCAAAGTCGAAGGCTTAAAACATGATTTTCTGGAACAAATATATTATTTCAAAGAATAGTAAAGGATTTTCTGTTGAAAAGGTCCATATAATAATAATAATAATAATTCTCACCCTCACAATACTCCAAACTAGGAGTACCCCAGAAGCATCCACATGCTTGTGCTAGAAATGCCATCAAGTCGGCATCTTACACACTATTGGGACGAGACAGAAACATAAACAAAAAGATATGAAAATATGCTAAGACCCCTAACTAAAATTTATCTCTAACAGAAAGAGCTTTCTTTCCCCTTCAGGCACTTTCGCACTTTCAAGCGCTATCTGTCAACGTCAACTAAATGTTCCATGTTACTATTTACAAAGGGCTTAAAGCGCTTTCAGATTTATGCCTACATTGAACTCGTCATAGATAGTTTGGCATATTTTGTTAAAACCATCCGCAAAAAGTCCTGTTGCACCAACTTTCAAACTTTAATTTTTGATCGAAAACAAATTAAAATAGATAAATTTTAATGTTTTACAATTTTTAGGACTCAATTCAATACTAAGTTGAGGTATAGGGTACAGAGTGGTTATAGGTATTATAATTTAGTTATTCGTTTTTATATACCTTATATTATTTATATATACCTTATAATGCAAAAAACGTATAAGTATTGCAACAGAAAATTTGACTTGGATTAAAGTACCTAGATAATATATTATATTCTCAAATTTACTAAAATTATATTCGTATACGTCAGACTCCTGTTGAAAATATATGAAAAAACCACTCACTAGGTACTTATTATCTCCTCTTTTCGAAATGGGCCCATAGTCACAGTCCGTACATTTTTTTAAAGGAAAACAGCAATGACGTAATGTCGGGGAAAGCAATGTCTAAAATATGATTTGGCTATGCTCCCACTGCTCTGCGAGCCAAGATCACAAGTTGACACTCGTCGTGTATTAATATTTCAAAATTTTCAATGTCAGATTGCAACACGGGTCATTACCAAAAGTTAAGAGCCCCACACACAGAGTGAAGACTCAACTGTACCGCGTGCAGGGTAGGTACAGTTAAAAAGCATCGTGTGTGGCTAAATCTGTGGAATAGGTACGCATTCAAGTCCATCAATTTGAGTTTTAGCGTGCGCACTGCGCAGCGCGGGGACGAGTCTGTGTTTGTGGCAAAAAGTCCTTGCGCCTTTCATTCTTTTGACATTAGCGTGCCCGAAAGTTCTCGTGGTAGCTATGATGGCTCCCTTTTTTAAAATAAAAAATGTCCGCAATAATGGTATTCCTCCAACAGATAAATATGGCGTTCTAATTGCCACTACTTTGTCCACCGGGAGCGACGATTTACAATTTATTTTCTTGATTATGCGAGCGCACGCTACTGTCCTATAATAAAACCTCTTTCTGGATGACATTACTGACAAACTAGACGCGCAAACCACAGAAAATATACGCTGCAAACTAACTTTGAAGAAGCACAGTGTGGGGATAAACTGAGAAGGGAAAACGCAAAGACTTATAATATTAGTGGATTGCACGAATGATAATCGATGGTCGACAATAGAAATTACATTGTTGGCCATTGTGACGCAGGGGCATAGAAGAATCTACGTCGTAGTAGATTCTTCTATGGCAGGGGTCAAGATTCGTGGTATGTGATATGCACTATAATTATTATTGTGCTCTCTCGCTGTGTATGGGGGGGCCCTTTATAATATGCCTAATGCCTACTTACCTAAAGTAAATTAATTTCCAAGATGCAGTGCACATAAAACAATTTGAACGTCATATAAAAGTTCATTGTACAAGGGTGGATATGATGTACCTACCTATACACTATGTCCCGTCTTTCATGTATACGCACCCTTGAAAATCTAAGTAGGCTGGAGGAATTGAACGGGTGCATTTTTTTTTATAGATATGTCCCTGAAAGGTCATCATTTGCGAAGTATTGGTTTAACCTTGCCGCGAAATCTTGCCCTAGCCCTACTATACATTTTCTGTGCGTTTCTTGTTGTGG
Organism: Pseudeuparius sepicola; assembly: GCA_963920635.1. NCBI lineage: Eukaryota > Metazoa > Arthropoda > Insecta > Coleoptera > Anthribidae > Pseudeuparius > Pseudeuparius sepicola. The sequence goes on from OY987299.1 coordinate 98,815,378, forward strand.
CACACGCACCTTAGGTAACTCATATGGCTTACCGACTGCCATTTTTTAGACTGAGTTCGTTTATAGCGTTTATAGTATAGTTGATATACCTACTCGTTTTTGACCCGTATAAAGTTTCAAAAAATTCAACATTTTGAGTTGGCACAGAGAAGAACACCTTCTATGTTTTTATTGGATCTTTGCACACCAACACTGTGACTGGTTGCATACTGCATTTATAATAAAATCTAATACATTGAGTAAAGGAATAATTACCCTCACTCAACGTACATACATACCTACGGAGCGCTATAGCACAGCTTACCTGTTAGGGTAAGCTGTGGCTATAGCCTAATGAAAATAAATTGAATCGTATCTACAGTGTTACACCGGATTGTTTGGACGTCTCATGTAAATGACAAATAAAAATTCGAGTCAAAGTTGACCCTTTGGGGTTCAGCCCTGCTTGGTTTGAAACTAATTCGTGACATAATTTTACTTTCAAAAAATCATCTATGCCTTGGAAATTTTTGTAACCCTTTAAACTTGTGGCGTAGTTAGTTGTGAAAATTTTCAAAAGCCTGAGCCTACTTCAATGTTTTGAGTTAGGTTTTTTTAGCAGAAAAATAAAAGTAGAAATAGGCCTTTGAAATTTGCCGCACCTACTCAGCTTTTTTATAATGAACAAGTTTCCTTAATAACATTTTGTAATGAAAGCTACAGAAGGAACACTTTTCTAAAAATAAGGACACAAAAAGGCAAAAATCAAAGTACCTAGTCCTAAACTTTTTTGTCAAACCTTCTCAGTTTTTCATTCTAAACAAGTTTTCTTAATAACATTTTATCGCAAAACCTACAAAAAGGGGCACTTTACTTTTTGAAAGTACTTAAAATTATGTCACAAATTAGTTTGAAACCAAGCAGGGCTGAACCACAAAAGGTCAAATTTGAACTAGATTTTTTTTTGTCATTATTACAAGATTCGTCCAAACAATCCGGGGACACACTGTATACTATATTGAGTGTCACGAGAAGTAAAAATTAGGTACCTACCTACTTAACATTAGACTGAACCTGTTTCAAAAAAGTTGTAAAAGGAATTACAACCTTTTATATCTTTGAGCCAAGGTCCAACTGAATGCCAAACCTCAAATTTCTTTATAGGACTCCCCCCTGAAATCCAAAGTTGCCCTATTCAACAATTTTGCCGACCGCCACGTGAAAGGCCAGGCCATTAACCCCTTTTCCAATGAGCAGCAAGTAGGAACCATGCCTAAACCAAAAATATCTAAGGAGGACTATGGAAAGTATGTCTATCAATAACGACCCTCGTAAAATAAACTGGACCTCCATTGGGCCGTAGCCGCGGCCAACGAAAAATACTTTCGTTGGCCGCGGCCGTAGCCCTACTCCCTCCACCAATTTTTAGACATCCGGCAGAGGGCGCTATGGGCGCCCGCCTGGATAAGCCGCCATATTGTGTGCGTTCTAGGGGATTTAGAGTGCATTCTAGAGGAAAAGCGGTGGTAAGACAAAATGACATTTGACAACGGCCAACCACGGCCCTCGTGCATTTGACAGCCAATGACGAGTGCGCTCAATATGGCCGAACTTTGGGTGGGACATAAGACATAATATGTATTAGGTGGGAAAAATGATTGAACCTATTGGAAAAACAGTCCAGTTTATTTTACGAGGGATGTGCTATCAATATATTTCGCAACAAACAGAAGCATTTCATTCATTTGTTTCTAGGCCAGCCAAAGGATCGCTGTCAGAGCAAAGGTCATTCAAAGCCACGGTGGCCGTATGCAGAGAAATGTTGGAATTATGTGAAGTTATTTCTCAATGTGGCGAGCCACTTTTTGAACCACACGAAAAGCAAAATGATCCGAGGGTTGTTATCAGCTTCGGAGCACTATTCGGGGTTAGTCATATACCTACTTCTCAAACGACCCCCGTAAATAATGAAATCTCATGTACAGTGGCGTCAGTCGCCGCAAAAATTATCTTTATTTTAATCACAGACAGTTTATATTATTATACTTAGGTCTGTGTTATTAATAAAATTTGTGATTAAAAAAAAAAGAAGAAATAAAAAAATTAAAAAAATTCAAGATGATACATAATTAATAATGTTTTATGCCTCCAGAAATAAATATCTTTCGAGTAAAAATTTGGAAGCCAAAAATTTATCATAACCTATAAAATTGTTTAAAGTTTAAATTTGATTTTGAAACTTCTTTAATTCTTTACTAATTAAAGTAGGTCGTTATATATTTATTAGTAATAATAATACCTAGGTACTTTCTTTCAGATTTACACGGCTATTTCTGATAAAGTGGTTGGTATGTTGATCAGAGCCAGAAAACACGGATTGGTGGATTTCGAGGGCGAATGCTTGTTTCAGGTATATATAATGGATAGTTAATATTAATAAGGACTGAAATATTGGTGATTGGGACTATTGGGAGAAATAATTATATTCCAAATAATAAACTTACCCACTCCACGAAAACATTGTTCTAAGCCCCTATTAAAGACCCTTCAAGTGAAATCGAAATCACAACAGCGGTAGCCATATGAATGAATGAGAATGAATCATTCGAAAACGTTCGTTTGTTTGTACCTACTTGATTGTATTTATTTTGGAAATCAACAATCCTATTACTTCACAGCAGTGTAGGGAGGGGAAGGGGAAATGCCGTTTTACTGGTTGCATAATCGGAACTACTGATGTTTCTCATCTTTTGTAATATTTATTATTATTATTTATTATATTTGCTTTATATATTGTCAATGGCCACTACATACCACTGATAAAAATATCGATATTGATGTAATAACATTGAGTAAAAGATAATACGGAAGAGGAACAATTCCGCTGTCATCTGTCATATAATCTGTGACCCCTATATGTAGGTAGGTATTATGTGTTATGGTGCCCCTATGTGAAAGTAGACAGTTTGTTATTCTTGCTGAAGTAGCCTGGCGCCATCTTTTGTTTTAAGGAACACATTAATTCAAAGTTTGTTTTACTAAGGCATAAGGCAGTGATTCAAATATATAATAATAGAAAATGTCTGGGAAAATCGAAAAATTTCGTTGGGAAAATGTATCCCTGATTCAACAAAAAATATATGGCAGCGGCGGACTTTAGCAAAAATTAACTGTCATACTTGACAAAGTTTTTCGGGTTGTTCCTTTAGCCTATTATCTAAAAGCTTTTATCGTCGACTGACGTATTTATAAAGACTTCTCACGGCTATAGCTTCATGTCCTGGAAAACAGATTGCTCTGATGGCCAACAATGTGTTTTGCATTGTATTTTGTCTCCGGAAAGCACATGGCGAGTTGAAAAAGTGTCAGGCGTGACAGCCGTGAGCAATCTTTATTAATACGTCAATCAACGCTTTTATTCAATGGTAATAAAATAAGCAAACACAGGATATACAGAGTGTCTCACTTAAGAGTGAAACAACCCTATAACTTCTTTAATTTTTAACCGACCAGAACGAAATTTTTACCAAAGTTAGATGGCATTGTTGCCTACTTATTTCCAAAAAATTAGTTGCCAACTCCAAAGACAAAACCACCTGCGATGCCACAAACGAGGCTAAAAATCCGAAAGTCATATTATGCATTTTTTTTTCAAAAAAAAATTTACCAGTAAAAGTTGTTCAGAATCGATTCAGAACAGAAATAAAATTAAAGTAAAAATTTAAAATTTGTTTTGTAGCTTTTATTTTAAAATAATTACTTTATGAAAACAACTTGCCTTCTAAACTTCCATGGCACACTTTTGTAAATGCAGAAAATTATTGAATTGCTGTTTTTGGAATTTAATTTTTTTAAATTAATATTTTTTGATTTTGACAAAATTTTGGATTTAGGGTTCTGAATCGATTCTGAACAACTTTTTCTTGTAATTTTTTTTTGAAGAAAAAAAAGCCTAATATGACTTTCGGATTTGTAGCCTCTATTGTAGCATCGCAGGTGGCTTCGACTTTGGAGTAGGCAACTAATTTTTTGGAAATAAGTAGGCAACGATGCCATCTACCTTTGGTAAAAATTTCATTCTGGTCGGTTAAAAATTAAAGAAGTTATAGGGTTGTTTCACTCTTATGTGAGACACTCTGTATATATAATTTCCCTATCTATACAGGGTGACCTATTCAGATGATTAGCCGAACTTCCCTTATACAGGGTTAGCCATTTCTATTGTCCGACCCGATAGTATTTGTTTGATTACCGGTTAGAGGGTGTTTTTGAAAAAATATATTTTATAATTTCTAAATCAGTAGGTAAAGGCATTTTCACCAATTTTTAAAAATTAAAGTTTACTTCGCATAGTCTTTATTTGGAAATATCACAAAATAGCCACACTGTGGTACGTTATTCTGTGCTATGATGCACTGAGTACAAGTGGTAGTCACCTTCAAGTCTTAAAAGTCCTGTAACATACCTTGTAAAAACTGATTAAGATAGGAAGGTAACAATATTATTCTTAATTTTCAGAGGCGGGATGATCATGTGCCCATTATTCTCTTGAAACCAATTCAGGAAATCAGAGAAATTCTCATGGGAAAAATGGAAACAGCCCTCAATGCCTTGAAAGAAAGCATAGAATTGTATGGTCCACAAGAATAATTTAAATCTAGACTTAACATATTTTGAGGACCACACTGATCTAGGAAATTGTTTTTTTTTATTTAGGATGTATAACATGAAAATAGTATTTTATTGTTTATAAGAATGGTTAATTCAGACTTTAAAATTGGTTGCGAGGACAGTATTAGATATTTTTGAAGGTCCTAATGCACTTTCAGTTTTCCATTAATTGTATAATACTTATCGATCATATAGTACCGATATTCTTAGCTATAGATATCATGATTGAAATGATCAGTACTCATTTTATTCTACACAACATTAGCAATATTTTTTCTGCAACTTTATTTGCATACCATAAGGCACTGAAGTTCAACGTTTTATAACGAATGTGGAATTTAGTTGCCTAGGCCTATAATAGGTAAGGCCGAGTCAAATAAACCACAAGTTATAAAAAGAAACTTCAGCAGGTATCAAGGGACATATTTTTTTTTAATCGGGAAAAAAGAAATCTTGATTGGAAACTTCCCGGCAGAATGTGATGAATCTGAGTTTCTTCTGGATGGTTCCTGCGTCAGCGAATCTTCAGTGTGATCGTGATCGTCGCGGCCTGAGAATGTCCCGTGCAATCAAGGACGAAAGTTTGGAATGAGAAGTTTCGCTGACGCAGGATCCATCCGGAAGAAATTCAGATTCATCGGCAAAAAAGAAGTTTTAATAGGCAAAATAATTTAAAGAGCAATCATCCATGAACCAACTGCGTGCCGTTGCTTTGCCTCGTAATATCACTTTACCTAAAATCAAACACGATGCTATATGGCACAACTAACTTGCAGGAGTCCTCTGGCCACTCTCTTGAAGCCTACATAGAAAATATTAGTGATGTTCAAACTACCTAAAATACTGAAAGATTGCATTGTTGTAACAATCCACAATGAGGCTGAAAAGTTAATTGATATTTTACTGACCCGGTTGTGAATATCTGGCTACGTTTGATGTGAGACAGGGCTGTGTTACATTTGGTTCTCATCTACTTTTGTGCCGATTTTGAGACTAATGCAGATTAAAAAAAGAATTTTATTCCCCAGAATAAATAATAAAGTGACAACAGAAGCTTCCTTAATGACATCAATAAAAAATAAGCAAGTCTCAATTTCAATTTACATACAGCCTGTATATTGAACATAAGTTTGGTTCTACTACCACGTTTGCTAATATATCTTTAGAAGATATTTCACATAAGAGCTAAAAGTTAAGTCCCTTTGTCACATGTTACTAAGGAATAAAAGCCTATATTACTTGTTATTGTTGGTCTATGCCCTAATGTATGAAATAATTACCTTGTCTACACGAATAATAATGTTAACTATATAAATGTATTATAGATACACCTTGTTGCTGAATGCTAACTTGAACAGTTGCAAATTGGGGTTTGTCCTTTTTTTCTAGTTAGTAGAATGTATATAACAAGGTTGTGGAAAAAATATAATAATGAGGAATGTGTGAAACTCCTTTAGTGGTCTACCACGGAAAGTTCTAAGTAAATTTTCTGTGGCTCTATGAAACTGTAGGTACACTTGTTACACACATATTTACCTATTAAAATTTCTAGCTATGTCAATCAATACATACAGCAGTTTTTGTTGTGTGAATGTATATAGTTAAAGATTAAAAAATAATTGTATATATTTGGTTATATTTTTAGGTAACATTATATTTGGTATTAAAATAATTTTTTTATGAAACTGGTCTTGTTTTTCTGTATTTCTCCATGAAAGGGAAGAAGGGGTTAAAACTGGAAAGCCAAAAATTAATGGAAATAATTTATATCTTATACAACAGATGACAAAATTTTTACAAAAAATGCAAGTTGGTATAAACAACACTAGAAAAAGATATAAGCATAAATAGCACCAATATTTTATGCAAACGTTAAAAGATCATGTTATACATCATTTAATAAAACAATATTGTCATTTTCAATCGAGTTTGTACAAAAAAAAAATAATTGAAACCAAAAAGGGATAACTCTTATCATCGAATATATTATATAATTTAACATAAAGTGAATCACATGAATCTGAATCACATTGAAAGTTTATCCCATTTGAACTCGAGCCTAGCTAAGCATAATATAAATTCGTTAATTTCTCCAGAGAGCCAGATCTAAATTTTTTGATTCAAAATTCCAACAGACAGAAGCAACAATATAATAATTAGCGCACAGTGAATACTAAGAACAAATGAGTTCTTGTGCAACATATTTTAAATACTTTTGACACATTGTAGTGGAGCCCGACAAAATACTCAGCCCCATAAAAATAAACAAATATCTTACTAGGAATGTTCGAAATATGCTTTAGGAAGCTTAAAACTAGGACTAGATAAGTTTTTGTTTAAAACAAACAACTGAATTATACTGAAAAACAACCTCTATGGCAAAAAATAAACTACATTTTTTACATACTTTTTCATTTATACAACCACAAAAATATAAATATAACTATCTCTGCCTATCAAATCCTACAAAGCGAGTATTTTGTAAGGCTGATCGACAATTAAAAAACATTCAATTAGAAAATTGTACAGGGTATCCAAAATTGGCACCTCAGGGCTGTTGTAAACAGAAAAACAAAAAAATAAATTGAAATGCGAGTCTTAAATACGAGGTCCATTTTGCATGAAAAAAAAATATATGTTATGAGAATTTTTGAAGTAGGAGGAGTCTTGAATAACTTTTGTTAAAGCAAATGTACTTTATGTGTTTTCATTTAAAATCTACAAGCAAATATGTTCTGAAATAACTGAAAAAAAAAAATCAAATTAGTCGAGGCTTGATCAAATGCTACATGGAAAACTGTGATGGTTGGAGTTGTTTTAAAAGGCCACTTTAACAGCTGGCAATTTTTGTTGCCGGCAATAAAAATTGCCGCAATCTTAGTTGTATGCAATTTTTATTGTAAAAACGAAATTGTTTAATTGGCCTCATGTCATCTGTAATCTGTAGCTCTATCACAGTGGTGCCCCGCATCAGCTTTTAAGCCGCATGCACACATTCGTACGAGTCGCGAGGCGAATGGCGAGGCTGGGCACGAACGCGAATGTGTGAACAGTCGGCGCGCTATTCCCCTCGTTATTCACGCTCGCCTCGGTGGCGGTATTTCGGACGCGAGTCAAAGGCCACGAACGACGAGGCGAACTTAGTGTTTACATATTCGCCTCCCTTCAGTTGACAACTCTGACCTTGTACAGTGAACATGCTGCTACAATCTCCAGATCCTGCGTATTTGCGATATTTGCCTTTTATTTATGAGTTTGCCAGAGTTCGTCATCCACAGATTGTCGATAGGTTAGGTCACAATTATTAGTGTTTATGTAGGTTCTTGATTTTGAGGTTAGGTATGGCTATGCACACGAATGTTTCGACAAACTGTTCCGACGATTGTATAAACGGTAGTTCACGTGAACAATATGCACACGAATGTTTCGACAAACATTTCGACGAGTGGCGAGGCGAATGGCGAGCACGCATGTGTAAATCCGGTGTCAGAATTAGTGAATTTTTGTCAATCTCTATAATGTTGCAAAAATAATGTGAAACTTTCTTTTAAACATCTAGAACATACAACACATATTCAATAAATATTATTACTCAATCATTATTTTGTAACAGATAATGACACTAGGTATAGGTACATACCTGTTTAAATTAAAGACCCACACACAATTCAATTTTTTTTCGTTTTTCTGTTACAACAGCTGCAAAGTGCCATCTTTGAGATACCTTGTACCGTCTAACTTAAACAACACTATCATAAATTCAATCACATTATTTCTTATTAACAATAGATATTTTCATCTAATAGTTTCACTTTAGGACGCCATAGGGTGTAAGTCATTAGCACAGTTGCCACTAATTTCCCAAAATTTTTTCAGGATTTCTCTGGCCTTTCTGGCAACATTTGACCCAAAAACTAAGCACCCCACATTAACAACATTTCGAAATGGAACAGAAAACACACATGGAGTTGCCAACAAAGAGATAAATAACACCCAACATGAATCGCAAATCAAGTTTGTGCTTGACAGAACACAGAATTATTCATTCTTATAAATTATACTTACAACATTGTTTAGACTTCGACTTGTTGAGTTGTTAAGTTACGTCGATGGATTTGTGTTTACCATCTTACCACTTAAAGACAATAAAAAATATATATACTTCAACAAAATGAATACAAGCTCTGCCTTCTTCGAACATCGTAAAATGATTCAATTTGCCAGTTTCATGTTCTTACTGTCTGCAACAGAACCGTAAAATTGTTTAAATGACAAATTTGAAAAACAATATTGTCCAATTTTAAAACGACGTCATCTGATAACCACCAAAAACTATATCAACCTAAATACGATGATATTATACAGGGTGTTTCATTAAGGGTGAAGAGGTACCTATCTCAGGAATTAATAGTCCTGGAGCTTTGGGAAAAAAATCTTCTTAAGTAATGTGGTCACGATAAATCGCTGGAAATTATTTTTAAGTTTGTAGGTCGGCCGCTAGAGGGCGCATTTGAAACAGTATATTTGAAAAATGAGTTTTCTCAAACAAATGACTAATAAAGGTATATCAAAAATAATTTTATTGCAGTCGTCAGCAAATTCTGAACAATTTTCATTAAGGATTTTTTGTTCTAGCTCTTCAAAGAGAGGTGAAACGGGCGGACAATCCTTGACTTGAAAAAATGCTGCTAACTCCGGTTTGGCTCAACCGAATTGGTCGAATTTGGGCTTGTTGAAGAGAGCTTTCCTTCTTCTATTTAATGATTGTCCAGTAAGGTTATTTCGAATCTCGTGGTCACCGCTAAAAGGCGCAATTTAAAAATTTTTCCTTTTATTACAATTTTCTCCGAAATTTTAAATGCAATGATATATGTATTCTGTTATAATCGAAAAGTAGATTAAATTTACAACAAAAAATACCAAAGGTTCGAATCAATATCTTCATTAGTTTCGGAGTTATCGCCAGAAGAATAACTATTGTTAACAAATTATTGGAAATAAGAAGGTAGGTATTTGTTGTCAAAGATTTCCGTGGTCAAGCATGCCATAAAATAAATAAAAATCTGTTTGAGTTTTTCATAAATTGCTATTTTTCTCACTTTTTATTCCGTTAAACGTATTTCTAATTTACTTACCTACCTAACCTGTCATTCGATATGAAATTATCTCGGAAATCATCTAGTAAGCCATGAAATAAAGTCGTTTGATACCAGACAGCGCATTCACGTTCCGAAAGTGGAGCATGTTCAAAACATTGAAAATATACGGCAAGCATATCATAAGCCTCGGCATTCGTATAAGGCACACAATTTTAACTCAAAATTTACAAAAATCCAAGATTTGACAAAATACTTATTAAAGCTTGATTCATGGGACGTTTACTTTTTTGCTTCCCTAGGAACCAAACAATTTTGTTTCATTTGTTACTAATGATTTCCGAGATAATTTCATATCAATACGACAGGTAAGGTAAGTAAATTAGAAATACATTTAACGGAATAAAAAGTGAGAAAAATAGCAATTTAGGAAAAGCTCAAGCAGATTTTTATTTATTTCATGGCATGCTTGACCACGGAAATCTTTGATAACAAATACCTACAGTTTGTTCAGCGAATGTTCGGCCCTACGTCACAACTCCCGTCCTTGTCTAACTCGTGAATATACGACCGATATCCATCGTATATTCATGAGTAAGACAAGGACGGGAGTTGTGACGTGAATATATGACCGATATCCCTCGTATATTCATGAGTAAGACAAGGACGGGAGTTGTGACGTAGGGCCGAACATCCGCTGAACAAACTGTACCTTCTTCTTTTAAATAACATGTTAATAATTATTCTTTTGGTGATAACTCCGAAACTAATGATGATATCGATTTGAACTTTCGGTATTTTTTGTTGTAAATTTAATCTACTTTTCGATTATAACAGAATAAATATGTCATTGCATTTAAAATTTCGGAGAAAATTGTAATAAAATGGAAATTTTTCAAATTGCGCCCCCTCTAGCGGTGACGAAATTCAAAATGACCTTACTGGACAATCATTTGATAGAAGAAGGAACGCTCTCTTCAACAAGCCCAAATTCGACCCATTCGGTTGAGCCAAACCGGAGTTAGCAGCATTTTTTCAAGTCAAGGTTTATCCGCCCGTTTCACCTCTATTTGAAGAGCTAGAGCAAAAAAATCCTTAAGGAAAATTGTTCAGAATTTACTAAAGAATGCAATAAAATTATTTTTGATATACTTTTATTAGTTATTTTTTTGAGAAAACTGATTTTTCAAATTTACTGTTTCGAATACGCTCCTTAGCGGCCGACCTCCGAACATAAAAATAATTTCCAGCAATTTTTCGTGACCACATTACTCAGGAAGATTTTTTTCCCAAAGCTCCAGGACTATTAATTCCTGAGATATGGTACCTCTTCACCCTTAATGAAACACCCTGTACCGTGTTTCATAATTGAATTATTGAATGTCAATATTTAATAAGGTTAATCCGTGCATGACTTTTAGAACAAGAAGTAAACATAGGTCTGTTTTCGCCAGGGACTCTTTAAAATAAGGGGACCCAGCATGTCACAGTCTATCACATAGGAAAAGTGAAGCCTTGAGGGGAAGTTTGTTTTCTGTAGACTCCAAGGAGACCACAAGGGGGCTGGTACAAGGTTACAACTGCCATCAGGTTTTATGTGACATACCAGTGCCATAGATTCTAAAGGAGTCACAATATTTCCCATCATAATTCACAATTTTTAAGTTTTCTAACATCCAGATACTCAGGTGTTTCAATTAAAGGCAATGCAGTCATAATAAATTTGTTTCATTTGACAGTTGCCATATTCTTAACTTGTAGACACAACATTGTCAAGTCTAATTTTTAGAAATCATGGAAACCATTATTAATTTTTACTAACAATCAAAGTACCTGTTATATTCATAGATTCTCCAATAAAATGGCATAATTATTGGCATCACTGATACCATTAGAATGATGAAAGAATATACCTCACTTTGGAAAGTATAATGCTGGGTCCCCTTACTTTAAAGAGTCCCTGGTTTTCGCTTTATTTTTGACATACAGGGTGTTTTTGAAAAATGTATTTTTTAAATAACTTAGAAACATCATTAGATCTTTTTATAATACTTGGTTGGTGTTAAATAGGTGCAGAAATACATCTTTTATGGAAAAAAAAAAACAATTTTCAGTTTTAACCTTAGGTGCTCCAATAATATGATCCTAAATATTTTGAATGAAAAAAAAAAAAGATTCACCACTCCTTTTTTCAAAAACAAAAAAATCTGACTTTTTATCATATGCTTGAGTAAAAAAATAAAGAACAATAATCATATGTTCCTCCATCCTCCTATGAAAATAAAGCGTTGACTGATGTATTAATAAAGACTGCTCACGGCTGTCATGTTTGACAGTTCTATACCTCACCATATGATTTCCAGAGACAAAATACAATGGAAAACACATTGTTGGCCATCAGCGCCATCTATATTCCAGAATATTAAGTTATAGCCGTGAGAAGTCTTACAAATACATCAGTCAACGAATAAAGTATTTTTACACATTTTATAGAAACAAGATAAAATTCGTTAACAACTAGACAACTAACAACCATTTCTGATTAAAGAAATGTGTTATAATTAATAAGTTTAAAGAATTTTATCTCATTTCGATAAAAAATGTGAAAATACTTTATTTTCCTAGCAGACCTAGGTACAATAGGGTACTTGAAAATATTTTAAATTACTCGAAAATCATACTCAGTTGACAGTAGACACCAACATAACACATAATAAGTGAAACAACGGCTTTTAACCCCCATTTATTTATGAAAATTAAAGACGAAGTTGCACAATTTTCTTAAGGCTGCAATCTACAGTTTCGTCATTTTATTGTCTAGAAAGCCAAACGTGGCAACTTCTGTGCCTGTCAGGAGAAACGGCATTGCCATGTTGCCAGCGCCCATTTGCAATAATTCATGGTACAATAATCTTTGGTCTAATTTTACTTTTATATTCAAATGTCTCCAGCTTGCCTATGAATATCTATTTAATGTATTACAACCTTTGAGCTTTAACTAATGCAATTGCACATAAAAATATCACATAAATACTTTTTTTTACGAATGTGTTCCGTGTATTGACTCCTCTATAGCAAAATGGTGTCTGTTAATAACTTCACATCCTGGAAACTACAGTTCAGCGAATGTTCGGCCCTACGTCACAACTCCCGTCCTCGTCTGACCATATATTCGTATATTCACGAGTAAGACAAGGACAGGAGTTGTGACGTAGGGCCGAACATTCGCTGAACAAACTGTAAATCCTTCATCTCTGTCACATGACACTTTGGTTAAAATATGTGTATATAGAACAGATACGATAAATATTTAGACATCAATAATGCGGAAATATTCGCTTATGTGGCAACGCCACCCGCCCTCCCAAGCCGATGTCCCGTCATGCCAACTGTCATTCCGTATCTCACTCAATCAAAATAGTAGATATCTGTGTGATTTATTATAGTGTTATGCTTTTTTAATATATTATTTATGTAGTTATCGTGTTGTTAGTGGTGTGGTGTAGGTAAATTATCATGGACAAGGCTTACATAAAGACAATCCCATAATTTACCGAAATTGGATGCCCTTTCATGGATCTAATAATCCGTCTACCGAAATTCGTGGGAACAAACTGCAAAGGTTTGTATGTTGTAGTAATAATAAAGTATTACGAGTTATCAATAAATGGAGAACTTGGGGCTAGGGACCATTTTGCAGGCGCTTTTATGAAGGCGTCAAAATGCTTAGAAGTACCTACCGAGCCCGAATTTTGTACATAGGCCCAACCTTGCCAAAAAAAGAATTGCAGAAAAACGCAACTGAATATTTCCAAAAAAAAACACTCCTAAAGTCTATCCAAGTTACAGCGGCAGTAGATATAAACAAAGTCACATGACTGCCTTGCGATCGATTACCAGGGTAGGACTAATATGAGATTCCAAGTGGCTTGTAATTCTGAACTAATTCTTTTAGAAGTTTAGAAGCATTTATTATTTTTGATATTTTTAACAACTCATTTTATATTTATTTGGGGACTATAATGACTTTGGTTTCTATCAGAGGTACTCAGAATTTAACAATTACACAAAAATTACAAACTCTTTTGAAAGTGTGTGCAGTAACCACACAACGAAGTTATATTATTTTTAGATAGAAAAAAAAACTGAAATAGTCATAAATAAAAACGATAACAACATGTCAGTTGGCCAAAAGTACAGTATCTTGGAGAATTCATTATTTCTGTCGTTTGACTTTTTCAAAATATTGCGGTTCAGTAAAATAATTTTATGCAAATAAATATTAATATTTGTGTATTTTATTTACATAACAAAAATATCAAGTCTGACCTAATTCGTTAAATGAAAGAGATCTTGTAAATAAGCAGCACTATAATACTAAAATGTGCTGCAAAGTGTCCGAATTTGGATTACCTACACCAATGCATCAATTTAAACTAATTCTTTTAGAAGTTCTAAAATTTGTGTTTCTACCTTTTGTGGATCTTTATAAATTTCCTTAAATTAAGTAGCAAAATAAATTTACAGAATATACTGCTCGCGATCCAATCTAAAATATGCAGGAAACTCGACTGAGGGAAAAGCCGGCCCTGCATTCTGCTCGCCGCGTAAACACTTGACATTTTATGACGGCCAGACCGATAAGAGAATAGATCACGTGGTGGCCAATGTTTTGATCCACTGCCTCTATAACTTGGATAATAGATCACGTTGTGGCCAATGTTTTGATCCACTGCCTCTATAACTTGGATAGACTTTAGACTAAATTAATGTGGTTTATTCAAACTGGAAAATCAATGCCACAACGAGAAGCATCCTAAATTACGACCTGTCGCGCATCAGTTGTCCGTGCATGCATATTTGTAATCAGCTTGTCCATTTGAGAGAGGACGCACAGATCCGGTCTTACCGATTTTTCCGTGTCCAAGTTTGAACTATATACGAATAGTAATTTGTGTCTTAGACAAATAAAACAATAAATAAATATACCGATAACAATAAATATAAACTGCTATTTATCTGCCGCAGGTTAAAAAGAAGCACAACGCAACGTACAAGTACACTCGCACAATGTAAACAACAAATTTGGCCGGTATACGGACCTGGCAGATGGTGATTCCGAAGTGCGCATGCCCATAAAGCTAATAGAACCAATCAGATGATACCGCTGTCGTCCGTAATGCAGCTATTTTTACTTTCGCGCACGCACGTTACTGATTTTCCAGTTCCAGAATATAGTTCGGTGGGTTTCACGGAGCATCCTAAGTCTGTGGGTTCGTGGTTAGAATTTTGAAATTTCAACTTTCCTTGCAACTTTCACCGCAGAATAAGGTTATGTCTCAGAACACTTCAGTGGTACCGCCATGTTGCCAAATTGCCCTTTTAAAACACTTGTGACGTCATAAGTGCTTTCCTGCAAAATTTCGAAGAAAGTCTAAAAACTTGCTAATTACGTAAATATTATTTTTAGAAATAATCGTAGGGTCTTATGCAAGTGTCCAGGAATTGTTTTATCAAGTTTGTAAAATTTCGTCAACTACCCTATTGCTCTTTATTTTTGTTGTCACCAACAGTTCAAGAAATGATAAAATGTCAAGAGATTTTTTTACAACAAAATGACGCACCATTATGAAAGGAAACTGGCTAAAACTGAAAATCCATTTTTCTCTTCATAAAAGATGTCTTACACCTAGTTTACACCTACCAAGTTTTATAAAAAACTGAGGGTGTCTACTAAATTCCTGTTTTCACCGCTACTTTTTTTTATAGGATTTCCTGGTTTAAGGTTAAGTTGAAGACCAACCTGAAACTTAATTTTCGATTTGATATTGGAGCAATTTAGTGGTCAAATTTTGACCATTTACTTTTGATGATATTTTTGTTGTTTTCGACACTGACTGCATTACAGTATGGGTCATCAAATAAAAGTGGGCGGAGCCTGCCTCTAAAATTACTTTCGTCATTTAGAACTACAGCGGTCGAAAAAAATTAATCGGAGGCGTATTACTTAGGTATTTCTGTACCTGTATGATTGTAGCAGTACACCACCGATTAATTTTTTGGACCGCTGTAGTCGTAAATGTCATTAGTAATTTCAGTGGCAAGCTCCTGTTTTTCTGTGGAGTCCCGTACTATAACTCTCCCAATATAGGAGAATTGGCAATTTAGCATTTATTATTTTTGATATTTTTAACAACTTATTTTATATTTATTTGGGGACTATAATGACTTTTGTTTCTACCAGAGGTACTCAGAATTTAACAATTACACAAAAACTACAAACTCTTTTGAAAGTGTGTGCAGTAACCACACAACGAAGTTATATTATTTTTAGATAGAAAAAAAAACTGAAATAGTCATAAATAAAAACGATAACAAAATGTCAGTTGGCCAAAAGTACAGTATCTTGGAGAATTCATTATTTCTGTCGTTTGACTTTTTCCAAATATTGCGGTTCAGTAAAATAATTTTATGCCAATAAATACTAATATTTGTATATTTTATTTACATAACAAAAATATCAAGTCTCACCTAATTCGCTAAATGAAAGAGATCTTGTAAATAAGGAGCACTATAATACTAAAAAGTGCTGCAATGCATCAATCAATTTCCTATTTCTGACCCCAGTGGTGCAAATGACACCGTTCTAAATTTGTCAAAATGTAAGCAAATCATAGTCTACTTAGCTCAGTATATACGGATAGCAAAGCGAACAGAATTTTCTCTTAACAAATGTGGAGGACATGGAAGGGAGAATGAGGTCGGGAGGCACCGAAGGGGCGACTCTAGGCTAACTCTGCTCATGCGGTCACATATACGAGAAGGTACACAGAGTATGTTGGTGGTGGGTCACAAGTCCGCTTCGTCACGTCTTTCGAGGTGGCGGAGGGGGAGCCGGAATGTTTTCATACAGTGTCGGTTTCACCAGCTCTTCAGGGGGCCTGAAACAAACAGAAATGATAAATTAGTAAAGAGCACAGATTCTTTGGGCTAAAATAATGTGACTTTTCTTGTGTCATTTTTCATTTACATGCATCTATTTAAATATACAGCGCATATCCACGGACTTTTCAATTGTGACATTCAAAAGTCTATATTGTTCCTTCGTAAGGTCATTGTTAGAATACTGTTCTGTTCTCTGGTCCCCTGGTTATCGCGTTCACATCGAGGTGGTCGAGAGGGTACAGAAAAAAATTCGGAGAGTTGTTGCATACTGTTGTGGTTATCAAAGGGGTGAATACCAGTATGATGACATAAGATTGGAGCTGAATATGCAGACAGTACAAACAAGGAAGATTGCCGATCTGGGTTTTCTTTATAAATTGATTAATAATGAAATAAAGTGTCCTAAGCTGCTTGAGTTGACTCCCTTCAATATTGGTGTTAAAAGGGGTAGAAACATTAGGACCTTCATTGTTCCATTTCACCCCAACTAACTATGGCATAAATGATCCGATCGTGCGTATTCTCGAAGGTGCCAATCAACTGAGTAGTGTTGCGGGTGTTGACCTGTTCGATTCTAGTTTAAATAGGTTTAGGTCTGTTTTAAAATGTTCTCTGTGATTTTACAGTAACTGTAATGTGATTTTAAGCTAGTGAAATTCTATTTATGTACAAAAGATTGTTTAAGTTAAAGATAAATAAATAAATTAATAAATATAGGGTGTTAAAGGTGATTGGTGTACAAAAAGTTTTACTAATACTTCTGTTTTTCAATTTTGGGTTTGTTTCAACATCAGTTCTGAACCAGTTCTCAGCAATCTAATAGGTTGAAAATAGTTCTGGAATTAGTTGTCTGCATTCTGATTTGCTAGAACTGGTCCAGAACTATTGTTGGAACAAAGCTATATACTATACATTTAGAACTGTAAAGATAAGATCATTTGGGGAGCGAATTTGGAAAAGACTCGCGCATGTCATTACTGATTGACAAAAATGTATATCGATATCAAACTTCCCATCGCCTTTCATGTTATAATTAAGCCGAGAAAGAACTGCCATAAAAAATTATTCAGAGATATTCAATTTTAATTTTGGGCAGGACCGTACTGATCTTTTATTTAATTTAACAATTCCTTTAAGTCCGCCACTGGTTGCCTTCAGAGACTGATATTCTGATATTGATATTCACTTGGAATATATGAAAAACAATCTATATTGTTTTGAAAACCTTAACCTGTATTTTGAAAAGGAAAATATATATGATGAAATAAACTTTAAAAAAATACATTTATGTATCACCGTGTATAACTTGAAAATACATACAAAGAGATTCAGTTTTAAATGCACAAACTTCTGAGATCAGTAGTAGAGTACCGAAAAATATTGCCAGGTTTTTAGAATCCTTATAAGAACGACAGTGTTAAAAGTTTTACAAAATATGTAGTCTTAATTGAATATTTAGCAAACTAGTCATATTTGATACAAGATAAAGCAGTATAAAATGAATGAAATGAATTGGGTTTTTAAGTAAATTTTAATTGTAATCAAAAATGTCCTCTCGAAATTCTTTCGTATGTGTTAAGGTTTCATAGCAAATTTGATTTTTTTAAATTATTTCAGGATACATCTTTCTTAAAAATCAACCAAGTAAGGCTCAAAGTAGAAACAATATGTTTCTTACTTTAGATAAAGTATTACTTTCCGAAAACCTTCTGTATTTAGGGCTATACTTTTGAAAATACAGGGTCAAATCATTCGCGAAGAGAATGTATATGTTATGTATGTTGAATATCTTTAATCCTTATTTATTTCATTTCATTATGTGACTTGTCAATAGAACTGGCGATGACTTGGACACTATCCACTTTAATGTCAAATTACAATATATCGAATGATAATTAATATATTAATATCAAAGCAACAAAAGATCGAAAAACAACATATGTAACAACATGTCAAAAAGTAAAATATTGAAAAACAAAATGTCAAATAGACAAAAAATTGAATTCTTAAAATCAAAGTATAAAATGTTGAATACTTAACATTTTCAGTATTCTTAATTCGTCAAATTGAAAAACAATTTGTTTTTATTATTTATTAATTATCACTATCAATAATATTGTTTGTAACTTATAACCAAATTTAACAAAACCATAACGAATAAATGATTAACAAATTATAAAGTAATAGAGGTTTGTTTTAAGAAGCAAATAAAAAATGTATGGTGTCTGATATATTCTTCAAATTGTGACACAATAACGTATATGACGACTTTTTCCTTTTTCCCTCTGTTCCTGGATTTCATTTTCTTCCTCTTTCCTCTTTTCCTGGATGCCATAAAGTTGCTGAACTAATTTGACTAGCTTTGTAGTTAATTAGTTTGTAGTAGTAATAATTGAAGTTTTTTTTGTAATTATTTTATTTTATTTTTTTCCACCTTTTGGTCGCAAGTGAGCAACGCATTTTTTGGACACCAAGAAATTTTGCCGCAAAATATAAAGGGTACCCAAAAAAAGATTTGTCCGCAATCTGTGACCGGTTAGGGGAGGAGGTAGCGTGATGTGCCGATTGCCAACATAGCCAACTACACTGATTTATGATATGTTGTTGAGGCACAATCTACTGTTTTTTTTAAGAAATAGGGAAACTCACGAAAAATTTAATTTTCCTGAACACCACACCAACATTGGCACGAGACGCATCATCTGTTGGCTTCCGCAATGTCCAAACATGTCTCCCAACTACATTTTCTTATGGGGTTATTTAGAGGAAAAACTTGGCTAATGTTCATAGTTTCAAGGCAGGTTGGGATCACATACCTGTATATTAACATTTACCGCTTTTGGCCCTATTGCGCAAGGTAAGGCGCAGGGAACGAAAAGAGATAAAATTCGCCTCCATTTTTAACCCTATATTGACAGTTTTAATAGTAAATAAAACACGAAAATATTTTTTTCCGATTTTTTTTTCGGCCGGGAAATGCCCTAAAAACGTTTTTGAAATTCAAATTCCTTGGGCCCGTGACATCACGGGCCCAAAAAGCTGATTAGCTGCTGTTTTGCGACGTTGACACGATTTACTATTACTATTTGAGATTTGTGAAGACCGAAGAAGAAGAAAATTTACCTAACTTATATTTTGTGGCAAAAGCCAAATAGGCATAACACATGACCTCAATATCAGGGGGCGGCGCGGCGGTGCACAAGTGGGTGGGTCTTTCGTAGTACCCCATGCTTTGGCACAGTACGTCGCACCATAGTGGCTAGATGGCTCGAAAAGAGCAGAAGCTATAAAAATGAAATAAAAAAATAACCTCAATATCAATTAATTTAAAAATATACTGCAAAATCGCAATGTTTTTCCCTTTTTTAAGATAAACGTTACTTGCTGAATGATCTGATCACCAAGTTACCTAAATAAATCTGGTTTATAACAACAATAGGGTATTTAACCATTTTTCAAATTTTATTTTGTTGAAAGCCTGTATTGATGCAGACTACACTAGTAAAATTCTAAACTTAAAATTTTACCTCCTTTGGGAGAAAATTGAGTTTAAAATTATTTCCGTTTTTAACGGTTTTCTTAATTTTGACGTCATAATAATTTTGAGCTATGTGAATAGGACCGCGAAGCCTTGAAGCTTTATTCGTTTATTGTACGTTGCCAACTCGTGTGATTTTTCCTTGCTGGTTGAATATTTTGTTATTAGAATAGCTGTGTTCTAGTATGGAAACTCAAATTGTCAACATAAAGTTGGTTATACAGTTCAAATTCTCTGACTGTTTTTAACTCTGGTTATTGGTTTGGACTAGTTTGAGATTGCTTCCTAGAACAAACCTATTAATTGCAATAAATAATAACAGCAGTTAACTTTATAAAAAAAAACTATATTCCGTAAAGATATAATATACTTTCTCAATGTTTGTTGAAGAATAGTCGGTCTTTGGAGTACAGGATTTACATCTGAATACAAGTCCGAAAGGGGATCTGGCAACGGTGCAGCAAACTAGTAAGGATAACGGTGCCGTCCTAACCTAATCTTGATGTTTTGTGGGTATCGAAACATAACCTAGCTTTCTAGCTTTGCGGTTTTCGCGTTTGGCCTAGAGATTGCTTGGCTTTGGAATCAGATTGTGTTATTGTCCTTGTACTTCTGGTGCATTATGTCTAAAAAGTGCTTTGTAGAGTATTGTGCCAACACCTCTACAAATAGTAATAAAATATTCGTAAGAGTGCCTTTTGCAGGGGACAAAAAAAGACAATGGTTACTCTTTGTCAACTTCTTGGCACTGAAACAGAAAGCAAATTAAACACTCATACCTATATAAATGCATCAGGTAGGTAGGTATTTCTTGGAATGGACAAGTATACTTAGGAATGAAAAATAATTTTTTGCCTTGGAATTTGTAAAACATGTCTAGATAATCACGAAACCCAACCAACAGATTTTTTTTCCCATTAGTTTGCTCAAAAATTGAAAAAAACGGTCGCAAAAGTAGGGAATGTGACGTCACGATCCCTAATTTCAATAAGTACCTGCTATTTTCTTAGTACTTATTTCGTCTTTTTTTATATAACCAAGCATTCCCAGGCAAATTATTAGATTCAGTTTGTATGCGCCTGATGAGAAATAATCAAATTTCGTAGCATTTCAATGAAATATTTGGATTTTACTGATCCCATTCTGAACTTATTAGATGCCCCCTATAAAATATGACAGATGACATATTACTCAATGCTTTAAAGAAAATCGTCGGCAACGCCGCACTTTGCATATAACCTCACTTTCGCCCGCGGAACGCCGAAACCAAGGTTAATAACCTTAGTGAAAACTAAATAAATTCTATTCTCACTTTTAAAAGAATACTTTATTTTTTCGGTTTATAATGAAGACAAGATTTGTTAAAGCTTGTCCTGATAACTTGCCTTGCATAGATTTTGATATGGTGTGTCAATTTTATCAATAAAAACGGGGAGCAAAACATGGAGAAATGAAGAGGTATGTTTGTTATTTGATTTGTATATTGTTTTAATATTGCTTAATGATGATGATATAGCTTAAATTCTGGTTTTAGGTAGACTAGAGAATAAATATTATGGTAACAATGTTATTGGAGACACGCAGAGGAAAGAACATAGCAATGAATGCATAATGCCCAATTAAGGCAAAAATTACCCCCGAGCACAAAATTAATAAGAAAAATGTTAATGATACTGTGGTTAAAAATGAAGAAATTCAACTGAATAGTTGTGGAAGTAGGTATATTATGTTGTAATTACCCAACATAAGCAGATTAGTCCTAAATTATGCACATACCACGATGTACGAGGATCATACATCGTGGCACATACATAGATACAGCTTTTTGTGCTTCTAGTTTAGTTGCTAGTACAGTAAAGAAATACTTATTGTGTATATACCTATAGTTAAGATATAGGGAGGGGGCGTGGGGGTGTCGCACAGCCCAATGTTGAAATCGATTATCAAAACAAGAAATCATGCGTTTGTAAAAACGATCGTTGATATCTACATGTGAAAACCATGATTCAGAACTAATTTAAGTAATCTAAAGTCAATGCAAGTTCGACAGCAGAGTTTCATTCGATATCAAGTGCTTGACCGTCAATGACTTTTTGCGGGTATTTTTTTCTTGTATGATCTAATGAAGTATTTAATTAATTAAGTCCGTAGTAGTACACTTTATCGCATCCATTTTGATGCGGAAAGTTGTACTTTTCTGCACTAGTGACATTAACTTTGTCAACTAATAGAACTAAGCACGCTTGTAAAATTTTTGCACATATTAATGGGAAACTTATTTTAGATGAATGTAAGCTGACTTCCTGGAAATAGCGAAGAATCATGGACAACATCAGTAGATTGTTATGTTGGAAAAAGTCAACACAAGTGCAATAAAAAAAATATGAAGGTCTACCTTACAGGATTTAGTTGACAAAGACATACCGACATACCTCAATAATTATTATACATTGGAGTAGTATGACAGAAGATTTTTGGCAAAAATCAAAACATATTACAAGGAGGGACTGTCTGACATGTTAAAAAACGAAAAATGCCCTGTATCTCCAAAACGAATCAAGATTTTGAGATTCAACTGCTTTCCACTGCCCTCAAAAATCGAGCACAGTACACCTACCTACTCTTTGTCTATCTCTTCGCAGAATAGAAGAAACCCCCCAAAAAAACACCCAGTTTGTTGCACTCTGTGCATGCGACATGAAAACTATTATTTGATTTTGGAATATTTTCACTAAATTTAATAGATAACTTATTTGGGGTTTTGCCATAGAATGCAAAATAATGTTTTTTTTTCTTGCAAATTAAAGAAATCTTAATTTTTGGCCGGCTGCTGCATTATATTTTTTTATTTTTAACTTCCATTAACCACAATCACAAAATATGCTTATGAAAATTTATTTTCCAGAAAAAATAGGTATATAATATGTATAGTGAAAAAATCCTAAAGAATTATGTCATTTTTTATGAGGATGCTTCGGCAATCACAATATAATTTACCTAATTGGGTCTAAAATAGTTCAAGCTATGACAATAAAGTTTTTCGACTGAAAACTTGGCTTTATTGCGTTTTACATGTTATGTTTCTAACATCACCAAGAACTGGCACCTTCTCCAATATTCTAGTGTTACATTTTTGAACCGATGCAGGTTTAACTACTAACTTAATTCTGTAAGTAAGGGCTCATGAAATAAAGTAATAACTTTTTTATATTCGGACCAGGTATGTGCTTGACGTCTAGAGGATTGACTTTTCTCAGTTTAGTTTATAACCAATCAATGCTGTTGATTAACACTAGCACAGAATAAATAGCTTCACAACAGAAGCGTCCATAAAGACGTGTCAAAAATAAGCGAGCCTCCATTTCAATTTACAGGAAAATAACCAATAACTTGTTATGTACATAAATTTGGTCCTAATACAATCTCTTTGCAATGTGGATTAATGTAAAAATCAAACAAAATGCACAATGTTTATCCCTTTAGAAGATATTTCGCGTCAAAGCGAGCATCCTTTTGACACGTCCTTATGGACGCTTCTGTTGTGAAGCTATTTATTCTGTGACACTAGGTATTGAGGCTAAAATATCATCAGTTTCTTCAAACAACTAGCAGTCGCTGGAATATACTTGATAACAAGTAAAAAATCGTTTGGCAGAGCCACTAATCTAAAATCGTCAGCTAAAATGTTACCCCTGGTTGGTTCTTTATTGTCTTTAATATATCAGCAAGTCTAGATATCTAATTTGTGCAAGTTCAGTTAGGTACTTACGAATTGTGTCGTTTTATAGATAAAATCGACTTGTTTCCAATAAAAAAAAGTTTTGTAAACCAACCAGCATAACGTCCGAATCATCAATACCAATACCTAGTGCTCCCAGCATTTTCCTCAGCAAAATAGAATGGTTCATTTCCGTCATGGATTATTAGAATGAATGGTGAAAATAGTTCAAATCATAAAAAATAAAAGCTTGTAAAACACGCGGGCCGCGGGATCCGATGTTCCGATTTGTGACGCCACAAAATAGGTTATGCTTATGTTCTCGCAGGCTGACAGCTTGGCATTGAGGTGCGGCGTTGCCAAACCTGGTGCCACGGCGGTAAATTTAGGGAAAAATAAAATCCAACAGGTAGTTACGTATATTGAACTTTAAAAATTAATTGCGGCAAAACGGGGGCGAAAAAAAAAATTAAAAAAAATACAGCAAGTATATCTCACCCAATACTATCCGATGAGCAAATAAAAAAAAAGTGGTGTATTAGTCCATTTAAATGATTACCTATTTATATTCTTTAGGTACCTACCTACAATCAAATTGAGAAAGAGTGCTTACCAAATTATACTTTGCTCTCAAAAATTTTTGTCTGGGGATTGAACTACCTACTACCAATATCAATTTTATGGTACCTATTCATTTGTCTTTGTAATTGAAACTATAGGGTTTAGGATTGTACCATGTACATAAGTTAAGATTTGCATTTGTAATTAATTAGATTTTATTACACTATCTCTCTCAATTTGAAACACAAGCACAATTTTTAATTATATTATAAGAAAGGAGCAATGATAAAAATTTACATTGCCTACTTGCTTACCTTATTTTAATCGTTGATTTGTGAACACTTAGGTCAGGTATAAAAATGAATTAATACCTCATTTAGTCCTTTACTAGATGACGACGCCATAAACAATGGTTTTATTATAAAATATAAAATTCAAAATCGTTGGAACCCCTCAATAACTTTGATAAAATTAAAAATTTTGAAATGTAAACAAAACTCCAGCTGATATTATTTGACTAGTGACATACCAAATCACAAAATAATAAGATTAGGTCTCCAGTCCAAGTCCGTACCACATGATAAAAAAACGAATGAAAATGTTCGGCTCGTTATTATGATGTCAACACGCGGTCGGGTCCCGAACGCAAATTCAAATAAATTCAAATTTTATTTTGAAAATTCTAACTTCGTGGATACTTATTCGGGAAATAAAAAATGGCTAAAGCTATATTAGGACTTGATGAATCAAGTTCTGTGTAATTTATTTGAAAATTTGATTAGAGGAAACTACCCTATTAGACATATAATCTTGACAATCAAAATTTAATTTATTAATTCGAAATATTCTGACATTGTTGGTTTCTGCCGTTGATCTTCTTCATTTTGCAATTATTCTTATAACTCTCGAATGTGTTTTCTATCATCCCCTAAAATGGCTATCAAAAGTTTTTCCGGATGACCAAAATATTCCTTTCTCTTAATTACGGGATCACTTTCTTCAGTTCTTCAGGGAGGTAACAATACTGATAATGCTAAAGAAGTGCCTAGCACCATCCTTTATTTATTACAACCAATTAAGTTTGATTTCAAATCGGCATACGGTATACACTTTAACTTTTAACTTTGTAGGTTTTCAGAAAAAAAAAAGTTTTATTAGCTCGGTTTACATTAAAGAATGACGGAATGACATGGCAGATTGTTATGGAGACGACACATGACCCACAAAACAATTATTATCTGTGTCTGTACGGTCGAGTTCGGACAACCGTTTATACAACTGTCTTTCTCTAGAGAATCGATTTCGATTCAATATGCACGTCTGAGATTAGAACGGAAATCGAATTTGTGGGGCTTCGATTACTAGTATAACCGGCAACGTCGCAATCGCAATTTCATTGCTCCAAATTAAGGCGCGTAGTTTAAAATTTTTATAAAATTTTTTAGTTAATAACAAAATTAGGTATTGATGAGAAAGATACTGAGGGGGATTTTATTAAAGAGTTATGTGATTAATTTCATTCTAGTAGTAAAAAATATCGAAATTCGATTGAGTGAACAAGGCCCATTTAGGAAGTGGCTTAGTACTCTAGGTGTCATCGACAATATTATTCTCTGGAAGGACTCTATGTATGTGTATTATATTAATTTTGATGAACACGATTTTTTTAATGCAACACGAAAGAACGTGGAAAGTGGCGCTCTACCATCTAGAAACCTAACCGAAGAAGCAGTGGCGTCAAAATTGGTAAGACCACCAAAGAAATTCATTCCGGTTCAAGAAGTAGGTAACTCATGGAGATGAGGAAAATGGACACATTGTAATTCTCCATACGACGAAGAGAGCCGCATTTATGGAGCAAACAGAATTAACCGAAGAAATGCAAACAGCAGCAGGCAGCAGCAAGTAAACCTGTTAACTGCAGATCACCGCTAACAAAATTATTGAAGCTCAAGGCTCAATCAAAAAAGAGCGTAGTTAGGTTACCAAAGCTTTAGCCACATTATATCCAATATATATTACCAAAGCTTTAGCCACATTATATCGAAGGTAAAACACGTTCAGTTAACAATAGTTATCGTAAAATGGATATAGATAAAAAAAAGCAGCTTTGTAGGCATTAGTTTAATCCCGGTATGCAATAATTCAGAGCGACTTATAGCAGATCGGCGCTGCGGCTGCGCTCGGGAGATCGTGCATTCCACTGCGTCTATCAAGGCTTCGCACCTTTATATGATCGGTAGACTTATTTTTTAGTTCCCTTATGAACTAAAGTATTTGAGAAAAAATATTCAGCCTTGTAGAAATAAGTAAAAAAGGTTAATTTCTGAACATCTTACGTGCGTGGTTAATAGAGTTGTGCCGTTTGAAAGTTTCACTTGAAATTTTCACATTTGAAACTTTCAAAAGTGAAATATTTCGCTTATCCCATGAAGTGAAATTTCAGTGAAATTTTCGAAAGTTTCAAGGGAAAGTTTCATTTCATAAATTTCGCGAAACTTTCTCAGAAATTTTCTTAAAAACGCGAAACATTCTCATATATTTCATTAAAGTTTCGCGAAAACATATGCGGCAGGCCACAATCCCTTCATTTAATTTGGATGCGCCCGCGCCGGCTGTTCAACGGGAAGTGATATAACAAAATAAACATATAATTTTTGTTCCACTAATGATCTATAACAAAAACCTCTGTAATCCCGAGCAATCCGCCATTTTCATTTTTCAAAAAAATAGTTTTTTTGGTCAAAACTTATATTTTTTTCTTCACTGCAATCGGTTTCTTGGAAAAACTACACAAGTTTAGTTTTTGAACCATCAACTTAGCCTAAAAATTTCTGAGATAATCGAGCGTAACGTAACGTCTTATCTGACTTGTCACCTATACACTGTATGTTTTGTGATTAATAAATACTACTACTACTACTACTATCTCTATCTGGGAAACTCTATACCTATGCCACTTCATACACGTACATAATTTTTGGGCTTGGGTGGGGACTGTTTATAGGAAATGATTGCGAAATTTTCACGTGAAACTTTCTTTAATTTCATAAGTTTCAACATCGCATTGAAAGTTTCAAATATTTCAAAGTTTCGCGAAAATTTCTATAGGAAATAATTGCGAAATTTTCACGTGAAACTTTCTTTAAATTTCAACATCACATTAAAAGTTTCAAATATTTCCCGAAAATTTCTTTAAATTTCATAAATTTCGAAAGTTTCGCGAAAACTTCTATAGGGAATTATTGCGAAATTTTCACGTGAAACTTTCTTTAAATTTCATAAATTTCAACATCACGTTGAAAGTTTCGCGAAAATTTCGCGAAAATTTCTTTAAATTTCGAAAGTTTCGCGAAAATTTCATAAATTTCGAAAGTTTCGCGAAAATTTCAAAGTGAAATTTCACTTTCCCTGGAAAAGTGAAATTTGCCCATCCCTAGTGGTTAATCTATGATGGCCTCCCCACAGGCGTGGTAGACTCATTATATTGCATTTTTAGGTGTCATTGACCACTCTAGAAAGTTTTATACTTGTAGGAATAAGGCATTACAGCCGTTCCGTTTACTTGCCATATCAAAACTACAAAATGAGAAAAAATTAGCTTTGTAGGAATAATTACATCAAAAGTGTCGCTGCCTCCCGGACTGTTAAACCAGTGTGTCTTGGGGGTCAGTTTAAAAAACTGAAAAGAGCAAACTACCTACCTTAATTTTCTCTATTTACGAATACGAATATATGAAAACATGTTATGAATAAAGGCATACCACAGCACCTAAATTTTTGGACTAAAAGTTCTACTTGGGTATTTTTATAATTGTTGCGGATATTTGTTTGTAATTTTTTAAAGACAGTCAAAGTATGTAGAGCTTTCTCCAAAAGGTTACTTGTACTGATGTACACATTCTAAACACTTTTTTAAATACAAAATACCTTCCAATATAACTTTTGTCAATTTTTTTAAACTAACCGCTAAAACACCTTGTACATTGATCAATTTTACCCATTCTCACAGCATCTCGTTTTATAATTTGCACCTATTAGGACACTTACCCGAGGACACAAAACAATTATTATGAAAATGTAGTGAGATTTATGAATACTGACGACTAAGAGTTAATAAACACATATACTCAAGGTCACCCAAATTAAATCAGCAAGTGTTAGTTGCAGAAAAATTCAAAATTGGTTATGCCACTTTACTAGTCAATAAACTATTATGTTTAATATACTAACAAAGTGACAATTAGTTAGCCACAATGAAACAATTGAAGAGAGAAAACTATTCTGAAACTTACAAAAAACTATGCTAGTAGGCGTGCCGCAGCCACCAGTCAGGGCCCTTTAGTCGTCAGTATCACAGCACAGCCACAAGAGACACTGCTACTCAACTACGTATATGCTCATGCTAAACACTACACTCTATGTTTAAGATAAGCCTGAAACATAAGGGAGAGCTTGTCAGTATTGAAGGTTGCTGGAAGAACCACTATATAATTACACAATTAAAAATAGCATTCCAACAGAAAGTTTAGTTTCAAGTAACTAAAAAATATGCTACCCTTCAACCATGGATGTATGAAGCAATTGGTGGCCCTTTTTTGTTTCTTTGTTTTTTTTTTTAATTAGACCAGAATTACACAACAAGCATGCACAAATAGTACAAACTTTAATGGAGTTTCTTAAAAAAAACATAGAAGTAATTAATACAATTGAGTAGATAAACTCAAAATACACAAATAATTTAGGACATTTTTTTAAAACCTGTTAATCTTATTTTTCTCTCCCAAATCCATCGAATATAACATTTTCTGTATGTTTTTGGTGATTTTATGGGTAATAAATTGTTTACAGATCTTGTGGCCTGTTTCACAATTTCTGTTGGAGTTAAATTCTCAATTTCACTCTCATTATTGCACATTTTCAACCATTTTTGCTGCAAAACTAATTAATTTTAAATCTATCATGTCATGGTGGCAATCTATGATATTGACCAAATAATATGGGCTAGCCTTATATTTCTATTGGTTATAGTTATAAACTTGTATCATAACGAATCTCATCATACGACAGGTAGTAAATGTCTGATAAACAAAAAAATTGTTGTGTACCAAGGCAGTGAAGTTCAACTTTTTACAACGAATGTGAAATTTAGATGCCCAGGCCTGTAAGACCGAGGTAAATAAACCACATGAGTTATAAAGAGAAACTTCAGTGCCGAGGACACATTATATACAGGGTGTCCCGAAATTAGCCTGCCATAATTTACCAGCGTGTTCTACGACCTAAAAAAAATTAAAAAAGTTCCTATGAACATGGCCTCAAAAATGCCCCCTAATGGGGCTATAGCCCCCGAAAGGGGCAGTTTCACAAACGGGCTTCTATAAATATTTCCAGGGGGCATTTTTGAGGCCATGTTTATAGGAACTTTTTTCATTTTTTTAGGTCGTAGAACACGCTGGTAAATTATGGCAGGCTAATTTCGGGACACCCTGTATATTTTTTTAAAATTGAAAAAAAAGTTTTATTAGGCAAAATAATAATTTAAAGAGTTACCCAGCCGTGAGCACCGTTGCTTTACCTTTATATTGCTCTACCTAAATCGAGCACGATGTGGTACGGCACAACTGAGACTTCTAGGAGACCTCTGTATTTTTGTATCTTACTTTTAATCTAATTTTCATTTCAAATGAAGTTGAAGCTTTTGGTAAAAGTTACCAAAAGTCTCTTTTGCATGTAATTTTTTATCCTCGTACAAGCACAAACTACTGGCAAGGTTAAATTATAAATCTTTCTGCAAGCAAAAAATGTGATGTTACGATACCGATTTTACTATTTGTCACACTGTATTGATATGCTCTTTTGAACACCAATCCTTATATTGAAAACATTCGTCAAACAATTTATATTAGGCAAACAAGCTTGAACACAAGGCGGAAAAATCCACTTTGCATATTATGTATATCCATTTCACTAAGAAAGCATAATGCCTACTTACCTAGGTAGTGATACATCAGATAGAACCCGGGGCGGTTTCTTCTGTTCCATGGAAATTCTAGGCGCTGGCATTGGAGGAAAATGGAATCCACCAGTCGAGCGACTGCTCGCCAACGACGATGTGCTGCCAAAATTGGCACCTGATGCCCCTATACCACTGCCTATGTCCGAGTATCTGATGTTGGTGTACTCTCGACCCATCTGCATTGATTTCTGGGGAAAACATTTCATTTACTACTTACCAGAAGATGTAGTTTTTGGAATTTTTAACAATTTTGTTAAATACGTATAGGAATACTTACTTGATCAGCCTTAATTCTTTCAGTAATAGTCTCTATGTGGTGCTGAACAGCCAGATACACAAATTTATACTGCGCCTCGGTTTGGACCATACCAGACCTCTGTGATCGCACCATTTGCACCGTCCGCTGAATATCAATCTCGCTATCCAGTCCATTTTTCTTTAGTTGATCCAAGATCATATCTGAAACAATAAATAAATATATAAATTCAACAAAAACATATAAAATATATTTTTTCACGAACAAGCTCCATTTTAATAAAACATAATTTTTGCTCTCATGTAGAATTAATTGTAGTTCCATCGCAGAGTAAAAAAATTTAGTAAATCATTGATTTCCAACTGATTTACATTTACATCTCTGTTTAGATTATACCTATATTATGAATTTTTATCTCTTAAATAAACTGTTGAAGTCCTAAATGTTATTGTCATTGCCATAGAAACATTTAAAAATTTAAGAAATTGTAAAGAAAGGAGAAATTAAAATCTGCATACAGATCGTCTGATTTGGACAAAATAGGTAAATCAACCCGAAATTTATACTGTGTATTTATTGCTGCCTTGCCTGTTGTTTTTCCCATGCACCTATGATATATGTATGTTGTTTTTACTAATGTGTAACATGTTGCACAGTGCTTGTCAATTAAACTAAAAAATCGCACAAGGTAAGGATGTTTATCTATTTTTATTTTTTTTTGTTTTGCAATTATTACAATGATATTACTTGCATTTGATTGAATTAAGTATTTTTTGTTTATAAATTATATTCTTTTTTAGTGAGTATTACTATCGTTTTTGTTTTTGTAATTTTTCAGTCCTGAAGAAGATTACCAAATATAGTCGAAACATTGACACAGTGTAAATGTTGGGTTAATTTCTTTTGTTCGGCGATCCATATGCAGCTAATAAATAAATGACCAAATTTAATAAATTTACAAGGAAATTGTGGAATCAAAACCAAACGTTTCCAATTTAATAATAAAACCATTTACCTTACCAGACATTCAAATTAACAATTTCAATTATCTATGAGCGAAACCTCTCCAACTTTAAACAATTAACCTAGAAAATATTCACAAACTACAAGAAAAATCAACACTTCTAAAAGTTACAGATGTACAGATGAAAATACATAATTAAAGTTATGGATTTACGCTATTACTAATGGGATA
Organism: Pseudeuparius sepicola; assembly: GCA_963920635.1. Taxonomy (NCBI): domain Eukaryota; kingdom Metazoa; phylum Arthropoda; class Insecta; order Coleoptera; family Anthribidae; genus Pseudeuparius; species Pseudeuparius sepicola. The sequence continues at coordinate 98,847,356 of OY987299.1, forward strand.
TATCGTATGGAAAATCTATAAAAAGAAGTACAAGACGACAAGTCAAAATAGAAATGGTGGAGAAGAAAATGGAAAATCAACCCACCAGGCAGGTTTCTATTCTCCTCTTAAGAAGGGAGGAGTTACATCCCTAAGTGCTGTAAGTGCTGAATAGACGCTGAGTTCGTGGAAAAGTGTATGCTAAGTTTGCATTTATACAAAGTATTCAGGGAGCATATATAAGTGGCTCACTCAAAATATCTCGCCTGATTTTTGACAAAAAATCGGTGGCGGGTGAGATCAATAGCCCCTCCAGGCAACCTTCTTTTATCATAATGATGAAAGTTGCTGTTAATGGCCACCTAAGAAAAATATGATTACAGAAAACAATTTAACATAAAATTTGTTTGCAAGAACTGACAGAATTTATGTGTAATATTGGTTTTGTTATATGGGTTACCGTAAAATTTGGACCCTCTTGAGCTCAGAAATTAAATTATTTGTAAAAATCTTTCATTATGTGTGTTTTTTAAAGCAAAATGTCCCATTCAATATGATGTGTCACATCTGCCCCTTCGTTCTGTATTTACAAAAAAATTAAGAAAAAATATTGCTAAAGCCCGGTTTACATTTGTCAATTTTTTTACCAATAACTTGATGAATTTATTGATCAATTTCTTCGACAATGTATTCACATCGCGTTCCATTTTACACTTGTCAAGAAATTGATGAATTTTTGTGACCAAACTGTCAATTTTTTGCTGTTAAGGCGGCCACAGATCTCGTGATTTTTCATCCGTCATCGGTGATCATGACAAGTCGGCATGACAAAACCGAAATCTGTGGGGCGTAAACTGTCCCGATGCACCATCACGATGGATATCAATTGGTGCTTGATTTTCTTCGCAATGGTGCATCGTGCGTCATAATAAAACTGACGTGTGTGGATATCCTTCCAACGTGACAGTTTAAATTCAGTACCGCCTCGTCTCAACGTCCGTTGAAATATGTATATTGCTTGTTAAAATTCCAAAAATGGATATAGAAAACCTAGACAGAATTTCTAGTGGATTTATTGAAGCCTACAAAAGTTTATTAATAGCTCTGAATACATTTGCTCGTCTATTTTTAAATAATTAAACCAATCTCTAGATTCAAGCCTTAATTCCCCATATTAATTAATTTTCACATATTAATAAATTAACATGTGAAAATATTTTTCTCTTTAGCAACTCCTTGGTCCACACCAAACGTCTTTTTCTTTTATTTTTTTCGCTTTTAACCGCAACTGCCGCCACCACCGTTTAAAGGTATGTCCTGTTCATCGCGAACAGTCTACAAAACTGAACTTTCACGTGAGGTCTGTGGGCTCATCGGGAGTGAAAAACAATCGTGACGGCTTGTCATGATCACCGACGAAAAATCACAAGGTGTGTGGCCCGCTTTACCAACAGAACAAGTTAAGTTGATTTTTGAGGTTATGTTATTTTGTGCTTGTGCTGCTGTAAGGTGTTTTTAAAGCCCTGTCAGGGCTTAAGAGTCGGCGATTTTTATTGCCGGCAATAAAAATTGCTGACATTTTTGTTCTGGCAAGTTTTATTTTATTGCAAAAAGTAGCTCCAGACCTATTTTTATTGCAATTGCAATGGCAATTCTAGTATTTTTTTAGAGATTTTTGTGTTAACAACCTTACTAATAAAAAACACTACATAAAACTTCATTTTCTATGTTACTATTAGGATCTTTCTATGTTATTATTAGAATCTTTGGTAAAATTAATATAACCCGAAACACTCCTATACAGTCTACATACCGCAAAAACTTCAAATATTTTATTTACTAAATATTTGGTGGGCAGTATTCACCAAAAAATAGAATTGAATTAGATACATTGCCAACTGTAAACAGATACCACCTTTGCAATAAACATGTGTGATTGTGTGCAACAAAAATGTCAGCAATTTTTATTGCTAAACAGGGCTTTAGGAGGAATTTGTAAAGGATGATCCTGAGTAATTTCAAAAGTTTCTCCGAATGCCACAGAATACTTTCAACAAACTTCTAAGGAGAATTGAAAATAGTATAAAGAAAACAGATACATATTTTAGGGAGGCTATATCACCAGAAGACAAGCTCATTGTAACATTAAGGTTTCTGGCCACAGGAGAATCTTACAGAAGTCTAATATCCAATGTACACGTTTCACATAGCCGAGTCAACAATATCTTTATTTGTGCCTATAGTATGTCAATGTATTTATGAAGCATTAAAGGACGAGTATCGCTGGATACGCTGAATCTACTTTCTACAACTACAAAGGAACACATGTGACAGATGGTGGTGTTTTTCGACAGTCGAAGTTAGCAAATGCAATAGCAAGAAACAGTTTTAACATACTGGAAAAGAAATGTTTGCCAGGAAGATATACTCCTATGCCACACATAATTTTATGTGACTCGGCATTTAATCCGACGGAACATATTTTAAAGTCATATCCTTTCCATGACATAACTGAACTACAATGCATTTTCAACTACAGGTTAAGTGGCACAAGGAGAGTTGTTGAAAATGCATTTGGAATGTTGGTCAATCATTTACGAATATTTTTAACAACAATAAATGTAGGTCCATAAGAAGTTCTGAAGATTACTCTAACGTGTTATGCCTTACATAATTTTTTAAGAGCTGAATGTCCAAATTTTAGTCAAGAGGATAATGACATACATAATGATTATACATTTAAATTTGGCCTTCCAAACAAGGATCGTTAAAGACTGCTCACGGCTGTCACATCTGACACATTTTTGGCTCACCATGTGCTTTCCGGAGATAAAATACAATGCAGAATACATTGTTAGCCATCAGAGCCATCTGTTTTCCAGGACATGAAGCTATAGAAGTGAGAAGTCTTTATAAATACGTCAGTCAACGCCTGGATGCTCTGTTGATTATGTTAAGGCAATTCTAAATTACATTCACCTTCCCTTATTGCTGTCCCCTCATTTTGGAATTCTAACTGTTTGTAGCACCAAAGAGGTGGAACATACACATCATCCGGACTAGTTCCAGTAATTAAGCTTTTTTTCACTTTCCCTAATTCCGTCAAATATTGTGTACAGAGATTATTAATTTTTTTTCTTATATCTTCCACAGCTATTGACTCTGCTTCTTGGAAGTGACTTTAAAATTTATCTACAAATTTCTTCAAAGCTGACATTCTTTTTATTTTATTTTTATAATTTGCGTCACTGGTAACTTACAATATTGGATAATTTTGATATATGCTGATTAAAACTGTTGCTTGTTCACAGGTAAAATTAAAGATTTTTTGAAATAGGTATTACAACATTTTTTTAAAAACTGCACTTAATAATTAATTTAATACACAAAGAAAACCACTACAATAATAAACCACATTTCCTATTATTTACACAAAAATAAAATATATATATGTATATACAGGGTGAATCAGTTTTTTGTAGCAGGACTTTAACAGGTGATAGATCTTCAAAAAATAACCGCACTTTTTCGTATAAACTATATATTTTTAAGGCCTTAGAAAAAAGTTACAGGGTGTTAAAGTTGGAAAAAATATGCGGACTTTATTGAATATTTACCAAACTAGTTGAGATATTTAAGTCATATTTGGTATACGTTAAAACGGCATGGGTTAGCATAAAACCTGTTAATATCGAACATTTTGCACAACCAGTGGCGGAGAAGTGGGTAATTGGTAAAATTATTTTTGGAGAAAAAAATGAATCACCTTGTATTTTAACAAAAGGTATTGAATCTACATAAAATTGAATTTTATGTAGATTTTAATTGCAGACAAAAATGTCCTCATGGTATTTGTTTGCATGTGTTATAGTTTAATGGCAAATTTCATTTTTTGTATTATTTCGGGGTATTTCTGAAAAATTATCTAAAAAATTTGCTCCATAAGTAACACTTAAAGAAGAAAAAACGTGTTTCTTACTTTAAATAAAGTAACTTTTTCCAATAAACTAACCCATTCAAGGTTTTACCTTTCAAAATTCAGAGCGTAACGTTAATTGTATCTTCCTTAAATGTTTTAGACCCTGTAACTTCAACAGTATAGTCTTAAATAGGTAAGTTTATTGGAAAAAGTTACTTTATTTAAAGTACCAAACAAGTTTTTCCAACTTTAAGTGTTACTTATGGAGTAATTTTTTTAGATAATTTTTCAGAAATACCCCGAAATACAAAAAAACGAAATTTGCCATTAAACTATAACACATGCAAACAAATACCAAGAGGACATTTTTGTCTGCAATTAAAATCTACATAAGAAATTCAACACCTTTTGTTAAAATACAAGGTGATTCATTTTTTTTTCCAAAAATAATTTTACCAATTACCCACTTCTCCGCCACTGGTTGTGCAAGATGTTCGATATTAACAGGTTTTATGCTAACCCGTGCCGTTATAGCGTATACCAAATATGACTTAAATATCTCAACTAGTTTGGTAAATAATTAATAAAGTCCACATATTTCTTACAATTTTAACACCCTGTAACTTTTTTATAAAGCCTTAAAATGATATAGTTTATAGAAGAAAGTGCAGTTATTTTTTTGAAGATCTATGACCTGTTAAAGTCCTGCTACAAAAAACTGATTCACCCTGTATAATAACTACTTATTATAACCTACCTTTTCACCAGCCCTTTCACGTCCAGAGTTCTTTTTTCCTCGTTCATTTTTGGTTTATAATTGGAATTTTCACACAAATAGCTAAACAATATAGCAAAGAAGCAGGAAAACTACTCAACTAACATAACCTCACAATTTTACTGTTGGCAGCCTTGAAATTGACACAAAAATTTACGAAAAATAGAACCTGTTCTAAGCCGTCAATAAATACGCAAAGAAATCCATCAATTTATTGATGTCAATTTTTGTATTACATTTATCAAGTTACTTGACGGCATAATATTGTGGTTGACATATAAGATCTAGTTACCCATGAATACAATTGGTTGTTAATTTATATTTAATTTAGCTAGTGACGTATATCGTTTTAGACAAGTTTTCAGGAGAGCAATTTAAAAATTTGAGTAATTTGTCCCTTCTATAAATCAACAACTAAGCGAGAAACTAATATAATTTTTCGAATCACTTTAGGATAACTCTGAACTATTTATTGCTAATATCCAATATTAGGTAAATGTATTTACAATAAAGATATTTTTGAAAATACTATATTAGCCACATTGCAAAAAAAATCTACGTTTTCATATAAGCCTATCGCAATACAATATATACGCCACTTTGCGAACTACGTACTGTCTCATTTTCTAACATACTTCCTCTAAATAGTGACGATTGACCATTACTCTAATAAGGTTGGGTATTGTATTTTTGAATGTAACTGAACCGAAGTGCTCATACTGTATACAAATCTTTAATAGTAGGTTTAATAACCATAAATACCAAATTAAATCAAATTTAAAAGTTGAAATTAAGAATTTCCACACCATTTTAGCGTATGACAGGTTCCTGTAAAAATCTTGATCTTCAGTCTTATTACCCGTCGTAGATCTTCAGATAATGAACGCAAAGAGAGATGCTTTTTTTCTGCAATTTTTTTGGGTTTTTTTTAATGGAAGAACAATAATTATGGTTTCTAAATTAACTTTTTTGAAATTGAATTATGGCTGTCTCCCAAAATAATAAAGCTGCTGAACTGAAATTTGGCACTGCTGTGTTTTTGGGGATGAAGAATAAGCTGAAGATGTAAATTTCTAGGAATCTCATAGAGGGCGCCACTTGCACTGTTTTTGAATGCAGCTTTTACTTGTATAACTTTTTTGAGGTCATTTTTTTGGTCTTGCAGGCCCATCTTCTTAGTGCTTCTGTTCATTCTCTAACAAAAAGGTACCTACTCTTGTTTGATAATGATAAAATCAACCTTTTCCGTTAAAATTGACAAAATCTGACCCCAAAAAACACCTGTTGACTCCAACATTTGAAAAATAAAATGTTTACCTTCCACTTTCAAGTGTTACAGATCAACTGTACCATTTAAAGTGAGAAAAAATCCCCATGAACAATGTACCAAAAATGGTATTTAAACTCTTTCCATTTAATTAATGTATCCATGCTGATTACTTTGTATTATAGCAAACATTGTTTACTCTAGAGAAGACAATAATAAATTGCCGGCCAGCTGATGTATGTTGGGGTCGCTAACAGACGTATATGGCAATATTCGCCATTGATGTATATGGAAATAAAGTTAGCAAACAGGTGTATAATGATATACATCCGTTAGACGAGTAGCAATTAAGCTTTTTCAAACGTACGCCAAAATTAAAAATTGCTGTAAGTTTTGAACGATTTTGAATTGAAATACGCCACTTGGAGAGACCATGTATCATTCCAATTACTATCTTTAGGTGCATAAAAGTCAAATTGGCATTTTCTCATATACGCCACTTAGCTAAATTAATGACGCATTGTGCAACGATAGCACTTAAAGACATCCCCAATGGAATTTTGAGTTTACCTAAACAGAAAAGTTTACTCAACAGCTCCACAAAATGCGTATTATTAAAAAATGAAAAAACTTAAAGTAAGCAGCTGCTGAAATGCTGAAGCTGAAAAGACGAAATTTTGAAGAATGTGGAGTTGGGTGTTCTGAAAAGTAGGTGTAAAGACTAGGTGTTCACTCAGCATTTATTGTAACAGTACAATACTTTGTTATTGTCATTTTAAAGATAATTGCTATGGCATTAGGTACTTGCTAAGTGTTACATTAAATTGAAAATATTAAGTATTTTTAATTTACTTTCATAAAATAAAAGAATATCTACGAGTTTAGTATTTTTGTATTATTTAAAATACCAATAGGGTACTATTTTTAATTGCTCTAAAATTGTACTCTGTTTACAGTAGATGCACCAACATAACACGTAATAAATGAAACAACGGCTTTTAACCCTTATTTATTGATGATAATTAAAGACGAAGTTGCACAATTTTGTTCAGGCTGAAATCTACATTTTCGTCGTTCTATTGTCCAAAAAGCCAAAAGTGGCAACTCTGTGCCTCTCAGGAGAAACGGAACTGTAACGTTGCCGGTGCCCATTTGCAAAAATTCGTGGAACAAGGATAAATTACAGTTTTCTATTCAAGTATCTCCAGCTTGCCTATGAATATCTGTTACTTAATGTACCTTTGAGCTTTAACTACCAAATTTTGTCACATAAAGACTTTTTTTTATTATGAATATGTTTCGTATATTGACTCCTCCATAGCAAAATGGTGTCTGTTTATGCTGCACACGCTGGAAACTATATCCTTCATCTCTACCACGTAACACTTTAGTTAAAATATCTGTACACGGAACATACTAAATATTAAGGTATCAATAATGGGGGAAATATTCGCATATGTGGCAACGTTACCCGCCCACCTAGGCATCTAACCATATTGATATATCCACATGTCATCTAACACGTATGGTTTTCTGATCGGCAGATGACATCCCGTGATGCCAACTGTCATTCCATATCTCGCTAAATCAAAACATTAGTAGATAATATCTGTGCGATTTATTTTAGTTTGTTATTGATATTTACTATTATATATTGTTTACGGACCTTAGCATCTGCCGAAATTCATGGGATAAAACTGCAAAGGTTTGTACCTACGTTGTAGTAATAGTACAGTATTATGAGTTATTGATATAAAGATAAATAACCTCGGCCTAGGGACCATCTTGAAGGCGCGTTTATAAAGGCGCCATAAAATTTGCAGAAAAACGATTGAATAGGTATTTACGAAAAAAAAAAACACTTCTTAACTAAATGTCGTTTCACGGCGCATCATAAGTCTGGGAGTTTGAGGTTAGAATTTTGAAGTTTCAACTTTCCTTGCAACTTTCACTGCCGAATAAGGTTATGTCTCAGAACACTTCAATGGTATCGGTATGTTGCCAAATTGCCTTTTTAAAACACTTGTGACGTCATAAGTGCTTTCCCGCCAAATTTCGAAGAAAGTCTAAAAACTTGATAATTACGTAAATATATATTTTTTAAATAATCGTAGGGTCTCAGGCAAGTGTCCAGGAATTGTTTTATCAAGTTTGTAAAATTTCGTCAAGTACCCTATTCTGGATTAGCTATTCGAGATTTGATTAAGTGCATGTAGACCACTTTATTTTCAAATTTTAGAGCCTACCATGTTTATTTTAATTTAACGTTAATATTGATTGTTTATTTCCATGGGTAACTAGATCTTGCACAAATCACAAATTTTACCAATAATAATTATTGCTTGCAAGTGTGACACTTAAAAATAAATGGGTTGTTTTGCTTTATAAAAAATGTGTCATTAAAATTGTTTTCAGGCAATTCAATTTTTGATCCCAAGAAGGCCCAAATTTAGTCAGAATATAATTTATTTTGCATTTTCCTTTTTAGCAGGCTTGCCCCCCTGGGTGGTTAAAAGTTTTTACATCAAGACAGAATCACCCTTTATAAAAAGTATTCATAAAGGGTTCATTTTTAGAATAGTGATTATCGAAAAAGTACAGTTTAAAAAATTAATGTCGTGTATTTTCCAAACAGCTAGAGCAAATATATAACATCTACATATCGAGATGAAGCGTAGATAGGTACCAAAAATTGAATAATAATAATAATAATAATCAGACTTAACGCTATCAAGCGGGAAGTTGAACTAGAGATCCATGGCGAACACATAGACATAGACAACAACAATGGGGAAATTCAAGAGCCTGGACCACAACAAGAAGCCGAAACGGCAGAACGAACAACTTTCTCGGGAATCGGTTAACGAAGAACACTTTGAATTGCCCATAACAGGAAAACAACTCTGATTGATGTGGCCATCCCAAACAACAACCTGTGTGTGACGTAGGCCGAGAAGATCGCGAAGTACAGACTTTTAATCAGAAGGCAATAGAGAACAACTGGTGTTAAACCAAAAAGTTTGCTGAAAAACATCAAAGAGCTGGGTCTAACTGATAATCTTTACAGGTCCATGCAGAAAGCGGTACTACTTGCGACAGCCCGAACCATCAGGAAATTCATGGGGGAGTGCAGGAGAAACCAACAGCATCAATGTCACCTAAGGCCCGATAACATGAGAAGGATCTCTTCCGAGCCAGATCCTTATTGTATCCGGTATACCCGGGATCTGAGTAAGGAAAAACAAATTGCAAATATTCGTTCAAGGAGTAAAAAAGCATTTTTTAAAAGCATAGACTGCTTGGTAGTTGATTGTAAACAATTACTCCAATGTAGTAAGGGTTTGATTCATAAAGAGTTAATCTGTGAGTTGTATATTGTAGATTCAATCCATTCTTAGTGTTGTAGTCATGAATTTTAAAAAAAAATCAAACTCATTTATATACCCCTTGTGGTGTAAGAAGTCCCGATTTTGTCAGATGACATTCTCCACAAAATCCCTAGGAATTTTCTGTTAACCAGTGGTACAAGCTTCGCAACCAGTTAATGACGTCACTCATTGATTTATGATGTGAAAAGTTACCCAAGTGATACGAAAAAAAGAATATAATAAAATAAAAACCCTATTGCAGTCACGATTATACCGCTACAAATGCGTACTCAGGCAAATTTTTTTTTCGGTGTTGTGAAAGTGACAGTGAAGGTTTCCCGGATCGTTCAAAAAGGTTCAAACTTTGGGCAGTGAAAATATTTGTGGGTTTTGTACGTTTCGTGAGTTTTACTGTTATCTGTGTTGTTCTTGTTCGTGTTATTAGTAATTATTCATTGTACAAATGGGCTCGTTACTGACCTGGACTTATGACCCGGTTGCATTTTTTTCTGCATTGATGCCAACTTTGGATGGCGAAATTACCAACTGACAGTCCCAGTAAGGACTCCTTAAAATAATTTTACTATATGCCCCGCCACAAACTTTAAAAGCTCTAAAATGAACAGGCTGGGGAAAGTTAAGATCTGTTTACTGACGGCAGTACTTCTACATGATTCACGATATTTTAAACCGTAGATATTTCTAATTTCTCGTTTTTGGAGCATAAAAATCCACTGGAGATCCCCTAACAAACAAGACCATATCTAATACTAGATTCAAAGTTAGGGAAATAGAAGATATTAGCTGAGTCTTCACCTACAATTTATTGTTCTTGACCTTTCAAGAGAAAAACAGGTAGAAGCACATTTACGAGATATAATTAAATGATACACACATCAAAAGAATCTAAGGGACAAATACAAAAATGTGCATATTTTCTTAATTATTTCGTATTTAAATATTAAAAATATATATATTACAATTATGAGCAGTTCTATCAACTGATAATGCAAATGTCTTAATTTTCATAAGTTTTAAAAATAATTTTACCAATTACCCACTTCTCCGCCACTGGTTGTGCAAGATGTTCGATATTAACAGGTTTTATGCTAACCCGTGCCGTTATAGCGTATACCAAATATGACTTAAATATCTCAACTAGTTTGGTAAATAATTAATAAAGTCCACATATTTCTTACAATTTTAACACCCTGTAACTTTTTTATAAAGCCTTAAAATGATATAGTTTATAGAAGAAAGTGCAGTTGTGAAAGTGACAGTGAAGGTTTCCCGGATCGTTCAAAAAGGTTCAAACTTTGGGCAGTGAAAATATTTGTGGGTTTTGTACGTTTCGTGAGTTTTACTGTTATCTGTGTTGTTCTTGTTCGTGTTATTAGTAATTATTCATTGTACAAATGGGCTCGTTACTGACCTGGACTTATGACCCGGTTGCATTTTTTTCTGCATTGATGCCAACTTTGGATGGCGAAATTACCAACTGACAGTCCCAGTAAGGACTCCTTAAAATAATTTTACTATATGCCCCGCCACAAACTTTAAAAGCTCTAAAATGAACAGGCTGGGGAAAGTTAAGATCTGTTTACTGACGGCAGTACTTCTACATGATTCACGATATTTTAAACCGTAGATATTTCTAATTTCTCGTTTTTGGAGCATAAAAATCCACTGGAGATCCCCTAACAAACAAGACCATATCTAATACTAGATTCAAAGTTAGGGAAATAGAAGATATTAGCTGAGTCTTCACCTACAATTTATTGTTCTTGACCTTTCAAGAGAAAAACAGGTAGAAGCACATTTACGAGATATAATTAAATGATACACACATCAAAAGAATCTAAGGGACAAATACAAAAATGTGCATATTTTCTTAATTATTTCGTATTTAAATATTAAAAATATATATATTACAATTATGAGCAGTTCTATCAACTGATAATGCAAATGTCTTAATTTTCATAAGTTTTAAAAATAATTTTACCAATTACCCACTTCTCCGCCACTGGTTGTGCAAGATGTTCGATATTAACAGGTTTTATGCTAACCCGTGCCGTTATAGCGTATACCAAATATGACTTAAATATCTCAACTAGTTTGGTAAATAATTAATAAAGTCCACATATTTCTTACAATTTTAACACCCTGTAACTTTTTTATAAAGCCTTAAAATGATATAGTTTATAGAAGAAAGTGCAGTTGTGAAAGTGACAGTGAAGGTTTCCCGGATCGTTCAAAAAGGTTCAAACTTTGGGCAGTGAAAATATTTGTGGGTTTTGTACGTTTCGTGAGTTTTACTGTTATCTGTGTTGTTCTTGTTCGTGTTATTAGTAATTATTCATTGTACAAATGGGCTCGTTACTGACCTGGACTTATGACCCGGTTGCATTTTTTTCTGCATTGATGCCAACTTTGGATGGCGAAATTACCAACTGACAGTCCCAGTAAGGACTCCTTAAAATAATTTTACTATATGCCCCGCCACAAACTTTAAAAGCTCTAAAATGAACAGGCTGGGGAAAGTTAAGATCTGTTTACTGACGGCAGTACTTCTACATGATTCACGATATTTTAAACCGTAGATATTTCTAATTTCTCGTTTTTGGAGCATAAAAATCCACTGGAGATCCCCTAACAAACAAGACCATATCTAATACTAGATTCAAAGTTAGGGAAATAGAAGAAATTAGCTGAGTCTTCACCTACAATTTATTGTTCTTAACCTTTCAAGAGAAAAACAGGTAGAAGCACATTTACGAGATATAATTAAATGATACACACATCAAAAGAATCTAAGGGACAAATACAAAAATGTGCATATTTTCTTAATTATTTCGTATTTAAATATTAAAAAAATATATATTACAATTATGAGCAGTTCTATCAACTGATAATGCAAATGTCTTAATTTTCATAAGTTTTAAAAAACATTGCAGAATTTTTTAAAATTCAAACAAAAAACCTTCTTAATTTAATAGCTATTTGTCATTCAGTGCTGGGCAAGTTTGGTTTGATTTTAAACATTTTAGGATGCAGCTACATCATTGGGAACGTGAAACGATGTTAAGTACTATCAGCATGTTGGAGGTTGGAATTTCACAAAGGGATGTCGCAGAAACTCTTAACACATCCAATTAATGGTTTATGGACAAGATACCAAGAAACAGGAGACGTCAGAGAATGGCATACAGACCGCACAAGAGTAAATACCCCAATTCAGGATACATTTATAAGATTGCTAGCCTTGTGAGAACGCAGTATCACTGCGTCGCAATTGGTTATTCAGCTGCACAATACACACGATGTACAAGTTAATGACCAAATTGTCCGAAACAGGTTCCACAAAGATCACATTAATGGCCGCCAGCCTGGAAGAGTTCAAGCATTATCATGAGGAAATCGCACAACCAGTTTAAAGTGGGTACAAAAACATTTAAATTGGCACAAGTAGGAATGGACTCCAATTTTCTTTTCTGACGAGCCCCGATTTATACTTCGGCCAGATTCAAGGAGGCATCGCATGTGGAGTTGTCCTGGAAATTCAGAACGCCTTGCAACTGTTCAAGCGGTTCACACCTTTCGAGGAGGTAAGATCATGGTATGGGGCGATATAAACATCGGCGGAAGAACTAATCTCCTTTGGTTGGAGCGGTATATGAATTCAGTGATTATCAAAACATTATTCTTCGGCCTGTTGTTTTTTTCATATGCTGAGAGAATTGTACCAAAATTTCAACTAATGCAGCATGCAGCAAGTGTCTTGCACGAATTTCTGTAGGACAATGAAATTAATGTTTTGCCTTGCCCTTCTCAATTCTCTGACCTTAATCCCATCCAACACTTATGAAATAGGCTCGGACGAAGACTTTTGGTGCAAAATATTGTGTTTCAAACTGACCAACAACTATTCGAGTGCCTTTCAAAGGAATGGAGCGCCGTCGAACAACATGACATTGACAACCTAATTATAAGTATGCCTCGTAGATGTAGAGCGGTTATTTAATGTTGCTTTATTGTTGTTAATTATGTGTTGCAAAAACATGCATATTTTTTTCTGGAAACTATGTAAATTTGAAGAATTTCTTAATTCTTTTGTGAATTTTGACACATGTAAGTGCGCCTTGTGCTTTAGATTCTTTTGATGTGTTTATTTCCAATTTAACGACAGATCTAATTAATGTCCCAATAATTTAAAATACAATGCAGGGAGTTCCATTAAAAAAGGCAAGAAGTTTGGTTGGTACATTCACGATACCCTGTATAACAAGTTATTTTCCAAATCGAAAAATAAAAAAGTTACAGACTGCAAATCTTACGTGAATCACCCTGCAAATACACAAGTAAAACATTTTCTAACTCACCTATGACTATAAATGTGCCTGTCCTTCCGATTCCGGCCGAACAGTGGACCAAAATCGCCCCAGGTTGAACTTCCTCTTCCCGCAATCCCTCTTGCCGCTTGTTCACCTCGTGCAGGAAATTCAACACACAGCCTGGGTCAGACGGCACCCCGTGGTCCGGCCACGCCGTAAAATGGTAGTGGTACACCTTGCGTTCACAGCCCTTGTAGTTAGATACTTGGAACTCCCTCAATGTATAGTGGGGAGTTGAGGATTCAGTCAGTGTTTTCACTTTGTATTTGCCATACTCCTGAAAGACAAACAATTTAAAATAACTTGATAAGATTTCCTAGAAATAGAAACAATATACAGGATGTTTCATTAAGGGTGAAGAGGTACCATATCTCAGGAATTAATAGTCCTGGAGCTTTGGGAAAAAACCTTCTTAAGTAATGTGGACACGAAAAATCGCTGGAAATTATTTTTAAGTTCGTAGATCGGCCCCTAGAGGGGGTATTTGAAACAGTAAATTTGAAAAATGAGTTTCCTCAAAAAAAATGACTAATAAAGGTACCTATATAAAAAATATTTTTTCTTGAAATCGGCAGTAGTGTCCCAAAATCGTCATTAAAAGCTCAGAAATCGGCACTGAAGTAACCAATTATTGTACGATTTTTTCAATAAGTAGGCCTTGGCGAAATATAAACATCAAACGTCAGACGCAGAGCCATCGCTTGTCAAAAGTGAACACATATTCGAAACCCGGCCAATAAAGACCCATTTAACTATTCATACACATTGCAAAATTGTTACCTATAGCAGCACAATCTATCAGTATAAATATTTTAGTAGGTTTTAATATCAATAGTTTTATTATGGAGGCTGCACAACAAGCGGCAGTTTGGTTTTTCTGTTCGAAGTGGCCGTGTCTTTGTCATACTTGACCTAGGTAGAGAGATCGTCGCCGAGGCAACTAAATTCCACATGAGTCATAAAAAGTTGAACTTCAGTGCCTTGGTACATAAATAACTATTTGATATAGTTTTATTAATCTTTTTTTTTTCTTGAGAAAACTCATTTTTCAAATTTACTGTTGCGAATACGCCCCCTAGCGGCCGACCAACGAACTTAAAAATAATTTCCAGAGATTTATCGTGACCACATTACTTAAGAACATCTTTTCCCAAAGCTCCAGGACTATTAATTCATGAGATATGGTACCTCTTCACCCTTAATGAAACACCCCGTACATAAATATAACTAGACAAATTTTTCTTAAGAAATAAATCCTCATGGAATACATCAACTTGATTGGCGCTTGTAAATTTGACGGGATTGCCAGATGCACACCAAAATTATACTATTCATGAGATATACAGGGTGTCCCATTTGTGCTTAAAAAAATTCCGTGTGCATGTACCTCGTGCTAAAATAATGTAAGTTTGTCATATAACATTTTTCTCTTAGATGCTTGTTGACTGAGATACAGGGTGTTAACTTTTATAAAAGATATATAAATTCAGCTACAATTTTTTTTTCAACACTTCTATTTTTTCTAGCCTACTTTCTGAGAGTACCTTCAAACCAAAAAGCTGACCAGTGGCATACATACCAAATGGAAATTAATTAAATAAGAGAAAAATGTTAAACGACAAACACAATTATTTTAGCACGACGTACCTGCATAAGGATTTTTTTAAGCATAACTGGGACACCCTATATGATAAATTCTGTGACATTTTTATTTAAATAAAAACAAAGATTGCAAATGTGCAGAAATTTATACCCGCACCATTTTCAATTATTATGAACAACTTTTCTTAGTAGAATTTTCCCGTATCATGCACCGGAAAGGCATCTATTCTATTAAAAAATTAAAAATGCAAAAAAGGAAAAATCAAACTAATGTAGATTTTACGACAAAATGTTATAAAGGAAACTTGTTTAGAGTAAAAAACTGAGAATGTTTGCAAAATTTCAAAAGTCTAGGCCTACTTTGATTTTTTTTTTCAACCTTTTATTTGGTATTGTCTTTTTTTTAAATGCCATAAGCTCACCCGAATATTAATTTCCCTATTTATCCACATCAGATTTGTGGCAAAAGAGCATGCCACTTAAATGGTCAAATTTGCCTTCTCATTCGTTATTTATGGCCTTCTTTCATTTCCAAATACACTACAGGCGTTCAATTATGATTGCCTTTTTTTTTTGGGAGAGTCCATCACTTTAATTAGCAAATATTTGTTTCTTCTTTGATTTGTATATGGTTTACCATACCCCAAACATGGTCTCTTATTTTCCCCTTATTTTACATCTATATGCTTTGCTGTAACTTTTTTAAAATTGTGTTTATTAATTATTTTTTGTGGTTCCACAATTTCCAAGATTCCACAATGCGATTTTTTCTCCAATTGACTCTATAACGTAAATTAAATATTGAATGTCTGAAGATACAAAACAATTACAGATTCGAAGAGACAAGTATGACAGTTAATTTCCTGAAATATTAGTTCAATAAGAGTTTTTAGGTGTAATTTTTGCATAACTTGGAGACTATCAACTTTTCTTATTTTAAACAACTTCGTTCGGGATTGTCAGTACATTTCTAATTTGAAGTTCCCTGACTTTTCTCGGTTTTCCCTGACCAATTAAAATATAATCACTATCTTTTTTTTGCAATATTAAAATTCCCTGACAAATGTCGGTTTTACAGGTTTTCCAGGAACGTGGCAACCCTGTCGTTGCTATGGCAAGTAGCTTCATTTTTAAATGGCATGATATAATTTCTTTGACATTTTTCAAAAGAAATAGGTATATTTTTGGAACAGTACAATTTCACTGGGCATTCATATGAAATGATAAAACTGAAATAAAATGAAATCGCAACACACTAAAATTTTCAACCCAATTAACTATGCCAACCATTCAAAAATATCTCAAAAGATCGAAAATATTATTTCAAGTTTAACACCCAGTTGACTGAAAAAGAGCTACAATCGGATAAAACATGTGTGCAACTTCCATATAGAACATGTCAAATCCTTTACGGGACACCCACATTTCACAATTTGAAAATCTCTAACTTTTCCCGGGTTTCCCTGAGCAAATAAATAATTTTCAATAATTCATCACTATCACTTCTAAGTCGACAGAGTTTGGAGTCTGCAACAAAATGGCAAAAGAATTCATTAAAACTCAATATTTAAAAGCAGACAAAATGTCAAATATCGAAAAGTCAAATTCCATGACTTTCAGCAGATAACAGCGAACTTCCTTCACTCTGTTCACAAAGCTCTGAGTTTTTTTGCAATATCAAAATTCCCTGGCATTTACCGGTTTTCAGGTTAAGGTGGCAACTTGGAGTTAAAAAACTTAGTTTATGCCAAATATGCTGCTGAAATCAGATCAACCACATTTTAGAATTTAAAAGGTCTCCTGCGTACATACCTTTGTGGTAGAAATATCTGGCCAATATCGAGCACATTTATTTTTGCCTCTTTCTGTTTCTTTAGTGGTCATGACGATAACTCGACAATCTTCTTGCCACACCATCTGCCAAAAATCTGAAATAGTCGATGGTAGACAGCCTTGAGTTGCAATGTACACCTTTCCACTTGGATCAGCACCCAATTCAACACCTGAAAGAAACAATTAACATGAACACAATGATTAAGTAGGTATATTAAAATAATGATAAAATAATAATAACTTGAGATGGGTTTCCACCAGGTTTTTTTCATTTTTGGAAAGGGTGTCCAGGTTTCTAACCTTTTTGTCAGCGGTTGTCAAGTGGGAGACATTAGTTCTGGCATATTTCGATTGTTGACATGTACACATTTAATTTGACCAAATACTCATATTTAAAAAATAAACAAATTGTAAAAATGACCAAAATGTCTAGGTACATTATTGTAATTATTCTAAATTAAAATAATGATGATGAAATCAGAAGATTCTAGGGCATACAACAGAACTAAAAAATTTTATTCTTCTTGAAACCGTATCCAGAGCGCCTAGTTTAAAGAAGGATGAAAAGGTACACTAAAATGATGGTCCTGCAAGTCAAAAAGATAACCTCAAAAAATATGAGTAAAGGCATCATGCGTCTTCTGTGAGACAAATAGAAAATGACATTTTCAGCTTATTCTTCATCCCCAAAACACAGCAGTGCCAAATTTCAGTTCGGCAGCTTGACTATTTTGGGATATATAGCAATAATTCAATTAAAACAAATATATCTTCTATGCCCTGTATCTCAGTAACTATTGAGATTTGACCAGTAGTTGTTTAAAGCTCAATGGTAATATTATAGCACAAAACATATGCAGTTGTGTTATGTAGCATTATTAACGGGACAGCCTGTATATGACCAGACTAGCCCATTCTTAATTTCCTTAAACCTATCTAATCTAGGTTCATTTCGATTTGTGACATTTGACGCATTGACACAAAAACAAAACATGAATAAGGGTTCGGCTAAAATACCTTTATTAAATTTGACATTTATTTTTATAACATTGGATCTATTGCTTGTGGCAGAAGCCAATTCAACTGGCTGGTATAAAGTAGATCACTAACTAAATTTGTTGCAGAAGTTGTCTATAGCGTCTCCAGAGAGTTTTTGTTCACTTGAGTGGTCTTTAGTTCAAATGATGGCTATAACTATTAATAATTTTGCACATTGTGGTACAATGAAATTTTAAAACTCATATATAATTCAAAAAGAAAAAATAGTCCATCTTCTTATAGTGGGGTAATGTGATAAAAATTAAATAAAGCAAAACCTTCCAGTCGAAACTCCGCAAACAGTTTATATTCTTAAAAAACTGTACATGTTTCAAACCACCAAGCAGCCCCGGATCTAGGGGGGGGGGGGCAAACCGGGGCACCTGCCCCGGGCGGCAGTTTCAGGGCACGGTATAATATGTTTGAAAATTGATAACAAATTATTTAAAAAATATATTTTTTAAATAATTTGTTTGTAAATACAGGGTGTCCCAGGATAAGTGAAACAAGAGGTGTAAAAGTCCATAAATTTTCTAGTTTCAAGCCTGCTTGTCTAGAAAATAATTTTCGCCAAATTTTTAATTTTCAAAAATCAAGTAGGCCTTGACAATTTGGCCATTTGGGATCCAAGCCTGCTTGTCTAGAAAATAATTTTTGCCATATTTTTAATTTTCAAAAATCAAGTAGGCCTTGACAGGAACGATTTAGTTTTTTTTTTTTCGACAAGATATCGAAAATTGTCATTAGAAAAAGTTGCTTAGAATTGAAAATTACCCCCGGGTCAATTTTCAAAATAATTGGCCTACTTTGATGTAATGGACTATCCTTGTCGTTTAAGATAACAAAAAACTTCATTAGAAAAAGACTGCAAAATTTGGACTCTTTCGGCCTACTTTGATTCGTTTGAAATAATACAAGTTCAATCAAAGTAGGCCGAATGATTCCAAATTTCGCAGTCTTGCATAATTTTTGTATTATTCTGAATAACTTTTTCTAATGAAGTTTTTTGTTATCTTAAATGACAAGGATAGTTCACCTACCTATAGGAAATAAAATGGACGAAAATCAAAGTTGGCCAATTATTTTGAAAATTGAGACAGGGACATAATTTTCAATTCGCAATTTTTCGATATCTTGTCGGGAAAAGGCACTTAACCTATACACAGAAAATAAATAAATCGTCCCTGTCAAGGCCTACTTGATTTTTCAAAATTAAAAATATGGTTAAATTATCTTCTGGACAAGCAGGCCTGGACCCCAAATGGCCAAATTGGAACTCGAAATTTTTTTGTTGACCTTTGCCAGGAGCTTTTGTATTCAAAGAGCTAGTAACTGAAATTAATGAAAAATCAAATGCATTTCCTAATGTTAGTATAGCTTTAAGAATATACTGCACATTACTTATGACATCTGCAAGCTGTGAGCGAAGCTTCAGCAAAGTTGTCACACAAATGAAAGTTACTAGCTAATAGGTAATAAAGAGTACACATTTATTAATGGGTTCTTATTCTCCCCTCCCGGTCACAAAAAAATGCCACCCATTATACAGTGCCTGCCAAAAAGTTGGAACCATATGGGATTTTTTTATTTTTGGGCTACTCTGGGGCGATCATACCTGTCATACCTGTCAAAAATGACATTTAATTAAATAAATGGCCAAAATACGCTTTATTTATGATTTTATCGAAAAAAGTTATTTGAAAAAGTTGCTTGGAATTTTATTTTACCCCTATGGGCACATTTTCAGACAAAAATTATGACAATGATAAATTTTTGTTCAAGTTGATCATTTACAATTTGGAGATTAGGAGAGTTTTTAGCTTTAAAAATCCCCAGACTCTCAAGTAAGTGTTCATGGTGTTCATTGATTCTAACCTTAAACTTTCTGCCTGTTTGGCCTATATAATTGCCCTACGGTTTATATAGGCCAAACAGGTAGAAAGTTTAAGGTTAGAATCAGTGAACACCATAGAGAAATTTTGAAAAATAATAACAACCCCTCAGCTTTCTTCAAGTCCGCTTTTGCAGAACACATTGTTAATAGCAATCATTTATTTGACTCTTCCCAAGATATTTCCTTTCTTCACTTTCATAATAAGGGCACTATATAGAACTTGCTTGAGAGTCTGGAGATTTTTAAAGCTAACAACTCTCCTAATCTCTAAATTGTAAATGATCAACTTGAATTTTCTAATCTAAAGTTTTACAAGAGTTTAAAGTTCCTTACTTTTTTCAGCTGATGAACAATAAAAATATTTTAGAAACTTTGGTGAAGCCGACGGTTTGCCTATCCCCCTTTTTTTAAATACTGATTTTGTTTTTAAGTCTGCCGCGCCTTACCTACTTTCTTTATAGCGTGCACAGTAGATTCCCCTACATTCCTCATAAATAAGTAGTTTCCACATTCCATTTTTTGTCATGGTGACCTGATCATTATATTTTTTGATAAAAATTATGCTTTTTGGGTTCTTTGGAACCCCAAAACGTTCACGCTACAAACTACAATGTTAATTTGACGAAGTAGATTTATTGGTTTACCGGGTGCTTAGAGTGAAGCTTGTTTTTTGAAGGTATGTTTTACATCTTAGCAGTGCAACTTGGATTACCACGTTTTCTTTTCTTTTCAGAATTTTATGGACTCTAACTAAAGCCTTTTGGTG
Organism: Pseudeuparius sepicola; assembly: GCA_963920635.1. Taxonomy (NCBI): domain Eukaryota; kingdom Metazoa; phylum Arthropoda; class Insecta; order Coleoptera; family Anthribidae; genus Pseudeuparius; species Pseudeuparius sepicola. Next base: position 98,868,188 of record OY987299.1, read on the forward strand.
GTTTTTAATTTTTAATTTTGGGTTTTTATGGTTACAACTCGACTCCACTTAACTTTTGAAGTTTTCCTACGAATTTTGATAATATAATTTTTTTAAAATATGCTTGGAAGGTAAGGAATTTTTTAGAATATGTTGATTTTACATATATATAACTGTTTCTAGCTTTGTATTCCTCACTTTAATGAATTTTCGCTGCTGAAGATGAACCCTTGGTGGTTTGAAATATGTACAGTTTTTTAAGAATATAAACTCTTTGTGGAGTTTCGACTGGAAGGTTTTGCTTTATTTAATGTATATATAATTCGTATTTCCGCACCAATAACACTTGATGAATCAATAGTCCTTATTTGATTCAATAATTCAAAGATTTTTGGGAAATGTGAAGCCATTTTAATAAAAAATATGTGCAATAAACCACTACAATATCGCAAAAACTGTAATGCAGCTGCTCGAGCAACACTAGTTACATGTGTCTGGTACCGCACAGACTCACAGACATGAAACTGTTTTAAGTTTTTACATTACCAGTCCGGTAGATACTACGTATTTTAGAAAAGTTGAGCTTAAGACGAGCTTCAGGTAGCTACCTGTAACATTACTGTAGGAAAGGCAATTTTAAAGATACAGCCCGCATCACAGAAGCACTTTCTGTTACACTGTAATGAACAGTACCAGACATATGTGACTGGTATTGCAGTGAACTTGTTAAAAAGTTTTTTATATTTCAAAAACGTAAAGAGATATGGGGGTGGGATTGTTCCTTAGGACATCCTTTACACTGACATAATCTGACATTTCTGGCAGCCTTTATTAATACTATTGGAAATTCCTTAATTGGACTCTAGGTAAACAACACAACAACGATACCATTTATATTACTGGCAGATATCAAGTGATCAAAGCGATAACGTAAATGTGATTTCTGATCCGAGAGAAACACAATTCCGGCTTGCATCAGCCCTCTATCGACAAATTTAGAAGTCTATACGCGCTCATCTTTTTGACTTAAAAAAATATCAACAGAGTGAAACTACATTCCTTACTCACACCATGGTATCACTTATGAAAATTACTCACCAAGCGAATCATCCGAGTTCCACTTAATGTAATTTGCATTGATATAATCCGCACCGGGCTCCTTTGGGTCAATGTCCCTTAACTTCACTCTCGTATCATCAAATGGGAGTATGTTCTTATACCTGTTCTTGTTCCTATTCTCTGGCCTCACGCCCTCTTTCCTCTGGTACAAGTGTTTGAACTCCTGCTGTTGCAATGACTCGAACTCTTCCCAGAATCCCGCCTTACCCACACTGTGGGGTCCATTTTCGCTCTGCAGTTGCTTGACACGCGATCGGATGCCGGATGCATTAATACGCGTTGCATTAAACGGTTGCTTCAGGTGGACCACAGTTCCTGATGTTTCCACCATCGGATTTTTCTTGTAGTGCTCAATGAGCTCGGCGAGAGTGTCAAATTGATCACCACCATACACGTCGTACTTATTGTCCTTGAAGAAACAATAAAATAGCACTTAGAAAATAGGTTTATTAAGTAAAGCTGAATTAAGCTAAACTAATTAAGGCACATACATTTTTAGCTTTTTACCAAAGATTTATTTTTAATAAATATTCATATCAAGCATTGGCTTTGAGGAAGATACAGCAAATGCAATACATTTTTAGTTAAACTCTTTGTCTAAGGTTAAACTAGATACAAAATTAATCTTCATTATTTATTAAAAGCAAAACAGTCACAGAAATATCGCGAATCATCTATCATATAAAAAAGTTATCAAACACTACTTATATTATTCACCTATGTAAATTTCTGAATTATTTTTAAATGATTTCGAATCACTTGAGAGATTTTACAGTAAGTTTAGAATAATTACCACATTAAGATATATTAGTGTACTAAGTACTGTTTATTATTGAACTTGTGACAATTTCAATGTCAAATTAAAAGATAATCAATAAAATAATAGTCATCTATAAACTAATGTACGTCAATCTCATTGGGGAAAACTTAAATTGCATGGTCAGATCTATATAAGATCTTAAGCTTGCTCAGAATTCTTCCCACATTGTTACCTAAACTCTATTCAAATTAAACGCAAGTGAAACATAAACAAAAGTTGTTCCATGGCTAGAGCGTGATATGCACGTGATCGGCTTGCTATTGGCTAGTCGGCAATAAAATCTTTCCCGGCGGGCGAGTTCAGCGAGTCGTTATTTATTACAGAGGTGTATTGAGTTGCAAGTGGACTTTTAATTTTTTCCGATATAATTCTTTCGAGGTTTATTAATTGTTGGAGCTACGACTTGTGTTAATAGTAGAAATTTGCAGGTAAGTGAATGACTAGGTGTGCCATAAAAGTTTGTTTTTAAAGTTCTTAATACTGGGGCATATTATTTTAATATTTTATATTATAAAATTCACAGAGATCGTCGTTAATGCGGCCCTGCTTCGTATTAGCCCTCAGAATTGTTCACATGCTTCCATCGTGTAAATGTTTACGCACCACTTGCATTTTGATTGAATAGAGTGTAGTTCTTCAGCTAATACTTATACCACAATTGGAAAAAATGTATTTTCACTTTCTGAAAACAAATTATTCTTGATAAAAGTTTATTTCTTCTAAAACTCGAAATGTACTTACAAAAATTTGAAAATATACTCTCATGTACTTGCCTAAAAGTAAATTATTTTTCAAAATAGGGGCAAAAGTTATTTAAAATAGTTGTTTAGAATTGAAATTATTTCAAATATCAAGTTACAGCCACCTGGGTTTGATAAAAAAAGAAGTTTTATTAGGCAAAATGACTAAAAAGGAAATCGCCTATCCATGAGTAGACCGCACACACTGTTGTTTAACTTGAACGATCACTCTAGTGTGATCAGGCATGATATGACACGGAGCATTTTGGAGAAGCTACCAAGATGGTGCATCACATGCAGCTTACATAGAAATAATATTAATATTCAAACAGACCAAAATACTTATACTGAAAGATTGCATTGTTGTAGATAACAATAGGGTACTTGACGAAATTTTACAAACTTGATAAAACAATTCCTGGACACTTGCCTAAGACCCTAAGATTATTTAAAAAATATATATCTACGTAATTAGCAAGTTATTAGACTTTCTTTGAAATTTGGCGGGAAAGCACTTATGACGTCACAAGTGTTTTATAACGGCAATTTGGCAACATAGCGATACCACCGAAGTGTTCTGAGACATAACCTTATTCGGCAGTGAAAGTTGCAAGGAAAGTTGAAATTTCAAAATTCTAACCTCAAACTCTCAGACTTATGATGTCCCGTGAAATCACTTTTAGCGTTGATTGATTCCTTCCTCCGTCGACGATTTTAGTCAAGAAGGGTTTTTTCGTAAATACTTATTCAATAGTTTTTCTGTAAATTTTTTTGGCTAGGATGGGCCTAAAGTCCGGAATTCGGGCTCAGTAGGTAGGTACCTACTTCTAAGCCCTATGGCGTCTTCATAAACGCGCCTTCAAGATGGTCCCTAGGCCGAGGTTCTCTCTTTATTAATAACTCATAATACTGCATTCTTACTACAACGTAGGTACAAACCTTTGCAGTTTTATCCCATGGATTTCGGCAGACGCTAACGGCATCCAATTTCGGCAAATTACGGATTGTCCTTTCGGGTCCATGTCCATGATTACACATCTAACAACACGATAACTAGGTCCGCAAACAATATATAATAGTAAATATCAATAACAAACTATAATAAATGGCACAGATATTATCTACTGATATTTTGATTTAGCGAGATACGGAATGACAGTTGGCATCACGGGATGTCATCTGCCGATCAGGAAACCATACATGTTAGATGACATGTGGATAAATGAATAGGGTTAGATGCCTAGGTGGGCGGGTAATGCTGCCAAATATGTGAATATTTCCCCCATTATTGGTACCTGAATATTTATAGTATGTTCCGTATACAGATATTTTAACTAAAGTGTTACGTGGCAGAGATGAAGGATATAGTTTCCAGCGTGTGCAGCATAAACAGACACCATTTTGATATAGAGGAGTCAATTATATACGGAATATATTCGTAATAAAAAGTCTTTATGTGACAAAATTTGTGTGTGCAATTGCGTTAGTTAAAGCTCAAAGGTTTCAAATACATTAAGTAACAGATATTCATAGGCAAGTTGGAGATACTTGAATAGAAAACTGCAATTTGCCTTTGTTCCACGAATGATTGCAAACGGGCACCGGCAACGTTACAGTTCCGTTTCTCCTGAGAGGCAGAGAGTTGCCACGTTTGGCATTCTGGACAATAGAACGACGAAACTGTAGAATTCAGCCTGAACAAAATTGTGCATCTTTGTCTTTAATTATCATAATAAATAAGGGTTAAAAGCCGTTGTTTGATTTATTACGTGTTATGTTGGTGCATCTACTGTAAACAGAGTACAATTTTAGAGCAATTAAAAATGTTGTCAAGTACCCTATTCCGCAATGAGGCTGAAACGTTAAATGATATTTTATTGGCTGGTTTTTGAATATCTGGCCTGGTTTTTGAGCTTTTAATGTTAATTTTCAGGCTATTTAATGCAGACTTCAAAAAAATATTTTTTTCTTGAAATCGGCAGTGAAGTGTCTCAAAATCGTCATTAAAAGCTCAGACATCGGCACTGAAGTATTCCATTATTGTACGATTTTTTCAATAAGTAGGCCTTGGCGAGATGTAAACATCAAACGTCAGACGCGGAGCCATCGTCCGTCAAAAGTTACCAAATATTCAAAACCCGCCCAATAAATCCCATTTAACATTTCATATGCATTGCAAAATTGCTACCTACTGCAGCGCAATCTTCCAGTATAAATATTTTAGTAGGTTTGAATATTAATCTATTTTAACATGGGGGCTGCACAACAGGCAGCAGTTTGGACTTTCTGTCAGAAAGTGCCGTGTCTCGTCATACTTGACCTAGGTAGAGCGATCGTCAAAGTCAAGCAACGCCGCGCATAGTCGGTTCATGGACGGGTGATCCCTTAATGATTATTTTTTCGCCTAATAAAACTTTTTTTTTCCGATTTCAAAAAAATATAATATATTTAATAACTATTATCTACCAACCAAAACGCAAAATATTCCTTTCCATTTTCAAAATGAAACTTTAAATATAAATAAATATAAAAGAATATATTATTAAAAGAATATATTATATTCTTTTACTCAATGATACCACTTATTTGGACGATCGGAGCCATGACAACCACATTCTACATTGTGTGAAATTTCACCCTCTTTATTTTAATACCCGATTCATCCTACATTAACTCAGTCATCAATCAAGTTTAAAAGTGGTCACCACTTTGACCTGGCAATCTCGGTCCTTGACCAGTTTCACAATGGCAGCCCATTACTTCTTTGAAATAGGAGCCAAGTACTTTCATTTGAAACAAAATTCGTCCTTGCTATATGTGCACAGCTTTGAAAAAAAATATCCATAAAATTCGATTTTTTTGCATGGTTTTTAGAACTTTGCACTGAAATGACTGGCAACCGTTTGTAGCAGGGTCAAAGCAATAATAAAAAATGTGTTCAAAAATAGATTTTTGCTTGAGTCCTATACTCCCAGAATTTTGCAGCAGGATCTCAGTCTATGTAAAACAGAGATTAAAAAGAGAGAACATATTCAGTAATTTCATGTAGCAAAGACCGATTTTCCATGATTGTACTACACATTTTTTATGTAAAATTGAAGCAATTGGCGTTTTGGGGACATGAAAATTTGAATTTAATATTTAATTTTAGCGCCTTTCCCAATTGCAAAAAAATCAGAAAATATTTTTTTCTAAAAACACACATAGTAGGTACTTACCGAATCACAATTATTAATAATAAAGTTTCTGATGTAAGTATATAGTAAATCTTTTAGATTTGTTATTCTGTAATAAATTTCGGATTTCGAGTATGAAACATAGCGCTGATCCGTTGGTTCGGATCACTCCTCTATTGAGTTTCTCTTGAATGTGTTCCAGTACACACATCTGGAATACCACGAAAGCAGCTACGTTTTTAATTTTTATAAAGCTGATTATATAGCTATTAACAAAGAGATTTCTGGGGTTCCCTGGCAAGATGTTTTTAAAAATAATCCTTTAAACAAAAATACCGATACCTTTCACAATCACATTGATTCCAATAAATAAATATGTTCCTAAATATTTTAAGGCCAAACATTTTCAAACTTGCTACAAAAACAAAACCATAAATACTATTAAACAAAAAAACAAATCACACGCTAAATGGATAAAATATAAAAATGATTTCGACTACAATATCTTTAAAGAATTACGCCGTCAATCAAAGAGGATGGTACAGATTGATTACAAGGGTTATTTAACATCTGTTCAATCTGCGTTTTTGGAAGCATAGGTCGACAAAAAAGCAAACAAAAGGAAGTGTGCCGAAAGAAATATTCTTCGAGGACAGGGTGTCTAGTAATGGACTCGATACCTGTATCTTTTTTGTGATTTTTTAAGAATGTTTTTGAACCATCTCGTACTAAGATGGATCCTAAAGCTGATTTTTTTAGCAACAAAAGTAATAATGCCAATTTGGATTTCGGTCACCTTATTCGAGGAAGAAATTTTAGAGGCTTTACGATCACTCGATATTACAAAGGGTCCAGGAAAGGACGGCCTTCTACCTTTTTTTATTAAAAATTGTGCGTACTCTTTGTCCAATACATAAGAGTGGCCTAAAAAATAACATAAAAAATTATCGACCGATACGCGACTGAATTTAAGATGCCAACGCCCCGACGGGACTATGCGAACTAATATATGGGCCATCGTCACCGTGTGAACGGTGCTAGCCTTGGGTCTACACTGTGTTGTTCTTTGTTCTTGTTTGTTGGCATGGCCCATAGAATAGTTTAGCAATGAGCCTGTAGGGGGCGTATTTCTTATATTCAATGGCATATAGGTATTCTTTCAACACTTCCAAAAATATTTGAAAAAATTATTTATAAATATATTTATACACTTCCTAGTGAAAGGTTTGATAGTAACAGAACAGCACGGCTTTGTCCAGAATCGTTCCCTAGAATCTAATTTACTTGTATATAGTGAATTTTTACATAATAATCTCGACAATCAGATTCAGGTAGACGTTGTGTACACCGACTTCAGAAAGGCGTTTGACAAGGTTGATCACAATATTTTGCTGCTGCGACTTTCTGAGGCTGGTGTCAGTGGGGCGCTGTTGAGGTGGATGTCCTCGTATGTAAAAAACAGATCTCAGTTTGTATCCTTGGAGGGTTTCAAGTCTGCAGATTACGAATCCATATCAGGGGTTCCCCAAGGTTCCCATTTAGGTCCCCTGTCATTTATTATTTACATTAATGAGATAAAATCTTGTTTTAACTGCAACAACTTTCTACTGTATGCTGATGATATGAAGCTTTATCTTGATATCAACTCAATATCAGATTGCATACACCTTCAGCAAGATCTGAATCGACTCGTAAATTTCTGTAAGGAAAATAGTTTATTTCTTAACTTAGTTAAATGTTGTTATACAAGGTGGCACAAAAGTTGTCATCCGATGTTCTTTGGCTGTAGTTTTTTTTATGAATGAAAAATTTTGGGTCAACGGCTAACAGCTGATGTACTGTCTGCACTTTGTAAGGAAACATCTTTACCAAAATTCTCTGTAAAGACCGCCGATTGATGTCCAATTGTGTGTGTCCAAACGATTATTCTGCGTTCTTGAGGAGTATAGCGATTCATGTCTTGTTGACGTGTATTTTGTATTGGTTTACTTCACAAATGTAAAAGCAAAACTGACATTTGCCGTCATTTGCAAAAATTATAGCATCATCCGATAGGGTGATGACTTTTGCGCCACCTGTTATAAGCTTTACTCGCAATACAAAACTAATAAGACTATAACTATAATTTAAATGGCGAATAAATGAAACAGGTTAACTTTATAAAAGACCACAGTATTGTATTCGACATCAAATTAATTTTGGATTGTCAAATTGATTTTGTTGCTAACGCTTCGTCTAAAATGCTGGGGTATATCAAACTTAAATGTTCGTCATTTTCGAAACATAAAAGCACTAATAGTCGAATTAAATTACGGACTTAAGCTTGCAAAAAATTGTAACATTATGAATTAAAGTGAATCCTATGTATTTTGAGACGGTCTTTCCGAAAAAAGCAAAAAAAAATGTAGCCCCGGGTCGAAATTGCCCAAATTTGGGGTTATGTTCATTTTTCAATTTTGCGCAGGCGTATCTTGGAAACGAATCAATATTTTGAAACGGGGTTTACACCATTTTAAAGCATTGGAAAAATGGCAATTTTCATGTCCCTTGAAAAATTTTGATCCGAGGAACCGTTCCCGAGATATAGACGATTGAAATGTATGTAGTATTTTGGGAAAAAATTGGGTGCTGAAGGCCGAAAATTTGAATGTTCAAACACTAAAGTTTTCATAACTTTGGTAAAAATTAAGAAATTTGAAAAAACAAAAATGCGTTTTGAATGTAAGGGACGAGACTTGATATCCAGAGGGACGCAAGAAAAATCCCAAAATTGGGCATATGGCGGAGGGACAAAGTGTACCCATGACCTAATTTCATTGGTTGCCTGTAACAGGTAAACTATTTGAAATTTTTTAATGCCACTTACAGAGCTTACTCTTGAATGTCCATTCTTATGCTTGTATGAGTTTTACCGAAGTCGCACTATAATTGGCCATGATATCAAAGAATTAAAATAATTTTTTTTCCCCAAAAAAAAATATTTTTTTTTTGAAAATCTGAAATGGCACAAAAATGCCAAAAATGCACCCAATGACTAGAATTTTGTTTTTTTAAGTAACTCAATGTGTCTAGAATACCACTACGTTATAGAAAATTCGTCAAAAATATTTTGTCTATATTTCTGACATTGTTCATTGTGTGAGTACCAAAAAAACATGTTTTTTGGGAAAAGTTGCCTAAAATTGGCAATTTTCAATTACTTGGTCTGAAAGGTGGGCAAACCTAAATTGGATGTCGTCTCAACATGTCTACGAACTTACAAGTCTGTATGTCTATTCTAAGTTGTAGAATTCTCCCGACAAAAGTCCCGTTACACGCGCTCCGTGGGATCCAAAAATCGTACAGTGTCACTATTGAAGTAGGCACCATAAGGGATTTTTTTTTATTTTTGGATAAAATGTTAATTTGACTTTGCCATCGATTTGTGCTTGTCAGAGGATGAAAATGACGTCACAAGAGTCGACCACGTGACTTGCGGTATCTGTCAAAATTTACATTTTTTTCAAAAATTATCCAAAATCGGCTTTATTTGACACATTTTCGATAAAAGTTATTAGAAAAAGTTGTTTCTTTTGCAATTTCTGGCCTACATACCAATTTTCAGAGACCCTTGATAACATTTAACTTTTTGCGTGTTTTTGTAAAAAAAATTCCAAACATTTCAACTAAAATGTATTTACTGAAAGTTGTATTTTTAGTTTTGGTCATGTTTTCGCATACTATTGCAGATTTGGGCATGCGACCTATCACATTCAAAATATATCCGAAAAATACTCATTTTTTGGTCTTAGGAAATTGCTCATAAAACAAAAGTGGTTTTCTCTTAAATCCAACATTTTCAATTTTTTCGAGTAAGAACAAGCACACTGTCGGCCTTTTCCGTAATTTGGGCACCTTACAGACAATAGTGCAATTTCGTTTTGTTTCCATCTACAAGCGTGCCTGAAAATACATAATAATCAGTAGGTCAAAAAATTGATGTTTTGCAAATTTTTCGCAAAATATTACAGATTTCGATACCATACCCACGATGGTACCAGCAAAACGGCGAGTTTTCTGTTGAGGATGACCTGGGTTCATCTTGATGGCGACTGCTGGAACGAGATCTGCAGTTGGTACGACGAGCAGAAAGAACAGCAACTTGGCGCGAAAGCTCTTCGATTCTTTGTACGAGGTTTGTCATCTCACTTGATGAGGAGGCAGGGGCTACAGCAGCAACCTGGTGATGCGGGACAATTTCATGCACTTTATCCGCTAGTTCAGCGATGGATTCCAAAGGCGCATTTTGCTGAGTTGCGATGACTACTTGAACATGCTGGGGCAAGTGGCCGATCCACAGAGTTCGTAGAAGCGTGTCCGGGACGGTCTCAGTACCAGCAAGACTTCGAAGATATCGGAGAAATTGTGACGGTTTCCTATCACCAATGTCAGCTTTAGTAAGTAATTGACGTATTTGTTGTTCTCTGGAAGCTGATACACGGCAGATGAGTTCTGATTTAAGTTTGATGTATCGATCGGCGGGTGGGGGAGAGGTGATAATGTCCTCCACTTCGGCAGCATACCTATGATCCAACTGGGAGATTACGTAATTGAACTTCGTTGTATCCAGAGTTACACGAGAGATCTCGAATTCAGCTTCTGCCTGTGCGAAAAAAAGAGCAGGTTTATCAGGCCAGAAGGGTGGGAGATGAACTGCAACTCTGAAGACGCCTGCAGGATCATTCGAAAGGTAACCAGAAAATACGCATTTTTTGTTTAGCATATATCTTCTCGTATTTCAAGTTTTTTTGGAAATCACGAAAAACCAGATTTTAGAGAACAAAAAAAAACTTATCACCAAGTTGTAACTTACACACAGGCTTAGGATTAATTTTCTAAAATTATTTACAGTATATTATTTGTGTATTTGTTTGCGCTCCTTCCGAAGGTGAAGTAAGCTTTCTACCAAAAAAATTTTTTTTAGATAGTCCCGGAAAACCACGCCAAAATCGCACGAGAAAGAATTTCAAAAAAATTTCCCTTTCCGGTTTTTTGCAAATTTCCGAAAAACTGGCAGATTTCGCCGCGGGACCTATTTTGTTTGAAAGCCAAAAAAAAACCAAAATCTCTCATAGGCACATATTATGGCCTAACACTTATAGTTTCGCCACAAATTCAACTTGAATTTCGTGTTCATGGTTCTGATCAAAAAAACGAAAAAAAAAAAAAAAAACTTTTTGGTATAAGCGCCTCTGGCGGCCAGAAATACGCCTTAAAAATATGGGAATATGAATTTCCGAACTATTTTTGCCTCCTCTTTCGACTGGTGCATTTATTTTTACCATAGGGGTAGTACTTGGCGAGATAATTAGCAATTTTCCATGGAAAAATCCGGAAAACCCGGTTTTTCCCAATTTAGAAAATTTCGACCCGGGGCTACCTTTTATTTTTTATTTTTTTGGACAGAGCGCATCAAAATACATAAGATACAATTTGTTTCATCCAGTTACAATTTAATGCAAGCTCGAGGGGTCTTTTTTTCGTAATGTAATTAGACTATAATAGCAATCTATAATGCATTTGTTTTGAGCAAGTTGAGTTTTGGCAGTGTAATCTGGTGTCCCCTCTATAAAAAGTACATCTCTACACGGGAAAACATTCAGAATAAATTTATAAAATTTTTATGTTTTAAGAGCGGTTATGTTATGACATTTTGATAATCTATTAGCTGTTCAATAATATTGTACAAAAACCAACTATAGTTTCCTTCATTGCCTTTAACAACCTGCAGAAAAATTTGAGAAATATTTAATTATTTAATATACCGTTTAGGAAACAAACTGCTCAGTAAACTCACCTATGTGTCGGTCAATCCGTGGCTGTAATCGTTTCGGCACGGTGTTAGATATTTTTTTCAGTGAGTCTGGTTTATATAAAGAGGATTCTAAAACAGCAGCTTTTATCACCATAATTTTTCTTTTCTTTTTTATTAAATTTTATATAGGTACATTTTGTGTGATCTGTTTTTCGTTGTCTTGTCTGTTCTTGTCTTGTCACGGGTAACGCGTGGTAGCTTCATTTGTTTCTTTGGTATTATATATTTGAACAGTGCTTATTGTTTTTGTTTTTATAATTTTTATTACAAATACTGTATTATTGACTAATTTCAAATTAATTTATTGTTATTTAGATTATATCGTGGGTACTGTAGTGGGTTGACTTTAACCTGTTTGTGCTCCTGATGTTCATTAATAAATAAATAAATCTAAATTAGAGGTTATGTCGTATTATATGTTTTTTATATAGTCCTCCTTACGGCAGAATGCGTGCGATGTAAGGGGGAAGAACTCGCAGATATTATAGAATTAGTCACAGTTCAGGGGCGTAGCTCAATTTTGTGTAACTCATTGACTCAATTTTCATATAATTGTTATTTAATTTATTGTTAATATTATTCTTAACGGTGATGCCTCAGACTATGGAGGAAGGCAAACCCTTATAACATTGGCAATTATTTCTCGTGCTTGAGAATGCAACGTTCTTCCCTGTTTACTCATTTTGCACACGTTAACTCCCGAACATACGAAACGCCACTGAGCTCTCTGAGCCGGCGGAAAAAACTTGCCAACGGCCTAAAAAATAGGTCTGTGTGGTAGACCAAATACGGTTAACTTTACGTACTATAGAAACAGGCACAAAACGCGTTGGCTAACTGCTTTTGTTAGCCGACTGCTTGGTAGAAGTGCTGTGTTGCCGTATTTCAAAGGCGATGAGAGACGCGACGATGTTGAAAAAAATATAATAGGTGTTGTATCACACCGCGTTAAAAAGAAATGATAAACAAAAATGGGTAATTGGTCCCGTAATGCGAGCTTTATTTTTTCGGTATAACAGAGTTCAGAAACTCGGCTTCAATATGATAAAACTTGTATTCGCCAATAAATAATATAGGAAATCTCGCAACGCTGCCCGCATTCTTTAGAAACGTTTTCATTCGTGTTTTGGACTATACTATAAAAGTGAGTGCTTGTCAGTATAATTGCATTATAAGTAGTCTTAAAATTTTCCTTTTTTTTTTTCCTGCCTTGACCTCGATTCGAACCAAGGTCGATCAAAAACATGCAGTCTAAATAATTACTAATGCTGCGAACATCGCCACCTCGGCCTCAAAAAAGTAATGAATATACATGGTGTTCACTTTTAAGTGGACACAAATCAATAAAAAATTGATTTGTTGGGATATTTTCACAATTTTTTTTTTGATACAAAGGTCTTCAAAATGCGCAATTTTCTACGTGAACACATTTGTCAAATTGCAATTCCAGGGCCGGCTAAGATTTTTTTAAACCCCGATTTTCACAAAATCTATTTAGGCATTTTTTTATTTAAAATCTGACCATACAGCGTTAATTAGGACCCTCTAAAACCCTTAAGTTCAAAATTGGAACTAAAAATATACAGGGAGTTCGGTTTTAAAGCGCCTTAAAGTTGCGCAAAGCAGTGATTTCGAGGGCCCCTGGAGAGTCAAGCATGCCATGGAATGATTTTAAAACAATTGAAGAATTAACAGGACGAGACTGCAAGAAAAAATAATACAGGATGTTTTTCTCTACCGCTGCTGAAAGTTCAGACTTTTTTCGAATTTTATTCTGATCAAGTTTGCCGTGCTTTTTGAAACAAAGTTACTAATAACAAAATTTATTTAATCGTAACAATAAAATAACAAACAAAATATTGAGATCTTGAACTATCGGGGTTTTTTTCAACATAACCGCCTTCTAACGTAATACATTTTTCAAGACGTTTTTTGTTATTAGAAACAACTCGTTTTAACTCATCTATTGTTACGGAATCGCAAGCTTCAATTATTTTTTGTTGTAGCTCGTTTATGTTCCTAGGACGATTTTTATATACTTTGTCTTTTATGGTGCCCCAAAAATAATGATCCATCGAGGTAATGTCGGGGGAACGCGGGGGCCATTTAATCAAGGGACTAGTTCGTCCAATCCATCTGCAAGTGGTAAAATCTATAATTAAACGAATAAAAAATCTTGCATGTAAAACAACAATACCTGTTCTCAAAATTATCATTTAGCCACTCAACAACAGCGTGAGTTCCATGGATAGGCGCACCGTCTAATTGTAGTATTAGATCTCTTCTTTCTTGTAATGGTAAATTTTCAAGAGCGTTTTCAAATTCGCCTCTCAAAAATTCCAGAAAGACCGCCGCGTTTAAAGATTGATGGAAAAAAAGGGTCCAATCACCCTGTGACCATTTATTCCACAAAATATACGTTTACTTTTTGTGAGAACTGACTCTTACAATGTATAGCAAAACGAGGGTTTTCTTCCGCCCAATAACGTGTGTTCTGGGATGAGACAACCCCATTTGTAGTAAAGGTTGCTTCATCCGTAAATAGCACATTTTTTAGAAAATTAGCATCATTTAGGTATTCCCCTTGGGCCCATAATCAATATTCAAGTCTTTGTTCCATATCTCCTTCTTGTAAGGTGTGAAGGAATTTTGCTTTGAATAGTTTTAGTTTATTTTTTTTTAAATGCTTCCAAATTGTAGTTTTTTTCATTCGTAAATCCCTCACTGCATCATTTAAAGAATTTTTCGGATTATTTCGAAAATATTCCAAAATTTGTTCAGCCCTTCCATTGTTATCATTATTTGATCTTGTTTTTTTTTAGACACATTGCCTATTACAATAATTAATGCATATTAGGTATTTTATTCAAACTTTCAACTTCACTTACCCGATAGGTTAAATGTCCTGTTTATTTTTGCTACGGTGGAATAGTTGATATTCCGTCCATGCCGCGCATTAAATATTCTAGCAACTTCACGGAAAGGCACATTTTCACCCATTAATCTAATAATCTCAATTTTTTCTCTTAAAGTTAACACTTCCATTGCCAAAACTTAAATTTAGCAAAACTGTCAAGTTTATTTACGCATTTGTTCAATTGTTTTTTAATTTCCATGGCAGATTTGATTTTTTCAAATGTTTTTATGAAGGGCTTAAACTTCTCTACAGAGTTTTTTAGATTTAGTACTCGATTTAAAATATTTTCAAAACAAAACAAGGAAAATGAATTTTTCATATAATTTGTTGTTCAAATCAAATAAGTTTTATTAACGCTCTTGACGATTTACCATTACAAGAAAGAAAAGATCTAATACTACAATTAGATGGTGCGCCTATCCATGGAACTCGCGCTGTTGTTGAGTGGCTAAATGATAATTTTGAGAACAGGTATTGTTGTTTTACATGCAAGATTTTTATTCGTTAAATTATAAAGTTTACCACTTGCAGATGGATTGGATGAAATAGTCCTTTGATTAAATGCCCCCCGCGTTCCCCCGACATTACCTCGATGGATCATTATTTTTGGGGCACCATAAAAGACAAAGTATATAAAAATTGTCCTAGGAACATAAACGAGCTACAACAAAAAATAATTGAAGCTTGCGATTCCGTAACAATAGATGAGTTAAGACGAGTTGTTTCTAATAACAAAAAACGTCTTGAAAAATGTATTACGTTAGAAGGCGGTTATGTTGAAAAAACCGATCTAAATATTTTGTTTGTTATTTTATTGTTAAGATTAAATAAATTTTGTTATTAGTAACTTTGTTTCAAAAAGCACGGCAAACTTGATCAGAATAAAATTCCAAAAAAGTCTAAACTTTCAGCAGCGGTAGAGAAAAACATCCTATTATTTTTTCTTGCAGTCTCGTCCATCGATACTTTGGGTGGTCCTGTTAATTCTTCAATTGTTTTAAAATCATTCCATGGCACGCTTGACTCTCCAGGGGCCCTCGAAAACACTACTTTGCGCAACTTTAAGGCGCTGTAAAACCGAACTCCCTGTATATTTTTAGTTCAAATTTTGAAGTTAGGGGTTTTAGAGGGTCCTAATTAACGCTGTATGGTCAGATTTTAAATAAAAAAATGCCTAAATAGATTTTGTGAAAATCGGGGTTTAAAACAAATCTTAGCCGACCCTGGAATTGCAATTTGACAAATGTGTTCACGTAGAAAATTGCGCATTTTGAAGACCTTTGTATCAAAAAAAAAATTTGTGAAAATATCCCAACAAATCAATTTTTTATTGATTTGTGTCCACTTAAAAGTGAACACCATGTATATTCATTACTTTTTTGAGGCCGAGGTGGCGATGTTCGCAGCATTACTAATTATTTAGACTGCATGTTTTTGATCGACCTTGGTTCGAATCGAGGTCAAGGCAGATGCGTGCACATATCTCTATAGAAAAACACCGCTGATGCTCAAAAGTGCTGGACAAATTTTGGATTTGCAGCTTTATCAGTGTGATTTACTAATTGTCCTACACTCACTGGGATTACTAAGGTTTTCTAGGGTCTTTTGTAGTGTTTGAGCGAATGTTATCATAGTTCTATCGGGAAAAGTTGGCCTCAGCTGCAAATGGCAAATGAAGATAAAATAATAGTGATTGCCCCCTCCCCCGCACAAGCATACAGTTGCTTCTGGTACTCATAGTTCGGAGTATTGGGAAGGTGAGAATTATTATTATACTATTATTATTATAAACTTATAAATTTATGAAGTTTATAGCTATTAATAAAAAAAAATTGAAAATTATTAATTCCATCGAATATTTTACAACAGCTTATGTTAACAGAGCGCGTGAATTTTCTGAAGGTAGACTCAAATTTCACCCAACACAGAAAAAGTTGCACGTGGATTTATTGCTCTCCTGTGGTTAAATCAGATGAAATTATTCATCACAATGGAACAAAGAGATACAGGCAATATGTTAGAGGATATGCTCACTTGCTCACTAGGAATAAAGTTTGTTAACGTGACTTCAAGTTTTATTGTAGTAACAAAAACATATTCGGCACCCATATAAAACTGCTAATAATCGTATGTCAAAGTTTTATAAGGGCAATAAGAATATTTCTGTTACTGAAGCAACATATACCAAAAGTTTTAGTACATAATATTTAAGTGTATTTAAGCGTTGTAGGGGGTATACAAAACAACCAACTTTAAGTTTTTAATATTGGCAATAGCAACCTATTGGTTACTCTAATAAAACTATGAATGTTACTTGGGTTAGAACCAGAACCTACTCGATGCTAGATGGCACAATTTTCAATCGATTTGCCCAATTGGCGTTTTAGTGGAGTCATTCTGGGGGTTAGGGTGAAACAAATTAGTAACAAACTGATTTCAGCGGGAATCTTTAGATAATAATTTCCTATTTAACCTTTCAAAAGTCTCATTCAGTCCCAGTGGTGGAAGGTCGAAAAAAATCGCCGCCATCTTGGATTTCTTTCTTTTTTTCAAATATCTCCGGTTGCAACAGTTTTTTCAAAAAAGCTTAAGAGACCTTACACTTTTTCTCTAAGTTGAATAATAAAAGAGATAGGGATAATTTTTAGTAACAGTTTTATATATTTTTAGCTATTTTGTACACAAATATGAAATATTGTGCACCAAGGCGGTGTCACACTATTCTAAAAGTCCCTCTATGTTGTCATCTTGATGTTTATCCTCCTCATCTGGCAAGAAACAAAAGTTTGCGCAACTGAAGCCATAGCACTGACTACACTTAGAAGAACACTTAACTCCTAATTTCCTGCAGGAACAGTTTTTGGAGCACTGACTTTCGTCCAATTTCGGTAAATTTTATGTAGAAATAGGTATGCTTAAAACTAGGAGGATATACAGGGTGCCCCAAAAGTAATGGAACATAGAGCAACTGCATATATTTTGGGCCAAAGTACGACGATTGAGGCCAGTATGCCTTATAGAAATGTTGTTTAAGAGATGCAAGGCGTTAAAGTTCATTTTTTGAAATAGACTTATAGCTACATTTCCCAAACTAATCAAGCTGCTGAACTGAAATTTGGCATTGCGGTGTGTTTGGCGATGGAAAATAAGCTGAATATGTCAATTTCGCCGTATCTCACAGAGGGCGTCACTTGCACTGTTTTTGGATTGTGCTTTTTCTCGTAACTTTTTTGATCTTACCTTTTTTGGTCCTGCAGGTTTATCATTTTAGTGCATCTTTTCATTCTGCAATCCCTATGAGCAATGTACCAAAAATTATTCGCTTTCAAAATGGAAAGGATTGAATTTGACAAAATTTGGACACTCTATTTCAAGAAAACAAATGGTGTCGTGACCAATGCCCATTTGGCATTTTTTCATTATTTTGAATGCACAGTTGATCTGTAACATTTGAAAGCGGTAGGTGAAAATTTTATGTTTCGAATATTGAAGTCAACACAGTGGCATAGCGAGGGGGGGGGGCAAGGGGGGGCATCGTGCCCCAGGCGCTACTCACAAAGGGGCGCCAAATGGCAAAAGAAAAAATCTGGATAGTTTTTATTTTTATTATAAATAAAATTAAAAAAATATTTAATATCTCTAAGGAGATACATATATCATATATTTAATAATAATATGATCGTTGTCTGACGTATTAATAAAGACTGCTCACGGCTGTCATGTTTGACAGTTCTGTGGCTCACCATGCGCTTCCCGGAGACCAAATACAATGCAAAATACATTGTTGACCAGGCGCCATCTACTTTCCAGGACATGAAACTCTAGCCGTGAGAAATCTTATTAATATATCAGTCAACGATATGATTATAATAGGTACATTAATAAAACTAATTACTATGTATAAATTTCTCTCTTTCCGCACTTAAAAATGCTAGGTCACTTAGGCGATTTTGCCCCATCGTTGATCGTAGATATGCCAAAATTTTGAAAAACATCTTCTCCATACGAGATTATAAAATAAGAAAATCTAATGGAGTTTTAGGTTCAATTTCTTTTCTACTACGGAGTAACATTTTGCAGTCACATATTTCGATAAAGAGTTCTATTCCATTGAAATCTGTTTTATAAAATTAATACAAATTTTTACAAATAAAAAATATATTTTTTTTACTACTAACCTGAGAAATCAGCATTATTTACCTCATTCCTCTAATGAGAAGTAATATTTCTCTACCTAGGTAAATAATGATAATAAAAAAATACCTAGGTAAATAATGAAAAATTTTCTATGTGACATTTAAAAATTAGTGTCATTTTATCAGCTTGACAACTGAACTCCCAGGCTACTTGCTATTTTGAAGTATTTGAAAAAAGCGACAAATGACTAAAATATCGCATATTATATCCTTCGGCGCTACGCGGTAAATGCTCGGTAAATAATGGCTCACTTCTCAACCTAGGTGTATAATATACTATTTATTAAATTAAACTATGTGCTTCATACAGGATCATTTTATCCTAGAGGCGCTTCGTTTTGTGGATTCAATTAAAGAAAACTGTAAACGGATTTTCGGATACTGCAATATCCAAAATTAGGCAACTATCCAAAATTTGACGACTTTAGTCTACTATAAATAGTAATAAAAATGGAATATTGTCTATTTCTTCAATTGTTATATTGATAATTATTAATTACATTAATAATTGTTTTAAAACTGCGTGTTTTTAAAATATTTCTTTATAAATATGTAAAATAAATAATAGGTATCTTTTGAACTAATTCTAGATGATCATATATTATACATTTCAAAATATAGTCTTGTTTTCTCAACTACATTTTGTGTCTCAAATTTAAAGCCTAGCTTGAGCCCATGACTTTATTTACTTTACTTTATTTATTTATTAATTTGTGAGTATATTTTACATGTAATATTATATGGTTTTCGAATGGGGGGCGCTAAAAAGGTATTGTGCCCCGGGCGCGAGTTAAGCTCGCTACGCCACTGAGTCAACAGGTGTTTTGGGGCAAATTTTGCCGATTTCAAGGCAAACGGTTGATTGATCGTTATGAAACCAGAGTACCTTTTTCGTGCAGAATGAAAAGATGCACTAAAATGATAGACCTGCAGGACCAAAAAGATAACCTTAAAAAAGTTACGAGTAAAAGCACGATCAAAAAACAGCGCAAGTGGCGCCCTCGGTGAGATAAGGCGAAATTGATATTTTCAGCTTTTTCTCCATCGCCAAAAACACAGCAGTGCCAAATTTCAGTTCAGCAGCTTAATTAGTTTGGGAGATGTAGCCATAATTCTATTTCAAAAAATGAACTTCAACGCCCTGTATCTCTCAAACAAACAACATTTCTATAAGGCATATTGGCCTCAATAGTCATATTTTGGCCCAAAATATATGCAGTTGCTCTATGTCCCATTACTTTTGGGGCACCCTGTATAAATATGGGGCAAGATACGCGGATGATCAATTATTACTTATTATTTTCATGGGATAAAGTTGTACATAATAATAGATATCATATAAAGTTTAATTATATTATTATTACACATTCGTTTAAATAAGTAGGTATTCATATTTCGTGCAAAAAATATATTCAAAGTGGAAAATGTATACAACCGACTCTAATTAATAGCTCCATCGCTGTTACCATTCACTTTAGAGAAAATGTTAACCAGATGATATTTTAAAAATTTTATTCTCTACAAAAAATGTCTCTTATGCTTTTTTGAAAAAACTGTTGCAAACGGAGATATTTGAAAAAAAGAAAAAATCCAATATGGCGGCGTTTTATTTTCGAACTTCCCCCACTGGGACAGAATGGGACTTTTCAAGGTTTAAATAGGAGGGTATTATCTAAAGATTCCCGCTTAGATCAGCTTGTTACTAATTTGTTCCACCCCCTCCCCCCACGTATAATACTCAGCTACGTTTATCGTACTATTTCCGAATATCTAGGGTTGAATATATCATTACCACCACCATTAAAGACATGGATAACAAAACAAAAAATAACATATTTTGTATCGTACTTTTTTTACTTTCCCATAAATGGAAATACGTATACTTACTGCCCTACACTAAAAAATGTGTTTCTACTTACATGTGTGCAACGAATCATGACATGTGACACTTTATCATCAGTCCTCACAGAAAGCACAAAATCACCAAGTTTTGACTGGCTATCTCTCACAAGGAAACTGCCATTCTTTCCTCGTTCTAGAAAAAGTTTTTCTGCTTCTTTCGCAGACAAATGTCCGTGAAACCATCTGAAACAAAGATAATTATTTATTATTGTTTACTTCTATCACCTCATTTATAGCATCCCAATTTTCTAGACATTTCCAGAAGTGCGCTGTAAATTTCCACATAATAATAATTCTCATCCTCACAATGCTCCAAACATAAACTAAATAACTAAATATAATCAATATTTTGCACCTGTATGATAATTAACGATAATACAATTCAAACATTTGTGATTTTCATGTGTCCCTGAACAAGTGGTCGAGAAGCTAGAAAATAAGTTTGTCATAAGTTCAAAAATTAAGCTCAAAATGATAAAAATCTACACGCCGTCCCCGGGTTGCCTGCAATATAGGTGTGAATGATAACTGATAACAAAATGAAAATTTGAAATTTGACATTTGAAAATTAGGCCTGTTTTGACTGAACGAAATTTTACCACATTTTGTTTCAGAAATCAATTAGGCTTTCCAAGAAATACGATTTTATTTCTGATTGAAGTAAATGACTTTTTGAAACTTTTTGAAGTCAAGATTAATGGACGGGTGATCCTTTATGATTGTTTTTTGCCTAATAAAACATTTTTTTTCCGATTTAAAAAAAATAATACGTACCTAGGCACTGAAGTTCTTTTTATGACTCATGTGGTTTATTTGCCTCGGCCAGAGGCATCGGTAACTAAATTCCACATGAGTCATAAAAAGTTGAACTTCAGTGCCTTGGTACATAAATAATTATTGTAGAAAAGTTTATCGAAAAATTTCATTAGGAAAAGTTTATCAGAATCCAACTATATGAAATATTAAAATAATTGGCCTACTTTGATTTTTGGCTTTTCATTAAGAAAGGCAATTTTTTTATATTTTTTGAGTCTACGATTTTTTTCTAACACAAAAAATAAAACCTTGAATGGTCACATGGATCACCCTACTAAAAAAATTAAACTTTTAAATCTGCTGAAAATATTTTAGTAGTCATTTAGAACTTTTTCTCTAGTTTAATTCTCTGGGGATGATTTATGGACCAATCGAAAAAATTGGCTCGAAATTAATTAAAAACTAATAATTATTTGTGCACCAAATGGATGTAGCCTAGTTTTAATTACGGGTAAAAGCGCGTGCCTCTGAAAGAGTCATTTATTTCATCATAGGTTCAATCCCACACGATGCATTTTCCCTTTTTTAATTATTAACAAAAATAAAAAAATATATTATTTTAAATCTTTATTTTACCATAGTATGTACTAAATGCTAATTAACCGTAAAAGTCTTAAATCCTACCACTAAAATGAATAATTTACAAAACACTGATTTTGATTGAAATTACCAACGTAGATATTCTTTGTTTCAATGTCAATCCTATAATAATGTTTTTTTGCCAAGTAATAACAAAAACATCTGCAATATTTAATTAAAAATTGCCCAGTATATAATGGCAACAACTCTTTTAATAAAAGGGGAATTTTTCTTGCAGTTTTTTTAATAATCTTGTAGTCGCTTTCATTGAAGGCCCCATTATTCGAGTTACTACCATAAATAGGTAAACAAAATTAGTAGCGTAAAAATAGGCATGCCAACCTGTAATTTAAGAGGGGACTTTTATAGCCTGTTTACGCGGTTTAAGGACGCGTTTTTGGGTTCACCATTGAACTTGTTTATAAATAAAAACGAAGGCTTTTAATGGTCTCAACAATGGTTATTCGGTCCTACAAAGGTAATACTAATGTTGTTTATAAAAATAGGCATTACTAAAAATAGCAAAATAATTATATAGAAAAAAATTGCCGTCATTACATTATGTATTTGTCACATTTAAAATACAAGTAGTTTACTGTTGGTCATATTTTGAAATCTAGCTTTGAAAACCCCTGAATATGAATTGGTTAGTCTCAATAAAAGTAAATCAAGATCCAATGGATCAAGATTTTGTCGTGATTTACATCTAAGTATGTGCCGATCCGTGGACACATGATTGATTATATTAATAATTAGCTCATGCCATGTACAGATTTATTTTCAAAATATACTTAATTCAGATCAGAGTTTCTTACAGACAAGTCAATTGATCAAAATGTATGCATGGTATATAATAATAATAATAATAATAATAATAAAAAATTCATGGGGAATGCAGGAACGTCCAACAACATCAATGTCACCTAATGCCGGGTTTCCACCAAACGGACAGGACAAAAACAAAACACGAACTCGGTCCGTTTGTGACAGTCCGCGAACAAAACTCGAACAGTTTGCGAACTTTTTTCTGAATTTTTTAGTCAGCGGCAGTTTTTGCGGACACGAACAGTGTCCCGGCCAATGTCGGTAACTTCAAAGGGTCCGCGTGTCCTACAAATGTTTGTCTGCTTGGTGGAAACATCTTGAGGAATTGAAAATAGTTTGTATTGGTCGTTGGCGTGGCGTTCAGTGGTCTGTGTTTTTTTTTTATGTGGTCTGGTTTCGTGCGCGAAAAGAGCAAGTAGCAATGTCTGTTGTAAGTATATATTAAATAAAAATTATTTACGCCTACAAATAGGTATATGCACTTCTAGAATACAGCGGAAGAAACGTCCAGCTTAATTAAGGGTTACAGAAATTTAAAATGCTTATGGGATTCCAATCACGCCGACTACAAAAACAGAATAATAAAAAATAGAGATGCTTTGGTAGAACTAGGGAAAATGTTAAATATGTCCACGGCTGAAGTTGAGCGAAAGTTGTCTCTATGTAAACTGAATGAAAGCCGGACAAAACAGAAACTGTATTTATTGATTTTTGTTCGTGGCAGGTGTAAACACAAAGTCCGGTCAGTTTAGGGACAATTCAGAAAGAAAACTGTTCGGATTTTCTGTTCAAACGGACAGTTTGTGTTTTGTTTTTGTCCTGTCCGTTTGGTGGTATCCGGGATCTGAGTGAATGTTCCCCGTAGAGGGAGTGCGAAGTGCGAATGCCTTTTGGCTAAGTCGATAATAATAATAATATAAATGAATATGAATGGCATCAATTACATTAGATATGCATATTTATTTATAATACTTCGCAAATAAACTGACAGTCACCCACAAAATCAGAGATTGCGCGTGGGGTTGTATTATACAAAATAATAATATATTCTGTCGAGCTGAGGAATTCAAAGAAGTGAGAGATTTAGGTACATCTAATTATGACGTGATACAAGAAAATCAACATGAGGTACGAATATTACATCCACTGCCAATAGATAATAGTAGTATGATTTTGAACTGATTTCCACTGCCAATAGATAATAGTAGTATGATTTTGAACTGATTTTAGTGATTTAACAGATAGAAGTCATTTGATCTTCAACTACAGCTATTTCTCAGCTTTATGCAGTTATAATACGATAATAGTTATTTTTGTTACAAGCACCTAAAATAAAGTTTGTCAGGACGAATCATTGCTGTTTCCGGACGATGCGTTAGCCGAGTCCGGAATAGCAGATGAGTCCTGAAAAACTTCATTTAGGTACGTGTGACAAACACTATTTTATGTCATACGCTCCCAAAATTTTGTTATACGCTTTTTACAATTCATCAGAACGCTTAAATTTGCAAATTTTCCATAATTTTTGAAATCATAATGTTCGAAAAAGTTGGCTTAGAAATTGAGATCGTAGTAACAAGTTTGTTTATTTGATAATTTTGTCATGTCATTCATTCATTTAGGGACTAGGCGAAAAAGAAGCATTTTACGGACTGCATGAAATGAGTCCGTAAAATAGCTATTTTTGGGAGCGTATGACAAAAAATAAGATTTGTCTCAGTTGCCTTCATTTTTAACACAATAATAGAATGGCATTTTCAGCTATTTGAACTGTCACAAAGCAATTTTGAGTCAAATAGCCCTTTCAGATAAATCACTTAAATCAGTACGCAAAAAATAAAAGCTCTTTATAAGTCTAATATGTATAAATAACAGTGAGCAAATAAATGTAACTCTTAGGGCCGAGATTTCGATGAAAACTAAATAGAAAACATAAGTTATTTGGTTTCTGTGAAAAAACGATAGTGCTCAAAATTTGAGGAACACATTTTTTCCAGAACAAATTAGGTGGCGCTTGAGTCAAAAATAATTTATTGTTCGCCAAAGCTTACAAAATGACCTATAGCATCCTCCTATAATAATTTTAGACTAATTTAGTGATGTTTTTAAAAGTTTACTCTAGGTCAACAAGAAATGAGTAGTCATCTTGTGTAGTGGCAATTTTCTTAAACACAAACTATGCTGCAGTTTTAAAATGAGAAACATCCCTATCGGTGATATATCTATCGAAAATCAGTGAATTAAAAAAAAACCTATAATACGAATGGCCACGCGCATATACAGTATGTCCACGGATAGACATCCCAAGAGGACAAATGGACCAAAAATTTCATTTTTCGACAAAAAGTCATTCTTGATAAGTTTCTGCTTCTCGAAAAAATATGGTCCACGAAGAGAATTTTAGGGTGCCCAAAAAATGCAAAAACCTGTAACACCATCAAGAATAAACTACCTTTATTTTAAAAAATTTCAAAAACTTTTACTTAGAAAAGTTGTTTAGAATTAAAAGATGTGTACGATTGTCACTTTTCAAACAAATCAGCCAACTTCGATTTTTGATTTTTTTAATTGCAAAGGGTGAAATTCCTTTGTTTTTTAAAATAGAAAAACATACAAAAGTTGTTTAGAATTAAAAGACGTGTCCGATTGTAACTTTTGAAGCAAATCGTCCGACTTTGGTTTTTATTTTATACCTATTTAAATCAAAGTCGTCCGATTTGCTTAAAAAGTTACAATCAGATACGTCTTTTAATTCTAAAAATTTGTTCTAAATACATATTTTTGATATTTTTAAAAACAAAGGAGTTTCACACTTGGCAATCAAAAAAATTGGAGTTGGCTGATTTGTTTGAAAAGTGACAATCGGACACATATTTTAGTTCTAAACAACTTTTCTAAGTAAACGTTTTTGAAATTTTTAAAAATAAAGGTAGTTTATTCTTGATGGTGTTACATGTTTTTGTATTTTTTGGGCACCCTGTATAAAAAAATCGAAAATTCTCTTCGTGGACCATATTTTTTCGAGAAGCAGAAACTTTTATCAAGAATGACTTTTTGTCGAAAAATGAAATTTTTGGTCCATTTGTCCTCTTGGGATGTCTATCCGTGGACATACTGTATAGAATTCTAACTCCCCACCGATTTTTTAAAAATATAGGTATTTATTATGATGATTCTAGATGGTAGCAGCAAGCAACTTTTGTATGTCGGAAAAATATGCAGCGCCACTTATTAAGACTTTAAATTGGGTTGACACAGCAAGACTGAAAATACAATAATTATCAACTATATGAAAACAAGCAAGGGGAACATTTAAACCATTTTATAAAAGACAACCAATGATCCGCCATCTCCAATACATACATAAAAGTGCTAAACCATTGTCCGGGTTTCACAATCTCCAAAAATACACAAACTGCTAAAAACAATCTAGCACGGAAAAACCGTCGCGGAAAACAGTCACGTCGGTATTCCACGGCGCGCACGGGACTTGCTTATTGAAAGCAAAAGTGGAACCGGGCAAAAATGGTTTTGTTTACCGGTCCGTCTAATTAGCATTTCAGATACGAGCGCGCGCGCGCGGCTGTAAACAGCACATTTTTATGGTCGCCGGTTATTATGTGGAACATCGGAATTTGTCAATGCCAGCGCAAATTAAAAAAAAATACTTGCCACGGGATTGTTGGAATAGTTTGGCGGAGATGACGACGCAGGCGAATACTGTGGGACTAGTGGGTCGGAACTGAGAACCTTTCCGGATTTTTTGTTTATACGTATCAACGGTGATTTTCCAAGAAAACGTAATACCACAGAATTATAGTTTCACAACAGAAAGCTTCAAAAACAAGTACCTCGTAGTTATTTTAAATAATATTTTTCTGGAATACCATCTTGTCAAATTGTAGAATAATTCAGAAGCAACAATAACAGATAATCACAATTTTGAGATTATTGCTTTAAAATACCCAGAAAGGTAGGTATGTACGCGCGCGGCCTCATAAATCGTTCCACTAGGCATGAGAAATAAGCAAGAAATCAAGAATTTCGGGTAAGTGCGGCAACGTTGCGCCAATTCCACGGCTTCTCAAATCAACAACTTCCCCTATACATTCCCTCGTACCGACCCGCTCCTCCCCGTAGAAAATAAAAATTGCGATACGTCAGTCAACGACATAGATAAAGGATTTATGTCAACGAAAATAGGTTAATAAATCGCTGCATTTTCATTATAATAAAGTGGATTTAAAGCTTTCCACAGTTTCTTGGTGTTTTTAAATTCACGTAACATGAAATTACGCGGATTTCTTTGATGGTCAAAGTGGTATTAGTTAAATAAGGTATAATATCTAAGTATAATATTATTGTGTTATTATAGAAGAATCTTGTACTGTTTTTTACATTGGTTTTACACTTCTTTATCTTAACCGCGAACCAAGCAATTTCCAATAGAGGTTTCAGAGGATTTTTCGTCGGTTTCGTTGATTCTACAGCCGTCCCGTTTCTCGAAAGTGGTTAATCGTGAATCGGGAATTTCTCTTAGATATCGGATTTTCGAGGTTCTTTTTGGTAACGAAGGAAAGACCTTCTTCGATTTTTAGAACGGCTCTATTCGAGGTTGTCGAAAGACTTTTACGAAAAAAGCCACCAATGAATGTCCGTGGGCAGGGTTATAAGATTTTCCACTATTATTCAGGCAATCTAAGGCCAATCTAACAGCGCCGAATTTATTGTTTTTTGCACTGTAACTGGCAATGTCACGTAAGGTAATGTCGCGTAATAAGCTGTTAGATTTGCCGCCGACTTACGCTTTTAAAAGGTTATCGCTAGCTTTCAAACCGCGAGAGAGGGGAGCAGGGGCGGATTAGAGCTATGTTTATTTAAGGACCCCTTGACCCGTCGCAATAAAAAAATTAGGTTAAATTTAGGTAAAATTTTTAGTTCCGATAGTTTTTTTATTAACAATTTTATTTATTTTAGAAAAGGACATATTGAAAAAAATATTAATTTAACATTTAACTTTGTGTACTAAGAACAGAGTAGATACATAGGTACTTATTATTAGAAGGATGTAAGATTAGCGAGTGTAAATGTAATAATTAGAAGAAAAGGTGATAATTATTAATTAAAACCTTATTTCCTGGCTTTTATACTTGCAAAGCTTGCCATATTTTTTTTTTTGTTTCTATGTTATTAAGGATTCAGATTTTTGTTCTCAACAAATACTTCTAAAACAAAGGAAAAATAATATCGGGAATTATGTATCTACCTAAAGGCGAGACCTAAAGAGCAAAAAAAATATGAAAAAGCTAAAAAAAAACAACAAAAAAATGCATATACCTAGAGAACAAAAACCAAAAACAGGAAGCAAGCAAATCCCCTAAGCTTAATTTTTCAAATTTCACCAGAAAAAGTTCGACCTACCTTCAACTTTTCGATAATTCACACGCATTTTGACATTCAGAATCAATATCAGTTGTAGGTATTAGTATTAATGCGTGTTTTGAAAAAAATTTATTTTTGGAACATTTTGCAAAACTTCGGCTTGCCTTGAAACCTTTAATTTTGCAATTTTTCTTTTTTTGCTCCACTTGGAACCGAGCTCGTCTGAGGAACACCACTCATCGTTTTATTATTTTTAATTGCTTTGTTGTTACTGATGTGAGTGGACTAAATAGAGTCCCAACAGCCTAGATGAAAAAATAAGGAATGGTGTTTTCTTTGTCTAAAATTTGCAATTGCAAAATGCAAAATGTAAAACCTTTTCCAATTCCGAATTCCGATCAAAACATTGAAATAAGAACGGGCCCCCTAAAGCCTTGGGTCCCTAGGCTATAGCCTACTCTGCCTATAGGGTAATCCGCCACTGGAGGGGAGGGGTAATTGCAACGTTGTCAGTTGAACGCATTTGCGTCCGTACGTATTGGAACGATTTCAAGGGCCGCGCGTGTATATATACTCTTTTCAGAAAGAACGCTAAAGTATACTACTACTGCTAGACCGTCAGATAGTGACAGATTTAGGTGCCTCATTTTCGCATACAAGCCTCGAAGAGGGTTGAAAAGTATATCGATGTTGAGTAGAATTAAGGGAAATTTACGAGTGGCCCCTGGGGATAACATATGGAAAATTCGATTTTGACCGATTTTTCCACACAAGCCCATCGAAAGTATGAAAACGTACATCGTCACTAGCCTGAAAAACATATTGGCTTGAGTGGCGCGAATAGATAAGTACATTTTGGGGTCGGTGAGCAATTTTGTTCGATTTGCCATAATGTTATCCCCAGGGGCTACTCGTAAATTTCCCTTCATTCTACTCAGCATCGATTTACTTTTCAACCCTCTTCGAGGCTTGTTTGTGAAAATGGGGCACCTAAATCTGTCACTATCTGACGGTAAAGTTTATTGCTATTATCAATAGCTCACAGCGCGACAGCAATGACAGCATCTATTGCGTTTGTGGGTTGCTAGGCAGCGGAACTGCGAGACAATGTAATGGGTGAGTTTACCCTAGAGATAACGAAAAAGTGCTTTGCTTGCAGTGGCTTTTAGTCAAGAACGGTAGACGCACTCTTGGCTTTTAGTATGCGCTTGCAATCATTAAACGCCTTTTTGCACACTATATGGCACCTGTCATTTAAAATAATGATTTAAAGGTGTAGGTACTGTGCTTTTAACAAAATTCAAAGCAACTAACGCCAAACCAACACAAAATTTTCAGGTTAGAAAAAACCATGGAATTTGCAAATACGCACCAGCCTAATCCGCTGCTTCAAGCTACAAGTGAAAAAGCGCAGAATTTTTACGCTTCCATTTGTTGTCCATGTCCAACGTCTTCTAGCGCAAAGCGCTTGCTTGTAAACGCAAAACGCAACCAATGCCTACGTAAAAGCTAGATTACGTTTGAATGATAAAGACGTATAGCGGCGGCTTGAAATTTCAAATCGGTCGTGCATAAAGTTTTGTGTATGGATGTAGCGTAAGATTAGCCCAAGGCGCATGACGAGGGCTATTAAACGTCTTCTTTACGGCCTTGATACAGAAATAATTATAATAGATTTCTCCCATAGATGATGCAAAAAAATATAGCAACATTTTAAAAAGTGAACTAAACGGTAGATAGATTCTATGTAGAACAAAAAAAACTATACAGTGTTTAAGCGAAATACTTAGCCAACTTTTTTTCGAATGCAGCACTACCGCTTTCCTATAAGAAAAGCCTCACATTTTTTCGTAATTCTCACCGTTTAGACACAAAATATGAATTCTCTATCCGTTTGACCTCCTACCTGATAAATCAAGAGAAACTTTTGATTTAAAGAGGGCAAATAATATATATGATGAACTGACAGGAGCTAAAAGTTGAACCTTGTATGGGAATGGAGGACAACATTTCGAACAACTTCTATGGAAAAGTTACGTATTAAAGAAGTGGTGAGCTCTGTGTCGATGTGTCGTAAATGTATTATTGTGAAAACTGAAAACAAATTAGTGAAGTGGTGAATGTGACTATTACTAGGTTATTGTGAGTGCTTCTGTGCTAGGTGAGTCTTAATATTATTGTTCTTTATGCGGGATAAGGGCTACAGGCGAAAACCCGCTTAAAAAAATTAACGCGCCGCTGCTTATTCCATGGGAGGTGTGGAAATTTGCAAAATTTTACAATGTTTTTCAAGGAATTATTTGACCGTATAGCAACGCTGTAGTAGGAAGCTATCGCTTCAATAATCAAGGTGACCAGCGGCTGTGAAACTGTTTCTAAAATTCGGGAAAATTTTTTGAAAGGCCATAACTTTTTATTTTCTGCACATTAAGAAAATACTTACGAGTACATAGGCGTGCTTTTGGGGTTCGAACTTACCACCAATTAAAATATGTGTACTAATCAAAGTTGCACATTGCAGTAGTTATCCGCATTGAGATCCATTTATGGTAAGGTAGCCATCATTTATTTAGAATAACTATTTTACACTATACATTATTATTGTTTTAATTATTTCTCAAGCTTACTACGCGTTTGTCTGCGGTTTAATAAGCATCGTAAACAACGGCCCACTTTTTTGTTTTTCCATCGAATTCGACATTGTTTTGTTTGCGTTTAGTCACGGTTAGTCGTGACTGGAACCATCAGAAGATATTAGCGAGTTTTCAAAAAGTTGTTTAACACTTATGCAGAACAATGATATGGACACCGCCCCAGCCTCGGGAATCTTGGAATTCCTTCGCCTCCATATAGAACCGGCTGATTGTTTTCGGACGTTTATTTGCTCAGAGAGGTCGATGGCATCTAGGAAATTTCGCCAAAATAATTAAATCCAAGAACCGTCGCCATGTGATAGTGTCAATGTTATAGCATGGTACGGCGAAGGTCCTTAGACAATCACAGTACCACATACACACCACAGACGAAGTTTTTCGATCAAGTTTCCCGACCTCTTCACTGTTCAGAAACTAAACGGAACTTACCAGTAGGTACAAACCATTCACAAATAAAAAGATGCAAGTCCATTTAATAAAGCTGAGATTTTTTCTGTAAACTTGTACTACGCAGGTAAGAATGTATTGTGTATTTGCTAGCTTGGACCAGGGGGCATTTGACAGGTAACAGGTACTAGAATTACATAAAAATGAACCTATTGAATTTATAATAATAAAGCTGAATTTTATACAGGGTGAGTCATTAAAAATTAAGATAAAGCTAATATGCATTATAGAAATGGTGTTTGTTTAAGAGACTTTTTGCGTAAACAGAATAATGTTAAGATTCATTCCCCTAACCACCAACAACCCCAACCCAACTTTAAAATCTTAAATACGACCACCCCCCCTTGTAATACATCATTATTTTAAAGAGCGCTTAATTTGACATAGGTACAGCGATACTGTGATTTTTTAAATCGGTTGAATTTTAGAGAAGTAATGGACAAAATCACAATATTTTATACGTTTTTTTATTTCGGTTTCTCCGCTAAAGTAAAACCATGATGACTAAATTTTTCTAAGAAAACACTTACGGTACCAACGAAATTCGTGCTCTTGGGTCAAATACACTTTAATAATACTCGTAACTCATTATCAACTAACAAAAAAATAAATAAAATATTATCATAAGCATAACTTCCCTAAAATTCAACATATTTTATAAACAGAGTATCGCTGTATATTAAATTAATCTCAATTTAAAATGATGTACTACAAGGGAGTTTAAAGTTGGAGTTGCTGGTGGTTAAGTGGTTAGGGTGTAAACCTATCATGATTTTGTTCACGCTGTGTATTTAAATTTTATATTTAAGTATTTAACATTTAAATTGAATGAATAATCCTACTTATAAATACTTTACTATTAAACAAAATAACATATCTATTCAGTTCGTATAAAAAATGACAGTCGATTAATGCGAAATGGAGATAAGCTGAACATTTAAATAGCCACTTTCTTGAAAAGTCGGTTAAAAATAGTACTGGGGCCGTATTTGTGGGTCGATCTTAGTAATCGATCTTAGTAAACAACTTCAATTTTTTGGGAGTTACGGAAGGCAAATTAGGCATATATTTAGAAAGTGCATGGTCTTCTAGATGCAAAAATAAACCCTTTTACGTGAAATACTTCTACACCAAATTAAAATTTTTTTTCTTATAAAAAAATTTTAACAAAAAAATTAAAACCGACTTCAAACATTTGCCCGTATGCACACTCCACCAAAATTTAAAAAAAAATAACAAAAATTTTTGAAATATTTTTTTCTTTCTAAATTGAGTTATCTTTGGATTTGATGACAGTCAAGGCAAGGAATTTAAATCTATTTAATATGAATACATCATAACTTACTCCAATAAAGAATCATCGAAATCGGTCCAATATGAAATTGCATCCCCTATTTTTTCACCCTTAGGGGTGGAATTTTTTCTTCAAATTTAAATGGGGCCACCTCTAAGGTACTCCCTTTCTAATAAAAAGATAATCATCGAAATTGGTCCAATATGAAATTTCATCCCCACATAAAAAAAATAAAAAAATACACCGAATTGACAACCTCCTCCTTTTTTGAAGTCGGTTAAAATAAAAGAAAAATTGGCGTGAGCCACATGCCGTGGCCTCCCGGTATATTACTGGTATCTGAAAGGTAATAGTGACAAAGGTGGGAAGTTTTATTACCCAAAATTATCAAAAATGCAAAAGGAAGAACACACACATTCTTAAAAAACCGTCTACTTCGGCTGGGGGTCGAATCTAGGACCTCTCCTATACCGTGAAGGTGCGGGCGTTCTACTTCTGCACTACCGAAGCCACGGAATTATAAAGGCAATGCTAGCTTGAACAAACGAGCAATAGATGGCAGGACAACGAGGGTACGCGAAGGAGATAATCTACATTTCAAAAAATCGCACGAACTTTGTCTAACACTCGGGTATTAAATGGGACAACATAATATTTCACAGCGAAACATTCGCCGCCCGCAGCCGCGAATGTATAGCGAAAATAACCCAATTTTTTTTTCAGGATTTCTTGCAGAATTATGAAATCTAAGGACATTCTACGGAAAAAGCCCTTTTTCATATTTGTTCTTTCTGGAAATATTTAGAAAAAAACTGTTAGAAAAACTGTCCGTTCCGGGGCCTATAGCCCCCTTAGGGGCATTCTGAAGTGTTTATGGAAGTTTTTAATTTTTTGGGTCGCAGAATGCGCTGGTTAATTATTGCAGGCTAATTTCTAATAAGCATTTCTGCGTCACACTGTAAAAAAAATTTAAAACGATTTTACTCGAAAACGGTGCATGGTATCGAAGTTCAATAAGAGGCCTATTTTTCGTAGAATACCCTGAGATTTCAAGATTTTGCAAGAAATCGTGAAAAAAAGCATACAAAAAAATGGGTATTTGGGGTATTTTTAATACCTTCTACTTGGGACGCCTATGATGAAGAATGTCAAACCATGTAAATGTAAAATTTCACATAGGTACCTACCTATAATTTCGGAAGAAATTTGGGAAAACAGCACATACACAAAATTTGGGGTACTTTTAACCCCTTGACCACCCCATTTGGGACGCGTATGATGAAGAATGTCAAACTATCTCTACCTCGGTAAATGTCAAATGTCTCAGGTTCTATATTACATGCCAAATTTCAGAATTTCATTTTTGGTCGTCCGGGAAATTATGCCCCAGAAATATGCCTGTGACAAGGACATTTCAAAATTTTGTCCTGTACCCAAAGAAAGCTATGTTTGTAATCAGGTTGAACACTTTGTTCTGTAAATAGTCCTTATAAATCGATTAATTGCAATCAAATGTCCCTCGTACTTAAAGATTTAACATTTCGAAGCAAGCTGCCCCTGGGTTCAAAGCAGAGGGAAGCTCGGAAGCATAACAGGAGACTTTGAATAGTAAATTGTCCATCTTTTATTTTGTATTTCGAAATGTTCTGAACGCAAAAACAAATAATGAAGAATCGACGAAGTTTCGCCAGCGTCCAGAGTTTCGCATTTACAATCGGTGCAAACACTTTTTAACATTTTTATGTTGAAAAACTGGTTCTGAAGCTAACTACCTGGCCTCTTTTAGAAAAATATTTTCGAAACCTACGCATTGTTTCTCCATAAGAAATTGTGTTTTGCGAAGGTGGGCGATGAGGAACGAATAATAATTGAATTCTCGTAGCTTTATTAGTTTACCGAAACTGCAGTTATAATAAATAAAATCTTGATATGGAATCCAAAATATAAATGAAGAAAAAAGGGGTGTGAACAGAATCGCCAGACAAACTATTGGTTTCGGTGTCTTTCATTGGCTTTCATCAGAGAATGCACTCCGTTATTTGCAGATTTTGCATACTCACATGTTCCTATGCTTCCATGTTTCCATCTATTTCGAAATTGCGACAAGTTTTTGCAAATTGAAAAGCTTGTCGCGCGAATTGTAAGGAAAAAAATGCATACCTACTTTGGCAAATAGATACTTGCTTATCAACCAGTCACTGTCCAATAAAATTAATTGTTACCTACTTTCATCAACATTTCGCGCGACAAGCTTTTCAATTTGCAAAAACTTGTCGCAATTTGGAATTGAATTATCTTAACGAAAACCTAAGCTTATTTTATTCGTTTTAGTACATGGCTTAAATAAAAGCTTGTTTTTAAAAAGGTTTTTTTTTTTACTTTTTGTATCGGTTGCATAATTCCGAATTTTTTTCTGCAAAAATAATTATTGACCCAAATAAGGGGCAAAATTTAAACATCGCCGTCATGTTGGATTCTAAAAAATCGGCCATTTGGATGTTTTCTGACCATAGTTCGTTCTTATCTGCAAGATCGATGCCCCGTTTTCTAAAATCGGTTTACGAGCAAAAAAATTATGACGAAAATTCCATACCTACCTTTTTTGACCAATCAGAGGCTCGTTTTTTGCTTCGTTGTCACGGCAATTAAAAAAATTTTCGGAAATATTCTCACTTGCTCTAGGCAGCAGGAGGTGATTACAGCGGAAATTTTTTTGACAAATGTCATTATTATAATGTGACATTGTAACAATTAGATACCCGACAAAAATTTTGATAATAATTTCGTTTCATTTACGTGTAGTTATGGAATTTTCTTACCGAATCCCCCACGTTCTTGAATTAATAACCGAATTTTTTGAGAAAATTCGTGTACTCGAAAAATTTCCGGCAATAATTCAAGCACTAGGGAGATTACTAGTGAAAACAAAAAGTAAAAAATTCTTTGGTTTACCCGGTGTATATAAATGACTAAAAACGTCCAGTGTCCCAAAAGCTAACTAATACCAGTGACTTCTATAGTCACTGCTAATACCCAGGACTGTACACCATATTGGGATTTTTCCATACCAATGGATCAAGATAATGCACAATAAGAATATCAACTGCGATTGTGAGACCACTGTCAACAAAGTATCCGGTATTCTGTGTTAAATAAAAACAACACTTCAAGGCAAGGTGAGGCTAGGATTCGAATTCGATAAGGTACTTTGCAAGTTATCTTTTATTCATTCGTTTTTTACTACAGGAAATAAAAATGTGACTTTAAACGCGAAATTTGAAGTGAAACGGCTAAAGGACGAATCAGATTAAAAGTAGTAGCATGCTATTATCATGAGTTTAGAGTTTATGCTGAAACCATCAAGTGTTTTCTAACACTGGTGTTTCTCTGTGAAAATTTAATTCATTTCGGAACGGTATAATAAAGAATGTTAAAAATATGGAATTTCCCTAAACCGAAAAAATTAAGAGTTTTGGGAGTTCCTAAATCGATTTGTCAGTTTCTGCAGTCGTTCACTGACTCTTGACACTTCTTGAAAACTAAAATATTAATTGATTAATATTTACAAATTGACGGCAGTGTTCTCGATAAAACTAACAATTTATAGCTTCACAGGTTCCCTATCAATTGGTGCCAACCTAAACCACAAAATGTTCTACTCTGTGGGTACCTACTTTTCGGTTGTACATACTAACAAACTTTTAAAGCATTTTTTTATGTATTACTATATTGCCCGAAAAAGGGCCGTCTCCATAAACATATGGATATATATGTATATTTGCAAAAATTCAATCAACTTTGATTATTTACTTTTATAAACAATATACCTGAAATTTCACAATCGTAATTTCTAAGAAGTTTTACGAATTTAGATTTCGGATTTAAATTATATAAACTCCTGGACAAAATTAATGCACCACTTTAATTAATATAAATATTTACAATAAAAACACCAAAATATAACAAAGTTACATTGAAACGATAATGAACACCTACAAATTAGTCAAACATGACCTTAATATGACATTAATTTGCCTTAATGTTTCATTAAAAATGTGTTTTTGCTGAAAATGAACAAATAAGGTAGCATAACTCCAAATTAAAAAAAGGAAAAAATCAGCAAAAGAGAATAAATGCATCTGGGTCAACACTAATACCACAAATTTGATTAGTGCAACGTTTTCGCCCCTGCCTTCGATGGTACGAGCCCGTCTCATATTATGTAGTCTCGTCATGCGGCAGATGCAGGAGTGATGTCCTCCTAACAAACCAGCAACATATCGCATTGAATATCCTTCATCCAGGAGAGTCGATGCTCGCACTGCATCCTCAATTGACAAATTTCTTTGGCGGTTCATTTTCCTTACTTGATTTACTCGCAAATGAACTAGTGTTTCACAAGACAAGATTTCTTGTCTTGTAAAGCCCATTCTTGTCTTGTCTTGCAAAGCAAGACAAGAAATTAAATTCATTCTTGTCTTGCACGACTCTTGCTGGAAAATATCTTGTCTTGCAAACAAGATTTCTTGCAATTTCTTGTTCTTGCATTTTTTGTTTAGTGACGTCATCGCAAGACTCTTGTTTGCAAGAGTCTTGCTACCAAGACTCTTGTTGGCAAGACTCTTGCATTATTTATTATGTGTAAAGCTTATCGAGACAAGTTGACGCAGCACTGCAGAGCCGCGGCGCGGCAGGGCGCGGGGTCCACAGTGCCAGAGAACAAGTAAGGGGAGAATATAAACTCGATGGCGGCGCCTTTGATGTTTGGCAGCCGGTACTTTATGTTGAGAATATATATTTTTATTTTTTAAGTGTTATAGATTATTTTTTTTAATTATTGACGCAATTTTTGTTTGTTATTATTTGTATTTATTTTTTCCACTTTAATAATAATAATAATTTTGTTTTAATGTTGATTTTCAATTCGAAATGCCTCTATAAGTCTAAGACTTTCTTTTCTGTTAAAGTTATTTTAATGTCTGTGGATTTCGATATTTGTGTGGAAGTGGACAAAAACCTCGAAACTCACCCTGCTAAAATAACCCGATCTACATTATGCCACAATAATACGAAGGGAAACATGCATTAGGAAATTAGGAAGCCCAATAGACTCCTTTGGTTGTTTAAGTATTTTAGCAAAAATATAGTTAAATCAAACTTATAAAAAAATAAATTAATCCACTGCAGTTTACTGCAGTAGTTCAAAAAATAAAAAAATATTAATTTCCAGGAATATTGTAAATAAAATATATATTTACTATAGATACTGGTATATAGAGACAGTTATTCTTCAATAACCGTTTATAATTATGCTCCTTTTGCAAAAATCAGTATTATTCATTATCGTCGTCACTTACATTTTATTATTTATCCTATTACAGTTTTGCAGAAATTATAATTACAGATAATGATTTTTGCAAGATTTCTTGCAAAGTTGCAAGACTCTTGCAGAATAATTTCTTGTCTTTGCTTTGCAAGACAAGAAATTTAAAAGAGTCTTGTCTTGTTCTTGCAGCAAGAACAAGACAAGAACAAGAAATTTGCAAGAGTCTTGTGAAACACTAAAATGAACTTCCCAACATGCGTGCGTTAAAACCAATCACAATCGAAAGCTTGCT
The DNA here is from genome assembly GCA_963920635.1 of Pseudeuparius sepicola. Classification (NCBI taxonomy): domain Eukaryota; kingdom Metazoa; phylum Arthropoda; class Insecta; order Coleoptera; family Anthribidae; genus Pseudeuparius; species Pseudeuparius sepicola. Next base: position 98,906,506 of record OY987299.1, read on the forward strand.
TTTCACAGGCACTTTGTTTTAATCAGCACTTTTTAAGAAAATTTTAACACATTTTTAGTCTAAAACTAGGTTTAATCATAGACATATACTCCGACAAACGAAAGAAGTCCAATGAAAAACTCAGTCTAATCGCCCATGCCCATATTAATAACATACGAATGGCGTTTAGACTGAGTTTTTCATTGGACTTCTTTCGTTTGTCGGACTATACTAGTATGTCAATGGGTTATGTGATACTCTAGTTAGCTCAAATAACAACTGTCACTGTCAAACAAGGTCCATGGCCTACTTGTCAAGAAAAAATATAAAATTATAAAAAATATCGAGAAAAATATGAGTGGTGCGTTAATTTTGTCCAGGAGTGTACTTATAATTTGGAAAATGGCATTTAAATTTTAACGGTGGCACTCTACTTTCGACTATATAAGAGGTGTCTGTTTAAAGAAGGATGCCGATATTAATATAAATATGCGCAACTTGGCCGTAAAATGAACCCTAACTGTTACAAGTTAGTTTTTGCTATAAAGAAAGTAAAACTACAATTAATTTAAATTTAAAACATAAAGACAGTGTACTCGAGAAACCGGGTATTATTTTTATTCTTCAAGCCTCGAAGTTACCTAGTTAATTTAAAACTGCAGACAAGATAATATAGTCAAATTATTTTAAGAAGTCCTTACTGGGACTGTCAATTGGTAATTTCGCCATCCTAAGTTGGCATCAATGTAGCAAAAAATGCAACCGGGTCATAAGTCCAGGTCAGTAACGAGCCCATTTGCACAATGAATAACTACTAATAACAAGAACAAGAAAAACACAGATAACGGTAAAACTCACGAAACGTACAAAACCCGCGAATATTTTCACTGCCCAAAGTTTGAACCCTTTTGAACGATCCGGAAAACCTTCACTGTCACTTTCACAAATAAAATTTGCCTGAGTACGTACCATAGACGCAGCCGCAAGTTGCTGATTATACCAAAATACCAAAATGAAAGTGTTTCCATGACGATTGAAATTATTATTAAAATGAGTTGTAGTCATAGTTAATTTTATTTGTAGCGGTATAATCGTGATTGCAATAGGGTTTTTATTTTATTATGTTTTTTTTTCGTATCACTTGGGTAACTTTTCACATCATAAATCAATGAGTGACGCCATTAACTGGTTGATACACAACATATACCAATGTTATACCCATGGCTAACAGAAAATTCCTAGGAATTTTGTGGAGAATGACATTTGACAAAATCGGTACTTCTTACAATAATCGGTGTATACGATCTAGTGAAGAACGGTGGTTTTCACTATGCTGCTGTTACCATGCCAACAACCAAATTGCCTCCAAAGTTTCGTCAATTTAACACTATGTGGATATTCACTGATTACAGGCCGAATTTCAAAGAGATTTAACTTTTCGTTATTGTCATGGCACCCTTTATTTTCCCTCCATTGACAAATTTAGAAGTATGCACGAGCCGATCCGTTCAGCAACCTCCTTCCTTCCCTACATTGTGACATACAAACAAGGAGTTGATACAGTGCGACAAAATGAAGTGTGGGAGATTTTGCGCGATCCGGTAGTTGGATCGCAATATTTTCCCGAGTTATGCATTTCATTTGTGTCACAAGGGCATTGGCGAGGCGAGCGATGCCGATGCTTATCATCACGTCTGTTGTAGTAGTCAGAAGCAGAGAACAAGGTCCTTGTTCTCTGTCAGAAGGTTGTGGATTTAAACCTAGCGTCACTAGTTACTGTTTTTTTGTATGTTTCGGTATGATGGAGTTTTGATGAACTTACGGAATGCTAGGCCAGTCGGCGGGGGCCTAGCATTTGTGCATTTTTTTCATAATAGCTGAATCTGCTAGAATCTGTTCAAAATAATGTCTATAACAACATTATATGAATGCGTACTAAATCCATGCGCCGCTAAACAAAAACCATTAACAATTTAAATAAATAAGAGCTTTTAAAAAGAGCCTTTTTCAAAATATTTCTCGCTATATTTTCTTAAATTCATCAGAGCGACTTCCTGTGGTAAAAATGTCCGGAATGCAATTTGTTGCAATGTTAGTTATAAATGCAATAATTAACTTGCAAAATTAAAAACACTGCAGCCTTTAGACGAAAACAAGAGTTACTTGCTGTGAAAATTTAAATAAAATTTGGTATGTTGTACAATAAAATACAAGCTTCGCATACAATTGGGGTTATACTTAAATATAATGTAAGATGTTAGGAATGAAACCCTTTTTTCAAAATTCGTTTTTGTTTATTTTTGCAATTTTGGTCAGATTTGTATAATAATTGTTTACCTATATAAATATATAATTCGATTTTTCATGTGTTCATGAATTTTTTGGAACATTCCATTGAATTAGAGTAGCTGAGGATAAACCACATACCTAATTTAAAAAATATATTGTTTTTTGATGCTGGGATTCCGAGATATGTAGTATTTTACATATATAGGTATGCAATACTTGGTTATTATTTAACATTTTGACACCAATAAAAATGCAAAAAAAACTAAAATATTAATAACTGCCACGATTCACTCTTCTATTAATTGTGTGCACAGACATCGAGATATAGCGATTCGAAATCAGCTTCCTATTACAATCCGGTTGCGCCTTTTTTCTTTTGCACTGATTTTACATTATACATTGATTTTTGATACAAATATGCAAGTAACAACAAACTTGGAAAATTGCTGTACTAAATGTACTAATAATATCATTATTTCAAAAATGAAACTGATGGAAGTTTTATACATGCACCCGTATAAAACTTCATCAAAATTGAAAAAATAAACGAAATTTAATTTTGCAAAAATAGTTCGATTCCCAACATTTCACGCTATAGTTATGCACAATTCCAATGGTATAAGAAGCTTGTGCAAAAGTCCAAAGTTATAGGTGAAAGAGATGTAAAAAACACCGTTAAACAAAAAGTTTTGCATACCTGATATTACAGTTAGGGGTGCTTATTGTAAAAAAGTTTTAAATATATTTTGCATGAGTTTCGTTTATTTTCATCAAATATTTAAGTTTCCACAGCAACTTAAAAAAACTCTTCATTTTAGTATAGACTGCAGTGCTTTCAATTCTGTAAGTTACCTATTTCTTTACCTAATTATCGCACTTTTTGAAAGCAAATTGCATTCCGGGCTTTTTTACCATAGGGAGTCCTCCTTATGAGTTATTTAAGAAAACGTATCGAAAAATATTTTGAAAACAGCTATTTTATCTTAAACTGTTAACAACTTCTTTAGCGGCGCACAGATTTAGTAGGTAGGTACGCATTCGCATTATTCTGAACATTAATCCAGCCGTTATGACGAAAATGCACTTTATTTCGACATCTCTACCGACCAGACTATTGCACAATTGAAACTCACTTGTAGCTGAAGTACACGAGGGCCTTCCTGACCTCGTTGACGGCTGTGGAGATCACCACCCCCGCAGGTCTACCCATCGGCGCTCTAGTCATTTTCCCGCCGTCCTTCGAATCGGCGCACATCCACGGCCCGAATAGGGGAGCTCTGGCCTCGCGGGGCCCAGTCCCGGACTCCAGACACCACGGTTACTGCCGCCGCTGCCCGGCTCGCCGGGGAAGAGCGGGAATTAACGTGGACAGCACGCGGCCGCACGATCGGATAGAGCACTGCGGACGCGCGCCGCCGGTCCGCAGCTTGTTTAGAGGATCCTCCGGGTGGAAAAGGAGTGGGAGGAGGACCGGGCAACACGCGGGAGGCTCAGGAGGCCGAGGACACACATAATGGTATTTCAAAAGTAATAAACCTTCATAATCGCGTAATCCTCCGATAAAAGTAAGAAAAAAAGTTCTTATCAACGCGTGCCCGGAAATGCTTTCTAAAGGAGCTACGCCCCTCCGAAACCGTTAACAATAAAATTTGGAAAATACATACACGGTATAAACTTAGGACGCTAAACTCGATTCTGAATTCAGAATTTAAAAATTTTAGTCGGGGTCACATACCGGGAATACAATTATTTATAACTTTTATATATTATATATTTTTTTATTTCTAACACGTGTAATTGTTTTACCATGTTAAACTGACTTCTTACACATACTTTTGTATTTTGTTGTCAAATAAACTGCTATCTGCTATCTATCGATCTATACCGTGTCCGACAGAAACTACGCACCATATGGGATTTTTCAGAGCCTCTTTCATATTTTCGAACCTCCTCCGTATACGAAATGAGATATTCAAATTTTGAAAACTTCGTTTTGAGTTTGCAGGAATGCACAAACTTTTATCAAGAATAAATTTTCTGATAAAAGTAAAATAAAAAATCCCATATGGTACGTACTTTCTCTCGGTCACTGTATATAGATTTCAAATTCGGTTTATATGTAATCTTCCCTCTGACCAACAATAGGACGCTTCTGATTGCTTTTGGGCGAAATCGTTCCAGGGAAAGGCCGCTTTCTGCATAATAAATTAGAACTTTTTGTTTCTCGAATTCAAAAAATCCCCTTTGCACTGAAGCTCGCTTTTATAACTCATATTACACAAGAACTATTTTCATAAAATAAGCCAATATGCGAGTGCGTTTTCTATATCTATTAATTAGGATCAATTAGATGACTTCCTCTGTTTTATGGTTATGTTTGCGAAAATGTAATCCTGAATTTTAAAATATCTTGTGATCTTTTTCTTTACCTTTGCAGGTCAAGGAATTTAATTTTAAGAAAATATCTCTACAATGAATGAAAAATCGAAGGCACCTTACATTATTTAAGGAAATAAAAAACTCAATGGGTTCAGAATGGATGTTCGCTTGCAGATTCAGATCACTTAAGTGAAATATTATTTTTGATATACCGGGTGAGTCACATCTAAATGCAGAGCCGAAATCAGAAGGTAGAACTCGCTAAAATAAGCACATATGCTTAATAAACATTAGCTCAAAAACGCTTGGTTCTCCATATACAGCGTGTTGAAATTTTTCCAAAAATAACATATTTTTTTAATTTCTTTCAAGCCCATTCAGTAATTCCAACCAAATTTGGTACACATTATGCATTGGAGGGTTGCCATTTTGTGCAATAATTTGACCCCGTTCAGATACAAATAGTTACTGTAAATAATTGAAAAAAAAATTAGTACGGTTCTGCGAAAAACCAAAATTTTTGCCTTTTTTGGATAGCCCATTCAATTTGGAATAAAAAGCGCCTCTTGGTATTTGTTTATATCTGGTAGTTTCTTCGTAATTTCGGAACTAGTGCCAAGGCGATTATGCTGGCATTTAAAATAAAATTATTTGTATCTAAGCCGCTGGTCATCTGAACAGGGCCAAATTATTGCAAAAAATGACAACCCACAATATGTACCAAATTTGATTGGAAATCCTAAACGGGCTCGAAAGCAATTAAAAATATATATGTTATTTCTGGAAAAGTTTCAACACGCTGTATATGGAGAACCAAGCGTTTTTGAGCTGCATATGTGCTTATTTTAGCGAATTCTACCTTGTTTTTTCGGCTCTGCCTTTAAATGTGACTCACCCTGTATACTGACGTAAATAAAACCACTGATTCCCTTGAGTAAAATAAGACATAGTTGGCAACACGTATAACATTTACTTTTTGCTAAAGTACATAATATCCTTGTAGTAAATGAAGGCGTACAATAGAGTAACCAATGGATAACAGTATCATTCTATATTGTGATGCAATGTATAGATGGCAGCAACACAACTTTGTTTTCTATACAAATTTAATAATATAACCAAATGTTTGCTGCAATCTGCCGGTTGTATCAAAAACTAGCATGGCTTTGATAACCATACTCGAGGCCTTCATTATAAGAAAATAAAACATTACCCATGCAGAAAATCCCTAACCGTCATGTGCCTAACATAACGTTGGAAAAATCTGCTCTTTCAGTTTTCCCTCATTAATTAGAGACAACTTTTGCCTTCGGTTTAAAATAATATCTTGAACGTGACCGAGTGTTCCGACCTTACTTCCAACTTGCCTATGGTATTGTTCCAAACTGAAATGTATTATTGTTCGACTAGCGGCCATTTCTCAGAGATAGACCATAGGCCATACGAAAACCGTGTGGAATCCACTTCCGAGCAATGGGCCTTCCCTCTGAATACCAAATGGATGGATTAGTCACCTTCCTTCCGTTTTCTGGCCTTGCGCGGCGAAGAGACGTGTTCGGCACGGCACGCGTTGCGAGTCGGTCTTTTGTATATTTTTATTGGCTACAAGCAAAAAATGTCGAAGTGCAGAGGTGTAATCCGTAACGGTGTGATGGAGGCACGTGTGATTCATAGGTGATTTATCAATTAGGCGTAATCAGGACCAGTCGAACTTGTCTAGTTGCAAAAAAAAAGTGGAAAGTAGAATTTATCACACCAACGCACTGCTGCAGTTTTCCATGAACGGTTTATAAAAAATTATCAAGTCTATAATATAACCACTGACAATAATTAATTAACATTTCGTTTTGAACGTGAAGGGGTAATATAAAATATGTCTATCAAAATAGCGCACCTAATATTTTACGACACCTTCACACCTGATATACTTATATCGTTGGAATCGGGAAAGCACGTAATTTCAAAAATATAAAAATACACAGGGTGTTTCTATAAAAAAACGCAATGCTCTTTTGTTTCTTTTAATAACAGATTGTGGAGGTTAAGAGAAAAACCTATAGGTACAAAGTTTTTTTCAACTCTAAAAATAATGGCTCTAGACGAGGTGCAAAATATAGGAACACTCTGTACTTATAAAAAACTTTATCTTACGTATTATCATTTCTTACATCATTAAACTATATGGAATATTTTCAGGATAAACCAAAACTTGCGAACTTCCTGTCGCGCACCTACACATTATTTCACTACAAAATCCAAACGACAAGTTCTGTTTACACACAGTTCTACGTGACTAATTACGAGTAAATAAAAATAATTCCTTAGAAATGTGTAATTATTTGCTTTACCTTCCCCATATATCTACCTATGATTCAATAAAATGTTATCTGATATTTTCCACGATATAATTAGGAAAACTTTGAGAATGTCTAAACGCCAGTTGTTGTTCAATGGTAATACGCCACATACTATACATTCTGACGATTCTGAAAGTACGTGGCTTCAAAAAATATAAAATTTTGTCAATACGGGAAATAATAAATTGCTTTTGAACGAGATTAAGGAGAATCGCGCATATTATTTGTTTCGCTAAAAAATAGGCAATTTAAAACCATATTAAAAATCACAAGACAATCGGCAATTTTCCATTATAATGTTTACATAAGAGCAGCCTTCATTAAGCCAAAAGAAAATTTGTTTCTTGCATACTGAAATAAAATTGATAACGCTTCTTAATTAGACAAAGCTAATCAATGTTACTTAAAAGCGATTTATATTTTATTAATTTATTATTACTATCTACATGCCAACAATTAATTTTGAGGGAGGCTGTCGCCTACAGCGTGGAGTGGAAAAATTTAAGAGGGTCAACGATTTTCCTTTAAACATATAGCGTGTAAAAAAATAATAGACAGCCAAAATTACAATACATATTTCTATTCTTTTAAAACACCCATTAACTCAATTCAAGAATGTCTTGTTAGCACGATAATTGTAATTTGATAGCACAATAATTTTTTTATTACTTTTATTTTTGTCAAAGACTATACTTATCTTCCCGATAAGTAAACAAACACAGACCGCCGATGTCCCTCTTTATGTGATACTGAATTTCTTTAGCAGTAAATCTCGCTTTTTAATGTCAGTGGTTACATAACACTGTTCATTTGAAAATTCCAAACCCCAGTATTTTTTCTAAGGGAGGTTTTTTATATGGCACTGCTATACGTTCTTGGGGGTGGAGAATAAGCAGAAAATGTCAATTTCGCCGTATCTCACAGAGGGCGCCACTGTTTTTGTATCGTGCTTTTGTTCGTAGCTCCTAGCTTTTTTGAGGGTTTCTTTTTGGTCCTGCAGGTTCATAATTTTAGTGCATCTTTTCATTCTGCAGCAAAGAGGTACTCTTGTTTCATAACGATCAAATCAACCGTTTGCGTTGAAATTGACAAAACGTGCCCCAAAACACCTCTTGTGTTCACCACAATATTCCAAACATAAAATTTTCACCTACCGGCCCTACCGCTTTCTAGTGTTACAGATCAACTGTACCAGTTAAAGCGACAAAAATCCCTATGGACAATGTACAGTTGATCTGTAACATTTGAAAGCGGTAGGTGAAAATGTTATGTTTCAAATATTGAAGTCAACAGGTGTTTTGGGGCACGTTTTGTAAATTTCAACGCAAACGGTTAATTTACAAGAGTACCTCTTTGTTGCGGAATGAAAAGATGCACTAAAATGATGAACCTGCAGGACCAAAAAGATAGCCTCAAAATAGTTACGAGTAAAAGCACGATCCAAAAACAGCGCAAGTAGCGCCCTCTGTGAGATACACTGAAAAAAGGAACTGTGAAATTACAAAATTATTATAATTAAACTACGGTAAGTATACATGAATTGTAATGTTTAAATACAATTTTATGTTAATTTGCCCCAAAATGGTGAATATACAAAACCTAACTTATGTATATTTATCTGTACATTTCCTTTCCTTTATGTAATTTCACATATAAGTGTAAGTTCAAAATGTGAATTCACAAAGATATGAAGCAATATCACGTTAAAACTAATATTCACACTGGCGATTGTGAATTCACACAAGTTTTGTAATCGTTCGCCAATAGTATTTCAAGACGAGATCACGTGGGACGCCGGCCGCATTTCGTGGCCTTGCTGTTCTAAACACGCGCACGGCGTCAGTCGGCGTTCTTTACGGCATTGGTGACAGATCGACAGGTGCAAAGTCAAAGGTTAATAGTTTAATACTTTACGAAAACCCATATACGCGTATAGGTACAACTATTACTGTATTTGAAGTAAAAGGTAAGATATTTAAGAAATACAACATGATTATTTGCGACGTTTGTTCTGTTAATTTATCAGTATCATATTCATCTGAGCTTTTACAGGCATCTCCCTGGAATAATTTTCACCTGCAAACATGTGAACTGTTTTTCATCTTTTAAAAATTACATTAAATTTAAAAAACATTCAAGTGAAAAACATATTGCTACGATTGCCAAAACAATCAACTGTCTCTATCAAATTGCAATTTTAAATCTAAGTTTAAAATTGAAATAAAAACATATATGTTTTACCATTTGCGAAAAGGTGATATGTATCCATTTTCTGAAAGCTGCAAAACAATTTTTAAAACCTGAAGTTTAATATTCTTTTAGTTAACATAGTGTACCTATATTTTGTTTTAAAAAGATTTGTTTTTAAGGAAGCATTTGGTTAAGAAGTAAATGTTTTGTGTTAGGTATAGTTTTTTCCTCCTGTTCATATTTAATAACTGTGTCTTTTTTATGTAAATGTTTTCGATAATTTAAATGTATAAATTGTTTTGTTTCTTTAGGATACATTTGGTTAAGAAAGTAAATATTTTGTATTAGGTATAAATAAGATACCTACTTCTTTCCTTTTGTTCATATTTAATAACATGTATTTTTTATGTAAATTTTTTCGTTTATATAAATGTATAAATAGATTTGTTTTTAAGAAGGTTTTTGGTTAAGAATATAAATATTTCGTGTTACATATAAATGTAGTTTTTTCCTCGTGTTCATATTAATATAAGTATACCTTTTTTATGTAATAAATATTTTCGTTTATTTAAATGTAAAACTTTGGTTAATAGTAGGAATACCTATATTTTTTATACTATAAATGTTTTAGTTTATGAATATAGTTTTTTGAAATGTAGTAAGCGTTTTAATAATTTTTTATACCCACTATACAGTGTGGATACAAATTGTGGAATATTGCTTATTATTTCTTAAAATATTCCTCATATCAAAAACATGCTTTAATAAAAGTGTTAGGGGTAATTATTTCCCGTTTAGTAATAATAATACATAATAATAATAATAATAATAGTTTCCCCTAACACTTTTATTAAAACATGTTTTAGGAATATTTTAAGAAATATAATGAATATTCCACAATTTGTATCCACACTGTATTATAATTTAAAAAGTAATTTTACAAAGTAGTTTTAAAGAGTAAGTTTGCAAAGTAATTTTACAAAGTAAATTCGCAAAATCGGTGTATTATTATTCAGTAAAATTACAAACAACTTGTAAATATTAATTACAACACATTCATTGTAAATTAATTTTACAAACTAAATGTAATTTAATTGATCCTCGCATTACTTTTGGGAATTTACAAGATATCTATTGGTCGCACTAAAAGCAGTAAAATTATTGTAAAATCGCAAAATCCTTTTTTCAGTGTACGGCGAAATTGACATTTTCAGCTTATTCTCCATCCCCAAGAACACAGCAGTGCCAAATTTCAGTTCAGCAGCTTGATTATGTTGGGAGATGTAGCCAAAACCCAATTTCAAAAAACAAACTTTAACGCCCTGTATCTCTTAAATGAACAACATTTCTATAAGGCATATTAGCCTCAATCGTAATATTTTGTCCCAAAATGTAATATGCAGTTGCTCTATGCCCCATTACTTTTGGGACACCCTGTATATAGTGACGAATTTTACTCGGCTCTTCGTAGATTTCTAGTGAATCTAGTGTTCACAAGTAAAAGTGGACACACTGTATATATTATAAGAAATATATAGGTATGGTATAAATGAAGTTACTTGGAACTGCATAAAAACCTTTGAATTTTATACGGGTGATTTCTGCTGATAAGTCTGGTATTTTTACCAGTAGCAGAGCGTGGTAAATGCTATTAAGGACGGAAATAAAACGTCATCACCTCGCGACGACCTTCATTTCACCATGTTCCTAACTAGGATAAATGTTGCTAAAACAGAAATTGGGTACTGGAGCGCAAAAATTGCGCAAGTGTCTGTAAGATGGCGCTGGAGTTGGAGAGCGGCCATTGGTACAGAGCGAGAATAAAAAGTGATGTTTCGCCTTGCTAAAATAAGTTTCCGTTCCTTATAAGTTGTTTTGTTGCCCGGCAAGGTCGTTGGTCGGAACCAGGGGTCTAGGGGGAGGCAGGCGGACCGACCCCCTTTTTTATACAAATAACAGCACATCGCTCCCATCCTGGCGTATTTTGGCATTGAAACTGTGAATTGTTAAACACAAAATAATAATATGAATATTTACGCTCCTTTATTTTTCTATATTTTTTCATAGTTATTAAGAATATTTTTAAAAGAAATGGCTTGTGGCATATGGGACAAAATGCTTTGGTTAATTGGCAACACCAAACTAGTTTCCAATATCTAATGGAAATTGTGTATGGGTCCTTCGGAGGTGTGCAGACCACGACAGGTACCTGTTTCGGGCTTGTTGGCCCTCATCAGGCAGACGTAGCGCACCTCAGCCGAAAAGACCCAAACACGTTGGCTTAGTGGAAAAGGAACTAGTATAATGCGGTGAGCATTTACCATCCAACGCCATCTAGCTGGTACTGCCAAAACCAAAGCAATGTGAGTGTGTATATATCGACCGGTCGATCGACATATAAAAAGAACTCGGCAAAGCGGCGCGGCGCGCACACAATTTCCATTAGATATTGGAAACTAGTTTGGTGTTGCCAATTACCAAAGCATTTTGTCCCATATGCCACAAGCCATTTCTTTTAAAATTATAATGGGGACACTAAATATTCATTCTGTTTAATCATCGTTTGGCTATAGACGTAAGCACACGAGGATTGAAACTCACGATTCGATCCTTGTTGATTTCTATATATTAGAAGATACTCGGTGATGAATCAAACGAGTTTCTTGGCCCCCGTATGTATGCTTCTTCTGGTTTTTTTCCACCGCGCCGCGCCGCTTTGCCGAGTTCTTTTTATATGTCGATCGACCGGTCGATATATACACACTCACATTGCTTTGGTTTTGGCAGTACCAGCTAGATGGCGTTGGATGGTAAATGCTCACCGCATTATACTAGTTCCTTTTCCACTAAGCCAACGTGTTTGGGTCTTTTCGGCTGAGGTGCGCTACGTCTGCCTGATGAGGGCCAACAAGCCCGAAACAGGTACCTGTCGTGGTCTGCACACCTCCGAAGGACCCATACACAATTTCCATTAGATATTGGAAACTAGTTTGGTGTTGCCAATTACCAAAGCATTTTGTCCCATATGCCACAAGCCATTTCTTTTAAAATTATAATGGGGACACTAAATATTCATTCTGATTAAGAATATTGTTGAGTAAAATATTAAGTAAGAGGACCACCTACCGGTTGTCAATTCTACTGTCATGACATAATAATTCTCCCTCAAAACCGCATGAATGATCACAATACTTACCCTAACTGACATTTAGAATTTATGTCACTATAGTTTTATCTTTTATCATTCTATTAACTTTTCATTAAGTACTTAATATTGATAAACCGAAAGAAATTAAAATTCTGTTGTATTTGATCCAAAGTTGACGTAAAGTTGTGAATTTTGTTAGATACGTGAAATACCTACTATTTGCTGATATCTTAATATATGTATTATTTTGGCATACATTTAGAGTAATGGAAAATGTAATGTAAATAAATTTATAGGTACTACCATAGAAGAATTTACGTAGTAGATTCTTCTATGGTACTACCACAGAATAACTAAAATTCTGTGGTACTACCTCATTTCTTGCCGGTACATCAACTTTGTGTCAAACAGAATTTTAAAGCGTTAATATAATTTTCTTTTGAAAAAGACATATTCTTATCGATATTTTTTAGTAATAATAAAAAGTTAATAAAATTATAGAATGATACTCGTATATTATGTTGTATAGCTAGTGATATAAAATTAGTTTTTACGAAGTAATGACTTTTTAAAATTTTAAGAAATTTTATAAATAGGAAATAGGCGCTTATGTAACATTAAAATAGAAACGACTTTTTCAAGGTAAACGTTTTGAAATTGTGACAAATAAGCCAAATTTTAGGGATTTTATTTTTTAAATATAATTTTTGACAGATAGCGAAAGTCACGTGACCACGTTTGAGTCGGTTATTTTTCCTCGTTTTTAATCGAAAGGTAACCCCAAAGTTAACTGCATGTGTTCTATTATTACCCGTTAATAAAAAAAATATGTTTAAATTAATAAAAAGATACATTTTGCACCATCTTCATTTTTTCCAAAAAGGTTTTTTGGTTATAACTTTTGTTTGACGTTCGATTGTTTTTTTCGAAACGACATTACATTGTTTGGAAAAAACTGCAACAAACTGGTTTTTAAATCATTAATTTGTCTCAAAAAATACGGAATGGTTAAAGTGAATGTTCCTATCACCTTCAGGCGGACACCCTGTACCTAATAAAAATATTATTAAACAAATAATAGTACTTTTTGAAATTAAGCCCATGTGTTGACAGGTGGCCGTGATTACAGCCCAAAAGTAAAGTTACACACATTGTTTAATGTGCTTTTTGAACCTAACAAAAAAAAGTTTATCTAAATCGGTAAACAAATAAAGATATTTTACCAGGGTGGTAACTCCTTAACGAAGGTCACACTGTAGATGTTTAACATATAGGTACAGAAGATGTTCTTTCGCATCAATATATCGTTTTCTTTTTTCATTTTTTATTTTCGAGATATGTATTTATCTTAATTATTGCGTTACTTAAAATGTGTGTTTGAATGTAGTGTTAATGCAAACGAAGAAACACCTTATGTACACATAAAAGACCATGTTTCATTTCACTGAAAAAACTAAACATAATTTTGTAGAACTTTTAAGCCAGCAATACTATACCTACAGAAAACGTGCCGAATATCATTCTTTAACTAAAGATATGCCTTTAATAGTAAAAAACACAGTTGACATTCAAGTGACCTTGAAAACGTCGTCTGCCTACAAGTGAAAACGTGCGTCTTACATTGCACCTCATATGCTTCAACTTTTATGTGATTTTTTGCGATTTTCGTTTTTGAGATATTTATAATAGCTGCATTTATTAAAATGGAACACCCGGTATAGATAATTTTCGACATACCTCTACATATAGAGACATAGACATATATGAATTCTCCCCTAATGTCAGTTTATATGCTAACGATTGTGTTTTCCTCACGAAAAATACATAACGGCGGCATACGTATAAATAATGCAAAGTCAACTAAAGCAGTTTTTAGTGCCGCCGTGTACCTTTCAAGCTAAAAATCAATGAACCATTGCTAAAAAGAGAGGGGTTAAAATCACAAATCGGAGTCTTTGAGCTACGGGGGTCTCCCGAATATACCTTTTGAAGTTTTATATTATTTTAATATTAAAAATTCGCAATTCATAGTATATAATAATATGGAAGTAATACAAAAACATAAAAAAGTAATCAGACAGCTTAGTTGCTTAAATATTATATCGCCAAAACGTAAAATTGATCATATGAACATAATATATGTAATTATTAAACTGGACCTGTAACAACAGCGTCAACCGTTCATCAATAGCTACACTTTTGGTATTCCCGCTGCATAATTTAAGGGTGTTTTGCCTATGTTTTTTATTTACAACAAGACTGGATAATTACAATGTTTACTACCGGGTTTTCGTTCCGAGCATATTCGGAAACCTCTGCCCATCTTAACGAAGGTAAAATTCCGGCTCAAGAGACAAAATAGACGAATTAATGCCGGCATAAAGTTTGAAATTCAAAAAAATTCTCGCCCATAACTTTTAAACTAGTGTCATTAGTATCTATGGATATTTTAAAAATACCCGTGTTTTTTGTAATCCTTTGAAATTCGCTACTTTTTCCAGCTAGTTGGAAATAAAAATACATTGATACAGGCAACCAAACATACAATGGCGAGGCCCCCCTTAAATAGATCGCGTCCCGTATATCACTGTGTTCCAAGTGAGTTCATTTATATTTTACCCAGGGTAGCTCGAGAACAGGCGTCTCGGCAATAAAATACGAGACAAAACACTTTTTTAACCATATTAAACCGCACCTAC
This sequence comes from Pseudeuparius sepicola, assembly GCA_963920635.1. Taxonomy (NCBI): domain Eukaryota; kingdom Metazoa; phylum Arthropoda; class Insecta; order Coleoptera; family Anthribidae; genus Pseudeuparius; species Pseudeuparius sepicola. Next base: position 98,921,547 of record OY987299.1, read on the forward strand.
TGTTCGACGGCTGGCCACTTGTGCAGCGAAATGCGGTGCATATCCGTGCCATAATTTCACAGATCTTAGAATATACTTGCGTAAATAGTTATAATCGATATGGCTTTTTAGAGACCTTTTGACAATATTATATGGTGCATTAACCTTTACGTTGTGTTTGACGACAACCTTAAAAGTGAAATAATATTTTGCTTGTAGAATATGTATATTTTTGAAAACTGTGTGACGCTTATGTCCTTAATGTCCTATATTCTTTTTGTGACGCCAATTAGAGCTTTTTATGCTGTTTCAAGTGACTTTAAAAATACTATACATATAGTGTGGTCCAAAGAGTTCGCAACAAATGGGGAAAAATTGTATGTTGAGATATTTAAAAAAAACTCTTTTGGAGGAATCTTCTCTGCATGTCCAAGAACCTAAGAATCGATTTTGACATATTATTATGTCAAGTCATCATCAATATGGGAACAATTAAAATAGAAAATTACAGTTTTTCACAAAAAATGTTTTTAATTTTTTTCAATTAAGTACAACCAGAAAGCTATTCCTAAGAATTCGAGAAAATATGGATTTTTTCTGGTTTTCCGCACATAACTAGCCTTAACCATAAGTATAATAATCCAACAGGGTTCGGAGCGACCGGGAAAACCTGGAAAAGTCAGGGAAAAATTAAAATTTGAAGAAATGTCAAGGGATTTTTTTATTTTGTCTGGAATTTGTCATTATGCGAGTAAATTGATATTTTAATTATATATTTATGAAATCGGGCCAGTCCAACCCAGTCTCTTGCCCCTCTCGTTGCGCCGTGCGCGCGCAAGGTCGCGCTCGCGCCTAACCTAGAATTTCCAAAACCAAAACAGTTTTGATTTGCACATTATGTATAATTTTTTCTTCATTTCTGCATATTGTATTCAGTCATCGCGTCGGTCAGTGTTTCAGTGTAAAAAGTGGTAACCAAAGAAAATAATTATGGCTCCCAAAAAACAATATTTAACCCAGATTGGATAAACCCTTCAATCAATAATGAATGGGCAAATATATTTGAGCCTTTAAAAAGTGACCCATTCTCTGCCTTTTGTAAAATTTGCAAGAAAAAAATTTAGTTTAAGCAATATGGGGAAACAAGTTTTACATAGTCATGAAAGAAGTACCGGCCACAAAAAAAAGAGTTAAAATTATTCAAAAAACAAAAGACATTTCAGTATTGTTGAAGCCTTCACAAGAGAGTGAGACAGTAGTAGTTGATAAAAATAATGACTTTGATACTAGGGCGGAGACAGAAAAAAACAACTTACCAAAAAAACAATCTAGCCTTGCAAAAAATAATTTATTTGATCAAGAAAAGGTTTTGGAAGCCGAAATATTGTGGGCATTACACACTGTCGAATGTCACGAATCATTAAATTCGGTAAATAAAACTGTGCCTGTACTAAAGAAAATGTTTGACGATAGTACAATTGCACAAAGTGTGAAGCTTTCTTCGAAGAAGCTATCATATTATATAACTTTTGGGTTAGCCCCTTATTTTGAAGAGGAGTTATATGCTGAACTGAAAAAACGTGAATTCTATGTTGTGGCTTTTGATGAATCGTTAAACAAGATCTCGCAAAGAGGCCAAATGGATATATTCGTTCGGTATTGGTGCAATACAGAAAACGTTGTTAAGACAAGGTTAGTATTTCGATTAGTTTATTGGTTGCAACAAATATTAATTTTGGGAATAATTACAATTTACAAAAATATTGTTTTCATAGATATTTCAATTCTGTGTTTATGAACACGGCAAAGGCAACAAATATATTGGACTGTTTTAAAAAAGGTTTAGAGCTTAGAGTAATTACAGGTAAAATTGTGTTGTGACTACTAGATGTTTAATATTCTCAGCCATTAACTTTAAACTTTTTAGGCAGTAACGAATATCCAAAAAAATTTTGCAATGTAAGATGGCTGGAAAGTGTTCCGGCTGCCAATAAAGCCCTTCATATTTTTGATAATATAAAGAAATATGTACTACGTGAGACTACGAAACTACCTAATACAACAACTTCTAAAACTATCAAAAAAACTTTAGATGACAAACTGATAAAATGTAAAGTGTCCTTCTTTGTCATGATTGCCACTTCATTTGAAGAATTTTTGAAAAAATTTCAGTCGCCATCTCCTTTAGTTCCTTATCTCAGTAAAAATTTGGAAATTTTACTAAGATCACTTTACGAACGAATTCTGAAAAAATCAAGTTTAGACAAAAATGTAACAACATTACTTAAGTTAGATTTGGAAAATTCGAATCACCTAAAACCTTTGCCTGAAATAGATATAGGATTTAGAACAAAAAAGTACCTGAGTGAAAGCAATATTACCGAACGAGAAAAATTAATTTTTCTCAAAGATTGCAGGCAATTTATTAAAATTACAACTAAAAAAATAGTTGAGCGATCGCCGTTAAAATATAAAATAGTAAGAGATCTAACTTGTCTTGACCCCGAATTTTTGTTGAATGAACCTGCATTGGCCAAAACCAAATTTAATAGTTTACTAGAAACTTTTTGTGATAAAAATATAATAAATTTAGAGCAGGCCGAAGATGCGTCTAACCAATTTAGTAGCATGATTAAAAATAACGTTAAATTAAAAGAACTTTATAACCAGTTAAAAAATGAAACACTCGATAAGTTTTATTTTAAAATATTACAAAATGATTATAAAAGTTTATTTAGAAACATCAAAATGATGTTGACATTATCCCATGGCAATGCTGTAGTAGAAAGCGGATTTTCTATAAATAAACAGATGCTGGTGGAGAATATGCACGAAAAGTCACTAATTGCAAGACTGCAAGTTTATGACTGTATTAATAGAAAAGGTGGTTCGTGTAATATTCATATTGACAAGAAATTAAAACAGTCTTGTAGAAGTGCATATTTTAAATATCAGAACGCCTTGGACGTTCAGAAAAAAATGGACGATGAATCAAAAAGAAAAGAGGAAAGCAGAAAAAGGGTTGCAGTTGAAATAACAGCTCTTGAAAGAAAAAAGGCAAAAATAACAGATGTTGCAGTATATGAAACAAAGAGTATTGATAGAAGACTGACGGAACTCCGTACAAAGGTTTAATGATTTGTAATCAACCATTACATGTCATGTATTAATGAATAGGTGAGTTTTTTTAATATTACCAGACCTGGGCTAAAAATTAGGTTTTTTTAGATCTCTTACTAGGTAAAAATGGATGTTACATCCAGAATATTCCTGACGTTTCACGAAAACTACGCATTACTTTACTTATCATGTTTACCACTTTTAAGAACTGCTGACTCTTTCCTGTATTCAGATTTCTGCAGACAATAGTTCCTTAATCAAATTACACTTGTAGATGTTTTTCTCTAGAAAAGATCCAGAAGCTTGCCTAAGCATTTTGTCTCCCTATAAATACTTCGAAACCCAGAAACCGAGCGTTCCCAGTTAATAATAGTTCTCCGTCAGTTCTCCGTAATAGTTCTTTGTCTTGAGTCTTAAGCAGTCAATCTCATAGTTAGTCTCTATTACTTCAAGTTACGTTGTGTGCCATTCGACGAGCTAATATCGCAAACCAGTGTATAAAGTTAAAACAAATAAATATTCCTTTTTTTAAAAAGTCATTTTCACTGGCACCGGCGTAACAATTTGGTGGCAGCGGTGGGATCCACTAGAAGAGGGGTAAAGAAGACACCCAGTGGATCCCAATCTACACTTCGAAGATACTACAGTTCCTGAGCAACGAGTTCCTGAGCAACGAGTTCCTGAAGCAACGAGTTCCTGAGCAACACAGACGAAACTACAGATTTTGTGAGTGGCAATTTTGACTTTTAAAACTTTTATTTTTTGTTGCATTGTTTATTTTTGTGTATTTGTTTATTTTATTTATTTCGAATCATCATTTTTTCAAAATGGTTAACGAACAAGAAGAGGTAGTAGGAACTAACGAACCACAATACAATTTAAGAGACATTTTCGCTTTAATACCAGAATACGACGGAGATCCGATATCCTTAAACACATTTATTAGCGCATGTAAAACCGCATTTCAAATATGCGATGAGGAACAGAAATTATTTGTAACAATTAGAATTAAGAATCAACTCCGTGGAAAAGCAGCGCAACTTATTAATAGTAGAGATTTAGACAAGTGGGATGATATTAATAATTTATTACAAACACATTTCGGAGATCCGCGAGATTTAAATGCTTTAATTTCAGACCTTCAGAGATTACGTCAAATGCCAAATGAAAATCCATTAACGTTCTGCAATCGTCTAATAAATGTAAATTCTAGAATGCAAAGCGCAATTACTAAACAAAATTTAACTAATGCTCAAAAGCAAGCGCAATCACAACTTATCGAAGATATGACTCTCAATACTCTTTTAACAGGTCTTGAACCAAAAATTGGTCAAATAATTAGGGCAAGTAATCCAGATACCGTACTAGAAGCTGTAAACCGAATAAAAAAAGAACTTCAACTTAGATATTTCGAAAATCAAAGACTTCCAAGACAAAATTATGCAACTAATACCTTTAATAATCAAAATAAAAAATTTTCTAAACCAAAATTTTGTTCATATTGCAAAAAGCAAGGGCATAACATTCAAGAATGCAGAAGTAAAAATAAAAGACATAATGCACCCAGTAATCATTTCCAAAATTCTTATGGAAATCAAAATGAAAGATACAGTTCTAATTTCCAAAGAAATAATAATAATAATTTTTCTAGATCAAATAATTTTTCTCGACCAAATAATAATTTAATAGACCGAATAATTTTCCATCTCAAAATTCAAACTCTAGTTTCCCTCGTAACAATTTCCAAAATTTTTCAAATCAGAGGCAATTTCCCCAACAAAATTCTAGACCTAATTTTCAAAATAACTCTCCTAGAACTCATCATATAAATGCAAAACCAACTTTCCCTTGGAACTCAAATCCAACTCCTTCAACTTCGAGAGCACCCTCTATAACTCCAAATTCTTCCCCTAACTTAAATTTTACCCAACCAGCCTCGGACATTACTTCACAAATGAGGAATCTGAACATGTCCTCAAAATAGAACCTGTATACAAAGTAAACTTGCATTGCGAACCAAACGAAGAACTTTACTACATCAAAAATTCAGATAATTTTAATTTTTTAATTGATACTGGAGCGTCTATTTCATTAATAAAACCTCATGTAATTCGGCATTTAAATAAAGTTATAACTCCAGAGAATATAAAAATCAAAGGTATTTCAGATGAAGTATACACTGCCACAGAATCTTGTTTTCTTTTTCTTGGAAAAGATGAACTCCACAAAAAGTTTTTATTTTTAATCTTCCTATAGCTTTTGACGGAATTTTTGGAACCGATTTTATAAAATTATTTCATGCTTTTATTGACATCCCTGGAAGACAATTAATAACTTATGAAGGAATAGTATCACTGCATTGTACCTTAGATGATTATCCACAAAATGTAGAAAATATAATTTCGATAGAACCTCGAGTAGAAAAGATATGTAAGCTTAGAACTTTAAAATACAAAAATACTGATGCTATTGTTTCAGCAAAAAATGTTGAAAATGTTTATTTACCTAATGCCTTAGTTCATATAGATAATAATGGAGAATTTATTACAACAATTTTAAATAATAACGAGTCTAATAAGGTAGTTAATTTTAAGGAATTAGAAATAGAATCATATAATGAAAATAATTACAATGATCCTACTAATAAAGTAGATGAAAGCGGAGTATATAAAAATGTTTATCCTACAATAAATGTAGATGATCTTGATCCTACTATAAAAGTAGATGAAAATGAAAGTTGTAATTTTAATAATCCTACTAATAAAGTAGATGAAAACGAAGTAAGTATTTCTGAGATTTATGATCCTACTGAAAAGGTAGATGAAAATAATACTTATCCTACTATGAGAGTAGATGAATATAATAATTATGAAGTTAGTAAAGTTGATGAAGATATTGATGACGATGATGTTTTTATTGCTGATAATGTTACTAAGTTTTGTATTATTGATATAAAAAATGATAATGAGTATAAAGAATTTAAGAAAAGTAAAAGTTTAGATTGTCCTAAGATAATTGAAGTTAACAATAATTTATTTGATATGCCAGAAAGATATTCGCTAGCGCATTGTGTTTCTTTAGACTTAAAAATGAGCGCAGGAATCGCGGCTAGTTTTAAGGAAAAATATAATCAAATTAAGTATTTAAAAGAACAAGTTAATAATGTAGGACAAATTGCAATTCTTAAAAATCCGAATAGTTTTGTGTATTATCTGGTAACAAAAAGATATTTTTGGCAGAAACCAACGTATAGTTCTTTATGGGTTTGTTTAAAGGAATTACGGGAACATATTATAAGAAATAATGTCAAACACTTAGCTATGCCTATGATTGGTTGTGGAATTGATAAACTAAAATGGTCCAAAGTCAAAAGAATGATAAATTTTGTTTTTCGCTATATAGAAATTGAAATAATTATTTGCAAACTGGAAATTTCAAAAATAAGCCAAAATTTTAAAGAATCACAAATACAAATTTTTCCAATCTCTTCTAAAATTTCTGATATAAATAGAAAAAGAAATGTAAGATGTGAACCTTATAAAAAACCTAAAAACATACAAATTTCGTTAGAAGGAAATCAAAGGGAAATAAAATTCAAAGAACAACCTGAAATCAATAAAGAAAGAATAGTTCAAGGAAATAAAATTACCATCAAAAATAAAGTTACACTTAAAGAAAAATCTCCAAATAATCCTAATTTTAATTTTGAAGCAGAACTAGATAAATTTCTAAAACAACAAAAGGAAAAAGTACGAAATTTAAAAACAGTTCAAATTTTTAATATTTCTTCAATTGATAGGCAAGTCGCTATTACAGATAATTTACGCTTAGAACACTTAAACGAGGAAGAACGAGAAATTATTGCTGATCTTTGTTTGCAATATTCAGACATATTTTTCCTAGAAGGTGACCAATTAACTTTTACAAATAAAATCAAACATTCAATAAATACAAACGAGTCGAAACCAATATACACTAAATCGTATAGATATCCACAAATACATAAACAAGAGGTAAAGTCACAAATAGCAAAGATGTCGGAACAAGGAATTATACAACCTTCTATTTCACCTTGGAGCTCACCAGTCTGGGTGGTGCCCAAAAAACTAGATGCCAGTGGAAAACAAAAGTGGCGTGTGGTAATAGATTACAGAAAGCTTAATGAAGTAACAGTCGATGATAAATATCCCTTACCAAACATAACAGACTTGTTAGATCAGCTAGGAAAATGTCAATATTTTACTACTCTTGATTTAGCGTCAGGATTTCATCAAATTGAAATTGATCAAAAAGATATGGAAAAAACTGCATTTTCGGTAGAAAACGGACATTGGGAATTTTTAAGGATGCCATTTGGATTAAAAAATGCGCCCAGTACTTTTCAGCGTGTTATGGATAACATACTTGCAGGTATTCAGAATGAGCGATGTCTTGTATATATGGACGACATAATTATTTACTCTCAATCTATAGAAGAACACGTTTCCCGACTTTCTGAAGTCTTCGATCGATTAAGAAATTCAAATTTGAAAATTCAACCTGATAAGTGTGAATTCCTTAGAAAAGAAGTAGCTTACCTTGGTCATGTTATTACTAAAGACGGAGTAAAACCAAATCCCGAAAAAGTAGAAGCTGTAATTAAATTTCCTACTCCCAAAAATCCGAAAGATATTAAGTCATTTCTAGGCTTGGCAGGATATTACAGAAGATTTATCCCAAATTTTGCAAAAATAACAAAACCATTAACTACCCTACTAAAAAGGATGTTCCATTTAATTTTAATGATGACTGTGAAAATGCTTTTAATCAATTAAAAATAGCTTTAACTACCAGTCCAATTTTGAAGTACCCAGATTTTGAAGAACCTTTTGTAATAACTACTGATGCATCTGCCTTCGCAATCGCTGCTGTTTTATCGCAAGGACCAATCGGTAAAGATCTTCCAATAGCATACGCATCAAGGACACTAAATACAGCGGAATCAAAATATAGCGTAATAGAAAAAGAATTACTCTCAATTGTATGGGCCTGTAAGACCTTTCTTCCTTACATTTATGGTAGGAGTTTTAAATTAGTTACCGACCATCGTCCCTTAACTTACCTTTTTTCAATCAAAGATCCAGGAAGTAGACTTGCAAGGTGGCGTTTAAAATTAGAAGACTATAATTACGAAATAACTTATAAACCAGGCAAAATAAACAGAAACGCTGATGCATTATCAAGAATCAAAATCAACCCTATTGAAGAAGCTGTAATTTTTCATACTAATCTAAATAATGAACCTTCAACCTCTAAAGAACCTGAATTAACTGATGAAGATATAAATGAACTAGACAACGAATTTGCTAGATTTATGAACTTATACAAGACTCAAGCTTTAATTGACTACTCTAAAGTACAAATCTCTAATACACAGTTACTTGATAAAGATCATAAGGATGTAATCGTATTTATTCAACAAGACAAAATTAGCGAAATGCATGACAAAATAGTTGATGACATTTTTGAAATGGAACCCAAATTCGATTATAATAAAATAAGTATAATGACAAGTCAATCCGTCCCAAGAAGAACATATTATATTATTGTTTTACCTTATAATCTCGAAATGGCTACACAATTACTTTTCGTTTCTTTGTATAGAGATAAAAATGTTCTAACCAGCTCTAAAACTTATTATGTTGAAAATAATACAGATTTCCCAATGTTAGAGAAGTTTTATTTATTCAGATAAAGAAATGAGGTTTATAATTTGCCAAAATATTGTCGAAATCCCAGATGCAGACCAAATCCCAATAGTGATAGATAATTACCATTCAGGCAAATCAAATTTTCACAGAGGAATTAATGAAACAATCAGACGAATAAGACAAAAATATAATTGGTCCGGACTGACAAAAGACGTCGAAAATTTTATAAAACAATGTGAGATATGCCAAAAAGCTAAAATTTGCAGGAAAAACTTATCAAATCCTTTGGTCATTACTGAAACACCTCGAGCCCCTTTTGAACGAATAAATTTAGACATTTTAGAAATTCCAACAAGACATTTAGTTCTAACAGTTCGCGATGAATTGACTAAATTTACACAAGCATATCCTGTTGAAAATAAAACTGCAAAAAATGTAGTTAACGTCTTAATTTCATATTTTCAACATTACGGTACACCCTTAAGAATTCATTGTGACAGCGGACGAGAATTTAATAATCAATTAATGAAAGATTTATGTACACTATATAATATTAAATTAACATTTTCTAGTATCAATCACCCTCAATCTAACGGCTCATTAGAAAGATTTCATGCGACACTACTTGAAATGATAAGAACAATGACTTTAGAACAACCTGGAGAACACCCTTTACAATTATTACCTTATGCTTGTATTTGTTATAATAATTCTATCAATCATACAACAGGTTATTCCCCATATGAACTAGTTTTTGGACATACGGCTAGTCAAAATATGTCAGAGATCTAAATGCCAAAATAAAACATTATTATGAAATTGCTAGGAAACGTAGATCTAAGAAAACAAAAAGCCAAAGAAAGATTTGACAAACAGAATCCAACCCAACATGAATTTAAGATAGGAGATAAAGTCTGGTTAAAGGAATCACAAATCAAAAACAAAGCAAACAAGTTTAATGGACCTTACGAAGTTAGAGAAATTTATAAAAATTCTTGTCTAATCTATAATCCAATAACTGATCAAACAACTAAAGTTAATTTTGATATGTTGAAAGAATGCTATAGCAAAGAACAAAATTTGAATCAAACAAACTTAAATGAAACGGACAATATAGAAGAAACTAGGTCAGTAGGTTCAGAAGACGATTAGTCAACACAACAGCATTGGCTGACTAAAGTATTTTGCTTCAGGTTTATGTACCTCGGCATTGGTACACTCATCTCAGCAGAATATGCAGAAAATCCGACACAATACTCTCTTAAAACGATTTATAACACTGTAGGGCTTTATTTTCACCAAACTTCTAATGTAAAAATTTCTAATGATAAGTGGACTATTTTGGTATATAAAGACATATACTCTCTTAAAAATGCTTACTTTTATAACGAACAAATTTTAATAGACCTCGATAACTTTTTATATACCCCGAATCCACGTATGGGAAGATTCAGAACAGAAATAAAAACTCATTTAAGCTTACTTCACCAAATTTCGAATGACATTAATTCCAAATTTAGAGATTTAAAATACGATGTTAGTAAAAGATCGAAACGTGGTTTAATAAATGACATAGGTTCAATTTTTAAATTTATAACCGGAAATCTTGATTCTTCTGATGGCGAATACTATAATAATTGTATCAATAAATTAGCTAGAGACGAACACGAACTAGAAAATCTTATGAAAAAACAAATCTCGGTTACAACTTCAGTTATTAAAAATTTCAATGAAACCTTACGAAAATTCGTCGATGAAGAAACATTTAATGATGATATAAAACAAATTGAAGAGTCTATTTACGATATTACTGATAACCTAAAATTTTATGATGCTAAATTACAAATATTGGAGATTGCTGAACAACTGATGGAATCATACTCTTTTATCGAAACGTCTTTAAGTGACATGCTAAATTCAATTACTTTTGCTAGACTAAACACAATACATACTTCAATAATTTCTCCTATGGACCTTCACAGCGAACTAAAACGAATTTCTGAAAATTTGAATAGAAATCAATTACCTTTTACAGTACAACTTGAAACTATAGGATATTATCTCGATATCTCTGAATTAAAAGCATTTGAAACTGAAAGAAATTTAGTTTTTGCTATAGAAATACCACTTGTTGAACCTCAAACTTATACAATCTTTCGTATCTATCCAATACCAATTAAAGACCAAAGAACGCATTTAGTTCATACTCTATTTCCCAGTTCGAATAAACCATATATTGGCAGAAATGATGATTCAAGCCTTTATATATCAATCCAAAATTATGAAAATTGTAAAAACATGCAACAAAATATGAAACTGTGTAAAGACTTAGTGCCCGTGCCTATAGACAATGACGCTGTCTGCGAAGCACAACTTTTAAAATTCCAAATCCAGATGCCACAAACTTGTGAAAGTGTAGTAGTGAACATGAAAGGATACAATATCTACGTTTTAACCACAAACACATGGTTAATAGTGACTGTCGAAAACTTACCAACGACCATTAAGTGCGACGACAAAACGACTTCCCTCGTAATAAAAGAAAACTCAATTTTAACAATGGAGAAAAATTGTTTCGCTTATATAGGAAACATTTATATAAAAGCTCAAAATGAAAAAACTACGAACATTACCTATCCCTACGAACCAATAAGGATACCATATGATTGTTGTCACAATTTACCTGAAGACATTAAGTTACCAGAACTAAAACCATTAAAAATGAATAATATTAATTACGAAAATCTTGAAGTGGCCAAACATCAATTAGATCAATTTTCCAAAGATATCGACGATTTAATGAATCAAACCTTTGTTGACAAATATTATCCTTGGTTTACTTATTTAACTATTACATTAATTATATCCTTAATAATTCTTTATATATTTTGTAAATGTCGTAAGAAACCTATACCTAGACTAAAGATAGGTATTGCGAACGAAAACTCAGGTGACGACTATCCACCTTTTCCTCCAGACAAAACTGTAATCCAAAAATTAAAAAGGTTTATACCTACTAAGAGCCTATTCCTAGATCAGTTCGTATTGGCGAACCAATCGAGGAAGGCGAAGATATCGAATTAAATTTAAATAAATCCACTGTATAATAATCATATTATATATTAGGGGAGAGTATTGTACCTCGGGCCATCTTGTACCTTGGGCCATCCTGATTTGGCAACCTTGTTGGGGCATAGAATTGTTGAGATTCAAGTAAACATCCGACAACACTGCACAGTTCCTACAAACAACGCGGCTAACTTCACTGCATTATATTTCACATTTAGTTCAAGGTTATCTTTGTAGGGTTATGTTGTGTAAATATTCATATGGTCAGTTAAGTGATTTTAAGTAGCAATGTAAGTAGTATTTTCAAGTAAAATATTTATTAACTCTACCTGTAGATATCCCTCAATGTGTGGTAATAAATTTAATCGCTAAAATGCATGAACAAAAAAATTATATTAATTTTTTTAGCAACCTGTACAGTCTCGTACCTTAGGCCACTAGTTAGGTTTGTACCTTGGGCCGGGCCCAAGGTACAAGAGGCCTGGCCCAAGGTACAGGAAACCCAATATCTTATCAGAAAATACGCACATTTGCATTTTTTTTGTAGATGCCTAGAAGCAAAGACGGTGTAAAACGTACAAAAGTAAACATTGATTCCCTAACCAGTGCCGTAAATGCAGTTTTAAATGAAAACATGGCTACACGAGCTGCTGCTAAAGTATTTAATGTATCAAGAACTACACTCCAAAACCATCTGAAGAAAAAGGAAGATGATCAACCTTTTGTTTACAAAAATAACTGCGATAACTGGAAAGTTTTTTCCGTAGAACATGAAGAGATGTTGTGCAATTATTTAATTACTTGCAGTAAGATGCTGTATGGTGTTTCTATAAAAGAGGCACGAAAACTTGCATATAATTTTGCCAAGTGTAACAACATTACTTGTCCAGCTTCTTGGGACAGGCAAGGCCAGGCTGGAAAAACATGGTACTATGGATTTATGAACCGTCATAAGAACATGTCATTAAGAAAACCCCAATCGACTAGCCTTTCCAGAGCAACGAGTTTTAATAAACATAATGTTTCTTCCTTTTTTAATAAATATAAAGAATTATTAACTAAGTACCAGTTTGCCCCTGAAAACATATACAATGTAGATGAGAGTGGCATCTCCACAGTGCACACAGCTTCCAAAATTATAGCTGTTAGGGGCACAAAACAAGTAGGAAGCATGACCTCTGGCGAAAGAGGCGTCAACACTACCATTATCGGCTGCATCAATGCGATAGGCAATACCATACCTCCAGCTATGATTTTTGCACGTGTTCATTTTAAGGAACATATGCTGAAGGGTGCACCCGCAGGTACATTGGGAATGGCACATGCAAGCGGCTGGTCGAATTCAGAAAAGTTTTTAGAATTCTTGAAGCATTTTATTAAACACGCAAAACCTTCTCAGAATAATAAGATTTTATTATTAATGGATAATCATGAAAGCCACATTTCCATTCAAGCCGTAGACTTAGCAAAAAGATCGGGGGTGGTTATGTTTACATTTCCGCCTCATACGAGCCACAAATTGCAGCCACTCGATAGAGGTGTTTTTGGACCGTTTAAAAAATTTTACAATGCAGCAGCTACTGAGTGGCTGCAGTCACACCCGGGAAAGCCACTAACGATTTATGACGTAGCTGAAATTGTTGGACAGGCCTATCCAAGGGCATTCAGCCCGATTAATATTCAAGCGGGTTTTAAAGCTTCTGGAATTTGGCCAGTGAATGAAAATGTCTTTGGCGAAGACGAATATTTATCTTCAAGCGTTACAGATCGAGTTCCAACCAATGATACTTTGCAAGATATGGATAAAGTAATTATTGAAACACCTAGAAATTTGTCTGAAAACATAGTACAAAATTTTTCAAACCCTTTACCAAGCACATCAGCCAGTTCACCAAGTTTAATAGCTATTCGCTCTCCTGAAATAATACGTCCATTTCCCAAAGCTGGCCCAAGGATTGTATCTGGCAGAGGTAGACGTAAACCTGGAAGATCAAGAGTGTTAACAGAAACACCGGAAAAGAACGAAATTGAACAAGAACATGAGAAAAGATTTGCTAGAAAAAGAGAAAGAGTTCAGAATGTAACAAAAAAAATACTAGAGGAAAGCTCCACATCCTCATCAGATGAAGAAATTGATGGATTGAAAGGGTCTGACTCTGATGATGTTGATTGGCCTCCCATGGTCGACACTGATGAAGAAAATGATGCGAATAATGCTAATCAAAAAATAGCAAAAGGCGATTTTTGGTTGACTAAATTAGACGGTAAGAAGAAAACACATTATTATGTTGCAGAGATAGTTGATAATGATGAAGAAGAGGTTACAGTTAAATATTTAAAAAAAGTTAGAGGTACAGCGAATAAATTTGTGTTTGAAAATGAGAAAACATATGAGATTGTAGAAAGAGACTTTATTATAAAATTACCCAAACCTACCAGAGTGGGAGGCTCAGCAAGACAGGCTTTGCAGTTCACTTTTTCTATAAATTTTGACACTTATTACATTGAATAAATAGTTTGCATACTTTACCTTTTTTAATGTACTATCCTTTTAAAGTTTTTTTTTAAATAAAGGTATTTTAATATGTTTTTCCAGTATGGCCTAAGGTACAATACCCTACTGCCCAAGGTACAAGACAGGTTTGCACCTCGGGCCATTTATCAATTTTTTTTGATGACCTTAAAAAATTTATTTCAAAAATCATTATGACATTAATACTGCCAATTTTAACTAAATGTACCCGAATCATAATTCCAATGATGTTAAAAGATTGTTTGCATAATGTTTTCGAGGTTTAGTGTGTTTTTGAAAAAAAGTGGCCCAAGGTGCAATACTCTACCCTAATTGTATTTACTCTCATTATTACTTAACTATTGTTTATTACTATACCTATTGCTTATTGTAACTAATCTGTATACCTATTATTACTTAATTATATTATGTTATATTATTATTATTTTATATTGTAATCTCGAACCTTACTAATTGATAATTTTATATTGTTATATTTTACCATAAGCTTTGAAAAGCTGTTGCATGGCACCAACTTTTTAAAATAGGGGAAAGTAATTGTTACATCCAGAATATTCCTGACGTTTCACGAAAACGCATTACTTTACTTATCATGTTTACCACTTTTAAGAACTGCTGACTCTTTCCTGTATTCAGATTTCTGCAGACAATAGTTCCTTAATCAAATTACACTTGTAGATGTTTTTCTCTAGAAAAGATCCAGAAGCTTGCCTAAGCATTTTGTCTCCCTATAAATACTTCGAAACCCAGAAACCGAGCGTTCCCAGTTAATAATAGTTCTCCGTCAGTTCTCCGTAATAGTTCTTTGTCTTGAGTCTTAAGCAGTCAATCTCATAGTTAGTCTCTACTACTTCAAGTTACGTTGTGTGCCATTCGACGAGCTAATATCGCAAACCAGTGTATAAAGTTAAAACAAATAAATATTCCTTTTTTTAAAAAGTCATTTTCACTGGCACCGGCGTAACATGGATTTTAGAAGATTTTGTTTTTGGACATCGTGTGCAAAAAAAATATATTTTTTGATTTTAGATTTTATTTTCTGATAAATATATGTATATATTTATATTTTTTTATTGTTATTCGTTTTTGTTATTTTCTGTTTACCTACCATCCACTAAAAAAGCTGAAAAGGTCATTAAAAAAACTGGAAAATTGAATTTTGGAGTCAGGGAAAACCTGGAATTGTCAGGGAATTTTATCCGAGGAGAGGTGTTTTGGTGTTTGCCTGGCATGTCCGAAATGTTTGTTATTCCATTATTTTAATTGCAATAATCGACTAATCTCCGGTATAGTATAAATGAACTCACTTGGAACACAGTGATATACTGGGAGCGATCTATTTCATAGCTACTGGTAAAAATACCAGACTTATTAGCAGAAATTGCCCGTATAAAATTCAAAGGTTTTTAAGCGGTCGACGTCGGCCTATTCCGACCTAGCCAAGGAGGCAGCCAATAAGAAAGCGAGCGTAGCGATTTGATTGGTCGGCGTTTCGGGGATCCATCGAACAGGTGTCGACGTGGGCCAGTTAGGCCAGTGCCGCGCACGGATATAAGGATTGCGCTTTATTTTACGGATTTTGGTTTTGTGTATAGATTTTTGCGTAGTGTTGTTTTGTGTGCAACAAAATTATTGGTTTGCTTTGGTTGGCCGCGCGCCGCCTATGACTCGGTCTTGTTAACAAGCGCCGACCACCGGCCCTGCCAGACCATAGGCCTTGTTATGGCCCCCGCTCCTGTGTAGTAATACGTGTACCTATACTCTCGTCTACAGGACGGAATTTGGCGTACAGCCGTCCGAGCTCAAGGGCGACAACCCTATTGAAGGGCGTCCGAATCGGGAAAGCCGTTCGAGTTCAATTTTCGCGTGGGGCCGCGCGCCGACGGATACGGGCCTCTCGCCTGTCAGAGGGCACCCCGATCGAAAAAGCCGTTCGGCCGTTTGGGGCGCCTTTTTTTCGCGATTTGGCGAGGTCCCCGGGATCATACTGTATACATCATGGCCGACACGCAAGCCCCGCCCCCCGATACTTATTCGTAAACATCGATTGACATTTGGTATTGTTTTGATGTGGAGAATTTCCAAATTTCATACCGATTTTGGACTTTGGGGGCTCAGAGGCCCATTATGTAAAATCTTTTTAGAAAACCCCACGGGGCACCAACTATGCCTTATCTTTTGAATCGTAATAGGTAGACACTTGCAATTTTCACAGAGTGTGTATGGCCGCTATAACAACAAATAATAAAAGTAAAATAAAGTTAATATAATAGTATCGATTTTCGTTAATAATGATGACACGGCTAACTAACTAGTATTTCTCAAACAGCGAAGTACCGCAGTGGAAGCGATTTCTAAAAAAATTGAAATAGATGCTCAAATTCTTGAAGGTGAACCAAGTACCAGTACCGGAAACTTCACAACAATTGGAAAAAGAGTTTTAAGTGACGAACCTAAGACCTTCACAGGCAATGAAGAAAACAAAATTCAAAAAAATACTGGAAATGAAGTTTGTCCATCAGTTACCTCGACTGGGTCTCGAGCTGAAAACTTCATGCCTCGTGCAACAAATATGCAATTTTTGCACTAGTTACACAAATAACTATTTTTCTAAGTATAATAGAATTATGTTTTTCGCGTAGCAAAAAGAGAAACTTATTCAGGGTATATTAGGTGTCTCAAATAAAGTCCGATTATATCCTTAGTTTTTGAAATGAAAAGACCAGCTTAAAACCAGAATGATGCAGTTTTCTCTGGAGAATCCGAATCTAGCTTCAGAATTTATATAAAGGGTGTTCTTGAAAAGTTAAGGACAAAAATACAGGGTGTCTATTAAGAAGGGCCACTCGCGAAAATCTTGACAAATATGCATTTTTCTAAGAACTTTATTTGAAAAAAAAATGCTTTTTTGATGAGCTACCTTTGTGTAAAAACACACTTGAGATCCATGTCCTACTTTCCGAGATATTTTTCAAAATACCGAAAATCGCCGAAATTTCTTCGGCATGTAACTTTTTTGTTTCAAGAGTTACCGAAAAAAAATCCTAATGAAATTTGTGGGCAGAACTGATTGGTTTAAACCTAATTTATCAGAATTTGAAAAAATCCATGGTTTGTTGTGTGCTCTCTTAACACTTAATTTTTTTTTTCTAACCTGAGAAATCACCATTATTTACCTCATTCCTCTAATGAGAAGTAATATTTCTCTACCTAGGTAAATAATGATAATACAAAAATACCTAGGTAAATAATGAAAAATTTTCTGTGACATTTAAAAATTAGTGTCATTTTATCAGCTTGACAACTGAACTCCCAGGCTACTTGATATTTTGAAGTATTTGAAAAAAGCGAGAAATGACTAAAATATGGCAATATTTCAACGTTAGTAGTAAAAAAAATTCTATATACGCTTCGGTTGAGAAGGCCATTATTTACCTCGCATATTATATCCTTCGGCGCTACGCGCCTCAGGATATAAAAATGCTGGGTAAATAATGGCTCACTTCTCAACTTAGGTGTATAATATACTATTTATTTATAGCTGTCATGCATACTAGAAAATTTTAAAAATGTGAAAAATGTGCAAGGTACCGATACCTCGCAAGAAATTTCCAAGATTTACAATGTAGTATGTGGGGAAAAATACCTAAAACATGAAGGTACAGGATTCGAGGCCACGGCTCGCTACAATAAAATAGGCACATTTTTCGGTGGGTACTAATAGAGCACCTATTAAACCGTGGCATTGTTTTAAATTCTGATAAAGTAGGCTTACAATTTTTCGGTAACGCTTGAAACAAAAAAGTTACAAACCGAAAAAATTTCGGCAGAAAGTAGGCCATCTCAAATGTTACTCAAAGTTACCCTATCAAAAAAGCAATGATTTATTTCAAATAAAGTTCTCAGAAAAATAAATGGTAAGATTTATTGGGGGATTTGTGGGACAAAAATTGTTATTTGTAAAACAGGCTTTAATAAATGGAGTATTGTGTATAGGCGCTTGTAAGCCTGTTGTGGTTTCAGCACGGCCGTGGTTTCAGCACGGCCTCAAGTTGGTGGCGCTCCGAGGTCTGTACTTGTTTTACAAAGCAAACGCCGCCCAAGCGTTTTTATGCTTTCAAGTGAGTTCACTTATACTATACCATTGCATTTATATTAAAGCGATAATGAGATGTTTAAACCTTTAGGGCATATTTTTAGGGATTAAACCTTTTCCAAAATATATTATTGTATTCTGTATTTACCGTGTAAATTGTATTGTAGGTGTATTTAAATTTTAAATTGACTAATTTTTGTCTGGCCAAACCAAGCATAAAAATATAAAATAAACTATAGGCTCATCTGACCTAATTGTTGTATTAGTCCATTGCCACCATATTAGTGGTGATTTGACATATGTCAAAATCGATTCTTAGGTTATTGAACATGCAGAAAAGATTCCCCAGAATATTTTTTTGTTGCGAACTCACACCACACTGTGTATTATTATTATTATTTTTATTATTATTGTTGTTGTTATTAAATAGAACTAGGCAATCGATAATACATTTGGTGAAAAGTTTAAAAATTTAATTATACTAACCTAACCTTTAGTATTATGTGATTGCTAATGATTATTAGTTATCAATATAAGGTTATTTGCGTTAAAGCATTCTCCATTCTCCATTAAAAACTGTACGCGTAAATAAACCACCTGCACCGTGGCTAACTCCAGAATTAAAATATTTCTTAAAGTGAAGGATCGGGCTTTCTCTGTTTATAGATCTAATAGGACTCTGGAAATTTTATCTTACTTTAAAGAAGGCATATCTTGAGCTTTTAGCTGAGCAAAAAATTCCAAAAAGTTGTCGGAAGGACTAAAAAAGTTAAACATAAATCACCAAAGTAGGCCGTCCTTACCTGATCATTTAACTGATCCTAATAAAATAAATAATTTATATCTGTTTATAGTGGAGATTATGTTTTGGACAATGTTTGTCGTTTTTATGCTAACAATAAATTAAACATTAATACTTCCTTTTCTTTGCGTATTGTCGAACCACATGAAGTCTTATAGCAATAAAAGGTTTAAAATCTGATGCCAGAGGAATTGATGGATTAACCTTGACAATGGTCAATGTAAGTCTATCTGTAACATTTCCCCACATTGTTCATATTGGGAACGTGTGTATAGAAAAGGGTTACTACCCAAAAATTTGGAAACGGGTTGATTGTGGCTATTCCCAAAAATTCAAATCCTAGTGAGCTGAAAGACCTCCGGCCTATAAGCTTATTGCCGGTGCTCTCTAAAATACTCGAGAAAGTTGTTCAAGTCCAAGTTACAGACTATGTGGAGTCCTTTAAAATAATTACATCTAACCAATCAGGGTTTCGAGACGTCAGCTCTGTAAAATATGTGCGATAACATTTTCCGAGCACTGGACAAGAAAATGGCAGTTGCTGTGATAGCCATAGACTATTCTAAAGCTTTTGATAGAATCCATCACAGACTTCTAGCGTTGACTGACGTATTAATAAGACTTCTCACGGCTATAGCTTCATGTCCTCTGGAAAGTCGATGGCGCCTATGGTCAACAATGTATTTTGCATTGTATTTTGTCTCCGGGAAGCGCATGGTGAGCCAGAGAACTGTCAAACATGACAGCCGTGAGCAGTCTTTATTAATACGTCAGTCAACGCTTGTAGGTTCAAAGCTGCGATACGTTGGGTTTGATGACAGTGCTCTTTCCTTTTTCATGAATTATCTAGGTGACCGAACGCAGTGTGTTTCAATAAACGATATCAAATGCCGCTACTATACCCTTTGGAGTACCTCAGGGATCCATTCTTGGACCATTTTTTTTATGGAAACGGCAGCCATTTTGAACCAGACTACACAGTTTTTCTAGTTGACCTTCGCAAGGTATTATCGACCATTATGTCTCTAACCTTCATGGCCAATTTCCCACGAAAGTGCAAATGCCCCCATACTGTTTTCAAAATTAGCCAATTTGGAACGAACTGCTATTTCTCCACAATAATCTCGCATTGTAATGGTTTATTATGTTGTGTGAATCTTTTATATTAGTTACACATGGTAAATGACCATAAGTATTTCTTTTTACGGGGCACTGCCAATTTGTGATTTTTTAATGAAGAGCAAATTAAAATTATGAAATAATGAGCGAATTATTCAATCAACTTTTAAAATATTAAAAAATGGAAACATACATGTCGAATAATAAATCAGAAATCAGTCTTTTGTAAAAAACCTAATCATTTCTAAATGACTTGGCACGGGTATGGGTTAGGTATGGTATAACGAAATAACGGTTAGTTTTCAATATTGTAATAATTAGTCTTTTGAGGTTAACCGGGGCCCACGGAAACTTAGTGGGCCCCGGGTTAACCGATAAACACACATTTCAATAATTTACCAATGATACTAAAATTGAAAATGTTACTCATATCATATTGCCAAGCTGATCCTCTTTATTAAATAGTATCAAAAAAATATATATTATTAATTAAATTCAATTAATAGACCTTCAGATAATGACAGATTTAAGTGCCCCATTTTCGCATACAAGCCTCGAAGAGGGTTGAAAAGTACATCGATGTTGAGTAGAAGAAAGGGAAATTTACGAGTGGCCCCTGGGGATAACATATGAAAAATTCGATTTCAACCCTTTAGCCACCTTTAACACTCAAACCTTTGGTTTTCCGAAGCCAGGTTCTGTTAATTAATCATTTAGTGAGCATGGCTTGCGTGAAAATATGGGCAACAGCCACCTTTTATTTCTGTTAAGAAAAATCGAATTTTCCATGTTATCCCCAGGGGCCACGCGTAAATTTCCCTTCATTCTACTCAACATCGATGTACTTTTCAACCCTCGTCGAGGCTTGTATGCGAAAATGGGGCACCTAAATCTGCCACTATCTGACGGTCTGACGTCATACTGCTTGCATCCAATAAGGTAGCTCCTTCTATAAAAATCCAACCAATGATATGCCTCTGCTAGCGATAATTTGCACTAGTGCAATTACCGGTAATTGCACTTGTGCAAATTATCACTTCGTTGCTTAGCAACCGCGAATCTGTTGGATACAAACACGTACATACTTCTTAAAGTTTGTGTGTTTCACACTGTTCTAAATTATGCCGCTTATAAATTATGTTGCGGTATTATTAAGCATTATATCAATGAATTTATATAACTTTTACATTGCTAAATTCTTGTTATTTAGACCTCCGCCTCCGTTTAAATTTATGACACATTCAGAAAATAAACCAACGCCGACAGGGTGTAGGTACAATCGCATTTTCCTTTGATACCCAAGGGTCATGTTTGTTTACTGGAACGCTACAGTCGAAGCTGTCAATAAACTCGTTCAAAATGAGTCGTTTTGGAAATGTAAACATAGAAAAAATTAATACAGAAATTATTAAATGGTATTCGTGAAATAATCTCGACAAATACCACTCGTGCCGGAAATTTCTCTAGATAATTTTATTCTCAAGCCCTATTTTGCCCATTAGCAAAAACACTCGTACAAATTGGGCTTTTATTTTCAGAAATAAAAGCCCAATTTATACTCGTGATCTTTCTAGGCAAAATAGCGCTTTCGAAAAAATTATCGATAAAATTTCCGGCACTAGTGATATGTATTACATACGAAAATACCACTAGTGGTATTATCGCTGAAATCATCACCTGATTGGTTAATATTTCAAAAATCATATCATTTCATTGGTTCATATTAGCAGGCGTTGAATTCTCGATGAAATCCTATACTCTCTTATAGTTATACGTCCTCTCTTAACTACGTACCAAACTTAATATAGGACTAGAAGATATGTTTTCTTACCACATTGATCGTTAAATATCTATTAGCACAAAAAAACATATTCAGAACCGAAAGCTCAACCTAAATGACAGCTGTCAAATGGACTTTGATTAAGTAAAACATTCATCCGACTTCAATGGGCTGGGGCATGATTTTGACTTTGCGCGCGAGCGGTCATGGGTTCAAACTCCGGTTATGGCTGTTTTTTTTTAAAAATTATATTTTCCAAGAGGGGGAATATTTATAATATTTATAATTCTCTATTTATTCCTAATAACTTGGGTTGATAAATTATGGCTACATACACACTGAATAATTATTAATCTGTTTGCAGTTGTTAAATTCTCTTTTTAAATACTACTCGTGGTATGCCTAATAATAGATAATACCTTTCGTTAATTTATCACTCATTATAATTTATAATCCCAATGCTAAGAAAATATTATATATTATATTTTCAGCTTTGGGATTACAATTCGTAAAATTAAAGAAAAGTATTATCGATAATAGGCACAACACTTGTTATATTACCCCTGATAATATTACTGCTCATATTAATGGGGTGAGACAGGAACCCCTATTTTTTAGCACTTTCGGAATTAAAAAATTTGAAATAACCACATTTTTCCGGTTTCATTTAAATTAAATATATAAATTAAAAAGTGGTGGGTGCAACTACTTCCTATATCACCCTGTATTCTAAGAAGAAGGAGCATCCACATTTGTTTAACATATTGCCCAATAACTATTCGGCGTTTTATAGTGACGGAAATTCTTAGTCAGACTGAAAAATTTACTGCTATCTCAAATCGTTTTAGAATATACCAAGTCGTTTTGAAAATGACTAGGCATTTTATAAAATGACTAATGTTATATTTCGCCAACGATATAATAATTTCCTATTTACTAATGTATGGCATATCACATGGAATAGTATTTTTCCAACTGAAATCGACCTACGATTCAACAAAATTTATATAAGTGTGAGTTATACTTTTAATTATTAATATAGTCGACGCAAATTAGCAATAAAAATGACAAATAAGAGAAATAATTTATAAAGTTTTAAAAATTTTGATGTGGACTCTTAATAGACGTCCAAATACAGATGAAAAGAGTTTCCACCTCTCAGGAGGGTGCTTCATTCCCTTTTGCTTAAGAGACCACCCTCTTACGTAACCTGGCGCCCGTTTCTCAAAAACTGTTACTCTGACGAGAAAAAACGAATAGAACCTAAAATATTTCTTATGAAATTATACGTCCTATCTCCTATACATTTTTTTCTCTAACAAAAGATGTTTGAAGTTGGTTAATAAAGATAAGACAAATTCCTTAAAATTAGGACGGTTTCAGAGAAAAATTAATATCGGTGCTTAAAACTAAACAGTATGCTATCGGGGGACAAAATAAAACACAATGCAAACTACATTGTTAGCCACCAGCGCAATCTGTTTTCCAGAACATGAAGCTATAGCCGTGAAAAGTCTTTATAAATACGTCAATCAACGTACTTTTTTGTTGTCTAGAATTCAAACCTTTTCCCCAAAATTCCCCAATGCAGGGTAACTAAAACTACAACTCCCAAAGTGCTAAGAACCAAAACCAAAAATTTGCTAAAAAAACTTTAGCAAATTAACAAAACAAGTCGTTTCTATTTAGTCATCTACGAGACTATCGATCTGAATTTTCATCCTGTTAGATGACCGGATCCGAGACATGACGTCAATGTTTTTAAAAAGTCTGCAAACTATGCCATAATGTTATAAATTAATAATATATGAATCCGCATGATTCTTAGTAAGTGCCATTCCCAAGAAAGGCAACGTACCGCAGTAGTAACATTGCATGTTTCACACACAGTTTTATGCAGGCGCGGTCTTAGGGGGGGGCATGGGGGCCATGCCCCTCCCCCTAATAAAATGAAAAAATAATAATATATAATAAATAAAAAATAAATACGAATATTATTACTAATATTATCTAACCTACAGTGTCCACGGATTGAGTTCACTTAAAGTATAAATAACAAAAAAATTTCGAGTTGAAATTAGAGCTTCTATGGAGATCAGCGCTGCTTGGTTTGAAACTAATTTGTGACATAATTTAACTTTCGAAAAATCAACCTTGGATATCACGAAGAAACTAATTTTTTATTATACTTCTTTGAAAACACCTTATTTTCATCTGTTTTAGCAATAATGAAAGATGGGGTTTTTCGCACGGAAACAGCGCATGGAAAAACTTTCCGTGCGCTGTATAAAAATACCGAATATATGGCTTTAAAATAGAAATATACAACAAAGTAAACTAAATTTAAGAAACTCTATATGGTCTCTGATATTTAACATATCTGTGTATTTTAATTCGTAAGTGTTTCAATATTTAGATACATTTCTGTAATATTTTTGACGTTTTATTCACCTTATCTGACAATAACTAATTTACAACAAAGCACCTTTGAAATAATTTGAGAGTAACCATGGAAACGCATCATACATACCAAACACTATATTGTCTGCATTGTTTATTTTTTGTCAATTAAATTTATATAATATGCCGATAAAATGTTTTAAGTTTCCGTTTTCAAAGAAGTATAATAAAAAATATCGTTCATTACACGTCCAGAAATAGATTTTTCCGTGCTTGCATGACTTCCCGTGTTCGGCTGCGCCTCACACGGGAATTTGTCACGCGCGCACGGAAAAATCTTTATTTCCAGACTCGTAATGAAATATACTATTCCACATCAGTAAAGTGCCTTTTTTGTAGGTTTTGCGGCAAAATGTTATTAAGGAAACTTGTTCATAATGAAAAACTATATTCCTATTCTTTGATTTTTTGGCATTTTCTTGTAATCAATGAAAAACTGGATAGGTGTGAAAAATTACAACAGCCTAGGTCTACTTTGATTTTTGTGCATTTTAATTTTTTAGCAGAAAGAATCAAAGTCGACTTAGGGTTTTGAAAATTTTCACACCTATCCAGTTTTTCATTGTCAACAAGTTTTCAAAAATATAGGCCTAGACTTTCGAAATTTCGCAAACCTACTCAGCTTTTCATGCTGAACAAGTTTCCTTATAACATTTTGCCGTAAAACCTACAAAAAAGGCACTTTACTGAGGTGGAAAATTAGTTTCTTCATAATTTCCAAGGCATACGTGATTTTTCGAAAGTAAATTTATGTCACAAATTAGTTTAAAACCAAGCAGGGCTGATCCCCAGAAGCTCAAATTTCAACTCTAAAATTTGTTGTTATTTACAACTTATGTGAACTCAATCTGTCGATGCATTCACTGTATATAATCAACGCACATGCAAAAAAATTTCGTTTACATAATTTTTATTTAAAATATACATATATTTTTTTATTTTTGTGAGGAAATTTTTTTTGTGATATCGCCTTATTGAAGTTTTATTGTTATAGTAAAAACCAATTTAAGGAGAACATATATCCAGGTATGCCCCCCCCCCCCCTTCGCAAATGGATATGACCGCGCCTGGTTTTATGATTCATTACAATTTTGGTATCGTTGTCATGGGAGCTGTGGGTTAATACGTAATGTAGTAAAATAAGACACATGCTTTGATTGAATGGATATAAAGAGGTACCACTGATATCAAATAATCGAAACCCTGAAAGAACCGCAAACGAAAAAAGCCCAAACGAAATATGCTCGCACGGATAAATGCCCACTGTGAAATATGCACACTGTATAGATGCGCATGGTGAAATAAGCTCACTGGGAATTACTTTAAGTATTATAAGTTTTTTATTATCTTTTGTGCCCTCAAAGTTAATGATTACCTTAGTTTACTCACAGTTTTCGGAATAAGACCCTTTTTGGATACCTGCTTTATGGTAGAAATTAAATCATATGATCAATTTTACATTATCTTAATCCGATAATTATGAGGACCATTTCAAATATTCAGAACCACTTTTTATATTTTATAGAGTAAAAGTGCCCTTTCTGAAAGAGAAATCGCCAAATGTTTTTAATCTATACTTGGCATGCCAAAATTGGTAATTCCTTTCCGCCATGTGTCTCCCTCTTACTGCAGAAGAAGAATGAAGCTATACAGGGTGATTCAGTTTTATTCTGCTACACTTCAACAGGTGATAGAAAACCAAAAAATAACTGCCCTTTCTTCTATAAACTATATCATTTTAAGGCCTTATAAAACAGTTACAGGGTGTTAAAGTTGTAAGAAATATGTGAACTTTATTGAATATTTACCAAACTTGTTGAGATATTTAAGTCATATTTGGTACATGTTATAATGGCATGAGTTAGCATAAAACCTGTTAATATCAAACACCTTGAACAACCAGTGGCGTAGAAATGGGTAATTAGTATATTGTTTTTAGAAAAAAAAATGAACCACCTTGTATAGCAATAAAATGTATTCAATTTCTTATGTAAATTTTAATTGTAAACAAAAACGTTCTCTTAGCATTTTTTCATATGTGCCATGGTTTCATAGCAAATTTGATTTTTTCGTATTGTTTCGGGGTATTTCTGAAAAATTAACTTAAGAATTCGCTCCATAAGTGAGACTCAAAGTAGAAAAAATGTGTTTCTTACTTTAAATACAGTAAATTTTCCAAATAAACTTACCCATTCAAGGTTTTACTTTTCAAGATACAGAGCGTAACATTAATTGTATCTTCCTTAAATGTTTTAGACCCTGTATCTTCAAAAGTATAGCCTTAAATAGGTATGTTTATTGGAAAAAGTTACTTTATTTAAAGTAGGAAACACATTATTTCTACTTTAAGTGTTACTTATGGAGCAAATTTTTTAGAAAATTTTTCAGAAATACCCGAAATAATACAAAAAATCTAATTTGCTATGAAACCATGACACATACGAAAAATTATTAAGAGGACATTTTTGTTTAGAATTAAAATTTACATAAGAAATTGAATACATTTTATTGCTATATAAGGTGGTTCTTTTTTTTTCTAAAAACAATTATACTAATTACCCACTTCTACGCCACTGGTTCTTCAAGGTGTTTGATATTAACAGGTTTTATGCTAACCCATGCCGTTACAACGTGTACCAAATATGACTTAAATATCTCAACTAGTTTGGTAAATATTCAATAAAGTCCACATATTTCTTACAACTTTAACACCCTGTAACGTTTTTATAAGGCCTTAAAATAATATAGTTTATAGAAGAAAGTGTTGCTATTTTTTGGTTTTCTATCACCTGTTGAAGTGTCGCAGAATAAAACTGAATCCCCCTGTATATGTATAAGATGTTCCGGATATTGAAAGAGATAGTACCTACCAAACATGACTCTACAACTAATACATTTGGACTGAAAAGGCCTGTATGAATGCAGCAAAAAGTGAATTCCCCAAAGCCGAAGTAAAAGGCTGCTACTTCCATTAATGCCAAAGCCTGATAAGAAAAATTAAAGCTGATGGATTGAAATCTGACTTGCATGCATCATCGATGCGCAGCTGAAATTGAAGTCCCTAGCCGCATTAACTTTTATTCCGCCAGAAGATGTGAGGAACGTTTTTATTGAGTTGCGACATCGTTCCCAGATGACAGGTTTAACGACGTACTTATCTACTTATTTTCCACATATATTGAAGGACTGAAGGTAGAGACCCGCAATTTCCATTGAACTTATGGTACCACTACGAGGCCGCTCTTGACCAATCGGCTATTATTCTGGCTGTTTTACATTTAGTTGAGTTACTAAGAAGCTAAATAAAATATAATAGTATATTATACACTTAGGTTGAGAAGTGAGCCATTATATACCGAGGTTTTTTATATCATGAGGCGCGTAGCGCCGAAGGATATAATATGCGAGGTAAATAATGGCCTTCTCAACCGAAGTGTATATAGAATTTTGTTTACTACTAACTTTTTATTTTAGTTTATTTTAGTCATTTCTCGCTTTTTTCAAATGCTTCGAAATATCAAGTAGCCTGGGAGTTCAGTTGTCAAGCTGATAAAATGACACTAATCTTTAAATGTCATATAGAAAATTTTTGATTATTTACCTAGGTATTTTTTTATTATCATTATTTACCTAGGGTGAGAAATATTACTTCTCATTACAGGAATGAGGTAAATAATGGTGATTTCTCAGGTTAGTAGTAAAAAAATATATTTTGTGAGATACCCTGCCACTCTTTGGATTTGACATACAGTGCTCTTCATAAAGTTTGTACCAAATGGGAAAATTTTGTATTATTCAATTTTTTGAAAATCTGATTTTGGGATATATTGGTGCATATTTTGTTTACACTATTGCACCTAAAGGGGGTCGTGACGTCACAGCCCATCCCTGTCAAATTTGACATTTAAAATAAAAAATTGGGAAAAATCAGGTTTTCCTTGAAAATATCCGAAAAAGTTATTAAGAAAATGTGTTTGTATTGTATTATTTTGCCCATATTCAAATTTTCAGAATGATATTAGAATATTCGTGTTTCTTACTTGATATTCCTGGAATTGAAACTGAATCCATAAAACCGATACAAACCCGTACCTTATAATTATGTTTCACTCAAAAAATGGATGCTTTTGATGTAAAAATATTACAACACTGGCCCAGGGAATAACTTATCTTAAAATGAAACAGTCTTTGCACCAAGATTGCAGTCTCACACAATAGCTATTTTAAAAAATTATACATGGAGAAAAAAAATAATTTTTAACAGGTAGATATTTTCAGGGTTGATTGTGGGTAGCGTCCTGAGTATAACCCCAAAAAATCACCATCGAAGTCGTGTTACGAACCCCGCAATAGGGGCAAACATTTTTTTTGCAATTTTTTTTCTTATGTGTAGATACATTTTTTTTCTTATGTGTACATTAATTATTACATTCTCTACAACTTTCCTTTATGAAGTTTTTTTAACTTAAATACTTCACGAGATATAGGTAAAAGATCACCACTAGCTAAAGTGCTTTATAAGGGTGAAAAAAAGTTTCTTTAAAACAAGCTGATTTTTTTCAGGGTTAACTGGGGGTTAACTTAGGAGTGCACCCCGAGTTAACCCTGAAACAATCAGCTTGTTTTAAATAAATTGTTTCACCCTTATAAAGCACTTTAGCTAGTGGTGATCTTTTACCTATATCTCGTGAAGTATTGAAGTTAAAAAACTTCTTAAGGGAAAGTTGTACAGAATGTAATAATTAATGTACACATAAGAAAAAAAAATGTATCTACACATAAGAAAAAAAATTGCAAAAAAAATGTTTGCCCCTATTGTGGGGTTCGTAACACGACTTCGATGGTGATTTTTTGGGGTTTTGGGGAAAAAGGAACAATTTCAATTTGTTACTAAGTAAACTCTTTGCAGTATACATTAAATATATGGCGAAATCTATACCCAATGGGAATAGCAAATGTCGGCCCTCCGTTTAAACCTTTAAAACCAAATCGATATTTTCTCAATACAGCTTTAGGAAAACACGGCAATCCTGCATAACTACTCTAGGGCTAGGGCCTTGACGAAATTTGAATAATGAATTTTTTTAGGCATTTCCCGCCGAAAAAATCTAAACAAATTTTTAGGCTTAATGGACCCCCTACATTAAAAATTATGAAAAGGACTTATTGAATTATTGTAAGGTGCTAACGTGGTAGAAATTGAAAAAATAAAAAGTCACTTGTTTTGTGTTTCCTCGTATAAATTTTAAAATGTATTTTTACCGATGTATAATTTCTATACCCCTACGCGGACCATACTGAAATCTACTCACAATGGTTTTAAATTTAATTTGTATTGCTAAATGTTTCAAATATACAGGATGAGCCACATCTAAAGGCAGAACCGAAATCACAAGGTAGAACCGTCGATGGGAGGAAGAAATCAATCAACGGTAGAACTCGCTAAAATAAGCAGATATGCTTAATAAACATTAGCTCAAAAACACTTGGTTCTCCATATACAGCGTGCTGAAATTTTTTCCAAAAATAACTTTTTTTAAATTTCTCTCTAGCCCGTTTAGGAATTCCAACCAAATTTGGTACACATTATGCACTGGAGGGTTTCCATTTTGTGCAATAATTTGGCCTAATATACCTTCTTGGCCAACAGGATCCGCAAGTTCTGAGGCTGTTGTAGCTTCTTGCAAAACTCTTGGTCCCTCATACTTGTTTCTATTCGGAAATCGTCTTTGGTATTCCCTTGCAGTAGCCTCAGCATTTCCATCACACAACCGATAACTAAATAGTAGGTATATCGCCATATTCCAAGTTGCTAAATTTATAAGGCATTTGCAAACGGAGTACACAATAATAAACTCGTTATACACTTAAAAAATAATCAAAACTCGTTTTCCATGGATAACTCTATACGGACAAAATTAAATTCCAGTTCGCGTGTTTAAGAAAAAATAGCAAAAGAAACGAAAAATGTGTTTAGAAAAACTTTTAAAGAAAGGAAAGTGTACGGGCAAATTAAAAAATGCATTCAGCAATGTTCAGTTGCCACCTTAAACATTAAAATGTTATTTAATTTGTTTTAAATGCCAGCATAATCGCCTTCGCACTAGTTTAAAGAAATCCGAAATTAAGAAAAAACTGCATCAGATATAAAAAATACCAAAAGCGCTTTTTGTTCCAAATTGGATGGGCTATCCAAAAAAGGTAAAATTTTTGATTTTGTATAGGACCTTACCACCTTTTTTTACAATTATTTAGAGTAACTATTTGTATCTACGCCGCTGGTCATCTGAATGGGGCCAAATTATTGCACAAAACGGAAACCCTCCAATGCATAATTTGGTTGGAATTCCTAAATGGGCTCGAAAGAAATTAAAAAATATGTTATTTTTGGAAAGTTTTCAACACGCTGTATATGGAGAACCAAGCGTTTTTGAGCTAATGTTTATTAAGCATATGTGCTTATTGTAGCGAATTCTACCATGTGTTTTCGGCTCTACCTTTAGATGTGGCTCGCCCTGTATAGTATTCATGTGCTTGGCATATTTGGCTTTGTAAATAACGTATAAGCAGGAAATTTGTATTTCCTACATTTTATGGATAAAAACAGCAAGGCAAAGCTGTGTTTGTGAAATTTGCAATTTTGATATTTTTAATTTGATTCCCCCACGCTACTTTTCAGAAGAATTTATTAATATGACATACAACATACAACGAATTATGCGGATCTCGTGCAGACATTGCTCAATATCGATCTTCTTTATCTACCTGTTAATGCGGAGTGACATCAGAATAATCATAAAATGCGCGCATGACATCGAGAGGATGTGACTAACGGCCTTTAATTAATTCATAGTCGACGTTTGTGCTAATCTGTCTGTCGATACCAGGAGTCACCTCTACGTTGATTTTCAATGTGATTTGTTACGTAGCCCTAGATCAATATTTGGCACTGGAAAGTATGTTTTACTTAATTTGCATTATTTGTTAATCTGATATGATACAATTGCACTCAAAAATACATCAATATTTGGCACTGAAAAGTATGTTTTACTTAATTTGCATTATTTGTTAAGAGGGGGTTGCCGACAGCGAAAGTGACGTTAGATTTTGTATTTTTTTTTTAAGTTGTATAGGGTAAAATCTAATAACATTTTACCTGGCAAAAATTTAGTACAAACATATCTGTCTTCATTTTAATCATAAGATCTTAAAAGCAGTGTTTTGTTTTATAGGTTATGAAAACCTTGGGAAAAATAATAATTCCAGTGCATATGCTTTTAAGATCTTATGATTAAAATGAAGACAGAGATGTTTGTACTAAATTTTTGCCAGATAAAATGTTATTAGATTTTATGCTATACAACTTAAAAAATACGAAATCTAACGTCACTTTCGCTGTCGGCAACCCCCTCTTAATCTGATATGATACAATTGCGCTCATAAATACAAATTGTCAAAAATACTGGATGAACTCGCAGTACCTACAGAAGAATATTCTTTCAGAAGAGTAGAGATGGGATGACAAATATATCAAAACTTCAATAATTTCAGTTAAGCGGTACGTAACTATGTATTGGTAACTGAACATTTCGCTCAAACCAAAGAAAATTTCCTCAAACCTACTAATAATGTAATAATTGCCAAATGACATTCCTAGGCGAATGACAAAATAGGGTACGTTTTACTTTTTTCCATAAAGTACTATAGCATTTTCCTGTAAAGTATGTCTACATTCTGACTCTGGTTGTTGTTGACATACACAGTAAAAAAGTGCCGATAAAGAGTGGGAATGCTTTGTATTCAAAATTCACGATGCTAAAGTTGCGGGGACAAATAAACAACAATACATAATTTTCAGCACATAGGACAATATGTCGTCTGAAACCAGTGCACATCACTCCTCTCAATGTCGGCACGTCCAATAGGACACGTTCGTTTGTTTTATTTCGTCGGATCCACAACAAGGTTTTTATATCGAATCCTGAGAAATATTTCAGGAACTATTCAGGTTTTTTTTTCCACAAAAATCAAAAATAAAACTGAAAATATATGCTACTTGACCGAGAGATTCGCGATGGACCATCATGTTAATAGTTTATGGACAATTCTGGATAACTCATAGCGTAACGATTCTCCCTTTTAAGTATAAAAGTTTCAAAGTTCAAGTAATAACTATAAAAATATTCCAAGCGGATCATATATGGGCATAGCCTTAAAAAACCATTTCTTCCAAGTCTCGGTCAGATAAGAGACAATCACATAAATTATAAATGAAATGTAAAGCGGAGATCAGGTTTTCCGTGGCGCATTGCTTTTAAAGGAGGCGATCTTTAGAATTCCTCTCCAAACGAGAAATCCGACTCTTATAATGACAAAATCATGACCATAATAAGTTGAGTTATCTGTGGTAATAGTGTACGCTTATATGATAAAACAGGATTTTCAAAGACGTTTATCATAAATTGATTTTAAAATTTAAGCAAATGCTATTGTACACCTACGTTGGTACTCATATTGGTAACTGATACGGATGCTTCATATGGTAGTTAGCATAATGTAATTAATTTCATTCGATTTATATGACTAGTACAAATTTTGTAATCGGAGTCATCACACAATTTCCTTTTTTTTAATACTGACTCGGATGTTAAGATTAATACTACCAAAAATGTCTGACCTTCGGAAAATTAGCCCACTGCTTGACAGTGACTGCATTTAAGTTCAGAAATCGATATCACAACAATAATTTTGCACTTGGTTACATTAAAGTAAGCTTGTGCGGATAGCTTAATAATAGCAGCGACTAGTGACTAGAGTTATAGTCACTGGAAATAGTCAATATCAGTGGCACTTAAACTACAATGAAGGCCTCCGCACGAACGAAGTTTCTGGTAAAATAAAGAACTTTTAACAACTTCCACAAACCATTCTGAACGATTTAATAACTTCTAGAGATTAGCTTCATCGGATTTAAGTTAATAGGATAATGTGGAAAACTCGAGTTGTCGACTTTTCAAAGACACGACTCATGTCACGTCCATGTGTCTTCCTGAGGTTACTGAGATTACATCTTGCAAGTCAAGGATTTAATCATTCACTGACGTGTTTATAAGATTTCTCACGACTATAGCTTCATGTCCTGGAAAATAGATGGCACTATGCACTATGATGGCTAACAATGTATTGTCTTCGGAAAGCGCATGGCAAACCAAAAAAAGTGCCCGGCGTGGCAGCCGTCATTAGTCTTTATTAATACGTCAGTCACCGATTTAATGTCGTGTATGCTGCTAGAAAAAAAAGCATTTCCTTCGGTGTCTGTGTGCATTAAAGCGTTATGACACTACACATATTCCTAGAGAATTCTAACAAGAAAAATGAGATATTTACGATTCCTGTATGCCACTGTCGAAAAATAATGTCAAATTTTTGTTAGGACACACGCGCACCTACAAGTGTACTGCTCTAATAAAACTTCAAGCTTTTCCTGACTCTACGTATCCCTAGATCATGTTAGCTATTATATATACCAATTTAATCTACCGGCAATTTAAATTGGCGATATCCAACTAATATAAATATACTAATTATTCACCATCGGCTGTTAAATCGCACTTTTTGACAAAGTTTTGCGGGCGTTAAATAGAGCATTATGGCCGCATGTTGTTGACGGATGGGCGGTGTTCCTGACCGTTAAAGGCGGATATCGTCGGTTTGAACATTTAAACTGGTCATATACAGAGTGAAGTAAGAAATTCTTAGGAAGATTACCGTTTAGCGGATCCGAAAAAGAAAACTTTTTCTGAGAAAACCTCGCACGTCAATTTTTGTTGTAAAAAGCGCATCATTTGATGTGGTACTCGCATTTTGTGACATCATCACTGTTCCGGCTATGACCCCATTGGCAATTTGTTCACAAATGGCAATCTATATTTTTGGGTGTGCCATTTTTGATAGAGCATATTCATCTGTATGTTACATAAGGAAATTTTCGAGAAAATATGAATAAGAATCTAGTTAATTGGGTGTTCTTCTGGAAACTGGAGTCCTTCCTGTGCCTTAGCAGTATCCAAGACGGTTAATAAATTCTCCTTGTACTTTACTGACAGTTTCTGAGGAAAGTGTTGCATTCGTTCCTAATTAGTTTTTAACTCCTCAGTGTTGTCTGGTCTGTTTTTTTATGCGAAGTTTTTATTAAGATGGTCACACAGAAAAAATCTAATGGATTTACGCCGGGAGACCTAGGGGGCCATTCAATTTCTACGAAACTGTCAGTAAAGTCCATCCGAATTTATGAAACTTCTTGAATACTGCAAGGCATTTTACTAAATAAAATAATCAATTGTAAACCCAGATAATACTTATTTTATTTATATTTTTTTCTCGCTTCTTTAAAACGTCAACAAAAGGTGTCACAAAGATTCTTTTCGTATATAAAAACTAAAAAATATTAATAGTCGTATACTCAATACTTACAACAACAGTTTGGTAATGATGTTTTTTTTTGGTATGTATTGAGGCTTTAACATTTTAAAAATATTTAAAAATATTCAAAAGATGTATATTTACTTGTTCAGGATTGTGAAATCAATATCGGCACAGGCACAGGTATAAAAACTTATTGCATGGCACAAAAAACGTACTAAGAAACGCATTAAATAAAATTCAGCGGAACAAAATAGTAATGACAAAAATAATAGCCTTTCTTAAAAATAGAGGTTATTCGATATCAATGATTAAATTCGTTCTATAATTATATATCGTATCAAATTTTGTTGTAATTCCTAAACGGACTCGAAAGAAATTAAAAAATATATGTAAAAGTTTCAACACGCTGTATGTGGAGAACCAAGCGTTCTTGAGCTAATGTTTATTAAGCATATGTGCTTATTTTAGCGAGTTCTACCTTGTGTTTTCGGCTCTGCCTTTAGATGTGACTCACCCTGTATAAACGGCTCCTTTACATCCTTGTTATACATAAATACCTATTTTGTTTTATTACTATTCTTATGGAAAGCTCGAAAGCTGTATTAATATATGATAAATCTCAGCGGTGCTGAAACATGTGATTACGTATCAAAAATAAAGAAAACTGGTTGAAATGAAAACAAACAGTTACATGGAAGACCTACAATAGTTGTCCATTTTGAATTCCGAACACTGCAAAGTCGAACCATATCGTGGTCGCGGACAATTTAATGATGATAAAATGATAATCTTTCAAGGAACAAACAGCTCATAAGGTATGCAAGGGGTGACCTCTCAGGTGAGCAAAGCATTTTAAATCTCATAAAAGATTGTTTGTGACTAAAGACACGTCCGATTCCTTTATTTGGTGGCAAAATCATCATATCCGGTCTCTTCAGAATTAAACTTTTGTCATAACGCGATCGTGGAATTGCATATCAAAAAAGAAACGAAAAACTATCAGATCTATTTCAGAAATTTCTTTGTCATCTAATAATAATGAAAATCCTAACAGCATTCAGTAAAATGATGAATTCAGTAATTCAGTATTTTTAAAATAATAGGGAACCACTTAGTTTGCTTAGCTTCAAACTAAGAAAAAAGCACAAAATAAAATGGAAGGTAAAAAAATCTTTTTAAAAACAAGCTTTTATTTAATCCATGTAAGCGAATAAAATAAGTTTAGGTTTTCGTTAGATAATTCAATGCCAAATTGCGACAAACTTTTTTAAATCAAAAAGCTTGTCGGGCGAAATGTTATTAAAGTAGGTACCAATTAATTTTATTGGACAGCGATTGGTTGATAAGCACTACCTACTTGCCAAAATATGTATTTTCTTTACAATTCGCCCGGCAAGCTTTTTGATTTAAAAAAGTTTGTCTCAATTTGGCACTGAATTATCTAACGATAACCTAAACTTATTTTATTCGTTTTAGTACTAAGGTTTTTTTATTTTTCATTTTATTTTGTGCTTGGTAAAGAAATTCAGTCCGCCATCTTGGGGCTGCCGCCATCTTGGATTAAGTATGACGTCACTCATACCCAAGTAGCAAAAGAATTGCCTTATGAGACTGAAATATTTTATAAGTATTTTATAATGCTGAATTAAGGAGTATTTTATCATTTAATGAGTTTTCCTGCGACATTTTTGTTTGTAGAAAAACATTTTTATAATAATGTCGTATAACCGTTTATACAACTCACATTATAAAAATGAAACTTTGTTTTGGCTTAAAATATTTTTTAAATTTTTATAAGACCTCTTCAAAAACATTTCAAAAAAGTGTTTTAAGTGCTTTATAATGTTTATATTATGTCTGTATAACACATTTCATTTCTGCGTTAAAAAACAATTTTGTAAAAGTTATATACAAGCTGTATAAAGGCTTTGTATGGTGATTAATAAAACACCTTTTTAAGACAAAAATATAAGCTTTATAAAATAAGTATAAAACTGTTTTATAGTCTACTTATAAAGGCGTCGCTTACTCTGCTATAAATGCATTAGAGAACAAATTAATAGTATTTTGGCGAAACTCAATACAGTTTGTGCGCTACAAATACTAAATAAAATATTTTTATAGTTGCAGCATATAAAAGCCTACAATTGCACTCTTATAAAGAACTAAATTGTCACACATTTCCGCATTACAAAATTGTTCAATAAATAATGCATTTTATTATTATATCCTAAGTCATGAATAAATATGGATTTATAACCCTGGAAAAGCATAAAAAGGAGTGGGCATTTCAAAAGAAATGTAAAAAGAAATATTGGCAAATTTTAGAAAATTGTTACGAAGCCGTAGAAGGACCACTTTCTATTTTATTCCTAGATCTCGACTTTAAAGTCGAGATCTCGACTTTAAACTCGAGATCTCGACTTTGAACTCGAGATCTCGACTTTAAAGTCGAGATCTCGACTTTGAACTGTGGAATTTAGTTGGCGAGGCGAGGAGTTAAACTTCAGTGCCTTGGTACATATTATATTTTTTTGAAATCGAAAAAAGAAATGTTTTATTAAAAAGAAAATAATCATACGGGATCACCCGTCCATGAACCAAATGCGCGCGCCGTTGCTTGACTTTGACGATCGCTTTACCTAGGTCAAGTATGACAGGACACGGCACCTTCGAACAGAAAAACCAAACTACTGCTTGTTGTGCAGCCTCCATAACAAATCTATCGATATTCAAACCTACTAAAATATTTATATTGAAAGATTGCGCTGCTATAGGTAACAATTTCGCAGTGTGTACGAAAAGTTAAATGGGCCTTTATTGCCCGGGTTTTGAATAATTGGTCACTTTTGACGGGCGATGGCTCCGCGTCTGGCGTTTGATGTTTACATCTCTCCAAGGCCTACTTATTACTTACTTACTTTTGGGACACTTCACTGCCGATTTCAAGAAAAAGATTATTATTAATAATTCAAATTACAATTTACTTGTATTAATACAAATTTATTACAGTCACAAAAATAATTCAAATAAAAATTGTATTAATAAGAATTTATTATAGTCCATAACAAAAAGTTATCTAAATTAAATGTCCAAAGTGCTGTCCGTTATTTCGTAAACACTAGTATAGCCTATTTTCAAATTCCCTTCTTACATTCTGGAAAACTTGTCTAGGAATTGATCTACATTCTGTATTGATTCGTTGACGAAGATCTTCAATAGATTTGGGCTGGTTTTTATAATTAACACTTTTAAATATCCCCAAAGAAAAAAATCTAAGGGACTTAGATCTGGGGATCGTGAAGGCTATTCTACGGGTCCTCTTCTTCCAATCCAGGGCATTGGAAATTCTCGATATAAGAACTGCCTAACTGGTAGAACGTAGTGTGGGGGTGCTCCAGCCTGTTGAAAATGGATTTTGTTCTCATCGAGGTTTAAGTTCACATGGTCGCCTTCTTGGTTTTCTGTTTCCTCCGTAGTAAGAGGGTTAATAGTCGTTTCTAATAAATGCAAATAGAACTCGCCATTTAGATCGCCTGGTTTAAATATTGGCCCGATGACCTTGTCTCCTAGAATACCTGCCCATATGTCTGTGCACTCTAAGCTGACACGCGAAAACCTCAGTCTAAGCGCCGCACATTAAGCTGCTTATAGATCGCTGGCGGTTAGACTGAGGTTTTCGCGTGTCCGTTTAGATTGCACGAACTGTACATTAAGTTTTTCGGGATACTGGGTATGACCTTCTGTCACTGAACTATATATATAGTTCTGTGAAGACATGCGGATTTTCGTCACTCGAATATCGACAATTGTGCTTGTTAACAAAACCGTTGAAAAATAAACTACATTCGTCACTGAAACAGATATTTTTGAGCAATTCGAAATCATTGGTAATTTTATCTGTCATTTCTTCGCAAAACTGAACTCTACGGTCGGGATCATCTGCCATAAGTTCCTGATGGATCTGAATTTTGTAGGGATGAAATTTGGGCAATTTTAAAACTTTTCGCACTCACTGATAAGAAAGTCCAGTTGCAGCTGCTGTCTGACGAATGGAGGTAGTAGGATTCATTGCAAAATGACCCAGGATTTCGATCTGGGCGTTTTCTTGAAGTATCCTGGACTCTGTCCTTTTCTTGTTTTCTACAGATCCCGTTATTTTCAACTTTATGACCAGTTTTCGGATGTAAGTGTGGCTAACATATCTTTCTGGATATCTTGCATTAAAAGTATTAGCTGTTCTCAATGCACAT
Source organism: Pseudeuparius sepicola (assembly GCA_963920635.1). Taxonomy (NCBI): domain Eukaryota; kingdom Metazoa; phylum Arthropoda; class Insecta; order Coleoptera; family Anthribidae; genus Pseudeuparius; species Pseudeuparius sepicola. The sequence continues at coordinate 98,960,873 of OY987299.1, forward strand.
TTAGCTTCTAGCCCGTAGATAAAAATCATTTCAACCCTTTCGGCTACAGTGTAAACCATGATAACAGGAAAATATTGAAGATACTTTGGCAAAATCTACTATGAAAATGAAGGCGAGTCCCAAAGTAAATTTATTTTATACCCACTATGGAAGGATCCAGGTAAATTGGCATATAGTTAGTATAATTATTTATCAAGTAGGTATTGTCTACCTAATTTATTCCTTCTAGCCTTGACTGTATTAATAAGACTTCTCACGGCTATAGCTTCATGTCCTGGAAAACAGATGGAGCCTATGGTCAACATTGTATTTTGCATTGTATTTTGTCTCCGGGAAGCGCATGGTGAGCCAGAGAACTGTCAAACATGACAGCCGTGAGCAGTCCACGCTTCCAGCAGGTCAGATTCCTTAATTTAGATAACTTTTTGTAATTGACTGTAATAAATTGTAATTTGAATAATAATAATAATCTTATCTGTACTTGGAAAACCTTAAAATTATTTCAACAACTAATTTAAATGTGGTGTTAAAATATTATTATGTAGGTAAGCAAGCAGTTTACCTGTGCCAATTTAATTTGCAATTTGTATTATTAATTTGTATTATCGAATTGCTCAAAATTATCTGTTTCAGCGACGAATGTAGTTTATTTCTCAACGGTTTTGTTAACAAGCACAATTGTCGATATTCGAGTGACGAAAATCCGCATGTCTTCACAGAAGGTCATACCCAGTATCCCGAAAAACTTAATGTACAGTTCGTGCATTCTAAACTGACACGCGAAAACCTCAGTCTAAGAGCCAGCGATCCATAAGCAGCTTATTGTGCGGCGCTTAGACTGAGGTTCTCGCGTGTCAGCTTAGAGTGCACAGACATATGGGCAGGTATTCTAGGAGACAAGGTCATCGGGCCCAAATCTATTGAAGATTTTCGACAACGAATCAATACAGAATGTAGATCAATGCCTAGACAAGTTTTCCAGAATGTAAGAAGGGAATTTGAAAATAGGCTATACTGGTGTTTACGAAATAACAGACAGCACTTTGGACATTTAATTTAGATAACTTTTTGTTATGGACTATAATAAATTCTTATTAATACAATTTTTATTTGAATTATTAATAATAATCTTTTTCTTGAAATCGGCAGTGAAGTGTCCCAAAAGTAAGTAAGTAATAAGTAGGCCTTGGAGAGATGTAAACATCAAACGCCAGACGCGGAGCCATCGCCCGTCAAAAGTGACCAAATATTCAAAACCCGGGCAATAAAGGCCCATTTAACTTTTCGTACACATTGCGAAATTGTTACCTATAGCAGCGCAATCTTTCAATATAAATATTTTAGTAGGTTTGAATATCAATAGATTTGTTATGGAGGCTGCACAACAAGCAGTAGTTTGGTTTTTCTGTTCGAAGGTGCCGTGTCCTGTCATACTTGACCTAGGTAAAGCGATCGTCAAAGTCAAGCAACGGCGCGCGCATTTGGTTCATGGACGGGTGATCCCGTATGATTATTTTCTTTTTAATAAAACATTTCTTTTTTCGATTTAAAAAAAATATATAATATGTACCAAGGCACTGAAGTTTAACTTTTTATGACTCACGTGGTTTATTTGCCTCGGCCAGAGGCCTCGCCAACTAAATTCCACAGTTCAAAGTCGAGATCTCGACTTTAAAGTCGAGATCTCGAGTTCAAAGTCGAGATCTCGAGTTCAAAGTCGAGATCTCGACTTTAAAGTCGAGATCTAGGAATAAACTAGAAAGTGGACCTTCTAGGCTTCGTAAATTGTAGTTTTGGTGAAGGTACGTTTTTAAGATGCATGTAAATACTATTTAACTAGATAAAACTTTTATTTATTTTTTTATGTATGTATGCATGCAGTCAAATATCAAAAAAATTATGTGGCATTTTAGGTCCATTAACAGTAGGCTAAACATAAAAATGGACAATAGTGGTCTTGATAATGAAATACGAGATGAAATAGCTGTAGTTGATGATGAAAGTCAGATTGATTCTTAATGCTGAATGTGTTATATTAAGTATAAGAGGTTGCCCAAGTAATAATTGATTATTATGACAATAATGTGCCAGATACTAAAATTACTCATCAGGCAAGAAGTTCTGATTTCTGATGATCCTTTATCAGACATAGATGAAGACGTTGATAGTAGATCAGACATGGACGAAGAATATCCTGATAAATTTTGATTCCGAAATAATAAGAAAAACTAAAATGAAAACGATTAAGGATATACTTAATATAAATCATTCATTTGACGAAACTAAAAATCTCACCAAAACTAAGCACCTTTAGAATTTAAATACAATTTAGAGGCTATGTTTCATACAGCATACAAATGCTGCACAAAATAAGCGATTAATTGTAAAGTGCAGCTTCGAGAAACTCTATGCGACCGTTCTGTTTCTTAAATTGCTGCTTCCCTACACGATACTCACAGAAACCCGATATAAGGTCGGGACACACATTTCCGCACCGAGTCCGCACCGAGTCCGCGCCGAGTCCGCACCGATCCTGTTCCGTAACACGGCCGACGCCGTGTCTCGCCCTGTGATCTACAAACCACACATTTCCGATGCACGGCCGCATATCGGTCGCGTGGTGTGGCATATTAGTTCGACTATTTTTGTCAGTTTACACTTTTCTAATACCGAACTGGCAATTATAGCTATTGTGTTGGATGAAGAAGAGAATGAAAAAGGAAGAAGTCAACTGAAAAACGAAGAAACATAATTTTTTCCACGCCCTTTCCTTGTATTGTAAATTTCTATATTTTTCATTTGTCTGATCATATAAAACGGAATACTTCCGCACTTCTTCAATTAGCCTTTCCACGTCTATTTTTGTTAATTTTCCTTCCATGATGAAAATTGACGATGAACGTGCACCGAGAGTCGACCGTCTCCGTCAAAAATTCAAACAAAAGTAAGGTCGAGACACACATTACCGGACCTTGCCAGGACCGGACGCCGGCCGTGTAACGGTGGTGAGCAAACCAATGCAATTAAATGCTTTTGTTTACACTTCACCGGAACGTGGCCGGACGTCGCGAACGGGCCGTCACCGGATCGGGCAAGTTAGTTTTGTTTTACTTTTTCACGGTGACGGTCCGGTCTCACATCTAATAAAAATATCATTTTCCAAATGCCTTCCAGGATATGGTCTCATCACATAAGTTTTGAGGGGAAAAACCTCATCAGCTACAATAACCATGGGGAGTTCAATATCAGTTCCAGACAAGGCTCTTTTTTTGGAATTGTGTTATTTTCTAAAGATTTTTCTAAATTTTTCTTGAATAGGTCTTGTTTTCCAGGCAGTGTGCACCCATTTTCTTTTAGCCTTCTTTTTAGTTACTTCTTTCTCTTCTTCTATAACACCAGAGCAATCATCTCCAATTCACTATTATTACGAAAATTTCCGATCATTGTTTTTTTCATACACCCTCAGAGAAATAATCAAGTTATTTCTCTGAGCATACACCCAACCACGGCGACGACTCTAGGAAACTGACGGACATGTGAGGTTAAAAGCAAAACGGGCCGTGCTAGGAAGGGACGACGGCCGTGTTCCGGCCCTGGCACGGTCCGGTTATGTGTGTCTCAACCTGTAACCTGTAATCTCACACGGTGCGGGCACGGTGCGGTCTCCGCGCTCGGGCTCTGTGCGGGGATGTGAAGACTACGGCGTATGATTACATGATACTATTCGCCTCCGTGACACGGCCGTGCTACGGAACAAACTCGGTACGGACTCGGCGCCGACTCTGTGCGGAAATGTGTGTCCCGACCTATACGCGGTTGCCAGATGTAGCAAAACTTAAGGCAAATCTAAGAAATCACCGTAATAATAAAAACGCTTATTAAGGCAAGTATTTTTGCATTATACTTCAACCTGGACATCATCCAATAATTATTGCAGCTTCATTATGTCAAGGAATCAATAAAACCTAAGACTTGGGCGATCGTTTGATTTAGGTTTTAGCCCTTCAATAACCAACAAAATGACGTCATTAAAACTCCTCACCTAAATGTCTATGGTTAACCCAAATGTAATTTAGACGAATAACCAAGGAAAAATGTCACACCAGAGAAATGGAGTAAGGAGAACGCGCTTCGACCTACTCCCCATCCAATTTCTTGGCAAATCATGTGGAAGCCATATTGTACACGAATGTTGTCAACTTACATTTTTAATTCTCAATTATTCGGAACGTCATTGGTAGGTTTTCCCTTTCCCGCTATTTTAAAATCTGTCCAATAGCAAATGATTATTTTGTTGTTAATGCCGGTTATAACGGATGCTAATAATAATTGTTCGAAGTTCGAATTGACCTCTAACATCAACACATTTTCTACAATGACGAACAACATATTGTTTTTTTATGAACTTTAAACACCCTGTATCGAAAACGAAGCTTTAAAACATTAAGTTTCTGTGGGATAAACGTCTGGCTTTTTTGACGTCAGATAGCGATAAACAATAATAACCGAATTGGTGTTTGATATTTACCAGTTACTAATGTTATTCGCCTAAAATTTACATAAATGTCAAATTGAAAATTTTACATGCTTATTACACGTAAAGAACGGTTAGAAAACCGCTAAATACTAAATTTGGCAACCACTGAAATGAATAAAATATCGGGCTGTTGTTTGTTTGAAAAATAGTTTTATAGTGCCACTAAAAACAACTCTATTTTTATAAGGTTCTCTAGAGTTTCTTATAAATTCAAAGCATTGTTTAACGTCTTTATTGACCCATAATTGTCGTATTACTGAAATATTTTTGGTGTTAATTGCAATTAACACAATAAATATACTTTTTATAAGTATATAAGGCATTATATTTGAGTTATAGTCACTTCCGCCCAAAAATAATACCTTTGAAAAATATTTATGCATTTTAATATTTTTATCAGATCCACTATTTAATGGCTAATTTAAGGCGCGTCTATTTTTTAATAAAAACATACATATACAGGGTGAGTTTTTTTCGATGCCCACTATGGGGATCTCGAAAACTAGCAGAGCTAGAACAAAGGTTAAATGGGGAAAGAATTGCAGTTTTGAATGCTCAATCTAATGCCCCTTTTGGATTTTTAAAAAAGTCCATGGCTCACTAGATATTTTGAAAAGAGTGATTTTTTGCTATTTCATCAGATCTCTGTAGCTCCGTTATTTATGATTATACAGAAAACTGTAGAGACAAAAATTGTAGATAATTTTCGGCAAAATAAGGCGGATTATTAAGGTAATCTAATCCAATTTTTTATGTTGTTTGTGATTTTTGAGATATGACAAACTTGTGTTTTTTAAATGTAAATCATAATTGGCTGTGGCCTTATCAAATCGGCCATTTTTTGAGCTTTCCAAAAATATAATACTCGGCATAGTTATTATAAAAAATAAAATAGCTATGGCTAATTTTCTGATTTTTTTTTAAATTTTCACATAGTCAGCCATGGAATATTTTCATAATTACGTTCTATTTTATAATAAGACATACTTCAAACTTTCAAATATTTTATTTTTAGCTGGTAACAAAATGTAACAAAATAAAACAACTATGCCGAGTATTATATTGTTGGAAAGCTCAAAAAATGGACGATTTGTTAAGGCCACAGCCAACTATGATTTACATTTAAAGAAACAAGTTTATGTCATATCTCAAAAATCACAAACAACAAAAAATTGGATTAGATTATCTTATTAAGCAAAAAATTATCTACAATATTTGTCTCTACAGTTTTTCTGTATAATCACAAATAACGGAGCTACAGAGATCTGATGAAATAGCAAAAAAATCACTCTTTAAAAAATATATAGTGAGCCATGAACATCTTTAAAAATCCAAAAGGGGCATTAGAATGAGCATTCAAAACTGCAATTCTTTCCCCATTTAACCTTTGTTCTAGCTCTGCTAGTTTCCCAGATCCCCATAGTGGGCATCGTAAAAAACTCACCCTGTATATTATCAGAAAATTTAGTTGTGCAGGTCAATTCTTAGTGCTAGTGGCCAACAAATCATAAGATTTGTTAAATATTTTTGCTAACATACATTTCTTTATGATGGCGATGGTCTGTTTATAAGGTCAGCTTTTCGAATCAAAATGTTTATTTCTCTACCTTATATCAACTTTACTCAACATTTTTGTTGTAAGTTGCGTCACAAAAGAAATAAAATATCGTATAATATTTAACTTGTATTATGTATGAATGGACACATTTTATCACTCTTATAAAATAGGTACAGGATCGCTAAAAAATATATTTATAATGGTTGTAAAGCGCATATTTGGATAGGTTGTAATAATAATTTCATAGACACACTTATAAAATAGTTTTTTTAACTATTACAGAAAGATATTCTATTGAGATGTTATAACCAAGATATAACTATATGTTAAAGAACCGAAAAATTTTATAACTTGGGCCTTTTTTGGTTGTATACGTATTGTATTAGACCTGTAAAGGGCATTATAGGATGTTCGTTGTTTTATTAGATATGTTCTATAGCAGTTCTTAGAACCCTTATACAACAGATTTTGCTATTTGGGTATTATCGTTTCCTACTCATCAAATTCTTTTATTTGATCCCATTTCGAGGAGGTTTTGAAGAAATAGGTAATCCGCCATCTTGGAGCGAAGGCCATTTTCAGAAAATCACAATACTGAGTACACTATATTGCATTGTTACCAGAATCAAAAGTGTGTGCAAAATTTCAGCTCAGTAGGTTGGGTGGAAGTGGTTTAAAATTCAGTTGCAAGATTGCGAAAAGGAAATTAATCCGCCATCTTGGAGCGGCGGCCATATTGAATTTAGTGTGAAGCCCTTCATTTAATTCTTAAATTAAATCAAAAAATACATCATCCGCCATCTTGTGGCAATGGCCATTTTGAAAATATTACAATATTGAATACTGCATATTATATTGTCACCAGAACTAAAGGTGTATGCAAAATTTCAGATCAACCAGATGTCAAGAAGTGGTTGTAATTCAGCTTGCAAGATTCGTCCCACACATACATACGAGGGGTCGTTTTTATATTCTCGGACAAGGCATGAAAACAAAAGACTAGAGGAAAAACTAAATTTTATTTTTCAATATAATTCCCCTGCTTCTGAATGTACAACATCGTTTCATTAACATCTTTAATCCAGTATAAAAATATTCATTGTTTTTTCCGCAAAATGACTCTCAATAGCTGCTATAAGTTCGTCATTGTCCCTAAATTTTACCCCCTTAGTGTTTTTTTGAGATTCGGGAACAAAAAATAGCCACTCGGTGCCAAATCTGGACTATAAGGCTGATGTTCAATTTCTTCAAAGCCACAATCAGCTACAGCAGCTTGTGAAAGTCTCGACTTGTGCTTATATTCAGGATCATAATGATGAACCCAGGTTTCATCTCCAGTGACAAGTCGATTGATAATTAAATCTGGTTCATCTCCACAGGCATCCACAGTGCGGCAAGAATTGTTCACAGGTCTCTACCCAAACACGCATTTGGAATGGCGACAGCATTCGCGGCACCCATCTTGCACTAACCTTTGTCATCCCAAGGTAATCGTCTAAAATTCTGAAAACTGTGGTTTCTGAAACTCCTAGTGAAGCTGCTAATTGTCGCTGCTTTAGTCTTGCATCCTCAAGTACCAAATGCTTGGTTTTGTCAACAACATCTGCAGTGATCAGTCAACAGGGCGCCCTGGACGGGGATCATCATCCAGTGATTCTCGACCATGTTGTTTTAACAACATAACAAGAAGTCAAGCGTTAAGCTCAAATTTTCTCCTTTCTGGCATTCTTTATTCAGAATGATTTAACTACTATTCCAATTATTAAAGACGAATATTCCAAACCTGAACAACACAATTAACGCGGTACTTCGCGTAATATGTTTATCTGCTTTTTACACGCACTTCCACTTGTTACTCTGCAGACGTCATGCGTCGCTTCCTAAATATTTAACATTTAAAATATTATGTAATGTTTATATTTTTGGGTAATTTGTATCATTGTATGTTTTATGTAATGTATGTACTCTATCCGTAAAATTTTTATCATGTGAAATGAATCACAAGGTGTGGGCAGGTGTGTCCAATACTGAAAGTCCCTGACAGAAGAATTAATGGCCTCAAAACAAGAAACATTCAAAGAAAAAATGATTATAGGAAGAGCAAGTTGTGAAGAATATCTGAAAAACAATGATGTATCAGGTAAAAATACACAAGAAATTTTAAGTTACCTAAGTTAGAGGTGAATAAATTCGACGAGAAGTGAAGAATTGAATTAATTTCTAGGGACAGTTTAAGAAGATTGACAAAGATGCTGAAATAGATGAAGAAGATAAGAAAATATAGCTCGTGCTTTATTATGGTTCTGTTCGTGCTTTTAGAGGAAAAACTAGTGTCTCAAAAAATGTAAATTTGTTTAATATAACAGTCAAGAATATGAACAATTCTTTTGAAACCAATATTTACGTACTTGAGCATGAAGGAACTTCTAATTATACAGGATGATTTTTTTAGGACTACCACCGCGATTTTCTCGCTTATTTTGCGCCCTACAAAAAAAGCGTAAAAAACAAAAATGTCGCAATTTTGGACAGCTAAGTGATGCTGCAAAAGAAATCGGCATCCATGGCCAACTTGTCGCGCAATATTAAAAAAACCTCAAATTGAGCAAAACTATTAATGGCCGTGGAATGTTTATTTTAAGAGACAGAGAAAAACTTTTATATTGAAAATTGATGGCACTAAGAAGCTTTATGCAAAAGGGTACTCAGATAGTTTCAGAAAATTACACAGGGTCTTCGGCTCTCCTGAGGCTATGAATTTTTTTTGTTTATTTCTTATTAAGCGATTTTCTCGCTTATTTTGGGCCGCACAGAAAATACGTAAGAAAACAAACTATGGCAATTTTGGTCAGTGAGGCGACATTAAAAAAGGAATGGGCCTCCATTCCCAACTTTTCGCTGTGTACTAAAAAAAACCTAAAATCGACAAAAATGTTCATGGTCTCAAGAGAGCCGAAGACCCTGTGTAATTTGCTGAAACTATCTGAGCACCTGGGTGGATAAAGATTCTCAGTGCCATCAATTTTCAATATAAAAGTTTTCCTCTGTCTCTTAAAATAAACATTCCACGGCCATTAATAGTTTTGCTCAATTTGAGGTTTTTTTAATAATGCGCGACAAGTTGGCCATGGATGCCGATTTATTTTGCAGCACCACTTAGCTGTCCAAAATTGCCACATTTTTGTTTCTTGCGGTTTTTTTTGTAGGGCGCAAAATAAGCGAGTAAATCGCGGTGGTAGTCCTAAAAAAATCATCCTGTATACCAAAACCAACAAATATAAATGTAATAGAATTTGCAAAAGCTAAACATGTTTTAACAGATCTGTTGTTTAATTCTGCTGAAATAAATTTATTGCTAGGGTCTGATGTATCTACAGGGTGTTCGAAAAATAGACGGAGATATTTTAGAGGGTAATTCCTTGTTAAAAGATATGAAAAAAGTTTCTATAAATATGGGTCCGGAAATGCAGTTTTCCAGGCAGTGGCGTACATTTTTTCCCAATAATATTCGCTAAGGTGACCCCCGGGACGCCACTGGACTTAATAATTTTAATCTACATATTATAGCTAAATTATTAGCCTCTTAATACAACAAATAACATTGCCAAATTTCAACAGAATCGATATTTTTTAAGTTTTTTTTCTTAATTTAACATCCTGTATCTTGAAAACTCTGCATTTCCGGACCCATATTTATAGAAACTTTTTTTATATTTTTTAACAAGGAATCACCCTCTAAAACATTTCCGTCTATTTTTCGAACACCCTGTATATGGTAGACTTTTAACTGGCTATATCGAACATATCGATGATAATCGCTTTGCTTTTTAAACACTTCTTGGAAGGACTATTATTATAAAGCCAAAAAATCAGCATGTCGAAAATAAAATTATATTTAGTTGTCTTGTTTATTATTCTATTTCCCAATTATGAAGTTTAAAAGCTTTATGAATAAATGATCCAGCAAAAACAAAAACAAAAGAACTAAACGATTTAGAAACTCTAGAATTAATAATAATAATTAATAATAATAATTAATAATAATCCATCTCAGCTCTATTCATAACAAGTTTTAATGGAAAATTTTGAAGTCACAGGGTACCAACTATTAAATTTTATTAATTTGGTTTTAAGAAGTGGACAAATTAACGCTGATTTTAAATGTTCGACAATAACTCCAGTTCCAAAAATCAAAAATACAAACGTATCCAGTAATTTCCGACCTATTAATGTTTTGCTCGATGTAGAAAAATTATAGGAGTCTGTAGTATATGAACAACTAAAGATTTTTTTGAAAATTGACAATATTATAACTGACTATCAAGCTGGGTTCAGGAAGATACACTCAACCAAAATAGCAATACAAATGGTCATTGAGAGTTGGAGAAAAAGCATGGAAATGGATGAATATGTTGTTGCGGTGTTTTTGGATTTTCAGTGAGCTTTTGAAACTATAAACAGAGATAAATTATTGGACAAATTGTATCATTATGGAATCAGGGGTAAAGTTTTAGATTTTTTTAAATTACTTAAAAAACAGATACCAGGTAACTAAAATAGGAAATGTGGTTTCAGCAAAAGAAATGAACAATGTTCGAGTTCCACGAGGTAGCATTTTACGACCAATTTTGTTTGTTTTATACATTAATGAACTTCCAAATGTTTTAAAAAGTTGTTCAGTATAAATGTTTGCCAAATGTTTAATATTTGTTAAAAGTAACTCACTTGTTTCAGCAATGCAAAATAAAAATTCTGATTTAAATTTGTTTTCTAACTGGTTGGAAGTTAATAGGTTATAACTGAATGTAAATAAAACGAAAGCAATTTGTTTAAGAAGGAGCAATAATTGTGATTTTAATTTAAAGATTAGCATTGAAGGTGAAATTATAGAAGTTGTTGATTCTATCAAATACTTAGGTATGTATTTATGTTGATATGAAATTAACATTCGGCTTGCACTTTGAATATCTAATTTCAAAAATTGCACCAAAAGTTGGTTACTTAAAGCGCGTTAGTGCAGATCTGAGTCTTTATTAAAAAAAAATATATATAAAATACCATAATTTTTCTACATTTTTTATATTGTTCGGCAATTTTATATAATGCAGAAGAGCATAATATTTTTTCAAAATTACAAATTTCACAAAATAATGCTATGAGAGTGATTCCAAGTTTAAACAAATACACTAAAATAAATTAAAAGCTCAAGAAATTACACTAGTTGAATATCAAAAATTTAACAAAAATTCTGGTATTTATATTCATATTTAAATTAAAACATAATTTACTTTCAGTTTGCTTACATAGGTTATTACTTTCAAGTTCGAACATCATAATTATTCTACAAGATCATTTAGTGATTTTCATATACAAAATTTGAATAAGAATATTTTTAATATTATTTCAAAAAAGGTTGATAGAGTATAACAAGTTGCCAGATGAATTAAAAAGTGAAAGAAATTTTTAAAAAATTAAAACATGATTAGACATGTATTACCTGGGTATTAAGAATGATGCAATTTAACTAATAATTTGATTTAAATGTTAAGGCAAGAAGAAAATTATTAATTTGAACGATAAAATATAATTTCTGTATATAATTGTATTTAGTACCCATACCAGGCTAAATAAAGCATGTTACTACTACTACTAATTTAAGTTTCTTCCAGATGGATCCTGCGTCAGCAAAACTTCTCGATAGACGCAGGATCCATCCGGAAGAAACTCAGAGTCATCACATTCTGCTTGTGGAAGTTTACAATCAAGAAAATTCTAGAATTATTTAAAAACACTGTAATCGTTGACTGACCTATTTATAAAGACTTCTCAAGGCTATAGATTTATGTCCTGGAAAACAGATGGCTCTGATGGCTAACAATGTATTCTGCATTGTATTTTATCTCCAGAAAGCGCATGGTGAGCCAAAAATATGTCAGACGTGACAGCCATGAGCAGTCTTTAATAATATATCAGTCAACGCTGTAATGGTAAACGGAGAAATAGATATGAAATAAGTTTGCCATGGATACCTACTTTCCCAAAATTACTAGCCAATTATTAGCTTGCTGAGTAACAATTTTTTTCAAATACTAGAAACATAATATCTTTGGGAAAATTTTCATAATTAGACAAAGTATTTGAAGAATGGATGCTGCAAGGGATAATAGAAGTAAAAGATGAATAACATAGGCCGGATGTTCATTATTTAGCACACCATGCTGTTATTAAGGAATCCAGTTCAATCACGAAAATTCGCCCAGTATTTGATGGATAAAGAAGGATAAATGGTAATTTCTTAAATTCTTTAGAAAAAGGTCCAAATATGATTGAAGTCATTCCACCCCTTTCAATTAAATTTAGGCTACGAAGAGTTGAGGTTACAGATGATATTGCTAAAGCTTTTTGACAGATTAGTATAGCTGAAAAAGATTTTTTAAGATTTCTATGGTGGAAGGAGTATTCTAATGGTATTATTAAAAAATTTAGACACTGTAGAGTTGTCTTTTGGATTAAAACCAAGCCCATTTCTTTTGGCAGCAAGTTTGAACTTACACTTAGAAAAATTCAAAGATTCACAGTTTAAAGATACCACAAGTAAGCTTTTTAATTGTATTCTTTGTTGATAATTGTATTACTAGTCTCAATGATACGAACGAACTAGAACGGTTTATTAATGAAGCGAAAGGCAATTTATCTTCAGCCAAATTTAACTTAAGATACTGGAAGTATAACTCGTTAAACATCACTGAAACAAAAGATGATAATTTCAATAATAATATAATATCTGTTTTGTGTGTATTATGGAATTATAAACAAGATGCTTTACTTTATGATTTTACTAATATGAATGGATAATATTCCAAGAAGAAAACATGGTTTATGTTTGATTCTATTGGCATATAGATGGAGTGGCAGCGGGCCATATCCTGTTACATTTATTCTAAAGTTGTTACTACAAGAAACTTGGAAATTAAAGATTTCGTGGGAATCTACCAGATTATATTTCAAAACGTTTTGAATCTTGGCTAAAAAATATTACATTTCTTAAACTTTGTTATAAGCAGATTTGCAGAGTCTGAAGATATGAGATTAAGTAAATATTCTACACTCCATCTCTTTGTAGATGCCAGTATGTTGGCATATGTTGCTTGCGTTTTTATAAGAATGGAATTTGAAACTTGTGTTAGAGTACATTTGTTGTTGATGGTCAAATCGCAGATAACACCAATAAAAAAACATTACTTTGCCCAGACTAGAATAGACCTGGAGCCTGTGTACAAAAATTGCAACGATTTCAGGTAGTTTGTTTATATTTTCATTCAATTGTACCCACATTGTGCAGATACGTTTGGGGTGTCAGCTAGCTAGGTGGCGGTAGTTGCTAAGGGGTTGCAAACACATTAAAAAAAATCGTGACTGGAATCAGTCCCGGGCAGCACGAAACTTTTATGAACGGAAAATTATATTCAGTAATGCACATTGAACATTGTCAGCTATCCGGGGAGTTGTGGGGCACTTGTCAGCTAGGGGTGCGAATGAGTCCGAAAATGAGAATTTTTTAAACGATGTCGGCAACTTGAAATTTGGGTGCATACTAATATTTTATATATGATTCATGAAAAAAAGTGTCAGCTGCTCATATGTCGGTGGAAAAGTTGTCAGCTGGGGTCACAAAAGGTTCCGGGCGTAGACGCTCTGTTAGCTGGTGCGCACGACGTTTAATGCATCAGCTGACAATTTTTCACTACATTAAATTTCCCGCCAAATTTCGAAAAAAGTCTAAAACCTTGCTAATTAGGTAAACACATTTTTTTTAAATAATCGTAGGAGATGTAGCATAACACGCCCTGTATTGCTTTCGGCTTGGCTTTCTCACCTCTTTGCCAGATGGCGGCAGCAGTACCGTTCAGCCGCATTTAATGTTTTTGCCTGCCCCAGTTGATATTTTTTGCCGCTAGAATTTCTTCGCGAGGCGCGCTGCCAGAGAGTATTTGCCGGTATCGATAAGGTGAACCTGTGGTCTCCCAAAGAACTGTTGAATATTGTTTATCATAATAATTCATGGTTGCGCCTGGTATCTCTATGTCTCTATCCATGTAATTTATTTTAGATACTGGAAAGTACCAATTAATAATAAAAGCTTGTCCGTCAACGATTGGCATTATTTCCAATTTTCGATCATTGGTAACGACCAGCAGAACCCCGAAAATAAAGAACGCGGTTCTTTCTCGTGTTCCACAACAGGTCTTAGGCAAGTGTCCAGGAATTGTTTTACCAAGTTTGTAATATTTCGACAAGTACCCTATTAGGTATTTGTTTATTTTTTACTTTAAATAAAAAGGTTAAGTGTTAATTACAACATTTTTTATTAAGTAAAGTTTATCTTACCTTCGGACTATTTTAACGTGAATTTTAGCATAAATGCTGAACTGGTAACAATAATTATGAATAAAAAGATTTTTGAAATGATATGATCACATTTGTGGATATATATTTAACTGTTATTAATTTATATAATTAAATTATAAAAGATATTTGCAAATACTCAAATACATAAAATAAAATCCACAATATTCTTATAACCTATCTTGGATTATCACAATGCTCGCTATAGTAACAGTGTATCTTCCGCTGTTTTAAACGAAAAGTGACCATCTAGGCTCGAAAATACATACGGACGGCTTTACCATGCAGCGAATTTCAACCATCCCCGCATCTCGGCGTCAGAGCGTGGTCGTCATGACATGCTTTTACATTTTAAAGTTTTTTGACAGAACTACTTATCGGATTTTTGATCACAAGGGAGCATTTTAATCCTTGAGCTTAGGTCTACAACGTTTATAGTAAGTGTTCTTTTCATTAGAATGAGCATTCTTGAGTTATCTCGGTGTAAATGATATTGCAATTTTGACGTTTCAGAGCGAGCCATTTTATATTAATGAACTCCATATAAGGGCGTGTTGGACACATAATTTAAAATTAAAGCAAAAAAATGCGATTTTTTTTGGAAAACCACCCCTTACTACCGCCTGCAAACCACGATTTTTTGACGACCAGGCGATTTTGCTTTCTTAAGGCGTAAGGAATGATGTAAGATAGGTTTTACATTTTAGCAATAAAGTGCAAAGGAAAATCTTTTCTAGAAGGAATATCTTAGCATTTAAACTGTACTATAGAACATTTTTTGGTACTTTGCTAAATGTTTACACACTTCTAGGTATAGGAGAGTCTTGAGCTTTTTTTTGTTTTTGATCGAACAGTCACTAGTTTTTAAATTAGGAAGTGGCTATTTATACGTCCGACGTATATGAAAGTCGGTATACGTCTTGCGCTCTCATTGGCGAGTTGAGTAACGTGACTTCTTTGGACGTACATTTAGCTCCATACACGTCCGAAGTAAACTGATTTTAGATACGTCGGAAGTGAATTTTTTTTTTCAAACTAATTTTCTGAGTAAATACAGGGCGTCTCAAGGAACAATCCCACCCCCTTAACTCTGTAAGTTTTTGAGAATATAGAAAAAACTTTTCGAACAAAAGTTGTACCTTATTGTAAACTGTTTTTTTATGACCCATACTATGAATATACAGGGTGTTTCTTAAAAGTGGAGTAAACTAAACATTCCTTTTTTTAATGGAAACACCCCATATTAGATTTTTAGTTGTTTGAAATCACTCGCCATTACGGTTAAAACAGTAGGTATAAAACTTTATAACATTATTTTTTTACCGTTCTTGAAATATTTAAATTTCAAATTTTATATTAAATCAATCTAACTTGTGGATCGCCTGATAAAGACACGTAGTCAATGTAATGAGAAACAATGTTGGATGTAACCAAAGGAATATGTCATTAAAATTGTAGAATGTTAGGTGTCACTTTAGATATTACTGAAATTCAGGTATAAAATATTTTTATTTTCAGAATTTCAGTAACATCTCAAATAGCTTCCAACGTTGTAGAATTTTAATATGACTTTACCTTGGCTTGTTTCTTCTTCTTTTTATTTATTGCAAATTGCATTGATTGTCTATCTTTATTATGTGATCCACAAATCAAAGTTAAATAGGTTTAGTATAAAATTTTAAAATTAAATATTTCAAGAAAGGTGAAGATAACGTTATAAAATATCATACCGCTTTAACCGTAGCGATGAGCAGATGAAAAAAACTAAAAACATGTGGGTGTTCCCATTAAACAAACGTATGTTTGGTTTGCCCTGCTTTTAAGAAATGCCATGTAACCACCCCAGACACTACGTCTAAAAAATACAGAAGTCTGCCAGTCAGTAAGTCCATATAACCCAGGTAGCAAGAACACGTAAATTTGACGTCATTTTTATGACATATTGCGTTGGCGACATCATTTGACCTAAAAATGACGTTTTAATGTCGTCATTCAAAGAACGACATTAAGTCGTCATAAATGTTACGTTAAATAGACGCCATATTTTTATTTACAAAAATAAATTTCGATTTGTTTTTTTTGTTTCACGAATTTGAAACATCTGGTAATTTTGTAATCTATTTGTAATTGTAATTTAGAGAAGCTAAAACCATAATAATATGATTCTAATATACCTATCATTATCCAATTTCATCATTTAAATGATTTTAGAACTTAAAATCACAAATATAATGACAATTGAAATTGTTTCAAGTTTCTAACAAAATCTCATGGGGATGATTGTGGACTGTGGTAGCAACTAGCACCAAGAACTATAGGTAAACGCTGCTGTGAAAAAACAAATAAGGTGGCAAAAAGACATCGTCACAGTTAGTAGTTGCCATCGCCTAAAATAAGAAAAGAAGAAAAAGAAGGAAACCTTTAATTTGGCACGTTCTCACATTCATAAATTTGCGGAATTTCAAAAAGTTTTGATTCTGTTCCTATAAAATCAATAACACTTTTGCAGTGAAAATAACAGAAATGCACATTCAAAACTACAGGATAAACAATATCCAGTATGAAAATCGACGCCATTACTGGTAGAATTCTTTTATCGCGCAGACCACAATCGCTAAAGAATGGAATGCGAGGAATGCATCAGGGATGTACTCAAATATATTGGGAATTCCACCAATTTGGGATTTCCCAGAATTTTTTACCTGTACTCTGCCATCAGTGTACCCACAGGTATAAACAGTTATTCCTTCAACTGTGCACAGACGTTATAACAATATCCAAACCATTAATGTAAGAAAATAATTTAATCCCGATCCTGTGTCCCATCGATTTTTATAGGGCGGGGTCTAAAATAAAGAAGTAACGTGATTTCAAAGTGAGATTCTATTGGAGAATGAGTTTGTATAAAAAACGAAAGTCACTACCGAGATCAAAGGCGCCAACAGGAAGATTTACAACTGGGTATTCCCTCAACTGTGGCAAAACCTCGTTTTTCAGTGGAGGAACTCGTCTGCCTGTGGCGATCTGGAAGGAGGGTTCGACCAGATACCTCATAGGGCACATCTCGCAGGGCAACAGGAGGAGCCTGACGTCGAACGAGAACCAGTACAGGTGTTTCGTGTATCAGGGGGCGTCGGAAAGGGGCAGGACGGTCTACACTACATAGCTCAGTCGGGCGACGCGACGTGCAGCGGCCTGCAGAGCGCCAGGGAGGGTTCGAGGACGATGGATGATGACGTATAGGTATGGGAGTAAGCGTATTTAAAGTGTTGATATCTCGGCTATTTCTTGGGCTAGAACATCGATTTTTTTACATCAGACTCAGATTTGTTATACATCAGACTCAGACTGTGATATTTTACAATCTGTCTTTCAGTAATGTTACTGCAAAAATGATTACATTACCCTCCTATATGCATAATGAAACCGGTTGTGTGTGTTTCCCTCTGTTACATTCATATTTTTGATTGTCGATTGCACCACCTCACTAAACCCTGGAAATTAAGTTAGGCCGGAGTTGATTTTTCGTTTAAATTACTAATTTAAACTTAATTTAAGAATTAGCAAAGTGGTGCACTCGGCCCTGAAGTATAGCAGCGAATGTGTAACAACATGTATAAACTAATAATAAATATTATATATAAATATTTGTATTTTTAATTTAATAAAATTACCAAAATTAGACATCTCATGTAACGTTATAAAGACGTCGCTTCTCACGTTATAAAGACGTCATTAGACATCTCATGTCACGTTATAAAGACGTCGCTTCTCCAGTTATAAAGACGTCATTAAATGACGTCATTTGGCTGTGACTTTCGACCGTCATTTTAACGTCAATTATACGTCTTTTACTGACGTCGCCTATGTCCAAAAATGACCAAAAAGTGACGTTAATTTTACGTCACTTTGCTACCTGGGAAGTTAAGGTGGCTGGTGTGCCATGACAGGAAACACACAGAAAATGTACCAACTTAGACAGTGACTTTGTTGAGAAAGGTCCAATAATATAAATTGTTTTTTATTTGTTGATTGGCATTTTGTAAAAAAATAAATTACCATTCAATTGTTTTGAGGGGATTCCATGGCACACTTGACTTGGCAGATGCCTTTTAAATTCCTATTTTGCCAAAGTTTGACACCCTGCAGAATGGAACTTCTTGTTCAAATTTGGTATGTGGAGGTTTTAGTGTGTCCTGATTAATGCTGTAGTATCACATTTTACTTCACAAACTGTGAACTTTCATATCTATAAAAAAAAATTGTCCCATTCAATTCCCGCAGCCTACTTACATTTTTAGGGGTGTTAACACAAGAAACCAGACACACTGCATGTCCTTTTTTCTGTAACATGCTATTGGTTTTCCTGTCCCCAACACCCGTCACAAAGAAAATTAATCAAGTATGACAGAGAAACCTTTAGTAGATTTAACTGAAGAGTCGGGAAAAACAAAAGCGAATGCGAAATGACATCCATTACCTCCAATTTTATTATTAGAAAATACAATAGTGGAACAGAAGCATGGGCACTTTTCATTTATGAAGTTCTACCTGCCAAACATGACAAGATGTCAGTCCAAATATACATTGACACAAGAATATTTTGATTCTGATAAGTGTCCTGAAGCCGAACTCCCTAAGGACATAGAGAGGAAATTTCTTTTCTACGATAGCAATCTTTCACAATCGAAACTCTCTAACCTTATTTGGCTAGGTTCGGCTTTGCGAATAGCGAGTTCGGATCATAGAGATAGCAAGACTGAAACTACTCTTGCTATTGTTTAGTGTTCTTGTTTAACACGCCCGCAGTCGACTTTATTTAGTTTATTTTGTGATTTCGTGATGATTTGTGGAATTGGGAAGGTTATGTTGTGGTTATGTTCTAGTGTTTTGTTTTCTTGTTACTTGTTATATTTTCTATTATAACACATAACACAAAAGGTGTTATGTGTATTATAATCCATTTAATAGTGCAATAATAGTCAAATAGTCCATCATACTATTATTCGTTATGGGTTATTATAAAGTTATTGTAGGATTGTATAGGGGATACTTAAGTCTTTTTTAGAAACAAAGGGAAGAGAAAGAGGCTTCAAAACAAATGTGGAGCAATGGAAGGTATGGAAGAATTATTAACGAACGATTAATTCACATTTAATAATCAAAACAATTTATAATTGAAGGTTGTCGTGGAATATCTGGAAGAATATCCTGTTTTACTCAAAAGTAAATATGAAAATTTTGATGGTGATAACACCCAAGTAAAGGAAATATGGCAGTGATTAACTGCCCATCTCAATTTTATGGGGTTTGGCTCGAGAACCGTTGACAAATGGCAAACGGTATGTACCTCGCTCCACATAAAATTTAGTTGGATCGTATAATAGTCTACCCACATTGACTGAGTTTAATGTTATCAAGCTACAGTGCTTTGAAGTAAGAGTTTACAAATTTCATATTTTTAAGAGTTTTTGAAAGATTAATAATGTTAAACACAATCCATGTGATGTCGTTAACTTGTAGAAAAGCAATTTTAACGTTAAGAATATTTTTTAGGCTATAGGGAGATGGAAATCAAAAATTAAAGCTTACAGAATAGAAATGGTCAAAACTGGAGGAGACCCGTCAAAGCTCCTGCACTAAATAATATTGAGGAAAGGCTGATGCAAGTCATGATGATATGGGATTAGTATTATGTTATTTTTCAAAAATGGCTCGTGTTTGATTGTTTATGCTTGATGTGGACTGATATTTAATAATAACGATTTACAGCCAGTTAAAACAACTGTTGTGGCAAGACCCACTGTGGTGGCAGGACCAAGCACGGCACCTTCTCCCCCTCCTTTAATACCAATTGCTTTGACCAATGAAAACGTTACGCCAAAAAGGAAGTTGTCTCCAACACAACCGGCCACGAGGAAGAAAATTAAAACCAGTACAGAAAAAAACAAAAAGTTTGTATCCGTTCAGAAGATGCATACAGAAAACAAGGAAATTTTGCAAAACAGAAAAAAAAACTGCTGAAATAGCAAACGTCTTATCCGACATAAGTGCAGACATAAACAAATATGTTAATTTCATTATTTTTAAAGACGATTAGTCATTTATTAGATAGGTATAATTTATTCTAGTTTGTGACTATTTATTTTCAGTTTTTTAGTTTGAAAATATTTATTGTTTGTTTTAGTTTGAGAATGGGTATTTCTGTTTTGTTTTTTAGTTAGAAGAATATTAGTAAGAATATTTATTTTTCGTTTTTTGGTTTTAGAATATGTATATTGTGTTGATTTTTTGTAAGTAGGTATTTGTGGGAATAATAGAGCTTATCCAATTATATATTTTTATTTACCTTTCCATGTCCAGCGCCATTAACCTAAATTATCTTGTAATTAAAAAATAAGAAATAAGTATGCCAGATAATGTATTCTATAAATAAAGTAAGATTAAAATAAACTATATGTACAGGCTGATTCGAGGAGTGATTACATTACCTATATTTTGACAGTTCACTACACCTTTATTTTCAGCTTATGAAAACTAGGGCAAATTTCAATGACTACGTTTATGTCGATGCGTTTGATCCGATGGAAATAGGATTGACTTGAACCAATCAGATAGAAATTCTCAAAATAAGTAGTCAATTCTCTTTACATCGGATCATAACATAGTCGATGGGTACGTTCAGCCGGTCCCAGCGGCTGGCAGCTTCTTTATTTCTGACTGAGAAATAAAGGCATAGTGAGCTGTCAAAATATAGGGAATCACCCTGTGTGTATATTACAAAAAATAAGTGTTGACCCATTGTGCCCTGCGTTGTTGACCTAATTGTACTAGATTTCTGTCACCAATATCATAAACTGGCTGGGGATCTATATCTTCGTTGCCTTCCTCTTCTTCATCTTGATCAAGTGGAACATTTGCCCTTATACACATATTGTGCAATACACAAACCGCATTCACGATTTGCCCAACTTTATGTGGATGATACCTTAAAATTCGCTCTTTTAAGATGCAACGGAACCTCATTTTTAACACACCTGAAAAAAAAAAACAATTAAATACAACACAGAACAACCTGATGTGAATACCTACCTATACATCATTCGACACAATTCCTCGCTCTCGTCAATGCTGCATTATATCTTCCTTCGGGTAAATCACCATGCACTCCTCTAATCGGTGTCATTAGCCATGGTTCCTGGGGGTAGCCACTATCTCCTATCAGCCAACTGTTTCTATCTCCTCTCTCATAATTATCTACCAGGTGATGCTTCACAGCCGAATTCCTCCACATAAATGCATCATGACTCGCACCACCAAAATTGGCATTCACATTCAAAATTAATAAATTAGCATAGTTGTACATTTTTTGAATGATAGCCTTTTCTGTTGTCTTCAGATGGTTCGAAAATCGATACATGAGTACAATCGATGCATCCAATTGTACCTGGAAATTCATGTTGTACTAAAAAATCAATTTTATTTTGCTCTTTTTCTGCATTTGATACTGGAAACTTTATCCATCGAGGAGCGATAAGTTCAATAGCATTGCATATTTCTGACAATGTCCTGCTAAACGACTGCTGGGCCATCGATACATTTCTTTCATTTCCCACGCTTCTTTGATAGGAACCTTGGGCGAAGAATCTTAGTGCACCTATAACTCTTGTGGCGATAAGACATTTTCGTATGTCTTTGTCCAATATTGAGATGAGGCTATCAACGAAGATGATATTTCATAACAAATTTTTTAAACTAAATACGTCTACCGCGAAATTCAGACTGATTTTATCTTTTCAGGGGATATTATATTATATTCCAAAAAACTTGGCAGACGCCTGTCTCCTTTGTCATCTAGAGCCCTCTTACCCAGTGGCTTATTACTAGGCCGAATCTTGCTACAACAAGGCGTTAGCTCTTCAATTAAATTTATAACAAGGACTTTACTTAAACGGAAACATTTCCGAAATTCATTTTCTGGTAATTCGAACACATTACTAGTGTCCCGCAAATTTTTCCTCTCTAACCGTAATATCTCCTTCCGTTCTTCGTCTTCCGCGTCGTGCACAACATGCATAAAATATGGATTCATCTTTATAATGTAATGTTATTTTATTTATTTTTATTAATTTGAAAGGTTTCTAATAAATTGTAATACTTCACAAACGTTAAAAACAACATAAATGTCAAATTGTCAGTTACTACCACACACTATCCGGATATCTGAAAATTCCCTAAATTTTCCACTAGAAAGCTAAATGTTTTTGGGATTACTAATACAGTAATTTCCATAGCCGAGCGCGCCCGACCTATGTGATACAGAGTACCAACAGCAAATAGAAAGAAACATTTTCTCTACTCTATTTCTTTTCTTGTCTATCTCTACGTGAATTACAGAGTTCGCCTCCTGCTTTTTTGTTTTTACAAAAATATGATTTTTTCTCAGTTCAAGTATTACTTGATAGATTATTCCCTTGTTGAAAAGCATGCCAATACCCGGATCTTTTGATGCTAGGAGGGCAACCTATAATCGTGACAAGTAGAGACTCTCTGAGAAAAATAAACTCAAAGGTCCAGTATTCATTGATAAAATTTGTTTTATCTCTGCCAATGACTACTTGCCACCATTCTAAATTGCCCTCTGAGTGACAAAAGGTTAAAGGTGAATTTATAAACTCGACGTTTGCGTTGGCGCTCGAAGTTGACGGTGACCTTCGCAGTTTGCGTCCAGAAATGTGAACGACGGAACGTGAAAGATGAAATTAGTTTATCTCTCGGACGGCATCGGACGCAGACGGCAACATCCGACGGCGTTTATAAATGGTTACACGTAAAACACGGGGATTGAATTTTCGACGCAAACGGCAACGGCGAGCGCCAACGCAAACGTCGAGTTTATAAATCCACCTTAAGGGTTGACTTATTTTGTCAACAATGGAATAATCAATCTAGTGATAATTGAACAAAAGATTTCTTAGGATCTGCTATTGTGTGTTTATGTGATCAAAGCTACATTAATCTAATTAAAATAAAGATTTACTTTGTTTTAATAACACACCAATAAACACAGCATGATAAACAATAAATTTGATTACAGCATAACTTTCAACCGACTCACACACTTGATCTCTCTCCACTTTATGATTACCTACTGAACATCAGTCCTGACAAAAACTGCAGTTCCAATTTATTCGCATATTATACTCTATTATTACTTTACTACATTGAAGCAATTGTTACAAAAAACTACCAAGCAGTGTAAAAAACAGTAAATATAAATTATTCGCCATGTCAGCAAAGTTGGTGCTTTTAAAAAATGCTTTTACTCCTTGGATGAGTATTTGCAATTTGTTTTTCCTGACTAGTTTTGTATGTATTTAGTTGTGACATATATATAGTTGTTTCATTCAGAGTGTCTCACTTAAGAGTGAAACAACCCTATAACTTCTTTAATTTTTAACCGACCAGAACGAAATTTTTACCAAAGGTAGATGGCATTGTTGCCTACTTATTTCCAAAAAATTAGTTGCCTACTCCAAAGTCAAAGCCACCTGCGATGCCACAAACGAGGCTAAAAATCCGAAAGTCATATTAGGCATTTCTTTTTCAAAAAAAATTACTAGAAAAAGTTGATCAGAATCGATTCAAAACCCTAAATCCAAAATTTTGTCAAAATCAAAAAATATTAATTTAAAAAAATTGAATTCCAAAAACAGCAATTTAATAATTTTCTGTTTTTAGAAAAGTGTGCGATGGAAGTTTTGAAGGCAAATTGTTTTCATAAAGTAATTATTTTAAAATAAAAGCTACAAAACAAATTTTAAAAATTTAAATTTTAAATTTTTACTTAAATTTTATTTATTTAATATTTTTTGATTTTGACAAAATTTTGGATTTAGGGTTCTGAATCGATTCTGAACAACTTTTTCTAGTAATTTTTTTTTTGAAAAAAAAAAAGCCTAATATGACTTTCGGATTTTTAGCCTCGTTTGTGGCATTGCAGGTGGCTTTGACTTTGGAGTAGGCAACTAATTTTTTGGAAATAAGTAGGCAACAATGCCATCTACCTTTGGTACAAATTTCGTTCTGGACGGTTAAAAGTTAAAGAAGTTATAGGGTTGTTTCACTCTTAAGTGAGACACTCTGTATATATCAGTGATAATTTTGATGAAAAAATTTATTATTTTTGAGTGTTCGGAAACCATCTTCGATATTCAGTAGCAGCCTGATGTGCATTTTTCATACATTGGGAACATGTCCATCAAAATTTTCTATTTCAAATTATGAAACTCACTACCCTTAACCTCATATGATCTGTGAAACTCATATGTCACATGAGTGACATACACGCTGCGCGATTCAGTTAGGGTCACTAGATTTTAGGGAGGTTATAGCTTCAGAGCTATCAGCGCCATCTATTAGTCAGTGTTGAATGCACTGCTTCTTGTGTCACTAGGTTGCGCTATTGCTACTGTTTAAAATTAGAGGTTAGGCAGGCCAACAGGCCCACTGGCCAGTCACAATTTCGTTACAATTTAGTAATGTGGTGTGAAGAAACGGGCGAAAAATTCTCTGTTATAACAAAAACGTGACAATCTTGGATACTTAGGTGATGCTGAAAAGGAAATCGCCATCCATGGAAAACTTGCCGCACAATATAAAAAAACTTTTAATTGTCAATGGATTACAGGTCTATCATGCCACATGCAATCTTTATTAATACAATCAAAAGTACTTAGTAGTTTACCAGAAACCCTGTAAATCAGCACTTACCTTTCAGTCGTTGGCAGATCACAGTTCAGTGGATACTTCAACTCGATGATATCTCCATTCTTCTCTTTCAATTGCCCCTGGTTTTCCATATAGTACTGCACCAATTCGGACAGTGTAGCAAACTTCTCTCCACCATAAAGATCGTAACAGTCCCCCGAGTTTTGGATTTTGATGTGCGTAACTTCCCCATTGCGTCTGAAATAGAGCAATACGTAGATATTTATCTTCATATGAACAATCACATTTCAGCTATTTTTAGGTGATACCATTGAGTAAAGGAATAATTTTATTCCTTTACTCAATGGTGATACTTTTCAGAAATAGATACTAGCATAAGTAAAAGAGGCTCTCATGCCAATCATTGCATTTTGTCCGCAAAATTTTCTGGTTTTATTATTTGTAAAGGCATAGGTACTGTTTGGAGTTAAAGTTAACAAGAAGTCAGTCAGGTTAAGTTATTGTGAGCAAAGGAAATGTATGTTGCTTTGTTTTTATCGTAAGTAAGAAAATATTAAGGGAAGAAAACAACTAAATTACAATCGGGAAAATATGCAACACAGTATCGATATTATTTGAACTTTTTATATTTTACTTCATGATGTGTATACATAGGTAATAATGCTACAGGTTATCTTTGAATGCAGATAAATTCATCAAATAGATTACTAGATCAATATTATGAGTGCAATGAAAGCGGCAGTAGATTGAAAATACTGAAACCTGGATGAAAGTTAATAGACTTACTAAAGTTAATTAAGCACATATACAGATCGAATGGTCAAACTATGGACATGAGAAAGATGAAGGGGATTTGCCGACATCCGTTCTGCCAAATTACTGTGGGTGTTGCCTACTTAACTGAGACGATGACAAATTTTTGATGATATTTATTTGCTCTGATACTTGCACCTTAGTAGCACAGAGAAAAAAACTGAGGTAAATAAAACCGCTATCTGGAGAATACTAGAATCGTAAAATTCCTGGCGCCTGTCGACTTGTGGCTGTGCGTACTTGCCAGTCAATCAGATTCGCTCTCTCTCATGTACAGGGTGATCCAAACTCGACGGCCCAGACCTACAGCGGGAACACGAAAGCTCAAAATAAAATTTTGAAGAGGGGTTCTTAAATGGGACATACTAAGGTCCAATTTTGACCGAAAATTAGCTTTTTTGATGTGAAAATGGCCGCTGTGACGTCATCGATATTATTTTCCCAGAAACATACCAGTTTTTCTCTATATATTGAAAGTCCTTATCATTCTCAACAACTTTTGTAGGGAAAGATTTTCTGTAACTTTTATTGTTCAAAATATACAGGATCAAATATGTAAAAAAACATGGAATTTTTTCTAATCATTATTCGAAATCTAGATAGCTATGGAAACAATTGATAGTCAGAAATTATTTAAGAGTATGTTGGGGTGCCTTGCGCACCTTTAAATTTATTCAACTGGAATATTTTTGAAATTTCTGAATTGTGCTTGTTAGTAACTTGTTTGTTATTATTGTTTGTTAAAAAAAAATCCAGTTGAATAAATTGAAGGGTGCGCAAGGCACCCCAACATACTCTTAAATAATTTCTGACTATCAATTGTTTCCTATCTAGATTTCGAAAAATGATTTAGAAAAAATTTGATGTTTTTTTACATATTTGACCCTGTATATTTTGAACAATAAAAGATACAGAAAATCTTTCCCTACAAAAGTTGTTGAGAATGGTAAGGCCTTTCAATATATAGAGAAAAACTTGTATGTTTCTGGGAAAATAATATGGATGACGTCACAGCGGCCATTTTCCCAAACATCAAAAAAGCTAATTTTTGGTCAAAATTGGACCCTAGTATGTCCCATTTAAGAACCCTTTTAGAAATTTTATTTTGAGTTTTTGTGTTCCCGCTGTAGGCCTGGGGCGTCGAGTTTGGATCACCCTGTACATAGTTCGAGTGTTTGATCTGTATAAGTACACAACAAATGCCGAAAAAGCGCTTTAGCTTGAACATTACACTTAAAATATGCAAAAGATTATTGTCACTTTCAATACTCCCAATCAAAGCTATATTATTTGTTGAAGTCAATAAAACTACTTCGATAGAAAAAAGGTACTTAATCGGCACATTAAGCTGCTCAAATTGATTTCATTCAGAAGTACCTGATATACTGAAAGAGTGAAACCATACACCTGTTTGTTTTCTTGTTGAAACATGAACGTATCAAATGGTAACCAGGTACATCAGTGGATAAATGAATAGCTACTTGAAAGTGGATTTCTTAGCAACTTCAAGCAAGAACGCAAAAGGTACAGGGTGCCCCATAACTCTTTTTTTATTGCGATTATTTCGCAATAAATTAACGTTTTTTGGTGATCCAAAAATGTATATCCACAAAAATAAAGAATCCATCTATGGGATTACTGATTATACGCGGGTGTTAACCTTAAGGGGAGTGTCATAAAGATGTTATTTGTCATACTAGACTTCCGATCTCCGGGTGCCTCTTTATCAGTTTTTTTACATATCCTGCATATTTCACTTGATTTTTACTCCCTGTGTTCTCTTGATTCCAAATATGCAGGATGGTTGGCAATATTTTTATGCCAGATTCACAAATTGACAAAAGTTCATATTAACATGAGTCCGAAAACAGTTTTTTAAAAGGAAATGAAAAAATATGGATTATTTTAAATTGCAGTTAAAACGGCTTAAGCGATTTTATTTAAAACTTGATACTTTGTTTTGGTTTTATATATACTTCTGAATGAAATCAATTCGAGCTACCTCAATATGTCGATTAAGTACCTTTTGCCTATTGAAGTAGTTGTAACACATGGACTTCAACAATTAATATAGCTTTGATCAAGAGTATTGAGACACATTAATCTTTTGCATATTTTAAGTATAATGTTCAAGCTAAAGCACTTTTTTGGCATTTGTTGTCAACTTATACAGATCGAACACTCAAACTATGAACATGAGAGACTGAGTCTGATTGAATGGCAAATATGTGTTTGCCACAAGTCGACCTGTGCCAGATTCGTTTAGTATACTCCAGATAATGGTTTTATAGCATAAAACGCATATCTGTTTGTATAAAACGGTTATATATGCATTTTATTCAGACAGATATGCATACCATCGATTTTGTACAAAGGACGCACGCACATGGGTGTATGTGGTAATTTTCGCCCCCCATTTTTTTCTTTCGAGGTATATCAAATTTGGCTCATATAATAGAGTACTCAAAGCTTTACAAAAAAATGCATTCGTGATGTATGTTGTTAGGATTCACCGTTTTTGAGATAAATGGCTAAATGTCATACAATGCATTGCAAACAATTTCATACTACTGATAGTAATGCAAATAAACATGTTACCTACAAATATTATTATTATCATTTGCATGGCTATTGTACATGTACAGGGTGGGCAAATTTGGGCACTTTTAATAGGAAACACCCATTTCTAAGCCAGATAGAAAAAAATGAACCCCCCCCTCTCGAGCTTAAATTTCGTGAAAACTTCATTGCCGCAAACCGCATTTCGATATATTTTACCGTTTCGCCGCTAGAGGGCGTTTTTTGATTTTGAGCGATATATTAAAACCTTCGTAACTTTTTTGTTTCTAAAGATAATTGATTACTGTAAAAACTTTCTTAAGGCACTTTTTTACGTAGATTCCAGTGGCGTACACCGATTTTTTTTAGATGGTCTAAATTTCGAAATAATGGCCAGAACTTTGTTTTTTTAAATGGAACACCCTATATATTATTAGCTCTTTAGATACCCCCTTTGATGCTGATTTCAATGATATAAGATTTGATGGGTCTAGCTCAAACAGTTTTGGAGAAAAAAATATAATCCGGTTTAATGCAACACAATTTAAATAAATCACTTAGAATCAAGGTAGGTCATATTATATTACCAAAAACAATTTTTACGTTCTTTATGCACATTTTTATAATAAATTAAAATAACAGTTTAAATTAGATAATTAAAGCAAATATTCAAACTGATGTATTGTCAATACAAAAATTACACCTTTTGATAACACTTTGAACTGCATTATGGATATGAATATTTGAAATAGAATTTACACAGTCTATAAAATTTTGTCTGAGTTCATCGATATTATTGCTAGATTTTTTGTATAACTTATCTTTAATGTGCCCCCAAAAGAAAAAATCTAGGGGTGTTAAATCCGGCGACCTTGGGGGCCAACGCACCGGCCCATTAGTTCCCATCCAGTTATTTCCAAAATTTGTATTTAATAGATCTGAAACGGCTGTGACATTATGAGGTGGTGCACCATCATGCTGGAAAAACAGATTTCTTGCGTCATTTAATGGAAGATTGTCCATAAATTGCCGAATAAGATACTGGTTTAAGATTTCATAATACCGTTGACCGTTTAGTCTTTCTTGATAAATGTGATATTTTAAAACACGATTGCCATGTAGAGCGCACCAAACACTAAAACCAAACCGCCTTTGGATTCGAACTTCGACAGTATCATGAGGATTGATATCAGACCAATAGTGCTCGTTATGTCTATTGAAAATTCGGGCACTGCTACCATAGGCTTCATCTGTCCAAATCACATTACTAGCAAAAAATTGGTCTTGTAGGACACTTTGACGATACCATAAGCAAAACTCCAGTCGCCGCTCAAAATCGGTTGGTTCCAAATGATGCATTTTCTTAATTTTATATGGTCTGAACTTATATATTTTTAAAATATTTAAAGCTCGACGTCTTGAAATCCCAGATTGAGATTCAATTTGACGACTTGAAATTGAAGGATTTTCAATCGCCATTCCAATGACATTGAAAGCAGTTTCTTCAGCATCTTCAATGTTGTAATTTTTGGGTCTTGGCTTATTGAAGGTCCCATGATTGGTGAGATTTTCTTTTAATATTAGAAAAATAGATTTATGAGGTTGTCTTCTTTCTGGATAGCGATTGAAGTAAAGTTCGGATGCCATATCAGGATTATTATCATTTAACATTCTAACATGTCATTTGAGATTTGAGTAAAATTCGGCTTTCGATTGACCTAAGGGAAGATGTCTCTATTTCGATTTGGCGATTATTCCATGGCTTGCTATGATTTTTTTAAATAGCAAATTTTCAAGAAACCTCATTAGGGATTTTTTTATGACAAAATATTATTTAGAAAACTTGTTCGGAATGAAAAACTGAGTAGATTTGCAAAATTTTGATTTTTACATTTATCTCTCACTTTTTAGAAAAGTGTCCTTTCTGGAGCTTTCACGTCAAAATTTTATTTTTTCACGATGATTAAGTTTCCTTAATAATATTTTGACGTGAAAGCTCCAGAAAGGACACATTTCTAAGACAAAAGTGGGAGAAAAAGGCGAAAAAGCTAAAAATCAAAGTAGGCCTAGACTTTTGAAATTTTGTGAATCTACTCAGTTTTTCATTCTGAACAAGTTTTCTTAATAACATTTTGTCGTAAAAAAATCTTTAATAGGGTTTCTTGAAAATTAGCAATTTTAAAAAATCATAGCAGGCCATGAAATAATTACCCATGCAAATGCAAATGCCTATGAGATACTTTCCCTTGGGACTACCAATAAAAAAATAGAGACCATTTGTTTTCCTCGTCATTCATATAGTTCTGAGGTGTCCAGTATCAAATTGGGACACACTGTATTAAAACTATGAAATCAATCAGCCTCCTGAGCAATCAATTGCTCACGGAGTATTATAGAGATGTCACACCCAAAGGTGCGGGACAAAGGCACTGGTCTGGATCGGCAAAAACTGACGTCACAATTACCGAGACCACGCTATTAACCGTGTCCACGTTGTCGGTAAGATAACTGAAAACATTGGTCAAGAAAAAGATGACAATTGACCATAGACAACACTGTTTCAGGACGGTGTGCTATCTCTTCGTGACGGTGTGCTATCTCTTCGTGATTGATTGCTTAGGTGACTGATCGAATACTTAGCTGGCAGTCGGGTAAGCCATACTGATGAGGAATCACTGTCCCAAAACAATGCTGTCTACGGTCGACAGTCATATCTTTCTTAAGGCATTATTGTACGTAGTATAGCCAGTCTGGCTCATACAGGACGTTCGTAAAAAAATCAAATTTGACAAAAAAATCATTTATTAAAAAAAATACCCAAAGAAAATTTTGAGATTTTACATTGCTATAGAAGTATATTTGGAATCAAGAGAACGCAGGGAGTCCAAATCAAGCGAAATATACAGGATACGTTAAAAAAATTAAGAAAGTGACATCCACTTCTGGTAAAACCAAAGTCAAATGTGACAACTGACATTTTTATGACACTTCCCATGTGATCAGTAATAAGATTCCATGTAAATTCTATCAATTTTTCAAATTTAGTGGCAGTGTATTCCTTTAGTTTTAAATATTATTGTAATGATACCTACATACACGGTGATTCAGTCATGATGTAAAAAAATTTAACCACATAGTGAGAAAGGCCCACTAAAAAGGGAAATGTGAAAAAAAAATTGGCGGAGGTGGGGCAAATGAACGTAAACACTCGCGTAACTCGACACACCTGATTCCGAGGGAACATCTGAGGTGAGCGATGTTGTGCGTTTCATTGTCAGTGGTCAACCTTATTAATGAAAGTTAATCCGAAGAAATAAGAAATACTTATCTTTTATCGGCAGTATCGGGGTTGTCAGGCTTGATTCTTCAAATGGCAATTGTTATAACACTTGAAACACTTTGAGAAAATGTTGTATTCACATCATAAACTGGTATTTACTTGAGAAGTTTTCGAGAGTTTTCAAACACAATAATTTGCATAGTTATTAAATTACACGAGAAAATTGCTATCAGTAACACTGTCTATCCGTTTTACTTTGCACATTTTCCGTTTTTCCTGTATATTTTTGGTGAACCACTAAACCATACCATCCATACGTCTGAGGTCCATACCATAGCCTAGTGACTGACGTTGACGTTGTTGACGTTTAAGTTTCCGCTAGCGCCCCTCTCCTTTAGCTCTTGTAGACACTATGAACTGGGCTTGTTACAGATTTCTGTATAGCTACGCCAGAGAGGACGGCAAGTTCTGCCGGAAACGCCGGATAATAGATGGCTCTGATATCACAAATACCTACTTGGTATTTTAAATGAAAACGTGTAATTAATTGAAAACTATAACGTTTAACGTTAGATTGTTTTTGTGAAGAACTGAAGAAAAGTCACAATACTGGGGGTATTTCGAATTCTCATATTCATATTCTCAATAATTTCAGATTCGTATTACGCTAATGACTGAATCAGCCTGTATAATACGCTACTTTACAGCTTTGTGCAAAAAAAAACACTATCCATTTTCCCGTCAATTTGAACACTTAAAAATGTACGTCGTAATACTGCCCTCATAAGGAAAACGTGGTATATTCAAAAATTAAAAGAATTGGCAGTGTCATACGACCTGTAAATACACTAACTTAGATGTAAATAATATAAATTTGGCATAAAAAATGCATAAGCAAAAACGCTATACAGTGTCCTCCAAAAAGTTCGCAACATAGGGGGAAAATTTTTAATTAATGACTTTTTTGAAATTTAAGTTTTGGGGTTACCTTTTGCTTTAAAAAAGATGAAAAACGACCCACTCAAACGTGGTCACGTGACTTTCGTTATCTGTCAAAAATGACATTTAAAAAAATATATCGCTGAAAATGGGTTTATTTGTTAAAATATCAAAAAGTTTTACTTGAAAAAGTTGTTTCTTTTTCAATTTCACGTACGTGTACCAAATTTGAACGCCCTACTAAAAGATTTAGTTTTTTGACATTTTTTTATATTTATGAAATTTCTGAAAATTTTTAAAACTTGTAACTTCATAAAAACTATTTTGTATCACTAGCTTTATCATTCTATTAACTTTTTATTACTAACTACCGATAAGAATGTGTCTTTTTCAAAAGAAAATGATATTAACGCCTTAAAATTCTGTTATGTTTGCTGCAAAGTTGATGTACCGTCTAACATTTAGGATATAAATTTAGTTACATTAGGTTTTCCAATTCTAAATTGATGCCAAAATAATAATAAATTAAAATATCATCAAACTATTTCACGTATCTAACTAAAATTCAGGACTTTTACGGAACAAACAATTATTACCTTTAAGTTTAATTTCACATTAATCGATATTGATGAGTAGGCCATGGAGAGAATAGAAGCAATTGTTTTTATTTGACAGTGTTTTTATTTGAGAGTTATCAAACTGTCAAATAAAAACAATTGCTTCTATTCTCTCCATGGCCTACTCATCAATATCGATTAATGTGAAATTAAACTTAAAGGTAATAATTGTTTGTTCCGTAAAAGTCCTGAATTTTAGTTAGCTACGTGAAATAGTTTGATGATATTTTAATTTAATATATTTAATTTAATATATTTTATATATTTAATATATTTTATATATTTTTTTTATTTAAAATATTTTAATTTATATAGATATATAGATACGTGAAATAGTTTGATGATATTTTAATTTATTATTATTTTGGCATCAATTTAGAATTGGAAAACCTAATGTAACTAAATTTATATCCTAAATGCTAGACGGTACATCAACTTTGCAGCAAACATAACAGAATTTTAAGGCGTTAATATCATTTTCTTTTGAAAAAGACACATTCTTATAGGTAGTTAGTAATAAAAAGTTAATAGAATGATAAAGCTAGTGATACAAAATAGTTTTTATGAAGTTACAAGTTTTAAAAATTTTCAGAAATTTCATAAATATTAAAAAATGTCAAAAAACTAAATGTTTTAGTAGGGCGTTCTAATTTGGTACACGTACGTGAAATTGAAAAAGAAACAACTTTTTCAAGTAAAACTTTTTGATATTTTAACAAATAAACCCATTTTCAGCGATATATTTTTTTAAATGTAATTTTTGACAGATAACGAAAGTCACGTGACCACGTTTGAATGGGTCGTTTTTCTTTTTTTTTTTTAAGCAAAAGGTAACCTCAAAACTTAAATTTAAAAAAAGTCAGTAATTAAAAATTTTCCCCCTATGCTGCGAACTTTTTGGAGGACACTGTATGTTTGAAAATGGATCCCATTTCTAATCATAAATGTGGTATCTCTAAGTTCTAAAGAAGAACGTGGTAAAAATATGCAAGATACAGCATTTTTCTTTATGGAGCCGTTGATTTAGCGTTTCTTTAGTGTGTTTCTAAAAAGTGTGAGATTTTACGGTACTTTTGTTTCTGTTCACTTATTACTGTTTGATTACCTAACACATTAGCAGGGACACAGTAGAAAACACTATCATTACCTATTATTTGAAAAAAGTTGTAGATATCTAGTATAATTT
This sequence comes from Pseudeuparius sepicola, assembly GCA_963920635.1. NCBI lineage: Eukaryota > Metazoa > Arthropoda > Insecta > Coleoptera > Anthribidae > Pseudeuparius > Pseudeuparius sepicola. Next base: position 98,995,499 of record OY987299.1, read on the forward strand.
TTTATTGGTGCTTGGGGAAAAGAATATTATAATTGTAAAATTCATCTTTAATAAAAGAAGTATGATGAGATCTTTTTATATTATATTTTCCCATCTAGTGCCCTTTTTGAAATCATTTTGAAAATGTACACAACGTTGTATTTGGTCAAATACAAATTCTATCAAATCTATCGACTTGGTTTATATTATAAACAGTCATTCGTGGTCAATTAAAAAAAAAAGGTAAGTACCGAGGTGGGTACCTACTTCCGGAATGGGCTTTTTAATTTTTTGTTTTCCAGTGTTCTACATGTACAAATAGTCAATTTATAATAGTAACCCCACAGAAGAACCTACTACTACAAGAAAACCAATTACATGCTAAATTTCTGACCTCCGAAATTATGACATCTGTTAGTAACAAAAAAAGCAGCTTATACCTTTTCGTAAGATGCTGGAAACAACATATTTTTCAAATTCGAAACAGTAGTCATCATGTAGAAGGATGGTGCACTGCTGCACCGAGCTGTGATTACCATGCCAACACAAGATGTCTCAAGCTCTGATCAAATATGACTAGGAATAAAAGTAATACCTGGTTTTACATATATAAAATGTCTGTGGCATACAATAAGAAATACATAACCTTAATACTTGAGTTGTTTGCTGTCAAAGGAGCCATATTATGTTCTAAGGGGTCAAACATTAAGAGACAATAATTAGATATTCGAACAAAAGTTTTACATATAAAACATACAATATAAAAAGACTGCGAAGAAATATTATTAGGTAATAAAATTATTACATAAATAATGATAATAAACCAGAGAAAGTATGAAGTGTTCATTTAAATTTTACCTCGAGTTGGTGCTGGAAATTCAAAGGTATGTTATGTTGATATGTTTCAATGTTTTGCAATCTACCCATCAAACCATCAAAAGTCATAAACGTAAAAGCATTGACTGAAATTCTTGGGCGTATTCTGTTCTAAATGAAATTTCTGTGTTACAATGGTGTTTATTCAACAACAAAAAAGTTTATGGTTGTATTTTAAACACGATGGAAAGTTGATAAACAATAAACATATTCTGGACAAGACTGCTACTGGGAATTTAAAGAACAGTATTTTGGGACACAAAGTTGTCCCATTTAAGAAAATAAGATCAAGATACTAAATGAGTAAAAATTAATTAAAAGTGATAGAATTGGATAGGGTTTGAACACAAGACAAGACCATCTCTTGGACAAAAGCCTGGTACTCGCAACCCACGCTCAGACCCTCACATGCGGGTGGTCATATTGACACAAAACTTACTAGAATTGCCATTCTCGGTCAATTAGGTAGATGTGAAGAACTCATGTTGATGTTAAGGTAAGTAGAAAAATCTTTATTGGAATAATAAATACAAAAATAAATATACAATATAGCATAAAGAAGCTTTCGTGGTAACATTTTAATTCCCAAACTAAGTATGTATATTATTAATACATCATATTAAAATACAGCGATTTCTATTGGTTGTGATCGGTAGAATTGTGAACCAAATAAGTATGAGTCAGTTGGGTTGAAACAGATGATTGACAAGAAAAGTATTGAGCTGATGTTGAAGGCAGATTTTGTTGACTCATTAATTCTGAATAATGTGCTCCAGCGGCTGATAATTCCGCTCTAATTAATGCTTCACCCACAGCATCCTTTTGAGTAGGTGTTTTTTTGTCTTTTAACTTTTTTAGCCACTGGCATAGATGGACTCGGGGCGATCCTGGCCTAGAAAGAGAAACTGATGTCTCTGGAACAAATTATGAAGATTGGGATGAGCTGTCTTAAGAACAAAGGTGAGTTTAAAAATGGCTAATCAGGTTGTGCATCATCATCATCAGCCCCCCCCCCCCCCACCACTGATTTTTACTGGTTGTCCTAAAAGACAACTGAACGTTTGACGAAGTCTTTTCCACTGTGCTTTTGCGCATGACGCTGAAATAAAAAAAACTTATCATTTGTATACTGAACTAGCACAAATACCCCCAGTTGCAAAGCACTGTCACTCCTAAAAGAGGGAGGAAAAATATTGTCAATTTTCGATAACTATTAAAAAACTTATTTACATTATACTTAATGATCCTGCCGTACTTATAGAATTTACCTAAAAACAAAAAACCTATTTTAGAAGTATATTCTGAAATATAAATTTAAAATGTATTTTTAAAATATATTTATTAAAAGTTTTTCAAAGTAATTTTTTTGTAGGTTTTTCTCAATATGGCATTTAGAAGCTTAGATTTTTCATTTAGAATGGGAAAAAATACAGTTAGAAATATTGCTATAGAAATTACTCAACGTTTATGGATCGTCCTTTGTGAAAATACATATTATGTCAATTTCCTCAGAGAATAACTAAAATATGGAATTTTCCTAATTGCGTGGACTCACTCAATGTTTGCGATGTCCTCGTAACTCTGGTTCAATGTTTTTTAACTATCGGGGATATTTTTCCATTGCACTCCAAACCTTAGTAGACCCAAACTACAGGTTTATAAATATTGATGTCGGAAGTTATGGTAAACAAAGTGATAGTGGTACGTTTAAAGCTTCTCCATTGCACAAAAGGCTCACACAAGGTACACTTCATTTACCAAGCGATTGCCCACTTCATCCTGGTTCAAATCTATTTATGCCATTTGTTACAGTAGCTGATGAAGCTTATTCAATTTGCTTAAACCCTATAGTAAAAAAAGATGAAAGGGAAAAGTTCAATAAACGTTTATCTAGTGCAAGACGCTCTGTAGAATGTTCATTTAGAATCCTACGAGCCAAATGGCAAGTTTTAGATAAACCAATTCTTACAGATGTGAAGTTAGCAGACAAAATCGTGAAAGCTATTTGTATATTGCATAATACAATAATTATGCCTACAAAACTTTTGAAATGAAAATAACCCAAGTCATTGAAATGCTGTTGAAAGGTTAAATGCCGAAGAGAAATTTGTGCGAGAAAATTTTAAAATTTTCATGTGTCAAAATTAAATAAATATTAAATTGTTAGATTAATAATAAACCCAACTGTTATCAAACTAATATTTTTTTACTTACCTGTTATATTACACTCCTCTGCAATTTGCTTCCATAACTTATTCAAAATTATGCAATTGTAATGGTTTTCACTTTTTTTGTTCCAAATAAGCTGTTGAACAAAGACGAGACTGACTAATTTTTCTTTGCCCAATGTTGTGTGTGCCATAGTTGATGGTCCAAAATATACCAGGCTCGATTCTGTGGTGCCAAGCCTTGGCTGAGGCCCACGCACTTAGGGAGAATCGACATTCCAATATGACCGTCCACATTGAAACTCCTGTATATACAGGGTGGTCCAACTTTTAGGGGCAAAACTTCAGGAATCTATAGAAAATGTCAAAATAAGTAGATTTTTTCATAGAAACATGTATCGAAATTCTAACGGTTTTCGTTATACAGAGCATCAAAGTTTTTTCAAGTTTTCTTTTATTTTTCCTAAATGAAGACAGTTGAGGCAATGTATTTGGCATAGTTTAGACACAAATTAAGTATATTTTCTAAAATTTATTTGTGGCGTAAACAGATCCATTGAAGTTTAATTGGGTTTTTCGCCACCAAACTTTTTCAAATTGCCTGGAAAATTAATAAAATCTTCACAGTACATGAACTAAACTCTGAACTTGTAACTCTATATAAAAAATTGCATTTATAAAATTCCTTGCGAATGTGGAAAATTCTATGTTGGGGAGACTTGTAGCGTTGACTGACGTATTTATCACGGCTATAGCTTCATGACCTGGAAAACAGAGTGCTCTGATGGCTAACAATGTGTTTTGCATTGTATTTTGACTCCGGAAAGCGCATGGTGAGTTGAAAAAATGTGCGACAGCCGTGAGCAATCTTTATTAATACGTCAATCAACGCTTGTAGGCCATTTAAAGTTCGTTCAAAAGAACATAAAAACTATATCAGGCAAAATCAAATTTCTAAGTTGAAAATATATTAACACTCTTTTAAGAATAATCATAGGATTTTGTGGGATAGGTCCAAACCAATTCTCAAAGAAGAAGTAGGAAATAGACCAAAAATTTAAAAATCAGCATTTATTCTAGGAAATTCAGACAACTGCGTTGCTGAATGTTCAGTGGAATTCAGTAAAATATTATTGCCACTTATTCAAAGAGAAGTTAGTATAAATAATTAGATAGAACACAGGGTACAATATCAGACAGGTGACTAGGCTATTGTTTCTGTTGTCATGACATTTTAACCTGAAATTTATTAATCTGTCATTTCACTTTGACGTGACATGATCTTTGAGAAAGGAGGCGGATTTATTCTCCGAATGCTCAGAAAACAAATTTGTTTAAGATTTTTTTGAGTTACAAGTTCAAAGTTTAGTTCATTTTCTGTTTTTACTAATTTTCCAGGCAACTTGAAAAAGTTGTCTTTTAACCACTTTGATCGTGAAAAACCCAATTAAAATTCAATGAACAAATTAAATATTATAAATTAAAAATAATTCGGCCTGCCTACTTCCACCAATGACAAAGACAAAAAAATGGTATGCCACTGGAAAAGTACCTAATCTTTTTTGCCTTCACTAAATTTGTCAATTAATTTTATGGACAATCGATTTTTGACTTTTTTTTCCAAAAATGTAGGTACCGTTTTTAAATTAATTTTTGTGTTTTAATTTTTTTAGCAGAAGAAAATCAAAGTAAGTCTAGGCTTTTGAAATTTGTCACACTTACTCAGTTTTTAATTCTGAACAACTTTCCTTAATAACATTTTGCCAAAGCACAAAGGGCACTTTACTGGTGCGAAAAATTAGTTTCTCAATGTTTCCAAGACACGTGATTTTTCAAATCTAGAAACACTTTTGGTAAATTTTACGACAAAATGTTATTAAGGAAAATTCTTCAAAAGTAAAAACACTGAAAAGGTCGAGAATAGTGTTTTCTTAGAATTGATTGAGTTTAGTGAAGGCAGAAAAGGATTTGATGTACCAATTCTTTATTAAAAAATAGTTATGATGATTGACCCTCCCCTCTTCGGCACTGGTGGATGTAGACAGGCCAAATTATTTTTAATTTATAGTATTTAATGTGTGTCTAAACTGAACCAAATTATTTGAATTAATTGTCTCTTTAGAATAAATAAAAGAAAACTTGAAAAAAAACTGGAACTTTGTTGAAAACCGTTTGCATTTCAATACTATCTATCTAATCCATCTATCTAAGATCAGTTGACACTCGATTCTTCGAAGCCGCATTTCTCAGTTGAAGGTTACAGCTTGTCCGACCCCCACCCCTGACCCCATTCTTGCCACTGGTGGGGGGTAACGCCTATATGCCCTATCGGGAGCAGTAGCGAGATTCAGTTATGCATTGCGGGTGTTGTCTGTCAGTGTGGGTGAGAAGGTATCAATAGTAGCGTATAATGCATATGTGCAATCTAGGATGACCTATGCCATAGGTCAGGGTTTCTTAACCTGTGGTCCGCGGACCCCTGAGGGTCCGCGAGTATATGTATGAGGGTCCGCAGTCTCATCTCTGGATCATTTAACAATAATAAATAAATGCCACCAAAAGTCTCGTAATCACGACGCTTACTTAGCATGGCGAACATGTGCCAACAAGCGATGTGCGAGACTGACTGAAGTGAGACATAGACTGGAGTGAGTGAAATAAGTGCATGTGGGCCGTGACGTCTTCCCCCCACCGCACCGCCCGCGCCCCACATTTGCGACCGCCCGCCCGCGACTAGTGCATGTTTTGTTTTGCGTTGCGTCGGACTCCAACGGTTGGACATAATTAACGAAATTACGTTTTTCGAGTGATTGTGACAATGAAACGCTGGTTAAAACCAAAGGTTAAACATCGTAAGTTTTGCGACGAATACTTAGCTTTCGGTTTCACAAGTATCAATTTAAACGGTGAAGAAAGACCCCAGTGCGTGATATGCTACGAAGTTTTGTCCAATGAGTCAATGAAACCGGCCAAACTCCGACGTCATTTAGAAACAAAACACCAAGAACTTCGTGAGAAATCCAAAGCCTTTTTCAAAATGAAAGCCTCAGAATTAGAATGATGCAAAAAAAATGATTAAGGCTGCTACTGGGACCAATAACGAAAGTGCTGTATTAGCGTCCTACCAAGTATCTTTGTTAGTTGCAAAAAGTGGTAAGCCCCACACCATTGCTGAAGAATTAATATTAATTATGGTTTCTGCTATGTTGGGGGACAAAGCTTCAAAAGAATTGGACGTTATATTGTTATCCAACAGTACAGTGAAGAAGAGAATTGATGAGATGTCAGGAAATGTTAAAGAGCAGCTGATTTTGAACGTTAAAGCGAGCAGATTTTATGCTTTCCAATTAGATGATAGCACAGACATTAGCAATGACGCAAACTTGCTTGCATATGTTCGTTACGAACACAACGACAACATAAGTGAGGATTTTTTATTCTGTATGCCTCTGCCTTCGCATACTACAGGTGAAGCAATATTTGAAATAACGTGGGATAAATGTGTGGCAGTTAGCACCGACGGTGCTCGGGCTATGACCGGTACACGAATAGGACTTCAGGTGCGCGTGAAGAAGATGAATCCATCTATTATCTGGCATCATTGCTGCATTCATAGAGGCATTAGCTGCTAAAAATATTCCAGAAAAATTAAAAACAGTGTTAGACGACATAAAGCAGGTAGTGCATTTTATTACTGGCTTGACAACGGCACAGGAAAACCAATTAATAGAAATATCCTGTGATTCAGCTTTGAAACGTAATTTCAAAGAAACCTCTTTATCAAGTTTTTGGGTGAATGTAAAGAAAGATTATAAGGAAATATCAGAAGAAGCACTGAAATATTTACTGCTGTTCTCAACCACAGACTTCTGTGAAAAGGCATTCTCTGCTCTTGTATATACTAAAAACAAATGCAGAAACAGATTACAAGTGGAATCCGATTTGAGATTCAACTTAGTGGTAACATCAACCCGAATATCACTAATTTAGTTGCAAAAAAGCAACACCAACCTTCACATTAACGTATTTTTTTCTATGAAAAAGTATTTTTTTGTATTTGTAGTACTAAAATAAATAAATAAGTTTTACCCTTCTTCTTTTCGTTAAAATAAATGGTTCAAATATTATTGCTGTTTTTTATTAAGGGGGTCCTTGAAAATTGTGTTTGATTTACTAGGGGTCGGTGGACAAAAAAGGTTAAGAAACGCTGACCTATGGTATTGTTATTTGGGGATACTCTGTACACATTAATAGGATTTTAATAATACAGAAAAAATGCATACGTAACAAATTTTGAACACCCTATTTTTCAAGAAAACCAATGCTGTTTTGACCAATGACCAATTGGTATTTTTTCCTTATTTTGAATGTACCGTCGATCTGTAACGTTTGAAAGCGGTAGGTAAAAATTTTATGTTTTGAAGTTAACAGGTGTTTTGGGGCACGTTTTGCCAATTTCAACGCAAACGGTTGATTTTATCGTTATGAAACAAGAGTACACTTTTGTTGTAAAATGAAAAGATACACTGAAATGATGGACCTGCAAGACCAAAAAGATAACCTCAAAAAAGTTGGAGCAAAAAAATTAATAGGGGTTGTTAGTTTTTACCATTTTTTAGGGCACTGCGTAAATAAATAAATTACCCTAAGGCGTCTTCCAGTAAGTAGATAACACATACCAAATTTCAAATTTTTAAGTAGCGCCGTTATTGAGATATAAATAAAAAAAATAATTTTGGGTCACCCTGTAGACCCCCCTTAAAACCACCTGCCGAACACCCCTTTAAAGTATTTACTATACATTCTGACTCACCCTGTATATTGGAATCAGTAAATGTTTGTTAAAAGCAACTTCAAATCCTTCACGGAGTCACTTCCTGGCCACAATTATTCAACTAAAAAAAGGAATAATCTAAGAGTTGATCATACCAAGCTCACTTGAATACAAAAAAATGCTCCTTTCCATCTACGAAGTTTGCCAGATAAAATTTTAAAACAGAAGCTGAAACATCTAGTGGAGAGGGCATACTATAATATAAGTGAGTTTTTTTATGATTAGAATATATCTACACGTATGATTTGATCGAGGTTTTCATGTGTATTTGTGTGTGCTTTTCATAGACTTATAACCAAGGGGAGATATAACTATTTACATTTTAAAGCAATCAGAGATCCTTTTGGTCTACTATTCATTTGGTTCCCCTGTAAATTCTCAGAGCGTGTGGTTGCCAGATTTTCGGTTATGTCCCCCAACCCCCTTTTCGCAGATATAAATGGGTACAGCTTATCTATTAATAATAACAGAAGAGCATATAAGCATTGTTAACCGAAGAATAATTGTTGCAAACGCAAACGCCGTAGGCATAATATATTTTGTGGTGAACTTGTTAAATGCTGTTTATTAATTTATGTATAATATTTTATGGAGATTAAGCGACAACGCCCCTTAATTCCCACTAGACATATTTCATTGTGACGGGTACCAAACCTGACGCTGTCATAAGATTTGTTTGCGACGTTTTTAGTAGTCGGAATATTTCGATTTTCAAGCATTTTCAGGTTTTTACGTGTATTTTTTGCAAAAACGTGATATGAAAACTTAAAAAAATGGTGCGCCGGTGTCAGGTGTGCGGAAAGTTGAACTCTTTTAACTCGGAACCGCCTTTTCACTGGTAGGTATTATTTTCGCTATTTTCACCATAATGTTTGGCCCTCTTCAGTTGATAAGTAGGTAGTGGTAGTAGGTACTAAGTAGGTAGGTACTAAGTACTGATAAATATCCAAAGTACTGCCTTTGCTTTATGTTGATTTGGTGCTTTTAGTTCGGCAGTTATTTGAAATAACAATTTGTTAACATTGGGAATATTTTGTAGGTTTCCCATGGATTCTGAAAGGAGAAAGGTGTGGTTTTCCGTTTTCCCTTGTCGGTTTAAATGAGAACCAGCGTTTACCAAAACACCGGGAAAATTGTTCGGATCATTTTCATCCATGTGAAATAGTTATAAAGGAAAATGGTCCCCGGTATGTTAAACCTGGAGCTGATCAAAAATTAACTGAGCGACCTACGGAATTCAGGTGAGATATAGTATGCATTTTTAAAGTACTAATAATAGTAACTATAATAGAACAATAACAGAGCAATTCTGCAGTTTGCAAAACATTTCATTTGAGGAGTTGCTTACTTCGTCTGGGAGCACATCTGCTTCTAAAGATAGGTAAGTAAGCCACTTAAACACTATATCCATAAATTAATGTAGTTTCATGAACGGAAAAACTATTAACTTCAAGCAAACAAAAACGTTGCTCTTAAAAAATCTACTAATTATTGAAAAGTAATTAAGAAATGAAAATTAATTAATATTTATTTATACAGAGAAAATCAGTAAGTAATGTATTGAACCAGGGTCTTGTAAACTCAGTTTACAAGAAAAAAGCTGTGATGTCTGATAATATTTTTTTATTTAATGTTCAAAAATAGATTAATATAAGTATAAAAATGTTAAATAAAATATAATGCATTTCATTATTTTTGACTACATCAAAAATAGTTTTTTCAGTCACAATACCTAAGTATATAACTTAGTCACTTTTGGGAACTTTCTGCAGGTCAAGCAACTACGTTGCTAAAAAATGCACATCAACAAATAATATAGCTCTTTGAGTGCAAGCGGAAAAAAGAATTTTGAAAATCAGTTAATAAAGTAAAAAAATGGAATTGACTCGAAAAGAAACACACTGCATATGAAATAGTGTTTTTTATATATATTTTCTCTGTGATATGTAGGTACTAAGTATATACAAATTTTATTTAATTATAGAGATCTATTCAAAAAAATGGAAGCACAAGCTGAAGACGGAATACAATCCTCTTCGTCAGCTACTATTGCTGCTTCTTAAACAGAGAAAGAGATGCAGAAGCTATTGCAAATTAGTTATTTATGCAACAAGGATGGAAACCACAACTATATTTTTGTACTAGAAATTGGCAATCAAGTAAAGATATATATTTGACTATATTAGGTTTAAATTTAAACTTTTTATTGCACATAGAACACTGGCAAGTAGCGATTTTTCCACTCCGGCGAGAAGGAGAAATTTAGCAGTAGTACAAGAAACTGTTGGAAAGCAAAGAAAACGAAGTCACACCCTACAAATGACTGTTAGAAGATTGAAGCTCCGAATTACATCCCTGCAATCTCTTCTGCGTTACTTAAAGAAAAAATGTCTCATATCAGAGTCATCAGAATCCACAATAAAGGTAAAAGTGTTTTTGCCCTAGCGTGTTGTCATGTAACTTAATAATTCAAATGTAGGTATCTCTCAACCAATTACACTGTACAGGGTAGCCGAAATTGGAAGCTTTTGGTTTTTTTTTCTCCTATTTGCCGAAAATATAAATATTTTCATTTCATTACAGGTATCAGTTTCGGGACCTGCCGTAGACGTCTTTGAAAGATTATTAAAAGGACCTTCCACGCAAAGTATAATAATTCAAGATTCAAGTTTAAGGTCATTTGCACTAACATTGGCATATAGAAACCTTGTCTAAATGGTACAGATCAATCGATGGCAGTCCAGGATTCACCAACGAAGCTCTTACAGCTTCAACTTTAAAACAAAAAAATTTTATGTTGAAATAATAAATTAGTTTTTAGTTAAGTAAATAATATTGATAATTATAATTAATTACATGATATATTTTCACAACAGATATTTCCTGAGAACAAAATGGCAAAAATAGACTTGCATCTAAACAATTTTTTTAGATATTATTGGATATTAGATTGATACAGGAATTTGTTTTATTTCCATATCGTAAAATAATTGCTAACTAATTTCCAGTATTTTGCACAATAACTCCCAACTAATTTTATTATTTTTTAAAAATCTTTCGCCACTGGCGTATTAAATATCTGGTCGGAATGGACTAATACACCACTTTTTTTTATTTGCTCATCGGATAGTATTGGGTGAGATATACTTGCTGTATTTTTTTTATTTTTTTTTCGCCCCCGTTTTGCCGCAATTAATTTTTAAAGTTCAATATACGTAACTACCTGTTGGATTTTATTTTTCCCTAAATTTACCGCCGTGGCACCAGGTTTGGCAACGCCGCACCTCAATGCCAAGCTGTCAGCCTGCGAGAACGTAAACATAACCTATTTTGTGGCGTCACAAATCGGAACATCGGATCCCGCGGCCCGCGTGTTTTACAAGCTTTTATTTTTTATGATTTGAACTATTTTCACCATTCATTCTAATAATCCATGACGGAAATGACCATTCTATTTTGCTGAGGAAAATGCTGGGAGCACTAGGTATTGGTATTGATGATTCGGACGTTATGCTGGTTGGTTTACAAAACTTTTTTTTTATTGGAAACAAGTCGATTTTATCTATAAAACGACACAATTCGTAAGTACCTAACTGAACTTGCACAAATTAGATATCTAGACGTGCTGATATATTAAAGACAATAAAGAACCAACCAGGGGTAACATTTTAGCTGACAATTTTAGATTAGTGGCTCTGCCAAACGATTTTTTACTTGTTATCAAGTATATTCCAGCGACTGCTAGTTGTTTGAAGAAACTGATGATATTTTAGCCTCAATACCTAGTGTCACAGAATAAATAGCTTCACAACAGAAGCGTCCATAAGGACATGTGTCAAAAGGATGCTCGCTTTGACGCGAAATATCTTCTAAAGGGATAAACATTGTGCATTTTGTTTGATTTTACATTAATCCACATTGCAAAGAGATTGTATTAGGACCAAATTTATGTACAAGTTATTGGTTATTTTCCTGTAAATTGAAATGGAGGATCGCTTATTTCTGACACGTCTTTATGGACGCTTCTGTTGTGAAGCTATTTATTCTGTGCTAGTGTTAATCAACAGCATTGATTGGTTATAAACTAAACTGAGAAAAGTCAATCCTCTAGACGTCAAGCACATACCTGGTCCGAATATAAAAAATTTATTACTTTAATTTCATGAGCCCTTACTTACAGAATTAAGTTAGTAGTTAGACCTGCATCGGTTCAAAAATGTAACGCTAGAATATTGGAGAAGGTGCCAGTTCTTGGTGATGTTAGAAACATAACATGTAAAACGCAATAAAGCCAAGTTTTCAGTCGAAAAACTTTATTGTCATAGCTTGAACTATTTTAGACCCATTTAGGTAAATTATATTGTGATTGCCGAAGCATCCTCATAAAAAATGACATAATTCTTTAGGATTTTTTCACTATACATATTATATACCTATTTTTTCTGGAAAATAAATTTTCATAAGCATATTTTGTGATTGTGGTTAATGGAAGTTAAAAATAAAAAAATATAATGCAGCAGCCGGCCAAAAATTAAGATTTCTTTAATTTGCAAGAAAAAAAAAACATTATTTTGCATTCTATGGCAAAACCCCAAATAAGTTATCTATTAAATTTAGTGAAAATATTCCAAAATCAAATAATAGTTTTCATGTCGCATGCACAGAGTGCAACAAACTGGATGTTTTTTTGGGGGGTTTCTTCTATTCTGCGAAGAGATAGACAAAGAGTAGGTAGGTGTACTGTGCTCGATTTTTGAGGGCAGTGGAAAGCAGTTGAATCTCAAAATTTTGATTCGTTTTGGAGATACAGGGCATTTTTCGTTTTTTAACATGTCAGACAGTCCCTCCTTGTAATATGTTTTGATTTTTGCCAAAAATCATACTACTCCAATGTATAATAATTATTGAGGTATGTCGGTATGTCTTTGTCAACTAAATCCTGTAAGGTAGACCTTCATATTTTTTTATTGCACTTGTGTTGACTTTTTCCAATATAACAATCTACTGATGTTGTCCATGATTCTTCGCTATTTCCAGGAAGTCAGCTTACATTCATCTAAAATAAGTTTCCCATTAATATGTGCAAAAATTGTACAAGCGTGCTTAGTTCTATTAGTTGACAAAGTTAATGTCACTAGTGCAGAAAAGTACAACTTTCCGCATCAAAATGGATGCGACAAAGTGTACTACTACGGACTTAATTAATTAAATACTTCATTAGATCATACAAGAAAAAAATACCCGCAAAAAGTAATTGACGGTCAAGCACTTGATATCGAATGAAACCCTGCTGTCGAACTTGCATTGACTTTAGATTATTTAAATTAATTCTGAATCATGGTTTTCACATGTAGATATCAACGATCGTTTTTACAAACGCATGATTTCTTGTTTTGATAATCTATTTCAACATTGGGCTGTGCGACACCTCCACGCTCCCTCCCCCATATCTTAACTATAGGTATATACACAATAAGTATTTCTTTACTGTACTAGCAACTAAACTAGAAGCACAAAAAGCTGTATCTAGATGTGCCACGATGTATGATCCTCGTACATCGTGGTATGTGCATAATTTAGGACTAATCTGCTTATGTTGGGTAATTACAACATAATATACCTACTTCCACAACTATTCAGTTGAATTTCTTCATTTTTAACCACAGTATCATTAACATTTTTCTTATTAATTTTGTGCTCGGGGGTAATTTTTGCCTTAACCGGGCATTATGCATTCATTGCTATGTTCTTTCCTCTGCGTGTCTCCAATAACATTGTTACCATAATATTTATTCTCTAGTCTACCTAAAACCAGAATTTAAGCTATATCATCATCATTAAGCAATATTAAAACAATATACAAATCAAATAACAAACATACCTCTTCATTTCTCCATGTTTTGCTCCCCGTTTTTATTGATAAAATTGACACACCATATCAAAATCTATGCAAGGCAAGTTATCAGGACAAGCTTTAACAAATCTTGTCTTCATTATAAACCGAAAAAATAAAGTATTCACAGCAAGATTCTTTTAAAACTGAGAATAGAATTTATTTAGTTTTCACTAAGGTTATTAACCTTGGTTTCGGCGTTCCGCGGGCGAAAGTGAGGTTATATGCAAAGTGCGGCGTTGCCGACGATTTTCTTTAAAGCATTGAGTAATATGTCATCTGTCATATTTTATAGGGGGCATCTAATAAGTTCAGAATGGGATCAGTAAAATTCAAATATTTCATTGAAATGCTACGAAATTTGATTATTTCTCATCAGGCGCATACAAACTGAATCTAATAATTTGCCTGGGAATGCTTGGTTATATAAAAAAAGACGAAATAAGTACTAAGAAAATAGCAGGTACTTATTGAAATTAGGGATCGTGACGTCACATTCCCTACTTTTGCGACCGTTTTTTTCAATTTTTGAGCAAACTAATGGGAAAAAAAATCTGTTGGTTGGGTTTCGTGATTATCTAGACATGTTTTACAAATTCCAAGGCAAAAAATTATTTTTCATTCCTAAGTATACTTGTCCATTGTGTCAACCACAAAATATTAGGTTAGATGTCAACCTGGACCGCGATGCTCGGAGTCGGAATTATGAAGTTCTCTCTCTCTTTTTTCTCTCTCGCACTCATAGCAATGTTTGATTCACAACAAAGGCCTATTCAACAATGAATGGTTGAGACTCCCTTGTTCATAAGTCTATGGTGCTTTTAGAGTGATTTAGAATGTTAACAGTAATAATAGTAGTTATTGATATATGTATATTGTTTTTTATTATTTTATTTTTTAAATGTTTCTTGTATGACATGTTCTACATCCCAAAGGGGATCTTGTTTGGAACAAATAAATACTACTATTCTATTCTATATTTGATGGAGCACAGATCTGACACCATTCCTAAACCACTTGCAGTAATATACAAAAAAACAACAAAATGCAGTCATTCGTGGATAGTTTGAACAAGAATTTGGTTTTGAAGAGATTTGAGCTTGTGCAGAGTTTGGTTGTGGGTGAAAATTTTCAAATAAAGATGGTGTACAAAGTGAACACACAGTATGGTGAAAAAATCTTCGTGGAGTTCGAAGAATTTAAAACGGTGCTACCGCCACACTATATAGACCACACAGTTTACTCCCCAGTGGATCGAGGACACGAATAAGGATATCGGAATGAATTTACCAACAAAGTTCAAGAACTGCGAAACTTTTTTCAAGGTGGTGACATTTTTATTTTAGACAGGGGCTACAGAGATGCCGCACCCTTACTAGATCAACTAGGTATAGAGCATAGAATGCCGGCGACAATCAGGCAAGGCCAATTCCAACCTTCAATGGAGGAGGCGAATATGACCAGATTGGTTACCAAAACATGATGGATCATTGAAGCCCAAAATGGTCATTACAAAAGCACCTATAAATTCTTCAACCATACGATTTCCTCCCACCACGCAATGCACTTGTAAGACCATATGCTTATTTGTGCCGGCATTCTAAATGGATACTTCCGACCTATAACGAATTAAAAAACCGAATTAAGGAAAATCAGTTAAATCAACGACGAGGCAGATGGATTTCTTTGGAGGAAATCACATTCCAGATTTCCCAGAATTAGACATTGAATATTTAAGTGATATTACAGTTGGGACTTATCAGCTTAAATTAGCTCCATCTTATATCCAAGATTCCAGGAAAAGAGAAGGACACACTGAAATCCACATAGATGAAAATAACGAAATAGAAAATGTTTTAAGAGCCAGAATATATTCCAACAGTATTAGTGGATACTACTGTACCTGCAAACTGGAGCACGAACTGTGGGAACATGTGCGCATGTTGCAAGTGTTGACTGGTTTTTGGAGTATGCACGACACAGAGACAATGTAAAATATCTCTCAACGGCATTGTTGTATAATATTTTGGATGCCCAACACAGGCATGGTAATGAAATGGATGTTGACGTTTTGTAATAATAATTATAATAATAAAAAGAAGGTAACTGCACAGAAGGTAAATAAATAAAATATTATCTAATATGTACAAAATCGATGTTATTGTTACAAAATAAAAATAATATAATTAAAATAAATAACTAGGTAATTATACTAATTCTTGACTTCCCACGTCATTATGAACATTAATATTCAGTGAAAACGAACTAATATTTTAAAGTAGGTACCATATAAAACTATTTTGGATCCCCCTGTAAACCAATACAAAAACTATATACAAAACTCAACCTGATATAGTGAAATAAGATGTATTTTTATCAAACGAAATTATTTCTCTCTCTATAATATGACTGTACCGCAACTTTTTATAGAGGTTTATATTACACATATTACATGGGATCATTTTAGGAGCACCCTGTATACTGTATACTAAAGTATGTACAGGTTTTTCTATCTCTCTTCAGTATCTGCCGATATATTTAATAAATATCATGGTCTTGTGAGTTTATTTACTCTATAAATATATTCTGCGAACACCCTGTGGGTAAATAAGTAAAATATAGATAAGTATGTAAAAATTCAATAATATTGTTACAAAATATTCACCGGTATTCTTGACTTCCCATGTTTTTATAAACATTAATATTCAGTGAAACCAACTAATATTTTAAAGTACCATATAAAACTATTTTGGATCACCCTGTAAACAAATACAAAAAAAAACTAATTCAAAACTTATTTCTCTCTCTATAATATGACTGTACCGCAACTTTTTATAGAGGCTTATATTACACATATTACATGGGATCATTTTAGGAGCACCCTGTATACTGTATACTAAAGTATGTACAGGTTTTTCTATCTCTCTTCAGTATCTGCCAATATATTTAATAAATATCATGGTCTTGTGAGTTTATTTACTCTATAAATATATTCTGGGAACACCCTGTGGGTAAATAAGTAAAATATAGATAAGTATGTAAAAATCCAATAATATTGTTACAAAATATTCACCGGTATTCTTGACTTCCCATGTTTTTATAAACATTAATATTCAGTGAAACCAACTAATATTTTAAAGTACCATATAAAACTATTTTGGATCACCCTGTAAACAAATACAAAAAAAAAACTAATTCAAAACTTATTTCTCTCTCTATAATATGACTGTACCGCAACTTTTTATAGAGGCTTATATTACACATATTACATGGGATCATTTTAGGAGCACCCTGTATACTGTATACTAAAGTATGTACAGGTTTTTCTATCTCTCTTCAGTATCTGCCGATATATTTAATAAATATCCTGGTCTTGTGAGTTTATTTACTCTATAAATATATTCTGGGAACACCCTGTGGGTAAATAAGTAAAATATAGATAAGTATGTAAAAATCCAATAATATTGTTACAAAATATTCACCGGTATTTTTGACTTCCCATGTTTTTATAAACATTAATATTCGGTGAAAGCCAACTAATATTTTAAAGTACCATATAAAACTATTTTGGATCACCCTGTAAACAAATACAAAAAAAACTAATTCAAAACTCAACCTGATAGAATGAAATAAAATGTATTTTTGTCAAACGAAATTATCTCTCTCTATATGACTGTACCGCAACTTTTTATAGAATCTTATATAGTCAAATTATTTTAAGAAGTCGTTACTGGGACTGTCAATTGGTAATTTCGCCATCCTAAGTTGGCATCAATGCAGCAACCGGGTCATTAGTCCAGGTCAGTAACAAGCCCATTTGCACAATGAATAACTACTAATAACACGAACAAGAACAACATAGATAACGGTAAAACTCACGAAATGTACAAAACCCGCGAATATTTTCACTGCCCAAAGTTTAAACCTTTTTGAACGATCCGGAAAACCTTCACTGTCACTTTCACAACACCGAAATAAAATTTGCCTGAGTACGCACCATAGACGCAGCCGCAAGTAGCTAATTATACAAAAATGAAAGTGTTTCCATGACGCTTGAAATTATTATTAAAATGAGTTGTAGTCATAGTTATTTTTATTTGTAGCGGTATAATCGTGATTGCAATATAGGGTTTTTATTTTATTATGTTCTTTTTTTCGTATCACTTGGGTAAATTTTCACATCATAAATCAATGAGTGACGTCATTAACTGGTTGCGATGCATATACCAATGTTATACCCATGGTCAACAGAAAATTCCTAGGGATTTTGTGGACAATGTCATCTGACCAAATCGGGACTTCTTACAGTAATCGGGGTATATTACACATATTACATGGGATCATTTTAGGAGCACCCTGTATATCTGCAACACACCTTTTAGGCTAAAACTTACATTATTCGTAAAAGGCATGTGTTTTTAACAAAACAAAATCAATTCTGTCCCTCTAGCTCCATTTGGTAAAACTTAATTTGGTAAAAACTGAAAACTAATGGAAGTCGTATTATTACGAATTCCATTGGCATCCCTTTAAATAAATATAACTCGAGAATGAAACTGCTGACCCCAAATTTTTTTAAAAAAATTATCGCGAAGGTTAGTCCTTTAACATATTACAAGCTCAGCCCATTTTACACATCCCGGTAATTGGGATATTTAGTGCCTACTCCTTTAACCCGCAGACCACAGAAAATATAATAATATGTCACCAGAATTATTATTCTTGAAAGATAGAGCATTGTATATTATTGTATTAAACTTATTTTTTTCTTTTTCTTATTAGCCATTTTATTATTTGAATACTTTATTTCAAGAATTTTAGTAAAATGATAAAGAAAACTACATTTTAGAATCGTGGGATGACATTTCTTTGTTTATACCAGACTTTTTTGTTATAGCATGTAGGTATTGCCTTTGTCTATCACGAGAATCACAAATTCAAACTGAATAAGTTTACCCGGTATTATATTTAAGAAATAAATATTACATATAATTTTAAACGTAGTGATGGGTAAATTTGACAAAATAAAGTATGTACGTGATCTATTATAATAAAACATAAATTTATTTTGCTACGCTTATAACTATTGTTATTTTTTCCTGAAAAACAAAAACCACAAATCACTTAGATAATGATTTTATCTACTTACCATAATTTTCTATGCATTATAAACAAATGTTTGAGTCTCTTTCCGAAGGAAATTTGAACATTTGTATGCCCGACCTTCTGGAGGCCCCGCAGTTGTAATCTCACTAATAAGTATGATAATTTGGCTCTCATTAGATTAGAAAAATACTCCTGAGAGAGGTCGTAAGTGACTAAAGGCTATAGAGCACTGTTGTCAGTGTCCAATGTCCACCCGGCATTCCATATAATTATACCACAGAAATTCTATTCGTAGTAAATTTTCTGTGATTATACGCTAGTTGCTAATCTAACACTTTGCTTGACATAAACCAAAAGCGTCCAGATGAGAATAAACGAATCACGAATTTCATATCTAAACGCCGATCGCCGATGTTGTCACTCTGGGACTCTAAATCGCCGTATTCCATGCCGGCATTCACTAGCGGCTACGAGTCGTGCGACATCTGTGAGTCAAAAGTGTAACATTCCGTCCAAAGGGCTATGATTATGAAGGTTACAGGTGGACTCGGATTCAGAACATTCAGACTCCTTCTGGGTCTTAAATTTATTACATGTAAATGACCCTCTGTTGTAGTAGATTTTCTGTGATTATACCTACCACTACTTGAAAACATTCGAATTTAAATTTTTAATTTGATTATTTTTGCCTTCTTAATGGCGCCCATGCCTAAGATTTTGACAATGGGTATGTCCTGAATAGGGCTGTTCGATCTCCGAATTTCAGTATCGGAAATCGATACTGAAAAAATATGGATAAATCGATAAAATCGATCTTATCGATAAAATCGATCTTATCGATATAATCGATCTTATCGATAAAATCGATCTTATCGATAAAATCGATCTTATCGATAAAATCGATCTTATCGATAAAATCGATCCTATCGATATAATCGATCTTATCGATAAAATCGATCTTATCGATATAATCGATCTTATCGATAAAATCGATCTTATCGATACATTCAATCTTATCGATCATGTTGATAAAATCGATCTTATCGATAAAATCGATCTTATCGATATAATGGATCTTATTGATAAAATCGATATAGTCAATTTTATTTAAGAAGCTAAACAAAAAAAGGCCGATCGGCTTGCTGCGGACGCGGTCTGGACGCAATGGGTGCAGCAATTTCCTTTATTTTTGCAAACAATTTCAAAAGATAGATATAATTGGAAAGATCGATAAAATCAAAAAGATCGATAAAATCGATTTATCTAAATTGAATATCGAGTATCGATAAAATCGATAGTATCGATACTTTCGATTTTATCGATATTTTGTCTCAGGCCTAGTCCTGAATATATATATTTTTTTGTTATTCATAGTACTCATAAAATAAAAGCTGTATTTTCGCGAGCAGAGTTTAGGTTTAGTCTGAGATCATGAAAATATTTCCCCTCCAAGTAAATTTTCTTATATCGCAAAAAGGGATGTTTTTGGAAAGCTGATTTAACTCATAGTTGCTATTCCACAATGCTACAAAATAATCCGCAAAGAACAAAACGAGACCTGCACTTTGATAAAATCGCCTCGCGAAAACGCTTATTGTTTCTCCATTTTTTCTCAGATTTTTTGAGTGCCAGAATATATTACAAAAATACAATGTTTAAAATTATAGTCCTGTAAAGTCATCCGAGTATGTTCCTGCCAAACAAAATCCGCCAATAAAAGCAAACGTGGTAAGCGATCTGCATGCGACGTTGCCGATATGTAGAGATGATTGTGAATTATTTTTGGTTCACATCACTAATCAAAATTGATTACAGATTATATTGGCATTGATTACGTAACTAACCCCTGCAAAAAACACCAGCAATAAGTCATTTAATTAATTGCTTGCATATTTACATAAGTTTGTTAAAATCGCCAAAAATTTAAATTTGTATCATTTATCATTGTGCCCACCTCTAGTGCAAATTAAATTAAAGTTTCTGTTCACCTCAGTATTACCTGATTTCACTGGTGGCAGTTGTCAGTGAGAAATTGAAAAAATCGATTTTTTCTTATCATTTCGCAATAAATTTAGTAATAATTACCAGAAAAGTAGAATAATAATTAATATTGTGGTGCAGGTGCAGCTACTGAAGAATGCTGGTCTTGTACAAGCCAATTCTGATAACTCGCATAAAGTGGACATGGAAATGGTTAATACATTTTTATGTGGACAATATGAAGTTTTTTAGTACTAAAATGAGAAATGTAAAATCCAAAAGTAAGTTTTTTAAATCTACCAATATGTGAATTTTAAATTATTTATTTAAAATATCTTTTTATTGTAGCCCTACGAAAGAAGTGACTGGTGCATGGCCTCCTACGATTTACGACACCCTTAGGCTACTTTCTGGCTTGCTTCTGGACCTAAAAAACCCGTTCGCATTCTAGGAGAATTGACCGTGAGACAGAGCCACGACTCAAGAGCCATACTCCTGTCATGTTGATGTTTACTTCTGTCAGAAATAAATCGGCTGTTGTCAAAGGGCGAGTTTCACCTTTCCTGCTGGCCTGGCATGTTGTTTTTAAAAAGTTTTTCGTATTTTCATGTTTCCAAAGTTTATTACTGGCTGTTATTATTCCTAGTTACATACTGTGCATTATTTATTGCAGTTGTACTGAGGTGTATTAGTGCATTACACAGAGTACCGGAGTTGTGTGCCGTTTTTTTACTAGTGAGCAAATGTGAGTGGTGTTATGAATTTATTAAAAGCAGGATTCTTTTTACAGGAGTCGTTCTCAGTAATATTATTGAATAAATAATGTCGTGGTTGTGTTCCGTGCCAAATTGCCGCTTTGAGCAATTGCTTTTGTTTGAATTCCCAAGCAGTAGCATAAATCAAGACAATGAAAGTCAGACAATACATTTTTACTCAACAATCTACCGTGTTTACAAACTTCAAACAACCAGATTCTCGTTCCAGTAGGTTGACATGATTTAATTTAATGTATAAACTAACTGACTGGCTACTGAGTTGAGTGTTGAGTGATGCGATAAGCACCAATGTGCAGACGGCACAAATGCGAGGAATAAAGAATGTCCTAAGAAGCTCGAATCCCTTGGATTTGTCGTGATTTACCGACAACCAAGAGAACACGAGCAAACTTGGCTGAGACGTGGCCATTTCCACCCCAACCATTGTTGGCCCACCTTTGCCAGACTTCGCCCAATGTGTATGCACGGCATGATATGACGATTTTATTAACCAAAAAATGCACAAGTGTAATACCGGCTTTAAATTGGCATTATTTGACAACTTGACCGGCTTGAGATTTGGCAATTATTGTTGCACCTCTGTGTTCCATCCTAAAATCTCGGTCAATCCGAATCCAGGATGGGTGGCAATCTCATTAAACAAAGTAAGGTGTGTAGGGTGTAAAAGCCTCTACACTACATTGGTGTAATAATAATAGGCTTAACTCACCTCACTGACAATGTGAAGTCCCCAAACTTGGCAGATCGCCTGGCTAGAAAACTGCCATCGACCCCCCTTTCCATCAATAATTTCTCAGCCTCAAAGCCACTGATCGTGGGCCAGAACCACCTGTAAAATAGAACATTTTGAGGATGCGAATTAATCAAATAATTTTATAAGGAGGCCCAGCCTACAGATTTTTATCCAAGGAAAAAATAAACAATTTTTATTTATCTGGGCGTGCGTGAATCGAGTCCCGCATATTCCTGAGCGGTTCGTAGAATGCGAAGCCGTTGTTTTCCGGGAAAAATGAGCTTGTCGTTAGAAGTCAACGCTAACTTACCTACGTGAGTTCATTTTTAAAAATTCATTAAAACAAAAAAGTTGGGAAAAATTCAAATCAAAAAAATCGCCAAGAACCAGTGCAAATTTGAGGTGCCATCTTGGATATGCATGTGCGCCGGACTAACAGTGTTGCCACTGTTGCCAGTTGCCATTGCCAAGTTCTATAAATATTTTTGTTGGTATTTTCCCAAGGTCTCTATAGTCTATCTAAGTTACAGAGGCAGTAGAAACAAATGTCACATGACCGCATTGCAATCGATTACCATTGTCGGACCTGGATCGACACTAAATTAAAGACCCGCAAGGCCAACGTCTTTATAGTAGGCCTTGAAAGACCCGAGCATGACGAAAAAAATGGCGACTTATTACTTATTATAGGTTATATATTCTGTGGTTATTGGTATGTCAGTTACTGACGTTTAAAATGTCCCAAATTTAAAATGTCCAACTTTATTACGATTTGCCTTCTTTTTACGGTAAAGAATTTTCTCTGCGTCCAGTATTTAGCAGTTTTATCCTATTACATAGCTTTTATAGGTAGATTTGTGTGATAACATGGAATTTCCATGCACATGAAGAAAATGGTATGCACACTGCACAGACCATTAGGTGAATTGCAGAAGAATAAACACTATTTTGGAATTATGGGATGATCTGATCAATCAGCTGAAGAAGCGAAAATTCTAGATATTATTTTAGAAGAGTATTTTGTAACGTATGCAAGAATGAAAATAGAAAATTTTGTTTATAGCTCCAAAGCGAACCAATAGTCCTCCATATAAAGAAGAAACTGAAAAATCTAATGCGTTTTATGCTTACTTACACTACAACTAGCCATGGACTTCATTTCAAACCAAATACTCTTGCTTGCTTTTTAGACTAGCTTTTCTTAAGAAAATGTATGGAAATATGCCATGTGAACTTGCCAAATTAGAGGGACATAACAAACAAGTGTTTCATTTTATTTTGTATATTAAATTCGTTGTAACCATCGAATTGATAAGTACAATGGAAGTCGCACAGGAACCACTTCCATTGTTATTGTTGTTTGGGGCAGCCAACTCTAGAGAGAGATAGGTTTCAAATGGCAATAAGTAAGACAAGGACGCCTAATGAACGTGTCAACTGATTCAGGCAAAGGAGGTATATAGGGATGTTGCATATTAATGGGAGAATTTAATGGGCATGTTCCGTAATTCTCTTTTTCTGTATTCCGAAATTCGGGGCTTGTTTGTAGGAATGAGAATTTTTCTATACTATAACCACAATTATGTAAATATTGCACAGAAAAAAGTGGTGAATTGATTAAAAAATTACCTACATGGCAATTTTATGTACCTGGAAGTAAATTGAGACAAATAAAATACAAATTCCAAAATAAAAGTTTATTTTAAAATAAAGGCGACAAAATATCTAGGATAAGGTATACATTTTCAACTTTTAATTACTTATCTTAACTGATTTATTAATTTTAAAATTCAATTTAATAAGAAAAGCATGTAAGACAGGTAGCTTTTACATATTTTTATATAATTTTAATGTTTAGGCATCTAACAAAAATAATTACAAATAATTACCTTATTAAAGGGACCAGAACCTCAAGATTAATTCCATCTTCGACTACGAAGAGCTAGGTTCATTAGCACAATATTTTGCCAGTTTTTCCCTTGATAGAGTTTCTATCATGACTTGGAGAATAAAAAACTGTAGTAATTACATACTTTTTAAGTTTGCGCTGCCCAAAATTCTCTATGAAATTGCTCTCAATAAATTGTTGACTACAATTGCAAGTAAATACTTGTAGACAGTACAAAATTTTTCCTTTTTATTGCTGCAATCCACTTGTCTCTAATATCACCTTATCTCTTGGAAAACTGCAAAGTTATTAGCAAAGATTTTTAAGACTTACGAATGAAAAGAAACCCCACTATTCTTATTCTTTCCGCCCCGTTTGGTACATCCAAATACACAACAGGAGTTGATCCTCTTTTTTGTAATTTACAACTTAAACAGAGAGAATATAGCCACATAGCTAAATTAAATTTTCTCTCCGATCTAAAAATAATATTAAACCAAACACCAACTAAGAAAACTCAACTCAACGCCGTTTTATACGAAACTGCCACCACGACACGAACTCAAATCAAATATAAATAATACAATAATAATTACTCCTATTGAGCCTATTCGTATTGGGACGTGGGACCAGTGTTGCCACATCAATTTTTTTGTTCGTATTAAAATAAATAAAAATTCGAACTAGATTTTCTCATTTCGTACTTTTTCTTGAAGCATGCCTAGATTGTTATTCCATGGATCCCAAACCTAAATTACAAAAACCTTCGTTTCTCTTCATTCTTGTTTTGTGGATTTTGTTCCTTTGATTCAATAACTTTGTATTATTTGTAAAAAAGAAATACAAATGATTGTTGAAAAAAAAATCCACAAAACATATAACTTCACAGAAACCACAAAACATCTAGAGCAGAACACCCACAAACAAACAGAAAAGGTAAACCAAAAAAAAAGTACTACAGGGTGTTTCTTCCTTCGATTCAAAATAACCCCATATTTTCTTTCGTAGGTTTTTTATAATTTTACTAGGAATACTGACGCTGGCGCGGCAAAAAATTGCGACAAAAATGAAATACGACCCTGGCACCCCTGACTTGTCAGTTGGTTAGAACAATATTACCAATGTGTTAATTCTGGGGTTTCGCTATTCGGCGGCACACGAGAGGATAAATCCCACTTTATTAGAGTTCCACGTTTTCATTGGTCGACTCAAGGTTACATGAATTTGAACATTGTACGCTTGTGAGGTTGTTTAGAATCATATTGCAATATTTCCTTCCAGCATAATAATGGCTTAGTGAATAATCACTTATCTGAAGAACATATGGTTATGGAACATACCGTATGCACCGCGCGATTTTCTTGAAATTTTGGCTACGCCCACATTATCGAGGTCCCTGAACACGAATCTGACCTCTATTATAATGGAGATGAATTTAACTCAAACTCATCACCACCCTATTTTGCACCTTTCGCAACATCGAAACTTCGCGAATACCCGCGGAAAAAACGAAATTTTGAAAGATTTGTGCCGTGTTTACAGCGGACAGCGGCTTTCAAAATTTCGATGTTGCGAAAGGTGCAAAATAGGGTGGTGATGAGTTTGAGTTAAATTCATCTCCATTATAATAGAGGTCAGATTCGTGTTCAGGGACCTCGAAAATGTGGGGGTAGCCAAAATTTCAAGGAAAACGCGCGGTGCATACGGTGTATGGAAGACATGTAACTACAGAGGATAAAACTTAAAACTGGTTACCAAGTTGGACGGAAACAGCGACATTTCAGACCCAACGAAGAGAAACATGGAAGATGACATTGGAATCTCACAAGAGATACGGCACAATGAAGAAATATCGCGTAATGAGAGAAAATATTGGAAAAGGAAGAGCAAATTTGAAGAGGGAAAAGCTGATACAAAATAATCAAGGAAAATTAAGATTATCAAGTTGGGCGGACCTGGCCCAACACTATATTTAGTGTTGGTCCAGGGCGGACACATCACGAAAAAAAACAAGGAGAAAAAATATGGTATCAAGTTGGGCGGACACAGCAAAAGTTAGACTTATCCGACTCAACGAAGAAGTGGCGAAGACCACGAGTTTCTAAGTTGTTTGGAAAAGCAGAGGCCATAAAAAGATGAGAAGAAGAAGAATAACCCTCTATTTTGGAGTCTTTCTGCGCCCGCCGAGGCGTTAAGTTGTCGGTGACCGGTCCATCCAGCGATAAAATGGTGGTGCCACATGCCACATGTCGTGGCTGTTTCCACTGAGTCGGCGGGCGCAGAAGGGAGGGAAGGCAGGCGGGAATTAGAGACACGGAATGGCAGAGTAAAGGAAGGGAAAGGAAATAACGAGTTAAGCGGACACAGCAAATGCTGGACATATCCGCTCCTACGACGAGTGGCGTGGAAGATTTAAAGCTCACAAGAAGATTCCATTGAAAGAGAAAAGAATGTATTTTATCAGTGTAGTTGTAGTTCAAGTTTCCAAGTTGGGCGGACACAGCAAAAGCTGGACATATCCGTCTCAAAGAAGAGGTGGCGCAGGCCCAATATTGGCTCAACTGTTCGGACGTGCAGAGGTCATAAAAAGATGAGAAGAAGAAGATAACCCTCTATTTTTATTTTGATATTTCCTCTAACCTATATATTTTGTGATTTCCTCCTTGCCTTGCATATAAAAAGAAATCCCAATAATGAAAAAATTGCCAAAAAAGGGTATTCTTATGGACTATTTGCACAAAGGTTTTGTTATCACGTGTATTGGAGTGACTGTGTACGGAACTGGCGTGTTGCTTCACAAATATTATAGATACATAATGCACGAAAAGCCTTTGCTGTTGGAAAAGAGGCGATTAGAAGAGCAAAAACTACTTTCGGAGGGCTCGTCGGACAATGCTAAATTGCTTACGAACTAACAAGAAATTGCAAGAATTTGTGTACAGACCACAGTATAGACTAAAATAATTCTAGTGTTATGTAGTGTGTAAGCTTTATTCATTTTAAAAAATCTTGTAAATTTGGTTTTGAATTTTCAACTAAAACAGACACACATGTAAGTACTATTTTAGGTACAAATTGTCATAGGATAGATGGAAGGTGTGCATAATAGAAGTGGGAATTGTATAATATTAAAAAATGAAAAGAATAAAAGATTCAATAAAATACAACTTTAATCTGTGTTATAAAAAGATTTCCACAAACCAGAACTAGGCATTACATCGCAATTATTGTATTGCTGTTTTCAATCTGGAGTGGCTCTACTAGGTATACGAAAAATATCCGGCTTTATTACTTTCTTTTTACGGTAACGAATTCCTTTTGGTCAATGTTTCATAGTTTAGTCATATTAACACAGTTTTTATAGGTAGATTTGACTGTGATAACATGAGATTACCATGCACATGAAGAAAATGTTATGCACAGAGCATTACATGAATTGCAGAAGAATAAACACTATTTTGGAAGTACGGGATGATCTGTTCAACCAGTTGGTAGTAGCAGTGGCGCACC
Source organism: Pseudeuparius sepicola (assembly GCA_963920635.1). Taxonomy (NCBI): domain Eukaryota; kingdom Metazoa; phylum Arthropoda; class Insecta; order Coleoptera; family Anthribidae; genus Pseudeuparius; species Pseudeuparius sepicola. The sequence goes on from OY987299.1 coordinate 99,023,242, forward strand.
TAGAAAATGAAGATGGGGGGGGGGGGGCAACTTAAAAATTTTGACATATTGCATACAAAATATTTAGTGATGAAAAGAAATTTCCAGGCTAGGTCTCGGATTGGGAAAATAATTTCCGAGAGGACACTACATCTACGATACCACCCTCGAGAATTTTTTAAAATATGAGAGGTCTGGGCCGAGGCTCTCTGCCCCCCCCCCCCCCTGGGTGTGCCACTGGGTCTGGGCCCCCCCCCTGGGTGTGCCACTGGGTAGGAGAGATAGTTATATGATATTTCGGAAGAGTATTTTGTAACGTATGCAAGAATACAAATTGAAACATTTAAAGCCCCAAAGCGAATCAATGGTACACTTAATATACAGAAACAAACTAAAAAATCTAATGTGTGTTATTTTACTTATTTTACAACTAGCCATGGACTTCATTTAAAACTAGGTAAAAGGTACCAAAATACTCTTACTTGCTTCTTAGACTCGCTTTTCTTAAGAAAATGCATGGAAATATGCCATAATGTAAACTTGTGAAATTAAAGGGACATAACAAACAAGCGTTGACTGACATATTAATAAAGACTGCTCACGGCTGTCATGTTTGACAGTTCTCTGGCTCACCATGCACGTCCCGGAGACAAAATACAATGCAAAATACATTGTTGACCATAGGCGCCATTTATTACTTTTCAGAATATGAAGCTATAGCCGTGAGAAGTCTTATTAATATGTCAGTCAACGAAACAAGCATTTAATTTTCTTTGTATATTACCGAATTCATTACATATAACAAACACATTTGCGTGTCTTTATTTTATATAAAAGATTCTAAAACTGGTGTTTTTAACATTAAACCACCCTGTTTTTTTTACACGTCCAGGTATTATACTATTGCTAAAAGAAAACGTGATAATGGGCAAGCATTCAAAACTTGACTCAGAATCAACACTAAGATACGGTGTAATGTCAACCAACTCAAAAAGATAGCCATGATTTGCTTGCCCATTATCACCTTTTCTTGTATGTAAATACTTTTACACTCGCTAATCTTACATCACTATTGATAAAGTCAGTTGAAATATAAAAAAAACCTCTAATTTGCTTCGTAAAAGGAATATAGATGTCAGTTACATATTTTTAAAGTTTGTCTTGAAACACATTGTAATGATAATGCACGTCTAATATCGTCAAAAGATCTCTAAAAAGCCATATTGATTATAATTATTTACACTAGTATATCCTAAGATCTGTGAAATTATGACAAGGCTATTTCATTTTATTTTCACTTGCTATTGCATTTCGCGGCAAAAGTGGCCAGCTGTCGAACAGTGTAACCCATGCAAGTTTTGGTTATATTATATTTTAAGAGTAGAGTAGAGCTTTATTAACCAAAATACTAGTCCGGGAGCCAGTGACAGATTTTTGTTAATCATTTCCTCCCGGCTGGAAATTTGTCAGATAATAGTTAATATAATAATTAAAGGAAAAAGAAATGTCAGCTGGCTTTAAGGTGGTGGACTACTTATGCGTCAGCTGCTCATACGAACATAAAAAAGAACTATTTTCAGTGATTTCCTTTCTGTTGAAAATTTGTCAGTTGGTATAGAGATTTGTTTAAATAAAAAAAGCCAGCTGGCTGTACGTCAGCGATAATGCAGAATCGCATAGTCACGTGGGCAACTTAGTCCTATATAATAAACGGCATTTTTGGAGATAAGTAGAGAAAACAAATTTCGTAAGCACTTTTTGTGTTATTGGCGAGTTTTGTTTCGTTTATTATATTATTGGTTTTGTGTATCCAGGCTTTCTCTAATTGCTTTTTCAAAATGTTCAACCTGCTTCCGTTTGGGCTGAGAGTTAAACGCCACATTCTCAATGGGCCAGCACCTTCCTTTAGCTTAGGTATTTTTCTGGGATATTCTCTATATTCTACTCCCACAACACATTTGTCCACTTTAATTATTTCACTTTCTTGAAAATGCGTTAGTCACACATACCTACTTAAGGGTTTTTTAGAAATGAAATCTCAGTTGGAATTTGACGCAAATTTTCATCCCAAGGGCAAAGCAAATGTTGTTATTCTGGCATTTTCTTCCTGGCTTTTGTAATATGTTTTACATCCTACAACAAGGCATTTTTATTATTTAATAAAAATTAAATTTTAAAAATTTAATAAAACTAATATGAAACAAATACTTAATATGACCTTTTTATGCAAAATATACCAATAAAAAGCAAGTAAAAGCTGCAAATAAAACGAGCAAATAGGTGATAAAAATAGATGATACAAAACAAGTGAGTTATTTTTCTTAAGTGGAACTTCTTTATTCAAAAGTCAAAGATAGAACTTAAACAACCGATTTATGGAATTTATCATTATTCATATACCTAGTTGCATGATTCGATGTTGACTGAGACACAAAATTTAGATGTTAGGACTGAGGCGCGCGGCTCGTTTCGCACCGCGAGGGGGGAGGTCCTTTCTAGAAAAGGAGAAATTCATTACAGAGTGGTCCCGTCAGAGATGTGAGCAGGTAGTTTTCACATACATGTACAGGCGCGGCCTCATAAATGTTTTAAATTTATTTTAAATATCGAAGTATAACTACAAATTCTTTATTTTTGCGCGTGCTAATATATCATTACCTAAACTACAAACTTTTACTTTCATTATTTCCTCCCACTTGAAAATTTGTAAGATAATAAGTTGACATTATGTTTGAAGTAATAAAAAAAATCAGTTGGCTGTCAGCTGCTGATGTATTTATATAAGCGAGCAGCTTGCACACCTGGCTTCCACGACACACTTTTCACCCCGACATACAGCCAGCTGGCTTTTTTTTTATTTAAACAAATCTCTATACCAACTGACAAATTTTCAACAGAGAGGAAATCACTGAAAATAGTTCTTTTTTATGTTCGTATGAGCAGCTGACCTGACATATAGTCCACCACCTTACAGCCAGCTGACATTTCTTTTTCCTTTAATTATTATAATATTAACTATTATCTGACAAATTTTCAGCTGGGAGGAAATGATTTTTTTTACGTGTGTGGGAGGGTGCCATTGTCCAACCCACCAAAGTACCCCAGCTGACTTTCACAACGCTTCATAACATAACTGAATTAAGCATTTTACGAATTATCGGCCGAGAGGATTTTGGTCGAACATATCTGTCACTGGCTCCCGGACTATACAGTCAGTCCACAGTGCAAATCACATAAAAAAATATAATAGGTTTTGTTACACTGATAATATGTGACAAAAACTGTTAAATAAATCACAAGAATAAAATCAAGGTAAAAAATTATTAACACTATAAAACAATTTTTTTATTAGGTATTCGCGAACACTACTTTTGAACTTTGTATAAATTGTAATGTTCTTTAGGTCAGAGGGTAAAGTATTATAGAGCAATTTTTGTCATTGAGAGAAGTTCAGATCTAATCGAATACTTATGTTGGGCCTGTTGGAACAAGAAGTCTTTAATATTTGATTTTACATAAGTTACACATTTATGAATTTAGAAACATGGGACCGTACGCATTCTCCTCGCTCTGAATCACGTCATTTCAGACTAAAAATCAGTGTAAGGATTCTTTTTTGTGCCACAAAAACTCTTTCCAAGTGCACAGACCTGCCCCAGGCTAGGATATTGTAGGGCAAATGACAAAAGCATAGTATAGATTTTATCGCCGAGGCCCAAACGCATCAAGGTAACTTTTCATTTGACGGATTGCATAGAAGGCACTTTTTAAATTATTGCAAAAGTGGTCTAACTGATCCGAGAATGAAAGGTAAGTTTTAGTTTTCTCACCATAACTTTTGAAGGGATTAACCGATAATTGACACAAATTATTAGAAAGCCTTTCGACGTGAGCAAATTTGCCGAGGCCGATAGATGGTGCTATTTATATTTACAATGACATGTTATATTTTTATCAGATTTTTTTTTCCCACAAAAATATTTTGTAATTCCAGTATGTACATTAATACAAAATTTTTTTTTCTATAATAAATGGCCTTACAGTAGTTTAATTGTAGATAAAGTTCCATAGGTGCATTCTGGCTGCAGGACAGGAATATTTGTTCTTTATTTCGAAAAAGGTACATTCAACGAATAAAGTGCAAGAATACTTTTTTGTAAAAAAACTATATTAAGATTAAAAAATATTTTTACGAAAAAATTCTAAAAAAATAACTGATTGTGTGAATTGTAGGTATCATCATCTAATTGAATTTGGCTTGTGTCATACCGAAATGTTTTTTAAGAAACTGCGCCAAAAAAGGAAGAAAATCGGTTAAAATCCTCTTAAGTTATGCAAAAAACTGCAATTAATTATTGGTTATTTTTAAAGGGTCCTATCTCCCTACTGTATATAGAGTTACCCATAAGAAACAAAAATAGGTATCTTCATTTTTGAGTATGTTATCGCTATAGATGGTATTTGATTTGAAGAGTTAACTTAGAACTTAGAAGTCAAAAGAATACATCCCAGTTTGACATTTCATCACAAAAAATCAATCAAAAGCTGTATGTCAATTTTTATGGTGCAAGACTTAATTTTAAAATTAAAACCTACTCTTATGTGGTGAAAACTAATGTAAGTATTTTCATTGTTTTTTTTTTGTGATTAGACGTCAAACTGGGATGTATTCTTTTGACTTATAGGCTAACTTTTCTAGTTTTTGTTTGTATTTAATGAAGGTATTGCTGCAATATTTATATATTTTTTTCGTCATATTTCCACCATTTTTTCAGTTTTGATATATCGTTGTAAAGAGAAATTCATCTACTTTACAAATGGTACGAAAAATAAATAAATGTTTCTATCTTAATAATACTTACCAAGTGCACTTTTTTGGCCGAGCAGGTTGTTTAGAGACCGAGGCAACGCAGGCCTGCGTTGCCTCTGTCGTTAAATGTACCTCCAAGCTCAAAAAAAGGAACTTACGCATCGTGTGATGTATTACATTTTTCCTGCTACCGACAATTTCATATTATAGGTACTTCGAATTGAACTCTAAATACACCTTGGAATATATTGTGAATAATAATACTAAAAAGGATAATTAGTGATAAATATAACAGGCAGAATAAAGCAATAATAAAAAATAAATATACATAAGCCCCATAACGTTTGACAATTCAGTGTTCAGTACGGTACAGTAAAATAGGATTGTCTATTCCTCTGTTTTTATTGTTCTTGTGTTTCCAGTTTGACTTTTTGGGTTTAATGTATTACATGGTAAATGACGAATAAATAACAAGGTCACAGACCATGTACTTTCGGGGTATGTTTATGGTTTATTTTTAATCAATAAATTTAACCTTAATGCAATTTTTACTGATTTGTTAAAAATATTCCAAAGCACACTTGGCAACAATGAGTAACTATAGGCTTATGTTTCCAAGGCATTCTCTGCAAAAATGATTAATTTGACATTATGGCAAGAAAAATGAAGTAAAGCATATTGTGTGACATGTCATTTTAACCAGAAAAAATTCTTCCTTTCAAAAATGCAAAAATCCAATATGGCGACCAAAAGAAAAAGAAAAGTTGATCATCATATCGTTTAACTTAGAAATGTCGTTTAAAAAATAAAAACGAAAACGACAATTTTCAGTTTTTTGCATTATTTTCACGTGAAGCCAATTTTTTTACTATGTTACTCGGCATAAAATTCCGCAACTTTGCCCAATTTAACAGACCTCGTATCTCTTAAGATAACCAAGACCCCCAAGCATAGACTCGATATATGGTCACTTTCTATAAGCCTCATCTGGGAAGATATTTAGTGAAGCTGAATAAAAAAGTGTTTGTCTATTTTTTTTGGTCCAGTTTCCCACTAAATTTCTCACTACAACAAAATATAAATTTTAAGCCAGCTTAGCCATGAAGCACTTAGCTTCATTTTAACAAGTACGGACTTCGGAGCGCCTCCAACTTGAGGAGTGCCCAGTTGTAGACGTGCTGAAACCACGGCAGACTTACAAGCGCCCACGCATAATACTCCATTTATTAAAGCCTGTTTGACAAATAACAATTTTCGCCCAACAAATCGCACGATTTATTGGTATTTTTAGAATTTATTGACAAGTATTTACTGCAAAAAATGTTGCATGTTTCATTTTTTAAAATAAAGTTTATTATACGTGACGCTTGACGCTCCTTCTCCTTGGTTATAAAAAAAAATCCACTCTGGCTATCCGGTTCTACAGGGATGGATTCGAAGTGAAAAAGAAAACTGAGCGCCACGTCGTCTAAACGTCAGAGTGGCGGTGATTGAAACAAAATCTAGTGCAGACTATGAAATTTAATATTATTTTTTTTGTGTTAAATTGTTAAATTATAAAGAAAACAATAAGGAGAAAATTGACCAAGTTTAATTATTCAATAATATAGCATATAATAAATATATAATACTAGTTTTTGTTTGTGTTTGTGGAAACATACATTTTTAAAACAGACATGAAATAATTATTATCAAACAGTAAGTTTATCACAAGTTGTTATCACAGATTTCACAGGTACTTTATTGAAGAACATGGTCTAAATAAATGTAGTAATGATAATTTATCCACAATGTGCTGCGACAATAATTGCGACATATACCTGTCTGTTTACAAGTTATTTAATAATAACGAGTGTTGATAATAGAGATATGGTTGAAAATATAGAGATATAAAGTTTGTGGCAAAACAATATAGTTTTGTATTTAAAAAAATTAATGGTTTACTTAAAGTTTAAATGTTAAGAATGGCAAAATATATAAATTTATGAATATTACAACAGTTCTCTCGGTGACATATTGTATGGCTTTCAAACCTAAACAAGATAATTTGTCTTACGATAACTGATGTTTGTTTGGGTCCAGGCCGACACTATGATTCCACGGCAGACTTCTCGGAAACGGCGGAAGATGTCAGTGTGAGTGTCTGACGTTTTCTGTACTATGAAAAGGACTTGCAATGTTGTCTTTTATATTTGCTTTACCAGGAGAAAGGACCCTATAGAGTTGAAAAGAATATTTAGAATTTTGTATTTATTTTATGAAACAACAACTCCTTTTGACTCCAGTAATTTGCCATATTTTTAGGTAATCAGATACAAATAAATATTAGTGCAAATAAATATTTTGAAGCTAAGACAAAATAGTTGAAAATCAAACGAAAATGTGGAAATAATATTGTCCATTATTGGTACACTCATTAATAGAAGTTATTTAAATAATCTGGTAAAAAAATCAAAAGGTTCTTAATTGCAAAAACAATGAAGTAATGAATCAGAAAAAGTTGTGGGAATATGAAAAAAAAAAAAACAATACACGAGCAATGGGGAACTTGCACAAAAATTAAATTTGAAAAATTATGCTTTCAAACGTAATTTATTGCCATTAAACGAACCACACAGTTCAGAAAAAAAAACATTTTTTATTTTTATGTAATAAATATAAGCAATTAAAAACTGCATAATTCAAATCATTCTTGTAACGCGCCCTGACGTCAACTAGCTCGTTGGTGGTGGCGCCTCTGGTGGGCGGCGGCACCATGTATCAACTAATATGGGCGGCACATCTATAAAAACTACAGCACCACGCAAGCTTTGTTTAGAAAGATCAACGAGAACGTCCCATCCTTGTCTATCCATCTTATTATAGTCTATCGCAGTATTGATATTGTTGATAATGTTTGAGAAGAGTGTGCTGCTGTATTAAATAATTATTTACATTGCGAGATGCGTAGGTAAGCACACTTCTTTGGCCGAGGAAGTTGTTTAATGGCCGTGTTGTCTCGTTTCTTAAAACTCTCTTCGAGGCCAAAAAGAGCTTACGCATCGAGCAATGTATTACATTTTCCCTGCTACTGACAATTTCATATTAGGTAGGTAAGTACTTTGAATTTAAATACACTATGAGTAGATTGTGAGTAATAATCTTCAAAATAACCATTGTCCAATTATTACTAAAAATGATAATCAGTAATAAATATGAGAGGTAGAATGCAGTGATAATAAAAAAAAACTTCTTGTGCGCTTTATTTATTTATTTATAACTAATCTACAGGCAATTTGCCCATTGGGCGATTACAAATAAATCAATTTTAACAAAAAAATAATAACAATAGGAGTAGGTACCTTAGAGACTAAATTAAATTATTAAACATACAGCACTTAAATAATGATTTAGATAATGAACAAATTGTTTATTTTTTCTTAAAAGATCTTTCACTTTCGTTAAAAATATCAATATCACCTAACTTATTGGCTACAGAAAATATCCTATTTAGAGGTGAATTGAGCCCTAGATTGGTTTTTGAACGAGCCATGCGAAACAGATTTAGATTCCTTGTTGCAAACTGAGGTACATTAAGCATCACTTGCTGGAGCAAATGCGGACAATCTATTTTACCTGCTAAAAGTTATATAAAAAATTTAGTCCGGCAATTTTCCTTCTACTTTCCAAAGTTTTGGAAGTAAATTCACTAAGGAGAACAGAGTAACTTATAGTATAGGAGTTGACGTTGTATTTTCTGTAATACATATATCTAAGCATTTTTTTCTGTATTTTTTCTAACTCGTGTATATATTTAGTATATATAGGACACCATACAATCGCTCCGTATTCCAATAGACTTCTTACAAATGCATTAAATACCGTTATCATTGTTTGTTGATTTTTGAAACCACGCGCTGAGCGAATTATGAATCCCAAAATTGTATACGCTTTTTGGCTCACTGCTAAAACATGCTTTCTAAAACTCAACTCTACATCAAAAATAACACCCATATCTTTAATTTCAGTTTTGCGGTTCAATACACTACCGTTCATCATGTAGTTAAATTCGATGGGGTAGTTTTTCTTTGTAAAAATCATAGCGAAACATTTGGAAACATTGAATGATAAACAGTTTTGAACTGACCAATTATATACCATGTTTAGATCCCGAGACCTAAGAATTACTAGTCCTGTGGCCTCAGTTAAAGAAGTGCTTGTTAAATTTTGATTTTTAGGTGGTTTTTATTTTTGACCTACATCAGATCCCTCTGGAAATAGGTTGCCGAACTCTTTATTTTAACGTTCAATTTCCATTCTTCCTTTCCTAATTCTATGTAGCTGTCACTCCTGTCACTGCCTTCTGATCGATTGACCTATATGACGTCAAAACCATTCCCGCACTTTTCATGTCGTTTCAAATGAATAGCTTGTGGTCATAACTTTAATTGTTTATTGCAAATTAAATATTGCGATTTGAGGGCTAATATTTGGTACGTGCTCTTTCTATAGATAGGCAAATATATTAAAGAAATAAAAAAAAATTGTTCAAGTTCCCCATTGTTCGAGGAAAGGTCAATAATAATTTAAACAAATATCTACTATAACTAACCTCATTCGGCATTTGAAGCCCGCCACAAATTGAACCCATCCCATGCGTATCCCATGTTTGACCGAGACACAACCCATGTACACGTTTTTAAAAAGTAACGCATATTCAACACAGCCCAGACCCAAACTAGTTCCACGATGACTGCGAACGAGCAACTTCTTCTGGATTTAGAATCTGAATCGAAGAAATTATTATTTTAGAGCATTTACTGAATAAAAAAAGAAAAAAAGGCATAACAAAGGCGCAAAGTTCCAGACAGCGAGAGTCATTTCAATTAAATAGAATACAGTTTAACGAAGTTCGTGAAATTATTAAAGAGAACATTACTGGTAAAGAGTGCAATGCGCAAAAACCTATTGCAAGTGAAGATAAACTAGCCGTATGCCTCAGGTAATTATCTTTAAAATTTAAATGTAACATTTTTTGTTTAGGCTTAAATAAAACGTGTGTCATATTATATTATAATAGCTTCTATTATTTTATCTACAAGTTTAAAAATGCTCTAGGGTGACTATTTTCTTCTTGACTTGAGCAACTAGTTTCGTTTGTACTGGAAGCATTGATGTTAAATTCTGCGAACTAAATAATTCCGGGTACTGTTGTGTCAACTCAGAGAACCCACTATTATTAGTTGGATTGGGGGTTGATGATGAAGAAGAAAAGTTCATCTGCAGATGTGTTTCATGTTCAGCATCATCTTCTGCTTGTGATACTGCTTCGAAAACCTTTCTCCTAACTTTTCTTTCGTACTTTTTTGGAAGGCCCTTGGTTATATTGTACATAGACATAAAAAATTGATATAAGGCATCATTCTGCAAACCTACTTCTTTTTGGGATTGTGCTTTGGCGCAATGAATCCCTCTGCGAAGCTCTTTTTTCACTATCTGCAATATACTTGCGCACAACAGGATCACTAATTGTACTCGTAAATTTTTTTATTCTTTTGGGTGTGGCTTTCCCAACAGGTTCATCTATTTCATCGTGATTTGTTTCAACGCTGGGTGGATCAGATGATAGTCCAATATCATCAACTTCCGACTGGCTTTCTTCAAGGGCAGGGGCAAGGGCGCCGATAGAAAATATTTTAGGGGGGGGGGGCAAAATTATCTCATCTAACCTTGTTCTTTTTAGAACTACCTAGCTCTGAATCGATAATTGGTTTATGTGATTGTGGCCCAGTTAAATTTTGTATAAAATATTTCAGGGGTTTGTTTTATACACGGTGTCCCGAAATTAGCCTGCCATAATTTACCAGCGTGTTCTACGACCTAAAAAATGAAAAAGTTCCTATAAACATGGCCTCAAAAATGTTTCACAAATTGGTTTCACAAACTGGTTTCTATAAATATTTCCAGAACGAACAAAGATAAAATTCTGAAATTTGGTATGTGATGTTCCTGTGAGATTTGACATTTACCGAGGTAGCGATAGTTAGACATTCTTAATCATAGGCGTCCCAAATGGGAGTTAAAATTACCCCAATGTTTTTTGTATACTTTTTTCCAGATTTCTTGCAAAATTATGAAAGTTGCATGCATCGTTTTCGAGTAAACTCGTTTTGAAAATTTTTTGCAGAGTGCCATGAAAATGCCTATTAGAAATTAGCCTGCCATAATCTACCACCACGTTTTTTGATACAAAAAAATGAAAAAAGTTCCTATAAACATGGCCTCAAGAAAGTCCCCTAAGAGGGCTATAGCCCCTGAAGTGGACACTTTGGCAAACGTTTTTTTTTTCTAAATATTTCCAGAACGAACAAAGATCAAATTATTAAATTTGGTGTGTGATATATCTGTGAGATTTGACGTTTACCGAGGTAGAGAGAGTTTGACATTCTTCATCATAGGCATCCCAAATGAGGTGGGTCAAGGGGTTAAAAATATCCCAAAATTTTTTTTGCGCCTTTTTCATGTTTATTCTCCCAGGTATGTCACGTACCAAATTTCAGAATTTTATCTTTGCTCGTTCTGGAAATATTTAGAAAAACCGTATGCCAAAGTGTCCATTTCGGGAGCTATAGCCCTCTTAGGGGGCACTTTTGAGGCCATGTTTATAGGAACTTTGTCATTTTTTTTTGGGTCGCAGAACACGCTGGTAAAATATGGCAGGCTAATTATTTCTAATACGCATTTTCATGGACCTCTGCAAAAAAATTTCAATACGATTTTACTCGAAAACGGTGCACGCTATCAAAGTTCAACAAGAGCACCATTTTTTCGTAGAATATCCCTATGGGCGCCCATAGGGGGGGGGGCAAGGGGGGGCACGTGCCCCCCCTGGAGATTCTCAAAATCCCTTCGCGTTATATTTTATATTATAGTTGAGGAAAAGATTATTTTCATATCCTTCCAGGTATACAGGGTGTCCCGAAATTAGCCTGCCATAATTTACCAGCGTGTTCTACGACCTAAAAAAATGAAAAAAGTTCCTATAAACATGGCCTTAAAAATTCCCCCTAATGGGGCTATAGCCCCGAAAAGGGGCAGTTTCACAAACGGTTTTTTTTCCAAATTTTTCCAGAACGAACAAAGATAACATTCTGAAATTTGGTATGTGATTTACCTGAGAGATTTGACATTTGCCGGGGTAGCGCTAGTTAGACATTCTTAATCATAGGCGTCCTAAATAGGGGTTAAGGGGTTAAAAATACCCTAAATATTTTGTCTGTGCTTTTTCCCCAAATTTATTGCGAAATTATAAAATTTCAGGATATTCTACGAAAAAATGGTGCTCTTGTTGAACTTTGATAGCGTGCACCGTTTTCGAGTAAAATCGTATTGAAATTTTTTTGCAGAGGTCCATGAAAATGCGTATTAGAAATAATTAGCCTGCCATATTTTACCAGCGTGTTCTGCGACCCAAAAAAAAAATGACAAAGTTCCTATAAACATGGCCTCAAAAGTGCCCCCTAAGAGGGCTATAGCTCCCGAAATGGACACTTTGGCATACGGTTTTTCTAAATATTTCCAGAACGAGCAAAGATAAAATTCTGAAATTTGGTACGTGACATACCTGGGAGAATAAACATGAAAAAAGCGCAAAAAAAATTTTGGGATATTTTTAACCCCTTGACCCACCTCATTTGGGATGCCTATGATGAAGAATGTCAAACTCTCTCTACCTCGGTAAACGTCAAATCTCACAGATATATCACACACCAAATTTAATAATTTGATCTTTGTTCGTTCTGGAAATATTTAGAAAAAAAAAAACGTTTGCCAAAGTGTCCACTTCAGGGGCTATAGCCCTCTTAGGGGACTTTCTTGAGGCCATGTTTATAGGAACTTTTTTCATTTTTTTGTATCAAAAAACGTGGTGGTAGATTATGGCAGGCTAATTTCTAATAGGCATTTTCATGGCACTCTGCAAAAAATTTTCAAAACGAGTTTACTCGAAAACGATGCATGCAACTTTCATAATTTTGCAAGAAATCTGGAAAAAAGTATACAAAAAACATTGGGGTAATTTTAACTCCCATTTGGGACGCCTATGATTAAGAATGTCTAACTATCGCTACCTCGGTAAATGTCAAATCTCACAGGAACATCACATACCAAATTTCAGAATTTTATCTTTGTTCGTTCTGGAAATATTTATAGAAACCAGTTTGTGAAACCAGTTTGTGAAACATTTTTGAGGCCATGTTTATAGGAACTTTTTCATTTTTTTAGGTCGTAGAACACGCTGGTAAATTATGGCAGGCTAATTTCGGGACACCGTGTATAAAACAAACCCCTGACATATTTTATACAAAATTTAACTGGGCCACAATCACATAAACCAATTATCGATTCAGAGCTAGGTAGTTCTAAAAAGAACAAGGTTAGATGAGATAATTTTGCCCCCCCCCCCCCCCCTAAAATATTTTCTATCGGCGCCCTTGCCCCTGCCCTTGAAGAAAGCCAGTCGGAAGTTGATGATATTGGACTATCATCTGATCCACCCAGCGTTGAAACAAATCACGATGAAATAGATGAACCTGTTGGGAAAGCCACACCCAAAAGAATAAAAAAATTTACGAGTACAATTAGTGATCCTGTTGTGCGCAAGTATATTGCAGATAGTGAAAAAAGAGCTTCGCAGAGGGATTCATTGCGCCAAAGCACAATCCCAAAAAGAAGTAGGTTTGCAGAATGATGCCTTATATCAATTTTTTATGTCTATGTACAATATAACCAAGGGCCTTCCAAAAAAGTACGAAAGAAAAGTTAGGAGAAAGGTTTTCGAAGCAGTATCACAAGCAGAAGATGATGCTGAACATGAAACACATCTGCAGATGAACTTTTCTTCTTCATCATCAACCCCCAATCCAACTAATAATAGTGGGTTCTCTGAGTTGACACAACAGTACCCGGAATTATTTAGTTCGCAGAATTTAACATCAATGCTTCCAGTACAAACGAAACTAGTTGCTCAAGTCAAGAAGAAAATAGTCACCCTAGAGCATTTTTAAACTTGTAGATAAAATAATAGAAGCTATTATAATATAATATGACACACGTTTTATTTAAGCCTAAACAAAAAATGTTACATTTAAATTTTAAAGATAATTACCTGAGGCATACGGCTAGTTTATCTTCACTTGCAATAGGTTTTTGCGCATTGCACTCTTTACCAGTAATGTTCTCTTTAATAATTTCACGAACTTCGTTAAACTGTATTCTATTTAATTGAAATGACTCTCGCTGTCTGGAACTTTGCGCCTTTGTTATGCCTTTTTTTCTTTTTTTATTCAGTAAATGCTCTAAAATAATAATTTCTTCGATTCAGATTCTAAATCCAGAAGAAGTTGCTCGTTCGCAGTCATCGTGGAACTAGTTTGGGTCTGGGCTGTGTTGAATATGCGTTACTTTTTAAAAACGTGTACATGGGTTGTGTCTCGGTCAAACATGGGATACGCATGGGATGGGTTCAATTTGTGGCGGGCTTCAAATGCCGAATGAGGTTAGTTATAGTAGATATTTGTTTAAATTATTATTGACCTTTCCTCGAACAATGGGGAACTTGAACAATTTTTTTTTATTTCTTTAATATATTTGCCTATCTATAGAAAGAGCACGTACCAAATATTAGCCCTCAAATCGCAATATTTAATTTGCAATAAACAATTAAAGTTATGACCACAAGCTATTCATTTGAAACGACATGAAAAGTGCGGGAATGGTTTTGACGTCATATAGGTCAATCGATCAGAAGGCAGTGACAGGAGTGACAGCTACATAGAATTAGGAAAGGAAGAATGGAAATTGAACGTTAAAATAAAGAGTTCGGCAACCTATTTCCAGAGGGATCTGATGTAGGTCAAAAATAAAAACCACCTAAAAATCAAAATTTAACAAGCACTTCTTTAACTGAGGCCACAGGACTAGTAATTCTTAGGTCTCGGGATCTAAACATGGTATATAATTGGTCAGTTCAAAACTGTTTATCATTCAATGTTTCCAAATGTTTCGCTATGATTTTTACAAAGAAAAACTACCCCATCGAATTTAACTACATGATGAACGGTAGTGTATTGAACCGCAAAACTGAAATTAAAGATATGGGTGTTATTTTTGATGTAGAGTTGAGTTTTAGAAAGCATGTTTTAGCAGTGAGCCAAAAAGCGTATACAATTTTGGGATTCATAATTCGCTCAGCGCGTGGTTTCAAAAATCAACAAACAATGATAACGGTATTTAATGCATTTGTAAGAAGTCTATTGGAATACGGAGCGATTGTATGGTGTCCTATATATACTAAATATATACACGAGTTAGAAAAAATACAGAAAAAAATGCTTAGATATATGTATTACAGAAAATACAACGTCAACTCCTATACTATAAGTTACTCTGTTCTCCTTAGTGAATTTACTTCCAAAACTTTGGAAAGTAGAAGGAAAATTGCCGGACTAAATTTTTTATATAACTTTTAGCAGGTAAAATAGATTGTCCGCATTTGCTCCAGCAAGTGATGCTTAATGTACCTCAGTTTGCAACAAGGAATCTAAATCTGTTTCGCACGGCTCGTTCAAAAACCAATCTAGGGCTCAATTCACCTCTAAATAGGATATTTTCTGTAGCCAATAAGTTAGGTGATATTGATATTTTTAACGAAAGTGAAAGATCTTTTAAGAAAAAATAAACAATTTGTTCATTATCTAAATCATTATTTAAGTGCTGTATGTTTAATAATTTAATTTAGTCTCTAAGGTACCTACTCCTATTGTTATTATTTTTTTGTTAAAATTGATTTATTTGTAATCGCCCAATGGGCAAATTGCCTGTAGATTAGTTATAAATAAATAAATAAAGCGCACAAGAAGTTTTTTTTTATTATCACTGCATTCTACCTCTCATATTTATTACTGATTATCATTTTTAGTAATAATTGGACAATGGTTATTTTGAAGATTATTACTCACAATCTACTCATAGTGTATTTAAATTCAAAGTACTTACCTACCTAATATGAAATTGTCAGTAGCAGGGAAAATGTAATACATTGCTCGATGCGTAAGCTCTTTTTGGCCTCGAAGAGAGTTTTAAGAAACGAGACAACACGGCCATTAAACAACTTCCTCGGCCAAAGAAGTGTGCTTACCTACGCATCTCGCAATGTAAATAATTATTTAATACAGCAGCACACTCTTCTCAAACATTATCAACAATATCAATACTGCGATAGACTATAATAAGATGGATAGACAAGGATGGGACGTTCTCGTTGATCTTTCTAAACAAAGCTTGCGTGGTGCTGTAGTTTTTATAGATGTGCCGCCCATATTAGTTGATACATGGTGCCGCCGCCCACCAGAGGCGCCACCACCAACGAGCTAGTTGACGTCAGGGCGCGTTACAAGAATGATTTGAATTATGCAGTTTTTAATTGCTTATATTTATTACATAAAAATAAAAAATGTTTTTTTTTTCTGAACTGTGTGGTTCGTTTAATGGCAATAAATTACGTTTGAAAGCATAATTTTTCAAATTTAATTTTTGTGCAAGTTCCCCATTGCTCGTGTATTGTTTTTTTTTTTCATATTCCCACAACTTTTTCTGATTCATTACTTCATTGTTTTTGCAATTAAGAACCTTTTGATTTTTTTACCAGATTATTTAAATAACTTCTATTAATGAGTGTACCAATAATGGACAATATTATTTCCACATTTTCGTTTGATTTTCAACTATTTTGTCTTAGCTTCAAAATATTTATTTGCACTAATATTTATTTGTATCTGATTACCTAAAAATATGGCAAATTACTGGAGTCAAAAGGAGTTGTTGTTTCATAAAATAAATACAAAATTCTAAATATTCTTTTCAACTCTATAGGGTCCTTTCTCCTGGTAAAGCAAATATAAAAGACAACATTGCAAGTCCTTTTCATAGTACAGAAAACGTCAGACACTCACACTGACATCTTCCGCCGTTTCCGAGAAGTCTGCCGTGGAATCATAGTGTCGGCCTGGACCCAAACAAACATCAGTTATCGTAAGACAAATTATCTTGTTTAGGTTTGAAAGCCATACAATATGTCACCGAGAGAACTGTTGTAATATTCATAAATTTATATATTTTGCCATTCTTAACATTTAAACTTTAAGTAAACCATTAATTTTTTTAAATACAAAACTATATTGTTTTGCCACAAACTTTATATCTCTATATTTTCAACCATATCTCTATTATCAACACTCGTTATTATTAAATAACTTGTAAACAGACAGGTATATGTCGCAATTATTGTCGCAGCACATTGTGGATAAATTATCATTACTACATTTATTTAGACCATGTTCTTCAATAAAGTACCTGTGAAATCTGTGATAACAACTTGTGATAAACTTACTGTTTGATAATAATTATTTCATGTCTGTTTTAAAAATGTATGTTTCCACAAACACAAACAAAAACTAGTATTATATATTTATTATATGCTATATTATTGAATAATTAAACTTGGTCAATTTTCTCCTTATTGTTTTCTTTATAATTTAACAATTTAACACAAAAAAAATAATATTAAATTTCATAGTCTGCACTAGATTTTGTTTCAATCACCGCCACTCTGACGTTTAGACGACGTGGCGCTCAGTTTTCTTTTTCACTTCGAATCCATCCCTGTAGAACCGGATAGCCAGAGTGGATTTTTTTTTATAACCAAGGAGAAGGAGCGTCAAGCGTCACGTATAATAAACTTTATTTTAAAAAATGAAACATGCAACATTTTTTGCAGTAAATACTTGTCAATAAATTCTAAAAATACCAATAAATCGTGCGATTTGTTGGGCGAAAATTGTTATTTGTCAAACAGGCTTTAATAAATGGAGTATTATGCGTGGGCGCTTGTAAGTCTGCCGTGGTTTCAGTACGTCCACAACTGGGCACTCCTCAAGTTGGAGGCGCTCCGAAGTCCGTACTTGTTAAAATGAAGCTAAGTGCTTCATGGCTAAGCTGGCTTAAAATTTATATTTTGTTGTAGTGAGAAATTTAGTGGGAAACTGGACCAAAAAAAATAGACAAACACTTTTTTATTCAGCTTCACTAAATATCTTCCCAGATGAGGCTTATAGAAAGTGACCATATATCGAGTCTATGCTTGGGGGTCTTGGTTATCTTAAGAGATACGAGGTCTGTTAAATTGGGCAAAGTTGCGGAATTTTATGCCGAGTAACATAGTAAAAAAATTGGCTTCACGTGAAAATAATGCAAAAAACTGAAAATTGTCGTTTTCGTTTTTATTTTTTAAACGACATTTCTAAGTTAAACGATATGATGATCAACTTTTCTTTTTCTTTTGGTCGCCATATTGGATTTTTGCATTTTTGAAAGGAAGAATTTTTTCTGGTTAAAATGACATGTCACACAATATGCTTTACTTCATTTTTCTTGCCATAATGTCAAATTAATCATTTTTGCAGAGAATGCCTTGGAAACATAAGCCTATAGTTACTCATTGTTGCCAAGTGTGCTTTGGAATATTTTTAACAAATCAGTAAAAATTGCATTAAAATTTATTAATTAAATTAAATTTATCATTAAATTAAATTTATTGATTAAAAATAAACCATAAACATACCCCGAAAGTACATGGTCTGTGACCTTGTTATTTATTCGTCATTTACCATGTAATACATTAAACCCAAAAAGTCAAACTGGAAACACAAGAACAATAAAAACAGAGGAATAGACAATCCTATTTTACTGTACCGTACTGAACACTGAATTGCTAGCCTGGGGGTGGAGGGGCACTTGTCAACTAGGGGTGCGAATGAGTCCGAAAATGCGAATTTTGAAAACGACGTCGGGCAACTTGAAATTTGGATATATAATACCAATATGTTATATATTATTATGATTCAAAAAAGTGTCAGCTGCTCGCATGTCGGTGGAAAAGTTTTCAGCTGGGGTCACGGGTCACAAATGGTTCCGGGCGTAGACACGCTGTTAGCTGGCGCGCATCAGCTGACAATTTTTCCACCAACATACGAGCAGCTGATACTTTTTTTCGTAAATATTACATTAAATATTAGTATCCAATTAAATTACAAGTTTCCCGAAGTCATTCTTGATGATTTAATCATGAAGAGGTTAGAGATGCAAAATGCTCGAGTATTTATATTTCGAGCATTTTGAGCAAGAACGAACGAGAATAAACGAAAATAAACGACATAGATAGGTGTTTCATTATAGCAAAATGATCAGCTCCTTTCAGAGGTTAAGAAAAAAGCAATTAAATATTTTTTTCTGAAAATTCTCGAGCAGGTTCCTAAAATGCTCAAGAATATTCACAAAGTGCTCAAAATGCTGAAAATGCTCAAAGATGGCGGGATCTGCAAGCTTGCCCTTTTACCTCAGTTCGCAGTGCGCTTGTGTCTCCATTTTGCCTTTATTGTCAATACGGAAGAACGGGTCTTACAAAAAAAGGCTCGACGATCGTACTCAATGGTATAGAAGATAAAATTTCTTATATCTTACAATTCAAGTACGAAGTTCGACGATCCTAGCACTCCGTAGTCGTAGCGCCTAGCTAGCACCACAGACATATATAGCTATATATGTCTGTGCTAGCACAATGCACAACTCACAACAGAATGCGAATGCATAGATTAGATCCATTTAATTTTTAATTGGGTTTTTCGCCGCCAAACTGATTGAAAGACAACTTTTTCAAGTTGCCTCGAAAATTCATAAATTCTTAACACTAAATGAACGAAACTTTAAACGTGTAACTCAAAAAATAACTTCAACAAATTTGTTTTCTGAGCTTTCGGAGGATAAATCTTCCTCCTTTCTCAAAGATCATGTCACGTCAAAGTGAAGTGACAGATTAATTTGAGAAAGGAGGAAGATTTTTATCCTCCGAAAGCTCAGAAAACAAATTTGTTGAAGTTATTTTTTGAGTTACACGTTTAAAGTTTCGTTCATTTAGTGTTAAGAATTTATGAATTTTCGAGGCAACTTGAAAAAGTTGTCTTTCAATCAGTTTGGTGGCGAAAAACCCAATTAAAAATTAAATGGATCTGTTTGCGCCACAAATAAATTTTAGAAAATACATAGATTAGATGATTAGATTACCCACCTAAAATACAATAAGCGTGCCGCGCCCCACAGTAATATATTATAACTACGCGGAAGCGCAGGCGCGTGCTCCATTGCACTGGCGCGTGCCTCGGTAGCAATTTGTCAAATGTCGTCACACCTTATTTCTTTTGTGCTGGAAATTTCGAGCATTTTGAGCATTTTCAAGGGAACGTTCCTTTTCGTGCTCTTTGGTGCTCTTAAGAATACGTGCACGCACATGGGTAGAGAACGTTCGCGAACGTTCTACGAGCACGAACGGGAACGTTCCCTCCTACGCATCTCTATGTAGGGGGCAATCTCGACTTAACAACTCCAGTTATACATAATCAGAAATACATTTAACTATCAATTGGTAATTTGCTTAATTGTTGTAATGCATTATAATCCTGTACTATGTACACAAATTAATAGTAAACAATTTTACTACACACAATCGTATTATTTATTAGAATAAAAAAAATGAAATCATTTTAACATTTCGATATTTAGTCTCAATCTTCGTCACCATCATCTTCTTCGTCATCATCAGAGTCTTATTCAATCTCATGTTCTATAGGTAAAAGATCGTCATCATGCTGACAATAACATTTTGGATAGTATTGTTAGACGTAATTCACTTCGTCGGGAATATGCACATAATTCATTTTCAAATTATTATTTACATGTCTAATGAGCAATATTTCTTTATATTTTTGCAAAGTACCTATGTTCCGTAAAAGCTGTTAATTTTTCTTTCTTTTGTAAACACAACACACTAAACTGTTCGACTTTCGCCATTGTCGCGTACAAATAACGCACGCTATAAAGAAATGTTTACATGTTTTTGTGTTAATAGTATACAGGGTTAACTATCACTTAGTACAAAAAATTTTACCACGTGCTCAGGGTGGCTTGTAAAAACCCCAATTTTCCCTGTAAATTTCCGCCTATAATAATTAATTCATCCAATATGGCTTCGGAACGTACTCTCTACAGTGGCTTTATACAGACACTGTAGTACTGTCAGCTGGTAGTGATTTTCCGAGGTCACAGAATACTGCGCCGCGGTGTTGTCGTTGTTTTAGGAAAGATGAAAATACCTTTTTACTCAAACAAATTTAAAAAATACATAAATAACAATCGATTTGAATCTGCACAGCCGCAGCGCTGCTAGATTTACCCGAGGTTCGCCTGGATTCACCTTACCTTAGTTTGAATTTGAAAACAGGATATGAATCCCGAGTCCCGAGGCTCGTCTCGATCTCGGTCCCGAGGCTAGGTAATCCTGAATCCCTACGCGTTTTTTGTTTTTACATTTTCACATAGTACAAAACTACATACACATTTCTCGCAAAACCACGATTTCGGGACCGGTAGAATCAAATTCATTCGACATACCGCGCTATCCACAGATTACTTAATAGGTTTAGATCTCAGAAAAATAAAAAACGTAGAACTGGCTTTGTATTGGCAAGTTTGTTCCCACAATAAAAAATTAATGTTTACAGTTCGGGTGACAGATCTGGTGCTAACGATTACAAGGCAGTGGCGTACCTCTCATTTTTTTTAAATAGTTATAAAAATAGGAAAAATATATTTGCCTTTATATCTCAATTTTTTTATAAAAATTGAAGTATAACCCCAGGTACAACTAGTACGCGTCAATTCTAAAATTCAAACTTATCAATGTTATTGACAGTTACTAGTTGGGGATTGTTCGGCGAACACAATATAAAAAAATAAAAAATAAACATCTTTTAAAAACAAGCTTTTATTAATTCAATGCCACACGCGAGATGTTCATAAAAGTAGATACCAATTAATTTTATCGGAGAGTGATTAGTTGATAAACAAGTACATGCCAAAGAATATATTTTCTTTACAGTTTGCGCGACAAGCTTTTCAATTTAAAAAAGCTTGTCGCAGTTTGGCATTGAATTATCTTAACGAAAACCTAAACTTATTTTATCCGTTTTAGTAAATGGCTTACTTAAATAAAAGCTTGTTTTTAAAAAGGTTTTTTATTATTTATTTTATTTTGTGCTTTTTTAGTACCTATTTGATTCCCATCTCAGAAGGGTGGTAAAGAAATTTAATCCGCCATCTTGGGGCATCGGGCATCCGCCCAATTGGATTTGGTATGACGTCAGTCACCTTATCGTTTTCTACTATTCAAATCCTTTCATTTGATACCCGTGTCGAGGATGTTGTGAAGAATTAGGCAATTCGCCGTCTTGGGGAGGCCGCCATTTATTATGACGTCATTCACCTTATTGTTTTCTACCCGTCGAGCCTTTTCGTTTGATACCCATGACCCATGTTGAGAATAATTTTCCCTCTGGTGATAAAGGTATCTTTTACCGTGCCCCGAACTAGGTACGCCTATGTACTTACGCATGATATGTAACCTCCTTTGGCGAGTTGCTTGATTTGCAAACAATACACTTTTTTGCCCATAACGTATAACTTAATTGTATATATGAGCATTTTAAACCGACGAATACTTAAGAAACACTTAAAAACAGCGAAAAATTGCTTCTAAAAGACACAGCACCAGTTGTATCAAACACAAGTTGAGACACACTCTTGGCCGATTTGCGCGTTTGTCAGATTGTGCGATTGGTATTGGTAATTGTAGGTACCTAGTACCTATATTATTGTTTCCTTAGTTGTATCACAGATTAAAGTACTACACGTAGTATAGAAATACTGCCTAATAAGTGTCTAGATAATTATAAATACTAGATTAATCTATTAGTCAGGCAGACTTCATCTCATCAATACATAAATAACATATACCTACCTATTATCTGCCATTATTCAAAGCAAACGTATTTGCAACTGATTGGGTATGTCTCTAATCCCTACATACAATGGAAACCACTGTTGAAAAATTATTATTTGCAATTTGATCCTGAAGATTATTTTAATTATTACCAGAGAAATAAGTTTTTCATTATGAATTATTGGCAACGCTGTTAAACTTTAACTAGTAAATAAATAATAGAGTATAAAAAGTGCTACCCCTTACAAACTTTTCAATCTACAGATGCCTCCCGTGTTAGGAGTAGGTAAGCTCTATAAAGCGCGCCATATTCAAATTTAAAATTTGTTGAGGAGTGTACAGGGCGTCTCAAACTTGGCGCCACAGGCCAATTGTGAGAAAACAAAAAGTGTAAGTAAACGAAATTGGATTTGGGGAGTCTGAAAGCTCCATTTTCTCTATTCCTTTTTGGAATTTGATAACAAAATTATATTTTTACAGGAAATATACTCAAATTTTATTAATTATTATCAAAAAGGGGAGTTTTTAACTGAATAAAAATGTTGGTGTATTTTCAAGAAAAGTAGAATTAATTATGCCATCAGTCTGTTGTCAAATTCTAAAAATAATATTTTCCGTTTAAAATAGAGCTTTCAGTGCCCTCCTTAAAATTTTGTTGTTTTCTCACAGTTGACCCATGTCCTTGAGATTGAGACCCTCTCTACCTGATGCTTAATAAAACATTTCTATTGTTACATACTAGCAGCTACTTACTCATTAAAAAAAAAAGAACAAGCTAGTAGGCGCCAGGTTTAATTGATATACAAATAATTTTATTAAAAGTTATGGAGTAAGCGCAAAATGTTTGACAAGTTAATACTTTGCATTGCATTATTAATACTATATTTAAAAATAACATGCTCTTGCACTAATGTGTCCTGTTTTTCTATAATCATTCCAAATTTGATGATATTATAGAAAGACCAGATTTAGTTGGGACAATTAATATCCACAAATATTTTACAAATTTTAATAACAAAATATTTAGAACAATGCATATACCTATCAAGTAAGTTGCTTAACTTCTCTAACAAAATATTTAGAGCAATCTATATAATTTCAAAGGATATCGAAACAACTACATTGTTCAAATGTACCTTTATTAACAGGTGTACAGCAACCAGAACGTTGAGGTGAATCGTTTGTGGAAGAAACAATTCCTGCAAATAATATAATGTTATATTATAACTTTCAAAAGTGCGTAGCTAGATATTCTGTGTTAGTGATTACCACCTATTCTTTGCAATAAACTAAAATTTATTAGATACCTATACAAATATACATAATATTATTGCATTTTTGGATAGACCATAAAATTCTCCACAAAAATCCTCTTTTAACTTTTTTCCCTATCTATCATAGATTTCCAAATTCTAGTTTTGTGATCGAATTAATAAAGCTATTTTATTGCTGTTAAATAACACAATTACAACCATCTAGGACAACTTAGACTACTGGATTTCTTACAAGCTAAAAAATAGCCTAACGACTACCAAGTTTGGTTACGATTTATCCATTTACAGAAAAGTTATTTTAAATTTTCGATATTTTTCTAGAAATTTCAATACCCTGTATATCAAATAGGAAACCCTTAGGTTTATATGAACTTTTTTCTTAAAATCGACTAAGAAATCCTGCCTTGAAATTTTATGACTTACTTTATTAACACCCTCGAAATGTTTTTGGTCGGATCCTCGCCATTTTCAGCCAGAACGTTCAAAGTTTGCATCCCTTTAGGGAAAAAAATTGATAACTCCATTGTTTCTGGTCCGATTTTCGCCGTTTTCACAAGAACGTTCAAAAGAGTCTCAGAAGCATAAAAAACTGCCTGACAAAAACTACCCCTTCCCACCCCCGAAGTTGTTTTTGGTCGAATCCTCGCCATTTTCAGCCAGAACGTTCAAAATTTACCCAGACGCACCAATCCGCGGTTGAAAAAATTTTCCTGGCACAACTACCCCCTGCATCCCTTTAAGGAAAAAAATGATAACTCCATTGTTTATGGTCCGATTTTCGTCGTTTTCACAAGGATGTTAAAAAAAGTCAGTCTGAGAAATAAAAAAACTGCCGGAAAAAAACTACCCCTTCCCACCCCCGAAGTTGTTTTTGGTCGGATCCTCGCTATTCTTAGCAAGGTCGTTCAGAATAACCCCAGAAACACCAATCCACGGTTGAAAAAAATTGCCGGACAAAACTACCCCCTGCATCCCTTTACGAAAAAAAAATGATAACTCCATTGTTTATGGTCCGATTTTCGCCGTTTTCACAAAGATGTTAAAAAAAGTCAGTCTGAGAAATAAAAAAACTGACGAAAAAAAAAACTACCCCTTCCCACCCCCGAAGTTGTTTTTGATCGGAACCTCGCCATTTTTAGCAAGGACGTTCAAAATTATTCCAGAAGCACCAATCCGCGGTTGAAAAAAATTGCCGGACAAAACTACCCCCTGCATCCCGTTAGGAAAAAAAAATTATAACTCCATTGTTTATGGTCCGATTTTTGCCGTTTTCACAAGGATGTTAAAAAAAGTCAGTCAGAGAAATAAAAAAACTGCCGGAAAAAAACCTACCCCTTCCCACCCCCGAAGTTGTTTTTGATCGGAACCTCGCCATTTTTAGCAAGGACTTTCAAAATTATTCCAGAAGCAACAATCCGCGGTTGAAAAAAATTGCCGGACAAAACTACCCCCTGCATCCCTTTAGGAAAAAAAATGACAACTCCATTGTTTATGGTCCGATTTTCGTCGTTTTCACAAGGATGTTAAAAAAAGTCAGTCTGAGAAATAAAAAAAACTGCCGAAAAAAAAAACTACCCCTTCCCACCCCCGAAGTTGTTTTTGGTCGGATCCTCGCTATTCTTAGCAAGGTCGTTCAGAATGACTCCAGAAACACCAATCAGTGGTTGAAAAAAATTGCCGGACAAAACTAGCCCCTGCATCCCTTTAGGAAAAAAAATGATAACTCCATGGTTTATGGTCCGATTTTCGCCGTTTTCACAAGGATGTTAAAAAAAGTCAGTCTGAGAAATAAAAAAACTGCCGGAAAAAAAACTACCCCTTCCCACCCCCGAAGTTGTTTTTGATCGGAACCTCGCCATTTTTAGCAAGGACTTTCAAAATTATTTCAGAAGCACCAATCCGCGGTTGAAAAAAATTCCCGGACAAAACTACCCCCTGCATCCCGTTAGGAAAAAAAATGATAACTCCATTGTTTATGGTCCGATTTTCGTCGTTTTCACTAGGATGTTAAAAAAAGTGAGTCTGAGAAATAAAAAAACTGCCGAAAAAAAACTACCCCTTCCCACCCCAGAAGTTGTTTTTGGTCGGATCCTCGCTATTCTTAGCAAGGTCGTGCAGAATAACTCCAGAAACACCAATCCGCGGTTGAAAAAAATTGCCGGACAAAACTACCCCCTGCATCCCTTTAGGAAAAAAAAAAGATAAATCCATTGTTTCTGGTCCGATTTTCGCCGTTTTCACAAGGATGTTAAAAAAAGTCAGTCTGAAAAATAAAAAAAACTGCCGGAAAAAAAATACCCCTTCCCACCCCCGAAGTTGTTTTTGATCGGAACCTCGCCATTTTTAGCAAGGACGTTCAAAATTATTCCAGAAGCACCAATCTGCGGTTGAAAAAATTGCCGGACAAAACTACCCCCTGCATCCCTTTAGGAAAAAAAAATGATAACTCCATTGTTTCTGGTCCGATTTTCGCCGTTTTCACAAGGATGTTAAAAAAAGTCAGTCTGAAAAATAAAAAAAACTGCCGGAAAAAAAAATACCCCTTCCCACCCCCGAAGTTGTTTTTGATCGGAACCTCGCCATTTTTAGCAAGGACGTTCGAAATTATTCCAGAAGCACCAATCTGCGGTTGAAAAAAATTGCCGAACAAAACTACCCCCTGCATCCTTTTAGGAAAAAAAAAAGATAACTCCATTGTTTATGGTCCGATTTTCGTAGTTTTCACAAGGATGTTAAAAAAGTCAGTCTCAGAACTAAAAAAACTGCCGGAAAAAAACTACCCCTTCCCACCCCCCGAAGTTGTTTTTGGTCGGATCCTCGCGATTTTTAGCAAGGACGTTCAACATTATTCCAGAAGCACCAATCCGCGGTTGAAAAAATTTGCCGGACGAAACTACCCCCTGCATCCCTTTACGGAAAAAAATGATAACTCCATTGTTTCTGGTCCGATTTTCGCCGTTTTCACAAGGACGTTCAAAAGAGTCTCAGAAGTATAAAAAAACTGCCTGACAAAAAACTACCCCTTCCCACCCTCGAAGTTGTTTTTGGTCGAATCCTCGCAGTTTTCAGCAAGGACGATCAAAATTAACCCATACGCACCAATCCAGAGACAATGGAGTTATCATTTTTTCCCTAAAGGGATGCAGGGGGTAGTTTTGTCCGGCAATTTTTTTCAACCGCGGATTGGTGCTTCTGGAATAATTTTGAACGTCCTAGTTAAAAATGGCGAGGATCCGACCAAAAACAACTTCGGGGGTGGGAAGGGGTAGTTTTTTCCGGCAGTTTTTTTTATTTCTGAGACCGACTTTTTTAACATCCTTGTGAAAACGGCGAAAATCGGACCAGAAACAATGGAGTTATCATTTTTTCCCTAAAGCACAGACTAACGAGTAATACAGACAATTTCTTAGCGACATGTGTCAAAAGGAGACTCGCTTTTTAGCGAAATATCTTCTAAAGTCATGAATAATTTGCATTTTATTCGATTTTACGTTAATCTACATAGCAAAGAGATTGTATTAGAACCAAATTTATGATTAATATCTGTTTGTCTTTCTGTAAATTGAAATGGAGACTCGCTTATTTTTGATACATGTCCGTAAGGAGGCTTCTGTTGCAAAGCTATTTATTCTGTGCCTAAAAGGATGCAGGGGGTAGTTTTGTCCGGCAATTTTTTTCAACCGCGGATTGGTGCTTCTGGAATAATTTTGAACGTCCTTGCTAAAATGGCGAGGATCCGACCAAAAACAACTTCGGGGATGGGAAGGGGTAGTTTTTTCCGGCAGTTTTTTTTATTTCTGAGACTGACTTTATTAACATCCTTGTGAAAACAGCGAAAATCGGACCAGAAACAATGGAGTTATCGTTTTTTCCCTAAAGGGATGCAGGGGGTAGTTTTGTCCGGCAATTTTTTTCAACCGCGGATTGGTGCTTCTGGAATAATTTTGAACATCCTTGCTAAAAATGGCGAGTATCCGACCAAAAACAACTTCGGGGGTGGGAAGGGGTAGTTTTTTCAGGCAGTTTTTTTTTTATTTCTGAGACTGACCTTTTTAACATCCTTGTGAAAACGGCGAAAATCGGACCAGAAACAATGAAGTTATCATTTTTTTTTCCTAAAGGGACGCAGGGGGTAGTTTTGTCCGGCAATTTTTTCAACCGTGGATTGGTGCTTCTGGAATAATTTTGAACGTCCTTGCTAAAAATGGCGATTATCCGACCAAAAACAACTTCGGGGGTGGGAAGGGGTAGTTTTTTTCCGGCAGTTTTTTTTAGGTCTGAGACTGACTTTTTTAACATCCTTGTGAAAACGGCGAAAATCGGACCAGAAACAATGGAGTTATCATTTTTTTTCCTAAAGGGACGCAGGGGGTAGTTTTGTCCGACAATTTTTTTCAACCGCGAATTGGTGCTTCTGGAATAATTTTGAACGTCCTTGCTAAAAATGGCGATTATCCGACCAAAAACAACTTCGGGGGTGGGAAGGGGTAGTTTTTTCAGGCAGTTTTTTTTTATTTCTGAGACTGACTTTTTTAACATCCTTGTGAAAACGGCGAAAATCGGACCAGAAACAATGGAGTTATCATTTTTTTCCTAAAGGGACGCAGGGGGTAGTTTTGTCCGGCAATTTTTTTCAACCGTGGATTGGTGCTTCTGGAATAATTTTGAACGTCCTTGCTAAAAATGGCGAGGATCCGACCAAAAACAACTTCGGGGGTGGGAAGGGGTAGTTTTTTCGGCAGTTTTTTTTTATTTCTGAGACTGACTTTTTTAACATCCTTGTGAAAACGGCGAAAATCGGACCAGAAACAATGGAATTATCATTTTTTCCCCGAAGGGATGCAGGGGGTAGTTTTGTCCGGCAATTTTTTTCAACCGCGGATTGGTGCTTCTGGAATAATTTTGAACGTCCTTGCTAAAAATGGCGATTATCCAACCAAAAACAACTTCGGGGGTGGGAAGGGGTAGTTTTTTTCCGGCAGTTTTTTTTTAGTTCTGAGACTGACTTTTTTAGCATCCTTGTGAAAACGGCGAAAATCGGACCAGAAACAATGGAGTTATCATTTTTTTTCCTTAAAGGGATGCAGGGGGTATAGTTTTGTCCGACAATTTTTTTCAACCGCGGATTGGTGCTTCTGGAATAATTTTGAGCGTCCTTGCTAAAAATGGCGAGTATCCGACCAAAAACAACTTCGGGGGTGGGAAGGGGTAGTTTTTTTCCGGCAGTTTTTTTATTTCTGAGACTGACTTTTTTAACATCCTTGTGAAAACGGCGAAAATCGGACCAGAAACAATGGAGTTATCATTTTTTCCCCGAAGGGATGCAGGGGGTAGTTTTGCCCGGCAATTTTTTCAACCGCGGATTGGTGCTTCTGGAATAATTTTGAACGTCCTTGCTAAAAATGGCGATTATCCGACCAAAAACAACTTCGGGGGTGGGAAGGGGTAGTTTTTTTCCGGCAGTTTTTTTTAGTTCTGAGACTGACTTTTTTAACATCCTTGTGAAAACGGCGAAAATCAGACCAGGAACAATGGAGTTATCATTTTTTTCCCTAAAGGGATGCAGGGGGTAGTTTTGTCCGGCAATTTTTTTCAACCGCG
Organism: Pseudeuparius sepicola; assembly: GCA_963920635.1. Lineage (NCBI taxonomy): Eukaryota > Metazoa > Arthropoda > Insecta > Coleoptera > Anthribidae > Pseudeuparius > Pseudeuparius sepicola. The sequence goes on from OY987299.1 coordinate 99,052,832, forward strand.
GATTGGTGCTTCTGGAATAATTTTGAGCGTCCTTGCTAAAAATGGCGAGGATCCGACCAAAAACAACTTCGGGGGTGGGAAGGGGTAGTTTTTTTCCGGCAGTTTTTTTTATTTCTGAGACTGACTTTTTTAACATCCTTGTGAAAACGGCGAAAATCGGACCAGAAACAATGGAGTTATCATTTTTTCCCCGAAGGGATGCAGGGGGTAGTTTTGTCCGGCAATTTTTTTCAACCGCGGATTGGTGCTTCTGGAATAATTTTGAACGTCCTTGCTAAAAATGGCGATTATCCGACCAAAAACAACTTCGGGGGTGGGAAGGGGTAGTTTTTTTCCGGCAGTTTTTTTTAGTTCTGAGACTGACTTTTTTAACATCCTTGTGAAAACGGCGAAAATCAGACCAGAAACAATGGAGTTATCATTTTTTTCCCTAAAGGGATGCAGGGGGTAGTTTTGTCCGGCAATTTTTTTCAACCGCGGATTGGTGCTTCTGGAATAATTTTGAGCGTCCTTGCTAAAAATGGCGAGGATCCGACCAAAAACAACTTCGGGGGTGGGAAGGGGTAGTTTTTTTCCGGCAGTTTTTTTTTCTGAGACTTTTTGAACGCCCTACTGGAGGTATAAAGTTATTTCGCTAAAGGAATGCAGGGAGTAGTTTTTGGCAGATAATTTTCTCCAATCGCGGATTGGTGCATCTGGAATAAATCTAATAATTTCAAATTGTGGCTGCCGTATTATTAATACTCGTATACCCGCTATTCCTTCTATCACAGACCTATATAGCTTCTATCACAGACATAGAAAGCTATATAGGTCTGTGCTTCTATCCACATGTTCTTGCACTGACAACGTTGCAGCGTTTTTTATGGGATAGGTGCTTTCAAGGCCACTGAATTATTGTCGTCAGGCCCGCCGATTATATTTTTATTCGAATTTCCCGCATGCGGCGCCCTCTATTGGTGCCAGCTCAAACAATTGGGTCACCAGGCCCCAGGCACTGTCTGTAGCGAAGCTATATATGTCTGTGCTGGGGGGGGCACAAAACGCACAAAACAGTAGAGGTTGGAGTGGTGCGTAATAATTATCGATATCGAGGTCAATGTTAGATTAGTTGATTGCGTCTTAAAAAAAATTTTCATAAGAAAACTTATTGAAAATCTATCTAAACTAAACAAAAATAATTCTGTGACTTCTTAATGCCGCCGTTATTGGACTGAACGCTTTGCAATACAAAGACTGAACGTCGATGTGTATCGAATCGATGCACTGTCTTGTTCGACGTCGCTTCTCTAACATCTGCGTCCCACCTTGACCGACACTATATTAAAGATCAGAGCATGGCGTCATATTTCATTGTTGTTTATGGGCTGGGGTGGCGCCACTTGACGAAAAAAATGGCGACTTATTATAGGTTATACGGGGGTATTCTGTAGTTAGTGGTATGTCAGTTAATAACGTTTAAAATGTACCAAATTTTAAATACCTATCCAAGTTTATTACGATTTGCCTTCTTTTTACGGTAACGAATTGTCTTTGCGACCAGTATTTAGCAGTTTTATTCTATTAAGACAGCTTTTATAGGTAGATTTGTTTGCGATAACATGAAATTTCCATGCACATGAAGAAAATGGTTGTGCACACTGCACAGATCATTAGATGAATTGCAGAAGAATAAACACTATTTTGGTATTATGGGATTATCTGATCAACCAGCTGAAAAAGCGAAAATTCTAGATATTATTTCGGAAGAGTATTTTGTAATGTATATGCAAGAAGGAAAATAAAAATTTTGTTTATAGCTCCAAAGCGAACCAATAGTCCTCCATATAAAGAAACTGAAAAATCTAATGCGTTTTTTGCTTACTTACGTAGGTACACTACAACTAGCAACTAGCCACGGACTTCATTTCAAACCAAAAGGTACCAAATACTCTTGCTTGCTTTTTAGACGCGCTTTTCTTAAGAAAATGTATGGAAATATGCCATGAGAACTTGTCAAATTAGAGGGACATAACAAACAAATATTTTATTTTATTTTGGATATTAAATTCGTTGTAACAGACACATTTGCATGTTTTTATTTTATAAAAGATTCTGCAACAATGGTGTTTTAACATTAAACCAACCTGTAAATTTGTTTCGTCGTGTGGCGCCAGTGGCGATCGCTTGAAACAGTGCTATGCACAGGTCTTTAGTACAATAGTGTTGGTCTAGGCACAGAATCCCTATTCTGTGGTCTAGGTTGGTCCAGCTCTGACATATACCCACACATGCGCGCACAGAGAGACGTCAAAGTTAATATGCGATTGTTTGCCGCTAGGTGTCCTGACACTCCTGACGTCATCGAAATACAATCATGAAATAATTTCTGATTCTTGACTGTGTACGTACGTGAACCCAACCCAAAAGTGTTAGTTTTTTACTTGGCTATTTGTTGTTAATAGAATATTTTAAAACAATTTAGGTAAGAATATTTCTTTTAACGTTCTGCAATTTCAATAAAGGTGCACCGGCCGGGATATCTAAACTCCTGTCCGGAACAAAAATGACGCGAGAATGTACAAAAAATGTCAGCAACTGATAAAAATATTTCTGCATAATTTTACGTACTTAGGTACGCCTCTATCCAATGCAAGCATAATGCAGTGCATACCAATTACCGGGCGTATAAACAGTTAATACTTGTTAATTTCCATAGAAACCCATGTCTAAAGCTGGTATTTTTCAGTAGCAAAATGCAGACCATTAAATGTGTGGTTGTGGGCGACGGTGCCGTTGGTAAAACATGTTTGCTAATAAGGTAAGCACGAGGGTAAGCAAAGAGGAAATGTGGCATTTTAAGGGCGGAATCTCTTGATCCACAGTAATAACCACATTAAATTTCTGATACCACCTACCTAAGCCAGTTGACCATAAACGAGCAGACGTGTTTTGTAAATTTAACAAGTTTGCATTTGTTCTTTTAGTTACACGACAAACAAGTTCCCATCTGAATATGTACCTACAGTTTTCGATAACTATGCTGTTACGGTTATGATTGGTGGAGAACCTTATACCTTAGGCTTGTTTGATACCGCAGGTGAATTCATGATAATGTACAGTTGAAATCAGATGCAACCGAATAATGTAAAGCCAATTTCTTGAGACTTTCGGATTAAGAATACCCAAAGTCTTTTCGACAAACATTGGGTCAACTCAGAATCTAAAAGTCTGAAGAAAATGGCTTAACATCAATCGTTTTTGTCTGATTTTATCTGTACCTATAAGTTGCAATAAGGTATGTAAAACAAGGCTTTTGGTTTTAGGCCAAGAAGATTACGACAGGCTACGTCCTCTGAGTTACCCACAAACTGATGTTTTTCTAGTGTGCTTTTCTGTAGTTAGTCCGTCTTCATTTGAGAATGTCAAAGAAAAGGTGAGTTACAAATATTTTGATTTTTACAGTGTTGAAAATTCTATGAACAATTTTCCCATAATTGGAGAATTTTATTCAATAAACTAATAATCATATGCTATGGGAAATATTGCTCTAAAAAGTATATATTCAACTGCTCGTTTAACTGTTATTTAAATGTGTGTGCATTTTTAATTGGGGAAATTACAGTTAACATGTTTATTTATATCAGTTCGATTGTTTTGTTTGGTATGCTATCGGTGTAGGTGTAATACTTGGCTTATTACTTATTACACAGTCTGACAAATAAAGTCTGCATCATAACTGAAACACTTAGTATGAGAGCCGGCCGCATGATTTCAACTCTCATAAGATTATAGAATAAGATGTTATGTAAAATGTAGACAGTATATTTCTTTACTTGAAGCGAATAGGTTGCCTCAATTAATATGGGCCCGATCATTGTTATTTAAAGAAGTTGTGGTTAATTTTTAGGCAAATCTACTCTCATAATATGATTATAGAACAAAATAGGAAAGAAGGGCCCATGGAGCAACAATAAAAAAGGGTCCATTGGTCCTTTCGAAATCCGATAGGCGTATTTTCGGGGCCCTGAAAATCCTCCGCTGTTAAATACAGCCCGAAAGACGGGGGCAAGTCTGGACTTCGGGGACACGAGTTGTGTGCGAAGTCCCGCTATACAGCCAGTGCCATATACCTTTGATGCCCAGGAAAAAAAATTTTTCAAGCGCGTTTTTAGGGAGATCTGACGGTACGGCGAGATGGCCGGAGAACGGGTCAGCATATTTAACGAAACTTTTTCAGGTAAATTATTTCCCGTTTTCGAGTTATTAAGGATTTTCTGCGAAAAAAACTACCAACGCAGGTGGGACGCATCTTTTTTACATGATTGGTCGGCATTTCCCGTCACCTAAAAGCCAAAATCCGAAAACTGTCAGAAATTGCCATTTTTCGCCGAGCTACAGCTAAGTTACTTCGGCTCGGGGCTGTGGGGCCGGAATTTTTAAAGCTTCCCTCAAGTCTTCAGGTGAGGTGCAGATGCTTACGGTGCCCCCGAAAAATCAAAAAATGAGAAAAAACATGCAATTTCTAAGAGGATTTCAGGATTTCCCGTAAATTTCGCTAATTCTACAGCCGTCCCGTTTCTCGAAACTTGAAAATCTTGAGTCGGGGAATTTGGTTAAATATCTGATTTTCGAGGTTTCTTTCAGTACTGGAGGAAAGTACAAGACCCAATTAAGAAATTTACCACCATCTTCTATTTTTAGAATGGCACTTTTCAAATTTATCAAAATACTTTTGCGAAAAAGTAGTAAATACGTTTGTGGAAATTAAAATTTAACTACAATTAAAAATTAACATACGTTTTAATGAAATTACTCCACATTATGGTTAAAATTATATTTTACGATTGCCTTTACCGTTTTTGAAGTATTTAATTTTCAATTTTTATACCTACTAAATCTATTTAACTTGGATTCATGTGGTAAACAGGCAATTGATATTTTATTGAAATTCTCAAAATTTAAATATTTTATGTATGAATTTCAATAATATCTAAAATGGCACTTAACATTCTAGAATTTTAAAGTGAAATTCTTTTGGTTACATCTAAATTTTTTTGTTATTACATGGATCATCTACCTATCTTTTATTAGGAGACCCACAAGTCCAAGTTAAGTATACGCGCGGCCCTTGAAATCGTTCCAATACGTGCGGACGCAAAGGCGTTCAATGACAACGTTGCAATTACCCCGCCCCTCTCTCGCGGTTTGAAAGCCAGCGATAACCTTAAAAGCGCAAGTGACGGCAAATCTAACATCTTATTACGCGACATTACTTTACGTGACATTGCCAGTTACAGTGCAAAAAACAGTAAATTCGGCGCTATTAGGTTGGCCGTAGATTGCCTGAATAATAGTGCAAAATCTTATAACCCTGCCCACGGACATTGGCGGCTTTTTTTGCAAAAGTCTTTCGACAACCTCGAATAGAGCCGTTCTAAAAATCGAAGAAGGTGGTAAATCTCTTAATTGGGTGTCGTACTTTTCTCCGGTACCAAAAAGAACCTCGAAAATCCAATATATAAGAGAAATTCCCGATTCACGATTAACCACTTTCGAGAAACGGGATGGCTGTAAAATCCACGAAACCGACGGAAAATCCTCTGAAACCACTATTGGAAATTGCTTGTTTTTTCTCATGTCTCGATTTTTCAGGGGCCCGGGAAGCATCAGAACCTCACCCGAAGACTCCAGGGAAGCTTTAAAAATTGAAATAAACCAAAGATTTGGTTCGCGGTTAAGATAAAGAAGTGTAATAAACCAATGTAAAAAACCACTACGAGATTATTCTATAATAACACAATTATGCTTAGATATTATACCTTATTTAACTAATACCACTTTGACAATCAAAGAAATCCGCGTAATTTCACGTTACGTGAATCTCAAAACACCAAGAAACTGTAAAACTTTAAATCCACTTTATTATGATAATGCAGCGATTTATTATCTAACCTATTTTCGTTGACTGGCGTGTTAATATGTCAGCTAACGCAAATTTTTATTTTCTACGGGGAGGAGCGGGTCCGTACGAGGGAATATAGGGGAAGTTGTTTATTTGAGTAGCCGTGGAATTGGCACAACGTTGCCGCACTTACCCGAAATTCTTGATTTCTTGCTTATTTCTCATGCCTAGTGGAACGATTTCTGAGGCCGCTCGTGTATATATAGGGATGGGTAAATTTCACTTTGAAATTTTCGTGAAATACAGAGTGTCTCACTTAAGAGTGAAACAATCTTAGAACTTCTTTAATTTTTAACCGACCAGAACGAAATTTTTACCAAAGGTAGATGGCATTGTTGCCTACTTACATATTTCCAAAAAATTAGTTGTCTACATCAAAGCATTGAGTGAGGAATAATAAGAGGCGCAACCTTACGGGCCGCAGCGAGGCCGAAAACGCGGCCCGAAAAGCGTGCGAGATAAAAAGTGTCCGAGACAGAAAACTACATATCCTCCCAGTAAAATACAAAATATACAAAATTGTACCATTAGACCGTTGCAAAGGGATCGGTGTTCTCAAAAACGTAAACAAGTTGTAAAAATCTGTGGTCGCTAGGCGGCTAGAGCGAGTGGAAGCAACGAGGGGCTCCAGGGTAATCACATGCAAACCGGGCTCGCAATTTTATACGGGCGTTGCGCCTCTTATTATTTCTCACTCAACGATCAAAGTCAAAGTCACCTGCGATGCCACAATCGAATCTAAAAATCCGAAAGTCATATCAGACTTTTTTTTTTCAAAAAAATGCACTAAAGAAGTTGTTCAGAATCGATCCAAAACCCTAAATCCAAAATTTTGTCAAAATCAAAAAATATTAAAAAAATTAAGTAAAAATTCAAAAAAAAAATAAAATTTGTTTTGTAGCTTTTTAATTTTATTTTGAAATGATTACTTTTTGTAAACAACTAGCTTTCAAAACTTCCATGGCACACTTTTCTAAACGCAGAAAATTCTTAAATTGCTATTTTTGGACTTTATTTTTTTTATTTAATATGTTTTGGCTTTAACAAAATTTTGGATTTGGATCGATTCTAAACAACTTCTTTTAGTAAATTTTTTGGAAAAAAAATGCCTAATATGATTTTCGGTTTTTTAGCCTTGATTATGACATCGCAGGTGGCTTTGACTTTGGAGTAGGCAACTATTTTTTTGTAAATATGTATACTCAAATTATTTTAAGAAGTCCTTACTGGAACTGTCAATTGGTAATTTCGATATCGTAAGTTGGCATCAATGCAGCAAAAAATGCAACCGGGTCATAAGTTCAGGTCAGTAATGAGCCCATTTGCACTAATAACACGAAAAGTAACACGAACAAGAACAACACAGATGAGGGTAAAACTCACGAAACGTAGAAAACCCGCGAATATTTTCATTACCGAATGTTTGAACCAGTTTGAACGATCTGGAGAACCTTCACTGTCACTTTGACACACCGAAGCTAAATTTGCCTGAGTCCGCCCCTAGACGCTGCCAAAAGCAGCTGATTATTACAAAATACCAAAACGAAAGTGTTTCCATGATGTTTGAAATTATTATTAAAATGAGTTGTAGTCATAGTTATTTTTATTTGTAGCGGCATAATCGTGATTGCAATAGGGTTTTTATTTTATTATACTCTTTTTTTTGTATCACTTGGGTAACTTTTCACATCATAAATCAATGAGTGACGTCATTAACTGGTTGAGACACATGTACCAATGTTATACCCATGGTTAACAAAAAATTCCTAGGGATTTTGTGGAGAATGTCATCTGACAAAATCGGGACTTCTTACAGTAATCGGGGTATAAGTAGGCAACAATGCCATCTACCTTTGGTAAAAATTTCTTTCTGGTCAGTTAAAAATTAAAGAAATTATAAGGTTTTTTCCGAGATTTTTTTCACTTATAAGTGAGGCACTCTGTATACGAAATTATCGCGAAACTTTCGAAATTTATGAAATTTTAAGAAATTTTAGCAATACTTCTAATGCGAAGTTGAAATTTATGAAATTATTGCAAAATTTTCAGTGATTTTTTTTAAATTTCTTATCAACGGTTCCCACCCCACCCAAGCCGAAAAATTATGTATGTGTATGAATACGTACAGCCTGCACCAATTGGTACAGGGTGCTCGATTATCTCGGCAATTTTTAGACTGAATTGATGGTTCAAAAACTAAGCTTGTGCAGTTTTTTCCAAGAAATCGAATACCGTAAAGAAAAAAAACAATTGTGAAACAAGTACATATGTTATGGCCAAAAAACTATGCCATATTAATATGCCGTGCCTAGTATGATTATTCGATTAAAAAATATTTCAGATCACAGAATGTCCAACGGATACAAGTCGTGCTACCGTGACCGCGCAAGGTATATATTGTTTTGGTTAGGGGTGGGCAAACATATTAGCCGGTTATTTGAAGCAATAAGCGAACACAGGTTACTTTTTTTACCCTAACTATTTTCAGCTCTACTGTCTCAAAACCAAAGAATACTGATAGTTTCTCTTGTTTTGGATCTGCATCATGCTGGGCGCAAAATAAAATAAATAATATAAAATCTAACCTAATAATAATGAAATATTTTAGTCCCAGCTAACTGATCCCAGTTAAATTTTCAGGTAAAATAACCGGTTAACCGATAACTGGTTATTTTACATTAACCGCCCATCCCTAGTTTTGGTTGGGAGTTGGGCACGTAAAGGAACAGCCGGCGCGGGCGTGTCCAAATTAAATAAAGGGATGGTTGCATGCCATATATGTTTTCACGAAACGTCCAGATTTTAATGAAATATATGAGAAAGTTTTGCGTTTTTAAGGAAATTTCTGAGAAAGTTTCGCGTTTAGTTGGGAAATTTTCGCTTGAAACTTTCAAAAATTTCACTGAAATTTCACTTTATGGGATAAGTGAAATAAATTTTCAAATGAAATTTTCAAACGGCACGACCCTAATTGATGGTTCGAAAACTAAGCTTGTGTAGTTTTTTTTTTCAAGAAATCTAATACCGTAAAGAAAAAATAATCGAGCAACAAATACAAAAGTTATGGTTAAAAAACTATGCCATATAATACGCCATGCCTAGCATGATTATTACAAGCTTTTATTTAATTCGAGATATTATCTGTGAAGCAGAACAAGTTGATTTTGGTATTTAAATATTTTTTTATTGTTTTCATAAGAAATAATAGTTATTTACATTGCAAGATGCGTAAGTCCACTTTTTTGGCCGAGGAGGTTGTTTGAGGACCGAGGCAACGCCCGCGTTGCCTCGGTCCTTAAAAACCTCCAAGGCCAAAAAAGAGCTTACGCATCGTACAATGTATTATATTTTTCCTGCTTTTCCAGTAATAAATATAAGAAGTAGAATATGCAGCGATAATAAAAAAAAAAATGGGTTTTGTGTGGGACTCGAACCCGTGACCTACGGTTTCCTAACTGGACGCTTTTAACCCAGTTCCACGCTCACTGCTGTTTGACTTTCCTATTTAGCCACATTATTTGACACTAAAAGATATAACCATATTCTTAATTTTTCTTTAGAATAATTCGTATTCTTTTTGATCAAAACCAGTTTATAATTAGCGATCAATATGAAAAATATTAAATTTTACGCCAGTTTCAAGTTGCTACATATATTTTATTAATGGTTTTAAGGTCCTTGCTGCATAATCTTTGCATCGTTGCTAGGCAATACTTTTTGTACCTAGCAACCACTTTTTGTACCTAGCAACAGGGCACCTCGAACATTTCACTTTCGCTTTCGGACCTGTTGGCGAGCATGTAAAGTGAACTTACGGGGGAGGGAGCAGGAAAAACTAATTTTTAGTATAAACGGACGTTCATATCCATATTACTAATAAATTTTTAAAGGTTGTTGGTTTTCCTCGATTTTCAGAAATACTTTTAATGTTTTTCAGACATAAAAATAATCAATCTATGAAAATTGTATCTATTAGTTAAGTCTTTTAAACCATCTACAAGTTTTTAATTATTATCTCAATTTCTATTTATGTGGACTTGTCGGGTTTTGAATCTAGGCGACATTATATGAAGGTGCATAGTAGTATAATAATGGTTGTCAGTGTAGCACTAGTTTTTGATCCAAAAGTGATTGGTGTCACATTATATTTATTTACATCATTACACATTACTTCAAATAGTATGACACTGACAGCTATTACTTCCTTCCTTCCTATAATAGGGTACTATGCATTGAATGACTAATGACAGATAAAGTAACCTATTCATTTTGCATGAGCAATTTTTTTAAACTTGTGTTTAATAAATCATTTCATATAAATAGTTTAGTTTTATCTATTTACGTTGTTGAATAAAACATTTAGGATCTAAAAAATTTTAAATGCGCAAAAAATAATTTTTCAAAAAATCTTAAATTTTTCGAAAAAGCTAGCTAATAGTTTTTTCATAGAATTGACGGAGAAATTTAGTGAAGGCAAAAAAGATTACTTTTGCGGCGTATCATTGTTTTATTAAAAAATGTTATGGTTGACCTTCGCCTCTCCAGAACTGGTGAAAGTAGACAGGTCCATTTGTTTTTAATTTATTGCATTTAATGTATGTCTAAAGTCTACCAAATATGTTTGGCATAGCTATCTTCCTTTAGGAAAAATGAAAGAAAACTTGAATAAAAAATTTAACTTTGACTCCCTGTATAACGAAAACCGTTAGGATTTCGATATATACAGAGTGTATATGAGTGTATATGAAACCACATATTCTTGGGGTCAAAATAAGGGCACTTGTTAATATATTTTTTAACATATTTCTTAGTATCTCTAGAAGTAGGGTTTCCAGTCCCGGTCTTTAGTACATGAGCGGATGAGCCGTCAAACTTAAGGTTGATATGAAGCTTCTGAGGCCCTCAGTTGCGGAGATACAGGGTGTTATTAAAATTAATTAGTTCAGAAAAATATGAATACCCTGTATAATCGCATTTTTTAAATTTGTTTTGAGTCGTGAATCCAATGGTTAACAAAAAGTATCCCTTAGTATTTTTTCATATTTGCAGCTGTTTCTTAATTATTTTCAAAGGACGGCAATGGTGCAATAAACAAGTTATTTTAAGAATCAATCTAGCAATCTGTGGATGTCAATTAAATTTTATTTAACAAAATACGAAAGCAAAAATGATAATAAAAGAAACGTAATGCTATTAGAAAATTATTAAATTATTGAATGCTCTCCTTCAATACACACAACTATGCATTTCCGCATGTTTATTATTGCCATTGGCAAGTCCATAGCAAAAAAAATGTCAGTCAATACTTCGAAGGAAACTATCATTTTAAAAATATTGATAGATACTAAAGTGCAAAGTTGACAGCCAAATGATTTAAATAATGCAAAGTTTAATTGACATCCACAGATTGCTAGATTTATTCTTAAAATGACTTGTTTATTGCAGCATTGCCGTTCTTTGAAAATAATTAAGAAATGGCTGAGAATATGAAAAAATACTGAGATACTTTTTGTTAACCATTGGATTTACCACTCAAAACAAATTAAAATTTTTTTCTAAACTAATTAATTTTAATAACACCCTGTATCTCCGCAACTGGGGGCCTCAGAAGCTTTTTATTAACCTTTAGTTTGACAGCTCATCCGCTCATGTGACAAGCCAAGTTTGAAGAAAATTTCTCGTATACTTCTAGATAGGGTTCCCAAGTCCCGGGACCGAAAATGTATTCGGGACTTTGGTCCCAAATTTTAAATCTCGGTACTAGTCCCGAAAGTCCCGAAAAATGGTCCCGAAATCAAGATGATTTTTTTTACAATAAATTTTGTGAGGGAAAGTAAAGAAAAGCAAGAGAACTATTTTTATTAAAATGTTGGGTAGTACCTAGGTACCTAAAAAATAACAAACACAAAATAAACTAAAACTGAGGCGACTTAAAAAAACACAACACACAACTAAAGTAGCTCCAACTCCAACTAACTTAAATGTATGACAAGTAAGTATTCTTATTTCAGTTTAAAACCTAAAAATTGTAATAATTCCATACCTCACCACACGGTTGGCCGTTCAGTGGTGGCGTGTTCATGACGTAATAAAAAGAATTGGGATTTTTAAGGTTTCGGGACCATGAGCAAAATCCCGGGACCACACTTTTTGGATAAAATCCCGGGACAATCCCGGTACTAAATACCGGGACTGGAAACCCTACTTCTAGAGATACTAAGAAATTTGTGTATTTTTCTCTAAACTTCAACGCTCTGTATAAAAAAAAACTCTGGCCCGTAGGAGAAAAAAATATATGAAGAAGTGCCCTTATTTTGACTCCAAGAATACGTGGTTTCATTTTTGACCATCAGTTCAGTTACACCCTGTATTCATATGAAAAAATCTACTTATTTTGACCTTTTCTATAGATTCTTGGAAGTTTTTCCCCATAAAAGAGTATATCCAGGTGCTCTCTGACTCCGGTACCTACTCAATGGATAGGAAAAGGACCACACAAAAGCACTGATGTTCTATGCGCGGAGTACCACTCCGCATAAGCCGAGACGTGGCGTCGATTCACCAACATTCAGTTGGAGCCCCTGGACATAGTCTTATAAGTGCAATCATAAAATTTAATATTGTCACTGTGATCATTGTTGTAGTGAAATCTCTTAGCAATAAAATATTATTGTCCTGACTAACGTTATCGGACAAACGTTGGAATATAACCACTACTACGGTTTTTTTAACTTCCATAATCCTAAGACTACCTTTGTTTCTAGTGGGTCCCAGAGATCACCCATCACTGTCAAAAGACCCCGTTCCTGTTGGTGGGTACCCAGGTGGACCTGCGTGACGATGGCGCCACCATAGAGAAACTTGCCAAAAATAAACAGAAACCCATTTCTGTGGAGCAAGGTGAGAAGTTGGCCAAGGAACTCAAAGCTGTTAAATACGTTGAGTGCTCTGCACTGACGCAAAAGGGCCTCAAGAACGTGTTCGATGAGGCGATTTTGGCAGCACTCGAACCACCAGAGCCAGTCAAACGCAAAAGGTGCGTGATTCTGTAAACAGGGTGGGGTCATCCGAAAGAATTCGAGACTTTTAGTTTATTTATTTGATTTATTTTTCATTTTTGGGGGTGTGCTTAGAGCGATGCACTTTTATTCGATTGGGGTTCACTCTGGCCGTTGGGTGTTTGGCAAATTTGAGTTTTAAACAGGGCATTTTATGAAAACACTTGATGCCGATATTTCTCGTGCAAAATTTTGCAGAAATTACATGGTTGACTGCTAGATGATTCGAAATTTTTTGCACCACATTAAAAAATGTCTTATTTTAATTTTATTATATTAATCCTTTATATTAATTTTATAATATTAGTATAATGTTATTAATATTATAATACTATTTCTTATACAACAGACAACAGTCAAAAGAATTATGAACCTGAAATATTTATATATTTAATATTTTTATTCCTCAAACTTGGTTATTGATTAATTAGGACTAATTGAATTTATAAATTACAGCACATATTTTAGCTCTAACTACTGTTTATATTTCATAAAAATGAGTAATTTTTTCACAATAATTTCAGAATATCTGGATAAGTTCACAACATGTAATATGTTATTAAATAATTTCCTATAGAATTTCTGTTACTATTCGAGTGCTAAAGTGTTCAGTATTGCATCTTTATGAAATGCCCTGCTTAATTTTCTATTTTATCATAGTAAGTAATAAGTATTTCTTGTGCCAATTCTATAACGGTTTATTGTGAGCCTACTAAGTCTATTAACGAAAAATTTTATCCCTTTGAAAATGGCTTTTTAAGTTCTTCCAGGCCCTGCACTTTTTGGGTATCATTCTGTTTCCATATACGAAACTATTAATATTCAGCTTCATGAATGCACATTTACTTAAAAATTGCAGAACATAAGAAACTGTCTATCGACAGATGTGCATTCGTGAATGCTAATAAGGTATTTAAGGTCATAAACTGTATTTTTAAGCTTTTATGTGGTGAAAACTTTGTACAGGTTGTGTTTGTTCTGATTTTTTGTTTAAACGCATGAAACATCCACAAGAGGTTCTTGAAAAAAAATATAGATAAAAATGTGTGCCTTGCATTGCCAGAAACTTGACGATTTGATTTGGTTCATAAAGCAAAAATCTGTCAATTTATTCGCAATATCTTAGATAATATTTTGCATTTAAAAGGTGGGTGTTTCAAATATCACATTTGTTGTTCTGAAAGTATTGCAGAATCCAGAACACATTTTACTGTGGATATTTATTTCAGTGTGAAAATGAAATAAGAACAACACATCTTTGCCGACAATAAGTTATATATCTATACATAATATTTATTTATATCCTCTGTGTTTGAGATCAAAATATACCCATTACCTGGTCATGAAAATTGTTCACCATTTTAAATCCCCGTATATTCACCCAGAGATTTGTGCCCATATAGGGCCAAAACTGCTCTTGACATTTCTAACAAAATAACAGTTTTTGCATACCATTCATAAAGTGCAATCATGCAACTTACTTTGTTGACCTGACCATACTTGTGAATGATTTGAATTTTTTTCTTCCTATATCCTTGTGATAATATTCCAGAGTAAGTAATGTGGTGTTACCTGATTGACAATAATTACGAAACTTTCATGTTTCAGTGCACAATTTTCTGTGGCTAAATCTGATATGCAAATAGAACTTTTCTATTCTAAGTCGGAAATGGTAATTGGCAATAACACCATTACAAGAAAAAAATGGGTATATTTAAATCTACCTTGCTCTTGTATATTATTTAAAATTGTTGATGGGTTGTTGGGTTTTCATAGGATTTTTTATATTTTGATATTCTCAAGTTTGTGGTGGTATCCAAAGTTATGCGTAAAATAGATTAGCCACATTTTTACACTTTTGAAAGTCAGCTATATTCATTTAAAAAACTAATTAAAAAGTAATTCTACGGCAGGTAGAATGTAAGATTTTTTCCTTTAGTCCACAGGGTTATAAAATCTATCTTTTAAATGAAATTTTGGTCATATCTTACAAAGTAAACAACATATCACATTGAATTTAATAATAATAATAAACGTCTTTATTTGACCTTATGGTACAAAGAGGCGAAGTGTCGCTTACAAGCGTTTTTCAACTTAACTTTTGGCACAGGTGTGTTGCTAAGAGTGGCAAATAATCTGGTTTCATTAGTTTTTAGGTAGTTTAGTCACTTATTGTAAAATAATTTCCAAGGTGCAGTGCACATAAACACTAATATATGCACGTCATTGGCCAGTGCTACAGTTGCTATTGGCTAGTCAGCACGAACGAAACGAGGGGATGAGCAACTCCTTTTTTAACAGATCTGGACCACACATCAATCTATCGTAATTCGTGTTACAAATATTACATTCCATTGGTTTTATATATATTATTGTCTTGGTGTGGTTCTTAACGTCGCCCTGTTCAGCTAGTGGCCATGCCTCCCTTTCTTAAGATCTATAAAGTAAGAAAAAAAAAGCAATAGATACACGTCATGCTGACTTCACAAGAGTGCTGTTGGATACAGCTAGTGGTCCTCTATTATTCCTGCAGTGTTTTAGTGTAGAATGTTTGTTTTTGCTCAGTATTTTTGGTATTCTTGTTATTCATTTGATTATTGTTCATTTCTTGTAATTTCGTTTTTATTTTTCGGATTTTATCCACCTTTGAAGTGGTAAGTGTAAACCAATGGGTTTGTTTGCTTTTTAAAATTCTAATAAGGATATTTTGTAACAAGTTAATCAATTTTACCAATGGCGGGAACTGGGTAGATATATGTAGTGTATCGCTACTTGCAAAAACAAGCAGCAATAAAAAAGTTCTAAGATTTTTTTGGGTTTCCCACCAAACCTACAGTAAGAATAGTGGGACAAGGATTTATAATTGAACTGTAAAACCTACATAAACAATGGTGATATGTAAATCTATAATCTAATATAAAACGGTATATAAATCTTATAATATTCATGGCATTTTCCTTTTATTTTGCTTTAAATTTGCATGTTTTCTTTTTTACTTTACGTATCTCGTGTCTGCAAGTATTTGTTTACATTCACTGCACCTTGAAAATTTATTTTCTGGAACATGACTTTCCAAGTAGCATGTCACAAAAAAGTGAACTGTTTTCGAGAAATATGTTATTACTTTGCAACGAGTTAATATCGTGGAATAATTTGTTTAAAAAATCAAACTTTTTGGTGAATAAAAATGATAGCAAAAATAATAACAATACAAAACTAACAAATGCAAAGAACGACTATTATTTGAAACGTTCCAAATAACCACATTTTTTTTATAAAGATATTCATTTTAAAACTGAATCTCAAAATTCAAGGACAATAAAAACAATAGGCTTAGGGACTATAGGAAAAAATCGGATAATTTTTTTACATTCTACCTGCTGTAGGCTTATTGCTATGTTTTTCTGAAACATCCTGTACAGCATTCAGCAGGCCCTTAAAAAAAGCAAATTTTTATACTGTACTATAGCCGCGTTCCTTTTGTCACTTTTCTTAAGAATTCTTTCTTTATCCCAGTTGGTGGCAGTTCCTTTTACAAATGAGAATGTGAGCTAAAGTGAGATTTTTTACCTCCCCCTTCACCCTTCAAGCACATCCTCGCGAGGACACTCACTATCGAGCCTATTAGCTCAGTTTGGTGGTGGGAAAAATTAGGGTTCTCCTAATAAAGGAACCCTAGGGAAAATGACCCTTTCACAAGATGAGCCTTTGACCGAAAAAAAACAAACTGAGTGGCTCGGCTAACAACTGAGCTAAAATTATCAGTGTAGGTGCAAAAAGGAACGCAGCTTATGTTTATGGATACCCTAGTTAGCCAATGACTGACACTGACATAAGGACATGACATAAATACAGTAGGTACAGGGGACAAATTTTGCAAAAAGTAAAGTTGTACAGCTGTTTTTTTGGTAATTTAAAAAAAAATAGTAGGCAATGGCTGGGCCACTTTAATTTTGTCTCTGACACACATTGGCTAACTAGGGATTAGGGATTCCATAAACAAGGATACTAGCCATTGCAGAGAGTGCAAATAATATCGAAATATTGTAAATATTTACTAGTTTTTAATAATAATAAATAAAAAAGAATTCCGCGCAAAAAAAACTAAAACGGAGAAAAAGTACAACATATGTAAATTTTGTCTAGAAGGGGTACTTAAAATTCACTCATCCAACTTCAATTTAAAGAGGGTTTCCAGTGCTGTGCTGAAAAATATTGGTCTTGGGAAGTTTCATGGGCCCATCTGCTTGTGCAATTAAAATAAACTGGTTGGTGTGCCACTTAGCCTATGAGAAGAGATGTGTAAATTTGGATGTCACAAGAACAACTTGGAATAATTTTTTTGTCAACACTATGCTTTTTCTACCAACTTCTATCGTCCCAAATCATTTCGTAAGAATTCTCCCCACGTCGTTCTATACAAAAAGTATATTGGCACATATTTGTATGAGCTTATATTTTTAAGTTACCCTCTATTTGAGGTATAGTCCTGGTGTAGCGGGTATTTGTGGTGTGAAAATAAAAAGAAATTGTTTTAAATATATTTGGGAGGTGTTTCGAGAGCTATTTGAAGTATTATGTTTGGAATATGAAATGGTACAAAATGGTGCCAAGACAGAAGGTTCAAATATGTTTAAAACAATTTATTATCATATTTCTTACATAGAAATGCACAGGATGGTTGGCAAATTGAAGCCATCAATGCAAACTGACCCGGGCAGTAAGGAACAGACAATTTTTAACTAAAAAAACTATAGTTAATAATTTTTTACGCTAGTGCATAATTGTATATATTATATTTGTGCGAGAGTGGGTACAAAAATACTGCATTTAGATTCCTCCTATAAAAAATATTTTAGTTTTGAAGTTTTGTGCTTTCTTTTCTAAATTTTATACACTAATATTTTTGTTATTAATGTAAGCATAGTTTGAATGAGTTGATATGATTGAGTGTTATGTAATTAAGTACTCTAATACTACATGGAATATTTAATACAAAAAATAATAAACATTTATAAGCAGATTAGCATACCTTTTATTACTTACAATACTTAGAATAATTCTTAAAAGAAAGGGGAATCCAATACTAAATTGGAAGTAGTGAATTGGCATTCATCATCGACAAAAGATTTTTAAAAAATACAAACATAGGGTATAGGGTAGGAGTGAGAGGGGAGCCTGAGTGCAGATGGTGTCTGGAGGATGAGGAGACTCCGCACCACTTGGTCACTGAATGCCCTGCACTTGACAGGGTCAGATTCGAGTCCTTTGGCTCAGCCAAGCTGAGCGCGGAGGATGTGTATGGTGTCAGGGTGGGTGAGCTGCGGGCCTTCATCAAGAGGGCCGGCATGCTGGCCGCCGTGTGACTCTGGCCGTGGGGGCACAACGGGCCCACTGTGGCCTACGTGCCGGGCCGATTTAAGGCGGCCACCCCCTGAACACATGGTAGGTGGAATGTGACAATATTTTTTTTGACATGATATAAATGAAGATACTATACCTAAATCAAATAACTCTGATGGCTGGCGTAAAACATGTATTCAATGACCTTCCGCGAAATAAATATCACCTGATTTGAAGCGTGCCTGGCAACAGGGATGTACTCGATCGCAAGTGTATTTATGCGGTTTTATCTTCTTTTCATGCTTTCCAAAATAATTTTCATGTATGTTAAATACCTATTTACGAATACGACATTTTTGGATCTACAATTTATAATTTTCATGTATGTTAGATACCTATTTACTAATACGACATTTTTGGATCTACAATTTATAATTTTCAGTATTAAAATAAAAATTGTCATCAGCTATTTAGACACTGCAACAAATGATTTTATCGAACCATTTTAATTAAGCCATTATTTTTTTTGCAGAAATATTTTGACATAAACAAGTGTAGAAGTAAAATTAAATAAAGTTCGTGCCTGAGTGCGGCTCTGTCAAATATCTCAACAGAGGTGCTCTTGTTTATATCAGGCATCAAGAGTAATTTGATTTTAGAAGTCATTATTTTCAGTTTTTTAAAGAGAGGTTTGCAGTGATCTCTTTTCTGTCACTTGTGCGAAATTAAATTCAACTTTTATTTATAAACTATTAACACCTGAACACTAGAAACGAAGAACTTTACGACCTATTTATATGAGCAACCCACCTTAAAATGATTTTATCTATCACCTGTGAGTTCTTCCTAAACAAACCGGAACACCCTGTATATGTATAAACAAATTACGCTTCCCTAATCTGGACCAACAGTGTCTGTAGAGGCTACCAGAAATGATAGATAGATAAAAGACAGATGAATAAATGTCAGGTGATGTCTGTGTAGATGCGTCGTGAAACTAGATCGAAAACGGGACATTATGAGTGCATCTCTAAAAGTAGACAATAATTGTCAGTGTTCCTATATTATACAGGCATTGGAAAAGAGCTAGCCCAGGCCATGACCTATTTTATATCCCAATAAATATCTTGCAAGTCAGATATGGAGTGCCATAAAATTTAAACAAATCCACTTGAAAACCATTAAAAAATAGATAATGACATGTTTATTCTCTATTATGTTCACCAAATTTTTAGTTGAAAAATTGTAAAATTGTCGAGATACATCCAAATTACAAAATAAGTGGGGCCACATTTTCAAGGTACAAAACATAAAATTATTTTTTATAAATTATGTATTCTCCTCTATTTAGCTCAAATAACATAATATGAGTAAAAGTGAATTGCATACACTCCCTTTTCTACGACTATTCGTAATAAATATAAGTAGGTACCTACTTTTATTTTCAATAAAAAAATTTGTCTTTTTTTTCTTTATGCCTTCCAAGCTGCTATACAAATTGTACCAAACTGCAGATAGGTATAGGGTATAGTATTTCTAAAGTCACTTGGAACAGAATAAAAAAAAATAATTGGCGTCATAAAAAGAATATTAGACATAAGCGTCACCCAGTTTTCAAAAATATATATTCTATAAGCAATATAATATTTAACTTTTAAGTTTTTTTAAGGTTGTCGTCAAACAGAATGTAAAGGTTAATGCACCATATAATATTGTCAAAAGGTCTCTAAAAAGCCATATCGATTGTAACTATTTACTAAGATCTGTGAAATTATGGCACACCTATCCACCACATTTCGCTGCACAAGTTGCTAGCCGTCGAACAGTGTAACCCTTGCAAGTATTGGTGATATTATATTAGGGGAGCATGTAGTCACTTGTTTTTACTACAATATCTATCTTCTCTGCCTCCTTGATCTCTTTATACTACTAATACCAGGCGCGGTTTAATATGGTTAAAAAAGTGTTTTGTCTCGTATTTTATTACCGAGGCGCCTGTTCTCGAGCTTCCCTGGTAATGGACCGGGAGATAGTGATAGATTTTTGGACGTGATTTTACTCAGTATGGCTTGCAAAGGGCATTATGTGGCACATATTCTCACAATAATAAGGTATGAATCAGAGAGTCATCCTGGGTTCTTCATGTGAAAAACTGAGTTTTCAATTATTCGAAAAATATGTGTTTTGATATGATTTTATACAGGCTGCCATGTGTTTTATAATGAAGTTCAAAATAGAAAATTCCTCGGAAAACCATAGGCATACCGTTAGGGTGGGTCCAAAGGGCTATTATTGCCACGTGATCTTGTATTTTAATAATACATTTTTCCACGTTTCTGAACAGGCTGCCATAGAGAAGTATGCAAGTTGTTGTTATGAAACTGCCGAAGAAAAGATGGCATACCATTTGCGCAAGTCCAAGTACACTTTACATCGAATAACTCGTTTAAATGATTAAATAACATTCAATTTAAACAGTACTTGGACATGCGCGAAAGGTATGCCATCCTTTTTTCAGCATTTTCATAATAAGAGCTTGCATACTTCTCATTGGCAGCCTGTTCAGAAACGTGAAAAAATTAATTATTAAAATACAACATCACGTGGCAATAATAGCCCTTTGGACCCACCCTAACGGTATGCCTATGGTTTTCCGAGGAATTTTCTGTTTTAAACTTCATTATAAAACACATGGCAGCCTGTAAAAATTCATATCAAAACGCATATTTTTCGAATAATTGGAAACTCAGTTTTTCACAAAGAACCCAGGATGACTCTCTGATTCATACCTTATTATTGTGAGAATATGTGCCACATAATGCCCTTTGCAAGGCATACTGAGTAAAATCACGTCCAAAAATCTGTCACTATCTCCCGGTCTATAAATAATAAATGAACTCACTTGGAACACAGTGATATATGGGGCGCAATCTATTTCATAGCTTTTACCACGCTCTGTTACTGGTAAAAATACCAGACTTATCAGCAGAAATCACCCGTATAAAATTCAAAGGTTTTTATGCTGTTCCAAGTGACTTCATTTATACTATACATAATATATATTGCAAAATGCAGAAGTGCACTTTTTTAACAGGTTGTTCCTTCTAATAATCGCCCTTAAAAAGTGCTTGTTTTGACCTTCGGACCATTTTCAAAATGTAAATCCAGTGTGGGCTACGATTTTTTATGCCCAGAAATTTCACGAAAACCATTTAGCAATTTTTTATTTAAAATTTGACACCACAGCTTTATTCAGGACACGATAATCCCCATATACCAAATTTAAATATATATATACATATACAGTGTCCTCCAAAAAGTTATCAAACTGTCAAATAAAAACAATTGCTTCTGTTCTCTCCATGGCCTAGTCATCAATATCGATTAATGTGAAATTAAACTTAAAGGTAATAATTATTTGTTCCATAAAAGTCAAGAATTTAGCTTAGATACGTAAAATAGTTTGATGATATTTTGATTTATTATTATTTTGTCATCAATTTAGAACTGGGAAACGTAGTGTAACTAATACCCCAAATGCTAGACGGTACATCAACTTTGCAACAAACAACAGAATTTTAAAGCGCAAATATCATTTTCTTTTGAAAAATACCTATTCTTATCGCTAATTAGTAATAAAAAATTAATAGAATGATAAAGCTAGTGATATAAAATAGTTTTTACGAAGTTTAGAGTTTTTAAAATTTTCAGAAATTTCATAAATATTAAAAATTGGCAAAAAACTAAATATTTTAGTAGAGCGTTCAAATTTGGTATACTTACGTAAAATTGAAAAATAAACAACTTTTTCAAGTAAAACTTTTTGATATTTTAACAAATAAACCCATTTTTTATATTTTTTAAATGTCATTTTTGACAGATAACGAAAGTCACATGACCAAGTGTGAGGGGGTCATTTTTCATCTTTTTTAAAGCAAAAGGTATCCCCAAAATTAAATTTCAAAATAAAGCGTTAATTAAAAATTTCCCCTCTATGGTGCGAACTTTTTGGAGGACACTGTATATATAAAGGGAATTCCATTCTACAGCGTGTTAAAGTTGAGTAAAATTAGGAATTTTAAAGGCGTCTGGTCAGTTAAGTGTGCCATATAGTTCCCTTTAAAAAAGTTGAATGGTCAACAGGACCACTCAAGAGTGTTAATATACAGGATATTTTTCTCTGGGCCATCCCAAAATGCTGAATTTTTATGACACTTTATATGGGTCAAGAGTATGAGGCGCCGTTTGGGCCAAAATTAATCTTTTGGAGATATGGATATTTTTTCGCGATATATACAAAATGTACCTTGCGACATATACATATAATTTGGGGTTGCATGAACTACGTCGCTATAATGGGGGCGCTCACCCTTATTGGCCGTTAATGGCTGCTGTCGGCTGTTCGGTGGCTCCGATGATGAGCGTGTCCGAGAAAGTTTCCATACAGGATCTGATCTGGTTAGCTGCATTTCAAGAACTGTAGACTCTGAGGGATTGCTCGATAGAAATTGGAAGGAACGGGGATAACGCTAAGATCAACGGGTTGCAGAGTACCTAAATAGTGGCACCTTTAAGCAGATTGAAATTAAGAATAGACAAATCTGTTGCGGCACTGCGACACAGGCGCATTTCATTATTCGCCGTGAAGACATATGTCTGTGCTCAATCGACTTGGAAGAGAGCCCGCGACGATGGCAGTTTGTTGCTAATTCATAGTCAAACTTACAACTGCCGGCTCACTTTTACCCACAAAATATCTCAACTCATCGATGTGTTGCCTTCATGCAGTTATGACATATTTTCTCCTGGACTGTACAATTATCTTTTTATGTCGTCTGACAAAGACCTTCACATATCAGAGCCACTTCAGGTTTGACAGATTCATCACATTTGCCACATATAAAAGGTTAAGTTGAAAAACGCTTGTAAGCGACACTTCGCCTCTTTGTACCATAAGGTCAAATAAAGACGTTTATTATTAATAATAATAACCATTTTGTATCAGTATTTGGGGCCTTCCTGCAGATGTGGATAGTGGTATGGGAATTTATGATTAATTTAATTCAATTTCTTTAATAGACTGATGTTTTAACCCAAGTGATAAATTACTGTCTGTTCATCAATACCTATAATTCGCCAGTCTTATTAGGCTGGGGAAATAAAGGCATTAATGTTGGTTTCATGTCATTCTCAATTACACTCTTACTATCGCAGATTTTTAACCTTTCTTCTTTGAAAAAGCATAAATTTTTGTAATTCACTAAAAAAACAGTAACTACAAACTGTCAAAATTTATAAATTATTGTAAATCTGTCATGGTCATGGCAATCTAGATATTAACCGAATATTGCTGTGGTACTGTATTTCTATTGGTTATAAATTTGTATCGTAATAAAAATCTGTATAAGAACCTCGTAGTGATGGGAAAAAAACGGGGTTTTTATTTTTACGAATGTTATAAATAGGAAAATAGGTACCTACTCGTTTTATATATCTGTCCTCAATTTGACTACATTTTGAAAACATTGTTTACTGCAATATTTACATTCCGCTACTTTTTTATTTTTAAGTTTTTTATTATCATGATTCTGTGGCTCCCCCTTCTTCAGAAAGTGTAGCATGGGAGCTTCTTCTGGTGCCTCGAGCCCCTTTCCGGTGCCTAGAGCACACTTCCGGTGACGAAAGGTCACTTTCGTTCCCATAAATGAACTCGCTGACCTCAAAAACTCAAGTATCAAAATGTCACATGACCCTGCGTGCGTTAGAATCATTAATCGGCCGCAGGTCGGCCATTTTTTAAAAATGACGGCTTTTGACTGACTTCCGGTTCTCAGATCGCAGTTCTGGGGCTACTTTTGGATTCCTCGAGGCGAAATTATGCGGAATCGACACCCAGCTCTGGGCCTTTTTCATTTTTTAAAAATACTAACATTAAATTTCCCCCACACCCCTATAAAATCTACCCACACGGAAAATGTCGAGTGTTCCTCGGTCCAAATCGACCAAATGGGTCTAAGGAACAACTGTACCAAGTGGCACATTGGTATCACAAATTGCCGTTTATTTTTGCAACCCGCTAGCACTAATAGAATGGGCGGACTAAGAAAAAATCATTCACCTACTTATTGTTAGAAAAAACTAATGGGAAACAAATTTCAATAAACGTGAATTTATTTAATGCCTTTTGTATCAAGTTTACTGGTAGTACTCTCCCAATTTGCTTGTAGACTTGTAGATATACCAGAAATAACTACATGTTTAAAGAGCCTATAGATCAAGCTTATCTATTTTTTTTTATCGGTTGGCCCATGGCCAGCTAAATTCTTTAAATACGTAAATACCTAGAATCAGTAGCTTATACAGGGTAAGCGTATGTTCCGAAATAAGGGTAAACAAATTTAAATGGATATGCGACTCGTCAAAATAAGAAAAAAGTTCTTAAAAACATTCCTCCTAAGTGAACTCTTAAAAATTAAACATTCTTTAATGTCTACTGGTATAAATAAATTTTGAGTTTAAGTAAATAAAATTAAATGCCTAGTATATAACAGACCGGGATTATAGATCATGATTATTACTATTATTTTAGTTCATTATTATTTTCTATTATTCTAAATAGGTATGTATTTCTTTTATTTTTTCTGTAAAAAAAGATTCACTGTAGTTTGTAAATACAAAGATTTTGGAATGTGCTGCTATGCTCCATTTTAAGTATTTGTTCTTCAAATTCTTTAAAAATTCACCTGCAGCACATTCTAGTAATCAGTTACCTCCCGTTACATTGGTGAAGGAGGAAATTTTGATCTGCAAAGTTATTCACAACGAAAATCGAGAACCAACAGTGACTCAATGCCAGTAGTGGTATTTGCCCTCACAGTAGTTGTTTCTATCCTTTGAAGCCTATCTATCCAGGATTGTTACCTATGTCGACCTGATGATCCTCAAAAAGGACGAAACCGGTAATGGACTGGCTGGGATCAATGTGCCTGCAGCAAGTCAGGACATGTCCCAACAAAAATTGCAATATCATGTGTCGTTACTTTGGTGAAGGAAAAAACTTTGATCTGCAGTTTTATTCCCAACGAAAAATCCAGTGAGTTCAATGCCAGAATTGTTACATCTTATTTTAGGCTCACCTCGAAGCAAATTTCTATATTATACGCCACTGAGGTCCGCAATTAACCAGCCCATCCCATTAAAAAGACCCATGTCAGCATATTCCATGTTTTAAGAAATTAGATCTTAAATTATATTCATTTTTGTTTCTTTGTAGCTGTAGCTACTATTGGGAGTGTTTGTTGCTTTATGATCTAAATTGTTATAAAAATGAAACTTCTGCCTTAACTTTTCACCAAATTTGACATAAGTATGGTGGTTTTGAGAGGCGCTATTTTTCGGGATGTTCATGAAATAATAACTTTATTTATGTGATATCCGCCCTTAGGGCTACCAATATATCCAAAAATAGAGGCCTTGATTTATTCTTCTTCATATTTTTCCGAGGACAACATAAATTCTAAGTGACAAAATAAGCACCAAATATGTTTCCTAAACCAACCAGTCTTAATTTCTTTGTGGTGGAATAACCAAATGGTTATGAGCTCAAATTATTCTGTAGTTAAACTGTGTCATTGGGCGGAGGGAGGGGTGGTTTGCAAACAAAAATAAATGAAGAAATGAAAACGTAACTTTTTTTGCTAAAAATTGTGAAAATATTTGAGATTTTCAAGGTAAAATGGTTCAAATGAATGAAAAAACCTAATACATAATAATAGTAGTAGTAAGAATAATACGTAGGTACCTAAGTCAAATGTGGTAATTTTTCTTTGTTAATTAGGAACCTAAGAACCCCAAATATTCGTATTCTTCCAAGATCTATAATTCTTGCATAAAACATGTTTTTTTAGACCAGTGTTTTAGGTATATAACCACAGGCAAAATTTTTTAGAACTTTGAGCGTGGCTTCTGCAGCACACCTTGGACTACAGGGACTAAACTACCAGATTAGTCACGGGGCCCTTGGATGGAGATATATCCTCTATATCTCTCCCCCCCGTGGATAAGCCACTGCTAGCAGCCACTGGTCAGTAAACATTAATTAGTGACCAGGTTCCGCTTTCTAAAAAAAAATAACAAGAAAAAACAAAAGCGTGCTAAACAGATTGGCTTTTTAGGTTTGGAAGTGTTTCTGGTAGGAATTTTTCTCATGTATTTTTAAGATTATGAGAAATTTGTGCGGAATCTTGCAGAGTTCTCAAGTAAATGCTGGTGTTTGTGGAGTGGATACAACATTTTCTGAAGTTGTTTTTGAAGAATCGAGACCGATAACATCGATAATGCAGATGAGAGTTGAGGATTTCTTATTTCTTCAGATGAACTTTCAACAATAAGGCTGAACCCTATTCTGTGGTTGAACAATGAAATGAGGCAACATCACCTTGACTGAAACACCTTGTAGGTACTATATACAAACCATGACAGATACAAAGAGTATCAGAGAACTTTTTATTTGTAATTAAAATCAACAATAGTTGGGTGAGGAAATAAATGGGAGAACTCCAATCAGGAAAAAAAAACACGTATCTTTATGTCATATTTATTTAAATCAAAAAAATTACACATCCAAATGTATAGTGTGTTCGGTTATGTAAATGAGGTTCGGTAAGGCTGCAGTAGTAGTCGTAGCACTTTTGCACACACAGTTCTAAAGTATCAGATTGTACTTAGTTTGATAAAAGCAATTATGGTACTTTTTATGTTACTTCCACATCACCACTTGGATGGAATTATTGTTTCAGCCAAACAATTTTAAAGAGATTTTATTCATCAATATGGTTAAAACTGCTTTTACACCAAGCCAATAAAAGTAAATAACGTGAGCATTCATCTGAATATTCACATTATTTTTCAGGCTGCATTAGGTGTTCTTTGTTCAAGTAAAGCCTAACACTGTTGAGTGCTTGCAATTATCTATACACACTGTTTTTTTGATAGCACAACCAGCCTTTTGATGACTTATTTACAAGATGCCATCACATATTTGTAGAGCGAAACCCAAGGCCATTGAAAGGTTTAACTCGTGATCACATTATTCTTCAGAGCAGCTTGTGCTGTTGTGCTCTGTGTTCAGTTATTGGAAAGTTTGACTAACTACAATATAAACACCCCACTGAATCAAATTGATGTTGAACATCAAAGCAAATATTCACCCGCATGCTTGTATGTGTTTTCATTCACTTGTTGTAAAAGCACCTCAATACAATTAAAACAAAATATGAGGATTTTGTGTTCCTGCTATAACTTTCGAGCAAGTCCACAAATTGGGATTTTTACCAAACAAAGTTATTAAAGGAGAACTTTTCCATGTTGCGAGAAAAAAAACATTAGGAAAATAACTATTTGAGGAGTAAAGAAATGTGAAGTCAAGTGACAATATGACAGAATGATTTTAACTTATAGCATTTTTAGACTTATTATTGCACTAGTACTGCACTGGACCTGCACTTGTGGCCATTTGCATGTTCAATTGGTTGCTTGCATGGTGGAAACAAAAACTAGGATTGGGTTCACCAGACCCCACCAAGCTCAGAAGAGGCAAGTTTTTAAAGTCATCGATTGTTCCATCGAACACATCGAACTTCCATCAAAGCGTTTGTAAGGTCAACATGTTTGCTTTAGTGAAATTCATTGGGCCGTTTTTTTAACTCAATAGTTTCATCCAATAGCTCAATGCTCTCAATGAAAATAAAACCCGTTGGAAGCGATGGATGTGGGTGTTTTGACATTTTGAGGTTATGTATTTTTGTTTTTGAGTTGTTGCACCACTGTAATTTATTATTATTCCGCTTTTAGGTGTTAGTGATATGATTAAAACAAAAAATATATGTTTAACCTGGACCAACACTATATTAAAGACCTGTGCATAGCGCTGTTTCAAGCAATTGCCACTGGCGCCACACGACGAAAAAAAAACCGTCAGGGTGGATTAATTTTAAAAACACCATTGTTGTAGATCTTTTATAAAATAAAAGCATGCAAATGAGTGTTACAACGAATTTAACTTCCAAAATAAAATAAAATGCTTGTGTGTTATGTTCATTAAATTTGACAAGCTTAATGGCATACTTTCATAGATTTTATTAAGAAAAGCCAGTCTAAAAAGCAAGCAAGAGTGTTTTGGTACCTTTTGATTTGAAATAAAGTCCATGGCTAGTTTTAGTGTAAGTATAGAAAGCATAATTTTTTTAGTTTCTTATAGTGGACCATTGGTTCGCTTTGGGGCTATTAACCCTTTCGGGACTGCGGCCGCCTGAGGATCTGTGCCCAGTGGACCACAGCAGGAAGCGCATGCGTGTATGTACGGTTCCGGTCCTTAATTGCAAAACAGTCATTACATAACAACAGATCTTTTCACAATATAAGTCATTTTTTGCATGCACTCACATGCAAATGAGGTTTTGTTCGAATTTATTGATGTATTTAAGTGCACTAAGTAAGTTTTTAGAGTAGTGCCACCCCAGTCCGCAAACAACAATGAAATAAGACGTGATGCTCGGTCTTTCATTCTAGTGTCGGTCCAGGTTTAACCCATTCGGGACAGGCCGACACGCCACACGCATCCGCGTAGGGCGGCGCCGGGAATCCAAAGGTGGGGGACGGCTGTCGTACTATTACGTCACCTGACCTTGGTACGCAGAACGTGCTTCACGACGTGGTCAGTCAGTCTGTTGCCTCTTTCGTCAACCTCTTTACGTTTATGTGTGTACCCATGTTTTGAAAATTTCACACTATTAAAAATTTTTAAGAAAAAATATGTGAAACTGTTATATTAGTTTATTAGTTTTCGCTTATTCATTTTCCTTATTTGTTAGGTATCAAAACAGTTTTTCATTTTTATACTTATTCATTTAATTGTTTCCTTTATAATAAACAGGGTGTCTACCAACCTGAAAAACCTGGAAATGTCAGGGAATTATTTTTGGTCAGGGAAATCAGGGAAAAGTCAGGGAAATCCATCAAATACCTGGAAATTTGTGCTTTAATAGATATAAATTTAATAAAATTTCTGGGATTCGATGGTCGACGGATTACATGGTCGAATCCCAGGAATTTTATTCAACAAAATAATTGACGACCAGGAATGAAAATTACATAAATAGATATAAAAGTAGGAAATCTTTAATTCTTACAAAAACTAATCAAAATTATGCTTTATATTCATTTTGACTCTACTCCACAGAGATCACATTATGTTATTTATTTATAATGTGATCCCTGTGCTTTACTATACTCCAAAGATGATCTGAGCAAATAAGATTTTACGAAGCTATTTATTTTTGTTTTGAAGGGTGTGTCAGAATTTATAGTAAATACTTTAAAGGGGTGTTCGGCAGGTGGTTTTAAGGGGGGTGTTTCATATAAAATTTTTCGATTTGGGCTTTCCTTGCCAAGTTATTCGGGTCTACAGGGTGACCCAAAATTATTATTTTTTATTTATATCTCAAGACCAAAAAGATAACCTCAAAAAAGTTTGAGCAAAAAAATTAATAGGGGTTGTTAGTTTTTACCATTTTTTAGGGCACTGTGTAAATGAATAAATTACCCTAAGGCGTCTTCCAGTAAGTAGATAACACATACCAAATTTCAAATTTTTAAGTAGCGCCGTTATTGAGATATAAATAAAAAAAATACTTTTGGGTCACCTTGTAGACCCGAATAACTTGGCAAGGAAAGCCCAAATCGTAAAATTTTATATGAAAGACCCCCCTTAAAACCACTTGCTGAACACCCCTTTAAAGTATTTACTATACATTCTGACTCACCCTGTATATATTTTTTTATTTTGGAGAATGTGTAACAGATATTTGTTTGTTTTATACGTGATTTTATATTTTTATTTTACAATAAATCTTGTATCTTTATTTTTTTAATACCTATACAGTGAAACCTCCCACAGGCGGACACCAATGGTTCCAACTTTATTGTCCGTTTGTGGGAGGTGTCCGCTTATGGGAAAAGCTGACTGAAAGAATTCACCGAAATAATGACAAAGTATGTTTTTATATGAATAGTCCAAGAAAATTATACATGGACAAAAAAATCTTATCAGGTAGATATTTTCAGGGTTGGTTGTGGGTAGCATCCTGAGTATAACTCCAAAAAATCACCATCGAAGTCCTGTTACGAACCCCGCAATAGGGGTGGTTTTGCAAAAAAATTTTTTGCAATTTTTTTTTCTTATGTGTACATTATTACATTCTCTACAACTTTCTCTAATGAGGTTTTTTTAACTAGGATATAGGTAAAAGATATAGGTAAAAGATCACCACTAGCTAAAGTGCTTTATAAGGGTAAAAAAAAATTCTTTAAAACAAGCCGATTTGCGTGTTATCTTTTATATAAGTACTTAGGAGTGCACCCCCAGTTAACCCTGAAAAAATCAGCTTGTTTTAAAGAAATTTATTTTTCACCCTTATAAAGCACTTTAGGTAGTGGTGATCTTTTACCTATATCTCGTGAAGTATTGAAGTTAAAAAAAACTTCATAAAGGAAAGTTGTAGAGAATGTAATAATGTACACATAAGAAAAAAAATTGCAAAAAATATGTTTGCAAAACCACCCCTATTACGGGGTTCGTAACACGACTTCGATGGTGATTTTTCGGGGTTATACTCAGGACGCTACCCACAACCAACCCTGAAAATATCTACCTGATAAGAATTTTTTTCTCCATGTATAATTTTCTTGCACTATATTGAGTAGGGGTATCATTCCATCTTTATCCTTTAATATGAATCGTATATTACACCAACTTTATTCCACACACAGGCTGAAAATATCTACAGCTCTGAATATGTTCCCGAGTTAAATAAGTCCGTTCATTAGAGTTTCGCGTCCGCATATGAGAGTCTTTAATCTATTTCTGGGAAAATTACACTGTCCGCGTCCGTCCAATAGAGAGTCCGCTTGTGGGAGAACTCTTTACGTGCTAAAACGTATGCCTGTGTTTGGTTCTAGAAAAAATGTCCGCTTAAGAGAGATGTCCGTTCAAGAGAGGTGTCCGCTAGGAGAGGTTTCACTGTAAGTACTTTATTAACCTCGTTAGCAACAGTTTCTGCCAAAAAGTTGAAATTCCAAGCCACTTTATAACTTTCTTCGAAAACATAATAGGACTTAATTTGCACATTTATTTAATTAATGTCAGGTGACATCACTAAAATTAATAATCTGCTTTTGAATTTTTTTGTTAGTAAGCACGATCGTTCAGAGTAATTTCATCGTAGTGGATCTGTTGATTCTTCTATTTTATTTAAATTTGCATATTTATCTCAGTAGGTAGGTATTATTCAGGGTTTTTTTTGCTTTTTGGTCAGGGAAAACCTGGAAAAGTCAATTTTATAAACTCGATTTGGTAGACATCCTGAATAAAGTCATAATATAATTTTCATATGCCTATTGTTGAGACGCAAATATGCCTTACCTTTTTACGATTGCCGTACTCGTACGGCGTCAGTCTTTCTGAGACAATATTTCTGATGTACGGCATTCGGTTAAGTTTTATGAGTAATAGCGTAGTATATGTACGGCACCCGGCCGGTAAAAATACAAAATCTTCTAAAATGCGAAATATGTTTGAAAAAAAAAGACTATAATATATAGTCACCTTTGTCAACACAGTATATTAAATGACAATCAATTTGGTTTTCAAAGTGGAATAAGCACTGTTGATGCTATGTTTCAACCAGTAAATGAGATAAAAAATAAGTTGGAATTTAACAAGAAGTGTATTGTGGTCTATTTGGATTTAGCCAAAGCCTTCGACACGGTTCCCCACCGGAGTCTCTTGAACGTTCTCGAGGGCTATGGAGTTAGAGGAACCGTGCAAAAACTGTTTGAGAGCTACTTAACTGACGGGACCCAGTATTTGAAGATAAGGAATACATATAGCAACCCCTTAAACATAAGGATTGGGATACCACAGGGGACTGTGCTGGGGCCACTCCTGTTCATTGTGTATATGAACTCTTTATTATCGTTGGATTCAAAAGGCACTGTAGTGTCATATGCTGATGATGGTGAGTCTTGGGACGAGGTAAGAGAAAAAGCAACTATTGGGATGGGTAAGGTGAAACATTGGCTGGATTATCATAAATTAACGTTAAATACTAATAAAAGCTCGTACATGGCATATTCTATCACAAATCATAATAGACCACAATATGAGAAAATTTATATTGACAATACAATGGTATAATGGTATTTAGGTATAACTATAGACCCATACCTGAGATGGGATAATCATGTAAGAGAACTAACAAAAAAGCCCACAAATTTATATTCAATTAAGGATGATTATGAACAAGAAATGTTTAATTTTGGTATATAAAGCTTTAGTTGAGTCTCTTATAAGATACGGAATAGTGGTGTGAGGTGGGTTGTATGACAATGCACTCAGAGATTTGAATGTGATACAAAATTACATAATTCGTATAATTTATTTCAAGAAGACATATTCTGCGCAACTATTGTCTGATGAGGATGTGCCGAGTATCCGTTTTGTTTATGTGTCAGCAGTGTGTATCTTTTTCCATGTCGAATTCCCTCTGCTTACTAAATCTATGTGCACTGAGTTAGTTGTGTTTGACTTATCAAGAAAAGTGACGTGTTTGGAGCATTTGCTGATTTTCGCGATTTCTTATACCTTTTGACCTCTAATAATTATATCAGCTTTAACTTTTCTCTGAATAACTGGAAAGCTAACGTTTTTCATGTTTTTTTACAACTTTAAAAGTCCTTGTCCTTTAATAAGTTTATTTCTGGTTCAAGTGGCAAAAAAATTAATTAATCTGTGCTTTTATTGGATTGGTGTAAATCTTGCCTAAAATAGGACAGAGAAGGGATGTAAATGCATAGTCAGAAGCACTGTTGAAATCATCTGAAAATAATCAAAGTACTCCTACTTTCAAACTTTAATTTTGGAAGAAAATCAAACCGATACATTGTAATGTATCAAAATTATTAGAACTTGAGGTATAACTAGGAATTTTAATTTAGTTATTAGTTTTTATATAAAATTGTATGCAAAATATTTTATGTACCTTGCACAAATTTCATCTGGGGCAAATTAAAAATCTCGAGGAAATGTGTGCGCGATTTTCTGCGGAAACTGACGAAAAGTTCTCAATCAGCGCTGGTGCTTGTTTCAAGTGTTATAACGGCTTGCCCATTGTAGAATCAAGACAGACAACACGTCGGACAACAACATAATGCAGATAATGAAGAAATCTTTTCTTTTTAAATTATTGTTAAAATGAACTTTCTATCGTACAATCTGTGTGCCTGTTCCCTAAATCTTTTCATTTTCCTTCCCATATGCTAATACTATTTAACTATAGATTTAGTGTATTATCAATGTCCCATTTTTGGTAAAGATTTTGGTAGCATTCAAGATTTAACTGTGTGTACAACTTGCCTTTCTGTAGAACTACAGTTTCAGTTAATATATGTAGGTCCTTACAACTAAAAAAAACTGCGTCATGTCCACGTTTGTCTGTAGTAAACGTCGGACGTCCCGTTTATCTAGGAACAAGGAAAAAGCTGTTAAAAAATAAACAGAGTTAGTCGGTCACAATCTGTCTACGCTCTTGTTTATCACAGTGGATTCAGTCTTTACGGAACTATTTATATTCTCACCTAATTTTAATCGTCATCAGTTTTCATCCGTTTTCTTTGGTGATCTGATCGCTCTTCAGCTTCCATAACCTTCAATCGGATACCCATTACTTCTGCTCCGTGTAGTATCTGCAAATAAAAGTTTCTTACAAAAAGGGAGATTTTTGGCACGCATTATACATAATTAACTTTTAGCTTTTAGTAAAACGTTTCTTCTATGAAAAAAGACAACCACTTACTGTTATTGCATTTTCGGCTGACAATTTAGAGGCAAACTTTGCATAGCCACAATTTTTGTGTCCTAACAAGTATACTTCAATAAGATCTCCAAAGCGGCAGAAAAGATCTCGAAGGACTACATTTGTAAGAGGAGTAGGTGAACAAACAATAAAACACCTAAAACAAAAAAGTACATTCATAAACAATGGATGTCCCATTAATAATGATACATAGCGCAACTGCATATATTTTGTGCCAAAACATTATGGATGTATTTTCCAAAATAGCGAAGCTACTTAACTGAAATTTGGAACTGCTGTTTTTTGGCATGGAGAATAACCTGAAAATATCAGTTTCTACGTATCTGGCCATACGCCACCTGTGCTGGTTTTGGATCGTGCTTTTACTTGTTTACTTTTTGGTCTTGCAGGTCCATATTTTAGTGCATATTTTCATCTGCCAACAAAAATATATGCCTACTTATTTCATAAGGATAAAATCGACCGTTTGCGTTGAAATTGTCAGAATATGCTCCAAAACACCTGTTAACTCCAAAATGTTCACCTACTACATTTCAATGTTTCATATGAAATGTACCCTCAAAATGAAGAAAAAAAAAGCCACATGGACATTGGGCAAAACACCATTGGTTTTATTGAAATAGGGAGTATCCATATTTTGTCAAGTTCAATCATTGGTACATTGTTGATAAGAAATTCTTTCTTATTTTAAATGGTACAATTAATCTGTGAAATTTGAAACCGGTATGTGGAAATTTTATTTTTTGAATTTTGGAGTTAACAAGTTAACATTTTGCCAATTTTAACGCAAATGGTATCATTATGAAATAAGTTATACTTTTGTTGGCAAATGAAAAGATGCACTAAATGATGAAACTGCAAAAAAAGACGAAACTGCAAAAAATATAACCTCAAAAAAATTACAAGTAAAACCATGATCCAAAAAACAGCGCAAGTGATGTCCTCTGCGAGATGAATAGAAATTGAAATCTTCATCTTCTTCTCCATCCCCCAAAAAAAAGCAGTACCAAATTGCAGTTCAGCAGCTGGATTAATTTGGGAGATATTACCACAATTCAATTTCAAGAAAAGGACTGTGCGCCCTGTGTATCTCAGTAACTATTGAGATTTGAGCACAATAGTTTGATAAAAAAATATATGCAACCTCTAGATAAAATAAAAAATGTATACCTAATTATATAACAAAAATCTGATGATGGTAATTATCCATATTGCCGAAACGTACGTAATTAAATATTACAATTGAAAAAAGAAAAAACCCAGGAAATTATTGATACTTGAACTAATACGACCAGGAAATAAATAAAAAATTATATGGTTTTGGGAGAAAATAAACCGTTACGCATGGATTCTACAATCGACTCCTCAACATGCAATTTCTTCAAGACTTACAGACGACTTAACAAGTGCATCGCAAAGGAAAAAAATAGAAGAGTGTTCTAAATGATATAAAAAAGTTTTAACGAAGTTACAAGTTTTTAAAATTTTCAGAAATTTCATAAATATTTCATCTTTTTTTTTCAAGCAAAAGGTAGCCCCAAAATTAAATTTCAAAATATAACATTAATTAAAAATTTCCCCCCTATGCTGCGAACTTTTTGGAGGACACTGTATAGGAAATGCCAGTTATTAAATTTTTTTGGTCCTTAATTAAGCCGAAAATGAAAACAGAAATTTAAGTTTCCATAACAGTGACAACTGTTCTGGACGATATTTCCGAGAATACAGGGAATAATTATTATATAGGTTCTACTTCTAGGCAACACTTAAGACATATTATTACAAAGAATAATCTGTAATAGTAAGATAATCCTCATCAAACTGAAATTGTCCATTTTAAGAAAATTGCTTTACATCATTCGGTTTTGTCTGCCATCAACTTTACATACAAGCTTCCATTCTCCTTATTCCAAATAATAATAAGAAAAGAATATTTCATATCTTATGCCGTTAGTGTTGTTTAGCGAACATTGTTTCTTTATAACTTTTCCCATGAAACCAAAAAATAATGGTAGTTTATCTTGATTGCTTAACACATTTTTTAAATTATTGTAGATATATGTAAAACAATATTATTTTCTGTTCACAATCTAATAATTTTGCTTTTTTTAAATGTAACAATAAAACTTATTTAAATAGTAAGATACCTAATCCTCATCAAACGGAAATTCCACCTTTTGCAAATTAGACTTTGCCCTTTTAGATTCGGCATCCGGCAACGCCGCTTTTCATATCATTTTCTGCCACCCATGGACATTTGGCTCGCCACATTTCATAAAAAATATCAAACCAGTCTTAGAGGTTATTATAAACAAAAAAAAAAAAAAGAAAAAACAATTCAAACCGTAAATTGTTTGTTTCATCGTGCTTTTTTTGTGAAAATGGAGCACAGATTTGTGAAGCCATATTCGGATAACTAATATTTTCATATTGTTATGTCGAGTTCGACACTGTACCAACAAGAATGAGAAGTGGAAGTTATTAAACATGGGAAAAACTAAAGGCTGGGCTTTAGTAATGCAAAAAAATTAATGAGTTGCCACTGTTATTGTGAGAAAGGATTCATCGCAATGTAAACTAAAGAAATAATAATGAAAATGAAATTCTGTTATTCTAATAACCATTCATGGACTCTGCTTTTGACTTTGCCACCGGCCTCTGATGAGGGAGCAAATGTGTGTGCCCACAAAATGACTCTTCATTGGTATAACTGCGGCGGGACTACGAGCAGCTTTGCCATAGACAGGGTGTTTCGCATAAGAAGCGACACAGAGCAGCAGCCTACAGGGGAGCCCAAAATAAGGTGATTTAATGCAACTTACCTCTATACTAAGTTGCACCCCTGAGAAGTTATAGGCCCTGACAGTGTGCTTGTGTGCTTTGAAATTTCGAAAAAAATCAATACCTCAGTTATTTTTGAACTTGCAAAAACCAAATTTGGTACACGTTGTGGGTGTACCAAGGGCACTAATCGAGAGAAAACATAGTTCAATTGTACCATTTTAAAGGGTTGATACAGAGTGATGCACCCTAAAAATGTGACAGAACTTTCTTGTCTGTTGGCGGACTTACAAAATTATTGTTACTTTGTGTTACGAAGAATTTAATTCTAAAACTTTATTACTCTTGTTATCTTTCGAAAATTTTTATCGCTTTCGCCAAAAACGCGAGACTAACTGAAAAGACGTATTGCAGATGTATTTTTTAAAATCTTTGAAAATTCAAAAGTTGGCTATAAAATTTAATGTCAAACTTGAATAACAACCATTTAATGGAAAAAGAATCCAAATAAATGGATTGGAAGAGGAAATAATTGCCCACAAGTTTGGCCGGCACGTTCACCAGACCTCAACAAATGTGACTTCTTTCTTTGGGCAATTATTTCCTCTTCCAATCCATTTATTTGGATTCTTTTTCCATTAAATGGTTGTTATTCAAGTTTGCCGTTTAATTTCATAGCCAACTTTTGAATTTTCAAAGATTTTAAATATCACCCTGTATTTTACCCGCTAGTAATGGAATTTTTTTAATTTTAATAATATATATATTTTTGGCAGATCCCTGCTGACAAAATTAAAAAAATACCGTGGAATATACAATCAGATAAACAACTAAATAAAGTGGTGTATTAGCCCATTGCAGTATGAGTGGCTAATGTAAAACTTAATATACCTTGCAGCCACTGGACTATCAATGTCTGCTAAAGGTTGAGGATCTGGTAATTTCTTGTTACATAATGTTTCGGTTTCCATTCCCGATCCCCCCATGCCTCCTAGACCTAACTTGGCACCTAACAAATCTGAAAATAGAAATTAGTTAAAATTAAAACATTTTAAGTGCCATTTTTAATACCGAGAGTGAAGATTGTTGCCTGAGAGTACGCTAAAGGAGGGACTGACATGCATGTTTTAGTCCCTGCAGTGCAAAAAATACATAACCAACTGACAAACAGAAGAGGTAGGTAAAATAACAGTTTCTGGGTTTCGGCTCTGCTTGGTTAGAAACTATTTTGTGGCATAGTTGTAGTTTTAAAAAATCACATGTTGGTAATATAGCTTTTTCTGAGCTTAAAAAAATGGTTGCGTTTGACATAGACAGTGAAAAAGCACTTTGCTTGGAGTCACTTTTAGTATGCGCTTGCAGTCATTAAATGTCTTTTTGCACATTATATGGCACCTGCCATTTAAAATAATGATTTTAACAGTGTACTATGCTTTTAGTAAGATTCAAAATGTGACAACAAACACCAAACCAACATAAAATTTTCAGGTAAGAAGAAAAACCGTGTAATTTACAAATACGAACACGCCGAGCAACCCTTGTTTCAAACAAAAGTAGAAGTGAAAAAGCGCACAATTTTTGCGCTTCCATTTGTTTCAAGTGGCTTGCTTTCATGCCCTTTGAGAAGGTAAACGCAACTATTAAGTACCATTGTTATGCGAGTTGTGACAAAATATCATTAAGAAGATTATTGAATTTTTCTTATCTGTTAGCAAATTTAAAAATTAAAATTGACTGAGAGCGCTTTGGATTATTCCTATGCCAGCGCAAATTTTCTTATTCGGAACAACTTTTTTAATAACATTTTGTTATATATACTTCAATTTTTGAAATTAAAATTATGGCACAAATTAGTTTATAAACCAAGCAAGACTGAATCCCAGAAGACGGAATTTAAATTCGACTTTTTTTTGTTTTTCACAAGAGTAGTTTCATTTATCCGGAGACACACGGTATATTTCTCAATAATAGCTTATTGCAGATTATGGAGTAGAGATATATTTTGCAGAAAACATTTTGATCAATTGTAAAAAGGTTATAGAATAGTGTTTATAAGTGCTACCAAATATATACAAGGCTCTTACACAAGTCAACATACATAGGGGGTTACAAAAAAATTGGTTTATCCATTAACTACATATTTTTTGGGTTAAATAATGTGACATTTTTAAGCCATTTTCATTTAAAGTCAAGTAAAAAACACAACTTTATTAATAATCTGTACTTTTAGTTGAAATTTGGCACTGGTGTCTTTCTTATACAAACACTTTTTTTTTTGTAACTTTAGTGAAAAAGTTTGAAAGGGAACAAATGGGGTGTTGTTTAAAATGATTATTTTTTTGAATCAGTTTTTGTTTTCCTTAATTTTTTTACATTTATATTTTTTTCAACGACTATTGAATAGTATATTATGCAACGAGCATTTAATGACAGCTATTAGGATACGACACTCGCCTGTGGCTCGGGTCGTAACGAATATGAGTGTATTAATAGCGATTAAATGTGCCTTGCACACTATTTTTTTTACGACCAGTCATAATAATACAAATAAGTAGGTATTTAATTTTCAATACAAAATTTCGTTTCATTTTGCCAATTTTATGGGTAAGAAGGTTGTCTAAGGGCAGAATGTAGTGATAATAAAAAATAAAAGAAGTTGAGCACCATATGGGATTTGAACAGCTGGCCAATGATTTAGTAGGTGGAAGCTTTAGCCCAAGCGATACCTATTACATTAACTATATGATTTTGTAAACTTGGGTAACAATTGCAAATAAATCTTATTATTATTATTAGATGCCATTGTTAGGGATATTAATATTGGTAATAATTTTTCTTTCATATAATACTCAATTTCACTATCACTAACAGATTTTATTTGAAAAGGCTTACATTTTAGGAATTTAGCAAATAGATTACACCACATTTTACGAGAAAAAAGCACAACCAATAAAAAGTTTTGCCTGTATTTAAAACCAGGTTGCCATGGAAAACTTTCATTTCGTGTACGGGTCCAGAGCTTTATTTTTAATCTTTAAAAAAAGGGTTACTAAGGTGGTGGTACCGATTATCGACAGTGTCCTATTTATCGACACTTTTGGCCGTTTTTTGAATGAAATAAGATATTCATAAACATTAGTCCTTATTTCACTTATATTTATGGTTCTTTCATTCATTACCGTTCAAATGAAACAATGTGGATGCGTATAGTGATTTCGTTATTCGTAACAAAATTCCTCAAAAATAATCAGTGCGCGTCAAGTAAATTCAAGTATGTGCCATTGCTCGCCACCTTAAGAGACAGGTTAGCAGTTTTTTGCACCCTGGATATACTGGAGTACAGTTGTAGTGTGGGTTTATATTTAAAATTAATTATTAAAGTGTCGATAATTGGTACATGAAAAATTTTGACTAGGCCCAATTATCAACATAAGTGTCGATAATAGGATCCATAAGGATGAACAAACTTATGTTAGTAATCCAAACATTTTAGTGTTAATTTTGTTTATTTTATGCCTAGACAAATCCATAGTGAAAACCATATACAGTGTGACCCATTTGTTTTGGGGTCAGTCTGTAAAAAGTGTATCAATCGTGCGATTTGGCTGATTTTTTTTTTAAATTGTAGAGCTCGATGAACTGCACATTTTGAACAAAAATTGCCTGGTTCGCATAAAATCCAAAGCCTACTATGACCGTTTTTATGAGCAAAATTTTAAGAAACCATATTAGCGTTTTTTTTTTAAAAAATCTGTGTGCGCCAATGGATTGAGCAACCCTCGAAATGGGTATGTACAAAATTTCATCAAAATATTTCAAGTAATAACGATTTTGTAGAAAAATTAAAAATGCAGCCAAGGTACGTCTTTATTTTCAAAAATTCAAAGTTGGCCATGGAAAATAATTGAATTGTAATAATACAACCTTATGCTTATAAACACAAAACATAAAAACAATTAAAATTATAAAATTTTCGTTGTCG
Source organism: Pseudeuparius sepicola (assembly GCA_963920635.1). Classification (NCBI taxonomy): domain Eukaryota; kingdom Metazoa; phylum Arthropoda; class Insecta; order Coleoptera; family Anthribidae; genus Pseudeuparius; species Pseudeuparius sepicola. Next base: position 99,093,872 of record OY987299.1, read on the forward strand.
CCCACGAGTCGAACAATTTCTATTTTGTCTCTTATGCTTAAATATTCCATAATTATGATAATTAATTGTATTGAGCACAAACAATTTCTGAACTCAATTTAGACAGTTTGACACTTAATAAAAGTAAACAATTCAATTATTTTCCATGGCCAACTTTGAATTTTTGAAAATAAAGACGTACCTTGGCTGCATTTTTAATTTTTCTACAAAATCGTTATTACTTGAAATATTTTGATGAAATTTTGTACATACCCATTTCGAGGGGTGCTCAATCCATTGGCGCACACAGATTTTTTCAAAAAAAACGCTAATATGGTTTCTTAAAATTTTGCTCATAAAAACGGTCATAGTAGGCTTTGGATTTTATGCGAACCAGGCAATTTTTGTTCAAAATGTGCAGTTCATCGAGCTCTACAATTTAAAAAAAAAAATCAGCCATATCGCACGATTGATACACTTTTTACAGACTGACCCCAAAACAAATGGGTCACACTGTATTTTTTACTGACCAATTATCGACATAGGGATTTTTTATCGGGAAAAAAGATATATGGAGGGGAAAAGTCGTGTCGATAATAGGTTCAGATATCTGTTGGTAATTGGTACACCCTTTTTATTCCAATTGCAGACATGAACAATTCAACGAAAACTAAGATTTAAACCTTTTCAGTAGCAACAAAATATTATGCTAACAAAAAAATAATTATGATCTAAAATTGGCATGCCATTCTGCCATCGATTTCAAATGTTAGACCAGCTAAATTGCACGGTGTGCCACAGATTTCATTAAACAATAAAGTAAACAGCAAAGTTCCCCTGTCTTAAAAAGTGGCCAAAAACTGTTCTAAGGCGAAATGTAGAGCAGTCGCTAGTTAAATGAATGTTCTGTCTGGCTAATTATGGATTTCTCATCACCAAAAAATGTATGAGCCAGAACTAAAAAATATATAGAGAATGTTGTATGTAGTTTATGATCCCAATATTTTGAACTAATGTGACTGCTAGAAGACATAATATTAAAGTTATCAAAAATCAAGGCAATATGTTTTTACTTTTAATACCATTGAAAAAATTAATTTTGTTATTTTTAAAATGTTTTCAATATAATATGTTGCTAAAAATAATTGTTTTTTACTCGTGTCGATAATTAGTTCAGCTGGTGTCGATATTAGGTACTTCTTGCTTTGCTACCTGTCGATAATAGGCTCAGTAGGTATATTTCAGAAATTTAATTTATTTGCTTCAAAATCAAGAGCAAACATAAATTACCGAGTAACAGTTTAATAAAAGAGTAAAACATATTGAAATTGATAATAATGTTAATTCATTCTAAAAATTTGCAGCGGCATTGTGAAGTTGACACTTGGCCTTATGGTGTCGATAATTGGTACCACCACCTTAGGAATAGTTATTACCTTTATTTTTAATTAATCTTTCGAAAAAGTGTTACTAGAAATAGTTGTTCGTAATAATTACAAGTTATGACAGAATTCCCATTTGTGACAAAACTGGCCAACTTGACTATTGGAAGCTATAATCAATTCCTTGCTCGCCATCACGTTGACGAAGGACTGGATGAGTGTTCGAATGCTTTACTATACTTTTTCCAAAATTATCATGTTCTTTAAAAAATTAAACCAGTTTTGTATATGAATTGTTTTATTTAAAAACGGAAGTAACTTTTTTCTAGACACCACATGAAATGTGAATAAAAAATATGCAAATAAAAAAGATGCGAATAAAAAAGATTTGAACCCACAACCTATAGTTTAGTATTTGGGTGCTTTAATATTGCACGAAATAACTGTTTATCAATAATAATTCTATCCTGCCACTCTTGTTTGACACTGAGGCAACATTGATATTTTAATGCTTCTTTCCTATAATTCGTATTTCTTTCTAATCAAAACTAGTTTATCAAACGATTGTTGTGAAATATATTAAAATTGAGGCAAGTTTCCTGTGTTTGCACACATTTTTAAATGGTTTTAAGGTCCTTCTTGTGTAAGAGTTGGTAGGCAATACTTTTTGCACTTAACAAAAATGTTGTACCTAGCAACCAAACTAGCAGAGAGCACCTCGAAAATTTGACTTAAGCTTTGTATATGTGAAGTGTACTTATGGAAGAGGGAGCTGGAAAAATTGTTTAGGAAATATGCTTTTTTCCGCGAAATGTAGAGAAGAAAAGTTTTCTTTCTTATTCAGTCTTAACTGTGGGCATACTGTATATCTCGGCTACTTTTGACACAAAAAAATTAGTGATAGCTCTTCTGGGCAGCCTTCTCTTGCCATTATGAAATTTGCTATCCATGGCCAAGTACAAAAACTATGACCAAAAATAAAATAAAAACCGCTGTAACTCTTGTATTTCTACAGGTACACAAAAATGTTTAACATAAAAATTGTTTGCAAGGACTGTCAGAATCCAAATATTACATTAAACTAATGTAACACATAAATTCTGTCAGTCCTTGCAAACAATTTTCATGTTAAGCTTTTTTTAATATGTCAAAAAATAAAACGACGGTTTAAAAATTTGGATTTTTTTAGATTTTTGGCCATAGTTTTTGTTTAAATAAAATTTAAAGTTTTTAAAATGTGACTTGGTGTTTTTAAAATGTGACTTGGTGTGATCTTCTATTTTATGGTTTTTACTGTTGTATAATGCTTTATGCTCCAATTTTCCTGTACACACTTGACAAGTGAGTATGACATGACGTTAAAACAATTTAGTTTTTCCACAGTTAACTTTTTCCAACCCCCTATTTTATGTCATACTTTCTTTTTAGGTGGTACTGAGGATGGCTTAACAGCCGAAAGTGCTTTACCATGATTTTTAATTAAATTATTTGCACGGAAATACACGTCTTTTTCTTTTTCATCTATATATACGTGCACACAGCCCCGCACTCCTTTGCACTACAAATAAAACTGTTTACTTGGAAACTCTTATAAATTGCCTTTCTTGGAAAATCTAAACTAAATTACTAACAAAAATATATATGTAATTAATATAAAATTGAAACAATTGATGTGAAGATCCCATCAAATCTGTGTTAATTTAAGGAAATTTTAATATACTGGGTGTAATAGAAACATTACTCCCAAAAAATGAAAACACCAGGTAAAAACCCGTCTAAAAATTACACAAAAATGAAAAGTGCCATAAAGGAAGTTCTAGTATATTATGCGGTTAACAGATCAATCTACTTTTTTGTAGATTAATCAAAACGTTGTATATTTACGAATGATTTTTATTAGTATTTTACAGAAGTTACCTGGGGACAATCCAGACGAATTTATCAATTGTGTTACTTTTGCAATAGTTTCAGCTATTCGCAGTAACTCTTGTTTGGGTTTTTCTGTACTCTCTCTGCCTTCATGGTCAGGTTTAACGATTAACCTAAAAATGTTAATTTTTACAAAGTTTATTACCAAGAGTCTGTTTCCTTTAAATAACCTAAAACCTGGAGGGTACTCAAATCCATGCAATTTATCAACCGCGTGTGCCGCCCATTGGGGGCTTGTGTACACTACTTCGCCTATAGCACGCGTGGGCCGGTTATGTTCCTCATCGTATTTTAATACACAATAATCCATACCTAAAATTTAGACTAGGAATAAAAACACTAAAGTTAAAGCACCTACTAGGAATTATTAAATTAACTAATAATTTGGCCTTCATAACTGTAATTTGAAGATTCCCACAGAAAACCAATAAAACTGTGAGATTACACAAAAACTGGAAGCAAATTTTATTTCATATTTTCATTACAATCACTTATTGGCCCTAAGTATAAGTCAAAACTTCATATACCGTGGGAATGTCGAAAACCATAAGAGACACTACTATATCCAAGTTACAGAGGCAGTGAATCAAAACATTGGCAACCACGTGGTCGCGATGTAACCCATTCTCTTATTGGTCTCGCCGTCGTAAAATCTCATTCTCTCAAATCATATTAGCGTTGACTGATATATTATTAAAGACTGCTCACGGCTGTCACGTCTGACACATTTTTGGCTCACCATGGGCTTTCCGGGGATAAAATACAATGCAGAATACATTGTTAGCCATCAGAGCCATCTGTTTTCCAGGACATAAAGCTATAGCCGCGAGAAGTCTTTATAAATACGTCAGTCAACGATATTAGTCCGACCCTGGTAATCGATCGCAACACATTCATTTGATTTTGTTTAGATCTACTGCCGCTGTAACTTGGATAGACTATAGGTCAGTTACAGAAGGACAAAGCTATGCCTTCAGGAATTTAATAACATGCTGTAGGAAAAGAGAAAAAAAATCCAGAAGTAGTTGAGACGGTTGAAAAAAGAACTGACATTTCAAAATTTAGTTTTTATTATTTTTGAAAAATGACATGCATTCAGTTTTCCTATAGTTTCTTAATAAATGGAGATATACAGGATAACTTTTTAGGACTACCACCACAATTTTCTCGCTTATTTTGCGCCCTACAAAAAGAAACCTAAGAAACAAAATTGTGTCAATTTTGGACAGCTAAGTGGTGCTGCAAAAGATATCGCCATCCATGGCAAATTTGTCACGCAATAAAAAAAAACTCAAATTGAGTAAAACCATTAATAGCCGTGGACTGATTATTTTAAGAGAGGAAAACTTTTATATTGAAAATTAATGGCACTGAGAAGCTTTATCCATCCAGGTTGCTTAGATAGTTTCAGCAAATTACACAGGTCCTCGGCTCTCTTGAGACCATTAAAATTTTTGTTGATTTGGAGTTTTTTCAGTACAGCGCGAAAACTTGGGCATGGAGGCCTATTTCTTTTTTAACGTCGCCTCGCTGACCAAAATTTCCAAATTTTGTTTTCTTATGTATTTTCTGTGCGGCCCAAAAAAGCGAGAAAATCCCTTAATAAGAAATAAACTCAAATTTTCAATATGAAAGTTTTCCTCTAAAACAAACATGCTACGGCTATTAATTATTGTTTTGCTCAATTTGAGTTTTTTTTATATTGTGTGACAAGTTGGCCATGGATGCCGATTTCTTTTGCATCACCACTTAGCTGTCCAGAATTGCCACATTTTTGGTTCTTATGTATTTTTTTGTAGGGCACAAAATAAGCAAGAAATTCGCGGTGGAGTCCTAAAAAAATCATCCTGTATAACTTAATTATCTTTTTTCTTAAGGGCAGCTATGCCCAATCTTTAATTTACCTTTTACACATCACTGCACATCTGATATCATATTTGTTTAAATGTTTAAATTACAAATGTGCGTCTTCATGCACAAAAATAATAAACGATCATTATATGGGCTCCTATTTAATATCCTGAAATAAGTCTATTCACACTATTTTTTTATAATATAAGTATAAGTGCACATAGAAATATGCTGAAAATAAAGCCCAAAAATATTTTTTGTATTCTTTGGGACTGGGAAAGGGGCTAAAATTAAATATTAAGATCAAATTTTCTAGGGCCATGATGTCATGCACCTAAAACTGCTTCAATTCTAGCGTTTCTCTCAATGTCCTGCTACTGTGTCTGGTTCTCATGTTTTTGAGTTGTCAAAAAAAAAATATTTCAAATTGAATGGATGACAAACAGCTGACTTTAATATGGGAAATATCTAGCACAATTCTGACAGGGCAAATCGGGACATACTCTTATCAATCCAAAATGTGGCGGGGGCGGGATATTTAAATTTTGTTACAAATGTTTGGAATAATAAAAAATTATGTTGTACTTTAATGAGAATTTAACGCCTGTCAATGTCAATAGGAACCAATGGAATGACAATTTGTGAAATATTAACCTATTAGGTGATGATTTCAGTGATAATACCACTAGGTAGTGGTAGATTGACTTTATTATTATTACAAATTACTATTATTATTGTATTATTATTATTAGTAAATTCCAATTTTTTTTGTTTTCACATAGCATTCCTTGTGTAATGTTATGCAAGCAAAGTATATCTAATATTCACTACATAATGTAGTGGGTACATAAATAAAAACTGTTTGAATTATTAAAATATAATTGTTATTTACCTTGACCAATATTATGATACCAGAAAACAGTAAAAGCTTCAAAATTCAATGAATTTTAATTTAATATTTTCTCGCCATTTTTTAAACGGAGCTTTATTCAATGCTGTCTCTGCCAAAGTCGTCAAACTTTCCCGAAACTGACTGGCAAAGCGACAGAAAAATCACGCAAATTTTATACATTTAGCTTTGAAACTCCTGTCAAAAAAGGCGGGAAAATCTGCAAAAGAAATACCCAAAGTTTGGATTTCACTTTTTCTTGTAGCTTTGAAATTTGAATGAATTCTAATCTTACTTCTACCCTGCTGACTCAGCCTTAAGGAGCAATACCATGAATATTTTGCTTAACAAGCTGGGTTCAGTGGTGACTTTCATGGGGAATTTCTATAGACATAATATAGGCAATATTGTCCCGAATTAATCCAGAAGTTGATCAAAGGTGAAAGAACATACAATCCAAATAGTCTGTGATGCTTCAAACATCGCTATGACTATTGTTTAATCCTTGGTTTAGTCCTTAACATCTATGCCAAGATTACAGCATAGTTTAAATACTTACCTGGAATAATGTCAAATAACTTCCATAATTGGTCTTGATTCACTTGTGGACTAGCTATAACTTTCAACTTAGTAAATCTCTCTGTCGAGTGATTCATTGAAGGTGGCGGTGGCAAGAGTCCGGACGAAGATGACACAAACGAACTACGAGATGGGGTCGATTCCACAGAGGAAAACGATAAATTGTATCTATCCTCTTTAACATTTGGTTTTCTTGGTTCGGCAAATACAGGTTTATATTTTTTATCACATTGTTCATATGCGAAAGCAGCATGAAGAAATCTAAAAATCAACGCACATGCAAATTTTCAAAGTAAACACTAAACAGAAACTCACTTAAAATATTTCACATAGGCAAATCCTTTGCTTTCTCTCGAGTTTTTATCTCTGATTATATTTGCATAGTCAATGTCTCCAAATTTTTTGAAGTGTTCATATAACTCACTATCTGTGAGATCTTTGGGAACCAATACAAATAGTCGTAAAGTTTTTTCTTCTTCATTTAGATCTCGTTTTGAACCTTGGTCCCGACTATATTATCAAATAGTAAAAATCAACATAATATGAGTTGAAAATTAAATGATGGTACATACCTGGCTGCTACCATGATTTTTATACTTCTACCACTATTTGAAAGTGTCTTTCCATTCATTTCATCCATGGCTTTTGCAGCCTCAGAAGTTTTTGAATATTTTATATATGTCACACCTAAATAAAGATTAGTAATGGTAACACTAGAAGTACATCTACTATAGAATATGAATGGTATTGGAGTAAACACACGATTTTTTTGTTCTAACATCTAAAGGTGATATTGAATTGTGACCGTCAAGTAATTTGGTATAATTTTTTAAAATTATTATACGTGAGTGGACGTACTTGTAATAAACATGAGTCCACAAACACTTGGTTTTCGAGATACAGGTTGTTCAACCTTTAAATTTACCAATTATTTTTAACTAGCTGATGCCCACGACTTCATACGCATGGAAATTCATAGTTATAATGCCTAAGATTTCCCCGCCCACACCCCCTTAGGGATTGTATTTTAGGAAATCCTCTCTTAGTGAATGCTTACTTCGTATATAAGCAACCTACCTGCAAAATTTAAAGGTTGTAGGCTTTATGGTTCCTGCTCCCCATTTCACTCCGTTAGGTGAGATATTTTTGAAAACCCCAAAAGTTGCCTTAACTTCTTTGGCCTGTAACTTTTCTGTTTCTAAGTGTTATTGAAAAAATGTCCTAATGAAATTTGTGGACAAAACTGATTGCTTTAAGCCTACTTTATCCAGAATTTGGAAAAATGTCACTGTTTAATGGGTGCTCTCTTAGAACTTAAAAAGAAGGATGTGGCCTCAAATGATGTACTTTTATGTTTTCACTATTTTTTTCACAACATACTAGGTACATTGTAAATCTTTGAAATTTGAAAGTATGGACATGAAAAACACAGAAAGCAGTTTCTGTCAGTAAAACAATTTGAGATTTTTGACTTATTAATAATGACTGCTGACGAGTGTTGCGTCTGACAATTTTAGGGTTCAGCATGCCCTTTCCGGAGACAAAATATTAAGCGTTCATTTAAATTTAACCTCAATTTGGCTATGGCCTTGATAGGTTGTGATGTCTTGCAATCTAACCTTTTGACAACTGTCAATGTCAAACCATCAAGGTAAAAGTGAAAGCGTTAAGCATTATTTTCTACCTATTATAATGGTATGGGGAGGAGCGGGGTGGTGCTAGGGAATGTAGGGGAAGTTGTTGATTTGAGAAGCCGTACCACAGAGTACAATTTATCACAACGTTGCCGTTGCCGCACTTATCCGAAATTCTTGATTTCTTGCTCATTTCTCATGCCTAGTGGAAACATTTGTGAGGCTGCGCCTGCACCTATGTCTGGGAAATTTTGAAAATAGTTATTTATGTACCAAGGCACTGAGGTTCAACTTTTTATGACTCGTGTGGAACTTTCTTGCCGAGGCAAATAAACCACATGAGTCATAAAAAGAACTTCAGTGCCGAGGTACATATTATATATTTTTTTGAACTCGGAAAAAAAAAAGTTTTATTAGGCAAGAAAATAATCGTACGGGATCACCCGTCCATGAACTAACTACGCGCGGCGTTGCTTGAATTTGACGATCTCTCTACCTAGTTTTTTTTAGTTACAACATCTCTCTATTGCCTACTAAATTTAGACAAGGGTGTTAATTTACTGTCTTGCTTTACAATGCTTTGTTGCTCTTGCTTGACAACTGGCGCGGAAGCAGCCGGGGGGCCAGATGGTCCGGCCCCGAGTATTCTCACTCTTTCTATTCCTTATAGGTACGGGGAGGTACCGTCAGAGACTTAACTCTCCTGATACGTGGTGGCGGCATGGAGTATACTATGTGGCGGAGTACTGTTTAGTGAATTGAATCTTTTATAATTTAGACAGGAAAAAACGTTACTAAGAACACCTGCTTAACAACAATATAGGGCCAAAGGCTCTAGGATATACAAACTACTTGTTTTTGTAGTGGGCCACTCCCACGTCTCTCGCGCAAGCGATCGTGCCGGTTAGAGGCTTTTCTGTTCCCACGGCAGATTACGGTGACCGGGAAAATGCGACCTCGCAACCTCCCTGTCAAAACCACGGACCGCCGTGCAGACGAGTGGCGGCAGAAGGGTCTCCGAGGCGCGCTCCACAAGGCCACGAGACACGTCCATGTGCTCCACCGACGTACCCACTCTCTACCTAGGTCAAATATGACAAGACACGGATTTCTTCGAACAGAAAAACCAAACTGCTGCTTGTTGTGCAGCCTCCATAACCAATCTATTGATATTCAAACGTACTAAAATATTTATACTGAAAGATTGCGGTGCTATAGGTAACAATTTCGCAATGTGTACCAAAAGTTAAATGGGCCTTTATTGGCCGGGTTTTGAATATTTGGTCACTTTTGATGGGCGATGGCTCCGCGTCTGACGTTTGATATTTACATCTCGCCAAGGCCTACTTATTGAAAAAATTGTACAATAATGGGCTACTTCAGTGCCGATTTCTGAGCATTTAATGACGATTTCAAGAAAACTATTGTTTTTTACAGCAGTATGCCTCTTTTGTAGGATTTACGATAGAGACTTGTACACAATAAAAAAACTGAGTATAATTATTATATCCCGTAATATCCATTCATATTTTGCCAAATCCGAGGCAAAAAACCCAAAAGCCCCAATCTAGGGCTGTACATTGCTGGTAGTAATCAGAAATAATTATATGAAATAATGTGCATTTTTTGGCAGTATAATGGGTTATTTGTTGAAGAATTGATCTTTTTTAAAGGAAGTGGCTATTTATACTTCCGAGGTATATAAGTCGGTATACGTCTTGCGCTCTCATTGGCGAGTTGAGTCACGTGACTTCTTTGGACGTACATTTAACTCCTTACACGTCCGAAGTAAACTTATAAACTTATTTAGATTACGTCGGAAGCCGTCGGAAGTGCATTTTTCTCAAGCATCTTTGCATATGCCCTCCTTTTTGTGGGATAGGCGCAGCCGTATGAAAAAAGAAGGGGACATTCGCATCATATTGTAGCAGTCGGCAGCGATGCGCGCTGCCGTATGAAAAAAGAAGTGGTAATCATTTCCAATGGTGTAACCCCCGTTTTTCTTGAAATGTTGGCTAAGTAAGTACTCCCTATTTTCGCCCGACGTTCGGCGTTGAAATAAGGTTATGTCACGTGACTCAATCCACCAATGAGAGCGCAAGACGTATACCGACTTTTATATACGTCGGACGTATAAATAGCCACTTCCTTTTTTAAATACCTTTGCTCTCTCCAGTTTGCCTGTCTTTAACAACCCAGAGCTCTTCGATATGGCCAAACTCACTGAATGCCTTCTGGTAATCATCTTCAGTTAATGTTTTGGGACCAATAATAAATAATCTAGAGTTTGGTGGTTCTTCTGAAGGCCCCATTGAGGATCTTCTAGGACCCCTATCCCATGCATACCTGTCCCTATCACTCATTTTGAATTAATATCCTTTTAATCGTTGGGCAGAATACTGAAATAAAAGTGGTTGCTTAATAATTACGGTTGCTATATAAAGGTGAAAGTAAAATTAGATCAAAAACTTGTTTCCCCGCCTAAAATTATAATAATTTTTAGTCCTAACCAAAGTAGACAATTATAATATGATGAGAGGTTTGGGCATCTACGGTTTGGTGCACAATTTTTGTTTTTATTGTATCCACAGATTAAAAAATAGTTAGGTTTATTCAGTTTATTCTATCAACAAAATTTTATTAATAATTCTCTTCTCAATTCTCAAAATTCTCAAATTATTTTAAGAAGTCCTTACTGGGACTGTCAATTGTCAATTGGTAATTTCGATTTCCTAAGTTGGCGTCAATCGGGGGGGGGGGAGAAGCTGTCACGTGACCCAAAACGGGTTCACCTACGTCATAGATTACCCGAACAACGTCAATTTGTTGACTCGGTGCTAAAAGTGCATTAAAAGTGTCTAAAAGTGCAGTTTTCCTTGTTATTGCGAGCTATTCACCTCTGGAAATAAATATGTCACGCTCTGTACGTTGTTGCAGTAGCGATTCTAACGTGGACAAAAAGAAATTCACAGGAATTAAATTTCACAGGTGATGTAAACAATAGACAGAGCCGTATCAATATAATTTATAATATCCACTTTGGTACTTTATGAAAAGAAAAATATTACCTTTATAACTACTCTAGGTATGTATTTGACTGACCGACTGACTGACTAAACCCAGCTTTTGATTTCGTCGTTGTTACTTTTCGTTTTTTTACAATTTTTATAATTTTACTAGGAATACTGTTTAATCAGACCCTGGCGTGTCAGCCATATTGATAACCCACTTAGCCACACCCCCTGAACCCGTTTGCTATATGCGACAAAGTAATGTTATGGCACCTCCCCACCTCCCCCCCATACTACCTCAATGGCGTCAATGCAGCAAAAAAATGCAACCGGGTCATAAGTTCAGGTCAGTAACGAGCCCATTTGCTTGCACTAATAACACGAAAAGTTACAAGAACAAGAACAACACAGATAACGGTAAAACTCACGAAATGTAGAAAACCCGCGAATGTTTTCTTGCCGAATGTTTGAACCAGTTTGAACGATCTGGAAAAGCTTCACTGTCACTTTGACCAGTGGCGTATCCAGGATTAACGTCTGGGAGGGGCAATCAGTTATAAATAACAAAACTCTGTCGATAATTTTAATGAATAAAAACAGAACAAAAACATATTTTCTAAAATAAATAAATACAGGGTGTAAATGCACCAACGTGAAAAAAATGGAAAATATGACGAAAAGTTCATATGAACATGGGTCTGCAGATGTTTGGTTTTCGAGATGCAGGGTGTTGTAATCGAAATTTTGTTTTAAATTTTTTTAAGTAACTTTTGAGACGACAAAATTTTCTTGCAAAGTTTGGTAGCCGGAGTTTTTTTTTGGGAAGGGAAGTCATAATTTGGTATTATTTTTGGTGCAATCCGTAGAGGGCTATACGCTATCATTATTTAATTTAATTTGCCCTAACTTTTTTGACACTAAACTTTTACTACATTTTGTGGATGTATCCTCTTCCCAAACGTTTTCTAAGCAAAAAAGGTATACTTGGTGAATAACGCCAAAGGTGACTGTTTTCGAGAAATTTTCAAATTTCTGCATCAATGCAGGTGCATATCGACACTCGTATGCAATTAAATTCAAAATAAAATTTAAATAAACAAGCACATTTATTTTTTGACAGTTTAATTAACTTGTTGTTTTTTTCATATGAACTATTCGTCATATTTTCCATTTTTTTAAAATTTTTTAAGTTATTACCGGACATCCTGTATGACATAAAAATAATTTTTCTTCGAACCAGTAAAATCTATATCAGAAAATCAAGTATTCTTTTTTTGGTCTTGAGCTCGTCAAATATCTCCTCTGGAGATATGGGTATTTCAGGGTGCACATAAAGGAATGTTAACCCATTCAGTGGGTTTTCGCTAATATTGTTTTTAATAAAAATGTTTAAAATTTTCAGTTTTGAAAATGTTCTTTCTGGCGTGGCGGTGCACACTGTAATTGTGCAAAATATGTTTAGTAGGTTATTATGCCTAATAATTTACGGTTACCTACCCGCTGCACAGAATATCTAGCTAGGCTATACGGAGCGGCAGCGCGTTCTCAAATCTTCTGCACAGGTTTTAATTTCGAGAAGACAAGATGAAACAAATAACAAATTGTAGATTCACTGCATTTTCAGATTATGCCAGGAGTATATAATTTTTGGTATTATTAATTTTGATATTATCAATCTCGTTTATCTCGACAGGTCTGGGGGGGGGGCAATTGCCCCCTTTGCCCCCCCCCCTGAATACGCCTCTGACTTTGACACACCGAAGCTAGTTTCCATGACGTTTGAAATTATTATTAAAATTAGTTGTAGACCTAGTCAGGGCCTGGGCACTTTTTAGTTCGTGACTCGGATCACGAGCGACGCTTCGGGCGTTACTGAGCAAGGTTGGCAATACCAAAGTCGCCAAACTTTTACAAAAGATGGCAGTGATATGTCGTCATGAGGGATTTTGTTGATTTTATTCCATTGTTTTCTTTTGCGCGTCATTTTAATTTTGAATTTTTGGCGTCGTTTTCGAAATATTATTATTTGATATGTTTTCGAGTTCGAGTGCTTTCCAATCCACATGAGAGTGTTACCAAAATTTTATTTAAGAAGAATTATGTGGCGTTTTCCGCAAGACCCTCGGGTAAGTTGGTTTGTTTGATAGAAATAATATCATTTGTAGCTAATAAAAGGGCAAAGTATTTTATTGCTTGAGATATACAATCTTTTCCCAGCATATAAATGTAATATATTTAGTTTGTCAATGAATTTTCCTTTGGGTAAAATTAGCAGGGTTTTTTCCACAATTCGATAGGTAATTCAATTATATTGTAGCCAGTTAAAATAATTTGTCTTCTCCAAGAATGAAAACTTTCCATTGAAAATCCCCTAACTCAACCAATAAATACAATTATATACTGATTTGTTCTTCTTTTGCAGCTTTTTTTAGAGTGGATACCAGCAATTCAACGCCAAGATTTGTTGAGCTGAAATCAAAAAGACATCATTAGTAACTACAGAGAAAGAGAAAGTAATCCTTCAGAAGAGGAAATATTTGTCCAAAATTTGAAATCTTTTGCTCACTCATTGCACTCAAGAAATAGGTCAGAGAGTGAATATCTGGCACAAGTTGTAGAATTTACAGTCTGAAAACGTTTTGATGGGCAAGTTAAATAAGACAAGATATAACTTCATATTGAGCCAAATTACACGACAGTGTAAAAAACCAAAAGGACGTCGTTATACACTAGTAATGACTATATTATTAAAATTTAGTTTGTATAATTTATTTTATGTAATAATTAAATGTGTATATTATAAATAAACTGCTTTTTCTACATTAGTTCACTTGTAAATAATGTTTTTTTTTAGTATCCGCCAAATGTTTAGTTTGTTGCGCATTTTTTCGCTCGCAACAAAGTAATAAGCACTTGGCGGATATTACGCCAATTTATAAATTCAAATGAAATGGAATATACCTACTGGCGCTCGGCGACGCCAGCGCCGCTCGTGGTCCGAGTCACAACTAGAAATCGTGAATTTTGTGTTTCCAATCTTTCTCATATATATTATATTATTTAATCTGTGGACCTAGTTATTTTTATTTATAGCGGTATAATCGAGATTCCAATAGGGTTTTTATCTTATTATGTTCTTTTTTTCGTAGCACTTGGGTAACTTTTCACATCATAAATCAATGAGCGACGTCATTAACTGGTTGAGATACGCATATACCAATGTTATACCCATAGTTAACAGAAAATTCCTAGCGATTTTGTGGAGAATGTCATCTGACCAAATCGGGACTTGTTACAGTAATCGGGGTTATCTATGGTCCTCTCGCCGTCCGCCGCTAGAGACCATAGAGAAATGCTATGCTAGAGGCACTATGTGAACTAATATATGGGCCATCATCACCACGGTGCTTTTGCTAGCCATGGGCACAGAATTTTTTACTTTACACTGTATTGTTCTTTGTTCTTGTTCATTGTTCTTGTCGTCTTCTATATATATTTTGTGGTCGTCTTCATAAAGTTTATTTGGTTATAAAGTTTAACAATATTGTTTATGATTTATGTAATTGCAAAGGCAACTAAAAATGAGAATCTCAAATAGAGAACTTTGTTGGTTGTTGGAGACTAGATCTTGTTTGATGTTACAGGTAGAATAAAAGATTTACTTATTATCATTTGGTGCCTATTTAATTATCATATTTTCTACATATAAACATGGACCGTTTAAGTATTATTAAGTATTTGGAATATTTAGATGTGCAATCACCCTTGTTCGGTGATCATTTGTAGGTGGTTAAAGCAAGTGAACACGTTGAGGTTTTTAGACAGACTATATTGTATGAAATGAATTCAGTACACAACCTAATGTTGTAACTTATAAGTAAGCACTTATTGTTTATAAACTAATACGAAACAATCCTAATTACCTACATAATGATTTACGTCGACAGAGGAATGGTGCTGGCCATATTTGGTAATGTTGTTATAATATTTGTTACGTAGCTTGTGTTGATCCAGTACACCTCCCCTGGCGATGAGAAAAAAAAATACGCAAAACATTAAGTTTTTTTTTTTTTTCATACCACTATCTAAAACTATATCTAAGTATAATATAACTTAATTCTATTTTTATGCACTTTAATGTCTTTATTATTAATTTTTAAAATCACATTTGGATTTTCATCTCGTACTACCTCGTAAGGACCTGTATATAAGGGATCCATTTTAGCATTTCTACTTTCATTAAAAATAAGTACTTTATCTCCTGACTTGTAAAAAATTTCGTTTCTTTTTTCATCTAATGTTTCTTTCCTTTTTTGTTTTGATACCAATAAGTTATTTCTAGCGTCATGGCAAGCATTTTGTATACGATATTTTAGTTCTTTAGAATAGTTTCCGAAGTTATACAAAGGATCTATGTTATCCGAAATGCTTAAAGGTATTTGATTCAGCTTTCCAAATACAAGTTCGTATGGTGTATGTTTGGTTTCAGTATGTACAGTATTATTAAATGCAAAACACCAATATGGTAACCATGTACTCCAATTACGAGTGTATTTAGAAACTTGAATTCTTAAATAAGCTCCTAAATGTTTATGTGAATTTTCTAAAGCTCCTAATGTTTCATGATGGTGAGCAGTGGAGTTTAAAGTTTTTATGCCTAACAACTTACACGATTCTTGAAACACATTAGCTATAAATTCTTTTCCTTGATCAGTAACAACTTCTCTTGGAATACCATAACGTAAAATAAAATTTTCAACAAAGGATTTCGAAACTATATCTGCTTCTTTTGACAACAAAGGATAACATTCGATAAATTTACTGAGTTCACATTGGATTGTTAATATATAAGAATTTTCATCAATATCATTTTTAATGGGGCCTACTAAATCAAGATAGATTTTTTGAAATGCTGAGGTAGCCGTTGTCGTTATTGTTATTGGTTGTTTATTTACTCTTCCATACTTACACCTCTGACAATCGTCACATTTTTTTACAAATTCCTCAATATCTTTCTTTAACCTTGACCAATGATAATATTTTTTAATATTATTATACATTCGGTTTGTTCCGGAATGTCCTCCTGTAGGCAGGTTATGAAAGTCATTAAGTATTAATTGCTGAACTTCTTTATTTTCTATTCGTTTTACACCTTGAATAATACTTATTTTGATAATACCGGTATTTATTATGTCTTGTTTATATCGCGATAAATGTTTAATAAATTCATTACTTTGCGCATTCTTTATAATATATAATTCTTTTATTTCACAATTTTTACAAATTTTCGCAAGTTCCCTCAACGATGTACCTAAGTCAAACGTTGATCGGTAATCTTGGTTGAAATAAATAATTTGGGTTAACTCATCATATATATAGTCATCATTTGTTGATTTATTTGATTGTGCACTATTTCCACAAATTTTATTTTTACATTCAATAAATAAATTTTTGTCTATCGGCCGTAATTCTACGCTATCAACAGGACGGTTTAAAACTTCTACGAGTCCGGGGTGATCAAGCCTTTCCTCAGTAATAGTCATTTTTTCCTGTTGTAGGTTTCTTTGAATATCGCTTCTTTTTGATTGAGCTCGAGTCATTACATTCACTCTTTCACACATATCCATCAGCTCATTTGAATCAATCCTTACACGTGACAAAGCATCCGCTACTACGTTATCAGAACCTTTAACATAACTTATCGTAAAATCATACTCTTCTAATATCAGTCTGAATTTAGTTAATCGACTTGATGGGTTTGTAATACTAAATAAGTAAACAAGTGGGCGATGATCTGTAAAAATTTCGAACTTCCTACCATATAAATACGGTCTGAAATGTTGTACACTCCATACAATTGCTAATAGTTCTTTTTCTACTGTGCAGTAATTTTTCTCTGCTTTATTTAAAACACGAGATGCGAAAGCAATGGGATGGTCATTTGCATTACTAAGAACTGCTCCTATGGCATATCCGCTAGCGTCAGTTTTAAGAATAAAAGTGTTGTTTTCTGAAAAATTTGGATATTGCAATATGGGTGGATTACTGAGAGCTTGTTTTAAAGTATCAAATGAAGTCTGACACTTACCTGACCAATTAAAAATACTTCCTTTTCGTGATAATTCATTTAATGGTTGTGCAATTTGAGCAAAATTTCTAATAAATTTTCGGTAATAATTCGCAAAAGCTACAAAACGTTTTGTTTCGTCTGCATTTTTTGGTATTGGAAATTGCAAAATTGATCTAGATTTCTCTGGATCGGGTAATATTCCTTCAGATGATATAATATGACCTAAATACAAAATTTCTTTTTTGAGAAAATCACACTTACTGGGATTGAGTTTTAAATTTACTTCCCTAAGCCTTTGTAAAACACGAACAAGATTCCTATTGTGCTGTTGTAACGAATTTCCAAAAATAATTAGATCATCCAAATAAATAAAACATGATTCATAATTTAAACCTGATAATGCAACAGTCATTAGTCTAGAAAACGCACTAGGGCTAACTTTTAACCCCATTGGTAATCGTTTCATTTGAAATTGTCCTTCATTTGTAGTAAATGCCGTGTATTTTCTACTATTTTTATGTAACTCTAATTGATAATATCCTTGAGATAAATCAAGATGGGAAAAATATATTGCACCTGATAACGAATCTAGTATTTCTGAAATGCATGGTAATGGAAATTTGTCATCTATTATTTGCTTATTTAATAACCGATAATCTATAACAATTCGCCATTTCCTTATACCGTTCAAATCAGCTTTTTTAGGTACTATTAATAGTGGTGAAGACCATTCGCATTTAGCTTCTTCAATAATACCGTCATGTAGCATTTGTTTAACCTGTTTGTTAATTTCTGTTTTTTGAGAATGAGGCAACCTATAGGGTTTGACATATACAGGTACTGCATTGTCTTTCAATTGCAATTTTTGCTTATATAAACTAGTAACTGTAACAGGGTCATCGTCTAAATGAAAAACATCGGCGTATTTCGCACAAATTTTTTCTATTGCAAGATGTTCTTCCTTGTTTAGCGCTGATGTATCTATTAAATCTAATACCTTATCGATACGTTCTACAGATAAATTATTGGTTTTCCCGAAATTATACGCCTCAAAATTACATGCACGCTCCAATCTAGGTTTAAAATTTCTAATTTTTACTTCACGATCATTCACATTCAGCAACCTCACTGGCACTCTTCCATTTTCCGACTTAGCTAAAATTCCCGCAACAAAAACACCTTCACAAAGTTCCTCTGGAAAAATTACACACTCGTCCGTTTGATCACTTGAGCAGTATTTTATTATTTCGCTTCTGGGTGGAATAGACATATAACAGTCATAATCAGATATTATTGGTGCTAATACATCACAGTCATTATTCCAAAAAGAAAACAAAAATTTTTCATAATTTAAATTTGCCTTATGTTGAATGAAAAAATCCATACCTAAAACTCCTTGAAAATCTGTATTAAATTCAAGAATATAGAATTCATGTTTAATTTTTGCATTAGCTATCGAAAAAGATAATTTTACAACTCCTGTTGAAACTATATTTCCACCTAAACCTTTTACACGTATCTTTTTAGATGTATCAACACTATCAGTTTTTTGTACACTTTCTGAAAAAATTACGCTAATACTAGCTCCAGTGTCCAACAAGAACAACATATCTCGCATTCCACATTTCACACGTACAAAATTCATTCCCTTTAACTCTAAAAACACACATTCTTCTTCAATCTCTCGTTTAGACACGAAAAAATTTTTGCTGCGTTTCGCTTACACTACTTGTTTCTCCTATTGAATTAAAACCTTCAGTTCCCGATGCGTCTGCAAAATAAGCTTGGTGACCTGTACTTCGATTGTTGCGCTGCTGTCCCCGGTAATTAGCACGACCTCGACTAATTCCGCGACCATGACATCGAAAGTTTCTAGTACCACTAAAATTTCGCTGAGTGCTGTTTACATTGTTTTGAGCGTTCCTGTTACTATTATTGTACTGTCTAGACCTATTGAATCTGCCTCTCATACCATGATTACTAAATCTGTTATTATTTCGTGTCCGCATATGAAAAAACCCGGATTGATTACTAGATATTAACCTTTCTTCATCCTTGGCACCTACTATAGCCTCTTTTAAAGTAGAGTAATTTCTAGCTTTTATAACGGTGCGAAGCTCACTATTTTTTAAACCGTTTGAAAAAACATTTCGATGGTTAAATTCTGAAACCTAGTAAGTCGAAATTTTACGATTTTGTGTTTATTGTACCAATGCTTTACTCATATGAATAACTAGTAAACTTCCAAACCTCGCAAGTCAGTTTTCATCATTACAGTCACTATCGCCATCTATCGAAACCTGTTAAAACTTATTATACTCAAACGATAAAGAAGAAACCTCGCAAGTTCGACTTACTAGGTTTTGATTTTAAGGAATTATTTTTGACATTGACAAGGCATTTGACTTGCAAGGTTTTGAGCACATAAAATAGTTTTATGTGAGTGATTTCAAAACAGAGGTGGGGTGATTGTGCTAGGTTTATTATGTCCTGTAAACGTGGGAAATTAATGGTTGACTTAGTTTTAAAAAAAAAGTGTAAATGGGTAAGTTAATTTCGGCTGTTTTGAATTAACTTATATAGGTAGAAGGTATTTAACCTAACCTAACCTATACGTTAAGTATAAATTTTGTGCAATGTGCAATTATTTCTAGTGAAAATGGTAATAACAACTCGGATAGCGATATAAGTGAACCTTTTGAGGACAGCGGCTCAGAGTACGTGTTATCTAATGAATCTAGTGAATCTAGTGAAGAACAAAGGGAAAACACTGATAATGAGGTACAAAGCCAAGCACACGAACCACCAGAAACGGGACCAGAAATAATAAAAGCAAAGAAAAGAAGATCCAAGAGACCAAATGTCAATAAGTTAGACTGGGAAAAAAATATAAATAAACTGAAAAGAATGAGGGGAGAAAAGTACAATTCCTTTAAAATGGACAAGGCAGAAAAAAAATATAAAAAAGTCGAAAGGCAGGAAAGAACCATTGGTCCTCGTTGCAGTTGCCGGCTTTCACAAAGATCATCAAAGTTTTTCTGTAGTACTTTTACAGAAGACGACAGAAAGCTTATATTTGACTACTTCTGGCAAAATCTCAGTTGGGACCAAAAGAAGGTCTATATAGCAGGTCTTGTTGATGCAGCACCTGTGAAAGTGCGTCGAACAGGTAACTAATTACTTATTACTCTGATGAGAATTGACTTAAATACTTATAACCTATAACTTAAAGATTCTTTTGATTTTTTTGTAAGGGCATAACTATTACTTTCTTTTTCTTTTTGCAGAGAATAAAGAGAAGCAGAGAAAGGCTTCAAATATTTTCCATCTAAATAAAAATAACATCCGAATGAGGGTCTGTAAGAAAATGTTTCTTCAAACATTAACTATAGGAGAGTGGAGTGTTCAAAGTTGGGTTACTGCAAGACAAGAAAACCAAAGTGTGATAGTGCCACCTGCTAGTTTAAGAAACAACAAAATCTCTGAAGGTAAAGAGAATCTAATCAGGTTTTTAAAAGATATACCAAAGATGGAAAGTCATTACAGTCGAAAGGACACGTCAAAATTATACTTGGACACACAGTGGCAAAACGTTAATGACTTGTACAAATTTTACACCAGAGAATGCCTGGATAAAAATATACATGCATTGAATCATACAACTTTTCGACAAGAATTCAGTAATCAGAACCTGTCTCTGTTTAGGCCCAAGTAAGTATGAATGACGCTATTTTTAGCCTATTATTATACCTTGATCTACTGCTAATGCTCTAGTCTGTTATCAAAACCACTTTTCAATCCTAATACCCTATTTCTGCTACCAGCTATACTAGTACCACTACTACTATGACAACTTCTGATTCTGCTACCTACTATTACTGCAGTACTGCTCCTGCTATATACTAATAATATTACTACTAACTGCTGCCACTATTGGTACTAATTTTATCACTACCTTTCAGGAAAGACCAGTGCGACACATGCACTGGCCATGCTGTCGGAACTGTTAACGATGAAGAGTACCAATGCCACATAAGAAAAAAGGACTCTGCCCGTGCCGAGAAAGAAAAACAAAAACAAGAGGCTTCTACTGACCCGACCAAGATTTTGTTGACTATGGATGTGCAAGCGATATTAACATCACCTAGATTACAAGTGTCTGCGTCATACTACAAAATGAAACTCACTACTCACAATTTCACATTTTTCAACTTGGTGTCAGGGAAAGGTGATTGTTATATTTGGCACGAAGGTGCAGGGGGAGTCTCTGCAAATGAATTTACCACGGTTTTGATCGATTACATTACAAAAAATTTGACTCTAGACACTAAGACTGTAGTGATATTCAGTGATGGTTGCGGTTATCAAAACCGAAATGTTACTTTATCTAACGCGTTGGCTGTACTATCAAAGTCAAAAAGTATTAACATTGAGCACTACTACTTGGAGAAAGGTCACACTCAAATGGAGTGTGACTCTATCCATGCTCTCATTGAAAAAAAATTGAAGAACCGAGATATTTATGTCCCTGGCTGCTATGTTCAAGTGTGCAGATCTGCTAAGACGAACAATCCATATGAGGTTCACTACCTGCCATTCAGTTTCTTCAAGAATTTTTCCATGCTCAATACTTACTCCTCTATCCGCCCTGGAAATTCTGTCAGTGACCCGAAGGTCTGCGATCTTCGCGGACTGGCTTATGACTGCCACGGAATTGTTAAATACAAAGTATCCTATGATGACAACTGGAAAGAACTTCCAAGGCGAAAGAAGAAGGGTTGTTCAGAAATTACCACGGTGCCCCAATTGCATAATGGCCCTTTGAAAATTAA
This sequence comes from Pseudeuparius sepicola, assembly GCA_963920635.1. Lineage (NCBI taxonomy): Eukaryota > Metazoa > Arthropoda > Insecta > Coleoptera > Anthribidae > Pseudeuparius > Pseudeuparius sepicola. Next base: position 99,116,028 of record OY987299.1, read on the forward strand.
AGCTGATAAATTCAACCATTTGCAGCAGTTAAAAAATTATATTCCAGAAGATTTTAGATCTTTCTATGATAATTTATTACACGAGTAAACCAATTTTGTTCTTCCGGTTTCCAGTTTTCTTCTTAAACTAGAGTTAGTTTGTGCACTTTCTTAGAGTAAAGAATGTAATATTGTATTGACAAAATAAAATTTCATTTTCTAGTGTTTTTGCATTAAATATCATCGAACTCCTTCAAAGTTTAAAACATTTTACATAAAGATATAAAAATCAAAACCTCACTAGTTAACGAAAAACTTTAAATTTTTAAAGTTAAAAACTGGCAAGTCTATTTTTTTGCAAAAGATAGATTGAACTTAAAAATCTCTTTTAACCCTTATATCCACTCCTAATAAGTAGATTATTTGTGCGAAAACATTTCTGAACATGTGTAGGCATATAAAATTAAACGTTTTTTTAATCCCCTGTAAAATTAAGGAAATTGAACTTACGAGGTTTTGAAATTTAACCATCGATTTATGGCAAGTTTTTCGTTTGCTACTCGTAGTATTGCCGCGTTATTACTATTCCCGTCAGCTTGAGCTATTGTAAGATTCACGAATAAATCTTCTATAATTTGCGCATAGTTATCAATTGTTTTGCCTTCTTGCTTAGCGCTGTGAAGTGTGCTTGCAAGTGCTGTGGCTGATTTTTTACTAACCAAATGGGTTCGCATATCGTTTACTAAATCGTCAACCGTTTTATAAGTTCTATCAAGCCTAAGCTTTGCATTTTGGGATAACCTAGCTTTCAAAACATAACTAATCATTAATTTTTGACCATTCTCGTCCAATAACTCGCTGTATAACTCAATGGCATCAATTAATTGTTTTGTGGTATCCTCAGTACCGTCCATAAGAGGTAGTAACGAAGACGCTGTTCGTAAATCGAACTTTTCGGTCATTTTTACAGTTTGAATTTCTCTTATTTCTACCTGACTATCTTGACTACTTAAAGTACCTAATCTATTTAAAAGTAAATGTCTAGAATGATAAATATATTTTTCGATTTCTTTAAAGTACGAATTGATAACTTGTATCTCTTCTGGCTTCCTATCAACTTTAGCAACTTTTGACTTTATTTTCGTAAATTCATCCTCTAATAAACCTACTTCTAATAATAATTTGTTTAGCCTAATCTGGTTTTCTCGCCTATCTAATGGTTCTTTGCTAACCTTACCATAAAACTTTTTTACGGATTCTAATTGTTCCTTTAAATTTTCCAATTCTATAATATTCATTTGCCTATCTAACTTAAAATTTGAAATACACAGTTCTAACCTTAAACATCATTTTCTGTGCCGTTTTTTCCTCCAAGAGCTGCTTTGAGGGCTTCTGGTCCAAAACCCACGTTGCGAACTAGAGGCATTACGCCACTCTAGCCCGTTCCCACGATGCCAGCCACCGGTGTGGTACGGCCAGTTGACGAACTCTGCTTACGCGATTTCTTGGCTTCTTATAATTTCCCTACGAATCTTCCGCTCCAATTTCTTCTTTCCGCGTAAATAGCAATATGCGACTACTATTGCTAGGACTAGTGCTACAGCTATCAGTGCGACAACTTCTCCTAGGGAAACTCCTCTCTGAATCTCTTGTGAAGTGGTAGAACCTCCGCTATTGCCTGCTTGTGCGATAATTACCTCTTCTTTTGATTCTTTTAAACCCATTTCCAGTTATTTTCGTTGGCAGATCGGCGTTGGCAGGTTTGAGTTGGCAGGTTTGCGTTGGCAGGTTTGAGTTGGCAGGTTTGCGTTGGCAGGGTCGCCATGCAATCACCCTTGTTCGGTGATCATTTGTAGGTGGTTAAAGCAAGTGAACACGTTGAGGTTTTTAGACAGACTATATTGTATGAAATGAATTCAGTACACAACCTAATGTTGTAACTTATAAGTAAGCACTTATTGTTTATAAACTAATACGAAACAATCCTAATTACCTACATAATGATTTACGTCGACAGAGGAATGGTGCTGGCCATATTTGGTAATGTTGTTATAATATTTGTTACGTAGCTTGTGTTGATCCAGATCAAAACATCTCAAATCTGTTTATGAAGGAAAACATGTTCTGAATGCAGGTATCATGTTATTTTATGTGGAAGAACAAGGGAAACTTTCAATAAGGGAACACATTTGTATGCATCATGTTCACAATCAAGTGCAATAAGTGAAAATCCTCATCGAATAACAGGATATTGCTTTATGATTAGAATAGTCCCTGTCTGAGACTCTGTTTAGTACTTGTCAACCATATATAAGACTACGTATGCGGAAGGTTGCTTTTCTCTGAGGGTGTTGAAGGACTACCTACGGTGGGGAACTAATGCTTGCTGCCTACTATGCTAATTTTTATTCTGTCCTTCGGTATGGGGTTATATTCTGGGGTGGAGCTGTGAGGGGCTCGGAGGTGTTCGTTATTCAAAAGAGATCATTACGAGTCTTGTTGGGAATACGGGCACGAGACTCTTGTAGGGCGACATTCAGAGGCTTGAACGTCCTGACATTTCCAGGTGTATATATTTATGAGTGCATCATGTTTCTCTTTAAAAACTTTTCACTTTTCGAGCACCTTCTGCCTCCTCATGAGTATAATACAAGAACAACAAATTTGCCCATGTAGGTATGCGTGTGTTAGTTTTTATAATAAACTTCCACCATCAGTGCAGCAGGAAAAATCTCCAAAAAAATTTAAAAACAAAACTTTTCAGTATATCTTACAGATTGAGCCATATTCAATAGCCGAATATCTGGGTTTCTCGCCTTTCTAGGTGGATTGACCTTGGGTGTTTTTGGGGTTTTAAATATAAATGTATTTTATTCGTTTAATACTGTCAAATATAGTTTAATGTATGTAATGTATTTTAATGTAAGATTTTTTTTATCCATTTTATGTATTTGAACTGTGGCAAATTGTACGTTAGGCTTTCTTTCTTTCATTATGTTTCGGCGCCTCGTCCGATGAGATTATTCACTTTGTAGTACCGCCTTCAAGTGTTACAACAATCACAATTTTAAAGAAGAAGAATTTGCGCTCCGACCAAAAATCCATAGATAAGTAATGCGCTATACTTCCACAATACAATTGTTTGTTACGAAGAATAACAAAAAATCTAACCTCAATTTCTTATTGATAAACAGCAAGTGTCTGTTCAGGTGCCCAAAGGCATGGGCGTATGTATTTTAGGGAGCTAAAAGTCAAAATTAAAATTAAAATAATGCAAACCAATAATGTACCTAGGTATTCTTATATTTAAAAGTTTTTGTTTATAAAATGGTGAATTTTTATTTTTTTTTTGTTTAGTGATAAGTTAATACTAAGAAATACTAAACACAATAATAATGCATTAGGATATAATAATATATTGATAAAATAAATGTTAACATGATACAAACGTGCTCAAAAATACATTCATAAAAACTATTTAAAAGACTAATAAAAACGGCATTTTGAACGTAACCTCAAAATATTTTGAACTATTAGGTATTATTTTCCTGGTAACCATAGTAACAGGTGCAATAGAAGAAAATTAAGTTTACAACATTTTTGCTTTAAATCTGGGTCTGCATGATAATGTAGGTACTAAGTTATTTATTTTCATATTTTGAAAAACCATAATTAAATCAAGAAATTTTACATTTGAAATCAAACTAGCATACTTTTAAATAGGAAATATTTGTGATGTTTTTTTTGGAAAATTGTAATTTAATAATAACTCAAGACGATACCATAATTTTTAGATTTCCAGCAGACCCAGATTTAAAGCAAAAATGTTCTAAACTTAATTTTCTTCTATTGCACCTGTTACTATGGTTACCAGGAAAATAATACATAATAGTTCAAAATATTTTGAGGTTACGTTCAAAATGCCGTTTTTATTAGTCTTTTAAATAGTTTTTAGGAATGTATTTTTGAGCACGTTTGTATCATGTTAACATTTATTTTATCAATATATTATTATATCCTAATGCATTATTATTGTGTTTACTATTTCTTAGTATTAACTTATCACTAAACAAAAAAAAATAAAAATTCACCATTTTATAAACAAAAACTTTTAAATATAAGAATACCTAGGTACATTATTGGTTTGCATTATTTTAATTTTAATTTTGACTTTTAGCTTCCTAAAATACATACGCCCATGCCTTTGGGCACCTGAACAGACACTTGCTGTTTATCAATAAAAAATTGAGGTTAGATTTTTTGTTATTCTTCGTAACAAACAATTGTATTGTGGAAGTATAGCGCATTACTTATCTATGGATTTTTGGTCGGAGCGCAAATTCTTCTTCTTTAAAATTGTGATTGTTGTAACACTTGAAGGCGGTACTACAAAGTGAATAATCTCATCGGACGAGGCGCCGAAACATAATGAAAGAAAGAAAGCCTAACGTACAATTTGCCACAGTTCAAATACATAAAATGGATAAAAAAAATCTTACATTAAAATACAATACATACATTAAACAATATTTGACAGTATTAAACGAATAAAATACATTTATATTTAAAACCCCAAAAACACCCAAGGTCAATCCACCTAGAAAGGCGAGAAACCCAGATATTCGGCTATTGAATATGGCTCAATCTGTAAGATATACTGAAAAGTTTTGTTTTTAAATTTTTTTGGAGATTTTTCCTGCTGCACTGATGGTGGAAGTTTATTATAAAAACTAACACACGCATACCTACATGGACAAATTTGTTGTTCTTGTATTATACTCATGAGGAGGCAGAAGGTGCTCGAAAAGTGAAAAGTTTTTAAAGAGAAACATGATGCACTCATAAATATATACACCTGGAAATGTCAGGACGTTCAAGCCTCTGAATGTCGCCCTACAAGAGTCTCATGCCTGTATTCCCAACAAGACTCGTAATGATCTCTTTTGAATAACGAACACCTCCGAGCCCCTCACAGCTCCACCCCAGAATATAACCCCATACCGAAGGACAGAATAAAAATTAGCATAGTAGGCAGCAAGCATTAGTTCCCCACCGCAGGTAGTCCTTCAACACCCTCAGAGAAAAGCAACCTTCCGCATACGTAGTCTTATATATGGTTGACAAGTACTAAACAGAGTCTCAGACAGGGACTATTCTAATCATAAAGCAATATCCTGTTATTCGATGAGGATTTTCACTTATTGCACTTGATTGTGAACATGATGCATACAAATGTGTGCCCTTATTGAAAGTTTCCCTTGTTCTTCCACATAAAATAACATGATACCTGCATTCAGAACATGTTCTCCTTCATAAACAGATTTGAGATGTTTTGATCCATCTAAATATTCCAAATACTTAATAATACTTAAACGGTCCATGTTTATATGTAGAAAATATGACAATTAAATAGGCACCAAATAATAATAAGTAAATCTTTTATTCTACCTGTAACATCAAACAAGATCTAGTCTCCAACAACCAACAAAGTTCTCTATTTGAGATTCTCATTTTTAGTTGCCTTTGCAATTACATAAATCATAAACAATATTGTTAAACTTTATAACCAAATAAACTTTATGAAGACGACCACAAAATATATATAGAAGACGACAAGAACAATGAACAAGAACAAAGAACAATACAGTGTAAAGTAAAAAATTCTGTGCCCAAGGCTAGCAAAAGCACCGTGGTGATGATGGCCCATATATTAGTTCACATAGTGCCTCTAGCATAGCATTTCTCTATGGTCTCTAGCGGCGGACGGCGAGAGGACCATACATAACCCCGATTACTGTAACAAGTCCCGATTTGGTCAGATGACATTCTCCACAAAATCGCTAGGAATTTTCTGTTAACTATGGGTATAACATTGGTATATGCGTCTCAACCAGTTAATGACGTCGCTCATTGATTTATGGTGTGAAAAGTTACCCAAGTGATACGAAAAAAGAACATAATAAGATAAAAACCCTATTGCAATCTCGATTATACCGCTATAAATAAAAATAACTAGGTCCACAGATTAAATAATATAATATATATGAGAAAGAATGGAAACTCAAAATTCTCACGATTTCTAGTTGTGACTCGGACCACGAGCGGCGCTGGCGTCGCCGAGCGCCAGTAGGTATATTCCATTTCATTTGAATTTATAAATTGGCGTAATATCCGCCAAGTGCTTATTACTTTGTTGCGAGCGAAAAAATGAGCAACAAACTAAACATTTGGCGGATACTAAAAAAAAAACATTATTTACAAGTGAACTAATGTAGAAAAAGCAGTTTATTTATAATATACACATCTAATTATTACATGAAATAAATTATACAAACTAAATTTTAATAATATAGTCATTACTAGTGTATAACGACGTCCTTTTGGTTTTTTACACTGTCGTGTAATTTGGCTCAATATGAAGTTATATCTTGTCTTATTTAACTTGCCCATCAAAAAGTTTTCAGACTGTAAATTCTACAACTTGTGCCAGATATTCACTCTCTGACCTATTTCTTGAGTGCAATGAGTGAGCAAAAGATTTCAAATTTTGGACAAATATTTCCTCTTCTGAAGGATTACTTTCTCTTTCTCTGTAGTTACTAATGATGTCTTTTTGATTTCAGCTCAACAAATCTTGGCGTTGAATTGCTGGTATCCACTCTAAAAAAAGCTGCAAAAGAAGAACAAATCAGTATATAATTGTATTTATTGGTTGAGTTAGGGGATTTTCAATGGAAAGTTTTCATTCTTGGAGAAGATAAATTATTTTAACTGGCTACAATATAATTGAATTACCTATCGAATTGTGGAAAAAACCCTGCTAATTTTACCCAAATGAAAATTCATTGACAAACTAAATATATTACATTTATATGCTGGGAAAAGATTGTATATCTCAAGCAATAAAATACTTTGCCCTTTTATTAGCTACAAATGATATTATTTCTATCAAACAAACCAACTTACCCGAGGGTCTTGCGGAAAACGCCGCATAATTCTTCTTAAATAAAATTTTGGTAACACTCTCATGTGGATTGGAAAGCACTCGAACTCGAAAACAGATCGAATAATAATATTTCGAAAACGACGCCAAAAATTCAAAATTAAAATGACGCGCAAAAGAAAACAATGGAATAAAATCAACAAAATCCCTCATGACGACATATCACTGCCATCTTTTGTAAAAGTTTGGCGACTTTGGTATTGCCAACCTTGCTCAGTAACGCCCGAAGCGTCGCTCGTGATCCGAGTCACGAACTAAAAAGTGCCCAGGCCCTGACTAGAGGCCCTGTATGACACGAAAAGTGACAGTTATTCGTTTTAACAGAGGTTGGACAACAGATTTTGGCAGATCTAGTAACATTGTTTTTATTATATTTTTATATTGGCGGGTGTCAGTTTGTCAACAAACTGTCAACAAATTATTGAGCATAGATAAGAAATAAATATACGATTATTGAGCGTGCTAATTTTCTTTTGCAAAAAGGAATGTTAAAAGGTAAAAATGACATCTTGCGTAATAAGAAACTGCAAGAATTCTGAGCAGGATGGATTTTTCTTAACACCCTTTCAAAAAAGCGCAGAAGAACGAGCACTATGGAAAGTGCAAATGAAATACCCTAACATGAGAGTTGGAAATGATACGAAACTTTGCGAGGTAAGTAAATTTAATTACATAAGTATCTAGTTCCTTTTTATTTTTTGTTTGATCTGTGATTTTAATCTGCAGAATAATTTCCTTAATCTGCATCAGCAACATAACATAAGGTACCTAAATTAATATTAAATATTAGTACCTATTTGTTTTCAATAAAAGTCCATAAGGTTATACAAACCACTTATTAGAATTCTTATGAACATTTCCCAATGTTAAAGAGATAATTCTAAAGTTTTTGCCTTCAAGGAGGTAAAACCTGTTGGGTATAGGTATTTACTGGACCAGCATAGGCCTTTTTCGTTTCATGGAATAATAAAAAATGTATTTATTATATAAGTTGTGCGTGATAACTTTGGATTGGTTTATAATATTTTGTTACTGTAAAGGAAATTTTTCTACGACAAAATTCTCATAACGAAGAGACGTATATTCCAGAAAACTATACAGGATCTTCCACATCAAAACTTCCACCTCCATAATTTTTTGACCTATTTTGTTAATTTTTTAAAATTTTCGTTGCATCTCGAAAGGAGAAAACTAAAAAATACGAAAAAAGTTGTTTGCAATTAGAAAATTCTTCCTATCGTGAAATTTGGAATGTGACTGTAATATAATTTAATTCGTAAATACTTGCTCTAATACATTTTTCGAAACCTCCTACAGGAAAAAACGCCACGAATAGCAATAAAATACTTACAAAATCTTACTTGTAAGGATATTTTAGAATTTATAATAACTGTTAGAGAGAGACAGTTTTGAAGGAGCTTTATTTTCCACTAAGACCAACAAAATCGGACAAAAAAGAAGTTAACACGGGTGGGAATTTTATATAAAGAACCCTTTTTGTGTACCATCGCGGCGTGTTACTTTGCCAAGTGAATGTGACTTTGCCAAATGGTGCCTCATTTTATGTAAATTCAATTTGTCTACGCACCAATTGGCAACAGCGGGCGGTGTTATCCTCAAAGCAAAGCTAGCATCCTTGCCGATCATTTTAACGGTCTAAATACGTGCCCTGTATTTCCAGTATACCGTTAGCCGCCCCAGAGTGTAGAGGTAAGTTTTTGTTGTTTTTACAAATACGAAATATTAAGGGCTGGCACATCTTCTGTGATAAATATATCAACAAAATTGACTAAGGGTGGTGTCTGTAGGAATATTTTGTACATATTAATGAAAATTTATTTTTTAATTTTTATAATTTCTGGGAAAAAACAAGGTTTCGAGAAAAAGTTCATTTTTTAAGTGTGACTTTGCCAAAGCATTCTCTTACAAAATTAACTTTGTTCTAGAATTTGCAATATGGGGAGACTCTATAAAAAAAACTAGGCACGCGCAATTACAAAAATTATACTGAGGCAACTTTAAGCACTGCTATTAATGCTGTCCAAGGGAGAAATATGACAATATATCAAGCATCTGAAACATATAAAATTCCAAGGAGGACCCTTTGGAATAAATTGCATCGTCGTCATTTGGGTAGTGTTGGAGGTGTGACAGCACTAACGGAGCTTGAAGAAAGACACATTGTTGATGTTCTTCTAGCCGCTGCGGAATATGGTAGTCCGTTAACGTCATTTGACCTGCGTATGTTAGTCAAGCGTTATCTAGAAAAAGGTGGAAGGAGAATCGAAAAATTTCCTGATAATTTACCTGGGAAAGATTGGTGTCTAAATTTTTTAGACAGGCATCAAGGTCGTCTGTCAGTTCGGGCCTGCAAAAATATAAAATGCGCAAGGGCAGAAATGTCCGAAGATGAAATAAGTGCTTACTTTGACAATTTGGAAAGGAGTCTTGCAGGAGTTCCCCCAAGCAATATTCTGAATTATGATGAGACGAATCTAACAGACGACCCGGGGGCGACTCGTTATATTTTCCGACGGGGAACCAAATACCCGGAAAGAGTCATAAATGTATCAAAATCGGCAATATCCATCATGTTTGCGATTTCAGCAGCTGGAGAGGTACTTCCACCATACGTGGTTTATAAAGCAGATAGGCTTTATGATCAGTGGAGAATCGGTGGTCCAACAAATGCAAGATATAACAGAACTAAATCGGGCTGGTTCGACGGTTGCGTTTTTGAAGACTGGTTTAATTCAATTGCACTTCCATGGGCACATAAGCATGAGGGTGTTAAAGTATTAATCGGGGACAATTTATCATCCCATTTAAATGTAGACATTATTGTCAGCTGCCAGAAATCAAACATAAAGTTTATATATTTACCTCCGAACTCAACACATATCACTCAGCCACTAGACGTTGGATATTTTGGCCAATTAAAACGTTTCTGGAAAGAAATATTGGTAAAATTCAAAATACAAAATCCAAAAGAAAAAGCCGTGAACAAAATTGTTTTCCCTAGTTTGCTAAAAATCCTGGTAGATAAACTCAGTTTTAAAGATAAAACCAATATAGCAAGTGCCTTTAGAGCTTGTGGAATATACCCAACTGATAGAGAACAAGTTTTAAAAACACTTCCAAATCGAAGAACGGAAAATATTGGCGAAAATGTGAGTGAGACTCTTTTGGGATATTTGCAAGAAATCAGGTCTAATGCATCTACCTCGGGCACCAGAAGGAGAAAAAAAATGATTAAAATTATTCCAGGAAAGTCCGTAGGTAATGAAGACCTCAGCGAAGATAAAGAAAATAAGTCATCTGATGAAGAGCCAGAAGTTGTACCACCCAATATTGAAGATAATACAAATCAAGAGGAAGATATGGAAAGCGACAGTGAGGAGGAGCAGATTCGGAAGCCAAAAATCGATGATTTTGTAGTTGTTGCTTTTGCAACAAAAAAAACTCTACGACACTTTGTTGGGAAAGTTTTAGAAATCAAAGATGACTTATTGACGATACGATTCCTAAGAAAAAAACAAGAAGGTTTCGTGTATCCAGATATAGAGGATATTTCACAGCAAGAAGAGAGAGACATTTGCTGTTTCCTAGATAAACCAAGAATATCTCCTCGAGGATATCACTATTTTAAGACAAATTTGTCTAATTTTAAGCTGTAAGCACTGTTAGTTTATAAGTACAAGACTGTCAAAGAGATCCTGTGATTTGTTTTTTATTAACAATATTTTAAGTCGAGAAAACATGTTTATTTTGTTATTTAAAAACGTTGCGCCAGAATAAAGTTTATTTTTTACATCTAATTGGCTTTTTTTACCGAAAAAATATTTTTTAAATTTATTATAAACTTTTTAAAATTCTATCAGGGGGCAAAGTCACACATCAGAGTGTCCTACATTGCGAAACAAATGGTTTTAAAGGGGTTGGCAAAGTAACCCTTTTTAATGGGTGACTTTGCCAATTTTTTAAAAAAATTAAAAAAATATTTTCAATGCCGCTGCACATTACTTTCATGCAGAAACCTATAGGAAAAACTTGAAAATAGCACATACTTTTATTTCATAATTTTCTCATTACTATGTTCATAAAAAATACACAAAATCTCAAAAAACTGGTGTAAAGTAACACGCCGCGATGGTAGTCAGAGCTTATTTTGTATTAATATTCCATTACAAATTTCTTGCTGATAAAAAATAGCATTTGATGGCAGCGTTTTATTATGTTTAGGTAGCTTAAATTTAGTTCTTTAACTTTCACAGGTTCACTTCTTCGACATGGATTTTGAGTGTCAGGTTGTGCTGAAGAAACGATCCTCTCCTGCAACGTTTGATGAACGTGACTTTAGCAAGAAAGAACCATTAAATATGTATAAATTTCTGAGAACTTGTACCAGTTTGATTTTCCTATTTACTTACAATATATCTTTGAAAACAAAAACACTGTTGTCTTCTTTTTTGAAATATAGATGATCTCTCTTGCATTGAAAAGTTATTAACTTTTATTTACAAAAAATGAAAGAAAGACTAATATCGATATTAAATACCTAGGTACTCATTTTTTTTTATTCAGCCTAATTCTATTAACCATCTTTTTCAATAGTGGTTGATTCATATTACCAAAACAAACTTTCCAACTTTTTATTCCGTACAAATTTCAGTATTAATTGTCTTAAAATTTTGACGGTAGGTATAAGAAGAGAGTTTGAAGAAACGAAACCATACAGTTTAAGCCATTTAAAAGACCTTTTTGATTTTTACTTTTAAATGAAAGGAATAATAATTATTATTGCAGCTACGATTCCTATTGAAGAAATATTCGAAAGTTTAGTTAGTTGGTATGCTAGAGCCTTGTTTAATTTTATGTATCTACATAAGTATACCACATTCCTACAAAAATTTAATAAATGTTTTTATCCTGATATCCTAAAATTGCTGTTTGCTTGGAACAAATTATATGTTTCTTCACTTTTCCATTAAAACTTCAATAATTATTATTAGTGAAGCTTTGCAAATAACATACTTACTACCTACCCAATTTATTGGTTTTATCTATATTTTTATACATTTTAAACTGTGCCCTCATCTACCTACGTTTATGGCAGTTAAATGTCGTTAGCTTAACCTTAAAATCTAATTTTGACACATCCTGCTGCTAGGGGAATGATAGAAAGAGCGAAAAAATATATGTCTATTGCACAAAATGAATTTCATAGGGAAAATAAGACCCTCGCCAGAGAGAGAGAGATCCGATCGTTGTCCAACCTCTGTTAAAACGAATAACTGTCACTTTCCGTGTCATACAGGGCCTCTAATGGAAACTAGCTTCGGTGTGTCAAAGTCAGTGGCGTATTCAGGGGGGGGGGGGGCAAAGGGGGCAATTGCCCCCCCCCCAGACCTGTCGAGATAAACGAGATTGATAATATCAAAATTAATAATACCAAAAATTATATACTCCTGGCCTAATCTGAAAATGCAGTGAATCTACAATTTGTTATTTGTTTCATCTTGTCTTCTCGAAATTAAAACCTGTGCAGAAGATTTGAGAACGCGCTGCCGCTCCGTATAGCCTAGCTAGATATTCTGTGCAGCGGGTAGGTAACCGTAAATTATTAGGCATAATAACCTACTAAACATATTTTGCACAATTACAGTGTGCACCGCCACGCCAGAAAGAACATTTTCAAAACTGAAAATTTTAAACATTTTTATTAGAAACAATATTAGCGAAAACCCACTGAATGGGTTAACATTCCTTTATGTGTACCCTGAAATACCCATATCTCCAGAGGAGATATTTGACGAGCTCAAGACCAAAAAAAGAATACTTGATTTTCTGATATAGATTTTACTGGTTCGAAGAAAAATTATTTTTATGTTATACAGGGTGTCCGGCACTGAAATTCGCACGTTCTTCGCTAAAGATGGACAAACAGATATGTTGACAACAAACGCCGGCCATTAAAATGCATGAAACGGAGCCATGAAGTAGTGCAGCCAACATAATAATTTAGTTACCCGAACAAAGACCCTAACTATTTTGCCGCGAAATTGAAATCTGCAATTCTGATTGGCTGAAGTGCTTGGGCACCAATAAACAAACAAACGATAAGTGTTTACAAAACAAATTGAATAATGTTGGGAAACACTTTTAATATTATTTACTTTATCTATGGATTTTTGGTCGGAGAATTTGGGCCTCCCCCGGGTAATTCTATCTAACTTCATTACGTTTTCTTGCGCGTCAACGATCACACGCGCCTGAACAAAAACACGCTATTTACAGTTTTTTTTTCTAGATTGAGATGGGAAAACACCCAAAACGAATGCTCTCCAGGTCCCGTAGTAGAAGCCCATACCACAGAGAGCATAGACGTCGCCGGGGAAAATCAAAGCATCAAAAGGAGGGAAAGCGTCATAGTAGTAGTCGAGACAGTTCTCGAAGCAAAGGTAGGGACATATCCCACCAAAAACCTCGCAAACGTGACGGGGACAGATCCCCAGTTGGTCGTAGAGGTAGAATCCGGGACATATCCCGTGACAGGCGCCGGGCTCGCCTGACGGACAGATCCTACTCTAGGCGACCCCCTCGCCGCCTATATAGCTCGAATGGGAAACGAGCAGGCCCTAGCCGAGACAGTTCTTGGCAATCAGAGACCCAAAGGTCATATGGCCACCGGCCCAGAGACAACTACAGCGAGTTAGATGCTACACCCCCAAGTAGCTACACTCATAGTGATTCTGAGGGGAGCAAGGAGAACTCAGTACTGCAACCGGAGCCTCCCATAGGTAAAAATTCAGAGGTCAAGGTGGACACCGACTTGGACACAGAAACACTCCGCTGCCTAGGGGAGTTCGATGCTCCTAAGGAAAATAGCTATAGCCTCCATCCTGTCTTACAGCGAAGATGGGAAAAAATTCTGATAAGGGGTTTGGAATCGTCGGACCGAGAGGCTCTTTTGGACAAGTACACACATCCCTCCAATCTTGATCTCCTACAACCCCCCAAGATGAACCCAGAGGTTTTGTTAATTTTGCCCGCATTCCAATTGAATCGGGATAAACACCAGGCAAACAGACAGGCTATGTTAGGGGCCGGGTTATCAGCCTTAGGGAGCGTACTGAATAATCTCCTAATGGAAGGGAGGGGGGAGAACACCAATGTTCTGAGGAACAACACACTCACAGCTCTAGGAGACTTGGGCAAGATCTTAACTGACGTCCATAATATTATTTCGGTAGCGAGAAGGCAGAATATCACTCCCACACTGAACAAAACGGTGAAAGACCTGGCAGATAATACCCCCATTGGAAACTTCCTTTTTGGTGAAAATCTGTCTGAACGTATGAAAGCCGCCAAGGCTCTTGAGAAATCCGCAAATGACGGAAAATGAAAAAAAAATGAGGAAAATCACCAGCTACTCCCAGATCTTGCAATGGGTCAAAGGGTACAGAATACCCTTCGTCGCTAGACCTGTTCAATCCCCCACAGCTGGGGGTCTCCGGACAAATTCCCAGAGGGAAGACGTTCTACGAGTAGAGGACGAGCTTAGAGCTCTCTGTTTTTTGGGCAAAAAACCGGACGGTAGCAACAGATTCATTCTGAACCTAAGAACACTTAGAAGATAGCCGAACAGCATTGAAGCTCATCAAAGAGAACATGGCAACGGTTGACCTCAAGGACGCATACTTTATCGTGCCTATACACAAATCGCACTGTAATTACTTGAAATTCCGTGTAAAAGGTAGCCTTTACAAATTTACCTGCTTGCCTTTTGGCTTGGCAACTGCCCCATTTATGTTTACGAAGCTGTTTCGTCCCGTCCTAAAACACCTCCGCTTAAAAGGGGTTAGCTGCGTCTGTTATTTAGACGACATATTGATTTTATCGAATACCCAAGATGGGTGTTCAGAAGGAGTCCTTCGCACTTCGGAGTTACTCCAGACACTAGGCTTCGTAATAAATACAAAAAAGAGCTACCTAGTTCCGAGCCAGCAATGTCGGTTCTTGGGCTTTATCTTCGACAGCAAGTGTATGACAATGGAATTAACGCCAGAGAAGAGAAAGAAAATTTCTTCAGCAACGTCAAAAATGCTGTTACTAAAAACATGCTCGATTCGATATTTCGCAAATTATCTTGGGCTGTTAGCTTTAGCATGCCCAGCCCTACAATACTCCAGACTCTATACACGAGACTGTGAGAGAATGAAATTTTTCGCCTTAAAGAGATCTCAGCAAAATTATAACAGCATAATGAAATTTGATAGTAAGATCCACGAAGATCTTCATTGGTGGCTTTCTCACATTGAGAAAGGTAAAAATAAGATCAACAACGGTAAATTTCAGATTTCCATGTACACAGACGCCTCGACGACTGGTTGAGGAGCATATTGTGCCGGCCAACCAATGGATGGTGGGATACTGAGCAGGCAGTGAGACACATAAACTATATCGAATTAGTGTTTTGCATCGTCCTCTAGTAATTGTAATGTCTTAATCCAAGTGGATAACACAACGGCACTAGCATATACATATAAACAAAATGGGCAGCGTTCAACACCCGGACCTACATGAGTTGGCAAAAGCAATTTGGAAATGGTGTGAGAAAAGGGACATTTGGTTAGTGGCAACATATATACCTTCAATAGATAACAAGGCAGACAGACCATCCAGAGTGCTACCTATTGATACGGAATGGAAGCTGAACCACCTTATGTTCCGAGAAATAACCAGAAAATGGGGCAAACCTGAAATAGATCTATTTGCCTCCAGAGATCCGGGAGCAATGGCTATAGACGCGTTTACAATATCCTGGGGCAACATTTTTTTCTGCCTAATTTTAAAAGAAAAATTATAAACGATAAAGCGAGTGGGATCGTGGTAGTTCCAAACTGGCCGGGACAGCCATGGTACCCACTCTTTGAGCAACTAGTAGTGGGGGACCCTATCTTTTTCGGACCTAAAGACAACATGTTAATTTCTTCTTGCAGGCATCATCATCCCCTCGCCAGCATCCTTACTCTGGTTGCGGCGAAGTTATGCGGCAAGCAGCACTGAGGAAAGGAATTCCAAAATCAGCAGTAGAAATCTTAGATAGTTCTATAGCAATCAGCACGAATAAACAATACAGCTATCCAATAAAAGCCTGGTGGGAATACTGTCAACAAAATTCCATTGATCCGTATGAGGCGGAAGCGGCAGATGTAATCTCCTTTATGCAGGACATCTTGGACAAAAAGCAGGTCAACTACAGCACCTTCAATACCTACCGTTCCGCCCTCTCACTTATCTTAAAAACGGAGATCGCAAACGATGTGCGGATCAGAAGATTCCTGAAAGCTGTCGCAAGATTGCGCCCGCAGTATAATCGCATTTGCCTTGGATACCCAAGCGTCATGTTTGTTTACTCGAACGCTACAGTCGAAGCTGTCAATAAACTCGTTCAAAATGAATCGTATTGGAAATGCGTAAACGTAACATGGGACCCTCAAGTAGTATTAGAGATGTTGAAGCAGACCGGTCCTAATGAGGTTTTGACACTCCTCTCCTTGTCAAGGAAGCTAACCACTTTGCTATGCCTGGCAACATATAGGCTACAAACACTCCACGCAATTAGAGTGGAAAATATTAGTTTTTCGGAAGAGGGTGCATCTATTCATATTCCTGATGCTATCAAGACATCTGGTCCCGGAAAATACCAACCTTGGTTCGAGTTGCCCTTCTATGAAGACCCAGCAATTTGCCCCGTTGCAACTCTATTGACATATATATAGAGAGGACTGCTGCCCTAAGACCAGCTTCTCAGCCATTTCTATTCATATCTTCTAGGGACCCCTACGAGCGGGCTACGCGTCAAACGCTTAGCCGATGGGTGGTAGTGACACTAAAGGAAGCAGGGATAAACACTTCCCGATTTACAGCGCATTCCACGCGGCATGCCGCAACATCTGCAGCTTCCAGAAATAGAGTGTCCATAGAAGTAATCCGCAGATCAGCTGGTTGGAATGAGAACTCCAATATGTTCGCCAAGTTCTATAACAGACCATTCAAGGGAGCTAATTTTGCCAGGGCAGTGTTTAATGTTACTTGATTTCTTTTGTTCAAGTGTAATAAAGATTAAAACTAGCGGATTTGATAAGTAGGTATCCACATATTGTTCACAGAGTATACCTTGCAGAAGGTAGGTCGCAGTATCCTACATTTCTCTGAACAGCTACAAAGTGAATAATCTCATCGGACGAGGCGCCTCACATAATTTCGATCGAACTTCACAGGTAAGTTCGTTTGATCGTTAAATTATTATTAATGTCACTTTGTACTTGACGCTATTTGCTCAATTATGCTAAAAGTTTATGCAAATAAAGACTACTACTACTACTACTACTAAGTCAACTTTAGAAAATAAAGCCTTTTTGACTGATTTTGAACAAAACCAGAAAATATAATATAAAATAACAAAACAACAAAATGGCATGGATGGCCCATAGACTAGTTTAGCATTGAGCCTCTAGGGGGCGTATTTCTTATATTCAATGGCATAGAGACACGCGACTGAATTTAAGATGCCAACGCCCCGACGGGCACTATGCGAACTAATATTAATATGGGATATGGGCCATCGCTCAGAGAAATAACCAACCGAGTCGCTTTCGGGTATTACACTTAGAGCACTCCAGAGCTACTCAGGAGTACTCCACTCATTTGCAAATTATAGCATTTGCATCGTAAATTTAAGGTTAGTTCATAGACATAAAACAAAAATAATCACTGGATCCTATATTGCGTTCGGGTATTAACGGCACACGAGCAAAACGGAGTCTCAAACACTCAGAGCTTGACACATCATACCCGAAAGCGCCTCATGTGATTTGTGCTAGCCCACGATCAGTGAACTCTATGTATACTAGTTACGTAGTATAGAGTTCACTGCCCACGATACACAGAAAACGGTATGCCCGCGCGCAGGTGCTGTGACGTCACGGGTGACGCTTATTCGTCAAAATCATGGCTTACTTTTATTTTTAAACGGATATTTGACTCGTTTTATAGTGAGCTAGGCAACCACATATACACCAAAGTGTCTCAAGGTGCCTACATTCTATCTTTGGATTTTGGATTTAACTTGACGCGAAATTGATAACTGACGTGTGTCAGTGAGACTAATTTCAGGACTATTTTTTATAAATTGGCCGCGCTTTTGTCAAAGTGACGTAGATGCGCAGAAGAGTTTAATTTTCGTTCTCCTAGCTGGCATACCGTCATTTGTGTATCGTGTGCTAGCCCAAGAACGTTAAAGGTCTAATGTTCTTGGTGCTAGCCTTGGGTCTACACCATAGAGATAGGCGCGCATCTGTATAATTTTAATGATTGAATATGTGGTTAAAAGTTCTTAACTTGGGGACTGATTGGACTTTGAGTCCAAATAAATTTGTTTGTTCAAAACATTTTGCTGCTGATGCCTTTACTGTGCATCGTGGCGAACGAGGACAAAGACCTCTAAAGCAGTCTGCAGTGCCAAGTCTGTTAACCATGGATGAAGTTGATTTAATATGGCCGCCACTTTTATTAGGCAGTTCGCGCAGCTTGTAGCGTATTCTCCCTACTTCATTTCTCTGGTCCTCGCACTGGACATATGCGTGCACTAAATCTAAGGATACCCCGGCCAATTAACTGTGGCCTGCCGCACCCGGCTAGCTACTGGGGCTGCAAAGCCGTCCCTAGGGTAAAATCCTATGCCAAGGCTGCATCCCCCCCATCACCCCCGCCCACTCCTACTGACGAGGCCGCCTCCCTACTGGCAAACCTGTCCAAAACCTTCGCCTCCCTTGGCGATATCTCCTCTGCCCTGGCACAACTCTCTGCCATGGTAGAACTCCTGCAATCCCTCCGCAAGTGAGAGGGATTCCTACTTTGTTTTGTTCCCTTTTTTCCTTTCCGTTCTAAATAGCGGTAGAAAATAAACTTCTTCGGATACTTTCCTGGAATGCCTGTCACATTTTCACCAAAAAATCCGAGCTTATATGCTTCATCCAAGAACAAAATTTCGATGTTGTCTTGCTGCAGGAAACATGCCTAAAGCCCACCGACAATTTCAATATCCCAAGTTTCCATGTGCACAGGCTCGATAGGCAGCGAGATGGCCGCTCAGGTGGTGTGGCTATGTACTCGCCCACAAGCATCTAAATCCAGTCATCTTCTCTAAGTACTCCTATGACAACCTAGAGGTTGCCTCGCTAATTATCCCTGTAGGTAATAAAAAAAATCTGCTTTCCTTCCATTTACATACCCCCAAATAAGCCTATTCTTCAGGCGGACGTCGACAAGTTATTCGACTTTGAAGGTCCGGTAGCTGCCATTGGTGATTTTAATGCCAAATCCCCCTCCTGGGGGAGCCGGCTGAAAAATCAAAAGGGCAGAATCCTAGTAAATTATTGTTCAGTAGCAAATGTCCTAACTTTTGGTCCTGAAGAACCCACGCACTACCCCAGAAATTCTGACCACAGACCCAATGTACTTGATATCGTCCTTTTAAAAGACTGCAATCTCGAATGCGATAATCGCGTAACTCACGACGTCCGCAGCGATCATAATCCCCGCACAATTCTCCTGGGGGATCCCGAATCCCCCCCCCCCCGGACGACACCGTCACTATCCGGCGGGTCCTCTGGACCCACTTTCGCAATAGTCAAATTCTCCAAGACTGTAACGCCCAAGTGTCCGCCCGGAACGTGGTTGAGCTTGAACGCGAAGCCCAGTCCTGGGAGCACCGGATATGGAGGGTGCTCGAGGATTCTTCCTGAGAGCATGTTACCAGTCGTAATAAAGATCCCCTCCCCCCACATGTCAGACAACTCCTCAAAGGAACCCGCGCGGCTCGTAAAAGGGCCTGTCGCACCCTTCATCCCGATCACAGACGAGTAGCCAACTTGCTGATCTCCGAGCTGAAAGATGTTCTACAGTAGAGGCCCTGTATGCCACGAAAAGTGACAGTTATTCGCATAGATAAAGGATTTATAATATGGGGATAGATAGGCAACTCCCTATAATTTTTGAATGCCATACGCCCCCTGGTGACCTAAGTACAAACTAGACTATTTAAGCGGGAAATTTGAAATCTTTTATAGTTATTATACTTACAATTTTTAAGACACTTTTTAATTTTATAACTCCACATAGACATATTATGACAAATATCTATGTCTATGTCGAGTTATAAAATTAAAACCCGATAAATGATAATATTAGGATAGGTATAATAAAAGCAAAAATTATATGGGAATAATAATTTTATATAGGTATTACAAACAGTTTGTAAAATACATTCACCACAATAACGCTAAACATCACAGATACAGATATATTACATTTTAGTATTCTTAAGGTTATTTATAAGTACATTAAGAAAGACATGTATTGTTTGAGTTGATAAAATCTAAAATCTGCATACTTTTTTTTTTCGGAGAAGAAATGTTTCCAAGTATTGATGGTTCAGCTGCAGGGTACTCCCATTATAGTACATACCTACTAGCTATTAGTGGAATCTTATTGGGTAAATCCTCGGATGAATTTCACGCTGAATCTGTAGAAAATAATAAATAATAATTATTATTAGTCTTTCATGGTGCACTGGGTATGATACTCACAGAATCCTAGATATCATTTTAGTAATTTATTAAAAAGGTATAAAAAAAGACACAGTAGGCAAGTTGTTGCAAATAGAATTGAATTTTTAGAAACCTTTCAACAATCTTGAACACGACTCCCGACCGATAATAAATCCCACGTAGGATAATTTAAAGAAGGCCATGACTCGGGGCACGCTAAAGTGCCGTTAATTTTACCACTGCAGGAACGCTAAAATTAATAAGAAGGGAAATTTGATTTTTTTAAATTACCTAGGTTTTTTTTTTCGAAAAATATACTATTAATTTTAGCATGCATCACTAATTTTAGCCTTGCTGTGTGGTAAACAAAGCGGCATATAAACGTGCCCCGAGTCACAACGTTTGAAGAAATAAACACCATTTGTAATACTTCTTACCAATGCAAACTATGGGCGAAAATAAAGATGGCACAGCATCCCCCTTAATCCTAGAGTTGGACCATTTGCTTCCTGGGTATGTGCATGTACAATCTGGCGTAAAATGCATGCCACAAACCCGTTAGCATCTTCTTAATGATTCAAGGAGATCATTTAACTTGTTGTTCCCATTTTTTCAGACCAAGTTTTCAAAGCTGTAAAAATAGCAGTTTGTTTTATCACAATAAAATCGAGATATTTTACTTACCGTTTTGTCTTTGGGCAAAATATGCATTTCCATCTTCGACCATCGCGTCGTCCTTTTTCACAACGAGGTACACAACAAACCAAAACCATTTTAAAAACCAATCCAAATAATTATGAAAATAATGAAATTATACACGAAAAACTATAAATAAAACTATAAATAAAACGTCAAACGCAACGCCACAAATTAAAATAATGGCCGCCGGCCGCCAGCTACCAATTTTTGATAATAATTGATAGAAATGCGCCATAAGCGCCCTCAAGCGACCTAAGTACAAACTATTGGGAAGGCTTTGATAAGTACAAGGGGGAGTTTCCAGGCCCTGGTTATTCGTTTGTTAAAACAGCAAGTCCGTTCTGACAGTTGGCAACAACGTCTAGGGTCCCTTAACCCTCAAAAACGCAAATACTGGCAAATTATCAAGGCTCCCAAAGGCAACTCCTCCCGTGGTCTGCTGAGGAGAAGGCCGAAGTCTTCGCCGACCACTTCCAATCACAATTCCAACCAAATATAGATCCTGACGATGATATCGAGTGGGAGGAGACGGTGGAGACCGAGGCGGGGCGCTCTGTGCGCCAAGACCTCCCGGACCCTCTCCCGTTTTGCACCTACGAAGAGCTCGTCGCCATTGTCTCGTCTCTAAAAATCCGTAAAGCCCCAGGATACGACAATATGTCCAACAAGGCAATCAAACTCTTTCCACAAAAACAAATCGCCAAATTTATTAATCTGATTAATCAGTGCCTGCGTCATTTTTACTTTCCCACTTGTTGGAAACATGCCATCGTAATAATTATTCCTAAGAAAAAGTCGTCATCCTACCCCCAAGATTATCGCCCATTAGCCTGCTGCTAGTAGCAGGAAAAATCCTAGAACGTGTGATTCATTCCCGTCTACAAAGCGAGCTTAGCCAAGTAGACGCACTCCCTCCAGAGCATTTCGGCTTTCGAGGTGCATATTCCACTGAACACCAAGTCGTCAGACTGGTGGAAGAAGTCACGTACAACTTCCAAAACCACATAAATACTGTAGCCATTTTCCTAGACGTAGCCAAGGCCTTTGACCGAGTATGGTATCAAGGTCTTATCTACAAACTTATCTTGCTAAACATCTCCTTGACTATCATAAAAATAATTTCCTTTTTCTTAGCCGCCCGGACCTTCCGGGTTAGAATAGATGGTCTCCTCTCTTCCCGTAAAACGGTAGAGGCGGGGGTCCCACAGGGTTCAGTGTTAGGTTCCACTCTATACTCATGATATTCCCAGATTTCCCGGCACCTCGTTGTACCTATACGCGGATGATACTGCGATAACCGCTTCCGGTCGTCGCAGTGTGCACGCGTCCAGTGTGCTTCAGGTCGCTGTGGCTACAGTGGCTTTATACAAGACAGTGGCGACACGGCCGCCATGTTTCGTCAAATTAGAGGTGGGACTATTTAAAAAATATATCGATGTTATATCCGACCTCAAGCATCACCTTGATCATAACCTTGTTTTTACCCTTGATTCTGTTTACTGTTGGATATTATGTTCTCATTCTCTATTGTTCAAGATGCTTACTACAAAGATATCATTTTCCATTGTATATTGTTCTAGAATGATTACTAGAACATATCATATTCCTTTTGAGTATTGTTAAAACTTGCTTACTGCAAGAATTGCAGAATTTGATCTTCCCTTTGTCTTTATTTTCTTTTCCCATGAGAACCACAACACCTCAGCATAACAGATCTGTATAAATAGGACCTAGTAAAGTAAGAGTGTTAATTCTAGTCTTGTCTGTAGTCTAAGCCGAAACTCTGTAACTCGCGTTATTCAAATAAAAGTTTTTTTTAAAAAGTCTTCATCTTCACGTCGCCCGTAACATCGATATTGTGAATCTAGATCCAGAATCGATTTTTTTATCGATATGACTATTACATATTAAATAAAATCAATTTATTGCCCATTTTTTGAGAAATAAACGGTAAAACGTACCTACCTGTCCCGTTTCGTTTATATTTTAAAATTAATTACTAATATCAGTGATTATACTGCTAATATTTAATGGATCTCACTGGACATGTCTAGAATAGACGAACAAATTTTGAGCATGTGTTTGTATTTTGAAAAGTTTAGAAATGAGCAGATAGCAATAAACAGAAAATTTTAAAAATATAAAATAGGGAAAACACAATATAATTATATGGTACTTTTAGCTTAAGAAATAAAGTAATGATAACTACATTATAATAAAATAACTCCAAACCTAGGCATGTTCAATTTATAATTGGTGTTTATTGGTGTTATTATGTACATACAGAAAACTTTACAATTAATAATTTTCTTCAGAGCTGTTAAAGTCCTAAAGCACTTGGTACACGAGGCTAAAACTCAAAGAATAACTGCTTTTGTTTTTGGTTTTTGACACTTTTTATTTAGGTACTTATTTTCATGGATACACCATAAGAAAAATTAAAAGTGATATTACAATCTTCAACATCCTCCCCTTTATGGATGATTTTTCTTAAGCCCATTGTTTTACAGGAGTAACAGCCTCTCAAAATATTTTTGGTTTAAATAAATAAAGCTTTCATGAAAATGTTCGTAATTTGCTCCATTGAGCTTGTTTGAGACCATAAAAATTGTCTGGAGTCTACAAAACTCTATTGGTTGCATCTTTATAACCTTTTGGTTGTTTCACATAAACGTCTTCATCGATTTTTCGATATAAGCGCATGCTGTAGAGACATCCATCGAGTCAATTCAACATTTTCACCAGCAGCTATATGCTTAATATTCCTTTTATTATTATTCCAGATTTCACTACAGGGCTAAACGTTTGGTCGTAGTCTTCACCTTTTCTTTGTGAACAATCTTTCATTACCAACCTCGCCTAGTATTTTTCTATTGATCTATCCGGAATTATTCTCTCCTTGTGAAATTTACAAAATACTACACCTAATGCTTTCTTGTCTTCTGGAAGTCTCTGTAAAACTCATTTTTATTTGATTCATGTGACTTCATTTCTTTATCCATTACAGCTAACCATCACTTTATCCATTACAGATTTTTCATAGTTATTAGGACCACTAATTTTTAAAACATTTGCAACAGCTTTCATAACAAAGTTTTCAAATTTTGCTGGTTTTGCAATTTTCTACGGTCCCTCAGCTCCATTATTTTCATTTCTTCATGATCTTCCTCCTGCTAATCAGTCTTCTTTTAACCTTCTGTACCGCTTTTTCCAACTTCCACATTGTATTCTTCTTCTGGATAACCATCATCTTCTTGCAACCTTCCCTCGCTTTTATACATTTCTTGCATGACAACCATCTACATTGTGGTCACCTTACTTTACTTTTCTCAAAGAAAAACACAGATAAAGCGCAGAAATATGATAATACACACATAAACAAAGCGTACGTCCATAATAAAGGACAACAAGAATGACGGATCTGTAGAACGACGCCATCATTATGAAATCGATACAATAAGTCGATCTATTATGACAGAATTTGACGAAACATGGCGGAACCAATCAAAAATCGAACCATGGCTGTCGCCACTGTCTTGTATCAAGCCACTGTAGCTGTGGCCTCTCTCTCCGAGTGGTTTGACAAGTGGAAAATCAAAGTCAATCCTGGTAAAACCCAAGCTGTCGTTTTCTCTAAGGGGCGCCAGGCCCCACCTCCCAGAATTGTTTTAAATGATTCTGAAGTTGACTATTCCACTACCGCGCTGTACCTAGGCGTTCACCTAGACAGCCGGCTCACTTTCCAGAAACACGCTGAACAATTCAGACAAAAGGCCCTTAACATCTATAAAGCAGGGTTCCACAAGGGATCCAAACTCCCCATTCAGTCCAAAATTACTCTCTACAAGACCATTCTTCGCCCCGTGATGACATACGCCTGTGCTGCCTGGCAGCACATGGCAGAAAGTCACCACAAAAGACTCCAGGTAGTTCAAAGTCGCTGTCTTAGGACTATCACGGGTGCCGATTGGTATGTCCCCAATAGACACATCCACCGCGACATGAACATTCCCTTTCTTAACGATTATATCAAGGAACTCTCTTTGAGAACCTATACAAAGATGAAGACTCATCCAAACGCTCTTCTCAGAACTGCCACAAATTATATCCCTAATCCTGATCTGCCACATAAAAGGCCCCGTCAAACTCTCTTCTGAGGAATTTTCCAGCCCTTTTCCGAAAGGAAACCAACAGCCATACTCTTCTGGCAAAACTCTTCTCTTAGTTTTACGCTAAACCGCCAAGACTTCTTCTAGTAGCCGCACAACACTCCCTACAGCCACCTAACCTACAAAATAGGGCTGGAATCCACTCATACCCTAAAATAGGCGAGGTTTTTAGTGGGTATTGGGTATGCCCCGTTTCGGGGAGACTCCCACACTACCACGCGGATCGGCCGCGTGGTGCCTATAGGCAAAAGGTTTTCCTCTCCTATCGCAAATCTACAAAAAAGGCCTCTGACTAACTTATTTTCTGTCTGACCGTCTGACAGGAAATAAGTTTCGATGACCGAAAGGCGCCGCCAGTGCTGACAGCGTTTAGGTATGAAAACTTTATTATTAGACAGTTAAAGCAAAGCCTAATACGTAGACGTAACTCATTAACGTAAGCGTGCAAATATCGAATACGTCAAGATTTAAAAGTACAGTTAAAGCATGTTTTAAAACGTAACGCCAAGACGCCTCCTGAAGGTGACTTGATGGTTATTTATATCCCTTTATTGGACGTCTTGTTCCTATCAAAATCGCTGAAAATAAGTTCTTAAACGTTTGACATATTTTTAAAATGTATAATTTCTAGTTGCTTTACGGTTCTCTGTTCGTATATTCTATATTCCTGGATTCTAATCACTCGGCTCACAGTCGGCTGTTTCCGCACCAAGGTTTCGGCTCGATACCGCTGCGTTTCGGGTTTACGTACGTACACGCAAGTTTACGCCTACGTCTACATAGAGGGCTTGTCTTTAACTCTCTGTTCCTAAACCACCGGTAACACAGTTTGTATAAATAGGCTTCTTCAGCTGACTGCCGGCGCCTCTAGCGGTGACTTTCAGCGGATGGCATTTTAGGGTTTTAAAAATACAACGATTCTGCATCCAAGCGCTATCTGTTAGGTCAAGGAAAAACCAAGTTTCGGTGTGTTATACCTGGACCGACACTATATTAAGTGTTGGTCCAGGTTATACCGTCGATGGAGGGTTATACATATTTTACATAGAGATCATATATTATAGGTAGCGTGCTGGACGATGTTTTTATACATAGGATGCGCGGAAAATCTTTGACGAATTTAAAATCATAAAATAGTAAAAAATAGTAATAAATAGGCCCAGTGGACATGCGCATTTGCAATTTGAGGTAGTGTTTTGTGAAACTTGATACTCTTTGACAGCCATTTGACAGCGACAAACTAAGTATAACCTGGACCGACACTATATGAAAGTCCCGAGCATCACGTCATATTTCATTGTTGTTTGCGAACTGGGGTGGCGCTACACGACGAAAAAAATGGCGACTTATTATAGGTTATAACACGGCTATTCTGTGGTTATAGGTATGTCAGTTTCTGACATTTTGAATGTCCCATATTTTAAATATCTAGCTTTATTACCATTTCCGCCTTTTCTACGGTCACGAATTCTCTTTGCGTCAATATTTTGCAGTTTTATCATATTAACCCCAAGTAGCACAAATTGTTTTATAAGCTGTAACAGTACCTATATCGCTTTTTTATATAGCCTCAAGCTATATAATTAAGAGTTTTAAACCATCTTTCAGCACTAATATAGTATCAATATACCCAAAAAAGGCCCCCATTTATACAGCTTTTAAGTTATATAAAGGGTTATAAAACAAGCTGAAATAGTAATTAAATTGCTTCTTTATTACGCCTTTTCAGTCCTTATAAAATATGTTATACAGCCACTAAGCAGTTGCTACATTGCTATATACTTTTAATTATTGGTATATTAGCGGTATTTACATGATACAAACAAGATTTATAAAACCTAAAAAGCATATATTGAGGAACAAATCTTTTAAAAAATCATTTTTGCAATAAAACGGCTATATTAAAGCATACAATTTCTGTGTTCTCACAATCACAAACAGAAAAATGACGACTTTGTTGAATAACGAAGTAGAATCTGGTACCCAATAAGAATCCGCCAGAAGACTCTTTTGCCTGTATATTATTAATTTTATTGCTCGCCCTGGACTCGAAATTCATCTGCCAACAAAGTTTTTTGGTAAAACCATTTATTTTAGTGCGAAATAACAACTGCGCCTCGAAAATTCCTTGAAATTAATTTAAACAAAAAAATATATTTTTTTATTTTTTCCGTTTTTTCACAACTCCTGTATTTAAATAAATTGCCTTACATATTCTGAATGTATTGTAACTAATTATCATAACAATAATGCAAAAATTTCCTTCTAACGTTAAAAAAATATTTATCATATCAATATAGCCACCCTATCACCTTCTTTTCCACTATACAAAATGGCTTCTTTCAAAAAGGTCTCCATACAATCACTTATAAATCGTTTAAATAGCACTATTCTGCATAAAGGTGTCATTATTGTTGTATAGCCGCTTATTACGCAATTATAAATTATCAGGAGAATTTGAAGAAGTTATAATAAATAATAATGCTTTATTATCTCATGAATTATCTTCCTTTTTAATTGAATTTATGTCTCCAGTGCCATCTCTCGTTGGACGTTAGATATTTTCTTTTTTAATTGATTTTTATTAATATCGTTAAACACACATTTTGCAATAAATTCATTATGGGAACTGGCCCAACACCCAAGTAAATAATAATATAACGTGATTTATTAATCTTCTTTTATTTTAACTTTTTCTCTAGATTGTGAATACGCAAATAATACTTTATGACTATAAATAAATAGCAGAAATAGGTAGCTACAATAAGGTATTGGTTATAAGAATATTGTAAGGTTTTTTATTTAATAATTATTATTATTATTTATTTCCAAAAACAGGTAAAGATAAAGACCTTCAACTTGACACTGTCTGTCTCTATGACATAGTTTTACCTATCGTTTTAATTTATTTAAACACCGGAAAAAGTACTTTTTACAGTTAAAACATCTGCTGGTATATAGTTCTAAAAGAGCATTTCTACTATATACTTATATGCTATAGAAAATATTCTCCTGGTGATAGTTACAAAGCTTTTATACATAATCTATACTAAAGCTATATTAGAAGCTATTTGTCTTAAATAACTATATTGCTGAGAAATTATACTTTAATCACGCTTAAAACTCTATAGAACCCAGCCACAATAAGCAAAAGTTGGATTACTTTATAGAAGCTATATGCAAGTTTATATAATTCTTACAAATCTGTTTTACTTATTCTATATAAAGGCTTCTAATACCGCTTTTACGAAGTAAAAATAATGCTATATAAATGGCGCAATGAAACACCTTTATAGGGGCGGTGGTGTCCGAGTGGGACTTTCGATTAGACCCACGCTTTGGCACCGTACGTCGTGGGTTCGAGTCCCACCACGGTATGTGCCATGGGTGTTGTGTTTGTATTTATGTTTGTGTATGTCTTTAGGTTTAAGATTAGGTTAAGAGTCTAACAGACAAATCTGGCAGGCCATGGTGAAAAGCCAGACGGTGCCTGCCAGATAAAGAAGGTGGAAGCCCAAACCGCGTAACGTCGGGGGTGGTCCACGGCACTGGGTAAATTACCTTAGATGTATAGCCCAATAAAAAAAAAACACCTTTATAAAAATACTGCGAAGTTGTTTTAACAGCAACGTTATTTGGCTAATTTACTGAATAAGCAATTTGGTAACATATATTGGCCATATTAATTGCTGCAATATACTTTTTATAAAATTTTAAGCAGAATAGCGTACCGAATGTGCTACTTGGGACAGAACTTTTATAGGTAGATTTGTTTGTGATAGCATGAAATTTCCATGCTCATGAAGAAAATCGTATGCGCAGACCATTATGTGAATTGCAGAAGATTAATCACTATTTTGGAATTAAGGGATGATCTGTTCAACCAGCAGAAGGAGCTAGAATTCTGGATATTACATTTTGGAAGAGTATTTTGTAACGTATGCAGAATGAAAATAAAAAATATATTGTTTATAGCCCCAAAGCGAACCAATGGTCCACTATAAGAAGAAACTAAAAAAATATGCTTTCTATACTTACTTACACTAAAACTATAGCCATGGACTTTATTTCAAATCAAAAGGTACCAAAATACTCTTGCTTGCTTTTTAGGCTGGCTTTTCTTAATAATAATAATAAAAAAATAATAAAATCTATGAATGTATGCCATGTAAGCTTGTCAAATTTAAGGAACATAACAAACAAGCATTTTATTTTGGAAGTTAAATTCGTTGTAAAACTCATCTGCATGCTTTTATTTTATAAAAAATTCTGTAACAATGGTGTTTTTAAAATTAATCCACCCTGTCGTTTTTTTAGTCGTGTGGCGCCAGTGGCGGTCGCTTGAAACGGCGCTATGCACAGGTCTTTAATATTGTGTTGGTCCAGACCAGATATAACCTACCGTTGTTTGCATCATAGACGCTTTGTGGCATAATTTTTTCGATTTTCAGCTAATTATTAATAGTTTCTTCGCGTTTTTAGTTGTTTGAGTGTTTTATCTGATTAAGTGAAACGAGTCAAAACGCAGCTAATTGAAAATGCGGTACCAACTCTTCTATTAAAACCACCTAAACCATCATTTAAGTATATTAACATGTGTGGTGTAACTATTAGTAGCTTATTTGTTTTAGTGTTAATGTTGCAAATAAGGTAGATGAAAATAAGTAAAGTTCTAGCATCAGTGAAGCAAATTCTAGTAGTTTGGACGAAACTAGTTTTATAAGTATAAACGAACCTAAAGTCTATCCAAGATACAGCGGCAGAGGATCAAAACATTGGCCACCACATGACCTATTCTCTTATTGGTCTGGCCGTCATAAAATGTCAAGTGTTTACGCGGCGAGCAGAATGCAGGGCCGGCTCTTCCCTTAGTCGAGTTACCTGCATATTTTAGATCGGATCACGAGCAGTATATTCTGTAAATTTATTTTGCTACTTAATTTAAGGAAATTTATAAAGATCCACGAAAGGTAGAAACACAATTTTTAGAACTTCTAAAAGAATTAGTTCAGAATTACAAGCCACTTGGAATCTCATATTAGTCTGACCCTGGTAATCGATCGCAAGGCGGTCATGTGACTTTGTTTATATCTACTGCCGCTGTATCTTGGATAGACTATAGTTCCTAGTTGTAGTTGTAGTCTTGACCAGTCGTTGAGGTGAGCTTAATTTTAATTATCAATATACAAGTTTGTAGGTAGATATAGTAATTCAGAAAAACAACCACTGTTTTGAATTGCGCGGTCTGAAGGTCTAATGCGCATGTTCCATAGGCCCATGCACAAATCCACAATTTGCCATAAAAAGGGACTTATTCAGCACTCTACCTATATATATTATCTCTGTGACACTTACTTCTGTCCGCGCAGCGTATATTTTCAGTGGGTTAGCGCATTCTTCAATAGAATCTCACTTTGAACTTCAAAGTTTGAAGTTACATTACTTACCAGGGTCGGCTCTAGGCGGCTGCGAACGGTGCGGCGCACGCTGCCCCACGTTTTGACCGAGTCCCGTGTACAGGGTGTCTCAAACTCGATGCCCCAGGGTCGCTATTGGCTAATAAAAAACGCAAATGAAAATTTCACTTGGGGGTTTCAAATGAGACTACTTGGGATTACTTTTGAGCCCAAAATTTTATTTTTGGAACTTTTGAAAATGCCTGTAATGACGTCACGAAATATATTTTTCCCAGAAATATACCTGTTTCTTTTTCTATTGTGAAAGAGCGTGTTTTTCTGATAAACTTTCATTAAGAAACTTTTTTCATGTCTCTCTTAGTTTAAAAGATACAAGCAGAAATATGCAAAAACACGCAAATTAAATATATCGGAAAAAAATCAAGTTAGCCGTGATTTAATTTGGTCTCCATGGAAAATATTAGAATATTTAAAGACTTACCAACTACCTACTTGTTATAAAAATATAATACTATGAAATATAGCGGTAATATTTTAAATTTTATAAATAAAAAAACAAACAAAAACATTGCAAGTAACTATTAATAATAAATGAATAAATCACAATTTTAACTATAAATTACTTTCTATGTGCCCCCCATCTTCTAAGAAACACATTTCATATCGTCGCCGAACTTCTCTTTGGGTGGCTTTTCTTAAAATTTCCGGGTAAATGTCTTGGCACGCAATTATAATTTTTTCCTTCAAATGGTCAATATTTTGTGAAGGGGTCTTATATACATTATTTTTGAGAAGTCCCCATAAACAAAAATCTAAAGGGGTCAGGTCTGGAGATTTCCCTGGCCATTTTATTGGACCATTAATCCCTATCGATCTATCCTCATATATTTCGTCTAAATAATCGCGGACAATACGTGCTGCGTGAGGTGGAGCTCCATCATGTTGAAACCACATTGATCGCCTTAATTGAAGCGGCACATCTTCAAGAAGAATTGAAAGTTCATCTCGAAGAAAACTCAGATATCTTTCGCTATTTAAAATTCCTTCATAAAAATAACGTCTAATTAGATGGCGACCAATGATGCCACACCAGACATTTATACCAAAATGACCTTGATTCCTTATAGGATTGACAAAATGAGGGTTTTCTGGTGACCAATAATGTTCATTTCTTCTGTTTGGCATACCATTGCTCACAAAATGGCTTTCGTCTGTCCAAAGAATGTGATTTAAAATGTGCCTGTCAACAATTTCTGGTATTGTTATAATTTGGGAAATAAAATGTACTCGCTTCTCTATATTCAGTTCCCCTAATTGTTCTAAATAGTGTAACTTGTAGGCGTGATATTTATTGTTCTTCATAATTCTTTGAACTAAGGACTTATCAAAATTTAATTCCCTGCTAGCTTGCCTAATTGAATGTCTGGGATTGTCTTCAAAATATTGCAATACCTGGGCTGTTGCATCATCACTGCGAGTTCTTTTTCGAATTGGTTTATCTTTTCGATTACAAAATGCACTTTGATTTTCGCGAAGAGTTTTTTCCAGTCTTATAAATTTTTTGTGATCAGGAATTTGGCGGTCTGGATATCTTTCTTGATAAATTCGCACGGCTTTTCTGGCATTTTTTTGGGCTTCCCCGTAAATTAAAATCATATCAACTTTTTCATCATATGTAGTCATTTTGATTGAAATAAACGATTAAAAATGAATAATAACCAAGACTAAATATTTTAAAATTGACAAGTTATTTCACAAACTGCTTTAGTATGGTCAAACTGTCTGTTGTTTTCCATGGAGACCAAATTAAATCACGGCTAACTTTATTTTTTCCGATATATTTAATATGCGTGTTTTTGCATATTTCTGCTTGTATCTTTTAAACGAAGAGAGACATGAAAAAAGTTTCTTAATGAAAGTTTATCAGAAAAACACGCTCTTTCACAATAGAAAAATGGGAAAAATATATTTCGTGGCGTCATTACAGGCATTTTCAAAAGTTCCAAAAATAAAATTTTGGGCTCAAAAGTAATCCCAAGTAGTCTCATTTGAAACCCCCAAGTGAAATTTTCATTTGCGTTTTTTTATTAGCCAATATCGACCCTGGGGCATCGAGTTTGAGACACCCTGTACACGGTGATCGAGTATCCAGTAACGTATTTAAGGGCGAGGCCGAAACCATTTCGGAATTTGAAAATATTCACTGCAGTTTGTCAATCTGAAAATATTTCCTAATTTTAAGTAATTTTCCTTGAAATTTCTAGAAAATGTCGCCTGCGGCGCATTTTCATACAAATACGACAAAAATTGTCCCTCCCCCGACCCGAAATTAATTTCTATATACGTCAGCAGTGGAGACTTATAGGAAATCGGCGGAACTTTTTTAAAAAGTGACATCATACAAAAAATATACTATTCTAAACTCTATTCAAACTAAACGCAAGTGAAACATAAACAAAAGTTGTTGCATGGCTAGAGCGTGATACGCACGTGATCGGCTTGCTATTGGCTAGTTGGCAATAAAGTTTTTCCCAGAGAAATGGAGGAGGGAGAATGAGCGTCCAACATGCGCAAACTTTCTAATCAAGAATCCGCCATATTATACACAGATCAGAGGCGGCCGCAATTTTCTTATAGGGTATCGAGAATTTAAATTAAAACAATAAAATTATCATTCTGTATTTTATTTTTAAATAGGTATTGAGAATATCGAACAATTCATATTTGCACAGTACTAAGTTAATTTTCTATATAATTTGTAGATATATTTCTAAATAATCGCGATTTTCATTGGCAGTGGTTTGAACACACAGTTATCGGAGTTTGAACGGTACCTATCTATTTTATTGTGCATTTTTATTCAAATGGTAATAATTTTTAATAACAAAAATAACAATAACATTGCATTCTACACATATTTAAAAACTATTTTAACTACAAAAATATGTTATTAACACAAACACAAAAATCATCATTGATGGTGAAATAAAATCAATTTATGTAGTTCTCTCCTAACTAAGGGTCCTTGAATTTTTGCAGTATACTTTTTTGATAAATTATATAGTCTAATTTTTGTATAGGCTGCTACTATTTCTTTTATTAAATTGTAACTATGATTTTCTTCATTAGGCGATGACACAATATGTTCTTCTGACTCTGGGACAAAGGGTCGCTACCAACTTGGAATTCTAAAATTTATCTGCATTACTATTGGTCAGATTTGAAAATCGGGCAAAACATCTACCAATAACATTCCGACATGCTCATCTAAAAATTTAAGTTGGCAACATAAGTGTAGAACATGGCTTCCATTAAATTTGCCTGGAAATAGGATGCGCAGTAGGTCAAAGCGCGTTCTCCTCCTCCATTTCTCTGGTTTTTCCCGGCGGGCCAGTTCAGCGAGTCGTTATTTATTACAGAGGTGTATTGAGTTTCAAGTGCACTTTTAATTTTTTCCGATATAATTATTTCGCTGTGACTGTAGTGGAATCTGATTGGAACAAAAATATAGTTAGCGGCGTTGTGATGTTACACGCCATTTTCAAAAATTGTTACTTCTACCATTTTCAAAATGCAAATCCAGGGCCGGCTGGAAAACCATTTAGCGATTTTTTTATTTAAAATCTGACTCCACAGTGTCAAACAGGACACCCAAAAACACCCATATGCCAAATTTGAACAAAAAATATACAGGGAGTTCTATTCTGCAGGGTATCCAAGTTGGGAAATTTTAAAGGCATTTGGCGAATCAAGTGTGCCATATAATCACTTCAAAACATTTGAATAGTCAACAGGAACACTGAAAGTGTTGTTGTGCAAAGATCCAATAGACTATTATACAGTATGTTTGTCTCTGGGATTTTACATTATTGGACAAAGCCTCAGAGAAATAACCAAGGATAGAGGGAGCAACAGCCTCAAAATACATACATTTGTAGTCAACCAACATCTTATGCAAATTTACCGAAGTAAACAAACATTAGGCCCGTGTGTACAACGTTTACCTGAGATAGGTTATGTCCTGAGAAATATCAATTTAGCCACATACCACACACTTTCTGCGTCCCATTGTATACAAAATCAGTCACTATATCCTAAACACTAATAAATAGCCTTTAAATTAACAGAAAAACAATTAAAAACGGCAAAAATCCATACGTAAACAATCGGAAAACTTGACATGCTGGGCATACACAAAACAAATATCGCCGAGTTAACTGACGCGGCGCCCGCGGCAGCAAAAGCAGCGTTGCCATGTCGGGCGGTTTGAGGTATCTGTGACGATTTTATTAAAGTGATATTTAGATACCTACTATAATTACACTGCAATTTAGTTTTAGTTTAAAGTTGTTACAAACAATAAATTAATAACTACATTTGTTAATTTAGCGTTATGGGAGGTGTGCCTTCATTGAATCTCATTATTAAACCCTTCTATTTTGAAATGAAATGCTGTAAACAACGGAGTACGCGGCATCACTCAAAAAGATGTTGGCTTTGTTTACTTTTTGTTCTTACTCCCTCTATCCTTGGTTATTTCCTTGGTTATTTCTCTGAGGACAAAGCCAACACATTTTTATATGCGTTTCCTGTTAAGGAACACTACCCGTCACTTGCTGATCAGCAGACTTCTGTAATTTTTAGGCGTAGTTCGTGTATATTTCTGGGGCGGTTGTGATATACTGATGGGGCGGTTGTGATATACTGGGGCGGTTGTGATATATTCGACACAGTAAGCTTTAAAAATTTGAAAATAAAGTGGTTTATATGCACTTGATCGGATGTCGAATTGATAATATAGAATTGTCATTTTAAATAATAAAAAAATACCTACTAAAAAGAAATTCTTTTATTTTATCAAATAAATTAAAAACTCTTAATATTTCCAATTTTAGGATACAGTGGCTTTATACGAGACAGTGGCGACAGCCGTTGTCTGATTTTTGATTGGTTCCGCCATGTTTTGGCAAATTTTGTCATAATGGATCGACTTATATGGTATCGATTTCATAATATGACGGCGTCATTTTACAGATCCGTCATTCGTGTTGTCCCTTATTATGGATGTACGCTTTGTTTATACCTGTATTATCATTATTTCTGCGCTTTATCTGTGTTTTTCTTTGAGAAAATTAAAGTAAGGTGACCACAATGTAGATAGTTGTCATGCAAGAAATGTAAAAGCGAGGGAAGGTTGCAAGAAGATGATGGTTATCCAGAAGAAGAATACAATGAAGAAGTTGGAAAAGGCGGTACAGAAGACCCAAAGAAGACTGATTATCAGGAGGAAGACCATGAAGAAATGAAAATAATGGAGCCGAGAGACCGTAGAAAATTGCAAAACCAGCAAAATTTTAAAACTTCGTTATGGAGGCTGCTGCAAATGTTTTAAAAATTAGTGAACCTAATAACTATGAAGAAGCTGTAAAGATAGGCAATTGAAGCCACTGGTTAGCTGTAATGGATAAAGAAATGAAGTTACATGAAAAAAAAACATTAGTTTTACAGAAACTTCCAGAAGGCAAGAAAGCATTATAGTATCTTGTAAATGGATATACAAGGAGAGGATAAATCCGACCGGATGGATCAATAGAAAGATACTAAGCGACGTTGGTAATCAAAGGTTGTTCACAAAGAAAAGGTGAAGACTGCTACCAAATGCCAGCATAGTTGCTGGTGAAAATATTGAATTGACTCATTTGAATGTTTCTACAGCAAGCGCTTATGTCGAAAACTCGATGAAGAGGTTTACATGAAACAACCAAAAGGTTATGAATAGTGGCGCATCCGAATTATGAGCTATAAACAAATTTTGAAAAATAGACAGATTTTAGTTATCGCTTTTTAAAGTAAGCAGTTTTATGTGGGAAATCAGTAGTATAGATAATCCTTAGGATTGAATCCTAAGATTATTTCCAAAACTAAAAACGATAAACTAATTTCCCCAAGAGTTCACTTCTATCCCAATATCCTACAGAGTTGTTTTATCGTTTTAAATCTACAGGACGTCCCAAGTAACAACCAAACGCCTCCCCCTTAACTTTTTAAATTTTTGATATACCTATAAAAAATACCTGGCATTTCTGAAAAGCGGCTAAACCAAACAACCCATTAAAATTTGTAGAATGTCAGATATATTTTTAGATATTACCTAATTCAGTAGGTACCTAATATTTAAAATGACAAAATAATAGTATATTATACACATAGATTGAGAAGTGGGCCATTATTTACCGAGCATTTTTATATCCTAAGGCGCATAGCGCTGTAGGATATAATATGCGAGGTAAATAATGGCCTTCTCAACCGAAGTGTATATAGTTTTTTTACTACTAACATTGAAATATTGCCATATTTTACATATTTGATTAGATTTTGATGTTTTAGTCATTTCTTGCCTTCAGTTGTCAAGCTGATAACATGACACTAATTTTTAAAGAAAATATAGAAAATTTTTCATTATTTACCTATAGGTATTTTTTTATTATCATTATTTACCTAGGGAGAGAAATATTACTTCTCATTAGAAGGAATGAGGTAAATAATGGTGATTTCTCAGGTTAGTAGTAAAAAAAAATTTTTATGTCTGAATTTCAATTCAGGCATAAAATATTTTTATTTTGAGAATGTCCTGAATATTCATAGTTATTTGGGTCATAAAAAACTGTTTATAATAAGCTACAACTTTTGTTTGAAAAGTTTTTGTACTTATATCTTGAAAACTTAAAGAGTTAGGGGGGGGGGGGTGATGCAGGCCCGTAGCCATGTTCAATATTTAGGGGGGGCAACAATATTTTTTGAGGGGGCGGGGCGAGATTTGACCATAATTTCAAAATACAAAAAAAGGAAAGTAGCAATTTTTATGTTTATTTAAAAGAAACAAATTTATAACAAAAAAACTATAGAGTGTGGTCATTTAAGTGTGCAACATATGGGACTTTTTTTTATTAATTGCACAACTAAAATACAGACATTACCGAAAGTTGATGCATGTTCAATAATCATATTAGCTCCACTTAGAACCGTTGCAAGTTAAACAGCATACAGGGTAGGTAAAAAAATATAAAAAATGCACAAGAGTAAAGTACCCTTATTCAGAAAAAAATTCAGCAAAAGGTTATTAAAAAAAGTCGTTTAAAATTAAAAGCTATGCTTAAATACCAAAAAATAGGCTCCTAAGAAAAAATTGTTTGTCAATTAATTTCCAGTTTCTTAATAAACCTTTAAAATAAAAATTTTGCATCTTAAATGAGAGTTTTTTAATATACACATTATCATTACTAATGTTTTACCTTGTTCGGAAGAATTTTTGCGAAATTTTAAAGTTTTGTTTAATATCGTTGCAACAAACATGAAGTTTGTGATTCCCTAAAAAAAATAAAAATCTAAGTTAATTTTACAAATATGCTTGAATTTGAACAAAGTTATGTGAAATTGATATAATTTTGATTGATTTGTGAAACTGTTTAGGGTGAATATTAAAACAATTTCTTTTAGGAAATTATTAATGTTATTCATAAAATATATATTTCTTTTTCTTAGGAGGCCATGTTTTGGTATTTAGGCATAACTTTTAATTCTAGACAACAAATAGGATACTTTACTCTTGTACAATTTTTATATTTTTTGACCTACCCTGTATGCTGTTTGACTTGCAACCATTCTAAGTGAGCCTAATATGATTATAGAACATGCACCAACTTTCTGGAGCATTTGTATTTTCGTTGTGCAATTAATAAAAAAAATCCCATATGTTGCACACTTAAATGACCACACAGTATATTTTTCTTCTTAAAAAAAAATCTAATGCGCGAATACTAAATGTATTCGTAGGTATCACCACAGAAAATATAGTTCCACAACAGAAAGCTCCTTAACGATACCTGTCAAATGGACTCCAACTACAGACTCCAAAAACAAGCAGATTGCATTTCTTATGAAATGATATTTTCCCAAAATATAATCTTTCGTAGATGAGCCAACATTTAATAGTGGACCTCAATATCAACGCATTTGGAAAATATTAAGCTTCAAAGTTGGAGTCCTTTTGACAGCTGTCATTAAGGAGCTCTCTGTTCTGAATATATTTTCTGTGGTATCACAAACTGAACTCAATACAAAAAATAAACAAAGTATTAAGTAGATATGTACTACTACCACATATCTACTTATTTAAAAAAAAAAACTACTACCATACAAGATAATTCATATAAGAATACCCTATATGTGAATTAAAATAATTTGTAATTTTCTATTTTTTTTATTTTTATTAAATTTTTGTACAAATAAATCAAAATTAATTTGACGTGTCTGTTTGCTTTCAAACGCTAAATATACCGAGATTGCCATTTTATCATGACTCATTGAATATCACTAGAGGGGGCAACAATTTTTTCCAGAGGGGGCATCGCCCACTCTGCCCCCCCCCCCCCTAGCTACGGGCCCGGGGTGATGGGATTGTTCCTTGGGACACCCTGTACATTTAAAATGATAAAACAACTCTGTGGGATATTAGGATAGTAGTAAGAACTCAGACAAAATAGCAGAGCGGCTGCAAGAATGTATTCTTGCTGTTCAGACAGGGCCGTAGCGGCCAGAAAGAAACTTCAGGTTCAGACAGGGCAAACGACTTTCCTGTCAGGGCACACATTTGAGAAGTAAGGGCTAAAGGTGGATTTATAAACTCGACGTTTGCGTTGGCGCTCGAAGTTGACGGTGACCTTCGCAGTTTGCGTCCAGAGATGTGAACGACTGAACGTGAAAGATGAAATTAGTTTATCTCGAACGGCATCGGACGCAGACTGCAACGTACGACGGCGTTTATAAACGGTGTTACACGTAAAATATTGGGATTGAATTTTCGACGCAAACGGCAACGGCGAGCGCCAACGCAAACGTCGAGTTTATAAATCCACCTTAATAGTTAAAAATCGTGCCGCAGGCGAAAATTTGTAAAATTGTCAAGGTCAAATCTAATATGAACATTAAATTTTACGTCAATGGCAATTTTTTGCTAATCATACGGGTCCATATCATTTGTGCAGGAAGCAAGATTACTCTGTTTTTTTTTTCATAGAGGAGACAAAATAGTGATAACACAGTTATATTTTATTGTTGATTTTTAACTGACAAATATTCAGTAATTTATCACTAACAACACTGAACACTCTTTTGTGATATGGAAGTAAAAATAAAACTTAGTGCTCATAGTGCCCTATAAATTTTCATATTCTTTCCAAGGGCCACATTATGCCTATAATTTTTGAAAACTTTTTCTGGCCAGGTGTAGTAGGTACCTATAGGTAAATTGAAATTTATTTGAAGGTGGGGCAATAAAGATTATTGTTTTTAATAATAATAAGTAATAAAAAGAGTACGATGTCTATGTATTTTTTCTCAATTTTTTCTCAATGGAGCAGGGCCTTATCTACGGGTCTGTAGCCAGATGAGAGGCAGTCAGTCCTGAAAACATCTCTTAGAATTAACATGCCCAATTTGAGATTTGTTGATTTTTTTATATTGCGCGACAAGTTGACCATGGATACATATTTCCTTTTCAGCGCCACCTAAAATAAAATAACTATCTAAAATAACCACGTGTTTGTTTCTTACGTTTCTTTTTGTGGGGCGTAAAATAGCCCTAAAAAATCATCCTGGATATATAAGTAAAATCTCTGGCCATAAAAGTCAGAAATGCAACCTATCTTTGTGCCAATGATTTTTCGAATTGCCAAAAAACCACTACATTCCCGTTTAGTTCCAATGATTTAGTTGCAATCGCAATATGAAGTTCAGGAAAGCTGCAAGTGTGGCCTTCAGGTTGCATTTTTTAGGTCTTCTGTTTTGTGAATGTGTTGTATAAGTACCTACTTATAGAACTTAGAACGAGGTACCTACAGTTGATTAAAACAAAACGAAAGTTATTTTTCCTGTTTAGACGACTTCGCCGTCGGCGGTTACCGTCCACTTCCTGCTGTCTGTTTCTTATCGGAACCACTCAAAGTGGCGAACCTGATATGGAGCGAGACCAAGGATGCCCCGGTGTTTGTAGAATTTTCTAATCGCGCCGGGCGGGCTCATTTTGTGTTCGAACCGGGCGGCGGCTGTGACGGTTGCGCGCGACTTTCGCACAAATCGTTTTTGTGTGCCTGCGATTTCACTTTGCCGACACGAAGAGGAACATATTAAGGATATTATGCATTTATTGCGAATTCTAGTGATGATTCTTATGTGTGCTGGTGAATACTTTTGTGCTTATTTATTGCCCAACATAGAAGGTATTTTTTTTCTATTTCAACGGAATCATAATTTGCATTTTAATATTATTTTTAAGTTTTCCTGGATATTTTAGCGTTACATTTTACTTTTGTCATATTGTTTTGGAAACCAAGACGCTTATACAAACTTTCTTATCTGAATATAGGTATATTTTAATATTCTTTATTGATAAGAGTGTCGAATTTAAAGAGAAAAACGACAAAATAATCCCCCAGGCAGGGAAATGAATTTACCTAAATAAATATACTGTAATAGGTAGATAGGTACCTACCTAGCTATTTTATTCTATAGACCACAATGAGAAATTTTTCTATAGGTACATACCTATACACGGGCTTCTTCACCTAAGTCAAATTTGGTTTCCTATTTATAACAAATTTTCTAAGAGACTTTTTGGACACCTTTTTGGAATACGTAACGATAAATATCAATAAAAACCGCACAAAATCTTACTTTGTAGACGATTTTAGAAATTTCGAAGATAATATTATATATAGAATGCTAATGAAATAGGTTCCAGAATTTTAACGGGCAAATATTCTGCGTCCGAAATAGGCGTGAAAAACAGTTTTCAAGTATCTGCCATGTTAGTAGAGGTACTCAAACCAATTTGGTTTGAGTAGTACCTATACTTACACGTTTTCATAGTCCCTCATATAGTAGAGGAAAGTCGCCTAATTTCGGTTACCTACTACTTTAAATTTACTAAATACATATTGGACAAAAGTGTTTTTATTTTTTTTTTCATGTACATTTGTTTTTCCAAGAAAATCACGTTACATGAATTTGGTACATTTTGGTGCGATTGAAAAAGGTTCCATATTTGGACACCTTATCTGAAATTAATAGACTAATTTTTACAAGTAGTGTGAAAACTATATACAAAAACAAAAGTCGCGTACGTATGTTTTTTTCTGGCGTTTTTATTAACTCTTTTGACAAAATTTCCAAAGTTGATTTCGGGATCGAAAATAATTTGGAGGCTTTAAGATAGATATCCCATTTATTTTCCTCTGACCTCATTAACCCTGTTTCAATGGACCTGGATCGCACCGTTTATGTTTATTGTGGTTCTTTGTTATTTTGTTCTGAAAATAAACAATTTACTCGCCAACCAGTATATTACATTAAGCCAGAATTTTGGGTTTCTGGTATCTGAAATTAGGAACCTAGAACTATCCAACATTAACATGCCCAACCTTTCCACTTTTTAGATTAGAGGAATGCAGTATTTTATTTTTGATGTTTAATTACTTTTTAGATTAGAATAATGCCTATTTTTATTTTTGATGGTTAATTACTTTTTAGATTAGAGTAATGCGTATTTTTATTTTTGATATTT
Organism: Pseudeuparius sepicola; assembly: GCA_963920635.1. Lineage (NCBI taxonomy): Eukaryota > Metazoa > Arthropoda > Insecta > Coleoptera > Anthribidae > Pseudeuparius > Pseudeuparius sepicola. The sequence goes on from OY987299.1 coordinate 99,158,531, forward strand.
AATGGTGACTAGTATATCCGCTTAATTAATGTCTTAAGAGGGGGTTGCCGACAGCGAAAGTGACGTTAGATTTCGTATTTATTTAAGTTGTATAGCATAAAATCTAATAACATTTTACCTGGCAAAAATTTAGTACAAACATCTCTGTCTTCATTTTAATCATAAGATCTTAAAAGCATATACACTAGAATTATTATTTTTCACAAGGTTTTCGTAACCTATAAAACAAAACACTGCTTGTAATATCTTATGATTAAAATGAAGACAGAGATGTTTGTACTACATTTTTGCCAGGTAAAATGTTATTAGATTTTATGCTATACAACTTAAAAAATACGAAATCTAACGTCACTTTCGCTGTCGGCAACCCCCTCTTAACTTACCTAGGACACACACACAAAATTCTGAAACGATTAAAAGATCAACACAGCTCTAACGACCCTCGTAAAATAAACTGTACCGCCATTGAGCCCTAGTCCCTCCACCAATTTTCAACCATCCGGCAGAGGGCGCTGGCGCCCGCCCGGATAGCCGCCATGTTGTGTGCATTCTAGGGGATTTAGAGTGCATTCTAGGGGAAAAGCGAAATTTGTGGTGGCAACAGAAAATGACATTTGAAAACTGCCAACCACGGCCCTCGTGCATTTGACATTTGACAGTAAATGACGTGTGCGCCCAATATGGCCGACCTTTCGGTGGGACATAATATGTATATAGGAGGGACGAATGATTGTATTGGAAAAGCAGTCCAGTTTATTTTTCGAGGGCCGTGGACTGAATATAAAACTCCACCGTGCAATTTGAACATTTGGAGCTGCCATCTAACGGAGAGAGGTTGCACCACCAAAATATTGCATAGTGGTCTTAATTTTACTTTTTGCTTTATTAGGGTGAGGTTTCAGTTTACAATTACAGATGACTTCCTAGATAAGCCACTATCCGAAATTAGGAAACTTTCCTCTACCTACGGTTCTTCTCAACAATAAATCAAAAAACCTTCAAAGGACCTATACAGTGTTTTTAACACTGTAAACAAACAGTTGCCATAGAAAATATGAAGCCACTATTCCAACAATGTCACTAAAATTTTTATAACAATTCAGCACTGAAACGGGGATATAAAAACCACAAGTTTATATAAAAAATAGTATGTTAGCCTAGATAAAGATAATATATATATATATATATATTATCTATATAAGTAGTTAAGTAAAGCGGATCCTGGCTCAAAGATGGCCGCCATATGTGAGCCAGCTTCCGCATAAGGGTTTTGAGCCTGAGCCAGGATCCGCATAGGGTTTTCGGGGATAAAATCTAGCGGTGGGGGGGATTTGTGTGGGGGGATCCCCTCCACTTTTTTTAGTATATATTTCATTATAGTGCCTCACATGAGTGTCCCTTAATCGCCTAATTGGATTTGCGTTTTCTTCCGTTTTCCACTGACCATACGAACTCCATCCTGCACTGTATCCATCATCTGTCACTTTTCTTTTATTCTGAGAATACATCTCAACGAGTGTTATAAACTTTTGCCACAATTATCTAGCTGAAGCAATATTTAATTCTTTGTATTGAATTGAATTTAGTGAATTTTGTTAAGGATGTGGCTGCCTTTTATATTTAACGTAAGCATTGCCTATCCCCACTCAACAGCGTTGTCGTCTAATTAGAAAATAGAGCAATTTGAAGTAGAAAATTTTTTGGCAACGCCGAAGGGGTGGAGTTACCCCCACTCCCACCAGAGCAAAGTTAACGCCTAAATTAAAAAGTAGCAACGTTGAGAGCCATCCCCACCAACGCATTCATTTTAAAATCTACAAAAGGGTGTAGAAATTCAGCAAAAGCATCAGTTTTCTAAATTTTGTTGAATTGTGTTCGAGTTTTGTCGTGTGTTATTTTTAAATTTATTACTTTGCTTATAATTATGAGTGTGTTCCAAACTAAGGCGATTGTCCACTACAATGCTGTTGTGAGGGTAAGTCAAAACTTATTTTTTTATAATTATTAAATACGTTATTTCAATTTGCTTCGAGAAACTATTTTGCTTTTTCGCATCAGAAAATTTTTAGCCAACTTTTTTCTTGTTAGCCGCAAGTTGGAGATTTTCTTATGCGAAAAATATTTTTTTATTTGCGATATACTAACATTCAATAATTATTATAGTCACCATCTGCTTATAATCTCATCGAGACGCTTGCGGCAGAGGGGTCAGTTGAAAATTCATCCGAAGAAAACAATGTTGATCATGTAAGTAGACATGTTTATGAATTCTAACAAATAATAAATGTTTATCTTATACTTATAGTATTCCGAAGTGGACGATGAAAGCATTAGAAGCGCAACATCGTTTGCTGTGTCGCAGATCGAGCGTGAGCTGGCACATGAACAATCGGTATATGTACAGCCTGCACAACCTGCCGAATCGACACATGTGCAGCCTGCGCAATTGACATATGTACAGCCTGAACAACCCGCACCTGAATATTCGGCACATGTGCAGCCTGCGCAATTGACATATGTACAGCCTGAACAACCCGCACCTGAATACGAGCAACCCGCGCAACCTGCAGGGCATGCGTCGCCTGCTCAGTCTGAGCAAACCCACCGGCAGAACGTCTCCAGTCCTGTGAGGACTGTTGGGAAAAATATGGAGACGTTGAGAGCGGTTTATAACAGGGGGCGCCGCACAAACAGGTTTCCGGATGACAGCTTCGATTTTGAAGATCCAGCAGCTGGAGGACGTCACAATTTGGAACTTAATAAAGTGCTGGAAGATAATGTTGTCGTCTTACAGCTTCAAAGTAATAAGCTGGCCAAAAACAAGGCTGGTTTAAAAAATAAAATAGATAGGTTAGATAAATTAAGAAAAATTTTAGTAAATAGGATTAGTATAATAGAAATAGATGAAGCGCGTGTGAATAAAATATTAACTAGTTATAAGTAAGCATAAGTTGAATCATATATATATATAATATTACACATAGTTTTAAACCAACGCTTTGTTATTCATTTCTCACCCAATACCATTATAAACACCAAGCAATAAAATTTTATTACGTGCAATACAGAGTCGCTCGGTAGCTAAATACAAAAGTAATATTTTTCTCCTAAGCAGACCATACTTTAGCATAAGCGTACGTGCACACTTCCGGCTGAGGGAGATGTAAGAAAGGTAAAAAATATAGTCAGGGGATTTTACATAGCGATCGTCCTCGCTCGAACTCGCACGGACAAGCAGTAGCAAGCGGATACCTAAAATCCCAGAACATTTGTAGTATCAAACTGTAGTTTTTAAGTAAATATTTTATTAAACGTTTATTTTCTTATATTCGAGAATTTAATTTAAATAATAATAATAATAAAACAATTATCCAATAATACATTTCATTTACAATAATACCAATGGCCTAGTTTTTGCACCTGTTTTACATATTAAGCATGTATCTTGCCGAAAAGCTATGCTTTAGCATAACCGTACGTGCACACTTCCGGCTGAGCGATGTAAGAAAGGTAAAAAATACAGCCAGAGGATTTTACATAGCGATCATCCTCGCACGGACAAGCAGTAGCATGCGACTACCTAAAATCCCAGAACATTTGTAGGTATCAAACTGTAGTTTTTAATTAAATATTTTATTTCACGTTTATTTTCTTATAGTCAGGAATTTAATTTAAATAATAATAATAAAAACAGAATTATCCAATAATACATTTTATTTACAATAATACATTTTATTTACAATAATGGTATAATTTTTGCACCTGCTTTACACATCAAGCAGGTGTCTTGCCGAAAAGCTATGTAAAGCTTTTCTTTACAGGCACTACACCGCATGAATCTTTGCAAAGGCATTTCTGTCAAAGAAAAATGTAAAGTTTCATGCCGATGCTTCGCATTGTCGGTGAAACCATTCAGGGAAACCTCTGTAAAATCTACCACATACGCACGGTAACAATTTAGGCACAAACGCGCCCTTTCTGTTACCTTTACATATGCGGCAGATACACAGAGGCCCCCCACTGTCCAGTTATTATAACCCTCGCTCGGGTTAATGGGTACACTTTTCGCCACGACGGAGTCATCGCGGTCAACGTCTACCCCTTCATCTTCATCACTAGCATCATCGTCGTCGTCAATGTCGTCTATGTCTCTTCTCAATTCTGCAGGCACCGTTTTCTCAATCTCTTCTTTTTCTTCTAACGCAAGTTGGTATAGGGAATTATTTATGGAGGCAGCCATTGTTATTAAATTTAATTTGTTTGGAGAAAAACTGTAACTGATGTCTATTGAGATATCTCCAGAGTTTTTATAGTCTAAAACATCAACCTGTACGAGATGTCTAGGAGGGGATCCTAGTGTTTTATGTCCTATTTAAATATATGCTATAAAAAGTGATACATTTTTTTAAATTTTAATTCATCCATTTCAGAAAACTGTATTTTTTGCTGTTTTTTATTTTGAAATAAATGGAACAACTAATCTGCATATTTGAGTTATTCCAAATTTCATAAAGATTGCAACTACTGATTTTCTTTTATGAATTGACGTGTAATCAATACAATGAAAATATTAGATTTTTAATACAGGTCGTGCCCTCTATTTCTGTAGGGAAACAACTACAGTCGTGCTTCAAAAGTACTACCAATTGATCGATATTTCGCCGAATACTTTACCCTTGCAACAGGTATGCGCAAGGGGGTTCGAAAGATACCGCTGGGTGGTTCGAAGGCCCCGCCGTCGAGGGCGCGCTATGAGTCTCAGGAACGCGGCGGCTGTCACAAAGAGAGAGATGGGAGATATGGAACTGAAAATTTGGAGCACTCCAAAGGCGAATGATCTAAAGGCAAAGGCAAATGATTCAAAGGCAAAGGCAAATGATCGGAAGGCAAATGATTCGAAGGCAAAGGCAAATGATCCAAAGGCAAAGGCAAATGATCGGAAGGCAAAGGCAAATGATCCGAAGGCAAAGGCAAATGATCGGAAGGCAAAGGCAAATGATCCGAAGGCAAGTGATCCGAAGGCAAATGATCCAAAGGCAAATTAAAAATATAGTATGAATGTATTGTAACAATGTGTTAGTATATAATAAAGATAAAATTAAGTATAATTGTCAGTGTTTTATTCCCCACCTACGTGATGTATATGTGTGATATTTGCGGTACAACATTTTGTAGATCGGATAGTTTTACAAGACACAAGAATATTCACAGAACTATTATTTTTATGTGTGAATTCTGTAGTAAAACGTTTTCGAGAAAAGATAACTTAAAAACTCATAAAAGAATCCACCAACTTCAAAACGACTTAGTTGTTAGCGAGGTCGTTGGATACAACGATTCGAAAGACGCGATGCAAATCCATCAGCAGGGGGTTCGAAAGATACCGCTGGGTGGTTCGAAGGCCCCGCCGTCGAGGGCGCGCTATGAGTCTCAGGAACGCGGCGGCTGCCACAAAGAGAGAGATGGGAGATATGGAACTGAAAATTTGGAGCACTCCAAAGGTGAATGATCTAAAGGCAAAGGCAAATGATTCAAAGGCAAAGGCAAATGATCGGAAGGCAAATGATTCGAAGGCAAAGGCAAATGATCCAAAGGCAAAGGCAAATGATCGGAAGGCAAAGGCAAATGATCCGAAGGCAAAGGCAAATGATCGGAAGGCAAAGGCAAATGATCCGAAGGCAAGTGATCCGAAGGCAAATGATCCAAAGGCAAATTAAAAATATAGTATGAATGTATTGTAACAATGTGTTAGTATATAATAAAGATAAAATTAAGTATAATTGTCAGTGTTTTATTCCCCACCTACGTGATGTATATGTGTGATATTTGCGGTACAACATTTTGTAGATCGGATAGTTTTACAAGACACAAGAATATTCACAGAACTATTATTTTTATGTGTGAATTCTGTAGTAAAACGTTTTCGAGAAAAGATAACTTAAAAACTCATAAAAGAATCCACCAACTTCAAAACGACTTAGTTGTTAGCGAGGTCGTTGGATACAACGATTCGAAAGACGCGATGCAAATCCATCAGCAGACAGTTTCACTTCCAGTAGAAAACCTAGATATTGTGCAAGAAAGTAGTGCTAAATCTAAACACGGTGTACTGTTTCCAAACTCATTTAGGGCAATTTTTTGTGGACCTAGCGGATGTGGAAAAACCAACGCTTTACTTAGTTTAATATTTAATGAAAACGGACTAAAATTCGAGAATATTTACTTGTACAGTAAGTCACTGTACCAACCCAAGTATCAGTTATTGCAAGACGTGCTTAAACAAGTTAGTGGTGTTGGATATTTTCCCTTTAACTCAAACGATGATGTAATTGGTCCATCAGAGGCTAGAGAAAATTCAAAAAACCCATATTTGTAGAACGTTGTTTTATTAAACCAACCTTCTCCTATACAAATCAGCCAACAGAAACTCTTTGTAAAAACAGAAGAGTTCAAAAATACAAAAGGTTTCTATACTAAATGTAATATTACATAATATTAATATAATGTCTGTTTCATTTAAGTTACTACTTACTACTAGATGATTGACTTTATCTAAGAAATTACAATAGAAATCATAAAAATCAAAGCGGAGCAAAAAGCCAAATCTCAAAGATGCACTTATGCTAACGTTTAACAATTCAAAAATATCTGCCTCATTAAAATAAACATACACATTATTTTTTCTAAGCGACACGTGCTGATTTCCATCGGCGTCAATCACCGTACTTAGAACCATACGTGAGTCGAATCTGGCAAACATTGGAGCTCCACCATTATTAATAAATTCACATACATGTTCCAATAATTTATTCCATTCAGAGTAGTTCAAGGAAATTACTGTCCGATCATGACAAAGGTATGTGATGATTACTGCTGGCTCAAAATATTTCTTGAGACTCAACCCTGTATGAATGAATAATCCATTAGTTGATTTGATCGGAAAACATGCTGCCAAAAGCAAAGAATCTTCTACAATATCATTTTCACTGCTGCTTACATCGGATTCGTAACCACTGTCAGACATTTTGGCGGTTCGTTCACCGAGAGAACTACACAATGTTTGTTTCGCTTATCCACGAGTCGTGGCTTTTATCTAACCCGAGCCATCGCACAAGAACTTTCCCCCTCCTCCTTTGAAGCACTTTTTCCACCAAATAGATGTCAGGATTTGCCACTTTTTGCAATTCTTCATTATAAAAACCACCCTTTATAGCTCTTCCACGTAAATCTTCTAACAAATATGTGGGAGGATTGGTGTGTTGTACTTTGATTATTTTGAACAACTCCGTTGTCCAATTAGGTCGATATCCCTTGTCAAATACATGTCTAGCTTTACTTATTCTCACAATGTCACCCTTCCTAAATTTACGAGTTTTGAAAACTTTTAAGTGACTGTTGTACACATTGGTGACTAAATGTTGCTCGTTGTTTTTGTTAACTTCACCAGGCTTCATTTGTATCGTTCTATGTTTCCTATTATTGTACTCATTTACTACAGTAGGCAAAATATCAATCCACCTATATTTTCCATTTAGACTGAAATACTTGAATAATTTTTCTTTCAAAGTTCGTATTACTCTTTCCACTATAGCTGCCTTTTTGTCGGTAAATGTACTGTAGTGATTAATTTGAAAAGTTTTCATCAATTTCTGGAATTCAGAGTTGTAAAATTCTTTGCCCTGATCGGTTTGTAAATTGTGAGGCTTGCGTCCCCCACTGTTTTTTAAAATATCTTTAAAAGCCTTTGTAACATCTGCTCCAGACTTGGATTGTAGCGGTCTACACCAGACATATTTGGAGAAAGAGTCAATTACAACTAATATGAATTTATTACCTCTATTACAGTAAGCATATTGATCTAACTGAGCAAGATCGGCTTGCCAAAGATCATCTAAGCCTTTGATAATAGTTCGACGTCGAGGATAATTTTTTCGAGCTGGTTTATGGAGTTCCCTAACTAACTGAACTTTTTCATCACTATGACCGAAATTCATTGTTCAACTGCTCAATTCCAACTTAAAATGAAATTACTTTACACCGCTCTTTTGTTTATCCAATTTCAGTTGTTCTTTAATCACATCCTGCTCTTGTGTTATTTTCTCTATGGCAGTTTGCAAAGCAACAGTATTTAATTCTAACAACTCTTTAAAATCCTGTATTTGCTGGGAAACGTTATTTTTAAAGTCGTTTACTGACCGTAATAAAAAGTTATGACGCTCATCTAATATATTTCTAAGCTTTTCGTTATCTTTATTATATTGAAATGAAATAGCTGAAGCATCGCTATTCAATTTTTGGTTTTGGGACAAAGGAGAGTGCACAATGCCGCTAGCCTTTTTGTATTTCGACGAGCGTCCGAACTTGTTAAGAGTCATTTTGTAACTAACTGTATATTGACAGTAATTATACTTCTAGTAAATAACTTTAGCTTCCTTTAATTCATTTAAGATGGCTGCGATTTCGTTGTCGTGAGAAGTGTTTCCGGCATCTTTAGAAGCTACAAGTAACTTCAACCTATCTACTAATTCATTGACATTATCCCAGTATACGTACTCTATGGGTTTTGTGTTATAAGTAAGCTGCATACCTGTACCTTGCGCATCTTGAGTTTTACTTTTTATTAGAGGTCTAATGATATTAAGGTATTTGGTCTTGTGAGAACCCCTCAATTTACCATTCGATGTAAGGTGAACACCAGTTAACATTAAAATTTTCTTGTAATTTAACAAATCCGCCTGACTGTATTCTGGATATTCATAGAAAATGAGTTGGTAAAGTCCGTCGGTGCTCTTGAAAGGAGTGTTATCGATTATTATATCTCCCGTGTCTTTATCAAAATCGATATGTTTATTTCCTAAGGTCCATGTGTAGGTACTGCGATCAAGTTTAGGACCATAAGTATTATCAATATCAGCAGATTTTGAGATGAAATTTTGAATGTATGGTAAGGCCGTTTCAGGATAACCATAATCTGCGTCATCTTCAACATCATCATCGTATTCAGTTACTTGAGATGATTCTAAGACCGTTGTAGGTAATGTATTTTCTCCCGATATTTCAGACGGTAACTTTTTACTTGGCGTACTAGTAAATAATTCTATCTTAGGTTTTATCCGAATTGCAGTTTGTTGCTTTGATCCTACCTTAACTTTCATATTATTTTTTATTTCGCTTAGAGAATCTTTTACGGGCTTGAATATCTTATCTAAAGTCTCATCCATCTCAGATTTACCCGTTTTTAACGCAGCATATTTTCTTCTAATAGATCTAGTTAGCTCTTTAATTTTTTTAGCACGCTGTGCTCTCTGAATTTGTTCTTGTGATGTCAAGGGCATGTTGGCTACTAATAAAGATACCGAGTCACTAGAGTTTTATATAGCTATCAAATCCTTTTCTGTATCGCCCATTATCTAAACTAAAGTCTTTGGCTATCACTAATGTTCCAAAAACACTACCATTCCAACAAAATGAGCAAAGGTTTTTAAACTGCTCGTAGGTGATATCTGGTGACACATGTTCATCATAGACATGCTTCAGATTAACGTCATCCTGTTTGAACAGAATAATCATGTTACAATTGTCTCGTATTAATTGCTTAGGAATTTTAGAATATGTCTGACAAAGATAGACAACATCTATAGATTTATGACGTCCCATTGAATAAAATTCTCTAATTTTATCTTGTTTATCGCAAGCCACGTCATCAAATATGAAAACCGAATTTTCTCTAGCCTCTGATGGACCAATTACATCATCGTTTGAGTTAAAGGGAAAATATCCAACACCACTAACTTGTTTAAGCACGTCTTGCAATAACTGATACTTGGGTTGGTACAGTGACTTACTGTACAAGTAAATATTCTCGAATTTTAGTCCGTTTTCATTAAATATTAAACTAAGTAAAGCGTTGGTTTTTCCACATCCGCTAGGTCCACAAAAAATTGCCCTAAATGAGTTTGGAAACAGTACACCGTGTTTAGATTTAGCACTACTTTCTTGCACAATATCTAGGTTTTCTACTGGAAGTGAAACTGTCTGCTGATGGATTTGCATCGCGTCTTTCGAATCGTTGTATCCAACGACCTCGCTAACAACTAAGTCGTTTTGAAGTTGGTGGATTCTTTTATGAGTTTTTAAGTTATCTTTTCTCGAAAACGTTTTACTACAGAATTCACACATAAAAATAATAGTTCTGTGAATATTCTTGTGTCTTGTAAAACTATCCGATCTACAAAATGTTGTACCGCAAATATCACACATATACATCACGTAGGTGGGGAATAAAACACTGACAATTATACTTAATTTTATCTTTATTATATACTAACACATTGTTACAATACATTCATACTATATTTTTAATTTGCCTTTGGATCATTTGCCTTCGGATCACTTGCCTTCGGATCATTTGCCTTTGCCTTCCGATCATTTGCCTTTGCCTTCGGATCATTTGCCTTTGCCTTCCGATCATTTGCCTTTGCCTTTGGATCATTTGCCTTTGCCTTCGAATCATTTGCCTTCCGATCATTTGCCTTTGCCTTTGAATCATTTGCCTTTGCCTTTAGATCATTCACCTTTGGAGTGCTCCAAATTTTCAGTTCCATATCTCCCATCTCTCTCTTTGTGACAGCCGCCGCGTTCCTGAGACTCATAGCGCGCCCTCGACGGCGGGGCCTTCGAACCACCCAGCGGTATCTTTCGAACCCCCTGCTGATGGATTTGCATCGCGTCTTTCGAATCGTTGTATCCAACGACCTCGCTAACAACTAAGTCGTTTTGAAGTTGGTGGATTCTTTTATGAGTTTTTAAGTTATCTTTTCTCGAAAACGTTTTACTACAGAATTCACACATAAAAATAATAGTTCTGTGAATATTCTTGTGTCTTGTAAAACTATCCGATCTACAAAATGTTGTACCGCAAATATCACACATATACATCACGTAGGTGGGGAATAAAACACTGACAATTATACTTAATTTTATCTTTATTATATACTAACACATTGTTACAATACATTCATACTATATTTTTAATTTGCCTTTGGATCATTTGCCTTCGGATCACTTGCCTTCGGATCATTTGCCTTTGCCTTCCGATCATTTGCCTTTGCCTTCGGATCATTTGCCTTTGCCTTCCGATCATTTGCCTTTGCCTTTGGATCATTTGCCTTTGCCTTCGAATCATTTGCCTTCCGATCATTTGCCTTTGCCTTTGAATCATTTGCCTTTGCCTTTAGATCATTCGCCTTTGGAGTGCTCCAAATTTTCAGTTCCATATCTCCCATCTCTCTCTTTGTGACAGCCGCCGCGTTCCTGAGACTCATAGCGCGCCCTCGACGGCGGGGCCTTCGAACCACCCAGCGGTATCTTTCGAACCCCCTGCTGATGGATTTGCATCGCGTCTTTCGAATCGTTGTATCCAACGACCTCGCTAACAACTAAGTCGTTTTGAAGTTGGTGGATTCTTTTATGAGTTTTTAAGTTATCTTTTCTCGAAAACGTTTTACTACAGAATTCACACATAAAAATAATAGTTCTGTGAATATTCTTGTGTCTTGTAAAACTATCCGATCTACAAAATGTTGTACCGCAAATATCACACATATACATCACGTAGGTGGGGAATAAAACACTGACAATTATACTTAATTTTATCTTTATTATATACTAACACATTGTTACAATACATTCATACTATATTTTTAATTTGCCTTTGGATCATTTGCCTTCGGATCACTTGCCTTCGGATCATTTGCCTTTGCCTTCCGATCATTTGCCTTTGCCTTCGGATCATTTGCCTTTGCCTTCCGATCATTTGCCTTTGCCTTTGGATCATTTGCCTTTGCCTTCGAATCATTTGCCTTCCGATCATTTGCCTTTGCCTTTGAATCATTTGCCTTTGCCTTTAGATCATTCGCCTTTGGAGTGCTCCAAATTTTCAGTTCCATATCTCCCATCTCTCTCTTTGTGACAGCCGCCGCGTTCCTGAGACTCATAGCGCGCCCTCGACGGCGGGGCCTTCGAACCACCCAGCGGTATCTTTCGAACCCCCTTGCGCATACCTGTTGCAAGGGTAAAGTATTCGGCGAAATATCGATCAATTGGTAGTACTTTTGAAGCACGACTGTAGTTGTTTCCCTACAGAAATAGAGGGCACGACCTGTATTAAAAATCTAATATTTTCATTGTATTGATTACACGTCAATTCATAAAAGAAAATCAGTAGTTGCAATCTTTATGAAATTTGGAATAACTCAAATATGCAGATTAGTTGTTCCATTTATTTCAAAATAAAAAACAGCAAAAAATACAGTTTTCTGAAATGGATGAATTAAAATTTAAAAAAATGTATCACTTTTTATAGCATATATTTAAATAGGACATAAAACACTAGGATCCCCTCCTAGACATCTCGTACAGGTTGATGTTTTAGACTATAAAAACTCTGGAGATATCTCAATAGACATCAGTTACAGTTTTTCTCCAAACAAATTAAATTTAATAACAATGGCTGCCTCCATAAATAATTCCCTATACCAACTTGCGTTAGAAGAAAAAGAAGAGATTGAGAAAACGGTGCCTGCAGAATTGAGAAGAGACATAGACGACATTGACGACGACGATGATGCTAGTGATGAAGATGAAGGGGTAGACGTTGACCGCGATGACTCCGTCGTGGCGAAAAGTGTACCCATTAACCCGAGCGAGGGTTATAATAACTGGACAGTGGGGGGCCTCTGTGTATCTGCCGCATATGTAAAGGTAACAGAAAGGGCGCGTTTGTGCCTAAATTGTTACCGTGCGTATGTGGTAGATTTTACAGAGGTTTCCCTGAATGGTTTCACCGACAATGCGAAGCATCGGCATGAAACTTTACATTTTTCTTTGACAGAAATGCCTTTGCAAAGATTCATGCGGTGTAGTGCCTGTAAAGAAAAGCTTTACATAGCTTTTCGGCAAGACACCTGCTTGATGTGTAAAGCAGGTGCAAAAATTATACCATTATTGTAAATAAAATGTATTATTGTAAATAAAATGTATTATTGGATAATTCTGTTTTTATTATTATTATTTAAATTAAATTCCTGACTATAAGAAAATAAACGTGAAATAAAATATTTAATTAAAAACTACAGTTTGATACCTACAAATGTTCTGGGATTTTAGGTAGTCGCATGCTACTGCTTGTCCGTGCGAGGATGATCGCTATGTAAAATCCTCTGGCTGTATTTTTTACCTTTCTTACATCGCTCAGCCGGAAGTGTGCACGTACGGTTATGCTAAAGCATAGCTTTTCGGCAAGATACATGCTTAATATGTAAAACAGGTGCAAAAACTAGGCCATTGGTATTATTGTAAATGAAATGTATTATTGGATAATTGTTTTATTATTATTATTATTTAAATTAAATTCTCGAATATAAGAAAATAAACGTTTAATAAAATATTTACTTAAAAACTACAGTTTGATACTACAAATGTTCTGGGATTTTAGGTATCCGCTTGCTACTGCTTGTCCGTGCGAGTTCGAGCGAGGACGATCGCTATGTAAAATCCCCTGACTATATTTTTTACCTTTCTTACATCTCCCTCAGCCGGAAGTGTGCACGTACGCTTATGCTAAAGTATGGTCTGCTTAGGAGAAAAATATTACTTTTGTATTTAGCTACCGAGCGACTCTGTATTGCACGTAATAAAATTTTATTGCTTGGTGTTTATAATGGTATTGGGTGAGAAATGAATAACAAAGCGTTGGTTTAAAACTATGTGTAATATTATATATATATATGATTCAACTTATGCTTACTTATAACTAGTTAATATTTTATTCACACGCGCTTCATCTATTTCTATTATACTAATCCTATTTACTAAAATTTTTCTTAATTTATCTAACCTATCTATTTTATTTTTTAAACCAGCCTTGTTTTTGGCCAGCTTATTACTTTGAAGCTGTAAGACGACAACATTATCTTCCAGCACTTTATTAAGTTCCAAATTGTGACGTCCTCCAGCTGCTGGATCTTCAAAATCGAAGCTGTCATCCGGAAACCTGTTTGTGCGGCGCCCCCTGTTATAAACCGCTCTCAACGTCTCCATATTTTTCCCAACAGTCCTCACAGGACTGGAGACGTTCTGCCGGTGGGTTTGCTCAGACTGAGCAGGCGACGCATGCCCTGCAGGTTGCGCGGGTTGCTCGTATTCAGGTGCGGGTTGTTCAGGCTGTACATATGTCAATTGCGCAGGCTGCACATGTGCCGAATATTCAGGTGCGGGTTGTTCAGGCTGTACATATGTCAATTGCGCAGGCTGCACATGTGTCGATTCGGCAGGTTGTGCAGGCTGTACATATACCGATTGTTCATGTGCCAGCTCACGCTCGATCTGCGACACAGCAAACGATGTTGCGCTTCTAATGCTTTCATCGTCCACTTCGGAATACTATAAGTATAAGATAAACATTTATTATTTGTTAGAATTCATAAACATGTCTACTTACATGATCAACATTGTTTTCTTCGGATGAATTTTCAACTGACCCCTCTGCCGCAAGCGTCTCGATGAGATTATAAGCAGATGGTGACTATAATAATTATTGAATGTTAGTATATCGCAAATAAAAAAATATTTTTCGCATAAGAAAATCTCCAACTTGCGGCTAACAAGAAAAAAGTTGGCTAAAAATTTTCTGATGCGAAAAAGCAAAATAGTTTCTCGAAGCAAATTGAAATAACGTATTTAATAATTATAAAAAAATAAGTTTTGACTTACCCTCACAACAGCATTGTAGTGGACAATCGCCTTAGTTTGGAACACACTCATAATTATAAGCAAAGTAATAAATTTAAAAATAACACACGACAAAACTCGAACACAATTCAACAAAATTTAGAAAACTGATGCTTTTGCTGAATTTCTACACCCTTTTGTAGATTTTAAAATGAATGCGTTGGTGGGGATGGCTCTCAACGTTGCTACTTTTTAATTTAGGCGTTAACTTTGCTCTGGTGGGAGTGGGGGTAACTCCACCCCTTCGGCGTTGCCAAAAAATTTTCTACTTCAAATTGCTCTATTTTCTAATTAGACGACAACGCTGTTGAGTGGGGATAGGCAATGCTTACGTTAAATATAAAAGGCAGCCACATCCTTAACAAAATTCACTAAATTCAATTCAATACAAAGAATTAAATATTGCTTCAGCTAGATAATTGTGGCAAAAGTTTATAACACTCGTTGAGATGTATTCTCAGAATAAAAGAAAAGTGACAGATGATGGATACAGTGCAGGATGGAGTTCGTATGGTCAGTGGAAAACGGAAGAAAACGCAAATCCAATTAGGCGATTAAGGGACACTCATGTGAGGCACTATAATGAAATATATACTAAAAAAAGTGGAGGGGATCCCCCCACACAAATCCCCCCCACCGCTAGATTTTATCCCCGAAAACCCTATGCGGATCCTGGCTCAGGCTCAAAACCCTTATGCGGAAGCTGGCTCACATATGGCGGCCATCTTTGAGCCAGGATCCGCTTTACTTAACTACTTATATATATACAATATATATATACAATGTGTCCCGGATAAGGATGAACAGCATGGGGATCTTGCAAACGGTGAGAGATAGAACAGCGGTTACATGAGGAAAAAGTTGCGCGATTTTAAGGCCAATAAATTGGTACAAACAGATTTCTGATTTGAGTTAAGTTAAATTTTGGGTTTTCGATTTTATTTTTTCTGAAGTTGTTATCACAGATAGAAAAAAAAAAGAAAAATACTTTCTTATGGCGCTTTTTAACGGGCTTTAAGATGACGTTTTTAGATTTGTTCTACAACATTTCGTTTTTGAGAAACCATCTTCAACTTAATTTTTTTAAATACGTACCTGTTTTTTTTTGCAGATTTTGAAAGCACTTTTTATTGCAAATACCATGATGTATGACACGAAATATTTTTTAAATGTTTTTTTTTTAATAATAAGAAGTCTAAGTATTAATCAGTATTGTCAACATTTAACTTACACTTTATTTTTACTTCGAAAACTTAATATTTTTAAATACTGCCCTGTCTGGTAAGTGTTTTCCTCTGTTGTTGTACAGCAAACTGTGTCGCATTGTGTTTTGGAGCGTTGGGTGAGGATTATTCAGTCAACGCTTTAAGCCAATGAAACCAGTAACTTTTGCCATGTCTCACCGTTTGCAAGATCCCCATGCTGTTCATTCTTATCCGGGACACATTGTATATTTTTTAAATATAGAGCCAGAATCAAATTGCAATATTCAATTCCGCATGTAATAATTTATTTGTGTGAATTTTTATTATCCACTTTTTACAATTTTGTGGCATATAATTTTCATATCAAACGTAACAATGACTGAAATTTTGTTATGATATTGTAGCCTTTATTTTATTTTTTATTCTGGGACACTTCAACAGGTAAAAGAAAATATGAAATATAAGTATTTTGTGATTGCGATATAACTTTTTATCTACAGCCGTCTCGTTTTCGTGATACCTATAAGTTGTTTATGTTCTCACAAATTTCAACGTTTTCTTTTTTATTTTTGGAACCGATAAAGATACTCAAACAAAATTTGATGCATTGATCAAGTGCCACAAAATGTGATAATACTAAGTCCCCAAATAGCCAGTGGCGGTGATTGATATATTAAAATAATAAAATAAATCAAAACTGGGGAATTAGGTACACATAACATAGGTACCTAAGTATCTACTTATAAAAAATACCTAATATATCTTACAAAATTTGAAATTGACAGCTTGTCATATCCCCTCTTTTCCTAAATGCAGAAGCTACCAATCAATATTGGGGTGAAAATTTCTAAAGAAAAGTGACAAAATAATGTTTAATGCTATAATATGAATTTTCAAATATCTCGACAATAATTATTTTATGTTTGTTCTAAACTTTGAAAAGTAAAAAATATGCTGTGCAAACCTTCGATTTTCACTTATAATCTCCCTAGATCATGAATTATTTCCGGAAATTTTTTTCGAGGTGCGAATTTTCTTAAAAAATTCATGCTCGCGGGAGATTCGGTACGAAAATTTCATGTCAAAACTATTTGAAAATACAATTAAATTGGAGACATATGGTGACTGGTGTTATTGTTGTATAGGAGGGAGATTTCCACTTATTAATCTTACAGCTAGGTGCTTATGGGAGGGTGATTTCCGAAAAAATACACAAGTTGCCATGGCAACGTTAAGAAATGCTTGTGTTTTATTGGTTGTACCTTGTCGACATGAAATTTTCATTAAAACTTTATCTTTGATATTCTTCAAGGGAGCAGTCACATTCCAAAGACTTGTACTTACATATTCCTCTTTTTTGAACAGTTTGTTCTGAATGCACAGGTTGTCACAGTTGTAAATAAACATAAATAAAACTGATGGTAGAAAATATCATAGGTTCAAAAACGCTTAATATTGCAAATGAGTAAGAACACACGATAAAAAATGGTTTTAAATGTCAAAAGTACAGGTTGTTGAAAATTACCTAAGCAGCAGATTATTTTCCTGCTGCAACTTATCAGTTTTCCTGTTTTACAGAAAATCTAAGCATTCTGGGACAAATTTGCACGAAACATTTTTTAAGCGAAAATGAATGGAACCCAACAAATAATGCAAATATGCCATAGGCGTGCGTAATTTTTGAGATAAAGGTGTACAAATTTCCCGGCCAACTCTAGTCTCTATAGTGCTCC
Organism: Pseudeuparius sepicola; assembly: GCA_963920635.1. Taxonomy (NCBI): domain Eukaryota; kingdom Metazoa; phylum Arthropoda; class Insecta; order Coleoptera; family Anthribidae; genus Pseudeuparius; species Pseudeuparius sepicola. The sequence continues at coordinate 99,176,259 of OY987299.1, forward strand.
CTTCTATTGCATTCCATGCCCCTACATCACTCGAGAAAAGCGCGGCCAAAAACGTAGTCGCAAAATTACCCTCACTGACATACGTTGGTTATCAATTCTACGCCAAGTTAAATGTCTTTGGTACAAAGTCAAATATTTTGGCGTGGTTTTTGAATGGGAACTCTATGTTATTCTTCAAATTTTCATTTTAAATATTTTAATTTTTAACTCTGGATATTCTTTAATTAAAATAGAACAAAATGTCGATTTACAAGAATCAAAAACGTTAATACAGCTTTCTAGTTTTATAAATTGTAAATAAAACAAAGACTACTAATATTTTTTTATTATATTCAGGAACATTACTGCAATAAATAAAGAAAAAATACTTCAAAGCCTAAAAGCAATAATTACTTAGGTATATAATTGTTTTGATATACCTACATACATGTCCATCTAAATTTTCATAATTTTCATGGAATTAATAATTTCAAGTAGGTATAATTATAATTATCTACTTCGTGTTCTTGTTTGCCACAATTTAGAATAATTTGCTTACTCTGGAATAAATTTATTTTAAAATAAAAATATAATTTCAAGTAGTACCTATATAACTAAGTACCTAGTGTAAACATAATTCACCGAAATATTTTATGTTTAAGTGGCTTGTTAAATGTTATGTTCTTAAAAGAGATTAGTATTTTACTTTTGTGACATCATAAAATTATTATACACTGTGTCCCGGATAAGAATGAACAGCATGGGGATATTGCAAACGGTGAGAGATAGGGCAACGGTTAAATGGGGAAAAAGTTGCGCAATTTTGAAGTCAATAAAATGGCACAAACAGATTTCTAATATTTTTTTCGTTTTTGAGTTATTTTGAAAAAAGTAAAATTTTACGTTTTCGATTTTATTTTTTTCTGAAGTTGGTATAACAGATAGAGAAAAAAGAAAAGCACTTTCTTATGGCACTTTTTAACGGGCCTTAAGATGGCCTTTTTAGATTTGTTCTACAACGTTTCGTTCTTGAGAAACCATCTTCAACTTAATTTTTTTAAATACGGACCTGGATTTTTTTTACAGATTTTGAAAGCACTTTTCATTGCAAATACCATGATGTATGACAATAAATATTTTTAAAATGTTTTGAGACAATTATACTGAAAATTCCTTTTTTCCATTTTTTTTTCTAATGCGGCCCTGTATTTAATAATAAGAAGTCTAAATATTAATCAGTATTGTCAACAATTTAACTTACAACTTATCTTTCAATTGGAGAACTAATAAAAGGACGGCACATACGATAATAAAAAATAAATAAAAATCCTCCACCTAGAAGGCTTTGAAACAACGAAACCAATCCCTTGTCATTTGTCATAACTCCCACTGTATCATTTAGTTAACAATTTATTTCATTACAAAATGAAGGGTGCTTTTTTAAATGACGACAAATTTAACATGTCAGCATGTTATATCTTGTGCCACAGAAATAGTGTAGAGGCCGAACGAATGTATTTTTGCAATTAATAAAGTGCAAAAGTTATTGATTACGTTGGCTTAAAGGTTTCTTCTCGCAATTAGGAAAAGCGAAGAATTTACTCCAAAACACAATGCGACACTGTTTTCTGTACAACAACAGAGGAAAACACTTTACCAGACGCAGGGCCGTACAATTTAAAAATATTAAGTTTTCGAAGTAAAAATAAACTGTAAGTTAAATTGTTGTCAATACTGATTAATATTTAGACTCCTTATTATTAAATACAGGGCCGCATTAGACAAAAATGAACGGAAAAAAAGGAATTCTCAGTATAATTGTCTTAAAACATTTTAAAAATATTTCGTGTCATACATCATAGTATTTGCAATGAAAAGTGCTTTCAAAATCTAAAAAAAATCCAGGTCCGTATTTAAAAAAATTAAGTTGAAGATGGTTTCTCAAAAACGAAACATTGTAGAACAAATCTAAAAACGCCAACTTAAGGCCCGTTAAAAAGTGACATAAGAAAGTGTTTTTCTTTTTTCTCTATCTGTGTTAACAACTTCAGAAAAAAATAAAATCTAAAACGGAAAATTTTACTTTTTTCAAAATAACTTAAAAACGAAAAAAGATATTAAAAATCTGTTCATGCCAGTTTATTGACCTCAAAATTGCGCAACTTTTTTCCCATTTAACCGTTGCCCTATCTCTCACCGTTTGCAATATCCCCATGCTGTTCATTCTTATCCGGGACACAGTGTATATGTAAGTGTAATAGAAGTATGTAATTTTATTAACTTGAGATTCTAAAAATCCCATGGAAATAGATTTTCCGCTGCCTTACCTTTCTTGCAAATTTGTGTTGATACTTACTTTAGTATTTCTTCCTAGGTCTGGTGCTAGTTTACCTTTTAAACAAAATTAAATTTGTACGTTTTGAAATATTTAGAAACATAAGAAGAGTATTACTTGGCTCATTGTTCTTTGTCAAAACAAAACACACTCTTGCCTGAAATAAGAGTTAAATATTTTATTCAAACGCATTATTTCGCGGTAATTAAGTTTAAATATATTGTTTTTTGTCTTTGTTTAAAACAGTTGAATAGAAAAACTAAAAAATATCCAACCTTCCGCGTCCGATATCTCATCAGAGCTGCCATTTACACGTAGAGGTGGCACTGGAATTAACCAATTAGAATCTGCTGGACGTTATAAAGCTAACAAATATCTTGAGCAACGAGAGTGGGAACGAGTTAAATCTAAAGACGCAACAGCCGGCGGGAAAGCACCCGCTTGACTTGTCACAAATATAATGAAAACGAAATAACGATTTGGAATGGGTTGCACTTCTGTACCTCGCGGGCATAGTACATGGAAACAAGAAAAAGTCATCAAATAAAAACATAAAAAAGATACTTTTGGTAGATGTGTTTTGGGAGGTGTTAAACCGCGCAGGGTATTGAAACCGGCTCGCAAATACATAACAAATATTGGTGGAAAAGGAAAGTTACAAGCACCCCGAATAATCCCCATTCCAAAATTTGGAGGAATATTTCCGTTACTACCGATATTCGCTAGACTGTCTGCTTTAGGTGTGTTGACTGGCGGTGGGTATTGTGATAGCTGTTAATCATGCAATGGATGCGCGAAATAAATTAACAGAGGCTACCCGCCATAACAAAACTATGGAGACCATCGCTTTGGGAAAATGAAGGTACTTTAATCCATACCGCTCAGGCCATTTAAACAATAAAAAACTTTTAAAGTCCCTACCCCTCAGGGCCCCCTCCAACATCGATATTGAGTTTTTTGCAAAAAAGTAAAAAAAAAATCTATTTTAGGGGCTGTTCACGCGAGAAATACTCTACCTCAGGGAGGGCCATTGTCTTGTGTGGGCATTTGTGCTTAAAGTTTCTCACAGACTCTACTTAAGCCATAAAAATGGATCGTGAAACAATAAAAAGAATGGCACAGTCGCTGGCGGCGCTTTCTCGTTTACGCAGTGTAACTAAAATGAGTAAAAAAAACATTAGAAAATATGCCTAAAGAAATCATAATTGCTTGTGCTCCAGAGGAGATACCACTGGCTTTGCACCGTCTTCGGCAACTACAGCATCAAAACTACGTACTACTTTACACAGTGATCCATTCTCACGTGGAAACCCAAAATTCAAAGTCGGTAATATTGTTCGCATAAGTAAATTCGAAGGAGTACCTATTTGAAAAGGGCACACGCCTAATTGGTGCATTGAACATGAATTGTCGAATGAACGATTTTCCATAATCAGTTTTATTTAAGACATTTACAACTGAGACACCCTGGAGGTTTTAATAATGGGCACCTTTTCTGCTTTTCAGAAATACAACTAAAGCAACTCAGACAAGAATCAGCCCCCTCAATTAACTACAAATACGTGGAAAGGACAATTTTGCCAATGAAAGACCAGTGGTGGAAACGAGGGACACATCACTTCTATGCAGAAGAACCAAAGCCGGCCATTGTAGAAGCATGACCCTAGTTTGTTTAGTTGTTAATATGATAATTTATATTTTATTATTTTACTGTAAATCGTACAAGACTGATTTGTTGGGTATTTTATGATGTATTAGGAAAGGGGCTAGTGAACTAATAAATGAAACTACAAGGCTGAAAGTTCATAATATGATTTTATAAGAAATGAAGCTTACATTGTGTTGCAGCATTGAGTAAAGGATATAATATTCTATAATATATATCTTTTACTAAATGGTTGCAGCAAAACTGCTGAGTTTACGGCAAGGAAGCCTCATTAGCATGTTTGTTATTTCATGTTGAAAAAAAATCAGTGCCTCACCATGTCAAAATTTCATCATTAATAATTATTCAGAGTTGGTAAAAATCCAGTTGGACGGCTTTTTGACATTTTTGGGGCTTGATTAAATTTGAAAGCTTCAAATAATATTATCTTTATTAACTACAATAGAATTGATATTCTTATTGATATTTTTAGCATGCCGGAGGAGAGGAATGAATGACTAAGTATATACCATGCTAAATTGACATGGTCTGCCACTTTATTGAGCGATTTTTCTAAGAATTAAATATATACATAACAATCTGAGGCCATATGGAGCCTATCGCATGGTAAAATATATCGTTAAAATTCGCGTATAAAATTGAAATAATATTTTACCATGATTCTTTCACGAAATCGGGATTCAAAGGCAAAAATAATAGGCCAACCAAGAGCAATAAATTGTACAAACATCAACGCATAAAAGTGTTGAAATTATAAACAATTTTTATATTATAATGAAGTGTATGAAACAATAATATCAAATAATTTGCACATATAACAAGGTTTTTATTTTTTGTGAAAATTGACGAAGTTTATCTTTCTGTTTAAAATATCTGGTTGGTAAAAATTATATGACAATAATTTTATAAACAGAAAACGACCTACATAACGTTTATATACAGTATTATATTTACTACATGTAAAAAAATTTAATTACCTATATGAAAGGAAAATATCTACACATTTTTTGTCTGTTTTATAGATACATACTGTTGTAGATACTTGAATTTATTTCCCAACAAAAATGTATTTTATACTGTCACTTGAATTTCGGTGCACCTACAGCCAACCAATAATTATTTTAAAATATCTAAATTCTAAAATTAAAAAATACATTAAAATTTGCTGAAATATAAATTTATTCACCAGCGATCGAGGGGCACTACGGTATGCCTATATTGTAACACACTGGAGAAGAAAAGGCTTATTTTATTACGACTCTTGGAGTACCTACCTACTTTAATAGCCATTTCTCCCCAGTATTGCAATATCCAGTATTTTTCTATGACCGCATTGCTATTGCTAGCAAAAATATAGGTAGGTACGGTTAATTTTACTTTTGAATTATTCCTCAACTTGAATCACCTATTTAATTTAAGGTTTTAAAAGTCATAGAAAAAATACTGTTAACATAACTTAAATACTCAAAATTTACTGTGAATACGAATCTTTCCACTGCTAGCTACATTTTTATTTCCTTTGTTAAAAATTTCACTAAGTATACATTCATTCTAATAATATACAATAGAATTTAAAACTTAAAATTAGTCAACATAGTATTTTCGAATATATTTTGTACTGAATGAATTTCGCATTTATTGCTACTACGCTGATATGTCTAATGAATTAACGAAATTTGCTTAAAATCCCGATTTGTTATGTTTTTATTAATTATTAGCTTATCCTAACTACCTACATAGAATGTCCTTCAAAAAGTTATCATCATAGGGAGATTCTTTTATTAATTATTTAACTTTTGCGTTTACTTTTGCTTTAAAAATATTACTTTCGCTATATTTTACGAAACGACAATATAACAATAAAAAATACATGGCATTCGGCACTTATGTAAAATTAAAAAAAAGCTTATTATAGTAAAAGTAAGTCAATTTTTGACAGACTGCGAAGGTCGCATGAGAACGTTAGCAAAAGACAAACCCAAATTTAAATTACAAAATAAATAATTATTAATAAAAAGTTATTCCTATAATGCTAACTTTTTGAAGGACACTGTATATAAAATACGTGAAAACAGTGTAGAAATCCCATAGTAATCAAGAAGCTAGTACAGAGTAGGTAGTGTTAGTAGTATTTTTCAAGTTATACAAACAAAAATTAAATTTATTTTAACTTAAAATAAGACATCAGCAAAATTATTTGGGTGGATTACAATGTATATCTCTTTAAAACGTCTATTTTCTGGTACCTTCCTAAGTATTTCACGATCTGCAAAGCTGGAGTAAAACTAGATACTTGGTACCTTACGTCTTTATCAACTTATAGGAGGCAGTGATACCTTGATAAACTATTGCAATTCACCAGTCAACGCTGGCCTTATTTACTTTCACAATACACGGTTTGTGTAGTAAAAATATACATAAGGTTAGGTTGTTAAATCTACAAAAAATATTATAGTGTCTAGTCTTGTGGTCGATCCGTTGAGTAATTCCCTCAACGGTCGAATTTAAATACAGGGTGTCCCGGGAGCAAATGACTATTAAAAACCGTCAACTATCATTTTCTACGCATATACGGGGTGATTAATCAGTTTTGACCAATATTTTCGCAACTACTCTTGCACCGCTTCTTAGGATCTTATAATATTTTAGGGGTTTATTATCCTATAGTCAATGTCAATGTATAGGTATAACAAAAATTCAAAAACTCTAGAGCCGAATTTGGCACATTTAATTTTTTTGGGCTCCTTAAGGAAATTACACCCTGTATAGGATTTCTTGATAATCCAATAAGGGAATATAAAACTACATACAATTAATAGTGTTGAATGTTACGTATTTGCTTTTTTTTTCCACAGTTTCAACACTTTATGTCTTTGGGGCTTCCTAAGGAAGTTAGAGGGTGTTATAAATTTTAATATCTTTAAAAGTAATAAAGCTATTCAAACCAAATTTGGTACATTTATTACTGGCAGTGGCGTATATATGGGTAATTAGTTATGTTAATTTTATAAAAAAAAGTAGTTCATCCCTGTGCAAAGTCAGAGACAGCATTAATTTCCCGCATGATCTCTTTCATTTCACACAAAAACATATTCTTTATCTTCTTTCGTATCTGCTACGGTTTCATGGTAATTTCCATTTTTCTATTAAAAAAAAAACAGGTTTATTTTCATAATATACCTAATTGTATGCCCATCAAATTTTAAAAAGTGAATAATTCCTATGAAATCGTAGCAGATAGAAAAAATAAATAACAATACTTTTTGTGCGAAATGATTGAAATTATATCCGAAATGCGCCTTTCAGTTTACACAGGGCTGGACTACTTTTTTTCTTAAATTAGCATCATTATAATGATGCCCATATCTCCGCCACTGGTTTTTCGATCAGGTGGATACTTCACCATTTTGTGTCGTTAACCTATACCAGTAATAAATGTACCAAATTTGGTTTGAATAGCTTTATTAGTTTCAGAGATATTAAAAAATATCTTTAATTTTCTGCGAAATTTATAATATCTTTACTTCCTTAGAAAGCCCCAAAGACATTAAGTTTATATGTGAAAGTGGCAACTTTTTTCAACGTTTTATTGTTCCCGTTCCATAGGCGGCGTTATTGTCTTTTATTTTCAATGTGTAAAATAGAAAAATTATCTTTAAAAACATGGTTGTTTTCTATCAAATGAGTAGCGTATGCAGAATTTTGTTTTTTTTATTGTCAACATCTCTTTTAGACAACAACCATATTTTCATGGATAATTTTCCTATTTACATATTGAAAATAAGAATAAGATTATTAGATTAGATTACAATATTAATGCTCTTTTTGAGGCAATTATGCATAATATTTAGGATGTAATTATCTTAATTCCTTGCAATTTTAATACCGGCAATTATTAAAACTCTAATTATGTGCCTTTTATTACTTTTATATTAATTATGAGACTTATAATTGTATAGGTAGTTACACCTATTTGACTAAAATCCTTATAAATGGAATAATCATAAAGGTGAAGGTGAATATTCATTTGTAGTTTGTCAGTTTAGTAGTATGGCTTCGAGTTTGTTTTACTTATACCAAAACCCTCGAACCAGGTTTGAAAAAGCCATTTTTCTGCAAGAGGAAAAACTGGTACATCAGCAGCCCTCTAGAACTCTTCGCAGCATAGTTGTGGAATGTTCGAATATGACTGGAGTTGGAGAAGCAACCATTTATAGATTTCTGAAAGCTGAAAGAAAGAAGGACCACAGGTGAACTTAATGAAGCTAAGAAAAAAACAGGGAAGAAGCAAGGGCAAATCGACAGCGATGCTAAGTATGCCATAAGGATAGTTCACAAGTTTTATTTAAAAAAAGAGCTACCAACATTAAATAAAATCTTACCAGCTGTGAATGAAGACAACGACTTTCCTGTGATTGAGTGAGAAAAACCACATTATGGACAGTCCTTAAGGACATGAATTTTCGCTGGGATAAATAAAACTGAAAGTATATTCTTATAAACAAACCCGATATCATTTGTTGGAGAAGAGAATACCTACGGACGATAAGAAGATTTCGAAGTGAGGGAAGAAACATTTTTAACTTGGATGAAACTTGGTTGAACGAGAGACATTCTGTTTCAAAAGTATGGAAAGACAAACATATTCAAAGTTCTCGGCAAGCTTTTATGGGTCAGGATTTAAGAAGTATGTAGTCGACTAAATGGCAAAAGAACGTGGCATAATTGTGCAACGCCTGCCGCCATACCATTGTGAGTTTAACCCCATAGAGCTTATATGCCTTATTATTGCCTTAGACGATCCTTTATATTTTAAATTGTAATATTATTTTAATAAATAAAATTCTCTATGTGATATTGTATTGCCAAAATTATTATAAATATCAAATAGCTTGTTTTATTAGTATCTCAAAATTTAATATTTTTGCAAAATGGTTTCCTTGGTTTTAGGAACAGGTAAAAACGATAATGCCTTCCCTTAATCCAAACAAACCTTTTTGCAACCCACCCTCGGCCTATGGCTCATAATTTCCTTTATTAGCATTTTATTGCCTATTGTTATTTGGAGATTACGGGGTGCGCCCAAGGAAGAAAGCAGATAAATACACTAAACAAATGGCAAAGCCTTTTGTCGGACACAGGTAATCTCTTGAATTTATAATGAGGGCAACGTACTATCAATTCTATTTGGACAGAGTATAATTTTATATTCTCGTATGGGATTATCAAGAAATCGAATATAGGGTGGACTTTCCCAATCAAATTAAATGTGCTAAATCCGGCACTGGAGTTTTTGAATTTTTGTTATATGCATACATTGCCATTCGCTAAAATATTATGAGATTCTAACATTCCGTGCAATAGGTATTGCCTGCGAGTAAGTTGGGAATTTGGAACCTATTGGCGATACACTATTCTTATCACGTTTAAATCCACACACCAATACCGTTGTTTTTGCACTCGACGCGCGTTTCGCTAACTAAGTTAGCATCATCAGGAGATGATTAAAAATTTAAGCGAAACGCGCGTCGAGTGCAAAAACAACGGTATTGGTGTGTGGATTTAAACGTGATAAGAATATTGCCTGCGAGAATATAGGTCAAAACTGATAAATTACCCTGTACATCCGTAAAAAAATAATAATTGATTGGTTTTAATAGACATTCCTGATTATTCTGAGCAGTAGCCGTATGTTCCGTTCCTCCCGGGACACCCTGTACTGTGTTCGTAAAGTAAAACACATAAGTCCGTTACCTACGTGAGGAAACAACTAGTATTATAGTAGGCATGTATGTACATTCCAGCTAATTCGAATACCTCCTATTAGACCGAACTATTCCTTAATCCTAGTCTTTTTAATTATGTGTTGGAATTGAGAGGTTATTTCCACTGGGGACAAAAATGTAAACGAAAGTAGATTAACCTGATAACATAGAAGAATGCAACTGATCCTGCACATGAGGTTTAGAAATAAATTTATTCACTGCTTTGGATATTGGCAAGATTGGCTGTCAATAATTTTAAAGAAATACCTAAATGTATTTTTTTTAAATGTTAAAACATTATTTTATCACAATTTTTGTTATGTTGCATACTATAATTTTTGGTAAATAGACCGAAACGGCATTGTAAAAAATAACTAATAAACACCCTGTACCTTCAACAACATATATCTTATTTTCAAAAGTCGTAGCTGCTAAATTAGAGGTATAGTTACATATTTTTTAATTTGAAGCAGCTATAACTTTTAAAATACTTATCGTTATGAATCAGTTATTAGTTGTAAATAAAATTCTATTGACACAAGCAAATAAACATGCTTTTGATGGCATTTTAATTTAATAATTTTACGAAAAGTAAGTACAGGCCGTTGAAAATTACTCAAACTGCAGATTTTTCTGGAGCAACCTGTCAGTTTTCCTGTGTTACACAAAATATTATAAGGATTCTAGGACAAATTTTCGGGATTATCGGAAATGTTATAAATAATTCCAATATGCCGTAGGCGTGCGTAATTTTCGCGAAAAGGGGTACAACTTGCCCGCCCGCATGCCACTGGTGTAACTATGCCTTCCACGCTGCACGCTGCTATATAAACGGTACCTACCAATCGGCGAGCGGAGAAAGGCTCCGGGGGCTGTGAAACTATAATTTTGACCAAACTTATTATAATTTAATATTTATAATTTAATATTTATAATCTCAGGACATGGTGTCAAGCCAGACGGCTCCTGTCAGGTGCAGAAGGGGGACGCGTAACCGTGTAACGTCGGCGTGGTTCCCGGAACTGGATAAATGGCCTCTTAGCCGAGCCCAAGAATCAATGAATTGAATTGAGGTTAGGCAATACAAAATTGTTTCCCAAATAAAAGCTATAATTTACCTAGAATCACCAAGAAGAACCCCACCGCGCGAAAACTCTAGTAGTAAAAAAGGTTTGTATGGATTCAAATTGAGCATTTATAAATAATAATAATTTTTAAAAATGCAGGCTGCCTGAACGGATGCTTTATTTCTTTAGTAAAGTGAAGTAAAGATAATTTTTCAGCTGCACAATTTAGGACATACAAATTTTGGCATGTGGGCGTTTGTACTTGTTGAGCAGATCAGAGGTTGCTAAGCAACAAAGCGATAAAATCACATAGTTATCTAACCACTTTGGCATTTCCCAAGGGAATTTATCGCTAGAAAAGGGCTACCTTATTGTATACAAGGAGTATGAAGGAAGTAATTATTGTTACAATACTGGGCTATGCCTATGATTGCGTAAGGACGTAGGTAAATGATGTTTCGACAAGACAAACAAAATAATCTGCTAATTTGTGATTTAATTATTATAGAAAAAATATACCTACTATTATCAATACATCAATAAAATTTCAAGGTTTGAGTTTGACTGCCGATGTTCCTCTTACCTTATAATCATTTACATGCGACTTTGGTACCAATAGACCATTCCGAGGCCTATGATAAAGACAGGCCATGGCGCACAAAAGTCACGTGACCATCTTAGTCCGACGTTACATGTCATTTGTCACATACCTAACTAAAAGCGGCAGCTTGGATTTTGAGAAGTTTTAAATGTTTAAAGTGTTTTTAAACGTCTTAGTTTTTAGTTTATATTTGAAACAAGTTTGTGTCTAGTGCGCGTGTGTCCTGGCGGAGGAGAAACGAGAAACGCCCAGGTGTTATTATGGCCTCTGTGTGGGAGTATTGGTTCCGCTCGCGCCGACGCGTGAGCGCTGTAAGGGGAATTCTCCGCCCGGAATGGTCAGTGGAGCCTGAGACACAGACGGGTGAACTGCTTACGGGAGATCCGCGAGTTCAGACGGGCCGGGTGGCTGGAAGCCGTTCCCGTTGACCACGTTCGGGTTTGTGTATTTTGTATTCACCATCCATCTTGTGCGAAATAAATCAGTGTTGTAACGTACTAGAGGATTTTCGTCAATATTTACAGTATACTGAGGTGAGTTTTAATTTTTATTTCGTAAAAAATAACCTAAATACCAAATATTGGGTCTGTTTATATTATATATATACCTACATATTACAAAAGCCAGGAAGAAAATGTCACCATAACAACATTTGCTTTGCCTCGGGATGAAAATTTGCGCCAAAAATGGATTCCAACTGAGATTTAATTTTTAAAAAACCCTTAAGTATGTGTGGCTAACACATTTTCAAGAAAGTGAAACAATTAAAGTGGACAAATGTGTTGTGGGAGGAAAATACCTATAGAGAATATCACCTAAGCTAAAGGAAGGTGCTGTCTCAACAATTTTTGAGAATGTGCCAAAATATTTGAGTGCAGTGCCGTTTAACTCTCAGCCCAAAACAGCTGAGGCAGGTTGAAAATTGTGAAAAAACAATTAGGGAAAGCCTGAATGCACAAAACCAATAATGTAATAGATGAAAGAAAACTCCCCAAATTGTTACGAAATTTGTTTTTTCTACTTATCTCCAAAAATGCCTTTTATTATATAGGACTAAGTTGGTCATGACAATGTGACTACGCGATTATGCGTTAGCGCCATGGCCTGTCTTTATCGGTGGCCTCGAGACCATTCAACATGATGTCAGGATCATGAAATTCAATATAATGGTTGCTGGGGCAACTATAAAAAACTTTGTCCACGACTACTGCATAAAATGTTCATTATAAATGTGTTTCCTTAATAATAATAATAACAGCAATTATTCACTGTAGTGAATATTAAATATTTCATTGTAAAACTTGATGAAAATGATTTCATTACTAACTGGTGAATTCTTTATGAATTATTCACTAATGAAATCATTATTCACTGGTTCCACTCAATACCTCCGACTTGCAATATACGATCACAGATGATAACATAGATGGATCACTCCGAATATGGCCGAGGCAGTCCGACCACGGTCACCCCTTGTCTCTCGTCCCCGCTCAAAACCATGTAAGACACAGTTCAATAGTCCAGTCGGCGGGGGATAATGGAGAAGGCATCGGGAACGGAGCGCTTCCTTCTGTGGTTCCAATTCTACTTTCGGTAGAATTGGGGATATAGTTACATCGGGCCCATAGCCGCAAGTCCTTGATTCGAAGAGATCAATGTGCCGTGGTCAAGTGAAGCTACTATAGTTGTTGTAAATATGGTAGGATGGTCTTTTAATTTTAATTTCATATGAAAATAAAGAAGTGTAGATACTAATTCTAGCTAAATTATGATAGTCGTGAACAAAGTATAGTATTCTATTCGTCTATAATAGAATATCTTCGCGCAAGTTTACAACACGAGCCATAGGCGAGTATCATAAATCATCGGAGTGAATAACAGCAACCATTACTTATATACCTACTTGTTCAATAACATACTAGTTATCCCCAATATTACCGGTTTTACAAGGACATTCCCTAACAAGACATATCCGTGGCAAGTTGTTACAACATGCAAACTATTAAATTTCACTAAATTTCTCTGACCTTTGAATATTTTATGGTTTGGCATGGGTTGAAGCGTTGATGCCTTTGTTGCCTTTTAAATATAATTTGCAGAGCGTGACATACTAGGTAAGGTATACATTATTTTACTCGAAATATGTACCTATATGATGATTTTTGAAAAAGAAAACTTGTGAGCAAAATCGTATACTCCAATAATGGGCCTTTTCCACACTCTTCTTTATAAGTCCAATGTTTTTGCGAGCACTAAATGCCCTAAAATTGAATATTAAGTTCAAATTTTCACGGACGCTTCTAAAATGCTGATTGCTTCAATTTTTGGGGTTGTTGTTGGTCAACGTTCTGCGACTGTACTTATAGCGCAAGAGCCTGGGATCCAATTTGGAGGAGGTATCTACTTGATAAAAGCTGAAAGTTAGTGGTATAGTAGTTCTACCTTACCTTGTTATGTCGTCGACCTGCCAACTAGTTGGCGGTCGATTCGCGATATATATTTGTATGTTGCAAATCGCAATTTTTTATGCCAAAAAGATCCTATTTAGTCCAGCGACTCCGTCTGTCCACGAAATTTCATCCTTTCGTTTTTTTTTCAGAGCGGAGAAAATAAATACAAACCATTTTTTAACATCAGTTTTAGAGGGGGAAGTGTTTTGAGTAAAAATTTATATGAAAGACCACCTTAATTTTGTTGGGAGAATCACCCTATAAAATATTTTGAAGTACCTAAATTAGAAACACGCAGTATATAAATTCTAACTTTTATCAAGAACTTTTCTGCATACAATAATTGCAATTTGCAAAATTCATATACATGGTGTCTATTGATGGAGGGCCACTCGAAAATATCTCGACAAATATGAAATTTTCAGAGAACTTTAAATGAAAGAAAAAATACGTTTTTGATAGGCTAGCTTTGTGAAAAAAAAAACAACATTTGAAATTTGAAAATCTTTTGCAATTTTTGTCCTTAATCTGAAGGTTTGTTATTTTATGCCATAGTTTTGTATTTGTGCCATTTCGACACATTGTCTTGTGTCCTATTCTAAATTCGATTGTTAGACAGTGTACCTTTTGAAACGTTTGGATTTTGTTACCTAGAAATGGGTCAAATTTTGGATATCTTGAGTGTAGCATTGTGCAAAACCATAAATTTTTAAATTATTCATTAATAATTATTGCACAGGCAAAGTCTAGTCTCTAGACTTTGGCACAGGTTTTTAAACTTCCTCTTAAACTGTATTTTGTTAACTCAATGTACTGTTCCGCATTTAATCTTAATACACATATTATTAAACTATCCCTGTTTCCGTTATACACCCTTAGGCCCACACTAAAAGTAAATAACTTGTGGCTCACCCCTTACAATACCGCTCGCCAACTACCACCATAAAAGGGGTGAAGTTACCACAATGGCATTTTTCCAAATTCTGATAAAGTAAGCTTAAAGCAATCAGTTTTGCCCACAAATGGCAATAAGAATTGTTTTCGATGGCTCTTGATAGAAAAAGTTACAAGCCGAAGAAATTTCGTAAATTCTAGGGTTATTTAAAAATATTTCAGAAAGTGGGCCATGATTCTGGAATATGTCTTTACACAAAGTTAGCTAATCAATAGACACTCTGTAGATCCCGAATCCATCACCATCAAGGTAATATAGAACTACTAACTTTTAGTTTTATGAATTACATCCAAATTTTCTGCGCCAGCTCTTGGTCTAATATATAATATAACCGCTAAAAAGATGTCCAGATGCATTGTTTAACCATGTTTCGGCAGAACTTTGAACCGATTGAAATTAGTTTCACTATCAGAAGCATTTCATTCGCAGTTTCATTTCGACTTCCCAAAAACGAAACCGCGCACGCTCCTACTAGTCCAGCAGCGGAACCGGTTTTTTTGCCTGAAGTGCGAAATTTGGGACGAAGTTCTTTTTTTAACGGATTCTTGCAGATTTGTATGTCTATTAACCATATCCGACTGATGACATGCTGGCGTCAGTGAGCAATTTGATATACAGGGTATCTCAAATATTAGACAGTAAATATATTAGATAATATATGGAATTTCTACTCTAAATCTTACTATTTAGCTGTAAAATTGTTGTTATTATTATATTATTGTATAAATTAATTTCGTTACAGTTATCATTAATATAAAAGGTGTTTTAAAAACATGTGTTATGAATTTAAAATATTCATGAATTTCTCTGTATTAGAACATTTCCTAAATTAAAAAACTAATAAAATTATATAAATGGGTATGTTTAGAGATAAAGCTACATGACATCTACAGGGCGTCTTAAATTTGATGCTCTGTCCACTCTGCAGCCAAATGAACATTTTGTATAAACTCAAAGTTGTACATTAAATTATATAATTTTTCCTAATTGTGTGTAATTATAGGTACACTTCGCCACCAATATGGACATTACTACAATAAAGAAATTACGATTTTTTACTTTAGTGTAATTTAATGTACTTAATTTAATGGCATTCGCTACTCGGTATATTAGAATATCTAGAAATGAGATGAGAATTATGGGGAAGGACTAATAGCAATTAGGCCTATGTATAAAACCCTTTTATTGGTTATTAAATATTTATTTCCTGTGTTATGTTACTAGTCCCTCATCCCCTTTCCAAAACTCACCTTCTCAGTTTGCGTTTACTATATTTTAATTTTAGTGCTTAAGAAGAATGCTTTTTTAATTTATTATATTTATATTAAGAAACAAAAAAACGCGCTTTTTCTAAGACTCTAAAGAAATTGCCTCATTGCATTGTATGTTCGTTTTTAATTGAGAAATGTAAGTCATTGTGTATAATATCATTTTAGCAACCGGTGCGGGAATGTTATTGTGCACGGGTTGCCACAGCAAACTGTGCGGGAGTGTCATTGTGCAATGCAGATTCAAGAGAAGTAGTTGGAGGAATTGGAAAACAGCTCGCGTATAAAGTCTATCCAAGTTACAGTGGCAGTAGATATAAACAAAGTCACATGACCGCCTTGGGATCGATTACCAGGGTTGGACTAATATAAGATTCCAAGTGGCTTGTAATTCTGAACTAATTCTTTTAGAAGTTCTAAAATTTGTGTTTCTACCTTTCGTGGATCTTTATAAATTTCCTTAAATTAAGTAGCAAAATAAATTTACAGAATATACTGCTCTCGATCCGATCTAAAATATGCAGGAAACTCGACGGAGGGAAGAGTCGGCCCTGCATTATGCTCGCCGCGTAAACACTTGATATTTTGTGACGGCCAGACCTATAAGAGAATAGGTCACGTGGTGGCCAATGTTTTGATCCACTGCCTCCGTAACTTGGATAGACTTTAGTTGTTTATTTAAACAGCTTTATCGTGTCTTGTGGCACAACTATAATAGGGTTTTGTTTCTCAGATACTGGAACTCCAAATGTAAAAAAGCAGCGGCATTCAGAAGTGACAAACTTTAATTTTACAGATCAAGGTTTGTACTGTGGACAAAAGTGCGACTTAGAAAAAATAAAAAAATCTTCAATGATGGCCATGGTTCAGAGTCGTAGAAGACAAGAATACAAAAAAGTAATGAAGGAAGCTATTTTACAAACATGTGTAGAACAGAATGATACCTGGGCTGCTCTGCTGATGTTCGATTACGATGGGTTGCTGTTACAGTGAATAGTAATGAGTCTTTTAAAAAACAGACACTTTGTATACCAGGGGATCCATTTAAAGGTGGTTAGTGGGTATTATTGAGAGTACAGTGTGTACAAAATTTGAGGGCGATCAGTTAAACGGTTCTGAAATTAAGAAAAAGTGCCTTCGTGGAGCCCCTTTGAGGGATCATAGCTCCATATGGGGCCGCTTCACTAAATCTTCATAATTTCTCGAGAGGAATCTGTAATCGCACCCTGTATATTAAAATGCTTATAAAAAGCATGTAGAGCAGAAAAAGTTGTCTTTCGTTTTTATAGCTGTTTTAATAAATCAATTAAAAAATAAGATGATACCCGCCAGGTTCATTTTCGAAAAAATAAACATCAAAAGTGCAAAATTTAAAGTTTCAAGGTGGAATACTTTACAAACGCTTGAAACAAACATATTACATGTATATACATCATTTAAACTGGGACAATGAGCAGATTTCAAATATATAAAAATATGAAGGGTATTCGATTTAAAGAAACAAAAGTTTGGTTTGGCTCCGCTTTTCTGAACAACCTCTATAAAAATAAATAAACGCTGAAAAAAGCTTGCTTTTTTTGTATCTGAAACTTATTTCCTAACCTCAAAAATATATAAAATAAGGGGGTGTAAAAATATACGTGATCCCATGGTACCTATTAAAAGGACACCCTGTATCTCAAATTGCTCAAGGATGACAGTTTGTCATCACTTGGATATCAAAACTAGGAGTCATAGAGATGTCAAATCCATTTTTAAAAAAACTTCGTCCCATATTTTTGGGTTTACTCCCGTGGCTGCCGGACTATACTCTTGATAGTTCCAAACGGTTTCAAATTCTGCCGAAATAGACCGAAAATATCATACTTATAAAAGTGGGCAGTATGAAAAATTAACAAACAAACAAAAGGCCAAATAAAAACCAGGATGAAGCATTGTTCCGGGGAATCCTAATCTAGCTTCAGAATTAATATGTTCTGGAAAAATTATGACCGAAAACTATTTTCGAAAATATAAAAAATATTGAATATGTCAATAACACTATTTATGTTATGTATGGACCCCAAAGAAAAGCGGGAGGAACCTGGCGCTGAAATTACTACGGTCGTTCAGGCAAAGTCTAAAGAATACTACGAGTATAAGTCCGCTCACTTGGCCTGTGTAAAGAAATATTTCCCCCTGCCCGATCCCGCCTCCTTCGCCTTAGACCTCGATCGATATCCCGCTGAGCGGGCGATTCCGAGGGTCACTTTGTTTGACACAGTGTCTCTCGGAACGGTGTGCTTCGTATTGTACCGGGGGCGCGTAAATTATATCCAATACCGTATACCGTTGCCAATTTTGAAGAGTGAGTAGTGTAAAAATTTGTAAGGCACATTTTGATGACCAATCATTCACTTCGTCCGGAAAAAGTTTATTAACAACTGCTGTTCCATTAATATTATTACCAGAAGCTTATGGTTGGAGGCATATTCGTATGCGTAATCTGGCAGGCAACAATATTTTGTGAACTAACAGCCTATGAAGGCAGTTCAGGTCCATTTTGGCAGTTTGACAGTACTGCCACCAGAAATTAGTGAATATACGGGATGATTCAGTTTTATTCTGCGACACTTCAACAGGTGATAGAAAACCAAAAAATAACCGCACTTTCTTCTATAAACTATAGCATTTTAAGGCTTTATAAAAAAGTTACAGGGTGTTAAAGTTGTAAGAAATATATGGAATTTATTGAATATTTACCAAACTAGTTGAGATATTTAAGTCATATTTGGTACACGTTATAACGGCATGGGTTAGCATAAAACCTGTTAATATCAAACACCTTGAACAACCAGTGGCGTAGAAGTGGGTAATTGGTATAATTGTTTTTAGGAAAAAACGAACCACCTTGTATAGCAATAAAATATATTAAATTTCTTATGTAAATTTTAATTGTAAACAAAAACTTTCTCTTAGCATTTTTTCATATGTGTCATGGTTTCATAGCAAATTTGATTTTTTCGTATTATTTCGGGGTACTTCTGAAAAATTAACTTAAAACTTCACTCCATAAGTAACACTCAAAGCAGAAAAAATGTGTTTCTTACTTTAAATACAGTAACTTTTCCCAATAAACTTACCCAGTCAAGGTCTTACTTTTCAAGATACAGAGCGTATCATTAATAATTGTATCTTCCTTAAAAATGTATTAAACCCGTATCTTCAAAAGTATAGCCTTTAATAGATAAGTTTATTGGAAAAAGTTACTTTATTTCAAGTAGCAAACACATTATTTCCACCTTAAGTAATACTTATGGAGCAATTTTTTTCAGATAATTTTTCAGAAATATCCCGAAATAATACAAAAAATCAAATTTGCCCCAAAACCATGACACATACAAAAAATTACCAAGAGGGCATTTTTGTTTAAAATTAAAATTTACATAAGAAATTGAATACATTTTATTGCTATACAAGGTGGTTCTTTTTTTTTCTAAAAACAATTACACTAATTACCTACTTCTACGCCACTGGTTGTTCAGGGTGTTTTATATTAACAGGTTTTATGCTAACTCATGCCGTTATAACGTGTACCAAATATGACTTTAATATCTCAACTAGTTTGGTAAATATTCAATAAAGACTACATGTTTCTTAAAACTTTAACACCCTGTAACTTTTTAATAAGGCCTTAAAATGATATAGTTTATAAAAGAAAGTGCTGTTATTTTTTGGTTTTCTATCACCTGTTGAAGTGTCGCAGAATAAAACTGAATCACCCTGTATTTATAACCAATTTAGAAAATATTGTCTTATCAAAATGTAATGACTTATCGCATCAGGATGGCTTAGGTTCTAGCCTACTAAAGGAATTCCGATCAGTAAATAGATACATCCGTGTGCAAATTTTCCCCATGACTATTTGGTTTCATTATATACGTACGCCAGTTCGTATTTACTACACACCTAAATTTGCGAATAGGGAATTCACAATTCAAAGACAAAATAAATCAAATCCAAAACTTCCAATTTTACGAAACTTGTAAACTATGTAAATAATTTTGTTTGTTTTACGTACACACTTATGTACATTTTTACTTACCCTATGTTTAGTTAGGTATATCTTGCTTTATTTAAACGTAAAAAGTAAAATACCTGCATTTTTATGATACCTACTTATTATCGTTGACTGCCGTATTAATAAAGACTGCTCACGGCTCTCATGTTTGAGAGTTCGAGGCTCACCATGCGCTTCCCGGAGACAAAATACAATGCAAAATACATTGTTGAACATAGGCGCCATCTGTTTTCCAGGTGAGAAGTCTTATTAATACCTACGTCAGTCAACGTTATTATGCTCCTTATTTTTTTGCTATACCTATTACTCCTATTTTCATTTTTAACATTACACCAAAAACTAACGGTATACACTAATGCTTCACGGTGCATAATGGAAAGTCAATATAGAGGTGCCCCCGTACAACTTGGTACAACCAGCTTTACGGTGATTTGTATAGTCAGATTTACGACCGGTCGCAAAAAATCGGCGGCTTTTCGACGACTTCAAAGGAGTGATCGGACTTATAGTATTCTCTAGACTTTGGTTCAGGTATGTACGTATATATGTTTTGTGGTATTGGTAGGTAAATGATTGAGGGCGTTGCCCCCTCCATCTTCCCATTGGGTACTGACGCAGAGGGGGCAAATGCCGTATTGTCCTCGTTTAATCTGCCACTATGGTTAGTGTTATTCGCCCGGCAAGAACATTAAAAAATAGTTATACCTCTGAAGATATAACATGTGCGGCAAATGATGATGCTACCTAGTACCAAGAAATAATCAATAAACCTGCTGAAGCAATAACCTGTCGATTAGCTAGAATGCGAAAATACCAAAAAAATTTAAAATAATATTTTCATAACATGAAATGAACAAATTCATGAAATTCAGAAATTACCTGACAATAGTTGGGGAGTAGGGAAATACGGGCCCCATAAGCAAAATTGGTTATCAAATCTTTTTTTTAAGGTATCGAAACAGAAAAAGTTCAGTGGATCATGCCATTGGTGCAATATATTGTAATAAAATTTATTAAACAATTTTTTTAAATACCAATCTTATCCCAGGCAAATGGGGTAATACCACAGACTTATATAGCTTCGCTAAGCTATATATGTCTGTGGTAATACTTTGCATTCTTATGACTTAACAAGATACGTACAAATACACAAAAAGGACCATTAAGCACAAAACTAACAAATAATTTGTTAAGTCAGCAACAATGCAGGCTTTACGAACCAACTGTCATAGATTCCGCAACGCAGCCAAATTTCTCCTCTTATAGCTTCCGAAGTCCACGAAGCCCTCGATTTTTTTTTAATTTGCGAGATTTCAGAAAAAAAAACCGTTCTAAACTGTATTCAAACTAAACGCAAGTGAAACATAAACACAAGTTGTTGCATGGCTAGAACGTGATACGCACTTATCGGCTTGCTATCGGCTAACCGGCAATAAAGTCTGACCCGGCGGGCGAGTGCAGCGAGTCGGTGTTTCTTGAGTTGCAAGTGGACCTTTATTTTTTCCGATATAATTCTTTCGCTGTTTATTAATTGTTGGAGCTACGATTTGTGTTAATAGTAGAAATTTGCAGGTAAGTGAATTACTAGGTGTGCCATAAAAGTTTGTTTTTAAAGTTCTTAATACTGGGGCATATTATTCTAATATTTTATATTATAAAATTCATAGAGATCGTCCTTAATGCGGCCCTGCTTCGTATTAGCCCTCAGAATTGTTCACGTGCTTCCATCGTGCAAATGTTTAGGCGCCACTTGCATTTAGTTTGAATAGAGTGTAGTATGTGCAATACGTTTTACCCCATATTGGGTGGCCCATATTCCCCCAAAAGTTACGTTTTCAGTTCAATTCCTACGTTAATTTTGTAGTTTGATATTTGAACAAAAAAATTTCATGCTTTAGTCAATTTTTTTAAATGGACTATAAGAGAATGCACCAATCAAATTACTTTTAATAAATACGTGTCTATGTACCTATCTAGGCAACTACATACAGGGTGAGTCGAAGTTAAACCGCCATACTCAAAATTTGAGTAGTATTTTTAAAAATAAATGGGGTTCTTCATATAACATTTTGTCCAAAAACGCTTCGTTTTCGACATACAGGGCGTCAAAATTTTCTTTTAAAAACAGAAAAAAATTATTATTTTCGGTTCCATTTATGATATCGAGTTGAAAATTGGTACTTTTATGTTTTCTGGGACGGCGATTATGAATTTTCTATCAACTTTCTTCTAGCCGCTAGAGGGCGTTGGCTACGTCGTTACTTTCGAACAAAAGTGTTTTAAACTTTTTTGTCGTTGAAAAATCTGCATTTTAGACAGCGGAATATTAAATTACATTCGATTTTGAACAAAAAATAAATGTCTCTTGTAAAAATACGAAAACCTTAACCGTTTTCATGAAAAACGCAATTTTGTGTCGCGGTGCGCGTGAATTCGAAAAAATTAAAATTTCGTAGTAGGCTGAGCAATGGGATTTATTCATTTGGAATTCTTTATTTACAGTAGGTATTGTCCTAAATTAACAATTTTTGTGACATTAGTAATAAAAAGAACTTTAACCAAGACAACTTTATTATAATTTTTTCGTTATGTTTTTGCTAATAAAGTTGTCTGGTTAAAGTTCTTTTTATTACTAATTTAACAAAAATTGTTAATTTAGGACAATACCTACTGTAAATAAAGAATTCCAAATGAATAAATCCCATTTCTCAGCCTACTACGAAATTTTAATTTTTTCGAATTCACGCGCACCGCGACACAAAATTGCGTTTTTCATGAAAACGGTTAAGGTTTTCGTATTTTTCCAAGAGAACTTTTTTGTTCAACATCTAATGTAATTTAATATTCCGCTAAAATGCAGATTTTTCAACGACAAAAAAGTTTAAAACACTTTTGTTCGAAAGTAACGACATAGCCAACGCCCTCTAGCGGCTAGAAGAAAGTTGATGGAAAATTCATAATCGCCGTCCCAGAAAACATAAAAGTACCAATTTTCAACTCGATAGCATAAATGGAACCGAAAATACTATTTTTTTCTGTTTTTAAAAGAAAACTTTGACGCCCTGTATGTCGAAAACGAAGCGTTTTTGGACAAAATGTTATATGAAGAACCCCATTTATTTTTAAAAATACTACTCAAATTTTGAGTATGGCGGTTTAACGTCGACTCACCCTGTATATTACAATTTTTGCCGGGTTTCCATTAATCAAACCAAGATGGCACGACTTATTTCGCTACACATGCGCAAAATAGACAAATAAACTGGCCCAAATCCCAAATGACTCTAATGGCTCATTTTCCCCCTTCTCCCAGTCTCCTCTAAATACGGTATGAACGAATAAGGAAAATTTTACCCCAAATGGAAATTTCTGTCATAAAATACAGGTAGAGTCGTTTTTTGTAGCAGGAGTAGCAGGAAATTATATTTTAAAACGAAAATTATATTTCAAAACGAAAATTTCGTATCAGGAGAGGTCCAAAACGCTAAAATTTTAGGTCTAAAATTATATCTATGTAGGTAATTTTATGCCGGAAAACACAATTTTAGTTGATTTTTAATTTTTTCTACACTGGAATGAATAGAAAAAGTTAAAGTAGACATTAAATCATACCATATTTCAAAGAGAGCCAAGAGAGAGTTAAATGCAAAATTAAATTTGCAAAATTGAATTATCTGCCCGTAAAAGTTAATTTCTGTGAGCCCCCGTCATTGAACTTAAGATATTAGGTGACTTTTCCATGGAAAGTAGTTTCGATTAATACATCGTTTTCAACAATGTGTCTGGACATCTTTATTAGCGGAGAGATTATCTTTATTATGACAAACAACAAACAACTGACTCTTATATTGGAAATGTAGATCATAATTTTGACAACGGGCAAATCGGTACGTAATCTCGTTGATCCAAAATGTGGCGGTATATTTAAATTTTGTTTCTTCGACTAATACACATTTTTTTGTGTGTGTTACGTTAATGCACAATCTGGCTGTACTACAAGAAAGTACCGAATTTGGTCTTTGTTTCTTGTTTCTAAATAATTAGTCAACTTCAACCTAGTGGAAAAGGCCTATTAGATTGGATCGTTGAAGAAGTACGACATGGACGACATGTTAATTCCGACAAATTAAATATGTATCACCGAAATGGCTACGACTGAGCTAAATATTAATGTAACGCGAATAATATCACCGTCATTCTTGGTATTTTCAAAATGTGTGTCATGTGTTCCTTCTTCGTTTTGTTCTCCCAGAGATTATAAATATTGGGTAGATGGTACGTGAGTTCTTCATTGTTTATTCTTGTGATTTGTGACGACAAAATCGTTACTAGAAGCTACTATAGTATTGAAAAGTTTTCCGACAGATAATTTTTTTATAAGGCATGTGGTCGATGCAATTTATAGACACGTTTCAACAATCACTATCTGGTTTATACATATTCATAGGCTGCATATTTTTGTTATTATTTAAATGTTCATTTACACAGTTTTAAAATTCATCTGCACTACAAGGCCTTTCATAAGGAAGAAATTAAAAATATATTAGTTCCAAAATTTTGGTCACGCTGTCGGGTTTTAGATAGATGTCAATTTTTTGTTTTGGTGGTAGACCAAGAAGCATAAAAATATAAGAGATAGATAACAGATAATATTGTTCAAAGATAAGTAAGTTCTTCGTCCAATAATTTTACAATTTTTTTTATATACAATTTTACAATAATTTTGTAATCTCTTATGTTAGAAATAGGTATGTACAAGTATACCGGTTAAAACTTGGATTTCTTTGTTTAATACGGCTTACTTTGCAAACTATTCGAAATTTCTACCGGTTAAGCGACGAATAGAACATTTAAGAAAAAGAACAAGGGCACCCGACAGCATTTTCAAAAGAGCCAAATTTTACCATTGAGTGCCCCGGTATCGATTTCCAATTTTTGTGCAAAATTTGAGCGCCTGTATTTTAAAAACTATTCGCACCTTGTCGAGGCAATACGGTTGATGATCCGCTTAAAAAATTGGAAGAGTCATCTACGTAGTTTTATTTATATTTCCATTATTTTGACAAGAATTATTTTAGATCTTAGTAAAGTACGTTTCTGTTACACTCGTTTGATTATTTCCCAACAGAAAGAAATTTAAACAGAAGTTTCTATCACAGCTTAGAACGACCATAATACACCCAACTTCAAACTCTACAACTGATCCCTATATTGTCAACAAAATTACAGATAAATTTCTATTAGATCATAATAAGTATAATAGAACTCGATCACATATCATTGAATTTAGGTTAACAAAAATGTATCTATCACTATAAGTTTTACTTTTTTGCTTTAAGTTATTTTCGTGCAGGAAATGTCTCTTATTTTCACGAATGCTAACCTACAGTTGATTTAAAAAAGTTTTGAAAATAAATGAGACATTCCAGCAAATAAATAATAGGTATTGTCCTGTATTCGCTTTAGCAATTCTTTACTATTATAAAGCATTAATTGAATGGAAATATAAACAGCACGAAGCCATATTTAAAAAGTGACTTATCTAACTATCAAAATACAAATTTTCAAAACGCGCCGTTTGTCAACGTCCCTTATAGTGTTTGCCCTAAGAACATTATTTGTGGAAAAGGTGCTTCAGTGACAGACACTGTCTAAAAAGCGATTCCTTTCGGATTACCAGCGTGAAATCTACGGTAGGTAAGTCTCGTAGTTTATTGAATAATAAGGCCTCTTTGATCATACGAGCTCTTTAATCCTCTTTATGTAATAACACTGAATAAGTTATTTATTCAATGGTAATATACTACCATCAGATTGGTTTGGGAAAATATGTTATTAGTGTGCCCAGTAAAAGACAAAATATTATTGGTACCTACTTAGTTATACTCATGCATGGTAGGTAGCCTAATTAGTCTCCATAAACCTAGAGGCCAAAACAACCACTTTTTGGATTATTATAAAGTGAGTTCCGGAAATAGGTCTAAAAATGAAATTGCGTAATCTTTGACAGATTTTATGGGGTGTTTGATATAAAATAGCCTATTCAATATAAGGGTACAAATAAAGCTTTTCTATCATTGAATTGACAAGTAGATGGAAGGAGTGTAGAGAGAGAAACTAGCAGCCAAACTTGAGTAAGTGAAATAGTAAATAAATCAGCTGATTCCGGCAAAAACCACATAACACAAAAGAGGTGTGTGTCCTAACTTTCTATTTTTGTGTACTGTGCTTCAAACGAGTTCCGTTGTCAAACGTCATTTTAATTTTCCTTCTGTCCAAAGTCCCAATGGGAGTAATTATTATTGTATTATTTATATTTGATTTGAGTTCGTGTCGTGGTGGCAGTTTCGTATAAAACGGCGTTGAGTTTTCGTAGTTGGTGTTTGGTTTAATATTATTTTTAGATCGGAGAGAAAATTTAATTTAGCTATGTGGCTATATTCGTTGTAAATTACAAAAAAGAGGATCAACTCCTGTTATGTATTTGGATGTACGAAACGGGGCGGAAAGAATAAGAATAGTGGGGTTTCTTTTCATTCGTAAGTCTTAAAAATCTTTGCTAATAACTTTGCAGTTTTCCAAGAGATAAGGTGATATTAGAGACAAGTGGATTGCAGCAATAAAAAGGAAAAATTTTGTACTGTCTACAAGTATTTACTTGCATTTGTAGTCAACAATTTATTGAGAGCAATTTCATAGAGAATTTTGGGCAGCGCAAACTTAAAAGTATGTAATTACTACAGTTTTTTTATTTTCCAAGTCATGGTAGAAACTCCTATCAAGGGAAAAACTGTTAATTAAAGTTAAAATGTATACCTTATCCTAGATATTTTGTCGCCTTTATTTTAAAATAAACTTTTATATTGGAATTTGTATTTTATTTGTCTCAATTTATTTCCAGGTACATAAAATTGCCATGTAGGTAATCAATTCACTACTTTTTTCTGTGCAATATTTACATAATTGTGGTTATAGTATAGAAAAATTCTCATTCCTATACAAACAAGCCCCGAATTTCGGAATACAGATCATAAAATAAAGAGAATTACGGAACATGCCCATTAAATTCGCCCATTAATATGCAACATCCCTATATACCTCCTTTGCCTGAATCAGCTGACACGTTCATTAGGCGTCCTTGTCTTACTTATTGCCATTTGAAACCTATCTCTCTCTAGAGTTGGCTGCCCCAAACAACAATGAAAGTGTTACCTGTGCGACTTCCATTGTACTTATCAATTCGATGTTTTCTATCTATCATTGATGTGTGACACACCGGAATGTTCTATTTAAGACATTATCGATGACCGAAACCAAAGGCACGGGAATTTTTAGTGAAAGGATTTAAAAAATTTGAGGTACTAAGGTACATTTTAGGAAAATTATTTGTTTTGAAAACATAGTAATTAAACGGAACCAATAAATAACTACCTGGTTATAATTGATCAAACGCTGAAAGTAAACAGTATCCGTCGTTTACTGAAAAGATTGATTGACAAACGTGAAAATACGCAATTTATTGAATTTTTTTACTACGATGTAATTCATACTACAGTGTGTCCCAATTTGATACTGGACACCTCAGACATATATGAAGGGCAAGGAAAACAAATGGTCTCTATTTTTTTATTGGTAGTACCAAGAGAGAGTATCTCGTAGGCGGTGGTATTTGGATGGGGTAATTATTTCATGGCCTGCTAGTATTTGTTAAAATAGCAAATTTTCAAGAATCCCTATTGGGAATTTTTTTACGACAAAATATTGTTAAGAAAACGTGTTCAGAATAAAAAACTGAGTAGATTTGCAAAATTTCAAAAGTCTAGGCTTTTACGTCAAAATATTATTAAGGAATTTTGACGTGAAAGCTCCAGAAAGGACATTTTTTTAAGAAAAAAGTGGGAGATAAATCTAAACTCAAAGTAGGCCTAGACTTTTGAAATTTTGCGAATCCACTCAGTTTTTCATTCTGAACAAGTTTTCTTAATAACATGTTGTCGTAAAAAATCTCTAATGGGGTTTCTTGAAAATTTGCTATTTTAAAAAATCATAGCAGGCCAAGAAATAATCACCCCATCCAAATACCATCGCCTATGAGATAACCTCCCTTGGGACTACCAATAAAAAAATAGAGACCATTTAATTTCCTTGCCCTTCACATAATATTTCTGAGGTGTCCAGTATCAAATTGGGACACACTGTATATGCTTTCGCATGTGCAGTGAGAAAATAGTAGAAAAAAAACCGAATAGTGGTAAAATATACACTTAATTTTGTATCAATCCATGAGTTTATATGAAATATCAGCCGAACGGGATTTGCTACTATTTTTGCCTATGTTGTTTATTTGCAAACGGGTAAAGAGCTCGTAGATCTCAAAGTGTAAATCATCCCTAATTAGTGTACAGTTGCAAATAAAGAGCCGATTCGCCAGATTCGCCACCACAAGCACCCCCTCGGCGCGGCCGCCGTCCCGTCGCGGCACCACCGACTTCGCAGGCACACGGCAACGCGCAGTTCGGATGCGCAGTCCGGACGCGCGGTAGTTCAGATGAGCACCTCGGCGGCAGCCGCAGCCCTGCTGCTACCCCTGCCAATCGCCCGGCCCTATACGTGCACGGGCCCGCCTTTTTTCTTTTTGCCCGAGCCGAACGGGTCGGGGGTGCACTTGGGGCCCTCGTCCGGGCTGTACGACCAGCGCACCTTCTCCTTGACCTGCAACGGAAACCGAAAATTTCCATAATTACCTATTGCATCCTTGTGTGAAAACATGGGGGAGCAGTTCACTTCACCGCGCACATTGCCAAGCACCTGGTATCTTGGCGATTAAAAGAAATCTCATTTAATTAAATGGTACAACACATATTGAAGTAGTTCTCCTCGCCACGCCACTCGCCGTGCACGCCGCCGTGCACCAAGCAGGGGCGGATTAGAGCTATGTTGGGCCCTAGGCTAAATTTATTTAAGGACCCCTTGACCCGTCGCAATAAAAAATTAGGTAAAATGTAGGGCCGATAGAAAAGGACATATTGAAAAAAATATTAATTTAACATTTAACTTTATGTACTAAGAACAGAGCAGATACAGAGGTCCTTATTATTAATTAAAACCTTTTTTCTGGCTTTTATACTTGCAAAGCTTGCCATAATTTTTTTTATTTCTACATTATTAAGGATTCAGATTTTTGTTCTCAACAAATACTTCTGAAACAAAGGAAAAAGTAATATCGGGAATTATGTATCTACCTAAAGCAAGACCTAAAGATAAAAAAAATGAAAAAAGCTAAAAAAAAGAAAACAAAAATGCATATACCTAGAGAACAAAAACTAAAAACAGGAAGCAAGCAAA
Source organism: Pseudeuparius sepicola (assembly GCA_963920635.1). Classification (NCBI taxonomy): domain Eukaryota; kingdom Metazoa; phylum Arthropoda; class Insecta; order Coleoptera; family Anthribidae; genus Pseudeuparius; species Pseudeuparius sepicola. Next base: position 99,205,750 of record OY987299.1, read on the forward strand.
TCCCCTAAGCTTAATTTTTCAAATTTTAGCGGAAAAAGATCAACCTAGCTTCAACTTTTCGATAATTCTCAGCACTTTGATATTTAGAATCAATATCAAGGAAAAAGTAATATCGGGAATTATGTATCTACCTAAAGCAAGACCTAAAGATAAAAAAAAATTAAAAAAAGCTAAAAAAAAAGAAAACAAAAATGCATATACCTAGAGAACAAAAACTAAAAACAGGAAGCAAGCAAATCCCCTAAGCTTAATTTTTCAAATTTTAGCAGAAAAAGATCAACCTAGCTTCAACTTTTCGATAATTCTCAGCACTTTGATATTTAGAATCAATATCAAGGAAAAAGTAATATCGGGAATTATGTATCTACCTAAAGCAAGACCTAAAGATAAAAAAAAATTAAAAAAAGCTAAAAAAAAAAGAAAACAAAAATGCATATACCTAGAGAACAAAAACTAAAAACAGGAAGTAAGCAAATCCCCTAAGCTTAATTTTTCAAATTTTAGCAGAAAAAGATCAACTTAGCTTCAACTCTTCGATAATTCTCAGCATTTTGATATTTAGAATCAATATCAGTGGTATTAGTATTAAAGCCTTTTTTGAAAAACATTTTGCAAAACTTGAAGCCTTTAATTTTGCAATTTTTCTTTTTTTGCTCCACTTACTCCGAGCTCGTCTGAGGAACACTACTCATCGTTTTATTATTTTTAATTGCTTTGTTGATGTTACTGATACTAAATTAACGTAACCTAACTTATGAAAGCACAGAGGATAGACTGAACCACACAACATTAAACACGACTGAACCCACCGTCGATCGTCGGCAGCGGCATCACTGGCGATATGCTCGTATTATTCATGCCTCACTCTGCCTGTTACCTCCTCTAGCGTTGAGTGGACTAAATAGAATACCCAACAACTTAGATAAAAAAATAAGGAGTGATGTTTTCTTTGTCTGAAATTTGCAATTACAAAATGCAAAATGTAAAACCTTTTCCAATTCCGAATTTAGATCAAAATATCGAAATAAGAACGGGCCCCCTAAAGCCTTGGGCCCCTAGGCTATAGCCTACTCTGCCTATAGGGTAATCCGCCACTGGCACCAAGTATCAAAATGTCAAGAGGCAGCCGCGCGGAAGTCAGTTCTAAAATAAATCGCTATAAAAATAATGAGAATAAATAATTAAAGTTAAATAATATAAAAAATATAAATAATTAAAGTTCATATTTTCATATCATATTTTAGAGGTATATTGATTGATGAGAGATGCGCTTCCAAGCAAACCACATGCTTATGAATCTGCAATTATTAATTTATATGTTAAAAAAAAATCAGAGGCACTCACTGGGTAGCATATAAGAAAGAGAATAATATTGTTGAATACTTTGAGAGTTTTGGTAAATTAAAACCATTGAAGGAACTTGTTAAATATTTAGGAAAAGTTAAAATTGTATATAATAACAATGCATATCAAAAATTTAACGAAATAAATTGTGGACATCTGCGTCTCGAATTTCTTTATAAAAAGAGCTGAACGAGTTAAAACTGTTAGTCATGTTACTGTTATTCACGCTTAAAGGCTACAGCTCTGTGCTCTTTACAATAATCCCATTTATTTAGACCCAACTTTACAATACGGCTTAGCGTTGCTTGGGTTTTATTCATTTAATAATACGATACCGAATATTGAGGCACCGAATAATAGATTTTATTTAATCGGATTTAAGCAAATGAACTGAATGTTTTAGAAATACTCACAGGATCTTACGAAATTGCTGCCATAGAGGCAACGATAACTAAAATTTTAAGAAACCTTAACGAAATACCCGATTTTTCGATTGCCGCATTGCTTGGTTATTCCAATCGTTTACTACCCCCATTAATAATTATTGAAGCGGTTTCTAGTGGATTATGGCGTTCTAAAGCAATTGGCCGGGACTGAAATATCTACATCTCAACGCAGAAATCTTACTTCCTTCAACTTCAACGCTAACTATATTGGATGAAATTCTCAAGTTTCTCGGGTGGATCCTTTCTTTAGGTTATACATAATAGTACAGTGTACAGTGAATCTGTCTAAAAAGGGGGTATATCGAAAAAAATCCGGAAATCCAGAAAATATAATAGGGGAACGGGAGATAAAATGGCACCTTTAAGAAAATTGATCAATTTTGCAAACTATATGAACTTTGCAGATCAAAGTTCCCTCCTTCACCAACGTAACATCAAAGATATTGCTATCTTTGTTGGGACATTATATGAACTTTATTTGCAAAATCAAATTAAGCCTTTGATAACATAACATGTTCTCTTATGTACATACGTATACCTCAAATAGGCTAAAAGTTAACCTTATCAGGCAAAAAAAAGAAAAAATAACTCGCTTGGTCCATTTTGCCTGCATCCGAAGGCAAAACGGCACCTCTATGAAGGTAAAACGGACCTGGTTAAAAGTGCAAAATTTGAACACATTTCACATGTAAAAATTGCTTCATCCTGTTTGTCTTCGACCAAAGAGCAAGAAAAATGTGATTTAAACACAAAAGGGTAGGTTACAAGGGTAAGTTAGACGAGGGTAGAAAACACACAACGGTAGGTTAGAAGAGGGTAGAAACACACAAGGGTAGATAACCACGAGGTACAAAACACACAAGGGCCAATTAGACGGGGATATAAAACACATAAGGGTAGGTTAGACGGGGGTATAAAACACATAGATACAGGTAGGTTAGATGGCGGCAAAAGGGGGCTGACCTAAACGTGACACTACAAAAGTGGAGAGATGCAAAAGGAGTGGGGAGTGTGTTCCAGAACTCTCTAACTATCCATACTGGAAGTAGTTAAGTTTAGAGAGTTCTGGATCATCCCCGATCCCTCCACTCCTTTTGAGACATCACATCTAGGCCCCGCCCCCCACACTACCACACCACGTTTCAGGGTTGTTTTGGGGTTGTTATATATCTCAGAGGCTTTTGTAAGCCCCATCCCAGCAAGCACCTTTTGTACGGTCTGTCTCATGGACATATTACTCTATTTCTGCTTCCCTGACATTCTCTTGTACTTATTGATCATCTTAAATGTACCAGGGAGGCAGAATGGACCGCTAGAAGGCAAAATGGTCCAGGTGGTCCATTTTGCCCGGTATGTTTTGCCTTTGGGTAGTTTCGAACAAAACAGGTGCGTTTCAAGGTTATGTCAACTCAAAGTTAAATAACAAAAGAATGTCTTGGATAGCGGAAATACTACTCTATCTAAGGATAACTTCACTAATCCTGGTTCTGTATAACAAAGGAAACTGCAAGTTACTTGAAAATGTTTAAATTTACATAAATTTTTATTAGAAATGACTTACTTTACTAACAGAGCACCCTTTCCTTTCGTCGACCACTGGTTTACTGTCTAAGTGTAATCTATGTACACTATCAAGCGACAGATGGCGCTGTAGCCATACGTAATGAATAAATGGACCATTTTGCCCGTAGGGTCCGTTTTACCTTCCGTTCCCCTATATGTTGTTAGTCTTGGCTAGAAAGATCAAAACCGTGATTGAATCTTAATATGTTCCAAATTCCAATCTCTTATAATTTTCGCCCTGATACTTTTTCCTTTGACCGAAAGGAAAAGGTATAAATGGATAACAAATATTTTTAAGATGGCGGCGAAACGGGGAGGGGTAGAGATAAGCCAATTTGGGTTTCTACCTTTAGCGACATGTGAAAAATTCGGCTTTCCCGTAATTTTTTCGATATATAACTACAGATTACTTGTAGTAACAGGAACCCTAGCCGAAGCTATTCCGCGAGGGCGAACTATTTAAGGCGAGGGCGCACCCACCTGCGGCTTGTCTTCCGGCGTCCGGGCGCCCGCGGCGGAGGTGCGCCGGCTGGTGGCGGCGGCGGCGGCTGCGCCCGCCGGCCCCTTTCGTCACTGCAGCTCGCAGATGGGCATCTTCTGCGCGTCGCCGCTGGCGCCCTTGTCGCTGTCGCCGGCGCCGCTGCCGGCGTCGTCGCCCTTCGGGCTCTCGGCGCCCCCGCTCCCGGTGCCTCCCTGGCCGCCGCTGCGGGGACAGACACAATTAGCGGGGCTTCTACGAGGACTGGCGGATACAACGATGATGGTGGTTGGCGCGTATCGAGGACTATAATATAGTACTAGAGCCGGCTGCATGATTTCAACTCTCATAAGCTTATAGAATAAGATGTTGGGTAAAATGTAGAGCGTATATTTCTTTACTTGCGAAGCGAGTATTTTTAGGCAAATCTACTCTCATAATAATATGATTATATTTATATAACAAAATAGGTACCATCGGAAAGAAGGCCCATGGCAGAATGTTTGCCCTGCCTGAACCACAATAAGTTCACCTCACCATGCAGAGCCGTAGATGAGGCGCTGCTTCATTGAAAAAAAGCGAAGAAAAATACATCATGATTTTTTAATTTATTATACCTCATTTAAACCGAATTTGTCCTTAAATTTTTTAAAAAAATGTTACCTGCGGCGCATTTTAGTGAGCACACACCTCTATCTAAGTAATCGTTTTATTACCCGCTTAGAAAATAATAATCTTTATTGACCCACCTTCAAACTAATTTCAATTTACCTATACACACTGGCCAGAAAATGTGTGCAAAAATTATAGACATAATGTGGCCCTGTGAAAATGATAATATATGTATAGGGCACTATGAGCACTAACAATTTTTATTTTTACTTCCATATCACAAAAGGGTGTTCAGTGCTGTTATTGATAATAACTGCATTTTTGTCAGTTAAAAATCAACAATAATAGAACTTTGTTACCACTTTTGTCGCCTCTATATGAAAGAAAACAGAGTATTCTTGCTTCCTGCAAAAATGATTATGGGCCCCCATAATTAGCAAAAAAATTACCATTGCCTTAAAATTTTATGTTAATATTATATTTGACCTTGAAAATTTCACAAATTTTCGCCTGCGGGGCGATTTTTAATAACGAAAATTAATTCCATTTTTTTACCCCCTCTCCTCTCCCTGCCGGCAAAGTGCCTCCCTGTAGGTACCCTTTCCTCACTTCTCAAATGTCCTGACAGGAAAGTGGCTTGCCCTGCCTGAAGTTTCTCTCTGCTACGGCCCTGGGGTCCCTTGATCTTTTAGAAATCCGATAGGCGTATTTTCGGGGCCCCGAAAATCCTCCGCTGTTAAATACGGAGCGAAAGACGGGGGCAAGTCTGGACCTCGGGGACGCGAGTTGTGTGCGAAGTCCCGCTATACAGCCAGTGCCATATACCGCTTGATGCGCAGGAAAAAATATTTTCAAACGCATTTTTCGGGAGATCTGACGGTTCGGCGAGATGGCCGGAGAACGGGTCAACATATTTAAAGAAAATTTTTCAGGTAAATTATTTCGAGTTATTAAGGATTTTCCGCGTAAAAATCGACCGACATAGGTGGGACGCATCTTTTTTACGTGATTGGCCGGCATTTCCCGTCACCTAAAAGCCAAAGTCCGTAAACTGTCAGAAATTGCCCTTTTTCGCCGAGCTACAGCTAAGTTATTTCGGCTCGGGTCTCTGGGGTCGGAATTTTTAAAGCTTCCCTCAAGTCTTCAGGCGAGGTGCAGATGTTTCCGGTGCCCCGAAAAATCAGAAAAAAAACACGCAATTTATAAGAGCGGGTCCTCAGGATTTCCCATCAATTTCGCTAATTCTACAGCCGTCCCGTCGGGAAATTTGGTTAAATATTGGATTTTCGAGGTTTCTTTTAGTACTGGAGGAAAGTACAAGACCCAATTATAGTATATTACATAGCGAGAGTTGTAAACAGCTTATTACGTACGAGTGGAAAAGTTGCGCACGAGCCGCGTAGCGGCGAGTGCTGTAATTCCACGAATATGTGATAAGCTTACAACTCGAGTTTTGTATTATAATTTTTCTTCGACGAAAGAAAAACTATTATAATAGATAAACTATACTTCTGATTATCTGTCAGGCAACAATTAGTATGTTGGTTAGTTGCTATATGGTGACGCGGATGCCGCGCTAACAAGGCATCCGTGATAATTGCGTTTTAATTAAGAACAGATACGTAATTTTTTTTATGACGTGTCAGTCATTACGTGTCAGTCATTACGTATCGGTGTTCGTAACAATGAACTTACTTATAACCTAAACCGTCACTTAATAGGTAGGTATGTTACTAGCATAGGAGTAGAAAAAGAAATTTACCATCTTCTTCCATTTTTAGAACGGCACTTTTCGAATTTGTCAAAAGACTTTTGCGGAAAGGTAGTAAATATATGTTCGTGGGACGGGTAGTACCTATTAAAAAATAAAAATTATCCACAACTTCTTTAAATAACAATGATCGGGCCCATATTATCTGAGGCAACCTACTCGCTTCAAGTAAAGAAATATACTCTCTACATTTTACATAACATCTTATTCTATAATCTTATTAGAGTTGAAATCATGCGGCCGACTCTTGGACTAATAATACTTAAATGTCTCTGCGGCGCCATATCTCGACAAAGAAAATATGTATTTTGAATATGCAAAGACCGGTTGATAGAGCTCGTCAAAGGCTTCCCAAAACAGCTTAGACTTTTGTCTAATCTGAAGTCGAAAAAATTTCATCGATGACGAGGAATTTTTGTAAAGGGGTTTACCCGATTATTTCTTTATATTATCATTATTATCACCATTACCTTAAACAGTGAAACAACAATTATTATCCATACCAATTTAAAAATTTTTATTAAGAAATAAAGTAAGAATATGTAATATATAAAAACCTTAGCTACAATAAGTGTTCAAAAACATATTTTCGCTAATACACATTTCGAAGCGACATAGTAATTCCTGATTAAAGGAGATAGTAAAGAGCGAAGGTTAACTCGGTTCATCTTACAAGGCGGAATCTGTCCATATATAATGTACAACTCAGTCCCCGCAACCTGCCGTCGGCTAAGCCCGTCGTCCTGCTTGTGCCAGCAGTGTGTCAAGTTTTCATCAGATGTATTTTATTTTTATAAATATTGCTTCATTCGGCGTATATTACCCTGATATCTTTTATTGGTTCCATACCAATAACAATAATTGCCGCTGCGGCTAGAAGCACATCATCCTCGTCGAACATCTTTCTAGCCACTAAATAAAAAATTTACCCCATTTCGCTCATAGCGCCCCGAAGAAGCCGCACGATAAAGTCGAAACAGGCCGAACATAGTGTAAACGCCGGATGATTCGAGACACCAGCCCGGCAAAGCCAAGCGACCGAGGGGCGTTTCACTGGTCAAAAAACGTACAAACTTCCCTCTGAAAGGGAAGTTCTGGTGGATTTCCCTAAACTTCCCCGAACTTCCGCGAACTTCCTAGTACTTCCCGTGGACTTCTTCCGGATTTCCTTGGACTTCCCTATAAATTTCCGCGAATTTAATATACAGTGTGTTAAGGTTGTTAAAATTTTTATTTTGATTTTTTTGGGACGGCCCCCTCCACATTCTTCCTAGGCCCCGCCCCTTACTGGTGCCAAATTCAAAATTCTGAAAATAAAAAAATCGCCAGGGTTCGAACCCGCGACCATCGATATTACCTTAAAATTGTGTAAACTAGAATCTCGGTGACTTCACAGAATTAAGAATAAGGAAAATACAGGGAGTCTCAAAAGCAACTGACATGTCAAAAATGTATACGAGGTGAATCAAAAACTTGTTAAATCTAAAAGGACCTTACTAATTTCATCACATCACATCACAGATTTTTTTCTCTAACAGCATAGGTACAGGGTGGACAACAAAAAACACAGGGTGTGACAAAAACATAGGAAAAACCTTAATAATTTCATCGCTTTAAGTCACAGATTTTTTCTCGAATAGCATAGGGTGGGAAACAAAAAATTCATATACAGGGTGTGACAAAAATCCAAAGCCAAAAAGGCCTAATTTCATCATGTGAACTAAAACACTAAAAAACGTAGTACTGAGCCGCGATGTATATTGTGAAGGCTTCTGACGTTTAACTAAAAAATTAGGTTAGAAGGGAACGGCCAGCTTCACCCCGTTTTTAGAAAAATGGACTCCAAAGCTATGGACTTCCTCGGACTTCCCTGCGACTTCCTTTGATTTCACCCAACTTCCCAGGATTTCCCGAACTTCCTGAAACTTCCTTTAGAATTCCCTGCAAGGACTTCCCCCTGTGAAACGCCCCTCGCAAGCGACATTACAGGTACGGTGTGGACGCGTCTTTTTAAATTTAAAATTTACTTTTACAAAAAACTTAAATACTATACCCGACTTAATTAACTTAAAAAAAAAGATATCCAATGAAATATCCATGCATATCTAAAATGCCACACCCGCACATCTCCTTATTTGGAAGTCATGGTCATCTCATGGCAGCTCCGGAAGCATACCGAACATTATCGAAACATATTTTTCACTTAAAATAGCCAAACTTTTAAAACGCAGATCTAGCAGTTTTGACAATTTGTAATTCTGGGTAACAACATGTGAGGAGTAGTTAATTAACCGTCGCGTCGCCCTTTACTCTTTTCTTGCAAGCAGAAACTATGACGTGGCTTCGAAATGTTCTTTTTTCTATTCTTACTTCACTATTTCGTAATAAAATTGTTAAATTGTTGTGGACAATTGTTGTTTCGATGTTTAAGGTACTAATGTGAAAATTAAAAATAAAATAAATTTTGGCTTCACCAAATTCGAAACTATTGATTTTTTGAAATTCATTTATAGAATAAAAATTGTTTATAATTGGACAAATATTCAAATAAATCGCTTTAGAAAGTTTCTGCCATCGAAAATTTTTTTAGGATTCAGCGCTATGTGCAGGGTTATTCATGTAAAAAATATTTTTGTTTTTAATTTTGGAAAAAAATATAAACATGAAAATTGTATAAAATTAATTAATTAAATATATAAACAAATGAATGTCGCGTTTCAAACAGTTATTACGAGAATATTATAAATGGAGATTTGACAGTTTACATTAATCGTTGTATTCCCACAATTACATACAATAATATATTGAAAATTCAACAAAGCCAATACTTCTGTGGAAATTTTCCATAGGTTATATTTAATTTTTTCTGTTATTTTACTCTTAATAAAAGGCATATTTATGGATGGAACGTGATACTTTATTATGAATTAAATTAAATTGTGAAGGTGTTCTATAATGCTTCCATTTTGTGCAACACACATACCTTCTTAATAAACTTCTCTTGTAGTTAGCGACGGCCCACGATACCTGCCTCGTTAATCTCTCTGATCTCCGGAGATATTTTTTCTTGGTCGATATTATTTGACCTCTCCGCATATACCCGGTCCTTCAAAGTACCCCACAGAAAGAAATCGAGTGGTGTCAAGTCTGGGCTTCTGGCAAGCCATAAAATAGTTTAAGCCAATACACTCAAGTGTCATCTAAATGCCCCTTGACAGCATTTGATTTATGTGCCGGAGCACTGTCTTGTTGCCAAACAATATTCGGCTCATTAACTTGATTATACATAAGAAATTTCTCCTCTTAAGAGCTGTAAATATTGTAGTCCAGTTTTAAACCACCTTCAAAAAATACTGGACCAATTTTGTGGTTCCGAAAAATACCACACCAAATATTTATTGAAGTTCGACCTTGTCTTTGAATTGAAATAAACCGTCGTGTATTTTCCGATGATATAGTGAGTGTTTCTTCTATTAAAAACGCCACCTGTTGTAAAAGTGGCTTCATCAGTCCACAATATAGAATCAGTAATAGTAATAACCGTAGGAGTAGTAATAGAATAGTAATGTCTAGTAGTAGTTAGTTAATAGTAGTATATATAGTGTAATCTTTAATTGATAATTTACAAGTGATAAAAATACGCAACTAAAAATATAAACTGATCATTTTCCGCGTGCCTCTCCAACACTAAACGGCAATATTCTCGCCTTCTGTAATTATCATTTTCATACAGTTTTTGAACTGGGCGATAACAATATGGTCTAAACTTATGCATTTTCAACACTCTCTGGACTGAGCTCCATGATATTTGCAAATATCTCGGATTTTCCACGAAGTATAAAAAGACTGCTTCCTGCATATTCTCAGATAAAACATAAATATCGTTGTTTACTTCTTTTCCTTTATTTTTAAACTTATACCTACAGAGTGTTCCATCTGAAAAACATAAGTTTTGTCTATATCTCCCAAACGCGACATTCGTTTGTTTTTCTGAATACACAACTGAAATGGCAAGAAAATTTTATACAACTTTCATATATTTATTTTTTTCCAAAATTTAAAACGAAACAGTTATTATGAATAACCCTGAAAAACGTGCTAAGAAAAAATCTAGTTAAGTTCTTTTGGGAAGCCTTTGAGCTCTATCAACTGGTTTTTGCAGAATCAAAATACCCCTTTCGCTGTCGATATTTAGAGCCGAGGGCTTTTAAGTGGAACACCCTGTATATGTAGGAAGGAGACCAGCCGCGTACATGACTTTTCAAATCTACTTTATATAAAGTTTTAAGTTGACTCTTGTGGACGCCAGCGGCCAGCTTGGTGTGAAAACAAAGACAGCCGTGGCCAACTTTGTGAGATATTTTTGCCAAAAATAATTGTTGGCTTATATTGTTTGTTCCATTTTAAGCGTGAACACCATTGTAAAATTTTTGTTTTTGAGACATTCAAGTGACTTTTTTGGCGATCATGGAAGGTGGGAAGATCCTCCCTGGGAATATTTCACATCCCAGAAGTCACAAGTTTCTTAAACAGGGTCTACTACGATCATGTTTATACGGAAGCGTAGAAGGGCCACCTCAGAAATAATATTTTCATTTTATTTGCCTCCGACTTATAAGTCGACATTCCGACATATAAGTCGACACTCCGACTTATAAGTCGACACTCCGACACCATTGGGATCTCTGAAGCTAAAAGAGATAGAAAGTAGGTTAAATGGACTAGGTTATAGCAAATTATGTGACCATTCAACAATTTTTGGAAAATCCAGGGGAAAATTCGGGAAAAACCGAAATCGTATTTTTGTTTTCATATTTGGATAGCCCTATGAAGATGCAGCAAAACGATTATGGCTTATAGGGATTTTAGCCGTTTTCTCTGTGAGGGCTCTTAACTGAGTAGAAAACAGGCTTATCCAGAATAATAAGGTGGAAACGATCTTCTTCACGAATTGATATAAATAATGAATAACGGTCTTGAAGTATATAAAAATCTTTGTCACATTGTCTGGAAGTGGTTTAATTTTATTTATATATCATACAAGAAGGTTGTAATATTAACGAGTGCAAAACTGTTTACAAGAAATAGCAATAATGGGCAATCACTCAAAGCAAACAAAAAAGCAGTAACTGCATACGCGTGTTTCATGTTATTTGGCAATCATCAGTACAGTGTAATCAAAAAGATATGCATGATTTGGAAAGCAACAAATGAAGTCCAGACAGGAGCGAACGGCACATTTGCAGCTTCCGTCAGCACATCCCCTGGATTTGGGGCTCGCACTAACATCGCCACGGAGGCTCTTAATAAAGCGACCCGCGTGGAAACCTTCATTATTGCTATTTCTTGTATTTCTTGTATATATCATACCTTACCTACTTAAAATAATTTTAATTATTTACACAGGTAGGCACACTTACAGGGTGTGTCAGAAAATCCTGGCAAATCTTCTGAAGCATACAGAACTTCAAAAAAATTAAAATAAAATTCTTATTGGCCATGTGTCTATCGTCTTTAGTTTCTTAGATAGGGGGCGTCAAAGATTACTTTTTAAAATTAAATATATCTTCTACTTTATACTAGGTACATTATTGAAATTTGGCACTGTTGTGTTTTTGGGGATGGAAAATAAGCTGAAAATGTAAATTTCCACGTATCTTACAGAGGGCGCTACTTGCACTATTTTTGGTTCGTGTTTTTATTCGTAACTTTTTTGTGGTTATTTTTTTGGTCTTGCAGGTACATCACTTTAGTGCATATTTTCGTTCTGCAATAAAAAGTATTCTTGTTTCATAACGATTAAATCAACCGTTGCGTTGAAATTGGCAAAACGTGAGCTCCAAAACATCTGTTAACTACAACAAAATTTTCACCTACCTCCAGGTTATAAACTATATCTGTGTGCCAAATTTCATTCAAATCCGGTCAGACAGTTTTGTGCTTTTCCTGAATTTTCCAATATTTCCGGCACCTTTTCCAATTTTTCTTTCCCAAAAAACCATTTTAGAAGACAAATTAGCCAAATCGGTCCAGCCCTTCTCAAGTGATGCCCCTAAAAATGCGCTTTCAGTTTTTCCCGAATTTTCTCGTGGATTTTCCAAAAAACCGTTACATAATTTGCTACACCTTAGCATCTGGCGTAACCAGAATGTATAGTTGGGAGGGGCTAATTATTTTAAAAAATCTTCGGTAATATTTACAGCAAAGCTATTGTTTTAAAATAAATTTTATTTGGAAATAAATACCAGATCTTTGGGAGGGGGGCTAAAGCCCCAAAAGCCCCCACTGGTTACGCCACTGTTTATTCCGTTTCACGTCGCCGACAAAAAAGGGAAATAAAAATAATTCTGGAGATACTGCGCGATATTCACGGCATAAAGGACCCAATATTCCAGCTCGATAATCCCGTGGCGCCCGCAGTTTGGTTTACCTTAGCCCATTTAACCTACTTCCTATCTCTTTTAGCTTCCGAGATCCCAATGGTGTCGGAGTGACGACTTATAATTCGGAGTGTCGACAGTCTGAATGTCGGTTTATAAATCGGAGGCAAATAAAATAAAAATATTATTTATTAGTTGGCCCTTCGACGCTTCCGTATGTTTATACATCTAAAATTGCAAAAATATTATTAGAGATTTTTTTTTCGAACTTTTCATCAAAAGATATTCAGCGTTAAAAGTAGGTCGAGGTTGCATGAAACAAATGACATTCATGACATTGCAAATAGATATGTAATTTATTTGTTAAAAATTTTTAGATTATGAAATAATTTGTCGATAATTCATACCAAAGATCATGATATTCCCTTTGTTCGTACTAACCGTTAATTGATCAAGTTTAGATGTTTTACATTGAATCAGTCACTGATTGAATGTAATATTTAATAAGAAATTAATACTGTTTGAGAGATATTTTATGTGGGATGTGAAATGCTCTTCCTCTCCTAGTTCCCATCATCACGGAAAAAGATGCCCTCCGATATTTAAAAAAAAGGGAGGGTGGTCAATTATTCCAATAGATGCACGAAAACAACAACTATGGATCTTTAAAATAATCATCTGGCAGAGTACATACAGGGTGTATGTACATGTACATATAGGTACCATGTGCCTACCACAGAAATTGGCTAAAATATATTTTTATTTGTTTAGACATATTCGAAATCTGAAAATGAAAAAAAATCTTACGAACAAGGGTCCACATAAGCTGAGTGGTGTTGAAATTTCCCCGGAAAAATCAGTTTATTTCGAAATATTGTCAGCCAATTTAATATAAGGAATGTCTGACAGGGGCCAGCCTTGTCTCTCATAACGGCTGCGACAAATCAGATTATGCATGCGAAGCGTAACGAAATCAATCGGTCAATTAACGGGTCTTCCAAGGTGGAACAAAGTAGAAAAAATACTGTATTTGCTTTTCAACTAGAATACAGGGAAACACCAACCATATAGGTTGGAAAAAACTGTTTTTATGCGATAAAATTTGCAAAAAAGAATGCAACGCCTGGCATGACTACCGCAAAATAAACTCAATAGGTATGAATTTGTATTTATAAAGCCATGAATTATACATCTACTGTATGTAAAAATAACGATGAATTTCGCACGATACTGTTTCTGGGTATCCAAACCAATAAAAATAAAACAATATGCAATTAGAAAACGATATGCTTATTTTTAGAAATATCCAAGGTCGGGCGACTATGAATTATTTGTGAATAACAAATAAGTACGGAGTTCCAGAAATTCAATTTACAAATCCTTGTATGGTTTGTTATTTCAATTTATTATTAGCAAAGCAATCAGAGATAACTTCGATTATTACGGTTAATAAGCCAATTGTATAGCTTGATGCCAATTACAACTTTTCAAATACTTAGCTAATTGCAAAGCAATACTATAGCTGTATTTCGAATAGATATACAACGCATGGCATTAACAAATACCTAATACCTATCTTTGACGCTTCTTTAGAAACGCCTCAAGAAAATGTTAGTCAAAACTTGGAAAAAATCAAAGTCGGGAAAAGGGGGAACAAATCCAAACACCAAAAAATTTTACCTTGACATTTAGAAGTTAAAGCATAAACCGAAAATACTCTGCTTATTACGAGGGGACCTAAAGTTATAAAGTTATTTTTCTTTACATATTTATATTTATATTTCTAGATTTAGGGGATAGCCGGGTAATAGTGCGCGGGGGCTAATCGTAGGGGAGAGTGGGGGAATTCCGGCCTCTAGGGAAATTCCGGTCGTCAATTTTCTCGCCAGCGCGTATATTGTTGGCCGCCGCTACACCCAACGCCATCTCGTGTTATTGAAACGAAGCTTCAGTTTGAGTTAGACAGCTTTAATTGAACGTGTTGCGATATTAAAGGCGTATTTTTGAAAACTCAGGCTTTCTTGTAAGAAGTTATTTGATTTGAAGGTAATACCTAATTAGCTCCTTAGTAAGTACTAAGAACTACCGAGACTATATTAATGTATTCGGTAGAACCTGTATAATAACATCGGAATTAACAATTTTACATAATCTCAAATGTTCGGAAACAAACAAATTTCTAACTGACTAACCGAAATACGGTATATTGTGGGAATACCGGACACAATGTTGGGGGTAATGGCGGCCTAGACATGAGTCATAAAATAGTAGGTATATTTTATTACGAGTCTGGAAATAAAGATTTTTCCGGGCGCGCATTCGGGAAGTCATGCAAGCACGAAAAAATCTATTTCTGGACGTGTAATGAACGATATTTTTTATTATACTTCTTTGAAAACGGAAATTTAAAACATTTTATCGGCATATTATAATAAATTTAATTGACAAAAAATAAACAATGCAGACAATATAGTGTTTGGTATGTATGATGCGTTTCCATGGTTACTCTCAAATTATTTCAAAGATGCTTTGTTGTAAATTAGTTATTGTCAGATAAGGTGAATAAAACGTCAAAAATATTACAGAAATGTATCTAAATATTGAAACACTTACGAATTAAAATACAAAATAGGTATATGTTAAATATCAGAGAGCATATAGAGTTTCTTAACTTTAGTTTACTTTTCTGTATATTTCTATTTTAAAGCCATATATTCGGTATTTTTATTCAGCGCACGGAAAGTTTTTCCATGCGCTGTTTCCGTGCGCTAGCCCGAAAAACCCCATCTTTCATTATTGCTAAAACATATGAAAATAAGGTGTTTTCAAAGAAGTATAATAAAAATATTATTTTTATTATAGGTACTTCTTTGAAAATATAAATATTAAAAATATTATTTTTATTATACGTTTTGAAAACACCTTATTTTCATCTGTTTTAGCAATAATGAAAGATGGGGTTTTTCGGGCCAGCGCACGGAAACAGCGCATGGAAAAACTTTCCATGCGCTGAATAAAAATACCGAATATATGGCTTTAAAATATAAATATACAGCAAAGTAAACTAAAGTTAAGAAACTCTATATGCTCTCTGATATTTAACATATACCTATTTTGTATTTTAATTCGTAAGTGTTTCAATATTTAGATTCATTTCTGTAATATTTTTGTCGTTTTATTCACCTTATCTGACAATAACTAATTTACAACAAAGTACCTTTGAAATAATTTGAGAGTAACCATGGAAACGCATCATACATACCAAACACTATATTGTCTGCATTGTTTATTTTTTGTCAATTAAATTTATTATAATATGCCGATAAAATGTTTTAAGGTTCCGTTTTCAAAGAAGTATAATAAAAAATATCGTTCATTACACGCCCAGAAATAGATTTTTCCGTGCGCGCGTGACAAATTTCCGTGTGAGGCGCAGCCGAACACGGGAAGTCATTCCAGACTCGTAATGAAATATACTATTTCCGTGCTTGCATGACTTCCCGTGTTCGGCTGCGTCTCACACGGGAATTTGTCACGCGCGCACGGAAAAATCTTTATTTCCAGACTCGTAATGAAATATACTATTTTTAGTTCCTAGATGCCGCGAAAATGCACAGAAAAACATAAAAAGATTCGCGGACTTCAGAAAGTTTACAAGCAGCCATGAATGCTACAAGAGGGCGGGGGGTCGCAGTTTAAAAGAAATGCCGAGAAGTTTTAACATACCAAGGTCGTCTTTGCAAGAGAGACGCAGAAATGGTAACTTTTGAGAAACTCATTTAGGAGAACAACAAACATCATGTGACTTTTGTGAATAATAAATTATTATAATATTCTTGTCGTTTCTTTGTTTTGAGATAATGATGGCCTGCGGTCGATATTACCCCATGAGTCGATATTACCCCAGCACTACATTTTTTATATAACGGTATATATAGTTTTTGGTTTGTAGTTTTTATCTAGAATAAAAATTTATTTAGATTCTACACTGTCTTAAGCTTTAATTTGACACCCCACCATTACTTTAGCAATTATATACTGATTTGCCATCTCGTGTAAGTATTGACTGAAGCATTGGACTCCACAAAGTAATGGTTTGTATGTTACCGACTCACAATAGATGCTTCTGTGTTTTGGTGAGTTCTACTAAAACCGGAATCTCCGATAAAATCAGCCAAGTATTGAACTTTTGCAAATATTTTGTTACCAAATATACAAACCATTGCTCGATAAGTTTTCTTTAACGTGATGCAATTACTACTTGGAAATAAATTGGTATGGCGATTTTTTTGAAAAAAATATATACAATGTGTCCCGGATAAGAATGAACAGCATGGGGAACTTGCAAACGGTGAGAGATAGAACAACGGTTAAATGGGGAAAAAGTTGCACCATTTTAAGGTCAATAAAATTATATAAATAGATTTCTAATATATTTTTTCGTTTTTGAGTTATTTTCAAAAAAGTAAAATTTTGCGTTTTCGATTTTATTTTTTTTTCTGAAATTGTTATCACAGATAGAAAAAAAGAAAAACACTTTCTTGTGGCACTTTTTAACGGGCTTTAAGATGGCGTTTTTTGTCATTTGTCATTACTCCCACTGTATCATTTAGTCAATAATTTGTATTATTAGAAATGAAGGGTGCTTTTTCAAATGACTATACCAATTTAACATATTAGCATGTTATATCTTGTGTCACAGAAATAGCGTAGAGGCCGAACGAATGTACCTATTGTTGCAATTATTAAATGGCAAAAGTTATTTGTTTCATTGACTCAAGCTTTCCTCTCACAATTAGAAAAAGCGAAGAATTTACTCAAAAACACAATGCGACACTTTTTGCTGTATAACAACAGAAACAGAGGAAAACACTTAGGTACCAGACAGGGACGTATTTAAAAATATTAAGTTTTCGAAGTAAAAATAAGCTGTAAGTTAAATTGCTGACAATACTGATTAGAATTAAATGAAAAATTTTATTCTAGCATTAGAAAAAAAAATGAATGGAAAAAAAGAAATTTCCAGAATAATTGTCTCAAAACATTGTAAAAATATGTCGGGTCATACATCATGGTATTTGCAATGAAAAGTGCTTTCAACATCTGCCAAAAAAATCCAGGTCCGTATTTAAAAAAATAAAGTTGAAGATGGTTTCTCAAAAACGAAATGTTGTAGAAGAAATCTAAAAACGCCATCTTCAAGCCCGTTAAAAAGTGCCATAAGAAAGTGTTTTTCTTTTTTTTTCTATCTGTGATAACAACTTCAGACAAAAATAAAATCGAAGACGCAAAATTTTACTTTTTCAAAATAACTCAAAAACGAAAAAAGATATTAGAAATCTGTTTGTGCCATTTTATTGACCTTAAAATTGCGCAACTTTTCCCCCAGTTAGCCGTTGTTCTATCTGTCACCGTTTGCAAGATCCCCATTCTTATCCGGGACACATTGTATATAGCAGAGTCACTGTTGGTTAATTGGGCTATTGGGCACAGGGCATACAATTACCCGCAATACTCCGAAGAATAAAAACGCTTCACGGAAAGGGATGAAAATAAGGGGACGGAGGTAAAGACGTCTATAATTTAGTTTTTCACGATACAATAGTTTTTATCGAACGATATTAGTGCATAAGTTTTGCTTGGGAGAGAAGATTTTTAATATTATTAGAAAAAGGGGGTGGATAAGAGGGGGCGCAATGGGGTAAATTTGAAAATAGGGCGTCGTGTGTCGTTTTTATGTTTTTGGGGCCAGGAAATTCCATTATGGTATTATTTTGAATAAATAAAATGATTGAGCATAATTGAAAAGGGTCAATATGTCGGTTTCGATAACATTTGTGTCACATATTGACATTTACAATTAATTACCTAAATAATAGATTTAAAATAACCAACGTAGAAGTATTGATTCCATCGGCAGCGGTTTTTATTAGTGCCCAGGTAGAGGACTGACGTCTTGTCATGAAGACGTTCTGAGGACATCCAAATGTCACAGCCATATGGACGTCTACAAGACGTCTCATATGGATGTCCACAAGACGAAGGTGTGGCGTCACTTGAGCCTGGGAAAATAAAAAAATTGCCACTGGCAGCGCCGGGGTTCGAACCTACGACCATCGGTTTACAAATCCGACGCTCTGACGAACTAGCCATCAATGCACGTGGAAATATTACCTATACCGTTGCATAGCTCCACCCAATTCTATTTTTTATCTACAAATATTTTCGTAAATATCTTAGATTTCAATATTACAATAAAAAATGTGAAACCTATTATAGGTACCTAGACTTTTTTTATTCAAAAATTAAGACTTCCAAAAATTTTTGTAGTTAAAAGATTTGGATCATGGTACTATATACAGCGGTATTTTAAAAAAAAAAGTTTAAAAATATATAGTTCTGGACACGTTTTGGATAACCGTCTTGAAGACGTCATATTACGACCAAGCGAAGACGGTACCCCGTACGTCTTCTATGTCCCTAAAAACGTCTTGAAGACGGCTTTTAAAGATGACTCTAGACTCTAGAACGTCTAAGAGAGATGTCTTGGGGACGTCTTTATTCGTCCAGAAGACTTTGCGACGAACCGAGACAAAAAATGACATCTGGGTGCAAAAAATCTTAACTAATCTTAATTAGAAAAAAATTAGATATATTATACTGGAGGACAGTGCCATTATCTCCCTTGTATTACAATGAGCTCTTTTTTATGTTTAACAAAAGTAATATTTATTTAAATACGTTTAACAATCTTACCTATTTCTTCCGCTCACAATTATCCGGCGAGCACGCACCATTATCCGCATAGGCCGGGTATTCGTGAGCCATGATACTTTTTTCAATTTTGTGTATTACGACTATGCTGCAAATTATTATTAAATATAGCCAAGACATTAAAGTATCTTTGGCTTAAGTGAGCACAGTTACCCGACTCTCCCCTAAATTAAAAATATTAAAGTCCGACAAACGAGAGAAGTCCAATGAAAAACTCAGTCTAACCGCCCGCATGCCCACATTAATAACATACGGATGGCGCTTAGACTGAGTTTTTCATTGGACTTCTTTCGTTTGTCGGACTGTACCAAATTTTATTTATATTTATCATTAAATATACGAATATTAAATAGTAATAATATAATTTTATGTTTTACAAACTCGCATACATGTATCTACGATTTTTTTAAATGTTGTTAGAATCCCTGAGAGTAGTTTATACCCAAGTTTCCAACTTTGAAAACAATGTGCTAGTCCCGTGATGCTCGAAAAAACATCGACATTCTGGCACTTGTTTATGTTTTTTTTTTTTCGAAAAAACTACCTTAAAGAAGCGTTTTTTCGGGTACGTTCATTTTATACTTTTGTAAGGAAAACTAAATTTGCTACAATTTCAGTTCCTAGGTTAGAGCCCCTAGGTCCATTGGTTGCGAAGCGAAGATACAAAGTCATGCGAGAATAATATGTAGAGAATTGACTCTGCTTCAATTTGGTTCCAAGTAGGTGCTAGGCGTCATAGTTTTCTGAAGAATGAAAATATAGTGAAACATATGAGTTTGGGAAAATACTGAAAACATTGTAGGTACTGAACACCGCGGTAATTTAGAACTTCTCGTCTCATCCAGTCTGAATCAGTGGAGGAAGGATTGGGGATGAGTCGCCCACCACAGAGGCTGCAAAATATCATTCTTGGAAGACCTACCACCAGGTGCAAAATGGTTGGAGGTCGTCAGATATCCGTGTGACTGGGGATAGGCCACCAGTGAACAAGGTCTAATGCCCGTCACAATGTCCACAGAGACCGCTCCTCAAACCCTGTATAGAATGGTGGTTTGAAAATGTAAGAATAGGATCGTGCACTTGAAGAAAGGCATGGCTCAAGTGCTCTATCCTATGCTCCTTTTGCCAAGAACGGAGTTGTGATAACGTTATCCCTATCGTTCTGGACCAGGAGGACGAGGATGTGGCCGAACCATTACCACATGACGACCCGCCTCCACCTTCAGAAAACGTAGTCCCTCCCTCCCTCCCTCCCTCACTGATCCAGACTGGATGAGACACCGCCCTTCCAAAAGGGAGAAGTTCTAAACTTCCGGTGTTTGTTTTTGACTGTGTAAATAGTATTTTATAGTTTACATTTATGTTTACGTTGTTTATTTTATGTTTACGTTTACTTGTTAATTCTTAAACAGTTCTTAAAGAAATACATACCAACATTATTCAGTACAATGTTTTCATCATTTTCCCCAAGTGCAATGTTTTACTGTACAGGGTGTCCCGTAAGTCATGGATCAAACGGCTCTGGGTGACAGGGGAGGCCATTTGCAACAAGAAAAACCCAATAGGTATGTTCTTATCCAATTGTTAACCGTTTTTAAGATACGGGGGGGGGGGTGTTGAAATTTTCATGAAAAAAAAATTTTTGCTTTATGTCCGAAACTAGAAAAGATATTGGAACCAAATTTGGTATACGACATGTTGTCATGAAGAGCCAAAACTCCTGCCAGTATCAAGCTCACCGGTTGACCAGTGGCGGAGATAGGGGTCACCGGGAAAAATAATAATGGGCCATGCCAACAATGAACAACAACAAAGAACAACGCTGTGTAGACCCCCAAGGCTAGCACCGTTCACATGGTGACGATGGCCCATATATTAGTTCGCATAGTCCCGTCGGGGCGTTGGCATCTTAAATTCAGTCGCGTATAGACTTTGCGCCTTCGTTACTTCATCAACCTAACCTATTAACAAATAAAAAATAACAGCGCTCCCTCGACTTTCACATTTCATAAACAACCACAAAACACCAAGGTTATAAACAACTACAACCACAAAACACCGAATAAATAGGAAGATAGGTTAGAAATATTTACCCCCACCACAAGTTACAGAACTTATTGTGGTCGGGAGCTCGATTACTTCGGTTATTTCCGGTAACTTCGTGTATCGTTTCGTAATGTTACCGAAATGTTATCGAAACCAATTACAGAACGATTTCTGTTACTTCGGTAAGATAACGGAACACGTATGTTGAACGACCAATTTACAACTTGGTCTTGTCTGTCATCAGATTTTTTGTAGGTTATGTTTATGTATTTATTTTTGTTATTTTCGTTTTTAAAAAAACTTGATTTTCTGTGTCTATTTGTTCGGCTCATTATTATAATGACGACCAAGAAATAATAAACAACTGCACAGAGTTGGTGATACAAGAAGCAGTTATAACCACTTTTCCACAATTTTATTGTCTCTTACAATTTTCCCAACCTTCCATGTTTTATTTATTTATTGCGTGAATAATTATTCTTTTTTGGACAAATAAACAAAATTAACGATACCCCAACAAGAATTTCAAGGTCAAGCGTTTCAGAATAACAGAGAGAGCAGGAATGATAAAAAATGATAGAGGCATGATAAGTCCGCTATCAAGAAAATCTAGCAAAAATGAAATCGCTGCCGAACCGAGGGCAGCGATAGCTAGCGCTATCTGTCATTTCTGCCCGTTCAATGCACATTGACGTAAAGCGCTGGCAGCGATTACAGATTTGGGAGCGCATTGACGCAACCAATGCTGTCTGTCCTCGACTGTCATCTCTTTTTTGACCAATGTTTTCGGTTATCTAACCGATAACGTGGACACGGTTGGTAGCGAAGGTATATTAAATTTTTTTTGTTACTTTCCCATTTGAAAAAAAAAATTGTTATACCTACCTGTCAGTAATATATCAATCAATCAAAATCACTTTCTTGTCTCCCTGTTTGTTTGTTTGCCATCCTTTCTTCTTAACGCGTGTTTAACACCCTATTCTTATTTATTACCAGCTTATTAGTCGGAGAGCCAGCGTACATGTTCCAGTGATGATTTAGTTAAGAGGGGGTTGCCGACAGCGAAAGTGACGTTAGATTTCGTATTTTTTTAAGTTGTATAGCACCTGGCAAAAATTTAGTACAAACATCTCTGTCTTCATTTTAATCATCTTAAAAGCAGTGTTTTGTTTTATAGGTTATGAAAACCTTGGGAAAAATAATAATTCCAGTCCATATGCTTTTAAGATCTTATGATTAAAATGAAGACAGAGATGTTTGTACTAAATTTTTGCCAGGTAAAATGTTGATTTTATGCTATACAACTTTAAAAAATACAAAATCTAACGTCACTTTCGCTGTCGGAAACCCCCTCCTAAGGCCTATTTTTTGCAAGGATGTTGGGGGGACCATAACCAAGTGTCACCCGCGAGGATTAACCCTGACTCCAGTCATAAGGGGGTAGCAGAAAGCCCCTTACTGGTAATAAAATTCAACTTTTTATTATTTAGTTAAGGCTGAAATGTTTTCCAGTGCAGCTCTGATGGCCCGAAATTATCGATATAATATTTGCAGAACGATTGGCCAGTCATAAGGGGGTGGCAGATCAGCCCCAAGATGTCGTGTGAGCAATGAACTTTTTATTATTTAGTTAAGCTTAATTTTTTAATATGTTGTTATGACAACTATTTCAAGTATAAATGCCAATTTGCAGAACAAAATGGCGGTATTAACACTCTGGCAGAACGATTCGAATGTTCCGTACGCGCGCCTTCATTGCGTACCATTAGTCGCAAAATAACTTTGCAATTATAAGTGGTAGGAAAAAGTGGTCTGAATGTTTTTTGTAGGAAATTTAATTCTCTACATAATAGATCTCATGACATTTTTTTCGAATTTCGCTTACTTTTTGAGATATAGTGAAGATAAAAAATAATTTGCAAATATTTTTTACATTCAGGCCCGAATATAATTTTTTTTTGTGGCACTCGTGGTATCTGATTTTTATAAGGACACTAATTTCAGAACAATATAATTAGTGTCGATTGAGCACCCCAAATATGATATATAATATTTTAATTGTAGTATTATAATAAGTGGAAAACCGATTGCCATGAAAAGAGTTTTAAACAAAATCGAAATGATTGAAGTTCTACGATGTAAATAAATGAAAAATATATACAATAATACATCCATTGAATTTTAATTGGGCTTTTCGCCACCAAACTGGTTAAAAGACAACTTTTTCAAGTTGCCTAGAAAATTAATAAATTCTTAACAGTAAATGAACTAAACTTTGAACTTGTAACTCAAAAAATATCTTCAACAAATTTGTTTCCTGAGCTTTCGGAGAATATATCTTAATATATCTTCCTCCTTTCTCACTTTGACGTGACATGATCTTTGAGAAAGGAGGAAGATATATTCTCCGAAAGCTCAGGAAACAAATTTGTTGAAGATATTTTTTAGTTAGAAGTTCAAAGTTTAGTTCATTTACTGTTAAGAATTTATTAATTTTCCAGGCAACCAGTTTGGTGGCGAAAAAACCAATTAAAATTCAATGGATCTGTTTACGTCACAAATAAATCTTAGAAAATATATACAATAATGTTTGTTGAATCATTAACATACACGAAATAAATAAAAATAATTCAAAAAACATCGTAATGTCAACTCATAATTATTTTTTCTTGAAATCGGCAGTGAAGTGTCTCAAAATCGTCATTAAAAGCTCAGAAATCGGCACTGAAGTAGCCCATTATTGTACGATTTTTTTCAATAAGTAGGCCTTGGAGAGATCTAAACATCAAACGTCAGACGCGGAGCCATCGCCTGTCAAAAGTGACCAAATATTGTAAACCCGGCCAATAAATCCTATTTCACTTTTCGTACAAATTGCGAAATTGTTACCTATAGGAGCGCAATCTTTCAGTATAAATATTTTAGTAGGTTTGAATATTATTCTATTTTACGTGGAAACAGCACAATAGGCAGCAGTTTGGATTTTCTGTCAGGAGGTGCCGTATCTCGTCATACTTGACCTAGGTAGAGCAATCGTCGAAGTCAAGCAACGCAGCCCTTAGTCGGTTCATGGACGGGTGATCCCGTATGGTTATTTTTTCGCCTAATAAAACATTTTTCCGGAGATAACGCCCAAAATGCAGCCATCATGCACGTACCTTGTACCCACGCATATTAAACATTAGTGGCGTAATGATCTAGTTACCTTTGGAAACAATCACACTTAAGAGGACTTATTAAGTATTTGACATTTAGTTTCAAGCAAATGCTAAGAATTTGAAAGTTTTTGAGCATTTTCTGTAGTTATTTCAATATTAGGTATTTGAATCATTATTTTATTAAGGAAATGTATTAAATTACAACAAAACTTTATTTGAATTTTAGAAAACATGGTCAAAAGGTAAATGTGATTGTTTCATTGTTTGTTTCCAAAAATAACTAGATCATTATGCCACTAATGTTTAATATGAGTAGGTTCGTGGTACGTGCATGATGGCTGAATTTTGGGCGTTATCTCCGAAATGGCATAGTTTATGGAAAAAATACTAGAATAATTTTTTGTAGAGAATAGAATTTTTTACAAAGTGGATCGAATTAATTTACAAGTTAACTGTGGGCAAAAAAGTTCTGAGCATAATAAATGAAACTGGTTGGCACAAGTGGCGCCCTCTGACGGTTGCGGATACTGCACTATAACATAATTATGTGACATAATTATCTATGAACGTGTGCAAAAGATCATTAAAATCGATCGAGCCGTTTACTTAATGGGGCTAAATTACTTAGTCTGTCTTGGACCATATTGGTACGTAACGAAGTTTTAATTCTTTTAAGTTAAGACAAATTTATTTCCGCCGATGCATTGCTTATCTACAAAAGCGTAGAGCGGCCACATGAATTTTTTTTTATCCTTGACACTTTTTTCTGGTAATTATATATAATTGACACTTTTTTCTGTCAATTGTATATAATTGACACTTTTTTCTGTCAGTTATACATAATTGACACTTTTTTCTGTCAATTATACCTAATTGACACTTTTTCTGTCAATTGTACATAATTGACAGTTTATAATTGACAGAGAAAAGTGTCAATTATGTATAATTGACAGATAAAACTATCAATTATGTATAATTGACAGAGAAAAGTGTCAATTATATATAATTGACAGAAGAAAGTGTCAATTATGTATAATAGACAGAAAAAAGTGTCAATTATGTATAATTGACAGAAAAAAGTGTCAATTACGTATAATTGACAGAAAAAAGTGTCAATTATGTGTAATTGACAGAAAAAAGTGTCAATTATGTGACACTTTTTCTGTCAATTATACATAATTAACAGAAAAAAGTGTCAATTATGTATAATTGACAGAAAAAGTGTCAAGGATAAAAAAATCTCATGTGGCCGCTCTACGCTTTATTACTAATCGGGAAACTGGCAAGTACGTTTAAAAATTTTCTTGTCGTTGTCGCAATGCGACTTCGTACTGGTGTCGCCAGCACAAGCATTATTGAGAAACTGATGAAAATATACTAAAAACGCTCTTTAATTGTAGACTAGATTGTTATATTTCATGTCCCTAGAATTCCCTAATCTTACACACACGAATCCTAAATTTAAATAGGTAGAAATTAACATTAAACTCTGTTCTTTGAAGCATAGAAAAAGGCTATAGTTAGGTTAAGTTAGGTTAGAGCCACATACACAGAGAACGAATATCAAGGTTAAAGTTAGGCATCTGTCACAAGAGTTCTGATATTTCTGGCGGACATGCTAAATACGTCCCTGTAGGCGCCCAAAACATTGCTGCCAACCTTGTATTACCAAATTAAGAAATGTCATTTCTAGTGTACAATTTTAAAGTGCGTTTTTAGATTACTTAATAATACTCCGGTTGTAATAATGGTTGTAGAGAAAGGGGGGGCGGTCGCCCCCCCGCCCCCCCCCCTGTATCCGCCACTGATGACTCATGTGGTTTATTTGCCTCGGCCAGAGGCCTCGGCAACTAAATTCCACATGAGTCATAAAAAATTGAACTTCAGTGCCTTGGTACATAAATAACTATTATTATTTCAAGTAAATTGTGAAATTTTTCAAATAATTGCGATTTGCATGAATAATCAATACAAGGTTTTTATATTTCTTTGCATTTTTATTCCATTAACATACGATACTAAATATAAAAATTAAGTATTAGTAAAAAGCATTAGAAAAATAGTTTCAATCTTCTAGCCAGTCGGAATCACTCTTCTTGTCGTATGCTGAATCTAGATCACTCGATGCACAGTTTTTTTTTTACAATATCTCAGAAACTAAACGAGATACACTAAGATATTAAAAACTTTTTTATTGGAAATTCAATTCTCTACACAATTGGTTCTTACTCCTGTGCTCGTATTTTGTATATATTCGCGCCTGAATGTAAAAAATATTTGCAAATTATTTTTTTATCTTCACTATATCTCAGAAAGTAAGCGAAATTCGAAAAAATGTTAAAAGATCGATTATGTAGAGAATTAAATTTCCTACAAAAAACATTCAGACCACTTTTTCCTACCCCTTATAATTGCAAAGTTATTTTGCGACTGATGGTACGCAATGAAGGCCGCATACGGAACATTCGAATCGTTCTGCCAGAGTGTTAATACCGCCACCGCCATTTTGTTCTGCAAATTGGCATTTACAAAGATGCATTTTTTTTTAAAAGCAAGCGGCGTTCTGCCACCCCCTTATGACTGGAGTCAGGGTTAATCCTCGCGGATGACACTTGGTTATGGCCCCCTCAACATCCTTGCAAAAAATAGGCCTTAAATAAATCATCACTGGGACATATTATACGCTGGTATATACTATATGGAATTTGCCTATCTGTTCATCAATTTCCACTGGTCAAATATTTTTATTTAATATTCATAATATTCATCAATTTCCACTAGTCATTTTTTTTATTTAATATTCATAATTTTTTATAATAACACATAACATAATAACAATATGCATTTTGCATTGTCATCCAGTTGTAAACTATGCAAAATTTGACGAACAGACAAACGGGAGGTCAAGAAAGCGAGTTAATGAAAACGTGGTAAAGGCAGAAAAAATATTATTGATCTTATATAAAGGGTGTTTTTTTTAGAGGCGGAGAACTTTAAATTGAAATAAAACGTAAAAAAATGTTTTTAATATCCATGAAATTATCTTTATTTGAAAGATAATTCTTTGGCATTAATGTTTGGATATGATTTCGGGCATCTGGCCTCCGCGGCTGGCGCGTACATGGCATAATCTGGAGGTCTAATTTTCACACACTCTTAGCTGTAAATCAGGCTATATTTCGGCAATAACGCGTCGAATATTGGCTTTCCAGTGCTGAGTTGTTTCTGGTTTATCGGCGTAGACATGTGACTTTACATATCTCCAAAAAATAATATAATATAATATAATATAATATAATATAATATAATATAATATAATATAATATAATATAATATAATATAATATAATATAATATAATATAATATAATATAATATAATATAATATAATATAATATAATATAATATAATATAATATAATATAATATAATATAATATAATATAATATAATATAATATAATATAATATAATATAATATAATATAATATAATATAATATAATATAATATAATATAATATAATATAATATAATATAATATAATATAATATAATATAATATAATATAATATAATATAATATAATATAATATAATATAATATAATATAATATAATATAATATAATATAATATAATATAATATAATATAATATAATATAATATAATATAATATAATATAATATAATATAATATAATATAATATAATATAATATAATATAATATAATATAATATAATATAATATAATATAATATAATATAATATAATATAATATAATATAATATAATAAATAATCTAATGGCGTCAAATCGCACGAACGAGGTGGTCAGTTAAGGAGGTCAATTTCGTAAAATTAATCGTAGGTCAAAAGTTTCTGTCAGTAAATTAATTTTATCGCTCGCCGTGTGGCATGTGGCCCCGTCCTGCTGAAACCACATGTCTGCAACATTACTGCCTTCCAATTGAGGCACGAAAAAGTTAGTGATCATGTCTCTGTACCGCTTGCAATCGCTTGTTTTGTGCGCACTGTATGACGTCTTACGGGATGCGTATTATCGTTTAGGTTTAGAGTAAACGTATTGCGAAAACGATCCATAGTTTCTCGATTTAATCGCTTGGAAGGACGATTATGAGCACCATAAAACTTACGTAATGCCCAATGTGTTTCTCGAATTGAACAATTTTTTTTCAAAATAATTTTGAACAATTTGCAATTTGCTCCGGCGTCAGTCTATTCATGATAAATTGCCAAACCAAACTGATTAAAAAAAAAACAAGAACTGCCAAATCGGCTGTCGCAGGAAACAGTGTTGCCAATTTAAAGTTCTCCGCCTCTAAAAAAAACACCCTTTATAATAACAATAACTAAAATAGTAGTTATTTAGAGACAGCATTTAAAAAACCAAAATATATCATCCTTCAGCACTCTCAATGACTATGGAAAATTCCGTGTGTTCCTGGATGGATGCAAGCAACAAGAGGTGTACTGGAATATTTTTTTAAAGAACTAATTAGAACTAAATGAATGCTCTATGAGTTTGTTAATATATTTACTACGAAAGTGCTAGTAGAATGAGTTTTTTTTTTAAATCAAAATTTACTTCATGTCCTACGGGGACACACTATGGAGATACAGTAAGTTTTTTTGCCAACAATGGTGTAAACAGTCTTAATGTTACAAATAAAGTTCTGGGACAAATATTTTAAAGCATACTGACAGACTTGATCAGAAATATTTGTTGTCAAGTACCGAATATAATTTTATTTAAAGACAGATCGTAATATCAGTAGAATATTATGGATATTTAAAAAACTCACCTAATGGAGCCAGGGGGGCACATTGATTGTCATCTAAGCGCCAGGGTTGACACCATGGGTGGTCGAGTCGGCTTATTCTCCAAAATCCTCTCCATTTCGGCGATTAAGTTGGTGTTCAGCTTCGGTATTAACTGCAAATAATGGAAGATATTCTCGTCACAATGTCGCGATAATTGATTTCTTTCCAGGGCAGAGATAAAGGTTGAAGCTTAATTCGTTCGAATAGACATTCTCAATAAGGGCAGTGAACTACACAGATTTGGCGGGTTTGCTTTGTAGAAAAACTAACTAACGTGATAGATAGTTGACTCGTAGTCCTATACGAGGTTAATAGTTTAGAGCAAAGCAATAAACCAGGGACTATCGAAATAATTCCACAATTGCGTACACAATTCTAATTCTGCGTTTATGAATATGGCATTTTGTATCGATTTTGTTAGGGCGTGAAATTTTATATCAAAGCACCTCCCTAAAGAAACTTTCAGCAAAATCGAAAATATTCACGAAGGAAAATGTTATGGCATGTATATATTCTAAACTACTCGAGATATAGAGAAGCTGTTTGCGGCATTCAATTCAGCTCAAAGTGATACTTTTTGGTTATATCTTAATAGGAGAACTCCCTCCCCAAAGTTTCAAATTTGGGACTCCCTGTATTATTTCGGTCGGAGGCATCGGAGGCAGAACATTTGAAAATTTGTTAATAAATGGTATAATAAATAATGCTGTGTTGGTATTTTCTCATCGATTTTTTCACCATCCTGCACCCTTCAATACTATAACGACCATTTATAAACTTTTACGGTAGATATTGTACATTTTTCAGTTTGTGCTGTAGATTAACTCTTCCCCAAAGTGGTTTTAATTAATGTTTACGTTGATAAAACAACCCAATTTCTAAAATTTGGTTTTGAATTTTGATTTTTCTTGCAATAATTGCACTTTAATCAAAAATAATAATAAACATGTCATATCTGCAATAACTGTAAATCAAAGTTGCCTCAGATATCTACGACACCAGACTATACTTGGACCAAATTTCAACTCAATCCATTCACTACCTTTAACAAAATTATAATGTTTCTGAGAAGAAGTAGGAAGTTTCTCAAAAATCATAAAAGTTCAAATACCTTCTAAACCGTCAAACTAAGTCATCCTAATGGTGTTCCCTATCCACAGGGTTCAATTTGGACTAATAACTTTGGGACACCCTGTATAACTAAGTGACGATAATGTCTTTTATAATTTACGTAATAATTGTTAATGTTGTCATCAATTGTGGCCATTTACTGTTTTTACAATTATTGGGCATAGTTTACTTTTAAAAGTGTTATACAGGGTGTAACTAAATTGATGATCAAAAATGAAACCACGTATTCTTGGAGTCAAAATAAGGGCACTTCTTCATATATTTTTTTCTCCTACGGGCCATAGTTTTTTTTATACAGAGCGTAGAAGTTTGGAGAAAAATACACACATTTCTTAGTATTTCTAGAAGTATACGAGATATTTTCTTCAAACTTGGCATGTCACACGAGCAGATGAGCCGTCAAACTTAAGGTTGACATGAAGCTTCTGAGGCTTCCAGTTGCGGAGATACAGGGTTTTAGTAATTAGTTCAGAAAAATATGAATACCCTGTATAATCGCATTTTTTAAATTTGTTTTGAGTGGCGAATAGAATGGTTAACAAAAAGTATCTCTTAGTATTTTTTCATATTCGCAGCCGTTTCTTAATTATTTTTAAAGGAACGGCAACGCTGCAATGAACAATAGTCACTTTAATAATAAATCTAGCAATCTGTGGTTGTCAATTAAACTTTATTTAACAAAATACAATAGCAAAAACGATAATAAAAGAAACGTATTGCTATTAGAAAATTAAATTATTAAATGTTCGAAATGACCGCCGTCTCTTTCAATACACGCAACTATGCGTTTCCGCATGTTTATTATTGCCATTGGCAAGTCCATAGCAAAAGTGCATATCAGTCAATTCTTCAAATGAAAATATAATTTTTCAAAATATTGATACTAAAGTGCAAAGTTGGCAGCCAAATAATTCTAATAATGCCAAGTTTAATTGACATCCACAGATTGTTAGATTTATTCTTAAAATGACTTGTTTATTGCAGCATTGCCGTTCTTTAAAAACGGCTGAGAATATGAAAAAATACTAAGAGATACTTTTTGTTAACCATTGAATTTACCATTCAAAACAAATAAAAAACGCGATTATACAAGGTATTCATATTTTTGTGAACTAAGAGATACTTTTTGTTAACCATTGAATTTACCATTCAAAACAAATAAAAAACGCGATTATACAAGGTATTCATATTTTTGTGAACTAATTAATCTTAATAACACCCTGTATCTCCGCAACTGGGGGCCTCACAAGCTTCATATTAACCTTAAATTTGACAACTCATCCGCTCATGTGACACGCCAAGTTTGAAGAAAATATCTCGTATGCTTCTAGAGATACTAGGAAATATGTGTATTTTTCTCTAAATTTCTACGCTCTGTATAAAAAAAACTATGGCCCGTAGGAGAAAAAAATATATGAAGAAGTGCCCTTATTTTGACTCCAAGAATACGTGGTTTCATTTTTGACCATCAGTTCAGTTACACCCTGTAGAATATAACACTTAAAAAAAGCAGTAGGTAAACACAATTTTGTCGATTTTTTTTGAAGATAGACCATTTTAAAACAAAATTATTAATAAAAAATGAGTACAAATAGTTCATTTCTTTAGAAAGATTTATTCACAGGTAAATTGGGCGAGGGGCGTTAGCGACTATTTTAATCCTATAGGTAGATAAGTAAACTCAGCGTACAGTGCTGGTACTCTACCTCTAGATATATTATTATGGTGTGTCTTTATGGAAACAGAGCTGTATCACAGTAGAAACATTTATTTATAAGGCAGAAAGATCAGACATGTAAACTTTGCATTTTAACATACGCGGTGTCCACTTTTAAACCTATAAACCCTTAAAATATTTTTTTGGGCTATTCCCTTAAACTTTTTTTTATAAAAGGTCTTAAAAACCCACTACTTTTGATCTTCCCACCGTTGTGAAAACGAAAATCGAGGGCCGAGTACGATTTTTTAACAAGATTTTCACTCAAATCATTTAGCGATTCCTCACAAGGTGGCAAATTTGAGCAAATGAGAAATTTTAAAGGCATGTGGCGGGTCAAGTGTGCCATGAAATAGCCCTAAAACAGTTGAACGGGCAAACTGTTGGTGTGCAAAGATTTAATAAAAAATATACAGGGTATTTTTTCCGTGAGATCTCAAAGTGCTGAATTTTTTTAATTTATAAACCATCTCAAACAATGCCACTGTCAGGCTTGCACCAAATTTACCTGTGAGATTAAAAGTCTCCTTTTGGTAGACAGGTAAGGAAGGCATTTCTTCGCCTAGTTTACATACGCGCCTTTTTGCAAGGTGAATAGCCAACAAAACAAGCAATTTTTGCACATTCTCAATTTTGGAGATAGGTGTTGCCTTCTTAGTCAAATAATCATTGGTCATTCGCTATTTTCAAAACATTACCTATT
This sequence comes from Pseudeuparius sepicola, assembly GCA_963920635.1. Classification (NCBI taxonomy): domain Eukaryota; kingdom Metazoa; phylum Arthropoda; class Insecta; order Coleoptera; family Anthribidae; genus Pseudeuparius; species Pseudeuparius sepicola. Next base: position 99,238,701 of record OY987299.1, read on the forward strand.
TCATGCACTTTCAGTCGATATATCACAAGTGCTACATATCCCTTAAACTAGCCTGCTTTTTTTAGGAAAGAATGAAAATTTATAAGAATTGGCAAAATGCTTTGAAAGTTTTAGTGTAAGTAATTACTCACATTTTGAGACAAAAAATATTTAAAAATATTTATCACATTGACCTTCATTAGCTTTTTTTGTGCAAGTACCCACAGTGTCCACATTATTATCAAGGGGTTCGGCATAAACTTTTTGTTTTAGATTGCCCCACAAATTAAAGTCCATTACCTGCCCGCCTTGTTAAAAAAAATTCAGCATAAATTACTGAAACCTCATATTTGTAACCCCCTGTGGAATCTAAATGACATCTTGATAATATTTTGCGATATTGTCAAAAACAACGGTCCTTTACTCTTGGTGAGAAACACAATTTTTCTAAATTTTTCGAAATACTGAACACCCTGTATAAAAAATCAAAAATATTTTAACATTTTTGGGCGTTTTGGAACAAGCAATAGTTTTTATAAAGAGTGACTTTTTGTCGTAAACCCACGAATAAAAAACTTTTCCCTCATCCGGACATCAGAGCGGGACACGCTGTATATAGTTTTTCACTATGAACAAGTTTCCTTAATAACATTTTGATGTGAAAGCTATACAAAGTGAATTTTTCTTAAAAAAGTGGGAAAATGCCAATAAATCAAAGTAAGCCTAGGCTTTCGAAATTTCGCAAAACCACTAAATTTTTAATTCTCAACAAGTTTCCTTAATAACATTTTGTCGTAAAACCTACAAAAAGGGCACTTTACTGATGTGGAAAATTAGTTTTTTGATAATTTCCTAGGCATATGTGATTTTTCGAAAGTAAAATTATGTCACAAATTAGTTTCAAACCAAGCAGGGCTGATCCCCAGAAGCTAAAATTTCAATTCGAATTTGTTTTGTTCTTTACACCTTGTGTGAACTCAATCCGGGGGACACACTGTACTTATTTATTAAATAAATTTTACAATGTTCAAATATTAATTGTTTATTATTGGTCAGAAAAAAGGACTATATCCATTTTTGTGCCGCTCAGCGAATATACTGGTTAATTATTGTTGGTGTGCCAACGAGGGCTTTATCCCGTAAATACAATGAAATATCGACTGTCACGGCAAAAGGTTCCATATTTACAAACATGAATGCGTCAAAAATATGCCTATATCCAGCAAACCAATCAAATCACTATTAATCCTACGCACAACTACAAACTTCGTCAGAGTGTTTAATGGTTGTTTACGTTTAGCAACGGAAGGAGTCTTTTCATGTTTATTTTACTTAAGACGATATTACCTTAATCTAAATGTCTTTGGTTTCGTGGCTATGAACGAGACTATTACCCTTTCGAAACCGGGGAAAACCTAGAAGGACTTCTGGGGATCGTAGCACATGGAAAAGAAACGTTGCAAAACCTAAAAGGTAAGTTATCAGAGTCGTGACCTTAGAGACCTTTCATTGTGTTTAATGATTTATTGTTTCATATTGTTGACGTTCAACAATATTGCAGACATTTTGTTGCAAACTATCGAGCTGTTTTGCTGTTGCAGAGATGATCCCCAGGTCCACCAGGATACCCTTGTTGCGGCCACTTGAACAAGTCTTACAAGTGCAGGAAGTTAACAATGAGAGACATTAAAGAATTCCATGGGAATAGAATAGAATAAGATGTTGTGTAAAATGTATTAGAGAGTATATTTCTTTACTTGAAGCGAGTAGGTTGCCTCAATTTATATGGGCCGGATCATTGTTACTTTAAGAAATTGCGGTCAATTTTTAGGAAAATCTACTCTCATATATGATTACAGAACAAAATAGGTAGGTACCATTGGAATAAAGGCCCATGGAGCAAAAATAAAAAAGGATCCCTTGGTCCTTTAGAAATCCGACAGGCGTATTTTCGGGGCCCCGTAAATCCTCCCCTGTTAAATACGGCGCGAAAGACGGGGGCAAGTCTGGACCTCGGGGACGCGAGTTGTGTACGAAGTCCGGCTATACAGTCAGTGCCATATACCGCTTGATGCACAAGAACAAATTTTTTCAAACGCGTTTTTCGGGAGATCTGACGGTACGGCGAGATGGCCGGAGAACGGGTTAACATATTTAAAGAAACTTTTTCAGGTAAATTATTTCTCGTTTTCGAGTTATTAAGGATTTTCGGCGAAAAAAAACGACCAACACAGGTGGGACGCATCTTTTTTACGTGATTGGCTGGCATTTTCCGTCACCTAAAAGCTGAGCTACAGCTAAGTTATTTCGGCTCGGGGCTCTGGGGTTGGAATTTTTAAAGCTTCCCTCAAGTCGTCAATGAGGTACATATGTTTCCGGTGCCCCCGAAAAATTAAAAAAAGAGGAAAAACACGCAATTTATAAAAGCGGTTCCTCAGGATTTCGGGAGTCGGGAAATTTGATTAAATATCGGATTTTCGAGGCTTCTTTTAGTACTGGAGGAAAGTACAAGACCCAATTCAGAAATTTACCATCTTCTTCGATTTTTAGAACGGCACTTTTGAATTTGTCAAAAGACTTTTGCGAAAAAGTAGTAAATTTGTTCGTGGGACGGGTTGTACCTACTAAAAAATTAAAAATTATCCACAACTTCTTTAAATACCAATGATCGGGCCCATATTATCTGCGGCAACCTACTCGCTTCAAGTAAAGAAATATACTCTTTACATTTTACATAACATCTTATAATATAAGCTTATGAGAGTTGAAATCATGCGGCCGGCTCTTGGACTATTTTCAACCCTACCGAATGACAATAACCGAACTGTTAACAAATTATACTATTTTTGAGTCAGACTCTGACTATTCTTCACCCATTCTTCTCGTGAGAAAGAAAGATGTAGAATGAAGACTGGTGGTCGACTATCGAAAATTATACAGTCTAACTATCAAAGAGAGTCATCCACTTCCACGAATAGATGACCAAACAGATAAACAGACTGAAAAATATTTTATTAGCTTAGATTCACTATACTTCAGTCTGGATAAAATATAAAGTAGGTCAGTCATGCGCAGTATAAAATTCGCCGATTATTTCTACGAAAGCCACCATGGGCGTCCCCATATTGGTTAAAATTCCCTAAATGGCCTAAATGAAGGTGTTTCCTGCATTTTTAACGTATAATTATTACAATAAACACTCCGAAATAAGGTGGCACAATCTACAGCACTCGCCCCCTGCCGTAATGCAAAACCGCGGTTTTCAGTATGCACGGGAGAAGGTATTCGCGACGTGATGCGCCCATGGATTGCGGACCCTCTAAAAATAGATATTTGGCGCGCTCGGCCTTTAAGCCAATCAGAGGCGCTAGAGCTGACAGAAGGAGAACCTGGAATTCGAGGTTGCCATATCAACGAGGCAAGTGATAAGAAATCGCGGGTTATGGATTATTTTCGACGTGGAAAGAAAGCTTTATATGCCACGTTTGGCAACTCTGTTTTTGATCATCGATCCAAATGCCGCATTGCGCAAGACTGGCCTACTTTCTATTTTATTCAGACTGGAGTATAGAAGCGAATTTTGCTTTTGTGACGCCAGAAGGGCAGTACGAAAGCAACAGAGTCCCATTTGATCTATCTAATGCACCAAGAGTTTTCAAAGATTAATGACAAAAATTTTAAGACCAATGACCGTCAGATAGTGACATATTTAGGTGCCCCATTTTAGCATACAAGCCTCGAAGACGGTTGAAAAGTACATCGATGTTGAGTAGAATGAAGGGAAATTTACGAGTGGCCCCTTGGGATAACATATGGAAAATTCGATTTTCCTTAACAAAAACAAAAGGTGTCTCTTGCCCATATTTTCACGCAAGCCGGATTTTTGTATCGTATTCCTAAAGATAGATAATCATTATGGGACCATTTCCAAAATCAAAAAGAGGACATTCGTATTTTATTGTTGGAGTAGACGCATTTACTAAATTTGCATTTTTACATGCTTGCAAAAGCACATAAAACAAATACAAACAAAATTAAAGAGGCTCAAGATAGACAGAAGTTTTTTTTGATAAACATCGCAAAAAGCCTAAAATTTATAAAGAAGGTGATTTAGTTGTAATTTAGTTGTAATTAGTCGAAAGTTAAATGCTCAATAGTGGTCCAATGGTTGTTAAAACTGTTTTCCAAATGGTCGTTATGTGGTAAGAGACTTGAGTAATTCTCATAGAACACTATGATCAGCCCAACCTGAAAAGATGATAGCAGTGAGAGTGATGAAGATGGAATGGTCTTGTCTTCCGAGGAGGAGGACCGACTGCACCAATAGGACTGCAAGAAGAAGGTTTTCTTCTATATTAATTTTACAGTATTATTCTATTAAAGAACGTACGTCAGTCTTAGACGACAGGATCAATCATTATTAGATGATTTTATGACACCGACCGTTTTGCCTCTTCAGATTAAAGACTGTATATAAATATAAATGTAATGTTCGCTTGAGTATATCCAAAATATTTCTAAACAGAACGTGTAGTGATTAGTTTGCAAGCTTGCGAACAGTTCAGAGTTAAATATTGTAAGTGCTTGTGTTTTAAAAGTTTTCTGCCTAGTAATATCATTAGGTGAGTTTCCTCACAGAGTAGTTCTATTACGATTTTGGTACTATTAAATAACAATGGTTTCCAGTTCCATTTGTAGATGGGCTGGCATCTTAGTACACATTTTTTAGCCGGAGTAGGCTGAGTCATAAGTTATATGCCAAACTCTTTACTTACTCTTTTTGCTAATATCTGGAGCGGGTACTCGGCAATAAACCCTCGGCAACCGACTCGTCAATAAAGCTTTAGTTTAAATAGGTATTTGTATTTAGTATAAATAGCTATTTTTATTTTTGATGCGAAGGTCACAATTTTCTGTTAAATTTAATTCATTTCTTCGTTAACACTTGTAAGTGGAACTTTTTCGTATTTTTTGAGTTTCGAAAAGCTTTATGACATGGGCCTAAAGATTCTTGTTATTTATATTGTTCAGTCCAATTGTTGGCCTAAAACCTCTTCTCACCTGAAGTGACTGCACGCTCTCGTACAGCTGATCGACCGAACTGGCTCCGAGCAGCAAGCACTGCACTGACTCATTCTTAAGACACCAGGCGACAGCCAGCTGCGTCAGCGAGCAGCCGAGTCGCTCAGCTATTGCTCCGAGGTCGCGTACTCGCTCGGTGTGACGCCGAGTCTCCTGCTCCGCCGATTGTGAGGTGGGTCTGTCCTTTGGCCATCCATAACCCTGCAAGATAGATATTAAAGATGTAGGCGGCTAAAACCAAACAAAAAAAGCGTAAGAGGCCATGGCCAACTTGTCGCGCAATATTAAAAAAACTGCAAATTGAGCAATACTATTAATAGCCGTTAAATGTTTATTTTAAGAGACAGAGGAAAACTTTTATATTAAAAATTAATGGCACTGAGAAGCTTTATGCATCCAGGTGCTCAGATAGCTTTAGCAAATTACACAGGGTCTTCGGCTCTCTTGAGACCATGAAAATTTTTGTCGATTTTAATTTTTTTTAGTACAACGCGAAAAGTTGCATGGCATGGAGGCCCATTCCTTTTTTAACATCTGCCCAAAATTGCCATCTTTTGTTTTCTTACGTGTTTTCTGTGCGGCCCAAAATAAGCGAGAAAATCGCTTAATAAGAAATAAATAAAAAAATGTTATAGCCTCAAGAGAGCCGAAGACCCTGTGTACTTTTCTAAAACTATCTGAGTACCCAGTTGCATAAAGCTTTTAGTGCCATCAATTTTCGATATAAAAGTTTTTCTTTGCCTCTTAAAATAAACATTCCAGGGCTACCAACAGTTTTGCTCAATTTGAGTTTTTTTTAATATTGCGCAACAAGTTGGCCATGGATGCGGATTTCTTTGCAGCACCACTTAGCTGTCCAAGATTGTTACATTTCTGTTCCGCACGCCTTTTTGCGAGATAATCGCGGTGGTAGTCCTAAAAAAATCTTCTTGTTTAGGGTGTTTCAAAATTCAGTATAAAGATTTTAAGGTTGTATTTTTGAGACCAAAATAAGCCTTTTTACAAGCTTTTATTTAACTTGCAATGTATGTATGTTTAGGTCAAATCTTGCAAGCTGAATTAGAACCATTTCCTGACATCCGATTGAGCTGAAATTTTGCATACACCTTTAGTTCAATACAATACAATACTCAATATTGTAATACTTTCAAAATGGCCGTCGCCACAAGATGGCGGATGATGTATCTTTTGTCCACCTCTTTAATATGGGTATCAAATAAAAGGGCTTGAAGAATAGAAAACGATAGAGTTAGTGCCATCACACTAAATTCAATATGGCCGCCGCTCCAAGATGGCGGATAATGTATTTTTTTGTCAACCCCCTTAGTATGGGTATCAATAGAAAGGGCTTGAAGAGTAGAAAACGATAGAGTTAGTGACATCACACTAAATTCAATATGGCCGTCGCTCCAAGATGGCGGATGATGTATTTTTTGTCAACTCCCTTAATATGGGTATCAAATGAAAGGGCTTGAAGAGTAGAAAACGATAAAGTTAGTGACATCACACTAAATTCAATATGACCACCGCTCCAACACGGCGGATTACATTTTCTTTTCCCTAATATGGGCATTAAAATGAAAGGGCTTGAAAGAGTAGAACTAAAAAGTTGACAATAAAATTAATAGTAAAAAAATATTTTTAAAAACAAGCTTTTATTTAAACGCTCTGAAAAAAAAAAGAAACTAAACTTTATAATAAATCAAACCAAGGCAAACCCATAATTTTTTTACATTATACAACTGTATATGATATAAAAGCTTGTCGCGAGAATATATATATCTTGAAAGTAATTTTAAGTAGAAAATGTATTTTTCTATAAAAGAAATTTACACACGAAAATCTCGCGACAAGCTTTTATTTCATATACAGTTGTATAATGTAACAAAATTATGGGTTTGCCTTGGTTTGATTTATTATAAAGTTTATTTTCTTCTTTTCGGAGCATTTAAATAAAGCTTGTTTTTAAAAATATTTTTTACGAAGTATTAATTTTATTTCCCTATAAACATGTGTCCTAAAATGCACCCCCTCCCAGTTAAAAAGTGTGGACCCCCCTAAATCTCCCCCAAAATTAGTTTTACGTCATAAGTTTAAGTTGCAACACGATATAGGTTGTCTTTCAAATTCATGTTCATGTTTTTGCCAGGAAAATATTACAAGCATTGTAATATGTTCGAGTTCAGAGATATGTTTCATAAAATTATACTTATAGCATTGATTAAGGTATTCCTTATTCAATGCTTATAGGTACCGACTTCGATTCGCCCCTCAACTCAGCAATTATTATTGTATTTCTATCGACGACATTTAAAATGTCAAAATTCGTTGAGTCTAAAGAAACTGTGGCTTTGTCACTGTTTAGATATGTTTTCTAAATTATTAAAAAAGAGCTTTTATACATTATTTGAATAGTGTATTAGTGTATACAGAGTGATTCACTTTAAATACCGAAAATTTAAGAATCGATAGAACATGAAAAAATAATGTGAGTTTCCTATATAAACTTAATTCGTTTGGGCCTTAGTTTTCAAGATACACGGTGGTCAAGTATTGAAAATAAAATGGTTTTAATTTTTTTCTACGTAAATATTAGAAATATCAAAACTAAATTTAGTACACATGATATTCGAATATAGGACTGGCCCTGCACAAAAGAAATTGAATAGGCCATTCAATTCTAAGTAAAAAATGTCTCCTAGTATGTTTTCGTAGCTCTGGTAGTTTCGGCGTAATTGTAATGTTTGTGATTTATTACACTATTGGGGCAAACCGATAAAAATAATTAATTTAAATCAAACATTTTTAATTAAGGCAAAACTACATCAAGATCTGCCGCTAAATATTAGGGTGAGGCTATGGGGCTCCACCGCACACCCTACTATGGGCGACAAGTGAGGAATTGGTTAAACGAGAATTTTCCGCACCGCTGGATCGGTCACTTTCCGCGTCGACATCGACAACCAGAACCTGATGGAATTAGCCCAATTTCTTGGCTACCCAATTTCTTGGCTACCCAGAATCCTCTTGATTATTTTGTTTGGGGATATTTAAAAGAAAAAAATTATAAGGCGGTATCCGACACCAGGGAAGAAAATGTGGAAACTCTCAAAACAAACCGAGCTACCATAATATGTTGTGCGGTAGCTAATCTGTTATATGGTTGCAAAAAAATGTTTAGAAATGAGGGGAAGGCACTTGGAACACGTATTATAATCTTAAGAATTGTTAAATTAATGTAGTTTTGCATGCTTCATTTGAATTAATTACTTTTACCAGTTTGCCCTTATGTGTAATAAATCACAAACATTACAGTTGCTTATATTTGAATGATATATTAAAAAAAACGTGTCTTTTTTATTTGGTGCAGGGCCGTACTATTCTTTTTTGTCGAATTATTGATACCAATTACCCACATCTCCGCCAGTGGTAAATTTTGAAACGTCATATTTTGTACTTTTATAGTCCTATATTCATGTATCTTGTGTACTAAATTCAGTTTTGATATCTCATATATTTACGAATAAAAAAAAATTAAAACCATTTTTTTTTCAAAACTCGATCATCCTGTATCTTGGAAACTAAGGTCAAAACTAACTAAGTTTATATATAAAACTCGCATTATTTTTTCATGACTTATCGATTCTTAAATTTTCGGTATTTAAAAGTGAATCACCCTGTATATACAACGTGTTCAGATTTGATCCGGAACACCCCCGTAAAATTGTGATGCGCTGCGCGATTTTGATGATTCTTTTGTGCGTGTAGGCAGCAGTATTCGGCGGCCTGCAATGATTTTTTTTCGATGCGATTTTTTGAACAATGTTATAAGGGACTAACATTTCTACAGGGCCTTAAAGTTGGGGAACTTGATAGTTTATTTTCAGTTAAAAATTAGGAATGCTTTGGAAATATTTGAAAATAGGGTAAACTTAATCTAAACATCCCAAAAATGTCCCACTGATAAAGAAAACAGAAAAATAATACTATCCTACCGTTTTAAAATAATATCTACTTAAATATATCATCGCACCAAAATCGGTTCTGGGGCTTGGCGTGGTTGATTTCTCCCATTCGCCGAGAGCGCTCTGCACAAAAATCCTCGAAGAAACAGCACCGCCAGGTTTTCAACCTCGTCTTCTCGCTGTTACCCGCTCTATACAAAGTGTATTCAAATTATTCTCTAATTGATAATATAAGGGCACTCCAAAGAAAAAAAATCATTGTATAAGAGATAAGTAATATGGCAGGCAGTAGAAGTTCTGCGGGTGCATGTAACCTACAACTATCGTTCGAACGTTTAAAACAAGCTAATTCCATATTTGTCTAATAGCTTACTTACATAGAACGGTTTAAATCTCGTTTAAGTAGATAGCCCTCCATATAGTCTGAGACCCCTTACCATCAGAGAACTCGCATCCTCTCCCTCCTTTTCCGTGTTCATCTAGGTGTTCCCGAATAAGTTATGACTATGGTTATGGGAATAATTTACACGAACTTCCTTTATTACAAGATGGCAAAAATTTAGTTTTGACACAAATGGCGTTAGATAAATCACCAGGTTCATTCCCAGTTGTGACAAAACAATACATGTGATTCCACCGAATGTGATGCAAAGACGACCGTAAACAGGTCTTCTTTACTCTCTGTAAAAAGGCAAAAGAGCGGGAGCGGGATATATATACAACAATATATACAAATATAAGTATGTGAATCAATATCGATACAAATTTAACAAAGGAGATGGTAGCCCAACAGGAATAAAAAGGCCCAGGTCAAATTTAGCGGCATTTTGATACACGACAAAATAAACATAAAATCGTTGACTGACCAGTCAACGATAAAATCCTGAAGTTATTAATCAGATTGTATGATTGGTTTCTGAGATATACAGGGCTAAATAGCCAAATATCGTAAAACAAATAATAAATGAAAATTGTACAACAGTAAAACATCAAGGAAAATCTACCTACAGGGTCTGTTTTAAAGGGTTTTCCTATTTCTCGACGAGATAGACAAAAAGTAACTAAGGTGTATAGGGCTTGATTTTCGAGAAAAGTTGAATCCTGCAAACTGCATCTTTTTTATTTGTGACTATTTTTCGTTTTTTTAAAAACATTATGCTTTTTTTGTATTTAATCCACTCGTAAAGTGGTCAGTTTATATCATTTTAATTAAGATTATCCATTTAAAAATATATATTAATTATTGTTAATATGTATAATTCGAAAACGGAAACATATTTGGAAACTTGGCATCTACTTCAGTAAATTACACACTCGATTACACATCAAAAGTACCTTTAGGATGTATTTACGGAAATGAAAAAACAAAACAAAAAAGTTACGGGACTTTAAAGAAAATATGACATTTTGAGTAACATCCTGTATTGCCTAAACTTCCACGTCTTCGACCATAGTTTGCCAAGACAAGACTTACCTATAACCATAGAAGATATTCTTGTATGCTATAACTAAAGAATACCCCTATATAAATTGTAATATGTCGCCATTTATTGTTTCGTACACTAGCCCTACTTCAGTTCGCAAGCAACAATTAAATTAGGACTCCATACTCGGGTATTTTATATAGTGTTGGTCCAGCTGCAACAAACACCTTATCCCACTTCTCGTTTATATGACTGTGTCCCGATAAATTGTAAATTGTATTCCTGGTCGATACCAGCTTGGAACAACGCCCTTAGCGTAATACGGACGAATTTATTTCATATTTAAAAATAGAAGATAAATCGCTCCGATTTTATCCGTTGCCAGGAATAATACTGGATCCTGGATTCCGCATTCCCCTCCAAACGCCGTCTGAAAGGCGAGAGAACTTTCTAAAGGTGTGGGCAAAAAGGCGGGGAGTAGGTAGCTACAATTTTATTACAGATAAATAATGTCTAATGTCTTAGTCTAATTCATCTTTGTTTAGTGTTCATCCGATATGGAGTAGATAAACAAGGTCATAACATTGTAGATTAATTATATAGAAATTAAAACCACGTGAAAACTATGTTGGTATGGAAATGGAGCATGATACCTAATCAAGGCGACTGTAGATATAACAATTTTTCCATGTTGCGTATTTTTCGAGAAAGGCAAATGCATACCAAGAATCAATTTACAATAATTGTTATCAAATATATGTATAAATGAACTATGAAGTTATGAAGATTTCCACGCAGGTCGCTTTAGCAGCCTCCGTGGCGATGTTAGTACAAGCCCCGAATTGGGGATGTACTGATTGAAGCTGGAAATGTGCTGTTGGCTCCTGCCTGGACTTCATTTTTTGCTTCCCAAATCATTCCTATCTTTTTGATTTGTTTGAAGTTACACAGCACTGATGATTGCCAAATATCATGAAACACGTGTTTGCGGTTACTACTAGTTTTTTTTTGTTTACTAAATTTGAGTGCTTATGCCCATTATCACTTTTTCTTGTATATAAATGAACGTTTCTATGACCAAACAATTGATCTAAATTGAATAAGTCTTAAAGGAGCACAAAAAGTTAACCAAATTACTGGACACATATTACAAAATTTCGCCCTTTTCATCCACATTGTAAAAAAAATGTTAAAAAATCTTTGTTTTGTCCGTTACTTACTTTTTCAGTATAGAATTTTTTGAATCGTCCTAATATGATAGACAAGATTAGGTAATATTATACCTACCTACTTTTATAGTCGAAGGAAATTTCCTTCCATATAGATTTGGAAGCTTCCTTCGATATAGATTTTGTGAAAATATTCACCGAAAATAATCTTTTAATATTATTTTCATTAAATATATTTTTTCAATAACAGTAGGTGGCTAATTTTTTTACCAGTTATGAACTCATAACCACACAATTTTTGGGCCAATCACGAACTTGCATCTTCATAATTTTCAACAACTGAAGCTACATGTTCGTTACGAAAAGTGGGCTATCGGACGACGGCTCGATGTGATTTTCGATATAACTGTAGAAAAGGAGGTCAGAATATTCGAAATGATTTCAATTGATAGTGAAAATGAAAATGTTCGTTTGTCCAATGGTCTAAAAAATACCACAAAAAATTGTAATATTGCCAACGTTACGTCCATTTTTTCTCGATTTTTTAAATTTATTTTATCTAATTTTATTTTTGGTGTTTTTTGCGAGGAAATTTTCCTGGATATCTAAGATAGACCGAGAAAAAAAAAACATTTTTGGGAATATTCAGTACTCAACTTGTTAGTTATGGTCATTACTCCTTCGGATTACTCCCTTCGCTTTACGGGCTCTGGTGATAATTCATCCAAACGAGTACCTAATAACTAATGACTATCATAACTCGCTCGTCGAGTAGTAGGTACCTACCTATGTGCAGGGGCGGACCGAAGTTTTGGGGGCCCTGGGCTAACACTATTATGGGGCCACCCGTTTGTTTGGGTAATCAAAAAACTGTTTTTTTTTTCTTCAAAAAATGTATAAATTAACACTTCACACTTCACCAAAACGAAAGATCAGTTGATTCAAGTGAAGCGTTTCTCATGCATAAAGAAGCAAATAATAACCTCGAACTGATGTAGTACGATTGACGCGGTATAGATGGCAGCAGGGCCTACAATTGATGCTGTGTGCCTAACTTATTTTTATTTTTGTGGGTAACGTAAACTTACCAGTGCCTGACACCTGACACCTTAACGATTGATTTATCAAATTTTAATCTATAAAAATCAATTTGGCGCGTTTATTGATGATTCTTAATATGGAGTAAGTAGGAGAGACATCACTGGAAATAATTACCAACAGCCCAAATCAAATCTGCAATATATTTTTTTGTAAACAAAATTTTTAAATTTATATTTTTTTATCCAGTAACTGACATAGCGATTTTTGACTAGACCCTTAGCCTGAATCTGATAAGCCCAAAACCTGACACCCTATAAAAATTGTTACACCAATTTTTAAAAAGGAAAACACAAGTGTTTATATTGTATGTAGAAATGTTTATTTATTCGTACATTCTCATTTCTGGAACATATACTAACTTATTCTTGAGTAGAAAGCTTTTGATTTTCAATTTTGTAACATATTATTTGTTCGTTATGTCACAGATGTTATTAAAAATACTGTTCTCGTAAATGTATTCCCATGTTATTCAGCTCCAACCGTTTTTTTTCTCATTTAATATGTTCTATCTTTTTTCTATTTATTGTTCTTCTTTTCCCCTACCTCTTTTCTTCTCCCCATCTTTCTCCTTTTTTTTTCTTCTAAAAATACTGTTTCTTCTCTACCCCTGACAGACCGCAGAAATTTTCTAGGGTCGTTTCTTAACTACACATCTTTGAACTTATTTTGAATGATTTCATTTAATTTGACATTGTAAACTTGTAAAGATCGTAGTAGTAGTTATTGGTCCTGTTCAGCGCTTTCGACAAGAAGAAGACATGGCTCAGAATCGTTGAGTGACAAATCTATACATACTCTTGAAGACGAAGACAGAACTCCGAAGCGTTGATTGATCACCCAACGTCCAAAGTCTGCCATAGTCAGTGCCATTTGTATAGCCAATGGCTGACAGGGGTGTTAGGCATTGGAAATATTTAACCCATTGACGCAAAATTTGTACACCATTATAAGGTTTTAGAGATCATTTTTGCATGACTTGTGATTTTACCATGATCTGACACCTATTTTTTACAACGTTGCACTAAACAATTTTGCTAAAGAAACTACAAGAGACTGTGCTACTGTGATTTCTACCAATATAAACATTTCAATAGAATGGATTTATATCTGCTTATTACCTTATTTTTTAAATTAAATAAAGCATATGTGTCAGGTTTAGGCAATGTGGCAGACACTGGTACGTTCCCGTTAATTTTTTCCAATTTTCACCGCGGTGAGGCCGGGGCTGGCGGGGCCCCTTGTGTGAAAGGGGCCCTGGGCTGCAGCCCATAAAGCCCATGCCTAAATCCGCCCCTGCCTATGTGCCTATACTATACTAAAATCGAGCAACTCTTACGCCTGGCGTAAAGAGCACGTGCGTTGAAATATCCGCCATAGCCGCACGGAGGTACGACCTTTATTTAATTTTAGTCTTACAATTGTGTGCATCAAAATATTTCAGACAAGAATTATTGACTTAATTAAAATGGTTCAAAACATCGATAAAATTATTTGTGGGAGTGTCTAAATAGCTGAAAACAACAAGATAAAACCGAATATCCTTTTGCGATCGAGCACGTCCCTGTTGCCGAGTCGGGTGAAATTTTCTAGCCTACCGACCAATCGCGGATCGTCATTGAACACGTGGTTTTATTTACGCGAGGCGTACGGATTGCTCGATTTTACTATACTTAGTTGTTTTTTTTATTGATTTGATTGTAAATAAATTATTATGAGGCATCCCAGCAACCAGTGGAGGAGGAATTGAATGCAGAAAAATGGTTTATTAATTAATTTCGCTATATATACAGGGTGTCCAACTTTAAAACTGCACAAATCTGTAAAATCTTCATTTTTGGAGATAATCGCCTAAACTTTTTTTGGTTTGAAAGGCCTTCAAAAACCGCTTCTTTTGACCTTCCTACCATTTTCAAAATGCAAATCCAGGGCCGGCTGCGATTTTTTTATACCCGCTATTTTCATGAAAACCATTTAGCGATTTTTTTATTTAAAATCTGACCCCACAGCGTCAAGCAGAATACCCCAAAACCCCTATATACCTAATTTGAATAAAAAATATACAGGGATTTCCATTCTGCAGGGTTTCAGTTGTTGAGCAAAATTTTAAAGCCATCTGCCAAGTCAAGTGTGCCATGGAATCCCCTCAAAACAGTTGAATGGTCAACAGAAACACTCAAGGTGTTGGTGTGCAAAGGGCCAATACAAAATATACAGAGTGTTCTTATCGGTGCCATCTCAAATTAGTGCAATTTTTGCAACTTTATACGGGTCAAAAATCGAGTATGTCAAAACCGCTCCATACTCTATAAACGAACTAAATCTAAAAAATACAGAAGCCTGCCAGTAAGTAAGTCCATATCAATTAAGGTGGCTGGTGTGCTACAACAGGAAGCGCACAGAAAATGTATCATCTTATACAGTGACTTTGTTGAGATAGGTCCAATAATTTAAATTGTTTTTATTTGTTAGTGGGCATTTTTTAAAGAAATACATTACTTTTGTGTTGATCAATATTTTTTCAATGATTCCAGAACACTCTTGATCCGTTACTTAAGTTTCATAAAATTTCAGAATTTTGAGATGGCTCAAACAAAAGTACCCTGTATATTTTTGTAGTAAATCTTTTCGCACCAACATTTTCAGTGGTCCTGTTGACCATTCAACTGTTTTGAATGGATTCCATGGCACACTTGACTCGCCAGATGTCTTTAAAATTCCTATTTTGCTCAATTTTGACACCTTACAGAATGGAACTCCCTGTATATTTTTTGTTCAAATTTGGTATATGGGGATTTTTGGATGTTCGGATTATCGCTGTGGGGTCAGATTTTAAATAAAAAAAAACGCTAAATGGTTTTCGTGAAAATCGGGGGTATAAAAAAATCGCAGCCGGCCCTGTATTTGCATTTTCAAAATGGCAGAAAGGTCAAAAGAAGCGTTTTTTTGAAGGCCTTTCAAACAAAAAAAGTTTAGGCGATTATCTCCAAAATGAAGATTTTACGGATTTGTATAAAGTTGGACCCCCTGTAGAATCCTTAACTACTTATTGCATGTTCATGTTTTCTTTTTAATTAAAATTTCGTTCTACCAGCATCCATATTCCCTAACCGTTGGTAATCATTACTAGGTAATTAGCCGACAATCCAGCCCAGCTCGCCCGGCTTTTATCAAGTTATCTAACAGCGTTCATCTGATAAAATTGTACCTCCTGCCCTTCGCCTACAGCCTTGTAGATTAGCAAAACCTCTTAAGTAGATAGCGTTTGGAGAAATCTTCAGTATTATTCCTCCGCAGTGGGGAACGAATGGCAATTTATCTACCCCACATCGACGTCTACACTAAATTCGACCATCTTATGCTAAGACCGTTATTATTATAAATTGGCTCCGACCAGGCTCGAATTTGTTTGGATGTAGTTAGAAGGACACGGCAAGATGGATAGGCACAGGGTTGTTCTTGTCAGAAAAGGGAATTTGGGCCCTGAGAGATTTCGCGGTTTACTCGGACCGATGTTAGTGAGTTTTCGCAAAAAAAATTAATTTACCCTTATAATATATTAATGAGTTAATGTTTGTAGAGTGGTTCTAGTCCCTATACTGCAAATAATAAGAATATGAAATAAGCTATTGTTGGATATTCAATATGAACCACACTCCTGTATATACCACGTGTTATTACCTTTATGTAATTTACCTATGTATTGTTTAACTGTCAAGTATAAATAAATAATAAAAACTTGCCTATCAATATTATACAAGGTATCCCAACGAAAACTTGACCCCCCCCAAACTTCGAAAACCGAACAATATCTGAAAATTCGCCGAGACCCGTCGATTTTTGTTTTCGGGGGGAAGTTTTTTTGTCAGTCAAGCCAACCCGATATGTTCATCCCCCTAATCCCTAGCAACCCCAACTTTAAAATTTTAAATGGAACTACCCCCCTTGTGACGCATCATTTTAAAGCTCTTTTTATTGGAAATACAGTGATGTATCGTTTTTAGAATTGTGTTGAGATTTGACAGAATTATTGGCTAAAAACGGAAAGTTGACAATCCACTGTACGCGTAGTAATTTCTACACAAATGCCCGCCACTATATCTACTACACACGACC
Organism: Pseudeuparius sepicola; assembly: GCA_963920635.1. Lineage (NCBI taxonomy): Eukaryota > Metazoa > Arthropoda > Insecta > Coleoptera > Anthribidae > Pseudeuparius > Pseudeuparius sepicola. Next base: position 99,255,534 of record OY987299.1, read on the forward strand.
AAATTACATAGTTCTTATTGACGTCTCGATCAGTTTACAAAAAAGTCACAAATGAAAAAGCAGAAGCAAAACAAAAAAAGTTCATACGAATTCAAACCTTATATCTTTTTAAAATATGTAACAAAAAGTCACTGTCACAAAGAAGTCCCCGTTTTTTGCTTGTAACTACGAAATCGTTAGTTTCAGCCTGCTATTGAAAGTGTAAACGTGTTTTTGAAATGACTTATTCTTTCTTTGAATTGTTGCAATTCGGTATTTATTTACACCCTATAGGTATGTAAATACACACGTCAAGCAATGATTTCTTTTACGGGCTTGTTACGCAAAAAACTATATTTGCTTACTAAAAGCACAGACCTATATGGCTGAGCGAAGCTATATAGGTCTGTGCTAAAAGCTTCCAAAGCTGGAACCTGGTATCAGGTGTGGGGTAGACATCAAGAATCCCAAAGAAAGAAGGTTATCTACTATCGACCGTAGAGAGAGAAAGAGAGAGCGAATGCCGACGTCACACTATTAGTGCCAGCGTTCCCATAACGTCGTCCAAATTGCTCTCTCTGCTCTCTGCTCAACAAGGGACAACCTTTTTACTTTACGGATCTTGGGTAATTAGGAGCGGAGTATCGCGCCGATACGAATGGGGAGGACATAGAAAAAGGCTCCATTTATTCTACAGTATAATCCCAAAATACTTCGATTCAGCTTAATAACTATGAGTCAATTCTCAATATTTACTGAGATACACGGCGTTGCAGTTTTTGTTGGAAATTGAATTATGGTCATATCTCCTAAAATAATAAAGCTGCTAAACTGTAATTTGGTACTGCTATGTTTTTGGGGATGGAGAATAAGCAGAATGTGTCAATTTCTATGTATCTCACAGAGGGCGCCACTTGCGCTGTTTTCAGATCCTGCATTTACTCGCAACTTTTTTGAGGTTATCTTTTTGGTCATTTTAGTGCAACTTTTCATTTAGCAGCAAAAGTGTATTCTTCTTTCATAACAACAAAATCAACCGTTTGGGTTGAAATTGCCAAAACGTGCTCCAAAGGACCTATTCAACATGCGAAACATAAAATTTTCAACTACCTCTTTCATATGTTACAGATCAACTGTACCATTTAAAGTGAGAAAAAAATCCTTATGTACAAAATACCAAAAATTATGCAGTTTCAAAATGGAAAGGATTGAAATTGAAAAAATATGGACACCAAGAAAATCAATGCTGTTTTGACCAATCTCCATTTGGACTTTTTTTTCTTCATTTTGAATGTACAGGGTGGGCCAAATTGGACACTTTTAAAGGGAAACTCCTATTTTTGCGAAGATAGACGAAAAATGATGTCGGTGTCCGAGGCTCGTTTTTTTATGATAAGCTTAATGGCGAAAACTGCAAATCGATGTCTCGCACTGTGCCTTTTCGAAAAGTGGTCGTAACTCTTCGGGCTGAAAATTTTGTGTTTCTGTAAAAACATTCCGAAAGCATTTTTTACGTAGAATCCAATGCTGCTACTATATGTTTTTTTTTTCAAGTCAATGGTTTAAGAGTTACCGATGAAATTTTTTTATTTTTTAAATAGAACACCCTGTATATTTTTGCAGTTTTAAAAGAGCAAAAAATTACCATTCCAAAAATATATTATATAATGATTTAATTAAGTAGTTATCAATTACTAATAGCTTTTATGATTTTATGTGTAATTGGAAGCGCGCCCTTTGAAACAACAATGAAACAACCGTGGAAAAATGTTTACTGTTACTTGTCAAATTTTCAATTAAGCTGTTTAGGCAGTGTAAAGATTTTTCTATTTTTGTGTAATTTAAAAACTTTATAACAATGAAATTTGAAAGTTATGAAAAATGGGATCTTATAGTCTGTTTTATAGTCTGTTTTATACAATACAATCCAATTAGTGTATTGGTACAATTATTGGCACAACTAATTTTGAATTTATAGAAAATTATGCCTACTATATTTTTCTACAAATCTAACTGTTTTATTTTGCAATTTGTAATACTTGAATTTATAGGTGTTTTCTAATTTTAGGTGGTACTAATATGTGGTTAATAATTATTTACCTATTAAATAAATTTTGTTTAAGAGTTTAATGTTTTTTCTTCGGTGGGTCATAGAAAAAATGCACTGTACAACTCAGTGGAATGTCCGTATCATCCTCAAACGATTAGGCACTCCGCTAACGCCGTAGTGCTCAACCCTCGTCCTCGTGCGATATAGACATCAACGTAATATCCACCCTTGTTGTACAAACTAACTAACTACTATTTTTTCGCTGACGGCGAATAGGCAATATACTATCAAAAACGTTACGTCTTGATTTTTTCTTATGTTTCCTTTTGATCAATAATATTAATTTTTTTAGTTTAGGCCCTAGATTAATCTCATTTAAGTTTTTCCATTTAAACAAAGTGTGACAAATATTTACTTCACATTTGTATCTCGTCTTCTTAAGTATTTTTGTTTTTTTTTTCTCATATTTGATACAGGATCTGTTTGAACTTCTTGTGTACATTTTCATTTTGATAATGTACGACCGTGGCGTCAATTTTTGGAGAGAAACTTCAGGAGAACCAGTAGCTTATTTCAGGATTTTTAGCACAACTCTTTGGGATATTTATAAAATTTTGGGTAAACATTTCGAAACTGTTGGAGATATTTTAAGTTGAATTGTTGCGATTTTTTCGTTTTTATTTCAATAGTTTTAGGCTCATTTTAAAGCGTTAGTGGCGATGACATTTTAGTGAAGAGTAACCAACTCAAAACTCTAAAGGTACAAGATCGCTTAGCCATAAGGGAGGTCAAAAATTTATAAAAAATGTAAAAATCGCTATAATTCACAAAAAAATAAATGTCAAACAATTTTCGAGATATTTACCTATAATTTGCAATAACAGGTCTTTCTCAAAAATGAGACAATTTATTCTTTCCCCCAGTCTATGCCAGTGAACATATTATTAGAATAGAATTTTGTACAAGTTCAGTAATAATCTCCACATAGTTAAAAAAAAAACGTTCAGAATTCCTGAAATAGGGTGACTATGTAAAATGTGGGACAGACTACTGTACAGATACATATAGGTATGTTATTTTTTCGTGCGCCCCACTGAAGAAAATCCTGGATGGGAGTCTATAAAGAAAAATTCAAAAATACAAAAAAGCTAACGCAACTAGAAAATGGAGACTACCTAAATGTTAGCACTTCAAAACCGAGCCAAATTTCAACGTTTTCAGTTTATAGAAAACATATTTATTCATAAGACTTGCGTGCATAGAAATAGGTCCACCGTTAAACTTTTGATTTGTATCTATATTTTATTTAGAAATTATTCATCACATGAAAAAAAGGTAAATTCTGAAATTTATTCCAAAAATATTGCGATTTTGTCAAAAATTGCCGTTTTTCGTCGAGGCGCAGCGATGTTATTTGAGCTTCCCCCAATTCTCCTCCATGTAAGGTTTTTTCAACTTTCAAACCTTGACTGAACGAGGTTGGAATTTTTATATCAAAGAGTATTAAATTGTCTTTCAATCAGCATTATTTATCTGATGAATAATTTAAAAAAAAGTTAAATTCAAAAGTTTAACGTTGGGCCGATTGCTATATGTAGGTACACAAGTTTATGTTATATGTGGAAACCCGTCAATCTATAATAGTTATTTATGTACCAAGGCACTGAAGTTTATTTGCCTCGGCCAGAGGCCTCGGCAACTAAATTCCACATGAGTCATAAAAAGAACTTCAGTGCCGAGGTACATATTATATTTTTTTTGAAAGCGGAAAAAAAAAGTTTTATTAGGCAAGAAAATATTCATACGGGATCACCTGTCCATGAACCAACTGCGCGCGGCGTTGCTTGACTTTGACGATCGCTCTACCTAGGTCAAATATGACAAGACACGGCGCCTTCGAACAGAAAAACCAAACTGCCGCTTGTTGTGCAGCCTCCGTAACAAATCTATTGATATTCAAATCTATTAAAATATGTATACTGAAGGGTTGGGCTGCTATAGGTAACAATTTCGCAATGTGTACGAAAAGTTAAATGGGCCTTTATTGGTCGGGTTTTGAAATTTTGAATATTTGGTCACTTTTGACGGGCGATTGCTCCGCGTCTTACGTTTGATCTTTACATCTCGCCAAGGCCTACTTATTAAAAAAATCGAACAATAATGGGCTACTTCAGTGCCGATTTCTGAGCTTTTAATGACGATTTAGGGACCCTTCACTGCCGATTTCAAGAAAAATTATTTTCACATCGTATGGAATAAGTTAATCCATCCCGGCATTTACCGATGACAAGATTGTGGTTCCTAGAGGAGGTTAAGCAAGTTTCATCATCGGGGATTCGATTTTTTTACTAATCCCTGCAGAGAACACCTAGGTATCTACCTACTATTTTTGAACATTAATGAAATTACTAGGCGAAAAGGACTCATGTCTCTTCCACGCATATGAAAGGATTGTTGAATGTCTGGAATTTTAGACGGGGCAGGCTGAAACTCCGTTCTATAGCCCCCACCTCGGTACGGATTATTCTGTCACAAGGTAGAAAGAGCAGGGCGATTTATCTTCCCCCATTGATGTCCCAACTAAATTCGGCCGTCTTATACTAAGAGGTTCTTATAAATTGGTCCCCACCGGGAGTGGAATTTATTGGAATACGCTAGAGCTAGATGAACGCGGTGGGGGCGAAATGAAGGGAAACAAGGTGTCGTGTGGTAGGCGGAAGAGTTTTTGTTTCGCATCTTAATTCTATTAATCTAGTCATTTACAATCGAAGATTTGCATAAGGGTATCATTTGTCTTATACGAGTGTCTAACCGAGAGAAGGAAAAAAGTATATTCATAATGTGGTTGTTTTTACAGAAATTTTGCATACAAATCACTCATAAACGTCATAAACATAAAACCTTTATAATACCAAAGTTTACAGAATAAAATATAAGTTTTGTCACTCGGCACGGCTCCTTTATAAATCGGACATCAAAGAGAGTCGCCGACGTCTACTTTTTGCTTCGTATAGGTATACCCGGCATATACCATGCATTAGCTTGCCAGTAACTTGCTGGGAAACACGTGCGCGGACCTGCCTTTGATGTCTCCGCCGGCTCGAGTGATCCAACTGTTCTTTATTCTGTAAACTTTGATAATACCAGTGACTATAGTCTATAGTCACTGATAATACCAAAGACATATATAGCTTCCTATATAGGTCTGTGATAATACACAGAACAAAGTTAGGTTAGGATTTTCTCATTCCATAAAATGAAAAAAGTAAGGTCCGCCGCGATTGTTGATTTGTAGCTAACTTAACCTCTGACCAGGAAAGCCTGATTTACTTCGGATCAAAAATTCGATAGGATTTATTTACATTATGACGGAATATTCGGAAAAACCGTTATATTTTGTAAATGAAGAAAAATAAAGTTTCTAGTAAATAAAACATTTTAATTTTTTTTAAATAGCTTTACAGTAATCTGAACCTCAAAAGAAAACAAATAATGCCAACTTCGAAAAATCGCCAACTAGGTACCCTATTTGTTGTGAGTTTGAAATTTTCAAAACTTATAACTATATTTGCTGATATAGGCAAGTGTAGTGATTTCATATTTTCATGTAGATCCATAAATTTAAAAAAATTGAACAGGAGCAAAAATATCTCATTTGTGTAAACGTTGAAGGTGAAGAGTGTGAAAATCTCCAGGTTCTAGATTGAAGTCGGAGATAATGTGGAATTGAAGTTAAGTCTGTTAAATGTAATTTTATTACATGCTTTTATTAATTTTTTGTAACAAATTTAAACTAAACCCAATATACATAAATATAAGTGAGGTTATGGACGGGTAGTAGTGTGACATTTCTCCTTGGTTATTCGCCTAAATTACTTTTGGGTTAACCATACACATTTAGGCGAGTTTCAATGGTAACATTTGTTGGTTATTGAAGGGCTAAAACCAAGGACAACCAGACGATCGCCTAAAATCGGCTACTGTTGGACCAGGTTTAGGGTTCAGTTATACATCTACAGATGGCGCTCAAAATGGTTAGCGAACCCCTTCATAAAATAATAAAATTCATTACTGTGTCGACATTTTTATTCAACAATAAATGGCTACAGGCTAATTCGGCATCGATGTAGTACGAAATTTGACAATTATTGTTGTTTCATCAATAATTTACCCAATGGTTAAACCTAATCGTTTTACTAACTTTAACTTTAATCGGCCTACTTTGCTTATTTATTTCATCCGAAATTAATACAAAAAACATGTGGGAATTTTCACTTATTAAAAGCATTAACAAATGCGGGCATATTTCGAGAATAAGCGAACTTCTATAGCCTATGTTAATGTCTCCTAAATTATTCTTATTTCCATTATTAATTTATTCGTCAGAGCATAGATTAAAGGAGCTACAGTTAGTCAAAAGCATTGTTGAAACGGTCCGCAAAAAATCTTCATACTCTAACCACGAGTATAAACAATATCCAGTGGAATGCGAGGAATGCATCAGGGATGTATTCGAATATTATGGAAATTCCACCGGTATTGGGATTTGCCATGATTCCTTACCTGCATTCTGCCAGTCTACCTGTTTTTCATAAAATTATTAACCCTTATAACAATAGTAACATACAAATTATTTATACTCCAAACCATTAATGTTCATGTAAGAAAATAATCGAATCCGGCCCTGTATTGTATCTATTTTTATATCAGATTAGAAAGGCGTGGTCCAAAATGGAGCGACAACGTGACTTCAAAGTGTGATTCTATTGGAGAATGCTTTTGCATAAAAAACGAAAGTCACTACCGCCGAGATTGAAGGCACCGACAGCAAGACAAACAACTGGGTATAATACCTAAACTGTGCTCTAACTTTCAAATTTTAATTTTGGAGCGAAAACAGATCAATTGCAATGTCTTACAATTCTTAGGACTCGATACTAAGTTGAGGTATAGGTATTTTAATGTAGTTATTAGTTTTTATATAAAATTTTATGCAAAATATTTGATGTAGCATGCCGAAATTTCAACAATGGTTCTTTTAGTCTATGTGTAGCTTTAGGCCTATGGTCCTAGTCCACTAAAATTATACTTCCCCCAAAAATTAACGCACCACCAAAAAATACCCAAAAGTTTAAAGTAAATTTTTGTCAAAACCAATAGTCCGATTTGGACGAATTTTTTTTTGAATGATAGGTTGTCTCTTCCAGAACGTTGGTGTACTAACTGTATTTGCATAGAAACCTCTTTTTTATAAATACCGTGTGTCTCAAATTTTGGGTATTTTTTGGTGGTGCGTTAATTTTTGGGGGAAGTGTATTATAAACCAGGCTTGGTCAGAATTAGTTTTTTTTTTGTGAGTGTTAGACAGGTAGAAAAATAATCTCTTTACCTGAAAGGTAAATATCAAGATGTATGTTTTCTTTTCACTTTGATACTCGCTTCTTATGGATGGGCAAGTATAGGTAGTTTGCTACAAATGTGTTTCTAATTTTTGGGATACCTATTGAAAATAACTTTCGGGCCATCGTCTCTGCATGTCAATTTTGACATTTCTCACGTCGGCTGTTTGGTGAGAAACCACATTAAAAAAATCACATAAGACAAAGTTATTTAAAAAGTGTTTAGAATTCAATTTTATTTCCATATACATAATTTGGGAAATTTTGTAACGCTGGATACAATCTGTACCAAATCACTTTAAAACAACTAGTTTAGCCCCTTGGTTTATAATGTTCACTATAATTTATTTAATTAATAATAATTATTATTGCTATGAATAATCAAATAGTAGTGACTATAGAATAATTCTATACAAATTGCTAATAAAAAAATACTATCAACATTTTTGATTGGGAAAACATATTCAGCGTCAGCGTCACCGCTGTTTTCAAAAATGTACTTGTAATGGCTCAAATTATTCCTTTAGTAAAATCTAATTAGGCGAAAAATAGACTATTAAGGAAAATAAATAAAAAAACTGACTTTTTCAGATCCAGCGAGGAAAATGATAAGTTTGAATTCTGTGGTCTCCTCCAATTTTATTCTTGCATTTTATCTCAAAATGGCCACGATATCGCAAATAATTACTACAAAATTATAAACAAAAATATATATTTACCACTTTTTCGTTTATCCAGTCGTCCTTAAACTACAAGCTAGGGGGACCTTTCACTCCTTTTTCTTTTTATTCAACATTTATTGATTCAAATTTTACCGCCTACCCGTTTATCCATAGAATAATTCTTCTATAGTCACACTATTACCGACAATAGATTCAGTGACCCAATTAATCCATATTTTATTGTAAATATTGAGTTGTAGGTATTTAGATAGACTGGGACAATTTCATATTCTGAATTGGCTAATCTAAATAAGGCATTCAAACTAAAAATAACTCCTAAAATTTCTGGTCTATTTAAATACAAAGCTACACTTGCCTCTTTATTTGCCGCTGTTGTTTCGTCTTCCGTCCACGAAAATGAACTGTATTTATTCTTGAAACTCGCTCTGGAGAAAAGCTGCATGCTGCTATCATCTTTTCCTTGAGACATGCCCATCGAAATAGGCGACCAGGCCATCAATCCTGGAACAAAAGAAACAATTGTTTTTAAAAAGTAGGTATGTCATAAAACTTATAGCTTCACATTTATTAATAATAAGTCTTTCTTTCATAAACTTTTTTGTGCACGACCTACTGGCATTGTTGGCTATTTGGTTATAGTTTATAGTTTTATAACGGGTGGCTTTGTACTCGGCTTCGCCTCGTGTCACAACGTGTGCACTCACATGCAATGTGCCACACTGCTTAACATGCTACACAATATCGTTGACTGACGTATTTATAAAGACTTCTCACGGCTATAGCTTTATGTCCTGGAAAATAGATGGCTCTGATGGTTAACAATGTATTCTGCATTGTATTTTATCTCCGGAAAGCGCATGGTGAGCCAAAAATGTGTCAGACGTGACAGCCGTGAGCAGTCTTTAATAATATATCAGTCAACGACAATATACTATCGTTGACTGACGTATCAATAAAGATGGTTCACAACAAAATACATTGTTAGACATCAGCTCCATCTGTTTTCTAGGACATGAAGCTATTGCCGTAAGAAGTTTTATAGTAAACGCTTCTATTCTATGGTTATTTAATAATTTGTTCATTACAAGGGCGATTCTGAAAATGTAGTTTGAGGGTGAGAATTATGATTATTATACGAAGAAAATTAATAGAATTGGCAACAAAGTTCTACAGAACTTGAAAATAAGGGTGTACCTATCCTGCACTGCACAGCAAAGGGAAAATAAGTGGAACTGTTTAAAGCAAAAGTATTCTGAAAATAAAGTAGAAAATTCCAAAACGGGATCGAAAAAAGTCACGGTCATTCTTAATGGAAACGAACGATGTGCTTTTCAGCTCTCTCTTTAGAACAGGACGAGGATCAGCCGTTAACCAGTTGTCAAAAGAAAATATGCTGATGGTGCTCAAAAGCGCCACGAAGAAAAAATGCTTCGAATTAATAATTTAGTCGACGTTATAGCAAAAAAACCTGAATAAAAGAAATAAGTTTTTTAATAGGGTTAAATTGCTGGACGTCCATTTTCTACATCCCGTGTACATTGGAATAGGTAAATGAAGTAAGTAACCACAAACAAAAATAATAATTAATAATAATATTAGCTTTTCTATCTAAAAATTACTAAGGTATAAGAATACATTATACTTTAAGTTAGATTCTTATTCCAACCAAAGAACAAGTTTATTGTTGGTTTAAAATGATGTTTTCATTTTTGTTAATCTAGTGTGGGTTGTAAAATAAAAAAAATAAATAAAAAAGCCATATTTTTTTAAAAATAATTTTGAATATAAGTTGCGTAATGTAATCCATGTGACATCAGTCAATTGCTCCCAAAATACCTGCATAGATTAGGTAAAGGAGACATAAATAGTCCGAAGCATCGTTGAAACCGTAAAAAATCCCGTCACGCTAACTGTCAAAGTTTAATTTTAGAGCGACACAAATGAAAACAGATGAATATTATAATGTCTTACAATTCTTAGAACTCGACACTAAAAAGTTAAGGTAGCGGTATCTTCCTCCAACGACGCTTAAAGAGAACGTGTTGCGATATAAAGGCGAATTTTTGAAAACGTTTCACATTCTTCTAAGAAGTTAGTTGCTTTGAAGGTAATAATTAGCTCATTAGTAAGTACTAGGACTACCGAGACTATATTAATGGCTTCAGTAGAGCCTGTAGATTAACATCGGAGTGAACAATTTTACATAATCTCAAATGTTTCAAATTTCTAACTGACTAATAACCAAAATAAGGTATATATTGGGGGAATACCGGACACAATGTTGGGGGTAATGGAGACCTAGACATGTGTCATAAAAATATTATTTTTTAGTTCCTAGATGCCGCGAAAATAGACCAGAAAAACATAAAAAGTTTCGCGGACTTCAGAAAGTTTACAAGCAGCCATGGATGCTACAAGAGGGAGAGTCGAGAAGTTTTAACATACCTAAGGTCGTCTTTGCAAGAAAGACGCAGAAATGGTAACTTTTGGAAAACTCATTTTGGAAGACATCAAACATCATGTGACTTTTGTGAATAATAAATAATTATAATATTCTTTTTTGTTTTGAGACAATGACGGCCTGCGGTCGGTATTACCCCATATGAGTGTGGGAGTGTGGGTAATACCGGCCAACACTTCATTTTTTATATAACGGTATATAGTTTTTGGTTTGTAGTTTTTATCTAGAATAAAAATTTATTTTGATTCTACACTGTCTTACTGTCTTAAGCTTTAATTTGACACCCCACCATTACTTTACAGTTGAAGATGTGTCAATGGCCTTCAAAATTGCTTAGGGGGCCGCCATTCCTCCACTCTCCCCTAATTGCTTCATCCATTGCCTTCATCAGCTACCTACAACCAGTAAAATTAATGCGATAGCTGATTTATATTATTTTTGTGTGTACCTATATTGTATAAACCCAGCATTAATTAATTCATTAACTTACGCAAAACTTCCTTTTATTAATATATTTGATCTGTACGAAAAAAAAAATTGGGATAACCAAAAACCACATTAATAATTCCCAAAAACTCACTAAAACTCAAGGTTGGTTCTAACACAAAATAAAAAAGGCTAGGTTGTTAGTAGAACCTTTATCTATCTACGAAAAACTAGAAATTCATTATATCATATTATTGACGTACGTGGGATGATCCTTTCGGAAACTAATTTCAACACTTTCCTAACCGACGATCATGTGAGAAAAAAAGCGCACTGCACTAAGTATAGTATTTCTAAAGTCACTTGGAACAGCATAAAAACCTTTGATGTTTATACGGGCGATTTCTGCTGATAAGTCTGGTATTGTTACTAGTAGTAGAGCGTGGTAAATGCTATGAAATAGATCGCGCCCGTATATCACTGTATTCCAAGTGAGTTTTTTTTTATATTGTACCAGGGTAGCTCGAGAAAGGCGCTTTCGGCAATAAAATACGAGACAAAACAATTTTTTAACCATATTAAAACGCATCTGGTATTAGAAGTAAAAGGAGATGAAGGAGACAGAGACGATAGATATTGTAGTAAAAACAAGTGACTGCATGCTCGCCTAATAATAATAATCACCAATACTTGCATGGGCTACACTGTTCGACGGCCGGCCACTTGTACATCAAAATGCGGTGGATAGGCGTGCGATAATTTCACAGATTTTAGGATATACTTGCGTAAATATTTGTAATCGATATGGCTTTTTGGAGACCTTTTGACAATATTATATGGTGCATTAACCTTTACGTTGTGTTTGAGGACAACCTTAAAAAAACCTTAAAAGTGAAATATTATGTTGCTTGTATTGTAGAATATGTACCTATATTTTTGAAAACTGCGTGACGCTTATGTCCTATATCCTTTCTTGTGACGCCAATTAGAGTTTTTATGCTGTTTCAAGTGACTTTAGAAATACTATACCTTCAACCGGTTCAGACATATCGCAGCTGCGCGGCTCGTACGTAATAAGCTCCTAATTACATGTATCAACGCAACAGTAGGCTTTTTAAAAATCGTTTATTTGGGTAAACGCGTTACAAGGAGTACGGCTTCAATCTGTCTCTCGCGAATGTTATACAAAGTTTTTATAAAATCGTTTTTGCTGATGTGGCAGCTGTTCTTGCACTTCTTCTTTTGATGTATCAGGAACTTCTATGTACGTAACTCCTCCATCCTCAAGAGGCTACTTCAGGGATGAAAAGGACTGAAGTAGGCACCTTTTCTTCTTGTTCTTCTTTCTTCTTCTTTGAGTTCGTCGAACGTATCCAAAGCTTTCGGCATTTGTAGATTCCATACCCAATCAATATTATTATTATGGTTGTTATAGTTATCCATAAAACCCAATTATTATTTGTTTCTTGAAATTGTTCCATGACAACTGGGCTGATTGAATCGATGTGTTTTCGGAGAGTATGCAGTTCGTTGAGAGATATATTTTTTATATGTAGTTTTCAAAAACTTTGGCTTTCCTTTGTCATACTAGTTTTAATTGCGGGTAGTATCAAGGAGTGCGTCTTGCTGTTGGATTTTTCGTTGCTATATATAATTCCATTGATTTCAATTTTACAATTCGTTGGTAACCAGATAAGGTGCGGAGTTTGCAATACGTGGTATTCAGTATCCTTGCAGGTTGATTTTATTTTCCTGTTGTCCTTTGGGATCACGATTATGAACTCGTCGTTAACTTTCTCTACTATTTGGTTGTGAATTTGTATCTTGACCATATTGCAGCTTGATTCTTCTCCAGTGATCAGAGCAGTAACGCAATCTTCTTTGGGGTTGGAAATCAGGCGTTCTTGAAGGCAAATGTGAGTTCCGTTGACTCCTTCGCAGGGGCTATCCATATATTGGTAGTTGGTGTTGCTCAGAGCCAAGTAGGGTTTTAGGGGTAAAATTATGGAATTGTCCGATGAGGGGATAGGATATAAGTGATAATATTCGAATTTATTTGGGTGGACCAAAGGAACATCTAAGGAGAATATTATTTGATTATTTGAGATAAAACAGCTTGTTTTTATAACCGAGTACCAGTCGTATAGACTTAAGTCAACAATTTCGTCAGAAGAATAGTGTGTATTTAGCTCTTTTAGTATTTCTTTTAAATCGTCAATACTTAGAATGTCCGGGTGAATTGTGTGCAAATGGGAAAATGTTATAGCATTTTCTAAATTATCGATAAAAGTAATAATGACATTTGTATTTATGAAAATTTGATTTAGTATACTGAGGTATACGGTATACTTGTAGAAAATATCTGTTTCATGTTGAACTCGTTCATAGAAGCGTTCCATATACTCTGAAATCTTTTGTTGATTATTAATTATTGTTTCTATCGAATTGCTGTAATGGTCAATCAACTTTTTAAATAGTGAAATTTGGTTATTAGTTTGCGATAAAATTTTCTGTTGGTTCTTTTCGAGAGTGCGTATAACATTATCGTATTTTACTCCATCATTCGCATCGAGAGACCCTGTAAACCACTTGTTTATGGTACCAAGGATATTAAAAAGGCCGTTTATTAAAGCTTATACCCTTTATCTTATTCTCTACTTCTAAAATTAGGGGTTTTAAATTTTCGTAATTATTTCTTAAGCTAGATGTGAAAACATATTCTGTCTCATTAAAAATGGATTGATTGAGATTATTATATATAGAAATTAAATTTTTCACTTCGTTCTTTAGCGGTTTAGTTTGCACATAATGGATAAAAGTATGTTTTTTAGTTATTATCTGAGCATTTCCTAATTTAAAGGGTAAAATGCCCGGGGTATCTTTAAGGTCGTTAATTTTTACTTCCAGCACTAGTGCTTGGGATGTCAGGGTTAGGATTATCAGGAATGTCGGGAAGTTCGTCATCGTCTTTCGATTTGTCATCCTGTAAGAGAGATTGATTTGTGAATTTCCTTGGACGTTTGAGGTTTTTCTTATGTACTATTTTGTTAGGTAGTTTAGCTTTTATACCTAGATCTTTAACAATTGTTACCTTTTTGAAACGAGGTTTGATTTTTGATCGAAGGGGGTTCTTTTCAAAGGCGGTGGCATTTTCTCTATAGGATATCGGATCTTCGCGTTTTTCGTTGCGCTTTTGGATGACCTTTTCTTTCATACTTTGACTAATTTGATGAATTTTGTCATAAAGTAAGGATGTCTTGTTTTTGTGTTAATTTATATATTCATTAATCAACATTTCGGCAGTTGTATCGAATGCATTTACACTGTCTGTGTGGCCGCTTACAACGTCAAAAGGGGTTTGCTTAGTAACAGAATGAATAGTGTTATTGTACGCTAAAATGGCATAAAGCATAAGCTTATCTATGCGACTTTCTTTGTCTGACAATCTTAGGCATCTTATATGCTCTATGAGGGTGGAATGTAGACGCTCAACTAGACTGTTACTATTGGAATTATTCGGTGTTGTGAAATGGATGTTAATTTTGTGTAATTTTATAAAGTCTTTTAGGGTGGTATTATTGAATTCGGTGCCGTTGTCGCACACAATTGTCCGTGGTAACCCGTGGTGAGTTGCAAATTGTAAAAGGCAGTCAATAGTATTTATTGCTGACGCTCCTGTAATTTTATATGCTTGCGCATATCGCGAGAACGAGTCTATTGCGGTCAAAAATTTTTGATTTTCCATCTGAAACGTGTCCAAATGTATAACTTCGAATGGCTTGGAGCTCGTGGGTGTTATATTAAATTTCACTACCGGGGGATTCCTATCGTATTTAGATAACTGGCAGATATCGCAGTTGTTTATGTATTTTTCTACATCGATCTTAAGTTTAGGCCAAAAATAGCGTTTTTTGAGAGACATTTCGGTTTCGTTAATGCCTCTATGGCATACTTTGCCCTCGTGATGGTATTTTAATTTTTCTTGTTGTTCTTCGTAAGTAATAGCGTCGTCTAAATATGTTGGACTTTGAATAAATTTGAAAGAAGAGTTTTGAAAAGTTTTGCGAACAATATTAGAAAAGTCAGGAATTATTTCAGGTGTCTTAAAATATAGGCAATAAGTCTTTTTGTGTTCTACATATTCTTTAATAAAACTAATAACTTCTGGTTCCAAATTTCTTAAAGGTAGTGACACTGTTATTCGTGAATTTTCGTTAAAAGGTCGTGACCTAATTACGTATCTACGTATCATTTTGTCATTAGAAGAAACAATAATTTGATTTTTAAACGAATTAACGCACTTTTCGGTTATTGGCATTGTAAAGACAGGGTGTTCTGCTGCCGTGTGGACAGTTTCATTTGTGTCTGAGTCATTTTGGGTATTTTTGGTGGCGTTTTCAGTTTGTAGAAACTGTGAGTGGGTGTTATTTTGAGCGGGTTGTTGGTTAGCCGGTCTAATTAATATGTCGGAGATTATATTAATTTTTGGTTTTGATTTTGCTTCTGATTCATCAGAAATTTGTCCTAAAATTTCACTTAAGTCTTCACTACAAATTTCAGGTAGTTCTAGGTTATCTAAATTTTGTAAAAAATCGTTAATTTCATCATCAGAATCTCCAGAATGTACTATTATTGATTCGTTTTCTGCCACTTTTTCTATAGCATTTATCTCTATTCGAGAAAGTGCATCAGCATTTGTATTTGCTTTGCCCTTTTTATAAACTATGTCAAATTGGTATTCTGAAAGTTTAAGTCTCCATCGTGTAAGGCGTGACACGGGGTCTTTAAGAGAAAATAAATATATGAGAGGTTTGTGATCTGTAACAATTTTGAATCTATTTCCGAAAAGATATGGCCGAAAGTAGGATATTGCCCAGATGATCGCGAGCAATTCTTTCTCAATAGTCGAGTAATTGAGTTCTGCCGGATTCAATGTCCGCGAAGCATATGCTACGGGTAGGTCGTTGCCTACGGGGCCTTGTGAAAGGACGGCGCCCACGGCGTAATTTGACGCGTCTGTAGTTAAGTTAAATGGCTTGGACAGGTCAGGATATTGTAGAATTGGATCATTGGTAAGAATTTTTTTGCAAAGATTAAAAGATTGAAGGAATGCATCATTATGGATTATTTTTTCGCCTTTTTTCAGACACTTAGTCAATGGTTTGGTTATTTTTGCAAAATCCTTAATGAACTTTCGGTAGTATCCTACAAGTCCGAGAAAAGATTTGATTTCTTTGACAGTTTTGGGTATAGGAAATTTCTGAATTGCCTCGACCTTTTTTGGGTTAGGTTTTACCCCTTGTGGAGTCACGATGTGCCCCAGGAACTCTACTTCTTTACGAAGGAATTCCGATTTATCCGGTTGTATTTTTAAATTATATTCTCGCAATTTTTGAAAGACTAATTTCAGATTATTAATGTGTTCATCAAGGGAGGTGGAAAATATGATAATGTCATCAACGTAAACTAGGCACACTCGTCCTTGTAAGTCGCGAAGGACATCGTCCATAACCCGCTGAAAGGTTGCTGGCGCGTTTTTTAAACCGAACGGCATTCTAGTGTACTCGTAGTGTCCGTTGTCAACAGTGAAAGCAGTTTTTGGAATGCTTTTAGGGTCCATCTCAATTTGGTGGAATCCCGACGCTAGATCTAAGGTGGTAAAATAAGAGCATCGACCTAATTTATCTAATATTTCGGTGATATTGGGGATGGGATACCGATCGTCAATGGTAATTTCATTGATTTTTCTATAGTCTACGACGATACGCCACTTTTTCTCGCCTGACGCATCTTCTTTCTTGGGAACAACCCAAATCGGGGAAGACCAAGGACTGGACGAAGGACGTATTATTTCGTCGTCTAATAATTTTCCAATTTGTCTTTGTACTTCGGATTTTAACGCGTAAGGATAGCGATAAGACTTTACGTGTATGGGGTCTTCGTTAGTTGTCTTTATCTCGTGCTTAACACGGTTTGTAAAAGAGAGTTTTTTCTCTGAATTATGAAATAGATCTGAATAATTTCGACAAAGTTGTAGGACCTTTTGTCTTTCTTCCGGATTTAGGTGGTTAGTTCGAATAAGGTCTTTTACGTCAATATTAGGATTTTTGTCATTATTGTGAGGTGTATCGACTATTTCCTCGATATTAAAAAGAAAATAATCATTATTTATTTCCTCGAAAATAGGTTCTGGGAACGGTTTGTCTAAGCGCAAGAGTTTTGTTTCATTAGAGTGGTTTTGTATTTCAACAATGACGTGACCATTTCTTGCAGTGGTCAGAGTTTCTGGAATAAAACACTTGGGAAAAATCTCTTTTTTATGTATTATCACGTCGCCTGTCTGCTTGGAAATAGGAATTTTTGCAAGGCACGTTTCTTGCGGATTTACAAGAGGTGAAAAAATATGAGAACCTTTATTATGCTTGTAGAGAATTTGAATGCAGGTGTTGTCGTTATAAAAAATATTATTTTCAAAATCTGGTTTTAATTTTAAGCGTTTCATGTCTTCAAAACCGATTAACCCGTCGAAAAAGTCATGAAAATGAAATAAATGGAATGTAATCCGATCGTCTAAGCCAATCGATTCATTTAAAGGTATATCTGCTTTGAAACGGCATCTATTTACACCATTACAAGTTTTTATATTAAAATTTTCGTGATATATTTTGTCTGGGAAATATTTTTCTGCGAAATATGGGGATAGAATAGATTTTGACGCACCTGTATCAATTAAAAGTATGAATTTGGCAATGACGTCAAAACCTATAGACGTGGTGCCCCATTGTTAAAATGCCCTTTATTTTGACTCCAAGATTAAATATATCCATACTACTCTAACAACATGCTACAAACAAAGACAGAAAGTCAACCATCAACCAACTATACACCCGGTGATTCCTGGTTATAGTTCCTCCAGAATCACACTTAGATATCGCATGTTTTTTTCTTGTTTGGGGGCGCCGGAAGCATCGGAACCTCACCTGAAGACTTGGGGGATGGTCTAACGACGCCAGCCTCCGAGCCCAGAGTCGAAATAAGTTCGCTACGGCTCGACAAAAAGGGGCAATTTCTGACAATCTTGCGACATTTTCGGAATAATTTAATGGGGCGCTTAGATTGTGATTAGTTCTGGGCGTCAAGCTTTTATCAAAACAAACCGGTCTATAGGTTCTGACGTCATTGGAATTTGGGTTTATTTGTCTTTATATAGGGTAAGGTACTGTCACTGTCATAGTTGTTTATTTCGATTGTCGTCATTTTTCGGGTTCTTCGAGACATAATTGGTGAAAATTTGGGTCATTTGGAACAGTAGTTTCCTGCTCAACAGAAATTTCTGAGTTTCCCTGATTTTCTTGATAATTTTCCGTGAAATTATACTGATTTTCGTATTCAGCAGCTTCCGGATAAAGCATCTGTTCAGAATTTTCGTAATAATTGTTATAAAAATATGAGTTGTCTATATCGGAATAATAGTTCGAGGGACATGCCTGCTCATCATAATAATTTTGAAAATTGACATTTTGACATTCTTGTTCGATATTATGTAGTTCTTCTGATGCAAAATTTCGTGGGCCTGTACTACGGAAAAAGTTTGGTACATATCTTGGTAAGGTTTGGGGTGGCAAGGTGGGAACTCTGGAAGTTGTCGACATCTGTGTTGATACTTCGTTAGGAGTTCGTCCTGTCGGTTTAAAAACATTCGTCTGGGGTGGTCTTGTGCCAAAGACTTGTTTGTTTGTGGGGAATTTTTGTTGTGCCATTTTAAAGTTTGGTCTGATGTTAGTTATTGGGCCTCTGGGAAATTGTTGCGATTGAAAATTTGGGAATCTTTGGGGTGGAATATTTGGCAATTGTTGGTTGTACTGGAAAGATGTGGTAGGAATTTGGAAGTTTTGTTGAATTGGCATTCTAGGACTTTGAAAATTGGGCATAAAATTTTGTGAAAAGTTTGGGTTTCTTACTTGTGGTGGTCTCTGAGGTTTAGGAAAATTACCGGATGGACCTGATGGTTGTGGAATATTAGAAAGTAAGCGATTTTGGGCATAAAAGAAATTTTGTTCCTCGATTACCAGCGCTATAGCATTTTCTAAGGTATCTGGATTGCGGATTCTAATAATATCTTGTAATCGTCCCGTTAGTCCTCTAACAAAAGTTTTTAGAGCTAACTGTTTGTAGTTATTTAAATGCAAAATTTTCTCATTCCTAGTTAAGTTACTGGAATTTAATTTGGAAATTATTACACTGTGCGCGTCTTGGATTCTGGCTCCAAATTGCACGGGGGGTTCATTTTTGAAAGGTCTTAAAATTATTAAATCTTGCACAAGGCAGTCTATATTCCTGTTGTCGCCAAAAGTTAGACGGAGAGCGTCACGAATTTCTTCCCATGTTTGTAGTTCAGTTCTAGTTCCTATTAAAACTAGAGCCCTACCTGCTAATTTTCCTATTGCAGCTTTTAACAAGAATTTATTTAGTGGGTCATTTAGGACACCTCGATTCGAATATGTTTCGATAAGATAAGAGCAACTATCAATAAAAATTTCAAGAGTATGTTGGTCGCCTGAAAATTGGGGAATACTTTCTATATACATTCTAAGCAATTGATAATTTATTTGTCCATTTTGTGGTTGTTGTTGCCTTTGTTGTTGTTGTTGCTGTTGTTGATTCATATTTGGTCTAATATTAACTTGTCCAAAAAGAGTACTTAGAATAGCAAGGTCTGTGTCGTGGTCAATACCAAGCCTTCCTACGTTTTCGTTTTCTGATTCGCTATCAGACATAAATTTGGTTTCTTTTAGAAACAAAATAAAAGTGAAGTGAAAACTTAAATGGAAATGAGAGAAAAGTAAAGTTATAAAAATGTGTTTTGAAAATAGTTTTCTTTGATTTTCTTTTCTTAAAAATAACTTACACTAGTGAGATTAAATACTCCTTGTTCCGGCAGGAAGTTTTCAGGACAGTTCGGACAAAAGGAATGGCTCTTACCCTGCTCTTCGGCGTTGGTCGCTAGCCCTTCAGCTCTTGGAACTCAGCCCTGCTTCGTTGTCGGTGTTGCCTGGCTGCTACGGTGACCGTTCGTCTTTTACGGAGACGATTTGTTTCGGACCGATCGCTTAACGGAATTTTCCGAAGGAAAACGCGAGTTTCGGCGACAGAAAGTCTTTTTCGTATCACAAACGTCAGCGATTTCCGCGACCCGTCCTACCGACTGCGCCAATTACATGTATCAACGCAGCAGTAGGCTTTTTAAAAATCGTTTATTTGGGTAAACGCGTTACAAGGAGTACGGCTTCAATCTGTCTCTCGCGAATGTTATACAAAGTTTTTATAAAATCGTTTTTGCTGATGTGGCAGCTGTTCTTGCACTTCTTCTTTTGATGTATCAGGAACTTCTATGTACGTAACTTCCTTACAGCTCTCGCTATCATCGGTGATATATTATTACGTAGCCAGTTAGGGAATGAATTTACGTAACCAGTTAGGTAACGAACTTGCAATCCAATACTTGCTTCGGTTTTGAAAGATGTCACGTTACATGTCAAAATTAGGAGAATACGTTTACCCTACTCCAGGTAGTCGTCAGATCATCGAAGTAGTAACATATCTGCAGTGACGGCTAGCTCGATTTCGCCTTTATAAATTGTGGGCCTTCGGGCTCATCTCCCGCTCTGATTGGCTGGCGAGGGGAAGGGGGGCGGGGCCAAAGGTTGGAGTGGAGTGGAGGGGGTACAATTGGACGCAACATTACTACGTTTTCGTTTTATTACAGAGATTTACATGAGACTGCTTTCTTATTTAATTATCTACTCACACGGCATAAATATACTCCATGTCGCTTTTTGTTGCAGTATATAACTCGCAAGCAATGGATATTATTTTAACTTGAAAACGAGTTCACTTCCGGAGCGTACTTGTCATCGAACCTCTTTAACATTGACGTAGCTAAGGGGGGGCTGGGGGGGGGGGGGCTAAGCCCCCTTTGGTATAAAAATAGCCCCCCCTGACAAATTTTAGCGTTTATTTTTATAATTTTTTTGACATTATAGGTTTACATTAAAAACCTTACTAAGCTGATTTAATCTTGTTGCGTGTTCGTGTTATTGCGTATAGTAATAGACACTGACTAAAACACTAATAATGACAAAATAAAACAAACTAAACAGCGGCAACAGGGAACATTGGCAACACTGCCGTCACGCACTCACCCCGCACCCGACCCCGTCAGTCCTCCGCACGCCACACTCACAGAATTAGCAACACTCAGGGACTCCTTAAAATAAGGGGACCCAGCACATAGGAAAAGTGAAGCATTGAGGGGAAGTTTGTTTTCTGTAGACTCCAAGGAGACCACATAAGTGGGCTGGTACAAGGTTATGTTATATGTCAGTGTGTCCAACTGCTATCAGGTTTTATGGGATAAGATAGTGCCATAGATTCTAAAGGAGGCAAAAAACTTCCCATCATAATTCACAATTTCTAAGTTTTCTAACTTCCAGATACTCAGATGTGACAATTAAAGAATTTCAACTATACGATAAATTTGTTTCATTTGACAGTTGCCAATTCTGTATTTGTAGACACAACATTGTCAACTCTAATTTTCAGAAATCATGGAAACCATTATTAATTTTTACTAACAATCAAAGTACCTGTTTTATTAATAGATTCTTCAATAAAATGGCATACTTGGCATCACTGATACCATTAGAATGTGGAAAGAATAGGCCTCACTTTGGAAAGTATAATGCTGGGTCCCCTTACTTTAAAGAGTCCCTGGCATCACTGCGAACCTGGACGGCTGGACGTGACTGCTTACTGTGATTGATATGTAATACTGCGAAGATGCCAATGTACATCTATATATTTACTTATGCAGTATCAGTATACAGGGTGAATTTTTTCGATGCCCACTATGGGGATCTCGGAAACTAGCAGAGCTAGAACAAAGGTTAAATGGCGAAAGAATTGCAGTTTTGAATGCTCAATATAATACCTCTTTTGGATTTTTAAAAAAGTTCATGGCTCACTAGATATTTTGAAAAGAGTGATTTTTTGCTATTTCATCAGATCTCTGTAGCTCCGTTATTTCTGATTATACAAAAAAACTGTAGAGACAAAAATTGTAGATAATTTTGGGCTTAATAAGATAATCTGATCCAATTTTTTGTGATTTTTGTGATTTTTTAGATATGACATAAACTTGTGTTTTTTTAAATGTAAATCATAGTTGGCTGTGGCCTTATAAAATCGGCCATTTTTGAGCTTGCCAAAGATATAATACTCGGCATAGTTATTATAAAAAATAAAAGAGCTATGGCTAATTTTCTGATTTTTTTTTAATTTTCACATAGTCAGCCATGGAACAGCTGCTCTTAATTCAACAATTGTCTCGTACTTTATTTTGTACTGTTCCCCACAAAAAAATCCAAAACAGACAATCGGGGGATCGGAGCTGCCAGGAAATAGGTTCTTACGGGCAAATAATTATGTGGTGAAGCTCCATCATGATAATTTTTGTTTTATTTTGTTACATTTTGTTACCAGCTAAAAATAAAATATTTGAAAGTTTGAAGTACCTATGTCTTATTATACGATAGAACGTAATTATGAAAATATTCCATGGCTGACTTTGGAAAGCTCAAAAAATGGTCGATTTGATAAGGCCACAGCCAACTATGATTTACATTTAAAAAAACACAAGTTTATGTCATATCTCAAAAATTACAAACAACATAAAAAATTGGATTAGATTTTCTTATTAAGCCCAAAATTATCTGCAATTTTCACTACAATCACTCTTTTCAAAGTATCTAGTGAGCCATGAACTTTTTTAAAAATCCAAAAGGTGCATTAGATTTAGCATTCAAATCTGCAATTCTTTCCTCATTTAACCTTTGTTCTAGCTCTGCTAGTTTCCGAGATCCCCATAGTGGGCATCGAGAAAAACTCACCCTGTATGTAGTAAAGTTGTGTGTATTTAAATTAATAACGTTGTGCCGATTAATAAGTAAATAAGCTCTACTATAGTTTGCGTACTTTAATTTTCTTCATTCTCATCTCCTTCAGGGGCTTAAGCCCCCCCGGAGAAAAAAGGCTAGCTACGCCTATGCTCCTTAATCAAACTTACAATAATAAATAATATTGTCGGGCTAATGCTCAATATTACTCGTGATGTGCTTAATGAAATGGCTAACAAAATTAGTAGGTAACGAGTGAAACTTCAAAATGCGAATGTATAAACCGATACCACTTTTTCATCAGTGCCATCTGTTTTCCAAAACATGAAGCTATAGCCGTGAGAAGTCTTTAAATACGTCAGTCAAAGCAAATATCTTATTAATGGAAAATCTTTGATAGCGTATACATAAATATAATTTTGTGATATCCTAAAATAAAAAGAAATAATTTTGACAAGTACGTCATTATCTACATGCACATAGGGTACAAATATTGCAAAATATTGTACTCACCAACGCCTATTTTGTTGTAAAGCTCCGGCATGCTGAGTTCCGCTTTGTCGCGACAGAACCAATGGTATTCGGCCTGCTCGACCACCGGTGTCGCGCAGTTGAACTGGCGACAGTTGGTGTAAGCCTCAGCCACCTCAGCAGGCGACCATCGAGCGGTACCCCAATACATAGCCCAGCCGCGGCTGATCACATGCTGCATCGCCCGCACTATCTCTAAAAACAACAACCATAACAATAACTTTTATATTTACTGGGGATAGAGCCAATTAAAAAGTGAAACGCTCTTTTTTGTGAAAGCTTTCGCAATAATTATTTAGATGATTCTTCAGTTACGCTAGAAAGGTTAGGAATAAATATTGATTTCAGACTGTTAAATTTTCACATAAAATTAGTAACCAATTACTACATTGCATTTCCTGCTTGACTTCTTTAAAAATGCTTATAAAGATAAAATAATATAATTCCCATTGCTATTTGATTTGAACGAAGAAAAACTAAACTTTGGAAGCGTGCAAAATATTAAGTACTTTTGATAAAATCTTATTACTCAATATGACTTTACAATAATTTCATTGGTGGTGTTTTCAGGATTTTCACTTAGTCAACCCAATCTCATGGATATCAGTTAATTATATATCCCCCTTTTACGACTTTTGCCTTGTTTTCAGCCAGCGGTAAGCTAGCTTGACACAAAATAATATTTTTCTGTGGAAACCCGGATGGACTTACAGCTCATTTATAAACAGCTAAACAATGTCTAAGTGGGAACAAATAATAATATGTAAGTCAAGTCAATTGTATCTTTAACTCAATATCTTGAAGAACTTTAGGGCCTATGTTTATATGAGCAACCCACCTTATAATGAGTTTTTCTCCAAATGTCAAAGTCCTGATCAAAAAACCTGGGACACCCTGTATATAAGTATTGTAGTATAATTATTGCAACACTGATTGAAACAAAAATTCTATTAATAAGAATGAAAAATTGAGTACATACCTCTACCCTACCTATACAGTATGTCCACAGAAAAGTTGTTGAATAGGAAAAACTTTCCCATTTTTCATTTTATCGAAAAAAGTTATTCTTGATCAAAAGTTTTGCTGGTTCTTAGAATAAGATTGGGATAGAGAAATTTAACATTTCTTGTACGGGGTGTTCAAAAAATTGAAAAAACTTTAAGTGGTACAAGAGTAAAGTGCACTTATTTGTGAAGATGTGAAAATAAGTTACTAGGAAAAGTTGTTCAAAAGTAAAAGGCAGTCTCTAATACGAATTTTCGAAACAATCGGCATACTTTTATTTATTCATTCATTCATTAAATAACGAATAATAAATTTTAACAGCGAATTGTCAAATCAACTTGTCACTATCAACGCCTACTAGAACAAGATTGAATTGTTAATTTGGAATAACTTAATTTGTATAAAATAAATTTAATGACTACAAATAAATAAAAGTAGGCCGATTGTTTCAAACAAAACAAACACAGAATATGGCAAGTGCCAAATGAATCAAATTTATTTTATATTTGAATTTGGTTTCCTGCAATTATTTTCAGGAATTTAAGAATTATAAATATGGTAATTAAGTCAGTGCCGATTTTGCTTATTTGAGAATTTGTCGCTATTGCACCTTGTTACCAGGTTCCTCAAACCATTTGTAATATTACGTAGGTATAATAGGTACGTACTTGAACTTTCTTCCCTTGTTGAATGTATCTACCCAAAGAACTTTCACAGATTTCGGGATGGACTAATAAGATTAGGTCTTGTACTTAGTTCTAATCATGTAGTTTTTCTCGGTGCTCATTTTTGTAATTCTATTTCTCTCCCAAGGTACCTCACAAACGTAAAATAAACTTATAGTTGTAGATAAAAACTGTTTAAAAAAAGACCTGACTGAAGCTACCTGCTTAATAATTTAATATTTAGGAAATACCATTTTTGTTTTGAACTACCTACTTACTTATACGTAATGCCCACGTAATGGGGATTGTAGGATTACTAAAGGTGAGACAAGAAAAATCTGGTTGCAATTATTGGGACTACTATAGGCGGCCGCATTACCTTTAACTGACTATCTGGGAGTTAGAAAACTTAAAAATTGTGAATTATGATGGGAAATATTTTGCCTCCTTTGGAATCTATGGCACTGGCATGTCACATAAAACCTGATGGCAGTTGGACTCTGACATATAACATAACCTTGTACCAGCCCACTTATGTGGTCTCCTTGGACATATATAGAAAACAAGGCTTCACTTTTCCTATGCGATAGACTGTGACATGCTGGGTCCCCTTATTTTAGAGAGTCCCTGGTTACACGTTTAAAAAATGAAAGCTATAATTAAATTTTGATTTTTAGCGTAAAAACGGCATTCTAATGACCCAGTTTGGCTTGGTTAGTAGTGAGCTAAAGCCGTACAACACTTTTAAAAATTAAATTCAGTTTAAGGAAATTAAAGCAAATTGTATTTAATTTCACCATTGATGATTATATTTCCGCACAAGTTTTGTAATAACTAAAATCAATCAGGGTCTTCGGCTTATAGAGCGTTCCGGAACCCGAGGAAAAGAAAAGAAAAACGCGAATCGAGCTCATTTACTTTTCTGTTTTTAAAACGAAATGCGAAATGCACATCATTTTTAACAGCTAATGCTGAAATTTTGATTGAAAGATGACCGAATACCAAAACAAGTCTTAAATTACCACCGCAAGGATAAAGAAGAAAGAGAGGAAGGTCTGTAGAGAGACAGAGAAGCATGGCTGTTAGAAAATAGAATATTATATAAAAATGATAAAAAAAGTAACCGATTCTATGCCATAAGGAAGACTTACTATAAAATAGTGTGGGAGAAATGATATTTTATACAGGGTGTATCTAAATTATGGTGCCAACGTAATATGACAAATAGAAAATGCAATTTTGAACAAAAAGTTTCCTATAAACATGGGTCCTAAAATGCACAATAAAAAAGCTACAGGGTGATGAATGAAAGTATAGTTTGAAAAAATCTTTATCGCAATAACTTCTACAGAAATTATGCAATTTAAATGAAACTTGGTGCATTTCTTTAGTAACTGAAGTGCAACAATTTTGTATAAAAACGATTTATTTCCATGGACCAGAGGCGGAGGGGCGTGGCACAATGGGTTTTCTACTA
Organism: Pseudeuparius sepicola; assembly: GCA_963920635.1. Classification (NCBI taxonomy): domain Eukaryota; kingdom Metazoa; phylum Arthropoda; class Insecta; order Coleoptera; family Anthribidae; genus Pseudeuparius; species Pseudeuparius sepicola. The sequence continues at coordinate 99,282,164 of OY987299.1, forward strand.
ATAAGTTTTTTGAGGTTATCTTTTTGGCCTCGCAGGTTCATCATTTTAGTGCATCTTTTTATATTGCAACAAAAATGTACTCTTGTTTCATAACGATAAAATCAACCGTTTGCGTTGAAATCGGCAAAATGTGCTCCAAAACACCTGTTAACTCCAAAATTCGAAAAATAAAATTTTCAACTACCGCTTTCAAATTTTACAAAATAATTGTACCATTTAAAGTGACAAAAAATTTCCCATGAACTATGTATCAAAATTTTTTCGCTTTCAAAATGGAACTGATTGAAGTCGACAAAATTTAGAAATCCATATTTCAGCAAATGATGTTTTACTCAAGATCCATTAGGCATTTTTTCTTCATTTTGAACGTACAAATCATCTGTAAAATTTAAATGCAGAAGGCAATAATTTTATTTTTCGAATTTTGGGGTTAACAGGTGTTTTGGGGCACATTTTGCCGATTTCAACGCAAACGGTTGATTTTATCGTTATGAAACAGAGTACATTTTTGTTGCAAAATAAAAAGAGGCACTAAAATGCCCATTATCACTTGTATACATTTACACTCACAATCTTACATCTTTGTTGTCATTGTATTTTGGGCTATGAAGATTTCCACGCAGGTCGCTTTAGAAGCTTCCGTGGCGATGTTAGTACAAGCCCCGAATTGGGGATGTGCTGACTGAAGCTGCAAATGTGCTGTTGGCTCCTGTCTGGACTTCATTTGTTGCTTCACAAATCATTCCTATCTTTTTGATTTCTTTGATGTTACACCGTACTGATGATTGCCAAATAGCATGAAACACGTGTATGCGGTTACTAGTTTTTTTTTGTTTTCTAACTTTGAGTGCTTACGCCCATTATCACTTTTTCTTGTATAAAATATTCTGTTTGAAAAATAAACGCTTCCCATACCTTATAACAAAATGGCCCTTTAGAGAAGGTCGCAAGTTAATTATACTTTTTCTTATGAAACAGAGACTGAGTTCAGAAGATGGAGTTCAAATAAAACGAAACAAATGAACAATAAGACACTTTAAAAGTTTTTTTTTACAAGATGAAGGGAAAATTATTTAGCTTTTTACAAAACAATTACTTGATCAAACATTTGTTAAATTTGTAGTTAGAAACTTCATTATATAAAACTGTTCGAACACTTAACTCGTTTAAAAGTTCCTTGGAATCTTTGACTACCATTGTATATTGGGATACCTCTACTTCGACGAAGGTTGACAACTGTTCAGCCACACGTTACCCAGACTCCTTTGAAATGTGGTACTTCCGCAGCTAGCTCTCGTTGGGTGCAAGGTCGTGAGTTTCGCATGGGGTTCAGTGGTGTGCTGACTGCAGATATCAGCATGGTCCGGTAGTTGCTGGAATGTAGTGGTACCGCACTGGGTAGTCACCTCCCTTTTCTCGCAGTTGTATGTAAACAGGAAGGTAATAAGCTCGGTGCTTATACAAAGATAAACTATTAAAGTGAAAATTTAAGATTAGAATTTATATTACAATAATACTGTGCATAGGTGATAGCTTAAATAAATTCCGATAAGATATTTAAAAAAAAATTCACAACTAAATTTGTCATATTCTTGACGTGAGAAAACATTAGATTTTGATTTATTAAACTGTGCGATAGTTGCTTGATCCCCTCGGAAAACAAAGTACCTAAATCAATTTAAATGTAAGGAATTTAATACAAGCAACAAGAAAATGTTGGATTTCTTCTCTGTCCATAAATCGTTAAACAAAATATAAAAAAACGAAGTAATTAATTAAACACCCGACAAAGCTACGGTACTCAATAAGCAGCCGATTTAGTGGAATAGAATAATTCGATATACGATAACGTACTCGGAATTAACTAATACAAATACCGTGTGCGAATGAATTCAAAACTGTGAACTTTTTCACAGCAAAATATAATAATAATAATAAAAAAATAATAATAAAAAAGGATCTGATAAGGCGATCGGTAAACAGTTAGAGGCCCCAAAGGCACAGCGAACCTGGGTGGTGGGGTATTTTCCAAAGAGACGGCAAAGCCAAAATTTAAAAAATATATTTGAAAAATACTCACTTACTCACCCGAGATTCCTACAGCCGCAGCCAGGACCAAAAGCTACCAAACCATGCTACTCAGCTTCCAAAACGGCTGCAAACTAGGTTAGCCCGTCGAAAATCCAACACGAACGACGGTCCTCCGTCGTGGCACACAAATTACCTCCGCGTATGGATGGCTGCACAGTTGTGAAGGCCATCCGAGCGAAAATTTGTTAGTAATTACTAATAATAGATCGCGGTGTATCGGGCGAGCCGAATTGTTTTTACCGTAGTAACGGAAATTTGAATAAATTCTGTTACAACCTAGGTATATATTTAGTTTATTAACGAAGGTCGAAAATTGTGTTCTTTCCAATACTTACTCAATAAGTGCTGTCAAAAATAAATGTAATATGATATTTAAGAAAACGGAATGTGTTAAAAATCGGAAATCAGGGTTGCGAAGCATCAAAGCTAAGATTCGGCCAAATGCTAGTGCTCGGTGCCCGAGTTCGCTCGCGTTCATTCGCTGAGGTTTGTTTGGTGTACGTGTAAACGCAACTTCATAGAGAATACTAAAAGATTCGGCCAAATGCTCGTGCTCGGTGCCCGAGTTCGCTCGCGTTCATTCGCTGAGGTTTGTTTGGTGTACGTGTAAACGGAACTTCATAGAGAATACTAATAATGTTATAGACCGGAATATTATCTACAAATATTGTTTTAGTTTTTGAAGTTAAAATCGATAGAAGTTGCAAAGTGTGTAACAAATACAAATATTATGTCTCCAATTTCCAAGAGCTCACCAACCTTCCATAGGGCACATAGGGTCAGCCTTATGAACGATGACTACGTCGATGTAGGACAACTGAAGCCTCTGTAGGCTGGCCTTCACGCTTTCTATTATGTGTTTCCTTGACAAACCTCGTTCTTCGGATCTAAAACAATGAAAAACAGATTAGTTAGGTAGAAAAGAATCGTCAAAATCACAAATAAATTACTATAGCCAACAAAAACTTCGATTGCTCAGCGTTTGTTTATATGGAATGGGAATATTTTCGTAATTCTCGCTCAAGGAACATTTCAGTACGATTTGCCTAACAGTTTAATACAGTAGACTTAAAAGGGGACCCGCAAATTTTCTACCTATCTTGCATGCAAAGCATCTCGAAAACGGTACCTACCTACAATTTTTCAACACGATTTTCAAGTATTTTTCATGATCTATTGTATTTTATAGCTAAAATCCTTTACAAATATTTAAAAATTTTGACAATTATCCTATATCTGGCTAACGACACATATTTACTTGCTAGAAATATAAATTAGATCATGCACTATGATAACTCTTTTTCCGGTGACTACAAGAAATGAACACTGAAACTTTGCGTCCAGTCTACACTGGCATCACCAACGATACGTGTATAGGAATAGATTACTCACGGTAATACAAGTAACACTGTTTTGTTTTGCTTCTACATTAGCGGGTTGGGGGGAAGAAGACGAGGTAATTTGTTTACATTGGTATTTCTTAAATTCAATCTTTCCTATTTTGTAATGCATAGTAAATAGTTTTTGATAAACTTGTATATCGTATATATGCTTTGAAGTAGGTACCTACTTATATTTACAAAATAACCTAAGTTGTATAAAAAAAACTGGAAACATTGAATGTGCAAACAATAACATTTTTAAAAATCATGAAACAAAACAAGTTGCCTTTGGTAATGTATCTATTCCTATATATCGTTGGGCACCACCTATATATCGTTGGGCATCACCAGGCGCGGTCATAACCATTTGGGAAGGGGGGGGGGGGGGCATACCTGGATATGTACTCCTTTAGGCGGTTTTTAAGTACCTACTATAACAATAAAACTAAAAAATAAAAAGGCCATATCACAAAAAAATATATATTCCTCACAAAAATAACAAAAATAAAAAATATGTATTTTAAATAAACAATATGTAAACAATTTTTTTGCATGTGCGTTGGTTATATACAGTGTATCCACAGATTGAGTTCACATAATGTGTAAATAACAGGAAATTTTGGAGTTGAAATTTGAGCTTCTGGGGATCAGCCCTGCTTGGTTTTAAACTAATTTGTTACATAATTTTACTTTCGAAAAAATCACGTATGCCTTGGAAATTATGAAGAAACTAATTTTCTCCACGACCATTCGTGAATGTAAGTATTCTAAAATCATTTTTAATAATATAGAACTTAAAAATTCTGACTCTAGAGCGAGATGATTTATTTTTAAATATATTTCCAGGATCTTAATATAATTTTTGTAATCTATTGCACTAATAATAATAAATCATTGCATTATTTTATATGTTTTCATTACATAACAAGACAATGAATGAATATACGCTAATCGAACTAAACACAGCATAGAGTGCAATGGATTTCAAGACTGTCAACCTCGCTGTCAACAATAGCGGCGCGGGGGTACGCGTCATAATAAGTATTTTCGAACGTGTTTTAAGTTAAATAAAATGAGTGAAAAATCGCGTGATTTTGATATGGAATTTGGTCGTGTACAAAATACAGTCTGTTACTCGGTTAGAATGAAAAAATTCGATACTCGTGGTTATCTTCCACTCGTATCGAATTTTTTAATTCTAACCTCATTACAGAATCTACTATTCCACCTCAGAAATGTGCCTTTTTTGTAGGTTTTTTTTACGGCATTGCGAAATTTCGAAACTCTAGGCCTATTATTTGATTTTTTGGCATGTTTCACACCTTTTTTTAGAAAAGTGCATTTTGTGTAGTTTTTACATCAAAATGTTTATAAAAAAAACTTGTTGACATTGAAAAACTGGATAGGTGTGAAAATTTTCAAAAGCCTAAGTCGACTTTGATTTATTTCTGCTAAAAATTAAAACGTACACAAATCAAAGTAGACCTAGGCTGTTGGCTGTTGGAATTTTTCACACCTATCCAGTTTTTCATTTATAACAAATTTTCTTAATAACATTTTGATGTGAAAACTACACAAAATGAATTTTTCTAAAAAAAGTCGGAAAAATGCCAACAAATCAAAATAAGTAGGTATATGTATAGAAATCAGGGACCCTTTAAAGTAAGGGGACCCAGCATTATACTTTCCAAAGTGAGGCCGTTTCTTTCCCCATTCTAATGGTCTCAATGATGCCAACTATGCCATTTTATTGGAGAATCTATGGATATAACAGGTACTTTGATTGTTAGTAAAAATTAATATGATTTCTAAAAATTAGACTTGACAATGTTCTGTCAACAAACACAGAATATGGAATGTGCCAAATGAATCAAATTTATATTATATTTGAATTTGGCTTCCTGCAATTATTTCCAGGAATTTAAGTAATATAAGTAAGGTAAGTCAGTGCTGATTTTGCTTATTTGAGAATTTGTCGCTAACCAGGTTCCTCAAACCATATGTAATATGTAGGTATAATAGGTACGTACTTGAACTTTCTTCCCTTGTTGAATGTATCTACCCAAAGAACTCACAGATTTCGGGATGGACTAATAAGATTAGGTCTTGTACTTAGTTCTAATCATGTAGTTTTTCTCGGTGCTCATTTTTGTAATTTTATTTCTCTCCCAAGGTACCTCACAAACGTAAAATGAACTTATAGTCGTAGATAAAAACTGTTTAAAGAAAGACCTGACTGAAGCTACCTGCTTAATAATTTAATATTTAGGAAATACCATTTTTGTTTTGAACTACTTACTTATACGTAATGCCACGTAATGGGAATTGCAGGATTACTAAAGGTGAGACAAGAAAAATCTGGTTGCAATTATTGGGACTACTACAGGCGGCCGCATTACCTTTAACTGACTATCTGGAAGTTTGAAAACTTAAAAATTGTGAATTATGATGGGAAATACTTTGCCACCTTTGGAATCTATGGCACTGGCATGTCACATAAAACTTGATGGCAGTTGGACACTGACATATATAACATAACCTTGTACCAGCCCACTTATGTGGTCTCCTTGGAGATATACAGAAAACAAGGCTTCACTTTTCCTATGTGATTTTAAAGAGTCCCTGATAGAAATAGACATTCGAAATTTCGCAAACCGACTCATTTTTTCATTTTGAACAAGTTTCCTTAATAACATTTTGCCTTAAAACCTACAAAAAGGGCACTTTACTGATGTGGCAAATTAGTTTCTTCATGATATCCAAAGTGATTTTTCGAAAGTAAAATTATGTCACAAATTAGTTTCAAACCAAGCAGCGCTGATCTCCAGAAGCTAAAATATCAACTCGAATTTTTTTTTGTTATTTACACTTTATGTGAACACAATCCGTGGACACTGTAGGTTAGATAATATTATTATTAATATTCGTATCTATTTTTTATTTATTATTATTTTTCATTTTATTAGGGGGGGGGGGGGGCATGGCCCCCTAAGACCGCGCCTGGGCATCACCAACAGTGCTAGTTCCGGTATCCTTTACTAATACGGTTGGCCCAGGTTAGGAAAAGGTATAGCTGGCGCAGTAAACGCTTGTGGGAGCTTGCCCTTAAATGCAATAACTTTTGGTTTCCTTAGCTCAATCGCTCTGTATCTTCTTGTTCGAAAAAAATTACTCCCGGATTGGCTTCCTGTCGATTTATCTCCCATCGCCTGTGACTTCCCAGTTCCCGCCCTGAAATGGCCCGTGCATAATCGACGGGGTATGTCGGAGACTCAGGCTATGCCCCACGCCCCTGCATGTCGGATTTATCACTTAACGATGATGCACGCCAGCATGCACCACTGTGCACCGTGCGCGATTGCAATGTCGGTGTAAATGATCAATATTTATCGCCCGGACATATGTCAAGGCAATTAACCGTCGATAGTAAATCAACAATGGAGCTATATACAAGCAATAGCCTAGGTCAATGTTACGAGGGATGGAGGCCTATACCACATAATACAATAATTATTATTATTATTGTATAGTATGCAATATATGGATACTATATGCGGCGTTGTTAGAAGCTTGGGGCATTATTGGAATTCGATATGTGCGCTGTTAGGATTTTATAGAACATTGGAAGGAGGATATTCTTATGTGCCTCTTGTAAGAGAGTAAGTACCTACTTCATTTACACATAGTTTTTGTACATCATCACATTTTTAATTATTATGAAGAAGTGAAAAAATCTGGCGATTCCAGTAAATTCACCATCAAAAAGTACCTAATGACAATTAGAAAAGTTTACAAGCACCAGTGAAGTTGTCTCAAAACAAAGAGAACGGAGATGCGTGGTCGATTTTTTCAGCGTAAATATTAACCCTTTCTGTACCGACCCGCTTCAAATATTTGGTGTTCCAGCCAATTTACATGGCTACAGACCCACTGTCGTATAGGCTGCGGGAATTAAACTGGGCAATTTTGAAAGGTTATCATTTGCGAAGTAATTGTTTGGCATTGCCGTGAAAGCCTGGCCTAATGAGATTTTTGAAAGGGGTGCATTTTTCAAAAGAACATATTAGGCATTTTTTTATTTAAAAATCTGACATTACTGGGTCTGCAGGTGGAGGGTGTGCAGGCACGGCAAAAAAATCTGTCGCATATATATACGAAATCGGTCGCCTAGACCATTCTAGAACTGGACGTTTATATACGGCAGTGGGTGAACTTCCTTTCTGCCGTATATTCACGGCGTTGGTAACGAAAGGGAAATATCCTACGCGGACAACCAATTTCGGTCACACTATACAAATAACTCCACTTTATTATTCATTTAAGATTCAAGATTCACTATCTGATGATACGATCCAGAGATTTGACTGAGCAACCACCTGTACAACCCCATTCCATTTGGCAAATCTTTAATTTGTTGATGAATACACCGGAAAGGCAGTCTCAGGTAAATCGTAATCCCGTGTAACTATTCGTGGTCAAAAGCTTGCTTCACATAGCTCCTTATATATCACATGATATATCTGGATCTGGAAGAACCTCATCAGAATTTCAGAATTCTATTCTGCCGGTGGAATACTTTAAAAAAGAATATAATAACTTTACTATTCTTCATAATTCGAATGACTTTTCCTATGTTTGCGTTAGAACTGGAAATCCCGACAAAAACTTCTATTGGGGAGCGAGAGGTTGAAATTGCAGTACAAGAACGGGAAGGGACGTACTGGTTGGTGGCTTTAATTTCTGCGATATCGTAACTCGTAAGGTCGCGAAAGAACAGATCCCAAAACCCCCATTGAAAAGATTTAAACGCTATTGTAATGAGAATCAACAGGTAGTTATTTATGTACCAAGGCATTGAAGTTCAACTTTTTGTGACTCATGGGAAATTTAGAAGCCCCTAGCCGAGGCAAATAAACCACATGAGTAAAAAAAAGGAACTTCAACAACGCGTTATCATAGGGTGATTCAGTCATGATGTATAAAATTTTAACCACATAGTGGGGGAGGCCCACTAAAAAGGAAAGTGCGATTTTTTTTTTACGAAGTTTAAAACGTGGGGCAAATCAAAATAAGCACCCGCGTAACTCGACGCACCGGATTCCCAGGAAACATCTGAGGTGAGCGATGTTGCCGCATTTCAGTGTCAGTGGTTAACCTTATTAATGAAAGTTAATCCGAAGAAATAAGAAATACTTACCTCTTATCGGCAGTATCGGGGTTGTCAGGCTTGATTCTTCAAATTGCAATTGTTATAACACTTGAAACACTTTGAAAAAATGTTGTATCCACATCATAAACACTTGCATTTACTTGAGAAGTTTTCGCCAGTTTTCGTACATAATAATTTGCATAGTTTTTAAACTACACGAGAAAATTGCTATCAGTAACATTGTCCAACGGTGTCTATCCGTTTTCAATATGTACATTTTCCGTTTTTATTTTAAAATTTTTGGTGAACCACTAAACCATACCAAAGCCTAGTGACTGACGTGTTGACGTTTAGGTTGCCGTTGCCGCTAGAGCCACTCTCTTTTTACTCTTGTAGGCGCTGTGAAGTGGGCTTGTTACAGATTTCTGTATAGCTACGTCAGAGGGGACGGCAAGTTCTGCCGGCAATGCCGGATAATAATAGATGGCTATGATGTCACAAATACATACTTTGTATTTTAAATAACGTCTGTACCCAGTTGTTTTTGAAAACGTATAATTAATTGCGAACTATAACGTTTAACGTTAGAATGTTTTTGTGAATTATTAAAACTGAAGAAAAGTCATGATAATGCATGGGGGTATTTCGAATTCTCAAAATTTATTAGATTCTTTCATGCGTGTTCTTTAGCAGTAAAGGTGGTTTATACACTTTAGAATAGAATTCAAACAATAGCAACAACTTCACATTCTGTGGGTATTTTTGTCAGTTTCTTACACGCTAGGAAGTGATACGGTTACAGATATCTTTTCTTATACGGCAGAAGTCCGGCAAGTTCTGATGACATCATACGTATACCTAGATGAAAATTGGCACTGCCTGAACGTATGATCAGACGAAAACCTCCACGCAGTTCGTTTCCATATTTCCAATGTCGATGGGGATGGGGAGCTAACGTGTGTGCCGGTGTGTATGGAGACCTTATTCTTGGTGACATGCGGTTTGTGCATAAAGGGCCCCAGCACATTTTGCACGGCCAGTCCGTGGATTTTTAAAATCCATCTATAGTATGAAAAAACTGAAATAATTGACAATGAGCAAGAGTTACGTGCGCGAATTGAAGATGCTGCCGTTCCAATCCGCAATAGGTACCTAATTCCGGATTATTTGCGCTTATTCGTGGATCGCTTATGATCAGATAAATAACTTGTTATTCAAGTTTATGGTGGCATTTTTAAAATAGTAATAGTGCATTTTGGTGCTAGTTTGCACTTTTTGTACTTAGTTTTATGTTTTGTTTGCTACTGCACAGTGCTTCGCAGAATTCCCGATTCCCGGTGGAAGGTGGAAGGTTATCCATCCATTTGATCGTGGTCGTAGGACTGAGTATCTCGCCGCAACAACTTGGGTCGGCCGAGGGAAATGCAAAGCACTAATTATTGTTCGCGAATTTTTGGGTATCAAAAAAGGAAAAATGGATTGGCATTGGGAAATCAAAAAGGTAATAAATTAACTGAGACCGTGCTGTATTTATCGTCACATCAGAAAAATTATCGAACTTTTAGGTTTTTCCTTAATATTTCGACATTTTTTGAGATTTCTGGGAATAAGTAAAAAAGAAATAAATTTAGGATATGTTGATGCAATTGGCAACAACGCGCCGGTAGTTGCAGGCCTCGATGCTCGGCCAGTCACAAGCGCCGTTAATTATGGGTTTAAATGCACTTCTGAATATATTTTTTTATTTTTTTTGTTTATTTTAGAATTTTTTAAGTTTCGAATTCGTATTACGCTAATTTTTATCCACCTGTGGTTAAAATTTTTTACATCATGACTGAATTACCCTTTATATTTTTTGAAATAAAAAAAGTAGTTTTATATTAATTAATTACGTATTAACATTGTTCGAGGTACCGAGTGAGACGAAAAATGCTTTATGAATATATATTAACATAATAAAAATTAAAATATATCTCTTATCTAAGTAACAAAAAATTAACTACTTTTTTCTGTAAATGCCTCACTGTGTACCATTAAATGGGACATAATATTTGAAACATAACGTCACACAAATTTGAGATTAGAAAGTAAGATAATAAGGAACTATTGCATACATTTTGTTACTCCCTACCTTGCCAAATCTATTTTTCCACCAAAATCACACAATACTTTCAATTTAGTATACCGGCACGTGCTTTAATACTACAGCAAGCGATATAAAGAGAGAAAACTAAACAAAGGTGCCGGATTTAAAAATAAATGAGGCTGTCGCGTCTTACTAAGTACCACACTTCCCTACCATAGATAGTTAAAATAATTGTTGAAACCACCCGAAAAAAATTTCGGCACATCAACTTTCATACTTAAATAAAAAAATAAAAGGTGGCTGTTATTTCATAAACTACATTCCTTTGTTTTATAAATGCCATCAAGATTAAAATGTCAAATTGAAGTTTTGCTAGTAAACAGTTTACAGTTTGTTTTTTTTTTTAGGAAAAAGCGCATCCAGGAAAATGTGATATTATGATGGAATATTATATCGTTGACTGACGTATTTATAGACTTCTTACGGCTATAGCTTTGTGTCCTGGAAAACAGATGGCTCTGATGGCTAACAATGTATTCTGCATTGTATTTTATCTCCGGAAAGCGCATGGTGAGCCAAAAATGTGTCAGACGTGACAGCCGTGAGCACTCTTTAACAATATATCAGTCAACGATTATATCGTTTGTGAAAAAAATAGCTCATGAACGATATTATATGGTGCTTTGTTTCGTATGCCTAATTTGCCAGATCAGATCAAAGGTAGCTATTTTTTGCATTTGTATTCTAAGTATTGCCATTGTTTTAGGAAGGATAAAATACCTTTTTACTCAAACAAATTAAAAAAATACATAAATAACAATCGATTTGAATCTGTACAGCCGCAGTGCTGTTATATTTACCCGAGGTTCGCCCGGATTCACCTTACCTTAGTTTTCAATTTGAAAACAGGATATTAATCCCAAAGCTCGTCTCGAGCTCGGTTCCGAGGTTAGGTAATACTGAATCCCTGCGCGTTTTTTGTTTTTGCATTTTCACGTAGCAGCTCCAAGCAAGTGCAAAACTACATCCACATTTCTTGCGAAACCACGAAAATTTCCGGACCGGTAGAATCAAATTCGACATCAACATCAAACCGCGCTATCGTAGGGACAAGGGACGGCGCACTGACAGACTAGACAACTGGACACAAAACGCACAAAACAGTAGAGGTTGGAGTGGAGCGTAATAATTATCGATATCGATGTCAATGTTAGATTAGTTGATTGCGTCTTCAAAAAAATAATTTTCATAAGAAAACTTATTGAAAGTCGCACTAAACTAAACAAAATGAATTCTGTGATTTCTTCATGCCGGCGTTATTGGACTGAACGGTTTTTAATACAAAGACTGAACGTCGATGTGTATCGAATCGATGCATTTATCTTGTTCGACGTCGCATCTCTAAAGCCTGCGTCAACTAGTTTCGCTAGTTGCCCAACGAGGGCGTTTGCGAATAATGTAACTTCGCGTTTTTTCCCAGTTTTGTATGGTTTTACTTAGCAATTTTGATCAGCGTTTTTGTGAAAATGCCGGAGTATTCGAACGCCGAGTTAACGGAGATGGTTATAATGTACGGGATATGCAATGAAAGTGCACATCGGGCACTACGTAAGCACCACAGCTATTGCAAGGAGATTGGGAATACCTCAGAACAAGGCAAGTAAAATAAAACCAATAAAACTGACTTGTACCTACCTACACGAAATTTAAAATGTAACAATAAAATTATTGACAGGCTTGGAGGATCCAACTTACTTAGCTTTTTCTCTTCCATATTATACAGGGTGTTCCTAAATATCATGTACATACGGCAGGGGGTAATTCTTTGGCCCATTTTAAGAAAAAAACTTCATATGAACGTATGTCGTAAACGTCCTAACTTTTGAGATACAGGGCGTTGAAATTTATTTTTTTAAATTGAATTTTGGCTACATCTCCCGAAATAATCAAGCTGCTCAACTGAAATTTGGCACTGCTATGTTTTTGGGGCTGGAGAATAAACTGAAAATGTCAATTTCACCGTATCTCACAGAGGGCGCCACTTGCGCTATTTTTTGATATCACGCTTTTACCCGTAACTTTTTTGAGGTTATCTTTTTGGTCCTGCAAGTCCATCATTTTAGTGCATCTTTTCATTCTGCAAGAAAAAGGTACTCTTGTTTCATAACAATTAAATCAACCGTTTGCTTTGAAATTGCCAAAACGTGCCCCAAAACACCTGTTGATTCCAATATTCGAAACATAAAATTTTCACCTACTGCTTTCAAATGTTACAGATTAAGTGTACATTCAAAATGGTGAAAAAAATGCCAAATGGGCATTGGTCAAAACATCATTGGTTTTCTTGAAAGAGAGTGTCAAAATTTTGTCAAATTCAATCCTTTCCATTTTGAAAGCGAATACTTTTTGGTACATTATTCATAGGGATTTTTTTCTCAGTTTAAATGGTACAGTTGATCTGTAACACTTGAAGGTGGTAGGTGAAAATTTTATGTTTCGAATATTGAAGTCAACAGGTGTTTTGGAGAACATTTTGGCAATTTCAAAGCAAACGGTTGATTTAATCGTTATGAAACAAGAGTACCTTTTTCTTGCAGAATGAAAATATGCACTAAAATGATGGACCTGCAGAACCAAAAAGATAACCTCAAAAAAGTTACGCATAAAAGCGTGATCAAAAAACAGCGCAAGTGGCGCCCTCTGTGAGTGTGAGATACGCTGAAATTGACATTTTCAGCTTATTCTCCATCCCCAAAAACATAGCAGTGCCAAATTTCAGTTCAGCAGTTTGATTATTTCGGGAGATAAAGCCAAAATTCAATTTAAAAAAATGAACTTCAAAAGTTCTCAAAAGTTAGGACGTTTACGACATACGTTCATATGAAGTTTTTTTCTTAAAATGGGCCAAAGAATTACCCCCTTCCGTATGTACATGATATTTAGGAACACCCTGTATATTTTATTTATTATAAAATTGGCTTTGTAAATCCTAACGCATTCGCCAAAATTGTGAATATTACTAATTTCTGGCTTTTGTTTTAGAGACCACATTCGGTCCGATGAAAACCCGCATGCTGTTCGGCGGTTTAACTTCCAACGTCGGTTTTCCATCAATTTTTGGGCAGGAGTTTATGGAGATCGATTAATTAGACCATATATTCTACCAGAAAATTTAAACGCTGAACGATACTTGGATTTTCTGAGAAATGTTTTATTTGATAATTTGCCACTACAAGTACTGCATGTCATTTGGTTTATGCATGAGGGTGCACCAGCACATTTTGCGAGACCTGTTCGTGCACTTTTAGATGTTGGATCGGACGAAGAGGGCCCATTGGACAAGAAATCGACAAGAAGCAGCAGTTACGTGAACAACCAAGAGGTCCCCAACAGATTTAGAAAATGTGACTGTTGTGTTGTGTAGTGGTGTGTGACTTTTAACGTAAAAAAGCAATAAAATAGAAAATGGTGCAATATTCAATCCTGGAAATGTCAGTAAAGTAGGTGTTTCATAGGTATTCTACATGTTCCTTAGAAAATAATCGTTTTCAAAAGGAAATCGAAATTTTGTTGTGAATCCTCGGATAAATTGATAGACGTGGCAACGCCGCGCTATTTCACTACCTGTCACTACCGTTGACATAGGCAAAATTTTAAGACACGTCACGCGGGCGTCCATAGGCGGCGTTTTCTGAGGGGTTTTAAATAATTTGAAAAAAAAATTTTTGGCTTGGGACAAATTTTTGAAAATTTATTTTGGAAAGTCTTATTTTTCTTTATCTACCATAAAATTGTTTGTACTAAGTGATAGTTAACACTGTATACGGTCTAAATGGCTCATATCGTATGTAAATGACATGGTATTTCATATACGGACTAGAGGTTTCAACATCGTAATCGGCGAAAAAATACATACTACTAGTTTGCCTATTGAACTGACTTTGTAGCTCCAATAATAACGAAGTTTGCAATAGTGCCGACTTGAGTTTGAAAACCCTGTATAGAATTTTATGCAAAATATTTGTTGTGCCTCGCGGAAATTTTTAACAATGGTTGACAGTGTAGCTTTGGCTAAGATTGTACCATTGATTAAGAATGATTGTTCCTACGATTTTGGGACTCACCCGCTATATAACTGGCGGTGTGTCTTATCTCTTAATCCTGACATATTAGGTGTCTATGTTAATATATTCTACATATTTTCTGACCGAAAAAAGTTAGATAATCTGGCGAAGTCATCTCTCTAACTAAGTGGCGTGAATTAGTCACGGGCATATTTGCCTGGAAGGGCTTCCGCTCCCAACTTTCTAAGGTTCCACCAAGTTTGGGGCGTATGCGGAGAAGTATTCGTTGAATTATTCCCCCGCCTGGAAGTTACTGCCGGCCAGGAATCCGAAGCCATTCCGCTAGACCCAGGAGTTGTTACGTGTTGATGTTGGTATACCGGGGGGAGGAGGAGCGTTACAGCCAGATATAGACTAACGTATGTCCTAACAGTTTTGGCACAACATTCAATGACTTTAAATAAAAGTAAAAATAAAATAATATCAAGTTGTTGACTTTGAGATGACAGTTAATTTTTGTCAAGTTGTGGCGTTACAATGTCGTATAAATAATTGGAACTCCGAAAAAGTATGTATAGGTAAATTGGTTGGGCGGGTGCCCAATGCTGAAATATTCCGGATCTTGGAGAACGAAGATATTTCACGTAGGACGATTTATCGCACGCAATAGCGGAGTGCGAGCAGGGAATAGCATGTTTGAACTTTCCAAAAAGTGGAAGATCTCTGGATTCTTTTTCGGAGTTGCAATTTATACGACATTGTAACGCCACAACTTGACAAAAATTAACTGTCATTTCTAAGTCAACAACGTAAGCAACGTTTTGTTTCCAAAGGCAACTTGATATTATTTTTTTTTACTTTTATTTAAAGTCGTTGAATGTTGTGCCAAAACTTTTATGACATACGTTATTGCCTGAAATATTCATTACATTGAATCAACTTCGTATAGTTTGGCAAAATAAACCAAAATCTATAGGTATTTATAGTCAAACGTCATTTAATTCCTCCTATTTAAAATTTCGGGTTGATCGAACAACTATGAGAGCAACTGGGGTCGCATGCGGAAAGTGAAGAGTATAACCAAAGTCTAGAGAATACTTTCTCTAGACTTTGGTATAACTTTCTGCACCTTTAGGTAAATAACTATTGTCTGCCCCCTCCTCTGTATATAAGCACACATTCGGCACTTGTCGTCAAAAAATGTTCGAGGTGGTTTGTTAGTTTGGTTACTATATTTGCTATATTCTTGTTACAATCAGATTTCCATCGGTGCGCCACTAAAATGGTATATTTTTTGCACGATGCCACTTTTTACAAAGTTCCGTCGATTTCCTAAAAGTAGACCGGGGCGATGAATTTGGATCACCCCCCTGACGTATAAAACATATAATAGAAATTGGTTACTTTGGGGGGGGGGGAGAGGAGGTGAGAGGAGGGGAGAGACAATTTTTAATGTATTTTTAAAACAAGTGCATTTAAAATAATTCAGTGTTACAAAATGGGTCGCGGGCGAATGTTTTTAAAAATTTTAAGGAAAATTACTTAAGATTATTCTGAGGAAATCTCAATACCTTCAGATTTATAGTAAGACACATTAGAGAATGGAACAGCGCGTGACGTTCGATGCGATACTAAACGCACCCAATGCACACTTAACACTTTGCATTTACAATTGAACGAATTTACCGAGATGGCTGGCCTATATAAACCGCTGGAGCCGCTGGAGCCGCTGGAGCCGTGCGGTTGCTAAGATACGAGGGACGCTTCGTCTCGCGCTGTCCCATTCTCTAATGTGTTATAGCCTCTACAAGCCCATACTCGTTGACTGAAGGTTTAAAAAGACCTCTCACGGATCCAGATAAAATGCCGAGCGCTTTTGGAGGCGAAGGACTATGGATATTCGAACTTTTTCTAATGATCGTAGTCATTCGCCTCCGCGCACCAACTCCATCTACTGGTGTATAGCGGTATTATTATTTCTATTTAGCTCTCGTCCAGTACTACTGTTTAGCACCATCTATTTTCGATAATTACAATGACTCTAACAAAATCGATAATTAGTGGTAGGTTTCGTACTCGACAATTTCGTATTCCAAAAGGCTCGTTTGTGTTCGGGGCGGGGCAAACAAGTCTAAAAATAGACACGGAGGGAGAAGGGAGAAGGGGCCAGTGAAATAATTCTACGATTTGGCTTTTATAAAATTAGGAATAGATTCAGGGTTGGGCGTATTTCAGTTTGATATTTGACGATTTTAACGGATTGGCAGATTTTTAAAATTCTCTTTTTTAGGATATAGTGATCTACATTATGTTGCTTCAATTTCTTACGTTGATTTGAAAAACAAAACATATGTCCAAAATGAAAACTTTGAGAAAAGTGAAAAAACTGATTGCCTTCCCTCTATTAGGGAGTATTTTTTAATGTACCTAGGCGTTTTTCTGGAAAAATGTTGAATACAGAAAGAGGTTGTTATTTATTTTTATTTTTTTAGCTTAAGTAACTAATAAAAATATATACTGTGTGTTCGGCGATTCAGTGCCCAAGGGGTGTAAACGATAAAAAAATTCTAATTGTAAGTTGACATTCTGTTTGGTGTTGCCCCAATAATTGGCCGAACCTATCAGCAAAGTCTAGAGAATACTAGACTTTGCTATCAGTACACAGTGTATACAGGGTGTATTTTTGTCGAAAAAAAACAAGGCCGGAGTAAACTGTACCCTCAATTTTAAAAGCTAGCTAGCTAGGACGTTAAAACGATATTATTGCTTATATCTGCCAAACTATGATACCACACCACTTAATCAGTGGCGGCTCGTAACTATTTAAACTTAAACAGGCGGGGCCAAATATCGGAAGACATTTAAAAATCAATGTGCCTAACTAAACCGGTGTAAAGTTAATAGCCGATTTTCTGGCAGCAAAAAATTTTCCTCGCCCTTATTTCCACAAATTTATTTTGATAAAAATAAAGTAGAAAGGGTAACTATTATTAAACCTTCTAAGCAGATTAAACTGGAGAATGAAGAAAAATATTCATCAAAAAATAAACGTTGAAATTTTTGGCTCCTAGAAAATTGGCTGCTAAGTGCTAAGTTCAGTTTTAAGTAGACACTTTTGTTGAATTTACGTGATCGCGTTTTTTATGTTCTGCCGTTTGATTTTTCTCTATAGTTAAATCAAGGTAACGGCCTGCCCTCTATAACTGTTTAATTTGCAGTTTTTGCTCAAATTACATTGACGAAAATGAATTTCTTAATAAAAAAAACTAACACTGTTTTATGAAATGCTACTTTTATTAGTGATATAAACAAAAATAGTAAAAGTAGGTAAATAAGGATTTTTTAAACTGTTGACTATGTATGTACCTACATGTAGGAATTGAGATTTTTTAAGTAGGTATTGACTGAACACGCCAGAAAGTAATTACCCATTTTCAGTCAGAATTACCTTTGAACATTTTTTGACAGAGAGGAATAAAATAAAATAGTTAAATGAGAAAACACATTTATTAAAAAAACACCTAAATACCAAATCCAGAAATATTGTCAACATAAATAAATTATATAAGTAAGAACATTTTGACGCATATACAATTATTATACAGGGTGTCCAACTTTAAAACTGTACAAATCCGTAAAATCTTCATTTTTAGAGATAAGAGCCTAAACTTTTTTTGTTTGAAAGGCCTTCAAAAACCGCTTCTTTTGACCTTCCTGCTATTATTAAAATGCAAATCCAGGGCCGGCTACCATTTTTTTATACCCCCAATTTTCTCGAAAACCATTTAGCGATTTTTTTATTTAAAATCTGACCCCACAGCGTTAATCAGAACACCCCAAAACCCCTATATACCAAATTTGAATAAAAAATATACAGGGAGTTCTATTCTGCAGGGTGTCAAATTTGAGCAAAATAGGAATTTTAAAGAAATACATTACTTTTGTGTTTATCAATATTTTTTCAATGATTCTACAGCACTCATGACCCATATAAAGTTTCATAAAAATTCAGCATTTTGATATGGCACAGATAAGAATACTCTGTATATTTTGTATTGGACCTTTGCACACCAATACCTTGAGTGGTCCTATAGACCATTGAACTGTTTTGAGGGGATTCCATGGCAATCTTGACTTGGCAGATACCTTTAAAAGTCCTATTTTGCTCAACTTTGACACCCTGCAGATTGGAACTCCCTGTATATTTTTTATTAAAATTTGGTGTAAAGGGGTTTTTGGGTGTTCTGATTAATGCTGTGGGGTCAGATTTTAAATAAAAAAATCGCTAAATGGTTTTCGTGAAAATCGAGGGTATAAAAAAAATCGCACCCGGCCCTGGATTTGCATTTTGAAAATGACGGGACGGTCAAAAGAAGCGGTTTTTGAAGGCCTTTTAAACAAAAAAAAGTTTGGGCGATTGTCTCCGAAAATGAAGATTTTACGGATTTGTACAGTTTTAAAGTTGGACACACTGTATGTTATTTGTTTTGGCAATAATAATAGTCCCCCACTAGTCAATAGTTTCACAATGTGTAAAAAGAGTTTCAAGGCTAAAAAAAATTCGAAGTCTCGCCCGCAGCTCTAGGGTTTACTATAGATCCCAACGTACCCGTTGAAAATAAACACCATCTATGGAGCTGGAAATATAAAATTTTGTGTCTGTATTTTCTGCTCGTGTGTGGTTGATGTAATATACGATTTCTATTAAAGGAAAAAGGATGGAATGATACCCCTGTTTGTGTATGTTGTGTATTTGGGCGGGTCCTTTCCCCAAGTAAATTTCTGGTCGCGAAAGGGAGCAGTGAAAGGGGCAAATAATATTGTAATGAATCTCAAAAATCACAGTCCAAACTCGTTACCTTGGTTACCACCTTTATTGTTTAGCCTTCAAAAATCACAAATAAACTTGTCAGATTACTGTCACTGCCCAAGAATATTCTTTCAGCTCCAAAATTCGCACAAAATCGCTTTCTAACCTTTCACTTTCTCCAGGCCCAATTCCCAGGTCTTAATGTCAAGTAAAACCCTGTCAAAAGTCAAAATCAAGATATTGCCAGACTCGAAATGTCCCATCTGTAATTCCCACCGAGCTATCCCAGTATACCCCAGAAAACAGTGTGCTGTTTTCTAGACTTTGCTTTCGAGTCAGCGACACCGACTGTGAATAATTGTTACTTCCGCTAGCCGCAAGATGGCTCCGGCGAAAATGCCAGAAGATTTTCGATATCGATCCGCTTTAATTTCTGGTCCGGAATGTAGAGGGTGCCAGCGGGCTCCGGAGATGTTTTTAAATCGGCACGCTGTTCCATGGGCGTAGATTCTCTTTTTAAATCTTCACCCAACGCCATACTACTTGTATACATTAAGGCAGCTTTAAGAGGCTACGATACTTATGAAATCCGCCCAAAGTGCCCGACTCAATTCAGGACAAACGTCGCTCGATTAGATATGCCTATCCTTTTCCTTCCTCTGGTCCCCACGACTCCCCACTCCAGCCTGCCCCTTCATAGTGCTACGATTGAGGGGCAGGCCGGCCGTGGGTACTACACTGAGAAAAATCTGTCACTTTGTAAAAAAACCCTGTTTAATTCAATATGAGATATTATTCCTCAAACTCAAGCAGAAGCTTTTTTGTAACTAACAATAATCAATTCAATTACAATTGATATTGAATTCTAATGAATAATTTAAATGTAATATTTTATTTCAATAAATAGCGTGTTCTGGAATTGAGTCTATAATACTTCTTTTCTAAGCACATTATTTTGTCAGAACAACATAACGTTTCATGGTGTTGAATTAAATAGGGATACATTTAACTGTTCATTATACTGAAATTACAACTATTGTCACTGAATTTTTGCTGGATTTGTAATACTTAATTGTGGGTACTAATATCAATTATAGCCATTCACTTGCAGTGTTCGTTATGACTACGAACGATATAGAGTGTAGGGTTGATTCAAAACCTTTAATTTGCGATCACTGTGTGCACTCCTAAGTTAACCCCCAGTTAACCCTGAAAAAAATCAGCTTGTTTTAAAGAATTTTTTTTTACCCTTATAAAGCACTTTAGATAGTGGTGATCTTTTACCTATATCTCGTGAAGTATTGAAGTTAAAAAAAAAAAACTTCATGAGGGAAAGTTGTAGAGAACGTAATAATGTATACATAAGAAGAAAAAAAATTTTACACATGAGAAGAAAAAAAATTGCAAAAAAATGTTTGCAAAACCACTCCTATTGCGGGGTTCGTAACACGACTTCGACGGTGATTTTTTGGGGTTATACTCAGGACGCTACCCACAACCAACCCTGAAAATATCTACCTGTTAAGAATCATTTTTTTTCTAGCTCCATAAAAAAATGACAATTTGCTTGGACTATGATTACTTACATTGATGAATATAAAAGTTGCAATTAAGTTATTTTGTTCATCCAATGAATTATAATGTTTCTCCAGTTGCTTCTGGGGTACTCTTATATAGTTTGGAGTAGTCTGAGGGTGAGAATTATTATTATTCAAATAAAATAAATTTAATTGTTTAAATAAAACATAAGATATTTTAAAACCGAGGTTATGCTTTCATTGTAGTATGCCAATTTTAGTATCGAAATGACAATACGTCTTCTTAACGGAAATTCAAACTATTTTAAACTTATTGGTTCATCTGCAATTACGTCAAAAGTATAGATTATATTGTTGGGACCACATGGATTTGCTTGTATATTTAAAGTAGGTAATGGAAAAGTGACTATATACACGAACTCACTAAAATCACGATAGTCTTTTTTTCCTGTGTAGACGTGTAGATAATATGAAATAATAACTCGTGCCGGCCGCCGCCGACGGCCGCCGGGGTCACACGAGTCTCGCCGATGCCGACGAAGAAGCGCGAATATATATTTAAAAAACGGCGGTGGCCTGTTTGCTTTATTGCAAAAATGATATTTTTCAGGGCGTTCACTTTTCGTTGGCAACAGACTGCATAGCTTTTTGGCGTCGAAGCAATTTTACTATTATTTTTCATATCAGCAAAGGTGCATGCTATGAAGGGTTCGTGTATAAAAAAAACTTCTGTAATTGCTCAGTTATAAAATCTAAATTAACGATTCGATTACCGAATTCTTCTTGAACCACATTAGGGTCAGTTGAACATCTATTAATGTTTGATTGGATAATTGTTCTGCATAATAGTGTTGCTACGACTAAAAAAGTGCGTCTAAAGTCTACTTCTTCAAAATGTTTTATATAACTAGTAGGTATTCCATATTTACATTTGTGTAATAATAAATAAATCTAACTAAAAACTTTCTACATTGTAAGAGTTCACTTTAGAGGGATTAGAGTGAATAGGCCATATTATATCACAACGGTTTCGTTAATCTATAAAATTACATCCTCAAGGACTAATTTATAGAGTTACGAAACTGGTCTCCCTTTTTAAATAAAGTAATAGTTGTGAGATAATAGGAGCTATTAATTTCTAATCCCTTGTAAATGTTCCATTCAAAGCCCTGTTTTTCCCAGAAAGTTTGTTTCCCAAACTCTATGCACCTGCAGTACTACTTATACCTAAATCCGAATAAGTGTGAAAAATGCAAAATATGTAGGGTACCCCTCTCTCAAATTCTGGAAACCATATTAGGTACCTACGGGAATAAAAGCACTCAAGCCCACAAATTACTCCTATTGGTTTCACTACATGTGACTGTTGTGACATCATTATCAAACATTATAGGTATTCTTGCCCTGACTGAGGTTCAGTTTCAGAACCTTATTCTGACAAATCTGAATTATCGAACATCCTAGAAAATGTATTAAAATGTCATAAATTCGACAGACTGGAACAATAAAATGTACTATTTTTATTTTGCCCGATTTTCAACTCCAATGACTTTCGAACAATCTTCTAACGAAGAAGTTTCTAAAACTGACTGGATGTCAGAATTATTATCGTTCCCTCTGGAAAGTATATAAATTAGCTTTTATCATGCAGCGATTTACATAGGAATTCGTTTTCAAAAAATGCTTCACATGACCCATTTATTTGGCAAAATTATTACTTGTACCTATCACATTTTTAAAGTAAAAATCAAGCGCACAATTTGGTCTAGAATTTAAATTTACTCTTTTTGCACGACCAGGCCATTTTATGCCCTAGGGATTAAACCATTTTACACAAAAGCAAAAAGTAGGTACTTTGTGAATAATAATTATTTATTTTCTAAAATTTATTTGTGGCGCAATGGATTAATAATTATTTATTTATAATTCCTGGAGGAATAATAATAATGAGTATTATTATATGCCAGTCGACATACATAATGTCGCGGTAGAAAAAATTTTCTTCGGGTACTCGGAAATATAAATATTTGCTAACATACTAACATTCAAAACAAGCGAAACACAAATAAGGGAGACTGAGACTAATAAAATGAAAAATGAACCATCTGATATCGATTGAAAGTTCTCCTGACGTGGTTTCCGAGCCCGGTGAGGTACGCCGACGTAGGGGGAAGTAGGGGAACCACGAGTTCCAGCGAACGCCCGCCCGCCCGCCTATCTCCGTACGTCTAATTCCTGCTCGAATGGCCAATTCACGGATCATTTTATTGCCGGGCAATGGGTTCGTAGTTTTCAAATCATAGCCAAACGAACAAACGTATCGACTTGAAAGTAGTCTTAAAATAATGTTATAGAATGCCTCAATCGTCGTTGTGTCCTTCGAATTATTTTTGAGCGGTGGAAATACTCGAAATTCTTAACCGAATATAGTCGAATTTCGGGTATGTTTGGCATTTTTTTTCACAGTGTCGCATTAGTCCTGCACAGTTCGTGATACACAACGACGATTCTTCGTAGTTTTATCTAAGCCACAAAAAAAAATCAAGTGAAAATATTAAGAAATGCAAGTAGGAGATGTAAACTACGAAACCCTTGAAAATGGGGGGTATCGTAGCGCCTTAAAGAGAAACTACCAATCATATTATGCTCTTGCTAGTGATAATAGTTATTTATGTACCAAGGCACTGAAGTTCAACTTTTTATGACTCATGTGGAGTTTAGTTGCTGAGGCCTCTGGACGAGGCAAATAAACCACATGAGTCATAAAAAGAACTTCAGTGCCGAGGTACATATTATATTTTTTTTTAAATCGGAAAAAAAAAAATGTTTTATTAGGCAAGAAAATAATAATAAGGGATCACCCGTCCACGAACCGACTACGCGCGGCGTTGCTTGATTTTACCGATCGCTCTACCTAGGACAAGTATAATGATGTACGGCACCTTCTGACAGAAAAACCAAACTGCTGCTTCTTGTGCAGCCTACACAACAAATCTATTGATTTTCAAATTTACTAAAATATGTATACTGAAGGATTGCGCTTCTATAGGAAACAATTTCGCAATGTGTACGAAAAGTTAAATGAGCCTTTATCGGCCGGGTTTTGAATATTTGGTCACTTTTGACGGGCGATTTCTCCGCGTCTGACGTTTGATGTTTACATCTCGCCAAGGCCTACTTATTGAAAAAATCGTACAATAATGGGCTACATTATTGTACGATTTCTGTGCTTTTAATGACGATTTTGGGACATTTTAATGCCGATTTCAAGAAAATACCTTTACTCAAGAGCATTTATCTTTTTATTTATCTGTATCTTGCTTGGCCACCGTGTACCTGTCCAATACACACATCAACTTATCAAAATTGGTCTGTTTTGCACGGTTCTAAACTGTGCAGCTGGGAATTATTTTGTCAGGCATTGTACGAATGAATTTACATAACTTTTACATTGCTAAATTGGAAAAGTCAAAAAGACAAAATTCTCTTCTTTTATGACTTTCAATCACCTCCTGAAGTCTCCCAGAATAAAACTAAATCACCCTGTACAACTATCAAACGTGACATGTCACAACAAACATCACCTTGTGAATCTGGAAAAATTAGGTTCGAGAAAATAGGTATAGGTATTTCGGCATCTAATAATATGATTTATAAAGTACGAATTTATCGGGTTTCTTTCTAAATACATTCGAGTAGGAAATGGTTTCATGAAAAACTAATACATTGTGATTTATTGTACTTACCTCGTACTCCAGTAAATTTTCGTAGTAACTATAAAACTAGTTCTCTTCCAACCCCTTCTAGATATAATTCTTCCTAGTTCCACTTCCGCCCTAGTTCCTGAAATAATCAAAAGATTTTCAAAGGTATTCTGGAATGACGTGCTATGCAACTTCCGCAGGTAAAGTTGATTTAAAATCTCATGAGCTATGACCTTGACTGAGCAGTTTACTAAAACGACGATACTTAATCGAGAGGCATTCCTAGCAAGACTAAACATACTCGAGAAATGCCTGTGCGAAGGACGAAGTCTTGCTAGTAATATCAAATATTGAATGACACGTCTTGTGTGTGATATTTTATGTATTTTGATCGAGAAACACCTCCGGAAGTTGGTGCATGCAACGGATGCATTTGATTTGTGAAATTATTTACACAATTTTTAGCCGTGTTGTAGCTAATAAAAAAACAAGTAGGTAGCTAACATTATTACAACTACTATTTATTAAGATTTATGTAATAAGGTGGAGTGAAAACTGGACCGAAACAACTAATTTTCGAAAACAACTTTGCCTGGGTGCACAAAAGATGCCTTTTAAGATTCCTAGTTACCCAAAAAGATCCGAATGAGTTATGACGATCCATTCGGCTGCCAAAGTGACTTTGAAAATTTTAAAAATAAAAAATCTTTGGAACTGATAAAAAGTGCAAACATGCAGCTTTCAGCTAGACTTTCTTGAACAACTATCCAGAACTCAGCACGTGGAGGTGGCTGCATCTAAAAAATACTATTTTTTGTCCTAGAACTGCTACAAACTGTTTTTTGTTTCAACTTGCGGCAACCTTTCTCTAGATTCAATATGAGCCATGAGCCCTAATAAACCCGTCTCGGAATTCAGGGCCATAAACCGCCATAAAGGATTGGATGATTATTAATGGTATGCCATCCAAAACCAAAGAAATCATTTTAGTTAATTCTTCGTTTGAAATTGCCATTGTTAACGGGGGCTCGCTTATAGGTACAACATTTTGCCAGTCAATTAATTCCACATAATCTTGACGATTAAAATTTAATCTCCAAATATTCTGACATCCTCGGTTTTTGCAGTTGATCTTCTTTTGCAAAAAAAAATCCAAACAGGAGAATTTTTACAAGGTTACTTGGGGACTGCCTCCTGAGTATCCAACCAAAAGATCACACTCGAACTCCTGGTACGAATTGTGCTATAGGGTGGTTTCCTAAACAATAGGGGTGGTTTCCTAAACATTTTTTAGAGAAAAATGGCCATACAAAAAGTTGTAGGGGCTCAAAGTATGAACAACTTTTACTCATAAAAATTTCTTGTTTCATTAATACATAACGATTTACAGCGCATTACTTACACGACAGAAATTCCGTACGCTGCAGGAGTGGTCTTGTAAACATTTCTTTTACAAAAAATGACTTAATTAAAAATTGGAGATCTAAAATTTTGCTTCATATTTTTTTATTATCTTGACTACTTAACAAGTTATCCACGCACCTATCATACAAGTGTTTTTTTCTTAGGTTATGTTTAAATGCCCTTGGCTAAATATTGTTCGGGTAAATACCTCACTAACAACACTACCATTGGAAACTAAAAATGACATCCATGTGTTTCTAATTAGGCACCTAATCGGTATAATAGGAACTGGACGAAGCTGCGAAATTTTTGTCATAAATGCGCTGTAACTTGTTAAGTAGTCAAGATAATAAAACAATTTGTAAAAGAAAATTGTTGTTTGGTTGCACACACAGGCAACCAACCCTCTAAAAGCATACCCTGTTTGGATTTTTTTGCGACCCCTATAAAACGAGCATTAGTTTATTGGACTATTTAGGGAGGTAACAAGATTTACTGTTAATGCTAAAAAATAAGTGCCTAGCACCATCCTTACAAGACCGTTTGCATTTAATTTCAAACCAGTATACGGCATACACTTTAACTATATAGGTACCTACTAAGTTAATATTATAAGGTTTTGAGAGGATTCTTTGGTAGCAACTCATGATCTTTGGTATGACCTTAGAACTCTATTGACTGTGGTAAGCCATCTAGCGTGGGAGGTTTTCGATGAGGCTCTTCCAAATCGTCTTTTAAAATTCCAGTGGAGATTCCTTGACACATCTGATACACCAGACGTAATAAATCTCTTTTGTACTTACGGGTTTTAGGTTTTAGATTATTAGCTAAGTATAATCTTCGAAACCCCATTACACAAATGGCTGAAAATTCTGGTTTAAATGCAGAGTGTCCTCATCATTTGAAAATTAAAAAAATTGTTAATTTCCGAAATTTGAAAGCGGTTTTGGCAGCCGAAGATATCGTTTTTGGGCGTGCAGATTTTTTCACTTACTTAAGAGTACAATAGAACCTATTAGGAAAGCCAGTGATGTAACAGATACATTTTTTTTGTATCTAGATACAGACACTGATACATTTTTTCCGAAGTATCTGGGTGCAGATACGGATACGTTAAAAAAGTATCTAGATTACTTACAGATACTTTCAGATACTATCAGTTAATTAAGAAAATTTCAGACCTCATAAGGTAATCAATATACTTACCTACTTAGATATTTATGAAACAAGTGTGTGTAGGCAAAGTAGAACTGTTTAGACGAATATGAAGTTTAGATTGTCACTAATCAAAACAAGTTGTGGATTAGTAGTTTACCGTGTACGTCACTCCAAAGTGAGCACTGAGTAGGTACTTCATGTACGGTATTTTAAAGCAGATCCTGATTTTTGTAAGTATGTCGATATGTATCTAGGTACATAAAAAGTATCTAGATACAGTATCTAGATACAGTATCTAGATACAGTATCTAGATACAGCATCTAGATACAGTATCTAGATACAGTATCTAGATACAGTATCTAGATACAGTATCTAGATACAGTATCTAGATACATGTATCTCGATACATTACATCACTGAGGAAAGCATATAGGGTGTACTGTGTATATTCACAACCAACCACACAAGCAAGTCCGGCTGCGGCCAATTTCAACTTGCAATATCTTGTGGGTTGCTGGGAGGTCATTCGGTCACATCGCTAGCCGCCAGCCGCTTTCTTCTGCCTTTCCTTGCCCGCCGGCTCTTTTGAAACAGCATTTGCGGGGAGGGAAGGGACGCTGTCGCCGGATGTCTCCGGGTCTCCCTCATTTCGACATAGAATTTAGACGGTCTTGCATGTTCAAATTGGCCGCAGCTGTTCCTATCAAGTTTACACAGGGTGTCGCATTAATAATGGTACATAGAGCAGCTACATATTATATTTTGTGCCAAAATATTACGATTAAGATTAACAACTAGGTATATACTACCGGTCAAATCTCAATGGTTACTAATATGCGTTGAGTTTTTAATTGCATTATGTCTATGCTGGACCGACACTATATTAAAGGTTGCGTTCAATGCAGGCCGAATTTTTTATAAAGTTATAACAACTTTTCCACAATTTAAGTGAGGTCGTACTAAATCCAATATGACGGATGCCCCAAGATGGCGGAATAATTTTCTTTACCACCCTCCTGACATGGGAATCAAACAGGAATTAAAAAGCACAAAATAATAAAATAAAATAAAAAATAAAAAACTTTTTAAAAACAAGCTTTTATTTAAGCCATGTCCTAAAAGGAATAAAATAAGTTTAGGTTTTCGTTAAGATCATTCAAATTGCGATAAGTTAATTTTAATTTATTTTATTTATAATAATAATAATTTATAATATAAATTAAAAATTATATTATAATTTTATTGGACAGTGATCGATTGTTAAGCAAGTACCTACTTGCCAAAGTATGCATTTTCTTTACAGTTTGATTTACAAAAACTTGCTACGAACATTGCCACCGACTTTATTTTGGCACAAAATATATGCAGTTGCTCTATGTGCCATTATTTATGGGGCATCCCGTATATTAAACACAAGTAATTCATTTAAGACTCAATGTATAGCACGTGCGTGGTGATTCAACATTTTGACCCATATAAAATGGCTTTTTTCGATCTTTAGCGAGCAACACGCATAATTTTAAACTTTTGGCCAATACAAATTTTAATCTAAGTAATTACTCACATTTTGAGACAAAAATTATTTAAAAATATTTATGACAATGGCCGTTATTAGCATTTGCGCAAAAAGCCTAATAACGGCCATTGTGATAAATATTTTTAAATAATTTTTGTCTCAAAATGTGAGTATTTAGGTACCTACATAGATTAAAGAGCCATTTGAATCACATTGAGTCTTAATACTGTTTACCATTAAATACATACTTACCCGAATGGGCTTCCGATAAATCGAACACATTAATGCCACTTTCTACCGCTAGAGCAATGATTTGTTCAGCTTGTTCCTCTGTTACGTTAGGGCTAAACGTTGGCCATGTTCCTAGAACAAATGAAAGGTATTTATAACGCCTGTGTTTATTAAAAAAAGTAGGACTGTGAAATTGAACAAATGCTGAAGCAGTGATTCGATTGCGTTGGTAAAATATATGGAATGATTTTTGCATAAGCATAGAATTAATTTAAAGGTGCAGTATACATTTATTAGTATTCACCTAATCCTATATTAGAGAGAGTTAGATCGCTTTTTCCTAAGTTCCTGAATTTTAGACCTTTAGTGACAGATGCAGTCGTACCTGAGAAAGAGAAAATAAACTTAATAAATTCGACAAGGAAATGCTGTTTCAACTAGAGTTTTGCCTTGAATCTTTATTGCTTCTATACTTTGGAAAACACGATATTTTGGATAAAACATAATATTATATAATATATTATGATAAACTACAAGTAAATATGCAAAATATACAGGCTGAGTTTTTTTCGATGCCCACTATGGGGATCTCGTAAACTAGCAGAGCTAGAACAAAGGTTAAATGGGGAAAGAATTGCAGTTTTGAATGCTCAATCTAATGCCCCTTTTGGATTTTTAAAAAAGTTTACGGCCCACTAGATATTTTGAAAAAAGTGATTTTTTGCTATTTCTTCAGATCTCTGTAGCTCCGTTATTTCTGATTATACAGAAAAACTGTAGAGACAAAAATTGTAGATAATTTTGGGCTTAATAAGATAGTCTTATCCAATTTTTTATGTTGTTTGTGATTTTTGAGATATATGACATAAACTTGTGTTTTTTAAACGTAAATCATAGTTGGCTGTGGCCTTATAAAATCAGCCATTTTTTGAGCTTTCCAAAGATATAATACTCGGCATAGTTATTAAAAAAATTAAAGAGCTTTGGCTAATTTTCTGTTTTTTTTTTTAATTTTTACATAGTCAACCCTGGAATATTTTCATAATTACGTTCTATTGTATAATAAGACATACTTCAAACTTCCAAATATTTTATTTTTAGCTGGTGACAAAATGTAACAAAATAAAACAAAAATTATCATGATGGAGCTCCACCACATAATTACCTACTTGCCCGTAAGAAATTACCTAGATCAGCTCTATCCAAATAGTTGGATAGGGAGAAATATACCTATTTCCTGGCAGTCCCGATCCCCCGATTTGTCTGTTTTGGATTTCTTTTAGTGGGGAACAGTACAAAATAAAGTATGAGACAATTGTTAAATTAAGAGCAGCTGTTGTAGAACCAATTGCCAGTATTGACAGGCGTTCTCTAAGAAAGGCGACAAATTCAGCTTTAAAAAGATGCAATATTTGCATAAATAATAATGGTGGATTGTTTGAACACCTTTTAAAATAACAATAATTTGAATTTGGGTTTTTTAATTTTTGTTTTACTTTGTTACATTTTGTTACCACCTAAAAACAAAATATTAGAAAGTTTTAAGTATGTCTAATTATAAAATAGAACGTAATTATGAAAATATTCCATGGCTGACTATGTGAAAATTTAAAAAAAAATCAGAAAATTAGCCATAGCTCTTTTATTTTTTGTAATAACTATGCCGAGTATTATATCTTTGGAAAAAAAATGGCCGATTTTATAAGGCCACAGCCAACTATGATTTACATTTAAAAAAACACAAGTTTATGTCATATCTGAAAAATCACAAACAACATAAAAAATTGGATTTTTTGTCTCTACAGTTTTTCTGTATAATCAGAAATAACGGAGCTACAGATATCTGAAGAACTAGCAAAAAATCACTTTTCTCAAAATATCTAGTGAGCCGTGAACTTTTTTAAAAATCCAAAAGGGGCATTAGATGGAGCATTCAAAACCGCAATTCTTTCCCCATTCAACCTTTGTTTTAGCTCTGCTAGTTTCCGAGATCCCCATAGTGGTCATCGAAAAAAACTCACCATGTATACGGGGCGTTTCTAAATTATGGTGCTGACGTAATGTGATGGATAGAAAATGTCGTTTTTGAACAAACTTTCTCATAAACGTGGCTTCGAGCACGGATACACTTGTATCGTGGTTTTGGGGGCATCCTTTTGCGTGAAAATCGGCAAAATGTTCCCCGAAAAAATTCGAAAGGGGCATTAGATGGAGCATTCAAAACCGCAATTCTTTCCCCATTCAACCTTTGTTCTAGCTCTGCTAGTTTCCGAGATCCCCATAGTGGGCATCGAAAAAAACTCACCATGTATACGGGGCGTTTCTAAATTATGGTGCTGACGTAATGTGATGGATAGAAAATGTCGTTTTTGAACAAACTTTCTCATAAACGTGGCTTCGAGCACGGATACACTTGTATCGTGGTTTTGGGGGCATCCTTTTGCGTGAAAATCGGCAAAATGTTCCCCGAAAAAATTCGAAAGGGGCATTAGATGGAGCATTCAAAACTACAATTCTTTCCCCATTCAACCTTTGTTCTAGCTCTGCTAGTTTCCGAGATCCCCATAGAGGTCATCGAAAAAAACTCACCATGTATACGGGGCGTTTCTAAATTATGGTGCTGACGTAATGTGATGGATAGAAAATGTCGTTTTTGAACAAACTTTCTCATAAACGTGGCTTCGAGCACGGATACACTTGTATCGTGGTTTTGGGGGCATCCTTTTGCGTGAAAATCGGCAAAATGTTCCCCGAAAAAATTCGAAAGGGGCATTAGATGGAGCATTCAAAACTACAATTCTTTCCCCATTCAACCTTTGTTCTAGCTCTGCTAGTTTCCGAGATCCCCATAGAGGTCATCGAAAAAAACTCACCATGTATACGGGGCGTTTCTAAATTATGGTGCTGACGTAATGTGATGGATAGAAAATGTCGTTTTTGAACAAACTTTCTCATAAACGTGGCTTCGAGCACGGATACACTTGTATCGTGGTTTTGGGGGCATCCTTTTGCGTGAAAATCGGCAAAATGTTCCCCGAAAAAATTCGAAAGGAGCATTAGATGGAGCATTCAAAACCGCAATTCTTTCCCCATTCAACCTTTGTTCTAGCTCTGCTAGTTTCCGAGATCCCCATAGTGGGCATCGAAAAAAACTCACCATGTATACGGGGCGTTTCTAAATTATGGTGCTGACGTAATGTGATGGATAGAAAATGTCGTTTTTGAACAAACTTTCTCATAAACGTGGCTTCGAGCACGGATACACTTGTATCGTGGTTTTGGGGGCATCCTTTTGCGTGAAAATCGGCAAAATGTTCCCCGAAAAAATTCGAAAGGGGCATTAGATGGAGCATTCAAAACTACAATTCTTTCCCCATTCAACCTTTGTTCTAGCTCTGCTAGTTTCCGAGATCCCCATAGAGGTCATCGAAAAAAACTCACCATGTATACGGGGCGTTTCTAAATTATGGTGCTGACGTAATGTGATGGATAGAAAATGTCGTTTTTGAACAAACTTTCTCATAAACGTGGCTTCGAGCACGGATACACTTGTATCGTGGTTTTGGGGGCATCCTTTTGCGTGAAAATCGGCAAAATGTTCCCCGAAAAAATTCGAAAGGGGCATTAGATGGAGCATTCAAAACTACAATTCTTTCCCCATTCAACCTTTGTTCTAGCTCTGCTAGTTTCCGAGATCCCCATAGAGGTCATCGAAAAAAACTCACCATGTATACGGGGCGTTTCTAAATTATGGTGCTGACGTAATGTGATGGATAGAAAATGTCGTTTTTGAACAAACTTTCTCATAAACGTGGCTTCGAGCACGGATACACTTGTATCGTGGTTTTGGGGGCATCCTTTTGCGTGAAAATCGGCAAAATGTTCCCCGAAAAAATTCGAAAGGGGCATTAGATGGAGCATTCAAAACCGCAATTCTTTCCCCATTCAACCTTTGTTCTAGCTCTGCTAGTTTCCGAGATCCCCATAGTGGGCATCGAAAAAACTCACCCTTATATAGGTATTAAGCACGTTACAATATTTCAGGGTCGTGATCCTTGGCCAATTCTAAGAACAAAAGTTCATATAAACATGTGTCCAAAAATTCGCCGTTTTCGATATACACGGGGTGTTAAAATTTTCTAAAAAATCGCCTTTCTCATACCTTTTTTGTTCTTATTTTGAGTTAAAATTAGTTGTGTTGCCTTGAAACTTCCAAAATTTTGTGTTTAATTGAGAACAAAATCGTGATCTTTCCCCCGCGCTTTTTAAATACCTATACCTAACAATTTTTGCAAATACGATAAAATAAATTTTAAAAATATAATTTACCACGAAACGGCGATAGATACAAAAATAAGTCAAGAGACACTTTTTGTTCAGAATGAAATTGTCGATCCAAAACTGCTACTCCGTTTAATTTTGTGCAGGGCTGAATGAACGTTTTTCTTGAATTTGTCTTGCCAATTACCCACATCTCCGCCACTGGTTCAATCTAGAGCTGGAAAATAACACATTTAATAAGATCCTGGCCAAGTATGATGTGTACCAGTTTCGGTCCAAATAAAAAAGTAATAAAGTAAGAAAGAAGTAATGATTTTAAGAGAATTTTAACATATATGTCGAAAACGAAGAATTTTTAGACACGTTTTTTTGAACTTTTTCCATTACAATTGGCTGAGGATTACCTCCGTAAAATGTTTTAACGTACTTAAGGTACACCCTCTATACCTATAAAAGTGTCTCTGTTACATCCCGCATTTTTATTTGAAACCCATATGAGAAATTGTACACATCCAAACATGTTTTTAGAAACTTACGCAATACTACTCACGATTCCATTTTGCGTAAATTTAATACCCTATCGTATAAAGCATTGATGACACTTTATCATTGCCTGTATATTGTAACGAAGGTTTAGCTTATCATCTATAAAATTATATTGCTTCTAAATTAACTATTCTATTATAGATACAGGGTGCACTACTTAAGATGGATTTTCGTCTACAGCTCGCTTAATTATTATTTTAGAATCATTTTTTAGAAAGAAAAATGTTGAATAAAGCATTGTCTAGGTACTATATTTCAATTACAATTTATTATTGTCAATAGAGGTTGTAATCATTGAGTAAATTCCTTTACTCAACGTTGTAATCAAGGTTTGCAAGGTAAGGAAAGTGAATGCAAGTTATATTCCGCACATGAAAATCTTTTCAAATTTTTTCAAAGGCAATTTAGATGAATGAAAAAAAATTCAAGTAATATGAGCAAACAATTTTACTTAAGTCAACTGATGGTAATTTTTTTGTTAACTGTTGGCCTACAATCATTTGTGCAGTAACCGTAAGAAGTTTAGGTACCTACTCTTTTTTCTTTTTAAGTAGAAAATACAAAAGTGTTGTTAAAGTTATTGTTTATTATTGATTTTTAACAGACAACACTAATAGCGTTGACTGACGTATTAATAAGACTTCTCACGGCAATAGCTTCATGTCCCGGAAAACAGATGGCGCCTATGGTCAACAATGTATTTTGCATTGAATTTTGTCTCCGGAAAGCGCATGGTGAGCCAGAGAACTGTCAAACATGACAGCCGTGAGCAGTCTTCTAGAAGTACAGGTGTACAGAGTATTCTAGAAAGTACAGGTGTTTGTTTACTAAAATGCGCCGCAGGCTACTTTTATTATAAATTTTAAAAGCAAATAGTTCAAATGAAGCACGGGAAATTTCAAAATTAATCATCATTGGAAATGTTTATGAAAAAATCCGTCGATTTTGTTTTGAGAGGGAGACATATTTTAGTCCAAATTTAACACCCCTAACATCAACCCCCTAAGCGGGGTTGACACCCCTCAACAATTTTAAATGGGATGGGGGGTCGAGTGATATATCGTCGTAAAGAGCTTTGAATTCTCTATACGTCCAAGTTTTATTTTTCAAATTTTATCGAACCCTTTGGAAGATAGGGGGTGCGAAATTAAAAGGTACTCTTTCAAATTAATTTAGTAACCCTAACATCAACCCCCTGAGCGGGGTACTATACATTTAATTTTAACGACTTTTAACATTTATTGTAGCTAGTAATTTAAGAATTTTTAGACGAATATGTACAGTCGCGGACAGTTGGTATCGAACGACCTGAAGAGGTTTCTCGTGGCTATCGTTACAGGGCGCGCGGAGACGGCAACAGCGCGCGCCTTCGGCATCGGATGGTTCGAACGGGTGTCTTGTTCCGAGAATTCTTTGCAAGCGATTAAGCCGATGTCACCGAAAGGGTTAAAAAAAATTAAGGAATCAGTATTAAACTATTTATTAAAACAGTTCACAAGTATACAGTATGATTTTTTAAACTACCACCGCGATTTCCTCGCTTATTTTGCGCCCTACAAAAAAAACATGAGAAACAAAAAGGTGACAATTTTGGACAGCTAAGTGGCCCTGAAAAAGTAATCAACATCCATGGTCAACTTGTCGCGCAATATAAAAAAACCTCCAATTGAGCAAAATTATTAAATAGCCGTAACATACCTATTTATTTTAAGATACCGAAGAAAACTTTTATATTGAAAATTGATGGCACTGAGAAGCTTTATGCAAGTGGGTGCTCAGATAGTTTCTGAAAATTACACAGGCTCTTCGGCTCTGTTGAGGCCATTGTTTTAGTTATTAAAGGCCATTGTTTTAGTTTATTAAAGTAGTTATTTGGCTCCCTACTGAAAAATCTTAAGAAACAAAAACGTGTAAATTTTAGATAGTTGGTTAATGTTAAAAAAAAAGTCGGTATCCATGGCCAACTTTTCGCGCAATACCAAAAAAAAACTTAAATCAACAAGAATCTGAAAACAATCAATTTATTTTGAAAGTCGAGGGAAAATTTTAATTGGAGATTAGCGGCAATTAGATCACGCAAGAACATTGACAAAAGAAAATTTTCATACAATTTGTACTAGTTTTCCCGCTAATTTGTTTAAAGTGTGAAGTCGAAATAGCAATTAAAAACATCAACAGTTATTCAAATTAAAGACAAATTTTCTCATATTAAAGATCTTGTTTGATCAAAAAAAAATTAAATAAATTGATAGTTTTGTTTTCGCATTTTTGTCGACTTGAGTTTTTTTTTGTATTGCGTGAAAAGTTGGTTATGGATGCCGATTTATTTTTTAACATCACCTAGCCGTCTAAAATTGCCATATTTATTATGCTTATATAAGCTTACTTACATAAAAAAAATATATTTAATGCAGTGATAGGGCCAAAGCGAAAAATGTTTTTCAAATAAATCAAAGTGTGCCAATTGTTTCTAAAATTGGTAGTATGGAGTATCCTTTACTTTTGAACAACTTTTCCTAGCAACTTATTTCCACATAAGAAATGTTAGCAAAGTTTTTATCAAGAGTAACTTTTTGAGGTAAAATTAAAGATAAGAAAGTGTTCCTATTCAACACCTCTTCTGTGGACATACTGTATATACATAGTGTATTTGGAAATGAAAGGAAGGTTTATGGCTTATTATAAATATAAATGCAAATTCTTTATCAGAGGCTCGAGAGTCCGTCATAAAATACTACATAACTCGCCCGAATATTAATTTGCGTATTTATCCTCATCAGATTTTTAGCAAAAGAGCACGCCACTGAAATGGTCGAATTTTCCTTCTCAATCAATATTTATGGCCTCCTTTCATTTCCAAATACACTAAGTATAGTTGTCAGCGGTTTTAGACATTAAGTTAATAAATATTTTGCGTTGCAACAAAAATGTATTTTTATGTTATAATAAAAAAATATGTAGTAACACTAAAAATATATTTAGCTAATAACCCTAGAATTAAAAAAGTTAATTAAAAGGATTTTCATAAATTATTATTTTCTTTGCAAAATAAGTATTTGTTCCAACATTTAGTTGTTAGGTCTCGTAGTCCTAAACATAAATGATTATAAAATAAAAGGGGTGTCCCTTTTATTTATTTTTTCTTATTTTTGAAGAAATTGGTCAGAAGTTTTAATAAATTGGTTTTCGTGGTGCTGCAATGCTCCATTGTTTCTCATAAAATGCCCTTCAACAGATAAATGAGATTAGGGGGTCACAGACATAAAATTACCCTTGTAACTTAATAGAGAGTTATTGCAGAAACTGTTTTTGGCATTAAGCAGTATTTAAGACGACCTTATTTGAATACTCTCATACGTTATTTATGATTCTGACAATAGTTATTGCAAGTCGTAATTTATGTATCCAAATTAAGGGCTTGTTTACGTTTACTTTATTGTTTTGTATTTCTACACTTTCACTAGAATATTATGTGCTTTTATAATTTTGCTCCGGAAAAAACTGGGAAAACAGCCAAATAACCACGGAACACCAAGGTGAAAGACTAATGAAAACAAACAAGGTGCAAACGCAAACAAGCAACGAACATTTTAGGTTAAGTCCTACTTTCACAGAACACTAGCGTTTTCTGACAAATCAGAATTTATTTTAAGAATTGTGACAAATAAGGTAAAAATAACGTATATTATGGTATACACAATAAACAAAAATAAAGGAAAATAACCTTATTATGGACGACCTTATGTCAAACTACGACTGCGCATGCTCAAATGTCAAAATAACGTCAAAAAAGAGCGCGACGTTATTTATTTCTGCAATAACTCTCTATTATTTAAATTGCATACCTTTATCAATAACATCAGAAGACACACAGCAGGGACACGTGTCAAGCTTTACACACCTCCCTGGACCTCAATGTGATTACCTGGATAAAATAAAATAATTTCAGGTGATTGAGGACTTCCACAAGCTGGATATAATGATTACGAAGTTTTATTAGAACCACCGACACAGGAAGAATCCGAAAAAACTATAAACCCATTAAAATCTTTATGACTATAACATAATTAAATAAAGGCAAGAAATCAAATGCATTTTCCATTATTATATTATATGTATATTAATATTTAGTATACCCACCTTGGGATAGGATGACTTTCTGAACTCTCCTGCTCATCGAATCTATGAGTTGGCAGCAGAGATCATGGGTTACGACTTCATCCCACGTTTGTTGAATCTTCTGCCAAAGTGCCTCCCTATTTTCGGGTACGAAGTTCTCCATTGTCCGCGCCATTCTGCCCCACACATTCTCAATGGGATTCAAGTCAGGACTCTTCGCCGGCCATTGCAACTTTTCTACGTTGTTTTCGGTGAACCATTCGCGAACTATTCTTGCTGTATGCACAGGAGCGTTATCATGCTGGAAAACGAAGCCATCGGGATACATTTCCGTTGCAGTTGGTAACAATCCGCCTTCGAGTATCTCGCAATAGCGAGCTGCTGTGAAGCGGTCGTCGATTCTCCAACAAATGCCAGGTCCACGGTAGCTTATCCAGGCCCATATGTTGACGGAAAAATGCCCACTCCTTTTCCTGGGTGACACAAATCTTTCGTCATATCTTGAACTCACCGAAGGTCTATATACTCGCACTTTGCCATTGTAATGGCTTTGAAAGATCTTTTCGTCGCTAAATATTACCTTCTCCCAATAATGTGGCGGTAAACGCTGAAACTCTCGGCATATCTGCAACCTGACTTCCTTATTAGCCTCGGTCAGCTGAATTTTGTTGCTGGCCGTGCGAGATTTCAGATTGGCTGCATCTAATCTCCTTCGGGCAGTTCTAACACTTGCTGGAAATTGTGTTGCAGATACTGCTTCAACGGCGGATTTAAACGGATTTGCAAGGCAAAAATTAGCTAGTTGCTCATCTTGTTGGTCAGACGTAATTTTCACATTTCCTCCTCTATGTATGTTTTCCACGCTTCCGGTTTCGTCATATTTCTTCTTTATATTGAAAATGGTGCTTTTAGATACACCAAATTCTTCGGCCAGTCGGGAAATAGCCCAACCATTTTCTAGTTTGGCGATGATACGGTGCTTGACGGATTCACTCAAACGAGGCATAACGAACACTGTTAGTTACTCTCTCGAATTAGGATACTGACTAAATAATTTTAGCCCACCCACCTTAGTATTTATACAAAGGGCTAGGAGCAGGTATAATCGATATTTTCAAAATCTACATCCAATTCAATATTACAATTATTAAGTTAATCCCCTAAATTTAGTTATATTAAGTGCAGGTAGGTATAATTAATAAATACCTATTTAAAAAGATATAAATATCTATGCTAAAATATTTCAACTCAGGTAATCCGATAATCCATTAATTTTGTGCCATACATTTTCTAATTAATATTAAGAGCCCCCATATCTACTTTTAAACATATTATACAAATCCTTGAAATCTTTAATTTTTGAGATAATCGCTTGATCTGTTTTTTGTCCGAAAGGACTTCAAAAGCCGCTTATTTTAGCAATCCTGCCATTTTCAAATTGCAAATCCAGGGCCGGCTACGATTTTTTTATTCCCCCGATTTTCACAAAAACCATTTAGCCATTTTTTTATTTAAAATCTGACACCACAGCGTCAATCAGGACACTCGAAAACCCTTTATATACCAAATTTGAACAAAAAATATAGAGAGAGTTCTATTCTACAGGATGTCAAAATTGAGCAAAATAGGAAATTTAAAGAAACCTCTTCAGGCAT
The DNA here is from genome assembly GCA_963920635.1 of Pseudeuparius sepicola. Lineage (NCBI taxonomy): Eukaryota > Metazoa > Arthropoda > Insecta > Coleoptera > Anthribidae > Pseudeuparius > Pseudeuparius sepicola. The sequence continues at coordinate 99,321,899 of OY987299.1, forward strand.
CTCTGGCGAGTCAAGTCATAAAAATTCAGCATTTTCAGATGGGGCAGAGAAAAATACCCTGTATTGAATCTTTGCACACCAACACTTTGAGTGGTTCTGTTGACAATTAAACTATTTTGACGGGATTCCATGGCACACTTGACTCGCCAAATGCCTGTAAATTTCCTATTTTGCTGAACCTTGACATCCTGTAGAATAGATCTCTCTCTAAATTCTTTGTTCAAATTTGGTATATAAAGGGGTTTTAGGGGGATCCTGATTAACGCTGTATTGGTAGATTTTAAATAAAAAAACACTCAAAAATCGTAGCCGGACCTGGATTTGCCTTTTGAAAATGATAGGAAGGCTAAAAGAAGCGATTTTTGAAGGCCTTTCACACAAAGAATGTTCAGGGATTATCTCCAAAAATAAAGATTTTATTAATTTGCATATGTTTAAAAGTAGACACCCTGTATATTAAATTATTGTTTTTGAGAAATTCTTCGGAATTCTATTGTGGCTCAAATTGACTATGGATTTACCTAATTTCATATTCCTAATTAATACAGGGTGCTGGCAGCAAAGGAAGGAAACTCGAGAAAAAGCAACTTTTATTGTGGTGTTGATTCTAATCTCAGCCTTGATATTTATTATTTTTTTATTTCATTATCATAAATACTAGACGGTATAGTAACATGATAAAATAGTACGAAATATTAAATACCAACACTGGGGTTGGAATTATTACCAGCACAAAGTTGCATTTTCCTCGAATTTTGTTCCTTTGCTGTGAGAGGCTGGAGGCTGTAATTTGCATTTTATGGTTCTATTTTTAGCAGACCGACCGGCTGCAGACTCCAGCGCGATGTTGCCGTCTCCGCGCGCCCTGTAACGATAGCCACGAGAAACCTCTTCAGGTCGTTCGATACCAACTGTCCGCGACTGTACTGTTGCGAATTAAAAGCCGTTAAAATGAAATGCAGTTTGTTTTCAATTTCGCACCCCGTATCTTCCAAATAAAATTTCAAAAATAAAACTTAGACGTATAAAGAATTGAAAAATCTTTCCTACGATGTATCACTCGATCCCCCATCCCCATCCCATTTGAATTTTTTGAGGAGTGTCACCTCCGCTGAAGGGGTTGATGTTGAGATTATTAAATTTTAATTACTACTCCCTTTAATGAGTCTTGGGCGAACTTATGTCGTCGTGTCGTATTTAAAATTAAAAGTACTTAAAATGAAAGATAGTACGTTTTTAACTTCGCACCCTCTATCTTCCAAACGGATTGATAAAAATTTAAAAATAAAACTTGTACGTATATAGAGAATTGAAAGCTCTTTCGACGATGTAGGTATCACTCCCCATCCCATTTGAAATTTTCTCAAACAAAATCGAAGGGTTTTTGCGTTTTTGCGAAAAATTATTTTCCTGGGAATTATTGGCTCTGTTTAGTTTTCGTTGACCCACCCTGTATAATAAGTTGGTTTAATTGAAAATTAAGTATGTTTATTCTTACTACCAACTCGTAAATTGTGTTAATTATGTTTCATATATGGTGTTATCATTTCCAATATCTCCGATGTTGCAAGGATTTCGAAATCTGTGAATTTTTTCCTCTATTTTTTTCTTAATTGAAGAGGTGGGGTAACCCCCTAACTCCCCTTATCTACGGCCCTGCCAAGAGGAAAGAATAAACAGTAGTAAGAAAACAATACACGTCCATTGAATAACGGATTCGGCGCACTCTATACTTTTGCGATTGTCAAAAAAATGATGCAAAAATAAATTTGACACTGCATCAAAATGTGACTAAAAATAAAACCGAACTGTCCTGTTAATTTTTTATTGAATATATGCCAGTTAAAATTACTATCCTGTGTATTTTATACAGATACTGTCCAAATAATATATTTGGTGTTGGTGATGTATTTGTTGTTTTTTTAAAGGTGAATATAATTTCGTAAGTATTAAACTTTTTAACTAAGTACCTGAAGAGGCCAGGGCTGTAGTCAAACAAAAACTTTAGGTAGGGCAAACGACTTTCCTATCAGACAATAATGTAGAATAGGTACAGGGTGGTACTTTGTAGATGGGAAGGGTGCGGGGTTACAAACAAAAAATGAAATTTAATTTTCGTGGTTAAAAATTGCGCCGCAGGAGAAAAGTTTTTTGCAATGTCAAACAGTTGAAATGAAAGAAAAATATTCAAAAGTAACCTAACACAAAATGTTAGGTCAATCAACTAGTGGTATTTTTTTTTGTTATTATGCGGGCCCATTATCATTTATGCAGTAAGCAAGAATACTCTTTTTCTTTTATATAAAAAAGTTATAATTCATTGCTGATTTTAACTGACACAAAATTCAATTATTATCAGTAGATGATAACAACAATGAACAGTACTTAATGATATGGAAGTAAAAATAAAAGTTAGTGATCATAAAACTTTTGCGACACCCTATGAATTTGTAGATTTAAATTTGTTGGAAGGTGGGACTATAAAGATAATTGTTTTTTAAACGGGTATTTAAAAAGGTAGAGGTTTCTGCTCACTAAAATGCGCAGCAGGCGAAATTTATTAATTTTAAGGACATATTTTGTTAAAATTTGTATACCTACCTTAAAAATTACAAAATAATGTCATCATGATGTCTTTTTTTCTCAATGAAACATGAGGCCCCTTATCTATGGCGCTGGATAGGTGAACAATAAACCCTTAGACAAGGGAGGGGAGAGGACGCGTAACGTGTATATATACGGACCATAGCAGAGAGTGTGCCCAAATACAACAATGCGACGCCATAATTTGGTTCCAAACGTCGTGTGTGACAGCAGGTTTAGTTTTTGTGATTTTGTGCTCATACGGACTGAAGACATTGTTATTTTTGTGGCATCTTAACGGTGTTTTGTTCAGTGTTTGGTTGCAAAAGTCGAGGTGAACAGAAAGTATCGGGAATAACCTTTCATAGGTAAATATTTAGAGTTAGAAAAATAGCTTCAAGGAAAAAAGACATTGTATTGTAAACAACTAAAATTTTGTTGCTTTGTTGAAATTTGGTTCCTTTACAAACCAACAGTAATGCTTTATAGGCATTTTTCATACGATATGCCACTGGTGGTGCCTAACTGGGCACACTTTAGACAAGGGAGGGGAGAGAGGACGCATAATCCGGCCAAATTGAGTGTGCCCAGTTAGGCACTACCAGTGGCGTATCGCGTGGGACTGGTAAAGAATGAAAAATGCCTATAAAGCATTACTGTTGGTTTGTAAAGGGACCAAATTTCAACAAAGCAACAAGATTTTAGTTGTTTGAGGCGGTATACAAATAATACAATGTCTTTTTTCCTTGAATTTGAATATTTTTCTAACTCTAAATATTTACCAATGAAAGGTTATTGCTGACACTTTCTCTTCACCTCGACTTTTGCAACCAAAAGCTGAACAAAACACCATTATGATGCCACAAAAATAACAATGTCTTCAGTCCGTATGAGCACAAAAGCACAAAAACTAAACCTGCTGTCACACACGACGTTTAGAACCAAATTATGCCGTCGCATTGTTGTATTTGGGCACACTCTCTGCTATGGTCCGTATATACACGTTACGCGCCCTCTCCCCTCCCTTGTCTAAGAGTAAACCTGTGGCTCAGATAGGGTCACATAAAACACATTTTAGTACTGTACCCAATCGTTGTAGGGCGTAGGAATCATTAAAATTAACCGTCTGTCAAAAAGAGAAACCCAGAATGTCAGAATCAGAAAGCACACAAAACATATATTCTTCTGTATTCCAAAGTATATTGCAGTGTAGATAATATTATAAAATCTATAAAAGGGAAAAGATATTTTCAACATTTTAGTTTTTCACTCACTGTTAGTCATTACAATCGCATTGGCCCGTTAGTTAAGTAACTAAGTACAGAGAGACTTATTAAAAAAAACATTTTCATTGCGGATATTGTGTATGTCTATTTTATTTGATGGCGGGGTCATATCCAGGATTTTTCCTAGGGGAGGGAAAACATAAAAAGATGAAAAATGGTAATTTGATGAAAAAGCATGTATCTAGGTACCTATTTAAAAATGAAAACATACCACTCTTAGGTAAATTTAAAAAATATATCACAGAAAAAGTAATATCACAAAAATATAACAAAAATGGAACTTATGTAGTACGTATATACTGTGTCTCAAATATTTTAGTAAAGGAACTCAAGAAAGTTTCAAAATCCATCCGTACCTAGGTATGTTAAAAACGGTGGCATTTGGAATAGAGTGTAGGTTTAAAAAAACGAAAAATAACGCTGGAAAAACGCACAAGTTTGGTCCGTAAATAGGTAAGTATGTCGAAAATAGCTTTTAGAGTTAAACTTCTGGCAAGTTTCAATGAACTTGTAGGAACCCTTTCTACAAGTTTTTTCTTGAAATAAAAATATAAAAAACAAACAAGTTAAAGAAGGGGCGGTAAAATGATATTTGGATCTCCTTGCACACACTGTAACTTTTATTCCACGAGCGCGCTGATGGTTATTACCCTTTCACGCACGTAGTTTAGTGAAGAAAGTTGTACTTTTTCGCAGTAGTGCGAAAAAATAACTTTTCTATAAATGTTCCCGAAATCAACACATTTTTGTAAGGCTTTAGGTATACATGTAAAGGCTTATTTTTAATGATAATAATTATTAGGTATTAGTGAATTTTGTCAAGTTATAATAGAACTATATGCTTGCCGGTACATTATCGTCGTGCTGTATTGCCATCATGCCATAGATGATCTCTACCAACCAAACTATCAGTGGCGGATTACCCTATAGGCAGAGTAGGCTATAGCCTAGGGGGGCCCGTTCTTATTTCGATGTTTTGATCGGAATTCGGAATTGGAAAAGGTTTTACATTTTGCGCAAATTTCAGACAAAGAAAACATCACTCCTTATTTTTTCATCTAGGCTGCTGCTCTATTTAGTCCACTCACATCAGTAACAACAAAGCAATTAAAAATAATAAAACGATGAGTGGTGTTCCTCAGACGAGCTCGGTTCCAAGTGGAGCAAAAAAAAAAGAAAAATTGCAAAATTAAAAGCTTCAAGGCTTCGGCTTGCCTTGAAGGCAAGCCGAAGTTTTGCAAAATGTTCCAAAAATATTTTTTTTTCAAAAAAGGAATTAATACTAATACCTACCACTGATATTGATTCTGAATGTCAAAATGCGTGTGAATTATCGAAAAGTTGAAGGTAGGTTGAACTTTTTCTGCTGAAATTTGAAAAATTAAGCTTAGGGCATTTGCTTGCTTCCTGTTTTTGGTTTTTATTCATTTTTTTGTTTTTTTAGCTTTTTCAGATTTTTTTTGCTCTTTAGGTCTCGCCTTTAGGTAGATACATAACATAATTCCCGATATTATTTTTTCCTTTGTTTTAGAAGTATTTGTTTGAACAAAAATCTGAATCCTTAATAATATAGAAACAAAAAAAATATGGCAAGTTTTGCAAGTATAAAAGCCAGGAAAAAGTTGTTTTAATTAATAGTAAGTACCTATGTATCTACTCTATTCTTAATACATAAAGTTAAATGTTACATTAATATTTTTTTCAATATGTCCTTTTCTAAAATAAATAAAGTTGTTGAGAAGAAAGTATCGGAACTTAAAATGTTACCTAATTTTTTTATTGCGACGGTTCAAGGGGTCCTTAAATAAATTTAGCCTAGGGCCCAACATAGCTCTAATCCGCCCCTGGTTTATCTCAATTAAATGCGGAGAACTGTTTGATTAGAATAAATATAGCAAACAAACAATAATCTCTATTTTGTGAGGTATTTAGTTTCTCTTTGACATAATAAATATATTTTGTTATAATATTTTCTTTATTTTCCGCAAGCTGGTAAAATGAATTTTGTCCTTAACTCATGTTTTATGGGCATTAAACTGCTTCGTGTCGTTTGGTCAACTGCAGTCGCATGCGGAAAATTACCACTATCTTCCCTATAATAAAAAAACTAACTATATTTTTCGACTTTAAATAGTAAATGTACTATATTATTAAATTTTTGGAATCTACGCTCCATTCCGATTCTATCAATGCATAGATGTTATATCCACTTCAATAGTTCAAAACTGAAAGTTTCAAGGTCACATTATATTTTCCAAATCATAGTAACATTTTATGAACAAAAATGTTCCAAAATAATTGTAAAACTATTGAATCTACTGTTGGAGAATCCAGTGTAGTTATCAATCTGTCTTCGGCGTCCCCGCGCTACTCACCGAGGCCCACGTTGCTGACGCGCAGGCCGCTCTTGCCGAGGTTGCGGTAGCGGAGCCCCGGCGTGGCGGCAGGCGCGCGCGCTGCCTGCAGCGGGGGCGCGGCCGTGGCGGCGGCCGCCGCCGCCGCCCCCGGCGGCTGGTCCTTTGTGGAGGCGGCGGGCAGCTCGACGCCGCCGCCGCCGCCGCCGACCGGCACCGCGTTGCCGCCGGCGCCGAACTCCTCCATGCAGTCCAGGCTGGCTATCGGCGCGCGGCACCTGCGCGACATGCCACCGATATTTATTAGACAACAGTTAACGTAAATCCAGAAAAAGGAAATGCATGGCTGATAATAGCTGGGGAAAATAATAAATATGTAATGCTAATAGGATTAAAAAATGTGAATGTGCACTAAAGGAACATTCCTAGCAGTGTTTCTTCCTAGTAACATAAAATAGTTAACCTTAAGTTTAGATTAAGATTATTTATTAGCTCCGATAAAAAGTTATTAACAATAATTATTTATGATAGAAATTGCCGTTATTGAACAATATTTTGAAGACGACAATTTTTACCTGAAATTTTTAATATTTTTTTTAGGGGCGCACGGATTTAATACGCATTTGCACATGTTATAGTACACGCATTGTTCTGAACAGAGTCCAGCATTAATCCAGCTGTTATGAAGAAAATGTACAACATTGACAGATACTTTCGGGATTTCGCTGACTGGGCTTATTATGGCTAATACCTAATAATGTCAAGTTTTCAGTTTTGGTGTTGTTTTTGCATTTTTTTTTATAAAAAAAAACATTAATTGGAATTGGAATATCGGGTAAATAACTTCTTATAACATTTTCATCAAATCCATAAAGGTGATAGCGGTCGCTATAAATTTTGTTTTTGTGTAACCGGTTCCTAATGAGTTAATATAGGAAGACTATAAATTGCTGAGGACCAATTTTGCAATAATACCATCAATAGTAATGCCCCTTGTGGATCAACTCTCTAGATTTTGTGATATTTGTATTCTGAACCGTTGACTGATGATGTATATAACTAGAAGATTTGGAGACTTGAGATACTTTCAGCCTTACATTACATTTTTCTGGAACCTAAAATTACCAATGTACAAAAAATGAGCAAAAAGATGTTGTGAAGATGCCATCAAAAAATTGATACAAGACTACAATCATGTTCGTGAGGGCGATGACGCTTCAAAACAATATTCTATGAAACAGTGAAACTTCGAACATGTAAGTAGAGGTATTATAAAACTTGTTGGATTCAATATTATTTGAAGTATTTCGCCCATCAGCACTATGGGTGTTCCTGCGTTTTTTCAACTGTTTTCAAATAATTTCATGGCACACTTGACTTGCCAGGTGCCTTTAAAAATGTCCCCATTTTGCTCAAATTTAACACGGTGTAGAACCGAACACTCTTTATATATTTTTTAAAATTTGATATATGGGGGTTTTGGGGTGTCCTGATTAACGCTGTGGTGTCATATTTTAAGTAAAAAAATGGTTTTTGGAAAATCGAGGCGTATAAAAAGATCATAGCCGTCCCTGGATTTGCATTTTGACAAAAGTTTTAACGTCAAAAGAAGCGATTTTTGAAGACCTATCGAACAAAAAAAAGGTTTTTGAAACTCTCACAAAATAATTTTTTATCGATTTGTAGATACCTATATACACTGTATACAGGGTGTAACTGAACTGATGGTCAAAAATGAAACCACTTATTCTTGGAGTCAAAATAAGGGCACTTCTTCATATATTTTTTTCTCCTACGGGCCATAGTTTTTTTATACACAGCATAGAAATTTAGAGAAAAATACACATATTTCTTAGTATCTCTAGAAGTATACGAGATATTTTCTTCTAACTTGGCGTGTCACATGAGCGGATGAGCAGTCAAATTTAAGGTTAATATGAAGCTTCTGAGGCCCCCAGTTGCGAAGATACAGGGTGCTATTAAAATTAATTAGTTCAGAAAAATATGAATACCCTGCATAATCGCATTTTTTTTAAATCTGTTTTGAATGGTAAGTTTAATGGTTAACAAAAAGTATCTCTTAGTATTTTTTCATATTCTCAGCCGTTTCTTAATTATTTTCAAGGAACGGCAATGCTGCAATAAAGAAGTCATTTTAAGAATAAATGTAACAATCTGTGGATGTCAATTATTAAACTTGGCATTATTTGAATCATTTGGCTGCCAACTTTGCACTTTAGTATCATTATTTTGAAAAATTATATTTTCATTCGAAGAATTGACTGATATGCACTTTTGCTATGGACCTGCCAATGGCAATAATAAACATGCGGAAACGCATAGTTGCGTGTATTGAAAGAGACGGCGGTCATTTCGAACATTTAATAATTTAATTTTCTAATATCATTACGTTTCTTTTATTATCGTTTTTTCTTTTGTATTTTGTTAAATAAAGTTTAATCTAATTTTAATTTTAATAACACTCTGTATCTTCGCAACTGGGAGCCTCAGAAGCTTCATGTCAACCTTAATTTTGACGGCTCATCTGCTCATGTGACAGGCCAAGTTTGAAGAAAATATCTCGTATACTTCTAGAGATACTAAGAAATATGTGTATTTTTCTCCAAACTTCTACGCTCTGTATAAAAAAACTATGGCTCGTAGAAGAAAAAAATATATGAAGAAGTGCCCTTATTTTGACTCCAAGAATACGTGGTTTCATTTTTGACCATCAGTTCAGTTACACCCTGTATGTAGGTACAACAAAAATTATTACTTTACAAAATAAAGAGCGGCCAATTCAAAATAAGCACGATTTTGGTATTTTCTCTGTGAAGTTGGCACTATAACATTTTCTCACGACCTCGTAAAACATACATAATTAAAATATATATAATTAAAGAATCATATTATTATATTACTGGAACAAAAAATGTTACTGAATGGTCGATTTTTCTAATGCGTGTCTAATGTGTGGGTTCTAATGTGTTTAACAGAAAGTCCTTGGTATTCCATCTATATGCCCTATATATACATAACTTATTTAAGAAATGCCCTGTATAGTAATTGCGCCTTCATGATGCATAAGCATTATATCTCGCCATTGCACCCTCCAAATTGGAAACTTGCAATAGAGCACTTAATCTAGTGTGTAGGTAAATTAAGCTCGAGCGATGAAATCTGTTGGAGATGACGGGTGGATAGGAGCCGGAGTAATTGCATCCTCCTGAATATGGATTACCGTTTTTATTAATATTTTAAAATTCAGCAACGTAACAAAAGTTTCACAGGCAACCTATTTGGTCGATCAACTTCATAAAATTATATGTGACAATAATTTATTAATAACTGCCGAGAAAATATTATAGCGTTCACCAAAGACGTGAAAGTATTAAAAGGATGAAAATTTTTATGGGGACTGGGGAAAGAATATTATCATTAGACCCTTATTTAAGATTATTTTCGTTTAGCTTACTTTTGGGTCAAAAAAGATAGTTTTTAGGAATTTGGGAAATATAGGTTATGACGTCCTAAAATATATTTTTTCCAGGCCCATACCTGTTTCTCTTTATATTTGGAAAGAGCACGTTTTTCTGATAAACTTTTGTAATAATTGATGCCATGGTAATTTTTGATAAAAATCGAGTAGCCATGACTTATGAAGGTATATTTTTGACAGAAACAATTGACAGATGCTCGGAAAGATGTATTAAGGAAAAAGTATTAAAATGTTATTATTAGTTATAAAAATATATACCTGTATAAACGCCTTTTTAAGAAAAACTGTATTATATATAAAAACCCAAAAATTGTAGCGAAAAACAAAAATCAACAATATAAAAATACACGCGAGGTAGGTACCTACTTATAAATAATTTTCAATGTGACTACCTTCTTTTAATAAACATAAGTCCAGACGGCGTCTAATTTCTGCCTTAGTGACCTTTCTTAAATTTGCCGACAGGCATCTTCTATTTTTTCTATTAAATGATCAATATTTCGAGATGGAGTTCTGTAAACAAGGTTTTCAGAAATCCCCATAAATGGAAATCTAATGGTGTTAAATCTGACGACTTTCCTGGCCATTTTATGGGACCATTTATTCCAATCCATTTGTTTCCAAACTCGTCATATAGAAATTCTTTTACAATGTTGGCCTTGTGTGCTGGAGCTCCGTCGTGTTGAAACCATATTGGTTCTTCTTAACTGCAATGGTACATTTTCCATGAGAACTGGCAGCTGTTGCAAAAATGGGAGGTATGTTATTCCACCTTAATCTCCTTCGTAAAAATATGGTTCAACTAAATTATGACCAATTGCCACACCATAGATTAATGCCGAAGTGCGTCCCTGATTCCGAATTGGATTGAAAATAAGAGGATTTTCAGTGGACCAATAATGTTCGTTTTTACGGTTAGGTAAGCCATTAGCACAGCCATTAGTAACAAAACGACTTTCGACTGTCCAAAGTATATGTCTGAAAATAAGCTTGATATTATTTGTTTTCTTCTTTCATAATTCGTTGTATGGACGACTTCTTCAAATTTAATTCTCTACTAGCTTGTCTAATTGATTTTAACGGGTAATCTTCAAAATATTGTAACACTTGGACTGCTGCATAATTGTTGCGAACTATTCTTCTAATCGATTTGCCTTTTCGGGTAGAAAATGCATTTTGGCTCTACCTTAAGTTTTTTCTAATCGAATAAACATTTTATGATCAGGAACGTGACGCTCAGGATATTTCTTCCTATAAATTCTAACAGCTCTTCTAGAATTTTTTCAGATTATCCATATCAACTTTTTCATTGTGTTAAGATTTAACCTTAAGTTGGCTCTGGAACGTAGGTATGTCTTTGATAGGTTTCGATGTTTTAAAATATAACCTTTTGACAACTATACCGTCAATGTCGAACCTTCGAGGTAAAAGTGCTTATTCCTCTGTAGAGATGGCCTCTAACAGTATTTTCCTGGAACAGGTACGAACTGTTCCAGTTCCACGAATTATCTGTTCCAAAAAATCTGTTCCAGTTTCAAACCTATTTTCAATTTTTGGTGAATCGACGGTCTATATAAAAAAAAAACTGCTACAGGTAAGTGGAGCAACACAGAACAGCGTTCACGCGTCAAAGCTGTTCCAGTGTTCCAGTTCCAGCAGTCACTGTTTCAGATCCGGTTCCTGTTAGTTCGGTTTAATGGTTAATGGTACCTGTTATTTCTACGAAACGGTATATGTTCCAGCTCTTTGAATAAAGAATCACACGAAGAAGTCAAAGCTCTATGGGCATCATAAAATACGTGAGACGGATAACTTTGATGGAAAACCTTTCCATCAAACGAGTTCGGTTTTACGGAACATGTCCATCTAATTCGTCTATTTTTTACTGGACCAACACTATATTAGTATAGTGTGTTGGTCCAGATTTTTTATTATGCAACATCTTTAATGCATCCTTTGCCTCAGTCACGTCACGTGACACGTTCATTGCACGTCCTTCTCTTACTTATTGTCAATTTGAAACATATCCCTCTCTAGAGTTTGCTGACTAAAAACCAGTGAATTTGACGATTTTGCGACTTCCATACTACTTATGAATTCAATGGTTTATATGCAGTCAATACTATTAATATGAACCTGTGGAGGAGCCAAATTTTGGCACAATATTTTGATATCTGACACAGTGATAGGAGCCAGTATGTGGTATTTGGATAATTTTTCAAGTTATTATGCTTAGCTGTGCGGCTTGTGGTGCTTCCCTGGCCGCCAAAACTAAATGTTTGAGGATGTAATTTAAATTACATTAAATTTTGAGGTCATGCCAAAAGTGCCAAAGTGGCATAGGCGTTTGTGTAAGTACCTACTTCTTAATAATTGGAAATTTAAAATTAGAATTGCTATATTATGATGGATTCCTAAGCTTAAAGACATAAACGTGCCTTATAATTTTTGCCTGTATTGTAGATACCAACTGATTTTACGAAAAATGGGAATTTTTGCCTCGATTAGTTTGTCGAAACAACTCAAAGGTGCGAGCCACTAGAAAAACGGAAACGGCATCCAGCCGTATGCAGGTACCTATTATCCCGGTCGCGCGTAATCCCAAACATATAAATATGCTCCTTCCTGGGATTCTTTATTCAACGTTCCAGTTCCTCTCGGTCATACATCTGTTCCAAAAATAACAGGTAAATAGAATTTCTAAGTTAGAATGGTGTCTACTCAGCAACAAAAATCGTTTATGGTCGTATTTTAGAAACGGACGGAAAGTTGATGGACAATGGAAACATTCTGGGGAAGAGTGCTACTGGGAATTTCAAAAACAGTTTCCTCTGGAGAACAACCATTTTGTTGACAACACTTGTAAAAGTGTTCTCTTCGTTATACTGTTCAGTTTTTTCGGGAAACTGCCAGTACAGTGGAATGAAAGAACGGAAGCCGACAGTGTAAATGGAGGGCCTTAAGGAAAATATGTTTAAGTTATGGAAGATATTCCCAAAAGTTTTGTGCGACTATTGTCGAGTATCTGTTGGTAGCCGCTTAAAAATTTTTTATACATGCAGCCCTACCGCCTAACTAGTTATCAAGAAATCCGTGCAGCGGATTATCCGCGAAGAGCAGAGTTTTTCGAGTGTTCATATAACTTTAATAGCAATGAGACGGCAATAACCTGGATATTATTTTCTTCTCCGACAAAGCCTGATTTCATCTCAGTCTATTCAAAAATGTTTAAAACGAGGTAGGGGTCATTTCAACCATTTTTGTAATGAGTGGTTCTTCTTTTATTTATTATTATTCTAAAGTTAAAAATTATCCACCATATTGTCACACCGGGCTGGGAATGCCCTGTGTGTACCACGAGAGAACCCTGTTGTCCCTCGCGGCTTGCCGGGAATCTTTGAGGGGGACGACTGGCAGTGGATGCTGGACATAGGTAATCCCAACGAGAAAACACACGTCAGTACCGACACGAGGTATTTAAAAAAACTTCGTTTAATTCAGACGACTGACAGTACGGCGTTTAGGACACGCATCCTGGCGACCAGGGCGGCGACTCGGACGGGCGAGGGATGCAGGCTTTTCGCGACCGTTCGGACCTACGGCGAGCGGGCCGCGGATCCGGGGTACCGGACTTACCAGAACACGTTTTCAACCTTCGACTACCCAGCGCTCCAAGGATGGCGAAAATACGCCGATGTCCGTGCAGCTAACTTGGGGGCACTCCACCTGTTTCAACCATGGTGACGAAAACGCCGATGCCTTGGTTTCCACAGGGGAGCAATCGAGGATCGAATGGTGACTAAAAAGCCCATGCCACTGATGCCCAGCTCTTGGCTGGCGCCGAATTTATACCCGTCGATTCTGCTGAATCGGCGGTGGACTTTGGGTTGCTACTGTTATTACTTATTAATTGTTCCTTGTATTTACATTATCGACTCTCCCTTGTATACTTTGGTGAGGATGTTTTCTAAACATTTTACTGATTAGGGTCACCCGCCTCCAGGTGTGAAAATAATTAGTTTGACTATTAGAACATAGATGGTTCTCTGTATCACTTTTGTGACAATATTGACAACAACAAAAAATGAAACAAATGATAAATGATTGGGGTTTGAACCAGGGCTACTAGATTGAAAAGCAAAGAACTTGCCCCATACATAAAATAGGTTCACAAAAAATTTGCTTAATATGTCGTTTACGCATGATGGTGATAATGAAAAAAATTAAGCATAGACCTATGTTTTTACTAGCATCGCCTACTTTGAGGTCAAATTTAAATGAACCTCGTTAGTTCTTTCCACTGGTCCGTCATCAAAGAAGCACAGGCAGTCTTGACTACTGCCTGTTGAATATCAGAACGGCAGAAATGTATACCCCGATTACTGTAAGAAGTCCCGATTTTGTCAGATGACATTCTCCACAAAATCCCTAGTAATTTTCTGTTAACCATGGATATGACATTGGTATATGTGACTCAACCAGTTAATGACGTCACTCATTGATTTATGATGTGAAAAGTTACCCAAGTGATACGAAAAAAAGAACATAATAAAATAAAAACCCTATTGCAATCACGATTATACCGCTACAAATAAAAATAACTATGACTACAACTTATTCTAATAAAAATTTCAAATGTCATGGAACCACTTTCATTTTGGTTTTTTTGTATAATCAGCTACTTGCGGCTGCGTCTATGGTGCGTACTCAGGCAAATTTTATTTCGGTGTTGTGAAAGTGACAGTGAAGGTTTTCCGGATCGTCCAAAAGAGTTCAAACTTTGGGCAGTGAAAATATTCGCGGGTTTTGTAGTACGTTTCGTGAGTTTTACCGTTATCTGTGTTGTTCTTGTTCGTGTTATCAGTAGTTATTCATTGTGCAAATGGGCCCGTTACTGACCTGGACTTATGACCCGGTTGCATTTTTTGCTGCATTGATGCCAACTTAGGATTTCTTAAAATAATTTGACTATACAGACAATTCTTAACGGTATGTCTCAAAAAACATTCATGCATTCGACAACAAACTTATTCACAGTAACCATAACAACTACAAGGGAACTAGACTCCGATTAGAATGTAACTAGTTATGCGAGTTGGACAAATCTGGACATGCGATTTTATGGTTTTAAATTAATTTTATTCACCACAACTTTAGAAACTACACTTTTCGCAACTAAAAATTATGCTTGAACAATCAGAAGCTATTTAGCCGCAGATTAGCGCTGTATATCATGTATCTTAGTTCGGCTGATATGGTTACGTCGGAAGCGTCCTTCAAGGCCGACTTTTCTCAAAACGTGAATCCCAGAACTTAGGCAGGCATGGCGTATCGCACTCTTTAAAAATGCAAAATTTTAGGGTAAGTTTAATCTAGAATACTACATTCAATTAAAGAATGGAATAGAAAAAAACAATGTTTTCGTAATTTCAAGTAATCATCACGTTTTTGTCCTTAATGGCCGATGGACTAAACGATCAATTTAAGGTCCTCGTTATTTTTTTCCCGCCTTTAAATGAACATTAATCTTTCCCATCGTGCTTTTTATAGATATTGTACTAGGCTCTGATGAGACTACCACTCTGCTTAAAACCGATGACTTTTTGCCGACACAAACATAAATTATTCTGCAGTGTTGTTCCACATGATTACCTATTGGCTCATGCAGACCAGCCCAAAATAAATAACAAGAAAACAAAAAACTCCCCGATCAATCCATGTTACGTCATTGCATTCATTTGTGCCGACCAGTAAACAGCGAATTATTAACGACACGTAAAAATTCCGAAGATCAAACTATTAGAAAACGAATTATAGAAGATACCGATAGTGAGTATAGTGTTCAACAGTGTGAAAATAAGAGATGAAAGAAAGGCTGGATGTATTATGAGATGAGCTACATTACGGATAATACAAGGGAATACTTATCCGATTCTTCTTGTAGCGAAGGTATAGGTAACGTCCATATGTGATTTACGATTGTCCCACAAATTAGAAGGAAAAAGGTAATTTTTTTATAACAGTAATGGACAGTTGAGTTACTGTTTTCCCCAAATACAGATTAGCGTAATTGACGATTGTTTTATCAAACAATTATTGTTACAAAATCGGCGAAAAGCTCCTCAGGGAAAATTGTGCGCAATACACCAAACACAATAACGGGCGTCCAATGAAACTATCCAGACTGATATAAAAGTAAAGTTCGCCCAAATATTAGATGAAAATTCAACCAGTGTAAAAAGTTTGGCCCAGGCTTACACGACGAAGTATCACTGAGGTGAAAACATTAAGTATACTCTCGAAGGGACCTACAGAAATAACCGATTTTTTTATCGTGCCTACAAAACCAATAATTATACTATGGATTGACGGCAATTGGGACATTGATTTCTGAATTACTGAATAACTCTGAATTCCCAGATCCAGAAAAAATCAAATAGCTGATTCCGAATCAATATTAAATCCATCCGGGACAGAATATGAACTTAAATTATCTATTTTTTCTTAAATCATTTCGAAGTTTGGCAAACTGCAAAATCGATTTTTTCGCATCATAGCAAAACAAAAAATGTGTAAAATTAGTATCTTCGTTTCCAGATCCGTAATCCATTTGTGTAGACGCATTTACAATAGACTGGGGAGAATATTGTTTCTAGACCTTCCCACATTTCCTTAGAGGGAAGAGTTTCAGAAAAAAAAAACTTCCAAGAAGCCATGGTGATAATAATAAATAAGTTTAGAAAATGTTAGTTTCGAATTAATCACGTTACTTTCACTTATTTAAAAATAGCGGAATTGACATTGCTAAATTTTCTGCGCACAGGGTTTTTGGCACGCCATTACTTCGCCGCACCACACACTTATTTTTTATCCACACCGTATTCAGATATCTACCTACCTTCAGTTTTTCGAATTTAAAATTTAGTAGTATAAAACATCTTATAAAGTTCATATGTACCAGTTGCTTGTTGCTATTGGAGTAAGAAATAATGTTTTTAATGCGTGATTGTACAACTTTTGTGTTTGTTAATGAATTGACTGCCTCCAGTATATAATGTAAGTAGAAGAACACAAAACACTTTATTGAATTATCATATAATATATTTTACTATTCCACAAAATAATAATTTTAGCCTATATGCCTGATGATGTAATAAAATTGATATTACAAAACCGGTAGCAAATAAAAAAATAGGATTGTGAGAAACAGAGACTTCAATTTTACAGTGTTTCCATTTAACCCTGTAAATATTAATTAAAAATCAAAGATGTTTGCTTCAGTTTATAATGGACCGATAACTACATACCCAGACAATTTCGCGAGGTCAGTTATTTCTCAAACAAATTAAACGATTACATTAGAGTGTACTTCAAAAATGTTAGTAAGTCATAATAATAGTACTTATAAGGTTTACATGGGTAGCTTAGTAATTATACTTATATCTTCAGCTACAGGGAGTAATAATGATGTAGGACAATATCGCAGAATAATTTCGATCAATCATCCCTTACAGGTAATATGTCGATCAATCTAATAATTATTCAACTGCTAATCCTTGCACGAGGGTTCGCTAGGTAAAACTTTATTATTGTTTTTAAACTGCAGAAACCCATGTAAAGTTTGGTTAAATTTTTTGAAGTCTTGCAATAGAATTAAGTATTATTTGTATAAACAGAGTATTATGTATTGCGTAATAAATAGTTGCTATTGGCTTTTAATTAAATGACGCGAACATGTCTGTCTTAAATGCAAAATCTTTTTAATAAAATATTTAATTTTCAAACAAATATTTTTGATTGATCTTGCAATATCAATGAAAGAGATAATTTATTGTCAGTGAGATCAGCAGCCTTTTACCAAAACTGGATCCAATAATTTAAAAAGTTCCAGTGTATTTGAAAGTTTGAACAAGCTTAGCAGTTTTCACGGTGAATATCAGCCATACGCGTACTCCTCTCACGTCGGTATCAGGGCCGCCTGACGTCAGTGAATGCCCGCCTCTCGTGAGTTCATTACTAGGCATTGAAAAAAATTGAAGAAATTACCAAGTTTTGATGGTCTTTTTGGTTTTGACAAATTTTAACGACATTATTTTGTTAAATTAGGAACTGCGGAGATTCCCCTAATAAAAAAGTTACAAGAGCAAGCAAACTAGTATAAATATAAAAAAACTATAATGTCGCCTTGCATGTCGCAAGATTGAGACAAGATTATTCCGTAGGTTAGCAGACTATATCATTATTTATGTTAATTATTACTTAAATATAGAGATGGCTACCTACTTTCTGGATAACTTCCCAAAAAAAAAGGGAAAGTTGCCGGAAGGGAGATTTCAAGCCAGACCAAAACATAGTTGAAACTAGCCGAAAAGGTACTCCATAGAGGAAGTAGCTATAAACATAAACACTTTTTTAATTTATATTACAAGAAGAAAAGTCCAAAATTTTTGTTGCCTGCTTTTAGCAGGATAATGCTGTCAATGTAAATCGGTTGAAAAATAACAACATACAGCAATAATATAAATTCTGACCACCCTGATTATTGAAATATTACTTTATCTTAGAATTTATTGTGTTTTAGTTAAAACTAATACAATTTTGATGGCGAAATTAGATGAACGAATTATGTTGTAGTTGTCTCGGGACAACTAAAACACAATATATGATTTTGGGAGAAAACTAAACACTTTGTAGCTCTTTTTGTAAATTGCAAAATAACCAAAAGCTATGCACTAAAACGAATAAAATAAGTTTTGGTTTTCGTTATGGTAATTCAATTATTTTTTTATTTGTATTGGACAGTTGCGGAAGTATATATTTTTTTACAAATCAATTCAATTAAAACATTTTGAATAAATTAAAATATTGAGTAGGGCAAGTAGTACGGAACTATATATTTACCGTTAATCGTGTTCGAGATATTTGACGATTAGTATACGTATATTGTAAAAGGCGTGGTTGTCACACTTTTGGAACACCCTAAACATTGTTTGATAGTGTATGACCATTCAACCTCTAAATAATATATTACTTCTATCCAACCGGTTTGAACACACACATTGTGCTAAACTGTCGGTCTCACCTATAATAAAACCAGCGCTAATTTGATTTTTATTTGTCAATAAAACTTCACAGCAGTCATATTTTATGGCTATAGGGTCTTCGCTTCGCCACAATAATAATTACTCGCTTTGTATCGTTCTTCCCTGCATTCCCGCATTTTACGAGCCTCGTTTATTACCGCCACATTCTTCGTTTGGAGCGCATAGCGTTGATTACTCAAATTTATGTTGATTCCAGAGCCGACAATATGATATGGTTTCACCGTTACGTTCTGGATAAGAAGTGAAGTCTGTAACTATTGGGGAGTTTGTTTGCAATAAAATATACCAATCGAATTTTGAATCGGTATAGATTCATCTATGATATTATATATATTATTTTTTATTACTTGTATAAAAAAGGAGAAATAAAAGGAATGTAAAATAAATACCATAAAAGAATAAATAATATTAAAATTGAATGGCTAGTGGCATATGGGACAAAATGTTTTGGTTTTGCCAAGAACCAAACCAAACTAGTTTCCAATATCTAATGGAATTTTATATATTAGCACGGCTCACGGTTCGATTCTTGTTGATTGCTGTATACAGAATAGAAGATACTCGGTGATGAACCAATTGAGTTTCTTGTCTCCCCGTATGTCTGCGCACACCTCCGAGAGACCCATACCTACAAATTTAGTATGGGTGGAAACTATTTGGTGTTGCCAACAACCATAACATTTTGTCCCATAGGCCACGAGCCATTTCTTTTTAATTATTATTGGAAACGTTAAATATTCATTTTGATAAATAATGTTCCCGACCGGAAATACTTTTCAAATGATGTCAAGTGACTTTAACAACTTTTTTGTATAACGGTTAAATTCCAAATTCTACAAATGTTTATTTCAAATATTCCAAGAACAATAAACTATAACGACTGTGGTACAGATTATACGAGCATCAGGTGCAATAAAACTGATTTACGGTTTTACTTAGCAAATCAGTGGCGTAGCCAAAATCTCCTTCTTAAGGAAGCGAAGTCAATTTTATAATGCTTTATAATTCTTACAACATAATTTAATAACATTCGTTGTTCCCTAAAACACATTGTAGCTGTTTTGAATCTATAGTCTAGAAGCATGCCATGAAACCCAAATTAAAAAAAAATTAAAAATATAATAATGGCAGATTGCCCTCTTAAAGATCTCTTAGCCGACGCGCTGGAGTTTGTAACTTTTAAAAGAGGAGAAATGCCGAGGCCTTATATTTTCCATGGGTTCTGGCACAGAATAAATAGCTTCGATACAGGGACCCTTTAAAGTAAGGGGACCCAGCATTATACTTTCCAAAGTGAGGCCGTTTCTTTCCCCATTCTAATGGTCTCAATGATGCCAACTATGCCATTTTATTGGAGAATCTATGGATATAACAGGTACTTTGATTGTTAGTAAAAATTAATATGATTTCTAAAAATTAGACTTGACAATGTTCTGTCAACAAACACAGAATATGGCAAGTGCCAAATGAATCAAATTTATATTATATTTGAATTTGGCTTCCTGCAATTATTTCCAGGAATTTAAGTAATATAAGTAAGGTAAGTCAGTGCTGATTTTGCTTATTTGAGAATTTGTCGCTATTGCACCTTGTTACCAGGTTCCTCAAACCTTTTGTAATATGTAGGTATAATAGGTACGTACTTGAACTTTCTTCCCTTGTTGAATGTATCTACCCAAAGAACTTTCACAGATTTCGGGATGGACTAATAAGATTAGGTCTTGTACTTAGTTCTAATCATGTAGTTTTTCTCGGTGCTCATTTTTGTAATTTTATTTCTCTCCCAAGGTACCTCACAAACGTAAAATAAACTTATAGTTGTAGATAAAAACTGTTTAAAGAAAGACCTGACTGAAGCTACCTGCTTAATAATTTAATATTTAGGAAATACCATTTTTGTTTTGAACTACTTACTTATACGTAATGCCCACGTAATGGGAATTGCAGGATTACTAAAGGTGAGACAAGAAAAATCTGGTTGCAATTATTGGGACTACTACAGGCGACCGCATTACCTTTAACTGACTATCTGGAAGTTTGAAAACTTAAAAATTGGGAATTATGATGGGAAATATTTTGCCTCCTTTGGAATCTATGGCACTGGCATGTCACATAAAACTTGATGGCAGTTGGACACTGTCATATATAACATAACCTTGTACCAGCCCACTTATGTGGTCTCCTTGGAGATATACAGAAAACAAGGTTTCACTTTTCCTATGAGATAGACTGTGACATGCTGAGTCCCCTTATTTTAAAGAGTCCCTGCTTCGATATAAAAGCCTTCTTAATGACATGTGTTAAAAATAAGTGAGTGTCCATTTTAATTTACAGAATAATAACCAATTTTTAAACAAAAATCTGGTTCTATTACCACAGCTTACTATGTTAGGGTAAGCTGTGTTATTACCTACAATCTCATTGCTACGTAGATTAACCTAAAAAGAAACAAAGTTTGGAAAAAATCTAATTTTGCCATTTTGTGAGTATAAATCACGAACGAATCAAGATATCTAAGATTTAATAACAGAATATTGTAGAGGGGATAGTAGCGCAACTTTTGTCTAATTTGACCGATGTTGTATCTTTTAAGCCGGGTCCAGACTATGTAACAAAAAATGTTGTATAACAAAGTTGTATAACTTGTTAGAAAAAAGGAAATAGAAAAGTTATAAAACACAGTGTTGTACAACATTTTTCTTGCTACATAACATGTTTTATGTTATCCATCAGATGTCGGTAAAGATCAAAGGAAGTTATAAAACTTTGTTGTATAACACGCTCTGACTTGTCTACACTTGCAAAGATGTTATTGAACATTCAGTCTGGCTCTGGCTCCAACACTGTTCGCTGCAGTGCGTGCCTGTGCGTTTGGGTTTGGTAGTCAAATGGTAGTCAAGAACCATCGTCCCACCAGTGAGGGTGATTTTTTGCTCGTTTTCTTCAATAGTGTTCACGTGGAGTTATTTGTATAATAAAAGATGGAACGGTCAAAAGAACTGACCACTCATTTACAAAATTACACAAGCTGCTGCTGCCATAATTGCATCATCTATGTTTGACGCCATTTCACATACTGGATAAAAAATTACGAACATTGTTTTTTCTTGTTATATAATCTGGATGCTCTTGTTATATTAAACAAGTTAAAAATAAAGTTGTACAACAAATTTGTTGTACAACTTTGTTATATAACATGTTTTGTTACATAGTCTGGACCCGGCTTTACAGTTTCCGAGATACCAATGGTGGGCATCGAAATTGTCACCACCGTGTATACTTGACCATTTTTTAAAAGTAGTTTGATTATAGTCTTTTGACAGATGAGTACCAAAATAATTAAATTCAATTCAATTGTTCAACTCAATTATTGTATTGAATATTTTTTTCGCTTTAGTTTAAAAATTTTGGTATTTTGTTGTTTAAACTCCTGGTTTGGAGATAGGCTACATTATTTGGCAACATGGTCAGTCTAAATTTTATGTCTATAATCTTCAAACCCTTGACAAAAATGACAGTCAGATAACCTGAAAGTACGGTAGTTAAAATCACTTTTTAAAAATTAAATTATAGGAAAACTTCTTGCACTTTTGTAGTAGCGCCAAGGCATTCTGTATGTAAGATATTTTTATTCCAAACAAAGTTACATTAAGAAGGAAACGTACATTATTTGTACGGAAGCGCAGAGAGGCCACCTGTGACAAAAAAATTTCTGGGCGATATAAATGTTCCGACTTGTAACTTGGAATTCTGACTTACAATTCGGAATTCCGACATGTAACTTGGAATTATTCCAACTTGTAACTTGTAACTCGCAATAATTCCGACTTTTAACTAGGAATTATTCTGACCTTTAAAAGTCAGAGTTAAAAATTGGAATTATTTCGAGTTACAAGTCGGAATTCCGAGTTGCAAGTCGGAATATAACACCTTGAAATTTTTTTTGTCATAGGTGGTCTCTCTGCGCTTCCGCACTATATTGTGCTAGTTATGAAAATTAAAAATACTGCTTCTTGTTTTCTCAGAAAAATATAAAATATTGTTTTTAAAAAGACAGAAATCCATTGCCAAATTTCAAACTACATGAAGGGTCATTTTCTTTTAGAAATCATTGATGGATAATTTATATCTTTGGTTAATTCCTGTTCATTCCCGTTCACGCTAGAACGGTCCACCCCATAACTTTCAAAATCTTATGTGATTTTGACTGAGCAAATGCAAAAAAAACGACGGTAATAAGGAGGCATGCAAGACTGAAAATATTATACATATTATTATCTGTGCCAGTGCCTTCGTTATTGATGTGCTTTGCTATGTCTCGAATATTTTTTAGTATTGTTAGCCTCGCGATTGTAGTCGTTTTGCTCACAGCTCATAGGTATGATTTTGAACAGAGTCTACACACAATTTTCAGAGGCTAGGCCCTAGGAGGCTTAGCCCCACCTAGACCTCAATATTCGCCTGTGCACTACACTGGTATATCTACCAATTTAGAATGTTTTAATTTTTGTCTACTCAAAAATCTTATCTATTGTTGATACCTACTAGTTTATACAATTTCGGCCGTTCGATCTCTGCACACATAGTATTGCTTTGCAATCTGTGAACGATTTGATGTGTTACATTATTGCCAATTTCCAAGTCCCTTGTGTCCTAATTATAGCGCAGCTAGGTTTATATTCCCCAATTGCTATATTTTATGTCAATTAACTTGGTGACTTGCCATCGCTGTTAGTTATGACCCTCAAGGATGGGTGAAACAAGAGGTGTGAAAGGCAATTTTATTCCTTTTTGGTAATTTTTATTTTTAAAATAGGCAAGATGCCTTTCCTCTGTAAGATGTAGGAAATTTTTATTCTGAACAACTTTCTTTAATAAAATGTTTGCGTATCTTGCACAGGAAAGGTAACCTTGCCCGTTGAAAAATTAAAAATTGGCAAGAAATGAAAAAACAAAGTAGGATCATTTCACAAATTTTAACTTTATTCTGAACAACATTTCTTAATAAAATGTTCCCTATGTTCCCGCGGGGCCGCGGTGGCGTCGCTCGTACCGGCGCTGACTTTTTAGACTGCATGTTTCTCTGCCTTCGATCGACCTTGGTTCGAGGCAGGCGCATGCATATGTCTTTGAAGAAAAACACCGCTATGGCCAAGAGCGCTCGACAAATGTGGGTTCACGATATTGCTCCTAAATAGCTTTATCCGTGTGATTTACTAATTGTCCTACACTCACTGGGATTACTACGGTTTTCTAGGGTTTTCCGTAGTACTTGAGCGAATGCTAACCTAGTTCTATCGGGAAAAAAGTCGGCCCGAGCCGCAAATGGCAACGAAGACAAAATAATAGTAATTGCCCCCCTCCCCCGCACAAGCATGTGGTTGCTTCTGGGGTACTCCTAGTTTGGAGTATTGTGAAGGTGAGAATTTATTATTATTTTATTATTATACAGAAAAGACACTTCGGCTAGACGGAAAACGAATTCTTTCCTCATGCCAAGACATACTCGTAACTGAAAATATGCCAGAAATTACCTACTATCAAATCAAGCAGGGTGGTCACATTTCAACGCATTTATCCTTGGACACCTTCTAGAAGGACGGGGCGAAAAGTTTGGATCACTCCAGTGACGTATAGACTAGGCACGTTTTCAAAAAAGAACAATGCAAGAAGCATTTCATGTAACAATTGAGGAAAAATGTTTTTGGGGTATTTCGACACCGCTGACTACGAATCTGCCGCTTGCCAAAGCGAAATTTGGACCGGAAGTACGGTATCCAAGATGGTGGACAAAGCTCAATCTCCGTTGTCCGTTGGCTTAAAATAATGATTTAAACGTCTGCTTAGGGGATTTCTCGGATGCCAAACACAATATTGCAATCCTCAAAATGTACTTACCTTAAGTTTGGAGTGCATGAGTGCATGGCACACAACGTGGCAGCCGAAACTTTGTTGCTCGGAAATAAGCAAGGAAAATGAGAAAACGACAATTTCAGACTTCAAACATTGTTTAATGCAATATTGCAAAGAAGATGAGAAAACAATCATTCGAGTGTTTTTAGCTTATGGCAAAGTTGCACGAAGGATAAAGAATAATCAATCATTTAAATAGTTAAAACATTGTCGAGAGCGGTGACACAACTTGGTGCAAGTCAGTCCGTTCTTCTTGCACGTGCTCATTGTAGTCGGGCACTGGAATTAACAATTATTACAGTGTATCCGTGAAGGCTTTGGCAGCGGGCTCAAGGGTTATAAGCACGGGAATGTACTGGCCTTGGTGAAGCCTCCACCCATATGACTCAGCATCCATCCCTACCGGTCGGGCATTTTCCCACACGTTCACCTTAAACGTTTTTTAAATTGTCAGTGCCGAAAAGCAACTGGTTTTACTCACGGTATGCTGCCGATTACCATAATGTCTTTACCTGGTAATGACATCGAAGGAGGTGTAGTCGCACCGCATCGCTTTTTGGAGGTAAGACTTTTTGACAACACCGAAAAGCTGATGTCTGGCTTCATCCCCAGTGGATACGTCCCACTTGTTCAGACAAGCAGAAACCTTTTGACATTAAATAAACCCAAGTTGGACTTGCTGAAACACCTAAAAAGAAACTTTACCAACCTTGTAGAGCTGTACCATTGAAGACTTTCCACGCTGCTTTCTTCGTTATCAATGCAAGGTGCGATGTCCAGTAGCAACCGGTGACTGCGTGAGACTCCAAGATATTCTTCTTTTGAACATTGGGAATAATTTTGCAGATGTCATGAACCGGGAGATACTTCCTTCCTTGTGCTGTGTCACTCATCATCCACACTTTAGAGCTGGTCATTTTGTCGAAGTGATGGAACAAAAGCAAACAGATGTCGGAATCCCTGGACATGAAGACGATGTTGTCAGCATTGGAGTGGATAATAGCATGTAGTAAAACGCGTGTATCGGCCTCTTCATGTATCGCACCTAGCCCACTGACGTCGGATTCGGGGTTGGTTGATCGCACACCCTCTTCATGTCGTTTTCTCATTTTCCTTGCGTACTTCCGAGCAACAAAATTTCGGCGGCCATGGTGTGTGGCACCTTGGAACCCATACACTCCAAACTTAAGGTAAGTAAATTTTGAGTATTGCAAACTGCAAATTGCAAATTTGGCATGTGATAAAACCGATAAGCAGACGTTTAAATCATTATTTTAAGCCAACAGACAAGGCAGATAGAGTTTTGGACGCCATCTTGGATACCGTACTTCCGGTCCAAATTTCGCTTTGGCAATAGACAGATTCGTATTCAGAGGGGTCGAAATACTCTAAAAACGTTGTTTCCCTAATTGTTACATGAAATGCTTTTTGCACTTAGATATGAATTTCCTGTAAATATGGGCAGGGACAATTTTTGTTGTATGGCGCTGATATCATGTATGAATTATTATTACTCGCGGGCATCGTTCTGGGGGGGGGGGGGGGTTAACCTCCAACCCCCCTCGTTGCGCCACTGCATTAACATAATATCATTCTGATATTAAGAAAGTAGATGCAGTGCAGTAAAGGCCTATTTTGACAATAAAAATCCTCCGTTTCGTCACATCGGATCGTAGAAGTATGATAAAAGGTATGTTTGGATATGGCTCCAGAAAAGTTACACATTAACCTGTTTTAAATTACCTATAACATAGGATTAATTTCATCAATTTCATAAGGATTTCATTCGCATCTGAAAATATTTTTAAAACTAGACACTTGGAAGTAAGGGCATGTGGTAATTAGAGAACGCACGCACAAATAAACTATTCAATAAATTATTATTGTGTTAATCATCACACGTACTTAAATTGAAAACATAGAGCAAACGAACAGTCTGTGGCACTTAGGTTTCCCCATTTTTCCCCAGGCTTGTTAAACCGTGAGTTATTTACATTTAGGAGCAATCCATTTAATTTAAGCTTAGATTTATATCTAATTTATTGGAAACTACTGAGATTTAGTGAGATAATAAATTAACTGAGTTTTGTTTTACAGTTCTCCATCAATATCTATAGTCCAGGCATTTTAGATCATTTGAAATTAAGATATTATTTATTTTAGTTAGAGTTCCTGGATTTGGAGAGTTAGGACAATAATGTCATTTTTAACAGAAAAACACATTTTTCAAAAGTCATATGAATTTTTTCGATGAAAAACAATTTGGGATAGATTTCATGGGCGGTTAGTCGGTACCTAATTACTACAGGAAAATATTATTTGCATTTATTCTAATCGCCGACATGCGGTAAAACGGGTAACCCATATCTGCAATATCTGCATACATACCTTCTTGTACACAGGGCCGATTTTAGGGGGGTGCTAATAGCTAATAATAGCGCCAGTTAATTTTATTTTGCCATATCACATTTTGTTTGCCATGTCACACACGACATGCCACCTTTGACATTTTGATCGTCGTCCGCAAACATAACATAACATCTAAAACGTTCTATCATTCATGATCTTCATCTATACGTTGAAGATTTCACTTATAATACTTTATTACATATTATATACATGGGCGGGGCGCTGTACATAACGGCAAGGGGTGCGGTCTCCCCCGAAAAAAAAAACGAAAATAAAAATTTCTAAGTGAAAATGTTGTAAATGCAGAATTTACAACATTGTTTTATTGACTGAATATGAAGTGGAAAATATCATGTAATAATATGTAACATTGATACATGTATTGAAAAATATAGGTACTTAATTGTTATTGTCAAGTAGTAAAGTAATAGCTACCGATTCCACGAGACCTGGCCACGAGACATAGGAGTTTAAGCCCCCTACATTGAGAAAGAAAAGAGGAAAAATAATCATAATGTTAAGATTTTGTAATTTCCTAAGAAATAATAATTATTAATAAAATGCGTATGCTGATCTTCCGCTTACAATTATTATTTACGAAATATAGTGTTAGGTAATGGCAAAGATATAGGTTGTATATATCTTTGGTAATGGTAATACTAAACTTTGACCACATTTTTACCAATTTTTGGTAAGTATTAGCCTGAAACCGAAATCACAGACTAACGAGTAATATATTTATTCTGTGCCAAAAGGAAACAATTATAATATAATCAATAATGTATAACTTTTAACTGATTATACTATATAATATTGCTCAGTATAAAAAATAACTGCAAAATTTGTCATCATATAGTTGAAGATAATCTTCTAAAAATATACACACCCAAAATGTCTAGGGATCACCTTAATTATTTTAAAATTTATGCCACAACTTCTCTGTTTTGGAGTGGCCCTCTAGATTTGTAGATTTGTAGATTTCTTAGGGGTCGTTTTTTTTGCCCATACGGCCTTTCTTCACTGCGACCTAATTAGATCTTTTGTGAATGACCCTGCTCTAATAAATTCCAAGGTCACCTAGGCTTTTGACGAAGCTTAGTATTTTCCTTGGGGCTAAGTTGCCAATTTCATTTGGATTTATATTGATCCTTTCGAAATATTTAAGTCTGTTTCGAATTAAGAGGGGACACTCACACAGTATGTGCTCGCTAGTCTCATCCCGTTCGTTGCAGAATCTGCATAGTCCATTGTCTGTTTTGCCCATTTTTGAGTGGCCCTCTAATTCTCCTGACTTAAATCCTATTGAAAAGGTATGGGATAACATGAAGAGTCGCCTTTTGGATGTTGGGAATGGTTTTATAATCAACAAGAACTGGAAAGGGCAGTCCAACGATTTTGGAGAGAATTGGATCAAGACATGATTGATAGGCTAATTTTAAGTATGCAGGACTGTCATTAATAATAGAGGAGGACATTCTGGGTATAAAATTTTCATAGTTTTTGTTAAGTTATTTTTTTAACTTACATTTACTTCAACGAATTTTGTGATATTTGTGAAATAAATTGGTGTGATTATATTTCTGGGAAAGTTTCTATTTTTTATGCGAATGCTATGTATTTTCATTTACTTTGAATAAAAAACATTCAAGAAATGCGCGATATATTAATTTTTTAAAAAATATATAAGAGTGATCCCTAGACAATTTGGGTGAGTATATATTCTAAATTAGTTTGTTTGAAGGAATAACGTCCAGGGTCATTGAAATTTCATTCTGAAGAAGCATTTTCTGCATTGTTTGTTAGTTATTTTGCCATTTCAAAATACTTTTTAAACCCTTATAAAAAAACTGCTTTGAAGATCCAGTGCTCAAGTCAAATTTATTGCCAACGTACCTACTAGGAACAATTTTTAACCGCTTTTGCTTGCTCCGAGTTTCAGGATATATTTTTACGCTGCTAAGTATTGAAATTAGACCAAAAACTAATTTTTGATCCTTATAGGTACTACAAAAAATATAATCTTGTATATTATTGTTTGTTGTAAAATAGTTAAGTTAATAATTATTGTCTGGTAGAATAGGTGTATGTTTTAATATTTTTTTTTCAAATAGTGTTTAATTGCTTTGCATTTTCTTGTTTAATTAAAATGTCCAACACTCCAACATGGTGACTATTTTCCTTATCTCAAATTTTAAAATTTAAATAACGTTCGGTACCTAATGTTTTTCATCTTATTTATGCCTAAGTTTTGTTATCGAGGGCAACCAGACATATACTACACTATTTTAGTTTCTAATTTAACAAATACTCCTCCCATGAGTTCTCATCAATTTGACAATAAATCGTAGGAAATCAAAAATCTTCTCGCAGGTAAAAGATAGAAAATATTTAGCTATCTCTATGAAACCCAAAATTATTGGCGAATAATGAAACTAATGACTCTATTCATTGAATTTTAATTAGGTTTTTCGCCACCAAACTGGTTAAAAGACAACTTTTTCAAGTTGCCTGGAAAATTAATAAATGAACTAAACTTTGAACTTGTAACTCAAAAAATATCTTCAACAAATTTGTTTCCTGAGCTTTCGGAGAATAAGTGAAATGACTCAATTCTCCCAATCCAGGAATCCTAATTTCAGTCTAAGTTATTAAGACCTTACATGTTCGAAATTGTCATTTTTCACGAGGTTGAAGTCAAATATTGTCTAAGATAAAAAAGAGAGAATATATACTATTATTCATAATATGTTCATGTAGTAAAACCAGACTTTTCACATCTATTCTATTAATTAGCACACAATATATTTTTGCTCAAGAGGGTTATAGCAATTTTCCCTGTTTTCATAATTATGCCATATACAGGGAGTCCTCAGATCGACTTAACAATAGGTGTGCAAGGGAAAGAGAAAATATTACTATGTAGTTGAAATTTAAGCATCAGCGTTCTTGATTAGAAACTAATTAATTGGTGACATAATCATAGTTTCAAAAAATCACGTATGTCTTAGAAATTTTGAAAAATATTAGTTTGTAGGTATAACGAAGGTGGATAGTATGATACATCCTACGAAGATCGTTCGACGAGGCCGAGAGCGATGTGGACATTCTACTCGAGTTGTGCGGTGTATTTTTTCTATGTGTGTAATAGCTGCTAAAGGAATATTTCAATAAACACTGAAACTATAGTAAAATCGAGCAACTCTTACGCCTGGCGTAAACAAGAGTACGTGAGTTGAAATATTCGCCAGGGCCGCACTGAGGCACGACCTTTATTTAATTTTAGTTTTACAATGGTTTACATCAAAATATTTGGGAAAAGAATTATTGGCTTAATTAAAATGGTTCAAAACATCGATAAAATTATTTGTGGCAGTGTCTAAATAGCTGAAAACAACAAGGTAAAACCGCGTAACTACACTTTTGCGATCGAGTACGTCCCTGTTGCCGACTCGGGTGAAATTTTATTGCCTACCGACCAATTGCGGATCGTCATTGAACACGTGGTTTTATTTACGCCAGGCGTACGGATTGCTCGATTTTAGTATAATTTTTCACACCAGTAAAGAAGTAAAATACTTTTTTGTAGGTTTTACGAGAAAATGTTATTAAGGAAACTCGTTCGGAATGAAAAACTGAGTAGGTGTGCAAAATTTGCGCACCTAATGAAATCTTCATTCAGTTCTTCATCGGTCAATTGAATAGGTTGCGAACAGTGAATGTTTAGAAAGATAATACTAGAAATTCGGAAACTCAATTCGGACTCAAAATTTGAGAGCATTCTGAATTCCTTAGAGAGAGCGCGAAAGCGGTCTGGCAAATGTGGAAGTGAGTTCGACAATAATTGGGAATGTACATTGAGTTATATTATATGCCCAAAAACACCAATTCTCCGGCGCCAGGCAGGCCAGGCACAGATCGTATGTTTTGTTGTTTTCGCGAGCCGATAGACCGTCCTGTTTAGTGTAGTGTGTTTGTAACGTTTTCAAAATGAGCAGTGTAAGTTTTTTATTAAGAAATTCATTTTCGTCAATGGAATTTGAGCAAAAACTGCAAATTAAAGAGTTGGGCAGGCCGTTACCCGATTTAACTGTAGAGAAAAATCAAAAGGCAGGACAAAAAACACGATCACGTAAATTCAACAAAAGTGTCTACTTAAAAAATAATTGGTTGTGCGGATGTGAACAAACAACTTGTTTTGTATGTGTTTTGTTCGGCGGTGAAAAAACTTGAGGGAACGACGATGTTGTGCACATTTGGGATAAAATGAAGAAAGACGAAAAATCGAAGGTACACATGAATAACATTTTTAATTTAGTAGTATGCTGGGAAAAATAAATATAAAAACGCAACGGACCTCCTAAATAAAGCTGGTCTGCTATTTCCATATATTAAAAATGTACCTTTCATGCGGCCTCCATGTTGTGCTGACAGCAGAGGGGAAGCCAATAAGAAAGCTGCATTTTTGGCGGGTTATTTGAAATGAAGTGAAAAAGAGGAAGAAGAAGACTTGAACCTAAATGGTGCCAACAGTTCCCCTAGAAATCAGCACATGATGGCGGCCAAAAACCAGCCTTCAGCGCTCTCTGGCGGGCGGACAAAAATTGGTGGAAGGGGAAAGCACCAATAGCAGTCCAGCTTTATTTAGGAGGTCCGTTAAAAACGCAGTTAAGCCGAAAGATGTTTTTCTTTGCTAAAGCAGATAAAAACGTTTCTAAGAAACACGAAAAATTCACTAATAAAAAACAGAGGAGAATGGATTTTGTTTATAAAAAAATGTAAAATTAGACGTGTGAAGTGCGAATATACTTTTTTAATAACATTTACTCAAACATTTATGACAACCGAGGTGAACTTTTAAAATTGTGTCTCAGTTTGTGTTCTACGAGTAGGTATCTCGAGTTATTTAAGTATTCAAAAGTGGTTCGATTCAAAAACTCGTTTAAATCTAACTTTAATAGTCTACATTTTGTGATGGTGTCTGATGTTCATTTTTCCATTTTTCCATGGAAATAAATCCCACTGGAAAACTTTGGTAAGTTTTTTTCCTGTATTAGTTAGGGGCGGTGTGCCAAAAATGTCAATGTTTATTTTTTGGTTAATATTTCTTCACTTTCCAGTTTAATCTGCTTAAAAGGTTTTATAAAAATAAATCTATAGATAGATAAGGAAGGGCGAGGAAAATTTTTTGCTGCCAGAAAATCGGCTGCTAACTTCACACCGGTTTAGTTAGGCACATTGATTTTTAAAATGTCTTCCGATATTTGGCCCCACCCGTTTAAATACTCACGAGCCGCCACTGAGGCTGTATATCATCATTTAAATGAAAAAAAAAAAACAGGGGCAATACGTAATTACAGATTTGTTAAACTACTGGAAATTTGTCTCAAAATTCTGCAAAATATGAAAATACTTATTCTTGGGATGTATCCTATCATCAGTTAATTGTAAAATGTTTGGCTACACTGGCAAACATAGGTATATCTCGATAATTATCGAAAGATTCAAAATGATAGAATAATGGAGCAAAAGGCTGAGAAAAAAACTAAAAATTAAAAATTAGCCAGTAAGTGATATTTCTCATTTTCATCCATTATTTATATTTATTTCTACGTCGCTAAAGCAATTTGCGTGTAAGTTTTTTTTTTATTATTTTCATTAAGCTTATTACGTTTATTTCTACGTGTATTATATATTCACTGCCGCTTCATTATCATTAATAAATGTTCATAATGTTGCTTGTTGCACGAGGTTTTTATGCAGTTTTCATTTCCTTAAAATTTCCTTACTATCTCACTAGAAGATAACCCACTTTTATAATTGTAATCAGCTGTAATCTGCTCTATAAAATGATAATGGAGGGATAGAGAAGCAATAATGAGTGCTGCATAAAGCCACCTTTAATAATTGTTGAATTTCATAGAGTTTATTATGTCTATTACTACGAACTTAGTTGTTTAGAATGGTTTATTTTCTGTTGGGTGTAACGTTTTTATGGTATGTGGTAATAAATAATCTGGAAAATAAAAAAAATTGGCTCTAAAACTCCCCAAAATGCCTCAATGAATAGAATATCTTAGTTAGAATCGGCCTGAGTGTGTGACGTCATCGATCCAGTCTGCAGGCCTTCTATCCCGTGTGCCTCGCCAATGCCCACGAAATTGAATATAATGGCAAGAAGTGACCGTATTTATAAACTAAAACCAGAGCTTACCCGGGTAAGCTGTGCTAAAACTGTGCATGGGCATTTTTGTTGACTGGCGATTAACCCTGGTTGAAACATTATAATGAGGTTGAGTTATTTACGAGGCGATGAATTTGTAATGTGGTGTCATGCAGGAGATATACATAGAATGAATAAACGAAGAGCCATAAATTAAAAATTTTAGGGTGTGCCTATAGTGTAACATTGTGGTAACCAGCAAAAGCTAAAGCTGTTATGGTCTATATCATCAAAACAATAAAAAAAATTAAATATTATTACAAAATGAATACATTTTTGGATGTTTTTACTAAAAATGATAATCCAGTAACGAAATAATATAGGTAAAATGCCGTTATAACAAAAACAAGTAGTAGCATTTTTTCTGGGATCTGGGAACAATGAACAACCGACCAATTTAGCCGATTTGTCTAAATTCTCTCTAGATTACTGTCTACTGTCTCTACTTGATTTTTCCTGCACTCCACTTTTCTTTGATTGAAAAAAAAAATGAGCTCATAAATAATTAAATTTGCATTACCTCCGGCTAAATGGGTGCGACAGATTTAGCCCTGAATCTAGTCGTAGGCTCTTGTATGGTATATACTTAATAGTTTCTAACATTGCAAGAAGAAGACTTACGATTAGTTATGTACTTTTCCTACCTCAAAAAACTGTCTATCCATTTTATCACATATAAGATCACTCTTATCCAACACTGGGGAATATTAATATTATTAATAATCGTTCTTTTATATACCTAAGATTGGTGTTCTTTCTGATCAAAAGCAGTTTATAAAACCATTGTGTGAAACATATTAAAAGTGAAGCAAATTTCTCGCTACTATACATATAAGTATTTTATTAATGGTTTTAAGGTCCATGATGCTATAGGCAATACTTTTTGTACCTAACAACCACTTTCACATTCACATTTGACTTGTGCTTTCGGGCATGCTGGTGAGTAGCTATGTAAAGTGTACTTACGGAGGAGAGGGCAGAAAAAATGTATACATGCCATATTGCTTTTTTAGTCGTAAGGGTTTGCGTCGCGAACTCTCATATATGGGTAATCAGATTGTCCAGAAAAATGGCTTTCCGTGTGTGATGAGTTCATGTTTTATTTTCAATAGACAAAATAAAATATGTGCCTAACGATATCTAATTTTTCGGGACTAATACTGTCAAAATAACTTGTAGAAAAATCGGCCAAAGAACTCCTTCTTTCTGGCCGCTTGTTGTCTATAAATTTAACAAAAATTTAATTTATTTTTATCCGCGGTGGCGTCGCTCGTACCGGTGCTGACTTTTTAAACTTCCTGTTTTTCTGCCTTCGATCGACCTTGGTTCGAGGCAGGCGCATGCATATGTCTTTAAAGAAAAACACCGCTATGGTCAAGAGCGCTAGACAAATGTGGGTTCACGGTATTGCTCCTAAATAGCTTTATCCGTGTGATTTACTAATTGTCCTACACTCACTGGGATTACTACGGTTTTCTAGGGTTTTCCGTAGTACTTGAGCGAATGCTATCCTAGTTCTATCGGGAAAAAAGTCGGCCCTAGCCGCAAATGGCAACGAAGACAAAATAATAGTAATTGCCCCCCTCCCCCGCACAAGCATGTGGTTGCTTTTGGGGTACTCCTAGTTTGGAGTATTGTGAGGGTGAGAATTATTATTATTATTAAAATCCATTTATTTATTTTGGTTGTCTATTCACAACTATTTTCATGGCAAGTCCTTTTGCAAACTGACAAATATATATGTCAAGTACAATGGCGGGCATCATTATAGACCGCCATCAAAACATTAAGCAATATGAATATGTTTATGTTATGTTCACCAGCACCTAGCTACGTGCCAATGTTTAAAAGATTTTCGTTTGATACAAAATTAACATTCCTATAGTTTATTTTTAAGAAGCTCGTCCCGACGAATCGTGCTGTGCAGGTATGAAACAAAAACATCAAAAGCTCTCACTCACGTCATGACGGGAACAGAACAGTGCCGTCAGCGCCCCCGCCAACTGGCAACCGTAGCATCGCGCCAATACCAACAATAATTCTCAGGTTTTAACGGCGATGTGGAGGAAACAAAGCGGATTGTTTAGAAACCCGGGCGACAATAATGCGGGATCGCAGCAGACTAAATTACATATAAAGGCGAGGGTTTAAAAATAGCCCGTATACTTCAAACATCGGTGACCGGAGCCACGAAACTAAAATTGTGAGCATATCTATTGACTGGCGATCAGCCCCAGTAGAAACATTAATGACCACGATTTATTTCGAGAGGATGAAATGTGATATTATGTCGGTGAGGAGTTAATCGTTTTAACCCTCATGCAGGACAAAAACAACAAAGACTTCTTGCCAGTATTGTGATTATTAAATGGTTAAATAGCATATGGAGCAAACTGAAGATGTTTAAAGTTTAGGTTCACTAAAATTAAATTTAAAGCTCTTCAACCATCGTAGGCAAAATCAGAAATGTGTATTGTGTTTAAACAATAATAATAATTGTAGTCAAAGCGGCGTTCGCTAAGCGTTTTCTGCCTTTCCTTAACCTGTTCAGTAAAGGCTGTCGGGTGGAGTCAAATCAGTTTGGCAATTCAGAGGGGTAATGCTGCTTTAATTTTGGGCACTATCCCGAAGATGCAGCAATTGGACGAAATTTTATTAATTTAAGTTGGATTATTCTCTATATAGGTACTTTACATTGTACAAATATACACTTTCAGTAAGTTTATATTAATATAATATAATAAATGTAAGTTTTTATAGTAAATTAAAATATTGTTTTACCATTTATATTATATATTATCTAGTCTTAATCTTAATAGTCGACAATAAATTTAAAATTTATGACAACCAGGAAACAGCAATATAACACAAAAATGACAGTAAAAAAAGACACTAGGTACTTACAAGTAAAATCCTTTGTTTAAAAACTATAAATATACATAAGAGTAATAAAAAAATGCCAAATGAACACTGGTCGAAGCACTTGTTTTCTTAAAATAGGGTGTCCAAATTTTGTCGAGTTTCAATCCGTCACATTTTGAAAGTAAACATTTTTTGGGACATTGTTCATATGGGTTTTTTTCTTGCTTTAAATGGTACGATCGTTGTGCGGTATTTGAAAGCAGTAGGTGTAAATTTTATTTTTCGAATATTGAAGTAAATAGGTGTTTTGGGGCACGTTTTGGAAATTTAAACGCAAACGGTTGATTTGGTCGTTATGAAACAAGTGTATACCTCTTTGTTGCAGAATGAAATGAAGCACTAAAATGATGGACCTGCAGAACCAAAAAGATAACCTCAAAAAAGTTACGAGTAGAAGCAAGATCCAAAATCAGTGCAAGTGGTGCTCTCTGTGAGACACGTATAAATTGACATTTTCAGCTTATTCTCCATCTCCAAAAACAGAGCAGTGACAAATTTCAGTTCAGCAGCTTGATTATTTTGGGAGATATTGCCATAATTCAATTTCAAAAAAAGAACGACAACGCCCTGTACTATTGAGATTTGACCCGTAG
Organism: Pseudeuparius sepicola; assembly: GCA_963920635.1. NCBI lineage: Eukaryota > Metazoa > Arthropoda > Insecta > Coleoptera > Anthribidae > Pseudeuparius > Pseudeuparius sepicola. Next base: position 99,358,782 of record OY987299.1, read on the forward strand.
ATGTTAAGTATACGAATGCCTTTTTCGATGATCGTACCTAATATTTTGACGTCCACTACCTGCTCCCGCGAGATGTCCACGTACTTACCGGACACCCTGTATAATATGGCGATTTATTTCATCCATACTTATAAATTTCTATTATGTTTCTTTTCGGTGCAATACGATGAAAAAAAATTTTAGATTATCAAAAAGCAACTAAATTTATTTTACAAAATGTTGGATTTGAAATCTTATTTTATTTATAAGGTTAAAATATGCATTTCTAAGTCCTTCAATATCTTATTTTTTATTTATACTGTTGTTGTGCTTCTTAACGTTAATCAATTATGCAGAAATAATTTCCCTGGGTTGCCGCTAGTACAGAGGCGGATTAAATGTCGAGAGCGCCCTAGGCAAGCACCTCATCGGTGCCCCAAGCGTGAAAGTTCCAAAGAAGGAGGAATTGTCTCATTGCATAGCTGGTAGTACGCTTAGGAAGCTCTAAATCTTTAGAGAATTAAAGAATCTTTTATATTGTGTAAGTAGGTGCATAGTTACTGGACACAATTAATTTTATGTTATTTTTTTTCTTTACTTAAAAATTCCGCGCGCGCGCCCCTAAGCGCGTGCCTAGTTTGCCTTAGGGATAATCCGCCTCTATGCGCTAGTATCTATACTACAACACTTTTTACTTCCATTGTGAGAAAGGATTCGTCGCAATGTAAACTAAAGAAATAAAATAATGAAAATGAAATTCTGCTATTCTATTGACCTTCATGGGCTTTGCTTTTGAATTTGACAACGCCAGCCGGCCAGGGAGCAAGTTCGCTTACCCACAAAATGCCCCTTCATCATTGGTCTAACTGCGGCAGGAATACGAGAAGCATTGCCATAATATGTTGTACCCAGGGACCATTTAAAGTAAGGGGACCCAGCATTATACTTTCCAAAGTGAGGCCGTTTCTTTCCTCATTCTAATGGTCTCAGTGATGCCAAGTATGCCATTTTATTGGAGAATCTATGAATATAACAGGTACTTTGATTGTTAGTAAAAATTAATAATGATTTCCATGATTTCTAAAAATTAGACTTGACAATGTTCTGCCAACAAACACAGAATATGGCAACTGTCAAATGAATCAAATTTATTTTATATTTGAATTTGGTTTCCAGCAATTATTTCCAGGAATTGAAGTAATATAAGGATGGTAAGTCAGTGCCGATTTTGCTTATTTGAGAATTTGTCGCTATTGCACCTTGTTAGCAGGTTCCTCAAACCATTTGTAATATGTAGGTACAATAGGTACGTACTTGAACTTTCTTCCCTTGTTGAATGGATCTACCCAAAGAACTTTCACAGATTTCGGGATGGACTAATAAGATTAGGTCTTGTATTTAGTTATCATGTAGTTTTTCTCGGTGCTCATTATAAAATTTTTGTAATTTTATTTCTCTCCCAAGGTACCTCACAAACGTAAAATAAACTTATAGTTGTAGATAAAAACTGTTTAAAAAAAGACCCGACTGAAGCTACCTGCTTAATAATTTAAAATTTACGAAATACCATTTTCGTTTTGAACTACTTACTTATACGTAATGCCCACGTAATGGGAATTGTAAGATTACTAAAGGTGAGACAAGAAAAATCTGGTTGCAATTATTGGGACTACTACATTACCTTTAATTGACTATCCATAAAAATTGTGAATTATGATGGTAATTCTTTTGCCTCCTTTAGAATCTATGGCACTATCTATCACATAAAACCTGATGGCAGTTGGACACTGACATATAACATAACCTTGTACCAGCCCACTTATGTGGTCTCCTTGGAGTATACAGAAAACAAACTTCCCCTCAAGGCTTCACTTTTCCTATGTGATAGACTATGACATGCTGGGTCCCCTTATTTTAAAGAGTCCCTGGTTGTACCCGATAGTAACGGAATTTTTTTAATTTTGATATTTTTATTCGGGTAAATTTCGTTCGACAAAATTTTTGTTAAATATACTGTGAAGTCTTCTCACCCCACACAGTCGTATAAACAACTAAAAAATGGTGTGTGTTGGATTGGATTATTTAATTCACCTACATAAACATTTTTTGGTTGATTATAGCCTTTCCTGCGCTAAATTTTCTTTGATTTTATCGAATTACAAACGTACGAAAGTAGAAGACTTTGATATAGACAACTGAGGACTCATTATACATATGTAGTACATTCGATACCTTGAACCCACGGACCATTTAAAATACACAGCTATTGAAAATTAAATATTTAAAAAAAATTTCGGCTAACACATACCTACAAGAAATTAAAGTTGCGTGCGGTAAAACAATTGCTACAAAATTCGCATTCCCAGTTTATTTTTATGCTGCTCGTCTCAACAAATCCAATTAAATGTTATGCGTTTGCATTGTTCACGGCAGTCTAACAACGCATCAGACATAACAAACACAAATTTTCACTCACGTGCCAGGAACAAAGCACCGTAGCATCATGCCAACATTGTCAACCGCAACAATTCTCACGTTTTAACGCCGATTAGAGAAAACAATGCAGCTTATTTATAAACCATGTCGACAACAATGCGCGACCAGGGGCGACTAAATATAATGGCGAGAGGTCTAAAAATACCAGGAGCTTCAGATTGTGGTGTTACTGGAGGCACGAAACTATAAAAACTGGTAAGCATTTTTATCGACTGGCTATTATGCCTAGGTAAAACATTAATGAGGTGGAATTATATACGAGGTGATCGGGGCTGTGAGTAGGCAATTATTAATGTCGTATGTGCCCCACTAAATATAAAGATACAAAAAAGAAATAAAGTGGATGGTGGCAATTACTATTATATCGATTTCATTGCCATTTGCGACTAGGTCCGACTTTTCCCGATAAACCTAGGGTAAAATTTGCTCAAGTAAAACAAGAATCCATAGTAATCTAAGTGAGTGTTGAATCATAATTAGTAAATTATACAGATAAAAAAGCTATTAAGGAGGAATAGTTGCTAGCGTTCATTGTTATCAGGGCTTGTTTTTCTATAAAAGTTATGCGCTCTCGAACCCCGAATCCAACCAGAGATCATTCGAAGACCAGAAAACACCGCGGAATTTGAGTATCGCCGAATTATTCTATTGATTACAATCTTGGAGAAACCATTTAATGACATACACTCTGCGTACTAACTCTCTCACTAAACTTTTAAAAGCAACTGGTACTTAATCCCAAGAGGCTCGCGTTCACCTACAGAGCTGTCTCCGCCTTTGATATATGAAAACGTTGTATTGCACAGATGATCTACGCCTACGCCTCAGAGAATGTAAAATGTTCCTTCTTTCTGCGGTGCAATGCCGTGTTGTGAAGGTGGGCCTGTCGAGGAGTGGGTTTGACGAGAACTGAGAGTTCTGGTATTTAGAAGTCGAGGTAGGTGGGCGTCGCGTAGCGTACTCGGTTCCCAGCAAACACATTGCATCACCAAGACATTATGTGAAGTTTTAACCTTATATCTTACGTGCTAAACGGATTTCCCATTAGATTAATAATTATAGAAAATACGCGATATCGCCTTGTTCATATATAACCATGAGATGTCCCATAGAAATTCTCGAAAAAACCGCTCGGAGATTTTAGTTTTCCGTTCTTCCCGTTCATGTAACATCCGAGAATTCGCACCGTGAACGTACTCTCGAAACTTGCTAACGTGATCAGGGACCTATAGTCTATCCAAGTTACAGAGGCAGTGGATCAAAACATTGGCCACCACGTGACCTATTCTCTTATTGGTCTGGCCGTCATAAAATGTAAAGTGTTTACGCGGCGAGCAGAATGCAGGGCCGGCTCTTCCCTCAGTCGAGTTTCCTGCATATTTTAGATCGGATCGCGAGCAGTATATTCTGTAAATTTATTTTGCTACTTATTTTAAGGAAATTTATATTTATTTATAGATCCACGAAAGGTAAAAACATATGGAGTTTGTTGGTGCTGGAGAATAAGCACGAACTCCACTTAAAATAATAACGATGTTGTCGATTTGACAAATTTTATTAAACTGATTTTACAACTGTTTACTTAGTTACTAAAATATTTTGTTATTTTTGTAACCGGCCAAATCTTCATTGTTGTGGCGAGGATCGCCACACCAGCGAGGGTCGCCACACCATCCGTCACCACTATGGAGTTTATTGGTGCAGGATAATATAGCACGAACTCCACTTAAAATAATAACAATGTTGTCGATTTGACAAATTTTATTAAACTGATTTTACAACCGTTTACTTAGTTACTAAAATATTTTGTTATTTTTGTAACCGGCCAAATCTTCATTGTTGTGGCGAGGATCGCCACACCAGCGAGGGTCGCCACAAACACAATTTTTAGAACTTCTAAAAGAATTAGTTCAGAATTACAAGCCACTGGGAATCTCATATTAGTCAGACCCTGGTAATCGATCGCAATGCAGTCATGTGACTTTGTTTATATCTACTGCCGCTGTAACTTGGATAGACTTTAGACAAAAATAGGTTTCCAATGATCAAAACAACTTTTTGTTGTGAATTACTTTTTCGAAAAAAAAAGCCAATAACGCAAAATATACAATTTTATGCATTAGGATTTTGAAATCACGGTGAACAAAGACAATCCCAAATTGTCTTTACTGTGGAAAATTGGTTACGCCATGCAAGACAGGGAAAGGAGCGGGCAGAAGAAATGACCTACGTTAGTTTGGTGTGCTATTAGCAAAGTCTAGAGCAAAGTCTAGAGAATAGTATTCTATAGACTTTGCTATTATAAATAAATAAATAAATATCGTCTTTATTGAAAAGTAAAGCGAAGGCAAAACAAGGCGAAGTCTAGCCATAGGCTACTCTACTTAACCTTACTCTACCCAAATGACAGCTAATATATTCCCGAAATAATAATAACATACATTCCACTTAATAACTACCATTGTTTCCTATAATGGCTAAAACCAAGTAGTATACAAAGATCCCTATATGTATGGAGTATAATAGTGCTTAACTTACATAGTATATGTAGCTAGTCCTGTGAAAGAAACAAGAGCTGGTTGAATTTTGACTTAAAAGCGCTTTTGCTCATAAGAAAGTCATCAGGAGAGAGAGAATTATATATCTTAACTGCATTGAAGACGAAACTTCTCTTGAAGAGTGCTGTGCGGTGACAGGGCATAGTTAATTTATGGGGACATCGCAGATTCCTATTGTGGACACTTGAACGATCAATAAGGTTCGATCGCAAGGAGCGAGGGTTATCCGAGTTAATAATACTGTATAAAAAGTTTGCAAAATGTAACGTGGACCTATTGCACATCTTTAGCCATTTTAAATCGGTATAAGTGTGAGATATGTGATCAAATTTGCGAATATTATAAATTAATCGACAACAAGAGTTCTGAACCTTCTGTATTCTGGAACGATCGCGTTGTTCTATACAATTATTGTATAAGAAGTCACAATAGTTAAATTTAGACAATACCAACGTGTCACACAAGGTCTTACGCAATTTCACATTCAGAAAATGACGACTGTTATAAATAAGCTTTAATGATAAAAATGACTGCTGCATTAACTTCTTTACATGTTCACGAAACCTTAAGTCTGTGTCCAAAATGATACCAAGATTTCGAGCACTACTTACATAAGGAAGAACAGCACCGTCAATATTTACCCGAAAATGTTCTTTGAGGAAACTGTTATGATTCTTGTTACAAAAAAGTAGCACTTTTGATTTATCCGGGTTTAATTGTAAGTTGTGTTCGTTTGAAATTTTTCTCAAACGTTCCAAATCGGAGTTTATTTGAGCAGAAGCCTCTTGATAACTACCCTTTTCGAAATCGACATATACTTGCGTATCATCAGCATATGCATGTACCTTACATTGTTTCACAGATTTTAAAATATCTGATGTATAAATTAAAAACATTAATGGACCCAAAATTGATCCTTGTGGAACTCCTTGTGGAACGGAAGGCCCGTCGAGAAAGCCATAGTACTTTAATTTTGCAAATAATAATTTATGATTTATTTTGTCGAAGAATAATCTAACAAAACCAATGCACAGTCTTTACCCTTATCACGTGCTATTATTATGTCGTCGATACCACTTGTGAGGGCCACAGCAGTGTTGTAACCCTTCCTGAAACCACTCTGATATTCAGGTAGAAATTTGTTGATGTTGACAAACTCATAAATTTGTTTATATACAGTGTGACCCATTTGTTTTGGGGTCAGTCTGTAAAAAGTGTATCAATCGTGCGATTTGGCTGATTTTTTTTTTAAATTGTAGAGCTCGATGAACTGCACATTTTGAACAAAAATTGCCTGGTTCGCATAAAATCCAAAGCCTACTATGACCGTTTTTATGAGCAAAATTTTAAGAAACCATATTAGCGTTTTTTTTTTGAAAAAATCTGTGTGCGCCAATGGATTGAGCACCCCTCGAAATGGGCATGTACAAAATTTCATCAAAATATTTCAAGTAATAACGATTTTGTAGAAAAATTAAAAATGCAGCCAAGGTACGTCTTTATTTTCAAAAATTCAAAGTTGGCCATGGAAAATAATTGAATTGTTTACTTTTATTAAGTGTCAAACTGTCTAAATTGAGTTCAGAAATTGTTTGTGCTCAATACAATTAATTATCATAATTATGGAATATTTAAGCATAAGAGACAAAATAGAAATTGTTCGACTCGTGGGCGACAACGAGCGCTCGGCAGCAGAAGCTGCGGCCGAATTTAACAATAGACACCCAGGTAGATCAGTGAGTCGAAGTACTGTACAACGTATAAACAATATTTTTGATGAAACTGGATCGATTTCTAAAAATTTATTAAAAACTAGGCAAAATGGACGCCGTGTACTTGTTGAAAATAACAATCAAATTCTGCAATACTTTAGTGACAATCCTCGAAATAGTGTTCGAACGGCTAGTTTAGACCTTCATATACCCAGAGAGAGTATAAGGAGATGTTTGAGACAAAACAAAATAAAACCGTTTAAGCCAAAATTTTTGCACACCCTGGAACCAGGAGATGAGGAGAGAAGATTAGAATTTTGCTGTTGGCTGCAAGGTGAATATCTCCATAATGGCAACTTTTTAAATGAAATTTTATTCACCGACGAAGCCACGTTTACTACAAATGGTGTAGTATCAAGTCAAAACTGCCGTCACTGGTCAGCTGAAAATCCAGAGTTTATAATAAATGCAAGGAGACAATATTCACAAAAAATTAACGTTTGGTGTGGAATACTACGCGACAGAATAATTGGCCCATTTTTCTTTGAAGGGAATTTGAATGCGGCTGGCTTCTTGAATTTTCTAGAAATTGAATTTAGAAATGCTTTAGATGAGTTACCATTAAGATACCGTTTAAATTTAAAGTTACAGTTAGATGGCAGTCCTATTCATAATGCTCGTTTAATCAGAAACTGGCTAGATAATAATTTTGAAAACTGTTGGATAGGGCGAAATAGTCCTTTCTGTGAGTGGCCACCGAGATCTCCGGACTTAACTCCTTTAGATTTTTTTCTTTGGGGTACACTTAAGCAAAATGTTTATAAGTCAAGACCCCATAATTTACAAGAACTGCAAGCTAGGATAAACCGTAGTTGTGAGGAAATTACTCCACAGCAAATACGAAATGTAATTTTAAATGTACGCAAGAGGAACGACAAATGCATTGTAGAAAATGGAGGCTTGGTAGAAGTTACAAAAATTTTATAATTTTAATTGTTTTTATGTTTTGTGTTTATAAGCATAAGGTTGTATTATTACAATTCAATTATTTTCCATGGCCAACTTTGAATTTTTGAAAATAAAGACGTACCTTGGCTGCATTTTTAATTTTTCTACAAAATCGTTATTACTTGAAATATTTTGATGAAATTTTGTACATACCCATTTCGAGGGGTGCTCAATCCATTGGCGCACACAGATTTTTTCAAAAAAAAACGCTAATATGGTTTCTTAAAATTTTGCTCATAAAAACGGTCATAGTAGGCTTTGGATTTTATGCGAACCAGGCAATTTTTGTTCAAAATGTGCAGTTCATCGAGCTCTACAATTTAAAAAAAAAATCAGCCAAATCGCACGATTGATACACTTTTTACAGACTGACCCCAAAACAAATGGGTCACACTGTAGAACTTTTTCATATATTTTTGACATGGTTGGCAAAATGCTTATAATTCTTAGGTCATTGAAACTTTCGGGTATCGTAGTTTTAGGAAGAGGTAAACCTATTGCCGATTTCCAAACGTCAGGAAAATAATGATTTTCGATGCAGCAATTGATTATGTGCGTAATATACTTATCGATATGCGGGCTGCAGTATCTTAACATGCTAGCAGATATTTCATCTGTGCCAACAGCTTTGGTCTTAATTGTGAACAGTGCTTCATGTATTTCTGAGACAGTGGCAAGCTGCAATTGTGTCTCTAACTGAAGTCTGTTGCTATAATAGTCAATTTTTTCTTGACAATTTCCTGGATTTTGAAAATATTGGCTAAAATAGTTATTGATTTCATCTGGATTTGCCAGGTGTTCGGGAATGGAGGTATTTTTTTTACCTCTGACATATAGATCATCGAGGGCTTGCCAGACCTGCCTATAATTACCATCCGATGATAGGAAATTTAAATACTTACGTTTTTCTTCACGAATTTTTGCCAATGCAAAATTTCTTAGTTTTTTGTATTCAAGCCAACTCGATTCTGTTTTGTCTTTTTTGAATTTTTGTAAAGCCAGATCACGCTGCCTCATGTATAATTTCAAATTTTGGGTCAGCCATGGTGCCTTAGGTTTTGATATCCTAACTTCTTTGATGGGGGCATGGTTGTCGAATAACACGGCAATTAACGTGTTGAAAGTAACTATTTTATTATCTATATTATTTTCGTAAATTATATCATCCCATGGCAAACTATATAAATCTGCTTTAAATTTAACGATGTTGAAATTTCTAAACCATCTAAATTTCACTATTTTAGACTTTAGTTTAGATTTTTGGATATTTAACTTACAAAAAACAAGACAGTGATCCGAGATATTGGACTCCAGAATGCCAAAATCAGTTACTATCTTTTCATCTGTTACAAAAATTGGGTCAAGGAGGGTACTGGAATTATTTGTGACTCTTGTTGGGGAATTTAGTAGTTGGGTGAAGTTATAGTTTTCAAAACAAAGCTGCAGAGGGTTGTCTACGTTTAAAAAGTTAACATTGTAATCTCCGAAAAAGAGAGCTTGATCAGACTGAGGCTGAGTAAATGATAATATGTCTTCGAAATTTTGAATGTGATCATTTAAATTAGACTTAGGTGGACGATATACCACCCCAAAAATTATTTTCAATTTTTTTATGTAAACTTTAAACAATAAATACTCTAGATCTTTGTTTACAGGAAAATTAAGTTCAATCATATCATATTTTAAATTATGCTTAATATAAGCGGCCACACCCCCACCTCGCTCCTGACGATCCATCCTTATAAATACATATCCATCAATGTTAAAACCGCTATTGTCTACCGCAGTAGACAGCCAGGTCTCAGATAAAAGTAAAATGTCATAATCTCTCTCCAACAACAAACTCTTAAGCTCCAAGAATCCGGTAAAAAGCGACCGCACATTTAAATGTGCCACATTCATTATTTCTGTGCCTAATTAATCTCAATACCAAAAAAAAGAAAAAACAAAAAACAAACAAATTTATCTACCCATTTCTTCCGAAGACAACGAATATACCAGAACAAAATCGAAATACACTAGATAATTATTAATAATAAACTAAAATATGACAGAACTAAATTAATTATTGCTGGAGCCTTCTTGTTTTTATCGGACTATAAGAAGTGCGTACCTTTTTCTTCTTCGCGGATTTGGCCCTTTCCACCACAGGTTTAAGAATTGTTTCACTTGAATCTACTTGTTTCGAAGCATGCATGGATTTCAACGGTAAGTTGGTGACTCCTAAATCTTCCTGTTCAGAACCATCTTCTGTTTCGTTCTCCAGGTCTTCCGCGGTGAACAAATTACCGTCAACCAGTAATTTAAAACCAACAATTTTAGCTTTATGGCCCTGTGAAATAGCAACCTTCAGGTGTTTTCTGAGTAAGTTGTTTATTTTACGGTCTTCTTGGCTCAGGTCATGTGCTATTGCGATGCCTTTATTCTGTTGTAAAGCCTTGAGTTTGTCCTTGTCTGCGAATAAGGTAAGTTTTTTTCTGAAGGATAGGAATTCCAGCAGAATGGGCGGATTTGCGGCCCTCGCTAATGTTTGAATATTACTGATATCACCTTCAACTAGACCGGCACCGAGGGAATTATTTAAGGTGTCAATAGTCAACTTTAGCAATTCGAGAGAGTTTTTGAGATCTTGCTTGATGCCAAAAATCACTATGTTATTTCTACGGATCTTGCGATCTAGAATATTGTAGCCTTCCTTGAATGCCTTTATTTCCGTGTTTGCTTCTTCAATCTTAGCATTAAATAATTGTTTGGTTTCTTCGAGTTTATCAGATATTTTGGTAGTTTGTTCGTTTAATGCCTTTACCAATAAATCATACAATACTTTTTGCTCTTGAGAAAGTTTGGATACATCTCCCATTATACTTGAAGTATAAACTTAAAATTTGACCAGTGGTGCAATTGTCAATCTTCTTTTGCAGTTGATGTACACGTTATTTTTGGTGGTTAAAAAGCAACTACTTTACTAGGCATAAATATATATAAATACCTTTGGAAATGTGCTTAACGTATCGACTGATCACTATTTAGTACTGTGGTTAAGTTTCATATTTCTTCGTATCTTCTAGCCACCACAATTTGCTACTTTTTGGGAGCGCACAGGCAATACGTGTTTATCGAGTAAATTTTATTCGCTAGAATAATAAAAAAGGTTCAATAAAGCAAGTATAATATACAAATAATAAAGTAGGTGTGTCTTTTTCGTTTTATATATTGGGAGTTTGGATAATGATTGGCAAAGAAAATCATAAGAACATGTTTCATTCATCGGAAGAGTTTTTCGATATTTGCACATTTTTTGGCATCTGTCCATGTGTGGCCACCGCTCATCGCATATTGTAGGCGATCCGTTCTAATTAGATTAAATGTTTTGTACAATTTAAGAATTAAGTCATATTCAATGAGTGCTACTAGTGGTACCTATTACAGATAGTACGTTTTTAAGAAACTCCGTTTACTCAAATTCTCAGCCGCACTGTAAATTTGCAAAATTACTCATGTTCTATACATACCAAAATTATTTTTTATCGAAGAATGCTCATTGCTCATGAATAGCACGAATCTTGATCTTGATCCCTGCGTCACAATGGCCAACAATTCAATTTCAAATTATGTCGATTCTGTTTGGTAGGATGATCTTCTGCCGTTGTACCTATTATACTATTTTGTTCTTTTTTTATAATGTGTGTATTCTACCCAGGCGCGACAACCCCTCCTGCTACAGTTTTTTAAATGGCGTTACCGATCCATTAAAAATTACTCCCGAAGGGACTAAATTATGGACGGGGCAAGTAGCAGTTATACAAAGTTCCAAACAAGATCAACATGTTCCAAAATCTTTCGAAAAAAAAAAACGTTCATTTTTAAAATATATAAATTTTGGCACCTTTAGTTGAAACATACATAATATTTAATGTCAAAAAGTAGGAAGGGAAGTATTTGAGTGGAGTTTTTAGAAGATCGCATAGAAGTATATGGGTGACACATCCAAAAGATAGTTACAATGCGAACATTTATAGACATTATTTACAAAGGTTTATAAAAGGAACTAATGACACTTCGAATAGTGTTTGCAATGCGAGCTTAAAGAGCGACCCCCTGAGTTGTTGTAAATTTTACTACCGTTCAATCAAGTTCACCTTTATTAACCTGATGTGGCAGACATTGGGCTTTCTATAAACCTTCCACAGAACCTCGCATAACAGCTTGATGTTAACAATGTTACCTCTACAGGAAGAAACTGTGATTGCTTAATTTTTGCAGGGTTCTTACTAATGAGTATTCGAAGAGTACCATAGCTTTGTAAATTTTTTGACATTCGTCTGGAGTTCCTCGAACTTATCTTGATTTTAGATTTTAATCTCAAACTCTGCAAAGGCAGCGGGCAGCGGCTATAGTTGGGAATAGTAAGTTAGTATTACAGTATCTCTTCGTATTCAGGACAAGTGTCCGGATAACGAAATATAAATGGCAAACATAATTAAAAAAAGTCCTGCGGCTTCTGCTAATATATCTTTCTTATTTTCTTTCATTATAGCTCTTTCAAGACAGGATAGTAAAGTATTTTCTTTAACTATATAGAAAGAAAAGCCCGTTTCGAAGTCTCGAAACATACCGGGAACCCATCGAAGGGAAATCAATTTTGCATATCTTCAGGAGAAAATTACACTTCTATAGCAGACGACGGCGGTTGCATTTATTCATAATCCTCTTTCAAAAAAATAAAGTTATTATTTTTCGACGCCTTTAGAGGTACATTTTGGAAAATCCAATTTTCATGATTTCAAAGCGAGATTCGGCCTTTGTGGCACTGAAATAAACCTGAATCCGGAATGATTTAACGGTGAATATGGAAGCGTAGGTACATCTTTGAGAGGAATTCGATGCAAATGTAAATTAACATTTCCAGATTTAAAGGATGGATGGTAAGAACGAATATCCGAAATAAAAAGAATAAAATTTGTTTTTACGAGGTTTCAAGTTTAGTGTAGAAACCTACTAATTAAACTTGAATTCATTTGCCGAAAATTTTCTTAGTATAGGTACTTCCGGTTTCACCGGAAATTCCGTGATTTTGGTTTTTGACTTTGGAACACTTATAGGTGGCTAGCTAAGATAAGTTAAAACTCAAAATTCAAATTAAGACAAGAAAAAATAAGCTTGAGGCTTATTTCTTTTACAATCAGTATTATGTTAAAATTTTTATTTTGTAGTTCAATAATTCTTAAATATTCTATAATATACCACTGTATTAGACCGACAACCCATAATTTTGAAAATACCTACTAGAAGGTTTCAATTGTCTTTGCTGTATAAAGTTGGGAACTAGCAGGAAAAGTGCACTTTTCTGGCTAGCTTGGAGAAATTTTAGTAGTTTAGAATGCAGAAGTTTAATCCCTGGGCCAAAATATTTATTATTTAAAGATCCCACTTCTTTTCTAGAACGTGGCTTCAAAGTAACTGATTATTTATCTAGTCAAACTGAAAATATCATTTTTATTTTTAATAATTATTATTATAACAAGGTCATTTACTTACTACCCTACGTAGGTAACTGCTAATTATTTTGGATAAACTACGTGAAAAGCCTAATAGTGCATTCAAAAAGTAATATATAGGGTATCTATTTTTAAATATATACAAATCCATAAAATCTTTGTTTTTGGAGATAATCGCCTTCAATTTCAATTTCAATTTCTTCGATTTTCCTTATACCCATGATTTTCATGAAAACCATTTAGCGATTTTTTTTATAAAAAATCTGACACCACAGCGTTAACAAAGACTCGCAAAACCTCCACATACCAAATTTGAGCAAAAAATATACAGGGAGTTCCATTTTGCAGGACGTCAAAGTTGAGCATAATAGGAATTAATTTTAAAGCCATTTGACGAGTCAAGTGTGTTATGGAATCCCCCCAAAACAGTTGAATGGTCAACATGACCACTCAAAGTGTTGGTGTGCAAAGATTCAATACAAAAATACACAGGGTATTTTTCTCTGGGCCACCTCAAAATTCTGAATTTTTATGAATATTTATGCTGGTCAAGAGTAGGTACTCTGGAATTATTGAAAAAATATTAATAAACAAAAATTTATTTACAAAATGCCAACCACAAATAAAACAACAATTTAAATTTTTGGACCTCTCTCAGCAAAGTCACGGTCTAATATGAAACATTTGCTGCGCGTTCATGTTTCCTCTTATGGCACACCAGCCATCTTAACTCATATGGACTTACTCACCAGTGGCGGCTCTTAGGAGCTCTGGGGCTCCTAAGAAAGTTGGAAAAAATAATTTAGTTTCGCGACTGCTATATTCTATATTTTACTTAAACGCCCGCAAAGGATACCTTATCACAACGTAAAATCATTGCTTGGCGGCTCCGAATATTTGAGCCGCGATTCCGCGAGGAAAGGGGCGCGATCGGGTCGAGTCGGCTGATTCCGCTATACGCGACTGAAGCATACTAGAGGGCTCTCGGTTCTCGAGTCCCAGTTAGAGCGGCCCCGTCGCAATGATAAAGGCCTGCCAGCTGGCGACGCGAAACGTCACTACGTCATCACAGGGAGGTCGGGAGGTTGCTTTCTGAAGTTGTTTACGTTTACATGTCTGGCGATTTTCCTGTTTTAAGGAACGTTTGTTGTGTGTTGGACTGTGTTTTTTAGTAATATAGCACGTGGAGTTTTATTAATAAGGTGGTAAAACAGCAGTGGTTCAGAATAAAGTGATTAAAGTTCAATTTTAGTTTATAGGCTTTAGGTTGTGTCTATAGTTTCGGACTAATTTAAATCATGCCGTGGACGTGTTCTGTTTCCAGCTGCAAGGGAAACTACAAAGGCGGTCCTAATGTGTCCGCTTTTTCCTCCATAAAGACCCCATTTTAAGGGAAAACTGGGTTAAGTCCATCAAAAGAGATTTTGTTCCTACACAGTTTTCCAGGATTTTGGTTTGGACTGTTGGAAATCAGTAAGTTTTATGGTTTTATTTATTCGAATTTAGTGGTATCTAGGCAGGCAAATAAGAAATAATTGGCATTTACGAAAATTTTACCGGTAGATATCTAAATACACCAAAACCCCTTGAAAATGTGACATTCACTCTCGTAGATTATTATCCGTGTTGTAAAACCATGAGCTATATACAGGGTGATTCAAAACTAAGCGGCACCCTTTCAGGGGCGTAATTTACTCGTTAAAATAAGACGAAAAGTTCATATCAACATGGGTCCAAAAAGGCTTCGTTACGAAGATGGTGATTAGCTTTCAAAAAATTATTATTATTATTATTATTATTTTGTGCCTTAGCGCCTTTCTAGTATCAAAAATTACCTACTCCTACTGAAATTCCATTTGAAAATCATTTCGTTTACTTAAAATAATAGTTACTTCAAAGTAAAGTAAAGAGTCCAAAAAAGATGAGAAATAGGAAAAACTCCAATTTTTCGCGAAAAGGAGAGAGATATGAAAAAAATGAAAGAGACATTTTTTGTTCCATATTGTATTGTTTATTCAACCAGATAATAATTTTTTTTATTGTACAGGGCCGTACTATTTTTTTTGTTTAATTAATGGTACTGATTACCCATACCTCCGCCACTGATTACTTTGGAGACCTGATATTAACATGTGTTATGTCACCCTACGAGGATATTATTGTGTACCAAGTTTGGTTTAAATATTCTTATTGGTTTGAAAGGTGTAAACAAAAATCGATATTTATTTGAAAGCTTAATCACCCTGTATCTTCGTAACGAAGCTTTTTTGGACCCATGTTGATATGAACTTTTCGTCTTATTTTAACAAGTAAATTACGCCCCTAAAAGGGTGCCGCATAGTTTTGAATCACCCTGTATATTATGTAAACAATCATTTTAAAGTGTTTTTTTACCAAATTTACCAAGTTGACACCTTGAAATTTGAATTTGGCGCCTTAGGCTCACCTCCCTTGGATGACTCATCGCTTTCAGCTGGCGGGCCTTGTTATTGCGACGGTGCCGGTCAGAGACAACAGACTAAAGTGACTGTTGAATCCCATAGTAAAGAACGGGACTACGTTTGAATGTGGCGCGGGTCGTGGCAATGGGTCGAACTAACGCTGTTTTTTTAATTTTGGCGGCACATTTGAATCTTTTATTTTCTTATTCGAGTTATTCCAACAAACAGTTTTGAACTAATTCCGAGAGATTTAATACACCCAGAACCAAAGATTCGAGAATTGGTTCTGGTTGGAACTGCCAGAATCTGTTCAAAACTGTTCATTAATACAACTATTTTGCGAACTCAGTCGCCTTATGGTATGTAATTCTTAAGATCACTGCCAATGTACACGACGATTATTTTCATATTTCATGGCTTTCACTTTACACAGTTTGTCTACTTGCTTCCAGAGCTAGCAATAATCTTCTTAATACCAACCAACACAACTAATATATTGCTAACTAACGCCACGAAACCTTTTTAAAAATAATCTTCTTATTACACTTCTACATTTTTGGCTATTTGAAAGTGTATAACATAGTAATTGTAGAGTGAACTCACGTTGTAACTTCGTTTTGTCACTTTTCGCTTTTACCTCACTCAAATTTTTTTACAAACATCATCCATTTTATCAATATGGCTAAATCAAGCAAAGACGAAAGTTTAGGAAAACTTACATATATATTAGTATAGTAATAGAAGAAGATCTAACGTATGTGTTCTCTATTCTGGTGTGCTACGGGGTTGCGCAGTGAGTGTGTTCTTCTCAAAATGTAGCCACCTCTCTGCCGCCGCCACTGTTACTGACTGTATTTTTTAGACTTGGTTCGTTTATGCTCGGTCTTGGGCGGTATAAATATATTCGATTTTTACCATAAAAAATTCAGTAATTTGAGAAGGCACAGAGAAAGACAACCTATATATTTTATAATTGGAACTTTGCACACCGACACTTTCAGTGGTCCTGTCGACTATTCGACTGTTTTCAGTGGCTTCCACGGCACACTTGACGTGCCAGATGTTCTGTTCAAGATTTTATGGATTTGTATAAATTTAAAAGTAGACACCCGGCATGTTTTGGATATTTCAGATAATATATTAATCCAAAATTTGCTTCTAGGTCTAGTCATTATTAAAAAAGTGGGCCAGAAAAACTTACTTACGTGTTTAAAAAACTTAACAGGTTAAGATTTTTTTTGAACGCAGTCTTCCAATATTTTAGTAAACTTTAAGCAAGAATATAATGTGTGCGTGATTTAAGCTTACGCAAAATTGCAATATATCGAAAATGCTGTTAACAACTTCAAAACGATTTTTTTTTGCCATGCATTATTATAGGTACTAATATAAGAAACTGTAAATTATAACTAACTACACATTTACCGATAGATAGTTGGCAGTTGACTGGAGTCCTCACTAATGTTGTCGTTATTGTTGTTATCGTTGTTGGAATAATTACACAAAGCAATTTGCGACATCTTACTGGGATATTCGCGGCCCTCAAACTAAAATCTTCGCTAATATTAAATTCTACGCTAGCCGTTACGAAACTAATCTATTATCGGTGCAATATCACTCTTTTCTGCTGGTGTATGACGTTAATAATTTATTGACGGATTATTGCGAAGTTTTATAATTTTTATCCCAAGCCAGGCACTCTCGCAGGCACTACTGGGTTTTTGTTCGTAAAAAATCGTGTTTTAAGGCAACAGTCCATAAAGCTGGAAGAACAAAGGAAGTTGTATTTTATTTACTTAGTTCACTCATTTTTTGTTATTCTAATGGACGAGTGCCAAGTGCCAGAGAGAGACTAAAGCTTTGTATACTTGGTGAAATTGTATATTGAGAAAATAGAATATAAAATGTATAGACGTTGTCATAAAATATAGCAAACATATATAGTTTAAGGCTATGAAAACTTTAATTCCACCATTTCATATGATTTTTTTTGTCGATAGACTACAACTGTTCGGTTTTATACTAAAATTAAAATAATAGCACAATAGAAACCAAAATTAACACCCCATGAAATACAGAAATCGGGAATATAATACTAGAGTAATATTTTTGATATACATATACTTAAGTATCGGAACAAAGTTTCTCGTATTTTCTATATTCAATAATTTCAAGTTCGTTTATGAAGAGTTCTAAGAAGAACCTATATAGCTGCAATTGGCATTTCTTTAGTGTGGAATAGGTGGAGTCAAGTTATTTCCTAAATGTACATTTTCATTGTATTCTTGAGGTTGTATTTATTTGAAAGTAGGATAATGCTAAATAAATGCTATACGAATGTTGAAATAATACGCATAGTTTTTGTTTTAGATCGTTGCATGGCTGGACACAAAGATTTGCACTTTCTATGACCATTACAAGATTGTTAATACTGTTTGCGTGTATATTTGAGACATTGAGTTCAAATTTTGTTATTCGAGCAAAATTCAACAATAAAAAACTTTGGGGTACATTTTGGACAAAATTCCCTTAGAGAAAGTGATACAATTAGAAACTACCTGACACCTGATATTAAGTTTAAGTAAAAATTATTTATTTTTGGTACTACCGGACCTAAAGTCATGTTCGCACACATCCCATTTTTTTCTTATTTTGTGGCGTGAAGATAGCGAGGGCCATATATGCGGTTTGCTCCTAAACATAGTAACGTTCTTCTATGGTGTGATACTTGTAAAATCTTATACATACCATGGATTTAAATGTTTAAACTGGCGCTCTGCGCATTTATGAATCCCGAAAGCCTGCTTGCCCGTCAACTTCGAATCTAACTTAATAAGGCATTAGCGTCACCTCTCAGTTCTATTACCTAGCAACCAATAAACGCGCATTGTGCGCTGTCTTTGCTGTCGCGCTGTCAGGCATTGGATTTTTTTTATTGTAAGAACATATGGAACTTTCTGATTTTCTGGCATTCATAATCTTTACCGCCCATTGTTATTTCATCGCACACGGACCCTAACGCTATCCCTAACGCTTACAAAACAAAAAAAAATTAAATTATTGAAGTAGTGGAGTGCATGGAGAATCCAAACAATATTGGTTGCTTAATGTCTGACTGAAGAATGTTTCTTTATGCCCTTTTCGTAGAATAAAAAATCAACATATACTTGCAGGATCAAGGTCAATTCCAGCATTACGTCAGAGACAAAACGAAAGGCTTAGGGTTTCTAAAAACATTAAACGCAGGTATAAATTTAAAATAATCAGTAAACTCATAGTTCCTTAGTTTACTCAATGCCGGGTCAAGAAGTTTTGTAAAAATGCCAACTGCAGACTATTTAAAAATTATAGTTACATTAAGCTATCTATGATCACTTATTGTAGTCACTGTTTTCGTAGAATAATGTCATATTGACGTTGAATCTTCACTTAAAACTTAGCTGCGGTACACGCCAACAAAGTTTGTATAAAACAGCATTGCTTGAAAACCCCTATATCGACTTTCTGCATTTCATAAACCTATTTAAAAACGATCTACTGGCAATAGCGCTACCCTTTCTAGGTCAGGGCCATTCTTACTAGACTATCTATTAATAGATATAAGCCTAAGTTGTGTCCATGAAAACGAAAACATGCTTGGAATAAGCCTACTTCTTACATAACAAATACCTCCCTAAAAATCGCAACTGCATGTTACAAACAAACATCGGGATCGATATAACAATCAAGTGAAAAATCGTCGGTGTTTTCATCTGCCTGCAGAGCGTATTCTCAGCGTGTCATCTCGCTGGCACCCGTCCAAAAATTACGGAGGCGGCCGCGCCGACCTCTTTTTACCGTTTTTTCGCGATGGCCCGCGCGGTTCTAGGTTAGGTGAGGTTAGGCAGTGCCGCAGGACCGTCGATTTTTTTTGGGTTTCGTCTTCGGGTAAACTACGACTGGGGACCGGGCGCGGCGCGGCGTTCTGCGTCCGAAGATAGCTCGGCGCTGCGGAGATCGGTCGCCGGTCACGGCATTTTTGTTTGACGCACACGGGTCGCCCGCGGAGGGGTTGGAATTGTAGCAGCGCGGCGGCGGGCGGGCGGATCGCGAGGCGGCTACGCCGTCATTGCAGCAAAGCGTGAGCGCGCGCATGAGCAGTGGCGGCCGCCGGCTGCTGCCCAGCTGCGCGCTAAGGTCACCGCTGCAGGCCACGCGGGGATGGGGTAGCGACAGGGGGCGGGACACCTGAATGCCGTATGTTTGGTAATAAGTATGTATACAAGGAGCCCTCCGAGTCTACATAACGTTCTGAAGGTCATGTCACCAACAGCCCAACTCAGACTCACTAATTTCGCCTCAGCTTGATTTCAGCTCGCAGAGGGTTCTGTTTTGCTGCGTCAAATCGTCTTGGACAGAGCCGCATAATAGACCGGGAGATAGCGACAGACTTTTGGACGTGATTTTACTCAGTATGCCTTGCAAAGGGCATTATGTGGCACATATTCTCACAATAATATGGTATGAATCAGAGAGTCATCCTGGGTTCTACATGTGAAAAACTGAGTTTTCAATTATTCGAAAAATATGCGTTTTGATATGATTTTATACAGGCTGCCATGTGTTTTATAATGAAGTTCAAAATAGAAAATTCCTCGGAAAACCATAGGCATACCGTTAGGGTGGGTCCAAAGGGCTATAATATTATTGCCACGTGATCTTGTATTTTAATAATTAATTTTTCTACGTTTCTGAACAGGCTGCCAATGAGAAGTATGCAAGTTCTTATTATGAAAATGCTGAAAAAAGGATGGCATACCTTTCGCGCATGTCCAAGTACTGTTTAAATTTAATGTTATTTAATCATTTTAAACGAGTTAGTCGATGTAAAGTGTACTTGGACATGCGCTAACGGTATGCGATCTTTTCTTCAGCAGTTTCATAACAAGAACTTGCATACTTCTCATTGGCAGCCTGTTCAGAAACGTGGAAAAATTATTAAAATACAAGATCACGTGGCAATAATAGCCCTTTGGACCCACCCTAATGGTATGCCTATGGTTTTCCCAGGAATTTTCTATTTTGAACTTCATTATAAAACACATGGCAGCCTGTATAAAAATCATATCAAAACGCATATTTTTCGAAGGATGACTCTCTGATTCATACCTTATTATTGTGAGAATATGTGCCACATAATGCCTTTTGCAAGGCATACTGAGTAAAATCACGTCCAAAAATCTGTCACTATCTCCCGGTCCATAAGCGTCCGTGTTTTAGTAGTATTAGTACCTACCCAAATACCCCAATATTCAATTAACTGTTTCGATGTTAAATGATAAAAAGTGTCCCATTGTTTTCCAAACATCCATTTATGAAATTATCTCGTGTAAAACGAGAACGGGAGATAGATATTTTGCTGGACTGAGTGCATATAAGATCGGTAAATTCAGTTGGGCTACTGGCATATTATTCTGCGGTTATCCCACATATTCCATTATGCATAAAAAGTAAAGGGAACGTGGGGGAACGTCGATTATCTAAGAACAACATCAAAAGTTAAATATAATTTAACCAATAAATGACGTATACATTTTGACAAAATCCTGTATACCAACTCTTCTTTTAGATTTTTATTGAACATTTTATACAACTTAACTAATGTTATTTAAAAAAAGGTAGAAAAATAATCGGTTAATATCGATCAGTAGGGTAATATCGACCATCACTGCTGGTAAACTATTGTTTCCTAAAAAATTGTTTAAATTTGAACGACTTACTGGCGTGTAACCTCAGAAGAGGGGTAGGTAAATAAATTTTAACTTCCCAAAATGCTTTTGGTCGTATTGATTCGTAATATGTACCTATAGGTATGGATTTTCAGGTTGGTGGCTTATTTAAACTGTTGTAATGTTCAATTATAGACGTTCTGGAACCAAAACGAACGGAACATAATAATATTATCATGATGCGCGTCCGCGCCACCGCAACTGTTGTATGGAAATACTCCTGCGCCACCGTATACAGATGGCGGCGCTCATAGCTTTGTGAACTATTTTGACTGCATATTTTTCTATGCCTACGATGACATGTATAATACATGTCTTTATAGAAAAATACACCGCTGATAACTAAGAGTATTGAATAAGGTAGGTAATAATCAATGCTAAGACCACTGGCCAAAATGCGAATTCGTGGTGATGCTCCTTAATAGCGTTATCTTGTGTATTAGTAACAATTTGTCCTACACTCACTAGGATTAGTACCAACGGGTTATCTTAGTTCTATTGGGATATGTCGGCTCAATAGCCGCAAACGGCAGTAAAGACAAAATAGTAGTAATTGCCAACTCCCCTCAAAAGCATTTGTTTGCTTCTGGG
Organism: Pseudeuparius sepicola; assembly: GCA_963920635.1. NCBI lineage: Eukaryota > Metazoa > Arthropoda > Insecta > Coleoptera > Anthribidae > Pseudeuparius > Pseudeuparius sepicola. Next base: position 99,380,833 of record OY987299.1, read on the forward strand.
GTACTCTTAACTTGGAGTATTGTAAACTTGATAATTGTTATTATTGTCAAGACACATTTGGGGCAACTTTGCCACTGTATATAATATAATAAACAAATATTTTTAAAGAAATAATATATTTTATTAAAAAATAAATATTTTAGTCTTGTCGTTTGTTTACATATATGTATATATAAAAAAACAACCTCATTTTTTTAAACCATAAGGTAACAGGTACAGTAAATTCCAATATTTACCGAAAATACTAAAACAATATGATACATAAGAATACGGTATTTTTATTTTTATCGTCTCGGAAACTTTCCAAATCACTTTGTTTCTCCAAAATAATGTCAAAATTAAATTGCTTGCTCCCAAAAACATAGTAATATATTATAATTAGCTATTTTTACCTACACCTGCTTGCACTCTCCAAACCAAAACTATAAGATTCTACAAAGGGATATTAAAACAGGTTTAAAAATGTCGATATCGAAACAATAAAAAAGTTTACGGTAGATAAGCGGCAACTATAAAGTGAGTCAGTTTTTTGCAGGCAGATTTTAAGATTTTAAAACAAAACTGTTATATTTTGAAACAAAAATGTTATCTCAATATACAGGGTGTTCAGATTTGATCCGGCACACTCCCGTATTAGGGATTTTTTTCTCGGAAATCTGGGCAACGTAGCTTTATTTAGCACCTCCCGAAACCCCATTGTCCCAAGTTTAATTTAGTTTGCCGACTAACATTTCTACAGGGCTTTAAAGTTGGGAAAATTGATTTTTTTATTTTCAATTCAAAATCAGGAACGCTTTGAAAATATTTGAAAATCGGCTAAACTTAATCTAAACGTCCTAAAAATATCCCACTAATAAAGAAAACAGAAAAAGAACACCATCGTACCGTTTTAAAATAATACCTAAATATGGCATATTTTCTGTGATGTCTGAAGAATATACCATATTTAAAACGGTAGGATAGTGTTTCTTTCCGGTTTCTTTATCAGTGGGTCATTTTTGGGACGTTTTGATTAAGTTGATCCGATTTTCAAATATTTTCAAAGCATTCCTGATTTTCATACGAGATATATCCAGGTATAGGTAACAATATCATGTGTCAATTTCATTATTTCCGTAACTAGTGGAGGAGGCACGGAATTCATAGATATTAATTCAACGAAAAAGATTTTATAAAATTAATAGTACTAGATGGGCCAAAAGAAATCACCCTATTGGAAGATGCTCTTATTTTTGCAAATGGCGGCCAATGTCAAATCTGTTTTGACATTTGTGAACTAGACAGATGTAGAATACAAGTGAACAAGCCATGGAGCGATACACTCCCCAAGAACGCGGAATAATCGTGTCTATTCTTTTGCGTAACAATTCGTCTGTGGTGTTGGCGCAGCGCGAATTCCGTCGCCGATTCCCCGGTCGTCCGGCACCGACTGCGCAAACACTGCGCCGTTTGGCCACCAACCTTGAAGAGTCTGGGACCACGAGACGCTGCCAAGAGTGGCCGGCCCGGAGCGCCCGTTCTGCCGAGAGGATTGCCGCTGTTGCCGAGGATGTCGAGCTGTCGCCAGAAACATCGACCAGACGCCGTGCCTCGCAATTAGCCATCAGCCGGTCGTCCCTAAGGCGAATTTTGGTCAAAGACCTGCGCATGTTCCCATACAAAGTCCAGTCCGTGCATCAGCTGCTGCCTGTCGACCGCCAAACGCGTGTAACCTACGCCCAAGCCATCCTCAATCTCGAGGACGAAGTGGACGATTTTTCGACCAAAATCATAATGAGCGATGAGGCTCATTTCCACCTCAGCGGGTACGTGAACAAGCAAAACTATCGCTTCTGGGGCACCGAAAATCCACGCGTGATGCACGAGGAGCCATTTCACCCGCTGAAAGTGACTGCATGGTGCGCTGTTCACGCTGGAGGAGTCATCGGGCCATTTTTTTTCGAGGACGCCGCTGGTCAAACGACAACAGTGGACGGTGCGCGCTATAGGGTCATGTTAACCGAGTTTTTTCTGCCGCAATTGAACGAATTTGGACATTTGGACTGGAGGACATGTGGTTCCAACAGAACGGAGCAACGGCACACAGTGCGCGAGCCACAACCGATATTCTGAAGGCGGCGTTCCCGGGTCGCCTCATCTCTCGTTTTGGCGATTTGCACTGGCGCGCAAGATCGCCCGATTTAACCGTTCCAGACTTTTTTTTGTGGGGTTTTTTGAAGTCCCGTGTTTACGTGAACAAGCCCGAGACCCTGGAAGCCCTCAAGGACAACATTCGACACGAGTGCGAGAATCTGTCGCCCGAAGTTCTCGACGAAGTGATGAAAAATGCCATAAAACGAGCCCGTATAGCAATCAATTGTGGCGGCGCCCATTTGGCCAATATCATCTTCTCGACTTGACCAATAAAATTCTGAAGGTTCAAATAAACATAATCCAAAAACATAATCGAAGTTTTTCATTTAGAAAAAAAATGAGAGAGAAACAACATCGGATGACTTCTTTTGGCCCACCTGTTATATTTCATTACGAGTCTGGAAATAAAGATTTTTCCGTGCGCGCGTGACAAATTGCCGTGTGAGGCGCAGCCGAACACGGGAAGTCATGCAAGCACGGAAAAATCTATTTCTGGACGTGTAATGAACGATATTTTTTATTATACTTCTTTGAAAACGGAAACTTAAAACATTTTATCGGCATATTATAATAAATTTAATTGACAAAAAATAAACAATGCAGACAATATACCTAGTGTTTGGTATGTATGATGCGTTTCCATGGTTACTCTCAAATTATTTCAAAGGTGCTTTGTTGTAAATTAGTTATTGTCAAATAAGGTGAATAAAACGTCAAAAATATTACAGAAATGTATCTAAATATTGAAACACTTACGAAGTAAAATACACAGATATGTTAAATATCAGAGACCATATAGAGTTTCTTAAATTTAGTTTACTTTGTTGTATATTTCTATTTTAAAGCCATATATTCGGTATTTTTATACAGCGCACGGAAAGTTTTTCCATGCGTTGTTTCCGTGCGCTAGCCCGAAAAACACCATCTTTCATTATTGCTAAAACAGATGAAAATAAGGTGTTTTCAAAGAAGTATAATAAAAAACTCATTACATTCTTAGATGCAAAATTTAATTCTGAATAAAAACTCTCTTAAGTTTGTATTATATCTGTTACGATTTCAAGGTTCATTTACCTTTTTCGGTTGACACAGTTCACGAAGGAAATTGTAAATTGAACTAAAATTATTTTTTCAAAAAATGTGGTGTAATCCGAAGAAAATATCAAAATTAAATAAGATCTGTTATGATTTCGTGGTTCAAAAATTGTAAAATGAAATAAATTATTTTTAAAAAAATATATGGGGTAATGCGGATAATCGATCAAAATTACCTAAATAAGGTAATTCGACCCTCACAACGCTCTAGCTCTGATGGCAGAGTTACAAAGAATAAAAAAGCCGTAATTGGAGCCTCAGAATTTTAACGCCGTGCACATGGAATACGAATACCTCTGTATAAGGTCCAACTACAGAATGCCATCTTGTCCGAAATGCCAAAATTTTCAACTCAACTGTATTGACTTTGCTGAAATAACACAAAATATGGAAAATATAATACCTTCAAAAAGGACGTCACGGACAGGGCCTATAAACTAGCTTTTTGTAAGGCAATTGTGTAATTTTGGACGTGTTGATTTCATAGCTCATAAACTAGGTAGTTGCTCGGTTAGAAGTTAGTGACGCCGCGGCAGAAAGACAGAGAAGCAGGGGTGTTTGCTAGTTAGATGCGATTTTGAACAATTAATTGGGGAACTTGCACCACAGACGTCAATAACAGTTTGATCTAATTCTCACCAGGTAATATCAATATTGACATCTGCGATAGTAAAGCCCTACCATAAACTAGTAATTATAACAAGCTGCTCATTGCTATAGGTAACCTTCCAATAATTGCTCGGATAAATATTGATAGACCACTATGTAAATAGTCGGACTGTTGCCGCTGAAAATTTCAAGATTCTTCCGATTCTTTTTCAAAACGAATTGAATTAAACTTTCCGTCATTATCAATGCCAATACCGACAAGAGAAAACAACACTACCATCGTTATCGCGGAAAAATGAGTTTTCCATTTTCTGGTTGCCTTCATTGTGTAACTATAAACAGTTTAGAAATTACCGCTTTACTTTATCTGTGTCTATTCTATGTTACTGAGAGATTTTTGACAAGACAAATTAGGGTATTTGAATTAACGTATCCATTTGGGAGAGTCAAGTTGGAGAATTTATTTTGAAAACGCCTTATTACTACCTGAAACTGTATTGTTTTAAAAAGTATAACCGGTTTCCCGAACCACAATATGTTCACACCGTCACACACGTAGGTACAAACAGTTTTGTTACATTAAAGAGAATTGTCACACATATTGAAATATTCATCAGCCACCAAATTCAGTAATAAGGCTTTTTAAAAAAGTCTCCGAATTAGAGAGAGATGGCTATCGTTTTTCAATTGTTGTTTTATTAAGTATTTAACTACTTAGGCAAATAGGACTGTCAAGTTGAGTTTTTGTTAAATATTCAACCTTAATAAATATAAGAGTAGGGAGGAAGAGCCGATAAATTATAATTTAAAAGTAGGAGGTAACCAATGATCTGTATACCTAGATCCATAATACAATACACAACTTCGTGCTCAACATTTTGGTATTTATTTACAAAACTTTTCTGCAGAGTTGCAACTTCCCTAATGTGAAAAATAATGAAAGCACTTATTTCTTACAATGTATATATAGCAAAGGCATCAGAGATATATAATTATGTTAATGTTAATGTATAATATTATAATTATTGGTAATATTAAAATACACATGTTGTAAATATATTAAATTATGTACTAAGCCTGGTTAACTATCATACTAGTATAGTGAATAGTGATGGGGCGCTTAAAATGCGTCGTGTGTGGTGCTAGAAATACTGGATCAAACCGAACTTTCCACTGGTGGGCGATATATTTACAGATCAGCTGTGCACCACACCACAGAGTCTTTGTTTTGATATTTTATTGTATATCAACATGGATTACAATGCCATTTGAATGGGTCATCTAGGAATACAGACCATTGGAGGTAACAATAATCCCAATGGAAAGTTTATCTTAGCACCGGTGTCCGCACGACAAAAATATATGTATAACTTTTCAGGACAACCGTGCGTGAATTTAAATCAAATTCAGATCAATAAATTCGAATTTTACGTAGTCATCTCTTAAAGCTTTTCGTTGACACATTTGAAAGTTGTAATTTGAGATATTTCAAATGATCGTTATTCTAAAATTTTGTTTCTTCTAAACATTTTTTAGACTTGATCAGAATGACAACACAATGGACAAGGAAGTGTTATTGTTATACAGGGTGTCCTATTTATGCTTCAAAAAAGTCCGTGTGCCGAGTACCTGGTGATAAAAAAATGTTAATTTGTCGTAAATATTTTCTCTTGGACGCTTGTTGACTGAAATACAGGGTGTGGAAGTTATTTTTTAATTTGAATTAAGGCAATATCTCCCAAAATAGTCGAGCTGCTGAAATGAAATTTGGCACGGCTGTATTTTTGGGGATGAAAAATTTGCTGAAAATGTCATCTTTTCATTTTCCAACTAAAGTGTATACTTGTTTCATAGCGATAATAGTCCAGTAAATTTAAGATTTATTATTGCAATTCATTCGGTAAGAAAAATTTTTTTATCCATCTAGTAGGTACACCATATAGAAAGGTTAAATCCAAATTTTCGGCCATCAACCCCTTGCAGATATGCCGCTATCTTGAATTTTGGGGTAAATTAGTTTTTCACGGATAACAGCTGTATTTTTAATTTTAACAAAAATATATCCGATACCATTTTTGAATGAAAAAAGGTGCTCTGCAAATTTGTTCTCTTGATATTTACTTCAATTTTGCATATAATGCAAAGTTATAAGAAAATAATCGAGAAAAAAGGGTTTGCAATTTTTTTTCACATCTAATATCTTTTTCTGCTAACGTCAGCGCGAAATTTTCTTAACAAAAGTTGTTCACTACAAAATTACCTATGATATTTGTCTGAACAACTTTTTTCTATCAGCAATTGTTTATTTCCGGTAGCGTCTCAAAGTTGGCGCAACGACTCCTGGCACTTCGTAGGGTCAAAGTACGCGCGCTTCACCTTGCCGGTACCTTGCAAAATTTCCCAAGTTTTTTTATACCTGTCTGTATTTTGACATATTATTATGTAGAGCACAATAATTAATTGAGTCCACGTGTCGTAGTTTATGGCTGGCGAACCGCAGGAGTACGAAAATCAACTTTTTGTCCTCGTATCATACAATATTTTTTATTCGAATGTTAGTGTATACAAATCGATAAAAAATGTATTTTGTGAGATATTTTGAAAAACCTCTTTTTGTTTGAAAGGCCTTCAAAAACCGCTTCTTTTGACCTTCCTGCCATTTTCAAAATGCAAATCCAGGGCCGGCTGCGATTTTTTTATACCCCCGATTTTCGTGAAAACCTTTTAGCGAATTTTTTATTTAAATTCTGACCCCACAGCGTTAATCAGAACACCCCAAAACCCCCATATACCAAATTTGAATAAAAAATATACAGGGAGTTCCATTATGCAGGGTGTCAAAGTTGAGCAAAATAGGAATTTTAAAGGCATCTGCCAAGTCAAGTGTGCCATGGAATCCTCTCAAAACAGTTGAATGGTCAAGAGGACCACTCAGGTTGTTGGTGTGCAAAGGTCCAATACGAAATATACAGAGTGCTCTTATCTGTGCCATCTCAAATTACTGAATTTTTTGTAACTTTATACGGGTCAAAAATCGAGTATATCAAAACTAAACTATAAACGAACTAAATCTAAAAAATACAGAAGCCTGACAGTCAGTAAGTCCATATCAGTTAAGGTGGCCGGTGTGTCACAACAGGAAACGCACAGAAAATGTATCATCTTAGACAGTGACTTTATTGAGAAAGGCCCAATAATTTAAATTGCTTTTATTTGTTGGCTGGCATTTTGTAAAGAAATAAATTACTTTTGTGTTTATTATTATTTTTTTAATGATTCCAGAGCACTCCTGATCAGTATAAAGTTTAATAAAAATTCAGAATTTTGAGATGGCTCAGAGAAAAATACCCTGTATATTTTTGTAGTAAATCTTTTCACACCAACATTTTGAGTGGTCCTGTTGACCATGAAACTGATTTGAAGGGATTCCATGGCACACTTGGCTCGCCAGATTTCTTTAAAATTTCTATTTTGCTCAACTTTAACACGGTGTAGAACCGAACACCCTCTACATTTTTTGTTCAAATTTAGTATATGGGGGTTTTGGGGTGTCCTGATTAACGCTGTTGTGTCAGATTTTAAATAAAAAAATCGCTAAATGGTTTTTGTGAAAATCGGGGTATAAAAAAATCGTAGCCGTCCCTGGATTTGCATTTTGACAAAAGTAAAAACGTCAAAAGAAGCGTTTTTTGAAGACCTTTCGAACAAAAAAAGGTTTTTGAAAATATCTCACAAAATACATTTTTTATCGATTTGTATACACTTAAAAGTAGACACCCTGTATACTATCTACTTATTTCAAAAAGTAGAAAATTAAGATAGGAAATGCTACTGTTTATTTACCATTACAATATAAATCTTAGTTACCTATGAACTTCTAGTTGGCCACTATTGAACTGTCAATGTGTCTGAACACAAATTCCGTGTATACTTGAACCACGGCCCTCGTAAAATAAACTGGACTGCTTTTCCAATACAATCATTTTTGTCCCACATAATATATACATATATGTATATGTCCCACCGAATGGTCGGCCATATTGGGCGCACACGTCATTGGCTGTCAAATGTCAAATGCACGAGGGCCGTGGTTGGCCATTGTCAAATGTCATTTTGTGTTGCCACCACAATTTTCGCTTTTCTCCTAGAATGCACTTAGCAGAAATGTAGCGTCCTTAGGTACTATTTGAGTTGATGGGAAAAATATCAGGGTGAGGACAAAACAACAATATCTATTTTTTAGAAAGTGCCAATGTTTCGGCGTATAGATATTTTTTGTCTTCTTCAGGGCCTTTCTATATCACAGATATTGTATAATTGACTTAAATATCTGTGATATAGAATAGCCCTGACTTTCTTTCGGGACTTTCTAAAAAAATGGATATTGTTGTTTCGTCCTCACCCTGATATTTTGCCCATCAACTAGAATGCACTCTCGCACACAAAACAATCGCTCATGGTTTGTCGCTAGCACAACGAATGTTCGAGTATCCACTGAATTTCTGTTCAGGCACATTGACAGTTCAATAGTTTGGCCGACTAGAAGTTCATAGATAACTAGGATTTAGTGTAATGAAAACTAAATAGCATCATTTCTGATATTAATTTTCTACTTTCTTAAATAAGTATATATATCTAAGCACATTCTAATAAAAAATATTGTTGTTACGTCCCAAGGTTGTTGGAGTGGAGAGGTTGCATCGTAACCACATCGGGAGGTCGGCCAATCGGAATTTAGATTAAAAAAGCGCGCGAATACGTCACTCAGTTCCCAAGTTTGAATACGAGTATAAATAATTAATGATTTTCGCCCAATTTAAGGTGAAGATACAATTTTTAATGGCATTTGTACGACAGCGTAGAAGAGGCACAGCAGAGAAAAATGTACAATTTCGTAAAAAAAGTAAGAAATTATTTAATATTATAGCCTGGATATAGAATATACAAGGATTATACATAATTTCGTCGTATATAATTTCTTACTTTTTACTTTTTTATGAAATTATAAATTTTTCTCTACAGTGGTCCTTTGAAATGTGAAATTCATATTCAAAAAACTGGCAGTAAAGCGGGAAGAACGAAGGAAATAATGTTGTAATCAGGAAAAGAAGAATACACATAATATTGGGTTATTGGATTTATATATTAATAATAAAAATAATAGTACTAATTCACAATTTTCCTCATTTTTTTTGCTACTTGTGACGAAGTGGCTTGCACTGAAAATGAATATAATCGTTTTTGCTGTTGCTTTTTAATTTGATTTCCTCTTTTTTTATTCATATCATCTTCTTTTCTTTTGTAATTTAAAAACCTCATTCTAATAAACACCCTTAATTTGCAGAAAGATTTTAATAAATCAGTAGGTACGTCAACATTCCCTGATATATATATATTGCATAGTGTTAGTGACAACTTTGATTTTATCTTTAAAATCTTGTTTGTGCAACTTGCAAAAATATTTTTCTATTTTTTTAACAGTAATCATCCATTCACTGGAAGGCTCAGTAAGACCTCCAAATGACAAATTTTGCAGCCAAGAGGGCATCTCATATGTGTGTAAATCTTTATCTCGTTTCTGTTCTGATATATATGTATACTGGCCCAAAGTGGGGTAATTCTTTTTATGCTTTCTAGCTAGATAACCAGCTATATATATCAGCCCATCCTTTTCACAAATAGGTTTATTAACAGAAGAAACTGATGATAAGCTGCTTGTACTGGCAATACTTAAATTGTCGAAAATTTCTTTCTCAATTTCTTCTATAACAGGGCGGTTTTCTTCAAGTTCAGTGGTTATCTTGGCTTTCTGAAGGGCTTCAACTAATAAATATGCCCCCTCATGAAGAGAATCATCAGGAGCCAAAGTTACGTTCGTTCCTATTTGGACTATACCCGGATTTTTGCCGAGAAGGATCATCCTGATTCTATAAATCGCATTCAGGGGAGATGGATGATCATGTAAGCCACCTCTTGTTCTCAACTGGAAAAAATATTAAGTATTAGGATAACTTTAATACAAACCTATGTACCTAATAGTTCATACCTGAGAAAAAAAGTTTTCTAAAAAGTCTTGATTCAATCGATGTGTCAATATAAATTTAAAGCCATCATATTTCGTCTGCAAATGTGTGTATAGACTTTGAAGGGATTCAATGGATAACAAAATACCTTTTTGGAAAACTTGTAGGGTATTTTTTCCCGTGCATAACATACGAGATATAGTTTTCTTCATGTTTTCCAAAACGTAATTTTGTTGATCTAAACATAATCCATATGGTTTTTGTAGAGCTAAGGCTGCAGAAGGTTTATAACTGTTCATAACGTCAAACCAATTATTGATCAGTTCGATGAAATTTCCCACATCTTTAGATAATTTTTTGTTCTGACCAGGGGCATACTGCTTTAAAGCTGTTGCGGTAGAATGAGACAACAACTCGGCGGCTAATTTAACGTTTTGCCTTTGCGTTTGAGCACATTGAATGTGGAGGTCAGTTAATTTATGACAAGAACTGATTTCTGTTTTGGTTATTTGTATTAATTCTTTTATGGGCTCAATATTTATGGATGTTCCATCTTCTAAAACAAATCCAGTATCCAGTAACCAATTTCGTATCAATTTGAGCAGATGAGGAACATCAGCAAAGAAAAAGACTGGCTCTGTAGTCATAGGGTGATCATGAAATGAGTGATTGGGTGTAATATTTAACGATGACCACAAGCCCTGATTCCCACCTCCACAATCTGACACAACAACAACCTTGGTTACGTCCACATGTAGTACATTTACTTTTCCTTTATTTAATAAGCTAAATATATGCCGCTCTCCCTTTTTCCTCTCCTCACGCGGTACATGATCACTAAGGGGACGCGTACGCGTCAAACACGTCAAGTGAGAAGAGATCTATCAACCGCGACAGCTAGTGCCGAGACCCATAGTTTACTCCCCGATCAAAGGTCAGTACCATCCCCTTTACGAACCATACCTCCGTTAATTCTCGCCCTATTCAATTGTATTATGATACATAGGTACTCCTGTGGTTCGTCAGCCTCGACTGCACCTCGGCCGGTGAAGTCCGAAAAACTCAACTTTTCGTCCTTGTACCATCATAAACTACTAGGCGCGGACACAAGTAGAGTCAGGTATAAAAAACTTGGGAAATGTTGCAAAGTACAGTACAGGCAAGGTATAGCGCGCGTACTTGGGCGCTACGAGGTGGCAGGAAACGTTGCGCGCAACTTTGTGGCGCTACCGGAAATAAACTATCGCTGAGAAAAAAGATATTAGATGTGAAAAAAATTGCAACCGCTTTTTCCTCGATTATTTTCTTATAACTTGTTATATATACAAAATTCAAGAAAATGACGAGACAACAAATTTGCAGAGCACTTTTTTTTTCTTTAAAAATGGTATCTGCTATTTTTTTGGTAAAGTTAAAAATACAGCTGTTATTCGCGAAAAACCAATTTACCACTAAATTAAACATGGCGGAAAACCTGCAAATGGTTGATGGCCGAAAATTCGGATTTAAGCTTTCCATATGGTGTACTATCGATGGATAAAAAATTTTTTCTTAGCCAATGAATTGCATTATTACCCATATAATTCCAATTAAATTTACTGGATTATAAACTCAACAGTTTGCGTCGAAATTGGCAGAACGTGCCCCAAAACACTTGCTAACTTCAACATTCGAAACATAAAATTTTCAACTATCGCTTTCAAATTTTAAAGAATAATTATTGTACCTTAAAGTGAAAAAAAAATCCCTATGAACAATGTACAAAAAACAAAGCAAGGCTGTAGTAGGAAGCCATCGCAGTCCCTAAAGTTCGGGATAATTTTTAAAAGGCCATAACTTTTTATTTTCTGCACATTATGCGGAACCTACCGCCTACCGTACTTCAAAATGTATGTACTCATCAAAGTTACACCCTGTATATTGTATCTAGATAATATCCTAATTTATGCCTGTTTTACATTGACAATTTCTTCATGAAGTCACTTCAAGGACAAATTAATATAAACAATCGTGTATTATTAAGCCGCGTATCCACTGAGCGAGGCTGCCTCGCGAAGCGGCCTCGCGAGGCGGCCTCGCGCTGTGGATACCTGTGCCTCGCTATATTGCGCGGCAGGCTCGCGAGCATGCGCGGCTGCCTCGCCTCGAGCCGATTTCAGTCGGTTTTTGGTCACGATCAAAGCTAGTCGGACGCGCAGTGTGTACGTGTTTTTTTTTTAATTCTACCCTGCCTCGCATGGATCAGGACAAGTGCCTTGAGTTAATCGAACTAATCACGTTGGCTAAATATTCAAATTCCGTTGTTGTCATTCTAGTAAAATTTTCTATAGTCTCTTCAAGAGATTCATAAGCCATATTGTCTATTACCATATTGAAGCCGTTTACGGAACATTTGTTTTACCCACCAACGGTGCTTTCGGCGTTCTTTATTTTCCCTCTTTATAATTGTCAACGCAATAAGAGAAAAACTTGCAATAGCTTCAGGAGGAAATGCCATTTTATTTCAGAGCAAACGATGCTGCCTCGCACGTACTGAGGGCTCACCTTGCCTCGACGTCTTGTCTTGCTCAACACAAAATATCACCACATGCGCAAACATCGGTGAGGCTGCCTCGCGAGGCCGCTTCGCGAGGCAGCCTCGCTCAGTGGATACGCAGCTTTAGATGATGTAGCTTATGCAATGTTTTAATACCTAATAATATTTTAATATGTTTGACAATTAATTCTCGAATTCTCGTTAATGTAACAAAAGTGTTTGTACTGGTCACAATGTTTCGGGAAGTAGTAAGGTTAAACAAATTCTGGAACTTTACTCTCCCAAATGGTACGTTAATTCAAATACACTAATTTGTCTTGTCAAAAATCTCTAAAGTAAAGCAGTAATTTATAAATTATTTCTAGTTTCTAATGAAGGCAACGAAAAAATGGAAAACTCATTTAACATAAAAACACTATAATTAAATAAATTACTCTAGTTTATGATATGGGTTTACTATCGTAGATATCAATATTGATATTACCAGGTGATAATTACGTTAAACCATTGAGTAAAAGAATATCAATGGTTAAACTGGTTATTGATGTCTGATGTCAGGTGCAAGTTCTCCAATTAATTGTGCAAAATCGCATCTAAATAGCAAACAGCAAACACTTCTGCTTCTTTGCCTTTCTGCTGCGGCGTCGCCAATTATTTCTAACCGAGCAACTAGTTTATGAGCTATAAAATCAAGGCGTCTAAAATTCCGGTATAGGAGGTTTCCAAGGCCAATTAGAGCGATTAAACCAAACATGACGTACTCAAATGTTGCTCCTTTTTGAAGGTATTATTTTTTCGATATTTTTCGGTATTCGTATTCCATGTCCACGGCGTTAAAATTTTGGAGGTTCAACTACGGCTTTTTTATTCTTTGTAACTTTCCCATCAGAGCTACATCGTTGTGGGGTCTGTCTTAATTAATTTCAATCGATTTTTCGGATTACACCACATTTGATTGAAAAAAATAATTTTAGTTCATTTTACAATTTTTCTTTATGAATGAACTAGGTATTAACCGGAAAAGTGAAATCAACCGTAAGAGATATTGTAAAAGGTTAAGAGAGCTTTTAGTCATAATAATTATATTTTGCATCTAAGAATGTAGGTATAAAGAGTTTTAATTTTAGACTATCTTTTTTCGTTGAATTAATTATCTATGAACTCTGTGCCTCCGCCGCTTATCTGCTGTAAGCTTTTTAACTGTTTTAATGTTACTTTGTGGATTCTTATTACAGTTTTGGTTTAGAGGGTGCAAGCGGGTGTATTTAAAAATTGCAAATTATAAGGTGTTTTATGTTTTAGGGGTAGAGTAATTTAATTTTGACATTATTTTGAAGAAAAAAAGTGATTTGGAAACTTTACGAGGAGATAAAACTAAAACTACCGTATCAATATGTATCATATTGTTTTAATGTAATTTATAAAGTATTCAGCTTCTTCAAAAATAGTTATGTAGATATAGGTACAAATCTTCATCAAACAAGAACAATTTTAAAGAATTAAAAAAAATGCTATTCTAGTAGGCCAAACAAAGTTGAAAATGACATTTGTGATATTGCGCGAGTGTAAATTCGTTGAAATCTTTCTATATACTATATACAAGTTACAGAGATAGTTAAGCAAAACATTGGAAATCACAATTGGCAATTATTGGTCTGGCCGTCGTATAATCTCAAGTGGTTAGGCAGCGAGCGGAATGCAGGGCCGGCTCTTCCCTCAGTCGAGTTTCCTGCATATTTTAGATCGCGAGCAGTATATTCAGTAAATTTATTTTGCTACTTAATTAAAAAAAAGAAATTATAAAAATCCACGAAAGGTAAAAACACAATTTTTAGAACTTATAAGAGAATTAGTTCAGAATTACAAGCCACTTAGAATCTTATATTAGTCAAACCCTGGTAATCGATCGCAAAGCGCGCGTCCATGTGATTTTGTTTATATCTTACTGACGCTGTAACTTGGATAGACTTTATAGTTTTCTTCACTGCCAAGTGAAGTAATAACCATTCCCTCCACGGCTAGCTTGATTGATAGTGAACCTAAATCGGAATATAAAGGCTTTTAACAATGAATCGACACTTGTGTTATGACACTAATGTTATTTATTTCGTCTGTTCTCTGCTCCCTTGAATTTAGAAAAAAAATTAAAGTTTAGTTTTTAAATTCCTTCGTCTGTAAAATCTTTACCAATGAACACATTTTAATAAAAATTGTCTTGTACATCGTTGTTTTCGAGAATGCTCCATAACGTGTCAGTTGTTTGTAAAAAAGTTGCTGATTAATATTATTTTTCCAATTTTTGGAGTATAAAAATGATGGTAGTATAGGCCATGTTTGAGAGGCTTGGGGTGCACGATGATTCCCCACTAAATTTTGGGCTATACGAGGCTTATGCCGCTTCCAGATTAAGTTACTTAAAATAATTTCTTCTTAATTTCTTGAGTAAAATAATAATTGTTTATTCTAAATTACTTCTTAAAATGTAATAGAAGACACACCACTACTACTTCTAAAAAAATCTTTAAAAGAAATCCTCAAAAGGAAATATTAATCCTAGCAAAAGGAAGAAATTTAAGTAACGGATATGTTTAACACATACCTACATATCTACCGACTGAGATTTTACCTTACAATTTCATTACCAAGAACAAGTCGCCTTCAGTTACAGGTGATTGCTATGTGAGTAAAACTATTACAGTAGGGGAATATAGGGACAAATATGAAAAAAAAATCCTGCATTACAAATAATTAGAGAGAAATATACAGTGTGTCCACGTTAGGAACACCCTTGTAAGATCTTTATTTGGCTTACCGATTTTGATAACTTTTTTTCTTAGGTAGGTATATTCAAAATGCGCATTCAACGAGTGTGTAAAACTTATTCTTGGGTTGTAATCATGGTCAACTGCGATCAACTTGTTGTATGAGCTCAAATTCCAAAAGGTACCTACTAATTAGGGATTTTTAGAAAAAAAAACTGAGTGCAAATTCTTGTTTAGGATCACATAAAACCATCTGTGTAAATTTTCACTGTTCTAAACGAAGAAAAAAGTGTGTTATTTTTTTAAATTGTAGAAATTTGTTATTGCTTTCTAATATTAGAACACATTTTCTTAATCAGTATTTAAATATTTCATAATAATAATACTTTCTTTTTCGTATTTTAGAACAATGAAAATTGGTGCACCTAAGTTTAAAGTGATCCCAAACAAGAGTCTCCAGACAGTTTTTTTTCTGAAATATAATATATCCATAATAATATTATTTGTAAAATTCGAGCTCATAAAAGCGGTCGTAGTTGGCCATGACAACAACCCAAGAATAAAGGTATGCACTCATTGAACGCACATTTTGAAAAATGAAAATCACTCAACAAATAAAGATTTTACATGGGTACGGTAAGCCCTTAACGTGGACATTGTATATCGGAGAAAAAATTGCTCTAACTTACTTTTTCTTATTGCAAAAAAAAAACACTATGGTTTTTTTAACAAAAAACGTCACTTCTGGCTACACCCGAACCGATATATAAGTGAGCGGTGTAGATTTTTTATTCACTTTACTAATTAAATGAAAAAATGCAACAAAATCACCATCTTGATTTAGAATAAAATAAGTTAAAAATGTCGAAAATTAGCCAGAAAATCGTTGGTACACGCTGTACGTATGGCATATAGCATAACTCAGTGGCCATCTGAAAAATTAGCTGTTATCAGCTGTATCTTCTAAAACGCAATTTTGTCTTCAGTATAAATTGTATCTTCAATTATTATTCCCTATATTTTAGTTGTGATATATTAATTTAAAATTAAAAATGCTTACTGAAATGACCCCTTTCTCTCAAAAATTTATTTGGCGCAGCTTCAGTGGCGACAGTGGCTTGAACTTTACCTCAAATAATTTCCAACCCCACCACCGTTCGCAGTTACCACCTTAAACATTTCGCAACAATTCTATACCGATGGACGACTGTCAAGGTATTTCTCAGGGTGGGGTGAGATTGCATGCGAAGGGGGAGACAAGAGGGGAGGGGTTCAAAGTACTTTTGTCTTCTAGCGTGGCTGAGCTTCGAGAGGATTGTTGCTCGTTCATGCATTGATTCGAAGTATCGTGGCGACAGATGTGGATTTTACTTTGTGTGAATACATTCAGGAAGTTATTTATCAAACGAAATGAAGTAATCATGTTTAACAAGAAACATTGAAATACCCTGTATGTTATTTTAATTCTTGTGATTTGTATCACAATTGCTGCCATTACTCAGAAGAAAAAAATGTGTGGTCAGTGTGGTCAGTTTGAGAATTATAGCTTATAGAAACTTCGGTGGTGAACACGTCAATCAAGTACAGCCTTTATTCGATAATAAAGATTGAGTACAATAGTGGAAGAGATATTTGGAAAAAAATCTGTAAAATAACGTTATAAAAATCCATTTTAAGAAAATTTTCTCTTTATAATAGCAAAGAAAACTACAAGCTAGGAGCATCAAACGTACCAAACGCACTGTCATAGATAAAGGATTTATATATATAGGGATAGATAGACAACTCCATATACTTTTTGGATGCCATACGCCTCCTGCGGTAAGTATAAACTAAACTATTTACGAGGATAATTTGAAATCTTTTATAAGTATAGTTATTGCTTATACAATCTGAAACCTTTTAATTTTATAACTCCACATATACAGGGTGTAACTAAACTGATGGTCAAAAAATGAAACCACGTATTCTTGGAGTCAAAATAAGGGCACTTCTTCATATATTTTTTTCTCCTACGGGCCATAGTTTTTTTTATACAGAGCGTAGAAATTTAGAGAAATATACACATATTTCTTAATATCTCTAGAAGTATACGAGATATTTTCTTCAAACTTGGCGTGTCGCATGAGCCGATGAGTTGTCAAATTTAAGGTTAATATGAAGCTTCTGAGGCCCCCCAGTTGCGGAGATACAGGGTATTATTAAAATTAATTAATTCAGAAAAATATAAATACCCTGTATAATCTCATTTTTTAAATTTGTTTTCAATGGTAAATTCAATGGTTAACAAAAAGTATCTCTTAGTATATTTTCATATTCTCAGCCGTTTTTTAATTATTTTCAAAGAACGGCAATGCTGCAATAAAAAAGTCATTTTAAGAATAAATCTAACAATCTGTGGATGTCAATTAAACTTGGCATTATTTGAATCATTTGGCTGCCAACTTTGCACATTAATATCAATATTTTGAAAAATTATATTTTCATTTGAAGAATTGACTGATATGCACTTTTGCTAGGGACTTGCGAATGGCAATAATAAACATGCGGAAACTTATAATACAGTTGCGTGTATTGAAAGAGACGGCGGTAATTTCGAACATTTAATAATTTAATTTTCTAATAGCAATACGTTTCTTTTATTATTGTTTTTGCTTTTGTATTTTGTTACATAAAGTTTAATGGACATCCACAGATTGCTAGATTTATTCTTAGAGTGACTATTGTTCTTTGCAGCGTTGCCGTTCTTTAAAAATAATTAAGAAACGGCTGCGAATATGAAAAAAATACTAAGAGATACTTTTTGTTAACCATTCTATTCTCCACTCAAAACAAATTAAAAAAATGCGATTATACAGGGTATTCATATTTTTCTGAACTAATTAATTTTACTAACACCCTGTATCTCCGCAACTGGGTGCCTCAGAAGCTTCATGTCAACCTTAAGTTTGACGGCCCATCTGCTCATGTGACACGCCAAGTTTGAAAAAAATATCTCGTATACTTCTAGAAATACTAAGAAATATGTGTATTTTTCTATAAATTTCTACGCTCTATATAAAAAAAAACTATGGCCCGTAGGAGAAAAAAATATATGAAGAAGTGCCCTTATTTTGACTCCAAGAATACGTGGTTTCATTTTTGACCATCAGTTTAGTTACACCCTGTATATTTACCTATAATTAATTTCTATCTCTATGTTGAGTTATAAAATTAAAACGTGATAAGTGACAATATTGGGATAGGTATAATGAAAACAAATATTATAAGGGAATAATTTTATACAGGGTGATTCATTGGGAATGGGAAATCCCGAAACTGGGGGTAGGGGAGACCAAAATATTGCGATTGAGTCCAACATCGCTTAAACAAATGTTGTTTGTTTGTTTGTTCAAGTTCTTATTTTTAAATTGAATTATTGCTATATCTACCAAAATAGTCAAGCTACTGAACTGAAATTTGGCACCGCTATGTTTTTGGGGATGGAGAATAAGCTGAAAATGTCAATTTCAGCGTATCTCACAGAGGGCGCCACTTGCGCTGTTTTTTGATCACGCTTTTACGCGTAACTTTTTTGAGGTTATTTTTTTAGTCCTGCTGGTCCATCATTTTAGTGCATCTTTTCATTCTGCAACAAAAAGGTATTCTTGTTTCATAACGCTCAAATCAACCGTTTGCGTTGAAATTGCCAAAACGTGCCCCGAAACACCTGTTGACTTCAAGATTCGAAAAATAAAATATTCACCTACTGCTTTCAAATATTGCACAACGACTGTACCATTTAAAGCGAGAAAAAAACCCATATGAACAATGTCCCAAAAAATGTTCACTTTCAAAATGGAACAGATTGAAACTCGACAAACTTTGGACACCCTATTTCAAGAAAACAAATGTGTTTCGACCATTGTTCATTTGGCATTTTTTTCTTCATTTTCAATGTACAGTTGATCTGTAACATTTGAAAGTAGTAGGTGAAAATTTTATTTTTCGAATATTGAAGTCAACAGGTGTTTTGGGGCACGTTTTGGCAATTTAAACGCAAACGGTTGATTTGGGCGTTATGGAACAAGAGTACCTTTCTGTCGCAGAATGAAAACGTGCGCTAAAATGAGAAACCTGCAGGACCAAAAATATAACCTCACAAAAGTTACTAGTAAAAGCACGATCCAAAAACCGCGCAAGTGGCGCCCTCTGTGAGATACGTAGAAATTGACATTTTCAGCTTATTCTCCATCCCCAAAAACATAGCAGTGCCAAATTTCAGGTCAGCAGCTTGATTATTTTGGTAGATATAGCCATAATTCATTTTAAAAAAAGAAGACCTCGAACGCACTGTATCTCTCAAACAAACAACATTTGTTTAAGCAATGTTGGACTCAATCGCAATATTTTGGTCTCCCCCACCCCCAGTTTCGGGATTTCCCATTCCCAATGAATCACCCTGTATATTATTATTATATTTGAAAGTACGTTCATCACAATAATGCTAAACATCACAGATATATTACATTTTAGTCTTTCTAAGGTTATTTATAAGTAATTTACGAAACAAAAATGAATTGTTCAAATAGCTAAAATCTAAAATCTACATACTTAAAAGTCGATTCACGAATTATGGCGTACACGTCATCAATTTACGTCACTGAATCAAGCAAATCGAGGCTGCATCCTCAAGTGCTGTAGATTTAAATGGGAAAATTTATATTTGTAAACGCAACCAGATATACCAGATTTCACCCAAATTTTAATTGTAACATAATGCGTTTTACCCGGTGAATTCACCCAAATTTTGATTATAAAATAATACGTTTTTCCATCACAGACCTATTTAGAGAAGCTGTAATATTAGGTCCGTGGTTTTATTTTTATATATTATATACATTTTACCATGCCTTGAAATTGAAATTGTATAGTCTGACTATCCAGTTATAGCAATGTAGGTAGGTATGGGTATGTTGCTAACTATGTATGTACGTAGCTAACTAAAAGGATGTTATAAAGACAAAAGATAAGTAGATACAACTAAATCCAAAATCAAAATTATGACCACATCTTTTAAGAATTTATCAAACACAAAGAATATAAATATTTTGACTATTACAAACGATAGCTTGACCACCTCCAGGGTAAATAAACAAATTTCGAAATATATATATATATATGAACGCAGATAAAGTACATAGGTATATTAATAACAGATACATCAAACCAAAAATAAATAAAAAAATATAGTTAAAAAAAACTAAAAAAACACGCTTTAATAGCAAACCGAACTAAAAAGTAAAAAATAATAATAGCAAACCCAATTTTATTGCAAAAAAAGCATGGGTGCTTTTTACTATATTTTTATGATAACTCTACTTTTATCAATAGCTACTAATGAAATATTTATAACAATTGATGTCATGCACCCCACGCTTCTTTTTTACAATAAAATTCGGTTTGCTATTATTATTTTTTACTTATTAATTGGGTTTGCTATTAAAGCGTGTTTTTTTTAGTTTATTTTTAAACTAGGTATATTTTTTAACAATGAGACTAAAAAAGCAGCGGGCGTATTTTTATACCCCTGAAATTATCATTCTTCTCACTCTGTATTGGATTGGGTGAATTCCTGTAAAAAATTACGTTGTGGTAAAAGAAATGACTAGCGGGAACTCGCGACTGCTTCAACTGGGTGAGTGGATGGGTGGGTGGGTGGATGGATGGATATCATTCTGAACCTCTCTCATCATCTGAATGTCTAAGTTCAAATACCAATTCTGGCACAGTATCCATGATATGTTCCCTGTTGTACCATTCTGGAGTACACGTTTCCAAAGCTCTGTTCCATAGAGCAAGAACTTTATCATCCCTGTAACCTTGTTCACCTATGTGAGCATCATAAAAACGCTTTGCCTGCGCCCATATTAATTCTATGGCTTTAAATTGGCAGTGGTACGGAGGCAGTCTCAATACTTCGTGGCCATGTTCCCTTAAATATTCGTCAACCACATACCTAACAGGTTTAGCATATGTATTTTTGCCAATGCTAATAGTTCTGCCTTGAATAGGTAGAGGCTCCACAGATATGTCGTTATCTTGCAACCATTGTAAGATCTCTGCTTTTTTCCACGATGGGTTTGGCTGCCTTTCTAATAAAGTGCTGTGGTAAGGTGCATTGTCCAAGACTATGAGTGACGGCTCTTCCAAGTTTGGAACAAGTTTTCTTTAACCTTTTATAAAAATGTCGCCATTCATGTCTCCGTGGTAGTCAGCTAGTTTTGACCGAGTGGAATAAACAAGGGAAGCGTTGTCCACAAATCCTTTATTATGACCAGCATGCAAATTTATAAAGCGCTTTCCTTGGTATCCCTCAGGTCTTCGAACGCTGTTTATGGATTCATCTTGCCAAGATCGTTTTTGGTTCCCTCTTGCAAATATCCAAGTTTCGTCAAGGAAAACAACTTGCCGCTTCAACTCAGAGTTTTGATTATTTTTATATTTCCGCAGAAACTCTGCTCTTCTCAAGACAATCTGACCCTTTTCCATTAACGCCCTGCGGTTGTCGTCCTTTTTATATTTAAAACCAATCTGTGGTAATAAACGACCCAAGGATGACTTACTAATATCAAGCGGTACTTTAATAGCCAATTCCTCCCTCAAAGTCTTCAGAGTTATGTGCTTGTCTGTAAATAATAAATGAATTTAAAATTTAAACAATATATAATATGTTTAACTCTAACCCACGCCAGCTACCCTTAACCCTAAAACAAATACATTGTAAGCAAATTTTGATATTTGCAAGAATGAAAAAAAAAGGTAATTTGTTAATTTCAAAGTTGTTGTCTAAAACATTAACCCAGATACAAAACTCCTAAATATCTTTTGTGTTTTAGAATATTTTTTCTGCTCTCTTCCTTGCATTAACACATTCTACTTGTAAAACGCAACCAGATATACCAGATATACCAGATTACCCCATAGAAATGGAGTAGGGAGTATACGCTACAAGCTGCGCGAACTGCCTAATAAAAGTGGCAGCCATATTAAACCAACTTCATCCATGGGCGTATCATTGTTAACAGACTTGGCCCTGCAGATTGCTTTAGAGGTCTTCGTCCTCGTTCGCCACGATGCACAGTAAAGCCATCAGCAGCAAAATGTTTTGAACAAACAAATTTATTTGGACTCAAAGTCCAATCAGTCCCCAACTTAAGAATTTTTAACCACATATTCAATCATTAAAATTAAACGGATGCGCGCCTATGGTGCCCAAAATTTCGGCGATTGTTTTTACTAAACTTACCGAAAAAATGATACTCCCGGAGGTCTCCTAGACTTATAATTCTTACAGCTTGGTACTGCACACGACATTTTCCAAAAACACGGAAATAGGATGGGCAGTAAGTCAAAGCACGTTCTCCCTACTCCATTTCTCTGGATTACCCAGACCTTTCCCCTGGTGAATTCACCCAAATTTCAATTGTAAAATAATGCGTTTTACCATCACTTGTTTAGAGAAGTTATAATATTAGGTCTGTGTTTGGTTTTACTTTTATATATTATAATTATACATTTTACCGTGCCTTGAAATTGTAAAGTGACAGTCTGACTATCTAGTTATAGCAATGTAGAAACGTAAAAGAAAATTTAACATTTAACTCCACACATACCGAATTCAACTAGAATGCAAACTAAGGGCGTATCCAGGATTTCGCCTTGTGAATATAAAATATTTTTTTAGCATTAGGGGTTTGGTGCGTTCGTAAAAGCAATTTCAAGTGAATATGGTGGTATTTTATTACCTACCTACATAAAAAAAATACAAAACATTACAGGTATAAAAATATTTTTAAAAATAAATTAAATTCTTTAAAATAATATAAAACTCTTAAAATTCACATCCATATCACAATGGATTATAGGAATAGGAATATAGTTATCTATTATAACATGAAATCAATTTTTCTTTTTGTTTTTTTGGAGTATCGCTTAATAACCCGAGAAACATCTACACTGATTTCTCTATGGGTAAATAGCAGTGCCAATCCTACTTATCGCTCTTCGCCCATAGTGGAGCGTAACCAGGTTTTCAGTCTTTTCAATGAAGAAAAGCTTCGTTCTGCTGACGCAACACTAATTGGCAGAACAATTAATATGTGTAGAATTTTTTTTATAGTAGGAAATATGTCTTCATCACAGTCTTTATAACTTGTAAGGATATCACAAATATTATTGTCGACTCTACATGTTTTTTTGCCATAAATATAACTCTCCTTGCAATTTAATTTTTATTACTTCGTCAGACTCTTGACTAAATTTACCTAAATATAGAGAGAAATTGGACATTTGATGGGCTTGGGGAGGGGGGGTAATTACCCCCTGTACCCCCCCCCCTTGAATACGCCCTTGATGCAAACTTAATTTCTGAATACATATTATAAATAACATTTCTTACTTCCATTTTCGTTTCCTGTGGCAAGCCCGTGGTTTTGTTTTTTTTTGTCGAGGTCCATATTTAGTTATTATTATTTAGTAGTAGTTGGATTTTCCTAGGGACCATCTTGACCCTCTGCTCTCTGCACTTCCTGGAAATGCTTGAAACAGTGCGTAAACTAATGCCCGAAGCTTGAGAAACACGCTGAAAAATATTTGATTCCCTAATCACTATCTACTGCCACAATGTTTGCAATTTACCTCTTGGACTGCGTGAACTGGTAAAAGTGGTCCTCCGTTGCGTTTTTCATCTTTGAAATAATTTAATAACTTCGCTACAATTGTGACAGTGACATATCTTTCCCGAGTCGGCGGTTATGAACTCTATGCTATACGACCTATTGGCGTCTTTGTCTGACACATGCACGGATGGATTGAAGTCAGCCGAACGTATGTCGACTAATCAAAGACAAAAGGGTGTATGCAGTAAATCAGTTCTGGGCGTATAAGAATAGATCTTGTGTCTCTGATTGATACAAAAATTGATGACGTGTACGCCATAATTCGTGAATCGTACTTTAGGTACTTTTATTTTGGGTAAATTCTCGGATGGAATTTCTCGGCGAATCTGTACACAATAATAAATAATAATTATTATTAGTCTTTCATGGTGCACTGGGTATGATTTCTCGCAGTATCCTAGATAGCACTTTAGTAATTTATTAAAAAGGTAAAAAAGATAAAATGTCTCTAAAAAATTGCTAATATGATTTCTAGGATTATGGAAGTATAAAAAATTCACAGTGGGCAAGTTATTGCAAAAAAATAATTTCTAGAAATCTTTCAACAATCTTGAAAACAAAGTCCGAACGATAAGGTAAATCCGGCTGGTAAATATATCATTAATTTTAACATGCATCGCTAATTTTAGCATGCCCGTGTGGTAATACAAGCGGCACATACACGTGCCCCGAGTCACAACGTTTGAAGAAATAAACACCATTTTTGTAATACATTTGCCTCTTGGGTATGGCGTAAAATGCATGTCACAAACCCGGTAGGATCTTTAATGATTCAAGGGGAAGATCACTTAATTTTTTGTTCCCATTTTTTTCAGCCCAAGTTTACAAAACTGTAAAAATAGCAAAGTTTGTTTTATCACAATAAAATCTAGATGTAATTTTACTTACCGTTTCGTCTTTGGGAAAAATATGCATTTCCATCTTCCATCGTCGTGTCGTCCTTCACAACCAGGTACACAATAAACAAAAACCATTTTAAAAACCAAACAAAATAATATATGAAAACAACGATAACGATAAATATATAAATGAACAAAACAAACACTAAAAACACAGAAAATATGCAGGAAAAACTATAAATAAAACGAATCGAGAATCACAAGCAAAACACAACGTCAAACGCAAAACCACAAATTAAAATATGGCCGCCGGCCGCCGCCTGTCAATTTTTGATAATTGATTGACAGAAATACGCCATAAGCGACTTCAAGTAAGTTAAGTACAAACTATTGGGAAGGCTTTGCCAAGTACAAGGAGGAGTTTCCAGGTCCTGCGCACTGTCATATTTATTACTCTATGTCATAATATGTGTTTGTTGACACTCTGAGAGGTCTAAGAAATGTTTACTTCTATTATTTCGGTAATGTGACAGGTTGTACCTACTATAAGTATGTGGTTGCACTCCACTACTGAAATTACCTACTTATCTACCTCAACCATACAGAGCTCAGACAAATAATAAACATAGAGTATTAATTCAATACAATACCTACAGACCCTGCCAAGGCCAAGATAAAAAATGTTTAGTAATATTATTTGTCTGAGTCATCAGTCATTGTCTGAGTCATCATTGCATCATTGTCAAACTTCTTCATAAATTTATCTTGTACTTACGAAATAAATGTATGACCAACTTTAAAAAACATCAATTTCATTTCACAATTTACATGGGTAGGTATAGTAAAAATTTGGACAGTTATCATTTAACAATAAATTTTACTGATTTTGTGAATTTACTGATTCTACTCTTGGTCTATAAATAATATCCAATGAATTGCTTATTCTGGCTAATGTGGCAACGTTGCACGAGCTCTTTTTGATCGTGCTTTATTATGCCCCAACAGCTGATTCAGAGTTCGTTGAGATTTCGCCGCTTTGTGTTGATGTGTTTTGAGTGTTTACTTTCTCGTTATTCTTGTTTTTTAATGAGATTTTGGGGTTATTGAACAAAATTTATATACCTAGTTAAGTTATTAATTATTAGTGAATTAGTATAGTTTTAAGGACGATGGGAATGGTAAAGTGTTGATTTGTGGCATAGGATATGTAACCTCTGGTTATCATATGATGCATGCTTAAGTGTCAAATTTGTTGTTTTTGTTTTGAGTAGGCATTTTTTAAGTTGGCTGATTACAATGCATCGTTTAGGTTAGTCTATTTTATTATTTGTCTGAGATACAAAGTAACTATTGTAATTCCAGAATTAAATAATTCTTTCGAAATGCTCTAGACGTAGGTACCAAGCCAATATTATATATGTTGTCTGTTTAAATTTGGAACTACGCAAACAATAATCGCAAGGCAAATCAGGTTCTGATGGCCAAAACAAACAAATGTGGCAAATTCTAAATATTATTCTGAAAATGTCGTGAAAATGTGAAAAATCTAGAAATAAGAAAAAACACGCAAGTGGTTCGGGAGGCTTCTCGGGCGGATTTTTTCTAGGCTCGCCGAAACCAATAAGCTTTTTTCAACTTTCGAACCTTGACTGACCGAGGTTGGAATTTTATATCATTAGTTAATTGTAAGTATATGTCTTTTCGCTTTTGATCTCGTTTCAAAATAAATTTTAACTTATAGCCCTGAAGAAGCTCTCAATCCAGAGCGAAAGCTTGGAAATAACAAATTGGGTAATGATATTATAAATAAACGACTCTCTGGCTTTAAAACCTGTTATTTAGAAGGTACCACCTATAAAAATTTTATATCAAAGCATATTAAATTGTCTCCCAAACAGCATTTTTTTATCTGATGAATAATTTCTAAAAAAGTATTAAGTCTAAAGTTGAACGGAGGGCCCTTCTATGAACGCAAGTTTATCACCGATTATGTATACATACCAAATTTGGATAAAAATATAAATAATTCCTAAAATGGAAAAACACTACTACTACTAATTCTAGAGGGTGATTAATTATTGATAATGGAAAATTCCAAAACGGAAGATACAACGATTTAGACCAATATTCCGTACCTACACAAAATATTATTTTAAGAGACACAAAGGCTGTTAAATTTAATGCTGAAAATTTGCACTTATGATGTATGTACTAGAGGATAATTCTAAATATGGAATCAGTTTGAACTTGCTGCCAGAGAGTCCAAATTATGCCGTCTCCTTAGCTTAAATTCGTTTTAAACTTTTTTATCCTTCGCATATTCACCCTTGTGGGTGAAAATTATTAAAGTAACTTTAATTTTAAGCAAAAAGTTATACCTACCTGTCTGAAGTCTAGAATCTAACAGTTTTTGATATAAAAGTAATTGTATGTATATAGGTGGACATTAATATAAAAAAATAGTTTTCATTATGTAGGCTGCTCTGTCATCTTTGTCATTATTATCTATCAAAACAAGAAAAGTCTTGAAAACTGATAGTGCAAATTATCTATTTTCTTTTGTTAAACTGATATGAAACCAAAAACCTGTAGGTAGGTAGGTATTATTTAAGTAAAAACAAACTTATTTACTGGGATTTATTTTAGCTGAAAGCACCTCGTGTGCATTAAGTGAAATAGTGTATTGTTTAACATCCGGTCGTCGATAATAAAAAGGAATTGTTACATTGTTGACGGGCATATCATTTTTGACGCCAATATAAAATTTTAATTTTTTAAATCTCGTAAGCCTATAATACCATCAATGGACCACTCTTTATATTCCGCTCGCCAATTTCACAACTTACGGGTGGGTAGCACAATTTTCTAATAAAACGATAGACAAATTGGACAAACACGATCTTTAAAATAATTGTATTTTAATTATGTAGTACCTAATTATTCTCGAGAATATAAGAATATATCTACTTACTTATAATATTAGGGGGATGTTATATTTCAGAGAACCTATTTGCAAGGCATCCAAACACCCCGTATTCATTCCTGAATAATTGGACTGGATGTGAAGGGTGAGATTTTTGCTTAAAGGGGTCGAAAGTGGGTGCTTCCTAAGGTCCTTTGTCTTCCATGTAGTTGACGTTCGAGAGGGTTTCCCCTTACCCTCACCGATATATTAATCCAAGAGCCAGCCGCAAAAAAATGTCTGAATTTACTAAGCCTAGTTTTTTGACAGTTGATTACAGTAGTTGTGTAACAAACATACTGTGGTCAATCAAGCGAAATTGAGAACAGGTGCCTCAGGTCCCCTATCAAAGGTATCATGATTACCGAAGGAATAAAATGAATTTATTAACGCTGAAAATTGTTATACAAATTATACAAGATGATTGTTTCAGGACTACCACCGCGACTTTCTCGCTTATTTTGCGCCCTACAAAAAAAAAACGCAAGGAACAAAAATGTGGCAATTTTGGACAGCTAATTGTGCTGAAAAAGAGATCGGCATTCATGGCCAACTTGTCTCGCGATATAAAAAAACTCAAATTGAGCAAAACTATTAATATAGCCGTGGAATGTTTATTTTAAGAGACATGCGAAAACTCTTATATTGAAAATTGATGATAGTTTCAGCAAATTACACAGGGTCTTCTGTTCTTTTGAGGGCATGACAATTTCTGACGATTTGAAGTTTTTTAGCACGGCGCGCAAAGTTGGGCTCGGAGGCCCATTTCTTTTTTAACGTCGCTTGGCTGACCAAAATTGCCATATTTTATTTTCTTACGTAGATATTTTCTGCGCGGCCCAAAATAAGCGAGAAAATCGCTTAATAAGAAATAAACAAAAAAAATTCATAGCCTCAATAGAGCCGAAGACCCTGTGTAATTTTCTGAAACTATCTAAGTACACGCAGTTGCATAAAGCATCTTAGTGCCATCAATTTTCAATATGAAAGTTTTCCTCTATCTCTTAAAATAAACATGCTACGGCCATTAATTATTTTGCCGAATTTCAGTTTTTTATATTGCTCGACAATTTGGCCATGGATGCTGATTTCTTTTGCAACACCAGTTAGCTGTCCAAAATTGCCACATATTTGTTTCTTAGGTTTTTTTGTATGGCGCAAAATAAGCGAGACAATCGCGGTGGTAGTTCTAAAAACTCATCCTGTATATTTCACTTAAATACAAGTCAGTTGCGAGGCATACGATAAAGTCAGGCCATGGCGCCCAAAAATCACGTGACTATCTTAGTCCGACGTTACATGTCATTTGTCACATAACTGAAAGCGTCAGCTTGGGTTTTGAGAAGTTCTAAATGTTTAAAGTGTTTTTAAACGTCTTAGAGTAGGTATATATTTTAGAAACAAGTTTGTGTGTAGTGCGCGTGTGTCCTGGCGGAGGGG
This sequence comes from Pseudeuparius sepicola, assembly GCA_963920635.1. Classification (NCBI taxonomy): domain Eukaryota; kingdom Metazoa; phylum Arthropoda; class Insecta; order Coleoptera; family Anthribidae; genus Pseudeuparius; species Pseudeuparius sepicola. The sequence goes on from OY987299.1 coordinate 99,409,952, forward strand.
AACCGCCCAGGTATTCTTATGGCCTCTGGGTGGGAGCCGTGTCGTCCAGGAGTATTGGTGCCGCTCGCGCCGACGCGTGAGCGCTGTAAGGGGAATACTCCCCTCGGACCCGGAATGGACATGGACAATGGAGCCTGAGACACAGACGGGTGAACTGCTTACGGGAGATCCGTGAGTTCAGACGGTCTGGCTGGAAGCCGTTCCCGTTGACTACGTTCGGATTTGTTTATTTTGTATTCACCATTCACCTTGTGCGAAATAAATCAGTGTTGTAACGTACTCGAGGATTTTCGTCGTCGACCCACGCCCTGATACGGTTCTTATTCGGCCTTTCACGCTGCCGATCAACTGGTACCTCGTCAATATTTACAGTATACTGAGGTGAGTTTTCATTTTTATTTCGTAAAAAATAACCTAAATACCAAATATTGGGTCTGTTTATACTACATTTATATATATTACAAAAGCCAGGAAGAAAATGTCACCATAACAACATTTGCTTTGCCTCGGGATGAAAATTTGCGCCAAAAATGGATTCGTCAAATTCCAATTGTGATTTAATTTCTAAAAAAACCCTTAAGTATGTGTGGCTAACACATTTTCAAAAAAAGTGAAACAATTAATGTGGACAAATGTGTTTTGGGAGGACAATACCTATAGAGAATATCACCTAAGCTAAAGGAAGGTGCTGTCCCAACAATTTTTGAGAATGTGCCAAAATATTTGAGTGCAGTGCCGTTTAACTCTCAGCCCAAAATAGCTGAGGCAGGTTGAAAATTTTGAAAAACAATTAAAGAAAGCCTGGATGCACAAAACCAATAATGTAATAGATGAAAGGAAACTCGCCAAATTGTTACGAAATTTGTTTTTTCCACTTATCTCCAAATATGCCTTTTATTATATAGGACTAAGCTGGTCACGTGACTACGCGGTTAGGCGTTAGCGCCATGGCCTGTCTTTATCGTTGGCCTCGAGTCAGTTGAATGTGACGTCGGTGCCGGTTAGTCAGTCACAAAAAATAAATACCTTGCAATTCATTTACTAAACTTCAAAATTATCATAAGGGTATTAATTGTTATATTACTCATAATAAACAAAATGGCCAGTCAACCATTCTGTGGGACAACGCCCGTCAGCGAAAAAGAAATAAAAATACCGTGCGCGCGATCGGCCTGACAGGCGGGTCTCGGACTTTTCCTTATTGTTTAAGGAACTATTAACTAACTTTATTTTAGAGTGTAATTTATAGTAAAATTAATAATATACATTTTGTAAATAATTTAATTTGTCTTAACTTCATTGAACAGGCCATTCTGTATATAATTACAGAAATTATACCCTAACACTCAACCGGAAACGTCGAAGTTTGATATTTCTGAACATCATGAAAGCGAAATTCACGAATTCTATGATTCTGAGGAAGAATTTGATTACAATGAATAAATATTAAAATTCAATTATTTACAAATGTTCATTTTTTTTTATTTTTTTTTAAATTGTACTAGCTGACTTGGTTATGAATGCGCTAATATGCAGTTGTACCGACGTTATCATTTGAAGTACCATTTATTAAAGTTTACTTTGATGATACTATCTTGGTCATTCCCAAAGACGGATCTGTTTAGTTGTTGGAGGTTTTCAATCGATTTCACCTACGATTGCAGTTCACAATAATTGAGAGGGAAAGTAATAGGTAACAAGTTACTTTTTCTCGATATACCTCCTACTAGTCCATTGACGGCCTGACAACCAATTAGGTATACGAAATATTCCAGCTCAGGAAGACTACTTAATTACCAATGAAATCATCACGTTACAGCAATTTTAGTAAATGAATTGCAAGTTATTTATTTTTTGTACATACATTGGGACTTTCTGGACCAGCTCCCTCCCGACATTCAACTGACTGATATAACTTGTATTTATATAATTTTTATAACGATTTTCAGCCGAAGTAAATTCATTTTATTACCTTGGTAATCATGACACCATTGATAGCGTACCTGGGACACCTCTTTTCAATTTCGCTATATGTTGTGGATGGCACTGAAAGAGGAACTGAGTGGGTTTTTGTCGAGATCCTGAAAACATTTATTTTAAATTAGGTACACATACGTACTACACAAAATATGGATATTTACAAAAAAATAATTTCTGTTTAAACACCATTCAAGTAGCCTCCAAATCAAATCTGTGCAATGCAAGAAAAACTCATTGCCCCACTTGGGAGGAGGCGTCCCTCGAGCTGCCGATACCGCAATAAATGTCCAATAGAAACAGGGAATTTGGCATGACTATAAAACGGCTAGGGCGAGTGGCACGTTATAGCCCTATACATGACATCGGTATATACAGTATGTCCACGGATGGACATCCCAAGAGGACAAATGTACCAAAAATTTCATTTTACAAAAAATTATTCTTTTAAAACGTATGCTTGTTCTTAAAATAAGATTGGCATGGAAACAGTTCACATTACTGATACTGGGTGACCAGAAAATTGAAGAAACGTTAATTATCATAAGAGTAAACTACCTCTATTTTTAGAGATACTGAAAAAAGTTATAAAGAAAATTTGTTCAGCGTGGTAAGCTACTTCCGTGTGAATAATTTCAAAGTGTTAATCTACTTTGATTTTTTGATTTTATTCTAATTTTTTTAAAGAAATATTTTTCTGCAAATAGTACGACAAAATTATATTAAAAAACTTACCCAGAAGAGAAAACTGCGCATGATGACATAATTTAACGATTCTAGGCCTACTTTGTATTTTGGAAAATATTGGAGGAAACTCAAAGTAGGCGGATTGTCAAAAATTTTTTCATCATACACAGTTTCCTACTATGAGTAACTTTTATTTATACAGTTTTGTCGTATTACCTACAGCAAATTATTTAATCGAAGAAAAACAAGAAAAAAATAAAAAATCAAAGTAGGCCTGATGCTTTGAAATTTTGCAAACCTAAGTAGCTTACCACGCTGAACAAATTTTCTTCATAACTTTTTTCAGTAGGTATCTCTACAAATAGAGGTAGTTGACTCTTATGCTAATTAATGTTCCTTCAATTTTCTGGTCACCCAGTATAAGTAATGTTAGCTTTTTCCATACCAGTCTTATTTTAAGGGCAAGCAGACTTCTTATTATCAAGAATGACTTTTTGCCGTAAAATGAAATTTTTGGTCCATTTGTCTTATGGGATGTCTATCGTCTGTGGACAGACTGTATAGGTACAGCCGCTATCAGCGGCAGTTTTGCGGCGTCTATTGTGGCAACACAGAATATAAATACCCTATTTACACTGAGATAATTAAGTTTGTACAGTGGTAAAATGCAAAGGATAACAGCTCGATAGACGCGACCGCTTCCCAAATGAGGTAGAGACGTCAGCCGTCAGCTAACGTGAGCGTTCCGCGAATTCAAACGAATGCAGGTATTTCTCGCAATTTAAGGCCTTTTATGGCGTTTAAATATAAATTTATTTTTGTGAACAACAACATTGTCACGATCCTGGACAGTTATATTTACTTTGACTTGGAATTTGGAAGATGTTATTTATGTTATCTTTGAACGGATATTGTTACGTATTCTGTAAGAATGTTTTATTTTTAAGGCAAGTAAGATTTCTTTCTATTTCTCATTTGTTACGGAGTTTACAAATAATCAGGATAAGTAAATCTTATAAAATGTAGGATAGGGTAGTCACAAAACAAACCCAATAAAATTGGCGACCCCCCTCCTCAATTTCAAAATTACCCTTCAGTAGGTACTTACTAAAGCAATTGATATTAACACATATGAGTTGTAGGTACGCCAAAATTAAATAACACATATTTTCCAGTTACAAAATCATTTTCGATGTTAAGTAAAAATTTTCTTCTAACTATATAAATATCTTCTGACTTCCTAAGAATAATTATGATAATGTTTAATTGTAATTTTCCCTCGTCTCCTTTTTAATTAAATACTTATTTGGATTATTCCTTTACAGGTAGGAAAATAACCTTTTCAAGTTCGTGGCATTTCTGTTTTTATTATTTCGTCTTGGCCGAGAATTCCTTTGACAGGCGCGTAAACAGCTCCTATTACTAACAGCCCCATCTCGCCTAATATTCATCCAAACATCCCCACAGTTCTTGGCGGCCATCATGTCCTTGAATTTCACCCGCCAAGCAAAAAAGATAATAAATAATAATAATGTGTATATTGCAGTTATTTACAGCTGTATGTAAGTAATTTCAGTAATATTATTTACAGCATGTATGTAATTTCTGTATTTAATTTCAGTAATACTATAACTACAAAAGAACTGAAACGGAAGTATAATTGATAAATAGTTCCAGCCCTATTAACTATTACCACTATTACCATTGAATAAGGAATTCTTAATCAATGCTATTACTTATATTAGGTATCTCAATAGCATAGTTTATGGGAAATGATTGATCGAAAATGGGAAAAACATAGAAATGAGCGATTTCAAACAGTCTTTGTCCTCACCCTTGTATTCCAATAGGTACCTTCCTATCTTAGAAGGTCTACGACCATATTGCTGGCATTCGAGGCTTGAGAAGATTGCCCTTCTCGTTGATACGGCTTCTAGGTTTTTGTTGTGAGAAATGGGAAAACATAGTGACAGATATTTGGACATGATTTTACTCAGTATGCCTTTCAAAGGGCATTATGCTGCGTATATTCTCATAATAGTTATAAATCAGAGAGTCACCCCGAGTTCTTCATATGGAAAAGTGAGTTTTCATTTATTCTAAAAATATGCGCTTTGATATGATCTTAGTCAGGCTGCCATGTGTTTTATAATGAAGTTCAAAATAGAAAATTCGTCGGAAAACCATAGGTATACCGTTAACGTGGACCCAAAGGGCTACTATTGTCACGTGAGCGTGTATTTTAATAGGGGAGAGTGCTGTACCCAGGGACAATTTTTGCAAATATTATTTTGCTTTAAAATTGTACAACGCAATTGGATAATTTCTTTAAACACCACCAGGATCAATGATATTTAAGGACTCAAAAAAACTTTTTTAAATTTTTCAGATTCATGTTTACCATATTTTATTTGAGTTTATATATTGATGTTAAGAGTCCCTTGGTACCTACATCCTTAAGATGTACCAAGGGACACACATACGCACCTAGGGACGAATAATGTACATCCAGTAGGTAAATGTTCTCATTTAAAACAAATATTTTTTTTTTCTTGAAATCGGCAGTAAAGTGTCCCAAAATCGTCATTAAAAGCACAGAAATCGTACCTACAATAATGTAGCCCATTACTGTACAATTTTTTCAATAAGTAGGCATTAGCGAGATGTAAACATCAAACGTCAGACGCGGAGAAATCGCCCGTCAAAAGTGACCAAATATTCAAAACCCGGCCGATAAAGTAGTCCGGCAGCGGAACCGGTTTTTTTGCCTGAAGTGCGAAATTTGGGACGAAGTTCTTTTTTAACGGATTCTTGCAGATTTGTATGTCTATTAACCATATCCGACTGATGACATGCTGGCATCATTGAGCAATTTTATATACAGGGTATCTCAAATATTAGACAGTAAATATTAGATAATATATATGGAATTTCTACTCTAAATCTTACTATTTAGCTGTAAAATTGTTGTTATTTTTATATTATTGTATAAATTAATTACGTTACAGTTATCATTAATATACAAGGTGTTTTAAAAACATGTGTTATGAATTTAAAATATTCATGAATTTCTCTAATTAGAACATTTCCTATCTAAGTTAAAAAAGTAATAAAATTATAAAAATGGGTATGTTTAGAGATAAAGCTACATGACAGGTACAGGGCGTCTTAATTTGATGCTCTGTCCACTATGCAGCCAAATGAGCATTTTGTATAAACTCAAAGTTTTACATTCAATTATGTAATTTTTCCTAATTGTGTGTAATTATAGGTACACTTCGCCATCAATATGAACATTACTACAATAAAGAAATTACGATTTTTTACTTCAGTGTAATTTAATGTAGGTACTTTAATTTTATTGGCATTCGCTACTCGGTATATTATAATATCCAGAAATGAGATGAGAATTATGGGGAAGGACTAATAGCAATTAGGCCTATGTATAAAACCCTTTTATTGGTTGTTAATATTTATTTCCTGTATTATATTACTAGTCCCTCATCCCCTTTCCAAAACTCACCTTCTCAGTTTGCGTTTACTATATTTTAATTTTAGTGCTTAAGAAGAATGCTTTTTTAATTTGTAATATTTATATTAAGAAACAAAAAAAACGCGCTTTTTCTAAGACTGTAAAGAAATTGCCTTCTATGTTCGTTTTTAATTGAGAAATGTAGGTCAGTGTGTATAATATCATTTTAGCAACCGGTGCGGGAATGTTATTGTGCACGGGTTGCCACAGCAAACTGTGCGGGAGTGTCATTGTGCATGTGCAATGCAGATTTAAGAGAAGTAGTTGGAGGCCTTGGAAAACAGCTCGCGTCTAAAGTCTATCCAAGTTACAGCGGAGTAGATATAAACAAAGTCACATGACCGCCTTGCGATCGATTACCAGGGTTGGACTAATATGCGATTCCAAGTGGCTTGTAATTCTGAACTAATTCTTTTAGAAGTTCTAAAATTTGCGTTTCTACCTGTCGCGGATCTTTATAAATTTCCTTAAATTAAGTAGCAAAATAAATTTACAGAATACACTGCTCGCGATCCGATCTAAAATATGCAGGAAACTCGACCGAGGGAAGAGTTGGCCCTGCATTATGCTCGCCGCGTAAACACTTGATATTTTATGACGGCCAGACCAATAAGAGAATAAGTCACGTGGTGGAAAATGTTTTGATCCACTGCCTCTGTAACTTAGATAGACTTTAGTTGTTTGTTTAAACAGCCTTATCGTGTCTTGTGGCACAACTATAATAGGGTTTTGTTTCTCAGATACTGGAACTCCAACTGTAAAAAAGCAGCGGCATTCAGAAGTGACAAACTTTAATTTTAGAGATCAAGGTTTGTACTGTGGGCAAAAGCGCGATTTAGAAAAAAATAAAAAAATCTTCAATATGGCCATCGTTCAGAGTCGTGGAATACAAAATAGGAAAAAGCAATGAAGGAAGCTATTTTACAAACATGTGTGGAACAGAATGATACCTGGGCTGCTGATGTTCGATTAGGATGGGTTGCTGTTACAGTGAATAGTAATGAGTCACCTAAAAAAAAAGAGACACTTTGTATACCAGAGGGTCCATTTAAAGGTGGTTAGTGGGTATTATTGAGAGTACAGTGTGTACAAAATTTGAAGGCGATCAGGTAAACGGTTCTGAAGTTAAGAAAAAGTGCCTTCGTGGAGCCCCTTTGAGGGATCATAGCTTCACATGGGGCCGCTTCACTAAATCTTCGTAATTTCTAGAGAGGAATCTGTAATCGCACCCTGTATATTAAAATGCTTATAAAAAGCATGTAGAGCAGAAAAAGTTGTCTTTCGTTTTTTATAGCTGTTTTAATAAATTAATTAAAAAATAAAAACGATACCCGCCAGGTTCATTTTCGAAAAAATAAACATGAAAAGTGCAAAATTTAAAGTTTCAAGGTCGAATACTTTACAAACGCTTGAAACAAACACATTACATGTATATACATCATTGAAACTGTGACAATGAGCAGATTTCAAATATCTAAAAATATGAAGGGTATTCGATTTAAAGAAACAAAAGTTTTGTTTGGCACCGCTTTTCTGAACAACCTGTATAAAAATAAATAAACGCTGAAAAAAGCTTGCTTTTTTGTATCTGAAACTTTTTTCCTAACCTCAAAAATATATAAAATAAGGGGGTGTAAAAATATACGTGATCACATGGCACGTATTAAAAGGATACCCTGTATCTCAAATTGCTCAAGTATGACAGTTTGTCATCACTTGGATATCAAAACTAGGAGTCCTAGAGATGTCAAATCCGTTTTGAAAAAAACTTCGTCCCATATTTTTGGGTTTACCCCCATGGCTGCCGGACTAAAGGCCCTTTTAACTTTTCATACACATTGCGAAATTGTTTCCTATAGAAGCGCAATCCTTCAGTATACATATTTTAGTAAATTTGAATATCAATAGATTTGTTGTGTAGGCTGCACAAGAAGCAGCAGTTTGGTTTTTCTGTACGAAGATGCCGTGTCTTGTCTTACTTGACCTAGGTAGAGCAATCGTCAAAGTCAAGCAACGCCGCGCGTAAAATAGTCGGTTCATGGACGGGTGATACCTTATTATTTTCTTGCCTAATAAAACATTTTTTTTCCGATTTCAAAAAAATATAATATGTACCTCGGCACTGAAGTTATTTTTATGACTCATGTGGAATTTAGTTGCCGAGGCCTCCGGCCGAACTTCAGTGCCTTGGTACATAAATAACTATTACTTAAGAAAAATGCATTATTATACTGCATGTAAGTAATGGAAGACATCATAAACTAAAAAATACTTCAAACCAAATATTTAAACGGATATTGTCTAACATTCTCATAAACAAATAAAAATAATTTACTTTTAACATAAATATTTAATATATTTACTAAGGAATCAATTAATTACCAAAGCAATCAATTGATCATGGAGTATTATAACGATAGCACACACGAAGGTGCGGGACAAAGCCACTGGTCTTGAGTCTTGATCGGCAAAGGCTCACGCCACAACTACCGAGACCCGCCACCTACCGTCTCCACGGCGTCTGTTAACCAACCGAAAACATTGATAGAAGAAAAAGGGCGATAGTCGACCATATTCAGTACCTACTGTTTCGGGACGGTGATCCCTCAAATTCATCGTCTAGGGTCTAGGCACGTTTGTCTATACCACTTGATATTCGGGTGAGCCATACTGATACTTTTTGCTTTTCTGGCGTTCAATTTCTTCCTTAATTGGCGTGTCGGTTAATATAAGGGATTTCCCTTTTTTTTTCGTTTCTAACCAGCTTTTTGCTCTTGGGCCTTGGGAAATGGCCTAACCATCACGGGTGTTATTTTAATATTGGGAATAGGAGTAGACGGCCTTTCTAATCGGTCTAAAGTGTCTGGTGAAAGGGTGCTTGTCATTGCTGATGGCGTTTTTGCATTACATTTTAAAGAAGTAGCAGTGATTTTTATTGCTTCATCACGAGAAGAGATTTCTGCATAGGTTGACGGTAAATCATGATTTGCAGATAAGGTTTCAGTTCCTTTATTAGAAGTTAATAATGAACGATCTGTCACATAGGCAGGCAGGAATTCTGAATCTCCAAAAATATTTTCATCTAGTGGGATGATTCCACTCATTCATAGCCTTATGGTAATAGCCCTTAAAAGGTCCGAAGACTGACCGATCCAACGACTGCAGTGACCCGTATGAGGAGGTATTCTTAACAAAAACAGTCCTATTTCTATAGCTCTATTGATTACTTTTAGAGAAATATGAGATTCATGGTTATCGTAGATTAAGAGATGAGGCTTTTCTATAGTCGGCTTTGCGTGCCTCCAAAAATGTTCGATGAATTAAAAAAAATTCTTCAATGGACCAGCCACTCGGGTTGGTTGCTCCAACAGAACCAGGGGGGCGCCCTTTAACATGTGCTGTTTTAAGTGGACCCTCGGAAATACAAACATTGGTGGCACAGCATTTCCCACACCGCTATAATAGTCACATTTGACCCACGATCCGCAAAAGTCATGGTTCCAATCTGCTTCGCTCCTTTGGAGGCAAGTATTTTTGATGGGATATGGATAGTCGAACAACAACTTTCATCCGCATTCCATATTTGGTGAAGTTGAAAGTTTGCTTTGCTTAAAACCTTTTTATAATTGCCAAAAAACTCTGCTACTGTTGCTTTGTTAAAAACTGTTGAACGTCCTAAACTCGTTGCCAACTGATACCGGCAATTTGGGTTTCTTACCAAGCAGGAACTTTTTTCTTGGTGGCGCAAGCATTCACCCATAATGAATACGAGCAGCATGCTTTAGATAATCAACTAGTTGTTGCTCTTCGTCGGGTAAAAATATTCGATGGATGTCAAATTTAGGATTATATGTGAACTCATCCAAATTATTAGACGTCCTAATTGTTTTTACATAGAGCCCTATTGCAGATATAAGGTAAAGCAAAGTCAAGCAACGAACCGTGCAGTCGGTTCGTGGAAGGGTGATTCCTAAATATAATATGTACCTACCCCGTCAATGAAGTAGTATACTGCGAAGCGGAGTGCTGTTTAGTGAATATAATTGTTATAGTTTAGGCAGGAAAAAGTTAGTAAAAAACCCTCTTAAGAACAATATAGGGCCAAAGGCTCTAGGATATGTACAAACTACTTGTTTTTATAGTGGGCCACTCCCATGTCTCTCGCGCAAGCGATCGTCGCCGGCTTGAGGCTTTTCCGCCTCTGCGGGAGACCACGGCGACCGGGAAAACGCGACCCCGCGACCTCCCTGTGAAAACCGCGAACCGCCGCGCGGACGAGAGGCGAGCTCCGCGAGGAAATGGAACACGTTCATGGCACCTGTGTGCCACAGATGATGTACAGGGTGATCCATCCAAGAGGAACACCCCCCTTAACTTAACTTTTTTGTGTGGATGATTACAAAATGACTATTATCGTTTTAGGGGCATCATTTTCATCATTTTTTCTTATACTCAACTTATCAGCAAACTTTTCGTTTCAGAGATACAGGACGTGAAAACATGAAATAAATGAAGTTCGAACGCCCGGTATTGTAAAACCGTCTGGAGCAATCATATGACATATATATGTCGTTGGAATCAGGACGAAGTGTAGATTCCAAAAATGCAAAAATATACAGGGTGTTCTTGTGAAAAAACATAAGCTTGGTTTGTCCAGCTTTTACGGAATACCCTGTGTCAATTTCAGTAAGTTCATGGAAAAGCTCACGAAAAACCTTAAAGCTTTTATCTCTACAATTTTTTCTTTAACTTGAAAAATAAAGAAGTTAAGGGGGGTGTTCCTCTTGGATGGATCACCCTGTACCTCCAAGCCCCCAACTAATGTAACTTTTTTAATTACCGAGGTGCACAAAGAAGTTTAACATGAACATTGTTTGCAAGAACTGTTAGAATCCAAATATTATATCAGTTTTGAAGTATTAAATATGACTAAATTTGAGCACTCTCGAGATCAAAAATTAAATTATCCCGAAAATATTTTAATGACACATTTTTTATAAAGGGAAACACCCTATTTAAGAGGGGTTGCCGACAGCGAAAGTGACGTTAGATTTCGTATTTTTTTAAGTTGTATAGCATAAAATCTAATAACATTTTACCTGGCAAAAATTTAGTACAAACATCTCCGTCTTCATTTTAATCATAAGATCTTAAAAGCATATGCACTGGAATTATTATTTTTCCCAAGGTTTTCATAACCTATAAAACAAAACACTGCTTGTAAGATCTTATGATTAAAATGAAGACAGAGATGTTTGTACTAAATTTTTGCCTGGTAAAATGTTATTAGATTTTATGTGTCACAATTATTGTCAGTTTGTTCTGTATTTCATTTAAAAAATTTGAGAAACATTATTGATAATAATATAATAGTTATTTATCTTAGTACGAAGGCACTGAAGTTCATCATTTTATGACGCATGTGGAATTTAGTTGCCGAGGGCCATGGCCGAGGCAAATAAACCACATCGTACAGATAGGGGTCTCAAAAATTTGTTTGTATATAACATTATTAAAAGGAAAGTAAGTGTTATTAAACACAAACCTTAAAATTATAAGAAAATTGTGTTTTTTAAAAATGTCTCGACTCTAAATTAACACACAAAACACACTGTATATAATATATAACCCTTAATCTCAGTACAATAATTGAAGACACAAGTGGATAAAGGCGTCATGTCCCATTTTTAAACTTTCTAGATATTTATAAAACGCATTTTGAACTAGAACTTTTTTAATTATTATTTAATTCTATTTAGTAACATCGCAAAATTTAGTTAAAAATATGTTAATTTATTTGATGAATTCTAATTAAAAAAATATTTTTTTCGGCGCCTTCATCTACGAAACACGTAACTTGACACCTTTAGCCACTAGGACATGAGACATGTATGTGTAACTTGACACCTTAAACCATTAATTTTTTTTAATATATAGATAGAAGTATTTAGGCTTTGCAAGAAGATAGATCTATATCAGAGAAGTTAAAAAAGTTGAAAAAGTCGATTTTAGAAAAAAAATGTGACATGACACTTTTATCCACTTGTGTCTTGAATTGCATATTGCGATAGTTGTTATTTCCGCTTATTCCGCTTTGCTCCATGGGGAAAGCGCTATGCTGCGTACTAGAATCGATCGAATCGTCGTTCGAGAGATCTTTGAGCCAACGGATGCAACTGCTTGTATAATCTCGTGCCGACAGTTCTTTAATATATTTTAAGAAGAACTAACGTGCAGGTACGTTTTACAAACAGCCCTTTAAATTAGTTATTGGGCATTTTATAAAATGTCTCAAAATGTATAGTCACATTGACCAAAAAACTAACTACAGCGATCTTAAATAGTTTTGAAAATGGCTAGGCGTTTTATAAATGACCGATTTTATAATATTCGCGTACGTCAATTATATTGCATATATGGAATATTTGTCAATAGAATCACTTATTCTCCCAATAAATTAATTAAGATCATCTTTTGTTGATGTATGTTGGCACAGCCAACTTTTTTCGTTGACGGTTTCTTTCACTTAGGTATGCCTCCCTCCAAACTTCTGAAAATTTATTAAAGTACCTACTTACTTACTTTTAATTCTTGTGAAGCCAGCCATAAATACTCGGGTAATTACCACCAAGTTTCCAGGGGTTTATTTACCCAATATAAGAGCCACGAGTGTAGGAAATCTGGGTCAATCTTATCACCCCATTTATGCAACTCATGAAAGAACGGAAAATTATTATGCAAATACTAAAGATAAAAATTAAAGCACTCAAGGTGGTAATTGAAAAACTTCCTTGTTTGGGTATATACAGATCTGGGTAAGTCCAGAAGTGTCGCCTGGCGTACACTGTGTAAGAATATAAAGCCATAATAAGAAATCATTGAAATATGATAAGTATGAAAAAGAGATAGATATAAAGGTGACAAACAATTTGATTACTTTTACCAGTGATGTCTGTACGGGTTTTGAATTGAATATTTTTAAAGAAAAATATGTTACGCCAATGCTTTTTCTGAAAGTAAAAATAATTTTTTAAGTCCCCATTCTTTTTGGAGCAAATGAGATCTCTTGATCTCTTTTGTTTGACGTACGATTTTCACACAAGTGGTCATGGTTCCTTTTTGGTCATCACAATTGTGGTTTCTGTGGTTTCCTCTATAAAATAAAAATGATGACTGAGGAACCCATAACTTTTAAGCCACCGATTGTTTATAACCATTTGGAGGTTTCACTTGCCGAACACGGCCCAGGCAGTCGGATCGCCGTTGCCTCTTGCCTCTCGTCCCCGTCGAAAACCACGCAATACACAGTTCATCTATAGTCCAGTCTGCGGGAGGTAATGGAGTTTAGAATGACATCTATAGGTACCGGTAAGTCTATTAAATGAAGACCTACTGAATCCCCATTTGAAACAATACTTAGTAGCTTATGGAAGATACTGGATTTTCTACAAGTCTAAAAATTCTGGATCCACCATATTATATATTATCCTTTTGCATCTAAACAAAATTATAACGTATAAGAACATACATATTTATAAACCAGCTCAACTTCATATCTTGGCTTGAACCAACCAATTTTATAACACTAATCCATCGAGCAAGAAAATTACATATTATAATAGGACCCAAACCCTGTACTTTTAGAACCTACTTATCAACATTCAAAATTTTTGACTTCCGAATTAATTGTAGTAGAACATTTTTAGTATCTCATGGGAACCTTATATCACCACCCAGTATCATCTCAAAGTCATCCAGATATCTACGTTCTGCATATTTTGGCTGCTACCGTTATTGGTTGTTGTTATTGTAAATCATTACTGATCGATAATAATTATTGCTATAATATGCTTTTATAATATTATTAATCATATACTTCTACACACACGCATATCTCATTTGGCCAGTAGAGATATAAATGAGATATACATGTCCAAATTCCATCTGCCTTTATACATCTACAAGGTGTATATTAGAACCGGAGGCAAGCCACGGAAAATTAACCGATTAATCGACTTACCTGTGAGGATGATTAATCCTAATTTTCCTAGCTTGCCGACGGATTAATATCCCGCCCTTCCCGAGGGCCAGTAGCGTACAGAAACGTTATGCGGCCCCTCGCATTAAAAGAATGCCGTCCCTTAATTTTGATGAAGAAATTTAGAATTTAATGTTGAATGTATTTTTCGAGTGTTTAGTGCCATGGAGAGGAACTTCGCCTCCTCAGTACACTGTCAAATCGCAAAACCTACGTGCATGTCTGGTGCGGTATTCTGATCTTGATCGTTGTATTTCGAAGTATAGCAGTTTCTTTTTCTTACAGAATTTGTTGTTCTTTGGTTTAAACCAGGAAATGCCCTCTTGGGCTTCGGTTTTGTTGCAAAGGCCTCTACAGCACCTCAGTCCCTACCTCAGAGAAATAACCAAGGATGGAGGGAGTAAGAACAAAAAGTAAACAGAGCCAACATCTTTTTGAGTGATGCCACCTACTCCATTGTTTACAGCATTTAATTTCAAAATAGAAGGGTTTAATAATGGGATTAAATGAAGGCACACGTCCCATAACGCTAAATTAACAAATGTAGTTATTACTTTCTTGTATGTAACAATTTTAAACTAAAACTAAATTGCGCTGTAATTATAGTAGCTAATTATCACTTTAATAAAATCGTCAACAGATACCTCAAACCGCCCAACATGACATCGCTGCCGTTGCCGCCGCGGGCGCCGCATTCGTTAACTCGGCGGTATTTGTTTCGTGTTTGCCCATCAAATCAAGTTTTCCGATTGTTTAGGTATGCATTTTCGTGTTTTCAATTGTTTTTCTGTTAATGTATAGGCTATTTATTAATATTTAGGATATAGGTACTGACTTTGTATACAATGGGATGCAGAAAGTGTGTGGTGTATGGCCAAATTGATATTTCTCAGGATATAACCTATCTCAGGTAAACGTTGTGCACGGGCTTTGTGTTTAGATCGATAAATTTGCATAAGATGTTGGTTGACTACAAACGTGTGCACTTTGATGCTATTCCTCCCTATATCCTTGGTTATTTCTCTGAGGTCCCTACGGGCCCGTCCAGCCTAAGATCTCCAGCTTGGAATTTGTACATCCGGAAAACGGAAAACTGAATGGATTCGGGCTGGCCGGGTGGCGCAATGCGGGGCAAGAAATGGCTGGCTTTATGCCTATAAAAAGTATCGATAGGTATGAAAAACGTGAAACTACAAGGTGCATATTATACAGTGTGGATAGAAATTGTGGAATATTGCTTATATTTCTTAAAATATTCCTCATATCAAAAACATGTTTTAATAAAAGTGTTAGGGGAAATTATTTCCCGTTTAGTGATATCAAAGAAAATGTAGTATCATTTTCTTTGGTGATATCAAGCAATATTTCGTAGCTAAAAAAATGTGGTTGCCACGGTAACCGACTTAATTTTTTTAAATGACACCATATACGTTTTTTGGTGAAAATTAATAAATTGGAACTTTCCGAATACGATACAATACAATTTTAATGAGGTCGCATAGGAAAAAAATACAAAAAAATTAAGCTTTCTATTATGCTATTGACAATGTTTATCAAAATAATTAAAAATCAGAACAATGCGAAACTGTCACTAGCTGTCAGTGGCTTGTAATTGTGTGCATTGTTATAGTAAACGGACTTTTTTACTCAATTTTCTGTGTACAAGTACTTAGTAAGTTATAATGGCGCTTGAATTAAGTGAAACGGAAAGAATACAGGTTAACATAGTAAGTATTTAAGTACACCGAAAATTGATTTAAAAAATTACATTTAGTGTAACAATGCAGACAGATACACAGCTAGTGACAGTTTCGCGTTGTTCTGATTATGGCATGACTAACTTGATGTTAATAATAATTATTTTGATAAACATTGTCAATAGCATAAGAGAAAACTTAACTTTTTTGTACTTTTTTCTTATGCGACCCCACTAAAATTGTATTGTATCGTATTCAGAAAGTTCCAATGTATTAATTTTCACCAAAAAAGTATATGGTGCCATTTAAAAAAATTAAATCGGTTACCATGGCAACCACATTTTTTGTGCTACGAAAGATTGCTTGATATCACTAAATGGGAAATAATTTTCCATAACACTTTTATTAAAACATGTTTTTGATATGAGGAATATTTTAAGAAATATAAGCAATATTCCTCAATTTCTATCCACACTGTATATTATATTATATATTATAACATATCCGTTGGCAAGCTAGGAAATTCAAAATTAAGCATCCTTACAGGTATAAGTCTCTCGCGCAATAATTCAGCCTACTTCTGGGGAACTCCTAATTTAGAGTATTGTGAGTATTAGTTAATTTGTATGGAAGTTATTAGCAGAACTTAATAAACATGCAGGGTTTAACTCACATTATATAAAATAGTAAACCGACTTAAATGTGGTATTAAGGGTTTATAGTACACTTCTAATGCCTACGGCCAATTAGACTGCAATTATACTGCTACTGCTACAAGAATACATAAATTTGATAAGTAAGGACACCATTGTGGATAGAGTGTGACAGCTACTTGTTGTACTGGTCAGGCATAATGAAGATATTCGCAGATTATAAGAAACACGCTATTTATACCAAATAAAAGGCATTGAAAATTAAAATTTGCCTACAATCAATAATGTGCGGATTTTATCGATATGTAATTTTAGATCAGCATGAAAACATATTTTTCATATAAGAGTATGAATTTATCAAATATTAGTGTTTATGTGTCGCATGACTTTAAGACCCACCGCTCTCATATTTTACAATAAAAGTATCATCGTTGATAATTTTCGGCCTCTCTGGGTGTTTAAACTTCACTCTGAAAAGAGTAAGGAAAATCGTGTTCAGTAATTCAATATCCACTTCGATGTTTATATTTATAGACCGGGAGCTATAGTAAGAGATTTTTGGACGTGATTTTGCTCAGTATGCCTTTTAAAGGGAATTATGTTGCGTATATTCTCACAATAATAAGGTATGAATCAGAGAGTCATCCTCGGTTCTTCATATGGAGAAGTGAGTTTTCATTTATTCGAAAAATATGCGTTTTTTTTATGATTTTAGTCAGGCTGCCATGTGTTTTATAATGTTAAAAATAGAAAATTCCTCGGAAACCATAGGCATACCGTGAACGTGAACCCAAAGGGCTACTATTGTCACGTGAACTTGTATTTTAATACTTAATTCTTCCACGTTTCTGAACAGGCTGCCAAGTATGTAAGTTCTTGTCATAAAACTGCCGAAGAAAAGATGGCATATCGTTTGCGCATGTCCAGGTACACTTTACATCAAATAAATAGTTTAAATGATTAAATAACATTTAATTTAAACTGTACTTGGACATGCGTAAACGGTATGCCATCCTTTTTTCAATAAGAACTGGCATACTTCTCATCGGCCAGCCTGTTCAGAAACGTGGAAAAATTAATTATTAAAATACAAGTTTAGGTGGCAAAAATAGCCGTTTGGGCCTACGTTAACGTTATGCCTATGGTTTTCCGAGCAATTTTCTATTTTGAACTTCATTATAAAACACATGGCAGCCTGACTAAACGCATATCAAAACGCATATTTTTTGAATAAATGAAAACTCAGTTTTTCATATGAGGAACCCAGCATGACTCTCTGATTCATACCTTATTATTTTGAGAATATACGCAACATAATGCCCTTTGAAAGGCATACTGAGTAAAATCATGTCCAAAAATCTGTCACTGTGTCCTGGTCTTTTATGTATGCTCATGTCTGTTAAAATAGCATGATTTATATTTCCATAAGTACCTACAAATCGCTAGCTAAAAGTAGATATATTTCGAGCCTTAAAGTTTTAAATTATTGTGTCTCCGCAACACAATTTATAGTTTTGGAATTCTCGAAGCCAGTATCAAAAAGCAATAAACCCTGTCTTAAAACTTCTAAGTATAAGGTTTTAATAGTAGTTTTAAAACAAGCATGCATAACCTTCTCCATAGATGGGCCCTTTTGCTCTTATTAACACTATTTACTGAGTCTTCTTGAGTCTGTTGGGACTATTTGACTGAATAACTAGTTTTAAAAAGTTTTATAAAGCTAGCTTTATTGTGCTTTTCTATAGTAATTTGAAAGCAAGTACTTCTTGTTGTTATCATTATAAAGATTTTTATTAATTGTTACTTGTATTAATATTTATCTCTTAGGTACAATAATTGATGTTTCTTTGTGTCTAACAAAATTATTACTATTTCGTTAACAGGTGTTGATTACTCAAAAATAGCACACTTAGGTATTGTTCGTCCAACAAGGTATATACTTGATTTATGTAATATTTTTAAAAATGATTAATATCAATGTGTTTTTGTTCTATTGTTTTATTTATTTTTCCCTTTGCAACGAAAATGTATAAATATGGCTTTAATTCAAATGTCCCTATTACTTTTCAAATGCGAGTACGAATATCTCCCTATAGTTTACAGGAGACCAGTCAATGCAAAGCAATACGAAAGAGTAGTATTGAACATAGAATACATTACTGGCGACAGTTCAGTGAATATTGAAAAGGGTCTTCGTACAATACTATTAAAATAAAGTGTATATATCGCGTAGGGTACATTTTGTCAGTATTGCTGTCAGCGCAAACAAGCTGGGAAATAGATATATAATATAAATGGCATTATCGCTATTTTTACGAGTACAGAAAACTTTGTGGTAGAAGCAACCCCAAACTCTACTGACGTTTTTCATTTCAGGTGAACATTATTGTTTTTAAAGAAAACCAAGTCGATTGTAAAGAGGGATATTTTTGTGACAATAGCAGGTAAAGGATAATTAAACAATAATGAATGTTACTCTTTACCCTCTAACCCCTTCTAGTAGTTGTAGTAAATGTCGGAGCCTCCCACATCTCACTGCTACTTACTAATGGTTAGTTGGAACAAATACCACCTAGCCGATGGAATCCGTAATTGTATGCTCATGTAGCTTAGTTAGTTAAGTGCCTATGGCCCAGTAGGAGTCCTGGGTTCGCATCTCGGTTGGAGCGTATTTTTTCAGCTGATTATCCTTTACCTGCTATGCCTCAAATACGCCCCTCTTTATTTGTAATTAGGGACATGTACAAAAATCCATCTTTAAGTAACAGATTAGAAAAGTAAGTACTATGGAGTAATATAAATGATATTCTGAAATAGCCCTATACTTATTGAGCTTTTACAGATTTGCATAAGACTCACGTGCAGCTTAGCCTGAAATCCGTCCACTCGTTCAGTGAGGACTTTATTTGATGGGTTTGTTATTTAAATCACCATAAACGCTACAACATGACATGTACCTATAGGCACAGAATAAGACTATTCTGTGCTATAGGTAAATAGGTTGTAGAGCTTTTAAGGCAGAATCTATTTTGCGGTTTTAGCAGAAGCTTGGTTTAAGAAATCGACTGTTAGTAGGATGCCTCCTATAGCTCACCAAATTAGAGAATGAACGAATGCGGAGAAAAATTGAAAATGTTGCCAAACTTTCAGCTTTAAAAGTATTAGATACATATTCATATCCATATTCATAGTTGGTTCACTGCGCAAAGAAGACGTACACGTTTGTTTGGCTCGTGTTAAAAGTAGAACTTCTTGGTGTATATTTCACAAAAATAAGTGAAAAGTGAAGCAGTGGTGTACCAGTGCATAATCTACCCAAGATCGAAATTGTGGAGATCTAGTCTATCCAGTAATCTAGTTTAATAGAACAACTCGCTTCGGTGGCAGCAATAAGGCTCATTTTCGCTTGTAAGTTTTTATCTCTGCAAGTAAAGGTTGCTGTATATTCCGCCAACGGTCGCAAAAAGATCATGACAAATGGAATCAGCGAGGAGCTAAAAGCCGAGCTATTCAAGATTGTTCAACAGGCCAATGCTGGGCAAACTAAAGAACTGCAAGATGGTTTAAATAATGCCATCAACCAAGTAAATGTGAATTAGAATAAAGCTAACGAATAAATAGAAAAACTTCAGTCTCGAGTTATATACCTTGAAAGAAAAGTTAGAAAAAATAATCTGGTAGTTTTTAGCCTTGATACCAGCGGCAGTAAAGACTTATTGCAGAACACTGTTACCAAACTAAACACGTTGCTAGGAACGTCGATTGCAGAAGGCGACCTAAATAATATTTACACTATTGGCCAAAATAACAACAATAAACTTCCCGTAGTTCTGGAATTTGTATCTTTGCTCAAAAAATTAGCAATATTCAAATGTGCAAGTAAGCTAAAAGGGACCGGCGTCTCAATTACAAATGACCTATCATCGGACGACCGGCAGAAACAGAGAATTCTAGTGAGCCATCTAAGGAAAGCCAGAAAACAGTATCCCGATGCAAAAATTCAAGGATTCAAGCTACTTGTAGATGGCAATACTTTATCTGTAAAGGAACTACAAGAATTGGAACATCACGTGATTGAATCCGAAGAAGATGAAGAAGTGACCATATAAAAAGACAAACAAGAAAATTCCAAACCAAAAAATTGCCAGAGAAAAAATACCAACAAAGAAAAAGGCACAGAAAGGAGAATTTCATACAGTCCAAAAATAAAGAACAAGAAAGAAACCACTGATGGAAGTAGAATTACCCGGAAAAACCTTAAAAAATCTAACTACGTCTTGCATATAGACATTTTATTTAAGTACCTACCTCCTAAAATTATATTATTTAATTTTTTTTTGTGCCTCAGAAGGCCTCGATATTGTATTATAAAAAATAGTTCTTTGTTTTGAGAGGGATAGATAACAAATAATACATTAATTGGTTAATGAAAACATGGATCCATATATTTACGAGATTTCAATATTTCAGAAATAAATACTAAAATTATTTACAGTGCAGACGAATTTCCATAAATGGTGCAACAAGCTCGGGCTTTTCAATTTTTCATTGCAATATCCGTAGTATTAATAAGAATTTTGAAGAAATGGCAGTTTTATTGAACGATTTCAATAAAAATAATTTCTACTTTGACATAATTGTATTTTCTGAGACATGGAAAATCATAGATGCTGATTTTTTTAAACTAAAAGGCTATCACTTGTATTACAACTATGGCAATTATAATTAGAATGATGGGGTAGTGGTATATGTTCACGATGTATATGAGGGCGAAACAGACTGTCAATTAAAATGTGTGGGTGCGATCAAAACATTAGAAATTAAAATTAAAACCTCTAACCAGGATGACATTTTACTTACTGCAATATATAGGCCAAGCCAAAATTCTGCTGCTGATTTTGTTAATGACCTGCGTCAATTTCTACAAACAAACTCAGTAAATAATGTAAAGATGCATTTTATTGTAGGTGATCTGAACATTGACATTAAGTCAAACAAAGACTACTGCCAAGATTACCTAAACGTCATAGAAGAAGCCTGATTTAAATCTTTGATTAACTCATACACTCGAATAAGAAATGGTTCAAAGTCATGCATAGATCATGTGCTGGTGAAGGATACTCGGTCCCAGGTAAGTGATTATAAGTCTTTTTCTCTCAATGCTGATATAACCGATCATTTTCCAGTCATCACGATAGCTGAAAAGGAAAAGATAATTTCTGATAGGTACAAAAATACAGTTTTAAAAATAATTGATAGTGGAAAATTTATGAATATAATCAAGAATGAATCCTGTTAACCTATTTATAGTGAAAATAATTCAGAAGTTGCTTTTGAAACATTTGTAGAAAAAGTAAAAAATGCGATAAACAAAGCAACGGAAAATATGATATTAAAAAATAAAATAAAATTACGGCAACCTTGGATTACCAGAACTCTTGCAAAAACATCACAAAAAAAAACAAAAATTGTACAAAATGCATCGTATAGACCCAGGAAATGAATTGTTAGCTAGGGAATACGGATAACTTAAGAATAAATTAAATAGGCAAAAGGAACTTATTTCAAAGAATTAATAAATAAAAATAGGTACAATAGTAAACAACTTTGGAAAATAGTTAACACATATACAAACAAAAATAAAGCTTCTCAGGACATAAAAGAAATTGCGGAAATAAATGGCACTATATCAACCGCTGAAAAGACAATAGCAAACTCTTTCAATAAATACTTCTCACTTGTGGGTAAGGAAAATTAATAAAAATACTGCCTTCTTAACACCAACTAGTGAAGTGCAGGTTGAAAATGTTATCCATGAGTTAAAGTCAGGAAAGGCTCCTGGAGTCGATGGAATTAAAAACGAAACAATAAAATTAATCTCAAAATACATTAAATGTCCCTTATCATTTTTAATAAACACAATCCTAACAACTGGGAACTTTCCAATGTGTCTCAAACATTCAATAATTAAACCCCTGTTTAAAAAGGGTGACAAAAAACAAATGCAAAACTACAGGCCGATTTCTTTAGTGACAGGTTTTGCAAAAATTGTGGAAAAAATTATAAGGAACAGAGTGGTATCATTCCTGGAAAAGTATAGATTGATAGCGTCCAATCAGTTCGGTTTCAAAAGGGATGTATCCACCGAGGATGCTATTGTCTTCTTAACCAACAATATACATAAACTGGATCAAAACAAAAAAGTTCTATGTGTCTTTCTCGATCTGGCTAGGGCCTTCGACACGGTTGACCATGATATTATGCTGGACCGTGTTGAGGACCTTGGCTTCAGGGGGTAGTGCTGAGGTTGTTTAGGACTTACCTTAAAAATATATTCCAGATTGTTCAGGTAGCTGATTCCAAAAGTAATCGATCGATGGTCGAATATGGCGTGCCGCAGGGCACTGTCCTAGGGCCAGTTTTATTTATTATGTACATGAATACACTATTTGACATTTCAACTAATGGAATTATCTCATCTTTTGCTGATGATACTGTGATCCAGTATACGAGTGACTCTTGGTCTAATGCAAAAGAAACAGCTGAAAATGATCTTTAAAGTGAAATATTGGTTTGACGAGATGTCCTTAACAATAAACTTTGAAAAAACTCACTTTATAGCTTTCAGTTGCAACAAGTCTACGTCCCCTAAGTTCACAACTTTAGCATTTAAACTCAACCAAAATAAGACTGTGGAAATCAATAAAGAGCAATGTATAAAATATTTGGGTATAGAAATAGATCATCACTTGAAGTGGAACATCCATATCGGTTCCTTAGCAAGGAAGCTTTGTTCGTTTTTGTATAGATATCGACAATTAAGTAAAATTTTGGACCCACTGCAATTAAAAATAGTTTATCACTCCCTCATTGAATCTCACCTAAAGTACGGAATATCCGTTTGGGGAGGTACTTATAGAAGTCACCTAAAGCAAGTAGAGATCCTGCAAAAGCGGCTTATTAAGATAATGCTGAAGAAAACATTAACTTATCCTTCGCATTTGGTCTATGCTGACAGTAAATTGTTTGACGTCCGTCAATTGTTCATATACAGTGTAATCATCCTGCAACATAAAAATAAAAACACATTGATAAAGATTGAACATTTACACCATAGTAGACATAAAGATAAGGTCTCAACCCAAACTAATAAAATCGCAAAAACGTTAGGACAAACATCATTTATGTATTTGGCACCTCCATATCTACCGACTGTTGCCAAAGGAAATAATTAAAGATATAAAATATATAAAAAAATTTAAAAGCGCTGTTAAAACTTGGATTAGAGAAACACCAAAAGTTAAATTTAAATATGTTTTCAATAACAATTATTAAAAAACCGTAAAAGAAATATAAATTAACTTACCTATGTTAAAATGAAAGTGCTACCAAAAATCTCAAGCCAAATACTTACCGGGATTGCATGTCTTTTTACACTGGTTTGATTTTGATTTTGAATCCGCATCTGTATTAAATTTGTGTTACTTTGTTGTTGTTTTTTTTGTTTCATTGTGATATGTACCTGTATTACATTAGTTGAGCTATTATTTTACTTTATTTTAGGGAGTTAGTCGCTGTAATTTTGTAATAATTTACCACAGTCTACGCACAAGTCTTAGGACTTCAGAGAAGCCGTTTAAGAAATAATTCCAAGAATGAGTACGGAGCTGAATACACAAACGTAAAATCGCATCTTTGAATCCTGGCCTATAACGAGTAAAACTATATCAAGCGATAGAGTAGGGCAAATTGATACGATATGGGTGCAGTAATAATTACCGTCGAGGCAACTATGCCAAATTTATCAGCAGAGATAAAGAGAAAAAAGCATTATTATCCTACGACCTGATTATAGGTGCTGGAACTGCAGTGCAGCATGCAGCGTAGTTGGCGGGCAGCCGGCCAGAGGGACGCGACGTAGGACGGGGGAGTTCCCGGCCGTGCGTATCGACGTCGGCGACGCTCTGACGTCACGCGGACGCCGGGCTACGACACGCGCCGGGACGGTGGCGTACGCCAAACACGAGTGGGTCAGGCAGGTGGGTCGGGGCGGGACATTATGCGACAGTTTCCGGGATGCTATGGTTTTATGCTTACTGCTATACCCGAGCCCGCGGATTGATGGATGAAAGGAGAATTTTCTTTAGAATTGGATGACCTTGTTCCGGATTTAGCTCTCGCATGTTCCTAAACTAAGAAATACGGGAAATGAGTTAATTCGTTCTAATATAGGGTATTAAATGAAATAATACCAAACATCCACCCTAACTTTCCATTATTTAAATGTGTATTAAGCGAGTATACTTGTGACTTATTGAAGAAATTCTTATGCGAAGAAAATGCTGGAACTCCTAAGCTACAAGCTAATATACCAAACATCAAACACCAATAACAGAGCCATAATAGATGGTACTCATCCTGAACATCAGGCAAAGCAAAGAAAAAATATAACTCTACTAAAAATATTTCGAAATTAAAAAAAACGGTTCTTAATGAATACAAATATTAACTTCACAGACGCGACAAGGCAACGTTTTGTCATTCCCAATTATTTATTTACGTATTCCTCTAATTTAAGATTTGGCAGAGCTTTCCTTTGAACTACGGAGGATTTAGATAGCGGAACATTCTGTGGCGAAACTAAACATTTTCTTATGGAATTTGCATAAAGTAATAATTGATATTGCCGTGTTTTTTACTATAATGTTAACTGTAGGCCACAATCACTAAGTATAATATAATAATATAATAATAAAAAATAATCCATCACCTAAATTATGTATTCCTACCTACTTTTTATAAATATCCGCATGTTTGATTTTAGTTCTACGACACAACCGCTCGGAAAATATAACACCTAAGACGGCTTACGGTGGTTATAAATGGAGGTGAGATGTTTTTGAGGAATTTTTGCATTATGTTGGAGAAACAAAGTTTTCTCAATTTGAGATAAAAAAAGAATTAATTTCAAGCTGGCAATGAAAAGTGGACTAGAGATTATATGGGCTTGACCTCCGGCGGACAACAGGCTGTTCGTAAACTGATCAGAAATTCTTTGATAATTTTAGGAATTTTAGGAATTAACCAATAGAGTAGATAATTAGTAACTACTATTATTTCGTACGATTTTTATTCATTTCTGTATTTTTCGAAAAACGTTTGCTTGTAAGTGCAGTTTAAAGTAGAAAAAAATGGTTAATTGATCAACATTCAAGTACCTATTTTTTCTAATAAACTTGCCTGGCGTTTTTTTTCTAGATATGAGGATTAATATAAATAAAAATACTGTTTTATTTATGAATATAATTACAGATTATGCACATCTACTACACTGGTTAATTCCAGGCCTTGGCATTATGACATTTATGAGACTTTGTCAACCCATATTGTGTATCCCAGGGACCCTTTAAAGTAAGGGGACCCAGCATTATACTTTCCAAAATGAGGCCGTTTCTTTCCTCATTCTAATGGTCTCAATGATGCCAAGTATGCTACTTTATTGGAGAATCTATAAATAAAACAGGTACTTTGATTGTTAGTAAAAATTAATATTGGTTTCCATGATTTCTAAAAATTAGACCTGACAATGTTCTGTGAACAAACAGAATATGGCAAGTGCCAAATGAATCAAATTTATTTTATATTTGAATTTGGTTTCCTGCAATTATTTCCAGGAATTTAAGTAATATAAGTATGGTAAGTCAGTGCCGATTTTGCTTATTTGAGAATTTGTCGCTATTGCACCTTGTTACCAGGTTCCTCAAACCATTTGTAATATGTAGGTATAATAGGTACCTACGTACTTAAACTTTTTTCCCTTGTTGAATGTATCTACCCAAAGAACTTTCACAGATTTCGGGATGGACTAATAAGATTAGGTCTTGTACTTAGTTCTAATCATGTAGTTTTTCTCGGTGCTCATTAAAAAATTTATTTCTCGCCCAAGGTACCTCACAAACGTAAAATAAACTTATAGTTCTATATAAAAACTGTTTAAAAAAAAGACCTGACTGAAGCTACCTGCTTAATAATTTAAAATTTTCGAAATACGAACTACCTACTTATACGTAATGCTCACGTAATGGGAATAGGGTACTTGACAATATTTTTAATTGCTCTAAAATTGTACTCTGTTTACAGTAGATGCACCAACATAACACGTAATAAATGAAACAACGGCTTTTAACCCTTATTTTTTTATGATAATTAAAGACAAAGTTGCACAATTTTGTTCAGGCTGAAATCTACAGTTTCGTCGTTCTATTGTCCAGAACGCCAAACGTGGCAACTCTGTGCCTCTCAGGAGAAACGGAACTGTAACGTTGCCGGTGCCCGTTGGCAATCATTCGTGGAACAAAGGCAAATTGCAGTTTTCTATTCAAGTATCTCCAGCTTGCCTATGAATATCTGTTACTTAATGTATTGAAACCTTTGAGCTTTAACTAACGTAATTGCACACACAAATTTTGTCACATAAAGACTTTTTATTACGAATATGTTCCGTATATTGACTCCTCTATATCAAAATGGTGTCTGTTTATGCTGCACACGCTGGAAACTATATCCTTCATCTCTGCCACGTAACACTTTAGTTAGAACATACTATAAATATTCAGGTATCAATAATGGGGGAAATATTCGCGTATTTGGCAACGTTACCCGACCACCTAGGCATCCAACCATATTCATATATCCACATGTCATCTAACACGTATGGTTTTCCGATCGGCAGATGACATCCCGTGATGCCAACTGTCATTCCGTATCTCGCTAAATCAAAATATTAGTAGATAATATCTGTGCCATATATTATAGTTTGTTATTGATATTTACTATTATACAGTGACCGGCAGAAAGTTGGACACAAATGGAAAACTTTTTTATTATTAATTTCTCAGAAAATTTTATTCTTAATAAAAGTTGGTGCATCATTTCAAACTCAAAATGCATATATCAAAATTTAAATATCTCTTTTTGGATACGAGGTAGATTCAAAAATGTCAAAATAACTCAAGAGTAAAGTACCCTTATTTTTTAAATTACGATAAAAAGTTACTTACAAAAGTTGTTTGGAATCAAAGGTGGATGTCAGATTTAAAGTCACAGCCACCTAGTCAAAAAGAAGAAATTAAATTATTTTTTTCGACCACCCTGTGTATTAGAAAAAACAAAATACCGCAAGCGCAACTTATCATCGGATAACAAATGAATTTGCTTCTAAACTTTAATTTTGTTCGATTAGCAGCTAGAAATTTAAATTAATCGAAATCAGAGTTTAAAAATATTAAATTTTTGTGTCCAACTTTCTGTCGGTCACTGTATATTGTTCGCGGACCTAGTTATCGTGTTGTTAGATGTGTAAGGTAAGATATCATGGACATGGACCCTGAAAGGACAATCCGTAATTTGCCGAAATTGGATGCTGTTAGCGTCTGCCGAAATCCATGGGATAAAACTGCAAAGGTTTGAACCTATACGTTGTAGTAAGAATACAGTATTATGAGTTGTTAATAAAGAGATAACCTCGACCTAGGGACCATCTTGAAGGCGCGTTTATGAAGACGCCATAGTGCTTAGAAGTACCTACTGAGCCCGAATTCCGGACTTTAGGCCCAACCTAGCCAAAAAAATTTACAGAAAAACGATTGAATAAGTATTTACGAAAAAAAACCTTCTTGACTAAAATCGTCGTTGGAGGAAGGAATCAATTAACGCTAAAAGTGGTTTCACGGGGCATCATAAGTCTGGGAGTTTGAGGTTAGAATTTTGAAATTTCAACTTTCCTTGCAACTTTCACTGCCGAATAAGGTTATGTCTCAGAACAGTTCAGTGGTATCGCTATGTTGCCAAATTGCCGTTATAAAACACTTGTGACGTCATAAGTGCTTTCCCGCCAAATTTCAAAGAAAGTCTAATAACTTGCTAATTACGTAAACATATATTTTTTAAATAATCGTAGGGTCTTAGGCAAGTGTCCAGGAATTGTTTTATCAAGTTTGTAAAACTTCGTCAAGTACCTTGTAGGATTACTGAAGGTGAGACAAGAAAAATCTGGTTGCAATAATTATTGGGACTACTACAGGCGGCTGCATTACCATTAATTGACTATCTGGAAGTTAGAAAACTTAAAAATTGTGAACTATGATGGGAAATATTTTGCCTCCTTTGGAATCTATGGCACTAGCATGTCACATAAGTCCTGATGGCAGTTGGACACTGACATATAACCAAACCTTGTACCAGCCCACTTATGTGGTCTCCTTGGAGCAGGGCCGTGTTAAGGTAAAAATTTGCCCGGGGCAAAGTTCTTTTTTGGCGCCCCTCCCAAATCAAAATTATACGAGTATATAAATAGGTAAATTAAATAAAATATTTAGACTAAAATCTCTCTTTAACTGTACACCAGAAATGACATTTCTTAATTTGGTAATACAAGGTTTGCATAATTGTTTGGGGCGCCTCCAGGGGCGTATTTAGCATGTCTGGAAGAAATGTCAGTTCTTGTGACAGAAGCCTAACCTTTGATATTATATGGTTCTAACCTAACTTCGAACACAGAAACTATAACTATAGCCTTTTTCTGTGCTTCCAAGAACAGATGAGTTTAATATTAATTTTTATCTACTCAAATTTAGAATTCGTGCGCGTCAAACGTAAATTCTGTTGATTATTGTCCTTTCCTCTGTTTCTCTGTTACCCTCGCTGTTACCTATCAATAATATCAATATGGACGCCGCTTACGGAATTCTAGGGTACCTGTCACAATCTAGTGTACCTACAGTTAAAGACAGATTTTATTTTACTTACATATTTTTCATTTATACCTACTTCACAAGAGCAAATAACTTTTAATTTTTACATTTTATTTTGCACCAGAAAGCAGAACCTCATACCAGAATAGTATATTACATAGCGAGAGTTGTAAACAGCGGCGAGTGCTGTAATTCCACGAGTTTGTAATAAGCTTACAACTCGAGTTTTGTATTATGATTTTTCTTCGACGAAAGAAAAACTATTATAATAGATAAACTATACTTCTGATTATCTGTCAGGCAACAATTAGTATGTTGGTTAGTTGATATGGTGACGCGGATGCCGCGCTAACAAGGCACCCGTGAAAATTGCGTTTTAATTAAGAACAGATTCGTAATTTTTTTATTATACTTCTTTGAAAACACCTTATTTTCATCTGTTTTAGCAATAATGAAAGATGGGGTTTTTCGAGCTAGCGCACGGAAAAACTTTCCGTGCGCTGAATAAAAATACCGAATATATGGCTTTAAAATAGAAATATACAGCAAAGTAAACTAAATTTAAGAAACTCTATATGCTCTCTGATATTTAACATATATACCTATTTTGTATTTTAATTCGTAAGTGTTTCAATATTTAGATACATTTCTGTGATATTTTTGACGTTTTATTCACCTTATCTGACAATAACTAATTTACAACAAAGCACCTTTGAAATAATTTGAGAGTAACCATGGAAACGCATCATACATACCAAACACTATATTGTCTGCATTGTTTATTTTTTGTCAATTAAACTTATTATAATATGCCGATAAAATGTTTTAAGTTTCCGTTTTCAAAGAAGTATAATAAAAAATATCGTTCATTACACGTCCAGAAATAGATTTTTCCGTGCTTGCATGACTTCCCGTGTTCGGCTGCGCCTCACACGGGAATTTGTCACTCGCGCACAGAAAAATCTTTATTTCCAGACTCGTAATGAAATATACTATTTATTACGTGTCAGTCATTACGTGTCAGTCATTACGTGTCAGTCATTACGTATCAGTGTTCGTAACAATGAACTTACTTATAACCTAAACCGTCACTTAATAGGTATGTTACTAGCATAGGAGTAGAAAAAGAACATTTTTACAATTTACCAGATACGAAAATTTGCCACAATAGAAACGACCAGGTTGCTAGGTTATTCTAAACACAGTGTGTGATTGTTTAGTACTTTTATCATTTGTCACATCAAGAATTGAACATTAATATTCAAATTCAAGTTCAACAAAAACAAGTCTTCATAAAAACAGGGTTTCCTTAGATGCTACAGAATCAGGATTCAGCTTTATGAATGTATGTACTTATTGCACTTACCAACTAATTTACGATTAGTATCCAGAAACCAAAAATCTATGTCGATACCTCTACTAACACGTTGCTCGTTTGCGAAAGTTGGGTTCTTTATTTACAGAACAACCCTTTTTACAACGATTCGCCTCAATGTCAAATCGTCAAGCGCCGGCCGCCACCGCGTCATCTCGGGGAGAACAGCGAAATCAATTAAAATATTCGACAACGACATAGACATCGGTAGACGTAGACAAGTTCCGAATTCACAACTTACAAAGATTTCAGTAGATACCTATGCGAAATCATCATCGTCCTAGAAAAATCAAAATCGGTAGGTATAACTGAAAAATAAAAAAATGTTTAAATGTTTTTGAAGCAGTAAATTATTAGTACTAGCCTTTGTTGATTTTGGCGCCCCCTTGAATAGGGCGCCCGGGGCGAACACCCCCTTCGCCCTCCCCCCCTTAACACGGCCCTGCCTTGGAGTATACAGAAAACAAACTTCCCCTGAAGGCTTCACTTTTCCTATGTGAAAGACTGTGACATGCTGGGTCCCCTTATCTTAAAGAGTCCCTGGTGTATCCAAGTAGGTTGGAATAGTAGTACTCGTTCGGAAATAAAAAAATAAAATCCAACATTTTTCAAACACGGAAATTCTTTTATGTTTTATAATTTTATGCATGAGAATTGCCAAAAAATCAAATGTGTAAAAAATGTTTACTCGCATAATTTTCTCTCACCCTGTATATTGCCAAATTATTTAGTTACATAGCAGTTATACATACTCACTTTATCACATTAAAGTTAACCTTGAAAATTCTCATTGATTTGGAAAAAACACTGCCTAATGAGAAATAAAATTCGAGCTGAAAAAATCAATGAAATTTTGGGAGAAAAGTTTTAGTGTAGTAAATGAGGTATCTACTTAAACTTAGGCGCTCTGGCTCTGGTGAAGTGTCTACTAGCAGGTGGTCAATAGCATCGACTTTTCTAAACACTTTCAACTTTAAATAACTTTTCACCAAAGTTTATATATCATCGGAGTTTTCTTCGCACGAGAGGAGCAGTCGTAGAAGGAAATAACCCCAATTCGTTTAAATTTAGACTGGGGACTCCGATTCGAGATATTTCTAAAGACGCCTATCCGGCGTTTTCTAAATCTCCGGAAAAGCCATGCGGGCAAAAACGGCATAAGAAACAATAAAACGAGATAGAATTCAGTGGTGTAAGAACGAAGGCTAAAAATAAAAACGAATATTTCACCCTCCTTTCTCCAGAGATGCACAAGAAATATCAGCAAATACATATACAGTGTGTTCAGCGAATGAGTGCACAAGAGGTGTAAATGAAGAACAAATTCAAAGTTGAAATGTGACGTTCAGGAATTCAGGCCTGCATTTTAGGAAGTAATTGTTCCTTTATCACCATTCATAAGCAATTTATTCATGGAAGATTTTGAACAAAATGAATTGACTAGATATGTTCACCAACCTAATGTTTGGTGGAGATATGTAGATGACATATTTGTTATATGGGAACATGGAGTAGATGATTTAAATTCATTATTAAATTTTATAAACTCACAAGAACCTTCTATTAAGTTTACCTTGGAAATTGGAAATAATAATCAATTAAATTTCTTAGATGTTTCTATACTGAAATCAGATAGTATAGAAACTAGTGTCTATAGAAAACCAACACATACTAATAGATATCTCCATTTCAACTCCAATCATCATATTAGTGTTAAAAAAGGAGTAATTAAAAGTTTGTATGACAGGGCTAGAACGATTTGTTCTAATAACACAAAATTTGAGGAGGAAATCAAACATATAAAATATGTTCTTGAGAAGAATAGTTATCCTATTGAAATTGTTGAGCAAGTTTTTCAGGATTGCCAACAAACTAACTAGAATTAGAGAAATAAATCTGGTGGACCGACCAGTAAATTTAATTATTTCTTATATTCCTGGACTATCAGATAAGCTAAAACGCATAGGCAATCGTTTTAATGTCAGAACAGTATTTAAAACCAAAAATACACTAAGATCGATGCTAGTTAAAACGAAACCATTTAATGAGGTAAAAAGTTAAAAAAATTGCATTTATATAATTCCTTGTGAATGTGGAAAGTTCTATATTGGGGAGACTTGTAGGTCATTTAACGTTCGTTTAAAAGAACATAAAAATTATATCAGGCAAAATCAAATTTCTAAGTCAAAAATATGTGAACATTCTTTTAATAACAATCATAGGATATTGTGGGAAACCATAGACTTATGAACAAGGGAGACTCAACCATTCATTGTTGAATAGGCTTTTGTTGTGAATCAAACATTGCTATGAGTGCGAGAGAGAAAAAAGAGAGAGAGAACTTCATAATTCCGACTCCGAGCATCGCGGCCCAGGTTGACATCTAACCTAATATTTTGTGGTTGACACAATTCCGACCAGATATTTAATACATCAGTGGCGAAAGATTTTTAAAAAATAATAAAATTAGTTGGGAACAAACATTATATTTTTATGATTTTTGTTATACTGGTTGGAGTATATCTAGGCATTAACCTATAATATACGCAAAATAAACCGAATTATCATTAAAAAATGTTTAGATAATATTTTGACTTTAATATTACAACATATTAATTTTTTCAGTAAAAATAGGAAATAAGAAACACTTACTGTTACTTTACAATCGTTTATTTAGAAAATCTATTGCGGACATAAAATACAGCGAATATAACATATTATACAGATCATTGGTTCCACAAAGGCACAGAAAAACAGCAAGCGCTTGCTGTTTTTCTGTGACGAAGGTAAGCAATATATTACGAAGGATTTTTTAACTGGCATCATAATGCAAAATACTGGAAATTAGTTAGCAATTATTTTACGATATGGAAATAAAACAAATTCCTGTATCAATCTAATATCCAATAATATCTAAAAAAATTGTTTAGATGCAAGTCTCTTTTTGCCATTTTGTTCTCAGGAAATATCTGTTGTGAAAATATATCATGTAATTAATTATAATTATCAATATTATTTACTTAACTAAAAACTAATTTATTATTTCAACATAAAACTTAATATGTTTCTGATTTTATATCTTTTTTGTGATTTTAAATTATTATATTCATATTTGTCAGATTTACTTATTGGCCTACAGTGCCCTAGAACTGCTATGGTTTTTGCAAAAGGCAATGAAGACGAAATAATAGCAATTCCTCCCCTCCTATGCACTAGCATTAATGTGCGTTTGAGGTACAGGTACTTGAGGGTGAGAATTATTATTATTATTAAATTGATAATAAAGCCATTTAAAGACACGATCATAAACACTAATGCTTCCCTGGCCTCGGGAAGAGTACCCATTTTCATCGATATTGGTACCAATATATACGTATCCGATAAATTTCTGTCCTGTGCAGTCAACCTGCCGCCTTAC
Source organism: Pseudeuparius sepicola (assembly GCA_963920635.1). NCBI lineage: Eukaryota > Metazoa > Arthropoda > Insecta > Coleoptera > Anthribidae > Pseudeuparius > Pseudeuparius sepicola. The sequence continues at coordinate 99,444,081 of OY987299.1, forward strand.
TGACATCTCATCCGGCAAGATTACATAGCAAAGACTTGAATGACTCTTTTTGTTTTAAAGTTAAAGCTGTAAGAGCTTCGTTGGTGAATCCTGGACTGCCATCGATTGATCTGTACCATTTAGACAAGGTTTCTATATGTCAATGTCGGTGCAAATGACCTTAAACTTGAATCTTGAATTATTATACTTTGCGTGGAAGGTCCTTTTAATAATCTTTCAAAGACGTCTACGGCAGGTCCCGAAACTGATACCTGTAATGAAATGAAAATATTTATATTTTCGGCAAATAGGAGAAAAAAAAACCAAAAGCTTCCAATTTCGGCTACCCTGTACAGTGTAATTGGTTGAGAGATACCTACATTTGAATTATTAAGTTACATGACAACACGCTAGGGCAAAAACACTTTTACCTTTATTGTGGATTCTGAGGACTCGGATATGAGACATTTTTTCTTTAAGTAACGCAGAAGAGATTGCAGGGATGTAATTCGGAGCTTCAATCTTCTAACAGTCATTTGTAGGGTGTGACTTCGTTTTCTTTGCTTTACAACAGTTTCTTGTACTACTGCTAAATTTCTCCTTCTCGCCGGAGTGGAAAAATCGCTACTTGCCAGTGTTCTATGTGCAATAAAAAGTTTAAATTTAAACCTAATATAGTCAAATATATATCTTTACTTGATTGCCAATTTCTAGTACAAAAATATAGTTGTGGTTTCCATCCTTGTTGCATAAATAACTAATTTGCAATAGCTTCTGCATCTCTTTCTCTGTTTAAGAAGCAGCAATAGTAGCTGACGAAGAGGATTGTATTCCGTCTTCAGCTTGTGCTTCCATTTTTTTGAATAGGTCTTCTATAATTAAATAAAATTTGTATATACTTAGTACCTAGGTACATATCACAGAGAAAATATATATATAAAAAAACACTATTTCATATGCAGTGACTTTCTTTTCGAGTCAATTCCGTTTTTTTACTTTATTAACTGATTTTCAAAATTCTTTTTTCCTCTTGCACTCAAAAAGCTATATTATTTGTTGATGTGCATTTTTTAGCAATGTAGTTGCTTGACCTGCTGCGTTTAAAGAAAGTTGCCAAAAGTGACTAAGTTATATACTTAGGTATTGTGACTGAAAAAACTATTTTTGATGTAGTCAAAAATAATGAAATGCATTATATTTTATTTAACATTTTTATACTTATATTAATCTATTTTTAACATTAAATAAAAAAATATTATCAGACATCACAGCTTTTTTCTTGTAAACTGAGTTTACAAGACCCTGGTTCAATACATTACTTACTGATTTTCTCTGTACAAATAAATATTAATTAATTTTCATTTCTTAATTACTTGTCAATAATTAGTAGATTTTTTAAGAGCAACGTTTTTGTTTGCTTGAAGATAATAGTTTTTCCGTTCATTAAACTACATTAATTTATGGATATAGTGTTTAAGTGGCTTACTTACCTATCTTTAGAAGCAGATGTGCTCCCAGACGAAGTAAGCAACTCCTCAAATGAAATGTTTTGCAACCTGCAGAATTGCTCTGTTATTGTTCTATTATAGTTACTATTATTATTACTTTAAAAATGCATACTATATCTCACCTGAATTCCGTAGGTCGCTCAGTTAATTTTTGATCAGCTCCAGGTTTAACATACCGGGGACCATTTCCCTTTATAACTATTTCGCATGGATGAAAATGATCCGAACAATTTTCCGGGTGTTTTGGTAAACGCTGGTTCTCATTTAAGCCGACAAGGGAAAACGGAAAACCACACCTTTCTGCTTTCAGAATCCATGGGAAACCTACAAATTGTTATTTTAAATAACTGCCGAACTAAAAGCACCAAATCTACATAAAGCAAAGGCAGTACTTATCAGTACTTAGTACCCAGAGACTTGTTGATGGCAAGTCTCTGTTAGTACCTACTACCACTACCTACTTATCTACGCTACTGAAGAGGGCCAAACATTATGGTGAAAATAGCGAAAATAATACATACCAGTGAAAAGGCGGTTCCGAGTTAAAAGAGTTCAACTTTCCGCACACCTGACACCGGCGCACCATTTTTTAAAGTTTTCATATCACGTTTTTGAAAAAAATACACGTAAAAACCTGAAAATGCGTGAAAATCGAAATATTCCGACTACTAAAAACGTCGCAAACAAATCTTATGACAGCGTCAGCTTTGGTACCCGTCACAATGAAATATGTCTAGTGGGAATTAAGGGGTGTTGTCGCTTAATCTCCATAAAATATTATACATAAATTAATAAACAGCATTTAACAAGTTTACCACAAAATATATTATGCCTACGGCGTTTGCGTTTGCAACAATTATTCTTCGGTTAACAATGCTTATATGCTCTTCTGTTATTATTAATAGATAAGCTGTACCCATTTATATCTGCGAAAAGGGGGTTGGGGGACATAACCGAAAATCTGGCAACCACACGCTCTGAGAATTTACAGGGGAACCAAATGAATAGTAGACCAAAAGGATCTCTGATTGCTTTAAAATGTAAATAGTTATATCTCCCCTTGCTTATAAGTCTATGGTCCAAACCAATTCTCAAAGAAGAAGTAGGAAATAGACGAAAAATTAAAGAATCTGCATTTATTCTAGGAAATACGGACAACTGTGTTGCTGAATGTTCAGTGGAATTCAGTAAAAAATTATTGCCACTTATTCAAAGAGAAATTAGTATAGATAATTAGATAGAACACAGGGTACAATATCAGGAAGGTGGCTAGGCTATTGTTTATGTTGTCATGACATTTTAACCTGAAATTTATTAATCTGTCACTTCACTTTGACGTGGCAAGATCTTTGAGAAAGGAGGAAGATTTATTCTCCGAAAGCTCAGAAAACAAATTTGTTGAAGTTATTTTTTGAGTTTCGTTCATTCACTGTTAAGAATTTATGAATTTTCCAGGCAACTTGAAAAAGTTGTCTTTCGATCAGTTTGGTGGCGAAAAACCCGATTAAAAATTAAATGTAATTGTTCCTTATTTTATCGAAATCAAGGAGGACTTAAATATAGGAAAGGTTCATTGGGAAAAGTTGTTCAGAATATACAATTATGCCCCTGCGTGAAAATGAAGATAATTGGCTGTTAAGATTATAATAATTATTGATTCCTTGTACGGAATGATTTTTTTTTTCGATTTTTGTATAGGAGATCTGTCCACAATAGTATTTTTACGGAACACCCTATTTGAAGCTCAAAAAAATTTTACACTTGGGTTTGAGTTGCCCAATGACGTCAGAACCTATAGACAGGTTTGTTTTGATAAACGCTTGACGCCCAGAACGAATCAAAATCTAAGCGCTCCATTAAATTATTCCGAAAATGTCGCGAGATTGTCAGAAATTGCCCCTTTTTGTCGAGCCGTAGCGAACTTATTTCGACTCTGGGCTCGGAGACTGGCGTCGTTAGACCATCCCCCGAGTCTTCAGGTGAGGTTCCGATGCTTCCGGCGCCCCCAAACCAGAAAAAACATGCCATATCTATAAGTGTGATTCTGGAGGAACTATAACCGGGAATCACCGGGTGTATAGTTGGTTGATGGTTGACTTTCTGTCTTTGTTTGTAGCATGTTTTTAGAGTAGTATGGATATATTTAATCTTGGAGTCAAAATAAAGGGCATTTTAACAATGGGGCACCACGTCTATAGGTTTTGACGTCATTGGAGTTGCCAATATTACCTAGTTACGTTTCTATAGAAACTGCACCGCTAGCACCAGTTAACGCTTTTTATTATTGTATCATCATTATTTATATGAAAACGCTTATTCTCATAGACGATTTTTCTGTTTAAATAAACTTTGCTGTGTACGAAGGCCTGGAAGGGACATTCGCCTTTTTTAATTATTTTATTTTAAAATTTCGACTTAGTAACTCGAAATTTTAAAATTTTAAAATTGCGAACTATTGTTAAGTCGATCTGGAGGACACCCTGTATAATATATGTATACAGTATGGGGATCTCGGAAACTAGCGGAGATAGAAGGAAGGTTAAATGGGGGAATAATTGCAGCTTTGTGGCCCCAATTTAATCGAAATTTTGGCGATTTATTCTAATCCATCTAGCTTCGTTGTTTCTGATTTTAGATAAAAAAGTGTAAATACCAAAGTTGGAGAGAATTGACTTTTACAATGTACAACAAAATGAGGATTTTCTTCCAACCAATGACGTGTGTTCTGAGATGAAACAACCCCAGTTGTGAAAGTTCCTTCATCCGTAAATGATATATTTTTAGAAAGTTGGCTTCATTGAGGCTATCCCTTGCGCTCGAAAATAATATTCGAGTCTTTGTTCCATGTCGCCTACTTCTACTGTATCATTTAAACACTTATTAGGATTGTTCTGACAATATTCTAAAATTTGTTAAGATCTTCCGTTGTCGTCATGCTCTTATTTTTTTAGACACATTTTCTACAAAATAATAGGTGCAATTAAATTTCATTTTATAAACTTTCAAACTTCAACTTCACTTACCCGATAGATGAAATATTCTGTTAATTTTTGCTACGGTACAATAGTGGATATTCCATTCATGACGCACATTAAATATCCTGGCAACTCACGGTAAGGCAAGTCAGCCGCCAAAAATTAAGATTAGCCTACTTTATTTTTCAAAATTAAAAATATGGTGAAAATTATTTTCTAGGCAAGCAGGCCTGGACCCCAAATGGCCACTGTAGAAGAAAACATCACAAAAAAAAACAAGGCGTAAATACTGGGCCTCATGCCCTCACACCGACCGAGATTAACAGAGAATTTTTTAATCGGTGTCTGGAATAGGCCCTTGCACTCTGGGGTCCGACCGTATTTTACTTCTTTTCCTGGGCCACGTGAGATGAGATCAGTACTCATATCCGACCATTTCAGCCTAATAAAAGACTCACCCTTCTGATGCAGGGATAAGATTCTCTCCCCTTCCCTCCCTCCTCTGCGGAACCTTCGGGCATTAATATCTCCCCCCCGATTTCCCACCGGAGCACCTCCCGATCGTAAAGTTAGTCTAGGACCGTTAGCGGCGTGCCCGAACTTCAAACTAAACTTAGACTCAGACTGGAAAAACCTGAGCCACTTATGGAAACACCAGTGTCCCAACATTTTTTGGTCATTTCGATAACGTAGGTAATTCTTTTCAACAACAAAGTGTGCCTGAAGTATTATAATAGGGTATAACAAAAGTTTAACACGAAAATTGTTTGCAATAATTTCAGAATCTAATATAAATTTGTTTGGGCCCACAAGCATAAAGGAGGGGTATTTAGTAAACTTCACTGTTTTATCTTTATCATTCTTAAACAATGGCATATTCCATGTCGACACTGGATGAGTGCCCGACTAATCCGTATAAATATTAGACCGACTTACGTGAGAAACGGAAACGGAAATTTACTGGCGTTTTTAATTGAAGTCGACGTAAATTAGTAATTAAAATGACAAATAGGAGAAATAATTTACAAAGTTTTAAAAATTTGGATGCAGACTGTTAATAGACATCCAAATACAGATCCCCCGCCAGCTCTGTACTTGACAATATGTACGCAACGCGTCGGATGTTGGTGTCAGCGCCGCGAGATTGAATGAATTTTTGGCGACAGCCCGTACAAAGTTCGTATACCACAGAGGGTCCAACTTACGCTGTTCGCTTCCTGCCCCATACTGCCTCAACATAAACAGTTCGCCAGCGGCAACGACTTCCGTTAATTCTGCATTGGGGTCGTCAAATACCCGAATCGCGTCTTTTAGTGTTGTTCGATCTCGCGGAGCTGCCGCCAACATCCGACGCATGCCATCATCATTCATTGCGTACATATTGTCAAGTACAGAGCTGCCGGGGAGTTCAGAAGCCTCCAGAAGATCATGGATGGTGAAGAACAACCACGGGACTGGACGCAATACGGATTTCAAAGGAACCAGCTCCATAGAGGTTTTACTTAAGAGCATCTCGTGCAGATGCCAGAAAGGTTGTGGACCTGCTTGTGGTTGCCGGAAGGCAGGATTAAAATGCTCGGTTCTGTGTTTACACTGTACTGGGACGTCCTGCGAAAACATTCCCGACCTGATTGCGTTAGACGACGACAACACAGAAGATGCCGAAAACGTTTCCGATCAGATACAGGACGATGAGGAGCAAACAGACAACGCCGAGTTTGCCGATTCTGTCTCTGAATTGATGTCCGAGGATGATGACAATGAAGGCAAGTCAGCTATACAATGTCGCAAGAGACTCAAAGTGAAATAAACTCCGATATCGACCGTGGATTAGGCCTCTTGGGGATACCACATTAAAAAAAAACGCACCGATCAACTCTACCTCAAGGGTGGTGTGGAAACGAGTTGATAATGACATTTTCTTGTTTCATGTATGCACAAAATTAATAAATGTGGCGGCGTAGATATTAACAATTAGAAAATACGCATATCGGAGTATGTAGCGACGCGCTCCAAAAAATCATATATTTTATTATAACATACGACCAAATGTATCAAATCAGGCATCTGCAGACTCGGAAAAAATTACTCTTTCAGAAAAAAAAAATTACAGAATTCTGATTTTGTTGAAAATTGCAAACCAACCCCCATTTTGGCACGGCGTAGAGCGGAAACTATTGGTCGAAGACGAAAAATCTAAAGACCAAAATTGTGCACATTGTTGTTCTCTACATATTTCATTTCAACTTTTTTTCGATTGCGCTTACCACAACGGCGCAATTTCAGTTTTCATCCCCTTACCCCTCGAGCGGCAACCCCCCGAGGTCGCAAACTTAGGTGTACTATCAGGGGACCTATGTCTACCATCCCACCAAATTTCATTTCTTTCCGACCTTTTGCGAATAGAAACCCTTTTTTATAGCCATTGCCTGGCCGAAATGCAGATTATCTTTGCAAGATTTTCTTATTGGTCGATTTCGCTCTGTGGCTGACAGGAATTTCGCTCAGTGTACCACAACTTATACTTCCCGGGGCATTCTCTATACACTGGAGTTTTGATAACCGCTATTAAATTTGCCAAACCTTTTTCTACACTCACAGATTCACTTTCATAAGTGTCTTTTCGCAAATAAAGCAATCGCCGGTTGATTCATGACTGACACACCCTCGAACACACCAAATCTCAAAATTAACGCAGCATTACTTCGCACGGTATCTAACAGATTAAACAATTGCCCCAAGGTTCTACCAACCACCCCTCAGATAGCAATGCAATGTGAAATGCTTTATTTTGTTATGTTACAAATCCACTGTTTAATTTTAAGCACTGATATTAATAATTTTTCTCTAAAACCGTAGTAATTTTAAGGAATTTGTCTTATCTTTATCAACTTCAAACGTCATTCTTGAGATTGTACCTATATAGGAGATAAATTATGTATAATTTCATAACAAATATAAATATATTAGGTTCTATTCATTTTCCTGGTCAGAGTAGCAGTTTTCGAGAAAAATCAGAAAACGGGCACCAGGTGACGCAAGATGGTGGTTTATGAAATAAAATGGGTTCCTGAGAGGTGGGAACTCTTTTGAGCCGTATTTGGACGCCTATTAACAGTCTGCACCCAAATTTTTAAAACTTTATAAATTATTTCTCCTAAGAAACCTAATTTACTTCAACAAATTTTTGCTAACTGATTTTTATAAATACCTACTATGGGTATTGTCTACGTATTTTTTTATGTTTTTTTTTACCGAAATATCCGAAACACTGATCAAGGTCAATGTTTGAGGTCAAACTTTGAGCAGCTCGTAATAAAAAAAAGTTGACTGCAGAGATTTTGGAGAAAGATTTCTGCATGAATATATAGACTGCGAACTAGCATCTGTCTAGCATAATATTATATTACTTAAAGCAGGTGGGGGATTTTTGGATCTACTAGCTGTTGTGACTCAATAGGTATCTATATTTCTGTAATTTTCTTGTGGTGAAGATGTGATGATATAGTACTTATTCAAAAAAACTAAGAGAATATTCCACTTAGAGATTATTTCATGTCATTAAAGCACTGCCGTCTACGTCAGCGTCCGACAACGACGGAAGCTGGAGCGGTGATGTTCCAAAATAAGATAGAAGCCCATTAGAAATCGGATAGCGAGCAGAGGCTAACGTTTGTTTTTTGCGCAGTAAAATGGCCTGTCATGTAATTACAATTAAATAGCAGTGGCGTTCCCGCTGGTGATAGGCGGTTCTAGACTTTTTGTTTTTTTTGGGGGGGGGGGGGGCTTAAGCCCCTGGGCACAGAATAAATAGCTTCACAACAGAAGAGTCCATAAAGACATGTGTCAAAAGGATGCTCGCTTTGACGCGAAATATCTTCTAAAGGAATAAACATTGTGCATTTTATTTGATTTTACATTAGTCCACATTGCAAAGAGATTGTATTAGGGCCAAATTTATGCATAACTTATTGGGTATTTTTCTGTAAATTGAAATGGAGGCTCGCTTATTTTTGACACATGTCTTTATGGACGCTTCTGTTGTGAAGCTATTTTTTCTGTGCCCTGGGCCCTGGTAGATATAGCATAGCATATACATAGCTAATTTGACCATATTTGTAATTATTATTTCAAAAGAAATTTAATTTTAAATTAAAAATAATAATCATTCTTATAGTTGTGTTAGTACCGGTTTGGTAGCGAAGAATAAATTTGGGGGCTAATTCAATATTTAGGGGAGCTTAACTTCCCCCCAAGCCCCCAGCTAGAACCGCCTATGCTGCTGGTATAGAAAATATATGTTTAAGTACTTAAGTAGGTACGCAGTTATATTGAGAAATGATGATAATTATTATGTACATTCATCTTTATTGTCATTTGAAGTTTGGATATCTGTATATGAGATCGAACTAGGATAGTTTTGTCTATAGAGTAGAAGACAGTGTGCCGTGCGACGCGTGTACGAGTACCTTGGCACAAAAAGAGTGTCTGGGTCATATATTGTCCGAGAGCGAAAATTTTCCAACATTGTTTCAAGGGCACAGAGATCGTTTGACATGTCATTTGCCTCTACGATTGGAAACGGCAGACAGCAGTACGGTAATATTTGATATTTTCAATCCGACGATTTTATTTTCACCCAGTTGCTATTGCGGATTAGAATAATAGGTTTGGTGAAATTGAATTATCATATGATAAGGTAGTTTCTTATCATTCGTTGGGTATCAAGAAAAAACATTTCAGTTTCAACAATGATCAGGCAAGACGCATAACATGTACATTGGGACAATTGTTTGCACGTACTTGGGACTGTCCCAAGATACATGAATATACAATTTTAATAAATTTTATGTGCTTAATAATTTATTAGCTAGTTACAGAAGATAAGGAAGTAGTACAGGAAAAGGTTATAGGCAATTCTGTGTGTCATTACATAGCGGAAATAAAAAGATCTTGCAAGAAAGATGTTTTGAGGGCTTCTTTAAAAAAATATGTATATAGCAACAAATCTGTGAAGAGTAAAGAATTATACGGAATCCGATATTTTGAGAAAAAACTTTCTGCGAATTTTGTTCTATAAAGTCCAAAAAACACTTAATACACTGATAATATTAATTAATTATAAAAAATGGAGAAAAAAACACTGTTAAATTAGAAAAACATCCCAAGGAACAACACTCTCCCCTACCTATAATAATAGTCCTTGGTAATAAAGTAATAAAAATATTAGGGACGCCTATGCACACCAACCCTACAATCATTATTGATGTTTGCTACCATTTCCTTCCTTAATCTTGGTTTTGCAAGTAGATTAATGACCAGGTGAAAAGACATTGCTGAGATTTGCGGTGCTATCTATTTGATATATTAGGAAAGCACATGAATGTAAAGCCAAGTTAGGTATACTAAACTGAAAACGAGCAATCATGCAGAATTTAGAAATGTCTCACTCGTTTGAAGCAGATAATTGCTTATGGAAAAGTTTTGTAATATAAAAAAAGATTTATAAATTTCGGGATATACAATATATTATATAGGATGAGTAAAAACTATGGAAAAGTGCTTATATCTCCGGAAATATTCGTTATTTAAAAAAAGATTTTAAGCATATTTTTCCAATAATTTGCGACATTTCAGTTTTTGACGTAAACAATTTCGTCGCTAGGACAACCAACGAACCTTCTTTTCGGAATATTATGTCAGTATAAAATTTTAATGTAGTTCCTTAAGAAAAAATTAAGAAAAAATTACTTTCCTAACAGTTACATCCTTCGGCGGAACATTATTCCAGTTCTGATTAAGTTACCCATGAAAATCAAATGAAATGTCAATGTCTAGACAGGCCATTAAATTCGGAAGAACTGACTACTAAAGTTACTGAAGAGGCAGTAAGGATATTGCCTATCACTTTAACAAATGTGATAAATTCTTTTGAAAGACGGCTCCAATAATTGTGCACTGAAAATAATTGGCAACATTTTCAACGTTTAATGCATTACCAGAGAGTTATTAGTGCCGTGACTTGGATGGACAAATTGCATCTATAAGGGTTTCAAATTTTATATTATGGGAAAAATCCCACAATCACCAATAAAAACATATTGCGCCTATTGTAAAAATTCATGAACATGCGCCTATATTAGCGTCCAGAGATTATACTAATCTCTAGACTTTGCCTATATTCCAAACGGTCTACGATGGAGCATCAAGAGCAAGTATTATAGGTAACGTTGAAGACGAAATGTTTTTTGCCGACCTTTGGATTATGACGCTTTGGGGCTTTTTATTATATTTTTTACTAACATCTATTCGATATGACACGTTTCCACCATCTCCACACGCGACGATGTATCGCACGATTTGCATGCGCAAGTAAATCGTTACAGATAAATCGTTGCGTGTGGACAGCAGATTTGCACAAAATTTAGAACTGTGCAAAGTTTGACGTCGGAGTTGAAAGTCTGAGCCGAAAAGCATAGATTTGGGAGATTTGCGCATGCAAATCGTAACGTGTGTACGCTTGTCCGAGATTTGTACAGTTTTTAGGTGCGACGGTAGCTGACTCCTACCTATTTTTAGTCCGGAAATTATTAAATTAACTAAAACTAAAACTATAACTGATTTACTTTAAATTTGATAAAAAATATGTCGACCATTTCGCATAATTTTATAATAGAATTCAATGGTAAAATAGACTTCGTTTCAATAACCATGCTTTAGACCATCTAGTTCTATTTAAACGTTTCCTGATTTTCCTCTTCCTTTTATCGTTTAAACAAAACGTCAAAATACTCCAAAAACCCTTCCTCCATGATTATTGTATCAAGCGAAAATTGCAGCTTTACTACGATAAGTTGTTATAATGTGGACGCACTGAATTTGTAACGATTTATCTGTAACGATTTACTTGCGCATGCAAATCGTACGATACATTGTTGCGCATAGACCGGCCTTATTAACAACTTATCGTAGTGAAGCTGCAATTTTCGCTTGATACAATAATCATGGAGGAAGTATTTTGACGTTTTGTTTAAATGTTAAAAGGAAGAGGGAAATCGTAGGAATCGTTTAAATAGAACTAGATGGTCTAAAGCATGGTTATTGAAACGAAGTCTATTTTAACATAAAATTATGCGAAATGGTCGACATATTTTTTAACAAATTTAAAATAAATCAGTTATTGTTTTAGTTTTAATTAATTTAGTAATTTCCGGACTAAAAATAGGTAGAAGTCAGCCACCGGCGCACCTAAAAACTGTACAAATCTCGGACAAGCGTACACACGTTACGATTTGCATGCGCAAATCTCCCAAATCTATGCTTTTCGGCTCAGACTTTCAACTCCGACGTCCAACTTTGCACAGTTCTAAATTTTGTGCAAATCTGCTGTCCACACTCAACGATTTATCTGTAACTATTCGTTCGATACATCGTTGCGTGTGGACCGGCCTTAAAACAAATCCTTACAAAATTTATAAATTGAAAATTATTAAAAAGATAAAGCAATTCGACCAAACAAAGACGTAATCCTGGGGAAGGGGCACAGCCGTTTTTGCGTTGCGTGTGTTTCGTTTTTCTTTCTAAACTGACGCCAGGATATATAGTGAAAAGGGGGAAATTTTTATGGTTGTAAAAGGTTTATGGGCGGCTCCGATTTAATTTATGGGCTTCGGGAAATTGAAAGAAGGGGGAAGCTTCAAAAAAGAAGAAATTCGAGAAACCTGGCACTCGCTGTGGCACATTTATATTGAATGGATGCTATAAGGCTCAATCTAAATGCCGTGCCAAATAGTAAAATTACGATATACTTAAAAATTTCGTTTCTTGTCAGGTAGATCTTATATGAGCTATATTTTTGGCTCTTATTGAAGATGTTATTTTATATATGATTTTTTGAAATCGGGACTATACGAACTATACTATAATATGTATAATCATCTCGTTTTCAAGACACACAGTATACACACTGTTAAAGTTTTCGAAAAATATACCTATTATTATTCATGTCTTCTATGGGAATGAATTTAGACCAAATTATACATGAAACCTATTGACTAGTTGCCACATTCTGTAACAATCTCGGAAGGTAACCAGTGGCCTAGTTACAGGAGTTCAGCGACTTTAAATTAAATAAAAATCTGGACGGTCCTATTCAAAATAAAAGTTCAATGTTTCTCTAATTATGGCATTTAATTTTTTATAAAAAATGACTCTTGACTTTTGTACAAATCCGTCACCATTTAGCATCAAAATTGGATATTCTGTGAACTTGACCCTTAAAACTATTAAAATTTCGATATAGTTTTGCTCTCGAAGCTGGCTTTGAAAACAATCATAAGAGTTGACATTACCGTTATTCTTTGTTATTCACTTTCAAGATATAAAAGTAATTCTTTGAAAATTGTTAGACTTTGTATGAATCTTGAAAACGAGATATTTTCTATTAAATTATATTATATTTTTATTTGTATTCACACATCTACTAGATAGCTCCAAAAATTCCCTCTTTTTCTCTTTCCTACTACCCTGTGAGCACTATACAAAAAAAACAGAGGGGCGCGCGCGGGTCGTTTTGAGAATTATAAAAAAATAATAATGTTCGCGTATAGTTTCATCGCCGCTTTTGTAAAATTTGCATTTATAATATCTTGTATCTTTCCTAAGAATGATTTTGGAACTAATGGTTATTAAAACGTTTTGTTGTCTTAGGGAGAATTAATTTTCTTCGATGTTTTTGCTATTTTCTCTCCCTATAGAATAATTACTCCATTGACATATTGGAAAAAAGTAGGTATACCTTTAAAAAGCTTGAAGCTGAAATATATCCTTGAGTCAAAAAGTTTGAGATAGTCAAAAAGGGATTTCTGACAACAGTGAATGGGTTCCCACCACCAATACTAACCTTATCAAGGAGTATAAAAACCGACGTAGGCAAGTATCTACTTATTGTCTGCTAACATAAAAACTGCTGCCAATGGAATCACTACTTTCCAATCACTTTTTTAAATCCATTATTCAATATTAAATTCCAAAAACATGACCCTTACAACGTATGAAACGACAAATCACTGACTATTCTCAAATTCACCCCTTGGCACCTCCCCTCAACCATATTTCTTAATAATGTCAAAAATGCTCTCTAGTTCTAGTTCATTCCATTTCCACCCCTTCCCGTAGAGCGATTTAACCTAAAAGCAATCCGAACCGTCCTATTACGTATACTTATTAATTTTCAAGCTGGTGCCTAAATCTGTTCGAAAGTTATCGTGAGATCATACAGACACACAGACAGACACCAATTTTTTGCTGAAACTTTGGTTTTCGACGCTTTTCAATATTTTAAACCGATTTAGCGAATATGTCTTTTATATTTTTTGGCCGAAAACAATCCTGGATATCTACATCCATGTTCGATTCCAGGCTGGATTTCTATTTATCTGCCTGGGCATTCAGTGAGTGGGTAACGCATAAGGGTGTCCAACTTTAAAACTGTACAAATCCGTAAAATCTTCATTTTTGGAGATAATCGCCGAAACTTTTTTTTTTTCACGAAAACCATTTAGCGATTTTTTTATTTAAAATCCGACCCCACAGCGTTAATCAGACCCTTATATACCAAATTTGAATAAAAAAATTTACAGGGAGTTCCATTCTGGAGGGTGTCAAAGTTGAACAAAATAGGAATTTTAAAGGCATCTGCTAAGTAAAGTGTGCCATGGAATCCCCTCAAAACGGTTGAATGGTCAATAGGACCACTCAAGGTGTTGGTATGCAAAGGTCCAACATAAAGTATACAGAGTGTTCTTATCTGTGTCATCTCAAATTACTAAATTTTTAGAACTTTATGCGGTTCAAAAATCGAGTATATCAAAACCGCTCCACATACTATAAACGAATTAAATCTAAAAAATACAGAAGCCTGCCAGTCAGTAAGTCCATATCAGTTAAGGTGGCTGGTGTGCCACAACAGGAAACGCACAGAAAATGTATCATTTTAGACAATGACTTTGTTGAGAAAGGTCCAATAATTTAAATTGTTTTTATTTGTTAGTTTATCATTTTGTACAGAAATACATTACTTTTGTGTTTATCAATAATTTTTCAATGATTACAGAGCAGTCTTGATCCGAATAAGTTTCATAAAATTTCAGAATTTTGAGATGGCTCAGGGAAAAATACCCTGTATTAAATACCCTGTAGTAAATCTTTTCACACCAACATTTTGAGTGGCCCTGTTGACGATTCAACTGTTTTGAAGGGATTCCATGGCAGACGTGACTCGCCAGATGTCTTTGAAATTCCTATTTTGCTCAACTTTGACATCCTGCGGAATGGAACTTCCTGTATATTTTCTGTTCAAATTTGGTATATGGGGGTTTTGGGGTGTTCTGATTAACGCTGTGGTGTCAGATTTTAAATAAAAAAAAATCGCTAAATGGTTTTTGTGAAAATCGGGGGTATAAAAAAATCGCAGCAGGCCCTGGATTTGCATTTTGAAAATGACAGGAAGGCCAAAAGAAACGGTCTTTGAAGAAAAAAAAAGTTTAGGCGATTATCTCCAAAAATGAAGATGCTACGGATTTGTACAGTTTTAAAGTTGGACACCCTGTATATAACTTTATTTTTGGGGTCTAATCAAAGTACCATTATATTGATTTTTGTAGAAAAAGACTTATTACAGACTCTTATTTAGATCACTCACTGTGCGTTGTTAGGTACTTTGCGTCAGATGTTACGTAATAAAAGGCGAATGAATCCGGCTCCCCTGGTCGCCGTACCTTTTAAATTGACGATCCGCACTAATTCCTGGCAAGCAGCGGTCTTCATTTGTCAGCCATTTTTAAAGTTTCTATTCTGTCACTTGGCGGTGCCGCGCAAACAACACTCCGAGCACTACCGTCCCACTTCTATCAAAATAAAAACTAAAAACATCTGCGAATACGCGACGCCCACTACTATTATATAAATATCTGCGTATTTACAACGAGAGTGTATTTCAAATTCTCTGTCTGCGTCTGTGTTGGTACTGCCGTCTAAAATATGCGCTAGATACTTTTCAGAACGACTGGAACATCAAAGGAGGTTTGGGTACAGAACCTGGTGACTCGAAGGTGTTGGGGGAGATAATGAAATGGTTAGCTGATCTTGGGCATTCGGCATTCCATTTAGTATGACTGCACTCACCTTATCGTTTCATACTCGTCAAATCCTTTCATTTGATACCCATGTCGAGGAGGTTTGTGAAGAATGAGGTAATCCGCCGTCTTGGGGCGGCTGCCTATTGGATTTAGTATGATGTCATTCACCTTATTGTTTCCTACCCGTTAAGCCCTTTCATTCGATACCCATGTAGGTAACCCGCCATTTTGGAGTGGCGGCCATATTGAATTTAGTGTGATGTCACTAACTTTATCATTTTCTACTCTTCAAGCCCTTTCATTGGATACCTATATTAAGGGGATTGAAAAGAAAATATAATCCGCCATCTTCGAGTGACGGCCATATTGAATTTAGTGTGATGTCACTAATTTCATCGTTTGCTACTCTTCAAGCCCTTTCATTTGACACCTATACCAAGGCGTTGAAAAGAAAATATAATCCGCCATCTTGGAGCGGTGGCCATATTGAATTTAGTGTGATGTCACTAACTTTATCGTTTTCCACTCTTCAAGCCCTTTCATTTGTTTGATACCCATATTAAGGGGGTACACAAAAATACATCATCCGCCATCTTGTGGCCACGGCCATTTTGCAAGTATTACAATATTGAGTACCTATTGCATATTGTATTATCACCAGGACTAAGGTGTATGCAATATCCTTTACTCAATGCTAACATACTAACAGGGCAAGTTAAATAAAAGCTTGTAAAAAACTTGTAAAAAGGAGCAAGTTACGAAGGCTCGGCGCTCTCTTTCGGCATGTGCGAGTCGGTTCAAAACTCGTTCCGCAAGTGATCATATCTAGTCATAGTGTCATGAAATCTACAATCGTAGACGAAGTGAATATAACATTCAAAATCATTTTTGTAATCTCTACAGAATAGGAGCAGGTTATCGCTCTGCCCTTATTATATGTATACGTAAAGAAAAACCTTAACAAATATTCATCTTTGAACAATGAAAATTGTTTAAACGCGTTGACATTATCAGAAACATACCTAGGTATATTTTTAACTTTTTGCCTTACAACTTCTACTAAAGTCAGTTTTAGATCTTTTTATTTCGTTTAAAAATATGATCAACAGAAAATATCATAAATGTAGTTCCAAAAACATAAGTTTATGGCTTCTAGTCATAGAATTTGGCTCTTATCTAACACAACTAGAAATTCTTAAAAATGTTAAAAAGCTTCAAGGCAAGCCCATATTTATTGCAACTGACTATTGTAAAAAGGATACGAAAGCCAACAAAATATTATTTGCAAATTTGAAACTAGCTCGCAACAAAATCTGAAGACGTTCAAACGAAATTTTACACGGTGTATTGGTGATAAAGTACCTATCACGGCGATAAATCTATTGCCGTGGTACCTATATACGCCGGAGGAGCATGCTATAAATACCGATTTTGACAACGCATTTCCGAATGAGGATGAGGATGAGTTTGCGTCTCCGCCGTCACCTTCATCCTTGAGCGCCCCATCTAGCTCGCGTTGCCGAAGCTCATCTGATGCACTATTATATTGGGACCTGCAAAGTCGGAGATTGTTGTCACTGAAAATGAGAAGAACCATCCTCCGAAAAATGCTTTTTGTGTCGCTAGTAAATGTGACACCGAAGGCCCCTGGATCGACGCAATAGACAACACTTGTGAAGTGAGAAGTCGCCTCAGGTCAGTTAATATTAAATATATTCCCGCTTAACAATATTAATCTACCTAAAACATGAGCCACTACCAGAATGTTGATGGGTTAAGGGGGAAAGTTGATGGCGCTGTTGGCGTCTATGAGATTCTTGCGTTTTCTGAGACGTGGCTTAGTTCTTCAATCCGCGACAATGAACTGAGTTTCTTTGAAATACACAGTATTTCGTAAGGATAGAGACTATGCTCTGGTATAGATGGTCCGGGGGGCAATTTCCTATATGCCACATGTGATCGCTAATCGGCTCATGCCGAGGAGCGTTGGAGTTGGAGTCGGGTGACTCCCTGTATAAGTAGGAAACAAAATAGCTTTATAGGTACTTAATAAGTGTCCGATATTTCAGAGGTCGATTCCTCAGGTATTTTTAAGATAAAAAGTTCATATAAACATGAGTCCGCAAGGCATTCATTTCTGCGATACAGGGTGTTAAAGATTTATTATTGTTGTCCTAAATAATTTTTAATCAATTCCAATATTTAGATGAAAATTGGTACCTACTTGTTTTTTTTAACATAATAAATTCAAATTTGATTTTAGTGTGGCCTTTAATATAATTATTGTAGAGGGCGCTACCTACAGGTAAATCTTTGATATGTCAAAAATGAAGGCTTTGCGGGACCATGTTTTTATGAACTTTTTATCTTGAAAATAGCTGAGGAATCGTTCTCTGAAATATATGACACTTATTAAAGAATAGAGGGAATTTTACTTACTACATTCCGCGATTATAGGTAAGTAATTCCCATCATGTTTTGTAAAAAAGGATGATTGTTGTATTAAAACATATTTATTAAACACATTCTTATTTATTTTTAAAAATGGCTACATTACTTACACTATACAAAGATAAAAAATCTTGCAATGTATTTTGCATTGTATTTTGTTTCCGGAAAGCACATGGTGAGTCAAAGAAGTGTCAGACGTGACAGCCGTGAGCGGTCAGTCAACGCTTCAACTTTATAAAAGTAACCATGGTGTCAGTCGGACTCCGACGGTCATTCTATTGTAGCGCAGTAGCAAATTTGCGGTAACGTGTGCTGTTTAGCCGGCACCGTCGCAATAACAAGGCCCGCCAGCTGAAAGCGATGAGTCATCCAAGGGAGGTCAGCCTAAGGCGCCAAATTCGAATTTCGAGGTGTCAACTTGGTAAATTTGGTAAAAAACGCTTTAAAATGATTGTTTACATATATAGCTCATGGTTTTACAACACGGATAATAATCTATGAGAGTGAAAGTCACATTTTCAAGGGGTTTTGGTGCATTTAGATATCTACCGGTAAAATTTTTGTAAATGCCAATTATTTCTTATTTGCCTGCCTAGATACAACTAAATTCGAATAAATAAAACCATAAAACATACTGATTTCAAGGTGGTTACATTTAATCACGTAAAATTATTAGGTATCACACTCTCCAACAATCCAAACCAAAATCCTGGAAATCTGTGTAGGAACAAAATCTCTTTTGATGGCCTTAGCCCTTAACCCACTTTTCCCTTAAAATGGGGTCTTTAGGGAGGAAAAAGCGGACACTTTGGGACCGTCTTTGTAGTTTCCCTTGCAGTTGGGAACGGAACACGTCCACGGCATGATTTAAATTAGTCCGAAACTATAGACACAACCTAAAACCTATAAACTAAAATTGAACTTTAATCACTGTATATTCTGAACCACTGCTGTTTTACCACCTTATTAATAAAACTCCACGTCCTATATTACTAAAAAACACAGTCCAACACACAACAAACGTTCTTCAAAACAGGAAAATCGCCAGACAAGTAAACGTAAACAACTTCAAAAAGCAACCTACCGACCTCCCTGTAATGACGTAGTGACGTTTCGCGTCGCCAGCTGACGGTGCCGGTTTAGCCCGGGTGTTTTGGCATCGCAAGTGGCGTTTGTAACCCGACTGCGACGCTCCTCTCATTATGAGCCAATTCGTGACCACATGTAGCGTGTAGGAATATGCGTCCGGAGGGGGTGGAGTTCGTTGGCTGTGGAAAAGTCATTTCAGTGACAGCGGATTATGTTGCCGGCCAGCAGTACCCTACCTCTTTTGGATATAGTGGTTGTAGCTATAAGCTATATATCTACCCCTTTCTGTATCTGTACGTGACATTCGAATATCTATTTGACTTCCTTTTCAATGAATTTAATTTATGATAGCAAAGTTTTGTTGTTAGGAGATTTTAATGTCCAAGGATATACAGGGTGAGTCAGAATGAATAGTCAATACTTTAAAGGGCGTGTTCGGCAGGTGTTTTTAAGGAGGGCCTTTCATATAAAATTTTTCGATTTGGACTTGCCTTGCCAAGTTGATCGTGTCTACAAGGTGACCCAAAAGTTTTTTTTATTTATATCTCAATAACGGCACTACTTAAAAATTTGAAATTGGGTATGTGTTATCTACTTCCTAGAAAACGCCTTAGGGTAGTTTATTCATGCCCTAAAAAGGGTAAAAACTAACAACCCCTATTAATTTTTTTGCTCAAACTTTTTTGAGGTTATCTTTTTGGCCTTGCAGGTTCATCACTTCAGTGTATCTTTTCATTTTGCAACAAAAGTGTACTCTTGTTTCATAACGATAAAATCAACCGTTGGCGTTGAAATTGGCAAAACGTGCCCCAAAACACCTGTTAACTTCAACATTAGAAACATAAAATTTTTATGTTTTTTACCCTTTTTTAGGGCACTGTGTAAACGAATAAACTACCCTAAGACGTTTTCCAGTAAGTAGATAAGACATACAAAATTTCAAATTTTTAAGTAACGCCGTTATTGAGATATAAATAAAAAAAATACTTTTGGGTCACCCTGTAGACCCGAATAACTTGCCAAGGAAAGCCCAAATCGAAAAATTTTATATGAAAGACCCCCCTTAAAACCAGCTGCCGAACATCCCTTTAAAGTATTTACTATACATTCTGACTCACCCTGTATAGGCCAGGGTAGATAATTTTTGAGAACAAAAAAATCAGCATGACACCCATTAGAAAAGGAATAAAATATAGCAAAAATAACAGAAAAAATAACTTAAGGGCGATTTGAGGTACGGGGGTTGTAGGGTGTGATATTTTAGGGGTGGAAAACGGTTTATCACGATTTCCGACAAAACTGAAACTCCTATTGAAAAAAGTTAAATGGCGAAGTTGTAGGTAATAAAAAGATCTATAACTTCTATAATTACACTTTTTCACATAACCTCAAAATATCCGCGAAAAATCGTAATAACCGATTTTTTGGTTTTTAACTTTTATCTGACAAAAAAAAAATTTCTACGAAATTTGGTGGAAACTTGCCTTCTTATGTCCCGAACACGCTGTAATTTTTTCGAATCAAAATATTTATTTTTACCTCGTTTTTTGATTTTAAACCGAAAAAGTAACCTCATTTTCAATCGAAAATACCCACGTCAAAAAAGCTGCTATATCTATAAACTGTACCAAATATATTTGCCTTAACTGTCTTCCTTTAGGAAAAATAAAAGAAAACTTGAAAATAAAATTACTTTGACGTCCTGTATAACGAAAACCGTTAGAATATCGATAAATATTTACATGAAAAATATAGGTACTTATTTTGACGTTTTCTATCGATTCCTAAAGTTTTGTAACTAACAGTTGGACCACTCTGCATATGCAAATTCCTCGGAAAATTCTACACAAGTTTGGTTTTTTGAACCACCAATTTACATTCAAAAAACCGAGAAAATCGGGTTTATCACGTTAACATTGACACCCTATACCTTAACAATTACAGGCGTTTAAACAAGGGTTGGTACGTCTGATTATTTAACTCGTTTGGTATATAATATGCAGTCATGGCAAGGTTGGTGCAAGTATCTTTGGCAGGTGATGCTGTGGAAGATTATCTCATGCGTGATTGGATTGTCCCGATATGCTTCGCAGACTTAATTTTCTAATGCCTCGGCTATCATCTCACCAAGAATTTAATTTTTATTTGCAAACCCCACGCTCCAATATACTGAGATTATCTCCATTTTATCGAATGAGTGATACTTGCAATGAAAGTATCGATTTTGATTTCGTCAAAGTGCTCTTAAAGAACTCAAGAAGTGTTTTTTAGACTATAAAATATTTGTTTATGTATAGTAATAATTATTGCTTTGCACTTATTAGTATTGTTTTCAATCTGAAATTTAAATTTAATTCAATGTAAGTTTAATTTTTTATTTCAATCTTGCATTGTACCATCTACGGCTGTTTTCTAATTGGGTTTCTTCTTATAAATAAACACGTATATATATCCTAAAAAACTGTAACTATGACTTTGTTCGTGATCGTAAGATAACGTTTTGTCCATTTTTTTAGAGAGCATATTTTTGTTCATAACATTCTTAATAACAATAACATACAGACCGGCATAAAGTACGCACCATAGGGGATTTTTTATTTTACATTTTTATCAGAAAACTTTACTCTTGATAAAATTTTGTGTTGAAAATATGAAAAAGGCTCAAAAGTAAACAACTCTTATTTTTAATTTTTAGAGAAACATGTATTATGAAAAGCTGCCAATGTAAACAAATTACCTCGTCTTCTTTCAAAGACATCGTCTCCCCCTCCAGACCCGCTAATGTAGAAGCAAAACAAAACAATTTGTATTACCGTGAGTCATCTATTCCTATATCGTTGGTTAGAAGTTAGAACAGACCTTCGAAACAATTTGCCAACATTATACTTATTGTTCCTCTTTAATAAGAAAAAATCAAAATGCCACACTAATATCAAATTAATAAGCAACTAATAACTGATTTTGCGCTTGTCAGAAACGAGTAAAGATACTTATTCTAACGTGGCCGTACACTGCGAGAATTGTTATAAAGTAATTATTTGCAAAGAGCCCGAGGCGGTCAAGCAAACTATCTAGGGTTCGTAAAGCTGTGTGTATTGTTTGAGTGTAATAGGGGTTATGGAAAGCTTTTTGCTTGCTGTACGCATCGCTGGGCCCATCACGCAAAGGGGACCGGGGGGTTGGCAGCAGATATCTATTTTCTTTGGTGTAAACACATACAAAGAGCTGGAAATCATGTTTAATAGCATACAGTCTTTCCAATGGAAATCAAGAAGAGGGTGGACCTGTTATGCGTAACACGAGGAGAAATATAATGAAGTTTCACCGTTCGACACCTTTATGGCTTGCTTTAGACATAGACAAAACAATCATAGAGAGGCAAAACAAGTACAGGAGCTTAAGATGGATTTGCCAAAATACTCACAATACTCCAAACTAGGAGTACCCCAGAAGCAACCACATGCTTGTGCGGGGGAGGGAGGCAATTACTATTATTTTGTCTTCGTTGCCATTTGCGGCTAGGGCCGACTTTTTTCCCGATAGAACTAGGATAGCATTCGCTCAATTACTACGGGAAACTCTCGAAAACCGTAGTAATTCCAGTGAGTGTAGGACAATCATTAGTAAATCACACGGATAAAGGTATTTAGGAACAATACCGTGAATCCACATTTGTCCAGCGCTCTTGGCCATAGCGGTGTTTTTCTTTAAAGACATGTGCATATTGTGCATGCGCCTGCCTCGACATCGGTTCGAACCAAGGTCGATCGAAGGCAGAAAAACATGCAGAAAAACCGCGGCCCCAAATATGTAATATCGAGTGTAATATGTCCAACCTTCAATGGTAAAACCAGATCTTAATGTGAAAATTCATACCCAGTGATAAAACAGTTATAGAGAAGCAGCTGAAACACAAAGATTAGAGACTATTACTACTATGTAGCGTTTCAAAAATGCCAATATAAATAGATATTCTGCCCTGTTTAATGAAAAAAAGTTGTTTTGAGATACCATTTTTGTTATTTTTATGCCCTTATTTTTACGGGCCCTTATAACGGGCCCTAATTTTTTTCGCTATATCTTCTAGGCGGCTTGATCGATTTCGATTATAATTGGCATGTAATTACCTCATACAATTCTATTATAATGCAATGTCCACAACCGATAGAGGGCGCCACTTATGCCCCCAATTTATTTTATTATGAGCAGAACGCTTCTTCCCACATTTATTTTTTAAATTAATTTAAAGTACTTTGTAGAATATTTAATTCTATACAGCACCGAAAATTAAGTATAAAGAAGAAAATGAGTTTAAAACTTCTGTTAATCTTCTACATGGAGTCCGTGGCGGCCAGCCAAATGAGAAGGTTACTTACTAACTGCGGTATGTGTCTAAGAGTTATGAAAACATTTTTTTGCTGCTGTACGCCCCGATGAGCTCCGAGGCAGAGTCGACGGAGGATGTTTGCCTTACGGTGGATTGGAATACAAAGGAAGGAAAACAATGATCGTTTAACAAATGCTTCCACGACCAGTGGCGTAGCAAGAAATTAGTCATGGGGGGGGGGGGATCAGCCAACAAAACTAAACACCAACAAGACCGTTCGCCGGGCATGGGGGGGGGTTGTGACCCCCCAACTTCCCCCCCCCCCCCCGTGGCTACGCCGCTGTCTACGACAAAAGCAAGAAAAAGTCGGAATTTTTTATGGATGTTTTTTAGGTTTATGGTTTCTAAGATTTCATGTTTGGATTGTATCGAAAATGGTCCTGGTGGGTACAAGGTACAATAACATAATTCAACATAACTGTGGTTTTATGACAATTTATGACAAATCAAGTCAGCCATGATAATAAAACTGACAATCAAGTAGGCTATTTCCCTGTCAGATTAGTCTTAAAATTTTGTTACTGAATCTGCTACTAGTTACAGTTTTAAAAAATGTTTTTGAAAGAAGAACACTCTATATTTTAAAAGTCTTTATCAAAAATGATAAAAGACACGTGGAAACCTTGAGGGAGTATTTTCAGGGGTAATATAACAAGTGGTGTGCCTATTATCGATAATACCTTCGTTAATTTTTCGAATTATAATCCCAAAGCTGAAAATACCACGACTGCGCAGCAGGAGTGGTATTTTCTTAGACTACTCTCCCCCTTCACAGTACGAATCCTGTCGTTAACTTTTCTTCTCTGTATCGTAAACTATTCCTACTATTTCGTATCAATGCGTCTGAGAATAACGTGTTTTCACGCCCGTTTTCTCACCACGCAACATTTCTGGTAGCCTTTACTGACACCACCACTAACTCAACCTAATAATACTGAAGGCCCAGGTAACGTAGTTTTGTTATTCAGGATGTAACTAAAATGCTTGGCCATATTTTAGTGGCGGATTCTACGTTACAAATTGACAAAAAAAGTTCATGTTATCATGTGTCTGCAGGTCTGCAAATGCAGAAGGTATTAAAAAATATGTATTATTTTAAATTGCAATAAAACACCTTAAGCGATTTTGTTAAAATTTAATATTCAGCTATTTTGGTTTTATCCGAACATGTGTATATGCCATAGATTTTGTACTAACAGGGACAAACTCTCAGAAGTGTACTTGGTAATTTTCTCCCTCTGTTCTTTTTTCACCTTTTTTCACCTAGGAATATCAAATTTGGTAAACACGTTACCTACAAATAACGAATATTATTATTATTATTTGCATGGTTTTACCCTCGGCGCATGACGTACATACAAAAATACTATCAAAGATCATACGCAAATATTATGATCTTTGATATCTACTATATAAATGATAACGTGTCTGTATAGTATGAAACTTTATACAGCGAGCAAGTAAAGGTTGGAATAAATTCGATTAAAAATTAAGCCTGCTTAAAAATGGAACTGAGCAAAAAATAAGCACTACAATGTAGGTGCAGTCGTCTAATAAAGAAATGTCTAAAAACTTAATAATTTATGTTAAATTTAAAATTTATGAATTTTTTTTATGTAATATATTATTATTATTTGCGTAACGATACAAGAAAAGTGTTCTTTTAAATGACGCTATCAAAAATAGTGGTTGACATTTAAAAAATATAGATTACGTCATAGCTTGGTTATAGCAATGACGTCACAAGAACGACAAATAATATGTCAAATATGCGCCTTTCAAAATTATGTCGAAGCGTTTTTTTAATCGCACAGTACAATATTTTACCGAATTTATTCCAACCTTTACGTGCTCACTGTATACCATATTTTGTCATTTAGCTCAGAAACGCAGTGAATCCTATCAACATTCATCAATAATACATTTTTTGTAATGCTTTGACTGCTCTATTGTAATCATGATATACCTTGAAAGAAAATGGTGGGCAAAAATTACCAAGCGCAACCCTGTGCGTCCATCCCTGTTAGTACAAAATCAGGATACTTTTATCAAATTTCAACAGAATCGCTTAAGCCATTTTACTGCAGTTTAAAATAATCTATATTTTTTCATTATTTATTAACACCCTGTATCTCTAAAATGAAGCGTTTTCGGACATATTTTAATATGAACTTTTTTTTGTCAATTTGTGACGTAAAATTCGTCGTTCAGATATTATGGACAAGCATTTTAGTTACACCCTGTATGGAGATGGCTCCGTAAACGCTTTGGGAGCGCGGCCTTATAAATTGGTCCGAGCTGTCCTGGTCTACATTATAATATTGACGTTATGGAATAATTTAATCTGCCCTGTTGAATTTTTCCATTACCATTTAGATGAACCTTTCAAGTAATGAACCTTGCGAGAACTAAAAAAACAAATTTCGAGGATTTCACATCAGGCTGACAAGCGAGAATGAAGAATTGAAATTTCCGCATGCGTTGGCTGAAAAATTTCTTGGCGGCTATTGTAATGTATGAAAAAGTTGAATCACTCTGCAATAATAACAAAGCGATTCAGTGTGTAAAAATGTCCGTTACACATTATTCTCTTCCCATTCAGAACATTATCTTACGCAGGTAATTTCATGGATTATGTTTATTTAGAACTATATAGCCAATATAGTTAAACAAAGTGTTAATTTACGTTACGTACATACATTAAATTAATAGTGTAGTGTAGTGCAACTGATTCTTTAGGACAGTAAGTTATGATGTATGTAGGATATGATGTATTCATACTATTCATATCTAAATAGATTTAAATTCCTTACCTTGACTGCCACCAAATCCAAAGAGAAAAAAATTTTAGTTGAAAAATATTTCTAAAATTTTAGTCGAAATGTGCATACGGACAAATTTGTGAAGTCGTTGTTATTTTTTATTATTTTTTTTTTTAATTTTTAACGGGCAAATTTTTGATGTCGGTTTTAATTTTTTTGTTAAATTTTTTTATATTCACATGTGTATATGGTATGAATTTAAATGAGAGGTGTCGTATAATTAACAACCTTGTCGTCAATGACCGATCGAAGTATTGCATTCCAAACATGATATACTGGGTGTCTCGTGATCGTAATTCCGAACATTCATGCGAACTGTTTAGTTAAATTGCCCGATAGCCCGAACTCGAACTATACGTTATCGGTTGTTTGCGGGCGTATTTTCTACTGGGGCGGTAGTGCTACAGCCCCTCAGAGAAATAACCAAGGATAGAGGGAGCAACAGCTTCAAAATACATACGTTTGTAGTCAACCAACATCTTATGCAAATTTACCGAAGTAAACAAACATTAGGCCCGTGTGTACAACGTTTACCTGAGATAGGTTATATCCTGAGAAATATCAATTTAGCCACATACCACACACTTTCTGCGTCCCATTGTATACAAAATCAGTCACTATATCCTAAATACTAATAAATAACCTATAAATTAACAGCAAAAGAATTAAAAACGTGAAAAATGCATACGTAAACAATCAGAAAACTTGACATGCTGGGCATACACAAAACAAATACGGCTGAGTTAACGGACGCGGCGCCAGCGGGAGGCGGGGCATCAACAGCAGCGTTGCCATGTCGGGCGGTTTGAGGTATCTGTGACGATTTTATTAAAGTGGTAATTAGATACTATAATTACAGCGCAATTTAGTTTTAGTTTAAAACTGTTACATACAAGAAATTAATAACTACATTTGTTAATTTAGCGTTATGGGAGGTGTGCCTTCATTGAATCTCATTATAAACCCTTCTATTTTGAAATGAAATGCTGTAAACAATGGAGTACGTGGCATCACTCAAAAAGATGTTGGCTTTGTTTACTTTTTGTCCTTACTCCCTCTATCCTTGGTTATTTCTCTGAGTACAGCCCCTATAGAGACGAGCCGCGAGCCGCCACTGCCGCACGTGCATATTATTTGTGCCCCGAAGAGATGTCTAGATCCTGGTAATATTAATGACTTGGTATTTGGTATTGGGCATTAATAAAACTAGACTAAAGCATTGCCTTACAAGGAATGACATTACATTTAATTCAATGTTGAAAGTCAATAACATAAATGCTGCAGAAATGAAAACAGTGGCACAAGTAAAAATGGATGTGGATAGTGTAGCGCATATTGCTAATATCGGACTTCTAATTAAATTTAATTTTTAGGTGTTTAGATAGAAGTACTTCTATAATGGATCAAGCGCAGCGAGAAGGAATGAGATAAACCCAATAAGATCGGTGATTTCCTTTTTACAAGCTTTTTTATTTTTTATTTTATTTTAGGTATTATTTTTTAACTTGCAATGTAATGGTGTTTAGATCAAATCTTGCAAGCTAAATTAGAACCACCTCCTGACATCCGATTGAGCTGAAATTTTGCATACACCTTTAGTTCCGGTGACAATACAATATACAATACTCAATATTGTAATACTATCAAAATGGCCGTCGCCACAAGATGGCGGATGATGCATTTTTTGTCAACCCCTTTAATTTGGGTATCAAACAAAAGGGCTTGAAGAATAGAAAACGATAGAGTTAGTGACATCACACTAAATTCAATATGGCCGCCGCTCCAAGAAGGCGGATAACGTATATTTTTGTAAACCCCCTTAATATGGGTATCAAATGAAAGGGCTTGAAGAGTAGAAAACGATAAAGATCACACTAAATTCAATATGGCCGCCCCTCTAAGATGGCTGATAATGTATTCTTTTTGTCAACCCCCTTAATATGGGTATCAATAGAAAGGGCTTGAAAACGATAAAGTTAGTGACATCACACTAAATTCAATATGGCCGCCGCTCCAACAGGGCGGATTACATTTGAAGAGTAGAACTATATAGTATATGATAGAAAAGATTGTCGCGAGATTTTCGTGTGTAAATTTCTTTTGTAGAAAAATACATTTTCTACTTAAAATTACTTTCAAGATATACAGGGTGATTCAAAACTATGCGGCACCCTTTCAGAGGCGTAATTTACTCGTTAAAATAAGACGAAAAGTTCATATCAACATGGGTCCAAAAACGCTTAGTTTAGTTTTAGATATAGGGTGATTAAGCTTTCAAAAAAATATCGATTTTTGTTTATACCTTCCAAACCAATAAGAATATTTAAACCAAACTTGGTACACAATAATATCCTCATAGGGTGACATAACACATGTTAATATCAGGTCTCCAAAGTAACCAGTGGCGGAGGTATGGGTAATCAGTACATCAGTACCATTAATTAAGCAAAAAAATAGTACGGCCCTGTACAATACAAAAATGTATCATCTTGTTGAATAAACAATACAATATGGAACAAAAAATGTCTCTTTCATTTTTTTCATATCTTTCTCCCTTTCGCGGAAAATTTGAGTTTTTCCTATTTCTCATCTTTTTTGGACTCTTTACTTTACTTTGAACTAACTATTATTTTAAGTAAACGAAATGATTTTCAAATGGAATTGCAATAGGAGTAGGTAATTTTTGATTATTATTGGTTTGGAAGGTATAAACAAAAATCGATATTTTTTTGAAAGCTTAATCACCTTGTATCTTCGTAACGAAGCGTTTTTGGACCCATGTTGATATGAACTTTTCGTCTTATTTTAACGAGTAAATTAGCCCCTGAAAGGGTGCAGCATAGTTTTGAATCACCCCGTATATATTCTCGCGACAAGCTTTTATATCATATACAGTTGTATAATGTAACAAAATTATGGGTTTGGCTTGGTTTGATTTATTATAAAGTTTATTTTCTTCTTTTCAGAGCATTTAAATAAAAGCTTGTTTTAAAAAAAAATTATTAATAATTTTATTCGTGTCTTGCTTGACCATGAAAACAGTGGCACAAGTAAAAATCAGTAAAAATATCGAATTAATTAGATATATCGCTGATATAATGACTTATACAATAAGAATCATAAAAGTGGAATATCAGTGACCACTGATCCTTAGGCGTAGAACAGTACTTACTTTCGGCTCACAGGTGCGCGAGCACTCGATGAAGTACGTAGAAAAGAAGAAGGGGGCATTCGCCTTTTATTGTGGCACTCTGCAAAGTGCATCAAGTTTTGTACTAATGGACTTAATCTGATGTGAAGTGCCGCTTTCAGAAACTACTGCATTTAGTCAAGCAATTATTCGCAGATGCATTGCAGGTCTCTACATCGATTTTACTGATGGCCACTTTACCGAAAATCCCGTTCACATAACCGGAAATAGATTTAACTAATAACTGCTGATTGCCCTATTGATGTATCGCATGCTTACGTCGAATATTTCATCAACGCTTACCTACGTATAAATTGGTCCAGAGTTGTTAGCAAGTGGTTTTATATCCATTGCTGCATTTTTATACATGTGGTTGGATAGGAATGAATAATGACAGAGTGAAGTCGAATAGGAGGACAACCAACTTATTGGCAAGTTACCTCAGGTCCCTTTAAATAGGTATATACAGGACCGCTCTTCGTTTGTCTTCGCCCAGTGAGTTATTTTTATGGTGTGGATAAGTAAAGCGCATTTTACCGAAGGTCTCTCATAGAAATGTAGGACATATATAGCTTCTCTTATATCCTCAAAAGTCAAAAGTGTTGATTGACTTTGGCAGCAATGCGAGACGTAAAATTGAAGTTATATTACGAAGATACCCGTTGAAACAATGGACAAAACAAGTAGAGCGCTTTGTATAAAAACGATAGTTTAGAGAACCAGTGTGTAACGTGTAATTTGTACACGGTTTGTGTACAAATTATTCAAACAAAGCATAAAGCATATTATTATAAATATATACAAAAACAAATTCTGAGAATCGGTTACTGACAAATCCATTCTGTATACATTTATACCTACATTTATTTTGTTTGTTTGTCCTTAAAGGGCGTAGGTACACCTTCTTAGTAAGTGAATTTTTTCA
The DNA here is from genome assembly GCA_963920635.1 of Pseudeuparius sepicola. Taxonomy (NCBI): domain Eukaryota; kingdom Metazoa; phylum Arthropoda; class Insecta; order Coleoptera; family Anthribidae; genus Pseudeuparius; species Pseudeuparius sepicola. The sequence continues at coordinate 99,474,545 of OY987299.1, forward strand.
CAAAATTGTTGACATCGAACAAACATTCTTCGGAAGTGTTTTTATACGGAAGAGTGAAGAAAAATACGACGCTAAAAATGGTGGCCTTTCTCTGAAATAAGGACAAGATCGCAACTTGCCAACAGCATAGTAATAATGCCTACGCATGGCGGGATTTTTTGCCAAAACAATATTATACAAATACAATCTCCTGGCATTTTACGGAGGTTGCCATAAAAAAGCGCCTTGAATCTGTTATCAGCTCCGCTATATCATCCATCACCTGAACGACGGAAGGACGTATGGATTTTTATGAAAGCTCACACAAAAGGGCCATTCTGGACCGCAAGCGAGCCTGACGGCACGTGACACGTGTCGGATTTCAGTGTTGTCTTTGCAATCGCGTTTTTTAGTTAATTTTTCTTTCTAATTTGTTTGTAGCACTGATGGGACAAGAATTCCAGAGCAATGTCTGATACCCCAAAATGTACTCCTATACCTATAGGTATAGGAGTCAAAATGCTTCCTTCCAATATCTTCCATAATATAATCATAACCCGCATAATATATTACATTGCAGAAAGGGACAAGAGATTTACTTCCAATAGGCCACCCTTTTGATAAAGGGGCTCTACACTCTACAGTGTCAACATTTGATATTAAGGTTAACTCTAACGTCAGTAAATGTGGGTGTGGGTAGGAAAGGAAAGGCATTTTAGAAAATAAAAATGCCAATGATCGGTAAAAATGAAGAGGTTCCAGCAAATAGTAGAGGCAACAGGAAAATTTATAGTTATTCGTTTTACCAAAGTCAGATATAAAGTACTTGTCATCCTATTGTTTTCTTGGAGGGGTGGATGCCAATTTGTCAAAAAATTATTGAATGTATAGGCGTTTTATTTGCAAAAAGTTTCATAATAATAATTTATGCAACTATAGTGTAGAAAGCACTACCGTCAAACGGGATTAAGTGGACCAAAAAATAAGGTTTTTTGATTATACAAAACTTGAATGTTTTTAACCAAAAAAAGTGTTGATTCTTTGAACATTGAGTTACCATATAGGCTATTTACAAAAAAATTGGCACTCGCCATTTTTTTATTTTTTTATTTAAAAGGTGATCCACTTTACCCCGTGCATTGGTGTAAAGTGGATCACCTATTTAAAATCACATGAAATATACTTTAAAACATGGGTGAGTAAAGTGGGTCACTTAAAATTAAAACACAAATGTAAGTACGTAGGTATAAAAATTTTCTTAAATTGGTTAAAAAAACTACACGTTTATGGGCGAAAACAAGCCTTTTTTATAAAAGTTCTACGAATAACAGTTTATGTACGGGGTAAAGTTGATCACCTATTTAAAATCACTTTAAAATATGGGGGAAAAGTGGATCACAAAAATTAAAAAGATAAAAGTACAGGCAGGTATAAATTTTTGTAAATTGGTTAGAAGTTGATACAAATCACCGTTTCAATTTAAGGAACAGCTTAAAAAATTCGACTTTATATGTACAAAAAAATCTAATAGAAATATGTGTCATTCTATAGGTACATACTTACATGCCCTTTTTCTGCGAACGGTCAATATGCACATGCACATGGCATTTTGTCCCCAAACCTCCACTGAATAGAAAACCAAAAGTAACCTCGAAAAATCCTCAACACAATCCACTTCACTTAATCCACTTAACCCCTCAATTGGACTATTTTTATTAATATTAACACTTTCAAATTTAAAACGGCAGCAAAACGAATTTACTTTTTCAAAAATATGCTAAATTTGTTTCTATCAAATTTATTTTTTAGAGCCACTTGCCTTTTTCCAACTACACCCAACCACACAACAAAGCAAGTACGGGCCATCTGACAGTCAATAGACCCACGGGCGTAGCCAAGGGGGGGGGGGTTTCGGGGGTTCAAACCCCCCCCGAAATAAGCAAAATATTACCTAATATTATACCGAAAAAATACGAGGAGTGAAGAGTTAAATTATTATTACGTTTGAATATATTATGTAGTAATAGTAGCGCCTAGCGCCATCTTTTGACGAGAGGCAGACGCAGTTGCAGCCGAACTATTTTGTATTGTAGGGACACTTTGCGTTGTTTCTCGATTATTCGTCACGCCCCTAGGTCGAAATGAGCGGAACTTTGTGGAAGTTCGTGGAAGTTTCTGGACGGCTACTGGGCTGCTATATAAGCGGCGCCGCGGCGCGTGACCGCGCTTACGGCAGTATTGTTCCATGCGAACTCGAAGCAAATAAAAGTGAAAAGTGGTGAACGAATAGTGAAGAGAATTAAGTGTACCGTGTAAGTGAGTAATTTTAGTGCACTGTTATTCGATGACCTTGTTAAGGATAGATACGTGAATCATTATTACTGTCGAAAAATGGAGGGGAAAAAAAGGAAGGGTGATAAACCTAAAGGTATGGACTACTGGAAAAAGTAGTGTAGTCAAGATCAAGGGGTTTCTAATAAAGAAACAAATTTGGATTTAGCTATCAAAGCTTCAGCTACCTTGCATGCTGATAAGAAGACTGCCTACCCCGAAATCTAATTTGGAATGCCTAGATATGTGCGATAAAAACCTTTATCCTAATATTTACACATTACTACAAATCTTGGCTACCATTCCTGTATCCACTGCTACCCCAGAAAGGTCTTTCTCGAGCCTAAGGAGACTGAAAAACTATTTACGAAACACTACAAGTGAAAACAGACTTAATGGTTAATGAACATTCACTATGGAACAGAAATTCATGCAGATGAAGTAGTGGATATATTTAAAAGAAAAAGCCGAAGATTTCTTCTTTAATGGTTTTAGATTTAGCGCAGAGGAACGAAATTAATTTATCCATTTCATTTAAAGATAAGAACTTTATAAATATGTCGTAGTTTTTCGGATGAATATATAGATATTAAATTTCATGTAAGTATATTTTTGTTGTTTTATTTACTTCTCAAACTAAACCCGCCCCAAAACTAAATCCTGGCTATGCCCGTGAATAGACCAGCCAGAACAAATAAACAGAGAGCCATTTCGACCATGCGCATTAATAAGTCTGTCAAACACCATTGATCTACTTTACCCAGACGGATCCATTTTACCCCGTTTGACGTTACTAGCGCACGACAGTATTTCGTCACTGTACACGGTGTTGAAATGCGCAAAATCAAAGGTCCACCAAATCCTAGATCCTAAGGTATATTTTTTCCTAGTTCCACTTTTTTCCCATGAAATTATGAAATTAACCCAAATTTTTTTATTTTTGATGTGAAAATATCATTGGGATATTTATTTTTCGACAAATCAACAAAAGGTAATATTTCTTGGTGTTCATCGAAAAACGCGCAAAATCAACGGTCCACCAAATCCTAGGGTGGAATTTTTTTGCTCGTTTCACATTTTCCTATGAAAGAAATTTTAAAATTATACCTAATCTTTTGGTGTCAAACTGTCATTGGGATATTGACTTTGTAAAATCAAAAAATTGGTATCCCGGTGACATTTTCACACCAAAAATCAAAGTAGTCCTGGGCTCTATAAAACTTTTACATCTATTCAGTTTTTCATCACGAACAAGATTTCTTAATAACATTTTGACGTAAAAGCTACAGAAAAGGCACTTTACTAAAAAAGAAGAAATGGCAAAAAATCAAGGTAGGCCTAGGTTTTTGAAATTTTGCACACTTACTGCGCAAGTTTTATTAATAACATTTTGGAGTAAAACCCACAGAAAGGACATTTTACTGGTGTGAAAGTTAGTTTTTTTTTTAAGATTTCCAAGGCATAGGTACCTGATTTTTCGAAATTAAAATTATGTCACAAATTAGTTTCAACACAAGCACGGCTGAACCCCAGAAGCACTAATTTCAACTTGATTTTTTTAATTTTTTATGACTCGATTTACCTATCCTGGGACACAGTGTATATTGTACTGTGCCAAACATTCAAACAAAAACAACACACAAAAAACTTGCGAACAATCTGTCCACACACAAAATTGCGATTGTAACCCTTGGAAAAAATTAGAAACAATGTTGCATTCGCCGAACGTTTCAACTGCTATTCAAATGAAGGGCGGATTGCAGATTAATGTATGCAAATACATTCATTCCCAAGGCGTGGAGTTAGGTTAGGTAGCAGGAGCAGGAACGCGATGCACTTTCTTATTCAATACAGCTGGGGGACATTAAATTATTTAGGACCGTTTCTAGAGTAAGTAAGCATCGGTCGCTGTGTGTCAAAATTTAGATGCTGATGCTCTTTAAAGAGTTTTCCCCGCACGAGTGGTTCGCGTCATACAGGTTGTCCCAGAAAGTATACAACTTTTGCCCTACATATGTAAGTTGATGCTTGTGAGAGCTTAGAATATCTTTCAAAAATAAGTCATTTTAAGGATCTTATACCTAAGATCATTTTTCCACATAGTATCTTTTCGAAAAGGATCTTTAGGTACTTAAATCTTTGATTTAGACCCTTTTTGGGACGACCTGTCCCAACATTGATACTGAAGAAATTATAAATAATGTAAGTACAATATAGTCCAGATAAAATTAATATGTACAGGGTGGCACGCTTATCATGTCCTATCCCTTTATCTAGAGAATTTGGGGAGCTATGGAAAAAAGTTTTGTACAAGAGTTGTTTGCAATCAAATGAACTTCCTATTTTTTTAAGTTTCGGTAAATAATATTTCCTATAATGGGAAACTTAAACATTTTTTTTATTTCTTTAATATATTTGCCTATATCTATAAAAAGAGCACATACCAAACGTCAGCACCCAAATCGCAATATTTAATTTGCAATAAATAATTAAATTTGTAACCACAAGCTATTCATTTGAAATGACACGAAAAGCGCGGGAATGGTCGTGACGACACGCCGATCGATCGATCGGAAGGCAGCGCGATACAGGGGCGGGCCGTAAGTTTTGGGGGCCCTGGGCTAACACTATTATGGGCCCCCCGTTTGTTTCGGTATAGTCAAAAACCTGCATTTCCTTCTTCAAAAAATGTATAAATTAACACTTCACACTTCCACTTCACCAAAACGAAAGAGCAGTTGATTCAAGCGAAGCGTTTCTCAAGCATAAACTGATATAGATACGATTGACGGGGTATAGATGGCAGCAGGGCCCGCAATTGATGTTGTGTGCCTAACTTATTTTTATTTTTTGTGGGTAACGTAAACTTACCAGTGCCTGACACCTTAAGGATTGATTTATCAAGTTTTATAAATATTTGGAAATATAATATTTGTATGTGGTTGCAACAACCCTATATCAAATTCAACTTTTAGACCGGAAAAAGCTTCTCAGTTTCTAATTTCTTCGTCAAATTATAAATTTTGGCACAATGTGGGATTACTTGAGATGCGACCTATAAAAATCAGGGTCTTCCAGTTTCGTAAACAAAAAATTAGATAAACTGAAATGAAATTTATAAATTGAATTGTGCTCTTAATTTAGAAAAACTTATTCATATAATTCTTTTGTATCTTCAAATAGTTTACTCTAGATGTATTTTCAAAGAAATGTCAGATTTTAGCTTTATTTGAACCGTGATATATCATTTCCATATTTCATAATAAACGCCAACTTTTATGTAGCTTCAGCAGTATTTTTAAGAAGGCAATAATAAAAAAACGTGGTCTATCATGCATACTTTTTGGGAAACATTGAGTGTGTATATCTACTAGAAGTAGCTAGAATCACTGAGTAAACGAAAGGGTTATAGAAAGAAATTTTTTCTTAATGTCTAGAATGTACCTAAAGTCTATCCAAGATACAGTGGCAGTGGATCAAAACATTGGCCACCACGTGACCTATTCTAATATTAGACACTTTACCATTTAAAACCAGTAGATACGATGCTTACAAAAAATTGTTCACAGAAATCAAACACCTATTATAGTGTGCAACCTGCTCAGTTAGGTCAGACGATGACAAGTTATTTGGTAAATTTGTTTCCAGATGCATTATGGGAACGTGATTTTCGGTGAAGAGGCCAATAAAATCGATGTAGCATCCAAATGTAGCACGGATTTAGTGAAATTGGGGCCTGATTCAATAGCAGCACTCGCCTTTAGCTATCTCATCTGTAAGGAGTTATTTCGTATAGGTCAGTTTAAATTTAAAGATTTTTATTTGTCACAGCGACTAGGAGAGGAATCCTGTTATAAAACTGAATGATGTATATGTATATCCCCTTGGTATAGGCACAGACCTATATAGGCGAAGCTATATAGGTCTGTGGTATAGGTAAGCTGCCGAGCTTCTCTTTAAAAACGCCTTTAAAATTACGCCGAACAAAGACGTTTTTATGCATTCCCTGTTCCCTGATATCTCAAGGATGTTATTAATGTACAAATTTTAGGCTTCTTTTTATTACAGCTCTGGATCTAGTACTAAATATCAGTAATAAAATAAATGGGTGTACGGCATCGCGCATACTTATTACAAACCATAGTAAAAGTGTACCTACTATCCAATGACGTCAGAGCTTATAAAAGGTTTGTTTTGATAAACGCTTGACGGCCAGAACTAATCCCAATCTAAGCGCTCCATTAAATTATTCCAAAAATGTCGCTAGATTGTCAGAAATTGCCCCTTTTTGTCGAACCGAATCGAACTTATTTCGACTCTGGGCTCGGAGGCTGGCGTCGTTAGACCATCCCCCGAGTCTTCAGGTGAGGCTCCGATGCCTCCGGCGCCCCCAAACAAGAAAAAACATGCGATAATATCTAAGTGTGGTTCTGGAGGAACTATAACCGGGAATCACCGGGTGTATAGTTGGTTGATGGTTGACTTTTTGTCTTTGTTTGTAGCCTGTTTTTAGAGTAGTATGGATATATTTAATCTTGGAGTCAAAATAAAGGGCATTTTAACAATGGGGCAGTTTTGACATCATTGGTACCATCCCATTGATGGGTGGTGCGTCTTATAGGCAAATGTGCATCGCCCACCCTGTATAATGTGTAGGACAACATAAATTAAAACTTTACGATATACTAGTTTTTTGAGAAAATGGTGATGTTCCTCTATCCATATTATACAAGGTGTTCCGTTCTTAAAGCACCAAACTAATTCTGAGAAAAAATTCATGAATATACGCCTTGAAATACAGGGTGCGGCAAAACAAACAATGCAGTTTTGAAGGGCTATTAAAAAAATTGGCACAACTTACGAAAAAGTGGTTTATTCTGATTGAGCCATTACTACACCCCATTTTTTTACTTAAGTTTTAAAGATCGCATCGGCAAGATTATGTCCTCCAGAAGCGATGCACTGATGTAGGCGATTTCTGAAGTTTTCAACTGCGTTCTGGCACATATCTATCGGAATGGCGGCGATTTCCTCTCTAATACGGATCTTCAGCTATTCCAAGTTGCGAGGAGGATGCTTAAAAATCTTTTCCGTGAGATAGCCCCACAGGAAAATATCGCAAATGCTCAAATCCGGTGATTTCGCCTTGCCGACCACCCCAGTTCGCCCCTCAGAGAGACGAGGCTCGCAGGGAACATCTACCGCATTTTTGTCATTGAAATCTGCACTGTGTAGGCCCTAGCCCCGTCTTGTTGGAACTAAATATTCTCAAAGCCTTGTTCTTCAGCACACCGTTCCAATTCTGACTCAAAAAATTTTTTCTTCAGTAGTGATGTCGCCGCCATTCCTATCGATATGTGCCAGAATGCAGTTGAAAACTTCAGAAATCGCCTACATCAGTGCAACGCATCTGGAGGACATAATCTTGCTGATGTGATCTTTAAAACTTAAGTGGAAAAAATGGGGTGTAGTACTGACTCAAGCAGAATAAACCACTTTTTCGTAATTTGTGCCGCGGTGAAGTCGCTCGTACCGGCGGTGACTTTTTAGACTGCATGTTTTTCTGCCTTTGATCGACCTTGGTTCGAGGCAGGCACATGCACATGTCTTTAAAGAAAAACACCGCTATGGCCAAGAGCGCTGGACAAATGTGGGTTCACGGTATTGTTCCTAACTAGGCTTTATCCGTGTGATTCACTAATTGTCCTACACTCACTGGGATTACTACGGTTTTCTAGGGTTTTCCGTAGTACTTGAGCGAATGCTATCCTAGTTCTATCGGGAAAAAAGTCGGCCCTAGCCGCAAATGGCAACGAAGACAAAATAATAGTAATTGCCCCCCTCCCCCGCACAAGCATGTGATTGCTTCTGGGGTACTCCTAGTTTGGAGTATTGTGAGGGTGAGAATTATTATTATTATTATTATTTAATAGCCCTCAAAACTGCACTGTTTGATTTGCCGCACCCTGTAGATCACAAGTTTAACAACTTACAACTCGTTTATTGAGCTCTTTCCTTGGACAGTTTGAAAAGCGAACAGCTATTTAAGAACAGGCCACTCACATGACGTCAGTGTCGTAGTCGCGCACCCGCGCCGGTCGCTGCTGCTGGTAGTGGTAGTGCTGCTGAGGCGGCGGCTGCGGCAGCAGCGGCGAGTCGTCGTCGTCCGCCAGGGGGCGCGCAGCCGCAGCTGCTGCTGCTGCCGCTCCGGCAGCGGTCGGCTGGTCCCGTTCGCGCTGCTCGCGCTCGCGTTCACTCTGCCGCTGCTGCAGCAAGTCGTCGTCGAGGCGCCGAATCTCCCACTGCTCGCGCTGCGACCGCTGGTGTTCCTGTAAACGAAACCTATGAAATATGACAGAGAGCAGGAGCAAATATAAATAGGTACAATTCTAGATACTCCAAGGGCGCTTTTACAAAGAGAAAGCCGATATACTTGGATTTTAACTTGCATAGGTACAATGAGTTGTAAACTAAGCTCATGTCCTGTGTGCGACAAAATCGAAGCGAGGCGGAAGTGGGACGGGTAGAACAAAATGGCTGATTTGCTCGATACTAGATAGCCCAATATCTAGGGTTGTTTATATATTTGCAAGGAGTCAAGGAGTAAGTATTTATGATGACATGGCAAAGTGTGTTTACATTTAAAACAGGCGCAAAACAACCAATAAAGACAAAATTACTATCACGTCCGGTATCTTAAAAAAATACCGCAACGTCGAGATAAAAAAGTTACATACTTTGACAAAAGAACACAGAACACGCATGTGGGTGGTAAGAAAAGTTCAGAAGTTATTGGTGCAGTGCAAACACAAGTGAGTTGATTGATGAGGGCGTTTCTTATGGTGATAATCCTGAACCGTATGGACAACTCATAACATCGAATCAGATATCCATCATATAGTAGGTACGATATATAATGTCTTGCAGATTTAATGATCTCTTCTTTTGATGATTTCAAGTGCCAAAATAAAAAGTGACAATAATTTAGAATATATTAGGAAATGAAGAATAAATATAAATAATATTTTCTAAAATTTATTTGTGGCGTAAACAGATCCATTGAACTTTAATTGGGTTTTTCGCCACCAAACTGGTTAAAAAACAACTTTTTCAAGTTGCCTGGAAAATTAATAAATTCTTAAAAGTAAATGAACTAAACTTTGAACTTGTAACTCAAAAAATATCTTCAACAAATTTGTTTCCCGAGCTTTCGGAGAATATATCTTCCTCCTTTCTCAAAGATCATGTCACGTCAAAGTGAAATGACGTGACATGATCTTTGAGAAAGGAGGAAGATATATTCTCCGAAAGCTCAGGAAACAAATTTGTTGAAGATATTTTTTGAGTTACAAGTTCAAAGTGTCACGTCAAAGTGAAATGAAGTGACATGATCTTTGAGAAAGGAGGAAGATACATTCTCCGAAAGCTCAGGAAACAAATTTGTTGAAGATATTTTTTGAGTTACAAGTTCAAAATTTAATTCATTTACTGTTAAGAATTTATTAATTTTCCAGGCAACTTGAAAAAGTTGTCTTTTAACCAGTTTGGTGCCAAAAAACTCAATTAAAATTCAATAATTATAAATAGTCTTATTTATTATAATAATTTGGAATTGTAGCCTTAAGGATCTCAATAAAAATTGTTACTACTATTTTATTTTAGGAATTTGTTCCGGATCTTAATAAAATCTGATTAATCGCCCATTATAAGTGGAATGTGAAAGTCGTCGCCACTTTAGAGTCGAATACCGTAAAGCAGAATCTGATATAAAGTGTGTGCAAAAGAATAGCAAGTGTGAAATTTGCTAAGGGAAAAACTAACCTTTTTACATGTTACTCCGAAAAAAATTTTCGCTTATCTTCAATTCAAACATCTGCACCTAATTTAGTATTTGTGCACCCCCTATAATTCGTTATTTTATCAACACCAATAATTATTGCTTTTCGATCCATTATTTGTATTTAGATAAATCCTGTTTGTTTGTTTTTTTTTTCGGTTTGTTTTTGTTTTTAACAAACTGATTGCCTAATCGTCATTATTTTGACAATGATGATGTTCTCGGCAATTTTTTAAACTCGTCGCAAATTTCTTCATTTTACATTTGTATATTTTGGGGAAAATTTCAGTTGAATACAAAACAAACTTCAAACTTTGGAGAAAATTTCAGTTGAATACAAAACTAACTTCAAAAATAAATTAAAACATTAACAAAAGCATTGCTAACATTTGAACAAAATAGCTAAAATTAGATGGTTAGTGTCCTACATTAGCATATTTTCTTGTCAATGCGCATTCGGCGAAATTTAGCCAATTTTGTTGCGTGTTATCCAACTTCGTTCAGGCCTTTCATTTTCTGCCAGTTGAGAATACATATTATCATTCAGCCTCTGTCTGCCCACTTTCGCGCCAGATTGGCGGTATAGTGAGTAACTCGAAGCTCTCCTAATTAGTAACGGGGCCGAATGTCGTCTTGATAATCATTGTTAAGATCCAACAAAGGCCAAGGATCCAAGCAGGTAAAAGACCCTATAACACGATGACTGCTCTTCCCTGCCTTTGCGAGATTCCTACTCCGAATACTGCTTGAGATGGACTAATGCAAAGGTAGGCAGAGTGGAATATTAAATTATCTGGTAAATTTTCGGTTTTCAAAGAACATTACATTACCAATCTGCGAATTCATGTAAAGCGCACCCCTTTAAAAAATCGCAGTACGCTAGGATTTCGCGGCAAAGTCAAACCAATACTTGGCAAATGATGACCTTTCAGGGACATATCCGCAAAAAATTGCCTAGTTCAATTTTCCCAGCCTACTTAGATTTTCAGGGGTGTTAACATGAAAAACGGGACACGCCGTAGGTAATCACAGACGTTGACCTTTTTGCGTCTAAGGACAATCAAAAGTGCCCGTTATATCTCCTGGCAAATTAATTCGAGGGTTCGAGGGCATTCGCTTTTGATGCCTTCACGGTACCTCATGGGGAAACTGGTTCTTGTATGCCTTCCCTCCTTTTGTTCTCAATATACGGGTCCTACAAAAATAAAGAAGGACCAGGCGGAGGGTAGTAGTACCCCTCTGGGATGGTGGACCACGGTACCATGTATTTACGGAGTTACTGGTGGGAAACGCAATTCACCTCGGACATGACTCTCACTTCCTATATTTCCCTTACAGCTAGAACTACCACCCGCTCGAGAAGTCGCTTATCCTAGTGGCAGACAGGCCATCAGGGAAGCTTTCAGGGTAAGACAAGTACCCGAATCAGACATTGAAACGATACTACTATCGTCTATCAATATCTGATGGTACAGCGGAGCAATACGGATCAACAGACAAATTGTCTTGGCACTTTTGCAGCAGGAGGGAGATTACACCCTTTGGAGTCAACACTGGAAATGTAATGGAGTTTCTGGCAGGAGCTATTGGATAAATAAGGTAACATCGCATATAGGTAGTGATGTAAAAAACAAGATTTCTTGTCTTGCTCGGCAACTTCTTGTCTTGTCTTGCTAAGCAAGGCAAGATGTAAAACTACTTCTTGTCTTGCAAATTTCTTGCACAGTTATTTCTTGTCTTGCTAGCAAGACTCTTGCTTACTTCTTGTTCTTGCTTTTTAGGGGATTCCCCAACTCTTTTTCGGGGATTCCCTTTATTTTACGCCTTCTGCGCGCTCGCCGGCGCCGAGCGAGCCACCCTATTTTATCTAAAATGGCCAGGGATATTCTAAGTACTATGGCAACGTCAGTTCCTGCCGAAAGACTTTTTTCGAAGGCATCATTGGTTATAAGAAAACACCGAAATAGGCTAAATTCTGAATCATGTCAAATTCTGAATCATGTCATGTTCGCACGTTTAAGATTTAAGTAGGTACCTACCTTGGTACCTATAGTTTGTTCAGCGAATGTTCGGCCCTACGTCACAACTCTCGTCCTTGTCTAACTCGTGAATATACGACCGATATCCATCGTATATTCATGCGTAAGACAAGGACGGGAGTTGTGACGTAGGGCCGAACATTCGCTGAACAAACTGTAGTTTCAGTTTTTTTTTTTGTATAAAAGAATTACGTACTTTGTTTCATATTAATATGATTTAAATAAATCATGTTTCCCCGACAAATAAACATTTGTCTCATTTACTTGCCATCGGTAGAAAGCAAGAAATCTTGTTTCTTGCAAATTTCTTGACAAAAATATTGTCTTCTTGCTGGAGCTACTCTTGTCTTGTCTTGCTTCTTGCTCCACTACTTCTTGTCTTGTTCTTGCAGCAAGAACAAGACAAGAACAAGAAAGAGCAAGACAAGAACAAGAAATTTTTACATCACTACATATAGGATATTTAATTACCATAGATCTGCTATTTTCCTAATCTCTTTCTAGGGCATAGCTGAAAACCCAGTCTTAAAAAGATTGTTAAAAGGGATTTATTTATATAGACTGCGATCCGCACGCCTAGGTGCGATTTTACATGGGACCCGCAGGACGTTTTCGATTCCCTACGGAAAATCGATAGCCACACCTTTAAGGATTTATCAAGAAAATTAATTACCCTTCTGACGTTAATAACGGGGCATCGTATGCAGACCTTATCCCTATCCAACATCTCAGAATCTGGCATCCAGTTCCCAATATCGGACCCTACAAAAACATCGGGTATTAATAAGAAATAACCCTGCATAAAGATCCCTTATTTTTCAGCTATAACCGGAATTTATGCGTAGCTTCCGACCTTATGAGATGTACGGAGAGGACCAAAGACGTTAAACCTGAGGTCCGCGATTTCCTTTTAAATGCATAATTTAGTCTGCGATACGTGGTAGGTACTTATTATTTGAAATTTTCCATTTTCAGGCACACCCCGTATATTCGTTATACGCTTGTTGAAATGGTAAAAACCGACCCTTATAGATTTTTGCACGTAGAATTTATTGGCGTACACAGATTTCTAAAAAGTATAAGAATTTCAAAATAAAAATATAAATACCTCCAAAAGTATCGAAAATGAGACACCCTGTGTACATGTCTTCTTGTGTCTCGGCCCTGCAGGCCTTGGCAACTAAATTCCACATTCGATATAAAAAGTTGAACCTGAATGCATACAAATAACTATTTGTCTGCCTAATGTTTAAACTTTTTTCAATTTATATAAAATCCGTGCATTTTTAAGGACAGTTGTTCACTTGTGGAAGCTTCGGCTGTCTTTCCATCTCACCACAATGACTGCAAATGCAGATTCAATAAAAGCACTTTTCTTGATACTGAATAAACACAATTTACTCGATAAAAAGTTCTTAAAACTTGATTTCCGTTTAGTTAGTAGATACAGAATCTTTTTCTTGTCATCTAAAGGACGATATCGCCGAGCCGTACACTTTTTGTTACAAGTTACTAACACTTAACTTAGAATGCGTTGTGATATAACTTTTTGACTTGCTGTTGCATTTATTAGATTATCCGTTGAGTGAGCCCTCAACGGATTATCTCATCTTCAAACTCGGGTGAAGTAGAGATTTTATTAAAAATATCTTGAAAGGTTCGGCTGACAAACACAATCAGTGGTGAGTGTACTTAGCACTGTATTCTGTATTTTTATCATCCCTTGTGAAGTCTATGTTCATTTTTGTTTGATTAAATTCCGAGCCCCAAACACCATATAAAAAATGCGACAGCAAATTGGCGCCTCGTTGTTAATTCATAAAAAAAATACAGTGAATCGGATTATTAACTTTTGACCATCGCCCGAACAAAGCACGTTTGTTTTGCGGAGATGAGGCTGGGTATAATCGTGGCGAGTGTTTGTGACGGTGATATATGTATTATTATATCAAAAAAAGACAGGCCGCACCACAGCCGGTAGTCCCATGATTCCGTAAACACGGGGTCCGGGCGGTGCAAATGGCCCGAAAAATATGAAGGTTGCGTGGAAACTGTCCACAGTTGTTGGGAACGGGAAAATTAGGGAAAGGAGATAAGTTTCATCGGGGGAGGTAAGCAATTAAGCTACTTCCAAATTATTTCTCTAGTGTCAAATTCTTAGGGATTTTATGGACTCTTGTCATCTGACAAAACCGGGTCTCCTTTACAGTAGGTAATCGGAATAACGTCCCGAGTCGAACCAGAGATCGAACGGTTTTGTAATGTTTTTGCGGAGGTATCCAGCAAAGGTCGATTCTTCACTTTGATAACCCAAAGAATTAATGTTAAAGGTGTCACACTCAGAAAACTAACCAAGGATAGAGGGAGTAAGAACAAAAAGTAAACAGAGCCAACATCTTTTTGAGTGATGCCACGTACTCCATTGTTTACAGCATTTCATTTCAAAATTTAGTTATTAATTTCTGTATGTAACAATTTTAAACTAAAACTAAATTGCACTGTAATTATAGTAGCTAATTATCACTTTTAAAATCGTCAACAGGTACCTCAAACCGCCCAACATGGCAACGCCGCCGTTTCCGCCGCGTGCGCCGCGTTCTTTAATGCGGCGGTATTTGTTTTGTGTTTGCCCAGCAAGTCAAGTTTTCCGATTGTTTACCTACGTATGCATTTTTCGTGTTTTCAATTGTTTTTATGTTAAGTTATAGGCTATTTATTAGTATTTAGGATATAGTGACTGATTTTGTATACAATGGGACGCAGAAAGTGTGTGGTATGTGGCCAAATTGATATTTCTCAGGATATAACCTATCTCAGGTACGTAAACGTTGTACACACGGGCCTAATGTTTGTTTACTTCGGTAAATTTGCGTAAGATGTTGGTTGACTACAAACGTGTGTATTGTGATGCTATTGCTCCCTCGATCCTTGGTTATTTCTCTGAGGTGTCACAAAACCTTTAATGTTCATTATGAAACAAAACAAACGTGTAAAGCAAAATGACAAGACAAAAATACTTGCACAACTTTCTGTTGGCAGAGAAACAGAATCTTCTATTTACGTATTATATTGTGTCAGATTTTTTACACAAAGGATTTACTATAATAATGACTGAATATTTGTAAAAAAAGGAAACACAAAATGCTTTTGCATGTTTATCGTTTGGTTTGCCTGTGGAATCAATGAATGTTGATAGACTGGTTGATAGATTATATTAATTTTCTTATTTCTCAAATTGGTAGTCACTTATACCGCGGCAGTTTATCGTAAGACACCGTGTCTTACGATAAACTGCCGCAATTGGGAAGTTTACGGTTTTTCAAGTTTAGTGCCAATGGATTCTTTTTACCTTCAACAATATCGTAGTAGGTATATGTAATTTGCTATTTTACAGCCTTGTTAGAGAGACAATCCACTTTCTGTTTTCCCGCCAATTTGAGCGATTTTTAAAAATTTACGTCACAATAGTTATATCAAGGATTTTCCCTATGGGTTTCCGTCCGAGAGGCCATCCGGCTACATCGCTAGCCGCCAGCCGCTTTCGTCTGCCTTCCCTTCACCGTCGGCTCTTTTGAAACGCGATGTGCGATGTGCGGGGCGGAAACGGGCGGTGTTGCCGGATGTCGCCGGATCTTCCTCATTTCGGCATAGAGTTTAGACGGTCTTGCAAGTTCAAATTGGCCGCGACTGTATCATCAGATTTAGAGATGACGATTAAAGAAGCTCGTCATCAAAATACATTTGATGTCGAGTAAACTTGGTTGAGAATGATTTCAAGGATCTGCAGAAGTTCGCGGATAGGTTTATAAATACATCAAACCTACAGATTTCTCATGGCTTCGAATTACTACTGAAAATCCTGGAAATGTAAAAGTAAAGAAAACTTTTAGTGAATGCATTACCGCAGCAAAACTGAAAGATTTCAAGGCTCTGCAAAATTATATCCCACTCAAACATTACCATTTTTATGAAGACCTGATGCATAAAACCTCTCAAAATATACACACAGCCTAGTCCAAATTGGTGAATATTTTAAAATTGCTTCAAACATAAAATAGTTAGCACTTAGACTCTTCTGAGTAATATGGTATTAGGCCCTGTTCAGTACCATTTTACGATTTATACTATTTTGGGATTTTTTTTTCACTCCAAATAAGTTTTTTTTGTATTTCTCATATATCTTAGTTCAAGTAAGCCGTTTCACCTAAAAAAAAAATACACTTAAAGCTAAAATGATTTTTACTACTTTCCAAAATAGTTTTATTTCGTTCTTTTGGTTCCAGATTTTTGGCACTTAACATTAAACCACCTTTTGATTTTTTCACTAGATATATGTGGCACCAGTGTGTTCAAGCAATTTGAAGAAAGATATTATGTTCGATATGAAATTAGAACGAAGCTATTTCGAGGTTTATTCGACAAAGTTACACTAACAGTCGCACCCTCAGTTAAACGTAACGCGAATGGAAATTTCTGTCTAAAACCCTTAGCCACAAATTGGAAGTCGACTTACCGGTCGGATGGGTGTAGATATTTCAAAGTGAAAGATTTTACTTGAAGCTGTCAACTCTCGCGTAAGAGACCAACAAATCAAAGAGCGTGCATTGGGATAGCTTTCGGTATTGACCGATTCGATCAGCGTGGCAAAATTCAATTTGACTCGGATCCGGAATAGTCGCGACCCGTTTTCTCGATTTCCAAGCCCATAAAGCTTCGAGTCGATATCTTTGAAATGTCGATGCTACGGCATTTCGCAGGAAAGGGTTACACACATCCTTAGGCGCCGTCTGGAATCCCTGGGAAAGTTGTAATAATATACATGCGGCTGTAGAAAGACTGTAGACTGTAGAAAATGCACGAGGAGCCTTGCATGGAAAAATCGTTACCGCTAAGCTACAGCATGCAACACGCTGGATTCTCGAAGAAGCTCAAAATAGAAGTACAGTATAAATTGAATGTTATTTAATCAATTAAAAGATTTATTCGATGTAAAATGTACTTGGACATGCGCAAACGGTATGTTATCTTTTCTTCAGCAGTTTTATGACAAGAACTTACATACTTATAATTGGCAGCCTGTTCAGAAACGTGGAAAAATTAAGTATTAAAATACAAGTTCACGTGACAATAATAGTAGCCCTTTGGGTCTACGTTAACGGTATGCCTATGGTTTTCCGAGGAATTCTCTATTTTGAACTTCATTATGAAACACATGGCAGTAAAGGTGACAAATCGTAATATTTGTTATACTCAGCTGCTATACATACAAAATTATCGTCGAGAAATAGGCGAGTAGAAATAGGGAGTTATTTAGTTAATTTAACTTCCCAAATTATTCTTACTATGTAATTACCGAGGCGACAGCTATGGTGTCATTTTCTCTAGTAGTATTCATCGCATAGCATAAAGCATACCAGGTGATTTCATTATACCTACTCTGATTTGCTGTTCGGCCTGGGAGTTGCAAACATTCGACTTCTTTCATTTCCAGTGGCTACATAACTGTTTGTTTAATTCTGCTTCTCCCATTCGTTTTGCTTGAATTTAGTGATAGTGGATAGTTTCCTTTCAATTTCATTTAGTTAAGAAAATTGTTTCATGATTGAGAATGTAGATGTAGATAAGTTCAGATCTTTCAAAAACCATAGACACTATAACCCAGATAATACCTACTAACTTTTGTAAATTTAAAATCAAGGAATCGACTTCTATAGAGCTTAACAAAACTCCTATTTTTTAATATTTTTACATTATGTGTTAATGTAAAGTTTTTATGTATTACCTACTGAACATGTCAATATTTCGCGATATTGGGATTAGCAGTATTATTTTTCGTTATTACAGCCTATATTATATTTCGTTATTATAGTCTGTGATTTTTGTTAGTTTTGAAATATAATAAACAATTTTGGATTTTGTTTTTTTTTTGTTAAACAGTATTTAGGTATATAAAAACAATAATTTGATTTTATAAATTTCAGCTCATGCTTTATCGGTAGAGGCGATCGTAAATTTTCGGTAGTTTACGGCAAAATTCGGTAGATTGTAGAAATTTACTGGCAGCGACAAATCGTTACAAGTAAATACCTATGGCTACAATCCTTATGGGCCAATTGGAAATACCCACAAAATATCAAAATCAGTGACATTTTCAGAATTCTGGAGAATATCAAACCTAATTTCCATTTAGATTATAACCTTAAATTCTTGAGTGTCGGTTCGCGTCATCCCTAATTTGGGAATTTTTAGGTATTACAATTATTTATTAACACATGTTGCGTTCCTATTTGGTAAAAATCAGCATAGTCAATATCTAATATCAATAATTTCTATGTTTTTCAAAAATTTACTCAAAACTCCCTTCTTGGTAGTCTAGTAGGTATATAGGTAATATTATGTGGAAAATGAAAATATTGATAACAATCATTTATTTTTAACTTTTCGGTACAATTTTATTTTAAATCGGTAGATCGGTAGAACTTTACGAAAATCTTTAGATCTGCCGAAAAATCGGTAGACCTGGCAACACTACTAATAGGTAGGGGGTAGGGGCGCAAAAGTACCTTAAACCGGCACTCATCAAAACGCATATTTTTCGAATAAATGAAAACTCACTTTTCCATATGAAGAACCCAGGATGAATCTCTGATTCATACCTTATTATTGTGAGAATATGCGCAACATAATGCCCTTTGAAAGGTCCAAAAATCTGTCACTATCTCCCGGTCTATTATTCTTGTCGTATATATTTCTAGAAAAGTGGTGTAAAATTGCGAATTGCAACTTTATCTGGTTGAAATAATTGTAAATCTGCAGTTGGTCTCCCAAGAATTTTTATTTCAACTGTTTTTGTCAATGAAAGACTTAAAAAGTTATATATTTCAAAATGCTCTGTACACTATTTTTCATTTTGTTTACTTCTTATAACAAGCGAGGCACCGAGAAAAATGTTGTAAGAACGTAAAAATGATTGAGATAGAGACCACAGAACAGGTTAGGTTAACGGAGCCTGGGACCAGAGACAACAGACCACCGAAATATTCAAACTGGAAAATCAGGGTCACAACGAGAAGCATCCCAAATTTCGACCTCTCGCGCATCAGTTGTCCGCGCATGCGTATTTGTACCTACATCAGCTTGTCCAATTGAGAGAGGACGCACAGATATACCGATAACAATAAATATAAACTGCTATTTATCAGACGCTGGTTAAAAACAAGCATACTACGCAACGTACAAGTACACCCGCACAAAGTAAACAACAAATTTGGCCGGTATACGGACCTGGCAGATGGTGATTCCGCAGTGCACATGCCCATAAAACGAACTAACAGAACCAATCGTCATCCGTAATGCAGCTATTTTTACTTTCGCGTACGCACGTTACTGATTTTCCAGTTTGAATATAGTTCTGTGCAACAGACAGAGAGACTGTTCAATTCCCATTTTCTACTGGGGGCTCTAGCCCCAGGGCTCCTATGGACGAGCCGCCACTGGGATAAAATGAAACAATAATTTTCGGTGGCTTTTTTTACTGTTAGAACATTAACGGGCTATTTTGCAGAACCTGAAATCTCTATAGGTTTAAGAAGGTCCCTTTGGCTCACAGACAATATTAAGTTTACTCTAAAGGAAAGGGCATATGAGAACATCTCATTTAATTTTTAATTGGGTTTTTCGCCACCAAACTGATCGAAAGACAACTTTTTCAAGTAAACGTGCTTGGCATAGTTACAAACAACTTGAAATTACACAAATGTTGCTATTCGAAACGAAAAACGGAGCTATTTGGAATATTGCATCAATACAAACAAAAAAAATTCCAACGTGCTCTGGAAAAAATAAATGAGTTTAAATATAAACAACAAAGCTAAATTTAACATTTCTGAAAACTTTAATATTCCAAACAAAATGAACAAAAAGTTTTTAGATATCTATCAGTTCGAACAATCAACCAGTTATATAATGATGTACTACCTTTTGAATGTTTACAACCACAATACATTTATATTTTCGATTTCATTTTTTTTTATTTCTATGTTGACTAGGTCATTGTGAAGGACAATTTATTTATTATACCTACATTCCCATATTAGGAATAGGTAGCGATAAGTTAAATTAAGATATGGTGTTACTTTCTGTCGATGAAATCCTACCTTATTTCACTAATATTGTCAATTCCTGTCTAATTGAATCCAAGTTGTCAGGTATCTGGAAGATACCTAATTCCGTTTCCTACATCTTGTAATGCATCATACTTTTACAGGATTTCGCATTATGCCAATGTTATCTAAGATGCTTGAGAAAATTATGAATCATCAAATTCAAGGATCACCTAAGGAAATATAAGTTACTCCCAGATAATCAATCAGGTTTTAGGCCGGGATATACATTTGTGCAACGGCCCTACCTATTGCTTTGTGGAAAAAAGCATTAGAATAAGAATAGTTTATAAATAAACTTCGCCTCATGTCTGTCTTGATATCTAGACAAAATAAAGACTATTTATTATTATTATAAAAATTGAAGAGCTTCGAATTTTTAACATTTTTTGCTTCAGGTCCAACCTTCTGTACTGTCCATTTTAAAAAAAAAACAGAAAGCGCCAAAGTTTACACAAAAACGGTTTTTCCACATTTTGTCCTCTCCTTGTTGAAACTACAACAATAATTAAGACTACAATAATTTTAATTTCCCTTCTTTCATTATAAATAATTATTATTTATAATTATGTAGTAGTATAATAATTCATACTTAAGTATACTTATTTTCCATTCTCCTCAATTTGTTGTCCAAGCAATTCCTATTAATACCATTTAAAAAATGTTTTTTGCTTCTGAAATTTCTGAAAAATTGCAAAAAATTGTAGCTTCTATAAACCAACTTAGAACTAACATTTTATGCCTAAATATCAATGAATTATATACATTTTTCAGAGGAGAATAATATTAAAATATGGTTACGCTCGTTTCAAAATAGATGTACCATCAAGCGTTTCAGATATATCTAAATTCGCTTCTATTCTAACCAAAATTCTCCACTATTTAAGGTGTTTAAACTGAAGTACTATAATAGGTAAGTTCTATTTAAGTTTTACTCTAACAAAATAACCTTCGGAGATAGTAATAATAATCACGTCACAACTTAAGCTGCTCCGCGCAATCACGAACAATAAGGGCGGTGGCCCACAGCGCGATTTCGGCGCGATTTCCCGCGCGCGATAAATCGCGCGGAAAATCGCGGTCACAAAATACACGTCATCAAATGGAGGGCTCGCCCATTAGCGATTCAGCAGAAAATAACGCGGCGGTATGCCGAGATCGCAAAATCCCGCGATTTGGCGGCGCGGCGCGTTTTCATATCGCGTGATTTTTGAACGCCAATAGGAGCAAATGTGCTGTAGCCCACTAGGACGCAATAATTAGCGGCATTTGGAGTTGGGTGTTGCCACGCCACTGTGTGCATCTTTCTTGCTACCTACCTTAAAGTTACTGCCACCATTTCTGTTGGAGGTATGCAATCTCTCATTTGAGTATCTTGAGAACATATAGAATCTTTTAATTGAACAACTAAATAATCAAAGGTGTCTGTGCTCATTCGAAAGTAGTTAAAAAATGTATCCGGATTTTCCCTTAAAATGCACCTTAGAGGTATCTAACTTTTAAAATTGGATGCACCCAGTATCCTCTTTGACTGCAAATTACTTGTTGGTTTTCTTTCTTCTGCATATAAATAACGCCAATAAAATTAGCACTCTGCAATCCATCTCTGAACTGCACTGTATCGACTATCGACGAAAAATGTGAAAACAACGCAAATTGCACTAATAAACGATGTTATCGCGTTTTCGCGTGTGGGCGAGCAATTTACGGAAGTCGCGCGATTTATCGCGCGCGGGAAATCGCGCCGAAATCGCGCTGTGGGCCATCGCCCTAAGGTTTTTCTCCAGCCTAGCCGCTCCAGCCCTTGGATGGAGGTTCCAATCACGAATATAACGCAAACAGGAACTAAACGAGGCAGCTCGGAACGACGCGCGGCGACAGCTCCGCATTTATATTTAAATTATTTGCGATCGGCTCGGAATTCTGTTCCGCGTATATGGGCAACCGCATGTTCCGTTCAGGTTTGTGAAAATAAATAAAACAAGAAAAAAATCATACGAGCCGCGAGGTTGGAAGTTGGAAAATGTCGTTACAAATACCATATTAAATGTGGTTTAGTATTCTCAAAGTTCGTGCACTTCCTTCCTAAAATATTTTAGCTAGGCTTCCTCAACATTTCTTCCGTCGACGAGGGAGTAAAATATATTGTTTGAAAGCAATCTCGATAACGTATCCTTTTCACAGAACAGAAGTTATGATGGGATGTGCGTTCTTCGTGTGAGTGTTTTTGCCCTCGCGGCGTATATTAAGTATTTACTTCGGTTCTTTGCTTTCTCGTTCGCTCCCCATAGTTTCAATTTCTTTGTGTTTTTTTCTTCCCTTCACCCAATCATTCTGATTAAATTACCCCTTTAGAAAATGCAATTTCGCCCGTTGCTTCTCCATAGCTACACTTTCTATACAGGGTGTTCGAAAAATAGACGGAGATATTTTAGAGGGTGATTCCCTGTTAAGAAATATGAAAAAAAGTTTCTATAAACATGGGTCCGGAAATGTAGAGTTTTCAAGATACAGGATGTTAAATAAAAAAAAATAAAACATGAAATTATTAATGTCTTAAAAATTATTTACTCGATTCTTGTTTTGGCACCGGTCTGCACAAAACCACGTAATTGATAAATTGTAATTAATAAAGGTCGCTGGTACGAAAAATTAATAAGTCACTTACCGGAGATGATACTCTGCTCTTATCCAGATCTCGTTCGGTGTTTAGGTAGTAAGCAGGAAAAGGAAAGAAGGAAATTTACAGGAAAACACCTAATAATTATTGTCCCGATCTGCAACCGTGAACCCGGTAAGATTGTGAAATAAAGAAAATAATTCTAACGCGCCCGCCGCGCCCGTTTTTGTCGACTTCTTCACCGGTACTGATCGATTCCCGAACTGAATATTTTTTAGGTCGCAAAAAAGACTAACCAACGGTTTTCGAAACCTGGCGCGGCGTTGCCAAATATAATACCCCAATTTCCCGAAATTAAGAACGGATTACTTATCCTTAAACTAAAAGATACAACATACCCCCCACCCTGAAAAACGGTTTTCAGCACACACAAAAAAATAATAAACTTATTCTAAAAAAAAATACGTGCTCTGCTTTTATTGGTTGGGTAAAGGACATGTTTTCACGACTGGCCGTGAAAAGGTGCCTTTATTCGTTCTGACTGTGACATTTCGAACGATCCCATCCTTTCCTGGGTGAACCTGGGTAATCACTGCCAATGGCCAATGCAATGGAGGGGTGTTATCCTCCTTTAGGACTATCACAGTACCGACCGTGATATTAGCAACCTTGGAAGTCCATTTACCTCGAACTTGTAAAGTAGTTAAATATTCCAATCTCCATCTTTTCCACAGATCCTGAACCATCCGATCAATCAATTGAAATCTGTCTAGCCTATTTATCGGAATTGCGGTGACGTCTTCCGCTGGGAGACTCTGGAGAGGTTGTAAGGTCAAAAAATGCGACGGAGTTAGCGCCTCCGGAGCCGAAGGGTCGTTGGAAAGCTTACACAAAGGGCGAGAATTCAGGACCGATTCAACCTGAGTCAAAAGTGAAGCCAGTTCTTCGTACGTTAATAACTGATCTCCCAACACCCGATAAATGTGATTTTTCGCCGATTTAACATTACTCTCCCAGAGACCACCCATATGTGGAGACGCGGGAGTATTAAAACACCACTCGACACCATTCAAGGTTAACTCGGAAGAAAGGTGATTTTGAAAATCTGCAGAATTAACAAACTTATTAATATCTGCAAGCACCGATTTTGCCCCGACAAAATTAGTGCCCCGATCCGAATATAGAACCTTGCATGGTCCGCGTCGCGCCAAAAATCTTTTAAAAGAAAGTAAAAAATGCGCTGTGGACAAGGAACTGGACAGCTCCAGATGAACTGCTTTCACGTTCATACAAATAAAAAGACACACATACGCCTTATGAACTGCCGCGCCCCTCTTTCTACCCAAAGTTATTCTAATAGGTCCGAAATAATCTACCCCAGTATGCACAAAAGCTTTACTTCCTGACACTCGATGAGCCGGTAAATCGGCCATCAGAGGGGTGGGCGAAAAGGGTTTTAACCGAAAACATGTATTACATGTATGCACTCGTTGCCTAATAAGATTTCTACCGCCGACAATCCAATATTTTTGTCGAAGTATCGCCTCTAATAAATAGGGTCCCGTATGAAGATGCGCTTTGTGATAGAAATCAACTAATCTTTCTACGAAAATATCTTTTGCGGGTAGGATTAAAGGATGCTTCTGCCTTAAACTTAAATTGGTATTTTGCAAACGACCCCCCACCCTTAGTAATCCATCTAATACAAAAGGATGAAGTTTTCTCAATCGAGGGGCACATTCGTTTGAATTTTTTAATGTCAACATATCTACCGCAAAATGCCTCGACTGCACAATCCGCACCAAGGTTTTTTCTGCCCTTTGAATATCTAAAATTCCAATATAGTTTTTCATAGGCAAACGTTTTAGAAACCTGAGAACCCAAACAGTTATTCGCAAAATTTTCATCCAGGAAGAATTTCTCTCCATCATTTGATAAAAAGAATCCGAACTTTCTTTTGTCAACTTCGCCGATCTTGTCATCAAAACACAATTATCTTCGACCAATGTTTTACAAAAGTTTTGAACGACTGTTATAGGCCACTCCGCTTCATTTTTCTGCAACCACGCCGGACCCGAAAACCACAATTCATGTTTCAGTAGCAACGATGCTGTAAGACCTCTCGACAAACAATCCGCCGGATTTTCCTTGCCATCTATATGGCGCCAACTTGTATTTGGAATATTATCCTTTATTTGAGCCACCCGATTGGCCACAAATATGTCTTTTAATTCATAAGACTGAATCCACTGAATGACAGTAGATGAATCCGAGAAAGCGACTACTTGAGAAATAGGAATCCGTTCTTGATAAACTTCTAAAACATGTTTTACTAGGGAGGATAAAAGAACCGCCGCACACAATTCTAATCGAGGAATAGTGGTCATTTTGAACGGGGACACTTTCGATTTAGCGCAAAGCAACGCCACTTTACTATTATTTTCGTCAGAACTTAGAGTTTTTACATAAACAACCGCTCCGTAACCCTCTTGGCTGGCATCTGCAAAGGCTACTAAAATCACTGGACACCCTTTTTTAACCCCTACATGCCGAGGAATTTGCAAAGATTCCAACAACTTCCAGTCATCCCGCAACTGATCCCAAACAATAAGAATCTCCCGAGGTGCTGGCACATCCCATTCCAATTTCAGTTTCCACATCTCTTTGACTAATAACTTTAAACGCAATATGAAAGGAGCAATTAAACCCAATGGATCATAACAACGAGCTACTGCGGATAAAATATTTCGTTTTGTGCATTTGCCACTTGGTGTGAGGATGGAAAAACTGAACATGTCCGTGTCCGGGTTCCACTGTATTCCCAAAATTTTAGTGTCTGCCTTAAAAACGACTTTGTCCGAAAGACGTTTGCTTTCCGGAATTTTCTCCAAAAGATTACCAGAGTTTGTGGACCACTTGACCAAATCAAAACCCCCCGCCGCAAATAAATCAATCGCTTCGCTGTAAAGTTTATGCGCCTCAACTTCCGAAGCTACACTACATACAAAATCATCCATATATAACCCATGAGAAACAAATTCTGAGACTAATGGAAAATGTTCCCTTTCTCTAGCTACTAATTCATTAACTGTTCTTAAAGCCAAATATGGAGAAGACTTTATACCGAAAGCTACTACTGTTATTTCATACGTTTTTATATCTTCGTTAGGATCAAATCGAAACAACAATCTCTGAAATTTCCAATGTTCTTCTATTAATTTTATCTGCCTATACATCTGCCGTATATCTGCGGTCATTGCTATGAAAAATAGACGAAAATTAATTAATAGAGTGCAAATATCCGTTTGAAGTTTTGGTCCACAATATAGCAAGTCATTTAGTGATAGACTATTATCCGAAGGGTAACTGGCATCTAATACTACTCGTACGGGAGTACTCGTACTTCCAGCTTTAATCACCGGATGATGCGCAAGGTAATACGAAAACTGTGACTCGGATGAATTTTCTACCAACCTCATGTGACCTTGACTTAAAAAATCCTGCATAGCCGCATTGTAATGAATTCGCAATTTCTCATCTTTACTCAATCTTTTCTCTAAAGATCTGAGTCTCGCCAAAGCTCCGTGCTTAGAATCTCCCAAACTTTCAGGAGGAAATTTAAAAGGTAAAGCTACCGAAAACCGACCGCTCAAATCCCTAATCACCGTAGTTTGGTAGATCTTTTCACAAATCTCATCATCTGGATGAGCCAGCTTAATTTTAGGAACTTGTTCCAATTCCCAAAATCTGGCTACCAAGTGTTCAATAGACACTCCCTGCTCCGCCGTAAAAAATGTACGTGCCACGGTACTTAATGGCCCAAATATTTTGCCTGATATCACATAACCGAAAACTGTTTCCAGAGCCGCCGCCGAATCTGCAAACATTTTTTTGGTACCCATCAGAAAAGGATATAATTCCGCTCCTATAATACCATCTACCTCCCCCGGTAAATAATATTTAGGGTCCGCCAAAGGAAGATGTTTAAACTTACTAACTATTTCTTCTCCTAGTTTAGTATCAGGAAACTTACGCGTAATGCTTTTGATTAAAAACGCTTGGAAAACAAATTTTTTGTCGCGATCATAACGTGAGCTGACAACCACATTGACTACCCCTTTAATTGCTTGTTCATTCTCTCCGAGACCTACAATCGACGCGAAAGTTCTCTCAGGCTTCAAACCCAATTTTTTGCAAGCCTTTATCGTTAATAAATTACTTTGACTCCCATTGTCTATAATAATTCTAGCCTTATTATTTTTTAAAGGACTATTCAAAACTACCACTTCCGCCGTAGATAACATCACTACCGGGTGCTCCTTTAAATTATTTTCCGAATCGATAAAAGTACAAAGTGTTACATTATGAGAGGTTTCACCTGCATTGAATTCCTTATGGCTTTCTTGCCTTGAAGATTCAATTCTAGCATTACTGTCTTGCTCCACCTTAGCCCCATGTAACAGTATGTGATGTTTTTTGTCGCATTCTATGCACGTTCTATCCACTGTACAGGACCGTACCCCGTGAGCGCTAGATAAACAATTAAAACACCAATTATTCTTTCTTACAAGCTCATAACGTTCTAAAGGCGCCAAAGATCTAAATTGACTACACCGACTTAAATAATGGCCCACCTTGTTACAGAGAACACATGAAGTGGTCTTCAATTTATAATCTTTTCCTTTTGCTTGCCCAAAAAACGTTCTTGGATTTTTTTGTTTATTACCGACGTTTTGTGAAGAACCAGGCTTGTGTAAATGAAGTAGTTTAGACTGTTCCTTTACAAATTTGATAAGCTTACTATACGAAGGTATCTCTCCCGCTCCACGCTCGCTCATATCAAACCCTTTTACCGTTTCACAGTCCAACTTTCCGATTGCTAAATACAAAAGCATAAAATCCGCCAAATCCGGAATTGTTAGCTTCTTAAGAGCGCTCACTGCCACATCAAATTTTTCCAAGAATATATCTAAATTTCTTCCCGACTCCCCGTGCAGTGGCTTGAAATCAAAAATTTGATCTAAATAACTATTCGCCAAATATCGCTTATCTTGATATTTATCAAGCAATGTTTGCCATACAATTTCATAGTTCTCTCCCGTGAGAGAAACTCCCGCGCAAACACTCCGTGCCGGACCCTTTAAACGACCGACCAAATAATGCATCTTATCCACCGAACTTATGGATTTATTATCGTGAATCCGTGTTTTAAAAATCGAATAAAACGTTTCCCAATCGCGAATATCTCCCGAAAAATCTGGCAATTCGATTTTTGGCAACGACGGTAAACCGCGATACTCCTCTACGTTTACATTTCCGACATTTTGACTAGAACTAGCGGTAGAAGGATTGGTGGACGGCACTAACTCGAGTTTGTTTGCGGCACTCCGAATGTGACAACAAATTTCATTTATTGTGGGCAGAACTTTATAATCCGGGGAAAAATCCTGTTTAACTTCAAATCCCACCGAATTAATTTCATCTATAACCCGCAATAAATCGGTCCGAGTAGTCTCCAGAGAAACATACAACATTTGGAATTTTTCTAAATTACCTTTAACCTTCAAATTTTTTGACAAATCATACATTGTCTGGAGAATCGAATACAAAGACTCTTTTTTTGCCGTAAGCATCTTAAATTCTCTTTCTGGCGTTGTACCCATTTTCAACCAAGAAAGTAAATTATAACCCAAACACCAACGTTACTAAATGTAAATGTTTATTAAATACTGCTATATAATGTACTGAAACCGTTTTTCAGTACCAACCGTCAACAAATTTTCAACTAACAGCCCCGCGCCGTAGTTCCGAAAACAATCTGACAAAAAAACTCAGACGTTTTTATAAATTGAGCACCGTTGAAAGTGACCGACGTTGAAGCAATTTTAAACTCCAACCAAGTAAATTTTACAATAAAACCCCGATAGTTTACTGCAAAATTTCGACAAATTCGTAATCCGGGTCGATAAGGACCAAATGTTTTGGCACCGGTCTGCACAAAACCACGTAATTGATAAATTGTAATTAATAAAGGTCGCTGGTACGAAAAATTAATAAGTCACTTACCGGAGATGATACTCTGCTCTTATCCAGATCTCGTTCGGTGTTTAGGTAGTAAGCAGGAAAAGGAAAGAAGGAAATTTACAGGAAAACACCTAATAATTATTGTCCCGATCTGCAACCGTGAACCCGGTAAGATTGTGAAATAATGAAAATAATTCTAACGCGCCCGCCGCGCCCGTTTTTGTCGACTTCTTCACCGGTACTGATCGATTCCCGAACTGAATATTTTTTAGGTCGCAAAAAAGACTAACCAACGGTTTTCGAAACCTGGCGCGGCGTTGCCAAATATAATACCCCAATTTCCCGAAATTAAGAACGGATTACTTATCCTTAAACTAAAAGATACAACAATTCTGTTGAAATTTGGCAATGTTATTTGTTGTATTAAGAGGCTAATTTCGCCCTAACTAGATTAAATTTATTAAGTCCAGTGGCGTCCCGGGGGGCACCTTAGCGAATATTATTATCAAAAAAATGTACGCCACTACCTTTTTTGTAACTTTAATATTTTTTGTTTGATTAAGCATCTAAAAATACAACTTCTTTCCCTCTTGTATTGTTTTCCTATCTCACTTCGTTTTCGAGAAAAAAAAATAAAAACCGTTTTATTGCATGTCACTGGACAAAATTGGTTGTAGTGTACTTTATGTTATGATATTGGAAAAGTTGCAATAACACTCTTTCCTAGAAATGCTTTTGATTATTTGTTTTCCAAGGCACTTGTGATTTTTTTTGCAAAAATTGATAAACCAATTTTGTCCAGTGACATGCAATATATTTAACATCCTGTATCTTGAAAACTCAGCATTTCCGGACCCATGTTTATAGAAACTTTTTTTCATATTTCTTAACAGGGAATCACCCTCTAAAATATCTCCGTCTATTTTTCGAACAACCTGTATAGGTACCTATATTTTTTGTTTACTGATCTGTTTTTGACTTTTCTGTTTCGGGGTCTACTTTTGTTACTATGATAAATGTATCATACTCATAATAATATGTTTTTCCAGCAGCGCGTAAAATGCAGTTTTATGTATGTATAGGCAGGCGCGGTCATATAAATTTGCGAAGGGGGGGCATACCTGGATATGTACTCCTTTAGGCGGTTTTTAAGTATCTACTATAACAATAAAACTCCAATAAGGCGATATCGCATAAAAAAATATATTCCTCACAAAAATAACAAAAAAAAAATATTTTTTAAATAAAAATTATGTAAACAAAATTTTCTGCATGTGCGTTGGTTATATACAGTGTATCCACAGATTGAGTTCACATTTGGTGTAAATAACAACAAATTTTGGAGTTGAAATTTGAGCTCCTGGGGATCAGCCCTGCTTGGTTTTAAACTAATTTGTGACATAATTTTACTTTCGAAAAATCACGTAGGTACCTACCTATGGCTTGGAAATTAGGAAGAAACTAATTTTCTACCTCAGTAAAGTGCCTTTTTGTAGGTTTTACGGCAAAATGTTATTAAGGAAACTTGTTCAGAATGAAAAGCTGAGTAGGTTTGCGAAATTTCGAAAGTCTCTGCCTACTTTGATTTCTTGGCATTCTTCACACTTTTTTTTTAAAAGTGCGTTTTATGTAGTTTTACTACACTACTAACAAAATTTTATTAAGAAAACTTGTTGGAAATGAAAAACTGGATAGGTATGAAAAATTTCAAAAGCATAAGTCGACTTTGATTTTATCTGCTAAAAAATGAAAACAAACAAAAACAAAGTAGACCTAGGTTGTTGGCATTTTTCACACCTATCCAGTTTTTCATCGTGAACAAGTTTTCTTAATAACATTTTGATATGAAAACTACACAAAACGCACTTTTCTAAAAAAAAGTCGGAAAAATGCCAAAAAATCAATAGACTTTCGAAATTTCGCAATCCCACTCAGTTTTTCATTCTTAACAGTTTCCTTTATAACATTTTGCCGTAAAACCTACAAAAAGAGCACTTTACTGATGTGGAAAATTAGTTTTTTCATAATTTCCAAGGTGATTTTTTGAAAGTAAAATTATGTCACAGATTAGTTTCAAACCAAGCAGCGCTGATCTCCAGAAGCTCAAATTTCAACTCGAATTTTTTTTGTTATTTCACTTTATGTGAACTCAATCCGTGGACAATGTAGGTTACATAATATTAGTAATAATATTCGTATCTATTTTTTTATTTATTATAATTTTTTCATTTTATTAGGGGGGGCCATGGCCCCCATGCCCCCCCCCCCCCTAAGACCGCGCCTGTGTATAGGTCACTTCGCACTACGCTCTGCTCAAAGAAAACACAATATTTAACTATATTTTTCTAACTTCTCTCGCATCATACCAGACATTGCTTTTTTGTCGCTTCATTTATTCTCTCTGGAACGCTGGTTGGACCGGTATTCAGTATTCAGAAAAACACATTCGTTTTTATTTGATAATAATGTTCTAAACATGTATACATAAAAATTTTTCATGCCATGACTGCCGTAGAAAAAATATTGTATGAAACACTCCTGTAAACGTGTATTTCGGCATTCCTGCGGTAAATTCCGCACTCATGACAAAAACACTACTTTACGCAACAACTATTTCAATGTCCATATTGTCAATTTGTGCATTATTAACTTTATTGTATACCCTCGCTCACGTGATACCTAGTTTGAGTAATGTTTGAGTCACAAAAATCAAGGGAATGTAACATCATATTAGTGTTATTATTTTATGGTTCTGAGTTTTCCGATCCAGATCAGTCGATCATGTGGTTTCATGTGAGGTCGGTGCCCCAACCATTTGTTTTAAAGAGAACCAATCTACTGCCCCCTTACTTAATTCCTAGAATCTTCTCATCTCTTAATCTCTTAAAATAATAAAATTCAAGAATATCGTTTTTCAGACGGTTTTCTATCATCATTATTATTTGTCAACAAGTTATAATAATAAAAACAACGAGAGAAGCTAGCATATAGGTTAATTAAACAAGAAACATGGTTAACTTAACCACTCCTATCAACAAATACATTCGATAGACGTGAAAACATTTTGGCGGTTAGGTGCACACTGGAAACTAGGGTTGACTACTAACTAGATTGATCACAATGTATCGGACCTCAGGCAATTCGATCAAAGGAGACTGTAGAAGCTACAGAATGAAGAATGACACTGCAAGATTTTTTTGCTCCAGAAATTCAGTGAGACAATTAATTATTGTCATTTTGAGAATGGGCATATCATCTCTAAAAACGGCAATCGATCACAATGTCCGAGATTCATCTGATATAACAGTGCTCGACTTATTTTTATGAGGCTGTCCCAAAGATCTGGTTTTTATAAATAGGCCTGAAACTTTGGAAGCATTAAAAGACAACGTATAGAGAAAGATATCGCCAACAAAAATACCTAAGTACTTTAAAGTAGAGCGCACTAATGCTAGGGGAGGTTATTTTAAAGTTTAAACAAATAATGTTATCAAACAAGTATCCTGTCTGTCTTTTTTTAGTTTATACAACAGCAAACATATCAAACTCATTTTTACATTTTCCTGCAGGGCGCAGTGCCCACCACTTAAAGTAGTTTACGAACCGAGGCGAAAAACCTTTCACCTTTCATTAAAGCTGAGAGGATAAGTTAGATCGATCGAGGCGCGTAGCGCCAAGGTCATGGATATCCAGAGACTGCAATGAACCGAGGTATGTATACTAGTAATATAGAATACTTTTATTCGATTATAGGCCAGAGCAATTAGATTTTGACCAAGACAAAATTTTTAACAAGCTGAAAATTTCTGGAAATGTGCAGAACAATGTCCTAATTGATATCCGAAAGTTCCCAAAAAGTCCGAGTTTGGGAAAAGCCACCTTGGTGAAAAACCCGCCGCCTTCTTGAATTTTTCGGGTTTTGGCTATACATCTTTTCAACTAATCGCCTTAGCAGGGTTATTCAAGTCAAATTAACCAGTTTCGACTGCGATATTAAGTAAATATAAATATAATGAGTTATAAGCGTTTCTCCAGCAAATTTATTTCATTTATTATCGTGAATATATAGAAAAATTAGGTTAAATTGCGATTGCGATCTTGAGACCCTTTGTTACTTAGGTATTATCTGAAATGATGATCTTTAACTCGAAATAGCATTCCTTTAAAACTATAATATTGAGAATTCAACGCCTGCCAATATGAACCAATGAAATGATATGATTTTTTAAATATTAACCAATCATGTGATGATTTCAGCGACAATACCACTAGTGGTATTTTCGTATGTAATATCACAAGTGCCGGAAATTTTATCGATAATTTTTTCGAAAGCACTATTTTGCCTAGAAAGATCACGAGTATAAATTGGGCTTTTATCTCTGAAAATAAAAGCCCAATAATTTGTACTTGCTAATGGGCAAAATAGGGCTTGAGAATAAAATTATCTAGAAAAATTTCCGGCACGAGTGGTATTTGTCGAGATTATTTTTAGAATACGATTTAATAATTTCTGTATAATTTTTTCTATGTTTACATTTCCAAAACGATTAATTTTGAACGAGTTTATTGACAGCTTCGACTGTAGCGTTCGAGGAAACAACCATGACGCTTGGATATCCAAGGCAAATGCGATTATACCTACACCCTGTCAGCGTTGGTTTATTTTCTGAATGTGTCATAAATTTAAACGGAGACGGAGGTCCAATAACCAAAATTTAGCAATGTAAAACTGTAAAAGTTATATAAATTCATTGATACAATGCTTAATAGTACAGCAACATAATTTATAAGCTGCATAATTTAGAACAGTGTGAAACACACAAACTTGAAGAAGTAGGTAGGTACGTGTTTGTTTACAA
Organism: Pseudeuparius sepicola; assembly: GCA_963920635.1. NCBI lineage: Eukaryota > Metazoa > Arthropoda > Insecta > Coleoptera > Anthribidae > Pseudeuparius > Pseudeuparius sepicola. The sequence goes on from OY987299.1 coordinate 99,508,396, forward strand.
CAGATTCGCGGTTGCTAAGCAACGAAGTGATAATTTGCACAAGTGCAATTACCGCGATAACTTGCACAAGTGCAATTATCGCTAGCAGAGGCATATGATTGGTTGGATTTTTATGGAAGGAGCTACCTTATTGGATGCAAGCAGTATGAGGGAAATAATCGCTGAAATCCTACTCTCTTAGTTACGTCCTAGTTACGCTAAACCAATATTGTGGCAGCTAAAACTGATAACCCGATAACTTCTTCACATTACCAAATTTATTATAGGACTAGAATATATGTTTTCAGTTAACACATTGATCTTTAAATATCTATTAGCACATATTCAGAACCGAAAGTTCAATCTAAATGACAGCTAGCTGTCAAACTAACTATTTGCAGTTGTTAAATTCTCTTTTTAAATAAAACTCGTGGTATGCCTAATAATAGATAATACCTTTTCTTAATTTATCACTCATTATAATCCCAATGCTAAGAAAATACCACTCCTGCTGCGCAGTCGTGGTATTTTCAGCTTTGGGATTATAATTCGTAAAATTAACGAAAGTTATTACCGATAATAGGCAGACTTGTTATATTACCCCTGAAAATAACTTCATTAAAGATAAGTTTCACAACGCAAACGTCTGTTACAAGTTATGTAATTTGTGTGCAGACACGTAACACTTACGTAGAATTGTGAGAAAGATAAAATCTTTTCGACGGCTTTGGTTTTGCGGCTGCTCCTTGAGATATGGAAAGAAATGGCAACAGTGAGACACTATGCATTTCGTGGGTAATTGTCGCATGTATATTTTACAATCAAATACCTTTGTAGTAAACAATATCTTCAGGGTCGTCTTCATTGATGTCCTCTGGTCGATTAGCGTACCCGTGACCAGCTCAATAACCACACAATGAGGTGTAGCTGAGGCCTTTAAATTTGTAGGCAAGAGCAGTTACGCTCGCATCTGGATCGGCAGTGGCAGGAGATTATGTTCAAAGTATCCATTGGAGCAGGATCGGCCTTGCAAGGGATTGGAATTAAGCGTCCATTATTGAACGCCCAGCCCCACAGCGTCGGGGGTAAACGGTTTCATTTCCAGGCCTGGACTTGAAATAATAATAATTGGATTAAATTACGTAGCACGTGTGGTAAATTTGCATTTGCCAATAAGATACGCTAGAAATCGGACTGGCTCCTACCTGGTGATAGACTCTAAATGATGATGTTGGTGGAAGACTTGCCAAATCAAACTGATATTTAAGCGACTGGTTGGCTACGGCCCGCTTGTATAGGTACAATCTATTGATTTCAGTTTCTAAATACTGTGCCACTGATAGGACAACCATACAATGAAAGAAGAAAAGCCTCCCCTGCAGTAGCAATTTCTTCGTGCGAGGCAGCAATTTTATCTCGCAATTCTTCGTTTTCTTGAAGCTTCTTCAAAAGTCCGGTTTTCAGCTTCTTATAGGAAGCGGATGTGGTGTCATAACCAGTGGCAGCATGGAAGAAAAGAGGAGATGGGGGCAAACGTCCAAGACCAAACCAAAATTTGGCGCAGTTGAATATCTTGCTCATTTCGTTCTTTTTTCTGGCATAAACATGCAATTATCACCCTGAACATCAGGAATAGAATCCATAAGGACGAGCAGATCCGTGTCTTCACCTACAATCAGAGCAGTAATTCCTGATGTCCTGGAAGTTTCGGCTGATGTTGATACAGTCAGCGTGTCGGGGTCATCTTCTGCTTGTATAAAAGCAATGAAGCGCTTCTTGTTATTCTCGTAACATAGAAATACTCCCTGGGGCACTTACAACACACGAAAGTCTTATTCTTCTGTACGATTTTTTTATACCCCGATTTTCACTAGAACCACTTAGCGATTTTTTACTTAAAATCTGAAATAACAGCGTTAATCAAGACAGAACCCCCATGTAAGTAACAAATTTGAACAAATATATATAGGCAGTTCCTTTCTATTGAGTACAAAAATTTAGTAAAATAATGCGAATCAAGTGTGCCATGGAATTATTACGCCAAAGCAGTTTATGGTCAATAGGACCATAGAATATGTTGATGAGCAAAGGTCCAATAAAAAATATATAAGATGTTTTTCTCTATCACGTAGGTATATTTTTGAGATAATTCCATATCACAATTGACTCGCCAAGTGCATTTAAAATGCTTATTTTGCTCAAATTTTGTCCTGGCACTGCTGCCCGGGACTCACTTCTGCCCTTCTGCGGCAGTGGAATACTTCCAACTCTTCTGCGTACTCTCAGGTTAGGAATGGCTGAGAGGTCTAATCTGCCACCAGTCGAGGCACTTGTGGCAGACAGAAGTTTGAAAGGTATACAGTTGCTACCAGACGGTTCACTTCTAGCAACAGAAGGACGGTATTTATTTACTACCAGACGAGGCACTTGTAGCAAACAGAAGGAAGGTATTTATTTACTACCAGACGAGGCACTTGTAGTAAGTATGTTTGTTTTGGACACCACTGTCAGAGCGCAGCCTCACTACCTGCGAAGGTATTATGGCTTGGTCACAATGGTGATGGGAAAGGTTTTAGTGAAGGGATATACAGGGTTAACTATCACTTAGTACAAAAAATTTTACCACGCGCGCAAGGTGGCTTAAGAAAACATAGAAAAATATTTTTAGATTTTTTTACGATCTTTTAAAAAAAGGGTAAAAACCCCTATTTTCCCTGTAAATCTCCGCCCCTAATTAAGTCATCAAATATGGCTTCGGAACGTACTGTCAGATTTCCGCGGTGTTGCCGTTGTTTTCGGAAGGATGAAAATACCTTTTTACTCAAACAAGTCTCTGTATGCACTCACCCACCATGCATCAACAACTTTGGTGCAGTTGATTCCCTCGCTTGGATGTTCACTAATCGTGCCGCTCCCTCGTACACAACTTTTCGAGGCTTTTGGCTTGGCGCCGAGTACCGGTAGCCTGGCACCCGGTCGGTCCGCCGTGGCAACACCTCTTGATTTCCTCTATCCGGGGCACAGGGCGTCTCCAAATTCTCCACAATTTCTTTCTCCTGCCTCGGCGATGCTCGAGGCTTCTCACTACACTCCAGCTTCCCTTTTCTCCGCCTTTTTAGTCCCAAAAACCACGAGACCCGCGAAAGCGGGCTGCTGCACGTGTTCCGTTTACATTACACTACTGTCTTCCCCTCCCCTCTTGGCTCTCCCGCGCAAGTCAGGACGTGATGTTGAACAACGCGCAAACTGAAGTATTCCCCTATCCCCCTAAACTAAATCAAATAGGTTTCCCAGTGCGTTCACCTAAATTTCAAATCAGCACTACCCATCCAACTTATTGGAATACTGTCACTATGAAATTTTTAATTTAATTTAATTAACCGAGTGAATTTGTGCATCTAGGTGAACGGCGACCTCTTTGAACAGTTACTGTAGTGCCTTGCATGTGCAATGTGTGCTAGTGCAGTTGTGTTTTTTGGTTGCCCTTCGGAGTTTTTCTGGCGAAGGGATCCTCCTCCGTGGTCGTCAGACTAAGTACCTCGCTTCAAACAAAAAGAATGGCGAAGGGAAACAAGAGGTCCCCAACAGATTTAGAAAATGGGATGAATGTTGTGTTGTGTAGTTGTGTGACTTTTAATGTAAAAAAGCAAGAAAACAGAAAATGGTGCAATATTCAATCCTGGATATGTCATTAAGGTAGGTGTTTCATAGGCATTCTACATGTTCCTTAGAAAGTAATCATTTTTATAAGGAAATCGTAATTTCGTGGTGAATCCCCGGATAAATCGATAGACGTGGTAACGCCGCGCTATTTCACTACCTGTAACTCCCACTGACATAGGCGAAATTTTAAGACACGTCTCGCGGGCCTCCATAGGCGGCGTTTTTGAGGGGTTTTAAACAATTTGGGAAAAAAATTTTTGAAAATTAATTTTGGCAAGTCTAATTTTTCTTTATCTGCCATAAAATTTTTTGTACTAAGTGATAGTTACCCCGGTATATCGCTACCAGAGAGCAGCCTCACTCTCTGCTAGGGCCAAGGTGGTTTGGGCATAGCGATAGGTACGAGAAACAACACAAACGAGTTGGATATGATTTATTCATTATGCGGAGCTGTATTTATACAGAACATTTGTTTATATTTTATGTCTATTGACGCACATACTACGTGCGCGACGCGTGCTGTTCTGCAGCGTCAGTACGTTTTGTTTCTATGGGTCTGACCTGTAATATAATTACATGATTTAATTTAGATTAAACATTCTGCCGCCTCGAGAAGATATAAGGAACTCCATCTCGATCATCTCGTCATCATAAGCGATCGCCTTGACTCTCTTGGGGTAAATTTTCTTTTCAAGATATTTCTTTTTCTTCTTGCGCAACAATGTGTTTTGTTGCACTTGTTGATGGACTGTGTTTTGGTTGCTGCTTGCTCTGGGTATATTGTCTGCAGCTCTCGGGTATTCGGACAGGTAGTTCTTATACTGTTCGTACTTGTCCTTGATTTGTTGGAAGAAGTTTGTGGTAAAATATGAATGTGACGGAATGTTTATTAGTTTTATCTTGCTGTTGGTATTTTGGACGGTTTGCCAAATTTCTTCTAGGAGCTTCTGCCGTTCGGAAATGAACTTCTCTGTTTTTCTAGAGTTGGGGTCTTTCTTGAAGTTTGAGATAAGTTGCGTGATTTTCTTTCCATGCTCTTCTTGTTGTAGGGCTAATTGGTTTAATTCTTCTGGTGACATCTTGGGTGGTACTCTTCTTTATTCTTCAGTACTCTTGGATACAGGCTGGTCTTCTGGGAGCGAAGACTTTGGGTGGCTCTGGGGGGTCCTCTGGAGGTGAAGACTCTGGGTGGCTCTGGGGGGTCCTCTGAGAGCGAAGACTCCGGATGGCTCTGGGGATCCTCTGGGAACGAAGACTCTGGATGGTTCGGAGGTCCTCTGGGAACGAAGACTCTTCTGCGTACTCTCAGGTTAGGAATGGCTGAGAGGTCTAATCTGCCACCAGTCGAGGCACTTGACAGAAGTTTGAAAGGTATATAGTTGCTACCAGACGAGGCACTTCTAGCAACAGAAGGGCGGTATTTAATTACTACCAGACGAGGCACTTGTAGCAAACAGAAGGAAGGTATTTATTTACTACCAGACGAGGCACTTGTAGTAAGGATGTTTGTTTCGGACACCACTGTCAGAGAGCAGCCTCACTCCCTGCGACGGTATTATGGCTTAGTCACAGTGGTGCTAGGGCCAAGGTGGCTTGGGCATAGCGATAGGTACGAGAAGCAACACAAACGAGTTGGATCTGATTTATTCATTATGCGGAACTGTATTTATACAGAACATTTGTTTATATTTTATGTGTATTGACGCACATACTACGTGCGTCACGCGTGCTGTTCTGCAGCGTCAGTACGTTTTGTTTCTATGGGTCTGACCCGTAATATAATTAAATGATTTAATTTGGATTAAACAAATTTGGTTCCCTGATAGATAAAACATCATAGCATCGTATTTGCAAATAGGCGCTAAATGGGTCAATTTATTCCTTCATACACCCCACATCATTTCAAATAATATCCCCATATCTTTGACCGTTCTCCACGAACAGAGGCCGGGCGTGTAACAAACACCCTATACGTGCAGCGCCAAATATTAATGATGAGAACTATCAAAAGCTAACCAGAAATCACCACTTTTCTGGCTAGTTCATGTGAATAAAAATAACCTGCCTCAGTCCAATTGTAGCCTATCATGCATATTGGATGACCGGTGCAATCCGCCGAAAGACTAAAGCTCAACTCCAGTAAGTTTACCTTGTGAAGGTTTTCCAATCAAGAATAGTACAGACCGAAACTAAACGAGGCAACTGAAGCGACGCGCAGCAGCAGGGGACCGGCGATTTCGAATTTATATTTAAATTATTTTCAATCGGTTCGACATTCTATTTCCCGTACGTGGGCAAACCCATGTTCTGTTTCAGTTGCTGGAATAAAATAAAATCAGAAACTGTATACGAAGTCGTGTACATTTAAAATCGTTAATTATATCGCTGCCCTACACGTTGCATACTTAGTTATGCTGAAAGTTCGTGACATAAGTTGCATGCCTTATACTTCTTTTTTCTTGGCGTCAACACGTTTTTGTAATAGGGTTTGTTACTTTCAATGTTTTAAACAAGCGCGAACAAAAGTCTTCCACAAACATTTCTTCAGCACCCTTTACTGGCTCTCAAACTAGAAAGAGATTTTGGCTTTGTGGAAAGTGGGCATCCATTCCAACTAGAAAAAGCCGAAGCCTTTTGCCGCCCAGCAGGTCACTTCCATCGACAGTTGTTGTTCTCCACGTTTTGACAACATTTCCAACAAAATCATTAATACCATCTTCACAGGATTAATATTATAGGCTTGCTTACTTTGCCACTGTTTAGAAACATGCTATTGCATGAGATAAAAATTTACAAAAATAATTACTCTTCAAACGTGTGTGATCTCAAACCGAAATCGTCATAAATAGAGTCCAATCACCTAATATTACAGAGTGTTTGGGAACGTTACAGAATCTCCATTTTCGAACTAATCGAACTTCTTTGATTTTTTTAAATTTCGCAAATCACCTTTGTTAATTTATCTGAGCTATTTAGGAATTAAAGCGTCTTATGCAATCGAAATATTCTTAAATTCGAATTGAAAACCCTGAAAACAATGCGGCTGTCAGAGACAGAAGTGTCCACCACATACCTACCTTTATATTAGCATACACTGTTGGCGACTACCACCTCTTGTGTCTTGATTTCCGCGTGAAGAAAAGAATATACCTATGCTCGGGGACAGAGATGTCGAGTGCAGGTGGTTGTGATGAGCGGGGCGGGCGCGCTACTACGGCTTGTGTTCCCTGGCAAGGATTAGTGGGGACCGGGCTCCCAAAATCGTAAGGCCCTTTATCCAACCCACGGAGATTTTATAGACTAAAGATCTGCATATTGTGTTTTTAATTCACTTTAGAACTAAAGTTTTTTTAGTTGTTGGCGAGGATTCACCATGTTCTGTCTTAGTGGCGGTGCAGGGGGGGCTAGAGGGGCTCCAGCCAGGTATGTGCGTCAGATGTTAAAAAATTAGAAGGATATTATATGTTATGACTCTTAATTTCATACGGTCTATTTTGCGATTATACCTAAAGAAAGTACAAAATCGACTGAAAGACGCATTTTAACTTTTTTAAATGGTCGTTTTAAAAAACAATAATTTTTATGGATACAACCTAAAATAAATTTCTATTGATATAATACGAGTCAGAAAAACACTAAGTCTAATGAGTGCCGTTATTGGTAATAATTGTTGAATTGTTGCCGGTTAAATATTAACAAATTCTCGAATCAACAAGTTCCCCTATACATTTCCTTGCACCACATCGCTCCTCTCCGTATCGTATATGGTAGAAAATAGTGTTGACTGACGTATTACAACGAGAATTCAACTCCTACCAATAGGAACCAATGAAATGATATGATTTTTGGTGATGATTTCAGCGATAATACCACTAGTGGTATAATCGTATGTAATATCACTAGTGCCGGAAATTTTATCGATAATTTTTTCGAAAGCGCTATTTTGCCTAGAAAGATCACGAGTATAAATTGGGCTTTTATATTTTCATAAAATCCAGAGAGCGAAGCTCGAGGGATTTTATCTCTGAAAATAAAAGCCCAATTTGTACGAGCGGTTTTGCTAATGGGCAAAATAGGGCTTGAGAATAAAATTATCTAGAAAAATTTCCGGCACGAGTGGTATTTGTCGAGATTATTTCACGAATACGATTTAATAATTTCGGTATTAATTTTTTGTATGTTTACATTTAATTTCCAAAACGACTCATTTTGAACGAGTTTATTGACAGCTTCGACTGTAGCGTTCCAGTAAACAAACATGACGCTTGGGCTTGGGTATCCAAGGCAAATGCGATTATACCTACACCCTGTCGGCGTTGGTTTATTTTCTGAATGTGTCTTAATTTAAACGGAGGCGGAGGTCTAAATAACAAGAATTTAGCAATGTAAAAGTTATATAAATTCATTGATATAATGCTTAAAATACCGCAACATAATTTATAAGCTGCATAATTTAGAACAGTGTCAAACACGCAAACTTTAAGAAGTAGGTACGTGCGTTTGTATCCAACAGATTCGCGGTTGCTAAGCAACGAAGTGATAATTTTCACAAGTGCAATTACCGGTAATTGCACTAGTGCAAATTATCGCTAGCAGAGGCATATCATTGGTTGGATTTTTATGGAAGGAGCTACCTTATTGGATGCAAGCAGTATGAGGGAAATAATCGCTGAAATCCTACTCTCGTCCTAGTTACGCTAAACCAATAACATATTCAGAACCGAAAGTTTAATCTAAATGACAGCAGCTGTCAAACTAACTATTTGCAGTTGTTAAATTCTCTTTTTAAATACAACTCGTGGTATGCCTAATAATAGATTATACCTTTCCTTAATTTATCACTCATTATACTTAATCCCAATGCTAAGAAAATACCACTCCTGCTGCGCAGTCGTGGTATTTTCAGTATTTAGGTTAAATCGCTGCATTATTATTATAATAATTTAATGTATAATAATTTAGAATATAATAAAGCTTCCCCGGAGTTTTCGGGTAAGGTCCTGATATTTCCCGGGCCCCAAAAAAATCGATAAATTAGAAAAAAACACGGAATTTCCAAGTGGTTTCAGAGGATTTTCCGTCGGTTTCGTTGATTCTACAGAGCCGCTTCGTTTCTCGAAAGTGGTTAATCGTTAATCGGGAAATTCTCTTAGATGTCGGATTTTCGATGTTCTTTTTAGTAGATACCGGAGGAAATAAAGGGACGAAAGAATTTTGCGAAAAAAGCCGTCAATGTCCGTGGGCAGGGTTTAAAGATTTTCCACTATTATTCAGGCTAAAGCCAATTTTCGCACTGTAACTGGCAATGTCGCATAAGGCAATGTCGCGTAATAGGATGTTAGATTTGCCGTCACTTACGCCTTTGAGGTTATGGCTGGCTTTCACACCGCGAGAGTGGGGACGGGTAATTGCAAAGTTGTCAGTTGAACTCCTATGCCCGCTCGTATTGGAAGGCCGAGCCTGTACGGGTGATCATTTTGAGACTCCCAGCCTCTGTTGGTGGAAAACGGTCAAAGATATATGGAGATATTATATATGGGAGATTATATAGGGTGTATAAAGGAACAAATTGGTCCATTTAGCGACCCTTTGCAAATACGACGCTACGCGTCGCGACGCCAAGAAATATATATTTTTTTCACCAACATACCACTTTTATTGCATTGTTCGAAAGCCCTATTTTTTCTGAACATTTTTTATTAATGCCATTTTTCTTCAATGATTTTATTTTTGGGGATATTCCCCCGACCCTTTATTTGTTTGAAAGATGTTCAAACCGCGTCTTTTGACCTTCTTACCGTTGTCAACATGCAAATCCAGGACCGGCTACACTTTTTTTTATACCCCTCCCATTTTCACCAAATGCATTTAGCGACTTTTTTATTTAAAATAGGACACCAGAGCATTAATAATTACACCACAAAACTCCCCCATATTATAGAAAATTTGAACAAAAATTATACAGGGAGTTCTCTTCTATACAGGGAGCCAAAATTTAGCAAAATTGAAAAAGGAATCTGGCGGGTCAAGAATCAAGTATGCCATGGGAAAACCTCAAAATAGTTGAATGGTCAACAAGACCACACAGGGTGTTGGTATGGAAAGATCCAATAACAAATATACAACCTGTATTTTCTCTGTGCTATTTTACGGATCGAGAGCGATAAAAATCGATTAGGCGTATCAAAATCTCCGCAGATATTAAAATGAACTACGTCTAAAATTTACAGAAGCCTGACAGTCAGTAATTTCAGGTAAGTTAAGGCGGGTAGTGTGCCACAACAGAAACACATAGAAAAATGTATAATTTTATTAGAGAATAGCTTTGTCTAGAAAAGTCCGATAATTTAAATCGTTTTGTACTTGTTGGATGATACTTTGTAAAAAAATGAATTTATTAATACACTTCCAAAAATTTATAATATATTCCAGGGTGCATTTGACCCATATAAAGTTTTAAAAAATTCAGCACTTTGAGAAGACACAGAGCAAAACAACCTGTAGGTATATTTGTTATTGGATCATTGCGCACCAATAGATACCTTGTATAGTCCTGTTGACCACTCAACTGTTTTAAGGTAATTCCATGGCATACTTGACTGATTCGCCAGATGCCTTTAAAATTATTATTTTGCTAAATTTTGAATAGACTGTAGAATAGAACTCGTACCTATTTGAATGCTGGTTCTGTGGTGTCCTGATTAACGCTGCGGTGTCAGATTTTAAACAACAAAATCGCTAAATGCATTTACTGAAAATTATTGAGGTTTGAGAAAATTGTAGCCTGTTCTGAATTTGTATGTTGACGACAGTAAGAAAGTCAAAAGACGCGGTTTGAAGAGCTTACGTGGTTGAAAGCGCCTACCGCCCCAATAGGAGTCCCGGGTCGAATCTCGGTTGCAGTGCAATTTTTTCAACTGATTATTCTTTACGTGGTCCTTATGCCATCCCTATTTCCCCATTTAACCGACTCTCTATCTCTTGTAGTTACCGAGATCCCAATGGTCAGGGTCGAATTTGAGACGCACTGTATGTATACCCTTTTCAAATATCTGCCCCATTTAGGGTTTAAAATAACCACCCAATATTCCCCCGGTCGGTCCTCTCTTAACGTGTCTGAATTACTAAGAATAAAATAAGATTAGTGGTCAGATATTCATTTGTTATTTATCAGAACTTAACTTTATCAATTAATATAAACATTGAAAACCTATAGGTACCCCATATAATTTCTTAATAGTTATTTATGTACCAAGGCACTGTTCAACTTTCTATGACTCATGTGGAATTTAGTTGCCGAGGCCTCTGGCCGGGGCAAATACCTAAACCACGAGTCATAAAAAGAACTTCAGTGCCGAGGTACATATTATTATAACTTACAAAAATATTTCTACTGAAAAATTGCGCTGCTATAGGTAACAATTTCGCAATGTGTGCGAAAAGTTAAATGGGCCTTAATTGGATACCTATTTGGTCACTTTTGACGGGAGATTGCTTCGTGTCTAACGTTTGATATTCACTTAGTGAAAAAATCGTAAATAATGGGCTACTTCAGTGCCGATTTCTGAGCGTTTAATGACAATTTTGAGACACTTCACTGCCGATTTCAAGAAAATAATTTTTACGGTAGTTGGAAATTTTATAAATAATATCAAATAAATATTCTGGAACATCCTCCAATGTTCCTTTTGTATACACAGGGAGTAACTTTGTACAGAATATATGCACTATATACAGGGGTCTAACTTTGTACAGAAGTTTTAACTGGCGGTAGGATCTGACCCGAAAAGCAGCTTATTAAAATTATGCTATTTCAAAAGTCGAAATTAAGCTTGTTACAATTTTGTCCAAAGAAATATTCCCTTTTAGACTTTAGGGTTCCTAAGTTCCCCTCTTCTCATTTCACCCCCTTAAGGGTTGAATTTTTGAAAATCCTCTCTTAGCAGATGGGCACGTGAAACTTTAAGTTTGTATAGGCTTTACCACTTTTGGAGGTCTTCCTCAATCCCATAGGGGTTGATTTTTAGAAAATCCCCTTCCAGGGGGGCAAATTTAGTTAAAAAATTCAAAGAAAATATGTCTTACATGTAATGTAATGTAATGTAATTACAAAATGGAGGTGATGTACCCTTTTTCTTCCAACTTTTTACTGCGTACGCCTGTAGTGTAATCGAATCATTCTTTAGAATCAGTGTTTATTTTATAATATTAAAAAATTACAGAAAATAAACGGTGTATTCAAAGAGTTATGCTTTTAAACCACAGGTGTACTACATCCCCCTTTTGTTCGGTTTGTTCTTTGAAATAAATCTCTGCCAAATTTCAACGATCTACATTATATTAATAACCACAGTTATTAGTAAAATTCTTTTCTTAAAAATCAACCCCGTGTTTTGAGGTAGAGACGTCTAGATAAAAAATGGCATAAGAAAAGCCCAAAATATCTGTAGTCAATGAATAGATCTATATTTTTTCGTAACACCCTGTTAGATTAGCCTATTTCCGACTTTAAAGGCGAAAACCAGTTATTAATCAAATTCTTTAATTTGAATCAACTTTGAAACCCCGTATTGCTATTACTGCCTTAATTCCGAATGTATAAAGTCGGAATTACACTATTTCCGACTTTGAAGTCTGATGAATTAAAAAAATATATCTATATATTTTGTGGCCCTTTTACGCTTCCATAGCAGCATGCGGCCCAGTATACAAACTTAAAACAAAAGCAACACGGCACTGTTGACAAAAAAATATCTTTAAGAATTCCTTCGGGACCGCCACGACCAACAAGTTCGAGCAGAAGGCACTGAAATTAAAGAGCGCATCGTCGTCATCGTCTTCGGTCTCGGCCCAAATTAAATTTAATCCGGGGAGCTCGACCCGGACGCTGCGACCTCACCCGACTGCCGGCGGAGCCCAGAGCGTAACATCGCGCCGGATTCAATATCGTCGAAAACTTCTCGCGTCTTCTTCTTGATTCCATTAAGCGGAACGCGGGCGCTCGCCCTGGAAAATTCCGTTGATGAAAAGCAAACACTCGCTTTTTGTACGACTTAAAATTTTTAGATTGTTCGCATGGCCCTTTTGTGGTAGTTGAATTTATTTAATTTTATCGGATATTAGGAATCTCGCACTAACATCGTGGACAGCCAATTTGTTTTGTGAGTAGGTACTATTAACACACCCTGTAGACTGTAGAGCCAAGTAACTGAAATTTAAGAAAAGTCCTTTATATCCATTCCTATGTCCAATAATGGACTTGTCAAAATATAAAAAAATGTTCTAGGGTTTCGCGAAATTATTCTGCCATAACTTAGGTACCAGGGAGTTCTGCGACTCAAAAAATGAAAAAAAGTTCACAACATTGACTCCTAAGAGGGTTATAGCTCCCGAAATAGACAGTTTCACAACGATTTTTTCTAAATATTTCCAGAGTGAGCAAAGATACAGTTCTGAAATTCGGTATGCATACCGAGGTAGAGTCCCAAATTGGGGGAGGTCAAGTGGTTAAAAATACCGAAATTATGAACTGTCAGGGTACTCTTGTCGAACAACGGTAGCATGTGCCGTTTTCGAGTAAACTCCTTTTGAAAATTTTGTGCAGGGTGCCATGAAAATCCGTATTATAAATTAGCCTGCATAATTTACCAGTGTGACAGAAAAAAATTTAAAAAAGTTTCTTTAAAGGTGGCCTCAAAAATACCCCCCTATAACCACCCAAATGGACACTGGCAAACGTTTCTTTTTTTCTAAATATTTCCAGAAAGAGCAAAGATAAAATTCCGGAGTTTGGTATAGGATATACATGTGAGATTTGACATTCACAATGTTAAATTTTTCATAGCCTTTTGACAGTGATTATAGTATTGAGAAGATATCCGACGGCTGTGCATTCAAACGACTAAGCTGTAAGCTGCATGTGCACTGATTAGAATGCTCCGCTACATGCTACTCTAATGTAAGGTTATTGATTCGTTACATACGGCCCTCTACGGATGGTAGCATGACGTTTCATTTTTTCCGACATATTTCCCTATTGGTCACTTGGTGCCCCCGAGATATTATACGGATGCGACAAATTAAATGCACTGTTTTGCGTTATTAACTTCTGAAAAAAACGGGAATTATTGTTTTATGCACTTTTTATATTATACAGTGACCGGCAGAAAGTTGGACACAAAAATTTAATATTTTTCAACTCTGATTTCGATTAATTTAAATTTTTAGCTGCTAATCGAACAAAATTAAAGTTTAGTAGCAAATTCATTTGTTATCCGATGATAAGTTGCGCTTGCGGTATATTGTTTTTTTTTTGTAATACACAGGGTAGTCGAAAAAATAAAAAAAAGTTAAATGTCTTTTTTTTGACTAGGTGGCTGTGACTTTAAATCTGACATCCACCTTTGATTCCAAACAACTTTTGTACGTAACTTTTTACCATATTTTTAAAAATAAGTGTAATTTACTCATCAGTTATTTTGACATTTTTGAATCTACCTCGTATCAAAAAAGAGATATTTAAATTTTGATATGTGCGTTTTGAGTTTGAAATAATGCACTAACTTTAATCAAGAATAAAATTTTCTGAGAAATTAATAATAAAAAAGTCTTCCATTTGTGTCCAACTTTCTGCCGGTCACTGTATAAGTATGCAAAAAAACGTATTTCTACTAATAGACAGTGTTCTTTTCAATACATAGCCCCCCTGTGCATTAACCCACTGCTTAAATTAAAAAATGTTTACAAATTATACAAAGAGGGTTTTCAAATTTAAGTCGGCAGTATTACTGACTTCGTTATTATTGGAGCTACAAAGTCAGTTGAATAGGCAAACAGTAGTAGGTATTTTTCCGCCATGATTCCGATGGTGAAAACGAAATAAAAATCGAACGTCACGATCGCGAGTTATGTCAAAAAGTTCAATTTTTTCAAATGGGACATACCTACAGTATACCTACAATATTCTCAATCAATAAGAGATTGAATTCTGAACAAAAATTGTCCTATAATTCTAAAATCAAAAATGACAAAGCAATTGATGATTTGCCAAATTCGTTAAAGTGGTTGTGTTAGGTACTTTGCCTTACCATAGAGTAGAAAGTAAGAGGAATATCCATGACGTGAAACAGTATCGTTTATTTTAAATTATTCTATAAACACTATAAAAACACAAACTGTAAACTGTTTACTAGCAAAAGTTTCAGTTTGACATTTTAATATTGATGGCATTTATAAAACAAATGAATGTTTATCAAATAACAGCCATTTTAACGAATTGAAAAATCATCAATAATTATTGCTTTGTCATTTTGGTCTTAGAATTAAAAGGTCATAAGACAATTTTTTTCGCCATTGTAATCAGCGGAAAAAATATTACTGGTTTGCCTATTTAACTGACTCCAATAATAACGTTGGTTGGCAATAGTGCCGACCGAGGTACCGACCGACGCTTGTTTACTGAGGTACATACAGGGCGTTGAAGTTCACAATATTTGAAAGAGGTAGGTGAAAATATTATGTTGCGAATGTTGGGAATTAACAGGTGTTTTGGATAACGTTTTGTCAATTTCAACGCAAGAACAATTTACGTACTCACTCCACTTTGCCGCTATAACTGATCAGTTTGCACATTTATAGAGGGCATCAGACGCCGCACTCTAAAATAAATTTTGTGCTGGTTACTATATACAGGGTGGTTACCTTTTGCTCTGAATTTTTATTAACATTAAAATAAACTTTTTTAAAAGCCATTTTGAACCCGTGACAACAGAGGTAGAGGTCAAGGGGTTAAAAATACCCCAATTTTTTTATTGAGTGCCTATTTTGAAGATTTCTTCTCTCAGGTATATCACATGTCATACCACATTTCATAATTTTACCTTTGCTCGTTCTGGAAATATTTAGAAAAACCGTTTGAGAAATTGTCCATTTCGGGGGCATTTTTAACGCCAGGTTTATAGGAACTTTTTTATTTTTAATAATAGTCAACGTTACAATTCTCAAAAAGAATACCAACAGAAACACAAAAATGTAGCCATTTTTTAAATTTTATTTATTTTTCATAAAAAAATTCAAAATATTATGACATTATTTTTTTATTTCATTTGAGTAACGTGTATTGCCTCCCCTGGCTCTTAATACATCCCGACAACGTCTTGGCAGGCTGTTAGAAAACCTCTTTTTACTAACCCCAACTCCGAGTGTGCTCTTAAATATATTCCTTCCCATAGCATTATAGACTCACCTCCAAAATTTCGCGAAGGACTAATATTGCACTGTGCGTATCGCTCACCAATACGCCTATATACAGGTATTCTTCGATCTAAAGAATACCTTGACTTATCTGTAAAAAGTAAATTACCCCATTCATTAATATCCCATCCCACATGTTCCCTAGCAAATCGTAGACGAGCTACACGGTGTTCCCTAGTCAGCTGAGGAGCAGTATCAGCAACTCTAGCTCTAATTCGAGAGCGACTTAAAATGTTTCTCACCGTTTGTGAAGATACATGTACATTTCGAGCAAGTATTAAGTCGTGTTGCAGTTGTAGATATTGCTGTGACATGCCTTCTATACGTAGAGCCTGGAGTGTCTAAAATCGGTTATCTACAGGAGTGGTAGCTGTCGGGCAACCTTGTTGGCCGTCTCTCATATTCTTCAGTACCACGATATGTTGCCACCACTCTAGATACTGTGGATTTATTCAGATCCACTAAATTTTAAACTTATCTCTGACTTCTGCCATCTTCAACTAGGGAAACAATTCTAATGTAATTTCTCTTGGCAAATTTAAATTTATGTTGGCCCAGCCCGCAATGGTTCAGTTAATTCACAATGCAATGTGTATGATGTAGACTAATTGTGTCATGAAGTGGCATTGAATCACCATTATATCTTTGACTGACGTATTCAGTCAACGATTATATCTTTCAGAAATAAAGTAGGCCTTGGTAGTTTGTGTCTTTTTTGTAAAAAGAAATTTCATTCGGAAAATTATTCAGAATATAAAATTATGCTCCTTTATAAAATTTGAAAATGATTGGCCTACCGTGGTTTTTGTGATTTTTGAAGCGTTATGTAAAGTACTATCACAGACCGATATAGG
Organism: Pseudeuparius sepicola; assembly: GCA_963920635.1. Lineage (NCBI taxonomy): Eukaryota > Metazoa > Arthropoda > Insecta > Coleoptera > Anthribidae > Pseudeuparius > Pseudeuparius sepicola. Next base: position 99,525,144 of record OY987299.1, read on the forward strand.
TCTGTGGTACTATATACTTGTAAAAAAATAACGGAACATTTTGTAATGTTATTGGCAGGATTCCATATTATGACCAGAAGGACGATAGAAATCAGATTTCAAAAAACAATCGCTTACTTTCACTTTTTTTTTGTTTGCGTTCTATACAAGGGTAAAAATAATAAAATTGAAAATAAAAAACCTTTTTAAAAACAAGCTTTTATTTAAGCCATGTACTAAAACGAATAAAATAAGTTTAGATTTTCGTTAAGATAATTCAATTCCAAATTGCGACAAGTTTTTGCAAATTGAAAAGCTTGTCGCGCGAAATGTTGATGAAAGTAGGTACCCATTAATTTTATTGGACAGTGATTGGTTGATAAGTATGCATTTTTTCTTTACAATTCGCGCGACAAGTTTTTCAATTTGCAAAAACTTGTCGCAATTTGAAATTGAATTATCTTAACGAAAACCTAAACTTATTTTATTCGTTTTAGTACATGGCTTAAATAAAAGCTTGTTTTGAAAAAGGGTCTTTTTTATTTTCTATTTTATTTTGTGCTTTTTAGTACCTATTTGATTCCCATGTCAGGAGGGTAGTAAAGAAATTTAGTCCGCCATCTTGGGGCCGCCGCCATATTGGATTTCGTATGAAGTCACTCACCTTATTGTTTTCTAACCGTCGAGCCCTTTCATTTTATACCCATGTTGGGTATTGATACCCATGTTGGGTATCAAATAGGTAATCTGCTGATTGATACCCATGTTGGGTATCAAATAGGTAATCCGCCATCTGATGTCACCAACTTTATTTTTCTCTACTCTTCAAGCCCTTTCAGTTGATAGCCATATTAAGGGGGTTGAAAAGAAAATGTAAGAATACATCATCCGCTATTTTGGACCGGCGGCCATATTTAATTTAGTGTGATGTAACTAACTTTTTAATTTTCTACTCTTCAAGGCCTTTCATTTGATACCCATATTAAGGGGGTTGACAAAAAATACATCATCCGTCATCTTGGAGCGGCGGCCATATTGAATTTAGTGTGATGTCACTAACTTTATCGTTTTCTACTTTTCAAGCAATGGCTTGATACATATTAAAGGGGTTGACAAAAAATACATCATATATGCCATCTTGGAGCGGCGGTCATTTTGAATGTATTACAATATTGAGTATTGCATATTGCATTGTCACCGGAACTAAAAGTGTGTGCAAAATTTCAGCTGAATCTGATGTCAGGAAGTGGTTCTAATTCAGCTTGCAAGATTCGACCCACACTAACAGGTGAAGTTAAATATAAAGCTTGTAAAATAGGTCGATTTTTATAAATAGGTACGGTCTTTCGGAAAATCTACACATTTTATCCCCATTGCCATTTGGCTTGAAGCAAGAGCGAAATAAATTCCAAAATGATGTCAGAATGTGCGCAAATACCTACTTTCAATTAAAAAACATTTTTTTACGACTGCTTGGGATTTTACAACCTTTTGCTGTATTTGTTCACTTTTTTAACAACTATTTCTTGAATGTGGATATCTAATTTTTTTTATAGGCCGAAATCATGTAGGGCAATACTATAATAAATATTGGTACATCATAATAGTCCAAGAGCCGGCCGCATGATTTCAACTCTCATAAGCTTATAGAGTAAGATGTTATGTATATTTATATTTATCTTTACTTGAAGCGAGTAGGTTGCCTCAGATAATACGGGCCCGATCATTGTTATTTAAAGAAGTTGTGGATAATTCTTAATTTTTTAATAGGTACAACCCGACCCACGAACATATTTACTTACCTCTTTTTCGCAAAAGTCTTTTGACAAATTCGAAAAGTGCCGTTCTAAAAATCGAAGAAGATGGTAAATTTCTTAATTGGGTCTTCTACTTTCCTTTAGTACCAAAAGAAACCTCGAAAATCCTATATTTAACCAAATTTCCCGACTCCCGATTTCCAAGTTTCGAGAAACGGGACGGCGGTAGAATTAGCGAAATTGACGGGAAATCCTGAGGAACCGCTCTTATAAATTGCGTGTCTTTTCTCATTTTTTAATTTTTCGGGGGCACCGGAAGCATCTGCACCTCACCTGAAGACTTGAGGGAAGCTTTAAAAATTCCCACCCCAGAGCCCCGAGCCGAAATAACTTAGCTGTAGCTCGGCGAAAAAGGGTAATTTCTGACAGTTTAGGGACTTTGGCTTTTAGGTGACGGGAAATGCCGTCCAATCACGTAAAAAAGATGCGTCCCACCTGCGTGGTGGTCGTTTTTTTCGCCGAAAATCCTTAATAACTCGAAAACGAGAAATAATTTACCTGGAAATGTTTTTTTAAATATGTTGACCCGTTCTCCGGCCATCTCGCCGTACCCTCAGATCTCCTGAAGAACGCTTTTGAAAAAAAAATTTCCTGTGCATCAAGCGGTATATGGCACTGGCTGTATAGCGAGATTCGCCCACAACTCGCGTTCCTGAGGTCCAGATTTGCCCCCGTCTTTCGGGCCGTATGGGCCTCGAAAATACGCCTATCGGATTTCTAAAGGACCAAGGGACCCTTTTTTATTGTTGCTCCATGGGCCTTCCTTCCGATGGTACCTATTTTGTTCTATAATCGTATAAGAGTAGATTTGCCTAAAAATTGGCCGCAACTTCATTAAATAACAATAATCGGGCCCATATAAATTGAGGCAACCTACTCGCTTCAAGTAAAGAAATATACTGTCTACATTTTACACAACATCTTATTCTATAAGCTTATGAGTGACAGTTGAAATCATGCAGCCGGCTCTCGTACTATAAAATAGCAAATTCTTAAAAACAAATTATAAATCATCATTAAAATTTTGAAAATTAAGCTAAAAATTTTATTTTCTTGAAATCCGCAGTGAAGTGTCTCAAAATCTTCATTAAAAGCTGAGAAATCGGCACTGGAGTAGCCCTTTATTGTACGATTTTTTCAATAAGTCAAAGTCAAACTTCAGTGCCTTGGAACATAAATAACTACCGTCATCTGGGGTTATATTGAACACCCGGGGTTATATTGAACTATAGGCGTTTAATTTAAATTTCGCGCCACTGCGCAACAGTCGGTAACAATAGACAGCTGGGAAAATTGACAGTTTCACAAAACATGTGGGGCAAGTTTGCCCGATTGATCGCTTGCAGATAAATTTGAACTTAAATTATTCCAATTCCAAAATGTCTGCAAAAACCATCCTCTCCCTCTTTTCCTGTTTCACACACGCAGTCGGTTCAATGAAATATTTAGTAGCACATCTCCTAACCTTCAAATTAGCACCAAAGTATTTTAGATTAAAATTTATTTTTGGCAATAAATGGAATCTTTTTTAAAAAATGTGAAAATGCCCCGAAAGCATGTCCATGTGCCAGTTTTTTAACTTTTATCTCTTGTAGGTACCAAATATTGAAGTATTATAGGTAAAAGTATTTTTATTATTATGTTTTTACATCATAAAAATATTTTTATTTTTGTTATTTCAGAATAATAAACTTTATTTCATTAAACCTTGTATTATTTTATTATAAGAGTTTTTGACAGGAAAAAATTTTTTTTGACAAATATCGTTTAATAAAGGTGGTCTCATTATTCTATATTAAACACATGCTGTTAACACAACTTTTTTCAATGAAAAACTTGACCGTTCAATATATCCCCGAACCACGGGTTATATTGAACGATCATTTTTTTAAAAAATATATAAGAAAAAAAGAGATGAAAAGGTATGCGGTATGCCAGAAATGATGCTTAATATGTAGTAAAAGTTTTTAGGAGTTCTGCAAAAATAATAAGATAATAATAATAAGATAGATAATAAGATAATATAAAAAAATCGTTCAATATAACCCCAGATGACGGTATTTTTTTACTTTTTTTGCGGCCAGGAAAGGCGATAAACTTAAATATTAAAATCAAATTTTCTAAAGCCATGTTTGCTTAGATTTTAGCGTAGTGAAATTCATAGTAAATAGCGTGCCTAGAAATTTGTTCAATGTCACAGTACGGATTATTTTCGGGAGTTTGGGAGTTGCCGTGGTAATTAGTTTATTGTCAAAGACATGGCTTCCAAACACCAACCATGAATGCACCGAAGCAACAGGAAAGGCAAAAGCCCGCCGGTCTCATTGCCGATAGTGGCGCGATCAATAGAGACCGGTGTCGTTTGATAATCTAACTTGGGAATAGATTCATGTTACACCTTCCTATAGGATTCTGTGTAATGGGATTAGGGACACACATCACAACCCGTTGCACGTTTATTCTGGGAAGCGAATGCGATTTGAAACTAAATTACATTAGTCGCTGTGCCATAAGCCTTTGTCTTTGGATTATTGGTTAAATAACTAGCTTTACTCTATCATGAATTGCATGTGAGTAGCTAGCTACATTATTAAGTTTAAATACCTGCTACAAATAAGTACCTAAACTCTATTCAAACTAAACGCAAGTGAAACATAAACACAAGTTGTTGCATGGCTAGAGCGTGATACGCACGTGATCGGCTTGCTATTGGCTAGTCGGCAATAGAGTCTGTCCCGGCGGGCGAGTGCAGCGGGTCGGTATTTCTTACAGAGGTGTATTAAGTTGCAAGTGGACCTTTATTTTTTCCCGATATAATTCGTTCGCTGTTTATTAATTGTTGGGGCTACGATTTGTGTTAATAGTAGAAATTTTGAGGTAAGTGAATGACTAGGTATGCCCTAAAAGTTTTTTTTTAGTTCTTAGTACTGGGCCATATTATTTTAATATTTTATATTATAAAATTCATAGGGATCGTCTTTAATGCGGCCCTGCCTCGTATTAGCCCTCAGAACTGTTCACGTGCTTCCATCGTGCCACTTGCATTTAGTTTGAATAGAGTGTAGTAAATAGTGGCATTTCGACATATCGAATATACCCCAGTAGGTAATACGAACGGACCTCCTAAATAAAGTTTGACTGCTATTCCTTTATACAGGGTGGCCCATTTGAAATGCAAGCACCTCCGTAATTTTCTTATTTTTATCCGATTTTAGCCGTTTTTTTTTTCTGAAGATAGGTCGCAAAAAATCTTACTTTGGTGCAAAATTTCAGGTCTCAATCTCAATTTTCAAGGCTTACTACTAATTTTTTTGTAGTAAAAAATGACGAAAACCATTTAGCGATTTTTTACTTAAAATGTGACAGAACAGCGTTAATCAGGACACCACAGAAACCCTTTATACCAAAATCATCCAAAGATGAGCAAAATAGGAATTTTAAAGGCATCTGGCGAGTCAAATGTGTCGTGAGATCCCCTCAAAACAGTTGAATCATCAACAGGGTTACTCAAAGTGTTGGCGTGCAAAAATTCAATACAAAACTTGTACAGGGTTTTTTCTCTGGGCCATCTCCAAATGCTGAATTTTATGAAACTTTATACTGGCCAAGGGTGCTCTGCAAATGTAATTTATTCCTTTACATAATGCTAACCAACAATTAAAAAACAATTTAAATTATTGGACCTTTCTCAATAAAGTCACTGTCTAAAACGATCATTTTCTGTGCTTTTCCTGTTGTGGCACACCAGCCACCTTAACTCATATGGACTTACTGACTCTCAAGATTCTGTATTTTTAGACTTACTTCGTTTATAGTGTCTGGGGCTGATTTTGACCCTAAAAAATTCAGTATTTTGAGATGGCACAGGGAAAGACACCCTGTAAATTTTCTATTGGATCTTTACACACCAACACTTTGAGTGATCCTGTTGACTATTCAATGGTTTTAAGGGGATTCCATGGCACTCTTGACTTGCCAGATGTCTTTAAAATTCCTATTTTGCTCAACTTTTACAACCCTCAGAAAGGAACTCCCTAGGGGTTTAAGGGTGTCCTGATAACAACAAATTTGTAGTAGGCCTTGAAAATTGACATTAAGGCCTGAAATTTTGCACCAAAGTAAGAGTTTTTGTGACCTATCTATAGAAAAAAACGGCTAAAATCGGATGAAAAATAAAAATTTTACGCGCGTGCTTCCATTTCAAATGGGCCACCCTGTATATATATGTCAATGAGAAAGCTGCGATTTTGGCGGGTTATGTAAAAAAAGTGAAAAAGCGGAAGGAAATGATTTATACCAAAAATTGGTGGCCGTGGAGGAGGGGGGAGCCCCAATAGAGGTCCGGCATTATTTAGGACGCCCCTTGTAATATGAGACGTATAACGTTGAATCGCGATTTTAAAACATTTATATGAATTTAAATTTGTTTGCCGCAATTTAATTTTCCTTGGAGAAATGGCATTCTTATCTTGTTCAAATTTAAGAGTAAAAATATTTATTGCAAATCGCAATAGACACTTGTGAAGAGAGTTTTGAATCATAGCTACTTTTAATGCTCCACGAGATGTGCAAACGAAATACCTAGGCGAGTCTTGACTATCGACTGAAATATTCACTATTTATATAGTATACCTAGTAATAATTCACTTAACACTTTTGTCTGTTTTATTATTTAAAAGTTCACGAATACTGAAACCCGCGTCAACACAAAGCAGTACCTATATGTACTACGAAATCTAGAAGAGGCTACTTTTATTTTTGTAATTTACCTACACTTTCAGCTGTAAAAAACGGGATGGAGACGTGTCGCCCCCACCATTTCGCCCCCGCCGGTTCGCCCCCGCCGGTTCGCCCCCGCCGGTTCGCCCCCGTTGTTTCGTCCCAGCTGTATCGCCCCCGGCGCCAATTCGCCCCGACCGTTTCGCCCCTATTAAAAATAATGTTCATATAGTTTTGAAAAAAAATTAGACATACCGTACGAAATAAGTAAAACAGTTATTATAAATACAATACTTATGATACAAAATAAAAAATTCAACAGATTTTTTAATTTATACAGAATTTTGCACTTAATATACAATCTAATCCAAACTAACCCACCCTCGGTTTTCCCTGAATTATGAAAATTTTATCAGCGTTACCTGGAAAGTAGTTAGTGGGCAAAATGCTACAGGTAATGCAAATGGGCCCTTTCAGGTAAATAGGTTCGAAATCGGCCTCAATATGATCAGTCGTTATTGTTCTTTGAGAGAGTGAGTGTATTCCTATAATAACATGAGTTTCGTTGCATCAAAACGAGGAGGAAAGAAATTTGTAGATGAACAAAACTTTATTTATGTTTTTTCCAAATATTCAAGTGACAGAGAACATTCAATATGGGTGTGTGAAAAACGAGGCGAATGTAATGGCAGAGTATGGACCATTGGCAACACTGCAAACGTAGCAAAGATTGTTACCGGACACACACATGCATCGCAAGCAGGAAGACCAGAGGCAATTCGCGTTGTGTCAGAAATAAAGGAAAGGGCGAAAAACAATCAGGAAAGTCCACAACAGATAATGGCAACTGTATTAGAAAATGTCCACGCAAATGTGTCAATACTGCTCCCCAAAAAGGATTCTCTCAGAAAAGAAAAGATGAAAATATGCCGCCTCTGCCAAGGGAGCTGGAAAATTTAATTATTCCTCGGGTAAGCATAATTATTGTACATTTTATTTTATAACGCTAATTGCGTTATTAATTACAGACCTACCAATGTATCGAAACGGATGGACACGTCAAACAGTTTCTTCTTTACGATTCTGAAAATGAATTACTTCCCCAGAGAATCTTAATATTTTCAACACGAGAAAATTTTAATTTGTTATCTGCAAGCGAAAACTGGTATGTTGATGGCACATTCAGTACATCCCCAAATCTTTTTGAGCAACTGTACTCAATACATGTCAGACAATTCGATACTGTGCTACCTGTTGTCTATGCTCTGATTTCGAACAAAACAAAAGCATCGTACAAGAAGATGTTGCAAGAAATTAAAAATCTTCGGCCAGGATTGCAACCAAGAACAGTTCTGATGGATTTTGAGCAGGCTGCAATATCGGCATTTCAAGAAGAGTTTCCTGGAATTGAAGTGGAAGGGTGTTTTTTCCACCTGTGTCAAAGCATTTACCGTCGTGTTCAACGAGAAGGTCTGCAGGTCAGTATCTTCAGTGTGAGCATGCAACAATAAACTATACTTTTATATTTATTGTATGTATATGTATTCATAATATTTGCTTTCAGGTACAATATAATGAATCTCACGAGTTTGCCCTGTGGATTCGAAAACTTCCTGCGCTCGCTTTCATACCAGTAGAATCAGTAGCCGATCAGTTTGACGCCCTTGTAGAAGATGAGGCCTTTCCTGCAACTGCATTACCCATTGCCGATTATTTTGAAGACTGTTACATAGGACGCCGAAACAGAAGGCAAAGGCGAGCTCCCCAATTTCCTCTTGAGATATGGAATGTGTATAATAGAACATTAAATGACCGCCACCGAACAAATAATAACGTTGAAGGCTGGCACCGGGGCTTTCAAAGTACTTGCGGTAATTTGTTTCCAAATGTTTATCAATTTATAAATTGTTTGAGAAAACAACAATCGCTGCACAGATTTGAAATTTCACAATTATTATTAGGAGTAAGACAAAAAAAAACAAAAAATACGATACAATTGCTAGAAGAATTAAAAATATTGTAGAAAGTTATGGTAGCATAGATAATATGGATTATTTGTTAGGTATTGCCCATAATTTTGAATTTAAAAAAAAATCATGTAAATAATAAATTAAATTTTAAAGTCGATCTATTTCTGTATTTTATTTAACATTTTCAGGGTTTTAATAATACTATTATTAACAATTAATTTTTAATAATGAATATTATAAATAATATTATTAATAAAGCAGTCGGGGGCGAAACGGTAAGGGGGCGAAACGGTAAGGGGGAGAAATGTCCGGGGGCGAAACGGCGGGGACTAAACAGTGGGAGCCAAACGGCGGGGGCGAAACGTACCATAACCGTAAAAAACTGTAACCCACCCCGATAGATATTGGATTGTCAGAAGTTAAAAAAATGGTTTAACAAATAATAAGTCAGAAGATAAGAATTTATGGAATTTTCTTAAAGATATTTTTCTATTTCTATATAGAAAATATTTGGTTTTTTACGGTCTATGTCTGTGTATGTATTGTTTAAAAAGCCTTATGTTATATTAGTTGATTAATTCCCTCCCGTCTCCAATATTCCTATTTATTTAATAATAAGTTTCGGCGAGCTTATCACGGACACGTCCAGTCCAAACTAATTACCGTGAGCCCCCCCCCCTTTGAGTTCGTCAAAAAAACCGACAGAAGTTCCATCACGGCGAGCGCGAGCCGAGCGGTTTGCGATCCGCCGTCCACATCTTGCGCTCGCGGGTACTCGGCTCCCGCTCTACTCGGACTACTCGCCATGTCTGGAGACGGCATTATAAAAGGTGGGCTGCAACTGGTGTCAGGTGTGGGGTGCATGTTCACCTTTTGATCTGCTCGATCTAATAATAACCAACATTTAGGACTGTTTCCGGAACAAATTACTCCTAATATAAAATAGATTTTGCAAAGTTACAAGGTTTTAACATTTTCAGAAATGTCATTAAATCTTTTAAGGCAGTGTTGAAATTGGTTACACTATGTAAAAATCAAAAAGAACCAATTTTTCAAGTCCTCTAAGTCACTTTTGGCACTTTTGGTCGTTTTAGTAGGGGAGCCCAAGAGGGAATTTTGGGATTTACTCGAGCGTGACAGATAAACATATGGGGGGATACCTTGCACCCTGTTGAGTACCTCCACCATATCTAAGCCATCTCTATAGGGCCGCGCGTGTAGGGCAGCCGATCAGAATAGTAAAAAAAAATCGATAAGTAGATACACTCTAGCGCGTCAGATTAAGATATGATGGGTTAATTACATGCTGAAAAGTGTGCATTTCAATAATCTGACGATTTGAGCGTGACGTAAGGGGGTGGGAGGGTCACAAACTTGCAAAAAAAAACGTTACCTCGACTTTCTCGAGCGCGGTCGAACATTTTTTTTATTTTGAAAGAAATAATTCAAGGACAACGGGAAAAATATAATCTGCCGATTTCCACAAGTCGAAGTAACAAAAATCGTCGATAAGGTTTAGCGCGTGCAGCTAGCTGCAGTGAAGCATGTATTCCCCACTCCGCGCCTCTCTCTCCCTTTCACTCCTTCTCTCGCACCGTCCCCACACGCCAGCCATCACGCCATCACAGCTGATCACAGCACTCGTGGTATTATATAATAACTCCATGTCCCTGGCCTATTGTGGGCAAACGAAAAGAGAAAAAATATATCTGCTTCCGGAGTTTTAAATAGGACCAAACGAAGACTACATTAATATAAAATTGAGAATATTTGACAAACGACGCTCTGCGTCGCGGCGCCCTTCGAATTTTTTTTTAACGAACGTAAATTATTTTATTTGTTATTTGGATAGACCTGCTTTTTATCTATAAGTTTTATTTTAGACGTTTTGTCAAATTTTGTTTAGTTTAAGAAATATAGGTAATAAAATATTTGAAAGTCCACGTTCAATACCCTGTAATATAGAAAATAAATTATTAAGAGCATATGTTTATAGACAAAAATTCCTTAATTTTTAACAGACAACATATTTTTCTTAGTTTAAGAAATATAGGTAATACAATATTTGAAAAGTCCACGTTCAATACCCTGTAATATAGAAAATAAATTATTAAGAGCATATGTTTATAGACAAAAATTCCTTAATTTTTAACAGACAACATATTTTTCTTAGAAAACGCAAATATTCATTAAAAAAATCATGAATAAATTTTTTTTTCAAACCGTCAGATTAAGAAAATCCCTCCAAATAATCGTTAGATTATGGATCAGCACGACCAGGACATCAAGCTGAACCGTCTATATGAAAATCTGACGCGCTCGAGTATTTCAAAATGGCGACTTTTTTGCATTTTCAAAATGCCGCCACGAGCTGGCGTCACATCCGAATCGTCAGTATATTGAATGGGAGCTTCTTTCGGGTTCACTTAACATCCCTTCTGAATATCTGACGCGCTCAAGTAAATTTTTTTTTCTTCCCATTTTTAACCCTTCCGTACGGCCGCCCCCACCATGCAAACCGGCAGATTAACATACCTACGTCATCGGAGACACATGGGGCATATATACACTATCAATTTCTGACGCGCTCGAGTACCTCCATTTTTTTTTACATTTGTGAAAGCGTGTAGACGCTCCCCCCACCGGTGGAAGGGTATAATATCATATAACCTTTTTTTCTTTCTACCATCTAATCTTCAAAATCCAATAGGTCCTCACGACGCTCGAGTAAATCCCCATTTAGCATCGTGGGCTCCCCTACTATTTGAAGGGTCATTTTTCATCTTTTTAAAAATTCAAACTAAATCAAATCTTCCCACTATGATGCGAACTGTTTGAAGGGCACTGTAATAAGGAAAGTGTGTGGATTGCAAAATTTTAATAATATAAAGAGTGTTCAATTTAAAGAAATTTATGTTTGGCCTGTATCTCAAAAATACGATGGTCCATTATTTTTCTGAGAACATCATTAAAGTAGCCAGGAAATTTCCTACAGCTTTTGTCAGTACTATTTTTGCAGCTAAAAAAATAGAGATGTTAAGAGGGTGAAATGTTGTAAGGGACACCCTACACAGGATTCTCCATATAAAAATCTCAGACCACACGCCGCGACCTTTTAATTTGTAGCCGATGTTTTCGAACTTGGTGCCAAAATAAAAATATTCGAAAACTCTCTAACTTCTAAATCTCTAAACTCTAACAGAGTTTGCAAATTTTAAAATCTGGTACCAAATTTCATAATGAAGCTGCAATGAACTGAAAAAGACATCTATGTTAAGTAATAATTTTTTACACAGAGGAACAGTTTGTGAATTATTAGCTTTTCTTTAGGTAGGTATACAGTGTAAAGTAAATTCAATTTCAAAATGCAAAACAAATACATTTTAGGTTGGCGTGGACACTTTAATCGAAGAGAGAACCGCACCGGATCACTTTGAAAAAATATAATTATATTGCACCTCACATTCAGAAATTAATTAAATTAAGATATACAACATACAGGGTGTTTCACTAAGGGTGAAGAGGTACCATATCTCAGGAATTAATAGTCCTGGAGCTTTGAGAAAAAAATCTTTTTAAGTAATGTGGTCACGAAAAATCGCTGGGCGTACCTATTCGCAACACTAAATTTTAAAAATGAGTTTTCTAAAAAAATGACTAATAAAGGTATATCAAAACTACTTTTATTGCACTCTTCAGTAAATTCTGATCAATTTTGGTTAAGGAATTTTTGCTCTAGCTCTTCAAATAGAGGTGAATCGGGCCGATAAACCTTGACTTGAAAAAATGCTGCTAACTCCGGTTTGCCTTAACCGAATTGGTCGAATTTGGGCTTGTTGAAAAGAGCATTCCTTCTTCTATCAAATGATTGTCCAGTAAGGTCATTTCGAATTTCGTTGTCACCGATAGAGGGCGCAACTTGAAAAATTTCCATTTATTTCAATTTTCTCCGAAATTTTAAGTGCAATGACATATTTATTCTGTTACAGTCAAAAAGTAGATTCAATTTACAACAAAAAATACCCAAGGTTCAAATCAATATCTTCATTAATTTCGGAGTTGTCGCCAAAAGAATGATTATTAACATGTTGTTAGAAAGAAGAAGGTAGTTATTTGTTGTCAAAGATTCCCGTGGTCAAGCATGCCATGAAATAAATAAAAATCTGCTTGAGCTTTTCGTAAATTGCTTTTTTTTCTCACTTTTTATTCCGTTAAACGTATTTCTAAATATTTTTGATATACCTTTATCAATCATTTATTTGCCCTAGAAAACCTTAGTAATTCCAGGGACAATTAGTAAATTACACAGATAAGGCTATTATGAGCAATATCGTGAATCTACATTTTTGTCCAGCGCTCTTGGTCATCAGTGGTGTTTTCCTATAAAGGCATGTAAATGAACAGTCTGCCTCAATTCGAACCAAGGTCGATCGAAGGCAGAGTAACATGCAGTCTAAATAGTTAGCAATGCTCCGAACATCGCCTCCGCGGCCCACTGCATCTTGAAGTTGAATTTACTTAAGATCTAAAAGCCACAGTTGAAAGTACCTACCTCAAAGTCTACCAAATTTGCAGTGGCGGAGCGTCGAAGGGATGGGCTGGAGGGACTATAGCCCCCCCTCCCCCCCAAATATTTCCGGAAAGAACTTTTGTATTTAAAATTTAAAAAAAACTTCAATTCTAGTCAATTTGTGCAACTCGTTTTTCAACATAATTTTGTAACTTGTAGATAATTTTTGTTTTGTTAGAATGACAGGCAGAATTCTGTTTATAAGTTTAAATGACATGTGGTAAAAGGGGATTTTTGCATTTATGTTTTTTTTGTTTAATAAAATAGGAAAGATAAAGAAGTGAACAAAAAATACCAGCAGTTAATTTACGTAATATTTGTTGCTCTTAATAGGTTACTTCGAGTTTTTTCATTCATTTAAGCTGCTTGAGCTTTAAAATATGAAAAATTTTCGCCTGATATGATATACAGTGATTTATAAATTTGCTAATATGGTTATAATCCCCCTCTCTAGTAAAGCCCCTACCACCAACCACCAATTATTACCGATTTTGTTACTATACTAAATCTGTCACCGAAATTAGCACTCCCAGTTTTAAATATCACGCTACGCCGCTGCAAATTTTGATAAAAATCTATAGGAGTTTTCGAAATATAAATCCAAAAACAACAAATATATTTTTTTGGTAATAATTTAACACGTTTAAGTTGGAAAATTAAACTATTGAACACACCCAAGGACCACCCACATAAATAAAAAAACCAGTTTTATAGTTTCCTAGATTTCATCGAAGCGAATGTTTTACGGCGGTGTAAATTTGATGTTAGATCAAAGATTTATTTCTGACGCTATAAATTTGAATTGATTATTTTTATGTTTAAACTGAAACTTACGGTTGACGTCAATATATTTGTTGCGGTATTTAAAAGGTGGCTTAATGTTTCAAACAAAACTCGTGAGAAATCTTCGACTATTGTACCTAATAATACATGAATAGGCCCGATATATTTGATATTTCATAGCGTCCTTAATTCAGTTCAAGAGTAAGGTATCTAGGAAACACATTCTTCGTATCTGGGCTGTTAGACCCAATGAAATTGAAGTTATTAAACCTTGTGAATAATACTTCTTTTGCTTAACTCCACCCACCAAAACTTTGTTTTTTTGCACTCGACGCGCGTTTCGCTAACCATGTTAGTTTCATCAGGAGATGATTAAGTCTGGCTTAATCTGACTTAATCATCTCCTGATGATGTTAACATGATTAACGAAACGCGCGCCGAGTGCAAAAAACAAAGTTTTGGTGTGTGGAGTTAAGCAAAAGAAGTATTTTCTAAGTGACAAAGGTTTCTGATTCCCAACTTACTATGTGAATAAATTCCAATTTTCATTTATATTATTTTGAGTAGGTCTAGTAAACTGTAAACTGTTGTGGACGACATAAAATTAGCGATGACAGAATCTTATTTATAAAAAACAATTTTTTAAACATTAAAAAAATTACTATCCAATATACTCTTACTTAGGTAGGTATGTAAAAGCGCCTTTTTAAAGAAAACGATTATGTTTCCAAGTTTCCAGACTTTCGACAGGTACGCACACCCTTTTTCGCAAAGGATATGTAGCGTAAATGATATATGTAGCGCCATGTGGTCTATTTGAGTAACTTTTTTTAAGGAACTTTTTGGTAACTCTTAAAATAAAAAAGTTACAAGCCAAAAAATTTCGGCAATTTTTGAGTTTTTCAAAAATATCTCAGAAAGTAGGCCATACAACACGAATATGTTCTAGACTAGACAAAGCTAGACCATCCAAAAGGCATTTTTTCTTATAAATAAAGATTTTTCCAAGTGAACCTTCAGCAATATACATTAGACATAGACTGTCTGTATCTCTGAAAATATATGTAGTTAAGGTGTATTTATACTATGAGTTTCTTTAGATAGAAATTGTTACACAGTACCTATATATAGAATCACACACAATCCGTGTCTAATATAATAGATTTTTTCTATGGGATAATACTCAACATTCTTCCTTACTGAGACCGTTGAGGGAAGGAATAATTTCACTCAACGCTGAGACTGAGTATATATTGTGCCAGTGTCTCGCAGGCTTATACTCTTCGAATAAGTTTATATACCTACCTAGATCCAAACGAATTAGCAATATAGCCTCAATGAAGATAACGAGCTTTATAAAAGCCTATTTAGGTAACCTCGGAATCTATTCATCTATCCAGATCGAAGTAAAGAAAGGCCAAGAGGGCCAAGCGACCCCAGAGAAAATCTACAATTTAGTGGTGAGATTTAAGTTGAAGTGTTTAATGCTAAGTGATTTTTAGCACCAAAAAAGTCTATTTCCTCAAGAAATCAACAATCTATCTGCTCGTGCATGTTCGAACACCCATATACATCTGGCTGTTTCCGTGCGCTCCGGGAAGCGCCCGCGCGCCTTATCTGGAGCCGCCGGAAACGACAGGAAACGCGCTAATGGCCAGACCGGCGCAATCACCGACTTTAATCGGAGCAATCACCGAACTTAAGCGGGAGTCCTGCCGATTTCGTCGCTGGCGACGCGACGTCTGCAGGCAACGGGAAAATATTGGATAGAGGTGCGGCCCATTTGCCACTATTAATTGCCCGGGAGCATCCGACTGTTTGTACAAAACTTTTTCTGTAAGGTTGAACAGTACAATTACTCGTAAAATATCCGTTGAATTAAAAAATTCTTAACGATACACGTCATGCAAAAACCAAGAGACAAAAAATGTCTACTTTACAGGAACAGGTGAGAGGTTTGAAAATTTTGACTACCACAAATGGTACTAATTCTTTAATTAATTAACATTATGTTGTGCTCTCTTCGGTAGAATGCTTTTATATAAGCTGGTACTAAATCTACAAGAGGTAATTTTTAGAAAAAATTAGTCTACACGTTTTGTTCCTACAATTCCAAAATTTTCATAAATTGGACGGTATGAAAACTTTGTAAAGACATTTTTTAGGTACAATGTTTTTCATAGAATAGTATTGAATATTAAAAACTACCACGCATTCGAATGTATAGATTTATTATAAAGCCTTTTAAAGTACTTATGGCTTTCTTAAACCAGATAATATATTTTTGATGTTTGATCTAATATATAGGTATATGCACGAAACAATTATTGAATTGCTGGAGACATTGCAGAGCAGGTAAAAATGGAACAAAAGTACCTACTTGTTTTGTCTAATATAAGTTCACTATACAATAATTCATAATATTATTATGTCTCGTTACAATATTTTAAAGGCCACAATAGAGAACCAAAATTTTAAATATTTGAGCAATGAAAATTATACCTACCGAAATAATATAGTTTCCATTTTGTGTCAACCTATACCAGTAATAAGTACCTACCTACCAAATTTGGTTTGAATAGCTTTATTTTATTAGTTTCAGAGATATTAAAAAAATCTTTATTTTTCTGCGAAATTTAACACCCTGTAACTTTCTAGTCCCAAAAGTTTATGTGAGGAAGTGGCAACATTTTTCGATTGTTTCCCAAAGTTTGTCAATTTAAAACTGAAACAGCCTGTATTTCTTTAGCAAATTATGACTTTGGTTTTGCTTTGGGTTAATTCGAAGATGTATTTGAAGCCTGTGACAAAAAACCGAATAGGTGGCATTCAACACTATAGTATGTAGTTTTATGTCCCGGAATGGTTTATCAAAAAATCCTATACAGGGTGAACTTTTCTAAGGAGCCCAAAAAATTAAATGTGCTAAATCCGGGTCAGATACGCAGCTGAATGCTTGTGTATATTATAAAATGCGACAAATGTGCGTGAGCGGTTTTCGTTTCTGTAACTGTCACAAGCACTAATAATAATAGGCACCTACTATATGATTCGCACTTCATTCGCCGCAATCCTCTTCACTATTTATGGAGCAGAGGGGAAATTTGGGCAGCAATCTTGGTTAAGTTATTTTAAAGCTACCAGCCGGATAGAGGCTGTTCAAATTATACAGGGCGTTTGAGGTTTTTGTAGACAAATTTTGTCATTTTATTTTGTAGAAAGACTCATTTTAGAGAAATAAGTTCCTATACAGAAGCGAGTATAATCGACATACCTACCTGTATATTAATATGCAAATGGTATAAGATACTGTTAGTTTTCGAAATACAGGGCGTTTAAAAGAATATATATTATTTGCATATTTTAATTTTTTTATGGGACAAAAAGATATGTCGACTTCGAGTTTGGTATATGTTTGGTATTATCTTATGTACTTAAGTGGATAAACCGCGTATATAGATTTACCACTGGCGACTCCGACGAAGATGTACTTTGGTTTCAGGACGCCAAACTAGGTACGGGTATGTGAAAAGCACATTTGTAGGACGAAAATCATAACCTTTATTTTTAAAACTTTTTGACTTTGAAAATGTCCCATTTCACAGTCATGTAAAAGTCTGAAAATAATAAACAAAAGAAAAATTAACTCATAACAAATAAATTGCATTGGGTTACCTACACTCTACAGTAGAAACTACTTAGAGATTTACTTATGTATTTTAAGGAAGTATCCATTTTGGATTTGACTTCTAAGGGAATTGCATAACTTTAGGGGCATTTTTAATTCACTATATATCTGCCTCCGTTAGAGGAAGAGAGGATGCATTTTTTCCATTAAATTGCACGTATCTACAAGGTGATCATTTTTATACGTCCGGCCTCTGTTCTTGGAAAACGGTCGAAGTTATATGGGATATTATGAATGGGGGATAATATAGGGTGTATAAAGAAATAATTGGACAAATATAGCTCCTCATTACAAAAACGACGCTAGGCATCGAGACGCCAAAAATTATTTTCCTACCAACATACCATTTTTGTCAGAGTGCTCGAAGGCCCCATTTTTCTGAACATTTTTTACTAAAGCCATCTTCTTTATTTCCTTCCATGAAAAAGATATTTTTCAGAAGCACGTAAAATATTAATTTTTGTTAATCACTATTGCCATGGATGGGATGACGTAGAGTTTTCAATTGTTATAGTTCAATTTATCTAGTAGGCAACTGTCAAGGAAACGCATATTACAAAGACTCTTGTTTTTAAAGCTATTCAATTGACATCAAGTGAGTTTCCTATGATGGTTTCGTATAGTGAAAAGTCGATAAGTTGCTTATTGAGAAGCAAGATAAAATTCTTGCGAAGCAGGGGGAATATATCAGGAAGGAATGTAGTATTTCCGGACTATATTCCTTTTATGAAAACGGTTATTTCCCTCATACTTAGATAAATTAAAATTTGTTAGTGCGTTTTTTGAAGAATAACTTTTTAATATAAAATGATAGAGGAATATGGCCCTAATAAAAAATGTTCAAAAAAAATTAGGGCTTTCGAAAACTATGACACTTTTATTATTTGCCATCGAAAAGAAGAGCGTTTGCTCAAAAAGGCGGCAGTTGCACGCGCCAAACCAGTGGCGCCAAATCTCGCCAACAGATTATAGGAGTAAAACCCTGTCCAGACAGAGGCAACATGTTGCCGCGACATGTTTCCGAGTTTTGGAACACGTCGCGATAAGAGGAAACAATCCGTCCACACATAAGCAACTTGTTTCGCTAGTCGGTAAACATGTATATAGTTTGGAAACAGTGTGTCCACACAGAAGAAACATGTTGCCCTTCTCAGTTATGCACGTAGATGCCTTTTTGACGGACGACTGATTGCTCTCGCTGTCGCCAGTCGACACGGCCGTCCACATAGAAGCAACAAAAGTCGCAAGTCGTCGGTTGTCGGCGCTTGTCGCTCAATTTCCTTTGATGTTTACCGCTCTCGGAGCGGAAACACGCGACTACCAGCGACCAGTAGCAACATCCCTCAACACAGAGCAACTTTTGTGGTGGAGACATGTCGCACCTATACAAAAGTTGCTGCATGTTGCCTCTGTGTGGACACGGCTTTAAGATTAGCCTAAGTATAAAACTGTAAACGTTTTCTTATATTCCTCATTTCACTTGAAAACGGGCTGAGATCACAACTGATCGAAACATAGTGAATAAACAAATAAAGACAATAATAGACCAACAAGAGAGTATTGCTTAAGGTTCCAGCTTGTCTACAAACTTCAAACAATCGAGTATGAATAACTTGTGACTATATAATATGAGAGAATAATTTAAAGTGTATACAGATGACAATTTGAAAAGATGCAATCGCTCAAACCCATTTCAAAAGTAGGCAGGGGAACCAAAATGGCGTAGTAAGTGACGTAGTGACGTTGTTTCTCCTACAACCTGTTACCACAGAAAATATTTTAGATAATTGTCTAAGAAAAATATCGTTGCACAGGAGCTGGCAAAAACAAATTTAATCCGGACATACTTTTAATCAAACGACAGATATCCAAATTTTACATATTGCTAATAAAGGTTATATTTTGAATAATTTAGAATCACTTGAAATATGCAGAGATTGTAAAACTAATTTTGATAGTGTTTTAAATGCTCAAATTGATTTTGAATCATCTCAGACATTTAATTACCTTTTTCACTGATAGCTATTAATAGAGATCTAGTTGGCCAATTTTAATGGCTGTTTACTCTAACAATAGCGAATTCCTGGCTTTCCTACGTAGTTTTTTCTAATTTTTTTGGATTTGTGCACTTACTGGTTCATTATTATTTTATACCCTGGTCCTGTTTGTTAACAAATAATTTGTTTGTATAATGTTTGCCCCTCTTTTTCTACTTTTAAATTTACCTTATGACATATAGTTTTGAATGTACAATGCCATTATGGCTGCGTAAGTCATTTGTTTGTATTTTGTTTAACTTATTTAACTTATTTACATTTCTGTGTTGTAGTCTTGGCCTGAAGATGTGATTAATTTTTAAAAATCACGAAACCGGTCGCCTATTTGAAAAAAAAAAATTGAGCTGTGAGAATATCAAGACCTTAAATTTATTTACATTAATAATAATCGGAATAAACTGGTGGGGACATGGGACAATTTGGCCATGATCTCACCTGGGTAATACTTTTTGTTAGGAGAGAGATAGGGAGTTTAATCATGACCCCCACCAGCAAAATAGGTCCTATGTTGCCATGGCCACTACTTGACCACTTCCCCTACACCAAATTGGATTAGCTCGATTCTTTCTACTGGAACTTCCGAACACCAAACTTGGTATTTCCAGCTCTGTAGATACAGTCTTGCGGGGCTAATAGACGAACTTTTCGGCACTTTGGCTTCATTTCTTTTTTCTAAATAAATGTTCAACACTTTTATTGGAATTATACAGTAATACATTTCTAAATTTCGCATCAATAATTGGGTATGTTTGTTCAACAGACAACAATAAAAGTAGGAACAAATTACACAAACGTAGAGGAAAGTACTCTAATATGAGACAGTTCCCAATATGAGACCTCACAATAATTCCTAAAGTAAGAGTCTGCATCTAGCTGGCAATGTCTCAAATAATCACTAATGGTATCTATAAGTCGCCACATGTAATGCAATGTCTAGCTCATCTAAATTTTGCTTTGTTGGCTTACTAAAATGTTTTTGCTGCTGAAGATGATCCTCTAGTTGGGGTTAAAACATATGTACAGTTTTCCCCTGAATAAACTGTGTTTGTCGAGCTAAGACTGCAAGTTTACCATTTTCGTCGTTTTCAGATATAGCAGTTTGCACCTATAAGGGTGAATCTTTGACCCGTAAAATTTTTTAGCAAGGTAAAGTTGCAACTCTGGAGCACGTCTATGAAATTATTTTTCTAAAAAACTCAAAAAGAAATGAGATATAATATTTTTAAAAACTTCATACTCGTGCACCGGGGGTTCAGTTTTAACATCGGTTAAAATTTTTGTACTGGTAAAAAACTTGCCCAGTATACCCCTAAGCATGTTTTGCTGTCGTTAAAACTTAAAAGGATGTTGAGTGTTGAGAATATTTTTCTGCGAAAAATGTCATAAAAACGGAACTAACACAATCGATCCATGCACCCAGTGTGGCGCCATAGCTTTGCATCATCGCCGTGTTTCCCATCGTGCAAGAATAAAATGTGTGCTCCTCAACATTGGTATTGTGTGATTTGCGATGCTAAACAGTGCATTGTGTCGGTGCACCCACCTTGACAGCGGCGTCGTACTCGGCCTGCTGCCGGTGGGCGGAGCCGCCGCCCTGCCTCTGTCGCTCCTGCTCCTCCTGCTGCTGCTGCTTCTCCTTGGCCGACTGTGAGGCGCCGCCGCCCGCCGCCGGCGGCGGGTACGAGATCCAGAACTGGTGGGCCAGCTTGGGGGAAGCGGGGGGCGGGGCCGACGGCGTCTAGCGCCGCCCCGCGCTAGAGGGCGCCGCCCGCACACCACGTGATGCGGCCGCGACCGCGCGCAGCGCCGCCTGCAACACGCAACAGGCCCCGCCAGTGGTCAGACGCATGCGCACACATATTTAACACAACATGCAGGCTGCGCCGGGTCCTCATGGCCACAGCAGATGCTACTCTATAGATCATAATTTCGAAATTTCGTTTCTGTTTACGTTAGCATATTTAGTCCTGCTTTTTAGCCTTTGAGCGTTGACTGAATAATCGTCACCCAACGCTTCGAGCGTTAGTTAATTATATTCACTTCTGAGTAAACTTCCTCTAATAAGTAATAATAATACTTAATACTAATAATAATAATAAGTAGATAGACTCTGTTCAAGATTTTATTAGCGACCTTCATCAAATTATGTTTCGTACCTATTACCTTATAGGTATGGGGTAATTATTTTGTGTAAAAAATTAAATGAAAATAAATGTACCGACCAGCCTAAGTTTTCTAGTGAACTTACGTAGTCAAGACTTTTGCGATCGGTATCTTCAAAACTATAGGCCACCATAAGTAGTTCTCTAGAAAAGTTATTGTTTTTTCGTTATTTACTAAAACAGACACATTGTACAAAAATGCAAAGACAAAATTTTTATTTGTATGTAGGTAATTATATTTTACAATAATAACTATTTGTACGGATTAGTGAATTGTAGGTAAGTATACAATTTAGATGATAAAACAAACAGAAGAGAAGAGAATGACCATAGAGGTAATAAGTTTAGCCATTGACTGAAATATTATTTCAATCAGCGGTTTAGCCCAACCAACTCATTTTTATTTTTTTGTTTATAATAAAACAGAGCCAACATCTTTTTGAGTGATGCCACGTACTCCATTGTTTGTAGCATTTCATTTCAAAATAGACGGGTTTAATTATGGGATTAAATTAAGGCGCACCTCCCATATCCCTAAATTAACAATTGTAGCTATTAATTCCTTGTATGTAACAATTTTAAACTAATACTAAAACGCGCTGTAATTATAGTAGCTGATTTTCACTTTAATAAAATCGTCAACAGATACCTCAAACCGCCCAACATGGCAACGCCGCCGTTGCCGCCGCGTGCGCCGCGTTCGTTACTCGGCGGTATTTGATTTGTGTTCGCCCAGCCAGTTAAGTTTTCCGATTATTTACGTATGCATCTTTCGTGTTTTCAATTGTGTTTCTGTTAATAATTTATAGGCTACTTATTAGTATTTAGGATATAGTGACTGATTTTGTATACAATGGAACGCAGAAAGTGTGTGGCTTGTGGCCAAATTGATATTTCTCAAGATATAACCTATCACAGGTAAGCGTTGTACACACGAGCCTAATGCTTGTTTCCTTCGGTAAATTTGCATAAGATATTGGTTGACTACAAACGTGTGTATTTTGATGCTGTTGCTCCCTATATCCTTGGTTATTTCTCTGAGGTATATCCTCATTATAGTAAGGTAAGAATCAGTGATACATCGTTCTTCATTTGTTCGCAAACTTTGCGTTTTAGTAAGATTTTACTGATTTTTGTCAGGCCGTCCTGTGTTTTAAAACGAAGTACATAATAAAAAAATTCCTCGGAAAACCATAAATATATCGTTAGCATGGACCGATAGGGTCAGGGTATGGTCACGTGAACTAATATTTGAATAAACACTTTTTCCGCGTTACTGAACAGGCTGATAAGTCCTACAAGTTCTTGTTATAGGTACAACTGCTGAAGAAAATGTGGCATAAAGCATATTTATGGTTTCTGTATGCCCAATTGACTAGAACCTGGAAATGTGATTCTATCACTATACAGTCTATACACGATTTATTCAATGTAGGCTGTACTTTGACATACGCAAAACTGCCATATTTCCTTTGGCAGTTTTGTAACAAGACTTTTATAGTTATCATAATGTCGAGAAACGCGGATAAATTCATCATTCAAATAGAAGGTCACGCCCTTTGTGCACACGCAGTACAGTATGTAAGTTTTTTTATTTTAGACTTCACCTTACAAGTTACAAGATATGGCAGCCTGACTAAGCCCAAATGCAAAGTCTGGTACGCATGAAGACTCACTTTTGCAGTCCGAAAGGCTTGCTGACTAAAATCACAACCGAAAATCTGTGACATTGGGTCTATTTAATAAACACTATCAAACAGTTGCCGTGTGAAGTGATATTTCAGTGGGCGTGTAATATTCAGCTGTGTCATTTGGCTGCACACAAATCAGAACTTTTTTCCAAATGTGCAATCATTAGACGATATACTGGATAAATTCTATAAGGATTTTTGTATTGTTTCAAACTAGTTTGAACAAAGAGCAATATTTTGGTACCTGTTACCTGTCAAATGGCCCCTGGTCCAAGCTAGCAAATAGATATTACAATAATTCTTACCTGCATATAGTACACGTTTAGAGATAAAATCTCAGCTTTATTATTAAAATGATGTAGATGTAGGTATACTTAGTTCTGAGGACTCTGGGATTTTACTCTAAAAGCTTCTAATTTAGAAAGATGGGAATCTCTTTATCTTATTGCATGACCAATATCCATTCATCTTCACAATATCTCCTTTTTGAACACTATCTACATACAGCGCAACCTATTAAGATTTTCTCTTCATTTGAGTAAAATATTTTGAAGTTATCTTTAGAAAGTAAATGGATACCTAATTTCGTTCAGGTATTGAAGCAATGCAGAAGAACTGAAACAAAACATTTACTCTGTGTATTTTATTATTCGGGGTCGTATTTTTTCTTAAAAAGAAGCCATGGCTGTTACAACTGGACCAGGTAGGGAGTTGGAAAACCTTATCTACCTACCCGGTAAAAATTTGTATTCTTATATAATTTATAATAGTAAATACAGCCACATTTACATATTATACAGGGTGATTCAGTTTTATTCTGCGACACTACAACAGGTGATAGAAAACAAAAAAAAACGCACTTTCTTCTATAAACTATATCATTTTAAGGCCTTATAAAAAAGTGACAGGGTGTTAAATTTGTAGGAAATATGTGGAATTTATTGAATATTTACTAAACTAGTTGCGATATTTAAGTCATATCTGGTACACGTTATAACGGCATGGGTTGGCATAAAACCTGTTAACATCAAACACCTTAAACTACCAGTGGCGTAGAAGTGGGTAATTAGTATAATTGTTTTTAGAAGAAAGAAATGAATCACCTTGTATAGCAATAAAATGTATCCAATTTCTGATGTAAATTTTAATTGTAAACAAAAACGTTCTCTTAGCATTTTTTCATATGTGTCATGGTTTCATAGCAAATTTGATTTTTTCTTATTATTTCGGGGTATTTCTGAAAAATTGACTTAAAAATTCCCTCCATAAGTTAGACTGAAAGTAGAAAGAATATGTTTCTTACTATAAATACCGTAACTTTTCACAATAAACTTGCCCATTCAAGGTTTTACTTTTGAAGATACAGAGCGTAACATTAATTGTATCTTCCTTAAATGTTTTAGACCCTGTATCTTCAAAAGTATGGCCTTAAATAGGTAAGTTTATTGGAAAAACTTACTTTTTTAAAGTAGCAAACACATTATTTCTACTTTAAGTGTTTATGGAGCAAATTTTTTATATAATTTTTCAGAAATACCCCGAAATAATACAAATTTGCTATGAAACCATGACACATACAAAATATTACCAAGGGGACGTTTTTGTTTAAAATTAAAGTTTATATAAGAAATTGAATACAATTTATTTCTATACAAGGTGGTTAATTTTTTTTTTCTAAAAACAATTATACCAATTACCCACTTCTACACCACTGGTACTTCAAGGTGTTTGATATTAACAGGTTTTATGCTAACCCATGCCGTTATAACGTGTACTAAATATGACTTAAATATCTCAACTAGTTGGGTAAATATTCAATAAAGCCCTCATATTTCTTACAACTTTAACACCCTGTAACTTTTTTATAGGGCCTTAAAATGATATAGTTTATAGAAAAAAAGTGCGGTTATTTTTTGGTTTTCTATCACCTGTTGAAGTGTCGCAGAATAAAACTGAATCACCCCATATATGTATAGGTTATAATATCTTCTAATATTATGTAATAGGTATAAATCTATATTCCGGAAATAGACAAATAAAATTAATTTTATTATAAAATATCTTTAAAAATACGATTAAAATAATTCATCGTACCTGGTAGACACTTCCCCATCAGCTTTTGTTTCATAATGAACATACAGGGTGTCCCAGGTTTTTTTGATCAGGACTTTGACATTTATAGAAAAACTCATTGTATGATGGGTTGCTCATATAAACATAGGTGACAAAGTTCTTCGTTTTTTTGTAGTTCTCTTTTTGAAATTGAATTATGGAAATCGAATAATTGCCAAGACGTGCCCCAAAACACCTGTTAAACCCAACATTTAAAACATAAAATTTTCACATACCACTTTCAAATTTTACAGAGCAACTGTACCATTTAAAGTAAGAAAAAATCCCTATAAATAATGAACTAAAAATTATTCGCTTTCAAAATGGAATAAGAATTAAATTTTACAAAATTTTGTCACCCTATATCAAGCAAACCAATGGTGTTTTGACCAGTTGATCGGTAACATTTGTAAGCGGAAAGTGAAAATTTTGTTTCAAATGTTGTAGTTAACAGGTATTTTGGGGCACATCTTGGCAATTTCAACCCAAACAGTTGATTTTATTGTTATGAAACAATAGTTCATTTTTGTTGGAAATAAAAAGATGCACTAAAATGATGGACCTTCAAGACCAAAAAGATAACCTCAAAAAAGTTACGAGTATAAAAGCACGATCCAAAAAGAGGGAAAGTGGCTTCCTCTGTGAGATACGTAGAAATTGGCATTTTCAGCTTATTTTCCACGCCAAAAAACACAGCAGTGCAAAATTTCAGTTCCGCAGCTTGATTATTTTGGTAGATATTGAAATAATTAAATTTCAAATAGAGAACTACAAATGCTATGTATCTCGAAACGAAGAACTTTAGGACCTATATTTATATGTTACAATGAGTTTTTCTACAAATTTTCAAAGTCCTGATCAAAAACCTGGCACACCCTGTAAACCTATTTGTTGTATTAAACCTAGCTATTGAAAAGTTTCTGCAAAACATATATCTCTGGGCAATCTGAGCATGTTTTGTGTCTTTACAATAGGCATATGCCAAGTTGTATTGAGTTCGGCTAAATTAAAGAGGTCGAAGCTAACAATCACCTTGCACATGCAAAGAAAGCATAAATTTCCTACAAAAGATATTTTCAATGCAATGATTCTAATGTGTTGATTTACCTATCCGTCTTAGTAACAAAGTTGGACGAACTTTCCGTTCTAAAGGGACTTACTTCTCCTCTCCAACAATAACCAGGAAATAGTATGCTTGTCAGTTCGTTAAGGTCCTAGAAATAGTATCCAACTTAATTTGCATCTCGGCATGCAGATCCAGACAAATCCCTCGTGAAATTACCGGGTATACATTTCCCTAACTCCGGGAGTTTCCACGGGGACCCTTTTAATCTTACACCCCGACTCCAGACCACCTTCCTCGGACAAAATATTTCCAAAACTCCTGAAAATAAAGTGTTTCTGGAAGTTTACGGTTTCCGAAGAATGTACAGAGTTCTTTTGCGCAGAATTAATTTGGCGAAACCCCCAAAGGCATAGAGAAATTATTTTCCAGTTATGAAGTTAAAAATACTTTAAAATCAAACCAGACTATATTACGAAAGACGGTACTTCTTGTCTTCGCAACAGAGTGTTTCTTAAAACCATTATTTTCTATCAAATAACAATGCATTCTGCTTTCTCAGCATATTCAAAAAAATTGAGTAGGCTACGCTTTATGAGTGCCGCCTATATAAGCTGTTTTATAGTACAAGTTGATTTATATAAATATACAGAGAAGGACACAAACCAAATTTTAAATATTTCTATATATTATGCTACAATTATATCCGCGAAGTGGTTTCTGTACTCATCTGCATATTAATTTAAATCTTCAAAGTTGTACTTATAAATATATTAATTTAAAAATTTAATTTGGTCTACCTCCCAAGTAAAAAGAAACCCTTTGTATTCCATGTCAGTATGTGTAGAAACCTTGCCTTACACCTGTGTCAACAACTTAGTCAAGAACTAAAATTTTTCCCGGAATTACACCAGATAGAATTTCACCAGATACTACGGCAGTTCAAACTTGGCTTCCCATTGCTGAAAAAAAGTAGGTAAGGTACCTACTGATTTTAATTTATTTAGTAGGTGCATACAGTAAATTGATATTTGAGGACTCTACTCTAAATTTATGATAATATTATATATATTTGTTGAAGGAGTCATCACTCTTCCTAAGAAGGAAGTCTAGTAGCTTCCATGTTGAATTTCGATTTTGCATTAGTTTTCTTTGATTTATTGACATAAACCGTTGAAAAACCAAATATAGTTTCTCAGCTATAATCAATAATCACAAATAAGATAAAAAGTATTAATTTAATTCCTATACAGGGTGCCCCTGAAATAAATGCCAACATTATAACCACGTGTGTAACTCGTCAAAAACAACAAATTTTAATTTTTTTTTCGAAAACTAAATTTGTTATGCGGTATTTTTCTCATTAAAATAACGCCCACGAGATGCTTATGGATAAGAAAAAACCGAAGTAACATACGGCAATAATAGACGATTTACTATATTCATGTTTTTTGGTTTAGTTTAGTTGGGAAAAGGGTCAAAACGCTATTAAAAACACTATTTCTTCGCCAACGTTTCGATTAATGTATAATCTTCATCAGGGCTCTAAAATACAATACAATCTGGTATATAAAATGAATATAAACTAAAAATAAGAATTTAAGAAGAAAGGTTTTCTGGCACATGTTATAAATTTATAAATAAAAAGAAGACTTTTTTACTGCCTAGTTTGTTTCTGTTATGTAAATATTTAGTAAAAAATTTATAATATAATATTTGTATATTCAAAGTCAGTGTCAAAAATATTAGGTATAGGTAACGGTATAATTAATAAGATGATGTTAAATGAGAAATGGGTATTTATTTGTTCAGAATGTTGAAATAAGCTGCATTAAGATTTTCTATATTTACCCTTTGGTTGACACTATTATTTCGTTTTATTGTAATCATTTTTTGTAGTAGTCTTTTATTTAAATTGGTTTGAGTACCTAAAGCTTTAGTTTCATCAAAATTAAATGTATGGTTAAATTCACGACAGTGTTCAACAAGGGCAGTAGGATTAATAATGTTGAGTTTCTTGCAGTCTCTTTTATGTTCCGCTACTCTAGTTTTTAAATATCTTTTTTGTTTGGCCTATGTAGCATTTAGGACAGTCTTTGCAAGGTATTTTATAAATAACATTAGATTTTAATTCTAAGGGAGTATTAGATTTAATTTTAGTGAAAAAGTTTTTTTGAATTGTGTTGTTATAACTAAATGATATAAATTGGTTTTCAGAACGTAAGCAGTGGTCTAGTTTTTCAGAAAGTCGTGAAACATATGGAATTTTAATAAAACGTTTATTGGAAATATCACTAATCTTATTATTACTAGGAGTTTGATCTTTAAAAAGTATTTTGTTAATTAGAGATATAGGGTAATTATTTTTTATTAAAAATGATTTAATTAATGTTAAAATTTTTTGATGAAATTCTGGAGAAGAAATTTTTAAGGCTACAGTTTTTAGATTGAGGATAATATGAACTTTTTGTTTAAAGGAATGGTTAGAATGAAAATTAATAAATCTTTCTGAAAAAGTTGGTTTATGATACCAATCTACAATAATTTTGTTAGAAAGACCATTTGGTGATCTAATTATTTTAGTATCTAAAAAGGATATACTGTTATGTTGTTCTAACTCTGTTATAAACTGTAACTTGGGATGAAAAGAATGAAATGTATTAAGAAGATCTACATCTCTATTTTTTGGAATACTAGTAATTATATCATCTACATATCGACAAAAGAATGGTAATGGAAAGTTTAACTGGTTTATACACGTTTCTTGTAATTCTGACATAACTAAGTCAGCACAAATGGGAGACATGCAATTACCCATACCTAAACCATAAATTTGTTTATAAAAGGTGTCATTAAATTTGAAATAACTAGAATCAACACAAAAAGTAAATAATTATTTTAAAAAAATTTCAAGAGGTATATTTCTTTGTGCAGAAATTTTATTCCAACGTTTTTTTATAATTGTTATGACAAGATCTATAGGAATATTTGTAAAAAGAGAAATTACATCAAGAGAAACAAATATGTAATTGTTTGGTAAATTTATATTTTTAATAAATTCAGAAAATTCAAATGAGTTCCTAACACACCTTTCATCTTTGACAAAAGCATAACTTAAAATTTCTGATATCCATTTGGATAAATTATAAATAGGAGAACCAATAAAGCTGACAATGGGTCTCAGTATAATAAATATTTAATATTTGGGTCACCAACCTTTACTAATTATATATTCATGTTATTTGCTAGCCATCCGAGGTAGGTTAGGTTATCTTCTTCTTCCTGTCTTTTTCTGGCCTCTGCCCTTCCTAGCAATTTAGCCACTCTGGGCCTTCGCCTCCTCTGCGTTGGGTCGGGTATGTCCAACTTTTTGCTGTTCCCGCCCAACTTGATACCTTACTTTTTTACTTTTTTGTCCCTCTTTTTTTTCTTCGTGATGTGTACACTCAACTTAATGACCGCAAATTGAACTGTTACACACTAATACAATACAATAGCGTCCTCTTGTGAGCTTAAATCTTCCTCGTGTTCTCTCTTCGTAGGGATGGATATCGCCAGCTGTTGCTGTGTCCGCCCCACTTGGAAACTTGAATTATTATACACACTGATTCTTCCCTTGGTGGGTATCCTATTTTATTCCATCCCTTTCCCTGTCCTTCCGAGTTCCTGTTTCCCCTTCCTTTACCGGAGCCTTCCTCCGCCCGCCGACTCAGAGGAATCGGCAACGACACGAGGCGCCCCGTGGCACCTCTATTTTATCGCCGGATGGACCGGCCAACGGAAACCTCACGCCTCGGCGAGCGCAGGCAGACTCAGGTAGGTAGGTTATAAACAGTTGTGATTACGCCCGAACTCGGACGTATCTAGCCATCCCTCGGACCGAGTGATGTGGGGGTGCGGGAACATTTTGTGACAATGCCGGCTAACGAATTCATTAATATACCTAATAAGTATTAGCTTTTAAGGCGAAACAGATGGGAACTGCCTTCAAGCTCGTTCATACGAAGTGTACAAAAATATTTTATCATTTCCCAAAAACGCATTTTTCCCTATCGCGCCAGACAACGCCCCAATCGTATTGTTGTATAAGTGTTGGATATTATTGTGGCATTAGCACTCGCAGTGTCGTAGATTGATTTTACAGCACAATGTAAGATTATTACACTTAGATGTTATTATTTTGAAATATAGGTAGTATATTGATATTTGACACCTTTCTCCATTCTTTGTGCTTCTATGTACACTCCGGCAAACGAAAGAAGTCCAATGAAAAACTCAGTCTAACCGCCCATGCCCACATTAATAACATACGGATGGCGCTTGGACTGAGTTTTTCATTGGACTTCTTTCGTTTGCCGGACTGTACCTACCTATTGTTACGCGAGTTTCGACTTATGCATCAATGATTAACAAAAACACATTAAAATTAAAAAAAAACATTTATCTTGAAAGCTAAGAGATTTTCGAAAAAAACATTTGAAAAAATTCTTGCTATTGAGTTACAGATACAATTTTGGCACTTCTTTAAGGAACACCCTGTATACTTGAGTTTTTACTTTCAAAAAGCAAAAAAAATTGTTAGTTGTTAGTTGTTTACCTGTCGTGTAGGAAGTATTGTGTTTGTGGGCAGTGTTCTCTCAACACAGGTTGAGTGGAAACTATCCTGAAAATAAATTTTAGGTTTATTAGATTTGTAAGATTTCTTTTATATTTAATCAGTTATTTATAATACAGTAGACACCGTTTTGTATTACAAATCTTTCTTGGCTTCGGAAAACAAAATTTTACGGTAGGATCGTGAATACTTTTTCCTAATTAATTTAATATCCATAAAGTTGTATTGTACACATTTTCATATACCGATATACCACCTTGATTTCCCTAACTGGTCACGTAAACAGTTATTCTGGCAAGTTGAGCCTTTCCAGAACTCTGGAAGTAAATGAACCGCTTCCCAATTTTTTTAAATGGCAACATGATTGTGAACTTGTCGTTACAAGTAAAATGTCAAAAAAGGGGAATTGGTTGGTAAGGTAATTATTTCAATTGCTATAAGTGATTTATTGAAAATGTGAACTTCAGAGTTCCCGGCATTGATGTGAAAAATAAAAATCACTGGCGTATTATTTCTAGGGATATTTGATAAAATGGCAAATCTATCGTATCTACCTATAGAGGAGAAGGGTTTGGCAAAATTGCCACGCCAAATATTTCAATCAGATTAATTGCACAATTTGTGTAGTATGTGGAAACTCTGCTCCAAACCAAACAACGTTAAAAGATTTGCCATCATTTTGCCCCGATAAGAATTATCTTACAAAACAGAATAGTTATTTACGCTGCCGGATGCGTAAGTGCACTTTTTGGCCAAGGAGGTTGTTTAGGGACCGAGGCAACGCGGGAGAGTGGTCCAACTTTTATGGATAAAACTCCAGAAATCTATAGAAAACGTCAAAATAAGTAGATTTTTTCATATATGCATGTATCGAAATCCTAACGGTTTTCGTTATACAGAGCGTAAAAGTTCAAATTTTTTAAGTTTCCTTCAATTCCTCCTTACGGAAGACGGTTAAGGCAAGTATATTTAGTACAGTTTAGACTCGCATTAAGTGCTATAAATTAAAACTAATTGGGCCTATCTACTTCCACCAGTGTCGGAGACGCTAAAAAAGTTAGACCACTGGAAAAGTATTATTTTTGCCTTCACTAAATTTCCCAATCAATTCTAAGGCTTTTGAAATTTTGCTCACCTACTCAGTTTTTAATTCTGAACCACTTTGATTAATAACAGTTTCTCCCACAAAAAAGGGATCTAGATACGAAAAATCACGTGCTTTGGAAACTTAACTTAAAAAACAAATAATTTTTCGCACCAGCAAAGTGCCCTTTATGTTTTACGGTAAAATGCTATTGAGAAAACTTAATCAGAATTGAAAACTGAACGGGTGTGCAACCTATAAGTACTTCGACTTTCCTCTGCTAAAAAAAATTAAAACACAAAAATGAATTTTTCAAAACCGGTAAAGGCAAAAAGATTACTTTTCCAGTGGCACACCGTTTTTTCTTTTAAAAAATATGATGGTTGACACCCGCGTCTCCGGCACTGGTAGAAGTCGACAGGCAAGAAAATTAAAAATTTATGGCACTTAATGTGTGTCTAAACTGAACAAAATATGTTTGCCTTAACTTTAGGAGAAATTAAAAAAACTTAAAAAAATCTGTTTTATAACGAAAACCCTTTGGATTTCGACAGTTTATATGAAAAAAATCTACTTATCTTGACGTTTTCTGTAGATTCCTGAAGTTTTATACATGAAAGTTGGATCACCCTGTATAGGTCTATACTATTAATATTTTTGAAACGTTTAGAGATACGCAAATAAAGTTTGAATGAATTGAAATTGTATTTATTATATTTAAAAAAAATAGTTTCCCAATAAATATGACTGTTGGTTGTCCTTATAACGTGCTGCCATACCTACTATACTCGTATAGGGCGATCATCATAAAACTATGTTTTTAACTAATTTTTCCTATGCCAAAATTATTTGTCCTTCCGGGAATGAGATCACGTCAGCGTCCAGAGATATACTAATAAGTCCGGGCACTCGGCCTTGTGTAAACAAACGTTTCCCTCTTGCCCTCTCCCGCTCCCTCGGCCCGCCGTCATCGGAGTACGGCGATCGATATCTTATTTAATAAGAAAATAAACTTACACAGTGTAGCTAAGAGCGGTTCGTTCGCATTCTACCGGATGCGCGCAAAATAGTACCGACCGACCGTGACTGTGTTGTAGCGTCGATGGAATTCAATCAACGGTTATAGTGATGCCTGCAGTGCGGACGGCTGTAAAACCAGTTCAAAAGACTATATTACCCTTTTTCATTTCCTAAAGACCCTGAAAGGTAAGATTGAGTTTGAGGTACCTACCTACAAAAATTAAGACATTTGTATGTGACATTTATTAATTGAAGAATAAATAGATATAATATTAAAATATTGAAAATTTGAAAGTATGCCAGCAATGGAAGAATGCCTTAGGGTTCATAGGAGAACACAAATTTGCGAATATTCTACCTGAAGAGGCATATAAGAACGTATATAATTTAATTATGTAGATTCTGGTAATAGCTACCTTGTATTTTAATTTAACTGTACCTACCAAAAACTAACGGTATACCTACTTACCTACACAAATAATGTTGTACCAAAGTCTACAAATAGGTACAATAATATTTGTAGACTTTGGTAAATAATGGAAAGTCGATATGAACCTGCCCCCGTATAACTAGCTTGACGTCGATTTCGTTAGTCGACCCTCGTAAATGCGAAGCGTGCTAGGTGACACTGATTTACGACCGGTCGCAAAAAATTGTCGGCTTTTCCCAGAGAACAAAGAAGTGAGCCGACTTATAGTATTCTCTAGACTTCTTCTTTCCTATTATTCTGCTGATGAAGCAATTAAACCAATTATTTGAACCCATCAAAGTTGAAACATAGAAAAATTGCTGTTTATTTAAGTTTTTAAAATTATTTTGTAGCCTTCTATCTTTACTCAAATATTCGCAAATATATGTCATATACTCGCCGTATAAATATTAAATTATGATTGTTGCTGGTAAAATTTAGATTTAAATAAATAAAAGAGTATTTATTGAATCTATAAGAGATTTTATTACATAATAATACTAGGAAGAGCCTCTTCCGAAGAGGTGGTTTTTACAGTAGATACATAATTCGCGTGAGAAATAGTTTCACTTGTTCGGGGGGCCCCAGCTGTTCTGCGAGAGCACACGTGTTCTCAAATTGTACGGCTTTAGTAATTAATTGTTAGTTTTAATCAGACTTCGGTCCAAGTTTTAATTATACAGAGAAACTGCAGATTGAGCAGAGGAGAATAGATTATAAATGTTGCGTTGGAAAAGTATTAGAATGAAGGATGAAACCAGGGCCTATTTTTGATTTAGTTAGGCCCCAAGGCCCAAGCCAAACTTCGGGCTCCCCATATCCTATAGTATGACTTTTCAATAAGATTTTTTCTGCTTACCTTTGGCACCTTCAGTTTTTTGTTTTTTTTTTTCAAGCGCCTTTTTCGGGCCCTTCTCCCTCCGGGCCCAAGGCCCGGGCCTTATGTGCCTTTTGGTAAAATAGGCCCTGGATGAAACCCAGAACCCCGAAAGAACCTAAAATAAAAACCGGCAACAACATCTTCATTGCCTATAAAACCCCTTTAAATATATTAATTCTTACCGAAATAAATACAAAATAGAACAGCGAATATCGCGTCTATAAAACGGCTAGGGCGAGAGTACAGGAAGATACCCAATTTTTTTTTAGACACTTTTTTTGTAAATTCGAAATAAAATCCACCGTTACACAAATTTTTATAAATATTGTATTAGAATACTTGCTTAGTGTGTTGACAAAACAGTGATGTAAAGAAACTACATTAAAATAGCAACATAAACAAATTATTGAACTTTATTTTTTTTTGTCAAGGTTGTCTAATTTGAGACAGGCTGACTAATTTGAGACAGACTGACGTCCCAATTACGCACTGCCTTTACAGCTTCTACCATAGCATGAGAGTCCCATTTCTCGTGTTTTTTGTGGCACCTGTAATCAAAAAAATGAAAATATTGTTTGGATGCCCAATTACAGAACCCATTTGGTATCTCAAATTAGGAATTTTCAGTATAAAAATTGAACAACAGTATTTTAGGTTAGTTATAAAAAAATAGTGGCAGATTTCAATGAGATATCGTTAAGCAATACCTCATATACTAACTACTACGGCACATACAGTTTTTTACACCTTACCTTGACTGTAAATGCCGGTTTATTTAAGTACACTATCAAAAAAGTTTTATCAGTCAAATTACACCAAATGTGCTTTTGTACAGAAACAAACGAACTGAAGTGCTCAACTACCACTTTAACACTACACCGCAGTTTATTTTAATTTAGTCTAGGCTATTTCTGTTAGATGGCGTTACGTATCCGTTAATATAAGGAGCTATCTCAAATTAGGCACCTATCTCAAATTTGGGTATCTTCCTCTACGTCTCTGCCGCCCACGACACGCTGCATACAGCTTCAATCATCTGCAGCTTTACGCCCTTACGGTGCCTATTATGGAAACACAAAAAATATAGTCTATAGCAGCGTCCAGAGATTATAGTGTGTCAACGGATGGACTTAACAATACTTGTAAAAAAAAATGTTTAAAATTTTTCGAAAAAAGTCATCTCTCATAATTTATTTTGCTTGTTATATAAATACAATTCACGTTGGAAAATTTCGATTTTTTGCGCAGGGTGCAAAAAAAAAATGGAATATTTAAAATTCAATTATACCTTTTTGAAGCATCAGAATGAAAGAGATTAAAAGGAGAATTTAAAAAGCTGTATAAAGTTTTTGATTAGGATTTTTATATTTTAAATTTTTCGATTCAGGTCTTAACTTGTCGAATTAAATGGGTATTACTTTTGAGAAGCGGAACGCGGAACGCTATTTCATTTTGTTATTAATAGTATCAAGAATGTTCTGTTCAAATAATGCTTTATCCTAATGTATTAAGTTAAATAATAATTATTGTTTTTTTTTCACACAGATCAAATTGTTAATAATAAAATATCTCAGTAACCATATACCCTGGACAAAAACTTTATTCAGCTTTTTAAATTACCATTTTAATATTTTTCATTCTGATGGTGCACATTTCAATATTTTTTGTGCCCCATGTGTAAAAAATCGGAATTTTCAACGTGCATTGTGTTTATATAACAAGCAAAAGACAATATGAAGGATGACTTTTTTCGAAAAACTGAAAACAAAATTTTTTACAAGTATAGTTAAGTCCATTCCTGGACACACTGTATATGCTGCGATAGTTAAGTTTCTATTGTGGTAATATGCAAAAAGGACAGCAGCGTCAGCAGTTATAGAGGCGCGCGCACTTATCAACTGGGGCAGTGACGCGAAGCTAATGAGCGTTGCACGAATTCAAATGAATGAAAGTATATCTCGATATTTTTGTCTACAGAAAATATACATGACGAGTTTTTTTCGATGCCCACTATGGGGATCTCGGAAACTAGCAGAGCTAGAACAAAGGTTCGATGGGGAAAGAATTGCCGTTTTGAATGCTCAATCTAATGCCCCTTTTGGATTTTTAAAAAAGTTCATGGCTCACTAGATATTTTGAAAAGAGTGATTTTTTGCTATTTCATCAGATCTCTGTAGCTCCGTTATTTCTGATTATACAGAAAAACTGTAGACACAAAAATTGTAGATAATT
Organism: Pseudeuparius sepicola; assembly: GCA_963920635.1. Taxonomy (NCBI): domain Eukaryota; kingdom Metazoa; phylum Arthropoda; class Insecta; order Coleoptera; family Anthribidae; genus Pseudeuparius; species Pseudeuparius sepicola. The sequence goes on from OY987299.1 coordinate 99,562,055, forward strand.
TTGGGCTTAATAAGATAATCTGATTAATTTTTTTATTTTGTTTGTAATTGTTGAGATATGACATAAACTTGTGTATTTAATGTAAATCATAGTTGGCTGTGGTCTTATAAAATCGGCCATTTTTTGAGCTTTCCAAAGATATAATACTCGACATAGTTATTCTAAAAAATAAAAGAGCTATGGCTAATTTTCTGATTTTTTTTTAAATCATAGCTCTTTTATTTTTTATAATAACTATGCCGAGTATTATATCTTTGGAAAGCTCAGAAAATGGCCGATTTTATAAGGCCACGCCCAACTATGATTTACATTAAAAAAAAAACACAAGTTTATGTCATATCTCAAAAATCACAATAACATAAAAAATTGGATCAGAGTATCTTATTAAGCCCGAAATTATCTACAATTTTTGTCTCTACAGTTTTTCTGTATAATCAGAAATAACGGAGCTACAGAGATCTGATGAAATAGCAAAAAATCACTCTTTCCAAAATATCTAGTGAGCCATGAACTTTTTTAAAAATCCAAAAGGGGCATTAGATTGAGCATTCAAAACTGCAATTCTTTCCCCATTTCACCTTCGTTCTAGCTATGCTAGTTTCCGAGATCCCCATAGTGGGCATCGAAAAAAACTCACCCTGTATATACCTACCTATGATTTGATTTTTTGGCAGCTTCCGCAACGATGTAAATGTGTTTTATAACTGAAGGTGCCGATGTGTAGTTGGCTTCTGCACGTTTTTCTTTTTCTTCAGAAATTCTGAAAATCTTTGTGAAAATACACCTACGATAGATAGATAACTCAAGACTTTTTTATGTTGATTTTAATTTTTAAATATTTTTTTCGGTTTTACTGTATGTATTGTACTTTTCGAAGCCCAGCAAATTTCCTGTAGAAAACTATATCAAATATCGGCCCCAACAATCCGAAAACAATGAAAATAAGATTGCTGTTTGATCAACCCTGAGACAGAGGTTATTACATTCTAGCACTCAGCAGTTCAACAACAATATTATTTTCATTTTGTTGAGGTTTGGCAGTCGTGTATTTTTAAAGTATCATACATAGGTATATCGGGGTTCAAACTAGGTACCTACCTATATTTATTTCCAAACATACGAAAAATATTTAATAAATTTAATTTAAGAAAATTATTTTAACTCATAAGAAAGATTAAGCAAAACATATAGTAAAATATAGAGAGGCATTGCAAAGTTTTGAATAGTTAACCAAATAGTGCAAATATTAATACAGAAAGGTAAGTGTTTGAGACAAGAATAATAATAAATTACAAAACCAAAACAATAAAATCCGTTGGAGGTGGAGAAAACGAGAAAAAAGAAAATTTTACCGTTTTATTGTAGGGATTTTAGGAAACGTGATGTGTGATGTGGAAATGTAGGGAATCCATTTTCTGTTGATTTATTACCTGTAGAATTCACACACATTATACACCCATACATCCGTTTTCGGTTTTGCCTTTTGTCTATCAACACAAATTTTCATTCACATCAATAACATTATTTATAGTTTCATAGCTTTTCCGACCATATCCGATAATACCCATACATCGAGCGTTTCTATGCGCTTTGGCTCCGACGCCTCCGACTGATAAACCCATGAGCTCCGTTTTGAATAAAACAGAGATAAACGTTTTGACCTGTATGGTTTTGACAAATTCCGCGTCGCTGTGAGATCGGGTGGAAGCGATACAATACAGTGATTTGAATAAAAGGGCAGTCCACATAATGCAATAGCAAAAACCAATTTGAACATTTGCACAGTCCGACAATTTTACTGGAAATGTCTTTTCCGTGCCGAAATAAAACCATGTCACGACGCGAAGGAATATTTGAAACATAGGTAATTTATTTTCGTAGCTGTTAGTTTTCTATCTGTAGTAGTGGCTTATTTAAAATTTACAAATGTAAACCTAGAAGTAAAAAAAACAGAATTTAATTGAATAAAAATGCATTTTTGTCGGTATAGAAACGAAAACGATGGCTAGGGTCAAGGGCAGGTATATAAGATTTAAAAAATCAAATGTAGAATATTGAATCATATTTTAAGAAATATTCTCCATCAAGAAAGAATAAATAGGTTAGCGATATAGGTATTATAATATTACATATAGATAAGTATTACTCATCCTGTGTGTGAAAACGCAAAGGAGGAGCTAAAGAACGACATAGTCCACTAGATAATAATTGGACAACTTATTACTTAATAATTATTGATATTATCGGTAAAGTGAGATATAGTAGATTTAGATTCATTGGTATACGAGTAGGAAAGTTTCCTTATACCACCGACAACATATCTACTGAAATATCTTGTATCATATTATGTTCAAGTGTATATACAGGTTGTTTCAAAAAGCAGTTTACTGAATTCTAGGGCTTAAAGGCCATCGAAAAATAAAAGAAAAGTTAATGTAAAAAACGCATACCTAAAATAATACAGGACGTCAAAGTTTAAATTTTATTTTTATTCTTCCAAGTAACTTTTGAACAAATCAAAATATTTGTATGAAATGGATTTTTCTTGAGACGAGGATTTCAAAAATATTAAAAATGCTTTTAACTGAATTTTTTACTATTTATTAAAAAAATTATTAGTTTTGTCGGCAATAAAATTATCGATTTGACAACTTAGTTCAGTCAAATGGTACCAAGGGCTCGAAGTGGAAAGTTCCGATGTAATTGTTTTTAGTGGTTTATTTTATGTTTTGCGGGGTGCTGAACACGAACGTAACGTTGTCCAACAAAAATTTTTGCGGCAAATATGAGAAATCATTAAAAACCACTAAAAATAATGCTTTTTTAGTGATTTTTAGCTTCTAACTTGCAAAGCAAGCTATTTATGCAAAAAGTGGTCCTGTAGTAAAATAAAGAGGAGAAAATAATCTCTCTTAATATTTTTTTGTAAGTCATATGGTTTCTACGCAAAAGAGTGTTGAAATATTAGGGAAATTAGTAGTTTTTGGCAAATAGCAAAAAAATGAAGTGAAACTTTCCTTTAACTGAATTATTTTATCTGTACTTCCTTGCCTTTTCAACATACAGAACAATACCACATTTGGCGTCCCTACCTCCTACCGATGCTGCAACACAGTAGCAACATTCTATGAGAGTAGATATACTTTCAAGTACAACAATGGCTTGGAAATAAAAAAGGTCATGAAAAATGGGGTTGGAAGAAAACCAAAGGGGGTGGCCTGCAGCCAGTACCAAAAAAGCAGGACTTTACTGTTCTAATATGTGCTCGAACTGAGAGAACAGCTGTAATAACATGCCCGTTGGAGAAATTGAAGAAGAAGCAGAAGACGATCCGGAGTTCCCTGAATCACTTGAAGGTAACTATGCATAATTATATCCCACCTTTATTTTTTCACTCACTATTTATTTGTGTGTTCAAAATATGTTTCGAAATGGGTTTTCATATGTATTCAATAAATTGTCAAGTATTTTGAATTAAGTAATTTTATTTGTTTCAGAAAGTATGGAACAGAAATTCGAGTCTTTTATCAGCCTATACAATAATATTTATCTACACGAAATAAAAAATATAAATTAATAGTGTTTTTTGTTATATTCCAAAAATTACTGAAGTTCCTCGATGTTTCAACACTCTTTTGCAAGGAAACCATACTATGTACAATAAAATGTTAGGAGAGGTAAATTGTAGATAATTTTAATCTCTTTATTTTACTGTAGGACCACTTTTTGCAAAAGTACCTTGCTTTGTCAGTTCTAAGGTAAAAATCACTAAAAAAACATTGTTTTTAGTGTTTGGTGATTTCTCATATTTGCGGGGAAAATTTTTGTTGGACGACTTTAGATTCGTGTTCAGCGCCCAAAAAAACATAAAATAAACCACTAAAAACAATTACACCAAAACTTTCCACTTTAAACTACCGTTTGACTAAACTGCGTAGCATAGAGTTAGATAAATCTAATGTCGTCCAATGACAGACGTTATTGTTCATTTCCTACGGGTAAACTAATTTTGATTTTTTTATAGGTATACAAATCACGGGAGTACCTAGTAATGGCTATCATTTCGTACTCATTGCACGAAATTATGTCCAAGGGTGCCCATGCTGTGTCCCACTATCCCTATAACATTTTAATTTTTGTGACAGAAAAAAGTTGTAGGGAATTTTATGTAGTTTTCTGGGATAGTAGGAAATAAAATGGGGTACCTAGATAATGTACCATATTTATTTACCGCGGCGCAAACATATTGTCGCGTCTCCTTCGTGAGTTGCGTAATCCTTTAGGACTCAGGACTCTTCAGGATCGGCTGCAGGTCCGGCGAGCTCCGGTAGTTCGTTGTCGCACGATGAACGCATGTGAGTCCAGAATAATTGCAGTTGCGGGTTCGTAACAAAGCTTTATTCACTACAGAAACAACATTTCGGTTATGTGGTGACTATGGAGCGCTATAAGAAGGAGATATATCGATATAAATAGTACTGTTTCAAAATTTCCAGCCCTACTTTTATTACAGTTCAAGTTTTCGATGTAGGTGGTGCGTCAGTCGTTCGCGGCGCTATTTTTGATTGACGTTTTTTGTGAAGTTCCACAAATTTGTGTCATTTTTTTATTAAATTCAGTGGATTTTTGGCGTATTTTGCTAACATTATAAAAAATGAGTGATGTGAAAGGAAATACAGATAGAACCTGTTTTGTTCCGGGGTGCAGAATGGGTTATTCATCCGATAAAAAAGCCAGGAAAACATTTGAGATTGAAACAGAAGGTAAATATCAAATTTTGGTTTCCATTTTATTTAAGCAATGCAAAAAGTGCCATGTTGACCTCTGGATCTTTAGAGCAGATTATAATCAGAACTGCCAAGCTCTCAAGAAGCAGTTAGAATGTGTTTTGCTGCTTCAAAAGTAACCAACCCAAAAAATCAGCGTTATACTTGCATGGATTTATTCTAATAAGAATTAAAGGAACAGCTACAGCATTTGCGAAAACAAAAACTCCTACCACTTCCTTGTTGTGCAACTTTAAGTAAATATATTAAAAGAATGAGTGGGTGTTATGGTTTTCAGAAATCAACTTTCGAACTTCTTCGAAAAAAGTCGTTCGGTATGAAATCAGAGAAAAAAAGGGGGTATTTATACATCTAGAAGATTATTTTTCTTTATTATTATTTTACCTTATCGTAGGTACCTACACTTCTTATAGATGAGATGAAATCGAATGAAACTTTGGCATTTGATAGTAAAACATTAAAATTAATGGTTTTACTGATTTGGGACACCTTTACATCAAAAAAATGAAAAGGGAGATCTTGCCTTAGAATAAGGATGTTTCAACCATGCAGAGGGTCATGGGTGCAATCTTTGGCATGCTTTTTAAGTAAAGGTTGTGCATCTGCAACTGTGTTGCATCATCTCATCATTGTATATCATTCTTATGGAAAAAGCAGGGTTTTTTTCTTGATTTAGTTACAACCGATGGAGTTTCATGGAACAGAGCTATGTGGAAAAAATTCAACATTTCAGAAAAAAATGTTTCTTGTGAACATGTATATGAACCATCCAGACAGCTATGGTTTTCTTCTGATTTTCCCCACCTAATTAAGAACTTCAGGAATTTAAAATATTTAGTCTAGGCTAATTAATTATAGTTACAAATATTTGTAAAATTTCACAAATAAATTATATTTTCACACCTTGTTTTTTGTTATTAAATAAACAAAATACTCCAGGAAAATATAGAGCGAATTTTTTTACGTTTGATATTTTTTACAGAAAAGTGTAGATAGATTTTGATGTCAGAGAAAACATATGTCACACCAAAATAATAAGTTTGATGCTCATAAATATTCAGACCTCGGAAAACTATACCTATAAGATTTTCCAAGAATTTTCCGCTTTCAACTTCCCATCGACGGGCACGACGATTTGCGTGAATCATGAATCAACTTGTCGCTTACCGTTGTTTTATATAAATCACGTGTGTATATTAATTTATATATATTCTAAGAATAATTGTTTATGTCCAAAAAAATTGTTTTATTTCCCAACTTGATCATATGCCCACAAATCCAAATTATTATTTGCGATAGTTTATTCAGCTCCGGCCTCCGTTGTGGGATTAAAACTAGCAAATATAGACCTATGAATAAAGAACCCCTTATTCATCGATATGGCCAATCGATTTTTATTTCAGAGCCGTCAGGCATTAATTTCAAAATATATTTGATATAATCCGTGTACCACCCAAAATACACATATACAAACATTTAAGTTAATTAATAATTCATTGAAAATCATTTTTATTTTAAAGAGCTATTCCGTACATTTTTAGACTCGGTTAGAACACGTGCGCCTCTAGCGGTGTTTTCAAAAAGCTCAATTACAAGTCCGATTTCAGGCCCATTAGGTTGACAATGCGATTTATCTCCTTCTTATAGCACTCCGTAGTGGTGACCGAGGCTGGGCGGAGGCGGAAGTGGCTCGCGGCGAGGAAAGCGTTTGCGGCGGATAGACGGATGAGCGTTTCTAGAGTTGCTATAGGTAGGTAAAGCCTATTCATTTAATTTATACCCTGACGTCATCGATACCAGCATAACAGCGTTGCCAAACTTTATGACAAATTGCAAATACGAAGACTTCAGCTGCCACAATATTTGACTTTTAAACCATTTACAGGTTAGTTAATGTCCACTGTGTTTTCTTAATATGAAACCTTAATAGGCCATGTGAATAAAAATGAGGAAAAGCTTAATACCACAGCTATTCTGTGTTAATAGGTACTTAAAAATTTTAAAAAAATGAAAAAAATTCACTATTTCCGAATAATTAATTTAAAAAAAATTTTGGACCATCTGATACTCCTTTATGTAAAAATAAAGCAGTGGAAATTTACAAAGAAAATATTTCCCTTAATTCAAAATCTTGGAAAATCTTGGAAAATCCATGTTTCTTCCAAATAAACAAACTCTCGTGTTTCTTCTCTTTTTGCTTGCATATGATTTCTTAAAAATTTAATACGTTTTATAGCAATATTATAGGCACCTCCATAAAGTCCACGTCGAGGATTATCTTTGCGGTACTTAAATCCAATGTTCCTCAATATTTTCCATAAAGATGTTCTACCACCATGAAAAATATCTCTTTCTTCTAATTTCGCTTTTAGGGCGTTCACTGTAAAGTGCTTTTCTAAAAGAATATTTATAAAATTAGACGCATATTGGGGCAAATTGGCAAAATTCTTTAACATACTGTCCCTATATACATTTCATATATCACATTTCGGATTGCTGTCTGTTCGAAATCATCAATGTTGACTAGGTACAGGTTTTTTCTTTCTCTCCTTGCAGTTCGAGTAGCTGGTCCTTTTGAAATAATTGTTTTGACCGTGTCAAAACTAATTCCTAGAGCTGCTGCAACCCTCTTAAATAGAAACAAAAATATGATTTTTTTAGAAATTATCGGAATTTATATCAGTGAAATAAAATAAAAAGTACTTACATCTTTTACAGCACAAAGCGGAAGCAGCGGACCCCCGTTTTCCCTTTCCCTCTCAAAATATTCGCCCAAAGCACGCACCATACCCTGCGCGCGTTTATCAAGATTTTGAGAACCTATCTTGCGCGGCATTTTTAAAATTAAGTGACAAACTGTGTCAAAATTTTAACGAAAAATTTGAATATTATTATTGCAACCCAGCCCTATTATGCCAACATGACAGATGAAAATTAACTATTATTTGTGTGGCATTTTTGTAGTGTCACTAGAATTTATATTGGCAGCAAAAAACACCAAACGATGACGTCAGGGTATAAATTAAATGAATAGGCTTTATATGGTTTCTAGCCGGGTGGTGCGTGGTGCGTGGAGCTGCGCGCCGAGACGAATCGCTCAGTTCTTGGCGCCTGTCTAGGATAGCACCACAGACCTATATAGCTTAGCGAAGCTATATAGGTCTGTGATAGCACCAACAGCCCGTGATAAGTTGCTAGAGACACGCGAGGGGCAGGCCAGGAACCATATTGCCCGTTCTCCAGCTCTAGTAGGCGCCGTCAGTACCCGCTAGATCGAATAAAGAACTCGGGTCATGGGTCAACCTACACTGAGGAAAATGGCCCTATTAAACAGGTTTAATTAAATAGTATATTATACACCTAGGTTGAGAAGTGAGCCATTATTTGCCGAGCATTTATATATCTATATAATATGCGAGGTAAATAATGGCCTTCTCAACCGAAGTGTATATAGAATTTTTTTTACTACTAACATTGAAATATTGTCATATTTTAGTCATTTCTCGCTTTTTTCAAATACTTCAAAATATCAAGTAGCCTGGGAGTTCAACTGTCAAGCTGATAAAATGACACTAATTTTTAAATGTCACATAGAAAATTTTTCATTATTTACCTAGGTATTTTATTATTATCATTATTTACCTAGGTATAGAGAAATATTACTTCTCATTAGAGGAATGAGGTAAATAATGGTGATTTCTCAGGTTAGTAGTAAAAAAAATAATTTAATTGTCGTAAGTAAACTAATGAAGTTTTGTACAATAACCACAAGTAAAAAAATGTTTCTGAAACTTAATTCTTGCCACAATTAACCTGATTAATTGCAATTAGCATTCTGTTATTTAATTTTCCAATGACAATTAAACTAGTTACTAGTCACTATTAACATGGTGTTGCTAACTTTGATACAATAACGGCGAGAACAACATTTGCAACTGCAAGTTAACTAATTAATAACAGTTAATAAAGTGTTTAATAGCGCCGGATTCGGGTAGCCATTCGGCCAAGATATCGGCAAGATCGGCTCGACGCATTTCCGCACGCCAGACCGGCTGCAGCCCGTTATTGTTCTATGTGTGCATGTAGCATGTAAGTAGGTCTGGTGTCTCCGTGATACGTTTCAACTTTTTTACGTTTTTTTTTATGATGGAAGGTATGGGTTTCCTCGATGTTTTGAAGCATTGGGTACTGAACGAGTATTGCCAAAAATTTGTTGGTAGGTAAGAAACATATAGCTATATGCATTTTTCAATAACTATAAAACTATTTATTGTAATATAGGTTTAAATCTTTATGCTTTATGAAAAATATTGTCTTTGGTTTTGATCTCTGGATGAAGGTTGTTTGATTTTCTTTTATGTATTTTTTATATTTAGGTATATTATGTGCAATATGTGATATGTTGCGATAATGTAGACCTTATTATAGACTAGACCTATTTTGTTTTTATTGAAGTTTACCTTTCCAATGTTATAGCATTATACACTCAAAACATTCCTAGATTCGGCTGAATTTATATATGCTATAAATTATAAAGGCTGTCCCGTAGGTGAGTATACGAATAATTTAATTAGGTGTTCTACCAGCCATTTTAGAGGTGTTTCCTATAAAACTTTTCGAAATGGCTCGTAGAGCATACCCCCAAAAATAAAATATTTGTACGCACTTACGGGACACTTTGTTGATTTAATAAAAGTAATTATTGCATACCTATTTATAAATACGGGGAGTAGCAAAAAGTTGTCCTTTCCTTTTCCCAATTCCAGTGATATATAGTTTTATACAGTGTGTCCACGGATTGAGTTCACATAGGGTGCAAATAACAAAAAAATGTCGAGTTAAAATTTGAGCTTCTGGGGATTAGCCCTGCTTATGGTTTGAAACCAATTTGTAACATAATTTTTCCTTCAAAAAATCACGTATGGCTTGTAAATTTTGAAAAAACTAATTTTCCACATCAGTAAAGGGCCTTTTTGTATGTTTTACGACAAAATATTATTAACGAAACTTATGTTCAGAATGACAAACTGAGTAGGTTTTCGAAATTTCGACATCTTAACCTAAAATGCACCTCAAGTAGTTAATTTAATTGTATGGAATTTAAGGTAATACACCTATATTTAAATAAAAAAAGCTAGATAAATAAAGAAAAAAAAGAAGTGCTTGGATAACTAATATAAGAAAAAATCAATAAAGGGATAAAGTTGAAAAAGGTAAGTATATACTGCTATTAAACTATTACACTTTAATTATTAATGTTTTATACGACAGCTATTATATTGTTGCCTAAGCGTTATTAAAGTGGTGCACAACAGTAATGAAAGCTTATGGCTATTAGTATTTCCCTATTGTCTAACATTATTCATTTTATTTTAGTAACTATTCAACAGAATAACTGCTACAAGAATAAAAATTAATAACTGCTACTAAGGAACTATAAGCTGTAAACAAAAAAACATAACTACCACTACTCACCTGTTTAATAACAACTATTAATTTTATTTTAGTAACTATTCAACAGAATAACTGCTGGAAGAAATACAATTAATAACTGCTACTAAGAAACTATAAGCTGTAAACACAAAATATAATTATCACTACTCGCCCGTTTAATAACAACAAGGTTATACTAGCTAGCTGCTGTAACTAACTATGCAGTTGAAGTTCAAGAAAACGTTTTTGCCTACGGCAATAATTAAACTGTTTACCTGTCCCATATGGTACACAACTTTTTAATAGAGACTATTAAAGTTTTAATAGTAACAATTAAAGTTTTCTCTCGGTGTATATGTCATTAACTCAGCCAGCAAGTAGCTAGTTGGTGATCCAAGTGGCGGCCAGGGAACCGATTGGTTTGGCGTCCGAAGCGCAGAAATTTATAACTAAATTATTGTTCATGTCAGCACTTTGGTGACCTACTTTTAGGTTGTTCTTTTAGTTGCTTCGATGGCAAATATTGATATATTAATTTATTCTAAGTTGGCATGTGTTTGCCGATAAATACTTTCTATTTGTAAAATTATTAGTTTAGTTATTTATTAGTAGTTGAGAGATGTCCTAACTTTTAAACTTATTAAACTTACTCCAGAGGTGTCGCTTTCCTTTTATAACTTCAAACTTTAATTTTAATTACTTCCACAAACCGTCACTTCGTGACAATATAATAAACATATTCCTGTTTAGTCATAAAAAATACTATATTATACACTTAGGTTGAGAAGTGGGCCATTATTTACCGAGCAGGATATAATATGCGAGGTAAATAATGGCCTTCTCAACCGAAGTGTATATAGAATTTTTTTTACTACTAACCTCAGAAATCACCATTATTTACCCCATTCCTCTAATGAGAAGTAATATTTCTCTCCCTAGATAAATAATGATAATAAAAAAATACCTAGGTAAGTATTGATATAGAAAATTTTTCATTATCTATTTACCTAGGGAGAGAAATATTACTTCTCATTAGAGGAATGAGGTAAATAATGGTGATTTCTCAGGTTAGTAGTAAAATAGTTATTTATGTACCAAGGCACTGAAGTTCAACTTTTTATGACTCATGTGGAATTTAGTTGCCGAGGCAAATAAACCACATGAGTCATAAAAAGAACTTCAGTGCCGAGGCACATATTATATATTTTTTTAAATCGGAAAAAAATGTTTTATTAGGCAAAAAAATAATAATAAGGGATCACCCGTCCATGAACCGACTAACGCCGGCGTTGCTTGACTTTGACGATCGCTCTACCTAGGTCAAGTAGTATGACAAAGACACGGCGGCTTCGGACAGAAAAACCAAACTGTGGCTTGTTGTGCAGCCTCCATAATAACTGATATTCAAACCTACTAAAATATGTATACTGATAGATTGCGCTGCTATAGGTAACAATTTCGCAATGTGTACGAATAGTTAAATGGGCCTTTATTGGCCGGGTTTTGAATATCTGGTCACTTTTGACGGGCGATGGCTCCGCGTCTAACGTTTGATGTTTACAGGCCTACTTATTGAAAAAATCATACAATAATGGGTTACTTCAGTGCCGATTTCTGAGCTTTTAATGACGATTTTGGGACACTTTACTGCCGATTTCAAGAAAAAACTATTTTCGTATTTTGTTGTTTTTATTTCTATGGCTGACTTAAATTTCTTGATCTCCTGCCAGTACACATATCTATAACGTGAACAAGAATAATTATCCGGCGACAAAATAATGAAGCAACTTGCTTAAGTCATTTAATCTTCCCTTATCCTCGTTTTCTAACAAAAAAGGGTTTTGTCAATTTGAGTTCCTGCGCTAGTGCACAGTAAACTCGAGAATAAACGTCTAATGGGATTATTACCAATAAATATTTTCTGAACTACTATAAATAGTGATGACGAGAACAATATATTTATTCTGCTGGTTTCAATTTGTTGACACTCTAGCCGTTGGCTCTTGCAATAGAACAAAAATGCTCATGTGCCTTGTAAGAGCAACACTGGCAATTGTACTAGCTCTTATACAGCGCTGCCACACTTTAAGAACAGTTTGTTGTGCCATCATATATAGTATGCCGTTATATCCCAAGAGCGCATTAAAGTAAGAAGGTTACCTAGTATCGCAGAGAGAGAGAGAGAGAGATGCTGTCATATGATGTGGTTAACGTTCCCATGTATGTCGCCATTGCCTACAATAATTATTATCGGGAAAGCTCTCTCTCTCTTACTTTACAGACCTTGATCATAGCCCAGTCTTCTCTTAAATAACACGATACAATCCACAATCCTGCACATAGAAATTCACAAAAAGCCACAACTTTTACAGTCTGTCACTAATGCTTTTAAGGTCGAACTACCACCTGGCGGTAAGATTTGCTTTTACGCCGAGTGTCTCTGAAAGTCAATAGACGCCATCATACGACATAACTATAGATGTTCGATGTTCGTGGCTATCTGTCGCTCCCTGTGAACAAGGAAGGTCACCCCCCTCCAACGGTAGATTTTTAGAACCAAGTCATGATCTATAACTATCTGAAAGAGACAATTAGTTGCTGCAAAAACCAGATTTGGAAATATCAGCACACAATTCTTGATGAGGTGGGTCGACTATCCAGCAAATTCCTAGCGACTGTTAGATCGTGATGTCTAAATAAAATGTTTATGAAGAGTGTACAGTAGAAATTACACGACGTTTCGTGTCTCCAATGGATATAAACAGAGCGATTGAATGTCGTGTAAAGTAAAAAAAATTGAATATCTATCCTATGGTTTATGACGAATCATCTTGTAGTAAATATTTAAGTGGATTTTATATAAGAACAGTCAAGTAACCCAAATTGTACTAATAGGATAGAAATCAATGGAACATGAATTAGATATGGGCAATGGAACGGTCACGCGAATGTTTCCATTTCTTCTAGAAACTCGATCCACCCAATTCACAATGTTAAATTTGTAGCCAATTTGCTATATTTCAATAAAGTACATCGACAAACTTTAGTGGAAGAATTCTAGACCTATTTTAAGACAAAAAGTTATTAGAAGCATATGCCCTTAACAACTTTTTTTTCAGCACACTATGTAAAAAGAAAAAATCGATATTTTTCAAATTATTGGAGATATCAAAGTCCATCATGGTCCCTAACATAATGCATATACCAAATTTCGTTTTAATGTCTCCAAAAATTCAAAAGAATTTATATAAGATGCATTTTCGGTTATATATTTTTAAGTTCCAAAAAGTTTCACCTTACAAAGAAACATGCGAAATTAAATCCTTCTTGAAAGGTATCCAACACGCGCGAGTTTTTTTTTAATAAGTGGCAGATATACAGGGTTAATAAAGTACGTAGACAAACTTTAAGAGAAGATTCCTATGTCAATTTTAAGGCAAAAACTTATCTATGTCTATACTAATATTATAATCTACGAATACTCTAAAGAGAAAAGGTTTGTATTTTTGTATTTTTGTTTGTAACGAATAAACTCAAAAACTACTGGACCGAGTTTAAAATTTCTTTCTCTAATAGAATGCTATACATTATCACTGAATAACATAGGCTATATTGATAATCGAGTTAGGGATATAAATATATGTTTACACGTGCAAAGCCGGGATAGGCCGCTAGTTATAAATAAAGTGTGTCCCAAATTCGACCCTCACCATTGTGATCTCGGTAACTACAAGAGACAGAGAGTCGGTCAAATTATTGGGGAAAGTTTTAGACAATTGTATGGCCAATCCGATGCCGCTCAGAAATCACGGCTAACTGAGATCATTTTCGAGTTGTTTCCAAAAAAAGTTAATTTTTCCATTTTCGCTTTTGCTAAATATGTTAGAAACCGATGCTTAGAGAAAGACATTATTAAGGCACTTTTATCCATCCTTTTTAGCGATGGTGTCAGTTTTTTCAAAAAGGTTTTCGTTTTCGGGATATGACACACAACTTTTGTTTTTCTTATGGACACCATCTTGGATTTTAAAAAATTTGAAATCTACACGAAATTCTCTTCCCAATGGTGTGTCACACTGATGATTTTTGTTATTTGTAGCATTTAAAACCGTTGGTTTTACCCAGGGACTTTTTAAAATAAGGGGACCCAGTATGTCACAGTCTATCACATAGGAAAAGTGAAGCCTTGTTTTCTGTATATCTCCAAGGAGACCACATAAGTGGGCTGGTACAAGGTTATGTTATATGTCAGTGTCCAACTGCCATCAGGGTTTATGTGACATGCTAGTGTCATAGGTTCTAAAGGAGGCAAATATTTCCCATCATAATTCACAATTTTTAAGTCTTCTAACTTCCAGATAGTCAGCTAAAGGTAATGCGGCCGCCTGTAGTAGTCCCGATAATTGCAACCAGATTTTTCTTGTCTCATCTTTAGTAATCCTACAATTCCCATTACGTGGGCATTACGTATAAGCATTGAGTAAAGGAATAAATTATTCCTTTACTCAATGGTATAAGTAAGTAGTTCAAAACAAAAATGGTATTTCCTAAATATTAAATTATTAAGCAGGTAGCTTCAGTCAGGTCTTTTTTTAAACAGTTTTTATCTACAACTATAAGTTTATTTTACGTTTGTAAGGTATCTTGGGAAAGAAATAAAATTACAAAAATGAGCACCGAGAAAAACTACATGATTAGAACTAAGTATAGTATTTCTAAAGTCACTTGAAACAGCATAAAAACTCTAATTGGCGTCACAAAAAAGGATATAGGACATAAGCGTCACGCAGTTTTAAAAAATATACATATTCTACAATAATAATAATATTTCACTTTTACGATTTTTTTAAGGTTGTCCTCAAACACAACGTAAAGGTTAATGCACTATATAATATTGTCAAAAGATCTCTAAAAAGCCATATGGATTACAACTATTTACGCAAGTATATCCTAAAATCTGTGAAATTATCGCACGCCTATCCACCGCATTTCGCTGTACAAGTGGTTGGCCGTCGAACAGTGTAGCCCATGCAAATATTGGTGATATATGTTATATCCGACCTCAAGCATCACCTTGATCATAACCTTGTTTTTACCCTTGATTCTGTTTACTGTTGGATATTATGTTCTCATTCTCTATTGTTCAAGATGCTTACTACAAAGATATAATTTTCAATTGTATATTGTTCTAGAATGATTACTAGAACATATCATATTCCTTTTGAGTATTGTTAAAACTTGCTTACTGCAAGAATTGCAGAATTTGATCTTCCCTTTGTCTTTATATTCTTTTCCCATGAGAACCACAACACCTCAGCATAACAGATCTGTATAAATAGGACCTAGTAAAGTAAGAGTGTTAATTCTAGTCTTGTCTGTAGTCTAAGCCGAAACTCTGTAACTCGCGTTACTCAAATAAAAGTTTTTTAAAAAGTCTTCGTCTTCACGTCGCCCGTAACAATTTGGTGTCAGAAGTGGGATCCTCGATAAAAGGGTCTTCAACGAGGGAGATCCGGAGGCACTTAGAAGGACAGTCTCCTCGGGGGTCACCACACCACTACGATTGGAGCCAGCTGAAAAGGGTCTTCGACAGGAAGATCCGGAGGCACTAAGAAGGACAGTCTCCTGAGGCCAGCATCCAGCAACAACAGCAGCATCAACGACATCCAGCGAGCATGAAGTTACTTCTATTGTAAGTGAAAAACTTGAAGTGAATTTTATTTGTGATTTTTTTTGAACTTTCTACGTTGCTATTATTGAACTTTCTACGTTATAACGATATTACCTTTTCATTTCAACATGCCGAATAACGAAGCTATAAACTCTAATGTAAACAATGAAGCAAACGCTTCAAATAACGACGAAGTACCATTTAAATTAAGCGAAATATTTTCTATCATCCCTGAATACGATGGGGATCAAATCAATTTAAATACTTTTATCATTGCATGTGATAGGGCCATGCAAATGACTGTTGGCGACCAAGCCATTTTACTTGTTATAAAAATTAAAAATCAATTAAAGGGACGTGCAGCCCAACTCATTAATTCAAGAGATTTGAGTACCTGGCGCGAAATCAAACAATTACTTAACGTTCATTTCGGAGATCCTCGCGATCTAACTTCATTAATTCAAGATTTACAAAGAATGTGTCAATCCCAAAATGAAAATGCTTTGACTTTTGTAGGCAGAGTTCAAACTCACTGCTCGAAAATGTATGCCGCAATAGGAAAACAAAGCCTTCTCACTAGGGAACAAAAAGAATCGCAAGCTACATTAATCGATTTTGACAGGTTTTGACAGGTTTAGAACCAAGAATAGGGCAACTAATTCGTGCTAGCAATCCACCCAACATGATGGATGCTATAGCTTTAATTAAGAGAGAATTGCAACTTTCTTATTTTGAAAATCAAAAATTTCAGAGGCAAAATCGTGTACCAGTCTTCAATAATAATATCAAAAGAACCAGTAATAATTTTCCAAAATTTTGTAATTATTGCAAAAGAAATGGACATACTATCAATGAATGTCGAACAAAAAATCAAAATAATTATTACAGAAATGGTCCAAATCCTTCTAGCTACTCTAACAATTTCCAAAATAACTCCCAAAGAAATAATTTCTCCCAAAATAGGTTCCATCAAAGACCATCTTTTCCTCAGCAAAATAATTTTCAAACTCCTTCTTTCCAACCTAGGAATCACCCTCAAAACTTCCAACCAAGAAATCAACCTCCTAGAAATTTTTCTAATAATATTCCTAGAAACAATTTCCCAAGAACTTTTAATAATAATTCAGGTTTCCAGCCTTCTAATCAAAATTTTACTCCTAGATTCCCAAATTCAAATCCAAATAACCAAAATAGAACTCCCCAACAACATTATCTGGGCCAAAGCGAAAATTTTCAATTAACAGCCTCGGACCAGAACCCTATTCCGAATTTCAAGAATCTTGGTATGACCAATACGGACCAAACGTTTGCATAAATACCGTTGACAATACTAACTTATATTATATTAAAGATAATACCGATAAGTACAAAATTTTAATTGACACAGGAGCTGGTATTTCAATTTTCAAACCAGAGACGGTTCAGCAATTTTTAAATCGATGTCCAGAAAATTTTCAAATTAAAGGTATTTCTGGCCAATCAATTCCTATTACTGAAGCGGTATTTGTTTCTTTTACGGGTCCTCTTTCTCCCCATAAAGTTTATATTTGCGATCTAGATATAGGATTCGATGGAATTTTAGGCGCTGACTTTCTAGAAAGGTACGGTGCAATAGTAGATTTTAGGAATAAACAATTAATTACGTACTATAAGGTACACGAATTACTTAAAGACGGAGATGAATTAAACGAGTTAACGAATAATAATGATAATAATAATCGAGTCGTTTATAAAAGACAAGTTAATGTCGACGAAAGGTACGACAGCCTCCATATAAATGCTTATGAACGAAATAATAATAATAATAATAAATATACGGAAAATATAAATAATTTTGAAAGCGAAAATACGAGTTATAATATAAATAAGGTTACGATAGAACCGCGTTGCGAAAAAATATGCAAGTTTCATACGAATAGATATACGAATAAAGAAATGATTTTATGCGCACAACGAGTAGAAAAGGTATACTTGCCAAATGCTATAGTAAAAATAAACGAATACGGTAATTTTTATACGACAATATTAAACGCTAATGCCATAACAAAGGATATTTGTTTCGAAGAATTTGAATTTGAGCCTTACATTAAAGAAACGAACGCTAGTACTAATATTATTTGTAATTTTAATAAAACGAAAAGCAGAGTAGAAGAAATAAAAGAATCATTAAGGCTAGAACATTTAAACGAAGAAGAAAAATAATTAATTACTAATTTATGTTTGAATATTGATATTTTACTTTGAGTAAGTTTCACTAATGAAATAAAACATACTATCGATACAGGCGACGCTAAGCCAATTTTTACTAAATCTTATCGATATCCACAAGTTCACAAGGAAGAAGTAAAAACACAAATTAATAAAATGCTTTCTCAAGGAATAATTAGACCTTCTGTTTCACCATGGTCGTCCCCAGTATGGGTCGTTCCAAAAAAATTAGACGCTTCAGGCAAACAAAAATGGAGAATCGTAATTGATTATCGGAAATTAAATGAATTAACAGTTAATGACAGGTATCCACTGCCTAATATTTCAGATATATTAGATCAGTTGGGTAATTGCCATTATTTTACTACTTTAGATTTGGCTTCTGGTTTTCAACAAATTGAAATGAATCCAGAAGACATTTCGAAAACTGCTTTTTCCGTTGAAAATGGACATTTCGAATATTTACGTATGCTCTTTGGCCTTCGTAATGCGCCCTCAACCTTTCAGAGGGTTATGGATAATATACTAATGGGGATACAAAACGAAAAGTGCTTAGTTTACATGGACGACATTATTATTTATTCTTCCACAATTAATGAACATATCTCTCTTATTACTGAAGTTTTTCAAACATTAGGAAATTCAAATCTAAAAATACAGCCAGATAAGTGTGAATCCTTACGAAAAGAAGTAATTTATTTAGGACATGTTATTACACCTGAAGGGGTTAAACCAAATCCACAAAAAGTACAAGCTGTTATCGATTTTCCTCAACCTGCCAATACTAAACAAATTAAACAATTTTTGGGTCTTACTGGTTACTACAGGAAGTTTATTCCAAACTTCGCAAAAATGACAAAGCCTTTAACTCGACTTTTAAGAAAAGACGTACCATTTATTTTTGATAAAGATTGTCGTGAATCTTTCGAACAACTTAAAAATGCATTAATAACTTCACCAATTCTAATATATCCTGATTTTGAAAAAGAATTTGTTTTAACTACAGATGCAAGCGCTTTTGAGGTAGGCGCGGTACTTTCGCAAGGACCTGTTGGAAATGATCTTCCCATAGCATACTTTTCAAGAACCTTAAGTCCAGCAGAAATGAAATATAGCGTTATAGAGAAAGAACTTTTGGCAATAATTGCTGCCGTAAAAAACTATAGACCTTATCTTTTCGGACGAAAATTCTTATTGGTTACAGATCATAGACCTTTAACCTGGCTTTTCTCAATAAAAGATCCCGGTAGTCGTTTAGCACGTTGGCGACTTAAATTAGAAGAATATAATTATCAAATAATTTATAAACCTGGAAAAATTAATCGAAATGCCGACGCTTTATCTCGAATCAAAATCAATCATATAAAAGAAGCTGTTTCCTTTCATACTTCCCTAGACGAACCATCTACTTCCCATGATAATCCTCAAGACATTGACCCGCCTATTGACAATAATGAGACTGACGAAATTGCTATAATCTGTAATGAATTTGACAGATTTTTTGATCTATACAAGACGACTTCAATGATCGACTATTCTAAAATCCAATATACAAATAATCAACTTTTAGACAAAACACACAAGGACATTGTACTAATTTTTCAACAAGACAAATTAACAGACCTTCACGAAAAAGTTATTGATGATTTACTTGAGCTAAATCCTGATTTTAACTATAATAAAGCAAATGTTCTTTCCAGTCAAACCGTAGCTAAAAGAAAATATTATATAATTCCTGAAGAAAATAAAACTTATTACATTGAAAACAATCCAGATTTTCCAATTTTAGAAATGTTTAATTTTTTGTTCTCAGATAAAAATTTCCAACTAACAATTTGTCAGAACATTGGGACTATACCAGACGAAGACCAAATACCTATAATAATAGATCAATTTCATTCAGGCAAGACAAACTTACATCGAGGAATAAACGAAACAATTAGACGTATTAAACAAAAATATAACTGGACAGGACTAACTAAAGACGTCGAAACATTTATTCGGCAGTGCGAAATCTGCCAAAAGACAAAAATTTGTAGACAAAACTTGGACAGTCCCTTAGTTATTACCGAAACTCCTAAAACTCCTTTCGAAAGAATAAATATCGACATCCTAGAAATCCCAGTAAAAAATAATATCCTTACCATAAGAGACGAACTAACAAAATTTACCCAAGCTTATGCACTTCCTAATAAAACAGCGAGATCTGTAGTAGACGCTCTTTTACTCTATTTTCAACATTTTGGAACTCCCTTAAGAATCCATTGCGATGTAGGTAAAGAATTTAATAATCAATTAATGAAAGATCTTTGTAAATTATACAATATAAAATTAACTTTCTCTAGTGTTAGTCATCCGCAATCAAATGGCTCCTTAGAAAGATTTCATGCCACCTTAACTGAAATGATACGTGCGTGTAGTACAGAAAATCCTAACGAACACCCATTTCAAATGCTTCCTTACGCTTGTATAGCATATAACAATTCTATAAATAAAACACACGGCTTTACTCCTTACGAATTGCTATTCGGTCACACCTCGTCTCGACCTCCAGAAGTTTTGTATAATCAGCAAGAATTAATCTCTAAGTACGTTCGCGATTTAAACAATAAAATAAAGCATTATTATGAAGTGGCAAGAAAGCGTACAGATATGCGCAAACAAAAGGCGAAACAGCGATTTGATACACACGTTTCGGAGCAGCGACAATTTCGCGTATAGGAGAAAAGGTTTATGTCAAGGAGTCCCAAATAAAAAATAAACTAGCTAACAAATTTAATGGACCCTATAAAATTAAAGAAATTTATACGAATTCAGCTTTGCTACATAACCCAATTACTAACCAAACTACAAAAATGAATTTTGATATGCTAAAGAAATGTCACGAATTGAAGGAAGAAGAACTAACGGTTAAAGAATTCTTTTATACTCTAGATCGAAAAATCCCTATTGAAAATAATAACGTTTCCATTGAACTGGGCAATTTATTTGATGCCTCTGAAAATATTTCATTAGCTCACTGTGTATCTAAAGATTTAGAAATGAATGCAGGAATTGCAAAAGAATTTAAGAATAAATTTGGACACGTAGATGAAGTAAAAAATCAAAATAAGTCAATTGGTGAAATAGCAGTACTTCAACTTCCGACAAGAAATATTTATTATTTAATAAATAAAGAATTTTTCTATTATAAACCAACTTATGCTAATTTATTTAATTGCTTAAAGGAATTACGAACAAATTGTCTCGAGAGCACTGATGAAAAAGATAAAATTATAGCTATACCCAAGTTAGCTTGTGGATTAGACAAATTAGATTGGGACACAGTTCTCCCTATGATCAAATATATTTTCAAAAATACTGATATTAAAATAATTTGTTATATCAAACCAAGTTCCTAATTCTGAAACTTCGTTACAGATTTTCTTTGTTCGCTACCGCTATGGCACAATATACACTGCGACCAATTAATAACACCATAGGCGTGTTCTATCAAGAGCAATCCGGACTCAAAATTTCTAATGACAAGTGGAGTTTATTGGTATATAAAGACATTTCATCTCTAAAAACAACATTCGAAAATAATAATAAAATTTTAGAAAATGTGCAATTTATAATTCAACCAAAAGACGTACGAATGGCCGCCTTTCTAAGCGAAGTTAAGTCACATCTCACTTTACTAAATCAACTTTCCGAAAACATTGCGCTCAAATTTGAAGAATTAGCTATTGATGTAAGAAGATATAAAAGAGGTTTAATTAATGGTTTAGGGTCAGTTTGGAAATTTATTACCGGAAATTTAGACGCTTCAGACGGACAGTATTATAACGATTGTATCGACAATATTAACAGAGACGAACACGAATTAGAAAAATTAATGAAAAAACAAATTTTAGTAACTACTTCAGTTATCAAAAACTTTAACGACTCTATCAACAAATTACAAATTGATGAAATTACTTTTAATAATGACATAAAACAAATCGAAAATTACATTTATAACATTTCTGATAATTTTAATTATTACACTGCAAAATTACAAGTTTTAGAGATGGCCGAAAGACTCCTAGAATCCTATACCTTTATCGAAAGCAATTTAAATGACATTCTAAACTCTATTACTTTTGCAAAGTTACATATTATTCACACGTCAGTTATAACTCCTGAAGACCTGGTTCATCATTTGCAAATAATCGCTCAAACTTTAAACAAAAATAATTTGCCCTTAACTCCTCAACTTCTAAATGTTGCAACTTGTCTTGATTTTATAGAACTAAAGGTTTTTCAAACAGAAAATAGACTTGTTTTTATATTAGACATTCCTTTAGTAGAACCTCAATGGTATACTCTTTATAGAATTTATCCTATTTCAATTTTCGACAATAAAACTGGATTTTATCACATGGTATCCACTGATACTAAATTTGTAGCAAAAAGCGATGACCCAACTCTCTATGTAATTCTCTATGATATAAAAAATTGTAAAGAACTAACATTTGATTTAATAATGTGCAAAGATTTATATCCTACTCCTATTGACTCACATTCAAGATGTGAAGCTCAATTATTAGAGGTAAAAACCCATTTACCTAATACTTGTGACATAGTCACAATTTCAATTGAAAGTTACAATGTACAATTGATTCAAGAGAATCAATGGTTAATAATTTTAAGTGAAATATTTCCTATAACTATAAAGTGCAAAAATCAAAATCCTTTGACTATAATGCTAGACAAAACTTCAATTTTAACGTTAAAATCTGAATGCATTGCTTATATTGGAAGTACTAAAATTCAAACGAAAAATTTAAATAAATCTAATCAAACCTATAAATTTCACCCAATTAATATACCATTTGAATGTTGCAAAGAAACTCCAAATAAACTAAAATATCCTGACTTAAAACCTTTACAACTAAATAAATTTAGTTAGACGATTTAAATGTCGCAAAGCATAAATTAGACGAATATGCAAAGGATCTTGATAATATTATTAACGAACCAACTGTAAATAAGTATACGCCAATATTGACATATCTATCCATTACTTTAATCATACTTTTAATTATTGTGTACGTTTATTTTAAATGTAAAAAGTCTAGGAACATTAAAATAGGCATTATTACTACTAACAACGGAGACGATCCTCCACAACCTCCTAGACCTCGAAATCACGTTATTCAAAATTTAAGAAAATTTGTTACTGTCAAAAGAAGACCTTCGTATAGATTGGACGAACCTCGCGAAGAAGAAGAAATTGAACTAAATTCTAATACTAAAACATATGCCTAATTTAATGTCAAAATTTGTTAACACAAATTTTTAATATAAGGGGGAAGGTGTTATATCCGACCTCAAGCATCACCTTGATCGTAACCTTGTTTTTACCCTTGATTCTGTTTACTGTTGGATATTATGTTCTCATTCTCTATTGTTAAAGATGCTTACTACAAAGATATCATTTTCAATTGTATATTGTTCTAGAATGATTACTAGAACATATCATATTCCTTTTGAGTATTGTTAAAACTTGCTTACTGCAAGAATTGCAGAATTTGATCTTCCCTTTGTCTTTATATTCTTTTCCCATGAGAACCACAACACCTCAGCATAACAGATCTGTATAAATAGGACCTAGTAAAGTAAGAGTGTTAATTCTAGTCTTGTCTGTAGTCTAAGCCGAAACTCTGTAACTCGCGTTACTCAAATAAAAGTTTTTTAAAAAGTCTTCGTCTTCACGTCGCCCGTAACATATATTATATTAGGCGAGCATGCAGTCACTTGTTTTTACTACAATATCTATCGTCTCTGTCTCCTTCATCTCCTTTTACTTCTACTACCAGGTGCGGTTTAATATGGTTAAAAAAGTGTTTTGTCTCGTATTTTATTGCCGGAAGCGCCTGTTCTCGAGCTACCCTGGTAAAATATAAAAAAAAACTCACTTGGAACACAGTGATATACGAGCGCGATCTATTTCATAGCATTTACCACGCTCTGCTACGTGTAAAAATACCAGACTTATCAACAGAAATCACCCGTATAAAATTCAAAGGTTTTTATGCTGTTCCAAGTGACATTCAACAAGGGAAGAAAGTTCAAGTACGTACCTATTATACCTAGGTACATAATATTACAAATGGTTTGAGGAACCTGGTAACAAGGTGCAATAGCGACAAATTCTCAAATAAGCAAAATCGGCACTAACTTACCATATTATTTATATTACTTAAATTCCTGAAAATAATTGCAGGAAACCAAATTCAAATATAAAATAAATTTGATTCATTTGGCACTTGCCATATTCTGTGTTTGTTGACAGAACATTGTCAAGTCTAATTTTTAAATCATATTAATTTTTACTAACAATGAAAGTACCTGTTATATCCATAGATTCTCCAATAAAATTGCATACTGGCATCATTGAGACCATTAGAATGAGGAAAGAAACGGCCTCACTTTGGAAAGTATCATGCTGGGTCCCCTTACTTTAAAGGGTCCCTGGTTTTACCTAACACTAAATAGGCCATGGCAAGTCTGGCAAAACAAATGCAACGAACTGTCAGTTCTTGTGTTCTTATCTATGTGGCTCTAGGATATAATATTATAATTTGAACAATGTGGGATGATGAACCAAAGACAAATAAAAAACAACAGACCAGAGCATAAATTACCAAACGTTTACATGCCAACATTGGAAAAAAATGACGTAGAGAGGGGATGAAGTACCTACCTAATGAATGAAAATGATGAAGATATGGCGGCCCAAGCGCGTCACACATTTTATTAATATTCGGATACAACAACGCGGCTGCGTCACGTTTCCCCTGCCGGCGCGTAATAACAAACAAGAAATACATAGTTAAAATAGGTACTTACTTTTAAAAAATAATGTTCAGAGAGAGTACGTCTATGGAGTTTATTTAGGTACTTACGCATGAAATGTAATATTTGGGTTCAAGTATTTTTCGACATATTAAGCACTCCCAGCCATTATTCAAAGGAGAATTCAAAGAGAATCGTTCAACATCCAAATAACACTACACAAAAACACCGATACGGCAAAAACGCCATAGCCAAACAACACACGAATGAAAAGATCCTGTTTTGATGAACATGGCACATGGCGGCCAGTTCCTTCTAGACGAGTTCGGGCTATGCGACGTTGTCGGCGTGCGCGGCAGGTGGGAGTACCGCTGATTTCCTGACAAAGTGAAGTGGTGAAGTAGTGCGCTACAGGGCCCAGTTGACATAAAGTTTCTAGCAGAAAATAGGTATAGCACTTCGTACTTTTTTTGTATTTCCATTTTGATTCAAATTTTGTATTATAAATATTTACATATTAGTATTATAATCTACTTGGCATACTTCAAAGTGAAAAATTTATATTTATATATATTATTATATTTTTGACTGTCACGTTGTTAAAAACAAGCTGAGGATTTTTCACGATACACACATACTCTTAGGTGTCATCGGCAACAGCGCTGCAGTACGGGTAAGTAATCGTACGACTTGCGTACTATTTTATAAGAGAGGAAAGAAGGGGAACAATGTTGGCGCCTTCATATTTAGTAAACAAATATGTCTATTGTTTTTTATTTCTTTGTGATGAACACAACTGACAGTGTTGTTATGTAGCTGTAGCTAGAGTGTTGTTATGCTGTAGCTGCCAGTTGTGTTTATCATCCAATATTGTTCATACCCAATTTAAGAAAAATTATTGTCTGTCTCAGAGTGTGTGTAATAAAGTATTTCTGCCACTGTAGTATTCCTGTCGCTTTTTGTGTAATACTAATTATTGTATGTACAGTCGCGGACAGTTGGTATCGAACGACCTGAAGAGGTTTCTCGTGGCTATCGTTACAGGGCGCGCGGAGACGGCAACATCGCGCTGGAGTCTGCAGCCGGCCGGTCTGCTAAAAATAGAACCATAAAATGCAAATTACAGCCTCCAGCCTCTCACAGCAAAGGAACAAAATTCGAGGAAAATGCAACTTTGTGCTGGTAATAATTCCAACCCCAGTGTTGGTATTTAATATTTCGTACTATTTTATCATGTTACTATACCGTCTAGTATTTATGATAATGAAATAAAAAAATAATAAATATCAAGGCTGAGATTAGAATCAACACCACAATAAAAGTTGCTTTTTCTCGAGTTTCCTTCCTTTGCTGCCAGCACCCTGTATTAATTAGGAATATGAAATTAGGTAAATCCATAGTCAATTTGAGCCACAATAGAATTCCGAAGAATTTCTCAAAAACAATAATTTAATATACAGGGTGTCTACTTTTAAACATATGCAAATTAATAAAATCTTTATTTTTGGAGATAATCCCTGAACATTCTTTGTGTGAAAGGCCTTCAAAAATCGCTTCTTTTAGCCTTCCTATCATTTTCAAAAGGCAAATCCAGGTCCGGCTACGATTTTTGAGTGTTTTTTTATTTAAAATCTACCAATACAGCGTTAATCAGGATCCCCCTAAAACCCCTTTATATACCAAATTTGAACAAAGAATTTAGAGAGAGATCTATTCTACAGGATGTCAAGGTTCAGCAAAATAGGAAATTTACAGGCATTTGGCGAGTCAAGTGTGCCATGGAATCCCGTCAAAATAGTTTAATTGTCAACAGAACCACTCAAAGTGTTGGTGTGCAAAGATTCAATACAGGGTATTTTTCTCTGCCCCATCTGAAAATGCTGAATTTTTATGACTTGACTCGCCAGAGATGCCTGAAGAGGTTTCTTTAAATTTCCTATTTTGCTCAATTTTGACATCCTGTAGAATAGAACTCTCTCTATATTTTTTGTTCAAATTTGGTATATAAAGGGTTTTCGACTGTCCTGATTGACGCTGTGGTGTCAGATTTTAAATAAAAAAATGGCTAAATGGTTTTTGTGAAAATCGGGGGAATAAAAAAATCGTAGCCGGCCCTGGATTTGCAATTTGAAAATGGCAGGATTGCTAAAATAAGCGGCTTTTGAAGTCCTTTCGGACAAAAAACAGATCAAGCGATTATCTCAAAAATTAAAGATTTCAAGGATTTGTATAATATGTTTAAAAGTAGATATGGGGGCTCTTAATATTAATTAGAAAATGTATGGCACAAAATTAATGGATTATCGGATTACCTGAGTTGAAATATTTTAGCATAGATATTTATATCTTTTTAAATAGGTATTTATTAATTATACCTACCTGCAAGTTATGTTCCGGGGTCGAAAATCTTCGTTTTTAAAAAGGTTTATTGAACGTAGGGTATAAACTATTACTGATCGATTAATTGCGGTCGCGATATTTATATAAATTGGAAATGCGGTGTACGAAAAATAAAAAGCTGATTCCGCTGATTCGGGGTTTTCGTCCAGGTCGGTGTGCTGTGGGGTCGATGAACATAACTCTTCCCCCCTTAGGATGGAAGTTCGTCCTCGGGCTTCTTGTTGAGTTGTTGAAGTTCTTGGAGTTCTGAGAGTGATATTCTTGGTTTGAAAAAGAGTGTTTGGAGTCTTTTTCGTTTTCTTAGGATGAAGTAGATGATGACACACATTAGAGTGATGATAAGAAGTGTGGCTGACCAGGTTGTTGTGGAGATGACGACTGGATCTAGGTGTATGGGTTGGATAGCCGACAATTGCGGTGTTTCTTGAAGAGACTGTAAATGATTTAGTTGTAGACGATACTTGGGATTAATTTTGACAGGAACGATGGCTGGGATTTCGGCTTCTTCTTGCGTGGCGGTATACCATTGATTTTCAATTTGAATTGGACAGGGTGATTGGATGATTGCTGGTTGCTTTATGATTTTTTCTGTTTTTGAACATTTTTCGGTGATACGGAGTGGGTGATTTGTGCTGGCAATGAGGCTTCTCTTAGTTTGATGTATGATCGGTTGCAGGAGAATGGCAGTGGTGCAGTTTTCTAATGTGGGCAGTTGACATCTGGTTGTTGACATAGTTTGACAGGTGATTTTTCTTTCTGTAGGTGTGCATGTGGAATACTAACGATTATTCCCATAGTAAACAGCAGGGGGTACCAAAACGATATCTTCTTTGTTATGGATTGGGTAAACTTGGTAGAGTGGGAATACAAGTTCATCAAGGATAGGAATTTTTAGGATAATGAGTATCTGACTTTCTGTAGAGATTATTGTACTTTGAGCAGTTTCGATTAGTTCAAAAGGGTGCATGTTATCGGATAAGAGAGAGGCTTTATTATAGATTGATTTGAGTTGATTTTCTAGTTTAATAATTTCAGAGAGAGAAAAGAGTTCAATGTTCGACTGTTGCAATGCAGCTAAATTAATAGTTCGAAGTAATTTTTGAAGGAATTGATTTAAACGATCGAGATTAAGTATTTCGCTATGAAGTGAGAGATATTTGTCAAATTCGTCGCTGAGGAGATTAATATCTTGTGCAATTTTAACTGTGTTATTATTAATAGTTTCAACTAACATGTTATATCGTTTTATTGTTTGTGAGGCATAAGTTGTAGAGTTATTGAGGGTGCCAATAATTTGAGATTGCTTGTTTTCGATAGCTTGAATATGTTTTTCCAAAAATATACGATCATTCTCGTCGAGATTACCTGTGATTGATTTAATGAAAGTACCTATATAGTTCATAATTCCACGTTTCTGTCTAGGGCGAATTAGTTTATGAAAATTGTCAAGAGTTTCATGATAAAGCAGTTGATATTGATTAAACATTTTGTAATAAGACGAAGTCGTTGAAGTATTAAAAAGAACTAAATTAACGGGGTAAAGTTTAAGGGTATTATCTATAGTGCTTAAGTTGAAAGTAAGTATGTGACGGTGAAAGTGGTCAAATAATTGTGCTTGGCCTACCAATTCTTGATAGTATCCATTATTAGGGATCGGGTGCACTTGAAGGGCCAGGCAGTTGGTTATTAGGAGGGTGTTTCTGTAACAAGGGAGGTTTGCGTAAGCGTTTGATTTTTCTAGGATGAGAGTTAGTGGGTTTATTCTTAGTAGTTAAGACTTTAATTTTTGTATTGTCAGTAGAGGTAACAGTAGCGGGTATATAGGGTGCGTCGAGTTTGTTACGAGTGTTTTTGGAAAGGTACACAGTTTGTCCTTGTTCTGGAGTAGGAGTGGGATCTGGTAGATTTTTGTTGCGGTTTTCTAAAATGCGGGTTTCTTTTTCGTGAAGTTTAGTGTAAAGGGAATCAATAAAAGGGCGGAGTTCATCTTTATGTCGTTGATTATATTTTTCATAAATAGGTAAGTCGTCGTCGAATTGTATTTCTTCGATATAGGGGCCGTAGAGGATTGAGAAAGGGGAGTAGCCAGTAGCTGAGTGGATGGATTGGTTATAAATAAGGACACAGTGGGTGATTAGGTCTTGGAAATATTCTCTAGGTCGTTCATCTTGCATAACGCGTAGTTTTTCTGTAAATGTGGAATGGAATCGTTCGATAGGACTGTTAGAGTTAGGATTATTAACTGTGGTAAAATGGAGTTCTATTTTGTGGAGTTTACAAAATTCTTTAAAGAGATTATTGGAAAATTCAGTTCCTTCGTCACAGACAATTTTGCGCGGATAATTGTGATGAGAAAAGTAATGACGTAATTTGCTGAGAATGGATATATTCATTTTGTCTTGTATATTGTAAACTTGAGCGTATTTGGAAAATGAATCTATGATTGTTAGAAAACTTTGACGATTACAGCAAAAGGTGTCTATGTGGATAATATCAAAAGGTTTTTGTCCTAATAGGGGGCCTTTGAAGGGAAGTTTATAAGGGTGTCTTTCATATTTATTTCGGAGGCATATATCGCATTTATTAATATAATCGGAAATCGTAGTGCGCATATTTGGCCAATAATAATGGAGTTTTAAGTGATTGAGAGTTTCGAGTATGCCATTATGATTTTGCTTGTGGTAATCTTGAACACATTGAAGTTGTTTATCGGGATTCTCTATGTCTTGAGTTTGTTTAGAGCAGAAAGAGATACGAACGGTTTCATTAAAAGTATTGCGGACATATTCAGATATAAATTTTTGGATATCCGTTTGTTCTGTGAGGATATGGTAGCGTTGATTAGGAGATATTATAGAATGGAGAGTGTTTTTAATGTCAGTTTTCCAATCTTTTTCAGTAAGAGTTACGTAATATTGGTGTTTACTTTTGAATTTAAGGATGTATTGAACGTCATGTTTGTTTCCGAATTTTAAGATAATTTGATTAGGAAAATAATTAATGGGTTCTTCGGAAAATGGAATAGTTGCAATAGGGTTTTCGTGTGTGGAGTGTTGTGTGGATAGTCCAGTTTGTTTTTCATAAGTTTCGTTAATAAAGTCGTCAATATTAAAGTCATCGTCATGTGAGGGAGGATTTACACAGATCGAGTCTAATTCATGCATATTGAGTTCGATACGGGAAAGAGCGTCGGCTACAAAATTTTCTTTACCTTTGCGATATACAATTTCAAAATTATATTCTTCTAATTTGAGTTTCCACCGGGCGAGACGAGAATGGGGTTCCTTAATTTTATAGAGCCAGACTAAGGGGTTGTGATCGGTTTCTATGGTGAATTTTACACCAAAAAGATAGGGCCGGAAATGTTTACAGGATTCTATGATTGCAAGGAGTTCTTTCTCGATTGTGGAGTAGTTTCGTTCTGCGGTAATAAGGGTGCGGGAGTAGTAAGCGATTGGTTTTCCTTTTTGGGATAGGACAGAGCCAATAGCAACGTTAGAGGCGTCAGTAGTTAGTGTAAAAGGTAGAGAAAAGTCAGGGTATTGGAGAATTGGGGAGTTACTTAGAGCGGATTTACATTTTTCAAAACAATCTATATATTGAGGGTGGTCAATTTCAATTTTGGTGTCTTTTCGTAAACAACGTGTCATGGGTGTTGTCATTTTTGAGAAATTAGGAATGAAGCGGCGATAATAGCCTATTAGTCCCAAGAAACTTTTAATTTCCTTAGTAGTTTTAGGAATGGGGAAGTTTTGGATTGCGGATATTTTGTTTGGATTGGGTTTAATGCCTTCGGGAGTAATCACGTGGCCAAGGAAAGCTACTTCTTTGTTTAGGAATTCAGATTTGTCGAGTTGAATTTTTAGGTTTACTTCACGGAATTTTTGAAAAATGGATTTTATATGTATAAGATGTTCTTGTAAAGATTTGGAAAATATAATGACGTCATCCATATAGACAAAACATGATTTGTAAAGGTATTCTCTTAGAATTTCGTCCATCATGCGTTGGAAGGTCGCTGGGGCGTTTTTTAGACCAAACGGCATTCTTGTATATTCGAAGTGGCCATTGGGAACTGTGAAGGCGGTTTTTTCAACGGAGTTGGGGTGTACTTCAATTTGGTGAAAACCTTGGGCTAAGTCGAGGGTTGTGAAGTATGTGCATTTGCCTAAATTGTCAAGTATTTCGTCGATGCGGGGAAGGGGATATTTGTCTTCAACCGTATTATCGTTTAGTTTGCGATAGTCTATAACCATGCGAAACTTGCGTTTACCGGATGCATCCATTTTCTTTGGAACGATCCAAACGGGCGAAGAATAAGGGGAAATTGAAGGTCGGATTATATTTTGTTCTAAGAGTTTATCAATTTGGGAAGAAATTTCGCTTTGCATGACTTTAGGATGTCGGAAAGAACGGGAAAAAATAGGAGTTTCGTCTTTTGTGCGGATTTCGTGTTTGACAGAACTAGTAAATGACAGATCAGATGATTCATTGTAAAAAATATCTTTAAATTTATGACATAGATCAAGAATTTTTTGCTTTTCTTCGGAATTCAGATGTTTTGTTCGAATAGAGTTGGGATCAAATGAGTTATTGGAGAAGGGAGGTGATAATTCTTCAAAATCGGATAGTGGATAAACAGATATTGGTTCAGGGAAGTCAATATTTAAATTTTCTGGTTGTGGTATTTCTACAAACCCATCATTGGCATGGTGTATTGAAATTGGGAGTACAGTTTGGTTATCAAGGGTAATTTCTGGGAGTACAACTTCACCATTATTGATATTTACTGGGATACGGAGTCGATTATTCGAACGATATATAACTTCAAATGGAACGGAAACGCCTAATTTACGAATAGAAAATATATGAGTTTCATAATCTATATTTGCACCTAATTGGTCGAGTTCACCAGTACCTAAAAGAATATCGAAATCATTGTGCCAGTCGGCAATTCTAACTATAAACGGTTGATCAATGCCAATTTCGTTAAAAACGGGAAAATAAAGGTTTTCGGAGTAGGTTTTAGGAGTTTTCATAGAAATAAGAGTAAAGGGTTCAAAAAATTGATATCTTGGATCGAAATTTCGTGCAGCTTCGGGAGTTATTACAGTATCGGATCCACCAGAATCTATTAATACTTTAAGATTAGAATAAGAGAGATAGAAAAATGGAAGTTTGGTGGCTTTTGAAATATTATTTAATTCGATAATTCGGGATTGGGAGGAGATTCCGAGGCTTGTTCTCGAAAATTTTCGGAAAAGTATTCTTCGGTTTCTAAATTGGAATCGCATTCTATATTATTATGGAAAGTACGTGTGGACATTGGGGTTGGTTTGTAAGTTTGCTGTGACGGCAATTTTGAAGTTATGGACATAGGAGTTGGAGTTGGACGATATTGATTTTGGAAGTAATTATTGTTGGGTCTATTAGATGGTGGGCTGAATACTTGTCTATTAGGTGGAGGGTTTTGTCTTTGAGGAATGGGCCTATTTGTGTTGCCAAAATTTCTAGGTGAGTTTGAAGGACCTTGATTAAAGTTTTGAGGGAATTGTTGATTAAAATTTGGGTTCATATTCGTATTATGATTAGGTTGTGGGTTGCGAGGTGGTTGAGGATTTTGATTAGTAGGGCGATTGGTAGTGGTAGGTTGACTGTTTCTTTGATAATCGCGGGGATAGGTGGTAGATTTAAGATAAGACATATATTGCTGTTGCTGTTTGTGGTTATCTAAAGCTATGCATTTTTGAAGTGCTTCGTCGAGAGAGTTTAATTCAAAATGAGATAAATGATCGCAATAGGGATTGTTTATGCCAGTACAAAATGTTCTAAGGGCTTGTTTTCTGAAAAACGAAGCTTTAAACTCGATTGCCTGAGCGTTATTTTCATGTAAAGAAACATGCTGTAAAAGATCATTAAGTGCTAAAGTTATTCGGTTGTAATAGTCATCATAAGATTCAGAACGCTTTTGAACTGTGGTGGTTAATTGTGTTAATAAAATTTCTTCTGTGCGACGGTCGCCATATTTTTGGAGTAAAAGGGGCTTTATTTCTGCCCAAGAAGTTTTATTGTGTAAATTTAAGAAATCACGAGCCTCATTTTTAATTTTGGAAACGATATGAGTGTTAATTATATATAGTTGAGTGGCATTAGCACCTTGTTGAGTGAAAAAAGCAATTAAATTATCAACTGAATTTATAAATGTGGAGAGGTTATCTCCCGGTTTATATTCTGGAAGAGTGTTGCACAAATTATTAATGTCGGTATTTGTTAAAGCCATTTCTTGAGTTTTTGAAGTTGAGGGCTGAGAAATTAAAATTTGAGGGTTTTTTAAATCTTCAGGTAAATTTTTAGAATATGGTTTAAAACGAGGTTTTTGTTTAGGAGCTTTTGGAGTAATAGAAAAATGAGCTAAATCTTCTAATAATAAACCTTCAGGGTAATCAGAACTCATGAGAAAAAGGAAGTGAACTTACAGGACAAGAAGAATCGCTCTGGACATCCCTGCCGTATGGTTCTCCAATCTCTGCACAGGTTTCTTCTCCCAGGTCGTTGATAACTGCCAAATCGTTGAGACGAACCGATGATCCTCCTTTGGATTCCGTGCAGCTATCCTGTTCGCAGCGCCAGTTATGTTCCGGGGTCGAAAATCTTCGTTTTTAAAAAGGTTTATTGAACGTAGGGTATAAACTATTACTGATCGATTAATTGCGGTCGCGATATTTATATAAATTGGAAATGCGGTGTACGAAAAATAAAAAGCTGATTCCGCTGATTCGGGGTTTTCGTCCAGGTCGGTGTGCTGTGGGGTCGATGAACATAACTTGCACTTAATATAACTAAATTTAGGGGATTAACTTAATAATTGTAATATTGAATTGGATGTAGATTTTGAAAATATCGATTATACCTGCTCCTAGCCCTTTGTATAAATACTAAGGTGGGTGGGCTAAAATTATTTAGTCAGTATCCTAATTCGAGAGAGTAACTAACAGTGTTCGTTATGCCTCGTTTGAGTGAATCCGTCAAGCACCGTATCATCGCCAAACTAGAAAATGGTTGGGCTATTTCCCGACTGGCCGAAGAATTTGGTGTATCTAAAAGCACCATTTTCAATATAAAGAAGAAATATGACGAAACCGGAAGCGTGGAAAACATACATAGAGGAGGAAATGTGAAAATTACGTCTGACCAACAAGATGAGCAACTAGCTAACTTTTGCCTTGCAAATCCGTTTAAATCTGCCGTTGAAGCAGTATCTGCAACACAATTTCCAGCAAGTGTTAGAACTGCCCGAAGGAGATTAGATGCAGCCAATCTGAAATCTCGCACGGCCAGCAACAAAATTCAGCTGACCGAGGCTAATAAGGAAGTCAGGTTGCAGATATGCCGAGAGTTTCAGCGTTTACCGCCACATTATTGGGAGAAGGTAATATTTAGCGACGAAAAGATCTTCCAAAGCCATTACAATGGCAAAGTGCGAGTATATAGACCTTCGGTGAGTTCAAGATATGACGAAAGATTTGTGTCACCCAGGAAAAGGAGTGGGCATTTTTCCGTCAACATATGGGCCTGGATAAGCTACCGTGGACCTGGCATTTGTTGGAGAATCGACGACCGCTTCACAGCAGCTCGCTATTGCGAGATACTCGAAGGCGGATTGTTACCAACTGCAACGGAAATGTATCCCGATGGCTTCGTTTTCCAGCATGATAACGCTCCTGTGCATACAGCAAGAATAGTTCGCGAATGGTTCACCGAAAACAACGTAGAAAAGTTGCAATGGCCGGCGAAGAGTCCTGACTTGAATCCCATTGAGAATGTGTGGGGCAGAATGGCGCGGACAATGGAGAACTTCGTACCCGAAAATAGGGAGGCACTTTGGCAGAAGATTCAACAAACGTGGGATGAAGTCGTAACCCATGATCTCTGCTGCCAACTCATAGATTCGATGAGCAGGAGAGTTCAGAAAGTCATCCTATCCCAAGGTGGGTATACTAAATATTAATATACATATAATATAATAATGGAAAATGCATTTGATTTCTTGCCTTTATTTAATTATGTTATAGTCATAAAGATTTTAATGGGTTTATAGTTTTTTCGGATTCTTCCTGTGTCGGTGGTTCTAATAAAACTTCGTAATCATTATATCCAGCTTGTGGAAGTCCTCAATCACCTGAAATTATTTTATTTTATCCAGGTAATCACATTGAGGTCCAGGGAGGTGTGTAAAGCTTGACACGTGTCCCTGCTGTGTGTCTTCTGATGTTATTGATAAAGGTATGCAATTTAAATAATAGAGAGTTATTGCAGAAATAAATAACGTCGCGCTCTTTTTTGACGTTATTTTGACATTTGAGCATGCGCAGTCGTAGTTTGACATAAGGTCGTCCATAATAAGGTTATTTTCCTTTATTTTTGTTTATTGTGTATACCATAATATACGTTATTTTTACCTTATTTGTCACAATTCTTAAAATAAATTCTGATTTGTCAGAAAACGCTAGTGTTCTGTGAAAGTAGGACTTAACCTAAAATGTTCGTTGCTTGTTTGCGTTTGCACCTTGTTTGTTTTCATTAGTCTTTCACCTTGGTGTTCCGTGGTTATTTGGCTGTTTTCCCAGTTTTTTCCGGAGCAAAATTATAAAAGCACATAATATTCTAGTGAAAGTGTAGAAATACAAAACAATAAAGTAAACGTAAACAAGCCCTTAATTTGGATACATAAATTACGACTTGCAATAACTATTGTCAGAATCATAAATAACGTATGAGAGTATTCAAATAAGGTCGTCTTAAATACTGCTTAATGCCAAAAACAGTTTCTGCAATAGCTCTGTATTAAGTTACAAGGGTAATTTTATGTCTGTGACCCCCTAATCTCATTTATCTGTTGAAGGGCATTTTATGAGAAACAATGGAGCATTGCAGCACCACGAAAACCAATTTATTAAAACTTCTGACCAATTTCTTCAAAAATAAGAAAAAATAAATAAAAGGGACACCCCTTTTATTTTATAATCATTTATGTTTAGGACTACGAGACCTAACAACTAAATGTTGGAACAAATACTTATTTTGCAAAGAAAAGAATAATTTATGAAAATCCTTTTAATTAACTTTTTTAATTCTAGGGTTATTAGCTAAATATATTTTTAGTGTTACTACATATTTTTTTATTATAACATAAAAATACATTTTTGTTGCAACGCAAAATATTTATTAACTTAATGTCTAAAACCGCTGACAACTATACTTAGTGTATTTGGAAATGAAAGGAGGCCATAAATATTGATTGAGAAGGAAAATTCGACCATTTCAGTGGCGTGCTCTTTTGCTAAAAATCTGATGAGGATAAATACGCAAATTAATATTCGGGCGAGTTATGTAGTATTTTATGACGGACTCTCGAGCCTCTGATAAAGAATTTGCATTTATATTTATAATAAGCCATAAACCTTCCTTTCATTTCCAAATACACTATGTATATACAGTATGTCCACAGAAGAGGTGTTGAATAGGAACACTTTCTTATCTTTAATTTTACCGCAAAAAGTTACTCTTGATAAAAACTTTGCTAACATTTCTTATGTGGAAATAAGTTGCTAGGAAAAGTTGTTCAAAAGTAAAGGATACTCCATACTACCAATTTTAGAAACAATTGGCACACTTTGATTTATTTGAAAAACATTTTTCGCTTTGGCCCTATCACTGCATTAAATATATTTTTTTTATGTAAGTAAGCTTATATAAGCATAATAAATATGGCAATTTTAGACGGCTAGGTGATGTTAAAAAATAAATCGGCATCCATAACCAACTTTTCACGCAATACAAAAAAAAACTCAAGTCGACAAAAATGTGAAAACAAAACTATCAATTTATTTAATTTTTTTTTGATCAAACAAGATCTTTAATATGAGAAAATTTGTCTTTAATTTGAATAACTGTTGATGTTTTTAATTGCTATTTCGACTTCACACTTTAAACAAATTAGCGGGAAAACTAGTACAAATTGTATGAAAATTTTCTTTTGTCAATGTTCTTGCGTGATCTAATTGCCGCTAATCTCCAATTAAAATTTTCCCTCGACTTTCAAAATAAATTGATTGTTTTCAGATTCTTGTTGATTTAAGTTTTTTTTGGTATTGCGCGAAAAGTTGGCCATGGATACCGACTTCTTTTTTTAACATTAACCAACTATCTAAAATTTACACGTTTTTGTTTCTTAAGATTTTTCAGTAGGGAGCCAAATAACTACTTTAATAAACTAAAACAATGGCCTTTAATAACTAAAACAATGGCCTCAACAGAGCCGAAGAGCCTGTGTAATTTTCAGAAACTATCTGAGCACCCAGTTGCATAAAGCTTCTCAGTGCCATCAATTTTCAATATAAAAGTTTTCTTCGGTATCTTAAAATAAATAGGTATGTTACGGCTATTTAATAATTTTGCTCAATTGGAGGTTTTTTTATATTGCGCGACAAGTTGACCATGGATGTTGATTACTTTTTCAGGGCCACTTAGCTGTCCAAAATTGTCACCTTTTTGTTTCTCATGTTTTTTTTGTAGGGCGCAAAATAAGCGAGGAAATCGCGGTGGTAGTTTAAAAAATCATACTGTATACTTGTGAACTGTTTTAATAAATAGTTTAATACTGATTCCTTAATTTTTTTGAACCCTTTCGGTGACATCGGCTTAATCGCTTGCAAAGAATTCTCGGAACAAGACACCCGTTCGAACCATCCGATGCCGAAGGCGCGCGCTGTTGCCGTCTCCGCGCGCCCTGTAACGATAGCCACGAGAAACCTCTTCAGGTCGTTCGATACCAACTGTCCGCGACTGTACATATTGTATATACATATCCGATTTTTCACTATAAGTTAACGGCATTTTTACACGGAACACGGCTGAGAGCTACATAAGAACACAACATAAACAAATGCAACAAACTGCCAGTTTGTTGCATTTTTGTTTTGCCCGACTTGTCATGGCCTACTTAGTGTTGGGTATAAACAAGGCTTTTAAGTGTTACAATAAATAAAAATCATTAGTGTGACACGTCATTAGAGAAGAGAATTGCGTGTAGATTTCAAATTTTTACAAATCCAAGATGGCGTCCGGCTTCCATAAGAAAATCAAAAGTTATGTGTCATATATCGAAAAGGAAAATCTTTCTCAAAAAAACTGACATCACCGCTAAAAAGGATGGACAAAAGTGCTTTAATAATGTCAAAGCCCAGTCAGTCTTTGTATAAGCATCGGTTTGTAAGATATTTAACAAAAACGAAAAAGGAAAAATACCCTTGTTTGGAAATAACTCGAAAACGATCTCAGTTAGCCTTGATTTTTCAGCGGCATCAGATTGGCTACAAAATTATCTAAAACTTTCCCCATTTACCCGACTCTCAATTAGGGCTGCGATTAATATCGATATATCAATATTGCGATATATTGATATATCCATATTGCGATATATCGATATTGCGATATATCGATACTGCGATATATCGATATTGTGATATATCAATATTGCGATATATCGATATTGTAATATATCGATATTGCGATATATCGATATATTGATATTTAGAGAAGATAGATATATCGACATTCCGATATAGGTATCGGTATGTTGATGTATCGATTTATAATTTAAAAAATGAAAGAGAAATGAAAAACGTTTTATTGTTTTCCGTCAGTGTGCCTATTGATTTTCTTCTTTTACTTGTACACACCCCATCCAACGGCCAGTACTACCCACCTCCACAACCACAATAATAAGCAAGACAGTATTCAACACGACAGATATGAGGTTCACATGACTACGTTGTTTTTGTTAATTGTTGGTAGCAAATAGCAAACTTATGGAAAATGGTACACTTTGAGCAATTAGGACCTCCTAATTTAGGGGGTCCATGATTATAGGGTTTTGGAATATCGATATATCGGAATATCGATATACCGGAATATCGATATATTTATATCGGAATATCGGTATATCGGAATATCGATATATCGGAATATCGATATATTGGAATATCGATATATCTTAATATGGATATATCTGGATATCGATATA
The DNA here is from genome assembly GCA_963920635.1 of Pseudeuparius sepicola. Classification (NCBI taxonomy): domain Eukaryota; kingdom Metazoa; phylum Arthropoda; class Insecta; order Coleoptera; family Anthribidae; genus Pseudeuparius; species Pseudeuparius sepicola. Next base: position 99,601,461 of record OY987299.1, read on the forward strand.
TCGGAATATCGATATATCTTAATATCGATATATCGGGATATCGATATATCGGCTATATCGACTGCGCTTTTTTATGGGCTTCAAGTATCTGAAAAGAAATTTGAGATAAAGCTAAATCGCTCTTAAAATATACTAGAAATGACATTTCTTAATTTGGTAATACAAGGTGCATAGTTTTGGGCGCCGCCAGAAGTGTATTTAGCATGTCTGGCAGAAATGTCAGAACTTGTGACAGAGGCCTAACCTTAACCTTGATATTCTATGGTTCTAACCTAGCTTCAAACACAGAAACTATAACTAGGTATAGCCTTTTTCTGTGCTTCAAAGAACAGAGTTTAATTTTAATTTCTATTTATTCAAATTTAGGGTTCGTGTGCGTAAAACGTCAGTTCTGTTGATTACGGCCCTGTCCTCCGTCACCTCTCAATGTCATCAATATGGAAGCCACATACGGAATTCTAGGGACATGAAACATTTACCTGTCACAATCTAGTGTACAAATAAAGAGCGATTTTAGATTAGCTCACTCCGTTTCTGAAATATCCTGAAAAAACTGCAAACTGCCGATTTCAAAAATATTTTAATAAACAACGAAATATTTCGAAATTTGGTACTCTTATGTTGTTGGACATGCCCTTTCCACTGATTGCATCAAAAAGTTTTCTAGAAGTAATAAATAGATTTTGATTACAGATAGTAGGTAACGGTGTCAAAGATCCATATAATGTACAAGATAAAAGTAAACACCCTGTATATACGATTATAATATTTTACCATAGCTGAGTGAAACTCTGTTCGACTATGATTACCTGGTATACCATAATCTTTCTCCCATTTTGAAATATTTAATTCTCATATTTTATACTGAATTAATTCAATTTTAATTTGTGTATTTCTCGATGCACGCAGACGATAACAAAAAATGTTTTCTTTAACGGACTGACATAAAAGTAGATAAAAATATAAGAATTTCAAACATTAAATTTTAAAATGTTAGTATGATACATTTGGTTAAAACAAACAGTTTCAAACATTAAATTTTAAAATGTTGGTATGATACATTTGGTTAAAACAAGCAGTTTTTGTTACAGCAACCTTTATCGTGAAATAGTCAAATTGAAATTGAATTCGTTTAGTATAAAATTTGAAACTGAAATACCTATAGGGTTTCCCATTAAGAGGTGTCGTTTTAAATTTTGCGCCATTTTGCATCAAACTTCCATTCTGGACTCCAATAAAGAATAGAAATAGTGAAAGTATGGTTCACAAAAACTCCTGCTTATGCAAAACGACCCAAAAGCATCTTACCTATTTTGTCAGATTTATATACTTATCAGGTGTTCAGAATTTAGAAAAAATATCAACAATGTTAAGAACAAAGTACCTTTAGGTATATGTGTAAGGATACTGTGAAAAGTATTTAGTAAAAAGTTGTTGGATTGGAAAAGCTACTGTCACCCTTGTTCCCGGCTAATGGTTCTTATAAATAAAACGCTAAGGGTGGACATTAAGGAGTTTATTGCCTGGTATGCAAGTGTTTAATCACAAACCTTTTGAGCTGTTTTCTGTCCTCGAGCCGGTTTTGCCAGTGCCTGTCCCCTTGGTGACGTCACCCGCAATAAAAGATAGGTAAGTATATAATGGAGAGCTACATGCAAAAGTAGGTGCATAAGCGCATACAGGGAGTAGCCTACGCCGAGAATAAGATACATAAACTAAACAATCAGTACGTGATGTCAAAGCTACTTTAGTGAGGTAAATAAATGTATGAAGCCAACCCTGAGGTTAGCGTGGCAATCTTGCACACGTGTAAGCGGGTGTACATTCTGGTGAGTAGACGTGCAAAATACTTCGAAAACTGATAATCAACTTATTACTACACTTAGCTTGGTTGCTCCTACGCAGCCTCGCTGTGTTGATCCGATGGTCAAGTAACCCAGGTGGACGACTATGGTTTCTTTCGTGCGATTCTACGACGGGGCAAGCGGTGGAGATGCAGAAGAAAGGTATGTCGAGCAACCGTAAAAAAAAGCCTACAAGGGTTTCAAAGCAATCAGAACACAACCTCATGACGAGAAGATATCAAACTTAAGATTTATACAGGTTTTATAGAAGGTAAGCAATTTGCTTGTGTTAAGTTATGTTGTAGAAAGTTCATAAATGCAATAATGGTTATTTGTATCTATTAAATCAAGGAAAGGCAGTCATATCTCACCTTTGATGTAGTGTGGCCACATGTGCTTTTCACGTTATGTGAAAAGGTAAAGCATTTATTAAGTAAATTTGTATCAGCTTGGTTTAATCCAAGAACACTTGAAAGAAGGCGTAGAGAACAATCCACCACCTCAAGAAGTACCTAAGCTTGACTTTACTTTTTGTATCCGAATCTTTTCGAAGCTCTGCTCTCTTTCAGGACAAGAAGCAAAAATGGACGTCTAACAGGAACAGGAAATTCCAGTAAACTTCAAATCTGGGGACTTTTGGATTACAAAGTTGCTCACATGTGACTTAAGTGGCATATGGCTGACATCTGACACCTGTCTTTAATGTCACTCTGAAATTGACAGCATTGACAGTTCTGCTTGTTGACATTTTGTTTAAATAATTATTAAGTATGAACAATCATCAAAAGGAGATAATATTACTTACATGTTTATTGGAATTTAATATGAAAGTCTAAGGTATTTATTATGCTTTGTTTACGTTTGAAAGTATAGAATTTTGGGTTCTTAAGGTTATGATCTTACTGATTTGTTCCCTTGTTTTTAGGGAAACAAGAGGATTGGAAAAGGGGCACAAAACCTTATAAGGTATGGATCTTGTTGGCACAAGTTGACAATATTATGGTGGCATACCAGGACAAGGAGAGGAATTCTAGGAACGAGAGGGGGACTACTACGTGGGTAAGTCTAGTACCTCAGTTAAATGTTCTTAATAAGATTTGTTCTATTATCTTCCAGGATGGTAGATGACTGGACCGGATAGCTACGTTTCGCATAGCACTTTCAAAGAACACCTTTGTACAATAACGGGAGAATATATTAACTTTATAAAATTAAAGTATTTTATTGTAATATATGAACGATGCGAAATGATACCTGGCTCTCACCCAGTAGGCTCGGGTTCGATTCCCGGTACCGGAACCAGGAAGATGGCGCTTCTGCATCAATTATAAAAAATTAAATTCAGTAAGCGAACCAGATGCCTACCCAATCCCTTGGGTAAGCTCTATTCTGGACAAGTTGCGAGATGCAAGGTACCTAACAACTCTAGACATCAAATCTGCCTATTGGCAAATACCAGTGGCCCCGGAGAGCAGACCATACACGGCATTCACTGTCCCAAATCGTGGCCTCTTCCAGTTCTGCCGTATGCCGTTCGGGTTGCACAGTGCTCCCGCGGTATGGCAACGTTTGATCGACCGGGTTCTGGGTGCTGATTTAGAACGCTATGTGTTCGTTTACCTCGATGATGTGATAATCTGCACCCCTACCGTCGAGAAGCATCTTTAAGTTTTGCGTACCGTGATCGAGAGGATCAGGGGCGCAGGTCTCAGTACCAAAATTTGATTCAATGCCTAAATGTACAGGGAGTGGCAACAAATTCCACCCCTTTGTATTAGTAATATGATTTCCTGACACACTTTACGCATATATAGCCAAATGTACACAGAAGGTAGAGAGTCAATTCCTAAACCAAATTTACGCTTGATATAGGAAATTGGAAGGAAGTTATTTCAATATCTTGAAAAACCAACTTAAATATAAAGATTATTCCTTGGTCAAAGTGTGCAATAGTAAATATAAAAGGGCCGTGTATACTCAATTTGAGTATTGTACAGTATATCCACGGTTAGAGTGAATAAGGGAGAACACTTTTTTATTCTACATTTTACGGAAAAGACATATTTGATAAAAAGTTTTGTTTGTAGGTACCTATTTAAAATGAGGTTGCAATAAAAAAATAAAAATATACTAAAACGTCATAAGAGTAAACTAGCTTTATTTTTAATCTTTCGAAAGAGTGTCGCTAGCGCTAATAATTCCCGTTTGTGGCAAAATTGACAGACTTTTACTATATTAGAGGTTAGACGAAGCTATAGTGAATTTCTTGCTCGCCTTCAAATTTGTGTCAACGTTGGTGGAGGTGTGTTCGAATATTTTATTATATTTTTTCCAAATTTATTAGGAATGTTATTATAAAAATTTAACCATAATTTTGTGTAGAAATTATTTTATTTAAATAGGTACTGAAGAAACTTTTTTCTGGACACCCATTTTAAATACACGCAATTTTTTTATCAAGTGTGTTTTGTTTTCCGTAAAATATAAAATAAAATGTTTTCCCTCTTATTCACTCTATAGCCGTGGACATGGTGGACAATGTGGACATATGGAAATTATTGTAGAAATCCATGGAATATTATTAGTCTGGCATCTAAATCCATAAAAATATTATATGTATGAAGGATAAATGGGGAATTTGTACAGTTTCCAACGAAGTGGCGAAACCAAATTTCTATAGGTTCACAAAAAAATACATTTATAAAGTAGGTACTTGCTTTGAATGTTTGTTTAATATTCCATGTAAAACGAAACCAGCTAAACCCGGATATCTACGACTCGGGGCGCAGGTGTTTCAGGCCGCGTCTATTACGCTATGAAAATTACCCATTTGATAAATAATCCTACCGGAAACGTGGACCTATAAAACCGTTTCACCTACTCACCACCCTCCCAGGGAAAAATCCCAGGGCCGTTCCTGGGTGCTGTGCGGCGCCCTCCATTGGCCATTTTATATTTTTAAAAATTAAATAGATAAGCAGACGGCGATTTAAATAGATAAGCAGAGGTTTAGGTATTCAAACCTTCCACTGTTGAGAAAAAAGATGTTATGATTTTGTGTAATTTCCCATGCCCCTATTAAACTATTTGCGGCTCATTTTAATGCCCACACACCGCTACTTTATCTTAAATACCCATCTAAAAAAACAATAATTTATAATGGTCACATTCGCCAGAAAAAGGTTTGGCGGGCAATAGTTAGATAATATAATATAATGTAATGAAAGAACACGATAATTTAGGATGTCTCAAAAATTTTATGGGCACAAAAATAATATTATTTTTACTTCCCCACAACTAAGGCTAATGAGTGTTGCTATTGATAGCAACTGAATTGTTCCCTGTTGAAAAATAACAAAAAACAATACCTTTGTTGGCACTTTTATCCTTTCTACAAAGGACAAAAAGAGTTCTTCTAATTTTAACCCACAAAATTAAATTTCCGTTGTATAAATTAAGGATTACGGTACAAAGTTGTGAGGTTGGAAAAAACCAGCGGGCGTATTTTTCGATCTTTCGAGTCCAAATTACAGTCGCGACCCCATTCCTTTCGAAGGGCTCTAGAATCGAAAGAGCCTTTCGAGTTCAGTTTTCGCGTGAGGCCGTGGATGGGTAAGGGACTTTCGTGTTTGGAAAAGCCGTCTGGTCTTATATTTTATGAAGCAACTAAAAATATATCCTAAGAGGTCATATCGTCAACTAACGTTATCTTTCTTCCGAGGCCATTTCTCTATTATCTCTATCTTTTCTGGATTCGTTTTAACTTCCCGTTCTGAAATTACGTGACCCAGATCGAACTTCCTTCTTAAAGAATGAACATTTCTTTAAAGTTAGTTCTAGATTATCTTCTCTTAGTTTTTGTAACACTTCTCGAAGGTTCTTCAAGTGATATTCAAAGGTTCTTCCCAAAATGTTTATATTGTCCAGATATACTAGGCACAATTTCCAGGTCATTCCTAGTAGCACCTTTTCCATGAGCCTCTCAAAGGTAGCTGGCGCAATGCAGAGGGCAAACGGCATAACATTAAATTGCCATTACCAGTAGAAAAGGCAGTCTTTTCTTTATCAAGCATCGCTACCTGCACTTTTCAAATCCAAGGTGAAAAATCATTTTGAACCAGAAAGTGTATCCAAAGTATTGTCTAATCTAGGTAGAGAGTATACAGCGTGTTTCACTTCAAGTCGAGACAATTTCTAATTTTTTTACGGGTTGATCGATTTTCAAAAACTTTTTTTAAAAATATAGTGCTCCGAAAGATCTACATTTTGACACTAATTTTTTTTCAGATTCCTCTTTTCTATGACCTACTACGATCAAAATTATACCCCCAAAAACTGCAAAAGTACATTAGGCACTTCTTTAGGAAAAAAATGAATGGCACAGTCGTATTGGCCATACCCGCAAACCACACATACATGCGGCAAAAATATGGTTTTTCGAAGTACCTGTACAAACACCAAGAGATATTTTAAAATTATTTCTTTGCAGTTTGATTAGGGCTCACATAAGCCATCAATTTCCACGATTTCGTGGCTCTGCCTTATACAGGGCGTTCACAATAAAAATACAAAATCGAAAATTATCGTATTTTCTCTTGGTGTTTTTTTTTTCTACATTTTTCTACAAAAATCGAAGATAATTGTCTTTTCTCTTGGTGTTTTTTTCTATTTTTTTCTACATTTTTAACTTATGCCTTATTAAAAAATTTATTATTTATTATTAAAAAACATAAACAATATTAAATTTTAGAAAGTATTTTCAATAAAGAGCACCCTGGATACGTGGATACCAATCAATTTTTAAATTTTTGCAAATAAGAAAAAGGTGAGATAAAGCGTTTTCCTTATTAGTAACATAAACAGCAACAGCTAGTGAATGGTTGCGTTCAATGCAGGCCGAATTTTTCTAATCGCTAGGTAGCGCTATATGTCAACCTTTGACAGCGCTCTAATCGCTGCCGTGGTACGTTGAACGACCAATTTATAACTAGGTGCTGTCTGTCATCAGGTTTTTTTTGTAGGTTATGTTTATGTATTTATTTTCGGTATTTTCTATTTTCGTTTTTAAAATATTTTGATTTTCTGTGTCAACATATTATATGAGTTGATGATACAAGAAGCAGTTATAACCACTTTTCCACAATTATCTCTTACAATTTCCCAACCTTCTATTTTTTATTTATTTATTGCGTGATTAATTACTCTTTTTGAAAAAAATAAAAAAAATTAAGGATTCCCCAATAAGAATTTCGAGGTTAAGCGTTTCAGAATAACAGAGAGAGCAGGAACGATAAAAAAGGATAGAAACATGATAAATAAGTCCACTACCAAGAAAATCTTGCAAAAATGAAATCGCTGCCGAACTAATAGTCTAAGAGCCAGTGAAAGGCAGACTGTATGTATTTTACCAAAGATGAAATTTTTCTCGGTGACTCTCCTATACCTACCATACATGATGTGGAGAGTCACTAAGCCGAAAGCGGGTAGCCATGGCGTCACTCAGGTAAGACAGGTATAAAAATCCGACCAACTTCAAAAGTATTTTACCAAAGCTGCCGTTTGGATATTTTAAAGTATTTAATTATTACTATAAAATAATGCAATGGCAGACACTTTGGCCGGTTGTAACCTTATGGCGGACGTTTTTGAAAATTTGAAAAAATAAAAATTTCAAAAGTATTTTATCAAAGCTGATTTTTATAAACAATTTATCATAGTATTACAAGCTTAGTTTTAACACGGCAGACGTTTTCTCCGGTTGTAACATCCCGGCAGACGGCAAACAAAGTCATACAGGATTTACTCGTACATCTAAAATATTTGGACACAAACGCATAATATATTATAAAAAAGAAAGGAAGGATATCATTGACTGTTGTAAAAGTGTTTTATGGGGAAGATAGCTTGGTAAAAAAAATTACTTACAAAAATTAAGATGTTAGTTGATAGTTTTTATTCGTTTGAGTCAAATTATAAATTCGGCAATGGATAACAATTTTCTTCTTGAAATCGGCAGTGGAGTGTCTCAAAATCGTCATTAAAAGCTCAGAAATCGGCACTGAAGTATGCCATTAGTGTACGATTTTTTCAATAAGTGGGCCTTGGCGAGATGTAAACATTAAACGTCAGACGCGGAGCCATCGCCCGTCAAAAGTAACCAAATATTCAAAACCCGGCCAATAAAGGCCCATTTAACTTTTCGTACACATTGCGAAATTGTTACCTATAGCAGCGCAATCTTTCAGTATAAATATTTTAGTAGGTTTTAATATCAATAGATTTGTTATGGAGGCTGCACAACAATCAGCAGTTTGTTTTTTCTGTTCGAAGGCGCCGTGTCTTGTCAGACGTGACCTAGGTAGAGCGATCGTCAAAGTCAAGCAACGCCGCTCGCAGTTGATTCATGGACGGGTGATCCCGTATGATTATTTTCTTTCCTAATAAAACATTTTTTTCCAATTTCAAAAAAATATATATAATATGTACCTCGGCACTGAATTTCTTTTTATGACTCATGTGGAATTTAGGGGCCGAGGCCTCTGGCCGAGGCAAATAAACCACATGAGTCATAAAAAGTCGAACTTCAGTGCCTTGGTACATAAATAACTATTACTCAATTCAAATCTATATTATTTCATATTTTTACGGATTATTTTCTTGTATTCATCAGTCTCATCTTCGGAATCATTTCCAACTTCACATGACTCATCATCTATCGAATCAGCTTCTGTAAAATGAAGTTTAGATTTGTTAAGTGAACCAAGCACATTTAAAACAGAAAATATCATAATAAAATTGCCCGGAATATCCATGATGAAATCACTGACAAAACACGGAAGTTGATCTCCCTCAAACCACTTGAAAACATATGAGTTGGATTGCTCCACCCAACCACATTCCAGTGGATTTAAGATTCAATATGGTATGGTCTTGCTGGGAAGCATTTCTCCAAATAATGGAAATGTAGTGAGCTCTTAAAAATTGCTGGTAAAGTTCACTTTTGCATGGTGGTATTGAGCTCGCGTCAAAATTGAGCACTTTTTTTTATTAAAGTTCTAATTAATATCTGTATAGCTTTGTAGCTACTGACTAAAAGTTGGAACCTGCAATCATCCAGGTCCTTACAATTTTTAGTGTTATCCATGTGGCAAGTAAATTTTTGAATAATGTTAAACAGCTCCTGTAACCGGTGTTAATCAGCCTCTGGGAATGATTACGAAGATGAGACTGACGAATAAAAGAAATTAATCCGTAGAAATATGAAATAATATAGATTTGAATTGAGTAAATTTTTTTTTATCCATTACTGAATTTATAATTTGACTCAAACGAATAAAAACTATCAATAAAACCTTCCACTTTATTTTTATTATCTTAATTTATATAATTATTTTTTTTATTACCGGGCCATCTTCCCCATAAAACAGTTTTACAACAGTCAATAATATCCTTCCTTTCTTTTTTTTATAATATATGCGTTTGTATCCAAATATTTTAGATGTACGAGTGAATACTGTTTGACTTTGTTTGCCGTCTGCCGGGATGTTACAACCGGAGAAAACGTCTGCCGTGTTAAAACTAAGCTTGTAATACTATGATAAATAATAATGAATATAAAAATCAGCTTTGGTAAAATACTTTTGAAATTTTTATTTTTTCAAATTTTCAAAAACGTCTGCCATAAGGTTACAACCGGCCAAAGTGTCTGCCATTGCATTATTTTATAGTAATAATTAAATACTTTAAAATATCCAAACGGCAGCTTTGGTAAAATACTTTTGAAGTTGGTCGGATTTTTATACCTGTCTTACCTGAGTGACGCCATGGCTACCCGCTTTCGGCTTAGTGACTCTCCACATCATGTATGGTAGGTATAGGAGAGTCACCGAGAAAAATTTCAGCTTTGGTAAAATACATACAGTCTGCTTTTCACTGGCTCTTAGACTATAAGGGCAGCGATAGCTAGCGCTACCTGTCATTTCTGCCCGTTCAATGCACATTGACGTAAAGCGCTGGAAGCGATTACAGATTTGGAAGCGCATTGAACGCAACCAAGTCGTATAGTTGTGTCAGAAAACTGGTAAAGTTAGGTAGACATTAGCAATTATTATTGCAAAATTGGAATTACCAATAATGGGGAATAGGTACAATTTTATCAAATTTATACAGGGTGGCTCATTTGAAATGGAAGCAACCTCCCGTAAATTTTTACTTTTAGTCCGATTTTAGCCGAGTTTTTTCTGAAAATAGGTCGCAAAAAACTCTATTTTGGTGCAAAATTTCAGACTACGAATTTCTTTTCTAGTAAAAAATGAAAAAACCATTCAGAGATTTTTTTTTTATTTAAAATATGTCACCACAGCGAGCGTTAATCAGGACATCCTAAAATCCTCCTATACCAAATTTGAACAAAAAATATACAGGGAGTTCCATTCTGCATGGTGTCAAAGTTGAGCAAAATAGGATATTTTTGTGTACAGGGTATTTTTCTCTGGGCCATCTCAAAATGCTGAATTTTTATGAAACTTTATATGGATCAAGAGTGCCCTGGAATTATTAAAAAAAAAACTTAAAAAACACAAAAGTAATTTATTCATTTACAAAATGCCAACCAACAACTAAAAACAATTTAAATTGTTGGACCTTTATCAATAAAGTCACTGTCTGAGCAGTGGCTTGGGGGGGCTAAGCGTCCCCCAAATTATAAATTAAAAATTGTATGGTTGTATAGGCATCTAAGGCCCAATCTCAATATTTTTTAAAGTAACAAAATTGATAAAACTAATAAAACATTTTTTCCGATTTAAAAAAAAATTTATTATGTACCTCGGCACAGAAGTTCTTTTTATGACTCATGTGGTTTAATTGCCGAGGCTCATATTATATATTTTTTTGAAATCGGAAAAAAAATGTTTTATTAGGAAAAAATACTTTGACTTTGACCATCGCTCTACCTAGGTCAATTATGACGAGGCACTGCGCTTCCCAACAGAAACTCTAAACTGCTGCCTGTTGTGGAGCCTTCAAACCTAGGGTAGAAGTACCCTTTGTGGCTACTGCCCCTATTGTGGCCACGTTTTTTTATAACCGCCATATTAGTGAATTTTATGCGACAATTCAATCTCCTGTCTTCCATGCTCCTTTTCTAGCGATTTTAAGGCCATTTTGCATTAGTATCCATCGATGTGTTAAAAGTGTCGCACGTATTTTGTGCAGGTGACGGGAACCGGGCAAATCTTTGGAACCTAAGGTAAGCAATTGGCAAATCAGAATGCTATGTAAGTGTTGGTAACTATTTGAGTTGTGTATACTAGATCCCTAAGCTATCGTTCTGTATAGGTATATATATATATATATATATACCTATTTTTAGTTTTTTTTGTGTCAAGTAAAAAAAAATTAGGTGGCCACTAAGGGTACAGTAATTTTGCAGTGTACCATTTATGGCCAACCAGTGGTCACAACAGGTGCTTTCGAAAACTAATTGTGGCCACTCTTGTTTCCGTGGTAATGTAACGAAAAAAATATTTTTGAAGATTACTTTATTTTCAGATTATGGCCCCAAGAAAACTTTTCGAGTACTCTGAAGAGTCTATGAAGCGTGCTTTACAAGAAGTAAGAGAAAACGGCAGTAGTGTTTTTCGTGCAAGCAAAAAATATAATGTCCCAAGAACGTCACTCAGAAGAAGACTTGATGAAAGAACAGAAGATGATTGTCGACGAGTTGGAAAAATTTGTGTTCTTGGAGCAGACGTAGAAAAGAAATTAGTTAAATGGATTCTTGCAGAAGCAGCAAAAGGTTTCCCGGTAAACAAGGAAGCACTCATGTACTCCATAACAAAGTTGATTGAAGAATGTGGCATTCAAACCAAGTTTTCGAGGGGAACACCTGGAAGAAAATGGTTTGAAAATTTTCTGAAGCGTAACCCAGAAATTAGTCAGAAGAGATCTGAATTCGTAAGTAAGGGCAGGGCAGCCGCTTCCGAAGAAGGAATTCGAAGATGGTTTGCAGATGGACGAAACAGCAATGTTTCTGTGTCCAAAGAGATCACTACCCTTAGTGCCGAAAGGGAAGGGTGTATATGATGTTGGCAATTCCGATAAAGATAACATTACCACCCTTATTGCGGCAGCGCTGCTGGCAGTTAGCACCTCTCCTTACGATATTTAAATTCCATAGGTTGCAATCTGCACCAAAAGGCTGGGGTGTGGGAATATCCGAGACTGGCTGTATGAAAAGTAATAGTTGAACTGCCAGTAATCGTGTTCATGGATGGGCATTCATCCCACATGTCCTTAAATCTAAGTAATTTGTGAGGTGAGAATGGAGTCATCTTATATGTTCGCCACCCAATACAACGCATATTTTACAGCCGCTTGACGTAGCTTTCTTTTTTCCCCTAAAAGCAAGCTTGGAAATAATTTAATTTCAGATGGCGTGTTGAACACAATGGAAAGGGTATGACGAAGAAAGATGTAGGTACCTCAAGCACTAGGCTACATCCTAAAAGAAATTGATTTTTCGAAAGCATGTGTCCGTATTTAGAACTTGCGGATTGTACCCCTTTGATCCAAATGCTACCGACTACAGCAAGTGCCTAATCAGAGAAGAGCATATTCCTCAGAACGCCGAAAGCAAAGATAATATGCAAGGTAATGACAAGGTTTCAAATTTGTCGGAACCAGAAATAGAACCAAATATTCTTACCAAGTCTAAACGTAATTTCGAAGCTCATTAAATTTGGATAGGCGAAGACAAATATTCAGAACTAAACAAGATTTGGTCGTCGCCTACAAAAAATGATAAAAGAAACCCACATGACGCAAAACTTTAAACACAAGTAATTGATGATGGCACATTAGCAACCAACCTAGACTACATGACTGTTGAAGAGAATTTGGATTCCATGATTTTTTGCTTTCCTGAATTTGGTGGTGACACATGCACCGGTGAAGAAATTCTGTCTGGCCAGAAAATAAATAAAAGTGAAGCAACAGAGAAGAGTAAAAAAAGGAAGCATCCGATAAGTGGTTGGAGATTATAGAGGCCAAAGAAGAATTGAAAAATAAGAAAGATAGGGGAAAAGGAAATTAAGGCTTACAACTTGACATTCAGAATGATGAACCTACAAAAGCCAAGAAAGAAAGGAAGAAAAAGGTTACACATTTAAATACGCTTTTTACTCTAACTGTTCTTAAAAAAGGAACGAATACCCTGCCAAAATCTTGGAAAAAAAATAATGGAGACTACTTCTGTGCCATGAAGAAAAGCGGAATTGAACACCGGAAGTGGCCAGAAAAACACGATCTTCTATGGTACAGGTATCGCAAAGCAATGCCGTACCTATTTAATAATTCTTACAGTCTCACAATATCATTTTAGGGTAGATGACATAGGTCTGAGTACCTATCGAAGAACCCAAAGCAGCTAATATGAGGGGAGCATATTCAGCAACAGAAATGAAAGAATTTGTCACGATGTGATAAGAGAAATAATACTTAATTTCATTTATACATTTTCTTCTAGTTCTTACTGTGATCAGAATTGTATTTTATTTTTATTTTCTGTTCTCTTTTGTTTTCATCAGAGAATTTTTGTTTTTGCGAATGGTGTATATTATACCTATTTTTATTTTTTACATGTTTCATTTATTTAAATCTATAACTTTCTACCCATGTAATTGACCATAACGTAATACTTTGTATCTACTGGCCACAAAGGGTGCAGAAACTGGTCACTTAAAGTACATAGGTGGCCACAAATGGCGAAATGGGACAGTTTCCAAATATTTTCATTTTTTCACTTTAAGTGACAATATAAATATCATAATAAACATAGATAACTGTAAACTATGATAATCACTGAATGTAACTTCTTAAAAATATTTCCCATATTATTAAAAACAAACAAGTACCGATAATTTAAAGTTGGCGAGCATCTTAAAGTGGCCAGAAAGGGTACTTCTACCCTACTAAAATATTTTCACTGAAAGATGGCGCTCCTATAGGTAAAAATTTCGCAATGTGTACAAAATGTTAAATGGGCCTTTACTGGCCGGATTTTGAACATTTGGTCACTTTTGATGAGCGATGGCTCCGCGTCTGACGTTTGATGTTTACACCTCGTCAAAGCCTATACTTTTACGGTAATTGGCTATATACTTCGGTGCCGATTTCTGAGCTTTTATTTTGAGACACTTCACTGCCGAGTTCACGAAAAGTTTTTTTTTTATTTTGTAAATACATACATATACCTATTTTGATTTTGTCCAACATAATTACAATGCCGTAGTAAGGCGGTGAGAATATGTGCAGCTACAAAGAGTGCAAAAACTGACTACCTACGAAAAATTATCTTTTTTAAAGTTAGATTAGACCAAAAAAGTTACTTTGAAAAGATTCAATAACGGCTTAAGAAGCACGTTCATTTTTAAAAAAATTCCCGGGGGAGGACCCCCGGATCTTTCTCGCCAGGGAGGTACTCCCCGCACCCCCCAAACTCCGCAGTTGACGCAGTTTAATTTTTTAAAATTATTTTGCCATTGAAGGGCGGTTTTTAACCCTTCGGACGGCTAGCAAGGAATTCTCACTAGGGTGCTTTTTCACCTTTCTTAGTTGGCTACTTTTTGCCGTAAGAACGAATTGTGCACAACATTTCTGAAAATGCGAAATTAATTATTTTACCATTCAAGGGCGGTTCTTACCCCTTCTGACGGCTAGCAAGGAATTCTCACTAGGGTGCTTTTTCACCTTTCTTAGTTGGCTACTTTTTGGCGTAAGATTGTGCACAACATTTCTGAGAATGCGAAATTAATTGTTTTGCCATTGAAGGGCTGTTTTTAACCCTTCGGACGGCTAGCAAGGAATTCTCACTAGGGTGCTTTTTCACCTTTCTTCGTTGGCTACTTTTTGCCGTAAGAACGAATTGTGCACAACATTTCTGAAAATGCGAAATTAATTATTTTACCATTCAAGAGCGGTTCTTACCCCTTCTGACGGCTAGCAAGGAATTCTCACAAGGGTGCTTTTTCACCTTTCTTAGTTGGCTACTTTTTGGCGTAAGATTGTGCACAACATTTCTGAGAATGCGAAATTAATTGTTTTGCCATTGAAGGGCTGTTTTTAACACTTCGGACGGCTAGCAAGGAATTCTCACTAGGGTGCTTTTTCACCTTTCTTAGTTGGCTACTTTTTGGCGTAAGATTGTGCACAACATTTCTGAAAATGCGAAATTAATTAATTTGCCATTGAAGGGCGGTTTTTAACCCTTCGGACGGCTAGCAAAAAATAGGGTCATTTCATAAAATAAATTTTTTTTTTCTTTGCGTTTACTTTATGTATTATGTCTTCAAAGTCCCAAAAAGTCCGCCCGTTTGTTTTTATTATCTTCAACTAGGCCAAAAATTAGAATTTAAATTTGAAAATCGGGGTCCTGCTGACGTCAGCTGGACCCTTTACCAAAAAATGGGGCTAAAAAATTTAATAGATTTACTTGTTTTTTAACACTTATTATTAATAAAAGGTATACAACTGGGGTGTATTAATTATATGGCACACCATTATAACCAGATTGTAGTTTAATTATAGTTTTATGATGTAATTTAAATAGGACATTTTAAAGTAATAAACCCTCCCAGGTAGACGACAAAATAGCCGGCAACATCGCACCACTGTCATTTCGATTATTTCGATTGTTTACGTCTTACGTCGTCGGAGTTAACCTCATCCTCATCGATAGTTGGTGATTTGTTCTTTGTGTTGAGTTTTTTCATTTTTCATTACGAAAACTAAACAATGCTTTACCAAAGCCGTCTTCCATGCTGAACACTATTATATTAAGCAGTAACTCACAACAAAACGTAAACGATGGCTAGCCAAACGAATAACGAATAACCAACAAAAATAAACCAACGCAATATCACACAGCTGTGATTTGACAGAAAGGTGGGCGGGCTGTTTAAATTTGAACCTGACCGTTTTGCGGCGTTGCCGGACCTACAAAAAGTACCTATACTCACTCCGTGGACATTTTTATTTTTTTTCGGCCAAACGGGCCTTCAAAAAAATTTGAAAAAAAAAATCCATAAGTTAAATGTGCCCATTCTCACTAGGGTGCTTTTTCACCTTTCTTAGTTGGCTACTTTGTGCCGTAAGTACGAATTGTGCACAACATTTCTGAAAGTGCGAAAATAATTATTATGCCGTTCAAGGGCGGTTTTTACCCCTTCGGACGGCTAGCAAGGAATTCTCTCTAGGGTGCTTTTCCACCTTTCTTATTTGGCTACTTTTGCCGTAAGAACGAATTGTGCACAACATTTCTGAAAATGCGAAATTAATTGTTTTGCCATTGAAGGGCTGTTTTTAACCCTTCGGACGGCTAGCAAGGAATTCTCACTAGGGTGCTTTTTCACCTTTCTTAGTTGGCTACTTTCTGCCGTAAGAACGAATTGTGCACAACATTTCTGAAAATGCGAAATTACCTAATTATTTTGCCATTCAAGGGCGGTTCTTACCCCTTCGGACGGCTAGCAAAGAATTCTCACTAGGGTGCTTTTTCACCTTTCTTAGTTGGCTACTTTTTGCCGTAAGAACTAATTGTGCACAACATTTCTGAAAATGCAAAATTAATTATTTTGCCATTGAAGGGCGGTTCTTACCCCTTCGGACGACTAGCAAGGAATTCTCACTAGGGTGCTTTTTCACCTTTCTTAGTTGGCTACTTTTTGACGTAAGAACGAATTGTGCACAACATTTCTGAAAATGCGAAATTAATTATTTTGCCATTGAAGGGCGATTTTTAACCCTTCGGACGCCTAGCAAGAAATTCTCACTAGGGTGCTTTTTCACTTTTCTTAGTTGGCTACTTTTTGCCGCAAGAATGAATTGTGCACAACATTTCTGAAAGTGCGAAAATAATTATTATTATGGCATTCAAGGGCGGTTTTTAACCTTTTGGGCGGCTAGTATATAATTCTCACTAGGTTTTTTTTGCCTCTCTTAGTTGGCCACTTTATTGGGCAAGAACGAATCATTGGGCTTAACGTTTCTGAAAATGAGAAAAATCATTATTAGGTATTATGTTTTCTAGGGATGTTTTCGATTTTTCAAACGGCCAGCAAGGGAAGAACCAATGATATTCGGTTAATTGAAAAGTAGTAATTTGTGCAGTAAATAAAACGTTACAAAAAATTCAGGTTGCTTAATCAAGGAAAAAATGGCTGCCAAAAATTGGCTGTCAACTTCACACCATGTTTGTTATAAAATGGCTGCTAACTTCATACCGGTACATTGAAGGTCTAACTTCGCCACTGTGTCGAAGATTTTCTGTGCGTTTCTTGTTGTGGCATACCAGCCACCTAACTCATATGGACCTACTGTTTATAGTGTCTGGAGTTTTTCATATACTTACTCAATTTTTGCCCCCAAAAAATTCAGTATTTTGAGATGGCACAGAGAGACACCCTGTATATTTTCTATTGGCTCTTTACACACTAACACTTTGAGTGGTCCTGTTGACCATTTAACTGTTTTAAGAGGATTCCATGGCACACTTGACTTGCCAGATGTCTTTAAAATTTCTATTTTGCTCAACTTTGACAACCCGCAGATACGAACTCCCTTTATATTTTTTGTTCAAATTCGGGATGTTTTTGAGCACGTTATGTCAATTTCAACGCAAGTGGTTGATTTTATCGTTGTGAAACAAGATAACCTCATTTTTTTTATTTTGGGAGGTATTGCCATAATTCAATTTCAAAAAGAGAACTACAATAATTTCAGAAACGAAGAACTTTTAGACCTATGTTTATATGAAAAACCCAGTAAGAAAATAAGTTTTTCTATCATTCTGTTAAAGTTTGTCCTACATAAACCCGACCACCCTGTATATTGTACTGCTGATTGGCCCAGATATTCGTTTAATATTGTACTGTAGCTGCTATATAGGTACCTACTACTAATACTTCGTTTTTTTAATCAATTAATGGATTTTTGGTATAAACCAAGACAAAAATACTTGTTGAGAGACCTATTGTTTATTCGTAAAAATATAAAAAAATCAAAACATATTCAGAAGCAAAAATATTCATTCATGTTTACCTTTAAATAAGGGAGAATCGAGTATCCTTATACCCACATTTATGCTGAACTGCAACAGTAT
Organism: Pseudeuparius sepicola; assembly: GCA_963920635.1. Lineage (NCBI taxonomy): Eukaryota > Metazoa > Arthropoda > Insecta > Coleoptera > Anthribidae > Pseudeuparius > Pseudeuparius sepicola. The sequence continues at coordinate 99,619,464 of OY987299.1, forward strand.
TTTCTTTGTTCCCATCCAACACTTATACTCCAAATTATCCTCCTTTATCCTTTCCCGTACCTTCTCGATACTCGATAGGCGAAGTAAAATCATATTAAAATGTCGCTTGCCATCGTATTTTTGCGTAAATATCTACACAAAGGACAAAGAGACAAGCCTGTTCATTTTTTTGTCCAGATAGGGCATTATTGAGATCTTCCTATTCAAGGAAATTTATTTCTGGCTCGTGCTTTGCTTTTTAAACCTGGTAATTTATAGTCCACGAGCCCATCTCAAAGCACGCCGATGGCGTGCACACTTCAATAAATATTTCAAACACAAAAGAGGGGAATTCTGATAACGTAGACCTCACCAGGATTTTTCCTTTGATGTGGAAATCGACAATAAAAAAATACTCGCCTATACAGGGTGTCCCGTTAATAATGGTCCATAGAGCAACTGCACATATTTGGGGCCAAAACATGACGATTGAGGCCAATATGCCTTATAGAAATGTTGTTTGTTAAAGAGATACAGGGCGTTGAAGTTCATTTTTTTAAATTGAATTATGGCTACATCTCCCAAAATAATGAAGCTGCTGAACTGAAATTTGGCACTTATGTGTTTTTTAGGATTTAGAATAAGCTAAAAATATCAATTTTGCTGTATCTGACAGAGGGCGCCACTTGCGCTGTTTTTGGATCGTGATTTACTCCTAACTTTTTTGTGGTTATCTTTTTGGTCTTTCAGTGCCATCACTTTAGAGCATATTTTCATTCTGTAACAAAAAGGTACTTTTGTTTCATAACGATAAAATCAACCGTTTGTGTTGAAATTGGCAAAATGTGCCCCAAAACACCTGTTGACTTCAATATTCGAAACATAAAATTTTCACCTACCGCTTTCAAATGTTACAAATCGACTGTACATTCAAAATGAAGAAAAAAATGCCAGGTGGGCATTGGTCAAAACACCATTCGTTTTCTTGAAATAGAGTGTCCAAATTTTGTCGAGTTTCAATCCGTTCCATTTTGAAAGTGAACATTTTTTGGGACATTGTTCATAGCAATTTTTTTCTCACTTTAAATGGTACAGTGAATCTGTAACATTTGAAAGTAGTTTATTTTTCGAATGTTGGAGTCTACAGGTGTTTCGGGGCACATTTTGCCAATTTCAACGCAAAGGGTTGATTTCATCGTTATGAAACAAGAGTACCTTTTTGTTGCAGAATGAAAAGATGCCTTAAAATCATGGACCTGCAACATCAAGAAGATAACCTCAAAAAAGTTAGGAGTAAAAACACGATCCAAAACCAGCGCAAGTGGCGCAGTCTGTGAGATACAGCAAAATTGATATTTTTAGCTTATTCTCCATCCCCAAAAACACAGCAGTGACAAATTTCAGTTCAGCAGCTTTATTATTTTGGAAGATGTAACCATACTTCAATTTCAAAAAATGAATTTCAACGCCCTGTATCTCTATTACATTTCTATAAGGCATATTAGCCTCAATCGCCATATTTTGGCCCCAAATATGTGCAGTTGCTCTATGGACCATTATTAACGGGACACCCTGTATATTTAACCAAGAAAGAAGTTTTCTCAATCCAGACATTAATTAGCTAAGAGAGGGAAGGAATAATTATTATCCATCATAAGATCTTACACTTTACACTTCGCATTTTTTTTATATGTAGTACCTATACAGGGTGATTATGTTCCGGTGCTCAACATGAAGATCTCGGAAACCGTAACAGATACAAAGTCTATCAAATGGGGGCAAAGTTGCGCCCTTGGGCACCTAACAATATGCCGTAAAGAAAGTTAAAATATGTTGATGGGTTGCTGAGATATTTAAGAATAACCGAATTTTTGAAAATTAGATTTTATTTTTTCCGGCGCCATTTGGGATAATATTGAAAACTAAATTACACTTTTTTGCAACTTTTTCTGGACTACGTCATGGTATTTTTAGATTTTCGGGGCGACGTTTCGTTTTTGAGATAGAGGGATCATCTTCATTTTTTTTAATACGAACCTGGATTTTTTATTCCATATTTCGAAATGAATCGTTGTCCTGAGTACAACGATGTATGACACATACATAGTTTTTTCGTGTTGGTCGCTAAAACGCACATTTACTAAGAAAAAAATTAATACGGTCCTGGACTATGCATTTTTTTTCTTTTTTTTTCAAAGATATTCCAATTATAACAGGTGATCAAAATGGAGTTTAATTAATCCAGTAGGTATTAAAATAACGATCACCTGTTATAATTGGAATAGCTTTGAAAAAAAGAGAGAAAATGCGCATAGTCCAGAACCGTATTAATTTTTTTGTAGTACGGTTTCCGAGATCCCCATGTTGAGCACCGGAACTGAATCACTCTGTATATTATATAGTCGATCACATAGTTGCTGAGGTGCCGCAAGGCGAATATGTGGAGTGAGTACTGAGTACCTAACAATGACGTCAGGACCTATCTGATGTCATTGATACCAATTTTAAACTTTGTTCCAAGGAATGTCATGTTAAATAAGAAATTATTGATACTGTACCATACTAATAATATTTCTATTATTTTTATAAGAAATAATGAGGATTTTCTTGAGATTTGGGAATGTGCCGCCAGAAATCTAATAACTGCCTAACCTCTGTTCAAATGGAATTGATTTCATTATAAATTCAAGAGACTACCTGGGTCCGACAAAAAGCTTTGCCATTTGTTCAATGTATTTATCTGCGTTCTTCGTTGGGCTCACTCCTTAATCTTCATATAACAGTAGGCAATAAAATGCTAATAAAGGAAATTATAAGCCATAGGCGGAGGGTCGGTTGCAAAATGGTTTGTTTGGATTAAGAGACAGGTAAGAAAAATAAAAAAATATATTCATTTATTATCGTTTTTACCTGGTCCTAAAACCAACTTAGCATTTTGCAAAAATATTAAATTTCCAGACACTAATAAAACAAACTATTTGATTATTATAATAATGTTGGCAATATAATTTCTCATAGAGAATTATTAAAACAATATTCAAAATATAAAGGATCATCTTTGGAAAATTCGGAAGAGTCACATATTCTAAGGCAAATAATAAGAGTCTCAATTTCCAGACTGTCGTCAATCAATTCATCAAGATTCCACATTTTATTTTCTTCCGCAATAATATGTTGTATGGCATTTCGCCAACTTTCTATAGTAATAATGTCCAGTGAATTGATCATCAGCTGCCGTACATCCTTAAGCTTATAAGTAGTGTTATGTCTAGCAACATGTCCTTTCATTTGAGCCCATATAAGCTCTATGGGGTTAAACTCCCAATGGTAAAAAAAATGGTATGGCGGCAGGCGCTGCACAATTATGCCACGTTCTTTTGCCATTTCGTCGACTACATACTTCTTAAATCCTGACTTATATTGCCTGGCTATATTTAAAAGATATTTTTTGACCATTCCTTCTTCAAATTGCAGCCCCTTCTCGTTTAGTCATTCAATAATATTCGCTTTTCTCCAAGAACTCGTTGAAAGCTTCTCCACTAGTCTAGAATGATAACTTGCATTATCAATTACAAGTATGGAATTATTTGGTATCAGCTCTATCATTTGCTGAAAATATTCTTCAAATATATCGGCCGTCATTTCCTCGTGATAATCTCTGGCAGAATTGGATTGAAAGTCTAATAAACCGCCATCTAGAAATCCATCTTCACTTCCAACGTGTGTTACTATTAACCTACGACCTTTTCCAGAGGGAGGGTTTATACCTCTTGGCCACCCTTCCATAAAAGCTTGCCGAGAACTTTGAATATTTTTGTCTTTCCATACTTTTTAAATAGTATGTCCCTCGTTCTACCAAGTTTCATCCAAGTTAAAAATGTTTCTTCCCTCACTTGGAAATATTCTTACCGCCCGTAGGTATTCTCTTCTCCAACAAATGATTTCGGGTTTGTCCATGAGAATAGACTTTGGTTTTTCTTCTTCCAGATAACTGTCCATAATGTGGTTCTTTTCACTTCGGGCAAGTCGTTGTCTTCATTCACAGCTTGTAAGATTTTATATAATGTTGGTAGCTCTTTTTTTTAAATAAAACTTGTGAACTATCCTTCTTATGGCATACTTAGAATCGCTGTCGATTTGCGTTGGCTTCTCCCTTTATGATTATTCCATTTATAAGGATTTTAGGCAAATAGCTATAACTACCTATAATTTTAAGTTTCGTAATTAATATAATAGTAATAAAATGCACATAATAATGGTTTTAATAATTGCTAGACCAATCTTGCGAATTGGGGTTCTGTGGACTGGACTGTTGGAAAAACAAGTGTTATCTATTGATGAGTCAAATCCAAGTCGAACAAGCAACAATACAACCGTCCAATAACCGGCAACGATCCGTAATCGACTCCTACTTTTATGGGTAGGTCCATAACACTACAGGACCTATCTACGAGTATATAGGTCTATATAACACCTATGTGAGAGTTATTGGTTAAGTTATTGGTTCGTCGAAAGCCAGATCTAGGTAAGTCTTACTACCACTGAGTTCTACTTTTTCATCATTACGTGAATGGATGTATTGCTATTGATGATTTGAATTGATTGTAATCAAACATTTTCATAGTCTATATAGTTAATTTGTTCATCAAAATCTGCATTACTATTTCAACAAATTGCTATTTGTTGTATTGCGGTTCGGAAAGCAGTTTTCGCTAACTACTGGAGACTAAAATAGCCAGAAATTAGTATGTACCGAGTGCTTCTAATATTGGGTAGGTAATTAGCGTGCAAACAAGATCGATGGGCATTGCGAACTCCGCTTGCAAATTGGAACAAAACAATTTTTAAACCAATTGCAAGTTAATTATCGCATCTGTTCAATTATAAAGTATCTAATCCCTTAAATTGAATGCAAAAACACTGCCCGGACCACAAAAAATCATATGCATTTTTCTTTCTTCCTCCACTATATAAAATGATTTCCTCCTACATAATACAAAAAAAATCATAAATAACCCCCAACATTTTGTTATGTCCAAGATTGCAGGTATCCCATAAAGTTTTCCTTTGTGTCTTCAATTATACATATTACCACAGAAATGGATAGAAGAGAACGTAGATGGAGGTTTATGAAGACGCATTTCAGCGTTCCTAGAGTTAGCTATCAAAGAAAGCGATATATGACATGAGTTTCATTGCTTCGTGCGAAGTGTGAACAGTGCATCGTCGGTTCGTCTTTTCGTGTGAAAAATCTTATCATTTTTCAAAATGTTCAAAATCATGTATGATTTTGAATAGCCAAAATTAGTATCATAGACCCGGAGTTAACTAATTCATGTGTATGTAGCCTTTATCCAGCTGTTGTTTACGAGTCCGCCATTTTACACAAAGGAACTCAAATTGAATTTTTTATAAAAATATTTTATGGCCCTGGAACCTCCTCTGTGCTATCAATTCTTTTTGAACACGGTATAATTGATTTGCCTTTTCGGGTAGAAAAAAATGCATTTTGGATCTCCCTTAAGTTTTTTCTAATCGCATAATCAGGATATTTCTCCCTATAAATTCTAATAACGGCCCTTCTAGCCTTTTTTCTTTCAGCTTCAGACTAATAGCAAATCAACTTTTTCATTTTGTGTTACCAATATTGAAGTTTTATGATACGTTCAATGACTGGATACAATAATTAAATGTCAAGAGAAGGTATTATGACAGGTGTAAGAATAATAAATTATTAAGTGTCAATTGTTTTCCATGGATACCCGATCAAGCCAAGGCTAATGTGATTCAGGATATACAGGGTGAGTTTTTTTCGATGCCCACTATGGGGATCTCGGAAACTAGCAAAGCTAGAACAAAGGTTAAATGAGGAAAGAATTGCAGTTTTGCATGCTCAATCTAATGCCCCTTTTGGATTTTTAAAAAAGTTCATGGCTCACTAGATATTTTGAAAAGAGTGATTTTTTGCTATTTCATTAGATCTCTGTAGCTCCGTTATTTCTGATACAGAAAAACTGTAGCGACAAAAATTGTAGATAATTTTGGGCTTAATAAGATAATCTAATCCAATTTTTTATGTTGTTATGATATAGTGGGCATCGAAAAAAACTCACCTTGTATACAGTTTGTTCAGCGAATGTTCGGCCCTACGTCACAACTCCCGTCCTTGTTTTACTCATGAATATACGATGGATATCGCTCGTATATTCACGATGGATATCGGTCGTATATTCACGAGTCAGACATAAGGACGGTAGTTGTGACGTAGGGCCGAACATTCGCTGAAAAAACTTTACTTTGTATTACACGAATATAATCTCTAACAGTTGCCAGTTCTCATGGAAAATATGCCATTGCATTTAAGGAGAACCATGCGGTTTCAACACGCAGTGGCGTTCCTAGATGTTTGGCCGCCCGTCTGCAGAATATAATAAAAAAATTCTTTCGTTTTATAAAAACTAGGCTTTTCCGTCTGTTGTAATTACCTACGAGGTAATTACAAAAATTATTAGGTAGGTATAACAAAAATAATAATAAAAATTAATAAAGCAAACCTTACAGTCGAAACTCCACAAACAGTCAGTTTCGAGTGTAAGGTTTGCTTTATTAATTTTTATCACATTACTCCACTGTAAGAAGATGGACTATTTTTTCTATTTAAAAATAATAATAGGTAGGGCCTCGGTGGCGTCGCTCGTACCGGCGCTGACTTTTTAGACTGCATATTTTTCTACCTTCGATCGACCTTGGTTCGAGGCAGGCGCATGCATATATGTCTTTAAAGAAAAACACCGCTATGGCCAAGAGCGCTGGACAAATGTGGGTTCACGGTATTACTCCTAAATAGGCTTTATCCGTGTGATTTGCTAATTGTCCTACACTCACTGGGATTACTACGGTTTTCTAGGGTTTTCCGTAGTACTTGAACGAATGCTATCCTAGTTGTATCGAGAAAAAAGTAGGCCCTAGCCGCAAACGGCAACGAAGACAAAATAATAGTAATTGCCCCCCTCCCCCGCACAAGCATGTACCACCCTGTGTATTACAAAAAAACAAAATACCGCAAGCGCAACTTATTATCGGGTAACACATGAATTTGCTACTAAACTTTAATTTTTTCGATTAGCAGCTAGAAATTTAAATTAATCGAAATTTGAGTTTAAAAATATTAAATTTTTGTGTCCAATTTTCTGCCGGTCACTGTATTTATAACAATAAAATACCACAGGCAATCAGTCTTATTATAATGAGAATAAGTAATATGTTTTGGGTTAGACTGAAAGGAACAATACAGGTACTTAATAAGAGCAATAGCACTGCAAATAGTACAGATAAACGCACGGAATTCCGCTAGCTTTCTACCGTATACTTTACATGCAATTAGTCCCAGGACGTCCACCAAAAATGCAAAACAAAATTTGAAACTTCAAAATCTATCTCCTCTGTTATACGTAAACTGATTTCTGTCAAACCTGTCTCAAACTGTGGCGAAAATATAGGTCTACGATTCGTATGGACAATTTTTTTGTTTTTAATTGTAGTTTTTTAATGGTAACAAAAATACTCCTTCAAATACTCCCCAGAAAATGAAACGGTAGCATTTTTGTAAATTTTACAAGTACCAACAATGTTTTTTAAAAAAATTGTCCATACGAATTGTTCCTCCATCTTTTAGTTACATTTTGGTAAAAAAATCGAATTTCTGGAACTGAAAATAAAAAAGTAGATCGACTTCTAGAAAAACACTGCAAAGCCGAAATCAATATGAATACACCGTGCCCCCACTCCTGCCTTCTCCTCAAGCCAGTTTCCGTAGAGGGGACACTAAATAGACAAAGATAGGTACAATATGTTCGCCCGTTATCCGTCGCACTCTTGTTTCCGCTTATCGTATTTTACAAGCTTTTTTATTTAATTTCACCTGTTAGCAGCGTTCAGAGAATACTACTGTTATTGTGTGGGTCGAATCTTGCAAGCTGAATTAGAACCACTTCCTGACATCCGATTGAGCTGAAATTTTGCATACACCTTTAGTTCCGGTGACAATGCAATATGCAATACTCAATATTGTAATACTTTCTACTTTCTAATACTTAATATGGGCATCAAATGAAAGGGGTTGACGAGTTCAAAATAATAAGATAAGACGTCATACTAAATCCAATATGGCGGACTAAATTTCTTTACCACTCTCCTTATATGGGAATCAAATATGTACTAAAAAGCACAAAATAAAATAAAAGATAAAAACCTTTTTAAAAACAAGCTTTTATTTAAGCCATGTACTAAAACGAATAAAATGAAATAAATCATGTACTACATCGAATAAAATAAAATAAAATAAGTCTAGGTTTTTGTTAGAATAATTCAGTGCCAAATTGCGCCAAGTCGTTTTTGTAATTTAAAAAGCTTATCGCGAGAAATGTTCATAGAAAGTAGGTACCAATTAATTTTAATATACAGTGATTGGTTGATAAGCAAGTACCTACTTGCCAAAGTATGTATTTTCTTTAGAATTCGCGCGACTAGCTTTTTGATTTACAAAAATTTGTCGCAATTTGGCATTGAATTATCTTAACGAAAACCTAGATTTATTTTATTTTATTCCTTTTAGTAGATACAAGACGTAGGTATTTTATTTTATTCGTTTTAGTACATGACTTAAATAAAAGTTTGTTTTTAAAAAGGTTTTTTATCTTTTATTTTTTATTATCTACAATAGTTATCTAGCCTAATCTTGATTGAAGGCTTCTATAGGCTGAATGTGATGTTTCTGAAATTCTTCCCAATGGAATTCACAAGTATATAAAACCATAAATGCAATATTTTAAATTTTGGTTGTGTTAGTTCGTCTTTATGTACAGGGTGATCATTTTTATATGCCCAGCCTCTCTTAGTGGAAAGCGGTCGAAGATATGGAGATATTATATTATATGGGAGATGATATAGGGTGTATAAAGGAATAAATTGGCCTCATGTAGCGACTCTCTGCTAATACGACGCTAGGCGTCGCGTTGCGGCGCCAAGAAATATTTTTTCCCACCAACATACCATTTTTGTTACATCATTCAAAATCCCTTAGGGTAGTTTATTCATTTACACACTGCCCTAAAAAAGGGTAAAAACTAACAACCCCTATTATTTTTTTTCCTCGAACTTTTTTGTGGGTCATTTTTACATATAACAAAAATATGATTTGTGTAGGTAGCCCTTTTATTATGGACATATCATTTTGAGCATCTACTGTAACACTATATTTATGTTTTTTTATTGTTCAATAATAGTACATTATACACTTAGGTTGAGAAGTGAGCCATTAAATAATGGCCTTCTCAACCGAAGTGTCTATAGTTTTTTTTTACTACTAACATTGAAATATTGCCACATTTTACATATTTGATTAGATTTTGATATTTTAGTCATTTTTCGCTTTTTTCAAATACTTCGAAAGCCTGGGAGTTCAGTTGTCAAGCTGATAAAATTAATATAATTTTTAAATGTCATATAGAAAATTGTTCATTATTTACCTAGGTATTTTTTTATTATCATTATTTACCTAGGGAGAGAAATATTACTTCTCATTGATTTCTCAGGTTAGTAGTAAAAAAAAATAATTAAATTGTTGACGCCCGTCTACTATGAATTTTTACTTGATTTTCTGTAGTCAGGGGAATGGTATTTATCATGAAATAATTTTTTTGTAGGAAAAATATTGTGTTTTCGAGAAAAAATGTACAGGGAAAAAAGTTTCTTAAATAAAAGGGCTACGCAAATCATATTTTTGTTATACGTACAAATGACCCACAAAAAAATTCGAGCAAAAAAATTAATAGGGGTTGTTAGTTTTTACCCTTTTTAGGGCAGTGTGTAAATCAATAAACTACCCTAAGGCGTCTTCCCGTAAGTAGATAACACATACCAATTTCAAATTTTTAAGTAGCGCCGGTATTGAGATAAAAATAAAAAAAATATTTGGGTCACCCTGTAGACCCGAATAACTTGGCAAGGAAAGCCCAAATCGAAAAATTTTATATGAAAGACCCCTTAAAACCACCTGCCGAACACCCCTTTAAAGTATTTACTATACATTCTGACTCACCCTGTATAATATCTCCATATCTTTGACCGTGTTCCACCAAGAGAGGCTGGGCCTCTAAAAATGATCACCCTGTACGTTTTTTTGTAGGAAAAATCAAACTTTTAAAATTTTTATAAATGGTATTTTCAAGTACAGGGTGGTTCATTATAAATTGACTTTTGAGGTTAGAAAAAAAAGTTTTTTACAAAAGTTTTAGATACCAATACAAAGTTTTTTGTGACGCTATTGGACCGTGTACAGTGTGTTCTAGAAAGCCGTGGCAGACATAACTTATGTTAGGGAACACCCTATATATTTTTGCATTTTTGAAATCTGCTCATCAAGGAAATTAAAATGATATTAAACTTTGTGGCATTATCTTTTTCCGTTCTTGAAAAATTCCGTTTTCAAATTTTATACTAAATTTATTTAACTCGAATTTGTGGATCTCGCGATAAAGATAGATGATCGATGTAATAACAAAAAAAATTTGTTTTAAACAAGAGAGTAATACAGTGAAACTCCAAAATGTTTAGGAGCCTTTTCAAATTTTACTGATTATATTCTCGAAATAAAGAACTGTACACGGTCCAATAGCGTCACAAAAAACTTTGTATTTATCTAAAACTTTTGCCAAAAACTTTTTTTTCTAACCTCAAAAACTAACAAGTTAAGGGGCGTGTCAATTTATAATGAACCACCCTGTACAAGGGCAACTAAGAGTAGCCAATAAAGTGGGGTGCCTTTTTGGCATTTGGGCTGGGAAAAATTTTAAAATGAAAATTTTATACCTAAATATAGACGTCGCGATTTTTTGGAAAAACTGATGGAGCCAAAATTGACGAAGTTATATTTAAAACGTTTGCTCCCGGAATTGGTAGATCCGACCACAACACATCTAAAGAGGCACAAAGTAGTAAAAGAAAAAAGTAATAGAAATCCAAAATACCACATAGATATAGCATAACCTACCTACCTACCTACTGTGGAAATAATAATTTATTGAAACACTGTTCTACTTTGGCTGTTTGATTGATAGGAATAATAATTTCATGTCAGAAAAAATTGTAAAAAGTTATAAAAAAATTTCTTTCCAATTCAGTGCACTTATCAGAAAAACAATTATTATTGCATAGAAAATATCGAAATATACAGACAAAACTTATGTTTTTTTTTATTAATTTCTATAACCCAATTTTCCGCAAGGCACTGAAGAAAAAAACAGGGTTAGTAAATAACAAAAAAGACCCGAAAAGATACTTTCGGAATTCGTACAAATAGGGGTAGGTATGTGTTTAATATTTATATATGTGTTTAATATTTATATTTTTTCAACAATAGCCCAACAAATACACAAACCGAGTCAACAACAAAACGCCATGAAGTAGTCAGGTTGCAGCCCTACAACTTTTGTATTTGATTTTTTTTTCTAAGTTGATAAATAAAAAAGTTATGAAGTGGCCTAATTTCGCGGAATCACCCTGTACACCGGCGCCCTTCCGACCGATTCAGCTCTCGGCTGCCTGGCGGTCCGACTCGCTCGGGTCCGAAAAAACGTCGTCCGTCGTCTGACACCGTTCCTCGCGCTAAACGCGCTGCCGGTGAGAGGGGAAGGGACGAGAGTGCGTGGTGAGGGGTGATTAGAGGAGAATATTCCTGAGATTGGAGCCGGTCGTCGCGACCGTTAATTTTAGATCTTGTCTGCGCGGTCATGACTCTTATAAAACATTTTCTTCTAAAAACATTCTAAAACATTTTCTTCTAAATGAAACAAAAAAAATATTTCTAAAATATATCACTGATATTTATTGTATGAAGTAGCATACTTTCAATGGAAATTATTGCTAAATTGGTTAATCTCTCCTGGCTCATATAGAAGACCTTACATAGTTTTTTTTATAATTTTTAATTTGGAAAACGATCTCTCCGCGGATGCTACGGTAACTGGCAAGCACAAAAGTATTCGGCGGAAAACTATTCGTGAGAGAATTTTTGAACAAGTTGGTACTCTAAACTAGTTATTGGACTTGCAGTATATTCTAATGGAAGAAAGATATTTAAATTTTTTAGCTCACTATACAGGTCTGAAGCGTCGATATTCCCTACGAAATTTGAGGCCTACCAACGTCACGTCACGCCGCGCCGCGCAGTTGCCACAGAGCAAAGACGGAAGGGCGGCTTGTGGCCGCCCCTGGATTTGGCCGCCCGTCTACGGCGCAGACCTCTGCTGCCGGGTCAGCTCGCCCATGGTCAACACGACGGAGCTCCACTTTACAAAGCCAACATTGTAAAAAAAATTCTAAATTATGAGTTTGGAAACAAATGAATTGGGAATTGGGATAAATGGCGTCATAAAATGGCCAGAAAAGTCACCAGACCTAACTGTATTCGGTTTCTATTTATGAAAATTTCTGAAAAACCATGTTTACAAAATTCCATCCCGGAATATTGATGATTTAATAGAAAAAAATAACACCATTAATAGTTTTTCTTTAAAAGGCGCTCATACAGTTATATTTTTATAAATAATAATTAAAGTTTATTACTTTTTCCATAATACATCTGTACGAGCATCTGTCAATTGTTTCTGTCAAAAATATGCCTTTATAAGTCACGGCTAACTCGATTTTCATTAAAAAAATAACATGGTAAAAATAATAGGCATATAACTTTTTTAATGAGACAAGATATCGAAAAAAAAGTATTAACGAAAATTTATCAGAAAAACGTTCTCTTTCCAAATATAAAGAAAAACAGGTATGGTCCTGGGAAAAATATATTTGATGACGTCATAACCAATATTTCCCAAATTCCTAAAAACTATCTTTTCGGTCCAAAAGCAAGCTTGAGTGGTCCTACAAGAAACCCACAAGTCAAATTTCTACTGGCTGTTTTTGTTTGCCTATAATAACCCTGGGGCTTCGAGTTTGGGACACCCTGTACATATATTATGTACATGTCATCTATACGAGTACGTACGTGTCGTACATCCTGCTGATGGAAACAGGCCAAAATGAAAATCTGTTCTATTTACCTAATTACGGTTCAGGTTGTGCAATATAATTATTTAATGCTTAAGTGGCCGGATACTATTAGGTATGTGGGAGGGGCCACAACATCATGCCTTGATGGAAAATCGTTGGGGCAGATATTAATTCCTTGGGGGAGTTGGAGGTACATCGAAGGGTAGAAGGTTAAGGGGCAGGGTGGCCGTGTTAACAGGCAATTTATGTTTCAAATTAATATAGCAACACGTTGGTCTTACTACAGGATCACCCTCGGGATCACCCGACAATTTATTAATGTTGACTTCATTATGTATAACTCATTATTGTGGAATACCTATCGACTAAACTTTAATAATTGTAACTAGGAAGCTAATCTGAGCGCAAATCTCATATAAGTAAAGGATAAGCAGGTACCTACTCCATATTTGAAATTTTTAAAACAAGTCAAGCAACTTCAAATCGCGAAAAATTCAAAATTGTATTGATGTTCGCCTATATTTTTGACATTATTCAAAACCTTGTTTTGAATGACTTTATCAATCTATCAATATGAAAAAATGAGGGATTTAATAACTGAAAGATAAATTATATAAATTTATTGTAGGTGCTGCTCCCGAACTTAGAGAAGTTGTTGACAAATTGAGCGCAATTTTTTACCACAAAAAAGCTTAGAACCTTATACATTGTGCTCAGAGAAAAACGCGCAAAATCAAAGGTCCGCCAAATCCTAGGGTGGATTTTTTTTGCTCGTTACCAAGGTCAGTTTATAGGAAGGTTAGGTTAGGACATTCGACGACTTGGAAGGGAAAGGGTGTTGAAAGGGAAGGGGGTGAGAGAGGCAAGGGGGCGAAATGGTGAATTTAAGTTGGTAGCGTTTACACATGAATTGGCGATTTGGTAACTTAATTAAACATTTAATGCTTCCAGCCGCGCGCACAGACGTTTTTGACATATTCAATTGAAGCTTGCAGTCAAAGGCATGTTTCTTGTTTTAGCACATGGGCCAGCCAACATGTGGTATAATTTGGGGGTACTATTTTTTCTTTTCACGCAGTAAGACAGATTTATTACGATGTCAAAAAAAACCATGCTTGCCATCTCAAAGTGGTAGCTAATATAAATGGCGGCCAATCGAAGATGGAGGATGTCGAGTTTTAAAAAACCACCTATATCTCTAGCTGTTTATTTGACGACAAAATACAAAAGTATGTGGAGCAAGTCAATTAAAATATTACACGAGTTGGGAATGTCAGAAAAGAATATACATAAGTATGTAAATTGGGTACTAGTCACCCACTCTACTTGGTTAATTACTATTAAAATACAAGCAATTAAAAAAACTTAAAGTTTTTTTTGCAATTTTAATTTTGTGTTCGTTTTTTGTATTTTTTGTTTTAAAAATATGTGTTTCTGTAGTTGTCATAATTTGATGATGCTTAATACCCCTTACCTATATACTTATATCCCCTACTTATTCCAAACTTATCTTTGTTATCCTTAAACGCACTTAAAAGAACCATTCTCAGAAAATTCTCCAAATCGAGAATAATAATAATAATAATAATAATAATACGTCTTTATTAAGGCGGGGCTCAGTCATAGACTGCTTTGGCCCAACCTGAAAAGACATTACAGTACATATTTAGTATAATAATTACAATGTGATAGAAACATGGAAAAGAATATACATATACATACACATACATACATACATATATACATACACATACACATATACATATATATATATACATATAAGAACCAAATTTAGTGGGAAATAAGCCATTTTTTAAATGTGAAGACTCTTTTTATTGGTGAAAGCTTTCGAAGTTGTTTAACTGCTTCTTCAGTCACTCTAAAATTACATTAAAATAGTTTTTGTGATATAAATTTCAAAATTACTTACAATTAAGTGAGTTCCTAATATAATGTAAAGATGTTAATGTTTGAATTTTGCATTGGACAGGGCAAAAGTACAAAATTTTTAAATTTAGTTTTGACAAAAATCTAGTTCAATATGACACTTAAAAATAGTTTATTTTTAAAGGTATATAAATGTCACTAGTTACTATTATTATACCTTTATCTAGGTATATTTGAATTATTATTGTTGTTAGTAAAATTTTGTTTGTTTTCTAAGAAAAGTAAATTTGAAAAAATTATATTAAGGTCCTGAATATCTGTTTTTTTGTTAAGAGTATTTTCAACTTGGTTAATGTAACACATTTCAAGAAAAGAACGCTTAAAATAATTTCTTTCAGTTGCCAAAACTTTAGTATTATCAAAATCCATTTTATGTCCTGTTGAATTAACATGTTGAGATAAAGCACATGATTCGGGCCTTAGACGAATATCACTTTTATGCGAAATATTTCTAGATTTAATGCTTCTGCATGTTTGACCAATGTAAGTTTTATTACAATTAGTGCAATTAATCTGATAAACTACATTAGACCTATCTTGAGTATTTACCTTGTCCTTAAGATTCGTAAAGAGATTTCCTACAATTTTTATTGTTTTATTAGCAATTATGACATTGGTTTCTTTTTTTAATAAATTTGAAATTTTTGGTGGTAGGTCTTTAATATAAGGAAAAGATCTGTATATTTTAAGATTTAAATTAATATTATTACTCGAAATTGTACTAGGTTGTTGATCTAAAGGTTGCTGATCTGATATATTATTAGATGTTCTTGTTGAAAACAATAATTTGTTTAAAAGTTTTTCAGGATAAGAATTATCAATAAAAAGTTTTTTTTAATTTAACTAAATTCTTTTGTATAAGTGATGGGTGACATAATTTTGAGATTCTATTTTTCATACTTAGCACTAAATTTATTTTAGTTTTTTCAGTGTGGTACGAAAAATAATTAGTGTATCTACCAGAACAAGTTGGTTTAGTATACCAATCCAATATTATTCTATTATCTGCTTTTCTGATCACTTTAGTGTCCAAGAAAGGTACACTATTATGATTTTCAGGTTCCAGAGTAAATTGTATATATTGGTTGTAAATACTTGTTAAATCTCTTGCTCTTTACCTTTAGGTATTGAACAAATTATATCATCAACATATTTTAATAAGAATCGTAATTCAAAAGATAATTTTGGTATACAATTTTCAAGAAGTTCATCCATAACATATTGAGCAATGATTGGTGAAATATTAGATCCCATTGGTGTACCAAAAATTTGTTTATAAAATTGATTGTCTAATGAAAAATAAGTATTATTAAAAACAAATCTCAAAAATATAAACAGACTTTCCTTTTTAATAGTACAATGATGTTTGATACTATTCCATTTTCTTTCTATACAACTTAAAGTAAGTTCTAATGGAATATTAGTGAATAAAGAAACAACATCTAAACTTATAATGATATAATTTTCAGGGAGTTGGAAATTATTGAATTTTTCTGCAAAACTAAAAGAATCTTTAATAAAATAAGGATTATTTTCTTCATAAGATGTACTAAGGATGTTAGTTAAATACTTAGTGATTTTACTAGTTGGTGAATCAATTGAAGCAATGATAGGTCTAAGAGCTAGGTTAGGTTTATGGATTTTTGGTAATCCATAAAATTTTGGAGCAATAGAATTGTATATTTTTAAAGATTTAGCAACATCTTTTTCTATTTCTTTAGTTTTTTTCTATTTCTTTAGTTTTAGTTAAATTACTAACTAAATTATTAGCTTTTTGTTGTATGGTATTAGTTGGATCTCTTGGTAATTTTATATAATAAGTTGGATCTTGTAACATATTATTTGCAAGTTCACTGTATTCATTTTTAAACATGATAACTGAAACATTACCTTTATCAGACTTAACTACAATAATTTCTGGGTGCTCTTTCAAAAACTTTTTTGTAGTATTATACCAAGAGGTAATTTCAGAATAATGCGTTGGAAAATGATTAATGAAATTAGTTATTATATTAGTCATCTGACAAAGGATAATGTTTTTTTGATCGTGATTATTTATTTGTTCAAGAGAGAATTCCACATCTGCTAAGAGATTCTTAATAGAAATGTCAGTTTTAGTTGGTGGTAAACTAAATTTTGGACCAAGTGATAGAATATTCTTAACTTCGATAGGAATATCAACATTTGTAAGATTTTTAAACCAACGTTGATTTATTTTAAGTTTGATTTTATTTTCATTTTTAAGATGCTCAAATTTACGTAAATTAGTTTCTTTTATTTGATTAAAAATTCTATTATATGATTGATTTTGTCTACGTTTAAATTCAAACCAGATATATGCAGGTAAAAAGCTATTAATTTTAGTTTCTAAAAAAGTTAGTTCCTTCTTTAATCTGTTGATATTCCTATGTGTTACACTAATTTCTAAATTAAGGATATTATTGTTTAACCTATGATTAAAATTTCTTAGTTGATGTCCTGATGTACTATCATGGAAGTCAATCATGAGGTTCAACCCTTTTGTTCTATCATTAACGTGTCTTGGAACTAAACCATATTGTCTGCATTTTAGTAGAAAGATTGACCTGTTCTTCATTGCAGCCATCTTTTTATTTGTACATGCCCAGTTTTTTAATATTCTTGCGTTGTTAAATCCAAATTCAAACTTAATCCTTTGGTAGAATCCCATTCCTATTAACAGTGACTATAATTCCTTCTATAGTCACTGCTATTAATTAAGAGGAGGGGTAGTCGTGGCTTGACTAGTTAAACAACAAGAACCAAATTTAGTGGGAAATAAGCCATTTTTTAAGTGTGAAGACTCTTTTTATTGGTGAAAGCTTTCGCAGTTGTTTAACTGCTTCTTCAGTCACTCTAAAATTACATTAAAATAGTTTTTGTGATATAAATTTCAAAATTACTTACAATTAAGTGAGTTCCTAATATAATGTAAAGATGTTAATGTTTGAATTTTGCATTGGACAGGGCAAAAGTACAAAATTTTTAAATTTAGTTTTGACAAAAATCTAGTTCAATATGACACTTAAAAATAGTTTATTTTTAAAGGTATATAAATGTCACTAGTTACTATTATTATACCTTTATCTAGGTATATTTAAATTATTATTGTTGTTAGTAAAATTTGGTTTGTTTTCTAAGAAAAGTAAATTTGAAAAAATTATATTAAGGTCCTGAATATCTGTTTTTTTGTTAAGAGTATTTTCAACTTGGTTAATGTAACACATTTCAAGAAAAGAACGCTTAAAATAATTTCTTTCAGTTGCCAAAACTTTAGTATTATCAAAATCCATTTTATGTCCTGTTGAATTAACATGTTGAGATAAAGCACATGATTCGGGCCTTAGACGAATATCACTTTTATGCGAAATATTTCTAGATTTAATGCTTCTGCATGTTTGACCAATGTAAGTTTTATTACAATTAGTGCAATTAATCTGATAAACTACATTAGACCTATCTTGAGTATTTACCTTGTCCTTAAGATTCGTAAAGAGATTTCCTACAATTTTTATTGTTTTATTAGTTGTTCTTGAAACCAATGCGGTACATGCCCAACAATAATTAAATTAACAGGTAGAGAACGACAACACCGTCACATGCATTATACATTCATAGTAAAATATAACTTTGCCTTGTTTTTGAATTTCCGTTGACTGGATGCCAATTTGAGATCCAGTGGTAAAGAATTAAAAAGCGATGGAGCAAAATACATGAAAGAACCGTGAAAGACAGAGGTAACGTGCCGAGGTATCTGCATAAGCAAGGGATCTCTTCTGGGCCTATTCTGGACAGTATCTAACAAAGTAAGTTTAGTTCGTAGGTAAGTCGGTTTGCCTGTAGACAAAATTTTATATACGAAACAGGCATAATGGAGACGTCTCCTAGTAAACAATTTTCCTTGATTATGCCGTTGATAATAAGGTGTAATATGGTCCCTTTTCCGCACATTTACAGTATAACGCATACAGGTGTTTTGTATAAGTTGCAATCTCTGTGCATTTTGAGCAGATAGACAAGGGCCATATACAACGTCACAATAATCAAATTTTGATAAAATCAGGGATTCGACAAGTTTTAACTTAACATTTGCATCAACATGTGATTGAAAAGACATATTTGAATCTAAAACCACACCCAGATTTTTGCACTCATTTTTTTGTTCCAACTTAACTCCATTTTTAAAGAAAGCCTATTCGTCATATCTACCTTATAGCGCTGCACTTCAGTCCCCACTATCATGGAGACGGTTTTATTAGGATTAAGGTTTAGAGCGTTTTTGTTTGACCACTCAGAAATCAGCAGGAGGTCACGATTTAATTGAACGATTGACCTCTCCTGTTCATCAGGCAGAAAAGAAAGATACAACTGACTGTCGTCAGCATAAAGGTGTAACTTGATCTGAATAAGAGAAGGCAGATCAGATGTATAAATAACAAAGAGCAAGGGACCCAATATAGATCCCTGCGGGACTCCCGAGGAGACCCCAATTAGATCAGAGATTGCATATTCGGAATCCACATTGAGTTTTACCCGCTGCCTCCGCCCCTGAAGGTACATAGCGAACCAATCCAAGGCACCCCCTACAACCCCGTAGTAATTAAGTTTAGCTAACAACAATCTATGGTCCAGAGAGTCAAATGCCTTAGAGTAATCCAACATAACAACAGCAGTCACCATTCGCCGGTCAACAGCCCCCAAGATGTCATCCACCAAATCAGCCAAAACCGTTGACGTACTATGGCCGCTCCTAAAACCAGATTATTCTCCAATTTTGAATTCTAGAGAATTTTTCATCACTAGGCCCATGTACTATTTACTTTGTTTTAAGCATAAAATTATTATATTGTTTTGGCTATTTTCCCTCTGAAATGTCTCATCGGTATTTTTTGTTTTCGACTTTCGGTAACTTTTCTGATACGCTACTGGCATCAAGCAGTGAGAAGAAGAATACCAGGTTGTTCGTTACATTTTCCTCCATGAATTCAATCTCAAAATTTTGATCTTTGATGTCAAAATGTTATTGGCGATTTTTCGATATTATCGACAAAAGTTATTATTTTTTGGTGTTCAGCGAAAAACGCGCAAAAGCAAAAGTCCCCCAAAATCTATGGCGGAAATTTTTTGCTCGTTACACTTTTTACACACCATATCTGGAAAATTCGATACCACAGTCACGATTTTTACACTTATTTACACAAATGCAACAAGGTGACAGTTTGTTGCATTTGTTTTGCTAGACTTGTCCTTGTCATGGCCTACTTATTGTTAGGTAAAAACAACGCTTTTAAGTGTTACAATAATTAATAAAAATCATTAGTGTGACACATCATTAGAAAGACAATTTCATGTCGATTCCAAATTTTTACAAATCCAAGATAGCGTCAATAAGAAAATCAAAAGTTCTGTATCATATCTCGAAAACAAAACCTTTTTCATAAAACTGACATCACCGTTAAAAAGACCGGATAAAAGTGCCTTATTAATGTTAAAGGCCCGTCTTTGCATAACCATCTGTTTTTAAGATAGTCAACAAAAAAGAAAATTGAAAAAATCAGTTGTTTGAAAATAACTCGAAAACGATCGCAGTTAGCTTTGATTTCTCAGCGGAATCACATTGGCCATAAAATTGTCTAAAACATTCCCCATTTAACCGCTCTATATCTTGTAGTTGCCGAGATTCCAATGGTGAGGGTCGAATTTGGGACACACTGTATACACGCTGTATTAAGAACTAGCAAATGTAGGTAACCTAATTTAACCACGTTTTTATTAACTCTTTCTTGTCCACCTGTTTTTCTGGTCATTTAATTTTAAACAATTTTCCCGATGCGAGCTACAGACTTGAAACTTTAAACATAGCTCCGAACTGAACGACAATGCAATATTAACTAGCTATATACATATTATTATTACATTATTTGTTACTATAAAAAATTATTAATATTTAATAAAAGTATTTGACTAGTGGAGATTTATGACCAGATAAACACATGCCATAAGCGGGTAATAAATAAAAATAACGTGTTAAAAACGCGTTAAGGTGAAAGGATGACAAACAAACAGAGGGAAAAAGAGAGAAACCGAGTTATTTAATAGAACCTCCAGCGCCATAAGTTGGTAACTAAGAAAGATCTGGAATTATTTTGTTTTAATATTTAAATAAAAATCTTATGACATTAATTATGCTTCCTTCTTTATTTTACTTTTCAGGAAAATAACAATTTAGCAGATTAATATATTATTGGTAGGTAGGTATAACAATTTTCTAATTCAAATATGACCAGATGAAGAGAAATTTAAATAAATCTGAAATTTGCCAAAGGGTCCTATTTGTCATAATCTCATCAAGATGATTAAAATCGATTGGAAAATTTGAACCACAAGACTGAAAAGCAAAAATAATAAAATTTACATATACAGGGTGTTGCATTAAGGGTGAAGAGGTACAATAAGGAATTAATAGCCCTGGAGCATTGGGAAAAGAATCTTCTTAAGTAATGTGGTCACGAAAAATCGCTGGAAATTATTGGTTCGTAGGTCGCCCGCGAGCTTTCCTTCTATCAAATGATTGTCCAGTAAGGTTATTTCGAATTTCGTGGTCACCGCTAGAGGGCGCAATTTAAAAAATTTCCCTTTTATTACAATTTTTCTCCTATATAATCGAAAAGGAGATGCAATTTACAACAAAAAATACCAAAGGTTCAAATCGATATCTTTATTAGCTTCGGAGTTGTCGCCAAAAGAATGATTATTAACATGTTATTTGAAAAAAGAAGGTAGGAATTTGTTGATTTCCGTGGTCAAGCATGCAATGAAATAAATAAAAATCTGCTTGAGCTTTTCGTAAATTGCTATTTTTCTTGCTTTTTATACTGTTAAACGTAATTCTAATTTACTTACCTTACCTGTCGTATCGATATGAAATTATCTCGGACATCATCTAGTAAGCCATGAAACAAAATCGTTTGGTACCTGACAGCGTATTCACGTTCCGCAGGTGGAGCATGTTCAAAATATTGAAAATATACGGCAAGCATATCATAAGCCTCGGCATTTGTATAAGTAAGGCATTTTTCAATAAATGCAACACACAATTTTAACTTAAAATTTACAAAAATCCAAGATTTGACACAATACTTATTAAAGCTTGATTCATGTGACGTTATTTTTGAAATACCTTTATTAGTAATTTTTTTGAGAAAACTCATTTTTTAAATTTTCTGTTTCGAATACGCCCTCTAGCGGCCGACCTACGAACTACTACATAATTTCCAGCGATTTTTCATGACCATATTTCTTACAAAGTTTTTTTCCCAAAGCTTCACTATTAATTCCTGAGATATGGTACCTCTTCATCCTTAATGAAACACCCTGTATATTTTTTAATGTACCACGTTTTTAAAAAGGACTAAAAGCATAATAATAGTATATTATACACTTAGGTTGAGAAGTGAGCCATTATTTACCGAGCATTTTTATAACCTGAGGCGCGTAGCGCCGAAGGATATAATATGCGAGGTAAGTAATGGCCTTCTCAACCGAAGTGTAGAAAATGTTTCATTATTTACCTAGGTATTTTTTTATTATCATTATTTACCTAGGTAGAGAAATGTTACTTCTCATTAGAGGAATGAGGTAAATAATGGTGATTTCTCAGGTTAGTAGTAAAAAAAATAATATATTCTTATAATGTTTATACATTATCTTTTATAAAAAAAAATACCTAAATGCGAAATATATTTATTATTTAAGTAGATTAAAGTTAATTAGTAAAATAAGAAGTAGACTAGAACTAATCAATAATAATAGTGGGCAATACTAATCTTCATTTATTCGTCCTCCGTTCTACATATTTCCCTATGTCATTTTGTTTTTGTATTTATGTAGCAGCTTCCTCATTCGATATTACATAGTAGAATTCCTATAGATATCAATCATTTATTCGGTTCCATTCTTTTGGCACTCATACTATATCCTTTCGATGAGTTTCTTTGACGGTTGACATTTTGGCGCATGCTCACGACATTTCCATCCTTTTAAAACCGGTACCCAGCCGGTGGCCATTTCATTTTCTACCGGTGCCTTTTTCAAGAAAGTAGCGAACATCTTCGTGACTGTCTCCAGGGCCTCAAAAACACCTAAGGCTATTTTGGATGGAGATATCTACTAAATACCTAACGAAAGACAGAGCCACATAGCACCGGTCTCCTTTTTTTTATCGTATGTTCCTGTCCGATTCCACGTGTTGTCCGATTTGAAGAGGTACCTTTATTAATTATCTAACTGCTATCAAGTCTTCCGAAGTGCGAAGCAAGACCGGAGGCGGCCCCGCTGACGCCTAGGAGTTCCCTAGTAGTGGTGATAACTCGCCGGGAGCACTATTTTCTGAGGCCATTCAATCTACGGTTCCTGGTAACCTTATGGGCTATAGTGTAGGCAAGTTAGACTTTTTAGAAGAAAAAATTTATAAAGTTTTGAAATTTTGGTTGTGAACTCCCAGTAGGAACCCGAATACAGATCCGAAGAGTTCCCACCCCCCCGGCGGGAGCTTCATCCTTTTTTGCCCAAAAAACCTCCCCCCAAACGTGACCTTGACGGTGTTTTTTGCGTTTTGCACATAAACCGTAACTCTGACGAGAAAAAGCTATAGGACTTTTTAGATTTCCCATTAAATTCTCCACAAAAATGGTCATCTATTTTTTTGCGTATCTCCCACCCAACGCGAATAAATGACTTTGGAAAATATGCATAGTTTTCAGCGCGAACAAAAAATAAGCCTTGTGCCTTTTGTCTTTTGCGTCGATTACCTTGAAAAGTAGTAACGCGAGCAAAAAAATTTATAGAAGCAAAATTGTAGAGCAGTTCTTTCTCTACAAGATTCATATTGGATAAAATATTTTTGAGAAAGTATTATTTTTTTAAACCTGTGTATTCTGCACTTTGAGCGTGTTTCCACACCACCCATCAGGTAACGCTCTCGGTGCGTTTTTTTTTTAAGTGGTTTCCCCTATAGGCCTATTCCACTAATGGAATATAAATATTTAATCAATTGCCTCTGCAAAATGGTCCTGCTCGATGGAATTTAAACAACTCTGCCCATGACAATGAGAACACGTTGTAGAGCAGTGCAAGCCAATCTTTGCACATGCGCGCGGCCTCATAAGTTGATCCACTAGGCATGAGAAATAAGCAAGAAATCAAGAATTTCGGGTAAGTGCGGCAACGTTGCGCCAATTCCACTGCTTCACAAATCAACAACTTCCCCTACATTCCCTCGTACCGACCCGCTCCTCCCCGTAGAAAATAAAAAATACGATACGTCAGTCAACGAAAATAGGTTAATAAATTGCTGCATTATAATTATAATAAAGTGGATTTATAGTTTTACACAGTTTCTTGGTGTTTGAGATTCACGTAACGTGAAATTAGGCGGATTTCTTTGATTGTCAAAGTGGTATTAGTTAAACAAGGTATACTATTTAAGTATAATTGTGTTATTATAGAAGAATCTTGTAGTGTTTTTTTTTACATTGGTTTATTATACTTCTTTATCTCAACCGCGAACCAAATATTTGGTTTATTTTAATTTTTAAAGCTTCCCTTGAGTCCTCGGGTGAGGTTCTGATGCTTCCCGGTCCCCCGAAAAATCGAGAAATGAGAAAAAACAAGCAATTTCCAATAGTGGTTTCAGAGGATTTTCCTTCGGTTTCGCTGATTCTACAGCCGTCCCGTTTCTCGAAAGTGGTTAATCGTGAATCGGGAGTTTCTCTTAGATATCGGATTTTCGAGGTTATTTTTGGTACTGGAGGAAAGTACGACACCCAATTAAGAGATTTACCACCTTCTTCGATTTTTAGAACGGCTCTATATTCGAAGTTGTCGAAAGACTTTTGCGAAAAAAGCCACCAATGTCCGTGGGCAGGGTTATAAGATTTTCCACTATTATTCAGGCAATCTAAGGCCAACCTAACAGCGCCGAATTTACTGTTTTTTGCACTGTAGCTAGCAATGTCACGTAAGGTAATGTCGCGTAATAAGATGTTAGATTTGCTGTCACTTACCCTTCTGGCTTTCAAACCGCGAGAGAGGGGAGGGGTAATTGCAACGTTGTCAGTTGAACGCCTTTGCGTCCGCACGTATTGGAACGATTTCAAAGGCCGCGCGTGTACAATGCTTTCCACAGCCCCTTTTACAGCCGCAAGATATGAGCTGCAGAATTGAGGCTGGAGCTGGTGGTTGAGTAGTGAGCACTGCCATTAGAATGTTGTTAGTTTTTCTACAGCCCCATTCAGTTGCTCTCAAATTTCTTCCTTTCCACAAATGAATTTGATGAAAAACGCGATAGGGATGTTGTCTTACTGCATCAGATGTAGGTGGTAGTCTGGACAAAATGACTGCGTTACTCGACTGGCCAACTAGCTTATTAAATAAAATAAAGCGATAATGGTTTAAAGATGTCTCCTGTCGGGGTGCAAGCGTAAATTTCTCCCCAGCTCTTGCAATATCATCTTTTCCTATGAAGGATTATTGAATACGGCGACCACTTCTTGTAAATCCTTTCTTGTATTTATTAAGCTTATGGTCTGTGATTTTCCTTTGCCAAAGAAAGCAGACGTGGTGTCGCAGCCACTAAACGCATGAGCAAATAAAATATTATCTTTGCAATATTTTGAAACTGTCGAGTTTTGTAACTCCTGGGAACTATACACCCTTTCCTTAATATTTCCTTGGGTGTCTCTCAAAAAGCGAATGTCTTTCTCTGGAGGACATAGAGTGATAGTTGGGTGTATAGTTCTCAGGGTGTATAGTTCCCAGGACTTACAAAACTCAGCAGTTTTAAAATATTGCAAAGATACTCTGCTTTCTTTGGCGACTTTGGCAAAGGAAAATCACAGACCGTATGCCTAATAAATACAAGAAAGGATTTACAAGAAGTGATCGCCGTATTCAATAATCCTTCATTGGCAAAAGATGACAGTACAAGAGCTGGGGAGAAATTTACGCTTGCTCTATATAAGGCACCCCAACAAGAGACATTTTTAAACCATTATCGAGTAATGCAGTCATTTTGTCCAGTCCAGACTACCACCTACATCTGATGCAGTAAGACAACATTCCTATCGCGTTTTTCATCAAATTCATTTGTGGAAAGGAAGAAATTTGAGAGCAACTGAATGGGGCTGTAGAAAAACTAACAACATTCTAATGCCAGTGCTCACTACTCCAGCACCAGCTCCAGCCTCAATTCTGCAGCTCATATCTTGCGGCTGTAAAAAGGGCTGTGGAAAGCATTGTACATGTGCAAAGATTGGCTTGCACTGCTCTACAACATGTTCTCATTGTCATGGGCAAGGGCAGAGTTGTTTAAATTCCATCGAGCAGGATCATTTTGCAGAAGTAATTGATTAAATATTTATATTTCATTAGTGGAATAGGCCTATAATAGAGGAAACCACTTTAAAAAACGCACCGAGAGCGCTACCTGATGGGTGGTGTGGAAACACGCTCAAAGTGCAGAATACACAGGTATAAAAAATCATCATATGTCCACTAATACTTTCTCAAAAATATTTTGTCCAATATGGATCTTGTATAGAAAGAACTGCTCTACAATTTTGCTTCTATACATTTTTTTGCTCACGCTACTACTCTTCTAGATAATCGACGCAAAAGACGGCGCAAGGCTTATTTTTTGTTCGCGCTGAAAACTATGCTTATTTTCCAAAGTCATTTATTCGCGTTGGGTGGGAGATACGCAAAAAAATAGATGACCATTTTTGTGGAGAATGTAATGGAGAATCTAAAAAGTCCTATAACTTTTTCTAGTCAGAGTTACGGTTTACGTGCAAAACGCAAAAAACACCGTCAAGGTCACGTTTGGGGGATGGTTTTTTGGGCAAAAGGGGATGAAGCTCCCCTCGGAGGGGTGGGAACTCTTCGGATCTGTATTCGGGTTCCTACTGGGAGTTCACAACCAAAATTTCAAAACTTTATAAATTTTTTCTTCTAAACGTCGTTTTTTTATCTAACTTGCACACTATAGTCATCATGCATTTCAACCACTGCAAGCTACTGTAAGTCATAGACAAATTGTGATTTTCTGTTTTCTTCGCCGTCCGCCAAAATTTGATGCCACCATTTTGTGTCTATTGGTTTTCGCATTACCAGGGCCATTTATTAAGTTATACCTTAACCCTATTTTGGCAGTTACTTGTTTCACGTTAATTCCTTCTTTATAATAAATTATTACAATTTTTAAATTAAAACCATAATATAATATATATCATCTTATGTAAGCTACGAAGTTGATCGATCAAATGAGTGGTACCAAATCATTATAAAATTTGTCTGATTTAATAATTTATTTGCATAAATACCTATAGAGTAGGTACACTGTGATATATAAAAAGAAAACGTAAATGTGATATTTCTATAAATATATAAATACAATATTTTACAAAGATAAATTAACAGGTTAAGGAAGCTGTTTAAAATAGTTATTGTGGTACAAATCTCTATTTACTATTTTAGATTATAGGTGTAAAGTAAGGTAAAACTCTTTAATTTTCAACTTCACTCTCTCTCTCTGTGTGTGTGCGTGTGTGTGTGTCTACTCCTACCCTCCTTCCAATTTTCTAAAAAGATTGGATGGCGCCATTATTTACTTCATAACATCAATTTTATTTATTTTTGCTAAAATATACATTTAAAGACAAATCGATTTAATTTAGATCTAATAAACTAGTGTTATTTTTTGAATCCACGCCTGCCTCCGACGAAGAGTTGTCGCTCTGTGCACTTCCTTTTAGATTACTATTGGTAATCTAATTAAGGGAGGTCACAACCTTGGTCGAGTTAAGTGGGGAATCTTACACTATAAAATCTTGTGTCGGCATTTCACAAAATCAATATCCCAATGACGTCTTGATTAAAAAAAATCTAAATTTTACGGTTGATTTGGTGGGGAAAAGGTGAAACGAGCAAAAAACTTCAACCCTAGAATTTGGTGGACCTTCGGTTTTGCGCGTTTTTCGTTGAACACCGTGTACATGCGACAACTCTTGGCGACTAAGAACTACATTATTAAAATCTTGCCAGAACACAGCACCTGTCCGGCTAGCTTGACGAGTTTTCGGACATCTGGGAGGAAATGGCCCACTTTCCAACTTTTTTTAGCCAGCAATGTACAAATTTCAGACTGGTTGTGAATAAAAATATAAACTCATACCACTGAAATCTAGGAGTCAGAACTATTTCCGATTTCCCTTTTCCCTACACACAAAATCAATGTGGGGAGTGTATTTATAGCATTTATAAGGAGAATACATCACTTCAAAGCCTTGTGGCGTCTCATAAAATATGTAGGAACAGAATTTAAGATGAGGAAAACCATTTTAACTCGCACGAAGAATCAGATTTCCTCTCAAATTAACACTGTGCTGAAGTTACTAGCTTTTCAAAGTCGTTTAATTTTCTCGGAAGGTTAGGTAGAAAGTCTGAAACTATTATTTTGAAATTAGGGTAATCTGGGAATTGGTCTTGGAATAGTATTAGAACAAAACAGAAAAGATATCGTGTCACGATTTTGTTGTTTTTTTCACTGGTTTTGGAAGACCTATATAATATTTTCGAATTTCGAAGTTGTAGAGTAATTGGCCAGATGTTCATGTATTTTTTTAACTTCCGAAAATCTTGTAATATTAAAGAAACGTTTCATCCCTCAGAAAACACAGAAAAAATGTAAAAATATGTATTTTAAAAGTTTCTTCTGTTTAATAAAATCAGCATAAATATTGATTTCGTGTAATAAAAAACATAAACTCAAAACTGTTATCAACAAGCCATATTTTTCAATCTTGTATTGTGCATCAATTTTAAGTTATTACTCTTTTATAGTTTTGAGTTATGAATGAAGATATTATTATTGGAGTTATATAGTCAGTTATACAAAAAATTGTACCACGTGCGCAGGGTGGCTTAAGAAAACATAGAAAAATATTTTTAGATTTTTTTACGATCTTTAAAAAAAGGGTAAAAACCCCTATTTTCCCTGTAAATCTCCGCCTCTAATTACGTTAACCAATATGGTTTCGCAACGTACTATCAGCTGGAAGTGATTGTCCGCGATGTTGCCGTTGTTTTAGAAATGATGAAAATACCTTTTTACTCAAACAAATTTAAAAAATACATAAATAACAATCGATT
The DNA here is from genome assembly GCA_963920635.1 of Pseudeuparius sepicola. Taxonomy (NCBI): domain Eukaryota; kingdom Metazoa; phylum Arthropoda; class Insecta; order Coleoptera; family Anthribidae; genus Pseudeuparius; species Pseudeuparius sepicola. The sequence goes on from OY987299.1 coordinate 99,648,678, forward strand.
TGAATCTGTGCGGCCGCAGCGCTGCTAGATTTAGGTACTCGAGGTTCGCCTGGATTCAGCTTACCTTAGTTTGAAATTTGAAAACAGAAAACAGGATATGAATCCCGAGTCCCAAGCTCGGTCCCGAGGCTAGGTAATCCTGAATCTCTAGGCGTTTTTTGTTTTTTCATTTTCACATAGCAGCACCAAGGAATTACAAAACTACATACACATTTGTCGCCTCGCGAAGCCACGAAAATTTCGAAGAGATGAGGGACTGACACTACCGACAGACATAAAAACTGGACACAAACGCACAAAACAGTAGAGGTTGGTGTGGTGCGTAATAATTATCGATATCGATGTCAGTGTTAGATTAGTTGATTGTCAAAAAAAAAATTTTAATAAAACTTATTGAAAATCTATCTAAACTAAATAAAAAGAATGCTGTGATTTCTTAATGCCGGCGTTATTGAACTGAACGCTTTGCATTACAAAGAATGTCGATGTGTATCGAATCGACGCATAGTTTTCCCGTATTCGTGTACTTTGGTGTGTTTTAAAGCTATTTTGCAATTTATTGAACGCCAGGTTTTTTACTAGTGCACTAGTATATTACTAGTACACTACTACATTACTAGTACATTACAGGTTAGAAGGGCTAAAATTAATTTAGTTTTGAAAGTAGGTACCTATGTGAAATAGTGAAACATGTTTTTAGGCGTGCGACCAACATTTTCCACTGGAGATATTGATGAAAAAAGAAGTACCTTAAGATTATGTACTTTGTGGAATCGACCAGGCAAAGTTAACGGCTAAGTTACGAAGCACCCTCGCTTGGTCAAAGTAATGTTTTTTGATTGACCCACTTATTTGGCCTGGCCCAGAATAAGTAGAAGAGAAGATCCTGAAGTAAAAATGCAAACATTTTTAATTTAATTAACCGAGTGAATTTGTGCGTGGAGGTTAAAGGCGGCCTCTATGAACAGCTACTGTAGTTCTCTGCATGTGCAATGTGTGCTAGTGCAGTTGTGTTTTTTGGTTACCCTTCGTCGTTTTCCTGGTGGAGAAGAACCTCCTCCGTGGTCGTCAGGATGAGTACCTCGCTTGAAACAAAAGGAATGGCGGAGGGAAATAAGAGGTCCCCAACAAATTTAGAAAATGTGAATATTCAATCCTGCAAATGTCAGTAAGATAGGTGTTTCATAGGCATTCTACATGTTCCTTAGAAAGTAATCGTTTCCAACAGGAAATCGAAATTTTGTGGTGAATCCTCGGATAAATTGATGGACGTGGCAACGCTGCGCTATTTCACTACCTGTCACTACCATCGACATAGGCAAAATTTTAAGACACGTCACGCGGGCGTCCATAGGCGGCGTTTTTGAGGGGCTTTATACAATTAAAAAAAAAATTTTAGGCTTAAAACAAATGTTAGAAAATTTTTGAAAATTTATTTTGGCAAGTCTAATTTTTCTTTATCTGCCATAAAAATTTTTGTACTAAGTGATAGTTAACCCTGTATACGTACTTTAGCTTTCTTACAGGTTGTGACTGAATTTCATAACCATCTAACTAAATCGTAATATACAGGGTTAACTATCACTTAGTACAAAAATTTTTATGGCAGATAAAGAAAAATTAGACTTGCCAAAATAAATTTTCAAAAATTTTCTAACATTTGTCTTAAGCCTAAAAAAATTTTTTTTCAAATTGTTTTTTTTTTTTTCAAAAAACGCCGCCTATGGACGCCCGCGCGACATGTCTAAAAATTTCGCGTATGTCAATAGCGCGGCGTTGCCACGTCTATCAATTTATCCGAGGATTCACCACAAAATTTCGATTTCCTTTTAAAAACGATTACTTTCTAAGGAACATGTAGAATGCCTATGAAACACCTACCTTACTGACTTTTCCAGGATTGTTTGCACCATTTTCTGTTTTCTTGCTTTTTTACATTAAAAGTCACACAACACAACATTCACATTTTCTAAATCTCTTGGTTTCCCTCTGCTATTCCTTTTGTTTGAAGCGGGGTACTCAGCCTGACGACCACGACGAGGTAGATCCCCTCCGCCAGGAAAACCCCGAAGGGTAACCAAAAAATCACAACTGCACTAGCACACATTGCACAAATGCACATGCAAAGCACTACAGTAGCTGTTCAAAGAGGCCGCCGTTAACTTCGATGCACAAATTCACTCGGTTAACTAAAGAAGTCCGGATACGTGCAAAAAGTCCATGATTATTCCGGATTTGAACAGCTGCACCTTCAATTCGTTCACGTAACTGCTGCTCGTTGTCGATTTCCTGCTCGTACACAATCGCCTTCATGAATCCCCAAATACAAAAATCCATTGGATTCAAGTCTGGTGATCGCGGCGGCCATGCAATTGGCCCTCCTCGTCCGATCCAACGGTTGGGGCATTGGTCGTCTAAAAGTGCACGAACAGGTCTCGCAAAGTGGGCTGGTGCACCATCGTGCATAAACCACATGTCATGCAGTACTTGTAGTGGCAAATTATCAAACAAAACATTTGTCAGAAAATATAAGTATCGTTCAGCGTTTAAATTTTCCGGTAGAATGTATGGTCCAATTAATCGATCTCCATAAACTCCTGCCCAAACATTGATGGAAAACCGACGTTGGAATTAAACCGCCGAACAGCATGTGGGTTCTCATCGGACCAAATATGGCTGTTGTGTCTAAAAAAAAAAACAAAAATTAGAAATATTCACAATTTTGGCGAAGGCGTTAGGATTGACATAGCCAATTTTATAATAAATAAAAAAGATAATATGGAAGAGAGAAAGCTATAAGTAAGTAAAAATTTACATACGTGTTAACCCCAGCACGTGTGAAGCAGCATTCGTCTGCCAAAGAATGTTGAAAACAAAGTTTGGGTCTTGGGCGATTCGATCACGTAGCCAAGTGCAGTAGGTCATTCTCACCGGAAAATCATTTGCTTCTAATGCTTGGACCTTTTGTATGTAATAAGGGTGAAGGCCGTTTTCCCTTAGAATCCTCCATGCATGTATAAATTTTATTGTTACATTTTAAATTTTATGTAGGTATTAGGTGCAAGCAAAGACAATCCCATCACATGGGATAGTCTTTGGTAGAAGTCAGTTTTATTGGTTTTATTTTACTTGCCTTGTTCTGAGATATTCCCAATCTCCTTGCAATAGCTGTAGTGCTTATGGAAGGTTGCTCGCCCACCCCTTCGAGCTTGCAAAACACCAGTGTTTCGCATACGTTGTACAATGTTCACGAAAGTACGTGGGTTAGGCATATTTGCCCTGTTAGGAAAACGAATACGGTATTCTGCTGCAGCTCGATGTGCACTTTCATCGCATCTCCCGTACATTATAACCATGTCCGTTAACTCGGCGTTCGAATACTCCGGCATTTTCACAAAGACGCTGAACGATTTGCCGCGAAAATCAAGACCAAACTGGGAAATAACGCCATGTTACATTCGCAAATGCCCTCCGTCGGCTACTAGCCAAACTTGAAAAGGTTTGTTCCAACAGGGCCAATAACCGTGCTCAAGCACGTTCAGCGCATGCGCACTACCCCACTGGCTGTTCCAACTGAATTATGTACCTACCGACACGGGACGATACACGCACTGTTCCAGCCGATTTATGGATCATTTGTGTATCGTCCTTGTACGATAAAAACGGTCCCTGGTCTAAAGCAATAACCGCGTGTACTGACATGCGCAGTGTATAGTCATGTGACAGAGATAAACAATAACCTCATATTTTTGTTTTTACGTAGATGGTTTTAAATCGATGGCTGGGATCGTGTTTTTTATTTCTTGTTGGTTTTTGGCTTGTTGGGTAGGGCGGGGAATCGTTGAACAATAATTTTTTAGAGTGAAGAGTGAGGTTAGCCCACCGAACATTCGGTTAGCCACATATTAAACACGCAGGTTAGGTGCGGTCACAAAACGTGATTTGGTCGATTTGATTCACAATCCGTTCCATCTGAAATTTTCTTTGGGATCGCACATGAACGGTGCAAAACTAGCGCATGCGTTCTTTAAGGGTTATCATCTAGTTCATGTACAGTTCTGTGACGGTACGTAAATTCGAGTTGGAACAAATGATCCCAAAGAAAATTTCAGATGGAACGGATTGTGAATCAAATAGACCAAATCATATTTGTGACCGCACCTAACCTGCGTGTTTAATATGTGGCTAACCGAATGTTCGGTGGGCTAACCTCACTCCCTCACTCTTCACTCTAACAAATTGTTCAACGATTCCCCGCCCTACCCAACAAGCCAAAAACCAACAAGAAATAAAAAACACGATCCCAGCCATCGATTTAAAACTATCTACGTAAAAACAAAAATATGAGGTTAATGTTTATCTCTGTCACAAGACCATACACTGCGCATGTCAGTACACGCGGTTATTGCTTTAGACCAGGCACCGTTTTTATCGTACAAGGACGATACACAAATGATCCATAAATCGGCTGGAACAGTGCGTGTATCGTCCCGTGTCGGTGGGTACATAATTCAGTTGGAACAGCCAGTGGAGTAGTGCGCATGCGCTGAACGTGCTTGAGCACGGTTATTGGCCCTGTTGGAACAAACCTTGTATGTACAGTTAGTTGCCTAGCTAGGAAGTTGTGAAATGACGAACGGGGCAACGCGGAGCAGTCGAAAAAACGTTTCATAGACTCGACCGGGCCGATACGTCGCTTAATTCATACCGCCGAGGCTTCAGAACAATAAATCCTTTATCTATGCTTCAGAAGAGGTTAGATGGTGGACAAGAATTCATCAGAGGAGCTCCGGGGGTATTAAGGGAGACGGCTTGTGGTGTCGCGGTAATGAGCTTTCCGCGAGACTAGGAACCGGTCCGGATACGAGCTAAGGTAAGGGGAATCTAATAGCGCTGCATCTGTACAGATTCAAATCGATTGTTATTTATGTATTTTTTAAATTTGTTTGAGTAAAAAGGTATTTTCACCGTTCCTAAATCAACGGCAACAGCGGAAAATCACTTCAGCTGTCAGTACCTTCAGAAGCCAAATTGGATGACGTCATTAAAGGCGGGGATTTACAGGGAAAATAGGGGTCTTTACCCGTTTTTTTAAAGATCGTAAAAAAAATCTAAAAATATTTTTCTATGTTTTCTTAAGCCATCCTGCGCACGTGGTAAAATTTTTTGTACTAAGTCATAGTTAACCCTGTATACCTAAGTCGATTTTTGTATTTTTTTTACACGGGTTTTTAAGATCAAAACACAATTCTTAATATGGTGTGTTGGGCAATTATGGGTTGTTCAAGAGCAAATTACAGGAAAGGCACACATTTCTGCAACAAACGTCAGTATTTTTGATTTCCAACTAGACCAACACTATTAATGTCACATTTCATTATTGTTTGCGAACTGGAGAGGCGCTAGTGTACGAAAAAAAAAATGAGACTTATTAAAAGTTGTACGGGGGTGTTCTGTAGTTATAGATTTGTCAGTAGTTCGGAACTACTAAACATCAGAAACTACTAGTTCCTGATGTTTAGAATGTCCCATATTTTCAATATTCAACTGGATTACGATTTACACTCTTTTAACGGTAACGAATTGTGTTTGCGGACAGTATTTCGCAGTTTTGTCATCTTAACACAGTTATTATATATATAGGTAGATTTGTTTGTGATAACATAAAATTTTCACGTATATACAGGGTGAGCGAAACTCGACGTCCAGGCCTACTAAGGGAACACGACAACTGAAAATAAGAGTTTGAACAAGAGTTCTTAAATGAGACATACTAAGGTCCAATTATGACTTAAAATTTGCTTTTTTGATGTTTGCGAAAACGGCCGCTATGACGTCATCGATATTTTCCTCAGAAACATACCATTTTTTCCTACTTGTTGAAATTCCTTCATTCTCAGCGACTTTTGTAGGAAAAGATTTTCTGTATCTTTTATTGTTCAAAATCTACAGGGTCAGTTATGTAAAAAACATGGATTTTTTTCTAATCACCAGGATCGGTTAGGGTATTAGGGAGTCTTGTGCACCCTTCAATTTATCCAATTGGATTTTTTTTTAATTTTATTCCAACAAACATTAATAGTAAACAAGTTAGTAACAACCACAATTAAAAAATTTTAAAAATATTTCAGTTGAAGACATTTAAGGGTGCACTCACCTTGACAAACTATTAAATAATTTCTGACTATCAATTGTTTCAATGGCTAGCTAGATTTCGGAAAACCGATCCTGATGATTAGAAAAATTCCATGTTTTTTTACATACATGATGGTAGATTTCGAACAATAAAAGAAAACGTTTTCTAACAAAAATTGTTGAGAATGATATGGACCTAAAATATCGATAATTGGACATTAGTATCCCCTAGTATTTAAGAACTCCTGTTCGAAATTTTATTTTCAGTTTTCGTGTCGAGGGGTCGAGTTTCGCGCAACGTCCCCTGAGGCAATGGCGTAACTTCAAGATTTTTTTAAAATAGATTATTTATAGCAAAATAAATACAAAAATAAACATGAATAAACTGTAATTCTGAAAGGAAACAATCAATAAAATAAAAACAAACTTAACTTAGGTAAATTGAAATTGGGTTTTAAATATGTAAGGGCACTAAAGGCACTTATAATATATCTAGGTACAACTTTTTAAGATTAATAATTTTTTTGATAAAATTTTTTTCGTCGCGCTTCTTGATTTGCGAATGCCTCAACTATCGTATCTGTTTTAAGTTTTTTTTTGCTCGGTCGGTAACTCTGATAGCTACGCCCGCACTGTACCGACCGGCTTCGGTCTAAACAGCTCAGCCATTGTGATGTAGATGGCGACAGCCGATGCGATCGCTGGGCGGTAGGCCCCCGCCATTTCTTGTGACTGTTGTGAGGGTGCTCACGTGTATAACCTACTCATGCCAAAGGGGCCCCTAAGAGCCCGGGGCCAATAGGCCATTGCCCCCTCTGCGCCCCGGTAGTTACGCCACTGCCCTGAGGTTCATGTCGCAACTGTATGTACCTACTCCGAAAATGCGGATGGGTAAGGCTCTGTCCGAGACGATCTGACGCAGCAAAACAATCGGCTACAACCGTAAATAGAGGAGGGGAAGATACCGTTTTGCCGTTGGCAATCAGTACCTTTGTATTATGCCAGCATAAACATTCAAACAGTGTAAAGAAATATTAAAATCACAGCAAAAACGTAGATAAACATCTCTATTTAGTTCCGAGTTTTCAGGTTACGTGCCTATTCATCACTGGCGCATCTGCCGCAAAAAAAAACACTTGAATTAACCATTTCGGTAAAATAAAAAGTACTTTGTACTGTATAAAGCGCTCTCCCCACTTCCAAACACTCTGTACTGGCGCAGGGCTTGGCCCACTTCGTCCACTCCATATCTCTGGCTTCGTCACGTGATATAGTCACGTGAGTACATCCGCCAATCATATCTGTTTCTTTGTTGCGAAACATAAATACAAAATCAGCAACAAAAACACCGATCGTGTTGACACCATATATCTTTCTTTATTCCGGTATCGGTATCTTCCCCTCCTCTATCTACGGCTACAACACATCCCTCGTGAGCTGCAAATAATCCGAGTCGAAGTTAACCGAAGCGCTGGAATCACTGTGATAATATTCCTAAAAAAAACTACAAAACCGGCATACATTAGAATTGGAGTTATTTTCTAGATATTTCAATTTTATTGAATAGTAAGTAGGTAGGTATCTTACATTCGGACAAAAATTATAAAAAATATGTTCTTATCCCTTACTTTCGTTTCTTAAAATCTTAAATAATCTTTAAAAAAATAATTCGTGTAGAGATCAAAATTTTGATGAGCACCAAGTGAAGTAACCCGAATTATAAGTCGGTGCGTCAAAAGTGAAATTGTTATCTCTTTTACGTTAAATATATGGCAATAGAAAGCATGCAACTAAACTATAAAACTATAAGTAATGTGAGTTTTATTACCATACATTAATAAATTCATTTGTTCATTACTAGATAGGTTGATAACAATTATTAAAACAATCATGAGGAGGAAATACTAAAAATTTGGAGTGCTTAGAGGAGCGCGGGAGAATATCAACCGTGCGGGGTAATATCGACCTCATTTACCAGTTTGGCGATTTCACTCTTCTTGTTGACTGGCTTGCCAATATCGAAAATCTGTAGATTCGTTATAATTATTTGCCCCCTGTTATTGATAGGGAAGGGAGTCATAATAATATGTATTCTATAGATTTTCCTCCTTAAGTTGATAGTAGGAGCAATTTTAGGTCGATATTGCTTTCAATTCTGCTGACTGACGTCATGCTTCTCCAAACTGTTTAATTTTTAGGTTATTAGTAGGCTTTGGAGTAATGTCGATCAGATCGATCCATATATGTTACCCGCATGATAAATTGACATTAAAAGCATATTATTTTACTTTGTCTGTTGATCAGAATACTTGCAAAAGTTTGAAATATTTTTTGCTTCTATCCTTCTATGAAGGATATAGGTACAGGGTGATCACGCGAAATTAGGCCACACCTAACTTTTTATTTATCAACTTAGAAAAAAGTATCAAATTGAAAAGTTGTACGGCTGCGATCTGCCTACTTAATAATATTTTCAGAAATTATACATACAGGGTGGGTCTGAAATAACTGGCATCCTTTTTTTGGGTAAGAGAGATGGTCATTCTGAACCAGGGGCGGCGACTTAACAGGGGCAATGGGGCCATTGCACCCATAGAAATAAGTAGTAACAAAAATATCACACACTTATAAAAAAAATAAAATATAACGTCGCTATCTCGCTGTATTGCCTATTGAATTCATTCTCTAATCATCTACACTTCGCTCTATCGCGCAACGTCGCTAACGGCTCGGCCGTTATTATTGTTTTTATGTTCTTCATTATGAGAATTGTTTTTATTTTGTTATTTGGAAAATATATTTTATTTTATTTTGACGTTTTCTTTTGGTTAATAAAAACATTAAAGTTGAAATAGAAAAGTCAATAATTTCGAAAAAAATATTTTGGTTATGACCGGGCGCTGGGCGCCCATATGAGAAATTAAAACCCACCGCCCCTGTTCTAAACAACTTTTCTTAATAAACATTTATTTATTTTTCATACACAGCGGATAGAATAGAATACTATATTAGATGATGATTTACCATTTTCTACTCGGTTGTTGGCAGGGCGCCAGTGCCGTGTTTTCATAGAGGGGGGATTTTGAGGGGATGAATTATAGAAAAACCTAGGAAAAAAATTATTAAGAAAAGTGGTTCAGAATGACCATCTCTATTACCCAAAAAGGGTGCCAGTTATTTCAGACTCACCCTGTATAATTCCGACTTAGTAAATCGGAATTCTGTCTTGGAATAATTCCTACTTGATTTCTCAAACTTACAGGGTGTCTACTTTTAAGTGTATACAAATCGATAGAAAATGTGTTTGTGAGATATTTTCAAAAACCTCTTTTTGTTCGAAAGGTCTTCAAAAAACGCTTCTTTTGACGTTTTTACTTTTGTCAAAATGCAAATCCAGGGACGGCTACGATTTTTTTATACCCCGATTTTCACAAAAACCAGTTAGTCCTTTTTTATTTAAAATCTGACCCCACAGCGTTAATCAGAACACCCAAAAACCCTTATATACCAAATTTGTATAAAAAGTATACAGGGAGTTCTATTCTGCAGGGTGTCATAGTTGAGCAAAATAGGAATTTTAAAGGCACCTGCAAAGTCAAGTGTGCCATGGAATCCCCTCAAAACTCAAGGTGTTGGTGTGCAAAGGTCCAATTCAAAATATACAGAATGTTCTTATTGCGCCATCTCAAAATGCTGAATTTTTATGAAACTTTATACGGGACATGAGTGCTATGGAATCATTGAAAAAATATTGATAAACACAAAAGTAATGTATTTCTTTACAAAATGCCAACTAACAAATAAAAACAATTTAAATTATTGGACCTTACTCAACAAAGTCACTGTCTAAGATGATACATTTTCTGTGCGTTTCCTGTTGTGGCACACCAGCCACCTTAACTGATATAGACTTACTGACTGGCAGACTTCTGTATTTTTTAGATTTAGTTCGTTTATAGTGTGTGTAGCGGTTTTGATATACTCGATTTTTGACCAGTATAAAGTTCCAAAAATTCAGTAATTTGAGACGGCACAGATAAGAACACTCTGTATATTTTGTATTGGATCTTTGCACACCAACACCTTGCGTGGTCCTATTGACCATTCAACTGTTTTGAGGGGATTCCATGGCACTCATGACTTGGCAGATGCCTTTAAAATTCCTATTTTGTTCAACTTTGACACCCTGCAGAATGGAGCTCCCTATACATTTTTTTATTCAAATTTGGTATATAGGGGTTTTGGGGTGTTCTGATTCACGCTGTGGGGTAAAAATCGGGGGTATAAAAAATCGCAGCCGGCCCTGGATGTGCATTTTGAAAATGGCAGAAAGGTCAAAAGAAGCGGTTTTTGAAGGCCTTTCGAACAAAAAAAGGTTTTTGAAAATATCTCACAAAAAACATTTTTTGTCGATTTGTATACACTTAAAAGTAGACACCCTGTATAAATATAGTGAAAATTGTTTTCTAGACATGCAGGCCTGGACCCGAAATGGTCAAATTGGAACTGGAATTTTTGTTCTTATTTACACACTGTATATCATAACGTTCTTGGAGGTTATACATTTTTTGTTACTGTTTTTTGTTATTACTCGATAACAACACATGCATTTACTAGTTATAAATATATTTGACAGAGAATTCAACGCCTGCCAATATGAACCAATGAAATGATATGATTTTTGAAATATTAACAAATCAGGTGATGATTTCAGCGATTATTTCCCTCATACTGCTTGCATCCAATAAGGTAGCTCCTTATTCCATAAAATTCCAACCAATGATATGCCTCTGCTAGCGATAATTTGCACTAGTGCAATTACCGGTAATTGCACTTGTGCAAATTATCACTTCGTTGCTTAGCAACCGCGAATCGGTTGGATACAAACACGTACCTACTTCTTAAAGTTTGTGTGTTTCACACTGTTCTAAATTATGCAGCTTATAAAGTATGTTGCGGTACTATTAAGCATTGTATCAATGAATTTATACTTATAACTTTTACATTGCTAAATTTTGGTTATTGGACCTCCGTCTCCGTTTAAATTTATGACACATTCAGAAAATAAACCAACGCCGACAGGGTGTAGGTGTAATCGCATTTGCCTTGGATACCCAAGCGTCATGTTTGTTTACTCGAACGCTACAGTCGAAGCTATCAATAAACTCGTTCAAAATGAATCGTTTTGGAAATGTAAACATAGAAAAAATTAATACAGAAATTATTAAATCATATTCGAGAAATAATTTCGACAAATACCACTCGTGCCGGAAATTTTTCTAGATAATTTTATTCTCAAGCCCTATTTTGGCCATTAGCAAAACCACTCGTACAAATTGGGCTTTTATTTTCAGAGATAAAATAACTCGAGCTTAGCTCTCGAGCTTAGCTCTCGGGATTTTATCAGAAAATAAAAGACCAATTTATACTCGTGATCTTTCTAGGCAAAATAGCGCTTTCGAAAAAATTATCGATAAAATTTCCGGCACTTGTGATATTACATATGATTATTTCCCTCATACTGCTCGCATCCAATAAGGTAGCTCCTTCCATAAAAATCCAACCAATGATATGCCCCTGCTAGCGATAATTTGCACTAGTGCAATTACCGGTAGTTGCACTTGTGCAAATTATCACTTAGTTGCTTATCAACCGCGAATTTGTTGGAAACAAACACGTACCTACTTCTTAAAGTTTGTGTGTTTCACGCTGTTCTAAATTATGCAGCTTATAAATTATGTTGCGATATACAGGGTGGCCCGCCACGAACTGCATCGATCTATATATGGAAAACTAAAAGTAGGAAAATTTTGAAAATTTGGCACCTCATCAATGCCTATGGGCGCTGCTCAACTAAAATATTTTGGTGAATCTGGCACTTCCGGTTATACCGGAAGTCGATATCAACTTTCTTATCTCAAATGGAACACCCTGTATATTATTGCATTTTTTGATTCTGGGCATCATTTTGGAACAAAAACATGCAACATGTCCTATGTCTAAATCCAACCGTTTTTGAGATATTTGCATTTTTCCGAAAAAAATTACAGGTGCAGACCTAAAGTCAATTAGCAATTTATACGAGGAAACCGCGAAATTTCAAAACAAGTTTTTGGCATCGTGTAACAGAAGCCCTTACCTAGTGATCTCAGCTGAGAAATAAATCCGTTCTTATACAGGGTGTTCACAAAATATGAATAAAAATTACATTCAAAATGTGCTTAAATCTCGAAATTTTCAAATGGAAACCCCCATTTTTTTTAATGCGGTCTTATTCACCACTAAAAATGATGAACACTTTGTGTAAGGTTTCCTATACCTAAATGCAATAATTTTCGATTAATTTACGAAAAAAAACACTTTTAGCCCAAAATATGCGGGGTTTGCTTAACGCTTGGAAAATCATATCAGCCGTGAACGTTGAAAAGACAATCGCGGCTGAGGAAATGTCACTTGGTTTATAAATAATTATTATCAACAATAATGCCGGCGCGCTTAAATTACACAAACGAAGATTATTTAAATTTGTTTATTATCTACGGAGAACGCAACAAAGTAATATCAAGAACGTGTGATACATTTGGGGCTCGCTATCCACAAAAAACAAAACCATCGCCAAACGTGATTTTTCTCGGACACATCCATACTGTTTAAAATTTTGTATTATTTTTTTAAATGTATTTGGCGATGGTTTTGTTTTTTGTGGATAGCGAGCCCCAAATGTATCGCACGTTCTTGATATTACTTTGTTGCATTCTCCGTAGATACAAATTTAAATAATCTTCGTTCTTCAGAAAATAAAAGCCCAATTTGTACGAGTGGTTTTGCTAATGGGCAAAATAGGGCTTGAGAATAAAATTATCTAGAAAAATTTCCGGCACGAGTGGTATTTGTCGAGATTATTTCACGAATACGATATAATAATTTCTGTATTAATTTTTTCTATGTTTACATTTCCAAAACGACTCATTTTGAACGAGTTTATTGACAGCTTCGACTGTAGCGTTCAAGTAAACAAACATGACTCTTGGATATCCCAAGGCAAATGCGATTATACCTACACCCTGTCGGCGTTGGTTTATTTTCTGAACGTGTCATAAATTTAAACGGAGGCGGAGGTCTAAATAACAAGAATTTAGCAATGTAAAGTTATATAAATTCATTGATATAATGCTTAATAATACCGCAACATAATTTATAAGCTGCATAATTTAGAACAGTGTGAAACACACAAACTCTAAGAAGTAGGTACGTGTTTGTATCCAACAGATTCGCGGTTGCTAAGCAACGAAGTGATAATTTGCACAAGTGCAATTACCGGTAATTGCACTAGTGCAAATTATCGCTAGCAGAGGCATATGATTGGTTGGATTTTTATGGAAGGAGCTACCTTTTTGGAGTCAAGTAGTATGAGGGAAATAATCGCTGAAATCCTATACTCTCTTAGTTACGTCCTAGTTACGCTAAACCAATATTGTGGCAGCTAAAACTGATTACCCGATAACTTCTTCACATTAACAAATTTAATATAGGACTAGAATATATGTTTTCAGTTAACACATTGATCTTGAAATATCTATTAGCACAAAAAAAACATATTTAGAACCGAAAGTTCAATCTAAATGACAGCTAGCTGTCAAACTATTTGCAGTTGTTAATTCTCTTTTTAAATACAACTCGTGGTATGCATAATAATAGATACTACCTTTCCTTAATTTATAACTCATTATAATCCCAATCCTAAGAAAATACAACTCCGGCTGCGCAGTCGTGGTATTTTCAGCTTTGGGATTATAATCGTAAAATTAACGAAAGGTATTATCGATAATAGGCACACCACTTGTTATATTACCATTACCCCTGATAATTTCCTTGGGTGGTGTGCCTTACCTAATATTGTTTTCCATGGCACACTTGGACATTACTGATTTCATTTAATTCAGTCGACGAATATGCAGCGATATTTTCAGAATATACAATACAACCTTATGGAAATCGAAAAATATACAGTGTTCCATTTAAAAAATGCTTTGTGTCGTATTACTTTTATGAGAAGACATGTATAATTTCCGAAAACACCATAAAGTAGATAGGTTGTATCCCTACAACTTTTTTATTTGATATTTTTTTCTAAATTGAAAATTAAAAAGTTATGGGGTGGCCTAATTTCGCGTGATCATTCGAAAATATTGGTTCTTAAAAACATTCAAGTTAATATGATTTTCGGTAATGTACTTATCGATATTAAGCGATTTTTTCACTCTTTTGTAGATGGCATTACAAAGGAAGTTATTGCATTTGTGTAAAATTTTCAATGCAAATCTAAAAGAAACAGGCGTTTGTCAAAATGTCCGGCATTTATGGTGATACATTTTTTTAGAAATTTAGTGATAAATTTTAATAGAAATATTGTTCTTAGGTAGTCGATATTCCCCCAACTTGCCCTAAGTATCAAAATGGTCCTATAGCCTTTGTTTAAAAAATGTATCTAATGTCTCGTCCGAGGTTTCGTCACATAAAATTGTTTCCCAAGTATGCATAAGGACATTGCCAAAAAGAAACAATCCATAAAAATTTAAAAGATATAGGTAATATACTAACATCTGTAAAACTTCTGGTTCCCTTTGATGTGCATTATAGGAATTTCCCTGTATATTTATAGTTAGATTTTAATCACGTCCGCTGGTCGTAATGACATTATCACACCGATTCGCTCTGAGATATGTGGGTTACTTTCAACCATTAATTTTATTTTATGGATGATTTCTTCTAATGGGTCAATCTGTAAGGCAAGACAGATTGAAGCTCATAGGTTTTATTTTAGACAAATCCATCTATAGGGGTTGTATATATTCACGTTAAAAATTCTATTATGGATATAGGGTATCTGATGTACTGTTGGAATGCAGTTTCAAGTTCTTAAAATAATTTTTAGTTTAACCTCTTTACTCGTGTATACAGGGTGGAACGGAATCATGGTACACCCCACTTTTTCCCCTTGTTTTTTGTGATACAATTTTGACGTATAAATGCATTTTTTCCGTGATATTCACTTTTGATTTTTAAATGGGACACTTTGTGTATTATTTAAGTTTCGGATTCGCCTCGATTTACTGAAACCAACAATGCCTCACAAGAATCACAAGTGACATTTTGACTGACAGAAAGTAAGTTACTTGGAATTGTAATAATAAACTAAAGGTGGCTATGAAACAAATGAACCTGTCTACAGAAAAGTACTTCCACTTCCATTACACACTATATACGGTATAAATTTGTTGTCAACTACAAAGTTACAAAAGGTTTGAAAAAGTGGATATGTTGCTGATTTATGGAGAGTGCCACAAAAATGCCGTTGCTGCTAAAAACTTATTGTATACTACGCTCAATGATATCTGAAAGACAATGTCCTGCTGCAGGACATTGTATTGCAGGACTCCTGCAAGAAATTATTTCCACCGCCTCTAAACGTAATTTAGAATAAAGCCAAATGAAGCCAAAATTATTTAGTATTGAAAATACTTCTGGGAGCGTGTATATGGGACCCGTCCTATGAAAAATGTAACGGCAAGCGCCGATAGATTCTGTCGGCGGCAACAGATCCAGCGTCGATGTGAAGGCCGCTAATACATAAGTATATACAATAATAGTGAAAATTATATGTCACTTTGACTACGCACCTTAGGCATGCTTATCGGACAAAACAGTTAATATTAGTGCGGATGAAGGAATTAAAATTTATGCTTTATTAAATAAAATAGGTAAGTAGGTACCTACGGGTTTGAACTGAGTGTAAATTATTGTAATTTCACTGTATTGTAATTACATTGTAATAGATTAGAAATTTTTGGAATTACATTGTAAATTTCATATTTAAGTGAAAAAGAGCAAACAACTTAATGCAATTTAATACTGATTCTCGAATGCTTTATATGTATTGCCAGGTCATCGAACAGGGCGCAACAGAAAATATGTTAGCATCTGCTAGTGGGATTACTTAAATTAATGCTAATTCTTCTATTGCGATTGTTCCTTCAACCAAGAATGCTTTATATTTTCAACGATATCGAAATAAAAAGAAAATGGAACAACGGCTGGACACTAGTTCTTCGCTGCTTGCAATTACTGAAAAGCAAGAGGCGTTGATAAAGAATAAGAAAAATAAAGGTGAAATAGTATTGTATCTATTGTATTTCTAAAGAGTGAGTTTTTATGATCAGTATGGGGATATCGGAAACTAGCGGAAATAGAGCAACGGTTAAGTGGGAAAAGATTTGCAGTTTTTCTGGCCAAATTTGATGCAGCTTTTGAATTGTTAAAAAAGTCCATGGCTTAGGTACTAGATATTTCGAAAAAATGAATTTTCCCAATTTCTTCACATCCCGCTTATATCGCTTCGTTATTTTTGATTTTACCGAAACAAAAGTTTTAGAGAATTTTGTTCCCAATAAGAAGGTCCAATCCTATTTTGCATATGAGGGCGATCAAAGATCTTTTTATGTAAAGGGTGTTACCTCGATTCAAACTCATTGTATATTTTATGGTCTTAGTGAAAACAGCGACAAGTCGTTTGGAATGTGCACACAGAGTTGCATTGAGTTACCTCAATCAAAGCCGATATTTGTTTTGGGCCAAAGAAGTCAACAAGTTACCTCATTTTGCACTAAATTAATCTGGCATAAGTGAGTTAACTTATCACGGTAAGTTTTGTGTTTTATTTACATCAAAGTACATGCCGCCTATTTGCAGCAATGTTTTTTGTCCATTTGGAGATAATGTGTTTTTTTTTTCTTAGAATATAAGCATTTTTCTCGGAAACTTGGTTCTTACTTTGTGTGTTAATAATAAATAAACATGTTCACAAATAAAAGTTTTTATTTTATTCCCAATTTCCATAAAATAAAATCAAATAAAATAAAATTTAAAATTTTGAATAACTTTTAAACTGGAATATCTGTTATTTTAGACTTGTCCTCTTTGCACGCGCAAGAGCGAATTGTGATAAAGTAACAATGCACATTGTTAATAATATACCAAATATAAACCGCACAAATCACTTTCTTAGATATCCTGCACCCGTACAACACCTTGGAAATGAAAAAAAAAAACACGTCTTTATGTTCAATTTGGCAGATCTACTTCCTAAACACGCTGAAATAGATTGACCACTTTTTGAAGGGGAAATCCGGCATTAGAAACCTAGCAGTTGCATAGGTATTTTCAATATGCCCATGAAACTTGCGGCGAGAGCTGCGAATTTGTTCAATCTTGTGTAAGCTATTTTTGAAATTATTGTAGTTGACAACACATTGATATCGTAGCACGTAGCTAATTATAAGAGAAGATTTTTCTGTAGGCAGACGGTTTGACAGTTCATTAAAAATGTCCAGTTTGTGGAAGTTCATTTTTTTCATAGCCACCTTTAGTTTATTATTGCAAATCCAAATAAGTTAAAGAAAAACCGCTTTGTCAAATGTCATTTATGAGGCATCGTTGGTTTTAGTGAATCGAAAATCGGTGGCGACCAAACGATTTAGAAGATTTTTATTTGGAAATTAGTAGGTTGTGTTGTGAGTAAATTACTTTGGTATTAAAACACCCCGAAAAACAACAAAATTCAATTTTTTTTGTCAAATTTTGGGCATTTATTTGACGTTCCTTTATATTATTTTTTAAATTATAAATAATTCATCTACAATAATAAATTATTTAACTGTCATGCTTAAAAGTTGGAGTCCATTTGACAGCTGTGATTAAGGATCCTTCGGTTCTGAATATATTTTCTGTGCTAATCAACGATATATAAGAATAGATACCTACCTACATTGCCAAAGGCAACTTGTTTTGTTTCATGATTTTAAAAATATGTTATTATTGACAAATTCAAGGTTTCCAGCTTCTTTATACGATTTAGGATATTTTGTAAATATAAGTATCTCAAAGCATATACAGAGTGTTCCTGAACCTATACGCATAAACTTGGGAAATTGTAGCAGAGGACAAAAACTGGCCAATTATCGAAAAAAATATATAATAAAATATTTTTTGTTTTGTAGATACAGTGAAAAAACTTTTACAGATAATAAAAAAATTAGAAGGTAACAAGTCATGATAGCACGTACGGTATTTAGCAGTACTTTGTTTTTAGCTGTCTTCAATGACGTCTTAACTGTAAGACTTATGGACATGGTACTAGCATATAGAGAAGTACATGAAAATTCAGTGGCTGCATGTCATCTTTATGCCTAAAGATTTCCTCAAAGATTAGGTACATTAAGGAATTGAGGTATTTTTGCGTGTGATTCAGCGAGGCAGGAAAAGTGGCAAAACAAAAAACAAAACAAAACGGGCCGAGCGTGGGGGACCTCATGGATTCGCAGGGCTCAACTGTGTACCTATAGAAAATCAAGGAAATAACTTTGAACAGTTATTATGATGAGCTAACATCCTTTTTAATTTATTACAATAAATTCGAGTTCTGTGTTTTTTAATTTGAAATAAATTGATATAATCTCCAAAACAAACAATATTTTATTACATTTTTTTCGATAATTGGCCATTATTTGCCCTCTGCTACAATTTCTCAAGTTTATGCTTATACTGCTAAAACTTCATCACTGCCAACTGTCTTATCGTTTTTTGTCTGCCTATCATGGACTTTTTGGCTCAGATGTCATACGCCGTCCTAAAGGGCCATCCACACGCCCAGTCGGCCTGTCCGGCCGGCCTGCGCAGGCC
The DNA here is from genome assembly GCA_963920635.1 of Pseudeuparius sepicola. Classification (NCBI taxonomy): domain Eukaryota; kingdom Metazoa; phylum Arthropoda; class Insecta; order Coleoptera; family Anthribidae; genus Pseudeuparius; species Pseudeuparius sepicola. Next base: position 99,667,551 of record OY987299.1, read on the forward strand.
AAGACTGTGCAGGCCAAACTGAGTGTGTGGATCCTCCGCAGGCGGACTGAACAGACCGCCGCAAAGACGCCTGACCGGACGGACTTCAAAATCGAATAGAAATCGACCTGCGCAGTCTTGCCGGAACTGTGCGTGTGGACGGTCGTCAGGCCGCCTCTCATTTTGAAAATCATGGAAAGCGAGAGGAAGGATTTAGAAGAGTTTATAGATATATGCAAAGAAAATCCATGGTTGCAGAAAGTGAAGTCCAACAGCTATCTTATGAGAAATTAGTACAAAAACTGCGCGAAAAAGAACCGGCAGCCACAAAAGAAAATGCCGTATTTTTTTTTAATCAGCATGGCTTCTTCCTCTGGCAAGGAATCTTAATTTGACTGTTAATCTTTCATGACTAGTTATTGCCATTCTCATGACGGTGTCACCAGGTGCAGGAGCGCCAGGTAACTTTCCTCGTCCATCCGTAAATAATTAAACCAATATTGCTTTTTTTTTCCTTCAGTTCCTCCAAAAGATTAATGTGAGAACATTTTTGTCTTTTCAATAACTCAGTTCTTAGCCCATATTCTTCGTTTTTTTATTAATACCCGTGTATCTTTCTCTTTCAACCACGTTAATAACTGCTACGGCAGTTCCAATTAATAATAACTCGTTGGAATTCATACCTGCACATGTGATCACTTCGCTTGAAAAGCAGAAACTAAATAATCCGGACAGGCGGCCTATGTATCGTGTGGATGCGAGTCACCGATTCAGTCCGCCTGTACAGTCTTGGCCTGCGCAGGCCGGCCGGACAGGCCGACTGAGCGTGTGGATGGCCCTTTATATGGCGTCACTCACTGTTTCATGATTTTAAAAAGATGTTATTGTTAGCACAGGCAAGGTTTCCAGTTTTTTTATACGATTTAGGTTATTTTGCAAATATGAGTATCTCACAGCATATTAGGTATATATGATATACAAGTCTATAAAAAAAAAACTATTTATTAAGCATTACAAAATAGGAAGACTGAATTTAAGAAATATCAATGCGTATACAAATTAACCTCCTGTTCTTCCCTCGACCCGCTAATGTAGAAGCAAAATAAAACCGTGTTATTGTATTAGCGTGAGTCATCTATTCCTATATATCGTTGGTGCTAATATATTAAATGCAAGTACCTGTTTGTGGTAATGGGATGGGAGAGAAGTTACTTCTTTTAAAATAACAGTAATGTAATGTACTTCTCATTATGATTGTAATTTATTGAATCTTAACATATTATGTCCCTCGGGAATCGAAATAATTTCGAGAATGATTTATCGAAATGTGAAGCATTACAGTTTAGAAAATGGTTACTTTTTTATTCGTAGGATATAGAATCTAAGATTATTACCTAATGGATCCTAACAAACAGTAATTTAATTGGTATGGTAGGTGTGTTATTCCCTGCACCACTGTGAGCATTTTTTTAGATATCAAAATTTTACTACCCTGCTGGGCGATCCATTAACAAAGTCATAGATAATTTTAAGAACACATACCCGATTCAGATTGTAAAAAAAATAAAATTTGGATTTAGAAAGCTTGAAAATGCAGAACATTAAATTCGGCCAAAGAAAACTGTTTTTTTATTGGAAGAAAAAATTATTGTAAAAAGGTACTTATAATAATTTTTTTAAATAGAATTCTAATTTTTAGAGAAACCAGCCTACTTAACATTATTGTGTTTGTGCGAAAACTGTCTAAACTAGAGACAACTTTTTGTTCTAGTTAACGTACTTTACTATTTACTACCACAAAATATGAGTTATTAGATAAATAAGTTTCTCGACCAGCAATATTTTGCTTTGCCGGACTTTTGGCCCAGAACCCCTTTGTGTATACATTTATAATATCCATCTCCTGATTTTTTGATATCCTGGTCAAAAAATTTTTTCGGACCGAAAGAAGGACATATACACGGTGTGTTGTGATTGGTCATTGAGCATCCGCAAAAGACATGGTGTGATTTTAAATCCCGAAATTTTAGCATTATATATACTTGTTCCTCACAACTCATTATTCAGGAGAATCCCCATTTCTGTTCATTTTTTATGTATTTATTTTACTAAAATGATTAATTAATTTAATTTAATAGTTTTGTCTGTTTCATGACCGACTAGAAATTCTTAGGCAACTAAAGGGCCCTACACACTAACAGGCGGCCGCTCCGGCGGCCTGCACAGATACGGACTGCGCAGGCCACCGGAAAAACCTCTTCCCATGGCGGTTAAATTAATGTTCATGTTCGTGGTGTATATAGTGCTGGAGAAAAATGAGTGAAAAGGAGCTGCTCAGTTTTGCAGTATTAGCATGCACAGTAAGAAAACTAAAGGGGGAAGAACCTTATGTTGCTGAAAAAAAGAAGTGGTGCAAAGACTGGCTTCTACAAAGATCGAAATATTCACAAGTGAATTTATTGAAAGAATTTAAAATTGAGAATAAACAATTCATTTTTCTTTCGTTATTAGCAGTATTTATTACCCATAATAATAATATGCTATATGCTACCATATAGATCGCACCGTGCGTGTGAACTGAAGATACTGGCCGACGCACCATCCACACTCGCAGTTTTTGCAAGCCTGATATGCTGGCCAATATCAAGCAGTGGCAGATAATCATCCGGCCAATTTTTTCAACTGCACAGGCGGCCTCCTCCATATACACACTCTCAGTTTTGGCCTGCGCAGTCGATATCTGTGCAGGCTGCCGGAGAGGCCGCCTGTTAGTGTGTAGGGCCTTTTAGACTTATTGTAATGAAAAAATAAACAGTAGGAATAATTAATGGTTTAAATTTTCTACTTTATATATATATATATATATATATATATATATATATATATATATATATATATATATATATATATATATATATATATATATATATACCTACCTAAGCACATTCGAACAAAAAATATTGTATGATACACGGACGAAAAGTTATTTCTCGTACTCCTGCGGTTCGCCAGCCACGACTGCGCCTCGACTGGCGAAATCCGCAGTCGTCCGAAAAACGCATTGCGCAGTCTTCCGAAAAACGCAACTTTTTGTCATTCTACCATAAACTACTGTTTTGCTATGTTATTATCATAGGCTTATTCAATCATCGCATTTTCAGATTTTTTTACATCTTATCTCACTAAATTTCTATGTTTTATATTTTACTAATAAAAGAATATATCTAAAATAATTTCATTGGCATGCTTCTAGTAAAGAAGATTGAACACTAAATTACCTTTTTAGCCATAGACCTCAACCTCGCACTCCACCAGAAACTACCAAACATAGTACAGCTTATAATCAACAATCACTAGTATGCATAATGTCACTACAATAAGTTCCCCGATTTTCACAATGATGGGCACATTAGCTAAAAACACGCGGCGCCAGACTAACGATCAATTTCCCCCTTTCTCCAATTCCACTTGCCTCCTATCGGAATTCTTTAGGGTGCCAAGGTACATTTTTCTCGAAATAAAACGCGAAAAACCGGGATGCGCCCGCCTAAAAATACGAGACCGGGAAACGCGACGACACGCCGCGACGTGCCCGAGATCTAGCCGGCGTCGGAGGCGCTTTTCGTTTGTTTTCCGCGAGGTGCGCGTCGCGTCATTGCCCGGGAAGCCGGCGGCGCCTGCTGCGATGCGGGGTTTCCCGCACGGGAGCGCGCTCGGGCGGATCGGGACAGATGGCGGCGTTGCCGCGCAAGCGGAGAGATTAGAATCGTCTGGAAATGCGGATTTGGCTATTGGGATTGGACCACGGCCCTCGTAAAATAAACTGGACTACTTTTCCAATACAATCATTTGTCCCCCTATACAGTGTCCCAATTTGATACTGGACACCTCAGAAATATATGAAGGGCAAGGAAAACAAATGGTCTTTATTTTTTTATCGGTAGTACCAAGGGAGAGTATCTCATAGGCGGTGGCATTTGGATGGGGTAACTATTTCATTGCCTGCTATGATTTTTTAAAATAGCTAATTTTCAAGAAGCCCCATTAGGGATTTTTTTACGACAAAATGTTATTAAGAAAACTTGTTCAGAATTAAAAATTGAGTATATTCGCAAAATTTCAAAAGGCTAGGCCTACTTTGATTTTTAAATTTATCTTCCACTTTTTTCTTAGAAAAGTGTCCTTTCTGGAGATTTCACCTCAAAATTTTATTTTTTCACGATGATCAAGTTTCAAGTTTCCTTATGATATTTTGACGAGAAGGCTGCAGAAAGGACACATTTCTAAGAAAAAATTAGGAGAAAAAGGCGAAAAAGCTAAAAATAAAAGTAGGCCTAGATTTTTGAAATTTTGCAATTCTACTCAGTTTTTCATTCTGAACAAGTTTTCTTAATAACATTTTGTCGTAAAAAATCCCTAATAGGGTTTCTTGAAAATTAGCTATTTTAAAAAATCATAGCAGGCCATGAAATAATTACCCCATCCAAATACCACCGCCTATAAGATACTCTTCCTTCTATCTACCAATAATAAAATAGAGACCATTTGTTTTCCTTGTCCTTCATATAGTTCTGAGGTGTCCAGTATCAAATTGGGACACACTGTATACATCTATGAGCCCTGTCTCCGTGAAGTTGGCCCAAACTAATAAAAATATGTTTTTTGAAGAAATTTATCGTGTTAACAGAACATTTATTAAAATCCACATATCTTCTAATTATATAGGAAACGTTTATTCACTTTTGGTATGTAATTAAACTACCTATATTTTAACTATCAAAGAATTTTTTTCGAAGAAATTCCTAATATTGTCAATAAACAGAAATTGGACAAAAATTAAATAGAAAATTACCACTGCCTTCCATAGCCTTTTCAACTTATTACTTCCTCGATATATACATCTCAACCTCAGACAAATATTTATTATTTGTCTGAGATCTCAACATAGCGTTAACTAATGTTTGGCAACCTGGAGTGAAACTACTTATTCCAAATTTATTGGAGACTTCAAATATATCCCTCCTGATTTTTTTGCTAAGCGGGTGGATTTTTGTTAGATTTTAATTCACTTAAATTGACTAAATTGTTTACTATATACAGGGTGTCCAACTTTAAAACTGTTCAAATCTGTAAAATATTCATTTTTGGATATAATCGGCTAAACTTTTTGTTTGAAAGGCCTTCAAAAGCTGCTTCTTTTGATCTTCCTACCATTTTCAAAATGCAAATTCAGGTCCGGCTTTGATTTTTTTATACCTCCGATTTTCATTAAAACCATTTAGCGATTTTTTTTAATTAGGACACCCAAAGCCCCTACATAGCAAATTTGAACAAAAAAATATACAGGGAGTTCCATTTAGCAGGGTGTCAAAGTTATGAAAAATAGGAATTTTAAAGGCATCTGCCAACTCAAATGGGCCATGGAATCCCCTCAAAACAGTTGAATGGTCAACAGGACCACTCAAGGTGCTGGTGTGCAAAGATCCAATAAAAAATATACAGGGTGTTCTTATCTGTGCCATCTCAAAGTACTGAATTTTTCGAGGAATTTTTGGAACTTTATACGGGTCAAAAATCGAATAGGTATATCAAAACCGCCCCAGACACTATAAACTAAGTCTAAAAAATATAGAAGCCTGCGAGTCAGTAATAGACCGGGAGCCGGGACTGAAAATCGCACATGACGAGCACCACAACGAAACTTTATGGAGTGTTAGCCAGTGAAATGTGGAATAGAACTATATTTAATTACAAGCACCAAGTCCACTTTTTCTAGGTAACTAAAGGGCAATGGCCTATTGCTTATTAATGATTATGAAGATGCCATATCGTTCTGGTGTCTCTAACCCCCCGCCATACTGACAGTAAGACGTCGACTTTTTCGCTCACCCTTGTATCATAAGCACCAACTTCAAAATTGAATTTTTTACTTCTTCGTAACTTGTACAGAACTAATATATGTATGCCATACCGCTCGGATGTTTCTTATACGTAAAAATGAGGTACTATAGTGTGGTATATAATTATTATTATTTAATGTTCTTAGTTAAGAGATATTTAATAGATATATTATTATATTTGAGTATTGTTTAAAAATTTTGCCTACCAATTTATACAATGGTTTTCTGTATTCTTTATTTTGCCTTTATTAATTTCGTGCAAACACAATTTAATTAATCAAAATAACAGCAAGCAAAATAAAAATAGCACAATAAACAGTATATCAGAAACAAAAATTCAAAGTACAATAAAAAAATTCAATTTTTTAGTAATTAAATAATTTCACGATATACAGGGTGATTCAGTTTTATTCTGCGAGACTTTAACCAATAACCGCACTTTCTCCTATAAACTATATTATTTTAAGGCGTTATAAAAAAGTTACAGGGTGTTAAAGTTGTAAGAAATATGTGGAATTTATTGAATACCTATTTACCAAACTGGTTGAGATATTTAAGTAATATTTGGTACACGTCATAACGGCATGGGTTAGCATAAAATCTGTTAATATCAAACACCTAGAAAAACCAATGGCGTAGAACTGGGTAATTAGTATAATTGTTTTTAGAAAAAAAGAACCACATTGTAATATGCAATAAAATGTATTCAATTTCTTTTGTAAATTTTAATTGTAAACAAAAACGTTCTCTTAGCATTTTTTCATATGTGTCATGGTTTCATAGCAAATTTGATTTTTTCGTATTATTTCGGGGTAGGTAGGTACTTCTGAAAAATTAGCTTAAAACTTCGCTCCATAAGTAACACTCAAACCAGAAAAATTTGTTTCCTACTTTAAATACAGTAACTTTTCCCAATAAACTTACCCAATCAAGGTTTTACTTTTCAAGATACAGAGCGTAACATTAATTGTATCTTCCTTAAATGTATTAGACCCTGTATCTTCAAAAGTATAGCCTAAAATAGGTAAGTTTATTGGAAATAGTTACTTTATTTCAAGTAGAAAACACATTATTTAAGTGATATTTATGGAGCAAATTTTTTAGATAATTTTTCCGAAATACCCCGAAATAATACAAAAAAATCAAATTTGCCACGAAACCATGACACATACAAAAAATTACCAAGAGGGCATTTTTGTTTAAAATTAAAATGTACATAAGAAATTGAATACATTTTATTGCTATACAAGGTGGTTCTTTTTTTTTCTAAAAACCATTATACTAATTACCTACTTCTACGCCACTGGTTGTTCAAGGTGTTTGATATTAACAGGTTTTATGCTAACCCATGCCGTTATAACATGTACCAAATATGACTTAAATATCTCAACTAGTTTGATAAATATTCAATAAAACCACATGTTTCTTAAAACTTTAACACCCTGTCACTTTTCAATAAGGCCTTAAAATGATATAGTTTATAAAAGAAAGTGCGGTCATTTTTTGGTTTTCTATCATCTGTTGAAGTGTCGCAGAATAAAACTGAATCACCCTGTATATCTGGCGAACCATTTATATTTATCAGGTACATATCGCGATACCGATATATCAAAATATCAGTGATAAGTATCTTTTGCACCCTGTTAACATGGTACATGGTGCTATTAGAAAAGCTACATTTTACGGTAAGGCAATACTTTATAGACACACTATCGGTATGGCATGTTCATAATCATTAATAAGCCATAGCCCTTTAGTTACCTACAAAAAGTAGGCTTTGTGCTTGTAATTGAAAAGTGGTTGAAAAAGTCTACACGTTCTTATCAGTATGGCGGACTGTTAGCGACGCCGCATCGGTATGGCTCTCTCATACGCCAGCCGTACTGCTGCTAACAAATAAACAATATAAAGAAAGTTTTAGTCTGGTACCTAGGTACCCATTAGGTACCTATTATAAAAAAAAGCCAATTTTTTGCATTTTTGTTTAAAAAAAGCGGTATAGGCGACACCCACATGACGCCATACTTCTATAGTTCTATTCCACATTTCACTGGCTATCATCCCATAAAGTTTCGTTGTGGTGCTCGTCATGTGCGATTTTCAGTCCCGGCTCCGGGTCTATAAGTCCATATCAATTAAGGTGGCTGATGTGCAACAACAGGAAATGCACAGAAAATGTATCATCTTAGACAGTGACATTGTGAAGTAAAGGTCTAATAATTTGAATTGTTTTTATTTGTTGGTTGGCATTTTATACAGAAATAAATTACTTTTGTGTTTATTAATATTTTTTCCATGATTCCAAAGCACTTTCGATCCGTATAACGTTTCATAAAATTTCAGAATTTTGAGATGGCCCAGAGAAAAATATCCTGTATATTTTTGTATTAAATCTTGGCCCACCAACATTTTGAGTGGTCCTGTTGACCATTCAACTGTATTGAAGGGATTTCATAGCACACTTGACTCGCCAGATGTCTTTAAAATTCCTATTTTTCTCAACTTTGAGACCCTGCAGAATGGAACTCCCTGTACATTTTTTGTTCAAATTTAGTATAAGGGGTTTTTGGGTATCCTGATTAACGCTGTGGTCTCAGATTTCAAATAAAAAAAATCGCTAAATGGTTTTCCTGAAAATCGGGGGTATAGAAAAAATCGTAGCCGGCCCTGTACTTGCATCTTGACAATTTTAGGAAAGCCAAAAGAAGCAGTTTTGAAGGTCTTTCAAACAATTTAGACGATTATCTCCAAAAATTAAGATTTTACGGATTTTTGCAGTTTTAGTATTGGAAACCCTGTAGACTTGAAAAAGCATAATATATTACAATAAACAAATAGAGGCATTTTTCGCAACTTTTGACGCCATGTATCGACTATAATAATCCATAACGCTGTCACGCATACCATAGGCCAACAGCAATAAGGAACATACGCCGAGGCACACGGGAATAGAAGGCCTGCAGCCATCCCCTCCCCTCCGCTGCAACGTCACACTGTCAGGTTCACGTCGAACGCCTCGTTCACGGTCTCAAGTCGAGGCGCACCGAGGCACACGGCTGACGGCATGGTGTTCGTGCATAAACAGTTCCAAATCGTCATATGCAGTTATCCTTTCTCAATTCAGGTAAGACCATATAACATCTTTTAAGGTGGCATAACCACACATGGCATTAAATACTACCAACCCAAGTGAATTTTTTGTGTTTATTTTGAGAATCAATATGTTTTTCAAAAAACCAATGCTCAACCCAAATACTACATTATATTTCGCATGCTTTGCCAAATCAGCCAATTCCGATGTACCGTTTGGAAAAACAATATACCAAAACTTGCTGGTAATTTTATATTAGAGAGAAGAAGAAAACACATTTCAGATATATTGTTTTCTTAAACCAGACATCAGTTTTGGCTGATTTTTTGTTCGACCTAGTAATTTTAAAAACAAATACCAAAAACACACTTGGGTTGGCACTATGTGTGATTAATTGAAAAAAAAACAGGTGCAGTACGTAATAATTGCAGATGTGTTAAACGTCCGAAAATTTGTCTCAAAATTCTGCAAAATATGTCGTCGTTAACAGAAGGAAATTGGTCTAGCGGTGTATCCTATCATCAGTTAATTGTAAAATGTTTGGCTACATTGGAAAACATAATATCTTAATAATTATCGAAATATTCAAAATGATAGAATAATGGCGCAAAATGCTGAGAGAAAATTAATGAAATTAGCGAGTAAATGATATTTCTTATTTTCATTCATTATATTATATTTATTTCTACGTATCTACTTCATTGCTAAAACAATTATCCTGTAAGTGTTTTTCTTTATGTTCATTGAGTTTATTACCTTTCTTTCTACGTATTATCACTTCAATGTCACTTCATTTTCATCAATAAAAAGATAAATAAGGTAAGTGCGCCAAATATTGCCATACTAACACTTATTAATTTTTATTGCGCATGTTGTCATCATTATTTTGCTAAATATTTTCTTATGGATTCTATACTGTACTTTTAACACACAAAAAAAATTGTTAATGACTTAAATTAAAAAGGAAGCAGTTTTTAACCATTTTTGAAAAAGATAGCAATATGGCAATATTTAGAACATATGCTCCAATTATTGCCGGGAGGATGGCAATAATAGGAACGCATCTCGTAAACATAAAACAACCTTGTTCAAATAAAAACTTTATTAAAAAAACATGTCAACCTTGTTCAGATAAAAACTTTATTAAAAAAACATGTATAGGTACCTACTTAAGGAGAAAAGTCACAATTCGGACATTTAAAAATATCCTTGTCTTTTTTACACAGTCCTACGCACTCTTCATATACGTATCTATTACAAATTGAACACAACCTCATATCAGCCTGCCGGTCTTCACCACATAAAAAATAAAACCATGATTCGAGAGATTTTGAACTTTTTTTACTAATAGATTTTCGCAATATTTGGTGCCTTAGAACATGGCAATATTAGGAACATGGTAATAAATGCAAATGGCGGTGACTAAATTTTTAACCTTGAATATCACGTTTACCCAAAGCAGGGTATTTAAGTACTTATATGCATCTACCTTGTAAGCCAATTGCTTTTGATTCACTTTTCGAAATAACCCGGTATCAGATTTTACAATTCAAGGTATTTTTATAGTAAACTTAAGCCAAAACCGGTATTTATCAGCACAGCTGATATAGCACAATGAACCCGTCGCCCGTCAATTGGAAGAGCGTATTCGATGCGTATAACCAAATACTGGTAGCGCCGGTTGCATGAAGTATGACGTCATAGATTAACTGCCGGGTGGCAATATTAGGAACATGGCGCAGCTTATTTGGCGCAGCTTATTCATAATTTTGTTTGTTGCATGAGATTTTTATGCAGTTTTCATTTCCTTAATATTAATTAATTAATTAATTAATTATAATAAAGTGACAGGGAAGCGATAATGAGTGCTGCATAAAGTCACCTTTAATAATTAATTGATGAATTTCATTGAGTTTATTATGTTAATTACTTTCTTTTTCATGGTAGGTATGTGTTAATAAATAATTTGGAAAAAAACGGCTATAAAACTCCCCAAAATACCGCAACGCATAGAATATCTTAGTTAGCCTGAGTGTGTGACGTCATCGATGGAGTCTGTAGGCCTGTAGGCCTCTATTCCCGTGTTTCTCGCATAAGCCAGTATTTCTCCATTCATTATTTTTCGATCTGAATTTTGTGCCACCCAAAAACAAAGTTTATAACTAAAACAAAACGAACAGCTTCGAAACTTTTCATATGAAGTTGGTGTCATCTGATGAGATTTTTTTTTGTCCTAGCTACACAAAAATAGCTTTGTTACAGAACCCAGCAGATTAAAAGTTTTCCTGGAGCATTGTCTACATTTTCATCGTGAAATTTTGCTGTATGAAAAGCATTCCAATGTAGGTAGTGTTGAATCCCAGCTCCCGGCTCCGGTACATATTAATTATTTTATTAAAACTCTAAATTATGACAAATTATTTAATGTAAAAAGTCGTTTATCAAAAGTGTTCTGAAAAATCGTTTTAAAACAAAAACGACAATTCGTACAATTTTAACATAAATACCAGTCATTTAATTACATATTTTTGTATAAAATTAATTTGTAATTTGACTAGGTACCTACCTATTTCACAAATTCGGTAGCTTTTTATTGGTAGATATACCTACACCGCGGACCGAGAATTATTGCAAACTATGCTTGTCGCCGTTCATTTCTAGCATAATAATAATTGTTAGTGGAAAGACAAACCTTCAAATAATAATAGTAATAACAATAAAAACATGAGAAAATACTGCTAAGTACTTATTTTTCTAAAGATGATTTTTCTTAAACTTCACAGGATTGTTTGCTTGGGTGTCACAAAATATTTTCAGCCATTTCTTTCTTTTTGCAAAGCCAATGCCGTGAGGTAAAATTAGTTTTTTGTAAAAGCTAATATTTCCAAGCAAAAATTACCGTTTACTCGGAAAAAAATTACTGGTATGAAAATGGGTTTTTATTATTTGGAAAAATCTCGAGCGTTTCAGCGCACTAATTTTTGCCCATGCCAAACCGTTCCTGACTGAAATTGTCTACAATCTCAAAACGTATTTGGTTATAATATGTCACTAATTAGTCGCACAAGCATTCAGTTGCTTCTGGGGTACCTACTCCTAGTTTGGAGTATTGTGAGGTCGAGAATTATTATTATTACACTTTATTTCTTATAGAAACTAGAAACTATAGGTAGGTATGAAATGAATTGATAGCACAGATGAGTTTCCAGGACCATAAAATGGTCGTAAACCACAGGCGGCGCCAATATATTTTATTTTCAATGTGTAAAATAGAAATATTGTCTTTAAAAATATGGTTGTTGTCTAACGAATGAGTAGCGTATGTTTTTTTTTATTGTCAAAATCTCTTTCAGACAATAACCATATTTTTAACGATAATTTATCATTGTTATTACGAAGAAACCAGGGCGAAAGCCAAATCAAATCGACAGCAATACTACACACAAACTTAAAATAAACTTGTAGTCGTAGATAAAAACTCTTTAAAAAAAGACCTGACTGAAGCTACCTGCTTAATAATTTAAAATTTTCGAAATACGATTTGTTTTGAACTATCTACTTATACGTAATGCCCACGTAATGGGAATTGTAGGTAGGGTTACTAAAAGTGATACAGGAAAAATCTGGTTGCAATTATAGGGACTACTTCAGGCAGCCGCATTACCTTTAATTGACACATCTGAGTATCTAGAAGTTAGAAAAGTAAAAAATTGTGAATTATGATGGGAAATATTTTGCCTTGTATCAGCCCCCTTGTGGTCTCCTTGTAGTCAACAGAAAACAAACTTCCCCTCAAGGCTTCACTTTTCCTATGTGATAGACTGTTACATGCTGGGTCCCCTTATTTTAAAAGAGTCCATGGTATTTTGTGTCCGAAAAGCGCATGGTGAGCCAAAAAAGTATCAGACTTGACAACCGTGAGCAGTCTTTATTAATACGTCTTAATTAATACTTGAATGAAACTTAGTTAAACGAGGGTCATACTGTTTCAAAAGTAAAGAAAGATCAAAATATTCGAAGTTCGCGGCAAGCTTTTACGGAAGAGTGGTACAACATGTTATTGCGGAAGAAAATAAAATGTGGACTCTTGATGAATTGATTGACGACACCCTGGAAACTGAGCCTCTTATTATTATAGTACGGGAGCCAGCGACAGATTTTTTGTGACAATTCGCGCAAAGTTGAAAACCAGTTTATTTCTTAATTTGTACCCCGGAAATGCGAATTTTGCTTTTCTGGCTAGCTTTTAGCGGTGCAACGTTCCGGTTTCAAAAACTGCAAAAAAGAATAAAAAATGTCTAAATCGAGCAAACCCAAACCTTGTTTAATTTGGTTATGTAGACCGTAAATAGCCATAAAAATCTCTTCTGGCATCATTCCGATGGTGCAAAAGCTTTCTGTTTAACCAACGAACACTGCAGAATGGAATCTATAAAATGTCTGAGTCGAGCAAAGGTAAACCTTGTTTTATATGTTTATTTACACCATAAATAATTAAAAAAAACTTTTCTGGCATAATTCTAATGGGGAAAAAGTTGTCTGGCAAGCGATTAAAAGTAGTGCGCGCGATGCCTGTCGGCCGCGGGCGCGCCTATGGAACTACACGCAAATCCTGGTAGTGGAGCGAAATCGGGCTAAAAAGTCGTCAAAAATTTTTTTTCAAGGTAGAACTAGATCGGAACCTATAGGTTTTATTAAGTACATCACTCTGCATACGAAATGATGATTTACGACATTTTTTTTGTAGTCGATGCCTTTTTTATTTCCAAAAAATTGTCGAAATTGGCAATTTACGGAAATTGTGTTTTTTTACGTTTACATACAGATAAAGATACAAAAACGCTTAAACTTTGGCGTACATTGTACAATGTGTGGTACGGATTCTTGAGATGAAAATATATAGGAAGCCAGTTGTCGTTTACTGAAGTCCATCCATAAGATCCAGGATCTTCAAGTTGTGACTTCGCAACATTACCTGAATACCATATTTTTAACTGCTGCGTGCACCTGCAACTGCCAATAATTAAATAATCCAATATATAATTTCAAACCTGTAATACCCCAAACCTGACAAAAATTTGTCAGTAAGGGGAAGATCGGAAGAAGATTTATTAGATTTGGTGGCCATTGCGTTTAGTGACTATGGCTATCTTTGAGAGTAGTGGAGCTATCGGCTCGATTTTTTTTAAAATTGAAGCTAACATATGAGCGCTTACAACGAATGCCATCGTTGTTGTCCAATATTGTTTATTAACCACTTTAAATAGCAACAAAATTGCAAGGTTATAAAAAGTGTAATGCAATTTTCATTAAGCAAGAAACTTTTTTATTTGTGGAAATTTGTATATACATGCTGCGGGGGAAATGTGCACAAAATATGAAAGAAGTTTTTGGTAAAAAAAAAATTACCTATAGCGTCTATAGTTTTTGAACTGTGAATTTTTTTGTGGCGCGCGCTACTCACGCGTGGCAGGCATGTCAACAACTAATGCGTAGTTTACGTGGGCAAGTGAAACTATCACAAGAAGTATAAATATCTTAGAGTACTTCCTACTAGTTTACCAATGTAAACCCACTCAGGGAGAACTCTCTAAAATAGTAGGTACGTCTCTGGGAGCGTTTACATAAACTATTTGGGAAGACCTCGGTGCAAAAACCGGACAAGTCCATAGTTTACAAGTTTTGGGAAAATGAAAAAGAAACTCCCGGACTTGTGCGGTTCTTGCACCCATGAATGCGAGCGGCCAAGTCCTAAAGCTATATATCAACGTTATTCTGATTTGGATTTGGCTGATTCTTACATCAATCGATCGGCAATATTTTAATACATAAATGTAGTGGAAAAAGTCAATTTTACCCATATCTATAAGTTTTGAGAAAATGAAAAAAAACTCCCGGACTTGTCTGGTTCTTGCACCCAAGAATGCGAGCGGCCAAGTCCTTAAACTATATAGGTATCAACGTTATCATGCTTTGGACTTGGCTGATTCTTGCACCAATCGATCGGCGATATTTTAATACATAAATGTAGTGGAAAAAGTCAATTTTACCCAAAAGTGGACTTGTCCGGTTTTTGCACCGAGGTCTTCAAGTACTCTCGCAGATATACGACTTGTGATAGTTTTACCTCTCCGTGTAGACTATTCTATATCAGATCGCTGGTAAAATAAATTACCTAAAAATTTTAGACCAAATAATGTGGGTTCGAGCAATACAATAAAATAAGAAATAAAATAACCAAATGGTTGATTTTTGGCAATTTTTGAGCAGTAATTACCTAGAGTTACCAGATGAACAAACAACCACCTGCTTATTTTATTTATCTGTTTAAAGTCACCATTTATTTAATGAACTGCAAAATAAACATTTTTTTATATTGATTTTTAATAATAATTAAATCTTTGTGCATGCTGCACCTATATAATAGGTGCAGCTAAATATAGGTATAAAATAAATATTAATAAATATCTTTCACTTTATCAACAGACTCTACTTCGGTATTTTCTACATTACTATCACTATTATTGCACCTGCCACATTTACATTGATCACAGCATTTCAGCCTTTCCTTGATACAGTTGCACTTTTTCGTATTACACTTTTTGTCGGAATTGGCGTACAATGTTTGGTATGGATTCTTGAGATAAAAATATGCGAATCCAATTGTCGTTTAGTGAAGTCTTTGTCCATAAGATCCAGGATCTTCAAGTTGCAACTTCGCAACGTTACTTGAATACCATCTTTTTAACTGCTGCTTGCACCTGCAACTGCCAATAATGAAAGAAGGTTTATTAGATTTGGTGGCTATTGCTAGGCGTAAATCGTTTAGTGACTTGGCCACATTTTTGTATTTATATAATAGGAGAACATATTTTGTACCTTCTAACTTTGACAATTTTTCAAGCACATTTATATTCTCCTGTAGAACTTGAAAAGCGGTTTTTTCCATTTTTTTAAAATGCGCTTGTAGTATCGCATCCCGTCAAACGATGCATCGACGAAAAAGTCTGCCCTAATTTTTGAACAATTTTGTTTATGGAAATGAAACGTTTATTTATTTTATACATTTTAACGTACATGGTAGTAAAAAGGTGCATAAGTTTCGTGACTTTTTAAAATCATGCAAAAAGAAAGAGCTGTATACATAAAAATGTGGCCATAGTCACTAAACGCAATGGCCACCAAATCTAATAAATCTTCTTCCGATCTTCCCCTTACTGTCAAATTTTTGTCAGGTTTGGGGTATTACAGGTTTGAAATTATATATTGGATTCTTTAATTATTGGCAGTTGCAGGTGCACGCAGCAGTTAAAAATATGGTATTCAGGTAATGTTGCGAAGTCACAACTTGAAGATCCTGGATCTTATGGATGGACTTCAGTAAACGACAACTGGCTTCCTATATATTTTCATCTCAAGAATCCATACCACACATTGTACAATGTACGCCAAAGTTTAAGCGTTTTTGTATCTTTATCTGTATGTAAACGTAAAAAAACACAATTTCCGTAAATTGCCAATTTCGACAATTTTTTGGAAATAAAAAAGGTCTCGACTACAAAAAAAAATGTCGTAAATCATCATTTCGTATGCAGAGTGATGTACTTAATAAAACCTATAGGTTCCGATCTAGTTCTACCTTGAAAAAAATTTTTGACGACTTTTTAGCCCGATTTCGCTCCACTACCAGGATTTGCGTGTAGTTCCATAGGCGCGCCCGCGGCCGACAGGCATCGCGCGCACTACTTTTAATCGCTTGCCAGACAACTTTTTCCCCATTAGAATTATGCCAGAAAAGTTTTTTTTAATTATTTATGGTGTAAATAAACATATAAAACAAGGTTTACCTTTGCTCGACTCAGACATTTTATAGATTCCATTCTGCAGTGTTCGTTGGTTAAACAGAAAGCTTTTGCACCATCGGAATGATGCCAGAAAAGTTTTTTATGGCTATTTACGGTCTACATAACCAAATTAAACAAGGTTTGGGTTTGCTCGATTTAGACATTTTTTATTCTTTTTTGCAGTTTTTGAAACCCTGTAGCGGAACGTTGCACCGCTAAAAGCTAGCCAGAAAAGCAAAATTCGCATTTCCGGGGTACAAATTAAGAAATAAATGGGTTTTCAACTTTGCATCAAATTGTCACCAAAATCTGTCGCTGGCTCCCGTACTATAACACGACGACTCTTCCGAATTTTCCAAAGACTACCCTTTATATTTTGAATGGGGAACTTGAACATTTTTTTTATTTCTTTAATATATTTGCCTATCTATAGAAAGAGCACATACCAAATAAATAATTAAAGTTGTGACCGCAAGCTATTCATTTGAAACGACACGAAAAGCGCAGGAATGGTCGAGACGTCACGATCGATCGGAAGGCAGTGACAGGAGTGACAGCTACACAGAATTAGAGAAGGGAGAATGGAAATTAAACGTTAAAATAAACAGTTCGGCGACCCATTTTCAGAGGGATCTGATGTACCTAGGTCAAAAATAGGAACCGCCTAAAAGTCCATATTTAACAAGCACTTCTCTAACTGAATGGTGAGGCCACGGGACTTGTAATTCGTCAGTCCCGGATTCAATCCCACAAGAAGTTGTTTTTTATTATCACTACCTACATTCTACCTCTTATATTTTTATCACTGATTATCATTTCTTAGTAATAATTGGGCAATGGTTATTATGAAGATTATTACTCACAATCTACTCCATAGTGTATTTAAATTCAAAGTACTTACCTATATACCTAATATGAAATTGTCGGTAGCAGGAAAAAATGTAATACATTGCCGGATGCCTAAGATCTTTTTGGCCTCGGAGAGAGTTTTAAGACCCGAGGCAACACGGGCGTTAAACAACCTCCTCGACCAAAAAAGTGCGCTTACTCCTCTCCCAATGTAAATAACTATTTAATACAGCACACTCTTTTCAAACGTCATCAACAATATCAAGAGTGAGATAGACTATAATAACCCAGTAAACATACTTGTTACTTGACTAAAATGTTACATAAATGAGAGGTAGTATTCAAAGAAATTAGTTACATCAAACAATTCTTTACAGTTTATGTAAAGCTAAATTTACGTAAACGTGATTAAAACCTAGTGCCTCTTATTTATATAATTTTTTACATCACATTTACGCTCCGACGAATGAAAATTAGTTATTTCAAGTAATTCTTCATATTAGGTATACAAGGCCTACTATAAAGACAGGCCCTGGCGTACAAAAATCACGTGACCATCTTAGGCCGACGTTACATGTCATTTGTCACATAACTGAAAGCGGCAGCTTGGGTTTTGAGAAGTTTTAAATGTTTAATTGTTTTTAAACGTGTTAGTTTATATTTTAGAAACAAGTTTGGGTCTAGTGCGCGTGTGTCCTGGCGGAGGGGAACCGCCCAGGTGTTATTATGGCCTCTGGGTGGGAGTCGTGCCGTCCAAGAGTATTGGTGCCGCTCGTACCGACGCGTTAGCGCTGTAAAGGGAAAGGGGAATTCTCCCCCGAACCACAGAATAGGGAGCCCGGAATTCCGGAATGGACTAATATGGACATGGACCGTATTGGACAGTGGAGCCTGAGACACAGATAGGGGTGAACTGTTTACGGGAGATCCGCGAGTTCAGACGGTCCGGGTGGCTGGAAGCCGTTCCCGTTGACCACGTTCGGGTTTGTGTATTTATTGCATTCACCATTCACCTTGTGCGAAATAAATCAGTGTTGTAACCGTTGATTTTCGTTGTCGACCCACGCCCCGATACGGTTTCTATTCGGTCTTTCACGCTGCCGAACAACTGAGACGTAAAAAATAACCTAAATACCAAATATTGGGTCTGTTTATATTATATTTATACATATTACAAAAGCCAGGAAGAAAGTGTCGCCATAACAAACATTTGTTTTGCCACGGGATGATAATTTCCGCCAAAAATGGATTCGTCAAATTCCAACTGAGATTTAATTTCTAAAAAACCCTTAAGTATGTGTGGCGCTAACACATTTTCAAGAAAGTGAAACAATTAAAGTGGACAAATGTGTTGTGGGAGGAGAATACCTATAGAGAATATCACCTAAGCTAAAGGAAGGTGATGTTCCAACAATTTTTTAGAAGTGCCAAAATATTGTGAGTGCAGTGCCGTTTAACTCTCAGCCCAAAACAGCTGAGGCAGGTTGAAAATTTTGAAAAAACAATTAGAGAAAGCTTGGATGCACAAAACCAATAATGTAATAGATGAAAGAAAACTTGCCAAATTGTTACGAAATTTGTTTTTTCTACTTATCTCCAAAAATGCCTTTCATTATATAGCACTAAGTTGGTCACGTGACTACGCGATTATGCGTTATCGCCGTGGCCTGTCTTTATCGTTGGCCTCGTTAGGTATACTTATGACGTAAATGCAATATAAAACACTGAACCTCCTGTTTACATATCCTTTTTACAGCATAATTACGTAATGTATATACATTGTGCTTTTATTTTATTGGCAGCTATAATACCACTAGCGACATCTGTTGGCGCCACTCCGTCGATCGACGATATGATCGGTGGAAAATGTGCCGGTGAATCGATGGATTGATGGAAATTATTTGCAAAATGTTTAGTAAAAACCGGTGGCCAGGGGGTTTTTATTGTCTGTCTCTGAACATTTTGGGTTTTGCTCTATTTCTTGCTACATATCATCAAGCCATCTTCACTTCATAGTTATTACCGGTAAACATAAAGTTTGTACAGAGGTCTTAAGTATATTCTTTCACCTATTATACATTTGATCTTTCTTTTTTGCTCTGTACTGTTCCCGAAATATTTTTTCTATTTTATTATTTTATTTTGGGCCGAAATAAAAACCGACTAGGTATGCGGTTACATTAGTCATGTCCTGTAACTAGAATAGGGCCCGAAAAAATTGGACATGTCTAATGTAGTCCCATAATTAGTTTTTCATTTCGGCTTAAAATAAAATACCATTTGTTGGTTCGTTCTGCCGATCACTGTATAAATATCTACTACACAAATAAACATCAGGTTCAAGTAAAAATGTTACGCATATCTTACATAATTTTTTTAAGTAAACAATATGTAAAATTAAGGTGCCGATGAGGGGGACATTTTTACCCGAAATTACCGCATATTTTAATCATATTTGCATTTATTTGTGACGTAACAAGTAAACAAAGATACGTAAATACTACGTAAATATGATTTAAAATTGTTTACTGGGAAGACGGATAGACAAGGATAGGACGTTCTCGTTGCTCCTTCTAAACAAAGCGTGCGTGGTGCTGTATTCATGTGCCGCCCATAGTTTATATGTGATGTGGTGCTGCTTCATTTATTACATAAAAATAAAGATTTTTTTGTGAACTGTGGAGCTTTTAATGGCAATAAATTACATTTGAAGCAGTAGCGTAGCTAGGGGTCTCGGGGCCTCGGCGCAGAATCTTAGAAGGGGGTCCTCCCTCTTTTAGTCCAGTAAAGATATAATTTTTCAAATGAAAAATATTACTTTCAAATTGAAAGTAATATTTTTCAAATTTAATTTTTGTACAAGTTCCCCATTATATTATTTTAGTAAATAAAATTCTGGATGCCAAAGTTATTATAAATATACATTAGTTTGATTTATAAGTGTTTCAAAATTTAATATTTTTGCAAAATTGTTCGGTTGGTTTTAGGAACAAGTAAAATCGATAAGAAATGAATAAACATTTTATTTTCCTTACCTGAATTTGACTAAGATTGCCCTGGTTTTACTTGCAATAAATTGACTAACCGCGACAGTCCGCCTATGGGCTTACAAATTCCTTTAATAGCATTTTATTTCCTTTAATGATTTATAATGAAGGCAGCATGCTATCAATTCCTTTCAAATACATTACAAACATAATTATGTCCAAATAATAGAAGGAGAAAAATTATAAAGTGTCAGAACTGCATAGCTTAATTCTTGTCATTGCCAAGGCACCCTCTAATTGAGCGGAATAATTAGTCATAGATGCATGTTATACAAATGAGGACTTTCAGAAATTGAGTTTGTACCTACAGTGTAAATGTGATAAGTGAAACAAGGTGTGAACGACAAAAAAATTGACCTGAAATTTGACCAGTTGGTGTTCCGCCCCGCTTGCTTTGAAAGTGATTTTTCATATTTTCGGTTTCGAAAAATCATGAGGAAACACTTCTCTTATCTTGCACAAAAAAGGTACTTAGGCAGAAAATGTTTTTCCTCATGCCAAGGCATTCTTTAATTTCTAGGAACTGAAAACATGACAGAAATTAGTTTCACATCAAGCGAGACGGGGCTCGAAAATGTCAAACAATGTCAATTCAAACTTTTTTTTCTGTCGCACCTCTTGTTTTACTTATGATGGAACACACTATATATGTCGCGTTGGTGTAGTGCATTCTTGCATTCTTACTACTTCCCTTGTGGGGTGTTTCGATTTCAAGCCCGGCGCGAGTTAAATTATATTTTATTTTCATTTAGGTACCTTTCCATTGCATGTATAGGAGTAAAAGAAATGAAGAGATATTTATTTTATTCCTGTAAAGCGTCTCTAAAGAAGTATAGAACCCTTCAAAAGCCCGAAAAACACTAGTACATGCCAAAAAGTAATAAACAAAATCGACACAATTGCGATAACACACTAGCGGTGTGATATCGCTACAATTGATGGAAATACTATAAATCGAAGCTTTTTATTGGTTTAATGGTTTACAATCACAGGCCGGAAATAGTTAGCATTTGCACAAAGCCCCAGTGCTTAGTATACTGTCCACCCCTCGCTGTAACTCTCGATGGCGGCTGAGCTGAAACCAGGGGCGTGCGGTGACATTTTAAGTAAAGGAAGCAATGTTTAAAAACTTACCTATTTGTAATGTAATTCGATTCTTGGATCACTTTTTGCGAATTCGTCAATGACGTCATCATAAAAACATCGATGCTCTAACATATTCGGAAGAAGTATATTCTCAATAGACAACAGCGATATCTGTGAAAGTCATTCATTCATTTTTGTGGTTAAATTTCATAGGGGGTTTTGCCCTTCAGTTAGTAATTAATTGAAGCTTATCCGCAAAGTTTAATGTTGAAAATCCCTTTATTATTAAGGCGCACACTACACATTCACACACACTCTTACTTAATTGTTCAACTTTAACATTTTCAACGTCATTCCCGACAGCCGAAGTTGACGGTATTTGCATGTTCATGTCCGTATTGTATTGTCAGGGGTAATATAACAAGTGGTCTGCCTATTATTGATAATACCTTTCGTTAATTTTACGAATTATAATCCCAAAGCTGAAAATACCACGACTGCCCATCAGGAGTGGTATTTTCTTAGCATTGGGATTATAATGAGTGATAAATTAAGGAAAGGTATTATCTATTATTAGGCATACCACAAGTTGTATTTAAAAAGAGAATTTAACAACTGCAAAATAGTTAGTTCATTTGACAACTGTCATTTAGGTTGAGCTTTCAGTTCTAAATATTTATTTTTTGTGCTAATAGATATTTAACGATCACTGTGTTAACTGAAGACATATTTTCTAGTCCTACATTAAATTTGGTAATGTGAAGAATTTATCGGGTTATCAGTTTTAGCTCCTATAATATTGGTTAGAGTAACTAGGACGTCACTAAAAGAGTATGATTTCAGCGAAAATACCACTAGTGGTATTATCGCTGAAATCATCACCTGATTGGTTAATATTTCAAAAATCAAGTTGAATTCTCTTCCATATCGCCCGAGATACGCGGCGCGCGACGCCCCAACGCAGATATGAAAAACAACTAAACTAAATAAAGAACCTACTGCAACGATAGCTTCCACGCACGCTTAAAACACGCGTTCTCATTCGCGTCAGCCAGTGCGGTGGAAAGTTCGATAACCTCTCGACTCTCGAACGCTAAAGAAAAGCTAGCGGCCGGCATAGCTTACATTGTACTGTCGCTCGGTAGGATGGGCGCAGTCGGAGTCAACGCCGCATTTGAGAGAGGCATAACATATTGTAGGTTTGATATATGATATATAAGATAATTTTTAGCGTTTTTTATATACCTAGGTAACTAAACTAATTGCTTCCTGTTTAAAAATTCAAAAATTACATTTTATCATTTTACATTGTTTTGGTTTAGGGGAAGCACTGCTTCCCTTGCTTCCATGGACTGTACGCCCCTGGCTGAAACGCTGAAATACCTATACCTATGTATATCATATAATGCTTAATCGTAGGTAAACGAGGATTATTTTTTTCAGATTTCATAACAATAGTTTCATTAACAAAATATCAGCGGCGTTACGGGACCTAAGGGCAACCATTGTCGGATTGGTAAATAGTATTTCAACTAGTTCCGCACTTATTCTGGATATTTAATTCAAAATTTAGCTCATAATTATGTGAAAGGACAGGTATGGTAATAACCAATGATTCCAGGACCTATAGACGAAGTTAAATAAAGCTTTTAAAAATGAAATCCTCTATATACAGGGTGTTCACTTTCAAAATGCCCACCATTGGGATTTTTGAAACGGTAAGAGCTACAAGGTTGGTTAAATTAGACAAAAGTTGCGCATTTTGATGTGTTTCAAGAATCTGCAAAGAAATTTGACATAGCTCACGTGATTACTAAAATAACCTGAAAAAACTGAAACTTGCACTTTTTTATTTTGTCCGTAACTATTTTAATGTCAAACAGAATTGAATGAAATTTGGTGGAATTACGTAATTAGGTACGGGCTTTCGAATGCACTATTCAGAAAAATTCTATGCCTACTGGATCTTTAGGTATTCATAACCAAATTTCAATTTTCTTAGGGCGGCCATATTGGATTTTACCACCATTAGATAGAGCAAAAAATTACGAATACAACCATGTATCACAACACTTAATTAAACCCAATTAATTACGTAATTCCACCAAATTTCATTCAATTCCGTTTGGCATTAAAAAAGTTACGGACAAAATAAAAAAGTGCAAGTTTTCAGTTTTTTCGGGTTATTTTAGTAAACACGTGAGATATGTCAAATATCTTTGCAGATTCTTGAAACACATCCAAATGTGCAACTTTTGTCTAATTTAACCAACCTTGTAGCTCTTACCGTTTCAAAAATCCCAATGGTGGGCATTTTGAAAGTGAACACGCTGTAGATACGGAACAGGGATGCGAGGTCGGTCACACTATTATTATTGTTGTTAAAAATTGCACCTCAAGTGAATATTTTTAAAATATTCAATGTCAGACAGTTTATAGTATACAGCCTAATCAGTTAAGGGCGGCCCTCGGCAATTTCTCGGGAACTATGCAAGTTAGAAAGATGCGGTAAAAAAATTGTTAATAAATGTGACCCAAATAATTTCAATGAAAATTTTTTCAAGTTCCTTCGTTTGCCGCCAGGGGGCGAATTCACCATTTGAAATTTTTGAGAAAATCGAACAAATATGGACAATTTCTGAATGGCGCCCCCTAGCGTTGAACATACTTATTAATTTGATTATGTCAAAAGGACGGTAAATTCTCCTTAAAACACTCTTTAATATGAGCTATAGTTTGCTGAATTCGGTTTAGGCATATTCGAGATATGACGTCTTGAATTTTTAACACCGCTTTCCTTCATAGCGCTGTTGCCGTAGCAACCACGAAAAAGTTGTTTTAACAAAAATTGTAGAGAATTTTAGGGAGGTTCTAAAAATACTCTTTCAGATCCGGATAAGGTAGGCGATTTGTGGAAAAAGAGACAGTTTTATACAACAACATGGTGAATTCGCCCCCTGGCGGCAAACGAAGGAACTTGAAAACATTTTCGTTGAAATTATTTGTGTCACTTTTATGGCCGAGGGCCGCCCTTAACTGATCACGCTGTATATTCAAGGTCAGACAGAACAGAGCAGAACTCTGTCTGTCAACCTAGCAAAACAAAAATTCTACTAGTAAAAAATCCTACTGAAGCAAGTTACACAAACTGCCGATAGAATTCAAGTGACCATAATACTTTTTTAAACACAAAAGTTATTTCCAGAAATATTTGCTGGCTATATAGTCCCCCCGCCGCGCCCCCTCGACTCTACGCCACTGACAAGTCGTGAACATACGAGATCGCATACTCGGCATAAAATGGGGTTTATATAGGTGTAATAATTATTATTGTACATGTTCGCTGTCCCCACCTGTAATTAAAAAATGTAATTTAAATTAAAAAATGTTCCAGCGGCGCATATGGTTGCGCGACTGCCAGCGCTTGCAAATTTATCTTTTATAGCGCTTTTGCATTAAATTACGAAACCTAATTTGCATCCACAATTTAATTAAAGGTTTAAAAGAGCCTTTACAGTTTATAATTTTCCATTTATAGATAACGGCGACGCTGAAGCCATAAAAATGCAGACGCAACCCTAGCACTAGGCAGATGCAATTTCAATTGGGATGCACAAATTTAATATAATAATTACGATTCATCAAACACATGATTTTTGTAAAGGAAATTATTTATTTACACATGCTCAAACATCAAAATAAATAATAACACAATCTATAAATTTAAGTAGATACGTACCTACCTTACTCGCAAATATTGGGAGAGTTGCTAATATCGTACCGTCGTGCTAATTACTATTCGCACTCTTGTATTTTTTCCGTAAACAGGACATGCCAACTCCATCATTGAGCTTAGAACCGAAAGTTTAGCGAAATTTAGTTGGGATAATATGTTTTTGAATTAGCTAAATATTTATAATAACAATAATAACTAATATTTAGAAGTGTATAGAAGTTTTGATGCGACTTTCTTATAATATTTGGTTTTCAACCGTAAGTAA
The DNA here is from genome assembly GCA_963920635.1 of Pseudeuparius sepicola. Classification (NCBI taxonomy): domain Eukaryota; kingdom Metazoa; phylum Arthropoda; class Insecta; order Coleoptera; family Anthribidae; genus Pseudeuparius; species Pseudeuparius sepicola. The sequence goes on from OY987299.1 coordinate 99,693,348, forward strand.
TAGTTATAGATACTACAGTCATGTTCATAATATGTTATGTTATCTACAGTGGGTCTATGGATGGACTTAACTATTATAGGCCTATATGAAATATATCTAACGATGATGATTAAAACGACGCGAGGTTCCATTTTTTCGGAATCGACATATTAGTCTGTTAGCTTGTCACCTGAAGTACCAACATACCAAACCTTACAAACCACGGTTGAAACTAGGCAGCACAGTGGAAAAACGATGAGACTTCCACGAGGAAGGAGGAAAAACGAAATACAACTAGACCAGTGACAACAAATGGCATTGTAATCATTCAACATATTACGATACCAAATTAAACCAAATATTTTTTGTGCACGTGCTGATTCCGTTTTCCTCGAAATATTTTATGAGAAAATGTGAGGAAGTGACTTTTTTGTTAAAAATAAAATTAATTTTTTGTAGTCTTAGCTGGGACAAGAAAACGCCACTTCCACTAAACCAATAGTGACATTCAAGCGTGTTTTGCAGATTTTTTATTCAATTTACTAGTCAAATGAAAAATGCAACAAAATCACCATCTTAATTTTTTCATACAAAATCATACTAGTTTAGTGTTTAAACCATCAATTAGTCTTAATAATTAGGGAGATAATCACTCGTAACGTCTTGGAAGAGAACAAAAAACGTCGCTTCTGTCTAACCCGGAAATTATATTCAAATGATACCCAATATTCCTATTTTTTTGTTCACTTTAACAACCTAAAACAAAGAGGCAACAAAGTCGCCATTTATATTTTTTCTAATTCGGTTATTTTGCGGCATTAAATCCACCTAAAAAAATTACACACGTTGAGTTTTTGAGCCACTAATTTATATTGAAAATTACCGAGATAGTCCCTTGTAACATCTTAACTGGAACACCCTGTACCTACGACGCAAAAAAAAGTCTTAATAAATCTTTCCTGTTACTGACATTTTCTTTTAATTTGAATTAAACTATAAATATAATAATATAAATAATTTAATATAAATAATAGGTACAATAAAATAAAAAGGGCGAATAACGCCACCGCTCTGCATATAGCGCCTATCTCACTTATCAAGTTAGCCAGGAAAAACTCATGCCATTTGTCATTTAGACGCCTCTATTGCAAAATACAGGATATTAGATTCAGTTGATTTTGAAAAAAGACTTTATTAATAACTCTTATGTTATTTGAACAAATTTTTTGAGTACCTTTAGTAAAAAAATTCGAAGAAGAAACAGAACAAAATGGGGTTGATGTAATACCCGTTGACCCGACTCTCCTTAACTTTTTTCTGCATACGCCTACGGTTTAAATTTTTTGCCTTAATTTTACGTAATTTGTTTACTCTTTCTAAATTTTTAGACTCTTTCATTTAAAAGAACATAAAAATTATATCGCACAAAAACAAATTTCAACGTCAAAAAAATTGTGAATACTCTCAATAATAATCATAGAATTTTGTGGGATAGGTCCCAAAAGTAAGAGTTATAAGAGTAACACCGCACAGAACGATCCCTTTGTCTATAATAATAGGCACAAATCGATGTGGTGTCACGCAATAATTGATGCGAGGGAGTGACCTTCCAAAGGTTCTTGTTTGAATGAAATATAATCCTCTAAGAAACATTAGTTACCTATTTCTTGATAAATTTTAATGTTGTTACTACTACCTATTCAGCCTTCAATAGGTCCAGGCCTTGTAAAACTCGGAGAATACAATTCTGAAATAAAAAATTACAACACTTTTGCTGTCAAGTATGAAATATGTCAACTGTCAACTTCACTAGGTATTTCTTATTATTTTTAGCAGAAATTTAGTAGAAATTGACATTTTCTACTTATTTTTTATCCTCAAAACACATCAGTACCAAATTACAGTTCAACAGCTTGGTCAATAACAAGGGTTCTAAAAAGATTCATAAATGAAATAGAGGGTCTTTATTTAAAAACATTTTATTCGCTAGGGTTTTTTGGTGGTTTGGTGTAAATGAAGTTTGCGCCACTGGTTGATGAAACTATGATTTTTAGTAGGGGAGGTCCGCCAACAGTGGCCACCCTTTTTTATTTTTAAATTTGAAGAATGAAACAATTAACATTTGAAATGTATTTCACTAAATGTCACGTGCAATATGGAAGCGTAGGTACTGATTATATTTTTCGTTAAAACGTGTTGTCAGTTTCTAGAAAAAGGATGTACAAAAAATTATCGATTTGTGGTCACTGTACCAGACTGGTGGGGTACAGTGGACACAAATACGAGGTACACTGGCCATAAATGTTTTTTTATCAAAATTTGTTTATTGAACAAAATTTGCATTACAAAATACCAACAAAACACCTAATATAAGTTAAAACGTGTAAGATCGACAGAAAATTGATGGTATCGTTGAACTCTAGCTGTGCCACCCGTTGATATTGGAGTTGGTAATAACATAACAATATCATCTTGTGTGACAGTTGACTTATCTGGCACATCAGGAAATGAAAATTTGTTTTCTCTCTTTTTTCGTAGGAAATTTATGTTATATTCTTTATGTGTAGTATCGATTTCATTAACTTGACCCACACAAAACTTTATTTGTTTTTTTTTTGTTGGAAATCTTACTAATACATAGTCTTCTATCATTATTTCAACTTTCTCAGTCTCAATTACTTCTGGATCTTCGGCCCAATCAATGTCATCGGGGTTTGTAAGATCCAAGCTTTCAGCACTCGATTCGCTATCGCTACTGCTTTCCCTATTTTTTGAACTATTTTTCTTAATACTGGCCAGAGGCTTTACATTTTCTGTTTCACTGTTCAAAATTTGTTTTACGGTAGTTTTCCTCTTATTTAAGTTTTGCTGCCTAATTTCTTTTTGGAGTTCTTGCTCTTGCAGTTCTTTAAAAATCGGAGTGCTAGTCAATATTTCTGTAGATTTTTTTTCCTTCTCTGTCCCTTTATTTTAACGCTTGATTTTGGGTAAGGCCTTAAAACCTCAGGAGTCACATTCTGTGGTGGCGTTCTCTTTCCTTCATTTATTAACGAAATTCTGGAGCTTGATCCTGCTTCTTCTTGTATTTGGCGTGCTTTTCTACTAATATGTTTTCTCTTTGTGAAGCATGTGGTGCTTCGGCTTGAACATTTTCTTCCAGAGGAATGTCAGTTAACTTGTGCTGGTAAAAAGTCGTCATCAAGAAAAATATTATTATTGTAGGGGAAAATTCCTGAAGCTTTGAAACCAGACATGCAATTCTTGGTAGAAAAGGCTTTGCTAAAAATTTGACCCAAAATCTCTGCAATATCATATATTGTTATACGTTGGCATGGGTGGTTCATCAACCAAGTTTGACAAGCGGTGTTGTAATGGGATTTCAGAGGACCATACACTGCTCTGTCCAGTGGCTGCAGCTTATATGGCTCGTATGGGGAGGCAGCGTAAGTAATTTTATGTTGTTCTCTCGAGCAATTTTTATTGCTTGGTAGGAAATATGACTAATATGGTTATCCATTATTAAAAGCACTGATAACTCTTGTGTTGGGTGAGTGTAAGATATAAAATGCCGCAGCCACTGAACAAAAATTTCCGACGTCATCCATCCAGAAGGTGATGCTACACCTATGGTTCCATTTGGTGCCCCTTTGATCATGTGATCTTTAAAAATTTCTAGGGAATATTAGTGAGGGCGGTATACTATTCCCGTCCGCATTAATGGCACCACACATAGTCACAAGAGACCCTCTTTCATTTGATGTTACTTGACCAACTTGTCGTTGTCCTTTCATTGCAATCACTTTGCCTGTCTCTTGAACAGTGGTCAGTGCCGTTTCATCCACGTTATATATTTTGTCAGATCTAAACTTTTGCTTCTCAAAAACATTTTTCAAGTTGTCAAAAAACTTTTGAACAACCACTTTGTTGAAGCCCATAGCGCGACCTAATGATGTGGCTTCATCTGTACGAATAGAAAGAGGATATCTTTTGAGAAAGTTGGTCATCCAATATTTTCCTGCCATTTGGTTTTCGTGCCAGGACTGAGGCATTCGCTTGTTGTTCCCCACTGCTAATGAAAACGCAAATTTTCGAACTTCCTTTGGCGAGAGTCCATGATGCAATTTTGCATATATTTGAAGATATTTACAGAGCTCCTGTTCTTCTGCCGAGGAAAACACACGGTTTACTGTATAATTGGGCGTTAATCCTGTAGTCAAATCGGTTATGTCCACATCGGTAAATTTTGCTACATATCTTCTGTTGTGACGAATTGCGGCTGCTTTTACGGAAAGCCCACGTTCCTTTATGCTACAAAGAGCATTCCGCATGGTTTCTGCTGAAATTTTTCCAATAGAAGCAGCATTCTGGTTCTTGAGTCGAGGCATGTTTATTTTCTGAAATAAAAATGATAATAAGGAACAGTGGCCACTACTTTTTTCTCATGAAAAGTAGTGGCCACTGTTCCCCAATATAGTAGTGGCCACTGTACCATAAAATACCGTTAAACCAACTGTCCTAACCCCCAAATGTCTACTTGCAATTTTTTCGCGTGTGTCCTATTATATTGTTTGTAGAAGTTAAAGGATAGGAAAAAAACTAAAATCTAGTTTCTCTACTTACCCTAGAGTTAGGTTAAACACCGGGAAAACACACGTAAAAGTAACTTCTGGAAGCCAAATCCAACACGACGTGCTTGCTATCGCGACCAAGGCCAAACTGAAAATTTTAGGAATGCAACCTCAATAACTACTAGTTTAATGTCTGGTCAAGAGAGGGCGGCAGTACTGGACGTTCCGGAATAATAATACTGAGTAGTGGCCACTGTACCTGATATGGCCACTGTTGGCTGACCTCCCGTATTTCGGTCTAGATACCGATATATTAAGAGGAGGTTGCCGACAGCGAAAGTGACGTTAGATTTCGTATTTTCTTAAGTTGTCTAGCATAAAATCGTTGACTGACGTATTAATAAAGACTGCTCACGGCTGTCATGGTTGACAGTTCTTTCGCTCACCATGCGCTTCCCAGAGACAAAATACAATGCAAAATTTATTGTTGACCATAGGCGCCATCTACTTTCCAGGACATGAAACTATAGCCGTGAGAAGTCTTATTAATACGTCAATCAACGATAAAATCTAATAACATTTTACCTGGCAAAAATTTAGTACAAACATCTCTGTCTTCATTTTAATCATAAGATCTTACAAGCAGTGTTTTGTTTTATAGGTTATGAAAACCTTGGGAAAAATAATAATTCCAGTGCATATGCTTTTAAGATCTAATGATTAAAATTTATTAAATTTTTGCCAGGTAAAATGTTATTAGATTTTATGCTATACAACAAAAATACGAAATCTAACGTCACTTTCGCTGTCGGCAACCACCTCTTAACGTCTTAACTATGTACCAAATTGGGATTTGCTCTTAACTAACCGTGTATTATCAATAAAACTTTAATACCCTGTAACTCTGACAAAGCACCCAAGGGTAACTATTAGTTTTTCGTACAATGACGAGCTTTATTAACGGTTAAAATTTGGCGGTTTAAAAGAGAGGCACCCTGTATATTTTTATGTTATAAGATATAGCCTCTTAACACTTTTGAAATTGTCGCTCTGTACTCTGCGTATTGTTTTAGGTATACTTAATACTTACCTCTTTATACTTGTGCTTCGAGAGGAAGGGGCTCGGGCGGTTATATTACAAAGCTTAGTGGTCTGTTTGATAGTCGACTACCAATTTAACGGGTATTTCGTGCTGCAGGCCGAAATTGCCGCTTTGAACCAACCGACCAGGATTATGATTATAGAGAGGGTGATACCTACCTAACACCCAGTTCAACCCTGTGCACTGCACAGTGCACAAAACAAATCTCTATAGTAATTGCAAAAATGCGTATTTAATATTATTATTGAACGGATAATTAAAATAGCCAATCGAGTATAGTATTTTTAAAGTCACTTGAAACAGCATAAAAAACTCTAATTGCATAAAAAAAACTCAATATAGGACATAAGCGTCACGCAGTTTTTTAAAGATATTCATATTCTAAAAGCAACATAATATTTCACTTTTAAGGGTTTTTTAAGGTTGTCGTCAAACACAACGTAAAGGTTAATACACCATACAATATTGTCAAAAGGTCTCTAAAAAGCCACATCGATTACAACTATTTACGCAAGTATATCCTAAAATCTGTGAAATTATCGCACGCTTATCCACCGCATTTCACTGTACAAGTGGCCGGCCGTCGAACAGTGTAGCCCATGCAAGTATTGGTGATATATTATATTAGGCGAGCATGCAGTCAATTGGTCAATTGCTTTTACTACAATATCTATCGTCTCTGTCTCCTTCATCTCGTTTTACTTATAATACCAGGTGCGGTCTAATATGGTTAAAAAAGTGTTTTGACTCGTATTTCATTGCAGGAAGAGCCTGTTCTCGAGCTACCCTGGTAAAATATAAATGAACTCACTTGGAACATAGTGATATACGAGGCGCGATATATTTCATAGCTTTTACCACGATCTGCTACTGGTAAAAATACCAGACTTATCAACCGAAATCACCCTATAAAATTCACAGGTTTTTATGCTGTTCCAAGTGACTTTAGAAATACTATATGGTTCGTACAACACAAATTCCGTTGCACGTCATCAATAACAATTAATGACGAAAATTGTGTTACCAACGTTTTATATGAAAACATATGTGATTTTGTGTGTTGATATTTGAATTTGGCCTAGTATTATGTTGGTACCGCTGTTAACGCTACGGGCGACGTTGCCGAATTTACAACCGCCAGAGCCCGAGTTATAAGTTATATCCTCGTGGACGCGCACGTGAACGTTTCCACGTGTTTTGCATTGGAATAAACAATTCCGAAAGCTTGGCAATTAACCAATAGTTTTCTTTAAAGACCAACTTGACTGCAAACCCACTAAAAGTTCAATATTTTATCGTATAAAATATATTTTATGCTTGTGGTTTTAAAATATGGTGAATGCGACGGTTATTGTTTATATCTTTATTTATCACGATACGGCAACGCTGCGTCCCTATGACGAGTCTTTTCCAATGCCGTATACGATGACGTGCATCGGAATTTGTTTTGTACAAACCATATATACCTCTATTAACATTTTTACAGAAACAACTGAATACGACACTTTTGATGACGTCCTAACGTCAAAAACATTCAAATACGACTCACAAATTTAGGCAAAAACTACAAGTAAGTATTTCAAAACTTTAGGTCTCCATTAAAATAGCTCGTTATATTGTGATTATTTTTTTAATAAACAAAATAAACAAGAAAAAATTAGGTAACAAAGTTCAAATTTGGATGTCACATACACTCTGTATAAAATCTGATTAGATGTTTAGGTGTTCAGCAATACTGTCTACATATTATTTTTTGTGCGTTTCTTTTTAACTTTAAATTGAAAAATGTTATCTCTGCAGCTATTTTCTAGGGTTCAGACTTTCAGAAATCGAGTTTATTTCGAAAAAAACGCGTTTAGTGAGAAATTATCAAGAGTACTAAAACATTCTAAATAAATTTTTTCGAAACGACATTGGAAGAAAAGGTCCATTGGCGTACGTCGGATTAACCCCTCCCCCCTCCCCCAATTTCTACGTTTTTTCTTTAAGCATCTTTTATAAACATACCTTCGGGGATATTTCAATTATAAATCGTCATAATAATGGCGCCAAAAATATGCAGTTAACTAGATGGCCTAGCTCCTAGGTTTTGAAATATATTTATTTACATTTTAATGCCCCTGTCACCCCCAATCATTGTTGAAAAATATTGTCGATTTACAGCATTCATTTGGAAATATACTGGGCTAAACACTTAAACACCCATGTTTCATTCATTTCTCAATAGCCCTTTAGGGTGAATCTATATAGTGATATAAGGGTAACGAGCGAGTTACAGGAGCTAATATTGCCTAGAAAGCACGAGAGACTATTTTGCCGACTCAACACCAACCGAGGTTATATATTCTCGCGCTGGCCCGCCTTAAGTCAGTCTTGACATTTTTATTGTATCGTAATTATCTTACAACCCTTATAAATGTTGTTAGGTTTTATCGAATAAAATCTGTTTTTAAAAACGGGTTGTTTCGGCCACAGATCCTAACTAGCGAGAAACGACGCGACAGTATAAACAACAACAACAACAACCTTCGTTTGGTAATACGTGCCCCCTGTATAAGGGAAGATATCAAAACGGTTTGTTCACGGAGCAAGAAGGTACTATTGTCGTGGGTAGTTTTATTAGTTCTCTGTGGTTCTAGCTATTGGAGTTGTCGTGCAGGGACACCCATTGCCGGCTAGTTGCCATTGAGTAAAAGAATATATATTTTAACTTTATTAAATATATATTCTTTTACTCAATGGTAATGCGCATAAGCATAACATAAAAATAATAATAAGCATAAAGTTCAATTCAGTGTTTTCATATTCACCTATATATATTACAGACTAACATAGATTTAGTTTTAATTTTAGACATAAGAAAGTTCATTAAACTCAACTTTATGCTTATTTATTATGACAGAATGTGTACTATTATGGTGGTAAGCAAAAAAGGCCAGAAACATCTGCTACCAGTCGTTTTCTCTTTTTGAAATCAATTTTCGTTTTTGTAGTCCCAATAAAAATTGATTTATGAGAGCACAGAGTGAGCGAGATTTATAAGGCAATTATTTTCTGTCAAATGCCGAAATAATTATGTTTATGACTAAATTATTGTGTACAAACGGTGTCCTTATATTATTACCAAAACTGTATTTATGGCGTATGCCGATGTTAATGGTTAGGTATTACCATAGAAGAATCGGCGTAGTAGATTCTTCTATGGTATTACTAAATCAAGCTGATTAAACCCTAAACCTTAAGTCTCTAGAAACATGTATCATAAAACCGCTTTAAATGCAATTATTACCAAAATAAATACAATAGAAACAGCGAATTTGACGCAGTTATAAAGCGGCTAGAGCGGTGTGCTCTGCACGTCATCTCCGCACACGACATGCTGCATACAGCCGCTACCATCCTCAGTTTTACGTCGTCTATTGAGGGAACACAGAAATTATAGCCTATTTATTCTGCGATAATTATTTTCTGCTGTGGTAATGTGCACAAAGGACAGCAGCGTCAGCAGCTCAAGCTAGTGAGAGAGTTCCGCGAATTCGAATGTTCTCGCTAATAATGTTTGATTTTTTTTGTATTTCACAGATTTAATTTGGAGACTATTTACGGCCTTTTATATGCCGTTTAGACAGAAAGGTTTTTTGTGAACTTCCCTACTATCCAGATTTATTCCAATTGCATGATTCCTATGTGCATTTTTTAAGGACCCTTGTCAACATAACCTCATCTGGCTTTGTCCTGTCCGAAATGTTATGTGTTTTTCCAATCAGCTGCTAGACACTTGATGCAGCAACTACTGCATGCTGCATACAAAAAAAACTCAATCGGGCGTGCCAATGTTCTATTATGTTTATGATATACGAAATGTTTTAATTACAAATTCCATGCAAACGTTGTGTATGATGGTTCAGATCGAAGCGTACGAAGAATCTTCCGTATGACCTCGTCTTAAATCAGACAACCTTCATCTTCACCATGCCCGAGCTAAAGCATACCTTATTATTACATAAAAGAATCAGAATGTACATCTAACAATAAGAGAACATTCGTTTAGTGTTGGTGTAGGTATGTGTGTCTTGACCCTTGTATTTACAAAGTGTTCGTGCGGACGGATGGCACACCAAACATCGCATCGGCCTACAACAACAACAGTCCAGCATTCAGAGCAGAGCGACCAATAAGCGCAGCCTCTGACCAGCCTCCTGCGTACCTTCGAAGCCGCCATCTCCCGCCGTCGCTCCTCTCTGCTGCTGGGCGCAGACCGCTACGCGGTCGGGACGGCCTGGGGGAGGAGGGGGAATGGCATCGGGGCGCTCCGGCTTCCTGGGGTCGGTGGAGACGCGCGCCCTGATCCGCCCGCCGAAAATGACTAAGCGCCCGGCGCCGACCGGGACCGGGAGAGGCGGGCGCGCCGCCGTTGCCACCCCTACGGGCGAGTGGGAGGTTTAGGGAAATCGGCCGGCTGGCAATGTTGATTTTCATTAAGAGGTGACATTTTGAATGTCCCGGCATTTTTTGCACGCAAATATTATGCTTCCAAGTAAAAAACACAGTGTTTAAGAAATGTATTGTATTTACTACGTACCTACAGGGCGTCCGGCGATTGAGTTCACAAGATGAGTAAAGTCTTGAAAGTTTATATTCAGTGAAACACTCCTGATCGCTGTCAAAATAAGATGTTGTGAGAATGTGGTAAATCACTTGATATTGATATAAGCAGCGTGTATTTGTGGAGAAAAAGCAAAACAACGTCATCAGTAAACTACCCTTAATTTTGAAAATGCGGGAAAAGTTACTTCTTAAGAAAAACTGTTGAGATGTCCAAGCTATGCCGGAATTCAAACTTTTATTTGGATTGCTAATATTGTACAAAAAAATTACTGTAATATCATGATTTATTTATAACATGGACAAAACGTAGCAATTATCAGAAAGAACTGACAGTTTAGAGAAAAATCAAAGTGAACCTGTCTACCCCAAACTTTGAATTCCGGCATTTTTTGATCTGGGACATAACCTTTTGCTCTATTTCCAAAATTAAGGGTAGTTTACTGCTGACGATTTTTTTTTGTTTTTCGCTGCAAATGCACACTATTTATGAATTGATTTAACCCCTTTTGACAACATCTTAATTTGGAACCAAGCAGGAGCGACCCCTAGAAAATCAACTTTCAACACGAAATTGCTTGATCATTGACAATAATTTACACCCCTTGCGAACTCAGTCGCGGGACACACTATTTAGAGGGTGAGTGAAAAGTATGAAAATGTGCTTATATTTCCCGAAATATTCGTTATTAAAAAATATTTTAACAAAAGTTTTTATACATATTTTTTGCCATAAACTGACGAAGATCAATTTTTCTTGGCGTAAATAATTTCATTAATATGGCTACCGACATTTGTTTTTTAAACTCTCTGTATCCGTTAGTATAAAATTTTAATGTGAATTTTAATGAGAAAAAAGTTGTGAAAAAAAAACTTTTCTAAAAATCACCTCCTTTGCATTGTGTGGTGCCCCTGCAGTAACTGCAGAAGAAAAACTTCAAAATTTTAGAATCTTTGCGGGAGCCCCAGGATAAAGTCTCCTGAAATCGGGGAGATGCCGCCAAAGAAAGGAAATCATAAACATATGTCACGGTGTATATACAAATCTGATTGAATTACGATTGTTATGCTAATAAATATGTCGAAATATATACAAATATGACTGATTTACGATTATTGGGCCATAAATCAGAGTGATTTACGAGAGACCAAACCAGGATTCTCACGGTCCAGGGATCAAGAAGGAGAAGGATCCAGATATTTAAGCAGGCAGGGCACGACGGGCAAGTCAGTTCCCGTTTGAACAGTTCCCGTTGAAGAGGTCCAGTTGAACAGTGCCAGTACAGTTCGAGTAGTAATCCGACGAGAAGCAGTTGCCGCTAAAAGTTCTGCCCGAAAGAAGAGGGCAGGCGGCAGCCCTTGCGGCTAGCCAGCCGCAGGGTATCCCCCAGTTTAGAATGAAGAAAGCCAAGAAAGAAATATTCTCCTAAGCACCCACAAGTAAGTTGGACTGGCCAAAAAGTAAGATATTTGTGTTTTTGATTCTTTGTGTCTGAATTGCCTTTTTATTTTTGAATTATTTTGGAAACTTTTAGAGAAATTGAATTTATTGTGCGTTTTTAATTAATTAGAAATAATTTCATGACTTTTGTGAACCGTCTTATGATTTTTGGGAATTTATTTTGAACCATATTATTTTACTGTAGATGTCAGAGTTTTAGTTTATTGAAACAGAAATAATCTTGTATTTTTTATTGGGAAATTTGAAAGGGATGTGGGAAACTACATAGAGTCAATTATTTTGGGGTTGAAATCAGAATTTTGTTTTTTAAATTGAACTATTTTATGTCAGAAATTTCAAGTAATTTGAATTACAGTCTTATACTCACTTGTATTGGAAATTAAGCAAAGCTTTACAGTCAAGTAATTTTATTCTATTTGGGGAATCTTTTCTAATTTTTGTATTTAATCTGAAGGTTTGTCATTTTATGCCATAGTTTATGTATTTGTGCCATTTTGACATATTGTTTTGTGTCCTAATTTAAATTCGATTGTTAAACAGTGTACCTTTTGAAATGTTTGGATTTTGTTACTTAGAAAAGGGTAATATTTCAGATATCTTGAGTGTAGCATTGTGCGAAATTATAGATTTTTAATTTTATTCAATAATAATTATTGCCCAGGTTTTAAACTTCCTCTTAAACTCTATTTTGTTATTTCAATGTACTGTTTGGTATTTATTTTAATACAGAAATTAAACTATCCCAGTGTTTCCGTCATACACCCTTAGGCCCACACTAAAAGTAAGTAACTGTGACTCACCCTGTACATTAGCGCTCGCCAATTAACATCTTGTTAGATGTTAATTGGCGGGTAGAGCATCACAATTGGACTTCAAATCAAATCAAATCAAATATGCTTTATTGTCATAAGAGTAACTTGTTGACAAAGCTGGCAAAGATATAGTAAAGCACTTAAAAAAAAACAAAAATTAAAACAATAATTTTAAAAAAAAGCAAAAATAATTAGTTAATAGTATGAGATATCTAAATTAAATTGTGTCTTGGAAGTACTGGTCTAATGAATAGTAGGTATGCTTTATTTAAGAGCAATTTTTTTACAAGTCTCTTAAACACTACCTCGGAGCTCACAGACTTAGTTAATAGAATTTGGCAAATGATTAAAAATCTTTTTGGAATCATAAAATGTAGATCTTTTGACTAGAGTGGAAGAAGGAACTGGGAGATCGATATCTAGAACCTGTCTTGTGATCCGACTGCAACACCTCGAAGAGCCAGGCCTATGCTTCTTAAACATCAAGCACACAGTCTTCAAGATAAAGAGGCACGTGAGAGTCAAAATTTTGTGGGTACTAAATAGTGGACGACAAGACTCACGAGGCCTTGCCCCACAAATATGACGAAGGGCTCTCTTGTGTAAAACAAATAACACCCTCCACAATACCAGGCCACATGCCCCCCAAAAGCAGATTCCATAACTCAAATGGGACTCTATCAAAGCGAAATAAGCATTTTTCCTGACTGAGAAATCAAGCTCTCTCGAGATGACCAAAAGAGCATAGCATCCCCTGGAAAGCTTAGAGGATAGGGAAAGAATGTGATCCCGAAAAGACAACCTATCGTCAATACACAAATCAAGAAACTTTGAGCATGTAGATTGGTTAATACCTTGTTAGTCTATACTGATATCATTGAGAGAATTGAATTGAATGAGAGAACATTGGTCTTAGTTATGTTGAACTTCAAGATGTTGGAATCACACCAACTCTTCACTATATGAATGTCCCCCGCGACGACTGCATTCAGTTCCACAGGATCCTTGTTATGCCACAAAAGAGTAGGTAGTGTCATCTGCGTACATAGTAAATCTCCCCTTAACATCAATAAATGCCAAATCATTCACATACAGGAGAAACAAGACCGGCCCGAGGACTGATCCCTGGGGCACCCCACACTGTATGTCAGCCACATGTGAAGTAGTACCGTTCGTTGAAACAACCTGGCTTTATTTTTCTAGGTAATCCCCTAACTATCCTAAATAATAAATAATAAACAACCAGTGCTAGGGAGTGTTTAATCTCATCGAGTTCGTTTCTTACTGTTGGCAATAAAATTTCGCGTGCGCAAACTGAGATTTTCTTTAATTTTAACGCAAAAGTTAAAAGGTGGTTTACTTATTACACTCAATAATGATTCACATTCGGTCAGTTTCTTTGTGCTGTTTTACCAGTCATTAACGCCAATTTATTATTTCAATTTCAATTATTGTTTTTAGTTTATCAACTAGACTTGATTAAATTGATTATGTATTTTACGACTTTTTGTACCAAGAATCTATAAATCAACTTTAGTTTGTAAAATGTTAATTATTTATGTACGAGTTCATGTATCTTATCCCCGCCTCTGGTTTTAAACAATTACGCAATGCCCAGCCAGACGACTAATCTGACCGGTTCATTGCACTTTCCAATGAAAATATAAGATAAGCAAAGTTAGTTATAGGCCGAAATGCATGAGAAACTGATCTCTAATAACGCTCTTCCCGCAAATATTACTACCGCGAACAATCTGCTGCTGCGCCCAGTTTCCAACTCCATCGTCAATTTGCTAAAATCCAATCAGAAATTCTTCTCGGTGGAACTGTGCCCGGGAAAAGAATACGACTTGGACCTTCTCAAAAAGCTACAACCGAAATTTTGCTCGGTCACGTGGCATTCGGCCAACTACGCAAACGATGAAGTCAAGGATATTGCGGCAATATCACTAGCTCAGAATTTGCGTTACCATGGTTTCGATGTGATGTTGCACTTGGCGGGAAGGCATCTAAAAAGAGATCGGGCGCTGAGCATCTTGGAAAGAATAAAGGAGATTGGAGTTAAGGATTTATTGGTGTTACAAGGAGGTGAGGAGCATGATGAGGTCCGGGGTCTTCATTCTAAAACATCCACCCCGCCGCTTAGGTATTTCAAAACGAGGTAAAAACGCGCGATTTAGATTATGAAGGGGGGATACATTTTGGAATATATACGTTCAGTTTCCATTGCTGAAACACCAAAGTTACCCATTCACTTTGTTTGAATAGGTCCACATAGAATGTGTGATACATTATTGAAAATGAAAATAAAAAAATTGTAAAAGGTTTCTGAATTTGCCCATTTGTGGACAATAGTTGCGCCGCATGTGAATGTTTTTCAAGGATTCAAGGTCAAACAATTTGAATAAATGGCAACAGATTCTAACATAATGCGAGCAGAGCAGAAAGAACACTATTGCATTAATAAAAAAAGACAAAGACAAGACAATTGTTTTTATCAAACTTCTAGTTTATTTTTAAGTGAATAATACTTAATATTTAACATTTACTTAATATTTAACAACAGTTCCCTTAAAAAATGAAAGATTCCATTGAAACGATTTTAAACAAAACAAAACTTACGTACAAATTAACAAATCCTATTGAAATGGGTTTTGTAAACAGTAATAGCAGTGATTATAGTCCGTCCTAGGCCCTCAGCGGTCGCCCATGAATTTAGTAGTGATCGCGAAGGCCAATAAAATATGAATTTCGGCCAACTATTCTCTCTTCGAAAATCTGTCTTATTTGACAGCACCGGATACCTTTTTCTTTGGGTCTACCTGAAGGATCGGGTGTCCCATGTCAGCAAGCCCAGGACACAGAAAGACGCTGTTTTCCTGTGCCCAGGATTATCATCCAACAACTTAAGGACAACGTCCGGGAAGATACCTATTCAATTGCTGGAGCCAGACATGTTAAGAGTCTATTTACAAAAATCTAGTCACGGTTAGAGTGAATAGAAGGAATCTTTTTATTTTGCAATTTTCACAAAAAGCACACTTAAGTTTTGCTTGTATTTAAAATGAGGTTTCCATGGAAAAACTTAACATTTCATGTACGGGATATCCAAAAAAATGCTACTTCCGTTTTTAAATAAAACAATTCGTACACAAACCTGGATTAATCTTTCTACACCTTCGTAGAAAAAGGGCCAATGTCCAAAATTTGCATTTAGGAGTTAAGGGTATAATCAGACTGAGCAGTTGGTATATTCTGGTTAGAAAAAAGACCAATGTCCAAAGTTACATGGTATTGAAGTAATCTTAAGTGGGAAAAGGCCTAAGTCCAATTCGTTTTTATAGAAAATGGGCCAATGTGTGGACATTAGCCCTTTCACTATAACTGATATATAAAATAAACGGCCACTGTCCGTAGTATCAGGACATTGGCCGTTTGTCATTTTTATTTTTTGGACATTGGCCCTAATTTATTTTGAGGTTAGTATTCTAACCTCAAATTTCGGTCGACAGTATTTGACTGTTCTGTGGTCGACAGTTTGTGTTTAAGTTGTGGGTGTTATCAAACTGAATAAAAAAAATTTGTCTGTACAACTTGTTTTATTTTCGAAGAAAGGGCCAATGTCCATATTCGCAATATTATTTTCGGGGCCAATGTCCATTTTTTGCAACTAAAAAGAAATATACTAAAATAGCTTGAATCATCTTAAAATACGTATTTTGTACTCTATATGTCACCTCAAATTGAAAATTATCAGAAAAGCTTATTTGCATTTTTAAGCTCACAATAGGTAATTATAAATTCAAATTCATTTTTCTCGAATCAGCTGAAATGGACATTGGCCCTTTTTCTACCAAAGTACAGCTTTTAAATAATAACGTAATAGATTTGGGGGGGGAGTATAAAAAAGCATTATTCGAACACTCCTCCACCAACGCTGACACAAATATGAAGGCGAGCAAGGAATATTAGTCATAGCTTCGTCTAAACCCTTCTAATAGTCATAACTTTTTAATTCCGAACAACTATTTCTAGTGCGACTTTTTCGAAAGGTTAAATATAAAGGTAGTTTACTCTTGTACTTAAACATTTCCTTTTTATTTATTTTTTGGACCTTAAACTACGTTTCCATCTTGTAGGTTAGTTTTTTTTTTAAGTTAACGCGACGTTTCGACCCTTATCGTGGTCATCATCAGGCTAAAAAACATATGTGCAATTAAAAAGACAAATACTCAGGTAAAACTAGCAGTTGAAAAAGTATTAAAAACATTTTAAATTTTTTTTTGTTTATAAAGCTATGATTCAAAAAGGTTACTTTCTGGAAGTGTACACATTGTGAGAGACAATATATATGTATAGTGTACAAAAAGTATATAATGTGCAGTTAGAAATGATAGTTTGAGTTTCTCCCTTGCACAAAATACAAGCAAAACTTTTTGCCAAGTGTGCTTTTATCCATAAAATGTAAAATAAAAAAGCTTTCCCTCTATTCACTTTAACCGTGTATTGTGGATATTGTAAAAAAATAAATATAGGAAATTGACAAACAAAAAAGTTATTCAGATTTTATATAGGGAAGCGATTTATGGGCCATCCAGTATTTCATTTTTTTGAGCGGAACAATGCAATTTGTAGACTGAGAGCTGGCTACGTAGGAGTAGGGGTCACTCTGTAAAGTGGGAATTTGATCATTTATAGGTTCCGTTGTTACTGACATAGCGAGAGGCGGGCGGGCAGAAGGCACCCTGGAAGAATAAAGTGAGGGTAGGGGTTAAACATGCAATGTTTCGTAAAAAAAATTGTTAAGGTACCACAGTGTTGACAGTTTTTTTATTTCAGATGAATGTCAGAATTTGGAAAAAGGAGACTTCGACTATTCTTCGGATCTGATCAAATTTATAAAAGAAAATTTCGCTAATTGTTTTTCACTTGGAGTTGCTGCATATCCAGATCAGTCGGAAGGAGAGATTAATTATTTGGTTGAGAAGGTAATTATTATTATCCCATATTGATGCCTCGACTGACTGGCAGGGTATGGTTTAAAGGTTACAATAATAAAGTTTGAATTTTGGTAAGTAAAGGGTAAGGCAATGAGTTTGGATTATTGTAAGAAAATATCCAGTAGGTACACAATAATTTACAAATTATAAAAAATATTACAAACACGGCAAAAAGGATAACAGAAGCAAGATTTTTGGCAAAGTCCCAGTTTCACTATTATGCTTCTTTGGAAAATAGTTATGTATACAATGTTAACGTGGCAATAAATTCAGTAATATTTTGTAGATATCACTTGGAGCAAGCTACATAGTTACCAATGGATCTCTAAACACTGCATCTTATCAAAGATTTTTATACCACTGCAGACAACACAAAATAGAGATACTTATAATTCCCGGAGTATTTATAATAAGCAGTTATAACATGTTACATCATATATCCAAACTTTGCAGAGTATCTATCCCTCCTAACATTCAATCTGTTGCCGAAAAAAATAAGGATAACGAAAACTTCAAAGAAATTGGGATTATTTGGACAAGAAAAATTATTAAATATATTTTTGATAAAAAACTATTTGATTGTGTTCATATATTTTCTTTGAATAATATGGAGTTACTCAAAGAAGTATTGGATGATTGTGAGTTAATATCAACCATTAGGTAACAATGCGTAATATAATAAACAACATATAACGTAAACTCACCTGTTTTTTATTCATACCATAACCTAGATTAAAGGATAAAAAATATATTCATAGACAAGGGTCTGAGAATTGACTGACTTATTAATAAATACTGCTCACGGCTATCATATTTGACAGTTCTGTTGACCATAGGCGCCATCTACTTTCCAGGACATGAAACTATAGCCGTGAGAAGTCTTATTAATACGTCAGTCAACGGTCTGAGGCATTGTTGAAACTGTTCACAAAAATCCCGCAACTTTCAAAGTTTAACTTTGGAACGAAAACAAATTAAAGAGATGGATTGTAATAGCTTACAATAATTATTGTTAGGACATACTAAATTGGGGTATAGGCATTTTAATTTAGTTATCAGATTTTATATAAAATTTTAACAAAAATGTTTCAACAATGGTTTTGGCAGACTATGTGTAATCTAAAAATGCTCTTTAATTGTACGTACACTACATTGTGACAGGTAAATATTTCATGTCCCTGGAATTCCCTAAGCGGCGCCCATATTGATATTATTGATAGGTGACGGAGGACAGGGCCGTAATCAACAGAATTTACGTTTTATTACGCACACTAATCCTAAATTTGTATAGAAATTAATTAACATTGAACTCTGTTCTTTGAAGCACAGAAAAAGGCTATAGTTATAGTTTTTGTCTTTGAAGTTAGCTTAGAGCTACAGAATAGCAAGGTTAAGGTTAGGCATCTGTCACAAGTTCTGACATTTCTTTCAGACATGCTAAATACGCCCCTGGAGGCGCCCAGAACAATGCTGCCAACCTTGTATTACCAAATTAAGAAATGTCATTTCTAGTGCACAATTAAAGAGCGTTTTTAAATTAGCTTTGTCTATTTTTACGATAGAAAAGCCTAAAAAGTTTGTGTTTTGTTGTTTTGCAACATTTTTCTCTCGAGAACGATCAGAAATGTTTTCTGATGAACAGCATGTAAAATTAAGCCAAGACAATTTAAATTCAAAAAGAGTTCTACAAAAAAAAAGATGAACTGTAGGCGAATTTGATTCCGCGTAAGTTTCATTTTTATTATACAGTTCTTACTGAAACGTTTCAATTTCCTGATGTCAGTATATTATTTGAAACTGAGGCTGCCTGCGCCATGGGTTAGGAGAATATAGGGCATTCCCAGAGTATCTTTTATGAATCGATTAGTAGGTACCTACTATATAGGTAATTTGTATTTGAAGATTTATTTATTATTTTTATGAAAAGTTCAGTTATTAGGCAAGTGGCGCGAAGAAATCTTTTACCATACCTACTGGCAATTCTAAAGAAGTCGTCAGGCCAGGAGAAGAATGTGTAGGAATATATCCGTTATAATGAGAAATCAAATAAGTAGAAAAGGGATAGGTATAAATGCAAGAAGGAATATTCAGCTATTATTATAATTAATATATTTTACTACTAACCTGAGAAATCACCATTATTTACCTCATTCCTCTAATGAGGAGTTATATTTCTGTCCCAAGGTAAATAATGATAATAAAAAAATACCTAGGTAAATAATGAAAAAACTCCCAGGCTAAATCTATAGTCAAATATGTAAAATATGGCAATATTTCAATGTTAGTAGTAAAAAAAAATCTATATACCTCGCATATTATATCCTTCGGCGTTACGCGCCTCAGGATATAAAAATGCTCAGTAAATAATGGCTCACTTCTCAAACTAAGTGTTTAATATACTTTTTAATATTTTTGAAGTTTTAATGTCAAACTTGTTCAACTTAAACCTGTTTCAGTTTTTTTATTAAAAACCAAACCCCACCTGAGCCGGCTCTAGGCGGGTGCGAACGGTGCAGCGTACGCGGCCCGCGTTTTGACTAGCCCCGCGCCTCCGAGTCCCGTGCACAGGGTAATCCAGTCAGTAGCGTATTTAAAAGGGCGGGGCCGAAACGATTTCAGAATTTGAAAATATTCACTGCAGCTTGAAAATCTGAAGAAATTGGGATTTCCTAAGACTAATTTTAAGTGATTTTCTTAACATTTCTAACAAATTTGGCCTGGGGCGCATTTTACAGAATTATTTTAAATGCACTTGTTTGAAAGAAATTCACAAAAATTGTCCCTTTCACCCGAAATTAATTTCTATATACGTCACTGAAGTAATCTAAACCCATCGCCCGGCCTACTTTTTTAAAAAGTGACATGCAAAAAATATATTATTCTAGTGGCGTATCAATTTTCAAAAATTTGTTCAATAATGGATTAAATAATTCCTTGCCGGGACCTCGCACTTTCATCCGGCACCCAGCCCGACAAATGCTTGAGCCGATCCTGCCCCCCCCTCCCAATTTTCGCTAGATACGGCCCTGTCTGCAATCTATAGGTCACCATCCACTTGCGTAGAAACATGTGGTCTATCTGGAAGAATGTCTGAAAAAAAAACAAATAAAAAAACGCTAATCCAAAATCATATTAATTAATTTTTTCAGTGAATACAACTTTGTGTCACTTATTAACGAGGCCACTCGGTTGGCTAGAGCACTTCTTCAAATTTAATTCCGAAAATATCGTAAATAGTTCAGTTACTGCAATATGCAAATTGTATTTACCGACCATTATACATCGATGGCCCCGTCCTCGAGATCACACTGTAGTTTATGTTTCTGTGCTCTTTTTGTCGCGTATGTTTATAGAAAAAAGTGTTTGGTAACCCGCCGTATCGATATCCCCGCGCCCGCCTGATATTCATTATGTTTCATACGCTCGAACACGTCGCGTGTTTCCTTGTGTGCGGTACCAAATCATGCCGAATCCACGGAAAAGAAAACTTGCGGACTTCAAACACAAATCAAGAAGAAAATGAAGAAGATACACCAAATTCTGACTGATTTCTCCTCAAGTAAGTAGCTCCCCGAACTAAACGCAAATTTTTTAATAGACACAGGTAGTTCAAGAAGTTTTATTAATCCCGAATTAGCTCATCAATACTTTACAGATTTTATTTTCGAAGAACTTTTTTGTGTAAAAACAGCCCCCGCTAGATCCATACATAACGAAGCGATGGAAATTCCAGTTTTTCCCTCATTCCAAATGAATGGAAACCATAAATTTTATTTATTTGATTTTTCAAAAAATTATGCAGGATTATTTGGCACCGATTTCTTAAAACATAAAATTATGTCAAATATCGATTTACGTTGTGACTATCTAGTTACGCCTTATGTAGCTATTCCCTTAAATAACACTGAATATATCGTTTCAAATTTCATAAATGCAAATTTCACGACATTAGAAATAATTATACACCCCCGAAGCGTACAAAAAATAAAAGTACCCGTAAATAAAATTTCTGGCACTTGTATCTTACCTTACACAAATTTTGGAAAAGCAGAAATGCCTGAAGCAGTTTGCAATATTGTAGATTCATTCGCTACTACCTTTGTTACTAATATTTCGGAAAATCCAATCAAAATTAAATTCTTAAGCCCTTTGATATTGTACTAATCAATGAAGCTGAAATAAATTTTTTCGAAAAAATGGAAACTGACCAAGATCTAGACGACCATATTGACCAACTACAAAAACAGAATTTAAAAAATTTACGCTTAAGTCACTGTAATCAAGAAGAATATGACGCAATCGAAAATTATGTTTCGAATACCGAGATATTTTTTATGTAGAAAATACCCCTTTGACATTCACGAACCAAATAAAACACAAAATTAAATTGACTGACGAATCTCCCATTTTCACAAAAACATATCGATACCAGACAAGAAGTCGAAACGCAAATTAGCAAAATGTTATCTAACGGCATAATCCAACATTCAAATTCCCCGTGGAGTAGCCCCATTTGGGTAGTACCAAAAAAAATGGACGCATCAGGAAAACGAAAATGGAGGATTATGATTGACTATCGCAAACTTAATGACAAGACAATTGACGACAAATTTCCATTACCAAACATTTCGGACATTCTAGACAAACTCGGAAAAGCCCAATACTTCTCGACACTCGATTTGGCGAACGGCTTTCACCAAATAGAAATGTCACCGGACGACATCCCAAAAACAGCATTTTCTACAGACACCGGTCATTTTGAATTCAAAAGAATGCCATTTGGACTTAAAAACTCACCCTCTACGTTCCAAAGGGTTATAAATAATGTTCTGCGCGGATTACAAAACGAAACATGTTTAGTGTACCTCGACGACATTGTAATTTTCTCGACATCTTTACAAGAACATATAGACAGACTAAAATCAGTTTTCCAACGCCTTAGAGAATCAAACTTTAAAGTCCAACTGGACAAATCGGAATTTTTACATAAAGAAGTAGCTTATTTAGGACACCAAATTACCACTGACGGAGTTAAGCCCAACCCGGATAAAATTAAAGCAGTTAAAGATTTTCCTATACCCCGTACGCAAAAAGAAATTAAGTCATTTTTAGGTTTAGCTGGTTACTACCGTAAGTTTATCAAAGATTTTTCCAAAATTAGTAAACCCTTAACTGAATGCCTCAAGAAAAACCGTAAAGTAGATCACTCTCCGAAATTTATCGAAGCTTTTAATCATTTAAAAGATTTGCTGATAAATGCCCCTATTTTAAAATATCCAGAATTTGACAAACCCTTCGTTCTAACAACAGATGCCTCTAGTGTAGCATTAAGAGCAGTCCTGTCACAAGGAACCCCGCCTAATGATTCGCCAATCGCATACGCATCACGCACCCTCAACAATACGGAACAAAAATACTCGACTATTGAGCGTGAATTACTCGGAATTATATGGTCATGCAAGTATTTTAGGCCTTATCTATACGGTAGAAAATTCTTTATATACACAGATCATCGCCCTCTCGTTTGGCTCTTTAATATGAAAGAACCTAACTCCAAATTAGTCAGATGGCGCCTCAAACTTGAAGAGTTCGATTACCAAATTATATATAAAAAAGGAAAACAAAATTCCAATGCAGATGCCCTTTCTAGAATTCAGTTAAATGCAATAGAAACCCAATCTACCTTTAATAATGCCGGAGACATAGACTTTGACATAGATGAATTTTTGAGCCAAGAATCAAAATTTTTACCTAATCCTTCCTCAACTTCAGACTTAACTACTGACTTAGACGAATCTTTAAAACAGAATGATATTGACAAGCAAGAAATTAACGAAATAATGAATGATTTACAAAAATTTGCCTTACCTGAAAACCCCAAACAAAAAATAAGAATTTTGCAAAATATACAAATACGACCACCGACTACTGATGCCACTGCGCATAGTATCAATGCCCCCGAAACTACGACCAATATCCCAATATTAGACGAAATTATGAACAATCGACCAAACCAGATGATTATCAAAAAATCACCCTACGAGTTATACTCAAAAATTTAACAAGAAAATTTTGACGACCACCATATCATTTATGCAACCTTACCTACCAATATTAATAAGATAACAAAAATTTTA
The DNA here is from genome assembly GCA_963920635.1 of Pseudeuparius sepicola. Classification (NCBI taxonomy): domain Eukaryota; kingdom Metazoa; phylum Arthropoda; class Insecta; order Coleoptera; family Anthribidae; genus Pseudeuparius; species Pseudeuparius sepicola. The sequence continues at coordinate 99,717,013 of OY987299.1, forward strand.
AGAGAATATATAAGTAACAAAACCATGTATATTTACTTTCATTCTAAAGAATTACGGCCTTACTTCCAAGAATCACTTAATACACATTTTCAAAATTGCAAACTTATCGAATGTACCAAACTTATTAATAATGTTAAACCGGAAGAGAGACAGATGCTTATAAAATACAAACACGAAGGCAAGACAAATCATCGCGGAATCGACGAAACTTATGAATTTTTAAAACAAAATTACTATTGGAAATCTCAAAAATCCGATATTTCTAAGTACATAAATCAATGCGAAATATGTCAACGGTCAAAATACAATAGAAGACCTCCTAATGAACCCCTAGTTTTGACTCAAACCCCTTCTAGGCCTTTCGAAATATTACATATTGACACATTTATTACAGGAAAATATAAATTTCTAACTTTAATAGACAAATTTTCGAAATTTGCTCAAGCTTTACCATACTTTGGAACAGCAATATCGGCCTGCCAACAACTAGTTCATTTCTTTTCATTCCACGGAATTCCAAAGCTAATTGTTTGTGATAACGGCTCAGAATTTAAAAACGACGTTTTAGATGACTTATTGAAAACTCATAATATAAAAGTACATTTCACCACCCCCCGTCATCATGAGTCAAACTCCCCAATAGAAAGACTACATTCAACCCTAATTGAGCACCTTCGAATTCTTAGAGAAAAGGACAAAACATCTGATATACCGACCTTAATGACAATAATAGCTTACAATAGCACAATTCATTCTCATACTAATCACACGCCTTTTGAAATAATCTCAGGTCCTACAGACTCTCGCGATCCGATGTCACTTATACCCGCTCAAGTTTTCACGGAATATGTTAACAATCATCAGAATAACACGAAAGCGCTTTATGATAAAATTCATTCCGACTGTGTTGACAAAAAGGAAAATATAATTAACAAGCGAAACAGTAGTAAGACAGCCGCTGAAATTACAGTAGGCACTCAGGTTTTTAAACAAGTGGATCCGAGGTCAGCGAAATTAAAATCCAAATTTACAGGCCCCTATTTAGTTACAAAAATTCTCGAAAACGGAAAAATTGAAATACAAAACCCAAAAACAAACAAGACGGAGATTACACAAAAAAACGAGACTAAAATAAAACACGTTGTTACAGATGGACCTGGACCATCGACGCAACCGACACAAACTTCCATAACCTCAACTCCTATCCCGGACTCTTCCCATACAAGTTAGGAACGACACAAATTGTATCTAATCACTGGCCACTTGTTCAAGTATACGACTTAGCCCCAGTAGTTTCAAGATATTTAGAAATAAAAAATCAAGTGTATAAACTTAATAATGACATTAAAAGTAAAATTGGACACTATGGTGACGAATACAATAATTCATTTTCATATTGGTTTGCATTAGAAAAGCAGATCGATTTACAAATAAATCAAATAAATCCTATTCAAAATGTAACTAGACAGAAAAGAGGCTTACTTAATCCTTTGGGATCTCTCATTAAATGTATTACAGGAAATTTAGATCAAGAAGATAGCCAAAAATATGACATGCAGATAAAAAAACTTACAAGAAAATCAAAACAAATTAAAGGGTGTTGCCTTCAGTCAAATTACATTATTAAAATCTACCATTAAGAAATTTGAGGAAACAGTGACAAATATAACTCACAACCAAAAACAAATAGAATTTAAAATTAATCAAATACGAGAAGCTCTCGAGAAATTCGCTCAAGCCCAACTAGATGACTTCAATTATTTTCAAATTCATATTTTGATTCATCAACTTACTAATATATCCAAAATATCTACAATATATTTGATAGAATGGAAGTAGCAGTTTCTTTTGCAAAATTGAATACTTTACATAACTCAATCATAAATCCTATAGACTTGTTATTAGAAATAAAAGAATCTGAAAAATATTTAAAGTTAGGCAAAGTACCTCTTTCACCAACTATTGATAATATTTTGAATTTCGAAAAATTTATTGAAATTGAAAGCTACTCAAAAGAGCTCAGTATCACATTTATTTTAGAAATACCCTTGGTTGAATCAGAGTTATACCAATATTACAAAATCCTACCATTACCAATCCAAAAAAATAATGAACCCGATTTTTACTTTTGCCTACCTTATAAACCATTCCTTGCACTTAACAATGAAAAGTATGTTTCCATGGACAAAATCTGCAAGAAAATTGAAGAAACCAAGTACATTTGTGAAGAAGTTAGTCCTACGCATGTTGATGATGACGCTCCTTGCGAGGTGCAATTAATATCATTCAAAAATTTAACGAACTGTTCTCCCTTCAAGACTACTATCCAAAAAGTTGAAATAGCCAAAGTTGTCAAAAATAAATGGCTAATAACTGTTCCGTCAAAGCGAATAGCTGTTAGTTCCTATAAAAACTCAGTACCAAATAACACACCACTACAAGGAAGTTACTTAGTTGAACTGTTTTCCGATTGCACTTTAAAATTAAATTCGATAATATTACAAAGCTACAAAACTAGCAAACTACCCTTTATAAAAGTATCTTTACCCTCTATAAACTTTTCGAGTAAAAACCTCACTAGCATCCCGAAGAAGCTAGGTCTGCCAGAACTCAGCCTCAACAAAATCAACTTAGAAGAAACAAGAAGTATTCAAGACACCCTTGAAGAACAGAAGAAGATTTTAGAAGACATGTCGTCACCACTTGAAACAAAGAAAATTAACATTTTTACAATTTTTATTTTCATTATAATATTAATTGTTTTATTACTACTCTTGCTCAAATTAATTAAAAAACATTTTCAAAAATTTTCTATTAACCCAAAACAAAAGGAAACCCGAGAAGAAATCATCATTTAATTTTTGGGAACCACATCCTAAAGAATATCCAGTAGGGCCGGAGGAGTAACATGAACACATATGCCATGTTTCTGGAAAGAAGACGCTACATGCTGAGAAGACACTTTTAATATTATATATACTAAAACATGTTCTATTACGACAGTCTCTCTTGTAACTTTTGCCAATAAACATCTTTTTAAATACAAATTTGTTACGTTCGCCCACGTAACTAGTGATTCACATGTAGATCACATACATGGTGTTCTACATTGTATTGGGTAAGCTGTGTTTATATAATAAACAATTTCGTTGCGAATACGTGACGAGTTTCATTTCGCAAGTCACGCACACAAGGTCGAAGCCAAAGAAACACCTCAGATCGCACCAAATCTTTCAACATCTACAGTGTGATCTCGAGGACGGGGCCATCGACGTATAATTAGAGGTTAAACGACTTACCTGTAAGGAAGTTCAATCCTCAATTATACGAGGTGGCCCCGTCCGAAGAGATCACACCCACCCGCCAGTATTCATCCCCAAAATATTCCGATCTGAGGGGCAACATTCATTATGTCAGGCGGGCGCGGGGATATTGATACGGCGGGTTACCAAACACTTTTTTCTATAAACATATGCGACAAAAAGAGCACAGAAACATAAACTACAGTGTGATCTCTTCGGACGGGGCCATCTCGTATAATTGAGGATTGAACTTCCTTACAGGTAAGTCGTTTAACCTCTAATTATCATGGCGTTTTGATGATTCCAGAAGAATCACAGAAAAGGATTGTAAAGAAAAAGAAAGGGTTAAATCATAATCAAGTAGGTATGAATTATTGAGAATAGAACTTTCAAAAGTTGGTTGGCAAAAATTAGACCATAAAGTAATATATCATATCATATTGAGTATCAATGTGCAAAATATTACTTTTTTAATTAATCGTAGTTAAAACTTACAGCTAGTTAAATGCGCCAAGTCAACTGTCAAAAAAGATCATAAAAGTGATATAATCTTCAAAACGGTTAGAGATAATGACACATATGTATTTATGAAGTTGACTTAGAATTTTATAAGGAGTTCAAAAATGTAATAATATATAGGGTGTTCCATTTAAAATAACAAAGTTAGCACTCAGTTCCGGTTTTTCGGGAAGTGCCACCATCTTTAAAATATTTTGAAAATAGAGTTCCTAACCTCTTATATGATCCCTCAAAATTTGAAATCAAAATTTCATTTCCGTCCCAATAATATTCTAATGAAACACTTATAAAAATTACCCTGTATAATATATCCATATCTTTGACCGTTTTCCACCAACAGAGGCTGGGCGTCTAAAAATGATTACCCTGTACTTTGTGGAATCGACCAGACAAACTTTAATCGGCTAAGTTGCGAAAGCTCCCTCGCTTGGTCAAAGTTATGTTTTTATTTGATAGTTCTTATTTGTAAGTAAATGGAATATATCTTTTTAGATGCAGTACCATGTACACTATACACTACCAGCAGACTGACCCAGTTATTTCGTTATTTGTCCTGGCGCAGAAGAAGTATAGGAGAGAAGGTCCTGAAGCAAAAAGTCAAAATGAAGTACTATTTTTTGGTTTGGAATAATTATATAAATAAGAGCACAATACCTACTTAAGAGATACGATTTTATTTCCAACTCGAGGTTTTTTAAAGATATATTTTCGACAGTACTACAAAATGCTATACAAAGTGAAACAAATAATGCTAGAACTTATTTTTATTTTATTTCCCTATTTTTGAAGTTAACATTTAAAACATTAACTTTGTTTTGCAATACTATTAAAAAAATTAATAATAAGTAATAACAACGATGTTAGTTGGACAAAGTTTGTCCTCTGCTTGGGTTGTCCCTCAAGATCAAATTTGTTTCTCAGAATATCAATTCATTTTTATGCATTTTTTGCTTCAGGATGTTCTCTCCTACTTATTCTGGACCAGGCCAAATAAGTGGGTCACTCTGTTGGCAGTATACCGTACATGATACTGCATTTATAAACATTTAATGCATTTACTTACAAATAAGAACTATCAAATAAAAACATTACTTAGACCAAGCGAGGGTGCTTCGCAACTTAGCCGATAAGTTTGCCTGGTCGCTTCCACAAAGCACCTACGTAATCACAAGGTAATTCTTTCATCAATATCCTCACCCTTAGTGGGAAAATGTTGTTCGCACGCCTAAAAACATGTTTCACTGTTTCACATACCTACTTTAGGCCTGGTTCATACAGCTTCTTTATCTTTAATTTTTCTTTATCTTTAAGAAATATTAGGTAAATTTCATTGGTCAGTTCAAATCAACGGACAAATGCCATTGGTTATTTCTTAAAGATAAAGTAAAATTAAAAGATAAAGAAGCTGCATGAATCAGGCTTAAATTAATTTTAGCTCTTCTGACCTGTAATGTTGTGGTGCTAGTGCTCCAGTAAAAAAGCCTGGGGTTCAGCTTTAAAACGCGCCAAAATACACGAAACTATCGCCGAAAATTTAAAGGGACGCAGGTAAACGTCACGGAAACGTCGGCCGGATTACGATGACCACAGATTAAATAATATTATAATAATTGACTCACCCGCGCGAGTTATCTGGCCTTGTTGTAAACGCCTAGTCCGGCCCTGCCGGACCTCCTAGGTGTTTATAGTCGCGCTCGCTTCTCAAAAATGTAGTACGTGTGTAACGCTTTTGTTTGGTCACGGCTAGCGGGCGCAGTTTTCGATATTTTAAGTCCAAATTTCGCCTGGGGTCGCAAAAAAATAAGTGCCACATCGCTATTGAAGCGCGCCAGAAGCGGAAAAGCCGTTCCGCCGTTTGAGCCATTTTCCGATTTGGTACTCGTTGGGGAGGGACTCGAATTTGGCGCACCGCGCCGATCAAGTGAAAGTAAAGTCCCTAGAAATCGATCGACGTATGCGCAAAAGAAAATGGGTTAGTTTTGTTTTGTTTGCTTTTCCCAGAATTTCTTTAATACTCTGGCAGTTTGGGCTTTTCTTAGGTTTGAGTATTCACGCGGCAAACAGGTAATTGCGCGATGGCGATGTATTATTGCTTTTACTGTACCTAACCTAACTTGATTGTATACAATGCTCCCGGCGTCTTCTATTTCCTTATTTTATTCGTGAAAGCTAGGCCAGAAAATCTTTAAAACCAAGCCATGAGAAACTTAGGTAGGTTTTTGCCCTTGACTATGCAGAACTTGCCCCGCACTTTGTCATACAAAAGGTTGGTTTACCATAGATAATATTCTTTAGATATTTTGTGTCTTTACATTTAAATTCCCAAGTGTTCTTGTAAATTCTTTGCTATTTTTAGCCCTAATACCTAGGGGTGCCTTTGGTGAAGCCCTCGTTTAAATGAAAGCGAGCAGCAAAAGCATTACCTATATTCTCCTTCGTCGTTTATAGCACATCCATACGAATCTTAGTTATCTGCGAAGTGGTTCAGACCCTGAAAGGAGGTTCCAGCAAGTTTTGAACGATAAATTTGAACTACCAAATGACGATTTACCGATTGGCATGCAGTTCTGTGGTGCAGAACATTGTCAAAACTCAATGCGAAAAGTGCAAAAAATTTCAGGTTATTTTAGATATGAGCAACCTCATAGAAAGAATTTACGGAAGTGGATATACGCCATATTGAATATAAGAAATACGCCCCTTATAGGCCCAATGCTAAACTAGTTTATGGGCCATGCCAACAATGAACAACAACAAAGAACACACCAGTGTAGACCCAAGGCTAGCACCGTTCACATGGTGACGATGGCCCATATATTAGTTCGCATAGTCCCGTCAGGGCGTTGGCATCTTAAACTCAGTCGCGTATAGCCGAGTGGGTAAGGCGCGTACCTTCATTTATTTCATTTATTTTATCGTAGGTTCAAATCCCACACAATGCTTATTCTTTTTTTTTAATCAGGTATCAACGAAAATTCAGATCTCAAAGATATTTTTGGGCGACGCATAGGGGATGTAGTAATATAGAAAGACCTGTAGGAAGTGCTGTGACAAACGCCAATGGCGTCGCAAGAAAATCCCAAAAATCTTATTTTCGTGTAAATCAAATCTTAATCTCGAAGATATTTTTGGAAGACGCGTAATAGTGGATGTAGTAATATAGAGAAAAACCTGTAGGGGTGCCGTCACAAAACGACAGTGGCGTCGAAAAAAATATATCAAAAGTCTTATTTTTGTGTAAATCAATCTTAATCTCAAAGATATTTTTGGAAGACGCATAGGAGATGTAGTACCTAATATAGAAAAAAACTGTAGGGGTGCCGTGACAAACGGCAGTGGGGTCACAAAAAAAAATCCCAAAAGTCTTATTTTTTGTGTAAATCAATCTCAATCTGAATGTTTTTGGGAAACGCATAGGGGATGTAGTAATATAGAAAAAACCCGTAGGAGGTGCCGTGACAAACGAAATTGGCGTCGCAAAAAATCCCAAAAATCTTATTTTTGTATAAACCAGTTTTAATCTGAAAAATATTTTTGGAAGACACATAAGGGATGTAGTAATATAGAAAAAACCTGTAGGGGTGCTGTGACAAACAACAGTGGCGTCGCAAAAAAAAATCCCAAAAATCTTATTTTTGTGTAAATCAATCTTAATATCAAAGATATTTTTGGAAGACGCATAGGGAATGTAGTAATAAAGAAAAAACCTATAGGAGGTACCGTGACAAACGACATTGGCGTCGAAAAAAATCTCAAAGATTTGTGGGGGACAGGTAGGGGATATAGGAGTATAGAAAAAACTTGTAGGGGTGCTGTGACAAGCGACAATGGCATCGCAAAAAAAATCCGCGTATAGGCGTTTATAAGCCTGTCGAGGTTTCAGCGCGGCGACAACTTGGTACCCCTCAAGTTTGTGGTGCTCCGAGGTCGGTACTTGTCTTTTACGTGGCGTTTTTCACGCTCTCAATAGCATGTGTACTGGGGGGAAATCAAAAACTTCATAGAATCATAGAAATAAAAACAACTAAATCACGACAATAATATTTACTGACAATAAATATACCTACACATGTACAGAATATGTCGTGCAAGAAAATATAAAAATATCCATATACAGGGTGTTTCATCTTAAGTGCGAACACTCCCGTAAAATTTGTATTCTCCATCCGATTTTAGCCGTGTTTTTTCTAAAAATGGGCCACAAAAAACTCTACGTTGGTGCAAAATTTCAGGTCTTAATGTAAATTTTCAAGGCCTACTACAATTTTTTTTCTAGTAAAAAATGACGAAAACCATATAGCGATTTTTTTATTTAAAATCTGACACCACAGCGTTAATCAGAACAACCTAAAACCCCCGTATACCAAATTTGAATTAAATTTTATTTACTTCAATTAAATGTACCTATTTTCTAATAAATTCATTAAAAGCTTTTATTTTTTCTAGTATTCTCTCTTATTATTTGTGATGTACAACTCATATCTTCAAAATTTCAATTCGTTTAGCACTTCTTGCAAAAATTTAAGTATACAGTTTTTTTATTAGATCGAGTTGTGAAAATTCTAGAAGTTTTAGTGAAGTCACCGAAATTTTTAATGAACGACATACAAACAGAAATTATTTCGCTTATTTGCAATAAATCCTTTTTGACATTATTCGTTAATGCTCTGGGCGTCATCTGTTTTTGATTTCACACCTACCACGTATTTGAATTGTTAAATTTTTCAAACTTTGGCACCATACACAGAAAAATAACGAATGGATACATACCTTTTTCACCAAAATCGCTACATAACCATTTTGAGGGATGGCGAATAAGTCCTACTGTGTTATTTTTTTTATTAAAAAATGCCTAATATAGTTTTTCGAAAAACGCACCCCATTAAAAAATCGCAGAAGGCCAGAGTTTCGTGGCAATGCCAAAACAGTACTTAGCAAATAATGACAATTCAGAGACATGTTTATAAAAAAATTGTCGCGTTAAATTCCCCCAACCTACTTAGATTTTTAAAAACCAAAACCGACACTGTAGAGTAGATAGAAGCATTAAGAGTTGATAATTTAAAATTATAATCAGGAGAAACAATCAATTAAATCAAACGTTTATTAACATGATTAATTAGCAGAATAAAACAGCAACATAAAAAATATAAGAAATTTTCAAAACTAAATAGCCTTATAAAACAATAAAATTAATGGTGTCGATAGAACAAAGCCGCCTTATATTGTTTTTCTAATTCTTCTGTCTTCTCCAACATTTGTTCAGCTTGTCGAAGTATAACTTTATAAATTTTCTGATTGTCCATGAAATACTTTTCAAAAACTTTTCTCTCAAGTTTATATATTTCCGTTGTTTCTATAGCAATTACGGAGGCAAGCCTCTTCCTTTCCTTGAATACGATGGACATCTCCCCGAAGATGGAGTAGTCTGACAAGTGACACACTTCTTTGCCAGAATGTGTATAGACAGCTACTGTCCCACTACCAATAAAGTAAACAGAATCCGCTACTGATCCTGATTGAATCACCACTTCATTCGGTAGGTACAATTCTGAGACGAATCTCTGTAGAACCTCTCCTACACCTGTAGGGTCCAGTTTGGAAAATATTACGGAATGTTCAACTAACTTCTTGCAACTGTGCTTAGTGATATCTACCATCATCTTGGTATTCAAAATTTCTTTTATGTATTGCTCATCAAAGTACGTATGTTTGGGATACTTGTACTTAAAATAGGCTCTTATTTTCTTCTTCAGATTATCAGGTAGTCTCTTGTTTTCCATCCATTTCTCTACTTGGTCCACGTGATCGTTATATTTTTGAGAAAGGTAGCGTTGAACAGTGAGCGCGTCCAATAATACCACCCAGGTAACCCAAATTGATATTTTTCCAGCAATATAGTTCATTGTGGTCAACCAGTGCTCATACCAGATCTTCATAGCAAAAATATTTAATTCTATAGCCATAGCATTCGCAGTACTTTTAAATAGGCAAAGCATATATCTTTTATGCAGGGGTTTCTCAAGCATGTAGAACGTCATTACAATTGATCTATTGTCGTAGTGAGGCTTATACGTTACCCATTTATCAATCCTAGGCAAACCCCCGTGCAGACAAGCTACTAGATGAAACAAAAGATATATCAGCATGTAAAATGTCACCAAGGAAGTCACATATCGGTTTGTGAAGCTCACATAATCCATCCATCGGTAAATTAATTTGTATATACTGACCACTCTTGTTAATCTCAAGAAGGTAAGTATGGACGCCACAGTGTAGAAAGTATCATTGCAACCTGAATCTCTACATATAAAATTCTTCGGTATAGATGAAAGTACGTCACAAACGAAGTATGGACTAGTCAAATATCTTAAACATATTTTTTCCATACTATATTCAACCTCCCCTCGCTTCTTATCAAAATAAGCCACGAAGAAATTCATTACTATGTCGATGTAAGAGAGCACATCCAAAGTATTTGAAACATACAATATACCAGAATATTGCTTCTTCCCGTATAATTCACTTCTTTTGAAAAAGCCTATGTCCAAAAGCTTCATCCATATAAGAAAGAAGTATAGGAAGATCAGATAGGCTTCATACCAAGCCCTGAATCTGCTGAAGGGGTGAATAACATACCAGTTATGTGAGAGGAATTGGCGCTTTTTCTCTTCTTCGATTTTTTTTTCACTGCGAAAGTATCTCATGCACTGGGGATTTTTCTCATAGATTAGTATGGTAGAGATGAGGGAATACCTAAATCGTTCGCATATACTGGCCGAAGAATTAATGGGAGGATATCCGCTGGTCACCTGCGTTGAAAAACTGCACCTGTGCCCATCTGGTTTGGTGGACATTTTAAAGTCAACTCAATTTCTTGCCAGTGTCAAAGATAATTAGTTGCACAGGTTACAAAAAGCTTAATAATTAATTGTTTAGGTGTAGCCTAGGTAATATACAAACGCTTCGTCATTTAAATATACAGCGTGAACGACAAGTAGGATGCTTCAGTATTCTTTTGTAAGCTGACTGAAGGGCCACGGTGTTATTTTTAATGAAGCAGTGCCAAATATTATTAGCCCAGTCACAGAAGGGAAGTTGTAAATAGACTTTTGTGCGCACTTTTTTTTACTTTTAGGCTGTATTCAAAGGCTGTGGAGATGAATATACCAAACATCCTGGGGTCTGCGAGGGAAGCTAATTTAAGGATTTCGAAAATGTGCCTCTGTTTTTGGTTTTTAGCTTGTATCTGAACAATATAGTGTCTATTCATTTTTGTCTTAACCTAACCATTTTTGAGATGTATACCGTTGAGTTGGAAACTGTTAGGTATTTCTTCAAAAATCACTCATACTACGCTTTTGGACACATGTCTCGTACCTTCTAAACCATTATTTTTATTGCAAAGTTCTCAGAAATGGAGTTTCAGAAGATAAAATTATCTTCAAAATGGTATTATTGATGGAAATGATAGACCTACAAGACCAAAAAGATAACCCCAAAAAGTTACGAGTAAAGGTATCATCCAAAAACAGTGCAAGTGGCCATAGGCGCCGACTTCTCAAAATTTGGCTGGGTGCCCCAAGGTATACAACCTCACCCTAAAATGATATTTAATTTTTTTTATTTATAAATATAAAATAAAAGTACATAACAAAAACCGAACAGTTATCACCCTGATGATTAAAAAAACAAAACGTAAATAGAATGAAATAAAATAAAGGTATTTCTATAAGAAAGCCCTCGTTTTAAAATTCAGCGGACTCTCATCGCCCGATGAATCAGCTGGATACTTCCTCCAAAGGGAAACAAATGAGAGGGAGATATCAGCTGATTCATCCGCATGAGAGTCCGCTGAGCGCCGGTTTTAGCTTGACTATCGCCGGGTGCCAAGTTTAAAAAACGCCTTTCTTTTCTCTCAATTTTTACTTTTGCCCAAAAAGCTAAACTTTTTAGTTGGGCGGTAGTCATAAATTTAAAAAAATAATAATAATAAAAAATTGCGCCGCAGGCGAAAATTTTTGAAATATTCAAGGTCAAACAATTTAAATTAGGGAAAAGAAATTCCAAGCAAGCAAAACACATTCTTGTTAACTGGTGGTAATTTTTTTTGTTCACTATGACTCATAACATAACATTTGTAGCCAAGAAGTTCTACTCAGTCTTCTTTTATAGAACAACTGTGACCAATAGAAATTTCGAAATTTGTTTTAGTGAGCCCATAAAAAGCATTGCTTTTTAAACCGGCTATACAATAGAAAGCAGAGGTGTTTGGTTACTAAAATGCGCCAAAGGCGAAATTTTTTAGAAATATAAAGCACAGATAGTTTAAAAGAGGTATAGGAAATTACAAAATCATAACAGTATAATGTATTTTTCGTCTTTTTCAATGTAGGGGGCTTGAACCCCCAGACCATATACAGCCCTGGGCTTATTTATGGGAAAAGCCAAGTCTCGTGGAATCGGTAGTTAGCTACTTGACAATAATAAGTATATTTTTCAATAAATGTATCTATGTTACACATTATTACATGACAATTTTCCAATTTATATTGGAATGAATCAATGTTGTATATTCTGCGTTTAGGATATTTTCACTTGGAAATTTTTATTTTCGTCCAAAAATCCAGGGGGAGAGTAAAATCTTCAACGTACAGATGAATAAGATGATGAATAGGCGAACGTTTCAGATGTTATGTTTGCAGACGACGATCAAAATGAAGGTGTCGCGTCGTGAGCGACATAGCAACAAAATGTGATTTATTTTTAGTTATTAGACCAGCTTATACCGCCTCCTAAAATTAACCGCCGGGTTTTATTAGCGTCCTAGCACCCCCCTAAAACCGGCGCTGGCTGAATTTTAAGACGCGGTCTTTAAACAAAAACAAACAAAAAAACAAAACAAAAACAACAAGAGCACGTGCGTTGAAATATCCGCCATAGCCGCACGGAGGTACGACCTTTATTTAATTTTAGTTCTACAATTGTGTACATCAAAATATTTCAGACAAGAATTATTGGCTTAATTAAAATGGTTCAAAACATCGATAAAATTATTTGTGGCAGTTTCTAAATAGCTGAAAACAACAAGATAAAACCGAATATCTACACTTTTGCGATCGAGTACGTCCCTGTTGCCGAGTCGGGTGAAATTTTATAGCCTACCGACCAATCGCGGATCGTCATTGAACACGTGGTTTTATTTACGCCAGGCGTACGGATTGCTCGATTTTACTATAGTTATCTAACTTTGCGTAAATAACGCAAAAGTGCTTAGTCTTATAGACGATTTTATGGAAAATATTTGACATAATATTTTCAAATTGTTTAGTTGTCACCTTGTCACCTTTGCTTGAGCTTCCAACAACTGGCCAAACTTTTGGCCGGGTGCTCGAGCCCCGGAGCACCCGCGGAGTCGGCGCCTATGCAAGTGGCGCTCTCTCTGAGATACGTAGAAATTGACATCTTCAGCTTATTCTTCATCCCCAAAAACACAGCAGTCCCAAATTTCAGTTCAGCAGCTTGACTATTTTGGCAAATCAACACTCTGTATATCAGTCAACAAGCATCTAAGAGAAAATGGTATATGGCAAACTTAAATTTTTTTAGCACGAAGTATCCGCGCAACGGATCTTTTTGACGCATAAATGGGATAATAAGTAGCGGTGAGATGCAGGAGAGTGTTCTTCTGCCAACAAAATACGACATTATAGCGACTTAATGCAAGCATCGAACGGAACGTGGAGATTCTAAGCTACAACAAGGTAACGCCAAAAATAAACAAATAAGGATGGCTTTTTGTACCTGTAAATATAAATAAAGAAGGTAAAGAATACCCTGTTGCAAAAATGCACTCCAACCAGGATTTTAACACGGGGCTTTTACTGGGGTTTCATTGGCTAGGTGATATTTAATCCAACTGAGGATATAGTAAGTAGCGGCAGTGATAGTACCTACTAATACTAAAATCGTAATAAATAAAATCACTGGTAGCGGTGAGATGTACAACGACTAGAAGCGGTTAGATGATGTAGGGTTACTATTCATTATTGTTTGTTATCTGAACTTCCTATTTGTTCTTCTACCTACAAAATTAAACACACTGGTATGCCTCAAAACCATCCTTCTTGATTTATATTTGCAGGTAAAAAAATCCATCCTTATATTTCAGTTGTGTGTTGGCCTAAACAACTCGGGCAACTTCCTCAAAATGTTATTTCTGGATTCCAACGCTACTGTTCCTTTTTCAAAAAAAAATTATTAACAGGAAAGTTTTTTGAGATGATTGGGCACCTAGTAACTACAAAAAAAATAGTTTTTAATCCACAGGTAAAAATCATAAAACGAGATTTAAATAGAAACTCCGTTTTATGTTTTTTTATATGGATTACCGAACTAATTTCTTTTAATGGCTAGATACCCGATAATCTCAAAATATTTTCTTCTGGTGAAGTCGCCCGAGTTGTCCCGTTTTAAAGTTCACACCTGGTGCCGATAGTATTCAGGCATCACACCTACAGAAGACGAAAATACAAGTTTGAAATCTTCGCCTACTTTTGATTTCAAGACTAAGTACCTTCTGTGTACCTAATATACTGTAGGTCGTAGCTGAATATTTTAAAAACGGTAAAAGATACTTGTTATAAAGTTTTATACCCTTTCAACCGTAATGACTACATTTAAAAAAGCATGTTTAGTTTGCTCCAATTTTATTAAATGCCCTATATATTCATAGTTTAGGTCATACAAAACTCTTTATAATAAGCTATAACTTTTGATTGAAAAGTTTTTTATATCTTAAAAACTTAAAGAATTAATGGGGGTGGGATTGTTCCTTGGAACACCCTCTACATTTAAAATGACCAAACAAAATCTGTGGGCTATTAGGATAGTTATAATAACTCATCGGAAAATTAATTTTAATCCGGTCAAGTTAGCCCCAAAAAATAGGGGTAAGGTTACATTAATTCGCCAATCTAAGGATTTCCAAAGACGTAGACTTAGCAACCCTGCTCGTAACAAGAAATGAGTGCAATTAGCTTGTCTTCCCCCAACCTCTGCTTCTGCTCAACAAAATCTATTTCGGGTATATTCCAGACTTCACTTCCACCTGGGCCGAAAAAACTCCCGAATACAATTTGTAAAAAAGGATGTAAAGCGAAATGCGACTACTAAACAGTTGGATTGTTTTGTTCATCAGCATGTGCCAGTTGTCAAAGCCAGTCGTGCTCCAATGTCGAATCGCACTCAGAAGATTATTCCTACGATATCAGCGAGGAGCATAGAGACCATAATTATGATCTCTATGGTGAGGAGACATCTGATGTATCCCTGTTAGAACAATTCACGTGTATCCAGCAGGAAGAAGAAGAAGAAGGGTAAGAAAGAGGACAAGAAGAAGACGAATACATCGCTTTTGAAGTTCCGGTAGAAGATTATGATTCTGACGAATAGTTTTCCCTAACTACGTTTCACACAGCTTTCATCATCTCCAATAGTTCAATTTTTTATTGAAAACATTATTTTATTAAACAAGACCCCCAATATTTTCGGTAACTGACACGAGTGAACCAGCATCCAATATCTAATAGATTGCATAGTTACATGCCGAATCATCCATAAGAAGCTACCAGTCGACTATGTCGGTCTCAGTGGCCGCACCCAGGGGGGGGGGGGGCAGGGGGGCTCGGCCCTCTCGAGACCTCTCATATTTTAAAAAATTCTCGAAGGTGGTATCGTAGATGTTCTGTCCTCTGTGCGACTCTCGGCAATTATTTTTCCAATCCGAGACCTGGCCTGGAAATTTTTTTTAATCATAAAATATTTGTACGTCAAACTTTTTAAGTTGCCCCCCCCCTCCCCAATCGTATTTTCTGGGTGCGCCACTGGTCGGTCTATCCACCTTTCATATGCAATCCATTAGATATTGGATGCTGGTTCACGCTGGTCGCAGTTACCGAAATTAATTTGCCCCAAAAACCGCTAAAATATACAGGGTGGCCCACCACGAACTGCATCGATCTAAATACGGAAAACTAAAATTAGAAGAATTCTGAAAATTTGGCACCTCACCAATGCCGATGGGCGCTGCTCAACTAAAATATTTTGATGAATCTAGCAATTCCGGTTATACCGGAAGTCGATACCAACTTTCTTATCTCAAATGGAACACCCTGTATATTATTGCATTTTTAGGTTCTAGGCATCGTTTTGGAACAAAAACATGCAACATGTCCTATGTCTAAATCCAACCGTTTTTGAGATATTTGCATTTTTCCGAAAAAAATTACAGGTGCAGATCTAAATTCAATTATCAATTTATACGAGGAAACCGCGAAATTTCAAAACGAATTTTTGGCATCGGGTAGCAGAAGCCCTGACCTAGTGATCTCTGCTGAGAAATAAATCCGTTCCTATACAGGGTGTTCAGAAAATATATAATATAAAAATTACATTCAAAATGTGCTTAAATCTCGAAATTTTCAAATGGAAACCCCCATTTTTTTAATGCGATCTTATTCACCACTAAAAATAATGGCAACTTTGTGTAAGGTTTCCTATACCTAAATGCAGTAATTTTCGATTAATTTACGAAAAACCCACTTTTCGCCCATAAAATGCGGGGTTTGCTTAACGCTTGGTAAATCATATTAGCCGTGGACGTTGAAAAGACAATCGCGGCTGAGGAAATGTCACTTGGTTTATACATCCATGCTTTGATACATCCATACTGTTTAAAATTTTGTTATTTCTTTAACTATTAGTCTCTTAGTGTTTTAATGTAGTGTAATTTAGGCCAGTAACAATAGGCTTATTTTTAAGTGATTTTTCTCTGACACATCCACACTGTTTGAAATTTTGTATTATTTTTTTTAACTGTGTTTGGCGATGGTTTTGTTTTTTGTGGATAGCGAGCCCGAAATGTCTCGCACGTTCTTGATATTACTTCGTTGCATTCTCCGTAGATAAGAAACAAATTTAAATAATCTTAGTTTGTGTAAAATAAGCGCGCCGGCATTATTGTTGACAATAATTTATAAACCAAGTGACATTTCCTCAGCCGCGATTGTCTTTTCAACGTCCACGGCTAAAATGATTTTCCAAGCGTTAAGCAAACCCAGCATTTTATGGGCGAAAAGTGGGTATTTCGTAAATTAATCGAAAATTACTGCATTTAGGTATAGGAAACCTTACACAAAGTAGTCATCATTTTTAGTGGTGAATAAGATCGCATTAAAAAAAATGGGGGTTTCCATTTAAAAATTTCGAGATTTAAGCACATTTTGAATGTAATTTTTATTCATATTTTGTGAACACCCTGTATAAGAACGGATTTACTTCTCAGCAGAGATCACTAGGTTAGGGCTTCTGTTACACGAAGCCAAAAATTCGTTTTGAAATTTCGCGGTTTCCTCGTATAAATTGCTAATTGACTTTAGGTCTACACCTGTAATTTTTTTCGGAAAAATGCAAATATATCAAAAACGGTTGGATTTAGACATAGGACATGTTGCATGTTTTGGTTCTAAAATGATGCCTAGAATCCAAAAATGCAATAATATACAGGGTGTTCCATTTGAGATAAGAAAGTTGATGTCGACTTCCGGTATAACCGGAAGTGCCAGATTCACCAAAATATTTTAGTTGAGCAGCGCCCATCGGCATTAGTGAGGTGCCAAATTTTCAGAATTTTCCTACTTTTAGTTTTCCATATATAGATCGATGCAGTTCGTGGTGGGCCACCCTGTATATTTTAAGCTTAAGCGATTGTCTACTACAGATTTTCCACATACATGCACTGCCAACTTTAAAGTGCGGTCACTAAAAAACTTGCTTTTTTAAAATTTGTTTAAAGCACATAAATTGCTTTAAATTAAAGGACAATTCGGATGCACCACTATCAAGGTCACTGCGAACAAAAAATTTCATTCGACCGCAGCGCCATCTAAAATTTGCAATAGAAAAATTCAATTTGTACCTACGAATAGTCTTCGACGAGCTCTACCTGTCACTTTTTACGGAACTAAAATATCTCATTTCGTTGCTGAGATATTTAATATATTTTTTAATTACCCTCCTAGTGATGTTTTAACAAGTACCGACCTCGGAGCGCCACCAACTTAAGGGGTGCCAAGTTGTCGCCGCGCTGAAACCGCGGCAGGCCCAAAAATATCTTTGAGATTAAGATTGATTTACACAAAAATAAGATTTTTGGTTTTTCTTTGTGACGCCAATGTCGTTTGTCACGGCACCTCCTACAGGTTTTTTTCTATATTACTACATTCTCTATGCGTCTCCCAAAAATATCTTTGAGATTGAGATTAATTTACACAAAAATAAGATTTTTGGGATTCCTTTGCGACGCCACGGTTGTTTGTGACAGCACCCCTACAGGTTTTGTTTCTATATTACTTACTACATCCCCAGTGTGTCTTTCAAAAGTATTTTTGAGATTAAGATTGGTTTACATAAAAATAAGATTTTTGGGATTTTTTGCGATGCCAATGCCGTTTGTCGCGGCACCTCCTACAGTTTTGTTTTTTCAATATTACTACAATCCCTATGCGTCCTCCAAAAATATATTTGAGACTGACATTTATTTACACAAAAAAGTCAGTACCTACTTATACTCTATACTCATACATCTGTTACGCGTCCCTCAAAACTATCTGATTGAGATTGATCTACACAAAAAGAATCAGATTTTTCCTTTTGGATTTTTTGCGACAAAATAAAAATCGAAAACTGTTCAAGAAATTTTTCGCAAAATGTTTGAAATGTCTAGATTAAAAAAAAAACATAATAATTGTCAAAGTAATACTCACTTCCAGTCAAACCGGAAGATGGGAAATAAGAACTGACCATTTTTTGCTACTCCCTGTATAGTCATTACCAAAGATATATATCTTTGTCATTACTAACATTTCGTGATAATTTTTTAACAATCCCCATATAAAAAACCTGAAACTTGTGAGACTGCAAATCTCTGTGCTAAATATAGGTGAAGCGTATTATTTAATCGTAGGTTCATTAATGTTTATTTATTTATTTATTTATTGCCCAACAGAAAAATCCATTTACAGGACAACATACAAAGATAAATATAAAGGGAACATAGCACCACAGAAAAAATAAAGAAAACTGATTATAAAGTAAGCACAGCTCAATCAATATAATCAACATAGTATAGGGAGCCCCACGCAGGGTATCTACCCTGTACAGTACAATTATCAGCGGACTAATACTAATACTACCCAACACATAACGTGAAATTATGAAAAGCACTCAATGGCACACCTCAAAAAGGAAGGCTTGGAGCAATCAAACAGATCACATTCATCAGGCAACATATTATGGAGACTGGATGTAAAATAAATTGGCGACTTAAACATTATATTAGTACGAGCATAGGGAACGTAAAATGTAGATGTTAGCCGTGAATTAGGTCTTGGTACTCGTATGTTTAGTCTAGAAAGAAAAAAAGGAGAATCTATATTGTTTCGGATACAGTTATATAAAAAGGAAACACCAGAAACGGATCGGCGAACTATCAATGAACACATATTAAATTCATTAAGAAGTGCCTGATGTTCATATCCACGAGGAGGGTACATGCCGTGAGTTTTATAATAAAGAAATTTAAGAAATTTTCTTTGAACATACTCTAATTGCTTTTCATGGGTTTCATAAATTGGATGCCAAATAACAGAACAATATTCCAGTTTGGAACGGACGAGTGAAAAGAACAGAGTCTTCAAAGCCGCAATATTTGTGAAGCCTCGACAGTGTCTCAACAAAAAACCCAAAGTTTTGTAGGCAGACATCGAAATATTATTGAAATGCTCATTGAACGACATGACACTATCAAAGCGGACCCCAAGATCATCAACACTGTCCTTAGAAGCAAGACTTGTGTTACCTAATTTGTAATCAAATGTTATATTTGACTCTTTTCGAGAGTACCTAACCACACTGCACTTGGCAGGGTTTAAATCCAGGTGATTAACGACACACCAAGCATCCAATTCACAAAGCTGCTTCTGGAGAAATAAGCAGTTCTCTAAGGATTGTATTGAACAATAGATTTTTAAGTCGTCCGCGAACAAAAGTTTACCACATTTGAGATTATCAGTAATATCATTGATAAATAGAAGGAATAACAGAGGCCCCAGATTGGAACCCTGAGGAACTCCAGAAGTGGCAATATATTTGTTAGAATTAAAGTAACATACGGACTGAGGGCGGTTCTTCAGGTAAGACTCAAAAAATGAAACGAGGCTATCACTAAAACCAGCCAGCGAGAGTTTGTACAATAAAGTGGGATGATCGATCCTGTCAAACGCCCTCGAGAAGTCCGTATACACCACATCAACCTGCTCCCTGTCATCGAGCCTCTCACAAATGAACTGGGAGATTTCAACGAGATTGGTGGTCGTTGAGCGATTTTTCATGAAACCGTGCTGCGAAACTGATAGTTGGTTTCTGAGCTCCGGATAGATGCGGTTATACACGCACATCTCAAACACCTTCGCAAAGTTAGGTAACATGGAAATCGGCCTATAATTAGATACATCAGAAATAATCCCCTTTTTATGAACAGGACACACCCGAGCAAGTTTCCAGCAATCAGGGAACGTTGATGTTTTAATTGAGAGATTAAATAAAAAAGTTAATGGCTCAGCAAGAAGTGGAGAACAATCTTTAACAATAAAACTAGGAATTAAGTCATGACCAGACACAAGTTTATTTTTAAGTTTGGATATTGCCTGTTTTACATCTGCAAGTGAAAACATTGATATATTGATAGTATCAGTCAATTGATTAGAGAGGGTCTGACTGACAGCACAAGAATGGAATGGTAACTGGTAGGTGCTAGCAAAGTATGAAGCAAAAGCATTCACAATTGTATCCGGATCAGTCAACTCGCCCCGGTGTGACGTCAATCTGCCTGGAATTCTTGTAGATCCTTTTTTATTATGAACAAATGACCACAGCTTTTTAGGATCAGTGACAATAGAGTATTCAACACTATTCACATATAAGTTATAAGCTTCATGGATAAGATTCTTTAACACTGCTCTGAGTCTTTTATAGTCATTAAAGGTGGAGTTGCTTTTAGATGTTCTGAATTTACGCCAGTAATGCTCTTTAAGTTTAATCATGTAACGAATTTCACCAGTATACCAACTCGGAAACCTACGACTTAATTTATTTCGGTATGTAGGAACATATCTATCAAATATGGTATATAATAATAAGCCATAGAAACAATGGCAAGCCTCATTAACATCTGAAAAATTATGAAGAATGCTCCAATCAATCTCCGAGAGTGCCATGTACAGTGCTGGATATTGAGCCTTCCTAAAGTTATACATCTTTTGCTCATTGGAAACATCAAAGCGAACATTGGATGGTGAGGCAACATTTAACAAAATACTCAAAGCTGGGTGATGTAAACTCTCCCTTATAAAAGGACAATCTTCGCGCTTTAACTCTGCTGACATGTTAGTAAAAACTAGGTCCAAGATTCTATCATTAGAGTTTCTAACATAGTTAATTTGTGATACATCCAAAAAATTCATAAAGCTAAGCGTAATCTGCGATTTAGTATCATCAATATTATTATTAGAAAAGAAAGGAACATTGAAATCACCCATAACAAGGAAAAACTTATGTTGACAAACTTTAAGAGAGAATAATTCGAGGAAACTCTCATATTCCGCAATTGTTACACGTGGTGGAATATACAGAATATAAACAAAAAAATAAAAGTAATCATTAACGGAACACTTACAACCAACAATATCTATAATTGGAAAGGCAGCAAGGAGATCACCTAGATTAAGTTGTTCAGCCTTTATATAATTTTTTATCGCAAGTAGTGCCCCACCACCTCTGCTTAAATTAACCAAGTCATATCTTCGGTCACATCGAAACACAGTATAGTTGTCCGAAAAACATTCAGAGTTCACAATATCGCTAGTTAAGTTAGACTCCACAAAACCAATGCAGTCAAACTCCCCAAGGGACACTGACGAATAAATCAATTCAAGTTTCGAACGTAGACCCTCAACATTTTGAAAATAACATAGCAAATCAGAAGTTGGAAATCTGTCGGGCACTGTTAGTTTTCCTGGACAATCTTTTGTATGCCTTGTACATACTTGATTTTCAAATTGATCTCGCCACCAGACTGTCTCTCCTGAAGTTCCCGACGTAAATTGTTGTAATGTAAAATTTGCTTAGGAGTACGGTCAAATGATACATTGACTTGCTTATAATTATTGCTGGATTTCAGTTTATGGGCGCTGCGTATTATCTTGAGTACAGAGTCATAACTATCAAGGGTGATTTTCAATGGTCGTTTATTGGCTTTAGTGGGATCAAACTTTCCAAGGCGAGAAACAGTTTTAATATTGCAATCAATGCTTAGATAGTTAAACATCTGCGACGAGAGGTTTTTATCCTTAATATCCCTTGCTGCACCACCGGATTCAGCAGATTCCGGAAGGCCAAAGATAACAACATTGCACTTTCTTCTTTCGCGCTCCTGTACCTCATTAACAACATCCTCAAAAGTAAAACTGACGAGGTCCGTAGATGATTTCAGTTTTTTTAACTCAGCTACCTCAGTTGTCAACGCCATTACGGCAGCTTTGAGTTCGTTAATGTCAGAACCAACTTGAAGACACAGCTTACATGTCCAACTAAGATTCTTGTTCTGCTTCAGAATTCTTGCCTCTGAAGCCGACAACCCAATACAGGAATGCAAGAAAGTTTTCCTGCATATGGCACAAGAAACCAGCTTATGAGCATCAGCAGTCACCCCACAGCAATTGCATTCAGTCATGATTAAAAGGTTAGGCCGCTTTTCTGGCCCAACGCTGCTATAGTAGGCCAGGTATTAATGGCCACCACACAAAAAACAAATCAAAACAACGTCTCACCATCAACAAAAATGCAGTACTAAGTAGGCCAGGTAGCTCATATAGGGGCACACAATACAACCAGGTGTCCAGTTAAAAGCTGAGCCAGTGGAGCTGCACAGAACACAATTTATTTCACCAAATATTAAAAGATTAAGCTGATTGTTTCAGGAGCACAATATGAACGGTTTCAACTGCGCCTACTATACTATAACAGCTTAATAACAGCTGATCAATTTTCTGTATTTTTTCTACCTTTCATCCTAAACAATAATTAATCTCCACATACTTATTCAAATTAAATAGTGCCTCAAAAATGGCACAATTTGGAAGATGAAACGTTTTTCAAATGCACTGAGGCACTGGCGAATATCTCAGCCCACGTGGTCTTGTTTACGACAGAGTTGTTCGATTTTAGTATAGGGACTTTACTTTTACTTGTTCGGCGCGGCGCGCCAAATTCGACTCCCTGCGCGGCGCGTACCAAATCGGAAAATGGCTCAAACGGCGGAACGGATTTTTCCATTCTGACGCTCTTCAATAGCGATGTGGAACTTAGTTTTTTGCGGCCCCATTCGAAATTTGGGCTTAAAAACTGCGCCCGCTAGCCGTGACCAAAGGAAAGCGTTACATAGATAGGTGATAGGCATGATACAACAAAAGAGAGATATGATATTGCGCAGGTTGGACACCATATTGGCGCATCACGCGGTTATAAACAATGGTACAAGTTGTATCATCTGGTTATAAACAACCGAAACGTCAGAAACGTCGGAGTGTCATTGTAGTGTGTTCTCTGCATTTTCAGCCAATTTGCGGAAGTTTGCGTTGTAAAATTACTGTTAATTACTCTTTGGTCCATTTGTCCCTTTGTAAACTCAATCAGTGGACATACTGTAATACTTTGCATGTCATAAGTGGGCGGGAACTTACCGCGTGACGTAATTGCGCAGAAGCGAACGAAATTGAGGCGGCTAAATATCATATCTCTCTTTTGTTGTATCATGGGTGATAGGTACTACATATTTTGAGAAGCGGGAGCGACTATAAACACCTAGGAGGTCCGGCAGGACCGGACTAGGCGTTTATATAACAAGTGCCGAACTCGGAGCGCCACCAACTTGAGGGGTGCCAAGTTGTCGATGCGCTGAAACCGCGGCAGGCTTATAAACGCCTACGCGGATTTTTTGAGCGATGCCCTTGTCGCTTGTCACAGCAACCCTACAAGTTTTTTTATACTCCCCTTCCTGTCTCCCACAAATCTTTGAGATAGATTTGCACAACAATTTCAGAATTTTCTTCCTTGAGCTATCGTCGTTTGTTAGGGCACCCATACAGGTTTTTTCGATACTCCTACATCCCCACAAATATTTTTGAGGTTCAGATTAATTTACAAAAAAAAAAACAGAATTTCTTTACATTTTTTTGTGACGCCACTGTCGTTTACCACGGCATCCCTACAGATTTTTTCAATACTCCTACGCGTCGCCACAAAATATATTTCAAGTGAGATTGATATACACAAAAAAGTTTTCTTTAGGATTTTTTTGCGACGCCACTGTTGTTTGTCGCCTCACCCCTACAGGTTTTTTTCTATATTACCACATCCCCTATGCGTCTTCCAAAAATATCTTTGAGATTGATTTACACAAAAAATAAGATTTTTTTTCTTGAATTTTTGCGACGCCACTGTCGTTACCCACGGCACCCCTACATGTTTTTTCTATACCTACTACTACATCCCCTACGTGTCCTCCAAGAATATATTTGAGACTGACATTGATTTACACAAAAAAAGCAGTAGGTACTTATACTCTATACTCATACATCTCTTACGTGTCCTTCAAAAATATCTGATTGAGATTGATCTACACAAAAAGAATCCGATTTTTACTTTTGGATTTTTGCGACAAAATAAAAATCGAAAACTGTTCAAGAAATTTTTCGCATAATTTTTGAAATGTCAAGATTAAAAAAAAACATAATTGAAGGGGTTAGAATCATAAGGGTCTAAGTGACATTTTTTAAAAACATGAGTTAGACCTATTTTTGTATAGTTAAATATTGTGTTTGTTTGGTGCCAAAGAGATCCAAGTGATTTGTGACAATTATTGTCAAAGTAATACTCACTTCCAGTCAAACCGGAAGATGGAAATAAGAACTGACCATTTTTGCTACTCCCTGTATAGTCATTACCAAAGATATATAACTTTATCATTACTAACATTCATGTGATAAAAGTCGTTTTTTTAATAATTTTTTGACAATCCCCATATAAAAAAAACCTGAAACTTGTGAGACTGCTAATCTCTGTGCTAAATATAGGTGAGGCTAGAAGGAACCCTAGGTGAGGCGTATTTAATCGTAGCTTCATTAATGTTAATAACAGCTGATCAATTTTCTTTATTTTTTCTACCTTCTATCCTAAACAATAATTAATCTCTACATCCTTATTCGAATTAAATAGTGCCTCAAAAATTGCACAATTTGGAAGATGAAACGTTTTTCAAATGCATGTGTTATTATATAAGAATAATATAAATGCCATGAATGTGCCAAAGAGCCGCTCGCAGTGGCGTAGCTATGCTAGGGCAATTCGGGGCATCGCCCCGGGGCTCCTAAACCATCATTCCTTTCGTACGTGACAATAATTCTCTCCCGAAATAAGAATTTTTTAAATCGTCAAAAAGGCGAAAACATTTATTAAAAATGCAGGCAATCCTGATTGCATACGGTTTGAGAGGCAAATTTCTACAACATATTTTTTAAATATATTCCTTGCTACATCGCCGTAACACTCGAATATATTTTGTGACCGACTCGACACCGCTCGCCGGCCGTGTACCTTAATAATAAGTTACAGAGAACTGAGAATTACGTCTGCAACTTATACGCGTTCGGCATCATTCGGAAATCCGATAGCTTGTTTGTGTCGGTAACTTATGAATATGCGTGCGACAGTTCTTGCCTTGGGCCACAGATTGGGCTGATTGGGCGAGAC
The DNA here is from genome assembly GCA_963920635.1 of Pseudeuparius sepicola. Taxonomy (NCBI): domain Eukaryota; kingdom Metazoa; phylum Arthropoda; class Insecta; order Coleoptera; family Anthribidae; genus Pseudeuparius; species Pseudeuparius sepicola. The sequence goes on from OY987299.1 coordinate 99,742,761, forward strand.
CCGGTCGCCCTGACTCCGCTATTGACTAACCTTTAAAAAAAGGAAATTACCGGACAATTTCTAGGCCGTGTTTTTGTTGTGAAACCGAAGCCACCGGTTTGTTTTTATAAGCACCAGCTCCACCTGACCTACTATACAACTTCGCCGTTAACTCGCGAACGGCCTACAAGTTTTCCCCTTTCCGAAGACATTTTCATGTAAACTTTCATTTCAACAGGTATTTAAGTAGTTAAATAACAAATAAAATTGAAATTGACGTTATAACTTGTGTACATAACTATTTTTAGCATGTAGTCTAAGTTGTCCTATTTGGTTGTAATAATTATTGTATTATCACAAACGATATAATACAAATAAGTAACGCGGTTTTATTTTGCTTCTACATTAGCGGGTCGGGGGGGAAAAGACGAGGTAATTTGTTTATATTGGCATTTCTTAAATTCAGTCTTTCCTATTTTGTAATGCATAATAAATAGTTTTTTGATAGACTTGTATATCGTATACCTATATAAGTATAATAGCAGGTATATATGCTTATGCAACTTCTTCAACTTTTGAATCGCGACATCTCAAAAACGATGATTCTTAGAAAAAAAAGTGTAAGGACCTCAGTTATTTGGTTATTACGGAAGCGCTGAGGGGCCACGTAGTGATTTTTTGTTGCCGGCCGACTTTGAACTCGGCCGGCCGCCTTCGAACTCGGCCGGTCGACTTCCAACTCGACCGGCCTAGTTTGAACATGACCGGCTCCATATTAGTTACACCAGGACAGGCGCGATCATATCCATTTGCGAAGGGGGGGGGGGGCATAACTGGATATGTACTCCTTTAGGCGGTTTTTAAGTATATACTAAATAACAATAAAACTTAAATAAGGCGATATCACAAAAAAATATATTCCTCACAAAAATAACAAAAATAAAAAAATATATATTTTAAATAAAAATTATGTAGATAAACAAAATTTTTTGCATGTGCGTTGGTTGTATACTAAATTGTAAACTAATTTGTGATTTAATTTTACTTTCGAAAAATCAGGTATGCCTTGGAAATTATGATGAAACTAATTTTCCACCTCAGTAAAGTGCCTTTTTGGAACCATGGAGGAAAACAAATGCCTAAAATCAAATTGTCAACATTGGAGCTGCTGTAATGTCCACGCATCAGCGACTCCAACAATGCATTGACTGTGATGGAAGACAGTTCGAGCATTTAAGGAAGCATTAGTTTTATTAAAAAAAAAAACATTTTCAGTTAGGAATAGGATTTTAATATTTGTTAACAAGTTGATTTTAGGCATTTGTTTTTCCTCCATGGCCTACCCTTCGTATTTTGCCTACCTTGCACTTTCATATTAAATGCATTGATTATTATGCCCCTACACGTTTTTTAATTTTTTTAACTAAGTATACTTTTATAATTAAAAAAATGATAAAATTATAAAAGTTTATCATTAAATCTTAAAAAAAGACAAATAAGAATACTTAAATATCGGTGTAGCAGCGTCTTTTTAAAATTATATGATAAAACTAAATTTTCTTTCTTTGATATTTTCAGCTAGGAATAGGATATCGAGATACGATTTTCACTAGCCTATTTAGGTATCAGTTCACTACATTTTTATGAAAAAAAGTAATATTACTGCATTTAATTTTTTCGAGAATTTTGCAATTTTCTGTTATTACTTATATAAAAAAAAAACGCGCTCTAGCGGCATCACTGAGACTTAGACATATCACGGGTAAGATGGGTTTGATGGACCAATACGTGCTTTTCCCAACGAAACCAAGTTTGTTAAAATCCGTTCAGTCATTTAGGAGTTACAGCTGTTTATTTAAAAAAACATTGAATCACTCACATTACATTACTAGGTGGATTTCAGTGAAAAATCACTTTAAAAGTTTAAGATGGCGGTTACGCCCCCTGGTGACTATCTTGGAAATCTGAAAATAATTTCCAGCTTTTTCTCTTGGCCACTTTATTCTAAAAATTTTTACCGCAAGTCTCTACGAAGATTTCTGAGATACAGCACTTTGCATTCTTATCTGACCACCCTGTACATCAATCTCTAGATCCATAGGTGTTTACCAAATTTCTCAAAAACACCCGAAGTGGCAGTTACCACTTATAAAAGAATGTTTTTTTTTATAAAACTTAAACACCCTTTAGTTTAGAAGATAAGACGTTTAGAACTATGTTTAGGTAAGGTAGGTACCTATATGATTTTTTTTTATTATTTTTTATTAAATAATCACACCTTAAAATCTGTTGCTAGAGTTTCTGGACATCCAGTAGGCACATACGATTGGAATTTATGATTTATGGTACCTACGAGTGTTTTTCATTGATTAGATCTTATATGACTTTTTCAGTATGAAAAATAACAAAGTTCGCAAACATTCGGGAAAGTTCAAGGAAGAGCATTTATTAAACGTAAATGAACAGACGTTGTGCTGTAATGAATTAGGTTTTGCCAAGTTGCGTTTTGGTCGTGTGTATTTAGGAATTAGGAGCCTAATGTTGGGAATGGGACGTTTCGGCGCGGCCGATTCGGCGCCGGCCGATTCGGCGCCGGCCGATTCGGCGCCGGCCGATTCGGCGCTGGCGAGGTTTCGGCGCTGGCCAACAACAATAATTATTAGGAGTAAGAACATAAAATATATTATTAAACAAAATATTATATAAATACTTATATATTATTCAATTGTCAGTACATTATCAGCTAATTATGTGTCATTTCAAAGTTATAAGATATCCCTTATTTCCTTATTTGCCACGCAAGCATTTATAATTTGCGATGTTGATTCTTGTGAATCCTGGCACCGTCGTTTAATCTTCGTCCTAACAATTTCTACTTCCACTTTGGCTGGTGTAGGATCGTGTGAATGAGGATTTAATTGCTTTACAACTTGTCCATTCCGTACATGAATTCGAGCCTTGCATCTGTCATTTTGTTCACATCGGTAGAAGATTGTTGTATGGTCATTGTTCCACTTGTCAAATATGTATATATGAAGGTGGATTTATAAACTCGACGTTTGCGTTGGCGCTCGCCGTTGTCGTTTGCGTCGAAGATTCAATCGCAATATTTTACGTGTAACCGTTTATAAAATGCCGTCGAATGCTGCCGTCTGCGTCCGATGCCGTCCGAGATAAACTAATTTCATCTTTTTCACGTTCCGTCGTTCACATTTCTGGACGCAAACTGCGAAGGTCACCGTCAACATCGAGCGCCAACGCAAACGTCGAGTTTATAAATCCACCTTAACACTTTCAACAAACTTTGGTTTCCACGTTTAGAACAAAACTCTTGGTTTTCCATGGCTTAGAATTTTATATAGGTACTCAAACAAGAATACAACAATAACTAGAATCATCTCAAAGTTTTCACTTCTTATATGCTTCTTATTAATTTAAATTATTGTCATTAGATTAAACCTTTTATGATCCCTTTCAGGTAGATAATGAGAATGGACTCCTGTAATTTGTAAAAAAAAATATTTTTTGGATGTAATGATCGATAATCTCAAGCATTAATATAATAAAATATAATTTAGTTTTATGGGGATTATGACAATTTGCATGTAATTACGGACTAATTTAAATTCACTCAATTTAACCCAGGTAGTCAAATGCCTTAATTATTAACAAAGAATATCCTTTATTTGGAGCATCTCCAGATTCGACCTAAATAAAACCAGCGCCGAATCAGGCGGCGCCGAATTGGCTGGCTCCGAAATGGCCAGCGCCGAAGCGGTCTCGGCGCCGAACCGGCCGCGCCGAAAAGTCCTAGACCCATTCCATACAAAATATTTTATGAAATTTCCAGGCCAGGTCTCCGATTGGGAAAATAATTGCCGAGTCACACAGAGGACAGTACAGCTACGATACCACTCTCGAGGATTTTTTAAAATAAGAGAGGTCTGGGGGGAGGCGAGGCCCCCTGCCCCCCCCCCCCTGGGTGCGCCACTGATTCAAAAGACTGTGCCCTTTTTTCTAATTCCTAAAGACCCTGAAAGGTAAGATTTAGTTTCACGTATAATTAAGAAAAATATCGAAATATTATAATATTATTACATAATATTCGTATTATGTTGTAAGTAAATCAAAATATTGTGATAACTGGAGATGTCAGCAATGGAAGAAGGCCTTAGGGTTCGACAAACACCATAAATTTGAGAATATTGCACCAGAAGAGGCACATAAATGTATAAAAATTTGTAAGACACATTTTGATTACCGATCATATTCATTTCGTCCGGAAAAAGTTTATTAACAACTGCTGTTCCCTTAAGATTATTAGGTACCAGAAGCTTATGGTTACGGTTACAGGCACATTCTTATGCGTAATTTGGCAGACAGAGACAAGTCAACAATATTTTGTGAACTAAAAGCCTATGAAGGCAGTTTAGGGACATTTGGCAGTTTGACAGTAGGTACCTCCACGAGAATTTAGTGAATCAATTTAGAAAATATTTTCTTATCAAAATTTAATGACTTATCGCATCAGGATGGCTTAGGTTCTAGCCTACTAAAGGAAAAAGGAATTCCCATCAGTAAAATACATACATCCGTGTGCAAATTTTCTCCATGACTATTTGGTTTCATTATATGCGCGAGTTCGTATTTACTACACACTTACATTTGGGAATAGGGAATTAACAACCCAAAGACAAAATAAATCAAATCCAAAATTTACAATTTTGCAAAACTTGTAAACTATGTAAATAATTTTGTTTGCTCCTATATATATAGGTACACACTTATGTATATTAATACTTACTCTATGTTTAGTTAGGTATATCTTGCTTTATTTAAACCTAAAAAGTAAAATACCTGCCTTTTTATTATACATAGTATGCTCCTTATTTTTCTGCTATACCTATTACTCCTATTTTAATTTTTAACATTTTACCATAAACTAACGATATACCTACACTAATACTTAACGGGGCGTAATGGAAAGTCGATAACCGGTCGATAAATGGAAAGCCGTATAACTTGGTGCAACCAGCTTTAGGGTGATTTGTATAGTACCATTGATTAAGGTACGAATTCCTTATTCAATGATAGTACCTACACCCTCGTAAGCAACGGAGTGGCGAGCTGACATTGATTTACGACCGATCGCAAAAAATCTGCGGCTTTTCTACAACTTCCGAAGAAACCTACTCTCATTAAGATATTTTTAATTCCCGTAAGTAGAAATCTTTTTCTGAAAATTCTTCAATAATTTTTTTGTTTGATTCAAGTTTAGTTTATACGAAGATTAGGACATTCGACGACTTGGAAGGGAACAGGGGGTGAGAGAGGGGCAAGGGGGAGAAAGGCCGAATTTAAGGTGGTAGCATTTACACGTGAGTTGGCGATTTAGTAACTCCCTAAATAGATAACGCTTCCAGCCATAGGCTCACACCACAGAGATCATATAAATATATAGGTAGAGTGCTGAACAAGTCCCTTTTTATGGCAAATTGTGGATTTGCGCATGGGCCTATGGAACATGCACATTAGACCTTCAGACCGCGCAATTCAGAACAGTGGTTGTTTTTCTGAATTACTATCTCCCTACAAACATGTATATTGATAATAAATTAAGCTCACCTCAACGTGGACTGGTCAAGACTTCGATAACTACAACTAGGTTCGTTTATACTTGTAAAACTAGTGTCGTCCAAACTACTAGAATTTGCTTCACTGATGCTAGAACTTGACTTGTTTTCATCTACCTTTATAACTTCACTAAAACAAATAAGCTACTAATAGTTTCTTACACCACAATCATGTTAATATACTTACTTAAATGATGGTTTAGGTGGTTTTAATAGAAGAGTTGGTGGCGCATTTTCAATTAGCTGCGTTTTGACTTGTTTTTTTTTTATAAACACTCTAGTGTAAAATGCGCAGAACATATTCCAGATGATCACTTAATTAGATAAAGCACTCAAACAACTAAAACGCCAAGAAACTATTACTAATTAGCTAAAAATCGAAAAAATTATGCCACAAAACGTCTATGATGCAAACAACGGTAGGTTATACTTAGCTTGTCGCTGTCAAATGGCTGTCAAAGAGTGTCAAGTTTCACTAAACACTACCTCAAATTGCAAATGCGCATGTCCACTGGGCCTATTTATTACTATTTTTTTACTATTTTATGATTTTAAATTCGTCAAAGATTTTCCGCGCATCCTATGTATAAAAAACATCGTCCAGCACTCTACCTATATACAGGGTGTAACTAAACTGATGATCAAAAATGAAACCACGTATTCTTGGAGTCAAAATAAGGGCGTAGTAGTTTGGAAAAAATACACATATTTCTTAGTATTTCTAGAAGTATACGAGATATTTTCTTCAAACTTGGCGTGTCACATGAGCAGATGATTTGTCAAACTTAAGGTTGACATGAAGCTTCTGAGGCTCCCAGTTGCGGAGATACAGGGTGTTAGTAAAATTAATTAGGTCAGAATCGCATTTTTTTAATTTGTTTTGAGTGGTGAATAGAATGGTTAACAAAAAGTATCTCTTAGTATTTTTTCATATTCGCAGCCGTTTCTTAATTATTTTTAAAGAACTGCAACGCTGCAATGAACAATAGTCACTCTAAGAATAAATCTAGCAATCTGTGGAATTAAACTTTATTTAACAAAATACAAAGGCAAAAACAATAATAAAAAAAAAGTATTGCTATTAGAAAATTAAATTATTAAATGTTCGAAATGACCGCCGTCTCTTTCAATACACGCAACTATGCGTTTCCGCATTTTTATTATTGCCATTCGCAAGTCCATAGCAAAAGTGCATATCAGTCAATTCTTCAAATGAAAATATAATTTTTCAAAATATTAATACTAATGTGCAAAGTTGGCAGCCAAATGATTCAAATAATGACAAGTTTAATTGACATCCACAGATTGTTAGATTTATTCTTAAAATGACTTTTTTATTGCAGCATTGCCGTTCTTTGAAAATAATTAAAAAACGGCTGAGAATATGAAAAAATACTAAGAGATACTTTTTGTTAACCATTGAATTTACCATTCAAAACAAATTTAAAAAATGCGGTTATACAGGGTATTCATATTTTTCTGAACTAATTAATTTTAATAACACCCTGTATCTCCGCAACTGTGGGCCTCACAAGCTTCATATTAACCTTAAATTTGACAACTCATCCGCTCATGTGACACGCCAAGTTTAAAGAAAATATCTCGTATACTTCTAGAGATACTAAGAAATATGTGTATTTTTCTCTAAATTTCTACGCTCTGTATAAAAAAAACTATGGCCCGTAGGAGAAAAAAATATATGAAGGAGTGCCCTTATTTTGACTCCAAGAATACGTGGTTTCATTTTTGACCATCAGTTTAGTTACACCCTGTAGAGGAGCATAATGCACATTTACTCCGTGGGTTTTTTGTGAAGGGAAGTTGCGACTATGTGGAATCTCTTTATTGTATGCTACGTAATGGCGTAATACCGGGTGTTTACTTCAGAGTTGTGGCGTTTGCTTTTATGGCGTCATGAATCCAATATGGCCGCCATACAAGATATTTTATTCGTTCCATCAAGAATAACGCAAAATGTGCATAGAATATTTTTTATTCTGCATGAGCAGATGAACAAATTTAGATCTTATCAATTTTTCCATATCTTCTACGGTTTAAGAGTTATGATCTATTATATATGTCACCATCGGTTTAGAACCATCAGTTATTTATAAGGGTAAAAAATAATGATTGTGCTTCTATTTACTCACAATAACTTTAATATAAGGTACACTTATATGCAACAAACATTACAAGTAGAGTCATTACAATGGTGTGAAACACACTTTAATAATACATACAGGGTATCCGGTTAATAATTGTCCATATAGCAACTACACTACAAATATTTCGGACCAAAATATAAGGATTGAGGCCAATACGCCTTAATTAATAGAAATGTTGTTTGTTTAAGAGATACAGGGCGTTGAAGTTCGTTTTTTGAAATTGAATTATGATTACGTCTCCCAAATCAATCAAGCTGCTGAACTGAAATTTTGCACTATTGTATTTTTGGGGACGAAGAATAATATCTAACAATATAATAATAGTCATTCTCACCCTCACAATACTCCAAACTAGGAGTACCCCGGAAGCAACCACGTGCTTACTATTATTTTGTCTTCGTTGCCATTTGCGGTTAAGCTGAAAATGCCAATTTCTATGTATCTCACAGAGGGCGTCACTTGTGCTGTTTTTGAATAGAGCTTTTATTCGTAAAAATTTTTTTTTTTTTTTTTGTTACAGATCCATCATTTTATATGCATCTTTTCAATCTGCAACAAGAAGGTACTCTTGTTACGTTAAATTCATCTGTTGTGAAATTGGCAAACTGTGCCCCAAAACACCTATGTTAACTCCAAAATTCGAAACATAAAATTTTCAGCTACCACTTTTAAATGTTTCGGATCAACTGTACATTCAAAATAAACAAAAAAAATGCACAATGAGCATTGGTCAAAACACCATTTGTTTTCTTGAAATAGTGTTCAAACTTTGCCGAGTTTCAATCCGTTCCATGTTGAAAGCGAAACATTTTTGGTACATTGTTCATAAGGACTTTTTTCTCAAATGGTACAGTTGATCTGTAACATTTAAGTGCTAGGTAAAAATTTTATTTTTCAAATGTTAGAGTCAACAGGTGTTTTGGTGCACATTTTGTCAATTTCAAAGCAAAGGGTTGATTTTATTGTTATGAAACAAGAGTACCTTTTTAAAAAAATAACCTCAAAAAAGTTGAGTAAAAGCACGATACAAAGTGCAAGTGACGCCTTCTGTGAGATACATAGAAATTGACATCTTCAGCTTATTCTTCGTTCCCAAAAAAACAGCAGTGCCAAATTTCAGTTCAGCAGATTGATTAATTTGGGAGATGTAATCATAATTCAATTTCAAAAAATGAACTTCATCGCCCTGTATCTCTTACACAAACAACACTTCTATTAAGGCGTATTGGCCTCAATCGTTATATTTTGCTCCGAAATATGTGTAGTGTAGTTGCTATAATATGGACAATTATTAACCGGACACCCTGTATGTATTATTAAAGTGTGTTTCATACCATTGTAATGACTCTACTTGTAATGTTTGTTGCATATAAGTGTAATATTAAAGTTATTTTTAGTAAATAGAAGCACAATCATATATTTTTACCCTTAATAAATAACCGATGGTTCTAAAACCGATGGTGACATATATAATAGATTATAATTCTTAAACGGTAGAAAATATGGAAAAATTGATAAGATCTAAATTTGTTCATCTGCTCATGCAGAATAGAAAATATTCTATGCACATTTTGCGTATGAGCCCTCTGGAAGGAGTTATTCTTGATGGATATTCTTGTATGGTGGCCATATTGGATTTATGACGCCATAAAAACCAAACGCCACAACTCGGAGGTAAACACCCGGTACTACGCCATTACATAGTATACAATAAAAAGATTCCACATAGTCTCAACTTCCCTTCACAAAAGGTCCCAGGGAATACATTATGCTCCTGTACTATTTTGATATGCCATTGGCATCAAGCTGGTGAGAGCGGGACCATCGCGCGATGTTGCCGGTGCAAAGGGACTGCCTTTGGATTTGTTTAAGAGTGGGGGAATGTCCTAACCTTCCTATAAACTAACCTTGGTTTGATCCAAAATTTTAAAACTTTTTTCCTGAAAACTATTTTTCTAACTTTGAAAACTTATTACTTTTACTTTTCAGCCAACAATCGATTCCGCACCATCATGTCTTACCGGATGTGCCCAACTTGAACGGCTGTGTTTCCTCTGTTTCGCCCTCCCAAGTGCCTTGCTACGATAAGGTAATGGAATTTTACCCAAATTCCATTATTTCACCGAGCCAGCGGCAGGACGCCTTCAATGACATCAGTCAAATGAAGTAGTGTGGTGCGGAAACCTCGAACACCTAACCCTGAATATGAGCATATTCGAGGTGATGGTAGCAAGGACATTCCTCAGTTGCATTAGGTATGAAGGGACAACGAAGACTTATTCAGTGAAGTGCACATCAGTGCTAGTCAACGGCAGATGGATAGCGAGGAAGAATTCGAGGAGCTGACTAGTCCTGAGAGTACTTCACTAGGTCATATACAGGGTGTAACTAAACTGATGGTCAAAAATGAAACCACGTATTCTTGGAGTCAAAATAAGAGCACTTCTTCATATATTTTTTTCTCCTACGGGCCATAGTTTTTTTTTTATACAGAGCGTAGAAGTTTGGAGAAAAATACACACATTTTTTGGTATTTCTAGAAGTATACGAGATATTTTCTTCAAACTTGGCGGGTCACATGAGCAGATGAGCCGTCAAACTTAAGGTTAACGTGAAGCTTCTGAGGCTCCCAGTTGCGGGGATACAGGGTGTTAGTAAAATTAATTAGTTCAGAAAAATATGAATACCCTGTATAATCGCATTTTTTAAATTTGTTTTGAATGGAAAAAATTATGCCACAAAACGTCTATGATGCAAACAACGGTAGGTTATACTTAGCTTGTCGCTGTCAAATGGCTGTCAGAGTGTCAAGTTTCACTAAACACTACCTCAAATTGCAAATGCGCATGTCCACTGGGCCTATTTATTACTATTTTTTTACTATTTTATGATTTTAAATTCGTCAAAGATTTTCCGCGCATCCTATGTATAAAAAACATCGTCCAGCACTCTACCTATATACAGGGTGTAACTAAACTGATGGTCAAAAATGAAACCACGTATTCTTGGAGTCAAAATAAGGGCGTAGAAGTTTGGAAAAAATACACATATTTCTTAGTATTTCTAGAAGTATACGAGATATTTTCTTCAAACTTGGCGTGTCACATGAGCAGATGATTTGTCAAACTTAAGGTTGACATGAAGCTTCTGAGGCTCCCAGTTGCGGAGATACAGGGTGTTAGTAAAATTAATTAGTTCGGAAAAATATGAATTCCCTGTATAATCGCATTTTTTTAATTTGTTTTGAGTGGTGAATAGAATGGTTAACAAAAAGTATCTCTTAGTATTTTTTCATATTCGCAGCCGTTTCTTAATTATTTTTAAAGAACGGCAACGCTGCAATGAACAATAGTCACTTTAAGAATAAATCTAGCAATCTGTGGTTGTCAATTAAACTTTATTTAACAAAATACAAAAGCAAAAACGATAATAAAAGAAACGTATTGCTATTAGAAAATTAAATTATTAAATGTTCGAAATGACCGTCGTCTCTTTCAATACACGCAATTACGCAACTACGCGTTTCGCGTTTATTATTGCCATTGGCAAGTCCATAGCAAAAGTGCATATCAGTCAATTCTTCAAATGAAAATATAATTTTTCAAAATATTGATACTAAAGTGCAAAGTTGGCAGCCAAATGATACAAATAATGCCAAGTTTAATTGACATCCACAGATTGTTAGATTTATTCTTAAAATGACTTGTTTATTGCAGCATTGCCGTTCTTTAAAAATAATTAAAAAACGGCTGAGAATATGAATAAATACTAAGAGATACTTTTTGTTAACCATTGAATTTACCATTCAAAACGAATTTAAAAAATGCGATTAAACAGGGTATTCATATTTTTCTGAACTAATTAATTTTAATAACACCCTGTATCTCCGCAACTGGGGGCCTCACAAGCTTCATATTAACCTTAAATTTGACAACTCATCCGCTCATGTGACACGCCACGTTTGAAGAAAATATCTCTTAGGCTTCTAGAGATACTAAGAAATATGTGTATTTTTCTCTAAATTTCTACGCTCTGTATAAAAAAAACTATGGCCCGTAGGAGAAAAAATTTTATGAAGAAGTGCCCTTATTTTGACTCCAAGAATACGTGGTTTCATTTTTGACCATCAGTTTAGTTACACCCTGTATAGTACATGTATCAAAAGTAATAAAGCAGAAGCACATCAGCACATGGATAATATTAATCCTTGTGAGGAGTGACAGCGACTGGCAGCTATCATATAGAAAGATGGGAGAAACGGGAGCAGGTATCTATAGCCACAATTGAAAAACATGGAGGGCTGAACGGAGTAGGATGAACCTATTAAATAATCTTCTTAGTTTTAGGTATATTTTCTTTTATATTTTTTATACAAAATAAATATGTTTTACTATTATTTTTTGTTTTGCTGTCCTTCCCACAAGTGCAAAATATATTAAAAAAACTTAAGGTAATTTTTGGTTTGGAGTGCTGAACTCAAATCTACAAGAATTTTTGGACGGAAAGCTCTAGTTTTCCAGATACACCTTTCTAAATCGCTGTTTTCGGGGTATGTCCGTATTCTTTTTAGCTGCTTTATGATTTTTGACACATGGTAAAACTATTGTCACCACAAAACACATCCATCAAATGTTACAAAAAAGTTCGGTTAGATTTTAGGCCTTGGTTTGATTTTTGTAAATTTTCAAAAAATGAAACATTTAATAAGTTGTACTGTCGGCAGCGCCCATCTTCCCGAGTAGGCTTCGACAAAGGCTCCGATGTGCATATGAGGCTGTCCCTTTGTTTGCTAGGAGGCAGTGCCCATCACCTAAAGTCGGCCACGATAAGTGGCATATGCCCCCCTTCTTTCCACTATGCTGCTGAATGCCACAATAATAATGGACAAATGCTCCCTTCTTTTTTCAAATGGCGGTGCCCATTGTTGCCGATTACCACCATAAGGGCTGTATGCCCATTTCTTTTTTCAGTCGGCAGTGCCCATCATTGCTGACTGACACTATAAAGGATGTATTTTATGTAACCATAGCCGATAATTAAGTACAGTTGTTTCTTTTTTTTTTCAGAAATCAAGTGGTCGTGACTTACCAGGCTAAATTGATTATGTACCTATTATTTTAAGTTATTACGAATTTTGTGTACCCAGTAAACATTTTCGTCGAATGTGCACTATATAGTTTGATTCTGTTCCCGTCCCTCAATGCACCACTACTGAACTTTAGAGTTTATTATTTTCTCTGACTGTAGCTAACTGGCAAGAGTTGTGGCCACCACTTTACAAAAAGGACCTGGCGCTCAAACTAGCATTTCCAAAAGAGGATATCAGGAAAGTGAAGCCTTACCATACACAGTTAAACTATCAAGCATTGGCATAGCTACCGGGTGGCCCTGGGGGGGGGGGGGCAAGGCCTAAAGGCAGCATGGAAGAATAGGTGCCGATTTCTCTTTTTCTGTAATAGTATTCCAGATACCACTTCTTCGCAATTTAAAAAATAGACTTCTACGTTTTGAAAATATGGTTAAATTTAAAAAATTTTAACCTACCCATTTAGTATCCCTAAGTGATTGTGAGCATCACAAGCCACAATACTACAAGAAAAATACGCTATTGATTTAACTGAAAAATTTCCGCTCTGGATTTAGAGCTAGTTTAAAAAATATAGACACAGTTAGTTATTGAAGTGTTTTTTTGTAAACATCAAACCATGTACCTATCAAATTTTGCACTGCACTCGTATTGTTTTTAACACTTCCTGTTACGTCAGCCGCATGTTTACGACAGCCTGCACAAGCTATAGGTATTACCTAAACTTGGTACCTAATTAGTTTCCAAGTATGGCAAATTCAATGGTGCTTGAAAAAATGCCTAATACGATTCTGTCATTTTCAGGGGATTATTATTGCTCGTAGTAGGGCATTGAATACGTAAAATTTCAAAAATAATATTAATACATCAGGCTATATGTAAGAATGAATTTTGAAAATCAGTCAACCCGCTGAAAAATACGGAGTTGTCAAGTACCAAACTGAAACACAGTGTATATTTCATTTGAATGAATTTTAGTAAACCTACATAAAATCATAGTTTAGTATTTTTATGCACTTTCATTATTAAATATTGTTTTATACCCACTACTACAGTACTTACTAAAACATACCTGGTATGTGACATGAAAATGTTTAAAATAGGCTTTAAGCACAGACTAACAAATAATACAGAGAAGTCCTAGCCACATGAGTCAAAAGGAGACTCGCTTTTAGGCGAAATGTATCTTCTGAAGAGATAAACATTGTGAATTTCATTTGATTTGTCGTTAATCTACATAGCAAAGATATTGTATTAAATCCAAATTTATGTTTGAAATGCTGGCTATTTTTCTATAAATTGAAATGGAGACTCTGCTTATTTTTGACAAATCTCAAATAGAGGTATACAACTGAAAGGTGACCAACTTTTCTTTATTTCAGCAATTTTTTAAAAAAATTTGAACTTTGAGTAATAAAGATAATCACCTGATTACTTTTGAGCACGTCATTTGACATCCCTCTTTAAGCAAAAATAATTGGCTGCATACAAAATTATATACAGACTTACATGGGTTTTTTCATCAATAATCATATATTTTTGTTATTCTTTTATTTTTAGAAAATCACATTATCATTATTTATCGGGATATTTCTATAAAGGTTCAAACTTCAAAAAGTACTAATAAGAGATTTTTTTTAGAAAAAAAAACTGACAGGTTCTTGTTTATGATGACTTTAAAGCTATCTGTACAAATGTCTTATGGTCTAAATTAGAAAAAAGTATTATTTTTGAAATCTGTAGAAATGTATTGTTTTTTTAGCATTAGAACCAATTTTGCATAATAAAAACTAATATAAAATGAAGAATAAGTTAATTATTATAGTACCGTTAAACAGGGTGACTTCAGACACTCTGGGTGACTTCGGATAACAGGTAGTTACATTTTTTGCGCATAACTTCCTAGCGGCAAATATGTGCGCGAACTCCAATATAATTGACTGGTTGACTCTTTAGTTGCATTCAGACCCTGGTAGGATATGGTCGCTTGCCACGCTAAGTTTCCGTTTTGAATTTTTTTTTTGTAAAAATAAGATTTGTTAGTTACAAAGTGAAAAAATAACTTGTGCACAATTTACCGGCTTGTTATTAAATAAATTTTGTTTATGGTGGTAAGATTGCTGATGTTTTAAGAATATTTTCGCACGGGATCCATTTGTTTACCTTTACACATATTCGATATACAGGGTGGTAATCAATATATTCATTTACAGGGGGTGACTTCGGACATGGGTATATAAAAGTGCTTGGCGGCAGAAATTACCAAAATTATAATCAAGAAGCGCCATCCATGATGTTAAAACTCACAAGAGGACTATAAGGCTATAAGAGATCGCTGTAAATTTACAGATTTATGCAAATTATGCAATATATAATAAATGATTATTTTTCAATAAAATTATTTTTTGTTGTCCCTAATAATTTTCCTGCCCTGTATATTGTTTTAAAAAAATTAGTTGTGTCCGAAGTCGCCCCTATGAAAGCTAAACATTGGTTTTACATAGTTTTATACCGCCGTCCGAAGTCACCCCACAGATTTTTAATAAAAAAAATATGAATTTTGTAAATACATATTAAAGACAGCTTACTCAGTATGCACAACTTTTCAAGTAACTTGACAATTGACAGTTTCATCACATAGGTAGATACATTTTCATACACCCTAATTAGGCCTACTAGGTACGTACTTGCCAAGTATTGACAATTCAGTGGCATGAAGCAATGACTATGCCTGCAGGATGGGTGTAGCCAGCTTTATAATAATTATTGATAATGATAAAATGGTTGCCATGCCCACAACATTTTTGTGTCAAAGGTATGCGTATATTAGCACCCAGAAACAGATTTTTTCCAAAGCAATTTTCGAAAAAAAAAAACATTTGTTTGATCTGGGAAGGTTACTACTTAAATGGAAACATAATGAAACACCAAAAATGAACCAAGCCCACTCTAATTAAACAAATAAATTAATTGATTAACAAATTTTACTAAACATAACAATAAAGCACCTTTTAACAGGGACTATACTTAAATACCTAAATATGAAAAAAGAACAATATTTTCAACTAATTCATTTTGATTTGACTTCATTTTAATTTTATTTAGGTTTTTTTATTCATTTCATTTTGATTGGTGATCGTGATCAGGCTGCTCACCAAATCCAGCAAAACTATGCCTAAATTTATCTCTTTTAAATTTAGTCTCCAAGGTTCTTGTTCTTTCCAATAAATATTCAGCTTCTTCCAAGAATCTTTTGTACAATTCTTTATGTTTGAGGAAGTATCTTTCAAAATATTTTCTTTCCAAACGGTAAACTTCACTGATTTCAATGGCAGTAATTGTGGCACATCGCTTTTGATTCTTCATAATAATTGATATTTCTCCAAAATATGCATAGTCTGTTAAATGACACACTTCCCTTCCTGAATGTGTGTACACTGCAACTGTCCCACTTGCTATAAAATATACTGCATCACTGAATTGGCCAGATTGGATTATTATATCATTTGGAAGGTAGACTTCAGACGTGAAATGTTGAACTATTTGGGAAATCTCAACAGGATTCAAATAAGAAAATATTATGGAGTTTTCGATGAGTTTAGTACAACCATAGATGCTTATAGAATTCTTGACGTGTCTACTTAACATGTCCCTTATAGTCTGTTCGTCAAAATATTTTCGTGAATATTTGTAGTTCAGGTAATCTCTTATTCTTTTTCTCAGATCATTTGGAAGCTTTTTGTTTTCCATCCATTTTTCTATTTGATTGGTGTTTTCCTTATATTTGATATACAATGACTTTTTTGCAAGAATTGCATCAAGCATTATTATACAAACACAGCAAAATAGGAACTTTCCAGTTACATAGTTTATTATAGTTGCAAATAACTCAGGATCATTTGTTGGGGACCAAATGTTTAATTCAACACTTAAACTGCAAGCACTGCTTCTGAACAAAGCTATAATATATCTCGTGTATATTGGCTTTTTCCATAGGTCAAAATCCAGTACCCAAGTTGTTTTATCGTAAGAGTAGTTTCTATACCAGTAAACATATTTTGGAATGGCAAAATGGATGCAGGCCATAATGTGAGTTAACATAGCACATATTATAATGACATTAATCAAGTGAAGGAAGTAATCCGACTTTAGTTTTAGGAATTCAGATATTCTGTAAGTTAAAGAGTAAACAGAAACCATTCTAACAATCCTCAATGTAGCCAAAGCAGATATAATAAAGAAGAAAGTACTACACCCTCCTATACTATAGCATAGTATATGTGTGGGGAAAGTTCCAATAACATCACAAATGAAGTATGGAGATGTAATATATTTGAAGGCAACATCTTTTTGGTTAAGTACGGTGGTATTGGTTGTAACATCGAAATATCCAAAATAAAAATTCATTATGATGTCTATAATGCCCAGGCAATCAAGTATGCTTGATATAGGTATAACTAAATTGTCCAGACCTTTCTCATTTATCTCCTTTTCAAACAAAAATCCAAAGTCGAAGAAATTGTACCATATAGAAAGAAAATACAGGAAAAATACATAAACATCATACCATGATCTAAAAGTGCTGAAGGGATGAACCATGTAATAATAATCCGAATAGTACTGCCTGTTTTTTTCTTCTCTAATCTTTTTGCTGCTTCTGAAATACCTGATGCATTGGGAATTTGATTCCGATAACATAATACTCGAAGAGATTCTTGCCTTTATTCTGGCCCATTGTGAGGGTTTACTTCCCTGTAAAAAAACAAAGATGTTTTCTCGCTGGTCATTTAGCCCGCACTGGTGGTGTTTCATGTTGAACTACCATGAACCAGGAAAATACTAGCAAATATTTGACATATTGACAATTAAGTTGTTGTCCATTACCATGGATACGAAAACTTTTGTTTAGATCACCTACTACAATATTACCAACCCAATATAGAAACTTTGGTTATTGTCTGTGTATCACGTGGACCCTTGCAGGTAAAAAGTAACATACCAAAATTGAGAAGAAAAAAAAATTAAAAATATGATTCCAAAAAATTAAGACCGAAAGATGATAATTTATTATTATAGTCAATACCAGATGAAAGGAGTGATAGTATAAATTTAGTAAAAAGCAAAAAAATGAAGGCATTTTGGTGAGAAAGCTTAAAACAAACCTTGAATAGAAATCTCCGCAACGCCGATGTGCACCAGTAGCCCCAGCCACGACTTCTGCAAGCCTTCTGTGGCTGGTGGTTTCTGGATGCATGCTGAGTGCACTCTAGACAGAACACCTACATTCAATCATGTACAAGCGATCGATGTACCGTCCACAGCCCGCACTCCTCATGTGCAGTGCGAACTAGATAAACCAGGGTTTTAAACTTATGAAAAATTTCGTCAAAATCCTATTACTCTTCACAGCATAATGTATAAATGGTAATGACACTTGTGGAGTCTGTTAATTCATAAAAAAATGCACTTTTTATTAGAATTTTCAATATACTGTACCGACTCCATGTAACCAAGATAACATATTTCAAAAATATTACCTAAATATTTTAAATTTTAATATTAATATATTAATAAACAATTTTTATTGAAGAGACATTGTGAGAAACAATTTACTTTAATGCCTACAATCACCTGCTAAAAGAAAAGCCCCACTTTTAAAATGTCATACCTAATTATTATTCAACAAATATAATTTACTCGGTTATTTCCCAACTTTTTCCTAATATGTTATAGCGCGCCCCTGTGGGGGCGCTATTTTTTTATAGCGCAGTTTTCGTTCACGTCCGATTTTTCCCTTTTTGTGTACTCACCGGGGGGTTCCCTTATAGCCTCTTTTATTTAAGAAAGGAAAAATCGGACTCTCGGTGAAACGGTTTGCTCAGGCGCCAGTTTTTTAGAGCGGTATGCTCCGCTTTATACCCAGGATAGCATTCGTCAGAGAAAATTTAATTCCAGAGTTCAGTGGTGCGTCGAGAGTGGGGCACAAATAAGGAAGACTTGGCAAATTTTAACACGGTTTATTCGAAGTTCGATTAACAATAACTATGATTGAAAAGTATTTGTTTAACAGTTTCAAATTACTGCCACGGCCGGTCCAGAGAGATCCACGTGAGTGTCTGGAAAAAGAAAGTGCAGGTTAAGCCTCTATCGCGGATATTCTGTTTTATTATTGACACGGTTTTGTCTACAGGCGGTAAGCCAGCTCGAAACTATTCAGGACAACTAATAGAAAATACGGCAATTCAACAAGACGCGGGGCGAGTCTACACACCCAGTCCAAGCGGTACGGTTCGGCTAAGCTTGGTGTAAACGGTACTTAAATAATCTTCCCGTGTGGGTGGTAGATGGTACTCACGCCACCAACACGGTACCAAGCCTAGCTTCAGTTAACCTTGATCTGGGGGTGTAATGAACCGGTGTCGGCTGCAGATAAATAACTTACAACAGCAACACGGTTCGGGACAGTTTCTAAATCTTAACCTAATAATTCTCACCGGGAAATATGCCGGAAATCAGAGAGGAGAGAGAAGAGAGCCTCCTCGGCAGCCGCAGCGTATTTATCGGGCTCGGTGGCGCCCCTCCCTTCGTGAGTGCGCCGGCCGTCCATTGGTCGGAGCAGTGGCGAGATATCCGGTGATCGTCCCCACTCTTCTGGTACCCAAAACGGCTGCCGGGGGCTAGAGTGGCCGTTAGGGGTGGTTGCACCCCCCCCCCCCCCCCAGAGCTCGGACGGTGGTCTCTCTGGCTCGGGCATGTCCAACATACCCGGACTTCCAAAAAGAACGGCGGCTCTAGGTGCAATTTGAATTAATATCCCGGTTCTACCCCTAGTCGGTATCCCACAACCCTTATGGTAACATAAGCATCTATTATTCGGCGGCGGAAAGCCGGAAACTAATCAAAACCAGGATTTAATTAAATGCAATAAAACTGGAATGTCGGCCTACTATGTAGAAAAAGTCATCGGTGTGAACATAAAAACTACCACGGTGGATAGCCGGCCGCTAAAAATAGCGCGGCGAGGAAATAAGTGGGTGTTAAAAATAAAAATGAAAACGGGAAATTAGTAACTTCGTTACAATGTAATATCTTTGGTAGTGTTTTTAAAATCAAAAGTTGGATACCTACTAAAATAACAATAATTCTACAGTAGTCAACTAGACAGGTCTTATAATTCCTTGTACTTTTTCGATTAGTTAGAGCATAGTGGGGCTCTGTTTAACATAATTAATTTTGATAAACTACATATTCCTTAGTTTGCACCAAATTTTTTGGTAAAAATAAGATTTTTCAGTTCACCAGAAAATCAAAATATGACCTTAGTAGTAGCTTTAGAGATTTTGTACTTTTAAGAATTTCGTGAAAATCGACACCTTAAATCGGTTTTTTGAGTGCAACAGCTATAAATTTCGACACTATAATATTCTAATTTTTGTTAGGTATCTCTGACTCACCCTGCTAGTTGAAAAAAAAAAACGTGTGCTTGTTTCGGACTTTTCTTATTATTCGCTAATTTTAACTCTTCATAGTGTAAAAAAATGCACAACAATAACCTGGCCAGTTATTTAATTTAAAAATTGCTCATAATGGGGTAGGTTTTAAAGTGGTATAACATTTGCTGTTTACTTCAGAACAAAGATATTGCTCATTGTGAAATTAATTCGATAATTAGGAATTCCAATGAAGTCACTTATTAAAGTATAGTGACAGGTATTAATTTTAAACTAAACAAAGCACAAATAAAAATCAGATAATGCCCTGTTGGAATTGGCTACCACCAAGTCGAACGTAAGAGCAGCATCTTTTTAAAAATATTTTTTATCGACCTTGCACTTCCTGGTGCATTTATTTGTTTTGCGGCTTCATTAATACGTTGTGTTACATAATTTATTTGTCTTCCATAGACCCTTTCCTTTTTGCAGACAACGGCTGTCTAGTTCATTAATGCACGAGGATTTTGAGGCCTCCCAGATCTCCTGATTTAAATCCTCTGGATTTTTCTACTGGAGTTGCATAAATGAGAAGGTCTAAACAAAACCAATAAATAAGACAAATGAATTGAGACAACATATTAACGAAGCTGCACAACAAATAAATGTCGCAAAGTGCACAACAGATAAAAAGATCTTTTTTAGAAAGATGCCACACTTGCATTCGACTCGGCAGCAAACAATTTCAAATTTCGTATCAAATAAATACCTGTCACTTTAATTTAATTCGTGTTGTCATTGGCATTTATTATACCTCATTTAAACTGAATTTGTTCTTACAATGTCTAACAAATTTCGCCTTAGGGGCATTTTAGTGAACAGACACCTACTTTTTAATATCTGCTTTTATGGCCCCACCTTCAAACAAATTTCAATTTACCTACCTACACCGCCCTGGTCAGATAAATGCTTGCGAAAATTGTAGATATAATGTGGCTCTGGAAGAATATATAATAATTTAAAAATATATAAGAGCACTAACTTTTATTTTTAATTCCATATTACTAAGGAGTGTTCGGTGTTGTTATTTACTAACTGAATTTTTGTCAGTTAAAAATCAACATTAAAATAAAAAACCTTTCCGTTAAAGTAATTTAATACCAAATTGCGCCATGTAGTGCGAAAAGTTCAGAAAAGTATGTACTTACCAATTAAATGTATTGGACAGTGATTGGTTCATAAGTAGGTATTTGCCAAAGTATGCATTTTCTTTAAAATTCGTGCGACAAGCTTTTTGATTTCAAAATTGCAATTTGGCATTGAATAATTACCTTAATGCAAACCTACACTTATTTTATTCGTTTTAGTACATGGCTTAAATAAAAACTTATTTCTTATTTTTAAAAAAGTTTTTGTTTTGTATTTTATTTTGTGCGTTTTAGTATTAGATTCCCATGTCACGAGGGTGGTAAAGAAATTTAGTCCGCCATCTTGAGGTATCCGCCATATTGGATTTAGTATGAAGTCACTTATCTTATCGTTTTCTACTTTTCAAACCCTTTCATTTGATACCCATGTCAAGGAGGTTGTGAAGAAATAGGTAATCCGCCATCTTGGGGCGGCCGCCATATTGGATTTAGTATGACGTCACTCACCTTATTGTTTTCTACTCTTCAAACCCTTTCATTTGACACCCATATCAACAGGATTGTAAAGATAGTGGGGGCCATTTTGAACAAATTACGATATTGAGCATACCAGATCGGATTGTCACCACCAGTGCAAAATTTCAGCTCAATTGGTTGGGTGGAACTGGTTTAAAATTCAGTTGCAAGATTTGACCTCCACATACTAACAAACTAACAGGTGAAGTTAAATAAAAGCGTTGACTCACGTGTTTATAGGACTTCTCGAGGCTATAGCTTCATATCCTGGAACCTATTTTTTTTTAATATAACATCAAATGCGCTAAAAATTTTCCTGGTTGAATAACTTGCTAATTTATTTGAAACTTTTGAGGAAACTGCATATTATTATACGGCAATTTTATCATTTAAATGGTAAATTGAGATGTGAAACTAAAAACAAAAACACAGGTAAACAGAAAAACATATATTTACGAATTTTTATTGTTATATAATATACAATATATCTGTGATATTTTGGATAGATTTTCAAACAGAAAAGCTATAAAAAAAACCTTTGCCTATATGCTACAGATACAACAACTACTTCTAAAAATTGTTTTTTTTTAGTATTCAGCAAATCTTAGAAGCTAAATCTAAAAAACTGCATATATCGCAAACAAAAAATTGATGTATCTTCACATGGAGCAGATGTGGCTTTGGAAGAAAAATAAATAGTTGAATAATCACCAGAAGGGTCCAATTTTGCCTTAAACGAAAAATCATGAAAATGTTGGTTATGGTGTATTCATGAAACAGGGCAGTGTGTAAATGGTGTCTTTTTTAATTTAATTATTATGGTTCAACACAGCAATTAGTGAATGCAAGCAAAATAGCTCCAAGATTGTAGTCTCCAGAGAGAAGGCAGCCTGATAGAAAAATGGTAGAAATGATCGCAAATGATAGTTTCTAACATTGAGTTACTTTTGTTTTTGGCCTGATAGAAAAGCCTACTATGAAACAGTTTCTATATTAACAAACTATTTGCTTTAATCCTTGTTTATCCATCGTGAAATAATTAAAATGACAAAACAATTTGTAAGAACTCCTCAGAAATTAGTTTCCCGTTTTAAATTTAGGAAATAATCTTAGAATTATCCACTTCCGATTTTGCACATGCGTGCACTTGCCAAGTTCAAAGTGCGATATCTAAAATACTGCTAATTTTTCGCAATTTGTTTATAGCTCATAATTTGCTTCAAATGGAAGGACAATTCGGATGCATCACCTTTCAAGGTCACTGTATTTCTTTTGACCACAGCACCATATACAATTTGAACTAGAAAAATCATTAAATTTGAGCCTCTGCATGAAGTCTTCGATGAGCTGTACAAGCCTTTTTTATGGCACTAAAATATCTCGATTTGATGCCGAGATATAAAGCAGAGGGGTTTTAGTTGGATCACCCTGTATGTCGTCTTTAATCTATAGTAACACTAACATTATTTAATAGAATTTTTAGCAATTTTAGGTTCCCTCTACCAATTTGTGTAAAAAAAACATGTAAGATTTATTGATATTTATAGCTCTTGTGATCTGTGATGGTAAAAATGAAAAGCCAGTCGAGGATGATATAGGGTGGTGGTACCGATTATCGACAGTGTCCTATTTATCGACACTTTTGGCCGTTAAGATATTCATAAACATTAGTCCTTATTTCACTTATGTTTACGGTTCTTTCATTCATTACCGTTCAAATGAAATAATGTGCATGCGCATTGCGCTAGTGATTTCGTTATTCGTAACAAAATTCCTCAAAAATAACCAGTGCGCCAGTGCGCGTCAAGTAAATTCAAGTATGTGCCATTGCTCGCCACCTTAAGAGACCGGTTAGCAGATTTTTGCACCCTGGATATACCGGAGTACAGTTGTAGTGTGGGTTTATATTTAAAACTAATTAATATTATGTAAAATGATGCATTTTCTTTTTAAAATGAAAGCTGTAGTACGTTTTTCATAAAATATTAAGGTGTCGATAATTGGTACATGAAAAATTTTGACTGGGCCCAATTATCGACATAAGTGTCGATAATAGGATCCATAAGGATGAACAAACTTATGATAGTAATCCAAACATTGTAGTGATAATTTTGTTTATGCCTAGACAAATCAATAGTGAAAACCATATATTTTTTACTGACCAATTATCGACATAGGGATTTTTTATCGGAGAAAAGGATATATGGAGGGGAAAAGTCGTGTCGATAATAAGTTCAGATATCTGTTGGTAATTGGTACACGCTTTTATTCCAATTGCAGACATGAACAATTCAACGAAAACTAAGATTTAAACCTTTTCAGTAGCAAGAAAATATTATGCTAACAAAAAAATAATTATGATCTAAAATTGGCATGCCATTCTGCCATCGATTTCAAATGTTAGCCCAGCTAAATTGCATGGTGTGCCACAGATTTCATTAAACAATAAAGTAAACAGCAAAGTTCCCCTGTCTTAAAAATGTGGCCAAAAACTGTTCTAAGGCGAAATGTAGAGCAGTCGCTAGTTAAATGAATTTTCTGTCTTGCTAATTATGGATTTCTCATCACCAAAAAATGTATGGGCCAGAACTAAAAAATATATAGAGAATGTTTTATGTAGTTTATGATCCCAATACTTTGAATTAATGTGACTGCTAGAAGACATAAAATTAAAGTTATCAAAAATCAAGGCAATATGTTTTTACTTTTAATACCATTGAAAAAATTAATTTTGTTATTTTTAAAATGTTTTCAATATAATATGTTGTTAAAAATAATTGTTTTTACTCGTGTCGATAATTAGTTCAGCTGGTGTCGATATTAGGTACTTCTTGCTTTGCTACCTGTCGATAATAGGGTCAGTAGGTATATTTCAGAAATTTAATTTATTTGCTTCAAAACGGAAAAAGCAATAAATTACTAAGTAACAGTTTAATAAAAGAGTAAAACATATTGAAATTGATAATAATGTTAATTCATTCTAAAAATTTGCAGCGGCATCGTGAAGTTGACACTTGGCCTTATGGTGTCGATAATTGGTACCACCACCTTACTGGCCAATTATAAAATTTAATATTGGCCGATACCGACAATCGGTCTAGTGGCCAATATATTGGTATCGGCTGATATAATATTGGACTCGGTCAGTCCCTAATTGATATAATGATCTCTGAATATCTAGTCAAAAAAATAAAAATTATAGAATCCTAGCTGTTTTTTTACTCAGCTTACAGTTCACAGTGGGCTCTGATGATTGTTTGCAGTGGAAGGTCAGACGTATCCATCCGTGTTTTAGTTGCAACATGAGTGTTGGATTAACTCTGCCTATAGCTTTTTGGATTTCCAGAAAATATTGAAAACATTTTTCCATACATCAATTTATTAAATACGGTTTTGGGCTCCTGGTGTAAAACCTCGATTAAAATTGCAATGGGCGATAGATATTTTGAGATGAGGCTAGTAGTGCTGTTTTAATTCACCACCAGCTTAATTAATGCAAGATGCAAAAGTACTCTTTTGCATTTGCTTTTACTTGGAAAAATAAGGTGTGTTTATTTTATTAATCGGCATAAGTTAAGGAGGCATTTACCTATAATCTTAAAACTATTTTTTTTAATTCAAAATGGCTTTCCTTAAACAATCTGTAGTTATATTTGTTGCACCATAAACAGGAAGCCACATTTGATTTTAATCAGAGATATAATTAACACTTCTTATGAAATTGTATCTTTTATTTATAAAATAGCAACAAATAATACATATCCAAACAAAAATACTTTGCATTTCGAGATTCTCTTGAATAACGGATACCTCAATTTTCAATATTCATCATTTGCAAATGGGTGGTACTTGTGAGTCCAAGCATCTTTAAACGGACAGATTCTGCCATTACAATCAAAAGTATCCAATAAAGCAATATCTTCATTAGACAACTCAAAATCCCATATATCGAAATTCTGGGCAATTCTCTCTTTATTCACAGACTTTGGAATAACAATCAATCCCCTTTGAATACCATACTTTATCACAACTTGGGCCGGACTCTTTCCATATCTCTCAGCAATTTGTTTAATTTTTGGATCCTCCAAAAGCTGTGGTTCATCCGGCAGAGCCCATGGTCTGTCAGGTGACCCCAAAGGACTATAAGCAGTGACAGTAATATTCTTAGATTTACAGAATTCAATTAGCTTCTTTTGGTTCAAATAAGGATGAACTTCAATTTGATTGGTCGCTGGAGGAATTGTACAATTGGCTAAAAGGCGTTCCAGCTGGGACTTGTTGAAATTTGAAACACCAATCGATTTGGTAAGGCCTTCCTTGCAAATTCTCTCCATTTCTTTCCATGTGTCAAGGTAGTCAACATCACTGAATAAAGTCTTGCCTAAAAAGTTGTTTTTTTTCTACTAGTACCCACTTGTAATGTAATAGTTATGTTCGTGAATTCATGAATGAATTGGTTTTACCACACTTTGCCCACTGGCGTAGGGTAAGGCAAAGTTGAAAGTTTTAACTACTGATAGTACCTAAATTGCTATTGTAAACATGAATTATCATATAATCAAAAAAAGATTAACACTGACAACAATTTGAATTATGGATTACAAAGGAATACCCTCCTTGTCTATGGAAACCCTACTTATCCAATGTCCTTATCCAATCATAATATGAAAGAAATATAGGATGGAGTCAAAAATTAAAGTCATTGCCTATCATAGAATTCTTAGCGATTTATGGTATAGAGTTTCCAGGGTTTTTCTTAACTTTTTTATTATGTTTACAGGTACAAGATAATGAAGCAAAAATTCAATAAATATAATATTTTAAAAGTTTTTTAAATGAACAAAACCACCTGTAATAATTAAAAAATAATCTTAAGGTATCGGCAAAAATAAGTTTTTTTGCAGAACCGATGGTACATAAAACTTACCTTTGGCCAATTTGAAAAAATAAACAATTAAAGTGACATACTTACGTACGTGCAAAAATTCATTTTATAAATGAAAACCCATATTACTGAGTTAGTACAATAAGGAAAGGTTTTTTCCAGGAAAAAAATGTAGAACTACAGGGTGTCCCG
Organism: Pseudeuparius sepicola; assembly: GCA_963920635.1. NCBI lineage: Eukaryota > Metazoa > Arthropoda > Insecta > Coleoptera > Anthribidae > Pseudeuparius > Pseudeuparius sepicola. Next base: position 99,769,795 of record OY987299.1, read on the forward strand.
CAATGTATGCTAAAAAATTTAACACCTGGTATAAAAATTGATTTTATGAAGAAAACTCCCTATAACATTTGTCTACAAACGTTTAGTTTTCGAGATACAGGGCGTTAAATTTTACTAACAATTTTTATTTTTTTGTTGTATCTCTCAAGATAATTGAGACATTGTAACCAAATTTGATACGATGTATGCTCATATGCGTTATTATTTAATATTATTTTTTTCCGGTGACCCCTATCTTCGCCACTGGTCAACCGGTGAGCTTGATCCTGGCAGGAGTTTTGGCTCTTCATGACAACATGTCGTATACCAAATTTGTTTCAAATATCTTTTCTAGTTTCGGACATAAAGCAAAAATTGTTTTTTTCGGTTAACAATTGGATAACAACATATTGGGTTTTTCTTGTAGCAAATGGCCTCCCCTATCACCCAGAGCCGTTTGATCCATGGCTTACGGGACACCCTGTATAGTAATAGATGACTCAGGCTAATACAAATAACACGGTTTTATTTTGCTTCTACATTAGCGGGTCGGGGGGAAGAGGATGAGGTAATTTGTTTACATTGGCATTTCTTAAATTCCTATTTCCTATTTTGTAATGCATAATAAATAGTTTTTTGATAGATTTGTATATCATAATATAGTACAGGATGATTTTTTTAGGTCTACCACCGCGATTTTCTCGCTCATTTTGCGGCCTACAAAAAAAACGTAAGAAATAAAAATGTGGCAATTTTGGACAGCTAAGTGGTGCTGCAAAAGAAATCGGCATCCATGGTCAACTTGTCACGCAATATTAAAAAAAGCTCAAATTGAGCAAAACTATTAATGGCCGTGGAATGTTTATTTTAAGAGACAGAGGAAAACTTTTATATTGAAAGTTGATGGCACTGAGAAGCTTTATCCACCCATGTGCTCAGATAGTTTCAGCAAATTACACAGGGTCTTCGGCTCTCTGGAGACCATGAAAATGTTTGTCGATTTTAGGTTTATTTAGTACACCGCGAAAAGTTGGGTATGGAGGCCCATTCCTTTTTTAACGTCGCCTCGCTGACAAAATTGCCATATTTTGTTTTCTTACATATTTTCTGTGCGGCCCAAAATAAGCGAAAGCTTCTTAGTGCCATCAATTTTCAATATAAAAGTTTTTCTCTGTCTCTTAAAATAAACATTCCACGGCCATTAATAGTTTTGATCAATTTGAGGTTTTTTTAATATTGCGCGACAAGTTGGCCATGGATGCCGATTTCTTTTGCAGCACCTCTTAGCTGTCCAAAATTGCCACATTTTTGTTTCTTACGTTTTTTTTTGTAGGCCGCAAAATGAGCAAGAAAATCGCGGTGGTAGACCTAAAAAATCATCCTGTATACGCTTTGAGATAATTATATTTACAAAATAACCTAAATCGTATCAAAAAACAGGAAACCTTGCCTGTGCCAACAATAACATCTTTTTTAAATCATGAAACAAAACAAGTGAGTGACACCATATTAGGATAGCTTATGACATCTTTGAGCCAAAAAGTCCATGATAGGCAGACAAAATGATAAAACAGCTGGTGGTGATGAAGTTTTAGCAATGTTGCGGATCAGGAACCACTTTAGCTAGCGATTTCGTCAGTGATCTATAATATAAACTTTCCATGCAAGAATCCAGAATTACACCAAGAAATTTAACCTTTCCCAAACACTCAAGGAAGCAGAGGATGAATTCCTCCTAAGGCTGAAATTAATATTTTGTTTTCTTGTGATTCTGGGACAATTTATTTACTTGAAACCATACATGGAGACTTTTCTGCGGTTTTTCAAAGTTGGAACAGGTCTGATGAGCAAAAATAAGGATGTCGCCCCCATATGATTTATAGGCAAGATCATTTATGGTAATCTCCTTATGGTAGATGATGTTCCATTGACCGCAACATATTGGGAAGGATCCCACCAAATCGATCGGATCATTGCGAAACCCGTAATAACGTAGCATTTCGCAAAGAATGTCATCAAAAATATAATCAAAAGCCTTAGTAAGATCTAAGAAGGATGCTTGAGTATCAGGAAATCTCTCAATTCTCTTAAGCACCGGTGATGTTAAATTGCAAGGGTTGTGGTCCTAACTCCTTGAAATCCAAATTCGAACAAGTCATTATCCTCGAAGTACTGATTTATTTGTTTTTTCAACACTGACTCAAAGATCTTTGACAATATTGAAGGATAGAAATAAGGCGATAATATGAGTAGTATTCATCAGAACCCCGTCCCTTAAATATTGGCACAACTTTTGCAGTTTTGCAAAATTTTATAAGTTTTGTTAGGGAAACTACTCGTATAAGAATTTTTTTAGGGTCTTAATTATTTTGGTGTTAAGGCCAAAATGGTCCTTTGTGTTTTTATTTTGTCCAAAAACCTTCACAGATAGCCGGTACATTTTTAAGATATTCACTGAATGACATATCTGTGTCAGGAAGTTCTGAAATTACATTTTGAGCAATTGATGAAAAATAGTCATTAAAATTTTCCTCTAAAAGACTTCCTGGTATAGTGCTATGTTGATTTGGTCCTGATCAATAACCACATATGTAGCAGGATGGGGTTATTTGAATTATTTATAAAGTTGTTGTGAATTTTTTTTGTGAATTTCGTTTCTATACATTTTCTGGTTGTGGCAAACAGAGGCTTTTAGTGCCAATACTGGATCTGAGCTGCTCACTGACACCAGCAAGATGTATGGAAGTATATTTTTATGTTGTGTTTGTGAACTAGTATTTGAATAAATATTTTTTACGTGTTTTTGAACAGGTTGCCATTGATAATTATAAAAGTTCTTGTTATAAAACAGCCGAAGAAAAGATGGCATATTATTTGCATATGTACAAGTACTGAATTGAATGTTACTAACATATTTTACACAATTTATTCAATCCAAATTCTACTTGGGCATACACAAACAGTGTGCTATCTTTTCTTCAGCAGTTTTATAACAAAAACTTGTATACTTAGGTCCACGCATGAATCCAACCCAATGACAAATTTAATCCCGGGATGATTCAGTTTAAATCCTGGGATCCCGGGATTAAATCCCGGGATTTCCGTAATAGAATTATTACCGTATTTTTTAGAAGAAGTAATTACTAAATGGGTAGTTTTTGCATCTTAAGTGTTTATTGAAAAATAAAACATAACTTGTAGTTAATTCTCATAAACTTTAAAAAAGAGGATACCTACTAATGCATAAAGAACATCAATAGTTTAGATATAGGTACCTAAACGAAATAAAAGTTTTAAATTGAAACAACTTCTAAAGAGTTAGTACAAATATGGGAGTTTGTGACAAAGCTCATGAAATAACAAAACTAGAGTAAAAGCAATCTGAAATATCATAAAAGAATCCCGGGATTTTTTATGTAAATTCCGGGATCCTCGGGATTGTAAAATATCTGAAAATAATATGGGATACCGGGATTGGATTCCCTAGCCCACGCTAAAGGAACACCTATGGTTTTTCCAGAGTTTTTTAATTTAAGCTTAATTTCAAAACACATGGCAGCCTGACTAAAATCATATCAAAACGCATATGCATCAATGGAGCTGTTTGCGCCAAGCTTTCATCCACGATTACACGGGACATCCTTAGGGCACGACAATGTGACTGAGAGTGGTTGTTCTATCACTGGGATCGGAATTTATAGGGGAACAAGTAGGAAGAGAATGAAAAAGTGAGGTAAGGTTAGGTGGGAGCAGGAAAAGAGTCTGAATTGTAATTTAATCTTATGATTGGTTTTGCCGGAAATCTGATGGTGCGAAAAAAGGGCGCCAACAGTTATGCAGAAAGGTGCCTTGATCACAGTTTAAATTATTTTGATTGTTTCACAATTTCAGTGGATCGATGATTTTTCATTGGGTAGAATAAGATAGTTTGGAAGTGATTTTGGTGAAGTATACATCGTAGAAATGGGACCTGGACCAACACTCCCATGCGCACAGAGGGAAACTGCACAGTTAAGTCTTTGCATCTTCTTCGACAATTTGCGCGTCTAGTTTGTCAGTGATATCATCCAGAAAGGAACTTTATTATAGGACAGTTGCGTGTGCTTGCATAATTAAGAAAATACATTGTAAATCGTCGATCCCGGTGGACAAAGTAGTAGTTCTGGTCCGCCATGAATATTCCCACATTTATATGTTGAAGAGAATTGCACTATTGCTGGCTTTATTTATGTTAAAAAAGAGAGCCTGGTTAAAAAGCTCTACAAACAAAGAAGTTATGGGAAAAAAAACTATTTTTTTTAGAAAATTTTAACACGCTGTATATCGAAAACGAAGAATTTTTGGACACATGTTTATATGGACTCAATGTACAGCACATGCGTGGCGATTCAACATTTTGACCCATAAAATGGCTTTTTTCGATCTGTAGCGAGTAACAGGCACAATTTTAAACTTTTGGTCAATACAAATTTTAATCTAAGTAATTACTCACATTTTGAGACAAAAATAATTTAAAAATATTTATCACAATGGCCGTTATTATCATTTGCGCAAAAAGCCTAATAACGATGTCAATGTCTCGCATTGACTAACTAGGGTATCCATAGACAAGGGTGATTTATACAACACAGAGCTGTCATACTTGTATTTTTCACTCCTCCTTAATTACAGTTTTAAAGATATAGAGTGGTGTCCTATAATCTAATGTTACATAGATTAAACAACACCTAAGATCATACAGTCGCAAATCGCGAGTTGCTAATCACGAAAATGATTGGTGACTGGTTAATTTGAACTGATAATATTCCAGGGTAAAAAAGTTTCGATTCATGATAATTCCCAAAATTTTGGAATGTGGAAAAATTAACTGTACTTCAAGTTTTGGCGAATTTCGTAAGTATAAAGTTCGAAATTTCCGATTTATTATTATTATTAATTTACAATAGTAGGCGGTTAAAACCGATGAGACCATATTGTTTTTTTTTTAATTTTACATGGTTTTTGTGAGTATTTTAGTTCACGCACTATAGTAAGTCATGCGTTCAGTTTTCTTTTAGTTCTTTATCAATTCGATTCTTAAAAAGTATTTGCATTCAATGCCGACATCACAGTTTCTTGTTGTAGTGAATTCCAGGAGTGCACTATACGGTTCACTATGAAGTTTATTCCAGGAAGTTTAGCGGTTTTTTCTTTTTCAAGCTTTTTCGAGTGGCCACGAAGATGGAGATTTTGACTTGGATGGAAAATGTTTGTCACTCTACATTGGTAGTAACTACCAATTATTTTGAAGGTCTCAATTAAATCACCCCTATGTATTCTTTCTCTCAGGGATGTCAAAACAAATTTAATTAATCTCTCTCCACATGGCAATTGTTTTAAATCTGGAGGAATTTTTGTTACTCTATGCTGTATCCTTTCAAGAAGCTCAATATTTAAGTCTGATGTTATTAAAACTCCTAAATAGTTTTGTTCGTAAAATTTTATACCCATCTCTGTAAATAGTATTGGGCCTCTAACTGACCCCTGAAACGTCACTGCTTACTTTGTGGAGACTCCCCATTTACTCTCACTTGGTAGAATCTACCATCCAACATTTCATCAATCAAGGCAAGTAACTTCTCTCTAACTCCATAATGTTCTAGTTTTGTCATTAGAAGTTTACGTGAGACTTTGTCAAATGCTTTTTCATAATCAAAATAGATTACATTTTTATTACATTGCTATGGTTTTTTGTCCAGTCATTTAGGCATTCTAAAAGATTGGTTGCAGTTGAACGCTTTGGCAGGAGTAGTAAGTAAGGCTAATAGAACGGTAGTTTTCTGATTTGTGTCAATCTCTTTTTTTTAACAGTGGGGTGACAGTTGAATATTTCTGTGGTTCTGGAATTTTTGCCTGGTCTTTGTATTCCCACATTACTCCCGAAAGTAAAGTGCTGATTGAACTACTACACTGTTGAAGTAAGAATGTAGGAATTTCGTCGGGTCCAGGACTTGAGTCTTTTTCGTACATTTAAGTGCAATTTCTACCTTCTCAGCTGTAAAATTTATCGTTTGCATCAATCTCTCCAATCTACTGCCGATGGGTAGGGCTGGAAAGTGGTATGTCTCATGTGTAAACGCATGTTATGACTGCTTGTGTTAGGGATATATTTAGAGTATTGAAAATTCCCGAAATGTCCCAACAAATAAATCGCGAGCATATGAAATAAGTGCAGCCTTAGCGGTTTTATTGTGTGAATATTCTCTACTGCAATTCGCGACTGTATGAACATAACTTTGTAGTGAACCTCAATATACAGGGTGTCCAACTTTAAAACTGTACAAGTCTGTAAAATCTTCATTTTTGGAGATAATTACCTAAACTTTTTTCTTTGAATGGCCTTCAAAAGTCGCTTCTTTTAACCTTCCTGCCATTTTCAAAATGCGAATCCAGGGCCGGCTGCGATTTTTTATACCCCCGAAAACCATTTAGCGATTTTTTTATTTAAAATCTGACCCCACAGCTTTAATCAGTACACCCCAAAACCCTTATATACCAAATTTGAAAAAAAATATACAGGGAGTTCCATTCTGCAGGGTGTCAAAGTTGAGCAAAATAGGAATTTTAAAGGCATCTGCCAAGTCAAGTGTGCCATGGAATCCCCTCAAAACAGTTGAATGGTCAATAGGACCACTCTTTGTTTAGGAAAGTTCTTTTTTTGTTTTTTTTTAATGTGTATTCAATTGTGAAAATTATTTTTAGCATTGTGTTTGACGTTTATTTGTCCAATTGAAGACCTCGGTGCAAAAACCGGACAAGTCCATAGTTTATAAGTTTTGGGAAAATGAAAAAGAAACTCCCGGACTTGTCTGGTTCTTGCACCCAAGAATGCGAGCGGCCAAGTCCTAAAGCTATATATCAACGTTATTCTGCTTTGGACTTTGCTGATTCTTGCACCAATCGATCGGCGATATTTTAATACATAAATGTAGTGGAAAAAGTCAGTTTTGCCCAAAAGTTGACTTGTCCGGTTTTTGCACCGAGGTCTTCAATTGTTGTTTTTGAAATTTCAATCTTTACAAATAATAAAGCTATCTATCTATCTATCAAGGTGTTGGTGTGCAAAGGTCCAATACAAAATATACAGAGTGTTCTTATCTGTGCCATCTCAAATTACTAAATTTTTGGAACTTTATACGGGTCAAAAATCAAGTATATCAAAACCGCTCCACACACTATAAACGAACTAAATCTAAAAAATACAGAAGCCTGCCAGTCAGTAAGTCCATATCAGTTAAGGTGGCTGGTGTGCCACAACAGGAAACACACAGAAAATGTATCATCTTAGACAGTGACTTTGTTGAGAAAGGTCCAATATATTTTTTTTATTTGTTAGTTATCATTTTGTACAGAAATACATTACTTTTGTGTTTATCAATATTTTTTCAATGATTCCAGAGCACTCTTGATAAGTTTCATAAAATTTCAGAATTTTGAGATGGCTAGAGAAAAATACCCTGTATATTTTTGTAGTAAATCTTTTCACACCAACATTTTGAGTGGTCGTATTGACCATTCAACTGTTTTGAAAGGATTCCATGGTACACTTGACTCGCCAGATGTGTTTAAAATTCATATTTTGCTCAATTTTGACACCCTACAGAATGGAACTCCCTGTATATTTTTTGTTCAAATTTGGTATATGGGGGTTTTGGGGTGTTCTGATTAACGCTGTGGGGTCAGATTTTAAATAAGAAAAATCGCAGCCCGTCCTGGATTTGCATTTTGAAAATGGCGGGAAGGCCAAAAGAAGCGGGTTTTGAAGGCCTTTTAAACGAAAAAAAGTTTAGGCGATTATCTTCAAAAATGAAGATGTTACGGATTTGTACAGTTTTAAAGTTGGACACCCTGTAGATGTATTTGGAAAATATTAAGAGGGCGTTGCTGACAGCGAAAGTGACGTTAGAATTCGTATTTTTTTTTAAGTTGTATAGCATAAAATCTAATAACATTTTACCCAGCAAAATTTTGGTACAAACATCTCTGTCTTCATTTTAATCATAAGATCTTAAAAGCATATGCATTGGAATTATTATTTTTTCCATGGTTTTCATAAAATAAAAAACAAAACACTGCTTGTAATATCTTATGATTAAAATGAAGACAGAGATGTTTGTACTAAATTTTTGCCAGGTAAAATGTTATTAGATTTTATGCTATACAACTTAAAAAAATATGAAATCTAACGTCACTTTCGCTGTCAGCAACCCCCCTCTTAAAGTTAAAAGTTGGAGTCCATTTGGCAGCTTCTGCTCTGACAGCTTATGTTCTGAATATATTTTCTCTGCTATCAGCATCTAACCAAAACTAACATTCTGATCATATCTAACAAAGAATCAAACAACTCTGGCATGTGACATACATGGAAGTATGCCAGCTTCAATATGAAAATGGAAGAAACATTTTAAGGTGCAATATTTGCACTTTGCATTAAGACAATTTTATAGTTATTAAGTCCTAATAATATATTACCGTCTTAACACATTAAGCAACAATATGTTACTTAACACCTAAACACATTAAGTAACAATATGTTACTTAATGTGTTAAGATTAAGATTGATTCTTCTGAAAACACTTCTAAAATCAACTGAAGATCCTATTCTATCCAAAGCATTATACTCGGAATTATTGTCAGTATTATTCATTGTTCAATTATTTAATTCTATATTTTCATTTAGATTTCCCCGATAAGTGAGATTATAGGTACTGCCTAATTTATACATACCACATACATACTTATGTAGACATAAACTTACCATCAGCGTCTTTGGGAAAAAGTTCTCCATCTTCCTTCAGCCCAAACGGCCAATGAATGAGATATAAGTCAAGGTCTTTGAGTCCCAAATGTTTCAAAGTAGTTCTAATGGCAGATTCAACAAGGTCAGGCCTATGCATTGTGTTCCATAGTTTGCTGGTAATAAACAGATCTTCTCTTTTAACTGTGTTGTCTTCAATTTTTTCCTATGGACAACATAATTTCTATAAGTAACCATTGACGTTACAAGGTAACCACAGACGAAACAGACTTGCTGCAGGGGAGCAAGGTACAAAACCGCTGAGTAGGCTATTGGTAGCCTTGCAGGCGGACGGTCGTGAGTATAAATCAATGAATAAAGAACCCCAGGAAGGAGTCAAAGCTCTTATGAATATTATAAAATATGTGAGACAGAAATCGCCCCGTGTAGGAAGCAAGTTTTGACACAATATTTTGATACGCGGTAATAGGTGTCAATATGTGGCACTTAGATACTTTTATGCTTAGCTGTGTAGCTTGTGGCTTTTTCCTATCTTGCAAAACTAAATGTTTGAGGATAATAATAAATCGGTAAGTCATTTTGTAATTTAAATTAACTTTTGAGGCCATGAACCAAAGTGTCATAGGCGTTTGTGAAGGTACCTACTTCTTCATAACTGGAAATTTAAAATTAGAATTGCTATATTATCAAGGATTCCTAAATTTAAAGATATAAAGTTTCCTTATAATTTTTGGCCTGTATTGTAGGTACTGATTTTACAAAAAATGATGATTTCTGCCTTGATTAGTTTGTTGAAAGCACTCAAAGGTGCACGCCACTGTGAAACCGGAAACTGCATCCCACTATATCGTCGCTGAGATCACACAACCTCCATTGTACAACAACGAAAATTTTACAGGAGAAGCAAAAAACTGTTTATTGTAAGATGTGTACAAAAAATGAAAAAAAAAAGTGTTTGACAGAGTAATTTTGTTAAGACGAAATTAAATTCTGCTAAAAGTCGAATAAAAAAATATGCATTTTGATCTGATATTATTTAAATTGTTACATCGGAGCTATTACATGTTTTTGAAAGATTACATGGGTGCAATTGTGCCCCCGGGTGATATTTAACTGGACTGATATAAATAACTCGAACACTTTGGGGACATATTACTGAAAGCGAAATAAATAAATATGTACAGGGTGTTTCCTTATGTGGGAATTTCCGGAGAAATTTATATTTACTCTTCAATTGTGACATCTTGAGGCGAAATGCGGAACTTTAAAAAAAATTCCAGAATCTTTCCATGGCCACTTTATAGTAATCAAATTTTTTTCCCTGAATTTCTGAGCCTCATAGTTTCCGAGATATGGCCGGTGGGCACCCTTAAGGCTCAATGTAGGTACAGCACGTGCGTGTTGATTCAATATTTTGACCCATAAAATGCCTTTTTTTGATCTGTAGTGAGCAACATGCATAATTTTAAATTTTTGCCAATACAAATTTTAATCTAAGTAATTACTCACATTTTGAGACAAAAATTATTTAGAAATATTTATCACAATTGCAGTTATTAGCATTTCCGCAATAAGCCTAATAACTGCCATTGTGATAAATATTTCTAAATAATTTTTGTCTCAAAATGTGAGTAATTACTTAGATTAAAATTTGTATTGACAAAAATTTAAAATTATGCGTGTTGCTCGCTACAGATCAAAAAAAGCCATTTTATGGGTCAAAATGTTGAATCACCACGCACGTGGTGTACATTCAGTCTTAATGAAACACTCATCTGCTTCAAAATATCTCCAATGTACACAAAGTACAAACGTCATGTTCTAGGTAAGTCACGGAATACCTCCAATACAGTACCATAAGAATTTACATGGGAGTTATTGTATGCTTAATAAAACAGCTCCAATGTAAAATTGCGAGACATGGGAGATATTACGTCTCTACTTTGAATGAGTTGCTACATTGGAGAAAAAAATCAACGTTGTTAACCGTTTTGTATTTTTGTCAGACATTGGAGGTGTTTCCTACTGTTAGAGGACCCTCTATACAATTAATTGGAGTCAAAAACCCAGTTTACCAAAATCCTTTACATTGGAGGTATTGTGATCTCAGCGACGATATGTAGGAACTATCCCTGTTGCACTTTAATCCCAAACATGCTCCTTCCTGGGGTTCTTTTATCATTGGTATGGAAGTATTGGCTTCAACTATTAAAACACAACATATTAATATTATATTATAAAAATTATAGTTGAAATAAACATCAAGGTAACAATTAATTTATTAAAATGTTTTTTTAGGTAATTAAAAATAGGTCCGATGGGCCCGTTCCTAGGAGCCCTGAGTCGGAGGACCCCACACTCAAACCAACTGTGACTGTTTAAAACAACAGTTTATTTTTTTATATAGCAGTGAAAAATGATATTTAAAAATTTATTTCATAAATTTAGCAACCATATATTATTTATTATTACCATCCGAAATTCAAATTCAATGCGATAACTGTCCAATAGGCAACAGGCAGCATTTCGGCATCACAAAAGGATCCTTTGATGTCCGGCACTCTAAAGATTTGTTAGGTGCGCAAAAGAAAAAATTAAATATTTTAATTTAATGCGCTTTAGGTTTAGGCCAGTAGGAATGTTGGTTTTGTCTTTTTTTCTCGATTAAGACCGTTTTTTAGTATCTTATTATTTGTGTTCTGGTTAGTTCTATTATTTCATTTATTTTGTATTATATCTATTTTATGTTGACAAAATTATATAAATGTTGTTTTTTAACAGTATTACTTATTATTGTTATTTTTTTTTGTTCTATTTATGACACCAAGTTTTTCACCTGCGTCGCTTTTAGTGCTTTCCTAATCCTATGAGGGGGGCCCAGAAGGTATATGAGCCTAGGGCCCACTAGAACCAAAAATTGGGTTCTATGTAAAGGGATGAAAGATCTGTTCAGGTTAACCTATACATATAAGCAATTTGTGTTGTTTTCTATCTCCTTTCTGATCTCAATATCCTCCAGAAAGTCAAGTCTGTTAAAATTTTTGGAGTTAATGTTTTGAATAATTTTTGAACTAGAATGAGGGCTAAAATTATGTTTGGACATGTGAAGATGTTCACAATAAAAAAATGAATTTGGTGACGTTTCTGCCCAACCTTCCATCCTGCACACTTTCTGATTTGAACAAACAGGTTTCTAATATCAGCCGTAAACATGATATTAAATAATAAGCGAAAATTTAATAGAGTGGTGACGACATCGTGCTGTAATTTTTCACCGATTAAAAGCAAGTCGTTAAAAGAAAATGCTTTGTTTGTTTTGACAGATGCGTCATACACTATGCGTACCTTTCCAGGTTGTAACAGATATGTAGGTTCAAGCTAGCAATGAAATTCCAAACTTCTTGCCCAGGGATCTTTATTAGGAGTAGGCACACGTGGATGAATCGTGAGATCTTTTTATTCGATACTCGTGCCAGAAGCAACAGCGTACGAGTCCTTAGTATCAAAAATTAGTTCTCCATCCTTAGCTCGACAGTGCACCTTCCCTTGAAATCGTGCATATGAGTATTTTGAAATATTTGTTCACGCTTTTCTTCATCTGTCGAAAGTATTTTGTGCTTTGGTACTTCCTCTATTTTCCAAAACTGTTTTAGAGTTTTGTCAATTGCGAATAAATTACATTATTAATATTAATTACATTCGTATGTAGAACATAGCGATACGGCAGAAAAAGCACTGACTGCGGATGACAAAAATGAGAAATTATTTTTCAGGGAGCATTTTCCCATTAAGATCCACCCAAAAATCGTGTCAATGACTACGGGCTCACTGGGTTTACCTTTTCAATTATTTTTCTAAGAAACTGTATTTTCATTACAAGCAACTAATTTTTTACTAAAAAATTCTTCAGCGAAAATAGCAAGTGATTCCATATAAATTTATTTGTGGCGCAAACAGATCCATTTAATTTTTAATTGGGTTTTTCGCCACCAAACTGATTGAAAGACAACTTTTTCAAGTTGCCTCGAAAATTCATAAATTATTAACACTGAACGAACGAAACTTTAAACGTGTAACTCAAAAAAAACCTTCAACAAATTTGTTTTCTGAGCTTTCGGAGGATAAATCTTCCTCCTTTCTCAAAGATCATGTCACGTCAAAGTGAAGTGACAGTATATTTGTTATATGGGAACATGGAGTAGATGAGTTAAATTCATTATTAAATTTTATAAACTCTCAAGAACCTTCTATTAAGTTTAAGATAACTGAATGGTAATTTTTTTGTTTGAAGAGGGTTCGGAGCAGGACTTTTTGAGCCAAAAACACACATGAATCCTAACACTCATGGCCTACTACGATCATGCTTATACCCCCAAATTTGGGAAAGTCATATTAGCGATTTTTTCCCCAAAGATCTGACTATTCCATCTTATTCGGCATCTCCTCTTATGTACCAATTTCTATTGAAAAATACCGTATGGTCCTTTTTTTACAATCGCTTGAAATTTCAAAAAATATTTATAAGATTCGGGTTCCTGAAAAGTAAAAAAATAAAACAAATGGCAATCACACTGCCCGACACAGCCATATCCAATAATATTAAAGAATACTTAGGAAATAATAATAATAATAATAATTGAAGGGTAGCAATTCTTTTGAAAGAAAAAATCTGTAAAATCACACTGTCGCATTGACTGTTAAATAATATTCTTTCACAATCATAATAATTATTAAATCACATTTTTTTCAAAAAAAGCAAATGAATTATTTTGCGTTTTAAAATAGTATAAGGATTTCTTTACTCCTACATTTAGCGGTAGATTTACTAGTATTGAAAAAAGTAAACAGAGAAGTGTCAAAACAACCCTGTTTGTATAGCAGGCAAAATGGCAGATGAGAATTTAACATTAGCAGACAAAATTCTTATCCTTAGACTTACCGGAGTAGATACTCCATACAGAAACGTGATCAGAGAATTTTTTATAAGGACAAATCGTTGGATTGCACTAAGTACTGTCTCCAAAGTTAATAGAATGTTTAACACTACAGGAATGTCAATTATTAATTTCAATTACTTTTGTAATAACTTGCAATTACTTATTTATTATTGGGTGGTGTATTATTATTTCCTAAATATTCTTTAATATTGGATATGGCTGTGTGGAGCAGTGTGATTGCCATTTGTTTTATTTTTTAACTTTTCAGGAACCCGAATTTTATAAATATTTTTTGAAATTTCTAGCGGTTGTAAAAAAATGACCATACGGTATTTTTCAATATAAATTGGTACATTAGCAATTTAGGAGATGCCGAATAAGATGGAATAGTCAGATATTTGGGGAAAAAATCGCTAATATGACTTTCCGAAATTTGGGGGTATAAGCATGATCGTAGTAGGCCATGAGTGTTAGGATTCATGTGTGTTTTTTGCTCAAAAAGTCCTGCTCCGAACCCTCTTCAAACCAAAAAAAAAAATACCATTCAGTTATCTTTAAAAACAAAAATTTTACGAGGGTGTTTACACTTAAAAGGGAACACACTGTATATACTGGGTTTAATTAGCTGAAATTCTGGTTCTGGATTGTTGTTTTTGTTTTGGTTCTGCGTTTTTTTTATTTTCTTGGTGTTTATTTTGTCTCTTATTTTTTCCTTCTTTTAAACGATCGGCTTCTCTTGGTCTCACTACAACTTCGGCAGTAAGCAAAACTTCTCCATATTGTGCTTGCTTCAATGTCTGTGTCACTTTTTTAGGTTCTACATTTGTGTTTACGTCTGAGCTTATTACAGTTTTACCAATTGCAGATGAGAAAATAGCTACAATAGCATTGGCAGGTGTGACATAGTCAGTAAGGGCATCATTAGGCTGCTATAGTTTTGTCACCATTACCCGTTTCCAGACAGGTTTTATTATTATTATTTGTTTCTTCTTCGATTTCAGCAACCTCCAGATCTTTTCTCTGCTTCTCTCTAAACTTCTTTAAGTCGCTATGGTTAAATTCTTCCTGTGTAAACTTTTCAGAATTGACTAGGAATGTCCCCGTAGTTAAAAAGGCACTTTCTATGTTAGCTAGAGTAAAAGATTCGTTCCAAACTTCGCCCAAAAGTTCCGTAAATTCATCCTTTTTTAACCTTCCCACTCCATGTCCCATATGTTTTTTGCCATATGTTATAAGTTTTTCTCCCATGCTGTTTTAACCGGACCAAAAACACATTTGTCTAACGGCTGAAGTCTGTCAGTCAAATAACTTGGGAATTTTACCAGTGATATTTTGTATAGCTAGCTATAGCATATTCTATAATAGGGCTGTTCAGCACCAATCTGAAAATGAGTTTTTTTATGCAAGTCGATAGCATTTTGTGTATATATGATGTTACCAAAGTTTCAATTTAATTGCTTCGGCGAAACTTAGAAAACTTAGAAAATTAGATGTTACGAAATTCAAAATTGTTTGCCAAATAAAAGCTATATTGTTAACTACAATCACCAATAAGGATTAAACCATGTGACAACTCTATTTAGGGCTTAACAGGCTTAGGTTTACTTCGAAACTTCGGACATGACAAAGAGGTCACGTGACTCATCTCGCCAATGAGAGCGCAAGACGTATACTGACTTTCATATACATTTATAGCAGGTTAAAAAATGGTAATCAAACTATTCTTTATATGTTCAACTGAAAGGAATGTTAGTATAGTTTGCTTGAAAAAGACTAGAGGGATGGTAAGGCGAAGAGTGCACTTTCCTCCCTACCGCAGGAGTTACAATACCTGCTCATATCGGCCGTGAATGGTGAGTGTGGCATTATAACCCCCACTCCCGTGGTAAGGCGAACAGGGCACAATTTCCACCTTCGGCGGGAGTGGGGGCTACAATACCATTATAACCCCCACTCCCGTGGTGGGTGAGGGCAGGGCATAGCTTCACAGCATAAATAATGCAAATGATCTACTATCTTCGTCTTTTCCAAGCAAACGATACTAACCATCCTTTCGGTTCAACACATTAGAATAGTTCGATTACCACTTTTTTACCTGCTATGCATATACATCAGACGTATAAATAGCCACTTCGTTTAAAAAATAGAACTAGCCAGACTATCATCTATTTTTAACCCTAAAATGTTGCACCTATATAAGCCTGGTTCATACAGCTTCTTTATCCTTTAATAATTTTACTTTATTTTTAAAATATTACCTAAATGTCATTGGTCAGTTTAAATCAAGGGCGTTGATTGCCAAATTCAAAAGCGTTGTGGGCCCCTTATATTTTATCACTTGCTATCGTTTAAATCACTAATCTCACCTTGATAGCAGCCCCAACTTCAGTTTCATTTCCATAAATGTGGGCGCAGTCAATGTGTCTGTATCCCACATCTATGGCATCCTTGACTGCCTGGGTAACTTCGCCGGGCTTTGATTTCCAGGTTCCCAAGCCGAACACGGGAAACTCACGGTTGTTATTGAACTTGATCTTCGGTACTTTCCCGGCCATGCCTGCTGTACTTCTAGCCACAAAAAGATAATGAAGAAATGAAGATGACGGATCTGTGATCGGTTTCCAAGAAGCGCAATGGTTTACTTACGGTTCTTGTTAATCTCACAAAATATATAGGTTAGTTAATCTCGTTCTTGATCGGTTTCGGTTTCTGGTCGAGCACACAAAATATATAAGTAAGGTAAATTTGTTTATGTTTCATTCGTCTCATTGGATTCGCTAGCTAGGACAATTATCCATTCTCAACCCATAAAAATCGATACCATTTATTGTTCGAGGAATAAAGTGGCGTGTAGCGCACGTCTAACTTGTATCATAGAATACCATTCGTATACCCATTTTTTCCCCTTCAGTGTATAATATTATTGTGGTATACAAACTTTTCTCTTCTTATGGAATCTTATTAGTAAAAATATCGTTAATTCAGATGGCGTGCGTAGGTTATTTTGTCCAAATCTCGACTTATTGTATCTTATCTCTTGTGAGATTCAAATGTTATCTTCCTCGCTTCTACCAGGTCAGTATTTTCATATTTCGATTCTCTAACTAGTCTGAGGAGAGCCCCCTCCCGCCCAAACCCGAAATCTTAGTTTACGGCTTGGACCCAAGAACGGTATACAGTATACCGTTCTTGTCTTGGGACCGACACTATATTAATTAATTAAATGAGAGAAATGGAGGAGAGGAGAACGCGCTTGGCCCTACTGCGCATCATGATTTTCTTCTACAATCTGCCCGCCATTTTGAAGACACTTTTGACATTTTACCGGCTGGTGCGGAGTACTCAGGGGCGGCTCGTGCGGTGGAGCCACGGTGCCATGGCCCTACCACCGACCATGCCCCGTCATCGACCCTAGTTCACACAAATTCATTTTAAGAATTTTTAAACTTCCTGATATTTACTTACCGTACGAACTGGCAACGGCGAGGAAGCGGCAACGCAGCGCGCCGACTTCCAGCCAGAGAGATAATGGGTGCGTTTAAGACGGCAAAGCGATTGCAATCGCTTGCAAGCGGTTTTATGCTTGCGCGCTTTGAACGGTTTCGCTAGATTTCAGCGGATTGCAAAATTAGCGAGTAAAAATTTTGCGCTTGGTCGCTTGCGATTGCTATAAGCGGTTTATTCTAACCTTACTTTGTTCCGTCAGTTCCTTGTATTGACTTTATTTATGTTATTTTGGTGTGGTGAAAGCCATTGTAAAATTTGGATTTCGTGATTTACTTTTTTGAGGCTGTGTTTGAGCTTAATTTATTTTTATATCTCGATATTTCGGGCGCTAGCTTTACTGTCATAAAATAGCCGTTTAACGAAATGCTAGCGCTAGGAAACGAAAGTAGAAAGCACTGCAATCAAAGCGCTTGGTATGATTGGGAGTTTTAAACGCAACTACTAGAAAGTCCCCGCGCGGCGGCGCGCCCTGCGCTGGCAGATCGGCAGTTGTCAAAAGTTTTGTGCCACTTCCATTTTGACTCAAAATTTGAGAGCATTCTGAATTCCTTAGAGAGAGCGCGAAAGCGGTCTGGCGAATGTGGAAGTGAGTTCGACAATAATTGGGAATGTACATTGAGTTATATGCCCAAAAACAGCAATTCTCCGGCGCCAGGCAGGCCAGGCACAGATCGTATGTTTTGTTGTTTTCAAGAGCCGATAGATCGTCCTGCTTAGTGTAGTGTGTTGGTAACGTTTTTAAAATGTACAGTGTAAGTTTTTTATTAAGAAATTCATTTTCGTCAATGGAATTTGAGCAAAAACTGCAAATTAAAGAGTTGGGCAGGCCGTTACATTCAACTATTGAGAAATCAAAAGGCAGGACAAAAAAGACGATCACGTAAATTCAACAAAAGTGTCTACTTAAAAAACTGTGCGGATGTGAACAAACAAACAACTTGTTTTGTTTTGTATATGTTTTGTTCGGCGGTGAAGAAACTTGGTCAAAAAAGGGAACAAACAATGTTGTGCACATTTGGGATAAAATGAAGACACACGAAAAATCGAAGGTATTACATGAATAACATTTTTAATTTTAGTATGCTGGGAAAAATAAATATAAAAACGCAGTTAAGCCGAAAGATGTTTTTCTATGCTAAAGCGGATAAAAACATTTCTAGGAAACACGATGCCAGAAGAGCGATTCAGTGCTTTAGGAATGTTATCCACTGAAAAACATTTTGTAAACAACGTAGGTAGACAATTTTAATATTAAAGTTATTGAAAAATTTACTAATAAAAAACAGAGGAGGATGGATTTTGTTCATAAAAAAATGTAAAATTAGACGTGTGAAGTGCGAATATACTTTTTAATAACATTTATTCAAACATTTTTGACAACCGAGGTGAACTTTTAAAATTGTGTCTCAATTTGTGTTCTGCGAGTAGGTAGGTATCTCGAGTTATTTATTCAAAAACAAAGTGGTTCAATTCAAAAACTCGTTTAAATCTACCTAACTAGCTAGGAGCGGTGTCAACTTAGCAGCCAATTTTCTGGCAGCCAAAAATGTCAATGTTTATTTTTTGGTTAATATTTCTTCACTTTCCAGTTTAATCTGCTTAGAAGGTTTTATCAAAATAAATCTATAGATAGATAAGGAAGGGCGAGGAAAATTTTTTGCTGCCAGAAAATCGGCTGCTAACTTCACACCGATTTAGTTAGGCACATTGATTTTTAAAATGTCTTCCGATATTTGGCCCCACCCATTTAAATACTCACGAGCCGCCACTGGGAGTGCTTACCTGTTTTTATTTGGAGTTTTCAATATAATACATTTATATTAGACAGATTTTTTGTGACTTGTAGTTTGGTAGGGTTTATTGATATCCCTAATAAACAAAAACGAGAACAAGCCGAACTCGTCTCCCCATCAGATGCTTACTTGCACGCGTGTCAGGTTAGGGTGCGCGCCACGGCCAAGAACGGTAGACGCACAGGATTGCTAGATCGGGCAAATCTCTCCGCCGGCGTGACGTCACCGCTAGACTGCTATCTGCTAAGCGCGCCGGGAGCTACCGTTTAAAATATAGAAAGGGTGGGTTTTCTGTGGATGTTCTGTGTTTTTGAGCTACTTTTGCCAATCCTTTGATTTTTATACACTATTAAGAGTACAGAGAACTTTTTTTTTACTTAGAATGTATCAAGACTAAGGGATTAATTTATAAAATTGCCAATATATGGAATAATTGTATACTGAAGAAAATTTCGAAAATAGTTATTTATGTACCAAGGCACTGAAGTTCAACTTTTTATGACATGTGGAATTTAGTTGCCGAGGCCTCTGGCTGAGGCAAATATAAAATATTATTATTATACAAAGTATTTTGAACGTTTGAAAGACGGTAAGTATGATACTAATCTTTTGCGATATTATTTTATAAATTAATATTAAAAATAATGTATGCCAAATTTTAGTTTCAATTTATTACGAGTATAATACTCTTAATAAACACTATGAAAATTATGTTTCCCAAAAGGTTCGCTAAAAGGCGCTTATAGGACTTGACATTTGGTTTTATTGCACCTGTACTGGTACACACTCTGTGATGCCTGTTTTACATTGACAATTTCTTCATGAATTAATTCATGAAGTCACTTCAAGGGCAAATTATTATAAAAAGTCGTGTATTACACTGGCAATTTCTTCATGAATTAATTCATGAATTTCTTCATGAAGTTACTTCACGAATTAGAGCATGTCCTATTTTCCGTCAAGTTTTGCATGAACTTCAGGAGTACTAACACTGAAAATTTGAACACAAGAAAGGTTATATTTTGATACTAGTTTTGTTTGAGGCATTAGACGAGAAAGAGGAGAGTACATAGTTTTAAAGATAATATACTTAGATAAAAAGTGTGTGAAATGTTACAATATGTTTTATTTATGTATTCCGCTGCCAAGGCACAGCTCCCTCATTCACGAAATAATCACAAAACTCCTCTTGGGCAGCAACGCAAGCATGTCTTGGTGAGCATGTTTGGTAAGAAAGTCCAAATTGAAATATATAGTCTTTATCAAGCTCTTCTAGGATGGAAGTAGGACATTCGGGTCTCAAAAATTATGTAATGTGCAACATGCCAATGTTATGGTTTGCACTTTTTCCACATTCAAATTAATTTTAGTCAAAAAACTCTAAATCGTTTGGCTAAAATGCCAAATGCATTTTCAACTACTCTTCTTGCCAGATTTAATCTGTAGTTAAAGAAGCTTTGGACGAAGATGGAAAGGTTAAACTCTTTTACCTAGCAGTTCACTCTGTAAATCTCTTTCATAGTCATTTTCCGTAAAATGACGAGAACAAATATGACTGTTATTAGGGTTGAAACTGTCCATTCTTTTACATCTTGCCACCCATGCTCTCCTAATCGTTTGTGAAACCATATCTTTTGACTTGGGGAAGGTATGGAACATAGTATTTTCGCCTGCTTTTTTTAAAGCGTAAGTTGTATTACAACCATAAACAGCACACCTCGTTCCTGTCATAATGTATTCTAAATAAATAATAAAAATAAAGTATAGGGTAAAGTGTATTTAAAATGATAAAATATAAGTACCTACCTATTAAATAACCCAGTACCTACAAAAAAATCGAAGACAATGACGAGGAGATCTCAAATCTAACTTCTAACCTATAATGGCACAAAACATTCGATATTAGAGAGATAATTTGAGAATATATATTGGTTCTTACGTTTTTAATACTAAGCAAGATGGTACTAATTTAGTATAAATATTCAATAATAGATTGAAAACTAAAAACAGGTTACATAAAATAAAGAAAACACAGTCAAAACCCGCGTCAAAACCCGCACCGCTGATGTACAAATAACACGGTTAGTCTAGCGCTGACGTCACACCCATCTGCCGACTGGCGAACATTACGCTTACGAGATCGAGCAATCCTGTGCGTCTACCGTTCTTGCGCCACGGCGATGTTGCTAGTGCGCACAGAGTAGCGCACTCAGAGCAAAAAGTTAAACTGAGTGCACTCTAGCATGGAGCCCAGTGCGTGCAAGCCGAAAACGCCATAAGTGATCGATTGATTTTAGTGTTCTGTGAAAGACTGTAAGAATTTTACAAGAGAAAGACGTGAGGGAATATCTTTTTTCAGGTAAGGGTTTTCCAATAGGTTCGTTTACTTATTTCAGTTCTCAGTGTCACACCAACATTTATTACTAGATAGATTAGGTGGATTAAATTTAAGGTTTTTATTAATATACATGTATAAACTATAAACTGGGCAAAGTGTCTTCAAAATGGGGCGAGACAAAATTACTTCACGCAGCTTCACGCTATGACTGGCAGCTGGCTGCCCCGTATGTCTAGAGTCCTTCCATTCTTTTTTTTTATGGGCTAGACGTCAAAGGCCATTAACCCAGGTCCAGGGCTTATTTCATCCCCCTTCGGCTTGTTGGGGGGTTGTCTGGCTCCAAACCATTCCCCCCAACTATTGTCTTTCAAAATTATTCCTTATATCTAAACCTATCCTACCTTAAAACTAAATACAAACACACAACACCCATGGCACAAACTGTGGTGGGACTCGAACCCAAGACATACGGTGCCAAAGCGTGGGTACTACCAATATAACCCACTCGTGCACCGGTGCCCCCATATCCTTCCATTCGTTTATCAATTCGATGGTGTCATCTCATCTGTTAGTCAGAGACAAATCAATTATATCCGACATTTGTGTTTTATGTGGTCAGTTAAACTACGAGAGGCTAAAACCCACTTTGTCTTCCACGCTGTGGAACCCGGCACAAATCTTTCCAAATTTCGATTTTTCCGCGGGTATTCGCGAAGTTTCGATGTTGGAACAGGTGCAAAATAGGGTGGTGATCAGTTTGAGCTAAATTCATCTCGATTATAGAGGTCAGATTCGTGTTCAGGGACATAGAAAATGGGGGGTAGCCAAAATTTCAAGAAAATCGGGCGGTGCATACGGTATATTCAGATAAGTGATTAACTAAGCCATTATTATTATGCTGGAAGGAAATATTGCAATGTGATTCTAAACAACCTCAGAAGCGTACAATCGTTGGGTGAAGAAATTCATGTAATCTTGAGTCGACCAATGAAAACGTGGAATGCAGAGTGGGTTTTAGCCTCTCGTACTTTTTCATAGCCAAATTCGAGCAAATGACCATAAATAACCGCGGTTATTTCAGGTTATGCCCTTCAATGTCACCTGTGCTATAACCCGTAGCGTATATTTTCTGTGCTATAACCGTTTTAGTCGCTTGAAAGCAATCGGTTATTTGTTGGTCATATTGGGGGGTAGATGTTTTGTATGTTCGGCGTCTGGCAAAGCATTATAATATAAAACAAAATAATATTTTTCTAATGAATTCACGTTCATTAATACTCCTATATGATCAATTTGAAGAGAATGAAATATTCATTCAAAATATTTTAATGTGTATAGACGATTCAAATATGAAAATAGGCCTCATATACACAAAACTACATCCGATGGGGGTTCAGAATTACGCCCACAATCCACAACACTAGAGAAATTTGATAGTGGAGAGAGATAAAACATAATAAAAGAGCTGCAGAGCTCGGTTGACTTGTTTTCATCTACCTTTATAACTTTAACACTAAAACAAATAAGCTACTAATAGTTTCTTACACCACAATCATGTTAATATACTTACTTAAATGATGGTTTAGGTGGTTTTAATAGAAAAGTTGGTACCGCATTTTCAATTAGCTGCGTTTTGACTCGTTTCGTTTTTAAATACTCTGGTGTAAAATGGCTAGAACATATTCAAGATGATCACTTAATTAGATAAAACACTCAAACAACTAAAACGCGAAGAAACTATTAATAATTAGCTGAAAATCGAAAAAAAAGCGTCTATGATGCAAACAACGATAGGTTATTATTTGTCGCTGTCAAATGGCTGTCAAAGAGTGTCAAGTTTTACAAAACACTATCTCAAATTGCAAATGCGCATGCCCACTGGGCCTATTTATTACTATTATATTTTGTGATTTTAAATTTGTCAAAGATTTTCTGCGCATCCTATCTGAAAAAGCATCGTCCAGCACTGTACCTATATATATTATGATCTCTGTGGTTACCGGTAATTATTGGTCATTCGCTCGAATTCGGCTAATATCTCTCAAAAGACCTTGGTCAGTTATAAAAAAACTTGTATAAATTTTTCTCTAGTCTTGACAAACCTAACTATTTTTTAATCTGTGGTCTTTCTTGTCATTTATTATTGTATTATTATTATTGTTTTATATTTGTCCTGGCGCGCGAGTGGCTGTGGTGTGTGTACGATAGTCCCTGGATCGCGGCTTGTAACAGTGGCAAATTGAAGAAATGTATTTTAAATATTAGTATTTCACCTTACAAAACTTGTAGATAAGAAGATTATTAGAGGATAGGTACCTACCCTTAAACTAGGGACACTAGGGTATAAAATAATTGTAGGGCCTATCCATTTTCTTAATAAAACGTTTAAAATTTTTATAAGTACTACCGATAAACAGTAAGTGCAAATTTATAATAGGCTTTTCCATTCTGATCTATTTTGTGGTGGTTGGGTTATTTCCAATTTTCATTTTGTATTAACCATTTTTAATATTAATTCTTTTATATTTTTCTTAAGATGCAGTCTCAACTCGCAGCAGCATTATTAGGTCATAATATAAACATGCTCCCATCTAGCCAACAAGATGAAGATGATAATTTTCATGAAGAAGATATTGAAGAGCCTGACGAGTTCGATGAGGTTCTCTTTCATTGGTTTCATCCGTGTTTTCATTGTTCGAGTCATTGCATTTTGTTTCTGTCCCATGTATAACAATAATATCACTATAATGACTAATCTATATTAGAATCCTACTATACACTTACTGCATTGCTTGAATTTGCATGGTATTTTGTTATAAATTCAGAAATAATATTCTTCCATTTCGGTAATTTACCATATATTATCTGAAGTACATAATATGCTAGATAGAGCTGAAATCCTACAGTTTGTTCAGCGAATATTTGGCCCTACGTCACAACTCTAGTCCTAGTCTTACTCGTTGGATATACGAGGATATCGGTCGTATATTCACGAGTCTGACAAGGATGGGAGTTGTGACGTAGAGCCTAACATTCGCTGAACAAACTGTATAACTGACTATGTGCCACCACATCAACTGTCACAAATAGGTTACCAACTCAGTAATCTGAAAAACATCCTGTCATTTTGTTGGTCAACCTATATGTGCAGGGTGCAGGTTTGCATCGGGCAATATTGCTATTGCTTGGAAACCAAATGTGTAATGTTTAACCTGTTTTTGCACAACCAAATAATAATGTGCGAGTAGTAGAGGTAGGTTATATGATATCTCATGGGCACTGAAATGCTCAAATTGTAAGGTTAGTGGATATGGAAAGAAGTTATTCCACCTTATAGGCTTACTAAAAACAGCTCACCTGAGATCAGCACAGTGAATGCATACCTAGGTCTCGGCATGGGCATATGAATGCCGAATATTTTTTTATCTTGGTAGAAAAGTCTTGTGAGAATTATTGTTCTCGTAGTTTACTGTCAAGGCCATAGCCCATGAAGTTCTGTACACAGGACTTATGCCTTATACCTAATATTTTTTAGGCAGTGGGTATTTATACTTCGACGTGTATAAAAGTCGGTATACTTCTTGTGCTATCATTGTCGAGTTGAGTCACGTGACTTCTTTGGACGTATATTTAACTCCATACATGTCCGAAGTAAACTTATTATTTAGATACGTCGGCAGTGCATTATTCTCAAGCATCTTTGCAGTAAGAAGCGTATGCCTTCCGTTTTGGGGGATAGGCACTGCCATATGAAAAAAGAAGGGGACATTCGCACCATATTGTGGCAGTCGTCAACGATGGGCGCTGCGGTATGAAAAATATGTAGCAATTATTTCCGATGGTAGGGTCAATTCGCCGGTAGTCGGACAGTTTAGGCACATCTAAATTTAAATTTTCAGTTAAAATTATATGCACTCCGTTAATGTGACGGAAACTTTTTCCAAGATGTAGTTTTATTATTTGTCTTTGATGAAATATAACTGTTATATTTTATAAACCCAAAGGTTATTTTTTTATTAAATTTATTAGAGAAAAAAGGCTGTTTTGCTGATGGTCGGACAGAATTTCCCAGTGGTCGGACAAGTAGTTGTTAGTAATCGGACATCTCCTGATTGGTCAATTCGTGATTTCGCACAGGCCCGTACTTTGGAATATTGTTTGGTAGGATATATTTTGAGAATGTATTATCATATTATTATATACATAATATATGTATTATTAGATCACAATTAATTTGAAAATTATATCTAAAAGTATTCCATTATGAAGAAAAGGGATGAATTTCTTACTAGGCTAGGTACTTTAGATATTTGGGTAGGTATTTGCGAGGGGATAAAGATAAAAGATTATGATACCTAAATAGATAGTACCAACCTATCTACCTAGGTAGGTAAAGATTATTGTAAATATCTTTATTTTACTTCTATACAGAGTTAGTAAAATCTTAATTTCGGCATAACAAAAATAAAAAATAAAAATAAAATCTGAACACTTACAAAATAAAAATAAATAAAAAATAATTAAAAAACTATTTTGCTTAGGTACCTACTATTCTTTGCTTGATTCTTTGGCGACTCTTAGGAAATAGGTAATGAGTAGAGAGTAACTATAATCCTAACAATAATCAATAATCGTTCTGACAGAACTTACAGAGAAAATCCAATTTGGAGACTTCGCCATAAGAAAGCCCTGAAAATGCTGTGCACCCCAAATGATACCATCGCGCACATAAGTCACAGCCTACATTTTTTCGCTTTCACTTTCAGCATGGCTTTCGAGTTCTTCCTCGCATTCTCCACATTTTTCTTTGCTATTTTGACGATTATTGAATATTTCTTCTACAGCGCTAATTTGTGCTTCCGTTTTATTATCCCTGATTGAAGACTCTTCCTTTTGGATATCCATATTGTCAGCGTCTTTAATGTTGGTCAAAATTTTTGATTTACTTTTCTTGTTTGTTTTTTTCTTAAAATTCTCAATTTTCCGTTTCTTGGTGGCATTTTCTTTCTCTTCTTTTTCTCTTAATTTATCTTCGTAATACTTTCTCCAAGCTCCAGAGGAAATTGCTGAAGGTATTTTCTCTCGTTGGCGTTTTAGTCGGTTTTTGTTTATCGGTTTAGGATATAACAGGTGCTTTTCAAATGAAGAAGTGGTCGGCTCGCTCGCTGGTTGGGTTTCCATAGTATTTTCGGTGGTACTTGTAGATTTGTCCATTGTTTGGTCAATTATTTTTTATTGACATTCGTTATTTGTTGTGATTTTCGGAAATTCTTTGTCTCTTTTTGTGAATTTCTCGTTTACTTCTGGGCACTCTTCTGTAAAGTCAGTTTCCTGTGACCCAGATTGGACTTGAGAACCGTTTCTGATAGACGTTTCTTGTTCCAAAGGTGCAGATTCTCCTACTATCTTGGTTTCTACAACAATTTTCTTCTCGTTTCATATTTCTGAATCTATAATTATTGGTTTTTCAATTTCTTCTGTATCTTGAACAGCGTTTATTATATTCTTCACTTTCATTAGGTTTCTGTATGTTTTTCAATTTTTCATGAACTTCCTCGCTGAAAAATGTCTCTGGTTCTTTGGTGCATTCGCTCAAATCAGACACATTATCACATTTCACTAAGTCGTAATCAGATATTTCTTTATTCTTAGTTTCTACATTCTGTTCAGATTTATCTAGATTTACGCTATTTTGACTTGTTTGATTTGTTGAACATGGCTTAACAATTATATCTTGTAATATTACCACTCTTGAATTGTGAACTGGAACAAGCGGAAAGTCTTCACTTTTGGGTGTCAAAATATCCTCACCGAAAACAATCTACTTTTCATCTATTTCTTCTGGAGAAAAAAAGATGCGCTTCTACTATCCCCAATTGTAGAACTCAGTGTTTTACTAGGGTTAAAATTGTATCCACACAAAGCCCATGTTCTGATAATTTAGGTTTAAGCTTTGCAATCACTTTTTCAGTGCTGATAATGTCAGCTTCGGATATTTCATTGTCAGTCTTCACCTCTACTATAACCGTTTCCGTCTCGGTTTCCATTTTCTCAAGAACATTTTGCACGCACTTTTTGTAATTTACAGCATCTGGATTGAATGGGTACAATCCACAAGCTTTGAAGCCATTTTTCATATTATTTGACATTTTAGAATTCTTGAGAGCTTTTTCAAATATGGGACAAAATTCAATTTTGGTCACTACTCGGTTTTCATTTTCGGACTGCCATTTTCTTACCTCTTCACGCCAATAACTCTTTAAAGGTTTAAAAACCCCAATGTCGGCAGGCTGGAGCAAATGGGTAGCATTTGGTGGTGAAGCAAACAAAATTATGCCGTTTTCATCACAAAATTTACTTAATTCAACCGACATATGTGATCTATGACCATCTACCAAAAACAATACAGGCCTCTGAATTTTTTCTTTTTCTAACCACGTGTTTAGATTATTAACAACATACTCATAAAATACCTCCGTGCGCATCCACCCAGAGTCTGATTTGCCAAGGATCCAGTGATCAGGCATACTCTCTACTAATTTTTTTGGTGGTTTCACATAGGGGAATATTACAAGCGGAGGACAAAGTCTACCATCAGCTGTAAATGTAATTAATACAGTTAAATTATCTTTGCTACTTCCTTGTTTAACAATGTTGAGATCATGTCCTCTCACGCCCAGTACTTTACCACTCTTCGGACACAAACTAAAACCACTTTCGTCGCCATTTAAAATACGACTTGGATCGGCCAGTATGTCTTCAGCTTTTGATTTGGTTAAAAAAGATTTTAAATCCTCAAACCAAGATTTATTTGAGCCCTATATTTTTCAAGGGACTATGCATTTTTTAATGCCAAATGCGAATGCCGCTTCATAAAAGCATAGTACCAACTTGAACCAGGTCTTCCATTGGTAAATGGTGTTTTTAACTTTTCTTTTTGTACAATTTTTTGAACATTATCCAATAGCATATTTTTTTGTATGGGAAAACCGCAACTCGCCAAGTTCGTAATCCAAGCCACCAACTTTTCTTCGTTTCCTCTTTTTAAAACAGGATCCAGGCCCATTGGTTTAAAAATATCACCGACTTTGCCTTTAATACGGTCCTGCACGGTAGATTTAGGAACCCCATAAATTCGGCATATTTCACGCAATTTCCCGCCATTACGAACAGCTTCTACCGCTTTTTTTAAAGATTCGTTGTCATATTGGTGAAATTTTCCTTTGGTTTTGGGCGCCATAACTGAAAATAATAAAAAAGAAATCGGAAAACCCCCTCAAGAAAACGGAGAAAAAAATGAGTGTCCGACTTCTGAAGCGTTTAAAATTACACCTTAGTTAGTGGTCGGACAAAATTTATTTTCCTTAATCCTTCTCTGTATTTAGATTTCACTGTCCGACCACTGACTACCACTTTACACTTTTGGTTCACTACATGAAATAAAAAAGGACGGTCAATGCTTTTGCCAATAAGACAAAAAAAAGATGGAGATATATGGACCGATCATTTCCAGTAGTCGGACACCCGTCCGACTACTGGGTTTATAACAGAATAATTTACCAGTTTGCCGGCCACTCAATTTTAACCTCCAAATATGGCAAAACACATATTTTTGCGATTTATAATGCAAATTTAGATTATTTCTAATATATAAAGCTGTATACTACTCCATAAATTTACTATATCAAATTTATCTTACCTTAATAAAACTGCTCCGCACTTATTGTTCACCTAAACATTTGAAGAGAGCACAGACACGTTAACTTTGGCGCGCTTTTATCGTTTCCAGGATGACAACTGCAGAAATGAAAAATATCTAATATAATAACAAGGTTGCAAGATTTGCGATTTTAACTTTAGAATGCCAAAAATCTGTATCGCATTTTTCTAGTTATTATTCAATATGCAAGTTTTGTCCGACTATTGGCTGTGTCCGGCTTACTGGCGAACCTACCCTACCTATAACCCACCCCTGATTTTCTTGAAATTTTGGCTAGGTATCCCCTATTTTTACCTGACATTCGGAGCTGTAACCCACCGTGCCGAATATCGGGCGAAAATAGGGGGTTAGCCGAAATCTCAAGAAAATTGGGGGTGGGTTACACCATTGGAAATAATTTCCACTTCTTTTCTCATACCGTAGCGCCCATTGCCGAAAAAGGAGGGCATACACTCCTTATTGTAACGATGCTTGAGAAAATGCACTTCTGCATGGAGTTAAATGTATGTCCAAAGAGGTCACGTGACTCAACTTGCCAATGAGAGTGCAAGACTTATACCGACCTTCATATATGTCGGACGCATAAATATAAATACCTAGCCACTTTCTATTTTTATGTGGAACATCATTTTTACAGTTTTGAAATCTACTTGTTATTACGGTAAAATGATATTATACTTCAAGTCAAACTTTATACCATTATTTTTACTGTTTTTGGAATATTGCATTTTCAAATTTTATACTAAATATTTAACTTGAATTTGTGGACCTTGTCATAAAGATAGACAATTGATGCCATAACAAAAAAAAAATTGTTTAGCTTAAGTTTCGAAACATGGGATTCAATTCTGTCAAACCTATGCCCAAATCGAGCATTTGATCAATTTCTCAAAGTTTTTATGTATCATTTCCCCTTGGTGTTTCCATGTGTAAGACTTAGATAAAAACTCATCACAAACCTAAAATTGGATTACGCTGGAAGTAATTTGTGTTTAAAAAATTCTCACCGCAGCTTCAGATTTGTCAAGACGTAAACCACATTTTAGGAACGTTTATAAAGCAATTAATCACTATTATCAAGATCTTATTAAAGGGACAAAGTAGGATTATAATGTTAGAATTATAGAAAGGTCGAGAAACGAATGAAAAGTTGTTTTGTTCAATTTTCATACACGCATTGAGTTAATTCCCAATCCTCATAATAGGGATCGATTATCCTTAAAATAATAATTACTATTTATATTCAGGCTCAGAAGAAAGCCCTTCTTGTTCGGTGTCTGTTTGTGCTTGTGTCCTGCTAAATCCTTGTCTTGTAACTAAGACGAGAACCATATAACGGAGGTTAATGCAAGCTTTGTAACTTTAGTCAGTTCCCGATTATATCATTTAAAATAATAAAAATCAGATCAATCAGCCCATTTGATTTCAAATTTGGTACTCTATTGTGATTAACTCTGTCAATTATTAATATTCAACTTATTCTCTGATATTCGTTGTATTTTGCTGCCTAACCTTTCAACACTAAAAAGAAGTCGCTGCCAATGGAATCATCACTTATACTAAATCCATTATGTTTAGTAAATTACAATATTCCCTACAAATTCCAAATCAATGTAATGTATGGAAACCAACATAGGTATATTGTCAATTTTTTGACTTGTATTCCCTTGATCTCGCCTAACAATCCTCAGCCACTTTGTTTCTTCAAAATAATTCCATTGGGTTCTTTGATCCCAAAACCAGAAAATGACATACCTATCACTCGCTCTTTTTTTTTCCTCATTTAGCCCTCTCAATCACCCCCTTTTTATAATAATGTCACAAATATTTTCTACTAAAGGTTATGTACTAATTTCATTCTCTGAAAACTGCCGAGCTTGCCACGCAAAAACAAATGAAAACTGAATAATAACAATTTTCATGTCCCTATTATTAAATGCTCAAACTTTCAAAGGTTTATAACATTTTAATTTAGTAAATCAACATTATTTTTTTGTCTAAACAATATTTTCACTCATCTAGCCAAAGTAATATAAACTGTAAAATATTACATTTTCCTTTGCATTTTGATAAATAAAAACTAAAAATCCTTGCCCTGTAAAATGGCTATTATCAAATTTAGAGCATTTATAATTTAGCAGGGTGTTTTTTAAATGTGCAAGATACTAAAATCTGAATAGTAGAATTTCGAATATTTCCCTCTTACAATTATTATTTGGTCCTGCAAAGAATATTGTGCTTCTGGCATAAAAGGTTTTTTCAATCTTAGTGTGATCTTTATGAATCATTGGCAATCTCTGGCAAAATCCAGAGCTCCCCTAATGAGAAGAATCAGGTAATACAAATAATGTCACAACAAAAATATGTACAACCTAGATAGGTATTCCGAGGATCGCTTTTTCAAGGGCGATGCCACTGTACCTTGGTTTTAACACATCACAGAATATATATACTTCCACAGGAGAAAACTCATTAATAGCATCTTCTATCAAATGGACTCTAACTTATGTAAGTATTTTGAAATACCTAATATTTTTCTGGGATAGTATAAGTACGTAATAAGCCTAAAACTTGAGAGTCCATTTGACAGGTGTCATTAAGGAGCATTTTGTGCTATATTTTCTGGACTTGTATATATTTTGCAAGATTGGGATACTAAATTAATTAAATACAATTAACTCCAACCTATAAATCTTGGCAGAAAATACAAAGAAAAATGTTGCCAATATTAAAGATCGGAAATGCCCAAAGTTGGCGAATAACGATGCTGATTACTCGACTCTCCTCATGAAAGGGTGACTAGCAAAAACTTCACATAAGGACTGAAATATGTCATTCTATACCCTTGGTATGTGATGTCCAAATTGCCCATCACCTTATTTCTCTTATTGAATTAGAAAAAAATAAAAACTATTTGTATGCATAATTTCATGAGATGGCAAATTGAGCATAAAATATAAAAAAGCAGAGTTTAAACAATACCTATCTCATTACAATCAAAACTAATGAACAAATTGCCTTTTAAGTGATTCAATGATGGATTGTTACGTCTATGGTTGGTTTGTCTAATAATCTCTCAACTGTTGTAACATTTAAGAATGTTGGTAACAAAATCTATTTACCTATCTATACATTATATACATGACAAAATACTTCAAAACATAAAATGACACAATTATTTTCAGAGAATTCTTGAATTCCTTCGAAAATGCTACATAAGATTTTATAAATCTTCTTATGCCATAAATAAAGAAAATACAGGGGGTGGACAATCAAAATGAGCCAACCTGTACTTAATATCCATTTTGTGTCTTTGTATACTGATATTTATAATTAATAAATGTTCTATAACACCATTCAAAGTAAGTTGTAATTTCACTAATATTTGCGTTTTAGGAAGCAGAAATTGAAAATGGAAAAATCAGCCGCTTGTGTTTGGCAAGGGAATCCAATAGAACAGTTACATTGCAAATGCTGCTGTCCGCTAGAATTTTAGAGCCAGGTCCTGGAGCTATGAGTATTGAGTATTTGGTAAAATATTTTCTATATTGGCACTTCGTAATGTAGTAATAGAAATTTTTTTTCACCCTTATAAAGCACTTTAGCTAGTGGTGATCTTTTACCTATATCTCGTGAAGTATTGAAGTTAAAAAAAACTTCATAAAGGAAAGTTGTAGAGAATGTAATAATGTACACATAAGAAAAAAAATTGCAAAAAATATGTTTGCAAAACCACCCCTATTACGGGGTTCGTAACACGACTTCGATGGTGATTTTTCGGGGTTATACTCAGGACGCTACCCACAACCAACCCTGAAAATATCTACCTGATAAGAATTTTTTTTTCTCCATGTATAATTTTCTTGCACTATATTGAGTAGGGGTATCATTCCATCTTTATCCTTTAATATGAATTGTATATTACACCAACTTTATTCCACACACAGGCTGAAAATATCTACAGCTCTGAATATGTTCCCGAATTAAATAAGTCCGTTCATTAGAGTTTCGCGTCCGCATATGAGAGTCTTTAATCTATTTCTGGGAAAATTACACTGTCCGTGTCCGTCCAATAGAGAGTCCGCTCGTGGGAGAACTCTACATGCTAAAACGTATGCCTGTGTTTGGTTCTAGAAAAAATGTCGGCTCAAGAGAGATGTCCGTTCAAGGGAGGTGTCCACTAGGAGAGGTTTCACTGTATATACATTGTAAGAAATAAGTGCTTTCTTTATTTGTTACATTAGGAAAGTTGCAGCTCTGCGGAAAAGTTTGTAAATAAATACCAAAATGTTGAGGACGAAGTTGTGTATTGGATTATGGTTCTAGGTATACAGATCATTGGTTACAACTTTTTTTGACAAGATTGTGTGGTACCTAAATTGGGCTCTACTACATGAAATTACTGAATAGGTTTTCCATTTTTAATCATACAAATTACCTAACTTCAACCCAGTGAAAAAGGCCCATTAGGGAAGACATTAATAATCATAACAATCAACGAAATGCATAGCGAGTCCGAACCTGTAAAAAAATATTTTCCTCGGTTTCTTTGAGCCGACTAGCCAATAGCAACTAGCACTGGCCAATGACGCGCATATTACGCTCTATTCATTGTTTATTTACAGTGCATCTTGGAAATGAATTTACATTAGATCAATTCCACAAATTTGAGTTTTTTGTTTTTTTGAAAGTTTACACATAGAAAAATAACTAAAAATTACTACATGACCATTTTGAGAAATGCAAAATAATCCTTTTCAATAAAAAATGCTTTATACAGTGTGTCCCCAGATTGTTTGGAAGACTCTTGTAAATGACAACAAAATTTAAGCTTTTGGGCTTGACATGAAACTAGTTTGTGACATAATTCAAAAAAATCATGTATGGCTTGGAAATTAAAAAAAGTTATTTATGTACCAAGGCATTGAAGTTCAACTTTTTATGACTCATGTGGAATTTAGTTGCCGAGGCCTCTGGCCGAGGCAAATAAACCACATGAGTCATAAAAAGAACTTCAGTGCCGAGGTACATATTATATATATTTTTTTAAATCGAAAAAAAAATGTTTTATTAGGCAAGAAAATAATCATACGGGATCACCCGTCCAGGAACCAACTGCGCGCGGCGTTGCTTGACTTTGACGATCGTTCTACCTAGGTCAAGTATGACAAGACACGGCACGGCGCCTTCAAACAGGAAAACCAAACTGCTGCTACTTTCAAACGGAAAGTTCAACATTTTTCTAAAAAATCAGGTAGGCTAAGAGGTCTATGCCAAATAAACTGAGACATTTTTATAAAAATCAGTCTACCAGTTTTTGAGAATACCTAAAAAAATGTATATTCCTCCTAAACTAGGCGACAGATTTTCACATAATGGTATTTGGCATGACAAATATAAAAACAACATTTTTAAAATATTAAATAATGAACTCCAGTCCTTTTTAATGGGACATATGCAGTATGTGCTTCCCTCTGCCGTGATCTACCTTAGTGTAAAGTTTTCGAGGAAAAACAGATAGGCAACTTTTCGCACACATATTCAAACCAGATGCGCGCGCAACCGGGAACCATTTTGGCGGTAAATCCAAATAGCTGTTTCCGTATATTGTGATGAAATCTTAAAATTTAATTAAATAAATAATGCACATTCCTCGGTTATTGACTTTATTTAGAAATACAAGTACATACAAATAATAAAATGCTATAAATATACACACAACAATGATACTTTCTGTTTTTAAAATAAAACATATAACAGCACAGAAAATTTAGCCTATGGCAACAGAAGTCTATTGTGTAATGTAATATTTTATAGTACACAAAAGGAATATGGCAGACTTCCTTGCATGTATGCAAGTGCCAATTTCAATGCAGCTGATGCTACTCTGTGAGAGATGGCGTAGAAGTCAGGTCAAGTTTTGACACCAAGGGCCAGGTGTCGTTACCTTGTTGCAGGATTGTGCACCTTTTCCCCATTGATGCAGATAACAGTAAATGGATCCAACTATGTCTACTAGACGAGCATCTACAGAAACAGGAATTTCCCGAGAAGCGATTCGAAAAACACTTAAACACCATAAAATGCATCCTTACAAAATACAAATTCTTCAAGAGCTTACCGATGATGACCCTGATTGACGTGTTGAATTCTGCGAACGTATGAACCATAAAATTTTGGCTGAACCAGAATTAGTCAAAAACATTTGCTTTAGTGACGAATGCACATTTTATTTGAACGGAAATGTAAACAAACAAAACTGCAGATATTGGAGCGACGAGAATCCACACATTTTCAGAGAAGGTCATACGCAATACCCTGAGAAGATCAACGTCTGAGCTGGCATATTAGGAGACAGCATTGTTGGCCCTCTGTTTATTGATGGAAACTTAACAGGGGAAATTTATGCGGAAATGCTGGATACAACTATCGAACCACTAATAATTAATGAAGTTGAAAATCGGACAAACGATGACGGATCTCTTTTCCTAAATGAACACCTTCTGCATTTTCAGCACCTGATCTTACCCCTTTAGACTTTTTTTTTTGTGGGGTCATTTAAAATCTGTTGTTTATAAAAGGCAACCAACGAATATTAACGAATTAAAACAACGAATTACCTACACAAAAATGTCGAAATATTTCAAAAGAAACATTTCAAGAGGTTCGACAGGAATTCGAAAATAGATTATATTATTGTCTTGCCAACAACGGAAGTCATTTTAAACATTTACTGTAATAAAATGTAAATAAAAATAATAA
Organism: Pseudeuparius sepicola; assembly: GCA_963920635.1. Classification (NCBI taxonomy): domain Eukaryota; kingdom Metazoa; phylum Arthropoda; class Insecta; order Coleoptera; family Anthribidae; genus Pseudeuparius; species Pseudeuparius sepicola. Next base: position 99,805,628 of record OY987299.1, read on the forward strand.
ATAAAATCAAATTATTTTAAAATATTTGCTTTTCCATTTTCACGCACTTTTTCATGTACCTACTCGGAAAACTACTCATCCAAATCTACTAGTATTTACAGTATTTATAATCTTATTTATCCTCAATTAAGCCAAAAACCAAAAGCAGCTGTGAAAATGGTTCAGGTAGCCATAAAAGATACGATTCTGGTTCTAATTTAGCCCTTAACAGGTACGAAAAATACAAGGTCATTTTTATTAGTATTATCTGTTCTCATTTAACCCACAGAAGGTATTAATTAATACTGCATTCATACAGGTCAGGTAGCAAGTTGCCAATGTACCAAAATTATCAATACTTATACCGTCTTTCGCGATTTGTGCGAAAACGGCTAATCCACATTCTATACTATTTGATATGGTTGTAAAGCATTTTTTAAGAGCTTTCCAATGACGTATCACACAGGGGGTTGCTATTTGAGATTATGAAGCTGGGGAGGGTGGGGGTAAGGGGGTTGGAGGGGGTGAGTCGCCGACTATGTTATTTTGGTTCCCCTTCTGTATCCTCGAAACGGTTTTTAATTTTTTTAAATATTTCTTATTTTCTGAGATTTAAATAGCACTAATATTGTTATTACATAATCAGCACTTTGTAATCATAGCAACCTCGCCTCTGGCCTTATGCAAATAAACAAAAATTCTACAGAAACAAAACATTGCAGTAGTGGAAGCCATTTCTGTTTTTTTTTTCTGAGGATAGCACCCATACTTTGTAAGTTTGCCTGAAAAGGGACAAGTTGGGGTATAATGAAAATGCTCACCTTGGTAATAAACTAACACATCCTGTTTATGTGTTATTCCATGACATATATTATAGGTATCTCCCATCAAAAAGCTACTTTTCCAAGAAATCGAGGGAAAAATTCAAAAGAAGTAAAAGTAGGCCTAGGATTTTGAAATTACACAATTACTCAGTGTTTCATTCTGAACACCTTTCCTTAATAACATTTTGTCAGAAAACCTACAGAAACAACCTTCTCAGGTGGAAAAGTTTTTTAAAATTTTCCAAGGCATACTTGATTTTTCAAAACTAAAATTATGTCAATTTATAAACAAGCAGGTCTTATTTCCAAATGATCAAATTTAAAATTTTGTCTTTTGCACCTCTTTGTTCACTTATCCTGGGACACACTGTATATTATTTCATGATTCATGATTTTTTGGTGGGCTAAAATGTCCACATTTAACTATGAAAATGTGAAGTATCTTTTGACTTTCAGGGCCAGAGGTTCATCGGTGACTTGCTGGAAGATGGTAAAATACGTAGCCAAGAAACAGATCTAGTTTTCGCATCTCCAAGTGCTTGGGCTATTGCTTGCAAAAGGTTCATCAATCCAGAAAAGAAATCTGGGTGTGGATGGGCTTCCGTAAAATATAAGGGCAAGAAATTGGATGCATACAAGAATATTTGGTATAAAAGGAAGAAAGAAGAAAAATCGGAGAGAGAGTGTAAGAGTTGTTGGTAGGTTTTATGGCTTCATTCAATGTTAAGCAAATGTTTCAGCCATAAGTCTGGAGCAGTTACTTCAGAAAACTATAACCAACGCCATGATGTATCAAAGAATTGTTGTGAAACACAACATGATTGCAAATCGGACACTAACACAGTAAGTTAACTCCGTATTGGATATTCAGGATCATCTGCAATATAACATGCGTAGACTCTTGAATCGGTTTACAGTAATATTATTTCGTGGCATTATTAATTTTTATAAATGATTGTCTTTCTCTTCCACTTTGATCCCTGGAATTAGTGTTATTAATAATATTAAGAAGTTATAGTGTTTATGTTCATCAATTATACTTATTGAATGTTAAGCGATAATTACATGTGGATCATTTATATTCTAGCGATGCAAACACTATGATAGAATGTGTACCATTTTCAAATTTGGGTAAAATTCAACCATTTCTAATATCGTTACATACCAATGCCGCCTTGGTCATGGATTTCCATTGCCACTTAACAAAATCTGAAGTGTCAGGATATCTGGCAGGACACTGGGATGTAAACACACACAGTAAGTTCCAGTAATGTAATTCTAGACATCTATGTTAACATTTTCATTGTTTTTAGATCTCCAAATTACTCATGCATACCCATGTAAATGCATCAAAGCAGATAGGGGAAATGCTTCGCAAATTGAGTATGAAATATCAAAAACAATAGAAAAGGAAAAATTGACACTTGTTGGCTGGTATCACTCACATCCCTATGCTTCAGCAGCTCCTACTTTAAGAGATGTCGATGCTCAACTTGACTATCAAATCAAAATGAAGGGGACATCAGATAATAGCTATACACCGTGTGTTGGAATTATTATTTGTAAGTACGAATTGATTTTTTCCCAAAAGTTGTGTACCCAACTGGAGTTAAAAAAAAATCTTACACTTAAAAGCCATTTCAATAGGTTATGTCCTCCGATCAAATATGACTATGTAAATAATACCTGGTTTACACATGTATAAAATGTATGTAGCCTACAATATCAACCTCAATATCAGAGTTGTTTGCTGGCAAATGGCCCGCATTCTAAAAGGTCAAGAATATCAAATTAAGAGAATAGTATATTATACACCTAGGTTGAGAAGTGAGCCATTATTTACCAAGCATTTTTATATCCTGAGGCGCGTAGCGCCGAAGGATATAATATGCGAGGTAAATAATGGCCTTCTCAACCGAAGTGTATATAGAATTTTTTTTTGCTACTAACAATGAAATATTGTCATATTTTAGCCATTTCTCGCTTTTTTCAAATACTTCAAATGGATAGACAAGGCTTCAAAATATCAAGTAGCCTGGGAGTTCAGTTGTCAAGCTGATAAAATGACACTAATTTTTAAATGTCACATAGAAAATTTTTCATTCATAGGTATTTTTTTATTATCATTATTTACCTAGGTAGAGAAATATTACTTCTCATTAGAGGAATGAGGTAAATAATGGTGATTTCTCAGGTTAGTAGTAAAAAAAATATATTTTAATGCTATAGACATGCAGCACAAAATTACTTCCATGAAACACTGCTAAGTATTTATTTAAATGATAATAAAAGGACCCAAAAAATTTGCAGAAAAAATCAGTCAATTCTTAAAAAGAACTACACATTTTAAAATTTTAACAACATATTTTGTTACATCATCTATCGTCTATATTTATTACAAGACCCACAACTTCAAGTTAAATAAACTTAGTACCTACAAAGTTTCAAAATGAAATATGTGTTTCAAAAGCCACAAGATATTTAGTCCAATAAAGTTGTATTCGGCTTATAGGGGTCCTAAAAAAAATTCTAAACAGGATGATTTTTCAGGGTTGCTTGGGGACTGCCTCCTGAGATTACACTCAAGCTCCTGGTACAAATAAACAATAGGGGCGGAATTCATTTTTTTATATAAACATTTTTTTACAAAAAAATGACAATGAAAGTTTTAGAGGATGAACTTCAGGTAAACTTTTTCTTATAATTTTTTTGTGTTTAATACTGTATATCTACAGGGCATTATATGACAAAAATTAATTAAAAAATATAATTATATTTATGACAAAAAATTAATTACAAAATATAATGCCCTGTAAATCGTTAAGTATTATAGACTCAAAAATTTTGTATAAGAAAAAGTTGACCAGAAGTTCATCCTCTAAAACTTTTATTAAGGTCATTTTCTTGTAAAAAAAATGTTTACACCCCTGCAGCGTGTGGAATTTTTGTCATATAAGTAATGTGCTGTAACTTGTTATGTATTAGATACAAAAAAAATTATGTGGAAAAGTTGTTAATACTTTGATCCCCTACAACTTTTATTATGGTCATTTTGCTCTAAAATATGTTTAGGAAACCACCCCTATTGTTTAGGCTTGACCAACACTATATTAAAGATCTGTGCAAACAGGGCCGTGCGCCTGGGGCCATTGGCCAATTTTGCACCCCGCCTTTGCCTCGCTACCACCCCCTTTCCCCCTCCAAATAAAACATTAAACAAAAATTTGTTCTTGTAAAACCGCCAAGGCCAAGCGTAAGTGCAGGGCCGTAGCCAGACAGGAACTTCAGGGCAAACGACTTTATTGTAGTGGCAGTACACATTTGATTTCATTTCCGTTGCTAAAAATCGCGCTGCAGGCCAAAATTTTTGAAATTTTCATGGTCAAATCTATAGTATTAACATACAATTTTATGTCAATGGCAATTTTTTTTTGCTACTTATGCGGACCCATAATGATTTGTGCAGTAAACAAGAATACTCTATTTTCTTTCATAGAGCAGACAAAAGTGGTAACAAAGTTCTATCTTATCGTTGATTTTTAACTGACAAAAATTCAGTTATCAATAACAACACTGAACACCCCTTTGTGATATGGAAATAAGAAGTAAAGTTAGTGCTCATAGTGCTCTATAAATTATCACATTCTTTCAAAGGGCCACACTATTTTTTTCAAAAAAATTGTCTGGCTAGTGTAGTAGGTAAATTGAAATTTGTTTGAAGGTAGAGCAATAAAGATTTTTTAGAAAATTAAAGGACAAATTCAGTTTAACTGAGGTATAATAAATTTAAAAATCACAATATGTCTTTTTTCGTCAACGCCCTGCCTGCCCCCCCCCCCTAGCATTTAACTGAACATTGCCGATTTGCCCAACAAAATTACAAGTTGCCGTTGGCAAATATTTGTTTGTGATTTCAGTGTCTCGGCGCGGTGCTTGGTGCTCGTTCGGCCTCGGCGTTTTGTGCTAGATCAGCAGTCGGCTGTTTATTAATAATAATTCTCACCCTCACAATATTCGAAACTAGGAGTACAACAGAAGCAACTGAATGCTTGTGCGTATTTGGTCTTCATTGCCATTTGTGGCTTCATTGCCATTTTAAGCTATGACCCACTTTTCCCGATAGAGCTAGGATAGCATTCGCTCTAGTACTACGGAAAATCCTAGAAAACTGTAGTAATCCCAGTGAGTGTAGGACAATTACTAAATTACACTGATAAAGCTATTAAGGAGCAATACCGTGAATCCACAATTTGTCCGTCACTCTTGGCCATGAGCGGTGTTGGATGCAATGAATAAAGAACCCCAGGAAGGAGTCAAAGCTCTATGGATATTATAAAATATGTGACACGGAAATCGCCCTGTGTAGGAACCAAGTTTTGGCACAATATTTTGATATCTGACACGATGTTATGAGGATTTCTGCCCCGATCGAAACCGGAAACTGCATCCCGCCATATGCAGGAACTATCCCTGTCGTGCATTAATCCCAAACATGCTCCTTTCTGGGGTTCTTTATTCATTGGTCAAATTAAAACACTTGATTTCACTTTTTAAAGTTAAAGTTTCGTTTCACATATTTGAAAAATTTAGTTTTTGACTACTGTCAACATTTTTAGGATAGACAGTGTTAAATAAAAAGTACTAGAAATTTTATAGAGCAACTAATTTGGTAACCCAACAAAACAAAAATTTCTAATTGAAGATAACAACATATTAGTCATATAATAAATTATTGTTTCGATTCTGGGCCACATTTTTGGATTTGGGCACGTCCTTGAATATTATATTTCTTGGTATACTATTTCTTCAAACTCTTTTCAATCTACCGTATTTTAGCACCCTACAATTATGAAAATGCATCCCTCGAATCTGGAATCATGGCTTACTGGGTTATCCCCCCTCCTGAATCGAAACCCAACGAATATGGCCGTCCCATGCTAATGTCATATAGTGTCATCCAGGATTCATTATTAGCCCCAAAAGTTAAAGATGAATTGTTAAAATGTGTGGAATATTACAAAAAGGAAAGTGACTATGTCAATTTCAATGACAGATATCTTGGGAACACTTTGTATATTGAAAAGTTGAAAACAACTCTGATCTCGAAGCTTCCAAGAGATGAAAGTGAGACAGCGCTATGGAGGTTTATTCGTGAAAGTCTAGATTGTTCAGCTGATGAAAAAGAAACCTTGCTATCCATACCAAGTGTCAGTAAATCGAGCCAGTTACTGTCAAATTTGACACCTCCTGTCAGTTTGAACTCGAATTTAATGATGACAGGAGATATTTCCAACCTTTTATTCAATTCTGCAAAATATACAAGTCCAGGAAGTCTTTTAGGACTTCCAGATCCAATGGCACATAGTACTCTAGCAGCGAATAACATGTTTTTGTCTACAAATTTGTTTAAAATGCAAGAACTACTGAAACCATTGTCCACAAGCAGCCCAATCCCACCTTCGAAACCTAAAAATGAGCACAAGTCCCAGACTGCACCCCTGAAGATACCGACTGACATCAAAAGTAAAGCGTCGACAGATTTTTCAATTGACATGCTAAATTACAAAAATAAAATGGAGTTTCTGGCACCTGACTTCCACCTAGCAAAAATGTCAAAGGATTACTCTATCGATTATTTATCTGAACTAAGCAAATCAAAAGATTATTTCGCCGAATTAAGCAAATTGAAGGATTTTTCAGTGTCGAACTTGAGTAAAACAAGTACTAGTACTGCAAGTGATTACACATTAAATTTAAGTAAACATTCCTCTGTAAGCGAAGATATAGAAAAAGCTCCAAAAATGCCAAAAATGGACTATAGTAATATGTTGGATTTAAGCATGTCAAGAAGTAACATAGAAATTAGTAGTAGCAGTATGGCTGAAGTTCCAACAGACTTAAGCATAAGTACGACTAAGAATAATACCATAAATGAAATGAATGTTCAAAGTGATGTGCCACTAAATTTGGCAAATGCATAAAATTATGTAGGTTGCTTGCTACTTACATGACATTTTTTTATATTCGAATTTAGACAATATTTTTGACAGATTTTTTATATTATGTTTATGTATAACTTTTGTACTAATTTTACTATATAATTTATTTGTAACGATTTTATTTCTGTGCTTTTAAATTAAAGCAGTAAATATTACTATACCATGAGAACAAAATGAGTATTCTTTTTAAACCTTTGACCTGAAATAAAATGTGATTATTTAGAATCGAGTATACAATTCTACATTATTTGTTATTTTTAAAAATCCCATTTCTATATACCCAAAAAAGTTAGAAGGTAAAGGAACACTGAAATGGTGAACAAGACTTGGGCGCGGAAAATTCTTCAAAGAACCATTCTTTGAAAAACAATTCTTTGAAAAATAATTCTAGGAAAACCTAGTTTCTTTTATTATAACTATTGTAACAAAAAAGACCCTCAAGTGATTTTAGAAAGAAACCTAAAAGGATCTAAACAGATTGATGTCAATGGTGAGGTCGATATTGCTCAAGGTTCGGTAGGCACGGCATCATGGAAAAGTATGGTTTTGAAAATAACGGCGCCTATTTTTTGCCTGCTATGCTATGCCCCAACAACATTCCTTTTATTGTACTTATAGTTTTGCTTTACATTTATTCGTCGCCAATGTAGTGACACCGGCGCCATCGACATCGATCATCCTGGTATCTTCGATCCCCCCCCCCCACCTTTGACCCGCGCTAAAATAAAATCTTCGTCCCAAGGGACACACCTTATAGTTGTATCAAAATAATTGAACAATGCCGAAACCAATATTTGTCATTCATGTCCTCTTAAGGCAGAATAAAAGTACTTATTGTTAATTTATTAGTATTTAAAAACACCGCTATAAACAGAAAAATTGATGAAATACATTTTCTAAAAAGTGAAAGAGGAAAAAATATTCTCTAAGTGGTTATTTTTACTATAAAGATAAATCGTACTGTGGTAGTACGCACTGGAATTGTGTGGATTTGGAGAAAGGCTGCAAAAGACGTTTGTACCTTTCTGATGGTAGGATAATTAGTCGCAATCCACCAAATCATAATCCTGGACAACCAAAAGTGCGCCAAGTTCTCCAAGACGTTAGGAAGAGGGCTTCATCGTCCTTAAATACCCCGCGAAACATTATTGCAGACGCAACCTCCACTGATACCACCCTATGTCGTTTTCCGTCAATGCCGCCAATGAAGAGAACTATAAGATCAAAGAATAATAATAATAAATGATGTTTAGTGGCATATCAGGTAAAGCCACTACCACTAAACATCATTTATTATTTATAATTATTACAGGTACTAAAAATCTTTCTGTGTTTCATATTCTGGCTTTGACATTGTAGGTTACAATTTCCACGTTCGATACTTGCATTAAGTCGCTATATGTCGAATATTGTGGGTGGAAGAACAAATAGGAAGTTTACATAACCAACAATAATGAATGGTTTCCCTACACCCTCTAACCCCTTCTAGTAGCTGTAGAAGACGCCGAAGTCTTCTACATCTCACCGCTACTAACTATATATCAATTGGAATAAATAACACCTAGCCGATGGAACCCTTATCTCCGGTAGCTTAGTTGGTTAAAGTGCCTACGGCCACAGTAGGAGTCCCGGGTTCAAGTCCCGGCTGGAGTGCATTTTTTTCAATTGATATCCTTTACCTGATATGCCACTAAACATCATTTATTATTTATAATTATTACAGGTACTAAGAATAATAATTATCTTCCTATTCCTAATAATATTGTTAATGGCTGTTCAGTTACTAACAATGTTGTGAAAGGTTGGCATAGGGGATTTTTAGCAACAGTTAACGCGAAAACACCTATTTGGCAATTTTTGGAATCGATACAAAAGCAGAAAACCCTAATGGAATTCAAAATTCAATGTGAAGTAACTGGAGAAATATTAATTAAAAAGAAGAAGTACTCTTAAAGAGCTCAGTACAAGACTTTAAAATTTATGTTGCAGTTTGACGAAGAAAATTTTGCTCAATGCAATTGCAAAACTTATATAGTTATGTAATCTAATGTTTCATATATGTAACTGCAACTTTAATAAATATTATTCGATAATAGGGTATACTTGGCCATTTTTTAAAAGTGGCTTGAAGCTATTGTTTTTTGTCAGATGAGCCTAGAATATTCTTTTGCTTTTAGTTTAAAAGATTTTGGTTTAATAATTATTTTCCCTTTTACATTTTGCAACTTGGTCAGTCTAAATTCATATTCATAAGATCATGGGATATTTGCATATTTGACAGACTCTGGCGGAAACAAGCCCTTTTGTTGAATTAAGTGGTAACGATGAATACCTTTACTCAATGGTGGTTATTTGTTTTCGAGATTTCTTTTTAGTTTGAATTAACATTTTGTTGTATGTAATCAGTTTTAATAGTTTGGAATGGAATCTTGTTTTCCAAGGGCAAAAAGTTAGTACAAGTTACAGTACAAATTAGTATAAATACACAATGTAGAATAAAGAATATATTATGCCTAATCAAAATTCAAGTTTTATACTACCCTGAAAATATTCATCCATATATGCAAAATATGCATATTTGGAAAAAGAACGTACTGGTGGATTTAATATCACATGTCCAATATGCAGTATAATGAAAGGTGTGTAAGATGGAAATTTAAGAGTACAGTCAACATATTTACAGTTTATTTTTTTTTAACATATGTAATTTGAAGTTAATTATTATTTTACAAAATGAAAAAAATGTTACAACCTTAAAAGTTTAATATTTACTAAATATAAAAAACATGAAAAATTACTAAAATAATAGTCACAGATTCTACAAGAACTAATTACAAATCATCAGAAACAAAATGTATATTGTAGGAACAGTTATATACACAAATATAACAATAGCATAAATATTTGTCAGAAATAAATAAAAATTGTAAATTATATATGTTTCAGATAATATTACAAAAATATAAATATCGACCTTTACTTATTAAAGAAAGACAGATTACAATTTAACATTCGACGCGGCAATACCTTTAATTACATTCCAATCTGATAAATGTTTACAACCTGCACAAACTGAATCCCTAACTTGAATTAAAACTAAAATGTCAAATGCCGTCATTTCTTCTTTAACCTACTTACTATCCACTCCAGTCCTTGATACAAACTGAAACAAAAATACAATATTTTCAATATGGAATAATGATTTTATTTTACATTCAAACAAAACCTTTGTATTTTCCATGACGTGACAATAATAATTTATAATAGTAATAGCGGAGTAAAAAAGTAAATAGTCGAACTTGGCTATAAACGGCCACAAGATATAATGAAAACTCGGTTTAATGAACGAATTTGAAATACCCGCCCAAAGTCCCTACGAATCCCATATTATTTTGTTCGGCTATAATGAACTCAGATATAACGAACCCTCGATTATACACAACATTTTTCATCCGCAGGACCTCTGAACTCTTTTAGAACAAACTATTGAGAGATGGTTGAAATTTTTGACATTTGCGGGAGTTGTTAAAATTCTCCCCAACTTCAAGACAGTTGCAAAAGTTCAAATTTTGTCTAAGCTTTATTATAGTTGGAAGGTTGGTTGCTACTAAGAAGGCAGTCATTTTCATATTGATTATACAGGGTGATTGAAGATTAGTCTCCAACTCTCGTATTAAAAAAATATGAAAAACTCATTTTTTTTAATATACAGTGTGTCCGCGGATGGAGTCCCGAAGAGGACAAGTGGACAAAAAATTACATTTTTCGACAAAAAGTCATTCTTGATAAAAGTTTCTGATTCTCGAAAAAATACGGAGAATATCTGATTTTTTATACAGGGTGCCAAAAAATACAAAAACATGAAATACCATCAAGAATAAACTACCTTTATTTTTAAAAATATCAAAAACTTTTAATTAGAAAAGTTGTTTAGAATTAAAAGATGTGTCGGACTGTCACTTTTCAAACAAATCAGCTAACTCCGATTTTTTTATTTCCAAGTGTGAAACTCCTTTGTTCATAAAAATATCAAAAACAATTATTTAGAAAAGTTGTTTAGAATTAAAAGACGTGTCCGATTGTAAGTTTTGAAGCAAATCGATCGACTTTGATTTGTTTATTTTTTACCTATTTAAACCAAAGTCGTCCGATTTGCTTAAAAAGTTACAATCAGATACGTCTTTTAAGACTCAATGTACAGCACGTACGTGCTGATTCAACATTTTGACCCATAAAATGGCTTTTTTCGATCTGTAGCGAGCAACACGTATAATTTTAAACTTTTGGTCAATACAAATTTTAATCTAAGTAATTACTCACATTTTGAGACAAAAATTATTTATAAATATTTATCACAATGGCATTTTTTAGGCTTATTGCGCAAATGCTAATAACGGCCATTGTGATATATTTTAATAATTCTAAACAACTTTTCTAAGTAAAACAAATGGCGCCAGAAAAATAAAATCTAATATTAAAAAATTCGTTTTTTCTTAAATATCTCAGCAACCCATGAAAATATTTTAAGTTTCTCAACGGCATATTCTTAGGCGCCCAAAGGCGCAAGTTTGCCTCCATTTGACAGACTTCGTATCTGGTACGGTTTCTGAGATCCCCATGTTGAGCACCGGAACTGAATCACCCTGTATACGTCAGGCATAAAAAATGCAGAAAAGTGCAGCTGATACTCATTAAATATAAATTTTTATTTTAGTTTGTATCTTTTTGGACAACTCATATTCTTTAACAAAGAAACTCCACTTATGCAGTGCTCAACAACAGAATAGGATAGAAACACGACTTACGAAATTCCAGCAGCGCAGTGAGAGTAAGAGTTTCATCCGCTAGAGGCGCTGGCGAAATGATGTATTAATATGGCATTGGGTGTGGAGGCTTTGTATGAGTGCTGGATATGTAAGGCACTGGGTCTGGATGCACGTTAATGGTGTTGGATATTTACGGCAGTGGGTGTGCACACACGGCAAAAAAAATATTGTCGCATATATATGACATCGGTTGCCTAGGCCATTCTAGAACTGATTGTATATACGGCTGTGGATGCGGTGGCACGCTTCCTTCTGTCGTATATACATATAGTATAAACTTCCCTATTATTGCAATAAATGTTGATTTTACATTCTGCTAGTCGAAATTAAAATATACAACCTAACTTAAGAGTGTCTAATTGTAGAAGTTTTTTTTTTAAAGAAGAAGTAACTATGTATATTTCAATAACTGGAATTCCAAGAATGAAATAATTTACCTTCCAAATTTTGAAATTTTCTTTCCTCTTCCCAATAAATCCTGTGATTTTGTACACTTTTTTTTCTAACATTAAGTACCTATGTCGAGGGGTTAACCACTAGTTGCAATACTGTCACAAATTTCAGCGCAATCCTTGAAATCCTATCGCAATCCTCGAAATCCTATCGAAATCTTATCGCAATCTCCCAAATCAGCAGATCCAGTGCGCTGCTGCTGGTTCGCAATCCACGAAATCCCCACCGCAATCCTCGAAATCTTATCGCAATCTTCGAAATCAGCAGTATGGAGCATGCGCGCAGGACACTGGGATCGAGTGCGCTGCTGCTGGTTTCTAATTCTATAGTTATTCCCGGCTCTCGGCACGTCACGTTGTCGGTCCGATACTTTCAATTTTGTTTCGAATTTTACAAAAAAAAAACAATGAAATACTGGACAAATCATCCTAAATAAAATAAGTTGTGGTGCTAGTGTTTTAAGGTCCTGTTGTGGGTAATTGTGTATAGGTAAATGCAAAAATCCAATCATTTCTTGTTTCAAAAAAGTCTACAGGTACTCTGTGAGACGTGCAATTTCTCATATGTACAAAAAAATGTAGAATACAGTGTAACAAAAATCTATCACGCTTTTCCAAAAAATGTGCGAAACCTACCAAAAACTAGTCCTATCTAAAAATGTATCTTGTAAAAAAGGCCTTTTACACTATCACAGAGTTTTACAATGACAGTGACAAGGAAAACATGTAATTTCTCGTTAATCTGTAGTAATATTTTCTTACTTCTGATGTATAATTTTTGAGATGTAGTTGGTATATACAATTATTCTTCTTGACATTCAACACCGCTATGTGGTTGTAATGTAAAAATTTATTTTGTAACATTACAAGGAATATATGGAACTTTATCTACCTATCTATCTATCTTTATTGCAAGGACCACTTTATGATTGGTCCACTTTGGTCAGTAAAACAAATAAGAACGATAATCCAGTAAATTTAATCAGATTTATGGGTAATAATGCAATTCATTGGGCAAGAAAAAAAATTTTTCACATTCATAGTACACCATGTAGAAAGCTTAAATCCGAGTTTTCGATCACCAACCCCTTGCAGGTTTTCCGCCATCTTGAATATAGGGGTAAATTATTTTTTCGCAGATAATAGCTATAATTTTACCAAAAAAATAGCCGGCACGATTTTTAAAGGAAAAAAGGTACTCTGCAAATTTGTGTTCTTGACATTTTCTTGAATTTTGCATATATAAAAAGTTATAAGAAAAAATAAAAAAAGGGTTACATTGATTTTCACATATTAAAGTATCTTTTCTTATTCTAATGACAGCGCGAAATTTTCTTAAGAGAGTTGTTCTCTACAAAATCGCCTATGATATTTGTTTGAACCACTTTTTTTTATACCTGTACTTTGACATATTGTTATGTGAAGCCTAATAATTAATTGTGTTCGAGCTTCTCATTTTCTGGAATAAGGACGAAAAGTTGAGTTTTTCGGTCAGATGCAGGCTTCACCGGCCGAGGCGCAGTCGAGGCTGGCGAACTGTGGGAGTACGAAAAACTAATTTTCGTCCCTGTATCATACAATATTTTTTATTCGAATGTGCTTAAATATACAGGGTGTCCCGAAATTAGCCTGCCATAATTTACCAGCGTGTTCCGTGACCAAAAAAAAAAGAAAAAAGTTCCTATAAACATGGCAACAAAAATGCCCCCTAAGGGGGCTATAGCCCCCTAAGTGGACACAAATGGAAAAGGGTTTTTTCTAAATATTTCCAGAAAGAAACAAAGGTAAAATTCTGAAATTTGGTATGTGACATACCTGGGAGAATAAATCATAAAAAAGCGCATAAAAAATTTTGGGATCTTTTTAACCCCTTGACTCCCCTTATTTGGGACGCCTATGATAAAGAATGTCGAACTATCTCTACCTCGGTAAACGTCAAATCTCACAGGTATATCACATACCGAATTTCATAATTTTATCTTTGTTCGTTCTGGAAATATTTAGAAAAAACCGTTTGCCAAAGGGTCCATTTTGGGGGCTATAGCCCCCTTAGGGGACTTTTTTGAGGCCATGTTTATACGAACTTTTTTCATTTTTCTGTATCAAAAAACGTGATGGTAAATTATGGCAGGCTAATTTCTAATAGGCATTTTCATGGCACTCTGCAAAAAATTTTCAAAACAAGTTTACTCGAAAACGATGCATGCTATCGAAGTTTGACAAGAGCACCTTTTTTTCATAGAATACCTTCAAATTTCATAATTTCGCAAGAAATCTGGAAAAAAGTATACAAAACAATTTTTGGGTAATGTTAACTCCATTTGGGGCGCCTATGATTAAGAATGTCTAACTATCTCTACCTCGGCAAATGTCAAATCTCACAGGTACATCACATACCAAATTTCAGAATTTTATCTTTGTTCGTTCTGGAAATATTTATAGAAACCAGTTTGTGAAACTGCCCCTTTCGGGGGCTATAGCCCCATTAGGGGGCATTTTTGAGGCCATGTTTATAGGAACTTTTTTGATTTTTTTAGGTCGTAGAACACACTGGTAAATTATGGCAGGCTAATTTCGGGACACCCTGTACACTTATTTAAAAAAGGAGAAAATTAAGATCAGAAATGATACTGTTTATTTTTCATTACAATAAATTTGCAGAGCATCTTTTTTTCATCAAAGGTGGTGTCGACTATTTTTTTGGTAAAAACAAAATTTTTACGGCCACTTAACTCCCCCGAGGGTAGCAAATTATAGGGGCGGCACTATCTCGTTCGGAATGGTCGTCTAGTCACTTGTGCCGAATATTAGAGCCAGCAACCAAAAAACGAAGATTTTATGTTTCATATTCCAATTTGGGGTTGCAGGGAGTAAGGCTGGGGGTGGCAAATTGTTCAGACATTAGTATCTTGTCTGCAACCTGTTTCTAGTCATTTCTGTGGCCGGCAACCAAAGAATATAGTTTTTATAGAGATTTTTATTTTTAAGTTTGAATCGCCTAGTATATTCGTGGCTGGCTGAAAACGGTAGCTGTCTTCACACCGGTATTCAATCACAATCTTGCGGGAAAAATCACTGACTTTCTGTCACAGGTCACAGCCGAAGTCACAGCTAACCGATTTTTTTGATGAATATTTTTTAATTTGGACTTTTATCTTTTAAATGGTAATAGATACAGATACTCATGAAAAGGCAACATTTACGGAAATTGGACGGGTTAAAAAAATCTGTTTACAATAAAAGACAATATTGTCCAATAAAATAACGTTAAATAATATGTGATGATTTCCATCTTCATGGAGCACTCGAAAATGAACTAAAAGTATTTTTTAAGTTTTTGCCATAATGCATTCTTTCCCTCAAACTTGTAGGAAAAAAAAACGCTGATTTTGTCAGTGCACCCAGACCGTTAAGAAATTTGCAAACTGATTATTCCAAAGTTTAATACCAACGCATGAAAATGTCTTAACTAAAAATATAACAGAAAGAGCATAAAACAATTAAAACAAATGGTATGAAATGTTTAAATCACGTAGCGCTATTTTATCCTTTGATTTTGGACAGAGTACTAAGGCTGTGACTCAATGTACAGCACGTACGTGGTGATTCGACATTTTGACTCATAAAATGACTTTTTTCGATCCGTAGTGAGCAACACGCATAATTTTAAACTTTTGGTCAATACAAATTCTAATCTAAGTAATTACTCACATTTTGAGACCAAAATTATTTAAAAATATTTATCACAATGGCCGTCATTAGCATTTTGCATGCATGTTGCTCGCTACAGATCGAAAAAAGCCACTTTATGGGTCAAAATGTTGAATCACCACACACGTGCTGTACATTGAGTCTTAGAGTAGCCTAGTTTCACTAAAACATGTATAGTACGGGAGCCAGCGACAGATCTTGGTGACAATTTGATGCAAAGTTGAAAACCCATTTATTTCTTAATTTGTACCCCGGAAATGCCAATTTTGCTTTTCTGGCTAGCTTTTAGCGGTGCAACGTTCCGCTACAGGGCTTCAAAAACTGCAAAAAAAGAATAAAAATGTCTAAATCGAGCAAAGCCAAACCTTGTTTAATTTGGTTATGTAGACAGTAAATAGCCATAAAAAACTTTTCTGGCATCATTCCGATGGTGCAAAAGCTTTCTGTTTAACCAACGAACACTGCAGAATGGAATCTATAATGTCTGAGTCAAGCAAAGGTAAACCTTGTTTTATGTTTATTTACACCATAAATAATTAAAAAAAACTTTTCGGGCATAATTCTAATGAGGAAAAAGTTGTCTGGCAAGCGATTAAAAGTAGTGCACGCGATGCCTGTCGGCCGCGGGCGCGCCTATGGAACTACACGCAAATCCTTGTAGTGGAGCGAAATCGGGCTAAAACGTCGTCAAAAATTGTTTTCAAGGTAGAACTAGATCGGACCCCATAGGTATTGTTAAGTACATCACTCTGCATACGAAATGACGGTTTACGACATTTTTTTGTAGTCGAGACCTTTTTTATTTCCAAAAAATTGTCGAAATTGGCAATTTACGGAAATTGTGTTTTTTTACGTTTACATACAGATAAAGATACAAAAACGCTTAAACTTTGGCGTACAATGTGTGGTATGGATTCTTGAGATGAAAATATATAGGAAGCCAGTTGTCGTTTACTGAAGTCCATCCATAAGATCCAGGATCTTCAAGTTGTGACTTCGCAACATTACCTGAGTACCATATTTTTAACTGCTGCGTGCACCTGCAACTGCCAATAATTAAACAATCCAATATATAATTTCAAACCTGTAATACCTCAAACCTGACAAAAATTTGTCAGTAAGGGGAAGATCGGAAGATGATTTATTAGATTTGGTGGCCATTGCGTTTAGTGACTATGGCCACATTTTTATGTTTACAGCTCTTTGTTTTTGCATGATTTTAAAAAGTCACGAAACTTATGCACCTTTTTACTACCATGTACGTTAAAATGTATAAAATAAATAAACGTTTCATTTCCATAATCAAAATTGTACAAAAATTAGGGCAGACTTTTTCGTCGATGCATCGTTTGACGGGATGCGATACTACAAGCGCATTTTAGAAAATTGGAAAAAACAACCGCTTTTCAAGTTCTACAGAAGAATATAAATGTGCTTGAAAAATTGTCACAGTTAGAAGGTACAAAATATGTTCTCCTATTATATAAATACAAAACTGTGGCCAAGTCACTAAACGATTTACGCCTAGCAATGGCCACCAAATCTAATAAGCCTTCTTACGAACTTCCCCCTACTGACTGTGCTTTTTATCAACATTTTTTGAGGTATTACAAGTTTGAAATTATATATTGGATTGTTTCATTATTGGCAGTTGCAAGTGCACGCAGCAGTTAAAAAGATGGTATTCAAGTAACGTTGCGAAGTTGCAACTTGAAGATCCTGGATCTTATTGATATAGACTTCACTAAACGACAATTGGATTTGCATATTTTCATCTCAAGAATCCATACCAAACATTGTACGCCAATTCCGACAAAAAGTGTAATACGAAAAAGTGCAACTGTATCAAGGAAAGGCTGAAATGCTGTGATCAATGTAAATGTGGCAGGTGCAATAATAGTGATAGTAATGTAGAAAATACAGAAGATGAGTCTGTTGATAAAGTGAAAGATTTTTTTATACCTATATTTAGCTGCACCTATATATTGCACAAAGATTTAATTATTATTAAAAATCAAAATAAAAAAATGTTTATTTTGCAGTTCATTAAATAAATGGTGACTAAACAGATAAATAAAATAAGCAGGTGGTTGTTTGTTCATCTGGCAACTGTAATTACTGCTCAAAAATTGCCAAAAATCAACCATTTGGTTATTTTATTTCTTATTGTATTGGTCTGCTCGAACCCACATTATTTGGTCTAAAATTATTAGGTAATTTATTTTACCAGCGATCTGATATAGAATAGTCTACACGGAGAGGTAAAACTATCACAAATCGTATATCTGCGAGAGTACTTCCAAATAGTTTATGTAAACGCTCCCAGAGACGTACCTACTATTTTAGAGATTGTTTACAATGGCAGAGATTTCTCCCTGAGAAGGTTTACATTGGTAAACTATTAGGAAGTACTCTAAGAGATTTATACTTGTGATAGTTTTACTTGCCCATGTAAACTACGCATTAGTTGTTGACATGCCTGCCACGCGTGGATATTCTCACGCAAGGGATTAATTTCGCGTTCCACGTGAGTAGCGCGCGCCACAAAAAAATTCACAGTTCAAAAACTATAGATGCTATAGGTAATTTTTTTTACCAAAAACTTCTTTCATGTTTTGTGCACATTTCCCCCGCAGCATGTATATAAAAATTTCCACAAATAAAAAAGTTTCTTGCTTAATGAAAATTTCATTACACTTTTTATAACCTTGCAATTTTGTTGCTATTTAAAGTGGTTAATAAACAATATTGGACAACAACGATGGCATTCGTTGTAAGTGCTCATATGTAAGCTTCAATTAAAAAAAAATCGAGCCGATAGCTTCACTACTCAAAGATATGACGATGGAAACGGAAAAAAACACAATTTCCGTAAATTGCTAATTTCGACAATTTTTTGGAAATAAAAATGGTCTCGACCACAAAAAAAGGTCGTAAATCATCATTTCATATGCAGAGATCAGCAATTAAAATATTCAAAAATAAGAGATAAAAGTTGCTACATACATAGTAGATACTTAACATGTTTATGAATAAAAAATTCAAATAAATATCAAAAAAAATTAATAGGTACACATTATTTTTTATGCAATAAAGGAAATTCTGATTATTTCTGCTGTTACACTTCATCACTTTGCACACAATGAAACAGGTAGTGAATTTAAACAAATATTATATATCCATAGCAATGGGAAGTGAAAGTGTTATATAACTGAAAGCAAATGACCTCCATAAACCACGCAGGAGCTACAAAAACATTGACCAAGAAATGAGGATATCAATTTTAAATGAGTTGTTTATATTCTGTTTTTGTCTAAAGCAAACTTCCTAATCCTGTTTCTTTGCCAAAAGTATATTAGTACTAATACCTGACTAACTGGTTTAAACTGCATAATTAAAGCAACAAATACAACAAATTAAAAGTTTTGAAATTTCGCAACTACATAGGTAGGTATATGAAGTCTTCAAATTTCACAAATTAGAAGAAATTAACTTACCCTTCACCAGTAAGTGCACAACATGATTGTATGTGCCATTGTTGCTTCTTTATCGAAGTCAAATCGAGTTCCTTTGATATTTCTGAAGCACTCATTGAACCTTTAACATCCTGTTTATTTGCGTAAATCAACACACCTGCTTTCGATAGCTCTTCGTGTGCCAACATTTTGTACAATTCTTCTCTAATCATTGACAATCGCTCTTTGTCTGTTGAATCTATCACTACTATTACAAACTGAAAATAAACTACTATTTCAATGTGAACTAGAAGGATTTGAATATTGAACTTACCTCTGTGTTGGTGTAGTAGGTACTCCAAGCTGCCCTGAGAGATTGCTGGCCACCCAAGTCCCACATTATAAAATGTATATTCCTCCACATAACTTCTTCTACATTTGAACCTATCGTAGGACTTGTATGTACCACCTCATTCATCAAAAACTGGTAGAGTATCGTTGTCTTCCCTGCATTGTCTAGCCCTACAATTACTATCTTATGCTCTGAAATAAAATGATAATAGGTAAGTATTTAATTGTTAGGTGTACCTATTATTAATGATATAAAAGTTAAATTAAAAGTGAGATAAGTAAGCACTACCTTCATTTCCGAAGAGACTCCAAAGTTTGGCAAATAGCAGTCCCATGGTTGTAATATCCTATCTGCAAGCGTCGAGTGACTACTTAACTTCAAACCTATTTTTTTTCAGTCTAATAAATATTCAAGGAACTATTCCCACAAGTTGAATATTATAAATTTCACTTTAATAAAAGTTCTATTCAACATTCTTTTGGAACAAAAGTATTTATTATAAGATGAAAGGACAAATCACTTTTTTATTTTATTATAAAATTATTTTACTCTCACTAGATTAAACTTATTGTAGGTATCATTAGGTTTTAATTACATCACGTTAATCTCGTTCTGGCACCACCATACAATACTGCCCTGCCCCGATTTCGTTTGTATTCTAGGGAAAGCTTGGATAATTCGATCAAAAATACTTATATAAATTATCATATGGAAAGATTTTGACGTTCAGTCAGTTCAGTGGATTCGTAATGGTACTGTCGTACCTAACCTATCTATTTCTTCTTCATATCTTTTCTTGGGCTCTGCCCTTCCGAGCAATTTAGCCACTCGGGGCCTTCGCCTCCTCTGCGTTGGGTCGGGTATGTCCAGCTTTTGCTGTTCCCGCCCAACTTGATACCTTACTTTTTTTTACTTTTTCCCTGTTTTTTTTTTGTGCTGTATACACTTCTCTTATAATGGAATCCTTGATTTTTTTTTGAATTTTTAAACACTGAATATCCATCTCAATTACTGTTTTCATGTGGATCTTTGAGATCTTTATCATGCTTATATTGTTCACCTTCAGCCTATTTACAAGGTATTATTATCTATCCTTTCCTTAACAGCTTTCAATATCCATGTGGATACTTCTCATTTCTTAACCTTCACCAATCCGTTTATTTCTACTGCATCTCATCATCTTCAAACGGAAACAAACTTCATTAGACCACGATAGACTTACCCACGGTATGTCAGTAACGAATCCGAAAACAAGGCAAATCTGCGCTTCTACGTCAGTTGCGAGCACTGAACTATATAGTTCAGTGGTTGCGAGTCATGAATTCAAAATTCGGTTGTGTTTTACGATTTTTTATAGTTTACAGTTTAATGTGTCAAGAAAAAAGTGTAAACAACTGCCAGTCCAGCTCGACAGTGCTTTAAAATAAGCCAGAAATGCCGGGATGTGCAGTCAGCGTTTGTCCAAATAATAACAGAAACAGTAAGGGAGCGGAAATTAAGTACTATAGATTTCCCAAATACAATAATCTTGCCCAAAAATCGATTGCTGCATGCCGCAGACAAGACATATGGAGCAATTTAAATTCTGACTCGCAACTGACGCGTCAGAAGACGCGCAATGACATACCGTGGGTAAGTTTATCGTGCATTAGACCACAGACTCCGCACCACTATATTTTACAACACAGGACTTTTCATGGCCCTTTTGGACCGAATTTTAAATAAATTGACCATTGAACATGCAACCGCGGAGGCGGCTACCAGGAGATCAATTGTATATTTTCTGCTGGGCCCTGTACTGTCATTACTGTCACGACTGTCAGCCCTCTATTTCTCTGGTCCTGAGAAAAATAAAAAAAATATTTTTTTTGTAGTTTTGCGACAGGAGAGGAAAATCTTTTATAGACACCACACGGACGTACCGTGTGGTAGAGTGGGATTCTCCCCAGAGAGGGGCATACCCACTAAAAAACTCGCTTGTTTTAGGGAAGCTTCGGCCCTTGTCTATCCGGATAGACAAGGCTTCGGCTTATAAGTCAAAATATTGACGGTCAAAGTTTTAAGCTTCGAGTTGTAAGACAAAATATTAGTGCAATATTTCGACTTTAAACCTGGGGCTACCAGGGGAATCGTAAATAAGGTTATCAAGTTCGACCTCAGAAAAATTAAAAACGTAGAACTGGGTTTGTATTGGCAAGTTTGCAAATATATTTGCCTTTATATCTCAATTTGCCTTTATACACTGTGTCCCGGATAAGAATGAACAGCATGGGGATATTGCAAACGGTGAGAGATAGGTCAACGGTTAAATGGGGAAAAAGTTGCGCAATTTTGAGGTCAATAAAATGGCACAAACAGATTTTTAATATCTTTTTTCGTTTTTGAGTTATTTTGAAAAAAGTAAAATTTTGCGTTTTCGATTTTATTTTTTTTCTGAAGTTATTATCACAGATAGAGAAAAAAGAAAAACACTTTCTTATGGCACTTTTTAACGGGCCTTAAGATGGCGTTTTTAGATTTGTTCTACAACGTTTCGTTTTTGAGAAACCATCTTCAACTTTATTTTTTTAAATACGGACCTGGATTTTTTTTGTAGGTTTTGAAAGCACTTTTCATTGCAAACACCATGATGTATGACACGAAATATTTTTAAAATGTTTTGAGACAATTATACTGAAAATTCCTTTTTTTTCCATTCATTTTTGTCTAATGCGGCCCTGTATTTAATAATAAAGAGTCTAAATATTAATCAGTATTGAGAACAATTTAACTTACAGTTTATTTTTACTTCGAAAACTTAATATTTTTAAATTGTACGGCCCTGCGTCTGGTAAAGTGTTTTCCTCTGTTGTTGTACAGCAAACAGTGTCGCATTGTGTTTTGGAGTAAATTCTTCGCTTTTCCTAATTGCGAGAAGAAAGCTTTAAGCCAACGTAATCAATAACTTTTGTTGCAAAAAATACATTCGTTCGGCCTGTACACTATTTCTGTGACACAAGATATAACATGCTGACGTGTTAAATTTGTCGTCATTTGAAAAAGCACCCTCCGTTTGTAATGAAATAAATTGTTAACTAAATGATACAGTGGGAGTTATGACAAATGACAAGGGATTGGTTTCGTTGTTTCAAAGCCTAGTGATTAGTTGATAAGCAAGTACATGCCAAAGAATATATTTTTACAGTTTGCGCGACAAGCTTTTTGATTTAAAAAAGCTTGTCGCAGTTTGGCACTGAATAATTATCTTAACGAAAACCTAAACATATTTTATCCGTTTTAGTAAATGGCTAAATAAAAGCTTGTTTTTAAAAAGGTTTTTTTTATTATTTATTTTATTTTGTGCTTTTTTAGTAGGTACCTATTTGATTCCCATCTCAGAAGGGTGGTAAAGAAATTTAATCTGCCATCTTGGGGCATCGGGCATCCGCCCTATTGGATTTAGTATAACGTCATTCACCTTGTTTTCTACCAGTCGAGCTCTTTCGTTTCATACCCATGTTGAGAATTATTTTCCCTCTGGTGGTAAAGGTATCTTTTACCGTGCCCCGAACTAGGTACACCTATGTACTTACGCATAATGTAACCTCCTTTGGCGGAGTTGCTTCATTTGCAAACAATACACTTTTTTTGCCCATAACGTATAACTTAATTGTCTATATAAGCATTTTAAACCGACGAATACCGAAAAATTGCTTCTAGAAGACACAGCACCAGTTGTGTCAAACACAAGGTGAGGCACACTCTTGACCGATTTGCGCGTTTGTCAGATTGTGCGATTGGTATTGGTAATTGTAGGTAATTACCTATACCTATTATTGTTTCCTTAGTTATATGTTGTATCTCAGATTAAAGTACTACACCGTAGATATAAATACTGCCTAATAAGTGTCTAGATAATTATAAATACTAGATTCACCTATTAGTCATGCATGCAGACCTTATCTCATCAATATAAATAACATATATTATCTACCATTATTTACTTCAAAGCAAACGTATTTGCAACTGATTGGGTATGTCCCCAGTCCCTACATACAACGGAAACCACTGTTGAAAAACGATTATTATCTTGAAGATTATTTTAATTATTACTAGAGAAATAAGTTTTTCATTATGAATTATTGGCAACACTGTTAAACTTTAACTAGTAAATAAATAATAGAGTATAAAAAGTGCTACCCCTTACAAACATTTCAATCTACAGATGCCATTTCTATGTTTTTCATTTTTCTGAGAGTTGGGCGGACACAGCAAAAGCAGAGCATATAATCTGGCAAAAGCTAGATATATCCGACCTGGACCAACACTATATTAATAAAGTGTCGGTCCAGATCCGACCCAACGAAGAGGTGGCGAAGTCCCTGAGTGGCTAAGTTGCTCGGAAGAACAGAGGCCATAAAAATATGAGAACAAGAAGAAGTGTAACCTTTTTTTTATAGTTGTTATATTTTCTGGGTCTGGACTCTGGGCATTCAAAGTTTGAATATTTATTTATATATTTTTTATTTTGAATATTTTTTTAATAGTTTTTTTGTGCATTTAGATTTTTTAATTATTTGAAAACATTATGGATACAGTCCTTACAAACCAAAATCATTCCTGTCGAACCTGCATGGCACAAAACGTAGAATTGACCTCTTTGTTTTCAATAATAAGTATCTCAAATCGAGAACGAACTCTACAGTCCATCTTACTAGAATGTGTTTCGATAGAAGTGAGAAACCAAGAAGTTCATCTAATATTTTTTGTACTATGTGATTCTTATTTTTCTAGATTGAGAAAGATGATAATTTGCCACAATTTATCTGCAGCAGTTGCTTTGAAAAGTTAATGATATGCTATCTCTTTCGAGACCTATGTTACTCATCACAAACAAAATTTCAGGAGTTATTCAAAACAAATATCAGGCCTGTTAAAAATGAAATTTCTGAATGTCCTGTAATACAAAACTTTTCCAATATTAATATTAAGATTACTTCAGAAGAAAATATAAATTTGGCACTTAATGATGAAATTAAATGTTTAAAAAATTTAGGCTGTGATAATGATAGTGATGATGTATTTACTGAAGATCATAAAATTAAGGATGATACCTGTGATATTGATGAAAAATCTTTGGATAGTCTACCTCCTGAAAATAGCTTTTCGTGTACTGCCTGCTCAAAATTATTTATGAATAAAGACTCATTATACAAACATTCAAAAATACATTCGAACAGTGAAGACTTGAGGTGCAAAATTTGTATGAAGCAATTTTCCAGGTTAGTTCAAATTTTACCAGTTCAGCAGTTCTAGCGTTGACTGACGTATTAATAAAGACTGCTCACGGCTGTCATGTTTGACAGTTCTCTGGCTCACCATGCGCTTCCCGGAGACAAAATACAATGCAAAATACATTGTTGAAAATAGGCGCCATCTACTATAGCCGTTAGAAGTCTTATTAATATGTCAGTCAACTTTTCTAGTCTCTGTGGAAATCTGTTGTACCTACAAACAAGTGCAAGTCATTGGAAGTCCATGGAACTCAGTGAAAGTCACTTGAATTGAATCTTTTGGAAATCTTATAAAAATCAAAGTGGCTATTTATACGTCCGACATATATGAAAGTCGGTAGGTAAGTATACGTCTCGGTATACGTCTCTCACAAAATTATTTGAAGATACGTCGGAAGTGCATTTATAATAATTCCTGTATTTCGATATTCTTTTTTCGAACGGCAGGGCCCATCGCTACCGACTGCCACAATATGGGGCGAAAGCCCCTTCTTTTTTCATACTGCAGATGAGCGTATCGCCAAAAAGGAGGGCATACGCTCTTATTGTCACGATGCTTAAGAAAAATGCACTTTTGATATATCTTCAAATAAGTTTACTTCGGACGAGTATTTAGTTAAATGTACATCCAAAGAAGTAATGTGACTCAAATTGCCAATGAAAGCACAAGACATATAGTGCCTTTTAGGTATATAGGGTCAGCTGGGGTAAATGTAAATAGTTTTTACACGTTTCATTTAATTTATTAAGCTTTGCTAGGTAAAGCCTATTCATTTAATTTATACCCTGACGTCATCGTTTGGTGTTTTTTGCTGCCAATATAAATTCTAGTGACACTACAAAAATGCCACACAAATAATAGTTAAATTTTCATCTGTCATGTTGGCATAATAGGGCTGGGTTGCAATGATAATATTCAAATTTTTCGTTAAAATTTTGACACAGTCTGTCACCTAATTTTAAAAATGCCGCGCAAGATAGGTTCTCAAAATCTCGATAAACGCGCGCAGGGTATGGTGCGTGATTTAAGCGAATATTTTGAGAGGAAAAGGGAAAACGGGGGACCGCTGCTTCCGCTTTGTGCTGTAAAAGATGTAAGTACTTTTTATTTTATTTCACTGATATAAATTTCGATAATTTCCAAAAAATCATATTTTTGTTTCTATTAAGAGGGTTGCAGCAGCTCTAGGAATTAGTTTTGACACGGTCAAAACCATTATTTCAAAAGGACCAGCTACTCGACCTGCAAGGAGAGAAA
Source organism: Pseudeuparius sepicola (assembly GCA_963920635.1). NCBI lineage: Eukaryota > Metazoa > Arthropoda > Insecta > Coleoptera > Anthribidae > Pseudeuparius > Pseudeuparius sepicola. The sequence goes on from OY987299.1 coordinate 99,831,757, forward strand.
AAAAAACCTGTAGTCAACATTGATGATTTCGAACAGACAGCAATCCGAAATGTGATATATGAAATGTATAGGGACAGTATGTTAAAGAATTTTGCCAATTTGCCCGAATATGCGTCTAATTTTATAATTATTCTTTTAGAAAAGCACATTACAGTGAACACCCTAAAAGCGAAATTAGAGGAAAGAGATATTTTTCATGGTGGTAGAACAACATTGATGATCCTCGACGTGGACTTATGAAGGTGCCTAATATTGCCCTAAAACGTATTAAATTTTTAAGAAATTATATGCAAGCAAAAAGAGAAGGAACACGAGAGTTTGTTTACCTGGACGAAACCTGAATTTTCCAAGACGGGACAATCAGCAAGTCTTGGCAAGATGATAGCGTTAAATCCGTTAAGACAACTAAAGTTGGGGGCAAAAGGTACGTAACTAGTAATATAGGTACATAAAACAAATATCCAAAGTATTTTTTTAAAGATATATTGTGGTGCATGCTGGAACGACACATGGTTTTGTTGTTGGTGCAGAGCTGGTGTTTTGCTCAAAAACTAAACAAGCTGATTATCATGGTGAAATGAACCATGAAAATTTTTTGAAGTGGTTTGAACACCAACTACTAAAAAACTTGAAGTCACCTTCCATCATCGTCATGGACAATGCATCCTATCATAGTAAAATAGTTAACAAAGCACCAACAGCAAATTCTCGAAAAAGTGAAATTCAGTCATGGCTGGAGGAAAATCACATTCCATTTGAAAAGTCTATGTTCAAGACTCAACTGATTGATTTAGTCAGAAGGTACTTAATCTTATATTATTAGAATGGTATTGCTAATTACTAGAGTTAAACATTTTTTTAATTGAAAATTGACTTTGCTACCTTTGAAGTACTATTTTTTTCATTTATTACAGGCACAAACCACCAATAGAATATGTGGCGGACAAAATCGCCGTAGAAAAGGGACATACTGTGTTAAGGTTACCACCATACCACTGCATCTTCAATCCAATAGAAAATATATGGGGTATTGCGAAAAAATATTACAACGACCATGTTGGTGAAGATGGACGATCGGTGGAGAAATCGTTATTGGTATGGAGGCAAGCCTTAGCACAGGCTACTCCAGAAGTTTGGGCAAAAACTGTTCGTCACACTGAAGAAGAAATCAGTCGTTGGTGGGAAAGGGAGGTGGCTTTTGATCGGGAAGACACCCCTTGATCATTAATCTTGATAGTGACTCGGATAGTGACTACGAAGACGATGAAGAGGAGTGCAATTTTTGAATCAACAAAATTTTCTTTTTAAAAAAACTTTAGTTTTCTTAACGGATTTAACGCTATCATCTTGCCAAGACTTGCTGATAGTCCCATCTTGGAAAATCCATGTTTCGTCCAGGTAAAGAAACTGTCGTGTTCCTTCCATTTTTGCTTGTATATATATAATTTCTTAAAAATTTAATACGTTTTAGAGCAATATTAAGCACCTCTATAAGTACACGTCGGGGATCATCTTTACGGTACTTAAATCCAATGTTCCTCAATATTTTCCATATTTTCCTTCTAATTTCGCTTTTAGGGTGTTCACTGTAATGTGCTTTTCTAAAAGAATAATTATAAAATTAGAAGCATATTCGGGCAAATTGGCAAAATTCTTTAACATACTGTCCCTATACATTTCATATATCACATTTCGGATTGCTGTCTGGTCGAAATCATCCATGTTGACTACAGGTTTTTTCTTTCTCTCTTTGCATGTAGAGTTAATGGCCCAGAATTGTTTTTTATTTATTATTATTATTATTTCATTGTTCATATTTAGTTATTAAGTATACTTAATAAAATTTAATTCAAAATTGTTTGAGATCTTTATTTTAATAAATATTAACATAATGATTTACAGCACAATATTCATTGGGTAGTGTAAATAAAACTTAAGCAAATGCTTTTATTTAAAATTTTAAAAGAAAATATTATAAAAGATTTTGAATTAAGGGAAATATTTTCTTTGTAAATTTCCACTGCTTTCTTTTTTACATAAAGGCGTATCAGATGGTCCAAAATTTTTTTTAAAATAATTATTCGGAAATAGTGAAATTTTTCATTTTTTTTTATTTTTTTTAGTATTAAGCTTTTCCTTACTTTTATTCAAATGGCCTATTAAGGTTTCAGATTAAGAAAACACTGTGTACATTAACTAACCTGTAAATGGTTTAAAAGTCAAATATTGTGGCAGCTGAAGTCTTCGTATTTGCAATTTGTCATAAAGTTTGGCAACGCTGTTATGCTGGTATCGATGACGTCAGGGTATAAATTAAATGAATAGGCTTTATTATCGTTTAAAATTTTGCAGGTATGAGGAGTACATTATGTTATGTGTTGGCTACTTACTTCTATAATTAAAAAGTAAAAAAAACATGTGCTTATTTTTTTTTGAGCATTTACATTTCCCCCTTCATATTTACCTTTACCCCAGACCATAGGGGTAAATGTAAATAAGTAGATTAAAATACATGAGTGATACAGGCATATTTATGAGGGGTAAAAGTAAATAAAACTATAATGTATTTGTAAGAGGGTTTACATTTACCCCTAAATAAAAAAAATCATTTGGCAATGTTACACAACATAACTACAATACAAGATAAGTGGCAAAAAAAAACAAAAAAATGTTACTTTTCAAAAACAGCGACTGAGCCTGGGAAAACATAAATTATTTTTCGGTCACGATATGTAACAGAGGGTTCTGGTAGGATTGCTTTAACCATTTCAGTTGTAATGGTGCTTCTATCATTAGGCTTCTGTACAAATTCTGTTGATGCGACATCTAGCCTTTCAAATCCCTGTACAACAATGTCTCCATCATCATTGTCAACAGCTTGAATGCAACACACATATTTATAATGAATTGTATTTCGTCGCCCTCCCGTGAAGTCGACCAAGACAAAAACCCCATCAGGTTCTGCAGTAGGTGTACAAATTTGTATGCAGGACATCTGCAGTACTTCGTCAGGACTCTGCAGTACTTATGCAGGACCGTGCAGTGGTTATGTGTGCAGGACTCTGAAGTACTTGTGCAGGTCTCTGCAGTACATGTGCAGGACTGCAGTACCTGTGCAGGACACTGCAGTATTTATGCAGGACTTGAGCAGGACCAAGCAGTACCTATTGAGCAGGACCTACATATTTACTAGGTAATGCAGCTTTCTGCAGTAGGTGTACAAAAAATCAAGTACCTGAAGACCCCTCGCTATGTTACTTTTTTAATGAAAGTTTAATTTTTTTAAGTTTCTATGAAGAATGATATTTTTTGAACCTTATGAAAGAACCAAAGTTTTTTTACTGTTTTTATATGACCTAATAAAATATTATTTTTTGTCGTACTTATTTTATTCCGCGCTCCTATTATTAACTCTGTCACTAATATTATCTAATTATCAGTTTTACTTGAAAACAACATGGATGTTTTGATGCTTGTCATTCCCGTGTCACATTAATCATTCCCCTGATGCCAATAATCATTCCCGTGCCAAAGAGTTTCAAAAAAATGCTTTTAAAAAAAGGTTTTCCACTTCTAAACTGGTTAACCGATTTTTAGGAGCGGTTCTAATGAAAAGGCACTCTTCAATTTCAATTTGCAGGCCTTATCAATAATTTTTTACATTTTCACATTAGTTAAGATTTTTACTCATATTGCGGGCAATCACCCATACGATGGCAAAGGCCTTTTTCTCACGTAATTTCGCGGCATTCCTGAAAATTAATCCCTTATTTTTACTTGGTTATAAGTCATTACCGGCATTTACATTTACCCCATTTTTTTATTTACAATTACCCCGACACTAGCTTTTCGTTGGGGTAAAGGTAAATGCCATTTTTGGAGCTGTACAGCAAACATTTTTAACAATTCTTAAATGCGAGACAAAAAGCACCTTCTTGGAAACCCATCAGCCATAAAACATTATAAAACTTACCGTAATTGCACTAGCAGGTCAGTTTCTAAAACAATGTAACAATTCTGTTTTTCAATAAAGACAACACACTGATGTTATCACCACGTTTTCTTGTCACAGACTGCCGTTTAAAGCAAAACAATATGTCGGCGACTAGATGAATGACGCGAAATCCCAACAGTATTGCCATTGTGTCCACAAATTCTCTTAATAACACAACACAAAAGCCGTTTACATTTACCCCTATTTACATTTACCCCAGCTGACCCTAAGTCGGTCGTATAAATAGCCTCTGCGTATAAAAATATATGGAAGTCAGTGGAAGTTTTTAGGTATAGGAAGGATAACACAAAGTTTCATTTTGGATTATTTTATCAGGATGTATACCTACTTATCCTGCCTACCAGGGCAGGCAGGCTATACTCTTTTTTAAGCTTTCAACCCTCGTTTCAACCGTTAGGCAGTTTAACCTATTTGTTTAGATTGCCGACCACTAATTATTCAGCAAAATATATACAGTAATTATTTCACATGGTGTACCCACCCGCCAGATTTTTGAAATTTTGGCTACCCCCCATTTTCAAGGTCCCTGAACACAAAAAATGTTGCTTTTCTTAGAAAGAAAAATATCCTTCTTTAATGCGTCTATATCTCCTTTTTTATATGGTTTTATTGCAATAACGTTGTTACTACCTAGTACCTATGTATTTTGAAGAATTTTTTTTAACTTTTTTTTAATGGGTGTAGAACAATATAATAATGTAAGGAACATCTCGTGAAGCTAAGGATTCATACGTTCCACCAAATCGTCATATTTCAAATAAATGTTCCTTCTTGTTGTAAGCTACGCAGGATTTAAGTAAATAGTACATTGTGCCGATCAGTTGGCAGTTTAGAAAAATAGTATCTCCCGCCTAGGTGTAGGCATGTACAGGTGCGGCCTCATATATGTTTCCACTAGGTATGAGAAATGAGCAAGAAATCAATAATTTTGGGTAAGTGCGGCAACGTTATGCCAAATTGTACTCTGTGATACGGCTTCTCAAATGAACAACTTTCCCTACATTCCCTCCCATCACTCCGCTCCTCCCCGTACCGTAAAGCCTTGACTGACATATTAATAAGTTAATCAACGAAAAAATAGGTTGAAGCGCTGCATTATTATTATAATAATATAGCTACAGGGTGGCCCATCCAAGCGGAAAAAGTGTGCTACGTGGAGACAGGTTAACATAAAATCGTCATTCAAAAAATGAGATTGTAGTAAAAATTAAGGGGAATTCGAGGGTGTACCCTAATTTTGTATACGGGGGTCGGTAAAAAAGTTATCGCGAAAAAACATTTTTTGCAAAATAAAAAAAATATATTTTTTACCTACACATCCATTAGAGAACCTTTAAGTAGTATTCCCGAATATTCACTTTTTTAATATAACTTCCGGTTATAGCGGAAATGAAAGTGGTTTTCTCTATTTTACAACTTACACATTTCTCTTAACCATCACAGGATTCCTTTTTTAATTCCGAATCCAACGATATATAATTTGACCTATTTATCTCCAACCGTTTCCGAGATATTTATCAGAGAAGCTCCATCAAACTAGATACATGGTCTAATGGTCGGTGTCTGATGTTTGATCTGAGTAGGCCAAACAATAAAACCAAATTTATGACAAATCAAGTCAGCCATGATAATAAAACTGACAATCGAGTAGGCTGTCAATTCAATATTTCTATTTACGTGTCAGATTAGCCTAAAATTTTGTTGCTGAAGCTGTTAGTAGTTGCAGTTTAAAAAATGTTTTTGAAAGAAGAATGCTGTGATATTTTAGAGATCTTCATCAAAAATGATAAAAGATACGTAGAAACTTTGAGGGAGTATTCTCGAAAATATCCAAATAGAAATGTTCCGAGTGCTTCATTTATATGTAAGCTGTATCGAAGATTCAGATCGACAGGAAGTGTGATTAGCAAGAGAAAAAAAGGGTCTAGAATTAGTGAGGATGAGAGAGAACGAATTTTAAATTATTTCAAAAGAAATAACGAAAAATCTCAGAGAGATGCAGCGAGAGACTTACAAATTCCCCGGTCTACAATACAAAGGGTAATGAAATTAAGCAAATTTAAAGCCTTCAAAATATTACCTGTTCAAAGGCTATTCCCTGGAGATGCTGCAAGAAGACTGGAATATTGTCAAACAATGTTAAACTTTTATTTTGCAAGAGGTGGAGCTGGATTTTTTAAACAAATTATTTGGTCCGATGAAGCTACATTTACAACGGCGGGAATATACAACCGGAAAAATAGTATATTTTGGTCTGTTGACAATCCACGGGCATTTCGTGAAGTTGTGAAATCCGGCAGAAATTCCGTGGGTGTTTGGTGCGGATATGTGGGAAATTTTATTCAGGAAATATGACGGGTAGGAAATACCTACATTTAATCCAGAACGAATTGGAACAATACTTTGACCAGTTGCCATTAATTTTTCTTAACCAACTTCAAGAAAGACAATTATAATATGGCAGCAAGATGGCGCTTCCTTCCATAACCGTGGGCCCATAATGGAATTTTTGAACAATTCGTTTGAAAATTGGATTGGTAAACATGGAACGATAAGGTGGCCGCCACGTAGTCCAGATTTAACCCCCTTGGATTTTTTCTTGTGGGGGCATTTAAAAAATAAAGTTTATAAGAACCGCCCCGAAAATGTTGAGGAGATTAAAAGACGAGTAAAATTAGAAATTGATAGTTTAAACAATCGTCCCTTAATCTTTGAAAATGTCCGAAAAAATTTCTTAATAAGACTTAGGTTATGTGTAAATAATAATGGAAACCATTTTGAACATTTAATGTAAATGAACTTCTAACTAATTTTTAATAACTAATCATATTGTTGTTGTTATAATAAATATGACAGTAGTAAAAATAATAAATGTTTCATAATTTCCACGAGATTTTTAATTAAGTTGAATGCAGTTGAATGGCTATAGCCACTGTAACATTCAGCCTACTCGCTTGTCAGTTTTATTATCATGGCTGACTTGATTTGTCATAAATTTGGTTTTATTGTTTGGCCTACTCAGATCGAACATCAGACACCGACCATGAGACCATGTATCTAGTTTGATGGAGCTTCTCTGATAAATATCTCGGAAATGGTTGGAGATAAATAGGTCAAATTATATATCGATGGATTCAGAATTTAAAAAAGGAATCCTGTGATGGTTAAGAGAAATGTGTAAGTTGTAAAATAGAGAAAACCACTTTCATTTCTGCTATAACCGGAAGTTATATTAAAAAAACTGAATATTCGGGAATACTACTTAAAGGTTCTCTAATGGATGTGTAGGTAAAAAAATATATTTTTTTTATTTTGCAAAAAATGTTTTTTCGCGATAACTTTTTTACCGACCCCCGTATACAAAATTAGGGTACACCCTCGAATTCCCCTTAATTTTTACTACAACCTCATTTTTTGAATGACGATTTTATGTTAACCTGTCTCCACGTAGCACACTTTTTCCGCTTGGATGGGCCACCCTGTACAAGTAGATTTTAGATTTGATGTTTTACACTCATAGGCACCAGGTTTTCAAAAATTGCGTGGGGGCAAGGGCAAAGAAAATGTAAAACACAAAAACCAACAGGGGTGAAAATGAAGAATAATATTGTATTATAATGTTAATGCACACTAAAGTAACTAATTCTAGAAAAACACACCTAATTCACATAAAATGTGTTTCTTGTCATTTCATTTTTTTTTAATGAACTCATTTGCTACTGCATTCAAATTCAGTGGCGTGCCCAGAAATTGTGTCTGGGGGGGGGGGGGTTCGGGGGTTAAGCTTTATGGAGGTTTAGGGGAGGGAGAATGGGAGGGGGGGGGGGAGAAAAATCTAAGACTGGTAGTTAAAAAATATACTAAAAATTAAAAAAAAAACTATTCTTAAAAAGGAACAAAACTGATTTTAATAAACCTACAATCCAAAATCAAGTTTTCGTTTTTTGGATTTGGACTTGGACTAAGAGTTCCGACTGTTATCCGACCTGAAAACATCCGATATAGCACCTAATATTTTTTGAATATACAAAATAAGTTCCTAATGTGCAAAAAACATTCCCCCATATTTATAAAACATTGTTACAATATTTTACGAAATATGTTCAGTAAGTGCATAATATAACCAAGATATTGGTTAAGCGCAGATACAAATGTATTAGATGACTGTCCAAATGATGTATGTTTCCACAATATCTTGTGTAACATATTCCTAACTTAGTGGTTCTTATAAATATTTACAAATTGAACATTTAACTTAAGTACATTACAGGCACGTTCACCTTAGGAATGTGCAATTTTGGAATATTGCTGGAACATGTTAAGTAGTATATTCATACAGCAAATATCTTATGATTGTTCACAAATGGTTGTATATAAGACATTCACGATATACTTATCTTATCTATGTTCACGAGTGGCGATAACTGGAATATCATGACGTCACCGAGATTCTAGCTTACACTATTTTTAGCTAATATTTCAAAGTACGTCGATGGCTCAGTTGGTCAGAGCATTGAACTTGTAAATCGATGATCGTAGGTTCGAACCCTGCACCCGGCATTAGCATTTTTTTTTATTTTATAATTCACACGTGAATGTTAAACGGATATACATAGAACATACAAAAATGCTTCTGAAGTTTCAAATTAATCTTCAATGAATATTTGTGGATATTATTTATAATACGTGAAATAGTACCTTCAAAAGGCAAACACCTGAATGTTGTCTGAATGTTCAGATAATGTTTCTACAGTTTTTATGAATATTCCTACAATATGCATGTTCTCTGAAAAAATATCAGAATATTCCGCCAATGTGATTTTGCTATATGGGATTAGCCTCGCGACACCGTGGCGAGTTATTTTCCTGAAAACCTGTTTGCCCAGAGTCCTGATTGACCCCAGCGCAGCGTCCCGATTCGTCCCACTTGACGGTACAGATGTATTTGATCATCTGTATTCTGTACCCCTACCCCTGTAGCTACGCCGCAGAAGGAGAACTGTACAGGGCAATTATTATCATTATCCGAATATCCGTTTTTAGACTAAAAAGTGTGCATTTGTTTTAACTCATAAAAGATAGCATTTTTGTTTAATATAGTAGTTTAGTAGAGTAGTTTTTCGGTTTTTCTTTTGTTTTCCATTTTCTCTTCTTCACTTTTCGTTTGAAAATTTAACCTGCTTGGGGGGGGGTTTCAACCCCCGAAACCCCCCCCCCCATGGGCACGCCACTGTTCAAATTAACATTAGCTTTGTAGGCATTGAGAAAATCCCATCGCTTATACCTTCTATTGAACTTGGAAATAAAGTGTGCCCTACATGGAAATTGGATAGTGCCTGATATTTTATGAAAAATTGAGTGTCTCGCTGGCTGTACAAATTTCAAGCCAAACTCCTGCGAGTCCTGCCCCACGTAAACTGCTTACGTGGGGGCATGCCCCCCGTCGCCCCCACGCAAACCCCTCTCGGCGCCAATGTTTACACTGTTCCTTGGTGTTTTGAGATTCACGTAAGCTTACCGAAGTCTTCAGGTGAGGTTCTGATGCTTCCCGTGCCCCTGAAAAATCAATAAATAAGAAAAAACGTGCAATTTCCAAGACTGGTTTCAGAGGATTTTCCGTCGGTTTCGTTGATTCTACAGCTGTCCCGTTTCTCGAAAGTGGTTAATCGTCAATTGGGAAATTCTCTTCAATATCGGATTTTCGAGATTCTTTTTGGTACCGAAGGAAAGTACGAGACCCAATTAAGAACTTTACCACCTCCTTCGATTTTTAGAACGGCTCTATTAGAGGTTGTCGAAAGTCTTTGGCGAAAAAAGCCCTGTCCGTGGGCAGGGTTGTAAGATTTTCCACCATTATTCAGGCAATCTAAGGCCAACCTAACGGCGCCGAATTTACTGTTTTTTGCATTGTAACTGGCAATGTCGCATAAGGCAATGTCACGTAATAAGATGTTAGATTTGCCGTCACTTACGCCTTTGAGGTTATGGCTGGCTTTCAAACTGCGAGAGAGGGGAGGGGTAATTGCAATGTTGGCAGTTGAACTCCTTTGCGACCACCCGTATTGGAGCGATTTTAAGGGCCGTGCCTGTACATACTCCTTATGCTCATTAATAGCTATTTATGTATCAAGGGTCAAAAAGGACGTGAATGGCCTGCGACAACAAAATAATAGCCCGCGAGGACATAAACGCTGATTGTGCCCATGATGTACTCATGGACAAAATATGTTTCTATTCTAAAAAAAATTTATAGTTGATCATTTTGTTTTCCAAAGGCTACTTTATATCTAAAAAAATGTTTTAAGGTTATTTTGTCCGTTTTCTTTCTGCAAATAATTATAGCAAAATTTGAAAATATGCGACAGGCCCGTGAAGCTGTGGTGTAATACAGTACCGTGTGGTTGTGTGGTGTGATTAACCATATCATAAACACAAGCCGAATTCGAGCGGATAACCAGGTTGAACCAGGTTATAAAATTTAAATTTTGAGTAAATTTTACAAATTTATTTATTTGATCAAGGGCCAGATTATATGGTTTTAAGGCACTGTGAACACACCAGATTTTTCTATTATCATCAAAAATTATTTTAATGTTCAATTTCTTATAATCTAACCTAACTTTTTATAATCTGGTTAAAATCGGTCATCCGCTCGAATTCGGCTATTATTAATACATACAATTGTGGAATTATTACAATTTTTTGATTTTAAACTGTAATAAGAATACTTACTCATACTTAGTCATACATTTAAATTAGTTAGAGTTGGAGCTACTTTTAGTTGTGTGTTTTTTTTATAAGTAGTCTCAGTTTTAGTTTGTTATTTTATGTTTGGTATTTTGTAGGAAGGTACTAACCACATCTAAATAAAAATATTTCATTTTTATTAACTTTGTTTTACAAAATTTGTTGTAAAGAAACAAAATTTTGATTTCGGGACCAATTTTCGGGACTTTCGGTACTAGTACTGGGACTTGGGGCGATGAGGACCAGCAACTGACAACTACACACTGCCTAAATGAACTGTCGTCTTACACGGATTTCAGCGAGTAATTACTATTTCACTCTGTTTTTTGTGATTTTTTTACTTTTATTTTTTTGTTGCCTCCTTAATTAACTTGTATATAGCAGGGCCGTATTTACACGCAGGCTACCTAGGCTGCAGCTTATGGGCCCACATCACAAAGGAGCCTGCACCACAAGAAAACTATTTAAAAATTTAATTTTTGATAGACTAAAATAAAAAATGAATGTCTAGGCACGCAGTTATTTTGTGTGGGCTAATTCGGCTGGGCTCTTCAGTAGACTTCAGCTGAAATGAGAGAAATTGAAATACTGTTTTTTTTTTGTATATTTGGGAACATAGACAAATCACAACTTTGTGTTTAATATATAGGATGATCTTTTAGGATTACCACTGCAGTTTTCTCGCTTATTTTGAGGCCCACAAAAAATGTAAGAAACAAAAACGTTTAAATTTGTCATAGCTAAGTATATGATACTGAGAAGAAAAAAAATCAGCATCCGTGGTCAACTTGTCACACAATATAAAAAAATTAAATTGGCCAAAACTATTAGTAGACGTATAGTCAAATTATTTTAAGAAGTCCTTACTGGGACTGTCAATTGGTAATTTAGATATCCTAAGTTGGCATCAATGCAGCAAAAAATGCAACCGGGTCATAAGTTCAGGTCAGTAACGAGCCCACTTGCACTAATAACACGAAAAGTAACAAGAACAAGAACAACACAGATAACGGTAAAACTCACGAAACATAGAAAACCCGCGAATATTTTCACTGCCGAATGTTTGAACCAGTTTGAACGATCTGGAAAACCTCCACTGTCACTTTGACACACCGAAGCTATATTTGCCTGAGTCCGCACATAGATGCTGCCAAAAGCAGCTGATTATACCAAAATACCAAAATGAAGTGTTTCCATGACGTTTGAAATTATTATTAAAATGAGTTGTAGTCATAGTTATTTTTATTTATAGCGGTATAATCGTGATTACAATAGGGTTTTTATTTTATTATGTTCTTTTTTCGTATCACTTGGGTAACTTTTCACATCATAAATCAATGAGTGACTTCATTAACTGGTTGAGACACATATACCAATGTTATACAGAAAATTCCTAGGGATTTTGTGGAGAATGTCATCTGACAAAATCGGGACTTTTTACAGTAATCGGGGTATAGCATGTTTATTGTATTAAGAGATAGAAGAAAACTTTTATATTGATGGCACTTAAAATTACACAGGGCCTTCAGCTATAGAAGCTGTATGCAATTTGTTTTATTAATTTTTTTAGTAAAGCGATTTTCTTGCTTATTTTGCGCCCCACAAAATAACGGAAGATAAGAAAATATGGTCATTTTGGACAGCTAGATGTCGCTGAAAAAATGGGCATCCATGGCCAACTTTTCGCGCAATACTAAAAAAATCTCAAAACTATGGGTTCTCCCTTGTCTTCCATGATAGTCAACATATTTATGGAATCTTTTGAACAACATGCTTTTGAATCCGTAGATCTAAAACCAAAATGTTCCTTTAGATATGTGGATGACTGTTCATTATTGGGAAATCTAGTGCTTAATCATTGGGTAGTTGAAGATATTAATTTTCTTTTCTCATATATTTTAGGATTTGCGATTTTCCCGGTGTATGATTTAACTAGAATAGCGCCTCTAAATTTATCGATTTTTTCGTTTTTTATTTGTTGTTTCTATTTTGCGTTTTTTTTTTATAAGTAAGAATACGGTTGCTCGAGTACCTGGTGTGAAGAGTCAGTAGTATACGGGCGCACTCCGTACAATCATGATCCCTACTTTTATTTCATTTTGAACGCAATTTTTCTCATCACAGAGAAAAACGGGCCCCACGCAAAAGAGTACAGCAAACTGGGTAAGTAACCAAATCTTACTGACCTCGAATTATCAACAAGATTTATCGAAAACCATTTGTTTTTAAAATTATCTTTTTCTGTCTCATCTTTCTCGAATTCGTAACAATGCCACTTTTGTAATTTCTCCTCACAGTGAGAGGATACCCTTTCCGCTTTCCTTCATCACCTTTACTCCCTACATGAAAACATTAAGTTTACTATGGAGGTTGAAAAGGACAGTTTTCTTCCTTTTTTGGAGGTTTTGGTCTCACCGAAAATCGATGGTTCTCTAGGACACTCAGTCTACCGGAAATCTTCACATACAGATAGGTGCCTTAATGGTTTCTACCTTAGACCAGGGAAGAGAGGGGACATGTCAAACCAGGAACTGTCGTGTTAGAAAAGTAGCTTGAACTATACCTTTAATCATACTTTAATAGCGTATATCTCTGCACTCAGAAAGGAGATATATAACATAAAATAAAAATCATACAAGAAGCCGATATAGAATATTTACCTATGGAAGGTAAATCCAGGCTCCTTTCGCCCATCGTAGCTTTTGCAACCCATACGCGCAGCAGTGCACCATATTACTACCAGAAAATGGAAGTCTTCGGATGGCTTTTAACAACGAAAATCCAGAAAGATTTCATCTCAAATGTTTGGGACCGAAAATGTCACCAGATAGATTTTGTGTCACGTTTAATAGCTGTCTAAAGCTGGATTTTCGTATCCCTTCTCTTCCCATATCTAAGGTTTCTCCTATCACCACCCACCCACCACCCATTATTTATTCCTTAATTTATCGTACAATTTCCCTCTCAGAACCTGATAATCTTAATAAAGAACTGGATCATCTTGCTAATGCTCTACTTGCCAACAATTATTCTTATCATATAGTATCCAGCACTGTATTAAGAAATTTACTAACCCTAACAAAAATATTAACAGACATGTAAACGACCCACCGACCACTATGGCTCTCCTACTTTATATCCATAACATAATCAATCGCATCTCCAAAATTCTAAATTGACATAATATACTAACAAGATTTTCCACGCTCCCTAAATTATCCCAAAATTACCGACCGATTAAGGATATTGTAACATTGAGCACAAGTGGTGTATATCGTGTGCCATGCTCAAGTGTGTATTGGATAAATGGGACGTACTCTATCAACGGGTGTATTCTATCAAAATCCAAAAGAAACATCCTTGAACCCATTGAAATCATTAAACACCCTAACAACCTGAACCATGATCAGAGTTTATTTTTACTTAAGTTTTTGGTGCGCGTTTTTCACAAATACGTGGCAAAACCTTAAATCATATCTTTAATTAACCCGCATTTTCGCCTGTTCCCTCCATTTTCCATGTTCCCATAAATACCATCACAGGTAATAGAACAAACAGTCTCACTGTAATCGTCGCACCCTGAGGATGTCTCGTGCAATCGAGGACGAAAACTTGGAACAAGAAGTTTTGCTGACGCAGGATTCATTCTGAAGAAACTCAGAGTCTTGAAACTAGTTACATAAATTTGTATATCCTCGAGAGCCGAAGACCCTGAGTAACTGTCTGAGCACCCGGTTGCATAAACCTTCTTGGTGCCATCAATTTTCAATATAAAAGCTTTCTTCTACCTGTTAATATGTAAATCTAAATCATGCTGAATACCTGATTTGAATTTTCTACTATTTAAAAATAAAATTTATATTTCTAGTAAAAAAAAGAAAATTTCTCTAAAATGAGATTATTGCAGGTTAGTTTCAAAAAAATTCTCCTGAGATCGCCCGTTCAACCTTAGGGCATACAGATCCTAAATAATAACCTGGTATTTAGAATTATGGGACACCCTGTATATTATAGTCCAAAGCACGAAAGAAAACATTTCTAAAGAATGCGGGCAGCGTTGCGAGATTTCCTATACGAGTAGTAGTTATTTATTGGCCAATACAAGTTTTATCATATTGAAGCCGAATTTCTGAACTCTGTTATACCGAAAAAATAAAGCTCGCATCACGGGACCACTTACCCATTTTTGTTTATCATTTATTTCTAACACGGTGTGATAAAACACCGATTATATTTTTTCAACATCGTCGCGTCTACCATCGCCTTTGAAATACGGCAACACAGCACTTCTGAGAAGGAGTCGGCTGACAAAATCAATTAGCCAACGCGTTTTGTGTCTGTTTCTATAGTACGTAAAGTTAACTGCGTATTTGGGCTATCATACCGACCTCATTTTTTAGGCCGCGGGCAAGTTTTTTCCGCCGGCTCAGAGTGCTCAGTGGCGTTTCGTATGTTCGGAAGTTAACGTGTGCAAAATGAGTAAACAGGGAAGAACGTTGCATTCTCAAGCATGAGAAATAATTGCCAATGTTATAAGGGTTTGCCTTCCTCCCTAATCTAAGGCATCACCGTTAAGAATAATATTAACAATAAATTAAATAACAATTATATGAAAATTAAGTCAGTGAGTTACACAAAATTGAGCTACGCCCCTGAACTGTGACTAATTCTATAATATTTACGAGTTCTTCCCCCTTACGTCGCACGCATTCTGCCGTAAGGAGGACTATATTGCCATGGGTGGCAAATGCTCTAGTTCCGGTTCTACAGAAGAAAATATTTCTTCCATCTACAATACTTATACGTATTTATGGGCAATACTTATTGGAACTTTACTTTAAATTCCCTGTATTTTCATAGCATTTATCAGTTGCAAGTACCTACAAAAGTCCATTTGTTTCAGAATATTTGATGTAAAGAGGCACATGTCTTCTCATACAGGTGATAAACCATTTGTTTGTACTGTATGCCATACATCATTTACTCAATCGGGAACATTGTCAGTTCATATGAGGAAGCATGAAGGCATTAAGCAACTTAAAGTAAAAAATCTCAAAAATAAATGTGAGGAAACCTATCGCTACCTATGTTCAGTATGTGGAGTAAAGTATAAGGATTCAAATAGTTTAACTACACATGTCAGGAAACATTTGGGACAGAAACCATATGAATGCAAAGTGTGTAATATGAGGTAAGTTTTTCCAATTTGATATTTTTCATTGCACTTTTAAAATATGGATATTACAATACATATCATATTGTTGGAAAAAGCAAAGGCTTATAATGTTACAGATTTCTTTCGAGCGGTCGCCTATCATGCCACACAAAGATCCACTCTGGCGAACGGCCTTTTATATGTACAACTTGTGGAAATAGATTTGCCCATTCCAGTGTGTTAGAACGCCACATGAAATCTCACTTGGGAATCAAACCCTACCAGTGCAATATTTGCCAGAAATGGTTTTCTTCCCTGTACTACTTAAACATTCATAAAAGATTGCACACTGGGGAAAAGCCACACATGTGTGATACTTGTAAGAAGTGTTTTTCTGATCCGAAAAATTTGAAACAGCACATGATGATACACCGAGCAGACAAGCCATATTTATGCATAACTTGTGGTAAGGCGTTCCGGAGAAGTTACCATATGAAAATACATTCGAATACCCATAATAAAGATAAATAAAAATAAAATTGTTGGTCTGGTTGGAATTTATTTTACCCACGTAAACTTACCATTTAGTAAAATTAAAGGTATGAGTATGTATATCTTTGAAGTTCTTGATTAGTCCCAATGGATTGTGTTGGGGTTGGAAGTAACAATCTACAACAATAGGTACTAAAGAAATATTTTGAGATTTGCAAGAAAAAATTACCCATGATCAAGATAAAAAGTTTTGCTACTTTGGAATAAATAAAAACAAGAATGTAAGTGGCTCAAATAAAAACATATAAGTAATATTTGTACAAGAAAGCATGTGCATGAACAAATTTCTACTTTGGAATAAATAAAAACAAAAATGTAAAAGTGTAAATAAAAACATATAATAGGTATACAGGGTGTCTACTTTTAAGTGTATACAAATCGATAAAAAATGTATTTTCTGAGATATTTTCAAAAACCTTTTTTTGTTTGAAAGGCCTTCAAAAACCGCTTCTTTTGACCTTCCTGCCATTTTCAAAATGCAAATCCAGGGCCGGCTGCGATTTTTTTATACCCCCGATTTTCGCGAAAACCTTTTAGCGATTTTTTTATTTAAAATCTGACCCCATAGCGTTAATCAAAACATACCAAATTCGAATAAAAATATACAGTGAGTTCCATTATGCAGGGTGTCAAAGTTGAGCAAAATAGGAATTTTAAAGGCATCTGCCAAGTCAAGTGTGCCATGGAATCCCCTCAAAACAGTTGAATGGTCAACAGGACCACTCAAGTTGTTGGTGTGCAAAGGTCCAATACGAAATATACAGAGTGCTCTTATCTGTGCCATCTCAAATTACTGAATTTTTTGTAACTTTATACGGGTCAAAAATCGAGTATATCAAAACCGCTCCACATACTATAAACGAACTAAGTCTAAAAATACAGAAGCCTGAGAGACGAGAGTCAGTAAATCCGTATGAGTCAAGGTGGCTGACGTGTCACAACAGGAAACCCACAGAAAATGTATCATCTTAGACAGTGACTTTGTTGAGAAAGGCCCAATAATTTAAATTGTTTTTATTTGTTGGTTGGCATTTTGTAAAGAAATAAATTACTTTTGTGTTTATTAATATTTTTTCAATGATTCCAGAGCACTCTGATCAGTATAAAGTTTAATAAAAATTCAGAATTTTGAGATGGCTCAGAGAAAAATACCCTGTATATTTTTGTAGTAAATCTTTTCACACCAACATTTTGAGTGGTCCTGTTGACCATGCAACTGTTTTGAAGAGATTCCATGCACACTTGGCTCGCCAGATGTCTTTAAAATTCCTATTTTGCTCAACTTTAACACGGTATAGAACCGAACACCCTCTGCATTCTTGTTCAAATTTAGTATATGGGGGTTTTGGGGTGTGCTAATTAACGCTGTTGTGTCAGATTTTAAATAAAAAAATCACTAAATGGTTTTTGTGAAAATCGGGGTACAAAAAAAATCGTAGCCGTCCCTGGATTTGCATTTTGACAAAAGTAAAAACGTCAAAAGAAGCGTTTTTTGAAGACCTTTCGAACAAAAAAAGGTTTTTGAAAATATCTCACAAAATACATTTTTTATCGATTTGTATACACTTAAAAGTAGACACCCTGTATGTAAAAAAATAAATAAATATGTAGTAGATAGGTATATTATACATATTTATCAAAATAAAACAAATTTATTTGGTTACGTAAAAAAGTAATCACAGCTGCTGTCTTTTAACCTATAAGGAGACACATAATTTACCAACTGCCAATTTGAAAATTCATTTTAAACAAAACAAAGGGAATCTGTCATTTCTGGTTTACAATTTTGTTTTATACCAAATCATTGAGTTAAATATTATATAAAATATTAGGTATATGTGAAGAGAAACAATATAGCTGCCAGATCTGATAATTCATTGTCGCTGGAGTAGCATGTCGCCATCTATCTTTGAACAAAATGTTGACACAACAATGAATTTTGCATTGTGTTTTAACTCATTTCTTCTTCAATAGATGGTGACATGCTACTTCAGCGATAATCACATCTGACAACTATTGTTTCGCTTCACATAAATATAATATTTTGCTCAATGACCAGATGCCCAATAAACATTTTTGGTTTTATTAGAGTAACCACAACTATTAGATTACCTAACTTAAATCACTGTTAGTTATTTAATATAGTTGCGGAAATATTTCGGTTAAACCTGTTAAAACACTTAAATGGAGCAATTTATTTAAGTAGGTCACCAGCACCTATTTTAGTACCGTTATACGACTTTAAAGTATATGACCAATAATAGAGTAAATGTTTCCATCACCTTTATATAACCTACTTATACAACCCGGCTACTTTCAGTGTTGAATTTGGTTCTATAAGGTTCGCAGTTACCCTTATAAACTTTGCCTGTTAGTAATATTTCATGGGATTTAGATATCGTACGCCTACTTCCATCTCTGTTTAACTATTGTTGAGCGCCTATCCTTTCCACTCACTTCAAAATGTTATGGTTGGGTATGTCACAGGGCATGTGAATATTTTTGCTAAGTATAATAATAGATGTTTCGCTAAGCATACTTGAAATTGTGTGTGGCAAGAAAATTTTTCCGCAAATATGAACAAGACACCTTCAAAAAATTCACGGGCCTTCGAAATACTCCTAAATAAGCAAGGTTGTTTGCATTAAAAAAAAACTTATTTTTTTATTACAAAAATTATGAGAAAAATGTTTAAAAAAATATGCCCGTGTCACATAAAAGTATATTTTGTTAAAATTTTCGCGGAATAAAATAAAATATGCTAATAAATTTCGTAACTGTGGGTCATGTCGATTCTGTTCTATATTTGCATCATGGCGTCTCTTAGTAGATTACCCTTAAAAGCTTTGGCGACAATAATATCACTTAGAGTAATGTTATATAAATTGAAACAATGCTATAAACCTTCTGTAGTACTTTTTTATAAAACTATAAGTTTCCTATATAACCTTAGCTAATATAGCGCTACCAATAGTGTTACTATAAAACCAAAGGTAATATAACGCTACCAGTAGTGTTACTATAAAACCAAAGGTAATATAGTGCTACCAGTAGTGTTACTATAAAACCAAAGCTATTTTAAAGACCTCTCGGAGATGTAGGGCTGCAATAATTTCATAACCTTCGTTAGATAACCCGTTAAACACTAATTTTCACGTTCTGAACTAAATTTGTGTCTGTTTGTGTTTGTAATATAGGTATGTGTCACTAGCGCATGGGGCTCATTTATACCGGTGGATAGATCGACAATGATTTTCAATTTATTTTAACCCGTTTCACTTTTACACAATTTCAAACAATTTCTTCTCATTAACAACACATACTTCACTTATTTTTACTCTCCTCCTGTTATACATTTTTCATTCGTTTTTTAATATAATGATCTACATCATGCAGGTATCAACAGTAATAAGTGCTTAATCAGCCATTTTTAAAATGAAAACATATTTGTATAAGAGTAATTTATATCACTAAAAGTTGTAAAAGCCTATAAAGGTTATTTTGGTGCGAAATTGGCAACCAAAAGGTATATAATGTGTTCAGTAAAACACAATTAGCTCCAGGGTTTTATAGAAGTAATTAGGAATGCTGTTATATAACTTGGGAAATCATAGTTTTACAAGATAGGTATTATAAACTCTTATACAAACATGTTATATATCTTGTAGTAACGGTCACTCCAAGTGCTATAAAATGGTGTTGGAAACATTTACACCACTTAATTATAACCCTAGTACCTACATTGATATTATATAACCCTTATAAACTCCAATTACTGGAGGTGATAACCGGTTCCTTTCATATAAAACTCCACAACCTTTACATGACATTTATATAACTAGGTATCACTTGTGGTAACGAAAAATGTTTATTGGGTGATAAGAACTCTTTACATGGTGGCAATGGTAAGTATCGCTCTCTGATAATTCTTTTTCTAATTTGAATACACCCGTTAAACATTGAACCATATACCTACACCACCTATAACACAAATCGCACATGATCCAATTTGCCGTTGTATCCAGCTGAAATTCGCCACAAATTTAACATCTCTGTGATAGATCGTCAGACTGGCTCCAGAATTGAAAAAAGATTGTTTTCATCTTTAATCAGTTTTTCCGCGAATGCCAGCACATATACTCCACAATTAAATGAATCTTTCTGAATGGGGTGCTGTTGAACTCCTATTTCCCAAGAGTTGTCTAATGAAAATTTTGTTGTGAAAATATCGAAATACTTTTTAGTTTCTCAGTATGTACTTCCTTTGGGATTTGTAAAATAGAATTTCTTATTATTAGAATCCGCCATTACAAAACACCAGTGGTTCTTATTAATTAGAAGAATAAATCTATTTATTCCTGATAAAATGGCCTTGCCTTGAGGTTCTAATGGACCTTTTCTAAAAATTTGCCCTGTTCTATGGGTATCAATGTAATTTCGTTTTTGTTGTTTTTGGTAAATAAAAACAAAGCGACATCTATTAAAAAATTTGAAATCCGCTGGAAACTGGACAGTTTCAAAATCCGAAATCTTCAAAAATTCGAAAGGAACAGCTCCAAAATACTAGCCTATAACATAATCTGTCGAATTTATTGATCTATAATATTTTCTACTCTTAATTGCTTTATTTTTATAAAATTGAAGTAATATCGGTTTTTCTTTTAGTATTTCTGCCTGAGATGGAAGGTATAGAGGTTTTTTCTTTTATCTTTTTTTTGCCATTTTTCTTCAATTTTCATTTCTGATTTAATGCCCATCGCACATCAAGATTTTCCAATATTCAAAGTTACTTCTTTATGCAAACTTAAAGTTACTTCTCGCTTAAATTAGTTATCGCGCAAAAGCATTTTTTTGCAAAATAAAATTTAAAAAAATATTTTTTTAGCTATACACAATCATCAGAGAACCTTCAAGTATAGTATTCCTGAATATTTAGTTTTTTGAAATAACTTCTGGTTATAGCGGAAATGAAATAGATTTTCTCTATTTTACAAATTATACATTCCATTTGACCATTAAAGGATTCGTTTTTTAATTCTGATTCCAACGTTATATAATTTTACCTACTTATCTCCAACCGTTTCCGAGATATTTATCAGAGAAGCTCTATTAAACTCGATACAGTCTAACCAGAAACATTATTCTATTAAACAATAATATTTTTCTGAGCGCCCTGTTTATATTTTTGATTCGACGTTGGGAGCTAACTTCACATTGGAAGTCAGCTCCCAAGCACAGTTGTTTATCCTGTGTCCCAAGCATGTACAGTGTGTCCCAAATAGTTTGTCCTACCCCCTGGATATCAGGAACCGTAAGAGATACGAAAAAAAACTTGAATACAAAAGTTGTAAGGTTCGCAGTGGACGTAACCTCTGTTTTATTTTCACATATACAGGGCGATTCGTATTTGCAGGACAAAAATAAAATATTTAGATTTTGACAATTGCATTAATCCTTTGGAATATTTGCATTCTCCATGAAATTTGCTACAGAACCGTTTTTTTTTGTTTTGTATTTTGGATGCAGCGTTGCCAAGATATCGAATTTTTCTTGAAAAATGCAAAGAAATTTTCTTAAATACTAAATATCTCGAAAACGGGTAGTTTTTGGTATAGAATGTTATTTACATAAAATGTGGGGCTTGGACGCCGGCATCCAACAAACTATAGAAATATGGGTCATTCCATTTGAAAAAAAAAAGTTATTGCTGTTTGAAATTATCTGTAATTGAGAGTCTGTTATGAACACACTGTATATGCAAAAACCAATTTAGACATACCACACCACACACGGTTGTGCTGTCATATTTCGGTTAAAATATATCTTTGATATCTATTAAAATAAAGATACAGCATTCAGTTTCTATAACGTCCACGAAGTCCCTAAATTCCAAGAAAAATTCGATATCTTGGCAACGCGGCATCCAAAATACAACAAAACAAAACAAAAAAACGGTTCTGTAGCAAATTTCATGGATTAATGCAAAATTGTCGAAAATCAAAATATTTTATTTTTGTCCTGCAAATACGAATTGCCCTGTATATGTGAAAATAAAACAGAGGTTACGTCCACTGCGAACCTTACAACTTTTGTATTCAAGTTTTTTTCATATCTCTTACGGTCCCTGAAATCCAGGGGGTAGGACGAACTATTTGGTACACGCTGTACCTATTACCTATTGTACCTTTGGTCATTTTCTAGTTTATCGACTTTTGGGTTAGAGAAAAACTAGAATTACCTTTGTGTTGTACATAATTCCAGAAACACGGAAACCACTTTCATATGTCCCGAAAGAATTATTGAAATCTAGAGACAATAATACGTACAAAACCAGCGCCATGTTTTTCAGCGGCTATTGCGGGTGCACTGACTTGGTTACTAGGCAATGTTGTCAAACGCACGAATTTGCCCTGAGTGTAGGGATTTCCTTATTTAATAATTACAAAAGTCTAGAGAATATTTTCGAAACGAAATTGACATCATATTTGATATTTTCCTTGCCCTAAAAAGAAACTTGTTTAACTCCCACAGGGTCATTGTAATGATAGAAAGGCGCAACTCCGTTGCAACTCCCAAAGGGTCAAACATTTTTAATTCGTGCGTTTGACAACATTGCCTAGTAACCAAGTCAGCGCACCCGCAATAGCCGCTGAAAAACATCATGGCGCTGGTTTTATATGTATTAGTCTCAACCTCAGAAAAATAAAAAACGTAGAACTGGCTTTATTTTGGCAAGTTTGTTCCCATAATAAAAAAATAATGTTTACAGTTCAGGTGACAGATCTGGTGCTAACGATTACAAAGCAGTGGCGTACCTCTTATTTTTGTAAAATAGTTATAAAAATAGGAAAAAATATATTTGCCTTTATATCTCAATTTTTTTATAAAAATTGAAGTGTAACCCCAGATACAACTAGTACGCGTCAATTCTAAAATTCAAACTTATCAATATTATTGACAGTTACTAGTTGGGGATTGTTCGGCGAACACAATATAAAACAATAACAAATAAAAACTTTTTAAAAACAAGCTTTTATTTAAGCCATGAACTAAAACGGATAAAATAAGTTCAGGCTTTCGTTATAACTCAATGCTACACTGCGGCAAGCTTTTTAAATCAAAAAGCTCGTCGGGCGAAATGTTCATAAAAGTAAGTAGGTACACCAATTCAGTTTATCGGACAGTGATTGGTTGATAAGCAAGTACATGCCAAAGAATATATTTTCTTTACAGTTTGCGCGACAGGCTTTTTGATTTAAAAAAGCTTGTCGCAGTTTGGGATTGAATTATCTTAACGAAAACCCAAACTTATTTTATCCGTTTTAGTAAATGGCTTACTTAAATAAAAGCTTGTTTTTAAAAAGTTTTTTTATTATTTATTTTATTTTGTGCTTTTTTAGTAGGTACCTATTTGATTCCCATCTCAGAAGGGTGGTAAAGAAATTTAGTCCGCCATATTGGAGCATCGGGCATCCGCCCTATTGGATTTAGTATGACGTCAGTCAAGGATGTTGCGAAGAATTAGGCAATCCACCGTCTTGGGGATGCCGCCATATTAGATTTATTATGACGTCATTCACCTTATTGTTTTCTACCCGTCGAGCCCTTTCGTTTGATACCCATGTTGAAAATTATTTTCCCTCTGGTATCTTTTACCGTGCCCCGAACTAGGTACGCCTATGTACTTACACAAGATATGTAACCTCCTTTGGCGAGTTGCTTGATTTGCAAACAATTGTCTATATAAGCATTATGTGGTGCCCCGTAGATACCAATAAGGTGCCCCGTATATACCAACCAAAATTCTCATTTTATTTTATCAAATATTTCGATACAATGTTAAGTACTTCCTTAAAATATCTTGTTTCAAATTCATCGGGTTAGGAACCAAGCCGCCGAATAACGGGTAATAAATTAAATCGAAAAACCATGTTGTTTATATTGAATATTGAATAGATCGGCCAGGGTAATTAATGTTCCCGAAAAACATGTTTGTTTATATATCCTATCTGCGGCGAGCGTCTAACGAACACCTGCATACCCTAGAATCGAGTCGAGAACAAAGAACCACTCGGATATAAAAGAGGGTACTCCCAAATCGGAAGCCAGTCGTTGCCGACCACCTCTTGTAGGGCTAAGTCCTGCCCGAGAGACCAGCGAGTGTCCGATGCCGAACCAGTCATGAGAAGAAGTCTCCGACCACCAAGTGTTGGGCGAAGTACTGCCCGAGAAGTCATCTAGAGTCTGCCGCCTTGCGTGCCATAGATCCAGCACCAGAGCCTCAGTACAGTCTGCTGCCTGTTGAACTGACCACAGAGTAAGCGATTGAATTTTCTTTTGTTGGGTTTTGTCGACTGAGTTGCCTTTCTATTTCTAGTTAATTAATTTATTTTGAATGCTATTGGTGTTTATTTGAGGTGTCGTAAAGGATTGTTATATTTTGTCATATTTTAAAGCAGTGTCGCGTTACAGTTCTGAATATTTTACGCTAAATTTTGGGTATATTTGAATACGTTTTTGTGCCAATATTAAGTGATTTTAATAATTTTGTGTCTCTATTATCAATTTCGAATCATTATTAATTTACATATTTTATTATCGCATTTGTGTGATCAGGCTAACTAAATTGTGTGCCAATAATTTTGTTATTATTTCTTGGAATAATTTGAGCTACATTCACGTACTATTTTCGCAGGTTTTAGTTATCAGTTTTTGTTATAAAGCTAGTATTGTTCGCCACTTAGGTTTGAAACCAGTTACTAAAATTTAAAGATAATTATTTTGCTCTAAACCTTTTATTATCGATTCTTTTCTGTAATATTTACTTAGGAATATTTTAATAATTCATTTTGTTCACGTCTGTGCATCCTCCATTCATTTACTGTGTAATTCGTAACCTGTATATTATTACGCCATAGGCGTACCATTTACTTTTTCAATATATGTATTAAATTCCCCTGTTGTTTCCGTTAATCTTTAGGCCCACACCAAAAATAAATTAACTTATGGACTACCTTTAAACATACCGCTCGACCAACTAACATCAAAAACAAAGGTGCGCGCCATACATTATAAACCGACGGATACTTAAGAAACACTTATAAACAGCGAAAAATTGCTTCTGAAAGTCACAGCACCAGTTATGTCAAACACAAGGTGAGGCACTCTCTTGACCGATTTGCGCGTTTGTCAGATTGTGCAATTGGTATTGGTAATTGTAGGTATATTATTGTTTCCTTAGTTGTATCACAGATTAAGTACTACACGTAGTATATAAATACTGCCTAATAAGTGTCTAGATAATTATAAATACTAGATTCACCTATTAGTCAGGCAGACCTTATCTCATCAATACATAAATATCATATATTATCTAATATTATTTACTTCAAAGCAAACGTATTTGCAACTGATTGGGTATATCCCTAGTCCTTACATACAACGGAAACCACTGTTGCCAAAAACTCTTATTTGCAATTTGATCTTGAAGATTATCTTAATTTACCAGAGAAATAAGTTTTTCATTATGTATTATTGGCAACGCTGTTAAACTTTAACTAGTAAATAAATAATAGAGTATAAAAAGTGCTACCCCTTACAAACATTTCAATCTACAGATGCCATTTCTATGTTTTTTTATTTTTCTGAGGTCTCAACATCGCACGACGGTGTCGCTCTCACCAGCTGGCCTTCAGCTTGATGCCAATGGCGTATCAAAAGGGACAACGCGGGTATTGAAAACCGAAAACAAAGTAAAAACACAAACATAAAGCAAAAATGCGATGCACCAACATACTCCACAAAGTTCCGTTATTTAAAATGAAGAAATAACCGAAAACAGCCAAAACAACGTAAATATACACCATAAACAAAGTACATGCCAAAAACGCCTGTGTGCGCCTATGGCTGGAAGCGTTATCTATTTGGGGGTTACTAAATCGCCAATTCACGTCTAAATACTAACAACTTAAATTGCGGCCTTTCCCCCCCTTTGCCTCTCTCACCCCCCCCCCCCTTCCCTTCCAAGTCGTCAAATGTCCTAACCTTCCTATAAACTAACCTTGGTACCAAACTAAGTATCAAAACTCTTAAAAGTGTGTGGACATTTGGCGCACAGAAGCTGTACTACCAAGTCAAAAATTATTGTGATCTCGATAACAAGGCACCGAAATATAACTAGAAATCACAGAATTAGAGGGGAGAATGGAAAAGGTCCTAGAGCGGGCATCCTCAGCAGTAATATTGCGTCTTGTCTGTTCACTGCTCAGAGAAATAACCAAGGATAGTGTAGTGCCCGGGATTTTTTAACAGAAAAATATATAAAATTCGGTTCCCAAACTGGAAACTTAATGTTTGTTTTTCGCCAGATTCTCCTCGGGGCCCCAAGTCGATCTCAAAACCCATTTTAATAAATCAAAGTCTTAATGAGAGTACTGCATTAGCCGGCGGTGCCGCCAAAGGAAGCAGTACCATAAATCGGCCGAAAACATGGCCAGTGAGACTGATTTATGATAATTGATATAATAAACGTCTCAAAGTGATCGATTTATGCTAATTGCTGTAATTAATTTTGACTGATTTACGATAATTGCCTTAATTGATTTCGCGGAAGCCAGTCTTCTCTGAAATTGGCAAGCCGCCGGGGAGAGTAGCGGGGCACCCGGAGACGTATAAATACAAGGGCAAAATTCGCCGGGGGGTTCGGTAGTCAAGCAACAATAAACGACGATAAACCCATCCACCAGCAGAGAAGTCGCGGGACGGGGCCCGCGGCCCTAGCCCAGATGTCGTAGCAACAGCTGAACAAAACGACCAAATTTCTTCTAAGCACCTGAGTAAGTTTGGACTAACCCAAGTAGTAAGATATTTTTGTTTTGATTTCTTTGTGTTTGAATTGCCTTTTATTTTTAATTTTGAAATCATTTTTATACCGAGGATTGGGTAAACTTATTTGCAGTTATGTCAGTTGAGGTAACGAGTGTTTTATCTAGTCTTTATGCTAATTAATAACTTCTATTCATGTCGTACGATTATTCTGAATTTTGAGTCATATTATTTTGGTATTGCTTGCAAGAGTATTGTCTTATAATTGAATCATTTTATGCTACAAACTTGAGTAATATTGATTTACATTTTATGCCAATTTGTTGTACAGAGTGATCAATTAATTTTGTGCCATTTGGGAAATATTTTGCAATTTTTGTACTTTTGATCTGAATATTGTCATTTTATTGCCATAGTTTGTGTATTCGTGCCATTTTGTCATATTGTTTTGTGCCCTAATTTAAGTTCAATTGTTTAACAGTGTATTTTTTTAACGTTTGGATTGTGTTACATGAAAAGAGGTCATATTTCGGATATCTTGAGTGGCGTTGTGCGAAATCATAGATTTTTACAATTATTCATTATTTAATTATTGCACATGTTTTTTAAACTTCCTCTTAAACTATATTTTATTAACGAAATGTACTGTTCCGTAATTAATCTTAATATACATATTTAAACTACCCTGTGTCTCCGTCATACACCCTTAGGCCCACACTAAAAGAAAATCTTGTAGACCACCGTGTATAATACCGCTCGCCAATTAACATCTACCAGGGTAGGATTACTACAATAGAAGGAGTAAGAACAAAAAGTAAACAGAGCCAACATCTTTTTGAGTGATGCCACGTACTCTCCATTGTTTACAGCATTTCATTTCAAAATAGAAGCGTTGACTGATATATTATTAAAGACTGCTCACGGCTGTTACGTCTGACACATTTTTGGCTCACCATGCGCTTTCTGGAGATAAAATACAATGCAGAATACATTGTTAGCCATCAGAGCCGTCTGTTTTCCAGGACATGAAGCTATAGCCGTGAGAAGTCTTTATAAATACGTCAGTCAACGATAGAAGGGTTTAATAATGGAATTAATTGAAGGCACACCTCCCATAACGCTAAATTAACAAATGTAGTTATTAATTTCTTGTATGTAACAATTTTTTATCACTTTAATAAAATCGTCACAGATACCTCAAACCGCCCAACATGGCAACGCCGCCGTTGCTGCCGTGGGCGCCGCGTTCGTTAACTCGGCGGTATTTTTGTTTTGTGTTTGCCCAGTCAAGTTTTCCGATTGTTTACGTAGGTATGCATTTTTCGTGTTTTCAATTGTTTTTCTGTTAATTTAGGTATAGGCTATTTATTAGTATTTAGGATATAGTGACTGATTTTGTATACAATGGGGCGTAGAAAGTGTGTGGTGTGTGGCCAAATTGATATTTCTCAGGATATAACCTATATCAGGTAAACGTTGTACACACGGGCCTAATGTTTGTTTACTTTTCTGTAAATTTGCATAAGATGTTGGTTGACTATACAAACGTGTGTATTTTGATGCTGTTGCTCCCTCTATCCTCTGTCCACTTCAGAATGAGACAGAGCCGGACTCGGAAAACTCCCGAGTATTTAATATAAGTCTATTTCATTCAAGAGAATTTGATATTTGATATTACATCTCTTGCAGAATTCGTCGGCCTGTTAAACAGAACTAGAAATGGAAACAAGTATCTTTTGACATGCATAGATTTTCTGACTAGATAGGTAGCTCTGTTTGTGTGCTGCTACCAGACACAAACGCGGAAACTGTTAGGTCCATCGCGAAAAATCGTTGTCGCAAACAATCTTTGGACTCCTATTCCAAAAAACGCTTCTAAAGTGTGTACACTTAATATACACGATGTCGGTATACCTAATAATACCTACTTATACCGCCGTAGCTTTTTTGTTAACTACGCGGCCACCGTGTTTTGAGAACTAAGACCTTGTCCTTGTGGATTTATGATAGTGCGGTACCGCGACCACCTACGTAGTTTCTACTTTAATTTTGGTACCAAAAAGAGTAATATATCCAATTTTTGATTATGTTTATTTTCAATAATGCTGTAATATGTAGGTATATTGATATGGTTAAAAAAGTTAGGAAGTAGGAAATTTTCTGCTCTATAACAAAATGGCCTTTTAGAGTTGGTAATTATACTTTGTTTAATAAACAGAAAACTGAGCTAGGAAATAAGAGTTCAAATCAAAACACCAGAGAAAATTTATAAGATTTAATTGGAGACTTGACGTGAGATGTTAATTGGTGTAGTGGAAAATTATTCAGCTTTTTACAATCGACAAAAAAATCTCTTAATAAAAAATTGATACAATTATACTTTAGCAAAAATTTAGCATACAAAATTAACTTGTTTCGAACACTGGGCTTGTCAAAAGTTCTTACAAGGTCGTCAGCTTTTTAGCTGGATTCTGGAGTGTCATAAATCAATTAAGTCGTGATATTCTTGACTTAAGAAAAACATTATCTTTGAATTTATCAAACTGTACAATAAGTGCTTGATTCTCTTGAGACTTTCTGAAAATCTAGACAATTTAAACAACAACAAAAAATTTTGGATGTTTCTCAATTCAAATGTAAATAAAAATATGAGAAAAGAACAAGGTAGATAATCGAACAACCGACAAGGCTGCGGTACTCAGAAAAACAGCTGATTTAGTGCAAAAGAATAAGCTACGTCTCGATAACGTAACTGTTAACTACTAATACATATACCGTGTGATAGTTAATTTCTAAATTTGTGGACTTTTCCACAACCAAAATATAATAACCAAAAAAACAAATAAACGGATCTGATAAGGCAAAGCCAAAATTAAAAAAAAAAAAATTTGAGAAATACCCTCCCTAGATTCCTGTAGGTATTGTAACATAACAAAGAATTCTAGTGGTACCTGCTCTGGTTATTGGTTCCTATTTCTGGACTTGGAAGTATTTCTGCAATTCTCAGTGAGAGTGCGCTACTAATGCGTTATTGAATGTAACGTTTTTTTTGTATGTTGGGAAAAAAAAACCGAAGTTTTTGCAAGCGTTTTCGACGCGCATTTTGCTGTTCGTGCTGGTCGCCCTTGGCGTTGATTTTGTGGAAGATTAATTTATAATAATTTCTTGAAACTTAAGGCTTGGTATCAGGTAATTAATTGTTGTATTTTTCATTCTTAGCCAGATTTTGTAATTTTCGGCAAGTCACCAACACATGGTCCCTTTTCTTTTTTTGTTAAACGCCATTTTTCTACCCCAACAAACGAGTCTCTGCACTTCTGGCTCCCAACGTGGGGCAGTAGGTAATTACATTAGAAGTAATTACTAGTGGTGTTTAAAAAAAGAAAATGATTAATCCATCAGCCGAACTCGGCTACAATTTAAGAAGGGCCACTATGTTTAACTATCTTGGTGAGCTACATGAGGTAATGAGGGACCAGTAATGAGCCGCGGCAGCTGCTTCCTTGGAGAGGCCAGGGCTGGTGCCGGAAATTCCACAATCCCATCAACACCTAGCAACCGAAGTACGCGAAGTGGACTGGGATGGGTGCATCGAGCATTTTGTGTACCACCCCCAGGTCTGTCGATGCGGAATGGATCGGTGCCTCAGCAAGGGAACGCAGGAGGACTCCCAGTGGCCCCAGCAAATGCAATAGGTGAATTTAAGCGCCCCAGGAGTGTAAAAAAAACAAAATACTATGGACAGATGTATTGATAACATAATTAAGCATGTACTTACCTAAATTTGATGATCACTTAGTGCACCCTAAATTGCCTGGACGGAGTATTAGATGTACAAAAGTTACCGTATGTTAAACTTATACACAAAATTGTAGTCTAGAGCTTACCTTAGCACTTTTAACAACTATTTTGTATTCAAGGCAGTATTTTCGATGATTGAACATTGTTCGGTATTGAGCGCGAAACAAAAAAGTTTGTCTACCAGTTTCTTAGGAAAAAAACGAGACTGTGTTTTCGTATGAACCTAGACTAGTCAATAACTACTCGCACGAAATAACGTAAACTGTGGAAAAATAATTTTTTATAAAAACCTTACCCATTGCTCTTAGCGCACAGAGGGAAGCCGTAAATAAGGCGATTTCCGAAATGGAAAGTCGGGGTATCATTGAGATGGAGGCAACACCATATCGTTGATTGACGTATTAATAAAGATTGCTCACGGCTGTCACGCGTGACACTTTTTCAACTCACCATGCGCTTTCCGGAGACAAAATACAATGCAAAACACATTGTTAGCCATCAGAGCAATCTGTTTTCCAGGACATGAAACTATAGCCCTAAGAAGTCTTATAAATACGTCAGTCAACGACCATATGTTTGTTCCATTATGACAACTGTCAATTAGACAATACCGTCCTAGTTTGCCTGGACGCACGTCATTTAAATAAAGTCATGAGTAAATAACACATACCTGTATATTACATACCTGTATATTAACATATACCGCTTTTGGCCTTATTGCATACGGCAAGGCGCAGGGAATGAAAAGAGATGGAATTCGCCGCCATTTTTAACCCTATATTGACAGTTTGAATGGTGGTTACTTTATTCCTTGTTTAATTTTTTATGCTGTATGAATCAAAGTGCATTATACTTTTTGAAAGCTCCGGTAAAGACATAAAAGTCAGCGTGACATGCCTTTTTGAGAGACGGGTTTTTAGTTTTTAATCGCGATTTCTTCTTTACACTTTGTAGGGTTAATATCTTCTTGTTTTCATATCTACGAAATCAAAAAATGACTTGGTAAAGCATTGTAAAAATGCTAAGAGACTTTTACATCCAGATTGTGAAATTACATTCCATAGGTAAGTAAATAGGTATAATTTTTTGCCAAATAATATTGTTTTTCATTGATATTTTCTGATTTCTTGCTGATTTTTAGGTTTTCAAGAGAAAAAAACTAAATTTAGAAAGTGGCTTAGTCCTCTAGGTGTCATCGACAATAATATTATCTGAAGGACTCTATGTATGCGTGTTCTATTCATTTTGATGAACAGGATTTTTTAATGCAACACGAAAGAACGCGAAATGTGGCGCTCTATAATCTAGAAACTAGGAAACCTAACCGAAAAAGCAGTAGTGGCGTCAAAATTGGAAAAACCACCAAAGAAATTCATACCGGTTCAAGAAGTAGGTAACTCATGAGGAAAATGAAGACATTGTAATTCTCGATACGACGAAGAGAGCCGCATTTCTGGAGCAAATAGAATTAACCAAAGAAATTCAAACAGCAGCAGCCAGCAAAATTATTGAAGCTTATCAAAGAAGAGCGTAATTAGAAATCACTTCACTTGCATTTTTGAAACAAAGATTAAAGTGCTAGAAGTTGAAGTTACCAAGTTTTCTTTTGCTTGTTTTGTTTTTAAACAAACAAAAAGAAAAAGTTCTAAGAAATAAAACTAGCCGCTAAAAACTTAGAAATAGATATAGATATATTCCTAGAAAATAGGTTATTATTATTAAAAGTATTCAAAATAATTGTCTCAAGTAATATTGTATGAAAATGTTAGGCAATAAAAAGATTTTCATGTTTTTTATAAGTAATTATTTATAATGTAGCTATTGTATAAGGTATAATGTACAATAATAATTAAATTAGTTCCCTTTATGATGATTAAAATATGTTATTTTGATTAAGTTGTATAATTTCTCAACCTACAAAACCAAAAACAACAAAAATCTTGTACCTATGTTGTACTTTGAACAAAAATAATTTCCATTTGACACAAAACTTATTTCGAATTTCCCGCCTCATTTAGGGTTAAAAATGACCGCCAAATTATTCCCCCGGTCGGACGTCTCTCTTGCGCCGTATAGGTTGCTATAGGTATATGGTAAATAGCTAGTTTACGGCTGTGTAGTTGGCTGAAAAAGTCATGAGAAAAGAATATGATATGCCTCCTATTCAAGAAATTCTATTAACTAAGACGGGTTGCAAATGTATGTCAACATTAGACTTTACGATGGGCTATTAACAAATCCCCCTTACACAAGAATAAAAAAATACAGCGGGTTTATTGTAGGAAAAAAGACGTATCAGTTCCGTGTACTGATGCCTTTTGGTTTATCTACGGCCTTATCTACTTTTGTTATGTGTATTGATAAAGTGTTTGGCCCGGACTTTAAAAAGTTTTTATTGTGCTACGTGGACCATGTATTAGTATTTTCTAACTCGTTTGAAGAACACCTCGTGCATTTGCAACGGGTGAGTTTAAATGCCTGAAGGAAGTCGGGCTTAAATTAAAACAAAAAAATGTTTGTTTTTTTAGTAGCGTTATTGAATTCGTAGGTTATGTGTTAACAACTAAGGGCGTTAAACCTTCGGCAAGCCGAATTCAAGCCGTAAGGGAATATCGCGCCCCTCATAATGTAAAGGAATTACAAAAAAAATTGGGTTTATGTAACTTTGATAGGCATTTTTGTCCGAAATACGCCGCGAAGCGTGAACCCTTGTATTGATAAAAAAATAATGTCTTTTGGCGATGTACTAGCGGTAACGTCGAGTCCCAAGCGTCGACGCTAGTGATAAAGCACTTGACGCGCACCTTTTTCAAATAGTAGAAGGTGAGAAAAGGATTATGGCTAGTATTGTTGGGTACCGCGTATAGAGGGAGCGAAAGGAAGTCCTAGCAGCCTTGTGGGCCATAAAACGTTTTCGAACATATCTTTTGGAACAAAAGTTTAGTTTATACACCGATAATCGTGCTCTTACATTTTTGAATTCCTGTAGGTTATACTATCCCCGCGTATCACTAGGTGGGCGCTTTCACTACAAGAGTTTGATTTTGAAATAAAATATGTTCCTGGAATAAATAACAACACCATTTTCGATGCGCTTTCACGTTATACCGATTCCCGTTTCCCTACACCCATGGAGAAATGCTTCAAAATGTTATCAAATTGTAAGATCTATCCACAGTTCCGCAAACTTTTAAAGGATATTAAAAAATATCAACGCAAGGACACCAATATGTTAAATATTATGGCAAATATCGGTAAAGACACAAAATTGCAAGCTCATTTTGTCGTAGGAGACGATATTCTCTATCACAGTTCATCTGATGATGAACCCTATCTACTCTGTATACCTAAGCAGCAAGTAATCCTTTTTGTAGGTATTTTCATGAGGTTATTGGCCATTTTGGGGTTTTTAATACTTGTGCTATGAAAAGAGAGGTATCGGTGATCTAATGTGCATCGTGATATCAAAAAAATCATGAGAACCTGTGAAATATGCCAGAAAACGAAACATACGGTATTGCCAAAGCCTCTGTGTCACCCAATCATCCCCTCGAATAAGGGTGAATTAGTTGCTTTGCACTTGCATGGCCTTCTCCCTGTCAGTAGAAACTACTTATTTACTATAGTAGTGTTGGATGTTTTTTCAAAGTAGATTTCGCTGTACCCACTCAAAAAAGCTACAACACGTGCTTCTTTGATTCGTTTGTTATTGAATTATTTTCCTAAAGTAAGTAGGTAAACCGAAAAAATCTTGTCTGATCACGGCACGCAATTTACTTCTTCTTTGTGGAAGAAAACCTCGACTTCTGTGGACATGACGGTCATTTTCAGTTCAATACACCATCCGCCGTCGTTTTCGAACGGGTTTGAGTTGGGAGGTTTCTGCCGCGTATACTGCCATTCAAAGCACACGCGTTGGGCTTATATGAGGCAACCTCGTTTGAATTTTTCTTGAATAATGTTTGGGAAACTCAATTACGTATTGCCACGTTCATTGCGAAGCAATAATTTTCGGGAACTTGTATTGTCGGACGAAATAAAATTAATATTAGTTCGAGAAACTCTGGAGGGAAGGGTTGACCGTAGGGATGCCCGTTTTCCGAGTCGTCCGTACAAGACTTTTCAACCAGGTGATTTGGTTTTGTTGTGCGAAAACCCAATTTCATCGGCTCTCACCTTGGAGACAAAAAAATGATCCTTTTGTTCTCGGGTCCGTATCGCATGAAAAAAGCTATATGTTTTGCGACTTATGTACTGGACGATCCTAAAACTGGTGTTGAACGCGTTCCACGCGTGCCATGCGTGTCATCTTCGAGCTTATTTTACCAATACTAGATAGCACTCTCGGTCCAGGGTGTTCGTTCTTTTGTGTAAGAGGTTGTCAAAGGGTTTGGAGGGGGCAGATGTAACATAACAAAGAATTCTGTGGTACCTGGTTTGGTTATTGGTTCCTATTTCTGGACTTGGAAGTGTTTCTGCAATTCTCAATGAGAGTGCCCTACTAATGCCGTTATTGAATTTAACGTTTTTTTTCTATGTTGGAAAAACACCCCGAGATTTTTGCGAAGCGTTTTTGACGCGCATTTTGCTGTTTTATAATAATTTCTTGAAACTTAAGGCTTGGTATTGTCAACAAAGTGACATCTGTGGACCGATGACCAAACTATTTAAATTCATTTCTACTCAATCATAACAAGTATAAAGATTAACATTATACAAATTTATAAATACAGGGGTCAATCAATAATAAAACATACGGGGATTGTTCAACAAGATGAACACTAGAGTGATCAAAGTTCAACCGCCGATTCAGCAGAATCGACGGATATAAAATCTGCTCCGTTCGAGAGCTAGATCAGTAGATCTTAGCAGCTACTCGATCAATGACCACCCTCGGTAATCTGGCCTGGGAACGGATCCCGCTTATTAGCCTCCTTGTCCAGGTCGGGCTCCGAGGGGCAGACCACAGCACCCCCCGGGTACTGTTGAAGTCGTCAGCTGGTCAGCAACAGGGTTCTCGTGGCACACACAGGGCGTTCCCAGCCCGGTGTGACACAGCTAATTGTTGTTGTATTTTTCATTCTTAGCTCTAAGCCAGATTTTGTGATTTTCAGCATCGAACATACTTTAATTAAAGAGGTCGCCAACATATGGTCCCTTTTCTTTTTTTGTTAAACGCCATTTGTCTACCCCGAAAAACGAGTCTCTATGCACAGTATAGTCACAGAACCAAAAGCTTATAACCCTCGCTGCCCAGCCTCCATCAAAGCGGTCGACGATATCCTCACACGAACGACGATCCCCTGTCGTCGTTATATCGTTATATGAACATGAAATACACCAAAAATATTAGAACAGCACGGATCACGGTAAATTAAATCACTAAAAGTCGCTTAACACCAAATCAAGCTAAGAAAAGTAAATGTTAGGCACGATGATATGAATTCACCAAGTACCGCACCTGTCTGTTGTGTCGGTGAATAGAGAAAAAAATCTAAAAAAAGGCTCGTAAAATTCCTATAAAGCCTATTTAAATAAATTGAGGCTACTTTGTCAGCAAATTCTTTCATTTTTTCGTATTAATTGAGGTGCTTAAGAATTTCACGTTGGAAATAAAACGTCTTCAAAAGTATTTTCTGCTGCCTGTATCAGTAGATATAATTTTATTTGCAAGTAGCTTGTAGAACTAACGCATTTGAACAATTTATTTAATGGAAAGGGTATTTTTAAAATATGCATAGATATCTACTAATGACACTATATTTTGAGCCAAAATATTACAATTGAGATTAACAACTACGCGGTCAAGTGTCAATGGTCACTGAGATACCAGACGTTGAAGTTCATTTTTTGAAATATATTGCACTGTTATGATTTTGGGGATGGAGAATAACCTGTGGAGATCTCAACCCTTTGTTGGTGGTAGTTGGCGAGCGGTATATACGGGGTGGGCCACAAGTTATTTTCTTTTAGTGTGGGCCTA
The DNA here is from genome assembly GCA_963920635.1 of Pseudeuparius sepicola. Classification (NCBI taxonomy): domain Eukaryota; kingdom Metazoa; phylum Arthropoda; class Insecta; order Coleoptera; family Anthribidae; genus Pseudeuparius; species Pseudeuparius sepicola. The sequence goes on from OY987299.1 coordinate 99,868,834, forward strand.
AGGGTGTATGACGGAAACACAGGGATAGTTTAATATGCATATTAAAATTAAATACGAAACAGTACATTGAGTTAACAAAATACAGTTTAAGAGGAAGTTTAAAAAACCTGTGTAATAACTATTAATGAATAAATTAAAAATCTATGAATTCGCACAACGCTACTCTCAAGATATCTGAAATATGACCCTTTTCTAAGTAACAAAATCCAAACGTTTCAAAAGGTACACTGATAAACAATATAATTTAAAATAAGACAAAACAATATGACAAAATGGCACAAATACAAAAACTATGGCTAAAATGAGTAAAATGACAAACCTTCAGATTAAAAATACAAAAATTGCAGAATCCCAAATAGAATAAAATTACTTGATTTCCTAAATAGAATAAAATTACTTGACTCTGCATAACATCGCTTAATTACTCAGTACAAGTTTGTATAAAAATGTAATTCAAATTACTCGAAAATTCTGACATAAAATAGTTCAATTAAAAACAAAATTCTGATTTCAACCCCTAAATAATTGACTCTAAATAGTTTCCCAAATCCGTTCCAAATTTCCCAATAAAAGTTACAAGATTATTTCTGTTTGGATAAACTAAAAACTCTGACATCTACAGTAAAATAATATGGTTCAAAATAAATTCCTAAAATTCATAATATGGTTCACAAAACCTATCAAATTATTTTTAATTAATAAAAAAGGCACAATAAATTCAATTTCTCTAAAGTTTTCAAAAATAGTTTCAAAATTCAAAGTAAAAAGGCTATTCAGACACAAAGGAATTAAAACACAAATATTTGACTTGTTGGCCAGTCCAAACTTACTGCGGTGCTTAGGAAAATACTTCTTTCTTGATTTTCTTCATTAGTAACTGGGTGATGGCCTGCGGCTGGCTAGCCGCAGGGGCTGCCGCCTGCCCTCTTCTCTCGGGCAGAGCTTTCAGCGGCAACTGCTGTCTGGATGGAGACTGGAGATTCGCGCATTCGGTTCCCCTTTTATATCATTTCTCATAGGGGGCTTCAGCTAGGAGATCTGATTTTCGCTGCGCTGCGCAGGTGGCCTGATATCTTTCCTGGAATCTCGCGTTTAACCTTGGCACGTGTGGCCTGGCCAAGCTGCATAGAAGCGGATGGTTTTAAGATTTAGGAATCTGGAATGCTGGGCCTCTCTAGGATACTGTAGGAATATTGGAAATTTAAATATTCTGGCTTTAGGCGTTTGCCTGGGCACTACAAAACCAAAGATGTCAATTTCTACGTATCTCACACAGGGCGCCAGTGGCGCTGTTTTTGCATCGTGCTTTTACTTTGAGTTATATATATATAATTGGTTGTAAAAGATTACTATTGAGGTACCCACTGCCAATTTATTATTATTTTTAAAGAGTCCGAGTCTCGCTACAGAGGTCGTCTGTTGGAAAATAATAACTTTCTATCAATTTGAATTATTTACAATCCTCATAATATATTAGATGTAAATACCTCCCCATGCCAAAAGGCCGTAGTTTAAGCGGCTCTCAAGGCAGAGATAAAATTAATTAAAAGAAAAATAGGGCAGAGATAAAATTAATTATCTATATATTTTTTAATTTCTATAGTAGCTACAACTTTTAAAAGAGTGTTATTAGTATCTATGAGTATTTTGAATTTTGAAAATACCCTTATTTTGTTAAACCTTTCAAATTAACTAGGTAGTTTTACAGGTAGTTATAAATAAAATTCCGTTGATACAGGGAATCGAACATACCTTTGATGACGTTTTATTTCCAGCTTTAAAATACGATACATATTTTGCGATGAAGACATGAACACATCTTACATGACGGATAATTGGCAACGTGGTATGAAAGGTAGGTAAAATATTAATAAAATAAATCTTGCCCTGATATGGGTGTCAATTATATTGTGAATTTAATTGAGTTATTGATTTTGGTGGTCAAGGCTGTTAACAACTGCATGAAAAAGCTATATATGTACCCATATATAATTACAGGACAATACATTGAACAAACTTTTTACGATATTTTTCAGGCGATAAAATAAACAAACTAAGCAGAAAAATTTGGATAGTTGGTCCAAATTTGTTTTTTTTTGCTCAAAGTATTTAATTTAATGTTACATTTACACTAGCTTTCAAAAAAATCATTAAGTAATTTTTCAGATTCTGATGATGTAAACGATTATGAGGATGACGAGATAGACGATTTTTCAAGTGGTACAGATGAAGAAAGTTCGAATAATGCTAAGACTGGTGAAGAAGGGAAAAAATTAAATTATTTTCAATAATTTTTTACTTTAGCAAAATATATACCATTAACTACTTACATCCACACTTTATTTATATTACTTTATTTATAATTTATTTAAAAACAAACGGTTGCAATAAAATAATTGCTAAAATTTCTGTGAGATGTTATTAAGGAACCTTTGAAGAATACCTTGGGTCTTTGGCAACTTCAAAAATTTTATTTTTAAGGTAGTTTATAACATTTTGACGGAAAACCCCGTATTTTCGTTTTCATCTCTAGTTTTTTAACGTTGAAAGTGCCCATTTTCACATTTCTCGGAGCCTTAAATAATTTATATCTCGAAAACTATCAGTTTTAGAAAAAATACCGTCTTTGTTTAAAACGGCCCAAAAAACAAAAAATATATTTAAAAAAACCAATTTTTGGAATATATAAACATTATGTCAACAATTTATGACCGTAATTTCATCACGGAAACGTGCAAATTTGTTATGAAGTAGCGGGGGCGTCGAAACAACTCGGACTATGTATAGAAATTGAGATGTTTTTTGTCCGAATATAGATTCGCCGCTATATTTTTATTCGCCATTTGTACTAGACACACATTATGTACTAATCTTAGACACATATTTTTTGTACGACAGTTAATAAATTTTTGGTCGTCATAAAACCAACGAATTCCATGCGTCGGACTGGAAAATCGGAAAATATATTTTGTCGGACAATGTGAAAATTGCATTCTAGATATTTTTTGAAGCAATCTTGAAAAAATCCGCTGGTTATCGATAGATTTCATAAAGCAGTTATTTTGATGTTAAGTTGATAGACACCCTTAGCGTTCCACAATTTTTGTCGGAAACTTTTTTCTCGCGCGTTTCATCAAGTTATCTTGAGACTATATTTTGTAAAAGTACATAGTATCTATAAATTTTCCTTGCAAGAGCAAATGCGCGTCTTTCTGAATTAAGCAATTAAGCCACACAAAAAGTTATAAGTGGATATGTCTGTATAAATTTCACTTTATTTTTATGTCGGCGGGCGCCCACACTATTGATTTTGATGCTCGTGTTCCCTCAGACGAAGCTGTGTTCATATGTCTGCTTCGCATATTATAGCTTGATGTAATGTGGGGCACTGTTGGCCTGTCTGTGGAAATAATTACGCAGATTTAATATTTGTTGGTCCAATTGCTTCTTAAGGTCTGCCAATCTCTTCCTCCCAGTTGACGTGGTAAAGTTGTTTTTTCTAAGCGTTGCGGGAATGATGTTTAAGAGCCTTTGTCAGTAGTGTCCTAACTCTTTACTCCAGGTAGTTGATGTCCGTGTGGGTCCAATTCACTATTTCGAACAAATATATGACTAAAGACACGCATACGTGTTTAGGGCCTTAAACAAATTCCTGGTGTTAAGATCAGTTTGCACTGCTGTTTTGATGAATTCATTCGTTAAATCGGTCTTGATCGTTCGATGGTCTATCCTTTGAGGCTGTTTTATCCCAAGATACTTGTGTATATCTCCCGTGCTCATTGCTTCGATCTCCTGGTCGTCCTGCATCTAGTGTGGGCCTTGTTCAAGTTTTCCCCTGACGACGTTGAGGATGCAGCATTTGTCCAGTCCAACCTGGATTCCGATGTCCACGGAGAACTCCTCTACAATTTTAAGCATTTGTGTTTGTTGGTTTTTGGTTGCGGCCATCAGTTTTAAATTATCCATATACAACTGATGATTCAACTTGAACGCTTCTACCTTGTTGTTTTTGACAGTGAAGCCATATTGGCTAAAGTTCAACCGATACGATAGCGGGTTCATGGTCATGCAGAACCATAGTGGAATCAGCGAAACTCCTTGGAAAATACCTCTTTGAATGAGGATTAGGTCTGTCTCGATATTACTGCTTGCAGTTCTTTAATATAAGAAAAAAACATAATGTATTATGGCCAGTAACATTAGATTGCAATCGAAGCTTCTTTTTAGCATCAGATATTCGTCCATCTTTTTTTCGTTTTTTTTTTGTCAAAACACTACACACACTATTATTCTTCATGACCAAACGCACCCGTTCTCGAATAGACTCAAGATCAACTGCCAATAAAATTTAAATATAATCCAATGAGACGGCGCAGATCACGACACATTAGACTCTCATCGTTTTACGCATGGACATTCAACGTTTTGTTCTAGCACGCCTCAACTTATATCCGTTAAAACTTTGGATTGTCACCTTTATTTCGCCTTACGAGTTTGTCACAACAAAGCATAGGTTAAAAGCTACATTTTGCACTGAATACTTTTTTTGCCTCATATGGACTTTCATCGTTTTCCCCCTGCATTATGGGATGAAGCCCAGATTCCAAAAATTCAATACTTAATATACAGGTTGATTCAGTCATGATGTACAAAATTTTAATCACAGGTGGTAAAAATAGCTTAATACGTATTCGAAATTAAAAAAATTCAAAAGTCGACAGAAAAAGAAAAATATATTTTCTGAAGTGTATTGAAATCCCTTGTTAACGGCGTTCACCAAATGAGCTGTTAAACTCGCGCGTCGACGCTACCGATTCCGGGCGCGAAGTTGCCAGTTGCACAACATATCATAAATTTACTTTCTTTGTACCTTTTCCAGGTGTTGCAAAAAATTTATGTATAGTCTAAGTGAATTCATTACCTTCTTGATTTTTCAATGCCAATTAACAGTAATTGATGGGTGTGTACTTAGGAGTATAGGGAGCACTTATTTTCCCATAACGGATGCACGTTTGTTTGCAGAGGCTGCAGTAGCAGACAAAACACAACACTAAGCTCAAAATGTGGAAATATGCATCAAAATTGAAAATTCTTATCACTGTTTACTTTCAACTTCAATAGGTACAAGTTGGTAGCCTCGCGAATCGCGGAACTCTGTACACGCCAGGGTCCACACACCTGTACTAAATATATGGATAAGACTGAGTCGCCTAGTCGCCACAGTCGCTAGAGCGCTACAGTCGGTATTCTTTCCTACGCGCGCATACTACCGCCGCCACCCGACCATTGCTTTTGTTTCGAGAATAGTTGTTCAATTCAATCGCAGATAATTCACATCAACGAAACTTTAACTTAGAACTAAAACGAATTGTGACTATTTTTTAAAGAATACCTTGAAATAATATACGGATAAAAATTAGCTGTGGTTAAATAACTATTCACAAAAACAATCCTCCTACAATACGAGATGAGTGGAGCCATCGCCATCTATTCGGCGGTGCCGGAACTTGTCGTCCCGTATAAGTAATCTGTAATAGGTACCTAATTGAATTACTGGCGCATGTAATGCGCGCGAAGTCACTGACAGCCAACGCCGCCAGTGTCTAGTGGCCGGCCACTCAGTAAACTAAACAATCATGTCATAATAACCACTCTCAGGCTGTTGCTTAGAAAAAAAAATAAAAAAAACGAAAACATGCAAAATATGGAACGCGGTAGGCGTCGTTACCCGTTGCCGGTAGCAATATTCTCGTGCAATTTAAAAATTGTGATATAAATGTGTTTGCGGAAATTCGCGAAAAGACCTCAAGCAAATACTGATGCTTATGATGCGGATGCAACATTTTCTTGAGATGTTTGAGGTATTAATAACGCCTGCCATTTGTAGAATCAAGACTGAATACACCAATAATGCAGATGAAAGGTAAACCACGGTGTGGTTAAAAATTTTTACATCATGACTGAATCATCCTGGATAGGGTGTTCCATTAAAAAACATAAGTTTTGTTAGTAGCTTGACAACATCCTTTATAATAATGTCCTCTGATAGTCCCCGTTAGACTCACTGGAAACTGTTTTACAACTTTTGTATTAACTCTTTTTTTTTCAAGTACAAAAAGTTACGGACTGCGAATCCTGCGTGAATCACCCGGTACAATAATGACTTACTTTACTTTAGTGGCGTATTACGAGCTTTAAATGACGATTTTGAGACTCTGTAATTGCGATTTAAAAAAACATATTCTACTTCCGCACCATGGGGAAAAACCAATCCTAATATTTTCCACTCAAGTAGATATCCCATTGGATAAACAATTTGAAATTGATATTTCAAATCGTTCTAAAACTATTCCTTAAATGTACAAGGCGATTCAGTCATGAAAATTTTAACCACACAGGTGCATAGTAAAGTATACCCCGATTACTGTAAGAAGTCCCGATTTTGTCAGATGACATTCTCCACAAAATCCCTAGGAATTTTCTGTTAAGCATGGGTATAACATTGGTATATGCGTCGCAACCAGTTAATGACGTCACTTATTGATATATGATGTGAAAAGTTACCCAAGTGATACGAAAAAAAAACATAATAAAATAAAAACCCTATTGCAATCACGATTATACGCTACAAATAAAAATAACTATGACTAGAACTCATTTTAATAATAATTTCAAACGTCATGGAAACACTTTCATTTTGGTATTTTGGTAAAATCGGCTACTTGCGACAGCGTCTATGGTGCGTACTCAGGCAAATTTTATTTCTGTTTTCCGTGTTGTGAAAGTAAAAACCTATATACAATATTTTGTGGTTCAAAAGGGTTCAAACTTCGGGCAGTGGAAATATTCGCGGGTTTTGTACGTTTCGTGAGTTTTACCGTTATCTGTGTTGTTCTTGTTCATGTTATTAGTAGTTATTCATTGTGCAATTGGGCTCGTTACTGACCTGAACTTTTGACCTGGTTGCATTTTTTTTGCTCCATCGATGCCAACTTAGGATCTCGAAATTACCAATTGACAGTCCCAGTAAGGACTTCTTATAATAATTTTACTATATTATTGCGATTGTGGGATTTTTCAAATAGTGTCAGGTGAGTGGTGAAAATTAAATAATTTCTAATGTGAAAATTTAGGGTTTCAAAGACTTTGCTAATTATTCAAGAATGAATTACAAATACAAAAATTGCAAAATTAGCATTATTAAAAATAAACTATTTCAAGTAATACTAGTTTTTTATTTCCCCCTGATTGGTTTGATTTCCCTGCTTAACTTATAAATATTTAATAATTTTTTAAAACATGAAACTAAATCTTGATCTCTAAAACGAATATATAGATATTAAATGGTACATACATGCAATACTGCCCATATTAAAAATTAGAATATTCAATAATGTTGAAATGGTCCAAGAAATTATGCCCCAGAAAAAAACCTTCAGTATATTTTGTGAGACAACTACTATACAAGGTTGCAGTTATTTAACCATGAAAAGTGTATCTATCTTAGAAAGGTGGGTACTAATTTTATACAAGGAAAATTTTTTAAATTCATATTGGTGTTTTTAAGGCTTTTCTGGATCGCAATTATTGTAGTAAGCATTCTTGGAAGTTGGTTCTTGGTTATTCATATATTAGACGATTGGATTGAAAAACCCACGTTGATAACTCTTGACGCGGCAAGTTATTCCTTACACAAAGTCGAGTTTCCTGGTGTTTCGGTTTGCAACATGAATAAAATCAGCAAAAAGAGGATAACCATTTTTGCTGAATATCTGTAAGTAAGGCACCACGAAATACCTTCTATAAGATTGTGTTAAGTGTATAGATAATGTAGATTGTAGAGTATAATAGATAATGTAGATTGTAGAGTATAAATCAATTAGCGGACTTACATTGTCTTGACTTACTTTAAACACTAAGTTTCATTTTTCACTCGAGGAGATCAGAGATTTGTATAAATAGGTATATAAGTATTGAGTATTGATCGCAACGTTGCCTTTAAAATAAATCTAGACAATGCAAGTCTGCTAAAAGATTTTTATACTCAATATTCTATAAGACCATCTATATCGTCTAACCAGCAGACGAGGTTCAACGAGTAAAAAATGGTTTACTTCTCTTTTGTGTTGCGATTGTTCGTATTTCCGTTACGCATAGGTACTTATGGAATTTTGTTAGGAAGATGTTTGGTAAATCGGTCTACTATTTTATATAGGTGAATAGTATATTTCATTACGAGTCTGGAAATAAAGATTTTTCCGTGGGCGCGTGACAAATTCCCGTGTGAGGCGCAGCCGAACACGGGAAGTCATGCAAGCACGGAAAAATCTATTTCTGGACGTGTAATGAACGATATTTTTTATTATACTTCTTTGAAAACGGAAACTTAAAACATTTTATCGGCATATTATAATAAATTTAATTGACAAAAAATAAACAATGCAGACAATATAGTGTTTGGTATGTATGATGCGTTTCCATGGTTACTCTCAAATTATTTCAAAGGTGCTTTGTTGTAAATTAGTTATTGTCAGATAAGGTGAATAAAACGTCAAAAATAGTACAGAAATGTATCTAAATATTGAAACACTTACGAATTAAAATACAAAATAGGTATATGTTAAAATATCAGAGAGCATATAGAGTTTCTTAAATTTAGTTTACTTTGCTGTATATTTCTATTTTAAAGCCATATATTCGGTATTTTTATTCAGCGCACGGAAAGTTTTTCTATGCGCTGTTTCCGTGCGCTAGCCTGAAAAACCCCATCTTTCATTTAGTCCGGGAAAGATAGACATAAAAAGATATAATAAGCGAACTTTTTCGCCCTCAGATTTTCTTATAGAAAAGTGGAGGTTTTGAGGTCAGAACATAGGCGCCGACTTCTCAAAATTTGGCTGGGTGCCCAAGGTATACAAGCTCCCCCCCAAATGTTATTTTAAAAAACATTTTTTATTATAAATATTAAATAAAAGTACATAAAATAAAGGTATTTCTATAAGAAAGTCCTCGTTTTAAAATTCAGCGGACTCTCATCCCGATGAATTAGCTGGATATCTGTATTTTCCTTCCTCCAAAGGGAAACCAATGAGAGGGAGATATCAGCTGATCCATCCGGATGAGAGTCCGCTGAATTTTAAGACGCGGCCTTTAAACAAAAAAACAAAAACGACTACTTACCTAATTTTGGGTAAATAACGCAAAAGTGCTTAGTCTTATGGACGATTTTTTTATAAATTCATCCAGGAATTATGATGTCTGCTAATTCTTTATAAATATTTAAAAGCATAGGTAATATCATTCAGCCTTTTCTGACTCATTGATCTTAAATATGATTGTCACCCTGTCACCTTTGCTTGAGCTTCGAGAGGGAAATCACTGGCAAAATTTGTACACTAAGATTTCAAAAAATGCAAAAAATACAAAAAATTCCAGATTTAGCTTAAAAAATTTAAAAAATATACCAGCAAATTCCGAAAAATACCAAAAAATTCGGGGAAATCACTGGCAACATTTGTACACTAAAATGCCAAAAAATTCCAAGAAAATACCAAAAATTCCAAGAAAATGCCAAAAATGCCAAAAAATTCCAAAAAAATACCAAAAAATGCCAAATATTCCACGCGCGTGTACACTAAAATTCCTCAATGATTTTCCCCTCGCGGACTGCACAGTCCAGCCTTGTAACTTCCCGACAGTGCATGCGCATGCGCATTGTTTAGAAAATACGAAAAAAATCCAAGAAAATGCCAAAAATTCCAAGAAATGCCAAAAAATTCCAAGAGTGCCAAAAAATTCCAAGAAAATACCAAAAATTCCAAGAAAATGTCAAAAAAAATACAAAAAAAATCCAAGAAAATACCAAAAATTCCAAGAAAATGCTAAAAAATCCAGGAAATACGAAAAAATTAAAAAAAAAAAAACAAAAAATGCCAAAAATTCCAGGCGCGTGTACACTAAAATTCTTCAGTGATTTCCCCCTCGCGGACTGCTCAGTCCAGCCTTGTAACTTCCCGACAGTGCATGCACAGACGCATTGTTTAGGAAATACGAAAAAAATCCAAGAAAATGCCAAAAATTCCAAGAAAATGCCAAAAAATTCGAAGAAAATGCCAAAAAATCCAAGAAAATACCAAAAATTACAAGAAAATGACAAAAAAATCCAGAAAATACCAAAAAGTGCCAAAAATTCCAGGCGCGTGTACACTAAAATTCCTCATTGATTTCCCCCTCGTTGAGCTTCCAACAACTTTTGGCCGGGTGCTCGAGCCCCAGAGCACCCGCGGAGTTGGCGCCTATGGGTCAGAAAACATATGTCACACACGCTACCACCAGCAACATGCAGCGTTTTGAGATATAGATATACGATTTTTCGCGTTTTTTGACTAAAAACTGATAATATCTTAAAGAAGATGCATTTTTCGAAAAAAAGTTTCAAGTGAAAGTAGTTCAAAATTAAATTATCTATAAGATTTCTTCTATGAAAAATTAAAAATTAAACTTTATTTAACAAAATACAAAAGCAAAAACAATAATAAAAGAAACGTATTGCTATTAGAAAATTAAATTATTAAATGTTCGAAATGACCGCCGTCTCTTTCAATACACGCAACACGCAACTATGCGTTTCCGCATGTTTATTATTGCCATTCGCAAGTCCATAGCAAAAGTGCATATCAGTCAATTCTTCAAATGAAAATATAATTTTTCAAAATATTGATACCTACTAATGTGCAAAGTTGGCAGCCAAATGATTCAAATAATGCCAAGTTTAATTGACATCCACAGATTGTTAGATTTATTCTTAAAATGACTTTTTTTATTGCAGCACTGCCGGCTGAGAATATGAAAAAATACTAAGAGATACTTTTTTTGTTAACCATTGAATTTACCATTTAAAACAAATTAAAAAAATGCGATTATACAGGGTAGGTATTCATATTTTTCTGAACTAATTAATTTTAATAACACCCTGTATCTCCGCAACTGGGGACCTCATAAGCTTCATATTAACCTTAAATTTGACAACTCATCCGCTCATGTGACACGCCAAGTTTGAAGAAAATATCTCGTATACTTCTAGAGATACTAAGAAATATGTGTATTTTTCTCTAAATTTCTACGCTCTGTATAAAAAAAACTATGGCTCGTAGGAGAAAAAAATATATGAAGAAGTGCCCTTATTTTGACTCCAAGAATACGTGGTTTCATTTTTGACCATCAGTTTAGTTACACCCTGTATAAAAAAATTAAAAAAATTTTAATAGGTATAACGAAAATTAAAATTTAAATTTGATGACAATAGGAAAGAAATTTTCTGTAGCTGCAAAGGTATAATGAAAAAATATATTAGAATTAATATGAACAAATCACTTATTTATTAATTATATTTTATATTATATTTTCCGCAATTTTCTTTTCTTTAATTCACTTTTGTTATTTAAAAATGGATTGACCATTATTATGGCTCCAAAACATAAATTTTCACATAATCTGTAGTTCATTTGAAATATATACATGTGGTTTTTCCGCATTTACAGGAAAACGATTGGGAAAATCGAAATTTTTCATTGAAAAGGTCTTATAGGAAATTTAATTTTGACCTACTTTCATTTGAAACTTTTTTTCGAAAAAATGCATCTTATCTTCATTAAGATATTAGCAGTTTTTAGTCAAAAAACGCAAAAAATCGTATATATATGTCTATATCTCAAAACGCTGTATGTTGCTGGTGGTAGCGTGTGTGACATATGTTTTCTGACCTCAAAACCTACACTTTTCTATAAGAAAATCTGAGAGCGAAAAAGTTCGCTCATTTTTTCCCTATTTTCCTGGAGTAATTATTGCTAAACAGATGAAAATAAGGTGTTTTCAAAGAAGTATAATAAAAAATATTTTTCAATATTCAACTGATCCTCGGAATTTAAATCAGAATGACGATACGAATGTCAACATTATATTATATTAAACCATAGTTATCGTAACAATGACTATGTATTAAACTAACTTTTATCTTTATCGTTTAGGTATTGTTTGGAGAAATAGGTACCTTATTCAAGACCCATAAAATAAGAGGGACTTGTACTTTGCCACCCGGTAAATGACCTATATAGTTGTTACAAAAGTGGAATGTCTAAAAAAATAGATTGGTACATGTATATTCCTAATTCTAGATCAATTAAAACAAACATTAGATGTTGTTTTGAAATCAAAACGTATCATTAAATTTAGATTGACTCGACAAACATTATAAATTGAATACACATTTTCAAACACAAAGCAGTAGGTACTGCAATATACGAGTATGCCTCGAGTTGTTACAATTAATCAGAAAACGATGCTGAGAACATTTTGTGAGACAACAACTATACAGGGTTGTAATTATTTAGTTGCGAAAAAAGCATCATTCGTAGAAAGGTTTTCACATTTTATCTAATATATTTGCTTATGGGTACATTAGTTAGCAAATGTGTGACACTTAATGATATTATAGAAATGCAATAGATGCAGGGGGCAGACTTTACAAAAAATAAAGTTGCCCAGCTATTTCAATAAAACAAAAATTTTCTGATATCTTAGAGGATTATTGCTGCCATATGTCACTCACGGGCTAACTAGGCTCTCAATAAGCAAAGGCAATATACTCGGTAATATACCTAGGTACCATACAGCGAGGAATTATGAAACCTTTGCATGTTTTTTAAATTCTATTATACCCGCTCTCACTATTTTTCATAATTCACAATTTTACTGTAGCAGCTGTTTTCTAAACATTCTAGATTCCTGTTTTGTCCGATGTGAGGACTTATTCAGGTATGTTTAAATTATATAAAAAAGATGTTTTAATGATAAAAAATGTTGCACACTTTGCATTAGCAGGTTTTTGGGTTATACCCTCGGTTTTACCGCTTTTGGGATCGAATCTTAGCTTAATCATAGCAGCACTTCGGAATATTTCTACTACAACCAAATTTATGCAAAAACCTTACAGTGTGTTTACTTTTCAAACTTATTTTTCATATGTACGATTGTTCATTTTTTTATTACCCAAAATTTACTTTTATTTTCTCATGTAATCTCCATAAATATCAACAAATCAAGAGATTCATAATAACTTTTACACGCCAAGATATATTCAAAGTCTTGCGCCCTTAAAAAAGAGTTTAAAAACTATAAAGATATTATCAGGATCTTTGAATGTTATGTTAAAACTGAAAACCCAATAATATCAATAGATTTGGAACAAATTCAAAAATACAATTAATTATTAACACAAATTTTTAACTGTTATATACAAAAACCGACGTTTACGGGGTAATATTATTATATACCTAGTTGAAGAGATATGTTATTATAATTATGGGTACCTACCTCTTACCTACAACATGTATAATGGTAACTATAAATCTCATCTTTTAAATGTGATAATTACTGTAATATTGAATTATGCAGTTCCAAGTGATTTAATTCATACTATACAAAAATATCGTTTTAATAATCTTAAATATAGTAACGCAGCGACTATCCTGCATCCTTAGACTTATCGAAAAACACTACCCATTATAGGTATCGTTATCAGTTATTACGTTAATGGCTTATTGAATACAGAATGTTAGCATCCTTGTTGTTACAATGCTCCGACCTTTGGTCGGAGGCCAGGTCGGAGGTCGGAGGTACGATGACGATGAGCAATTGATAATGGCCATGATATGGGCACTAATTAACTTGTACCATTATCGGCACACATCTGGATATAAATAACTTGTGTCCAAGACAAGTTTTGTCTTTACATAACCTAAAAATGAGTTATTATGCGATGTAAGTATTTCCCAGGGTAGGTAAATGTATACGTTTTTGTATAGTGGTGTTGATAATGCACATGAAACATCTCAGTTATAACGCCTGTAGGTATTCTATGTTCATAAGTCACGCTTGTTTTGAACCATTGTTCAGAACCATCACCCAAATTTCCTGCCTATACCTACCTACCAGAGGCTAGATCTCTGCTTAAAAATAATACCTAGTACATGTTACACTATTCACGAATTTACCAATATCAAAAATTGCATTCGACTTAATGCAAATGCAGATGTAAACATAACTGACACGTGAAAACTAGAAGTTCAAGTTACAATGAGAGACCACCACAGGTTCTAAATTACGTATATTTATTTTAACGCGAACAAAGAAAAAATAAAATCGAAAACATTTTAAAACAAAATAATGCCAATATACTAACCAAACATCAAATTTTCTCAGTAATAAGGGCTCTGTCGTTACCTGTCATTCTAGTTATAGAGATTTTAGTATACGTAGGTGAACAATCGAACATATTAAAATATATATATAATAAAATACCGAGTAAAATACAGTCTAGATAAGCCCCGAGAAAGACGAAAAATAAATGTCGAAACGTCTGCATAAGTGAACAACAGATATTTTTATTCTTGTCCTTATCCCGCTACCCTCCATTCAACATCAATATTTGAATTGAAGGACGTTAAAATAAGTATTAATTACAAGAATGAAATATACTATAATCAAAAACAAAAGTAAGGTACCTATAGAAAAATCGTTTCATCCCCGTTCTACGGTACCTACCTATATATACCTACCTATTTAGGAAATACGAAGAGCCAGGGGGAAAAACGATGAAAGTCCATATGAGGCAAAAAAAGTATCCAGTGCAAAATGTAGCTTTTAACCTACGCTTTGTTGTGACAAACTCGTAAGGCGAAATAATGCTGGCAATCCAAAGTTTTAACGGATATAAAATTAGGCGTGCTAGGAAAAAACGTTGAATGTCCATCCGTCAGCAGAAAAAACGATGAGAGTTCAATGTGTCGTGACGGGCGCCGTCTGATTGAATCATTATATTTCAATTTTATTGGCAGTTGATCTTTGAGTCTAATCCAGAACAGGTGCATTTGGTCGTGGAGAATAATATAGGTACTGTGTGGTGTTTCGACAAAAAAAAAAACTAAAAAAAAATGGACGAATATCTGATGCCACAAAGAAGCTTTGATTGCAATCTAATGTAACTGGCAGGGACTCTTAACTTTCAACCAAGGGGAAAAACCAACGATATAAAGCAATAGATGACTCACTCGAATACAAATAAATCGGTTTTATTTTGCTTCTATATTAGCGGGTCGGGGGGACGAAGACGAGGTAATTTTTTATTATGCATTAGCATAATAAAAATAGTTTTTTGGTAGACTTGTATCTTGTTCTCTGCTTGTATATCGTATATATGCTTTGAGATACTTATATTTACAAAATAACCTAAATCGTATAAAAAAACTGGAAAACTTGAATGTGCCAACAATAACATCTTTTCAATATCATGAAACAAAACAAGTTGCCTTTGGTAATGTATCTATATCTATATATCGTTGGGAAAAACGATGCGAGTTACTGGACTACCATCTTTCTTTCGCCTTTTTTTGCGCATTAGCTAGAGTTTTCTCAAAAATAATAGAGAAGGCATAATGCGTCAGCATCGAAATTTTTACTTTTAGTATAAAAACTATGGAACTAGCCAATAGTATACATTCTTTGTGTGAATATCTTTTCAGTTAAATTTACAGTGGTTTCAAACTTAAAATTATGAATTTCTCGATTGTATAAAAAAGGAACTTTCATCTTTTTTCCCCCTGGCTCTTCAATACGGTAACGAATTTTGTTTTTAAGGTTCTTATGGGTGTTGATAATTACAGCAAGCTTTTTGGGGAGTTTATTTGTACTGTCTAAGATACTGGCCGATTTTGTGCAACAGCCTACACTTATAACTCTCAGCTCTAGTACTTATCCAATATACAAAATTGACTTTCCAAGTGTTTCGGTTTGCAACATAAACAAAATAAGCAAAAAGAGGACAATCTTCTTTGCAGAATATCTGTAAGTTAAAGTAGGTAATTTTGTGTAAAACCAAATGTGAAAAAAACTGCTGCGGATGAAATTATTACTTCCGGCATTTATACATATAGTAACCAAGCCTAACCCAACCAAAACGGACTAACCTAAACACGCGAGGCGAATGGTACTTATAGTAAAAATTATGAAAAAAAAAAACGCGAATTGACATTTTAGAGCTCAAATATTTCCCAGATTTCGATGAAATTACTGAAATTTAATCAGATATCATCTAAAGTATTAGCATCATCCAATTCCCAACATGACAACAAAAATAATCCAGTTTTTTCGTGACTCAAACTTTAATGACAATTTAAATCACACAAATCCCAGTAGATAAAAAAATTCAAGTTGTAATTTTAGCCCGGAGGGTTTACCCTGTTAATATACAGGTATATGGTTTACCCTCACTTGTTTTGAAACTAATTTGTGCCATAGTTTTAGTACATTTTAGTTTTCCAAAGTATAGCTTCTGCCAAATGGCTAGCAAAATAACGGTTTTCTGGTGATATTACTGAAAACCTAAGATATAGGTATAAATTACTAGACAATAAAGTGCTTTGTTATGGATCGATTCTGCTGGTTTAAAATAGATTTGGGTATTTGCTACCTGATCTGATTGAAATATTAATAAATATAACGGAAACTTAATAATGAAATTGGTGGCTTTCGTCTTCTGGGGTTGGCAATAATATGCGTTTGACTGCGTCGGTTTGACGTTTTGTTCGATCGTGCTTATGTTTGCTTTTTCCAGTAACCATTATAATAAATGTTATATCAGAAAATACGCCAACTATTCACAGAAACTACGCCTTAAACAAATATATTTATAAATAATTCATAAACTTTATACGGCATGTTTTTAATCGGGACTACAGGTTGATCTCGAATGATACCTACTCTAAATAATAGTTAAACACTGCGCGCGCTCTGTCGTCTATCTCGAAAATGGTTCAAGATATGAAAAAAAAATGTTAAACCAAAGTTGCAGATAATTTAATCCTCTACAATATTTATAATAAATACAAATAACATAAAACCCATAGGAAACGAGATATTTGCAATAAATATGTAAAAAATAGATTTTTTGACTTTTGACCTTGGAACATCTGTAGTCGCGGACACCCTACGATAATTAGGTTTTGAGACAAGTTTTAGGGTGCCAAAATAAAGGTTTATACAAGTTTATAGCTGACTATCTCTCATTCCAAGGTGAAACCCCTAATATTCCTGGACCATTATATTTAAGAAGCACTTGTTTAACTGAATGGTGAGGCCACGGGACTAGTAATTCGTAGATCCCGAGTTCAATCGCACAAGGAGTTTTTTTTTAATTATCGCTGCATTCTACCTCTTATTTATCACTGATTATCATTTTTAGTAATAAAAAATGGTTATTATGAAGATTATTACTCACATTCTACTCTATAGTGTATTTAAATTCAATGTACTTACCTCTTAATATAAAATTGTCAGTAGCAGGAAAAATGTAATACATTGCTGATGCGTAAGCTCTTTTTGGCCTCGGTGAAAGTTTTAAGACCCGAGGCAACACGGGCGTTAAACAACCTCCTCGGCCAAAAAAGTGCGTTTACGCATCTCGCAATGTAAATAACTATTTAATACTGCACACTCTTTTCAAACATTATCAACAATATCAAGACTGAGATAGACTATAATAAGACGGATAGACAAAGGGACGTTCTCGTTGATCTTTCTAAACAAAGCTTGCGTGGTGCTGTAGTTTTTATACATGTGCCGCCCATATTAGTTTCTACATGGTGCCGCCGCCCACCAGAGTCGCCACCACCAACAAGCTACTTGACGTCACAACCAAGGAGGGCGCGTTACAAGAATGATTTGAATTATGCACTTTTTAATTGCTTATATTTATTACATAAAAATAAAAAAAAAATGAGTTTTTGTGAACTGTGGTTCATTTAATGGCAATAAATTACGTTTGAAAGTACCTAGTATTTTTCAAATTTAATTTCTGTGCAAGTTCCCCGTTGGGATATAAACTCATTTTTTTATTTTAATTTAATAAATATAAGCAATTAAAAATCATTCTTGTAACGCGCCCTCCTTGGTTGTGACGTCAAGTAGTTCGTTGGTGGTGGCGCCTCTGGTGGGCGGCAGCACCATGTATAAACTAATACGGGCGGCACATGTATAAGAACTACAGCACCACGCACACTTTGTTCTGTGATGGGACAATGGGACCATTGTCCAAGGTAAATACCCAAGTTCTTAGAAATTCGAAAATTCCTTAAAATATTTAAGGTTGTGACGGTGTCACAAGGGCGATTTTAAATTGTTGCAAGGGTAGGGAATAGTTTGCCTGCTTTTCTCGGTATGCGCGTTGTTGCACCCCTGTTTTGTTTGGTACTCGCCCAGGAAGCACCCACAGGTGACGCGAAATTGATCGCTGCCGCTTTGGAGCATGCATGTTTTCACTTTTAGCAGCCGCTAGTCGTTCTTTGTTCGTTTTCCGGAGGTCCTGATCTGAATGTTGTTCGAAGTTATTTCTCGTATTGTTTTGGTCTGATTGACAGGTTGAGGTTATGGTAGTCGTTTGACGCTGAAGGAACACCCAACATTGAAGACATTGGGAATACTGGTAATTGTTGCAGTTTTGGTTCTTCGGGGTCTCGCCAGTTTATGGGAGATAGACAGCCACTTATTACTGTGCCGGTTATTATTTTTCCATCTGACTGAATCACCCTCATCTGAACTAGAACCAGGTTTTTGAGCGTCCACCACAATGACGCATTTGATTGGATCATCTTGGAAATTTTGCATAGTAACTGCCAAGGTTAATTTGATTCAGCCACGAAGAAAAACCCTCAGGCCAGAGGTAAGTTTTCTTGGACGACCTTGTGAGGCGTTTGACAGGACATTTTTGATTAAGGTCTTTTTGGACCAGTTTTTTTGTTTTAGACGTGTGTTTGCTTAGGACCTGTGTTATCTTTTGGAACGTGGACACCAACACCTAAAGCCAGCTCATGTTATTTTCGTTTGGAATCTGGAGTCTGAACTACAGCTGAGTCCCACATGTATTTATCTTTTGGGAACATTGTATGTTACCATCTGACCATTCTGAAGTGTCATCTAAAATTACTGGAGGACATCGTGGTTTGGAAGACCCAACGACAGCTAAGTCTTGCTATATTTTACTTGTACTTTTTATTGTGCCCTAACTAGTATAGCTAAATTCAGTACCTGTACAATTGATAGCTTACGCTGTTGTCACTTATACTTATAACGTCGTGTGAACCGTGCGTGTACACGATTTAAACCGATTTGTAACAATCATATACTTATATGTTTTAATACGGCGCGTAGGGTGCGTAATTTTAAATTTGTCAAACAAGTAAAAATGTAGTAGGCAAATGAAATGAATATAAACTGTTGTCGCGAACCACTTAGTAGAATAAACGATGTAAATCTAGGAAGATTTAGCTTTTTGTTGTTTTTGGCTTATTATGAGTATCGGCACGTTTAAAAGTTGGCGGCCGTGTTGTGTTCGTAAAATCTGCTCGGGGAGGTAGCGAACATCATCGCCTGTATAAAGTAGAATCGCCGATGGAGGAAGGAATCCACGAAGGAATCCACGAATCTAGCCTATGACTCATCTTTGGCAGCGGTCCGAACAAACATAAGTTCCAACAACGTTCGAAACTGCACTACATGTGCATAGGAGAATTAGGAAATAGTACAGCGGTATATGTCTGTGATATCTCTAGTAAACAATTATTAGTCATAGGCGACGGTTCGCGGACTCTACTTGAGGTATAAACATTTCTATAAGTTGAAAGCTAATAATTATTGTCACCACAACAGGAAGGTTGATTTGCCTGTTGTTTTATACAGGGTGTTTCGTAATGACCTGCAAATATTTGGAGGAATGTTCTACAGGTGGTTCTAAGGGGAGCCTTTCATGTAGAATATTTCGATTTAAGTCTGGCCTGCAAAGTTATTCCAGCCTTCAGAGGTGATTTTTTTCTCTAAACTGATATACCTAACTAATTAGAAAATTGTATTTTGGGTAATAGTTGTCTCGCAAATCCTACCTTTATTATGACAACGTTGATGATTTTGTGACGGATACGGACTGCTGGGATTTCGGTGTACAGTAAAACCGGCTATTAAGGCAAATGCTCGATTTCGGAGTGGCGGTAACGTAGCGTCATCATCAAGCGTCTCGCAGGGCAGATATGGCGCGAAGCCTAAATCCCAGGACTTAGATCTTCTAGCAAATCGTTGTAGCATGTTTTCTAAATGATTCTACTTCTGCGCGTAGTGACGACGACATCATGTGGCAAATGCAGGGTGGAAGTAGGCCTGTTTAGGAGTCGGTCTGGCGAGAATTCGGAATGCTGGGATTTCGGAGTGGTAGTACGTAGTAGTAGTAATAATAATAAAAGTAATAATAATAATAAAAATAATAGCTTTTATTGCCCAACAGTAAGCACAATTTACAGGACAATGAATTACAAATTGTAAACAACTAACTATAGTGTACACGCTCCACCTAGGTGAAACAGTAAAGAGTTACAGATTAAAGAAACTCAGGAACAATATAAATAATTAGATTCAACAGTGTTAGTAAGTATTCAAAGAATTAATCGTTGACAAAAACTGCATCGTCGTATTCAGAATTTTACATAATTTGTCATTATTGATACCCACACTGGGTACACAGCCTGTCATAATTGTTGCACATAGTAAAAACGGGAGACTTAAGAAATAAATTGGTGCTAGCTCTGTCACAATAGAACGTCAAGCCCCCTATATTTCTCAGAGAATGGTCAGAAAAATTGAGCTGAGAAAGTAAATCGATAGTAATTTGTATAGAAATATAATTGACGCACATTTTCTCCTCGAATCAAGTGACAGTAACTGCAAATTATACAAAAACTCAGTGTAGGGAGTCCCTTGCTCAGGATACACTCCATCCAATTTGAATGACAAAAACTTAAGAAATTTGCTCTGAGCTTTCTCTAGTGCCTCCTTGTAGCAATTATAAAATGGGTACCATATCAGTGATGCGTACTCAAGTTTGGATCTTACATATGTCGAGTAAAGGACTAAAAGTGCATTTAATTGGTAAATGAATTGCAGTTTCTCACAATAAAACCGCAAGCTTTAGAAGCCTCATTTATCTTCTGAGTGATATGGCAGATCCTTCGTTATCTCCAAACGCGCAATCGCAGTCCCTGCTACAGTATGTTCATACTCAAGAATGGATTTTTTGCGCGAGAAACTAACCACTTTACATTTAGTTGCATTTGATTGTAATCTATTTATATCACACCAAGCCTGAATCCTATCATTATCCCGCTGCAATTCAACACAATCCTCCAAGGATTGCAATAGATTATGAGGTCATCCGCAAACAAAAGCTTATTACAGTTTACACCAGTAGTGTTATATAAAACGATTGGGAGAAATAGCAACGAACCAAAATTAGACCCCTGTGGCACTCCAGATCTTGCCAAGTAATTGAAAGAGTTAAATCCGTTGTAAGGTACCGACTGCTTTCTTTGTGATAAATAAAAACGTAGTGTCATGAAGCGTCCCGCAAGGCATCAGATATCTTGTGAAGTCTAAATCCCAGTTTTCTAAATGATCCATCTTCAAAGTACACCTTGCGACGACGATATCATGTGGGAAATGCGGTGTTGGAACAGTAGACCTGTCGAGAAGTTGATCTGGCGAGAATTCAGTGCTGAGATTTTGGTGTAGAGGTAGGTAGGCGTCGCGTGGCGCATTTTTATCGCATCTGTATTATCTTTCTATGCGAAAGTATATTACCTATATGTCGTATCATGCGTATGAGGCGCCATTTCGGACTAAATTATTATTTTTGAATATATAAATTTCTCGCGCTAATATATTTTTTTAATATGATATTTATAGAAATTTGCGTGAATAATCTTTTTTAGTCAAATTTATATATTACGCATCGCCCAAAAGTATATATTACAGTAAACGCAAAAAAATATATCAAAACACGATATATTAATTTGGTGCGCCAATATATAATAATTTAGGGTACCACTGGTCGTCACCAAAGGTCGCGCTGCGCATCCCTAACGTGCACCGGCAAAGCTGCAGCAGAAAGTGCAGAAGCCCGAAGTCGAAATATTTTTTTATATGATATTTATAGAAATTTGCGTGAATAATCTTTTTCTAGTCAAATTTATATATTACGCATCGCCCAAAAGTATATATTACAGTAAACGCAAAAACATATATCAAAACACGATATATTAATTTGGTGCGCCAATATATATTAATTTAGGGTACCACCGGTCGTCACCAGAGGTCGCGCCGCGCATCCCTAAAGTGCACCGGTAACGCTGCAGCAGAAAGCGCAGAAGCCCGAAGTCTAAGTGATTATGACTACCGACGTACTGGATGTTCTTTTTCTGTGTCAGGTTTGGGATTTGATGTCTTGTGGTATTATTAGTTTCCCGCCCGCATGATCGTTTTCGTTTCTCCTTCGTTTTGTTGTAGGAACTGGCTATCATGCGGGCGGGAAACTAATATGTTTTGTGGGGTTATACACCACAAAACATCAAATCCCAAACCCGACACAGAAAAAGAACACCCATTCGTCGGTAATCATAATCACTTCGACTTCGGGCTTCTACGCTTTCTGCTGCAGCGTTACCGGTGAACTTTAGGGATGCGCGGCGCGACCTCTGGTGACCACCGGTGGTACCCTAAATTAATATATATTGGCGCACGAAATTATTATATATCGTGTTTTGATATATGTTTTTGCGTTTACTGTAATATATACTTTTGGGCGATGCGTAATATATAAATTTGACTAAAAAAAGATTATTCACGCAAATTTCTATAAATATCATATTTAAAAATAAATATTTCGATTTCGGGCTTCTGCACTTTCTGCTGCAGCGTTGCCGGTGCACTTTAGGGATGCGCGGCGCGACCTCTGGTGACGACCAGTGGTACCCTAAATTATTATATATTGTCGCACCAAATTAATATATCGTGTTTTGATATATTTTTTTGCGTTTACTGTAATATATACTTTTGGGCGATGCGTAATATATATATTTGACTAAAAAAGATTATTCACGCAAATTTCTATAAATATCATATTAAAAAATATACAGGGTGGTTCACTTTTATGTGGTAGGACTTTAACATTAGATAGAAAAAGGTAATCTAAAATGAAAATTTTATATCAACATATATCGGGGAAAGCTTAGTTTCCGAGATACAGGGCGTTGAAGTGTTGGAAAGAATATGAAGTATTTTTTACACTGTCCGACCCAGTGGAGATATTTAAACCAAATTTGATGTGTAGTACCACCTTTTTGACTACGATATTTAGTGATAATATGAAGGTCCTGAAATAACCAGTGGTGGAGTTATGGGTTTTCACTATCACTAAATTTAAAAAGTAATTAGTACGGACCTGTCTCACATCAACGTAATTTTTTTTTTCGTAAAGTTCTTTCAATTCTCTACAAAAAGTGTATCTTGACATTTTTTTGTATCTGCCACGGTTGTGTAGTAAATAAATTATTTCCTTTCCATCTCAGCCTTTTTTGCCTAAAAATGTGTTTTCTAAGATTATTGATAAATATCGCAAATAACAGAAATTAATTATGGAACACTTATCGGATTCAGCTATTTTATTTTTAATTTTATGGAAACAATTTTAAAAATAAACTGGCATTTGGTTTGAGGTACATTACTTTATTATCATTTTAACATTTTTATCAAATCTGTATTATTTCTTAATAATTTTTATAATTCTAAATTTGTAGAATTCTAAATTATACCACGACGAGTAAAACATGATTCTTCCGCCCATAAAATGTTATTTAAAAATTGTCTTATTTCCTTTGACTACAAAATCCATCGGCAAAATACTAATGTCCTTTCTGCATCGCCGTACTGGTGAAGATAAGTGTGCCATGGAAAAGAAAATCTTATTGACAGTTAATAATACAATAATCTGTCATCCAGTAGATGAACGTAGCAGCGCCGCATGCAGTTTGTCTTTGTTAATAATTAAAATGCCGTTCCAATTTACAAATGAAGAGCAGGCTGACATCCATTTCTGCTATGGAGTTGCAAATGGGAACTCTGCGGAAGCAGCCAGAGAATACCGGAGGCGATTTCCAAATAGGCGCCATCCGCGTCCCTCGGTGTTTGTTAACATGCACCGGCAATTCAGAACTCGCGGTCTGAGAACTAGAATCGTCGAACGAGGAAATGAAAACAATATCCAACAAGTCAGACGCAACAATGAGATTCTTCGTGAATTCGATAGGAATCCTACAACAAGTAGCAGAAGAGTGTCAGTGGCCCTACGGGTTTCAAAGTCTGCAATTTTGCGAGCTTTAAAAAGAGATCACAGGCATGCGTATCATCTACATCCCGTACAAGGTTTAAGGCCCGGCGATGCAGAAAGAAGATTAGTGTTTTGCCGATGGATTTTGGAGTCAATTGAAGGAAATAGACAATTTTTAAATAACATTTTATGGACGGACGAGTCGTGTTTTACTCGTCGTGGAGTAGTAAACTTTCATAATCAGCATATTTGGGTTTCTTTTCCATGGCACACTTATCTTCACCAGTACGGCGATGCAGAAAGGACATTAGTATTTTGCCGATGGATTTTGTAGTCAAAGGAAATAAGACAATTTTTAAATAACATTTTATGGGCGGAATAATCATGTTTTACTCGTCGTGGTATAATTTAGAATTCTACAAATTTAGAATTATAAAAATTATTAAGAAATAATACAGATTTGATAAAAATGTTAAAATGATAATAAAGTAATGTACCTCAAACCAAGTGCCAGTTTATTTTTAAAATTGTTTCCATAAAATTAAAAATAAAATAGCTGAATCCGATAAGTGTTCCATAATTAATTTCTGTTATTTGCGATATTTATCAATATAATACAAAAAAATGTCAAGATACACTTTTTGTAGAGAATTGAAAGAACTTTACGAAAAAAAAATTACGTTGATGTGAGACAGGTCCGTACTAATTACTTTTTAAATTTAGTGATAGTGAAAACCCATAACTCCACCACTGGTTATTTCAGGACCTTCATATTATCACTAAATATCGTAGTCAAAAAGGTGGTACTACACATCAAATTTGGTTTAAATATCTCCACTGGTTCGGACAGTGTAAAAAATACTTCATATTTTTTCCAACACTTCAACGCCCTGTATCTCGGAAACTAAGCTTTCCCCGATATATGTTGATATAAAATTTTCATTTTAGATTATCTTTTTCTATCTAATGTTAAAGTCCTACCACATAAAAGTGAACCACCCTGTATTAGGGCGAGAAATTTATATATTCAAAAATAATAATTTAGTCCGAAATGGTGCCTCATACATGCGTGTCGCATTGATATACTTTAACGTAAATTTGAAATTTCTTGACAAAAATTACTATACACTTATTATACAACTCAAAAGTATCTACTATTAAATTAGGTACTATGATATATTTTTTTAATTTAATTAATACTACCACATTTTACTCATCAAAAACCTGGTTTCTAATTTAGTAAATATTTGATTTCCAGCTCCAGCTGTACCTACCTTCTCCATTATTTTTATTGCAGGAACAGCGTCTCTGAAGTCGACGATGTTAAATCTCTATTAAAAACATTGAAACTTATGGGAAGCTATTACGACTTTCTTCCACAGAATGAGAGAAGATTAAGTAAGCTTCTAAAGTTGCTAGACACATACGACAACCTCACAGAAGTTTCAGATCCTTCCCTTCGGCTTAAGCAACTCACCACCCCTTGTGAAGAAATATTATTAGATTGTAGTTGGGGTGGTAAAAAAACTGATTGTTCCAAATTGTTCAAAACTAGGCTGACGACCAGTGGATTCTGCTGTATTTTTAACTACATCCCACATTTAATTAATCCAAGAATGTGAGAAAAATTTTATAAATAGTTATACCTACACGATATCTCATAACTCATGGATGAAACGAAAAGATGTGATAGGAGAGACCATTCGCAACACATATATCTTGTACCTATATAGTTATTCGAATCCTTGATGTTTTTAATATATGATCATTAAGTAAATGTTATGATAAATGGTATGATGTCACATTGTTTATACTTAATAATCACTGCCATCTTTTCGTTTGAACCATGCCTTTAAGAACCCCTATAAAATAGTGCATTGCTGGTACTCACTATGAGATTTTAGATTTAAAAACAATCCGACGGAAATACCAAAACTTGAGAAAATAATCGGTGCTGGTGCAGACAAGGGTTTAAGAGCAAGTCTAAAAAATGACCTAGATGATTATTTTTATACTACAGATGCAACAACTGGATACGCCATTCAAGTGTTTAAATCTGATGACTATCCAGATTGGATAAGTGGTGGTTTGAAGGAAGTTATTGTAAATCCGGGTAGCGAGATTACTGTTCAAGTTGAAGTTGAAATTTTAAGAACCGAAGAGCAAGTTAGAAATTTGCCCGTTAGTTTGGTATTAGCGTTAAATTTTACATTAAAATTTAAACGAGTTGTTAATTTTTTAGAGAAAATGTAAATTTGAAGATGAAAGTGTAGACAAAATAAGTTTTTCTTCAAGAATAGTAAACAGTTCTGTTTACAGTTTTAGCGACTGCTTGCTAAATTGCAAAATAAATAGTATTTTGTCTCTGTGCAAATGTTTGCCATTTATGCTTCCACTGGATGATATGGATTTCAATGGTCCTATTAATTATTGCACCTTGATAGATATCCCGTGTTTAAGTCGCCACAAAGGTAGGTACCTAAATTTAGACATAATGAAAGATTTACGCATGCTATATTTTGAAATTTTCCAGAGACCACGGGAACGTTAACTAGACCAACATTTCGTCGCTATACTTCGACTTCTTCAGGGCTAGTTAAACAATTATTACAGTATAACGATTATTTGGGAAACAGTTGAACAGTTGTACATGACAGAGATGGTAAATTTGTAAAAATTATTCTAGCTTAACAAATTAAGTGTACCATCTCTGTCATGTACAAGGTGTTCAAACTGTTTCCTAAATAACGACTAAACGTTACGATGTAAGGATGGTTTCAAAGTAGCCTTGAAACGTTGCGCCGAAACGTTGGCGTACTTAAAAAACGGGTTTAATGCTTGATTCCCGTGACCTCTGGAAAAAATTGCCTAATTTTGTTCCAATGGCGTATGAAGCTATATAAAGTAAAAGTACTTAAATATATATTTTTTTCAGATAAATGGTCGAAGTATTTTCCTTTCGAAATCAACACAGATGACTTAGACTATGAAAGACAAGAGTCTCTATATTGTGAACACTGTGTTCCAGAATGCAGTGATGTTTTCTATAACATTTTCTCTAACACAATGAAGCTTACCTCGAATGTTAGTAAATTTAACATTTATTTTGGGAAATCTACAGCCAGTTTATATAACAACGTATTGTTTGTAACCTGGTATGAAAGTTTAAGTAAGTATAGGGTATAGGAAATTTTATAATTCCAGCAAAATATGTCTTCAACTTATACTATACAGTAGTGTGTGTAACACGTAGATAACCAACTGTAAAGTTGGTCATCTTGCTCGTAAAATTTGTCGACCAAAAGATTTACAATTTGTAGAAAACGTTATCTTCGAGCAAAAAGTTCCTAAATTAGTGTATAAAAACATATACCTACAGTTTGTTCAGCGAATGTTCGGCCCTACGTCACAACTCCCGTTCATGTCTTACTCATGAATATACGATGGATATCGGTCGTATATTCACGAGTCAGACAAGGACGGGAGTTGTGATGTAGGGCCACATACCTATAGCAACCTACAGGTATGTGTGTAGGGCCGAACATTCGCTGAATAAACTGTATCTATAGCAACCTATACGCGCAAAAGAGAAGTACGACCGGGGGAATAATTGGTGATCATTTTGAACCCTAAATGAAGTAGGTAGGTGTTTTAAAATGGTGTATGATGTGTCTCATCAGTGTGTGGATGTAGCCTAGCTCTTAGGGTTCTTAATATATCAACTTGATTTTGGTACGATGGTGAGGGGAGGAGGGCAAGAGGCACATTTTAAAAGCCATTTTGATGTCCAGCGATCACCTGATCCAGGATGATCAGTCAAAGGTACTTTTAAACGGAAGACCCTAATATTTTTTCATTTGCATAGCCCTTATCACGGCCAATTAAACGCTTTGGCTTTGATCACAACTTTTGGAGATAAGCTCGTTTAAACGAGAAAAGAAGCGTTTTAGTTTGGTCACCCTACATAAAGATATATATATAAAAAAGATCTCTTCTGAAAAATAGTAGTACCTACTATTGTAGTTTTAGTCCCCCGTTATTACAGTTGTCGAATTTGGCTACATCACACAGGGTGCGTTGAACATTTGCCACTTTTCACTTTCATATCCCTAATCACGGCCAATTTAACGTTATAAGAGTTAGGGGGGCTTTGATCATAACTTTTGGAGATAAGAGTTTAATAAACGAGAAAAGAAGCGTTTTAGTTTTGTCACTCGTACACCCTGCATAAAGGTAGATATGTAAAAAAGATCTCTTTTCTGAACTACTACTGTTGTAGTTTTAGTACCCCGTTATTACAGTTGTCGAATTTGGCTACATGACACAAGGTGTGTTGAACATTTGCCAAATAAAAAAAAATCAAATGTAAGAACCCAATTATCTGTTTTTTTTTGCCCTTTGGCGCAATTAACACTTAGAAAATTGGCTCTTTCCACCAGTTCATATTTCGAAAATTGGGTCATTCCGTTTGATTTTCTTGTTGAGAAAACCATGTTTTTGCAAACGTGCATAACACTGTATGATGTAATAACGGGGACTAAAACCACAACAGTCCTGCAATTATTTTTCAGGAAAGAGATTTTTGATAACTTTCCTTATATAGGGTGTACGAGCGACGAAACTAAGGCCTGTTTTTCGTTTAAGTTACCTTATGTCAAAAGTTCTGGCTAAATCCCTACGACCCTTATATCATTCGATTTGCCGTGATAAGTGCTATCCAAAAATGAAAAAAATATTGAAGTATCAGGTGATCGCTGGACATCAAAACGGATTATAAAATGTGCCTCTTGTCCCCTCCCCCGCACATTCACATTATTGTAACAAAAATAAAGTTGGTATATTAAAAACCCTAGGAGCTAGTCTCCGTCCACACAGTGAGACACTCTGTAGATCATTTGAAGATATCTGCTTCATGTATGGTTCAAAATTGTTCCCCGGCTGGACGTCTCTTTTGCGGGCTATGGGTTGCCCGGTAGGTGTAATGTTTTTATACACTAATGTAGGAACTTCTTGATCTAAAATGACTGTTTCTACAAATTTTTGGTGGAGTGGATAAAGACTTCAAAACATTTTAGACATCCTACCAGGGAGACATTTGTGATTTCTCGGATAGATTTCCAAATATACGAGTTTTTATCTATTCACCCGAGTATTCACTTTTCAAACTGCCAATATAGGGTTAAAAATGGCGGCCAATTCTCTTTCCGTTCCCTGCGCCTTGCCGTGCGCAGTACGGCTAAACGCGGTAACCATAAGTGTTCGAGAAATATCTCCATCATTAATTTAATAGGACCTATTGGTTAAATAAATAACTATTAAATCCGATTTAATTTTATCTGACGTTTCACGAAAGTCATCATGGTTAAAATCTATTTAAACTTGAGGGTCATCGGCATAAGCTTGTATTTTGCAATATTTAGTTGATGTTAGCAAATCCTGAAAACATCTGTAACGGAGAAAAAGTTTACTTCTGGCAATTAAAATTTTAAATGCCACAATTAAAATGGCAAGCAAAATAGAGGAGAAATGAACCATGTATCTGTTCTTAATGTTCTTAGTAAAATGAGTAACTTGGAACCGAACACTTGTAGTAAGTAAATTTTCTTACTAAATTGTGGTAGTTGGCCCAAATACCAAGGTGTAATTTCCAGTAGTACACCAGTTATTTATAGTAAATGTGCCCGGTATTTAACAAAAGCACCACCTTCTGATTCCTGTAAGTGCCATTTTATTGATGACAGTTGACTTGGTTAATCAGGTCTATTGAACCAATTAATCATACCAAATTATAGTAACTTGTAGGTACCAAGTATTCAGGTTTTTTATATTAATATGAATTTTGTTTTCCTCTATCAATGCAAACTTTTATGACAAAAGGTGGGTTTAACTGCTATGATTAAATATACAACTTGTGACAATTCTCACAGTATGTTGTTACAATTAAATGCATTACTTGAAACTTTACAGGGCATTGAAATTCAAAACAAACTTGACATGGTGGTAGAACTAACCAAAAAATTTAAAAAGTTCCTAAACGTACCCCTAAAATGCTTTCCAAGAAAGATACATGTCGTTGAATGATTGGCAAAAATAAAGTTATTATAAATAGTATTTCTGATATACCTAATAATGAAAGTATATGGTCACATATATGTATAGTTTTTTGCTGCCTTATTTTGGGAACAATTCACCGCTCTTTATCTTTCTTGGAAAGCATTTTAAGAGGTATGTTTATACAGTGTGTCCCACTTAAGGACTGACCACCCCGGTAAAATTTGTATTTATGGCTCGATTTCCATAAACTTTTTTTTGTTGGATAGAGCTTCAATAATGGCATTAAATGTATAATTCAGGTACCTGGTGCCTTAAACTCATGGCCCACTGAGACGGTGTTTTAGTGCTGAAATTTCGAAAAGTACTATTCGGGATTTTTTTAGAGGAAAATCAATGCCGGATTCTTATTCAGCGTTGTTCGAAACCCAAACGTACCAATTTGCATTACCATAGCTCTACAGGTTGTTTCAAAATTTTTAGTGTCCCACTTAATTAGTGACCACCCCTGTAAAATTTTTATTTTTAGCACGATTTCATAAACTTTTTTTTGTTGGATAGAGCTTTAATAATGGCATTAAATGCATAATTCAGGTGCCTCGTGCGTTACATTCATGGCCCACTGAAACAAAGTTTTAGTGCTGAAATTTCGAGAAGTACTATTAGGGACTTTTTTAGAGAAAAATTAATGCTAGATTTTTATTCAACGTTGTTGGAAATCCAAACGTACCAATTTGCATTAGAAAATGGAGGACTAATTGAAATGACTGAAATTTGAGTTTATGTTATGTTGTGTTGTTTATTCATGTATTTGATGATATTAAATTAAATAAAAAATTTGTTCGCTAATAAATTTTTGAAAGAATATGTGTTCCTCATGAATATTTTAGTGACCAACTTACCAGAAATTAAGAAAATTAATTACAAATTAGTACGTTTTTGTTTGGGACCTCTCACTGCATATAAGAATCCGGCCTTACTTTTCCTTTTAATTTTTTTGGAACACCCTGTGGAGCTATGGTAATGCAAATTGGTACGTTTGGGGTTTCCAACAACGCTGAACAAGAAACCGGCATTTATTTTCCTCTAAAAAATCCCTAATAGTACTTCTCGAAATTTCAGCACTAAAACACCGTCTCAGTGGGCCATGAATTTAACGCACGAGGCACCTGAATTATACATTTAATGCCATTTTTAAAGCTCTACCCAACAAAAAGTTTATGAAAATCAAGCTATAAATAAAAATTTTCCGAGGGTGGTCGCCCTTAAGAGTGGCAATAAAAATTTTGAAACTCCCTGTAGAGCTACGGCAAAGCAAATTGATATGTTTGGGTTTCGAACAATGCTGAATAGGAATCTGGCATTAATTTTCCTCTAAAAAATCCGTAATAGTACTTCTCGAAATTTCAGCACTAAAACACCGTCTCAGTGGGCCATGAATTTAACGCTCGAGGCACCTGAATTTTGCATTTAATGCCATTTTTAAAGCTCTACCCAACAAAAAAAAGTTTATGAAAATCGAGCTATAAATAAAAATTTTACGGGGTGGTCAGCCCTTAAGTGTGGCAATAAAAATTTTGAAACTCCCTGTAGATCTACGGCAATGCAAATTGGTACGTTTGGGTTTCGAACAATGCTGAATAAGAGTGTGGCATTAATTTCCCTCTAAAAAAAATCCCTAATAGTACTTCTCGGAATTTCAGCACTAAAACACCATCTCAGTGGGCCATGACTTTAACGCACGAGGCACTTGAATTATGTGTTTGATGTTATTTTTAAAGCTCTATCCAACAAAAAAAAGTTTATGAAAATCGAGCTCTAAATAAAAATTTTACAGGGGTGGTCAGTCCTTAAGTGGGACACACTGTATAGAAACTTAAAAAAAAATTGGCAGTTCTACCACCTGTCAAAGTTTGTTACAGTATTCCAATAACACCCTGACTTCACACACCTTCACGCTTCGGCAACTGTAACGACGCGTCCTCCGCGCGGGTATACAAGGGTGATTCACGTAAGTTGTTCATTAGAAGTTTTTCGGGGAAGGAGTGCGAATTTTGATTTGCAATTTTGGTTACTTGTATAACAGGTTGTAAACTTTCTTTCTAAAATATTTTCAACTTCCGATAACTTCCGGTTATGCCGGATGTCGATAGCAACTTTGATATTTCAAATAGAACACCCTATATATTATTACACCATTTGGTTCCCTATTAAATTCCAAATCTTTTTTCTGAATATAATGTGTACCCTATTCCTAACCCTTTTCGAGATATTCGCAAATTTTTGATTTTTTTGAGTGTTGCAGCCATCGACCATAGTGATGATAACATTGAAATTTATGAATCTGGAAAACTGAAATTTTGGACTGTCGTAGGCGACAGTCAACTTTACCACATATGCCATTTCAAAATATTGTACAGGGTGTTCGGAAAAAAATTCCCAATATTTTGCGTAATAACGAAGCAACCGCTTCATTTAGACATATAGTGTGTTGTATCTTTTTGAACTGTCTTTACACAAGCATTTCAATGGTGCAATAAAAAAATATGGGTTCCATTTGAAAAAAAAAATAGATTTTTAAATTTTTCGATGTTGATATTGGGAACTTTTTCCCGAACACCCTGTGCAATATTTTAAAATGGCATACAGACCACTTAAAGTTGACTTTCGCCTATGACAGTCCAAAATTTCAGTTTTCCAGATTCATAAATTTCAAAGTTATCATCACTATGGTCCATGGCTGCAACACTCAAAAAAATTTGTGAATATCTCGAAAAGGGTTAGGAATAGGGTACACATTATATTCAGAAAAAAGATTTGGAATTTAATAGGGAACCAAATGGTGTAATAATATATGGGGTGTTCTATTTAAAATAACAAAGTTGCTATTGACTTCCGGTATAACCGGAAGTGATCGGAAGTTGAAAATATTTTAGAAAGAAAGCTTACAACCTGTTATATAAGTAGCCAAAATTTCAAATCAAAATTCACACTCCTTTCCCGTAAACTTCTAATGAATCACTTACGTGAATCACCCTGTATATACGTCTGCGCCTTTCGACAACCTTCGGCCTAAAGGTCTGGTTTCGTTGGGGCTGGCGACGGCCGCGTTCGACGGCCGCGGTCAGACGCGCCGTTGTTCTGTGTTCGTTGGGGCTGCCAGACGCGGCGTTTATTCTTATTTTTGTTTTCATTTTTTGTGAAATCAGTCAGTGGCGAAACGTCGAGCATAGTGCAGCGTATAGGTATAATCCTTTTGTTAAAATTTAAATATGGAGAAAGAATTAGTAGCCCTTTTATTATTATTAGAAGAAGAAGAACAACAAGAAGAAGTGGAAATGGTACAAGTCAGTTTATTAAAAAAAAAGAAAGAATACAAGTAGTATATTTGAAATGAGGAATAGTGAGGGTTGTTTTAGTATACTGATCAACAACCATTTACTATTCTTTTCAAAACACACTTTTCAAAACACACAAAACACCGACGGCGCGGTCAGACTGGTCCCGAGGCAGTCGAGAAATCGGACGCGACCGCCCTCGGCGACGGCGGGCGATTGGGACGCGCCACGGAAACCAGGCTACGCGTTTTCCATATGGGCAGTACGACGCGTTTAAACGCGGCCGTCGGCAGCCCCAACGAAACCAGACCTTAACTCGGAGTTCTTCGCAAGTACTCTAGCATTTAGAGTAAGTGACTTATTAATAGTGAAAACTTAATGCCATATTTGTATTTATTAGCTTGTTACTATTTTTTTGGCACTGTTCTGCACAAATATAACAACACCAACAGTTAATATTTCTATTATTTGCTATTAATGGTAAATAGTTTTTTTAGGATGTTTTTATTTATAGCAAGTCAATCCGTTACTGACATATGAAACTACGTTCCATGTAAAAGCTTTTATTAACAACAAGCCGCATCACCATATGGCAGTAAATAAAACCTTACCTGTTGGAATTAAAATAGTATCAAGTACAATGTGCACTTGGACCTCTTTTTTCAGTGAGGATGCTGACAACTTACTATCAGAAACACCAGACTGCGAGCGTCGTTTAAAGTAAGATGTTAATAAGGAACCCTCTTTTTTTGTAACTGCAACAACTTTTAATTAAAGAAGCATGAGTAGGTATCAAACAGTAGGTAGCTTAATTAAATTAACAAATAAATAAATTTTGACGCCATTATAATTCACATAGAAAATGTCGTTCCAGGGTAAACTATACAGATCCGTCAGAAACTTATTTCAATTAAAATTTCTAAACGACCTGTAAATATTATCTTTGGCCTCGAGTGAACTGTGGCTCGTTTAGATTGTGGCCCTACTGCCAGTATCAATGGGCGCTAAAAAGAAAAAGAGGTAGAATTCGCCGCCATGTTGAACTCTATATTATAAAGCAATTCGAGACATCGGAGATGTCTCCGTGACAGTGACAATGACAATGAGTATTTGGAAACTTTTTAAAAGAAATTCTCCCGATTTCCTAAAAAATAGACCTACATCCCTCTATTATTTTGCAGGTACATTAGGAGGTGTGTTGTCCCTATGCATGGGTTTTAGCATCGTAAATATGATAGAAATAGCAGCTTTAATTGTAAAAGTAATACTTAAGAATATTTACAATTCATACAAAAATTAAATAATTAAAAATATATAAAATTGTTTTGTTTTGCAACCTAAAATTGCAAAAGCCGGTCCTGTGCAATGTACAAGTATTTTTCCATTTTGACGTTCCAAAAATGAAACTGTGCATGCTTCTGATAGTTTCAAACCTCTGAAATTTAAAACCGATTACAAACGTTTTTAAGATCTGCTGAAACAAACCATAACCGTCTAAAAAGGGTTCTAAATTTCAACAGAATTTTCTGTCATCTTCTGTGACGTCATCCACCAATTAGGTCATAGAGAGAAGCTTAGTTATTAGTGTTATCACAGTATATAGGTCTGTGGTGTTATTACAGAGCATATCAAACAACCAGCAGTATCACTCCCCATGGCGGGAAAATTCTGCGCACCTGTTCGCGCAGCCGCCATGTGGGCATAGATTCTGTCAAATTGATGCAGTGTCGGGGCGATTGGGCAGTTCTTTTTTGGCTGTATACGAGATATTACAGTGCCGTGGAGTGTGCTTTTTTGTAAATAGTGCTTTTTGCTAGTATCTTTAAATAAAGAATCCCAGGAAGGAGTAAAAGCTGCTTGTACTTACCACACACTATATACTTTACTAATACTACTCTGTATTTCTGAATTGATTTTCCCGACTACACCTCTGACTTCTATTCTACCAATATGGCTCATGGTCATTGAATTTGCGGATGATTTCTCAAGAGTAAGTTATACTGCTGGTTGTTTTATATGCTCTGGTTATTATACTAAAATCTCTCTTTAACTAGATACCAGGAATGGCATTTTTTAATTTAGTTACTTAACCAAAGTTGACGGAATTGAGTTGAAACTAGGGGCATATTAAACCACTTCACACATTGACAGATGATGTCAGATATTTAAAAATTTTCGATGTGTCACATTTTAAATCAAAATTAAAAAGAATTCTTTGTTATGATCACCACATAGGTACTTAATATGTACCTACATCACAGAAAATGTAAGGAATACTGACATTAAAACAAAAAATGCCAATATCCTAACCAAACATCAAATTTTCTGAGTAAGGCTTTGTGGTCACCTGTACAGAAATTCAGAAATTCTATGGATATTCAATATAAACCCAGTGTCCAGTTAAAGAGATATTTTAGTATACAAGCTTTTATTTAACTTGTTCTGTTAGGGTGTGTTTATGTGTGTACGTATACGAACTTTAATCTTACAACTGAATTTTAAATCACCCAACCGATTGAGCTGAAATTTTGCACAAACTTTTGGTTCTGGTGACAATACAATCTAAGGAACTCAGTATTGTGATATTTTCAAAATGGCCGCCACTCTAAGATGCCGGATTACCTATTTCTTCATAACCTCCTCGACACAGGTATCAAGTAAAAGGGTTAGACGGGTGGAAAATGATAAATTAAGTGGCAGTATACTTACTGAATGCGCTATGGCGACCGCACCAAGATGGCGGATTACCTATTTCTTCATACCCCCCTCGACCCAGGTATCAAGTAAAAGGGTTAGACGGGTGGAAAATGATAAATTAAGTAGCAGTATACGAATACGCTATGGCGGCCGCACCAAGATGGCGGATTACCTATTTCTTTACAACCTACTTTACATAGGTATCAAATGAAAGCGTTTGCCGAGTACAAAATGATAATATGGAGTATTAATAACTTCCTATAATGGACATTCCTCTTAACTATTTAAACAAAATGATAAGATAAGTAAAGTCATACTAAATCCAATATGACGGATTCCCAAGATGGCAGACTAACTGACATCTGACCCCACTCACGATACACTTACCCACGGTATGTCACTAACGAATCCGAAAACCAGGCAACTCTGCGCATCTACGTCAGTTGCGAATCACGAATTCTAAATAATGCATAGTGTTTAATGACGGCTGCGGTTCTGTTTTACGATTTTGTATAGTTTACAGTTTAATGTGTCAAGAAAAAAGTGTAAACAACTGACTGATCGTCAGTCCAGCTCGACAAGTGCTTTGAAATAGGCCAAAAATGCCGAGATGTGCAGTCAGCGTACCTATGTCCAAATAATAAATAGAAACAGTAAGGGAACGGAAATTAAGTATTATAGATTTCCCAAGGACAATAATCTGGTAACGAAACAGATTATTTATAGAACAGAGCATTAAAAATAGGGGACTCAACAGAGTTTATGCCTGGTTTATACAGCAAATAAAATAGAATGTGCAATAAAAAATTAGCCTTGTTATGGTTAAAGGGAATCATTATTTGATCCCTATTTTACTCACTATTTATTATGTTGTTTTGTTTGTTGTTTAACTATAAACTAAGCATTAGTTGCGCAAGTTGTGCTTGTGTCGAGGCTTGTGTGCATTAATTGGTAAATAAGGCTTTAATTGACATAAACCGACATAAACACTTTAAGGAAAAAGTTATATTTTTGGTAAGGCTTTGAATTTTATTTATCAATATCTTTGCCTATAACAAGTCATATGTAAAATACTTTTTTTCGATGGAGAGTTTGTGCCGATAGAAGCCAAAACATAGTTCAGGATTACCTTACTTACAATACATGTATTTTTTAGATATCTATATGATATTGTGGTGCTCGGGATTTTAAACAAAAAAATATATAATACTCGGTTCCCAAACTGGTAACTTTACGTTAGTTTTTCGCCAGAATCTTCTCAGGGCCCCAAGTAGGCCTCAGAACTCATCGCAGTAAATCAAAGTCTTAATGTGAGTACTGCATTAGGCCGCGGTGCCGCCAAAGGGGAAAAAACCATAGAAGTGGCCGAAAACATGGCCCGCCAGACTGATTTATGGTAATTGATATAATAAAGGTCTCAAAGTGATCGATTTATGCTAATTGCAGTAATTAACTTTGACTGATTTACGATAATTGCCTTAATTGATTTTGCGAGAACCGGTCGTCCCAAAAGTTCGCAGGGATTTAGCGACCGCGGGGAGACCAGAGGGGCACCCGGAGACGTATAAATAAAAAGGGGAAAATTCGCCAGGGATCAGTTGTCAAGCAAACGTCCAGCCGAAGCCAGCAGCAGAATAGTCGCGGAAGGCGCCCAGCGGGCCAGCCGGCCGCGGGCCGTCGCCCGCAGTTTCCGCCGAAATTCCCTATGGTCAAAAGCACCGAGAAAAAAAAGTATTCTTCTAAGCACCTGGGTAAGTTGGACTAGCCAAGTAGTAAGATATTTTTGTTTTGATTCCTTTATGTTTGAATTGCCTTTTATTCTAATTTTGAAATCATTCTGAAAACTTTGGAAATACTGAATTTATTGTGCAATTTTTATTTGAATTTTAGAGTTAATATCAGAAATTGAGTCTTTTTATTTTCATTTTTATACTGAGGATTTGGTAAATTTATTTGCAGTTTTGTCAGTTGAGTTAATGAGTGTTTTATCTAGTCTTTATGCTAATTAACAACTTCTATTCATGCCGTACGATTATTCTGAATTTTGAGCCATATTATTTTGGTATTGCTTGCAAGAGTTTTGTCTTTTAATTGAATCATTTTATGCTACAAACTTGAGTAATATTGATTTACAGTTTATGCCAATTTCGTACTGGGTCATTATTCATTGTCATGCAGATTAATCAATTAATTTTGTGCTATTTGGGAAATCTTTTGCAATTTTGTACTTTTGATCTGAATATTGTCATTTTATTGCCATAATTTGTGTGTTCGTACCATTTTTGACATATTGTTTTGTGCCCTAATTTAAGTTCAATTGTTTAACAGTGTATCTTTTTTAAACGTTTGGATTGTGTTACATGAAAAGAGTTCATATTTCGGATATCTTGAGTGGCGTTGTGCGAATTCATAGATTTTTACAATTATTCATTATTTAATTATTGCACATGTGTTTAATCTTCCTCTGTATTTTGTTAACGTAATGTACTGTTCCGTGATTAATCTTAATATACATATTTTAAACTACCCTGTGTCTCCGTCATACACCCTTAGACCCACACAAAATTAAAGAACTTGTAGACCACCCTGTATAATACCGCTCGCCAATTAACATCTACCAGGGTAGGATACTACAATATTTTTTATTGTCTACCAATATACGGCCTTTTAAAAGAAAAATCCTGTTAATTTAACAAAATATACATCAATTTTATTTGCATGCATACGATTAATTAAAACGCATTATTTGTAAAATGATAATTACCAAATTAAATGTGTTTTTTATCAACAGAATATTCATTCATTGATCTAGTAATATAATCTACATATTTTTAACAACATTTATTTAAAAGAAAACGTTTAAAATAAGCAAAAACCCATAAAAAATTATCTATTGCTGTGTAAAACATATGGAGCTATTTAAATTCTGATTCACAACTGACGTCACAAGATGCGCAATGACATACCGTGGGCAAGTGTATCGTGACCCCACTGACATGGAAATCAAATATATAACTAGGTACCAAAAAGCACAAAATAAAATGAAATATAAAAATAAAAAATAAATAAAATAAGTTAATGTTTTCGTTAAGATAATTTGATGCCAAATTGCTACAAGTTTTTGTAAATCAAAAAGCTTTTTACGCGAAATGTTCATAAAAAAATACTTACCAATTAATTTTATTGGACAGTGATTGGTTGACAAGCAAGTACCGATACTTGCCAAAGTATGTATTTTCTTTAAAATTCGCTCGACCAGCTTTTTGATTTACATAAACTTGTCGCAGTTTGGTATTGAATTATCTTAACGAAAACCTAAACTTATTTTATCTACAACTGTCATGTAATAGGTACGATTTGACACTATTTTTAATGCCATAATAACGTATATTACTGCACTAGTACTTTTTTAAATTCATCACCGCACTAATACGTATTTCTTGATTTCGACATTTTGCTAAAGTGAAAATTCTCTTCGTAACATGGAATAATAACACCAAAGGGATGAAGGCTCTGTATCTTGCTTAGTTCTTTAAAATACAGGGTGGTTCACTTTTATGTGGTAGGACTTTAACATTAGATAGAAAAAGATAATCTAAAATGAAAATTTTATATCAACATATATCGGGGAAAGCTTAGTTTCCAAAATACAGGGCGTTGAAATGTTGGAAAAAATATGAAGTATTTTTTACACTGTCCGAACCAGTGGAGATATTTAAACCAAATTTGATGTGTTGTACCACCTTTTTGACTACGATATTTAGTGATAATATGAAGGTCCTGAAATAACCAGTGGTGGAGTTATGGGTTTTCACTATCACTAAATTTAAAAAGTAATTAGTACGGACCTGTCTCACATCAACGTAAATTTTTTTTTCGTAAAGTTCTTTCAATTCTCTACAAAAAGTGTATCTTGACATTTTTTTGTATCTGCCACGGTTGTGTAGTAAATAAATTATTTCGTTTCCATCTCAGCCTTTTTTGCCTAAAAATGTGTTTTCTAAGATTATTGATAAATATCGCAAATAACAGAAATTAATTATGGAACACTTATCGGATTCAGCTATTTTATTTTTAATTTTATGGAAACAATTTTAAAAATAAACTGGCACTTGGTTTGAGGTACATTACTTTATTATCATTTTAACATTTTTATCAAATCTGTATTATTTCTTAATAATTTTTATAATTCTAAATTTGTAGAATTCTAAATTATACCACGACGAGTAAAACATGATTCTTCCGCCCATAAAATGTTATTTAAAAATTGTCTTATTTCCTTTGACTACAAAATCCATCGGCAAAATACTAATGTCCTTTCTGCATCGCCGTACTGGTGAAGATAAG
Organism: Pseudeuparius sepicola; assembly: GCA_963920635.1. NCBI lineage: Eukaryota > Metazoa > Arthropoda > Insecta > Coleoptera > Anthribidae > Pseudeuparius > Pseudeuparius sepicola. Next base: position 99,909,523 of record OY987299.1, read on the forward strand.
TGTGCCATGGAAAAGAAAATCTTATTGACAGTTAATAATACAATAATCTGTCATCCAGTAGATGAACGTAGCAGCGCCGCAGTTTGTCTTTGTTAATAATTAAAATGCCGTTCCAATTTACAAATGAAGAGCAGGCTGACATCCATTTCTGCTATGGAGTTGCAAATGAAAACTCTGCGGAAGCAGCCAGAGAATACCGGAGGCGATTTCCAAATAGGCGCCATCCGCGTCCCTCGGTGTTTGTTAACATGCACCGGCAATTCAGAACTCGCGGTCTGAGAACTAGAATCGTCGAACGAGGAAATGAAAACAATATTCAACAAGTCAGACGCAGCAATGAGATTCTTCGTGAATTCGATAGGAATCCTACAACAAGTAGCAGAAGAGTGTCAGTGGCCCTACGTGTTTCAAAGTCTGCAATTTTGCGAGCTTTAAAAAGAGATCACAGGCATGCGTATCATCTACAACCCGTACAAGGTTTAAGGCCCGGCGATGCAGAAAGAAGATTAGTGTTTTGCCGATGGATTTTGGAGTCAATTGAAGGAAATAGACAATTTTTAAATAACATTTTATGGACGGACGAGTCGTGTTTTACTCGTCGTGGAGTAGTAAACTTTCATAATCAGCATATTTGGGCACAAGAAAACCCACATGCAATCCGGCCAAGAAATTTTCAGGTCGAATTTAGTGTCAATGTTTGGATTGGACTGTACAACTATCATCTGTTTGGACCTTTTTTTTTGCCACAGCGAGTGAATGGTGACAATTTTTTGGAGTTTTTAGTAGCTGAGCATAATAATATGTGGGAAGACATTCCTTTAAACTTAAGATTGTTGGCTTGGTTCCAACTTGACGGCTGTCCTGCACATTTTCACCGAAATGTGAGGAACTGGTTAAATAATAACTTTCCAAATAGGTGGATCGGACGAGGGGGACCGGTCGCTTGGTCACCACGTTCTCCGGACATAACACCTCTGGACTTCTTCGTATGGGGATTTTTAAAAGAACAAGTCTATGCGACTCCTGTAGAAACAAGGGAACAACTTATTGATCGTATCAGAAATGCGTGCGATGAATTGAGAAATGGCAATTTAATCGATGCTGTTCAATCCGTTAGGCGAAGTGAATTATGTGTGCAACAGAATGGATCACATTTTGAACAATTGTTGAATGTTGTACAAATTTAGAATTATAAAAATTATTAAGAAATAATACTAGATTTGATAAAAATGTTAAAATGATAATAAAGTAATGTACCTCAAACCAAGTGCCAGTTTATTTTTAAAATTGTTTCCATAAAATTAAAAATAAAATAGCTGAATCCGATAAGTGTTCCATAATTAATTTCTGTTATTTGCGATATTTATCAATAATCTTAGAAAACACATTTTTAGGCAAAAAAGGCTGAGATGGAAACGAAATAATTTATTTACTACACAACCGTGGCAGATACAAAAAAATGTCAAGATACACTTTTTGTAGAGAATTGAAAGAACTTTACGAAAAAAAATTTACGTTGATGTGAGACAGGTCCGTACTAATTACTTTTTAAATTTAGTGATAGTGAAAACCCATAACTCCACCACTGGTTATTTCAGGACCTTCATATTATCACTAAATATCGTAGTCAAAAAGGTGGTACTACACATCAAATTTGGTTTAAATATCTCCACTGGGTCGGACAGTGTAAAAAATACTTCATATTCTTTCCAACACTTCAACGCCCTGTATCTCGGAAACTAAGCTTACCACATAAAAGTGAACCACCCTGTATACTAATAATAGCCCTATTTATGGATACTCTATATAGTTAACCAATGTTTGACACTGACATAACAACATGACAGAAATACAGTAGATACTGGGGACAGATTTTTCAAAAACTAAAGTTGTGCAGCTGTTTTTTTTGGGAGATTTTAACAGAAGAAAATTAGTAGGCAATGATGACTGGGCTTTAATTTATTAGCGCCATCTGTTGTTTGTATCCTTATGACTCTGTCACACATTCGCTAACTAGGGATTCCATAAATAAGGCTAATAATAAAGACAAAGTAGGTACAATGGAAAACACCTTGTTGGCCATTAGCGCCATCTGTACTCCAGAATATTAAGCTATATAGCCGTGAGAAGTCTTATAAATACATCAGTCAACGCTAATAGTGCGCTTTTTCACTACTCATGTTTCCAACCTTATTTTCTCTACACCATTTATCGTAACGGTCATAAGCCAGTTGTTTTTTTTCTTGTGATTTCTCTGGCACAAGATTTAAAATAACACTTGAAGCTGCATTTCAATGTCCGAAGGGAGATTGTCTTCCCTTGAACTCATTTTTATGTAAAGACCACCCTGTTGGAGATGTTAGTTGGCGAGCGGTATGTACAGGGCGATTCACAAGTTACTTTACTCTTGGTGTGAATTTAAGGGTTTAACGAAAACAGGGATAGTTTGAAAGGTTTGATAGGTGTATATTAAAGGAGTATATTAAATTACGAAAATACAGGTTAAAAGGAAATTCAAATATTGGCAATAATTAATAATTGATAATAAAAAAAAATTGGTTGCTTCCAACGTTACACAAAGTATATATCAGAAATATAAACTTAAATTAAACTTCCTTCTTCCTAACTTACGATAGCTTATCAAACCCTTACTCTCTAAGATTACATATTTTTATACTTACGACTTGTTAATATCTTTAGATTATTTTTGTGAATATACGTGTCAAAAACATATCTCTAAACCTCGTGTGCTAAAACTAGGGAAGCGCAGAGAGGCCACATGTTACAAAAAAATTTTCTCGACGTTTTATTCCGACTTACAACTCGGAATAATTCCGAGCAGAACTCACGCGAGATTTAAAAGTAGCAAGCAAAAAGATACATGTTCCCTTTCGACCAAACAGTATATATCTCTTACCTGTTATCTCTCATGATGTAGGAAAAATACTGCGCAAGGTTACTAAAAAGAATTCAAGGGGATTTGACAACATTCCCTGCTCAATAATTAAACATGTACCTAATAAATGATATAGCTGAACCATTAACTACACTTATAAACAAATTATTTGTATCCGGTGTTTTCCCAACTGTCAATAGTTCCCATACATAAAAAATGACAAAGGCAAAATGACTAATTATCGTTCTATAGCATTACTGTCAGTATTTTCCAAAATATTCGAAAATGCCTACTCGTTCCAACTAAATAATTTTCTGAAAAGAATAATATACTCCCCTCCAACCAATTTGGTTTCAGTATGGGACTATCTACCCAAGACGCGGTTCTCTCAGTTTGCGATTTTATTCTTAGCGCGCAAGACAAGAGATCCATCTATCACGCGCCTTCGATGTTATAAACTGGAATATTCTAATGAATAAGATGCAAGCCTATGGGATCAGAGGTGTCCCCCCTAGATTGGATTAAATCATATTTATATGGTCGATTTCAGAGAGTTGTAGTAGAAAGGACAGAGAGACGCACCTTATCTGATCCCAAAAACTTCTACAGTGGTGTACCACAAGGGAGTACTCTGGGTCCGATACTGTTTTTGATTTTTATCAATGATATCAACGATTATTTCAAAGATATATGTAACAGTAATAAAACTGAATTAATGTATTACCACTCAAGGAATAACACTATCAATGATACTGTGTTGAAAACCAATAACATAAATGTTACACAAAATGAAAAAAATAAATTCTTAGGTCTTCAGATGGATCCCAGCCTTCGGTGGAATGTACACATTGAATCTTTATGTAAAAAAGTAGCAAAAATGTGTTTTGTTGTCTACCAACTTAGAAACTTTGTAACTCTAGACATTCTCAAGTTGTTTTATTTTGGCCAAATTAATTCAATTTTAAATTATTATATAATTTGCTGGGGAAATTCTCCACTGTAAATAGCCTTTCTATTATTCAAAAGAGAGTTTTGAGAACTATGTGTTTCAAGAAACTGAGGTACTCGTGCCGAAATTTATTTAAAGAATTGCGAATACTCACGCTCCCGGCTATGTACAGGGTATCCACGAAATATTTGACCCCCCCACTAACTTTTTTATTTTTTGAGCTAGAAACACGAATAAAAAAGAATTTTGTAGAGAATTTTATTAATTTTTTGCGGCTTTATTGCATTTTATATAGGGTGTTTAGAAAAGAGTGGCAAACTAAACTTATGTTTTCTTAAATGGAACATCCTACATATTTTTGCATTTTTGATATCTGCTCATCAAGGCAATTAAAATGGTATTAAACTTTGTGGCATTATCTTTTTCCGTTTTTGAAAAATTCCGTTTTCAACTTTTATACTAAATTTATTTAACTCGAATTTGTGGATCTCGTGACAAAGATAGATGATCGATGTAATAACAAAAAAATATTTGTTTCAAACAAGAGAGTAATATAGCGAAACTCCAAAATGTTTACGACGCGATATGGACGCGGACTCCGCGTCCATAAATACGTCTATATTTTCGGTACTTTTGTTATTATCGGTTTCTACGTTACTTAAGTCTATGTTTGAGCCTGTAGCTTCTTTTGTTTTGTTAGTTTCTTTTTTGTTTTTGTTATTTTTTAGTTCCTTATTTTTGTCTTTTGAGATTTTTTTGCCTATGGCTTTTTTCTTTTCAATATTATGACTATTTACATTGTTTACGGATACTCTCTTAGAGCTATCCACCGACATTGTCGACGATTGCGATTTAGATCGCGTCATTTTTGGGATACCAGTTTGGATGTTAAACCCATCCGCATCTAAAGAAGTTGTCACTGTAGCCTTGCTCGAGACGGAAGAGTCGGAAGAATTTCCGCTCTTCTTTCTCTTGCGCGGCTCTGAGACTTTAATTGATTATATATAGTCAGACATTTCTTGTAGTTGTGCGGATAATTTCGCAACTTCTTTTGTAAGGTCAGCAATTATATGATCTTTTTCCCTTATCTGTTGCATAAAGGATTGTTGTTGTTCTATAAGATTTTAGATTTAATTCCGCACATTCCGATCCGTCCTGAGAGAAATCGGAGTCCGACATGATGCGGATTGGAATAAAAATGTAAGTAACAAATCAGAAAAGTGCATAAACTTGAAAAATAATATAAAAATGACTGTCTCACCCTTACAATATAAAGGAGCGGGGCCAAAATCAATCAGGGGGACTTTTGGGGGCGTTCTTTCTTGAAGAAAGTCTATAAACTGGGATTTTCTTGAGGACGGGAGGTCTGAGGGAAGGCCGGCGCCACTCAGTCACCCATTTTGGGCTTCCGGGGCTTCGGCGGGATCTGAATCTTACTCTTACTGGAGGTTCTGGGGGGGGTTCTTGTGCACCACGAGCAAGTCTAGAAACTCTTAAAATGTCTTTGAGAACTAAAAAGTTCCGATTTTTTCAGGAGCGATTTAAATAAAGTACGTCAGGCTCAAAAACGGTAAACGAGACAGGATAGCTAAATCTGAATGGTGTAATGTTCGCGGCGCCCACCGAGGGCGTGACGTCACCGTTAGACGTCGTTAGGTCGCAAGGTTGTTGGAGTTTAACAACAACCTTGGTTAGGTCGTACGCCCGTTGTTTACCTTTGTTTTTCTAGTTTTCTATCGTATTTCTTTCGGTTTTACTTTATTATTGTCAGTTTTTTGAGTTTTACCTGTTATAAAGTGTGTCTGTGTGTTGTTTTTATTTGATTTTTGTGCCGTGTTTATTATTATTCAGAGACACTAAGTGCCTGATACTTGAATTTCTACAGAAGGGAAGGTGAGCATGTCTTGACATATTATTAATAATAAAAGTACGAGGTTGATAATATACTACTTTACAGAATAGTGTCCTATTCACGAAAATATGCCGGGGACTAGGCCAGGGGGAACAAGGTGTGCCGTGTATGGGGGTAATAACACTTATGCTACAAAAGCCCAAACTGGGCAGAATATCATATTTCATGCTTTTCCAAAACCAAAGGACCTTGTCTCTAAAACTATACAAAGTGAGTGGATATCAAGGTGCAAAAGAAAAGACAAATTCAACCCTAACACTAGTCATATATGTTCACAACATTTTGTAGACAATGACTACGAAAGAGATCTTCGAAATGAATTATTAGGTAAGTAAAATTTTCTTTGCTAGCTAGCCATCTAAAAAGTGCAATATATATTTTTTAATTTAAGGCTTACCTTTAAAAAAGCATTTAAAAAAACCGCAATTCCTACATTAAAAATACCTTCCACAAAAACTATTACTGCAACAACCTCGGCAACAACTAATACATCACGTTCTGATAGACTTACCGAAAGACAAAGAAAGGAAGAAATAGAAAAATTACTTGTTGATTTGTCTGCAATAGAAGGTGGAGAAACTGCAAATTTAGAAGGCAGTTCTTCCCCAGCGACAGTTACCGAAATTGGAATTCCCCGACAAGCAATTATTCAGGAATCAGATGAAGTTTTTAAAAAAAGAAGTTTGTAGTTATAAAAGATTTTTGTAAATTAAGAACTATTATTAGAATCAATTTTCGAAATTTAAAAGCACGACATAATAATACTTCACAAAGAAATAGTTATGTGGATCCTCTTCGGAAAAAAAGCGGAAATTAAACAAAATTATAAATTAGAATATTTTTTATTATTTATGAATTATGAATAAATAAATGACTACCTATGTTTTCAACTGTGTTCTATTAATTTGTCTTGGAGCATTTTATCATTGTTCTATATTTTTTTATTATTGATTCACCATTCACATATTATAATATGAATATCATAATCCAAAAATTCTCTTCAAAATCAAACTAATCAAAGGAGGCCCACAATTAACAGAATAATTCTGTATATATTATAATCTGTGTGCCATAATAAAAAATTCGCACCTTCTGAAAACACATTTGCTGCAATAATGCGCTTTTTTCTCGTATTGGAGAAATTGTCATAAAAAATCGTGTTCAAAAAACAAGAGTGAACTTTATTGACTTCCATTTGTTTACAATCCTTAAAAAATAAATCCGAAAAAGCAAAAGCATCTAAAGCTCACTTTTTGTTTTTATGAACTTTTTAAAAAAAGCACAAGAAGTCGCTTTCTGAAGGCGCGCGATTGGGTGTTGCGTGGTGCGAGTTTACGCAGTACGTCTAACTGTGACGTCATCACGTCGGGCGGCTCGGCGGACAGATTCGCGCGATTGAGCTATCCTGTCTGGTTTACCGTTCTTGCGTCAGGCTGACATATAAGTTATTGTTCATTGTTCCCGGCTAGCGGTTTTTATAAATAAAACACTAAGGGTGGACATAAAGGAGTTTATTGCTGGTATGCAAATGTTTCATGACGAACCTTTTGAGCGTTTTTCAGCACTTGAGCCGGTTTTGCCAGTGCCTGTCCCCTTGGTGACGTCAACCATAATAAGGGATAGGTAAAGTATATAATGGAGAGTATGGAGAGCTACATGCCAAAGTAGGTACATAGCCTACACCGAGAGTAAAGTACCTACCTAAACTAAACTATAAGTAAATGATGTCAAAGCTACTTTAGTGAGGTAAATAAATGTGCGAAGCCAACACTGTAGATAACGTGCACACGTGCAGCGAGTGTAAATTACAGTGAGCCGACGACGTGCAAAATACTTCGGAAGCTGATAACTACACTTAGCTTGGTTGCTGGCCTCCTCAAGGCTCCTTGTGCGGAATGTAGTTTTGCTTCGGTCGCACCTACACCTGGTAGGGGCCAACACAGCCTCGTTGCGTTGATCCGATGGTAGAGTAACCCAGGTAGACGACTATAAGACCTTTCTTGCGTTTCAACTAGGCAAGCGATGGATATGCAGGAGAAAGGTGTAGCAAACAACCGTAAAGAAAAGCCTACAAGCGTTCATATCCTGGAAAGTAGATGGCGCCTATGGTCGACAATGTATTTTGCATTGTATTTTGTCTCCGGGAAGCGCATGGTGAGCCAGAGAACTATCAAACATGACAGCTATAAGCAGTCTTTATTAATACGTCAGTCAACGCTACAAGGGTTTCAAAGCAATCAGAACATAACCTCGTGACGAGAAGATACCAAACTTAAGTTAATTTGTACATGTTTTAAAGAAGGTAAGCAATTTACTTGTGTTAATCTATATTGTAGAAAGCTCATAAATACAATAATGGTTATTTGTATCTATTAAATCGAGGAAAGGCAGTCATATCTCACCTTTGATGTAGTGTGGTCACATGTGCTTTTCACGTTATGTGAAAAGGTAAAGCATTTGTTAAGTAAATTTGTATCAGCTAGGTTTAATCCAAGAACACTTGAAAGAAGGCATAGAAAACAATCCACCACCTCAAAAAGTACTTAAGCTTGACTTTACTTTCTGTATCCGAATATTTCCGAAGATCTGTTCTCTTCAAGAACAAGAAGCAAAATGCCGGTCTAACAGGAACAGGAAATTCCAATAAATACTAAATCTGGGGAATTTTCATTACAAAGTTTCTCACATGTTACTTAAGTGGCATATGACTGACATCTGACACCTGTCTTTAACGTCATTCTGAAATTGACAGTATTGACAGTTCTGCTTGTTGACATTTTGTTTAAATAATTTTTAAGTATGAACAATCATCAAGAGGAAGTAATATTTCTTACATGTTTATTGAAATTTAATAATAAAACTGAGGTATTTATTATGCTTTGTTTATTTGAAGATATCGAATCTCGGTTCTTAAGGTTATGATCTTACTGATTTGTTTTTGTTTTAGGAAACAAGAAAATTTGAAAAGGGGCACAAAATCTTATAAGATATGAATCTTGTTGGCAGAAGTTGTTAATATTATGGTGGCATATCAGGACAACGATGAGAGGAATTCTAGGATCGAGAGGGGGACTACTACACGGGTAAGTCAAGTAGTTTAGTTAAATGATCCTAATAATAATATTTGTTCTATTTCTTTCCAGAACGGTAGATGACTGGACCAGATACCTACGTTTCGCATAGCACTTTCAAACAACACCTTTGTACAATGACTGGAAAATATATATTAGTTTCGCAAAATTCAGGTATTTTATTGTAACAAATGAGAAAGTTTCCTCAGTATCCACCAGGGGGACTGCCCGTGGAAGGGCGCATCGGGAACAATATCTTCCGCTCCTTTCCGGTGTACGACATCAAAGTTGTACTGCTGTAGCCATCTTGCGATCCGTCCAACTGGATCTCGGATGTTGTATAGCCACTTTAGACTATTATAGTTATCAGTTAAAACGGTGAATTTTGTTCCTTCTATGTATGGTCGCAACTTCACCACTGCAAAGATAACTCAAGACACTCTTTCTCGGTAGTGCTGTACCTGCGTTCATTCTTGGTAAGCGAGCGGCTTAGGTTGTAGCATTTGAAAATTCCGCTACATCTGAATTGTTATTTTTATTTTTATTTGAAAATATGGTACGCAGCGACATCTATGAAGGAGGTACCGAGCCTATAGCCGTGAGTTCGAGAAGCGAGATTTTCGTAGTTCCGTCCACGTGCCGTGGTTAAGGTAGCTAATTCCTATCGCCTAACGCACCAGGTCAGGTCGTTTATTTTCATTTATTATTAGATCGTCATCCGTAGAGTAGTAACTCTTTTATTTCATTTCCATTTGGCTTGTTGTGTATGTCAGTTGTGTTTCTGTCCAAGTTGGTATATTGTTTGAGGAGATTGATACGGAAATTAATTCCAACTGGTAGTTACCCAAGTAATTTCGATAAGTTGTTAATAGAGGCTTTAGGAAACCATGTGTTCCGGAGGAGGAGAGTGTCAAAACCCTCTTTCGACTGCCAATCGTCCTGCTAGTTACCTGGGAAAATTTGCGAGGTTTTCGTCGGAGCATAAAGCGAAATTAAACGCGTATCTGAAGTGAATAATTCTCTGCAATGAAGCTAGTTTTATAACACCACGCAATCTTCACCGATTAGCCTCCCTCAGTGCCGTCTTTATAGCAAATTTCTCGCCGGTACACTTCGCAGCGTAGGTAAGCACCTCCATTTTGTAGTTTTTTATACGCCTAATTCCAATTCCCAACTTTCAGGCATTTTCTCAACATAGAAGACGTTATATCTTTGGTTTACTGCCGTACACCTGTCTTTCTCCAAACAGAAAAACTCCAGACGTATCTTCCGTCCATTTTCTACAAGTTGCCGTTTCTTTCTTATATGAAAAAAAAAACCACAGGAAGTGGTAAGTTTTTTTGTAAGTATGTTATAGTTCTTTTGCACAAATAGGGATAATTTTCAGGGTTTTTTTTGAGTACCTATTACGCTTATATTGGTGGTTGGTGGCTGATCTATTTGGAGGACACCACACACACGTACAAGTTGGACCACAACTACCTGCACGTGAGAGGTGATCACGTGATTTGTCTCCCGTCTTCGCAGCAAGCAGAGCCAGAACGTTTAACACTGGATAAGCACGCCTAGAAACAGATAAGTCTACCCAAACTATTTTCGCTGTGCCTAGGATTAAATAAGTTTCACTTTGACTACCTACTACTAGTGCCAATAATCAGTTTAGGTTACCTTAACTACCTAAGTTATATCTAAGACTAGATAACCATATCTAGCTACCTACATTTGGCATAAAAACTAGTTGCCTGAAATAAGTTACCATATATATGCTGAACTAGCCTGCTTTAAAGAGCACCATTTTTATATCCAATAGGTTATGTACTTTGGTAATAAACATTGTAAATTTTAGAATATAAATTTAACAAAAGGGGTTATGTAAACTTAAAGTTTCGAAACTTAATAGTTAATACCACCTCAATTATTAGGGATAACAAATATCATATCTAGTTAGTAAAGTGCATACCTACGGAACCTTTTTGTTAACTATTTTGGTTTTTTACTTTTTTCTTGTATATAGTGTAAATATATTAGGTATAAGTTTCGTCAGTGTTTCATTGTTTGCAATATTGCCAGGTAAAAACAAGTAACAGTTTTCCATCCCATTTTCTCGGTTTTCCAGCTCCGAGATCGCTTTTAAAGACATAATAAAAGAGCTAGGTGGCGTCCAAAATATTTTCCTTCAACTGAGCCTCATAACAACTAACAACAAACCTCCTTACCCACGAACCCTGCTCTCCAACCACCCCAAAGCTGCTGTTCGCATGTGTGCAACAACAAAAAGTGCTACAAGGTAACATATTACCTTTTCCTGACCTTCCTGAACTTGAGTCAAGACTGCCCCCAAACCAATGTCAGTTGCATCGATTTGCACCACAAAAGGGAGTTCTAAATCAGGGCAACTAAGAACAGGCGCACTCACCAAGCGCTCTTTTACAGTTTCCAAGGCACGTTGACATGAGTCTGATTCTTGCAAGTCAGATTTGTCATCGGAGCGACAACGGTAGAAAATTTTGGTATAAATCTTCGGTAGTACGAAGCCAGAAGTACGACTCTTCGCACCTCTGTGACTGTACGAGGGGCTGGGATTTGTACAATGGCCTCCACTTTCTGAGGATCCACCATCAGCCCTTCCGCATTGACGACGTATCCGAGATATCGGAGTTTACTGGTTTACCTAGGATGGTGTGACTCGCTCCGCTATCTAGTAGGCCTTACAGTCAGGACAAGCCGTTGCAATGACACCCACTCGCCGACACCTAAAGCAGTGGACTCGCTTTGGTTCTGGACATTGCATGAATCAATGGCCGACCTCACAGTTCCAACACTTGACCGAGATGAAGGGAGTCTCTACGGCATGGACTTTTAGTTGTTGGTTGGCCTGGACATGGCTTGTCTCTGCTCGAGAAAAGTTACCTCCTGTCTTCCGATAGGCAAACTCTGGCTCTACCAGGAATTTTGTATTTGTCTGTGGTGGGCAGAAGCTTTGGACCCGCAGTTCGGTTTCCTACACAAACCGTCCATTGCGCAGTAACTCATTTATCGAAAAGATGGGATGGACCGCCAATTGCGCCTGGATACTAGGCAGAAGGTTCCTTTCGATAATTTGGAATCTCGATCCTTCTGGAGGAATTTCCGTCAAGCGTGGGAACATATTTTCTAATCTCTTCGCACAGAGTGTACTCGTAATCATACGGTTGGAATGCTTCTTTGAGTTGTTTGACGAGATCATCTCAGGACACAAATCGACCCATACGGTACCAAAGTAAGGCGTCTTTTGTAAAAAGCTCTGGTGCAGCACGGAACAATTGCTCCTTTGACACTCCTCGAGATATGCGTAGCTCCTCCACCCGCTGCAAAAAGTTGATTACGGTACCAACTCCATCATACTTAACATTGCAGCGGCCAACATCTACAAGACGAGGTAGCATACTATATGTTTCATCATCCAGAGATGGGAAATGCAAATTTTGTAGACGACCTACTAGGCGATCCACAGTTGAGTTGGCTTAAACACGGACATGTTCCTGAAAGAGTACAGATAGTGCATACTGGTTGACATTAGGAGCTCTAGAGGGTATGTCGTGCAAGGTATGTGTACCCGAGAGTATGATTGGGGTTACAACGGAAATACTTGTGGCGTGTGCGTATGATTGTAAGTCAACGGTGCCAATATCTGTTCAGATAGTTGTTGATGTTGTGATGTTTGAGCTGAGAGCCTGGTGTTTAAGGAGTTAGAACCTCGAGGCTCGTAAGAGCTCTGGAAGGAAATTATGTCTGCCCTTAACGAAGCGGCAGCTGCTTCCCCAGCTTCTGGACTAACGTTCCCAGCGCCCTGAGCATCCTTGGGAATGTCCGGGGCTGTCTCCACCTGCTGGCCTCTCGCTGAATCTCCTCCTCCCATGGACGACTCTTCCTCCGAGTCTGTGTCCTCATATACTGACATGAGCAACACAATCAACTGTTGGTAGAAGAAGCCTTGGCGGTTTAGTGTAGAACTACGAGTAGGGTTTTGCCAGACGAAGTGGCTTTTGGCTGCCTTTTCAGAAAAAAGGACTAGAAATTTCCTCAGATGAGAGCATTACGGGGCCTTTTGTGTGGGAGATCGGGATTGGGGACATAATCGGTAGCAGTTCTGGATGCGTTTGGATGAGTCTCCGTCTTTGCATAGGTTTTTAAGGAGAGTTTCTTGATAAAGTCATTCAAAAATGGAATATTCATGTCACGGTGGATGTGCCGATTAGCGACATACCATTCGGCACCCGTGATAGTCCTAAGACAACGACTTTGAACTACTTGGAGTTTTTTGAGATGACTTTTTGCCATATGCTGCCAGGCAGCGCAGGCATAGGTCATCACGGGACGAAGTATGGTCTTATAAAGAGTGAATTTGGCTTGAATGGGGAGTTTGGATCCTTTGTGGATCATAGGATAACTGCTTTAAAGATTTTTAGGGCCTTTTGCCTGGTTTGCTCAGTGTGTTTCTCGAAAGTGAGCCGGCTGTCTAGGTGAACGCCTAGGTACAGCGCGGAAATGGAATAATCTACTTCAGAATCGTTTAGAACAATTCTGATAGGGGGGGCGTGGCGCCCCTTAGAGAAGATGACCGGGATTGGATTACACGTTCGAGAATTTTGCCTGCTACTGGCAACAGGCTAATGGGGCGATAATCTTGAGGGTATGATGACGACTTTTTCTTAGGAATCAGGCGAGATTTGCAGCTGCAACAAACGAAACCTAATCCTGAGGAACTCATTCCTCTTATTTTTCAACTTTAAAGCTTTGGATATCTCTTTTGCCAAAACATCTAGCTTCCTCTCATACTCTTGCAAGTCTTCCACTGGATTTATGTTAGAAACTAAAGGTGCTGTAGCTTCTCCTAAACCCTCTTTTCGCCATGCACTCCTGACCGCCTCTCGTTTGTCCGAAACAAGATCTCGCAAAGATTGCAAGCCTCTAATCTCCATTTCATAATCCAGATCGTCTCCTGATAATCGATTAATATTCACTATCTTGATTTCTGTCGCCTATCACGGGAAATCCAAACTAGAACACCAAGTACCAACTTCAGGTATGTGTAACACGTAGAAAAACTATTCTAAGCACTTTCACTGACTTAACTTATTGTCACCAACTAAGCTAACACTAACTCAGACTAATGAGTTGTAGTTTGTAGTTAACTCTAGATATACACTACAATTACACTAAGTATGGTACTACACTAATTCTGTATGAAAATCTCCATTAAGCACTAAACACTAGAAGCTATACATTACATTATGTATGTGGATATGTACTCACACAAACCACAACCCTCCACTACCCAGTAGATCAGGACAGGAAGTTTATATCACCTATTCAGAGGAAAGTGAGGGGGGTAGGTATGTTGCCTACATTCATTAGAGCACCACAATAATACCAAATCAAGTTTGACTACTTTGGGGTATTTATCAGGGTATTTCAAAATCGAAATTTACTTCAACAAACAAAAAAACTTTGCTTGTCTGCTAAAATATTTTTCCCTTCTTTAATACTTTATTCTGAAAAGAAAAAAATTAATTGCAAACTCACAAAAAAAAGCAGACCGCGCTCTATTCTGGATAAGCTTTATTCTGGACAAGCTGCGAGATGCAACGTACATAACAACTCTAGATATCAAATCTGCTTATTGGCAAATACCAGTGGCCCCAGAGAGCAGACCATACACGGAATTCACTGTCCCAAATCGTGGCCTCTTCCAGGTCTGCTGTATGCCGTTTGGGTTGTGTAGTATGGCGGAGCGGGGGTAAAATGAACTAGTCACTGGGTGCAAAACGTTTATTTAGAGAACATACAATTAGCGGCGCGTTTAGTTATAATTAACAAAAGAATTGAATAAGTGTAAGTCGTCGATGTGAGTAGAGCGCGTTCCGATAAGACACTGAATCGTCCGCACTCCCGAGTCGTCCGAGCTCGTGGATCCGGTGCCCAATGTGGCTAGCGTACCCCGGCGAGGTCGGTGTTAGACTGATGACGCAACCAATCAGCGTTCGGCGGTCAGGGCCACCACCCACAGCTATCGGTCAGCGGTCAGGGTTACCAGAGGTAACAGTGCTTTCGCGGTATGGCAACGTTTGATCGACCGGGTTCTTGGTGCTGATTTGGAGCGGTTTGTGTTTGTTTACTTCGATGATGTGATAATCTGCACCCCTACCTTTGAGAAGCAACTTGACGTTTTGAGTACCGTGGTTGAGAGGATCAAGGGCGTAGGTTTGACCCTAAATCGGGATAAATGCACATTCTGCAAACTGGAACTCTGATATCTCGGGTACGTCGTCAATGCGGAAGGGCTGATGGTGGATCCTCAGAAAGTGGAGGCCACTGTACAAATCCCAGCCCCTCGTACAGTCACTGAGGTGCGGAGAGTCATAGGTCTGGCTTCGTACTACCGAAGATTTATACCCAACTTTTCTACCGTTGTTGCTCCGATGACAAATCTGACTCGCAAGAATTAGAAGTTTGTGTGGGACGACTCATGTCAACGTGCCTTGGAAACTGTAAAAGAGCGCTTGGTGAGTGCGCCTATTCTTAGTTGCCCCGATTTCGAACTCCCTTTTGTGGTGCAAACCGATGCATCTTACTTTGGTTTGGGTTACCTAAGCCGCTCGCTTACCAAGAATGAACGCAGGTACAGCATCATGGAGAAAGAGTGTCTTGCAGTTATCTTTGCAGTGGAGAAGTTGCGACCATACATAGAAGGAACAAAATTCACCGTTTTGACTGATCCAGTTGGACGGATCGCAAGATGGGCAGTAAGGCTACAGTAGTACAACTTTGATGTCATACACCGGAATGGAGCAAAACATATTGTCTCCGACGCCCTTTCACGGTCAGTCCCCCTGGTGGATACTGTTGTGGCCGGGCCCCCTCAATCGGCCTATAAATGATACCTCACCATGTGCGAGCGGGTCTTCTCTAGACCACGCCAATGCCCACGTTGGCGGCTTGAAAATAAGGTGCTCTACAAAGGCGCAAAGACTTCCTATCCCGACTTAACAGATTAAGCCTGTGACTTGTTGGAAGTGGTTCCAAAGGAGCGACGTCATACAGTGATTAAGCAGAACGATGATCGTCCAACATGTGGGCATTTGGGGGATATAAAACGGTAGGGCAAATCTCCGAGCGCTACTACTGGCCCTGCTTAAAGGCAGATGTAGCAAGGTACATTGCCAGATGTACAGTATGTCTGAGTACCAAACCGCAGCAAAAAGTTCCAGCAGGGAAGGTGCTCAGCAAGGCTGAGTCAGTGTCTCGACCCTCATAACTGCTGTGTGCCGATACTGCAGATGTCGTTGGCCCACTACCCAGATCCTCCTCCGGTTATGTTTACATATTTTATCAGTCTGCGACTGCTTTACAAAATTTGTGCTCCTTTTCCCATTGACAACATCAACAGATAATGCAGTGACACAAGTGTTTGAGGACCAAGTCATTCTCTTGCATGAAGCACCGAGCTAATTTATTGTGGACAATGGAGTTCAGTTTACGAGCCGGCTCTTCAAAGAGACCATGGAGAGGTATGGTGTGGAGATCAAGCACACCGCAAACTACCATCCACAAGCCAACCCGGTCGAGAGGGTCTACAGGCGGTGGTGAAGACGATGCTGACATCGTATGTAGCTGAAACAACGGGAATGGGATAAGTACCTACCTAAGGTAGCCTATGCCATCGGCACTGCCAGACATGAAGTGACCGGTCTCACCCCTAACCTTCTGCATTTTGGACGGAAGATCTCTATAAGGGATGATTCCAAACCACTAACTGATGACCCTGCTATCGACGACCCTCAAACGAATTTGCGTAAGAACGAGGCTTTGGAAAAGATGTGCCAAGATGTGGCAAGACATCTCAAAGCCGCCTGTAACAAAAGTAAGCGCTCATATGATTTGCGCCGCCGTGACGAACGTTTCAGCTTGAACCAACAAGTTTGGAAACGTACCCATGTTTTATCAGACGCTTCGAAAGGGTTTACTGCGAAGCTTTCTCCAAAATATACAGGTCCTTACCGTATTTCGCGAATCCTTTCTACATGGTCCTATGAACTCTGTGATACGAATGAACGTGCCCTGGCGGTCACCCGTTCCACCCAATCCAGCTTCTACCAGATAGTCACTTACCGATAGGCCGGGTCCATGCTTTGGCCGTGTGGCTGCCGGTCTAAGAATAGCGCCAAGGGACCTCTCCTCGTCGTAAGAGGAGACCATTCAGAGCGGCTGTCCGCCGTTCTAACATCCACCTCCTCCCCCAGATTCCTAGTTCAGCCCTGAGGGAACTTTCTGCATATTTGTAGGTTCGGTCCTTTTTTTTCATTTTTTATGAGATTAGATGGAGTTGTTACGGTCTCATTTCGCACCGTTCATTTGTTACAATAAAATACTTGAATTTTGCGAAACTAATATATATTTTCCAGTTATTGTACAAAGGTGTTGTTTGAAAGTGCTATGCGAAACGTAGGTATCTGGTCCAGTCATCTACCGAAAGAAATAGAACAAATATCATTATTAGGATCATTTAACCAAACTACTTGGCTTACCCGTGTAGTAGTCCCCTCTCGATCCTAGAATTCCTCTCCTTGTTGTCCTGGTATGCCACCATAATATTAGCAACTTCTGCCAACAAGATTCATATCTTATAAGATTTTGTGCACCTTTTCCCCACTGAGAATAGAACCTTGCAAAAAGTTCCCACAATGTTACATCTACTTACACCATGTAAAGTTGCGTACTAAAGTTTTGCCAATTTTCCAGGAACATTTCTATGCGAATTTTGCATTTGCAAGATTACCAAAACTTCTTTTTACAACTTTGGTAGCATATTATTAATGTAAAGTTCCTGCAACCTCCCATTCAATTACCTGTGAGATATTACATTGTTAGGCTCTGTGAATGTTGTAGCAACTTTTTTAAATTAATTTTAAGACAACATTTCATAGTGAAATTCTCGCAACCTCCCATTCATTTACCTGTGAGATGTTACATTGTTAGGCTCTATGAACGTTGTGGCAAATTTTCTAAATTAATTTTGAGACAACATTCCACAGTTAAATTCTGGCAACCTGCCATTCATTTACCTGTGAGATATTACGTTGTTAGGCTCTTATGAACGTTTTGGCAACTTTTTAAAATTAATTTTGAGACAACATTTCTTAGTGAAATTCTCACAGCCTCCCATTCAATTACCTGTGAAATATTACATTGTTTAGGCTCTGTCGATGTTGTGGCAACTTTATGAAATTAATTTTGAGACAACTTTCCATAGTAATATTTTGAGAATTTAATATCTATGCGTAGGTACTTTGAAACAATATTAAGTCATATAAACATTTCGGTAATTTTTTGAAATAAAAGCACGCGTCCTCTAACATGAAACAAAAAACCTCTGTGTTTTTATTCTCTTCTTATTGTCTATGCGGAAAAAATGCGAGGTTGTCAGACCAACGAATTTTTCATAACAAATTCAAATAAGACTAAAATAATTGATTTAACGACTTAATAATATGGTTTTAATTAAGAATACAGGATATCTATACGAAGCCCTTCTTTCTAAATTGTGGCATTTATACCTATATACTAACCTATAATATAGAAACGCGTAATAAATGGTGTAGGTAATTTCCCTCAAATAACCTAACAATACAATAATATAAATAAAATGACTCTAGTGATTTGGCACCAGTGGTATGTGGCAATAAAGACGTTTAAACAGCAAGACTTTATTATATTTTTTGTGATAACTTGCAAATAGAGTAATTTCTGGAGAAATCTGGCAACAGCATGCGCGCGTTTTCGGCGGTTGCGGCCTAGAGGTCGCGCCGGTCGCCGACGCCGTATCCTCGAACGTTCGAGAAGAGAGAAGAGACACCAATCCCATGACGCCATCGCCATTATTTTTGTATTAGGTATGTTTCGTTTGTGTGTGGGAATAATAGTTT
Organism: Pseudeuparius sepicola; assembly: GCA_963920635.1. Lineage (NCBI taxonomy): Eukaryota > Metazoa > Arthropoda > Insecta > Coleoptera > Anthribidae > Pseudeuparius > Pseudeuparius sepicola. Next base: position 99,928,316 of record OY987299.1, read on the forward strand.
ATAGTTTAGTGTTCCCTTCCACAATGGCAATCACCGACGACAAGGTAAGCTGCTTGAACTACCTGTATACCTAGAGAACATAATTTATATTGTTCAGGTGGCACAGTTCGATAGTTCGATTTTTATTTATTTATTCCAATGACGTCAGAACCTATAGACAGGTTTGTTTTGATAAACGCTTGATGCCCAGAACTAACCACAATCTAAGCGCTCCATTAAATTATTCCGAAAATGTCGCGAGATTGTCAGAACTTATTTCGACTCTGGGCTCGGAGGCTGGCGTCGTTAGACCATCCCCCGAGTCCCGAGTCTTCAGGTGAGGTTCCGATGCTTCCGGTGCCCCCAAACAAGAAAAAACATGCGATTTTAAAAGGGGGTTGCCGACAGCGAAAGTGACTTTAGATTTCGTATTTTTTTAAGTTGTAGGTATAGCATAAAATCTAATAACATTTTACCTGGCAAAAATTTAGTACAAACATCTCTGTCTTCATTTTAATCATAAGATCTTAAAAGCATATGCAATGGAATTATTATTTTTCCCAAGATTTTCATAACCTATAAAACAAAACACTGCTTGTAAGATCTTATGATTAAAATGAAGACAGATAGGTATGTTTGTACTAAAATTTTGCCAAGTAAAATGTTACTAGATTTTATGCTATAGGTACAACTTAAAAAAAATACGAAATCTAACGTCACTTTCGCTGTCAGCAACCCCTTCTTAAGTGTGATTCTGGAGGAACTATAACCGGAAATCACCGGGTGTATAGTTGGTTGATGGTTGACTTTCTGTCTTTGTTTGTAGCATGTTTTTAGACTAGTATGGATATATTTAATCTTGAAGTCAAAATAAAGGGCATTTTAACAATGGGTCACCACGTCTATAGGTTTTGCATTTATTAAGTAAGTACTTAAACAATTTATTACGTCACTATTTAATTTTTGATATTTGAAAGAATAATAAATTAATTTCACTCATTGGTGTTTGGTAAAATTTACTAAAGATTTTCACAGTAAAATAGTTTTCAAATATCAAATTTTGCCACGATTTTATAACACATTTTTGGTGATATTTTTTCTCTCTTGTTTTCCCATATAGGTACCCTACCTCACGAGCTGCAAGCACAACAGCAAGGACAAGATCTGTGAAGAGCACACTGCACGTTGCACATTGGTTTTGGTCGAGGGAAAACATCAGGAAAACCGAAGCAAACCAAGCAAAGAAGATCCTGCTAAGCCTGCTGACAGCTCAAACCAAAGAAGGAGGGTAACACTCTTTTATTATTATAAAAATCTCCAAAATGTTACAGTTTTAAAATTCCCACGATCGACTTGAGGTCATCGATATATTTTTTTTATATTTCTCGTACTCAATTAACAACCACTGCTTATTGTGTGATAAATTTTTAAATATACTTGTTAAAATTTTTGTGTGTGTTATTTCTTGCAAAAAAGGTGACTCAATCTAAGGCCGCTAGCCAGAGCTAAAAATTTGACGTGTTTGTTGTTGCAGTTTGAGGGTCAATTCAGAATCAGTTTGAAACTAATAACTGCCAACGTGATTGGTAAATTTATATTTTAGCTTCCTTTGAACCGATCACATTGGCAGTTGCTAGTTCCGAACTGGTTCTGAATTGATCCGCGAACACAGCTATTTTTTAACAAATATTTTGGAAAATATGAGTATAAGCGATATTACAATAGATCTTCTTTAATAACGGCTGTATTTATATATCAATGAAGTAAAATAACGGGTATTTCAGTCAAAATCATGTGTTATTTTTATTCTTTACAATGAACCAAGCTTTCGGCCATATTTTTGGCCTTCGTCAGGGCTAAAATAGTGTTTGATATATTATTGAGTAAGAGTTATTTATTTATTTATTTATAGTAAGTATATAAATAACTCTTACTCAATAATATATTTTAACAAACACTATTTTAGCCCTGACGAAGGCCAAAAATATGGCCGAAAGCTTGGTTCATTGTAAAGAATAAATAACACATAATTTTGTCTGAAATACCCGTTATTTTACTTCATTGATAAGCGATATTCTTGAAAAGTTTCTTGTAATTATTTCTGCAAGTTTCAACCATTTCCCCACAAAGTTGCATGAACTTGGTAAGTATATTTCTGGGGAAGTTCCTAGAAGGTCGCATACACCTGGTAAGCATGATTTTTACGAATTTGCCAGGAAGTTGCATAAAGCTCGCTGGAACTCACCCAAGACATTTCTTGGCGAGTCTACTAAACTTTATTTTCAATTACCTTGTTTAAGTTGCTAGTGATAGCTATAGGCCGATAATTACCAATGTTCTTTCTGTCACCAGACTTGTAAATAGGAATTATTGTACTACGTTTGAATGTATTAGGGTATATGCCTGTCTACAAAATAGAATTAATCAGGCACTTGAAGGGCTTAATTAGGGCACGATTGTTTGCCTTCAAAATATCAACCTCAATACCGTCTTCACCTCTTGAACCAGAGACCTTCAACTCTCCAATAGCCCGAGTAATCTCATTATCTGAGATCTTTCTAAGAAATATAGATTTATCGTTTAATCTTTCTCGGAAGTTGAGGGAACAGCTGGGAATTTTACTAGCCAGCGACGCCCCAATTGATGAAAAATAGTCATTGAAAGCATTAGTTATGGGCCCGGAATCAGTGAGTAATAGTCCCCCAGGGCCATGGACCACCTTAATACTATTCGTGTCACCAGTTTCATTAGTGGCGTCCCTAATTATTTTCCAAACCCTTCTGGGATTATGTCGGGAGGACTGGAGACGTGTTTTATAGAACCAGTTTTTACTTCTTTTAATAACCTTGTCAAGACAATTCCTGTAATGCCTGTAATTACGCTGAGCCAGTTGGTCGCCAGGTCTACGAGCAGCGAGTTTTTTGAGTTTGTCTCTCATCCGGATGCATGAAAGTATACCCGGAGAAATCCAGGGTTTTAGACAAAATTTTTTATTAGGGATTACAAATTCACTAGTCGATGACAGCAGATGATGTTACAAAATCCTAGCAAATTCCTCTGCAATTAGGTTAGGGTCCTGTAACCCGCAAACCGAACACCAGTCCTCGTCATCCAGTTTTCTAGCCAATTTACTATGGTCGGTTTTACTTACAAGTTTGGTTTTGTTAGTGACATTATTCATTTTGGAAAGTTTAATATTTAAAAGAACTGGGTAATAATCAGTAAGACCACTATGGACAATAATAGAGTTAGCTTTTAAGCTTCCCTTCAGGAAGAAATGATCAATACAGGAACTAGAACAATTTTCTACTCTCGTTGGTTTATCAACTTGGGGCACATAACCAAACCCACCCAGACAACCCGTATATTCCTGTGCAATTTTCGATCTAGTATCCAATATGTCTATGTTTAGATCACCACAAAATACCTCCACATCACACCTCTGGAAATAGTTACCAGACATAAGTTCAGTGAGGTCACCAACAAAATCGGTAGCATCAACAGACGGTAGTCGGTAGTGCCCTATAAGACCCAAGGAGACATTATTTTTTAGCAACTTTACACGCAAGAACTTTGTGTTATTAATCTTTATGATCTCACGATCGCAGACATACTCAGTCTTGGCATAGATAATTGTCCCATCACATTTATTTATAGAGCTATCGTTATAGAATATGTCATAATGGGGGATACCAAAATCATTAACATTAGTGACTATATTAGTTTCCGAGAGCACAATAATGTCAGGGTCGATGTCGTAAGAGCTATCAAAGTTCTTGTATATACTACGAATATTCACAATCATAAGCACTAAATTAAGTTTTGAGTTAACCAGGCTCGCAACGTTGCTAGGATTATCACAGATCACTGTTTCACAGGTAGAATAGTCATCAAGGATTGTATTCGCCATTAGACTTAAGAGTACTATTGCTAGGAGTAGGACTCACATGATTAAGTCCCGTTCGCCACTTCCTAAGTTGCTCCTTGCAGCTGCAACAGCAGCTCCTGTAGATGGTCTTCGTCTCTTAGCCTTATTGCGTCCTCATTTTCAGCCCTTCGAGCATAGACATTCCCGTTCTTAGTCCACACGAACTTAAAGCCAAGATTCCTTAGTGCCACCGCGTTCTTAAGCAGTCTGTAATTAGAAGGTGTAAGGTCCTCGTTTATATATATCCTAGTATTTTTGTTGTCTATATTGCACTCCGTTGAGTTCAGTGGGCCTCTGCTACGTCGTTTAGCCAAGATGTCTTCAGTGGTTTTTCTGTTGGAAAACACAACAGTAACCAAAGGGAGTTTATCCTTCACTGAGGTTTTTTTAACTTCTTGAATGTTGTTAACATTTAGTTCAGTATCTATACATTTGATGGTCTTAATAGCGTTTTCTCTAATTTTACTATAATTATCTTGGTTCTGAGCAATTCCACTGATAACTATATTACACTTTCTTCTTTCTGATTCAATTACTCCAATCACCGACCGCATTTGTTTCACTTGTGTTTTTAGATACTCATTTTCTTTTTTGACCGCTTCAACCATATCAACAATAACCTTACTTTTCTGTTTCTCTTCTTCAAATTTCTCATTAAAGAAGTCGAGGGCTCTGTTCATGCCGCTAACTTCCGACCTTAACTCCTGTAGTTCAGTTTTCAAATCAAGCATAAGTAGGTGCAGTGACCCGTAGTTCACTTGATCATCACTGACTGACTTCATACTGGTCTCCGCACGAGCGAGAGGATCACTAAGAGGAAGAGGGCGGGCAGATGTTTTTGCGGGAGTGTGGATAACCTCACCTTTACTTGCACGTTTGCAAATGGCACAATTCCATAATTTGCGCTGCTCCACCAACATACGCACTTCAAATTCATTCAGCCTGGTACATTCTACATGATGCCACTTATTACAAGCATGACACTGTATCCTTACTTGCGATTTTGGGACACTTTTGCTACACGCTCCGCAAACCACTCCCTTCCCCGGCGCCATCTTCAAAATATATCAAAAATAGCCTACACCAAGAGTAAAGTCATAAACTACGCGATAAGGACATGATGTCAAAGCTACTTTAGTGAGGTAAATAAATGTGCGAAGCCAACACACGTGCAGCAACGTGCAAAATACTTCGGAAACTGATAACTAACTTATAACTACACTTAGCTTGGTTGCTGGCCTCCTCAAGTCTCCTTGTGCGGAATGTAGTCTTGCTTTGGTCGTACCTACACCTGGTAGGGGCCTACACAGCCTCGTTGGGTTGATCCAAAGGCATCATGGTACGATGCCTTTGGGTTGATCCGATGGTCGAGTAACCCAGGTGGACGACTAAGACCTTTCGTGCGATTCTACAACTAGGCATGCGATGGATATGCAGGAGAAAGGTGTAGCAAGCAACCGTAAAGAAAAGCCTTTGATGTAGTGTGCCACATGTGCTTTGAAAAGGTAAAGCATTTGTTAAGTAAATTTGTATCAGCTAAGTTTAATCACAGACTAACGAGTAATATAGACAATTCCTTAGAGACATGTGTCAAAAGGAGACTCGCTTTTTGGCGAAATATCTTCTAAAGACATGAATAATATGCATTATTTTATTATATTCTACGTTAATCTACATAACAAAGAGATTGTATTAAAACCGAATTTATGCTTAAAATACTGTCTGTCTTTCTGTAAATTGAAATGGAGACTCGCTTATTTTTGACACATGTCACATGTTCGTAAGGAGGCTTCTGTTGCAAAGCTATTTATTCTGTGGTTTAATCCAAGACACAAAGGAGGCATAGAAAACAATCCACCACCAAAAAGTAAATAAGCTTGACTTTACTTTCTGTATACGAATATTTCCGAAGAACAAGAAGCAAAATGACCGTCTAACAGGAACAAGAAATTCTAGTAAATTCTAAATTTGGGAAATAATTCCTATTACAAAGTTTCTCACATGTGACTTAATTGGCATATGACTGACATCTGACACCTGTCTTTAATGTCATTCTGAAATTGACTTTATTGGCAGTTCTGCTTGTTGACATTTTGTTTAAATAATTATTAAGTATGAACAATCATCAAGAGGAAGTAATATTTCTTACATGTTTATTGAAATTTAATAATAAAACTGAGATATTTATTATGCTTTGTTTACATTTGAAAATATTGAATTTCGGTTGTTAAGTTTATGATCTTACCGATTTGTTTTTGTTTTAGGAAACAAGAAAATTTGACCCACTAAGAAAATATAAGTTTCCACAAAGTTGCAAGAACAATCCAAAGAAAAGTGTAAAGTTGCTTACAGTGGCACTGGGAGCTATTCTAAACATTTTAGCAAAGTTATAATCTCCACCACAAAACATTGCAATGTAAAGTTGCATTACAACAGGAGCTTTCTAAAATGTTCCAGCGTACTTACTATAAATAAATAAATAAATAACTCTTACTCAATAATATATCAAACACTATTTTAGCCCTGACGAAGGCCAAAAATATGGCCGAAAGCTTGGTTCATTGTAAAGAATAAATAACACATAATTTTGTCTGAAATACCCGTTATTTTACTTCATTGATAAGCGATATTCTTGGAAAGTTTCTTGTAATTATTTCTGCAAGTTTCAACCATTTCCCCACAAAGTTGCATGAACTTGGTAAGTATATTTCTGGGGAAGTTCCTAGAAGGTTGCATACACCTGGTAAGCATGATTTTTTACGAATTTGCCAGGAAGTTGCATAAAGCTCGCTGGAACTCACCCAAGACATTTCTTGGCGAGTCTACTAAACTTTATTGCAATGTTGCTAGAACATTACAAGACGTATCGCTGGAACATTTTAGAAAGCTCCTGTTGTAATGCAACTTTACATTGCAATGTTTTGTGGTGGAGATTATAACTTTGCTAAAATGTTTAGAATAGCTCCCAGTGCCACTGTAAGCAACTTTACACTTTTCTTTGGATTGTTCTTGCAACTTTGTGGAAACTTATATTTTCTTAGTGGGTCAAATTTTCTTGTTTCCTAAAACAAAAACAAATCGGTAAGATCATAAACTTAACAACCGAAATTCAATATTTTCAAATGTAAACAAAGCATAATAAATATCTCAGTTTTATTATTAAATTTCAATAAACATGCAAGAAATATTACTTCCTCTTGATGATTGTTCATACTTAATAATTATTTAAACAAAATGTCAACAAGCAGAACTGCCAATAAAGTCAATTTCAGAATGACATTAAAGACAGGTGTCAGATGTCAGTCATATGCCAATTAAGTCACATGTGAGAAACTTTGTAATAGGAATTATTTCCCAAATTTAGAATTTACTAGAATTTCTTGTTCCTGTTAGACGGTCATTTTGCTTCTTGTTCTTCGGAAATATTCGTATACAGAAAGTAAAGTCAAGCTTATTTACTTTTTGGTGGTGGATTGTTTTCTATGCCTCCTTTGTGTCTTGGATTAAACCACAGAATAAATAGCTTTGCAACAGAAGCCTCCTTACGAACATGTGACATGTTTCAAAAATAAGCGAGTCTCCATTTCAATTTACAGAAAGACAGACAGTATTTTAAGCATAAATTCGGTTTTAATACAATCTCTTTGTTATGTAGATTAACGTAGAATATAATAAAATAATGCATATTATTCATGTCTTTAGAAGATATTTCGCCAAAAAGCGAGTCTCCTTTTGACACATGTCTCTAAGGAATTGTCTATATTACTCGTTAGTCTGTGATTAAACCTAGCTGATACAAATTTACTTAACAAATGCTTTACCTTTTCAAAGCACATGTGGCACACTACATCAAAGGCTTTTCTTTACGGTTGCTTGCTACACCTTTCTCCTGCATATCCATCGCATGCCTAGTTGTAGAATCGCACGAAAGGTCTTAGTCGTCCACCTGGGTTACTCGACCATCGGATCAACCCAAAGGCATCGTACCATGATGCCTTTGGATCAACCCAACGAGGCTGTGTAGGCCCCTACCAGGTGTAGGTACGACCAAAGCAAGACTACATTCCGCACAAGGAGACTTGAGGAGGCCAGCAACCAAGCTAAGTGTAGTTATAAGTTAGTTATCAGTTTCCGAAGTATTTTGCACGTTGCTGCACGTGTGTTGGCTTCGCACATTTATTTACCTCACTAAAGTAGCTTTGACATCATGTCCTCATCGCGTAGTTTATGACTTTACTCTTGGTGTAGGCTATTTTTGATATATTTTGAAGATGGCGCCGGGGAAGGGAGTGGTTTGCGGAGCGTGTAGCAAAAGTGTCCCAAAATCGCAAGTAAGGATACAGTGTCATGCTTGTAATAAGTGGCATCATGTAGAATGTACCAGGCTGAATGAATTTGAAGTGCGTATGTTGGTGGAGCAGCGCAAATTATGGAATTGTGCCATTTGCAAACGTGCAAGTAAAGGTGAGGTTATCCACACTCCCGCAAAAACATCTGCCCGCCCTCTTCCTCTTAGTGATCCTCTCGCTCGTGCGGAGACCAGTATGAAGTCAGTCAGTGATGATCAAGTGAACTACGGGTCACTGCGCCTACTTATGCTTGATTTGAAAACTGAACTACAGGAGTTAAGGTCGGAAGTTAGCGGCATGAACAGAGCCCTCGACTTCTTTAATGAGAAATTTGAAGAAGAGAAACAGAAAAGTAAGGTTATTGTTGATATGGTTGAAGCGGTCAAAAAAGAAAATGAGTATGTAAAAACACAAGTGAAACAAATGCGGTCGGTGATTGGAGTAATTGAATCAGAAAGAAGAAAGTGTAATATAGTTATCAGTGGAATTGCTCAGAACCAAGATAATTATAGTAAAATTAGAGAAAACGCTATTAAGACCATCAAATGTATAGATACTGAACTAAATGTTAACAACATTCAAGAAGTTAAAAAAACCTCAGTGAAGGATAAACTCCCTTTGGTTACTGTTGTGTTTTCCAACAGAAAAACCACTGAAGACATCTTGGCTAAACGACGTAGCAGAGGCCCACTGAACTCAACGGAGTGCAATATAGACAACAAAAATACTAGGATATATATAAACGAGGACCTTACACCTTCTAATTACAGACTGCTTAAGAACGCGGTGGCACTAAGGAATCTTGGCTTTAAGTTCGTGTGGACTAAGAACGGGAATGTCTATGCTCGAAGGGCTGAAAATGAGGACGCAATAAGGCTAAGAGACGAAGACCATCTACAGGAGCTGCTGTTGCAGCTGCAAGGAGCAACTTAGGAAGTGGCGAACGGGACTTAATCATGTGAGTCCTACTCCTAGCAATAGTACTCTTAAGTCTAATGGCGAATACAATCCTTGATGACTATTCTACCTGTGAAACAGTGATCTGTGATAATCCTAGCAACGTTGCGAGCCTGGTTAACTCAAAACTTAATTTAGTGCTTATGATTGTGAATATTCGTAGTATATACAAGAACTTTGATAGCTCTTACGACATCGACCCTGACATTATTGTGCTCTCGGAAACTAATATAGTCACTAATGTTAATGATTTTGGTATCCCCCATTATGACATATTCTATAACGATAGCTCTATAAATAAATGTGATGGGACAATTATCTATGCCAAGACTGAGTATGTCTGCGATCGTGAGATCATAAAGATTAATAACACAAAGTTCTTGCGTGTAAAGTTGCTAAAAAATAATGTCTCCTTGGGTCTTATAGGGCACTACCGACTACCGTCTGTTGATGCTACCGATTTTGTTGGTGACCTCACTGAACTTATGTCTGGTAACTATTTCCAGAGGTGTGATGTGGAGGTATTTTGTGGTGATCTAAACATAGACATATTGGATACTAGATCGAAAATTGCACAGGAATATACGGGTTGTCTGGGTGGGTTTGGTTATGTGTCCCAAGTTGATAAACCAACGAGAGTAGAAAATTGTTCTAGTTCCTGTATTGATCATTTCTTCCTGAAGGGAAGCTTAAAAGCTAACTCTATTATTGTCCATAGTGGTCTTACTGATTATTACCCAGTTCTTTTAAATATTAAACTTTCCAAAATGAATAATGTCACTAACAAAACCAAACTTGTAAGTAAAACCGACCATAGTAAATTGGCTAGAAAACTGGATGACGAGGACTGGTGTTCGGTTTGCGGGTTACAGGACCCTAACCTAATTGCAGAGGAATTTGTTAGGATTTTGTAACATCATCTGCTGTCATCGACTAGTGAATTTGTAATCCCTAATAAAAAATTTTGTCTAAAACCCTGGATTTCTCCGGGTATACTTTCATGCATCAGGATGAGAGACAAACTCAAAAAACTCGCTGCTCGTAGACCTGGCGACCAACTGGCTCAGCGTAATTACAGGCATTACAGGAATTGTCTTGACAAGGTTATTAAAAGAAGTAAAAACTGGTTCTATAAAACACGTCTCCAGTCCTCTCGACATAATCCCAGAAGGGTTTGGAAAATAATTAGGGACGCCACTAATGAAACTGGTGACACGAATAGTATTAAGGTGGTCCATGGCCCTGGGGGACTATTACTCACTGATTCCGGGCCCATAGCTAATGCTTTCAATGACTATTTTTCATCAATTGGGGCGTCGCTGGCTAGTAAAATTCCCAGCTGTTCCCTCAACTTCCGAGAAAGATTAAACGATAAATCTATATTTCTTAGAAAGATCTCAGATAATGAGATTACTCGGGCTATTGGAGAGTTGAAGGTCTCTGGTTCAAGAGGTGAAGACGGTATTGAGGTTGATATTTTGAAGGCAAACAATCGTGCCCTGATTAAGCCCTTCAAGTGCCTGATTAATTATATTTTGTAGACAGGCATATACCCTAATACATTCAAACGTAGTACAATAATTCCTATTTACAAGTCTGGTGACAGAAAGAACATTGGTAATTATCGGCCTATAGCTATCACTAGCAACTTAAACAAGGTAATTGAAAAGTGTATCAAGACAAGGCTGTGTGACTTCCTTAAAAAATCTAACATCATTTCTAAAAGCCAATATGGGTTTAAGGAAAATTGCTCAACTGAAAATGCCCTATTGGAGGTCTCCTCCTTTGTCATTGACTGCAGGGAGTCGGGTATGAAGTCAATGGGTATTTTCCTTGATATTACTAAGGCTTTCGACACTGTGGCGCACCACATCCTCCTCTCGGAATTGGATTCGGCGGGTATTCGGGGTAAGGCCAATTGTTCGGATCTTATCTATCAGGCAGGACCCAGCAAGTGAAAATTGGTAACACATGTAGTGATCAGAGAGAGGTGGGTTTTGGTGTGCCGCAGGGCACGGTCCTTGGACCAATCCTTTTCTCAATTTATGTTGATGGCCTTATTACTAATGTCTCTCCTGCCAAGGTAGTGTGCTTTGCCGATGACACTGCCATATTGGTTCGAGGTGAGACATGGGAGGGGGTATATGCTGAGGCTGAGCGAGCGTTGGGGATGGCCAGGGCGTGGATGGACCACAACCTTTTAACACTCAATATGGAGAAGTCTGCCTTCATTCCATTTGCAATCAATAAATCAGGTTTACCAAAAACTAACCTCCTCACTGTACATAAAGGGGGCTGCAATACAGTGAACTGTATGTGTAAAGGTAATAATTCTATACAGATGAAATCTAAATTAAAATATCTTGGGATTTTTATAGACCCATCACCTAAAATGGGATGCTCACTGTGAATATGTAACTATGAAATTACGGAAACTATCGTATAAGTTTTACTTACTTCGACAAATCCTGTCCTTAAATAGTCTTAAAAACGTATATAAGTCTTTAGTAGAATCTGTGATGACCTATGGGATCCTGGTTTGGGGCGCTGCATGCAAAAATGTCTTGGCTTCGGTCAGTTCGGCCCAAAAGCAAATTATAAAAATCATTATGTCCAAACCTAATAGATATCCTTCTATATTACTTTTCACGGAAAGTGGTCTTCTAAATACTAGACAGTTATACATCTTACACACAATAAAGTGTTACGTAAAACAGGACTTATTTCAACGTCCTTTTGGACATCCTAGTCTCCACACAAGAACAGCTGGTGCTGGCAATGTTTTGTTGCCCAGGTTCTCCTTTTCCTGGTCCCAGAGACATCCACACTACCTCGCACCTAGGGTCTGGAACATGTTGCCAATGGAGATTAGATGTTTAAGATTTAATGTCTTTAAGGTGAGGTTACAGGAGTGGATCAGGAGGTTTTATCATGTTTTATGTACCAGCGTTACTCAGTTGGAGTTGGCGTAATTGTCCCAAAATCCATTTCCAGGTATATTTGTATCATTTTTAACTTTGTATTAGTTAAGTTTTGCTCTCTCTCTCTGTAACTGAATCACTCAGCCAAGTCAATAATAATTTACTGGTAAGAGCAAAGAACTTGCTAAGTGCAACCATATGTGAAATGTGACTATACTACTTTATATTTTATGCTTGGTGCACCATTTGGTGCCTTACATTTTATTTTTGTATCCTTGTATTTCATTTTTTATTTCTACTTGTATTCTTATTCTTATTAACTTGTGTATTTGCTAAGTTTTACTTTCTCTATAAGTTAAGTCGCACACACAAGTCCTTTAAGGACTCCTCGTGCGTATGTATGTAATATTAATTATTGTAATTGTAATTTTCTTGGAGCAATAAATATCACATATCACATTTCGAGCCAGATTTCTACGCCCCGGCCAACTGCTTTAGGGCGACTTAATCAACGAGAAACCGCATCAAGTCGTCCTAAAGCACTTGACGGGGATCTATCGGCACTGAGATTTATGTCCCGGGCGACGCCTTAAAACGACATGATCGATGAGAAACCGCTTCAATTCGTCCTAAAACACAACTGTTTTGCAGATAGATCCCGGTCAATACCGGGATCTATCGGCATTGAGGTTGTGGACTCGCTATTATACGTGACGGTAGCGCCTCCTATTTTTCTTCACTCAACGGTATAACATAGCCCTATTAGCGTTGACTGACGTATTTATAAAGACTGCTCACGGCTATAATAGCTTTATGTCCTAGAAAACAGATGGCTCTGATGGCTAATTCTAATGCTAAGTCTGCATTGTATTTTATCTCCGGAAAGCGCATGGTGAGCCAAAAATGTGTTAGACGTGACAGCCGTGAGCAGTCTTTAATAATATACCAGTCAACGCTATTAGGCCTATTATGATTTCCGCCCTTACCATTTGCCGCCCGGTGCTACAGCACCAAATAGCACCCTTAAAAACGGCACCGAACCAACAATTATTTTGTACTATGATTCCAGAAGAATAGAATAATTTGCCTAATACTGAAGGGGATAAAGGTCGTATGATACAAATCAGACGTGCACTGCACGCCACTTTATTACACAAAAAATAAATGGTCCTGATTTTTGATGGGATGAGTTACCGAATCCAATAAGACGAATAAAACAACAACAACAACACCTAACCTATATTTTGTAAGTTTGTGAGCGTAACTTAAAATCCTAACCTATACATTTCGTGCTTAAAATTGCGACTCTTAAAATTGATTGCTCCTGTCAAATTTGAAATAAGAAATATATAATAATGCAGATCAAATAGGGTTTTTCCTCGGGTTTGTTTATGAGTTAGATATTCGTGTTACCTGATTCTATTTAGAGAATATAAAATCCTTCTTTATTGGCGCGCAAAACAGGAAAATAAAGAACAAAATAGCAATACTTTCCTACCTTTTTTTTAAATTAGAATTCTCCCTTCCGTTCTCCCATGCATTGTGATAACATTCAATGAGTTCAAAGGAAACGATTGGTATGTATATCAATAGGTATATATTTTTTTATAAATAGATGCAAAAATGGAAACTATTTTAGACCTTATTCATGTTTTATGTGAATTTTTTGAAGTTGTTGTCCATAATGTCCTGTATGTAAGAAAAGTTTACCCAGAGACAATTTTTGTACCCAAAAAGAAGTATATGACAACTGTTTATCAAGCAATACATCCACGAATTAAAAATTATATCGGTGACTGCTTGAAAGCTGTTCACTTTCATTTGAAGAAGAACCAGCTTCGTAGACTTTTCATTTGCTTTGAAAACAGTGGAAAGGTTGTCGATAGATTTATTTTGGATGTAGCAAACTTATCTATGGAAATTGAATGGTTTGTGATGTGTGATGTTATGATGTATCATGCCTATACCACAGTCTACTAGTTGCCACAGAATAACTAACGGTAGCCCAACTAGCATCGCCGATCCGTTAAATAGCTTCACAACAGAATAACAGAAACCTCCTTAATGACTTCTTGTCAGAAATAAGCAAGTCTTCATTTCAATTTACAGAAAAATAGCGTTGACTGACGTATTAATAAAGACTGCTCACGGCTGTCATGTTTGACAGTTCTCTGGCTCACCATGCGCTTCCCGCAGACAAAATACAATGCAAAATACATTGTTGACCATAGGCGCCATCTACTTTCCAGGACATGTAACTATAGCCGTGAGAAGTCTTATTATTAGGTCAGTCAACGAAAATAGGCACTATTTTAACCCTTTCAGGATGGCACTATTTTATGCATGCTGTGCCAGGTGGACGTCACTTATTTCAGTGTCGGGTAGGCAAATTTCATAGATATCTGCCACATGATATATGGCATTCTAAATAACGCCTTATAGTAGAATCAAAGGTCATGATATTCGAGAAGATACCTCACCAAATGGGGGCAAACGGCTGAAATTGGTTTATCTAGAGCTCACTAGCGCATCAAAATTGCCATCAGCCCCCTCTAAGCACCAACTGTTTCTAACTAAAGCAGCATCGGTCATGGTAGCCATAATTATTTACAGGTTCCTGATCCACTCTTTATGTCTCCCACCTACGGCTTCCCCAATGTTGACAGCTTCTTCAGTGTCTGGTTACTTCATCTGTGGTATCTAGGTACCAACAGCTGCTTCGTTTGCTTTCGATTATCAAAGTCAGAAATCTACGGATTGCTCTTTGTTGTTAGGTACGTACTTGTTGTTGCGTTTGTGCTATTGTGGTTGTTGAACTTTGTTACACTGTTGAATGTTTTGTATTGTTGTGTTGATTTGGTTTCCGAAATCTGAATGTCCTCCACGATCACAACTTCTGTTTATCATGGCTGTGAACCCAGTCGTCAGAAGTATCCCGGCCTACATTTTTCTCTCTCCGACCATTGTACAAAATGGCGAAACTGTGAATTAATGAGGATATACACTTTGTAAAAAACATTTTAAGCCATATTTTGGTGATCTGGGTTTAGGTTTAAGAAGGTTTTACAAAAATAGATTTTACTTATAAGACATGATACCTATAGGGTGTATCAAGGAATCAAGGATTAAATTTAGCCCATTTAGCACCTCTTTGCAAATACGACGCTAGGCGTCGAGGTGACAAAAATATTTTTTCGACCGACATGTGAAAGCCATATTTTTTCTTAAAAATTTTTTTATTATGCCATTTTTCTTTATCATCTTCCGTTAAAAAATATTCTTAATTTTTTTGTTCATTGCAACATGGATGTCGTAGTGTTTTTAAAGATTATTGCTCACTTTATCAGTAGGAAGCTGCCAAGAATAACTAATCGTCCTTATAAATCGTAGGTTGATTGTTGTAATAAAGGCCTATATACTATATGTCTACTTTTATAACTGTACAAATCCATAAGATCTTTTTTTTGGAGATATTTGCTTGAACTTTTTTGTTTGAAATTATTTAAAATCTGATACCCAAAAGCCTCCATATATCAAATAAAAACTATACAGGATGATTCTTCTAACAGGTCACCTGGCGAGTCAAGTATGCCATGGAATTACCTCAAAACGAACAACACGCAAGCAAACTTTATGTGGTCAACAGGACCACACAAAGTGGTGTCTAATAAACAATACACATTTCTCTGTGCCATCTCAAAGCGCGGAAACTTGTGTCAACAGCGGTGAAAATCGAGTAGATAGGTATATTAAAACTGCCCTAGAAATTGTAAACCTCTATACATTAGAAAAGCCTCCCAGTCAGTATTTTTTGTTCCTCTTTGTTATAAGCACATACCTATGTAGCAAGTGCCTGGGGCCTGGGGACCCAATAGGGCTGTTCAGCACCAATCTGAAAATGAGTTTTTTTTTATGCAAGTCAATAGCATTTTGTGTATATATGATGTTACCATCGGTCAATAGCATTTTGTGTATATATGATGTTACCAAAGTTTCAATTTTATTGCTTCGGTGAAACTCCCAATATTTCTAAATCAAAACGGCACTGCGCTCGGCGCGTGGATCTGCCTGGTGACTACTTGTAAGACAAATATAAACAGCTGTAGGCTGTAGCAGACTAGCGAAAAACAAAACACGAAAGCACCGGTCGGTCGACGCACCGTGTGTGTATCTATGCGGATATCTGCCGGAGCAGCCAGCGCGCATAGGGACTGGTGACGTCACGCCTCAGGAGCGGCGCGATTAATCCAAGCGCACATACAATAATTTATTTATCATAGAAGGACTTTCACAAAAAATGTAATATTTTGCATACCTACATACAAATTGGACCCTATATATTCCGATAAGGTAATAAAAAAATTTTGTGGTGAACAGCCCTATTATTTCAGCTGGCACCAATAGAGGGCGCCGCATGTGCGAAATTCCAATAAAAATAATTTCGACCGGCTTTGCGACATTAATTCAGTGGCCTTGAAAGCACCTCTCCTATAAAAAATGCTGCGACATTGTCAGTGCAGGAACATGCGGATAGAAGGAATAAGTAGCGGGCATGGTAATAATACAGCAGCCACCAGCGCATTCTTACGATGTATATATATATAACAGATCAAACAGAGAAAAAGTAAAAAATAGCCAGGAAGAGCGACGTGCATTAAAAGTTTTTAAGTACATACAGCAAACTACACAACTGTATATACTAATAATTAGAGTATTTATTAAATAAGGACATTCAAAATTATTCCAGGTGCACGAATCCATGTTTGAAAAAAAAAAAGCCATAAAAACTACCTTTCACCGTCTCCCAGATTGTTTTTGGTCCGTTTCTGGCCGTTCTATAAAAGAATATTATGTATTACATGACAAATGAATTGAAACATTCGGACAAAAACAAGGACAAAAACTACCCCATTGATCAAATGTTTTTGGATAGATGATAGCCATTTTCAGCAAAGCGTTAGAAAAATGATCCGAGAGAATTATTCTAGATGCAGATGCAGATGGAAAAATTTGCCTGATAAAAACTAACCCCTGCATCCCTTTAGCGAAATAACTTCATAACTCAACTGTTTTTGGTTCGTTTGTCGCAATAAAAAAAATGTGGGACAAAAACTACCACTCCAAACCCCCGTAGAGTGTTGTTTATGGTCGGATCCAGGACGTTGAAAATTCACCAATCCATGGTTGAAAAAAATTTAAGTGCAAAACTACCCCCTGTATCCCTAGGGAAACAAACTTGATAACTGTTTCTGGTCTGATTTTCGTCGTTTTTAGAAGGACGTTAAAAAAAGTCATAGAAATAAAAAAATTGTCAGGCAAAAAACTACTCCTTCCCACCCTCGAAACTGTTTTTGGATCCTCACCAATTTCAGCAAGGACATACTAAAGATCCCAAGTGCATGAGTCCGCTGTTGCCGGACAAAACTATTACCTGCATCCCTTTAGGGAAAAAATTATAACTCCATTGTTTCTGGTCTGATTTTTGCTCTTTTCACAAGCACGTACAAAAAAGTCTCAGAAGTAAAAAAAAACAGCCGGACAAAAATACCCCTCCCCACCCCCGAACTCGTTTTTGGTCGGATCCTCGCCATTTTCGGCAAGAATGTTCAAAATTATCCCAGATGCACCAATCTGTGGTTGAAAAATTTGCCGGACAAAACTACTGCCTGCGGTGTGAAGACAGCCACCGTTTTCAGCCAGCCACTAATATACTAGGCGATCCATACTTAGAAATGGAAATCCCTGTAAAAACTTTATTCTTTGGTTGCCGGTCCCTATATTTGGCAGAAATGACTAGAAACACGTTCCGGACAAGATAGTGCCGTCTGAACAATTTGCCGCCCCCAGTCTTCCTCCCCACACCCCTAAACAGGAAAATGAAACGTAAAAACTTTTTTAGTCACTGGCGCGAACATTCGGCACAAGCGACTAGACGACCGTTTCGGATGAGTTAGTGGTTCCCCTATAATTGGCCACCCTCTGAGTTGCCCCCACACCCCCTTATTTGAGAAAAGTGGCCATAAAAGCTTTGTTTTTGGTTGCTGGCCCTAACATTTGACACAAGTGACTAGACTACCGTTCTGGACAAGTTAGTGCCACCCTCTGGGTTGCCCTCCACACCCCCTATTCGAGAAAAGTGGCTGTAATAACTTTGTTTTTTTGGGCGCAATAACTTTGTTTTTTGGTGGGGGCAACCCAGAGGGTGGTTTGGGGCGGCACTAACCTGGAATGGTTGTCTAGTCACTCGTGTCGAATGTTAGTGCCAGCGACCAAAACCAAAGTTTTTACGGCCACTTTTCTCGAATAGGGGGGTGTTCGAAGCAACCCAGAGGGTGGCAAATTATAGTGGTGACACTAACTCGTCCAGAACGATTGTCTGGCTACTCGTGCTGAATGTTAGCCCCAGCGGCCAAAAAACAAAGTTTATACGGCCTCTTTTTTCAAATAGGGGGTGTGGGGGCAACCCAAAGGGTGGCAAATTATAATAGGGGCGGCACTAACTCATCCAGAACGGTTGTCTAGTCACTCGTGTCGAATGTTAGTGCCAGCGTCCAAGAAACAAAGTTATTACGGCCACTTTTCTCGAATAGGGGGTGTGGGGGGCAATCCAGAGAGTGGCAAATTATAGGGGCGGCTCTATCTTTTCCGCAACAGTCGTCTAGTCACTTGTGCCGAATATGAGAACGAGCGACCAAAAAACAAAGTTTTTATGGACACTTTTCTCGAATCAGGGGTGTGGCGGTAACTCAGAGTGTGGCAAGCGACCAAAAAACAAAGTTTTTATGTTTTATATTCCTGTTTAGGGGTGTGGGGAGGAAGGCTGGTGGTGGCAAATTGTTCAGACGGCACTATCTTGTCCGGAGCGTGTTTCTAGTCATTTCTGCCAAATATTGGGACCTGCGGCAACCAAAGAATAAAGTTTTTACAGCGATTTTTATTTTTAAGTTTGGATCGCCTAGTATATTGGTGGCTGGCTGAAAATGATGACTGTCTTCACACCGGTCCGCCTGCATCTCTTTCAGGGGAAAAATTGATAACTCCATTGTTTCTGGTCAGAGCTTTGCCGTTTTCACAACTACGTTCAAAAGAGTATCAGAAGTAAAGAAAAACTGCCAGACAAAAAATTACCCCGTCTCACCACCGAAGTTGTTTTCGGTTGGATCCTCCACATTTCCAGCAAGGACGTCCAAATTATCCCAGATGCACCAGTCCGCGGGTGAAAAAATTGGCCGGACAAAATTACCCCCTGCAGCCCTTTAGGGTTTCTGCTCCGATTTTCGCTGGTTCAAAAAATAGTTGTGAAAACAGCGAAAATCTTCTGAAGGGATGTAGGGGGTAGTTTTGTCAGGCACATTTTTCAACCGCGGATTGATGCGTCTGGGATAATTTTGAACGTCCTTGCTGAAAATGGTGATGATCCGACCAAAAACAACTTCGGGGGTGGAAAGGGGTAGTTTTTATCCGGCAGTTTTTGCACTTCTGAGATTTTTTTGAACGTAGTTGTGAAAATGGCAAAAATCTGACAAGAAACAATGGAGTTATAAATTTTTTTTCTCTGAAAGGATGCATGGAGTAACTTCGTGTGGCAAATTTTTTCCACCGCGGATTGGTGTGTCTGGAATAAGACGCACCGTGGATCAGTGCGTCTGGGATAATTTTGAACGTCCTTGCTGAAAATGGGGTAGGATCCGACCAAAAACAGCTTTGGAAGGGGGGGGGTAATTTTTTCTAGTTTTTTTTCTTACTTCTGAGACTCTTTTGAATGTAGTTGTAAAAACAGTGAAAATCGGACCAGAAACAATGGAGGAATGGAGTTACCAAGTTTTTTCCCTAAAGGGATGCAGGGGGTAGATTTGTAGGGCAAATTTTTTCAACTTCGGATTGATGCATCTGGAATCATTTTGAATGTGGTACAATGGGGTAGTTGTTGACCGGTAATTTTTTTCAACTTCGTGAAATAGGGAATATAATGAATGCTCTAATGCGATAATTAGACCAAAAACAAATCCCTCGGCAGGGTGGGGTAGCTTTTGCCTGCAAAATTCTATTTTGCTAAAACAACGAGCATCGGTCCAGAAACAGTGAAGTTTTTATTTTTCAGGATGTAGTTTTGAGCGATTATTTAAATACTGACACCACAGCGTTAGTCAGGTTACACCAAAATCCCCATATACCAAATTTAAACAAAAAATATACAGGGAGTTCCATTCTGCAGGGTGTTAAAGTTTAGCAAAATAGGAATTTTAAAGACATGTCAAGTGTGACATGGAATCCCCTAAAAGACAGTTGAATGGTCAACAGGACCACTCAAAGTGCTGGTGTGCAAAGATTCGATAAAAAATGTACAATGTATTTTTTCTGGGCCGTCTCAAATTTCTGAAATTTTTATGAAACTTTACACTGATCAAGAGTGCTCTGGAATTATTGAAAAAATATCAATAATCAGAAAATTAGTTTATTTTTTTTTAACAAAATGCCAACTAAAAAATAAAAAACAATATAACTTATTGGACCTTTCTCGACAAAGTCACTGTTTTAAGATGATACATTTTCTGTGCATTTCCTGTTGTGGCATAGCAGCCACCTTAACTCATATGGACTTACCGACGTGTAGGCTTCTGTATTTTTAGATTTAGTTTGTTTATAGTGTCATTTTTCATATAGCACTCAATTTTTTACCTCAAAAAATTTTTGAGATGGCACAGAGAGAGACACTGTATATTTTTTATTGGATCTTTGCACACCAACACTTTGAATGGTCTTGTTGACCATTCAATTGTTTTGAGGGGATTTCTTGGCACACTTTAATTGCCAGATGCCTTTAAAATTCCTATTTTGCTCAACTTTGATTCCGTGCCAAATGGAACTCCCTGTATATTTTTCGTTCAAATTTGGTATATGGGGGTCCTGAGGTGTCCTGATTAATGCTGTGGCGTCACATTTGAAATAAAATAATTGCTAAATGGTAGGAAAGGCAAAAGAAGCGGTTTTTGAATGTTTTCAAACAAAAAAAGTTCAGGTGATTATCTCCAAAGTTAAAGTTTAGTTTTTGTGGATTTGTATATATATAAGGAGCTCGCTATATTTTTTTTAAATTAAAATAAGGAATAAATTTCTTTTCGATTTTTAATTTAAAAAGTTTCAAATATATCTTCAGTTTATCAGAAAAATTGAAATGTGGCAACCTTTATTTTTATTACAATTAATTTATATGGGAACCTGTAAATAAGGAAACTATTTCCATAGATTAAGAATTTCCTATTCCATACCCGGGTCCTGGTGTGGCAATTATTGAAATTTCAAATTTATTTTAGGTATACACTGCTGTGTCAATGCCCAGCATTTGAAATAATAACGGGCAAGGGGCACATAGATGACGAAAAGGAAGGGGAGGGAGGGGACTGACACAACGAATATTAGCTGCGTATAATAGGGTCCCTAGCGGTCAATAGTGTAACTATAAGCACAAAACATGGAATTTCCATTATCAGAGACTAAATATTAGAGGCACAGCACAAATTGACGGGCTACTCGGATTAGTCGCCCATTTACGTGGACGTTGGGTATCTTCCCGAACATCATGATCTTTTACAGAATCACTACAAGTGGAATGCCCAGTCACCTCCAGAGTTTGAACTCCAGAGTTCAAGGCCAAACGAGTTAGGATCCCCATAACACTACTGGCAGACAATTGTGTGGTAAACGATTTGATGGTATTTAATTTTATTGCACAACAAAGTTTTGTTTAAGGGAGAAATAGACACAGTGTCTATATCTACCACTGACATAATATATCGGCCACCCATATGTAGGGCACATCAATTAGTCATGATCTATCTGCCTGCTGTCCATATGGCAAGTCAATTTTTAATTTTTGACTCATATACAGTCTGTATCACTATAAGTAGAGACAAATCCGTATTTTACGAAAGATTTGCCGATTTTCAAAAAAAGATTTTCAACCTGTAGTACTCAAAGAGCTCTACATTTCGGGTTATAATTTTTTGAAATATCCCTATTTCATGGCTTACTGTTATTAAAAGAGAACTCCGAAAAATCACAAACCATATTCATATTAGGCATTAATGTAAAATAGTACCTAATGTAAAATAGTACCTAAGGTAAAGCTTAATCGATTTTCAAAATATGCCCTGTCATTTATACAGGTTACTCTGAAAAACCAACTTTTTTAGAACTTTGGCCTCATTTGGTGAACATATAACTTCAAGTGTTAAAATTTTGTACATAAAGGGTTTTGAACTATGGCGAAATATTATATAGAGTACTCAAAGAGTTCTACATTTTGGGTCATAATTTTTTGAAATAGGCCTCTTCACTGGACTAGTGTTACTAAATGACACCCCCCCCCCCAATGACAAAACCATATTTGGCATTTTTTTAAGAATAAAATGGACAGTGCTGTTAATGGGCTAGTCTGGTCATATATAAAACTGCATGCAAGCGGATAATAGAAGTTTAGTAGACTCCCCTGGCATATTTCATTTTTGCCAGTTCCTCTTAGTTTTTAAATAAAAAATAATCCAAAATTTTAAGGTATTGCTCCTTTTGCTCTCAAAAGATGGCGCTAGATACAGTCGATATGCTGAAAGTCCTCTGTAGCTAAGTTCACACAATATTCCTTGTTATTATTTGTGAATTGTCAATTTTTTACAAATCTAACCTAACTACTTATCCTTGGTATCCTTCAAATTTCAAACATTTCAAACTGAAATAATTTTTATTTTGAGATTTTAGTTTTAACGTTATGGCAATTCTTTTATTATTCTCTATTTCTGTTAAAACCAAAAATGACCTTATTTATCTGCTTACCAAAATAATAAACCTATGTAATATTTATAATGCAGGTAGGTAGGAAATATATAGAAATGTCTATTATAGGTATAAAATCTGGTTGATATATTTAGATACCAGATACTTCCAAGATTCCTCTGCTGAAGATATTATAGTGATTCATGTTCTGTTTTTTTATGGGCTGTTTGCTGTATCAAGCCAATAATGAATAGTGAATGCAAAATAACTACCTTTTAATGTAAGTACTTTTGGGGCCGCGGTGGCGTCGCTCGTACCGGCGCTGACTTTTGAGACTGCATGTTTTTCTGCCTTCAATTGACCTCGATTCGAGGCAGGCACATGCACATGTCTTTAAAGAAAAACACCGCTATGGCCAAGAGCGCTGGACAAATGTGGGTTCACAGTATTGCTTCTAAATAGCTTTACCCGTGTGATTCACTAATTGTCCTACACTCACTGGGATTACTACGGTTTTCTAGGGTTTTCCGTAGTACTTGAGCGAATGCTATCCTAGTTCTATCGGGAAAAAAGTCGGCCCTAGCCGCAAATGGCAATGAAGACAAAATAATAGTAATTGCCCCCCTCCCCCGCACAAGCATGTGGTTGCTTCTGGGGTACTCCTAGTTTGGAGTATTGTGAGGGTGAGAATTATTATTATTATTATTATTATTATATCGACTCAGCCAAAAGGCATTCGCACTCCCTCTACGGGGAACATTCACTCAGATCCCGGGTATCCCGGATACCATAAGGATCTGGCTCGGACGAGACCCTTGCCATGTTATCGGGCCTTAGGTGACATTGATGTTGTCGAACGTTCCTGTAGCTTTTGTCAGTAGTGTCCTAACTTTTCGCTGCAGGTTGTTGATGTCCGTGATGGTCCAATTCACTATTCCAAACGAATAGCTGAGTACAGAGCACGCATACGTGTTCAGGGCCTTAAACAAATTCCTGCTGTTAAGATCAGTTCGCACTACTTGTCTTACTCTCTTGATGAATTCATTCCTTAAATCGATCTTCATTGTTCGATGGTCTATCCTTTGAGCTTGTTTCATCCCGAGATACTTGTATGTATCTCCCATGCTCATTGCTTCGATCTCCTGGCCGTCCTGCATCTCGTGTGCGCCTTCAGGGTGTCTACCAACCTGGAAAACCTGGAAATGTCAGGGAATTATTTTTGGTCAGGGAAATCAGGGAAAAGTCAGGGAAATCTATCGAATAACCTGGAAATTTGTGGTTTAATAGATGTTAAAATAGAAAATCTTTAATTCTTACAAAAACTAATCAAAATTATATCATATTCATTTTGATTCTACTCCACGGAGATCACATTATGTTATTTATTTATATGTGATCCCTGTGCTTCTACTATACTCCAAAGATAATCTAACTAAATAAGATTTTACGAAGCTATTTATTTTTGTTTTGAAGGTGTGTATAGTATATAGTTTTTGAGGTTAGAAAAAAATTTTTTTTACAAAAGTTATAGATGCTAATACAAAGTTTTTTGTGACACTATTGGACCTTATACAGTGTGTTCTAGAAAGCCGTGGCAGTCATAACTTATGTTTCTTTAAATGGAACATCTTGTATATTTTTGTTATATGTTCGCTCCAACCGTTCGTTCAGAACTAAGCCTTTTTTGAGGGATTACTCCTTGGGTCATAGGCTGCCATGAAAGACAAATGCCAAATTATAGTAATAGCTGACAGTTTGCAAGTATATTCATGCTTTGGAAAACAAAATGGGCTCTTTTAAGATTTCAGGGAAAATGAAGGAGGGAAATTGAGAGAAATAAGAAATTTTAAATAGTAACATTCGTCAAATTTATTGTTTGTAATTTAATTTTTATTGAAAACGACAATGACATTTACAAAAAGGATATATTTTTATATGTTTTTGTGGGGTTATTTAAAAAACAGAATTTATTATGACAGGCCGAAAAATGTAGAAACACTGAAAGGTAGAATTCGGGAAGAAATCCACATATTAAATACTGAACACAGCAATTTTATTGTTGCCCCAATAAACAGAAACTTAGTAGCAAATATCAATAAGTTCATACGTATATCCTTTTTCTAAATGTTATTGTCGTTTTCAATAAAAATTAAATTTCGAACAATAAATCCAACGAAGTTTATTAACTATGTCACTTACTATTTAAAATTTCTCATTTCTCTCAATTTCCATTCTTAATTTTCTCTGAAAACTTAAAATAGCCCATTTTGTTTTCCAAAGCGTGAATATACTTGCAAACTGTCAATAATTGTTACTATAAATTGGCCTTTGTCTTCCATGGCAACCTATGACCCAAGGAGTAATCCCTCACAAAAAAGGCTGTTCTGGACGAACGCTTGGAGCGAACATATAACATATATGCTTCATTGGAATCGGAAAAATGCGTAGAAAATATACAAGGCGTTCCAAAAACAAAAGTTATGTTTGCCACGGCTTTCTAGAACACACTGTATAAGGTCCAATAGCGTCACAAAAAACGTATTAGTATCTAAAACTTTTGTAACAACTTTTTTTCTAACCTCAGACACTAGCAAGTTAAGGGGGGTGTCAATTTATACTGTACTTTATTAACCTCGTTAGCAACAGTTTCTGCCAAAAAGTTGAAATTCCAAGCCACTTTATAACTTTCTTCGAAAACATAATAGGACATAATTTGCACATTTATTTAATTAATGTCAGATGACATCACTAAAACTAATAGTCCGTAGTCCGCTTTTGAATTTTTTTGTTAGTAAGCACGATCGTTCAGAGTAATTTCATCCTAGGGGATCTGTTGACTCTTCCATTTTATTTAAATTCGCATATTTATCTCAGTAGGTAGGTATTAGTCAGGGAATTTTTTGCCTTTTGGTCAGGGAAAACCTGGAAAAGTCAGGGAATTTTAAAAACTCAATTTGGTAGACACCCTGGCCTTGTTCGAACTTTCCCCGGACGATGTTAAGGGTGCGGCACTTGTCCAGTCCAAACTGCATTCCGATGTCCCTGGAGAACTCCTCTACAATTTTAAGCATTTGCGTTAGTTGGTTTTTGGTTGCGGCCATCAGTTTTAAATCATCCATATATAATAGGTGATTCAACTTTATCGCTTCTGCGTTGTTGCTTTTGATAGCGAAGCCATATTTTGTAGAGTTCAACCGATGTGATAGAGGGTTCATCGCCATGCAGAACCACAGTGGACTGAGTGAATCTCCTTGGAAAATCCCTCTTCGGATGTTGATTGTGTCGGTCTCGATGTTGCTGCTTGCGGTTCTGAGTTGTATCTTAGTGCGCCAGGTTGTCATAACGTGTTCTAAAAAGGAAACTGTATGATGATCTATTTTATACAGCTTTAAGATACCTGTTAGCCAGTCGTGAGGTACGGAATCAAATGCTTTTTTGTAGTCCACATAAGCCATGTAGAGGTTTCGTTGCTTGGAATGAGCCTGGTTGCAGATGACAGTCTATGATGAGTTGCTTTTTGCATCCCATTGCGCCCTTCGCGCAGCCCTTCTGCTGCATTGCCATGATGTTGTTCCGCTCGCAGTGAGCATATATTCGCTGCGTAAGGCAAGAAGTGATTATCTTGTACAGCGTAGGCAAGCAGGTTATTGGGCGGTACTTGGCAGGGTTATCTGTATTCCGCTGGTCTTTTGGTAACAAGTAGGTGGCACCCTGTGTAAGAAACAATGGCATTTTCAGAGGATCGAGCTAGACTTCATTAATTAAGGTAGTTATTTGTTCATGCGTGCACCACAACTTCTTAATCCAATAATTTTGGAGATGATCTGGACCTGGTGCCTTCCAGTTGTGGGAATTCTTGATGACATTGGAGACCTCATCGGTTGTGAATTGCTCGTGTTGCATCTGGCTATAGTTCCGGCCCATCTCGTGTTCTTTACTGATCCAGCTTGCACTGACATTGCATGGACCTGGTGTGGCAAGCTGATTTCTCCAGAAACCGTCGACCTGTTCTCTGCTAAGGTAACTCGTATTTGTGGCATCGGCGCTAGAATTCAAAGTACGGTAGAAAATTTTTTCTGATCGTTCAAAAAGTTTGTTGTCTCGTTTCCTGTTGTTACTAGCCTTGTATCTCCTCAGATACCCTGCGAAAACAGAAAGTTTTTGTTTTAATGTATCAAGACATTGTTTCTAGTTCTAACTCCTCTGATATATTCCGTTACTTGTCCTATGTCTTTACGGAGACTCTCGATCTTCCGATTTAGTCGCATCTCCCATTGAGCCATTCGTGGTTCTGGTCTTGCACGATTTAACTCTTGAGCCGTCCGGATCTTGGCTCCCATTGCAGTTATGATGGCCGTTGCGGCACAGTAGATTAACATGTGCATATGTTCTAATGTTGGTGTTACTGAAACATAGTTGGGTAAAATTCTGGTGTATAATATCGAGCATGATTGCAAGCTTCCTGGAAGAATTCAATCTTGGTAGCGGTGGTCTGCTCAGTGGGTCTGTGCCTTCGTATCGCAATACCGCCCTTCTCAGCTGAGTGTCTAGGCTTTCAAGGTGTTCTCCGTTAACTGATTCCCGATTCTCAGTTGTTCGTCTCGCCGTCTCGGCTTCTTGTTGTGGTCCAGGCACTTGAATTTCCGGATTCTCAGTTGTTCGCTCTGCCGTTCCGGCTTCTTGTTGTGGTCCAGGCACTTGAATTTCCCCGTTGTTGTTGTCTATGTCTATGTGTTCGCCATGGATCTCTAGCTCAACTTCCCGTTTTATAGCGTTAAGTCGCGTTTCTGGAATTCGGTTATTTCTTAGAATAGTTCGATACTGATCTGACACTCTTTGTTCAGACACTTGCATGTGTGGAAACTCCCTGCAGAACTCGGCATGCAGTTGTTGTCGGTAGCCGATCATCTCTTGTCCTAAGTTTGTCACCCTGTAAAAAATACGCATTATCGATTCATTCATGGACCCAGTCCATTTCATGCGTCGTCGTTGTAATCCCGCCTGAGTGAACGCTGGCTGAAGTTCCCGCGCAGCACCTTCGGTGGGTGGAACCCTAGTTCTCGTTTGGCTCCCATGTTGTAGATGTTCATGTTGCTGGGCTGTAGCTGTTTGTGCAACAGGGGCCCGCCTCATCAGCGCCCTGTCACCGACGTCCCGCTCACTGTCATGTCCAGCGCCGGCTCCAGACATGCCCTGGCGATCCCCAGGCAGCGGCCCTATTACAATTATCCTATTGTTCTCCATTCCATAGTTTTCTCCCGTAACGTGGGAGTGACGGCCCTCGGTCGCCTTTTACGACTCGCGAAGCCACGATAGGAGTATTCTAACCTGCTACCCATAGGGGTCAACTAGGATAACGCGGGATCGTTACTCCCGAGGATCTGCCCCTGTCACCGGCCAAACCCCTCCTTGCGTTAACTGGGAAACACGGGATCGTTACACCCGAGGATCTGCCCCTCTCACAGGCTAGACCCATCCCTGTGTAACTGGGAGTCGTGGGATTGTCACACCCGAGGATCAGCCCCTGTCACCGGCTAGACCCCTCCCTGCGCAACTGGATATCGCGGGATTGTCACACCCATAGGTCTGCCCCTGTCACAGGCCAAGCCTCTCCATGCGTAACTGGGAATCGCGGGATCGTTACACCCGTGAATCTGCCCCTCTCACAGGCCAGACCCATCCCTGCGTAACTGGGGAGCGCGGGATTGTCACACCCGTGGATCTGCCTCTCTCACAGGTCAGATCCCCCCTGCGTATTATTATTATTATTATTTAAATACCAAGCTATAATTGTATTGCGAAGTATTTTTTCCTATCCAGCTTGAAGAAAACACAATGAATTGGGGAAAATTCTTACAAGGTCCACGTATTTGCCTTCGATTAACCTGCCCCAAATTTTTTTTTACCAAAACTAGCATCCCAAATTTCAAATGAGGAAAAGAAGCATTTTAAATACCAAGAATTTGTCGAGGAAGAAGATAATGATGAGGAAAAATTCGTAAATAGAGAGATCAAATATCCATGATACTTAGTAGGTATCATGGCAAATGTCTATATTTACATAACTTGTAAACAAAAATATTTACTAGCTATTCTAATATTAAAAATATATCAATTTACCCACCCTTGTACTTTCACTGTTCTATTTTCTGGTGAAAATTGTTTATATAATATTCAGTGCAACAGTCAGCATAATGGGAGGATGGTTGGAATAAGCTTTTTCAAAACTCTACTCCATACTTTCTGCAGCTTATTATTAAACTTCAAAAGGCCACTTACAAACAAGCACTAAAAGGAAAATATATTTTCAAATGAACAAAATATATATACGGAAGTACTGTGGGATTTAAGTGCTTACATTACCTACCCTCCAGGCCTTGGTTTGGTATGTAACAACAGGGACACATGAAGCAAGCAGTTTTATTCTTAGAATCCAGTCTCATCTAGCAGATAGCAGGTAATCATACTTTAAGCTGTCATGCTCATGCTTTCATACTGTCAGCCCACAAATCACTAACCAATTAGGTACCCTGAAGTTGCCGCACGCGGTTTTGAGACAGACCCATGGATACATTATGATGTCGGTAGAGAAGATTACTACTACCTTAAATACTTAAGGTATTTTCAAATTTCTAAGATTGTGCATATTTATCTTGGACAAGGGGCCTTTTAGGGAACTAGATGACTGTAGTTCACCATTGCAAATATCAAATTAATTTTTAAAATTTAATCGCACCAGCCCATTGGCCATAGTTCCAAACTCTTTGTACAAAGTTTCAACACTCTAAGTTATATGTTCACTAAATGGGGCCAAAGTTCGAACAAAGTTGGTTCTTCAAGTAACCTGTATAAACCACAGGGCATATTTTGGAGATATTTCTTTTTGAAAATCGATTAAGCTTTACCTTAGGTACTATTTTACGTTAAGTTGTTAGGTCTTTCAATAACAGTAGTACAGTAAAGAGGCATATTTCAAAAAATTATAACCCACAATGTAAAACTCTTCGAGTACTCTATATATAATATTTCAAAAAATACGGAATTGTCTTGACTCAAATTAAAACATATAATGTTGATGAATGTTTATCACTTTAGAAGATATTTTGTCTAAAAGCAAATCCCTTTTTGATAGATGTCACTAAGGAGTGCTCTGTATTACCTGTTAGTCTGTGGTATCGCCTATTGCAGCCTTATTCAAGGTCATTCTACATGCAGGTAGCATAAGACTGCACATATCCAATGGATATCGAAAAAAACTATGCACAATTAATTCAATTGTTTATACAGCCTTTGGCTGCACAACATCCCGTAATACTCATGTTGCAAGTAGGTACTACTAAAACACAAACGGGCTTGGCCTTGTCCGAGTCAATCGGATGCAGCAAAACAATCGGTTACAATAGAGGCCTCTGCCGGCTGAAAGTATTTGAGAGTTGGGCTACTGGTAGTACTGTGCCTATACTTACTGATTTTGTTTTTAGTGACCCATTTTTAGTAGAACTAGAACAAAATCTTAGAAATTTTATTTTACATTTGCATACATCTGTTGAATATTTAGACGACCTGGCTGATAATTCTACCTTTTGCATACAAATAGAAACTAGTACATATTCTAATTTAGAATTTAATCAAGAAGCAAAGAATGAGGTAAGTCTCTAAAAAATTACTTGCAAATATATATTTATTTATCATGCAGCATGAAATTTACAAAATATTAGAAACCAGTTTTCAAACCTGAATCTAATCTTTGGCAGTTGGCACCCAAGGCAATGAATTTTCAATTTTCCATGTAGCAAGATACTTGCTGGTAGAATCTCACCATCTTTGCTGAATTGAACTATATTAAACTGGAAAATGAGTATTTTATAAGAAAGGTATTTAACTAAATAGAACAATAAAACACACAACAAAACATTTTATAGGAAATTGGAATAGGTATATCATTCATAAATATAAACCTCTGTTAGAGTCTGTATTTCTAGAGTAATGCAAGATCAAATGCGACATTTCTAAAGGAGGGTACTGGTCCTGTACAATAATTATGTTTATTCATTGCCGGGCCCTAAAGTTCACTTTATGATTGAGTTTTGCAGGTATTAAGTGGCACTAGGGCCCAATAAAGCCCTAAGGCATGAAAGTTACTTTAATGCCCACTAAATTGACACTCGCTTCCCATAAACTGATACCTTTCCGTTATAAATAAGAAAAATAATGATTGATACATTCAGTTTTAGTAACAAAATGTAAAATATAACAAAAATTGATATATCTAGCTACATTTTTATATTAAGTTTTCTGGCTGTAACTGTCAATTTCAATTTTCAAGATCCAAAGTTGGTAACTATGAGCGCTGTCTGTGCCATCTGGTATTTAGCCCAGTGAGCCCAGACTTAACCCACAAATTTACTGATTTATTTAATTTAGTGGATGAATGTTTTGTGCAATTTTATAACTATAAATAATTATGTGAAGCTAGCAACGTAGCCAAGGAGAGCGGTAGTAAAATACTTATTTCCTTGTGTCTAAATTCAATTATAAGTTCAAACCTCAAACTTATTTAGAAATGTTACAATGAAGATTGGTTAAATAGTTCTGTAATATTAATAAATTTGGATGTGGATCATTTGGATACCTTTGGCAGTTGTGCAAATTATTTATTATTTATAAAAGAGAATTGCTTAATGTAATATCCGTAGTGCATAATTTCTACTGGAATTCTTTCTGATATCATAAATGTTTTAAACATTATCTGTCACCAGATGAGGGATAATTTTTAAAGCATTTTTTAAATCATTGAAGAATTCCCAATTTCTCAATGAATCAGGTTGGATATTTTGTAAGACAATTTCTCACCAATATTAAAATTATAGGCAACATAGAAAATAGTACCTATCTTCCTAATATTATTATATTTGTGCACAAATTACTTTAATTTTTTTTTATAATTTTAGTTATGAGTACCTACCTAACTACCTGCATAATTTTCATTAGGTAGCTAAGTAAAATTTCCCCTTATTACATATTTTTGTTATCTGAATAAAATATTAGAATATTTAAAGAATTTTAAGTGCAAAATCAGCACCTTATTCTAGGTACCTAAGTATTTAAGAAAATTTCTCTCATCATACATTGTATTGTAGGTATATGTATCTCATCTCGTGTAATATTCTATCTATATCTATAGCATTTGAATTCATATCGTCAGTTAGCTCCTTCTTTCTTAGCAGTTTCCTTAAAAAGTGAATATAAACAATTATTATTATTCACTGCGAATTAAAACAGCGATTCAAAGTAATATTCGCACAAATACAAAACCATAGCAAAACAATGCAAAACATTTGACAAGCAATATCAAACCACAAAATAACCTGAGTCATTCTTTTTGTCAAGTTCATTTCGGTTAGTCTTATTCGAGCTGTTAAAAAAATTGCAAATCTGAATTATTCGCCAAACTATGATATAACATCGGAATAATTTATCGTGCTAATCGACCCTTAATTTAAGCAATATGTCCCGCAATAGTGACAAATTATGTGATCTATATCTGATGACGTCATTGTGCTTGCTACGGTGGGTCTGTAACCTAACATGACAAAAACACGTGACCAGAACTTTAGGGAAGTGCCAAATTCTGTCATATGGCAAAATGACAAAACTTATCGGTGAATTTAGCATATTCCTTGGAAAATTATAAACTCATAGCTCATAGCCATTGAAACTACAACCAACTTCCAAAAGCCGATTTTAGATTCAGTCTACAAGCAGGATTTGAATAATAAATTACCTGATTGGTACTTTTTTTACCTACTTTAGAGATAACGATAAGTAACATTAACTCATTTCAAGAACTTTCCTTGGGTTGAGGTAAACCAATGTGAATCTGGACTTGCCGCAGACATAGTGCCCCTTCATACAATTGAAAATAAGTTGATGACTTTACAAACTTTTATAGAAAAACTGTCTTAATGGATTCGCAAGGCAGTGCTATAAAAATAAAAAGCAGATTAGCTGTTTTCGAACATGTAGAATCCACTAAACGAAAACGTAGGAAGAAATTTCGTCCGAATCGGCCTGCCAATTGTGATAGTGAGTCATCACATTCAGAGTCTGAACTGGTGATAGATTTCGAAGAGTTGAGACAAAAAAGGGTTAGGAAAGCCCAGGCACAAAAAGTTAGAGTTAAGTCTGAACGACTGCATTTGCAGTGTCAGTGGGATGATTGCGAGGACTCATATGAGAACTTTGAGAAATATAATGAACACTTTATCGATCATGTGATTGTGCTTCGTAAGGCAGGTAAGTGAATTAGATATAAGTTTATATGGTTTTGAATCTTGATTGTAATGTAACAAGGCATATATGAATGCTCCTTGTGTTTCATTAGACAGTTTCATTGAATTTCAGGCACAGTAGTGTCTTGGGTCACTTGCATATGTCCCGTTCTGGGTTCTGTATTCTGTGGTGTGGAATAAATAGGCTAATCAGTATAGATTTGTTTATCAGGGTTTGTCTCTTCATCTCCCTAAAAATGCATTGAAGGCACTTGCAGATTCCATAATTATTTCATTTACTTGGGGATTCTTTCCAGACTGTTTGAAGTCTGCTACTGTCATCCCTATTTACAAGGGAGGTGACTACATGGACCCTTCTAAATTTTATCTCTCGGAATTGTAGCTGGGCTGTTTATGGCAACAGTGACCTCTTCTGTGGTCACCATATTGTCTGACGTACCACAGGGTTCTGCCCTTGGTATATATTAATGATCTCTTTCCTTAACATTAAAGGTAAATTTATCACGTTTGCAGATGCACCACAATATTTAAGAACAATAAAAATCTTCAACAGTTAAATAGCATTATTGAAAATTATATTCACATAGTCAATACATGGTGTGATTCTAATCGATTCTTATTCAATGCCGAAAAAACTAATGACATAACTTTTAAATGATCCTTGAATCAAATATCTCTAGGTGACTAAGGCGACCAGGTGGGCTTGCATCTATATGGAATGATAATTTAGTGTCTATACACTAAATTATCATTTCAAGAACATATCGAACATCTGTGTAAGAAGTTCGCTAAAGGATGCATTGAAGATAATTCATCTCCCTAAAGATGCATTTATTAAGTCACACTTAAGATATGGAATTTGGCCACTGGCAGTGCCTGTTCAGTAGGTAAATTCTGATTCGTCAATACTACACATACTTATCGGGTCAAGTCCAATTTCCTATCGAATTATGTGCCGAGTCGAGCTTTTTGTAGTGGGCATGCCTATGCATGCATCATTTTTACAATTTGACATTATTAGAGACCTTCTCTTTTGTAGTTTGTAGCATTTGGATTGTTCTGAGATCATTTGGAGAGTCTTATGTTTATTGGTTATTAAAAATGAAAACTTTCAAATAAGACTATATTTTTGAATAATAAGAATTACTTATGTTATTATTATTATTGTTATTATTCCGATTATAAACAATTATGCTATTATTAACAGATAATATCCAGAAGAGATGAAAATTGTCTAATTAAGTAGTCGTACATTGTATGTACAGGCGCAGCCCTTGAAATCATTCCAATACGTGCTATCGCAAAGGAGTTCAACTGACAACGTTGCAATTACCCCTCCCCTCTCTCGCGGTTTGAAAGCCAGCCATAACCTCAAATGCGTAAGTGACGGCAAATCTAACATCTTATTACGCGTCATTGCCAGTTACAGTGTGAAAAACTTACAACTATGTCCACGGACATTGCCCACTTTTTTCGCAAAAGTCTTTCGACAACCTCGAATAGAGCCGTTCTTTCTAAAAAATCTAAGGAGGTGGTAAATCTCTTAATTGGATGTCGTGCTTTCCTCCGGTACCAAAAAGAACCTCGAAAATCCGATATATAAGAGAATTTCCCCATTCACGATTAACTTCTTTCTAGAAACGGGACGACTGTAGAATCAACTAAACCGACAGAAAACTCTTCTGAAGCCACTCTTGGAAATTGCGTGTTTTTTCTTAGGAGGAGCGGGTGATACGAGGGAATGCAGGGGAAGTTGTTGATTTGAGAAGCCGTAGAATTGGCGCACCGTTGCTGCACTTACCCGAAATTCTTGATTTCTTGCTCATTTCTCGTACCTAGTGGAAACATTTATGAGGTCGCCCTTGTACATTCTAAATAAAGGTTTATAAAAATATAAAATAACTTATAAAACATAACATTTTTACTCGAAGCGGAGTTCACTAAATTGCGACTCTACTGTAGTTATTTTCATGAAATGACTTTTGGACAAAACGGCAAGAAGACTACAGGTATACATAACATTATCTCTGATCAGATATGATATATATAATACAAAATGACAAAAAATAAAATTACAACATAATGCCTAATAACAAATTATTTATGCTTAGAAACAGTTTTATTAATAATTATTTTATTTAACTAGGTAGATACGCCTACCTATTCACTTGTATATTGTACCAGATCTCAACAGTAACAGTCCAAACTGTCAGGGTCTGTCACAGGCCAAGTCTCAAACTCTCCCTAAAATCACGTTCTAACTTTTTACTTCCATCCAGGCCCAATTCCCAGGGCTTACATTCTCAAATGAAATTCTGGAGACTACTCTAGAATAGTCCTGGCCAATGATACATGCACAAATCATAAAGTTCTAGCAAATTTCTAGAAAACCTATGGAAGCTCTACAGGGAAAACAATGAAAACTAAAAGAAAATGGGGCCCTGGTGGCCTCAGGCCAACAAAGCTGTAACGGAAAATGCCTCCAAACTAATCCGAATAATTATAAAACTGTAAATAGAATATCAAAAACCTAAAATTTATCTGCCAAATCTTTGAGAAGGTTGGAGAATAGTGTAAGCGTGTGAATTAAATGCTCATATAACAACTGTGGAGTCATTTTTCATTACAATATAGTAAATTAGGCTGTTATCATTAGGTAATCAGTCCCATACACTAGATATATAACATAACACCTAAAAATATCGCGCTGCACTGAGTGCCATCCTTATGAAAATCGTAAAAATATAAAGGTTATAAATATTTTCTATACTTCTGTCTCAAAACATTGTTTTGTCTTGAAACAATGCCAGAGTCCACCCAAAACTAAACAAAATCTTTGGTTATGTTCCCTAATCTTAGCAATTCGAGGCATCGGAGGGTATCAAGCACTAATGATATTTATAGTCGACACCTTGTGACTCGACTTCTCTATCAGAATTGTAATTTTACCGTTTTCAATACGAGACAAATCGAGTTGAGTAATCAGAATCTAATTTGAATTTGAATTTATCTTTGTGCCTAACATTCTACTTATGTTGACCAGTGTGTGGATGCGAACGTAAAGTGTATTTGTTAGGCAGGTAGTAGCAGAAAACTTTATACACCAATAATTGTCCTAACGCTTTTCGTTTATGAAATGGATTTTGTCGAATTTTCCAAAAAAAGATTGATTTAAATATTCCCAAAATTGGTTTTCTGTTGATTCTAGATAAATACACTTGCCTGTGGAAAGACTGTTCTTCACCAAACCAAATAACTTCAGTTGATGTGTTAATGCGCCACATATCGTACCATGGTTACATTGTCAAACTTCAAAATATTGGCTCAAATGTAGTGGAAAGAAACAAGCTGCCTTTGTGTTCTTTGCTTCCAACATATGACCTTGATATCCCAAATGGACTATACGCGTGCGAATGGGAGCACTGTTCATTCTTGTTCAATACTATTTATGATTTTTTGAGACACATAGAGGTGCATGTGAGGAACAACCCTACTGGGAAAGTGCCAACAACTGAAATAATTAGGTGTGAGTGGACAGGTGAGGGAATTCTAAACACAGTTTTCAAATAAAGTTACTATGATTTAAACCGTTAGAATAACCATGGAGTTGAATACTATTTTTTAGGATGTAAAATAAAATTTTCAACACAATACAAATTGATGGAACATGTGAGAGTACACTCTAAAGAAAAAGTTGTTGCTTGCCCCACTTGCGGATCGTTATTTTCAAACAAAACTAAATTTTCTGATCATCGAAATAGGCAGCTTAAATCAAATCGTAAGTATTATAAAACTACTATGGATGCTCTTTGTAAGAAATGGAATTATTTGTAGTACGAAGTTATCAGTGTTCTCAGTGCTTAAAACTATTTCCAAGCGAGAGGATCCTGAGTGACCACATGAGGGCACATATTAATCAATACAAGTGTACCATGTGTGATATGACCTGTGCCAAACCTGGGATGTTGGCAACTCATATAAAATTTAAACACTTGAATGAAAGGCCATTTGAGTGTGAACAATGTGGAAAAACGTAAGGTCAACTATAAGTATTTTTTAATTTTGTTTTGATAGTTTTTGTTTTTATCAGTTGCCACTTTACTGTTTATATCTTTGCAATTGATTTTTTGTTGTAAGGTTATACCAAGATGTAAATAAAAAAGCCAATTTTGTATGACAAGACTTATGCTAAGGCTACACACAGTGCTATGGTATGTTCGTTATGAACGTTATGTTGGCTATGTTTGCTATAGATGCTACATTGGGTGGCCACACAGAACACAGTGTTTTTTTTATTTTCTTCCAGTTACTGTAAGATGTTGGGAGGAAGACTGCCCTGGGAGCAGGACAGTGATAGGGATGATTTTTTCCAGAGGCAAGTGTACTTTATTATTTTTTTCTATTAACCGCTCCATTGAAATATTAATTGAAATCGAATCTAAATATTAATATTGTTACTTCTGTTATTACGTACATAGGTACACACATCAGGCATATCAAAGGACTCAAGGCACTATATTACCAAAACGCTAGCACACTATCTCTGGGCAAAACATTTGGCCCGTCCTTCCAGTATGCCGGCGATGTTTATTAAAATATAGCCAAGAATCAAACACTCTGCAACTTCCAAAACATCATGAACAGAGTATCCATAGCATGGCAGACTCTGTGTTGGCCACTTGTATTTGTTTCAATGGAAACATTATTTTGTGTACATAGTGAACATAGCATACATAGTGTTCTGTGTGATCCCAGGTTAAGGTATATAGCATTTTTGTTCTTGTTGGCTTAGTTTTAGCAATTTCTGCTTTGACTACATCAAATTCAGATTAAGGGTTAATAAAGTTGCCAAATCAATTAACTGATGCCTTGTCCAAGAGTGAAGGTAGGGGAGGGACTCGAACAATAATAGTTATTTAGAATGCAAAATGTGGAAGTGCACTTTTTTGGCCGAGGAGGTTGTTTAAGGACCTCTGAGGCCAAATCTTACGCATCATGTAAGGTATGTCGGAAGTATGTAATATTAAAGTTAAAATGAATCTTGGAAGTACTCTTCTAACATATAATAGGCTTTATTTAAAGCAAATTATTTAAAAGTCTCTTAAATACTGTCTCAGAACTCGGAGATTTAATAGAATTTGGAAAAAATGATTCAGACAGGTAAGAGCTGAACCACTCAAGAGACACATTCCTAAAGCCATAATACTCAAGTTTTCTCAGTAATATATTGTCGTGATTCACACAATCGAAAACCTTGGATAAATCGCAGGCTGCAGACTGCAGCAACATCAACGTCATTAGGGTCTAGATAAAGATTCTCAAAGAAGGAAAATATTGTATCCTTGGCACTTTTAGTATTTTGGAAGCCAAACTGAGCCGAACACAAAACTTTAGACTACTACAAAAAAGTAAAATTATCTTTACCAACCTTTCAACAACCTTGGACCGAGAAGGCAGTAACGAGATAGGGCGAAAGTTAGGGAGTCACTGCAATCACTGCCCTTATGGGCGGGAACAACAGGGGCAGACTTAAGGCAAATAGGAAATGTGCCAGTATGAAATGACACATTTATAGCATTAGCCAAAGCCTCAACAGCTGGAGTAGGTAACTGCTGAAGGACCCTTACAGTTATTTGATCCCAGCCAGTGGATTTCTTATTTTTGATCTCCGCAAACATGCTTCTTAATTCCCCACCATCAGTGGGAGTAAAGAAAAGAGAATCACTGACATGCAAGTTTGCCAAATATTCAAGAGGATCATTGGATATCGGAATGCCTGTGGTCAACATGGAGGCAACCGAACAATAGAACCTATTGAAATCAACTTCAGTAAGGGAAGAAGCGTCAGCCCTTACCTTATAGTTTTTCCTTTTAGCTCATTCACTATCGACCAGCATTCTCTCCGCCCATTCTTAAATCTGCTTAGCAAGAATAATTAGCCGCCTATGAATCCTTCTATAACAGTTAAAATACATCAAAAGAAACTCTGGTGCCACAAACTTTCTCATGCAGTGCAAGGAACGTACATTTAGGATGATGTTCTAAGGCCTTTCGTTATCCAAGGCTTTTGGTGTTTGTTCTTATTTTTTATTAGTACATTAGCAAAAGCCCATTCGAAGATATCCAGAATTAGAACATGCAAAGTAGATAAGGGACCATAACGTTTAATCTCAGTGGAGTTTATGTCTGAAAAATGGAAATTACACATAATGGCTTTGTGATCAGAAAGACCACCACCTACAGCAGAGCAAGAGAGACAAACAACATTACATAATCCAATATGGAAAAAGAATATCTCGGAACCCTAGTTGGAGCATCCACATGCATCACTAAATACTTAATTCAAGTGGGTGTGAATCACTGACACTGCCAAAGTCGATTTTAGAATCTTCAGTGAGACCGAGGCAGTAATCTGAATAAAGAACTTCAAGTTTCATCAGAAAAGCACCCGCCCAAGTGAGAGGACAATGATAGATACAAATTACATACAAGTTAAGCTTACCATTAAATATACAAACCTCAAATTATTTTTCAATTAACATTTTGTCATACTTGTTAACACTAAAGAAAGCCAGAACATCAACAATAGTCTCTTTAATGAGTATCAGGGAAACCCCACTGCCAAACTCATATTTACAAAACATCGATAATGGAATATAACCCGGAATATTTAGAGGTTCACCAATCCTCAACCAGTGTTCTATCAAAAGCACGAGGCTCAGAAAACTGATAGTCCAAAAGCAGAAACTACTCATTGCACTTATGACGTAAAGACTGAATTTTAAGTAATATTAAAGAATGTTTGAGCCTGTGATGTTAGCGCTAACAAATAGGAATCTTTACCTAAAGTGTACTTATGGAGGAGAGAGCAGAAAAACAATATTTTGAGCTGTGAATGAAATTTTTATGAAATCGATTTAGCATATTATTATTTGACTACCGTTTGTTATATTAAAAGTTAGGCATTTTTACACCTGCCATTAATTTAAATAGTGTGTCTTCTGCATCAATAAATCAAAGTAAAATGCCTACGATTCCCTATCTAAAATTGATGATTTTATGTAATATTGTAAGCCACAATTTCCCTAGTGCACTTATTGCTTTCTGAAAATTTCTACATTATTTACTGCTTTGTTGCTCCCTAACCCCAAGACTGCTGAATACATGCACAATGATAAAATTCGCCTTTTTATGCTACATTCATGTACAGGGTGGGCCAAATTGGACACTTTAAAAGGGAAACTCCTATTTTTGATGGAGATAGACGAAAACTGATATCGGTGTCTGAGGCTCTTTTTTTATGAAAAAACTTACTGTCACCGTTCTTGAGTTACAGGGCGTTTTTCGAAAATGTGTGTTTTCGAAAAGTGGCCGTAACTTTTTTCGGGTTGAAAATTTTGCATTTCTGTAAAAACTTTCCTAAAGCACTTTTTTACGTAGAATCCAATGCTGCTGCTAAATTTTTTTTCAAGTCAATTGTTTAAGATTTACTGATGAAAAAATTTATTTTTTAAATGGAACACCCTGTATACATTTGCATTTTTTAATAGAGCAAAAAATTACCATTCCAAAAATATATAACACTTAATGGTTTACATA
The DNA here is from genome assembly GCA_963920635.1 of Pseudeuparius sepicola. NCBI lineage: Eukaryota > Metazoa > Arthropoda > Insecta > Coleoptera > Anthribidae > Pseudeuparius > Pseudeuparius sepicola. The sequence continues at coordinate 99,969,111 of OY987299.1, forward strand.
AGTAGTTATCAATTACTAATAACTTTTATGATTTTATATGTATAAAATTGGAAGCGAGCCCTTTCAACAAGTAGGCTTTGGACGGTGAGACAATGAAACAACCGTGGATAAATATTTTTCTACTCCTATACTAGTAACATACCTATTAAGTAACGGTTTAGGTTATAAGTAAGTCCATTGTTACGAACACTGACACATAATAAAAAAAATTACATATCTGTCCTTAATATAAACACAATTACCACCGGTGCCTTGTTAGCGCGGCATCCACGCCACCATAGCAACCAACCAACATACTAATTATTGCCTGTCAGATAATCAGAAGTATAGTTTATCTATTATAATAGTTTTTCTTTCGTCGAAGAAAAAATATAGTAAAAAAACTCGAGTTGTAAGCTTATTACATACTCGTGGAATTACAGCAACCGCCGCTGCGCAGCTCGTGCGCAATTTTTCCACTCATACGTACAACTCTCGCTATGTAATATACTATTACTGCTACCTGTCAAATTTTCAGTTAAGTTGTTTAGGTAGTGTAAAGATTTTTCTATTCTTGTGTAATTTTTAAACTTTATACAATGAAATTTAAAAGTTATGAAAAATGGGATAGTGATAGTCTGTTTTATAAAATCCGGGGAAAATGCAGATGCAACGAGCAATTTATACTACGAGTGGTATCCAGAGAGAAGACATCCTTTCAAGGACATTTTTGCAAGATTGTTTAAAACATATCCCATAATATTTCATAATTTTCTATTTTTATTGTAAGTAGGTATGTTATAAAGTTTTTCCACTACTAACCCTAAAAAGCATGTATTATTGACCCATCATTAACGCGAGAAGTTGATTTTCTCTCCTGAGGTCAATAATAATTTATTATTGACCAAGGTCAATAATGAATTGACGTCACGGGTCACTAGTAACAGGCTCTTCTATGTACGGCACAATTTCGTATTATTATACAACCCTGCTTACTTATTTCACTGATTTTTTTCAATTTGTATTAAATGCTGAACACATGCCAATGTAGATATTTTTATTTGTGAAATCTAACCTTCCCTTCCCCCACCTCCACCTAACCGTTCTAACCTAAAATTAGTAACAACAGCTGATGAAACAACGTTTATTTAAGTATTTGGGAAAACAAAAATTACAAATTACAACTAAAACTAATTATTATTATTAATGTAATAATTGACTGTGCAATTGTAACAAGTCATATTAATTAAACCGGTTGCAGTGCTTGTATTTGTAACCGGAATATTAATGTGTTGATGGTTTAAGTGAATATTATCCGGTATTTTTTGTGTAACACTGGCGGGAAGTTCATGTCTTAGCATTGCAAGAAACTTTCTTAAAACCGCATATAAGATTTACGTTACAGAATTATAGTATCGTTCGTAGGGATAGACTTAATGGGAGAGGCGGAGGCGTATTAATCGCCGTGCATAAATCTGTCGCATTCATGACGTATAAGTCAGCTGATGCAAATTTGAGTGCGGAATTTGTTTCTGTTAGAATCAAACTATCGGACAACAAAACCACTACCCTTTACTCGGTTTATATGCCGCCTAATAACAGGTATAGTGTAAATGAATTGGATGAAATATTCTTAAATTTGAACAATAATGACCCTGTAATTTTAGGCGGTGATTATAACGCCAAACATTTTAGGTGGTCACCTACGCCTAACAATAGGCATGGCATACAACTAGATAGGTATACTTTTTTGAACAATCTACAGGTAATAGCTCTCCGGCTGAACCAACCAGGTACCCTCCTACCGGGAATGCTCAACCCAGTGTATTGGATTTATTTATCGCGAAAAATTTCGACTACGATTATGAAGTAAGCACCTCTGCAGAATTGAGCAGCGATCATAATCCTGTCACTATAATATTTGGAATTCAAGGTGCCGGAAATAATACCCTAAACAATAGTTTCAAGAAACTGACCACAAATTGGGAGATGTACAAAACTGTACTTTTGCTAAATCCTCCACTGCTTAGACATATTACAGACGCACAAGACATTGACGAATACACTAATACTATACAAAATTTAATAATTAACGCTATTGCGGAATCTACTGCAATCTACTCGGACTACTGCAACGAGCACAACATACCACTCGACGAAGCTTCCCCAAGACATAAAAAATTTAATTTCACAAAAAAGACGAGCCACAAAATTTGCACAAAGGGCGGGACATAACCAAGATTATAACCGACTCACAAGACTCGTAAAGGACAGAATTTCGGAATTTAACAATGAAAATTGGCAACTGACGTTAAAAACTTTAATTTCTTCGGACAACTCTTTTTGGAGGTTATAAAAATCTAAGAGGTAAAAACACAAAAACACCGACACCACCTATTTCAGGACGAAACGGATTAGTTTTCACGGCGGAGGAAAAGGCAGAAGTTTTTGCGGAAGAGTACATCTCCCAATTTTCGCCCAACATAAATCCTAGGGATGAGCCAGATTGGGAAGCTGAGGTAATTGAGACGGCAACTAGATTGTTAGATGAGGCTCCTCCAGGTCAACTTCCTCTTTGTGACCCGGAGGAAATAAATACCATTATTAAATCTTTGCCCACTAGAAAGGCCCCTGGTCTGGACGGCATAACAAATAAGGCCATCAAATTACTGACGAAAAAATTTTGTATAGCGATTCTAAATTTAACAAATGCCATCTTAAGAAGTCAATATTTTCCGTTTATCTGGAAAAAATCGCAAATAATCACGATACATAAGAAAAGTGGCTCAAACATTCCACCAGATTATAGACCTATTAGTCTGTTATCTACGATTTCTAAAATTGTAGAAAAGGTGGTACACGCGCGACCCTTGAAATCGTTCCAATACGTGCGGACGCAAAGGCGTTCAACTGACAACGTTGCAATTACCCCTCCCCTCTCTCGCGGTTTGAAAGCCAGCGATAACCTTAAAAGCGTAAGTGACGGCAAATCTAACATCTTATTACGCGACATTACCTTACGTGACATTGCCAGTTACAGTGCAAAAAACAGTAAATTCGGCGCTGTTAGGTTGGCCTTAGATTGCCTGAATAATAGTGGAAAATCTTATAACCCTGCCCACGGACATTGGTGGCTTTTTTCGCAAAAGTCTTTCGACAACCTCGAATATAGAGCCGTTCTAAAAATCGAAGAAGGTGGTAAATCTCTTAATTGGGTGTCGTACTTTCCTCCGGTACCAAAAACAACCTCGAAAATCCGATATCTAAGAGAAATTCCCGATTCACGATTAACCACTTTCGAGAAACGGGACGGCTGTAGAATCAGCGAAACCGAAGGAAAATCCTCTGAAACCACTATTGGAAATTGCTTGTTTTTTCTCATTTCTCGATTTTTCGGGGGACCGGGAAGCATCAGAACCTCACCCGAGGACTCAAGGGAAGCTTTAAAAATTGAAATAAACCAAATATTTGGTTCGCGGTTAAGATAAAGAAGGGTAATAAACCAATGTAAAAAACCACTACAAGATTCTTCTATAATAACACAATTATACTTAAATATTATACCTTGTTTAACTAATACCACTTTGAAATCAAGAAATCCGCCTAATTTCACGTTACGTGAATCTCAAACACCAAGAAACTGTGTAAAACTATAAATCCACTTTATTATAATGATAATGCAGCGATTTATTAACCTATTTTCGTTGACTGACGTATCACATTTTTTATTTTCTACGGGGAGGAGCGGGTCGGTACGAGGGAATGTAGGGGAAGTTATTGATTTTGTGAAGCCGTGGAATTGGCGCAACGTTGCCGCACTTACCCGAAATTCTTGATTTCTTGCTTATTTCTCATGCCTAGTGGAACGATTTATGAGGCCACGCGTGTACATCATAGATTAGTGGAAGAAGCTGATAATCTGTCTATTACTGTCTATTATACAGGGTGAGCAATTTGGATTCAGGTCGATGCACAGCACAGAGCTTCAAGCCTGTAGATTGGTTGAAAACGTAACGAAAAGTCTGCAAAAACAAAAAAGCGCAGGAATTGTCTTACTGGACATAGCCAAAGCCTTTGATAAAGTGTGGCACTGGGGGCTGCTATATAAAATGCTCAGGGGGGGCTTCTCGGCTCCCATTGTCCGCTTTATCAAGGGCTTTCTTTTTGAAAGAAAATTCTGCGTTAGAGTCGAGAATAAAAATTCTAATTTTTATAATATACAGGCTGGCGTACCGCAAGGGTTGGTATTGGGTCCGGTCCTGTACTCAATTTACATCAGCGACTTAACGTCATACCCGCAAACAAAAGTTTTCCTATACGCGGACGATACAGCAATTCTGGCAACCAGTAAATCTCTCAGGTTAATTAAATCTCTCTTGCAGCGTGCTGTGAACCTTGTTGCATCCTACTTTTTAAGATGGAAAATTAAAATTAACGAAAATAAAACCAAGGCCATTATTATCAGTAAGAAAAGACTATTACCGGTACTACAACCAATTAATCTCAATAACATCCCCGTAGAATGGAGCGATAAGGTTGTCTATTTAGGGTTAACTCTAGATAAGAGATTGACGTGGCATTCTCATATAGATAGTCGGATAAGAATGGCTAAGGAAGCTATCTCAAAATTATTTTCAATGTTGGCAAGAGACTCGAAGCTAGATGTCCAAAACAAAATTTTAATTTACACTCAGGTGTTAAGACCCTCCTTGTTGTACGCGTGCGCCGTCTGGTGTTTCGCAGCAAAATCGCAAATAAACAGAGTTCAGGTTATACAAAATAAGTGTCTCCGTATGGCTGTAGGCGCGGAATGGTATGTATCAAATAGGACTATACACAACGACTTAAACATACCCACAGTGACTCGATACATAAGGACGCACGCAAGGTAGGCCAGTCATTCAAGCACTTCAAAGTCGATTTTGAAGAAAAAATACCAAAAGTTTTGAAACTTTGACACAAGTTTAAAGACGCTAAAATAATATTAAATCTAAATTTGCAACCCGTTCGGATGACCGGAACATCGTTAAAAATAAAAAAAAACAACAATTTGCAATAGCTTTTTGTGCAAAATTGCAAAAGTTGTGCAAACTTGGAGAAATGTTAAGGGGCTAATTATAAATCTTCCATTAAGTTTGCAACTTTTTTTGTTGAACGGAACCTCGATTTTAATTAAACAATTAACAAATTTTGTTGTAACTTTTTGTGCGAAATTCCAAAAGTTATGCAAACTTTATGCAACACGTATAATACAGTCCTGAGCCCATATGCCAATTTGCATAAATTTGCGAGGAACGGAAATATGTTTTTTATTTTTTCTTACTACTAGGGGCAATGAATTTTTAACAAAGTGGGATCAACAAAATGCAAAAGTTGTCAAATATGGTTGCAACTCTTCGTTACACAGGTACAGACTGTACTTTGAATTTGCAGCCTTTTAATACCTCCGGAACTTTGTTAAATTGATAACTATGTAAATAATTCCAATTTTGCATATCCAAAATATTGCAAAAGAGTTGCAAATCTCGAATTATGTTTGTCTAATATTATTAAAAGTATTTTTAAATTTGCAACCCCATACAATGTCCGGAAAATATTTTTCATGATTTTTATTTATATTACAGGCGGGAGGGAGAGTGGGAGAACACGGCAGGGGAATAAGAGTGATATGCGCGCCAGTCAGAGGGCTGAATTCTAAATTCAATCTTTTAAGTTGTTTGCTAGCCACTTCATCTTTATTAATTCATTGAATGAAAACACTTTTGAACCAATCAGCACACAGCGCCGGATGTCAGCCTGTATGCCCGGTTAAATTTATATGAAGTGGAAGTTGGAAAACGCGAGATATTCTTGTTCTGTTTGTAATTTTTGTTACACCTTAGGCGTTTTAAATATATAAAATGAGATATTTTAATTATTTTCCTACGGTATAATTATTATGCCTGAAGGTAAAACAGAAAATATAACAAAAGACAACGAGTTTTTGTAAATAATTCTTTCGTAAAATTTGAATTTTATTTATGAACACCCTGTATGAGATAGACTGGCTATACTATGTAAATTAATTCCTTAGGCAAAGCTTAATCGATTTCTGCAAAAATACCAACGAAATATGCCCTTTGGTTTATACAGGCAAAGAAGATCCTATAGTAGAATTTTCTTTGATACAGGGTACTCCAGAAAACTCAATTTTTTCGTAGTAGAATTTTCTTTGATACAGGGTACTCCAGAAAACCCAATTTTTTCGAACTTCCGCCCCACTTTGTGATCTCCCTGTATAACTTAGAGTATTGAAATTTTGTACAAATGGTTGCGAGTTATGGCCAATGCGACAGCACCATCCCTTTTATTCTTCAAGAAATAATACGGTTTTGTGATTTTTGGAGGCGTCTTCTTTTAATAATGGTAGGCCGCGGAACAAGCCTATTTCAGAAAAATTATACCCCAAAATGTAGAGCTCTTCGAGTACTACTGGATGAAAAGAAAAAAATTGAATAGGTATCGGCCAATCTTTCCAAAAAGACGGAATTGTCTCGACTCAAAGTGAAACACACTGTATATTGAAAAAAACTATGCATTTAAAATGGATGACGTCACTTAGTATGACCATCTCCCCCTTGCGTCCCGGCCCGCTCAGAGTTAGCGAGCAACTGTGACAGGTGGGCAATACTTAAACTTCCAAATAATTTAAAACAAAAATTTATTTTTCCAAAACAAACACATCAGGCAACAATCTTAATTACTCTCATTAAGAGATCACGCGTTTTTTATAAAAAAAACAGTGACCAAATTAGGATCACCTCTAACCTCCCTTCGGATAATTTAAACAACGCCAAAGATATCATTAGTGATCTAATTACTCGCATTAAAAGATTACGCGGTTTTTATAAAAAAAAACAGTGACCAAATTAAGATCACCTCTAACCTCCCTTCAGATATATTAAACAACACCATATCATTAGTGACCTTTATCACGCACTCCGCATGAGACAGAACCATATGTGTCAATACGAGACTTAAAACTTTGTATAAAATCCTAACAAGGTGGTGACAGCGTGCCAAAGCATTGATTAAGGAGGGGGAAGATACCCATGCTTAGGGTGGTATGCGAATATGACCCTTATGATCTGTCTATCACGTTCCCACTTGTTACTACTGTTTCGGCATTGTAACACCGTCGATTTTGGTAACACTAAAAACATGATTGCGTTAGCGTAATCACTAAAAAATACCGTCGATGGAAATAATCAATGAAAATACTTATATACAAACTTACACTTTATTTCTGTCTTGAAAGACGTTTGGGCGCGAATAGAAATCAACGAGCACAACGTCAAATCAACAGAAGTTCGTTTAAAGTTTAATAAAGACGTCGTATCCGACGGTGGCGCAAGTGCGCCCCCCTACCGGCCTACCGGACAGACCGTCGGTCTGGGAAGCCTCGTTTTCCCCCTCCACGCCGAGACGTATCCGACGGTGGTGCAAGTGCGCCCCCTACCGGACCAGACCGTCGGTCTGGGAAGCCTCCGTTTCCCCCTCCACGCCGAGAACTGTCCGACGGTGGCGCAAGTGCGCCCCCCTACCGGACAGACCGTCGGTCTGGGAAGCCTCCGTTTCCCCCTCCACGCCGGTGGCCCTATCTGAATCCGAGCGCAATTCGGTCAGTCGCTATTTTGCATTATTAGGAAGCTAATGTTTCGACGGCCAAAGTCAGTTTTATTGTTCAAAAGACCATTGGTAACACAACCTGTGCCTCTAGTAAGCTTGGATAATAAGAGCCCCGAATCTACACAAAATGTCGTTAGCCGCAGAAAATATTACAGCTAGCCAATGTTTCATTTGTGGGCGAAATTTTGAGGAAAGTGATACAGATGTTGTGAAGAAAAGAGGTCTGACAACTTTTATCAAAGCAAGTGAGCGAAGACAAGATGGTAACGCGGACTTTTTACGTGGTTGTGATAGTGTTCGAGTACATCAAAAGTGTCGCAAGCTATATACAAGCGAAAAAATGATTGAGGCTGCTGTTAAGACAAGAGAATCGAAATCCATTGAAGAAGAACCTAGTGGATCTGGTTCCCAACCTTTGTTTCGAAAGTTTGATTTCACTTCGAAATGCCTCTTTTGTGCAGCGGAAATCAATGACAATTTTTTGGAGAAGGAAGCCAAAAAGCCTCGTGAGAAACGTAACATGGTTTATAAAATTCGTGACAGCAATAGGAAAAAGGGAATCATCGTAGCTGCAAATTATCACAGTGAGGATCCTTGGAGTGAAGAGGTAAAAATATTATACCTACATATACAGGGTGGTCCAACTTTGGTAGTTCTTTATATTATTACACCATGCCCAGATTTTCTTGAAATTTCGGCTACCCCCCTATTTTCGAGGTCCCTGAACACGAATCTGACCTCAGTTTTTCCCGGCGAAACGTAGTTTCCGAGAAAATGAATTTTCAAATTTCCTTTTGACACCCCGCCTCGTACCCAGCATTTCACGGGGACATTTGTAGTTGCAATCGGGATGAATTTTTACTGTACGCAGCTCAAACTAATCACCACACTATTTTGCACCTTTTGGAACATCCAGACTTCGCGAAAACCCGCGGAAAAACCGAAATTTTCCAAGATTTATGCAATGTTTTCCGGACAGTTCCGCTGTCTAGTAAATGTCTGCTTGACGCCTGACGTTTGAGTGGGAGGGGTGCTGACTCCAAGTACCACCGATATTAAGAAGTAAACTGGAGCGCTTGTTCTCAAAATCCGCACGAGCGAATGTTTTACGTAATGAAGAATTACCCTTCCCTTTTTATATAGGCCTATTAAAGAAGTACCTATCATCCTTCTTTTAAGTGCGTATTTTGACGATTAATATTTCCCGCCTACTATTTTTTCCCTCAATTTTTCGTTCACTGCAGCTAATTTAAAATTGGCGTGTGGTAATTAAGATTAATAATTCGCCTACTATTTTTTTCCCTCCATTTTTCTTTCGCTGCAGCCAATTTGCGCCAATTTTAAATTGCCTGCTTACCAATACAAAAGAGAATATTTTACGTCTATCAGGGGATTAAGTAAATGAGAGTCTTGCTATGTTCGGAATATAATTATCATTATTATTATTATTCAGGAAAACTACACTATAGGATAGGTTTTATTTTTTCCATAAAGTATTTTTAAAATCACCTTTGCAATATGTTTAAGTTTTCAAGATGACACCCCTGCCCAAGATCCCATACACGAGATACGACTCCACCAAAGAGTAATTCAATATCTTTAACAGACCCGGACTTAAGAAATCTCGAAGATATGCAAATCTAGATAGAATCCCCTTTATTTTACGAATACGTTGTTTATTTCTAATAGGTCCCATCTTAGAAGACGGTCAATAATGATTCCTATAATGGAGTTGGCTTCGGCGATTTAAAAAGAAACTTTATGGAAAAAATAACACCTCTCCTACCGTGTAATTTCCTGAATAATAATAATTATTGTTATATTACGAACATAGCAAGACCCTTATTTACTTAATCCTCTGCCAGGCGTCAAATATTATCTTTTGTATTCTCAAGAACCCGCAGGTTTCACAATTTTCGGAACAGACTCGTGACAACTTCCTCAAGCTTTCACAAATTTTAAGTGTTTACGCACACAATCTAGGCGTTCATAAAATCAATAATGAAACGCATCGTGTCCCTACAAATTTTTAAATTCGCGAGAGTGAAGGAATCTAAAGAGGCGCCACTGCTGTCAAATCTCAACGCCAATAATCTGATTTGTTCCAAGAACAATGAAAATTAGATTGTTGTTGGACCAACCCTGATTGTTGGCAGCAAGATTCGGCTGAAGTTACGCATTACATTATTTCACTCAACGCTCAAAGCTATAATATGTAGCAATATTTTTTACTATTCAACAGGTACTAGTCAGGATTGAAGGGGTCAATTTGTCTGCAGCAGGTGCTCAATATCACCAAAAGTGCTACTCATCATTTTGTTTACCAGTACGACCTGTGGGCACTCAACCAGGGCGACCAAAGGATCCTTATGTGTCTCACGCAATGCAAAAAATTTTTGATTATTTGGAGAATAATCGCGAAGAATGTCAATTTTCTTTGCGCGAATTGGCGAATGTTGTCGAAGATCCACCAAGCGATAAGACTATAAGAAGAAATTTGGAAGACAAATACGGTGATGATATCGTCATCACAGCTATACCTGGCCATCCAACGATTGTCTGCTTTCGTGATACAGGATATCGTCTCTTACTGGAGTCCTGGTATAATAAGGAGAAAAAAGAAGATCTTCACGATGAGCGTGCAAGAGTTGTGCGGGCAGCAGCCGCGATAATCCGTGAGGATATCAGGTGTCAAATTTACGAAACAGACCACTATCCATCACCAGAAAATTTCTTTAAAGATGCCACGTCTGATATTCCTGAAACTTTAAAAATTCTTTTAGATGGCATTATTATAAAAAATAAACGTAATTCTCGAGACAAATATATGACACAATGCATAAGCATCGCCCATTCAATTATTGCAGCAACAAGACCAAAATCTTTTTTGTCTTGTGTGCTCATAGCTCTTGGAACTCACCTGAATAATCGGTACGGCTCAAAGCATCTCATAGAGCTATTGTCATCACTGGGATACTGCACTTCATACAGTGAAACAACAAAGTTTCAACTGTCTTCGGTTTTGCACCCAGACACGAATGTATCGTCCAAATTTTCCCAATGGGTAGCTGACAATGCTGACGTTAATGTCAACACCATTGATGGATTGAACACTTTCCACTCCATGGGAATCATTCAGAGTGTTACTCCACCGCCTGCTTCAACTTCTTCTGGTGGTATTTTCCGAGTGAACGATGTACCGTCAGCAGCTATTCTTGGAAGCTATGGACATGTGCCCATTCAAATTTTTGAAAAACAAAATGAATCTGGTCATAAGAATATCCAAGTACTGCCAATAAGGAATACGGATCCGATGTTACCCACAGCATCCGACATTCTATGGATATTTGGGAAATCCCTTGAAGTTCCTAATCTAGGTGGTTGGAATGGCTTTATGGGGAAAATACATAAGCATAAAGAATATTCAATGTCATCAATTATTACTCGGCCATTTATAAATGCTTCCCCATCCGACTATAATACAATATATACAACTTTACTGTATGTGGCAGACCAGTGTAGAGAGCAAAAGCACGAAACATGTTTCATCACGTTCGATCAGCCATTATATTTCAAAGCACACGAAATCGTCTGCTCCAGCGCAGATCCACGGCTGCAATCGGTTGTTGTGAGACTAGGTGGATTTCATCTCCTCATGTCTTTTCTGGGAGCAATTGGCTATATTATGTCTGGCAGTGGTCTGAAGGAACTGTTGATATTGATTTATGCACCCGCAACTGTGGATAAAATGATGGCCGGCCATGCATATTCTCGGGCAATTCGAGGTCACATATTGGTACACTTAGCCTTGGGTAAAGTATTACTCAAATCTGTGGATTTTACCGAAGATGAAAAGATTGAGATGGAAGAAATTATTATGAGTATTTTGGACGGAGAATCCACACCGATATTTTTCGATGTAGAACCATTTAAAACAATTATGGCTCGAGTTGTGGTAGCGGTTGAGAATATTCAAAAAAATGGCCCCACAGCTCAACTTTGGATGCAATACTTTCTAATGGTGTCTTTGGTGAAACAGTTTATTGAAGCAGAGAGGTCGGGTAATTGGAATTTGCATCTCACAACGATAGAAAAAATGCTGCCATTCTTTCACGCCAGTGGGCATTTTAATTATGCCTTATCAGCGCAACTGTACTTGCAAGATATGTACAATCTCCAAGAAAAAATGGTCCCTCGTGAATATCGCATGTATGTTACAAAAGGCTTCTTCACCATTAGACGATCGGAAAAATTTTGGTCCGGAATTTGGAGCGACATGACTATTGAACAGACATTGATGAGGTCAATGAAAGCAACTGGTGGATTGACGCATGGGCGAGGCATAACCGATAGCGTCTTGACAAAATGGATATTGGGTATGCCCATCATGCAAAAAGTGTCTGAAGCTCTTGAGATATTCGCAGACGTTTTATCAGTCAGCACTGAACAACATGTCGATGTACGACCATCTCGTGTCGAACGAGACAACGCTGATGTGGAGATACTCAGCAAGTGGCTTTCTACATATAACCCGGTTGCGGAGCGAAAAGAACTTGTATCGCTGGGTGACGGAACAGTTGGGCAGCCGGAAACGAATTGCCACCAGGCTCGAGCAATTGGTTTGCTGGGAATGGAGCAAATGATTGACAAGAATTACGGCGATGTTAAGTTTTCTCGAAAGAATAGAGTTCAACCTTTGTCATCAGTTATGTCGTCTATCAAAGTTCATGACTCAACCGTCGCAATAGATCCTGCGTTGATTTATCAACGGATATTATTCGCTAAGAAATCTCAAGACCAGCTAAAGGAGTTCTTTGAATATGAACTGGCACCATTTCCTTTATCGCTGTTCGATGAGGCTGGATTGCGTAAAAGCAAAAAATCAGCGCTATACAGTTTATTTGCACCAGTAGAGGATGTCATGTCTGAACATATTAGCTATGTAATTGATGGTGGTTTTTTACTGCACAAAGTCATTTGGCATAAAGGAGAAAGTTTCTCATCAATATGTGGCCAATATATAGCTTACGTTGAAAAACACTATGGGAGACATGCCGTTATTGTATTTGATGGATATCCTGAAGATAATTCTAGAAAAAGCACGAAATCCGCAGAGCGACTACGACGGTCACGAAAACTACTTGCAACCGAAATATTATTCGATGAATCTATGAAGGCTATAGTGTCTCAAGACAAATTCCTCAGTAACGACAAGAACAAATCACGACTGATTTCGATGTTGAAGGGGCGATTTGAACGTAAAGGAATATCAGTAAGGCAACATGAAGAGGATGCCGACGTTCTAATCGTCCAAACGGCTTTAGAGAGAGCTACCGACTTTGAGTCGGTCATAATCGTTGGTAATGATATTGATCTGCTGGTCCTTCTCACTGGTATCGCTAAGCCAATTCGCTCCAATGTATATTTCTTGAAACCAGGGCAAGGCAAAGTGCCAAAATCTTTATATTCATCAAGAAGCTGTAAAGACGATTCTACCGCAACATATATATTGTTCTTTCACGCATTCACAGGTTGTGATTCGACGTCGGCAATGTTTAATCAAGGGAAAATCAAGGTTATTAACAATTTAAGGAAACAGACCCACTTGGAGGAGGCTGTTACGGCTTTTTATGACGAGAATGCTGATCCCGATGACATTGATGCAGCGGGCGAAAAAATTTTTGTAGCTGTCTATGGTGGTCAGCCAGGTGACAAATTAAACATTTTACGCTACAACTGCTTCGCTCGATCAATGACGAAAAGTAAATTTAATTTGGCCAGTCTGCCACCTTCTAAGGCTGCTGCTCGACAACATTCTTTGCGGTGCTATCACCAAATTCAAAAATGGCTGGGCCATGAGAAGCAATTTGAACAGTGGGGATGGAAAAAAGGACCTGATGGTTTGACACCTGTTTTGACACTCAATGAACCAGCTCCTCAAGAAGTATTACAATACATTTCTTGCAGGTGCAAAGCAGGGTGTGAAGCACTTTGTGGTTGTCGTAAAGCTGGCCTGAAGTGTTCTCCTATTTGCTATAATTGCCATGGCCAATCGTGTAATAACGTCAGGAGCTTTGACGATGAAGATGATGGAGACAAAGAAGAGCTGACTCAGTTTTTAACGCAAACAAATCAGTTTGGTGAACCTTTTGATCCGGAGCTTGATGATTCAGATGTCATACATATTGACTTGTCAATGGAAGAATCAATAAGTGAGCAGTTAATGGAGATGGACAAGATTAGGGCAGAAGAGCCAAAGAACCCAACTGAAAGTCAATCTTCACCGGAACAAGAAATACCAGCATGCGAACCTAGTTCTGACAACTCGCAGTTGGATTTAAATAGTTCCGACGGGCGTGTTTTAAAAAAACCCAAGCTTGATTAATTTACAATATCTCTAGACATTAATAGACTATATTTTATTACTAAACAACAGCTTATTATTTACCTTTATCACCTGGGTTGCCAGAATAACAAGTATAGCTGGAGTTGCAAGCGAATCCTCGTACGCCCTTAATAACTAAAAAATATAAAACATATTGAGATCTAAATAGCCAATCATAGAGTTTTTGGGTTTTCCTTATTCAAATAAGGTGGGGACAGCGCGCCAAAGTCAGTTTTTGTTTTGTTTTTTTTTGCTCAAAAGAGCTTCCGCCTCGACCGCCTGGTTACAAAATACAGTTTTTATATTTCCATTTATTTTTTCTTTGTGTGGCTGAATAATAATTAAAATAAAATATCGCCCATATAAACTTATTTAACTATTTCACTGTTACGTTAAAGGTTAGAGGCACACTGTTTTGTTTATAAATTTACATGGCATACATGATTTGCAAAAGTAATTTTTCCAAAGATTCTTTAAACTGTTTTGGGGGAGATTCACACAAAAAAATCTACAATTTGGAAATGGCTAAAGAAACAAAAAAAAACATTCAACAGTTTTTACATAACTACATTATAGCTCACTTGACTCAAAAAATTCAGCATTTTGCTCAACTTTGGAATCGTGTAGAAAGAAGCACGCCGCATATTCAAATTGTCTTGAAATCATTCATTCGTAGTGCCTTTCAAATTCGTATTTTGCTTAACCTTGTAGAATTGGAATGTCCTGAATATTTTAAGTTCAAATTTTGCATATGGTGGTTTTGAGGGGTCCTGATTAATACTATGGTGTCAGATTTTAAATAAAAAAATCAATAGAGGATAGAGGGGTAGATACACTGAAAATAGGGCGTATGAAAAAGTCATAGCTGGCCCTGGATTCGCACCTTGAGAGCGACAATGAGCCCGAAGAAGCGGTTTTCCAAGATCTTTCAAACACAAAAAATTCAGTCGATTATCTCGAAAAATAAAATTTTTACCGATTTCTACATACATAAAAGTAGACACCCTGTACCTATATGTTGCGGACTCTTTTTGATATTCTTTTCAGGGTGGACATAGGAGGTCCGGGAAAAAAGTCTAAAAATCCGTTGTGTTAAATTGACTCAGCATTTTAATATAATGGGATTCATTGGGAATGGGTTTCTTAGTCTGAATATTTTTTTGTCGGTAATCATTTTTAAAAAGCAACCAAAAGCAATAATAATTAAGACATTAATAATGTCGAATATTGAAACGGTTAAGGGCAAATATCTCGAAAACGGTGACAAATAACGAAATTAAACAATAATACATTTTTTACTCTAGTAAGGATCCCTTTCATATTTTTTTTATTCAATTTTGCTCCAAGTGTGCAGGTAAAAAACTATAGCCCGATTTCCAAAGCGATTGGGAATAACTAGGGGTTTCGAGAAACGAGAAAATGAGAAAATCGCCATAGTAAACTAGAATAAAATTAATGGCCTCAAGAGAGCCAAGACCCTGTGTAATTTCTTCAAACTATCTCAGCATCCAGTTGCATAAAGCTTCTGGGTGCTATCAATTTTCAATATGAAAGTTTTCTTGTTGTTATCTCTTACAATAAACAAGTTACGGCTATTATAATAGTTTTTCCCAATTTGAGTTTTTTTTTATATATCGCATAACAAGTTGACCATCGATGCCGACTTTTCTTTTTCAGCGCCACCTAGCTGTTCAAAATTGCCACATTTTTGTTTCTTACGTTTTTTAGTAGAGCGCAAAATGAGCGAGAAAATCGCGGAGATAGTCGTAAAAAAATCATCCAGCATATATGTTATGAACTTTCTTTTTGATCAGTTCATTCAATAAATTAAGAAGTAAGTGGCTAGCAAGCAACTTAAAAGATAGATATTCCGTTTATATTTCGCGGCTGTAGGTCTTACAATTCAGTCCTCTCACTCGCGTGCACTACTCTTTAAATAATTATATCGCCTGCCTCCTCTCACTCTCGCCTATATCATAAACATAAAAATCATGAAAAATATTTTCCGGACATTCTATGGGGTTGCAAATTTAAAAATACTTTTAATAATATTAGACAAACATAATTCGAGATTTGCAACTCTTTTGCAATATTTTGGATATGCAAAATTGGAATTATTTACATAGTTATCAATTTAACAAAGTTCCGGAGGTATTAAAAGGCTGCAAATTCAAAGTACAGTCTGTACCTGTGTAACGAAGAGTTGCAACCATATTTGACAACTTTTGCATTTTGTTGATCCCACTTTGTTAAAAATTCATTGCCCCTAGTAGTAAGAAAAAATAAAAAACATATTTCCGTTCCTCGCAAATTTATGCAAATTGGCATATGGGCTCAGGACTGTATTATACGTGTTGCATAAAGTTTGCATAACTTTTGGAATTTCGCACAAAAAGTTACAACAAAATTTGTTAATTGTTTAATTAAAATCGAGGTTCCGTTCAACAAAAAAAGTTGCAAACTTAATGGAAGATTTATAATTAGCCCCTTAACATTTCTCCAAGTTTGCACAACTTTTGCAATTTTGCACAAAAAGCTATTGAAAATTGTTGTTTTTTCAATTTTTAATAATGTTCCGGTCATCGAAACAGGTTGCAAATTTAGATTTAATATTATTTTAGCAACCTTAACCTTTTGTTACACTTTGAAGACTTTTGGTTTTTTACTACGTTTTTTTGCTTGAATGACTGGCCTAAGGAAAATATACGAGACTATTATACCCAATCACCCAAACAGACTACTCACGGACGCATGTACATATGAAATCGACCATAGACTACCTCACAAAAGACCTAGACATTTTATAGAAGCTAACGACGAAGATGAATGACACTGATGTAAACCCACAATAACAAATTTAAGAGTAGTTTAGGTTATTTTAATATTTTAAATTTTTTAATTAATTAATTAATCCCTAATTAATTAAATAATACCCCTTATTAATATTTTAAATATTGTTAAAAAGCACACGCAAAAATTTCTGATAGGAGAATAACTCTCCAAGCACTGACCACCTACTTACATATATACTGTATATCATTACTTGGGGAACAGGGCG
This sequence comes from Pseudeuparius sepicola, assembly GCA_963920635.1. Classification (NCBI taxonomy): domain Eukaryota; kingdom Metazoa; phylum Arthropoda; class Insecta; order Coleoptera; family Anthribidae; genus Pseudeuparius; species Pseudeuparius sepicola. Next base: position 99,986,201 of record OY987299.1, read on the forward strand.
TTTTACACGCCGACCTTAATAGAGCAAAAGTAAAAAACGGAAAAACGGTACTTTTTGTGTAACACTGGCGGGATTTCTCGATTCTATATTAGCAAAGGAACTAGAACTACCAATATCAAATAACTGTTCATCACGAGGTTCATTATGACTATCATTTGGATGGATAGTGTTATCGCTCTGCGCAACTACAGGTACTGATGTAGCACTATAAACTGGCCCTTGAACCATTTTAGCTATTCTTTTTTTAGAAGCCAGAGATTCTTCAATATACCCTTCGGCAACAGTGGAAGATTTCCAACCTCCGTGCTGTTTTACAGTTATAAGATCGCCACCATTTTCCGCTAAAATAGTGGCCGAAGTCCTTCTGAATGAATGGCCAGTGTATCTCTCTGGTTCTGATAGTCCCAAGAAACTTGCAATCACTTTTGGCATCTTACTTATTGTATTATGGCCAATGTTCTGTCGTGTCGGCTTATTTTTCCGCAAAGTAATAAATAAGCGTGGTAAATCTGGGGTAGGCCGTTTTTGAATATACTTTTTAACAACTTCGACCCAAACTGGCTTCATGATAACAAACTTTCGTGATGTTCCATTTTTACAAGTAGAAATATCAATAACGATCATATCGTCTCGAACATCCAAGTCTTTTCGAAGCATATTACAAAGTTCGTCTGTTCTACATGCACCAGCAACTGCGATAACAAGTACAACCTAGTAAGTAATAAAGTAATTATTGTTTATTGTAAATATGTAAATATACCATAGTTTGGGGCGAAGTTGGACGTTTTTTAGTATTTTTTTTCTGTAACTCTTGCAAGTTTTGAAAAGAAAAATTCAAAAAAATAATGTATATTCTACCATACCTTAGCTATACTATGGCACTATTTAAAAATTTTTGCCGTGAATATTTTTCATTTTTTTAAATTTTTTTTTAGTCCGGCTTCACCCCTATGTGTGGGGTGAACCCGGACATGTATTTATTTTCATGGAAATCCGAAATCTATTGTTCTGTGGGGCGAAGTCGGACTCTAAAATTAAAAAATATATATAGGTACACATAATAAGTTGAAAAAAGTATGTGGAGGGGGCAAAGGAAAGGACCGAGAGAGGCTCAGAAATGGTTAAAAATGCAACTGTTCTTTATTGAAACACAACAAAAACTTATAACGTTGGAAATATTCTCGGACAGTCGATTTGTTTAGGTTAGCTCTAGCTCTTTTTAAATTTTGAGCCAATTTTTCTGTAATGACCTTATTCCGTTTCATAAGTTTGTAAAACCAATCTATGCCAGGTAAGTTGTCTTTAAATTTAGTTTTTTTGCCTTTTCTGTCTAAATAACTCTTGACCAGTAATCGTATATCGTATCTGTTGAGTGGAAATGACCACTCAGCATATTTATTAATTCCATTTACTAACATTTTTTCTTCCTCAATTGTAAGAGTGGGTTGTCCTCCAAATTTTTTCTCGTTTTTCCTATTAATTTTATCTGACAATGTTGACTTTGGTATCCCATAGTATTAAGCTGCTTCTCGAATAGATTTACTTTTCGATTTATTGTCCCTTATTGCTCTTTGTAGATTTTCATTGGAGTAATTTCTGAACGAAATGCCCACCTTCTTTTTATACTGCCTAACCATTATTGTGCTACACGCGTGTCCGTCTTCGCTCCACCTACAAACATTTTTCTATTTAAATGGTTATTAAACTAACTAATTATGATATTTTATTGGCAAATTAATTATAAGTTGTTGACACAACAAGGAATAAACTACTAAATCTCTTTTGGATATATACAAACTAGTTTTTTCCGCCATCAGGTTCTTTTCACAGTATGTAAAACTTCATCAAATTCACTTATAGTAGTAAAAGTGAAAAGCATTTTGCAAATCCTTCTTACCTTTTGCACTGCCGAAACACACTCACCACGCCACAGCTAGCTCATCACTGAACAACTGTTTTTAAGTAAACAGGTGTCGCCCTAGACGCGAAAAATTCCGAAAACACCCGAGTGTCCGACTTCACACCCACTGCCCGACTTCGCCCCAAACTACGGTATGTAAAGTAGAACGAGGCATGTTTAGGTAGGTACCTTTGGTGTTAAAAACACTTTGTCTGGTGCGTCTCTCAAAAATCGTGCAATTTCATCTTCTTTAAAAACAAGTGATTTTTTTCGCTACATAATTAGTATTTTGCCTTTTCAAAAATGCTACCAGTTTAAAATACTTCGAAATGTCAATATTTTCCTTCAATGAAATCGTGGATTTTAACATAGAAAACGTTGCCCATAAGCTTGATGATTTCTTGTTTTTAGCTTGCGTTTGAAAATATACCAATAATATGTTTTCAGAAATTGTTTCAATATTCTTCATTTTGCACCAGTGTTTAAACATTGTATAAGTTTTTAAGTAAACACTTTTCGACTTCTGTGGAAGCAACTGATCATTAATCTTTTGTGCCTCTTCTCTAATTTCCGGAGGAGTGCAGAATATGTTTGGTGAGGATGAGCCATCATGATTATTATTATCACATATTTTTCACAAAAATAATATAAACTCACAGTTGATCTGGTCAAGAATAAATAATAATAATAATAATAATTAATGGCTAAATTTGACAGATAACAGTAAAGAAACTTCATTTGATGAAACAAAAATCAAGGCTAACTTGATTTGTGATTAAATAATATGAAGGAAAAAACAAAGGTAAGTTTACTATTAAAAATGCTTTACAGTTTTTTACAATAATATTTTTATGGAGTGTTAGTAGTGGAAAATAGTATATTATACACTTGGGTTGAGAAATGAGCCATTATATAGCGAGCTTTTTTATATCCTGAGGCGCGTAGGGCTGAAGGATATAATGTGCGAGGTAAGTAATGGCCTTCTCAACCGAAGTGTATATAGAATTTTTTTTACTACTAACATTGAAATATTGCCATATTTTAGTTTATTTTAGTCATTTCTCGCTTTTTTCAAATACTTCGAAACATCAAGTAGCCTGGGACTCCTGGGAGCTCAGTTGTCAAGCTGATAAAATGACACTAATCTTTTTCATTATTTACCTAGGTATTTTTTTATTATCATTATTTACCTAGGGTGAGAAATATTACTTCTCATTAGAGGAATGAGGTAAATAATGGTGATTTCTCAGGTTAGTAGTAAAAAAATATTTTTATGGAGTGTTAGTAGTGGAAAAAATTGTATATTAACCACAGTCTACACAGCTATTATTGCCCTCACATCTTAAATCCCTCGGCGTTGCCTCGGGATTTAATATTGACATTTGGATCAATAATAGCCTCTGTCTAAACCTTGGTTAATAATATACTATTATAAATTACACAAGAATAGAAAAAGCTTTACACTGCCTAAACAGCTTAACTGAAAATTTGACAGGTGGCAGTAAACATTTTTTTTTCACGGTTGTTTCATTGTCTCACCGTCCAAGGCCTACTTGTTGAAAGGGCGCGCTTCCAATTTTATACATGAAATCATAAAAGTTGTTAGTAATTGATAACTACTTATGTAAAGCATTAAGTGTTATATATTTTTGGAATGATTTTTTGCTCTATTAAAAAATGAAAAAAATATACCGGGTGTTCCACTTAAAAAATAATTTTTTTCATCGGTAACTCTTAAACCGTTGACTTGAAAAAAAAAATGTAGCAGCAGCATTGGATTGTACGTAAAAAAGTGCTTTAGGAATGTTTTTACAGAAACGCAAAATTTTCAACCCGAAAAAAGTTACGGCCACTTTTCGAAAACGCACATTTTCGAAAAACGCCTTGTAACTCAAGAACAGTGACAGATATCGATTTACGGCTTTCACCATTAAGTTTATCATAAAAAAAGAGCCTCAGTCACTGATATCAGTTTTCGTCTATCTCCGTCAAAAATAGGAGTTTCCCTTTAAAAGTGTCCAATTTGGCCCACCCTGAACAGTTAATGTAGGTAGTGCAGTACTAAGAATTCAAATCATTATAGGTGCAAAAATTCTTATAGGTTCAAAAATCTAGACATTTTACATGGTTTTTAAATGTCTAAAGCATTTATATTTAAGTTTTGCTGTCGTTAAATACAACATTATGGCCTGCGGGCGCTGCTATGTCCAACGGGCACTAAAGTCTATAAGCCCGCTAATATTGATGTCTAAGACATCACGACAGTCTAATGTGTTTATTAGTTGTGCAATGCAGTTGACGGGCAGGTGGGGTTCCTGATCGATAGAACCAAGTATTGTCAATTTCAACATTTTAATGGATCGTGTTGAAAATGTTAAAAAATAACAAGACAAGTTTTATTCATGATCACTTCTAATCATAATAGATACTTTCAAAACAGTTATTAACAAAATTTTTGTCACCAGTTTTTGTACGTATGTACCACATTAGCTAATTTTCTATTGTCTCAGTTGAAACATTACATTATTTAATATTTCTTAAAGATTTGTTACCAAACACAACCTGTTGAACCACTTCAGTGTGCATCAACAAAATCCAATGAAATGCGAACTATGTGATTTTGGGTGCAAATCCAAGCTGGGATTAGACAATCACTACATAAGGAGGCACAGATTGGTAATAGTTATGGACAAGTCGATGACACAACCCCTACATGTTTTTATTTTCTAGAAAAGTCCCGTATATGAATGTCATGAATGTTCTAGAATATTTCAGCGAGGATATTATCTTACAAAACACTTATTTCGAGTGCACAAATTTCACTGGCCTTCTGGGCATTCTCGATTTAGGTAATATTACATTCACCTCCCTCTTTTGGTGTACTTTAGATTTAATCTGTTTCATTTATTCACTAGGTATCGAAAGGGTCAAGATGGCGTCTACAGACTTCAAACAGTACGTTATGAAAGTTTGGAGGTAACAAATGAACTTATTAAAAGTGAAGCTATGCCTTCCCAAAGGAACATACCTGAGATATCATACATTATTAGTTATGGAAGGAATAAGGAACATTTGACAGGAAACAAAGCTCGGGCCACTAGTGATTCAAAAAATGAGTTGGATAGTGCTGTGATATCCCAACAAGTTTGTAATAATATCATGATAACAATAGACGACTTAGATGAAGATGGCAACATTGTTAATTCGCGAGTGATTGAATCTTATGATATTTTGGTCGACGATGAGGAGGACGAAGAACTTGAGGAAGGACAACGAAATTCTGAAACGGAGATCGTGACTGTAAAGGAAGAAAAACTTGAAATTAATGAAGATTGCAAAGAGGGAATTCATTATTTCTCAAAGGAAATTATTATGAATTCCGATGACATTAAGATTAAAACACCAAGATCTGATAATGGTACAGAGAGTAATTCTTTGTAAATATTGTTTAATCCATAATATGTTTTTATTGGTTAATGAAATATAGCTTCTATTTTCTTGACATTTGTGGTCTTATTGAGATTTCAGTCAACTAAATGTAATAAATTGTGAGAGCAAGTATTGACAGAATATGCCACTAAATTAGTTGACATAAAGTGGGTCAGTTTTTAAAATATTTTATATTTTAAACAAAAATCATGCACAATAAGCATTATTGTCTGCGGTCTTATTCAGGTGTGAAAGTAATAATGATTTATCATTGTTTTTTTTATGAGCGAGAATTCTTTACAGTAACCTGTTGAAAACAGACCCATTCAGCTACCTTCTGTAATTACACTGGTTGAATAAATCGTATTCCGTAGGGAGAATCAGTTATGGAAGAAACTTCCTCTAGCTTTTGTTTTAATGTCAAACAGTCATGCGAGTATTTGTTCAAAAAGAAAAAAGATTTTATTTTTTGGGCAATGCCATGACATGTTCATTGTCCAAAAGTTAATAAAAAGTGTACCTTTAGATCTATCTTTTGTATGGCAGGCCTCCTAAGTCCCTTGCTGGAACATGTCGATATCAGAGTTCTTCAAAAAATAATCTTATTTGAAGGTGACAAGTTCAATTTATTTATTCAGTCTTCATGAAAGTATATTTCTTTACTCTTTACTCGGTATATAGGTCTGTGCTGGTAATATATAAAACAAAAACGCAGTGGAAACCCGAGTCACGTCAGAGGATTCACCAGTCCAAAGCACCTTGCTATTAAATTTGTCCAAATTTGTTGAAAATATTGTTGTATATTATGTCGATTTAGAATTTTGGAGATGCGAGCGGTTATGTATCTAAGGTAGGAAAACCATAGTGGTTGGTGGGTCATTTACACGTTTTAATATTTTTGTTGGGGTTAGTAAATCTCTTAATAGAACACTGGATACTATGATAAGAATAATTATTTCAGTCTTTTATTAAAATTATCAGGTTCTGTGAGGGAAACGAAGGAATTAATAACCAACCGATTATTTTTGGGATTGGTGGTGATGGGAGAAACCGTTAAGGTACCCCTCTGTATGTGTTGATTTCCGGTAGACTGAGTGTCCTAGAGAACTACAATCCTCCGTTAGACCAACACATCCAGAAATGGAAGAAAACTGTCCATTTCAACCTCCATAATAAACTTAATGTTTTTTTGTAGGGAGTTAAGGTGATGAAGGAAAGCGGAAAGGGTATCCACATCGTGAGGCCAAATTACAAGTGTTGTCCACATATCTAAACTAAGATTTCGGTTTTGATCTTAGTGGAGCAAAATCGGGCTAAAAAGTCGCTCCGTTCTCGAAAAAAAATTTTTCAGGGTGGAACTAGATCAGATCTTATAGGTGTTCTTAAGTACATCACTCTGCATACGAAATGACGATTTACGACATTTTTTGTGGTCGAGACCTTTTTTATTTCGAAAAAACTGTCAAAATTGGCAATTTACAGAAAATGTGTTTTTTTACGTTTCCCTCGTCATATCTTTGAGAGTAGTTAAGCTATCGACTCGATTTTTTTTTTAAATTGAAGCTAACATATGAGCGCTTACAACGAATGCCATTGTTGTTGTACAATATTGTTTATTAACCACTTTAAATAGCAACAAAATTGCAAGGTTATAAAAAGTGTAATGAAATTTTCACTAAGCGAGAAACTTTTTTTATTTGTGAAAATTTTTATATACATGCTGCGGGGGAAATGTGCCCAAAACATAAAAGAAGTTTTTGGTAAAAAAAATTACCTATAGCGCCTATAGTTTTTGAACTGTGAATTTTTTTGTGGCGCGCGCTAGTCACGTGGAACGCAAAATTAATGCCTTGCTTGAGAATATCCATGCGTGGCAGGCATGTCTCAAAAACTAATGCGTAGTGTGTAGTTTACACCCGCAAGTGAAACTATCACAAGTATAAATATCTTAGAGTACTTCCTAATAGTTTGCCAATGTAAACCCTCTCAGGGAGAACTCTCTGCCATTGTAAACGTTCTCTAAAAGAATAGGTACGTCTCTGGGAGCGTTTACATAAACTATTTGGAAGTACTCTCAGATACATATACGACTTGTGATAGTTTTACCTCTCCGTGTAGAGTGTAGACTATTCTATAACAGATCGCTGGTAAAATAAATTAATAATTTTAGACCAAATAATGTGGGTTCAAGCAGACCAATAAAATAAAATAAGAAATAAAATAACCAAATGGTTGATTTTTGGCAATTTTTGAGCAATAATTACTACAGTTGCCAGATGAACAAACAACCACCGGCTTATTTTATGTATCTGTTTAAAGTCACCATTTATTTAATGAATTGCAAAATAAACCTTTTTTATATTGATTTTTTATAATAATTAAATCTTTGTGCATGCTGCACCTATATCTCATAGCAGCACCCTCAGAGAAATAACCAAGGATAGAGGGAGCAACGGCATCAAAACACATACGTTTGTAGTCAACCAACATCTTATGCAAATTTACCGAAGTAAACATACATTTGGCCCTTGTGTACAACGTTTACCTGATATAGGTTATATCCTGAGACATATGACATATCAATTTAGCCACATACCACACACTTTCTGCGTCCCATTGTATACAAAATCAGTCACTACATCCTAAATACTAATAAATAGCCTTTAAATTAACAGAAAAACAATTAAAAACGGGAAAAATGCATACGTAAACAATCTGAAAACTTGACTTGTTGGGCATACACAAAACAAATACCGCCGAGTTAACGAACGCGGAGCCCGTGGCAGCAACGACAGCATTGCCATGTCGGGCGGTTTGAGGCATCTGTGACGATTTTATTGAAGTGATAATTAGATATTATAAAATTACAGCGCAATTTAGTTTTAGTTTAAAATTGTTACATACAAGAAATTAATAACTACATTTGTTAATTTAGCGTTATGAGAGGTATGCCTTCATTTAATCCCATTATTAAACCCTTCTATTTTGAAATGAAATGCTGTAAACAATGGAGTACGTGGCCTCACTCAAAAAGATGTTGTTTACTTTTTGTTCTTACTCCCTCTATCCTTGGTTATTTCTCTGAGGCAGCACCTAAATATAGGTATAAAATAAATATTAAAAAATCTCTTTCACGTTATCAACAGACTCATCTTCGGTATTTTTTACATTACTATCACTATTATTGCACCAGCCACATTTACATTGATCGCAGCTTTCCAGTCTTTCCTTGATACAGTTGCACTTTTTCGCATTACACTTTTTGTTGGAACAAAAAGCCATGGCGTAGAATGTTTGGTATTTATTCTTGAGATGAAAATATGCGAATTTAATTGTCGTTTACTGAAGTCTATATCCATAAGATCCAGGATCTTCAAGTTGCAACTTCGCAACGTTACTTGAATACCATCTTTTTATTTGCTGCGTGCACCTGCAACTGCCAATAATGAAGCAATCCAATATATAATTTCAAACTTGTAATAGCTCAAAAAATGTTGATAAAAAGCACAGTCAGTAGGGGCAAAGATCATAATTTATGATCTTTGGTAGGGGGAAGTTCGTAAGAAAGTTTATTAAATTTGGTGTCCATTTCTAGGCGTAAATCGTTTAGTGACTTGGCCACATTTTGTATTTATATTATAATAAGAGAACATATTTTGTACCTTCTGTGACAATTTTTCAAGCACATTTATATTCTTCTGTAGAACTTGTAAAGCGTTTTTTTCCCTAAAATGCGCTTGTAGTATCGCATCCCGTCAAACGATGCATCCGCGAAAAATCTGCCCTAATTTTTGTACAATTTTGTTTATGGAAATGAAACGTTTATTTATTTTATAGATTTTAACATGCATGGTAGTAGAAAGGTGCATAAGTTTCGTGACTTCATGCAAAAACAAAGAGCTGTAAACATAAAAATGTTTTTTGAGGTATTGCTAGTTTGAAATTATATATTGGATTGTTTAATTATTGGCAGTTGCAGGTGCCCGTAGCAGTTAAAAATATGGCATTCAAGTAATGTTGCCAAGTCACAACTTGAAGATCCTGGATCTTATGGATGGACTTCAGTAAACGACAACTGGCTTCCCATATATTTTCATCTCAAGAATCCATACCATACATTGTACGCCAAAGTTTAAGCGTTTTTGTTTCGACAAAAACTGTAATACGAAAAATTGCAACTGTATCTGTATGATAAATAAAATAAGCAGGTGGTTGGTTATTTTATTTCTTATTTTATTTTATTGGTCTGCTTGAACCCACATTATTTGGTCTAAAATTATTAATTTATTTTAACAGTGATCTGTTATAGAATAGTCTACACGGAGAGGTAAAACTATCACAAGCCGTATATCTGAGAGTACTTCCAAATAGTTTATGTAAACGCTCCCAGAGACGTACCTACTCTTTTATGGCAGAGAGTTCTCCCTGAGAGGGTTTACATTAGCAAACTATTAGCACAGAATAAATAGCTTTGCAACTATTAGCAAGTACTCTAAGATATTTATACTTGCCATAGTTTCACTTGCGCATGTAAACTACGCATTAGTAGTTGTTGAGACATGCCTGCCACGCGTGGATATTCTCACGCAAGGGATTAATTTTGCGTTCCACGTGAGTAGCACGTGCCACAAAAAAATTCACAGTTCAAAAACTATAGGCGCTATAAGTAATTTTTTTTACCAAAAACTTCTTTCATGTTTTGGGCATATTTCCCTAGCAGCATGTATATAAAAATTTCCACAAATAAAAAAGTTTCTTGCTTAGTGAAAATTTCATTACACTTTTTATAACCTTGCAATTTTGTTGCTATTTAAAGTGGTTAATAAACAATATTGTACAACAACAATGGCATTCGTTGTAAGCGCTCATATGTTAGCTTCAATTAAAAAAAAATCGAGTCGATAGCTCCACTACTCTCAAAGATATGACGAGGGAAACGTAAAAAACACAATTTCCGTAACGTGACAATTTCGACAGTTTTTTCAAAATAAAAAAGGTCTCGACCACAAAAAAATGTCGTAAATCGCCATTTCGTATGCAGAGTGATGTACTTAACAACACCTATGGGGTTTGATCTAGTTCTACCTTGAAAAAAAATTTTGACGACTTTTTAGCCCGATTTCGCTCCACTATCTACAGATTCAAGAGTTTGTTGTTTAAAAGATTCCATAAATACGTTAGTTCTAGGATATCTGCGGAAGTTCTATGAGAAGCAATTATTTATTATTCTTAAAGTATCTGGAATAGGAACGTTTGTAAATAAAGATTCTACATCAGAACTGACCAGTATATCTGTCGACTCGAGTTTAAAACCTTTTAATTTTTGCACAAAATGAAACGAGTTATTTATAAAGCTGTCAGTATTTCCTACAAAAAGTTTTAATTGAGTCGCAAGAAAACTGGAGAACTTGGATGTAGGAGAACTTATACTCCTAACTATAGATTGTAAAGGAATGTCATTTTTGTGGATTTTAGGAGGACCATTGAAACGAGGGATTTGGGATTCGCGGGGAAGAAGAAATTTTTTGTCATTGTCGGGAATGGATGAGTTTTTAATTACAAGTATTACGCGGCATTCAAGTGAAGAAGTAGGATTTTTGCTGATTGGTTTGCAGAATTAAAGATAGAATTCACTTTGGTATTGTAATCTTGATGGTTCATAACAACTGTGGCATTACCTTTATCTGCTGTAACGTGAATACCACTATTTCTTTTCGTTTAGATATTGATAGTTCTGTAATATTTTTTCGTTACAATTTTGATGCTTTTATGGGAATAGAAAGATGGTAGTTTGGGGAGGACGCTGCCTCTATTTTGGGTCTTTAGTTTGCTCAGGCGCCAGTTTCTCGGATAGGTCAGTGAAGAAAAAAATTCCAAAGTTCGTTTGGCTATTTTGTTTTGGTTTATTTGTTCTTTTGGGATTGGGGAGTAAATAACACAATAAACAAGTTTTTACAATTTATTCAAAAACTTGGATGACACAGCCAAAAGAAAATTATGTGATCTTTTAATTAGTAATTGTTACACGAGTTTCTTGGAGAGATACACAACCTCTAACTAATAGTTAATAAAATTATTATACTGTTACGGAAATCGCGTAGTTGAAAACAATATGAAATCTGCCCCAGTATTTGCCCGCAAGGGAAAATTGTATAACCTATGAATAAATTATTTTAACTATAATCAGTTGTGGAAAAACGGAAAACCTATAGTCTATAAGATTCGGTTGTAGGTTTAGAAAATGTGACGAAAGTAAATAAACAAACTGACCAGAATTGCAGCTGTACGTAACACTACGCGTATCTTAAATGGTCGGTGATAACAAAATAAACTTGTTAAAAATCTACGTTATGATAAGCAAGAAACTCTATCGGTTTCAGACAGTGGTAGAGAAATTCGTTTGTATCTACTATGGGCCTCAGGTATTTGTATTTGGTTCAGTTTTTAAACAAATATGTAAAAAGGGTTCTGTGTTTCCTGCTTGTTTCTGTTTGATTTCAAGTTTTGTAAAGGTCCACGTAAAGTTTTGTAAAGGTCAACGCCATTGCCAAACGAGCAATGGCCGGCAATTACACTTGGTATCAGCGGGACAAATTATCACACGCGTCTCTAGCCCTAGAAATAAAGATTATTCTCCACTAAACATATATTATACAGAAATATTGCTCGTCTAAATCAGTAGCTGCTTTTAAAACACGGTATATAAAATAATTCGGAAATTCAGCAGATAAGATTTCCTTGAAATTAAAAATGATTTATTTGATTTTAATGCACCCAGAAAATAACAAAAAAATATTCGGCACGGTGCGGTCGGCAGAAAAAACGAAAAATACGTTTCTTTCTAATAAAAAAAATAACGAACTTCGTTACACTCCCTTCAAAATTTCAATATCAGAGTTGTATCTTAGTGCTTTCCGGGCTGTTAGTTCTGACTTTGGACAGTTAGGTTTTGGAATGTTTTAGCATGAGGGCTATTTTGAACCTAATTTCGTCAGCTACAGTAGTTGGTAACTTTGAAATCCATGATTTATTAGGTATTTCTCTCAGAGAAAATAAGAAATTAGGTCCTCTAGATGAAACAGATATTTCAGTGTTAGTTAAATTGTTGGGTTGATGATTGATTTTGCTTTTTCTGTTTGTTCATATGTTATATGATCAAGCAAGAGCCAATCTGAATAGGAAAGAACAGGATAATTCAAGGTGCAATTTTAGGAGTTGGGTGTTTAAAGGATCTATCTCATGCCTGGCACACTTTATTTCATTACGAACTAAAGGGTGGGCTAGAATGGATTGAAAATAACGGGATTTGCAAGGATGAATTAATTTAAAAGAAACTGGAATAATTTGGTGGTCACGGCAATGGGATAAGAAGGTAATAGAACAAAGCAATCTTTGTCTCGAAGCTTGCCGAATGTTCTGGCTTTCCGTTTGACATCCTCTCCGTACAGGTGTAGTTATCTTGATTGGAAAATTCCACAGGCAAAATGTGATGGATCTGAGTTTCTTCCGGATTAATTATGTATCAGCGAAACGTCTCGTTCCAAGCTTTTGCCTTCGATCGCATGGGACGTCCTCATGGCTCGACGATCACATCGAGACTGATTGTTCTATTACTTGTGATGGTATTTATAGGAATATGAAAAATTGAGGGAACAGGCATAAATGAGGTAAAATTAAGGATAGGATTTAAGGTGATTGGTTTTGCCTCGTATTAGTGAAAAACATGCACCAACAACTATGTCAACATATGTATGGAATCTTTCGAACAACAAGCTCTTGAATTCTTAGATCTAAAACCAAACTGTTGGTTTAAATATGTGGATGACACTTTTGTAATTTGGCCTCACAGTGAGGATACCCTTTTCGCTTTCCTACATCACCTTAACTCCATACATGGAAACATTAAGTTTACTATGGAGGTTGAAAAGTACGGTTTTCTTCCTTTTCTGCATGTGTTGGTCTCACGGAGGATCGATGGTTCTCTAGGGCACTAGGTCTACCTTAAATCAACACATACAGATAAGTACCTGAAAGGTTTCTCCCATCATCAAACAATCCTTTATTAACTCCTTTGTTTAACGAACAATTTCCCTCTCAGAACCGGATAATCTTAAAAAAAGAACTGGATCATCTTACTAATGCTTTACTTGCCAACAATTATTCTTATCATAGTATCCAACTCTATTAAGAAATTTACTAACCCAACAAAAATATTAACAGACGCGTACCTAAATAACCCACCAGCCACTATGGCTCTCCCTCTTTATATCCATAACATAACCGATCGCATATCCAAAATTCTATTTTTGGAAAAATTCCTATCGATTTATGTGTTGAGTCGCGACTTGTAGTAATTTGATGTGTAGTGGGCATGCCTACGTATGCATCATTTTTACAATTTGACATTATTAGAGACCTTCTCTTTTGTAGTTTGTAGCATTAGGATTGTTCTGAGATCACTTGGCGAGTCTTATGTTATTGGTTATCAAAAATGAAAACTTTCAAATAAGACTCTATTTTCGAATAATAAGAATTACGTATGTTGTTATTATTATTGTTATTAGTACAATTATTGACAATTATTCTATTATTAACAGATAATATCCAGAAGAGATGAAAATTGTCTAATTAAGTAGTCGTACATTGTATGTACAGGCGCGGCCCTTGGAATCATTCCAATACGTGCTATCGCAAAGGAGTTCAACTGACAACGTTGCAATTACCCCTCCCCTCTCTCGCGGTTTGAAAGCCAGCCATAACCTCAAATGCGTAAGTGACGGCAAATCTACCATCTTATTACGCGTCATTGCCAGTTACAGTGCGAAAAACAGTAAATTCGGCGTCGTTAGGTTGGCCTTAGATAGTAAGTATAAATAATAGTGGAAAATCTTACAACCTTGCCCATGAACATTGGCGGTTTTTTCGCAACAGTCTTTCAGCAACTTCGAATAGAGCCGTTCTAAAAATCAAAGGAGGTGGTAAATCTCTTATTTGGGTGTCGTACTTTTCTCCAGTATCAAAAAGAACCTTGAAAATCCGATATCAAAGAGAATTTCTTGATTAACGATTAACCACTTTCAAGAAACGGGACGGCTGTAGAATCAACAAAACAGACGGAAAATCCTCTGAAACCACTCTTGGAAATTGCGTGTTTTTTCTTATTTCTCGATTTTTCGGGGCCCGGGAAGCATCAGAACCTCACCCGAAGACTCCGGGGAAGCTTTAAAAATTCAATTAAATCAAAGTTTTGGTTCGCGGTTAAGATAAAGAAGTGTAATAAACCAATGTAAAAAACCACTACGAGTTTCTTCTGTAATAACACAATCATATAGATAGATAGATAGTTTATTGGTAATATAAATACAGGGTACTTTTACACATCAGAATTTAAAATTTAAGAGAACACATAGTACTGTCATTATACAATCTAGAATTAGAATTAATATGTATAGTAAGAGTTAAAATATAAGTTAAAATATCAATTAAAATATAAATGTAGACATGAAGTACTCCTGAAACGAGTAAAATGTGTTGTCTAATATATATATTTATATAGTCATTTTAAATTTGGTGATATCCTAGATAGACCATAGGCTCACTGCCAAAAAGTGCAACGATAGTATAACGTATGCCCTCTGAGGTTTTGGTAATTATGTATATGCTCGTCAACGTACGAACAAAATTATCGGGTGGCCGCGGGACTTGGGCTGGAGAAGTTGATTAAAAAAATAACGGGTTTTGCAATGATAGTATAACGTATGCCGAGCACACCAATCGATATTTTATAATAAGAAAATCTATCAGAAAACGATCGGCATACGTGTAGCGTGGGGCTTAAGGGTCGGCATTCGTCCTTAAGTGTGTAATAAAATTCCCCATTTTTGAATGATAGTATAACGTATGCCATTTTGAAATTGAACTATTTTTGTCATAAAATGCACAATTGCCAAAGGGCATACGGTTCCTGTGGGACTAACTAATTTTACAATTTTATAAATGTGTAACAAATTTATAGGTTTTTGAAATGATAGTACCTATAACATTCAACTAAAGTTGAAAATTGACAAGTACATTAAGAATTGCTAATTGCGAAAAAGGCATACGGTTATCCTGGGACCGGCTCTTACAAAATGATGTCAAATTGTGCAAAATTTTAAGTCAATTTGCAATGATAATATAACGTATGCCGTTGTGATTTTTGGAAAATATTCAATTAATTATACAAGTTTCTTGAGAGGCATAGGGTTTGGTTGTGACAAAGTAGTTTTTATCTGATAAGAGATTTGCATAATTATCAAGTACATTTGCAATGATAGTATAACATATGCCATTGTGATTTTTGTTAAATATTCAGGTAATTATACAAGTCACTTGAATGGCATACTGTCCGGTTGGGAAAAAATGGTTTTTATCTTATAAGAGATTTGCATAAATATCATGTCAATTTGCAATAATAGTATAACCTATGCCATTGTCATTTTTGTTAAATATCCATGTAATTATACAAGTTACTTGAACGGCATACGGTTCGGTTGGGACAAAATAGTTTTTATCTCATAAGAGATTTGCATGAATTTCCCGTCAATTTGCAATGATAGTATATAACGTAAGCCATATATTATGATTTTTGTTAAGTATTGATGCAATTATACAAGTTCCTTGAACGGCATACTGTTCGGCTGGGACAAGCATTCCGAATCAGTGATGCCAATTCGTGGGAAATTAAGACTGCTAAAGATAAATTTGAAACTTTTACTCAAATTTGCATTATTCGTGGGAAATTCTAATATCGACTAAATGGAATTTAATTTATAAGGTTAAGATAAACGAGTATCGTAACAACTCAGATTCAGATCAAATAAAGGTTATCATATTGACCACACTTCTATGACTAACTTCAGACTTGATTCAGTATTTCATTGTTTCATAATTAGTAGTACTAGTAGCACAGTACAGGGTGTCCCATTTTCGATACTTTTGCAGGGTATCTCGGTTATTTTTAGAGATAGGAAGTTGCGGTTTTCGGGACACTGATCTACTTTTCATAAAAAGAGGGGCCCCGTAAACAGAATTTTCATGGCATCTTTAGTTTTCGAGATACAAGGTGATTTTTAAAATTTGCCATTTTCAGGCACCCCCCGTATATCCGTTATACGCTAACTTGCTGAAATGGTAAAAATCGACCCTTATAGATTTTTTCACGTAGAATACAGTGGCATACACAGATTTTTTCTAGGAGGTAAGAATTTCAAAATATAAATATAACTTGGGTTTTTTATCTATGTATATTTTTCTCTTGTTCGATAGTATTTTTTTCAAGCTGTCCAACAATATATAATAGTTGATAGGTATCTTTGTTAGTATCTATCAAATCTTGCAATTTAACTAAAATCGCAGTATTTTCTAGTGAGCCATGGAGTATAATTAATTGAAGCAAGTGCAAGTCCAACGAAATTCAACTCGATAATCTTTATTTATAGAATTCACATTTTAGTTCAAGTAACAATACAATAAAACCAATAACAATGCTTTAGCCATTGGGTTTAACAATAATTATGAATTTAAAACGTTTTCTGTCAATACGTTTGGCAAAATTTAAAAGTAAAAATTAATTTTGATTACTGATTAACGAAATTGTTCAAAATGGTTTCCATTTTCCCTTACAGAAAGTTCACACAATTCAGTTATTTTCCTTAAAGCGTTTAAAACTATTGCTGATCGCCTATACAAATCTTGAAACGCGCGTACGGTGGCTTCACATAGGTCTTCTATAGTGCGATGTCGGGTTTTATTAATTATATTTTTTAAGTAAACCCTAGCCCAGAGAAATAATACATATTTCAAAATGGACAGAGCGCCTGCCCATAATGCCCAAATAATACGTCCATTTTTAGATTATTATTTTCCGGGGCAATGGATAGGAACTAACAGACCTGTACGGTGGCCTCCACGGTCCCCCGACCTGTCTGAGCTTGACTTCTTCCTGTGGAAAAAGGCTTTGCAGGCAGAAAATTCTACCTGTAAATAATCAAGGCGGCATAGGCGAAAATGCATGTCAGTTTTTGAACGATTATCAAAGCAGAGAAAAGAGATCAAATAAACTAATAAAAACATGAACAACAAAAAACAAAAACCAACCAAAACATGAACATTTAAAGGAACGATTAAAAAAATTAATAGGCAATAACTAGTGTGGCCACCTTGCTTCAAAATGGCTTCATTCAGTCGACGTGGCATCGAGTCGATCAAGTTTGTTACAAATTCTTGTGGAATGGCATCAAATTTAATTTTTTTCGCCCTTGATTATTTATACGTGGAATTTTCTGCCCGCAAAGCCTTTTTCCGAGGCGTTTGTTTCAAAACAGTATATCTCCGACAAAAACGGAGATAATGTTGTGATTCAAAAAACAAAATGTTCACAAAAGATAAGGCTATAGTGTGGTTCCACTTGTCAACAGCTACTGTTGCGGCTGCGCCCCACAGGGTGTTGCAAGTTTCGGGGAAAAAAATCGTCCCACTCTAGCGCCCTGTATATGCTTAAATTAAATTCCGAATAAAAATTTCTGACATAGCATTCGTAACTGAAAAATTAATCTATAATATAAAAAAAAATCATCAAAATCGAATGAGCGGTTCGCGAGAAATCCAACTTTGAAATTGGGGCAAATTTTTAGTGGCCGTTTTTTTTTGCCGGTCAGTGTATTTTGTCTCAACCGAACTGTATGCCTCTCAAAAAACTTGTATAATGACATGGATATTTCACAAAAATCACAATGGCATACGTTATATCTGGACTAACACTATATTAAAGACCTGTGCATAGCGCTGTTTCAAGCGATCGCCACTGGCGCTACACGACGAAATAAATTTACACAGTGGTTTAATGTTAAAACACCATTGTTGCAGAATCTTTTATAAAATAAAAACATGCAAATGTGTCTGTTACAACGAATTTAATATCCACAAGAAAATAAAATATTTGTTTGTTATGTCCCTCTAATTTGACAAGTTCACATGGCATATTTCCATACATTTTCTTAAGAAAAGGGAGTCTAAAAAGCAAGCAAGAGTATTTGGTACCTTTTGGTTTGAAACTCAGTCCATGGCTAGTTGTAGTATGTAAAAGCATAAAACGCATTAGATTTTTCAGTTTCTTCTTTATGTGGAGGACTATTGGTTAATTCGCTTTGAAGCTATATAAACAAAATTTTCTATTTTCATTCCTGCATACGTTAAAAAATACTCTTCCAATATAATATCTTTAATTTTCGCTTCTTCAGCTGGTTGATCAGATCAGCATAATTCCAAAATAGTGTTTATTCTTCTGCAATTCACCTAATGGTCTGTGCATACCATTTTCTTCATGTGCGCGAAAATTTCATGTTATCACAAACAAATCTACCTGGAAAAGCCGCATTAATAGGATAAAACTGCCAAATATTGGACGCAAACACAGTTTGTTACCGTAAAAAAAGGTAAATCGTAATAAAGCTGGATATTTAAAATGTTTGATTTTTTAAACGTCACAACCTGACATCCCAATAGTCTCAGAATACCCCCCTATAACCTATAAGGTGAACTCGGGTAATTGCGTAAAATGGCGGTATGTGTGAGCTGATATAAAAATTCCAGCAGTCGGTTTGGTAACGTTTTCGGGAGATAACCTCAAAATTGTTAAAATTTTAATGATCACTTTTTTTTTCAAAAATACTTGATATGGTGCACTTGCCTCTAATTTTTTTAATAAGGGGCAAGTGCGGGGGGGGGGGCAAGTGCGCAATATTTATAACACACTTACCCTATATAATGCACTAGCCTCATGGTAATAAAATGCATTTTTTTAGATAAAATGGTTAGGAAATATGTCCGCAAAACCAACCGAGGCAATCAATATACAAAAGAAGATCTAGCAAAAGCCGTAGAAGAAGTCCGGGCTCTAAGATGTACTTTATATCGAGCCAGCAAGCATTACAATATTCACCCAAGGACGCCCTCCAGTTCTTTTGGCATGTGAAGAACAAAAGCTGAAAGATGGTATCGTTTATATGGAGAAACACGGATTCGGTCTATCCAAAAAAGAAGTTTTAGAGTTACTTGGAGACTATTCAACGGAAAATAAAATAAAGACTCCATTCAAAAACGGCATCCCAGGCCAAGCTTGGTTTAAAGCATTTAAAAGCCGTCAAATGGTCTCTTTGAAAAAACCTTAAAGCGTAGAATATGCGCGTAAGCAAGCCTGTACCTAATCCTTTTGTAATTAATGAATACTTTTCCTTATTAAAAACAACTTTACAAGAGCTTGGGCTTACAGAAAACCCTTCAGCAATATGTAATTTAGATGAGACTTTCTTCTGTACAGATCCTTCCAAAACTAAAATCATAGGGAGGAAGAATTTTCCAGCAACGAGAACCACAAGTTCATCGGGAAGAGAAAATATCACAGTTTTAGTGGCATGTAATGCAGCAGGGGACAAAGCCCCTCCACTAATTATATATAAGGCAAAGGGTGGTCTATTAGACAGATGGATAGCCCAAAAAGGGACAGAGTTTCCTGGCACAGCTTATGCTGTTTCAGATAATGGCTGGATGCAATCTTGTATATTTCAGAATTACATTAACAACACCTTCCTGTCAGCAGTTGGCAATGAAAGGCCAATATTACTAATATATGATGGTCATACCACCCACATTGGAATAAACGTGATTGAAACTGCCAGACAACAAAATATCCACATTCTAAAATTACCACCCCATTCAAGCCACCTCCTAGAGCCACTTGATTTGAGTGTATTCAAATCTTTGAAAACATCATGGGACCAAAAATTAACCATTTGGCAAAGGATGCATGTTGGCCAGAAGCTCCCAAAGAACGTTTTTGCACAAATTGTAGGAGAATTATGGATGGGAATTAGGCCTGATGTTATAGCTAGCGGGTTTAGGAAGGGTGGTATATACCCCTTTAATGATGGGGTTATTTCTAATGATGCATATGACCAAGCTTTGTTAAAAAAATGGAGAGATATACAAACCAAAGCAAATGAACTTAACATGTCAAATGAAGTAGAGCTAGAGACTAGTATCACTATTGCTGAGAGTAATAATTCTGAATCAGAACCATCAACCTCTTCTGCAACACATGAGACGTTTGTTCAAACAGGCAGTAAATTTTCTTTTGAAAAGCTGCTTTTGAGAACTGTCAAACAAATTCCAAAGTCCGATAATCACTCCCGAAACAAAATAAGTGTTGGATCCGAATTACTAACCAGCGAACAAGTGTTCCAGAGAATAAAAGAAAAATAAAAGGAAAAAATAGAGAAAGATGCTGCAAAGAAGAGAAAACAAGAAGAATGTGCATTGAAGAAGTTGGCAAAACGTACAAAAAGTAAAGCAATTAATAAACATAAGACTGCGGAAGATTCAGACTTGGATAACGACGCATACAGTTTGAAAGACAGTAGCGATGAAGAAACCTTAAGTGATTTGGTAGAAAAAAAAGAGAATCTGAAGAAGAAGACAAATAACTATTTAAAGCTTTGAGTGACTGTAAAACTGGTGACTGGCTGCTAGTTAAATTTCCATCGAAGAAAACGGTGAAATACTACGTGGGCCAAATTCAAAATATTGTTGATGGTGAACCTGTGGTTAAATCCCTCAGAAGAGCTCGAGGCAAGCTAATATCAAATTCCACGTTTATTTACCCAGAAATCGAAGACATATCCACAATTTCATGTATAGATGATATTCAATCTGTTTTACCTAAACCAGTTACAGGGAGAAGAGGGGAATTCATCTTCGGTATAAATTTTGCAGGCTATGATGTGCAGTAGTGACCATATATCTATAAGATTTACTCAGGTACAGAATACTTAAGTCGGAAATATGTTTTAATTGTTTTTATTACTGATAACTGAATGATAACTGAGTTTATTTTGAATAAATACAATTTTTTTCAAAACGCGATTTTTCATTCTGTAAATCCACACCTTCCTTATTTTCGTTATTAGAGAATAACTTCTAAACTATTAAAGATATTTGCATTCTGAAAAAACATTAGAAAGAGAAAAAAAAAGTTTACACGCACTTACCTCTCCCATAGTTGTAACCGATTTTAGTTCTGCGGAATCCTTGTTCTACGCACTTGCCCCACCTGTGAGGTAAGTGCGTACAACTTGTAAAAAAAATAATAAAATGCCGGATCTTTAAAACCCCATTACTTTTCTACAACTTTTCTTTACAGATCACCAAACAAGTGACCTATATATGCACTGTACAGTCGAAAATGGGCTAATAATAAAAATCTATTTTTCGGAGGTTAAAATACCTGAAAACGAAAAAATATATAGCGCACTTACCCGAGTTCACCTTAATAAGTCGCCATTTTTTTCGTCGTGTAGCGCCACCCCAATCCCTAAACAACAATGAAATATGACGGCATGCTCGGGTCTTTAATATAGTGTTGGTCCAGGTTATACTATCATTGCAAATTTACATGAAAATTATGCAAATCTCTTAACAGATAAAAACTACTTTGTCCCAACCGAACTGAATGCCGCTCGAGAAACTTTTATAATTACATGGATATTTCACAAAAATCACAATGGCATACCTTATATTATCATTGCAAATTGGCCTAAAATTTTGCACTTTTTTTTTCGTATGCCACCGGGTAAGACCCTTATAAACCGTATGCCGTTGACATATTTGATATATCTTATCCCTATATTCCAAGGGCATACGTTATACTATCATTTCAAAAACCTGTAAATTTGTTACACATTTATAAAATTGTAAAATTAGTTAGTCCTGCGGGAACCGTATGCCCTTTGGCAATTGTGCATTTTATGACAAAAATGGTTCAATTTCAAAATGGCATACGTTATACTATCATTCAAAAATGGGGAATTTTATGACACACTTAGGGGCGAATGCCGACCCTTAAGTCCCACGCTACACGTATGCCGATCGTTCTCTGATAGATTTTCTTATTATAAAATATCAATTGGTGTGCTCGGCATACGTTATACTATCATTGCAAAACCCATTATTTTTTAACAATAAACAATCAACTTTTCCAGATCAAGTCCCGCAGCCACCTGATAATTTTGTTCGTACGTTGACGAGCATATACATAATTACCAAAACCTCAGAGGGCATACGTTATACTATCATTGCACTTTTTGGTAGTGAGCCTACGGTCTAAGATCTCTAATGGTTTTTGGAAGGGCATTGAAAAATTTTATACTATAATAAGAGGTGCCTGTTTCTAGCCTATGGAACGTAGGCAACAGATCTGCATTATTTCTTGTCAGGTAATCATTTGTGTTGTTATGATGGTTAATCATACTTAGATATACCTTATTTAACTAATACCACTTTGACAATCAAAGAAATTCGCGTAATTTCATGTTACGTGAATCTTAAAACACCAAGAAACAGTGTAAAACTTTAAATTCACTTATAAATTATTGTAATACTGCAGCAATTTAACCTATTTTCGTTGATTGATGCATTAATACGTCAGTCAACGCAAGGTTACTTGAATCAACGCAATTTTTATTTCTTACAGGGAAGAGCGGGGTGGTACGAGGAAATGGGAATGTTGTTGATTTGAGAAGCCCTAGAATTGGCACAAAGTTGCCGCATTTATTTGAAATTCTTAATTTCTTGCTCATTTCTCATGCCTAGTAGAAACATTTATGAGGCCGTGCCTGTGGGGGCACAACGTGCCCACTGAGGCCTACGTGCCGGGCCGATCTAAGGCGGCCACCCCCTACACAAGAATCACAAGATAGATAGATAGATAGAGGCCGTGCCTGTACCTATAGTATAAACAGTTAAAAATTGTACTTACACTTATTTAATATTTTGATTGTTTCATTCCAGTTTTCAGACTAATATTTACTAATATTTTCTGAAGATAATATGGTCCAAGGTTTGTTAATAACACTAGATTTGTTACCGGAAGATCCACATATACATTTTGTTTTCAGTGCAGTTTCAATAATTATTTCTTGGGTCCATGATTTTTTCTAAGGATATATATTTTAAATTTGATTTCGTTAAAGACTGTTCTCAGTTTCTTGCTGATCTCTTCACTGTACCTGTGCAATTTGGAGCTTCTTGATATTGTTCCCTCAAGGTTTGCGATTTTTAAATGGTTATTGGACGTTTTATACCTCATTGCATTTTTAAAATTTGTAATTTTTCCTCATCTTTGACAGTGCAAAAATAACTGATGGTCTTCAATTGTGGTCTAGCAAATGAAAACATCACAACACTGCACCATGTTTCTAATAGTATTTAAATAAATAAGATATTTATTCATGAAATTTTTTGACTGACTTTTTACATCTGTATAAGAAGGTTTGCATGCAGATACGTGTTTTCTGCTTTACCCCATGAAAATAATATTTTCCTGTAGTACCTACCAACCTTGTTACGCCCATGGAATCTATCCCAATTTATTTGTTATCATCAAAATTGATATGACTTGAAAAACTATTTTCGCTTTTAAAAAATGTCATTATTGTCCTAATTCTACCAATCCAGGAACTCTAGTATTTACTAGATTAATAGTGGTGGTGCTTTGATTTAAAAATTCAGATTGTACATATTACCAAATAGTATTCTCTAGACTTTGATATTGCATCTACAAACATCTACATGTTGTAATTACCAAGGAAGAAAAGTGAAGTAAAATTAAACAGTTGATCGACTTATCTCTAAGGAAACATCAACTTTAATTTTGCTAGCTTTTCTTCCTTGGGTAATTACAAACCCTTCCTGCCCATCAATAGCACAGTGCGATCTGACAGTGCTACAAATACCGAAGTGATGACTGATAGCGGACAGCCGAGGAAGTTTTTTTGCTTTGAATTTTTCTGCTGCAACGATGCTACGTGTTGTAATTACGGAAGAAAAGCTAGCAAAATTAAAGTTGATGTTTCTTTACAGGTAAGCCAATCAACTTTTTAATTTTTGTGCTCATAATGTAGGTGAGTACTATGTACAAATAAATTATGAAATTTTCGCCTTTTGAGATCTCTTAAAAATAATATTGAAATGTTTAATAAACAATTGTAGTTATCTTCTGCGGTACCTATAGGTACCTTCTTTGTTTCTATAAAATGACCTTTTCAGTTGCTTTAAATTCATTATTATTGTGGATTACTCTTTTGCATAATATTTTTTTTTATAACAAGTATTTAGTTTTATTTTAATATATTTTATATTTTTGGTAGGTATTTATAATAATTTCAAAGACATTAAAATTATTTTAAGTTAATTTGTGTATATTTTTAAATAATAAAAAAGTCGTTAGCACTAGAAGTTTTCGCGATTATCAATATCAAAATTTTGTAAATTAATTTGGTTTACAGAATGCTTGGATACTCGTATATGGGATATGTGGAAAGAGTGACAACTTCAATAGCCTAAAAAGAGTAAACATTGCTTTTAAGCGATAAAATTACTCTAAAGAAAATGGGATAATATAAAATAGCCTTGCAGACTATAAGAAGGTTGATATCCGGAGTAATCTATACAGGATGATTTAAGTCATGATGCAAAACAAACTTCTCAGTGGGGAAGCCCACTAAAATGAAAAAAGTGAAACAATTTTTTTTTGTGATGTTTAAAACGTGGGCCAAATCAACCTTCACTAAAGTAAATCGACGCTCATGGTTGGAAGATGAATGCTGTTGTCACATTTCATTTTTCATTGTATAATGTAATTATTGTTGAACGCTCGGTTGAAGATTGACAAGTGTTGTATTATTGTACTCACATCACAAGCTGCGGCATTTGCTTGAATACTTTTCTCGAATTTAGATCTACACAGCAAACTGTTTGTACTTTCTGTTTTTTCTTGGTACGTAAAAGTAAGGAATAAATAAGTCTGAGAGTTATGATGCTTCCACGCCATGTTTACTAGCGCATAGTCTGTGTAGTACATCGTGCATCTAGCGGAATGGTGACAGAAGCAGCATTGTATCCAACAATATCACTAGATACCTATTTTGAAAAAGTGGCAAAGTTGCAGGGAAAAAATGAGAATACTTTGGCACCGGCACATAATAGCCATTACATCTACAAACATCTACATGTGGCTATTCTGTAGCAGCAAAAAGCTACATGTGGCTATTCTGTGGCAGCAGAAAGCCGCTGGAAGTAATGCTTATAGTCTAACTCTAACTTTTGATTATTATTTAAAAATATACACAAATTAACTTGAAATAATTTTAATGTTATTGAAATTATTATAAATACCTACCAAGAATATAAAATATATTAAAATAAAACTAAATAGTACTGGAGCAAATATACGACGTTCAACTTTTCAGCTTTACATTTTCGATAATCACCATTTCAGAAATGAAACCTTTGTGGGTATATTCTATACAGGGTGGTCACTTTTTTAATGACCACCATTGGGATTTCGTAAACGGTAATAGACAGAGGGGTAGTTGATTTGGGGAAAAGTTGCGCATTTTAATGCTCGTTTGTTTCCTGAAAAGAAATCGGAGCTATCTCATCCCTGTGCTGAAATATCCTGAATAAACTGAAAATTGTCCATTTTCGGAAATAGCGCATATCTTTTTTATTAGAAAACCAAAGTTTACCAAATTTGGTAAATTTCTCAAAATCTAGCAACCCTAGAAAATTTTTGATGTGACCAGTGAAAAGAGCATACCCGAGAACATAAGAATACCAAATTTCGTAAACTTTGGTTTTCTAATAAAAAAGACATGCGCTATTTCCGAAATGGACAATTTTCAGTTTTTTCAGGATATTTCAGCACAGGGATGAGATAGCTCCGATTTCTTTTCAGGAAACGAACGAGCATTAAAATGCGCAACTTTTCTCCAAATCAACTACCCCTCTATCTTTTACCGTTTACGAGATCCTAATGGAGGTCATTAAAAAAGTGACCACCCTGTATACCTAAACTAAAGTTCGAATGCGCACCATCATTTTTTGTGACATTTTTATGATTATTCATGAACTTGTGTATAAATCAGGATACTCGAACACTAAATGATATTCATGACTATTAGACTTTTATTATTTAGTAAAAGTCTAGTTTGCAATAAAGAAGTCTGTGTTTATAATGTACAGCTGTAAAAAGTATGGGGGTGAGTTTAAAGCAAAGATATTTTTATGTTGATATTGATGTTTTCCATCTTTGTCTGTTTTCTGGTTGCATTGCCTGTTATTGTTTTTAGCATAGTAAGTGCTTATTCTGCAGTTTTTTATTTTTATTATAGTGTAAAAGTATTTAAGTCTGGTATTTGTAGCAAGCATCAGCCGTGCTGCAAAAACATAACTATTTTCACTGTTATTATTATTTTATTCATATAGAATTATTATTATTTTATTCTTATAGAATTATTGTAGACAATGCAACAGTCTGCAAAATGACTTAAATGTGAGAATAAAATTAATAATAGATTACTTGTTTAAATATTATATTCTTTGTTTTATCACATTACCTACATTATCAAATTATAAATATGACTTATTTCTAGACTCTATATAAAAAATTGTCTTTATATAATAATTGAGCTTAACATTTATTTAGTCTTATGGATACACAGAGGTAATACGCGATCCTAAGGCGTAGAGGGAAAGCTAAGAAGGAATATTTACAAAAGTTTGTAAAAAAATAAAGAGGAAAATGGCAGTTTTTTCAGCAAGAAGTATTTCGATATGTTTTGATTGAACGAAAAGTTTGTTCTTCTGGCAGTGATTGTCCTAGATATGTACAAAGTCTACATTCTGCTATTGTTGCCTTTCCACTGGCTCGCGTTTGCCCTCTGGTGCATCTGCAGAGAATTCCTGCTACCATATATTTCGTCATCTACAAAGGCCTTGTTCACCTGCAAACATCAGAACCAATAGTATATTCTCCAACAAGTTATGGAATGGATTATATTTCATACCAGTGAAAAATTTGTAGTCTGAGGGGAAGGCAAGGACTACTTTCTCTAATGAGATTTTAGAAATACGCAAAACTTTAAAACCTAAAAATGACTAACCCCAAGCCACCAATAAATTCTTCACTTTTTTTGTAACAACATAACCATAGCAACTGTACTAAGATACTTGATATAGTACCATGCTAATATGTGGTGAAACACAAAATAAAAAACTGAAAATATGATTTTGTCAGTTGGATTTAATTTGACAATTGTTGAATTTCCAATATAAAACTTCCAGTTTGAGTTAAAGACATAAGTTTCCTTTGCCCATTAGAAACAAATGTAAATTTGTTATGAATTAAGTCTTATCTGACAAATGTAAATTTGTTTTTAATAGGGTTTTAATAGGTAAATTAATAAAACTTACTTCCAATTGTGACTTTACCTGTCCATTTTCGAAGACTTCTTTTGCAGGAATACTACTTGCTACACTATTTCGATGGTTTCTACTAGTGATGTTATTATTTGTGTATTCATTTTTCGCTCCCAGGGTCTGCATATGAGACTTCCGCCTTTCTGCCATGACTGAGTTCACTCGATTCTCGAGTGCCTTCATTGTCTCTCTTCTCATTGTCATTCTCCTACTCAGAACAGGAGTGCCTAGGAAAAGAATTTAATGTACTGGAGAGTGTTCTAGATATAAATTAAGCAGATGATGAGATGAGTTTAACAAATGACCCAATACTACTACTGTCCCACGAATGATATTAGAATTTCAATATGATTCCTTTGGTTAAGACAGTCATTTTTTTGTTTCACATCAATCATATTTTATATTTGAAACGAGATTAAGAATTTTTGTTACATAAAGGTACCTAGTTGTACCCTACATATAAAATTAAAAAGTGAAATATTACAAAAGTAATTTATTAAAGTTTTGTATTATTTTAACCATTATACAATAATAGTTTAAATAAACTTTCTGTAAAAATAGACCCTATTCTGTAATTATTTTGATTTCTAACAAAATGGCAGCCAATTTACATTATGACATTACTTTTGCCCCACCTGTTACATATTATGTGCATTGCAGAAGAATGAACACTATTTTGGAATTATGGAGCATCTGCTAAACCAGTTGAAAAAGCGAGAATTCTAGATATTATATTTTGGAAAAGTATTTTGTAATGTATGCAAGAATGAAAATAGAGAAATTTGTTTAAAGCCCCAAAGCGAACCAATGGTCGTCCACTAGACATAAAAGAAGAACCATCCATGAACCATGTGAAGCACCATCCACCATTGTCCATTGTTATACATACAATGTTACAACACAAGACCAAATATTGGTTTGCCTTTAAGAAAAGGTCTGTAGTTCATTAATTACAAAATAAAAGTGTGATGTCATGTGATGTGAATGGGTGATCCACAATAAGCTTTTTGTTGCTGCAATTTTGTGATCATTATTAACTTAAATTGTGTTATCGATTTGCAGAAATCGTGTCAAAGAATGAAGTAGAACAGCAGGATCGGAATATAGGATTCCATTAGGAAAACAGGAGTAGGTATCAGAAGATAGGATCGCAGAAGAATAAATACTATTTTGAAATTATGGGATGATGTGTTGAACCCAGTCGAAAAAGCGAGAATTCTAGATATTATATTTTGGAAAAGTATTTTGTAATGTATGCAAGAATGAAAATAGAGATTTTTTTTAAAGACCCGAAGCGAATCATTAAATAAGAAACTGAAAAATCGTATGCGTTCTATGCTTACTTACACATGCAACTAGCCATGGACTTCATTTCAAACCAGAAGGTACCAACATACTTTTGCAAGCTTTTTAGACTTGCTTTTAATAAGAAAATATATGGAAATATGCCATGTAAACTTGTCAAACTAAAGGGACATAACCAACAAGCATTTTATTTTGGATATTAAATCAGCTCTGAACACACATTTGCATGTTTTAATTTTATAAAATATTCTGAAACATGGTGTTTTTAACATAAACCACCCTGTAGATTTTTGTCATCATGTGGCGCTAGTGACGATCCCTCGAAACAGCCCTATGCACAAGCCTTTAATATATTGTTATTCCAGCTCAGGTTGACTCCTCTAGTTATACAGGGATGCTATTAATACCTACCTCCATTTGGATTGGCGTTTAGCTTGGCAAATCTCTTCTTGAAAGCCACATCCAGTGTACCAATTTGTCGTTTCTTTTGAGCAGCCCTCTCCAAGTTGTGAATCGTTTTTCTTCTGCCTATTCGATCTGGACCAGAGCCTGAGTCATTGTCATACTCAGGATCATCTATTCCTTGCAGTTTCTGCAGTTGCTTTACTATTTCCACTGCTTGTTTATCAAGTAGTGCATTTGGTGACATTTCTTCTGTCTAGATTTGCAAAAAGGAAGGAGACAGGTATTATGGATATATATGCAAACAATTGTGAAACAAACCTTCTTGGTGCAGCACAAGTTGAGTTCAGTTGAAGCCAAGATATGTGCAATGGTACCAAATCTATGGAATAACATAGCCGTGAACTGAATGACCAAAATGAGGGCGAAGAAAAACACAAACACCAAACCAATCGGTTCCAGTTGTAGATATTCTTTTGTGATGTGTACCTGTGAATTAGAAATCATTGGGTGAGGGTACACAAATTATTCACAATTTCTAATATCATGCAAACAAAAATTAGAAAGGAAACTGTTAGATGTGTCGTAGTATAACAATATAATATGGTGTTCCTGAAATATTACAAATAATGTGTTAAGATGTACAGTATTTACGGTGACTTATTAACAAAAGGATGACCAAGGAGAAGAACAACAAGAAGTAGGACGTCATGGAGGAGACAGTAGGTACATGAAGAAGATTTTCTAAACATCAACATCAAAAACGAGAATTTTGTTTACATATTTTTTTGTGTAATTTGGTATGATGTGACGCGAAACAATACATATTTTCGAAATGAAATGAAGGTGAAATGAACACAAATGTAAAAATTTTGAACGATTTTTTTTATATTAGTGCAACCTACTGATGAGGATGAAATGGGGATGAGTTCTATGATTGTGTAACAGTTATCTTTCTAACAAAAGTGATACATTTTGTAGAAATAATGTATCATTTTTGTGTGCTATATTAGTAATTAGTCCTTCACATGTGTGTCATATTTATAGTGCCATTTAGTTTTTCATTTATTTTGAGTGGAAGGAAAAGGATATTCCCACAAAATATAGCTGCTTAATCTCCAACAACTGAAAATATATGCAGGAATTTCCAAATGGTATTTAGTTTTGTGTGAAGAACCATCCACCTTTGTCCATTGTTATACATACAATGTTACAACACAAGACCAAATATTGGGATGCTTTTAAGAGAAGATTTGTAGTTTATTAATCACAAAAGAAAAGTGTGATGTCATGTGATGTGAATGGGTGATCCCCAAGAATTTTTTTGTTGCTGCAAATTCTGTGACCATTATTAACCTAAATTGTGTTACCGATTCACAGAAATCATGTCAAGGAATGAAATAGAGCAGCAGGATCTTAATATAGGAATCCGTTAGGATAACATAGGACTGTAGGAGGAACATGAATATGCATTAATAACTAAATTGTTATATTCTTGGTCCATTAGGTACTAAGGAAGTTGAATTATACCTGGGACTAGAATATTTTGGGCTAGAATATTGTTAGAAGAAATAAAGTAAAGACAATAGTAATACAATTTGGGAATATTGTTCAATATGAAAGTTAAACCTTGCTATATTGTAAGCTATTTAAACATATATTGACAATCATCTTATTGAATAGCTACCTACATGAACTTAATTTTTATATCATTAGGTTAGTATAAAAGTCAACTTGCAAAGTCACATCAGCTTTAAACTATTCAAGAGGTCACCCAAGGGCATCACAATGAAGATTAGGTCCCTGTCCTCCTGAAGAGACCCATTAGTGTTTCCTTAAAGAATCCAGAACCGCACAGGGGTAGAAGACTGGTATTCTAAAAGATGTACCTCGGACGTCTCCTCAACGTAAGTAATATTCGTCTTAACCCCCAGGGGCCACTTAACGTGGATTTGATCCTTGTTAAGTTGCAAGAGGAACACGACTAAAACGAATAGAGCGTTGAACATTAGAAACGCAAACACCGACTTGTTACGCAGCTCAATCAGGTCACGAGCAATCCTATCCTGTAAGAGAGTATATAAAATTAGTAAATAAGTGAGGGGGGCCGCATAACCTCCTGTTGATCTCTGGAATATACATAATGGTAGCCTGAAGTCACATTGGGTGATCAAAGTGATTGCAAGTGACAAACAAGACAGTGTAATCAGTAGAGGCGCGCTGTATGACACAACAATTGACAGTAAATTGTAACATAAGTTGGACAATAGATTCTGGAAGGTCAAGTAATATTCTTTGTTTTGTATATTTTGGCGGGTAGATAATTTATCAAAAAAATTATTGATCGTAGATGATTTTATTTATGAAATAAAAATTTGTGTGGGAAGTAACTGAATATAGTTTTCTTAATCTGCAACTTAATAGAAGGTAGATTAGATATGTACTAGGTACCTATTATTTGGTTAAAATAAAAGTACACAAAAAGTCCCTTAGAAATAAAATCTTTACGGACATTTCCTATTTATTTATAACAGAGTATTTAGATTATATACCCATGCCACACAGAGAGAGAAGCGAGCATTGTCCAACCTCTGTTAAAATGAATAACTATAAATTTTCATGTGACACAGGGCCTGTAGTAATCATTGGATACATTTAATCAACGGGGGTGATATGCAGACCCGAAAATTACCTCTTGTGAGCTCTCGTCATAGGTGATGTTGGTTTTGACACCAAAGGGCCATTTCACGTGCAGGTAGTCCTTTTTCAGGGTGAGGAGAAAGACAATGAGCACGAAGAGGGCATTCAGCATGAAGAAGGCGAAGACAGATTGGTCACGAAGTTCCTTTAGGTCAGACGCGATACGGGCCTAAAAATGGGGGGTGCGCAGGTGGTGCGCTTAGGTTTATAGAGGTAAGAGATGGAAGGCAAAACAGACTTTTGCCATTTGGTAGTCAAATAGTGTTTAAAAAATGTATATCAAAGAAATTGAGTGTGTAACACCGCTTGCCAAAAAGATTAAAAGCTCCTATACACATGGGCCTATACCATATCTGGTGTGGAAGCAGACTTTATTCCAGATATGACAATTTAAAAAATACATTTTATAATAATCAATTTATTTAGAAATGACCAAAAACCGAGTTAATCCTCTTGAAACAAAATTTTACTGGACCTACAGAGTGTCTCACTTAAGAGTGAAACAACCTTATAACTTCTTTAATTTTTAACAAACCATAACGAAATGTTTACCAAAGGTAGATGGCATAGTGGCCTACTTATTTCCAAAAAATTTGTTGCCTACTCCAAAGTCAAAGCCACCTGGGATGTCACAATCGAGGCTAAAAATCCAAAAATCATATTAGGCATTTTTTTTGAAAAAATTTACTAAAAGTAGTTGTTCAGAATAGATCCAAATCCAAATTTTTGTTAAAATCAAAAAATATTAAGTAAAAAAAAATTAAAGTCCAAAAATAGCAATTTAAGAATTTTCTGCGTTTAGAAAAGTGTGCCATGGAAGTTTTGAAGGCTAGTTGTTTTCAAAAAGTAATCATTTAAGAATAAAATTGAAAGCTACAAACAAATTTTAATTTTTTTGAATTTCTACTTAATTTTTTATTTCATATTTTTTGATTTTGACGAAATTTTTGATGTAGGGTTCTGGATCGATTCTGGACAACTTTACTTATTAAATTTTTTTGAAAAAAAAAGGCCTAATATGACTTTCGGATTTTTAGCTTCGATTGTGGCATCGCAGGTGGCTTTGACTTTGATGAAGACAACTAATTTTTTGGAAATAAGTATGCAACAATGCCATCTACCTCCGGTAAAAATTTCGTTCTGGTCGGTTAAAAATTAAAGAAGTTAAAAGGTTGTTTCACTCTTAAGTGAAACATTCTGTATGTCTATTGGATCTTTGATGTACTTTTGACTTTACCAGTATTTCCAAGAACTTTTGATATGCATTTTGAAACACTCTGCATATACAGTGGGCCCCGCTTAGGGTTCCACTATATTTTATTTCTGGACTGATTCTTATGTTTGTTATGATATATATTCATAACAGGCAATAAGGTATATTTCACTTGTTTCCCTTAGAATCGAGTCATGAAATCTGACCATTATACAGAATACCATTAAACGAACCATAGGTTGTAATTTTATTGAATTCAAATTTACCAACATAATATTTAAAATTATCACTAATATCTTGAACCTGGACCAACACTATATTAAAGACCTGTTCATAGCGCTGTTTCAAGCGATCACCACTGGCACTACATGGCGAAAAAAATCGACAGGGTGGTTTGATGTTAAAACGCAATTGTTCCAGAATTAACGAATTTAATATCCAAAATAAAATGAAATGATTGTTATGTACCTTTCATTTGACAAGTTTACATGACATATTTCCTTAATTTTTTTTAAGAAAAGCCATTCTAAAAAGCAAGCAAGAATATTTTGGTAGCTTTTGGTTTGAAATGAAGTCCATCGCTAGCAGTAGTGTAAGTAAGTATAGAACGCATTAAATTTTCCACTTTCTTCTTAACATATTGGACCATTGGTTCGCTCTGGGGCTAAGTTAAAATTTTCTACTTTAGTTCTTGCGTACATTACAAAACACTCTTCCAAAATTTAATATCCAGAATTCTCGCGGACAGATCATCACGCAATTCCAAAATAGTGTTTATTCTTCTGCAATTCACGTAATTGTCTGTGCATATGATTTTCTTCATGAGCATGGAAATTTCATGTTATCACAAACAAATCTACCTATAAAAATATAACCTACAGGGTGTCCAACTTTAAAACTGTACAAATCCGTAAAATCATCATTTTTGGAGATAATCGCCTTTATTTTTTGTTGTTTGAAAGGCCTTCAAAAACCGCTTCGTTTGAACTTCCTACCATTTTCAAAATGCAAATCCAGGGCCGGCAGCAATTTTTTTATACACCCGATTTTCACGAAAACCATTTAGCGATTTTTTTATTTAAAATCTGACCCCCACAGCGTTAATCAGAACATTCCAGAACCCTTATTTACCAAGTTTGAATAAAAAATATACAGGGAGTTCCATTCTGCATACTATAAATGAACTAAATCTAAAAAATACAGAAGCCTGCCAGTCTTAGTCCATATTAGTTGTTAATGTGGTTGATGTGCCACAACAGGAAATGCACAGAAAATGTATCATCTTAGAGAGTGACTTTGTTGAGAAAGGTCCAATAATTTAAATTGTTTTATTTGTTGGTTGGCATTTTGTAAAGAAATTAATTACTTTTGTGTACTTTTTCAATGATTCCAGGGCACTCCTGACCAGTAAGTTTAATAAAAATTCAGAATTTTGAGATGGCTCAGAGAAAAATACCCTGTATATTTTTGTAGTAAATCTTTTCACACCAACATTTTGAGTGGTCCTGTTGACCATGCAACTGTTTTGAAGGGATTCCATGGCACACTTGACTCGCCAGATGTCTATAAAATTCCTATTTTGCTCAACTTTGATACCCTACAGAATGGAACTCCCTGTATACTTTTTGTTCAAATTTGGTATATGGGGGTTTTGGGGTGTTCTGATTAACGCTGTGTGGTCAGATTTTAAATAAAAAAATCGCTAAATGGTTTTCGTGAAAATCGGGTATAAAAAAATCGCAGCCGGCCCTGGATTTGCATTTTGAAAATGTCAGGAAGGTCAAAAGAAGCGGTTTTTGAAGGCCTTTTAAACAAAAAAAGTTTAGGTGATTATCTCCAAAAATGAAGATTTTACGGATTTGTACAGTTTTAAAGTTGGACACCCTGTATAATAAGTCGCCATTTTTTTCGTCGAGTAGAACCACCCCAGTCCAGCTTAAACATTGATTTAAGAAACAAGTTTCACCAGGTAGTTTAATTGTTTGTGTCAGAGCATGATATCGTAACTTCATTGTTGTTTGCAAACTGGAATGGTGCTAGTGTACGGAATTAAATGCCGACTTATTATATTGTGTAGGGAATATTCTGCGGTTATAGTTGTGTCAGTTTCCGATGTTAAGAATGTCCCATATTTTAAATATCCAGCTTTATTAGTTCACAGCTTTGTCATATTAACACAGTTTTTATAGGTTGTAATAATATGAAATTTCCATGCACATGAAGAAAATCGTATGCACAGACCATTACGTGAATTGCAGAAGAATAAACAATATTTTGGAATTGCGAGATGATCTGTTCAACCAGTTGAAGAAGCGGAAATTCTAGATATTATATATTGGAAGAATATTTTGTAACATGAGCAAGATTAAAAAAAGAACAACTTGTTTAAGGACCAAAAGCGAGCCATTGGTCCACTATATAAAGAAGAAACTGAAAAATTAATGCATTCTATACTTATACTGCAACTAGGCATGGACTTTATATCAAACCAAACGGTACCTACCAAAATACTCTTGCTTGCTTTTTAGACTGGCTTTTCTTAAGAAAATGTATAGAAATATACCATGTAAACTTGTCAAATTAAAGAGACATAAGAAACCAGTACTTTATTTTATTTTGGATATCAAATTCCTTTTAACACATATATTTGCATGTTTTTATTTAATAAATGTTTCTGCAACAATGGCGTTTTTAACATTAACCACCTCGTCGATTTTTATCGTCATGTGACGCCAGTGATGATCCCTTGAAACAGCCCCATGCAGAAGTCTTTAATATAGACTTGGTCGAGGTCAAGATTATATTTTATAATTCCCGCAATATACAGGATGATTTTTTTAGGACTACCACTGCGATAAATCAGCATCCATGGCCAACTTGTCGCCCAATATGAAAAAGAAAAACACAAATTGGGCAAAATTATTAATAGATGTAGCATATTTAGGTTAAGAGATAGAAGAAAATGTTTATATTAAAAATTGATCGCACTGAGAAGTTTTATGTAACCAGGTACTCAGATAGTTTAAGATAGTTTCAGAAAATTACACGAGGCCTTAAAAGGGTCCTAAAAAATCACCCTGTATATATATTTAAGATCTAAGACCTGATCAGATTGAGATACCATTAATTTCTGTTCAAAATATCTAAAGAACTTTACTGCTGTTCAGAACGCCCATGTGATAAAAAAAAATAGTAACTCTTATTAGGTCTAGAACATGTTTTGTTTGTTATTAAAGAGGAATAATGAAATTTTGAAGGTGCGGCAGCTATGATCTTTGACTGGACATATTTAGGTCAGGTTCTGGGTAAGTAAGGTGAGCTGCTCGTTGAGAAAATAATTCATTTTGGAATTCTTGAAGTTGGATAATATAGTTATCTTGAATTTATACCAAAAAATTCTTTAAATGAAAATCAAGCTCATATTCGTATTGATTCGAAAGGGCACTTCTGTAGTGTATTTGAAAATTTAAAATACGGCACCTAAAATATTCTTATTACGACATTGAACATGTTGCACGCCTCATAATAATAATAAAATATAAGAAAGTTTGAGTACTACTTCCCTTTTGTGTGTATGTTTATAAAATTTGGTATTTTAATATTCATATTTTTTCTTTAGCATGCCCATACATGTATCTTGATTTATATCGATCTGATATTTTTGTTAACCATCCCGCACCCAAATTTCTACCTTCTCTTCCTTGTTTTCATCTAATGGATACAGATATTTTGCCAGCAAATCCTTCCAGAACTGCATCTCATTGCTACTCAAGAACTCCACCTCCCCTTTGCCTACATCAGGGTCCTCAATCCAATATGGGTTAATAAGGTCATCTCTCTTGTTCCTTGGTGCCGTTGCGGTTGACTCTGTATCTGATTCTGATCCGGATCCATCCCCTACTTCTTCAGACACAGCACCAAGGTGATGATGGGCAACAACAGCTCCCCCACCACCATGTCTCGATGAAGCAGAGGTGCTTCTTCTTCGTGATGCATGCCCAGTTGGATCTACGACCCTGCGGAATGCTTGAATGGTTATTATGTAATTATTTTAAAATTTAGCAATTACTTTTCAATGTGATCAAGCCTTTTGGAAAGCATGTCTAATGAGTCAGCAATGTGCATAAGTTGAGCTTTTTCATCACCAGCTTTCTGATGAGTGCACAGCATACACCTGAACAACCCTGCTAGAGATATTTCAATGCTACCCTCATCATCATCATTTGTACCACCAGATTGAAGAAAACCTAGCAGTGATTTTTGCTTTGTCTTCTTTTTGTTTTGTTCGGCTTGCTTCTTTTCTTCTTCAAGTTCTTTCTTTGTTTTCTTCACAGCAACTTCTCGAGTACCCCACGATACATTGTTTAAGTTAATGATCGAGTACAATATTAAGAGAAGGTACATAGAAGGAATAGAAAGGAGATATATGATTCCTGGTACTATGCACCAAAACTCTTGTGGATGGAGACAGGCTGCTATGAAGAAAGACCCAACCATAGCTATCAAAAAAATTGCTGAAGGTGATCCTATGCCATCTTCTCTCAATTGTAGAGCTGTACCAACAATTACTGCCATCATAATAAGAGCGTAGCCTGTTGATAATATTTGAGCTACCAAAAGCTACAAAGAATATCACAAAATATGATTATTTGTCTATCTTTCAATTATTCAATAAATATAAATGAATTGCAGCATTACCTGTATGCTTGATTTGCAAGTAAAGCAGACCAGCATGAAGAATAAAATCGGATAAATATTGTAGTAAAAACTAGTCCAGTTGCCGATTTGGAAAGCTGCCACAAAGGCACCCACCAACATAAGAAATATAGTTCCAGGTCCAAGAATCGTGCCACCCATAAGCAAAATTTGGTATCTTAAAAAAGAAAATATTTAACTAGAAATATTTAATTAACGGAATTGTATTCCTTACCCAATGTAAGGCATAGATATATTATCATTGATCTTTATTGTTCTTTTAGAGTCCATAAGCAAGTCCATAATGTTAGCAATAGTAGAAGGCACCCATCTACGTCTTTGGTTGTAGAACTCATTGAAACCCTCAGGTGCATGTGTATAGGCATCAGATGCAGCTGAATATTCCACTCTGTAACCTCTTTGCAGTAACAACGTACATAACCAACGATCTTCTCCCTGATCATATTGGACATAGTGTCTAGCTTCAGCAGAACTAAAAATAATATTTATTAAAAAACACTTAGGGGCACACAAAGTCTATTTACCAAGTGGTATACTTCTTCATTACATTGTCATCCATAAGAGCCTTTCCTCTGAACAAGGAGAAACATCCAGGTGAACAGAGTACGCAACCAATGACGTGTTCGGTAGCCTTTTGAAGCCAATGACCAATAGCGTATTCAAAGAGTTGGTACCAGACCATAGGTCCAGACCCTACGGGATGAATCCTACCACAGGCAGCTCCTAGGTTTTTGTTTTTCTTCATCAAATCTATTAATAGCAAAACTGCTGATGGCTGGAAGTCAATGTCTCCGTCTAGAGTTAAGAGGTAAGTGCTTTCTGCTATAGTGGCTTTGCGATCTACTGGAATTGGAAGTTCCATAAGCCTGATAGAAAATATTTATTTTTAATTCAAACTCAACATTGTGTTTTGTTTTATTTGGACCTACCTGTGACCAAGGAGATAGTACATATACATCACTTGCGACCATCTCTTCCTGTGTCTGATTTTCATTTTATCCTTCAAATGAGCTATCATTTTTGTCTTCCCTGGTAACTGCCAAATCAGTCTTCCACCATATGGTGTTGGAATTTTCTTTGGAGGACGTACCCTAAAAATAAAATTTGTAGAGAGCATGAAATTACCATTGAATTTTAAGTCATACCTTATGTGGGTTTGATGTACATCTGAAGCTGCTTCATCTATGGTTCCTACCAATAATTTTACGAAGCGATTTACCTGGGTGTCATCATCATTGTGATCTGATATTTCAAAAGCGTCATCAAAGAAAATGTGGGCTAAAAATCAAGTATAATGTTAATTTCACCAAAATATCGGTAGAATTAAAAACTTACTTTCGAATTCATAGTAATCAGGATCAACAACTCTTAAATATTTCTGGGCAACTCTTCTCGCCGATTGATCTTCATCTAACCTTAAAATAGACTTCAAGAACTCTATCATTTCTTCTTTATTTTCGTGCCACATAGTAGCGCAAGCATAAATTCTAGTAATATGATCTGAGTTCTTTACAGATTTTACTGTCGATCCATCAGTATGATTTGAAATAGTTTCATAATATTCATCTGCCTTTTCTTTTTGAATTTCATCTAAATCCTCAGGTTTTACATCTGCTTCATCATCCCTTCGTCTGTTCATACCCAAACTTTGATCTATTAACAAACCTTCGTACATGGGAATCACAAACAATTTTTCTGTTCTTGCCAAACGTTCACATTTTGGTGTCCAAATATGTAATGTAATCCATGTTTGAGAAAGCAACCATAATAGCCATATCCAGGCATGTTGATGTGATATAAAATCATTTAAAAATTCTGCTGGAGGACTTTCGAAAAATAAGTAATCGGGGATGGTGTCATGGAAGAAGCATGGGTCACCATTTCTCAAACCACAAGCAGCAATGAGAAGGGAAATAGAGACCGGGATAGTTAGATTCACAGGAAAGGCATATGAGAATCCTTGGATCATGATTTTGCAGGCAAATTTGCCGAAAATGTAGGCAAAATAAGATGCTAGGATATTGATCAGAAGAAGGTATGTTGGTGTCATGTCATATGAAGGAATAACTGTATCATCCCCTGTTGGAATGATTTCTGAGATATCAGGAAGGGATGTACCACCCAAAAATGGTTTAATCTGAAAATTGGTAAATTTGTTTTGTTAGGCTAATTATAGTAGATTGTGTTGTTAGAACTTACCTCTAGAATGGTTATGGGATGTGCTGCCCATCCTTCACTAAATTCTGTAAAGAAAAAAGCTATTTCTCCTTCTCTGACTAAAATTATGAATAATATTGTCACGAAGAACACAATTATTTTCCAAACCGATACAAACATATATGTGAAGTATCTTGTCTGATCAAAATGATCTTTGATTTTTCCTAAAGTCTTAATAAATGGCAGTGGGGAGTACTTGGAAATATAGTTTTCCCACCATCCTAAGGAGACTAGAAATATTGCGACTGGTATTATCCACAGATCAGCCCTATTTTCAATTATGGGCCACACAATGAAGCCTGTGGCTTGACATGAGATGGCAATGAGATCTAAGATGACTTTGATAAAGCGTTGGGATTCCTTGTTATTTCTTGATAACAACCCTGAAAAAATAATTCAGTGAAAATTATTAAATTACAGACATTTAAATTTACTACAAGTTAGTGCTAACATTATTTTTATGAATTGATTGTGAAAGAGACTAGTAGAATTAGAACATAAGTCTAAATTTATCAATTCACCACTTCATGTTAGTGCCAACAAAACATGGTGTAGGTACCTACTTATCTATATTAATAGTATACATTTTGGCATAAATGAAAGAAGTTTTCATACCTAACACACCAGGTACAAAGCAGAGGCAATTCGTCAGCATAGCTCCTTTGACGACATCAATATCTGGCAATATATAAAAGAATAAGAGTGCCAAGCCAATGGTGTGTCCGGTCTCAGCTAGACAAATCATCAGAAAGTGTGTGAATGGTGGTTTCCTCGACGACTTGAAGTAGCACATTCTGGTAGACCTGAAGAGAGCTCCAAGTTGAGGCACACAGAAGGCAAAGAACAAGCACCACATCCAAACAACTCTCTCGGCAGTTGGTAGTTTCACTATGAATTGTTTATCTCTACCTACAGAAGAAAATTTACTTGATTAGTGCATTAAAAAGGTTATCACTAGTTCGTGTAGCTGCGGGGTTTTGAAAATGAAAATGAATTTTCATTTAGATTTCTGAACTATTCTGTCATGTTTTCTGGCGTAGAGGATACTAAACAGAAGAAGATTCTTACCTAATTCGTGATTGCAATAAGACACTACTTTGTCGGGCTTGACTTGCGAGGTCATGAAGAGCAGTGTGCCCTTGGAAATGACCCCGGAGGCCAGGACGATGATAAAGGTGACGAGATATGCAGCCACCTTGAGTATTTTGACAGTGATCTCGAGGCATTTCTGGTTGGCCATTGAACCTGATTCCTCCTTGACGGGAGGGTCCCTGAATACGTCCCATCCTTTTGTTTCTTGTACCGTTCTAACACTGGAAATAATGAATATGTATACTATGTAAAAAAGGCAAATTTTGTCAAATTCCTTAAAATTGCAGAAGGGAGGCTAAAAATAGTAGCCGCTCCATGTTGAATTCATTTTTTGCAATTTTAAATGCTTTCCAGTGTCCATATAAAAATAAGGATAGGATTGGATTTCTTTTAGCGGTAAATTGCACAAAACTAAATTCAACATGCAGGCTACTAGATTTTTTCTTTTTAAGAAAGTTCCGTAAAACTCCCTTATGATTACCTACTGTTTTTATCATTTAGTATGTCATCGTCATCAGGCAACAAACTATATAATTAAATTAAGTAAGCAATTTAATGACGAGACATAAAAATTCAAAATTCCTGAAATGTCTGCAATGTGCTAATAACAGATATATATTGGTAATTCATAATACCAAAATGTATTGCTTCTGCACAAACACTGGATCCTAGAGGTATTTACTTTTGATTCCAAACTAAAACATCCTCCTGACTTTTCCTCACCTATTTAGTTTCATGGAATTTTTCCTCATATATCTTTATTTATTTAACTGAATAATGCCTTTTTTGGCGTCAAGAGAAGTGAAATTTTTCATTAACAATCACTCTGAATGGACCTCATTTGCGATATATTGGTTTGGCATTGCCACGAATGCCTGTCCTACTGCGATTCTTTAAAGGGGTGCGTTTTTCGAAAAACCACACTAGGCATTTTTTAATTTAAAATCTGGCACTACAGCGTTAATCAGGACACACCAAAACCCCCGCATACCAAATTTGAATAGAAAATATACATGGAGTTCCATTCTGCAGGGTGTCAAAATTGAGCAAAATATGAATTTTAAATTCATCTGACGAGTCAAATATGCCATAGGATTACCACAAAACAGTTATTATTCAACTGACCATTCGGTTAACAGGACCACTCAAAGTGTCTGAAAGATTCAATACAAAAATATACAGTGTATTTTTCTCCGGGCCATCTCAAAATGCTGAATTTTGTTCAATTTTTGAAAAAATATTAAACACGAGTAATTTATTTTTTTTACGAAATGCCAATCAACAAATAAAAAACAATTTAAATTATTGCACCTTTCTCAATAAAGTCGCTGTCTAAGATGATACATTTTCTGTGTGTTTCCTGTTGTGGCACACCATATGGACTTGCTGACTGGCAGGCTTTTGTATTTTTTAGATTTAGTTGATTTATAGTGCCTTTTTTATATTTAGTTGATTTATGGTGCCTGGGGACCCTGGGGTGGTTTTGATATACTCGATTTTTGACTCTATACCTACAGTTTCAAAAAATTAGCATTTTGAGTTGGCACAGAGAAAAACACCTTGTATATTTTTTTATTGGATCTTTACACATCAACACTAAGTGGTCCCGTTGATCATTCAACGAAGTAATTCCATGGCACACTTTACTCGCCAGATGCCTTTAAAATTGCTTTGACACTCTGCAGAATGGAACTCTCTGTTTGCATATCCTGATTATCTCAGATGTGTCAGATTTTAAATAAAAAATGCCTGATATAGTTTTTCGAAAAACGCACCCCTTTAAAAAATCGCAGTAGGCGTCAAACCATTA
This sequence comes from Pseudeuparius sepicola, assembly GCA_963920635.1. Lineage (NCBI taxonomy): Eukaryota > Metazoa > Arthropoda > Insecta > Coleoptera > Anthribidae > Pseudeuparius > Pseudeuparius sepicola. The sequence continues at coordinate 100,029,338 of OY987299.1, forward strand.
TTTCGCAAATAAATTAGGTACCTACATTGACAAATTATAAAAAATATTTTTTATATAAAAAATTGACTATAAACAAATAAAAATAAACAAGAAATAAAGAAAAAATGCTATTAAGATCATTAGGTACCAGTAGCGCATCCACGATTTTAGTTTGGGAGGGGTAATGGATTAATACAAAATACCTACTTGGAATAGTGATTGATAATAGTAAAACGGGAAAACAGTGCCGTAGGCAAACATTTTCATATTTCAATGTCAAATTGCTTCAAATGAGCCCATATTTAAAAATAGATTTAACTCGAAAAGAATCAAGCAAACAGCGCCGCATGCGAAATTTTTTACTTTTTAAATAGCTAACCGTCATGTAGATATAATAATCGTGGCGGTTGACCCCGTGGGGGCTACGTGAGCCCCTGGGGGTGGTGAGCAATTGCCCCCTCTGTAGGTATTCATTTTTTGATTAGGTGGTGCCTCGCGAACAACATCTATTGCGACGTGGACAGCAACTCATTTTGTGTTGATGGCATATTATATTAATTATATTTAACTTTGTTTCTTCGAACTGGAACTCGTATACGAGTCTGGCGAGTCTCCGCTTGTGGCAAAACAAAAGAGACCGAACGCTCTCCATTCACTTTTACCTTTTGCTTGGGCCGGACGGGCCCGCCGCGACCTTGCTTGCAATTTTATAATCACCGCCTTCGTTTGTTGGGCTGGTGGCCGCCCGCCACCGGTCGTGTGGAGCGATTTATTTTCGGCACTGCAAAATACACAGGGTACAGGGTAAGGAAATAATTTCTGCACTGTTGCTGGCCTCTTGTTTCATTGACAAATTAGTCAATTTTACTTCATAATTTGCATAATGAAACAAAGCTGCACCACTCTGTATAAATTCCCCCTTATTACAAGATTTTATTCAACTTCACCTGTTTATTGTGTTTTGGTCCAATCTTGCAACTGAATTTCAGTAAACCAGTTCCACCAATTTTGCACACACTTTTGGTACTGGCGACAATACAAGCTAGTATACCTACTCAATATTGCAATTTGTTGAAAATGACCGCTCCTCCAAGATGGCGGATTAACTTTTTTTACATGCCCTTATTGATATGGATATAAAATGAAAGGGTTTCACGAGTAGGAAACGATAAGGTGAGTGACGTCATACTAAATTTAATATGGCGGCAGCACCAAGATGTCGTATTAGGTACCTACCTACATAGGCGCCGACTTCTCAAAATTTGGCTGGGTGCCCAGGGTATACAGCCCCCCCCAAAATGTGATTTAATTTTTTTTATTTATAAATATAAAATAAAAGTACAGAACAAAAAACGAACAGTTATCTCCCTGATGATTAAAAGAACAAAACGTAAATAGAATGAAATAAAATAAAGGTATTTCTATAAGAAAGGCCTCGTTTTAAAATTCAGCGGACTCTCATCCCGATGAATCAGCTGGATATCTGTCTATTACTTCCTCCAAAGGGAAACAAATGAGAGGGAGATATCAGCTGATTCATCCGGATGAGAGTCCGTTGAATTTTAAGACGCGGTCTTTAAACAAAACAAAAACAAAAAACGACTAGTTACCTAACTTTGCGTAAATAAAGCAAAAGTGCTTAGTCTTATGGGCGATTTTATGGGGAACATTAGATATATGTATTTTCAAATTGTTTAGTTGTCACCTTGTCTTGTCACCTTTGCTTGAGCATCCAACAACTGGCCAAACTTTTGGCCGGGTGCTCCGCACCCAGCTAAATTTTTGGCCGGGTGCTCGAGCCCCGGAGCACCCGCGGAGTTGGCGCCTATGCCTACCTATTTCTTTACAACCCCCTTATAACAAATGAAAGGATCTGCCAAGCAGAATTCGTGATGTCGTTTTTCCAAGATGGCGGACGCCCCAAACTAAAAATCACAAGTTGTGAAGAAAGTAAGTACTTACGTACAGGGTGATAATTTTTACGCCCCCATGCTCTGTTGGTGGAAAACGGTCAAAGATATAGTGTGTATAAAGGAATAGAAAAATGGCATTAATGAAAAATGTTCAGAAAAATTAGGACTTTCGAACGATGTAACAAAAGTGGTATGTTGGTGAGGAAAAATATTTCTTGGCGTGGCGACGCTTTGTGTCCTATTTGCAAAGAGGCGCTAAATGGGCCAATTTATTTCTTTATACACCCTATATCATCTCCCATATATAATACTTCCATATATTTGACCCTTCTCCACCAAGAGAGGCTGGACGTCTAAAAATGATCACCCTGTCCCTGTCAAATTTTGACCGAAAATTAGCTTTTTTGATGTTTGGGAAAATGGCCGCTGTGACGTCATCGATATTATTTTCCCAGAAACATACCAGTTTTTCTCTATATATTGAAAGTCCTTATCATTCTCAACAACTTTTGTAGGGAAAGATTTTCTGTATCTTTTATCATTCAAAATATACAGGGTCAAATATGTAAAAAACATGGAATTTTTCTAATCATTTTTCGAAATCTAGATAGCTATGGAAACAATTGATAGTCAGAAATTATGTAAGAGTATGTTAGGATGCCTTGCGCACCTTTAAATTTATTCAACTGGAATATTTTTTAAATTTCTGAATTGTGCTTGTTACTAACTTGCTTGTTATTATTATTGTTTGTTACAAAAAAAAATTAAAAATATTCCAGTTGGACTGTATTTTTTCTAAAAATACCTAACCGGTAAAATCGATTTTCGAACTTGTCAAAAACAATCCAATGAGTACAAAGAAAATAAGTGATGTATTTTGTGCCAATTATATAGGTAGTTGTTCCTAAGCCATCATCTGTACCTCCAAAGACGGACTCAAATATAAGTACCTAAGTGGGGTTCATAATATAGGATATTTTATGTTAGAAATTACTTATATAATATTTGAAAGGCGATCTTGGTTTTATTAACATTTGGATACAGCCCCATTTTCATGGTTTCAAGGCGCGCAGGCTTCAACGTTTGCTTCTCACTTTCGAAATTGCCCTAGACAAATGTTAATTCTCCACTTTTAATACACCGATTCGTCGATAACAATTAACCACCGACCGAATCGAAGGGGGCTGAGTCAGCCACCGTCAGAGATTCGGGAGCAGTTCAACAAAAGAACGGCGAAATGCCAAGGAGAACTAGATTGGTCCTCGAGTGAGGCGGATATGTGCGGAAAACTTGTCGAGCATGAGATTATTGTTTATGAAGTGCACGGTTCATGTTGCTATGACAAATGGGGTACACGATTACGCAAAGTATTACTCGGTGTAGGCTGACATTTGAAAGATATACCGCCTGTTCCCATTTTAACGAGAGGTACCGTAGGTGTAGGTACTACCGCACAAAAAGTGTAGCAGAAGTATCTATTTCATGTTTTGTCAGATATTGTTTATAAGAACCGGAGCAAATTAAAATTAATTTTTGGTTTATTACCTACTAAAAACTAATACCTACTAATAAATTCTTTCAAATAACAAAATTTTTATCTTGTCGAAAAATCGAGTTCATAAAAGTTAATAGTTTGGTAAGCCGAAATAACAAAGGTGCAAATTAAGCATTTTCCTCTTTTTTTTTCAAAAAGACCATAAATAGCCTCCAAATTATACCGGTGAAATAAAAAAATCACACAATATTTTTTCTGTTGAAAAAATAAAAGTACCTGCATTCGTTTGAATTCGCGAAACGATCTCATTACTTTGACGTCACTGCTGCACTTGGAGGCGCACCCGTCCTCCTTTGTGCATATTACCACAGAAGAAACTTAACTACCGCAGCATACATAAATAGACAATATTTTAAGTATTTCCACAATAGGCGACGTAAAACTGCAGATTATAGCGGCTGACAGCAGTGACGTACACTCGCCATACCCGTTTTGTAGCGACGCCAAATTCCATGATTCTATTTTGCATTTATTTCGGTAAGAATTTTGTGTAAAGCGGTTTTATAATTACACAAAAATTGGAAAGTTGTTAACACATCTATTATTATCACCGCCACGCAAAACTTCACCTCAAGCTATCACGCAAGAATCTGAATCATCTCACGTTAAAGAAAACATAAAAGATAAAAGTTCCTTAAGGGCGTTGCCCTGCCTGGTAGAATGTTTGCCCTGCCTGAACCATATAGGTTCACCAATCACATATCCAGCCCATAGATAAAGCCACCGCCCATTGAGAAAAAAACGAGGAAAAACGACATCATGAAGTGATTTTGTAATTTATTATGCTTTATTGCCCTTACTATTTCTAAAAAATTTCGCCTGACGCGCATTTTGGTATAACAGACGCCTCTACTTTGTTTAATAAACGCTTAAAACAGTAATGTAATAAGTAATAATCTTTTTATTATACTTCTTTGAAAACACCTTATTTTCATCTGTTTTAGCAATAATGAAAGATGGGGTTTTTCGAGCTAGCGCACGGAAACAGCGCACGGAAAGTTTTTCCGTGCGCTGAATAAAAGTAAAGTTTCTGTAATATTTTTAACGTTTTATTAACCTTATCTCACAAGGACTAATTTATAACAAAGCACTTTTGAAATAATTTGAGAGTAACCATGGAAACGCATCATACATACCAAACACAATATTGTCTGCATTGTTTATTTTTTGTCAATTAAATTTATTATAATATGCCGATAAAATGTTTTAAGTTTCCAGTTTCAAAGAAGTATAATAAAAAATATCGTTCATTACACGTCCAGAAATAGATTTTTCCGTGCTTGCATGACTTCCCGTGTTCGGCTGCGCCTCACACGGGAATTTGTCACGCGCGCACGGAAAAATCTTAATTTCCAGACTCGTAATGAAATATACTATTATGGCCCCAAATGTTTGTCAGTTAAAAATCAACAAATAAAATATAACTTTGTTGTCACTTTTATCTCTTCTATAAAAGAAAAAAATATCTTCTTGCTTACTGCACAAATATGATTATGGGCCCGCATAATTAACAAAAAAAAATCCAGCATAGTTGATATAAGCTTATGGCATAGAAGAATCTCGTAGTAGATTCTTCTATGCTTATGGCATCTTTTGCCGATTTTTAAAGAAATCCCTTTTCCAGTTTTGATTTGAACCAGCAACAAAGGGAGTTCGAGTTCCTCATCCTAATCATCAACCATCATAAAGACCATATCCACACACGGCCTTTTTTTTGTACCAAAAACCCACTTGTACGCCACTCTACCGTGGAGTGAGTTATAGTCTGGGCAGGCCAAAATCGGAAAGTACCTACCTCTTGAGTGTATCAGCTTAAATCTAAACCCGTCTCAAGGAAAACAAAAATTACGTGGCAGAAATTTGTATCTCATTTCTCAAATGTGTAATGCCCTGACATTCCTGAGAGGAAAGTCGTTTGCCCTACCTGGAGTTTCTCTACGGCCCTGCAACGGTTACTCTATATAGATAACAGGTATTCTATAAATCGGCCCAAACTTTCATTTTTAATATTATTATACAGGCTGTCCCGTAATTCTATAGGTTTATCTACCTGATATTCTTTTCGTTAAACTAGTAGTATTTTCTTATTAAAAACTTTGGCTCTGGAGGGGACCACAGCCAAGATATTAGAATATTCAATTATTTCTAAGCAATATAAAAATGTATTCCTTAATAGTAAAAGGAGACCCTTGAGAAATTTAGATTTTAGTGAAAGTCTCATATTCTTCCTGTGGAAGTTTTCATTCGAGATTAGATTGTATAATTGAGTAAAGTTCTTTACCTACGACCACGACTAACTCTAAACGATATACTTACAACGCACTAATACCTACCACCTACCACGTATGTTTATACACATTATGTAAATAATATCGCACGGTAAGCAAAACGCTCAGTAGCAAAATGCGCGTAACAGAATCATATAGGAGGCCAAATCATAGGCAGACGCCAAAATTCAATACAAATACTTGGAAACCCGACTTTTAAAGAAAATACATATGTTAAATACCTACCTAATTATTGAATAAGTAGTTCAATCGCAATAAATGCGATCATAGGGATTACTACGGTTTTCTAGGGTTTTCCGTAGTACTTGAGCGAATGGTATCCTAGTTCTATAGGGAAAAAAGTCGACCCTAGCCGCAAAAGACAAAATAATTGTAATTGCCCCCCTCCCCCGCACAAGCATATGGTTGCTTCTGGGGTACTCCTAGTTTGGAGTATTGTGAGGGTGAGAATTATTATTATTATAGGTAAAGTATAGTACGCACTCATGGATTACGCACTCGCCGCTGCGCGACTCCGAGAATAACTTCTTCGTTCGTGCGTAATATGCAATTTACAACTCTTGCTATGTAATTACTCGATGGTTGTAGGAACATTTGCCAAAAAATACCACCCTCAGGCAAGCACCTATAGTGATCTTCTTGGTTTTGAGCTTTTGCCTAAAATTGTGTCGTTTCCATGGTTCATGCTAAATAGGCGGACTTGTTCTCTTCCGGCAAATTTTAAAGGTGCGGGGAATTCCTCCGCGTTCTTGCCACTGTGTATGACCTCTCAAGTGTTTTGTCGGGATTTATTATGGCGGCTCAGGCATAACCTAACAGAATTCCATCGCCAAATCATGTCTTGATGCAAAAAAGAACAAAGAAGGCCGCCGCTAACGCCCATGCCTAGCAGGACCTCCGCCGTCGGCTGGGCGTCCATCGCGACCTTCTCGACGGAAGCCCATGCAGGTGTAGAGTCGATGACCGACGAATTCGCCGAAGAACGAGTCCGCATGGGGTTATCGTTCGGGAAGGACGTTTGTTCACTCTTGGTCCGACGCGGGAGGCACAACAGACAACAAAAATTCAACCCAGGGGCGTCCACTTTGCAGCAGGAAGGCTTTTAGACTGTTTACAGATTCAGAAAATAACTTTTAATCCCTTCGTTCATTGTTTGTAAGGATGCATGTATTTAGGTACCTACGCACTAGGTTTATAAAAAGCCATTAAAATGCTCAAAATTTTGTACACCTTTGGCAGGATTTGAGGAGTATTTCCTTGATCCGTCCAAGAGGTAGGTAGGTATATCTACTGCTCCAGTCCTTCATCATTGTCCTACCTCGGAAGCATTTGAGAAACAGATGCATGGACAAAGCCACATATAGACTGCCGGAACGATTGTTGAAATATCCGCGAGGCACACAAAATATTCATTTACATGAATTGTAGGTATATAAAAACGAATAACTAAATTAACATAGGTACCTACACCGCAACATAGTATCGAGTAAGATATACAATCTAGATGTTTTTTTCTTTCCAAAAGAAAAGTTTGAGAGTTGGTGCGCCAGGATATTTTGCTGACAAATTTCAAGATTAAATCGACATAAAAGACTTTTAAAAATCCCATAGTGCATCCAATCAATATTTCTAAAGTATATTATTTTATGGAGGATGTACCCGATTTACTTGAAAACGCGAGGTCAGCTTTAGTTAGGTAATAACAATTTTTTCCTACAAAAATACAATATGCCCAGTAACATTGTATTCAAAATTTTATGAGATGCTTCTTGTAATAAAAAAGTTTATCTCTTGCGTTTTTCTTAAATTAGCTACTTTAACACTTCTGGTGAAGTCGCCGGTTTGAATTGAATAAATTGGTTTACACTCATCGGCTCACAAGTAATGTGTAATACATTTCTAAGTAACAAATCCTACTTGCGTAGTGTTTCCTTAGATATGGCCGAAACTTTTTGCCTGTAAACGATAGGTGAAATATATATTATTGGTCACTGCTCAAAATGGCGAATAATGACCCCATTGACTTTTCTCGGTTTGACTCTTCTTCTAGTTATACATGGAATCTACTCCTAGGTACTTCCCGCGTGTCCTTCGTTTTTATGTAGAGTGCTACCAGTCCTATCTTAGTCCTACAGAAAATTTTTACACTTACTGGCGGTATGTGACTGACCCCTCAGGCATGCCTGATGCCTCTTTTTTTATAAATGCTTCTTCGTTCCCAAAATAAAATTGCTCGTAAACTGGAAATTCGAATGGAAAGTGACATTGTGGAATGAACCGGAAGTGGAAACACGTATAAAATATTACTATTGGGATAATACCTATAACATGCCATATGTGTCCTGGGTGTAAAGGTCATAAATAAAACTGATGGTAGAACAATTCCATTTGAAGTAAAAAACTGTTAACATAGTTTCAAAAACGCTTAATAAGAAAGATACAGGCCGTTGCAACTGATAGTCTAAGTACAGACTGAGTCATTTTCGATGGTTTTATGGGGTATCTGCGTTATTTGTATAGATAGAAAAAACAAGGTAGGTGTTCATGAGTTAATTTTTTGAGATATTTACGATGCTCAAAACAGATCTCTGATATCTCCAATACTTTAGGAGATACAGGTCGTTTTTGAAATTTTTGCTATTTTTTACAATTATCATAGCTCATTTGTTTTTAAACCTATATATTTCGTTGAAAACGCTTTATACGCACTTTTTTACGTAAAATCCATTGGAGTAAACATTTTTTCTAAAAAATAGTTATTTATGTACCAAGGCACTGAAGTTCAACTTAATAATTCAACTTGAGAATAAAATTATCTAGAAAAATTTCCGGCACAAGTGGTATTTGTCGAGATTATTTCACGAATACGATTTAATAATTTCTGTATTAATTTTTTATATGTTTACATTTCCAAAACGACTCATTTCGAACGAGTTTATTGACAGCTTCGACTGTAGCGTTCGAGTAAACAAACATGCGACGCTTGGGTATCCAAGGAAAATGCGATTATACCTATACCCTGTCGGCGTTGGTTTATTTTCTAAATGTGTCATAAATTTAAACGGAGGCGGAGGTCTAAATAACAAGAATTTAGCAATGTAAAAGTTATACAAATTCATTGATATAATGCTTAATAATACCGCAACATAATTTATAAGCTGCATAATTTAGAACAGTGTGAAACACACAAACTTTAAGAAGTAGGTACGTGTTTGTATCCAACAGATTCGCGGTTGCTAAGCAACGAAGTGATAATTTGCACAAGTGCAATTACCGGGCAAGTGAGAATATTTCCGGAAATTTTTTGAGTTGCCATGACAACGAAGCAAAAAACGAACCTCTGATTGGTCAAAAAAGGTAGGTATGGAATTTTCGCGGTAATACCACTAGTGCAATTACCACTTCGTTGCTTAGCAACCGCGAATCTGTTCGATACAAACACGTACTTCTAATTGGTGTTTTACACTGTTCTAAATTATGCAGCTTATAAATTTTGTTGCGGTAATATTAAGCATCGTATCAATGAATTTATATAACTTTTACACTGCTAAATTGTTCTTATTAGACCTCGGTATCCGTTTAAATTTATGACACATATTCAGAAAATAAACCAACTCTGACAGGGTGTAGGTATAATCGCATTTGCCTTGGATATCCAAGGGTCATGTTTGTTTCCTCGAATGCTTCAGTCGAGTCAATAAACTCGTTCAAAATGAGTCGTTTTGGAAATGTAAACATAGAAAAAATTAATACAGAAATTATTAAATCGTATTCGTGAAATAATCTCGACAAATACCACTCGTGCCGGAAATTTTTCTAAAAATTTTTATTCTCAAGCGCTATTTTGCCCATCAGCAAAACCACTCGTACAAATTGGGCTTTTATTTTCAGAGATAAAATCCCTCGAGCTTCGCTCTCGGGATTTTATCAGAAAATAATAGACCAATTTATACTCGTGATCTTTCTAGGCAAAATAGCGCTTTCCAAAAAATTATTGATAAAATTTCCGGCACTTGTGATATTACATACGATAATACCGCACTAGTGGTATTTTTCGTAAGTAATATAATAAAGACATATAATTTTTCCGAAAAAAATCGAAAAAACACGTTGCTAAGTGCAGGTGCAAAAATCCTCGTCTTCGACTCGGATTTTTGTTGCCACCAGCACTCATGCTTCTTGTTAAAAAAATATTACTTGGCATTGTGTTTTTTTTTATTTTTTTCACAAGAAAAATTAGATGCCCGAATAGTATTTTACAAGACTATTTCATGAGTAACAGATTATTCTGCATACACATAGCTTACAAAACATAATACCTATACGCCATTGAATGTAAGAAATACGCCCCCTATAGGCTCAATGCTAAACTAGTCTATGGGCCATGCCAACAATGAACAACAATAAAGAACAACGCAGTGAAGACTCAAATTCAGTCGCGTATTATACAACAGCTGCCAAGTTTTGCCGCGGGTAAACTCTAAAAAACTGCTGACAAGTGCTGTCATACAGTTTTTCCGTCTAGAAACCATTTGTAATTCAAAATTGCGCGTTTGTGATTGGTGGAAATTAAGACGAGGGAAATAGTCACTAGTAATCGCCCTAGTGCTTGAATTATTGCCGGAAATTTTTCGAGTACACCAATTTTTTGAAAATTATCACGAGTCGCGCAGCGACGAGGGATAACTTTCTTAAAAAATTTGTGTTAGAGAAAAATTTCCGGATATTAATTCAAGAACGTGGGGGATTCGGTAAGAAAATTCCATACCTACATGTAAATTAAACGAAATTATTATCAAAAATTTTTTTGAGTTTATGTTACAATAATAATGACATCTGTCAAAAAATTTCCAGTGTAATCACCTCCTGCTGCCCTAGAGTAAGTGAGAATATTTCCGGAAATTTTTTGAGTTGCCATGGCAACGAAGCAAAAAACGAGTCTCTGATTGGTCAAAAAAGGTAGATAGGTACCTATTGAATTTTCGCTGAAATCCTACTCTCTTAGTTACGCCCTAGCACAGACATATATAGCTTCGCTAAGCTATATATGTCTGTGGCCCTAGTTACGCTAAACCAATATTGTGGCAGCTAAAACTGATAACCCGACAAAATTCTTCTATAAGATTAGAAGATATGTTTTCAGTTAACACATTGATCGTTAAGTATCTATTAGCACAAAAACATATTCAGAACCGAAAGCTCAACCTAATAAATGACAGCTGTCAAATGAACTAACTTTTTACCATAGTAATTAAATTTATAGTTATAGTTATAAGTAAAACATTCATCTGACCTCAATTGGCTAGGCGTTAATTTATCACTCATTATAATCCCAATGCTAAGAAAATACCACTCCTTCTGCGCAGTCGTGGTATTTTCAGCTTTGGGATTATAATTCGTAAAATTAACAAAAGATATTAGGTATTGATAATAGGCACACTACTTGTTATATTACCCCCGAAAATTACCCAAGTGGCAGTTTTTCTGTTTTACACAAAATTTAAGCATTCTAGGTCAGGACAAGTTTGATAGCATTTTTATGTGAAATTAAATGGGGGTTTATCTGCAAACCAACAAATATTTCAAATATGCCATTGGCG